>CM020024.1:18368509-28368509 GCA_009769605.1 Bucorvus abyssinicus
GCTTGTTGGCCCTTATTGTACTAGAAGGTATCAAGTGAAGGTAGCCAATTCCAAATTGGAAGGAGATAGTTCTTTACAAAACATGCAGTTAAGTTATGAAACTCCTTACCACAGGGTGTTATGCATTAGATGAAGATATTAAAAGGCATCATTGTGTGCTTTTTCTGTTCTTATACATCCAGTTTTGCTACTTTAGAGGCAGGATACTGGTCTTAGATCTTTGTTTGAACTTAGTAGAGCTGATGTGTATTTGAAGTGTTTGATACTTTTTGATCCAAGCTAAAACTTGATAAAAATATGGTAAAGTCTAAATAAGAAACAGATACATCTTTTGGAACTGAAATGTAACTGTATGTCACAATATCAAAATAGTTGGACATGCAGAAAAATCTTAATGTAGCTCTTCCTGTATTGAACAGTATGCTAGTTAGTAATAGAAAGTTTTACTTGATGTGATAAACTGTAAACTTTTCTAACTGTGGTTGTCACGCTTATTGCAGTAAACCAGAGTAAATGATACTGGGAAACTAAGAGTCCAGTATAATTTTCAACAATGAGGCAGTATTGTATGGACAGTGTGTCTCAGTAACGGGTATACATTGTCGTTAAGTTGTCAGTGAGGCGATTGCACTTCCTTATACCTTTAGATCTGGATCTGCTTTCACAGTTCTGAGCTTCCAGGTTCTGAGCTTGCTGCACTGTAGCTCAGTTCAGCACCACTCCCACTCCAGGAAGGAGAAATGGGAACTTTCAAGCATGACCAAAGATTTGAGTAGTACAGGTGAAGGGTTCTGTCGCATGCTTCAGAAGTCAGAACTTGATTTCATGCTCCTCGGGAGCTTGACTGCATCTTGTCCTTCAAAAATACAATTGTTATCAGTGATGAAAGTGTGTTACTAAATCATCTAGCACTTTAAGTGGGGACTGGTGGTGAAGTATTGAAATTTCAGCTGCTTAAAATAAAATAAAAAATATATACACCCCACCCGCTGCTTTTTATACTCAGCACTACTTGAATCATTTGGCAGTGAGTTAAGATTATGAGCTGTTGGGCTGTCTCATGTTGATCCTGTGGTTGATGGTAGTTTCAAGATGATTTGCATTGCCAGCAGTACTTTGCTGAATTTTTTCGTGAAATATGGGAAAGGCAGTGTTGGGATACATGGCTGTGTTCGGTGTGCTTGCAAATTAAAAGTAAACAGTTTTATTCTTAACTACACTGAAAACTGTTTCAGTGGAACCCAGCTTGGATGGTTAAGTCTATGGGATCAACTCCCTGTCTGTAACTGAAAACTGGACTTTGTCCCTCCTGGGAAGAACTCCCTCTGAAGGGAATCTTTCCCTGCCCGCTTCTTTAGGTGATAAGGAAACTCGATATTGTTTTTCCTTCCCCACTTACAAAATAAGTGCAAAGTATTATGGAGCAATTTTTTATCTCAAGAGTTAATGAAAAATTGGATAGCTCACTGCCCTGAAAACTGTAGTATTTGCCATTAAAATGGACTTTGACATCCTTTAAGCCTTCTAATAATGTCTGGTGCCATAACCCAGTTTGGTTTTCTGTTCAGGTTTGGGTTTTTTTCTCTCTGAAAATGTTCATTTTGTTTCATTCTTAAATCACAGAAATCCTTGTATTCAGCTTTGCCAACAGCCCTGCTGCAGTATTAATAGTATCTCTGAAATTAGAGGCTTCCCATGTTGGTCTCACAATTTTTTTTTTTTAATAACCTTGTTAACTGAGGTATGTTCATGATCTAGGTCACACACATGGCCCAGACAGGAGATGCTTGGTGACAGAGGTGTGTTTTGATAAACTCCTAACGGACATATAACAGTAGATTCAGTGCCATAGGATGAAACACAGACATTGGATGGCTGACCACAAAATTCTCGTGTTATTCAAAGCAGAGTGATCAGCCTTGTTCACGTGCTTCTGTGACTAGCGTGGGTGCATGCCCTTCAGTATTATAGAGCCCTCCTGTGTGCCCCTCTTCTTTCAGTGAAGAGATTTCTGACCAGGTGGTTACCATGTATGCCTAAACACAGTAGCATTCCAGATAGATTAATTTGGTTTTCAAACAGAGTAATGGTAAGGTTGGTTGTTGCTACAGGTAAGGAAGTCAAGGAACGTGTCCCAAACAAGTAAAAGTTGAGACAATCAAGACCTTCCCCATATTTAGTCTCCTGTTACTGTTGTGGATGGTGATAGGATCCCCACGCTTGTATTTTCTATGTCAGTTGACAAGAAGAGAGATGATCAGCCTCGGGTCATCAGAAATTGAAGAATATTCTGCCTGAAGTTTAAGGGAGAATTATTACAACTGGTCAGTTCATCAAAGATAAATTAGTTGCACTGCAAAATATTTGCATATGTCAGAAAGATGCTGTTATTCTTGAGCCACCTGTTTGGATCACAAGTTTCCAGTGTTAGTCTGTTCATCATCATCATCATGGCTTGGCTTCGCGGACGAAGATTTGGGAAGGGCTTTGCCCACGCTTATTACAAGCGCGTTGATGGCTGAAAAGGCCAATGCGGGATAGGCAAGACCGGTTGCAAAGAGCACACCGGAGGGTCTCCTTGGGTGGTATAGTCGAGGCACGGTTCTTTCTGCGCTGTCTTTTCTCCTCGAGACTGATTCTACGCGTGCTCTCAAAGGAGACAGCAGCGTTATGTATGGTGTGTCTCCAAATCTCCCGATTGGAGGCCAGGGTGGACCACTGATGGTGGTCAATATGGCCTAGGCTGAGGTGTTACTGGCAGACCATATGAACAAGGCAGCGGAACTGTCTCACAGATTTGGGTAGAGGAACTTACTATAGTGCTTTTCTTCTTCTCTATTTTTTTCCTCCATTAAAAAAAAAAATTAGGAAAAAAAAACGTGCTGATGATTTTGACATTCCTGTTTTGGACAAGACATTGATTTCTCAATTGTCATCAGTGTGGTGTGATACTTCCCATCTGCTTTCTTAAGCAGAAAGCCCTCGATGTTAAAGGGGCTGGTCATACGTCAGAATTCAGATATGCTAAACCTTGTTCATGAGCTTGTGAACAGAGACTTAATTTGGAGAGGTTATATCACACATGTTTTCTGGGAAGAAGGCTTCCTTGAGCCACCCTATGTCCAGAGTGAAGTTAGTCTGCAAGGCTTGGATTAGGTAACCATTCCTGCACTATTGCTGCATTTGAAAGAAGATGAACTTGAGCCATTTAGATGAGTGAGTGTGTCACTTAGTTGAGGCACAGAGACCAAATTGGTGCTTTGTGTGCTGCTTGGAGTGCACGTTATTTTTTGATGGCAGCCCCTCTCATTTCTGGATTTGGGTTGAACTTAATACAAGTCTCCTCTAGGAGGAAGATGGTTTACCAGGGCTTTTCTGGATCTCTCTGAAACATTTGTGAAGGTTATCTTGGTGCCTTCCAGCCACTAAATAATTGAATTGAGAATATCTGTAAAGTGAAGCAATTAGCTTGGTTTCTATATGTTGCAAGATAATACACTTTTGTTCCTTTTTCCCTGCTTCCCCAAAATACTGATTGCCCAGCTCATTTTGCAAAGACCGCAGTTTGCTCTGTTGTAAAAGAATGCCATAATCTTGTGTCTCCTAATGCTACTCCTAAGTAACACACATTAGAGACACAAGTTGGAGAATTTAAACTTGGTTATCCAAACTAGAATGTAAGTGCATACTTGCTCTATTTTGCAGCTGACCTAACTCCAAAGGCAGAGTTCACAAACCACAGTGGAAGAAAACAGCAGCCTATTTATCTATTTACACTTGCTCCAAATTATGTAAGCTGCATATTGAATCATCTGATAGTTCTTTTAATGTTAGTATCTCAGTTAAGAAGGGTTTCAGCTGTTCCATAGAGTAGATCTTTGTCTTGTTTAGTGTACCTTGTTGTGAAGTTTCCTTGTCACGAGTCTGCAGGGAGTTACCTTAAAACTCCTAGAGGAAAGTTCACAGAAACAGCCTATACTAAATGAACAATTTGGAGAAATACTTCTAACTGGTATTCCAGGTGTTTATTACTTTGTTTTATGCATAGGCATCACTAAGGTGTAATGCTCACTACTTCTTTTAGATAGCAATAGCTAATTAGTAAAGTCTCTTATGCATATGCCTTCAGCTGAAATGAATTACATGGACCGTTTTGCTTTTAAAAGAAAAAATTTTGGATGTTATGAATATGCATTCATTCATGTTAAAACAAATCTTTAGTGATGACATTTGTGGGTTTAATGCTGCTGTTCTCTAGTAAGTTCATTCTTTGAGTGAAGATTGCAGATGGCATACTATGCAAGACCACCTACTGATCTGAGGTTGCTGCAGTGCATGAGCAGAATTGGTGTAATGATAGAAGAACCAGGTCTGATTTGTTTTGGTTTTATACACTCTTAAAGTGCCAAATGCATTGAAGCTTCAGTTCTGCCTGCACTGTTCTGGCATTCTTGGTGCACTATTTGAAACAAATCCACAAAGAATATATGTCCTGTAAAGAAACTGGTATATTCTAATACTGTGAAAAACTCTGAATTTATTTCAATTTCTTTTGTATCTTTTTGCACCAAGCTTTGTTTCTCTCTTGTAAAAGCAACCACGTGCTGCAAGAGAAAACTGGAGTTCCAGCAGTTCAAAATTGAACATCATGGACAACTGGCTCTGTTGTCTTTTGCTCTGCCTTGCTGGTGCCTTAAGGAGAGTGTTTACTATAGCAATATTAGAGAGGAGAGGGGAACGGGATTTGATTTGTAATGCAACTCTCCTTGAAACATGGATTACTTAGTCCATCTGGATGTCTTAGTTTCCTGAAGATCAAATTATGAAGCATAGTCACACAAAATTTTTATAGATGGGCAGCCATCTGCTCCTGCGTATTTGATTTTGTCCTTCTGTGCTTTATTTCTAAGATGCTGACTTGTTTTTTTAAGCCCTATTAAGAAATTATTTAACTGTTTGTTTATTTATAGTCCAAGGCCAACAAAGTTTACAGAACGCCCTCGGCCCGGAGTCCAAATGATCTGCTCTTCTTTTAGTGCTGGTAAAAGTTTTAATTTTTTTCTTTTTCTCCCTTGTGTATTGCTAGAAGTCATTTACACAGTAAAATGAAGTATAATACAGTTTCTGTAGCATATTTCTTGTTATTGGAGTAGCTATTAAAGTAGCTATTAAAAAAGTAGCTATTAAAAAACCCCAAATATTTAAAAAAGAAATTCTATTCATTAACTCTTGGAGATACAGAAATTCTTGAAAACATTTGAAAATAAGTCTCTTGTGACTGCAAGTCTTCTAAAACACCATGTATACCTTTTTCTCAGAGTGATTCTGAGAGTCAGCTTTATCTGAGATTACATTTGTAGGGATTGGCATAAGAAGGTGTTGATTACCAGGTTCTCATGGTCTGAACTTCATTGATTCCGGAGCTGCCAGTTGAAGAAGGCAACATAAATAATTGGAAGAAATACCAAAAAGAAATTTATTTTCAGAAAGTGTACTGGAACTCGGTTCAGTTTTTGTACAGATTGAGGATTCTAAGGGCTTAGTCACAAATTACTGTCGTTAGCTAATCTTTCAGATACGTCTGCAGAGGCACATTTATCTGACAGCAAGTGTGAGGTAATTCAACTCCAGTTTTGAGTTTCTAAATCTTGTTATTACTTAAAGGTCAGTTACAGGCATAGCTGAAACGAGATACAGCTATGAATTTAGGGGAATAAATGTAAGTATTTGGTGTTACAGCTTTTTGAAAATACTTGAACATTAGATTGCTTTCTTAAGACTTATCTGTTTGTTTTTCTCAGGTGGAATGTTTTTGGCCACTGGGAGTACAGATCACATCATTAGGGTTTATTTCTTTGGATCAGGTCAGCCAGAGAAGATATCAGAGTTGGAGTTTCATACTGTAAATACTTACTTTAATCAAATACATATGTAATTTAAAAAATAATTTCTATAAACTTAGGAAATTTGGAATCATATTTGATTTTTTTCTTTTTCTACTCTTTTTTTATATAGGACAAAGTTGACAGCATTCAGTTTTCTAATAGTAGTAGCAGGTGAGAACTCTATTTATTCAGACCTAGTTTTTTGACCTTGTGAACATTTGTAAGTATCTGTTTTTGGAAGTAGGTACGAAAATAAAAACTGCTTTCTGTTTTGAGGTTCATCCAGTAAAAATCATCTGTAACTATTGAATTCTCACTGTTTTAATAATACTTCTTCAGTTTTACAGTTGTTTTCATTTTAATTAATGATTAAAGTATTTTGAATTTTCCAAAATGAAGTATAAAAACATTTGAAATATATTATTCAGAAATGCATGCTTATATATATTCACATACAAAATACATGCATTTTTAGATATATTTAAATATTTAAACCTTTTTTCAGTTAAATGACTGCTGATTACAGAAAAACTGTCAAACTAGATCTAGCAATATTTTGATTAGCTAGCCTAATGTTTTTTAATATTCTGCATGTTGGATGTGAAGGATGCTAAAGAAAACAGTTCAATTTAAGTTTCTGACACTTCATATAATTGGTATTCTAATGTACAGTTTTATTATGATACAAATAGCTGTAAAACAAGCTTTATTGTGCTCCACCCACCTCTTCTTCATCTATTCCTGCATCCCAAAAAGGGGGAAGAAAAAGGTGGGGGAGAAATACAAGCTGGGGAAACACTTCTTCACCTAAGTATCATAACACTTCACAAACAGTGCTAGCTTATTGGGAGTAGACTTTGTTTGAAATCATGCCCATACTTCTGCTTGCAGGGCTCTCCTGGCCCTTCAGCGATTTTTACCCCTTAAATTTCTTCCTTAACTTTACCTGGTGTGATAGGGTCAGTTTCTTAGAATGCTTGTTGGGTTATGGTGTCACTGTGCCAGAGCTGTGTCATAACTCAATGACACACAATGGTTAAAGTACAGTTAGTTTGGAAGGGGCTCAGGATAGGGAAGCTAATTCCACTTTTTACAGGCCTTCAATTTTTTTTAATGGCATGGGAAGTGGTTTAACACACAATGGTTAAAGTACAGTTAGTTTGGAAGGGGCTCAGGATAGGGAAGCTAATTCCACTTTTTACAGGCCTTCAATTTTTTTTAATGGCATGGGAAGTGGTTTTTTTCACTTCAAAGCAGTTGTACAGCATTACTTTTAGCTGATACTTACTTATAGCCCCTTTTTCTGACTTTAAATTTTGTAACTTCAATTTTGAAGTGTCTCTTCTCTACAGATCTGCCTTTGATCTCGGAGTAACTTTTTTCCCCTTTTGTTAGATTTGTAAGTGGAAGCCGTGATGGAACAGCACGAATCTGGCAATTCAAGCGAAGGGAATGGAAAAGCATTTTGTTAGATATGGCTACTCGGCCAGCAGGGTAAGTAATGTAAAATGTTCTGATATCAGATAGATAGTTGAAGGCCTTTGATATAATTTCCTGACTTAAAAAAAAAAAGGGAGGAGGGAGAAAGGGACAAAATTAAAAAGGCGGGAGAGGCTGTCGCCGGTTGGCTGAGGCAAGCCAATCACGGGGACGTGCCCTTTCCTATCCCTGAACCCCTCTCCTCCGGGAGAGAAAAGGGTTAAAAAGCAGAGATACGAAAAGGAAAAGAAAGATTTTGTGAGACCTCTGAATGTTTGGAAAACTGAAACAAACTTTATTAAAACTAGAACAAAATATATAATATGCAGGGAAAAAACCAATGCAAAATCTGAGGGTTTGTACAGGATGGAAAGGCGAGGGTTAAACGCGAGTAAGAGAGAAAGGAGGATGGTACCACGTGGAGTCCAAAAATGGCACCGGCCACGTGTGCGCTTTCGTGGAGTAAACAAAGGGAAACCGCGGCTGTTACGAACGGGGGGCTCCAGCGTGCAAAGCGCTGTTCCTACCAGTTTCTCGTCGTGCAGTTTGTAGAAGCTAAGCAGCAAGAAGCGGCAGCGCTGGCAGCAGAGAGGGTACGGCGTTACCGCAGCAGGCAAAGAGCAGCCTCTGAGCGCGGGTCTCCAGGCGGCGTGAGCAGTCTGTCCCAGGCGGCGTGGCAGGGGGCTTCCCCTGCGCACAGCTTTGCTCCACTCCGGCAGCACGGGGGAGCCGTAGCCGCAAGTCTGGAGAAAGCCTCTTCCCGGAGCGAAGCTGAGGTCCGCAGCGCCTCTCGCAGTGCAGAGCCGGTAGTGTCCGGAGAGCGAAAAGACCCCAAAAGCCGAAAAAGCCAAAAGCCCGCAGCTCTTAAAGGCACAGTACGCTCGCGAGAAGCTTTCTCAGCCAATGAGATGTGTGATCATAGCATGGAAGGGAATAGTCCAATTTGTCAGTTTAAAACAAAAGCTTTCAAGCAGTTTTTTTCTTCAAACTGCCACAGAGGCCACCTTAAATTATTATTGCTGCTTCTCTAGCTCTTGAAGTCCAGTGAAAACAAATATTTGACTACATGTTCAGCTTTGGAAACTAGCTTATCCTGATAACAACTCTGCTAGTATTTTGATTAGATTAAAAGAATAAAAGATACTCAAAACCCTATTAAAGGCCACGTTTATATGGCTTTTTACATAGATCTTTATTTCTGGAGTAAGAAAATCAAGTCAGAGTTGTTTTTGAGACTGCTTGCATTTTAGTAATACTTAAAGTTACTGTGGAATCTGCACGCCCAGAAAAGCAGTATTTAGGTTCTTTCATACCACCTGCCAGAGAAATAAATTTGCTCTGTAACGGGTTCTCATTTGTTAAAACAATCTTGAGAACTTAGAAGGCTTTGTAGGTATGGGAACCTTCTGTACGCTAGAAAAAGCAACAGAAGAGGCTTGAAGATGGAGAATGACTTAGTAGGAGTTGTGGCTTGCACATTTTTATTTTGGCGTGGAAGACATGGTTTCCAACTGATGTACATTAGAAAGATTTATAATGGGTTTAAGGGTTAAACGTTTTTCCCCTTACTGAGTGGTTTGACGATATTTAGAAAAAAAGTTTTCAAGAGTAATCCTGTAGGGAAGATACCTGAAAGACCAAGAAGGGAGTGGAAGAGAGGGCTAAATAAACTATAATTTAGTTAAATGTTTAGATCAAAGAGTATCTTGCCCATTATGGGAGATGCAAGAAAAAATTTAAAAACTGGTAGGACAAGAGTGTATAAAACACCAATACTTTGAGAACAGACTGAGTTACTCTCTTGAAAATGCAGCCTGTAAAACTTGTTAGTTTTAACTAATCGTGAGAAAAATAGGAATGGATTTCTTCTTCATTGTGAACACAAATGCTGAACACTGAACGGCTCATTTCCGTAAAGCACCTTTTAGCTGAATTCTGGTTTGTACTTTTGACTAGAGGGATAAGTGCAGTTCCAAACTTGATCTTTTCTGCACAAACCCGGTTTTACCAAAGAAAATGAAATTGCTGCACTGGAAGGAAAGAGTGAACTCAGCTTATAAAAACTCCTGGGTTCTGCATTGAATCTAGAAAGGAATCTGGCTATAACTACATTTTCTGTTATTGAGTTGTAGAATATATACTGTTGTGTAATGTATTGTAGTGCTTACTATATGGAAGATTTTGTATTTGTTTGCCTACTTTGGAGGAATATGCTATTGTTGCATTTGGTTGATGTTTTCCCAGAAATTAATGTGCTAGAGAATTCAAAGGGGATTCATCTTTAAACCACGCTGACAAAAATGTATTAGAGTATTCCGATAGATTACATTACAAATGGCTAGTGTTTGGTAAAGGATAAAAATAAAATACATGCAAGATTAAGTGCCATTATTACTGATAGTGATGTAAGTGTGGCGATATAGAACTAAATGTAGCCTGAGAATTTAACTACTTAAAGATCTAAGAATACTTTTCTCCTTATTTATAATTACTTATTACAGATATCCTGCAGGACAAATTACTGTTCACTGGTTGATTATTTTGGATTTTCACTCTTCAAATGTAACAAGTTTTGTAGCTATCAAAATTAATTGGGTTAGCTAATGTATCAGAGGGCATTTTCTGGAAAAACAGATCAACGTGTTCTTTAGGATATTAAGAGGACCCTTTAGTCATTGTTTAAGCATCTACAATTATTTTGTGGTTGTATGTACTACATAATGGAAAACATCTTTAATTTCTCCAGTTTCTTGAAGAAGTAATGCTTCTGTTCTTAATAAAGCAAAATACAAAAGTATTTCACTTGCTAGGGACATAAAAATGTTTTGGCAAACTAGGATTGCTTTGAAACTTTTTGTTTTTTGTTTTAGACAAAGTTTGCAAGGAGTTGAAGATAAAATCACAAAGCTGAAAGTTACCATGGTGGCATGGGACCGCCATGACAACTCTGTTATAACTGCAGTAAATAACATGACTCTGAAAGTTTGGAATTCTTTTACTGGTCAACTCATTCATATTCTCATGGTAAGGTGTTCCATCTTGATTTATCAATCCTGCATGCAAAATTCACATATACATCATCAAAATTCTTCCTTGCACATTTTCTTCTTTCTGAAAACTGCCTTAACAAATGTTTCCAGATAATTGAGCTGTAATAGAGATGTCTGTCAGCTGCTTATTAGAAAATAAAGCTTTAAAGTCACAAATAACCATTGATGTTCAAGATGTCTGAAGCCAGTTGTGGACTTTTTTTTTTTTTTTCCCCCTGAAGTGCTACCTTGAAATAGAGAAAGAAACAGTTGTTTCTTTTTACCTGTATTTAAAGAGACAAATGTTTTGAAATAGTGTTAATGGATAAATTTAACCTTTTTAAACAGAGAAGCTTCTGCAACCTGAACAGTCCATGAATAGAAGAAGAAATATCTTCTAGCTAGAAGAAAACAACATTTTTGTTAAGGTCCGATAGGTTTTTTTTGACTGAGGAAATAGATATTGTAGGTAACTAGATGCTTCGCTAAAGATGGAAATATTTCATGAAAAGTTTTAAATTTTGGTATTACTTTTGGAGATGTTGTTCTCTAACTTTTTGTTATATATTTGATTTTTTGATGGATCTAAATTAAATTTCTAGCTGCTACTCTGCCTAAACAAACTGAAATCTGTGGTGCATTAAGCCAAAAATATCGAACGTGGTGGATTTCAATATTTTAAAGTCATGGTGAAAGTATTGTGATATACTTGTTGTGAAGGTGACATACTTGATGTACTTAGTAAGCTAAAATTGCAACTGGAAAGAGAAGAGTATAATACACTGTTACAAGAAAACCAGAAGTGTGGGGTCAAAGTAGTTATTCTGTGCTGGACACTTTCATAGACAAATGTTGCAGTTGCTAGTGTTCTCATACTGAATTTCTGGGTGAATATTTGAGACAATACTCTTGTTCATCTTGCTGTATCTTTAATTCCAGGGACATGAAGATGAAGTGTTTGTACTTGAACCTCATCCCTTTGATCCAAGAGTTCTCTTCTCTGCTGGACATGATGGAAATGTCATAGTTTGGGATTTGGCAAGAGGGGTCAAAATCCGGTCTTACTTCAACATGGTAATTACTGTGTTTTATGCAAATATGCCAAAGGAGCCTTTCTAAACTTTTTGCTTTTAGTACATTCTTATGTGGGCCATCTTGAAAGCATGGATTTGTTTATAGGGCAAGGTCCTGCATCCAGTGAAGTCAAGAGAAATTCCTGTTCAGTTTAGTGGGGCAAAGATGAAATCTGTAAAAAGCTGTTTCTTCAGCTGTATTTCATAGTATCATCTTTCTACATGCTTCATCCACATGAAATTGCAGTGTTAGTTTACATTGTCAGAGATCACACGTAAGAGACAGGGTGACAGAGACCCTCATTCCTGCCTGGGTAACCAAGGGGGAACTTGGTTTATTTTTGCATTACTAATTCTTAATCTGGCTAAAGCTCTTCAGGAGTCACCTGATCTCATACAATGTTGTTACATGCAGCCTTGGCCCATTGGACTGAATACAATCAGCCTTTCTGTGTAGAGCTTCTCCACATGCAGGTTTCAGATTTGGTCTGTTCTGCACTAAACGAATTCTTCTGGAAGATGAATGCAACACTTATTTTCATCTGGTTCTTGATACTAAGTGGGTCTTTGTATATATCTTTTTCCTTAAAAAGGTAATGATGTGTTACGCAATTCAGACTTTGTCTCCTGGACAAAATTGCAAAAGTCTTTGTAGAACATGAAGAATCATTGAGAATGCCTAGAGTAGGCAAATGGGCTTCATCCAACCTTCATCCATAGTGGAATGGCAGTCTTGGAGATCAGCATAAAGATTATCTGAAGAGAAGACCTGACACAGATGTACTCACAAAAAAAGGGGATTTAGAAATGAAGTCAGGAAGGTCGCTCTGAACCTAAAGAAAGACTTTGACATGTGCAGTGTATGGTACAGTTCAGAAAGTCTCTGAGGGAATTCTGCCAAGCTTGATGGGAGAGAGAGCAGCCTAGACTTCCTCAGCACTGACCTAGGTTCAGTGTTGTTCCCTCTGCATTGATTTTTGTAACTGAACTTATGCAGGATCCAAGACAATCATCTTGGAGCTCTGAGTACAGATCTTTGTTACTCAATGCTATTACCAGTTGAGGTGTATGTTCTCATTGCATGGTGAGGTTGCCTTTCTGCTACTACTTACAATGGATGTATGATAGTTTTAATGGAATTTGAGGTCAGAAGAAGCTGAACTCACCCGCTCTTTACAAGAGAAGTCCATTTAAGAGCTATCAATCTAAATTACAGATGCCTGAAATGTTAGGCACCCCCTGAGAGACTGAAATACTTATTTCAAGGGTGCAGTGCAACACAAACACCTAAAATGGTAAAAATCACATACATTTTAAGATCTTTGGAGTCAGAGAAATGAGTAGACAATCAGATGATCTCAGCAGCTAGTAATCTGTGCTTCATGCTGGAAATGAATGTGAGAAATTCTGTCTGCTGTGAGAGGTAGGGGGAATTGTAAATCTGGCAATCAGTTTGTCAGAAACAAATGAGTAAGTCATGTGAGTCAGATATGCAAGAGAGGCGTCTCTCTGCAGTCTCTTGAGTGTTTTACTAGCCAGTCTTCTGTGTCTGATACTTCAAAAGACATGGGTAGAAATTATAGGTTTTCTTAGATGATTGGGGGATGGAGATGCTTCTAGACCGTAAGACTTGATTTCACAGTCACTTCTGCAGAGCTGCAAATGTTAAGTGTTCTGGTTTACTAAGAGATGGCATGAATACAAGCAGAGCAGCCAGTCTTCTTCCAGTTTCCTAACTGGCATATCAGCTAGGAACATCATTAGATTAGCCACTATTAAATTAGTCTGTTAACCATTGTTAACTTCATTGACTTGGTCAGTATGTCCATCTCGTACTTCTGAAAAACAGTGTTCATATTCAGGGGATGGGAAATTTTTACAGATTGAGTTCGTTTGGATTAGACAGGGAACATCATCTGGAGGTGCAAAACCTGAGAGTTGAATGACATGAGATATGTGCTTTACCATTCAAGAACCTCTCATTATCATTGCAAAACAGTGGCTGTGGTATGAAAACTAGCATTGGATGACTTTAACAAAAGCTACTTTAAAAAAAAAATGGCAGGTTATTGGTTGAACTAGCAAAATCTTAGGTGACTGTTAGCTTGAGGATAGTCCAGTCTTGTGACAAATCCCTAGAGTTGGTTTTACCTTCCCACCCAGCCCCAATTCCTTGATTGTCAGCTTCAAAAAAAACCCCAAAATTCAAGGGACGCAAGTGGTGTCAGTCAGTTAGAAACTTAACTCCTTTTATCCAGTCAGTGAATGTGAAATTGCAAAGCCGTAGTAACCAAATACTCTATTTTTTATTTAACCTAAATGGGGGAATCAAAGTTTATTTGTGGCTTGCTGGTTGCAGATAGGTGCCACTAGGAGACTCTGGTGGTCCTACAGAACATTCTCTCACAGATTTTTAAACTTCCGATTTGCTGTTAAATCAATTGGCACAGTCACAGTTAATTCGAAGGATCTTTGGTCTGATTGCCAGATTTTATAATTTATGGTAAACTCAGTCCCATAAGTGACTGTCTACACACATAGATTACTCTCTCAGTATGTATATATTTTATATATTCCGCATTCTTACATGTAATCTTAATCTGATCTCATGTAAGAGTCACGTGTCAGAGTTCATGGACATTCAGAACTGGCTTAATTCAGTGATCCGAGTCAGCTAGACTCAAGGTGTGTATTCACTACCCCAGGGACTGAAATTTGCCATAGAAATACCAAGAGTGTGAGAGCTTTTTAGGCAATTTGAAGATGCAGCAAGTAAAGTTCTGGGATGGTTTTAAATTCTGTGTGCAAATACAGGTACTTGTTTCATGGCCTGTGCAAGACCCCTGCCAGTCCTGACTTAATGCAGCTGCTAATGAAAAATGCGTTCTCAGTGTCATTCATTTTTCCAAGGAATCAATGAGGTCGTGGCTTTGGTGTTGTAATATTAGGACAGTTTCACATGGTGTATTTCCCAGGTACAAATAAGTGTTTAGAAGTCTTTTGAAGAAGCGAGGTAACAAACTTTAAGTGGTTGCTGCAGCAGGTTTCAGAGCCTTATGTGTTTTAAAAAAATAGTGATTTTGCTACAGAAGAACAGCACAGACCCTTGTAAACTTTCAAATTGTGGCTCATTACTCAAGGCTTAGATTCACTGAAGGACTTGACTGTTGTGACACCTAGGTTCTGGTCTCTTCTCAGTGGCAAGGTGTTAAAATTCAACATCCGGCATTTACCCAGGAGGATATCGCAGCTATAACTGTCTATACAGGACTTTTTCCCAACTTTCTCTTCAAGTTGTGCCACTGTGGAAAGGCGTAAATCTGTAGCCTGTGAGTTTAGGCACTTTCGCAAGGCTTGATTTTTTGGTTATGGAAATAATGCTTAGGTAAATTATACAGTGGTAGAAATGGCCTTTGGCTTCAAGCTTCAGGCAAGCTCTTGAACTTGCAGAATTAGTGCTCTGTTAGGTCGTAAATAAAAGCTGTACACCACTCAGTTGTCATAGGATCTGTTTTCTTTCAGGTCTTCTCACTAAGTTACTTTTTAATAGACCTGACACTGTTGGTTTGTTAGGAATGCCAGGGTTGGCACTTGGATGTGCTGCAGCTTAGCCTTATGCCTGTAGTTCGTGTAGGATTTAAACAGAATTGTCTCAGTTCTGAGAAAGTTTTCTGAAAAAAAATCACAGGGACTGAAGAATCTTCCTGATCAAAAAGGAAGCGCCTAGTAACATTAGCTGGATGCATGCGGTTTTGTTTGGTTTGGTGATTGTGTTTTTGTTGGTGTTCCTCGAGTCTGACCTCAAATATGTTTGCGATATTAGGGTGCTGCCCTTGATTTTTATTTTATGGACTTAGGTAGTTTCCTTTAAGCATGCTTTCCTTTAAGCAGTACCTCTCAGGGCTGAGCTCTGCTGATTCAAATTGCTTGTTATAGACATTCTGTCTGGAGCCCTAGAGTATAGGTTTCTCCTGTGGTAAACCTTGGTTGTTTGTGTCCTGTGAGTGGGCTGCCCTGTAGAATAATATTAAATAAAGTTTCCTAAAAGATTTCAGGGTATATAGAGGCCTATAGCTCTGTTCTTTTTCATACTCTCTCTCTTTTTTAATAATTTAGTGTACAGCATAGCTTTATGAACAGTTGTAGGAACATATGGTGACTGCAGTTACTAAAAGTATGCTGTTGAAAGTACAAAAACTGTACTGCAGTATCAGCACTGGAAGATTAGGGGAGAGCAGGCATTTTTACAATCTTTGTCACTGTAGAATATTAGATTTTTATGCTGCATCTTTGAATGTAATTGCTTTGTTGAAATCCGATACCTGACTCGGCAGATTTTTTAGGTAGACATTGCAATGCTGCACCAGGAAGCTTGTGTAATAGCTGATAAAGACTAGCCTTACGGTGTTCAAGAAATCCTTGTGTAATGTAGGAATTAATCAAATAGGAATAGCAATGCCTTTAAATAGAAAAAATGGTTGTCCTGGTCAACAGCTTTCAAAAAAATTCCCGAGCAAAACCAACAACAACAGATCTTTCATGACCAGGTGTTGCTCTTCTGCCTTTCTTGGATTGACTCTCTTTGCAAGTTGTATCTTGGGAAGTCAGGCTTTGCTGTAGCCGGTAGCAGGCTTTCTTATATCTGGCATGATGATGTGCCTCGGGCCTCTTGTGTGCCTGAACACTTGTTAAAGTCAGACTTTTAAGATTACAAGTAAGTAGATGTGTTCCTCCTAGTGGTTGTGAAGAGTTTGGACTGATTCTTATGTTACCTTAGTACTAAGACAGACTTTCTGAGTGCTGTCATGTATTGTGGTGTTCTTTGTAGCAGGCTGTGGGTGGGTGGTAGTTCTGAGTTTGAACTCAGTGCAAAGGTGGCCTTAGTCCTTTGATCATATTCTGAAGAATGTGTTGAAATACTGATACAAAAAGAATGTTTTTACAACCTTGTATAAATTCACAGATCCAAATACTTCAAAATTCTCCTACCTTTGTGACTTTATCTGACTTGCTGAAAGGCTAACCCGCCTTAGCCTTTGATACTTAAAGGTCACACCTCCAGCTGTTTTGAATCCAGTGATAATGCCAAAGCACATTTCCTCATCTTAACGGAAATACCATGAGTGTATTTCAGAAATGCATTACAACTCAAGCTCTGTAAACTAGTGATTAGAAGCAACCTTCTGATTTTTTTTTTTTTGAGGAGGATGATGAAAAAAATTTCATCACTGAACGTGTTTTCCCCCTCTCCCACCCTAAGCTTCCATATAAATGACAACTAACTCTGTTACATTTGTGAAAGAAAAGCTTTAATTTCTCCCAGAAACACCGCTTCGGTGTCACTGAGTAAACGTTGCTTGCCCTGGAAACCGGATGAGTACTTCAGGAATAGTGTATTATTTCTTACGGCAGTATGACAGTTACTGCTTGAATTGGTGTTTGTTGTTCTTGTGCCCTCTGTCCAGCTTTTATGAAAACTGTCAGAAAAAAAAAGGAAAAAACCACAATGAAGCATCAAAAAATTGCAGTGCCTGATGGGGAGGCTGACCTGCTTGTTTGCATCATTGTTGGAGAAGAGATAGGGTACAGTTGCGCTTCTTGGCTGTTTTTTAAACACCTCTGATCCTGGGGCTAAGACATGGTTTTTCATTGAGACCTAGAGGGACAGCAGTGTCTTTGATAGCTGCACTTGCTGTAAAGTAGGGTGAGAGTTCTTAGAGGTTTTTTTCCGGTGTCCTAGAAAAAGAATTGTAGGGTTTTTTTAACTGGGGTATATTTTCACCTACATCTTTGTGCCAGAATCCCAGCTGTTTGCTTTCTTTCTAGGCACTTTTCTGTTGGAAGCTCATGACCAACAGTGCCATACTTCCATGTACAATAAATTACTTATGTTTTATGTAAATAGGCATGCAGAACTAGGAAGCTTGTGTCTGGCATGAGTTCTTTCCATTGTTCTTATTACTTAGCAACAGATGATGAAACAGACCTTAAATATGAACATCTTTTAAAGAAATTAGGACTTAAACACTTCTGTGTTGATTTCACAAAATGTTAAATAGCTTATTCAGATATTTGGCTAGTGTGATGAGCATGATTTCTTTTATCTCTTTTAAAAACCATACATTAAAACAGGTACAGTATAAGTGGCTGAATTGAAAAGTGTCAATTTTCTAAGAAGTTAAAGTTTTTGCAGTTGCTATTAATACCAGTTTAGTAGTACGTGGTTTTGTCTGCCTTCATTTAAAATTGTCACTCCATAAGTAAATTACTTGAGCTTTTAGGATAAAGTCTGGATTTAACTGCATAAATGAAGTTATGTTCCTTTTTTTTGGTCTTTTTTCTTCTAAAGAAAAATCTGTGACACATGGAAGAAAAATGGGGATGAAATTTTTTGCTCTTGGAGTTCAAAGATTAAAGGACATCTTACTGGCACCTGTTGTAAATAGTTACAGATCTTTTCAGCAAGATAAAGTTATTTTGACTTTGCATTATGTTGCCACATCAAAACTTTAAAATGTAGTTGTTACCCTTAACAGGTGCATTAACAGGGAGCAGCAGCTCTAAAGTTCTTGGTACTGAAAAACTTTTCAAAGTACTGAAACCGTTTTTGAACATATAATACCAACAGGTATAAGCTACTTCACCTGTGGAGATAACAAACCTGTAGGCTGATCTTTCACTTATGTTCTTGATTTGAGATAGAAAAGTATGGCTGAAGTTAATGATCTTTGAAAGAAGAAAAAACGAAACATTCCCAAAAAAGCTTGTAGCCTTGCAGCAGGGTAAAAACACTAATGAAACTGCAAACCTTTCAGCTATAGAATTGTTTGGGTTATGATTTCTTTTGCACAGCATTGAATGTCTTATACTATCTTACCAAGTTCACCAGAAGCTTGAGTTGGCTTCTTCAGTGAAGTCTTAAATTTGATGGTACAGTGCTTGCTATCTGAAATATGAAAATGCAGAGCTGTACTTAGGAAAGCTGGTCAGGATTTCTTACCAAGACCAGCTATTTAACAAGACCAACTTAATGTTGGGGTTTTTTTTTTTTTAACCAGAAATTAAAGGGAAAAAGTCTGAAAAGGGAGAAAAACACAGCTTATTTATGTAGTTTTTAAGCAAACATGCATGATACCTTTCTCAGCGTTACTTAATTTTCAGAGAAAGGACTATATATTTTTACTTGAAAATTCATTATCAATTAATTTAAAATTTCATTTTTAATCTCTATATGTCTGTGTATGAAGTGAAGCAGTCATGTAAATAAAGCTTGATAGGCATTTTTGAAAAGTTGTAGTGGTTACGTCTGGGTATTTCTGAAGTAATAACTCTGAAGAACAGAAGTTTTACTTCACTGGAAGGTCTCTGTACTTGAGATGGTAAGACTCCAGCATCTGCTTTCACATGAGAACGCATTACAACATGATCGTATTTCTAACAGTTACCACTAGAAAAGTTAGGTAGAAAAAGGTGTGTTGGAAGGATCACATGATCACGCAGGACTGCTCATTAAAACCTCATTTATTACTCTGCTGCACTAGCTTTCATTAGACTATGTTCTCACTTTTTATGCAATGAAGTATATAATGCTTTCACAGGATCAAAAGACTAGAACTTGTTTATAAATACTCACAAGCTTATTTTTAGGTCTCTTGGGTTTAAACCCAAGCTCTTATGACTGTTAAAGGAAAAAAGTGTGATTCTTTTTGGTCCTTAGTTTTCTTTTTCAGGTTGCTTCTTTCTTGAGAAGCCTTGGGCTGAGGAAACAAAAAATGGATTTGATATGGTTGTTTTGAAGGTGATCTGTAAAATTCCTTTATTTCATTTGATTACCTTTGAAAACAAATGGAGCAGTAGAATGAGCAAGCAGATAGTAACCTGCTTTGTAAGGCCACCCTCTTCAGTTTACATGATGATCATAGTTGTATAGCTCTAAAGTGCTGCTGCTGTTTCAAGTGGTGTCTGAATGGAACAGGTTATGCTTCTTAGAAATGCTGGCACAAAATCAGGAAATGTAGTGATACATATTATAACAAAGTAAGAGTTGTATTTAAAACATTAAGCTTGTTTTTGAAATTGAAAATGTGTGCTGTCATGCATCCAGGGAGAAAGCTTCTGAAGCAAGTTTTACATTCACTATGTGAAGTTACCTTGGTGCCTTCTCATAGCCAGATACCAGTAATCTGTATAAATGCAGATAAATGTTTTATATTAAAAAACAAACAAAAACCCCAACGTTGATGTTAAGCTTGAAATTCTAGCTGTGTAGACATTAAGAAATAAAGACAAGATTGCTGAAGCTAATATCTAGAGGTTTTTTTGTCCCCAGGTCTGTAGCTGGCTGGTTGTCTAATTAATGTAAAGTTTTATGGTACTATTCCTGGTTCCATGTGTTTCTTTCCAAGTGGGTCCTGAATTACTTTTATAGGATGTATGGTAATTGCATTGTGTGGTCCTTCTTCAAGTTTATACATTCTCCCCAACTTTTGAAAATATTTATTAGAAACACTTTCTTAGCTTTGTGACCTTTGGATATTGTAGATTTATTTGAAGCTATTAGCATAAGCAGAGATTGAAATTGTCGTACACAAAACTTGACCATAAAAAGGCCAAGTTCAAGCAGCGCTTAAGAATTTTCCTGATTTCTACAATGAAAATTGTAGAGGATGTAATTTTGACTCTAAATTGAAGTTAATGGAGAGTCTGCACTACAGTTGAAGAATCATACCATCTGGATGCAGTGATGTGTGGATTGTTGTTCTCCCCGCCCCCCACCTCCCCAGTCTCTCTGCCCTCCTCCCACATGTCTTATGTTTTTATATAAAACAGTGAGAAAAATTGGGAACCCCTATGGAGGTGATAATAGTATTGTATTTCATGATGGAGATGATGACTCGTTTTTGTGAACTGGGACACACACATCCCTTGTTAATGACTATTTGAATGTTTTAGTACAGTTTAATCCTTGTTTTGCTTAGCATTTACTGTCAGTGTTATGGCATCAACTGGTTCAGGTCAAAAGGGTTTCTTCCTGCAAATTGTCAATCAAGCAGAGACTACTATGTTGCAATTGGATTTTTCTGTGTGCTCCTGTTCCTTCAGAGAGGTGGTTGTTGACTCTGTCCTTTGTTTTTAGCTTTCAATGGACACTTCATTACAGGCAGTTCCTATGCTGTACCTTCTTATGTCTGTGTATTTTCATGTTTTTCCTGCCCTTTTTAATGCTACTTCTACTTCCAATCCAACCTGATAAACTCTGAAGCCCAACAGCATTATTATATCTCTTACAACATTTTTTCCTTTTTGTTGATCTGAATATCCTACCGAGGTCTTTGTTGGCAACTATGTGATTAGTTTTAGCCTAAATGACATACCAAAAAGTTGGGAGTCCTTGTCAGAAGAATAACATGGAAGATCAGATTCCATCAAGGACAGCTTAGCAGGATGTTTGTGCATGGATTTTCTGCCACGAGGTGATTTTTTTGGACTAATGTCTAAAAGGCTTGCTCATATGGACAATATATTGTAATCTCCAGTGTTAACTAGAGACTTAAAAATGGTTATTTTGTATTTTGTGGCCTTCATAAAGTCTGAAGAGACTTCCAGTTTTGCTGGGATTATATGGAATTGTATTTTTTTATCAGGTTTTGTAGTCATCTGAAATACAGAATGGCTTAGAATAAGATTATAGGTGCATTATTTTTGAATCAGTCAGTGTTTAGTTCTGCTGAAATGTTTTTGAAATTTTTGAGAGGTTCCACCTTTTAATGGTATGTAAGAACACATCTTGAAGAGGAGATCCTGAAGTATGAAGCCAGCGTAATGCTCTAGTAGACCAGGTAGAAGCCAATACTGTGTTTGCAGGATGTTTATTAAGAAAAAAGTTTTTTTTAAAAAAAAGAAAAAAGCTGTAAATCCTTTTTATATACCCTTTATATAATTTCAGGCATCCACAGGATGGGTGATCTCTTAGGTATTTTCATTCTTTCATATCTTTCAAGTCAAATACAGCATTCCTGAATGGATAACTGACTTGGTAGGAAGATAGAAACATTTTTGGTAAACATTTCACTCAATCTAGTTATTTCTTGTCCTCTTCCTACCATTTGATCCTTTGTTACTGTTCTGGAAACAGTGTAGAAGCCCTGTTGAGATAGATATAGATATATAGATATATATTTTTTAATTAAACTGGATTTAAAAAAGAAGTGTTCTTTCCACTCCCCCAAATCCGCAGTAACCTCTTCTAACTTTACAGCAAGTCCATAGGTATTTTTTGGCTCACTATGGAAGCGCTCTGTCATTGGACGATGTTCCTTAAAGCAAGGGAGAACACAGGCCTGCAAAGGAACTTAAAAGTACTTTGAGACTGATTTGACTTGAGCATCTGTAATGTAGTTTCATCACATATTAAAGAGTTTATATATTTTAATAAAAATTAGTTAGCTTTGCTTTTTTGCTAGATTTAGAAAGTTGTTCTAACATACCATTTTTATGATAGCATCTAAATTTCAGTTTTCAAGTTTGAATGTTGTTGTAACTAATCTTCATTCATTCCTGTGCCTTTAAGTAGTTCTCTTCCTGCTAATGGTCTTTTGTATAGGCATACAAAATTGTCCTCTTTCCTTAGTGTCCATGCGAAGAACCTGAGCTTTTAGGTTTTCCTTTATCATGATGAGTAGAAACATTTCTCTGTAGCTGTTCCACTTAGAATGTACTTGTCTTGAACTTGGGAAGATTATGTGTATTGCTTTGGAAGAGTTTGTTCTTACCATTGTCTGTTTGTCTAGCATGTATGTGCTTTCTCTTTCTGATCTGAATATACTTCTGGTACATTTTAGGATCATAGTTTTCTTTTTGTTGTTGCATTATATGTGATGCATTGCAATGAATACACAGTGATCTTCCTGCCTGTTAACTCCACCTTATTGCCTCAGTCCCTTAATGTGGGGAACGGGATAGAACATTATCTACCTAAGCCTAGTAGAGGCTTAGTTCGCTGACTTTTTAAACAGCGTTGGTGACTTGTGTTGGGAAGCGTGATAGAAATGCATAGTGTTACTGGGTGTAGACTGAGCTCCATGATTTTTTCTGTCAGTCTGTTAGTACGTTATTTCTGATAAACTTACTAACTTCATGGCCTATTGCATCTTGTTCTGCTGGCTTTTAACTGCTTCAGTTGATATCTTTTGTGCTGTGTCCCAAATCTGTTCTCAGTGGATGATTTCCTAACATTCACTTCATCAGCAGGCTCTTATTTTTTCTGTAGTCACTAACAGAAGGGCCTGACTTGAGGAACTTTCTGATAAGATGGTTTTATAGGTTTGGGGAAGACATACAGAACTAACTGTTATCCTTTCCTTAGCAAGTTTATCTCCTCTTCGTTTCTGCTACTAATCAGAATCTGTTCCACTTGAACTAAGTTTTTAGTGCCATATCATGGCTGTGAAATCTAGCTAGGTTGAATTAGTTATATTTTCTTGGTATTAAAAAAAACATTTTACTGAAGAAAGTCTGCTAAGTTTGTAACTCTATTCTTTATTAATTTTCATTTTGCTCCATTTCTTTTTCTCCCGTGTCTTTTACTTTTCTTAAAAACTAGATTTTAAGTCTTCCATATTATCGATTGATAAGAGGTCAGAAAGTCATCTTGAGCACACGCTCTCCTTAGGTGTTACTACTCTGTTTTCAAACAACAAATTATTTTTATGGATCTAAAACATGTTATTTTGTATACTAGTTTCACAGCTCTGATCTCCCTGGTTTGAGGGAGAACAGTAAGCTCCCTTCAAAACTGAGGAAAAGAGTAACTTCCCTTTTTCATTCTCTTACTGCATCAACATTCCTCCCTTCATGGTTAGGTACTACTGTACATCTGTTTCCTTGATAGTGAAAATACAGGCAGATAGCTTAATTCTTGGAGTTGAGACGGTAAGTTAGCTTAGCTTAGTCCTCATTTTATAGCATTGCTGATTCTCCCCTGTTTGTGGCTGAAGAGTCCTTGCTACTTGCTTTGCTACCAGCGGTGTCTTAGCATGTTCACTCTTGGCAGCACTTTGCTGTGACAGCTCTTAATTGACCAGTGCTTTTTCTGTTCTCACAATTGTTCTCTTTCCTTCACCACTGATACACTTTTATTCAACAGGGAAAGGTTCCAGACATAATAAACAGTTTATCTTCTTTTATGTACAGTCTTCATATACTTCTTGCATCTCTAATTTAGAAGGGATGGAGTGTGAAAAGCAGCTTCCTTCTTTTTTGCTGAAGTTACAGCTTCACTGATCTACTACAGCTTCCCCTTTCACAACTTAACATTAAGTTAATTAAGTTCCAAATAACCAGCTCTTCTGTGTTAACCTTATTATTGAAGAAATTGCATTGTAAAGTGTTGCTTATAATCCCAGAATATTTTTGTATAAAAAAAATTCTAGTGAGTCACATGCTCTGACAAACTTTGCTCTTTAATTTGTAATAGTAATGTCATCTTGGAAGCTTATCCCCAAAAGTAATTTTTGTTCTTATAATGTTAAGGACCTTTAGTTCAGAGTAATTGTACACCAGCTTGAGGGGTTGTACTAAAAGGTCTTACTGCCATCCTTTCCAAAATCACCTTTTAAACCAGGTTCTGGCCACATTTAGAGTAAAGCTATTTGCACTGTACTGGTCACTGAACAGTAGATAACTATTCTTTTCCTTTGTGTAAAAAGGGAATGTCTTCCAACTAACACTGACTCAGGGGGTTCTTGAAAATGGTCCATTCAAGCAATTTCTTGCTGAGAAGGATTAAAAAACCCCATCATAGTCTTGGATTTTTTTACTTCTTATTTTTCCCATCATCACAGTTAGCAAGTAGTTCTTCCCACAACATCCCTTGTTTTTCTTGTAAAAACAAAAGTCTTCAAATCCTAGGCTTTAGGAGAACCTTGGAATTCTATTTATGAAGGACTTGAATGTAAGGAAGCTTGCTACTTTGATATTTCCTTTGTTGGAGGAGGGGCAAGGGAACAGAAATTTCTATGTAAGTACTCCTTTTCCAGGATTTTACTGTGTATCTGCAAAGATTATACCTGGGCTAAAGTTCCTTCCCCTTTTGACCTACCTCCTCAAACTGTCTGCCTTTAATACGATGAGCTTTCTACATTCAAAAAGCAGCATGAAGTTGTAACTTTGCCTTGGTTGTTGGATCTTGCTTAGCCTAAATTAATTCTGCATTCCTAGCTGTTGTGATATTAGTGTCACTCCCTTGAAGCTCTGTTTTTATTTTCCATCTCTTTCAGTAGGATACTTCATTTCTTCTGGACTAATGGGCAAAATAGAACATGAAACTTGCATTAGTTTATGTTCCTCTTTTGCTAATCCAGAAACTCATTTGACTTTTATGGAAAGTACTTTGTAGTAAGAAATTTTGTCAAATTTCTGAAAGCACTGCTAATAGCTGTAGCGGCCTCTGTCATTGGGGGGATATGCAGGGGTGTGGGTGTGGATGGATTTTAAGACCGAGGGCAAAAGATTCAGACTTTTTAGTCTCAGCCTGTAAGACAGTGAGAACAGTACCTACCTCGCTGGTTTTTCTGAGGTTCATTAACTCTTTAAAATAATGCTGATGGTTTCTGGAAGGTGCTACAGAAATGCATAGTGTTACTGCCTGCAGGCTGAATACCATTGGTTTTTCTGGCAGTATATAGACCTGCCACAGTTAGGGGAAGAATTTTGTTTGGTGTCTCTTTAAAGAAAATGCAACAGTGCTTTGCTGGGGAGAATAGAAAGGGGCTTTCTGAAGAGGTGCTGAAGACTTGAAAATTCAGAGTGGTGATTGGTCACCTCTGCTTGATTGACAGGTTGCAGGGAAAAACAAAAACCCATTTGTTCTGGCTTAATGGAACTGGAAAACAGAAAATGAGTATCAGGTAAAAATTCCTTTTTTAAAATCTTTGCAGTTCTCCTTTAAACAGTGGAGTTTTTACACAAATCTATACCTCCCCGACTCCAGTAAATTAGGAGTAGGTATTACAGACACAGGCAGTTGCTAAGTTGTGTAATGTGGGTTGTCTGTCAGTGCTTTTTGTAGCGGGCAGGTGTTCTGAAACACCGCAGCAGCCAATGCTACTGGGCTAGCTTAGCAAAAAGGCAGAGGATTGAAAGGGTGTAGTGACTAAGCCCTGAACTGGACCCAGCTCTCTGGTTAGGCTCATTAGCAGGACGTTCAAGGGGAAGCTTTTATTTTCACTTCCTATACTGTGCCTGCTTTGTGGATAAAGTCTGTCAGTTTCTACTACTATCAATTTGGCATCTGTCATGAGCATTATTACAAAATTCACTGAAAAATGAATAGCTAAAAAATAAACTATGTTCTAAAATAACTTCCATGTAGCAGTAAACTGTCTTACAGATTTTATAATAAATTTCAACACCAGCACCGCAGTTTTGAGAATCATAATTGAAAAATATTTCTTTCTGTTAACTTAATTATTTTGTATGTTGATGTATTTCAGATTGAAGGACAAGGACATGGTGCAGTTTTTGATTGCAAGTGCTCTCCTGATGGACAGCATTTTGCATGTACTGATTCTCACGGTCACCTTCTGATTTTTGGCTTTGGTTCCAGTAGCAAATATGACAAGGTACAGTGCAAAATGTGAATCAAAATGCTTGTCTGTGTTGAATGCATTTGTGCAAACTTTCGTCAGAGCTTCATTTCTTAACACAATTTTGAGCCATTAATATGGGATGTTTCGGATTCCTGTTGTTGACAGTTTCTTTCAACTGTCTTTTTTTAAACTATGGGAACATGCTATTATGCTGCTGTTTACTTGGGAAGTTAAAAGTAATTTACCAAAATATAAAAACACCAAAAACTCCAAACAATCAAAAATGTTTAAAAATTACCCTGTTACTGTGTACTCTCCTAAGGGCTGAGGTTACAGGCGTCTACTAACATGGATAGTGTGAACAAACTGCAGTGGAATTCATAATAAACATTCTGCTTTAAATATTTTTTTGGTTCTTAACTAAGATTAAAAAAAAAAAAGGGTGGGGTTGTGTAATAGGACGAATTCCTGCTATCTGTATTTAAACATTGCATAGTCTGGGAGACAGTTATTTACAGTAAATGTACTATATGATCTGGTGATAACAATTTTATGTCTGCTAATGAAGTTCTACTGTCATGAATGCCTTGGTGCTTACACAGCAATGTTCCTCTGTTACTGTGTGATTGAAATATTATATCTTTATTCTAGTGCCATAGTCTACATTGTGTATTCCAAGTGTGGATGTCTTGCCACAGACTCTCATGACTGTAAAGATGTGTGGTGTTAGTTTTTTCTCTGTGGATGAACATGCTCTATGAACCATATAGGTGACTTAATTTGGAGTGCCCACAAGGTCCTAGTTACATTACCACCCAGGGAAGAGGTGAAGTGTGTGTCTTCTCCCTCTTTCTAAGACTTAAGTGGACATACCTGCTCCAGGATTTTTATCTCTGCTTCTGGTAGCTGATACTTAAAAGGCTGTTGGTGTAGTGCAGGCTTCTGGATATTGCCTCCTGGTTTGGATCTTTGGAGTCAGGCTGGCCTTGAAAGCATTTTGGCAAACAGCAACACACAGGGGCCTGAAGGACAGAAAACAAAAGGAATCTTAATCTTTGCCTTGTAAGCCACTGCATTTCTTTCTGTAGTCTTCCAGATGTTATTTTGATGGTAGTTACAACAGCATGCGCATATTGAGGATTTTTTTTCTTCTTGTCTCTCAGCCATGATTTGAAGTACTCGGTACTTGGCTGTAGTTGCTATCTCTGTCATTACGAGCTGTGTATTTCCCCTTCCATTCCAAAGAAAAAAAATGAGCAGACACACCACAAGCATGGAGAAGCAGGATTATCAGATCATTTTCAAGATCTTTGTCTTTCAGAGTTCTTACTCTTCCAAACTTTAAAGCCTATCATAATAGAAACGTTTTTCTTACCATGTCCATGGATTGTTCCAGGTTTATTTTTCACTCCAATCATTTTGTGAATAGTCCTCTGCTACTCAGAAATGTTGGAAAGGAAATTAAAATGGAGAGCCTTTTTGCTTTTGTTGTGATAAACTGCCATTTGAGAATTTACCTTGTGAGGAATTAGATCTGTTTGAAGAATGAAAACAATTGCTTTTCACCTCTTGAATTCTAGAGGCTCTTTGTTCTCTTGGGATTTTTGCTGCAGTTTCTGAGAAAAGAGTATGTTTAAAATTTCTCACTTACTAGGTGATTAAAAATTACTCTCTCCAGCTGTTACTGTGCCAGTGGTAATCTTGGCATTCTTGACCAGAGAAGAAATGGGAGCAAAAATGACTCAAATTTGTTACCTCTTTAACCTCAACCTTTGACTCTCAGAAAACTTAGCTTGGAAATTTCCAGCCTCTTTCTTGCCTGGTTCTATCTCCTCTTCTGTTTTTGTCTGACCTGATTTATGGAAAAATGTAACTGCAGATAGGTAGATGCTGAAGATCAGGTGTTCTTTTTTCTGTCCTCCCCCCTCAGATACTTGGAGTTTTTTCAGACATCTTGTGAGAATATGCTCTAGTAGGATCTGCTTTTTTTTTTGAAGTGGTTTCTTTCCATCTTGGGGGATGATTTTTTACAGAAGAAAGGAGTGTGGTAACCTCTCTTTTATTCCTGCATATGTGAAGTTGTGCTCAGGACAATGATTATAGCTTAGATAGTGTAAGCTCTGTTGAGAGAGCAAACTCTTATTTTTCTACATAGATGTTTTTTCATGTTATGTTCAGATAGTACCAGTGTTTCCTAGTTGACTGGAACCACTGCTTGGGTGCTTTTTTCCCCAGTGGGATTTTGGCCACAGAGACAACAATGGGGTGTTTTGTTGTTTGGTTGGTTGTTTGTGGGTGTGGGGGGTTTTTTTGTTTGGTTTTGGTTTTTTTTTGGGGGGAGTGCATGTTTTTGTGGAGTAATTTTTTGGTGGGGGAAAAAACCCCCATTTGCTGCTTGTTTGGTGCTCCTTTGTTATTTGACCCAATTAAGGGAAACTTGAGCCAACCTCAGCTGAAATTTCTGAGTGTGTGAAGATCACCAGAGATCAGCTGAGTTCACTGTCAAGAGGGCATGTGCTCTTCAGAAGTTATTGCTTCGTTGGAAACTTGTCCAAGAATGCCTAACTGTCCGAAAGCATAAGGTACCTTTCTGTTGTTTTTACATCTTAGATTAGACTAGATCACTGAGCTTTCTAAAGCTTCTGTTTCTGTAGACTGCCCAAACCACAGTTCGTTCTTGCAGATTGATAGCTCCTGTGTGGTGGATTGGTACAGTAGTGGGGAAAATCTCTTTGCATTTTTGTAGTTGTGCGTTTGGAGAAACAGCTTTTGGTGAGTTTTGAATGTGTAGTGTAGTTACTGAAGGAGAGTCTATAGAGCTCAGACCTTATGGAAAACTTTCGCACTTAAACCCAAGCTGAGTTTGTGAAGTCATATGTACAGAGAACTCATATGTCCTAATGGTGGTGTAGTATCTTTTTATTGTCATGAACTTGATCTCTAGAAGTATATTAAGAAATAGGTCTGATTGTTAATACTTTTAACTGGTTGTCTGCTGAACATAATCATTTAAGATTCTCTGAAACATCTAATTCTTCTGATTTTTCTCAGGACTTGGAATAGCCTGAGAGTAAGATTGTTGGCCTGGGTTCCAGTAGGGACATTCCAGTGTTCTACCTGAGAGTTGGTCTGAGCCTGGATTCTCCCTGAAATGCCATTCTTACCTCATGCAATAGTAAATTGTTGTTTGCTCTCCACTCTACTACCATACCTGATTGCACTACAGAGTACACAGAAGGGTAATTGCAGAGAAGTCTCTCATGATCTTGCACCAGAGACTGTTCTGGTAGAGGTCACTGAATCTAAGGAAGGATTTTCAGATCTTCCTTTAGTTACAAAACCTGGGATGCAGGTAACACTGTACAGCCAAATCACAGAACATTAAAACTCAGTCTCTGTGATCATGCCATGGAAATTTCTTCTTTCTTAGTGTGCGAAGTACTTAATAGGAAAATTTACACTAGCTGAAAAAATACTGGATACTCCACTAGTTTGATTCTAGGGAAAATTGTTAAGTCCTTCTAGAGGACCTATACCTATGTCATAGTGAGCTATTTAAGATGAAGGAACAAAATTGTTAAGCAGGCCTTAATTCTGTCAGACATGTGAAAGTCTCATTCAGCCTTTGTTAAGTTCACAGAGAATCTGGCAACAAGACTTCATCTAGTCAGGTCTTACTGCACCTTGTCCATACACACTTCGTAACCTTTTGAATCCCTGAAGTAAGTTCTTGGTCGTTGCATCTTTCCAATTTTTTCATGTTGTTACTTTTCTGATTTTTTGTGGGGTCCGAATCCTATGATTCCTACGATTTTAAAAAATTTTTTATTTTAAATCCACCTCATATAGATGTATGTAGGCACTTTGTCATGTTGTAATTGACTGATGTTGTCATCTTTCCTTCCTGGTTTTGTCACACCCAGGACAGGAGACCTCTGTCATTGAGAGACCAGACCTCTAAGTAGATGCTATAAACTCTTCCTTATTTCTACAGAACAAGTTACTGGAAACTATGTTATGGATTGGTCATGATAGAGCACACTTCAGAAATCGAAGTATATTCTACAACAATCTAGGCATTCCTCTGTCTGTGCTCAAATACCTGTCTTTAACACTTGAGGTTTTTTTTTTTTCTGAGATCTCTATGCCTTGAGTCAACTGTTCAAGCGGTTTTATACTGCACTGAAAATATAATTTGAGGGAATGATAATTTTATGATTTTGTTTTTGTGTGTTCAAAGCTGAACTGAGTACATGAGCTGCCAAGGGGTTTGCTTGCCAGTAGGTACTGTTGGGATGTGTAGTATAAGCATCAGCTTCCCTTTCGTTCTCTTTTCTTCTTGTGGTTCAATATCTTTCTGGTTGCACAATACTGTGATGTATGTGCCAGTGAGGGATGGAGCATAAGCCTTTTTACATACTATTTGGACAAAAGAATTTCTCAGTCTTGAGTGTCTGTGGAAAGTCATCTAGAATAAATCATGAGTAGGTGGACTGAAATAAAAAAAGAAAACTTTGAGCCTGAAGAATTCAACTTTAGATCAACTTTTTTTAATCTACTGAAACTTTTTCATATATCTAGCATTATAATACGAATATATGTTTGGCTGCTGGTGTTAAATTATTTGGCAATGATGTGATAAATATTTTCCTATTCCTCCTCCTCCTACACCATAGCTCATAAGTCTGTGACACTTTTCATTATCAGAATATATATTCAGACTATAGAAGAAAATTTGTAAACTGTTTAATACATCTACGCTGTGTTCAGTCACGTCTTCAAGTAGTTAAATATTGCCCCATTCCCCTGTTCTTTAAATGCTTCTGATGCTTAAACATACGGATTATTCTCCTTCTGCTATAATATAGGAAAGGAGTACTGGGAAAAAAAAAAAAATCATGGAGTCATTAAGTTTTCCCCTTTAAACTGAGATAAACAGAGCAGCTTATAACGTTGTTATTGCAAAAGCGACCATCAGTAACGTTAAAAATACTTTCAGCAGTTATCTTCTGTATAATTTTTTTTAATAGGTCTTTAAAAAATTACAAAATGACTTTGTTTACAGATAGCAGATCAGATGTTCTTTCATAGTGATTATCGGCCTCTTATCCGTGATGCCAACAACTTTGTCCTGGATGAACAGACACAGCAGGCTCCACACCTTATGCCTCCCCCATTTTTGGTTGATGTGGATGGCAACCCTCATCCTGCAAGGTATCAAAGACTAGTTCCTGGTCGTGAGAACTGCAGGGAGGAACAGCTTATTCCTCAGATGGGAGTGACATCTTCAGGTATGAAAAATTTCACTTCACTACACCGTAGCCTATCTAGTTGCCTCCAAGTGTCCTACAATTTCCCTTTCACTTCGTCCTTTTTTTTTTTCCTATTTCTGAGCATAGTAGTTTATGTAGTGTGAAAGAATTGCAATGTCTTTGGCACTGATTGCTTGTGAATATTTCACTTACAGTATTGTCTTTGATCAAGTCAGTACTAGTTGACACTACAGTGCCAGTTAGCTTGGAGCTCATTTCGTTATTGAAACAGCGTATGATGCTGAGTGAATTTTCACCTGATCTCTTTGGGGTAAGATTTCCTACTTCAGAAAATCTAGGAAGTAGACTGATCTTCCTAGACAGATTAATTGGAATAGGTAACACCTACAAAGAGAAAAAATGAGAGAACACCTGAAATTTCGATGTCCAAGGATGGATGTGATTTTACTTTGTTATTACAATTACATCATGGATCCATGACATTTCTGAAATTGTCCAAATTTGAAAATGTCCTGGGCACGTTCTCCCCATGGAATGTCTTGAAACAAGTGAGACTCTGCACACACACCCAACAATATTATTTTTCATAGTGTGGCTGCATGACACATGAATGCCTATAGGAAGATGATGTCCATAACATTTGGTTTAATAGCAAGAAGCCATCAACAAGGCTGACAGAGAGCCACAGAGATGTGGAGAGACAGAAAACATTTTTCTACAGTTTAGCAACAATATATGCAGTTTTTTGCAGAGCTAAACTGTGTTCGTGTATTTTATATGTTCCCTTCCACTAAGGAAGCTCCATTTCTTTCTGCAACTTTATTGTGAGATTCAAGTTTTCTGTAGGGGCTTGTAAGAATAGGGAGAATGAGATAGTCATGCTTGATTTACTGCTTAGATGTACATGAAGCTCTTTTAAATCAGATGTTTTGAAAAAATAAAGTACGTACCAGTATTGTTATTATTTCATTTAATAAAAAACAAAACAAACTTGCTGTTACTTGTGAAAGCAAAATCTCACAAGCTGGATACATAAGGCATTCATTTTGTTTAGGTAGCAGTTTCCTTATTTAAGATCATTCTTCGTTTATTAGTAGTATTTCACATTGTTTTCAGTAGATGGTATGTCTGCTCACTAGATCACCAAATAAATCTCTCACTTATGAGTCAGAAAACATCCAGCTGTGGTTATACTAGAGCTCATTCCGTGATTTCAAGCTTCTGCTGTCTTAAGGAAGTTGACTTCAACTACAATAACCTTGAAACCCTGAGAGCACTATCTTAAATATTTATGTTCTTTCTTCATACCATCGTCTCTTAAGAGATGGCTGCTCCTGTCTAGCCATATAATCGAAACTCTTCATTTCGTAGCACAATTACTGTACTATCTTGTCTTTGATCTTGCAAAGTGCAGTTTATGCTACCTCTTTTGAATCATGCTGGAAAAATGATCTGTAGCTTATTTATTTGAACATTGTCATCCCTCATTACAAAGTTTTGCAAGTTCTACTTCTCTTAACCAGACCTTCCCACCATTCCACTCCACCATCTGACTATTCATTTGGAAGTATCTGGTTTCCTTTTCAAATCAGTAAGGTAACTCTTGCTTTTTTCTCTATACCTCTCAATTTTTTTTTGTGACCCTTGTGAGTACAAAAAGAGGTTTTGTGTTGTTCATGCTTACATGCTGCATATCTTGCTTGCTGTGCAGAAACAGTATTATCACTTTGTAATCACTTCTGTGAGAGCTATTTCCTGTCTTTTATTCAAGAGACCTACCCAAAAGGAGGTTTCTTCTCTGTTTTGCATACCAAAGAAAATTAGCATTACTTAACCTATGTCATCATCATGCCTATGTGGAGCTAAATCAAGCGTTTTTACTGCTTGACATTCTCTGCTATAGATAATTATTTTCCAATTCAGTTATACCTTCTTGATGTAGTTCTTTTGTTGAAGCTTATAATAAAGTGTTTTATAATACATTTGGGACAGGCTAAGCACACATTTGAGCAATTTACATTGACTGAGCTGACAAACAACAGTTGTATTAAGCTTCTGTGACTTGCTGGCACTTGATTAGATTTAAACTTTCATTAGAAGTAATGTGGGATCATCTTGACCCTGACTCAGAAAATATAATTCTCTCAATGTATTAAGAAAAGAGTTGTTCTGTTTAAAAACTGGCTATTTGAAGAATACACATTAGCCCATTCTTACCCATGTGATTATATCCTGTGGTTACTTTCAAAGCTAAAACTTAAATGAGCTGTTCATAACATTTGGTTCTTCAACATTTGTGTGTTGTTCTCTTGTACTTCACAGGACTGAATCAAGTTCTTAGTCAACAAGCGAATCAAGAAATTAGTCCGTTGGATAGCATGATTCAAAGACTTCAGCAAGAGCAGGACCAGAGACGTTCTGGGGAGGCAGGAACCAGTAGTGCCAGCCGGATAAGCAGAGGTAGATTACTGGGGGATAAATGTTGTGGCTTTTCTACTGAAACAGCTGAGAGCTGGAAAACACAAATCACGTTAATGTGTGTGATTTGTGCATTTTCTTGAATAACTAGAAAGGAGGTATGGAACAATAGAAAATAGTGCAGCTTTTTCATCTTTTTTTACCTTTCTGCAAAATGTCAGGATTCTTAATATTACAAATTTATCTTTGTTAAAGTCGTTGTCTTCTCACTGGGGGAATTTGCAGCAACTACGTTCCCTTACAATTAAGTACCCTACTGTTTAATCTTGATCTGGCCATGTACTTGATTGAAATCTCAATTGTCTCAAATAAGGAAATAGGCAGGAGGAAAGAGGAAGGAGCTGCTTATTTCTCAGTACAGCTGTTACATGTTTTAGTGTCTTGCACAAGATTACATGGTGGTTTTCAACATGTCAAAAGTCATAATTGGCACTCCAGCTGAGTAAGCAAGAATAGCTTGTGTGCGGAAAAATGTGGAAGAATGTTGAAATTCTGCTATAACTTAGGTGTTTGAAGGATCTTGCATATAAGTATGGTTTGGTTTGGGTTTTTGTGAGGTTTTCTATTTTACATCTTTTGGCCATTTCACTTTCTTGTCTGTAAATTTTACAGCTTGGATTCCTAATAATTTCCGGTGTTGTGGCTTCAGTTTTTTGAAGGTAGAAGACTGTTTAAGGAATACACTGATTCAGTGAAATTATAGATGTAGAATGCAGTAGCAATAGTCAGCTTCATGTAAATGTTTTCAAAAGCATTTTTAAAGAAAAGCAAACCAATGAAACATTTGCTTCACTTCAGATTGTTGATATAACTGCTTCTTTTCAAGGTGGATTTTTTAAGAGTACTGAAGCCCAGTTTAAGAGCGTGTGTTGTGATGTCTATAAATTAGGTTCACTTAATATTTGATTTTTTTGAAGTAATAGATTAAGTAAAATTCTTTTTTCCTTTAATTTTGAAATTTTTGTTTTTAAATGCTTCCCTTAGCATTTCAGATCAAGTACAACTATCACTTTTTGACTTCTTAGGATCTGTAAGTTCTACCTCAGAAGTGCATTCACCACCAAATATAGGATTAAGGCGTAGTGGGCAAATTGAAGGTGTGCGTCAGATGCACAGCAATGCACCAAGAAGTGAAATAGCCACTGAGCGGGACCTTGTGGCTTGGAGTCGAAGGGTTGTAGTGCCTGAATTGTCTTCTGGTGTGGCCAGGTAAATATAGTCCAAGTTTGCAGTGAATTTTGGTTTGATGAACTTAATTAGATTGAACAGGTTTGGAATTCACGTTGTTATAGAACTATTTGTATGGTATTTATCCATTGTGTGGTCTCATTTTTTATGAAATCAGTTTCAGTTTGAAATAAATTTTTATTTGCATATTACGTGAAGAAACTTGGAATTATAGAAGTATTGTGAATAAAAATTGACCATTTAACAAATGACAGTCATTGAACTCGTATATGCAATGGGATCTAGCTGCCTCAATGTTTTCTGACCTGTAGCATAAGATTACAGTATGTTTTAACTTCATTTGTTCCTGCCATTATATGGCATTTCATTATATGGCTGTACACTGACCTAATCCATTAGCTGCCTGAGATGAATTTTGATTTCCATGCTGGAGCTTTGTTCAGTAATTAACTGTTGCGATGAGTACTTAAATCATTAAGTCAAACTCCACTAGCCACATTGAAACATAAGCTGCTCTAGCTTTTTAGAGTAAGACTGAAATCTTACTTTGTTTAGAAAAGATAGTTCTGAAGCCATATTCTGACTGTAAAGAGAAGGACTACTGTTCGAAGAATGTTGTAAATTTTGAACAGTCATTCCTTGATTTGGAATAGTATTTTGCTTTAACACCTCAATTTTCTTTTTTCAGTAGGCAGGAAGAATGGAGAACAGCAAAGGGAGAAGAAGAAGTAAGGGTTTATCGATCTGAAGAGAAAAGAAAACACGTAACAAGTCATATTCAAAGAGAAAACAAAATACCTACTTTCTCTAAGGTAAGTAGTCACTTGGACCTTATTGCAGGAAGAAGTATAAAATTTAACTCAATGTGTTAGGCCACATAAATTTACATTCCTCTTCTCAGTTTTAAATTTAAAAAACAGTGGTACTGGAATTCGTTTACCTCCCCAGAGTGAGAAGGCATGTATCTACTGTTGTTTCGCTATGCTCTTAATAAACAACAGGGATTGCTTTTAGAACCCCCTAAGTGAGAAGCCCTTTGAATCTGGTGTTAGGGCCATGATCTCCTGTAGGGAGTCTGTCACTTTTAATCAATATATCCTGCTACTCTTGTCTGCTATTTGACATAGTGTTCCATGGAAAGGTTCAATTAAAACTGAAGGCACAATTCTCAACGCGTTTAAATACAGAAATACAGAATTGGGTATTTTCTCTCATGGTATCCTAATAATTATATTGCCATATCCTAATAATTATATTGCCATGGGATAGTTCTAAGTCATGCTTTTTCCTAGAGCTGGAGTATGTTTTTCCGAAAAGAGGAAGACAGGATAGATTAAATAGAAGAGAATGGGTTGTATTGAAAGTAAAATGTCTTAACTGACTTCATGTTTTCATATAACTTTCAAAAACTTCAATCTTATGCCTTTTTGCTTGTAAGAAAATGCAAAGGCTGTATATACTGTATTTACGAAAATAATTTTATGTCCTGTTTGTTAAAAATCAGTTATTTATCCATCTCACATGCTTATCTGTGCTTTTCTAGCTAAGGAATAGCTAAAATAATATTACAAATAACTTTGTAATAAAGGAAGTAAATTTTAAACAACTGTAGAAGAGAACTCATGCTTTCAGTTTTGTAGTACGCTTATTATAGATGAGACTGTTTCACCCTTAATCAAAAGCTTAGTAAAATACAGGCCTTCAAGAATGCCTTCAAATTGTCCATTGAAAAATAAAAACCACTTAGGGGGTTCAAGGTGGAAAAATGAAAAAGTATTAAGAACAGGTATAAAAAAGATGCTGCTGCTCTTAACATTATCAGAGTACCATACTTAGTGCCTGTGTTGTTTATTATTCCCTTTCTTGGGGAGAAAGGGATGGAGATTTAAGGCAATCTGAAAATAAGTAAATTTCAGATGCTTAGTTGTGCTTCTGTATTTTTTAATAATGATGAATTAATTTTATGTGCAGTAGAAAGAGTAAATATGAGACAGACAAGTTTCTACTTGGTACTAAATTGGAGCATATGGTTTTGCTTCTTTTATTGTAGTCAACCAAAGTATAGCTTTCAAAAGAAGATGAACACTCCTCCACCCCCAAACAGTCCCCAAATAATTTTCAATGTCTTTGTTCTTACATTTTTCTTCAGTTTCTTTCTTGTATTAAAATTTGTGTGCATTGCTATGTTAATAAATGGTACTGGATACACTAATGTTGCAGTCCTCAACATTAAGTGTGTTTACCCAAGATAAAGTGAACAAAGATATTTTTCAGAGTGTCTCCAGTTTTTGGACATATAGGGAAGAAGCTCTTTGCCATTTGTGGTTTTGGAGGAGCCATGGCAGGGCTCGTTTATAAAATACCAGGACATCAGAAATCTTTAATTCCTCTTTTTTCTCATGGGAATCATAGAAAATGGGCCTCACAAATTCCAATTTTCACAAAGTTCTTTCTTGTCTTGAGGGGATGTATTTTGGTGCTGAATTATAGAGTTTCTTTCCATTGAATTAAATTATTGCCCTGCTCAAGGGTTTCAGGGTTGTTTTTTTTTTTCCATTCAGCTACAGCCTAGTCAAAAGAACCTTCCTGAGAATGTGAATTCCTACCAACTTACCCTTAAATTTTTAATTGGGTTACAGTTTTCCTAAAATACCACTAGGACATAAAAACAGCAAAGTAGGCTAGTTGGTCCAGCATTTTGGTCCCAGCAATTAGTTTATTACATCTTTGAAACAAAGAAACATGGATGTTTTTGAAAATCTTCTCTCAGAGGAGAAAATTTTTAGTCTCCAGACTTTAAAGGTAGCACTGGATCCTTTTGAGCCCCATTTTTTTCATTGTGTTTATTTATGCCCTTAAAATCCTTCAGAGCAAAAGCTAGCTTAGGAAAACCTTTCTTCAGTTTCATGTATTTACCCAGGGAAGAATGTGCCCTTCATTTACCTTGGTCCCATATTTCTGATGCCCAGAATTTGAGGGAGAGATAACTTGGTAAATCCTTTAGACACTTCCCATCTTAGTCCTGATGAAACCCAACAAAAAGTAGACAGTCATGGTCTGCGCACTTGAGTATGTCAGTAAATTATCCATATAGTGATTAGGTATATATAGTAAGTATTATAGTAATTACAGTAACAGTTTCAGAACATTTAAACAAATGCTTCTTAAGCCCTACATGATACTTTTTAATGGCAGCTCAGGACAAAAACCTCATATTCTTCCATAGTTTGTTCATTGTTAAATGTGTCTCTTTTTGGAGGACTCAGCTTGTTGAGAAGTACACTAATTCGAATCCCTTGAGATAAATCTCAGAGGGATTCAGAAATGAGTAGGTATCAAATGGGCTTTAAATAAGCAAATTTGCAAGAACAAAAGGGTGCTTGATCCAGAGTGCTGTGAGTCTCCCAATGAAATAAACTGCTCAGATTTTAGCGATTTTCATTATTGCTTATGTTTAGCATAATCAGCGCTTTTGCTCAGTGTCTGAACAATAGGAGTGGTGAGTTGAAATTGTCATCTTCTGTAGTGTCCATAATAAAATCAAACAAACTCCTGGGAAGAGAAGTAAGACTGTGCGCTCCAGAAACTTTGTGTGATACTTTAGGGGTTTTTTAAATTAGTAACTTAATTATTTAAAAAAAAAAAACCAACCAGTAAATTATAGCAACTCTTCTGTTGCTCTTATATGAGGTGACTGTGTGGCTTTAAATAGAAGCTGTGTTAGGTTGATGATAGATCTGGAAAATCTTGCTTTTCCTTGAGTGAATGCAGGAGATTTTGATACTGATACCTTGTAACTTGTTCCTGGTAGTGCTGTGACACTACAGTCCTCTTGTGTTGCATGGTGAATTGTTAAGGGTTTCATGAAGAGAATTTATTATCTAGAAGATATAGGGAATACCTCAAAGAAAATACAGAGGAAAACATCACCTTCTAGTAATTTATAGACCTAAGAATTAGAGCATCAAGAATTCTGGAAATTCTGTCTTTCTACAGTACTGTCAGCTGGTCTGGGAACGGAGTAAACAGGGCTTGTGTTAAAACATGGTGCTCATATGCAAATTCAGTTGTATTCATACCAATAGGAAATACTAATTTTTATATCAACTTTGGAAATTTATCAGTTCTGTTCATATAATAATGACAAAGTAGTACTTTGTTCCCTTCTAACTGAAAGGAGTTGAAAATACAGAAGTAAAATGAAAAGGAGGGCAGGAACAAATGTTTGCATTTTGGATTACAGGTGTAGTTATTAAAGTGTAGGTCCATAAGGAAGAGCACAGAGGAGCTGTAATTACTTTCTCTGAGGAGATTTCAAAGTCTTACTATTAATTCTTAGTCCAGGGTCATTACAGGGTCTGTTTAAAAACAGTACATAATTATAGATCAGCCTTCCTTCTTTAATAATATCTGTAACTTAGATGGAAGACACATAAATATTTTGATATTGAAAATTAGAAAACCCACGCTTCTTTGACACAAGTCATACTGAGAAATTTCTGTACATGATTGCTTGAGGGACTAGTGGAGTTGTGTGGGAGAACCTAAAAGCTTGAGTATTTTGTCCTGAGTAGTATTTAGTATCACCAATCTGCATGTCAGGTGAAGAACTCAGTTTGACTTTTGAAGTCATTGGTGAGGAATGGGGTTTTCTCTGATTATTATTAAACAAAAATGCTTTTAAAACACCAAACAAAAAACCTTGGTGACAGAGACTAGAACGTGTCCAGAAGCTATTTCATTGGGTCTGAGCTGGGCTGAAGTTCAAATATGGATGCCAAAAAAATTAGCACGAAACTCTTGAAATTGAGATTGTAGCTCTTGATTTTTTTTTTTTTTTTTTGCCAAGGCTTGGGGACTAATACAAGATTACACACTTTCTGTTGAGAGCAAGTGCTTGCATTATGTATATTCTACAGGAGGAACAAAATATCTTTCTGCTGGAGTGTGACGTGTTTAGTAGTTACAGCCTTATTTTGTTCTCCTGAGCTTTGTAAGATCTTGGATTATTTCCAACTGACTCGTTCATTTGAACTTTTCCATGCATCGTCGTACCATTTAAGGGCCTCTACTTGCTAATACTCATCTCTGTATGCTAAGGAATGTATTGCTATATGGGTGTCTCTCCTAACAGACCTGATCCCTCTGTTGCTAAATCACACACTCCGGAGTTCTCTGTAAGAGTCCCCTTTCCTCTGATGGCCATTTTCAATGTAATTTTGACCTGTTACAAGCTCTTAGCAGCCTGTCAGTAGTTAACTGATACGTACCTTGTAGAGAATGAAGAGTTTTAATAATTAAAGATAAACATTTTTTATTTTGTCTGGGAAGGATATATTGAACTGCTTGGTGCCTATATTCAACTACGCTGTTCAGTTTTGGACTTGGGCCTGTTTTGAATTTTGTGACATTGAAACTTGTATCTTCTTGCTACTGCAAAAATTGATTCCTGGAGTACTATTATTAAAGAAAATGCTATGTATTAATAAAACATATACTCAAAAAATTAAGTCTTTTGACTTTCATGTCTTCACAGAACCATTCTCATGATCATTTACTAGACACTGGTGACTCAAGAAAACAGCAAGCTAATCAGCACAACTACCGTACGAGATACGCAGTAGAGGAAACTGCAAGGCCTGCTGAAGAGCTAGAAAATGGACACAGTTCCTCAGATGTAAGCTCCTTTTTCATGAGACAATCTGATGTATTCCATTTCTACTCAGTGAGCCATTTCTTCAGCTAATTAAGGGTTGTTTCTAGTAGAGAGCCAGGTTACATTTTTCATTGTGCGTTTCACCTCTTTAAAAAATGATGCTGAATTAGTTTTTCACATGCTGTTGTATGCATTTAGTTTTGACTAAAAAGTAGTTGACAAAAGGAATAAATGGTCATCTGTAAGGGCATTTTGCAGAGTATATGCGAGCAATGTTAAATATTTCCTGTATTTGTAAGCCTTCTCAGTATGGCCTATATGGCCTAGCACCAGCTCTAGGTGGCCCTGCTTGAACAGGGAGGTTGGATGATACAGCCTCCAGAGGTCCTTTCCAGCCTCAACAGTTCCGTGCTTCTGTAGCTACAGCAGAGAAATGAGTCACAAAACTATATAAAGTTTGTACTGGATTTTTTGTTTGATATTAATTGAAAAGATGTGGAAATACTACATTAAAGAGACTGCAAAACAATACTCAGAAAAGTAAGCTGGCCTTTTAAAATGGACATTGAGAAGCACTCAGGTCTCCACTGGCTATGTGTTTAAAAAAAAAAAAACTGCTCTACACTGTGTGTCTGTCCAGCTGTGTAGGTATTTCTTACTTCCTTTAATGAAGTCCATTAAAGTAAAGTAACTCTCTGCAAACTAAAATGCCTTTTTAACAACATAAAGCTTTTATAATGCTATAGGTTTATAACACATATGAAGCCTAAAAGTGTCTTAGTCATATTGTCATGTATTACAACTTTTTTGAATTTCAAAGAAAATGCTTTCTCTTTCCCTGCCTTCCCCCTCTGCGCCCCACCTTGTTAGGAAGGGGAAGTAGTTGTTGCCAGTGGTGGAACATCAGAAGATGATGAAAGAGCCTGGCACAGTGATGGCAGTTCTAGGTAAGTGACAGAATAGCTTACAGAAAACAGACTTGCTGATAAATTTTAAATTATTTTCTCTGTAAGGAGTTAATGGATAATAACTAAAACTTGTGCACATTTAGAACAAAAGATGAAGAAGAACTTAGAACTTTCAGGGTTCAATTTTCAGCGATACTACTAACTAAAATTTGGGGAAGGTTTCATCCTTGTTTGCCAGAAGCAGAGTTGTTTCCGATTGGCTTTGCAGAAGCTCGGTTCTTTTCAGGCACATTCATGCCTCAGGCATGTGGTAGGAGTTTCCTGTGACTGTCAGTCTGAGCTGTGTGACTGCTTCTACTGACCCTTGGTTTGAAATTAGAGAGCAAGAATTGAGGTAGCTTCAACCCATCCTTAGTTTCTTCAGCTTTTTTTTTTTTTTGTGTGTGTGTGTTAACTTTTGTTCAAAGCTATTCAAAACCACAAGTCCTGAAGAGCAATACCCAGACTTTTAACTTGTGTCATCTTGAATTGACCAAGTAAACAGTGGATTTACTTCTAGTGATGATAGAAGTTATGTTCCTTACAAGACTGAATTACCTCAAGGCTTTTGGTTTACTACCATGTAAATTGTAGATAAAATACAGGGTTTTAGGCACTGTTTTTAAACTACTAAAATATTGTTGTTATCTAGACTGAAACTATAATGTTGTATTGGGTTATATTACAGAATCCAATGCACTCTGAACTGCTTTTTAACTTTTGGGTTTTGATTTCTTTTTTTTTATTTTGGTATATCATATGTAGTGACTACTCTAGTGATTATTCTGACTGGACAGCAGATGCAGGAATCAATTTGCAACCACCAAAGAAAATTCTTAAAATTAAAACAAAGAAAGCAGAAAGTAGTTCAGAGGATGAAGAAGGACCTGAAAAACAAAAGAAGCAAATTAAAAAGGAAAGGAAAAAAGGGATTGAGGAGAAAGATGGACCATCAACATCACCAAAGAAGAGGAAACCCAAAGAGAGAAAACAAAAGGTTAGATGTTTGTATATTACATGGTGTTCACTGCTACTGTCTTAGAATTAATGATTCAGTTATGTATAAAACGTAATATTGTCTAATTTGAAAACACATCCTGACTTTCACTTGTAATAAGTGATTACTGCTGACTCTTGTAAGTCAAATGATAGATTGCTGTAATGATACACTTTATAAATACGATGTGTTTCACTTTAGGAACGCTTGTAATGTTCTTAACACCATCTTTTCTCAGACCAGACATTCCCTTTCTGTGGATGTATCAAGTAGTGGTATAACATGTGCCTGTGTTTTTTCTGTCTTTCTGTTTAGTTGCAATTTCTTATAGGTCTGCACAGTTGTGTCTTTTTTTTCCTATTAACTCCTCAATGTTTGATGTTTACATTATGCCTGCCACTATACTTCTGTAAAGGGGAATTTCATTTCATCGGGTTTTTGTTGTTGTCTGTATTTTGGTTGCTTTCTAATATGACCATGTAATTCCAGTTTAGATCAATACATGCAAATTTTCAGTGACTTGTTATTTTCAATATGTTGTGGTTTTCTGGAGGTTTGTTTTGTTTTTAACTGTTAGCTTAGAAAACTTCTTTTCTTTGTTCTTTCTTGACAGAGTCCAGAAGTGATCTATCTGGTTAATGCTAATTGCTTTTGTAAGCTCATAGCTTCTATTTTAAAAATACCTAGGGAAACCAACTGTGTCATATAAGTACTGTATTTTATTTATAAGATTAGGAGTCGTCAGCAATCCTTAAGATCATTATTTCAGCATTTTGGCCCTCATTAGAAGGTAGGCTGACAAAAAACGGCTGTTTTGATGTGCTGGTTGGCATAGAATCAGCTTTACTGTGAATCTATGGTATGACATGCAGGATGTTAGGTGATAGTCTTTACTCTTTGATTAGGCTACTTTTTGCTTATTGTATGCAGTCATTGTGTGTAATGTCAATACTAATAGTATCTTGGTATTTCCAGAATCTGAAACAAGAAGAAATGAGATCAGGAGATTAGATGGTGGGGAGTGGTTTATTGTTGAAACTTCCAGTTTACTTTTTTGTTGGAAAATACGACTGACTAACAGCCTAGTATTTCCTCTTAGATGAAAGCTGAACTAAGTATTTTTGGAATCTTGCATTCATTTTGGTCCCAGTTATCAAGATGCAGAAGGTCTTTGATTCCGAAAATATCAGACATAGATATTTCAGGTTTTAAAGATGACCTGCTCCTTTCTTGAAGCACAAGTTAATATTAGACTGGAAGGAATATCAGAAAAACATCCCTCTGCCACTAGGTAGGCTTAATTATACTTGTAATTTCTGACAGATGTTCGTCTTTGAAGTTTCTTGTGGTGGAGATTCTAACTCCTCACTGGGCAGAGAGCTCACAGTTGTTACTCGTAGAAAGTTCTACCTGATTCCTGAACCTGAATCAAAATTAGGGCTTTCTGCTGAGGAAGAAAGTTTTGACAATCTTTGTGACCAGGCACAGAATCTTAGGAATTATGAAAGGAGTAGAGAAAGGATGTCATTCTTCTTTATTAATGCATGGGCCATCAAGGTCTCGAATGGTCTTGTAATGATCTTCTAATCCTTCCCCACCAAAAATCAATCTAAAACATGTTTAAAGACTATTTTTTACTACCTTCCCATAATTCACTGCTGAGCTGACAGACTTTGCTCTGATGCAGTGCATCAGTTTTCACAAGACAAACTCAAAATCCTCAAAATCCATAAGGTGCTTCTATGTTAGTGATGTGTTGCAATAGAGAGGTTGTGTTTTGATTTTTTGTTTGATTGTTTTTTACTGTGTGTATGCTTTTTCCTGTGGTACCCACCAGTGATGTACTCAAAGGAGTTCCCATCCTGGTGAAACCACATTTGACTTTCTGCAGTGGAGTTGCATTTGGAGTGTCGCATTTGGAGTGTCCCATTTGCAGTCTGGGGATGCAGGGTGGATTTCTGCAGGGCTGCTTTCTGTATGTGAACAAGACTGTTGCTAATTTGAAAGCAGCCTTGCATGAATGGTTGTACAAAAACCTGCTTCATCTGGCTTATTAGATACAGACGTGCAGTTTGCATCTAGGACCACCAACTGCACTGAACTTCGTTACTTACAAATATGTGATATGGACTTACAATCTGTGGAACAGCATTTTCAGCACGTTATAATAAATATGCCAGTAGGTAACGTGGATGTACCCAATCTAGGTCATTACATGCTTTACCTCTGTTTATGTTTGTTAATCTCTTCCTCATTTTGTGGAGTTTCTTAGTTGGAGTCAGCTATAGAGTTGTAGTGTCTTATGGGCCAAAGCGACTGTGTGGATTTGGTTAAAGAGAATGGCATATTTCAGTTTTATCTTTTTGGGCATGAGATGTAGTTACTGAAATATTAATAAATTCAGTCTTTGTTAGAAGAGACCCAACACCCCCAAAACCAGCAAACTAAAAAAAAAACAACCTTAAAAGTCCACTTAGTTTTTCAGATTATTAATGGTTTTGTTCTTGGTGTTACTGGAAGCAGTTAAGCAAGATTTATCTTCACACTGGCAATAATTTCCTTTTTACGATAAATAGACGTAAGAAATGGCAGTTGATTTTAATAAAACAATCCCCAAAATATAAGGTTTCTCTACGTGTTAGTTTACTCATATTAATCTTCTGTGTGCACTTTCTTCAGAGGCTGGCTGTAGGAGTTCTGGCAGAAAATGGTTTGACACTGGAAGAATGGCTGCCTTCAGCATGGATTACAGACACTATTCCTCGTCGGTGCCCTTTTGTGCCGCAGATGGGGGATGAGGTATTGTAGTTTTTCCCTCTGTGTCTTTGCTTCTTTCAGGTTGTTTTTGCCTTTTTTATTTTCATCTGTGCATTTCTTCCTAGAGATTTATTATCAGAATATTTTAGATTTCTTCTAAAACATTCTTTGATCTGGGTAAAATTTGCTTTTGCTTCCTCTGCACAGTGTTCCCTTGACTTTTTTTTTTATTTCATGGTGTTGCAGTTACATTCCTTCTTGTCCTATGTTCGATGTGTTAATTTCCTTATGACTCATGTATGCAAGCTGTCTGAGGTACTTTATCTAGTGAAACTAGTCCTTAGTCGTAGAGCATCTTGTATGCTGAAAAATAGGTAAGAAATCAAATACAAATTTAAGTTGTTCAGAAAACTTCAGTTTGGGACTTGAATTAAAAACCAGGAATCAGACCTGGGGGGAGCATGGTTACTTGTGTTGGTTTTGTTTTGTATTGATTTGTTGGGGTTTTTTTAATTTGTTTGTTCTGAAGAAAAATTCTGATAGTGTCCTTTTCACTTGTGTTTCTGCTGTCAGAAAACTTGTGCTGATCTCTTACAACAGAAAATCACATGAGAAGTTTTGTATGTATATTTCTGAGGTAATCAACAGAGTTCTTGTATAGCTCACCTTCAGAATGCAGTTGGAAAAATGCTTGAAGTGGTGGCAAAGTTGATGGACTTTGGTCCTGAGCTAGAGCTGTTGGTAGGCGCACGCCACCTTAGAAACTGAATCAGGAGGAGAGGTTGCATGTGTAAGCAGTTTTGTTTTTACTGGATCACTTCACTGATGCAGTTCACATCATCAGCGTTGCTGGTGAGGGAGGGATGGAGCACTTCAAGTTGAGACTTGCAACTGGAGAAAATGCTTATGTATTTATAACCTCCAGCAATGTTTTGTAGACTGTGCTGTTCAAAAGATCAAGTCCAAATAATTATATTTGGTTCCTGATACCATCTGGATACAGTGAAGCAGCCAAGGATTTATCTGTACCATATTACTCAGGAGACTTTAACAGCATATCGGTTTAGTAAGATAAACTAGTGTGTTTGGTTTGGCACCTGCTGAATAGCATGTGCGGTGTGTACAAGGAATATCTAACTAGACTGCTTCCATTTACTGAAAAATGCTTTATACTGGTGAACAGGAAATTTCCTTGTCCTGCACCTAGAAAGTAGGAGTAGTTGTACCAATAGAGAGTATGTTTATAATCAAGCTGCTCTGTCTAAAATTCCATCTCTAATACTTGCCCTCCCCAGCTTTGTGTAAGATGTGAAAAGAAGCTGTTTGGCTGGAAAGTTTCTTTTGAGATCCACAGAAATAAAAGATTGGTTTAATTAGAGAAATATAATGAGAAAGAGGTCTTGTGTGGCCTTCGAATACTTTGGTGGATGGTTGGTATGTTTTATAAGATTTGGGAAGAGAGATATTTTTCAAATTCATTCTCTTACAAGTAAGAAGAAACAGTAGTGCTATATTTAGTTACACTCAGTGCATTGGAATAGCACAGAGCATCCCTTTTCCCTTCCTGAATACTGTCATTTACAAACCTTTGTCATGTGTCTTGAGGAACAGTGGAAACACACCAGAGAGATGGGACTGCAATTTCCCTGTCTGATTATCAAAATACAATGCGCATTCGTTGGAGCCTTCTGCCATTAGCACGATAAAGAACAGTTTTGTCTGGGTTCTACAACAAATATGCAGAAGCCAGAATTTATCAAGATTAAAAATACAATTTCCTGGAAAAAAGCATAAATTTCTTTTTCCTTAGATATCTTTCTAACTGGTTCTGACAGAAGATGCAATGCCAAGAGCCATTTACAAAATAAAAATGTTCACTTCTGTAAAACAGTGGGTTGAACTTATATAGATAGAGGTTTAGCAGAAGGAGTAAGTGTAGGAGGAATTGTTTGTAGCCTGTTGCCACCAAGTGGATTTTTTTTGTTTTGATTCACTGAAAGGGATGGGAAACAGTTGTCACAATGCTGAAAGTGTAATTTAAATTAGCATTGTTCTAGTTCTGTCTTTCAGTAGCCTCTCTTCCTTTTCCTGCCAGTTAGATTCTGACAGTGTGTAGGAGATTCTCACCGCTTTCATGCCTTCATGCACGCTACTGTATGTTCTTTCCCCACGAGGATGTTGTGTGTGTCAAATACTCTGAAAAACAAGAGTTTAAAAAAAAACAATGGGGCTGAGTCCTTCTCCATTGGGGAGAAAAAAAAAGCCATGTGACATAAAGTTCAGTAACGGTTAATGTAGAAATTTGACAGACACTTGTTCATAGTGTTTTATGATACAACAGTTTTGGAAAGCATGTGGAAATACAAATATTAGTGTGTTTGTATAAATGTATTTTAAAAGGTACTGAGGGCATTTTACTCTGGGGGTGTGTGTGTGTGTGTGTGTGTGTATGTTAGACCTTTACATTTAAGCTATTGTTCCCTCATCCTGCATTATGGAAATCCCACGTTTATGGCTTGGGGCACTTTCAGAGGATTTTTTAATTTGAAATGTATCATACCTGGAATGCAGCTGTTTATCAGATCTTTGTTGTAATTTGAAGGCACCTCTGATCATGTTTCAGATACATTTCTTGAATATATGCTTAAGGTTTTTAGTTTACTACTTCATTACAGTGATGGTTTATAACAAAAGCATTCCTCCATGTGGTATCATATACAACAGGATCAAAGTAAAACTAAGAGACTCTGGGTGTCTAAACCACAGAAATTTGTAAAAGAAGGATTTGTAAATTTTTAATAAGCACTTGAAATGTCTATTTTCAGTTTGTTCTTGTCTTTAGTAGGCTGATTGTGTGGTGGTATGGAAGCAGACGCCAAAATCTTACTGGAACAATAACAAACAGTTGAATTGTCCTTCTAAAATATATTTCTTGAAAAAAGATATGATTACCCAGATAGTGAATTTAGTGACACTTGATTGTCATCTCAGGGCTCTCCTGCAGGGGTGAAGAACCAAGTGGATTAGTGGAATTCATGTTACTGTCCTTGAATTGTTCTATAGTGCAATGATAAATAGGTGGTTTTGTTACTGATTTTGTTTTGGTGTCACAGGTGTTATTTAGGATATTTTGCTCAAAGGGGAAATGGTGTTCTAAGACTTCCTTAATTTTTCTGTAAATGTTTCTATGATACCTGCTTTAATTGTCCACCACTTAATTATTTGACAACCTGTGTCTTTTGCAGGAAAACAGAGTGGAAAAAAGTTGATGATAAAATACAAAGTACATACATTGTATGGCAGTGATATGCTAGCATTTCAACTTGTCCAAGTCATTGTTAGGTAATAACTGTCATATTTCACTTTTAGGTCTACTATTTCCGACAAGGTCATGAAGCGTATGTTGTAATGGCTAAGAAGAACAAAATATATAGTATTAATCCTAAGAAACAACCATGGCATAAAATGGAATTACGGGTATGACTTCTTGATTTTTGTTTGTATCATAATATTAAAAATAGTTTGAAAACTAACCAAAAGGTGATTCTTGATACAGATGTTTCTAATGTTGTGCTCTTAAAATATTAAGATAAGGGGGAAAAGTTGACTTAATAAATAGTCAAATGAAATCAGACCTTAAACTGTACTACTTTTTGCATCTGCTTGAGCAGATGAGGCAGTTACACTTCATAGCAAAATATTATTCAAACAAGTTACATTGTGAAATAATAGCTTGTCTTGAAAGACTAAATTTCAAATACCTAATTTTGATATGTTCTGGCAGAAATCTGGTCTTTTCGGTGTACTTGTATTTTCATGTTTCAGAAAGTTTTTATAGTCATCTTAACTTCAGCGCTGGTACATAACATTTTGTTTATTCCAGGAGCAAGAGCTGATGAAAATAGTTGGGATTAAGTATGAAGTGGGATTGCCTACACTCTGCTGTCTTAAACTAGCTTTTCTTGACCCTGATACGGGTAAACTAACTGGAGGATCATTCACCATGAAGTAAGGAAAGCAATATTGTATTCAAATTGGGGGCTTTCTCGCAGGAGGAGAGAGGACGCTTGGGGGGGGTGAGGTTGGAAGTGGAAAGATACCATTAATGTAATGACTTGAGCTTTTGCTTCTGAAGTGTTGAATTCAAAGTGTTGATCGGTTATGTAAGTACTTTAAGCTTTTGCTGTTTTATCGCTCAATAGTTGTGTGTTCTATTGTAATTAGGTACCATGATATGCCAGATGTCATAGATTTCCTAGTTTTGAGGCAGCAGTTTGATGATGCAAAACATAGGCGATGGAATATAGGTGAGTTGTTGGGGAATTTTTTGATGTGTGGGGGTTTTGTTTTTCTAAGTGTCTGCGTATTTTCATGATAACTTTTTAATAAGTAGGTTATGGTAAGCAATACTAATACTGTGCTGAAATTGAATAATAAGCTCTGTCCATAATTGGGATGTGGAGTCCTACTTTGTCCTTGACTAAAGCTACAGCAAGCAAACAAAATACTAAAGATGATCTATAAAAGAAAGTGAAAAGAAAATCTCCGTTGTGTGTGTGCAGAGAAGAATTAAGAATACTGTTTAGAAATACAGTGTTTATTGGTAACTGATAACTTCCTGTAGCCTGTATATTGCTTGTCTCCTGGTTTTTTAGATTGAAAGCCTACTTACAACTGCATTGCTACTAGAATTTTTATTTATTTTAAAATGTTTTTTTTCAATTCCTGGAATTTCTGCTGAAAATATGGAAACATCTTCTGCACCATTTGAAATTTATCAAATTTATTGTGCAAGCAGGATCTCTTCCCATCTCCTTATACTTTTATGAACTCTGTTCTAAATCCCATATGATTTAGCTTCCTTGAAGTTGTCACCGGTTGGCTGAGGCAAGCCAATCACGGGGACGTGCCCTTTCCTATCCCTGAACCCCTCTCCTCTGGGAGAGAAAGGGTTAAAAAGCAGAGATAGAAAAAAGGGAGAAAGAATTTGTGAGACCTCTGAACGTTTGGAAAACTGAAACAAAGTTTAATAACACCAGAACAAAATATATTACATGCAGGGAAAACCAATGCAAAATTGGAGGGTTTATACAGGATGGAGAAACAAAGGTTAAACGCGAGAGAGAGAGAAAGGGGGGTGGTGCCGCGCAGAGTCCAAAATGGCGCCGCCACGTGTGCGCCCTTGTGGGGTAAACAAAGGATCCGCGGCTATTACGAACGCCAGGCTCCAACGTGCAAACCCCGAGCTACGCTGTTCCTACCAGTCTGGTCGTGTGAATTGAAGGAAGCAAAGCAGCAAAAGCGGCGCTGATGGCAGGAAGGCGGCCCCGGGCACGGCGTCTCCAGTCCCAGGCGGCGCGGCGGGCGGCTTCCCCGGCACACAGCTCCGCTCCACTCCTGCAGCGCAGGGGAGCCGTAGCCGCAAGCAGGCAGGCGGGCAGGGTCCGAGCAGAGGAGAGACAGCCTGTAAGGTCCCCGAAGCCAAGCCGCGAGTCCGGAAAAGCCTCTTCCTGGAGCGAAGCTGCAAGGTCCGTGGCGCCCCTCGCAGTGCAAAGCCGGAAGTGTCCCGGAGAGCAAAAGGAGCGAAAACCGCCCCCCAAAGCCGCAAAGAGCCCGCAGCTCTTAAAGCGACAGACGCGCGCGAGAAACTTTAGCAACCAATGAGAGTGCTAAACGTAACATGGAAGGGAATAGTCCAATTGGTCAGTTCAAAACAAAACCTTTCAAGCAGTTTTTTTCTCAAACTGCCACAGAAGTGTATGTAATTACAATTCACTGCTGTGTGATGTGGGAATGTTTTTGATTCATTTTTACTTTGCCCATGCTTAGTTATTGCAAAGTGTTGTGTAATGGAGAATATCCATGACGGGCGTGTCTCCACTCAGATCTATTTCCTAGTCATCTTTTCCATATGATAACAAAGATCACCTTCCAACAATGAAATCTAACTAGGGGGAGGGAAAGCTGCATTATGACAAAATGATCCTCTAAGGTGCTTTTTTCAGAAGGTCAGGAAATACGTATGTTTTTATTCATAAGAACAGTCATATATTGTCCCTGAAATTTAAAAGATTAAGCAAGCATTACTGACTCTTCAGAGTTCAGGATGAACTCTGTTCCTCTAAGAGAGAAAGATGTATATGATACCTCGTTTACAGAATTACAGGCACTGTAACTACTTTCTAGTATCTCGGTATATTCTGTGGAGTGACTTACTCCCGAAAGTAAAATATTGTGTTCCCTTTTTTTTAAACACATTTTCTGTAAAGTAGCAGTGATTACTGTACCACTCAGTTCCTGCAGTTCTTCCGTTCAGGAGCCACGGCTAGCATGTACACAGCTGACTACCAGCATTTCTTGCCATTTCAGGCAAAGCATCGTACTGGAGACTATTTTAATATTAAAATGAAGGAACATGATGGTGTATCTGCTTGTGTAGAAATAACTCATGGGACGTGGGTTTCAGCAAATATGCTGCCCTTCTAGTCTGTATTTGCTGTTGTCAAAGTGCTGTCATCTCCTAAATTCATTGTAGCTAAGTTACCTGAAGAAGTGGCGCAACTGGATGTTAAAAGCTCTCACGCTCTCTCTCTTTTTTTTTTTTTTTTTTTTTTTAAATAATGGTGTCTTACCTGACTTTTCTGCCAGGAGAGTTGAATTGATCTCCTGTTCTTTCATGTACATCATTATATCCTTGGTAGGGATGTGTGCCTTAGCACTAGATGTATAAATAGTACAGTATTCCATTCTGTAGGGAATTTGGTAAAGATCCTAGGCTTCTGATTCAGTAAGAATTGTAAACCTTGATTTCGTCTTTAAAGATCATTTCAGTTTAAAGATCCCTTAAGAGACAAGATTGGTCAACATCTACTAATATGTTACCAAGCTTTGCTCTTTCCTGATGGTTATGGATCTGTGGTCATGTCCTCCTCTGCCATGCTATACATGTTTTCCCACAAGGTTACAGCAGCAGTAGAAGAATGACTACCATACCTTGTACGTGAAGTCTAGCCAAAAGTCATCTGTCAGCCATTGTGATAGAAGTCCAGGAGTAGAGGGGAGACTTTGAAATATTACCCTTGCTGCTTATATGACTATGGGCACTGGTAGCATCTCCTTCCTCAGCTGGCAACTATTTCAAGAAACTTGCAGTGTGGAAAGAATTGGAGCTACCCAAGAAGTATTGAAAGTGCCAGAACATTTTATTGAGCCTTTAATGTAAATAATGTTAAGTTTCAGGCCAGTAGTGTCTAATACCAGCTTGTAACTCTGACAAGTGTTAGAGATCATTCTTCAGTTCCTCTTTTGGGTGGTAAAAATAGTGGTAAATAGTCTCTTCCTTCGAGACAGTTTGAATTGCTAAAGCAAATATAGCAAAGACACTGCTGTTGAAACTGTTACCGCTCTTCCATGAGCCTTCCAGAGTGCTAACCTGATCTCTGCATCGATGCTTTGGATATTTTACTAGTGTATGCTTACATACTTGGAAAAAATTGAGCACTGTTTTGTTGCAGTGTGGAATACAATATAAAAATGTTCCTTGAAAGTAGATCATATGTTCTGCAGGATAAGGAGAAATGCCTTACACAAAACTCTTCCTGACAATTTAACCGTGTGAATCTGAAATCCCCAAGATTTATCTGATATGCCCAAGTCTTCTGAACTTTCACCACAGCTCTTCATCAACAAAGTCTTATTATTTTCATGTCATGCAGTTGCTGTTTTGTCTTCTCAGGACAACTGTTATTATCTTATTCCTCTATGATTTCAGATACTTAGCTTACAAATCAATGTTTTTATAGCTACTATTTGGAGGGTCACTGGATATTTTCTGACTTCCCTTGAAGTCATTGAAATGTTGATCTTTTAACTAATAACAGTCCTTGGTGCCTTGGTGGGGGCATTAGGTGAGGGGTTTTTTTTTTGTGGTGTGCTTTTTATTGTTGCTTGGGTTTCGTTTGTTTTAGAGAAGAATATTTGCTTGTGTATGATATTTATATATTTTAATATTAAATGCTATTACTGTATGAATCCTTTCAGAAAGAACGAACAAAGTTTGAAAAGTGACAGATTCGTATTTCTACTCAGATTCTATTTATTGCATATCTTTGTCTTATTATAGTTTAAATACAAGATTAATACTTGGGCTAAAAGCTATTCCAGTAGGATTCCTGCAGCTTTAGTTGTATATTTTAGACGAGTCTGCATTTAAACCACTTCAGTGTACATTTTATATTTTAATGAAGGTAACGTTATCTGGTGATACGCAGTTCTGGAAGATTATGCTAAATCCTTCTAATAAGAATTTTTGGTCTGCTGACTGCATAGATGAAGTAATACTTCATCTGTGATTGTTCTGTGTGCTGTTTTCAGTCATGTTGTTTTCTGCTTTAGCAATCTGTCCATGGGAGTGCTGTGGCTCTTGAGAAATGGGAAGCGGCTGCCAGTATACACTCCTTTAAGTTGTTTTGAGCTCCTTAATATTCAGGCCTATGAAGGCATTCACAGTTATATCTACACACATTTCTTTGTAAAACTGTTCACTAGGGAATGCCATATTGGGAGACTGTGCTTTAAGAGCTCTTCAGGATAATTTATTTCTTTGAAATAAAGCATCAGCCCATATTTGCATTTTTGATTTTTCATTTCAGATATTTTTGGTATACTTGGTTCTGTTACATTCGACACAATTAGGACTATTAATGGAAGCTTTGTAAATGTCCTGGAATTACTTGCAATCCATTAAATTAAAAAAAAAAAGTGCAGTAAAGAATGCAGAACATTTTTTAGAATATATTTACTTCCTATTAATTCAGACAACTGCAGCAAGCATTTGGGCAGAGTGTGGATGTACTGAAATAGAACAAACATTGCAGCAGTTGGGGAAGTGTGTACATATTCAAATCCCATGAAAACAAAAATGTGCAGTTCTTGGAGTCTCAGGCTTAAATTACATTTGTTGTCGTATTGAGCAAACCGAATACTTCACTAAAAATTGTTTCTGAATTCCATGGCATGTGTTATAGAAAACGTAAGCATTTATGATTGTGTGGAATATATGTATTCTTACATGTAATTTTGTTTTTAATAATGCTTCTGACCTTCTTTCTCAGCTGGGCAAATGCATTGCAGTAGTGAAACCATTTGAAGATGTAGTAAATTACTTTTCTAACCTTTTGAAGTTTTAATAAATTTTATTCTTCCATCAGTCAGATTGCCTGCATAGTAAAGAGAATGAACCTGTGAGTTACATTTGGGTAGCTGAAAAGGCACTTCAGAAACTAAGGAGAAGCAGCTCAGCAGCATGTAAAATATTTGCCATACAAAAGTGTCACAGTGCTCAGTTATTTTAAGACAGCATGTAGTGTCTAATGCAGGTAGATTTGAATCTTAAAGTTTTAGCATTGAAATATCTTACCTTTTATATGAAATGAAGAAATAAGTTCATGTATAAAGGATTTGTAGATAGATTTGCAAATAATTTTAGTTTAATGCCATATTAACTTCCATTTTGGTTTAAAAGCAACCTTCAGAAGTAATGTAATTTCTTTTTAAACTGAGTATGACTCATGTTTGCCTGTTGATGCTAGAAGTGTTCAAAAGGATTTCTGTATTCACGATCAAGCCAACGGTATCTAAAAACTGCTTTTCTTGGGAGGAGTAAGGTACCTTGTATTGATGAAATTATTTTGTGTTCCTACCTAGGTGATCGTTTCAGGTCAGTGATAGATGATGCTTGGTGGTTTGGAACAATTGAAAGCCAGGAACCTCTTCAACCTGATTATCCTGATAGCTTATTTCAGTGCTACAATGTCTGGTTAGCAAACTTCTCTCAATCTTTTAATTATTGCATTTGAAGTATTGACTGAGTAACTTACTTTCATTAAATTCAGTCACGCATCTCACTATACCAATTTTTTATAATGCTCTGTGCTATATAAATAAGTTGTGTTACAAGCATTAAATAATTACATTGTTGAAGCAATATTAGTAGCTAATTTAAATGTGGTTATTTTTAAGCTGGGACAATGGTGATACTGAGAAGATGAGCCCTTGGGACATGGAGCTGATTCCAAGTAACGGTATGGTACATTAGTAGTATAATTTGCTTCAAAGAGTGTATTTAAAGAAGAAAAAAAATTTATGGTTTTACCTAAATAATCCTGTTTGTCTTGGGGATGGGGGAAGGCCCACAAACCAGTTGCATTTGAAGAACATCCTTAAATCAGTTACTAAACAAAACGCAGATCAAGAAAAATTAACTGCCAAAAACCATACAGTCATACTCGGACAAACTAAGAATGTGTTGGAAATAGAAATGTTACAAAAACTTAAATCACATGATCTAATTTCTTGTACAGTTAGGGAGCATTGAAGATAAACCTGTGCCCTATGTCAGCTTTGAGGAAACCAGCAGCTCTGAGCCCTGTCAGCATGCCTGCAGACAACTCAGTGCATTGAAGATGCAACATGTGCCTGTGAGATAGTTTGGTAATAGTAGGGTTTGCTCCCTGTGTGGCAGATAGACATGCTGCAGAGCAGACAGCGCAGCATGGGCACTGTTCACAGACAAAAGTGCAGTGTTTCTTCTTTCCTCATTTAGATTTTTTTTTTTTAAGATTTCATGGAAGTCTGGTTAAAAAATTGAGTAGAATCGGCATTTTTTTTCTCGTGTTCTAGGAAATGTTTGATAATAATGTCACACGTAAGTAACCATAAATAATTCCTAGTTCTTTTAAGTCATATTCATTTCAAGTTTTCATTTTTGTTCAACCCTTCTTTTAATGGGTACCTCTGTGTTGTAAGTAAAATACAGAAGTTAGAATGATACAGAATTAGCATGATAACATGACTAAAATAATTAAAATAGGCAGATAAGCAAACCTGAACCTGATTTTTGTGCTGTATCCACAAATACTGACTTTCGTTACACCTTCCTGAAAAAAAAAAAACCCACATTTTTAGAGGAGCACTTTGCATCGTACTCTGAAAATCTGCAGTTAACATTATGAATTGTCGAAGTCGATAGATCCTCAAGAATGCTAGGGGAGTGGCACTTTTAATTTGCTTGCTTAGGAGCTCTGGTTTTAACATTTGACCTCACAAAACTGTGATAAGATGGAACCACTGCCTGGAGGATGCTTTAGCGTGAACTTCAAAGTCATTATCTTAAACTCCACCTGAAAATCATCGCCTGTTTATTACCAAGAATTTTAGGTTTTAAAAAAAAACTAAACCAAAACAAACCACAAACTTTAACTGGGATAAAGGAATGTCTTAGTTGCTTCTAAAATAAATTCTATAATGAGCTAGTTGGGAGAGGAGGAGCAGTGCACCAAATTGCGTTGTAAGGATTTAAATTGAACATTCAGCAATATACCGAAAGGATACTGCATGCATCCAAAATGTCTTTGAGCAAATCAAGAAATGTGCATTTCTTTTGGTTAGTAAAATGTTGTTGTATATCTTTAAATTATCTTTGAGTTATATGCATTACACAAGATACCAAGATGTATGTTTTATTTAGTTTTCATGTTACATTCTAGCTGTATTTCCAGAAGAACTGGGAACTAGTGTTCCTTTAACAGATGATGAACGTAGAACGCTGCTCTACAAACCTCTGGATGGGGAGTGGGGTTCCAGGACCCGAGACGAGGAGTGCGACAGAGTTATTGCAGGAATAAACCAACTCATGACTCTAGGTAAATCCTGAATAATACGGGAAATGTTCTTGTGTTGTATTTTTCAGACTATGCTCATGTGTACATCTGAAATTAGGAAAATAAATGTGATAAAATACACCTTTTACCTCTAAACTGAAACAATACTTTCTTAATCATGTTTATAAATTTTTCATGTAGTGAGTACATAGAAAAACTAGATTTTCTCCTATGTTCAAAGGTAACTATTGCTTTTTGGTAGATACTTTGACATAAGCTAGGGGTTTGGGATATGCATGCTAAAAACAAGTACTTGGGGTTTTTTTGCTGGAGCTACCACAATATCTCATATTGAGTTAAAATTGTAAGCTTTATGATGAACAGAATATGACCTATATTATAGGCACATGGCGGGGAAAAAATCTTAAATACTTAGAGAATGGATGCCTACATGTAGACTACCACTGTATTAGCCTTTTCTAATTCACGTATCCTCCCTGTGCCTTAATTGTGCAAAATGTTGAGGAAAATGTAACTGATTAACTTACTGCTTGCTCTTTGGCTGTAGAGCAGTTACTCTTTACAGGCAGCTTCTGAAAAGGTAATGGTTGGTAATGGTTAACACGTTTAAAGCATCACTGCAATATTTACATAATCAAAGATGGGTGTCTGAAGTGGAGATCCATCACTGAAACATGGGCTGAATCATAAGTCTTTTGTATGTTTTATGATGAGCAAACTGTGTTAAATCAGGAGTCCTAGGTTTCGGGGTAATAAATTAAATAAATTAAATAAATTAAATACGTAAGTTGTCATGGATAATTTTTTTTTTTTAACTGATTCTTGAAGTACTTGACATGTCTTACTTGAAGGTAGGACACGTTGCAAAAAAGCCAGAAAAGTTCAAGAGAACTACTTCCAATACCTGAACGTCCCACATTATGGCTTCTTTGGTGACATACTGCTTAAGTACTTTCCCTTTGCTTCCAAAAGAAAGGAAATCTCCATATAGCGTAGTAATCCAAATTACAGCATTACATTACAAAAATCTTGCGAGGAAATGAAATTTTAGTTGTTTTCACTGAATGGTGTAAGAGCAGTGGTTTTACATTTTGCATTATCTTGTATGACATACGGCTTAGCTTGGGATTTAAACTATAGCATGTGTGGTGCATATCACTACAAAGTAGCAGTTGCTAGAACGTTCATAAGAGTAAGTATACAGCTTTTAGCTGTCTGTTTAGAAACAACATATTTTCTGCTTTTAAAGGCTTTCAAGACAGACTTTAAAGGGGATTTTTTTTTTTCTTTTTAATGTTTTTGTATTGCGGTATTTTCCCTTGAGGCGTAAAATGTTGGAGGGATATGTCAAAGCACTCACGATGCTTCTAAGCACAGGAGGAAAAAACTTTGTGTAGGTGCACAGACTTAAATTGCTGAGCAGTCTTATAGCATTGTGGTGGATTGATTTTAGAAGGCTTCTTTGCTGTTAGGTAGGAACTGGAGACTGTGTGTCTGTTTTGTTTTGAGTTTGGTCCGTTTTTTCCCCCATATCTTAATGAGATTGAAATAGTCCTGTAACGTTTGTGGTAACAATTTAATTAATTGCTTTGTTTGAAGATGGTAGAAGTGACAATATAAAACTGAATGAAATGAGCCTGTGTTGTAAATAACATCACTGAATTGCATGTCTTTTCATATATGTATAATGTATACATTTAAATCTACTTTTCAAATGTGTATATTTTGCATGCACTTGCCATGTTTCTGAGGAGCGTGGTGCTTCATGCACAACAGAATGAGTAGTCGCTGCAGTGATTGTGACGGCAGCATACACCTCAGCAAGCACTTTTATATGTAGAATATCCAAAATATTCAGAATATGTGTAGTAGTTAATGTTAATTTTGGGAAGGTGCTATGTGTTGCAAACATGAGGAAATAGCATATGTTGCGGGGGGGTGATGAATCTCGAAACTACTAAGGGCCTTCTGAGGTATATAACTTTGTGGGTTTTTTAATTTTTTTTTTAATTCTATCTAGATATTGCTTCTGCATTTGTGGCACCTGTGGATCTTCAAGCTTACCCAATGTATTGCACTGTTGTGGCATATCCCACAGACCTCAGTACCATTAAACAAAGACTGGAAAGCAGATTTTACAGGTTAGATCCAACTCTCAGTTCCTGCTGTGAAATACTGCCAACCATTTTTTTGGTAGCTTTTTGTCTTTTAATACCCAGCTGGGAGATGGGACAGGTGTGCACTTTCCATTTCTCCCATCTTCTATCCTTGATCTAGGTTTCCATTTTAGAAAATTTTAGACAAGTTTGAACATCTCCAAAATGTATTTTAGAATTACATGGCATTCAGATTCCTTCTTACGCAAATGACTTGTTCCATGTGAGATTCAAACTGCAGGACCAGAGGCTAAGTCAGTATAATAACGTCTAGTCAAAAGGACCATGTTTCTACTTAATTTTTTTTTTTTAATCTGGTTTTAATAAGAGAAAAGTTAGAAATATGTCAAATGTTTTTCTCCTAATGTGCTTTAAAAAAATTGAAATCTTGCATTATCACTTAAGCTGCATGGAAAACACATTTATAAACTATTGGCCTTGCCATTCTAAATTGTTGGACAGCAACAAAGTAAGTTTTAACTTTTTGATGCTATTTTGATGTTTTCCTAAACTATAGCTGCAATTGCTGTGGTTTCTTAGCAGTAAATATTATTTATGTAGGAGTATGCTCCTTTAAATTACTTCTGTTTCCTTTGGTTCTTGGGATATTTCTGGTTTGAAAATCAGTGTGCCTTTACCAGTTGTTTTGAATAAACATGGGTAACATTTTATTTGGGGCCAAATTTTTAAGTTAATTTGTAGTACTTTATGCGTACTAGCTGAAGATTGCGTTCTAAATTAAAATAAGTTTTTCATTAAAAAAAAAAAGCTGCCTATTTTTTATACACTATAGTGCAATAGTACATATTTATTGTTCCATGTTTATTTTGTGATATAAGGTAATCCATCTTTTATTCTGTCATGTACTGCTTTGCAGTCAGAGATGGTGAGGACTTTTTGTGGCATTTTGTTTCTGTTGTCAAAAGAGTAAGCAGTGATTTTTGGTAATCGGTATACCTTCTTCAATAAATCTGGTTATATTAGTTTGTAGTATTGCCAAGGCCTGGTTAGGCAACAAGGAACTGCCTTATGTTGTGCTTTCCAGTGAAATTTTTTTCTTTGCCTTCTGCAGAAAGGATTGTTGAGATCACTTGTGATTTTGGTAGCTTTTCATGATGTTTATCTTGAAACATTTTTTTTCCTCTATCCTGAACTAGGAGTCTTACTGTGCTTGTGTGTTTTTTAAAAAATGCAAAGCAAAACAGAACAAATATGGTCATTCCCAGTCACTACTGGCATTGTATAAAACTAAATGCTGGACCCATAAACATGATTAAATAGTATCTAAATGCTTATGCTTCACTAAACATCCTAAATGACCACACGCTTCACTCCACAGAACACTTGTGCAGCATTTACTTTCATCATGTGCTGCTAGTATGAGAATAGAAGATTGTATATATTTGTGACTTCTATGCTGTCAAAGTTTTTAATTTAAATAGTATGCATTTTCTTTTTTTAATCATGTCTTCTTTTGTATTTGGATGTAATTATTTCCAGTTATTTTTGCTTTTGTGTATAATTTTTCATAATGTGGCTATTCTATAGTTAAGTCATTAAATCAGAGCTACAGGAGGAAATCTGTTTTCTATCTGTCATAAAAATTTATACTTTTAATAATTTTTTACTACTATTTTGTTAATCCTCAGCTGTGACTTAAGAGGTGATATTGGGTGGGTTATGTATATCATAAAGGAATAATGGAAGCTGAAGTATTACAAGCCGCATTTTCCCAACGAGTGTCAGCTGTGAGCTCTTAAAGCCGTTTGTACAAATTACTGCAGGGTGTAACAGGAGAGTGGGAAGCCTGAGCAAGGTGCCTTCTGCTGGTCACGTAACTGGCAATGTAGCAAAGCAGGCATGTTTTCTGGTTTAATGTAAGAAAAGATGCATGTGATAACACATTGGAAGAAGGATGTAAGGTTTCTCCTGTTTCATATATATTGCTAGAAATGAAGTATGTCTTTTTATTTCTTTTCCCCCTCCTCTCTGCCTTTCTTTCATATACAGGCGCCTTTCTTCATTAATGTGGGAAGTCCGGTACATAGAACATAATACTCGCACGTTTAATGAACCCGGAAGTCCTATTGTCAAATCTGCCAAATTCGTCACAGATCTTCTGCTACACTTCATAAAGTGAGTTGCTTAGTGGGTCTGTTGTTATTCCTGTCTCTTACCAAGGTATTTAGCCTTTTCAGATCTGAATTTTAAAGTGAGATAGTTCTGCAGCACAAATAAGCCTGTTCTCTGCTTTTGGGGCAGAAAAGAATAAAGCCTATCTTAACAAAGACTACATAAGTTTGCAAAACAAGATGAATTTTTAAAATACATTGATTGGCATAGATTGGCCTGGCCTTTTATTTCAAGAGACTTTCTGCTAAATGATAAAAATGAGTCTGAGTATCTTCATGGAGCGATGGCTGTATTTATAGGTAAGTTAGGAGTTCTACTTTTGAGTTTGAATACTGCCTATGTTAACATTATTGTGGGTGTTTCATTCTAAAGTCTTTACAATTTATGTGATTGCAAATAGTGTTTGAAATGCAAAATACGAATTGCAAGCTTTGTAGTTGACAGAAATAGTAGTTGTTCAAATGTTCTTTTTTATTACTTGTATAGAAAAACTCCATGAAAAGTGTTTCAGATTTCTCACAGTCAGTTGATACACCTAAAGATTATAAGAAGAGCTTACTGAGTTGTCCACTGCCTTGATTTGCATATACACAGTGAATGCTGCTGTTCCCACCTTGTAGAAATGGCAAGATACTTCATTAGCATAACAAATATCATGACTTTTTAGTGATTTAGTTTCTCAGTGTTAAATTTGAATCTCGCTTTTTTTTATTTCATGTGTTCTTAAAAACATTACAATTGCATTGTGTATTTGGAAATCTAGGACTTTGACTCCATACATAAATCTTTTATGTGTTCAGTGCCTGTGATTTCTGACACTGGCTGGAGAGTGAAAAATACTTAACTGCTTCAGATGGTAAAAGTCTTAGTGAAATACACCTTTAGGAACAGATACGTATCTCAAGTGCTTCTCTGTTACTAATTTTGTTCTTTAACATCATTGTCCTACGTGGTCTTTTTCTGACTAATTAAGCAGCTCAGGTTTTTTCAAAGCATATGCTTTTAATTGGCTTAGCTAAATTACTGCAACAGGTAAATACTCTTATTTTATAACAGCCTATAGCTGTCTCTGTTAATATACTTAAGTGAACTAGCAAAGCCTATAAAGCCCAGACTTCTGGGTTTTTTAGGGTTCTCACTGTAGGGTAGAACGCCTAGACCATGGAAGGCAAACCCTGTGGTTCTAACGAGAGTGAAATATCTAGGTGCCTCTGAGAATTTAAGGCTTAGTGTCTAAGTTACCCAAGTCTTTTAAAAAGCAGAAAAGGGGAATGTGTGTGGGGGTGTTACTTGATTTTTGTTTTTACTTTTTTTTTACCTTCTTTCTCACCTGTTCTAGTGATAATTGCTATAGTCTGTATTACGGATTATGATTTCAGTGTAGAGTTGCTGAGTGTTTGCTTCTTTTTTCTGGTGGTTTGTATTGCTACATAGTAGAGCACCTTTGGGCTTTATTTTGTGTAGGAGTTCGCTATGTTATACCATAGTTGAAAATCAGTGTTTGTTTTGCTAATTTAATTATGCAGGTTGATACAATAACAGTATTAGGTCCTTACCCAAGTAAACATTACATTTCAAATGTCTTGCATTGTGGGTGCTAATGTACCAAATTGCACTTCTGAACACTAAATCCACTGGAGTGTTTCTTACAAAGCTAAATCAGGTCCCAAAGCCCTTTATGTGGTATGGTATTAGATTTTTATAATGCTAATAAATTCATGCTAAAGGATTATGATTTTACATTTTAAAACATTGCCACTTAAGTGGTCTATATTTTACAGAGTGCAGATAATATTTTACAGCTTTTTGAGCAGAATCTTAGCTTTTCTTAATACTGCATTCCTTTTAGTATTCACATAGCACTAAACACTTCATTGTTTTATTTGGGAAAAGCTTCATAAACATTTTCCTTATCCTAGGCAAAATATGGTGGATTACATAGCTGAAGATGGAAAATAAATGTTGGTGTGTATTTCTTTTTACACAGAGACCAGACTTGCTATGACATAATTCCATTATACAACGCAATGAAGAAGAAAGTGTTGTCTGACTCTGATGAGGTAAGTGGTTGTGTCTTAGATGTCATTTCTCCATAGACTGGAGAAATGCGATCACTGTTGCTGTCCTACGAAAGTACTGTTTTCGGGCACTATAAGGGAGTGGGGTGTACTTTTCTGTCAATTAAACTTTCTTCTTGTCAGCTGGGAAACTGGGTAAAAATCTAGCCTCCTCCTCTCCTTTAGTGCACAGAGCTTTAATGGTTTAGAGGAGAATTTAGATGATGCTTAGAATTCTGAGGGGTTCTCAGAACTGTCAGTCACACGAAACGCTTCCCAGAGGGACTGGGATAGAACTGTAAAGACTCAAATTATAAGTGAAGTATGAAAGAACTCACCTACTCATATCTGCTTATATTTTTTTAACCTTTTTATGCGACTCATTATCTTGCTCAAAGGAAGAAGAGAAAGATACAAATGTGCCAGGAACTTCCACCAGAAAAAGAAAGGTAATTCTTTTTATTTTTTAAACTATTGTGTTAATGTCACTTTTCCAACAATTATGAACTGAAAGTGACATGTTGTTCTACTGAGCTGTTCAATGTAAAAGCATTTCCATCTGTGCGGTTGCGTGTTACGAATTCATTAATTGGAATTTATATCCTGCAGTTATAATAATCCTTTTCCATCAGATTTTGTGAAAACAGCTAGTTTATTTAATATATAACAGACAAGTTTCTCATTTCAGGATCATCAGCCAAAGCGGAGGCTGCGTAATAGAGCTCAGTCGTACGACATTCAGTCATGGAAGAAGCAATGCCAGGAGCTGCTGAATCTCATTTTTCAGTGTGAAGACTCTGAACCATTTCGACAGCCAGTGGATCTCCTTGAATATCCAGTGAGTATTTTGGAACAGGAGGACTGATTATAATCTGATTATTATGGAGTTGGGTTTTTTTGACTGTGACTATTTTTCCAACTCTTTTAATTGAAACTTCAGGCAGCTCTACTGACAGAAATTTTCTTAAGTGCTTGCTTGTCACCTGATAACAATGTTTATTTATTTTATGAAGTAATTTCAAAAGAAACTACTTCTTTGCTCTCTTAAATAGTTGTAGGATGCCTATGTCGTTAAGTAAATTACAGCTTTTGCAATTAATATGCATGTTTCCTTCTCTGAGTGAAAAATGGTCATATATGAAATGCATGTATTTGGTTGCATATGTTTGCATGTGACAAACATTGTCATGGATAATTTTTTGTTTTCATTTCAGAAGTATAAAAATTAAAAGCAATTTTCATATCAGTCATAGGGTATTGATGCAGAAGAAGTACCCACTGAAGGACTGTAGTAGACCATTAACTGTACTAACAATGACTTTCCCGAAGTTCACTTTCTGCCTGGGTGATTGCACTGGAGTTCAGATAGCCATGAACAGCCATTTGTAACTACAGAATATTTTAACACAAAAGTCTTGTTGCCTTGGATCTCTTTTAGCCTTTTAGGTTTCTTTTCCTTTAAATAACAAAGCAAAGGTTTTGCATGCTTTCCTTCTAGCATACCTTAAGTTTTTCTTTAAAACAACACTCTAAGGTGTTTAACTTGGGGAAAATTAATTGTCCCAGTTAGAGAAAATAAATGCTTCTCTTTCAGAAGTCACTAGTAGGTCTGTCTTGACACCTCTGCAGCCATTGAGCACTGTAATTTTTGAAGTAATGTAAAATTTATGCCATGGCCATCTACAAGTGGCCCTTTGTGTTTGAGATGCTCAAATGAGGTGATAGAGAGCACCTTGCTAGGCTTGGGCATGAAACACTGTGCTCCCTGGTGTCAAACCGGTTTAACGTTCAGAGGCACTCAGACAGGTTCTATTTGTTCTGATGGATTAAGTTAACTTCTTGGTAAATTTTGTTATTTAAGCTTCTTGTTGTGTAGATGTTCCTCTGTTTCTTCCATAGCCTAGAAAAAAAAAGTTCTATCATTGACTTGAACAGGGTCCTATTTAAGCCTGTGGAGTTTTCGTTATTTTAATATTACTTTCCTAAATTGTCAGGTCTCCATTTGGGAAATTGCTCAGGTTTCAGCAGGAGTGTGCTAAGCCTCTGATTAGATTCAAATATTCAAACTTCGTATTTAAAAGCTAATATGTAAAAACAGTATTAGGCTTAGTAACAAGTTTGAGCTGTGAAGCCACCCAGAAATCTTGTAGTCACACTTTAATACCACGGTCACCTTCATGACAATGTGTCAGTAACATAAGCCTTAGTAAACAAAATTTTGATCTCTGTTTCATCAAATCTGTTTACAAAATGAATTAAATCTTGTATCAGTTAATTTCTAACCTCCTTCATGTAGAGCATGTCTGTGAGGAGTTACGTTGTGTGTGAGTAGAAAGGAGAAAAATGTCTTTAGCAGTCTTCCACACCCATTTGAAGAGGACGCTTGGTTTAAACTGATGTATCTTTTCATTACGACACTTTCAATACATTAAGACTTGGTGGGAAAAAAAAATTGTAATACATTGCTTTGCTATTTCTTAACAGGATTATAGAGATATTATTGACACTCCTATGGATTTTGCTACTGTTAGAGAAACACTGGAAGCTGGCAACTATGAGTCACCAATGGAGTTATGTAAAGATGTGAGACTTATTTTCAGCAATTCCAAGGCCTATACACCAAGTAAAAGATCAAGGGTAAGAATTTCTTTTCTTTTTTTGTTTTGTTTTGTTGGTTTTGGTTTTTTTGGTGTTTGAAAGCATACTTGCATCTGAAAAATACAGGACAGAAAAACAGAGACAGGGTAATAGATTACTTTAAAAACAAGTTTTAATTATTTCTGATTTTCAAACATGAGTAGTTCTGAGAAAGTAGTATAGCTTTGTATTTTAAAGGAAAGGAAATGCCTAAAGTTGCAGTGTTCTGCAGGTGTTGCAAAAGTAGATGTTTGAAAGTATATCTAAAAGGAGAGCCACATTGAAGGAAAGATCTGCAGAAACATGATTGGGGGTACAGTAGTGGAATTTAACTGATGTTTTGGGAAAGAAAGTAGATTTTCAAAACACACACACAGAGCCCCAAACTCCTCTACTTTGGAGGTTGCCCCAAACTGAAATATCCAGGTGTAGGGAGTAGAGGATAATGAAATTCTATGCTTTTCACCAGTATGTAGTGAGACTGTAATGAAGTACTTAGGATTTCTGTGAAACGGAACTGTTTGCATAAAGCAGGAGCCTACAAAGCCATTCTTACTGAGCTGATACCGAAATGCCCTCTCAGAGGTAGAGTTAATAATGTGTTCTCTCAAACTGACTTGTAGGTGCAGTATCTGTTAGCAGTGAAAGTTATATATGTATAATTATGCATGTTCAAGGCTTCTGTGTAGCTTTTCTTCCACTAATGTGTTAATTGGATGTCAGACTGGAATTATTAATAGCTTTCATATTTGGCTGTTCTAAATAGAAAACCAATCATCAGGACTTGATTGTCCTAAAATGCAGGGACAAATTTCTTAGATGTTGAGCAGGAAGGACTGATCAGTGATGGATCTCTCTTCAGTAAGTAATAGAGAATCCCACTCACTGTTGGGGCAGCCTAAGAATTGAGTCTCTTACCTTTCGGTTGTGTCAGAGTAGAGCATTTTGGGCAGGTTGGATTCTTCTGAGTTTTTTCTTCTTGATCTCCTCAAACCACGATAGGAACATGTTTAACATTATCTTAGTTCTGCATGGTTTCACAGATTGTTCTGACATTTTTGGGGTTTTTCATGTTTCTTCCAGACTATTACACTAGTAAACTTGCAGCGATTTTTATTTTACTTAGAAGTGGAAGGTTCTGATGTCAAGAATTTTAATGTTCTAGAACCTGTGTATTTTCAGTATATGCAACACGTAGTTGTTGAATGGTGTTTTTACACTACCTTGTCATTTAGTGATGTTTTTATAGCGTTTTACTTTACGTCACTGATGCTTACTTGAAGAGTAAACCTAAACCTGTCAGCTTTTTTTTTTCCCTTGGCTTATTAGACATATATTATGTATTTTCTTATTAAATTTCTTTGGATGTTCTCTCCAGCAATGCATGCAGAATTTGTCACACTTACTGTTTAGTCTGGCACTCACTTTGTCTGGTGTGTCATTAGGAAGGCAACTGTTTAATACTGTCTTTGCAGTTCATGTTCTAAGACGGTGCTGTGCTCCCTCTTTAAGTTTCCAGACAATTCACTTCTGTATTTTGTTTCCAGAATTAATAGCAACTGTGCTCAAATAAGTAGTTGTGATCTAAACTGAATTTGATTGTATATCTCTGTAAATCATCCAGGGCCAGAGGAGGAAAAAAAAAAAGGGTGGGGAATGAAATTGTGCACTTATATAATTCTAATACATTTATTGTACCTATTGCAACCAACTCCCTGGTAGTATCAATGCATCCATAAGAGGAATAGACAGATGTTCAGATATAAGGATATGACTTAATACAGAAGAAAATTAGATCTGTTGACCCTAGGTATGATTTTGTTAAGTAAAATTTTGTTAAGGATCTCTCTTTGAGGTTTCTGCTGAAGTTAGAAAGGGATGCATTCTGGAAAGCCAGTTGGAAAGGGACTGTTGAGAAGGTGGCTTTTCTAATTTTTCCTTTTGGGTGTGATCTTCAGTTGTAATACACGTCTCAAAACCATGAAAATAGTTAAAGCAAACCCACGGGTGGATTAGTGTAAATTTGTTGAGTCATACTGTAAATTTCCTCAAAACATTTCTGTATGAATCAGTTTACTTTTATAGCTGTTGTTCAATGATGAATAAGTAAAATGATGCTTTGGGAAAGTAAGAACTTGCTTGTTCATTGGCTTTTCTGTTTTAGATCTACAGCATGAGTTTGCGCCTTTCTGCTTTCTTTGAAGAACACATAAGTTCTATTTTATCAGACTATAAATCTGCTCTACGGTTTCATAAAAGAAATACAATAAAGAAACGAAGGAAAAAAAGAAGTAGAAGCAGCTCGGTTTCCAGTAGTGTTGCATCCAGGTACTTTTAATTCCGTTACAGTATTCATGAAATGCTGCACAAGTTTGACATACCTTAACAGGAGAACTTCATGTATTTTTTTTTCTTGATACTTCGTTTACTATTCCCTGTGCTGCTGAATAATAGCTTTGACATGCGAGTCCCTATAATGTGGAAGAGTTTTAAACTTTACTTAGAGCTATCCTAGTGTAAGTTCTTCAAACTTAAATACTGCTAAACATGTACAGTAAAACAGCATCGTTAGGATATTGATGGCATCATGCTTTGTCATGTAACTGTAGTATTTATTGTAAAAGACTCACTTTTCAGACGCTCACAACTACACAAATTTCCACAGAAAATGTCATATTTTTAACATATTTCCTACAGAGATGATTGTTTTACTCCCACTATCTCAGACACTAGCATTGAACTTTATTTATTCCTGTAAAATAAAAAAAGGATACAAATTATTACTCCTTTTGCAGCCCTGAAAGGAAGAGGAGATTAATAAAACCTCAGCTGAAGGCAGAAACTTCTGCCACCTCTTCATCTTCTGCACCTGCACGGTCAATAGCACTGAGAAATGCTCCACCTCAGATGAATGGAAAAGCAGCTGAAATCTCTTCCCTTGTACGGACTAGAAGCAATAGGGGAACAACAGAAGTGGCTGTTACAGAGCAACCATCTACTTCTTCAGGAGCAAAGCCTTTAACAATAAAGCCTTTAATTGCAAAGCCGAATACTACTGCAGGGTCAGGAAAGTCAGGCAAGTTGTTTGTTTGATTGGGGGTTTTTAAGGCTGTGAATGTTTTTAAACATGAAACCTGCTTTTTGGAAACCTAATGTATTCATCTCAGTTAAGTCTGCTTCTGTTTTCAAGCTGCTGGGCCTCTGAGGTTCAGAGGAGAACTGAACAAGTTAGGCTATGTGGTGTTGTCCTGGAAGCTTTCTCACTTCTAGGTCACTGATTCAATTGTTTGTAGTAGAACAGGACTTCCTTTTCAGCCAGATAAGATTGAATGTGATATAAACTCCTTAACTCGAATATTTTTTTCTATTTTTTTGTCCTTCTAGTACTGGAGAATTCAACCAAGCATTCCAAGAACCAGAATATTGTATCAATCCCTAGTCAATCTGATTACAGTCATAACACTAGGAATAACTCCACTAGAGAAAATCCTGAGAAAGAGAAGCAAATCAAGCGCAAAGTCAAATCTTCCACTGTTAATCAACAAGGTACGGAGTTTCTATGGAACTTCTCCCCTCTAGTTATTGATGTAGTGGCTGTAGTGTTGTACTGTAGTTGTGATAATTTGGGGATGGGGAAATTAATATGCATTATGATTTAGCAGAATAGGGAAGTTTAACAGAACAACTTAGTTACAGTTTCCTTCTTGATAAATTAGCACAGTTTTGACTACTCCTACCACCATTTCCATGGTGTGATAGCTGTGTGTCTAGCCAATTTTGTTACATCAACTTATCTGTACCTTCATTGAAATTACTGAGGGTCATGTAATGAGTTCTCAGATTCCAAAGCAGACTTCTGCAGGGTCACACTTTAAACCCTGTGGGATTTAACTAATAAAACTTATGTGAGTTATAGTTGGGTCAGTAACGCTGAGTGTGGTGACACTCTGCACAACGAGCATGAAGTTGAAAGCATCCAAGCTGCAACTTCGTTGTTTCATTTTTTGCCACAGCAAAATAGAACTATGCAGTGGTTACTGCTTCTGTTTAGTATATTTGTGTGGATTGATTGGATTGACCTAGTTTCATGTTCTGACTGAACTTGCTCGGTCTTTTGATGTCTGGATACCTTGAAACTCAACGTTTCTGTGAAGACTGAAATAAGATCTCCTAATCATAAAAGCTTTCCTGTTTGTGAAGGAGCTTTGAACTGTTGTGAAGCTGCTATGAAGCATCTTTTCTCTGAAGATGGAGAAACACTAGTCTGAAAATTGGGCCCTACCTAATTGACCTGATTACTCCTTGTAGTACTCCTCTCCCTGAGGATTATCTGTTCTTTCTTACTCCTCCATTCTTCTGAAAAAGAAGTTTGTGGTCTAATGAGTTAAGTCATCTGTCCATTCCTGCAAGCTTTGTCACAAAGGCCTCAGCTGTTACCACATTGCATGGCTAAATATGCACCTATTATATGACTGGGTGTTTGGTCATGCCAGAGGTTTCTGAATGTTGTTGTGATCCTTTCTCTCCTGCATGTCCACTCATAACAGTGGAGGCTGGTGTTTTTAGTGGATGATGGGGCACATTTGAACACAGCAGTAGCTGTGTATGGATGTTCCATCAAAGGACTGGATGAACTATCCTGCTGGCTATGAGTCTGTTCATTGTCATATTTTGGGCAAGGGCTGTGGTATCAGAGTATCTCTGTAAGAGGTCCTTCCTGTCACTTGCCTCTCTGAAAAAGTTGAGTACCCCTCACCTAAGAAAAACTCATAGCCCTTAAGTCTCCAAGAAAATACCTTCTGCCATGTCTCTGTTAATGTGGGAAATCTGTGCAAACTGCATACTTTTTTTTTGTTAGTCTCCCACATTGCTATACCTCACTTCCACCTTTTTCCTCACTTATTGTTGAAATAACCTTAGTCTAATGAACTGGCTATAAAGGATGCTACCTTAATCTGAAAAAAACTTTTTCATTTCTCCAGAGATAACCTGCTCTGAAGCATTCCTGATCCTTGCAGTGATGCTTCTTGAGCAACTTTTTGCTATTCCACATACCAAACAGGAGTGGTTGTCCACTGGTGTAGTATCAGCCAAGAAAAACACTTGAGCTGATCCCTTTTTTAATTTCCTTTTTTTTTTTTTTTTTCTTCAAGCTACCTTGCGCTAAACCCAGCTAGGAGTGAGTCCTTGTTGCATGCCGTCCTGAAGCTCTTTGAGCTCTGCTTTGGGTTTCTTAGATTTTGACAGATTGGCAGTCACTGTGAATCCATTCAGATATTTTAGTAAGAGGTGTATGAAGGCAGCGTGAACATGAATGTAAATGCCAATCTGTTATGTGATAAGTACTCTCATTTCTTTACGCAGATTGCAAGAATAATGCTTTGGCATCAGGAAGCATTCAGGTAAATGGACACGGGGGACAGCCTTCGAAACCTCCAGTTAAAAGAGGACCCGGACGGAAACCGAAGGTGGAGACTAGTAACAGTAGCTGTGAAGTGGTGCACAAGAAAAGAGGCAGAAAACCAAAAAAGCTACAAATTATTGAACAGCAGAAGGTTGCAGAGCAGAATACAATCCAGACTGCAAGGGATATACCAGAAGAAGCCTCTGCTTCTACTGCATGCAATTCTCTTTCTGAAAATAATGTGAAGGAAGACTTGTTACAAAAAAAAGGCCGTGGGGGTAGAAAGCCAAAAAGGAAGATAAAGACCCATCAGCCAGGCTCGGACCTCTTAGTTCCTGCAAATGTTAAAATGCAAACAAGAAGCAGGAGGAAAAAGATAGATGAGCCTATGGAGGAGGGGTTGGAAGAGCTTAAAGATTCTGAACCTCACATGAGAACTAGAAACCAGGGTAGGAGGACAGCCTTTTACAATGAAGATGACTCGGAGGAAGAGCAAAGGCAGCTATTGTTTGAAGACACCTCCTTAACTTTTGGAACATCTAGCAGAGGCAGAGTCCGAAAGTTGACTGAAAAAGCAAAAGCTAATTTAATTGGTTGGTAATTTTTACCAAGGGTTTTACTTCAAAATGCTATGAAGCAGGTACAGTTAAGGAACAGCAGAACAGACTTCTGCTTCCCTGCTGCTATTATGGGTTAGAAGAATATGTTCTGATGTGGGGAGAAAAATTTAGCAAAAAATAAAACTGAAAGAACAGTCTTTGAAAGAAATATATATTTTAAACTTTTGCTATTTATTGCCCTCCAAATAGGTTATGCATTTCAACAGTCATTTTGTTCACAGTTGACAATAGTTGAAGCAATTTCTAACTGACGTACAGATTTGAGAACTACTCCACTTGAGTAGTGCCTAGTATCTCTACACAATTTAAAAAAAAAAAGGCCATCAGAATGCCACAAACTGAAAACAGAAGTCTTATTTTTGACAAAGCAAGGTACACTTTGGTTGTAAAGTCAAGTTGCCTAGGAAGGCAGATTTTGGCAAAAAGTGGCAGTAAATTCACTTATATTTCTATTAAATACAAAAATACCAAACTTTGCTAATCTGAAAATGCTTAATTTCAGTTGTGATGGAACGTTCAGCTGCAAAAGAGGCCTAGCACAGGTTGTTGGTTTATCCAAGTTCTGCCAAACATAGCAAAAATGTAATCAAAAATATATATATCCACATTGGAAAAAGTTTGACTAATGTCTAATTTTTCAGACCTTGATTCTTGTATCAATCACTAAATCTCTGTTTATTGTGCCAAAGACTGAGAATCAGTGCAGTGGAAAGCCTTTTTTTTCCTTTTTTTCCTTTTTGAGTGTCAGTACAGCATACCATTTGCAGTGATAAAAGCTGTGTATTGTTTTAAATAGTAAGTTGTTAACATTGTTCTGAAATGTATCCTTTTTGGTACTTCTGGTAGAAAATAATGCACTGGTGGGGTCCTTTGACAGAGATGGTTTAGACAAAATGTATAATTGGTTAAAGGATTCAAGGAAATTACAGGACAAGTATGGAATGATGATGTTTACTTTCTGATCCAGATTGATTGTTGTTTCTACAACGTTAGACATGCTTAAGAGGCTAAAATGACCTACAAAGAAGAGTGTATGTGTATATTAATATATACATAAACACATACATATAAAATATTACCCAGGTATAAATTTTTTCAGAATTTTTTAGATAGCACTAGAACTGAGAATAAATTTTAAAATGTCATACTTTATAGTTTAATTTTAAGGGGAAGATTGGTTATTTTCAATTATTAAGGTTAAAAGGCCAAATCACTTTTTATGCAATCATGTTTTATACAGTGGTCTCATTGCACATTGTGTTTTTCTGCACTTTTTACGGTATATCACGCTGACATAAGTCAATATACACCCTAAAGAAAAATTCCATTTAATGATTGTGCCTTGTATTCTATTATTTCTTGCATCCTTAGTAAAATTAAGTTGTCTATTGTAAATGATAACTATATGACTTAGGGGAATGTATTGTTATATGTACTGCTCTGGAAAAGAAAAGCAGTTATTTATTTGTTTATGGTACATTTAGTTATTTTATACCTTTACAAACAAACTTTAATACCATTTTCTATCACTTATTGTCCAGTTTTAAGGAAAAAAACCACCGGAGTCGTATTTTCTGAGATCTGGTATGGTACAAAAATGTAACCAAAATCATCTGGTTATACATTATTTTGGATGTTTGGGTAGTGCGAAAGATTTGTGTGAGTGTGTGTGTGTGTGTGTGTGTGTGTATAACCCTCACTTAGTTGAAAAACAAACGTGAAATGAAACCTCAATTCTGTACACCCTTACTTAGTAATTTTTATTTTTTTTGCAAGCATCATCTGCAATATCTGGATGGAGGGTATACAGAATTAAGAACTTAAATTTGCACAGATTCTGTATACGTATTTTAGGCCTGATTCTTCACTCTTTATTTTCTGATACAAAAAAAAACTTAAATGTTTAAACAAAGAACATTGGTATCTGGCACCAAGAGGAACAGAACTATGCTACTGTGGATAGCAAACTAACATCCACCATACCTAGTTTTATGTAGTCCATTATGCATTTTGCTACAAGAAATTACAAAACTATTTTCCAGATCCTCTTTGACTTGTTATGGATGTGAATTTGGGGAGCAGAGATCAGTTTGCGTTTCATTTGTTGGTGTATTTATCTTTTTCTAACAAGCATTTCTTTATCATTCAATAAAAAATGGAGTCACCAAACATGTGGTAAGATAACAAGCTGTGGTTGTTCAGTTGCAATACAGCTTCGCAATTCAAATCTAATTGATTCTACTTGTTAATTTTGTCAAATCCCACTGATGAAGGCAATCATTTGAAAATGTGTAATTTCCTGATGTTATCTGCATTGTAATGTACGAAATAGATATCTAAAATTCAGCTTCTGTACTTACTCCATTTGTAATAATAATGTTTTATAAATGGCATGTTTATGTATATATTTATATATTGAAAATACTGTGTATGTAAGTTTCGGAGACTGAAATAATATGCATTCCCTTAACAGTAGGTACAAAACTGTACATCTTAATTTTACGAGAAGAGAAGGCCTTACCTGCAGAACACAGTTACTGCTTCCCACCCAGTAATATCGGTGACTTTAGCCAGTAATTTTTTAATTCATATTAGACACATTAATGTTTTTCCTTTTAAAACAAATTGTGGATAATTTGGCTAATTTTCTTTTTTATTGAAGCAACACTAAGAATTTATTAGAAATTAATACCATATGTATTTAAAAGTCATTTTTATAATTTCACTAGGTTGCAGATTTTATTTATGAGACTTTAGTCTCACACTGTGCGTTTTGGTTGGGGAAGAATGCATTATTTGAGGTTGTGACATACTGTATCAACACAGAAAAAGAGCTTTTGGTTACAAAGTCTTAGGTTTTTAAATGTGAGCAATAAACTATTAGTCAGTGTTCTGAAGCAGTTTAAGAACTATAGTTGCATGCATGTTTTGTAATGCCATCTCAAGTATGGTTCAACGCACAACTGGTTCAGAAAATGGAGCATCAAAATCTCATATGCTTGTTTCACATTGGCATTGTAAATAACATAGATTTGTTCATAGTCACAGACAGACCTGGCAGCAATTAACACGGCTTTATTCATTAAATTAATTTATATTTGACATGGATATGAGAGTACTGTTCTGGTATTTCTACTCTATACTGGGAAATGTTAAAATTGGTATTTACTGCTGAGTGGTATCTTAATAACAGTGTGTTCTCTAACTACTGATGAGGAACAAACTTCTGTTTGTGATACCTGTGTGCTCTAAGTGTGCAACAGAATTATTGTACCTGTGCCTACAAACTTGACAACTCTCAGCCACCTTGTTCCTGTTGTTAGTGTATTCCCTGGGAACTGAACTTAAATTTTGCCACTATAGTGTTCATTATTGTCAATATTGAACTACAGCTCTTTGTCACTCGGCAATGACCAGTGATAGGACTTTACCGAAAAATGTCTTCCTCCAGTGGTTAGACTGCTGTGATATAGATTTACGTATGTTTATTTGTACAGTGTCTGGTTTGTACATGCGATCAGTTTGTCGGTAGACTTGTAAGATTGAGTTGGTTGAGTTAAATATTACTATGGCTTAATATTTGTAAAATTATTAATTGATAAAGGACCCTGATGCAGCTCGTAGGATATATTAATATCAAAAAATAAATTTTAGTGTAGAGACAACTTACTGTATTGCTGTACAGATATTTTTCAAGTAACAATTCTGATTCCGTGCCAGAGGCTTTTATCTTGCCAAAAAAAAGACTACGTACAACACAAAAAATAGCCCTGTCTATTCAGTAACTTCAAGCTTGTTACAGTTTTTATACCACATTGTTAAATCTTTTGCTCACATTTGTTGGATCAAGGCCTACAAGTAAATACTTTAGCATGGAATTTGAGTTTAGGCTCATGTTAAGTGGTTGACTGGTTCTGTAAAAGCAATAGGCTTAACTGGGTGGGACCCTTTCATCCTGTACTTACATAGTAGACTGGAGGTTAGAGGGGTTTAAGCTCACTTTGATCAATATTTGCATTTAATTTGAAGCATGCGAATCTTGCTAAGGTGATTTCAACATATTGCTGATCAATCAAGATACAGCCATACCACAATAGTTACATTGTGTCCTGAGTCCTTACCTTACTCTAAAGTAATATATTTTGTCCACAGTAGTTTTTCAAAGGTTTTTCTTTTTGCCTTTTTTTAAGAGTTGAGTGTTTAACAAGAATTTAAATAGAACTCTGCAACAGTGCTGTGATACAGAAGGTGGAGGGCTTTAAAACCTCACCTAGAAACAGCAAAAGCTCATTTTCTGTTTACTACTTAATGAAGACAAAGTGTGTAAAATTACTGTATTTTTCTAGTTTCTTCTGTTCCTGAAGTTCTTGTAACAGATTGGTTTCCAACCGGACGTAGATATTCAGCTGATAAAAGGGCTCTCCATTTTCTGATGTAAATTATTGTATATTTGTTGTTGTTTATATGGAGAGGGAAGTATATTAAATTTCATAAAATAAGCCAAGACTTGACGATGTGTTTCCAATAACAGATCTGGTATTGACAGCTTACATAGTTGTTTTTTCTTTAATTGGGAATACAGCTTGTACACTTCCTGCTGTGTCTGGGGGAAATAATAGGTAGCTTTTAAACTGGAGCTCACCTCTAGGTGCTCTTGCATTTGTGCTGATTTTAATGTGGGAATTCATCATGTCATTTTTACAGTGTGTCAGAGGAGGAAATACGCCAGGAAAGCTAGATTAAAAGACATCTTAAATTGCAGGAAAAGGGGATGAACTGCTTTTTGTTTGTTTGTTTGTTTTGTTCCTTTTCCCAAGGTTGTAACAGCCTCAAGGCACTCCAGAGAGAAACCTCATATGCTGCAATAAAATAAAGTTGAATAAATTTAGCTTTTAGGAGGTAGCTAGTGAGACAAGTAATTATTTGGTTCCTTTTTTTAATGCAGATAAATACATCAGGAAATTCACTTCAAATAATGCAAATAACACATTTGAGGGAGGGAAGGTAGTACCATGCTATGAATTTCTACCATGAAAGAACAAAGACTGACATAATACAAATTAGGAGTAGAAAGAAATAGAAGTACATATCATGTACGCATGCCCGTATGATGTACATGTATTATTTTGTGCTTACAACTGCGTGTGTTGGTTCACTAATACATTGAGACCATACAGAAGTTACATTTTTGGACCATACTAAAACTGCAGAAGTGTGGTGGACAACTGGATGATGATCTTGTGTGAATTAAATTCTGTCATAATGTTTAAATGTGTATAGATGGAGCTCAACTTCAAAGAAATTACCTAGAAAGGTTAATTTTGAAACTGACACATTTTCAGATTAAAAATTATGCTTATTTTGTACAGAATATGTAAGACACAAATCTGTTGTATGTAATGAGTAACAGTTTTGAAAACTATAATTCTTTAGCTTTATCAAAACTTTTTTTTCTTTCCAGAAGTCTGGATTATCATGTTATAACCTGAAGTATCTCACCAGGATAACAGTACCCTTTCTTTTTGTACATATGGATTGGAAATTTCTTTACTGTTATGTGGACACTTTCTATGTTAGTTTTGATGCATAATACTTTGAATCCTTTTATACAAACTAGAATGTATGTGTAAGAATTACTGTCACTGCAATGTAGTAACTACAAACTTATTTTTAAATAAATAGAAAACATGTTTTTCTAAGCTGTCCAACGGTGTTTGTTTCTATCTAATGATTTACTGTGTTAATGGGACAATTGCTTATGTGCTTTTTGAAACAGCCTCAGATCAGCTCATTTTGATTTCTCGTGGAATATGGTATAGCAGAATATGGTAGTATGGTTTAGTGTATTAGGTGGGCACAGACAAAATTGCAACTAAAGGCAGTCTCTCATAATTGAGAGATCAAAATGTGCTGTTTTGTAGGGTTATTCACTAAAGCTGCAGTTGTGGAGGCAATATAAAGGCATTAGCATCTGTCACTGAAGACGCTGTGTTGCCAGTCCTCTTAGCTCCCTTTCACATGTGCAGCAGGATACCCCTCAACGCCCGAGAAGCCATCCCTGTTCAGGTGACAGCTGTTGGTACCAGAGCTACGTCCAGTCTATGTGGAAATCCCTGCTTCCCAAGAAGCAGCTAAAAACAACTAAGCAGAGAGAAGTCCCCTGCCTCCAGCATGTAAATAGAGTAGTGGTCCCCAGTCTGGTGGCCCTGAGTGGGTGATGCACAGGATAGTAACACTGGGTTGTGTTTCACAATGCTGCAGGGTTGGTTTGTTCACACCTTCATGCTTCTGCTCAGCAGATATAAGACGAAGTGTTTGGCATTTAAAGTACTGCACTGTGTGGATTCTGTTTCATTTCGTGTGTCATTTGCTGTATCAAATGGTCATTTCCTTCTTGCGTACGACACCTGAAAACACAAGGAAGTGATAGAAGAAACCCTTCCTCACCTCACAGATGCAGGTGTGCATGCTGCTGAGCACAGGATCAGGGAGTGGTCACGGCAGGACAATTTGAGTTCCCTGTAGCTTTTCAGACATGCCCACCATGGAGTCTGGCAAAAGTGAGATTTGTTTTAGCATATGAAGAAAAATCTCAAGTATCTGTGTGAGTTTTAGTAACTGGCATGTTTTGCTTTGAGAGAAATAATTTTAGAATACTGAAAACGCCACAGGCTTCCTTCCCTGTTTCTGTCAAGTACTGGAGGTGGTAGTTCTATGGTACAGGCATCTTCAGTGTGACTGCGTTACAGTAATAGTGGTGATCTCTTCCCAATATAAGCCAGACCGTGCCCCGGGTTTTGGTTTTATTACTGTGAATAGAATTAAGCAGTCTTTTTGTTTGTTTTGAAAAGATCTATTTCTGTGTAACTTTGTACAGAAACCTTAAAAAGCAATCGTGTCCCAGTTCTCACTTGTGTGATAGGTGTCCCTTTTTGAAACTTACTGTGGTTATTTTACTTAGAGCAGGAATCAAGACTTTCCTTAGGATTGACAGATGCTGTGAAATGTTGGTATCTGACAGCTAGATGCTGACTGTACCAGCACTAATGGGTCATTACCTTGTTAATATCATTTACTCCTGTTAGGTCATAATGCTTATTAAATGAAAGAAATTATGTATGATCATCAAAGTGGACTGCTTTGTTTCCAAAGTGGAAAGTTCTTGTACCAAAACCTGCATCCTCTCCTGCTCTTGCAATCAATATGAGCTTCATGAAAGAGCGTGTTCGTCATTTTCCCCAAAGACAAATGAGCAAAGTATAATGGCTTTAAAAATTAATCAATGTTTCTATTTGAAGCATGTGTGGAAAATAAAGCAAGTGCCAGAGAACTAAAACCAGCGAGTGATGTAGAAGGTGACTAGAATTTAAATAGAATACAATGGAGTTATTGTACTCAAAATTAGCAGGCAAAATATAATTTTGGTGGGTTTTACTAATGTGGGCAGGAAACTCAAAGCCCAGAATGTCAAGTTGGTTTTGTAGCTCAAAGGAATCTTTACACAGGCTTAACTGACTTTCTTACAGGAGTGTAGTAAGGATTTAGGAATCCTCTCTCATACTTTGAAATCTGGGTGTGTGCTGAAGGGAGGACAGGGTAGAGAATTCAGGAATGGTGTTTCTAACCTGCTAACGGCCATTTCCTCTGTGCTTGTCTCAGAAGTGGTTTTACCTAACCTTGGTCCTATCTGCCTTTCATTATACTTCAGCTTGTAGGCAATCAGTGAAAAAAACAAGAGAAAATAAGAGCAGAGACTGGTAATCAATTTGTTCAGCTCAGATTTCTGCAGAGGAACATTCCTAAAGATACCAAGTTCAAATTAAATGTTAGTATTCAAGGGCCAGAGAGCCTTATCTGTTCATGTGTGCTTTGTCTCAGGTCTCTGAATTCGGCTTTGAACAACTGTAACTTAAGATGCAAAGTTAGAATATGCCTAAAACACTAGAAAGAACTACTTTATTTACATTCTACAGTAGAGAAATCTAGTGGGGTCATTTTCTCATATTTGAGTGCCCTAATTAAAAATTTGAATTCTCATTATTAAGGAGGGTGTTGTAAGCTCCTGTGAACTGCTAAGAAAGGGAATACAGCTGTCAAAAAGTGCCCACTCCCTGAGGTTTTATGTTGAGGACATCTACAGAACAAAATTACTTAAAACAGTGAAAATCTTTAATTAGCGATCATGCCAACTTCAATACACTGCATATTTGTACCCAGCTAGAATCTCAGCTGGCAGAGCTGGGTGTCTATGCAGGCTGAACTCTTGCTGCCTCTCACTGACATCGGTGAATACAAACACACAAATACATGGGGAAGGATTCTGCTAAAGTCGTAAGGGAAGTGAGAAGTTAAATTATTTATGAAAATTATTAGAAAATTCATATAAGCTTTGTCTGAAGAAAGGTAGATCATCTGAAATTGTCTTAGGGACAGGGTGTTTTTTCTTACATGCTAATTTATCAAGTAATTTTCCTCTGCTTTGGAAATGTTCCACGAACGTGTTTCCGTCTGTGTAGCATTGTCTCTAGCCTTTTTACAAAACTTACATTCTTAGAAAGCTTCTTCTGAGCCCTGGTCCTTATTTTTGCACTTGTTTTGGTGCCCTTGACTTCCTGTTAACCCCCCTCTCTCCTCTTAGGGAATCATTATTGTCAGGGAAGACTCATGGCAGAAGCGCAGTTCGCTGAGTGACAGTTCCCTTATCCCAGTTTCACAGACCTGTTGAGAATTCGTTTCCCTCTGTGCATGTGATTTGATTCTATTGGGTTTATGGAGAACTCTCTCTTCACAAAAGAGGCTGTTTTGAATTCTTACAGGGCAGAAAACAGTTTTCCTCGCTTTCTGCAGCTTGGTAATCGCTGTTGGTTTACAGCTCTGTGAAAATATGCCTGTATTACCAAGCAAGAGAAGTTTCGTTCTTTTGTACATCTGGAAGTTCTTGGTTCTGCATAGAGAAGAATAATGGTAGAAACCATTTTACTCATGCAAGAAAATTTATGCAACTATTTAAAAGCAACTGTTTGAGAAATAGTTTCCTAAGCTTGGGATCTTCCCCCAACTCAGAGCACCCCAAATGGATGGGTGGCTCTTGACATGTCTCATTCTCCCCCCAGCTGTTTGAAACATCCATAAAAATCTGCTTTCTGAGCATTTGCATCTTGTCTGAGTCTGTTTAGCCTGGAGAAGACCAAGAAGGGATCGTATCAATGCTTATAAATATCTAAAGGGCTGATGTCAAGAGGAGGGGGCCAGACTCTTCTCAGTGGTGCCCACTGGCAAGACAAGGGGCAGTGGGCACAAACTGGAACACAAGAGGTTCCATCTGAACCTGAGGAAAATCTTCTTTACTTTGAGGATGGCAGAGCACTGGAACAGGCTGCCCAGAGAGGCTGTGGAGTCTCCTTCTCTGGAGATACTCAAAACCCGCCTGGATCCTGTGCAACCTGACTTAGGTGAATCTGCGTTAGCAGAGGGTTTGGACCAGATGATCTCCAGAGGTCCCTTCCAAACCCCACCATTCTGTGATTCTGTTCCCATTACACACCAGGAACACTTTTTTCTTTCTTTCTTTCTGGTATTCTAATAAATCAAAACCTTTAGGAACTACAAGTCCTTTAAGGAATTTTACTTCCTTAAGGAGATGACAGTACAGCAGTGTTGCAGCTGGTCCCATCCAAGTCCAGGACTCTAGGAGCCAAAATGTCAGTAGGCAATGGGGCGCAATCATTTCTTACGCTTCTGACACACCTGTTTGGCAGAGACTGAAGCTTTTAGGGCCCTTACAGCCTCACTTTTGTGGTCTTCCACGGAAGACTGAGAGCTCAGTTTGAGTCTGCTCAAGCCAGAAGCAGCTCTGACCACTGACGCCGTCCTGACTTTGTAGGGGATGTGTGTCGTGTGTGCCTCCGTTTTGGGGGAGGGAACAGCATTTAAGTAACGACAAGATGTCTGGTGCTGGTGTGCGCTGTTGTATGCAAACGTGTCTTGGTTAAACTTGCTGAAATTCAGTTGCACAGAACTTTAAAGTTCTTCATGGACATAGTGATACTGAAAACCCTGGGCTTGAAAAACGCCCAGCGTTCTCTTTGAGAGGATCTAATACAGACTGTACTGCACGGGCTTTTCCACCTTGAATTTTTAAGAAAGAACGTTCCCAGGGAAAATGAAAGACATTTAATATTCAACCAATTTCTTATTTTTTTCCTTTCCTCTTCTTTCTTTCTCTTTTCTTTAGCTTTTCTCCCCTCTCCCCTCCACTCCCCATAAAGAATGTTTTTACACCAAGAACAGTAATTCACTGGAACAATCACCCCAGGAACATGGTAGAGTCCTCATCACTGGAGAGGTTCAAGACACAATTGGACAGGGTACTAGGTAACCTCCCCTAGGCTTCCTTTCCCACTAAAAGTTGGACCAGATGATCTTTGAAGGTCCCTTCCATCCTGGGCTGCTCCATGGTTCCATGATTCAGTGAGTCGGTCTCTCCTTGCACAGCTGATCTGGACCTTGCATGGGGGGGAATCAAGTGAACCCCATGGGCTGGCCAGTGGTGCTGGACTATCAGGACAGCCTGGAGGACTTTGTCGTGCAGCCCGCCCTGCCGCCTCACCTGCCTGCACTTCGACTTCCTGCAGTTGGCCCCCGGGCTAGTGGCAGAATGATGGGCGGCGGCTTGGCACCTTCCCCAGGCTGTGGTGGGCGCTGCCAGTGCAGGGGTGCTGTGGCTCGGCTCCCAGCTGGGTGCGCACAGCTGGAGTGAAGGCATAGCTCATTTCTGACAGGTTTTCAGATACTTCAGAATATGCACAGAAGTATTTTGTATGGTCGTGTTGTGTAAACACTGTGGGCAAAGTGGCAGCATTCCCCGGCGGGTCCTGTCCAGCAGTCCAGCCTGGCACGGTGCTGTGGTTGTTTTGTTGAACTGATCCGTGACCCTTCCCTCACCCTGCCCTAATATACCTGGGTAAACAAATACTCTAGAAGCACAACTACTGGTAACGTCTGAAATTAGGAGATGTTTTTTCTTTGCTGTTGGTTCTTGAGCAGGTAATGTGAAAGTGAAAAATACTGTTTCTGGAAACTGTTCATCACATGCGCAGATGTTTTCATATTCCTTACAATATTCTTTGGTCCTCCTTCAGCAAATTATTTTGTGACCTTGACTACCTTTGCTGGACAGTTTTCATAAATCTTAACTTCCCATGTACACATGTACTGTATATATTTTGGTAACCCAAATTATTTTGTAAATGATGCAAATTAGGATAGTAGGAACCCAGAAAAAACAATTTGCTTGTGCTTGCAAGCCGAGTACCAGAGAGCAGAGGAGTAGCTGTAACAGGCCCGACTGCAGAATAACGAGAGTGGAGAGCAGATGTAGATGACTCTCCAGACTTTGCAGTAAACCTGTGCGCTCTGAGAATGCTTGTGTAAATGGTACAAGTCTCAGATTTCAGCAAGTCTTAGTTCTGATTTGAAAAACCCTCATAGATGTAAAAAGACAGTAAATACGCCTCTCAACAGATGGCAAATATCTTGATTTGACAGTAAAAGAGGGAAGAGTCACAAGTATCTTAGTGCACTGGTAAGGTGTGGCAGGTGCTTGTGGAATGAATAGTGACGTCAAATCCTTTTCTAGTCCAGTGATGGGACTGTGGCAGACGATATTGTCTTGATAGGATGCTATGCATATCTTCGATCTGAAAGAAAAATCCCTTAGTTCTGTCATATGTGCAATAATCACTTAACCTAAATAGTTTTTCTCGAGGCCATCAGTCTGATATGTCAGACATGTTTAATACACTTAATTAGATGATAAAGCAGTGCAGTGGATTCTGTTTATGGAGAGCAGCTTTTTATTGCAAATTGGACAATCATATAACTTCCCGATTCCTTTTTTTTTTTCTTTTTCCTGTTTCCAGCTGCAAGAGATGTCTGTATAACTCTTAACCAGGCTTTTGTTCTCTGTCTTGCGAAGCTGTCTACCTTAGCCTTCTATTAGTTTTTATAAGCACCCTCAAATTTAATGCAGTTTGGCCTAATTTGGCTGTGCTCTGGCAGTAACTGAAATGCATGCGTACAGATTATGTGTTTTCCTGTGAACCAACAAACCAATGTGAAGAAAACTTTTAAGTACTACACAGCTAGAAAAGCTGATGGCTAAATTTGTTTTGTCTCTCCTTTTTGCTTTTTCTTCCTCTTTCCAGAGTAGACAGCAGGAAGTGTCTTTGGAGACATGCCTCACATCAGTGGAGCTGCAGCTCTGCAGATTTGTGTGCTGCTGCCTGCGCTTCCTGCACTGTATTTCATATCCGGTGGCACGGAACAGACTCTGCTCAGTGTGTTCCCATAACAGAAAGGCTGCAAGTCTCTTCTTCTCTACCATATTAATTTATTAGAGAGTTCACTTTCTCATCGCCAGTGACACTTTGCCCTGGAAAGTGAGTGGGAGACATTGGCCACTCCTACACGAAAACAACATTCAAATCATACCTCAGACATTTTTGTGGCTTAATGTGACTATTTAGTTGTTTAAAGATGTCCTTTGAAATTTGAATAGCAACCATTGTTTTCTTCACATAAAAATCTGTGTATAATCTGCATGAGTACATGACTATGCCTTAATCTCATTATGCTTTAGGACATTTCCATATATGTTACTATGCGTTATGCCCCTTTAGAAAGAGGGAAAAGAAGTGTTTGATTAGTAAGACGATTTCCAACTTCTCATTACCTTTTGACACATCCTTTGACAATAGGTTTTCTTGCACAGTATGACTCAGTACAGAGTTTTAACCAACAGAACTTCATTCATAGCAAACTACTTAAAGCAGTCATAGCGATAGTGTTAGCTAAGTAGTGCCATCTTCTACATGGAGAAGTGATGTACTGGCAGGGTTGCACGTGTCTAGCTCCAAATGTAAGGTGGAGAATACTCCATCAGGTCCAAGTATTTGATAGTGGTAACCACTGGCAAATGTTGGCATGCTGAAAACGAACCTTGCGCAGAGACTTCCATGACTTGGTTTTAACAGCGCAGCCTGCGTAGTGCATTGGTTCTGTGGTTCATCTGTAGAACTCAAACACATGAAGTAATGAGAGCAAAAGACTGGCCTGATGAAAACCAGAACCAAGTCTGGCTTGGTGTGTAGAGACCCAGATTTAAATAATTCTCAGGCTTCATGACATGAGTCAACAACTAACCATCTAGATTTATGCAAAAACTTTTAGCCTATTTTTTAACAGTCTTCTGATTACGTGCTCCATTTTTGAAATGTCTCATGCTCACTATTCTCAAGTAACAGCTGAAACTGCAGAATCTGATGCAATTTAGCAGTTCCTATAGTCTGAGTACAAAAAGCAAGCAACCTTGTCCTGAAAAATTACATTTTCCAAACCTGACATATGGATTACTGGTACAATGGATGACTGGAAGAGTATTCATTTGCAGTCTTGATATTAATCTTGAGGAGAACTTGTTCCTGGTCACTGACTTTTTTTCCTTGTTTGCTACAGAAGCAAAGCCTTGAAGTTTAAATATTAAATATATATCTAAAAATACTAGATAAGGTTTTTAAAATAATGTGATGATCGTTTTTACTCCTAGAGGAAAATTGCCCCTTGGAGCAGCTTTACAAAATTGTGCTTGAGTCTGGATGCGTGGGCAGATGATTTAAGGCTGTGGCTATCAAGGATAAGGTAGGATGTTACATGCTGTCAATCCTTAAAAAATTTCAGATACAGCATCTTCTTAATAGGAAGGTGTGCTGTAGGGGTGATGTAAGTAACAAAGAAGAAGCATCTCTCAATTCCTTGTTAAGGCTGATTTGGAACTTTTTACCAGTTTTAAGAAAACCTTGTGCCTGCCTATATTCCACACAAATGTGCAGTTTGAACTCCATGCAAACCTAAATGTAAACCATGGCAGTAATTCTATACACATCATCCTCTACTTTAAATTTATCTGATTGTGAAATCAGGACAATTAACCTTATTAATGATTGTAGGCAGCTATGTGTTTGTAGGATCAGATCCTACAGCATGGGATGGACATCTTACGCAGTGTATGGTAGTTCAAAAAAGCTTGAAATTGAATTAGAAGATGCAGATAGGGAGTCTGTGGGTTTAGGAAGAAGGAAAAACTTGATTCTTCGATTGTGCAACAAGTTGGTTTAGAAAAAGTAAAATTATATCCATTTATATATACACCATTTAATTTAAGAAGACGGTGACTTGGACTTGTTTGGGGAGGTTGAAGGGCTTGTTCATGAGATTTAATACCTGTGCAATAGAAATACTTCAAAAGTTTTACCTTGTCTGGACCTTCAAAGATCCTTTTATTATTGATCCATGTACAGTAATCAAGGGTGTCACATCCTCTGTACTGTGGAAGGTTCAGACTTAGTTTCACCCCCAGGAAAACCTAGGGGAATGGTGTATGAATGGAAAGAGAAACTGTGCTTTTCTTAGGTTCACCATAAATTGCTTTGCAACTTTGTAGAAAGCTCCAGGCATATCTAAAGATAAGGCCTTCAAAGACCAAAAGATCCTTTGCATATTTGTATATAGTTGGAGCTGCTTGCATCTTCTGAATGTCTTATAATATGAAGAATTTATTATCCTAAAAATATCGTGACATTTGAGACCTTCCAAACATACTATATGAGCTACCATTTCCAACAAAGCACTCTTGACATGTCAGGATATTTGCCCATTCCTGTTTCTGGTAAAAGGTGTTTGTTAACCCTAATTCTTCCTACAGATTTGAGCTAAACTAAGACTTCTTAAAAAAACCCATTCCTCACACAGTTGTGAAACCTCCTTTCAGGCAGGGTGAAGGGAATAAGACTGAAAGACAGAAGGTGGTGAACAACGTAAAAGAAAAGGGAGACTTGGAAAACCTGTAGTTCTTTGGCACGGACCGGTTGCTGACTGGTATGGATGGAGAATGTTAACCCAAATACATCTGTTCATAGACTGCTCCTGTTACATTGCCAGCAGAAGGAATATTTGAAAGCTCCCAACCCACCCGTTACTGTTCAGTTTGCTCATTGTTTCTTTACACTTTCTCTTTTTCTAAAGATGTCCCTCCCCTAGCCCCCACCCTTTAAATTCAGATGAAATTCACGCTAGTGCAGAAGGAAAAGCTATACTTACTGCAGCCTTAAGCTGGGGCTCATTGCCAAACACCTTGTCTGTACCAGTGTTAACCAATCTCTAAAGATCTTACACAAGATACTGGAGAATTACTCTGTTGAGAGTTCAGAATGATCTTTGTTCACCTGTAGAAAATAAACGGGTTTCCTCTGATAGAAAAATTCTAATGCAACTGTAGAGTTATTTACCAAAAGAAATTAGATAAAACTTTTTTCCTGTCAGAACAAATTCCTTCGTCTTGACTATTTAATTCTATTAAAATATTTATTTTTAATAAAAGTAGTTAAACTCATCTGGGCTTCAAATGATGAAGAATTTTGTATCAAAGGCTTTGCAGTTTCTGTCCATTCAGACAAATGCTTCAGAAAGCCCATTATCCTACAACTCAGTTTCTAAAGAAGTTGTTTGAATATTGGGTTAGTAATTTTACATTTTAGGAAGTGCTTCTATGGAGAAAAGATAACAAATAGTGGCAACAGTGAAGCAGAAACCCATTCTTATTTTGCAGGTATTGGAGTCTTTGTAATCCTTTTGGATTTTGCTTGTGATATTGTCATCTATAAGGTCTTCTATAGTGGATTTTCTATACTTACTTTGTAAATGGCAGTCTGTTTTGTTTTTTTCCTTCTCTCTAAACATTATTCATAATGTTCAGTAAGCCGAACAGAAAATGTAAAATCCAAGGCCTTTTCACCCTGTGCTGTGTAACAGTATCAATATGATATACTATATGTATCTATATTATTGATCCAAGTGTGCCTGTTTTGTACTGATGTATGAAACAGTGGTATAGCTTTCACTTGATTCAGATGAATTGATTTAGATCAACTTCATAAAAGGAAAAAGAAAGAGTTGATCTCTCTGCTCCTGGAAAAAAAAAAATCCCTGCAATTGGACTGAATAGAAGAATTCTGTGACCTAAACTGGAGGAAACTAATGGCTAAATCACTGTATGTAAGCACTGTAAAATATTCTATGTAAGGCTTAAGTAATTGTCAATACGTACATGTGCTTATGCTTTCCAAAACTCTGTTAAGACTCCTATGTAATATCAAAGGCATTATATACAGAAAAATGCCTTCCTTTAGTGGATGCTGCTTTGTCAAATATCATAGTAATATTCTGGGGGAAAATACAAAGTCCCTGTTCCCTTGTTTACTTCACCTATTGATCTAATTGTCAGTTCTCTCCTGGTAGAAGTCAGAAGCATTTCTGTTTAATATGCTTGATCGAACACTTACCCTTGCTAAGTCTCTTTCTTTGTTAAATTAGAATCAACTCATGTTTGCAGTCCAGAGCCTGAATATATTCAGTTCAGTGTGGGACAAGTTCACAAAAGATTTGGCTATTCAGGAGTCATTGTTGGATAGGATGTAAAAGCCAGCGCTCCAGAAGAATGGCTACAACACAAATATCCTCCAGCGACACAGGTTTGAATGTATTAAACACTTGCTGTATTAATGCATACACAGAGTAACTCAGATTAAAAAAAAAATTCAGAAACACTGTTAACAGCCAGCCTTGCTGCTAACCCAATGGAAAATACTGGAGAGTCCCATATCACCTGTGCAGCTGAGCGGTACCTCCACTGCTTCTGCACTGCTGTCCCAGTAGAGCTTTGCTTTTGCATCACTGATGGGCTAAGCTTTGCTGGTCAGGGTTGTACTGAACATGTCTCAAATTAAAATTACTCCCTTTTAATACATGGTATTGTTTTTCAAGTAGCAGTATCAACCTACAATGTTTGAACGGATTTCTCATGATGTGTTACTAAAGTTGAGAAGCTGTTAAATCTTTTATGTGATCATCCATAATTGGTAACATCTTAATTGCACCCAAGAAATGCAAGTAATCCTTTGTGTTTAACCAATTTCAGTTAGAAAGCAATGTTTTGGGGGATCTGGATACTTGGAATGTAAACCTATTTAACAACGTATTTTTGTTAGAATTCTTGAAGCTTTTGAAATTCCCTGGCCTAAGTCCTTGCTGTATTTGAAAATCAGATGCTAAATCTTTGTGTCAGTGCTGGTCTGATAATACAGTGCTGCATACTTTGTGGGTTGGCCGCTGACATGCTGCTTAAGTGGCAGGAAGGCACTAATCTTTTAAGTCAAAGAGGACTGAAAATGAGAAACTCTGTGCGTAGCAAAGAATTCATGTTCAGCTGGGAGCAGACATTCAGTTCTGTTTTGTGCATTTTGTTCCTTCCCTGCTGTAATTTTATCCACCTGCCACTCATCTTTGGCTTCTAAAACACCTGCATCTTTGCTTGCTTTTCTCCTCTCAGCATTGTTGTCACCAACTGACCACCAGTGAATTTCCCATCAGGCATTATGATTCTTTTTATGTACCTTATATTGTTTTGTTCTCCCAGTGACCTTGTGTTCCTCTTCGTTTTAATTTCAGTAGTGATGACACGTGGTTTAAATGTGTGTCTTCTGGGTTTCTTCAGCTTGCCTTTGTGTATCATGTTACATGCATCAGCTATGCAAAATGCCTTCTGACCTTTATGAGGCAACTGCTAAGCTTGGTCCTTGAAAACGCCCTCTAAACATGAGCAAGGCTTCAGCCCAACTTTTCCTTGCTTTTCCTTGACTTACAGTTCTTTACTAAATTGCTGAGCAGAGGCCGCTGCCTGTCACATTGATCGATTCTAACTGCTTCATCAACTCCAGTTATCTGTGTATTCATCCACCACAGTTTTATGTTTAGATTGTGGATTACTTTGGACAGGAATGTTTATAGACAGTAGTGAGCATGTTGGGACCCTGGCCCATGATTTGTGTTCATAGGCATTGTAAAAATAATAGTAAGCCACACTTTTCTTTTCTTGGTTGGAAGATTTTTATATATACATAGAAGTTGCCTTAGCTCTGTCCAGGATCAGGACCAAGATTGTCAGAGGTGGCATTATGTTCTGAATTTGCCTCTGCCTCTCTGATGTTCTCTGTTGCCACTTGTGAAGGAAGAAGGGTGACTAACAAATTGTTATGGGACCTACACACAAAAAGAAGGGATATTCTAAGTCATGCTTCTTGCAAGACCTATGGCAGAAAAGGTTGATTAAAATCTTCACTTGTAAAAAATGTTTCAGATATGCCAAGATCTTATTGTTTTACAGTTTTTATATTTTATTTTCCAAACTGACATTGGCAAGATCATAAAAGTGAACTTGCTGTATGTACGTATATATTGAGTAGGTTTCGGTTCTCCAAACCTAATGAGAGTTAACTGATCGTGTAATGCAATCTTTAGTCATCATCTCCCCTTGAGGCTATTTATTTTCCTTTTGTTTTTACAGGATCTAGAAGAAACTCCTCACTATCGAATCCTAATTAACAAAGCAAATAAATTTGGCAGATCTGCATCTTACATTCCCAAGGAAGAGATAACAATTATTATGGGATTAGAGGTAGTATTTATTTTTTATTCAGTTGCAACTAGTTTGTTATCTTGTGTGTTTAAAAGTTGGCTGACCTTTGGCTTAATAAATACTATCTATTTTGAAAGTTAGTGAAAACTAATCGAGAAAGCAGATAAATTATTCAAATTACTGATGTATTTTCAAGTATGTGTTTCTGGAAGGTGATGAATGACGAAACCCAGGTACTGCTCACTTCAAGGTATCCAACTGCCTTGTTTTGTAAGTGTTTTAGCAACTTCTCTTATGTACAGGCTGTTGCAGACATTTGTTTTAGGATTTCACTGACCTATCAAAGTTGGATGAGTCATTTAATCTCTACTGGATCTGGTGAAGTATATTGGTTTCTCAATTCCATTCTGAAAAATCTGCATTTCAAACAGTTCCTGCTCAGCTGCTGCCAGACTGAATAACGTCTCCCTACTTAACTGCAAAACTCTCTGAAAGCCAAAAATTCTGTTTTGTGTATCACGGTCTTAGTAGCTTTTGATTTCTAGCTTATGCAAGGTGCACCTGATTCTTAAACTAGTCTGAGACTGATCAAAAAAACAGCCTTCAGGCATGCATGCCACACACAAATGGTTTTGGGTTTTTGCAAGGGATCCAGTGCTATCATGGATACCTTCTGTGGATAGCAGCAGTAGTACCTGGATTTAAAATAAGAGCAAGTAGCTGAACCATTCACGTAAGAAGGAGATGTTTGGTCTAGTCAAACGAGACTCAAAAGAGCACCTTTTGCCTTTCAGGAGAACGCCCCAACGGAATTGTGTAAGTAAGTTAGACTGAAGACTCTCCATACTCTCTCTTGAAACTGTGCCACTGCACGTAACGGACCTCTGTCAATCAATGGGACCAAACAGTGTGACACCATGTCCTGGGTTTGGCACAACACACCATTACCTCTCTTATTTGATAAAAGCCTTAGTTCCCATCTTTGTTTCTGTTTCAGCCACTGTTTGTAATATAAAGTGTGCTAACATGCCTGAATTTAGGAACAGGAACTATGTTGTCCCAGATAAGTGTCTTAAGGATTTAAAATTGGGTTCTGACTACTCTAACTTTTGTGTCTAAAAAATGCACCTTTCTTTGTCAGACAGCTGGCTACCTTTGGTTACCTTTATAGTCCATAGTGTTACAGAATTAAAAGGAGTTTAGCATCTGCTAACATATCCATTGTATAGCCCAAACCTTATTAGTAAAATGTATACTTAGAAGTGTCAGTGAATGATTTACTGAGAATTAACTCAGAGAAATAAGTACTACACAATATGGTTTTGTCTGAAAGATTGATGAGATGTCAGTCTGGACAACAAACCATAAAGAACAGTAGAGGACTGTCAAACAGAAAGAAAATAGGCAAGAGGTAATGCTATCAGGGGGAGATGGCAATCACTGACTCACAGACCACGTACTCAAAAGAAAACAATAGAATTAACTTGCTGAGCATGCATATGAATTTACATACTAGATGAAGAAATTGTAACCAAATGTTTAATAGAATAATAATGCAAATGTATTAGGAAGTTGAATATGTATACGATAAATGTATAAATGATGAGATTTGATGAAGCTAGGTGTGCCGTCTTGAGACAGGTACCCATTAATGTGCATCAGTGCAATAAAGGGAAATACCTCCACTCTGTGTGTCGATTGGATTTGCACACTGGGTAAATGAACCCAGCTATGGGACAACAATGGGGAGAAACAGATACCTCACCTTAAACACTTACCTTGTGTAAACTCACCTTTAAGATACCTGATAGCTTTTTTTACTTGCATGACAGGCTAATTCTCCCAACAGATTATTAGGGCAACTGACAGTAACAAGCTCACAAAATCAGGTATTTGAAAGTTGTCTAGTTGAGATTCATTACAAATGGTGAGTCACGCCTACACCTCAAATTCAAAAGAAGGACTGTGGATTGCCTTCACTCAGCCTTTCCTGCAGCCTAATAGGCAGAGTAATTTCCAAAAGAGTTTAACATTCTCCCATGACCATGAGTTCTCCCCAGATGATAAATACAACAAATGCCCAAGCTATTAGTGCATAAAGCAGTTTGGGTTTTTTTTCCTCAGAATGATTGAGGTTGGAAGGAACTCTGGAGGTCATCTTGTCCAACCCCAATGCTCAAGCATGGCCACCTAGAGCCAGTTGCTGAGGACCACATCAGAAAATTTTTTAGTATCTCCATGACTGGAGACTCCACAGCCTGTCACAGAGCCCTGTGCTTGAACTTGTCACTCCAGAACAATCTCCAGTCTTAAGTCTTTGAAACTTCTGCTTGAGACTGATGAGAAAATGCTTAAACTTGTCCTAACGCTTTCCCAGGGGACAGTTCTAAACTGCTCCCTGTAGGCTTTCTGCATTATGATGAAGCATATAACTTGGATTGCCCTCTGCAGACTTTCATCTTCAAGTTGGACATTGTGGTACCTAAGGCCATCAACTTGCTGTGTCGTCACCATTTCCCCAACTGCTGCTTTACTTTTGCTGCTGCTTAATTGGATCAGATAACTGATCCAGCTGAAAAAAACATAACCAATAGCTCTACCAGCAACAAAGGAGAGGCAACATCTTCAGTAAGAAACTGTTGATTTTAAAACACCAATGCTGGTGTAGGTCTAGTATGTAATATCTCATGAGATATGTTCAACAGTTGTGGAGTACTTTGAGAAAGCCACTGCTCTGATGACATAAATTAGGTAAAGGTACTTGGAAAATCCCTCTGAAAGTATCTCTAAGTATTTAAAAACTAATCAGGAGTTTTCAAAAAGTTAACTGTAGTAACTTTAATGATTCTTTTAAGTATCAGTTTGTATTTATTGCTAATTCTCGTGCTTATTCAACTTGAAATATTATTTTCTCAGGTGCATCACCCTGATATGAAAGCCTATTTCAGTGGATATAATGGATCAAAATATATTATGCAGCCATGGTTGAAAAAAATCTATCCTCACTACTAAAGTGTTTGTACATATAACGTACATCCAGACAACATACTTCCTTTTTAAACTTGAGCAAATAGACACCAGGATAAAACTCATGTACATAGATTGCTCTGAAAGTAACGCCTCCTATGTAGTATTTATTTCCATGGAAACTACAACATCTACAAAGAGCACAATAACACTCTTTGATAGAACAAATTCTCAGCTACAAAACACTGCTTTTCGACACAGTCCCCACCACTGGCTGTGCATTTTCACCAGCGATGAACAAGAGTCTGCGTGCTGCACCCATAAAAATCTGCACCAGCGGAGGGGACCCAACGTCACTGTAACCAGTGCTGGAATGAGCCACCCACCCCCTCACTGTGCTGACACCCACTGCTTGGTCTCCGTAAACATTCAGCAGCTTCGATGTCAACAGGTGCAATTTTTTCTGTATGGAGGAATTCAGTGACACCCCTGTGCTTCACACGCACTGCCATGTCAGAGGCCATGTTGTCAGACTGCCCCTCTGCTGCCGTCTGTCACACGGCAACAAAATTTAACAGGATATTTGCAGGAACGTTCAACCTCTACTGCCAGCCCACCAAAATCCGCCTCTGACGTCATGAGTCAACGTAGTAAAATAGGAGGCATTACTTTCAGAGTGGCCCTCGTGTATTTTTTCCTATGACAAAATAAAACATTCCTGAGCATGTTTTATGTTGAACAATCCTTTTCCTTAGAAGCGAACACACTGCATGTTCATTTTACCATGACTTGGGATGGGGATTAATTTATTTCCAGATTTGAGAGGAAAGATTTAAATATAGCCCAGTATCAGCTAGGAGTACAAAAGGTTTTGCCCCTCAAATCCTTACCCTTTTATAGGGGGCAGAGGAAGAAACTAAATAGTTAAGAACTGTACTTTCAGAATTAGTAATAAAGAGTAATTTTAGGGGATAGAACTAAGTAAATTTCTGAGGAGGGCTGTAGTAAGGATGTCCTGTGACAGTCTCTACTTGCTACCATAAGAATAAAGTAAAAAACAACAAAACCCCCTCATGAAATCGTAGAAGTTTTGTTGAGAAAATGCATAGGATTTGCAAGTTTCTAGAGCAACTTGTTTCTTCTGTTTTCCTTTCCCTTTATCTCAAATACAGCAAACACTCTACAAGAAGCGTAAGCAGTAGCATTCTGGATTCTTTCCTGCAGAGTCAGTGAATCTGGGGAGTTTGATAGATGACTGTCTATGTGGCCTCCCCATTCTTTTGTTTCTTCTTCTCTTATTAATAAAGGTTTTCCCAATGACTGGCCAAACAGTCGACAGACTTCCTGAGCTTTCCGCCGTGTGTTTCCAACAGCAGCAACGCATACTTGACGGCTGAGCAGTAGAAAAAGCAGCATAAAAACAAACAAGGCCAACTGATTCCTGCCAAGCGCTTTGTAAAGCCTTAGTTTTCGTAACCGTATAGATGTAAGGCACAGCACCTTCCCCCAGCTTTTGGGTGATAGTTGAGGAGTCTGAAGGGGGGTGTGTGCAGAGAAAACATCAGCATCTTCATCAGCGACCATCAAGTTGTTCTAACACCTACACGCTGCAGGCATCCCTGGTGTATGGGGCAAAGCAGGAGTTCAACGCTTGCTCCAGGCATTTGGGTGACCCAGCTGTAAGGCATACTAGCACCTATTTAACCCCACTGGCCTGATTTCCAGACTCCTTCAGAGATACCTTTGAGATGATACACTTCTGACATCCCCAGATGCTAGTTGAGTTGTGCTTGCCACTTTGACCAGGCATGATTCTTTTCTTTAAAGAGGCAAAACCAAACCCAAGATTAAACTTCCCTCTGCCCCTCAATGTCAATGGGAATAGTAGGACTTTGAATAGGTAATATCTAAAATACCAAGATCATGAGCTTCATGTTTTGATGCTGAGCAAGTGCTGTACATGGTTCTTCTCAGATCATGTCAGCAGCTAAGAGCAATGGAAATTGGCAAGGGTACTTAGAATTATCAACATCTGGTAACACACTTGTACCTTCATGAATAAATGCAACTCAAATCTACATTTCCTGATGTATCCAAAGTCAAATTTGGTTGACCTAATATTCACAGTAAATTATACTTCCAATGGAAATCAGTGGGAAGATGTTTTTTATTACATTCTGCTTTTGCACAGGGATGCTGTAGAAGGAACATGCTCTGTCTTCTAGGCTGAATGGCATGAATTTATAAGTTATATTTAAAGCAAATACTGCAATCTTTGAACATAAATTTTAATAGGTATGAAGGAAACTATTTGCTTCCATTATACAAGCAATATAAATTATGTATTCATATTAACTGTTATCTGAAGCTGTAAAACCTGCAGTGTGAGAGAGAACTTACCGAAGGGTGTCTACAGCTTCTGGTGTATGGTAGAAATGAGGTGGGCTGATGGTAACGGAGGTTCCTAACTTTTCAATGAGTAGATTGCAAACATTCTGCATTTTTCCAAAATCACTGAATATAATACAGACCTGGGAGTGAACACAGACATCACGCAAGTAATTTTTTTTTCATTTTCCCATTATGATCAATACTTGTATTTTAAGCAGTATAAAGCCAGATATGTACTAACTAAACAAAACAAAACCCAAAAAAGTCCTCTATATAACACCAACATTTATTTTATTAGAACACTTTTATATAGCCCTAGAGACTATCATTAGATTTGCAACAGAACGAAGCTTCATAAGATGGTTTAAAATTGAGGATTAAGAAATGTCCTTTTGTGAGGAAGTACAGCATTCCTGGTATGCAGACAATGTGAAGAATGAATGTGCTCTTTGGGAAACATGACTAGATGCATCCTGGCTCTTCCTTTTTTAGTTTACTGGATGTTAACCGTGCAGAAGCCAAAACAAAATGATGTGGAAAAACTTGTCGCAGAAGGACAATTACATTTTAATTCCAAGCGTTAGGTTTAAGAAGCCTAAACTACAGGACTAAACTAAGCCTAGCCCAGTCCAGCTTGCAGTGGGCTTGAAACCCTGTGCTGGATGAACAGACTCACTACAGTGCCTACAGAGAACTGGGCACTTCAGACTTGGATTAAAACAATTTAAACATGTAGCTGTCTGTGGCTTTGGCAATAAGAAGCCTTAAATACAGTCATCAGGCATTCAGGTGCTTTCTCAAGTGCTATAAAGCAGGCATCACCATCAGGCCCGGATCCAGAGCCCTACAGCCTTTCCTGCAGGGAAGTCCCAGCCAAGAGGTGACTTTCCAGGCAGGAGCTGGCCTTTTTCTGTGACCAAGCACAGTCGCCAGGAGCGAAGCAATGATGTCAAGCTGCTATAGCATTCAGGAATCAGAAATGCTGGATCTCAACTGTTTTTTCGAAGAACTAAACCCTCATCTTCACCTCCCACTGCAGTGCTCTCACCAACAAGTCAGGCTCACCTTCTCCCTTATTCCCGTCTGCACAGTAGTACAGCTTCGGCAGTAGGGAAAGAAGAAAAGCTGTGGTAAAGAAAATTCCTCTGCCAACTGCTGTAACATACACTCACCCCAGTGATTCCTGCAGTCCATGCAGCAATCTATCCCAAAGAAGGTGCATGGTACAGAAATCCGAGTTAATGGCATGTTGGCTGCACTGCAGTAGCTCCCCATGTGCATACCAAAGGTTTACCTTGTGGAAAATGAGATAATTCAAGGACGTTGAATCTCTCAGTGAGAGAGGAACGGGCTACTTTATATACAGGGTAAGGTAAAAAATGGATATCGTCAATTATCACAAAGTAATTAAGGCACACATCTTGTTACCCTTGCTAGCTTCTCAATGCACGTACCTCATCCTGGCTTGAATCTTCACACAACTGAGCCAAAGCAGGGCTTAGGGCCTTAAAAAAATGACCAAGATGTGTCAGGGCAATTCCATCTTCTAAATGGTCAAAGGGTCATGCCTGTTGTGCAAAACTGCACCAAATCTGTATCTCCATCTCAACTGCGCATCCTTTATCTATAACTTGGGAGCTGGATCACTTTCTGGAAGATGCAGTACCAATTTGAACAAAGACTGAAGATGAGACTAAACCTAGATTTCTTTCTGTAGTGGGAGCTCTTGTTGTATATGTAAAAAGCGTATATCCTCTTGTGCTGTTTTGCCAAAAAACTGTCATAGTCTTTTTTTGTGGCAAGTCGAAAGTGTCACTATGAGGACTGTCACAGTGTTTTCCAGATTGCTATCTGTGTTCACAAGATTAGTTCCCTCAAGGGGATGAAACAAAAGAATGATCAAACACAAGAACTGTGGGTCTTAAACAAGAGATAAGCAGCTTAGACTGGGGCAGTTCTGGGCACTCAGGAACTTCATTGTTAAAGAAGCATGTAATCAGGTAGCCTCAGGGGCAGAAAACAACTGAGCAACAGCTGTGAATTTTTTGGTATTTTCCCCTAAAAATCAGTTTTCAGTTAGAGCTATATGCAATAAGTTACTCTTACATTTACAGAGGATACCTGAGCATTAAAATGCAAAGCAGTGTTCCTTCAATAAAATTATGATTAAAGTTAAATAGTGTGAAAAAGTAATATTAGAGTATGCAAAACCATTATGGACATTATAAGGTTCGGGTAAGGCTGTAAAGGACAAGCAGTTATGGCCTATAAGAAGGTAAGAATATTAAGAAATGCACAAAACCAACATAATCTTCATCCCATGAGATCATCATGCAATAAATGAATTATTATGATTAACATTGTAGAGCTTTGTGATCTCATACACAACTTCATTCTTCTGCATATTTTCCTTTGTTATAGCATGAATTAAATTTATCTCCTTACAGTTGAAAGCGTATTTTGAATTCTTAATTGTACCTTAAAATAGCTATTTGTCTGGGAATTTATTCATTCCTCTACAAACGCTTACAGTAGAAAAATGGTAAAAAATTTATAGAATGATATACTGCATGACTTCCATGATTTTATGTATAACACAAATATAATGGCAAACTCTTTACTAAAAAAGTGAGTGGAAGTTCATTTTAAATTCATTTATATTGCTGAAGTATGCAAACACGCTGGTCAATGGAACTTCATTGGTTTATGAAGCTGCACTAATGAAACAAGTACATACATAAAGGGGGAAGCAAGGAGAAACTAATCTCTGCATAAAGAGTGACTACACTGCTACTGACGTGTACAGGGCAGACAAAACAGCAGTACTATGGCTAGATTTTTCGAGTTCTGACACCCAGGTCCTAGGCAACCATACAACTTTGAACTGCAATTACAGCTGGTCCAAGCTGCCTACAAATGAACACTAAATCCATGTAATTCGCTTTCCACATACAGGTCTTTGTTCTATAAAAGTTAATTAAATTAATAAAAATTATTAGCAGAAGGGAGACAATTAGTTAAGTTACCACTTAAGACGGAAGCTGAAAGCCTAAGCTTCTCTGTAGCCTAAATAATAATTCAATATAATTTTATTGATTTTGAAGTACAGTTCATCTAAAAAACATGGTGCTTTAAGCTCCCATGGTAGTAGCTGTCTAGATTATGAAGTTAAAGTCATTCAGAACATGACACTGATGCATACCATTTAAGTATCTTAAGACTCATTTTAAAATCCAAATTTTATTCTCCAGATTCTCGATAATTTCTGTATTTATCACTGTTAATTAGATGAGAATATGCCTTAAAGCAAGCAAACTAAAGAGGCTGAACCCTGTTTCAGGGGATTGTACATGAGAGCTCTATAAACCAGGTATCATTTTATTGCCAGCTTCCAGGTTTGCTTCATAAGAATCTGTAAATTTGCTGGGTAGTGATAAAAATTTGATGCTCTAAAAGGATCCATTGACTGAAAACACATAATTTCCCTCAATGAATGTTTCCAGCACAGCATTTATTTCTTACTATAGCATGAACGTGCAAGAACATATTCCCTTGAGTTGCTTCTGAAGTAAATAGGATTATTCCCATAATATTTAATTTTCCCACAACACTTTTACCCTCAGAATTCCAAGTCAATTACCTAGGAAACAATCAGCTCTGCTGTACTTGCAGCAAGCTGATGGCAGAGTCATGTAGAATAGACCACAGTCCAGGTGCGATTCAGCTGTGGCTTAAGAAGATCTAGATTAGGGCTGCCACGCTACTGTTGTCCCCCATCCACTCTTGTCCTCTGCCTTGCATTGCCTCCAGTTCAGGGAACTAAAATAATGGAAAAAATAAAAGCTAATCTGGACGAAAGAAAGTTATTAACTGGAGCAGCTTTCTGAGCTGACTTATCGCCTGATCACCTATGTACAAGTCCTGGTAAGAAGTAGAGGGCAGGAAGGCCTAGAGGTGAAGGAGAGGGCAGAATCGTGGCTTTGCTTACACTGCTGCAGAACAACAACTGTAGAACCCCAGAACCAAATATTCCCTCCTGTGGCATCGTGTAGTACTTAAAAAGCACACAGTCACCTGAGAAGAAAATAATTCTTCATGAACAGTAGCAGAAATAAGGTTCTGCACACGACAGGAGACTGGGGCTGAATTCTGCTTTAAACTGCAGTCCTTCGATAGTTTCTTTGGACTATACTGCCTTTACTTAGTGAAAATCTACTCTTCAGTATGAGGAAAGACAGCTTGCAAATCTTCATTGGTCCTTGCTACACTTCTTATTCTTTTTTTTTTTATTATTATTTTTGGTTAGGTTGAATACGTACCTCTGCTTCCATTTGGTAAGTATTTTCTACTCTACTGAAATCCTCTGTTACAGTCATATTTTCTTCCTAAAACAAAGTACAAGAATATAATCTTAAAAGACAGAAATGGAGCATCTGTTGGAAATGTATGTACATTGTGTCCTGCAAAAGTTGAATTGTTTGGGCTTATTACTTAGCAACAGAAATTTGGAATTTTCCATGCAAAACTCTTCACTTAATAACTGGCTGAATGTTAAAGACTTCTTGACATTATTTGAAGTAAATTATACAGTAGCTCTATAACATAATTTTGCTGCTGTTCACTTGAAAAGAACAATTAGGTTTAAAAGTGACTCCTAGCTAGAAGCTGTGTGTATCAGCGTGTCACTGTAAATTCACCTGATGCAAAACACCAGAAGCTTAAATTGTTTTCAGGAAGTTAGTACGTGAGAAGTGCTTTTCAGGTCCCTATTTTAAGACATTTTAACAGTAGCAAGGTGATGTGAACAATGACTGAGCACTGGCTATTCTGGCAGAATAGTAATCCTTAAAAGAGGTTATTCCACCAGAGACACTTCTGCATTAACACCAGCTGCATTACTCAACATAATGGCTGCACAGAGACTGTAAGACTTAGAAGTAATGTACTGAACTAACTAAGATATAGAATAACTCCAGTTACATCTGCATATCTCAGCAGCTTGCTAGCAGTCTAACAAACGCATTTCTTTCACCCACTTCCCTCTTCAGTAAACAGTTTGGATGAGCAATTTATTGTGAAATTATTGTAACACCATAAAAAGCACATTTAAAAATTTAATCATAAATATAAGTTTGCATTTCCCAGGAACTGTAGGGAAGCGCATACTAAGTCTTCCAATTACTGAAAAAGTTTTACTTACTATATTTATTTGCACAGGAAAACAGTATGTGCTTTCAGTGTTGACACATTTCAAAAGATGCTTTGTGTTCAGAATACTTCCTACAAAGGCTCAAATCTTCAAGTTTACCACGTAGCATGCATGCATAAGTTTTATATAAATGACATTAATCATGAGAAGCATTTTCCTTTTAAAATATCATATGGAAATTAGATCCATAATTACCACTGCACAGCAGCCTACAAGAAACAAATTTGGAAATTTCAATTTTATGATTGATTGGCAGTGCTCGTATTCAAGCACAACAGTCCTATTTTTGGATAATCTTGTAAGGGCAAGGACCAGGGACAATTAGTCCCTAAAAAAACTTATTTCCTCTCTTACAGTCATAGGTTTGAGGTACTCTGGCAGCATGGCGGGCTGTGGTTTGCTAAAGAGTGTTCAAGTCAGTCCAGCACCGATAACTCATTTAATTTACAAAATGCAGCAAATCTTACTATTTATGATCGAATCAAATTACAACTGACAAGAAAGTTTTTTCCTAGAGCTGTTACCTATCTTATAGAAATAATCACACAGAAAAGCTTTCTTCTACAACTCATACTTTACAAAAATAACTATGCTTTAATAAAACTTCAGAGCAAACATAGAAAAAGTGCAGTTGTTTTTCCTTGTCTCCACTCCTTAATCCGTTTTTTAAATAAATTCTCTTTCCTGCTGAACGGATTGAAGTCTTCTAATTTAGTTCTGCCCTCCACAAAGTTCCTGTGTATTTAAGGACAGTGCCATCCCGTGGCTCCAGGCACTATTGCAAGATCAATGCTAACAGAGTGAAAGATAATTTTGTGCCATCTATTATAAAATTCACCTCACAGCTAAATTTTATCCCACCTGATTTGACAGTAGCTGTATGTGCTATTGAAGATAAATGGACAAAATGATTGCTGAAGTCGTAACAACATGGCCTCCTGTGATACATCTTCTATTAGACACTTTGTTCCTGTTCAGGAGTGTGTTGGGACAAAGACACGGAAAAGACAGGTAGGTGACAAGAGAATTTTAAATTGGAATCAAGACTTCGACTACATCAAAAGCAAAAGGCTTTTTTTCCTACTGCTTAGGTCTGCCGCTCATATTTTGGGGAGGAACTATCCATTTGACTGCAATAGCCACAGGAAAAATAGTTTTCACTATGACTCAGGGAAAGCTACACTTTTGATGTGTCAGGTATGTGGGACTGCTGGAATAGCTTTCTCCATTTTCTAAATCTGTGGGTCAAGAATCACAGCAGGAAAATGAAATGAATATAACATTATCATTATGTGATAACTCAATTACCCCGGAAACCATTGAACAATTAACAGAGTCGCACTCTCATTCTCCTTATATAGCCTGTTTTCTGAGCCAGCAGTGACGTGACTCACCAGTGCTGCAGGTACTCCAAAAACTAAAATGAAAAAGACAGTCAATATCCCAGTGAGTTTATAATATCAAGTCTAAAACTGTGCTTTGCCTTACATTTTCCTTCTTTTCAACAAAATAAAATCTTATATAGCCCTTCCTCCTACCTATCTGCTACTTGCGAACAATACCTTATTCTCAGGACCATCATGTCCACCCTCACGACATCATTGCTGTTTACAGGAATGACTGCTCCTTTCTCCAGAAGAGAACGGGCAAAAACTAAATCAGTAAGTTAGCAAAAGCATGCTTGAAGGAGACAGCTATGTAATAACACAGCATGAGGAAAGCCTATCCGCAGATAAAGTTAAGTGTTCTGCTCCTGGTTACTGAGTTAACAAAACTGTGAGACCTTTCTATGAAACCAAGAGCAGCCTTAGTAATGACAAGTGTTCAGAGTTTGGAAACATATGCTAATGCACCAGTGTGGTAAGCTACACTGATATGTGTAGTTACAAATAAAACAAATCTGTAGACACCTGTAAATGTCTCTTAAAAATTTACTTGTTCGTTTGCACTGGTATATCCAATATAACTTTACATCACGAAAAATAAAGATATTTAACAAAAGAGTTAGCTTCTTCCACCTGAACATAACATTTTTGTTCTTAGTTCTGAATAAATGGGTAATGAGAGTCCTGATGCATGTCGTGTCCCCTAACATTCCACCTGTCATAGCGGCCCCGCACAGTCAGCACAGACTCCAGCTAGGCATTGGGTACCTCTGCTCCGAACACTGTCTATTCTGTTTGGCATTAGAAGGACAGAAGGACAACTTAAAAACCTACAGTGAAGAAGTTTCTGCTGCTTAATGTCCCTTCAAGAAATAATGGGTTTAACTGTTATTTTAAGAAAGGTAAAAAACCAAATTTGTACTCAGCAAATGTATGGATACTCTGGGGATATTCTGAAAAAGGTGATGCCTTGTGCAGGTTTCTACATTTCTTATTCAAGGATATATTGAAGATTTTGTAACCGAGCAAAATGCTAAAATCTTTTATTTTTTTGCTGACCGTATGGATGTGCATCCATAATAGTGACTCCTTAATAACAGGTTCGAAATATGGAGACTATTGCACATATAGCCAAGGATACATCCCAGTACAAACTCTGGATATAGTTTATGAGCTGGTTGGTTTGTTTTGTTAAATAACACTCTGACCAGTACAACAAATATTATCACTGTTATTTTTAAACAAGATGGGCAATGCCAATTGTTAGACACAGTGATTAAAGAAAACAAGTGTCATTTCCACACCATTCCCCAAATAAATTATAGGTGGTAAACAGAAAATCAGTTTGTTTCCAGAGAAAGAGAAAAAAAAAGGTTACTTTTGAGCAGCTGGTCTGAGTAATAGAGATGGGTTTTGCCATTGATTTTACTTTCCCTGCAGCCTTCAAAGCAGATGCTGTGCTCTGAAGTGCTGCATATACTTACAGTTCTCTGTAAATAAATGCTACTATGTGAATCTATTTCTGATTAAAATCCTGTGTAAACATATATATGAAAATTAGGTGCTGCCCCCAGGCATCCTGATAAGCTGCTAATGCAAGCTCTTGCTGCTGCAAAGGTTATGCACTTCTGATCTCACAGACTTCCCACAACAGCAATAAGGGTTAAGGAAATTGTTCTAAGGATTAATTAAAAATAAATATATAGAATAGCCAGCTGATTTCTAAAGAGGCCTTATATAACTTGCAACAACTAGAATCGTATGGAGATTGTGAAAAGATATTAATCTTACAGTGGTCTAGAATGGTGTTAGCTACAAGTGAAGTTAGCAAATGCAGTTAAGAACAAATTGCCAGCAGTGAAAGTTGTTAATAGAAAAGCTGCAAGGCAAATAAAAGCTCCAGCAGTGGAGTGATTTAAAATTGGATGGAACAAAGCACTAAAAATTATACTGCAGGGAACTACTCTGGAAAAAAAAAAAAAACAGCTTCATGTTGTTTTTCTCAGAGTTCCCTAGAGCTAACACTTGGCTGACACTGAGAAAGCCGCAACTTAAGCAGCATTTCACAGTCCCTCAAGTAAGTAGAAAGAACTAACATTTCCATTTGCCAACACATGGCATCTCTGAAACAGCAGAAGATTACTGTGAAATTATTATAAGACACTGAATGCTCTCACATTGTAAAATCAGTCCGCTCTCCACCTAGGTTACACCAATCACTGTTTACCTGCTCCCATTACATTTCCCAGTCTACCCAAAGAGCATACACCCAAATATAAGCATTTGTTTGTTCAGGTGATACTTCATTTTGCAATTATTTTTTCTAGCCTGGAGTAGTGTGCACAGCCCCGCTAAAGCATGCTCACTTATTTAACATCCTGCCTACTCCTTTAGTGGGCCATCCGCCATGTGTCGAATGCTCCATGCTATCCTAATTCCATCAGGCTCATGTCAAAACTGGAAGTCGGTTATTCAGATTCACTGTAGGGCAAATGTCTGCAACTATATTTTCTATTCTATCCACACTCTAAAGTGCTATTTAATTGCAGCCAGGATGAAAATACTCCATGATCTGATAGCTCACCATGGTGGTGGGTACAGAGCTTATTGTATTCTGTACTAGTAAAAATGAATGCACTATGATTTGCCTTGCTTTCTCCTGGTTCCTCTTAAAATCCACCAGACTTTAAACTCCTATTAACTCACTTTATAGAAACTGAAAGGATTCAACCTGTAATCCCATACAAAAATGCACTGTTTCTGACCGAACAAGTCACTCTGATGGCAATGGAATCATGCTTCCCATGACTAACATGCAACCAGCTGTGGGTTCAGGAAAAACGTAGGGAGCAGGATCACGTATCTAGCCCACAGCAGGCTCCATGTCTTCTTGCCATCTACTGCCATAGCTGCAACATGAGCTTTTCGTAAATCAGGGGTTAAGGAGTCTTTTTATTGTGTTTTTTATTTCTGAACAAATGCTTTATTTAGCTATGACAGAAAAAGAGACAGCATCACTATCAGTTTTAAAAGAAAACTGTAAATCCTATTTCTTTGGGGGAAAAAAAGTTTGAGTCATCACTTATAATTAAATGCATGCAGCATTTGAGATGTGAGCATGCCTTTTCACCGTAAGCACATCACTGTTTAGGCCAGGTAACTTAATTCTCTTACTCTGCGTTACTGAATTGCACTATAACATCACACAGTATCATGAAACCCTTTTGCAATTCTTTTATTTTTACTACATTGAATAATTTGGTATTGATAGCAAACTCTGTCATCTTCCTTTCCCCCAGGTCATTTATGAATATGCTAAAAAGGCAAACATTTCCCAAAGAACTTCAATAGTAAGTAATTTTCAAAAGCTACCACTTATTCCCTCAAATATCAGCTCTGTTCTGTTTTTAGGAGTTGTAGGTGTGGAATACTGTCCAAACCTGTTTTATAAAATCCAAAACCAGCAGCGCAATTCATAGGAAAAATATCACCCTCTCAGAGCACGTACTGTGTGGACAAAGCTTTAAAGACAAGACCATGCTTTTCTCATTATCATAAAATAACTTTCTGAGGCCAAAAGCTAAGAATGCTAAAGAAACTTTTTGAGTCCACAAGGGGCTTCTGTCACTTCAGCTATCTTGACCACATCTCATGTGTTTTCATACCTCTCTACTTCAGTGAAACAAGAAAAAGAGAGAAAAAAGCATTTGTCACTAAGTTACAGTAATCACAGAGTTATACTGACACACACACGTATAGGTTAGGTTATGTTGCTGTGTACCCCTTTATCAGTTTCATCCGTATGCACGTGAGGATGCTGTACTGCATGAACCGATGAAAACGTCCAAGCAGGACGGTTTTCACACGCAGAACAAGCAACCTCTTGGAGAGCTCGAGAAGCGACATTCCATCTGTCCTGCCGAGTGGCAAAGCTGCAGCCTCCCAAAGACAGGCAGGCTTTCACGGCCGCATCCCAGCGGCCGCTGCATTCCCGAGGCAGAGGACCGAGAGCTCCAAACCCCGTTACTCCTCTGCTTCCCGCCGGCCAGGCTGACGCTCGCAGAGTCCCACGCACCACCGGGCCAGGGCACCTCAGAAGGCGCCTTTGACCTCGGGGCTGCCCCAGCGCGGCCGTCCCCGCTTTCGTTGCCAGCAGGAAGGCACCTTACCCCGCAGGCTGCAGAGCGGAGTCGGAGAGGCCCCAAGAGCCGGGAGGTGCCGGTTGGACCCCGCAGCTGAGAGAAACTGCCCCGCCTGTCCCTCCCATCGCCTCGCCTCCCCCCGGGGAAACAGCCCGCCGTTCAGAGCCCGGCGCCACAGAGGACCCCCCCAGCTCCTCCTTCGGAGGCCGGGCGGCGGTTCTCACCGGGACGCCGCGCTGGCGGGCGCTCTGGGCGATGTACTCCAGCCTGCGGGCTACGCTGCTCCGCGCCGCCCCGGCTGCCCCCTTCCGGCTGCCCAGCCGCAGCGACACCCGCGCCCGGTCCGGGCCGGCGCTCAGCTCCGCACTGCCGCTCACGTGCACCTCCCGCCCGGGATGCGCCGGGGGGCCACCGCGTCCCGCTGGGGTCGCGGTCGGGGCCTGGGCCGTGGCCGGGGCCTGGACGAGCTCGGCGAAGACGCGGGCGTGGGGTGGTGCGAGCAGCGCCATGGCGGCGGGCTCCTCACGGCACCATGGCAACCAACGCCAGCGCGCCCGCTGCACCCTGGGAGGCGCCCACGTGACACCCTCCCTTCCGCTCCCCATCGCCGTCACCCGGCTGCGGCGCGATTCTCACGCGGACGCCAGACCGAGGCTCCTTCCCGCCATGACAGGTACCGAGGCGGAAGTTCTGCAGCCGCCCGCCGCAGGAGATCCGCCGTGACAGGTACCGAGGCAGGGCGCCTCCGGCGGCTGCGGAAGGGGTAGAGGCGGACGGCTGGGCTGCAGCCGTGAGGAAGGCTGTGGTAGTGGAGTACGTCCTCTGAGGTGGAGCTGTTGCATTTGTGCTATTTTTCACCTATTATCATATTTTTCCAACCTATTAAGGTCTGGAGCAACCTGAGAGTGTGAGGACGAGTGCTGGAGGAAGGGCCATAGTCACTGTCTGTGGGCAGAAGACTGGTTTCTGGTGTTCCACAGCACGTCCTTCACTGACGGAAGGGCCTAGGGAAGGGTGATTAAAAACCCTTCTAGTGTCAATGCTGCTGGTTCTCTGTGGAGAGGTCTTGCAGCAGGCGCTTTGCTCATGTCTGCTGGCAACGTCCTGCTAATGCTGCCCTCCCCTTAGGAAAGGCAGAGGAGTGCAATTTGGCTTCCCAGTGAATTACAGACTGCTTGAGGTGGGAGGAGACCTCTTGAGTGGTGGTCCAGCCTCAGCAGAGTCAGCCAGAGCAGGTTGCCCAGGACCATGTCCAGCTGGGTTTTAAGTATTTCAGAGGATGGAGAATCTAGAACCTCTCTGGGCAACCCATGCCAGTGTTTGACCACACTCACCCTAAAAATAAAAGTGTTTTGTTATATTCACATGCAGTTTCATGTGTTTTAATCTGCATCCATTGTGTCCTGTTCTATCACTGGGCACCAATGAGAAGAGTCTGGCCCCTTGTCTTCCTTCCCTTCCATCAGGCATTTATACACATGGATAAGACCACCTCTTAGCTTTCTCGAGGCTATACAGTCCCAGCTCTTTTAGCTTTTTCTCACAGGAGAGATGCTTCAGTCCTTTCATCATCTTCGAGGTCTTTTGTTGGGCTCTCTCCAGTACGTCCATGTCTCCCTTGTATTGGGGAGCACAGAACAGGACACAGCACTCCAGGTTTGTCTCACCAAAGCTGAGGAAAGGGGAAGCATCACCTCCCTTGACCTGTTGGCAGTGCTTCTCCTAATCCATCCCAGGATGCTGTTGGCCTCCTTTGCCATGTGGGTGCATCATCCGCTTCTTTTCCACCGGGTCCCCCAAGTCCTTTTCTGCTTTCCAGCTGGTCAGGCCCCAGTGTGTACTCATGCGGGGGTTGTTACTTCCTAGACGAAGGACTTTGCATTTCCCCTTGCTGAACTTCATGAGATGCCACTCAGCTCAGTTCCCCAGCCTGTCTGAGGGACTATGAAATGACTAGCTCAGTATGGCTGGTCTTGTTTGCATGAGGATTTTTGGGAAGGACTCTGGATATGTTTGTATTTACTGTTTACATTCATGGTACATTCATGGTGTTTTGATTACCTGAAATCTGGAATCTGACACAGGGGCTGGAAGGTGACAATACTGCATGTTTATACAAGGTCTTGCAGCATTCAGAATTCACCTTGCAAATGTTAATGTCTGCATGACATGATACAGATAAATATTGCTATACTCTCCTCTTAGATAAAAGCAAGTCTTGATGTCTCTACATGTCGTGATTTTACAAATCAGATGCAGATTCCTTGGAGGTGACAGGAAAGAGGAATACTGAGGGAACTGAAGCCCTGTCTTTTTCCTCCTTATTAATCTGCTTGGTGTGATGTGTGCTTCATGTGCCATTATTAGGGAGATTCTGTACCAACTTCCTTTCCCGTCATTAATATCACATCTACCTGAAGAGGTACCAATGGCTTTTGCATGCCTCATGACTATTTGAGTCCTCTGCCTTTGAATCTGGTTTTCTCTCCAGATTTCCTGAACCCTTAAGGCTTTAAATGAAATGGATTGAACCTGTTAGGTATCTTTTACCTCTGGAGATGACATTTCATGTTTCTCAGCATGAATAACCAAAAGTAGAGACACCTAAAATTTTGAGTGTAACTGTCTTTGATCAAAAGTATATGACAAGACAAGGAAGAAGCTTCTGACAGAATCCATAAATATTGGTATCTAGTCAGTTAACATAAATCAATTTGAGAGCTTGCGTGAATAAATTCTGGGCAATTCTGACTTTAAGAAGTAAAATATAAAGGGCAAATTAGTACAGAGTAAATTATAAATGTCTATTCCTCAGGAATAAATTATTTCATTAAACAGGGAGGTAAAAATGCTTTTGAAAATAGTCTGTCACAGCAGTACTTCTTTTTTTGTTTAGCCAAGATGTTTGTAGAGGATTTACTTAAATATGTAACAGCATGAATAGACACATTCTAAGTATTGAATGCTGCTTATCAAGAAATCATCAATAAAGCTTTTAAAGAAGTGTGGGATAATGTAATGAAGCCAAATTGTGTGCTCTCCAGGTTGGTTTTGTGTGTCCAATAGTATTCTGATTTAACTGTTGATTAAAAGTGATTTGCCTTTTTGTGAAAGACAGCTGGAATCAAACAAAATCTGTTGGAGTAGTTACATGGATATATGTAGATGTGCAATGGAATCTCATCTGTATTATGCACTTCATAATTCAATGCTGTGTGATTTTTAACTTTCTGGGAACACAGTGTGTCTTGTAGAAATACTACAAAAAGGTATCATAATTAAGAGCTTAACTGGATGAATCCTAGAAGACCTGAAGGCCATTTATAAAATTATGGTAGATGCAAATTAATCTATAGTAAAATACTTTTCTGTAAAATAAGGTCAAGTGTTATTGAGTAGCTAGCATGCACTAAAAGAACATCGTAAACTAAGGATAATGTAATAACTATAGCCACATTTTCACTTTGTGCTCTTTAAGGGTATTTTGCAAAGCTCTGCTTTAAGTATATTGAGAGCCTGGCATGCAGAGTTTGAATATAAAGCCAAATCTATGGATAATAAGCTTTTTCCCACTTAGAGTTTGAGTAGGAGGCATTTCTGAAAATGATGGATTAAACTGTTTCAGAGCTGGAAAAGCTAATTTTAATTGTGAGTATCATCCTGCTAACTTATAGTTGAATTAAAAAATTGAACACTACAGACGATGAAGAGATGGAGAAGGTGCTAAATTGTGTGTGGGATTTTTTTTTTTTTACTTAGGAAACAGATGGTTTTATGTTTGGATCTGTTTCCATATGGTAACAGTGAAGTGCTACATTGCTTATGGGTTTCAGCAATGGAGCTAGATTTATTTAGTGAGGTAAGATTTTTGAAGTTTGGAATGTGTGTGTCAAGGAAGTCTCTGTTAAAGCTGCTGCTTTTTAATGAAAGAACAATTTGCAATAGCCATATTGACTGATGTTTTTCTGTCATGTGTCTCAGGTGCTGACTTACTGTGCTGTAAAACATTTAATGAATGGAGGCCCAATGTCATATCTATGTATTACCTGTTTATTCCTTACCCTGTTTATATGCAGTTGGTTGGTCACCCACTTCTTACATGGCGTTGACTATCACTCTGTAGGGCAAATAAATATCCACCATAAGCCAGACTTGTTATCTTCTCAAAACCATTTGAGACTCGAAATTGAGAAGGTTAGATCTGAGAAAATAGAAAATTATTCTTCAGAATTTGAAATTAATTTCCCAGAGTACTAAACTACTGAATTCTTAACTTAATAATGATCACCAAAGAGTTCAAAACATTTACTTGAGCAGTTTCTATCTTTTAAGAATAAACATGCATGGGGGAAAGAGAGAACAAAATTAGTAGTCCTGTCCCTGCTGGTGGTTTATTTCCAAGACGAAAATTTACTGAATAAGCTTGAGCCAATGTAGAATTTAGACGGTTTCTGTGAAATCTCCTATTTTAAAGAAATTTGTGTCCTCAGGAGGCTTTTTTCCCCTCATGGACTAATGAGAATAAATGAGACCTCCTGAGACTTGAAGGGAACACACTAGGGCTCACAGAAGGTGAGGCCACTGAGAATTTTAAAGCAAAACAAAGGTTTTCCTTTTAAGAACATACAGAGGTCTATAGAGAAAGACAAATGCCTCCAGTCTTCTCACTCTGATATTGCCCACAGAATTTCCAGGGGCTGTTAACAGTTTCTGTAGCTTGGGAGGTTGGCCTCCGTGCAAGGGAATGAACATTATAAAAAGGCTAAATGACACCTTGAAATGGTTTTCAGTATTTCTTTTATGAGGAGATGGCATGGAATTGTTTTCTCTAAGCAATGCATTTGTTGCAAAAACTTTGTGTCAAAAGAAGCAATGTTAAAAAAATAAATTATAAATAAAATCATAGCTTAAAGGTAGTAGTGCTGCAGAATCTGATAAATAAAGTGTAATTTAAGATACTGTAAGCAACTTTTAATTAGAATTTACTTGCTTAACAATTTTAATACTAAGTCTCAGTTGCTATTTAAAATGTCATCGGAGCTTTTGTGAGTTATGAAGAAAATGATACATATTTTCTCCAGTCTGTAATTTTATATGAATGTGAATGAACACGCATGTGTACTACTTATATATAAGTACTGCAAAACATCTTTATGTTAAATGCCCACAAATACTCCTTTTAGCAAGACAGTGTACCTCTGTAATTTTGCCACTGGGGACCTGGCAGTTATAGCAATTACGTGTTCAGCAGGAACACTCACTTTAAAAGAGCTTTGTGGAGGCAACCGTACAATTGGGGAGAATTACAGAATGCTGGATTTTAACACCAAAAGAAATCCCATTGTCCTGACCTCCATAAGAGGCCATATACCTTTCAGAAGTTTAGAAGTGAGCTGACAACTTTTGGAAGAGTGTGCCATCTTGATGGAAAAACTTCATGTTATGGTGTCCAGGTTTGAGTTAGAACAGCACTCATTCTGTTCAGTGATTTCACTTTCCAGCTCAGTCTCTGCTCAGTGGCTGCACTGTCTGAAGTTAACGGCACAGTTTTGCAGACAAGGTCTGCTTCTAGAGGTGGTAGCACTTGATGTTTGCAGTTACTACTGGGGACTGGTGTGCAGAAAGGCTCTTGCTCATCCTTGCTCCTGTGCAGACCAAGGTCACTGCTAAATCCTGTGTACCACGGTGGGGGTGCAGTAAGTGAGAGGCCGCTCCTGTGGGGAGGAGCGGACAGGACAGGTGACCCTGAACTGACCAACAAGGTGTTCCATCCCATAGACATCATATTTGGTATAAAGCTGAAGGATCACGAGGGTCAAGCTCTCCAATGGCCAGCGTCCAAGGAGGACTCTGTCCATTCTGCCTTCAGTCCCAATCTGTGAATTCCTGAATCCAGTTCCAGAATCCAGCTCCTGCATCTGGTTCCCGTCTGCTGCTGAGTCCAGCCTGGACCTTCCCCAGTGTCTGCCCAAAGCATCAGTGTTGATGGGGACATGGTTGTCATCAGAGGGGTTGGGTTTGGTATTGGTATTGTATATATTTAATTTTATTATTATTATTTTCTTTAAAGCAGTTCTAGTTTTCCAGTCCATAGGTCTCTCTCCCTTGCTCCTTTTCTCTTCTACTTTGTGGAGGGAGTGGGATAATAGAGAGCATCTGTCATTTGTCTAGTGGCTGGCCCAGCCCTTACCCTTGATGTATGGAGAGCCTCTTGCTGTTATTGGGTAGATATTCATTGATTAATTATCCTGATTGCTAAAAAAATAAAGGTGGAATTATATGCTACCTCCTTGCCTTAGTCTTTCATTCCCAAGTTATCAGTTCAGATGAGATCTTGCTATTACACAGTTGGTGGAGGAAAAGGTGAAGAACGGATCACTTTATATCTGGACTGGTCATTGGATGATCTTCAAAAGAAAATTTCAGTACATGGCATCACATCTTTTAAATATTTGCAGCAAGGTGTAATGGGAGGGTGTGATAATTCAGAAATTAGCTGAAGTACAATGTGCAAGAATTTGGATGAGAAGAGGAACCAGAGGTGGGAGGCTCAGACCAGGGCAGCTGACAGCAAGAGACTGTGTGTGCTTTCGTGTACTCAGGGGGATGAAAGTTAGAAAGGAGCAGATAGTGACACAGTGACAACCGTAAAAGGGTAAGTGAAACAGTGTTAGAAATCTCTCCCTAGCTTTTGTGCCAAGAGGTTTTTTTTTCTTACATAAGAAGTTACTGGAAAAGGCAACAGAAATTCATGTTTTCTTTCTATTTTTGGCAAGCTTTCATTTATTACCCCTCTGATTTTCCATGATGAGAATTCAAATTCTTGCCTTTGAAGACCCTGGATTTTGGCTATATCCTGTGGGTTTTTCTTCCCTCCTTTTCCCAGCTTGTTCTACTCAATCCAGTTGATGTGGTTGTCATGTTCTTCTCTAAAATCCTTCTACAGATTTTCCCCACATTTCTGGAATTCCTTGGAGTACTAAATTTCCTCTGTTACCACTCTCTCCTTTATGTCCTTCCTCAGAAAAAGTTTCCCTAGAAACCCTAACCCTGTTTTCTATGAAAAGTTAAACCAAGTATTAAAGACTTAGAATAGCACTCAGACTATACCAAATGGTGTGGTTTGGAGAGAAACCCTGTAGAGTGACAATACCAGTGTTCACTTCCTAATATTCATGTTCCTGAATGTTTTTGTATATGTTTTTAGAGGCAATTTCTCTGGCAGAAGAGACAGTTCAGCATGGTTTCTAAATGCAAGGGGAAGTTAGATGTCTGCCACCAAAAGCTTTCCTCCCTGAATCTATAGGGTTCTCTGTAAGGGACCACAGCTCCCATCCTGAGCACCTGCCCAAGTACCACCCTATATGACACAAATGAAGAGGTGATGTTCCTGTTGTCAGAGAGTGTCTAAGACATCTTTACATTCCCAAGCCCAGAGCAGACTCTTGGCACAGCAGTGTGGTTGCTTCCAAGTACAAATGCCTGTTACAGCAGTTACCTGTCACTGGGGCACCTTGATCGGGCAGCCTACCGACTGGTCCTCAAACTGTGCTACTGCCAACAGGTGGAAGAGTTGGGAACTATGTCTCCTGATCTTATTTCTGGTTAGTGGGGACTATTTTTCTAGGGTTTGAAATAGAAGTAGTAGTGTAATGTGACTTGGGAATGAGTAACTAAACACTCAAAGTAGATCACTTAGTAACTGAGAGTTAAAGAAAAGAAATGACATCTCAATAATATTGCAGGAATGTCTGAGGTAGATAGTTTTAGAATAGCCACTGCAATTTCAACAGCAACTGGGTTTGTGGAAATATAAGTTATATAGCAGGAGAAAAGCCAAATCGCAGTTCAAGGATCAGCTGAGAGAAAATGTTCACAGGAAAAATTGCCTATAAAAATGCTTTTGAAGAACTCTGGAGGCACCCTAATCAAAAATGGCTAAGTGCCAGAAAACGGAACGGATAAGACCTGTGGAGACAGGAGGACAATGCGTAGCTAATGCCAGAAGAAGAGATGGCAGAAGAGCTGTCAAAGCAGATGGTATCAGATAGTTCTAGCAAGGTAGAGAGGTCTATTATCTGAAAACTGTATCTCAAGAGAGCGTTTGTGAGCATGCTTGGAGTATGAATCTGGAGATTTGCAATATTGCTATAAGGTATAGAATTAATTCAGAGGTAGAGGTGACTGATTTGTAAAGAAACTTTTAAGCAGTTGTGAAGTAGCTGTGCAGTGGCCTGGCATTGTAGTTAGTAATCCTGCGGGACTAACGTTTTTAGACACTTAAAATAACAAATAGTCAGGATCAGTTCAAAAGCCTTGCAAGATACATCGAAAAAGACTTGGGTGTTTTTTTTCTTTTTTTTAAAGTGCAATAGAGACACTTCTTTATTTTTCTCTATACTATGAAACTTTTTTTTTAAACTAGAATTTCCATAGGCACTTTACGCATACCTAGCGATGTGTAGAATACACGTCATCCTTACAAATGCATCATCTTTGGTTTAGAGTATGTGCTTGCTATTGAAGTTAAGCTGGCAAGTTGTTTTATTGGAGGTCTCTGTACTGTAATGTCTGTGGACTGAGCTTGAAGTTGAATTCCCCTCTCAGTAATCTCTGTCCCCTTAGCACATAAAATATATATCATAGGATCATATCATGCTGAGAGAGTTGGGGTTGTTCGGCCTGGAGAAGAGAAAGTCTGGGGAGACCTTATAGCAGCCTTTCAGTACTTAGAGGGAGCCTGCAGGCAAGATGGGGATGGACTCGTTAGCAGACTGTAGTGATAGAGCAAGGGATAATGATTTTACACTAAAGGAGGGTGGATTTAGACTACATATAAGGAAGAAATTTTTTTTACAACGAGGGTGGTGAAACACTGGAACAGGTTGCCCAGAGAGGTGGTAGACACCCCATCCCCAGAAACATTCGAGGTCAGGTTGGACAAGGCTCTGAGCAACCTGATCTAGTTGAAGATGTCCCTGCCTGTGACAGGAGGGTTGGACTAGATGGCCTTTAAAGGACACTTCCAACCCAAACCATTGTATGATTCCATGATCTTGGATTTTGTTTTAAAAATTAAGTACTTTTTGCTATTTTAATATTAGCTGAAGTTCATATCTGCTAACTGTACTTCTCTGCGGTTTTCAGGAGTCCAGTGTTATCAGTGAGAAATAGGGTGGCCTTGTTAATCTATGCCACTTTTCTCTATATTTACTCTTTTTTTGTAGGAATAAAACCTTTAATTAACTAGGTTTAGATTTCGGAAAAGAAAAAAGGACTGGTATTTTTAATGACCTTGAGTATGACACTAATATCCCTTTTTTACAGTAGAGGCCCCATTTTGCACTTGAAATGGTGAATTAGGTCTCTTATGTTTGAAAAACACAGACCACAGGGAGTTATGCACATACTAGGGAAAATAGATAATTTCAAGATTAACCATATGGTTCTGTTTATACCAATCTGGTATGTTCTGGGAGTTTTCAAGGTTAGATTCTGCACTCTTTTACCTTGCAAGCAAGCAGAAAACGGTGACTGATAACTGTTCAGATTTCCCCACACTGGAGTATGCCACCGAGCGGAGGGTTGTGACATCACACCAATTTGTCCTTTTTGGGATAATACTAGTCTCTCAGGAAACTGAGCTCAGAAGAGTATAATTTTGCTCTTAGATGGCAGGGTCCTACAGCATTAGTTGGTTCTCCTGTGAATGTATTGTTGAGATACAGGAATTGCTCCAGTGTTAGGGAAAGCCAAACAATAAAATACTTTGCAGCTCTCATTTGTCATTGAGAGTGATTACTGAAGTGCGTTTAAAAGGAGTTATTGTAGCACATATCGGAAAAATCAATACAAACGTTCCTTGTCTTGCAACATTGTGCTTTGGGATTATCATAGCTGGGAATGGTTGAAGTCAGTGCATTTTATGAAAATGGTGTTTATGTGGCATAAATGTGATTGCAGAATTTGCTGTGAATCGGAAGGTCTGTTTGCACTGGCTGTGTTGAGAAGCTGAGCTCTATTTTAATTTTCATCGGCACAGCAATAAGAACAAAACAACAACTGAGTGGGAGAAGGGAACGGGAGAGAAATGATTCTATTTGCTCTAATATATCAGCTACAAGATTTTTTCTTTGCTGAACTCTAATCATCAATGTCTAGAGCAGAACTAAAATGGAGCAGTTTTCACAGATAGTGCTGGGGAAATATCTTGGCCAGTGGAAAATTTGTTAGAGCTAATGGGACCAGAAAAGGAGAAAACTCACTTTAATTCTTAGAGTATAGGCTGAATTTTCATGCTTTGCTGGTATGGTGCCCAGCAGTGTTCCTCCACCCATAAACTAGAAATTTGATTTGGAATTCAAGAAAGGAGACACTCATGGAAGTCCAAAATGTCATTTAGAGTTTTTGAGAGAAACATTCCCCCGCCTCCCGTTTTAAAAGTAAAGCTCATTATAGGCCACTCTTTTCTCACTCATTTTGGTGTTCTGTTATTTAATGCTATTTAAATCAGCAGTTTTTGCAAATTATTTTTGTGTGGATAATGTATACTGTGAATCTGTTTTCACCATTTATAGGCATCTTTTTTTTTTTTTACAGAAGGAAAACTACAGACCTACCTTCATTTACTTTGTAGTCCCTGTGCAGTACTGGAACGGCAAACGTGAAGTCCATCAGAGCAAATGAGGATCAAGCCACATGTTTGAAAAGCAACGAGCAACAGAAGAAATAGTTTTGAAGGATAGAGCTTGTTATTAGCCTTTCTAACACCATCCTCAAAGGTGCTGGGGGTTCTCGTTTCTCATCAACTTCAAAGGGAATTCAGCATTCAGTATTTTCTTGCAGAATTGGAAATGCAGAAATGAGAGCCAGCTGATAATGAGCTGATAGGATGACAAACACTTATGAAAAGAAATGCTATATGTGAGAAAGCATTTCTTTGACAATTTTTAGTGTCATGGGTTGTGCAGTGACAAAAAGTGGCATAAGGTGGCAGTAAGAGATTGCAAAATATAGTGGTTTGGAGTGACACATTCCAGTGAATCAACCACTGGCTTGCAAGAAACATGATCTAATAACAAGTGACAAAATGGGGGTGGCTTTGCTCCATCTAGGCACTGGTTTCTAACTTCTGCATTTTTCTTTTCCTCAGAGGAAAATCTCCAGTTTATTTGACATTTATACTTTCTTATCTGACTGTGGGAAAATGGAATAGTATTTTGCACCGCATTGCCATCTGTGTGAAAGTGCTTGAAATTCACTGCTCATTCTTTTTTATCTGTGCTGTATGAAGATGACTCCAAATTTAGAGTTGTATTAAATATGGCATCATGTCCTGATAGGAACAAAGTAGGTTGAAACAACCACGCCCGTCATGCACACGCAGCTTTACAACCTTCCTAATGAAGCATAGGCAACATGAGCAAGAGCCTATAAAGATCATCCTCCGCCAGACTCTGGTGTGGAGGACAGGTTATGGTGTGCCTAGACCCGTGTTAGCAGATCTAGCCAAAGCCCAGGGGCTGTGCTTGGCCTGAGGAGGGTAGAGCCGATGAGCCTTGGGCACCGAGGCTTTAGGGTCTTCTCATAACCTTTCAGTCCAGGGTTATGACCTGGAGACAAGTGATTGCCTTTTCTTGGCCAGAGAAATGAGTTTTGAATGTGAATATAATTACTGTTTGCAATAACTGTATGAAAAGAAGCTGGAGAAAAAAGAGAGGGTGATATTTCTGGAGACTAATCCCAGTAGGATTTCTCCAGTTTAAGCATTGCTAAAAAAGAGAACGTAGGGGTTAGTTGCAAAATATAGGCGTGTAATTTCTCACTGTCAATGATTTCAATAGATGTGTTGAAATTTTCAGTAATGACTTTTCGTTAGTATTTAAAGGTACGTTCTGTAGCCCCAGTGTATACTTTATGTTCCTCTCAAACAAAAAGATTCACGTTTTCTGAACCCTTTGCAGTGGAAATGATGATAGCATTTTTAGCTTGTGCATTTCATCCTTAGATCTGAAAGTGCCTTTTAAATGCATGTATCACTTACCAAAAAGGGCTTTATGTGATCAAACAAAGTAAAATTAACACAAAGCAACAAGGAGCAATAAACGTTTTCTAAAGTGACTGTCTCAGGTTACAACACAAAATTGGCATTAGAAAGATGACGTGTGTTTGCCTTACTCCCTGAAGGCCTTTGCTCCATAAGCTGAGAGATGGTTTACGATCAGATATGAATATTTTCATCTTTGAAATACAAGATCTTATTTCACTGTCGGTCATATGTACCTGATTCCTTCCAATCAAGATTTTAACATTTGGGGAAATAAAAAAGAAAAGTCATTTGATATTACTTCAGCATTTTAAAAATAACGATATTTCTGGGAAGACCAAGTGGGCATTTTAACGTATGTCTTTTCAGTACAGCGTTTGATCACATGTGGCATAGACGGCTTCTTTGCATTGTAGACCATGATGCATCATTTGTGGGCTCTGTATCAGTAATGCCAATCACGTGTATGGCTGTAGTGTCATCCCAGTGTCCCGAGGGAAGACTAGCAACAATCCACAGACAAAGTGTAAGCATGGATTATACTCTCATTTCACTGACAGAAAGGAGGGCTTTATCTCCTAGATCGTTAGGATTGCAGTCATAAATATTATCAGTGTTGGATTGTATGATCCAGTATTTAAAACTCCCTTTATAATTTTTTGTATTGGGATCTGAAACAGGCCAGAGCTCTGGAATGGATCTGCTGAGGATTTTTCTGTATAGTGAGCTCCAAAAGGGCTTTTAAACTAAAAAAAAAATTTTTTTGAGAATAAAAGCAGATGAATTTTTTTTTTTCTTTTAAATAAAATAAAGTGACTAGGTGAAACAGAACAGAAAAAAGTATCTTAGGAAAACATCTTCCCCTGCCAAATGCAGTGTTGAAGGCAGATCCTGGCTTTCAAGCATAGTTTCAGTCAACTCAGAGTCAGAGTGGCTTGTAGCACAGTCTGTACAGTCCTTTCCGGTCACTCAGTCACCTTTGAGGGATGGCCGTGCCAGCCTCTGCTCCACTGGGGAGTTTTTCAGGCTACATCTTCAAAAGCAAGTAGTGGGAGCCACTAGATGTGTTTGTGGAGCAGATCAGTTGCTGCTGAGGACACACTGCCCACACTATGTATAGGTATTTCAGACTAAGTCTGGTGTGATCCTGTAGACTGAATACTCCTTTGAGGCTGGGATTTGAAGTCTTGAAGTGCATCTTCCAATTTATTTTTATCCAAAAGGAATCCTGTTAATATACTCAGAAACCACTCCATGATGCAAACCAAAGCACAACATGGTAACAATCGAAGTATTTTTTTCAAAAGCACACTCCTGCCTAAACTGACACCTTAACATAGACTCGCCCTGAGTCTTTCTGCTGCACTGGTAGGCTTCCTTTCCTGAGCAGTTATTCTTTTGTTCTCCTTCTTGGTCTTGTGATCTTCTCCTTCTTGGTCTTGTCATCTTCTTTCTCCTTCTCCTTCTTTCTCCACTGTGCTTTTTCCTTCCATGTTCTTCCACCCTGCAGTCTCCTCTCCCTCAGTGGCATACCCGTGCTGGAGCAGTCTCCCTCTCCAAACAAGTTCACCTGACTCCATCATTCTTTAGAGGTGTGCTGCATTAGCATGAATTAAGCAGCAAATTTTGAAGAAAACATAAGGAATCCATCACACCTGTTATCTACATTACACTAGGATAAATGGATTAATAAATGGGTTATTAACTCCTTTTACGATAAATTAATGGAGGACAGGGTCTGGATATGAGCTTCTGTAGAGGAAGTTGCAAGAACTCTGCTGGTTGCTTGGGAGGTGTAGCATGGAGAAATCACTCTATTCATGCCCTGTATTTTTTTCTTTTCGCTGAGCAGTTGCTGTGGGACACCACTGGAGACAGGTATTTAAGCCAGGTGGACTGTCCTGGGATGACAGTATCTACTGTAAAGGGCATGGACTATTCTATTGACAAAAGCTGTGCACGACTTTTTAAACTCAACTACATGGCGCAGAGTGACACAATGTTGCACTACCGTAATTAGCCTTCATACTAGAAATGTAGCTGAGTAGTATAATAGTTATATATGAAGAAGAGCAAAGGTCGTAAGTACACTGTAAGAAGTACGTCATAGTTATTTGACTAGGTTTAAAACTTAAATGTTGATTACAAGAGTACTTATAGGAAAAATCGAGTCCAATTTGAGATTTAAATAATCCATGTGAGAAAGACAGAGTAGCTTTAGAAGTAACTTACTGCTTTCTGTTCCTTTTGCTAATATATTTTGTTTGGTGTTAAATTCCACATTGCACTGAGAGATTTGAGTATTTATGATATTTTACATTTTAATAGTAAATGCATGGCACTGCATAATAATAAGACTACAGTAATGGTACATTGTACTGTGGCTATATCCTGTTAATTCGGATGAGAAAGTGATAAAGATCCCTGGCTTTTGATACAATTATGTAAAGAGTGTCCAAGTTTGGTTTAATGAAGTTCACCTTGGTGTGTTTAACTCACATAGATTCATATAGATATATGGATAAGAGCATATGCATTTGTAGATATACCTGAACTAAAAGTGTGAATTGTTTTCCTTCAGTCTGAGTAGGAATTGTTTTAAACTGTGGATGGGTTTTCTGCATACACAAAGTAATAATGGTATTGTTATTATCAGTATCTCAATAACAATTATATCAACAATAATAATATTGATATGGTAAGTTTTTACAAATTCAAGTGCAATGGTACTTTTTATTCCTGTTCTGAGCCTTTTGAATCTGCAGAGTTGGAAGCTCTCAGGTAGGCTTCCATAGTTTTTGAGGATTTCTTTTTTTATCCATCTTTACCAATCCTCCTCAGGTGTGGGCCACTTTTGATCATAATTTACAAAAAAGTTCCCAAATTTCTGATTCCTGTTCTGATAAGAGCTGGTTTCCAATGAGAATTCTGTTAATGTAAGGAAAGCAGTAAATTATCTGTATAACAGCTTTAGTTTTTTTATATATGCAGAGAGAATGGATGTTCTCAAGTCAGGGTCCAATTTGTTGGCCATTTTTGTAATATTCAGTGCAGTACAATGATTGACAGCTTCTGTTTGGTGATAACATGTTTTCCAGATTGTTTTATCTTCTGGCTTCTCTTCCCCACAATTCTGAATGATACAAGCTATTTTAATGCACAGCTCAAACTGCTTTTGATTTCAGTAAGAAATCTTTGCCATTAGTCTTAGGGTGGAAAATTTGAGAGTCTTCCGTACATTGTCACTGAATGCAGTCTCTGTTATAATTGCTTTCTTATGATACTGCTGTGTGATACTAGAAGTACTTGACTGTTCCTGTGCTCAACTGATCCTCTTGTCAGGAGAAGGAAAAAAAAAATCACTTAGTTAATCATGTGATTTTGCCTCAGTGACAAGCATGGGCACACTTAAACAACAGCACTTTAACATATTGCCCAAATCTAATAAAATTTTGATTGATTCCAGAATAGAAGAAATTTTAGAATTCAGACTGAAAGTCTCTTTTTCATCAGACTGTTGCAGAAAGACTCTTGCAATACAGGTTTCTGAAAGAGTCTTGGCCAGCAGTGAACGACAACCATATGAAGCAGTTTTTATGCAGTTTATCAAGTTATGTATGACAGCACAAGACATGAGGTCAAAAAGCTGCTGGCCTGGACTGAAACAGGCTAATCAGTACATTGGTCCTATCTTAAAGATTCAAGGGAGAACTTCCCCTGCGGAGACTGGAGTTAACTGACTTGCTCCTCTGTAATTAATATTCTTGATGAGTACCTTTGCCCTTGTACTACTTTTCCCTTCAGGTCTGATCCAAAGGTCATTCACAGCAGAGAGGATCTTTGGCTCGGGTCAGTGAGTGAGGACAGGTCAGGCATCATGGAGCTTGGCAGCAGTGAAAGGAAAGGCAATCAAGACCCAAAGACCAGAAAGGTGAAGAAAATCCAAAAGTGAAGTTTCAGAGTGGAGTAAAGAGTGACACTAGGGCAGGATTCATGTTACCAAACTCAGGCATCTGAAAGTTACTTGTCACATTGCCTTCATAGCCATAGGATAAGAAAGAAATGAGATAGTGATTCATTGAACCTGTCTTAGATATCTACTTTAGGGTTAGATGAATTGCCTCCTAAAGGTGCCTCTTTCTCTCCTTTGACTATAAAGGAGCCCAGGGGACTAGCTGACATTTAGGCAGCTGACTTTTAGATGATAAAGTTAGAAAATTCCTGTCAAGGGAATCTATAGAAGTAGCTGTTGCTACTGCTTTCTCCTGCTCTTTCCCCTTTCTTCCTCCTGGCCATTAAGACAGTATTGCAGGTAGGTCTGCTGGCGTGAAAAGGCATCCTTCTGGTACTCTGGTATGTCTAGACTATGCTTGCCTCTAGAAAATCTTAAGCTAGGAAACAGATACCTCATAATTTTACCTGAAAGAAGTTCTCCTTTCTCTGAAAAAATCAGGATGTTATGATTCAAGAGTAATAATTTCAGTTGAATAAACTCTGTAGCTTATTTGCAGTGAGAATACAGCTCAAAGTTTGACTGCACCTCTATTTTCCGCTGAATAATTTAAATATCTTCTATTATTCCTTCCACACCTTCTAACAATAAGTTAGCATGAATTCAAATACGGTTTCCTATATCCCAGCTGCTGCTCTTAAGACTAGATTAAAGGCAGGTAACACATTCTTGTTGAAATCAGAGACTGACAAAGCTGACTTGGATTTAGAAATCTGCCCAACATTTACTCAGGAGAATGCATACATAAATAATTTCATTTCTTTCCTTTTCTCATATTATTATAAAGATCAGAGTACAGTTGTGTCCTTCATGCAGAAGGAAAGCACCTCAAAACAAAAGCTACCCTCTATTTTCTGCCATAGAGGAGAACAACTGGCACTTGATTTATTCAGACAGCTTAGTTACTGAGTTGATCTGAGATAATTTTTCTCACAACTTCAAAGATTTTTTTACTAGTAGCTGGATTCTTAAAGGTATTTGGCTTCTAAAAATATGTGTGGTTATATTATGGGTTTTTCCATAATACTGCATTTTTAAGGGCCAAAATCTTCTTACTGGACCCCCAATCTCATTTATATAGTCCAGTGTGTATTGTAAAATACGTTAAAAGATTATTATTAATAAACTAAAGTGCTTATAGGTAAACATATTTGCCAAATAGAAAAATAGGTTAGTTCCTTTTCAGTGCAATTCTCTCTTGGGTTAGCCAGAATTTTAAGCACTTCCAGAAATGCTTTAGTGTTAAAATTTATGAAGGTAGTTTTTTCTTTATCTGTTTCATTGTTTTAAGAAAATGCCTAGATTTCTGGCCTTCAGAAATATTTTGACTGGTACTCATCAAAACAGTCTTTCATTATCCGTCCTGAATCCCTGCACTAATTCCTTCAAAACTTTAGATTAGCTTGACTAATAAACTTAGTTCCAAATAAACTTAATATTGTTCTTTGTTGCTTATAAACATATCTGTGCACAGCCGAAAGCAAGAATGCCAGAGAAAAATTAACATGCTGTTTAATGTGTTTTCAAGAAGAAATAATCTTTTCCCTTCTCTCAAATCTGTTTTGAGGCTAGCGCTTGAGAAAGCGCTAACGATTCTCCGCAGTGAGCAGGCTCTTCCCTGTAATCCGGGCAGTTCCTGAGAGTGAGAAATACGGAGGATAGAAGAACGTATTTCAGAAGTTTAACTCTGCAAATTACGTACGCATTTTACTCCTTAGGTTTGAACGGCAAGCTGGAAATACTTTTCTGTAAAACAGTTATATCCATTCCCACACTTTACCTTTGGTATAGCTACAACATGTAGTTCATGTTCACAGTTCATGAAAAGATGTAAAGCTTTTGCAGGAGAATGGCTGTGGTTGTGTGTCTTTGTGTCTTCGTGGATTTGGACCGCAAATACAAACATGTGACTCAACATAGGACTGGCACATATGCCCTGCACAAAGGAAAATGCAGCTGAATAGTTTATTAATAATGTGAATACACAAAGTAGAACTGATGCCAGGTAGTTTTGTAAACTCCAGTAACTCAGCAAACATGTTCAATAAACTGTGCTGTTCGTTAGATTCAGTAGATGTGCTAAGTTATTAAACATGAATATATAAACACAAATATCTATTATATGTATAATTTTGATCTGTTCAGAGTTTTACTCCCTCTCTTATGCTGAGCCGTTATTTTAAGGCAGGTACCATATTCTGGTGAGATGGATATAAGACTGACTCTGCTGTCTCAGTTTTGGATCTCAGACTGATACAAACAACCCTGGTTCGTGTTATTAACTGAGAGTAAAAGTCACAAAACAAGGTATCTGAATATCAAAGTTATAAACTCCCCCAAAACACACCATTTTTGTTGATGTTTACAAAAGCTGGGAGTGAGTTTGCTGGATACAATTTGCATGAGCAAACATCAAATGGGGGTTCATGTGCTTTTGTGTCCTTAGTCAAATGCTTGATGTAACTCGAGCAGTGGCTTCACAGGTGAAAGTTTTCAGCATAAATGAATGCTTCACTTTCTGAAGGTGAGATGAGCTGTGTTCCCTTGTGCTAGGAGCACATTCAGGCCTCTGAAATGAAATTTTCATCTTTTGAATGCATAATAAGAAAAGCGTCCCTTTTTTTTGGCGAAGTGTATTTTACCTTTTATGGACTGTAGGTTGAGGAATGCTGCTGAATATCACTTCCCTAGGAGTCTGGAGACATTTTGTGTGGTGATTTCTCAGAGGGGATTTCTCAGTTACAACATGGGTGCCTGATTTCAGCAGTTTTATGTTATTCATTTGCAGATCATCAAATTCAGATGTTTGGATAAACATTTGTGTGTTTGGTCTATTTTATTGATCACTCCTGAACTGTGCCCTGGGTTAATAAAAGTGATGCTATTTCAAGTTTCCAGAAATGAGAGGAAGTTCAAGTAAGGAGAGGGGAAAGTTCAAGGTAAAGGATGGTGTCATTTACAGCAACTGATCCTGGCTGGTTCTGCCCTCGCCCCTCCAGGAGATACCTTCAGGAAGATTTCCCCCTGTGTGTACAGCTTTTTTAGGACCTCTTGTTCTCTGCTGTCGGGTAAGAGAGTTTGTGGTGGTTCTTCCCTTACAACTGTTTGTACTTCCCACAACACTTAGGGTCTGTGCACAGGGCCCAAAACAATATTGTGTCAGATAGCCCGGGTGAAGGCTGAAGTTTCCTAAGCAGGGTAGCTGGGATGATGCAGGAGCCATTCTTGCTGAGGAGCAGAGTATCTAGGCTATGGTAATGATAATATGGTCTCACTGTTTCCAGTGAACAGACAAGACTAAGGTTGATAATTTGGGTACCGCTGTGCTGAATTGTGCTGTAGATATACCCACCAGGCAGGATGGAGGAAAATCTTGTGTCTGGTGCAGCAGGCTCCTCAGAAGCATTACCCATGTTAAAGGTTATTTTATGCCTTAATCTCCCTTAGGTTGTACTGCAATGAGCTGTCTTACACCTGCTTGTTGGGAAGGTTTAAGGTTTTTACTTAATTTAAGGTCAGGTTGGATGAGAATCTGAACAACCTGATCTAGTTAAAGATGTCCCTGCTCACTGCAGGGAGGTTGGACTAGATGAGAACCTTTAAAGATCTCTTCCAACCCAAAACATTCTATGACTCTGATTCTATGGTTTATAACCGCTGTTTTGTAGGTCTCTCTCTTGAATCTTTGCCTGTAGGCTGTCTGGAAGAGTGATCAAAGTTATTTTCTCTCTGCCTGCCAATAGACCTGTCAATAGACCCTCCAAATTCCTTTCCTAATAGTGATGCTAAGTTTAAAAAGCAAAGAACTTCACTTACTTAGTGTGCAAATCTTTCTCGATTTGGATGCTTATGCTTTTACTTTACTATGGCTGAAGGAAATTCCTATTTAAAATTCCAAAGATCAGTAGGTTGCCTACATGATAGTGCCTCTAAAGAAATGTGCTATCTAACTATGAAAGGCAATGCCTTGAAAAGCCATATTGTTTGCTATGGCTTCTTCCATGGATTTTGCCCTTGCTGTCTGTAAGAGGGATCATCAGTACCTATCTGTGATCTCCACACAGTGTCTCCAGACTCCTAGGGAAGTGATACTCAGCAATTCAGGCACCCAAATTCTGTACCATGTTTTACACTGACCCAATGTTAAGCACCTGTCCTGAAAATATAATTTGTAAGTTCATGCTAAGTACTTAATTTCCTTCTGAATTTTATAGGAACCCTTAGGCACCTAGGATTGGTGTTAGCAACAGACAGCCCCCAGGGATACATCGAAACAGCTGGTCGAAACAGAACTATCTGACTGCCTTCCCTCTTCATGTTCAGGTGAGAGTGGAATTTGCAGTCTAAAACTATTTCATGCACTCAGGTGATGACCCTTTAGATAGGAAACTAATGGTCTTAATGGGGAGCAATAGAGATGGTTTTCCTTTTTGTAATAATTCAGCCCTCAGCCAGGCAAAATGGAATGTGCTTTTCTGCTGGGACACAAACCACTCTAAGCAGATGCTGTCTGCAGTTGTCCCATTGCAGCTGGACCACTGTCCCACTGCAGCGAAGTGTTGAGCTTGTGGACAGCTGAAGTGGCGGGAGACAAATTGCACTTAGGTCTGCTGTAAATCAGAGTTTGTGTTCACTGTGCATCGCACCAGGAGTTCCTTAATATGATTGATTTTGAAGCGCAGATGCAATCTCAAAGGAGTCCAGTTCTGTGAGCATAAATGTCTGTCTAGTCTTCCCCCTGCATGTGTGAAAATGAAATGATTGCATATGTATGGAGGAGTTACACACCAAAATAGCCTGAACAGTGTGGTAAGTCATAACTCTTTTCTTGGGAAGGTTTAAGGTTTTTGGTTTAATTTAAGGTCAGGTTAGATGAGGATCTGAGCAACCTGATCTAGTTAAAGATGTCCCTGCTCACTGCAGGGGAGTTGGACTAGATGACCTTTAAAGATCTCTTCCAACCCAAAACATTCTATGACTCTGATTCTATGACTCTTTTTATGTGTACAAGGAAACTGCAAGCGAAAGCAAAGGTGGCTTTCAGAGATCTGGAGAATCTTCAGAAACGTTAGCCCTTGAAGTAAATTCGGTATATATATTTGAGGTGAAGAAAGCCATTATGGATGTTTTATCTGTATTTCTTTTCTGCACAAAGGTAGCAAAATTTTAGCAAATAAGACATGCTGTGCCCATAGGGAAAAATCTTCTAGTAGACATGTCCTGTACAGGCAAGGACAGAGTAAATCATCTGGCAGGTGTATTGCATATGTGCCTTGCTCTGTTGAAAATTGCAAGTTTAACTGTTTTTTTCTCCTGCTGTTTTTTTTTTTTTAATAATGCTGAACCTGTCACTGTGCAGGACACGTTGATTATGAAAAATGTCAAAAGAAGATTAAGATAAGTGGCACCCCAGTGAGTCCTTTAATGCTCAGGGCACAGATGGCAAATCTCAAAAGACTATGGCAATAATAGAATTATATGTAAGAAAACAAAGCAAAAGTTACCGCACAATATAGTTTAATTATATGCAAATCCAGGAGCATTAAATGTCAGTATCTAATATTTTTAAAGCAAGAAAACACAGTTCTCACAAGAACCTTAAACTGCCTGTCCCCAGTGGTGACAGGAATCCTTTCAATTCTCGTGTGGCACCAGCAGCAGTAATGAGGTCTCTGTATGTTCTACCCATTGTGTGTCAATGCCAACCTGAGAGGTGCTCCAGGGGACACAACACAGTGACATGAGCCTAGGTCCACCATCACATTTGGATTTTGGAGAGCTGAGTGTCTCTGTGTCTAGTCTGGCTTTAAAGTTCCTACTGCCATATGGGACTCCGCAGTGGCGGGCCTTACAGTACCTGTCTTCTGCCCCACAAGGGGTGGATGTCTCAGAAGAGATTCTCAGTCAGCACTCAGAGGGGAAAGTTTTCTTGAATCGCTATGAAGAACAACTGGGAATAAGCTTCCATATCACATTCTCTTCCTTGTCTGGATTCATAGTCATCTGACCTCTGCCTCCAGAAAGGTGCTTCCCTCCAGGCGGGCCGGAGTGAGTTGTTTGTCCCAGAAATTTTATTCAGAAGTGGAGTAGTAGTCATCTCCTACGATTCATAACCAGAGAAATTAGTAGTGTCTTCTTTACATATAATCTTTATTGCATAATTCTGAGGGGGCAGGGTACTACTCCATGTAGGATGCAATTCCATTCCCTTCCCCACCTGAAAGGATTTGAACCATCTCCCATCACCTCCATGAAAGGGAAGAGAAGGAAGAGGGACAGAAGGAAAAGGCTGCTGTTTACATCTCTCCTAAAGGTTGCCTAAAATTGAATGGGAATGACTTAATCATTAAGATATATTTGTAGGACAGGGGTCCTGGGAAAGAGCAACACAGCTTGCTCAGCCCTGGGATGTCCAGCCTGGGGCCAGCTAGCCAGGAGTGACACATCTTAGTTTCATCTGCCTGAGTTAAGTGAAAACTTGTGAAACATGTCTGCTACTTCACAGCTAGAGACTGCCAGAATTAAAACTATCCTTTGACAAGCCTTCCATTTTCTGGCGCATGTTACTTGCAGATATATGCTGTTTAGGTCTCTTCCATGTCCTTTCTTCCCCCTTTTTCAGAGTGTCTTTGCTGAAACTTTTATCTGTTCTTCCATTCATGGTGCTGTCTTTGATTTCTGTTTATTCCTGGTATCATGCAGTGTCACATAATCCGGCTGCAATAGAGTCACTGAACAAATCCTTCTTTCCAAGCAGAGAATATATCACGCCGTTGGACCTGAATAAAGGTATCTCTTTTGCAGGACCTGTATTTCCAATGTCATGTCTGGGCAGCTAATCCTGTAAGGTTAAGTTCCAACCACCTCAGGAGTCATGGAAATAGCCCCAGATCATTTCTTCTTTTCTGAAGCATCGGCATGCTTGAAAAACAAAAGAAAATTTGCAAATCTAATGCTTCACTAAAGGAAGACGTGCTAGTGACAAAATTAAAGTTCACAATTGTTTTCAAATTCTTTTATCTGTCAAAAAAGTGACTCTTCCTTTGCATTGTTATCTTTGTATTTTTAACTGATGAGTATGAAATTTTTCTTATTTAACATTTAAATAGCTGCTTTAGGTCTCTTGATGACTTCATGCCTTTGACATCCAAAGACCAGGTCTTAGTGCTGTGATAAATGTCATGAGCAACCACAAGTGCTTGTTTTCCTCCAGAGAGCTATTAAGTAACGCTGAAGAAATAACACCATGACTTCACCATACATTCTGCACAAACTTAGGAATGTATTTTGTGAGTTAGCTGCAAAGCACCTATGTGCTTGGGAAGCTCTATCATTTACAAAGTGCTCTGCAGTGGGTACAAATGTGCAAGAGAAATGGATATATGGATATGATATAAATTCTGTATGAAATTCACTTCTGAGTAGCAGCCTAATGAAAAGTCTAAACACCACTTCTTGTCTGATTTTAAGGAGAGCTTGAGCTTTAGGTTTGCTATGTGTTTGCAATTTTAAGTTTAGCTAAGTTAACACGCTTACTGAGTGCCATATCACAGTAATGTTAAAATACCAAGAATTTTCTCTGATAACCCTTTCCGTCTGACTGTATGTTTATACTCATATGGTTCAGTCATCTGACTGATTTACTTACCAGTAAATTATTTTCTTACCAGCTTTTTGATTCACAGACAGTGTTTATTAAATTTGGAATTTTAATTCCTTCTCCATCTTGTGCTGTTCTTAGATGATAAGGATGCGTTTGGCAGGTGCTAACAGCTCATGTGTCCTATTTCAAAAGTCCCCGCCCAAATCACACTTTGGTTTAAGAGGGAACTTTTACAAATACTTGGTTGACCTGCAGTTTCTTTATATATGATTTATTTAATTAATGGATTTTTTTGTTATTATTGCATTATTTTCCTGTATATTTTTGTCCACTTGCTCTCTTATATATCAGCTATAATCTCTGTAATTTTTTTAGTAATTTTTTTTAAGCTATGCACCTCTTGGGATCTTTGTGTCACTGTATTTTCGTAATAATATAAAAAAATAAACATAATTAATAGTGCTTTTCTGTTTTGTAATGTTGAGTTATTCCCTCAGATCTTGATGTGCAAATCTGCTTCAAAGGGAAGCTACTGGGTATGAACACAGAAAGCTGTCAACTTGCAAAGTAGTTTGACTCCTGAAGAGAACGTTCCTGTTTAAAAATACCTACATCCTTTTGTAGTAGTTTTTGATCTTATGTAGAAGATTTTAAATTGGCTTTCAGGCCTGTGTTCTGCATATTATAGAGTTTAATTAATCATGAGCTTTATGGAGTTCTGTTCTTGAAAGATCATTCTGTTCTGTTTTCTCCTTGGGAAAATGTCATATCAGACGCCTTTGAACCCATGAGAGAAAATGAAAGCTTATCGTTAATAAAATGCATTTACCTGTGTGTGAGCTGTGACTGGCTGAATTGAACTTCACCTAGCACTGCTGTTGTTGTATACCATGCATCACCGTGCACTGCAATCAGCATGTCATCGGACCTGTTCCTGATTCCACAGCTCAGATGCTCCCTTAGAACTCAGCCCTTTGCTGCTTGCTGGCAGAGCATGGCTGCAAAAGCATAACCTGTCAGAATAGATACCTGGTAGCGATTGTGTGTTAGAAAGTAAACCAAACATCTAGTGCAATGCCCCTGCCATGGGCAGGGACACCTTGCACTAGATCAGGTTGCTCAGAGCCCCGTCCAGCCTGGCCTTGGACACTTCCAGAGATGGGGCATCCACAACTTCTCTGCACAACCTGTTACAGCATCTCACCACCCTCACAGTAAAGAATTTCTTCCTAATGTCTAATCTAAGTCTACCCTGATTGAGTTTAAAAACACTGCTCTTTTTCCTGTCACTACAGGCCCTGGTAAAAAGTCTTCCTCTGTCTTATAGACACCCTTTAAGTATTGAAAGACTGTAATAAGATCTCCCTGGAGTCTTCTCTTCTCCAGGCTGAACAACCCCAACTCTCTCAGCCTGCCATAGTGGAGGTGTCCCAATGTGGACTTGTGCTTTAGCAATGACCACACAAACTGATGTTTTCTGTGAAAGGAGATGGGCTTCCCCCACTTTTCAGCTGAGGCTCATTTAAAATTGCTGTTCTCCAGTTATGTTAAGGGCATTACAGCTGGTGACAGTACTTGGTCTTGCTACGGCAGGGTGTTCCAGTGCCCTCTTTGTCTGCCCAATGTCTGTACATTGCTTATGTACTTAAATAATTTTTAATTCCTCAAAGCTCCTTCAGACTTGATGCACCTCAACATCTTTGTGTCATCCAAATAGACTCCAGCAAATCATCTCCAGATTGTTTACTAATAAATTAAATATACTAAATAATACTGTCCCTCTACAACTACTTTGAATTCTTGCTATTTGCATGCCTAAGTTCTCTACCTTTGTATCTTTTAATCAGTTTTAGTCAAATCCCAGGACAAGTGTTTGACATTTAACCCATGACTAAGTAGTTTCCTTAATAGCCTTAAAAAGAACTTAATAAAAATGCAAATAAATTATCCCTTACCAGCTGACTTCACCTATTAGTCTGCTGACAAGAATTCTAATATGTTCATAGAGATACAGTTTTCTCATACAAAATCTTTGTCTCTATTACCTTACCTCTAAAACACACAAATGGTAGGAGCCAGACCTTCAGCATCACTTCACTTGTTTCTTTGATGCTGTGCTAATTTACATCAGTTGAGGACTCGACCAGAAACATGCAAGTCTACGAACCTCATCAAGCCACTCCTCCCTTCTCATGCAATTAGCACATAGTTGTGTAAGTAGTCCCACTGAGGTTAGTAGTGAGAAAAGATCATAGATTTTAGCAGCTAGGGGGTTTTGTACTGATGTAAGTCACTAAAAGGTCCCACAACTGCAGGATCATTTCCTTAGGTGTGACATCTCAGTACTGCTGCCTCCCCAGTGCTGGTCAATGTGGTGGCTCTGTGGTGTCTCAAAATTTTGCAAGCTCTGTCATTGTTTGCCCATGCTCTGAGGGATGAGGTCCCAAAAATGGGTGCCCTTCTCCTCCTCACCTTTGGCCTTTCTCCTGGAGGTTTATCTCAGTCATGCAGTTAATGCCGATATTCTTCCTAAAGAGGATGAGATTCCCCTTCCCAAATACCGGCAGCTGGTTAGCGAGGGTACCCTCTCAGAATGCATACAGCCTATGGCAAGTCTCTGTCCCACGTCAGGCAAAGTGGGTGTTTGAACCTGCGTCCTCGTGATGCCAAGTGTGTGCACTTCTTCTGGATAAACTTGCTGACGTTCACGTTGGCATAGTGCTGCTGTTTGTGATTTTCCTGAGCTGCCTGAGAAGCATGCAGGCACACGCTAGTTATTAGCGGTGGCCAAACTGTGTTTGCTTTCCAGACAGCTTTTCTCTGTAATAACTGAGAAAATCTTCTTCAGCTTCAGCTTCAGCTCAGCCCAAACCTTCAAGAAACATATTAGTTGTTGGGTTGTAAGAATGGTATACATATATGTGTGTATCTCTGTGTGTCTATACACGGTTTGTTTGTTTTTTTCACTGCTATTTTTACATACTTGGGTGTGTGCAGGGGGAGAGATGAGCAGAACAGTAGTTTTGAGTTATTGATACCTGGGTGGCTGCCCAGGTGGTTAAGCAGCTTGGTGGTTGTGTGTCTGTGGCAGGGGAGGCAAGGAGGAGCCAGGAAGCTCAGAATAAACACTACCCGACAAGGTTTTCTTGAGGGGGACCCCAATTAGAAATGCTTCGTATTATACAACAATAGATCAAATTAAATATCAGTGTAGACCTGTTTAGGGCCAAACATTTTTCAATAGATACTTGGAAATATGTCACCATCATATTTTTAAAAGGCCTGGGTAATGCTGCCATTAGAGTTAATAGGTCTAGACATAATGCTGCAAGAAAATATTTACCTAGATGTTACAAGAAGCAAATGCTGGTGACAAATGTTTGCGGATGCTGAATAGTGAGTGGATAGAAATAATTTGTCAGCTTCATCATCAAAGCAGTATACAATGCTGGTATCTTGTGAAAGGAGAAGTATCATTAGAGAGAGATAATGCTGTGTTTCGTTTTTGAGAGCACTAAAATGGTGGTGTTAGTTTCAGCCAGGATATTTTGTGTGGTTTTGGAAGGATGGTTTAGTGCTTTCATTCCGTTCTACTGGTTTGCTGTACAAGTGGCAGCTTAAATATTTTCACAACTGCAGATGAGCAGAGGGTATATTCCCTGGAGTCTCTCAGGCAGGAAAAATCATAGCATGTGGCAGTATAAATATGACATTGAACATTTGCTGTGTCTTCAGAGACCTATGATAAAACCAGAGCAGAAATATAAATCTTCCTTCCTCATTTAACACTAGTGCCTAAATAATATAGTCTAGCCTCCTAATTTAAATACAAGTTTGTGGGGTTTTTTTTGGCGGGGAGGAACAACTAATTTACAGAAGAGTAAAAGTGCTAGCTTTGTGCTGTTATCTTTCATTGCTGAGGTTGTTAGATCTTCTGGGATGGAGTATTTCCCACACGGGTATAGGATGCTATAAAACATGAGGCTGTGTAACTGATCATGTGAGGGCAAATATGGTCCCTGTTTTCACTGCTCGTTATTTAAAAAATTAAAATCTATTTAAGCATGAGACATAGAAATAGGCAGCTTGATCAAGTTCATATGTGCTGGAAAAACTCGTATGAACATGGGTACACTTCTACTAGTAATAGAAGTCTAAAAATGAGGAGGCATGAACTAGAGCTGCTGATTTTAAATGAAGATGCTGATATCTCAAACTCAGCAGAAGGGAATTACAGGGAGCCCAGTGAAAGTAGAGAACTAAGCTTAATATGGATTCTTTTATTGACATTCATTGGGGAAGACGTCCTACTGTAAAACCTTCCTATATAGGATAGGAGTCTGAGGAACTCTCTCAATATGAAATGACACCAGAAGAGGGTTTAGAAAAATCAGTGAAGAGAGAAGAATCAAACTGATGACATCAGGCAGCATGAACCCAGTATGTACCCGCTGAACTCAGGCCTGAATTTGCTGAACAATTAATTGTGGCTTCCAACCTATTGTTGAAAATACTTTTTTTTTTTCTTTTGGATGGTTGGAAAATGGCAAATGTAACACTTTATCAAAAGGCTGCAGAGAGAATTTGAGGAGCCACGGAACAGTACATCTGACTTTTGTGCTGTACAAATCCATCGAAGCTGTAACAAATGACAGAAAAGAGTAGAGAGGTAAAATACAACATAAGGGAGAAGAGTCAAAGACTGAAGTCATTCTTCACAAATCTGTTCTAGTTCTTCGAACAATACGTGAGCAGGGTTGATGCAGTTAATAACAAATTTCCAGAAAACATTCAACAATGCTTTTTGCCAGAGGCTCTTGATGAGATTAAGATGTCACAGATTAATAATTGGTTAAATGAAAGAAGCCACAGCGCAGGAGTAAATGATCTCTATTTCACAATAAAGAAGAGTATCCACAGTCCCACACTCTGTGCTATTTAGTGTATTCATAAATGATCTGAGAAAGGGAGTGAGTGATGTGGTGATAACTGCTGCATGATCAGACAAAATGTTTCAGAATAGCCCAAACTCAGACCAACTAGAAAGAGGATTAGAAGGATTTCTTAATATTAATTGACCACAAAATAAAAATGGCAATGAAGTCTGGGACCCATATACTTTAAGGAATGCACCTGGGAAACCCAATCCCAAATATACACACAAAACGATCATTTTCCTATTAGCTATAACAAATTGAAGCTATTACACATAGTATTCTGAAAAAAATAATGATCAGTGATAACTGAAAGGCAAATTGAATGTTAGAAGTTGTAGGGAAAGGAATGGAGAATAAAATACCACTCTGTCACTGTTACGTATATGGGGAGTTGAATAGAGAGCTCATTTCTCATCACTTAATCTCAAAAAGATATAGTAGAGCTAGAAAAATGTGAGAAGGACCATAAGGTTAACCAGGAATCTGCACATGGAGAGATTAAATGAGTTATGCCTTTTAGCCTGGGAAAGAGACTACTGAGATGTATGTGGTACAGTTCAGCCGGGGATGATCATGCTGTCTCTCACAGACTGCGCAGTGTAACGGTGCCATTAGACATCTGGCTTAAGACAAGCAAGAAGAAGTACTTTTCTACACAGCCTGTAATACAGCTCAGGAACTCATTGCCATATGATGTGTCAGATGTAAAAGTAGAAATGCATTGGGAGAATTGGATGGATTTGGAGAAGAAAGGCCATAAAGAACAAACTCTGGCACTGAGCAGCCTCAAACACCTGCTTGGTGGGAAGATAAGCTGTGGTCAACAGGGCTTTCTGTGTGCCATGTTTTCTGGCAGTAGCATCTGCTGATAGCCACTGCCAGAGACCAGCTACACGAACAAATGGACCTTTGGTCTGACCAAAGTGTCTTAAAATATTTATGCTTGTATCCATTCTGTCAGAGTTAACCTGGTTCTTCACTGCTGACTGAGTGCCCACAGGCTGCCCTGTGCCAGAGGACTCAGATGGGTGGCTGCTGTGACTCAGATCTGCCTCTGGGAGGCTGTGGCTCTGTTGAGCTGTCAGCCAGCCCTGCTTTCAGGCTTCACCAGCACTTCTGCTTCTGTCACCGTCTTGGACTTTCTTTTTGCCTCCCAAACCTTGATTTTCTTAAAAGCTGGGTTTTAACTCCTATTCTTTGTAAGGAACTTAAGTACAAGGTGGTGCCTTGAGGAGGCACATGGGCAAAATTCCAGCACATCTGTATGTTGCTCTCATCGTAAAAAGTCTTGTTGTGTTATTTACACAGCATGCAGTAACCAGTGCAAGCTCTGCTGTGGGGATCGTTCTCTGCCCGCTTGAGGTGGAGGAAGGAAAGGTGTCCACTAGTGAGGCAAGCGATTCATTATGGTATGAAATGGACTGAATACGACTCCTTTGTAAATAACTTCTGGCTGTGCTTCCTACAGAGAGGTGGAAGCTCCTTATTTGTATGCATTAATGACACATGCTTGTCCAAGAGTGACAATGCAATGGACAAACAAATGGCATTTCCAGTATTCATATGTAAATTACATACTAAGAAGAAATGATCAAGGATGACTGAAATACAGCAGTGAGCACTAATGGCATTCCTTGCCTTTCAATAAACTGCACTGTAGATAGCCCCTTTCCCTAAATGTACATTCAAAGCTTTCATTTTGTCTGCTTCTTCATGCTTAAATATTTCAGATATGTTTTCTCCTAAGTGTGTTGCACTGTTTGCACATAATGCTTTATTGTACCTCATAGCAGGCTGATGTGACCAGCAGTTTGCCTAAACAGCCTTTGGGTGCTCTGATTCCCTATAAATGTTTGTAGGTTATTCCTAGCTTGGGAACAGCAGATACAGTACCGAGGTGGTTTTCCTTGTGAGAAATCAGGCCAAATAATCCCCTTTTGCAAACACATCCAGCCATATCTTGGAAACTGATTGGGTTTTTTTGCTTTGTTCCTAATATTTTTTTTTTTAAATCTGTTCCAGAAATTTGGTCTCCAGATGGCTGGAAATCTCAATTCTTAGTGACTATTTTCTTCATATGCCAACACTGTCTGTGAGCTTGGAAAATTCTTCTCTTATGTTTTCTCCCTGGAAAATTTCTAGCACAATCGCACTCTGATCCTTCCAGATCAAGCATGTCTGAATGAAAAATCCTGGTAGAATAGAAAACAATACCTCTATATTCAAAACAAGCTACATGAAGAATAGCTAGAGCGGTGCCTGATGAACCCCAGGAACTTGTGTAGGACAATTCAGATTCATCCTTGCTCCTGTCCAAAAGACTTCTGCAAGCCCAGTCCCTGGCCACCCAGCACAGTGCTTTTTTGGGTGACACATGGCTGGGAGTGTGTGCTATTTAGGATTCCTTTTCCTTACTGGAGTTATGCATAAGGACTACAATAAGGGAAGATCCCTTTCACATACTCTTTTAGCAGCTGCTTCCGTTGGCTGAAGGAGTGAACTGTAAATGATTTCTCATCTCCAATTCTCCTTTGCCTATTTATTTGAGGTTATTAAGAAGAACTGATAGATACTGGAGAAGAAAGTGCCTGGTGACTGAGGCTCAACAAGAATCTCCCCTATCCAGCCAGGAAAATTCACAGAATAACAGAATCATTTTAGTTGGAAGAGACCTTTAAGGTCATCGAGTCCAACCACTCACCCTGCACTGCCAGGGTCCCTAAACCATGCCCCTCGGCACCACATCCACACGGCTTTTAAACACATCCAGGGATGGGGACTCCACCACCTCCCTGGGCAGACTGTTTCAATGCTTCACAACCCTCTCTGTAAAAAAATTTTGACTAATATCTAACCCAAATCTCCTCTGGAGCAACTTGAGGCCATTTCCTCTCATCCTGTCACTTGTTACATGGGAGAAGAGACTGACTCCCACCTTTTTACAACCTCTTTTCAGGTACAGAACCATGAGGCTGGTATTTGCGTTTATTATTTTGGAATTGGCTTTATTTAAGTTTTTAGGTGATACTCCCTTGTATGTAGCATTGGAAGAAGTGTAAGTTAGTTTCAGGGAGAGGATTCCTCCATGCAAGTAGGAAGGGCAATTAGCCATTGACAATGACAAGTAGCAATTCCTACATGCAAGACACCTGAAAAGCTATAACAGCCTTCAATTTCTGAAAATGTGAGGTCCTATTTGGTCTCACTTGCCGTAGGCATGGTGGTGCTGTGTAGTAATAGTGGTTCAGAGGAGTAGATTGGATACACTTGGTTTAAGATAGGTTCACTTTTAAAGCTATTAAAGCTTAGTGAACAAACTCATCTCTACTAAATACACTTACGTTTACTTTCTTAATTTTTAAAAGACATCCTTTAGACTGAGACGCAAATAATTTCCTTTGTTTTGACTCACTTCTGAGTGTAGCAGAGAGACACTGGAGAGGGCTGGGAAGGGTGTTTTATTCATCAAGAAGCTAAAGGGAGACTTGAGGTGATCTCTCTGCCTCTGATGAAATTCATTCCTTTATCTGGAAGCTCTTAAATCATTCCTGGCAGAGGTGATATTATGAAAGTAATTATGAAGAACAAAAGTTCTCACCCTGGAACACACTGCATTGCACCAAGTGGTAGGCATTTATTATTTTTTTTTTCCTTAGGGAGGCTACAAGAGTTGAGAGACACATGGAAACTTTAGTTTCCTTTAGATTTCTTTAATAACTTCTTGCAAGTTGATAGATTCCCCTCCCCACCCTCACATGAATGCCTTGTGAAATAAGCTACACAAAGGATAGCCAGAGTGGTGACGGTTGAACCCCAGGGACTTGCTCAGGATGCTTCGGGTTCATCGGTGTCCCAGCTTAAGGGACTTTGATGACCCCAGCCCCAGCTCGCCATTCACCACCTCAGTGGCAGTACGTGCCTGGGGAGCACAGCGCTGCTCTTCCCATGTACTTGGTTGAAGCAGAGCATGGCACATATTTATTTAATTGTACATGAGTATTTAAATGGGGATAAAATAAATCCTTTTCCTATGGCTTACTCCTTTGGCAGGCAAGTGCATTCTGGGGACCTAGACTTTACTGGAAGAGAGCAGAGAGAGAATTTTGTGGGAGTCTAGTGAAGGAGAATTTGTGGGTTTTGTTTTCCTTTTGAGAGACCTTCTTCCTCCTGATGGAGTAAAGAGGTAGAAGCTGGCACACCCTCAGGTGAATTTGTTCTTAGAACAGTTTATTTGGGTTTTTTCTTTTTGTTTGTTTGTTTTGGTTTTTTTGTGTTTTTTGGGTTTTGTTTTTTGTCAGTAAAAGCAATACTTCAGCTGTGCTGAAGCTGAATTATGGCCATAAGGATATATGGAAAGCCTGCTAGTTACAAGGACGCTAACATCTGTCCCTTTCTGCAGATTATTAAAAAAACCCAAACACCCAAACTCTAGGAGATAGCAAATAAAAGAGTAAGATGATGAGTCTATGCCATTATATTTGTGACCTAATTCAGTCTGCATGGAGTTACAAGCTAAATGCACATATAATGTAATTTTGAAGTAATTTCTGTTGGTCATAGTAATTTTTCAGGACATATTTTGGAATATCACTTTATTTATGTTGTTCCAGAGGCATTTAAATCTTGTTTGACATGCTTGTTTAAATTCTGGTCAGGAGATTTTCTACTATATTGTAACAGATATTTGAACTCATCTATTATGCAGAATATTTAGCGTGTGTATGAAAACTTGGAATCGTTCCGCAGTTCAGCAGCAGTGGTTAGTAGTTTAATGGATGGCATCTCTTTTCTGCATCACTAAATTCGGAAACAGGCATTTGGCTGGCTTACAGCTCAGAAATCCAAGGCACCAGCTCAGATTTTAGTCAGGGAGATGAGACACTCTTTAGCGACAGCTTAGCCAGGAGATTTGGCCACAAACCTGCTGCATGGTTCAAGAAACAAGTGGACAGCTAGAATAAAGGCAGATGGAAAGAGGTGAGCTTTGACCTTTCTCTGTGCAACTTTTGCAAGCTTCTTCCCAGACTTTGACTTCCCAACACCTGATTTCCATAGCTTTTATATATTTTAAATCATCAGCTTGGAGCAGCTGTTCCAGTTTTTATTTATCTTTGAGTGTATTGCAACGATTTCTGCCATATACTTTTGATATGGTTTTCCAGAATATCACAAACGGCTTGGAACAGGAGCTGAGAATGACAGTGTCTCAGCCACAGCAGCCACGACCGTCCTCTGAGCAGCTGCTCAATCTACGTGACAGTTGAGGGCTTCTAATAAAAAAGCCATTTTACTGTGTACATGTGGCTTGTTAGCCTGATTTACAGAAGGTGATGAGTAATCCTCACCCTGAAATGGGTTCTGAGGCATAGTAAGATGTCTGGAGGCTTTCCAGCAGCAAAGGTTTTAGTATAATATTCTAATTTATAGTATAGTGTTATGTTTAGCATAACTCGGCTTTACAAATTGGCTGTCTCTGACCTTGGTATTCTCTCATATGGACTGTGATAATGGTGAATTTTGAGAATGCTCCTTGTTACCTGATGAGGAAAGCGCTATTTGGGAATCTGAAGGGCAGCACAGAACAGAGGTATCTCCTCTAGGAGACAGCTTCATGCTGTCCGGACAGTGTGAAACTTGCTGGTGGGTTTTTTCAGGTATGAGAGAATTCAGCTTTGCTGAGAAAAAATCTATATAGTACAAAACCATTGCATCAGCTTTTGCCTCCTTCTTGGCTGCTGTTATGTGACTGAAAGTCCCATAGGCAGGCAAAGTCCCCAGGTGCCAGGGTGGCTTTGGAAGTGGTGGGCAGTAAGGCTGCTCTAACGTGCATGAGGTTGTGAGCAGGCAGTTCCAAATATTTTCTAAATCTCTGTCATAACACCCCAACCGTACTCTTCTCAGCTCCACTCTTCTGTTTTATTAAGTAATTTGCCACAGATACAACATTCGGCTGGATGTGAAAGCTTTAAAGATCTTTCAGCTGGGGAGGGAAAGCAGTACTGTGTTCAAAGGTGGGACCGGGAGGCTATCAAGCAGCCACCAGAAGTCTTAGTGGGACTGTGCTGCTCTGTCCTTTCTGTTCACAGCCAAAGCACGAATCTCAGCTGATATTACTCAGCAGTGGACAAAAGTCATTGACAGCCTCTTCATATAAAGTTGAGCTTCCAAACGGAGAAGTCTGTAGTCTCGATGGTGATGGGCTCTATCTAGCAAGCAGACTGTGGAACAGTGTATTGCCCTTGTCACTGAACTGGGACCTTGCTGTGTAATCAATAAAGCTGTTCCCAGATACTCCAGTGACTTTATTGGAGTCACGTGTATAAATGGGGCCAGAATCCATCTGTACCTGCTCATGCAAACTTGCCAGGGTACTGAAAGTTTTCTGTTTCAAATGTGATAATAAGCTGCTATTTCATTATTGCTTATGTTTTATTTTTCCATGCACCATTGTTACTTGTTGAAGTACTCAAGCCAGAATTAAACTGAGGCCCTGGTCTGTGTCCCAGCACAGTGGCCTGGATGAAGTCATGGTGGCAAAGCTCTAACTGATTTCAAAGAGGGCTGGCTGTCATCCATAGCAACAAAAAACCCCTGTCCCTAGCACTAATAGCCTAAAAGCATTTTCAGTGTAGCTTGTTATGCTTTACCTGCCACTTTATTGTCAAACATCTTTCACATTACAAGCAATTCTACAGTGTGTATAGAGGTAGTAAAACAAGCAGTGATTCTGTAACTCTTGCAATTCACTTAGAATGATGACATATTTGGTTTTATCTTGTATGATTTCCAAGGGGGAAAAGTTCTAAAAGTTTTGTGTTTGAACATTTTCCGTAAAGAGAGTTCTCCTGACAGATATAATCTCTTATTTGATCCTGCTAAGTACATTTCATTTCTCAAATAATGTAATTACGTGTATTTAAGGGAACTAATTAATATCCCTTAATTATTTCCCATCAGATTTTAAAAATTACCTAGGAGAATTTTGACTTGTTTACTTTTGATTTTTAAGATTTTTAAACATAAAGAAAGTGTGAATCATTTTGAGTTCAGAAACTCTGCTGTAGGAAGCTCCAGGTAATTTTTCTGAGAATGGAGGAGGTATGTGTGGAGGTGTGTGTGGGTATGTGTATATACATATATGAACATATATGTATATACACTTGCCTGTGAGCATTTATACGTGCATATAAGTATGTATACATAGACACCCACACAGAAAGCAGTGCAGGCCTTCAGCTGCAGCATTAACACCATCTGACTAGCATCTTGCGCTGCCCCAACACCCAGAGGAGGACAGGGTCTTGTAAAAAAAAAAAAAAACAAACCCAACAAATAAGTTTAAAGAGGAAGGAGGCAGTAAGGAAGGAAAGAAGGTGAGGATGATATCACAAGATGATATAAATTATCTATGGGCCCAGCATGGTGTTTCCGAATCATTAGAAAAACACCTTTAATAAGGAACGTGGGTAGTCCCTAACTGCTGTTAACATGTAAGTATCGTTACTTGACTGATGGGTGTTGCAGCAGAAGCAAGTCTTGAGGAGAGATTTGAAAGATAAGATTCCCATCAGATCTTTTTCAAAGGATGCATTTTCTCCTTTAAATCAGTTGGAGTTCCCATAGCTGAATCATAAAAAAAGCATCATTTCTGATGAAGTTCAGAGCCCCACAGCACTGGAAGCAGGATGAAATTAAAGCTTGAGAGATTTGCCATACACTCAACCACATAATGGTTCACTCTTCCAGAAGCTGCCTCGTGTTTTCTGGAGAGCTGTTGTGTGTAAATGAGACATGCCTGTGCAGTATAACTTCCTTGCTCAGCATGTCCTGGGAATGTTTTTCAGGATTATGTGGGGCAGGCTGCAGTTGGGGGAGTGACCTCAGGAAGTCAGGATTGCCAGTCTTGGCAAGCAGAGGATTGAAGAGGTGCAAGTCCTGCAGCAGTTTATCAAGCCTCGGACCACGGCAAAGCTTTTAAAGTACTTTAAGAGGGAAAACACTGTGTTGCTAAGCCTGATTTCTCAGCTCTCTAAAAAAGCCTTTTGGAGTATACGTATGCTGCACAGAACCAAATGACACTCTTCTTACTGGATTACGTCTGATGAAGAAGAGTTAATTTAGTTCAACCTTCAAATCCCTGTTAAAGCCTTGACTTTAAGGTCAAGGTGGTAAATTTTAGTTAGATGGATGGAACAGGTAGGAGTTGGTTTCTTTGTTTATTTGTTTTAAATAGGTTTTGTGTTTTTGTCTCATGTATAGGATCTCATCTGTACAGCTTTAGGGATTACAGTCCCAATGGTAAATATCTGTGCAGCTTCTGCTGACTCCAGGTCAAGGCAGGTGCCTACCTATCATTGAGAACACAGATGTAAGTACCTCATTGATTCCTTTCTATGGGCAAAGCCAGGAGATGCACTTGGGCTCATGTCTAGCCTTTTACACCTTCATGTATGCCTGCTCAAGCTGCTGAAGGAAGGATTTATGGATGTCTTTTTTGACACCACAGCAATCACACAGTGAAAGAAGGGGGCTTTTCTCGCACTCCCTCTGCATGGGAGGAGAGGCTGAATTCAACATTTCTGTCCAAGCAGAAATGAGGCTCCTACTGTGAGAAAGAAACAAAAAGAATGTTGTTCTTGCATGGCAAGAACCCGACAAGGAGGATGCCAGAGAGGTGGGATGAGTTTTCAGACAAAAGGTTGTCTCGCAAGATAAAGAGGACAATCAAAGGGATGAATGAGGGGCCAGACAGAAGATTACAAACTTTAAACTTGTTAAACTAGGGTTGTTTGAGAGGAATGTGGCCTCTGGTAGCAGCAACTGCACTTGCTTAATACGGTATTGAATATTAACTTCTCCTCCCAGGGGAGGCATAATCTTGCGATAATGAGACATGCAACATATGAACTGATATGTACTGTAACATGTAGAAGACGTGTTGGGTTAGTCTGTAAACTTCGGAGTACCCAGGGGAAACAAGGTAGGGATTTCGCGGCCGAGAATAGGGTATGAAAATTCATGTATTGCTCTAACAGGATGTGCCTACTAGTTGGACACCTGCTCTTGCAAGAATGTAATAAAATTATGTGCTTCATAGCGGAGTCTGACCTGACTCTCTTTTCATGAGGTTTTGCTCGTTTCTCACACTACGTTTGGAGGTGGCTTACCAGGAATTGCTGAAGAAGGAAATTACTCATCTGCTGCAAGGTATTGATGAGGCCAGTCTGGATTAGTGCCTCAAAATTCAGCCTGCTGGAAACTTAATGTGATACAGAATTTGGCACTAGTTTGCCCCATAGGTTGGTGTTCTCATTTACATGTTATTGAAACACCCAGACAGATGAAATTGTGCTTAATTAGTAAAGGGATAATGAAATGTTATGGAGATAAATTAATTTCATACAGGCCAGCAGTCAGACGCTAACACAAGGTAGATTTGAATCAGTCACTTACCAGTCCTCCACAACCTTCCGCTTTGCGGTTAGCACAGTGCAGTAGCCAAAGAGTAACCACGGTGAAGTGGAGCACCACAGCCTGGGGAGACAGCACTTCTACCCACACCACGAGGAGTGGTTGCATTTAAGCACGCTTATATCCTGTACAGAAAATCCATTACCCCAAATGAATCCATGTTCATAAAAACTGTTTTTTACTTTCTTCACTCATATTAGTTCATTGGTTGGTGATAGCAGACAGCTCTCTCTGTATCTTCTTGCGTGGAAAAGCTCAAAGAAAGAGAGATGTTATTTAATTGACAAATGCCATTGCCTCTTGTCTTTTTTTCTCTTTCTTTGCTTAGTGAGTTTCAAAAGTTTTCGGAGACTCATTCAGACAAAACTTGTACCAACAGATGAGTCACAGAGGAGACTGGGGAGAAGCAGCACCTATTGTGCCTGCAACTCCTTTCTTTGCCCTCAGCAAATATGATTCAGACCATTTCGGGGGTGAATGTAGCAGAGTTTTGGTTTTGGGCTGTTGTAAAGCAGACTCCTGCTGTCATTTCCGAGGAACTGATTTTCTCATTGCAGTGGTTTTTTTTTGCCATTAGATGTAGGGATTTTCCTATTTTCCAACTCTCAGATGTGGAGCAGGAGGTTCACTTGCTGTTTTCTGGCCATCCCCTCTCAGTATCCTCCTATAGCATGTCATGACAAGGAAGTTAAGCACCTCTCCTGTTCTCTGCATCCACAGGCACGCTACTTCTGCTCTGTAATTTTTAGGGAAACAGATGATTTCCCTCCCTCACCTCTTTCTCTAACATGTAAGTCATTCCCTGGTCCACAAATAAATCAAAAGCAGCATGAGTTGGAAGATATCAGGTGTGAACAACAGGAAAAAAAAATACAACCCTATAACTCCTCCCAAATCTCCTTGATTTTGAGTTTAGTTCTGTACTTGGGTAATTTTCTGACCCACACTGGGTTCCATATAGTGACATCCATGAGCTGTGTTTTCTGGATGTTAACAGATTTGCAGCCTCTTTGTAGCACTGCAGTCAAATCAGAAGAAAGGAAAGGTGATGGAGGCTGTGACAACGATGATCCAACAGTGTCCTGAGCTCCTTATCTCAACCAGCTCCCCTTCTTCATCGCCTTCTCCCACTACAACCTTTGTCTTCTCAGAATTTATCCCTTTTCCCATATCCATATCCAATCGCTATCGAATAGCCATCTATCTATCTATCTATCTATCTATCTATCTATCTATCTATCATCTATCTATCTATCTATCTATCTATCTAATCTGTCTGTCTGTCTATCTCTTTGAGCCCCTTCTTAGTAATTTCACATGTAGTCTCACTTCATTGTTTGTCTCTTTTTCACCCCCTCTCCATTTAACCCTGAAAATAACAGGTGTGTCCAAATTTTGTTCAAGGATGTTTTTATTTTAGCATGTTTTTTTTTCTGAGCAAATGAGAATTAAGAAAACATTTGTCTGGCTGTTGATCATTAGTCCACAGCCCTGCCAACACTAGCCCCAAACTTTTGGACATGTGAACTGATTTCATCCAAGTTTGTCAGAAAGATAAAGATGTGAGAAAAATAATAAACCCCTACAAGCTTTGTCAAAAGAGTTGGTCAGTTAGAGGAGGCAGAAGGTTCATGCCCCATCAGAAGAGGAGCTGATGTGTGGTCATGTTGCTTAGACATCAGAGAGTCCAGAGGAGAGCACGGTCTTAGATACAGATCTGCAGGAAACCAAATTTCATCATCTCTGCTGCCCATAGAGTTAGGCATTTAATTTCTGACTTCTGAGAGAAACGTGGAACTGTTCTTCTTTACTCCCAGTGTGTCACTGTTGTGTTTGAACCTTGTATGTATTTAGGTATGTATGTATTTATTTATTTATTTCATTGCACTGTCAGTTGTGATTAATTTAGGCTTTGTTGGTGCTGCTTATTGCATAGGAGACTTCTGACTATGACCTCTACTATGTAGATTCTGTCACCTGAGTTTTCTTCACTGTCTGTTTTTATGATTCAGAAGGGAAATAATGGCTGTGGTTCTAAGTGGGAAAATAACTGCTAATGGATTAGGCTGTATCAAATGCACCGTGAGACTGAGATAACCAGCCATAACAGGGCTGAGGTTCCCAATTGTAACCACAATAAACCTGAAATTTATTTGTGGTAGAATTGAAAGTTATAACCCAGAGAGCAAGGTAATGGTTAGACAGATTCAGATTGAGTATGGAATAATAGTCCCATTCTTTTTTCAATCTTTTCCTCTCTCTCAGCTAAGAAATAAACCTTTAACGTCACATCTTTTTCGAGACATCATTCAAAGATAAAAACAAGTGATTTTGTTAACATAACGTCTGTTTCCACTGAGAGCTCTATCAGAAGAGATAAAGCAGATATCTTCTTTCTGGAAAACCCAGATTAAAATCTACTGTCTGACGGTGTCCTTCCAAATGGCAGAACGTGTTAAAGAATAAGACTTGTTTTATTCCTTTATAAGTAATGAAGTAAGCTATGAATTTACGAGTTTCCTTTAATAAAGTCCCTAACTTTTGGGGGAAAAGGTGACAGTGAAGCTGTACTATATCAGAGTTATGGGGTTACATTTCTCTGGTTCTTACTTGACAAATTTTCAGCCTGCATGATCTCAGATTTAGTAGAGCAAATAATATTTAATATCGATAATTTTCATTAAGTTTCATGGCTTTAAAATGCTACAGTAACTACTTCCTTCTGTCTCAAGATCTTCACGGTAAGTTTGCAATACATTGCCCGTGGAAATGATTCAGCAAGAGGAGCGTGGTGACTCCTCCTGTGCAGCAACTTACTACTGAGCTGAACTTTTCTTTTATTCAGATACTTGACTTCTCTCATGTAGTATTTTTGTAGCCAAGCTTTTTTATCAAACCTGAAGAGATCAAAATAGAGATACAAAATAAGCAGCATGTTAGTGGAAGAAAAGGTGAATAACATGGTCAAAGCTGATAAGAAAAATTAGATGAAATAGTTTCACTGTCTTTTGAAATTTTATTTTGCTGAAAACTCATTTGTAGAAAAAAGATTAGACCACGTTGAAACACCCCATTGACAGTTGTCTCCACCTGTGACTTTTATGTCCATTGAACCAAAAGGGGAAAAAACTTTCAAAAATGATCCTTTTGGTTACAATGCGAAATGAAAATCGCAAAAGTGTTTGTGATTAAAAACCTTTAAAGCACACACCTCAGGGGAAAGTATGTGGTGTTTTCGCTTAAATTTCAAAACAAAATACTTTGAATACACAAATTGTATTTTTTTCCTCAAATGAAACCATACAATTTGAAAACTTGCATTTTCTTTTCTTTTTAATATGAAGAAATCTATCAGGGCTAAGTCTTCTCTACAAAAAAATTTATCAAGTCAAGATTTGCCACTATGTAGGCTGGAACCAGTAACTGAAAAATTTCTCACCCCTCTACAATGAAGTCTTAGCTGGCTTTGATTGTAACTAGGAAAAGCATCCTCTGAAGTGGTTGAGCTGTGCTCTTGGCTCCTCCCTTCACCTTGATGAGGATGGTTATTGCATGCTCAGAGCTGCAAACAGCCACTGCTGTCTGTTTAAAGAAAACAAGAACAAATTAATGGTAGAATTTACTATGATGTTATAAAAATTTCAATACCAAATTTTTGAAGAACACTTTGCTATACGGCCTCTCTATGATGAGCTAAGTTTAATATGGTATTGAATACATGTTAAACTCTTTGGTGACAAGGTAATCAAAAGTTATGGATTACTTGGGACTCTGCATGGCCAGACATGTTTTCCTCTTAAGATAACCCTTGACAGTTTCATTATCAACTGATAACTGCCAGCTCTGCTGTAATATATCCGTATATTTATTTGTTATTTCATGTCATCATGAACCAACCCCCCACTGCCCTAGTGTGGCCCAAAGATAGAACAAAATGCAGACACATTTTTTTGTTGTTGTTGTTCTGCTTGGAAGAAAAACAAAAGAAATTATCTCTAGAAGAAGAGGGACAGGATCAGGGAACGTAATGGTCTCAGTCAAAGTGGAACCACTGAAAGTGTCATTTTGTCAGAGTGAACTGTCTGAAATTTTCTAGCTCTGGAGTTAAAATAAATCCACCAGCAAAATACCATTTTTCTCCTTAAAAACTTTTCTGGCTGTTAGTGGCTTGAAGGACATTTTTCATGTCAACTTTAGCGATCAAATCAAACAGATATCAATTACTAACTATTGTGCATGCTTCCTATAGCTGTTGTTTATTCAGAAGACTTGCCTCTAGCCAGTGATTGTGGGAGAAATATAAATGTATTTAAAACTGTATAACCACTATGTTGATTAAATATTTGTTGATACCACCTATAAATATATTAACACCTTTATATTGAGATTACTGTGTCTACCTGAGTAGGCTGTAGTAATTTAGTTAAATCATTTTTGCTATCAGGGCAACTAAATGGGGGGTGTGGGGGGGTGTGGGGGGGTGGGGGGCAGGGGGGAAAGCAAATTCTAGACACAGAGTGGGGTAGGTAATTTCTGTCACTACTTTGAAAACGGCTGACTTTTCCAATCAACAGCAGATTTCTGTGAATAAAATAGCCATTCTTACAAAAACTGCAGTAAACAAAATGTCAATTTTATTGATAATGATGCTGTTTGCTCTAGAAAAGTCTTTACTGTTGCAAGAGCTGTTTTAGAATTTGCCAGTCCCGTCTCCACCAGCCTTACGTTTCTCTGCAGCAAAGACATTAAATGAGTCCTATGAAGTTAATATTTAAGTACCTTGGGGATCATTCCTTCAAAATTTTGCATGAGCTTTTATCAGCAGCAGCGTTTCTTGTCAAGATGTACTTGCAGTACAAGACAGGCATGATTTTCCCATTGGTAACAAGGAATCTTTAAATTCTTTTTTTTATTCTGCCCTTGATAAAACACAATATTGTCTAGGCTTTGTGTAGACTACATTTACACCCCCTGGGAGCTCCCAGACTTGTAAAAAAGAAAACTATGACACTAATTGAGTTTTCTTGTTTCCTTTCAGGTTTCAGCATCGTGACTGTGCTTGGGCATCTGGACATGATTGTTTTTTCTCACTCCTGCCAGGGGACCGACTCCCATATGCTGTTCCTCCCTTTCCCCTCGCCTGTCCCCTCTTTGCCTCTCTCCCAGAAGCTGCTTTTCTGGAGACATGGGAAAGCTATCAGCACATCCTGCCGCTCTGAGGGCTGTTTGCCGGCTGTCTTTGGTCTCAGAGGTGGGTGACGTGCTTCCTTTCATGGGCTGATCATAAAGCTGTAGGCAGAACTGGCAACTTCCAGCCAAGTCCTTTGCACCACCCAGAACCTTCCCCATGCTGTGTACATAACATACATGCATAGCCATGGAGGACAAAGGACTGATAGTCTGGTGGTGAACAATGGGGCAGCTGGGCCAGAGCTGAGGGTCACCCACAAACAGCCTGGCCAGCTGAGATGGGGTGTTGAAAGGCTGTAAAGTCTCACACCATGCATGAACACATGGCAGAGAAGGGGAAAGGCATCCAGCTGGCATGGATGTTCTCTCCCTGAAAGAAAAGACTATAAGTTATGGTTGTGCCTTGAGAATGACTTATTGTTACCCTGTTTATCTGCTTGTTAGAGGCATTTTGGTTTTCTGCCTTTAATAAAAATATTCCTTGTTAAGCCATTTGTTTCCTAATTGCCAGCAAGGACAGTTTGCTCACCGAGTCATTTGCACTGCTTATTGCATCAGGATAATTTTCCCTGGTTTCTAGTGTGAGGACCTGAATGATGCTCTAGTGGTGATTTGCCCTTAAATGTGAACCCACCTATTACTGTTTCCATTCAGGTCCTGGTAGAAGGATTACAAAATGGCTCATACCAACCACAGTCTGGCCTTCAGTGTCTGTCCAGTACCTGTTTAAGAGGCAATGGTTACTATCCACTGGCAAACTCACCCAGACGCAAAGTGATAACTGGAAGGAGAAAGACTGTGTATGCTCCTACCAAACTGAGGATGCTAGCCCACGTCAGGGAAGGTGTTTGAGAGAAAACCAGACCAAACACCTTGGAAAGTCAGCTTTCTCTTGTGCCTAGTTCTGCTTTACCTACAGAAAGACTTTCAATGAAACAGCTGAAAAGAGTATGCAATGCTCTTGCCCAGAATTATAGATTTGAATCACAGGGTTTTTTTTTTTATTAAATGAACAGAAGGTTGGTGAATTTCTACCAGAGCTTCTAAGCCTGCTTAGAATTTCAAAACCAGTTTTAGACCGAAGAAAATAAATCCAACAATGAAGGAAAATATTCAAATCCTCCCCCACCACTCCCAAATAAAAGGAAAGAGGAAAAACGTGATATGTCACTTTAATATTAAAGTTAAAAGGTTTGATGGTGAGAACTTTGTAGAAGAGAAAATGATGGGGGTGACAAATCTTTAAAGAAGGGAAAATGCAGTGCTATTTTTAAAATTCTTTTATTCTTTTAGATTGTGGTATTTTACAGAGCCTTACAGATGACAAAGCAGCTGCTTCCCCTGTGCTTGACTGAAAGTTTTCTCCACACACCACTGGGCTAGGTTTTTTTTGTCTTTTTGTGTCACATTGATCTTCTCTTGTTGTGCTGCCTCTACTGTGCCATTAGGTGCCTCTGGCTGCCAATATGGAGAAGAGCAAGTTCTCGTGGATAAACTACCATTAGGTTCTTCCTGACATGACTTGCAATATTATGATGTGTGTCTATTCTTTGAAGATATTTTGAGAAGTAGAATCACCTTGTTATTGCTTTTACTACTTGTACTGAAGGAGTTTCTAGGGGCCTTTGTCCAGACCTGTCATAAAGATGTTGCACAAATGGATATTAAAAGGCAGTATCTGACTCGCAGAGCTTGCCTTTGAACAAGTAAGTCAGAAAAAAGGCAATTATTATTCCCAATTTGCAGCAGGTACCTAAAGCTGCACAGAAAAATTTGAGTAAGTTCTGAATAAAAGTAATATGGGCAAAGGAAAATGATCCTACATCTATCCTAAAATAACCACATTCTCAAAACCTCTAAGGTAAAGTGACATGTTAAAGCAGTAATACCAGGAACCTATTGCAGCTCATACCTGAAAACAGAGTTAATCTGTTGTATTAGCCAGCCTGGCAACTCTCATTCATGCTAAAGATGTTGGTTGCTGCCCCCAGTTGCCCTAGAAAAGTCAAGATTGCCTGCTCATCAGTTTTCAGGGGTACACCGATAAAGCTCATGCCGCCCAATGCCCTGCAGAGCAACTTCTGTAAATATGTGTGAAACGGCTTTATTGTCCCCACTTGGATATTCCCTTAAAATAGCTCTCTTCGTCTGTAATTTCTGCCAGGATGTGGTGATGATGCGGCTGCTGCTGTGCGTTGTCTATCACGCCCATCAATACTCTTTGATGGGTTCTTATCTGCCTGTAATGGTCTGCTGTCTCTTCACTAAGGCTGTGTGTGACTAGGGCAGCGTTTCCAATCTGCAGAGCATTTAACACAGCAGAAACTTAGTAAATGTTGGGTTTCTAGGTCCTGGGGTAATAAATCTATTAATAACAAATAATAATAATAAGCCACAAGAAATCTTTCTCCAACTCCATCTCTATGCTTGGATGCTCAGATACCCTCCCCCCTGCCCCCTGCTTTCTGCCACCCCGAAACACACTCCACACAGCTTGTCATATGTGGGAGCAATTTGATATTAATTGAAATTAAGGTTGCTTGTCTTTAATAATTGAAAAGAATTAGCATAATGCTTGACTCACTGAATTTCTGTGGGAAAACAGTAACCTCCAGTGGTCATTTAGAGTCCGGTCATGTTCTAACAGACTTCAGTGAGAGCAGTATTAGTTCCTTAATTCATACCTGGCTTTAAAATTTTCCTTGAAGATGTAAATTATACATTCATAACCAATTTCTCTTACAATACATAGCTGCTAGAACTGCACTCCTTCAAAGGTTTGTTTTGCAGTTATTCAGCTTTGCCAAAGACCTTGAGATCCAGAAATAAAAAATCCCCGTGAAAATGAAAAGTAATAACCATTTTTAATGAAAAGTACCAGTGCTATAAATTTTTAAAGGAAACAGTGCATTGTATATTGTCTGAACTTGGCTTAGGAATGTCTTCTAAGGGCTAAGTGAACGGATCTTTTCTTCTTTTTAAAGCGGGGGACATCCTCCAGTTAGAGGCATGGCTAAGACTATTTCCTTATCTGTTTTAAATTGGTTTTTTTAAGAGGTTAAAGTCTAAAGTTAATCATACATTTAGGAGCTGACCAGTCAGCAGTCATAGGACACAGGAGTGGGAGGGACCCCGGGAGGACTCCCAGCCTGTCTCTTTCAAGATCAGGCCAGCTCTAGTTACACTGTTTCACCCCTCAGCTCCCTTCAGGCTGCAGTCCCGAGGCAGGGAAGCCTTGGAAGTTTTACGTCTCTTTGCGGTTGCTGTGTGGTTCCTGTTAAAGACCCTGACTCAGTCTGGCATGGTACTGGGCCTGCTGTATACTGCTGACAGTGGAAGGATTGCAGAAACCAGCGTGACTCTGCCCTGTCCTTCAGGGGAGCGACACTCACCGCCCAAGAGCTCGGAGGCTAAAGGTGCGGAGTGCTCCCCGGGCTTACAGCACGTTAATCTGGACAAGCACAGCACAACCAGCCTTTTGCGGTTGGGTCTGTGAGGGGGCTGGGGGTACGCTACTGAATAATGCTCAGGGCGTTACAAGTCCTCCGCCAATGTTCTTAATTTCTGTTGTCCGCTGGGTGAGGTAAATCATCACCTCTGTTTGATCACAGAGTGCTGTGCGAGTGTGTTTGCTTTTACTTGGGCTCCTGGGGGGTTACTGACCACTGCAGACAGCTCAGAGCTTTGAGTGGGCCCAGTCTGTCAAACTGGGAATCAAATATATTAAGCCCTCCTCTCCTCCCTGAGGAGTTTTTTGAGAATGTGCAACGGGCAATGTTTGGAGCGGGGAGGGATTTATGGCTGGGTGTGGAGGGGTTTGACTTAGAGCTAAAGCAGCTGTGAGACATCAAAAAGAGGAGGGGGAAGACTCTCGATGTGCCTCGCGAACACAATGGCATTGAAGGCTGCACAGGAACATCCCACCCTCCTGTGAAATGGCCAGCTGAGGTGGCTGTGCTGGCTCCTCAGGTGCCTCACGCTTAGTCCCAAAGTGGCACAGAGACTGACTATATGCTTGCTCCTATACCCTACCTAGCCCAGGGTGGGCTGGTTTGGGGCCCGAGCTGGTGCCCTACATGGCCACGTGTGTGTGAAACAGAGAGCGTAGCACTGGGTGTCTGTGATGAGGGAGTGGGTAACGTCCTCAGTGACCCTACTGGAGAGATTCAGCTGGAGCTGGAAAGGCAAAGGGAGAGTAAACAGAAAGAGATCTTCTCTGATGGTGGATAGGCAAGATGCCTGCTCTGCCTATGCCCTTATAGGTAGGACTAGCTCTTTTAGCTTATCCCCACCTCCTGCTCTGACAATCATCCACACCTGCTTTTTGGGAGGTGTTAAGTTCTCACCTGAAGCCCACAGGCTCATCCTTGTTGCTGATGTCTTCTCTGCCTCTACTCATGGCAGATCTGGTCTGCCTCTGCTGTGCAACCAAATTCTGCTCATGCTAGAGAGATCGCTTGGACCGAGGGCATTATAAGAACTCACACCCTAAATAAGGTGGTGCTTAGCTGAAGCAGGAAAAAGGAACTACTAACAAAGTGAAATTTAAGAGGAGATAGATAGCAGGTGAAAGTAAAAAAATAGGTAGCAAGCTGTGATTAATATGGGAAAATAGGTACTGAGAAGAGGAAAGTTAAAATATGAGTAACTAAAAAAGACCGTAGGCAACACAGTCAGTGTCAGTTGTGCCGCAGCTGGCTTGTGCTCAGGGAGAAAGCAGAGAAGAAACAGATGAACTGTGAGTGCTGGTCTCTGAGTCCTGCTTTCTTTCAGTTAAGGATTACTTCTTATCTTTGCTGCTTCTAACGAGAGCTGCAAAACCCAGCTGGGGATTTACCAACCATTTCCCTTGATTTTTGTTGTTTCTCTTGTCTTTTTTTCTGTATGACATTGTGATAGTTATCACCTTTGGCTCTCCTTAAATGGGTCATTTGCAAGAAAATTACAATATGTGCCTGTCTGAGGTGCCAGCTAATTGAACACTCAGAAGACAATCAGTGATGCTGTCCTGGAAGGCAGACTATGTGCCAAAGAAAGTGAAAGATATACTAGTGAGATTCATGGGGCTAGTGAGGACATATTCCAAATTAGAGACTAGTGTCAACAAGAGGTGATGTACAGGATAATGATATTATTATTTTAAAATAGATGTATAGTTCTCATTTGCTTTTAAAGTATAAAAATTCCTATGTCATCCCAGAGGAAATTTAGGTTTCAATTCTGCAAATGTGGGATTGAGGTTCCACGCTACAAGATTCTGCATGAAAACTGGACACATGCCTTCATATAGGTGGTCTTTCCTTAAATTATATACGTGTCAGACACAGGCCATTGTGGGAAGAACAACTCACTACAGTTGTACGAAGCACTATACACTTTGGTTGCAAATGGGAAGAAAGCTCTGAGAATCAGCTTTTCTGTACTGTAAGGTAAATAATACTGGTCTTCTTCAAGACTGATCTGGAAACGTACTGAAACAAACTGATTATATTTGTGTCCTGGGAAGATTCCCTGGAATGGAACCCAGGAAAAATTGTAGTGGTTACAAAGCTGCGTGTGAAAATCTGTTTGGACTGTCACAGGAGTCCCGTAGGTTTATCAAAGCTCCCACTCTTTTTTTTTTTTTTTTTTTTGTTTAAATTATTGACTTCAGAATTTAGTTTCTGTATATTAATGGCCTGTGTGGAATGGATGGAAATCAATACAGTAGTATTGTGTATGAGGACATACAGAAATATGACTTACTCCACAGTTAGGAAAGATTTATGTCTTTTCAGTCTCAGTTTCATTTTTCTGCTCTCTGCACAGACCAATGGTAATATAAATAATATTAAAATAATGCACTGACTTTAATCCATGTTTCTGGTTCGTTAAATTATTAATAAATGCTTGGTGCAAGACTGATTTTAGCTAACTTTAGCAGTCTGCAGTGCATACATTTATATCTGATTTAGCTTTTTTAGGGCTCTCTTTATAGTCAGTGTGGGAAAAACAATTCAAAGGAGTGATGCACATCATGAGTTTTAGGTACATTCCTTAAATAAAATGAATTATGCCCTAAAACGCTCATCTTTCTCCAGCTACCTCTGAGGCAGATGTCTTAATTTGGAGAGATTAATCTTACCCTTTTTCCAGTTTGTGCAATTCCTATGTGCACTTGGATCATTACTTTGGATCGTGTTTAGCCTGATGTAGCTGAGGATACTCTTCTCCCCTGGCTTGAGGTGCTGCAGAGGGTGATCTCCCTTCATGAGCACCTGCTGACTACTAAAATAGCCGCTGTTTTTTATGAGTCTCCTATGGTTGCATTTCCTGAAGGCATCTAATTCTGCTCATGCTGTGTTAAGTGCCTGTCAGGCTCAATCTTTCCAAAAATGTGGCAGAAGGATGCTTAATGTCGTGACTCTGGGTTCCCTCACATGGGAAAAGGGTCTGAGAAGCTCGAACTGTTCCTGCTGGACAGGAGCTGGAGCAGCACCACGGGCACCAAATGGACTGGAGTTAGATAAGAGGATGCCTCCTGATTGTAAATGTGTCCAGGATTAAACAATAGCTGGGAGAGGATTTTTTTTCCTGTAAATTATGGTTTCGTTGGAGGCCTGTTAGTTCTGCCTCAGCCTCATGCCAGTGACCCAAGACCTTTACTGTGTATATCTGTTAATAATTGCAACACGAGGATTTATAGACACATTTATTCTGGAGGAATCCGATCACTGCATTGCTTTCATAAATGTAGTTGTATCAGAAGCAAACAGTGCATGAATTATACGTCTCAGCAGGATTGATGGTGCCCTTAGGAGCTAACAGCAGCACCCGGAGAACAATTACATTCTCCTGCTCCCAATCGTGAAGTACTATTTAGAAACAGAAAGTTGTTATGTAAAACTTTGAGAAATGATACAATTACATTACATTACATTGCATGTACTTTTGTCACAGGCCTTGCTTATTACGCACAATTTAAATGTCTTCCGAGAGGGAATTCTGTAGTGCTGGATTCCTACTCTGGTACTCCAAGGTACTTTGCCTTTCTGTTAAATCATAGGATCATAGAATCATAGAATACCAAGTTGGAAGGGACCTCCAGGACCATCTAGTCCAACCTTTCTTGTGAAAAGTGTGTCTAGACAAGGTGGCCCAGCATCTTGTCCAGCTGAATCTTAAAGTGCCCAGTGCTGGGGAAAGAGAACTGAGAATATCGTATCCTGTGAAAATTCAAAAAACTCGCTTATAAAAAGAAGTAGTGTCTGGAAACCAGCAGTTAGCATATTAATTATAACTTAATGTAATATTTAATAACCTGTTCATTTGCCAGTATGTATTTCATATTTTGTTTTACCAGGTTATTAAGGCAAGATACAATTCGAAGAAGTGAACACTGGCATCATACTTCTAAGGCTATCCATCCTGTACCATCGGTCTGATTTCTTGGTAATTGTTTACAGATTTAAACCTTATGTTTTTTCCTTTGTTTTGCACATTAGCTGGTCTTTGTTTTGTGTGCTGGTTTCAATTGACTCATGACAGAAGCTCTGTGATAGGAAGAAAAAAGTGTTAATCTAGTTCGTGCAATGTTCAGTAGTTCCAAGTGAACGTTCTGGTGAATGGACAAAATGTGGAGCTGGGCCAGGTTCCACACCCAGCGTGAAGGCAGAACTGGGCAGCAGGTAGCATCATAAATAGCCAGGATAGATTTGCTCTTTTACAATCTCTCCTGCTGCATCTATAGAAGGTGAGACTGGGAGAAACGAGCTGGTAGAAAATGCTGACAGGGCATTTCCAAAAAACTCAATAGCACTTTTAAATCTTAAGGATTTTTAAGTGAGGCTGGAACTGCAGCAAACGTGAGTTAGTGCTGAGCAATTCAGCATTGTCTGTGTGCATCTCATAGCTTTCACTAGCAATTCCCGGTTAAACAAGTTTTCCTTCAAGGGGAGTTGTTAGGCATAGTTCACATCAACCCTTCTATACCTTAAAGGCCTTTTATTTAGCCAGGACTCTGCCACAGTGTGAAAAGTGATCAATGCTGGTTCTTAAAGAAGCCCCCAAGACCTCATACAAAATACGGGGTTATTTGTGTATAAACCAGTTGAAGAGGCTCTGTCCCATGGAAAGAAAAATAACAAACAGTTTTAAGTGCATCAACAATCCATTATTTAAAGGCAATTTCTTTCCACATTCCTATTTCTGTCTCAGTAATTGACTGTGGATGGTTTCAACAAAGGTGTTTCATCGAGAACTCACTAACATTAGCGGCTTGAACTGGGATTGATTTTTTCCCCCATGGTCTCCTAGTATTTTCTAACGGGCTGTGTTGCATGTTGCTTTTTAAAATCAGTTCTGTAGCAACGACGTTATGCTAACAGTGTATGTGTATTTGGAGAGTGAGGCTCCCTAGGAAAACCTGGGAGAAGCCTGGCATTCCAAGGAGAGCTGACAACACCTGCTTAATCATTTATATGTTTAAGATTTTGTGCTTAAGTCTTACAGCTCAGCAGCACTGAATTAGTTCCTGCAGACTTTCCAGTGCTGTGGGCATTTAGCAGCCTCCTGAAGTAATTAATTATGATTTTGATTTGACTGGAGTTAAGACTCTTGAGATATCATTAGTGTTCAGCTCTTGTATCAAGCGAGACAAAGTTGTATCTTCATTTAGGCAATTTTATATTACGACTTTCTTTTCAGTATTGTTCTTTTTTGTAACAGAATCTATCAAAAGCTTAAAGAGAGACAATTCCATTTATTTGAAGGCGGGTAGTTTCACAAGTACAGAGGTACAAGGGTAGGAAGTCCACATTTCTTTACGTTGGTCTTGCACATGATGATGTAAAAGGATCCTCTTCTTTCCAGGTGCTTTGGCATGACACAGAGCCATGGTCGGAGCTGACTTGTAAACAGTAATTGTTGACACTAGATGGGCTGAGGAGGTAACCACCTGTTGTCATCCACTCCACCTTTTTTTCAGCAATTGCCACCCCGCTGTCATACCATTTGTGAAAGTGTTCCTCTCCACAGTCCCCAGCCTTCTGGCTGATACTGGCTTTTCTTATGCTGTATTTGTTCAGCACCTGAGTGATGTTGAAGCCATCTTTGCTGTGCCATCCATCCCGGTTTGGATGTCTACTGCGTGGGACTGAGCTGTGTGGCTGCCAGGTAGACGTGTGCAAGGGTGGCCCAGATTTCCTTTTCGGTTTGCTGTGAAGGTTTTAGGGTCCCCAGCTGAAGCAAGCTGCTGCATGCTCAGGGATCAGACCTTCTCCTGCTCTGGGGGCGAAGAGCTGCCTGGGTTGTGGAAAGCTCACTCTTGTGAAATACCCAAGCCTTCCCACATGAAAATATCTCAGATCTAGGAGAGCATGAAAGTGTTTAGTACTAATGGCCAAAAACATTCTGCAAGAACCCTCTTCGTAGGCTCCCTAGTGCCAGCACTATCTCGTGTTGGTACATCACTTTGAGCCTGTAACTAGCTAGAAAGGACCATTGCCGCACAGTGCTTTGTGTGTGTTTATCCAGCACGTTTTGTCTTTAAATATGCTTTATTTACAGAATGGGATAAGATCCTGATGTAAATCATAGCAGATAAGGAATGCAGGTGGTAGTCCTGTATCTGCAAGCTGCATCCCATGATGGGAATAAGTGCTACTATGCCTAGAGGAGCAACACCTGTTTTTGTTGTCTTCCCTGTTTTTCACCTTGCCCCTTTTATGTCCTAGGAGCCATTTTCCATTGTTTTAGTCACTAGCACTGCTGAAAGCTCTAAAAAAAGTATTAAATTTTTAAATAGGTGGAAGACCCCTCAGCTATCAACATCAGGTCATGAAAACAGCATGGTTGCATTTTGGTAGTATTTCTTCTTTATTTCAATATATTCTCATGAATAAAATGCCTTATTCCCTATTAGATTCTATCCAAGCTAATAAATTTTTGTTGAAAGCATTGACTTGCAGAAGCCTGTCATTAGCATCTTGCATGAGCTGCATTTTTGATGTGACAGTCAAACTGAATTAAACGATGCACAGTCACAATGTAATATCTCAGTGACTGCCCTCTTCCTCATCATCCCAAATGGTGACATTGTATGAAAATCTGTGCTGTAGAGCTGCTGGGAAGTGACAATTGTACAATGCCCCCCACCCTCATGCAGTACACCCCATACAGTAGCTTTGGTTAAACCCCATTTTCCATTTAAGTTGTATAAAAAAGAGAGCAGTAAACCTTGTCAGAAACTACGTATGCTAAAAAGACTATTAAGTTAGGTTTTGCCTTTTTTTTTTTTTTTGAAGGAGTGTAAACATGTAGCTAGTGATATAGAAGGCCAGCTAAATGTCTGCTTTTTATAAGCTTTGAAATTTTGTATATCTCAGGAGGAGCTCCTGAAGTTTCCCCATTCGTTTTCAATCCAACCCTTTCTGAGATCCCTAGGCATAGAGATGAGAGCTTAATATACGTCCTTGCTTCTGAGATATTGGCTCTCCCTGTCCCCATCTCTGCTCCTGGTTTTCTGAGGACCAGGATGTATTACAAAATCCACAGGTCCAGCACTGCTGGTGAATAACCGTGACACTTGGAGCAGCTCTGGATGCTGGACAGCCCCAAAATGTGGGAAGCCATTTCCATCCCTCAGCTGCCAAGTGAGCCTGCTCTCCTCTGTGCCTGCTGAGATGGCTTTTGTTTTCTTGCATGTTATCTGATAAAATGTCTGTGTAGTTCCAGCTTCCCACTTATTTCAGGAAAGCTGCACTGTGTTTCAAAATTGCCAGCTCTTTTGTGAGAAACAATAGTTTTCAAATTATGCAGTGGTTTGTTTTTCAGTCAAAGCTGTTGCTCCTGGAAACAAATCATTATAGGAGATGATGCCCTTATTTTAGAAAGAAAAAAACCCACAAACAGTTATTAGTTGTAGTGGTTGCAGTGAAAAACTCAAAGTCATGATCAGATTTACTCATAAGGCAAATGAGAATGTAAGTAAAAATAATCCAGCTTTTTTATTTTTTTAAAGCCCAAATTCTAACACAACTTAAAAAAAAAAAACAACAACTTTGTCTTCCTTGTAGTCTTTGAACATTTCTACCTGGTAAAGCTGATGTTGATAGGACAGTGCTATGTAGAGCCAAACACTCCCTGTGGATTGTGGTCCTCATTTTAACCCCCTCATCTGTCTATTCCTCCTAGGGAAGCACACTGAGTCTGGTGTAACCCCATGGTTTCATTTCACATTGCTGAAGCTCCAGGTTCAAGCAAAAAGAGCAAGACAGGTTGAAAAGGTTCCTGAGCAAGTAGTGGGAATATCTGCTCTTGTGGTAAAGATTGAGAAAACTTGGATAGAAATGATGTGGAAGGTCTGAAGGAATCTCCATAATGAAATGTTTTATGAAGAAGTTTGACAAACACCTTTCATGGAAGTCATGCGGACGGTGAAGGATTTTAGCAGGTGATGGACTAAATGACCTCTTAAATTTTTCAGTTCTATGTTTCTCTATTTTCTTTCCTTGGACTTTGTGAATGAGTTATGAGTGACTCTCTAAACCTGGTTTTTTTCCCCCTTTGAAGATAATATTAAATCACAGAACAATAATAAAATTCAAATATATTATGTAATTACGTAATTACTTTAATCTACTAATTACTTTTATCTACTAATAATGTAAGTCATTAGAGAAGTAAAACTGGTTTTGATAATGAGCTGTTTTCCATAAAAACATCTTGATGGTCATTAATTCTGCTTCTGGTTTTAGATTGATTAATTCCTTCCTAAATGATCCCATCTTTTTGCTGAGCATCACATTATTCCTGTATTTCTGGTTACCCTTTGGGATAATGGTGTACAGTTAGTTAATTTACAATCTTCTGGAAAGTCCTCCAGTGATCCAAATTATATCCAATCCATATCCACAGGTCAGTTTCATGGCTGGTTCTCTAACATTTGTTTGGAGGCAAAAAGTCCTGGTCTAAGCAAACCTAATGAAATCTGTAGAAATCCTGGAGTTAACTTTGGAAAACCAAGATGTACCTGGGAGGTGGGGCTCTTTGTACGCACACAAATGGACTGCCATGTTCTGAAGTATCTTAAACTCTGTGGTAACCTTGGAACTTAAAACATCAGTGATTGTGTGCTAATTTACCAATCCAACAGAAAAAGGAGTTTAAAATTTTGTATTCCCCATGGCATCCGTTTTACAAGAAGAATTTTTGCTGATTCAAAAAACAGCAAATGGAAAGATTTCTGGTTTATTTTATAGAAGTTATGGTCTTGAAATCTAGGGGTGAAAATACCAGAGAAATAGCTTTCATTTTCCATATCACAAAGGAAATGGCAGTAGTGAAATATCAGAGCTCAGTTACAACAGTTGTTTTGATTAAAATGGTATTTACTTTGCTGCTCTTTCATCCACCATCAATCTTAACTGGATTAAAACCAATATCCACTGGCAAGTATTCATTACTGAAGTGATATTACAAGTATGTTTAGTGAGATGAGCAATTGTATGCGTACCATGCCTTCTTTGACAGTAAGAATGATATGAGAATACACATAATTGTTAATTACTTTCCTCTTATTAGTGAGCTGGTATTAAAGGGAAAAAAAGTAGTTTTTTTCTGCCCTGTGTGAAGACTTTGAGAAGTCTATTTCTCAAGAGGAATCATCACGGCATTTCTTTGACAAAAAGAAAGTTTCAAGATAGACCTATCTGCAATCTTCAAGCTGATTTTCCTCATCTGAGGCACTGAATCGGATATCATTTTATAGCCTTATTGATGCATTTTTGTAAGTGGGTGTACTTTATACACCCTGAAAACCACAAATAACTAGTGAACTTGAACTTTGCTTGCTCAGCGCTTGTGAAAACCATGGAGAGATTGACATTATATACTGCAGGGTTTGTGTACCTCAACCAATAGTGCAACTGTGTACGCTGAAATGGGATTAGAAAATAAACTGTGCAAAAATTCTAGGACATTAATATAAGGCAACATTATTTTAGAGGTTTTTAATGTTTGCATTTTTGTCTCCTTTGTTTTAAATGGTGAAAAGAGCTAAACAGTGAAATATCTAGAAGTGGCAAACTAGAAGAACAGACGTGTTTGCAGCTGGTGTGTAGAGAGGAATGGTAGCAAATATTGGATTTAGACATCACAAAAATAGCATCCCCTTCTGCTCCCAGCAGGAATTTCGTGATTGACCTCAGTGCTAATAGGATCAAACAGAAAGACAAAAGGCATATAGAGGTAGATAAAAGCAAAGAGGTAAAAGGACCAGACTGGCAAACTGCTGACTGCACTGATGTGAAGGGATGGTAGTCCTTTAGAATTAGACCTTCCACTGAAAAATGCAACACCCCTGTCTAAAATGTATAAATTAACTGAAAAAGGACTCATATGTATAAGTGCTTTACCTGCTTCATGGATGTGTTAATAACTGCATTATGTAGATATGTATACGGCTATAGTTTGTTTGTTATTCTGCATAAAATAATTGTTTATCAGTAGCCTTTCTAGCAAATAAAAAAGAAAATTTGGATTTTTTTTTGCAGTAGTCCAGTCCATACCTAATCCAGCAAATTCCTAGGTTCAATATGAAGCAAGAAGTTGCAGTTATGAGAAGTTTTTTAATTTTTCCTTTGGTCACACACAAACACATCATTAACATTATTCAGCATTATGAGAGCACTACTGCCAACAATAAAAGATAATGCATTAAGATTTTTATTCAAATTTAGATTTCATTAATGGCCTTGTAAAATTTTACCAGGGAGGAATAGAAATCAGGTAGAAGCAAAACCAAATAAAAAATTTCTTTGTTCAGTCCACATCTTGAGAGAAGACTGAAGGAGGCTTTAGTGAAAGGATTTTGAATAATTGATGTTGTTTAGGTGTGATGCTTCCCAGCATGGAAGAGAATTTGCAGGTAGACTTTTTTCTGTCTTGGATCTTGGAATAAAACTCATGGGGTAGGAATCTGAAAGATGTGGCAGCTCCTACCAGAGAAGAGTAAGGGAATAGTTCATCTACGGAGCTTGTCTCTTTCCATATGTCCATCTTGTGTAACTCCACCCCCCCTAGACATCTGCTACCAGCTTGAAGTGCTTTCCAGGCTCGCTCTTTAGCTGGTGAAGAGATGGGCAGTGATTAACTTCTTTTACTTCAGAAACCTACTTTGGGAATGAGTATTAGGGTCTAAGGAGCCTAACTGTCTGCATGAAAGAAGGAGCTTAGGCAACTAGCTTAGATTAAATGTCAGCCTTAAACTTTCAGCCTGCTACAGTAAGTGTTTCTCAATATAATTTAATGTTATTCACTCTAGTGTTAATTTATATCTCACAGCCACATTTTCTTGCAGCATAGCTCCAAGTAGTGTCATGTCACTGCATGTCTCCCTCATCCAAGCCTCTAAATGTGGGAAAGGAAGAAGCCTTCATCACCCTGGGACATAGAGACACCAGATGCCATGTTTGATTGGAAGCTGTTTCCATGGCATTTGTTGTTTTGTACTCACCACTTTCTGTAAATGATTATTGGTCTGATATTTTTTGCATGATTCTGGTAGGTCCCATTACTTTGTCTCCATACAAGAGAAAACATTGCTTGGAAATCCAGGGGAAGAGCCTATGTATGCAGAACGGTTTAATGAATGACCTACTTCGGGAACAAGAGACAGAGTGGTAGCCCTAGTGCAGAGCAGTGAGGACTCTTGCAAGGCTGGATGCCTTAGTCTTGAACAAAGACTCAAGCTAATGCAGCTTCAGATGCCTCTCTGGTTTCTTTGGAACTAGTTTGGGTTTCTCTGCGCATGACAGCATTGTGTGATGTAGACATATCAGTAGAGTTAGTATGTGCCCCATAAGCACATGTGATCAATGGAGAAAGGTTATCTAGAGAAGTTTCTTCGAAAAGCTGAGGAGCTTGTGACAGAGAAACAGTTACTTGGCTGAAAATTTTTCTCTAAAAAGGCACAAGGTGTTTGGAAAGGGATGTTCAAACTCAGTTACTTGATCAGGCAGCGTGATTATTTTTGACAATATTTTGGCAAGATCTCCTGACATGTAACAGATGATTTGCAATTCCTATTGCATAACTCCAGTAATAGTTGTGAAAAAAATATTCTGATTAATTAATGAAGTTCAGTTTCTTTGGAATTACACTTTTTCTGGGTGGCAAGAGAGTTGATGAACAGCTTTGAAATAAATGGGTCCAAATTACCGAGCCGAAGAGTAGCTTCCCTCCCCACATTACGATAAAGACTACTGTCTGTAGGTTGGTCACAGACCCCTGGAAAGCACATGTGAAGACTGAGTCAAACTACTGGAGATGTTTACAACTACCAAACTTAGCCATCATGCCTAGGTGCGAGATTAGGAGGCTAGTCTCCCAGAACTCCAGCTATGGTTGGTGGAGAAATGAGCATCCCCTGAAGGTAATTTAGAGCTGGAGCCTAACTTAGGTTCTCTGAATCATCATCTGCAAGTACCTGTAGAAGAAACATAGCCTAAGCCTTATCTTGGCTAGCCTTTAACCTCAGTGGGAAGCTACAGGTTAGGAACTGTGCCTATTTCCCTTCTCCCTTCTATGTCAACATGCTTTCTCCATAGGTAGACTGTCTTCTAGATCTGCTGCTAATGCAGTGATCCTTGGCCTTGTTATTCATAATTCAGGTACTAAATTAATTTTCTAAGCCTAAATCCAGATTTGGTGCTGAGAAAAACCTGTTGAAAGGGCTGGTTTGAAAAACTCAGGAATTGGAGGGGAGCGAGTTATTGAAACTTATTTCATGGACTTTCCGAGAATTCCTGAATAAGAAATGATGTCAAAGCAGTAAGCTCAGTGTGCAGGGTCTCTCCTGCATCTTTTTCTTACAGGGATGTGGAAATCAGGATCAGTCCTTCATGCCTCTGAGCCTGCTGCTTTTGCTGTTGCAAGCAGTACAAATACTCTGTTTGTACTCCTAAGCAGAAGAATCACTATGCATCTGAGTAGAAAACCGCAAGATAAGTGATTAACCAAACTCTTTTGTAGTTAGGCATCCAAAGGACAGAAGAGTCCTTTTTACTTATGTTAAGGAAATCTTACATAACTTACATTTATTTTCTTTTCTACAATGCAGAACTCCTCACTGATGTGTCTACGTACTTGAGTCCTTTTGAAGCCTAAAATATGTATCTATTTGCTTTTGTCTCCTTCCTCTATGTCTTTTGTCTCCATATGTCTTCAAAATCCAGTAGACAGAAGTTTGGAACTTGTATATTGCTCCTCGCATAGCCACATATTATGGATGTCAAAACCGTACACACTTCATATTTTGTTTTAAAAGTATTACCAACATGTTCTGAACAACATTTGGGTATTATTATACTGTAACAGTGTTCACAAATTCAGGTTAAAAGAGACTCACAGGAGTTTCTGTGGCACTTCTGGAACGGAAATACAAATGAACACTTAAACTGTGTTGAAGATGGAAGGCTACAGACTGTTGGGCATGATCTTGTTAGGGAAGACCAATTAATGGTATCCTAGATGAGAGATAAAATCTTCCTTTGAGAAGCCTAAGTCTTTCTCAAAGTTACATTTTCCTCTAAATGACACCTTCCAAGGACGCTGGCCTTCGATAGGTCTAGAACTAATTTTGATTCTAGTTGCTTATTGCAAATTTTTCTACAGACCTCAAGTGGAAGGAGGAGAAGAATCTTGAACAGATCTTTTAATTTTTATTATTTTTTTCTCCCATGTTGCTACTAATTTATTTATGTCATGTCCTTCTCCTGTGAGTTCTTCATTTTAAAAGAAACATTCCTACTAGACATCAGTTTGTTTATTGTGAAACCTAGCTGAACCTCTCTGAGATAAGAAACTGATCTAAGGATAGAGAGATGAAATGCTCAGAAGTGTTCATCCATACTCAGATTTTACATCCATACTAGCCTTCTGAAAACTTGCGTTCAACTGCTGCATAGCTTGGAGATGTTGAAAAGTCTGACAGTTGAGCAAGGGCAAATCTGCTTTAGTTTGATGTCTCCTCTGCTTGTGAACAGCACAGAGTCCTACATCTGGACAAAGTCCTGAAAACTCTGACAAAACTCTGAAGAGAAGTCTTGCTCTCCCCTGCTTTTGCAGTGGGCCTGGGAAGCTGATCCCTTGGGAATATAGCAGGATGGGTTCACAGTCACATCATGGCATATGGATTATTGTGATCCAGAGCAAGGATCCAAGCTGCTCTCTGAAGGACTGGCAGGTGAGTGGTGTAAAGTTCGATCGTATGTTAGAAGGAGGACATGAACTACAGCAGATGTTCCTATCCCAGGTTACACAAGGAGTTTGCGAGGCATGCCAATGGGGCAAACAGGCCACCACATACTTCTGGTGTAAAGGGACATGTAGGAGGAACCCAGGACTGGGGTGTTCTTCTCAGTAGCTTAATAAGAGCCTGGCTAGGAGGTAATCAACTAAGTCTGCAGCATATGGTAACTGATGCTGAATCAGAACACGCAGAGTGTATTTCACCCATCAAAGGTTGTTTTCTTGAGGAAACACATACATTTTCTGTACTGCATGTTGTAAGGAAAGCTTGATGGTAACATGGCCTAAGCTATTAATTTCTGATCAGATTATCCTGGCCTTTTCAGTGTCTTTGTCTATGTAGTGCTCAGGAACATGGTTTAGGGACCCTGGCAGTGCAAGGTGAACGGTTGGACTCCGTGATCTTAAAGGTATCTGCCAACCAGATGATTCTGGGATTTAGTGAACGCGCGTGTGTTTGCACATGCACTGTCTTGGGAAATAGACTGCGCTGTCATGTGAGGGCCAAGGCAAGCTGTGCCCCTGCTGAGCTATCTGTTGTGTAGCTGAAGAACGGCTTGTTAATTGGCTAAGCTTGTATTTAGCAACTCATTCACAAGAATTCAGAAACTACTTTTTCAGCTGGCATGTTTGCTTCCCCCAGCGCAGACTTCAGTTTGTCATCAATAACAGCAACTTTCCCTCCAATTTTTGCTGTGTTCTTCTTGATTTTTTTTCAGACCAGCCAAAGCTGACAGCTGTTTTAAGCAGGTGAGAAACCAACTTCATTACTTCTGTGCTGTCAGCACTGGAATCTATGTGTTTAAAAGTATAGGCATACATATATTTATTTATACACACGCATATTTTGTTTTACAGCATAAAATTATAAGGCAGGAACTGTTCACTTAATATATCAAAGTGCTGTGCACAACCACTGCACTATATCATAAAAGCTACACACAGTAAATCACTTTTATATTTGCTTGTGTGTGACAAAATATTTAAAGCTGGATTCTAACCTACTTCTGTTTCTAACTAATTGCAAGTTATCATTTAAAAATACTGAACTTCTATTTTGGCTCTGTAGTAAATCAGAGTTTCAAGGTCCTGTGTTTTGACCAGCATAGAGTGCGAAGTCTTTCAGAACTTACAAACAGAAAGCAAAGCAAAAATAAGCAGAAATGTTCTGTAATAATATTCCATTGTCCTTCACAGCCCTTTTGTCTTCCCTCACATTTTAATGCTTTCTGGACCCCATGAGATGCTTCTACAGTCCAGCTTTAGTTCCTGCCCCTCTTTGCAAATAAATACTTCCACAGTGTGGGCCAAACCGTCCCTTTCCACTGACAAAGGAAGTGGCAAGCTGTGCTCCGAGCCTCTGCTGTGCCGTGACTCCTTCCCACCACTCACCCTGCAACAAGGAAAGAGAAAAGGTGGTCCAGGAGACCCTATGGCTAAGTCCCCTTACGTGTTGGCTAGTGATCAACCACCAAGAAGAGCTCTCTGCACCTCCCTGCGTCTTCTCGGAGTTATGTTTTCTCCATCTGATGATTGGGTGTTGCTTTATCGCCACCATTTTGGTGTGTTATTGAGCCTGCTTAATGCATTTTCTCTGCTGATGACAGAGGGGTCATTACCACCACCAGACTTCATCCTCTTCCAGTTTTTCGTCAGGTGCTACTACCAAGTCCACAGCAACATGTTGAGTGAGTCCATCTACTGGTCTTCCTGCTGGCATGCCAAATGTGATTAATCTAAGCCTTTGAGTTTTGTCAGGCTTGTTTCAAGTGGCTTATTTTCATCTCTGCTTTTCAAACACGTTCATTATGTTTTGATAATGCACAATTGCCACAAATATCCTCCCTTAACTTTACCTTCATCAAAAACATCTGACACTTTCATTATTTATACAGCAGGGGTCACAGTCAGTTATGCTTCTTACAAACGGGAGGAATCAGTGATTGGTGTCAGCTCCCATCTGAGGGCTAAAGGTCAGACAGAGGAGGGAGTGAAGGCGTTCCGCTGATGGGCTTCTGAGAAAACATATCAGCTTGACTGGAGTCAGGCCTGTGCTCTGCGCTGCTGCGCTGGCTGACTTTCAAAGCTCTTGGAAAGTGTACCCATGCCTCTGAGTTTCGGTGCCAATTCTCTAGCCATTCTGCAGGTCAGAAGGGCAAGTTTCAGATGTTTTGCTTGCTGAGTGCAGAGTTGTGGTTCACTGTGTGGGCCAAGTTAATAACCTGATTAATTTATTTATACCTGGCCTTCAGCCACAGAGTGCAGAACAAGAATCCTGAAGCAAGCGTTGGTGCATTTGCTTATGAAACACAAGGCACAATCTGGCATTTTTTTTTTAAACCTAAATTCAACATCAGTATTGATGGGGGAATGCTCACTGCTTGCATATATTTAATAATTAGTGAAGAAGTCTCAAGTGAAAAGCGCTTATTTCTTAACCAATTTCTCAAAAAACTAGATAGGAATAGAAATGTGTATTGTGGTTTTTAATGCCTGCTTCTCCAATTATGGTGAAATCTGAAGGGTTTTTCCCCTTTAGATTTTCCCAACACCTTCAAAGATTTGTACATCCAATGCAAGCCTAACTGTTGCCCTTGCTGGAGAATAATTTTATTTTCCTTGAAGGCTTATCCTTTGTTGCTCCTGGGCTTCTTATTACTGCTGTGACTTTCAGTGACATGTGTCCATTGAGACTTGTAAGCACAAATATTTCTGCTACCAAGAAAACTAGAGTCTTAATACCCACATTTTCAAGGTGTGCACCCCCTTGAATTTACACATGCATATACGCATACATTCAAACCCCTAAATCTTTTTTGACATGCTTTTATTTTTATTGAATTTTTCTTTCTGTGCAACAAACATTATAAAGGCATTGGCTAGAAATACTTAGTCAATGGGTTTTAAGTTTAATTCAAAAGGATCTCAACATTTTAGACCCCACAATACAAAAGGTGATTGCTTCTCTGAGCAATGGGCTGTGTGTAAAGCATAACAAGAGGCTAATTCTTTTTTCTGTCACTGACAAGCTCGCCAAACTTGGACAGGTTTGGGGCCAGGGGGACTGGATTATTGAGGCATGTTGAGCTACCACCTGTCTGCTGAGCCACACTTCTTAGCTTGTTTCATTTGTAAAGTCAAACATATTAGCCTAAATGACAACAAACATGGTAAAAGCACAGGATAAGAAGACAGGATTAATTTCTAAACTTCAGCCTTGCTGTTTGGCTGTTTGATTCAGGACCGGGGTGGGTGGGGTGGGTGGGTGTGGGGGTTTGGTGCGGGGAGGTACTCAGAAACTCCTCAGAAACTCGTTAAGCCGAGTAGATTCCTGTGAAGTGGCGACAAAGAGATACTGCTAAAAGACACTGCACCCTAGGTGCTTGCACATCATGAAACACACAAAAAAATACTGTAGAAAGCTTTCCATTGTAGGTCTGAAGACAGCATAAAGATCTTTCCCATCTTACCCTAAAACACTGGATATCATCGAGTATTGACTACAAAAGAAAAAACATCATTTTTGCAGCTATACGGAACCTTATGTCATTATGTAGTGGGTAGTGACCTGGAACTCATTGCCATGGGATTGAATGGAGGCAAAAGGTATCAGCAGCTTCAAAAGGGAACTAGGCAAAAAGGAATATGGCTACAGATCCATAAAGAGACACTAAAGGGAATGGGCAGGATTATCCTGTAACTGATGTTGGTAGACAAGGAATGTGAAGGGCCCAAATTCCTTGTTTCCTCATATTCCTGGTTTCCTTCATATTCCTCAGAAAGGATTTTTTTCAAGAGATTACTTCAGCAGTGATGGCTTTCCACTTAAGACTGCTTCTGTATTGCTACTCTAATGATTGAATATACTTATTTATATATGTATATAAAAATGAAGGAGTCATCCTACATAAATGTGTGACTGGCAGGCTGCTCCTTCTGTCTTTTCAGACCCAAATTCAGATAACTCCTGTGGAAATGTTTTAATATTCATGGCTCTTTGACCAAGTTCAAATTTACTGCTTTGTGGAAAGGATATTATTTCTTTCCTTGGTTCTGCTTTTGCAAGGACGTAATTGTCCTCAGTTAGTTCAAGCTGGGCAGATGTCATTAGGTGGCTGTGACTAGCACCCAGATGGAGCAGCTCAGAGGGTCCTGATGCTCTGCTACCAGGGCTAGTCAGGTTCAGGGCAGGTATAGCAATATGAGAACTGCCCCAAAAGTAGGGTCACATCCCTGCTTGCTGTGGGGTAGGTTAATTTTACCATGGGGCAGTCGTGTGTGAGCATGTTGTGGGAAGACACAGTCTGTTATCCGCATCTACCCTGATTTAAGTTGCTCGTTGGCTTGCATCGTGCAACTGGAAGAAGAAAGTAAGCTGGGAAGCAGGGCCTGGAGCCAGGCAGGCGGTCAGGGCACCAGACATGTCTGGATTCCAGGTGATGAGCTGGACCAGTTCACAAAGCTCAATTTTCTCCATCTTCCTGTCAGGAGGACTTTATGAACCCTGAAACTGCTCCTCCCCATGAGAGTTTATGAAGGAAGAAGTGTTTCTTTCTGTTTGGCTTTTCTTTTCCCTTGGCTCAGATTTGTTATGCTTACAGGTATTTTTTGAATAGGTTTAATAAAGGCTTGCTGACAACCTGTGGAGCACCAGGATCCCACCGAATTTGTGAAGTGCTGGAAGCACTGTGCAAGATATCTAAAATCTGAATCCAGAAAGCAAAACACAGATTTTTTTCCCTCTGCCACCTTCTGGCTGTGGGGTACACATGCCAGCACAGTGTCTTTGCACATGGCAGCCGTGGGCACACTCATCCTGGTGACAAGGAAGGTCCATTTACAGCACCGATGAAATCCAGTAGCAGAAGATGCATTTAGAAACCATGACAACTTATATACGGATGATCTGCAGCCTCCAGGGAAATGAAACAGGATTTCACCCGCTGATCTCCTGTAATCACATAACATCTGTAATACAGTCTAGAAATGAAAGACAAACGACAGCTCCCTTGTTGTGCTGCTCATCTTACGGTGAAGACAACACTGAGCAGCAGCTGAAATTTGATGAACAGGTTTCCTAGAAGTAAGAGGATAGGAAACCAAACTAATAGCTTCTTTTTTTCTTTTTTTTTTAATTGGATTAAGACATGGCTGTGAGTATTTTGTCATCTGAGCTCAGCTTTCTGTGGGTGAATATGATTATGCCAAGATCTGAATCTCATATCATTCATACTAGCAGTGGGTTGAAATCAAGCAGCTCATTGATGTGGTCAGGCGGAATGGGTGAATGATTTCAGGTTAACAGCTGATGGCTATCTCTTCCTCATATTCCCAAAGGGCTGGGAAAAAAGCCCTATGAACCCTTCCACTGCATTTGTCAAAGATTATTTGTGAGTCTGCACTGGGCCTGAAATATTTGAAGAGTTCTTATAATGTATTGTCAAAATTGAATGTACTATTGTGTTTAATTCTGCAAATCATATGGCATTGTTTCTGATGCTCAACTGACTGATGTGTAGAATTAACTCACAACAACAGCACCAATGGGAAACTTCAGATGGGGGGTGGGTGGGTGGATATTAGCAATTTAGGCTGATGAGAGCTTAGGCTTAATTTTTTTTTTATATATTTTTTGAAATATCCAGGTTAAGCTAAATTTAGAGGGACTCACACAAAATTAAAGTGAATTCATATAATAAATAAGTGCATACATTTTGGGAAATCCAACATGTTTACTAAGGCCTGACAGTAATGACTGATACTTTGTAGTGTAAACACTCCACAGAGAAGACCAGCAACAGCACATTTCACCAATGCTCTTAAAAGCATTGATTTGCTGACCCCTTATTTTTCACAAGTTTTCCCCCTGCCCCTTTCTCCCCCTACTCTATTCTAAGGGGGGAATCAGAATCTTTGAGATGATGCCTGGTGGATAGATGCAGAGGGGACTGGTACAGATTGAGATGTATTGGGTTTGCTCGACGTAGCAGCAGAGAGGAGTGGTGGTGGCACAGCTGGTGCCAGCAGGCTCTGAGGACTCCTTGTGCAGTGTGGGGAGGAGAGATGCAGGTGAATGTGAGACTCCTGAGCCTGAAGACAGAGTCTGCAAGGGCTTCAAGCCAAAATGCATAATGTAAAGACCTGGAACTGACCTTGTGCCTCAGTTCTTGGTACTCACTTCTTGGCACAATGGAGAAAGAGCCTTTCTACCACAGCAGCTGCCATGCCAAACAGCACAGCCATTTGTTCCTTCCTCCCAGCAATGCTGGCACACTGTGCAGCAGTGTGTACCAGAAGCTGCTCACTGCATGTTCTGTGCTTTCTTCATCCCGTCAATTTGATGCAATAGTTCACGTGCATGAAAAAACCCTGAGCTAAGAGGGTTAATGGCGAAGCCTGTGACTGATGGAGTAACCATGAACACCACCTACACCTCAGCAAACCTGTACTTCCTGACTTGTGTCTCCCTGGGGCCACTGACATTGTTCTTGACAGGGGTCAGTGTCCTGACATCATGCCTAACTGCCACCAAACTACACCCTGTTTTCCAATAGTTTTGCCGCTAGTGATTCTCATGACAGTCTCAGCAGTACTCCATTATCTGTCAATGCTCCATAATCTGTCAGTCAAACCTGCTGCACAACATCAATTGAACAGCTTTGCCAGTCTAAACAGTGGCTTGTAATTTGTTCTGGAGTCATTGTAGTTGCTAGGTCTGATGCTGACAAACTTCCCAAATTTTTCTCTCTTGACATAACACTTTCTGCACCAAAAATGGGAGAAAGGCAAGGAAGATGTCAGCGGGCTGAGAGATGTGCTGTGAGAAGGCCGTAGAATAGGCTAAAAGATGACTCTGTTCAAATCTCTAGTGGTTTCAGTCACTCTAGGTGGTGTTTTCAGAGGGAAGTTTTCGAAGGTGAGGTATTTTGCGCTCCTTTTCAGGCATCTACCTCTCCTAATTTGTGCAGTTCATTTCTGCCATGGCTTCGTCTCTTCTCCATACATCTTCTGGAGCCCAGGCCCATAACTTTACTCAGCTTTTACAATAAATATATCAGGAACTGAAATTGTGTCCCGTTGCAAATAAACTCTTGATAGTTCCAGACAGTGGAGCAAGGGATGATAACCATAGATTGTAATTCAGAGAATCATGTTGGACTGTAAGAAAAATGACTTCCCCAGAAGCAAAGTGAAGTGGCTTATAGGGGCTGTGAGATCTCCAGGATCTTTCCAAAATGAAGCTGGATGAAGAAATGGCAGACCTGAACTAGTGATGGCAATGGTCCAGTTTCAAGCAGGAAGTTGGATTAAGTAATCTTCAAACAATATTTCTATGGTTTTGTGGGTATCTGTGTTCTTGTCAGAATGGTCCTTCAAATGGGTTTGGCCTGAAGCAAATATCAGTCTCTTGAACCCTCCCCAGGCATCACCTCGGAATTAGCCTAACCCATTCCCAATAAGCAGTTTTGATGGTGCCACCTTGTTTATAAGGGTAAAAGGATTTTATAGCATGGTAACTAGGCGTTCTGTACCAGTTTGCCTCAGTGTCAGAGTGTCCAGAAAACATACGAATAATTAAATTTCCTTTGATAGATGTGTCCTGAAATGGAATGTAAAGTGGCAACCAGTATAGATGTGTTTCCCTTTTGGCCTTGTCTCTGGTAAAGACAATCAGTGTGGCCATTTTCTTAGCTTTGACAAAGGGCTAACAAAATGTGCACAAAATGAGCACTAGGACCACTAGTTTATTATGTTAAAAGTTCTTTAAAGGATGAAAATGACAATCATTTAGCATTGCTGTCAAGAGGATAATCTAGTTGTGATCTTGCAGAAACATTTACAAGTATTCTGTAGCAAAATAAAATTTGTCATTGTCTTTCTCTGTAAAGATGTAGTGTGATGTTGAATTCAATTAGAATACATAATAAGAGGGGGTGCTGTCACGTAATAACCTGATTTCTAAGACCTGAACTTTATTGTCTTGACATTTTGGTGAGGGCTTTCTAATCAAATAAACATAAGGCTCTGGTAGCCTTTGTTCATGGGTAGTCTAGTTCATGGGCTCCTGGCTGCATGTGTCTGTAAGCAAGGTGGCAACTCACTGCTTTCACTTAAGAATTTAGCTATTGCTATCATTCTACTTCTAGGAGGGATCACAAGAATTATCTTTCTGGATCAGACAAGGAAAAAGTTAGTCCAGCATTTTATCATAGGCACTGGCTGGGCTCAGCATCAGGGGGAGCCCGAGATTCTGCTGGTACCAGATGGTGAAGGAAAAATAACCTGCAAATACACCTGCAGCAAGGGTTCTGGAGTGAGAGATATGGGAAACTCACAATAACCATATTTAGACCTCGTTTTTCTGACCTTTACCAGTGGGTTTACATTGCCTCCAAATAGTCTAATCTATTTTTGTTGATGTTAACCATTACCAAATGCTGAATTTAGATGAGCATTCAGGGTGCTGACTCTCTAGGGTTCTGTGCTCAGGCTAAGAGGAAGGAGAGCACAGTGCCTTGGGGCACAGCTGCCCTGCCATCACAGTGAAAGGAAGCAGAACAAGCTTAGCCGTGGGCAAAAGGTCGGGCAAAAAAGCTTGTGCTCAAAGGTATGGGTAAAGCCTGCAGGCAGTCCTGCCTCAAATGATCCTCAAATTACCATTTGGGGCTGAAACTGGGAAAAGTGGGTGCTTGTGCAAACGCAGGATTAGCCAGCTCCTCCTCCTCCTAACACCCTTCTGAAGAAGAAACTTTTATTTCTATTCCAGAATGGGTGAAGTCGGAGCAGTAAGGTTACACTTTCTCCAAAGGCACACAGGGAGTTAGTGGAAGGGTTTGAATTACAACCTGTCTCTCTTCCTCCAGCCCTAAGCTTAGCCCTGCAGAGCGTGCTGCCTCCCTCTTAGTTTCTCATTTTCTTTGTCCCACCACATCCACTTTGAGAATAGTGAGAACTGGTCTTTGGGTCCCCTCTCCAAGTTTGATCCTGTAGATCTTTTATATTAGCCTCATTTATAATCCTGTATATTCATTTGATTAATGACAGATTTACTTTTTATTGTAATGCAGCATTCAGCTCAGGAGGCTCTTTTTTCTTCTTGGATTTGTTTTTTTTTTTTCTGTTTTTTTTGAGTCTTTTTAAAATAAAAATGATTTTTTGTAGTGGCACTTTGCAAAAGAAACATTTTCAAGTGACACATAATTATACTCTACAGTTGTCAAACAGAACAGTGGTTAAGTGGCTGTTCGATAACATGCAGCAGCAATGCTGTATCAGGTACTGATGTTGCTTGCCTTTTAACTGTGGTATAATTATTGGTATTTTAGGCAAAGTACTGCATTTGTTCTCATGTGAAAGTAATGTGGGGAAGTATTCTTATACCATAATGCTTTTCAAAGTTCATATGTATGTGGGCAAAAATGAACATCAGTCACCCTAGAAAGAAAATAGAGAATTGCTCATCCTTTCTAAAATCAGGAGTTTTAAAAAAGGTACAAATGTGTTAGAGGCACCTGACTCTTGTGTGGTCTGAGGTTCTTGTGTGTTTTGAAAACATACTGTCTTCCCCCACTTTATAGAGTAACAGGAGGGCTATAACCTAAGATGATACTTGAATGTAAAGGGCAGCAGAACATAGTAAAGGCCATTCAACGTTACTCAAACTGGTAAGTGGCTGATAGTAACCAGATCAGCATGTTTTTCATAGCACCCTAAATTAAACATCCACAACTTTTAGAAAACTGTGTTTGAGCCTAGAAAAGTACACTGGAAGAGCTAAATCATCCCTGGAGTTCTTGCGGCCAAGGTCTGTTTTCTGTAGTGTTTTGAAACCTGAATGCACTGAGAAGGCTTAGCAAAGAAAACTCCGTATGTAAGTGTTTTGTGCCTCTTAAATATGAGTTTCTACAGGTATTAACTTCCTTCATGGTTTATCAGGATGAAAGTGTGAGAATTTGGGGAATGTAGCGCTCTCAGTATCAGCAGCCTGCTAACCTGTAAAAGGCAAGACTGAGCAGACATCTGACACCCTGTCCCACCTTATTACACAGGAGCAGAGATGCAAGTGCACAGGCTATTACGGTAGGAATTTAAAATGCTGGAAATATAGGAAAATACTGTGAACAATTATTAGAATTTTGAATAGCTGCTCATACAAAGTATTTCTTTACTAAGAAAGGGCGTTTGCAAAACAATGTCTTTTCTATGTCTGAATACTTTTATTCATGTCAAAAGCGTGCTAGCTGCAGAGGAAAAAGATTGCTGGCTGGTTTTGTTGCTATTTGTCCAGTTATGCTTGAATCTTTAAAAAGATCTCTAGGGAGAAGAAACAGTATTGTGTGAAACACAGCCAGCCACATGTCAAACTGATTAGCTACCTGTTTATGGATAACCTGAAATGGACATCTCTTTATGTATTTTTCCCTTATTCTCAAGAATAACTGACACTTTTATACAAGACAGGATTGTCTGCCAAGAGGATAACGGCTAAATGTGTCAGATTTATTCACAGTGAATCATTCAAAACAACCTTACTCAATTTTTTTTCTTGGAATAAAGAGCTGCTAACAGATGGAAAGAAGGTTTATTGTCCAAAACATGAAGCATGAGATTACTGGTTGGAAACATAGCTGAGTTCTTTCATATGTACATAGCTGCAGCAAATGTGCAGAAGTTTTATTTGGTACATAAGAGGTACAGTATCAGATGGCAGCTGACTGCCTTGCTATCCCATGTCCTGGAATGAGCAATACTATCCGTGAACCTCAATTGTGATATGACCTCTGTATTCCTAACGAAACAGCTACTTTTTCATAGCTTTAGTAACATGTGGTGAATGTTCCAGACCAGAAAGTGGTTGCTCACCTACCGGATAGCGGCAAGCAAACCTTCTCTGTTGTTAATTCTTCTAACTCCAAAGATTAAGTAAAACCAGAAGCTGACTAAGAATAGAAAGAAATTGCTGTTACTTACTGAGTCAGCTGGCAGCTGGTGACAGAACTATCTGCGTATGGGATGAACAAATTCTCCCAAGCTTCAGTTTGAATCATTAGGTTGGACATCGCAGGTAGGGTAGCATCCACAGCTTCACACCCATCCTGTCAAAGGATAAAAGATTGCAGAATCAGAGAGAATTAATAAAAAATTTTCTGGCCGATTCTTCCTTCCCTTGAAGCTCACAAGGTAGTTGCTAAATGAGCTCCTGCAGTCTTTCACTCGACGTTAAATAAGTGTGAACATCCCACCAGTTTTACCACATCAATAACATGCACAGCAAAACTCTCTGGGAAGAATAATCTGTAACTTCAGCTGAGCTTCCCCTTTTCCCTGAGGAGTGTTTAAAACTTCCAAACTGCCTGGGATCTTCTGAGAGCTCTCTTTATAGGAACGCAGTCACCCTTAATCCTTTGACATTAATTCGGTCTTCCTTCCCTCCACCCTGGCATTCTGCTCATTTAATTACTTTGCTCCTCAGCTATGACAAAGTGAGCATTTAGCATCAGAATAGCTCAGTGCTCCCTAAGTGTCATCAGCCGGCCCTGAGGCTGATGGACAATGGATGAACAAATGCCTTGGGGACAGCCCTTGGGGAAAGAGGTCTTTCTGCTCTGCAGCCCTTTTCTGAGGCTGGTGCAGTTCTGTAGAGACAGAAGCTGACACACCAATATGCAGACCATTATCTTTGGCAGAGTCGCCCCTGAGGTATTAAGTGCATCAAACGTAAGTCGGCAGGGATCTGTTGTTAGTTTCCCACTGTTCTACTCAATCATGTGCGTAATTTTTTGATACGTTTCAGAAGCATGGTAGTAAAGGGATATATTTGTGCAATACCATCTTTCACTTCTTAGAGTACAGCTCCTCTGTCCAAAGTGAAGTATAAAGTAAAATCAGGCACCTCAAAAAAAGGTGAAAGATAGGGCAAAGAAAGAGAAATCATTTAAATGCTAAGTGAGGCATAATTCTGAGTTTGGAGTGATAAGTCCCCCCACATCAGTTATATTGAAAAATAGGAGATTCAAAGATGAAGAAGGCCATGACATCAGGCTGTTTACAAATCCATGGTGAAGTAGTTTAGCAAGCATGCTATTTGTTTCTTGGGCTTTCATGTAATGAATGATTAATTAAAAAAAAAATATAGTAAACACCCCCCACAATTTTAAAGTTTTCTCTTAATAGCTTCCTTGTTTTAAGGATTGTTTATCAACCTCACTTGATTTTGATTACCAAGGTTTGAAAATGACCTCCTTATATTGGTTCTGGTGAAAATTTTCAGTTTTATGAGATCTAAAACTTTCCCCGTTAAATGCAATGCTGAAACTTGTAGGTATTTCAGTAATCAGGGCTTTGGGGTAACTGTCAATAGTCAACTGTCAACTGACAATAGTCTCAAGTGCCTAGTGCAAATGCGCATCCATGGCTGTAAATTCAGTCCCTGGAAGAACATAAATGGCTATACAATAAAGTTACAAAAACAAGAAAAGCATGCATTATTTATCTGCTAAAGTGAACTGGAAGGACTTAAAATAAGGCTAGATAGTGCCTGAAATATATCTTCAGTGCCTAATCTTAGTCTGAATTATTCTTGCATCTGTCCCGTTTCAGGAATCAGATTGGAACCACAATTTGACAGCAGAAAAAACATCTCATTGACCCAAATAAGCCTTTTTGTCTTTCCTGCAGAACTCGGACTCAAGGCATGTTGCTGTAGTGATTTAACAAACATACTGGGTTAGCACAAACATTGTGGAGAGGTCCAGTATCTTCACTGGGACTTCTTCCATGTACTGAATCTTGGGCCTTATCTTTAAAATACCTCTCAGAAGTTTGGACTCTAAGCTGATCTGAAGATTTGTGAACATAAAAGATGATATGTGATTGGGAACACAGTTCCTTTAGCACTTTAGTGTCTGGGGAGGGGGCAGCTCCTTTGCTAGCTTTTTCCATGTCCTCATATAAAGCCCATTTTATGCCCTACATACACATCTAATTATTGCATTAGGCATATAGTTTTGCCTTTTGCCTGGAGCGAGAGTGAACAAACACCAACTGATGTGTTGCTTAACGCAGTAGCAGAAGGGACATTGACATTTGGGAATGAGAAAGCTGCAAGGATTTTTGTAGAGGAGAATGGCTGGCTGATCACTGCTCCCAAATGCCTCTGAGCTTTGGCATCCAGCTCCTGAGATTATGATGATGAGTCTGGTCCATTAAGAAAGGTTTTCAGAAATGTCAGTCAGCTTTGTTTAACAAACAGAGCTTACTGACAAGTCTCATGGCATAATGGAGTGGGAGGAGACTGGCTATGTCCTATGCGAAAGGTTTTTGGTCTGAAAACTGGGGTAAAAAACGACAATGCAGAGAGTATTTGTGTGATTGAGAATTCACTCAGTTCCAAACCATACGACCAACTTGGCACTGCTGTCGCAACAGAAAGTGGCTAGGCTAGCAGTCGCAGTTCAGCTGGTGTTTAGAGTTCAGATGCCCCTAAGTCTGATCCAGAAGCAGCAGCCAAGAGATCTGATCTATTTGAAAGTGCTAGCAAGCACTTGGTCTTGGCTGGCTTCACATGGAGCTTGTTTCAGCTGGACATGGACAGAGCTCTTGGTTTTGCTCTACAGATTTTAGGTGCTAATATTACCATTTTGTGTCCTGGGATTTTGGATGCAGGTCCAGAGATTAATATAGCATTTTCTGTAACTTTTCAAGCAACAGCTATTTTACATTTGTGACTTGTATTTCACCAAAAAGGGAGCAAGATCTACCAGCTGTTACTTCAGCACCAGCAGCACAGAGACCTGTTCACATCACTTGTCACTCTGTGTTGCAAGCTCTCTGACGGGTGTTGCTTGACTACTGGTTTTGTCCAGTTGACTCAAGATGTGAGTGTATTTTACCCCGCTGAGGGGTAAATACAGACATCTGATGGAAAGCAGAAAGAGAAAAGTAATGTTTCCTTTGTTCTTCTCTCTGCTTGGATGGACTATGCAGAAATCGGGGTAGGTAAAATCATAAGTCCAGAGTCGAGTAACGGCTTGTGTCATTGGTGACCTTCTGCTCTGGTCCAGTGCAAGCTTCCTTCCTAGTACTCACTGCTAGGATGGAGAAACAAAATGCCATTTTATTATGACTAGGCAAAACTCGTAGCCTGATTGTGAGGTCTGGGCTGAGACTACACAGTTGTCCCCATGCCTTCTCAAACTTCATATATCACTTTATAGGCAGTAGTACGAGTGGGGAAGAGAAGTCAACTGCTTGGTATGACCTCCTCTGGGAATTGACAGAGCTGTACCCCAATATGTGCTATGAATTAGGTGGAGCAGAGTGTGGAAGCTACATTTCCCACAACGTGACTGCTTTTTCTGTTCGGCCTCTTACAGGAGGCAAATACGCACTGCTGTTTTACTACGAGTGGTCCCGATGTATGCTGCTGCAGCCACCTGCAGCCTGCATAGCTTGCCCTGAGGGACATAAATACTTTAAGCAGGTAGATGGTGGCAGGGCACATGTACTGTGGTCACCTTGATCTTGGGAGGATGAACCAGCTCCCACAGAGTTCCGTGTTCCCGAAACCAAGCTGATTCAGGACTAAGGTTTTTTCTCTGGTTTCTGTACTACCTTTCCAGTTCACTGTGATTATTTCGGAGAAATTAATTTCTAATTAGAAAACAGACTAGTTGCCAAACTTGGCTTATACTCCTACGCAGGTGCATACCTTTGGGGCTGGATTTCTTTTTGTAAACCCAGATAAAACATGCTGAACTGTTTTTTCCTTTTGATTGAGGTGAATGATATGGTACTGTTATTTTTACTTCTATTCCTTGGCCATCCATTACCACTCTGTTGTCTGACAGTTCCAATATACACAGTAAACAAAAATAGCAGGACCAGTTCAAGTGCAGGCAGAGAGGCAGCCATCTGTGGTAACAGGCTGTAAAACGGTGCTAAAACGGTGGTGGGGCAGGAAAGCCAGCATCTTGCTTCTGACTTTGCCAGTGCTGGAGCCTTGGAGAACCAGGCTTGCTCTTGAAGGAACATGAAGGCTGAGAATGCAAAGATTCCTGCTAGGAAAAAGGAGTCTGTACCCTAGGTGAGATTTTTCAGCTGATGAGAGGAGTGATATCCCTGTCCTCCACCTGTCTTGCCCCCAAACTGCACTAAGCCCCCTCCTTCAAACTGTTTCTGCTCTGCTGCTCTGTTGTTCTGCCCCAATCAATTTTGTCCTGAGAAGCTATGGGCCGGCTTTGAGAAATAACAAGATCATCTAACCGTACTCCTTGTTATGTTTTTTGATCTTAAGTAAAAATACCTCAATGTTAAGAGCTCAGTCCTGTTCATTCTGAGTCTGCGGGTGACAGGAGCCTGGGATTGCTTTCAGGATGTGGCCTGCATCTCAGATGTCTGAGAGCAAACCTATTAAGAACAGGAGAAAGAAAATACAACTCACCACCACACTGTATTAACAAGCTATTAGACTGTATTTTCTTCGACTTTCATTGGTAACATTAATGTGATGCAAGTGCAACCTAACGGAAGGAAGATTATGGATTCTCATTGTGGATACTGGCTTTGCTGGTGAAGAGTTACTCCTATCTATGGCTTCATAGTCATTTTTCTGGCTCCTGCAGTAGAGGATGCATTTTAAATTTCTACCACAAATCCATGAAGAAAAATATTTATAGCACCCAAGGTAGGTAATCATTTCAGATATTAAAAAAAACCAACCCCCCTTGCAATTCTTGTTCTAAAATAAATAATTTTCAACCCTCTACTTTTTAAAGAGTAAGCAGCATCACAGGGAACTTTCAGTGTTTAATATTCTGAGTTCATGCTACTCTGAAATCAGCTTACATTTTGAAAAATGTCACTGCACAACCAAGCAACAATGCATATTTTTAAGGCTGCTCAGGTTTTTGATGTGATAAATCAGTTTGATTTTGAGAGCTTTGTATAGTGATAGAACAGTTTCCACAGTTTGCAGAGTTTGTTCCACCTAGGTGTTTAGCTGGAACTTTATCTCAAACCATAAATTTACAAAGGTTTTTCTGGGTCTGGATGTTTTCAGAAAGTTTATTAAAAAGGATGGGGGAATCCACATGTTTGCTTGAGAAGCCAGCTGGAATCTTGGAAGAAATATGTGCAGTTGTACACTCTTGGTAGTTTTAAGAAACCTGAAACATTATGTATCTTGTGGGTTATTTTTGCACCTCTGACTACTAGCATGAAAATATTTCCTGAAATTTAGCCATCCTGGCAGAAGCATCTATGGAATGATAGAACATGAACACATTGTTGAATTAGCATTAGAATTGCTCTATATATTTTTGTAAGATTGGTATGGCCGTACGCTCAAGGAAATGGATCTAAAAGACAATTTTTATCGTTTAATGCATAGCTCCACTTTGAAAGTATTTGGTAACAAGCTCCAGTTCAGATTAATTTTACTTGGTCCAAAACTGCAGTTCTAAAACTTAAAACTATGCAAAATGGAGGGAGAGATATAGTAGAAGGGGGAACGGGAGGTGCACAGGTCTTTGTGCACCCCAGTCCCTGTGCAGAAGATGGGTCCTTGCCTGGAGATGCTGTGAATAAGCAGTATTTTGCTGTATGGAAGCTGAATTGCCGTTTCTTAACCCTGCCATTGTCCCTGAGAGGACCAAGTGTGGGTGCTGGATTGATCACGGACCTGCTGTCATTGCATCGCTATTAGCATTGCTACCCTCAGGCAGTGCCAGTTTGGCACTTAGAGCCTCAAGCTCACCTTGTTGGTCCCTGAGCTTAGCATCACTACTGGGTTATCACAGTGTAAATGTAATCCCTAAACTTTCTTGGGACTGCATAGCTCACTGCATTTGGAACTTTTCATATAACTGAGATGGTATTGCTAATCATTTAATTTGGCCTTGATGGAACAAATGTTGCCACATTATCAATCAAACTCTGACTCTTGAGGGGAAAAAAAGCAAAACTTTCTCTTCTACAGGTAACCATGTTTTCATTTCAAAAATTTTTGAAAAAACATTTATAAATTCTTGTTTCATTAGCAACTTCTTCCCTTTTTAAGTATCAGCTAACAGATTTTTAAAAAACCCTACAGAAACCACTGGCAGGAAATACCTCTAAGAACTCCTGACCTTGGTTATGGCTATAGCATCTTCACCTGGGTAATCGAATTAATCAGAAAACAGGCGCTTATCAAACCCCCGCGCTTACCTGTCTTGCCACTGGGCATTTTTGATTTCATGTGCTTAATCTTGGATGACAGAAGTGCTGACTATGTAGTGTCATGAAAGGAAGAGGGTGTGGGAAAGCCTCAAGGGACCAAAGTGGCCAGGGAAGGTCACAGGACGTGGGTGAAAGAGCCCAAACACCTGCTAGGCCATGCCGACACTATTGCCAACAAAAATGTATTACATATGGATTTTCTGAGGTATGAAATGTTTTGGGCAAATGAAGGCTATGTGAGATCCTTCGCAGCTGGAAATGTTCTCACAGCCATTGGCGTAAACAGTAGCTTCTATGTAGGTATTTCTCTCTTAACAGACATGTAATATTAATGCAGATGAATAATAAGAACTATCTTTCTAGTCCTTTAAAATTTCCTTTCTGCCTTGGGAACTTTCATCAAAGCAAGTAAATCTCTGAAGTTACTGCTGGTGTTGTGGGGTGACTGGGTTGATTGGGAAAACAACTACCCAGGTACTTTAATTTTCTCTGAGACCTTCTGAGGCTCATCTGGGCAAGAATTGTTGGGTGTGGTACAAGCTGTACCTACTTACATTATTTTGCCAGATTGTATAGTTATTTTTGATAGCGTGTCCTGCGAAAAGAGAGGATACACCAGACCAGACTGGAACACGCAGAGATCAGATTAGCACCCTCTCCTTTTGCCTGTGTGGAGCCATGTTGTAGCTCTGCCCTGGGTTTAATTAAAAGGGAGTTTAAATTCTACATAATTTACTTTTTTTTTTAGTTAAATCTAAATTCTTCAGAATTTAATTTGCTTAGAGGACAGAGCAAATATTCTTAATCAATCTGTGGTCTGTGATACTAAGACTTGTGGCCAATTAAGTAATGCTGAAGAATGAATCCACCTTCCCTGCCTGTCACAAAGCATGTATGTGCGCAGAGCAGCAGAAGAGAAGGAAGGGAAAAGGTGTGGACAATGGCCATAAGGTCTGTGAGAGCCATCACACTCCCTTCTCAGACCCTCAGAAGTTTGCTGAGATGAGCTCCAAGAGCATGCAAGCAGAGTTCCTATGATCCACAGGGCACGCCTTCATCCAAAAGCTGCTGCTGCAAAAAAGCCTGATACTTCAGCATATTTTGAATGCCCTATGTGATTTATGAAACGAGACTTCAAGCCTTATTTCCTTTTATTACTGAGTAAAAGCTTTTCAAATGCTTATTAAGACAACCTGAGAATCAAGGAAGAAAACAATGAGTCACTCACAAAGAAGAAATTAATCTTTAAGAGAATCCTAAAAAAGAAACATTTATCACTCATGCGTCTTCATTTATCTCCCCACGCTGACTTAAGTACCATCTGTGTGACTGATACTGCCTCTGAACCTTTTCCCCAGCTCCTGCCTCGCCTTTCCCAGGTTAGTCATTCCAGCCACCCAGAGAAGTTGAGTATCTGGAGCTCCTTTGAGGTAACACGACAAAGTTTCTTTCTCTTGCCCCATTACCATTCATACTGCAGCTGGTTCAAAGAGTGAACACAAATCAATACCCTCAGCTGCTGAAATCAAGCTAACCTTATGGGCTGTTCTGTGTTGTCTTTCAGGATTAAGGCATTTTCCAACAGTGGTTTCTTGTCATAAAAAGTGCAATTTCTCCAAGTGAGGAGCTGAAACACAAAACTCAGCAACGTTAAGTTTGATCCCGGACTTCACGAAGAACGCCTGAATGTAATGCCTGCGAGCTAAAAAATATTAAGACCTTCTTAGTCAGTGTGGTTTGCATGCTATGCCCAGGCCAGGTGTAGGGTACTTATTCTTGTCACCAAGGTACCCCCTGGTGAATGATCATCTGATTGATCTGTTTAATCTCTTCTTCAGTTTAAAAACTATTTTGTTCCTACAAATGTTCTTTCTCTTACTATAAAAGAACAACAGAACAATAAATTGTTTGCTCTGCTCATCTGTATGTTAGCTTGGAGATTGATTTTTACAGCTCACAGCATCAGTAGCAAACTGAAAAGTTTCGGAAGTGTTTCTGCACTAGATCTAGAGCTGTGTTTGAAAAAGTCAAGAAGAGAAGCGGGGCTTTAAAAAGTTAACTGCCCACCTTCAAAAATGTTAGCCTGAGTTTCTGTGAGCAACAGTGGCTCCAGCACTGGACTCCAGTTGGTATGGCACTTGAGAAAAAGCTATGAAAAGCGAGTAGAGCTCCTCCTCTGCACTAAAAGTGCAGGAAGTTCATAAGACTCCATGTTTCTTCTCAGTCCTTATTAATAATGGAAACCTGCAGAAATGAAAAAAGACACCTATAATGTCTCTCAGGTGTGATGCAAGTTGTCTGTTTATTTAGCACTGATGTTGGGTATGGGGATGCATATGGTCAGGAAGGCATTGGGACCCCGGGTTGCCACAAATGCTCTTTGGAGACGAGATGCTTCCTAAGCATTCTGCTGAATTTGGAATAGGTAATCAGAAATTAAATTGCATTATATCTGAAAATAATAATTAAAAACCCAGGTTTGGAAATTATTGGTTTGGGGAAGAGCAATTCAGCACTTAGCTGAATCTCTGTGTAAGAATTAGCACTTAGTTGTCTGAAGATGACTTTGGGGGATTTTTTGGGATTGATTATCTACCAGGTCACACTGGTTATTCTTTCTTCAGCAAGAGCTTTGATACTCAACGTTGGTCCAAAACTCCTGTGCTCTGCACACGCACGTGCACACACACAAACACAGACACACAGAGAGGCAATCATCTTTTGTTTCCGTAATATAATGAAGATACCTTCCAGTTTTAGACAAAGATTACTCTGAACTTGTTGCATCTGTCGAGCCATCTATCATGAATACGTCCTCCGTTACCTTGGCCTGGCTTCTGCTGACAGTATGTAATTTCCCATATAAAAGTGTTTCTTTTAGTGTTCTCAGAGAACAACAGAACTAACATCCATATCTTTGCCTGTTGTGGAGGCATCCACAAAACAGACAGCAGTAGCTGCCCAAAAATGCAGATTTATTGCAACCAACGTTGCCCAGCACTCTGACAGACCAAAGTTAATTGCAAGGTTGGATGTCAGTTGGGAATTTATTACTACACAACAAATTTCTAAACTCTAAGAAGTACTCTTTTAAGAAGATGAACCAAAATGTGCACAGTCACTCACAGAAGGGAAAATCTGCCACTCAAGGGTACCCAAAACCAAGGCGTCCCTCACTCAAAAGGGGGTGAGGATTCACTCAAGGGTATCCAAAAGAAATATTGACTCACTAAAGGGAGGGGGAGGGGCTCACTCAATCCCGAGAAGTTTCCTTGGATGGTGTCCTGATCTAAGGGGAGAGTTCCTGACTGCGAACATGCAGCTCTGAGGAGGACCAACTCCAATTCTGTTCTCCAGCAGGGCTCCATTTACAACCAGTTCGAGTCTGAACTGTCATCATTCTCATTAGTTGAGGGCATGAGCACGACAAAGGCAGGCTGAGGGGCCGAGACTATGAGATTCCAAGTAATGTCCATGAGGCACTGAGCCAATCTTTATCAGGTCTTTGGCGAGCCTTGGTCTTTATCACGTCCTTGTCAGTGCGGCTGCACCTGCCACGTTGCCCAAGGTCATAAGTGAAACACTGAAGTGAAGCCAAAATAGACCAAAAGAGTTTTTGAAAACTGAAGAATATTCCTTTTAGAAAGCCTAATGACTGTTTTCTTTGCTGAACCAAACCTAATTTTTTATTATCTATATCCCTTATTTATACCTTAGTCTTAAAGTAACCGTTAAAGAATTCTTAGGAATTCCTGTTTTTAGTGTTATATACAATAAGAAATATTTTATTATATCACTACAAATTCAGTTGAAAAGTGAGATTAAATGGCGTGCTAACACAATTATTTATAAAAAACCCCAAACAGTAAGTAAATAGCCAATAGTAAATCATATTTCAAAGCCTGTCTTTGAATGGAATAAAACCAAATTACGACAGTTTTCACTGCATACCCTGCAAAGATCCAGCTACACTTTCATTTAATTTGTTTTCCCATATTTTTAAAGACTGAAACACGTATAAAGGCTTGGGGAGATGCTCTGAGTTTAGACTATATCAATATAGATTTTATACCTATACTGTAGCCATGATACAGTACAGTACATACATACAATGCAATAAAATAATAAAATTTTGTGCCCCCAAACTATCACAGGTAAGTTCCTCTTCCTTATATTGTACCTATTCCCCTCTAAAATAAAATGACAGAAAAAAGCAGTTATTTTCTTTGAATCAATGAAGCTGTCTCACCAACTTGCCCAGCTCCACCTGGTGCATTTGTGTCTCTGTGCATTATGTGACGTATTAGTGGAAAGGGACTGTCAGAAACCAACATTTGCAAGAGCAAAGAAGAGAGGTTTTGGGATATGAAATCAGAGCAGACGTTCCAGTTATCCCATTAGACAAGATGTGACCTTTAACTGGAAGACTGATACTTTGGGGGCTGACATTTGATTTCCCAGTGTTCTCCAGTGTGTTGTAATTTGCTACAAAACATGAGTAGCATTCATCTGAGGCTACAGGTTCTTTTGGAAGCGCACAATATGCTGTGAAAACAGCAGTTGCATTTTATAACTTGCCAGGCAGTCTTTCAACTTGCTAGTGAAATTATCTGAAAAGGAATGGGAACAAGTTTATAAATATTGCATGAGAGAGCTGTACAAACAAACAACAAAATCTATGGTTAGAGACACATGCTCCTTTTATTAAAGCAATATTTTATACATACATTAAAAAATCTCATTGAAATATTAAAGAGTTTGGTCTAAGCTGGGAAAACTGAAACAACAGCTGTTTCGGTCTCTTTTTCAGTGTCCGTTCCCTCATCACTGTACACTGTACTGTACAGCTGTGAGCATAACTCTTCCTCTGGATGTGGCTCTTTGTGTCATGGGAACTCTTTATAAACACTCTGCCTGGCCTCAGCTCAGGAAAGGAACTGTTACTTGCAAGGCATGTTGGTCCCCTGCAAATGATGGATGCCCAAAGCTCAGAGGAAAGGTGGGAAAAGACCCAGGTACAAGAGTTGTGTTGCTCTTGGAGGTGAGCAAGAGGTGATGTTTTTGCACTGCAGAGCTGTTTCCCACTGGGCGGACTTTGGTCTTGTACTTACAGTGCCTCTTCTGTTGTGCTTTCTGGAAAGAAAATGGTATTCCCAAGCAGGGAAGCTGCTGTGTTTGGATATGTGCATTGCCAATGTGTTTTCTCTTTTTTTTTTTCACTCGATTTCAGTGAGGCTCTGTTAGCACATGACAGCCATATTTTACCTGCTGCCTCACCAGTGAGCAGCCTGTCCCCAGCAAGTCCTGCTGTGCCAACACCCTATGAGCTTACAGCCTCCAGCGTCACACCTTCACAAGCTCATCCTTTGCCGCTCTGAGACCACCAGTCCTGCTATAAAGTATTCACCATCCCACCATCAGTAGCTTCTTTTTAGAAATTCAAAACAGAGGACTAAATTTTTTCCCGTTGGTTTGTAGATTATTTGATGGAGCAAGCTCCAGAAGAGCCAGGTCATCTCATCTGTGAGAATTAGGACAGGCTTTGGTTTGACGCTGAGTTTGTGTGATTGTCACTGGGGACTGCAAGGGGATGCCTCTCTGCTTGGAGTTGGTGTCCTCAGCTCATCTTCTGAAATAAGTCATTTACACTAGCTCGCCCCCAGCGAAGGGGGAGCTGACGTTCTGCTCAGTACTTTCTTACCTGGTAGCTGAGTTATTAGGAACTGGCAAATATTCAGTGGCGGACAGAGGGGAGTTGGTAGAAGCTACCCCGTTTGGGGTTCAGTGCTGCTTGTGCCCCTGCCAGGAGCAGCTGTGGAAACACTGGCTTTGGGGTGTCCCCTGGCCTTGGGCAGCATCCGGGGGGAATAAAACTAACCAATATACAGCCACTGAGGGCAGGTAGATGGCAAGCGAGCGGGTTTGGAGATGCTCTGTGCACACTTCACACTGGGGTTTCTGTAGGTGGACCCTGGCAGAAATGCAGGTTACTGGGACTGTGGGTAAATCCACACTGGAATTGTAAAAGAGCTGATGACCATTGGTGCCTGTGATTGCAGTAGGGCCCTCAGGAAAACAGAAAGGGTTTCTGTGAATTCTATTCAGCATTTGATTTTCTGTATTTTGTTTTGTTTTGCTTTTGGGTGGGGGGCAGGTCTTGTTTCAGGAACATTTGGGAAGTCAGAAAACTGGCCAATTTCAGAAAAGAAATGTAAATGTTCATCACTAGTATTTTGCATCTTTGTCTTTCAGGGTGATAACAGGTGGCAAAACTGTCAGCTCCAGAAGGGTGGATTTGTTGTTTGCAGTTTCTGCCTTGGATGGGTTTTTCCTGCTTTATCCACTGAGAACCAGAAAATATAGCAGGTCTACCGACACTGAGTGGACTAGCATGTCACACCTTCTCAGGCAACTAGTACCTGGGCTCTTGACAGCAAGGATTGTTCGTAATTAGTTTCCATCTCGACATGGTTGTTTGCTGTTATTCAATACAAAATGTTTCTCAAAATGTTTCTGGACATTCATTAGTAATAATAGAATATATTTCCCAACAAGCAAAGCAGAAGTGAGCTTCAATGTCTGTGAAATTATTACAAAGGTAATTATATTAGTTCCACTAGTGGCAAATAGCATTTATAGTTATTTTTTTGTGTCCAATCCAGTTATTAATTTCTTTAATAATTTACAATTTGCTTGTTGCGATGACACCACTTTGCTTTGTATGTAGCAGTAATGGTACTGTAGACAGTAAGCTGACCAGAGAATGAACAATAACACCTAAAATCTGAAGTCATGACTAAGAAGAGAATTTTGAACGAAAAAGCCCAAGATTGCCAGGCCAGACTGCCAAGAGCGTGAGACCAAATGCTGGAGACAGGACCTCCCTTCATTGCACCCTTTTGCTGGCTTCAGACCTATATATTTAGGGGGTGCAAAAATGACTCGATTGCCTAAGACTTGAATGTCCTAAATAGAAAAAAGTACATGTTGTTCTTTTTAAAATTGTTTAGTCTTTAAAAATAAATATTAGTCAGAAGATCGACAGCTCTTAGTGATTTTTCTCTATTCTGTTTGTACTTTGAGACTGGAGAAGAAGTGCAAGTTACCTTCAAACCCCTACTTTCCCATGTTTTTTTTTTTAGACTGAAAAGCAAATTGTTCAATTATCTTCTCAGGAGATAGTGTTTAATGATCTGTTATTAACTACTTGCCCTTCTTTCATTGTTATTATCTCCAGTCTTAACTCTTTAGCACAAGTAAGTTAAAAGTAAGTTTAAAAGAAGAATGATTACAGACTCAGTCTGATAAACTATCTTCTCTGATGAAAAATTGTCTTCTAAGAGAAACAGAAAGAGAAAACAAAAAGGAAAAGGAAAGGAAAAAGAAAGGAAAAGGAAAAGGAAAAGGAATAGGAAAAGGAAAAGGAAAAGGAAAAGTTTTGAATTTTCAATCTAGACAACTACATGATGCCAAGGCCATATCTTGGTTATGATTTTATTGATGGGAAATCAAAACTCTTTAAACTTTCTTTAAATTGTTAAGTAGAAATGATTGCACACCATGTACAACGTCAGTAGAGAATTAGTAACCTGCCTGCAGGAAAGATGTGATGCAGGATGCTGTTTTTTTTCCAGTAGAAGGCACAGAAGAATAATACCAGATCACTGCTTATTACCGTGGCAGTCTGAATTGGAAGCACGAAGGGCTGGTTATTTCACAGCAATGCCTGTTTCCTGAGGCTTTATAATCTGAATGTGTATCAAAGAATTCTGTACGGGATGTTAATAACATCCAAACTTTTTAATCTAGATGCAACATTACATTTTTCTTTTGCAAAGTTGACTAAACTCGTAGGCTTGCAACTGTTGAGTTCCCTTTCTGTAATCTGAGTGCTAAACTACCTCTTTCTTTCTGTTTTTTCAGTCCCCAGCTTTAATGAATACTTTTGTCATGGGGGGACACTGCGCAGGAAAGAACTAATATACGTGTGTCTGGTTCACAGGGACTTTAGCTTGTTCTCTCATTGTTAAATGAAGCAGTTTATTGCTTTTCTGTAAGTATAATGGTACCAGAATTTTGCTTGAAAGTAGGTGAAAATGTTTTTTCTTTGGAACTGATTAAACAAATATGCATTACAGAAAGTCAGCAGCTTTCTTAAAACAAAAGAACAGTCATAGAGAAAGTGAGATGTGAAAATTATCCAGCCTATCACTATAACAAGTTTTAGTTTTACCTGCTAGATATGTCACTGTCTTGCTTAGCTGCTGCTTTTGGCAGCTGTATCAAGGATAGTTTCTGACACCAAATTTCAAATTTTGTTCGGATTTGACTAGGATTTCAGTTTAATCCCCTGTAATTAATTGTTTGGTGGCATTTGGTATTAATTTGCTGTTAGCAGCAGAAACAAGGCTTTTATTTTTTTTATTTTAAATGCTTTGGTTTGGGATTGTTGGTGATTTGTCCCTTACATGGTTAACTTCGGATGCAACTTGTGGTAAACTCCTTCCCATTTGTGAGAGACTGTTTTGCAGGCTAGATCTTCTTTCCCCCCCGCCGCCCCATGGAGGATTGAGTCTAACCTTATACCTGGAGTCTGACGTGAGATCTTTGCTTGGCCCATGCGGCTACAGGGCAACAGAATAACAGCCACAGAGATAAGCGTTCCACTCATTTATGAACTGAAGATTGATCTGGTTAAGCACAAACAAGTCCCTCTTGCTGAGCTAACACAGAAGGTGGTCATTCAAGGTAAGCACATTTCTCCTCCACCCATTTCCTTTTCCAGGGGAAACAAATATAAATTAATTAGGCATTTCTTTCCTTGCTTTGCAAAAACAGCCAATGCTGTGGGCATAACAAACAACTTCTCTTTTGAAAGAGCTTACTAGTTTAGAAACGTTATCTAGTGTGGAGATCATCACTGGGACCAGCAATGTATCTCTTAATTGAGACCAGTGTTTGTATTTTACTGATTAAGTTGTAACTTAATCAAAGTGGGGTTTGGGTTTCAAACGAAGATGTATGCAAGGGAATGTACCATAATGCACCTTCCTCCTACCCTTCCTCTGCCCATGAAAGTACCCTCAGTTCCCCATGTTGCCTGTCACAGTACTCTCTGCCCCCAGTGGTTTTTCGCTTCCATAACTCTTGTACATTACATGTAGCCCATTGCCACCGCTTTCAACACTCCTATGTTCAAACCAGCCTTTGCCTCCATGCCTCTAGATCTGTCAGTGAAGGTCCTCCTCACAGTTGATCCAATCCCTCTTGTAACATCTTCCAGTAAAATTGCTGTGGTTTCCTCTGTAATTTCTCATTCATCCTACAACCCCACAGCCTACGCTGTGGTCCTCTCCATTCTCCACCTCCAGCCCCTGGATCCTCCATGTGACAAATTTCCTGGTTCCTCATTGATGCTGTTGGCTGCTGGTTGAGAAGAGCTAGCTCTTTGTAATTACTGACTCTCCAGAGAACATATATATGTTCTTTGTCCTGGAAGCCAGCTGGCTGCTAATACAGAAGTGATGTACATCTATCAGCCTGCTGGCCAGGAAACCCTTCGTTCTGGCTGGGAATTACCTGTGCTCTGCCTGACACCCTGACAGAGCAGACAGCATGCACATGCAAGCTTTTCCTCAGGTTTTGCTGGGCAGCACCAAGGGCTGAATTCAGTTTGAAGAGGTTCACCACAAAAATATAATCTCAATGCTCACCAGAAGTTTACATGAATGTGGGAAGATTACACTAATAATCTGGTGATGAGTGAACTAGTTGCATTAACTGGTAAATACAAGTCAAATGCCTTAATAACCAATATTTTTATTATTGGATGGAAGACTATAATCTGATTGATAGATAAACATAGTGACAGCAAGTATTACTGTGTTGTATTAACAGCCATTTACACTATTTCCTCCCTGGGGCAGGCCAACTGGTGATCTTCACCATCTACAGTAATTTTTAGACGCAGCTTACAGTTTTAAGTCTTGCTGTGTCAGAATGCTTAGTTTAAGGTAAGCTAATATGGTGGTGTTCCTGCTCGCTTCTTCTCCTGTGGGCTCCCCTGGTGTGACCCCCTTTGTCTTTGCTCTCTCCTGCTGTGAGATTTGCTACCTGCCTCTCTCCCCGAGGTGCTCCCAGTAGCCATGTTCCATACCACCTCATGCTCTGCTGCTCTAACAGCCTCTCCCATAGCTTTACTATCCATCCTTTGCATTCTGTGCAAGAAACACAGCGAACATTCCCACCATCCTCCTGTTTCTCGGGTTATCACCTATGTGTCCCAGTTTTTAGAACTACTGCTTTAGATTAGCAGGGTTACAAAGATCAGGGCTGCTCAGACACCATTAATAGGCCTAGGTGGTCAGATGTTATTACACCTGTCATGACTCAGATGGAAAAGCATCTCCTCAATAAAAACATGAAGAGGAGTCAAATAAAGATGTGCCTGGTCTGAGCTTACTATGCTCAAAAAACCTGCCAGTACTGCAGCCTGCAAAGTAGAGTGGGCTATGGAAGACAGCTTGTTTAGGGATAAAATCTGCTTGCTGTGGAGCTTCTTGAAAGAGAGCTGGGACAGCTTGAAGTTTTTGGGATATGAGTCCCAACGAGGTGACCCTTGGTCTAGTTTTCCTATGTGATCTACCTTGGCATCAGGATGTTTTGTTATGTCTGGCTAGCATGCTGTGGCTGTTCTTGTTCATTTATGACCTTACTGTTGCACGTTTGCATTAATGCAGTAAAGCAAGCACCAAAGAGTAAAACATTGTTAACATTCCCTAAAAACACTTTAAGGGAGGAAATGGGCCCTTTTTCCTTCTGATTTTTTTTGAGGCTGAACTGTCTCAGAAAAAAATTATTTAAGCTGAGATGGAACTAAAGTTGCAAAAGGATGAACATTTTGAATTAACTCTGTTGAGCGCCTCCATTTCAATGAAACACCAACCTGCATTATTGTTCTTCTCTCTCCAGTCCTAAAAGCTCTCCCTGGCATTTAAATGACAGATCAATCACTTCAGCTTCAGGCTAAGAAATCCTTCCTGCAATATTACAGGGCAGGTAGGTTTCCAGCTCAACATTCTTTTTAGCACAATGAATGCAACTTGCAATTATAAATTTAATCTTGCCTAACGAAACTATAAGAGCCTATTCTGCTGTGGAGATCTACATGCTACAAATTTGCACTTTCTTATGAAACACCTGAATTCCTAAGCATTGCAGCACTTCGTTGATATGCGAAACCATTCTGGTGAAACATAATTAAGTTCATATCTGGAATAGAATGACTTATCTGCAAAATAACTTATGCAACACATGCCCTCCCTTTACGTTCATGGAATATAATTTTGAGCATATCCTAATTTCTTTGTCTTGATTTGTTATTCCAAACAGTTCAACCATAGATTTAGTTCTGTTGATCTGCCTGGGATCTCTGCCTAGACCTGGCTGGCCTGGGAGCGATGCAACTGCTGGGGATATGCTAATGACTTATGACTGGTCAGTGGACTGCATGGAGCTTTCTCTGCTTCTCTTGAGATCCAGGCAAGCATTTCCAGTGGGAGGACTCACAATTCCCAGTCTATACCCTTGTTTGCTTGACTGGTTGTGAAATGTATCTCTTTGGGTTGCACTGCTAGGACCATTTGTGTTTTTTAAATTCTGTTATACTGGTACTCCCTGTGACTCCTGCAGGTAGCTGCTGTCTAGGGCTTGAGGGCACCTCCTCTTGGAAGGAGGAAAGACTCAGCCCTCTTACTTGAGAAAGAGTATTCACAAAGTCTCAGAAATGAAAAGGAAGGAAAATGAAAGGATTTATTTGTTCCCAATTTCAAGCTTCCTTAGAAGCAGTACTGTATCACAATAGTACTCTTGTTTTGGGGCACATTTCATTTTCTTGTTAATTGGGTTGTTTTTTTTGAAAGCTTTGTTGTTGCTATTTCTGTTTGCAGATGCACATATCACTCCCTAACAGGTCCCAGCTCATGCAGCTCAGTTTGTGAGTATCTGAGTGCAGGTTTGTTTTGGGTTGCTATCTGCTGCTGCAAGTGAAAATGCAATTTCTACCTAATCCTGCAGAGTGGTGTCCAGCAGTTCTCTTACGCTCCCCAAGAGAATAAAGCAAATGTTTTTGACAAACTAAAAGACAATAGTTCAGACCATGACCCAAAAAAGTTAATTCAGTCTTTGCCAGCTAATTAATTCAGTATTCAGATGGTGCTATTAATTGCTACTGTTAGAGAAGATAATTTATGTGTGCAATGCTGCATACATAAAAATTAAAAACAAACAAAAACAATGAAAAGCAACTATTCAGAAAATGTAAAGCACGTTCATCTGCTTATGAAACCTATAATTCAGACCAACCCAATGCAATCCAAACTGTTCACATAGTGAGGCTAAGCTCTGCAGAAAGTAGTTCTGCACTCCGTGTAGACCAGTGTTTCCATGTCGATTAAAGACAACAGCAGAGTGCTGAGGAAACTCAGAAAGCTCCACTTAGAGCATTTTGTCTTAATGTGTCCAATTTAGGAGAAAATTGATATTTTTTGAGGAGGGAATTAAAATAATAATAATCAGAAAAGGCAAGGAGTCAAGTTAAATTGGCTGTTTTTCTTCTGCTTTCTTCTGTCAGCTCCTCTAGGATTCAAAAGAGACACTGCAATATTAAATTAAACACTTATATAAGTTTACTTTTGTGCATATTTATGATCCAGCTTTGATAATTAAATATTACAGATTTTTTGAATAATACACAAAGTGGCTGCTATATCATCAAAGTACCAGTATTTTATAGCCTAAAGCTGAAAGTAATTCCACAGACTGACTGAGGAGCAATACAGCTGAATTTTCTTTCCTGCAGACAGACCATCATTTGTTTGTGCAAACTTCACATCGGCTACTCTGGCATCATGGCAGAGTGTTTTGTCATAGATTTGAGAAAGGCTGTTCAAGAAGAAATATAATCCCACCTATTCCAGGTGTGTGTGCATATATCTCCCATCAAGAGATCCTTCTGCAGTCAATGGCCAGTAAGAATAATTTGCCTTGAACAACAGAAAGCCTTAAACAGAAAGGCTGAGCAGAAAGGCTTGTGTGAGGGCCATTTCAGGACTAGCTGCATCTGCAGAAGAAGTTGGGAAGGGAATACAGCAGCATGGCCTTTCTCCATTTCTATCCCAAGGTGTTCGACAGGCTGTCAGCAAGTGAGCCTTCACATGTCCTGTAAATCTGCCCTTGCTATTCACTGACCTTATCTTTTAAAACCAAGTTTCTTACAGTTGGTATGAATATAAATATGGGGTGTTGCAAGTAAACCACACAATCTCTAGGAATAAACCCAAGTAGCTCTTCTAGACCTAAAAATTTTCACTTTTCAGTCTGATATCTCAGAAGATTTTAAGTCCAACATTCTCCCCATGAAATAAAATTTCTACTTGTGGGATCAGCTTGAATGAAAAGTAAAACAAGGTCTGAAGTTTTTTTGATGTTATGGAAATTTACTACAACCCTCAATAACATAGATCAGGGCTAGAAGGAGGTGAAGCATTTAGGTGATAATAATGGTTATTACAAGGTTCTGCAGCTCAGTCGGGCAGGGATGGAAAGCTATCAGCAGATGTCTCTGGAAAGGCCAATGCATTCATTGTCCTTTTTTTTCTCCAGGCTTCACTAAAAAGGCTAGCTGCGATCAGGGAGCTAATACAATTATCACTAAAAGCACGAGGTAAAGTTTCAGGTTAGGAAAAGACAGCACATGGATAAGTTTGAAGTTTGCTGTTCAGCTGGCCCTGATGATCTGCACATTGTGGCTTTCTGAGGCTCGATAAGATGCATCTGACCAACCCCAAGTATCAGTTACAATCAAACTGGCATAGCTTTTGCCCATAGGTGCATGTACACTTACATACCTGTGTGTTTGGGGCTGATGAAGGACCAGAAAAGGCCATGTGGATGAAGGAAAAGTGCTGTAAAGTAGAAAATAGTGACACATCGAATATGGGGTGGGGTGGTAGTAGTTAAAAAGCAATAAGGAAGAAAAAAACATATTCTGGGTATTTAAAATCAAAACATCCAGTATTGATACTGACTTGATTGCTCTTTACAGAAATAGCTCATTTGCAGTGATTCTATTTTTGATCGCTATTTCTGTCTTCTGAGAGCAGTAATTTTGTGCTACTACCTTTATCAAAGGGTCACGAGACAAAGACAGACCACAAAAGACAGCATTTAAAAAAAAATTATGAACTAATGAGATAGTTAAGTCAAGAGGTTTCCACTGAAAAGCCAACATTTGCCAACATCTTCTGTTCCACGTATTTCAGATGCTGCGGGGTAACAACTGTCAGTAAGTACTGACTTATAAAAATAATAACCACTATAAAATGATTTTCTGCTTCACTTGCCTCTATAAGGCCAGTAATGTGTTTCTAATGAAGCATCCAGAGTGCATAGAATCACCTTTTCTGGGACTCTGAGAGACAACCAGCCATATGTACAGCAAATGCCTTTGGCAGCACTGTGCGGCCGTAACTGGAATTTCCATGCTGTTGTAGTTTTATGACTCAATCCTAATGTTATTTAAACATCATTTTTCTATGTTTAATTTATTTATTGTCTCTAGTGGTAGACATAGAGACTGGTGAGCTAGATTATATTAACATTTCAGAGCAATAATAGAAGAAAGCAATTATCTTTGGACATAAAAATAATTTGAGTTAGACAGTAAGTGAAGTGGGAATGGACAGACAATGATGAATCATTATACTGTGGTTAAACCAGACAGTCAGAGAGCTGGTCTGCAAGAAGAGCTCAAGAAAGTGATTTGGCTGGTTGAGTGAAATGTGGACAACAATGAGAAATAGTCACTTTTCTTGAGCCACTTTGCATCACCATTAAAATAAATGCATTAGGTTATAATTTCTTTGAAGTCATGGGAAGACTTGGATTTTGCTAAAAGGGAAAGGAAATATTTTCTTTACTCTGTCTTAAGGCCCTGTCAAACCAACACTCGAGGGCCATTCCTCTAAGCCTTTACTTGTCATTTCCTTCTTCCTCAAGTCACCATATATCAGCCTTTTTCTGTCACATGAGAAAATTGAATGTAGGTCCCCCTCTATGGCAGTGTCATCTGACACTTCTTTGAGGTAAACCTATGCAAAATGCCAGATTTTGGCAGTGGCCTTCTTGGCTACTTGCTATTTTCCAGACCTGAAGATAAGAAAAGAGATGTATTTCTGAGAGCCACTTGTCTCACGTGGACGAGCAGTTTTTTACCACTGCGGACAGCATCCATGTCTCTGTTTTATTCCTGCGCCAATTTTCAGGTCAAATATAACAAAGTGATCCCCTAATGTAATGAAAGATGAAAACAGATGGTATTGAAAACACGCTGTAATTTAGGTGTTGCATTACACAGTATCTGTCATATGATAAACAAGATCCATTTGCATATTGATACTCTTGATAGCTCTACACAGAGCCAAAATGGACTGGATAATTCATCATGATGTTTTGTGAGCATACAGAGAGGTGCGGGCTAATGCAGCTCCAGAGTATACATGCTGCTCAGTTCAACAAAGAGAAAACCACAGCTCAAAGGCAGCTCTTGGATGCCGGCACTTTGAGGCTGTGTGCCAGGTGCAATAGGGCTGGCGGCTCCCCAGGGGCTGGGAGCAGCAGGGAGGTCCCGAGGGTGGGCAGGGCAGGTCAGGGCAATTGCTGATTTTCAGATGTGCTGACACCTACTGGGATGCCTTCCCTTTCCTGCATGAGGTACTTGGGCACCTTGCCATAACACATGATAAAGTTAGGTACCTAAAAATGGGATTCAGAAAAATGATTGTGCTGAGTTGAGAGTCTCCTTGATTAGTCAGTAAGAAACCCTGAGTGGAGTGGTTGGGGAATATCTGCAGCTCACTGCTGATTGCAGCTTGAAACTCCTGCCAAAGCTGGTCACCAGAACAGCAACTTTCTGAAAATTGATGGTTCTTTTTCCAGCTTCCTTTCCAGAGAAAATCCAGACATCTGCTCTGAAAGTCAGGATTAGGCTCTTCTAGATGATACTGTTAGCCACCAGAATAGAAGTATTTTTGGACTAGTATTCTCCATCTTGATGAGTTATGCCTTTTAATTTTTCATTAAATTTTCAGTGGGCTAAAGTGATCACCAGGGCAGCTATAGTGGACATGTCAGCCCCATTGGAGGAGAATGTTTGCTTCCTTATGCTGTGACAGGAGTCATTGGTGGGTAAAAATGATCACCAGGAAATGCCCACTGGTCTCTGTGCTTGATGGGACCAGTAGACATTTGGATGGATTAGAGCAATCCCCTAAGAAAAAAAGTAATTACATCCCTGTTGAAAAACTCATATTTTGGCTTTCCAAGCCTGGTGGTTGAAGACCCATGTTAAGATACGGGTACCCTCTCTGGAACTTATTCTGAGGTCCTGAAGTTCTGTAGAGATCAAGTCTCTCCTCCTGGCACCATAGTGGCAGCTTTCCCCTCTCCTTATGTTTTGCAAATTAAATCCCCAGGAGAAACTCCTGGAGGCAGAAAAGGGCAGAGTGGCACCTGACAGAGCAGGCCTCTGAAGACATATGGTGAGTTCCAAGGGCAGCTCTGAGAGACAAAAATTGTCTCCCAAAGCAGAAGAGATGTGAAGCGTGGAAAAAAGAGTGTAATTATGCAGCTGAGAGAATGATCAATGTATTAGTCATTAACTTCTAGAGGAGGTACTGGAGTTTGAAGGCAAACTGAACTCCCTTTTCAGCAGCATAAAGTGGTATAGATATAATCAACATTATTAGGGACACCAAAAGAGGTTAACTGATGGCTGACTTTGAGACAAAGTAGACAGAGTTACTCTACTTCATTCAGTGTTGAGAATATTCTGATCAAAGACAGCTATTTTCATGTGACTCCAAGGAGTAGCCTCCAAAGTCTAACTCACCTAAGAATAGCAAGATCGTGCTGACTGAGTGTCCAGCTAAGCTAAGTAGCACAAATGAATTTTAGCTCTGTTTCTCAATGAGTTTGTGAGAAATCTGCAAATCAAGAACTTATACCCCATGACTATTGACCTTTGTGGTGGCCATGGGGTTTGGGCTAACCCTATTACCATCCCAGCCTGGCCTTGTTGGGGGTTTTGGGGATAAGCCTTGCTGGCAAGGCCCTGCCGGTCCTGGTGTCACCACCATTCCCTGCACGGCAGCTGGCCTACGTTGCCTATCCACAGTGACTATTGGGGTCTGATGGCTGTTGAAGGGATCCTCAGGGGCGTAATAGTATCTGTGGCAACATCCGTGGAGGTAGTGGGATACTCAGTTAATGTGTCTGAAACAGACACCATCCGTTTTGAGGACAGAACTGATACGGAGAACTGATGACTAATGAGTCATTGGATTCTGTTTTCTGTTTGCTAATTATCTGATTTCTTCTAATTTATTCCTTATTCATTGAATAATTTCTACTTCTTAGTCTATAGCTTGCCTGAACATTTGCTGAAACAGCAAATGCTCGTACATAAACCTGCTAGCTAGACAGATGCAGAAAATGAAGGCCAAATGAGTGTAAAATACCAGCAGAGGAGAAAAATTTTCTCAGATGGCATTTGTGTTTGTATCACCCTCCCAGGCCAATCTGTGAGGTACCAAGACAGGGTCTGGGATGGTGGGAGAGCAGCACTGATCTGCTGTAGGGCTGCTGGGTAGACTTCACTGCTGCAGCCCAGCACCGGGTGTGATCTCCTGGAAAAGAAGAAAAGCTGCCTTGTGCACGGACCTGGTCAACTGACTACTGAATATTGGCAAATACTGGCCCCTCACTTCTGGTTTCACATTATTCTGGATTCATCTCCAATACAGTCACATTTGAGTGTCCTGCTAGTTCTGTAACACAGGCAGCATCTGCAGTTCCTTTCCAACATTCAGAGGCAGGACTGTCCTCATCCTGAGCAGCTCACACTGGGCATGGCCACATCCTGCTCTGCAGAACTCCGAGGCTGCACAAATTTGGCTATATCACCTATTTTTTTTTCTCTCTCAGCCTTCACTCACTCTGTTTATGGAGCTTCACTGACCAGGCGCTAAGCAAATACTGAGTATTCAGCACCAACCTTTGGTTTCTGCACTTATAGCGCGTATCTGCCCATGGGATCAAGCCCTAATTGAAAGAGTAAATCAGGCATGACTTCTTGGTGATTGCTTTTAATGACCTCATCCTAAGCCCTTCCAGAAGAAAAAGGCAACTGAGGGCATTACGTGTCAAGGATGGTGGTGCTTGGGGTCTCACAGATTTGGATCTTATGTGACTAGGCTTTCTGAAAGTTGATGTTTAAACCAAGTGACAAAATCAGCTTGGATGTTAAACAGTGGTTAACTTTCTGTCTGCTTCCATACCTGAGGAGGCTAAAGAACTCAGTCAAGAAGTATTTTAAAATGAATGTAACTTTAATTTTTGCACACAGTGGGAGAGGAGAAGCAGGGAATGCATTTTGGAGAGGATATTTACCATATTTTCACACTTACAGCTACCAGGATAGCTGGGAGGAAAAATACCTTTTTATTCATCCATTCAAGTTATAAATCAGTGTGGGTAATACACAGGGAACTGATTTGGCCCCCCAGGGCTGCTCCCAATTGTATCATCCTTCCTTCCTCTCATTTGCCTCTGTCTCTTATTCCTTAACGTATTCCTTAACGTATTCCCTTCTACCCCTGATTTTGTTTGCATATCTAAGCTGTGAATTGTACGTGTAAATACCAATTTACAGTACTCAGATAATGTAAGTTGTCTGCAAGTCAAAGTGGTGGAGAAGGTGGGCAGTGGGGTACTTAATGCGCAGGAGCAGCCTGGTGTATGCAGATGGGAGGTCAGTATTACTTCTCACAGCTGACTATAAACTGCCGGTATTTACTGTGGCTACAGGGTTTTAAAAACATGAGTAAAGAGTAATGAACCTTAACTGAGATCTCTGCTTGACAAGGGTTTGTTAACAGACCTGCAAAATTCTGTGTGGCCATGCAGCTTAGACAACCCTACTGCGGTTATCAAAACTGAAATGTTTGAAGTACTGAGGACTGGCGGACTGGCTTTAATGTTAGTCAGCACTCTACCTGCTGCTTGTGCTTCTCGTCCCGTTCAGATGTAGACAGTTTTGGGCAGAACAGAATGGTATTAGTTGTGTTGCATCTACTTGCTTCTAAGAACAATTTAGCTGTACACAGGCAAATGCACGCTCCAAAGCCAAAAAATAAACTGGTGCTCTGCCCAGCCACTCTCAGCTAATGAATCTCATAAGGTTGCTTCTCTCTGCCCCTAACTACTGCTCAACAATGAGAATGGCCTTCCCAGACACACATCTGTATGAATCGTAGCAGAGATGGAAACAGATTTCTACTATAGTCACAGAAAATATGTCAAAAGTGAAATTCTGTTATAGGCAGCTGATAATGTTCTTTTTGCCAAAAGAACCTAGGCTTCATTTTCTCCTTCATTTAATGCATACTATAAAACAATTCAACAAAACTTTATGATCTAACTTTGCAAACCAACAAAATCTGTGACTGTAGTTTGTGCTAGACTTTGAGGATTGATTTTTCTGAAGTGTACAGATACCTCTGTCTCCAACAACATACCTTTCCCATAATGTCTAGTGGTGAAGGTATGCATCTGAGGAGTGGGAGCTGGAGATTTTCTCTTTAACCAAGGCTTTTCAACTATCCCACACCTTCTGTGGGACTGACTCTTTTGAAGAGCATCTTGACTCTCTCACTTCCAAATTGTCAGCTGTGCAAGGTAGCAAAAAGGAGAAAGCAGAAAGACAGATAAGGAAAAAAAAAAAAAAGTAAGGGAAAAAAGGAGACTTGCATTCTCCTGAACCATATGAACTAAATGGGATCTTTCGCTCCTTTCTGTATTTTTCCTGACCAATGAAAACTCTTATCAGTTCTACACACTGTCACCCTCTTCCCTGCTGTCTTAAGAAGAAAGCAGTTCTGATTGGCAATTCTTTCCCCATGGTTTGCCATGGGATAAATCTGGCAGTTTTTAGGCAATCAGAGTATGTCTGGATTTCTTTTCACTGTAGTTGTCTTATTGTCTTACCATGATTCTTCAGCTTTTTCTGTCCCAGTTTTTTCTATAGTGGTGAAGTGTATGGAGAAGTCAGATTTATTGCTCATTAAATGGAATCCCCTTGTTTCTGTGGGATAGTTAGTGGAGAGAAGTGCTGGTGAAACAGATTGGGGGAGCATATGGGGCTGTTTGCAATTCTAGACATATTTAGCTGCTGTATAGCTGACCTGCGTAATCAGAATTAGTGGCCAGTGCTGTCTTGGAAGGTAAAATACCCAGATGTATAATTTTACAGAGGCCTTCAAAGACTCCTACTTTAAGAAGCAATGAGTCTGACCGGCAGTTGTCCTTCATTATAAATACACTATCCAGAGGGTGTCATTGTTTCTCCAAGGGGAAGGGAGGGGCTGCCATCTACAGCTGATTTGAAATGCTCAAGTTAATATAAGTACTGGGAAAAGAGCTGTGGGCATCCAGCTGGTATCCTTTATTTGCTGACTGATAAAATGTAAGGTATTACTTCTGTTACCACCTCATCTGGGAGGTCCAGTCTAGCATCCCTAACTCAGAGCACGTACAGTGATTGTTCTAAAGTGCAGGACAAATAAGGGGAGTGAGAGTGCTCACCATGAGTGGCTGTCAGCAAGACAGGCTCTGCTCTGGTATGGCAACAGCCTAAATGTTGCTCAAGATGCTTGTGGTATTGTGGCAGAGGAGAACTTGCTGTAGGGGATCTGTGCATCCATATGGCGTGGCTGTCTTGAGCACCTCTGCTGAGTGGAAGAAGCTCTGAGAATTCATTTCTCATTCCCTCTTCCTCCTGTCCCAGTGCCAGTGCACTACCAGCCTGTGGGTTCCAGGGCAGTGGTACTGTCTTCCCATCTGCTGTGGTAGTCCCAGCTCTGGGGGAAAAAAATCACTTTGCTGTTGCTGATGGAAGGCTGCTGCTGTCTATGTTCTTTGCTTTTCATTCCTGCTCTCCGTCCTGCCCAAATTACAGTTTTCCATCTTTTGCTTTCCATGCACATGAAAACCATTTTCTTTTAACTCAGCCAGAGCAGAGCAGAGATAACAATTTAGCTCTACCTTAAGCTATGTGCTCCTCAAGTGTGCATGTCCTGAAATCTGTCCTTTAGGGTATCATGATTTTAAATGACTGCCAAACAATGGCAGTTTTCAATTTAAACCATAGCCATTGTGCATGGAACACCTGTGCTGTCCCATTAAAAAGCTGTTCCCCATAGCCACACTTCATTATGCTGATCTGCAGGTTTTCTTCACAGCCTGAGCATTTTAAAGGGGCATTTGCAACTTAACAACTGGCTTGTACTAGAAGTAGAGGAGCAAGACCAGCTTTCTAGGTATGCCAATACACTGATACACAGACTGAGTTTCCCAGGCTGGTACAGTCTGGAGCTCTTGTCAGGAAATCGAACTCCTACCCAATTCATGTGTCAGTGGGTCACATCTTTACATTTATAGATTATAATGATTTCCTGATTTTTCTGTTTGTCTTAGAGAATTTCCAAGAAAATGTCTAACCAGCGGAAGATGGGATGTTCCCACGACAAATCTTCATGGTTCTTTTTTCACACTTGAATCCACCACTTATTTTGGCTTTATTAAAATAATAATAATCCCAAAGGAATACAGATTTTACGGCTCATAGTGTTCTCGCAGCAGCTTGTCTTCATCCAGGCTTGTAAATCTGAAGGAAGTGGAAAGCTCTGAGAAGCCAAGGAAAAGAGAGAGTTTGTTACAGCTTTAGCAGATCTGATTGTTTGATCTTTGTCTTACTAAAAGAAAAAAATTGCTGTGTCTACCAAACCTCTGTGTAGAACGAAATCCTCATGCATAAAATACCTGCTACCAAAGGCTACTGTTACTCTACACCTAGTCCTTATATGTAGTGTGTGGGTATTTAAAGGTCTCCACAGTTCTTGGTTTTATATGTTGGTGAATCTGAGTAAAATATCATGACAAAGAATCCTACTGCTCAGAGCACTTTTTTTTCCGCTGTGGCTTTAACAGCAACATACTGGACAGCAATATTGCAAAGCTCTGGTAAATGGATTGCACTTAGCAGAAAGAAATGGTGAAAGGAATACTTTCCCAGAAAGCCTAAAGATAAAACTCAGTAAGAATATCAAGTGTTAACAGGAACAAAACTTTGTAAATGGGCTTAGTTCAGTGCATTAGACTGAAAAATACTGAATAATGCAGTGAAGCTCTGCATGGATAACTAAAGAAGTATTGAAGTGATTAGCATAATACATTTTTCTCATTCAAGGAGACTATGGTTTTGATGGGGTTTTACCAACTGGAGGAGTCAACACAATCTGCAGTGCTCTGCAGTTACTTGTTTGTGCAGGTAGCAGACACACTCACTGCCACATTCTCTGCCCCATCTTATCTCTCCCAGCATAACTCCAGATTGCTTCCACCTGGTGAAGCATGAGTGTGTTTATGAGTGCTCATCTGCCAGAAGGGAGGAATCTATGAATCCAACAAGCACCAAATGTGGCAGAAATCGGGCTGGACTGACTAAACCTTCCTCCCCTGCCGCATCATACAGTGTTGTCTGGACTGTAGATTTTATGTGAACAGTAAAGGTCTTTGGGAAAGTTCCCAGAAAAGGGAGTAAGTTGCCCTTAGCTCTCTTCTACTGTGGGATTTCAGAAGATGATTCCAAACCTATTAAAATTTTGATCTCTAATAAGCTTAGTGTAAAATACTGGAGCTTATTAATCTTCTCAGCCTCTCTGCTGAATAAAATAGGAAAGAAATGAATCCTACAGATGGAATCTAGCATTTTTTACTCCAAAGGAAAGATAACCTTTTGGGAACTGTTATGTTTTTGAACATGCCAAATTAAGAAAAACAACAATATAATTACTTCTTTTAAAGAGTATTTTCTTTTGCAAATAAATTAGTATCTTCTAGGTAAAAGAGGAACAGTTGAGGAATAGGCTATTAACATCTCAGTCATTGAATATCTATGAATATTGACACAGAAATTACTACTAGCTATTTTATTTAGCCTTTTCCTGACAATTAACCATATGTTCTGTGGGAGTTTTATCAGCATGTTGCAGAAGTGTCCCCGGATGCAGGATGCACAGGAACTCTTGGGTAGACTTAACTAGTGGTAGAATTTAGTCTTTAAGATCTCTGTGCATTTTGTAGTAATTAATCATGATTTTAAATCTCTGTGGGCATTTCACAGTAATTAATCATGGTGAGACAAATATCTCATTGACAGCAAGCAGCATCTCTGTTTCTGAGAAGCCAGTTATCCACAGTCAGTATACGATCTGTCTCATGCATAAGTGGCATAAAATGGATATCTGAATTAGACTTGAGCAGCAGGGAGCAGTAGCGTGACATACAGCAAAAAAGAGTCTACTGCTGTATTTGGAGACTAAAACAAATAAATGAAAGTGACCTTATGTACAGCTGAAAATATTCAGTACCTGTGTCTGAAGTGAGACAAGGTGGAGTGCTAATTCCTTGGATGACTCTGAAGACACTCCAGGCGTTGTAGCTGAGACGGCTGCAAGTGAACTCCTGGGGTACACTAGGTCAGGTTCTTGCCTTTGCCTACTGCATAGTATCTCTAATAAGAAGAAAATGCTGAATGGAATGAAGAAGAGCACATTCATTTATTTAGATTAGCCAGCAAAGTGACAAGTATGTCTTGATGCCAAAATGAAGCTACACAAACCACCCTCTTGAGAGGAGACCTCTGCGGGGGAGGTGCCTGGAGCATTGGGCCATGTGGAAGAAGATGAGCAACACAAGAGGCTGTGGCATGCTGTGAAGCGTGCCACCTTGTAAGTCCTTTTTGACTGCAGTGCTCTGGTTCGTGGCCCACCTTTCAGTGCCTTGGGCACTTTGCTGCTTCCTCGGTCCTGGCACCAGTCTCTCCAGGCCACCAAACAAGAGCATGGACCCAAAGTAAGACTGTGGTGTCATGCTCTAGAGGCATGTGAAACTTGGCACTGGACATGGAGAACCTTGAGGGGAAAGAGAGATCTGTGATTATCAGTCTGTGTGAATTAATGGCTCTGCAGCCTTCACACTGCTTTCTGCTACAGACAGGAGACTACAGAGATAGGCGGTGCTTGAGGAAGCTTTATTTGCATAGGAAAAAACCCCGAGAACTGGCACCTGGGAGTTATCTGGGCTGCTTTTTATTTATTTTATTTTTATGGAGAAGGATAATTACCTTCAAGTGAGTGTACAAAATGTTTTTCTCCTGTTACTTAGGGCAATCACAAAATTCTCATTTGTTCCAAGAGAAGCAAGACCAAGCACTGAAATTATGCCAACATTTCTTCTTCCCTTTCTCTCTTATCTCCTTCTTTTCTCCCTCCCTTCTTTCATCCCACCCCCTCTTCCCCTTTCCTCTGTGTCACTGATGCTTTCTGTAAATTTCCATAATTTCCAAAACACCCTCAACAACTTTCTGGCTGTAGCGTTGTTTGTGTCCTTCCTTATGATCTCCAAATCACTAAGTCTTCCTCAAGGCCAAATACTCGTACTACAATGCACAGTGCTTAGTCTTCCAGCCAAAATACCATATATACATTAACAATACTGTCATTGCCCTCTGTAACTTCTTACAACATTCGGATTCAAAATTCACAGGGTTTTCAAACGCAGCACATGATAAAATACAGAATTTATCTTCTTATTACCTTAAAAGGCAGGAAATTCACATTTATATTTAAATAACACTATAAAGTGTATGGAAAGAAACTGGTAAGTGGACTAAAGGGAGGAAAGTCATTCAGTATTGAGGGAACAGTGCTACCTGCTGGGATTGGATGTGGGTTGGCTGAAGCAAAATCGGCTTTACAAAGTCTGAAAGTGAACTAAGCAGAAAGATCAAGAGAATGTTACTGTACTGCTGCTGTTTCTAGAGATGTTAAAATTACATGTATTTCTAAGGCAGCTATTATGAATATGTATATATCACTTGGATTGTGAATGGCACAATAAGAGTTTTAAAATGGTAATGCACTGGCAGAGGATACAATAAATTAAGACTCTTGGCTACTGCAAGTTTACAAGTCAAGTTATCTTCCCTAAGTTGACTTTACCGATATGTGTCAGAACCTACAAATCAGTCTGGAGATAAGTTTGCAGGTGTGGGGGAAAGAGGCAGGATCAGCGTGGAAATGCCCCTACAGTGTCCTGCTAACCAGTGAAGTCCCGTCCCCGGTCAGAGTGATGGCAAACCTCCTGTCCCAAGGAGGGTGGTGTCTTGGAAAGTGAATCTCAATTGTCATGATGCCCTACTGAAGTTACTCGTAAGGAAAAGAAGGTGGATGTGTGGCGTAGGCTTTGTTCCTCAGAAGAAAGCATATAATTTCTCTTCAGCTTCACAGACATGAAAATCCTGGGGCTGTGTCTCAGGCAGGGCAGCTCTCACATATCAAACACAGCAGGAAGAAGGAGAGACATTTTGCACACAGCTCAGAGCAGCCGTTCAAGTAATAGAAATCCAGTTAATCCCCTTACAGAAAAATCTTTATAAAAATTTACCAAAGACAGAAAAATTGAATTAATCTAATAAATCAGAGATTTTTGGATATGTCACAAGTGTGGCACTGCTGAGATCATGCTTGTAAGTAGGAGATGTATAAGCACAGAAACTGACAACCTTCTTTGCCCAAAATTGTTCTACTTAAAATTAGGGTCAATTAGTGGACAAAATAATGAGCAGGTGGCTATTCTGAAGTATCACAATTTGATTTGGATACTGATAAGATATGAAACTAAGACAAATGAGTGTCACTGTTGTGCCTGGGACTCCAGAGCCTCCTGTATTAATACCATTGTGCCATAATCATCCTGACTCTGAGAGGTGCCATGGCCAGACAGTCCTAGAGGGAGGGAGCAGATGATACTGTGCCAGCTTTGTCTGGCTGCCAGATGCCTGTTGAAAGGTAGAAGCTCTATGGCTGTCCTCATCCCCTCCTTTGTAAACCAGCCTTTCCTACCCTATTTATTCTCCCTCCTGTCCTTCCTTTTGCCCCCTACTTAAGGAAACTTTGGTTTAGTTAGTGAAGACTGAATCTGTTGAACACCTCCAAAATTGCAGCTAAAACCAGTATATTACACAGATTAGCACTGGCATCAGATTGGCAGTTTTTGAGGTGGCTGACATAGGCAAGTGTGGTTCTAAATTTCTCTAACAATGAAACTAAAAGTAAAAATCAGAACCAAAGTTATGCTTTCTGGTTTTGCTGTGGTTTCTTTTCCTCTGTTGTATATGCTTCCCTTGTTTGTCTTCAAGAAGTAGGATTAGGTCATAGTAATATATCCAGGCCACCTTAATAAGCTTTTCTCTTCTTCAAAAGCTTGCCAGCATGTCTGAAAATGTCACACAATTTATAAAAATTTTAACATACATATTTGTAGGATTCCTCAGTGATGCTGTGTTTGTGTTGGGTAAGGTTTAATAAAACACCTTATTTACTTCTCTGAGCTGCATAACATCCTCAGAGATGACAGGTTTTACCTCTGCATTTTAGGAACAAATAAAAAAAATAGAAAATAAAAAAATTCCAATCACCTGTCATTTCAAAATAACAAAAACTGAATTGCAGTAGCTGGTATTGTTATTGCAGTCACAGTAAGCAAGGGGGAGTTTTCTTTATGTTCCTTTAAACTTGGATATTCAGGTGCTGAATAAACACAATGATTAATATAAATATAATTTTGAATGGAAAATGTGTGTGATTCTATTTAAATCTTCTAGACCAAAGAGTCTGTTTTATACTTTGCCACAATTTACTCTTTTGATAAGAGCTGGCCAGCCCATTTCTTGTTGAGCCGCTCCATACTCACTACACGTTCATCAAACTGAGATGTTTATGGAATAACTTTGGACAAGGTGAGGCAGACAGAACAGAATCTCTGTAAATGCTTAGACAGGTTTCCCCAATGCCAAAGGATGTCACATATAATTTATTATTAAATAAAAATCTAGGGAAAAAACATGTTGTAGAAACTTCTGTGTGAACTACGACGAAAAATTACAATCTAGTCACATCAAGTTCTCTAGACAAATTCTGTCTTCGCTTCTTGGTTTAATTCCTGCACGTTGTTAGCACCTAAATAACAAAACAATAAAGAAGGGTTATAAATACTGTAAAGTACTGCAATGTTGCCATAACAGGAACTGAAATTTGGGTACTGCAAATGCCAGTGTCTGCCATACATCTAAGTAGCGTACATTCATCAAAGACCTTGCAGAGACCGAATGACCTTACCTCAGACATTGTCCTTAGATGCTGTGAGCTGACATACTTGAAAACTCTTCTGCTTTAGGGTTAAAGGTATGTAGGAGTTCTACCACAATGTCAGAACACTATCCCTAACAAGTATTTAGGGATACCATTATTACCTAGTGGAAAAGTTTAACAGATCCAACTGAAGGCTTTTCTGTGATGTGACACATCACCTCTCTGTAGCCCTTAGCAAGGAATCCGCTTTGTTTCCATAAATTCTTCATAAACAGGCTCCTTGCAGGTAGATGCAGGGGGCCCATTGAAGAAAACAGCCCTGACCAGAGAACTAGAACTATATTCCAGTCCTTCTGTGCTCGCTGTCAGAGGGTGCTCAGATGCTTATACGAAATAAAGGTGGATCCTTGGTTACTCTCGTTGCTTTTTATGCCAGCCTATGGCAGGCTGATGCCTGCAGCCCTTTAGTACTTATGTGTCACTTCTTTGAAGGCATTAACATCTAACATACTGACCAGATTGACACAAAATCTAGATGGGTCATATGTTGGCCCTTCTCAGAGCAACAAATCTAGTTCTTAGTGATGGTTTGGTATTGCTAGTAGCTATTCTGATTACATTTTGCTTTATAAAATGAATGTCCATATATACTGCAACACTTAAGGAAGAATACCAAAATTTCAGAGGACAAATATCTGTTCAGTAGTTGCAGACTAAGTTGTACACACCCACAGATAACAGAGATATGTCTCATCAATGACTTTAACTGCACAACATTGAAAATTAACCCTTTAGACAAATGAAGAACAGCTCCAATAGAAGTTCTTTGATCTTTCAAACCCAGCTGTAATTCTACCTTCTTTCTCTAGACTATGAGCTGTCAATGTTTTAAAGTCCTTTTGTACTGTTTTTTGTCTCTGGAGACTGAAATTTTCTGCATTTTTGTACCATAACAGGCAAAACAGTCTTACCTGTGTTTCTGAATTGAAGTTTATGTTTTCTATTATCTCTATAAATCATATTCCATAGCATCTGTTCCTCATTCATCTCAGCCCTCTGTTCTTCCTATCGTTAACTGACCAGTGTACCTGTTGGAGGATTGCCCTTATGCTGAAAGGAGAATTTAAACCATTCCAAGGTGAAGAGAGAGCTATCCATCTGTGAGAGATTCTAAGCTGCATGTGCTAAATTTTGTTAGTGTTTCCCTCTCTGGGGCAAGTCAAGGTTCGGAGCATGTAATTGATTTATTGCTTTCATTAACATGATGGAATGCAACAATAGATTGCTGCTGTTGAGTTTACTGCACTTGTCCTGTAATGCAATACCCAGCCATTATCAGATGTAATTAGCATGTTTGAGGCAATGTATTAGTCTGCCACAAATGCTTTTTAAAGGAAGAGGGCAGTTATATTGAGTGCTTTTAGACTTTCCTGAAGAGTGTAAAAGCTTTTTAAAGGAGTAAAAAAATGATCACACTAAAAGAGATGAATCAGGGCTCTTCAGGAAAACTTTGTTATGGATAGAAAATTGTTGTTAGCAAAGCAGAGACAGAGGAACCCAAGCAATATAAATTTAAAAATGTTGATACCAACAGTATGAGAAAAATTGTGGTAGTGTCATTCATCCATAGAGACCCTGCACATTACAGCTTGTACAGGAAGACCAATAGTGTGAAAAAGTTGATGGAACGCTAAGCCCCAACAATCTGGCATCTTGAATCTAATGTATCATTGAGTAGTGAAAAAAAAAGACAGTCAGGGTGGGTGGAGGACAAACATATATGATATTGTCTTTCTTATACATATAACAAAGAAAAAGAGAAAGGTTTCTCGTAGTTGTCAAAGGTATTGTGGCACAAACCAGTGACTGAGGAAAGCTGTGAAAGTTGCTCCACAGAAGTATCCAAACTGAGAACTTGGGATCAGAGAAAGTAGATCTAGGTGCAAGTTTGAATGTTGCCCAAGATAATCGGCCACCTGCAATCTTGGGCCTGATGCAGATCAAGTGATTTTGTACATGAATTCCACAGAAAGTTTACCTGCTCAGCATAGCAGATAGCAGGATGTGCTTCTGCTTGGATCTCTTTTGTCCACACACATATTGTAATGGAAATTTCTTTCCTGTGGTGTCAGTTGCCTCACAGTGTTTGGTTTCAATATTGTGTTGAGGAGAAATGTTCTATAGACTGTTACTTTTGTTCTTTCTTGTTTTTATAAGATGTTCTTATCTGATTGACAGCACATAGTGGAGGAACTGGTACAGAGAATTCATCTGAAGACAAAAAACAAAAGGTGATTTTGTGTGTGTAAAGTACTCTGATACTAGAATGACAAACATGGCAAGAAGGCCAGCGCTGAAGAGAATCCCGAAGAGTTTATTTTATTACGGAAACAACTGGCAAAGCTACAACCATGTTCAACTGTGCAGTGTAAGTAAAACTATAATAGTTGCCATTTATATACTCTGACTCGAAAACAGGCTGTTGTGCAGTTTCTGTGTAGGCTGATATTGCTCGTTTTCCATACAGATTGCTTTTTTCCTCCATAAGCCACCTCCCTGGAATCAATCAAAGAGATTATTCCAAAGTGACCTTGTTGCAATATTATGTATATTAAATTTGTACATAACCTCAATAAAGCACAGGCTTTGCATTATTGAATATATGAGTAGAGCAAGCAGTAGCAGTATTAATTTTATTAATGTTATGCCTACTATAGTAAGTTAAAGATAGGAAGATTTACCATCCATTTCAAGCGAGGTTCTAGCAGTTTGATACTAACATTCTCATCAGTTTATTATTTTTTAATCTGTAGTATGAGAATGGAGAAATTGTAATACAGCCATCAGGGATCTGGCTGCCTGGCAGGGGTGGAGGATGACAGCGGAGCTGGATAGTGGTTGTAATGGGGTCAGCCCAGACCCTGTGGTCCCAGGCTGGCCCTGCTGTGGTGAGGCCGGGAGGTCCCATCCACGGGTGTGGATCAGAAGCAGTGGACCCATGGTGGGGGCTGCAGCCATGGCCACCCCACAGGCTGTCTGGGAGCCCCCCCATGTCCCCTGAGGGATGGGGCTGCCCCTGGCTATGCTGGTGGGGAGCTGGCCATGAGCCTTAGCATCTGAACCCCAGGAGAGGAGATGCTCTCAGCATCTTCACAACAGCAAGGAGAAATGAGCAAAGCACTCTGGAGAGATAACACATGGAGAGAAGATGTAGTGAGCTTTGGGGCATACATTTCTCAGTGCATATATAAGGCACCAATTTGCGTTTTTTAATGTATGAGTAGAGCAAGCAGTAGCAGTATTAATTGTATTTAGTGTAGCCCATTCCTTACAGTCCATTGCTCTATGAAGCTACATAAATACGTACTGGGTAGCTCCTCTGTTGTACTGCACTTCTGATTATTTTAGCACAGGTATTTAGATAACAGTTTAACTTGTCCCCTCTGCCTGGTGGCACACTTCTGCTTCTCTCCTCATGGCTCCCTCAATTTCAAGGTGCTCCTCAGCCCTCTGCCAGGGACACATGGCTTTGAGAAAGGAAATCCCCTGTCAGGAGCCATAGAGTATGACACACTCTGTATGTTTGGCCACAGGGCATTTCACTCCCTAAGCTTTGATTTCCCATGTGAAACAGAATCCCGTTTTTGCAGATTTAAACTTGCGATGCCGGTGAAAAAGCAATTACATTGCAAAACACATATAAAAAGAATGACAGTCATCTATCTTTCTGAAGCTTTTTGCAATTTTATTCAGCTGTATCGAAGGCTTTTCCCCCAGCTGAGATATTTCTGTAAATCCACTTCATCTGCCAGAATATCGAGTCATCAGAATGTCCTCAATGATGAATCATTAGAACGTCATTAGAACACGGTCCTTAATAGCAGTCATGGTCACAGGAATGCCATAATCTAAGCCACAGCAGCACACTTAGAGCCATCTAAATGTTTTTTGAAAGCTAATACACTTTTCACTTAATTACATTTTCAAATTATATAGCCATTTTGCAGTGATTCATTGTAATTATCATCTGTATTTAATTTAAAGAACCATACATAATAATCTTTGGCATAAACACACTTTAGTCAGTGGGCAGGGTGGAATTAACCCTGCAAAAAGACCTTTTAATGACTCAGCTTTCCCATAAAAGTATTTGTTAAAATGCTCCTAATACTGGTACGAAAATGTGGATAATTGTAGCTGTGCATAGCCGTGTACAAAATCCCTTCAAATTTGCCAGAAAAATGCCGAAATGTAATCACAGAATCATCTGGCTGGAAGAGAGTTTTAAGATCATTGAATCCAACCGCTCACCCTGCACTACCAGGGTCCCTAAACCATGTCCCTCAGCATCACAGCTACACGGCTTTTAAACACTTCCAGGGGTGGGGAATCCACCACTTCCCTGGGCAGCCTGTTCCAATGTTTCACAACAGTCTCTGTAAAGAAGTTCTTCCTAATATCTAACGTAGATCTCCCCTGATGCAACTTAAGGCCATTTCCTCTTGTCCTGTCACTCGTCACATGGGAGAAGAGACTGACCCCCACCTCTCTACAACCTCCTTTCAGGTAGTTGTAGAGAGCGATAAGGTCTCCCCTCAGCCTCCTTTTCTCCAGGCTAAACAAACCCAGTTCCCTCAGCCGCTCCTCATAAGACTTGCTGTCCAGACCCTTCACCAGCTTTGTAGCCCTTCTCTGAATATGCTTCAGCACCTCAATGTCCTTCATGGAGTGAGGGGCCCAAAACTCAACACAGTACTCAAGGTGTGTCCTTGCCAGTGCCCAGTAGAGGGGGACAATCCCTTCCCTCCTTCTGCTGGCCACACTATTTCTGATACAAGCCAGGATGCTGTTGGCCTTCTTGGCCACCTGGGCACACTGCTGGCTCGTATTCAATCGGCTGTTGACCAACACCCCCTGAGCAGTTTTCCAGCCACTCTTCCCCCAACCTGAAGAGTTGCAGGGGGTTGTTGTGACCCAAGTGCAGGACCTGGCACTTGGCCTTATTGAACTTCATACTATTGGCCTTGGCCCATCAATCCAGCCTGTCTAGATCTCTGTAGAGCCTCCTGACCTTCAAACAGATCGAGACACCCACCCAGCTTGGTGTCATCTGCGAACTTACTGAGGGTGCACTCAATCCCCTCATCCAGACCATTGATAAAGATGTTAAAAAGGACAGGCCCTAATACTGAGTCCTGGGGGACACCATTGGTGACCAGCTGGCAGCTGGATTTAACTCTATTCACTACCACTCTCTGGGACTGGCCACCCAGCCAGTTTTTGATCTGGTGGAGAGGACACTCATCCCAGCCATAGGCAGCCAGTTTCTCCAGGGGAATACCGTGGGAAATGGTGTCAAAGGCCTTACTAAAGTCCAAGCAGACAATGTCCACAGCTCTTTCCTCATCCACTAAGCAGGTCACCTTGTCATAGAAGGAGATCAGGTTGGTCAAACAGGATGTGCCCTTCATAAACCCATGCTGACTGGGCCTGATCACCTGGTTGTCTTCTGAAGAAACAGTATGACTTAAACTCTCAGCTTATAGGTACCTATGTTAGCAAAAGCATTTTTGACATCTTCTCTGGGAGCAGCCCGTGTCTTTACATTGAGTCATTACGTGCAAAGTAAAGCATATCCACTAAATGCTCCTGAGCCTGGACTGTTGTGCAGATGGTTAGTAAGGACAACCTGCATTGAGTATCTGAGCATACAGGAAAGAAGCAAAAGCCATAGGCAACACCAACAAAATCATATGCCAAATTCAACTTAAGCGTAGGATGGAATGACATGTGGTGAGGTTGATTGTGCAATGTATTTTTGGATAAATTCCACTCTTTTTAATAGAACTGAATAGACTGTATCCAAAGACAGAATTTGATCAGATCTAAAACATGTATTACCTCTACATTCCTGCTGTTTACTATGCCAGTTTCTAAAGCCCAAAAAAATCAAAGCCCACACAACACAAACATGCCTGAGGTGAAGATCAGTGACCTTTCTTGGATATGACCTCTGTTTATCTTTCATGGAGTTCCACTGAGCCTCTTCTGTCACCTATGGCTAGTTCCCAAACAACAGCTAGCCTATGGTGATTCAAGGTGGATCATTCTGTGCTGATATAAATACGTTTTAGTCCTGTATATTGTGATAGTGAATCTGCTGCTATTGTGGCAGCTTTTTGTCTAGTGGCTTTGTCTGCTAACACTTGAAGGGAATTATTATCCCAGATTATCTGCAGCTGAACACTTTTAAATCAATGCAGTTACAGAAGCAAAAACCATGGCTAGTTATTATTATAGTTATTTGTACTACTGTAGCACCTGAGAAGGGATTGGAACTTCATTACAATGAGTAATCTCTGAACTTACAGGAAGAAATTCCCTTGTGAAGGTTTTACAGTTACATGTAAAATAAGATAAAAATTCCTGTTAAAAGCAATAGGAAAAATGGGGCACATTCTAAGAAGTGGATATGATTCTAGGGTTGGTTGGATATGTAACCTAGTGTTCCTGAATGAATTAACTTCATTAAAAATGAAATAAACAAATAAACAAATATCAGCAGTACCCTATTGACCCTCATTACCTTACTGCAGTAAATAGATCATTTACAAAGAACTGAATGGCTTATAGCTCTCTGCTGTTTGACAGGACATTTGCAATTGAATCAGACTGACTGAGCGGTTGCAACTGAAGTTGCTTTCATTGTGTCAAAACTCAATTCTTTGCTGAACACTTGCTGTTCTCTGAGAACAATAGTGTCTTCACTCATGTATTGACAAAATTTTCTTTACCATCTCAAGGCTAAACAGAACAGCTTCCTGAATCCTAGCTTTTAAAAATCTATTTTGGAAGTGGCTAAAGCTAGACCACTTCACAGTATCCTGAGCATGAAGTAGAACTTGCACCTGAGAAGCTACTGTGAAGGAGATGCTGCAGCTTGGAGTCCTAGTATGGCTCCTTTCCCTACTGCTCACTTGTGAAGACCCTTCCACAGGCAATTCTGAAAATTCTGAAAAACCATCCTTAACACGCTTGGAGCATTTTGCCTTTATCTGGAGACCTGTCTTGTACTTCACGTCCCCAGGGAGAATGATGGCTGCATTCGTGACTTGTATGATAAAACCTCTGTTCAGACATTTCCATCGCAGTGCCTGTCCTGCAGAAAATTAGGAGCCTGGGCCTGTGTGAGGTTCCTTTCAGGAGCAGGACCTAAGACAGCAATTAAAATGATGAAAAACCCCTCTCCTCCTGAAATATAGATGCTGCTCACTGGGATGGCAGTTGTCAAGACAAAGCGTAGTTGGAATACATCATTTACCTTAAGAGCTGATTGGCTATGAAATACCACAGTGAACAGCTAGGAAATGTGTGACCAGCTGAAGTTCGGTTTTGGTTTACGTGTTTTGTGCATAGGAAAGACCACTGTCGCTGTGGTTTACACAATCCTCATGCCGGAACGGAGTGGACCCTGATGCCAATATGGTGTGCAGAAAGCTCCGTTTATTAAGTGCGACAGAGTTATATTTATAGGCACAGAGTTTCCGTACATGCACTGATCACGCGCTTCAAGGTTACAGTTAATTGGCTCGTTAGTGAAATTCATGTGCCTATTCTAACACTATAATTGGCTAGTTAGCTTCACTCTGAGTACATGTCTGTACCTGTCCATTCATGTCCATCCTTGTTTACAAATCTGACAGCAACAAGTCCTGCTGCTGCTTAAAGTCTCCCACAACCACTTTCTGTCTGTCTGCACTGCTGAGTGCTGCATGTGAAGTGCAGCATCAGGTCCCTAAGAGAATGCCACCTCCTGGAGGTTCGGATGCCAGCTCAGAGGCAGCTGAGTGGCTGAGGGCATCCCCTTCCTTTGGTGACCTTGGACCCAGGCTCCCAGATGGTCCTGTGGGTATGCGCCAGCCAGGGACAATCATGCTTCCTGGGGGAGATGCTTTTAAACTGAGCAACTACCAGCTGGCCCATGCTGTGCCCTGACTTACATCACTGGAGAGAAGAATGACAAGGCTTGTATCTAGGGACCTGCTTCTCTCTGTTATAGCATCTTAAGTTTGGGGTTTTGTGTTTTTGTTTGTTTGTTTTTTAAGAAAAGGACAATTATGTTTTCCATAAATTGCAAGGGAAAACCTGCACTCAGGCTATTTTCATGTAATGCCATGCTGGCATACTTCAGCTTGCAGGAGTGATGATCTACTGGATGGCACTATTTATAATATCACCTGATGTTTTCTATCATGCAGTTTCACACAAAGAAGGAAAGTTTTCTAGAAGAACTCAGTAATTAAGGTCCTTTGCAATTTTTTAGGCTTCTTACTTGGAGCAAATTCATGTAAAACTGCAATTCTCTTAGTCTTCAGCTGCTGCTGACACATAATGTGAGGAGCAGAGCTTGTCAAAGATGCCAAAGTAGCTTCTCATAACTTGTATTTCTGTAATGTCTCGATACGTTGAATGCCCATAGTTGCTCAGAAAGCAGAACATTTGTCATTTCTGGACTAAGGAAGGGGCAAGCTTAGATCCAGGAACCTTGGTTTTTCTTTATGGCATGCACATCCTTCTGGGGGCTGACAAACTGGCAAGAAACTAGTTTTGTGGAGTTAATGGGTTTGGGTAGTAAATAGATGCATTAAAAAATTATCACCTATTCCACTGTGTTTGAGGCAATTCAGATGCCAGCACCTCATTCAGGTCTACACAGAGCAAGTAGGTTCCAAAAAGTAGGCTCTGCTGTTTTTATTGAACAGAAAAACTTCACAGTTCACAGTTAATGCACAACTCATGTTTCTGGGTAGAAACATGGAAGTGGCAGCAGAGGAAGATACAGGTCTCAGATCAGCTAAAAATCACCGAAGAAGGTGAGTTATAACAATTCCATCCTCTGAGGGTTAAAGACCCTTAAACCAGAAAGATCTGGTCATAACTCTGTCAGCTCTCCAACATTCTTTTTGAGAAGAAAAGAGGTAAATTTACACCAGCCCATGTCTCAGTAAATAAGGAAGGACCCCAAGTAACCTTCTAAAGATTCTGCAAGAATTTTTTCTTTTTTTTTTTTTAATACTGTGGGAAAAGTTTACTGTTGTTGAGACAAGGTTTCTTCCTGACTAGTATTGACCAGTGTGGAAAGGAAGATTTACCTCATGCTTGTGTTTAGATACAGCTTTGTAGCATTTTACTTCGCATTCGTAGGATGTAGTTTAAAGATGCTGGTGCTCTGTGTTCTTGCGGCGTGTTTTATTTCATTATTTCTATCTAAGATTAGCTGTTCATTTGGGGAATTTCCAAGCGCTGCGCTGGAGCAGAAAGGTAGAGATAGCAATGGGCATGTACAATCCCTTCTAGACATACGAAGGCTGCAGTCTGCTTTGTGTGTATAAAGTTGAGGGGAAAAAGACTAAAGTATAATTAAGACATTTATGTAAATACTGGATTAAAATAACAACAACAACAACAGAATTCATGAAACATGAAGTTCCTTATTTGGAGTAGCAAATTGCTTTATTTGAAGGACTAAGGAAATAATGTTTCAGTAGTCATATGTTTTAGCCATAGATGAAATTGTAACCATTTCTGAAGAGAGAATTCCAGGGAATATTTTGAATATGTGTCTTGGGTCAGGCCGGATGGAGTAAGCCTTTTTCATAGCAGCCCTCACCGGGCTGTGCACTTCTTGTTACAAGGAATGGTCTCCATGAAGTTATTTTAAAATTCCCAAGGATTTTCATTCTGAAATTCCTCACCTACTTCTATAAACAGAATTTATAAAAATAAGGGATCAAAGTAGTATAAAGCAAATGGTTATTTTCCTAAGATTAAAGCGCATTTTTGGTTACTCAACTAGAAATAAAAATTGGCTCTATTAAACATTTTCATTAGTACATTAAGCTTCATAAAGTAAGTTTATGTAGGTCACAAGTTCACAGACACGGTGTTATTCTATGTTATGTTATATTACTTTTAGAACAATCTAAGTTTTCTATCAATTTTGCTTTGCAAACATACCTCTCAGAATTGGAAAACATTTCCGCATCTCCAAGGTTTAGTGATGTAAGTAAAGAGGATAACATACATTATTCTTAAATTATTTGAGTGTGGGAAACAGATCCTGTGGGCCCTAAGAATATAGGCAAAATTTGCGAAGATAATCTAAGATCCAGGTCGGTGTTTAGTGAGGTTCAGAAGAGCACCTAAACTACTGTTTTGTGACATATAAAATTCACTGTCTGTAAGGTATTTTTGAAAACTATGTCTAGAGACATGTATCAGAAATACTTTGGCTTCTTGCTGTGTGCAGTATAATGTTAACTAATACATGGTAACTGAAATAAGTTCTAATCTGATGTGGAAATTTCTTTTCTGACTTTAAGAAAATTATATGTGCCTCCACCTTGGAGATCGTTCTTGAAAAGTATTGGGCTGTCAGTGTTTCAGCTCTTGTTATCATGATTTAATAACTCTAGGATAACCAGACGTGCTATCTGTAGATTAATAGATAACGTAAATAAGGAAGACTAATTATAAACAATTTAAAATGAAAACAATCATTTAGTGCATCAGTAGCTGGCAAGGAAAATTGATTTTTAATTATTTTCATAATTCATTAAGAATATATTCGTTTTGGGCAGGGTGTGAGGAGAGAGTTATTTCAGATTCCAGCAGCTAACTCTACCTAAGCAACATTCATCAAGCCCACTTGATGGACAGCAGAGCCCTTCAGAGTGGTTTACAGACAGGTATCACCTTTGCTCCTGTCTGGGAAATGGGAACTGCCCCAGCACTGCTGGGAGGAGGAGGAGGCTGGCAGTAATTTACTGCATTGGTTTTGATATTGGAGCAGGGCCAGGCTGAGTTCTGCCTGCCTGGGATGTCTTCCCAGTTGTCCTCTGGTGTTTCCCAGCAGGAAACATTGTGTCTGAACCAGTTCTGACAGAAATTTGCCCAGACTCTTCTCAAAAACCATCAGTCAAAAAGAGCTCCTCATCTCCCGACATAACCCATTCCAGTGCTGGGCCACTTAACGCTGTTAGGAAACTATTCTGGCCCCATATCCTGAACTTACAATGTAAACCTCTTATGCTTAATCCTTTTGCCAGTTAACCTGGAGAATAATTTATTCTCTTCCTTTTAGTTGGAAGGTTTCGAGTGTTTTAAAGACTGTTTTTGTGTTTCCCTTTGGTTTTCTCTAGTTGAGACTAAAGCAATCCATTTATTTCAGATAATTCAGACTTGGCACATCACAATGTGCACTGCCAGATGTCCTCATGATCGTATTGTGTATCTCTTATGCTTAGATGTCTCAGCACTAAGTAAGGTATTAGTATCTCACTGTGCTCATACACTAAGCAAAGGTCTTTTTTATTGTCTATTTATGCAATTTATTTATGCTACATTATTTATTTGCAAAACATAGCTCCAGTGTCTCTTATACTAACTTCTGATCACACCTAAAATGCTCTTTGTCATAGGTGTGAACACAATTTGAAGGGACAAGACAAAACAGCGGGCCCTGTTGCTATCCACAAATATTATTTTGTAATGACCTTTTGCTTTGTTAAACCACAAAAACTACTTCAGAAATTGTTGGTCGAAATGTATGGTTTATGTTGCGTATGGTCTTAATTGTTATAGTCTTAATTGTCATCATTGGTCATTTAGCTGAGGTTAATCTCATGGGCTATGAGAAAAATCTGATCGCCCACAGAGACCACCAAGGGGTTCCACTTCACAGACAAGTCATGAGATCCTAAAGCCAATAAAGCAAGCTCAAAGTGAATGAATGGCTAGGCACCCTCCTTTCTCCCCAAATACAAGAACTTCCTGATCAGGGCAAACCACGAGAGAATTTATCTTGTCCAGCAGCTGCAAAGCAGCTAATAAATGTATTTTCACGAAACAATGTCTTGGAGTTATCCTTCTTGTCTGTTTTCTGTGATTATTGTAGCTCTAAGTGGATGTGTTTTAGTGCAGGAGGAGTAGACAAGGTAGCTGGTGACAATCAAAGAAGACTGAGCAATGACAATTATTTATGCAGCTTTTCAGTCCCAGAAATAGTATTTCAAAGGTAACCGTTCCCTCTCCATCCCTCCTCATCTCGTCCTGAAAAAGACCTGTTGTGTCTAATAGGACACAAATTAGTTAGAACAGAGCCAAAACTAATTGTCTTTTTAGGTCACTTAGTCATTTGTCTCAAACAATTGAAGACACAGGATCATAGTCAAGAATTCCAGCTCATGGTATGATAAAATGCACACCACGATAGCAAAGCAAGTGGTTGAACGTGTTGAATGGGTGTAGCATGTTGTAAAGTTACCACCTCAGAGAGAGTCTATTACCTTCTGATCCTGTAAGCTGTTGAGGAAATTAGGAACAGAAGATGATTTTGGAGGCAAATTTACTTTTCTTCTTAAACTGTCAAATTTACCTTGTGTAACACCATCAACTTAGCAGAGGAGAGCACATGTGAACAAAGGTCTGCAGCTTGAGGTGCAACCACATCATGCATCAGTGATCCCCTGGGTCCCACCAAGGCCAAGCAAACCTGAAAGCTGGGATCCTCATGGCTCTAAGCCATTTAGTTCTTGGCATAATCTCAGCACTTCTTGTGAAGCCTGGGCAAGCAGGCATGGGGTTCTCGGTGGGAAGGAAGAAAATGTTTTTTTTAATATATATATATATGTAGGTATGTATGTATGTATGTATAATCCCATTAATACTGCCTGGAGGTGTTCTCCAGATTGAAACTTGGGACTTGCATTTATGGCTGGATAATTAGGTGACTGGTAGCCTGGTCCCAGCAGTTGTTGCTGTGCATGCAGAGACTGGATGCTACACATCCTGGATAGAGACAGGAGAGACCTCGTGTAGGACAGGGTGTCCCTCATCACCTAGCATTGTCACACTTGCACCAGAGCTGAATCGGCCTCTGGCAAGGCACACAGCCAGGCCAACACACTGCAAGATGTGGGCTTGCCCAGCCTGGCCTTCCTCCAGGCTTTTAAAATCACTCTGTACCCAAGTTGTGCACATTTTGCCTTTTTATCTCCTGCAGAGAAGGAAGTCTATTGACTGCCTTAGTAGAGGAGCTCAGTAACTCCAGCAATCCTGGAGACACCTTACAGCCAGAAATCTCTGCAAATGCAGTACATTCCCCACCTAATTTCACTCCATTAAAGAGTTTACCTGAGAGGGCATAACTGTTCCCAACTGGAATCTCAGAGTGGAGTTCAGTGAGAGTATCTTAGTTGTCAGGTACATGTACCAACCACCAGGCTATGCCTGTTTAGAGAAGAAGTTACTTCAGACTACAGTTTCTTGTGAAAAAGCCATGCGTTGCAACACTCTTTTGAAATATTCTTGTCCTATTCTTCCACCTCTCATCCTCCCTCCAGACTCTCTTCCCGTCCTCATCCCCATGCACCCTCTTGGCAGCTCTGTTTCCTGTGGCTACACTGCAAACCAAATCCATTGATCTGGATTTAAAATAACTCCCTCTTTTCATTAACGACTTTCTTAAATGACTGGGTTATTTTTGAGCTGGGTATTTCCCTGAGTCATTTCACAGTGCAGACACACAAGGAGCTATTCTGGCCCTGCAGAAGAGCAATGACACACAGCACCAGACAGGAGTGAGCTGTAGGGCATGAATATCTTAAAATGCCTGGATGCTTCATCTTGCAAAACCTCAGCTTAAGTCTTACCTATTAAAATTACTCTTCTGGGCATAAACTACTTATAGAATCACGAATAGTATAAAAGCATATTAAAATTACACTCTTGTCTACCATTTTGGAACACTCCCATGATGATTTACAACTACTAGAACTGTTGGTTGAACAGAGGGAGAGTACTTCCCAGTACCTCACATCTGCAAATGGGAAGTACAAATTCCAGTCCTCAAAAACAACAGAAGAAAACAAATCTGTAGTGCTGTAGTCCAAAAACAATCTCGCTGAGGGGAGATGCTCCAGAGCCAGCCTGGCCCATAGCAGAGAGGTAGATCTCAGTGTAGAGGAGTTTTCCTGAGGTTCTCCTGAGGCAGGAAAACACCAGGAGAGAGCAGAGACCCACCAGGAGCCAACAGTTCTCCCAGGAGAGGCTGACAAGGCATGGTCTTTGCCAGGGCAATGGCGACTGAACCCACACCTATAAAAGAAGCCCTTGGGGAGCGCTGCCACCAGGAGCACTACAAACAGAGAGGAAAACAGAGTGTGGTGCGGCAGTTTGAGCAAGAAGGACACTGAAAGCTCTGCCCACTCTACCCAAGCAGCAGTTTCCACCCAGCAGAAGGCCATGGCCTCTCTAAGAGCTGCACCCACCATAACCAACGCAGCTGCCCAGACAGAGCTCCAGTGGAGACATGCAGCCACCCAGGTGTCAGACTGCAGGGTGTGCCCTGCTGTGACACCGGTTCGGGATGGCGGCTGTGGGCACCCCCTGTGGGAGGTGCACCCAGGTAGAGGGAATCCTCTGCTTAGTGACAGAGCTCTGGGAGAAGGTGACCAGGTTGAGGAGTGTCAGGGAGTGTGAGAAAGAGAGTGACTATTGGAACCACATCCTGCCTTCCCTGAGACAGTCCCAACAGTCAGGTGAGATACATAACATGCAGGACTCCCTTTCCCCTAGAAACTATGGAAGCAATTGAAAATGGCCATGTAGGAATCATGGCTTCTCCCCCCAAAAAGGTGATGGGGTAAATAGCCCAACTGAACTGCATCTACACGATTGCCCACAACATGGGCAACAAACAGGAGGAGCTGGAAGCCACAGGGCAGCAGGAAAACTGTGATACAGTTGCCATCATGGAAACATGGTGGGCTGATTCACACAACCGGAGTGCTGTAACGGATGGCTTTAAATGCTTCAGAAGGGACACGCCAGGAAGGAGATGCAATACAGTAGCCTTGTATGTTAGGGAATGTTTTGATTATCTAGAGCTTGACGGTGGTGAAGATCGGGTTGAACATTTATGGGTAAGAATCAGGAGTAAGGTCAGCAAGTCAGATATCATGGTGGGATCCTGTTATAGACCACCCAACCATGATGAAGATGTAGACAAAATATTCTATAAGCAGCTACGAGAAGTCCCACAATCACTACCACTTGTTCTTGTGGGGGACTTCAACTTAACAGATGTCTGCTGGAATTACAATACAGCAGAGAGGAAACAGTCCAGGAGGTTCCCGGATTCTGTGGAAGACAACTTCCTGACACAGCTGGTGAGTGAGCCAACTGGGGAAGGCTCCATACTGGACCTGTTTGCAAACAGAGAAGGACTTGTGGGAGATGTGAAGGTTGAAGCCCATCTTGGGCATAGTGATCATGAAATGATCAAAATCCCTATCTATAGACATGTAGATTTAAATGTCTTACTTTCAGTTTGAATCCCAATCTATTTGTCAAAACTAACAAACATCTAGTTGCTTATTTTTAAGAAAAATCAAATGTGGCTTTGTGTGAATCTTTTTTTATATATGGTAGCTCTACTAATAAACTGAGAAATCAACCCATTGTGGCAGTCCTGGGAATGCACACGTTTGGCAGCAGCTCTGTGCACCTGTAGTCTTAAATATTGACATCTCAGACTTCGGCAATTACACAGGATGTTATGTGAGACTCAGCTCTTATTTTGTGCATCTAGCTGAATGAGTGATAGAAGATAAACGGTCAAAACCAGCAAATATTCATGTTCACATGAGTGTCTGTGGTCTTGCAATTATATTCCTCCAAAGATCTTTCTGAACAAAACATCTGTGCCTATATGAATAATGTTGAGGAGAAAAGTTGAAGGGAAAAGCTCCCCATGCCCCTTCAGACAGCATGTAACAACTGTGGGATGTTATATTTAATTGCATATTTTAATGTTTCAGCCTTTAATCCAGACATAGCAAAATAATCCAAAGTTTGAGTATCCGATTTTTGGTTTTTAGTATAGGGCAGATTCCCTGTCCGACAGCTAACTCGGCAAAAAATTAAACAATAAGGAATGTTCTGAGGAAATTTTCTCAATTTGGTAAAAATAGTATTCCACTATCATTTATTTAACTTCCTTTGTTTGCTACTACCTACTATCAGAATAATTCAAGATCTTTATTTACAGGCTTAGACATAGAGAACTATTTATGTCAAAGCACTGTGACTTATTCCTGTAAATGGTTGAGACTGACTAGAGGAAATATGTTTAAAACATGATGAAACACCTGATGTCTAGTTATAAATAGAATAAGTGTTGGTGATATTTTAATGCTGGGCATTAGCAAACTAACGCAGAATACCTTCTGTTTAAATTTGGTAATTTTTTAAAGCAGATCAATATGTTATTTGTTTGTCTGGACACATCTTTTTTAAAAGTAGAATTAATTATACTGTTGCTTATATTTCATTTGAATAGTGACGAGTTTTGTCATCTTAAGTGAATATTTTCTTGAGGTTTGGATTTATATCTGATACACTACCTTGCTGGGAAGAAAAGAGCTACTCATGAAAAACTATTGGCAGAAGCAACAAATGCTGATTTCTTTTCCCTTCTGATATTGATCAAGGTTGCCAATAAAGAGGTGCTGTATTTTATTGCTCTTAGAATCTGAGATTCTCCCCATCCTCTTCTACTCCCCAGATTTCCTTTAATCTATCTATAGCCACAGAGGATGTTTCTGGTTTGGAGAAGAAAAACCCTTTCAGTGTTGTGTTGCGAATAGTTTATGGGGTACTCAAGTCCTCAGACACCCTCATCGTACTGATGTTTCAGGGTAGGCCAGAAGTGAAAAAAGAGGAAAGAAATAAACCAGTCTAGAGAAGAGGAAATTACCAGCGCAATACAGAAGCACTTAAAGCGAGAGGCATACAAGTTTCTTTGATCTATTATTGCTAGTATGCAGGCCAGAATGAAATGGATAGATTAATTGGAAAATAGCCCATAGCCCATGCATAGCTAATTAACTACTTAGGAAATCTTTAAACAAGATGCCCTTGCAGATCTGATTACTACAGTGCTTACTGAAGCAGGGCTGCTTCTGATTTGGAGATAAATAAATCTCGTTTGTGGTAAACTGACAGACCTCTCAAGCTGCCACATGGCTTTTGAGTAGCCTGCAGATTTTAAAACAAGTTAAATGTCTACTGTGAAAAAAGTGCATACTGTAGGACTTCTTGCTGTGGCTTAAGCAGAAATGGAAATGGGAAGTAGGTGTGCTTGTGTAGCCAGCTACCATGCAGAGCCAGCATGTTCTGTCATCTCTGAAGGGGGATGGGAAAGACCCGTTCACGCTTATCATTCATTTTCACAGGTCACAGTCCACAGCCAGTCCACAAAGCACCTTTTGCAAACAGCTTAGGAGACGAGTAGGGTACCACCATGCTGGCCACTGTGCCATTGGGCATGCAGAGGGCATGGTACCAGTTAGCACTGGGTCTTCTGATCTGGCTGAGCCTGCTGTTCACAGGGGACAGGCAGGAAAAGAAATACACTCTGCCACAGGCAGTGAAAGAGTGACAGCAGCATTTGTAAGGCCAGAGAGGGCCGTTAGCTCAGCATATATTACTGAATTTTAAGCAGTTATTCTTGTACTGAGAGTGGTGATTTGCACCTGACTAAGATACAGCTGCAATGCTTCCCTAACTACGTCACACTAACAGGAGTGCTCCAATTCCCTATTAAATTCTTAGAGCTCTTAAATTCTTATTTCTGGTGTATAAGTATTTTATAGGAAAAGAATCTTGAGTTAGACTCCAACACTCATTTAAAAATTGCTGATTCTTTAGCTCTGCCAGCTGTGAAACTCATGCATTAGACTATTGCTGGACAGAGATGAAGAGAGTTCATTAAAAAATATTGAACCAATAATTCACTGACATTTCTTGTTGTATTTGCCTAGCTCTATTAGTTCCGAAATCTCTAAGACCTTTTTAAACATGTGGAGTGAGACTGAGAAAATAAAATGAATCTGTTCTAATGGAGACATTTGTCATCAAGACAGATCAGCAAGCCTGAAGTTGAACAGACACTGGGAATTTGAAGACGTTGCTGAAATAAGGTTTAAACCTATGATCATAAGAATTCATAATCTGAACCAGTCAAGAGCAGCCGATGCCTCAGACTTGATCCAACTCCGTTTGTCTGATCAGCAGACTGGAGCAATGATGATAGCTGAAGCACTGGCAGTTTGAAATACAGAAATGCTGAATGTCAGGAGTAATTTTTTCCTGAATAAATGCCATGGGAATGGCTAAAAACTGCGTGGTTACTTAAAATACTCATCAGTTACCTAAAGGTTGGGAGAAAGTATTCTGAGGTAACTGTACATTAGTCAAGCATTCTCTGACCTTCAAACTTCAGTAGGCACTTGGAGAATCAGAAAAGAAACAGTATAATCAGAAATGGTGAACTTGAATGATGGAGGACAAATTTCCTGTTGGTGTAAATGAGCCAGCATAGCTGAGTGTTTTATGGGATACATATATTTTTAGGCTTCTGTTAATTACAGTATAAGTTGCATTTGGAGAAGCTATTTTTTTACTCCAAAATCAACTATTCTATCTCTCATTGTAAGAATATGGAATATATGTTAATTATAAATCAGCACTGAATATTTATACATACTTGCATATATGGATAAATTACTTTTCTCCTCTGCTTCATTTCTTCTCTCTATTTCTACTTATAACTTTTGGTCTTTTCAAGTGTATATGAAATAAGCTCCCAGTGGAGGTTGAGGAATCTGTACTAACACCTGCTTTTAAGGCAAAGTGTCTCCCATTTAATAGATTGCCAGTTTGTTTATAAAGAAATATTTTTTGTACCCTAATAAATACAGATAATAATTTCTAGTAATGTACAATGGTTCATGGTCAACTTCAGAACTATAACCGAATTATATGTTTTCATTCTAGGGAAAAAAAGTAGATACGCAAATCACAATAGTATAACTGGGTGTAGAGAGCATAACATTATTTGGAAAATATTCATCCTGTGGAGCCCAGTGCTCCTGCATTCACTAACGGAGGGCAGCAGCAATACATATTCATAGTTGTACTCAGAATTGCTGGCATTGGGCTGCTGCCATCCGCATTCGCAGATAAGCACTTTTTCCCTTAAATTCGTAATTTTTTACATTTGAAGGAGCAGAAGTGTCAGAAATCAGGACTGCTTTTATAGGGTGGAAAAGAAAACCAAAAATATGGCTGCTGGTAGCGTGCAAACACTGCCATATTGCTTTAGTGATAACAGCATAAAATGAATGTGCACATTTCAGTTTTAAATCAGAGAGAACAGGCAATGGGGTTAAAGTTTTCATGATATAAGGTAGTGGGTGATAAGAAATTTGAGCAGGAAGTAAAACAGGTAAAAAAAAAAAGATAGTTGATTTGAAACTAAAAAGGTACAGAGATGTTGTGATTATAAATGGCAAGAGAAAGGATGACAAGTCCAGTTTGTTAAGTAGGAAATGAGACACAGTGGTTGCAAGATAATAGGCTGCAAGGAACCATAATTTCTAATTGTAGATTGTGCCAGTTGTGGGATTTTCCGGTTAAGACTAATAGCATTTTTAAAATTATCATTTATTTGTATATAAATGCACCCATAAAACGGTGCTTCTCTAGAACAGGAGATGCTCTTGTCCCTTTTCTATATGATCTTATGACTGAAAATAATGACAGTCAACATCCACTTGAATATAGGGACAGAGGCACAGGAACGCTGATGACAATTCCTCATTTCAGGAACTTCATTCATGGACTTTCTCCACCTGACTTGATGTGATGACAGAATGTGTGCTTCGGTGCAGTGGTCTAAAGGGTAGCAGACGGGTCTAGCAGAGTGGACAGAGACCCAGAGCAGCTGCTGCCTTTTTTCCTTCTCTTTCTCTTTTTGGGAATACCTTGCTAGAACAGTCCTTAAAGATTTTTATTCTTTAGAAATAGACCTCCGATTTTCTTCCACCTGTTAAACTATTCACCATGTTTCCAGAGGTGTGAAGGGAGCACAAAAACTACACAGATACTGCCTTCTCTTCAGAGCCGATAGAAAATTAATGTATCCTAGCTCTGTCAAATGGACATAAAAATATGAAAAAGAAACAACGATAGTGAGAGCTGAAAATGTGACAGTCTGGGAGATAGGACACAGCAGCCATCCCTGCTCTGTGCTACTCCTAGGCACTTGCTGCTGCAGCTGACTGGACAGCTGGGTAAGTAGGAGATTTGGGAAATGTCATGTAAGCTTTTTCCTTGATGGGCATAAAAGGTGTCTTTACCTTTCTCTCAAAGGTGACATTTGATGAACTAAAATTCCCTTCAAACACAGAGCAGTGGCTATTTCTCAGCTCTTAGTTCCTCTCAACTTTCATATCTCTTTTGAGGGCAAAGCATTATATTTTCTACAAGAACATAAGAAACTTTGCAATTGAGAAATGCCATTTTAGACAATCGTATCTTTATGTCCAGAATGTAGTCTGTCTTTTCTTCTGACTATCCATTCATTCAGCAGCTTATCTCATTGTCTTTTCAAATAAGTAAATCCCTCTATTTCTGTGAGTCATTTTCCGTTTATTCCTTGTTTACTCTGATGTGTATGAATAATTGATTAGGTTACTTTTGACTGCAGGTAAGATTAACAGTTGCAAATTCTTACTTGGAATTTCAAACTGTAAAGCTGAATTTTCTCTGTGTAATGTATTGTCCTGTAACATGTTCGATCAGGTTCTAGGACAGAGTATGTACATTCACTTCGAGCTACTTAGCATTCACAGTGCTGGGAAGAAAAGGACATATAAAGGCCATGTTTCAGTTTACTGATTTAATACAAATATTTTAGCCTCTGAAGTCAATGGTTCTTTAGAATATCCTATCCATATGAACGGATAACAATGTCTATGTGCCGATGCCTGTGTGGTAAACATCTATGCTATGCAGATAAATCCTGTCTTGGTACCTAAATATGGAAGAACAATTCTGTTCCTGTTCTCGTAGTCTCAAAGGCATTTAAGATCACTTGTAGCATTTCAATATATAAAGAGGGCTTACAAGAAAGACAGAGAGACATTTTACAAAGGTCTGTAGTGACACAACAAAGGGCAATGGCTTTAAACTCAAGAAGGGTAGATTTACATTGGATATAAGAAAGAGTTTTTTTACGATAAAGGTGATGAGACACAGGAACAGGTTGCCCAGAGAACTTGTGGATGCCCCATTATTGGAAGTTCAAAGTCAAGTTGGATGGAGCTTTGAACTACTAGATCTAGTGGAAGACATCCCTGCCCATGACAGTGGGCTTGGACTAGATGATCCTTGGAGGCCCCTTCAAACCTAAACCATTTTGTGATTCTATGATCATATGGATGCTCCACTTCATCCTGTAGATTTCTCCAGATCCTCAGGAAGAGGTGTCGGTGCCTGCAGAGAGATGCCAAGTAGGGGTAGGAACTTGAGCTCTGCTGTGGTGCTGGAAGGGTAAGGGGACACTTGGTAACACAGTACCTCCAGAAGTAGCCATACCCCTTCAACCTGCTGCACATCTTGAAAGGTGACCCCTTTCATGCTACCCTCTGCTAGGGAAGACTCTTCTGCTGAAGACAGGCCATGTGCAAGATTCGTGGTATTTGTGAGAGGGAGGCCAAAAGCAAACCGGAGCCTGCCTATAGCCCAGTGGGGAGCTGAAACCCATTTTTGGGGAGGGTACCTGACCCCAAGACTGCATGCTTCCAGCTGAGCAGCCTTACTGATCTCTGTAAGTCCTTCTTGCTAAGTTGCCATAGTTCTTCTTGCTCCATTGTTGAGAGAGTCCATAATCCCAGCTGTGCTAATGTCACACTTCCCAGGCAAACCCGTCACCTTGGCCCAGCCTGGGTGTCCAGCTGTGTGGGTACTAAAGCAGTCTCCAGAGGTTTTGTGGGTGGTTGTGTTGGAATCCAAATGCCTACACTACCTGCAGGTGCCTATGCACTTTTCTAGCCTCGAGTGCGTTATTGCTCCCGAAGGTAGTAAAACCGAGGCAGGTAAGCAGCGCTCTTCAAGAAGGAAAGGCTAGATGTTTCAGCAAGGATTCTCACTGGCTTTCAGAGCTATTGTCTGGGATCTAAGAAAAAAACAACCAGAAAAAAGAAAATATACTGATAGTCTCCATATAGAACATGAGTGCAATTAGGAAACCTCCAGAAACACAGTATGTGGTTAAATAAATCAGATATACTGTCATTATAAGAATGCTTCTATGATATAAGTAGTCAGTAGTAAAATTAGTGTATGAGTAATAGGAATGCTGATATTACCTGTCCATCCATGCCCTTTTCAATTTGTGGCACATTGTTTTAGTTATAAACACAAAATATTAATAAATCTACTTCAGAAGCTGAATTTTTCATATCCTTTCATATATTTGTGAACTTTCAGTTGTTCAGCAAAAGAAATCTGCAACTTCTGGCTGAGGTACATTTAATATGATGTAGCATATGAGCTCTGGAATAAATTTAATATAATAACCAAATACTAAATTAAGTTGTAAAATGATTTATTGGAGCAACAGGAAGTTATATGGTAGATCTTATGTGGAGAATAAAATTATAAGATGTTAATGAAACAGGCATTTAAAACTGGAGTTGTAGTGTATAATTTATTTAATTATTAAAGTATTAAATTATTTTTGTGCAATAAACCAGGATAAATGTAAGGCAAATGATTATGAGGATGACAAGCAGAGAAAGTGCATTAGTGTGCATTGCCGTGGTGTAGAATCAAATGGATACAAATGCAGCTGTAAAATTACAAAACCCAAATTCTCCCTGTGATACCATGTATATCAAACTTATCAAAAGAGCAGAAGTTGCATCTGCCACTGTGGGCATTTTTGAGATTTTGTAAAATTTTGCTACCACAAACCACAATAAAAATAAAGTCTGAACACTTTAATGAAAATAATCTAGATTGTTTTTCCAAATAATATCAATAGGAAATACTTCTTCAATATTTTATTTTTAATTTCTGTTGCTTTAAATTGTTGTCAGAAGGAAGTTCTTCTGAATCAAGAGAGACTTTTGAGCTAAACTGTACTGAATTAGCATGCTTTAAATTGACAGAATCTTTTTTTCTAATCATAAATTTATTTAAGTGATGTGTCCTCCAGTGAAAAAAAAAGTATCTGAAAAAATCCTGAACAGAACTGCTCAAAACTTGGCTAAAAACAAAGAGGTATGTGCTTAAGAATACTGAGAAACAGCTGCAACTGCTGCCTTTCGTACTGGTTCATCTTACCAGCCTGCTGAATTAGGCTGCTGTTCTCTCCTAACAAAAAGACAGAGGTGAGAAAATAGAAAAGAGTTGTTGGCATGAAACTTTTTTTATCCATCAACAATAATTGTTTCTAGTTCAAAATGCTAAATTGCTAAGATTGAGGAATAATGCAGGTTTTTACGGGAGTTAGAAAACGCAGCAGTAAAAAATTCTCTGTCTGCACTATAGAAAATTGACTATAGCAGTTTTGGGACCAGCGAGGGGGTCAAGAAGGAAGGGGCCAATGGGGCAGTGGTGGTCGGGTGGGCCTTCAGTCTCCAAAGCCTGGGCCAGAGTCCCTTGACCACGACTTCGTCATTCACATTGATTCTTCTGAGTGAGTTCAAGTCTTGCCAGTACAGCTGAGGCAGAAAACGCAACCTCTGAGGGAAAAGGAAAAACAAAAGAAAAAAGGGCTGAAAGGGGAGAATAAATTAAAAGACACAGCAGGAAAGAAGACGAACTAGCTAATAATGATAAAAGTAAAGAATTGTTCAGGGAAGGAAGTGGGTAGGAGACACGATTGTAACCAGAAGTGTTGGAAAGAGCGTGGTAAAGAGGGGGCAGGCAAGAGAGATGAGAGTGGCCAGAGGTGAAACAAAACAAAATAAGTTACAAATTAATTAGACAAAGTTCTTAATCCTCACGTCTTAAAACTTTCTGGAGACAAAAAAGCACTTAAATAGTGTAAAAAACAATGTAGCTGCTAAATTGCCTTTTCTTTCGTAGAACTGCAGGTTTTCCGAAAAGAAACAAAGAAAAAGTCTTAAGAAAAGTGGAAAATGACAGTAGAGAAAGGAACTAAAAGAAGGAACGGAAACTGAAGGAAGAAAAGGCAAAATGCACCCAGCTTTAGAATCATTCAATGTAATTTATTCATATTCATTTCAGCCTGTGATTTAGGGGTTGTCAAGAGGTGACTTACTACAAGTAAGGCCTCTCACAGCCAGGGGATTTGCTGTCAAATTCACATCCTCAAGCAAAACTGCCCTGTCAAATCTATATTTTCATTTAAAAAAAAAAATTACATTACACTCCTTTCACAGTGCATTACAGAACTAACATGGACTCAAGAGATTGTTAGAGTTGCCTTGTTATGTTTGCAGAATGGCCTTATACAATTACTCTAAAACTTAATTTACTTCACTTAACATTGGCATGGGAAATAAATTCCAAATTTGATCCTATAGCTGTTCATATTTGCAACTGTGTTACCATGCAATGTATTTATTGATTTTCCAGTGGAAATATCTAATCATCCTTCAACTATTGCCTGATAAAACTATCTTCTGATACAAAGTTTCTGAAGTGATCTGAAACTGAAATAGCTAAACCTAAAATATATGGAATTTTACTGGAAAATAAATGGCAAAGGAAAATCTATATCAACCTATTTTATTGACATATTTAGTTCAATTAAAAATGCCCACAATACAAAATTAATCAACATGGTAATAAACTTTCTTAAATTACCTCACCCAGACACAACATTTCTGCTGTTCTTTAACATGGTGCTGGAGAATTCAGGGGCCTTTCTGCATATTTTAACAATCAGACCAATAGGAATAATTTCACAGACTTCTACTTTTGACGTCTAACCACTCAGAACTCCCTCAATGGTCAAGAGAGAGAAACAGACTCTTGAGAAGACCTTTTTAGTTCAATACAGTGGTATTTATCTGTGAATTGATGAGCACACTGGTGAGATGTACTGTGTATATTAGCGTTGTAGGACTGGATGTCATTTGGAGAAGAGCCACAAGTGTAATCCACACCTTGAAGAAGAACAATTCCTCATTCTTCTTCTGTTATTGAAGAAGTGGTTAAGGATCAACATCACTGAAGAAGAACAGCTGGATGTTAATGGCCTCTTCAGCTGACTAGTGAAAGATGTAGTGGCAACCACCAGTTGGAAGTGGAAGTCAGCCAGAATTGAGTTAGAAATATGCAACAGCAGTAAGAAGAGCTGATAGACAGAGCAAACTCCCCAAAAGAGAAGTGCTGAGTTGTTTGGGTATCTGTATGTCTCCAAAGGCTCAAAGAAATTGGAGTATAGGGTTTAAACGGCTAAATGTTCTGGGGTTTGGTTTGCAGGTATCTGGATGATAGGTAATGTCTTTTGAGATATGGAAGGTCAGACTTTATGATCCAATAATTTCTGATCTTAATCTTCAGAAACACAGAAATTTTTTCAAATGTTTAATTATCATGAGATACAGAGGTAACTGAAAGAAAACTCTGCTGCTCAGCTTTTTTAAAAGTAGTAATTTCTTCAAGTGTTTATATTGTTTCAAAATGTACATGTGAACATTTAGGACACCGTAGAGAATGAGTATCTGAGATTCCAAGAAATGTGTTACATTTCTGCACTTAGAAGCATATTAGCCAGTTTTAATTTCCTTAGGAAACTTCTCAGATACTGGACACTTTTCTGAGTGTGAGTCCTGTTTGCAAGACTGACAGCACGACACAGGGAGCTTTGAACTCCTGGGCATACTTCATACTTAGCAGCTTTTAAACGCTAACAGTACATTCTGCAAGAAAGTGAAGATAACTGAAAAAAGGTATCTGAAAATGATCTCAAAACACATGATGTGAGAGTGATGCTTTCCTTTTTTACTTCTTCTGTTAATGTTTGACATAATAAAATACTTGCCTTTTATGTGACCTTTGTCTGCTACATTATATATATATTATAGTAAAGCAATTACCCTGGAGAATGTTATTATTGGAAGCTTAATTCACACTCAGAAATAAAATTTATTTTTATTTTATAAAGCCTATATTCAAGATCTGTGAAATTTGAGCCTTACTACTTTTTTCTTAACAGCACCACCCACATTTCTTCATAATGTCCAGAACACTTTTAACAACAAACTTATACACTGTGCTTCTAAAACTGTTCAAATTTGTACAGCCACCTCTGTTTTAAGATTATAACTTGGATTTCATCCATTAAAAGGAAAAGAAAAACACTCTAATTTAAAATATGAAATATAAAAATCTGAACTGAATTGCCTATTTTTATTAAATTCAGGTGGAAAATTTCCCTGGTGAGCAGGCAGGTTCCTAATGAGCTTGTTTATGAAGGGTTTGTTGGTGTGATTAAAATTAGAGTAGGACCAAAGTGAACCCTTTCTTCTGTTCTTGGCAGGTGCTCTATCATAGCAAGGATAAGCTTAGGTGACTGACCAAGCAGATGACCCTAACGGTGCTGAACTGGCATTTAATGGTGATAATAAACGGACAAACAAGAAGGCAACACTGAATTTTGGTACAACTCACTGATAAGAAACTGAACTTCATTCAGCTTCTTAGTGCAAGGCAGCTGACAGCACTGGTTATTGACATATCCTTCACAACACGTTTTTAGCATGAAAGCAAAGTCAAGTAATCTTCACAGACTACACAGCACTGGGCACAGCCTTCACTTATGCTGAGCATTTTATTATCATTTCCCTCCTTCTTCTGCTTCCCTTTCTCTTGTCCCTTTTTAGATTTTCTTAAGGATCTCCTCTTCACTTGCAAACTTTTAAGTGAAGAATGTGGGGTTTTTTGCTTCTTACTGTCTGCACCTTATTTCTGGGAGGTTTTTGGGGAAAGTGCTTCTCCATTTTCAGCCACCATTCCAATTTTACCACGGAGTATTTCCTTATGAAATCCAATCATGATATCTATGGTCTTTACTTGGAATGAAATCAGACACAAACATCCCCCATCAGAGAGCAGGCAAATCACCTTTTGCTGGCCTGTCGCATGCTCTGAGACTTGCAGGATGATCTTTAGCATAACATACTGTCTTGAGGTAATGGCTTCCTTGAAAATAGCCATTGAACTACCTACAACATTGGGGCAATGCTTCAAGTGGAATGTTTTGCAATAATTCACCTTAGCAGCCACCATGCTGTCTGAGGGGCTGCCTGCTCTCCAGTACGCTCTGATGGTTTCTCTTCCAATGCATTACATCTTCCTTTGAATGTGCAAAATACGGTGTCCCATGGCAGCTGTTCTTTAATAAAGGCTTCACAGAAGAATTATTCTGTAGTGTGCCCTTGAACCGCTTGTAAGTTAGAGGAGGGTTAATGTGTTCTCTTCTGAGCTTATTTTCACATGGTTTTGAGAAGGACAGTGTCCTACCTTAATGGCAAAGCCATCAGTATGTTTGTCAAAGCATATCACGCAGTCACTACAATCTAAAATACACATGAAATGGTGACATTAGATAAAACACCATATATTGGTTTGAGTGAGATGTCAGCTGAGGGTAGATGTCATGACTTCAAAATTTTGTCTGCCTGCTCCAAAAATCTGATTTGCTAAAAGAGAATTTCTAACTCTTCTGTTCTTTGAGAAGAGAATTCATACAGAGCTTTGCACCATGATTAATGTTGAGTTACTCATCAGTTATTTGCTCAAAGGTCCCTTTTTCACAGGAGAAGTTTAGTTTGAAATGTGTGGCCACCTTTTCACTTGGTTAGATTTTGTGGCTTATGAAGTAGCTGCTCAAACGTAGTGGCTGAGATCCATGGAGAAGTTTCCTTATGGTAGAAGAAAAGCTGGTTGTAAACTCTCAGCCATCCGTGCCACTTATGATCTGATGTCTTGCAAGTGTCTGGTTAAAAGTACTGTATTTAGCCTCTGGACCACAAACTGGCTTCTCTGAGCTTGAGGGTAGGGCACTGTTAAATTTAACCTTCAGGCCTCAGGCAAGTGCCTAGTGAGTAAGATCTGTTGCTTTTCTTTAGCTTTTTCATGTATCTCCCACGGGACTTTGTATTTACCCATTATTTCCCAGATCAGTGGGAAAGATCAGTGGCTGAGACACAGGGTAGAACTACTTACAATTTTTAAAAATACATCAACTTTTGGATTTTTTTTTAAGGATTTTTTTTTTTTTGTCAGGAATGTAACATGTGGGGAGTACTTTACTTTGAAAAGAATTTGCATGTCCAGGGAAGGAATTTGAGAAAATAGACACTCTAGGAGTGAGAAACCTGAGTTTTCCATGTTGTCCTTATAAAACACTGAGTGCCATGTGGCAGAACATCTCTGGCATCTCACTCTCTGAGAGCCATTAGGGTACTCCTGTGGGATAAGAGGATACCATGTTTTTCCTAAAATAAGAAATCTGTTCCCTTCCAACTCAAAAGTAAGAAATACTCTTCCATATTATTTTCCTATGCTGTTTGGTTTTAGTGCATGATAAAGTATTTACAAAACATTTACTTCTCCAGGCAATATACACTTCTCCCTTTAATATTTAAGGCATTTCTTAAAAGGGTAATAACCAGTTTCCAATACCTACATTTATATATATTCTAATTTGAAATTTGCTGCTGCAGATAAAAATGACACCACTTTCAGCTACAGGACATTAAAAAGAAAAAAGTAGAACTTTTGGATCACATTATGATTCTTCTTATTGCTTGACATTTTCTTGACTTTCATGTTATCACTATTCCTCTCCTTATTAAATCATTCTTTCACTGCTACCTTGTCTGGAAGGCTTTGCTCCCACTTTTCCTCATGCTCCACCCACATCCTTGCAACCATACGGTCATTACAGGAGTTATCTTAATTTGAAAGAATTCTCTAAATAATGTAAACTCTGTGACTTCTCACTGCACAAACAAATAAAACTTGCTCTCCAAAATGATATAACCAGCAAACCTGGTATTTACCTTGGCATATGACAACCATAACTACATTTTCAAGGCTGATTTTGACAGGCTGCTTTCTCAAGAGACACTAATGTTAAAACCACATCTAGAATTTAAAACAAGTTCCATGCTCGCTATGATAAAATGTTCGCAACTCTTTCCTGATGACTTTAAAACCTATTTCTAAGTTTATTAGGTTTCAAAAACCCCTGATGCTTCCCAGCACTACCACTAATATGACATCACAAAACTCGTGACATATGCATGGATATAAGAAGTTGCAGGAGCACACATTTCATGGTGTGCATTTTAGCTCACTCTGCAGCTGCGATTTTCTGTTACTGACTGAGGGATTTCAACAACAAACCGTCTCCAGGGCAAAAAAGAAGTTCATTTAAGCTGCTAAGATATATTTTTTAAGAGTGAAAACAGAAAAAGGGTGTTTATTTTTATGCTATCTAGCCCCATATTACCATCGTCCAGTTGGCAAACAATAAATTCTCAATTCCTCAGAAATGAATAAAAGCTTTTAAAATATTATATTACAATTCCGTGCACAGCTAGATATTCCTGGCTGGTTTAAATTTTCCTTTAAGTTCATTCAGTTTAAGCCTCCTCTTTTAACAGAAAAGCTTAAAACTGAAATACAAAGGAGACTTCCTTATTTACACATTTTAAAGCAGAATATAGATGTTAAAAATTTTAAAGATATGCAGTTCTAGTGATAGGAATAGATTATTTTCCCACAAGACAGTAGCCACAGGTTTATATATAATGAAAACCGGATTAAAATTCTGGATAAAATAAATATGAAACATTGCTATAGGGAGAACGATTTATTTAGTTAACCCATGGTCTTTTTCAAGGACTGTTCTTCATTGAAATAACTAATCATGAAAATTAATATTAAAACTGCTTTTTTGTATAATTTGATAAGACACCTTCTAATGGTGATGGGTTGTAAATCTTGTTATAAATACTATGGAGCATGCCAATAAAGCATTCTCTCCATTTAATGAGCCAGTGCTATTATTACTAGAAATAAAAAAAAAGTACTTCAGAAATATATTTCAGAATATTTATATGTGTAATGACACTTTACTTCTATTAGTTCGTACTGCAGATTTTCACACAAACTAATAATTCAATTAAAATTTATAATGGAATTTGCCCTGTGGTTATTTGCAAACCTTTCTAAGGTCCTGGAATAAGGAGACAAATAACTCAAACAGCACGAAGAAATGATGTTGGAAATACTGAACTTGCTATTAGAGAGAAAAGCTATTATGAACAATGTGACATATTTTCATATTTATGTCAACTACAAAATTGTCCTCAGCACCCATGAACTGTCACTAAAGTTGTCAACCTCTCTGGCATGCTCTGCAGACCTGAGTAATGAAATCTACAATCCCAGACTTGGTGTGCAGAAAAATCTGTCAAATCTGCAGCCCAGTGCGCTTAATCTACACATGACATTTTTTCCCATATGGTTTCAGAGGGGTCCACATTATGCTGAAGACATAAACACAGCTTCATTCACGGTTATTTCATCAGGAAGACACCAGACAAGGTCTTGCTATAACTTCTGCAAAAAGGTTGGTGCATGAGAGTGCCTCCACTTAGACAGTGTTAGTGTGACAACAGAGAAACTGAGCGCAACATCTGTTGCATGCCTGATAACTTGGCTTCAGTCGCATTTATTCCATGGTTATGAAGAAAGCCAGCTATTCTGAAATAAGGAAGAAAGACCACTTGCATAGTGAAATAAAATGTAATTTCTAACATAAACCTGAAAAAAGACTGGAAGGTAAAAACTGCTCTGAACACTTTTCCAGTTTCTGTTCCTTAAAAGGATGGGAAACAGTATTTTGAAATGCACAGTGACATATAGAGTCCTATATGGCAAATAATCATATGGTATCTTACAAAAGCTAGAAATAGCTCACATAAATCCAGAGGAGGGAGAGGATAATTCATCTCACCAAACTTTATCTATTTGAAAAGGAAACTGCCAGTTTAGAGTTGCCATCTAGGCTGGTCATAAAGACTGCTCAAACAGCTAAGAGGAATTAAAAATTTACTTTTGATGGTTAGAGTTAGGTGCAATAAATTCTAACCTAAATTATTATATATTGCATGATTTTGCAGATATTTCATAAACAGAAAAAGTAGATCCAGTAAAACCATTAGGAATAAATTGTTTGACTGTTTACTGCACAACAGTAGGTATTAGGGACTGTTTTAATGATCTAAAAGTACAGGCAACTGGGAATCAAAATGCCTGGGTCTATACCTTGGTAATCCTTGATTTACTTTTAGGGTTACTTCAGCAAAGAAAATCTCTCATTAGCCAAATATTGCTGCATGACCAAACCATGTTGCGACCGGGTGAACAGCGTTACTGTACCACAAGACACACACAACGGGCACTGAAAAAGACAAAGAGTGCCTTATTCCGGGATATCAGTTATGAGTACGTCATGAGCAGCCAGTGGGCTTGTCAGAAAAGAACCCTGATTCATAGTTACACACTCCTTGGTATGCAAATGAACCTGTAGATTAGCTGAGTTCAGGTATTTGAGTTTCTTCCCTACAAGAAGCTGTGGCCTGAGCCCACAATGATCAAAAGACTTCTTAAGATATGCTCCTTTCGCAGTTGAGGGAAGTATTCTGTAGAAACAGGTTTAACACACTGTAATTAAAAAACATGTCCATCTTTCTCATGCACTCACCTTTCCATGACGGGAACCCTGGTAGATCAGGCTTCTTCAGAACCTGCAGGAGAGTGCTGGGTGTCACTCTCATCTGGGTGGAAGAAAACTCCCTTCAAATGAAACTGCATTCCCCAGCTTTGAATATAAGGAAGTAAAGGCGAAATTCATACATTTGTGATGCAAAAGCCTAGAGATATGGCATTGTCTCAACAACTTCCTAGTGTGCGCTGAGCAAGTACTTTGTTTCTGAGCCATTCCTCCTTCTTCCTCCCAGTTCCTCCAGGCACCTGCCAAATGACCAATACATTAATGTAAATTACACCTAAGTTTAAAAAACGTGTATTTTTAAAGCTGAACAGAGCAGGGGACACAGGCTGGTGCAATCATCCCTACGATTAGTTTCTTAATATAGTTCTTGGTGCACATTTGGCGTGGGACAGCTGCTGCTCACCCAGATAACGCCTAGGCAGAATATTTGAATTTGTGTGCGCTGGGAAGCATTATGCTGCTCTGAGAGGTGCAGCCTCTCAGCTTTGGAGGGTAAGAGACTTTAGTTGTATGGATCTGAGACCGGCTACACCAGGTGGCCTCAGGACTAGAGAGCTGCCCTGCTTAGCACGAAGTCCCAGGCAGTGCCCACTTAACTCAGCTGCCTGACACCCACCCAGGATCTGGGTGCAAGATCCCTTCTTCTACATGCCACGGGTTTAGCATGTTTAGGATGGGCTTTACTGCAGAAAACCCAGAACGGATCCCCTCACTTGAACTTCCCTGTCTTTTCTTCTCTTTAGCTCAACCTTGAGACGAGTTGTCTTCACACTCAGCAGTCACACTGTTCTGCTAGGCTGATGGAACCACGAATGGCTCTCTGCCAGACCCGAGCCTGTATTGCTGTGCGTAAAAATGTACTGGGTAAAAGACTAGCTCTTGTGATTTACACTTACCTTCTAAAATTTTTTTCTTAGGAAAGGCTTTGAACAATATAACACAGAAACATTACTGTGCTTTCAGTGCAGCTCTGATGCCCCAAGTATGCTATAACTTATTAACAAGCAACTGTTAAACTCTAGGTTATACAAACCACTATGCCACAATTAGGAACATTATTAAAATATCTAATTAGAGGGTGTATGCACACTGTAAAGGGTACCCTTTAAATTAGGGGGCATTTATAAAAGCTCTAGTTAGCTTAATGATTACTAGACACAGCAACATTTTAATGGCTTGTTTAACAGATAGTCTTTAGTTTAAGGCCAGAAGGGACCATTAGATCATCTAAACTGACCTCCTGTATTTCACAGGCAATTAAATTTCTCCCAGATACTCTCTATCAGCTTCATCAGTTTAAGTAAAGCATTTCACCTTCATCAGACCAGAGTGTGTACTAGAGACAAAGAGAGAATAGAACCTCGAGACTCTTAAATGGCAGGAGCTCATACATTCAGATATCTTAGAAGGCACGCCCCGTGCTGCGAGGGAAATGCTCTGTCAGACTGAACTTCAGGGAAGGATCCAAATCTTGCAATCGGTTTGAACTAGAAATAGAACATACAGTGTAAAGTATGCTGGCTGTCATAACCCGATGGAGATGTCCTTAAGTGGATTTAGGTTTATTTTTTATTCTTTTATTCTCCAGTAAGTAGCTGTGGTGGTACAATCCCCCCCACTCATGGACCGTTTGATAAAAGTTGTGACTCCCCTCTGTGGGTCATGCAACAGTACATTGGAAAAGTCAAATGCAAATGCAGATTGCAAAAGGTAGTGTACCAGAGCGTTAAGGCACCCACCACCTTAACAATTCTGGCTCTTGCCTCCCCTGTTCTCTGGGGACAATAACGACAATCATCTCCAACAGTGGACGAGAGCGTTGAGGCACTCCCTTAGCACACCTGACTCCTAGTTCCCTCCTTACCATCTTGGATGATCAACTGGCCTTCTTATGACCTGGTATCCTTGTATTTGGTTGTGACCTGAAGGAGGGAATGCTGGGACACTAAGATCCAGCAAGTTCTGGATATGTGTAAACTGAAACATTACATCACTCGAATTAGGCCGAAATGGAAAAATACCTGACAAAAGATGATTATCTTGGACCCTATAAACAGCAGTTCAAAATGAGACCCCTTTGAGCTCTCCTTCATCGCAGTGGGCCACATCCAGCATCTGCCCTGAGGTGGGACACCTCTCAGGATCTTCTGCCGGAGAGGTCGACACAAGGCTGGGGCTAGAACCATCTCCTGTTGAGTAATGCCGAAGCATTGTGAGTCTTTACTCTAAACTGGAAGAGGGAAATTTTGACTATAGGCTGGCCTCTTTCTCCTATCTCACTACCTGCTTAGGTGCTCTGCTTTATGCATTTATTCGATCAGAGTCAGCATATTTCGCTGGATCCAAGTATTTCTGTTTGCATGTTTTTGTATTTTTACATATATATATACATTGACTTAAGTTACCTTGTAGTAAGATAACAGGAATCTTGTCATTCTCAAATCTGTAATCAAGTCGCTGTTTTAATTTGCTAAATCACTAGCTAGTCCTTAAATTTGATAATCATTAAGTGCTGCTAAAATTCAACCTTTTGATTTAGCTTATACTAGCAATAAATTGTGAATTGCTGTTAAACCAAACCGTATCAAACATATTCGTCTGTGACAGTAGGAAGTAAAAAAGTATTAAAAATACAATTTTTTCCCCTTCCTCTTGTCTTTGTTTTCTCCCTTATTCTTCCTTTCCTGCTTTCCCAAAAAGCAGAAACTTATGTAAAAACATTGAAACATCCCGCATCCTGGAGGCAGTTGGAGGTACTGCTCTGATCAGGTCACTTGTCATCCAAGTGGACAGATGTGCAGCCTTGCTCATATAAGTGAGACACTTTCTGCGTATTCCATCTCCTGAGACTTGAGTAGACAGAGATCCTCTGGGCAAAGTAAAGTACTAGGACCTGATAATGCAATCCTTGCCTCTGGTTACAGAATAGGACAGGTGAATTCCTGTGTTGTAGAAATGTATAAAGCCATTTGTAATGGTTTAAAACTATTGAATGATATTTGGGCTAAAGTACTTAGCCAGGAGCATATGAAAAATCAGAATGGCCTCTGAAAAACAGGACTATAAAACACCAGTAATAAATTTAGAAACTGGTTAGAAAGTCAAATGAGAGAAACATGTTTTTCTGGCCCACTGAACAACGGGAATAAGCTTTTAATGCTAAGGTAGTGCCAGAAATCAACAGGGATGATCATGCAGACTGACAGAAATTTGATGTGTTAAATTTATATCAACTTCAAGCCTGCAGAAGTCTTGAAGCTGCAGATTTGACATAACAGCTTCATGTCACCAAGGCAGATGGACCAGGTGGGCTACTTAGGCCTAACAGTTGTCATGTAATAAGCCCATTTCTTCTATAATTCTGCAATGATCCTTATTTAACATGGCAATTTGGGTTGTGGCTGACTGTTGAAACTCTTGCTTCTGCTGTTCTTGCTCCAAAGTTTTTCTATATAGTAATTTTATATGTTCAAAAATTATTTGTATAAGCAGAGAACAAAACCGGTCTTCTTTTTACTATTTTCTTTAAGTTTAGGGATGGGAAACATGTCATGTTCTACGTTACCCTGTTTTCTAAGCTACCCTGTTTTGTAAGCTGTCACATTTGACTCACCAGAAACTTTCATGTTTTAAACAAATAATTTAATGCATCACAAATCTAGCTCAGAGATTTACTTCTCCATTAAATCAGTTCCCCTCTTTCAGCTCTTCTTTGTTTCTTCTCTTAACTAGGCAATTTATTTCAGACATTGTATTACCTAGCTGATCAAATAAGTCAAGGATTATTTTCCAAAGTCTGGCATCGTTTGAGCTCTCTTAGAGTCAGGTTGACTTCAGTTTCTCCCCCTGACTGTTACCTGCTTTTAAGACGAGCTTGGAGCAGGATAAGTTTTATACTTCTCTTCTACTCTTAAACTGTCTGCATGCCAATATCCTCTGCTGTTTTACACTATTCTTTTGCTGAGATGGCGGAGATTTCGCTCCCTGGTTTTCTTCCCTGTGCGGTGGCATTGGTTTTACTTCTCTCATGCAAAAATTTCCTCTCAGAAGCGGGAGATGTATCACTCATTAAAATATCATTTGCTGCTTTCTGTTCACCTTACTAACTCATTTCAGCTTTCTGCAAGCAAAAATGCTGTGATATGTTTACACTCCCTTTTTTGACAATGTTTCATGGTAGTGACTGCATTTATGCAAATCATTCTATTTTACAGAGATGCGTTCTTGAGGTAAGAGATGAAAAGCCTCATTAATACTGCATAGTAAAATGCTGCAGGTCTTAATTCCTCCAGTCCATAGCTGCCATACTGAAGCCTACTCGCAGGGTAAGAGTTCAGACAGGGTAGGAATTCACAGTCACAACGTAGACAAATATATAGCTAGGAGTGATGCTGCATTCCCTCTGACAGCATTTCCACCTTTCAGCACCCAGCAGTCAGCCACTATTTACTCTGGTTCCCCAGGAGAAGAATATCTTGTGGACCCAGCCACAATAACTGTTATCTTGGTCCTTGTTCATCTTCAGACACTGTATTGACAAAACTCATTGTTGACAGAAGGGATGAAGAAGGTAAATAAGACTGTTTTCTTCTTTCCTTTCCTTTTTTTCTTCTTTCATCTTTAAAATGATGTCACGCAGGTAAAAGGAGGATGTTTATTTTTACTAAGGTATTACAGATGGACTCTGAATTCTGAATCCTGATGGATTCTTATGGATGGACTTTCATAGGTTACACCACATGAGGCAGGTCAGATTGATCATCTCCTCTGTGCACTGTCTAGAAGAGGTATCATGATACTGAGCATCCTGTGTGTGAGAACTGGACAGTACACAGAGCTTGGTGATCTGTGCAATTAAAGAAACCTGAGTAGGTAGTGTGGGTGTTGCTCTCCATCTCTCTAGAGCATGAACCTCTTGATTAGCTCCTGTGTTTGTGACACATGAGAATGAAACCTGGCAATTTTTCATTTGGTTGCAGAAATGAAAAATACTTCAGGTAAGGCTTTAGGGATATATGAGCAGTACCTTAGCTTTGTGAAACATGATGAAAAGCCTCCTGTGGCAGCAGAAGTCACCCACATACATAGCCAAAGCCTTGAATTCCGGGAAGGCAGTTTTAGTAGGTATTTAAAATCACACCAAAGTCTGACTAAATCACTTGTAGAAATAGATCTTTTACAGGTGATGGTATCTCAAAAATCCCTTTAACTGTTTCTTGATTGCACCAAGTTTGAAAAGAGATTTGATATCACCGGTGCTCAGAAGTAGTTGCCAGATGACTTTAACAATGTGGGTAGAGAGTTGTGAATATTTTAATTGAGGTCAGTTACTTAGCAGGAACTAAAAAGGTGCTAACAGTGGTAGTTTCACTTCATGTGTCACCTTAAAAAATCTGGTTCATTTGACATCACAGCACTCTGTATTTGTCTATTGTACTGAACTACTGTTTTATTGCATTGGGTAATACTGGTTGCATGTCCAGAGCACAAGGACCCCGATGGCCTATTAGAGTCTTACAGCTCATGTGGTCAGGTCCAGCAAAAACAGCCTGGGTGGTAAATCTTGTCCTCTGGTACAGCAAATTGGGCAACACTTAATCTGTAAAGTTGAATGAAGAGAAAGGGGAAGAGGAAAAGGAAAAAGTTAAGAGTATGTCCTGACCTGAAAGAAACAAATTTCACTACCACAGATCCTCACATATCCCATGACCCTGGGAAGTCAAATGCTCTGACATTATAAGACACCAGCCATTGAAGAAGAGGCAAGAGAGAGCTTGACCCTCATGATCCCTCAGCTTTATACTGAATATGACGTCTATGGGATGGAACACATTGTTGGTCAGTTCAGGGTCACCTGTCCTGTCCGCTCCTCCCCACAAGTGCAGCCTCTAACTTGCTGCACCCCCACCGTGGTACGCAGGATTTAGCAGTGACCTTGGTCTGCACAGGAGCAAGGATGAGCAAGAGCCTTTCTGCACACCAGTCCCTGGCAGTAACTGCAAACATCAAGCATTATCACCTCTAGAAGCAGACACTGTCTGCAAAACTGTGCCGTTAACTTCAGAAAGTGCAGCCACTGAGCAGAGACTGAGCTGGAAAGTGAAATCACTGAACAGAATTAGTGCTGTTCTATCTCAAACCAGGACAAGGGTGTATGACAGAAGTGAGTAAAATCAAAACAAGTATAAAGATGGATGAATACAGAACAATGCTGTCGCATGCTGGTCCTGCCAACAGTGTGGGCTGACAGGGCACTAGGTTGATATGGAAGCTTGACAGGTAAATTAGTGTGCTGTTAGATTAAGATGATAAATTTCATTTAAGATAATGATAAATCTGGCTTGTGTCTCCTATCATTTTTGGTAGAAAACAGCCTTACTCTGGGCTAGCATCACGGTGTCTGTGTTCATATTTCCACTGCATATTAACACTGTCTCCTCTCTCTGCTCTCAATAGCAATGCGACAACTGTGAAACTTGAATGTTACTCCCTAAAAAATCCATAAAACACCGGTACCTCTTCTGAGAGTTAGCTTGAAACTTGTTCTTAGCTCTTCACACTGAAATGTGGGATTGACTGTTCCTCTTTGACTCAGCTCTCAGCTGTGGAAACATCCTGGTGATGAAATCACCTGCAGGGCAGTGTAAAAGCCTGAGCCTGGGCATTAGGCAGGTACCTTCATGCACTTGGCATCAAGAGTTCAAAGTCTTCCCATGATCAGGGAAAGTGCCTGAAGTACCTCTCTTTGACAGAGAGTTTTTAAAATGAAGCTGGATTTGGGGGAACTGGTGCTCATCCCTGATAATGAACTAGCTGTATACCTTTCTTTCAAGTTTGAGCCTCAGTCACTGGATAGAAAAAGAGCAAGGAGCAGAGTTACCTCATCACAGAGATCTCCACCAGCTCCACAGACCTGGTGGTTAGGTTACACCTGGTTGTGAGACTTTAATTCCCTCAAGATGCAGAGATCATTTAACTCAGACGACTCAGTTCCTGGGTGAGTAGAAGCAACTCCTGAAACACCAGAGTTGTCCAAAGAAGTGGTCCTATATGTGTTGTGAGGGCTTGACCCAATGGCCTCCATGACTGAGACGGAAAGCCACCTTGTGTCTGTAGCACTGTCAGTTACAGGTCTGGAGTAAATGCTCAAAGTGGAAGGTCCAAAAAGCAGAGCGCTGGAGAACATGTAAAGGAGAACTATGCTCACAGGTTTAGGCACTTCCAGGATTAGATGGACACTATTCACATTTGACATAAACATCTAAGGTCATGCTGGGTCTTTTTAGACTTTTTAATTGGATTTAATCCTTTCCTTTGTCTTGTGCCTCTTTTATATTTTGAAGATTTAGAAAGTGCTAGAACCATATATTTTCTCTTCATTGCTCACTGCTCTTTCTTTGGCTTCAACTGCACACTGCTTAGTTTTTCTTACAGTAAAAATTAAGTACAGCCAGTTCTTTTGCCAGCAGCATCACTGCTTTTAGCAGGGGCTCTGTCACTGCTTTTGAGTTTGCTCTTTCCTCATTTCTCAGAAGATTGGGGGCAAGTCACTTAGGGCTTGGCTCACACTGTAGCAGGGGTCTCAATAAAGCAAAGTGAAAGGGGTGCCTGTATGTTAAATGCCTGAATCTTTGCAAAAGACTGTTGCTTTCAGCATAAGATAAGCCAGTCACCATGTGCCTCTTTCCATACAAACAACTGTTACACAGAGAAATTGTTGCTGGCCTACAAACCCTGGTTTTCTACCATCCTTTTCATTGCTGAATTGGCCAACTGTAAAAGACTAAGTTATTAAAAAATTGAAGCTAATTGTTTCTTTACCATAGAATTAATGTTAGAACTTAAAGCAAGTAAAAAATGTATACCCTACAGACAAAGGATGCACAACATCTGCCTATAGGTAAGAGAGAAATCCTTATTAGACACATTTAGAGTGATGGGATGGGACATGCAGATCAGGACAATGACATTCACATATCAGTAATTTTAATTGTATGAAAACCATCTGTTACAATTTTGAGAACAGTTTTGGCATTCCCCATGAGTGTCAAGGAGCCTTTCCTGGCGTGTGCCACCCAGGGAACTCCCATCCCACCGGCACAGGAGGAGCAGCCTTGCAGTGGGTTTCAGAAAAGAGTGGCCTGTGCTGGGTTCCTGGGCACGCGAGGCAGCATCTCTGCACTGCTCTGATCACCAGCCCCTGGAAACTCACACGCTCCTCTTCTGATGGGTTTTCTGAAATCACTCTTAGCAGACTTTAAAGGAACAGGCAAAGGCACCACAAACACATTACCCTATATAAAAACAGATGTTTACAGTTTTGTTTCTAGGTGACTTGCAGATAGCAGACTGTCTAACTATCTGCCAGGGCATTTTAAACATTTCCTCAGAGCTGAAATACAGTCATTTGTCAAGTCTTGTCCTCAGGCTTGCTAACAAATTAAAAAAATGGGGCTATATTTGAGGTGAAATCTCTTCTTAATTTTCAAAATTCAGATATATTTTCCTGTTAAGGCAGCTTGGGCAGCAATGTCAGTTTAAGGACTTCTGTCCGCCTCTTCACGCAGCCAGTCTGTTCACAATTGCCCCTCCGTAGCAGCATGATATTCCCGCCAAGCACCATTGCTTTTAGGATTGGACTAAACCAGATCATTGGACTGGCTAAAAAATGTAACTGCCTAAACCCAAGAAATACTCTCTTGAAAAACCAAGAATTAGTGGCCAGAGACAGAAAGAGAAATTTCTTAAGCCAGTATGGCCACCAGAACTACTGTTTCACAAAACCATGGTTTCGAGTAGCTCATGAGTATAAATCCACAAATGGGGCTCTGTAGTCTTCTACCCTAAAAATTGACTTATAAAGCTGCTTCCTGTGTCATGTGATGTTTTGGTTAACTCAGCTTCTTTCTAATCACATAATATTGCTTTTGCAGTGTCCTACTAGCCAGTGCCAGTCTTAATGCTTTGTCAGCGGTAAACAGATTATTTACACTAGACCATGGTATCTCCCCTTGTCAGACAAACAGGAAATGCTGAGCCATCCCACCTTTGTGGACATATGCTATTTGAGTACAGAGTCTCTTTAGATCTCTTTTGCTCATCCAATGTACAAAGGAAGAAAATAAATGAGAGCCATTATTAGCTCATGGTAAATCCAGTCTTTATTACACATTGAGAAAAATGATACGGCATAATAGCATTTCTCTTTCAGTTGACCTCCTTCTTGGCTTCCCATCATTTTCAGCTGTTTGCTCTTCAACATTGTCCTTATTCAGGCAATATTAGGAGCAGCCAGCAAAGTTTCCTGGCCATCACACAAGAAAACCTCTGATTTTTGAGACTGTAGACAAAGATACTCTGCTACTTGCACAGCATTTTTTAAACTAGACAAAGAGCTGCTACTTATGAAATAAAAATTAATGCTCACCTCTCTTGAAAAAATCAGCAGTTTGTTCTTATCTGCTGAACTAAAAGCTGACATCAGAGCTTTTAATTTGGAAATGATATCATAATAGGGAGAGCAAGATTTCTGAAAGTTGCACAAGCTTCAGCATGCTTTTACATTAACTCTCTGTGGGCTGTAACCAATGCCTATTTTGACTACTTACAGATGACACATGAGAATGACAGTGTTACAGGAAAGTGGTAATAGAGATTTTCTTAACAGCAAGTAATAGAAAATGCTTCTGCACCACTGCTTTAAAACAATTGTGAACACCATCCATGTGCATCAAATACAAATTATGGTTATTACAGATACCAGCGAATTTAAAATAAGGCAGCAAAATACTATTTCAACAAACAGGGAAAAAAGTATCTGTGCGGTAGTTGCTATGAAAGAGCTGTGATAATCCATAATAACCTCATCTTCCATTATACATAGAATTAAATTACAGTAATCAACTCAAAATAACACATTTTTCTTAAACAGAGAGAAGTAACTCTAACTGTGAGATTTTGCTTGATCCAACAAACAGTTGTGTGGATCCAAATCCGTACTAGCTCAGCAGGTCACCTGATGCTACCAATGTGGCAGCTGTGCAGTGGCGTCACAGAAAACATACCTAAGCAAGTACACAAAACAGGGGTGAAATACTCTGTTTTGTCTGAAGCAAAACTGTATGTTGTAAAAGTTCAAGGGAAGCTTTGCTCTCTCCAGTGTGCAGAGATAATGGGGACCATGTGGACAGTAGTATGAAGAGTCCAGGCAGATGATTGCTAGCTGTCTAGAATAATTCAGGTTTGTAATTTGTGAAAGCAATTCAAGTTTAGATAGTGATATTTAAAAAAATAGTTTGTATAATCCTACTGAGAGAAAATCCAAAATGAGTCCGAGTTGCTTGTTGAAATTGTGATGACGTAAGTAGTTTTAAAGTATCTTTATATATTTATATGGCCAGAGTGTGTTCTCAGGAATATGTTAGTTAAACCTGGCAGAAGAATAGCTATGTCTTGCATTTCAGGACATTGCTCATTTGTTTCTAGTCAGAGTAGCTATTCTCAAAGAGACAGAAACAACTCATCTCTAGAATGAAAGGCTCATCCAGCTGACTTGCAGCAGGAATTTAAACCTGCTGTATCAGGCTACATCGATACCCCTAAACAAAACAGGCTCTGTTCTGACCTCAAGCTTCCTCTGGACAGTGCCCAGACTTTGCCTGGAGGCCTGGCCTGGGCTCAGGCTGTGCCAGAAATAGTGTCAACGGTTTGGATCATTGCATGCCAGTGCTCCTGTCTCTGCCTTGCCCTTGGTTAGTGATTTCGTACAGATTATTTGCCCTAGGGTTCACGTATGCTGCCTCCTCCATACCTCGAGCCATTCCATGGAATGGAAAGTAGTTCTCCCTCTCCAACCATATTAGCTCTTCATTTGGTTTAGCCAGCTGTCACGCATGCTCCTCTGCTACCCTTTGGGTACTACAAAGGACAGATGATAGGGAGCTGGAACAGTTGGTAGGGAGTTCTGGAAGCAGCTTTATAGATTTGCACCACCAGCAATATTCCTAGTGACGAGGTGCCTCGCCATTATCCAGCTACCTCAAAATCACTCCTTGCTCAAGTCAAGTTTGATAACGTTTTTTTTCACATTTTATACCACTCAAAATACACAATAGTCATGAATTTTTAAAAAAGACACAGATGAATAAATGGAAGAAAACCCTGCCTTACAGTAAGACTAAATCAGAAAGATGCCTCTGTTTTCCTTCTCCAACTGACTTGTTGTAGGCTCTCTCTGATGAGATGGCTGTCAGAAGGTCATTTTTTGCACTTGCCTCCTGTTTCAAATTGCAGTAATTAGTGAGGACTCCATACTAGTCAAGCTTGTTAGCTAATGTTCCCCTTGAAGTCCTTTGTCAGTTCTGGACAGGTTTCATCTGTCTTCCAGGAACAAATTTTATTTCCTCTTTACCTGGTGATAATCTAGAGTTTCTTCTGAAGCAGAATAAACATTTTTCCTCTTTTCTCTATTGATGTAATTATCTCTTTGCTAAACCAGATGTCATCTTCTGTTCTGGGCTTGCGAATTAATAACTATTTGCATCAACAGTGGATAGAAGTATTCTGAGTGATTTGTTTGTGACCCTGTATGCATGCCTCCACATGAAACCACTTCCTCTGGTGAACATTACATTACAACTCAATTTTTAACACTGATGCAAACATTAAAATTGGCCAAATCCATATAGGCCATAACTGCCTCTTTATTGAGATGAGGGTCTTTGGGGTCATACAGGGTCTGAGGGGAGTAACACCTAACATCTTCCTTCTTCTAAATGCCCTGGTAGTTCTGGTGTGGTCATTGCAGTGAACAAGCACAGCTTGGCTTTCATGAAATGCTGTGTCTTCAGGTTCTTAAACTGATGTGTGTGACTGAGTCATGGTAGGATGGGTAGATAATCACCCCCTCTGAAGTTCAGACTGTAAAAAAAGCAGTCTCCCATTATCTCCAACTCTGTTTCGCTTTGTACAAAACAGGTATGTGATTGAGAAGAAGTATCTCAGACTCAAGGTGTCATCTGTTTACACACCTATGTGTATTCAGTCTTTTCTTCCTTCTTTCACAGTGATGCAGAGACATGAATATTGTTAAAAGTCCAGTGAAATCTCAAGAGGACTAAGCTGCACTTAATATTGTTTACAAGAAAATATACGGTGAAAGCCTAGTACAAACAAAATTGGCGTGAATATGTGCTGGTAGTTCAGTCACTCTTTTGAATAACACAAGGAATCATAATTTTTTTTTTCCTGGCTGAACCCTCATCAGTCTGAACTCATCCTTCTGCATGACTCTCTAGTCTCAAGGTGTGAATCCCATGGGCAGGAGGTGAATAACAGAATGAGTGCTTACTGGGACTCTCATTTCTCTCTGTTGCACAAATGCATTTGTGTGATCCCAGCTCCTGACAGGTGAGTGCTCTGTTCCTGTGAGCAGAGCTGCTGAGTCTCCAAATCCCTTATTCATACAGGTTTTATACAACTGATAACATTTATCCTTGTCTGGAAACTAAAACACAGAATGATAAACTTGATGGTGATTATGTAAGTTTGAAGAAAGCCAAAAATTCCCAGATAATATTGTTTTCCTTACCATAAAGATTTTATTGGCTAAGAACAGAAGAACCAAAAATGAATCCCTCTCCCCAAAATAAATTTACTAGACATCTTTCAGATTTAAAATTAACTATTAAAAAGCTGGAAATTTCCACTTTCGTTAAAAGAAAGTCATTGCTGTTTACTAAAGTAAGTGTGACAGAATGGGATTTTTGTGGTGTAACGTGTATTTGGACTTCAAGACCTGTGTCTTATATCTTCATGGAAGGCTCAAAGTAAGATTGCTCACCAGTGATTTCTTCTGCTATTCAGTCCTGTGTTGAGCACCAAACACTGGAGGATGATTAACAGTTGCACAAGGTGCCATCTCTGGCTATGAGCTGCTGTAGAGGAACTACCATTGGGCTCCGCTCCAGAGAGCAGAATAGCACAACTTTTGAATGCTATCTGGCTGTAAAGGAATATGTTGTTGTCATGCAAGAAGGGCTAGTTAGATTTCAGCCTCCCTCTAGTATGGCTATCATATCTTTGCAATTCTTATTCACTCAGCAATTAGGGGCTTAATGCATTATTTTCATAGTTTCTCATTTTCCCATATCATTAATTGCCCAGAGGAACAGCTTTATGTATTGGACAGAATAAGAGACAAGCAGCCAGAAGAGAAAAAAGAACATGCACAGTCACAAGTTAGGCACTGCCTTGCTGTATTTTTAAATGTTGCAAGCAGACATTATGAACGTATGACCTGGTAGAAAGTGCAAACCCCGTGTGCGTACTTTAAATATGATCCATCATGTAAAACATCAGACAACATTTCCTGCAGTCCAAATTCCACTCCTAATTATTGGTGTCTGCAGCCTTTCCTTCCAGGCATGAGGAATGTAACTTAGAAAAGGTAATGTAACTAGTGGTTAGAGCACTCACTGGGAAAGTGGAAAAAAATGTATTTGAAGGACCTGGATTTTGTGAGGATCCCAAGTCTGCAAGCATCCCCCAAAACTGCCTGCTAAATCAAGGCAACTAAAGCAAGTGTTGGCTATGCTCTGGACCTGGGCAATCTCAGCTCTCTCCAGACTGGGATGCTTCTGTGCATGCCCAATAGCAGGACGTTCTGGTGCTCAGGAAACTGTATTGTCACAAAACGTCCGTGTGAAGATGTGTGAACAGAAGAAAGTTGCCAGCTGGGCAAATTTAGCAACTCAGTCCTACACACGTGCCATCCCTCTTGGATCTTGTCCTGGGGTCAAGAAAGATGTGCTACTAGACTAGCCCAGGGAATAGACCTTTTAGGACATGAGAAAAATCTAGTGTGGAAATGGACTTCAGAGAGCAGCCTGGTAAACACTCTGACCACATCCATTTTGTGATTAAGGAGCTCATGCACAATTAGGCAGGACTTAAGTACTTGAATCCACTAGTGGCTTGTGCTCAATGTTAACAGAATATTTACAATAATTACTTACTCTCTTTCCTTCCCATATGGGAAACATTAAAAGAAAAACTGCCTGATCTTTTCTTCACATGCCACTGTCTTTTCAAAGTCTAATCTTTCCATGACTTCTACCTCTTCACCTGCCATTGCACGAAATAGGGCTTCCTCACAGGGCAAGGGCCTCCCACAAAAGCAGGAAATTCCTCAAGCGACAAGAAATGCAACTTTCCTACTCCACTTTGGGTATTAAGGAGGTATAGGACATAAGCCTAGATCCATCACTTTCTTCTTCACAGTTTTAACCCAGTGAATCATAGTCTTTCCAGCACTCGGGAGGAGTGTTGCAGAGTACAGGTATCCTGGCCCCCACCCTCATGCTTGTTATCTAGATTTACTGCCGTTGAAGATTATCACGTTCTTCGCCGAGCCATAAACCCTCACCTGTTCAAAATTTCTTGGCTTCTAAACAAATAACTCTTTTATAGAGGAATAACGGGAGTACTTTCCTCTGAATATAGGATTAGTTGCAGGTTAACTATTTCTTCTATTTACTTTCAGCTCTTGCTTTAAATTTTCTCCAAAAGGTCTGCTCTTATTAGGGGGAACAGTATCCCGGACCCTTCTTTCTGACATTCCACTTGACATCTCTCAGTCAGTACTTGCGGATCTGTACAAAGAGGAGGAATAAACCAACAGCAGCCCTAGGTTAATATTCACTGTATCAAAACTTAATGGAAAATAAGCATTATTAATATTTCCAGCTGCAATGTAAAGTAGATATGACTAAAAGTTATAGGATTAATCACAGACTTATTTTATGAGCCAGAAGTTAAAGTTAAGCTCAAGCAAGCATCTCAGTTTTATTTTGTAAACTCTGACAAATATTGTAGATCACGCCGCTTTTGTTGTTTGATAAGAGCACCCAACACAAGAGGTTATTGGTTTTGCTTGGCATGAACATATATGCATTTGTTTCAGGAACATCTAATACACAATTATCAAACCAGGATTTGGAGAATCAAAGAAGTTACTGATCAGCTACCATCATACTAACAAGTCTACTGCCGCTGTTTGTAGGAATCTAAATATTGCGCAATTGATCTGTCTCCTTACAAACTTTTGATTTTACATTTTAAGGACTTTTTTTGACTTTTATTAATACTGCTTTTCACTGCTCTAGCATTTTAATTTAAAATGTCTTCAGAGATTAGTATGCTTTTAATTTGAATAACAGTTGGATGCTGAGTTTGAGAAACACAATTTAAAAACTCAAAATTCCTTAGAATTTGCTTGTTTTGTTTAAGTGTGTTTTCTGAAGCCAGAGGCTTGCCAGAAGTTATTACTTAAGTGGGTGCAAACACCTGGGAAACTATCTGTTGTCCCTAAACTGAATTTAGCTCAGAGTCACTAGAGCACAACATCCTCTCACTCTGGAGAAAGCTGACAGACCACAGGTAGGCTTGGGTGTACTATTGACTTGTTCTCTGTAGGGGAGGGTTGGGTTTTCTCTTCAAATGTTCCTTACATTGGTATCTTCCAATAAAATTTGCACAACGAATGAGTCAAATGCCAGCAGTGACATATCTGAAAGCACATGGAGTGCTTAACCCATCACCCATGTGCCATGGCAGATGCAGACCACTTCAACAGTTTTATTTTTATGGTATGCGTTTTGTTGTATTGAAGTGTTTTTACTGCCTCACTTAGCTTTGCTCTATTTCCATAATGTATTCGAAGTAGATCCTTTATTCCATCTTTCCAGTGTGGTTTTTTCTTTTTTTAAATGAGATTGATTTATTTATCTTTTAATTTTTTGTGTGTGTACTTCCTTTTTGTCTACATAAATTCCTTCTTTTTTTCCTTTTTAATCTCTGTCTTATATATGGTCCCTTTTTCTTTCTTCCTAGTCAGTTTTGCTTTCTCCCCCTCTGCCTTTTCCTATATTCTCTCCTCTCTGTTGTCATGGCTATGTTAAGATTAGCATTGAACAATCGAGTTCTCCCAGCTTTATTCTCCCTGCTCAGTTCACTCCTCTCCCCTGGATTTTCCTACTCCCTTAAAAGAGAATAAACAATAAAGCCCTTTGTCTTCCTATCCTGTCATGAAGGTGAAGGCTAGGGTAGTTATTCTGGCAGAGTCTTCCTCATAACCTACACAAAAGAAAGGATCAGGTGTTTTTAGGACATTGTTGAATGCAAAGTGGAGATGTGCCTAGTCAGGAGCAGTTGTCCTAGAACAGTGCCTGGCACAGACCTTAGAGCACTGGGTTTTGGGCCAATGAGACCACTTGTTCAATGCCTCCAGTGAGCTGTTGGGCAGAAGAAAGGTGGGAGGCATGGATAGGAGAGAAACCACTCATGGCACAAAGCCTTTAAAGCCAGGCACTGAAGGAGGGGCAACTACACTGAACGGCAGCAACAGATTAGCAGTGCCTGTTTATCCTAGTCCTGCTTGCCTCTCTGGAGTCTGGGAATCCTCTTCTCCATGAAAGTTTCCGTTTCTCTGCATGCTCGTGAAACTAAGAGTGGTTATTTGCATTCAGCCCAAGACAGGAGAATCCCATGGGCTTACCGTGTGGGATCCTTTCCTAAAAGACCTCTCTGGGGTCCATTTACTCATATGCAAAATTTGACAAACACTTCACTACTCTGTCAAAGGCACCAGCTATTTTTTTAAGAAGTCTTCTGCCTTTCTACACTTGAAGGAGCATCTGGTTTTCGGAATTTTTTAACACAACTAACGCAGCAAAAGAAATCAGGCTGAATTACAGATACTGTTGGAGGAAATAGCCATTTTTTATAGGAAAATAAATAATTCAATCTATGTAAGAGCTGTACTGAGAAAGATAAAGACCTTATTCAAACACAAGCATCACAAATAATAGGAACAGGAGTTCAAAAGATTACTTGCAAAGGAAATTGCTTTTTCATCCAGCAGTAGTTCCCCTTCCTTTCTCCCCATTTCCCATGACAAGAAAGCTCATATTTATCTAGTTAAAATTTAGAGAGTTTAGAATGCTAAACCATCTAAATGTGCTGGCCCAGTAGAATACCTGCAGAGGACATGGCACATTGCATGTTTTAAAGACAGGGATTTTTTATGAATGTAGTGGAATAAATATTGTGGCAATTACATGGTTATATAAACCAATCTGCCGATATGATTTCCCAGCAGAGGCGTTCCTCAGTTATTCTGTGTTTCAATTTGCAAAACTCTTCTCAGACTCTTGCAGCTCTGCAAAATGAAGCTCTCACAGAAACACTGCTGATGAGAGGCAAAGCCACAATGAAGCTGATAGTCCCTACATTAAAATTGTGTATAATCATATTCCTTTCCAGCGACCTTTGCGTAGAGGCACCAGTTCTACTCAGTTATTAGAATGGACTTGACCTTTTCTTCAAATTAATTAGCATAAACCCTCACACTTCAGAAGAGTTAAAGCCTCCATCTAAAGCACACACAACAAAGACTCCATAATACACTGCCAGTAGGGAGCTAACTTTTCCCACAGTTTCTCCTGGACATCTAGTTATCTAACTTAATGGCTTTCTGCTAATTAATTCCTCTGCTTGAGGTTCTGGAACAGGAAAGACAAAAAACCTGTCCTAATGAGCCGTTTGTAGAAAGCCGTGTCTCTCTACAATATCCCAGAGTTTTTGTGTTACAGCTAAAATGTATAAATTACACCCAAGCTACTGTTCTCTTTGTCTCTTTCCTCAGCCATAGGACTCCTTGTGGTGTCTCAGCTGACTGATGGAGAACCAGTATTCTTTCGTTAAACTGCCAATTAATTTGTCCTGTAGGTCTGCTTCTGAACTTCTTACCCTTAATCCATATCAACAGGCATGTATATATCTACATATATTTGCATAACAACACCATGTTTTGGTAAATAATCAGCTTAGACATCTCACTATAAGACTTTACCCTCAGGCCTAGCCTCTTCCCTTAAGAAAAATTCCGCCTCCTTTAATGCCCATGAGAAAGGAGAGTGTTGCAATATGCCTGAAATAGTAATAGATGTTCTTCATGGCAGACCAAGAATATTTCTCCGACAGTAAAAAAAACCCCAAACCCAGACTGAATCGTGGCTTCCTCTGTGGTTAACTAAATTAAAAATTTACTACTTCAAAAAATAAAAGAAAATAATACTGTCAGAATTCTCCCAGGCGCTTCCTCCTTTAATGCTTCGTCCAGCTGTTGGAAAGGCATAAAGTGGGTCTGTGTTTCATCAGAGCAGGTAGAGTGCAGCATGGACATTTCAGCTGCAGTTGTGAAGCACATTTTATTTTACCCAAGGACATTAGGCTTCTAATTAATTTATAATTCCTCTTTCCTTGTGAGATTTTGTTTTAAGATATAATATCTCCTGTTTTCAGTGGTCAGAACCTCCAGTTCTTTCTCACAAAAACATTCTGAGGTTTTCTTTGGGCTGAATTTTAGCCAATGTGTGATCACACATTGGAAGACCTTTATGCTTCTTAGACAAGGTTGGGGGAAGTTGTAATCAAATCACTGCTGCTATTCCTTGTAGCCAGATGTTGCAGAAACATGTGTAATTGCATTTTCCCTACTGGAAGGCAGTTGTATGAATATTTGTAAGCTTATTTTTCCTGTTTTGACACCAGGAGTGTGTACAGCAGCATATAAATTAGATACCACATTGAAATACATAATTATGCCATGAAAGCTGAATAGTTCAGACTGACAATTTTTCTCACTTACCCTTTTATTTTGATTTTCATATATTTTAGCTTGCTTTCTTTTTTTTTTATTTTAACCATTTTCTGTTCTTTTACCCAACTTTACTGAAGGTATTTCAATTTCTTTTGGAACAAAAAAAAATACTTCATGGATCAACACAAAGGCCAGGGTTGTGCTTTCGCTTTTAAAACTCAGTGTTCATTGGCAACACTTGTTTAAAGCTTTTAAAAACGTCTAACGGTAAAGCAACCAAATTTACTGGTAATGTCAGTGAAATTTTGGCCACATTTTGTTCAATTATGTACAGCATGCTGTAAAGATCTAGAGTGGCCAGATAATTTTCCAACCATCCTACATAGTTTAGTGGGATAGATTTGCTAGTGATTTAACCAATTTGGTATGTTCCTCAAGAAACATGTCTATTACAGCTACTGGAGAGATAAAAAAGATGAAATTAGTACTGCTGAGTGACAGTTATAAGTCAATCTCCCAGGAGGAATTTTCTCTTGTAACTAGATCAAATTTTTCATCAATTAATTCAATTTCATTAAATCTGCTTCCTGCTTACTCTACTTTCATTACTGAAACATTACTAACTTGTGATACATATGCCTTCTTAACATAAAAGCATTTAGTAAACAAAACCTTTTGCACTGGAGAGATGTGAAGAAAGGTTCCGTACATTCTGAGTTCCAGCTCAAATTTCTTATTTTCCAAGATCTGCTGAAATTTGCATAGCAGAGAGGTACCCGTGGGATAAATAATACACTGTAATTATTATTATTAATTATTTTTATTATTATTACTAGTATTCCAAAAACGTATATTTTTATCTTCTTACTATTTAACATCTCTCATCTTGGAAGAATATTCTATACCATTTAACCACGTTTTGTTTCTTTCTTTCATGATTCTATATCATAAATGGTTTCAATTTCAGCACTCCAGCTTCTCCAGTACCTAAAAATTTGCTTCCATTTGGGGCTTGTGAGGCTCTCCTAGATCTTAGGAAAACTCTGAATTCTCTGCATTGTCCATACACTCAGGTTGCTTATGACCCCCTCTGATACATTACAGGTAATGAATATTTTGCTAATCTTTCTGAATCTGCCAAGATGTACTTATCTTGTTTTTAAATGATGTGATTTATTTGCTGTTAGCATTAATGGACAACTTCCTTTGGCATGACCTAACAAAGCTGTCATGTTTTCCCAGACTCCAACCAGTGCCTCCTATAAAAACCATAACATGGATCCAAATCAATTAATGTCAGCTGTCAGCACTTGTTATTAATCAGCCAACACCCCAGCATTAGGATAACAGCAGGAGAAATCTCCACAGTTTGCCAGCTTCCACTGGAGTCTGTGTAGCCACAAGCTCTTGACATTTGATGAATGAGTAGTCTGGTCTCAGCACTGCTGTATCCAACTTCTGAACTATATTAAATCAGAATTTATGATTTGGGTTTTTCCAAAGGAATGTCTGACATGTGAGATGAAGGCTTTTGTGTGCTAATGTGATTACTGGGGAGTGTTGTTGTTCGTTACCCATTATGCTTTATTTATTATATGAGGCCCTGCTTTCACTTCTGTAGTATAGTAATGATGATTGTTTCTAAGAACCAGTCAAAAAAGTGGATGGGAACACACATATCACAATGAAAACTCAGTGAGGATTTCTACGAATGTATTGAAAGACAACTATAAGGTATTTTTATTTTTTTTAGAACAGATTTAGAACAAAAAAGGGATGCTGTTTCTGTCATTGGCAGTGAGCTCAGCAGACAGAGAATATCAGATCATATTTCTGAAGATTCATGCAGTTCTGCACTCAAACTTAAATTCCAGCATCCGTAAAGTTTGCATTGTGAAACAAGTTACGTTCTACTTTTCTTCTTCTCCATCATGATGTGAATAAAATTTAACTGGAATTGAGAGAAACATCCATCGTACTCGAACCAGTTTCAGGAACTCAACACATAGTTAGAGGAAATCAACTTTCACAGAATCACAGAGTCATCTGGTTGGAAGAGACTTTTAAGATCATTGAGTCCAACTGTTCACCCTGCACTGCCAGGGTCCCTAAACCACGTCCCTCAGCACCACATCCACACGGCTTTTAAACACTTCCAGGGATGGGGACTCCACCACTCCCCTGGGCAGCCTGTTCCAGTGCTTAATGATCCTCTCTGTAAAGAAATTTTTCCTGATATCCAACCTAAATTTCCCCTGATGCAACTTAAGGCCATTTCCTCTTGTCCTGTTATTCGTAACATGGGAGAAGAGACTGACCCCCACCTCACTACAGCCTCCTTTCAGGTAGTCGTAGAAAGCGATAAGGTCTCCCCTGAGCCTCCTCTTCTCCAGACTAAACAATCCCAGTTCCCTCAGCTGCTCCTCATAAGTTCTCTAAGCCCTTCACCAGCTTTGTTGCTCTTCTCTGGACATGCTCCAGCACCTCAATGTCTTTCTTGGAGTGAGGGGTCCAAAACTTAACACAGTACTCAAGGTGCAGTCTCATCAGTGCCAAGTACAGGAGGACAATCTCTTCACTACTCCTGCTGGCCACACTATTTCTGATGCCACTGGCCTTCTTGGCCACCTGGGCACACTGCTGGCTTGTATTCAGTTGTCTGTCAACCAACACCCCCAGGTCCTTTTCTGCTGTGCGGCTTTCCAGCCGCTCTTCCCCCAGCCTGAAGTGTTGCAGGGGGTAGTTGTGGCCCAAGTGCAGGACCCGGCACTTGGTCTTGTTGAATTTCATGCTTTATTGTAAATTGTAGCTTAAAGCTTATGCTACATTTGCTTTTACATGTTCGAAACAGTTAAAGTATGCACAAATTCTGAAGACTGGCAGTTTACAATAAGTTCTTTGCAGAACATGATGAGCCCTCAAACGGAATAATTCATCAGGACAGCCTTCTATATTTACATTTCTTCCTTGTAAGAAAAAATAATCAGTTTTATCATGTCACCATAGAGTTACACTGTTATGAATCCTTTTCCTAATAACAACATCTGATAATTCACTTACAAGATCATTGTTATTTAACGACACAGTTATTCTACAGTTAAAATGCATGAGTTGAGGCACCAGTGCTATAACTATTCTAGCCTTCATTGCAACAGAAGGAACTATTCATGTTACTCTCTTGTTATGAGATAGTATTACTCATGTGTGGATGTTTGCATAAAATTGCACTGGCCACTGAGCAGTTAGCCTTTTGGTGTGTCTCTCTATAATGTTATAACATTTTTTTAAAAGTGAATTACTTCTTGTTAGGCAGTAAGCGCTGCTTGGGGGCTGCTGCTGCACGTGTGCGCACATACATAATCCAGAGAAATGCTGATCATCCTATTGCTGCTAATTCCCTGTCATTGCAGGCAAAGAGGGAAGGGCAACTGGTTATTCCGCAGTAACCAAGTGGAAGGCATTTAAGCAAATTTCCACTTTCTGTGGTGTATTAAAACAGCCATACCAAAGCTGTGATTTTATTTTAACAGTAAAATATAGTAACACATCAAAATTGGTATGCTCAGAAAAGCTATTTGCAGAGGGGAAAAAAAAAAAACAAAAACCACGCTATAGCAAGGACTAGATCTACCTGTGAGCCTGTACAGTGCTTGCCAGAGACTTGGCTGAGGGCTGTGTGCTCTCCTATACTACTGAAGCAGAAGTGAAGTTCTTCACTGACACATCCCTCCATTCAGCAGTACAATGATTATGTTTCCATTTGTGTGATACTCTGTCTGAAATACTGATCAGAATTAGGGCTGCTTGACTCTTCCCAGAAAATCTTTTTCATGACATTTGCTCTCAGTATTGCACCTGAGCGTGTTTCAATTACTTTTAAAGGAAACTGCATTGGCTCAAAAGGATCTCTCTGCACTGGAAACATGGCCCCAGTTGAAATGATAAACCTTTCTGTCAGGTTTGTCTCTAGCAGACAATAAGTGCTCTCTCCTGCTTAATTAAAACTCTCCTCTTTTAAGATTTGGTGCCCTACTGTACCAGGATAACACAACAGCAATCAGCAATATGCCCTATGGAAAGACATTTCTTTAAACTATTCCATCATTTCCTATTGGCATTTTTTTGCCAGCAAAGCATTTTGGAAAATAAATTCCTAGGTTAAGCACAAAAGCATTAAACTAATGATCATCAGTCTGATGAAAAGACTGGCTTTTTTTAATAAAAAAACCCCGTTTTGCAATACCGTAACATTTTTTTGTACATAGTGAGCTCAGGTCAGATACATCTTTACTCCTTCTCCTTATCTTTGTTTTGTTTTTTTGTTGAAGTGTTGTTTTTTTCCTCCAATATTAGACATTGCTTTCTTAGAAAACTGTCACATGCTGTGCTGTAATGAGTTACTAGATCTTTGGCGTGATGGACTGAAAATTTAAGACCCACTGGGATTATTCAGCTGTTGCACCTACTTGTAAGTACACATCCTGATCTCTTCTAACCAACCACTTCTTAAATCTGTGTTGTTAATGGATGTACAATGTATCTGAGTCAGAGTGGTAAGGTAGTTGATCATCACAGGGACAAATATGGTTGCACATGGTCAAGTGTCCTGTTCATTATTCATGAATTATAAAAAGAAAAGCATTGTAACAATCTTTAGGGCTGCTGTTCAGGAGGGGAGTATGAACAATAATAAATAAATAAAAATAAAATAAAATAAAATTTAAATTTCATTAAATTATTAAATCCATGCAAAGGAGAGACACAGGTGTCATGTATCATAGTTCTTGGAAAATAAGATGGCTGGAAGTAAAACCAAAACTTTGAAAGAATTGACGGTTTGGTTGGATCAAACTGAAAAAATTTCTTAAGTCAACAGTGATGCAGATTAATTCCTTTCTAAAGCTCTTCTGTGTTTCTTAAATCCAACTTTTAAACAACGCTTGGAGAAGGTACGGGCTGATTGGGAGATTTTCGCAGTTGAAAGCTAGCAAAGGAGGACACTTGTGTGGTAGCTTCGGTTGTGACACCAGCTATTCCTAGAGTGGTGAGCAAGAGCTTTGCTGATAGACAGACTGACCCCACATACTGTTTTTTAGAGGTATGCCTGGCTGTGGACCAACATGCTATAGTGCTTGCATCAAAGAATGTTTAAGTAGTAAGGGACAAGAGCTGAGTGCCCAGCAGTTTTTTTGGCCTTTAAAGGCTTTTATTTCACAAGCCAGCTAATAGTTTTCAGCCAGAATGGCCAGTGTTTTCCTCCGTGGCAGACACACACTCTTGAGTGAAAGATGGGCAATGAGTATAAGCAGGAACAGCCTAGCCTGGTATATGTTCTATAGAGAAAGGGGAGAATTCAGTCAGTTTTCCAAATTTCTGTATAATTTTGCCATTTAATTGTATTTCAACTAGTAAAATAGTTTCTCTAAACATCTCCATGATTGGTGTGGGGAAGAAGATCCCCAAGGAAATTAAAGGTCCCATTGGGGAACATTCTCTCTGAATTTTTGTCATTTTTTTCCTGATCAGGAAGAGAAGACCCCATGTGGATTTAAAAAGACCTGAGTGACTCCAGCTTAAAAGAAAGGAGAACCATGTTAAAACTGCATGATTGTTACCAGCGTGCATGGGCCCATTTTTATCTTTATAACTTAGCTCTATCCTACTGAGACAGCAGGGCAGTACTTTTTCTCTGTTTCCTCTTGAGCAGAACTGGACTACAGTGATACACACATAGAAAGTGTGGTGTGATATGAAATTGGAAAGCTAGGTATTTTATCTTGAATTAAATTTAACTCCTTGTTTATATGTAGCGCCAGACATCCATGTCAGCTTAAACTCTGGTGATTACACTTTTCGGAAGTATTTGCTAAAGTCAGTGGCAAGAATGTATAATAATAACATTGCAGCACACAGACAGAAAGTGAGCAAGAGAAGTTGTTTTTCTTTACAAATATCAGCACTATTTCTAAGTATTTTTACCTTATGGTGACATACCTTATGACATTGTACTGTTTTCTGGTACAAATGTAATTACATGAAATTCACTGAATATAGAGTAGAATATTTTAGCACTAATATTGTAGCAAAGGCTGAGTAGGGCTGATACTTCTTTAAGAATTCCAGGAAAAATATACTGTGGAAGAAAAGAAAGAAAAGTCAAACAAAGGAAAACCTATCTAAGAAAATTGTTTGTTCAGTAGTTTAGGGGACCTGAGGAAAATGATTGATGAACATTCTTGCTCTTGTGAGGCAAAAGTTCAAAACAAGGGTCTGGAAGACAGTAAGAAGGAAGAATGGGAAGAAAACAGCACCAAATTATTCTTTGTTAGGTTCTGCTTTCCTCTTTGATGCTTGCCCCTTGCCTCGTACTTCCTCACTTCCACCATGCCGCAGCATCTTTCTTGATCTGTCGTTCCTGCTGCTGGATCATTCTGGACCATAATCCCTTCTTGGGCGGGGAAGGAGAGAGGTATTGAAGTGCTGTGCTGTATCACAGCAACTTTGCTGTCAAAGGTGAACCCAGATGGCAGTTCTCTGTATTCTCCTGGCACAGGATCTGAGGCAGAACATGGTCCCCAGAGCATGACAGATCATGGTACTTCTAAACATGCTGGAAAAGAGAAATTTGTGCAAATAGAAACTGCAAAGAAATTGCCTTGCTGAACTGCCTGATTACAAAATTAAGTCTGCCTCAAAAACCCATCAGGTATGTGTATAGTGTATAGTCTTCAGTATTAAGAACCTTAAAGCCATTTTAAAACCATTTTTGAGTCACCATAATTTTAATCTTTCAGCACATCCAAGAATTTTCTAGAAAGAGTCTGTGTCTCAGTATCTTCTGCTTTCCAAAATCTATCACTAACACATATCTCTAATAGTCAATAAAAGTTTAATTTCCACTCTGTTGTTGGGGTGCAGAGAAAGGGAAGAAATATATTCTCTGTGCTGACTCTTAGTAACAGAAACACTTGACTTAGCATCAAACTGTTTCACATCAACACCTACAGCTTACATCACGCATTTTATTCATGCTCTTGTTGCATTTATTTTTCTTAGTCTTCATGGGCTCTCTGAGCACACAAATACTTTATCTCAGCCCTTAAATACAATGCTCCTATGTAAATTTCTAAATACAGAAGAACATATGGAGTGGAAATGAGTTCAGTCTTTTGAAATGGATGTATGACTATCTATTATTCAGTTGAGCTTTTCTCTTCCTAGTAAACTAAATTTTATCACCTGTATGACTGGTGTTAAATCAGGCTCAGATATAATCCTTAGACCCTGGCTGACTACTAAACAAGGAGGGAAGAAATAGAATTTCAGGCAGATCTGACAAAATTAAAGCTGCAATATTCCTGCAAAAAAAACCCCACTACAGCCATGGCTTCCACTTCTTATTGAATTTGAAAGATGCTACTCATTTGTCTTGTTAATTGTGAACGCCAAACCTTTCCCCCTTAAGAGCTTTAATAGAGACATTTTGAAACATTTAAAAGTGGGAGCAGAGAAGAAGCATAAATTGTACAGGTTTGTCAGCCAGCTTGGGAAGCCTCATTTTTCTCCTGTCTGTGGACTCTGATACTAGAAGGAAGAAAAGAATTTCTGCTTTGAAGAGAAAATGTCATCTGAACATTAGTGTTTGTGGTGTGCTCCTTGGCTAGTGGAGATTATGGGTGGGGTTCAACCACCCAAATGTCAGTACCTAGTGCCATTTGAGGTGCTTTAGGGTATTCTACCTGCTGCTACCTGCTGCTCTGAAAGGGTGTGTATGTCTTCTACAGTTCCTTCATCTACCAGGTCTATGCACATGGGCATGCTCAGAGAAGCTCAGATAGCATTGGGCACCTACATTTTGGCAGTCTAAATAAGGTCATCACTGACAGTAACAGGAATGTAGACTCAAAGTCCTCATGTAAAAACAGCTAAAGCTTTCTTTTTTTTTTTTCTTTTTTTTTTTTTCTTTTTTTCTCTCCTGCTTCAGTTCCTACACTAAAAAACCCTTCTCTGACAAACTTAATCTCATTGCTGTGTACAACAAGTATATTAAAACAGCCAAAGTCCAGGACTGAGTTTCATGAGATGTAAATCTTATGCCCATAGCAAAAGGGCTTCAGTTACATCTATATTAGAGAAAACCAGAATTTAACAGGATTATATTTGTGCCGTTTCAAAAGCTTCAATACTTTTAACTAAGTCTCCAAGTAATGAATACTGCAAGGATTTCTGTTCCCCATTTATTTGTCTAAGAATAACTGAAATGTCTTAAGCACTCGAAAACAAACCACCACATTCCGTGAACAGTCTAATTTACTCCTCTAGGCAACTCACGTAGAGCTGGGCTTAGACCACCTGCTGTTCCCTGCCTATGTTGTTTGACTATAAGATGTATACTTACATTCTGAACTAACCCACCATTTAACAAGTCTGTATAGGCCAAATCCTCCTGAAAGCCATTGCCAAACCTATGAAGGAGAAATAGGTGATTGAAAGTAGTCAGAATGGATTTAATGAAGGGGAAATCATGTTTAAATAGCCTGACAGTCTTCTACAATGAGATGGCTGGCTTGGTGGATGAGGGAAGTGCAGTGGATGTTGTTTATCTCAACTTAAGCAGGGCTTTCAACACTGGTTTCCATAACATCCACACAGAGAAACTGATGAAACCGATAAATAAGTGGAAAGTGAGTTGTACAGAAAACTGATGGAATGGCCATTCTGAGAGGGTTGTGATCAGCAGTACAAAGTTTGGCTGTAGGGCAGTCACTAGTGGTGTGCTCCATTGCATTGATACTAGGGCAAGAACTTTTACATCTTCATTTATGACCTAGATGCTGAGACAGATCAAGTTTGCAGACAATACAAAACTAGGAGTGACTGATACATCATATGGACTGTGCTGCCATCCAGAGGGACCTCAAGGGGCTGGAAAAATGGGCCATGGAAGCTCATGAAATTCCACAAAAGGAAATGAGAAGTCCTGCATCTGAGGATGAACAATCCCACGCAGCAGTACTCACTGGGGCCTGGCTGGCAGGAAAGCGGCTTTGCAGAAAATGACATGCAGGTCCTGGTGGACACCATGTTGAACACGACCCAGCAATGTACCCTCCCAGCAAAGAAGGTCAACTCTTTCCTGGGCTGTATGAGGTGGAGGCACTGCCAGCAGATCAAGGGAGGTGATCCTTCCCCTCTACTCAGCACTAGTGAGACACATCTGAAGTGCTGGGTCCAGTTTTGTGTTTCCTGGTAGAAGAGAGACAGAGACATACTGAAGAGAGTCCAGAGAAAGGCCGAATGATGAAGGGCTTGAAATATCTGATGTCTGAGGAGAGGCTGAGAACTCTGGTGATATTCAGCCTGGAGAAGAGTAGGCTCAAAGGGATGTTATAAATGCATATAAATGCATAAATGGGGGAGCCTGGCACTTCTCATTGGTATCCAGTGACAGGCTGGGAGACAATGGAAATTGCCTAGAAATACTGGAAATTCCATTTTTGCTTAAGAAAGAATATATTGCTGTGAGGGTGGTCAAACAATGGCAAAGGGTGCCCAGAGAGATTGTGGAATCTCCATGCTTGGGAATATTTAAAATTGGCCTGGACACAGCCCTGAATAACCTGTTCTAGCAGGCTGAGCATTGAGCAGGGGTGTTGGACAGGGTGATCTGCAGAGGTCCCTTCCAATCTTGGTGATTCTGTGATTCTCGTTTGAAGACTGTCTGATGTTGACAAATCCTTTGCAATCTACAGATGATGAAAATTGCTTTATAACCATATGTGGCTCAGACTGAGGTTGTCCTGCTGACATCCCCCATAGCAGCACACATCTTTCAAACACATTGGTGATCCTTCATCATTCAAATTTAGCAACCTAAACCTACTGATGATGTTACTGCCTTAACTACAGAAGCCCAGTTTCACTCTTACATTTTGTATTGTCTACAGTTACAGCAAGGTAAAGAACAGAAAAATGTACACAGAAAGGGTGACATTTCTCTTCTATCTGAAGGCTGTATCATCCTGCTTGCTAGTGTTCAAAGCAATGGTCTGAACATTGAGACTGTGGGGAGTACTAAATTCAGCTGATTTATTTAATATATTATATATTTGTTTCAATACCAGCTGGATAGAGAGTTAGGGTTCTTGCTGCACTGACTTTCTGTGCTAATGAAAACTGTTGACAAAGGATTTGGCCTGGTTTTGTGACAACCTGTTTAGGAAGATGTAATAGATTTAACAGCTTTAGTTTGTTTTAGATTAAAGAAACATTCCTTCAGAATAAATTGAAACAGTGCAGGAAAGGATATTTTCTTTCATGAGTTGTTTATTTAGTAATTTGCCTGCTGAGCATTTTCTTCTGGAAGATGCCAAATATGCAGCAATTGAGATTGGTGTCTTCCCTTTACACAGACCAGGAAGAGAGTGGGGACTTTGCTGTCAGCTTCCACATGGAGCCAACAAGGTCAACCCCTGCTGTGCAGTCTATCATATCACATTATCCCATTAATAATGCTACAGCTCTATGAAAATGAGGTGTCTTGTGCTGATAAACTCTCTAGCTGCTTGTTTTCCCACACTCTTCTTACTGTTTTCTAAGTTAGGATTGAAATTCACCAGTGAAATATGCTGTGTTTCCCCTCTCCCTTCCGATTCACAAGCACACCCACATTCATGTGTCTCTTCAATATTATCACAGGCCTTAAATTTGCCTAATATACCCCCTATATATCACACACCCCACCCCGCATTGAGGGGGTATGCTCAGCCATGGGTATAAGGCTGCTCATGTGTGACCAGCCCCTTCTCCCCTCTCTTCGCCTTTTTCTTGTGCTTGTTGCTACCTGGTACACCAAGAGCCATCCTCTCCCCTTCCTTGGCCATTTTCCTAAACACCCCACAATAAGTAAATACTACATAATCACACAAGACCCTTCCAAAAGCCCATCAGAAGTCTCAAGAAGCCCCCTGAAATCTTCCCCATTGCTCATTATAATCACGTTTCTCCTCCTTATTAGTTACACAGTTCAGGTGATCCTCCTCAAGGTTGTGCCTGAGCAGTTCCCTTAATGGCCATCAATCAGTAGCCAGAGCACTGGTCTTCATTATGGTCTCTTTCCTTATCCTTTCCAGTTACCACTTCCCTTGTTATTTTGCCTTTGTTTTGTACTGAATACTCCTTAACTAAGTAACTTAATGAACCAGAACTTGCTTTCACCCACCCTTAAAAAATGTATGGTGTGTGTAGGTATATATGGGCCCCTAACACTCAAAGGAGAGCAGGGCAGGATATGAAAACTTTCCCAAGACCCACACTGTGATTAAAAGCGCTTGCAGTGGGTAGGTGGCTAGTAATGGCTCTTCTGAAGGAAGAAGTCCAGCTGAAGTTGGATTAGTTCATAAGGGGATGGATCCTTTCCACTGCCTCAGGAACTGCCCAACATAAGATCCAGACCACGCTGAATGTTTAGCGTTTTGATTCCCCAAAGCATGCTTTGCTCAATTATTTAACACATAGCTGGACTTCTGACCTTAAACATCAGCCTTTTCAATCTGCTTAAGTGCAGCACTAGCAACACTGGTTTTCTGACTAGCTGGTGGGTAAAGGTCATACAAAATTCAGTACTAATTTAAGTGCACATCGTAGATCAGTTCTTTGGATTCAGCACTCAAAATGTACTACTACATGTTAGTGCAAAGGTTATAAGTTATATTAAAAAGTTGACAGAATCCATTCAGGCATTGTCATTTAAATAGCCTCATTCTGAGGTTCTGGAATAAAGCAAGTTTTGTAGAGAAAGCTAATTGGTAGTGAGAAGTGGATCATGCTTACTTTGTGAATGTGACATAGGTCACAGAGAGAGTTGCTCTGCTTCCTGTAGGAAGTCTCTTCCAGACAGACAGGCCCATATTTTTCGTATGTGAATTCATAAAATAGTGGCATTTAATGTGCCTGCATGTAAAAGCACACATTGAGCTGTAGTGTTATAGTATAAAAGCCTGTGAAGCATAAAAGCTGTTACCATAGAGCTTATAGTTGTCCAAAAAGTGGTAAGCTCAGATCTAGCAGCTTTATTGTGAAATTACTTCGAGGTGGCTTGCAAGCACATTCCTGGATTAACTGACATTTGAGGGTATTTCTTAGCTTGTACCTTATGACACCCTAGTTTCGGTTTGAATATAATCAGGTTTGTAGAATGATAGCTTTTTCTTTTTTTTTATAATGTACCACAAGAATAATCATGTTTTCTCAAAGAAAAAGCACGAGTTTTCAGGAAAGCAATTTTATTTATTTTGTTTTTAATGAGTAATCGAGTTTGCACTCCTTTGGTACAAAAGAATATGAATTTCCATTCATTGTGCACGTCACCAAGAGATGACTCAGACTGCACGCTGTATTGCTGTGCCTAGAGCTTCCCACTGGAGATCTCCTTCCTTCGGTTTGTCCCTTTCAGTCCAGCTTCAGGACTGAGAGTCCCAGGATTCATTCCATTTTTTTGACAAATACTTTTTCATAGGATGAACAGGAAGAGATCCTCTCTCTATACCTGCGTTGGTTTCACAATAACCTCACAGCAGTGAGTAACAGCTTCATAACTCATATATGTATACACTGTCTTGTGACTACATAGGCTTTAAATTACTTGACCCTTCATAGAAGAACGTTTTGTGGTTCACTTTCTCATGACATGTAATGATGTTTACCATATATTGACTTTCACATCTGAGATTTCGCAATCAGGCATTTGAATTCTGAATGTCCAGTTCAGGACATGGTGGTCCTGGATTCAAAGATGATGCCTTCATTTAGGAGTGTGAATTTAAATTTGAAACTGATCTTTCAACAGTTTTTGATATGATTTGCCAAAATCCTCACCAGTTTCTGGGTGTGAAGAGGCATTCTTAAAATCCTACTTGTTTTTAAAACTTTTAAACCCATAGCATATTGCAATCCATTATCAGTTCTTACATCCAGCTGGTGTTCTGTACTTAACAAATACAACTTTCTCATACGAATTTACATGCTTAAAAGAAGTGCTCTTTAGTAATGCTAATTCTGCATAGCTGGTAGAATAGTCCAACACTGACAGATAAACTTTTTTAGAATGACAAATGAAGCAGTACAGTCTTTTTTTCTTTTTTTTTCCTGCGTAGGTAGTTTATTTCACTAACCATAAATTTACTTACTGTTCACTGAATTTTAATTCAACATCACAACTCATTCACAGTTATTTTGGAGTCTCTACATGTATCTATTTTCACACCATATTGTCTCATTAGCTGTATGAACTCTAATAACTTTAATATCTTCAAATAAATGTAACGTATTTTTTCCAAAATATTTTAGGTCCTCAACATAATATGGAGGATAACCCACTAAAACCTTTTTTTCTAGGGAATATATCAGAATCAAGTTGCAGCATCTGGCCACTTAATAAAAAGCTCTTCGTTGTGCATATAGGAAAATGTTCCTTTCTTACATGTTGTTAGCTCCTTAAAACTGATACACAGAGAAAGAGTTCTATCCTTCTTTTCTGTAATTATCAGAGAATTAAACCACCTCATAGGGTCTTCAATTTTATTGATTTTCTTATGTCCTAAGTTTGTCCTGTTTTTCTAATTCTTGATCTATTTTTATTTTGTCTGACAACACGAAAGATAATTCTCATCATAAGTATGATAAAAATATTTGGTTCTGTCAATAGTATTTCATATTCACTTGACAGCTTTTCAATGCCCCTGGCATAATCAGGGAATTGCTCTTCATGGCTTGCTGTTTTTTTTACAATAAGCTATCCCTTAAGGAGGCCTCCTATCTGACATATGTTCAGACCTCAAATAGATATCCTATCTTCTGAAGGAGCTATAAATTTCACATTTCCAAGGTTAAGTTTTACCTTGCAATCTAGCTTAAATGCACCCAAAGTAGGAACGTTTTACCTATCATACAAAGTAAGGTGGACTCCGTTCAGTCTGTTTCCTCCTTAAGCTAGTTACCACAATTAACACACATGAACTGGTGTGCCAGTGTCCAGTTTCCAACGGAAAATATTCCACACAGGTTTCAGGTGATAAAACCTTCAAAAGTTATAGCTATTCTGGTCAGTTACAACCGTTGATGATTGTTTTTTTGTGAAGGGTGTGTATACTTTGTTCCTTCAGAGCTGCATACAATTCTCTCTGCAGACTTCTGCAAAGGATTTTCATGAAATTGTGACACCTATGTCCAAAGGCAGAGCATGTTTCTTCTTAGCTCTGATATCCTCCACAATGCCCCTGGCTACTGCATGCTCCTTGCTTGCTTTTTAGCTGAGGTTTTTCCTTACACCCAACTTTTTGTGAGGGTCTGAGGTAACCCATGTGCAGCACTGCCTTCTCGGTTTCAGGACCTACTTCATGGCTGAGTTCTGTCCCACATTCACTCTTATTGTATAGCTAACTCAAGGCTCTGGTCTTTCTCATTGTAAGATTTCTGTGTTCTCATTGCAATCTAGTCTTAAATAAGAGATTCTAAATGTTTTTCACAAGAGATACTTTATTTAAGAGTCTTAACTCTTCTATAAAAGTATCTGGTGCCTCCTATAGGAACCTCCAATAGCAACCTTCACATTCTGTTAGCCCAGCTGTCAGGAGGTTTCCTCTTTCCACCGTTCTGTAAAACTGACCAATGATCTTTCCTTCCATCTTTTACTTTCGGGATATTTAGGACAAGTTCAGCTCTGTTATCACTATTTCGAAGACTTTCAGAGTCTTGTACTTTTTTTTTAGAAGGATGATGTCCTCACTGGATCTTCTTTTTTGTGTTCTCATCCACCCAGTGCACAGAAGATATTTCACATTCTTCTTTCACAACAGGCTATGGCAAGCTAGCTGTTATGGTGCTTACACATCAGTGTTAATCTTCGGGTTCTCCAAGACTAGAATCAAAGTTTCTTGGGCTCCTTAATGTGCCTTCGTAGCTTTTTTCCTATAACATTGTATGGGTGAGAAAGGAGCTCATGGGATTATATGGGTTAAGTTGCAGCTTTCCTACTAGCACTGTGATTCTGTTATAAAATGCTGCTTTCTAGTGAAGTCAACACAGATAGTATTTTTTTTTATTTCAACAGAGAAGGCAGTGATGGTGTAAGATGGCTAAAAGAGTTAAATATTATTAAAAATAATGTATGCATGTGTTTGTGTATGTTTGTTCTGCCATTTGTGTGGAACAGCTGAGAAGTAAAACCATGCAACTGCCCTTAGGCACTTGATATCTTCTTCAAAGTCTACAGGAAAAATATACAGTCTTCTCAGAAAAGAAATACAACAGGCAGGATGTTCATGAAATTGCTGAGCAGTGTACCTTATTCTGAATGAAAATTAAGTATATTGAAGATACTGCAAATATGAACCCTGGTAGAAAACCTGAACAAAGTAATATTACCATACTTTGTGTGAGGATGGAAAGAATGCAGATACTGACCAGAAAGGGAAGGACAAAAAAATGCCAGAATGTATTTAAAATAAATAATAATTTTTTTTTTAAATTAAGGTGCTGTAAGTCACGAATTTCAGAAAAAAAAAATTTAAGGATATATCTTAAAACTCTTGCAGGAATTGCTGTAAAAATCAAACAATTTTATAACTACAGTATCAGATGATGAAATGACTGCTCAAGGGCTGAGGCATCTTATATCAGAAGAAGTAAACACAACCTTAATTAAAGACTATCCTTCTGCATCTATATGTGACCATTAAAAGTGCACAGTGTGATAGAAATTTTCCCACAAAAATTCCAACAGAGTTTGCTGAATAGCCAAGTTCAGGTGACACATTTAAAAGGACTCTTATTCGATGTTGAAGTGCTCTGGAATTATGGACTTTACAATGTGTGGTGCCCACAGACAGGTGGTTTTCAGCCTATTTTCATAATCTGAACAGGTGTTTTCACACTATTTGGAACTCCCATGACATTTCCAGATTCATCTCAAATGTGGGTCTGAGATTTACTTCCTAGTCAAGAAAAGACAAATTCGAGAGCTTGTGGAAAACAGCTGGAGAAGAAATAGCATTAAGACAACTCAGGCAAAGATAAATATTAGGAATGTTTTCAGGGTTTTGTTTCTTTGTACTCTTTTTTTTTTTAACAAGAAAAAAATGCTTTCATTAACAGTCTTATTGTATCACTAAATGCATTCATTCTAAACAAAAGACAAAACCAGGCTTGTGTTCCAACTCACTGTTTAATTTGCCTATTAAAGTTATCCTTTAGGAGCAGCTGGAGTGGAAGCAAACAGTTCTGGTATCTTTTCATCCAGTTTTTCCTGCTCTCTCCACCAGACAGCTGCCTCACTTTATGAGGTGAGGAAGAAAAAGCAGTGTTTAGCCACGCAGTGTTTAATGAAGTTCTGAGGCTCATTGTTTTCTCTGTTGGAGGCTATCTCATGGAGGGTCATGGTATTTAATTTGGAAAATACACCTTCAAAGTGTAGGCAACTGGTAAACTATGTCTGGATTGGTCCCCTCCCGAGAACTCAGTGAGATGCATTACAACATAAAGTGTGGGATTTTCTCTTGATTTCTGGGCAAGAAAAGTTTGGCAGTACTGTGGCTTAGAAGTACTTCATTTGTCTCCAGATGAACATATTGGAGAGGCTGCATGGTAGATTAAGTTGAAGAGTTTGCAGCCTTTTCTGGCACAAAGATGGCTTGGGAGAGACTGGCTTTTCTAGGAAAGAAATGTAATACATGCCAGTTCTCTCTGTAAACCCAGATGTCAGTTAATTAACAGTCCCGTAAGGCAAATTGCCACAGAGAACAGGTGATTTAGTTATTCTCAGAGAAGGGCTTTGTCACATGTGTGAAATCCTGGGTGCGGAGGTGGAAATGCAAACACAGAGCAACAGTCCAGAGGTAAAAAGAGAAAAAACAATTCCTGGAACACAACTTTGTTTTGAATACTTGTCTGGTATTCAGAAGGAAAATAAATGCTGATGAACTCTTTTAACTTCAGGAGAAATGTTGGTATAGAATACACATGTCCATTTGATTTCTTCCATGGTAGGAAAATACGGCTTAAGAAGACGAAAGACCTGCCTCTCCCCTGGCCCAGGAGCAGTAAAGTCTGATGGCTGCTGCTTTCCACCATCTCAGTGGTCTGCACCAGACCACTGCCCCAAGCAGAGAGGTTTGAAAGCCCAGCTTCTTTAACCAGGAGTGGCCACTCAAGCTCTGAGGTTGCCTTAATTTTCTTTTTCTGTGGTAAGTAAGTGGGAAACCCCACAAAACGGTCACACTACTAACATAATGTAAAAGGGGCAAAAGGACTGAAAAATTGAGAACACGGAAGATAGATCAAATGCCTCAGCATTAAAAGCTGAAAAGGCGAGGCAGTCTTCTGAATGTCATCATAAACTGAAACAAAAAAATAAAAGCAGTCAAAAGGAAATAGACATTTTTCAGGCCCAGATTTGTAAAGGATTATATTATTAACCTGAATCTTTCACAAGTCACTCCGCGCTATTGTTCAGTTTTTTGTGTGGAGTCTGAGAAATCTTTACTTCATGATGTCACCAGGTCTTTTCAGAAGCAGCTGTCCCTGAATCTCTGGTGCTCTTTGTTCAGTACTCTTTGAGTACTGAATTTATTATTGTTTCCCTAGGGCTCAAAATGGACTGCCCAACATATATGTCCCCACATCCCTTCACAAAAACGTTTGCAGTCAAATGTCATAGATAAGAGAAAGGAGCGAAGAAGAAAAAGAAAGGAAGTGAAAGAGAACTTAAAGCAGGTCCTTGTCTGGCAGGCCTATAATTTTGTGTTATAGATGGAAACAAACCTAAAATATAATTTCGCTGTCTCCTTATGAAGGAAAATAATTTTTTGCATTTTGAAGTTTTGACAGGAAGCAACAGTGAAGATGGCATGTCAGAGCAATGATTTCCTTAGCTCAAACTTTCTTGTCAAAGGCAGGATTTTATTTTTACTTATTTTAAATTTTTGTTTCATTACAGTGAAATTTCTCTTAACTTTTTTTCCCCGTTGTGACTTCTTTTCTTCTCCATGTCTTCTGAGGTTCTTACATTTCCCCCTAAGACCAAACTGAAATTCTTCAGCTACAGTAGGATGGTACAATCCTCAATTCTGGCAGCATAATCTGCCTTGATGTTTGTTTGCAGTAGTATGTGAGCAGATGACAGACTTTCTGGTAACAGAGCTTCCTCGCTTCGTTGTTCTTTTGGGGCTGTTGGAGGCGGGTTTTGGGTAGAAGCAGCAGAATTGGATGAATCTAGCAAGCGCTGTCACCCTCCTAACAGAAAGATTACAATTAATTCCTGTTCCAAGACAGAATGTGACTTTGGGAGAGAGGAAATTGCAGAAAATATGGGACCGCTAAAATACTCAGCTGCAAGAAACCATAACTTTATTAAACTATTACTCACCAGAGCCCTGGGGGGCAATGGCTAGGATTTCCACATCGGAGCAAGAACTGTGCCCTGCTCTTTGCTGGGAGTGAGAGGCTCAACCCACTCACCCAAGCCACCTGGTATTGTAGGAGAGAAGAGGGAAAACACTCACTGCACTCAGATGTAGGCATACCCTGACATGTAAGGACATAGAAGAGACTTGAATGCAAGGAGCCTTTTGAATTTTCCTTTCTCTAGTCTCCTACTAGAGCTGGCATCAAGCAGTAAAAGGGTGGTCTAATCCTGCCATGCAGATGGACACAACTGACCCCGATGCTTAAAGAAATGCCAATGAAGTATAAAACCAAAAGGTGCGAAGGGCAAAAAGGTGTTTTCATGACCTCTCCAGCATACTCCCTGTCAAAGTACAGCTTTCCATATCAGTTTTATATCTTCACTATATAATCCTGAGGGTTTGTGTCCAGGTTTGGTTGATAAGTGCAGACTTTGTAAAAACTATTTTGGGGATAACTCTGACTGGATGACCCTAGTACTGGAGAGCAGCACAGAAGTTTCACTGATTCTAACTGTCTAGTTACAACGTTTTTGCACTGCCTGCATCAGTCACACAGGCAAAAAATTATGACAGTGGAGAATGGGAACTATTGCATAAAGGAGTGGGAAGACAGATTTAGAAAATTGTCTTCTAGTAACAGTTAGATTTATACCCACTTGCACACTCAAACCAACTTCTTAAGCTTTGTAATAATAAAAAAAATCTAAAAAAGAAAAGAAAAACGACCTCAGAAATTCTGATGCATCATGTTCCTACTGAGGCCAAAATCCTCTTACCTGGAGGCAGTGGGAGAACTTCAACTGCATCAGGCATTAGTAGCTTTATAGCTTTATAAAAAGAAATTGAAATATGTTCTTAAATAGGAAGGGCTGTGACACAGACCCACTTTAATGGCTTCAAAAATCAGAAGGGGCTTGCTTTTCTCCTGTCTGTACTGCATTTGCATTTGCAAGAGTACATTTGCCTGGCTTCTGGTTCAGCTGTGTTAGATAAAAATTCCTCAGTCTGTATTCAAGGGAACCGCGGTGTATCCGTGCAGTATTGGGGAGTGGCCTGTGGAATGACTGCAAAAAATCTAGCACATATACTTCTACCAATGTAACAAAAATACCAAGTGGCAATATTCAAATATACAATATTCAAAGCTTAGTCTAATTGTATCATGAATGGACACCAACAAAAGGCATAGTAAAAAATTCCCAATTTTGTTTTTTCTTTTATTTTTGTGCAAGGTTTGGTGGCTCTTGAATAAAAATGCTATGAAACATTGCTAAGAATACAGTTTGCACTGCACATAAAGGACATAACCATTCAGTGCTCGAACTGAGAAGCTGGACTGCTGTAATTCTGAAACTCAATTTTAAGTAATGAACAGTGCAAGTAAAAAAAAATAAAGTAAAAAAAAAAAAAAACCCAAACCTTCTAGAAGCCTCACAGTGAAAGAAAGGCTTGTGTGACTCCAGCATCTGAGAGTGTGCATAGCTGGATAAAAAGCTGACAGGTCTTGTTATTTTAATTTTTCCTTTAAAAGGCTACAAACATCCTTTAAAGAAAGTAACTACAGCAAGGATTAGTGGAATTCAATTAGCCACAACTGATGTATGTTAGAGATCTTTAAACTACAGAACCCAACATGGTCCTTCAGAACAACCAGCAAATTACCTGCTAATGAATGCTGCCGGGAATGCTGGGTAAAAACCTGGCTGGATGGCTGGGCCCAAAGAGTGGTGGTGAATGGAGTTCAATCCATTTTGTGGCCAGTCACCAGTGGTGTTCCTTGGGGCTCAGTATTGGAACCTGTTTCCTTTAACACCTTTATCAATGATCTGGATGAGGGGATCGAGTGCACCCTCAGTCAGTTTGCAGACAACACCAAGTCAGGTGGGTGTATTGATCTGCTTGAGGGTTGGGAGTCTCTATAGAGGGATCTGGACAGGCTGGATTGACAGGCCAAGGCCAATGGTATGAAATTCAACAAGACCAAGTACCGCGTCCTGCACTTGGGCCACAACAACCCCCTGCAAAGCTACAGACTTGAGGAAGAGCGGCTGGAAAGCTGCTTGGTAGAAAGGGACCTGGGGGTGTTTGTCGATGGCCAGCTGAATATGAGCCAGCAGTGTGCCCAGGTGGCCAAGAAGGCCAACAGTATCCTGGCTTGTATCAGAAATAGTGTGGCCAGCAGGAGTAGGGTAGTGATTGTAACCCTGTACTGGGCACTGGTGAGGACACACCTTGAGTACTGTGTTAAGTTTCGGGCCCCTCACTCCAAGAAGGACATTGAGGTGCTTGAGCGTGTCTAGAAAAGAGCAATGAAGTTGGTGAAGGGTCTCGAGGACAAGTCCTACGAGGAGCAGCTGAGGGAACTGGGATTGTTTAGCCTGGAAAAAAGGAGGATCAAGGGAGACCTTATCGCTCTCTACAACTACCTGAAAGGAGGTTGTAACGAGGTGGGGTTCAGTCTGTTCTCCCGAATAACAAGTGATAGGATAAGAGGAAACAGTCTCAAGTTGCTCCAGGGGAGGTTCAGCTTGGATATTGGGAAAAATTTCTTTTCAGAAACAGTTGTAAAACATTGGAAGATTTTTCTTTTCTCAGTAACAAGCATTTAAACAGAAACTGTTGAGGTATTAAAACTGCAGACTGCTCAAAATATTGTTTAAATGGGTAATGGAAGTGTTCATCCTGTCATATTTCACTGGATCCTGAAGTTCACATAGAAATTTGGGAAGTAATCTAAAAACCTTTTTGAGAGGATATCAACACTCTGCATGAATCAAAGCATACCAGGTTGGAAGGGACCTCAATGGAAAGGAAATGACTATAAGCTTCTGGATATTTAAATGACCCAGGTCATCACATGAAGATGCTCTTTAACCATCAACATTAGACATAAAGCACAAAACTTGGGATTTCTAAAATGGCTTTTTGAGCTCATTGAAATCAGCGTAAGAAGCCAATAGATTTCAACAAGGACAAGGAAGGGACTGCTGCTGAGTGTTTTTAAAAATCCAGCCTCCAAACTTGTTTGAAGTAACTAAGTGTTGATTAATCTTAAACTTAACAGATTGATGAGCTGCAGGCAGATTTATGAAAGACCAGGTGACCCATTTAATTCCTGTGTTGAAAAGCCAATGTGAAGTGGAAATTTTTCAAGTGAAACTGATGCCAAGTATGTCATACTTGTTTGCTGCTTGATTAAGAGTACACAGAGCAATGGGTTTAACTCAAAATAAAAGAAAGAATAAACGTGTGACAAATGTGTTGTAATACAGAGATTAAAGATTCATACAGCTTTTTCATCCTGCTGGTGTTGAGCCACGCTTAGGGTGTTTGAGAAAGATGATTGAAGTGAGTTTATGTTCTGGATAATAGATTGATTAAATAACATTGTAAAGACCATTGAAGAATTCGAAGAGATTCTACTGCATAACGGACAGAAAAAAGCATTTCTTCTGAAATAGCTATGAGCCTTGTGTTTGGAAATCTTTACAAACTCCTCTAAGCAGTGGGGAAAGCTTTGCAAGGAAGGCATGAATTTGTATGGATCAAATTGGAAAGGAAACATAAGCAAGAAGAAGAACGGGAGTGAGCCTGGGACTAAAGACAACTAATACATCTCCACCTGCAGAAGCACCAAATGAGTTTAAAAACATGATATTAATGTTCTGAAGACAAGGAAAATAAAGCAAAGCCAGTCTTTTGGCCCTTCAAGTTAGGGCTTCAAGTCAAGACTTCTGTGCTGCAAACAAAATCTTCTTGGCCAAATTTACTGATGACTATTGCAGAATGAAAACTAGATTTTCTCTCTGATAGAAAATGCTTGTATTTCTACAGGGAAGAAAAAGAGGACTAGGAAATGGTGAAACATTCTGTTTGGTATTTTCTATCAAAACAACACCTTAAGACATTCATTAATTTGCATCTTTGTGGCTGCCATGTATCCAGAAGGGTGTAATTCAGGTGGCCATTGGAGACTGTATCTCCTCTGGTACATCTTGACTCACTAGACGTGTCATACTGCTAGATCAGAGGTAAACGGTGCTGTGTTTCCTAAGCCAGGGACCAGAGGGAATGCCAAAGAGCCTCGAGGAAAACACAGCATAAAAAGTAAATGCAGATTCATAGTCAAGTCGTTTAAAATCTATTATTTAATTTTATTTATTCTAGTGACAATATCAGAAAGTGCGAGCAGAACCAATGGCAAAACCAAGTCTGACAGAATATTCCTGACCAAAAATACTATAAAGACACTGCATGACTGAGACCTTTGAGGATACTTCTGTATGACTGAGGACATTTGAGGAGTGTTTTCCACTAGTTGTGATTTAAACTTTCATTACAGCTATTACAGTTTTAACAGCTAAGTCAGCTTCATTTTCAAGTCCTGAAAGTTGCGTTCTGCTTTCCGATTGCAGTACACTGATGTTCATTGGTTTAAATAGAGGTTTAGATCTGCAGCACTGAAGCTTTTTGATGAAAATATATAGTTATTTGAGTGGGTCTTATTTCCACTAACATTTTTTGATTTCTTCCAAAGTACATATTTCCCCAATTTAAGCTAGTGGTACCCCAGTAGATGCATCATAAAAGCTCAGCTATGTTACTCCACTATAGCTACATTTACTCTAGCAATTACATTGACCCAATCCTTTTTTTATTAAACTCAAATGGAAAGAAAATAATTAGATCTGATAGCTATCATATAAGAGAGTATGCTGAGGGTGAAGTAATTAAACTATTATTGTGGTAAATCACGTTTTTCATTAAAATTTTAAGAAGTCTGTTAAATGATTAGCTGAAATGTTTAGGGTCTTTGAAGTCCATTCAGCTTTTTGATTCTGCATGCAGATCAGGGCGATTTATGATCTGTGAATGTATACTTGGATACTTCATTGTCTCATGTTATCAATACTAAATTGTTTCCCAGCTTGTTTGATTTTACCAAATGTTCATTATTGACAGTGACACAAAATGTATAAGTTACTTTTCCAAAGATGAAATGGAGCTGCTGTGAGGTACTCTGCAGCCTAAGAACTATCTGTATATTTAGAAACAATCTGAGTAGCTTATTTACTGAGGCAGCAAGTTTTTTTATAAAGTTAACCCCTTTATTGTATCCATCCCGCTTTCAGGACTATGCAAGTGCTATTGCAAAGAGGTGTTTTCTAGGGAAATATGTCTGTCTGCTTTTAGTGGGGATGTTGCTATACCTCCAGTGACTCTGCAAGTGAGCTGGACTGTGCCCCAACCACACGTGTCACTGTAGAAGATGCCTGAATACCCTGATTTGGTTTTGTCTGCTTTGGACCCCAAAAGCTCTGAATTCACAGCATGTTCAGCTAACAGGCAAATAGATCAGGTTCTGTGTTTTCACATATCATAAATGTCCTAAAGGACATTAAACCACAGACCTCTAGACCACTTGAGGTACTTGTCTATAGAAGGTGAAAATGCAGAAATAGAAAACCCTAACACTTTCCAGGAAGTTACATGAATCAGGTAATTTTTGTGTAAATAAAATCTTTCCTGATAGCAGCGAGGGTTACAGGGAAAATGCTGAGTAAGTAAGAGTGAGTTCACCACAGCTGCAAAACAAGCTGGGTACAGACTTGACTATAAGCCCTCCTGGTCCAGTCTGCCATGGAGAGCTGCAAAGCCATAGCAGTGCACAGATCATGTAGAAAGAAAAATGGTAATTGTTTAGACAAGCACCAGCCTTGGAAAAGAAGTAAAGATTTTCTCTTCTCAAGGAAGATCTTCCAAATAAATTGAGAACAGACATGTCTTAAGGGTAAGCGGAAAGCTGCCAAAAATTACAGCAGCTATTGCGTGGCATGTACATCTGCATAGACATGCACCTTCAGACCATCCTAGGGATCTATAAGAAGAGCTATTACACACACAGGTGCTGCTTAGGAGGGGGGTTCAAGCCTAATGGACTTAAAGGTTAGGTTAGACTTAAAGGTTAGATTTTCTATTATTCAAAGTTTGTGGACTAGTTAAGGGGCTGCATTTCTGTCTGAGATCCTGTGGTGTGGATTACTTTACTGGAAACAGCCAATCATATGCCTTATATAGTTAGCTAGGAAAAAAATCAAATAACTAATGGAGTGCTGAATAGGGGGTACTCTAATGGCATACGTCTAGAGGTTCCATATTTGAACTTCGAGCTACAGGCCCCATACCTTCTATATTCTTCCAGCAAGAAAGCTGCTTTATGCATCATGAATCAAACCACTACAGGAGGAATGGTAAATCTTCCAGACTTGTCTTTTAGAGAGTATGTCTCTAAACCCACAATTTCAATATTAATTTGTCTTTCATAAGGTGGAAAAATACATGGCATTGCAATCCTGTCAAAGCACCAGGCTTTGGGTCATAGGGAGCCTCGTTTTCTCTCTAAGCTTTTCAGAAAGTGAACTGCTTTGTGTGCAACCTTCTAAAAGCTGAATAAAGATGCTTTGCAGCAAGCCAAGCAGCACAGTACCCCGTCAGATACAGGGTACCAAATTAGATGGACTATTGTTCTGGTCAGGAATGGTCATTCTGGGGGCTTGAGAATCAGGACTCCTGTAGACAGAAAGCTTAATAAACATTGTAAATAACAGAAGAGATTAGGGACCAGAGAGCACAGGTGGGGAAAATCTGAAGTAGGGAATTTAGGTGAAAATTTCACATTGTTTTTTCTTAAAAACTAGTACTGTGAGAAGAATACTGTGATGGTTAATGAGGTCCAGGATATTGGAGGAGACAAGTGAAATGGTTGGATGTGAAGGTAATAAAGATCACATTTCACATGTATGCAGCATTGCTGACAGAACTCATGAACAAGAAGAGTAGAAGAGCTGTAGCCAAGGATGACAGCGAGGGCAACAGAGGAATTTGGAGATATAACAGAGAAAATGAGCAGAAGGGGTTGACGGCAAAGATAATTATCTGACCAGCAAGAGGACTGGAAAGATGGATACTTGGATGAAGAGAAGGACCATGGAGAGACATGACTGTGAGGGCAGAAGAATGAAGAGGAAGAGACTTGCTTACAGCAGAAAAATGGAGTTGAAGAATAAAGAGTTTTCAGTGGAGAAGGAAGAGGAGCGGTAGAAAGAAATAAAAAAGAAAAATTCACAGGAATGTTTATCAGTTCCATAAAAAGGTGAACATGATGAAAGGGGTATGTGATGAGGCCCAAGGACAGAAAAAATGACTTATTGGGAGAGTGCAAAAGGTAACAGAGGTAGAATGATCTGCCAAAAAGAGGGACTGAAAAGTCCTATCAACAGTGGAAACGGTAGCAAAATCTGTATGGGACAAATGATAGTGTCACATTACAGCTGGAATGACACAGGGATGACAATCAGCTTGAATAAAGTTTTTGAAGAAGAATGGATCTAGATCTTCAGTTAAAATTATCAAAACTGTAGAGAAAAAGGGTCAAACCATGACAAGTCTAGGCAGTTGGATTAGATTATTATTGTAGGTCCCTTCCCTTCCCTTCCCTTCCCTTCCCTTCCCTTCCCTTCCCTTCCCTTCCCTTCCCTTCCCTTCCCTTCCCTTCCCTTCCCTTCCCTTCCCTTCCCTTCCCTTCCCTTCCCTTCCCTTCCCTTCCCTTCCCTTCCCTTCCCTTCCCTTCCCTTCCCTTCCCTTCCCTTCCCTTCCTTCCCTTCCCTTCCCTTCCCTTCCCTTCCCTTCCCTTCCCTTCCCTTCCCTTCCCTTCCCTTCCCTTCCCTTCCCTTCCCTTCCCTTCCCTTCCCTTCCCTTCCCTTCCCTTCCCTTCCCTTCCCTTCCCTTCCCTTCCCTTCCCTTCCCTTCCCTTCCCTTCCCTTCCCTTCCCTTCCCTTCCCTTCCCTTCCCTTCCCTTCCCTTCCCTTCCCTTTCCTATCAAAGACTAGTACTAATACTACTTTTATATGTTGCTAGTTGTTAGTTCATCTATTTCCATTTCCAACTGCCCAAGTATATTACATAGTAATGTTGCTTTCCATATTCCAATTTTCTGAATCAAAAGACTCAGAGTCAGAAATGTGTCGTGAATTCAAAATGGCCATAGAAATTGGTGCGTAGCACACAGGAGCAGTGACTCTGAGTCCAAAACACTGTTAGTCCAAGACTACACACAAAATACACTTTTAACACTTTTGAAGGTTCAAGGGATTTCATTATATAACACGTGAAGATGGGATTTTAGCAGTGGTTGTCACTGAATGACACTTTTTAATCTCAAAATTCAACCCTTCAGACTTAAGTGGAAATGAAAGAGACTTTCTCAAGAAGTAACCCTATTAACTTTCATTTATGTTCTTCAAGTTGAGAAAGGGTAGTTGATTCAGGTGATTTGGTTTACAAATATTGTGCACTGGAAACAGGTTTTGGGGGAAAACTTGCCAGTAATACTTACTGGGTGTTTAAGTAAATGCCATTTCTCAATGATGTCATACTAAAACTCTGAATGCCTTTGAATATTTGAAGCCTAACATATAAGAAAGTTTCTGTTTTCTTTTTTTTTCTTCTTTTGAGTGGGGAAGAAGAAACCTAACAGCACGTATGTAGCAAGTTTCATATATTCTTTTTTTCCTGAAAGAGGTGTTTGTGTCCTCCTCATGTATTTACTTAAAGATCAAGCGGTCTTCTAAACATGTGGGATAAGAGTATTCCATTTTCAAACTCTTCAAAAGATTTTGAACACCTTCAAGGTACTTCAACTTCTAGAAACCACATGAAGCTCTTTACTATCACACCAGAGTGTCCTTGCTGTCTTAAGTACATGTGTTTCTTTCCTTGGTTAATTTCACACAAGATTTTACTGTCTTTGTGAGTAGCCTGGGTCTATGTCTTCTAGGAATCCCTTTCACTTGGGTTGGGAGTGGCCTTAATTGCCTCAAAGCCAGGGCTTCAATGAGCATTTCATAACTGGAAACTAAGTTCCTGAAAGGCTTAGGGAAGTGAGGGGAGAGGAAATACCAAAGCTTACTGTTCTCTTATGAGTCCATTTTGCTTCTCAAAACTTCAGAAGTCAGGAGCTCTGTCTATGTAAACCATCATGGGTAAACATCTATCTTATGCATGAACATTGCTGTGCTCGTATAGGTGACAGAACAAATAAAATGTCCCCAAAGCTCTGAAGTGATTATTTTACAACACTCATTTAACAATAAGCTAATTCTTAAGACAAGAGCATAGTGAATGTAGTGAACAGCTGGTGCTTATGGTATTTTCTGAAGAACTTCAGAGTAACGAGTTCTGTCAAGAGCAATCTGATATATATATGAACACATAGAGGGGGGTTCATTTATGTGTCAGGTTACAAGACAGAAAACCGCCCAGAGAGCACTGCTCACCCATCAGTCGGCTTAAAGCTGTCAGTGAATAAACTCTTTGTGATGGAATTTTAAAATGCTGGCTGTGGAAGAGCCCTGGTTTATTTAGGGCGTGGAGCCTAAACAGATCTTATTAAATCAGGAGTTTTAATAAACAAGACAACAAAAATGCATAGGAGGCAGTCTGCTTAGCTCTCCAAGGTGCTATGAGCAGTGGCTTGATGTGTTTTTCAGACCTAATGCTGTAAGTCAGACAGCTGAAAAGACTCTACTTCCAGACAGGCAGGGTGGCCTGACACCTTGCCTTCACCCACTGGTGCTTGTGAGCCATTTACCCAGCAGCCCAGTTAATGTAGGGTGTCACAATAGTACCAGTACCACCAGTATCAGCCCTCAGGTCAGCCCCTGAATGTGGCATCATCTTCTCTTTGCTTGTGCTGGAGGAGTCTTTCTAAAGACCTGTTTCTATCCATGCAGTTATGTCAGCTGTAGAATAATTGTTGACTGGATCACTTCTATAAAACTGGCTGACCAAATTATAGTTAATTTGTTCACCAAATTGGCTGGCAGCCTTTCACTGTCCAGCAACTCCCCAAGTCTGAGGACTGATTCCCATATGTGAGAATAGTTGGTAGGTAGAAGGCTTGGGCTTTTAGGCTGTTAGGCTGCTATTTTCCTTTTAGCATGACCTGGGCAGCTAGGAAATACCTGTTCTGTAAGACACAATCAGGCCATGATCAGTACAGTTTAGTCTCCCCAGCAACCTTGATGCTGTTTTCCAAAGTCTGCACAATACCTTATTCTTTCTTCACAGTGGCTGTAACTCCCCCTTGAAAGGAAATTGTCAGTGTGTTGTCACTCGCCCTGCTTCTGCCAACCCCCGTATACCTCATGGCCCACGAAACAAGTGGGTCACTAGGAAGAGACAGAATAAGAAAAGCCCAGGTATAGCTTATAACTGCCGAAATGCTGCATCAAAATTTGTGGAGCTGACAGGTCGGCTTCTTCTATCTCCAGCACGTCTCTTCAGATCTGGCACTGGAGAGGGCAGATGTTTCAGTACTTTTCAGTATGGCACTGAACAGAGCCACAACACGAGTTTAAAGCTGAGTATCACACCCTGATGCTGCCACAGGGAAACCTGCCTGAAGCAGTGCTCTGTTGAGAAATAGCCTGAAATGGAGAAGGGATTAAAAGCAGGACTCCATGGATCTCAGGACAGCAGAGATGCCCAGCTCTAGGTTAGATGTAACTGCTACCTGAATAGAGGCTGTGTGCTTTTACACATTTGTATTAGGGATACCTCCTTCCCACTTGGACTCAGCTGTGTCGTGAGATAGGAAACTTCATAAAACCAAGATACAGCTGTGTTCTTGCACAGCTGGCTCTTTGCACCTCGTACACGGGGCAGAAGAGCCAGAGCAAAACTGATGTTACACTGAACTGGTTTTCTGTGCTGGGACAAGAAAACAAGAGACCAGTGCTAACAGAGGGGGGAACACTCTGGTAACCTAGCCTCCATTTATGTTTCCTGCAAACACAGTACTTAAAAAACCCCCACTCTGTACTGAATGGAATGGTTTGGAAACACAGATTGGCTTAATTTCTGGCTAGATACCTTCTAGACTTTCTCACTGGGCCCTAATGCTCTCGGTTCCCATAAATGAAGCTCTGGGGAATGAGAAAGATGGTCTCAGTGAAGTAGCCTCTGACTAATTTCTCCTCTAGAGCTAAGACTGAGTGACTGAAAGGCTCATTTTACGGTTCAGATGTTTTCAATCCCTACTGAGCAATTCTGACTTTAAGTAAATCAAAAGGCATATTAGTGGGCTAAGTAAAAGCAGAACTCTTTATATAGCCTGTGGTATAATATCACAAATGCTACCATTTTAAAGAATTAAATATTCTTTATTCTTTAACTGACAGTACGATCTTCTTTATCTGTCTTAATAGAACACAATTAAAGCAACTCCTGTTGCAATGAGACAGAAGAAATGGCACCACTTACATGCTCTGTAATAGTATTTAATGCTTTAATACTGTATGATACTGCTGCAGCTGAAGCAGCTTTGCTGGGAAGAACTTGAGGATCCTGGTGGGCAACAGTCTAGCAATGACTATAGAACGTCTGGCATATGAAGAGACACTGAAAGAGTTGCAACTGTTCAGCCCGGAAAAGAGAAGTCTCAGGGGTGTCTTATCAATACATATAAATATCCAATGTGGGGAGTAAAGAAGATGGAACCAGGCTCTTCTCAGTGGTATCCAGTAATGGGACAAGAGGCAATGGGCACAAATTGAAACACAGCAAGCTCTGTCCAAACACACAAAAACATATTTTTATCATGAGGGTGGTTGAGCACTGGATCAAGTTGCCCAGAGAAGTTGTAGATTCTCCATCCATGGAGAGATTCAAAACCCAACTGGACACAGTCCTGGGCAACCTGCTCTAGCTGAGCCTGCTTAACCTGGTGGAGTGAACTAGCTGGTCTCAAGATGTCCCTTCCAACCTCAGTAATTCTGTGATTCTGTGATTTCTTTAATACAAAAGGTTTTTTTTTTTTTCCTTTTTAGAAAGATATGGAGATATCTAGATATGTCCAGGATCCAAATAAATATCATAGAACTTTTCTTATTAATTCAGGAAGAATATAACGATTGTATCATTAAGTTCTAAAAGCCTTTATAGGTGGGTTTTTTTTTTTGGTGGGGTGTTTTTTTTTTTTTTTTTTTTTGAGAATAAGTTATTATTTTCTTTTAATGCTTGCAAAGGTACACTGCCAGAAACTGTGTCTCATGGCTTGGATTGGACACATTGTTAAATGGCTTTAATGTAAGAGTCATGTGAACAACATCCTTTTGGAGTGAGGAAGAAAATTTCAGAAAGTTCAGCAGATAGATTGACATTACTTTTAGAAGTCCCGTATCCTTTAGACTGCTGAAGCCACCTAAAGGATTTAGAGCCCAATACTCCAGCTTGCAGCATGCACTGGAAAAGGAAGCAGGCAACTTAAAAAAAATGGAGATGGAAGAATGAGAGGCATGACTCTTGCAGCTGGTTTTTTCAGACCCTTCTCTTAACAAGAGGCATATCAATGCCATTTAGATATGCTTTTATTCTGAAAAACACTGACACTTTTTCTTCTTGATGTTTCTGTACCTTGTAGGTTGCACCAGTCAAATCTAATTTCTCTTCATTAACTCCAGAGCCTTCTCCTGCTTTATTTTAGGGAGTACTGAAACACAGGTATGCTTATGGGAAAGATGAGATACAGACTAGTTAGGATGGGTTATACCCAGCGATACAGTGCAGCATTTCCACCTGACATGAACATACTGACAAGCGCTGCCATAGGCCACAAGCACAAAATCAGGCAAGCCTTCAATACTTCGGTCACTGTCATTTTTCTTGGCCTGCAAGGCAGAGGAGGTCTGTAAAAAAACACTTGCTAGATTACTTGTGAACACCATGTGTATTATTTAGAAACTAGTTTAATCAGGCAGCCAGGGTCTATATGTCTATAATCATCATACAGTCTGATGGACACTTAAGTGTCTTTAAATTGGAAAAATACTCATTATAACTCTGAAACTACCAGATCCTTGGTAGGAATTGAGTTATGTATTTTACAGCTTGCTACCAAAAATGAAAAGTTATGAGAAATAGCAACAATAGATTAATTGTAACCTGTAAACACAATCAGCCTATTATGAAGCCTTACCATGCTTCTACTTCATTATTCATCTACTCCTCTCAGTTCAGGTACCAGAGACCTTTCACCAAGCTGCTATAATGAATATGTTGATGAGGATAAGTGGAGAAAAGGCTGTAACAATAATGTGCAGTCCCAGTCCTTGCAGATTCTTTTACCCTTATTGAATTTCATTACAATAGTTTTTATTTTCAGGTGACTACTTTTGGAGTGAATGGTGAAAGTGTTGACTCAATAGTGTCAAATAAACTATTCTGTTAACATAGTAAATCCATGCAGGAACTCCTTTCATCCCTGGCCCTGTATGGTAGAAAAGTTGAACTTTGACTACTTCAAGTTTGTTTCCCAAAAGGAGAGAGAGACAGCAAAGTCATGATCACCTTTCCTTGCTACTAAACATCTAAATAAGGCTCATTAGAAAACCCAAGGTCATTATAAAGCTTGTGTACTCAGTGATTTTTGTAAGGATTCCTAAGATCAAGTGTCCGTGTCAACATGCTTTTCTAAGGTTATGGCCAGGGCCCTCATATTGGCTCCATAAGGTTTTAAGTCTTTAGAAGGTGATTAAACCATTTTCCTTCACCGGAAGGGCAGCACTACTGTGGATCCTTCAATACCTGCAGCTTGTTAGTGGTCACTGGGATCCTCAGAGACAGCATTGCTTATCACGTTACATCAGTCCGGGGTCTGACCACTCAAGTTACCTCATCCTCGGTCTTTTAGATCACAAGTTTCATCAGGTTAATTTACATGGAAATATGTTAAACAGCATTGAGCTCTTTGTATGTTTTTCATAAAATAAAATGAATTGTGATTACCAGCTGTAATTTTCTATAACAAAGGCCTTTTGGGAGATATCAGCTGCAAATGTGTGTCTGTCATAAGCATAATGCTTGAAAACAGAACTCTGAGGAAACTGTTTTGCACATACCATTATTAAGTGGAAGTACAATTACATGACTGATTTGTTTTCTCTGGAAATCATAGGTATCGAGTTATGTGGTTCCTGGAAAATGGTTGACTGTGAATGCACCTCATTAAATCTGCCTGTTATTTTACTGTCTGGTAGATTTGGTATGGACTACCCTGGCCATATTAATGACGTTTTGCTGTAACTTACTTATATGCTTGGTGCTAGAGAAGTGACTTTCATTAGTTTGCCCTTTAAGTGAAGACCGTTATTAGTGGAGAAAAACAGAAGGCCGTGATAAACTCACTGTTTATGTCGATGGGCAAATTCTCATTCCTTTCAAGAGAGGCAGTATTTTCCAATAGAGTGCGTGGGATCATTCTGAGCCTAAGATTTTTGCTTGTTCTCAAACTGTGTTCTTCCCCTGTTCCTTGCACCTGGTATGCCATGAGTGAATGAGACATTTCTCTTCTTATACAGATTATTTATACATACGTTGCTTCCAACATCATTCCTCTGGGCCTCATCCAGCCTTTGAGAAATCAGTTATACTCCTTGGGATGTGAACTGGGGCAGGATTTGTCCCATCACGTGTAAAAGGTTATGAAGAGTTTTACAAACCTTTTGTCCAAGTACTGCTACACTAAAAATCAATGGTGCTGCCTTCGGTAACCATGTGAATTATTGACTGAAAACAAATGACAGCCACTGAAATCTAGGAAAACCTATTAAAATGTCATCAGTCACTTTTAACCTTTTTTCACAGTACATGGACTGCAGCAAGACATTGTGCATGAATATAATAGGAATTTTATTCCTTAGCTCTCCCATTTATTTCCATTGACCTCTAATATGGTCACCATACTTGAATGAAAACCAGAAGATGTTTATAATAAAGAGAAAAATATAGCTTTTTGAGCATTTGAGGCAGGAAAGGTGGTTTATCGTACAAAATCAGAGCTCTTACAACATCTTCATTGTCAGTGTTTGGGGGACTCTGAAGCCCCTCTTTAGTGTCATTGTTTAAAGAATGGAAGAGAAAAAAATTATTTCATGTCATATTGGAAGCAAGAAAAAAGTGATACTGCTTAGTTTATATAGAAGACCTTTCCTGAGAGTTCTATCTAAATGCAGATTTTCAGTTTTTGAGCTCTGTACTATCTATAAATGAAATCCTTCAAGACAAAGATGCTGAGAAGAAATGAATATTTAAATTGAATTCTTTTTTTCTAGAAGGAAGACAAATTTCTCAAGTATGTTTTATGTCACTTTAGCAATGAGTTGAGCTTTCTTTATCTCCATGAAACACTGAAAATGTGCAAAAGATGAAAATGAGGGAAAAAATAGACAAGCCTAGGACTGAGTTTGAAATGTGATCTTTCATCCCTCTTCTTTGGTTTACTTCTGCAAGCACAAAAGCAGAGAGCTCCTTCCAGCATTTAAACAAGACAGACTCATTTTTCAGCCCTGAGGTTAGCATTTCTTCCAGCTATGGGATAGGTAGTATTGATAATTCTGTTTAAATTGCTCTCCACTTGCGTAAGGATTTGAGGATTAGTTTTACTTTCTTACAAGAGGAAAAATGAAATTCTCACTGCAGAAGACAAGCCATACCCTAAAGAAGAAATTAGAAAAAACAAACAGCCTGGCAATTAGAAGGTAAGGGGAGATTTCTGATTGACTGTCACTGCTGTCAAACTCTTGATGGTGACATGTTAAAACAGTCAGGAGCAGCCCACTTGGTTGCAGGAGAACTGTGCCCACATCTCCAGTAATATTGCTTTCAGAAACTGTAGGCAGATACTGAACTATATGGTAGAATGTAAGATGCAAGAGAGGATCTGCGAATCTTCACCATAAACTGAAATTTGAAGCCACATGGGTGGATATACACTTGTAGGGTGTAGGGGACCCAAGCAGGAAGAATAAGTTTTCAAAATAGTGGACTTGACATAGTATTCAGGATGTCTGGATTTGTGCTTTATGTCAGACATTGGTGATAGGAGGTTTCTACCAAGGAAAAAAAAGTCATTAGCTAAGTAGAGAATTGGGTTATTGCTGTGGTGGATAGATCCTGGCTGTATGCCACGTGACCACCAAGGCTGCTCTATTACTCCCCTCCTCAGCTGCACAGTGGAGAGAAAATATAACGAAAGTCTTGTGGGTTGAGATAGGACAGTGGGGATCATTCACTAATTACTGTCACAGACGAAACAGACTTGACCTGGGAAAAAATTAATTTCTTACCAATCAAATCAGAGTAGGATAATGAGAAATAAAACCAACTCTTAGAAACACCTGCCCCTCACCTCTCCCTTCTTCTCAAGCCTAATTTTACTCCCAATTTTCTCTAACTCCTCCACCCAAGTGGCAGAGAGGGTTGGGGAATGGGGATTGTGGTCAGTTCATCGCACATTGTTTCTGCCACTCCTTTCTCTCCAGGGGGAGGACTCCTCAAACTCTTCTCCTGCTCCAGCACGGTGTTCCTCCCTTGGAAGGCAGTTCTCTATGGACTTCTCCAACCTGAGTCCTTCCCACAGGCTGCTATTCTTCACGAACTGCTTCAGCATGGTCCTTTCCATGAGTTGCAGCCCTTCTGGAACAGACTGCTTGGGTGGGTCCCACCTGGGGTCACAAGTCCTGCTAGCAAAACCTCCTCCTCTCGCTCCATCGGGTCATATGTCCTGCTTCAGCTCAAGCTTCCCATGGGGTCACATCCTCCTTCAGGCACAGTCACCTGTAATAGACTGCTTCAGTGTGGGTCCCACCTGGGGTCACACATCCTGCCAGATCTAGTGTAGGCTCCTCTCTTTCCACAGGGCTACAGGTCCTGTCAGGAGCCTGCTTCACCTTAGGCTTCCCATGGGGTCACATCCTCCTTCAGACACATAACTCCGGTGTGGGGTCTTCCATGGGCTGCAGGTAGATATCTGCTCCACTGTTAACTTCTGTGGGCTGCAGGGGGACAACCTGTCTCACCATGGTCTTTGCCATGGTCTTCACCATGGGCTGCAGGAGAATCTCTGCTCTGGGACCTGAAGCATCTCCTCCCTCTCCTTCTTCACTGATCTTAGTGTCTGTAGAGTTGTTTCTTTCACACATTCTCACTCCTCTCTTCTGACTGCAGTTGTGAAGCAATTTTTTCCTCTTCTTAAATATTCTAACACAGAGGCATTACCACCATCGCTGATCGGCTCAGCCTTGGAGAGTAGTGGGTCCATCTTGGAGCCAGCTGACATTGGCTCCATTTGACATATGGGAAGCTTCTAGCAGCTTCTCATAGAAGGCATCCCCGTAGCCTCCCCCCGCTCCCCCCCAAACCTTGCCATGTAAACCCAATACAATTGCAGAGACAAAAAAAAAAAAAAAAAAAAAAAAGGACAGTTTTCAGAGGAGGAATTAAGAAATTATTAGTAATAACAATACAAACGTTTATATGTTATTTTAGGATTTCCCACAACACTTCTGTAAAACAGCTGCAGCTCCACAGAAGAGCTGTTCAGTTGGCTGTTGTGTTGTGACAAGGCCTGAGATCTGGTCAGCATCTCAGACAGATCCTGTAGAATAAGCCAAGAGTCAAATCCTGCATGGATCCAGAGGTCTAACCTGGAGGGAGGACCTCAGTCAAGGAGGTGTGGTTATGGGAAGATGGAAGTACCACCTAAGTTCTGCTTTGCTTGCAAAAGCAGAATGTTTTTTCTTGAAAAAATAGCAAATTACTCAGAGGTAAAGTAATTCAGTGAGATGTGCAGTATTGAGAATCACAGATGGTGCATATGACAGCTAAAGGTATTACCACTCTTTTGTAATTTATTTTTGTATTTGCAACTGTAGTTTTTCCTATCTGTATTTGAGAACCCAGAGAACAAAAACAATGAATATTAAAAACTTAATATAGGAAACTAGGTTATTATTTCCTCCAAGCTTCTTAAATATAATTTCCAAGCTAAAATCAGATTTATTGTTTTGAAATGAAGGTGAGATGTTTTAAAATTCCTATGTAAAACCTGCAGGCAGTGCTTTCATACATCTTACATGGGTCATGAGAAGTTAATTCTCAGAATATTCTTTCCTTCTGTTTAAAGTACATCCAGCCTTAGTCTACCTAAAAGACAAACACTTCCTCATAGTTTTGCAGTGTTTTCTTGTTTGCTGCTGATGTCTTTTCTTTGGGTGCTGGGCTGAGAAGAAGGACAAAACATTCTTCTTTCAAATAATACTATCCCATTTCTCACTCCTACAAGTACCTGGTTTTTTAGGACTAAGGAAACCACAAAACAAGAAATGACAAAATTGAAGTCCCTGAGACAGAACAAGATGCAGCTTTCTCCTTTAACATGTGGCATCAGCAGTACTACTGATTGCATGGCCACTTTCTCTAAACAGTGTTCAGTTTTAAAAATTCAAGTATGCAACATCCTTGACATAGAAATATATACATTTTTCCTTTTAACTCAGAAATGATTAATTTTTCTTGTTGACTCTATATTATAAACAGCATTCAATTGTCAATAAAAGCTGTGGCCGTGGTAATAAAAATATTACATGTCTTTCTATTACGAGTACTGGATCCACTGATACGACTTTAATTGACAATTGGACGTCATGCATTCCATGACTCAAGGTTCCAGCAGACAGCCTGTCCTGCAGTTCTCATTGCTCTAATGATAGGTGGCTGACCTCTAATAAAGTGTATATGACTCAAGACTCTGGATTGAACGCAAGCAGCAAAACACCTGACATTTTGCTGCAGGGAGGATAATTGCAACACCTCAGTTTTTTGATAGCTGTAGCCCCAGGTGACTTATGGAAGATAAAATTAAACAGGTATTGCCCACATAAGTTCATTGTAACTGAGAGTTTTAGGTGGCCAGTCAGTTAAAGGTGATTACATTTTTCAGCAAGTAGTGCAATACTGCACTGAATTACTGTAGCTACTGTTTGACTTCAGAGCTCTGCAAAAGACAGTTCATTAGCCTTGTGATGAAAACTATATACCCAAACATCTTGGTTTTGAGAAGTAGTTGAGACAAGCAGATCCTTTGCCAACTACCTTTTAAAATTACCCTTAGTTTTCTTCTGAAGTATTCTATTTGTCTTGCAAATGCATCTTTGCTAAATAAGAATCTTTCTCAAATTGACAAAAAAAAAAAAAAAATTAAAGCAAAGCACAATAGTATCAAAGGCTGAAAATCAATATCGTTTTTTGAATCTTTGAGCAACAGGAAAGTGTCAGGAAAGCAACATTGCCTGTGCTCCTTAGATTAGTACATCATGTTGAGACACTCAGATTTCAATCTCAAAACTAAACCGGTTAAAAATGTGACATTTATAGCGGAAAGGTTCTGTCACTGGGTTTTGGTGGTGTGGTTTCTGAATACTGCAGCTGTATGGCTAGAAACCTGCTTGATCCATTTTTTTCCTTGAGGCCTTGCTTTGCTATAATTAAGAGGGAAAGAGGTAAAATACAGAGAATAAAGTAATCTCTTGGTGGTACAAATGTTGACAGTTCAACAGAGTATTTCAATCTTCTCCTTCCTGCAGCGTGTTTTTGAGGCTTGGAATGTACACAGGTGCATTGCTCCTTAAAACTTGGCTACACTTCTACCCTGTTAATTTTCAGTGGGTTAGCAGAAGGTAGCAAGCACTTAAAATAAGTAGCTTCTGAAAGTACCCATTTAATGATTCAAACAAGGAGGGAGTGAAAGTCATGCATCTTAACTTGAGGAATCATGAGGTATTGCTTAAAAATAATTAAACTGGAAGTTCCCAGTTTGTAGCTGTCATATTAGTACCTCACGTTGAATAGTTTATTAAAAACATACATATGAGTAAGAATACAATGTAAGCTGCACCCCTGACCACTTAAGTCATAATGACTCAATGCTTGCAGAGAGGCAGGAGTATGATGGCTTATGGTGAGTATTAAGTACATAAAAAGATTCAGCGTAAGATGAATACTATTCGGCACATTTGTGTAATGAGGCTGTCTTTAGTTCATCTAAACCACAGAGATTTTCTTCATTTTAATCCTCTCTCACTGCACAGACTTCACTCTGATTGTCTCTTGAAGGACATAGGCTATACCACTGTTGGATGTTTCCAGGTCCGTTTGTAACTGTTCCACTAGGGTTTCTGTGGAAAGACTGAAGCCAATGATTTAGAAGCCTAATAAAAACGCAGTCTTCAAAAATCCTCTTCTGCTGTTCCTACTTATGGAGTTTCCCGGGCTCTGTAACCTTCTCAGTATTTGACATCTTAACACCGGGGCACCTCCACTTCACACCTGCAGATGCACAAATTTTTATAAATTTCAAACAACTTGTAATCAGCCTTACACTTTAGCCGGCTGTGGATCCAGGAGAGTGGTGCTCTTTCTCTGAAGGCAGTGGACTCACAGGCTTCCTTGCGTCCATTTCCCAGACTGAGCCTCGCAGCAGTCAACATGGCAGCTATGCTGTCCTGTGAAAGTGTTCCTGCTGCCTTTGTCACCCTTCCGTGTGATAGCTCGTGTCAGAGCTTATGTCCGTATTGCAGGGATTCGCAGTCACGCTTGTCTCTTTTTAGGGAAATGCCCTCACCCACTCTTGGGGTCTCTGCGCCAGATCCGCCCCTGTCTCTCCTGTTCTCTCCCTCCTTTCCATTAGCACGTTCACCTCAGAAGAAAACAAATTCTGTGAAACAAGAATACAACAAGGTTATACTTAGTATTTCCACTGACTGAGGAGGAGAGCAGACCTGTGAAGTCTCAGCAGAAGCAGCTGTCTCTGCAAGCACCAAATAACACATCAAGGTCCTGAAGCAGAGCAAGATTTAAGACACAGCGCTGTGTTCAGCATTTCCCCCTGGTTAACTGGGATTCTGCAGAGCCCTCTAAGAAGGCTGTGCTTTCTGCTGTGTCCAGCTCACCAGACGCAGAGAGAGCATAGGCAGCCTGCTTGGATGTTAGGATGCCAGCATTTGAATGTGCTATGGTAGCCAAAGACAGCAGTAGCCTAACTTTGACCATGAATAGTACTCATAACGATAAAAATAAGACCAAAGTACTGTTTGTTTTGGAGTGTTGGTGGTTTTTTTTTTTTAGAAAAAGAATACTCATTATTTACCTAAGACCCTGTTCTCTAACAGATAACAAAACATAGTGTCAGAGAGAAATACATGGAACACTGTGGCAGTTTGAGGAAAAAAAACCAGTTTCTCTCCTGTTTGGAAGCTTTTGTTTTAAACTGACCAATCGGACTATTCCCTTCCATGTTATGTTTAGCACTCTCATTGGTTGTAAAGGTTTCTCACGCGCGTCTGTCGCTTTAAGAGCCGCGGGCTCTTTGTGGTTTTGGGGTTTTCGCTCCTTTCGCTCTCCGGGACACTTCCGGCTTTGCACTCCGAGGGGCGCCGCGGACCTTGCAGCTTCGCTCCGGGAAGAAGCTTTTCCAGACTCGCGGCTTGGCTTCGGGGACCTTACAGGCTGTCTCTCCTCTGCTCGGACCCTGCCTGCCTGCCTGCTTGCAGCTACGGCTCCCCTGCGCTGCAGGAGTGGAGCAGAGCTGTGTGCTGGGGAAGCCGCCCGCCGCGCCGCCTGGGACTGAAGACGCCGTGCCCGGGGCCGCCTTCCTGCCACCAGCGCCGCTGCCTTTTGCTGCTTTTGCTTCCTTTAATTCACACGACCAGACTGGTAGGAACAGCGTAGCTCGGGGTTTGCACGTTGGAGCCTGGCGTTCGTAATAGCCGCGGATCCTTTGTTTACTCCACGAAAGCGCACATGTGGTGGCGCCATTTTGGACTCCGCGGCACCGTCCCCCTTTCTCTCTCACTCCCGTTTAACCCTCGTTTCTCCATCCCGTATAAACCCTCAGATTTTGCATTGGTTTTTCCCTGCATATTATATATTTTGTTCTAGTTTTATTAAACTTTGTTTCAGTTTTCCAAACGTTCAGAGGTCTCACAAAATCTTTCTTTTCCTTTTCGTATCTCTGCTTTTTAACCTTTTCTCTCCCGGAGGAGAGGGGGTTAGGGATAGGAGAGGGCACGTCCCCGTGATTGGCTTGCCTCAGCCAACCAGCGACAAACACTGATAATTGTCATGAGTATTTTACAGAGTTGTTTATGTTGTAGTGTTAAAGTTCATGTTTCACATTAGGACATTCTCAGAACGATGTTATCTTCTGCTATCAGAAAGAACAACATAAGTTCCATTGCAAAGGTACATTTTGATATAATCTGAGACATCACAGGAAATGAATCATAGGAATTCTTACCAGTTACTTGGATGTCCAAAAATAAAATGTAAGGATCACAGAAATTACCTATAGGAGTACTGATCACTATCACCACACGACTTAAATGCTTCATTTGTTCTATGTTCTCCATACGTTCCTGGTATCATTAACTTCCAGTGCTGTAGCACTAGCATGCAGCTGGTCTAAAATTAATGAATGTACTGATTCCAGTGTGCCTAAAGTACAGAAACTGTCCTTTATTTTATGACATTTAAACTTTGTAGCAAAACAAATAATTTTTTCATGAGATTCCTCTTCAAAATTGGGTGTCATGCTGAAATATCAATAGAGCAATAAGTATGACCTTTGTAGCATACGAACATTTATTTCATGAAAAAACCCACCCAGCAGCAGATGGCATTTGGATATAAACAGATTTTGAAGGAAAATGCTTTTGCTTTCTCTGATATATTTAATGTATGTAAAGTAATTTTCTTGAGGCAGCACAGTATGGTTCAGAACAACTTGATATTTCAGAAATTTCGAAGTGATAAGCCTCAAATAGCTCCCTCATGAATAAGAGGCAAGGTCTTCACAGAAACCTTTTAGACATCCTGAGCCACATGATGCAAGGAAGAAGGGACAGCTGGAGGCTTGAACAAGTGGTGTCTGGATACTTCCAAGATGGGGAAAGCTGGAGATTTGTGACTTCTGACAGCAGGAGCAATGCTTCTTCTCTGCCCTCAAATTCGAATTTGTAGTATTAGTAAAGTGACCTGATAGACACTGGCAAGGATCAAGCTCCGCTAAGAGAAACTCCAGGAACCAGCTGGGCCTGAACCGAAAGTCAGCCCCAGGAGGAAGTGGTTGGTGAGGATGAATGCAGGGAGACTCCATTAGCTCAGCAGGCATGTTGTCAGTGGAGGTTTGATGCTTTCTGGTGGACAAGATCTGCAATGTTGCAGAGATTGTCAAGGCTTGTCCAGCCCTTGATCTCATGTTGCTCATCAATGTGATCACCAATGACACCACCAAGGAGTGTGTAAAGAAAATCAAGAGTGCCTACAGAGAACTGGGGGGGGAGGGGGGGGGTGGGGGGAAGTGAGACTCAGGGACTTAGCTGATGCTCTTCTTAATCCTTCAGGTCAAGGGGAAAAGCTCAAGTGGGAGTGGATATACCTTGCAAGTTAACAGCTGGCAGCATTATTAGTGTTGCAGGCAGTGCCTTGGTTTTTATGACCATGGTGTCTCTTTTCTTTTATTATTCAGTTGACTGGTTTAACTGTTGAATGGGATCCAATGGAGTGTAGCTTTGAAGCTCAGAGGACCTCAGAAAACCTTGCAGTTTCAAATGCATCCTTTGCCAAAGCACAAGAATGGTCCATCCTGATACATGGACATATTAGGACACAGCCCAGCTAAAAAAAGAACTTGTGGCAGCGTTCCAAGGTGAAAAGGGAAAGAAAAAGGGAAAAAGAAAAGAAAAAAAAAGAAAAAGTATGAAGGGTGTGAAAGAGAGGTCAGGCTACAAAAGAAGAATGAATGACTTTGCCCAAGCATGCAGGGATGGTATCTGGAAAACCGGCAAAGACAAGAGCTTCTACCACTAATTCAGTAAGAAAAGAATAAACAAACAAAAAATGTGGACCTACTGCTGAATGGGACAGATGATTTAGTGACAGCAAATACAGATAAAGGCTTTGTCATATTTAATGTCTTTGCCTCAGCCTTCAACAACAAGGTCTCCCACACTTCTGTACTTAGGAACAGGGTTCAAAGAGGAGAGGATTTTGATTTCACCAAGGATAAGTCATGCTGACCAATGTCACTGCCTTCTATGATAAAATGAATGGATCTGTGGATGAGAGAAGGGCAGCGAGTGCAATTTACCTCCACTTTAACATGGCTTTTTGATACTATGTCCCACAATACGCATGTATCCAAGTTAGGATGTTATGGCCTGGGTGGGTGGACAACAATGGATAAAAAAAATTATTGGGTGGTTGAGCTTACAGAATAGGGGTTAATAGGTTATACTTTACCTGTGGCAAGTACAGTGACACAGGGAGTTATCCTGAGCTGTGTCCTGTTTAACACCTTGGAGTATTTTCAAGATTTGATCAGATAAAGCCCTGAGCCACCTGGTCTGAATTCATGGTTGATCCTGGTTTTTGAGCAGGAAGTGGGAGTAGATATTTCCTGAGGTTCCTTCAAGCTTATAAAGATCTGTGCTGCTGTGAATCTATGAAAACACTTTCTTGCAAAAGAAAAAAATATGTTACACAATCTGTCTTGTTTTAAAAACTTGGTCTGAGATAATTGTATATATGCAGACAAATTTTACAGGGCAACATGCTGAAACTTGAGGACAAACAGTCCATTGTGTCGAACCAGGCCCTATAAAAAGCAGATTTCTCTACATATACTCATCAGCGTCAGATCAGACAGAAGAAGAGAAATGGCAAACTAGCTATTAGAGAGTAAAGGAAGAAGTGAAAGTGAAGGACAATGTATTTAGGCATGGATGGTTAGAGAATAAACAGGGAAATACAGTACAGTCTAATGGTGGATAGCAGGTTAATAATGCACACTGGTCCGAATTACCCCTCTGTTGACTGTTGTGCTTGTCTGGGCTAAAAAAACCCCATCCACCATACAAATCAAACAAGCAACTGAATTACTCTGAAGTTACCCAACAGAAAACTATCTAGCTGAAAAACAACATTTACAAACGGCACACTCAAAGCATAAAAATCTCCCCCAAATTGTCAAGAAAAGTCCTACACCCCACTTCTGAGCGCAAAGACACTCAACATTTTGACACTACCCTCAATGGCCCAAGCCTTCATTATAGAAAAATATGCTATGGTCAGGAAGACATCCATTTTTTTCTAATTGGCTCATGATATCTGAAACTGAAAGCTGCCATTAAATATTTTTTGAAGAGAAATTACTCTTGTGTACATTCTTTTTTATGCTTCACACATTTTGGAAAACCTTCCCCAGAGCAAAAGTTATCTTTCATGAGCACTTCATGGTTTCTGCCTGTTAATCTGCTCTAGGCCACGTGGGCTATTAGTAGTGCAATAACCAACGTTACTGAAACAAAGAGAAATAAAGTAATTTACTGATTTTGTTCCAAGACTGAATATGACATCACTCCCTCCAACAATATCTCTGTAAAAAGATTAAAGAAAATGTGTAGTGTGTTTGAGACTGCTGTCACGTGGGGAAAGAGTAGCCTGGCAGAGCTGCTAGAGGCATTCCCCAATGAGGTGATGCTAGTAAGCATCAGCTTTGCCCTAGGTTAGAAAACACATTGCTGGAAACAATTGTAAGAAAAACAATATGTCAATATCAAACTTAGGTTAATCAACTGTCCTTCACTGATCTCCCAAAGATGGCAAGAAAAGGCTCTTCCCTTGTGTGAACTGTTATGCTCTTAAGATCAGCCTGCACAGCTCCATCTTTCGGCTCTTACATTCAAAGATCATTTTATTTAAGTCTGTAAGTGAAAAGGAGGAAGTCTTGTAAATCATACACGTTCATGGACTCAGGATCTCCTCTTGTCAAAAATGGCAAATTTTACAAGCTATTTTAAAGGCATGTCAAAAAAATCAAAGAACTACTGGTTTTAATTAGCACTCCTGCAAGCTGAAATGCTCTCTACCTGAAGCTGTGACATCAAAGATACATGAAATTCTTTCTTGCCTTTGATGTTTTTTCCACATAGAACACACCTCCTCCTATCCATGCAATTTTTATGCCCATTTCATAAAGCAATTAAGAAAAAAACCTGTAAAGCAATATGATTCTGTGACACCAATGGGAACTAATCCTTGCCAATGATGTACCTAAATAGTCATGAACTGAATTACTGCTGAGAAGAGTATTTGAATATAGGAGGCAGTAATATTGTCCACAGGGCTTTAAGATGGTTAATTCTTAGATAATCTGTCATGAGAACACATTTTCACTGTGTTTCACTGTGTTTCACTTGCATTCAAAATAATATAAAGTTAAATACAAGCAAGTACACAAATACACACAATTATTTGCTGTATTTTTTGAGAACACAAAACAAAGATGTGTCTTTCATGTGTCTGAAGGGAGGATGAAATGCAGATTCATCCACACATCAGGATAAAGCTACCATAAAAATCTCTGCAATGGAAATTTTCGATACTATGTGCTTTTATAGGTGTTTGATTCCATAATACACATGTATTTGAAAAAAAGCAAGATTTCTAACTATATTTCAGCATTACTGATACACTGCATAACCAATAAAGAATTACATGAAATGGCTTCTCACCCATTTTTAAATAAAAATAAGTAAGACAGCCAGGTCGCTGTAGATTGAGTGTCAGGGAGGAAAAAAAAAAAAAAGGAAAAAAAAAAAGATAGTCCAGAAAGCTTACTTCTAAGTGCCACTTCCATGAAATTCATTGGGATCACCAAGGAAAAAAAAAATCAAAGGCTTCAGAATGCAACATAGGACTGTTGGGTTTTTTTCTATCTTATGACTGATGAATAACTATCTTAAAAGATGAGAAAGATAATCAGATGAAAAGTTCTTCCAGTCCTGTCCTGCGCCAAAGGAGCTGGGTGTGTTTTGGAGAGCAGGATGTTAGAAACCATGTCGATTAAGCCTGTGTTTTGCCATATATCTTCCTTGGTTTCTTCTGCTACCACTCTCTCAGTTTTGGCCAGATTAAGTCCCACTGAGTGAATTCTCACCCCAGGACTCATTTATATTTCACAGTGCTGGTCAGCTCTAGTCTGAGGGTCATGGCTTCCTTCCCACTGGGGCTGTAGCTCTCCTGGGACTATTACGGTGGTTTGTGGCATTACTACCCCATTCGCCTCCTGTGTCTTGCTCATGCTGGCATTGGCCATCCTATAGAAAGGGTGGTCAACTTCACGTCACAATGCATTTTGAACAACTGAAAGTTTATTTAGTGGTTTTTCAGGATAATAAGTTAGATGACTGAAAGTTTGGACAGACATATCCAGGCAAGAATCTTGTTTTGTTTTCTCTGTTACGAAGGACAATTTGTAGCAGGTAAGTTTAGCTTTTGTCCTTTACATCCTGCAATACTTGACCTAAGGGGGCATTCAAAGACTCATTTCATTGTTCTAAAATTAGTTTAAACCAGTGACAAAGATACAAAGGGAAGAGTGCACATGTGTGAAGAGCAGCACGGGAATACCCCTCTGCTTCCCACCTCCACCCAGAGCAGGTCAACCTTCCCCTCTCTTCCTCCATGGGGCATTTACTGGCTGGGTGCTGCCCAGAAGGAGGCTCTGCCAGATGTCTGGGGGGCCTGAGGGCCAACAAAGGCATGGGGGAGGTCTGGGCCAGGTGGCTCTCATTGTCATGGGGAGCTTGTGGTGGGGGTTAATCTTTGCAATCTTTCAGGAATCTTTTCAGCAGCCATTTTATTTGTATCTTTCCCTTAAGTAAGAGTGCTTACCCCTAATTAAGGCTCTTTTTTTACAGTTCTTTATTAATCCATTTTCTGTCTTACTTTATGACCTTATGAAGTTTAAGTCCTTCCTCATCCATTCAGTACAAAATACTAATGAATTTATGACTCTTGGATAAATTCAGGATTTTCTCAGAGAAGCCTAAGAAGATGTATGGGGTTATTCTTTATCCAAAATTGTTCATTTGCTGTCTTCACAAACATGTATTGTATAGATATGTAGCATATATTTTACTTACGTAAAATTTCTGACAATTCTGAAAAACAGTTACCTATTGCTTTGATTTGTTCTATAATTACTGGTATAAACTAACATTAATTCAAGTTCAGCTGGGGTCGTTATTTAACAACATACTTTTTCACACGCAAGCTGCAATACTTTGTTTCTCAAGTATTGTTTGCTCTCAAGATAATTCAAGGTATTAATCTAATGATAAATGAAGTGCTCTGACACTAAGCACATAGTTGTTTACTTATTAAAAAAAAAGCAGCTAAATACTGCAGTAAAACATAAAAGAAAAATCAGAAATTTTACCTTGTCTGTAATTATTTTTCCTGGACTATTAATATTTATATGGCATATTTAATAAGATAGAACACACAGGCTACCAAACAGGTAACAGGATTAATTACTTTCCATGGATCATCTATATTTATGCAAACCCTTTAATGAACTCCATAAGTTATGGAAACTACACCACAAGGGACAGGAAGACTTAATAACTTGCCACAAGATATTTAGGTATTTTCCCCATGAACAGAATTAATTCACAGTCTCACTGGAACTTACGTATACTATTGATACCATTTACATTTGGATTTAATTCGTTAATTCTTATCTTTACTGTTATCTGCAGCTGATTGAGGAGGAGAATAATAAATAGTGGGTTTAAATGAAACTCCTGATACAATTTAATTGTGAGCCTACTTAAAGCTTAGTTTCTTTGTATCTACAGTAGGAAACTACAGAACAATATATAACAGTAAAATGTTAACAGACAATAATCACATATAAAAGACTAACTCAGAGCACAAGTTGCTGATACAACTTGGGCACAACCTTTGAACGGACTGATCTATTTTTCCTGGAAATCCTCAAGACCTAATTTCCTAGTCATATTTATTTATTTTTAAAAAGTGCTATGGGTCAATCTCATTAAGTTACAAACATCTTGTTTTACAAATGGTCCTTGGGGAAAGTAGGCAACTCAGCCAGAATTTTGAGTTTTCTTAAAAATTTTTAGAGTGCCAAGGATGTCCATGGTTCAGTATCAGGATGGCTATAGTTTGTTACTTTCTCTCTGTTTTAATGAAGTTGGGTAATCTTTCAGTTGCACCCTTATTCTAAAACATAAGTGTAAAGGGGTGATGTATTTACGTAAAAATAAATAAATAAAAAACCTCCCGCAAATCCTAGTTTATACAACTTCAGTGTCACTGGATATGAAACAGATACATTCTTACTGCAAAGCTGAGGATGTTTATGGCTACGAATTCCACGTTGACTAGCAGGATAAAGGGCTTGTAACTCAGTTGTGTGCTCTGCTCCATCTTGGAAGCACCATGCAGCGTCCTCCCTCCTGTCACCACCAACACGGGTCACCCTCCCCCGATCACTGTCTCGCTTTGGCTGAAATCTTGTCCACCAGTTGCTTTTCAGGACCCTGGTACCTGGGTCATAAAAATTCAGTACAGATTAGAATTAGACTATTCCATTATTTGTGAAGAACAAAGTCACTGAAGAATAAAAATGACAAGTTAGTTACTTTATTTTTCAGGGGATACAAAGTAGGATTTTGCATCTTTGGGGCAAGGTGAAAAAGAGCCCTGAAATGCTAAACAAAACCCTCTCAGAACACCCAATAGTTGGATACAAAGACAGAAGACTACCTCTAGGAAAGCAGACATTTAATTGGTGACCTGTAGCAAGTCAGTTATGTATTTCAAGGTGAGCCATCTTTAAAATATTCATTTATTTAATTCCACAGAGTGTGGATGTGCTTTGCGTTTGGAATTTACTAAATAAGGACATAATAAAGAAATAATTAAACTCACCTAATAGTTCTAAAACAAAACCCCAATTAAACCTGCATACCCCACATGGAAAAGAATGCTCATCTGAAAAAATGAGTGTTTTGGGGATCCCTGTCTCCAAAGAACTCTGGCAGGGAAACTACATTGTGTTTACTTTGGTTGTTGACTACTCTTCCCTCAGGCCCATGCAATATAGATGCAAAAAGGTCTTGAAATATATACAGAAATATGCAAAAGGCATAAGCAATTACAGCAAACTCTTAATTTTTAATTTAAAAAGTTTGAAAAGGTTTGAGGTATGTGTTTACATATCAGCTTTTACAAACATACAGGTCTGTGATGTTAGTTTTGTAAAATGTCAAACGTGGTTTTTAAGCTTTCTTAACACTGTTTCTTAACTGCTTGTCCTGGTTTGAGTTAGAACAGCACTCATTCTGTTCAGTGATTTCACTTTCCAGCTCAGTCTCTGCTCAGTGGCTGCACTTTCTGAAGTTAACAGCACAGTTTTGCAGACAGTGTCTGCTTCTAGAGGTGATAACGCTTGATGTTTGCAGTTACTACCAGAGACTGGTGTGCAGAAAGGGTCTTGCTCATCCTTGCTCCTCTGAAGACCAAGATCACTGCTAAATCTTGTGTGTCGTGTTGGGGGTGCAGTAAGTTAGAGGCCACAGCAGTGGGGAGGAGTGGACAGGACAGGTGACTCTACACTGACCAACAAGGTATTCAATCCTATATATGTCGTACTGAGTGTAAAGCTGAAGGATCACAAGGGTCAAGCCCTCTTCTATGGCTGGTGTCCGAGGAAGAACCTGTCCATTCTTCTGCCTTCAATCCCAGTGAGTTCCTGAATCCAATTCCTGAATACAGGTTTTTTTTTTTTTTGTCATTGAATCCAGCCTGGACTCTGGGGAAGTTCAATATTGGTTTTGTGTGTATTTGTATATATTTCATTATTTTCTTATTATTATCTTTTTATTGTTACGGTTTCATTAAAGCTCTTGTAGGATTTTTTTTCCAACCTGTAAGTGTAACTTCCTTATTCCCTTTCCCTTCCCCTTCTGGGAAGGGAGAAGGGTTAATAGAGACCCTCTGTCATTCATTTAGTGGCCAGCCAGCCTTAACCCTTGATACTGCTCTTTCAAGAAGTTTTGAGAATTTAGCTTTTATTTTCCCCAGGTTACTTGGAAAATGTTCAGATGAAATTTTACATACAGACAGTTCTGCTTGGGACTATGACAGCAGCTGGGTCTGCTCTCTAGCTCCAAGGCCAGATGGCGTGGTCAGACCATATCTATACTATTTTGACCCTCAAAATTGTGTGTATACGTCCGAAGTTCTTATTTGGAATGATTACTGTCACCATGACTGTAAAAAATTTCTTCCTTATATCCAGTTTAAATCTCCCCTCTTTTAGTTTAAAACCATTACCCCTTGTCCTGTTGCAACAGGTCCTGCTAAAAAGACTGACCCCATCTTTCTTACAGACCCCCTTTAAGTACTGGAAGGCTGCAATAAAGTCTCCTTGGTACCTTCTCTTCTCCAGGCGGAACAACCACAACTCTCCCAGCCTTTCCACACATGGTAGGTGTTCCATCCCTCTGATCATTTCCATGGCCCTCCTCTGAACCTGCTTCAACAGGTCCATGTTTTTCCTCTACTGAGAATGGCTTCTTCCACCAAAGATCTATTGCTTTCACTATGACTATTTATTGATTAAATACTTAAAAAAATACTTAAATACTCGAACACTGAAGCCAGACATAAGATATAAAACTGGAGTGCTCCCTAGATGCTGTTGTCAGGTAGTTACATTAGTCAGTAATAGAATAGCAACTCATTTATGATGTATTGCGCTAATTCAACTCTCTGATGATGGATTGGAGCTATACAAAATCCAAAAGGAGGCATTTTGATGATTAATTACACAAGAGACGGAAGAGGCTGGAAGTAAAGAGTCCAGGGTAGTCAATAAACAGTACTTATAAAACTTAATGGAATTTTTGAAGAGCAGTTTTGCTGACCATTAGATGGAAGAAAAAGACTATAAACATATGAACTGGTAAATTGTTCATCAGCCATTCAAATTCTTCAGTGAGATGGTCTGTGAAGGTCTAAGCTTCAGTTATTTGGATCATTGTTTCTCTGGAAATTGCACCAAATGTCCTTAAAAGAAGTGGTCCCAAGACTAATTGAATGGATGAGCACTGAAATTTCTTGCTTTGTGCATTCCAACACATTCGTCCTTTATGTCACTAGAGAAGATGAGCAACAATCTTCATTTACTTTTCACTCTTTTTCTTGCTAATCTTTTTTTGTAGGCACTGCTGTCTGGGTTTTAGAGACCTAGGTACTACTCCTTGCTTTGTCAATGACGAGCCCCGTGACTGAACTAATAACTTCCACGCTTCATCTTCCATTTTTGTAAAATGGGGGATGAAAACACCTTTCTGTCCTTTGTCAAGTCAGAACTTGGAGAGTTGTGTAATATATTGAGACCTACAGAAGTAGTAAATATTTAGAATAATTTTTACAATAATGTAGTTCTGTTCAGCAAGGTCAATAGGCACTTGACTTTTAAAACGAGGAGATGTAAAGAATGTTCTGCTAAGCGTTGTATGCAATAAGAATTGCAGAATGAACAGATTTTGTGCTGTTAAAAGAACATGAGAAAATGACAAATGACGCTGAAATAACATAGCACCATCTTAGCATGCTGGTTTGTTAACTAAAGGATGTTCAGTAAGTGGGATCGTGAGCATGGCAGTCATTGCCAAAGTAATCAATCTCTTATTCAATGTGCTGCACTTCTTAATCATGTTCAGTCACCTGCAGGCTTGCCAAGACATGAAGATTTTTGTGGGGACAAATCCAGCTACAGATCAGATGAGAAAAGAAGCTAGAAGATCAAGACATGATTATTTCTTGGAGTTGATTCACAAAACTGAACAATTCATTTCCGTGTTGAATGTTGTCTCTACAGCACCCAGTGCTTGCTCCCACCTTGTGCTGAAGACAGGACATCTGCAACTGAAGGAATGGATTTCGGAGCATGGTAAGGCTTATCCCCTTGTAAGTCAGTGTATGTAGGTGGGTCGTTGTGGGAATTCTGCTCAAAAGGACAAAATAGTTGCGAGCACGAGATTTCTATGTTATCTCTAGCAGTGGAGATTCCTTGAGCTGGCATAAATAATGGCTAAAGGAGAGAGTCTTGTGGAGATCGAATGGCTCTGTTTTGGCTAAGTGAAGAAGGCAAAGAAATACTGAAGGTCCTAGTGTCCGAATGGTGACCTTTGCCTAAGTAACTGCAAAATTAATATTAAAATTCACACCCTTCAATATGTTAAAGAGCAAAAAGCAGTACATGCTAAACATATATGACTACGTTACTCAACTCTCCACCCAAGTCATGCTAAACATCACCTAAGAGGCAGAGACACACAGAGTTAGGGTATAAAAAGCCAGGAGGAGTAATTCATGGATAGGGGGAAAAGACTGAATACTTCACAGAGACAGTCAACGTGCTGTGCTCCTCTTCCTCCACCCAAGACAGGGATGCCTTCTTGGTAAGAATTGCGCTTTCATCATACGGTGAAAATACCTGGGATAGTTTTCTTTTCGTTAGCATTACAGTTATATATTAGTTATTAGGTCTCTTGTGGTGAGTGCATTTATCAATGGCCGTTCCTAATCTGTTATATCTGTCACTTTAATAAACTCCTATTATTTTTACTGGCTTTGCAAAGCTGTTTCAGTGAAAGTCCTTTTGGGCACTGGCAGGCAAATGCCAAACTCCTACCTTTAATGTGACAGCGGTATGAGTTACTTTAGAAGGGCTTCTGGTGCCAACAAACCAACTGTAAAACCACCATGTGAAAAAATGCTGAGAACCTCTGATACAAAGCAGCTCAGATGCGTACTTTCCTTACTCCTTTCAGCTGATAGTCAAAACAGGTTACTGTTTAGGTAATAGATACCTATTGTGATCAACAAGGCTACTGAAAAGAAGCTATACTGGTCTATCAGAAAAAGTCAGCCTGTCTTGAAGTCTTGACAGAGTTTCTCACAGGAAAGTGTAAATAGCCTGTTTACTGCTGTAACTCTTTGGGTGGAAAGAAAAAGGGGATCTTCTTCCACAGCCTTGCTTCTCATCCTTTGCCTTCTCTTGCAGCAGCACACACAGGCTGTCTCCTGGACACCAGCAAATGCACAACTGAAAGCTCCCTTTGGGAGACAGTTTGGTTACACCCAGGATTAAAAGCAGCACATATTTCTGAAGCAAGAATATTTCTAAACTGGGACCTAGGCAGAATGTAGAAGTCTGAAGATATCCTGAACAAAGCTTACACACAAGTCTGTCTCTGAAAATACCTAAACCCTCTAGCAATAAACCTGGGAGTAGGGATCAGAGTCTCAATCTTTATTCTTTCACCCAAGTGCCCTAACTTCTTGGCTACAGCCACTACATCCTTCAAGCAGCCTCACATCGCACATCACCACCAGGTCAATATTGCATTCACCACACTGGTATAGATTCAACAGGAAAAAAATAGGAGTTCCCCCATGACCTACCCGAGAGAGTGAGTGTGCATTTCTGTGAGATGTGGGTTTGAATTTCTACAGATGAAGAGCCACAGCCTGTAACTACCTAAGCCTTCCTAAAAATGTGCTATATTAAAGGTAACTGCTGCTGTTTTAAAGAAGGAAAGAACAGTTTTCAGTCATTTGAAAAATAACAGTAAGTGATGTAGTAGTCCTGGCTCTGAATGGGGCAGAATTGCCTGCTGTAGTCCTGCTTACATCTCTGAAGCTTTGGAAAGAGTGGGATACCAGACAAACACTTCCGTCATAGTTTCCAGTCCCAGGTACAAAATTCATGTTGCCCACGCTCCCCACTTCCCCCTGGAAAAGGGACAGTCCTTGCTCAACCACTTTAGCTGCTTCCTCCACCCATCACTGGTGTCTTGAAATGATTGAGAGCCCTCCCTAGGCCGCACAGGGTGCCATGAGGTTGTTGTTCTCCTTCCCACGATGTCTGCATGCTTCACTTCTCAGAGCAGTCCCACTCCAGACAGGGGGCCTGGATTGAAGACATGAGATATAGTTGTAGGATCAGTGTGGCTATACCACCTTGCCCCTAGCTCAGATCAGCTTGTAGCAGCTTTTGGTCACAAAGAAACCACAGCCTTTGGGATCGCAGTTCCCAATTCACCTGTCCCCACTCAGAGTTAATATCTCATCACTACTAGAGAGGAGAGAACATTTGGAGCTTGGGGACTGGGGGGACAGAAAAGGATTTGCCCCCAAGAAACTAACTTGTAGAGAAGAGGAGAGCAGACTGCCAGTTTGAGGCTCTACTTGGAAGACAGAGGGTAATAAGCCAGGCTGACATGTTTAACTCATAGACCTAGGCTGTGTCCATCACTTCCTAAGACTTCTCAGCCTGTTCCTCTTCATGACTTTTGGAGATAAACTAGGAGTATTGTTCATAGTTACTACACTGAATGAATTACACTTTATTGAGCATGCATCCTCTGTTGTGGTTTTCCCGATTAATGATATATTCAGAGTGCAAGAGGTATGGTCCTCTTCAGAGAAGGAAGGTAGATGTGGTTATACTGTTGGAGGTAGAAAGTTGCTTGAGTTGTATCTGTAACTCTGGATTAGTTTTTGAAAAAGGTAGGTGATGTTTGTGCATACTTATGAAACTTCTTATTTACATTACAAAAGTCTCTGAGAAGTATGGAAATAGCATTAATGAACCCTGCCAACCCTTTGAACATCTTAATGAAGAGATAACAAGATTTTAGCGCTTCCACTTCTTTGGCAGAGTTTAGGCAAGATGCAAACTGTATAAATACCCCTGTTATGAAAGAAGACAGCATACTTCATAGGTTTCTAGGTCAGTGGTGGATAAACAAATATTAATCTCCTAAATAGCAAAATAAAAAACCTCTTTAAAGTAGTGATGAACTATTAGGATGCTAATGGTGACAAAATGAGCATGTGACTTTGCTAATTTGGGAATTCCTAAATAACACTCAATAATTCTACTTCAAGGTATGCGCACCTCATCAATAACATCATCTTCAGAACGTGACCCGGTGTAAATTATATGCCTCTCACAATGCTGACTGCTTAATCGCCCGCATCCATTGTGACAGTGCTGCCCTGTCAGCATGCTAAGTAATTGAAAAATTGTTGCGTGATGGAAGATCAATATAACTCTAACAAGAAACAAATATGATACAGTACTGAAAGCAAGGAAGTAACCAAATTTAGCGATTGTGATTATCTCCTGAAGACACACAAGCATTGATTGGTGTTTCATGGGTTCATTTCTTTGTTAGTAATGACAATCAATGGGTTTTCAATTTTTCATATTTGAAAGTACTATTTCCTCTGGCAGGACCAGTCTGGAGAGATAAGTGAAGTTGCTGATTTTTTTACTTGAAAGCCACCTATTGTCTATTTTTAATTAAAACAGCTAATGGTCTTTATTGATTCCTTAAATGTGCTATACTAGATAAATCTTTTGTACTTATTTATGTTTAAGCATTTTAGAGCTTCACTAAATGATTTCACAGATGATATTGGGTGAGGGTGTGTGAGTGTGAATATCAGCAGAAATATAATAAATTACTTAGCTTCTCTGAATATTTAAACGTACATTCAGATACACAGAGAGGTAGGCTTAACGCCAGCCTTTCAGTAATTTTACTTGCATGAAAGTGGAAGGCACTACTACCCAGCCAACATCCTTCTTCTCAGAAGTCAGACCTGTTTAAGAAAATGTCAATTCAAAAACTTTTAAGGTAATTTTATGCCATTATGTCCCCTAGGTTTTGAAATTTATCTCAGATTCACTGTGTTATAAAAACATTGAACAGAGGTTTGGTTTTTGGTTTTGGTTTTTTTGTTTTGTTTTTTTTTTCCCCATTTGCCAGATTTACATTATCTTATAACTGAAAAACATCGTGTGTACTTAGTGATGCGTTGAGACAGTGGCCAACAGCTACATGTCTTGGGGAGTTAAGGCTGAGGAGCTAAAAGGCATTCTGCCCCTCTGGAAGTAGAATATAGGTGCTGACACCTATACAGGAAAAGTAAGATCACAAATCAGAGTTAATTTCTGAGAATGTCACTTTTATGTTAAATGTAAATTTCTGTCTTATTTAATTCCAAGATACTTAACAATCATGTAAACTGCATTATAGCAGATGTATTTAGAGAAAAAGCAAGCCCTGCTAGAAATTACTATAAATATTAACTCTTTTCAGTCTGCTGTGTTTCCAAAAAGGTTGTTTGTATTCATTTAATAGTTCTGTGGAGTTTAGCTTTGTTTTCCTTTGAGAACAGTCATACTAGTGTATACAGTCTATGATAGTTTTCACAGAGATGAATAAAATAATCTGATTTGGCAAAGAAAACACAATATACAAATTCAACATGTGATTATTAAAAACAGTTTATGGAAAAAAGCCATATATATAACTCAAATATTTTTTTCTCCACAACAGTATACTGACTCCTTTAGTCATGAAATTGTCTCTACTTCTTCTTAATCCAATAAGAAAGACTAGACTCTTCATTTAAACTTCTAATTCTTCATAGTTATTGCTGCATACAAAATTCATTTTTTTTCTCTTTTGTCAAAACAAACCATCCATCCTTCTAATAGCAAAAGCAAGTAAGGGGCAACGTAGTTACAAAGACCACTGGAAAGAATTATTCTGGCATAGCAATTTTTAAGACTTTTATTCCTGAGGGCACGCTGGAAAACAAAATTAGCCAAGTTAGCATAAATAGACTTGCTAAATAACTGGTCTATGACCACTCATGTCTAGCTCAGATTAAATCATTAGAATCAGAGCAAAGATAAATTGTTCATGTCTACCTGGTAGATGTAGTGGTACAGCCAACACAAAGCAGCAGAAGCCGTTGGGTTCCTGAAAGACCATTAACTTGTATTCCTGCTCCTATCATGAATGAATCACAAAGTACAGGTCATGCACCCAGACAAAGTTCTGTTTTCCCTTCCCCTTCCCCTTTCCCACTCCTCCCCTCCCCCTCCCCCTTCCCTCTTCTCTCATGCTATGTATTTTGCTTGCAAATGTACATGTAACCAGAGCACATGGACAAAACAGTGTTTATCAGTAACTGGTTGTCTTCAGCTCCTGGTGTGTGGGCTGCAAGGAGAAGGAGACACAAAGACAGGAAATAAAAAGTCCTACAGAGACATGGAGAAAAACAAAGATTTAAATGAGTGCACTATCAAAAGCCTGGGATAGTCTCAACATCCCTCGTAGTGCAAAGTTTCTTCTAAGACCTGTGTTTCTTTCAGAAGTCACAAATTCTTCCCACTTTTCATAACAGAGATCCTCATTCAGCTCCTCAGCAGTGGCAGGAACCTCAGAAAAGATGCCAGGAGATCTGGGCTATAGCAGGGCATTTCCCAGGGAGGTGTAAGATGACAAAACTTTTGATACACAAATGTGTAGCACCAATGTGTGCTGTAGCACTTTTTAGCACTCCTGTAAATGCTGTAATGCACCTCATTGTGGCTCCCTGTGCTGCAAATCTATGCCCAAAGCCAAGTGAGCAGCAGTGTGTACTCACTACTCTGTCAAATTTCAGCAAAAGGTTTCTGTGTCACACGGTTAATTTTCAAGTAAGGAGGAAAGAGAACATAGAAATAATGATCTACAAAATCATGTGAGGTGCGCTATATCTCATTTAACACCTACTTTTGTTGAATGAAATATTTATTTAATGCTTCAAGATTCTCCAAGGAACTGGTAGAACTATCTGAAATGTGTTTTGCTTGTTGTTCCTTAAACCTAATCAACATGAACTCATGATCTTCCAACTGCAGAGAAGCTGTACTGATTAAAATAGAAATCTTGCAATGCATTTTTTTAAAAAAAGTGACATATCATACTTTTGATTAGGTTGGTGACCTGTTGTCATATTTTGAACTGAAACATTGACCAAAAACTTATGCCATTTTTCATTTGATGACCTCTGTAACTTAGCATGTATTTACTGAATTTTTCATCCTACTATTTCTAAATCAGTAAGAGAATACAGTATTTTGGTGTCACGCTCTAAAATGTTCAGTCAAGCAGTCTGACAGAGTGTTTTAGGAGACAAATAGAAGTATATATTTCAACCAATTTGAATGTTATAGAAGTACTTAGCATGGCTGTTTCTTATCCACTAGAAATTACTTCAAGTTATTGACATTTCACTTTTTTGAGTATGTATTTTCTGGATAAATATCAGACAGTCTTCTTTCTCTATGCTTTATTTACACTTTACCAGGTTTTACCTGAGCATTTTTTATCTTAGTTTCAGCTGTTTGAAGTGGGATTCTTTTTAAATACAGAAGGCAAATATAAGTTGTATGAAGAGTTCTTAAAACATTAGATAATAGTAGATGGAAGTTTTCAATAAAGATCTAAAAGGATTTTTAATATTGAATGATTGAGAAATGATTTTTAATATTGAATGATTGAGCCTTCTCCTGTAGAATAATTATTTGGGAAGTAGTTGATAAAATATTTTTTACCCACTTTTGCTGTAGCCTGAATTATAAAAGTTTGAAACCTGAATTTTCTTTTCTGGATGGTGTCTATGTGAAAGAAATAGCATATTTTTAAATATTACTACAACATAAGTTGTAGTAATAATAAATACGAATGTAATGCACAAGGTATAAAACACTATGACAGTCACCCTGAGTAACTAACTCTATTACGCATGGGAATATGCAGAAAGCAGCCTACTGCTGAACTTCTCATAGCACTGACTTTAAGCACTGCTATCAGAGGCTGTCTATTGACACCTGATTTTAGACATAACATTAAAATACTATTTTTCTTGCAGCTTTGAAGAAGCTTTCCTAGCTTTCACAAAACAACTCAGTCATTTATTCTTACATCAACCACTGCCTTTCTTATCCTTAACACAATCTTTTCTCTCTGTTATCTTCCTCCCAGAGGTACTTCTAAATTTTGCTAAAGATTGCACTTTTTTGTGGTTGCTTATCTGACATACGTGCATATAAAATGCCAAACTAAGTAATATCCAGGAAGCCACACCATTCAAGTCAAAATGTGAGCAAGTACCCCATGACTGGATTTAAAAGCTGTAGATACTACAGAACAGACCTGGGGCTGACAGGAAAGGAAGAATTTCTACAAAGAGCTCCAAGGATTTTTCAGCACACTCTTCATCAGAGACCAAACATAGTGTTTTAAGCAGCTGAGAAAGCTAGGAAGAAGCATTGAGAGAGGTGTCCCAGTCCCTGACAGAGCCTTTCTTTCAATGTTTTTGTCTGAGACCAATTCCAGGAATGTTCATGAAGGTTTGCTGAGAAGTGTATTGAAGTTTTCTTTCCCTATAGAGACCTTCAGCCAAAATGCCTCTGTAAAGTACCCCACTAATTAGGGATTCAGGAACTTTCAGCAAGGTCTATTGAATTTTCCCCAAGCAAAGTATCCTGTATGTGCATTAAATCCATAAAGATCACTGATGTAATAATGTCTGGCAACGCTTCAAAAGTCCATCAATAGTCCCTAAAATTTGAGATTTTAAATTTCTATGTAACTTATTCTTTATGATAATTTATATCTTTATTTATATCTACTATTTTAACAGTTGGCATGAAAAACTAGTTTCAAAACATGTAACTTAGTAACAACATCTTGACTACACAAATAGATAGGAAAAGGTGTTAGGTCAACTAGTCTAGTTGGTAAATTAAAACAAAAAATCCTAATAATTTCACATTTGATATTTATTAATGCATTAAAAATTTCAAAGGTCTAGGTCAGATGAAAGCTCCTTCCACAATGTTCTTCCACAACCTTTTTATTTGCACATAAAAATTATTTTCCTCTCATTTTTCAATATTTACCGTGGTCATTAAGAGGATATTCAGAGGAAGTCTTACAGACATCACAGTAAAAGTCCCTTCTAGCAGGTACTGCCCTGACAAGGGTAAGAAGCCTCTTTTCCCTTGTTCCCCATAAACACTATATCACTGTTACAGTAAAGCAACAGGCAAAAGTGCTGCTTCCACAAATTACTTCCCCATTAATTTCTAGCTTTTTTCAGTGGTGATGGGAAAGGTAATGAGACTTATAACTAAAACTATTCCTTTCAACAAATCTGAGCTTTTTACAACTTCATTCATCTTCAGGAAAGCAGATGGTGGACACCTGGTAGATATTGGCTGAGGTAGGTATTGTGACTTCACATAAAAAAAAACCAAACAACTTTTCAGCATAATCTGGTTTCCAGTATTACCACTCACAAGTTTCTTGCATGTATTTATTTTTAGACACTAGATAAAGACTGTTTCTTCTGCAAAAAAACTTATGACAAGCCAATGGGCAGAGAGACAAGACATATTAGCAGCACAAAACTGATGTAATGAAAGTAAAGGAACTACAATAAATTAAATAAAAAGATTACAATTAAATCTCTTTTCTTCCTTGAAAGGGATGTTTGAGAAGAGAGACCTGTTGCCAAATGTGTTCATGTTTGTGGACCTTTGCCAGACAAGTCTGGCAAACTCATTTTGGTAAACCTTGGTGGGCCTGTCTAACGGCATCAGATTTTTATCTTAGAGCCTGATCCAGCTCCCAGGACATGGCAACTAATTCAGGAGGAGATCAATGGATCTCCTAGACTGGACTGGGACAGGACATAATTCTAGAGCTGATAATGTGTTAAAAGGTAACTGTAGCATGCCCCAGAGTAAGGCAATGCAATGTGGTATAACAAGTTGTTCAAAACCACTTATGCTGTTAGCTCTGACCGTAACTTACATCTTTGTAACTCAGTCAAATTAAAGCAAGCTTCTTAATCAGAATAATAATAATAATAATAATAAAGCACGTTTCTCTGTGTAATCAATCATCTTTACAACTTTCAGGAAGACAATCTAGCCTAACACACTTGGATTATTCAGAGGAAAACTAGTGCAGTGGACAAAGTGCATTTTTCAGTTCCTGTCTTCAAAGCAGTCCGGCTACTTCATTTACCTTCAAATTCACCAGTTGAAATCAGTCTGTGAATGTCAAAGGTGGTGAAAAACTTTCCACTCTTCACCTAACAGGCTTCTCTTTGAAAAAGAAACTTAGATGTGTGCTAGATTTTGAGTGCAGGGAATCAAGAAGCGGACATGAAGATGTTAAACAGAATACCCTTCCAAAAGATCAAGCACACAACATTGGGTTTGATGTGGGAAACACTATATGAAGTGCTATAGCTTGTGTTGTGCCATAAGTCACACCAGATGATCATGAGGGTCCCTTTTATTCCCAAACAACTGTGGATTTATTGTCACTATAACAAGGCCTCTTCACACTCCTCGGGCAGTGTAAAGTGCCTTTTAAGTGTGCAGAAATTACATGTACTTTCATTTAAAGGACACTTTATCCAGCCACAACTGTGTTAAAGACCTCTGATTTATGTTAAAACCAGTTCCTAAACATTCTAGTTCTATGTTCACAGGTTTTAAGTCCAGGGGGGACAGTTAATGTTCCCAGTCTGACACAATACAGACCACAGAATTTAATTCAAGTAATTCCTCCTTCAGCTTTGATTACGTGAATCATTTATACTTCAAAGACACATCCCAACCTGAAACTTATTGAAACCAAGTGAGTTCATCACACCTCATGGAGTTGTTGCAGCAGTTACCTTCCTACAAACCTGAACCTTAATTTAAAAACAAATTTATCCAATGTACACTTATAATTATTTTAACATCCATGCCAAGATCAGAAAAAATCTTGCAGAATGGATTCCAAGTGTTTGATTCCACTTTCAAAAGAACCATCTGGTACTCTTCAAAGAGCAAATTAAGTAAATACTCTTTATAGTTCTTTAGTTCTTATTTATATTTTGAGTGATATAATCACTACCCAATATAGTAGAATTACTGTCATAAAATATCAAAAGGTGACCTATTTTTAAGGTATTGAGCACAGACAAAATGCTTAGTAAAGAGGTGTAATTCCATGTTCTGGACAGGTGATTGGTTTTGACTCCTCAATTCACATTTCAGAAATGTTAGAAAACTTCTTCTGTTCTGTGTCTCTGGGAGTGTTAGAAACATCCTTGAAGGATTCATTTTTACTGAGACTAAGTGAAAAAGGTAGGGCAATTGAGACGGCCAAAGAGAAAGAGACAACTAAGCAAGTAAAATCTCATAGATCGCCTGACAAGGCAGAAATATTCTGCTGGCACAGCTGGGGTGGTTTTTTTGGTGGGTTTTTTTTTTTTAAAGAAATTTGTTCTCTGTTTCCATATCCTGCACGTATCTGTAAGAACAATACCAGTAACACTTATCTCCAGTCTATGCTGGAGATGTCAGTCACTCCAACACACATCGCTGAGAGAAAGATTCCAATGAATTACATCCCACAAAGACCAACTGTACTATGACAGCATAAATCTACATGTTTTTACTGGAGTGCTGATGGCAAATCAGGCAGTAAAGATCCTCAATTATAAAATGTATTTGGGAAACACTGATTTCACATTGTTCATCACCATCTGTCAGAGTTGCAATGCTTATCAAAAGCAGCTGGTTTTTTTTCCATTTCAAGCTCAGAGTTTATTAAAAATTCAAGAGATGTGCATTGTCTTGGCACTGAAAACAGAGAATTTAACTTGTGTGTTCAATAATTAAGTTTTTGAACCATTCCATACGCAAATTGATGCACAAGTACTGCCTACTCCAAGTTGCACCACCAATGAAAATTTGTGATTACATACAGAGGAGCTCAGAAAAAAGGGAACATTTTCAAATGAAAACATATGCCTTTATTTGCTGACGCATTCTGATGATTTGAAATATTCTGAGTAGTGATAATAACTTGCGCTATTGTTCCTTGCTGCCATTTAAAACTATAAAGCACCATCTCAATATGGCTATACTCCTACCACTTTGTCCTCATTTTCATTGCATGGCCAATATTTGAAGGAGTGCTTTGTATTCCTTTAGGAATGTCTTTGCAGCCAGGAGGAATTGTATTATACAGTTCTGATGGGAATATCACAAGACGACTTTCCACCTTTACTAGAGGAAAGAAGTAGGGATAGAAGGGAGTCAGTATTCATTAAGAAATGCTAACGGATGTTGCAGTTACGACTTTCCATCTGAGATTAATTCCATCTCCATAGAGTGTTTCTGAACAAAATCAGTTGGGAAACTGCCCCAAGCTGATCCAATGCAAGTTTTGAAGTAACTTTGCACAACAAATTAACAAATGGTCTTCACTTCTGGGCACACTTTAGTTTACATTTTCGATCCTCCTGTGCCTTCCATCGAAGTAAATTTGTGTGAGAAAACCTTCCTCAGATACCACTGTGATGGACACAGCATAAGATTTTTGGTAGATACCAAGAAAAATTAGCAAAACTAAGGGCAAGGTTCAGGGATACTGCATGTATTTAGGCCAGGAAACAACTGTAAAGAAAAAACTAGAGAGAAAATTCCTCTGAACAAAAGTAAAAACTTTATGCAGATTGTTATGAAGCCTGAATTGCCCAAGCTTTCTCTGTGTTATTTACACCTGGTTATTTATTTGCAGTAATATTTTAACTAAACTATTTTTAAGAGTATGCTAGGTCTCTCCAGAGCATAAACCCTGATGAGACATACTGCTCCTGGGTGGCTTCAGATGGGCTACTGCACACCAGGCACAGCAATAGCCCTACATGGTGAACATCCTGCATGTTTTCATTGCTAGAAGATTGTGCTTTCCCCACGTGATGTTAAATAATGACCTTCTAACAACCATAAGACTTTGGAAAGTCACAGAGAAAGTGGGTACAGTAAAAAAATATTTTTTCTTTCTCAAAGGAGATTGAATTTGTAGTGGAAAAATCCATTAAGGGATCCTGTTACAGACAATTATTTTTAAATGTTGCAGTTTCTCCAGTTTGTGTGACCCAGTGAATATATACAGTCCAGTCTAATTGAAATTTACATTTAAGGAACAGGTAGGAAAATTTCCCTTTCTTTGGTGGTTTGTACTAGTCTAGAGAACTCTACAATAGCTGAGGTAAAACCGATATGTGTCAATTAGAAACTAGGGAAACAATCTGACCCACAGGCTTAAGTAATTGATCATTTTTTGATCTCGGCTGTACACTGAAGAAAAAAGCATTGTTACACACAGAAAAGGCAAATAATTCTCACTGACTTTGGTGCAACTCAACATTGATATTGCTGGATAAACTGAAGTGACCACTGACCTGGGGTCCAACGTAGAACAAAGAGGAGAAAAAATGATGCAAACAAGTCTGCAGCTATTACTTTTTACTCTGTAGGGCTATGTTCTCACATCCGTTCACAGCTGTCAGGTTAATGATTAACAAATCTGATTAGAGATGAACCTTAACTTACTTGTCTTTAAATCACTGTATGGACAAAGTAGGTTAACATTATTTGAATCTTATAATCAGTGGATTCTTGCAGACAGGGGTCTCTGACTTTGCAGAGCTTGCAAAGACTTGTGCTTACAATTTAATCTGTGGACCGGAACCACATCTAGCTTTATCTCGCTGTCTTCTCACGCTACCCTAGAGAAGTGCTTACAGCACTTCACTTGCCATGTCTGAGCAGGTTTTAATGAGACAAGAGCATAAAAAAGCAATATATCACTCAAGAAATGCAAGTCCCCAACATTAACTGTTAAAAGAAAATCACCATCACACATTTGAAACATTCTGTTGAACTATTTTTTCATTCTATTAGTCTAGTTAAAGTGGATTTTGCCAGAGTTCCTGTGGCAGAAATAACCTTAAAAAGACTTTGTATTACAGAGTCAGATAAATGGAGAAAAATGTATAGCAGCAGGTAGAGACGAGGGAGACTGCCGTTAGAACTGAATATGTGGAAGGTTCTCTGCTTTCTGCAGTATGACCTTTTTCCAGCTTCCTGATGGCATCAGCAACCCACAGGATAAAGAGATTCAAATTATGCAGAGAAGACAGGGGACTCAATTGCAGAGTATCTGCAAAGGCATCAGGAAACACAAAGCAAATTACTTTATCCTTTTACTCCCAAATTGCTGAGCAGGCACATTATCAAATTATTTTATACTAGCTTCAGATTATACAATAACAGGTATGATCATTATAGATAGTGATGATGATAAGACAATAACTATAACAATAATAGTGACAGCACACAAATCCTGTGGCATGCAGCAAGAAGAGGGAGCGCTTGGGCATGCACCCTACTGCTGGCGGGACTCACAGACAAACAGGACATCCTTTCTCCTTTCACTGGACCCTCGCTAGGAGTCCATGAATTTGTCTTGGTGGTCCACAAAATCCATTAATCTGCCCAAACTGCTGTGGTCTGGAGAAATACAGTGGAGCATGGCTCCCATACACAGTGCTCACACAGTGCAAGAACCCCTGAAGATAAGTGTCCCAGAGGGTCGCATCGTTATCTCCCACTTTCACTTTGCAAAAGAAGCACTTTTGAAGGATGGCTCCTGAAATTTCCTTCATCATTTTGTTATCAGTGTTCTTGCTCTCCTCAAAAATGGTTATCCAGCAAACATGAGGTGCTGAGGTCTGCAAGACTTCATAGGGTGATGGCCATTCATTTGCATTTAGCGATGGCCCCCGAAGTTGCATTCACTGAGAGTGGAATCATACACTCAAAAATCACAGAATCACAGAATGGTAGGGGTTGGAAGGGACCTCTGGAGATCATCTAGTCCAACCCCCCTTCTAAAGTAAGTTCACCTAAAGCAGGTTGCACAGGAATGTGTCCAGTAGGGTTTTGAGTATCTCCAGAGAAGGAGGCTCCACAACCTCTCTGGGCAGCCTGTTCCAGTGCTCTGCCACCCTCAAAGTAAAGAAGTTTCTCCCCATGTTTAAGTGGAACTTCCAGTGTTCCAGTTTGTGCCCTTTGCCCCTTGTCCTGTCAGTGGACACCTCTAAGAAGAGTCTGGCCCCATTCTCCTGACACCCACCTTTCAGAAATTTTGCACCCATTGCTGGCCATCCCACAGACAATGCAGTTTCCAACTTCCCCTCCTTCTGAGCTCATCTGCTGATCCAGAACTTAATTTGAAAGAGGAAAAAGCAGTCAATAGCAGAGAAGACTGTCAGAACCTCATGGCCCATGTCTTCTTCCCTAAGAAAAGGACAGGCAGGAGAAGCCATGTGGGTTCCTCCAGGGTGTCTCTGTGGAGCAGTAGCCTGGGTGAAAAGGTAAGGCTGTCATTCCTTCAAACTGTGCACTGTGGTCATGCTTGGGTCAGCACACCTGACTAACTCCAGTACAAATATATTGCACTGTACTACTTGCTAAGGTAGATGTAGCCTAACTTGAGGAACTAATCACTTCCCCTCAGAGGAGAGAGATTAGGTGCTGGAAAATTCAGTGCATCTAAGCTTCAAACTGTCCTCTGTGGAGTCCATGGCATCAACGGGGCTTTGTTAGGTGCTACAAAACTAGAGCTTGCTAGGAAAATTCTCAGAGAAGACTGAAAGGATATTAATGTGCATGGCTTGCAGGGTGATGGGGTACTCCAAAGATGTTTTTTATATTTTTTTTAAGTCTGAAGTCTGTCCTTTTTGTGATGCGATGAAGATGTGTTTGTTGGGGCTGAAGTCAGAAGGTGGCAAAACCAGCTTACCTCACCCTACAACTCAGTAATAGACATTTTAAGAGATCTCCTGCAGTCCATTTTCTGATTAATAACATCATCAACACACGGAATGTAGATCAGGCTTCACTTTGATTTTGAAACCACAAAAGGCTTCATTTCAGTCTACGCTATAAGCACCGTCAATTGAAAATGCAGCTTACTTCTTTTTAAAAAAAATATTTTTATTAAACAGCAGAGTCGAGACTCAGGCAGTTTGGTCCAGTGCAGTTGAAACCTATCACCAGCAAGAGTTTTGCATCCCACCACTGTGATCCAGGAGTTGTGTTCCCCCTTCTCAGGGGACAACCTCACCTCCCTCACCGCCCCCAGCCAAGGATCCTCCATCTCTGTCACCATTTCCATGCTCTCTCACTCTGCTTCCAAATCCAACAGTGTGTTCCCCAAATAAAGCAATATAAGAGAAAATAGCTCTTTCATTTTTTTTTAATAAGAGAAATTTTCTGTGTATTTGTAGTACTACCTGAGTTTCCTTCTGCTGGAGTTGGGATACTGATGATGATGGGAGGAAGTTTTATCTACCTCAGATCCCAAATCTTACTGATGACGAATTTATTCGTGCACGTGCTTGGACACCACTGGATCTCTGACCCCAGAACCCAGTTCTGTCTGTACAGAATTGATGTGCAGCTGTTAGGAAACTCTCAGGAGTTCCCAAATTATGGCATTATGTAGTTTCACTTCTGCACTCAGTGCAGCTGAGTTGGCAAAATCTTCTCTAAAACCCAAACTTTGAAGCAAGACTGTAACCATTGTGCTTGTGCCAGCTGATGCAAGCTTACCTTGCATGTAAGAATCTAGCACCTGGAACAATTCCTTGGGAAATTAGAATTCCATAATCCAGCAGTTAGGTAGGTTTAGAGATTAATAAACAACAATATAATGCAATACATGGAGCATTGTGTACAGCTAAGGACATATCATAGACCCATAGTAAGACAGAGATGGCAGACAATTAGAGATGCTAACAAATTTTATCTCCCCATCACAAACCAGGACTAACTACACCTCAGCTAATACTGGTGGGACATGTTTATTCAACTTACTCTTTAAGGTCTTCATCAGTGGATTCAAGTGAGAAAGTGCCAACAACCCCAGTTATGGAAAAAAGGAGGTATCTGCACTGATACCTGTATCACACCTAGGCAAAAAGAAATCTATAGATTATATACTTCGAACTGTGTAAAGAACTGGTTGAATTAACTGAAGCTATCAACAAGGGAAATGAAGTATTTTAAAGATTAGCATGAGTAAGCGTTTTAGAGAGGGGACTATGCAGTGCAAATCACTGCTGTACCCCAGCGGACAGTCTATCAGGGGAAAGAGGTGCAACAGGGAAATTTCTACCCACTACTTCAACATGCCTGATAAACACTCCAAACTTACAACTGTCTCATGCTGGAAAGATTCTGCAAATATAGAAGTCACCTCTAAATTTTTAAGAAATCCATATTGCCATGCATTGGCACTGAAGTTTTGAGAATTTTCCTTATCCTCTGCAGAGACTTTTTAGCTACTTCTAACTTATATGGATATTCTTATTGTTCTAATTGTTCCTTGATAAATGCTTAGAAGAAGAGAGAGTCTTCTCTTGAGAACACTCTGACTAACAGTTTGAGATTCAATACATTTTTTAATTAGGACTGTGGTCACTAGGGCAGCTTAAACAAACCCTAGAGTCAGAACAAAATCCAGAGGGATTCACTAAAATGTCTTGGAAAATTTTAGACATTAAAAATCATCACCAGTGTTTAAAGTTGTTCTACATGAAAATATCTTTGACAATAAATTGCAGGAAAGAATGAATCTCAAGTATATATAAAAAAAATTCTGCAATTGGAAAGTTACATAGGCTTTTACTGAAAGAGCAAAGAATTAATTTATGTGTTATTCATGCTACTTAGAACCTTCATCATTTTGTTTACTGGGTTTTATGAAGATGCTTACCTGAACAAGTACAGATTAATATCAGTGATTCTTAAAAACATAGAAATTATCATATAAAATAAAACCAGATGCCTTCAGAACCCGGCACATTGTAACATCTGAGATAAGTACTAGAGGCATATAGCTGGAAGGTGTAGGTCTAACTAGAAAGTTTATGATTCTAAAAAGCTCGTAAAGGTGTTTCATTTTACAGATTACATTTATTCACCAGAATTCCATCATCAGTTGCACCTCGTTCTATATACAAGGGCTACTCCAGAAGTAATGCCTCCTATTTTATTACATTGGCCCACGACATCAGAGACAGATGTTGGTGGTCTGGCAGTAGAGGTTGAACCTTCCCACAAACATCCCGTTAAATTTTGTTGCCATGTGACAGACGGCAGCAGAGGGACAGTCTGACAACATGGCCTCTGACACGGCAGTGCGTGTGAAGCACAGGGGTGTCACTGAATTCCTCCAGACGGAAAAAATTGCACCCACTGACATTCATCGATGCTGCTGAATGTTTACAGAGACCAAGCAGTGGGTGTCAGCACAGTGAAGGGGTGGGTGGCGCATTCCAGCAGTGGTGACAGTGACGGTGGGTCCCCTCCCCTGGTGCAGGTTTTTATGGGCACGGCACGCAGGCTCTTGTTCATTGCTGGTGAAAACGCAGAGCCAGTGGTGGGGACTGTGTCAGAAAGCAGTGTTTTGTAGCTGAGAATCTGCTCTACCAAACAGTGTTATTGTGCTCTTTGTAGCTGTTGGAGTTTCCATGTAGTTTCGAAACAAATAGGAGGCATTGATTTTGGAGCGACCTATGAAGGTTAAGCATTGGCATAACAGATCTATGCAGGTGGAACTGAATTTTATTATCGGCTTAACTAAGAGCAGAACACATGGCCCCTCAATAGTCATAAATGAAAAGATCCCCCTTTAATATAACAGCTGCTTAGCACAAATAAAGAGAGAATTCTTTCTGCAAACCAAACTATCACCTAAATAGAAATCACTAATTAACCTTAATGAGTAACCATAAAAACAATTTGATTTACTATAGCAGGCTGATTCCACGTTTTCTGCTTTCTAGATGTACCACATTCCTCTCCTCCAGGTTTGAATATGCAACCAGTTTTCCTTAAGCCATCTCTCAGAAATTCCCAAGAGATTTCTGTGTTGGCAATACTGAAGTTGAGAAGGGACAAACTTTGATGCAAAAATCATGACTATGGTGTGGTTTTTTTTTTTTTTTTTTACATTTCTCATATAAACAGTCAATAAGTTAATTAGTAATTTGAGTTTTAATGCCATCAGGATTTTTTCTCCCTTTGTTGCTGTATACAGAAGAATTCACTTAGCAAACCCAAGTTGCATCCTTTTCAGCTTTGACTGTTAGTCTCCTACTATTTTTGATCTCCCCATCCTTTTGCTGTAGGAAAAGGGTATTGTTTTACCAGACTGAAGGATGGATAGCTTGACTTTTAACTTCCTGTAACTATCCTGTGAAACATCCCAAGTGAGGGACCACTTTAAAAATAGAAAGCCCCAGTTATGCTTGTAGCTCATGTAGACTGAGATGCGTTCATCCGTCCCCACTGGAGAAAGCTGGGACCGTGCTAGTACCAAAGAGGAAAACAGCAGCTGATGTTTTCAAGGGTTTCTTTATGTTCAAAGAAGAACATCAAACTTCTCGAAAATAATTTGTTACTAGAGTGTGGTGATTCCTGTGGCATCCTGAGGAAACTTCAAGCTGTAGAAATGTGCTGACAAATACTGTTTCTCATTGCTTATTTAAATCCTGGATTTTGTTAAGTTACCATTCCCTTAAAATACATAGAGTGTATTCCGGAGGTAACAAAATACTTTCACCTTTTGATGTGCCAGAATCTTTATCTTCACTTGAAAAATATTCAGAACAGTAGGTTGAAAATCCAAATTTGTTCATCACAGAAACTTTCCTAAAGTCTTCGTTGCAGTATAACAAAATGTCCCAGTTTTAACCAGCATGATCTTACAGTCAATTTGTGAACAAATCCATGAATGTTCTCAGTCAATTCAAGCATTTAAATAAACTACAATGATTATTAACACGTTGCAGTAAATATGCCTTTGCAAAATGTGATTTCTAGTATCTGTAATGAATAAGCAGCATGATGAACCCCCCCTTTACTGTTCAGAGGAAAAAAATAAGCAAAACAGTCACATATATGACAGATTTATTAGTTCCATTATATTTCTTTTATTATGAAGTGCTTAGATGTAACGAACTTATAATTCAGTTGGAGTGTTTGCACTGAGGACCACTGCCTGAAAGCAACAAGCATATGAAAACACTTCTGAAGTTTAATTAAAATGGGATATAACATAGTGTTTTCACAGCTTCCTCTTAAGATGCGTGGGAAACAAGATAAAGAGATGAACTTGAGAAAAAATGATGATCAATTATTTTGTTAGCCATAATAAAATATCTAACATTCAAGACTTACTGAAAAATAAATTTTGCCTGTATTGCTTTTCAAATGTTACCATCAACTTTGCATATAAATTAAAATATGCATGCTCTGAGAGTATTGATCTAAGGGGGAAATCAATATATTGCAAATTAATATTCTGTGACTGAATCATACGACCATATTCCTCCTTCAGATGGCAGTGGAAATATAATAGTAAGCTATCTTTATAGCCTTCTATTCACCCAAGGAAATAGTTTAGGCCAGAACCGGATCTAACCTTATTTTGGAAGGAGGAAATTTAATACAGTATTTTTAGTGTGTCCTATAGTTAGATCATACTGAAAGAAGTAAGAACTCATAACAACAGTGTATTAAGGAAGGATAGCACAGTCAATGTAGAGGTTTTTACCAAAGTTTGAAGGTTTCTTCAATCTACCCAGTGAAGAACTCCCTCTAAATAAATAAATAAATAAATACATACATACATACATACATACATAAATACATAAATAAATAAAAATCCTATTCGACAAATCAGAACAGAACAGAACAAACTCATGAATGCATTTGACATAATAGAACAGTGTAGACTAGAAGATGTAGGAGGGAAAATTCACATATTTCTTGAAAGATGATGGGATATGCTTAGAGCTTTACAGTTGGTATATTAGGAGGGTTATGTGTAATTCTCTTTAGAAATAATGTATTTCTATTGTTTTATTTTAATGCGTGACACGCTGGAGCTTCTTGGTACTCCTGTGATTTCTGACACCCATCTTTGCCATTTACAGAGGACAAATAGGTAGACACAAGCCCTTTGGAACACAAACTATCTGTGTATTTGGATCTGTAACATAATTTTTAGAATGTAAGCCTATTTTCTACTGTATTTGTAGTTTTAAAAAGAACTAAAAAATCCTGTAGGAATGGATAGTAATTGAGCTCACATTTTCTTCTTAGGAAATAAAATACGTGTACAAAAGAATCAGAGCAAATCTGAGTGAAAAAGCCCCATACATTCATTACGCTACATGGAGCTCAGAACCTTTGAAGACAATAACAGAGATTAGTTAGGCTAGATATGATGTGTGAATTGAAGTCACCTACAATGGTAGCTTTTATTTATCTCTTTGAGCTGCCACAGTCTTAAGGGGGTCTAAAATTCTGCTCTCTAGGGGAAGGAACTCACTCACATATGTAAGTGCTGGACTCCCAGATGTGCAGAAAAAGGAGCTCAACTTTCAGTTAAGTACTCTTCTTAGAAGTCATTTATAATCTTAAAATAAAGGATTTGTTATGCCAGAGGTGTGATAGAAACAGTTCAAAGCATTCCCAATGAAGACTGATGAAAAGACTTAATTCAAATAAGGAAACCAATGTTATTCTTGAAGCTTCTATTGGTTCATGGATCAACTTTAGCCCAGAATCTTTACTGGACTTCTAATGCTCAGATTTCTGCTCTAAAACAGGCTATGCTTATAGTCCTTCTCAGTAAGAATAAAACTCAGCTGCCAGACTGGAGCAAAAAGATAAGAACTTTCCACTTTTCTCGGCATTTTGACAACACACTGATGTAGTTTTGTGCCAACCGTTTGGCATTTCTGATAGGAGCTTAAGGAAGCTTTTTCTCAGACTTTTGAGCAGTGCTAGCAAATACCAATAGCTAATGCCTTACAGATATTCAGGAACTTTAATTTACTTGCTTTAAGTACCGGGAGAAGAATGCAGTTTTATTTCCGTGCCTTCTGAGCCCCTGCTCCATTAGCCTCCTATGATCAATTGTCAAACTATGGTTTCTGTTTGTACTACAATTGCATCCAAGGGCAGTAATAAGGCCTGTGCTCTTGTGTTGAGAACAATGTCAACAGGCAGGAAGAAATGGCCTAGGAATAATTAGTTTAGTCTAATCTAGTTAAACCGCAGCTCTGTGTTACAGCTTGCACAGTAGGTGCAGTGTAGGTATAGTTTTCTGGCTGTGCTCTCCAAACTTCTCAAGTGAATACTGTAAACTGTAGCCACCCAGTTAAGTCCTGTTCACCAAAGTGAAGCACCTAAATACAGCAGGGTCTTTCTGTGGAGGACTAAAGTCACTTCTTTCCCTGAGAATTTAAGACATTTGTTTCAGAAGAGCCTCATTTAGATCTTAAAAGACAGGACTAGTGATGTGCGTAAATTGGGTGAACTGACTCCCAGTGCATGTTTCTGATGTATCTTATTTAAAAGTGATGCATTCGTGTGTCTTAATGAACCACAGCTTATTCCATCTTTACATTGAAGTAAAATGATCTGTCCTCATGGGGTTAATGCATAACAGCTGGTGCACTGTGAATCCATACTGCTGTGGCTAAGAACTTCTCGAGAAAGTAAATCCTTATGGTAACAAAGAACAGGAATGAAGGAAAGGAAAAATCATTAAGTTTACTGTCTGCATGAACAGAATAGCACAGCCTAGGAGAGTAAGATTCAGTTCAAGATTAACACATCCAACTCCACACCTAGGTATTTACAGGCACATTAGGCAACTGAACTTCCACTTTGGTGGAGATCCATCCAATACGAGAGTGCTTCTGCTAGCTTCAAAGCATCGGCTGGCCAGCTGAATCCCTCTGTAGGCTGTCCAAACCCTCACTGACTGTCACAGCAACTGATGTACACTACAACTGATCATCTTGGTTCAGATGAGGTAGTCTTGAATTGAATCCCACCTGGAGGATCATCATGTTACTAGATAAAATTGGTCAGGCAAAATCTGCAGAACAGCTTCATAGAGGTCCCAGGATCTTTCAGATGAACATCTGTGCCTGGAATTGTCATTCCGATTTAAAAAAAAAAACCAAAAACTTCTGTGCAGTACTTGTCAGTATTTGAACTTTTTCCCCCTGCTTTCTCCTCATACTGCTAGAAGAGGAGAGGTTGACTTTCTCTTTTCTGCTAGAACCACACCTGCCCCATTTTTCAGTTTTCTTTCTAAGGACATATTTGTGTAATCATAATAGATCCACAAAAATTGAGAAACTCATAATTCTCCTTCCTATCATGAGTGAATGCTAAAAGAGCAACTTGCCTGCTATTAGAAGCATTAAGTAAAATGGAAGCATCTCTCCAGTCCCTGGAGATGGAGAAGGCATGGGTCCTTTCATATTATTTCCATATATTCATGACATTAATTAAAAATGCTTTGTGAATGAGAGAAAAATTTTCCCAGTGGAGCAGATCTTCTTCTTCTTTTTTTTCTTGTCTTTTTTTTTTTTTCCTTTTCTTTATTTTTCCTTCCATTGATCTGGGAAACAGCCATTATAAGACCTGCAAGACAAAGAATGCTAAGGATGGTCCCCTCCTTTGCCCTGGAGGACTTGGAGAGAAACCTAGAATTCTGATCGTATTCAGTGCCCCAACCACGTAATGTGACAGATATCCACACCACTGCTTATTTAAACTGAAGTATCTAGCTGGAGTAACAGCCTGCTTCCAATTCTGTTTTCCAAAGCCTGTTTTTCGTGAGATAGTCAAGACATTCTTCAGCCAGCAAGTTTTGTTGTTGGGGAAGGAAAGAGAGAAAGGAAAAGGACAAAACAGTCTTCTCACTATAAAAACAAAATTATTCAAATGTGATATTAAATTAATTTTAAGTTTCAAAATGTCACTTCTCTGGAGCCACATTTTTATCTAGTCTTACTGTTAATTCTGTTTTAAGTGTTAAAATAAGTCACTGTCTCCTCACATCTGACGAGGTGCTGCTGTACTGTTATGCTGTTAAGTGTCTGAAGTATTCCACGTGATGCAGTCAGGGTAAGTTGCAACCTGCTATTTGGAACTAGGCATTAAGCACTGGACTGCCTTCTTACTGCTTTGCTAACAGCTTTTCCAGTATTAGTGGACACTGAACAGTTTCCAAATGCATACATGTCTGTAAAGAAAGCCCATATCACTCTGGAGGTAGCACAATCCAAGAAGGACCTGAGAAAGAGAACAGAATTTCCTAAAAAATAGTGATTCCAAAAGTTGGATTTTGACTATATCCTTTTCAATTGACTTCTAACCATTGAATTAGTACCTAGGACTCATCCAGAATTCTGTCTGACTTTCCTGGAAAAGACACTTAACTTTTGGATTACTTTTAGGTCTTTTGTACCAGTTGATGCCTTTCCTGTCTGCTCTTCACACTTCTAACACACACTAGTCTGAGAACTGTGGCTTATGACTAAGATGAAAAATATCTAGATAGTCATATCCTTAGGACACACTGATGGGTTTCATAGAGAAAGCACAGGTAAATGGAGTTTATTAACTTATAATTCAGGCAATATAAAATTCATCTGTTTCTAATAGCCTGCCCAGGGAATATCAAACAGGCATGTTTCCAAACCATTTTACCTGCCTCTGTCAGGAACTTGTCCTGAAATGGAAGGAATACAACCTCATCTATTTTAGTTAGCTGGCAGCAGTTTTCTTTCCTTTTTTTTTTTTTTTTTTTTTTTTTTTTTTAAAATAACTTCTTCCAAATCTGGTTTGCAGGCATCTTTTTCCTTCCTGGTTTCATCCTGTATTTACCATCCATTTCCAATGGCATCTGTATTCATCATCTTTTTTTTTCCCTGGCAACTTTTGTACTCTTTAATCTCTGCTCTACTTGGTTTCTTCTCCTAAAAATCTCTTTTTATTTGCTTCAGTAATCACTGCCTCTCATACATACCCTCTTACATTCCCGTATTACTTTCCATTGCTCATGCTTTTCCAAAGCACCTTCCACTCCTCCATGTGCTCCCCTTGTTCATGAGGTCTACACTGAAACAATGCTCCCACTAACAACCAGGAGATCTCATCCTCCAGTAATGCTATGGGCGGGGGACTCTTTTCTTCAAAGAAAAAATCAGGTAAGGACCTCTCCGCCTAAAAGACTGTTTAAGTAGTGAACAATACCAGCAGAAATGAATTTACAGTACGTTTCTACTTTGACTAACACCCACCTGTGTCCAATACTTATCTTTGGAGAGGATGAATCACCCCCTGGAGAGTCTCTTTACTCTCTGCTGTCTGTAGGTGGGAAACCAGATGATTAGCTTAGAATAGCTGTCTCACAGAACAAAAGTTAAAAACCAGCATGCAAACCCCAACCAAGACCAGAGGTTAGAAGTTCCTTGCCCAAGCTGAAACTCATCACTCCCAACTTTGTTCTTAGGGAGAATAGGCAACTCCAGGGGTACAGTTTGTCTCACCTATCATAACCACTGCTCATCCAAGGATCAGAAGAATTGCATTCTGAAGGAGTGTTGTATTTGGCTACATAGGGAGGGTAAGGTTCTAAGACTAATTTTTAAACACCTGAGTTGGTCAGGGTAAATGTTGAAACTGGCATGTTACCACACAGTATGTGCAAAGGTGAAAACGTAAAGCAATTCTGCATTATGTTGCACATCCAAAGTGGTAGTAAATTGGAGTATGGCAGATTCCCCTGAGTGTTTGAGTGACAGCACAGTGACTTCACTTTGGGATAGCATCTGTCTAGTCTTCATCACAAGCAGCTCCAGAGTCAGGATGATATCCTTAGAGCTCTCAACCAATTTACTACTGCTCGCATTACTTAGGATTCAGGAGCTATTGGAATTCAAACAATGACGACATACAACCAATCCATTAATGAAGTTTATTCCTTTTTTCAAATACATGATGTTAAGGATAAGAATTATTTATGACCAGCATGCATGCAAATCAGTAAGGAAGCATTTATTTTCCTCATGAGTGAGTGAAGTGACAAAGATGCACTTTGAAGTCTGTTTGAAATGTTGTATGCTGTTACTGCACATTTTCACCACGCTCAAAATAAGAGGTTAATTGCAGACAGGCCAGAAAAATAAGAAAATAGCATCACCATTTATAAACATAGTGTACAACATGAACTTCTGACTAGCTTTCACTGACAGCTGTAATATGGTAAATGAGTATGACAACTGAAACCGCAATATACTATTTCACTCTGAATCCTGTACAGTCTTTCTCATACAGCTTATAATCATCTTCTACTTTTATAGAGAATATGGAGTCTTCACCCAAAGGAAGCAGTATAATTTAGGCCAATAAGCAGAAATCAATATTAGAACATCAGAAAAGAGAATTCTGTTTTCTTTGAACATGAAGATATGTTTGGGACTCAGGGCAACAAACTGCCCCTGTAAATGTCATCACTATCTCAAAAGCAATAATGTACGCTGCTGAAGGAACTGAGGAAGAAAGGGAGAAAACAGTTGGTTACAGTTAACTTACCATTTGTGCAATGTGAATGTGAATGCTTACATCATCCTAGCAATAGCATGAACAACCAAACCGTGCCTGACTTAAAAGTCACAGATGTTTTTCAAATCAAACATATTATGAAGAAAAATAGAAGTGAAAAAAGAGAATTGTTCTTATGTCTAACATGCATTTGAATAGCAAAAATCCTTTTAATAGAGAATCTGTTATCAAAGACAGTTTTTACTACCTGCATAAGCATGACCTAGATTACATGAGCAAAGAATGATACATATTATGTGATGTGTCAAAACATGTAAGTGTTTAATGTTGCTGAGATTTTGGCAAAGAAAACCTCTCTCAATCTGTTCAAAGAATGAGACAGTCAGATAAATGCTAACAGCAAAGAAGACAAAATATTTCTCTTCTATGAAAGCATATAAAGAGCTTGGCTTTTGCACATGACCCATAATATAAACAACACAGCTTTTTGACAGGGTATGTATTGGTATTGCACTGAGCTTCCTTAACAACCATTGTGGCCTTTCAAAACCAAAAATGCTTAGTAATAATATAGTCATTGTCATATAAAGGGATAAAAGCGCCCAGAAGGGATTCAAGGCATATTTTTTCTTATTCTACATAGGATGAGTGAGGCAAAGAGGAGGAATTAAGTTACCCTGGCAAGTCAGTAAGTGTTGCGAGTACAATCCATGAATGGAAGCTTCATCTTTTCCTAAGTCTGACCCAGAACCCAGCTCCAGGAGAAAAAAAAGTCCCCCTGGAGGCCTTCAAAACAGTTAACCACAATTCACTGACTGTTTAAGGAAGCAGCACGCAGCTGAAGCAAGAGTGCTTCACCAGCAAATCAGAAATACAGCTCTAAGGTTGGTGTCTCAGCAGACTAAAACTACCTCATGGTATCTTAATGAAAAGACTGATGAAATGCCCCAGTACTTGACATGGGCAGGAGGGATGTGATTGTCTCTATTGATTGGAAGAAGATCTGGGCCATCCTGTCAAGGCAATCTGCATCCTTCCTCATGGTAGGTCATGCTGCAGTACACAAATCCTCCCTCTACTTCCTGCTCACACGTACACGCAGATCACTCAGCAGAGAAGTGTGCCCGTGCCCCGTGCCACTGGGGACACCCGTCCCTGAGTCAGGCCTTGTTGCAGTTGGCCAATAGCGGCCCTGGGCAACTTTCCTCATATTCTGCAGAATAATTTATTCTGCACTATGGCTTAAAATACTTCCTGAACTATAGATACATTATGACTTTCACCCATGCTGATCTCTTTTGAGGCATATACAGAAATATTCAAGTGAATTTCTGAAGCTTGGGCTTCCAGTAATGGATCTATGTTATTTAGCTTCTACTAAATTATAAATTTTTTGAGCTCTCCTGTCTACCACATGACTGAAATCAGACTTTTAGCATTATACTCAGTGGCAGTTTGTTTTTCTGTTGTTCTTATCTTCTGTCTTACACTTGGGAACTTCATTTGCAGTTTTCTCTCCTGTTGTACTGTCCTTCATGTTTAATGAGTTATCAAAATCCTTCTCAATGGTATTTCAATTCCCTTAAAGCTTCTTTCAATGTTACCACTGAGATTCACAACCTTGTAAAAACATATTATTCTCTACTAATTGACTGTGATATCTTTGGACTTCAGCGTTTATTCAATACTACATTGCAGCACTATGTTTTATTACAATTTAGGAAAACCAAATTTATGTTGCAATAGAGTAGCTCATTTGTGTTTTGTTATGCTTACTTACTAAGTAAAGGAAAAGAACAGTTCTCCGAACCTAGGAAACTGAGTCATGAATTGCAAACCATAAAAACGAACAAACAAAGAATTTCATTGTACAAAGGGGTTGAGTCTATGGGATTTGATACTAGTCAGCAACATCGAGTATGCCCTACTTGTGGTCTCTAGAAATGTTCTCCATGTCATGGGGTTCGGTGCTCCTTCCTCTCTTCCTACTGCCAAAACAAAAAGCATAACAAGATTTATTAGAAAGAACCACTTCAGAGGCTATATGCTCCTCTGAAATGCGACCTTTATCTACCACCACCTCTATCAAAGCTGGAGATACTGGAAGTGAAAAGACAAGAGTGCCAAAGATGAAGCATACGTAACTGAGCTCCAGACACAGGTGTTGGAGCATCACATGTGGCAATCCAGAAAATCTCAACGTGCTTTCTGTGTTTGGTGAGATTTTTCCCCCAAAACCCACGCCTCCCAGCCCGTTAGCTGGGCTGTATCAGCCCTCCTTTACTGCACAGCCCACTGCACAGCAATAGGAAGAGTTCAAGCCGTAACAGCTCATACCAGGGGAGTCTCAGCAGGATGTGAAAAAGTTGTTTACTCTTAATTTGTAAGGATGTGGTATTAGTTGTAAGATCAATTTCCTTTTAGGGCAGCTAAGCAGAATATTACCTCTTAGCTCAAGGATTCTGTAGGTAAAAATTATTTATCAGTTTTGCACAGTAATTTTTTTTTCCTCTCTTTGCTATAGTATTCTCCTATTTGCTGTCATCTATCTTTTTATTTAACTAAATGGCATGGAATTATTGGCATTTACTACCTGGACAAAGAATGAGTTCTCTGGACAAAGAAAAAGCCTATAATGTTTCTTTTGAACAGCACTAGCTTTTTATCATGCTGAAGTGGATACAGAAAGTTCCTCTGGTCAATTACTCACTCACCAGCAGCAACCACCACAATTGTGCTCTTTCAGAAACACGTGAAGCTAGCATCTTCTGGGTAACAGCAAATGGATTTCCTTCTTCTGAAAAACGACTATAACGAATTCGAAATCTTAGCAGAATGGATAGCCTGTGGACAGGACTTCCAAATAACCACTGGAACAAGTATTATAAAAACAATAATAATCAGAGATCGTTTCTACAGGAACCAACCAAACCTGTTCATTTAAAGGCGTTATGTGCCAGGCTACCAAATGCACAGGACAATAAATTACTTTTCCAGGTCTGTGCCTTTAGACACCACTCAAAGTCCTTTTATGACTTCTTTCTAGTGAACCACCTTCTCTTCAGTATTTATTTCAGTATCTTTTTCTGCTATTGCATGAATTATGATACCCTGGAGAATGCAGTGTATCAGGGTGATTCAAGAGGTCCATCAACTCAGGAAAATCCACTGCTCAGAGCTCCCAGAGTCCATATGCCTCTTGAAGAGATGCTGACAATGATTAGTGAGGAATGAAGGATATTTTTCCATTAGGATACATTAGTGGTATCCTTTGCCTCTGCTATTTGAAGTGTCCCTAAAGATTGCAATAAAAAAAATGATCTTTGCATATATGTGAGTAGCAGGACATGGATCTGACTGTCAAACTAGGATCAGCAAAGGGGGTGGAAGGACATCTACTTTGGTGCATTGGCCATGACCTGCTTTAACACTTTGATTGCTCGTGTCTCCATGATGTCTTTAGCATCTGTAAGTTCATATATGCTGCTACCTCAAAATAGAGATACAAAGCTTAATATTTCTGGGAAATCCTTACAATACTTCTTATGAAAAGAGTAAAGGGATTTTGAGATGTTATAACTATGATAATAAGTTAGAAATATATATGTGACTAGAAATGGTGGCACTAGGATAACTTTTTCAAAGGAGTGGGATTTGTTTAAGGTATTAATGTTTTTTTAAACATTGCTTACACTAAAATAACTGTCAGTTATGTTCATATAGCATAGAGCCATTCTTCAAGGATGGCAGAGTGTAGGAATGCTTAAAATATATGAATATATAGAATATGATGAACATAATGATTCTGGAAGCCTAATATAATTTTAAAAAAGAAGTTAGCCATTTGAACTGATGTGAATCAGTTGAGGAACTGTTGATAAGACAATAGATGAGCTAGCTGTTGGATTTGCAACCAAATAAACTTCATAACAAACAGAATATACAGAATCATAAACAGAATGTTTATATCAAAACTCAAATTACCAGATTCTAGAGATGCAAGTGAAAGGCGACAGACATCATAAAGTCCTTTCATGCTAATGTAAGTAAGTAGCTCCGAGAGTAATGCCGCCTAGTTATCTCCATGGAAACTACAACAGACACAAAGAGCACAATAACACTCTTTGATAGAGCAGATTCTCAGTTACAAAACACTGCTTTTTGACACAGTCCCCACCACTGGCTGTACATTTTCACCAGCCATGAACAAGAGCCTGCGTGCCACGCTCATAAAAACCTGCACCAGGGGAGGGGACCCACCGTCACTGTCACCACTGCTGGAACGCGCCACCCACCCCCTCACTGTGCTGACACCCACTGCTTGGTCTCTGTAAACATTCAGCAGCATCGATGAATGTCAGTGGGTGCAATTTTTTCTGCATGGAGGAATTCAGTGACACCCCTTTGCTTCACACGCACTGCCATGTCAGACGCCACGTTGTCAGACTGCCCCTCTGCTGCCGTCTGTCACACAGCAACAAAATTTAATGGGATGTTTGTGGGAAGGTTCAACCTCTACTGCCAGACCACCAACATCTGTCTCTGATGTCGTGGGCCAATGTAATAAAATAGGAGGCATTAATTCCGGAGCAGCCCTTGTATAATATTAGTAAAATTCTCATATATGTACACACTCTGAAATTAGCAAAATAAAATTAAATCTGAAAGCTCAGAGAAGAAAAGGTGTTTCATCCCTTAATGTCAATGTAACACCTCAAAATAGTGCACTCTATCTTCCCATTTTGCTAGAGGTACAGCTGGGAAAAAATACAGCTTTACTCTTGGCAAATAGAAGAAGATGTTAAGGAGAAAATGTAAAGGGGCAATGAAAATAGATGGACTTACAAAGTGCTTAAAAAGAGGTTTTGAAAGACATCTCTGCTCAGTGGATGATGACAAACAAAAGGATTTGGCAGGTTAGTCAGCTTGCCAGGCTGGTCAGCCTGCCAAGAGCTGGCTGGACATATTCGTCATTGCTGTTCTCTCGTTCAGTAGAAATTAGTCTCCAGAATAAATAATCAGATACATTATTTTGCAGCTCCCTCTGCATGCTTAGTATCATAACACACACATGCAATACAGTGAGGGCCATGACAAACTGTTTATAAAGCAAAGACAATGCTGGCCAAGCTGGTTATATTTACAGCGAGCTGTTCTATTTACATGGCAGCTGCGGTAAAAGGAAGAGCTATCTCGCAGGCAGACCAGCTGCAGGCTTTGCGCACAGAAAGGTAAAGGCTGAAGTGTCACACCGGGGGGGATGGACAAAAACATACCTTTGTGTCCTTTCCTAGAAACTGATTGCAGCAAAAATGTGGAGCCCAGCTCAAAGAAATGGAAGGGGTGGAAATCACTGTGAGCCCAGTTAAGCCTCCAGACCCTAGCGTGACACCCAGCAGTTCGCAGGTCCCCTTTGTGCCATGGCAAAATGCACCACAGACGGAGGAAGTAATCAGCTGGTTTTACTTACAGTGTAAGTGACAAATCTCTCCATGGCACAGCAGGGGCTGACTTCCCAAAGGAGAGATAGACCTGCTTTGAGATATCTAACCTTACACAGATAAAGCAGAGTGCTTTGGCTCATCTGTTTAATTGAGCAATACTAATTATTGTTTTGCCTAGGCCTATGATATAACATGCTTAGGTTTTAAACGCACACAAAAAAGCCTTTTTCTTGCCATTCAAGTTACGCATCATAGCATCATGCTGGAAATTAATTAAAATAAGTATGAGACGGATATGAAAACAGCAAAACCAATTATAAGAGCAAGTCTTAGAGGCATGAAACACCATCTTATAACCATGGTGTTGCAATTTACAAATATCTGTCATTCATGCAACCTACCCATTTTATTCCCAGAAGAGTTGGGAATCCAGCTGATGAGTAATAATAATTGACACAAAGAGACTGAGCACTGCTGCTGGCATTGAGTGGAAAGGAGCATAAAGGGCAGAAAATTATGAGAAGTCAGTTGTTACTAAACCATCATTTTGTTATGCTTACATCTAGCTTGATCATTTTCACTCATCAGACACAAAAGTCAGTTTAAACTTAACTTCAGAGAAAGAAAGAGAAGTGATAAAATCAATACAGATGACTACAACTATGTATGCTGGAAGAGGCCTCTGGTAGTCATCTAGTCCCAACCGCTCTCAAAGCAGGGCTGACTTCATTATCTGAGGTTGCTCAGGATCTTGTCCAGATAGAACCTTCACAATCTCACTGACAAACCTGCTCCAGTGTTTAGCAGGAACACTAGCTGTGAATTTTTTTCCTTACGTCTAGCTGCAACCTCTGCCCATTTGCCTCTTGTCTTTTTCTTGTGCATGTCTGAAAAAACTCTGACTATTTTTTTCCCTGATCCTCCCCTCTGAGTTGCTGAAGATAGTAATTACATCTGCCCCCGTCTTAGCTCTCTCTTCTCCAGGCTAAAGAAAACCATCTCTCTCAGCCTCTCCTTGCACATCATTTGTTCCAGCCCCTCATCATCTATTAAGAGACAAGTACTCCACCGATCTCACTCTTGTGCCAGTATTCTCATAGGCAGCGTTCAGACAGGTTTCCAACTATCCTCACTGTCTCCCTGTCCAGTCCGTATCTCCCTATTCTGGCTAAAAGGAAGCTGTAGGACTGTCAAAAGTCAAGGTAAAAGACATCTGCTCCTCTTGTTCACTGAACCAATCATCTCATCACAGGAAACACTCATGTTGGTCAGGTATGATTTGTCATTGCTAAATATGAGCTGGCTGTTCCCACTCACCTTCATGTGCTGGACTTGTCATTCTAGAGGACCTCCTCCACAGTCTTCCCACAGACTGAGCTAAGAGTGACCATCTAAAGTTCCACGGACAATCCCCACCTCCCCCACCCCCCCCACCCCCCCGCCGCCCCCGTTGTTGGTCTTCTTGAAGACAGACATAAATTTGTCTTTTACCTCCTGCTATCAGTGAGGCTGCTATCAGAGCAGCCTCACAATGACATTGGCCAGCTCCCTGGGTTTCCTCAGATGTGTCCTGTCTGGTCAGTTTGACTTCTGCATGTCCAGTTTATGCTCTCTGGTCTCTAATTCATTCATGCCCTGCTCTGGTGAGTACTGCTCTCCCCCCACAAGGCATGGAGACCTGCAAGGCAGAAGAGTAGACCTTGCCAGTAAAGACTGTGGCAAAGTCAGCACTGAATACCTTAGCCCTTTCCAAATCCTTCATCAATGGGTTGCTCACCCATTCAGCAGCAAACTACCATTTTCTTTTTCCTGCTAACATACCCAGATGAGATGGTTTTGTTGCTCAGCAACAAACTTTACTAGTTTCAACTCCAGTCAGCTTTCATTCTTGCAGTTTCATCCCTCCCCGCCCTTTGGGCAGTGTGTTCCTGCTTCCACCCAGTGCATTCTTTCCTGTGTTTGATTTCAGTCAGGAGTTCCTTGATCACCCATGTTGGCCTCCTCTTACCCCTATCTGTTCTTCTGCATACCAAAAGGGATCATTCATGTACTTTGAGGAGGCTGTCCTTGGAGATTCACCAGGTCTCCTGAGTCCATCTCCCCTCAGGGAAGCATCTCACAACATGTGAAAAAGTAATGACTTTACATCTGAATAATGTATTTAAGGCTTTTCTTTAAACATCTATTTATTAAAAAAACTCCCCAAAAGAAGCTTTGAAATTTGAGTTCTCCTTTTTAATCTTTCCCTCTTATTTTGTTCTTGACTGGTGCAGAGATCACCCCTGATTTTTATACCCTGATTGCATGCCCTCCATTCTATTTTTATGTCATCATATTTAAACTGGATCCTCACAGCTGGATTATAGCTTGACTTTGCTGATTGATTTGTGTGACTTTTGTGTCAACACAAATACAATCCTCATCTCAGTTCTCAGCATGTCAGTCTTGAATACTACGACACTGAATAAACATGATTACTTTTTGGTCTTGACAAGTCAAGCTTGCCTTGTTCATGTACTTTCAGCGTGTTCATATTACTAGAGAGATAATTTATCAGCATTTTTCAGACCACATTATGTTTTTCTTTGCATTCCACATTGATTACTTGTTTTCCAAAACAATAACTATTACTTAATATTTTTTCTCCTTTTAAGCCTTTTTCCCTTTCCTACCACCAACTGCTCTGATTTTGCAATGACAGCTACTATCATCAGTCAGCTTATGCTGCAACGCTCCAGCCTATACTTTTAATTTTTAATGGCATCTTTGTCTATCTATATGTCTCCCCTCACCCTTGGGAGTAACACTCCTTATTAGTTCCCTGTTTTACCATGTTCAAATCCCTGCTTCAGAACTCCTCCATGGCACGTGTAAACTTCACAACAGTTTAGGCTGCTGATGCACTCACACTACTTTCTACCATTTTCAGGGTGTCAAGGGTTAGGGCTTGGCTGTCCACTAGACAAATGGCAGATGCTCTCTATTAATCCCTTTTCCTCCCCAAAGGGGAATAGAAAGGGAATAGAAAGGGAATAAGGGAGAGATACTTATCAATAGGAAAAGAAAACTAAAACTGCTTTGATGAAAATAATAAAATTATATATATACAAATATATAAAAAACCAATACTGAACCCAACGCCGCTGATGGCAATCACTTCACTGTCACCACTGACGCTGTGGGCAGACACTGGGGAAGGTTCAGGCTGGACTCAGCAGCAGACAGGAACCAGATGCAGGAGCTGGATTCTGGAACTGGATTCAGGAATACACGGATTGGGATTGAAGGCAGAACAGACAGAGTCCTCCTCGGACACCAGCAATTGAAGATGAGAGCTTGACCCTCGAGATCCTTCAGCTTTATATTGAACATGATGTCTATGGGATGGAACACCTTGTTGGTCAGTTTAGGGTCACCTGTCCTGTCCGCTCCTCCCCACAGGTACAGTCTCTAACTTACTGCACCCCCACCATGGTACACAGGACTTAGCAGTGACCTTGGTCTGCACAGGAGCAAGGATGAGCAAGAGCCTTTCTGCACACCAGTCCCTGGTAGTAACTGCAAACATCAGTGTTATCACCTCTAGAAGCAGACCTTGTCTGCAAAACTGTGCCGTTAACTGCAGAAAGTGCAGCCACTGAGCAGAGACTGAGCTGGAAAGTGAAATCACTGAACAGAATGAGTTCTGTTCTAACTCAAACCAGGACACAAGGATATTTTTCCTTGTTGTCCTTGTCAGTGTGTATATGTCTATTTTTTTATACTTAGACTGCAATTTAATTGCATCAAGAGGTGTCTCCCAACATGGTGCTCTGACAGTGGTGTTCTGATCTGTCATTGGCACACCTGGACTTCAGAGAAGCATATATAGTATCATTGTCAGTGCAGGCAGTAGTAGGTAGAACAGACTGGTGAGTCACTCACCTGTTATCCATCCCTGGGAACTTCAGTTTCAGTTATGCCTAAACTTGATCAAGTATTTAAATATAGATGCATCCTTGTTAGCTTCAAATTAGCTAGATGAAAAATGGCCAGAGAACAGATAAACAAATGTAGCAAATCTGCTATGCCACCTCATCAGGGGCATAGATTTGCAGCAGCCTAACCTGCTAGGGGTTCATTGCTGCATCCGGCCAAGGAGCAGTTCTTGAAATATATATCATTTACGTCAAGCTTCATATGTCAGTAGAAACTGTAGACCTGATAATAAAGACAGGCAGATATGAATAAATGAAGCTGATGAAGGAGAGTGTCTAAGCTTTCATAAAGATGCTCCTCACAACCCTTTACGCTATACCTTATAAGAAACATTAAAAAACCAAACAACAACAAAAACCTTAAGTGATTCAGTTCTTTTCTGAATATTTTCACTCAAACACAACTGCAGCTCATCTTCTCTTGCTTTATCTGAGAGAAGGGTTGAATTTTTAAGCTTACGTTTCCTAAAAGATACCAATAGAAAAGTTAGATTTGAGTTTCTTGTAATTTAAAAATAGTCATTCTCCATTACAATGGAACAATTCCTTGGAAACTGTATAACAGACTTCAAGAAAGTAGATTTTGTTAAACTCAGAGAACTGGTAGGCAAAAACTCATGGGAAGCAAATTAAGAGGCAAAAAAGGAGAGTTAAGGATAATGGTTGGTAATTTCTTAAAGTAATGACATAAAGGGTGCAAGAACAATTCACCCTAATGCAAGATACCGTGTGTGGTAAGAAGCTATTTTGTCTAAACTATGAGCATTATTACATGATATCAAAGGGCTGGGGTGAGTAGGGCATGAAGGCAGAAAGATAGCAAAAGGGTGTTGAAAAGACTGAAGTGGTTAATGGCTTTTTTACATTCGCCTTGATTAAAAACTTCATTTTCAACAGAGACCTACCATCATATATACCAGAGAGTAAAATCATACAATAGTTTGGGTTGGAAAGGGCCTTTAAAGGTCGTCTAGTCCAACGCCCCTGCAGTGAGCAGGGACATCTTCTACTAGATCAGGTTGCTCAAAGTCCCATCCAACTTGACCTTGAATGTTTCCAAGGATGGGTGTGGCAGGTTGAAGAAAAAACCCTGCTTGAAGGCTTACTAATTGAATTATTCCCTTCCATGTTACGATTTGCCCATCTTATGGGATGAGAAGTTTTCTCTCGCGGGTACTGCCCCTTTAAGAAGCTGCGGGCTCGGGCGGCCGGGGGCTACTAGGGACTTCGGGGGCATTCGGCTACTCGGGACTTCCGGGGCTACTCGGGACTTGCGGGGCTAGTCGGGACTTGCTGGGCTGTTTCCCGGACGGCTTCGGGGGCTTTTCTCGGGTTGTTCGCAGCTCATTCGCTGCCTTCCTCGGCTGTTCTCCGGACACTCTCGGCTCCGCAGAGCACTGCAGGACCTCAGCTTCGCTCCGGGGAAGAGGCTTTTTCTCCAAAATCCTGTGGCTTCGCTCCGGGGACCTTGCAGGCTGCTGGAGCGGACCGTGCACCGGGGCAGCCCCGCCACGCCGCCTGGGACAGACGACTTGCCTGGAGGCTTTTCTGCTGCCGTAAGGTTTTACCCTCTTTGTCTGCTGCTTTGATTTCTTCTCTGCTTCAACGAATTCGGTAGGGACAGCGATTTCCACATATTACAGCCCGGCGTTCATAATAGCCGCGGGTTTCTTTGTTCGCTCCACGAAAGCGCACACGTGGCCGGTGCCATTTTTCTGGACTGCACGTGGTACCGTCCCCCTTTGTCTTTGTTCTTGTGTTTAAAACCCTCACCTTTCCATCCTGCACAGATTCTCAGATTTTGCATTGGTTTTTCCCTGCATGTTATATATATTGTTCTAGTTTTAATAAAGTTTGTTTCAGTTTTCCAAATGTTCAGAGGTCTCACAAATCTTTTATTTTTCCTTTCCGTATCTCTGCTTTTGAACCCTTTTCTCTCCCGGAGGAGAGGGGTTCGGGGATAGGGAAGGACTCGTCCCCGTGCATCGGCTTGCCTCAGCCGACCGGCGACAATGGGGCAACTACGCCTCTCTGGGCAACCTGTTTCAATGTTTCGCCATCCTCATTGTAAAAAATTTCCTCCTTGCATATAGTCTAAATCTCTCTTTTAGTTCAAAACCATCAGCCCTTGTCCTTGTTGTAACAGGCCTGCTAAAAAGACTAGGGGAGATCTAGATTAGATAGTCAGGAAAAATTTCTTTACAGAGAGGGTTGTGAAGCATTGGAATAGTCTGCCCAGGGCAGTGGTGGAGTCCTCATCCCTGGAAGCATTTAGAAGATATGTAGATGTTGCGCTGAGGGACATGGTTTAAGACCCCTGGCAGTGCAGGGTGAATGGTCAGACTCAATGATCTTAAAAGTTTCTTCTGAACAGATGATTCTGTGATTCTATGCCTGTTTCCATCTTCCTTACAGGGTCCCTTTAGGTGCTGATAGGCTGCAATAAGATCTCTCTGGAGCCTTCTCTTCTCTGGGCTGAACAACCCAACTCTCTCAGCCTGTCCTCATAGGGGAGGTGTTCCAGCCCCCTGATAATTTTTCTGGCCCTCCTCTGGACCTGCTCCAACAGGTCCATGTCCTTCTTGAGCTGAGGACTCCAGAGCTGGACACGGTACTCCAGGTGAGGTCTCACCAGAGCGGAGTAGAGCAGCAGGATCACCTCCCTCGACCTGCTGGCCACACTTCTTTTGATGCAGCCCAGGATACTGTTGGCTTGCTGGACTCATGTCCAGACTTTCTTCCACCAGTACCACCGAGGCCTTCTCCACAGGGCTGCTCTCAATCATATCATCCCCAGCCTGTACTGACACTGAGGATTGCCCTGATCCAGGTCCAGGACCCTGCACCTGGCCTTGTTGAACCTCCTGATGTTCTTATGGGCCCACTTCTCCAGCTTGTCGAGGTCCCTCTGGATGGCATCCCATCCCTCAGCTATGTCAACAGTACCACTTAGCTTGGTGTCATCTGCAAACTTGCTGAGGGATAGATGACATCCATAGCTCTTCCCCTATCCACTGATGTAGTCACTTCATCACAGAAGGCCACTAGGTTGCTCAGGCAGGACTTGCTCTTGGGAAAGCCATGCTGGCTGTCTCAAATCACCTCCCTGTCCTCCATGTGCCTTAGCATAGCTTCTAGGAGGACCTGTTCCATGATCTTCCCAGGCACAGAGGTGAGGCTGACAGGTTGGTAGTTCCCAGGGTCCTCCTTTCTACCCTTTTGAAAAATGGGTGCAATGTTTCCCTTTTTCCAGTCACCAGGGACTTCACCTGACTGCCAGGACTTTTCCAATATCATGGAGAGTGGCTTGGCAACCACATCAGCCAATTCCCTTGGGACACTGGGATGCATTTTGTCAGGTCTCATAGACTTATGTATGTTCAGGTTCCTCAGGTAGTCATGAACCTGATCTTCACTTACAGTGGGAGGGATTTTACCTTCCTGGTCACTGTCTTGCAGTCCATCAACTCAGGAGGTGTGAGAAGAGAGGTCATCAGTGAAGACTGAGGCAACAAACTTGTTGAGTACCTCAGCATTTTCCTCATCAGTTACCAGCATCTCCATCTACTTTAGAGAGGTACATAATCTATGTATTTTGAAATCGTCTAAGACTGATGAGCTTCATTGTAAGTCATATAGAGAACTGACTGAAACTATCTAAAAAAAATAAATACTGATGATTTTCAGAGTTCATGGAGAATAGATGTGATCTGAAAGACTGAAAATGAGTAAGCATATTGCAAGTTTTAAAGAAAGAATAACGGAAGTGGTGGGAAGTTAGACACCAGCAAGGATGGACTTTCTTGAAAAATATAGTAACATATAATCAAACTGTAATTTATAGACAGCTGGATGATGACAAGAAGATACAAAACAGCCAGTTTAGAATTTATAAATTTGATTTAAGAGCTACACAAGAGAATAACAGGTCTTGTGGATAAAAGAGAAGCAGAAGATGTCATTCTCACTTTAGCAGAGTTCGAGACTTTTATATGATATTCCTGAAAGCAAGTTAGGAAAAAAAGAAACCTGTCAGATTTTGTTAACAGAGCATAAACCTGGAATATTTGGAAACCACTAAGTAGTTCTTAAGTCAATATGGAAAAAATGGTAGTGGAATTTTGTAGAGGTCTCTCTTGATAAGAGTATGGCTGTTTCTGTTGAGAACTTGTACAGCAGAATATAACTATGAAGTTTGTGGATGACACTGAACTGGGAGGGGACAAAAGAACACAGAAGAACAGGGTTAGAATTCAAGATGACCATGTGAACTTAAGAAACAGTGCACTGTGTGCTCTTCAATAAAGATATGTGAAAGATAAATAGGCAGGCTGCACATGCAGGAGAAGGCTGGGTAATAGTTTTGAAGGAAAGGATTTGAGTTTCAGAAGGTTTGTTCTTAGAGCGAACATTAATAAATCTAGTTGTGCAGTTGGGAAAAACAGACAAGCATTCTACTATACACACACACACATGTATCCCCATATGTATGTGCACAAGAATATAACTTACCAAATACAGCAGGCTGTTCTCTGGGTTTTTTTTTTTCTTGCCTCAGTCTTCATTGAGTACTGCACCCAGTTTCAGGCAATAATAAATGTTGCCCAAAAATGTAGATCAGCTGTAAAGAGTTCAAGGTAACAAAACGCAAGCTGTGGAGAAAGGCTGAATAATTTAAGTTAGCTTGGTCTAGAGCAAAAGAACATATGAGAACATATATCAAACTGTAACAACAAAACCAATAATCAGTTCCCCATATCTTTGAGTGGATGTGATAAGAAGTAAGCAGCTTAAACTGAAGTGTGATGATCATAGGTTGGATAATGAAGCATAAGAATAAGCTCAGAAAGGCTATGAGGTAGACATCTCTGAAAGTCTTTAAGAATACTAGGTTAGATGAATACCAATCAAGAATACAGGCATGACAAACACACTGGGGAAGGAAATGGATGAGATAACATCCAAAGGTATCACATCACCTAGTTTTGCCTTGTCGAAATCAGAGATTAATTAGACACCTATTATGTTCAAAGTGTTTCAGACTATTACATATTACTTTTCCGAAGTTTATTACGGTGTTACAGCTCAATGTTTATACATTGAAGTAGCAGAATAAGATTCTAGTAAATTAGGACCTAAGACTAATTCACCCTGCTCAGACAGAGAGCACAGATAAGGAGGAATCTGTAATGAGGTAGTCTGAACTTTCCCTCACAGGCAAATGACCTGGTATCTAATAATGAGTAATTTACTATAAAAGGTCTATCCCTTCCTTGAGTGTAGTACTTAGTACATAATATTCGGGCTCATTTTCTCCTTTCTGATGTGTACTTCTTTCACTCATAGAGCACAGCTGTGGATCCGAAATCAGTGCCACACTCTGGCATATGCTATCACCTGGTAGCAACAATCTCGTCTGAGAACATACAGTTCTAGTTCCAGCTCCAACTAACAATGTTTTAGGAGTAGGAGAAGTGGATGTCCCATCCACAGAAAAAGTGGATAGGGAGGGGAAGGTCTTGAACTTCTCTCTCTATCACGGATGACAGTTCTTGGTAAAATAGACTACTGGGCAAGAGGGGAATGCAAGACATCGTTTGCGTCCCATTGTATCTCACTTTGTGGTGTTTTGGGGTAGCTAGGGAACACCAGACAGAGCAAAACACATGGCTGGAAGAGTCCCTGGTTTCCATACTCCTTTAAGGGTGTATATAAGCTAGATGTCAGGCCATAGGGAACACCAGCTGGGCAGAGGTGTTTCTGAGTCTGTCGAGACAGACCTGGGGCAATTAAGTTTTCACATGAGATTTTGGGCACGTTCAGAGCCCAAAAGAACAGCTTAGTGACAGTACTGAGGACTCGGATTTTACACTTAGAATTATATATCTGCTGAAATACTTTGGAGGCTCTAATCTTTGGCTGATTTTTCCAACTCAGTTGTATCATGATATATTTTATTCTCCTTTAAGTAACTATCCTGCAAGGATATTTCAATATCACTAATTCAGTGCAGGTTCTGAGAAATACCATAAATAACAGATGAATAATAAAAGAAAAGAATATTTTATAATTTGCACACTTTTATTAGTTGATATTAGTTAACCTTTAGGTACCACCTCATTTGAGCTGCTTTATATAACTGCACTTGAGATATTATTAAATGAGAAGGAAAAAAAACCTCTTAAAGAATGCTAAAAAGGCTGAGAAGTGTTGAATAGATAGAAAATACCAAGATTAAGCTGCCTTTAGGTATGTATTATAATATAGACATTAAATACAAGATTACATCTTCTTTACAGGGGACTCCTTCCCACCTCAGCACAAAACATGATTTTTATTTACTTCATATACAGAATTTCAGTATTTTATAGTTTCTTCTCACCATGTATTCCATACAGTATTTAAACCTTTCTCTGAAGACAGTCATTATTTTCCTCATGAACTTTTTCTGTGATACTTGTTTCAGTGTCTGAGGGCTTCACAAATTGCTTCTCAGCAATCTCTGGCTTGAGCACAACCTACCATAAAGACCAGAAACAAGGCACAAAAACTTAAAAATATCAATATATCCTCCAGCTGTGGATATTATTGCAGTAAGTTTGGATCATTGTAAATCTCCTTTGTTCAAAATAAGACACCTGAGTCCGATGGGTTACAGCTGTTTCAAGGAGTTCCCAGAACTTCTGCGAATGAGACCACAAGTTTTAACCAAGGATTTAAGACAAGAAATAAAATAACCAGATAAAAGTTGTTAAAAGAGTTATGTTATCTACTTCTGATACTCTTGGAAACTGTATTTACAGGTATGAACAGTAAATACTCCCGAATGGAACTGCTTTAACCATGACACCATCCTCCTATTCTTACTGTCTCTTCACTGTATCTTCCATGTCCTGCAAGACATGGGATAGTGGTCCTACATCTCAGCTCTCTTTCACGGGCACCCCCTTGCCGTGGGGAAAGAGCTTGTGTGCCCTTGTGAAGTTGAGAGCTATGCTGGTGGTGGCATATGCCTCCGGTAGGGTCTCCCAAGCCAGACAGGTCTCAACTGAAGGGTCAGACAAAGTGTGTCCACGGGCAGGATGGGCTCACTAGCCTTCGGGCAACCATCCTAGGAGAAGGACAACTCTAACTCCAAACGCGGGCAGATGGAGCTCGTTTAGCCCTGTAAGGCCATCCATCTAAGAGAAGGATACTCTAACCAAACCTACGACCTGAGGACTTCGCTGTCACCGTCCAAGCTCGCTAGGCCCTGGCAGATGAACCTCAGGTGTAAAGGGTGGGGCCAGTTTCTCGCACGCTGCGCCTCACCTAAAAAAAAAAAAAAAAAAAAAAAAGTCCACTGCGCAGGCTTGAAGGGTGTACTCACGTTTAAAGCCCTTCCCAAATATTCGTCCGCAAAGCCAAGCCATGATGATGATGATGACATCTCAGCTATTTGCCTCTTGTTTCATACTCCCAAAGACCCGATTAATGCAGTGAAAAACTGCGAGCCAACATCCTACTCATTTAATTGCTGTTTAGCAGCTCTTCTCCTGATACCCATCAGATGCTTGCAGACATACACTCACAGATCAGCCTTTCACAGTTCTCAGTATGATTCCTATTCCCCAAGGCTCCTTGTTCCAACTTTTCTGGTGTCTGGCTCTTGTTTCCTTTACATTTGAGGATGTTTATATACCACTCGTCATAACCATTATGGCACAGGCTGAGCAACAACTGCCTAGGAAGCCACTCTGCAGAGAAGGTCTGGGGATCCTGCGTGTATACATGAGCCAGAAGTGCTCACAGCAATGAATGTCAACCACTCTCTTTCTGCATTAGCAAGAGCACAGCCAGCAGGTCGAGGGAAAAGGTTACTGCCATCTATTCAGCAGCTGTGAAGACACATCTGGAGTATTGTGACCTGACTTGGGCCCTCCAGAACAAAAGGGAGACTGGTGAACAGACTGAGTCCAGTGAAGGGCTACTAAAATGATTAGGGACTGGAGCACATTATATGCTAGGAGAGGCTGGAGTAACTGGAGAAGAGAAGGTTAAGGCGGAAGTAGACATAATCACTGTCTTCATTCAGGATGAGTCTATCTTGCATTAGGAAGAGTGTCACCAGCAGCTCAAGGGACGTCTTCCTTCCCCTCTGTGCTAGGCAGAAACCCAGAAAAGAAAATTTCCATCCAAGTATTTGTCATTAGTCAAAGGAGCTGAAAACAGATGATTCTAATCAAAGTGTCAGGTAAGGAGGAATTTTCATCCAAAATTACACCAAAAAACCAAACTCTGTCTTTTAACAAGTGTTTTTCTCTTCCCCTCTATTTTCTATGGTCTCTGCGTGTTCTTGCATACAAGTGTGAAGTCTCTAGTCTCAGGTTACTAAAACAGGGTATGAGACAACCTGCACTGCTCATATTCGCTCCCCAGGCAACTGGTGCTGGGCACTCCCAAAAGTCAGACTAGTGAATGGAATGGATCTTTGCCCTGACACAACCTACACCTGTTAGGTTTATAGAAATTGTGATCACGCTTTGTGTCAGTTTCCTGTCATGTCTAAAGCAATAAAACAGAAAAGAGAAAGAAAAATCCCCTAATCTTCTCCAAACAAGGAAATGGCATGTTCAGTCACATTTCTGAAGCTACCATTTCCTTATCCCAAGTCACAAGCACTGGCACTGAAAAGCTGCAGAATGCATAAAGCCCTACTGAATTCCAAACTTCCAATCTCAGTGAGCCCTTAGACATCCTTTTATCTCCAGTGAGAGATTTTCTTTTTCAACAAATAATTATGGAATAACTATTGTTCAGTCCCTGAGCATACTACGTGTACTGGTATAGAAACCTTTAAATTGCATGTGTGGAAAGTTCGGATGTTACCTGTGTTTTCTGCTCATAAACAAACCAAAACATTGCAGCCCATTTTTTCTGCCAAGGTCTATTTGCCTTTCTTTGATGGACAAGGGAACTTAAGCCAGTGCTGTCAATAAGAGAAGAACACGAATTTTTTGCCATCTCCTCTAAAATTTCTGCTTCATCTACCATCCCGTTGCATTTGGAAGTATTTTTCCTCTTACAGCCTTCTGCTGCATAATTGTGTAGTGAATCTTTTGCAGGATATTTGTAGCTGTGCCTCAGTCAAAATTCCTGGAGTACTGAGATGACTTAACCTGGACTCCTGAGTACAACAATGTCTCATTGACAATACTGCAGTGTTAGCTCTTTATATGGATTAATGTGCTCCAGATTTATGCATGCTTCTCAGAGTGCTGTTTTTGATCATTTATAGACAGCATCAATAATGTTTGATCTACTCTTGCAAGACAGTTCTCACAATCCCATGGACTAGAAAACAAAGGAGATTTTGCAAACCTGGGTGCCACATACATCAAGTAAATATTGCAGCGCACAGGGTCCATGGCTGTACAGATTTCTTTGTAAAAGTGAAAAACCAATGCTTCAAGACTTCTGAAATTTCTATCCACGGAAGAGTATTTATGATGATGAAAGTGCGAAGCCTCTGCAAAATTAATACTTCCTAAAAGTACAAGGTACAGTCCCACTAGGGACTGAAAAAAGGACTAAAACGTAGACTTCAAGCCACTAGCAAGTATAATGTTATATGTTCTCTGTGGTCTATTTTGTTTAGAGCTAGAATCCTAAATTTAGCATAGCCCAGAGCTTCCAAGAACCATCATACTCGAGCCACAAGGAGGTGATCAAAGAGATAGTTATAACACTTGCATGGAAATAGTAAGTCTTTGCTGGACTCCTCAGACGAAAGTCAATATTCCTCGCACTATTTCTACCCTTGCGCATTGTTCCTCCCAGGATGGCCGGTACTGCAGTGGCAATGCACGGTTATGGCTACTTTGGTTGTTAGGAATTTGCAAGGCAGGTGATGGGTCTCATGGTAAAACATACACAGAGAACTAGAGTCAATGGATCAACCAGAAATATCTAGCAACAGCCTGTGTAAGTGGATATCTCTATTATTTTGTCTTTAACCTACTATCCTGACCTGAAAATATTGCAAAAACTCAATAAGATCACATGGCTTTAAAATCAATGAACAAATCAGCAAATGATTATAATTACAGTGCATAGTAATACATCTCAACTAAAGGCTAATGAAAGATTTTCCACTATGTTTGAGCATACTAACACAGGAATTCCTCAGAACGCTATCAGAGAAGAGGTTAATTTTATCATTCCAGTGGATAAGGATTTATCATTTTAAAATATTCTTTCTTATACACTAGCAGGAAATATACACATGAAACTGTTACCGTTATTACAGCCTTTAAAGCACACTTATGGGAAACTGACTATCTAACAGAGAGAGGTCAAGTCTTTAATGACAACTACCTCAATATAGAAAAATAGATTTAAAGGAATAAAAACTTTAATATTTAATCAGATTGTGCAGTGTTAGAATAACACAGTTAACAATCTGGTTCTTAAACTTTTATTCAGAAGAATGAAAAATTCACTGTGCATTTTTTCTGCTAATCAATTTCTCTTTGACTTGCAACATGGAATTTGGCTCATGCAGTAAAAACCAGACTCAGATTACGTAAAGTTTACAAATGGCAGCTGTAAATATAGGGTGCAAAAATATCAATGTAAAGTGAATTCCTGGACAAGGATTATGCTACAAATTTGTAAAATAAAAAGTAAAATTGAAAGATATGTTTTAGTTATCCACAGACACAGAGCCGTAACAATATGATACCAAATATAATTTCAGAGCTCTTTCGTACTGTGAGATTTCCTCTTTCTTCTCCACACATTATACTAGTAGAAATACAAATAAGTTTAGACTTGGTCTTGAGATGTCATACTATGACATTTTCCACTTTCTTTTAAATTTAAGCTTAACTCTGAATTTATTAGGTTTAAAACACTTGCTTTGGGGACATTGTTGTTATCCGACTATGTAGTTATCCGCCCTCAATTAGATTAAAAGTACCTTTGGAAATTTTAAATTATGTATAGTTTAGCTATGCAAAAATCAAGTTAATTTTCTTAGATGAAAAGTAAACAATAAACCAAAACAAACCATTACTGTAGGATTTTTCTCATTATTTTACATGTGAAGTCTCAAACTTAATTTTGGTTGTTAATTTCTTCCACTGGCTCCTTTACTGCTTTTGCTTTTTTTCAACTTTGTGGACAGAATTTCTGGCTTCTGCTTGAAACAATGACTGGCATAACACTGAAAGATCATATTGCTCAGGAAAACAGAGCTGACTACCTGGCAATATACACCAGATTCTCCTTGCCTCCTGCACTTCCCAACATGTTCCTGGATATATACCTCAAGCCCTCTTTGTCTACACATTTAATTTGCTTCTCTTTATAAATACATGTACAGATAACCCAAATGTCCCAGTCTCAGGCCCTCTCCTATTCCCTGTCAATAGGCCTTACAGAATAAATAGTTTTCAAATTTTTTTTCTAATAGATTTATACTAAAGCTTGTGACACAAATGTCCCTGCTAAGGAAAGCCAGAGTGAAGGACTTGTAGCTTGTCCTCTACACACCCTTAACGGAAAGAAAACATGTGGCTCTACAGAAAGGGAGCTGGGACCTGAGTAAGAAACTCTTTTGGGGAACACAAGACATAGATTCGGACCCATTTATGTACGTGTGTCTACATCTCTGTCTCCACAACCACCATCATATCACCTGTTAAAAAAGGATAAAGGATTAAAGCAGGACTGGGTAATTTTACACATCTGCAGATAAAACAGAAAAGTCGGTACAAGTAGGTGCAAGTAACTACAGTTTGGGTTGGTTTTTGGTTTTTGTTGTTTGGTTTTGTTTTGTTATTTTTTTTGTAGGGAGAGAGGAGTGTAGTTGCCAGATAAACTGAAGAAAGGACAAAAGGAAAAAAGGAAAAAGAGGAGGTGGATTTTCATCTGAACAACCCTTTTCTTTCATTTTAAATACATTTGCAATAAACAACAAACAACTGAAGATCCAGAAGCCCATAGTCCCCTTTTCTTTCCCAACACACAGGCACCATTCCTAGGGCTAAGGTACGTACCCCGTTCAGAAGGCAGAGGCTGAATCTCTGCTCTGATTCAGAGTGGACTGAAATCAGAGGGCATCTCCCATCACCCTCTGTAAGGACATGCCATCCATCTCTCATTTTCTCCCATTCGGTCACTGTTTCATTTGGCAAAATAAGAGGAGGTGCCGACACCTCCTCCCAGCCCTTACTGTCCTGCAGGCAGCACTGTTTACTCCATAGCAAGGCACACGGAAAGGATCTGAAAAGGATCACTTAAAAGAAAAAGACCAGTGGTTAATACCCCCTGAGACCCTGGTTTGGGTGTGGGGGGGTTGACACACGATAGGAGACTCTGGATCTTCATATCCTTGACCTCTTTCATAGTAAGAATAATTAGACATTTCATAAGGCAAAAGCTTTAAAAAGAAAACCAAAAGGCTCAAACAATTTTCACTTTTGATTTCAGCTTGAAGTGTTTGCTAAATTCAGGATAGCGTTGAGACTGGTTTTAGCAGCTGGAAATTAGGGAAAGAGAACAAAATATTTCCTGGTACGTATCATGTCATGCGGCTCCACCTTCTCTTCAGCATTGTGAGACAAGCGTGGGTGCGTTGCTGGGGTTTCTTGATGCCCAAGATACAGAACGACAAGCTTTAGTGCTTGTCATTAGAAGCAGACAGACACAGGCAGTGACCGCAGATCTGGCCTGGGGAGAACGCTCCCAGGATGGGAGAGCCAGGGGCAACAGATCACATCCCAGCCGCTGGTCCTGCAGCAAGGCATGTTGTTACTCTGTCGTCAGCCCTGGCATGCAGTTCTGGGATATGCATCAAATAGCCTGGACACGGACCTTTGCTACTCCGTGTACCCAATTTCCCTGTATTACATCGTGCAAATGTGAAGGGCTTGCTCTGCACCTTCAAACTCACAGGCTGCCAGACAGAGCTGCTGGGGAGGACAGATGTGCTAAAATCTAGAAAACTATTCTAAAAGTGTGATAAACTCTTGCATGGGACTTATAATGCTGACTTAGTCTCCTGGAAATAGGAGGAGGAAAAAGAGACGTCAGAGGCAAATTTTTCTGGAAGTAGAGAGTCTGGCCCAAAGTCTTCAGAAGCAGAAGAAGGAAAACCACCTGTCCAAACAAGGGTTTTCAAGTCAAACAGAGGAGGGATCAATACATCTAAATAGATACTATCCATTTATTTTCATTTAGAAAACAGGAATTTGTTAATTGCAGCTCCTTACTCAAAAGGAAAATGTCTATTTAATCTCATTATAAAAATGAGGGTATGTTTTAAACTCGGGCAGTTTTTTGAGGTGGTCTAGATTTTTTTAGGGACTTGAAGACAGGTATTCTGTTCTCCAGGAGTACCTGGAAGTGCATTAAAGCACTGCAAAAAATACTTTTAATAAAAAATAAACTGGATGTTTAAATCGTGTGAAATGGAATAACGTTGATCCTTACGAATTCATAGAAAACAATTACCTGAGACTGTCTGGCATGCAATAAAAATGCTTTTCAGCACACTTTAACTTGCATTGGCACTGCTGAGATGTTTACATACACAGTAATTTCTATTTATGGGACGCCTCAGTTATCCAGTGCCTATTGGTTCATATATATTATTTTGCTTCCTGAAGCACCATCAAAGATAACCACCTAGGAAGTTGAAAACATATTTCAAATACAAGACCATTTGTTTAAAGAGGTTGACATTTTTAAAATTTTGCAACTAGTTGAGTAACTGCAATTTTGAATGCAATTGTTTTTCCCTGAGATCACACTTGCAGATATGAGCTATAAGGAACTTCTTTTAAATGTTGTTTTAAATGTCTTGTTTTGAATATGGATGAGTTGGAACTGTTTGTACAACATCTATCTGAATGTCATCTATTTTTTTTCAAAATTAACCCATAACTCCTGGGAAATGACACTGCATTCTAAATTAACATCAAACATCCTAGAGTACAACTGCAAGAAGATTCAGCTCCAGCTGTAGAGTCTGTATGGTATTACATCACAGAAACCATTTTCTGTTATAGCACAGGAACATGGCAGGAAGAAATACTAGCAGAGTAGCTACAAGTATGTAAATGTATATAGGAATTACATCAGTTAAAACTAAAACACTCCATCTGAACACTTTTTTACAAGCCATATTTTAAGATTGCTAAACTAGTGAGTCTATTTGATTTGTTTAACTCATGGACCCTTAAAAGTTTCATTTTCCTCTATGTATCAACATTATATTTACATAAAAATCCCTAATGAGCCAGGCTGCAGCTTCTGCTCCTGGAGTTCTCTTTGGATAGCTAAACATGTGGTGTACCAGTTATGCATTGCACTGCATTTTTTTTCTGGCTGAGAAAACTTGGAGAAAACGACATTAATCTCTGTTTCAAAATGAACAACAGCAAAAGCAAATGGCTCTAAAACCCCTGCAGAGATGCATCCATCTGCTTGGGGTAAGAATAATCACAGAAAATATGAAACCAAAGCTATTTTGCAGAATCACTGTAACATGTAACAGAACGAAGATGTAAATGAAGTAGTTCATTGAACCCAGATGTTTTTTGCTTCCTCTCACTATATATATTCATTACAGCTCAGTATTTTTTCCTGAGGTATTCTTCATTTCAAGTTGTTAACAACTTGAATTGTTTTTCAAAGGCAGATGCTTAATGATACATTCTAAATTATTAGGAATCACAGGGACACTTCATAATGCTGATGAGTAGCAGCAGTGAGGACATGGATCATTGAAGAGCTTTGTTGAGTATTTAGAGAATGGTTAGAGAAACATTAAGATTGGCACGAACAGAGACTGTATAGGGAGGTCTGGATGTGGGAGCACCAGAAGGAACAGAAGAAGGGCCATAAGACCAGCATGTGTTGGTGGTACCAAGTTTAACAGGTCATGGACAGCCTAGCACACTATTTGCACTTTCTCAGGACAACTAGAAATCCAGTAACAGTCTACACTCAAACTAAAATACTCACACCAGTAAAGGTTCCCATTGGGGTGGGAAGTTAAAGAACAGGCTGGAGCCTTTGTCTGCCCAGAGAAAGTGAGAAAGGATGATGAGGAAATCCTACGGACTCACAGAGGTGGGATGGGATGGTGAGGAAAAAACGTTAGTAGCTCCTAAAGGACAGTTCCAAGCTCAGCCACCCTCCCCAGCCCAGACAGCATGGGAAGGACTTGGAGTTGGAGCCCCCCTGGAGACACCTGTCCTGGTGTTTATGAGAAACAGAGCAAGAAAATATCAGTGAAGTAAGATTTGTTTTAAAATAAAACTATTTGTTTTAAAATAAAACTGTTCCTCCTATAATGGTTCACATGGAGCTTGTGACAATAGTGTAGCAACATTATTTCCTAAAGCATAGACAAGGTGATCCTCCAGGTCCCCAGAGCAGTAAAATGAGCTCCTTCGTGGAAACAACAGCAACGACAACTGTCATTGAAGCTGCTCAAGTTTACAGGGTGAAGAGATGGGTAAAGATACCAAGTGGTTACCTGAGGAATTGTCTCCCTGAGAATAATACACCGCTTTTAAAAATGTTGTGCTCTCCTAGGAAAAAAGTGCATGATCAATGTCCAGATATGCAAAGCCCAGTTCATGTTGTTATATACTTAGCTGGGAGAAGAGCTGAGGAAGAGGGCTCTTCTCCATAACTTCCATGAGTTAAAGTCCCTAAAGCACTGCTGCACTGCACAAGAGCTGAAGAACTGTCTGCAGCCTTGCCATGCTTTGCCTTGCTCTCGCTTCACATCCAACGGCCTGTGTAAATTGATTAACTTAATTTCAGATGTTAAAGAAATAACCTGCATCTGTTTAGTGCATTTATTTGTCAGATACCATTACGGTATTCAGGCTGCTTCATCAGGAAGGACTTTCTTCTACTATATGCCTACTATTTTCCTACACAACATCTTGGATCAGTAAGTAGAAACACCCTTTACCTGGGGCTGGATTGAGACTTAAGCCAAGCAGGGAGGTACCTAGTGCAGTAGCAGCAAAAGAGTCCCAAGAAAGTAGATTTTTTTGTCAGTCAGCTTTGAACCTAACACACTTCTAAAGCTGCTGTGCTTAAAAATGGTTTATCTTCTCATGCTGCCGGTGTTGCTTGTCACAGCAGCAGTGGTGCCATCGGTGACTTCGGAGTGTGAGGTGACACCTCCTCGTTGCAGCCTTTCCCCTGCCAGCCCCCATGGCACCTCCTCCCATCCCATCACCCACCTTATCCACCACCATGCTCCGCCTGTGTACCTGCTGCCTGCTGGGGCAGCATGGACACTTACACAGCTCCCCTACAAGGCAATTTAAGAGCAAATGTTGTTAATGGGCTCAACTGCATTGTTGAAGGCCCCATTTCTTTTCTATCAAAACATTTTATTCCTTCAGGGATTTTGCATTGAACATGATAGGGAGTTCAGTTACTCTGCAGCTAATAAATGTATGCTACTACTCACTGTTGTACTGAAGAAATATACTTTGGTTGTTTTACATTTCAAGGCACATGGTTTGCTTAAATTCACCAGCACTTATTTTCCCAAGCCTGTTCTATATTCATTAGGTTCTCTACATGTCCCCTGCTTCTCTGCATTATAAGGATGCTTGCCATAAAATATATTTCCTTGGATTTGAGTATCTTCAAAACACCTCAGGTATTTTCACAGAATCCATTTTATTTTCTTCCTAGTGAAGTTTATTAAAATATCCACTGCTACAGGCTGTAGTACATGAAATGGAGGCATAACTCATGCTTAAGTACTTTTTTCCAGTCCTGCTACTGATAGCCAAATAAATTTAAACTCTTTTTGACTCTGCTGATCTTTGGACATGGTGTTTGCCTTACTAACAGAGTTCATTTCTTTAACGGCCATCAGTGTTCTTACAGGACAGGTGATTAAGGATCACTTTTAGCCTTTATCATATAATTATTAGTGCCTGTTAGGTAGTAGTAACTGTGCTTCTGAAATACAGAGTACTTTTCCACCTCTGAGCTACAGTTCTTGCCTCTTTTGCAGTGAAAGAGCTGTAAACCAAACACCTCACACATGCCTCACAGGGACATAGTCAATTGATTTTTCTGTTTCCAAACCCTGTGATTAACCAGTCTGGGTTTGTGACCTCTTCCCTCCACTCCCTGCACCGCACCCATGCACCACATGGCTGTCACTCTATTTCCACTCGCCTTCTTGGTGATGAACCCCTCTGTGTCAGCTTCATGCAATTTCCCCCCGTGGCCATGTTTCAGAGGGCAGTCTGTTCAGTCTGTAACAGAGAAGGACGAGAGACAGCTTGATTACCATCACAGAAATAAAATATTATTATATTAAAGGTGTTAATCTCCTAAGAGAAGAATATAGGAAAAAAATATCCAAACTAGACAAATTTCAACTTAAATTCTCTTCGTATTTTGAAACAGAAAGGGTAACGCACAGAACAAGTGGTTTCTCCATCTCCAGATGCCTCCAGGCCAGGACTGGATGCCTTCTGAAAGACTGTTTTAAATTGGACTAAAAGCATGTGAATCAGTTTGAGGCAAAGTATGTGAAATGCTCTGACTTCTGCAGTGAGGAAGCTAAACCAGACTCATGGCCACTTCTTGCTTTAAAACCCTGAACCTACCTAAATTTTCTACATTTCTAGCCTTGTTTCAGAATCCTTGACTACATTTATGGATATTATGAGTCCTCCATCCTGCACATCTCTTGGTCAAGCAAATTCATTCTGTTTAAAAGAAATATGTAGTGGCAATAACAAAGAAACAAAATTGCCAGTTTCTTACCTCATTGTTGATTGTGGGAACTTGGCAAGAGGGAACTGAAGAACCTGCATAACTGGAAAGGCTGAGTAATGCTTTTCCCTTGCTACATTTGAAAATACTTATCAGTATTATTTTGAGGACAGCCTTAAATTAAGTAAGAAACAGAAGGGAAATGAAGTTCATCATTTAAGCAGTGCAAATTGTACCTTTACTTTGTTTCTCTTTCCCGTAGTTTTAATTGACTACAGTTTTCATTAATGTGAGATAGCAGTAGCCAGGACACTTCTTGAAGACTGTTCAAGGGATCTTTTAATTTCTGTTTCCAAGGACAGAAAATTGAGGCAAATGAAATATGGTTTGAATGAGAGAGAGTCTGGATGGAAATAAATACATACTGTATTCCATTACCTATGTGACTCGCTTACATTACAAGATACAAAGAAAAGAGATCCGTAATGGAAGGAAATAAGCAACAGAAGCCAAAGGGGAAAAAAGGGAAAAGAAATAACCTCGAAATCTGAGATTGTTCCATGCCTACCATCAGTTTATTTGGCTTTGCAAATTAGAATTTTGACCTGATTGTTGACTTCCCTGAACAATTTGAAATGTGTGTAATCTTTTTTCTATACTTGTACAAACTGCCAAGGAATAGAGAACCTATGTCAAGGTAAATCACTGCATTTGTATTAGGTAGTTTATTTCACTTGCTTTAGTCCAAATAACTTTAGAGTATAGTGACATCCAATATTCAAACATGCAATATAAATTTAATTTACAATCTCATGCATTTCTAATGCATGGGAAATTTTAAAGAGAGTGCAATGGTTTTAAATATTTATAAAAACTCATAGAATTGTGAAGTTATTGAATATTATAATTTGCTTCATACATAAACATGACTTAGCAAAAACATAGGGAAAAAAGTAAGAGAGTTCTACCTCACAGTTGTATTATTAAAGGTTATACGAAAGCAGTTTTAATATTAAACAAAAACCAGTTTATCAGAAAGGCACCTGGAAGTTTTCAAAAGGGGGGATGTGTAGGCAATAAAGGACCTGCAAATGCAGGCTGTCTGCAGGGAGTCCATGTTGCAGCTCAGACTCACAGCTAACAGCTGGGCAGCTAATGGTCTCCTGACAAGGAGAAGCGAGCTCTGGGCATCCTCTCTTCCAAGAGCAGTGATTTGGGACAATGATGTTGCTCCTCAAGGGCTGTTCACTGCCAAAAGCAATGTAACTAAACTGACTGTGTTTTGTTCATGCCCTATAAACCAAACCACTCCCAACTGTCTGCCTGGCACTAGAGATCTCCCCAGACAGAGGGAGTCAGGACGATGGGTGAACGACCATGGCTACACTCCTTGACTTAGACTAACTTTCCTTTGAGCTTTGCCAAGCAGCATTAAAAAGGTCAGCCTTCAGCCTGACCTAAGACGTATTGGATAGTCCTATATCAGCTGTGCTGTATACAGTTTCTAGTTGTAATCACAGCCCTGGAGTGGGTATGATGCCTTGTTTTCTTATTTCAGCTTGACTTATTTAGATATAAAGTATGTTTGTGTATGTATTTTGATCCAAGATTTTGCATGTGTACACAGTTAAAGACTACTGGATAGCTTTGCCATGAAACCACCTTTGACCATCTTGATCCCAACTGCTTGGTGAAGACCTGCTTCTGGTGAGGTGGGATCTTTGGAAAATGGTGGTGGCTTTTGATCGAACAGACTGATGGGATGCTCTGCATCAGTATGCAAAGTAGGAAAAAAAGTCAATTTAAAGAATAGGAAACTGCAGTGAACCACATAGGTGGAGAGATTTTGCTTTCTCTCCCCCTGAGAAGCAAGGTTAGAACAGGCACAGATGGAAATCTGCACTCTCCTCAGGAGCCAGCGCTGCTGTGATCTCAGGAGCAGACCTGTTCCCTGAGGTTCCAGGGAAATAGTAATGCTGATGGATATCATGTTTTTATCTCCCTTTGTGCTAGAATCTGCAAGCAGCAAGGTTTTGTACCCTAAACAGTACACTTTTAGGGAAAATAAGCTGTTTTGATTTGAAGTTGAACATACCTCCAGAAACTGAGCATAACCAAGTCACATAAGCTGATGACCTTTTTTTTTTCCCCTTGGTATTACAGGCACTGAGACAATCGCAAGCTTTTAAGTACGCTCACTCTATCATTAATTTGAGTAGTAATAACATTTTCTTCATTTGTAGGGTGACCCTTGGGAAATATTGGAGAAGCAGGTTACTGGACACCCCCCGATCTTTTTAGCAAGAAGTATTTTTTGCTTCCTTTAAGTCTTTTGGAAGAACTAAATGGCAATTTCCCTAACTCCCTTCTTTGAGAGATAGATAGAGAGAGGTAGATTCGGGCACTAAGGGGTGAAACGACATCTTTATGCAGCCTAATAGGAATGGGAAGAGGAACAGGGTATGGTTGGGTTCTTTTTCAGCAGCCAAAGCAGAGGCTGACTAATAAGAGGCTCATGGATCCCATCAAACTTCTGAAAATTTGAGTGGTTCCTATGATTAGTCTAATGCTTTGTGATTTCAGGAGCTAGTGAAAAACAACAGAATTTTTTAAAAAATGAGTTCACATTTTTACCCTTACTTAGCAATAATACCACAAGAGTGACTGCACCAAATCAGATCAATGGTTCATCTAATCCAGTAGCCATAAATGTCCTGTTCATTAGCCCATCTAGTCCAGTAGACAGTAAACGTCACTTTAACTAACTAAATAAGACCAGGACAGGAATACAATTATAACCTTTTTATGTACCAGGGTATCATAATGAAATTTAGGAAAAAAAAGAGTGGCTAAAGATTATCCAATCTTCTGTTCCACATCTCACCTCAAAATACATTGTTGTTAATGTGCAAGTGCAGTGAGGCCACAGTCAAAAAACCTGACTCATGGAAATAGACTGAAACAGACATAAGAAATAGGCCATTAACTAGGGATAAAAAGCAAATCAGTGTTGCTCTCCCCACCCCCCCAAAAAACCCAACCAACCAACCAAAACCAGAAAAGGTCATTAATTCAATGAATCCAGAGGATAATTGGAATTTCTGAAGACCAGCATTCCCATCACTATTGTACAAAATGAACAGCAACAGGAGAGGAAGAAAAGTGTTAAGAGACTCTTTTCCTCCATTGCTTTATTCAGCTCTTAAATTACCTAATACAGTTAAACATGATGTAAGAGTACACGAGATATTGCATTATGCAGGAGGAAGGAAGAGGAAAGGGAGGAAGCACTTGGAACTACATTCTTCCTCTAGCAGACCTTTTTGTTGTTCAACTACCACTGGGAATCCCGTGTTTTATAACGTTACTTGCGCACTAAGAAGAAAAATAGGAAAAGGCAAGGTTGCATTTACCACTACTCCATTAGTGAGCTGCAGCATCAGTTAGACACTGCATGACTGGGCTCCAGGCAACAGAAAAATAACCATTTTGTTCAAAGCCAGGGCACGGCTGATGCAGGCTGGGGCCAGGGATCTACACAGAGTAGGCATGAAACACTCAAATCACTCCAGGGAAGCCCCAGATCCCAGAGTTTCCATCTCATCCAGGGAGGCTTCCGGGAATTTGTTAAGCCTTTGCTAACTTTAAATACAATACTTAGAAAAATAAAGGCAAGCCTATATTTTATTTTGGCCTGGCAGTTGTATGGCAACTGACCCAGCAGTTCCATAAAAAGTCAGCTAAATAAACTGAAATGCTGCTGCCAGTCTATCATGTACAGAGGTTTTTAACTGGGGTGAAAAAACACAATACAAACCATTACACAAGCAGTGGAGTTTGGTTGACAGAAATAAAAGGAAAACTTATCACCTAGTATAACATTTAAAGGAGGACATACATAACAAAGTGTCTTCCTTCATATCCTTTACCACCACAACACTGATATCTTCCAACAATAAAGAACAATATGAATTGCTTACAATACCATTGCTGTGGCTTTTTGCTCAGTCGTCATTCAACATGAAGTTTGTGAAGAGAAGCCAATATATGCCCTGAAGCAGTCCCATGCTTTGCCATTTTTATCAGTCTTCACAAACAGATCTTTTAAACTTCAGCAATGGGAAGAAACATTCAGATACCAAATTTATCACTCAACAAATATAAATGATACAGATGAACATAATGCAGTACTCAAAAAGTCTACATCTTAAAGTGGAATCAGTATAGTTCTCCATAACATAACATCCTTCTGGAACGATCCAAAATAAAGAGAGAAAGTAGCTATATCTGGAAAGCAGGGGCAGAGACTGTACCTCCCCACACTCTGCCTTAGCAAGAGAATCATAGATTATAATTCTCATGATAAGATTTAAAATATATGCAAGAAGTTCAAGGATACTTCTATTCTCATCTTTTTTTTATACAATATTCTCACATTTAGTTCAAAAATACATAATGTTTAGTTGAAAAATACAGGATAAAGAAGTAAGAAATGCAATAGGAGATCATGCCTTATGATAAGTGTTACCACATGTGAGAAAGAAACTTCACAGACTAGAAAAGCAAGAACCTAAAACCATGAGCAAGCCACCAGTTAAATAATTCTATTTGCATTTATAATATATTCTCCTTCATTTGCTCCATCTGTCTATGGGACAAGATTTTTGACTTGCCCATATGGAGTATAAAAGCACTAAGAAACTATACATATAGTGTATCGTATATATATACACTATATAGAAAAAATTGGGAGAAATAAAGCTTGGGTTAATAAAATAAAAACTTTGAATTTATAAAGTTCACTTCTAGTTAAATAAAAATGATCTACCACATTGTTCAGTCTCTGAAGTTGCTGCAAGACTTATTTCTGCACAGTACTACGGCAGCCCAGTCCAATTTAAACAAATGCAGCAAGTTCAGCAGTCCTCAGGTTACCTCTCCAAGCACCCCTGTCTTTTCTGCCAAGAAAAAACTCACTTGCAAGGGCCATATGGTTTGGTACTGTAGAACTTTGAGTAGCTGCTGATGGCCAGCAGGAGGAAGCCAGCAACGTGTCTATCTTGGAAAAGCAGTGTGTTTTCTGGGATACGTGAACTCAGCAAACATAATAGTTACGAGCCCTGGCTTTTCATCACTTGCAGATGAGCAGCATCTCACCGCTGCAGACCTACTAGCCAAGGGAAATGTGACTTTTAAACATGACTTGGTGCCTTGTGCAGTGTCTATGGTGTTTGGGTGCCTTGCATGCTGCAAGACCTGGTCAGAGATTCCTTGCAACGTGTGCAGAACAGTTTGACTACAAAGTCACTAAAACTGCCTTTTATTCATACCTATCCATTCCCTTTTTTAACATTATGCCTCAGGAGATGTGCAAGCTCATACATGGAATTTTTTCCATATTTACTCCAGCAGAATGGATTATTTTCAGTTCCTTTTGAATTTTTCATTCTCATCCATCTCCAACTTTTCTCTCTGAAGGTTTTGTAGGCATATGTAACTACAGAAGGAGAAGTCAGTAGCGGATTTTTATAGGAAGACCGAAGCCATCCACAAGCCAATACGATGAACTATATGATTTTTCATTTATTCCCCTTACTGGTCATTCAAAGTTTCCTTTGGAAACAGGCGCTTGGCTGTCGCCTGATAAAGTCTCCTGGGCTTCTGGAGCACTGTGCTCCCTATGTCATTGACTGAGGTGTCCTCAGTGCTTCCTCACTGGGTTTATTCCCCATGCTTTGATGCAAACCAGTACAGTTCTGTTCTATTTTAAACAGAGCAACTGGTTAACATCAGATGAGAATCTGTTGTGCTCCATTTTAACTTCCCGGAAAACAGCTAGTCTTTCCTGCCTAGCAATCAGCAGAGACAGTCGAATAAGCACTTCTTCAATGAGATGCAAGCACACGACCAGAAGTTAAAGGTCCACAAAAAAAAAAAAAAAAAAAAGACTATGACAGCAAACTTCAGAATGATAATCCTTATTCTAAAGTATGTAATGCTGCTGAAATATGTATTCAAAGACCATTCCTGCTTAAGAACAATAGCTACTCAGGGTAGAAAATGAATTGGACAAGGTTTTATTATTGGGTGTTACCAGTTTTTTTTTTTCTTTTATCTCTTAAATAGCATATACTGGCTATCACTGTCATTAAAACCACACATTTTAAAAATCCCTTAAGCCACTGTTTCTAGCTACTCTTGAAGATGTAGTGGCTGGCAACATGGGGAATTTCATCATATATCAGTTAGTGAAAAAGAACTACTGCACATGCTAATATACAGTTTTCATTAAATGGAGCTGAACAGCATTAACACAGATGAGCCTAATGAAATAAATATTACATCTCAGTGGATACTCTGACTCAAAGGCAGAAAAGTACCTGCAGCTACAGAAATTTTCCACACTGGATTTTGAAAGAAAAACCAGTTCATACGGCTCATGCGCTCACACACACAAATCCACAGAAAATTTCCATTTAAAAAAAATATTTAATTTCTTAAAAGAAGTTATGTTTGGGAGGGATACAATTTGCTTTACTGAACAGAATAAAATTGCTGCATTTCTGCTAAATATTTCATTGACTGCTTTGAACCACTTGTCCCAGAGCCTCGCAGTCACGGGGCTTCAAGTGTCTCTGTTCCCACCACCCCTGGCTGTCAGGCTGTTGGTTACGCAGCCATGCACTGGATCACAAAATAATGTCACAGGACATGAAAACTGAATGAACTTCCCAAAAAAAGGAAAACAGGAGGGACAAATAGACTTCTTTGGTTATCGACATTTTTGCTTCCAGTTTGCATGAATTAAACAGCAGTTTGCAAAAGGATTGAGAGAGTCAGCTTGCATATAGTGGAGCTTGCATACTTGTGACCCAAATGGAGAATCCCCAGTGCTCTAAACTCACCTCGTGGGCTCATGAAGGCCAATGGCTGTCTGTGTTTTCCAAATAATACAACAATAAGGAATCCCTTCAACCCTTATTAGTTACTCTAAATCCAAATTATTGAAATTTATTTTCTTTTGTCACTTTAAAAGGCAGAGTGATAGCAGTTGGAAATATATGCAGATAAGGTAAATGGTACCTGACTCCCTCTTAGCAGGTGGCCGTACAAGGAAATGTCAGTCAAGTGAGTGAGGCAGAGAGGGAAAGCTAAGAAAAACCTCCCCACTGCCTAGCAATCAAGAGGCAAGAGGAGACAGGGAAGAGGTGGGTACCAGAGAGGATGGAGTGGGTCCTCATCTAGTTTTGCAATAACAAATACCAAGCAGTCATGAAAAAATGCAAAACCTTTGTCCTAAAGGCAAAGGTGAGATGGAGAAGATTTTCCTAAGAGTACTAAAAGCCACTCCAGGGAAAAGTATAAGAATTCAATCTTTTACTTATAACTAATTCTTGCCTATCAGCGATGTTCAGTGGAGGCATGATTCAGACTGTTTCTGACCTATCCAAAGCATTTGCTGGAAGCCGTAAGGGCTACACCTCATCAGCAGAGTCGCTTCTTATGTGCTTGAAGGAGATCTGCAGAGGAGTCTGTATGAGAGACAGCAGCTCTGCTTCTTAACTAATGTAAATTAGTATAGCTTCATTATCTTTAAAGAGCTGTGACAAATGTATATCAGCTGAAGATCTAGCTTATTCTGCCTTGTTCTCCTTCAAGCAAACACACAGTTTATCTCCATTTTAATGCAAAACACCCTATTAAAGCCTTTATTTTGACACAAGTGGGCTGCATGAGTGAGAGAGAAAGCTGATAAGGTTCCCAACAGTTGGCAACAAGATCCTCAGCTAATGAGTAAAAAATCTGAATCATGGTCCTTCTCTTCTGATGATGAATATTTCTAGTCATTGATGTCAGTAACACAGGTCTCAGAGAGAGGTTGCTTTGGGTAGGAGTTGTTATTCTGCAGGAACGAGTTACAGACTGTGAGTTCAACTCCAAATGTCCACACAAAGAGACCCAAGCATTTCTGTCAAAGCTTTGACCTGAACTGATGTGAGCTGTACAGCTACACCAGTTTAATACGGTGCTATTCATTGCTGCATAGCCACAACTTCAATCCATCCTCTTCCTGACCTGCATGCCTCTTCCAGAAAAGCAGGGTGCCTTGTCACAAGCTACGTTAAGGGGGTGGGCTTGGGCAATGTAGTCCAAGTGGGGCCAACGAGGCCTCATGGCTATCACCAGAGAGTTTCAAATTGACAATACAACCCATCAAGGTGAGTCCCCTGGAAATCCAGGAAGATTAGCTGTCAGTAAGGCGTCTGTCCAAGACAGTTCTGCCAAGACAGTTAATTTCCCTGTGAGCCATACACAACATGCAGGCATCCCATCCCCATTCAGTATTTCATTCTAGGGCTCAGGCTGGGCTGTTAGGCACTGAACTAATAATCCCAGGTGCTCTGGGTAAACCACCAAATGTTCCTTACATCCTCAGATTCCTAAATATCTTTCAAACCTGTACTCCAAATCCTCTTTGCTTTTGAAGGAAAGACTCCCTAAATTCTCCTCTCAGAAAAACTCTCATCCCTTTCTCCTTGAGAGAGGCAATCTGCCACATGGACAGTTCACTTTGCAGACCATCCTGGGCATGACTAAGTATTTGCTGAGCCTAGAGCACCATCACACTAATCACCACCATGGGTAAGGCAAAAACAAAGCAGATCTAAGAGGCAGGCTTCCCCCTTTACAGTTTCAACAAACATTTGTTGTCCAATGTGTTGATCAATGTAAAAAAATTGGAAATACTTTATAGAAAGAGTCACTTCAGCTTTACGTTTTCCTCTGGAATAGTGTCAGGGAGGGTATTCCCAACGTGTAACAAGTAAATGTTCAGCTGGCTCAGGTGGTCCTAAACACCAAGTGCAACGCCTTTAGTTGGGTCTGGCTTAACTCACAGCATGAGACTTGGCAAAGCATGGGAGACAACTAGCTCTTCCCCCATCACAGAAAGCCAGGAGACGATAGCTAATGCAGTGCTGACGCTGACTGAAGACTGAGTAACATCTATGTTAGGATTTCAAGCATCCCACACCATAGAAGGATCCAGGAATCCTGCAAAAACACCACCACTCAGCTGATTTTTTTTCAGCTATTTTTGATCTCCCTTCCTTTCCTTAGCACCATTTTAAAGGCCAATTTCTTTGTTAACATGTAGCAGAGTATTTGAAAAGGTCTCATATCTGTGTCCTATATGAGAAAACAGCTAGTGGTTTGCATGACTGATTCAGAGGTTGCTGCCTTCTGCAATATTCCAAATACCATGTGTCACTTCAGAAGAGATATAAGAAGAGTCATAAATATGTGACTAAGTGACATGATAAATTTGACAGCTAAGGAGTAGCATTTTCTGCATGATCTCAAATTTGATAGAAATAAAGCATGTATTTTTAGTGCTAAAAGCAATTAATTTCAGCATTCAATGGGGCGCATTAAAATTTACCTAAAAGAAAATTACAGACGAATTCCACATGTGGACAAAATAAATACATATTCACTTCAGGCATTACCAATGACCTAAATTTAGTCCAGAGACTAATTGAATTAGAACTGGAACCAGCAAATACTTCTAGTACAACCAAAATACTTTTGAGGTAGCCAGTGTGCGCAATAGGAATTTTCCTTCCAAGAAAGTAAACTTCTAGAAAACATGTAGGAGAAATTTTTACCACAAATATTTGTAAACAGAAGAAAAGGATAATTGCTGTCCCATAGCAAAAAGGAGTCCTACCAGATAGAATACTATCCTCAAATCTGTTGGAATCCAGAATCCTCTGTTTTGACCACCCAAAATATATGACCTGTGTCATTAAGAATATATCTGCATTTGCTGAAGAAACCACCACCACAACAAAGCAGAAATAACAGTGACTGCAGCCTATATATATACATATATATATTTATTATTTCCTTGTTCACAAACACCATCTGGAAAAGCCATATCCACAAAAATTAAAGAATGGGGGGAAAAAAGTGTTTTCTTCCTCATATTACATTAACATCTGAACTTTGTAAGGAGATGGGTCAAACTGAACGGCAAGTTAAATTTTACAGGAGTAACACAAAACATAAACACAAACAAAACTAATCACATGTGTATATATATTATATCATCTCACGTGCTTTGGTCTTGTTCAGAAGAGCCTGGAGAAGTATGGCTGGATGGGAACTTGAACGGGCATCTGCCTGCCTTATGGTTACTCTGGAGAGAGGTTTTTCCAGCCTGTTCAGAAACATTTCTACTCAGTAAGACCTGCAGCCCCTCAGGCAGCTTGTTCCAGTGGTTTGCTATGTCAGCCTGTTCACCATCTTGGGCTCACAGAACACATTCTCTTTCTTGAACCAGCCTTACATACTTGGAGACCATTATCACATGTCCTACAGTCCTTCCCTCCTTGGACTGAACAGTCTTCAGTTCTTCTGGTCTGTCCTTACAGACGCATTTGCTAAACTTCTTATTGTTCCTACTGCTCTTCTTTGAACATTGGTTAGTCCAAAGCTTTCACAGAAATGCTGTTGAAAACCTGACTGAAGACTTCAGAATGAGCCTTGGCATTACTAAGCAGAACCAAAGGATTGTTTCGTGTTCTGGCTGTACTTGTAGATTTATACATCGCAGAATGTTATTTTCCTTTTTTCAGCAGCATGGGCAGCTCAAAATCTATTATAATGCCTAGAGACTCCCTAGAGACCTGGTCTGTAGAACAGAATAAAATATTTCAGTTGAAAGCGACCTACAATGATCGTCTAATCCACTTAAGGGCTGACAAAAGATAAAGCATAGTATTAAGGGCATTGTCCAAATGACTCTTAAACACTGACAGGCTCGGGGCATCAACTACCTCTAGGAAGCCTGTTCCAGTGTTTGGCCACACTCTCAGTAAAGAAATACTTCCTAGTGACCTGTCTAAACTGCCTCTGATGCAGCTTTGAACCTTTCCCACGCATCCTATCCCTGGATACTAGGGAGATCAGCACCTTGCTCTCTACTTCCCCTCCTCAGGAAGCTGCAGAGAGCAACAAGGTCGCCCTTCAACCTCCTTTTCGCCAAAGTAGACAAACCAAATGTCCTTTGCCACCCCTCATGGGACACTTCTTCCAGCCCTGTCATCAGCTTTGTTGCCCTCCTCTGGATGCATTCAAGGACCTTCACATCCTTCTTAAATTGCGGGCACAGAACTGCACACAGTACTTGAGGTGAGGCCTCAACAACACTGAATACAGTGGGATAATCACCTCTTCTGACCGGCTGGTCATACCGTGTCTGATGCACCCTAAGATGCCCTCTTGGCTGCCAGGACACACTGCTCACTCCTACTGAGCCAGCTGTCAACCAGAGTCCCCAGACTCTTTTATTCAGGGATGCTCTCCAGCCACTCCTCTCCTGCCGCTCCTCTCCCAATTTATACTTGTGCCCAGCACTACTCCATCCCAGGAGCAGAATCCAGCATGAGTTGTTTTTAAATTTCATGCCATTGATGACTGCACAATGCCCCAATCTATCTAGATTGGAGACTGGAGTCCAGTGCTCCCCATTCCTTATTAGTTCACTTGATTATTTCTGCCCATGTGTAGCATTTTTCAACTGTCCCTATTGAATGTGCAGATTTTTTCCAATTATTTCTCCATTTTCAACACTTTTCTGCCGTGTATCACAACTTAGTACTTCTGTCTTTTTTAGTATAAGCAACCTTCACCCAGACTGCTAGTGAAAATAGACTAGAATAGAGTGAAGAGAAAATCCTGCAGAGCTGCATAAATATTTCTTCCCCTTTTGTCAAGAAACTGCTGAAAAATATTTCTTGAGCACAATTTTGCTTGCAGGTTAGGGCTCTTTCATGCAAACTCTGATTCTGTAGCTGGCTTGTGAATATCATGTAAAACATTGTGAAGAGCTTTACTAAGAACGAAGGTATAAAATATTCATGGCTCCCATTCTACCCACAAATGCCATTATCCCACTGTAAAGAGAGTTACTTGGATTTGCCAAGAACAAGTTACATGAGAAGAGAGTTGGTGGCAACTCTTTATAATTTTCCAGTTACTTATGAATAGATTGATGAATTATTTGTTCACTAGAGTTTTTCTAGGTATTAAAGTTACTTGAGTGGTACGTAGTTCCCTTGACTCCCTTTTCACCCTTGTTTCCTTTAAAGAAAGCAGGGAAAGCAACAATGATTTTGTCAATTTATGGCACCTCATCCACTCCCTGTGAATTACCAGAGGTGGCTGCCGCTGGCTCTGAGACCTTTATAGCCAGTGCTTTTTTTGTCAAAGAATGAAGTTTGTCAGGTTTTGATAACTAAAAATATGTTATTTATCGAGGTATCTTATTTAATTCTGATGCAAAGGGTTTATTACTGGTATTAACTTTGCTAATCTATCCTTCTTGATGACTTTTCTACTGAAGATTGAAAGTAATCCTGTCTACTTTGCTTAATAGTTAATTAAAAAAACCTGAACCTTCCACAACACTTTTTATCTTTTATAAAATGTAGTGATGGCAAATATTTCCTGCAGTTCAATTAGAAATTCAGTTTACAAAAATTCAATACCACTCATAATTGTAAATGGTTCAGGCATGCAATGGAATGTATAATTGTCTATTGTATTTCCTTTAAATCCCGGTTAACCTCTCTCTGCTTCTAAATTAGAATAAAAGCAGAGACATGTATCAGAATATCAATATAAATTGACTGAATTATGTTGCTGACGATGCAACTTGCATGTTAAAATCAACACTTCAGTTGTGTTACAGAACTTGAAAGTGGGAAATTAAGTCAATAATGGTCATAAACTTTCATCTTCTTAAACAGTTGTTAAATATACTGTTATTAAATGTTATGTAGATCATTATTAATTATATCCAAGACTGAAAATACTGCTATGTAGACACTACTTCAGTGGCAATGAACATAAGACAAAATGACGGCTTTTCTTGACATAGCTGCACTGGAAAAGGGGAACTTTGACACCTTTTGGTGAGTGGAAAGTTATTAAATGTGAGGGGAAATCGTCAGCCCTAGATAGAACAAGCTTTTTGATCCAGCAACTTCTAAAAGGCAATTTACACTTGATCTGACTCACATATTAAATAAACACTGTAGATGATTAACTCAAGCAGTTATTGCTTTTTTAAGTCTTGGTTTTGAAAGAACTAAAATTACCGGAACTAAATTAAAATGCATGTTTAGAACTATGCAAGTTGAGAATGCTGTTTCCTCCTTATCTATTTTTTACCAAGATCTGTGGGTTCAGGGGAAAATTGAATTAAAATTTTACATATGCTAAGGACATATTTTACATACTTTAGCCTTAATTTATAAAGGCATTTAAACACATGCTCAATTCTCTTTTAAATCAATGAGAGTTGAGTGTTTTGGTTCAAGATAAGTCTGCGTTTACCTCCCTTCTCCAGTCACTCTTAGCCTTCAATAACAGAAGAACTCTAGAAGTAACTACTTCATATTTAACAGAAACAGGGGAAACAGGCTACAGCTGTATAAACTCTTCAACATTTTCTCTGAAGATTTGGGGTGATTAGAGCTAGCAGTAGCTGAAAATGGTGGAAAACAGTTGAGAGGGAAAGAGAGGGCATCTCCTGGTGCTCACTTTTTAAGCTATGATACAAACTGGTGATGGATGAATTGCTGCAGTTACACGCCTTATAAGATGTTAGATGCGAGTACTGAGGGACTGCACAGCGCTCTGTTGAGGCACCTACAGGGCCTCTGCATGCATCTGGGTGAGAATCAGCTACCACACAAATAGCGCCCCCAGAAAACAAACAGAATGCTACCCTGCAACATCACATTAGTCCTCCACTTAATATATTAAGAGGCAAAACCAATAAGGCATGATGAAGTGCAGCAGTTTAAGGAGAGTTGCAGTAGGAGGAGATATTAACAGTCAAGGTTAGGAAAGTAGAATAAAAACTTTTAAGGGCACTTCACATACTCATTGAAGCTGGAAGGTCGGGGCTGCTCTACTTGCAGCTCTTGTCAAAGCTTACGCTGACTGCAGTGAACACAGAACTGGAATAGAAGGCCCCAGTTGAGGAAAGCACTCAGCCAAATCCTTAAGTGTTTTGTTGACGAGGGCTAGACTGAATGATGTGCTTAATGTGCAGGTGGCAGCGCTCATAGAAACCGAATTGAAAATGCATATCCCACAAGGACCACAATACAAAGTTTCACATTTGCTTTCTGACAGCGGTTCTGATGGTAGGACCTTCCCGCACGTGGTTTGCAGAAAGGCAATGCAAGCGGCAGTGTAATGGTGACAGGAACAATAGTGTATAATTTAAATAAATACATAAAGCTACTTATTTGCTGTGCCTGCAACCCCAATCGAGAGACATCAAATGGAATACTGGCATCATGTGGCAAGATGAAAATGCTCTAAGTTGAGTCATCCTTTTTTACCCTTGGACTAATACAGAGCATTCCGTAGAGCAAGAAAGTAATCCTTGTCCTCAGCTTACAAATGGACTTTGATTATGAGGAACAGATAGTTAGAAAAGGTCCTGTTGGATGTGAAACCTAGAAGGAAAGTTGACATAAACTATGCTTTAGAGGTACAAAAGCATGTGGGCCACCTTAGCATATGTAAGGCTGTTTCAGATTCCTTACCTTCTGTATGACATGAATAGATCCAAAGGCACAACCAAGAAGATGTGCCCTTAGGACGCTTAACATGCACAGACAAGAAGAAAAAGCAGTGCCCGCCTTCTTAACAACGTAACATTTACACTAGGGCTTCTAAATAGTCACTCCTCAGTAGCCACTGGCTAAAGTACAGAAAGGGTCCAGGGAGCTGTGGCCACAGGAATGTCCCCACTGCTGTTTGAATACCTACATTACTGCACTGCAGTGAGCCACCTTCCTGTCTCCTCACTTCTCTTCTCTCTCTCTTACGCAAACAGTGAATCAGGCTCTCAGCACTGGCCCAGCTTCAAGGAGAGATGTGCTCTCACCTAAGAGCTGGCACTGCTCAGGGCGTTAAGCCACGCTTCTGGAAAGAATGGAATCGTCTAAGGCTGAAAAAGTAAAATCAAATGGAGTCCAATCTTTTCCATGGAGAATATTTCAGTCATTAGTTTGTTATATAAAAATACTGACATCACAGTACACTCGTTCCAGCATGATGTGTGGGAAGACAGAAAAAGGACTTTTGTAATGGAAATGCAAGATTAAGAGGCAACTTTTAGCCCCTCCATTTGTAATATGAAGCTTTTTCAACTAAGTACCAAGATTATCAAGTTCTTTGAAGGAATTACTTTCAAGAAAGCAGCTGCCAGTAGAAGAAATTTAATAGGATAGGATAACTTGGAAGATACATGATGCCTTTTTGCATCTTAAGGGCAGTACAAGTGTTTTGAATTCATATTTTTTGTACCCATTAATTTATCTTAGATCAAAGAAGTCAGCTCATAATATGCCCTTTGGTGCTATGCAATCATTTCTGTATCTTGCTACTAATAGATATGATGCTATACTTAGAATAAATACATTACATATCCTACTGATGCTATAAACCTGGTGAACCCTGATAAGAAGTATTATTGTTTTCTTTTTTTGTCTTGGACAGAATGAAAAGCCATTTCACATTCCTTTCTTGAAGGAACACATTTACTTCAAACCTTAAAAGTGTCTATCGGTTTAGAAAAAAATATATTCACTTCTGGCTACCTTCTTTAGATCTGTGATGAGGTGATAAGGCAGAGACATAAAAGTTAATATATTATGTGATTGCAATTAAACCAGCAGTAAGTTTTCAGCACTCTTGTTCAGTGAGAGTACAGCTTCAACCTTCTCAGCATGATGACGGGAAGGCAGTGATATAAACACCCAGCAACTTACCTTTCAAGGATTACCTATGAGAATCTAAGCATAGGCAAAAGATCAGTATACAGTTTCAAATTTCACCTCTCAGCTTTCAAATCTGTGTTGGGCATAGTTCTATCATTTCTACAACTCAGCAGATCTTCACAGTTATAGCCAAAGAGCAAGCATGTCAAATTACACAGTATTACACAGCACTGCTGCTGAGCTAAAGATACAGAAATAATAAGGGTGCAAAATAAAGTTGCCAAAGAGGTGTGGGCTTCTTAGTTATCACCATGTTATCAGTCTCCTACACAACAAATATAAATACACCTGAAAAAAGTATGCCTTAGTGCCTCTTATGAGGTGGGAGTATTTTTCATTCTCCTGCATTTTGTGATCTGATGAGCTAAATTCAAGTCATCTGAGTTAGAGTTAAAACAGACATTGTTCTGTTAGGGGCTGACAGTCTCTTTCTTAAATTCCTGGGAAATGTATCATCACAGTGTCCAACCTTACCTTTTCCTAACAAAAGGTTTTTCAAGCTTTGCTTTTTAATATAGAGACAATCACAGTTTCATGGAAAGGTTTTAAAAGCCTTAAATGGAACAAAACCCATGTGTGAAACTTCATTACTGGTACAAAACTGAACTGCTCTGCAATAAACTGTTGGCTCCAGCTACTATACTGAATCAAACTAGTCTTATCTGAGAAAGTGAGGATAAGTAATGCCAAGAACAAGGAAACATGAACTGTGCTTTAGCTGTTTGGTCCATCTTTAAAAGTGATCGACCTAGTTGGGGGATTAGGTACAACAGAAAAGTGGCAAGGGTGGCTATAAAACACCGTTCAGAGAGATACATCTTCAACAACCTCAACCACTTTTGCAAGAAGATATAAAAGACAGAAAATCAAATTAGATGCTTATTTTGGTCTTTAATCTAGGGTTTCGCTAGCCTGCCTGAAGGAACCTGTCTGGGGTACTTCTGCAGTTGGTTCAGGTTTGCCTCAGCTGCTGCTGTCACCAGCACTAATTACACAGATGTTCATTTTGCTCCTACTCAGCAAAATCACAATGAAGTATAGTCTAAGATGTGCCAGCATAACTGCAGTTGCTCATGTTTTACTACAGTGAAATTAAGTGTGCTTCAGCTGCTGTGAGCTGTAAGATGCCTTTACCACAATAAGTTTCTGATTAGATGGTCATGCATGATTAGCAAGGGTAAACTTTGAAATATCAGACAAAGGAGGCAGAGCAGACACTTGTATTTGTGTCACTTTGTGTTAATAATTATATCCTCAGTATTTATACACCTATTTCACCTCTACAGCTTTTATCAAACCTTTTATCTCAGTACCACTCACTTTCCAGCCTACTCCATACTTTCCCCACCCCACCCCACCCGCCCCTGGAAGGCTGAATGAGGGCAAGGACACTGCAAGGTAGCTACTTGATTTGCTTATGACAGTGTCTTCAAAGCCAACATTTAAGAAACAGCCTGGTTCTTTATGTACCAAAAGTAGGTTTTTTGCCCCCTGTTTTTGGAGAATCTGGAGATGGGCCAAAGATTTGTAGATTCTCCTATAAGGTGGCATGTCTCCGTGGGCTGTTATCAGAAGAGTAACTTCCTGCAGCTGCCAACACACCCATTTGTAGCAAAAAATGTCCTTGCCTTCAGGTAAATCATACAGCATTGTATACCAGGAGTAAAGACAAGCCTGATGGAACTAAGTAGAAGAAGAAAAACAAGAAGAAAAAATGGAAGGACTATTTACAGAGGGTGATTAAACTTGTTTTTCTTCCAAATGCAAGAAAACAAGACAAACATCTTTTTGATAGAGCTAGGTCAGAGGACAATTCAGACACTTCTCTCTGCTCAGCCTTCATCAGCATGTTGAACTCTGGCTGAGTTAACCGGGGCTTCAGCCTCAGTGGGAGGGAGGGATGGAGTTTGACTGCTGCTCACATAGTGGGATGCAGCTGCTTGTGCTGCTAACCCCACTGCACAAATCTTCATTGAGCACTGAAATGCTCTCATGTGGGCAAAGCTCAACCTGCTTATACCCAAGCTAACTGTACGGCTAGAGTTAACCTAAGCGGTAACGGGGTGAGGCATTGCTAGCGATTGTAAAGTAGCCAATGGAAACCAGGAAACACCGCAGGAGCAAGTGGACAGTATAGAGCGTGGCAATGACTGGGACTGAGCTGAAGAGATGTGTACTGCTGTTGAGTAGACACGTTCCTCAAATCACCAAATTAACAGGGTACACAAGAGTTGAGGAATTTCAAAGGAATGGAAAAGGTGACATGTCCTTGCTAGAAAGCCGACAAAGACCAAGAGGCAGACGTGCTTTACAGACATTGAAACCTCTAGTGAAACTGTGGCAGCAAGTTTTCCCTTTTTGCACAAGGCTGAAATTTTAGAGAACATAACCAGAATGCAAGCTTACACAGAGTTCAGCTACAGAGAATTTTTTATCTGTTCCAGCTCTAGCAGAAACATTTCAAAACACACCCACAAGGCAATGCTCTGAGTGATTAGAATTGAGGCTGTCATTCAAAAAATCTCTCACTGCCAACTCTGCCAAGTGTCTTCACGAGACAGGATAAAAACACCACAGGAACTGCTAAGGACAGAGTGCTAGGAAAGACAAAAACCTTCACAAAAAGGTAAAGCAGATGGATGGACTTTAAAACATTCTTCCTTTCCTGAAGAAAGAGAAATATTACAACTTAAAAATAACTTCTTGCCTCCCCCCACCCCGCCCAAGGTTTTACTTTTTTTCCCCTACAGAATAAATAAATCTCACTGACTTCTGCAGTTACTTTTTTTCTGCAGTACGTTAAAGGGATCCCCCAGCTTAACTTCTCCCTGTCACATCCGTCTGACATAATTTGAGAAGAGGAGTCTGTGAGGTCTAACACCTCTGTTTTGAACCGCAGCTACAACAGACATGCAGAGTCATCTCTGTTCCCATAGCGCTTTGGTTATGCTGTGCACCAGGTCTCCAAGGGTGGTGTGGACATTTGCCTTGCCATCCAGAAAAGGAAATTATTGTCACAAATATCTTCACTGAAGACAAAAAGAGTGGTAGAGGTTCACTGGTGAAAAATGGTTTGGAGGAATCTTTTGAATCCTGTCAGCTCTCAGCTAGATAGAAACCTGCCGAATTATAAAAATCATCATAAAATACTTCAGGTTGGAAGGCATCCTCAGAGGCAGCTAGTGTAGCCTCTAGGGGAAAGCAAGGCTAACTTCAGCATTAGATCAGGCTATTCAAGGTCTTGTCGAGTTTGGAGAATTTCTGGGGGTGGAGGCACCACAGTGTCCCTAAGCAATGTGCTCCCGTGTTCAGCCGACCTCTCTGTGATTTTTTTTTCATTATATTGAGTTGGAATTTGGCTGTCTTTTGTCCTTTGTGAACCTCTTAATAAGGAAGGCCTGGATTCCCAGACCCTTTTCTGTAGAGCTGCTCCCAACAAACTAGTTCCCAGCCTGTACTGTTGCATGGGATTTTTCAGTCCCAAGAGGAAGACTTTGCATTTGTCTTTGCTGAGCATCATGATGTTCCTCTTGACCAGTTCCTTTCTCTTGACCAGATCCCTCTGAATCACAGCTCTGTCCTTTGGCATGTTGAACTCTTCGGAGTCGCGCTCCTCGCTGTCGTTCAGGTCACTAATAAAGGTGTTAACAGTGCAACCACCAGGACTGACCCTTAAGGAATACTACCTAGATCAAGCTACCCATTAGGTTTCAATTTCTTGACCGCTATTCTTTGAGCCCAATGGTCCAAGAAGTTTTTCACACAACTCATAGTCCACTTGTCCAGTCCACACCTCCTCAGTTTGGCTGCAAAGGATCTATGGGAGATTATCAAAGTCTCGCTAAATTACAGTAAAATGACATCGACTGCTCTCTCCTCATCCACTTTACTGGTCATTTCATTACTGATGGCAATGAGGTTAGTTACATATAAACTGCCCTTGGTAGATTTGATCTGGCTGTTCCCTGTTGTTTTGTCTTTCATTTGCCTGGTAACAGTTTTCAGAAGGATTTGCTCCATAATCTTCTCATGGACTAATAAGAAGCTGAATGTTCTGTGGTTCCCTGGACTTGCACTTTCCATTTTTGAAGATGGACATAACATTTGCCATTTTTTAAATGCTGGGGACATCTTCAGATTGCCATGATAGAAAGTGGTCTCTTGACGGCTGCTCCACCAACACCCACAGATGCATCCTAACTGGTCTTCTCTTGACTAAAAGAAGTGATCTGGCTAAAAGTGCTGTTGCCACACTCATTACATTTTTTCCTAACTCCACTGAACTTCCATAACAATTTTCAGGATATGGTAGCGAAGCTTGCAAAATCTGTCACTATAGGAACTAAAAAAATCGTAACTGGAATGTCAGATGCTGAACTGACAATTACTTTTTGTATTCAGAGCAAGCTCGAGAATCCATTGCTCCTGATGAAATCTCAGTCTCAGTCTTTAGTCTGTTCTTTTCCTTTCATGAGTCATAATATCAAACTTAGGAAACCTAGTTCATAGAAGTGGGACACAAATGACAATAAGAATTTCTCCAGAGACATACAGCAGAGACACAAGTTGGAAATGTGGGTCAAAAAGCAAATGTTGCATTAAAAGTAATTTAATAATCTACCAAGACTTTACAATGAGCAAGAAACATGCAGTGGTGAAAATTAAGCAAAAAGCAGGAATGTACAAGGCCAAGTATCAATAAGAGTTACCAACTTGGAAACAAGTGATCTGCTTCTACCTACCCAGAACTGAGTGCAAAGGTGAAGTGGGAAATCTGTCCTGACCATACTTTATGCCTTTCTTCTTAAAGAACATATTTAATCACTCCAACATTTACAAAACTATTCCAGTAGAGTACACAGTAATTCTGAGTAAAATAGCAAGCCAAGTGGAGAAAAGATATTTTTATTTTGTCAAGACATTGAATCTTTGTCCAATTTGCCATCTTAACAGTTTGTGAGGCAGTGACTCCCATGTGAACTATGGCAGGAAATTTGTTTGAGCAATGTAGTGTCTGCATCCAATTTTCACTTTTGATACTGCTTTTGGGTGTTTTTTTTTCCCTATTTAAAAAAAAAGGGAGTATCTGGAGGTTAATTTAACATTGCTGTAGGTGATAACTTAAGACCTAATAAGTAAAACATCTGTTTTCCTCCTGTACACAGAAAGAGATCTCAAGAGGACTGTGGAAGGGTTATGGAGGACTGTACCTCTTGTTAGTTGAGAGGAAATTCTGCCCTTTGTGATGGAGTTTTCCAAATACGCTACATTCTTGCTGGTCAAGAAAAGACCTACCCATTTCTGCGCACAAGCCAACAAGGCTGCTGCCAGCACATACAAGCTTTCTGAGGACAAGCTTGGGAAGAGCTTGGCTTAGCAGACCAGCTTGATGCACAGAGACACAGCCTCTGCTCGGGCCCGGGGTCTGAGGGAGGGGCAGCTCTCAGGCAGTGAAGAGCAACCTCAGACATTCTGTTCTGTCAGCCAAAGATCCTTACCTAGTAACACCAGCTAATTCATCTGTCTGACCCTTATTCAGATTCCCTTTTCTTTTGAAGAAGAATGATGTCAGCACAGTCTAAATAAGTTGGTTCTTACAATTTTCCTAAAGAAGAAAAGGAGGTCAGCTATTGTAGAAACAGTAACTCATAAGTCAGAGAAGACAATGAGCTTGATGGGAGGGAATCACAAATGAAATCAATGGTCAGTTCAGTCTTGTGAAGAGACACACACTCATTGAGCTAAGCAGCTCCAGGGTTAACATCTGCCTCTGATGGGAATTGCATACGTACAGGTCTGACTTGGGTCCAGAGTGTCTGTCAAACATGGGTGCAGAAGACATAGTGAGTATTGAACAACTGAGTCACAGAAGAGACAGCTCAAAATGCCTTCATCACCTCTGCACTTTGACGTCACGCACAAAATGGCATTCAGTACTTTTGCCTCTCTTTTTACAACTTTCTACAGAATAACAAAAATTGCTTTGTAACATAGCACCCTGAATAGCTTTGGAGGCCGATTAAATGCTTTATTAACGTGTCAGCTATTAATTTATCTCAGGGTTATCCCATGGCTTTACACGTTTCAAATCAATAGAGATTATCTCTTAAATAACCTTTAAGGAGATGAGCAAGCGGTGAAGCACTTGACTGAATGGTGTATATAGACCTCTCAGAAAACAGTTTTATCCCTTATTAAGCTAGCAAAATCAGGACAGGCTTTCAAGGTATGCAGGGGTGAGCTTTTTGAAACAGAATGGGAGTGTTGATTACCTGAGGACATTTTATTACAAGCAACACAGTTATATCTAACAACACTCCAGTGACTTCAGGAAAGGACACAAAAAATAAATATCACAAATGCAAAGGGAACCAGAAAGGTAGCATTCTCCCCTCACCACCCAACATCTGTGCTTTTTGCAGAGACTTTCATGCAAAAGCAGACACAGAGGCCAGCCACGAAGGTCTCGGGGAAGAAAATGGACAGAGAATGAAACCACTGCTGGACTGGGTCCACTCAGAATAAAGCAAATTTTGCAAGTAAATGGAAAGAAAGGAGGGGTTGCGAGGGCTTGTCCCAGTCTTACAGCCTTTGTGGTGCCCACACAGGATATACGAAACTGCTGCTCAGGTATGAAAGAGTCTTGCAAGATCAATCAACTAATACACAGCCATCATGCTTCCTTCCCCTCAAAATAGCTCAGCTGTGGCTCTTTATAAAATATAATTTCAAGGAGAAAATAAGCCAGACTAATTATTATACTTTCATGATAGTACATAATATGTAATGCTCCAAAATTTCTTGGACTTCTGTTGTGCTCCCATGATGTTAACGCTGTACAATTTTACATGAGGGTTGCAGACAGGTAGTTATTTTAATACAGTAATACGTAGAGAACCTGTCTTCTCATCCTCTTCACCCTTTTCTAGTTAGATCCATTCTCGGCTTCTCATTCCCTAGTCTAAATTCCCATGAGGTCTCTATAAAACCACAGAATATGTCACAAGTTCTGATTTCTGGAAGGAAGTAACAAAAAAACCCAAACCAAACCAAACCAAGTGATTGTGACTAACTGTGACAAGGGGCTGGAAAAAATGGGTGAAATTCCACAGGAATAATTTATTTAGATGAAAAAATCAACTACATGAACGTGACTGGCAAGGAAAATATATGGGAAGACTCAAAGGTTGTTTTACTACAGGCAAGAAGATCAAGGTGGGACAGTTTTTGAAGGTTGTGCAAAGCACAAAGGAACAATTTGATCCTTCTGTCCATGGTGGCCAGACAAGAAGTAATGGCTTAATGTGCAGCAATAACAATTGGAGTTAAATATTAAGATGAACTTTAAATTGCTAAGGAGAGTGAAACATTGCAGCAGATAACCTGAGGGACTGGTGCACCGTCCATCTCTGGGTGTTTTTAAGAGCAGAAATAGGAACGGACCTAATTTGGGCAGTGGGTAACTTGGGTAAGTGGGTAACTAATTTGGGCAGTCTGGGTAACCTTTCCCTCCTGCCCTGGCCCACTCCAGACTACTCTCTATGTCACTCCAGAGATGCCCCAACTACCTGAAATTCAGGTCAAATTTCTCCTTAGAAGTACAGCGCAGAAATGAAAACTATTCCAAGTAGAATATGAAAAAAGGCTCCCAAAAGAAGAATATTCTGAGAGCATCAGTCAAGTGATTGAATCAGGGATAGAAGAGCAAAATAAAATAAAATAAATAAGGAGCTTTTTTATCTTTACCTAAACAATTGTTAGGTTTGAGAGGGAATTGCTTCGAGAGCCACTATTTCTGAAAGCAGTGAAGCACATTTGTCATAACTGTGATCTCATCCACCACTTCTGTGGGCACTGGTGAAGGCCTTAACAAAGAATCCCAAATAATTTTTATTTTCATTGTTAAAGAAAGACAGCTCAGACATGTTCAGCTTTCAAAATTTCAAAACCTGTTTACACCCAATTTGCATAGAAAGCCACACTATTAGAAAGAGTATGAGAGGAGAAGCGGCCTGAATAAATGAGAGAATGGTCAAAAATCACGGGCGTGACCGTTTATGAGTGTTCAGTGAGATGTCAGACTGTAAAACTTAATATGCCCTGTCCTTTGTGCATGCACACGTGCGCATGAATGTAAAGCCCGGGGCATGCAGTGAAAGGCCTTCCTCGAACTACTTATTTTTTATTGTGTGTTAATACAATAGCTAAGACACTTAGATAGCAGCCTGTGAATGATTCATCTTGTTTGTAATTATTGGCAACTTGAATCAAATATTTTGCTATTATTTATCATAATATTTGCTAATAGTTAGTGCCCCATTCCTGTTTTATACTCTGAGCATGGGCAACGTCATGTACTTCATCTCATCAGCACACCAAAGCAGTCAGTCTGATGCTTTTCACCCCCAGCCCCTTATGAGTACACCCAAAATATTAATACTTCATTGCAAATAGTCACTCTTAATTAGAAGGATAAAGAGTGTTAAGCTCAAATGCACTATAGAGACAGGATGATTCAGGTCCCCCTCTCTTAATAAGGAACCACTTCAAGGAAAGAGGACTCTCTTATGTGCTCCGAGTTAACTACATCTGTATAGGCAGGGCTTAAAGAGAGACAGAATCCATAGGACTACTATGCTAGGGTTTTTTTTAAGGCTACAGCTTGTCTCCACAAAGACGCTCTTTCTATAACAGCTCATTGCAAAGGGATGAGTGAAAAAACACACAGTCAATATGAATTTCTGCAGATTTAATTATTAAATCAAAGCAATTTTAGATCTCTGATGCCAAGTTAAATTTGGCATTGGTTAGAATACAATTTATTAGATTAATCATGCTGCTTTAATACTCCAGCCTTTGGCTGCAATATACTGGAAAGGAATTTTCAAAATGTTGAACCATCTCTAGCATTTTCCAGGTGTGCAGCCTCTTTGCTATTTCATTACCATTGGCCACTCAAAACCTTTTAGGAAGAACAAATTCAGTGCTGCACTGATTTCCTCTGAATGTATTTGCAGCCTGAGACTGACACTTCAGCTTTTTTCAGTGTGCAGAGAAGACCTGAAGTAGGCTGCACTTGATCTGCTCAGGTATTTCTTATGAGTAGGCCACTTACTTTTTGTTGATCAGAACAGTTTTACTTGAGTCGAAATATCTCTGGAAGGAGTAGACAACCTTCAGCTGAATACCTTTCTTTTCTACATCACTTAGTCATTCTCTTCAGGCGCGGAGGTATTAACAGATGTGCTCAACTGTACCGCCCCACATGATGTTCATGTTTCAAGGTAAGAACTGAAGACAACATGCCTGGAAAAGAGATGGCAGCTGTTAAGGACTTCTGAAAAGGAAGTTTGCTGCACAGAATTTCACTAGTATGAAGCTGTGTCTTGCATTGACTTTGGATTGTTTGCTGATTGTGAAGGAAGAAATTGCATATGTTCTAAGGTGTTAGAACAGATAGTGTTGACATAATTTATACTAGTGACCACAATGCGCTGAATTTTTAATAGATATAAATGGATAACAAAATGCAAGAGTTCACATATATCTGAGTCACTTTCTACAGTCACATTATATAGTCACCACATCCCACAAAAATATAGTTCCCTCTCATACAGCTTATGTATATTATTGCAGCTTAATATGTATATTAAGGCTAAGAAACTGGCAGCTTTGAGTCTTGGTCAAACTATTCATGAGTCTCTGCTTTTACACAGACATTCACTAGATGTTGGCACAGAAGCCAGTGAAATGAACCTACTGGATGTCTGTGGTGTGCCAAAGCAGGAAAATGAAAAGTGCAGCTGTAGGACTTCAGCACAAATCACAGCAGCAGTAGAGATAGGATGGTAATGGACTTCGACATGGACATAACTATACAGGAGGTACTAAACCAGGCACTAGTCAGGCCTCTGGACTGGCTGATACTCATGTCAGAGCTGTGGAAATGTGGAATCTCAGGGCCAATGTGAAATCTGTCATGCAAACGCCGCCGCCAGAGAGCTGAAGATAGAACTCACATCTATGAAAAGGACTCCACAGGAGAGCCTGGGCACCACAGACTCTTGAGAATCACTTTCAACTCTCTTGAGACAATAGAGCCTGTAACGAAGAAGCAGCAGCACATGGATAGAGACATTCTGCTGGGAAGGTGTCAGTGTGGCGTTTGCACCTGCTGCACTAAGCTGGTGCTTGAGCAGTGTAGACTGTGTAGATAAAGGTGATCCAGCAGATGCAATATATTTGGATTCTCTAAATCTGACAAGGTTCTTAAAGAAAATTTATTACAGGAACTAAGGATTTTATGTTCTTACTGTTTTAGCAACCATTTTTCCTACTGAAGGATTTTATGTTCTTACTATTTTAGCAACCATTTTTCCTACAAATCCCTATCCCCTCAAATTTGCTCTCTACAACACGATGGAGACTCAAGTATCACCGCTTACCTTTAGACCATCTAGAAAACAGCCCTAAAAGAATCATATGTCTCTTATCAGGAAAGCCAAGGACCTACAAACTAAAGAAACACTAGCTGGAATCTCCTCTCTGAAGAGGAGATTAAAAAAAAAATGAATACCTTCTCTGGATGCCTGTAATAGGCCATGTTTTCACACTTCCATTTCTGTAAACTGTAAGACTACATAAGAACTCAATATCAGCTTGGGGGAAATAAGGCATTACTCTAAATGGTAAAATCGAACTTTCCTCTTAATGCTGACAGTAAGTAGTCCATCTCTTCAGTTCCCCACCCAGCTGTAAATGTACTTGATAAGAAAATATTCTCTAACTGCACATTTTCCTTCCTTCCTTCTCTCCAAAGCATATCTCATTCACTCACAGCTTTGGTGTTGGTGGGTATTGCCCTACCTACTCTGTTTTGTACTTTTCCCAAGAAACTACCTGATCTTATGACTTCATTAATTCAGCTGTAGCAACCTCACTTCATAAAGTTGCTTAGTAAATGGATGCTCACTAGGACTCAGCCCTCCTGCTGTCACTCATAGCTTTAACAAGCCTTATTCACCACACTGGGATCTCTTGCGAGTATTTAGCTCTAGACATACCCCCCTAACTACCACCTTTCCAAACTCCTTGTGGAAGCACAGTGGGAGAGGGGAACAGGAGTCTTGAGCTTCCTTCTCACTCCCTGAGCTTGTACACTTATAGCAGCTTCAAATGATTTGTAGAAGAAAAAAACCATAAAATCCTGTATTCTCCACTATTCAGCAATGAATGGTACCACAGAGGTCCTTCTATGCCCGGCTTGGTCAAATCCAGTCCCACAGTGGCCTTCCTATCCCCAGAGCCAAGAGAGGAGCTTACAGCAAGGAGGATGTATAATTTCCCGTCTCTTCGGGGAAGAGATCAGCCCCAGATCTCAGGTTCAGTTTCCTCCATTCACAGTCTGTCCAGTGATGACAGCACCTCTCCTTTGCTCTCACTCACTCTTTCTTCAGCCATTCTCAGGTCTAACATGTCAGATGGCAGCAGTGAGGGCAGGGACTGGGGCTAAGGAAGCCACAGGAGAGCACACAGGGATCAAGGGCAGAGCTGGCTTGGGAAGTGGGAGGACCCAGAGACATGTCTGTCAGCACTGACAGCAGTTGCAGAGATGGATTCACTGTGGACAGGCGAACAGCAAAATGGATTCTCTGTGGACAGGTGAACAGCATCACTGGGCCTTTGTTGTTGCACAGAGGCAGGCACATTCCTTTGCCTACAGCCTGCTGCTTGTACATGTTTGTCAAGCAACAGACATTTTAAAAATGTCCCCTGAAGACAAGAAATCTGACTTACAGAGCTACCTTTATTAGACAGAACATGGACAGAGTAGCTGAAAGTCGCAGAAGGTCTGCCCTGGGCATTGCTCATACTGAGAGATGACAATCACCTCTCCAGGGCAGCTCATGCTGAGCCCCACCAGAAATGGGGAGGGGACTTTTTTCCATGGGCAGAACTTCTGACACAGGAGACAAGATGTTCACCAGGGAGAAGACGCTTTCTAAACTAGCTCATTTCTCCTCATCTTTAAAAAGGTCTCAGCAAGACGATAAGCAAGATCACCCTCTTAAGTTAGACAGTCTCTGAAGTCTGTGGGCTTCCAGCTCCCTCCAGGCTGCTGAGGGTTGACATTTAGGAACGATTGCTTTCACACACCAGATAGCCTTAGAGGATCAAAATATTCTTCAGACTGAGCCTTGAATGAGAGCTATTTACTGTCCCACAGGGAGACACAGGCTGGTCTTTTCCACTGTAACTTAAATGCTGGTAAGCACTGATGATTTTGTGCATGTCCAGAACACACTGAGAGCTAAGCTGCATCCCAACCCCGTAATTAACACACAAAAGACAAACTACGCTTAATTCCAGGGATGCCTCTAGAAATACCACACAAAGTAATCTTCCAGCCATACAGCAGCTTTAGCAGCTCCTGTTACAGTACTCACTTCCCTGAGCTCTGCAGTTTCCTCCAGCCTCTCCTCACTCCCAGCTTGCCCTGGCAGTTATTTCCCTCTGCAGAAGGCTGACAAGCAGTAACAAGATTAGTGCTGTTTGATTAGAGTGTAACTATAGAGACGAAAGACCATTTCACTCGTCAGTGGGCTGTAATTTAGAAACAAAGCTAGCAACACGGTCTGTACTGAAAAACTCTAAAAACCTCAAACGCTCAACGGAGAGTGCCAACGCATTCTCTTCATATATTCTGTCACTATGAAGCAAATTAATTTATTATAAAACACCATTTAAAAACTGGGCTTTCACACTGACCAAATTACATTCAAATTAAATAAATTAGCTCAAAAAAAGATACCACACACATATATCCAGCTACTACAACCATTATAATCTAAATGTAGAGTGCAGTCTTACATTTCTTTTTGTACCATAGCTTATCAAATTAAGTGTCTTTTCAGTGGTGCTTTAATTCACCAGTACTTTATGGATGCATTCCTCCAAGAAGGACTCAGACTACCTTAGCACATTGACCTGGATCCCTGCCAGATCCTCTCAACCTCATCTCAGGTCTTCAGGTCAAAAATCCCAAACATCAATACTACTTGTGGCCCACATCCTGATCACGTCTATAATGTAAGTTTCAATTCGATGAGTTATGAATTAACATTTAGGCAGCTTCTCCTTGTTCAGGAATCAGAGCTTTGATCTTGGAGAGCAGACAAATGAAACAAAAAAATTCCAATCCTGATTTCTTTACAGTTGTTTTGGATGTTTGCATTCTTTAAAAAACCCCCACTACTTCTTCAAAATGACACACTGCTTACATCTTTCAGCAGGGACATCAGATGTCTTGTGAATCTTCTCAAGCCAAGATGGTTCAGAATCACAAGTCTTGGGTCATGATTTTTAAAATTTTATTTAGAGCTTCTTGATGAACAATGTTACAGCTGATGCAGGAATCACTAATCTGCTGACAAACATAAACAATCTTCATGTTTAGAGACAGCTAGAAAAGATGTGTATGATACTTTCAATGATATCTTGCAATAGTTCAGCAAAACACCTCTATATTGGCATTTATTCCCTCTTGGATGTGTCAAATTAACAGTAACATGCTTCAGAATAGCTCCCTAATAAAAATTTGAAAGTGAAAGAGTCCGATTGTCTCTTTTGATGAAGATCAGAATATAACACCCATAAGTTCTCAGATAAGAAAATCCAGATCAGAATGAGTGATTGTCTGTCCTGGTTTGAGTCAGAACAGCACTCATTCTGTTCAGTGATTTCACTTTCCAGCTCAGTCTCTGCTCAGTGGCTGCACTGTCTGAAGTTAACAGCACAGTTTTGCAGACAGGGTCTGCTTCTAGAGGTGATAACGCTTGATGTTCGCAGTTACTACCAGGGACTGGTGTGCAGAAAGGCTCTTGCTCATCCTTGCTCCTGTGCAGACCCAGGTCACTGCTAAATCCTGTGTGCCATGGTGGGGGTGCAGTAAGTGAGAGGCCGCTCCTGTGGGGAGGAGCGGACAGGACAGGTGACCCTGAACTGACCAACAAGGTGTTCCATCCCATAGACATCATATTTGGTATAAAGCTGAGGGACCACAAGGGTCTTGCGCTCTTTTTCAATGGCTGGCATCTGAGGAGGACTCTGTCCATTCTGCCTTCAATCCCAATCCATGCATTCCTGAATCCAGTTCTGGAATCCAGCTCCTGAATCTGATTCCTGTCTGCCGCTGAGTCCAGCCTCGGACTCCGGTGCCTGCCTACAGCACAGTGGTGACTGTGATATAATTGCCATCAGGGGGACTGGGTTCAGTATTTGTTTTGTATATATTTGTATATATTTCATTTTGTTGTTACTATTTTCATTAAAGCAGTTTTAGTTTTCTTTTCCAATCCATAAGTCTCTCTCCCTTACTCCCTTTCTCTTCGCCTTTTGGAAGAAAGCATCTTTCATTTGTTTACTGGCTGGCCCAGCCCTAACCCGTGACATCGACAACCATTAAAAAAAAGAAAAAATAAATAGGCTAACCAAGCTGACAGAAAAAGATTATGAGGGAGGGAAAGTTGAAACACGTCTCAGTAACAGTCCTTCACATAAACACTGGATAGTTTGATTGAGACACTCTGGGATGCTCTCTGCTGTGTGTAAGGGCAATTATCCTTACATCTCCCTGATCATTATTTCATCCACTTCACGTCAGAACAATAAATACTTGTGTAAGCCTCATGTTTTTCAGGTTTTGTTGGATGGTTTTTGGTCCACAGAATCCTTTGCAGCCTGTATAAACTCTGCATGCAAGAAAGCTTCAGCAGTCCTAATAACACCAGGCTAGCAGGAACTTGAATCTGCCTGCTCCTATACAATATATGCTCCTCATCTTCCTCGCAGACAGTCAGAACTATCTGCACTTTGTACCACAGCTCTTTGATGAGTTTGCATGGCAAACACTACCAAATGATGCATTTCAGTATTACATTGATTGCTTCATTTAAATGGATAGTGAATTGGGTCCTCACCTGGTGCCAGTCACAGTACCATCTGGCTCATGGATAACAAGCCTCAGATATAATGTACAAATCTCCACAACGATAAAAACCAACAGTGCACGCGTGTGTATAAGGTGTACACAACTAAGTTTTTAATGTACTATTTTAAATAAGCCACATTCTTTTTTACTGGGTCACTCCAGCTAAAAATCCTAACAATAAGAAATAATTTCTAATATTTTTGTATGTATCTATGACAAAGGCTGGCATTCGATATTAAACACACTCGTTGCTATTATTTTATTTTATTCTCTTTTTCCTCTTGATAATAGACATTCTAGGTTACAGGGAAAATGAGATTTAAGGTAAAAAAAAAGGGTAATCTATAGCTCTGCTGCCCAGAAGTTCCCACTTCTAATCATGTCTCCTTTTTATTAAATATTCTTTCAGTCCTCTGAAGATTTTAACTGCTATTATTGCAGCTTGATTATAACGTGATGTCTGAAAATGCTTACTTGTGTGTTAGAGATTGAAGTGTCAGAGACAGAGTATAGCTGGTGTTTGATCACTTTAACCAAGGCGGTGCCTACTCCATCTCAAAAGCAAAGATTAATGTCCCAAAAAACTAAAGCACTTCCATTTCTAATTAGCACGATGTAACACTTATACCAGTATTCATGAAACGATCATTCTGAATTCATCAAGTAAATTAGTCTTTTTGCTAGTGCTCATTCTTGCCATACAAATATTAACTTGCCTGTTAGCTGATCTTATTTTTTTAGAGAAATATTATTGTACAAAGAATATAATTTTCTTCCATCAACCCATCGCTGCTAACGTGAATAACCAATGACAACTGATTATACTCAGTACAGGAAACATGGATTGTATTTCATTTGCCCAGACTTGCAGCAGCACAATGCAGGCGCTCCCTTAGCGTTACCCAGCTGTGACCGTTACATTGTCTGGTATCATCAGTATTAACACATGCAGCAGGTATTCCTCCTATTCTGTAATGCCTTTTTCTTTTTTTTTTTTTAATGTTCACCATATGCCAGTTAACAGCTCATAAATTACCTTGTTATCATCAATCTGTATTCACCATTCTGACTTAATTTTTCGACACTGTACATTCCCAGCAAAGAGGGTTTGGGTCAGCAGAGCTGTTCTGCTTTGACTGCACCTGATGGACCCTGTAGAATGCTGCTGCTCCCAGGAAAGGGTGACTGTTTTGGCTACCATGATAACCACTGTGGTGTCAGGAAATGAATCTCCTACTCCTTTCAGTTTTAAAAAGTTTAAAAGGTGCTCCTCTGGCTTTTCCACTGTAACCTCTAAACTGGTGGTTAAAATAATCTTCTGAAGGTCTACAGCCAGGAATGCGAGGGCTAAGAAGCATATTGAACCCAAGACTTCTTTCTTTAAATATTCAACTTCTGAATGCACATAAGAAGCAGGCAATGTGACCAAATTTTTTGGTGGTATCTTTTAAAAGAAAAGGCTAAGCCTTATCCCAATGTTAATGAATAATCATAGACACCTGCCCTGAGGAGATGGCTACACACAGGGTAACCAGACCAGAGAGAAGAGCCTCCGCATAGGTGTTTGTAAGAAGCCTGCTCTGGAACGTTAAGGCAGAACCCTCTTTGCAGCCCGTCTGGATAGCCAGTTTTAAACAACCCCTCCATGCTTTAGACATTTGGATCTCATTCTAACATGCCAGACGGTCCTCACACGATTATTATTATGATTATGTACCACACTGTTCTTCGGGTTCCTTTGTCAGGAACAAAATCCAAATTACAGCGTTAGGGTATCTCAATATAGCACATCAATATTTAAGACCTTTATTGGGTCTGTTCTTAATTTAGAGACATCTGGCTTAAAGGGAGCTGATTCTACTTCTGGTATAATGCTACAGCTTCCACAGAGAGCAGCTGTTCCATTTTATGCCAGTCACCTCCAAATTTTTCCTAAATAGCTGTCTAATTCCTAGATCCTTTTGTTATCTCATCTCAGATGTTAGTGAATGAAGAAACAGCTGTGATAGCTGTGTGCCTTTGCATTTAGCATCTACTCCAGGCACATGGAGAAAACGCTCTCTTTAACATGGAAGGCAAAAGATAATACAAATTATTAGTGCTGCTGAAGCTGCAAAAACTCTTACTGACTAGTACACTGGAGACTGGTGGTAAAATGTGTTGGATAAATTATAAACATCCTGGGGGAAAATCTGGATTCCTGTTCTGTTCCAATTATTCTGCATGAAACCTCAAAGAGAAGAAAAAAACCCTCAAACTCCACAATCAGTTGAGACAGAGGTATCTAGCATGACAAAAGGTTGCCTGGTGTCTTGCAAGCACTGGTGTAGAACAGCAGTCATACACCTTTAAAAAATGGGAATATAGGTTCAAGACAGTGTTCAAGCCGTGGATCCCAAACGGATGAATGAGTCAGGAGGCTGGGCTTTTGATTTGTATCGGCAACATTTCCCTGTGTTCTTTCCATGCAGTTGTGCTCTTCTCCAACTCTTGATGACTCCACATCCCACTTGCATCAATTTTAAAACTACATTACCTTTGCACTGCATGTGGGATCTACCTATGTACATCTAGGTCTGTTTTGAGTGGTGAAAACTTACAGAAACAATAGTGGTTTAATTTTATCTTTCATAGGCTGACGTATCTCCTTCCCCACTAAGCTTTGCTCTTGTTAACACATCTCAGCCGGATAAACTAGAGGGTTAGTCAATCACAGGATACTACTGCCACTTTCTGCTGAGCAGCTTGATTAGGTTTTGAATCTCAGATTCTGACTTCATTCTTAGAGCCCCATTACTAGGAAAATCTTGAGAGGTTTTCACAGCTAACAAATGCTCTTCCTTCATACAATTTTTGCTATGATGAAGCCTATCTCTACCCTTGAAACCTTACTACAATTCATTCCTGCATTGCCATTATCTGCTTTAACTGTCTCCTTCAACACTGTCAGACTTGAAGACCTTCTCATCTCCACTGTTACACACCCTCTCTTAAAGCCTTCCCAGTAAGTACATCATGTGTCAAGGGGCATATATTCTATAATGCAGAAGCTGCACCTTACCAATCACTTTCCTTAGCCTTTGTGCCATTTTTAAATAAAACCAAAACTTTTCCTCCCTCTCATAAGGAACTCCAGCAGACTCTCTGACCTCTCTTCTACACTCTTCTCCATGCTTATTCCACACTTCTGATCTTGCCCTCCACTTCTGTCTCCTCTATTTGCACCATACTGTATATGCGGAAGACTTTCTCCCTATCTGAACCTCTGGTTAATATTAGAAACCTGCTTTACAATTCAGCCTTTGACACTGAAATAAATTCTACTTTCCCTTTTGTCTCTCATCATCCAAGTCCTCTCTCACTAGCTTGTTCATAAAAGTTTCCACCACTAACTCAGAAGCTGTTAAATTCCATCTTACATCCTGCCCCTTGCTGCATCTCTGTACTGACAGAAGTTTTCTGCTGGCCTAAGATTCATACACAGCACACTAATGTATGTTGCTGTATGTATTCAACATAAAGGCATGATGCAAAGTATGTCCATAACAAAACACATACTTATTTCTCATTGCTCAGATAATTTTGTCTGTCTCATTAGCCAGAGTGAAAATCATAGCATGGGATAGCAAATCCTCCTGTGGCTACCAGAACGAAGTAAGTCATCATGTTGGAACAGGTGACATTCCAATAGCAAACCTGCACGAGTTCTACATAATTCTGTAGGAAAAATAAAAGCTACAGGGTTTTCAGACCAGGAAAATGTATTTCTCCGCAGCAACCCTTCAATTTTAAATCGAAATATAAGTTTACTTCATTGGACTTCCATGATACACTACATGGTGCACCCCGTATTATTTTAAAACTTACCAGAGAGCCAGTGCAAAAGTTCTTTGAGTCCAATGGTTAATTCTTAACCCACTTCCGCCTTTATTGAGAGTTTTAGTGAGAATTTGGGCTATACAATAAACAAAGTCAGTCTTTTACAGCACAGTGATTTTGCATCTTAAAAATCTGACTCTTAAACATAATTAGGTGAGGTCTTGTGCATGTACATTTCACTTCATTGTTGAATCTCAGAGTTTTCATTACCACGTAGGAATTCTGTTATTAAACCATGTCTTTTTATGATTTACAATACCAAAAAATTAGAATAAAAAGCAGAGAAAACATTATCCAAGGAAACCGAGATGTAAAATAATCCTGTTGGGGAAAGTATTCCTGTTTTAAGGCGTGTTTTAAGAGGGCAAACAGATTTTACTAGCATTTTTAAAAACACAATTGTTTATCCTGTGGGACAAGAAAGTTCGGGGTTTTTTGTTTGTTTTTCTTTGATTTTGTTTTAAGGATAAAATAGGAATTGTGAGAGATAATCAGTGAACAATAGCTCTGCTTTTGTGAAATCATTATCTGATTGCATTTCTCTCTCTGGTGTCAATTCACTAACGTGTCACATAGGGACAAAATGCCCCATCTTGGAGTAACATTGGACTCATTTAAACCACGCACAATTGAACTACCTCCTGTGACAAACTACTGGGCTTTGGAGTTGCTTTCCAGAACAGTCTGTTCAGAGCCATTGCAAAGTCTGTATAATCATAGATGAGAAAAATCAGCGTCCCCTTCCTTGCCAGTAACAGCAGATGCCATGTAGGGCAGGGCAGCTGAATTCAAGGGGTACTGTCAGAGAAGCCTTTGCTGACTTAGCAGCAGGGGTTCAAGACAAAGCTGGCAGGCTGAGCTGCCCTCCTCTTCCAGAGGCAATTCAGCTCATAGCAGGAGCAGCAGAAGGGTGCATATGTGGTCCACCAAACTGTGACCTCTTTTCCCTCTACCGTCAATAAACAGCTGTTTCTTTACATCTTTTTCTTGACTCAGAAGATGGTAAGTAACTGTGGTGATTTGCTGCAGCTTCTGGTGCTTGACAAGAGGTGGAAGAGGAGTTTGCAGTTGGATGTGAGAGCTGCTGCCTCCTCAGGTTCAATATAGGCCACAGCCACTTCCATTTTTCTTTTCCTACAAATTTGCTGCAGCATTATGACCTCCACTACCTCCAAAATCGCACCTTCCCCTTGATTTGTAAACCACAACTTCCACAGAGGCATTAATGATAACAGAGAAACAGAAAAGGAAATATGAGCTGACTCAATGGCACTAAGTCAGAGACAAGGCACAGACTTGGCTAAATGGTAGTACTTAAAATCTGAGAATACAGTCACTAGAAATCTGAGACTACTGAAGTAGGATTTCAATAATTAGGAATTCTTAAAGCATCCTACTAAAAGTTTTGAAACAAAGACATAATGCTCATTTGCTTTCCTTTGTAAGGCTGATCATATTTTACCTTTGCCATTTTATATTAGACATCTTACATCAAAAAGGGAAACTGATACAGTTTCCTGTGATGAGGCAGAAAGAGTAAATGAAATTAAATGAAATTAAATGAATAATATCCCTATTGAATATCTCATAATTAATGGAAATAATTAAGTACCTGGATTTTTTTCAATTATAGCACACTTGGAATGTAACAAAGGCAGAGATATACAGGACTAATACTGAGATTCTGCATCATATGGAAATGTTTGGGGTTTTTTTGTTGTTTTGTTTATTAGTTTTTAATAATTCTGCCTTTCCCCAGGGTAATCAACCTATTTACTCAATATCAAGACAGTTTTCCAGGTGACAAGCGTACTAGGTACACATTGACTACAAGAGTGCAGATGGTATTGTCATTAGTTGTGAATTAATTTCTGGAGTAATAAAACTTATTAAACTACTCATCAGATATGAGCCCGTCCAATCCTGACTCCTGCTTTAGTGCAATTAATGACATCAGTCACAAAATCCATGTGGCTCTTGCAGGGGACATGAATAAAAGCTTTATCAGTATTTTTGGATTGCAATGTTTCCTAAAATCCACATTTACATGAAGTTTAATTCAAGAGTTTTGTGCTTTTTGAATTTTATTTCAATGCATTCACCAACAGAATGGTTTCCCTGTAAAATGCTAACACAAGTCTGGCAACCATTCTAAAGCACTTCATGCGTAACGTTGTATAGAAAAATTAGAAAAGCCTATTTGTTTTACTACAAAACCTTTTTACTGCACGAAGAAAGCAAATTGGTCAAGGTTTTGTGATTTTTACTCCTATCAAAGTCTGCTAAATAAAATATGTCAGTCTTTCAATGCGAATGAGTTTTGCTCCAACAATCACAACACATCCCAGGTGGCACAGACTGGAAATGTTTGGAACCAAAAATTACCCAAACCTTTTGAAGATTGCTATTTGTCCCTAGGTTTACTGCATAAAAGAAGTAAGATGTTGTTGATAGGTGTGTTTTCTAAGACTAAGGGAAAAAAAGTTTTTGAGATACTTTTCTTACTTCAGATCTGATTTTCTGAACTTATTTCAATATTATCAAGAAAAAAACACCCCTGCTTACCCAGTGCAATCTGTTTCTCAGCAATGACAAAAGGGGAGTCTTAGAGTTTAGAAATGAACACGATTTGAACAGCACTGCTCCATCAATAATCTTTAAAAATTACCCTTAGATCCTATTTTTAAATTCAGATGGTAGTTTGGGGACCTGAAGGGAAAAATTGAAATTATCTTTGTTTTGTAAGTTTAACCACACAAAGTTATTTCAAACCCAGTCTGGTAGGAACGAATTTATCTTATTTAAATACAGTTTAAACCATATAATCTATTGCAAGTTTTTGAAGCAATATTGTATATTTACACAAATCTTATCCCAAGTCCCTCAACTGTTCAAATACCCTACATTAGTAGAGAAACTTAAGGCTTTACTATGTCTTCGGGAAACAATTATTCCCTCCAAGTAAATAACCATACTTATTCTTACAGAATACCCCGTACCAGAACACTTCTTCCTTTCCCAGAGCATGATTTCTGGTCTCAGCCTACTGGAGATCCTTGTCTTCAACCATTTCTGGGCACTTCTGGTCATTACTATTAATATTTTTATTTTCTGAGGTCCTTGAGGAGCTGCAGTGTTGCATTTTCTCTGTATGCACATCCCACTGACTGGTAGTGAGAAAGGCAGGGCTTCCCCTTCTTAATGTTAATGATGAGAGCTCTGCTTAGAATATGTCATCACCAGATGACATTAAGAGGAGGCAAGAGGTACTCCTCATTTGTTATTTCACAGAGAAAATGAAATATGTTGTTAACACATTTTTAATTGCATGCCCTCCTGTAACAGGTTTACAGCCCACCAAATTTAACACCTATTAAAAGTCCTAGTACTTTAAATTTTGATATATTTTCATAAATAAATTGGAGCATGACTGATATATTAACAAGAAAATACCGGGGTGAAAAAGACTATACAATTGATAAAAGAGTAAAGGATCAAAGCACACATTAAAATAAAATTAAAATGGTGATCTCTCACTCATACCAAAATGCTACTGCATGCATAGTTTCATGAATATCCTATTTAATTTCACTGCATTTTCACGCATTCAGCAAATCTGCCATGGAAAGGTAATAAATCAGAATATTTTACCTGAATGTTTCCAATAAACTTGTCATATAAAGTCATGAATAATATGCCTGGAGAACATCATAGAATTGTTTCAATGCTTGGTATCATGTCAGACCAGGTCTCTAGATTTATTTGTTTTCTCCGAGGAAAAACAATTATTTAATTCAGGGTTTCTCAAAAAGCATAAACAAGCAAATGTGTTTGCATAATAAAAAGAAAAATGTAGGTAGTGTATGAATCAATTTGGGTCCCCATGATGTTTCTTTAAAGTAAAACCACATCTATTGACAGTTGCCCCTTCCAAATTAGCAATGTTGCAAAATGGTAATTAGGAACAGTGTTATCTTTTTTTAATGACAGATATCCATCAACAGTTGGCTAGAAGAAAATTATAGTGGGTTGGACTAAAAGGACGGAGGCTTTCTGGACCAATCTTATTTAAGAATGTAAGTATTTTCCATAGATAATGGAAGATGATAATGAAATCAGTGGACAGTGGAAACAAAGTTAGGAAGCATTGTCAAAACAGAAGAATGTACCAAAATGAGTAGAACAGAGGAAGCCATACACTTGGAAATTATGTGTTAAAAAAGCAGCTAACCAGCTGAAAATCACAGAGGAGTGGTACGTTAAAGGTGTTTGAATCCATCATAGGATAAATGAACCACCAATGGGATACTGTCGTGAAAAAGCAAACAAGTATCAGGGAAAGTATTGCTAAAAGAATATAGCAGTAAACATTTCCAAGAAGAACCTGGTGAAACCACATTTGGATTCCTGTGTACATATCAGACCAGTTATGTTCATGAAATACGAGCTCCAGCTACATAAGTAAAAATAAAGGCTGTTAGGGTGACAGGAGGGAAGAGAGCTTTCCTGCAAGAGCTTAATGTCTGTGCTACTCTGGGCTTATCTTAAGGTATCAAAAAAAACCCCCCAAAACCTCCAAAAAACCCAAAAGGCACCTTTTGCTCTTGGATCACAGGGCAGTGGCTTTTTCATACTAAATTTGGAAGACAGTCCAAATTTTGAGTTTAATCCTTCCACACTCTGCTCAAGAGAGCCCACACATTATCCCGTGGCACTCAGAGGGCACTGGAAGACCCAGACTCACACTGAGCCATGCATGCTCTCTCTGTATATACCCATGGTATATCTGCCCCTCAAAACACATGACTCTTATGCGCTTTTTATTACTGACTTTCTCTCTTTCATGGGCACCCCCTTGCCGTGGGGAAAGAGCTTGCGTGCCCTTGTGAAGTTGAGAGCTATGCTGGTGGTGGCATATGCCTCCGGTAGGGTCTCCCAAGCCTGACAGGTCTCAACTGAAGGGTCAGACAAAGTGTGTCCACGGGCAGGATGGGCTCACTAGCCTTCGGGCAACCATCCTAGGAGAAGGACAACTCTAACTCCAAACCCGGGCAGATGGAGCTCGTTTAGCCCTGTAAGGCCATCCATCTAAGAGAAGGATACTCTAACCAAACCTACGACCTGAGGACTTCACTGTCACCGTCCAAGCTCGCTAGGCCCTGGCAGATGAACCTCAGGTGTAAAGGGTGGGGCCAGTCTCGCGCACGCTGCGCCTCACCTAAAAAATCCACCGCGCAGGCTTGAAGGGTGTACTCACGTTTGCAAAGCCCTGTAGCGACAGGCAAGGGACGAAACGGCAGGTGGAAATATACCACCCAAGGAGACCCTCCGGTGTGCTCTTTGCAACCGGTCTTGCCTATCCCGCATTGGCCTTTTCAGCCATCAGCGCGCTTGCAATAAGCGTGGGCAAAGCCCTTCCCAAATCTTCATCCGCGAAGCCAAGCCATGATGATGACTGACTTTATAGTTCACGGCGGGGGGTGGGGTGGGGGTGGGGGGGTGGGGGGTGGCTGTGGTACAGAGGGCAAGCAGTAATTTAGAAGAATAGCTTAAATTGCTGAAGTTATTTGCAAAGTTATTCACAATTTTGGAGTTGATGTAATTTGAAAGATCAATTCTCTTCTCTATGTAAGGATTATGATTTAAGGAAGAAGCGAATAACAGTAACAATGACTGGGGCTAAATTACTCTGAACTGTTCAGCTAATTAAAAATAAACAATGAATATATCAAAGACCAAGTGAATCAACAATAATTTTCCCCTGAATTTTGAAACTGAGTCACCAAATTAATACAGAGAATAAATCATGAAACTGACATAAGAAAATAAAAAATCTTTTAAAAAAACCCCAAATACCTCATGCATAGAAATATTGCTGGAAAATGTATTATGTCCCTTACTTCAAAAACACAAAAACCAAAAACCTGTCCATCCATCTCTTTCTTACGCTATAACTAATGCCTTATCTGCCACTATGGCCTTGTCATAACAGCTGAAAAATCTGAACGTCCATTCTTAATGTAGCTCTTTGACTCAGCTAGTTCACCCAAAAGGGCAGTGAGATGAATTTTGCTAAATTGCAGAGAAGTAGTGAGATTAAAGTAGTTTGCCTTCATTCAAATCCTAACATGTCACTGTGGCTAAAATGAGGTTTTCTCATGCTTCTCTCATAGAAATTAACAAGCAGATTACTTTAAAATAGAACTATTGAAAAATTAACAAATCCAGCGACATTTTTTTCACCTTAATTAACTATTTAGGTAATAGACTAACTTAATAGAAATTAAAAGAGGAGGTGGGGGCGTGTTCAGGACAAGAAGGTGTTTAAGCTCCGAGACTCTGCCTGAACGGTATTGTTCTTGATGAAGTTGTTAGGCACAAATGGGAGGAAGACTTTGAGGCCAAGCCAGGAACGGAGCCAGAAGAGGCAGAGAACCCAGAAGCTGCACGGTCAAGCGCAAAATAAGAAAGCACTGGCCTAAGGTGCTTGGCCTAAGGACCAAGGCAAGAGAGGGATTCAGAGGCTGAGATGAAGATTGGCCAACTTTCTACCAGTCTATATGCTACTAGGAAAGAGCCTAGCCCAAAAACCAGACATGACTGCTGGAACAGGACCCAGGGATACACTGTCTAAAATAGCATCAGACAGCTTCATGGATGTGGGCAGTAAATTTCCTGAGAAATTTACTGTGATTATTGGTCAGGGATTGGCAATGCCAAATATAACCTCATTCAGACTGCGTTCTATCAAACTATCAAAATTGTTGCTTAAATCAGACTCAAGAAATGTGTTACTAGTGGAGCAGTTCACAGAGATGCTTGTGGCCCCACCGTGAGTGCACTAATACTCACGCAAAAGCAATTTGGTTTTTAATTTTATAGTATCTGTTAGGAAGAATATGGAAGTGTGTGTAAGCACAAATGTACTGAATAATCTTTTTGTTACACCTTTGAGTCATTGCCCGTAGGCACGTGGTGAATGACTCAAAACTTATTCCTGACATGCAGGGCTCAGAGTCCAAACAAAAGAACAACAGAAAGTACAGGCACAAACTGTCTGGTGCTCATTGGTTGGTCACCCAAGGCACTGAGATATTATGGTCCCTGATAAATTGCACTTGGGTGGAGGCAGCAACTTGGGATGTGCCAGTTGAGGAAACACTGTTGACATCTCCTATATCATTACAACCTATAGCTATCTGTTGATGGAGATAGAGCTTTTACTGAATTCCAGGGAGTGCTGAGGATAGTCTCCATCCTGGTAGTCTCACTCTGGACCTTGATACGACTCATTTATTCAGTTTAAGAGTCTCTAACAGGTGATAATAATACATTTATCCTTCCCAATTACCAGCAGAAACAACCTTGGGGCTGTTTCCTCTAGTGAAAAGCAATACCCTTTTGACAAGGGAAGTGTTGGAGAACTGAGTCCACTTTAGGGATATGAAGTTCTTGTAGAATACAGGTAGATTAGTTCTCTGAATTAAATAAGTTGCAGAAACTGCAGGATGCCCTTACACACTGCCTTTGCAGACAGAGCACGAACAATAAAATTCAAATCTTTTCTCCTTTCACAGTGATACTGGCAGAAGTAGAAAGACATTTAAAAACCAGATGCAATGTTGACATTGCCAGGGGCTTGAAAAATGGGCTTTTAGACTACCTTATCTCTTGAAAAAATCTCCAGAAAAGGGAAGGCTGTGAGATAGCAAAAGCAAAATATACATAATGCAGCCTCAGGCCAAGAAATTCATTAATTGATAGGAGAATGTAGAAAAAGCCCTTGTTACTGGGCTACCCAAAGAAACTGAATGGCCTGGGATTTCTTGGTGCAAAGTCATTAAGGGAGTGACTTGAAACTTTGTTGGTGCCCAAACGTATGGCATATTCCAGACAAGGAGCTGAAGACTGCCAGCCTCTAGCACTATGCAGTCAAGAGGACAACTCCAAGATCTGCTTGTGCAGCAATCTTTTGAGTTCAATCTCATTTTCCTGAGATGTTCCTTGACAAAATAGAAATCTAACATGGTGACTACATTCGGCTACTATAGATGGAGACTGGTGGTTGAGGACAACATGATACCAAACACCAGCACCACACCCCACCTCCTCCACCCCCCGCCAAAACAAAAAAAAAGTCAGTGAAACTGTTATGGCCAAAGCAAACCAGTAAGTGATGAAATACTGACAAGAACAGAAGTGCTACATATAAAATGTTCCATCTATCTTGAGCCACTGCTGACAAAATGAAATGAGAATCACCATATATTTTTTCATTATGTTTGTCCAACAGAGCATTAGACACAGGAATTTTGAGAAATAACCTACAAATACCAGAAATTCATTCAGTTTGGAACTGTTCTGCACACATGTATCCAGAAATTCAGTGAGTGTGGAGGGTCCACTCTGCAGAACTTAAAATGCCACTTTACATAATTCCAGTATCAGAAGGCTCCTGGATTTTTTATTCTGAACATGGATTAATCCATCATATTTGCCTCCTAGATTCTAACTCCTAAACTCAAAACATTTTTAAGTTTAACAATAAACTATGTTATTATCCTGACAGCTGCTGTTTTAACTGCTCTTCTAACTCTGGCTTCCTGCTGTGTTAAACTTAATTTAAATTCAGAATTATTTACGGCAGAAACTTATCTTTTTATTATTGTAAATTCCACATTCACCTGTAATGCAGTCTAATAAGAGATGACAATACAATTGAGAATGAAAGTGCATTTTGAGTAAAGTGTATGTGTCTATCACTCAAGTTATTAAGTATCTACTGACATATTTTTCCCTCTTCGGTTTGCAGAGTTTAAAGCAGGAAGTGGTCTGTTTTACCCCAAAAGGAAAACACTATCACACAAATAATAGACTTTTCAGTTGGAGCCTGAAATAAGAAGCTACGTACATCTTCTACATGGACACTTAGGAATCCAGTACACTGCTGCAGGGATTTACTTCTGTTTCTATCGCTACCACTTTTGAACAGCCTATCAAGTAAACAGAGAGGTCTCCTCTTCCTTTCTTCACTTTCTTCCTATGACATGAGGATGCCTTATATGAATAAATGGTTTGGACATTTTCTCTTTGCTGAACAGACCTTAGTCTCATTCAGTTTTTATCTGATCTCACATCAATGGGTTAAATGGAACAAATACTTCAAACTAATTTGTGCTTTTTTTTTTTATTACAGCTGAAAGCTCAAGTTTCTGACAGAGAGCAAAACTCAGTTCTGTCTGTATTTTGAGGAGGGTTTCAGCTAGAGGATGCTCCTTCTGACAACTCTGTTCTGCCATCATGATTCCTGCAAGTAACATTGTCAACTTCAAAGTGTTACATACGGTCTAGAAATTGAGAATCAGATACAATATTTAAATACACCTTTTATGTACTTGAAAGCTGCTATTAATGGCTCCCCTAAGTCTGTTCATTAGCCTAAGCAAATCTAACTTCCCAGTGCTCCCCCAGAAGCCACAGCTAGATGTCTGCTCATGAAGAACTTTAAAACATGAATAACACCATTACAAATTTTCTGCTATTGGTCCATATTCTTCTTGTGATCTTATCAGTATCAGGATGTAGAGAAGAATGATTTCACATTTTGAAAGCTCATTCCTCTCATGCATTCCAGTCCGATGTTTATCAACTCTGCAACATTGTAGTACTACGATCGGCTCATTTTTCTGAAAAAGCGCTGAAGCTGCCAATGAATTCACTTTTTATTTAGCACGTATGTTACTTTGAGTATACTTACACTTTTTAAACATGTTTTAAATAAGGATTACTGTTATCTTGGGGCAGAATTACTCAGGCATATATGCTTAATGTTATGCATGCATTTGCATGCTTTATTCAGGCAGTTCCTTGATGTACCTGCCAAAACATAATTTCACTTAAGAAATAAAATGTTTAAGAAATGCCATTCTCTTATAACAGTTGATCATGTGAATGGTTCACTGTTCAAGGAAGACTGGAAGAACAGGCTAACAGAGACTTCATGAAATTCAGCAAGGGAGGAGACAATACGCCCCACCTGGGAAGGACACACACCTCGTGATACAGGCTGGGAGGGCCTGGCAGAGGAGCTAAGCGTGAGCCTGCAGTGGCCCTGGCAGCAAGGAGAACTAACTAACAGCATCCTGGGCTGTGTCAGTAAGAGCATGGATGGTTGATCAAGGGAAGGGATTATTCTCCTCTGCTCTGTACTCATTAGACTGCGTCAAAGCCACTGCAGCCCATAATGGGCCCCCGAGTGCAAGAAAAACATTGATAAACTGCAGTGAGTTGTGGAGGCTGCCAGGATGGACTGAAGCACCTGCCCCGTGATGGGGTAGTTGTTCAGCCTGAAGAAGAGACGGCGTTGTGGGGGACCTAATAGCATTCCCGGTGCCTACAGGTTGATTATCAAGGGGCAAGAGCTAGGTTCTTCACAGTGATGCACGGAAAGAAGAGAGGTAGCAAGGACAAGTGGAAACAAAAGAGCTTAAGACTGGGTAAGGAGAAACACTTTTACCATGAGGTCAATCAAACAGCAGAACATGCTGCCCAGAGAGGTTATGCAGGTTCTACCCTCGGAATTTTTCAAAACTCAACTAGATAAATCACTGAGGAACCTGGTTTGTCCTTCTAGTTGATGTTTCTTTGAGCAGGAGGTTGGACTAGACCTTTTGAGGTCCTTTCCAACCTGAATTTTCCTAGAGTTCTAAAAACCATACAGACATCTTTTAGAGATTGACTAAAATGCTGCAAAAATAGGGGAATGTCACAACATAGTTCAGCATTGTGGCAGTTTAAGGAAAAAACCCCTACTTGAAAAGTTTTGTTTTAAACTGACCAATTGGACGATTCCCTTCTATGTTACATTTTAGCATGTCATTGGTTGTAAAAGTTGCTCTTTTGCGGCTCTCGGGTCTTTTTCGCTCTCCGGGACCTCCGGAACACTTCCGGCTTTGCACTGCGAGGGGCTCCGCGGACCTTGCAGCTTTGCTCCAGGAAGAGGCTTTTCCAGACTCGCGGCTTGGCTCCAGGGACCTTACAGGCTGTGTCCCCTCGGCTCGGACCCTGCCCGCCTGCCTGCCTGTGGCTGCCGCTCCCCTGCGCTGCCGCAGTGGAGTGGAGCTGTGTGCCGGGGAAGCCCCCCCGCCGCGCCGCCTGGGACAGACTGCTCTGGCCGCTGGAGACCCGCGCCTTGGGGCTCTCTCTCTGCCGCCAGCGCTGCCGCTTCTTGGTGCTTTGCTTCCTTTAATTCGCACGACCAGACTGGTAGGAACAGCGTAGCTCGTGGTTTGCACGTTGGAGCCCCGCATTCGTAACAGCCGCGGTTTCCTTTGTTCCATGGCACAGCACGAGAGCGTCCACGTGGTCGACGCCATCCTGGACTCTGTGCGGTATTTATTTTTTTTTCTTCCCTCTCTCGCGTTTAACCCTCGCTGCTCCATCCCATATAAACACTCCAATATTTTTGCATTGGTTTTCCCTGCATATAATATATTTTGTTCTGGTGTTATTAAACTTTGTTTCAGTTTTCCAAACGTTCAGAGGTCTCACAAATTCTTTCTCCCTTTTTCTATCTCCGCTTTTTAACCCTTCCTCTCCCGGAGGAGAGGGGTTCAGGGATAGGAAAGGGCACATCCCCGTAATTGGCTTGCCTCAGCCAACCGGTGACAAGCATGTATTATCTTTTTACTTAACTGTAATCTACTATATTTACTACTTATGCATGAAGTTGCATTTTAAACTGTCAGCCAGTTATATGGGCTTCAATAGGTTTTCTGAGATCTTATTCCAGGGAAGGCTAGAAAAACAAAGGCTCTGCTCTTCAAGAGCTGCTTGGACATCTTATTTGTCCCTTAATCTGCCCTTTATTGCTTGCCAGTTGCATTTTTCTTTATACTTAACAAGCTCTACTTGCAAGGGCAAACAAGTTTCCTCCTAATGATGGCCTGATGGAAGAAACATAATTGCACACCATAAAATCTTAGTAGCTATTTCAATTACTCCACAAATTATCTTTAAATGCTGTGCACAATTTATAGTAGCAAAACATTCCCCCCTCCAGCAGCTAAATAGAGCTGACTGGGAACTTTCAACAAAACTTTTTTTTTTTTTTTTGATAGAAAAATATCTACCCGAAAGACAAGCCTTTTTTCAGGGAAGTTTTCATTAAAAAACTAAATTTTGCTGGGAAAGGTTTCTTAAATTTGGGTAGAAGTTCTAATCAGATATAAAATACCAGGTTACTTAGATCTTAATCACAGCAAGAATACCTGAGTTATGAGAGAAAGAGAGACAGTCAATTTATAAGCTAAGGCAGACAAGGTGGCATCAACAAGTTCAAGGTCTTGCCTTATCCAGATGATTGCAGAAGAGCAAAAACCTTGACCTTGGGTCTAGGTGAGAGATCTATCTTGGTTGAAGCTTTATCTTTTTACTATACTGGAAGAAATTTAATGTAAAAGACTTAAAAATGTATCAGTAAATGAAATTTTTGTTTGCTGGTGAGCCCTATCTTTAAATGATATTCAGGCAGCTCTACGACAATAAGTAAAGACATATACTTGCATAATTGGAGCAATTTCCACGCCACTCATCACCTCAGCATTTTATAACAGTAAATGAAGTGGTAACTTTGATGGAGAGCGCCATAATTTTTAGACCAACTACTGCTGAAAGTAGAAATATGAAGATTAACATTTTAGAAAGTGAAAGCTGTTTCTCTACAACAAAGCTCTATACTAATTAGGCCGTAATTTATCAAGCAGGAAATAAAAATCAGTGGGGCATTAGAAAAACCTTTTAGAAAAAGAAAAACTTTGTAGCTGTTCCATCAGAGGATTATATTCTGATATAATTACAGCTTATTTATTCAAAGAGTTGTATATTAATGGGTTCCAACTCATTAATGAATAACATTTGTTTCTACAGAATTAATTCTTGACATGTCTAAACAACTTTTGAGCTGTACTTAGTGGAATCTGATCTGCTGAATGAAATCCTTAATTATTAGTACTTTACTGAGGCACTTGTAGACTAAAGCTTTTTTGAATACAAAGTATTGAAACACTCCTGATTTATACTTAAGTTGGATGTAATTATTTTCTGAATGAGGAAAAAACCCACCTACAGATTTTAAGTTGGAAATAAATACAAATGCTAAAACAAAACAGACCTAAGAGATAATAGGTAAAAAGAAGTCTAGTAATTCAATAAACTATGCAAACTTCATGCACATAAACTATATAAATAAAGATTTATGGAAATCATACTACTCAAAAATCAAACTTGGATTTTTTTTGCTGTTCTGTGCCACAGACCTCATTTAGGAGATGGTGAATTTAGAAACGTCTCAAGTTACAAATGGGAGGCAACAAAGAAAAGATGACATTACATTTCAAGCAGAACCAAACAACAGATGCTTATAAGATTTAAAACAAAGATAAAGTAACAATTCAAGTACTAGAAGTTCCAGTTGCTAAGGCATATCAATAGCAAGGTAGGACTGCATAATTTACGTACACAATTATGGCATGTAAAAGAAGTGAGTCTAAAAGAAAAGTAAATATACAAGTAAAATATAAATAAAATATAAATATATATGCACATATATTTAAAAATAGAAATGAATTAATACATATTATAAAAGTCTAAGATTATAAAAGGTAAGATTCCAATAGGGAAAAAACCCCAAACAAACAGAAACTGCAAAGCTGCAGAGATTGTATTTCATGCAAAATAGGTATTACCAGAATTTCATTACAAGTTCAAATTAAAGCAAGTTTTGATAGGTCAGCAGTTTCAATGCACTCCATATTCATCTTATGCTTTACATATTTTCTTTGAAATTATTCACAAGTTAATGTCTTCATACTTTTTGTCTTTGGAAGTTAAAGTTTCCGTGATGTAGTCCCTAAAGTTCTGGGCAATCTGAAGCCTTCAATGTGTAAAATCTGGTACTGGCTACAGCTGTCCTCAATTTTCTGAAATTAAAATGTATGCTTCAAAATCTCCTTGCCTCTAGGTATTGAGAATCTTACAAAATTAGGTGGTTATGAAAAAAAAATGTATAAATAAAAAGATTAAAAAGGAAATTGAATGACTGATAATGAAGTTCTAATAAAAGTACAGACTACAATAGCTTTGTTACAAGAAATAGAGACTACTAACTCTAATGTATCAAACTTACTCTCAACATCTGTAAATGAGAATTTCCCTCTCCTGATTTCATGCTAAGGTGTCAGCACTGTAAAGGTTTATCTCTGAAGTGCTGTGAACAGAAATCTCCAATACCCTAAAGTCTACAATAATCACAATTTTACAATTATTGGTAATTAGATTACTAAAGTTGAAGAAGTCAGTATTACTTGTACTACTTTTTGTATTATATTTACCTTCCAGATTTCTTGCACAATACTGAGTAAGTCCATCTTCACTTTCAGCTTCTCCCTTCTTTAGTATTTCAGGAGACAGTCTTTATTGAAAAACAGGTATCTTCTATAGTAACTATTTTAATTATCACATATTTTTATATGTGATAATTTTTAAAACTAATTTTTATATGCAATATTTTTATAATTCTTTTTTACACAGTAAACTTTTAGGCCCCATTTCCACTAAAGGTGTCCTTTTGAAGGTCAAGACAAGATTATTTTCTTTTTCTGAGTGATTTCCTCTCCCCTGAGTCTTAGTTCCTCTACTGTCAGCTGCTCTCACTGACAGTTACTACTTCCTTGGGGATGATAAACACCAGAGTTGATGTAAGGATAAGATCAGTAGTGTTATCAAAGATTTAAACAAGTGCTGGAGATGGAATCTGAATATATAACAGGGCCCCTAGCTTTGATGATCTGCTCTCTAAGCCTGGTTCATTCTCCTCTGCCTTGGGGACCTTATGCTGACTGTCATTTATATTTCCCCTTAGAAGCTTCCCCTGGGCTTATATCCACTAGAACTTGAGTAAATAAAAATCGATGAAAGGAGCACTAGCAAAAAGTAATCATAAATGTTGGTGAATTGAGTGCAGACAGCTATTCTGGTGTGTATTGGAGAAGCTAGTGTTAAGATTGACAATATTTGATACTGTCATAAATGCTCCGCAAGAAGGAGTAAAGATTGTATTAGTGACACTCTCAAATAGAAGCAGAGCATAAGGGAAGAATTTACAAATCACAAACAAGGCAAAGAAATCAACAGGAAATATTAATCAGATGAATAAATAAACCCCTGAATTTTTCAGTTAATGGAAAAAATAAAATTAATGCTGCCAGGAAGAAAATAATCTTGAATATACTTGAGGTTTCAGCCCAGGATGATCTCCTGCCTTCAATTGCTGAATTGTGATCTAGCTCTCACCTGCCATGTACTTTGGCAGCACAGGCACTAGCTTTACTTCTCAGGAATCCTTCCACTCTGTGTTCCGTTTATTCTCCTTCCTGTGAGTTAGCCCTCATGGCTTGTCACTCATCCAAAGCTCTGCTCCACTGTTTCCTCTAGGACTTTCCCTAACACCATTTCCAGGCTTTCTGAGAACCTCTGGTGATATTTCCTTCTGGGTAGGATGACATTTAAAGCAAAGGGCACAAATCTTGCAATGGAATTTGTAAACACACACATAAGTAGATGTCAGGCAAAGCATAACACATATACGCAAATTTCTGGCAACAGGCATGTCTGCGCAAAAATGTATTTTATTCTCTGCACGACCTCAGAAACCTGAGGACTTTGCCTACACCAGTGAATTAGAGAGAGTCAGGGTAGAGAAGTTAAATCACCTATAGTGGAAATGCCAGAATGGTCCCTACTCTGTGTTAATTATTCAGAGAGTAATGAGAAGGATGTGTTTTAAATGTAACATTTTATGCAAAACGATAGGAAAGTACCTGGGAGCCACAGATTATATCTGTTCTGAAAACAGTTGTCCAGAAGCCTGCCTTTGGAAGACTGAGCAGAGGTCACCGATTTTGCACATCTGGGTGAGTGACCCACCTGGATACTGCATAACAACAAATGAACATCCTTACTACTGCCTTCTGGGGCCACCGTTTGAAATGAGGTACCCACAAATGCATTTTGTGCAAAGCCCTACAGATCATATTGGCTTAGGATAATTCTTTGCACTTAATGTGGTAAGTAGAGCAAATAATACAGGTATCTACCTCAAGAAGAAGATGAGGAAGGGGAACGGGGGAAGACAGAGAGGAATTAAGTGCACAAAGAGAGAATGAAGACCCAGGAATCAGTAAGGCTGCAGACACACTTACTTTGTCCTGATTGCAGCTGAACTGACTGAAAAGGTTGCTTCTCAAAATTACTTCCATCTGCTCCTGACTGCTATTCCCTGGGATCATGATGGCCTATTGAACTGCTCTTGTTCACACCCAAAACCCATCTCAGCTGAAATAAGCTACCATAAAGAGCACATCTGTGCTAGCCATTTTACCTGAAACACCTATTTCAGTGTGATCAGACACTGGTTAGAAGAGTTTAGCCACTTCTTTCACTGAAGGGGAAAAAAAAAAAAAGGCACATCTAAATCTTAATGCACAAAAAAACCCCCGTAGTGTTAGTGGACTTAAGTGCCTAATGTATCCAAAACAACGTATGGTGGTTTTGTACAAGCAGCTGAAACTGCAACGTGCTCAAGGAAAGCTGCAATTATACAAATCAGAACAGGTACAGTCACAGCTAGCATTACTACTCACCAAGCATAATAATGTTATCAGAAAGTTATCAAATCAGCTCACAGGGTATCAATGCAAATAATGCTGCCTGGAAAGACTGAGTCACAGGGGACAGTCAAGAGAGCTAAATGAAAGCAAATGAAGAATATAAGATCTGACCAGGGACACAGAATATTAAATGGATGTATGCCTGTTAATCAACACTTGGTAGCACAGTACCAAGACAATATGTAAAATGATCTGCTGTTCATCAGTGTGGAAATTAGTAAGATGTTTTTTCACTTCTCATTTCTAATCTTCCTTTAAAGTGCTGCTGCTGAATTCTGTCACTGAACCTAAAAGTGGATTTGATGGTTTGGTTGTTAAGCACTTTTCTTCAAAATGTTTTGTAAAATGATCCGTCCAAAAGAAATCTAGAACAAAAAAGGAAAACCACCATCAGTGTTGTCTGTAAGGTTTTAGTCTTTGCTGCTCTTTGGGGCAGGATTGCTTAGGATTTACTCTTCTGCTTTTCTGTTAACTCCTGCATCATGTGCATCCTGAAGTTAAAATAAATTAATAAACCAGAAACAGGAACATAAACGCCCCACCCTAAGTCACCTGAGTAAGGAATGCAAAATTTAATCTGTAGTTATGTCTGTGTGCTTGCAGCAACCAAAATAAAGGTGAAACATCTTGCAAAAATAAAATAGGTAAGAAAATCTCAGGAATGTTTCATTTTAAAGGTGATCACACCATCTCAGTTCTTCGCCCTTCTCGTTAACTGCAAACAGGTGCAGATAAACTCTCACTGTATGGTCTGCCTAACTAAAGCTGAAGACATCAGGGAAGGTGTTAATGGTAAGGGTAGATGTGATATCTGCATTCAGTCTAGTCAGAATGCAACAAAGCCTTTCAGCCATCAACATTTTCCTCTGTTAAAAATGAACCCCCTTAATTTATCTCAAAATAGCCATAAGAGCACTTTGTGTGGAACAAGTTCATTAACTTAGCAGTGAAATGATTTGAGTGTAACCTCCCTCTAGTGCCCTTTTCAACTTACTAGAAACTAATAAGTGAAAAAATAGAAAGTGTAAAAAATAATTGCAGTGATATACGATTGGCATGTATTTCTTCAACTTATTTCTTTCAATTATTGCCTTAAATGATTTTCATAGCATAAATTATTTTAAGCAGATTTTCTTTCCCTTTTGTAGCAAAGAACCTAGAAATGCCAAACAGAATCCTAGAACTCATAGTCAGTTTACTTCTTACAGTTTTGGATGGCAATTTTGGTTTATATAATCATTAGGAGGAAAAAAGTGAAGTAGAGCATGCTGCTCAAGAGTATTCATTAATATTACACAGAAATGCTTGCAACAACACCTTAGTGCAACAGGGAATTTCAAGTCAAGTGGTATCCATGTGGAACAGGCTTCCTTTCTGCTCCTATTAGCTTCTAATATATGAGAAGACTTATAAAGGATCAAACAGTGCAATCTGTTTTCTGAATTGTAGAACAAAATGCTGCTCCGAAAACCTACAAAAGAATCTATTTTGTTATATTCTAATGGTGGCAGACTAACATTTGAGTGTGGCATAATTTCTTACAAATTCTTTCTACTCAAAAGAGCCTTTTGTACCAAAACGAAAAGAGAAAAACAAGGTCTCCTTTGAAATAAAGGGTTTGTTTGTTTGCCTTAAAAAGTAAGTGATAACAGGAAAAAATAACACCAAATGGGATTTTAGTAATCTTCATTGCACAATTATGGGGGGTTCCTTTAATTTATTTTTTTTTTTAATAAAATCATATGAAAAACTGCAGCTGGCTCCTTATTTAGAAAGAAGACTATGCTTAGATTTTTTTTAAGACCTGTAGTGAACTGCCCTGCTAAGTGTCTGTGTGCCTGCCCTGGCAATCCATACTAGTTAGTACTGCCGATTCCAGAGATGTGTGGTGCTCAGGACACTGCAGTAGATTGTGGGTATATTTTTCCTACTGCCTCTGCTAGCCCCAGCCTAATGGCAGGGACCCTGCAAGGCACGATTTGGTCATGCTGCTTGGAGCCTTAAAAGGATGACACACTGCTGAAGGCTTTTAGGAAATTTCACTGGAGTTTTGCACTGTCTGGGTTTGTCATTTTGTTTCTTTGTTTTTTCTGATCTGTCTTTTTTTAACTTGTATTGTGAGGACGAGACAGCCTCAGAGTAAGGTCACTGTGGAATTATCTCAGCCCTTAGAACTGTTTTTATGGATGGCTACTAAAATAAGTTGAAAGATTAGCTGAAAGACACTCTGTTATCTCTACGACCTGAAGAACCTTGATCTTGATAGGACTCATTACCACATGAGTAACGAGTACCAGTGAGATACTAGTGAGTCATCCTAATATCCTATAAAATTCAGAGTCCTGAAAACAAGTACTGAGAGTTCCCCTGTGGAAAGAGTTATCCCTTTTCTCTCCAACACCTTCCCCCTCACCGCCCAAAAGAAAAAAAGAGCTAAAAGGAGTCAGTCATTAAGAAAAACGGTAAGCTACAAGATTAAACTTTCATTCTTTCTGGCTTAAGACACACTTCCTCCTCTTTGGTATGAAAGAGAAAGCCCAGAATACCCAATGGCTAAAGTAACAACTTTCCAGAGGAAGACATGGTGAAGGGCTGTGAAGGTCAGAGATGCCCCAGTATCTTCCTCAGATAACAAAAGGATTAGTATATAAATGTGTTCAAAGCCTTCTGTGGATGTAAACCCTTCCTGTTAATTCTGTATGTCGAAGAGATAATAGAAAATTAGGCTGACACAGTTTTTACTTGCTTTCAGTAGAAACATGAAGTAAATGCTTCACTAAATCAATGGAACTCATTTATATTAAATGGAAACAGATCATGCTCTGTATTTTGCTTGTAATAATACCTTTGCTTTCAATGTTTTATCTTCATTCAGTACATAATAGTCATTTACAGGAGTTTCAATTTCTGTCATTTTCTCCAGTTTTTACTTCATAATATTCCTCTGGCTGTATAAACTTGCCTGAATGTATCAGAGGGTATGCTTATGAAATTTGTAGGTGTCATCATGCCAGGGTCAGTGGAAGATAGTTACTCTGGAGGACAGAGAAGAATTTCAATCTTCATAAGCTGGAAAAAGGTCTTCAAAGAACATAACTAAACACAATAATGGTAACTGCCAGCAGCTATGTTTTGACAGAATAAACAGCAGAAACAGCAGCTGACAGGAGGAGGCAAGAAATCACGGAAACTTCTTGGAGGAGTAACCAACATCAGTGCCAAAATCTGCAGACTTTCTCATGCTGTTGTGATGGAGAAAATATTGATGCATGCTGCTTTTTAAGCCTCACGTGCTGAAGAGTGGTATTCTGTCATGTGCCAGGATTGACCTTCATCAAGTCATGTGAATCTCTGACAACCACAGGAATAAGAAAAGAAAGAAGACCGCCCTTTTGAACAAACACCGAGATTTTGTCTTGCAACTATTTCTGTTCACTGGAGGATTTTCTTGGCTGGCAGAAACTGTTTCCTCAAGTATGATTTGAAAGAGTTGTCTCAAATGTGAACTCAAGCCTGGTAAGCAGGTGATTCATAAACAGTGCTCTTCTCAAGGTTGAGCCTCTCTAGTATAACTATTTTAATGGTGGGCATAACCCCAAAGAATTTGGGATGAATTTGAAATCAGCAAGTTTAGAAGAAATCATGTTGAAGGAATCGATTAATTAAAATAAGGATGAAAACTAACTTTGCTTTTTCAATTAAAGAAGCAAGTCCAAATGAAGTGAATCTACTTATGAGGAAAAAAAAAGGAAAACTAAAAGGAAACACAGTTAAGGAGGGTGAAACAACTTATATAAGGGAAGGTGATTTAAAGAAGGTCTAAGTGAAGCACACCATCTGGATGAACTGCAGAAACTGAATCTCAAATCAAGGCAATTAAGAATTGCAGAACAGAAAAATACCCTTTCTGGCACGTGATAGATGAAAAAGCACAAACCAGAAAAGTTACAAGCAGAGATAGCTGGGCAGAACTTCCCTGAGCTCTAAAGGGAAACATACATGCATGGAGAGCTGCTCAGAGAATGAAAATACTGAAGGAAACCCCCTAAGACTTCATCCTTTGCTCTTTGGTTTTTTGCTTAGCATTATGAATAATTTAAAAATATTTAAAACCTTGCCCTGCTTTCACTGTGAAACTGAAACAGAGTAAGATGCTAATGTTAATGTAGTCCTTTGTTATTACCTGACTGTAAGTCTGAACTACTCTCTCAAGCTGATCACTGAAATCTGCACAGGGACACTAAGGTACAGAAGAGAATACTTCAATGGGTTAGAATTGAAGAAGCTGAAGTTGGCATCAGATTTGTGGCTGCGAGGGAGTGAGATGACAATGACTTAGCTTAAAAACTATCTAATTTTGCCCTTGTCTTTTCCCTCTTCTCTGTGAAAAAAAGGTTAAATGACATTTTTTTGCAGTACTGATACCTCTGCACATTGTGTCTCATTTTGTGGCCCTGTCATGTGATACTCCAAAACTCCATGTCTCAACTAGCACCCTCAGTAATGTCAAAGGCTCCTGCTCATCTGTACCTCTTTCCTGATCTTCTCCCCAGCCTATTTTTTGGGTTGAGCTGCTTCTCCCCTTGTAGCCAGATGCTGAGGATACCTAAAGGAAATACTACTATTCAAGAACTACAAGAGGTTCTGCATGTAAAATACTGTGCTTTTAATACCCTTACTCAAGAATTCACTGCTATTTTACCTCACAGTCAAGGAGCACTGCACTTCTGCAGTGTAAAATAAGTTATTAGTAGGGCTTTACAACTCTGAGAAGTAAATGTTAGTTTGGTCCACTTAGCTGATCCTGCAGGCCAGACATGCTCATGGGTTGTGGAACTAATAAAAAAGCAGAAACTGTAAGATTTTTTTTTTTTGCTTTGATGAAACAATTATTCTGAGTCTTCTGTTCCCATACCAGCAAGAGATGTAGAGACTTGTTTACTTCAGTGAAACATGAACATATATTAATAGCTTTCTAAAACTGGCTAAGCTAAACTGAATTTCAGATTAAGTAATTTTATACAAATCTGATGTTAATTCTGAAATTTCAAAGCTAGATCTCTTGGAAATGCAAAGATAAACTTTACTGATGACTTTGAGTGATTTACATCACGGTACTTCATAGATGTCTTTCAATCAAATTAAGGATTTACAAAGAATGAAACTCAGGTAGTCTGCATTCATGGGTGTTGACAGTGTCCTTGCAAAGGAAGGATAGGATGTGTCTGTACAGGTTAAAAACAAGGTGGGTAAAAAAAAAATTTGATGATGAAGCTCACAGTGTAGCCATCAACTGGATGCTTGTCACAAGCTACCCTGGGATGTGCCCTGTTTAACACCTATCAGTGACCTGGAGGAGGTCACGGAGTGCAACCTTATTGAATTTGCAGATTACTCCAAACTGGGAGTCCCAGTTCATATGCTTGAGGGCTGGGCTGTCATTACAGGGACTGATGCTGTCTGGAAGAATGGGCTGACAGAAACTATGAAATTCAGGAAGTAAAAGTGCAAATTGTCCAACCTGGGAAAGAAGAGCCCCTTGCAGTGATACAGGCTGGGAGTGCCTGGCTGGTGAGCAGCTCTGCAGACAAAGCCCTTGGGAGTCCTCCTGGGCAGCAGGCTAACTGCGAGCCTGCAGTGGCCCTGAGAGCAACAAGGGCCAACAGCAGGCTGGGCTGTGACAGCAGGAGCACAGATCAAGGGAAGGGATTTCTCCTTCTACTCAGTGCTTGTTATTCTGCATCTAGACTTCTACTGTCCATTTTGCGCCCCCAGTAAAAAGATGTTGATAAACTGAAGTGTGTTCACTGGAGGGCCACCAAGATGGCTGTGGTTGGAGCACCTGTGCTGTGAGGTGGGTTAAGGGAGCTGGGCTTGTTCAGCCTGGGAAACAGATGGTTTCATGAGGACCTAACAGCAGCCTTCAGTGCCTAAGGGGAAGGTATTGAGGGGACAGATCCAGGCTCTGAGTGGTGGGATGACTAAAGACACTGATCATAAAATGAAACAATAGAGGTTCAGACTGTATACAAGGAAAAAATTTTTCATCATGAAGACAGTCAAAAAGAAGAGCAGGTTATCCAGAGATGTTGTGCAGTGTCTGATCCTGAAGGTTTTCAATACCTGACCGAATACTGAACCAGCAACAAACAACTTTGACCCCACAGCTAACCTTATAATCAAGCGAGAGGTTGGACTGGAAACCTTGAGGTCCCCTCCAACCTGAATTCTCCTATGATCATGTGAACATCAGCTGAATATTGTTCCATTATAAAGTGTTACTCTGTATCAACTAGTAATGCATAGGTAACTGAAAGAAAAAATAAGATTATTACAGGATTAAAATAAGGTACAATTTAGTTTCCACTATTACCAACATACACAAGCAATAACTACCTAAAAAAAATTAAATCAGTAAATCAAAATTAAGTTTACAAAAATATCCTAAGACAGTTCACTTCAAAATCCCCTCCACTGCTGTTATTAGTTAGGCATGTAAAATGGAGTCGATGGAGTAACACTAGAATAAAAATTTATTTTCCTTGTCTCATATTTTTGCTACTCTCATAAAAAGAGACACTCTACCATAAAATTCTTTTTAAAACAGATGGAAACAGGTAAGAACACAGTCACCTGGGAAGCTAAGAATGTGGCAGAGTAACAAATTACAAAATCATAAACTGCTATTAGGATAATAATTGATAATTGCTGCTAATTCAGCCACATAAAAATATAATTCAACCATATGTGTGTGTATATATAAAAGCCTCACAATTTGCATTTGCAGAACAGTTTAGCATTTCGCCAAATTCTAAAGTATGCATATTTACAAAACAGAAATCAGCAAGACGAAAGAAATACCCTTGAACTGTTAATTCTAAAGCTGTTAAGGGTGACTCAGGTGAAACACTCCAGGGATTGATGAATGTCAGACCAAGGGTTTTTTTTTTAGTGTTTCTTAATCATTAGGTCTATGACATGTTATGTTCAGCACATGGGACTTTGAGATTGTTCTTTTAAGACATCTAATAGCTGCCACTCAGCAAAGACCACAGGTACTTTCTCTGGGTTTGCGATACCTCTCTGGAGGCCAGATATGTAAAAGTTGGATGTCGACATACCTTTTTCTAAGTACTGTAAGTCTTGGCTAAAGTCCAAGCTGCAGGAAGGTTTCTTCCAACTGGGTTGCAAATCCTCACTTGTAACAGCTAGCTCCAGGGACTGGCTCAGTCATCCTGTCTTATTTCAAAACTAAAAATCTACCAGTCATTGGACAAGAGCAGAAACTGGCTGAAGATCATGGACTCAACCCTAGAATCTCCTACTCCTAAAATCAGATAAGATATTGTCGCATGAGTGGGATTTAGTTCTCACATTAAGAGACCTAAACGCATGTTCATGTCAGTGAGCTACATATCTCAGCTCATGCTATCATCACTGCTCGATTCAGTTGCCTAAGCAGGCACACTTAGTGACAGTGCCTCTAAAGGTGCTCCAGGGTATCAGAGGCATCTACACGAAGAGAGAAAATGTGACACAGAACTTAAAGTTAAGATCTCCAGTCCTTTGGGGTTAGCAGCTGGAAAGCCAGCCTGAAACTCTACAGTACTCTTTTAAGTGTTTCATAGCTTAGAGATGCCAACCACATGGAGACATCCAAATACACGTCCACCTTTGTGCATCTTCACCTTGAGGCAAGTCCCATCCTGGTGAAAAATCTCTTTAAGAAACATGAGACAATAATCTGTCTAACAACTGTTCTGGTTGCAGAGGTTATTGCTTCCACCAAAGCTGAGATATAGTCATTAATGTGGTTCAACTGCACCATTTAATTTTGCATCAAAACAGGTAAGGAGAGCCCAATTAATAGCACTTTTGCAGAGAGGTTAGGGTGTGTCTAAATTGCTGCAATGGCATTACACGGGGAACTCTCACTCTGCCCCAATGCTTTCAAAGCTGCATTACAAACTGTTTCATATCCTTGTCAGAGTCTAAGTACTATATAGTTATTCCATCTCTGGACAAAAACCCCTTCTCTCTGTACATTTTGAAAAAGATTTAAAAAATCATGTCTCAAATCAGCAGTTACTTCAAAACTTATCAAGGCTGCTTGTATTTCCCAAAATATCCATTGCTCTTCCGGTGGCCTAGAAAGCTTGCTGGTGAGAAAAAGTTACAATCTGCAAAGAAAATATGTGTCCCTCTGTGCCTGAATTGCTTTACAATAAAAAAAAATATTTTTTGTGAATAGATCTGCAAATATGCAGGGGTGTGCAAACTACTGTTGAAACTCTTCTTCACAATAGGAGTCTTGAAAAAATAACGGCTATTATACAGCTTCCAGTATCCTTCTGTGTTTTGTGTCTTTTCTTTACAGAATACTTTTGAATGAAGCTTTTAAAAAAAATTAATTGGACATTATTTTAAGAATTATGTACCAGTTCCTTTTGCTTATTCCTTTCCTTGCTCTTTTTATAATCCCACTTCCAGCACTGTGGAGAGAGGTGGAAGAACAGATCCTCTACCTTAAGGAAACAAACAAACAAAAAAGTAAAGCAGTAACAAAAAGGGCATGGTACTTCCTGAGTAGCTACCAGATTTACATATTTCTTTAACTTTATTTTCTTTAATTTGGCTAAATTTATCTGATTTTCTAATGTGCATATTCAGGAACACTTGTTTTGCAAATAAAACACTTCTGTAACAAATGTAACCCTATGACATACCAAATAAGAAGTTTAAGAAACAGAACAGCGGCCAGTGTCTAAACAAGTATAAGAATAACTTTTTGGGGAGCCAGTTCAACATCAACTTAACTTGTTTTGTAAATATTAATATGTTTTACATATATAGAAAATGAAGGTTTATTATCTGAAATAAATACATTCAAATTAACAAGATAAATTATTTACAGTATTTAAAAAGCGGATTTTCACAGAATATTTCTGACACAAAGACTGATCTAACAAAACAAGTGCAAAGGGAAGGATAAGGACAAATGCTAAAAATGTTTTACATTTACAGTGACAATACACTACCAGGAGACATAACAAAACTAAAATCGTCTGTATGTCAGAAAAAAAATTGCTATTCACCATAATAGTTACCCTCTAAATTTATCAAAGACTCTGGGTCAGTTAAGGTATTGTTGAACTCATATTTTAAAGGCCTTTTCTGTTTAAAATTATTTCTGTTAAAATCTGTTACTTTAATTGTTTACTATGAATATAATTCTATCACACAGAAATAAAAACTTAAAAATCAAATAATACATAAATATACAAAGGAGATTTTATCAATATTCATTAATTTTGAATAGAAAGGTTTATAGTAATCATGAAAGGAGTTAAATTTATTCAGATTGAATCTTTGAAATCCTTAGCCAACTCGGAGTCAATTATGTCTATTGTGCCTACACTTGTGCATATACAAGTTAAGTCCAGCAGTATACAAGGAATGTAAGAGAGTTGTAAAACTGAGCAACAGATTGTTATTTTGCTCAGGTAATTAATCTTTTGAATAATCAGCAACTACCTCTGTCCTATAAGAAGTTGTTACCAAGTTAAAAATAAACATTTTTATTTCTGCCAACCAGTCACTGTCTCTAAAGCACACAGAAGCTATATAACTCTTAAAAGACAGGCATTAGGTTCTTAACTTGCCAGCTTGACACACACATTATTCTTGACTTTAAGTTAATAGTGTTTATTTGAACATCATCTGAAATAACTTTCTTGGTTGCCATTTCACTATGCACACAAACACCAACTACAGTATTCCATTACAAGAAACAGCATTTATTCAAATCGGCACCTGATTATTACATTTTTCCTATATTAAATTCGGAATAAATGGCATTATCTTCTGAGACTGCTGCATAGCATAGTATTTTAAAGTAATGTTTCCAATAATGACAATTTTGCTGCCTGGGTTAAATTTTCAATGCAATCCCACAAATGCACTGTTAAAAAGTAGAACTGCTTGTTTTAATCAATTTGTATTTGAGCTGAGTTCAAAGAACATTCACTCTCCACAAAATAAAGAAAACAAGGGAATTCATCTGACAGATAAGAATATAATTTTGATCAAGGTTGTTCAGAAATTTGATTTTTTCTTCTCCATCATAGTCGAAGGCTTGAAATATACTTTCTTCTGTCTCATTTTGAAGAAGTTGTTCGCAGATCATGCACAAAGGAAAAATATTCTCATACCGGATAATGTCACACATGGCCTGGATCTGGGAATAAAGAAATTGATACATAGCACAGGTGTGAAAAATGTTTCTGCAGCCCACCATCTCAGATGACAATTTAAGGAATAATGTTAAAATTTGCAGCAGTATTTATATATCAGAACGGCTATATGTTCAGTATGATTACTTCTAAGAAATGTTTTCCTTTTTGGGATAACAGCCGAAAACTAACTCCCATCATATTATCAATGAAAATTCAGCATAACCTCTTGTTCATGAGTCTCCACCTAATATTCACAGGCTGTGTCATACAATAATGATCTACAGATAACAACAACAAAAAGCTTCCACTAGAATCTAACAAAAATAGCACTTTACCTTCCTCAGGTAAGGCTGCTGCTAGCTGCCTCTGCAGCCAGGTGGCTCAGGGATTGCTCACCTTGTCTTTCTGAGCTAGTAGCTCTTAAACTTAAAATCTGAGTTGAAGCTCCCCAGGGCAATGTCTTTAAAGTAACGCCCACCTCAGGGACAACACTAAGACACCACGGCCATGCTATTGCAAAGCTTCAATATAGCAAAGATCATTCTGCTGAGTTTTCTAGATGCCTTGAGAATTAGGTTAATTACTGAAAAATATTATCCCTAGCCTTGCATACTCCGTTTTGTCTCTCTGGAACCTGGTAAAAAAAAAAAAATCTGCTGTTCAAAAGCTGCTGCCAAGAATTTGGTATTGACATTCTTATTATACAGATAGCAGAAAATATTAAAGGACAATCATAAGTATTGCATATTTTAAAAGTTCAATGAAATCAAATTGTGTAATTAGGGAAAAACTCCTGTGAAGCACAGGTAACAAGACAGGCTGTTTCTTCAAATACCAAACATCTGACCCTAGGACAGCCACGCCCATACTTGATTGCGTTATTAACTAATGCTGGTGGAAGAAAAGTATTTATATTGTTTATTAGAGTAGCATTATAGCTTGCTAAACTTGAGAAAACTATCTGGTATTAATGATTTCTTGAATGTCTATGGAATAGATGATTCTAAAAGCCCAAAAATCTGCTCAGGACCTTCAGTGTAGGAGTCATCTGACCAATCCCAGGCATCAACAAGCCGAGACACGTATTCTTGGTTCCAGTTTTGCCAACAGAGGAAGCAGTGGGTGGACTCGTGTTGCTTGAATGTAGATATCTATTGCCATTTTGGATGTCCAAGGGGTATATCCAAGCACGTGTGTAAGTAGAGCTTTACATAAGCGTCACAGCTGTAAGCCAGGATACCTGAGAACATCTGGTGTGGAATCAGATGTCTGAGTTTTGGCAGCTGAGCAGTCCCCAGTGTCTTTTAGGGGTGTAACTCATTCCATCTAAACTAGATCCCAGATGTACCATGTCCTGAAACTGTACAGTGATAAAGTATGACTGTTCCCAGAAAAATGACTATGTAGAAACATAACTGAAGTTCACTCAGATCTCCCTTCGCATAGGAATCAGTAGAAAACGTTTTAGAATGCAAATTACGTCACGTTCACTTATCCTCATGACCTCAATCTCTTCCAAGCAGTTAAGCAATTGTGTTTACATTCAGTGGGTCTTGAGAAGTGCAGACTAACTGCAACTTAGTAAACTATCTAATTGATTATGGAAGCCACAAAACTAACTAATTCTCTTTCCTCTGCAGATACTACTGCAGCTAAAGGATGACGTTAAACAGAAAAGGGAAGTCTGATGCAAGGAGTATTTTTTGAGGTAATTGCTGTTCAGGGGACAAATGCATGTTGTAAAAACCAGGACCAAAAAAAAAAATTTGTCCAGAACATCTTCTGACTTAATGCTTATTAACCTTTCCAACCCATTTAATAATCCGCACACACACGTGTCTCTGTTTCTTCTGTTAGATATCTTTGTAGCACAATTGATGCAATTACTACCAATGAAAATTTATGCCACAGATTTTGTAAAGGAATGCTTTTACTGTTACCTAATGGTGCAGCAGTCAGATAACAGACCTACTCATTTTGCTCACCAATGTGTGTAAGTGGGTAGCGGTGTATGTATGTACACTCACTCACACAAAGGAGCTATGTCTATAAAGCAATAGGCTTATATATATGCTACACAATTCCAGGATATATCAATATCAACCTTAAATAACTTTAATACTAATTCTGCTTTTCAGAAAGAATTTAAAGGTAGTAACTTTTTTTACAGATCAGATGGGTGTGCAATAAGGGTTTGGACACTGTTTTTTGTGAGATCAGTCCTTGCCAATTTTTGCTCACCAACGCATTTTTTGTCAGTAAGATGCACTTTGCACAGCACCTCAATTTTGAATTTAACTTTTGAAATTATTTTCTTCTTAGGATTTCTCAATCCAAACAAACTTTTCAAAGTTAAATATTTTTAAAAGATGATTAATTATGTAAGATTGAGCTTTATAAAGATGGAAACAAGGGCTACAAGACCTTCTGGCCAGATTTCATGATCTGCTAATCAGAATTCATAGTTAACATCACCAAGTTCAGAATGCAGAAAGTGTCAAAACTTTTGGCTGAAATTAATTCTCCAAGCTTCTCCTACATTACAGGGTGACCACCTGGAATAACACCATATTTACTACACAAGCTGAACGCAGTAAAGAAGTTCTCTAATCTGTCCTTCTTCACAATGCTATCAGAACCCCAGTACTAATACTTAAACTGCTCGAAAATGCATGCAACAATGACAGCCAGAACGCTAAAAATCCATCTGTGTCCCAGGCCCCTGGACCTTTATTATACTTGCTCTTTGCAAAGCAACAGATCAGATGGCCCTGAATCAAATTCCAAGCCTCTGCTCTCTTCCTGACAGATTTGGAGTTGGTGTATTCAGCAAAATTTGGGACAAAAGTAGGGGTTCTGAAAGCACAGAATTAATTGAAGTAACCTTCACAGAGTGGTGTATATAATTTCTGAAGCTTATTCAACTAGATTCAGAAAATATTCCTAGTGACACTTAGAATATTTTTGTTTCTTGTCTTAGTGTTCATGCACATTTATTTTATTCAAATGCTCTCAATAACTGCAATATAAAATAAGAATAGGAGAATACATATTAGCTTTAAAAGAAATTCTCTACAATTCTTAAGCCATTTACCAGCCGCAACTTATATTTCTAGTGATACAGCCTTTCGAGGCTGGAATTTTCACATGCAGGTAGATTGATGCTACCTTCTGATTATAGGCAAATAACCTTTATTCCTTTTATGTCTCCAAGGACCTACAGAATGGAGACAAGACTTTAACAGTGCAATTACAAATCAGATTGAAAGAAAGCGCTTATGCTCACAGCAACTAGTATTTTGCTTCCATGCAACTCAGTAACTTATGTAGGCTACAGACAAAAAGTCAGCAACACCTGTGGTGCTTTCTGGAATAAGACAGAAACACTCTAACTCAGGAAAAACTTCTTTTGGTTAGAATGAAATGTGAAATGCTGGAATTTCCAACAAAAGTAAAACAATTAGAATTAATCTAGAAGCACCATTATATTTGGTTAATAACAAATAAGCTTCCTCCGTTTCTGTCCCTATAATTTAGTTAACACCTGTTTAGGCTTTTTTAGTCCTATGAAGATAACCAAGTTTAAATGTATATTGCAACAAATAATTCTACACAATACAATGCTATATAAAATACTGGCATACTGAAACAATTTTGAATCAAACTGGGGAAGATGGGTGTTTATAATAAAATTGACACTTTTAGAAGATGGTCATTTTAGCAGAAAAAGTGTTCCACCCAAAGCTCCTCATCCATCACAGTCTAACGGTTGATTCTTTAGTTTTTCTTGCAACTTTTGCCACTTGTCCTTTTCTTGTTAGGATATTCAGCAGGATATATCTTATGTACTAGCAAGATGTCTATTCTGTGTACCAAGAATTAATATTTTCAATTTCATTGAAATATCAAGTGTTAAAAGTTTTATTTCTCTTCTTTTACTGTCTATTTTCACAGTAGCATACAGGGTAGACCACAATAAACAACAGGAACATGCTAAAGCCTGGCTAGTATCACCTTTCAACTGAAGCAGAGCCAGTAGGAACTGCAGGACCTCCAGCTGCTGAGCTGTGATCACTTAGCTAGTTAAGGAGGATGGAGGACAGAACAGAACCAAATCTGCCATCTAGCCATTTCCAGCAAAAATTCCCCATAGTCCCTCCCTGCCTCAGGGAAGCAAACGCAGCCAAAGCTCCTAGAAATTCTTTAGAGCAGGTAGAGGCAAGCAAAGAGCATGTATCTACCTTGAAATAGACTATCACCAAGCAACACATCCAGCAAACAGTCCCAGTACTCCTTGCTTCCTTGCAGGAGGCTGCTGGTACAGGCGGGTACACATGCAGTTTGAATTGTCAGCAAGAAAATGAATATTCATGGGCCTACAGAGTGAGTGTAAGCTGATGTCCCATGTAACACAGAACATGGGACTTACCCAAACTACTCCAAACTGTTTGAAGTGCAGCATGCCTATAAGAAAATGTCTAAGCTTGATTTACATGTTTCTAGAGATACACAATCCTGGGTATGTTGTTTTATGGTTAATTACCTCAATTCTTTTTTTATTTGCTGCCTTGGCTTTCTGGAAGTAGAAGGGGTTGCTCTATCTAGAACTAAGCAGAAGGCAGATCTGGTACTAAACAACAAGGCAGTGACAAACTAAATACTGATATTGATAAATATTGATGTCCACAGAAATGAAAAAATTATATATTTCTGTGCTCACTATGCCTGCATATAGGAGGGATGCTTCTCTGAAATTGTTTTTAGTATTTTAACACTACACCTTGTTCTAACAACTATGTAATTATAAAAACAAATCCCTAAAAGAGATATTGCAGCATAACTTTTTAAGAAAAAAGCTTCTAAATCATCATAATGAAAAATAAGAAAGAAATGAGTGGCTGGAAACGTTATCAACAAGTGTACAGCATTTAGCAAATTCTGTGTTTGCTAAGGTAATGCTGACAAACCTAAGTTTTCAGTGAAATCAATGCTGTTTTACTCTATCCATCCAGTTCGAGTCAGAGGTTAATGGAAATGTATTTCAAAATGACTGAACTGTTTCCTCAAGTGGCAATACATTCTCATTTTATGAACAAAGAAGATTAATTCTCACAGGGAATTCTGTTCTTGACCCTTTGTTTTCCCATAGAAATCCCTATCCAAGTTACTCATTGCTGTGTTCAAGTCCTAAACGCAAGACATTTTTTGGAGTGCGGCATGTAGTTTGGACAATAGCCATTTTACTTCCAAAGAGCAAGGGGTCTTTTAACTGAATGTTCCATAAGCATGTAAACAACCTCTATGCAGATCATTAAAATTTACAAAATCAACAATATCCATGGTATAAGAAAGCCAAACTAGGACAAAAGAGGCTACCACTAACTGGTGTTAAGCGTGTAAATAATAAGCTGATAAGTATCTCTAAATATTTAAGGCACGCATGCATGAAAGACTGTACCAGTAATCTTTTTTTCCTTTTTTTCTGATGTTAATACTATTGTATTTGGTTAAACGGTATTTTTACCTTACAAATTGCCATGACTGTGGGATTCAGTTTTTAGCTGATTATCATCTCTTTAACTGCTTTTTGTTTTGTGATTGAAAGGTTGTATTTCCTTAATATCACTCCCAGCAATCATAATCCTCATTAACCACATAATATTCACCTGCAGAGAAAGTTCAAACTCTTTACACCCTCTTTTAGTATCTGAAATAAAGTTCACATCACCTACAAGTCCTTATTCAAAGTCATACCTCAACTCCAAACTTTCAAATTATTTTGATCTTTATTCAATGGGATCTGAAATTCTAGTTGTATCGTTTTTATTCATGCTATCACTTTCTCCTCATGTATCTCCCTCAGATTCGATGACTCTGCTTACAGATCAAGAACAAACGTGCCTGCAGAAAGGTCAAGGAACTACTAACATTGTGAATGTTCCAGAGGAGGAGCATCAGCTAAACTCTTGCAACAAATGAATCTACAGTGAGTACAGTGACTACATGCCTGAGCAATGTATTGTCAACAACACTTTAGATGTCCCAGCCAGCCTCAGGCTAGAGGGGTTTCAGGAGCAACAGGAAGAATCTTGAAAAAATTATGTCTGCCGAGACACAATAATTTGGCATACCCTGGAATATACTTTGATAGCAAAGAGAACAAGCACTTTAAATTCTATCTCCCAAGGGGAAAATGCTTATTCCTGAGACATCTATGCATCACGCTTCTTCCACATATCATTTAGCAGGGTCATCTGTTATAGCCCTTAATATGACACACTGAATTACACGAAATTCCCATGCTATCTTTAGCAATATGATTTTTATCTAGTAATATGAATTCAACAACATTTTGAAAGAAATTAAATATACCAGCAGTAGATCATTTCAAGCTTCTATTTAACAGCAAGAAACCATAACAATTGTCTTGCAAGTAACATAATGAAGACACACAAAGCTTAAAAAGTAAAATGAATCCCTGTTATCCTGTATAAAGAAAGCTAAAATATGAGCCACTAAGGAATCTCATTTAGAGAAAACAACCAAAAAGTACAAATGTATTTTGGGATATAAGGGAATTATAAACCTATTCTACTCCAATCTACAAGGCATAAACTTCACACTCACTTCTGCCATGTGTTGTTATTTTTGAAATCTAGTCTAGAACAAAAAAATTAAATACTTCAGGAGCTGAAGCAAGAAGTATTTGGGGTTTTTATTAGCTTTTCAGAAAAGAATCTGAAACAAGATTGTGAAGGTATCTATCATAGTATGAGTCCTTCCAATCAATGTGCTACTTAAGCATATTTCTATTTAAAACAAAAAAACTTCTAGACAGACAGTCACACGCAAAGTCACTATCACAGAAAAAACAGAAAGAAACCAACAAAATCTTTAATGAAATTTCTCAGTATGAACATTTCAGTATCAGTGAAAGGCTGTTGTTATTTTTTTTCCTGGCTGAGGAGAAGGAATTGCGTCCATTCCTGTAAACTCACAAGGAAAATAGAACTGCAGGAAAGCGGAGAAAAAGAGGCTTTTCAATTCAATTATAAAGCAAAAAACCCTGATTTAGCTCCCTCTGATGTATGTTTCCCTCCAAAAAAAGGAGCCTTAATACAATTTACCTTGTTTTTCAACTCCCATCAGTCATAAAAACCTGACAACAGACCGTACCACATACTTTGTTCTGCCTCACCTTCCAATCCATCCTCAAAGTCCTGTTTGGGACTTCTATTTCTCTAACTGTGTTCTGTCTAGCTTTCAGGGAGTCAAAGGATGGAAGACCGATGATAATTTAGATTAGTGATTATGATAAGCTGCTGATTACTAGTAGAAAGGAGACAATGACAAAGACAGAGGCCTTAGCATATAAGCATCCAGATTTTATAACTAAGCGGCCAAGTATCCTATCAAAAAGTATTCTATCACAGAAAAACAACCTGAAAAAGTGTGAAGAGTATAAGCTGTCAGCTCTTTAGTTTCCCCATTTAGGAGCTACTGCCCATAAGAAAAGCGAGGAGTAGAACAGAAAAGAGCTCTCATATTCTTTCTGCTTTTCAAGTGTTCTTAAAAGTGATAAGAAAGCTTCTCCTGACCAGAAACCCTATGGTGCTTTGATTGCAGCTGATGTTTGAATGGCCCTGCCCAGACAGAACTGTGTTCTGTTCATGGGCAGGACCTGTCTGTCCTTCAAGATTCCTCTCAAATCCCTGGATCATCCTTATACATATCAAGCTTCTGGTTTTAGCCAGAAGGCAAGAGGTAACACATTAGTAACATCACTTCATTGTCTGATGTGCCTTTCTTTCATTTACCACAAGCAAGTGTAGGAGTACCATATGCAATAACCATATCATTAAAATAATAGATGTTTGTTGGTGTAAGAAATTATATTCTCATCCTACGGGAAATGTCATAAAGTATACCGCAACACTAGTAATCTAAGCAAGTCTTGAAAGTAAATACCAATCATATAACATTTTCATAGTTAAAGAATGACACTAAGGTAATAAAACTAAGTTTTGAATAACAACAACAATAAAAAGTTCTCTATTAATTAAAATCACACCAGAAAACAATGTATTGCTGAAAAATATAGCTATATTAGTTTCAATTTATTGACCGAAGTTTATCTATCTTTAGAAACTGCATAGAAGTACTGAAAATAAACAGCAATGACTTTGCTTTAGTGGCTCTAACAAAAAAAGTCTTGACAGTAATGCAAGATACACACCTATTAGTACTTAATAATAATTTATTTATTTTTTAAAAGATGCTTTTGAACATGTTTTCCATCTCATAAAGCTTTTTTAATTTTTCTAAAAGCCTGATAACCTTGCCTTACATTCAGCTTGACTTAATAAAATCATCTCTTCAACACTAGGGATGGAAAGTATGAAATGAAACTAGCAGGTGGCAGATGGCTTGTCTAAAACCAGATCAAAGTAGTAGTTTATCACAAAATGTGTGTTTAAACTGCTTGTGGCAGGATATTGTGAAAGCTGAAGGCTTGCAGAGGGTGTAGGGAAAGTAAACAGCCGATTGACAGTAAAATCCACCAATAAACATGTAAAAACAGTCACACTCTACCTTAGATAGCCCAAATTGTTGGATACTGTGGGAATGTCCCTGGAAGTATCTTTCCTGAATGTCTGCTGCAGCCACTGTCAGAAGCAGAAAATTTGACCTGTGGTCCAACAGCATGGCCATTCTTCTCCTATCTCCCGGTCTATTTTGCTGCCCTACCCACTACCAACATTAAGTTACCTCAGTGAAGAAAATACCCTTCCCTTTTCCAGGCAAAGTAAAGTGTGTTTTCACTGCAACCAATGGCTCTATATGCAACTCAAACTTCTTCAGTTTCAGGGAGTTCAGTCCATCCTCCAAAGCCAGAGGCAGAATCCACCACTCCAGATTCAGTACCACACAGAAAAAAAGCCTGAGCAGAAGCAAACTAAGGGGTTTTGGACTAACTGAAAACACAATACGTACTTGAAGCTTGTATCTACCTGCTGCAAAAGAAAACAGAAAAGCCATGACAAACAAGACAGGCTCTACAGAGGGATCTGGACAGGCTGGATCGATGGGCTGAGGTCAATGGTATGAAATTCAACAAGACCAAGTGCCGGGTCCTGCACTTGGGCCACAACAACCCCCTGCAAAGTTACAGGCTTGGGGAGGAGTGGCTGGAAAGCTGTACAGCAGAAAATGACCTGGGTGTGTTGGACAACAGCTGGCTGAATAGGAGCCAGCAGTGTGCTCGTGTGGCCAAGAAGGCCAATGGCATCCTGGCTTGATCAGCAATAGTGTGGCCAGCAGGAGTAGGGAAGGGATTGTCCTCCTGCATGTGGCACTGGTGAGGCTGCACCTTGAATACTTTGTTCAGTTTGGGCCCCCTCACTCCAGGAAGGACACTGAGGTGCTGGAGCATGTCCAGAGAAGGGCAATGAAGCTGGTGAAGGGTCTAGAGAACAAGTCAACTGGTGTTGTTTAGCCTGGAGAAAAGGAGGCTCAGGGGAGACCTTATTACTCTCTACAACTACCTGAGAGGAGGTTGTAGTGAGGTGGGGTCAGTCTGTTCTTCCAAGTAACAAGCCACAGGACGAGAGGAAATGGCCTCAAGTTGTGCCAGGGGAGGTTTAGGCTGGGTATTTGGAAAAATTTCTTCACTGAAAGGGTTGTGAAGCATTGGAACAGTCTGCCCAGGGAAGTGCTGGAGTCACCATCTCTGGAGGTATTTAAAAGATGTGTGTAGATGTGGTGCTTAGGGACATGGCTTAGTGGTGACCCTGCAGGTGACCTGGGTTAACGATTGGACTTGGCAATCTTAATGGTCTCTTCCAATCAAAACGATTCTGTGATTCTGTGAAAACAAAACATCTAACAAAAGAGCAAAAGCAGTGATTCTAGGCACTGCCCTATGTGGGGAAAAGGACAAAGTGGTTGGGACACAAGCCTAAGATTTGTAAGAAAAAAAGTAACATCTGGTTTCTGAATCAAAGTCTCCATATATTTTTCATAAATAAAAAAGAATGATGCTAAAGAAGAAGAGTTTCCTTCTAATTATGCAGTTATTTTTCCTATTCCATAGTTAGAGACTGAATATTGTATAACTGTTCAAGGCACCGTTCAAATAAACCACAACCTTTGTCTTTGGTTTAGGGAGAAATGTTTTATTTATCTACTTATCCTTCCTTTTGTTTTGGAAAAAATCTTACATTTTATTGTAAAAAAAAAAATCTTTAGGAAGGTATTTATATTTCACATAAATATGTTCTCACAAACTAGTTGCCTAGAATGGATGAATATTTCCCTTAGATATGACTACGAACAAGACAACAAAATATGGTGTTTCAATGATTCTAGCATCTGCCTAAAACACCAGCTTTCCACTACAAGTATGTCACCAAATCCCATAACCTCCTCCCAATTTGCAGAGAATACTGTCAGAGTCTTCCAAATTCTATCTATCTGGAACACTCAAAGGGCATGGTAGGATATAATAATTTCATGAAAATTATACAGGATAGACAAGAAGTGCTACTTTCTTATTTAATGTATTCAAAACTAGATGGAATATGTATGTAGAATACATATGGAATGGATTAATAGAACTTAACAATATGAAAATGAATTTGCTTCTTCAGCTTAAATATATAAAAATTACAAAAGTAAAATATTTAATTAAAAATAAGACAAAATATAAAATACCATGAAATCATGAGTACACAACAGAGTATCTAAAAGTTTATATACATGCGGTAAAGCTTAATTTTAGAAGCAATTACTCCTTTGACTAAAACATGACAAAACAGAAAATGGAACAGATTGTTTCCTACAATCTTTTTAGGCTTTAGAGTAATTAAATGGGTATGACTGTGAGCAAATATGGTTTCTCTTTCAAATTTTACTTTTCCATTAATTTTCCACTATACTCTTCTGCAAAACCCCAAACCAGTAGTTTTCTAGTAATTTTAACATTTTTCTTTTGTTTTGTTTTTTCCAAGTGATACAGTAGCACAGCAGTATATAAAGACAGGTTTTTAAGAGATTCAGAGCAGCTATTTAGAACTTGTGAGTGTTGCAGTGAAATTGGTGCTAGAAAGTAGTGATACACAGTTCAAGATTGGACCTTTACAATTCAGCATGCCAGGAGTAACTCTAAAGACAGTTACTTTAGAAAGATCCTTTTGAAACTCAGTGACTTCTGCACCTTGTGTGAAAATTGCACCATTCTGACAGAATACAAAAAGCAAAGTAAACCTGAAAGGGATTAAACTATGAATTGATCGTCAGAAGCCAACTAGTTTATGATTCAATTTTTGTGGCAGAAAAGAAAATGAAATATACAGGAAGGATTATGTACAGGAAAATGCTTAGAATTCTAAAAGTTATGATATCTGAAACAAATAATGAGAGAATTATAGAAGAAAGATCTGTGTCCTGAGCATTATTATTATTACTACTACTACTATTATTTAATGAAATATACTGAGTCATACCAAGCCAAGCCAAGTCCAAGGGTTTCCTGTACTGAAAATCTGGAATAGCTTGACTCCCATTCAAGGTAGTTTGGGAAAGTCCCTGTCACCTGGACTGTTCTGTGAATCTCAAATGTGTCTGTTGGCAATGGCACCACTGGCCTTAAGTAAAGGAAAAGGTTCTGGAGCATGCAAAGTTAAGCCAAACTTTGGATGTGTAGCACCACCACTTTCAGCAAGCACACAGCCATTTACAGCAGGCCTCACTCCTTGTGCTAGCAGGATGCCATTGAAAGACAGTGAATCTGGGAATGCTAGGATTTGAAATGACTTAAAAGAAAGCTGAAGAAAATTTAGGAAGATTTACATATGGGACTTTTTCACTCTTCGGTGTCATTTTTCACTCTTTGGTAACATTTCTTATGCCAAACTCCAACACAGCTCAGTAAGACTACCTGGAATTGACAAGTAGTGGACAGGTACAGGCTCATTTATCCTTCACAGAATCTGTTCTGCACTTGAGTTGGACATCGAAAAGCTGAGGACACTAGCAAAAGTAGAGATGAATTTTCCAAATGGCTGTGGTAAGCCAAGGACCTAAGAACAATAAAGCTAAAAATGACAGGAAGTGCACTCTATTGCACCAAGTACCCCAAAAAGAGACCATGGCACCCAAACTATAGAGATACCATAGAAGTTTAAAGCAATTAAGTTTTGAAGCAGAAGTGTCATTTAAAAAAAAAATAATTAGAAACAACAGCCCAATTGGAGCTCAAAATATGCTCAAAATCAAAAAAGTTCTGAACAAAGCACAATGAAACAGCATCTGCACTGAGAAACCTGAGAGTGTTTCAGGCAAATGACTGAGGTGTCTGGCAGATCTGTTACAGAATGCTGACATAAATGTACCTGTAGGGGCCCATATGGAATCCCGACAACAGCTAAAGTTTCCAGAAACAGATTGTCATTCATGTGAACATGCTATGATAGCTGCATAAAGGAAACGTAATGGTATCAAATAAAACAGCCAGAGAATAATATAAACAACTGCAGCAATAGAATGTTGTGTCAGTCCGTGACACCACTGGAAGTCAGGAACATACCTATACTTGGTGGAACTGAATTCTGAAGAACAAGAGTTCAAATCCACCTTTCAGCTAAGGTCATGATATCCTCTAATGGCCTGAACCAGCCACAACATTAGGTGAATTATATCTGAAAACCTCTCCTGTCTTCCTTAGCAGTTACGATCTGCCCTGCCATTCCTTTCCCTGCTGTACACCTGACTCCATCCTTTTGGCTCTTCTCTCTATTTCCTAATACCTATTTGAGGAAAAAAGAAGGTAAGATAAAGTGTCCCATTGGCATGACCCTGTTCTGGGCTATGAGTTCTGGGCTGCACAGAGGTTGTATTTCATCAATCACCACAAACTCTTTTAGCCTTAATGTCTCTGAATTCTGAATCTGGACAAAATACTGGTTTTATTTGATTTGAACTTCCCACAAGAACATGGTCTTGGGAAAAAAAAAAATTAAGACAAAATAAAATCAAAGAATAGAAAACAAGCAAATCTGCAAACTGAAGAAAATTATACAAATCTTTTATATTCACTTCAAAACTCTGAACACTTTAAAGGCGGCTGAACTAGCAGCATAATTAGCACTAATTAAAACACTGCATACTGCTTCTATAGAAAGTAGAGTTTAAAAATGCAATTCTTAAAAGTTTAAGAATACTTACTTAAACAATTTCAGAGGTTAATACAGTTTCAAGAAGGTTACAGAAAACAGTCCCTAATCCTCACCACTGATAAGACAGCACAGGATGTTTTGTGTAAAACAAACAGCATTGTACTAGCAGAATTAAGTTAACTGACATTCAGAACAGATTCTCAGAGATGATTCTGTTCTTTCTGCAGGTGCCAGAGTACTTGCCAATTACTAAATGAGCACACAGTAGGTGAAATGCAATGCTAATGTCAGATTTACTACGCAATCGGAATGCAATGTTAGATATAGCATGATATTTAATAAAAATTGGTCCCGAAAAGATTAAAAAATTTGTCATTTCAGAGGATGTCTAGCCTTTCAAACGGATAGCTAAGCTTCAGTTTGAGACAGATTTTTTTCAAATGAAATCATCTGGAACAAGAAATAAAGCATCTTCCTAACCATGGACAAGATGTAATAACTCAAAATACCTGCCCCTTCATTTTACACACAAAGCTATTTACAATCAGCTAATTCTATTTAAAAAGTATCAGTAGGCAATACATACAAGCACATAGCAATGCTTCTTCAAGTGCCTTTAGTAACACAATAACATTCCTCTTTTCTCTTTGCTACTTAAAACAGATATAATGCTGTAATTTTAATGAAATTTAACATAATTATTTAATTTATTAGGCAGGATTAAAACCATTGTGAAAGATATTAAAAGATCAATTAAAAAATCATACTAAATATATAGGCCACCTAGCTCTTTAGAATTATTTCAGATGACTGCAGTAAATATATAAACAAAAATATAACAGAAAATCATTAAAGACTGACTCATTAAAAGAGGAGAAAAGAAACAAAACCAAATCATATCAAAATTAAGGTACACAGATCATCTTTGTTACATTACAACTGTCTCCTAGCAAATTTCTAGTTATTATAAGGTCTATCCTACCTGGCATAGTAATCATAACATTACTAATGAGAGAAAGTCATCAGCTGCAATATAAAGAAAACCTCCTATTTTAATGCTCAAACTTACATTAGGTAACTATCCTGAATCTGACCTTTTTTATGTTTCATTGCTATCAATGCTCTTGTAGAGAATATGGATGCTGTAGTAGAGGGAAAACTGGGGTAATACAGCAATTTGCAGACTGAGAAAAAATAAGAAAGAGACTACTGCTACATTTTAATGGATTTAAAGTAGCCATGCAATACATTCCTTCAAGGTTCCCTGATGTCACAAATTAGCCAGTAAGGAATTTATGCTGTGACTGTTTCTGCTATCAAATTTAACTCATTTAAATCAAATTCAGGTTCTCCTATACTATACTGACACACAGCCATTGATTTAGAAAAGCTTTTAAGCTTTCCAGTCTGTGAACTCTTCAAAATTTCTCTTAGGGTTTTGATAGAGGTCCACCTCCCTTAATATTGTGTATTTTATATTCCCTACTGGAGATGTAGGAGATGGGATTATCACCATGTAGAACTATGGTTCATTTAGTGTTCTGTTCAGTTCTCAATTCTCTGGCCAATAAGAATTGAACGACTTCGACTTCCTTAATCCTAAAGGGTTAATTAGACTTTTTCCGCCTAGAGTTCACTCAGTGGGATCTCAGTTTAGTGTTCAGAACTGTACAAGGTCAACCTTGCGCCATTACCACTGTATGTTGCTTTACTTTCCCATAATACTTTCTTGATAGCTGTAATATCTTCCCAGAATAAAATACACCCCATGATTTGTTCCAAATCCTCTTGTCCCCAGGTGATAACAGGGATTTAGCAATAAGCAGGAAATCAGTTTATATTTTTTTTTTCACCCCAACTCGAATGTCTGAGATTATGTTAGAGTTACCAACTCACGCGCAGATGAAGGAACTTAGCGTCTAGCTTTTAGACTCATTTTAATTCCACTCCTTTTGCGGGGGGGGGTGGGGGTGGGGGGTGGGGAAGGCAAGAATCTAAGAGCTGCAGAGCTTTCTTTCCTTTTACAGGAAACTGCTCTTGTTTTCAGGAACAGAAGAAATTCTGTTGTGAAAGATCTTCATATGTATCATCCTTGAAAAGGGTCAGAGTTAACAGAGGTTCAAGATGACAGTAAGAAAAACTAAATAGAATAAATTCTGGCTATGGTAATATAAATTCACATAGATACAGACTAAATGCACTTCTTAAAGCAGGGTTTACAGCCAAAACTGGAAAAAGTAGTAATTAAGAAGAACGTATCAGGCCGCTGGGCTATATCTACAATGTGAGAGTAGGTATCTCATCAAGTTTTTCTCAAACTAGACCCTCACCTGGGTGATGCTAATGCTATTATTTCAGTGGATCCAACTCTGGTTGTACTTGTGGAACAGCCAAGAAGCATGGCCTCTCTATGTATGATCTACAGAACTGGATTCCTCTGAAAAGTCATTGTCATTAAGCCAAGGGATCTTAACACAGTTCTAAAATCTTCAATGAAAAGAAAGACCTTATTCACTCTATCATTAGGAAGATGACTGTAGAGAAAATCATTTCTCTAGGTAAGCATACAGACTCAAACTAGGAGGTGTTCCTCATGAAAACTGTACATCATCTTGCTTGACAAGGAATATCAGCACAACCATTGTTGCCTGCAACAACCTTTTGATGAATGAATAAGCCTTGGAAGGAAAATTATTCTTGAAGTCAGTACAAAAACACTGGGGAGGGAGGGCAGTTTATACAGAACTTTGAATTTGTATAGACAGTTTGATAATTAGCTGGAGAGGCTAATGATGCAAAGAAGTGTAACTTCTTCCCAGTTCCATTGTCATGCTTCTGAGTCTTATCTCTAGAACTTAACTGTTTTATATTCACACCATCAACTAGCTCTCATGTGGCCACAGAAGTAACAACAAACCTCCCCCACCCAAACCAACCGAAATGTCAACAACCAACCTGTGTCTCTTTTTTTTTTTTTTTTTTAAATCTACCAATTCATTAGATGGCTTGAAATTGGGACTTTTATAATAACTTTGCCATATCTAAAAAGTTCTTGTTAACAGAGAGATATTCTGGCCAACATCTGATGACAAAGGATGCATTCTCCAAAAGAATGTACAGGTATCTTGTGATCAAACCAGACTGAAATGACTGGCTGAAAGACCTCAGGGATCAACCTAAGAAAAAAAAATGTGGGCTCCTCCCAGAAGTATCCAGAGTATATAGATGCTAAACTGTGAAATACTCCCTCTTCTGACTTTTATGAAGATGACAATTAACTTTATAGAAGGACTTGTGGCAGACTTAGCTGAATCTCTAAAGAGAGTTTCAAGTGTGTTGCTTCTCCTACGCTTGCACTTAGCAAACAACTGAAAAGAGGAAGGATGTTTCAGAGAGACAGAGTCAGAATCTTCAGACTTGTGTAAAATCAGAACTCACAAAAGCAAGTCATTTGTGGCATCACAAGGAGCATCACAAGCCTGAAGACAAAGAAGCTTCAAAATACTGCCAAATCCCCAGGCCAGCTGGCCTAAACTGAGGTTGTCTAAAAGAATTCAAGCAATTCCAAGAATAATTCTCCTGATATACCATGATCTTTGAAAAGCAAGAATGGAAGTGATGCCAGACACAGTATATTCTGCTGGTATTGAAACAGGAGACCAAAGACATCCTTCTGGATAAAGTCAATTACTTTTGCTGCTTTTCTTCGGCTTTATTAGTTAACTGACAAAGCTCCTGTCCTGGTTTGAATTAGGACAGAACTTATTCCATTCAATGATTTCACTTTCCAGCTCAGTCTCTGCTCAGTGGCTGCACTGTCTGAAGTTAACAGCACAGTTTTGCAGACAGGGTCTGCTTCTAGAGGTGATAACGCTTGATGTTTGCAGTTACTACCAGGGACTGGTGTGCAGAAAGGCTCTTGCTTCTACTTGCTCCTGTGCAGACCCAGGTCACTGCTAAATCCTGTGTACCACGGTGGGGGTGCAGTAAGTTAGAGACTGTACCTGTGGGGAGGAGCGGACAGGACAGGTGACCCTAAACTGACCAACAAGGTGTTCCATCCCATAGACGTCATATTTGGTATAAAGCTGGGGGACCACAATGGTCAAGCCTCTCTTCTCCAGGGGCTGGCATCTGAGGAGGACTCTGTCCATTCTGCCTTCAATCCCAATTCATGCATTCCTGAATCCAGTTCTGGAATCCAGCTCCTGTGTCTGGTTCCCGTCTGCCGCTGAGTCCAGACTGGGACTTCCCCAGTGCCTGCCCCGCAGCACCAGTGGTGACGATGACATAATTGCCGTCAAGAGTGTTGGGTTCAATATTGAGTTTGCATATATTAGTACGTATTTCATTTTATTGTTATTATTTTCATTAAAGCAGTTTTAGTTTTCTTTTCCAATCTGTAAGTCTCTCTCCCTTATTCCCTTTCTCTTATCTCTTTGGGGAGGGAGGGGGTGGTAATAGAGAGCACTGTCATTTGTCTAGTGGCGGGCCCAGCCCTAACCCTTAACAGTTACTAACAGCAGCAATTGTACAAAGCTTTGTGAATTTCTTCTTAATACTGAAAAAAAGGTAGTAGAACCTAAAAAGTCAGCTTTCTGCCATCTTCACTCATCAGGTGGAAATCACCATTGTTTGGGACAAACATCTTTCATTTCACAGCTCTGTTTGAACACTAAGTTTATAGTGCCTAACTTGAGACACAGCCTTATTGCCAAGCAAATTGCACAACAGTGAAAAAGGAGAAATATATTCACTATTAGCAGGACTGTAATAATAGGGAGAGTCAGATAGTCACTAGAACATTCTTCCTGAACCAATGATATTTCTCACCATATTAGTACCAGAAAAAAAGCTTAACAGATCAGGTGGGTAACACTTAAAATATTTTAATGAAAGTAACCCACATACATTGTTCCTAAAAGCAACCACCATTTGAAGGTGGGAGACTACTGTGACAAGGAAACAGCTACTTCACTTATATCTGGTCTCCCCATCCTTGCCACCATTTTTCCTTCTGAGAAGTGGGAAACAGCTGTGGAAACGTTTAGAAACACTGAAGGTTTTCAAGAAGCAATTTCAATTTTTTAATTCTTTAGCACTTTTAGGACTTCTTGTATAAATTGCAGCATGTTCTAAGGACATTTTCTGAGAACAAGATAAAGGTTAAAAGCATAGTAATTCCTGAATCTACTCATCTTACTCGCCCTTTAGGATCCATTAGATACAGATTCACAGAGAAGCACAAAGTATTTTTGCCTTAGAGAAAACCACATCCGGATTGATATTAATAGTCTAAAGATAAAAGGTAAAGCAGAGATAGCTCACACGACAAGAATTTTCATGGAATATCCACACAGAGAAAGCAGATAGAAAGTTCTTGTGCAGGACCGGAAAGTCGAGAAAGAAGATATACTACATACTACCTTTGAACAAAGGTGTCTCTTTCTCAGATGCAGGGGTTTTTTTAACCTTCAAATTTCAATGTCATCTAGTACTTCCACAGTGATAAAGGGCAGAAAACCACTCAGTTTATCTTCTTTATGTCATACACTGGTTTATATACTTCTGTAGCAACCCTCATTCATTTCCTTTTTAAATAACAATCTTTCTTTCTCTCAGAAGTGATGACTTTACAAGTCTCTAAATTTGTTGGTTTTATCCAATCCCTTTCTATTCTGTTACATATTGTCCAAGAAGACATTATCACAAGATCAAGTCTGCTACAACTAATCATCTATACCTTTACCAGTTTATCTCATAATCCTAGTAATATTTTAGAACAGTTGCTCTGCATGGAAATAACAGCTAAGGACCTATTTTCTGTACTTGGTAAATGACATGAAATTAAATTTAAAGAACTCGTTCTTAAGGGTTAAACAAAATAATAATTCATTACAAGTAAAAATTACACTAACTGCAATCTTATAAACCAAATTTAGATCTACAGTAGCTAGCACCACCTTGCTACACTAACTGATGAAAGAATAATGACAAAATACTCGGTGTGGTTTTTAATTTGCTGCTCTTGCATGCAGTATGATTTATCTTAGGATTTAAAACTGTGCTTAACTGCTTATTAAAAGATGGCAATTTATGCACCAAGTTTTTATTAATACCACTGCAGGTCATATTTCATATTGAAAACAACCTTCACTGGTTCACCTATAAAATGAACTCATAACAAAGGCCTACTTCATGCAAAGTAGCACATTAATATTCCACACAGACTGTAATTGCCATTCTACTGGTTTTTATAATATTCATGTTTGTAAGCAGTTTTGAATAGCAGTCAATTACTTGTTCTTTTGGAATGCTCCTCTTGCATTTATATTTCAAGCCTTTGAGAAGACAGCCACTGACTGGTGGGAATAATTTTGCAGGAACATAAGTATATTTTTTAAGTTTATTTTGACTTTGTGCATGTCTGAAAGTATTTCTTTCATCTTTGTTTTTGAAAAAGTTAACTAATTCAAGTACAATGATGCCAGTAGCTGCAGTATTCACTACAAAGGCAGACAATTGGGTTCTGAATTGCTTTAAGAAGATGCAGCACGATAGCAACACCATTAGAACATACTGACTGACACAGATGGTTAAAAGGCTAATGCAAATTTGATAGTCTCTTTACAGAAGGAACTCTGGATGTTAATGGTGTAAGTAATTAAAAGGAAAGAGGAGTACATACGATACAAATATGAATGACCTATAAGAAGATCAGCATAAGGGTAATACTTAAAGGTAGTTTTGATGTGAAACCATGAGTTAGCAAGACTGGGAAAAAGTGTGTCAGACAAGAGCTGTCCTGTGCTGCTAACCCTTGTATGTTGTCCAAGTGTTGTGGAAAGTGATGCAAGAAACAAAGTGTTTTCTATGAATTACATTCCCTATTTAGTCACAGACTGGTTTTGCTGTGCTTGTTAATCACATGTGAATACTATAAAAGTAGTATTTCAAGTAGAGAATTTTGTAGTAGAGAATTTAGTAAGCTGTGAAGAACAGCGCCATCTGTTAGTCTAAATCACTGATTAGGATGTACATATCTATCATTTCCTAAGAAAGCAATTCTCTGTAAGAAAATGGGACATCAGAAGCACTGGCACATACTGACTTCATTTAAAGAAACATACGCAACTTGAAATAAAAGATTCAGGTGCATCAACTGAGAAACCACTTTGGATTTACAAACTGCACAGAAAAACAAAATTTAAGAAACAATATCTTAAACTTTTCCTACTTCTTAGAAGAGCTGTCTCCCACTCATTGTGCCGACTGCTGTTAAGGCTATTCTGAAATATTCAGCCCTTTCCCAGCACTGTACTCGGAGCTTACTAACAGCTTTCACATGGGGAACTAGGCACATAGGAGTGGAAGCACTGTGGGATTTTTTCAATTATGACCCTCTGTGATATAGGACTTAGTCTTACAGTACAAAGAATTTCTGTTGTTTTCAAAATCAAGAAACATACGACATAAAAATATAAATATTTAATAAAAATGAGATGAATAGCAGTTTAACTTTAAACATAGCCAAACAACACTGAGAAGTTCTGAAACTAGGAAAATCAACAGCCTTAGAGCAAATTGTGCAGTGAAATGACAGGGAACAATTACTAAAAATGCAAAGTTCACAGAGTTGCAAAAAGCTGTGAGAAAGGCAACAAAACCTCCATGACAGCAGAAAGCCAAATGGACAGTGGCAGTGACTCACTAGCCCACTTTGCAAAGCATACCCTAACTAGAAAATCACATCTATTGCTCAGTCTTAACTGCTAGTTACAAGCAGGCACACAAATTAATAACCAGAAGCAACAGTAAGATGATAAGAAATCAGGTATTTTAGAATTTATAACTAGAGAGTCTCTTTTTGTATATTATGTGTAGCAGTTCCTTAAATTTGTGACAGGCATTATTATTTCTATTTTGTGTGTGCATCAGACTGCAGAAGGCTGAAATTCTCCACAGCCCATAAAAACAAAACAAAAAAAGTCTTCCTTTGCTGCTGCTTTGCTTACTTAGAAATCAATTATCAAAGGTTTTTCTTTTTGCTGCTGCTGTTCCCGCATCTTATGACACAGTTACTCTACCCTTGCTAATTCCAAATTCATATCCGTTCAGTGGCATTTCTATAGCACAACTGCCCTTGAAGAGAAAAGCATATAAAAACAAACTAAATAAACAACCTCATATTTTTCAGAACAAATATTTTGAATTAAAGTTCTTACAGCAAAGAAACGTAAACAAAAGGAGAGCAGTAATTCTGCCTCTTTTTAAAAATATTTTCTAGTTCTTGGTGACCATGTATCTGAAAGTACTAAGTAATGCAGTATGATGTTTTTACACAGCCTTCATTTTAAATGTAAAAGGAACCACAAAGACCACACTGCTTCATCTGAACGTTCAGGGGAAAAAAAAATCACATTGTTTTTCCCACAAAATTAATTTAATCACCTCAGAAAGATATATAGCTTTATCTTAAAGATGATAAACTATGGAATTCACTATTTTTCCTTGTAAGCTGTCAGTATAGCAGCTACATTTTCAAAGTATGCAGATGTAAAAATGAACCCATTAAAAGAAAATAGTAGAGCGCCGACAAAACTTTAAATAATCTATAGGCAGAGAATAGAAGAGGAGGCAATTAATGGCACTGAAGGTAAGGTAAAACTTTATAATGCAAGTAACTGATGAGAGAAGCTAAAAGGATCACAGAATATCAATAAGCAGTAGAGTTAAAAAAAAAAAATCCAAAAAACCCCAAAGTAAGAACTTCAAAGTGTTTTAGGAATAAAAGTAAAATGACAGATGAAAACAAGTTATCCTACTAAACATAAGTAGGAAAATAATACAGTATTTACAAAAAACCCCAGAAATAGTTGAGTGGTTTCACCTCCAATTCTGAAGTGAAAGATGAAAAGGACATTTCTGTTCCATGATATTGTGAACAGAACTGAAAAAGCAGGGATATGATACATCATCTGCCACAGCCTAATACTTTAGTAAGAGATGTTCCCAAGTTCTTTCCAAAGCACCTTTGTAGTATTTCTCACAATGAATATATGTCAAAACCCACATTAAAAAGTCAAACATATGTGTATATTAAGCCCTAGATCACTGCTTGGAAGATCTATTTCAACAGAATATTACATTTGCCAAAAGGGAGTGGTGCCTGTCTGCTAAGGAATTTCCTTTACGCTCATACAGTTATGAATTAACTGGAGCACAGTTCTGTCCCCTATGTTCACACTGAAATGTTATGTTGAATACAAGCATAATATTTCATGGTTTGGACTACAAATATGGAGTATCAAAGAAAGTAGACCTTTCTTCTACTCCAGAAAGATATTTTATTATATCACAAAATCATAATTTACTTTTATATAGTTAATTGATTTTAAAATAGCATGAAGACATAGATTTTATTATTATGGCTAATAATTTCAGGGACCAGAATTATTTCTCAAATAGTATTTTCAAGATGCCAATTTATTTTAAGTATCACAGTTCACTGCCTGTGTTCCTGGATACAATTGGCAGCTAATAAAACCCATCTATGTTTTATTTATTAACTTAGCAGACAGAAAAGCCCTTACTAGATTTCATATTAATTGCTAGTATTTCCCTACAGCAATGAAGCCCTAAAGGTCTTGTTAGAAACATGTCAACTGTCAACTGCAACTGGATACCTATATCTGAGTTTGGTTTTCAAATGCAATGCTTTTACACTTAACTATTGAGGCACTGAAAAAAAAAAGTTTTTCATTTGCCAGTGATAGGAACAGTTATAATCTGGTAGAATTGTTAATTGCTACTCCTGCAGACCCTTAATACAACACAAGGGCAATTAAATCAACACGTCTCAATTTCAATATAATTATATATTAAAAAATCTAAACTGCACTGCCAACTTAGTTTTATAACTACATTGATAGCTAAAAATTCCTGAAAATTTTGCTATTTCACATGATGCGTTTCACTGCAAATCCTGACTCTCCTTAAACTTCCTACTGAAGGAAACAGGTTCCTTAGAAATAAGTAGGTCTTTAAAAAAAAGAAAAATAACCTAAAGTGAAGAGTCTAAAGTCCTCTTTGGAATTTGAAACTTCACACAGGCTGATATTTTACAAATAAGATACTACTGATCAAAAGACAACAGACATCTCACCTCTGTGAGAGAAATTCTAGAGATCTGCTAGTCAATGAAATCTGAATGAAATTCTAGATTCTAGAAATCTGCTGAGTCCAATGCAATTAAAAAAAAAAATCAGTGCCCTGTGCACAGATTACATCAGAATTTGCCACGTTTATGTTATACAATTTCCCTCTTTTGCAGAATTTAATTGGGAACTGCCACTTCTGCACACATAAACCACCTTCAGTCACTCACAGTGAATTTAGAACTGTATACGAATTAAAAAAGTTGTCTTCTTTCCTAATACTGCGTTGCTTACTAAAAGAAAGAAGACATGACGAATGAATCTTTAAAGACATTACAACAAATGAAAAGTTGAGATCTTCTGGGTGGAGGTGGTGTTGTATGTAGAGTTAAAAGTAACACTGTATACCATATATGCTGACAGAATTTCTCATACCTGCAAAACTGACAGTGAGGACTCTCTTAAGAGTGGCAGCAAGGGTATTTAAAATGCCCTGTTTTGGTTCTTCTGTCTTCACTTTTCAGGCAGGAGAATCAATCAGGAAGCACCTCAGGACAGCAAAAGATGTGCCAAGGTGCCAAGTCAGCAAATGGTCCTTTGGCTCTAAAGAGAGAACACTGCTCTGCAGGCTTGGCGCCAAGCTGGCTGGGGTGCTGTCCCACAGGGCCTGAGACTGATGGGGTACCAAGGTCATATGGAAAAGCAAGGATCCTCCCAGTTGCTTCACCTGTCACCAAAAACAAAAGAAAAACTTTGCCATGGCAACTATGCTGTGTATTTTTCATCTTTGCTATATTTAGTACACCTTATTTTGGCTATATCTTTTGGAGTTTTGCATTAAAAAGGACTGGATAATTCCCAACTATCTTAACTGATACTGAAATTTTGGAGTATTCTAAGCATTTGTAATGTTTCTTTGAAATTATTTCTAGTAAAAACCGTTTCCACCAGGTGGGTTTCTTCCTCATGTAAGTATTTTAGTGCATGCATAAAAAATCACAAAACAAATCAATATTTAGTTAATACTATTGATTCAAGATGATTCAATATAAAACTAATTGCTTGGACAACTGCTTACACTTAATGCACAATTTTTCTATGCTACTATATAACTTCAAATATAGCACTACATAGTTTTATGCAGCTGTGCTACTTTTTTAGCATATTCTATCAATCTTGATCAGGGCTTTTTTTTTTTTCTTAAACTATTACTTAATTCTAGGCAATAAAATTCAGATAGAGAAAGTCAAAAATCGTAACAATAATTAAATTATTCTTAAAGAAGGAGGGGAATAATAATTGTAAAAAATAAACACAATCAATAAAAGATTTCAGAGCTTCTCGAAAAATCTATCACATGTATAGAATGGAGTTTGGACTCCCTCTAACCTCAGAATCTATGAATCAATAATATAATTTAACTTTCAAATGCGTTTAAAGTAGTTTGCAAAGAAGTTAAGATGTATATTCTGAAATGGAAATGAATGCTAAAATACATTTTTAAGAACAGCTCTTATGATAAACAGAAATATTTAAAAATGAGCAAAAAGGCTCTTGAGTATTATTAATTTTTTCATTAGCATAAAACAATGCAGAACAGTACATATTATTTGAAATGCTATTCAAGTGAAGACAGCTGTAAGCTACTCATTATTCATATCCTTACACATACGTATAGCACCGCTGTAACCAAGCAACTCTGTAAGGTCTAGATCAGTGGTGCGATCCAGTCTTCAGCTGCATTTTTCTCCCAGTTTTGAAGACCTCTCTTAAAATTATTGCCTTCTCCATCTTTACAAATAAAATATATTATGCACAGGTGTTACAGTGAATACTGAATCTAAGTGGGGACATCAAAAGTAATCTGTCTGAGAAATACAGAATTCACAGGACTACAAATATGAAAAACCCAAGCGGCTTCCTCTGATGCAAACCAGTCACTTCTGCACAAAAATCACCTGTTTAAAACCCCTGCCAGAACACATCTGATCTACATCCTGAAATTTTATTAGTGCCTGAAGAAGAGTTTTAACCTCCTGCACTTTGAAATCCTGACTGTGGGACATGCTAGTAATTTTCTAAAATGAGTTAAATTTTATAAATTTTTCTGTAAAATCTCTTTCCTGACCTACTAGCTTTAATTATTAAATCCTCTTTATACCAATCCCTCCAAAACTAGCATCCACACATTTAATTAGAACAGTACTTCAATTTCTTCCAAAACTTAGGAGCAGAGCAAATCTGCAGTGGAATCCTCCCTCCTTCCATCTCCCCCTCCTTTGCAACTGATTCAAATTTTCATCATAATTGTCAATATCAATATATAAATAGGAGTGCGGAGTTCAGATTTATGGCTGAAAGGATCCTAAAGTGTTCTAGCCCCAAGTCTCACCCTGAGACCTAAAGTATACTTCAGATCACTTTGGTACATAACCTTAATCATCAAGTATGTTCCTTCTCCACCCCAGAAGCCAAAATGACTACTCCTTGTGCAGCAACTTTTCACATTCTGGAAGAGTATTACAACTGTTCTTCCCACCTCAGTCCTCTCTTTTCTAATTTATTTTATGGAAACTCACATTTGTCAACAGTATTTAAAATGCATTAAACATACACACCACAAATCCCATGCAAATTCTCTACCAAATATGAAAATGCCCCATTCTATGAATTTACTGTACTTTTAAATAGATCAAAAACTTTTAAAACAAAACCATAACACAAATTACCAATAATCTTTTTTTTTTTAGCAAATGAATATATCCTTGACATTTCAATCAACTAGTTCTTTATATCACAACTTCCCTAGTTACATACTAGCACCAATTGTAATGAATGTTGGCAACATCCCACACTTCCCATCCCAAAGCACCTTTTGCAGTTTGGCCTATTTAGCAACACCACCTATGGAAAATAGATGGTTTGAGCAAATATTAGTAAGTCCTTCATCATTTCAAAAGTTACACTTTAAAAGTGACTAGTAACGCTGTATAGCAAATAACAAGATGACATAAAAAAGAATTCTATAAGCAGTTTAATCTCTGTATGCTCTTCGAAAACCATTCGGAAGTATACCTCTTCATTAGTCTTAAATCATGCATAAGGAAAGTCTCAGAAGCTTTATACTCTCCCTGAAAGTTAGCTTTCTCCACTTTTTCTACAGTGGTATCTACACTCAGAAAAACAGATAAACGTAGTTTAAAAGAAACTGTCTTTCACATGATAATTTAATTTTAAGAATCTCTGCCCATGGCAAACTGTATCTTAAAAGGCTCTGGAACCACAAATTGCATCAGGTCCTACGTACAGACAGAAAATAAAACTATAAACTGCTGATACATTAGACTCAGACACTAATCAAAGCATATCCTCCTCTAAACTAAGTAGTGCTGAGTGATTCTTGAACAACCACTGTGTAGAATGAACTAGCGGGACATATTTCAAAGGTTGGTCAAAGGATTCATTAGTAGAATCATGAAACACTGAGGAAATTAAGGTCTATGATTCAGACCAGGTTCTTTTTATATGCAAATTAGTTCTCTCATTTATTTTATATAGCTTCTAAGGTACTACTAGCTACCCGCTTTTAATTAGGAACCGGCAATTTAAATCAATACAATGACATTGCAAGCCTAATTTGACTCTCTTATCCCTACAGTTTTAATTATCTGATCACTTACTGTTTGGTTGGTTGTTTTTTTTTTTTTTTTCTTTTTTGCAAGGGTACTTGCTTCTGTTACTACAGAAGATGGATGATGCTGAATTAGAAGAAATACTATTCAGTACTTTTTCTGTTATACGTACGGCCATAAAATGAGTACCATTCAGTCTCTGCTGTGAATATAGAATGAATACTTTTGTTAAATGACAATCATTGCTATATCCATGCATACACAAATGTTGCTTTAACTTCTCAACTGCTTTTAGAGAGGTAATGCTTCTCATCCTTTTACAAAGGATCTTTTAAATATTCAAAGTAGCCATTAATGCATAGTATTGGCGGACCAGGACACGATTTTACAATGCCTGTCATTACACAGAACCGCACAAATACAAAGCAAAGCTCCTACCGGTTTCTGTAAAAGCTATAGACACTTAACGCCTTCCTCTATAAACTTGTAACATGCCTCACGGAAACAAAAATAAAGTAAAAGCACATACAGACAATGGCCTCAGGCAGAAGCCCCTAGAAAGAAGTTTCAGACTGAATGCTACATTTGCCAAAGTTAACAAAATGAAATAAGCGCTTATGATAGAAACATTATCATTTACCTGACCTACAGCGGGGGTGAATTTTGTTGTGTGAGAATGTTTCTTTTGTCTTGTTGATGAGAGAGAAAAGTATTTTTTTCACAAGTTATAACTGAAAAATTATTCAGCAGCTGGTACAATAACATCTTTCAACTGTACAGCATTATCTGACAGGAGCACAACTCACCGCTCTAGTTTTGCTATCCATTTGGAAATACCAAATGGAATCGTGCTATTTACTTTTGAGAAAAACTTAGTGATATCTAGAATTTCTTCTTCTTTTTAATGAGGAGTTTTCAAGCTTAAAAGCTCCTTTACCCTCTTTAGCCCGTGTTGGGTTTGTGCCTGGTGGAGTTTGGTGGGGGTGGAGCGTGCTCTGGCATGGCTTCTCTAAGAAGCAGCAAAATAGTGTTCTGGGTAAATGTAGGATTATTTTTTATTCCATGTGACTGCTGATGCTACTGGCAACAAAGGGAAATAACAGCTGGATGGAATAATCAGTGGATCTGCATTTTGTCTCGTAGATATATAACTAGAGATACGGACTTGTGAAAATATAAATCTCTCCCTGAAGATGGGAGTGGAAAGAATTCAGTTGAGATGTGGTATGTCAGATGAGTGCCACACACCTTTGAAGTGTATACTTGCTTTTGCGCATATGTCACCCCCTATTAAGGTTAGATTTTAAGATGTATATGTGTCAGACAAAACTGGAAATGACAAATGGTTCACGCACCTCTCTTCCCTCTGATACCATCATAAATTATAGCCACTAAGGAGAAAGGAGTTTAAAAATAGTCTTAGCTAAAAGCAGGGCTTTGACTGCACTTAGGGCACTTGGCAAAATGGAGGATGACACGTAATCAGAAAACCTCAGATGTGTTTGGGAACAGACGCAGCAAATATCGATTACATGAGGAGAACTCTGTATTACTGTCGACTGGAGAGTGATTCTCTTCATATTGGTGAATCATGTCATTTATGGAAACATAATACTGGGAAAAGAAAAATGCTTAATTACGGAAATCAGAATATATCATACCTCAACAAGTAATAAGAAATATTCTTGGAAATCTGTTTCAAGTTGTGCACAAAACCCAGGCTTTAAGAAAAAAAAAACCCAAACAAAAATAACATGATTATAAATTAAAATGACCTATTTTAATTCTTGATACAGTAAAAAAAAAAGTGCAATGAAAGCTCCGCTGGGTCGATCCTGGTTTTACTTGCCTATTCTCAGCGTTAATTCTGTTCTTCTCCTATTGCTTTCTTTACAGCTCAGTTAATCCTTCTGCATGCTTCAAAGCAGAATGTGAATAAGGAAGAAGCATCTGATTTTTGTGGCATACGTGGTATACCTAGTATTTTGGGAGACTATTTGATTATTACTTAATCTGCATCTCCAAATAGCTAGTTTCAATGCTTCTGTTAACCTCCTTTCTTCACGGAGCATTCTTGCTTACTGACAGTGATTTGCAAAACAGAATAGTGTTACAGAAAATTAAGCACCGTTTTCTTAATGCTTTTGGATATTGGAGTTGTCTATGTGAATTCGCATATACACCATATGTGCTCTTAAATGTTCAATTTACAGTCAAGGTAACATTCTGTTACAGACTTACCTTCTGATTTTCTTTTTTCTTCTGGAGAATTTTTAAAAGTCTTTATTACTTTATTAAAGTCTATTATATTTAGTACATTACGATGTACTTTTAACAGAAATTCACTAAATGCTTTTCTGGGATACAGTATAAATGCACAGTTCCTGTGTCAATGGCTTTGCAGTTAATTGCTGCTTTAGTATTTCATATCTTCATAAATGGAAAAGGGAAGAGTTGTAGTCCTAGCATTTCTAACTAGAAATTACTGATATAATGGATTTTTTTGTTTGGAAGAGTAATTAGAGTTGATAATTAAAACTGTCTTTAAATCCGAGCCTACTTAAATACAGTAAAATGTAAATGGAAACTATGGAATGACAGTGAATACTGGTGAAATAATTACTTCATTTCTCTTTCAAAACATTTTCATTTTACAGCCCACATTAGTATCTTCAGATTTCTTAGCTTCACACTCACTTGCCTCTCTAAACATGTGGGACAGTCTGTACATAATGACTTAGAAATCGGCTTGTGCCACTGGGACCTCATTGGTTTAGATTTTTTGCTAAAAATAGCTTTGAGGCTGTGTTTATCTACCTATAGAGCTTATGCATAACTGTCATTACTTTAAATCACAGGAAGATTAACTGATGTTTGTTCAGTGCTTTCTAAAATGTTAAAGTGCTTTTAAAAACTCATTATGTAGCTCACTGTGAGACATTCTAACCACTAAGCACGTGCACAGTGGCATATCCTCTGCAGTATCCCATCATATGCCAGCAAGCATAGAAAAACTGCTTCTGTTTTGCATGTTCTTCTTTTGATAAGCATCTGTTTTGTTTTACATTCTCTTTGAGCTTAGATTGAACTCTGGATTTTCAAGGGACTGTATGGCTTAGCTTAGGTTGTTAGTTGGGAAGGATGGCTGTAGCATATTGAGAGTTAGGTTTAGGGTTAGAATAGGATTTAGATTTAGGATGGCCAAATAAGATCCTCACCACAGAAGGAAATGCTTGAAAGGCTGTGCTTAGGAGTGTCTGTCATGACCTACCAGACTGTACTGGTTCTGCTAGCTCACTGTTAATTAGGTTGGAGCTGGTGTTAGAACAAACTCCCTTGTTAAGTCCCAGTTGAAAATATTGTAGGCTACAGTTGTGGTGGTGTGGATTTGAACACACATGCTTATGAGGTGCATTGAATGCATCAGGGAGCTGCTGTCTCAAGTTTGACCCCAAAACAAGCAGAGTTCGTCTTGCTGGGATTTAATGATGTACAAGTCACTCGTAGAATAGGTTTATGTCTGGGTTGAAAGGGATTGGCTACCTGGAGTTTGTCTTGTAGTTCAGTTTGGAATTACAGTTTGCATGACTGAGATCTGCAGAGGTTAAATCTGGTTCCATAGCTTATTTTAAACTTAGTCTATATTTGGGTGACAGCACTCTATCTGGCTGGTTAAGGCTTGATCTCACAGGGCAGGCAAACGACTACTAATACTGTGGTCAGAGGGGGAAGTAGATTTCAGGGACTGAGGTCAGCAGCAACTCCTATTTCATTGTTAGATTGACAGATTCTTATATAGACTAATTGAGGGAGCTAGGATGTGATGAGCTAAAGCTGGACATGTTATAGAAGGTATCACAGAGCTAGATTGAGGGGGTTGTTGTGCTGAGAGCTTAGGAGTCTGGGGTTTCAGTTTTAGGTAGGGACTAATGATGTAGCATTCTCAATCCACAACAAATTCCATGGAGATAATGTATTGGTGAGCTTGAGAAGCGTAAGAAGGAGAAGTTAGCCTATTAATGCCTTTGGAGCTTCGGAGATACAGGAATAGGATGCTGGGCTAGGTTTTGTGGTGAGGGAGAAAGGGAGCAGGCAGCTGAACGTGTTTAGATTCTGAGTGTTAGTGATGTGAGATGCTGCAGACAGCAACACTTGGCTGTCCAGGATTTGTGCAGCAGAAAACTCTTTGCTAAAATTGGAAGTATTCCAGAAAGAGAAGCTGAAGTATGCTAGGGCAGAATATGATTTATAAGGCTCGATAAGATTAGGATTAAGACATTGCTGGTTGCAGTCTTGGATTTGGATGAAATACAGGCAACCAGATACCCTTGCTGGACTGAACCACAATTGCAAATTCATGCACCCACACACAGTCACAGAATCATTTATGGTAGCACAATCTGTACGGCATATCTTCCAGAATTATTTCTTTCCTGCTGAAGTATACATTTGAAACACATGTAGTGCTAACATTTCAGAATTAAAACTAGTTTTAGGAAATAATGTTCTTGAAACCACTCCAGTTTAACTTGCCATTATATAAGAATGGATTATGTTCACTTGATTCCAATAACAATTCATTTAGGGAGAAATAAATTGAGTCAAATGCATAGAGCAAGAAAATGGGGGAAATAGAAGAAAAAAGTGGTTTTGTATTTCTCCTTTTTTGTAAACAATGGCATCTCAGGTTGCATGATTACAGTGCAGCCTTTGAAGATTTAGCTTGCATGTTTTGAATTTCCTGGCATCTGTCAATCCCTGAATTGAGTTGGCAAAGCACAATTAAACCTCTAGGTGTATTGTCTTGAAACAGGGTATTTTTGGCTCTGTTTCATCCTTATAATTAATTCTTTCATTAAAACTTATTTCTAGTCTCTGAGTTTTCAGAGTATTAAACTTTTAGCTGAAGTTGCTATTTTAAAGAACTATTTTTCCTGTAGCCTTATTATTTATCCAAGCTCTTTCTCTAAGCCTAGCTACTACATTTAATACAGAATATTATAGGGAATAGTGTTGTGATAAATATGAGAGAGAGTGTGGTAACAGATAGAGACAAAAATCTGAGTAGTAGTAGTTCAGCCTATAGGAATGAATTATAACATAGCTTAATTTAAGTTAACTTATTCAGTTACTCATTTTGAGTTCTTCCTACATAATTGGATTATGTGAACTATAATTCAACCCTGTTGACTACCTTAAACAGACTGAATTCATCAAATGATCATAGAATTACAGAATGGATAAGGCTGGAAAACATCCTTGGAAATGAACTAGTACAACCACATGCTCAAAGCAGGCTCAACTAGAGCAGGTTGCTCAGGGCTGTGTCTAATCAAGCTTCGAATTTTTCCAAGGATGGAGAACCCACAGCCTCTTTGGGCAACCTGTTCTAGTATTGATTGCCTTTATCATATTTAAATGGAATTTTTTGTATTTCGATTTTGCCCATTGACTTCCATCCTTTCACTGAATACCACTGAGAAGTGTCTTACCAAGGACTAATCCTCTTCAGGGAAGCTTACAGGAGCTTCAGTAATGCTCTCAGAGTTATAAATGAGTGAAGATAATGATTATCATTACTATATAAAGGTAATAATTCATAATGAAGCCCACTGAGTTTGTTGGAACGTAAGGTGGCTACTGAAACTCCTCCTTTTTTTCAAACACCCTCTAGAAAACCTTTGTGTATACCTAAGAAGGTGAAACAGAAGCTGAGATACATTCTGGAGGACAGCACATTACCTGCTAAGTTAGTCTTAAGTCTTCTACGGCTAAAAGATATTTCAGTGGGACCTTAAATAGCAGCTAGGACAAGGTATATTCTGGTATGTTCCTTATTTTTCCTGTTGTTATTTTTTTATTATTTTAATGAAGGAAACAGAGAAGCTAAAGCTCTGCTTTCTAAAAACTAGCTGTTGTAATTTGGAACCTGTCTGATTTTAAGAAAGGTCTTGAATAACTTCAAGCAGGAAAGCAAAATTATTTCTCTAGAAACTTTAGTACTTGGATCTTTTAGGAGCTGTTTTGTTTTTCATCAGCATGTGTAGATTAGTTGGGAAGCTTGCAGCTTAAATTGTAAGATTGACAAATGAGTCCACTCATGTCAGAGGGCATACATTCTTATTACACACTTCTACATACTTCTGGGGAAGCTATAGTACTGCTATTTTAGCAATGCAAAGGGAACAGGATTACGGGAAAGTCAATTCACATCTAAAATAGTGCTTGTCACCAACAAAAGTGTCATCAACATGGTGGTTCCTTCACTGTGATTAACCTCGCTCCTGTGACCATCCAGATATCTTGTATTCTCATTGCCTAGTCATTTCTGTTTGGTACCAGTGTATTACTGCTAGGTATTGATGTTAACACCACCTTCCAGTCACCTAAACCCCATCACAGTTATCTACCTTTTAGGTCTGCCAGCCCTGGTGACATATCAATCCTTGTCTGTCTTTCACAGACTCTTAGGTCCAGAGTAGCCAGGAGTAGGTAGCACCAGAAGTCTGGGGCTGTTGTGGTTTGAACCCACTCATCTGGCAGTAAACACCATGCAACCGCTCACCCATGCCTAGCCCCCTCCCATGGGATGGAAAGGAGAAAATACAACAAAAGGCTTGAGGGCCAAGACAAAGGACAGGGAGGGCTCACTCACCAATTATGGTCACAGGCAAAAGACAGACTCAACTTGGAAAAACCAAAACCAATTTAAACAAAAACCACCACCAATTCACCAACTGAATCAGAGTTGGACACTAATTAATACAACCACATCTTAATAAATACACCTTCCCCCCCACCCCTCCCTTCTTCCTGGGCCCAGTCTTGCTACCTCCTGCATGCTAGTGGTGCAGAGGGGCTGGGAATGGGGGTTGCAGTCAGTCCCAGTTTATTCCACGTTGTTTCTGCTGCTCCTTCCTCCTCAGGGGGGAAACTCCTCACAGTCCTCCCCTGTAGTACTGTGGCATCCCTCCCATGGGAGTCAGTCCTCTACAAACTTCTCCAAATAGCATGGGTTCTCCCAGCAATGAGCTGCTCCAAGCACGGTCTCCCCTCAGAGTCATGGCCTTCTTTAGGACTGGTCCCCTGCTCCAGCATGGGGTCCTCCACAGGCTGCAGACGGGATTCTTCTCCACAGTTGATCTCTAAGGGTTGCAAGGACTCAGCCTCCCATCTCACCACATGCTAATGGGAATGGCTGCTCTGGTGTGCCTCCATCCCTTCTTCCTCACTGACCTCAGTGTCCACACAGTTGTGCCTCTCTTCTCCTACTCCTCTCCAAAAGAAAAAGGCTCCCAAAAACAAAGGAACTTGCCCAACAGGGTTTCCCCTCTTAAATATGTTATTGCAGAGGCATCGATTGGCTTGGCCCTGGCCAGAGGCAGGTCCGACTTGGAGCTGGGGCAGTTGTTACAATCTGTGTTTATCAGCATAATAAGGAAAGAAATGACATGATGAACAGATGTCCAGGTGCAAGTTTAATTATTTTCATGAGGTCTTCATGGCATCAATCTCTTTTCTTTCACCAGGATGAAGTATTAGTAATCTGATGCTTTAGTAAAAGCCAAATCTGCTGGGTAGCCATTTTAGTACCTTGAATGACAGCACACTGCAAAATGCACTTAGCTTTTCTAGTTGCATAATATTCTCAGCTATTTTTTCCTAATTAATGAATTTTTAGCCATTTTCTACTGTATTTGGAAAAAATAGTATAGCTTTTTTTTCTAACCCATAAAAAAGATTTATTAGAACATATAGAAACTTATGGCTGAAGAGATTAGACGTACTGCATAAATGAAGTAGACTTCTTGGAAAGGGGAGCTTATCTGAAAAATTCTCTACGTCACATCAGACACACTTGCATTTGGAATAAAGCATGTAGCAGGTACCATTCCTGCCCAGAGCATCCACTGGATGCAGAATGGCTGTGTGGAGAAAGGCTTATGAAGACAAGCCCTGACATTAAATAGCTCATTTCTTAGCACTTTAAACCCTTCTGATATCTAGCTGAACACAGCTCCAGGCAAACTCCATTTTCCCTGATGGATTGATTACCAACTGAGCTAGTCTACCTTGACATTCGGAATGTCTCTCATTTGCAGATCTGCTACGAAAAAACAGCTCTTCAGCCACAGGAATATTTCAGCCCTTCATTTGCTTCCATATAGAGCTGTTGCGATGTAGTTTAACATTTCAGTGACATGACTGTTCGCTACGCAGTGCTGAACGGCAACAAGAATCTCAGAAAATGCTCAAAATCTACTGCATCCGTGTTTCCCCTTGTTCTTTTTCTTCCTAAATACATTACCTGCATAGACTATTAGTTTAACAGAGTTTCCTATTGAGAGGCATACACATCAGACACACACCATTGTAGGTGTGACAATGTAGGTGACAAGAAGCTCCATTTATCCTGCACCCCAGTTCATCATCAATCTCTTTCAACAATGTGCACACTTAAAGAATTTGAATACCTGGGAACTAAGTTAATTTATTAATTGTCCTAACTGAAATATATCTTGTTACAAATATCTAACAAGGTTATTTACACAAGTTTGTCAGTGTTCAGATGCTTTGCAGGACTACCTGTTACAACTGTTCTCTACAATCAGGTGGCTGATGTAACAGCCGTGGCCCAGATAATCCAAAGCAGATCTTCAGAAAGATATGCTTGGATTTTTCTCCCTTAACTTTAGATGTCTACAACATAAAAGTCTACATTTCAGCTGATCAACTTAAGTTTCCGTCCTCATAACCAGAAGAGAGAAGCAGACAACTCTAGGGCCAATTATTGTAATTATATACTTCCAAAATAGATAGGACTAGAAATGCCTTTTTCCCTCCTTTAGCTGTAATGGAAAACTGAAGTAAGCAAATCAGATGAAAACATCACAGAAATCTGAAGTTAAGGTGAGTTTTAAAAATGGAAATATAGTGTACAGAAAGCAATGTGATATAAAAATGTAGTGCTAGACAAACTATCAGCAATTACTGAATAACAGGGCTTTCCAAAACATCACGGTATGTCTTCCTTTTCTATTTTCAAGTCTATTTTCTGGTTTTTAATTTTCTGTTTCAGAGCTCTTGGAATTAACACCTGGAGGGGCAGAAATGGGCACTGAATCAATATGCACTTTCTATTTCTGGTCCCCTGTCTTTGAAACAGTTATCATAAAGGAAGATCTAATATCATGGTAATTCAACATTTGAAACATTTGAAAAATAATCCATCTTCCACAGTACCATCCTGAAATCTTAGCCTCTTAAAAATCGCATCTGCTCTGCAGTAGGAATCCAATTGGGGATCAGATTTTTATTCCATAGGAAGATCAGGTTCAGTTACTATATTCTTATAAATCATATTTATGAAGCATGAAGGTTCCTATTACAGATAAAAATGAAAATTACATATCCAAAATCAGTAAAAATTACAGGATCCAACAGAGTTTATATTAATATGTTGTCATGGTTTAAACCCAGTTGACAACTAAGCACCATGCAGTATCCCTCTCCTACCCCTGAGGGTAGAAGAATGAATGGTAAAGCTGACTGGGTGAGGATAAGAAGAGTTTACTCAAATGGCACAGAGAGAGGAAACGATAATAAGCAGGTGATACACAACACCCTGCTTACTGCCAACACACCAAGCCCCGGGGCTGGGCCAAGCCATGCTGCCACGCTGAAACACACAGCACTATGCCCCACTGCTGTTTGAAACTGCCGCTGAGGCTAGGCTCACCTTATGTATATGTAGGTCACTCCGAAAGCAACACCTCCTATTTATTTCCATGGAAACTACAACAGCTACAAAGAGCACAATAACACTATTGGTAGAGCAAATTCTCAGCTACAAAACACTGCTTTTTGACACAGTCAAAAAGTGGCTGTGCACTTTCACCAGTGATGAACAAGAGCTGCGTGCCGTGCTCGTAAAAACCTGCACCAGTGGAGGGGACCACTGTTTCTGTCACCACTGCTGGAACGCGCCACCCACCCCCTCACTGTGCTGACACCCACCACTTGGTCTCCATAAACATTCAGCAGCATCGATGAATGTCAATCGGTTCAATTTTTTCTGTATGGAGGAATTCAGTGACACCCCTGTGCTTCACACACACTGCCATGTCAGAGGCCACGTTGTCAGACTGCCCCTCTGCTGCCGTCTGTCACACGGCGACAAAATTTAACCGGATATTTGCAGGAAGGTTCAACCTCTACTGCCAGACCACCAACATCCGCCTCTGATGTTGTGGCCAAACATAATAAAGAGGAGGCATTACTTTTGGAGCAGCCTTCGTATATACTGGGCATGATATCAGTATGGTATCAAATATCCCATTGGCTGGTTCCATCTGGCTATCCTGGCTGTGGAATCTAACCCTATCCTAGCTGGATAGCTGAACCCAGGACATATGCTTTTGCCTAGGAGTCAGTGTCCTGGTGTCAGTGAAGCGCTCAAGGATGAGCTTCACTTTAAGCACATGATGAAGTACTTAAATGAAACAAAGCAAATTCATTAGTTACACGCTCCTACAGTCAACTTATTTTTTTAATTGCAGAGCTAGGGGCATAGTTAACTATTTAAAACTGGTCCTGTTTAGCCAGTTGTGTAGGAGAGCGTCTTGTAATGGTTTCAATGTGGTTCCATTCAGGGGAATAACAGAATCTATTCCCCCTTCTGGACAGTTTATCAGTTTTTCAAAGGATTTCTTGCATTCCTTAGCCATTTTCTCCACAGCTGATAAACAGGCCTGTAGGGGTCCAGACAGACTGTCTGCATACTGTTGTACTCCTTGAGCCACATAAGTCACAGCTGGTGTCTCATCATCTCTTCCTCAGATCACTGTTGACAATATGTGAGAATACATTGATGGTATGCTCTGCACAAGCTTCTGCAACGTAAGTTGGTATGTATGGCATGGTACAGTTGTTCACCTGTCACCAAAAATCACCTGTCACACAGCTATTCTCTCAGGTACTCAGTACCTCTTTCCATGGTGGTCCATTTACTTGGGCAGCATTCAATGTCATCCTTACAGAATTGTCTCCAGAAGCTGAGTATTGTTCTTTCTCACAAGCACTTTGTCAATGCCTCCGTCTCTGGACAGATATCCCAATTGCCTGGCTTTCCCACCATCCAAGACTATGTTATTAGCCCCATTATCCCAGCATTGTACCAAACAGGTGGTAAGTGGCTTACCTTCAAGACAGTAAAATCCTTCCTCATATTTTGCAACTCCTTCATAGTTAAAGGCTGGATGATTACCTCTTGATCTGAATCCTCCTCCTGTGATGAATTTGCTTTAGGACTCACTTCCAGACCATCAGAGACTGGGTGATCTGACTTTGTTAGGTGTTTTTTCGCAGTCATGGGGGCGATGGCCTTTACATCTGTTTCAGAATCCTCCTCCAATGGTTCTGCTGAGAAGGACCCTCTCCCTCATCTGTTGCTGAGTGAAATAGGCTATATGGTGAAATAATTCCTCTGTTGTTTCTTTCTCCTCACAGGGGCAACTTGTACCTATGCAGATTGAGTGGGAATATCCACAGTGGCTGGCTGTGCAGCTGCAGCATTCATTGCCAGAGTCAGAGTAGCTGTGGTGTTCATTACTGGAGCTGAAATAGTTTCAGTGCTCATTATCAGAGTTAGAATAGATGCAGTGCTCATTGTGGGAGCTGGAATAGTGGCAAGTGCTCGTTGCTGGAGCTGAAGGAGTGGCAGTACTTCTTGTAGGAGTTGGAGCAGTGGCAGTGCTTGTTGGGGGGGCTCACGGGGTTTGAACAGTTGTGGTGCATGTCAGGCATGTCATAAAAACCTTATGGGGTCTGAACACCACCAGAGCATTTCATAAAACTTTGCTGGGTCTGAGTAACTGCAGTGTCTGTTGCCAAAGTGGCAAACACTCTAAGGACTTGACGTGGCTTGCCTAACACCTAAACCACCATCAACATCTAATGTGACACCACATGGTAAAGAGAATACAGAATAAATTCAATGATAATAATAACATGATATTTGGATTGTAATAACCATATCCACAATCCACACATCAAATGGAATCCCAGAATCTTGTAGAGTCAGATTAACGTAATGGGGAGAAGTACAGCTTCTGAGGTAAAATTGGAAGTATACTTAGTAACAAGATCCACTATGTGACAACCACAGTACATAGATGCAGTTGCTGCCCAACTTATCACAGCATAGATCGGTGATAAACACCACAGGTAAGTGGTGGCTTTCATCCAGCACCCAGAATGGATAGCTTTCAGATAAATGCTAAGTAAACAATAACACAATGTATACAGTGGGTAAGGGAACATTATAGCACTTAACTCTGAAGCAAATTCTAAAAAGATATGATATAAAATTTCTCTCTGCAATGACATGATGTAAGTGGTCCGTTTAATTTTCAACTCTTAAAGACTCTCAAAGAAAGAAGAAAGAAGTCTGATGCTCTCTCAAATAAGTGAGCCAGAATTTGAACTACTTGGGCAATCTGTCAGAGCACCATTTGTGCCCCAAGTTGGGCACCAATAAATCTCTCAAGGGTTAAGGCTGGGCTGGTCACTAGATTAATGACAGACACTCTCTATCAATGCCTCTTCCTCCCCAAAGGGGAAGAGAGAAGGAATGAGGGAAAGAGACTTAACAATTGGAAAAGAAAACTAAAACTGTTAATGAAACAATAACAGCAAAATAAAATACATACAAATACATACCATACCAATACCAAACCCAATCCACCCGATGGCAAGTACATCACCATCACCACTGATGCTGAGGGGCAGGTGCTGGAGAAATCCCAGACTGGACTCAGTGGCAGATGGGAACCAGATGCAGGAGCTGGGTTCTGGAACCAGATTCAGGAATGCATGGATTGGGATTGAAGGCAGAATGGACAGAGTCCTCCTTGGACGCCGGGCACCAAAGAATAAGAGCGCAAGACCCTTGTGGTCCCTCAGCTTTATATCAAATATGACGTCTATGGGATGGAACACCTTGTTGGTCAGTTTAGGGTCACCTGTCCTGTCCACTCCTCCCCACAGGTGCCGCCCCTAACTTACTGGACCCCCACCGTGGTACACAGGATTTAGCAGTGACCTGGGGTCTGCACAGGAGCAAGTAGAAGCAAGAGCCTTTCTGCACCACCAGTCCCTGGTAGTAACTGCAAACATCAAGCGTTATCACCTCTAGAAGCAGACCCTGTCTGCAAAACTGTGCCGTTAACTTCAGACAGTGCAGCCACTGAGCAGAGATTGAGCTGGAAAGTGAAATCACTGAACGCAATTAGTGCTGTTCTAACTCAAACCAGATAAGCTTATTCCAAGAGGACACAGATACAAACTCACTAAAATCAGGCAGGATTTTAAAGTAAAAAATTTTCAATATTTATCAAAGGACCTGTTCACAAACCCATACACAGCTGAATTGAGCACACTTGCTATTGAAGAAATGATTGAATGTAAAGTTGTATATTCTGGAATGCAATCATTTACAAACTATTTTTAGGTAATCTCCAGTCTTAATGAGGAAGTTCAAAAAAAGTATTGAGATATCTAGATTATTAATTCGGAAAAATTAAGAGAAATTTTGTTTTCAATCCAGTCAGTGTTGGGAACATCTTTAACTTAAAAAAAAATGTGTAATTATAGAATAAAACACAGAAATTTGCTAGGATGAATAAGATATTTTTCAATTTCTGTTTTTCACCAAACATTTAAAAGTTAATGGCAAGCTAACCTGAATACATGCCTCAGTTAATTTCTTTACTTCTCCTATCTGCCAATGAAACAAACAACAAAACAAAGAGAATACAGGTATTTGCACACCTCTAATCATAACTAAAATTCAGAGTCTCTAATTTGACTGAAGTGAAACACATGAAACACCTTTGCAATTAACAGCAGTTTTGCTTAAGTAACAAAACACGATTAGAAAACTTGTCAGTTAATGAAGTTTGATTATATAAAGTATTATACTTCTGCAAATTCTAATTCAAGTATTTACAAGATTTTTTTTTTAAGCTGTCATCTGGTATACTTCAAAGTGATACTGTATTGTTAGCTTTTATTATAAAACAAGAAAAAATATTTTAATCCTTTTTAGAATCACCCCTACCAAAAGTGATGCTATGCCAAGTCAGAAACATTCAGAAGCAGTTCGGTAAATCAGGTTGTCAGAAATACTAGAGTTCTAGTGTCCTATCATGGTAAGTTGAAACGCTTTTGTTAAGCAGTTATTTCCAGAAATAATTATTGCATACAGAAGATACAAGGTTTGGAACAGACACAAATACACCTATGTAGATTAAATTCCTTGCCTGAACTGCAGCTTTTCAGAATCTTAATAGTTCTACAAAGCAATAGCTACAGATAGATGCACAGCTCCTGTGGCTTCAAATTCAGCCACCATGAACCTTCTGCTATTTCCAGAAGTCCAATAGTCTGTTGAGGTGGTGAACATTTCAAGACTACTTTGTCATTATAAAATTGGTCACTGGAGTCTCTTCCTAACTGCCTGAAGTTCATTTATTCTTCTGATGGTCAATTAAATGCAAGTGTTTTAAAAGGACTCCAAAGTCCCACAAGCTTGAAGATTATATGAAAGCCCTACTCCAGACCACAGTTTGTGGTTGATCAAGATGCATTAATCTTCCAAGAAACCCTTATAATGTAGGATGATGAAAATACAAATACATAAATTACTGTATCAGTTAAGGAAAAAAAAAAGAGAGGGTCAACCACATTTCAGTAGCAGAAGGCAGACTGACTGACAACTTAGTAGGAGGAATCGGAAGCAGAGCAGGCAACTCTCCTTATGTAAACATAGCTCTAAATTCCTGAATATGAAAGAATTAAATTATTTTTCTGAACAGCCCAAGGGTGGAAGGGAAACCTAATTAACTGTTTTGTCAGAAAATCTTTCTGTTTCCCATTGCACATGATAAACATAAATTTCCCCACTTGTAAAGGTGGGAGGCATTTTGAGGCTCTTGGTAGTAGAAGTCTGAAAAATTGTAATGTGGACGGATAATGGCTAAGATTTTCAGCAAGCATAAAGCAAGATAATTAAAATGAGACAGATGGAGGGCTTGCAGGTAGCAAATACTTAACCTGAAAAGGATTTGGTTCTGAAGGTGAAACAGTCAAGTAATGAAACACATTTTACTGTCCCAAATTTCAGCCACATATGTTAAGTATGAAGAAACAGAATAAATTTACAAGGGCAAAAAACATCCTTATTCTTTCTTTTCACTGAATATTATACCCAGCTGCAGTATAAGAATTGTTCAGGGACTAAGTTACAACTTCTCCACCTTTGTACACGAATCAAATCTTTTACCTTCTCATAAATAAACAAATTACATGGCCAGTAATAATTTGCCATTAGAAAAATCAAAATCACTTGTGTAAAGAGAATCTTTTACAGCTAAATTCATAGGATATTAGTTACTTACATTTTCTCAACTGTAAGCTATAGAGTTTTGTAATCTCTCTACTATGATCTTAAAATCAAATATATGACTCTTCCCAACGTAAAGTGAGGCCAAAGAGGAGTCAAACTGCTTTTAGAATGTTTATAAATAAATTCTACACACCAAATACAAAAGCAATATTAATTACATTATAGCAGGTCAAGTAGCACCATAGTAACGAACTCAGTGAAGTGCAATGCTCCATCTAAGCTCTTCATCAGTGTAGAGCACCGGAAAGTTCTATGTTGCCACAGGCAAAAACTCTGCTGGAAGGAGGGATAACTAATTCTGTAAACAGGCGAGACTCATATTAAAAATTAGCAACGTGGATAAAGTTAAAAAACAAAAGTTTTTTTTTAATTACACACTTCCCTATCCTTACGATTGTTTAAAGTCTGTTTCTTTTGGCTGTCATCAATATTTCAGGTATGCTACTTAAAATAAGACACAGCTCGTGGTTTCTTTCAGAACTGGCCTTTCTGAAGTCTCTTCAGAATACAATTCAAACATACTAGAAATTGGGTTGAAAATTACATGCTCCCTCTCCAGCAGTCAGAAGTTACTCCATATCATATCCTATTACGACTTGATTGTACACTATCCTAGAAGGTCAATAAAAAGAAAGCACACAGTTTTCTATTTGGTGGCAAATGAAGTTATGAGATATATATACACAACATTCCTCATAGGTATATCTAGGGGTGGTCCAGTTTAACAAATGTTTTACATGTTGCGTAAGCAGTCTTAGCTTTATTCTTTTTCCCTCTAGGATATGATTATAGGACTGCACCCCACTAGATATACCTATGATTGCTACAATCATAGACACACACTTCCCAAGACCACTCTTCGGCACTTCTCTAAAGGAAAAGCATGACCGGACCTGATGACCTTGAACAGCTCCTCAGCAAACTGACGCACTTCTAATAGTAGAAGAGATATTAAAGAATTTCTTAATATGTTGTTCCTTCCTAGCAAAACCAGCGTGTGTGACACAGCATGCAGTGCCTGAAACTAAGGAGAATAACAGTAAATTTAATCTTTCAAAATATGTCTCTGTCTTTTTTACCTCAAACAATTACTTTAAGTAAAAATGGGATTTCATATTAAAATTTTAAAGAAAAAAGTAAAATTCAAATTTTAAACTCTATTACATACATATGAGATCTAACAGAAACCCACATCCATTACTAAAAACTTTCATTTCTGAAAACTTATCACTACAGGAAACGTCATATAAACTAAACCCTCGACAAGTGTGAATTCCCAGGAGGCAGCTTTTCAGCATTAGCTGTCATCATGCCCATCTCCTGTCATAGAAAGTGGTTACTACACCTGCACGTACAGTAACTCTGTTTGTCAAAGGAAGGACAAAATGAACAAATTAATTCTTGGAATTTCAAACACATGAGCAAGCTAAGAGCTAGACTGGAGTTTTCTGTCAATAGAGTTATCTGAAATAAACTTGATTAAATGCTAACTGATAGAAGATACACTGTATTTTCAAATACAAACAATTCTCTTTCATATTGTTGTTTAACAAGCTGTAACCAAGGAATTTCTCCTGAACTACAGGTGGAGTGATGTGAACTTACATGAGAATTATATTAGCAATTTTTTTTTTTTTTGCCACAGTCTTTTCTATTAAAAAATTGAAAAACTGCTTTCTTTGTTCCCCGCGATGGAAATGTATAGCTATTATGTAATGAAACATACTGCTCTACAAAGTACACTACATTATAATTACTTCTAGTAGTGTTTTATAAAATAATTTCTATATATAAATGTTTTGGAATTCTTTAAAATAAAAAAGAAATACACAATAAATATAATGACTATAATTTGTATGTTTATATGTATATGACTACATTATTAATATTCAGTATCTCTTTGTGAGTATTTTTGACTGACAAAAGGATACTCTGACCCAAATCTGTATGTCTAAGAATAACTACCATGTCTTAACCACTGAAAAGTAGACAATCGCATCCTATTAACAACCTAGTTTATTCCTCTAACCAGCTCACATGTGTTACATACACACCTATATAAGAATAAAAATACTTGTCCACCATTTACAAGTTTGCATAGGATGAATTCTCCCGGAAATCATTTCCCTACACTTGATAGGCAGGAAGGTGACTCAGTATTACTCAGCATGGATTTATTAAGGGGAAGTCATACTTAACCAACCTAATAGCCTTCCTACAGTGAGATGACCAGCTGAGTGAATAAGGGGAAGCAGTGAATATCATTTACCTTGAGTTTACCATGGTTTTCAACACTGTCTCCTGTAAAATTGTTACAGACAAAATTTTGGGCTGGGTAAGAGGACAGTGGGATGGACTGAAAACTTTTGCTGTAAAAACAATTGATTAGGCAGCTTCCTATTTACAGTTACTGCTTGTCTGCCTGATCAGAAGGCCAAACTGCCCTGCCAGCTGAGGCAACACCTATTACAGCCTCTTACAGCTGAGCAGCTGGTTATCATCAGCCCAGTACGAAACAATCTCCTATTCACAGTCATAACAATCAAACTTTAATAAATCTCTGCCCTTAATCATCTCTCTTCAGCATGTAATCCTAAACAAATATAAAAGAAAACTATAAGAAACAGACAAGTCTTATGTTCAGGATCAAATCTGCAGTCAGAGACAGAAAGTCAACAACTCATATTAAAGAGAATTCATAAATTGTACACATACAGATTTGAAAATCCATAAGATTACAAAATCTTTGGCATATACATTTATGAATGATTTTAAAGATGAAATGTGAATGAAGGTGAGATACAAATAGGTTTCTGAACAATTAAAATGATAGGAAAGGTTAATGTAATGCATGAACCTACGTGTGGCCTTGTACATACTGGAAATGTACACCCTTCTAAAAAAAAAAAATGAGTCCTCTTCCTAAAAATAATGTAGACATTTACAGTTTTGAAAAATATTCCATAGTATCTAATAAAACTGTATGACAAAATCAAAGTTTGCAACACCTGGATAGTTCTGCCATCATAAGACACATGTTTTAAAAGCATGCAACTGCTTAAAATCATTACTCAAAGTTTAAACAATGCTAAAAAAAAAAAGCACATTTTTTTCATAAAAATCTCCACTCATTTTTACTTCTTTTTATTAATTAAGGATGGACACATATTTTGGAGTTTATATTTTCAGAGTGTAACATTTGAGTATACTTGCTAATTTGCCTTTGGCAAGCAAGTAAACTAGACAATCCAGAGCAGGTTTTTGATGTACCCAAAGAACACACTAAATGTATATATTTGCACACAAACCTAATTATGATTATTCTTTTTTAAGCTCTCTTCTATTTGCTTATAAGATTTTTAGACAGGTAGTGAAACAATCAAAATTTTTATTTTTTTGGTAGTCATTAATGTTGACAATAGAGATTTAACTGAAATAGTATATTTTACAAAATTCCCATATCCTTTCTGGTTTGTCAAGAGTTACCATTTTCTAGGAAGTGTACACCCTTCCACCACTAGTCCTTTTGTAGGACTAGGTAACGGGGAATCGTCAAATTTAAAGCCTTAGCATCTACTAAGGGAAGTAAATAGGGATTTTGTAATAACAGCACTTAGAGTATTTGAGATATGAGTATTGATACCACTGAAAAATCCCACTTGCTAACTGATTTATTAAAGAGTGTGGATTCAATATTGCATTTTGGTAGATCTCTTAGCATATTTTAAGAAAATAAGGAGAAAACAAAGAATTAAGGCTGAAATAACACTCATAGCATATAAGCAATTAACCTGTAAACAGCAAACAGAAGACTGCGTTACAAAGAAATGCTCATGTATTGCTATTAAACTGAAAACATTCAAACTGATAATAGCTGAAATAGTATGCAGTTTCATTAAAGATAAAAGCATATCTTCAGCTCTCAAATCTATCAAACATTAAAAAAGAAACAGAAATCATTTAATCCTTTGGGCTTGCTTAATGATATGGATGAAATAAAACCTATGCTCTTCAGCGATTCTCAAGTAAAAGCAGTCAGAAAATTAGATTGTAAGAGACATACGATCAGAAACAAGAAGATAACATTGCCTGGTCCACTGTTCAGGAGCTGCATCATCTATCCCTAATCTTCCTCCCACACACTGGCTTCTGCTCTCTTCCCATGATCCTCAGGATGCAGAGCAAGACACCAAAGCTGTGCCAGTAGCTGGGAAGGATGCGTGGATTGTTGACCTGGCTGTTACTAAAATTGAATAAATAATGTCAATCTTCTGCTAGCCTCAAGCATACTAATTTGGTCTCTCCTTTACCCAGGCACTGATTTTAAAGCCTTTTGGAAGGTATTTTTGACTTTCCACTGCTTTCCAAGTGATTTCAACCTGACTTTGTTGAGCAAAACAGCACACTCCTACGAGCCCTGTTTCCCCAGGAAATTAGGATAAAAATCTTTACTTATGAATTATTTGTTTAGAATTAATTTATCAGAATGTGTTAGACTTTTCTCTAACAACCATTATCCAAAACTCTCGAGTTTAATTCCTTCATGAATTGCACAACTCACTACACACTACAACTGTGAAAACTATACCTTAGCTTCTGTTTCACTAGTTTGCAGCTTTCATGCCAAGTAACAGCTCTCTTCCCCAAGTGACTGGCACATCTGGCAATACAAGACTAAGGCAAATAATTATTACAGGTATCCTCAAACTGTGAGTTGTTAAAAGCAAAACAGTATTTTTGCCTTCGTATTCACATCATCCTTGTCCTTTTGCTCTTTTAGTCCAACGTGGCTTCCACTCCTAATTCATCAATGTCTATTGAAAAGTTTCACTTTTATACAGAAAGCATTAGTACACCTTTTCTTATCTTCCTGTCATGTCGCTTCCTTTATTAATTTGCTGGTTGTCATTTATCTCTCCTCCTGTTTATGCTGCACTATTTCACCTATCTTCATGTCTTGGGATTTGATACACGTTATTTCAGGTCTTTGCTCTGTAAGCCTTATCGCAAGCCCTTGCTCTGCCCTTATCCCATCATAACCTTGTTCTCTCCGCTCTTCTAAAACTGATGTTCTCTGCTAAGACCATCAGTTAGCTTCACTGCTGCAAGGTGCCTTTTATATTACAGTATTTCGATACTTTTCTGCAGAGCTTTAGCTGAAAAACATTCTGACAGACAGTGTGACATACAATAGAGGCAGGTCTGTTTGCAACATGTTTGACTGGATGCACCAAAAATCTCTACAAACACAAAGCTAAAATGCAAAAGGGATGAACAATTTTTTTTTATTTTATAAAGAAAATATTCAGAAAAGGTGAAAAAATAATGAAAATTAAACCAAGATATTTCAATAACTGGGAAAAAATTATTGTAATACAGCATCTGCATGCTGTGCAGTGTATGGAGATGGAGAAACAAATAACCTGCAATTACTAGGCTACTACATATCCTGAAAATCAGAACACTTTGGTGAATGACGCGGAAAAGCCAGAAATGCCACCAGTAGATATCATGGTACTCACTGAAAGATATGTGCAACCTACTGGCTTAAGTACAGCTTTGCTGAATTTTTCTAGTGAGGAGGAAGATCTCCAATGACATGTACTACATGAACTCCTCCCAGTCATCTTTGCTGACCATGAAGCCTGTATGTCAGATTGGGAGTGTGAAGGTGCATTTTTTTTTTCCTCATTATGGACTGAAAATATCATAGGTTTGTTTCTTCATGGCTGCCTAAAAGTCACTCTCTGATTCACTCATCAGCAGGGTCCCTCTGGATCAATATATGCTTTTATCCAACCCAATACCATTTCCCTAGCGAAAGAGGCAGTAATTAGTGCATCTGATAGCTCCTGCCCACAGGCTAAACTAAGCCAAGTTGGCTGCTGCTGTGATGTCAGCAAGAAGGAGAGATGAGAGACCACAGAAACATCTGTGAAGGAGAGATGCAATTATACTTGTAGCCTCCTTCCTATTACCCCCTTATTTACTGTTCTTCACACCACCAGGCCTTCTGGCAGAAGCAAATTTCCCTGACTATTTCCTAGGTGTTTACCCTCTCCTTCCCTGCACAAGGGAAGGCTGTTACTGCTGAAGTAAGGAGCACAGACTCAGATCAGACCCAGCACACCTCCAGAGACTGGAGTATCCTTAAGTAGTATGTCCTCTGACTGATGTACACAAACTCCTCCCCTCCTCTTCCTGTCAAGCATAATACTCAGTACATAGCCCAACTTGGTGCTACTTCTCTAGCTGCTTTCTTATCCAATTACAAAAGATCAAAGCCTTAAAGAACATAATCTTCAGTTTCATTAATGTTTTTCTAGTATGAGTTCCATAACAAATGCTTTATTGAACAGGTAGATAAATGCTACCAAATCTCCCATATAAACCGTCAACATGGTTTATTTTACAAAGAATGCTCTTACGTTTTTCTGCCATGATTTACCTCTGTTGCATTTAAACTCATGTTGCATTTTATATCATTTATCTATAAATGTTTTATTCTTTTAACTGTATGTTAATGAGATAAACTGCTACCCAGGTAATTTACTCTTAACCTTCACTTTCAAACATACAGCATGCTATATTATAAATTCTACAGTTACAATAATACCATCTCCAAGTCTTTGATTCAAAACTCATTTCACTTTATTTTCCTTCACTTTCACTTTTTATTTTCTTGCAGTTTCATAGATTAAAGACTTGTCTTGTCTTTCCCTTTTTGAGTATCTTATATTTTCCTGAGTTGGACAATATATATAAAACAATGACACCTAGTTGATTGGATAAAATACATATAACAGCCCCTGTTGTGAGGTTCTGTGGGGTTTTTTGGGTTTTTTTAAATAAATAAAGTAAACCAATCAAACAAAACCACCCAAAAGTAAAGCACAACCTGGATGTCCTTAGAGGAATTCTGGGCTGCAAATCAATGTCATGTTTAATTTAGTGTCTACCTGAAAATGGTAATATCCATTTCCATACTAAAACCGAGTACCTTGCTTATATCACCTGACCCCAATCACCCTTATGAAAAGGCATTCGTCTTGAGAGCATGCAAACGCAAATATCAGGAGTTCATCTGAAGACCAAGTACAACAGACTGATGTATACAGAAATCCAGCTAACTACTGAAGACACTTGGGATCCTGAAATGCTGTCTTAGCAGAGATCAAGGATGCCTGTATCTTCTTAGGATTCAGGAATTAGGCACCTAAATATTCATCCAAGAGGCTGCATCCAGTAAATATTGTCAACAGGATGACAGTATCAATTTCAGTTAAATAAACAGCACTCGCTGCCACATCAGACAACTCTGATGTACTACTGCCTGGTTTTTTAACTGTAATTATTCTACTGATTATGAAGAAGCAGCTCCAGATACAAAGTCTTCCCCACCTGAGAGATTAAAATTTGTATTACTCTTGATTCCTCCCTTCTTAACTAGTCCTGGTCAGAATCACAGAGGAGTGAAGAACTGCCTATCTGCCTGTTGATGCTAAGTTGCCAAGCCATGTGGTTGCAGAAGACACTAAGCAACAACTGCGAGCTCACTCAGAGCAGAAGAGTTCTGGATTCCAAGTTTTAATCTGAAGACTGCTTAGAAAAAGTCACAGGATAACTTACATAAAACAGGTATTCTTTAGATTTTAGGTTTTTAAACTAGATTGATCCTCAAAAAAGTTCAGAGATGTAAATCAATGTCTCCTTTAAGTGTCTTACAATTTACACACAGTCCCTGCAAATACAGATGGATTTCTGATGTTTATTTCCCAATTCTTCACTATTCTTCCCTCTGGTCACAATGTGTGAGCTACTTTGAATACCACTTGAAGATGCCAAGAATCTGGCATGCATACCTAAGAAGAACAGAGGCATCTTGTTTAGGGTTGTGGATTTCACTGCATGAGCTGAGCTCTAAAAAGCTAGGCAAGAAATACTCAACTGTCTTTGCAACTAGCTGTAGGTAACAGGCTCTACGCAGCTTACTTTTAATTTCTATCCTATCACCATAACACAAACACACACCTTATTTGGGTGAACAAAAATATTTCCTAGAGAAGCATGACACATTTAAGCCATGAGAAAAGGTTCATTAAAAAACAGGCAAAAGAACAGAGAAACTCTAGGATTCTCATTGCTGAAGTATGTACACACATTTTAAGCAATGGTTGTAGACTACTATCAAAAGCCCTATATGCAGGCTTGAGATATACAGCCCCCTCAAAAACTGGAGGACCTAAGAGGTAATTTTCCCCCAGGACCAAAGAAAAAAAGCACCATCTCTGTTAAAAGCAACAAATTGACTTTTTCCATTAAGAGAAAGACAACCCTTACAGCAGGAACAGCCCTAGACCTCCATCTAGAAGCGATGAGAATGGAACTGAAACCTAGGGTAAGTAATGACGTGACAGAGCTAAGGTAGTCATATAACCCCTCTGAATAACCACCTACTATGGGTACCCAAGACCAAAACCACAGAACCATTTCAGGTCCTTTCATTCAACAACATGGCTAGAATAACAGAAAACAAGGCCTAGACAGAATTCAAACGCTTTTACACAGGCATGATAAGTGAAGGGCTGAGGGATGGGCTTTGATGTTGCCTTTTCACAACGTCTCAGCTCCAAATATCACAGAAATGTCAAAGAAGCAAAATGACACGGCTAATGCAATGCTAAGAAAATTAAGACAGCTTTGACAGAAAGACATTCACTGGACAGAGACCAGGGGCAGACAAAAGAAAGAAACAAACAGCTTTTGATATATATTTCCTATCACATTCATCAATAACAAGACCTTCCTGTATTCTTGCATTAGGGGCCTGCATATATTTAATTTGTAAATCAGAACAGCAAAGGCCTATTCCATCCCTTATGTCTCCTCCTAGTGGAAATAATCTGTAATACCCTGAATACTAGTTAATTACTTGGATAAAAAGCGGCAATGACAGTATTTGTTTTTAGGAAAAGAGATGGTCCTGACAAAACAGCATTACAGGTAGGTTGGAAGCCATGAACAAAACTTTGTTGTCCTAATGGTTAAAAAAAAAAAAAAAATCCTGTTAATTTCATCCTGTAAAATTTTCTATAATTGTATCTTTAGTGCATGATGTATATTAGCTGAGGCTGGCTGAGGAGGCAAGGTGGGCAAAAGTCTAAGAGGCAGACAAAATTTTCTTTCATCCATTCCTGTATAGTTACTCCTATGATCCACTTTACTGAAGTAAATGAGAATCAGTCAGTTTGGTGACTGCTTTAAAGTGTAGTGATTTACAAGACAAAGGATTTTGATTACCATTTGACTTAAATAACTCTCTACATAGGACTACAGATTGCTGAGAAAATTTAATTCAACAATCAAGAGATTGAAATATTGACTCTTACTAGACCATAAAATCCTGGCAACACATTTTAATATTCATATGAATGAACTGCTGTTCCACTATTTAAGCAAAACGGCCAGTGAAAATTCATCATGTCTCAAGAGCCATGATATTCTGCTTGGGACTCAGTTAATTTAGAAAACTGAAGCCTACTAGTTTCATACTTGGGAATCACTGGTGACATGAATATCTATTTTTAAATATTATTTGTCCTTGATCAGGCAAGACTCTTGTAAACTGATGAGTTAAGTACTGACCTGGCAATTGCTTACAAAAGATACTACGAACTATACATGGCCCAGGAAATTCATTATCACCCACAACTAGTTGGAAGCACATATTAAATATGTAATGTTGCATGTATTACAACCATCAGAGTAAGTTTATGATTACTCTCTTCCAGACACTTTCAGTCATTAATGAATCATCCAAATGGTATCCTAGGTAAGAAAAGATTCAAAAACATGGTTCTGATTAATGTCTACTATTTCAATTGCACAAGCACACTTTCACATATTTCAAAATATAATTACTAATGAGATTCAAACAATTTTCTTTTGATTTTCACTGTACTACATTTCAACTTATTTCCTTGAAGAATTGTGAATCCTTTCTTACACAAACATCCAGTTAAGCCATTAAACCACTACTCAGAATTCTTGCATTTGCTTTTCTGCTAAGTACATCAACAATCATATCTGAGCATTCGATTTTAAAGACTCTTAGATGGAACATAAGAGACAAAAATGGAAACAGTAGAGTCCCTAGCAGGATAAGAAAAGCTCCTTGTCATGGGTTCGGGCTGGGCTGGCCACCAGACGAATGACAGATGCTCTCTATCAACACCTCTCCCTTCCCAAAGGGAAAAAGAAAAGGAATGAGGGATAGAGACTTAACTATTGGAAAAGAAAACTAAAACTGTTTTAATGAAAAGAATAACAATAAAATAAAATACATACAAATATATACAATTACAAACCAAATACCATCCCACCACCACCCCCCGCCCCCGACAGCAATCACTTCACCATCACCACTGATGCTGCAGGGCAGATACTGGGGAAGTCCCAGGCTGGACTCAATGGCAGACAGGAACCAGACGCAGGAATTGGATTCCTAAACTGGATTCAGGAATGCACGGATTGGGATCAAAGGCAGAACTGACAAAGTCCTCCTCAGATGCCAGGTATCAAAGAAGAAGCGCTTGACCCTTGTGATCCCTCAAACTTTATAATGAATATGACGTCTATGGGATGGAACACCTTGTTGGTCAGTTTAGGGTCACCTGTCCTGTCTGCTCCTCCCCGCAAGCGTGGCCTCTAACTTACTGCACCCTCACTGTGGTACACAGGATTTAGCAGTGACCTTGGTCTGCACAGGAGCAAGGATGAGCAAGAGGCTTTCTGAAGCTTTCAGGGCTTTATAACTAGAAACACCCCAAACAACAGGACTCAACAATTACTGCAAGTATTTCTGCTTTTTTCTTCCGTTACATCTATTGTAGAGATAGAATTATCTCTTTTCCATTTCTCAAAGTTTTTTAAAATTATTTAATTTGCTACACAAAATGCTGGGATTGCTTTGGAAGATGAGGTGGTAAGTGTAATTCACAGCCATTCCTCTCTCTATTCACTTTTTGAAGGCATTTCTCACAGCCCTTTGTCCTACTTGACAGCTCCTGATAGTTTTATAGGTGAGGATGGCAAACGGGAAGTTGTGCCAAATACTATAGCTCCATTGGTGGCTGTCTGTACAAATGCTTTTTGACAGTTAGTAAGGTTAGATACAACAAAATTCCTAATGTTTTTATACTGGAGAGATTTAAGCATCCTCCAGAAATGAAAACTCATATCGTTTGCCACTCTTTCCAGATGACAGCCTTGTAATTAATGGTAATTTTATTTTAAACCTATAATCTTGGTATTTCAATCACCACTTGAGTAAACAGTGATGATTAAAAATGAAGCATAAAGTGTCCCTGGGAGATATGTGGTACATGAAGAATTAGTTATATGATTTCCACTGCTAATTCTGAATTCTACATATTTATTTCCATATTTAATTCAGTTTAAAGAAAACCAAACCTCTAGAAAGGATTTTTCAATAAATCTTTATAAACACCAAAATTACTATACACAACATTTTCCTTTTTTCTCTAGAGATCTGGAAACTACCATGATTATCCCTTAATAATTGGTTTATACAACTTTTAAACTTTGAATCTGTTTGATTGAAGTAATGGCTGCTGATGGGAACAACTGTTAAGTCAATATTTTGGTGGAAGCAAGATCTAAAACATCTCATAAAAAGCCATCTGTTTCAGTGAAGTTATTCAAAGAAAAGATGCCACTTGCAAATTATGTGGACATTCTCCACCCTTCCTGAGTGATTTATAAACTCACTTTACAGATTTGAAACTTCCCTGATCTATCATCATGATATTTTCTCTCATTTAAGATGTGACACTTCTCACTTAAGCTTTGCCAGGTTTCTCCAATCAACAAGTAATATCTCTCTAGATGAACCTCTTGATTGTTCTCCTACAATTAACATTATTTTAATGATTTACTAAGTTCCTATTTGGGTAGAGGAGGGGGACAGGTAGAAACACTAGACACCATCAACTATGAGGAAATCCTTAAACAATGCCTGATCAACTTTTCTTTGTTCTGTATCCTATAACTGCACACAAAAAAAATAAAAGGAGTCACACCTGCATGACTCTATTCTTGATACCACAAAAATGGCATGTATGCTCACATCCTTTCAAAACAGTGGCCAGGGACACCTCAAATTAAAAACTATCACACCATGGCAACACTGAAATAGAAAGCATCATGCTATCAGAGACACGAGGCTCTAGTCCTGGAAAAACTTCAGTATATGAAGATTTCCTTCTGAACGCTATCTAATGAAAATACTGGCATATCTGCTCTCCTCCTCAATTATTATTGATAATAATATTTGTTTGATATTTACATTCTGAGGTAAATATTTAATACACACCAGGTGTGATTTAATTTTAAATTAAGACAAATCGGTACATCTGACCACAGGTGTAGATGTTTTAGGCTCTCATTTTGCTAAAGGCAACTTTAGAGCTCATCCTAAATAAGGACCTAGTACCTGGTCAGCTTCTTTAGGCTCCACGGATTATAAGGATACAATCTTCATTTACTGTAATGGTATTATAGTTATATGCATGTGGACACTACATTGGTACGTCTAATTCTCAAACAATTCTCCACCATATGTCTGTTCCAAGTTACTCTAAAAGACAGAATGAAAACCAAAAATCCTAAGACAAACAATGAAATTCATTACTTATGGGAAGTCTTGCTGCAGACAAACCAGGGATATTTAAATTCGATATCTAACAAGATGACGCAAGGAACAGTGAAGAATGATGATACAGACCAAATGCAATTCATCCTATCTGCTGTTTGTGCTAGGGACATGCTATTTTCCAAATCTTCACTCATTTTCTGATTTATTTTTAAAACTAAAATTTGCAAATGTCTAGAGAATGACAGATCTTCTGAAGCAAGCCAACCTATTTAATCTAAGTGCACAAGAAAGAATAAAAAAAAAGTATAGTCATTACTTTGTGAATATCTACAATATATCTTAATACTGCAAGAGAAACAATGTGTTTCTCATATTTTTTAGAAAGTTGTTCTGATCTGCCTTTTTATCAGTTCTCTAGTCTATACTCAGGAACAGACTAGAGAACTTGCAGGCAAGAGCAAGAATCTTTTCAAATACTTTAGAGCATTTATTGTCTAAATCACAAAAAAAGAACGATCACAAAAATCTGAGAAGTACTCTTCAAAATATAGTAAGACAGACTAATATTTTAGAAGTGCATAAAACCAGGAGACTATTACAGCATATTGAAACGGCATAGGAAAGATGAAGATGTTTAAAACTTACCCTATTGACACTGCTGTTTCTTAAAATAATCTGAATTAGATTCTTCTTAAATTCTTCCAGCTTCTTGAAACACTTCTTCAAAACATGATTAGATAATTTAGTATCAGTTATTAAACTGATCAAAACATGAACTGCTTCGGTAAGAAAATTCGAAACTGGAAATTTAGGACTGTTGTAAAAGACAGTCAGTCCATCAAGCAACTGAGACACTGAATTGTATATGGTGAAAGAATCATTCTCAAGCTCTGTGAAGTCTGCTTGAAGGATTCCTCCTTCTGACAGTTTCTTACTTCAAGCAGGTGTTGTAAAAACTGCAGTGGAGCAGTCAGAGATTCCTCCTTGCTAGCACTGCAAAGATTCAGTGGGGAGAACTCTTTCCAACCAACATTTAGAAGCGTTGACATTATGCTCAGATTGGTGAAAATCAGAAGCTATGCCTAAGAATTGAACGCATAGTCATTAGAGACATCACATCCAGAGTCTTCCAGCTGGCTTGAGTAACTCATAGGGTTGATACATTCCTGATCCAGAAGAGTTCAGCAGAGGCACCTGGTTTTTCTGAATACAAATGTGAAAGTTACATTTGTGTAATACTTAAATACATGCTTATGGAAGTGTCATATATCCTTTCTCCTTTTGCTTTCCTTGCAAAAATTATATGTACATTTCTCCCCAAGAACTTATTATGACTAGAATTTAGCTGTTGAAGAAGGCATCATTTTTTAATTGAAGTTAACATGTTCAGAGGTTAGTGTCTAAGATTTTTATGCTCATAGTAATATGAACAGTAATTCTGAGTTTAAAATTCCTGATGGTTTTAAGTTTTCACATATACACTCAAGTGGACATCACATGAACAATTAAGTGGACTATACTCCATTAATTCCCAGGGAGGAAATGCAACATTTTCACTACTTGTATTCTCAAGAATTCAGACTGCTGTTAAAAGATAGTGAAGGTCTGTTACTATAACTGCCTCAATAAGAGTTTCTTTATGTGTACTCTTTCTCCCCAGGAGAGGTAAGGAATTCTAACAGAGTCAAAGCTGAATAGAATGTTACACTTAAGAAATTTTTGATTCTGAATGTTCTTTGTTAAATAATAAAAAACTTCAGTCAGCACCTTCTCACACCATGTGTGTTTTCTTCAAAGACACACAAACTACATTACAGAAGGTAAGCATTGCATTCACACTATTAAATTATTTTCATACACCATCGTAGAATCTCTTTCATCCTGTTTCACATATTAGATACATTTATGTCAGTGCCTCTGGGCATAAACTCAGTACTAGATGACAACCGTGCTACATGCTACCTATGCCAAAAGATTACAGTCAAAACAAGCAAGAACTATTAGAGCAGTGAAGTGGAAGACCAACACAGGTAAACATCTCAGCGCCATGATGCAAGGCTAGAACCCAACTCCTGGCTGGGTCCTGCTTACTGGGGCACAGCCATGAACTGCTTATCCTCTCACTCTTAAAAAACATTGCATATTCTATCGTATGTTCTACAGGGATACAAAACAATACAATACCATACTCTTTTTCATTTGTATTCTCAAATGAATAACAAGAAGATTTATAGATGGTTTGGCCTGACAAGAAATATATGTTATGTTTCATGGCAAGTTAAAAAAAATATACTTTTTAACAAAGAAAACCTCACTAGGCAGCAATCCACCGTATTCTGTACACTAACAGAATCACAGAACGGTAAGGGTTGGAAGGGACACCTGGACATCATCTAGTCCAACCCCCTGCTAAAGCAGGTTCACCTATGTCAGGCTGCACAGGATCACACCCAGGTGGGTGTTGCGGAGGCACCCACAAAAGAGACTGCAGTAGCTATCTGAAAATTGCGGATTTATTACAATCAAAGGTGCCCAGAACTCCAACAGACCGTTGTTAATTACAAGTTTGGATGTCAGTTTGGAATACATTACTACACAACAAAATCCCTGATGAACCAAAGTGTGTGAGCACTCACTCATAGAAGGGAAAATCTCCCACTCAAAGGTACCCAAAACCAAGGGGTCACTCACCCAAAGGGGGCAAGGATTTACTCAAGGATATCCAGAAGAAATAATTCACTCACCAAAAGGTGAGGGTTCACTCAATCTTGTGAAGTTTCCTTGGACAGGGTCCTGATCCAAGGGGAGAGCCCAATTACAAATCTGCTACTCTGAGGAGGACTCAGTTCGGTTCTCTGGCTGAGGGTACACTCTGTCCCTTCACCCAGGTCATCAATGAATATGTGGAACAAGACTGGACCCTGTATCGACCCCTGAGGAAACACCACTAGCTACACATCTTCAACTAGAGTCTGTGCCACGATCTAACCTCTCTGAGCTCTCTCATTCAGCCAGTTCTCAACCTATCTCACTGCTCACTTATCTAACCCATGTTCCTAAGCTTCCCAAGGGGGATGTTACGGGAAACAGTGTCAAAAGTCTTGCTGAAGTCAAGGTAGACAACAGCCCTGCTCTCCCCTCATCTACTCAGCCAGTCATGCCATCACAGAACACTATTGGACTGGACAGGCATGATTTCCCCTTGGTGAATCCATGCTGACTACTCCTGATAACCCTCATTTCCTCCACATGCTTCGAGATGACCTCCAGAACAAGCTGTTCCATCACCTTTCCAAGCATGGAAGTAAGTCTGACTGGTCTGTAGTTCCTGGGTCCTTCCTCCTTGTTCTTTTTGAAGACTGGAGTGACATTGGTGTTCGTCCAGTTCTCAGGCACCTCCCTGTTCTCCCGGATCTTTCAAAAATGATGAGGAGTCACTAGGTAATAACATGCCCAGGACCCTTCAGCACTTGTGGGTGCCACCCCATCAGGGCCCAAGGATTTGTGGGTGTCCTGCTTGCCTAAACAATCTCTAATCCGATCCTTCTTGACCAAGGGAGAGTCCTCCTCCCTCCAGACTTCCCCTTTACCTCCAGAGACTAGGATTCCTGAGGGCCAGCCTTAGAAGTAAAGACTAAAGCAAAGAAGGCATTCAGTAACTCTGCCTCCTCTGTATCCTCCATCCTCCAACTTCATTCAGCAGTGGGCCCACATTTTCCTAGCCCTTCTTTTAGCTACTGATGTACTTGAAGAAGCTCTTCTTGTCTTTCCATCTCTTGCAAATTAGTTCCAGCTGGGCCTTAGCCTTCCTTGTTGCATCTCTGCATACTGTGACAATATCCTATATCCCTCTCAAGTGGCCAGGCCCTTTTTCCACATTTTGTAAACTTCCTTCTTCCATTTGAGTTTTCCAGCAGCTCCTTGCTCATCCATGAAGGCTCCTGCCTCCTTTGTGTGATTTTTTTTTTTTTTTCCCCACAGTGGGATGCACTTGTCTGGAGCTTGGACGAAGTGGTGTTTGAATATCAACCAGCTCTCTTGGGCCCACCCCCCCTACCCTCTAGGAGCCCTTACCCATGGGATTCCTCCAAGGAGGTCTTTGAAGAGGCCAAAGTTAGCTCTCCTGAAGTTCAGGGTTGCAATCCGACTTATTGCCCCACTTCCTCCTCTCACGGTCCTGAACTTCACAATTTCATGGTCCTGCAGCCAAGGCTGCCCCAAGCCTTCACATCCCCAATGAGACCTTTTTGTTAGTATAAAGTCCAGCAGCACACATCGCTGGCTCCTTCGCCAGCTGTGTCAAAAAGTTGTCATCAATGCCCTGCAGGATCTCCTGGTCTAGTTGTGTTGTCTTCCCAACAAATATCCGGTTGATTGAGGCTCCCCATGAGAACCAGGGCCCGTGATCATGAGGCTACTTTCAGCTATCTGTAGAAGGCCTCATTGACTTCCTCTTTCTGATCAGTAAACATCCACAACAATGTCACCTGTATTAGCCTGCCGCTCTCAACACGTTCCTCACTTCTGCCTACACTCGATACATTCCAGTTGCTCGTCGCGCATACACAGCAATTCCACCACCTTGCCCTGCTGGCCTGTTTTTCCCAAAAAGTATGCAGCCAGCCATGACAGCATTCCAGTCACAGAATGGCGAGCCATCCCACTATTCTCTGTACCTGCACTGAGATCACAGCCCTGCAACTGCACCCAGTTCTCTAGTTTCTTCCCTTTAGTCCCTATGCTGTGTGCATTAGTGTACAGCCATTTCAGAGACTTAATCAAGCAAGAAGGTTTCCCTGGAGAAGTGGAGAGGATCCACCTTGAGATGTGTTGGCTTTCTGGCTCTCATCTTGGAAGGGCAGCTAAGGAACATTTGCTGCTGCTCTGGTTGGCCTGGCTTATTTCACAGTTGGATGGGATGGCATGAACATTGCCATCTTGGACCGCACCTACCTGAGTCCTTCAATTTAAAGCCCACCTCACCAAGCTGGCCAGACTGCTGCCAAAGGATTCCTTGCCTCTTGACACAGGTGGATTCCATCCCCCCCCACAGGTTTTAGTCATCAAAGATATCCCATTGTCATAAAAACCAAACCCTCATGACAGCACCAGCCACAGACAGCACCAGAAGTTGATATTCATTATTTGTCTATTTCTGGCTGCCCCCTTTCCTCTAACTGGTAAAATGGAGGAAAAAATAACTGGGGTACCCATGTTTTTCACTTGCACCCAGGACTTTATAGTCCTGATTCTGCCCAGGTTCTGATTCACAGTGTCATTTACACCCACATGGAAGAGAAATAGTGGATAGTAGTCAGTGCTCTTGACAAGTGTGTGCACCCTCTTGGCAATGTCTCCGAACTTAGCTTCCAGGAAGCAGCACATCTCATGACTCCCTGTCAGGGTCAGCTGATGGGATGCCTCAGTGCCCTTTAACAGAAAACCACTCCGCTAGCAAAGCACACATTTCTTTTTATGGCATCCATTACATGCTGCTGGTGAAGTTTTCCATGCAGACCTTGCTGTGTGTGTCTATAGGTGTTAAAGCTTCATACCTGTTTTGGTTATTATGTTAGAGAGTGAAGGATGAAGCAGAGTCGCATTTTTTTGGGTGACCGCGGGCCAAAGGTGCCTCTTTCTCAGTGGTGTCTGCTACAGGAACATGGTTTTGAAACCACGCTACCTATCTCCGTCTCGGATCCTCTAATGCTGCGTAGCTTTATGATTGTTCTTGCACTCAGCCACCTGGTACAACAGATCGCCATCCTTCACAGACCTTTTGCAGTTACTTACCTTTACATCAGGAGAAGGATCCTAGGCACTCACTGCAAACCTACTGCCTGAACTGCAGAAGCTCTTCCTGTCCAGGTCCATCCAGTGGTCACGTCAGACCTCTCAGGGGTTTTCTCCTTAGAACATTGCTTTTGAGCTCTTAGGCATGTGCCCACCATTTTAGCAGAGACCTAGATCACTTCCCTCGGCTGTGGACCTACAAGCAGGGTGCAAGGGCCCCTGTGCATGCAACCAGTTGTGCAAACTGCTGTGCCATGCCCTGTGACATGTCCTGTTTGCCTGCCCTGGTCATTTGCGCTCCCTAGGGCCCATTTAAATTCTACCACAATTGCCCCAGCATGCCCCCAGCCACGTCAGCTCAGCCTCACATGCAAAGAGCTACTGGCTCCTGGCAGGTGTCCCCACTCTTCTCAGGTTTCCTTGTCTCCGGGATCCCCCTGTCCACCTCATCTAGTGCTAGGCCACAGCACTTGCTGCTGCCTCATTCTCTGTAGAAGCACTATTCAAAACGTTTATAGAGACTTCATTAAATATACAATTTCAAATTGAATTCTGACTATTACTTCAGTCTATGAAAACATACCAGATCATCCAATGATGGTACTACTTCTGAGATCAAACAGTGAAACATGGTTTACGTATTTATTGCTGAGTTTCATGCCTTTAAAATTCATGTGTATTCAAAATTGAACAGATTGGTACACAAAATGACTCATGAGAGGGCTAACTGTAGGGAAATCAACCCACATTTCCAGGAGGTAGGAAAAGCAGGGCTTGTAACATTTTATATATTAACACTGTTCCCAATGCCCTCCATACCCAAACTTGGAAAACAAGCAAAGAAGCAAAGCACACTTCCCACGGTCTGACTAACAACCCAGGCATCAATCTTTCATGTCTTTTCCTCCTTAGAGTTTTGAGCAAAGACATTCCAGAAGAAAATAAAGAAAATTGGTTTTGGTGCTGTTCAAGGCCAATAAGGCCTTCTAGGAATCCATCTACTGTGGATATTTGTTCCTGTTCTTAATCCCATGAGGTAACATGAAATTACTCATGAGGACGTAACACCAGGAGTCAAAAGAAGCAAAGCAAGAACTATGTGGGAGAAAAAAAAAAAAAAAAAAAGTATGTTTGCTGTTCTCTTGTTGAAGGAAAAAAAAAACCCAGAAGAAAAGAAAAGAATAATACAGAAACATCCATAGGAACCAAACTGAAGACTGTCCCCACATAAAGAGGTACCTATTCAGTGAACACTTCTACCAGTAGAAGACAATGGTGCAATTACATCTAGGTTCTACTCACTGAGATATCAAACTCCTGTCCCAAGACAAGCTCTCCAGAAACTCTGCTATAATAAGTCCCAATAGCAGCATATTTCCAGTTTAATGAATACTACAAAATGATTTTAAAATGTTCAGTCATTATATGTTCTAGTTCATTTTGGGGAGAAGGTGACAGTTATCTTTAAAAAAATAAATGCCCACTAGGAAATACTCAATATTCCATCAAAACATACTAGAAACGCTTATTTATTTCTTTAAAGAAGGTAACTAATTAACTTTGTATTACCTACTATTATAAATGAGAAAGCAGTCTTCATGTTTACATCATGTGGTTATGAAGTACAAAAAGAAAACAGCATTAAGCCTGCCTCACATAACAATGATATTTAACAGTCATTTCAAGAGCACTTAGTGCGCATGATAAACTAACTACAAAATTTTACAATGAGTTTATATAGATAGTGAAATACCTTTTCATGAGCAAATTTTACAGCCTCCTGAAATATGTCACATCAATTCAGAAAATATTTAAACTCTTAATTCCTACGTAGGACTTTAGCTCTTTACTACATTAAAATTCTGAGCGGAAAATCAGTATTGTGTGCTCCCCAACAAAGGCAAGATATGGTCACAACAGCAGCCCTGGGGTGCAAGCCTAAAGAACCAACCTCCCTCTACATATATCCACCACTGCAGAAAGTGTCTGACTGAAACCAGCAGTCATTCGGGGACAGCAAGTGACTTCCATACTGTGTACAATGTGTAAGCAAGGGTTGTAGGCACTTCTGTGAAGCTAAAACTCAAATGCACATAACTGCTGTGGGACCAGAGAACACAGAGGCTTTTACCAGGGGTGAGATGACAATCACCTTATGATTAGAGAATGTGGAGTCTTCAGCTAGTCCAGAGGAAGGATGGCAAATACCAAAGTCCAGCCCATTCTCCAAATGAATTCTCTCACTTCTGAATAGCCACCTAATACCGACACCAGACTCGTTCAGGGTCAAGAAGGAGGAGGAAAAGCAGCTGCTTTATCAGGACAGGAAAAAACCCACTTTTCTCCCAAATGCCTGCTGCCAGCAGTACAGTCATAAGGATTCTCAGAGCTCTGAGGAGACGAGGGAAGACCCAGCTCCTGGACCTACCCAATGCGAAGTAGGGAGGCAGCATTTGTATGTCCATGTAGCAGAGCATGGGGGTTAGAGATGCTCTCTCAGACATCCGTGCTACTGGCTGCCACAGACCAGTGTTGAAGGAGAAGGCCACATGCTAGACACAGTTCAAATTTAAAAACTGAAGAAGAGTCTGTAAGTGATGAAATTACTGTGGAATTGTAAACGGTCTTCAAGTCTGTTGACAAACCTAATATACCTGCAGTTACATCACCAACAGGACAGTAGACACAAATGGGCTTGAAGGTGACAGAAGTAAGAAAAAAGTGAAGAGATAAATTGAATTCTGCAAAGAAAAAATCTACTTCAGTTTCAAGTATTAGGCATTGTTTATATTCTCTCACTTTTTGAGCACACACATAGATTATCACTTGAAAATCAAAAGCAATGATGTTAAACATGTAAAGCTCTCCTAAAACTCAGTTACAACTGTTAGGCTTAGTTCCACTTCTAAAAGAAAAAGACAATTAAAAATGAAACAATCTTATAAACCTCTTTGATGATTCCGCTTACCAGGTAGGTGTTCAGTCAATAACTTCTAAAAGGAAATGAAAAGATACGTGAAATTATTCATATTTTTTCCCTATTGTTCATTTCTGCATTTTTCAGGACTCTCTGTTATTCTTCACTTAATCTTAATTGATTCGTTTGTTAGAAGTGCACTTTCCATGAACAATGAATCAAGTTTATTCTCTTTAAAAAAAAAAAAAAAAAAAATCTCCTCACATGTATTAACTGTGTTTTCCACCTTTTCATCATGAGTAAGCCTGTCTCTGTTCTGTGGTTTTTATTACTAACCTAGCTGACTGGTTGAGAAAAAACAACTCAATCTCCTCCCTCATGAACTCCTGAGTGTTTAGCACACCACTGTTGTCCTGATCTGGAACCAAGCCAAACTTCTGTGTATATAAAAACAAAGAAATATTGTCTCAAATATTTGAACATTTTAAAATAATATAAAGTTTCCAAGATTCTTCAAATGAAGAAATGTGAGAAGTTGCGTATCCTGTGCTTTACTTCTACGTTTCCATAAGTTTTTGGTTTTTTTTTTTTTTTATAACCAGTTTAGAAAAGAAAGCTCCTCTGTTTCAAGCTAAAGTATTTCATGCTGAAATACTTTGTCCCATTTAGGAATAATTTCACATTTCACTAGGGCTGAGCATATAAAATTCTCAAATTATGTGTTCAACGCCAGGATTTAAATGCTTCTGAGAAGACTTAGAAGCATATACTTCAATTTGTTAGGGATTTTCCTTACATAAAACATCTAAACACTGAGAATTCAGTAAGAACTGAGAGGGATTTTGAGGATATAAACATTCATTTTCAGGGTATTTCTAAAGAAGGCAGAAAAAATATTTTATAGTTCAAGTCAAATAAGGAATACTTGCAGGAAAGATATGGAAGGATCAATAATCAGGTGACTGACAGGACAGATTTGGGTCAGTAATGCCCATCAAGCAGCTTTCACAACAAAAGATCTAACGTATTCTTTACAATCTTGACCCTCTCAATGAGATGACTGAAGTTTGAATGCTAGGCTACATAGGGGATATTTCAATATATTGAGTGAATTAATGTCACCCCATGAAGACTACAGTCTGAACTGGTAGTCTATGTCTATCAGAAATGCTTTCATCATCAAACAAACTGAGCTTTGCTTCAGATACATGAAGTATCAGCCAAGGCAGACAGCAATAATCTGGGTGCAACTGTAATGAGCTGAAGGTTGACATGGTGGACTCCCTAAGAAATCATCCAGAGTGTGCATTCCTAAAACATCTCTTTTCCTGAGTACAACAGGGTATAAATATTTGGGTTTTTTATTTATATATCTAGAACATCACAAACAAAGATCTGCTTGGGGAACCCAAATCTAAGTTTGGGTTAAGGCTGTCCAAAGAGGTTGTGAAATCACCATTCTTAGAGACACTCAGAGGCTGTCAACATGGTCCTGCACAGCTGGCTCTTGGTGGCCCTGCTTGACAAGCGGGTGGACAAGATGACCTCCAGGGGTCTCTTCCAACCTCAGCCATTCTGTGATTCTGTATTTCCAGAGACAAATTTGACTGATCCTGCATAGATCAGCTGTAGTAATGCCATTTGATAAGACAGACAGCTTCTGTTTTCAAAAGGAGAAAGTTTCCACAACCAAAACATGCTCCATGGAAGGAATACTCAGATTTCAATGAATCATTACACCCAGCTGGTGCTTTCCAGATGCAAATTAACGTGTTTAATTACGATGAAAAGGTCTCAGCTTTCATAAAGTTCCCCATTGTGTCACTACAATTATGGTGAACAGATTTATCTCATCATCATATTTCAAGAGCCATATTCCCATAAGTCTGTACTAAACACATCATAACTTCACTTTTGTCATCTCATGATTCTGTTCTCCATCCCTGCTCCCTTCCTAAAAAAATAAAATACTTTTAGGTTGTGAGACATTATTTGCAATGCTGCCTATTTGCCGTAGGACCCTGGGTAGACGTATGGGAGTACACTTAAGATGTCAAATGACAGTTCATTTTTGAAGTACTGTCTGACAACATCCTCATGCCTTAGAGAAAATGCTGAGATGACACTTAGACTGGGCTGCCTTTTTGGATCTGTATGGAGAGAAGGACACCTCTTTTTTTTTTTTTTTTGTGAGGAGGGAGTGGGGTGAAGGGAGGGAAGAAGAATCTCTTTATGCAGAAAAATCACATCCACTAAGCACCAGACAAAAATAACCAGATCTGCTTTCCATGGTGACATCAAACTAAGTGTTGATTGCTGCCCAATAGAGAATCCTCTCACCTTGGAAAAAAGAAGCTAGAAAAAGAAAGAAACCAAATATAACACTCAGAGGCTGACAATTCCTCTGCAGATGTCTTCTTTTGTGTTCTTTCCTTACTGCCAAATACCAGGGCGGGAAAAGGTGGGGACAGGACACAGCAATCTGTAAGAGCAGCTCATTCAAACCTACTGACCTGGAGAAACAGCTGGAAATTCCAGTCTATATTCCTGTAACTACCATGCCACAGGAACTAAAATCTTTGCTAAGTGTTATTCAGGACAGCTGTAAACATTTCACAACATTTCATCTTCTTTGTGGGAAGTAATTTCTCCTAATCAACTACCATTTTTTTATCATTATTATTCAGTCTGACTTGGACTACTCCCTCCACTAACAAGGACGATTCCTTTCTGAGCCCGCAGATAATACATTCACTGAGGAATCTGTGTGTGATTTTGTCTGATCTTTCTGAATTCATCTCATTGGTTTCTCTTTGAAAATGAGTTTAAAACCCTAAATCTAGTATCAATTATGTTCTCCCCACCACTACTTTTAATGTAAGTGGTCAGAGGAAACATCAGAAGTTATTTCAGTCACAGCAGACAGTTTATCCCTTTCAGAGGTCTGAAATCAAATTATTCAGAAAAGATTTTGACTGGCTATTACTCTTCTTGCTTTCATCAAAGCAGGGCTTATCCGATCTCTTTTTTCCCTACCAAGGAAATGCTGGGGCTTTAAGCTGAGCACCCAGAGGTTTTGCCTCTCGCTACTGAACAGAAAACCCCAAGTCACAACTTACAGGGAAGTGGAAAGGAAAGGGGTGGCTGAATTTTGTCGCACAAAACAAGGCTGCTGGTAAACTGGAGCTGTGCCTCATTTATAATTAGCTTACTTCAGCTGATGGGCTGATTGGTTTCCAATTCTATATGCTTCTGCTTTTGCAGCAAGTCTGAGCTTCCAGCAAGAAGAAAGAAGACCGAAGTGTCTTAATTTACACTAATCTACAAAGGAAATTGGGTCCCTTTTTCCACATGTACAACTAAATGCCTCAAGAAATGCACAAAGTTAAGCAGTGAAGCAGGAGATACAAATTCTTTTGTCTCTGGCTCTTGTTCCCTAACGAGATATAAGTTGCTTCAAACATCTTGACGCATGAGGCAGGATTTAGGGGACAGTATCCTGAAAAGTCAAACACAGCCTCAGGACACAGTTAAAAAAAACAACATTCAGGTTAATCACATTCTGACTCAGAGTTCAGCATCTCCCTAAACATGCAGACACGTTTGGGTAGGATAGGCTGGCAGCCATAGACTACTGTGGAGGGTAAGAACACAGGAGAGGACTTCAGGGGGGAGGGGGGGAGAATCCAATTTATTTTTTTATTAATTAGAGGAACAAGCAGTTCAGTAGATTCCTATCCACTGCATAAGAGGGAAGAATATGAATGAAGATTGAAGGTGAAGCTAAGGAAGAGAGAATACATACTTGATACAAGTTTTGCTAAAAATATAACCTGCATAACCGATTTGGAACCCTTTAAGTTTCAGCCTAAAACAACCAGGGCAATAAACATTTATCCTCTAAATTGTCATTCCTAAAATAATGCTTGGCAAAAAGGGTAGATTATTGCATTTATGCCGCCTTAGGTTGGAGTACAGCTGCAGGCTTTTCAGATCTCTTTAACAGAGGCTGCCAAGAAACAATATGATTGTTGATCTGATGAGCTGATAACAGCTCAGGAACTTGTCTTAGAGGACAGGTGCTTCAATCCATGAATCTATCAATTCATCAATGTGTTGTAAGACCCTTGTCCTTTCATGTAGCTGCAAAGCAAAGTGACAATAGAGTACTCAAATATTCCACATTCCTATTCTTGAAATAACACCAATGAGTTTCTCTCTCCCTTTCTGTGAAATTTCCATCGGAATCAAAGGCAGGCATGAAACTTTGATTAATATGAAATTTGATTCTTTTTCTGCCCATGGGCATAGTTGTCAGGACAATATTGGAAAGATGAAAAATAGTGAACAATTACAAAAAGATTTGCTCCTCCTCTTCCTTAGATGGCTGACGTACAGCCAAAAGCAACACCGTGTAAAAGGAATACCAGTGTCCTTGAATTCAGAAAGACAGCTGCACATTAAGTCAAATAAGGAACTTCCACATACAGCACAATCAGTGAATATATACCACAGCAATTTTATAAACAAACACATCAAACTGTAATGACCTATACTACCAAACACTTTACCTGTAGTAAAGGATGTTCCTCCCCCTCAGCAAGGAACCCCAAACTTCTTTAGGGTCTCTGAGGACAAAGAACTAGTCAGGTGGAGCAAAAATTATTTAGACAACTTATCTTTAAAAATGGATACTTCTTTCTTTCTTCTTCATGCGCACAAGTTTATGTGGAGAAGGTAAACAGGAAACACACCTTCAACAAGCTCACAAATTTCTCACATCAGGGAAATAAAACTCCACCAGCAGTCTCTAATCATTCCTGAAGCCTCCGAAAGAGCTACTACTATTATTACAAACAGCAGGTGGGAGAGGAAAGCTCTCATACTCAGAATGCAGAGCAGGGAAGATACAGCTGTAAAGCAAACCCTGGCTGAAGGACTCAAACTCTTCAGCTCCCAACAGGCAGCAGCAGACACAGGTGCAGTATCTGAACCTTACTGCATGAGATTTGCTGGCAGTGGATTTTGTGAAACCCTGCTATTCTTGCATCTATAGAGTTGTTAAGCAGAACACAAGGAAGCCAAAAGAAAAGCTGAGGGTTTGAATTATTTAAAAGAGGTTGCATTAAGCAGAACACCAACTCAAAATATGAGGCTGGGTAAGTGAGTGGAGGAGGAAAAGGAGCCATGACATCTGTAGATTACCTAGCCTTAAGAACAAGCCCAGTTATCTCCAGTCCTAAAGAGAACTTCTCTGGTATGATACTAGGTAGTAAACTTGGGCAATATACTATCAACAACAAACCATATCAATGGCTTGATGATCTATAGTAGCCTTCAGGTGAACAGGATGGAACACCACATATAGCACTTTTCCTCTGAACTTAGACTCAAACTCCCTGTGCCTTCCTATCTCAGCAGCAGCCAACCTTCAGCTTCTAATCTCCATGGGCTTGAAAAACATCAAAACTGGCACAAGATGCAAGAGAGGATTTCTTTCTTCCCAGAGCAGATGATGTAAGAGATGGAGTGGCCCCTATTTCAGGTAGACTTTGCTTCTACGACCATCTCCCTTTAAATGTCAGCCACAGGTGCTCTACTATTAATATACATCAACTCGATCAACACAAGAGTGCACAGATCTCTACAACAGATATCCCACCAGGTATTGGTAAAGATCTTTCTTTACTGAAAAGCAAGACTGAGCATTTGTCTCCAATTTAACTGTAACCATGTATCCTGGGGTAATATAAAAACAGTTTGATTGACATATGAAACACATATGAAACAAAGCAATTAAGGTATTCCTCCCCCTGCACGTCACTGCACCTTAATGGCTGTAGAGCTTCTTGGCGGGATGATGTCTCTTTAAGAAGCTGCGTGCAAGAGAGACGGCTCCTGCCTTTTCCTGCCTGCCATCTGGGACGAGCCGCTATCTGCCTGCACTCGTGCCTTTGCCATTTGCCACCCTGCGACCGGAGCTGCCCTTGCTGCTACAGTTGCAGCCATTTTGCCTGCCCTCTGGACTGTTGAGGACTGCTGAGGGGACTGGCTGTTGCTGACCTGCTGACCGGCGATCTCACTTGCTGCTGCCTGCCACAAATTCCTCCTGCTGCTTTGCCCAGGGGGCAGGAGCCAGCCCCTGCTTCAGTTCCTGCCCTGCGACTACGTGCCTTGTAGTTTGCCCATGGTTTAACCCTCGCTGTACCAGATCTCCAAACCTTGTCTATATTTGTTAATCCCTTGCTGTTGTTTGTTTGCATAATATTGTTTTTGTTGTTATCAAAATAGTTTTAGTTTCCAGAACTTAACTAAGGCCTTGCCCACTTTTACCTTTCCCTTTTATCTCTCTCCTTAACCCTTTCCTCCTGGAATGGACAAGGGGCTGATTTGGAGAGACAATTTGTCCCATGGTTTGGCCCTGCCTCAGCCAAACCCATGACATTTACATTGTCTTAAAATTAGACAAGATTTATCTCATTTTAGGTCTGTGAACAAACGTAACTGTGACTACAGCAATGAAAATTAACATCCTGTGGAAGATTGCTTTCCTCTGCCTATCTCATAACTAAAGGAGTTTACTTTAGCAGGTGAGGTTCCACTATTACCCAGTTCAACATCTTGGGATAAAGAATCTACAAAAAGACTTGGAACACAGAAATTGCAGATGAATCAACTTTGTTTCTAGAGTTTGATATGTTCTGCTTAATCTAAATATCCTCTCCAGACATTGGATCTAAATAAATCTCTCCTGATTGCATGCATCACATGCAGTAAGTTCTTCACAACATTAAGACACCCGTTGCAAACAGCAGCTTGAAAGTTACTTTTAATCATTAAATAAACTTCATGTTTGGAACAGGTTGCAGAGAACACACACAGAAACAACAACCAAGTATGAATAGTTATTAAATCACTTCGCTAGAAAGGAACATCTATTATTTAAAAAAACCCAAAACTACCAAACACCACATTAGAGCTCTAGCTGAAGTCTCATACATCCCCTCTCAAAGTTAGAATCCAGAAATCTTTTCAGAAGGCAATAAAGAAGCTACCATTTCAGTACAAAAGCATTCCAGTAAAGTCTCCTCAAGTTTTCTATCAGAGAATCTTCTAAAAATCTCAAGTCATAAAGCAACTAGCTATACATTTTTATTTTAGAGATCCCTTCAACAGTGAACTGTCTCTCTCCTTCAGCCCAGAGCATTTTGACCTCCATCTCCCAGGGGAACTATCTCCCCAGACCCTGGAGACATCCTCCACCACCTGATTCCAAACTTGTCCTGTGCCTTTTATCTCTGAGTGAGAATGATTCATTCCACACGCACAATTCAGAGAAACAGTACTGTTTGAGCTTTTTTTTCTTTTTTTTCCATATTCTTTAACAAACAGCTTTCCTGAGTCCTACAATGTCAGACTCACAATGTTTTATCACAAGTCATAATAAACATTCACAGTATCCACAGTCTAAATACATTAACAGAAAGAGCAGACCTACAGTCCTTTGCCTGCCCAATCTTCACATTATACATATTAGAGACTCATGCTTTCAACATTTCAGGCTTAAACTTTGATTTTAAGTATCTTTAAAGTGGTAAAAAAATATGAAATAAGTCTTTACGATAGGTTCCAAATGTACACAGGCTACATCAATATTATTACAAACTACTACCTCCAAAGTTATCGAGTGACATTTTGTATTGACAACTTTGTCTGAAATTATTCCATATGATACATACCGATTCTGAAGGTTAAAACGTTAAGTCCTGAGTAAGCAAAAAATTCTCAAGCTCAATCCCACTCACACGAATTAAGTGTTCTACTACTTCAGAGCTTTGGGAAAAATAGAAATCTGTACACTGAAGACTCTTGTATATAGGTACAAGAAATGGTGCAGGCAACATGAAAGCTGTTTGTACCGCAACGTTCTCAGAAATCATTTCAGATACTTACTGTTTTCCAAGCAGAATCTTGGACAGATCTTGTTCAAAAGAAGTTCCTGACGTAACCGAAGAACTTCAGATTCCAGCGCTTCAACTTTCGATTTCCATCCAAAATCTTGTTCAGATACAGTTTTGGCAAGGTGTTCAGCGTATTCTTTGCAACTCTTCCCTGGTGGTTTTGAGCGGATAATTGCAAAAGCCAAGGCTAGTTTTGATATTTTCAAATACCAAACTTGATTTTCTCTGCTTTTCTCTCCTCCTTTTATTTCTATTACATTAAACAGAAAACAAAAAAGTGACTTCACTATAAATCTATTAAGGAAATTATGCACAGTATTTTCCTGGCTTTGAAAATGTTCAACAGCGAGACCAAACTATTTTATTTCTAGCGCATTCCTACATCATCGAGGAAAAGAGTAGAAATATAAGCACCTGTGTAGAATGTGAGAATAAAATATACATGAGCTGCACTCCAGATATAAACATAAAATTCAGGTAGTGTTTGAGAATAATTGCAGGAATAGCAAGCACTTCAAATAGGTTTATCCTAGCAAAATTTTAATTGCCAATGTTATTGCCACTAAAATAAAGATGATAATACTAACCTGAAAAAAACTCCTAGACCTTCTCTGCCACCTCCCCGCACATACCCCCCACCCTCCCCCCCAAAATAATCCTAAACCCTTGACTGAAGAATGCACATGGGTTTATTTATATTTAGCTTAAACAATACATACAATTTCTTCAAAGTGTTCCAAAAAGTCCCAGTGTTCAAAAGGTAAAACTTCTGAGGTTGCTGTTAGTTTCTGGACACCTGGTATTGCTGCATTTGCAGTTCTAAGTGTACATTAAGCCTTAAGCCTGTAGAAAGGTCTATGCAGACAGCTTTGAAGTGATGCAAGTGGCTAGCAAGGTAAGTGAAGAAGATAAGCTCTGTTATAAACAGTAAGGATGGGGCAAAAGGCATTACAGGAGTCAGAAAAATATTTGTCTAGATGATTATGCCCTGGGCAGCAGCACAGGACCTAGGAAAAGGTAAAAATGGAATTAAAAATAACTAATAATATCCAGCCTATCTAATCAGCAAAGTTATTTTTATTCTAATTCCACACCATTTTCACTCAGTAGTTCACTGTATTTTTTTACTTGAGAAAATATTTCTTCCAGAGTAATAATAATGAAAAAAAAAACCCACTTCCTACACTTTCGTCCTGACCTTGACATCTGTTTGTAATACTATTTTTTCTTGTTATCCAAGAAAACTGCAGTCTAAACACTCTAATAAGCCGTGTTGACTATCTCTGAAATGGTCACAGCACAAGTTTGAAACAGGTATTTTATGTCATCCTTTCACTAGAGCATCTGCTCTCACTAAGCTGATTGCTTCCTTTGGTTCTCCTCAACTTTGGAAAGTAAGTTACAAATCATCACATACTTACCCATCCATCCATCAGGGGCACTTACAGGAAGAGATACCTTTGAAGTATTTCTTTCAGCTTTCTAGTACTTCTGAAATGCACAAACAATTCCTGTACCTTCCTGGCACACTGTCCATCAGACACACCAGTCAGTTACACTTTGAAATGTACAGAGCACAAGGGATCAGACCGCAAAAATTCCTTGGGATCTGTCTACCTACAGCTACATTTTAAACTACTGCTCTCCACTTGAAACACTTCATTCCTACCCTGTGTCAGGGCAAATACACGTGGTCTATGCCACCAGTGCACCCTTAAAGTTAATGAATAAGCCCTTGGAAACGGAACTACACTGTCTATACCCACCCCTTAAAGCAGTTACGCATTAAATAAATGCTACTTTTTGCAAAATTTCTTACTTGTAAAAATGTATTTCACACAACTTTATCATTCATATCTAAGAATTCCAATGAAAAAGCAGAAGTTAATTCTCTCAGCCTCAAAGGATCAGTACCTCTGTGAGACAACAAACTGATCTAAGACTCTTTTTGGCCTTATACATTGAAGGAAATGTTTTACAAATACAGAACTAACTGAACTGCTCTCAAAGCTGCTAATAAAATGAAATACGTGGAACCACACTGAAAGAAGATAGTATAGTAACAGTATAGTATCCAAAATCTTTGGCTTTGAACCTTAAAGGAGCTCCCCAGATTATCTCATCTTCTCAATAGAAGTTTCACCTAGATATTACTCAAACAGTGTCTGTCAAGCTCCATTCTTACAAAGTTCCTTTGCAGAGCAGAGCCACATTAAGGCAGGCAGAAAGATGTCTTACAAATGCCTTATACTGCTAGTTTATAATTTTGATATCTCCAGGGACTACTTTGCAGAAGCTTTCTGATTCCTCTCCATTTAAAAAAAGGACAAATAAAGATTTGCTTTGTGCTTTATAGCATGCTTTGTCAGTATTACCATTTTCCTTTAAATTATATTGCGGGAAGTTGCAGAAGGACCAACATTTCAGTGTGGGTCAGGAGATGGTATTTAATTTCAGCCTTTCATGAATGTTCAGGTGCCTTTTATTAACAGAGTCACCATCAACACTTTTTTTTTCTATCAAGCTCTGTTTATTTCTACTCACAACATAATATTACAAAGAAAAGTTAAAGTTAGCTGTTTGAGCACTGATGATTTACCACTATGCACTTTACACATCTCAGCCTCTTAACCCTAAATCAAGTGATTTAGAGTAAAAAAAAAAATCCTCAATAGAAATAATCTAACAAGTAGACAGGTGTTACAAGGAACTGGAAGGGGAATAGTTGAGACCGAATTTCTACAGCTCAAGGATTAGAAGTGTGAAATGCCACTTTAGTAATATTTTGTCACCACTTCTTACCAAACTGAAGAGAGTCACTTTTCTACTTTTTTTTTTTAACGGGGACTACTATATTTTAAGCAGAACAAAAACCTTAGTGTGCATGCTATTAATACAACACAGACAAGCAAAAGGTTCTTTCACCCTCATCACACCAAAATGCTATTTCCTAAAGGAGATGTATCTCTAATAAATGACACAAACCATGGTATTTTACCTAACTTTGCTTTAAATCACAACCATCAAAATCTTAAGTAGCATTCCACTGTAACACTTACGACACAGTTAAGTAATGAAATTTGGATTCTGAGGGAGGCCTTTTTCTCTTTAACATCTTGTACAGACTCACTTCTGCAGTAGCAGTGCCTTACACTAAATGAATTTAATGAGGTATCCTTACTCTGGAGAAAAAGAGATGGTGTTACAAAACAAAGCAAAACAAAACAAAAAACAAAACAAAACACACAGAACACAAAGCTGATTATGCTTAGGAACAAGACACAAAGCAGTTTTTGGAGAAGTAATTCTGTTGGAATCTTAAAATCTCATGTTTTAAAACAGGTAGTTAATGACAAATGGTGATATACCTGCACGTATTACCAGAAACAGTGAATTTCCTAGAGGATTTTATAGTGAATGTAGAGCTCTCTTACCTCCTTTCTATTACTGTCACTATTATCATCTCTCTTCTCCTTTTACAGTCACGAAAAGAGAAGTTAGTGGAAAGAAAAGCTGGAGTTTTAAGAGTTGATTCAAATTTTTCACAGTTCCCTAAAGGGACAACTCTCTCCAAAAACTACTGTAAAAAATCTCCTTGAAAATAATATACTGGATGACGTTGTTAGAAATACGGCAATGCTGGCCAGCTGTAAATTAACAAAAATCACACAGCCATCTGTTGCTCTCAGGAAGTGCTGCACCACTGACCACCAAATATGAATGCATTCCACTAAAAACATATTGGCAGCTACAGAGGTTTATCAATAATATTTCTGCTCATATCAGCACAGAAATGACACCAATGTTTTGGAAGAAAAAAAGGTTTAGAACTAAACCAGAAATTTTCCTTGTTTGGGAATAGTACCAGGACAGCAGCAGAAAGAAGTCACCAGTCTAACCTAGATGCTAATGCCAAAATGCTTTGGGTTGGAAGGGGACCCTCAAAGGTCATCTAGTCCAATACACACCCCCCCCTTCCTGCAGTGAGCAGGGACATCTTCAACTAGATCAGGTTGTTCAGATCCATGACCAATCGGACCTTGAATGTTTCGAGGGATGGAAATCTCCCCAGGCAAATTGGTCCAGTGTTTCAGCACCCTCACAATAAAAAAATTTCTTCCTTATTATATTCAGTCCAAATCTACCCTCTGTTAGTTTAAAACCATTACCACTTGTCCCATCACAACAGGCCCTGATAAAAGATTGTCCCCATCTTTCTTATATGCCTTCTTTAAGCACTGGAAGGTTGCAGTAAGACCTCCCTAGAGCTTTCTCTTCACTAGGGTGAACAACCCCAACTCTCTCAGCCTGTCCTCATAGCAGAGGTTCCCCATCCCTCTGATTATTTCTGTGGCCCTCCTCTGGACACGGTCCGACAGGTTCACGTCCTTCTTGTGCTGAGGAATCCAGAGCTGGACACAGTATTCCAGGTTGGGTCTCACTAGAACAGAGTAGAGGGGGAGAATCACCTCCCTTCACCTGCTGGCCATGCTTCTTTTGGACAGACCAGGGCATGGTTGGCCTTCTGTGCTGCTAGAACAAACTGTTGGTTCATGTTAAGCTTTTCATCCACCAGTACCTCAAAGTCCTTCTCCACAGGGCTGCTCTCAATCCACTCATTGTCCAGCCTGTATTGATACTGAGGATTGCCCCAATTCGAGTGCAGGACCTTGGACAAAATAATGCGTTACAGGAACTGGAAGCATCAGAAATTAGCCAACAAAACACTTCTGGTACCCAAGTTACTCAGCAAGACTAATTACTTTACAACAAAGCTTAATTTTTGTGTTTATTGTGTGTTAAGGGAACCAGTAACCCCTTGTGAGTCCTGCTAGCAGCAGGGCACGGCACCCTAACAACAGATACCATCCAGTGACAAGTTTCCAATATAACTCCCTCAATCCACAGTATGATAGTGTAAGTGCACCTGAAGGGCAGGATTGGCTAAAATCACTGTCAGAGGACTGGACCTCCAGATTTCTGACACGAGAAAGACAGACCCCCCCACTTCTTTCCAGCCTTCTAACTCTCATGCAGGGAGAGGGTACTGAGGACCCACAGCACCATCAATGTCATTGCCATGGAAGGCTGCTGAAATAATTACAGAAGTCATGAACTGTCCTGTACAGCTCTGTTAGATAACGAAGGGGAACTAAGAGGTGCTGTAAGATCCTTTGAGGACCTGAGATATAAACAAGATAACAGAAAGAACCAGTATTTGATGCAGCAGCTCATTAACTACAGCAAGATACCTTTCCGGTAAGTCTCACGTTGTTTTTGACACTGTCTGCAACATGTGAAGAGGAAATAATTCCAAATAATTAGAAAAAGACCCCCACTATTTTCAGATGAGCATCTTTAGTTCACTTGCTTCTCAGTCAGAAACTTCGTATATTTAACACCATTCAAAAGGTCAAAGGTTTCACATTATTCGTTAAAAAATCAAAACAATTCAAATCATTATTACTGAGACCATCCATTAAAGCCATGAAACTTGCATGTAAACTTAAACCAGTCGTTAAAGTAATTTTAACAAGCTATAAAATCTCCTATTTCCAAATACTCTGCATCCCCACAAAACAACTGTTCAGGCACCTTGCTAGTTAGCGGTCCCCACCTTCATACTGATAACATGCTGTCAAAGTATGGAAGCTGAGGGGAAACACGTGACCTCTTCAAAAAACAAAGACAATTCCCTGAGCTCACTACTGGCACAAAAGAATCCCTTCCTCCCCTAGCACTCTCTTAACTGTCAGAAGATTCTTCGGTTTTCTGTCTCCTGCCTCTTCATTGTTTGCTTTTCCACTGTTAACCACACAGAACTGAACTGCCCGGTCTCTGAATGCAGAGCAGTTGCCTTTACTGCCTCACAAAACACCAAATTAAGTCTCTAGAGCAAAAAAAAAAATACTCTTGGATGCTATTTGGGTTCTTCTACCTGATGCCAGAACTGCACTAGTGTCAACAAGAGGCTGACAGGGATAACAATAATTTTCTGTCTTTAACAGAAGTGCAGGGATGATATCATCATTATTCTTTCCATTAGCACACCTGAATTAGAAGACTCAACCTCCCAAACAGGGTTAACCTAGAAAGAGGTGCAGTTAAGTTTGCAGTCAGATCAAAATGGACTGCTCCTTGAGGAAAAACCCAGCCATCTTAGGATGAGCCTCCCGCAGCAACTAGGCCCACATGCCCTGGTCTCTCTCAACCAGCTTGGGGTTCCTCTACCCAGAGGAAAGGCAGCATATGCCACACCCAGCCATCAAGAGAGAAGCTACTCAGTTTGCACATGTGAATCCTCAGCTCTAGAGACTTTAAGAAATCTTTCAGAGGTGTTTTGGCTTAAGGGAGGTGAATAATTTTAGATAATTCACCTTTCTGCACACTAAGCAGTCTTGACTGACTTTGAGAACAGAGAATTCACAGAATTATGGGGCGAAAGGGGCTATGTTCTACTGTGATTTAAAATTATAAAGCACCTTGAAATAAAACCATAACCTAAGCTTCCCTGAAATAATTCACTATCTGAATAATACTCATTTATGTCATAGGATTGCACACCTTAGGCACGATCTCTAAGTTTGCCCATGAAATTCATGGCTAATAATGGAAGAAATGTCTTCAAATGTTATAAACAAAACCTTATTGCTTGCAACAGGACATTTGTTACTCAGTTCACTATCACCTAAGATTGAACATTTTAAAAATTCATAGAGTAACACACAGAATAGTATGTAATTTATTTAACTTACAGGCCATTCAAGTGCTCAGTTTTCTTCACATTTGAAATACATGGGACATATAAAAAGATTTGTCAGGATAGAAAGAAATTGCCATTCACCACTAGTACACAGCTAAAAATCTTCAGAGAGTCCTAAACAATAGTATGGAACAAATACAAAAAAATGGGTTTCCTTTTAAATTTAAGTGTATGGTCTGTCTTTAATGGTACAAACATAATAGGAAAAACTGTTCTGTTGCCATGATTTTTACTTTAACTAGTCTGTCAATTACATACTGCAGATAAAGGTGAAAAAATTACCCACACCTTTGTAACCTCATTCTGCATTGCGCAGTAGCAATCAAGATATTGAACTGATATAATGGAACATGAAATGATGCGAGTGCTCTAGCAGAACCGGGCTGACCTGCAGACACATATGGCCACAACATTAAGCAACAACAAAATAAACTTGAATTGGTATGCCTCACATAATAGTCTTTCATATATATAATAAATAATGACAACGGGACATCTGCATAATCGAGACGAACTGAAGTATGCCTTCTGTTCCAATTAAGCAGCTTTTATTGCAAAAATGTATATTAAACCAAGGCTACTCCAGTGTCTCTTGTGAACAACCTATACTCATAATACACAAAGATATGCAATGTGGACATACTTACGAGGGAGAAACTTGGTTTCACTACCACAAGCCTAAACTACACCTCCAGCATTTTTTTTTTAAAATGGACTCAAGATGCTAAAATGATATTGAAAATAATAAATATTTAAAATATGGTATGTCAAAAGCACAAAAAAACTTGATTAAAATGTAACATGATTTATTTCTTCAAACAATTTAACTTTTAAATAATTTTAGCTTCTAAAATCAAGTAATATAAATTCTTCAAAACCAAATGACATGAATTAGTTGAAAAAAATATTTCAGAGCTTTTTAATATTCCCCGATTATAACCATTTCATAGCACTTAAGAACATAAGCAAGCATAATCCCTCAGGATTTCAGTAACATTTTAGATGTAGGATTTATCTCCTCTTAACTACAGAAATCTACATTTTAGAAGGCTACAACCAAGCTAACCATCCAGACTTCCTTTACGATCAATGGGCAGAAACACAGATTTCTAACGTTAAAAATAAGCCAAGCGATTTGTACATCTACTTTGTCATGAAGTTAAGTCATGACCCAGAAACACTTGTTTCCCGTCCCCGACTACAAAGAGAGTGAAGGTGACTAGATCTGGTGTGCATACATGTTATCGTAGACAGATAACTTCAGTGAGAAGAGTCGGTGCACCACAGGCAGTTAAAGGGGAGACCTTCAAAAAACTATTTAAGTGTCTAACTAACAAGAGACATTTTGCAATGCTAAAGTCAGCACCTTTTAAAAGAATTTTGTAATCCTAGATTATTTGAGTATCTCTGGGGGAAAAAAAAAGCTTTCTAGAATAAAACTCCAAAATTTTGTGATAATAACCTTGTGAACATTTAAACATTGTCCATGCACAAACAAAATAGCACGTAAGTACAAAGTAAAACACATGGGAAGCATCAAGTATGCCCAGAATTAAATGAGCATAAACAATTTGCTTGACCCCTCAAAGTTACTGTGCATATCCCCTCAGTGAGATCACATGAGGAAAGGATTTCCTCCCATTTGAAAATGTGGGAACTCCCAATTTAAGATACCACAAGACTATCAATACTCCCATAACTATATGCTTAGACTCTCTTCCCAGGTTTGGACTGTTCTGGCATTTTGCCTTCTGAACAGAATCATTTGACAGGGTTTCTTTTGTCTTTTTTTCTAACACACTGTTGTAGGAAATACCGTATGATATTTAACATACAAGAATAACAAGTCATTTAAGAGTTCAACTCTGTCAATCTTTTTAAAGAAACTTTACAAAGTATTGACAGTGAGGACAGCTTATGCACTGCGGCGCCCTTAAAGAGATAAAAGGATTCACTTCCGCTCTGTTCCCATTAGAAAAACCCAAGTAAAAAACACTACTGTAAGCCTGAGATTTCTGGTCATTTTAAATTATGTATAAATTCTCCGTATAATCTAAGAGTTCTTCCTTTTGCACTCCTTTTTCCCTCCAACAGGCATTTTTTGCTGTGTCACTTTCCATGACACCTAATGAATCTAGCATACAGCACCGTTACCAATACAATGTTTCTTTACTATTCTCACTATTAAAGACATGCAGATATTCCCACAAAAGGGAATTTAATCCTGCTGTTCAGAAATTAAAGTATAACTCAATGGTGTAAATTTCTCTCTTATATTGGCATAGATTTCTTCCCCTATCAGAACAAGACTGAGGAAATGTTCTTCATTACGGCTTTATGAGGGAGACCATGAAATTCGGACCCTTATTCATTTACAAAGTTTCATATGTACTATTAAAAATTACATAAAGTGTAAATTTACAGTTGGCATTTTAGACTGTGGAAAATAATCCCAGTCTTTATATACTGTGAAGTTACAACAAGAAAGCAGCCGTTATCTCCCAAGTTTTACTTATTGCAATGACTGCATTAGCTCTCAAATGTAGTATTTCAAAGCACAGTTCAAAAAAAGGTAATTATGAGGAGTTTGCAGGATTATACAGTGATTATTTTGCATCTCTCCTCTTCCCATGTTAAACTATATTGACTAAAATATCACCATAATTTCCTTTTCAATTTCATACTTTCAGCCTTTACCTGAATAGTTCCATTTAGACAAGATTTTAAATCTGAAAGATCAGAATCTTTCAGCGAACAAGTTTCCTTCAGGTAAGTTACCAGAAAGCATCGATTGTATTGTAAAAACCTTGTTCTTGGCTTTCTTAGATAAATTTTATATTAGCAGAATGAAAGATAAGATGGTTCAGGAGAAAGCATATGTTCATAATACAAGGAAAAGAGAGAATAGTAGGAATACTAGGAGTCTAGTACGCTAAAGAGCATACAGCATGGAATGAAGAAGGATGTCATATATATTATAGGTACTAACATAACTATAACCACATTTAAAAACGTAGTACCTCAATACTAGTTTATGAAGCACTGGAAGTTGTAAAAGACAGTGAACCACAGAAGTGACTTGCCAAGCATTCACGGCCAAGTCCACAGACAAGAATTTTTTACACTTTAATTCAGCTCAATTACTCTTTTGTTCAAATTAAGAAAACAATTGTAAAGTAAGAGAAAATTAATCATTCATTTCTTCCATCAGTCACTGAGAAAAGTGTAAGAGACTGAGCACTATGATTTCTAAATTCTTAAGGACAAAAACAATAATTTCAATTCACTGACATTAGCGATAATCAGTTTCGGATAAAAATATTGATAACTCCTTGATAGCTCTTGCATTGTATCTGCAGGTTTAATGCAACCTTATTTGCAGAGCACTAACAACATTAATTGAATTCCAGCACCTATCCAATACAACTTAGCAACAATACAGCATTCTTATTTGCGACTGGTGAAACGAGCAAGAAAAAAACATCAGCTTTGTAACATATCAGAAAAGAAAACTACAACTAAATATAGACAGAAGTCATTCAGCGCTTATGCTCTCCCTTAATAATAAAAAAAGTGGTGCAACTTTCATGTGAACGCGGCCATTTCCTTCCAAACAAAATAACCCTTTCCTCAGGTAACCACTCCTGAAACACCAGAGACTGCCTCCCGCAGGCTGCCCCAAGGAGAACCAGCCCCAGCGGCCTGACACGCTTACCAGACGCCGGCCGGGTGGGGGCACCTCCGCAGGCCGCTGCCTCCTGACCGGAGCCCTTGCCCAGCCTCCCTCACCGCCGCCCCGGCCGCGGGGAGGCGAGGCCTCCGGGAAGCCCCGACAGCTTCGGGCCCCAACCCACCTGCAGCGGCAGCCCCGCCGCGGAGCCCGCTCCCCGGCTCCATAGCGAGCGGCAGCGCCCGACAACCACCTTCACAGGTGCCCCGCGCGGCTCGCGCTGCCCCCTGGCGGGCGGCGGCCCAGAGCTGCGGGGGCCGCACTCGGGGGGCGGGATACGTGCTCAGCACCCGTGCTGGGCCTCGCCGGCCCGTCGCGTAGGCCTTGCCCGGTCCCGAGGCACTTCTATGTGGACCCCTCGTACAGCCCCTCCTCGTCCCGCTCGTGTGGATCTTTCCTCCCGCTGGCAGGGCTGGGACAAGTTGAGGGATAAGAGGGTAAGACTGAAGGCCACCTTGGTGCAAAGGCAAAGACCGCCTTAGTCGGGAAGGTGAAGGAAGGGGGAAGCAGGGCAGCCCCGCAGGAGAAGCCAGAAGGCCCCTTGTGCTTCCTCCGGAGGGAGAGGCGAGCGCAACTGTGGGCAGGCTTGCACAAGCCTAGCCCTGGGCGCCCAGGTTTTCACACTCGGCCTGCTGAGGGTCGAGGTGACAGAGCTTACCTCAGCCACCTGAAAGGACCCCCTGTGCTTCTACACTGATCTGTGTATGATCTCAAATCTGTGGCGTTTTTACTGCTATAAATTGCATGAAGGTCTCGTGCTATTTTGTTGATTAATTTTGGGGTCCTTAAACATTTCTTATGTTTGGATATCCTAAGAGCAAATTAGATTATAAAACTTAAAACCAGTATTTCTTTAACAGTAGATTGGAAATAGAAGCTGCCTTCTAGAAGCTGCAACACTGATGAAATTAGTTTTGTATGTAAAATTATATTTTTTACACACTGCTGAAAAAGCTCTGTTAAGATCTTGGCAGGAAGTGGATTCTCTTCAGCTGAGGGTTGAGGGAGGGAGGGAAGAAAAAAAATTGGTAATGAAGTCAGATGCATTAGGTACAGTCAAGCTTATCACAATGTATCAAGTTCTTGAGTAGAGGGAGATTGATCTTTCTAATCAGAAAAGTCTTGAGATGTGACAAACAGTATCTACTTTTAAAATTCTCATCCCCATTTTTTTGTTCTTGGATAATCTAAACAGCTTTATTTTTAACACATTAATTTATTTAAAAACCTAACTTTTTTATCAATATTCATAGTGATAGACTTCAGAGCTAATGTACTTAGTTTTTTGGGTTTTTTTAATTTGAAAAATAAATTTGCCATCCCAACTACAGAAAACTGTTAACACATTGGAACTTTCATTTTAGACTTCAAATGATAAATTAGGCTGAATAATTTAAAGACTATTTTCATCCTGACAGCACTACTTCTCAGTGAAACCCCGGGGGAAAAAATAACAGAACATTCTCCAGCCTTTTAGTACAGTGAGATATCATGCGCTACACTTTATTTATCATTTTCTGTGCATCTTTTGTGCATATAAGTAAGTGATGCAGATGGTTTGCAAAGTGGACAGCCATTATGTAGATCAGAACATCCACATTTTCACATAATCTTTTCTACTATGACTGAAGTAAAAGATTCAGAGACATCAGTGCTTTCGCTGCTAAACCTGGGCTGTGTATGTGGAGAGCTGGATCTAAAAAGCACTATTAGGCAGAAGCAACATTATTACTGCTCTAAAAAAAAAAAAGTGGCTCTGCTTTTGAGAGACTACCAGTCCTACTCGCAACTGTAGGTTTACTGAGATGCACCTAACTATCCTGAGGCCTTCTACCATTAAGCAGCTGCCTTGGAGGGGTGTTTTTCACTTAGACATTTAAGAGTTGCATAAATGTAGTTATAGATGCACACCCTCCCTGCCGGCTTTTTTTTTTTTTTTTCTTTTATCTTGAACTAGTAGTAGTTAAAGGAATGTGTGTTAAACTTCCAAACTTATTGTATGCAACTTTCGGAATACCAGCCAAGGTGCACCTTTTTAGAGTTTTTAGGTTTTCCTTTAAAATAAATTGAAGCATCCCAATATTTCAAGGTGGAAAAAAGATTATTTCCCCTCACATTAACACAGCATCTCTAAGGACTTTTTTATTCACACAAAATCAGAAAAATCTGGGCACAATCAGCTGCAGATTCACTGAGATGTGTGATCCTGTTTTATTGAAGAGCACTTTTTACAAATAATATATAGAACTTGCATTAACTTTATGCACTGAATATTCCCAGTTATTACATTAGCTAACATTGCTTTTTCATAAATTAACCCTGTGTGTGCACATGCACATGTGCAAATTAACGTTATATCCAATAAATAAAAAATAAGATACACATCCCATTTTGATATTGAAACATGGGGTGATCAGCACTGCACGTAATCTCAAGTGAACCAGCAGTAAAATCAAGCTTTGCTTTGAAATAAGCAGTTTGTAGATCATGAAGGAAGCTGATTCTACAAGTTGCAGATAAATTCTTTTGATCTCTATTTCTGAAGATGCCTTTTGATCTCCAGAACAGTCAAAGGATATATTCATGGCAAAAGGTCATTCAGAATAATTAGCTGCTTTTATTAATAATAAAACATAACAGCAGTGCAGGTGTTTAATCACATTAGGGGTCATGAATTGTTAGTATTTAACTAATCCACGTGCTGAATAATTACAGACAAGTCAGTGGTCAACTCAGAATGAACTCTAAAAACACAGGCTTCGATCAGTTGTTAGAAGTAAATGGATTACATGACTGTCGAACTTGCAGGCCTTGCTCTTACTGGATGCGTAGAGTATCAACAGCAATTTGAGCAAACATTAAAGAATACATTTTCATTTGGAAAGGGTATTGAAGAATATCTTTTCATTTGATGAATCTGTCAGAATTCATCAGACATCTTTATATTGTAATGCATCTCAATTTGCCTGAGAGCTGGAAGCATCTGAAAACACGTGTGAAATATGCTGTCTCAACTGTCGTAGTTTGCAATTTTGTTTATCTGATGTGCGGCAAGAGATACACCGTCTGGAGACAAGTGTGTGAAAATCATGAGCAGGGACATCGGTACCTTCACATTTGAGCCTTCATTCTTCTGTGTTACAGTGATATATTTAATTAAAAATAAAAATGTTGGCATCATGTTTCTTCATTACTCAGCATCATGCTCTTTTCAAAACAGATTATAATGTGTGATGGCTCTATTTTATATTCTGATGACAGAAATATGGCTCAAGTAGTCCCTCTGATCATAATCTGCAATTCTAAACAAATCATCTGACTTAGGATATTCAGGGAGTTATGCAATGACTTCTTTGTTACTGTTGAGAAAAAAAGCATTACCATCAGGGAAAAAAGATAACACTTCAGCATCAGATGCAATGAAAACCTCCTTCTACAAAAGCAATACAAAAAGTTAGGCATAATATGAGGAGAAGAGGGAAGCAAACAAAACTTGCTACCATTAAGGGGCAACATACCACCCATTCTGACAGCATGCTGAGTTGTGAATAGGTACTTTACAGTGCTTTATTTAAATGTTACCACTTATATAACACAGTAAAATTAGATATACACACAAGATAATGACAACAGATTCCATTCTTTTCTATACAATATATCCTAAGGAGAGAGAAAACCTTTCCTGCAAAGAATTTCACCATCTGGAAATCAATACTAAAAGATTTCCACATGACCAGATAAGAAAAGAGGTAAAAGCATGTTAGCAAGTAATCAGAATGATGGTCATACTTTAGAGATATTTAAAAATGAATGTGACAATATAGCAGACAATTTTCTGCATTTGCATTTCATTGTTGATCTAAGACTAACAAAACACTGTTGTGAGAGGGTTTTTTTTTTCCATTTTCCCTCTATAGGATAACAGACATCTGGGAAGAAAGAAACATTAAAGTAAGGACATATAAAAAGACTTTCCATTGAATTTAGTACTTTTTATTGTAATTTCACAAGGTTTTCTTTGTGAATTTTATAAAAAAGCAGAGAGAGGAAAGAAAATTGCTATCAAATAGCTATCCTAGGCTATACAAAATTCAGATTACAGTTCTACACATGGGGCTAGAATCAAAGGGCATCTGAACAGTCCTCCCTATCTGCTTCATAATATAGAAAATTCAGTGCATTAAAATATCCACATTATTCCAATTTAATCCTGAGACATTTTGATTGGCATTCCTCTGTCAAACGTTGGGTGTCAGCTGAATCAAGGGTTACAATGTCCATTTCTTTCTATCAGCTTGAATGGGTCTGGCATAAGCTTTGATGAAATGAGTTTCACCTCTTAGAAAATACTCACTTAATCACACATACCACATAAAAAATGCCTGATGCTAACCCACTTAAGATACAGTGGTTTTGCTAGTGCTGCTAGCACCTCACCTGTCAAACCAGTTATCGTTCAGAGCTTGAAGGACACAGAGTCAATTCCATTTTCTGGGGGGAATTTGCACTTTCTTTCCCACAGGAGCATTGCACCCAGAAATCACAGTGGTGGTATGGAAGAGGTTTGCCTCAATTCCTTTTGGATAGAATACTCTTAAATACTCTCTAGGTTACAGGGAGCTTTAATATGGTGAAAGAGCAATTATCTGGCAGGAAGACAAGGGCCCCAGTTATGATCCCCACTCCAGGAAATACGTATTTTTATGCAGCAAGAACTGGAATTTGCCCTACTTTCAGGAAAGAAACCAAATTATCTTTACGTGAGGGGTCATATATGATACCATGTAATATGCTGTCTTAGCCAAGGATTCATCCCTTTGATAGAAGAGCTATAATAGCAATGTTCCTCTTGGTGATAGTCCTACTTGAACTGGGACATAGGACTGACTAGAGAACCTCTAGAAGTCCCTTCAAACCAAACCAAGGGCAAAACAGAATGCTCTACCCCTACCTTCTCCCTGACCACCTGAAGAACACCTATAAGCTGGTGAATTGGGCTGCAAGGTGAGAGAGGTGGGCTTGAACACTGACTCAGACGTGAGTGGAGTATGTGTGTGCCACATTGCAGGTGAGCCCTCTGGTCACTGAGTTATCGGGCAGCAACTGGTTAAAGTAGCTTCTCTCTGTGTTTTGTAATAATTTGCCTATTCCAGACCTAAAATCAGGAGAGGTTTTGGAGGCTGTGATCTGTATGTGGACATACATACTCTGTTCTACACTGGAGGAAATTGCATACGGTCTGGTGCTCCTACACATGGGTAAGAATTTTAACTCCCACAAGACGCTCCTCCTGTGGCATCCGCCCTTGTCAGTCTCATTCCTCCCAGGATCCTTGGTAGTAGTGCTGAGAAGTGTCCTACTAAAAAATATCCACAGTCTTTGCACTGCATAGCAACATGGAAGTTTTTTTCTGGACCTAACAGCGAATCTGTCATGAGGTCATGCACTGTGCAGTTATCAGCCTGTCTGTGCCACACAGCTGGTGTCAAGCATGAGGAAGCCCTCTGTGTTAAGAAATCCACATGAATTAACCAGGCACCAAAGTATTCTTCCTGCTTTGGTCTACAAAGGACAACATGGACATTTCCTCAATTTGTGGAAGCATATATTGTTTACACACACTCACGTGCACACAGGCGCATATGTAACTAGTGATTAACAGACATATTCTTACAAACTAAGCAGTCTGGTTTGGTCTTCAAAATTAGGGTAACTTCTCCCTTCAGAAAGACTGCACTGCACTGCTCTTGTAGGTGAGGAGCGGGAGGGCCATCTGCTCAGCCATGTAAGTTGTCACAATTTCATTCATGTAAAAGGAGTTTTGTCAGTTTGCTCTAATTGTAAATGAGTTTAACAAGCTTAAACCATTAAGTAAGTCATTCATTTTTCCTGGTGTGCAGTGCAGGCTTCAGGTTAAATTGTTTAAAATGTAGATTCTTGGAGCCCAGAATTCCTTGTATCTAGCACCTATGGAAAGGAGAGTGGAGAAAGAAAAAACACTCCTCGGAAAAACTTAAATATTTTGGACTAGTTAAATGAATTTCTAATGCAATATGTAGTATAAATCGAATAGGTTATATAGGGAGTTATACACACATAAATACATATACATACATATACACATATATATACACGTTTAGATGGATGGACAGACAGACAGACACATAGGTAGATAGAAATGACAAATATTGTGGTGAAGAGGCAGAGAAAGTAATTTTTTGTTATCCGATTAATATGTTTCAACCATAGCAACTGGCTTCCAAAGATAAAACACTTCGTCTCCTCCAGACATAACTTTCTTTCGCTCACAAAACTCTCACCACATGTCCTAGTTCGGTGGTTACTGAGCTTTACAGCTGAAGGGTTGAACATAAATTTAACAGATCAAGGGTACTGCAATCAATACTGTACCTGCTTTGAAACTCATATCCTGTGCTTCCTGGGGCTCCTGGGGCCTTCCTGGAGACCATCAGGGAAGGGCAGTGGACCTGACATAAATCCTTTCTTCCAGCAGCTGGGCTGTTGCTGCACAGAAGAGCATCTGCTTAGAGCATGAGAGGGTCACAGTACCATGGTTCCCATGACTGAAATAAAATGGTAGTGATATATGAACACAGGCACCAAGTAAATACAAATGAAAATGCCATTTAAAATGTGCATGGCATGACTCAAGTGACACAATTTCAAATCCAAATAAAATCCATACAAATTATCTCCTGATACAGCTGTCCGGAAATCTGAAGGTCTGTATGTGGGCTTCAAGCCACAGATCAGAACCACAAAGGCTGAGCTGTGCATATTTTAAGGGGAGAAAATTGCACATGCCCATAAGTCTCCACAAATATCTATTCTATAGGAGGAATTAAGAGGCAATCACCCATCTGCCAAAATGTGCATGCTGTCTTTAATCATGTTTCTGCTGAATAAGTAGAAAACATCAGAAGAAAATAAAGAAAAAATAAATTAACAAGATTGCCGACTGTGTAATTATTAAGAAAACAAAGTATTAGGAGTAATCGGCTGCAATGAAGGTGAACCTAAATTTTATGATATGTGTACTTTTGGAACTAGACCATGTTTTCATGACTTACAATATCACTAAAACCTTCATTAGAGGGAAGGACGCTTCATTTAAGTCCATGAAAACTGTTGCCTAAGTGTAGTTCATAAAATGAACTGCATTTAGTTCTAACTAATTAAACCCTATTTTGTTCAGTTCTAACTAAATTCTAGACTTTTGTAGAAATAATTCAATTTGATTTTTCAGTTATATGTAAAATGAATGCACAGTTTTTAATTTCAATTGTAACATTCAGTTGCTCTTTACTGTAAGCTCAATTGCTCATGTAACTCAAGATCTCAAGAATTTGAAGAATAAAAGAAAAAGCAGTAAGCCAGCAGAGTGAAATTCTTATATAGGATACTTGGATAATTCGCATCCGAGAATAGGGAGATCTGAATTCTGTGGAGTGTGTATGATACTTGATATATGTGCTATGTATATAATTTCCTTGAAGTCTGTAAGAAAGTTAAGTTTAATCAGAAGTTTTGCTCTGCACTGATCTGTGAGAACCTAAAGTGAGCTGGGACCAAGAAATGTATTTATGGAGATAATCCTCTTGTATTCCCACGCACCTTGCATTTGGAGGGGAGTTATCTTCCAATAGCTTTTATAATTTTCATTTCTTCTTCAATTCTACTATTTTATTTATGCTTTATTGCCACATTCTGCACACAGATATGTGCATGACTTCATTGAGAGTCATGCACATATGCACATATTTCTCTCAAGGGAAAATGTGCCCTTTAATAAATATGCAATGTGGCATAGTTGTGATTGAGGTAGGCAGTTTTAAGATGCGTAACTTGATTATTTCAAAAACTGATTTCTTCAAACATGCCAAAGGCAGGTATATGTCAAGGTAAAAGTTACATGAATTGGAGTGTAAAAGGGCAACCTAAACATTTTTCAAATTATGCAGAAGTCTATTTGCTCATATTTCATAACTCAGAACCAGCCAGACTGGGTTTTTACTACACTTTCATAATAATTCATATTTGGATATTGAACAAACATGAACAATATTAGCACAACAGATCATGTTCTTAAACCTCTAAATGTCATAATAGAAATACTTTCTCAAGCATAATTATGGCCATTGCAAGTGATATGCTAGAAAAACTAAAAAAAGATATTTTCCTCTGTTTCGTCATTTGAAATGTTTTTAGGTAGCCCTCAGAACACTATTCCTTGCTATTAAATGTCTTCAGGAAATAATACTTTAAATGCTCCAGACTACTCAGGGTCAAACCTATGTTGCCACTGGTGTTTCTTCATATCCTAAGAATCCCTCTTCCTCAGAAATAATTACTTCTGTATTTGTTTTCAGAGCCAGAAATTGTTCTGCCAATATTCATGAGACCAGCTTGTCCTCTCTACTTTTGTTCTACTTGTGGAAAACAGATCAGATAGACTGTCTGAATGCTCTGGGAGTTCAGTTCAGTTTAAAGTCGATATCGAGCCAAAGAGATGATCCCAATGTGCCACATATCATTCTTTAGATTGTCAATCAATTATGATTTCACCTGGGTCTCCCTATCTGGTAAGTCCAGTAGCAAGTAACACCAAGGATGGAAGCACACATCAGTTGAAAACGTAAGTAGTTTTATCTCACAGGTCCATCTAGTCCACGTTTTGTTTATCCTACAGCAGCAGTGGGAAAGGTTGTTAGAATATTATTCAGAGATTGCTTGCTGGCATTTGTTTTCTCCATTGTGTGTTGTTTCAACTCTAGACACTGTTGAGCCCTTCATTACTGCCATAGCTGAGCATCCTTCTATTTTCCTCAGCATCTTCAGAAGTGCCATTGCTTAAATTATACTGAACCAAGTGACACAGGGAATCAACCAGAAAGTGAGAAATTAAACGTTCATCTCCAGCTTCTTTACTAGTGCCCTATCTAATAAAGTCAGTTATCCTATTTGACCCACGTGATTAACAAAGATATTAATTAGCAACAGAAGTCAACTTAACCTAGCTGCTTTAATTTCTTTAGCCTTATTCAGTGTTTATTTGTTTCCAAGATAATCCATTAGGTTTTCTTATCTGTAATGTTCAAAGCAAATTATACAGCTAGAGTTTACTATTCTAGGCAATGGTTTTTAACCAGAGCTGTTTCAAATGTAAGTGATCATATTCAAGATAACTTCAGCTAATTTTCCACTGGAAATAGGTCACGTTAGCTCTTAGGCACTCCATTAGCAGTTGAAATAGGTCAATAGGAGAAGATATCAAACCCCTTTAAATTTAGATAGTAAGATGAAGAAACTGTCTTCAACAAAGCATAAGGAAGAAGTTTAGCAAAGCTGACTGAGAACTTGAAGCAACAAAGAATTTGGAGGCATCAAGGCAAAGTTGGTTTCCACTAATTTGCCTTTCTCTCTCAAAAGTAGCTGCTTTCTATTTACATTGCCCACAAAGCTTGTTAGCTGTAGTCTAAATTTTGCAGGGCCTTATTTCACTCTTCTCCTGCAGGACTTATTGCAATGGGTTGAAATTACAGTGGTTTTTTTTCCTTCTTTGGCTAAACAACAGCTGTAAGTCAGGCTGTGACCATACACAACATCACTATTTATATTTTCCAAAGACAATAATGCAACAGAGATGTTAATTCATTTTTCAAAAATTGAGTGCTTAGATAGATTGGTTATAAATGAAATAGTCTAGGTTTTAACATGTGTCCAAACCACTGTTCCACAATCCTAAATTCTCTGCACATTTGCAGGACAGAGTATTTACATTTTTCTAAGAGAAGTCCCAAATAAAGATACTACACTATTTGTAACTGAAAAAAATTACTGAGTACTGTGTCAAATGTCGTCCCATACTCTATGCTTAAATTACAGTTTCATGAGTTATATGCAGTAAACTTGCATCACAGGGCTCAGAAAATCTCTGTGAAATATCTAAGTAGCTCACAGAAACCTTGCAAAATCCTGTCAAATATAGGAAACCCTAAAAGGATCATTCAGATGTCCCTGAAGAAATTCAAAGATGATGCAGATGTCCTTGAAAATAAAAATTTATAATTGAAAACCTGACAAGTCCTTCACTAAAAAAATCATAAATGGAACACAAATCAGACTTTAACAAAGGCTTAGACAGCAAGTTTTCAAAGCAAATCCTTGAAAAGAAATATTGAGTTATTAATATCCAAAGATCATGAACAATGTGTTGTTCAGTGACTAAAACAGCTCAAGTTAAAAAGAAGAAATTCTAAAAACGTAGATTTGTATTTTCCATGTAAAACAATGATATAAGAAGGTCTTAAAATAATTTTGAACCTCCACAAAACTCACAGAGAAAATCTGTGCATTGGAAATTTTTCCATCTTCTTCATTATTTTTCCCCATATGATCGAGGTAGTATCAATTTTTAATTTCTAGGATCACTTAGAAGTTCAAGTGTCTTGCATGGTGATTAGATGTTAATTTTTCGTGAGAGTACATTGAACAATCCCCTGACAGTTTCAAAGAGAGAAAAAAAGTAAGCAGTCTTCTGCTTAGTAGTCAACTCCCCAGTAACCCAGTTGCAAATACTACAAAACCTACATTGTTACAAAAATTATAAAGGTAAATATATCTTTGATTCTGAAAGATGTTAAAGATATTTGGTAGCTGTAGTGGATTGACCTTGATGCCAGGTGCCCACCAAGCTGCTTAATCACTCCTCTCCTCAGCACGATGGGGTTGGAGAAAATGAGATGGAAAAAAAAAATCATGAGTCAAGATAAAGGCAGCTTAAGGAAGCAAAAGCAAAGGCTGTGTGTGGAAGCAAAGGAAACCCAAGAGATTTCTTCTCTACTTCCCATCAGCAGGTGATGTCCAGCCAATTCCCAGGAAGGAGGATTTCAGTACTTGTAGCGGTTGCTGCAGAAAACAAACGTTGTAATAATTAACGCCCCCCACCCCTCTCCTCCTTTCTTCTAGCTTTTATTGTGGAGCAAAAGTCATATGGCATGGAATAATCTTTTGGTCAGTCTGGTCAGCAGTCCTGGCTATGTCCCTCCCAAGATCTTGCACCCTCACCTCCCGCCCTCTCTACTGGGTGAGGTTGGTGAATGTTTGAGAGACAGCCTTGATGCTGTTGGAGAATTGCTTAACAGTAGCCAAAACACTGGTGTGTTATCAACACCTTTCTAGCTACCAATAGAAAGCTGCTATAGAAAAATTAACTCCATCTCAGCCAGAGACAACACTAGAGCATCTCATTTTGAAGTATGTTTTTAAATCTTTCCAGACAGGTCATCATCTTCTGACGTCTAACGTGAAAAAAACACCAAAGCCTCATAAAGAAGTATCTTTTTGGTCAAATAGTAACTAATAATACTAACTACTGAAATTAACACCAAGACGCAGAAAACACATAGAAGGAACTGTAGAAACTTTCTGCACAGAAACTGGAAACAAGAACCAAGAATTATTACAATTCCTTTTATGGGTTTTCTTGATGCAAGTCTCTGCACAGTATGTATAAGCACAAAAATATGCTACTTAGGAATGATTGAACTGAAAAAAAAATTTTTATATAAATTTTTAAGATCAAAGCAAGGGTCCTTTTTTTCCAAAAATAAAAATGCTGCTGCAAAGGCATACACGTAAATAACCAGTGAGGTGAAAAACAGCTGAACCTGCTTTTTTGATACCATTTTCTAGGAGGGTGATCTTCAATCACTTCAATCACTTCAATCACTTCAATCACGGCTCAATGAATAAAAAGGAAGTAATTTCACTGTTGATCAGTACGTGCCACCTTTACTTGTTTGCCATAGTATGCTGCCAGTCTTATGGAGACTGAAATGTAATCCTGAAGTAGCACGAGTGACACAGTGTGTTTGACTACGTTTCTGTCATTGAGATATAACACTGTATAAGGTACACAGATTTTCTGAAGATTGTAGATCATGTGTCTCTTCAGTTAAATGTTTTGGAGGTTGAGGAGTTGCTTGCAGTATCAGTAGATGGGCAAATAGACAATTTTTTCAAGAAAAATTGCTTGTAGGTTTCATTTAGCTCCTTCCACACACCCCTTAAGAGGGGTGGGCCTTTGGGTCAGGGCCCAGGAAACAGGTACATTTCCTTCTGAGGCCAACAGATGGACCTGCTGCTTTTCAGCTTTTAGCAAGAATCTACCAGACTTCCATGTAGTTGCTGGGCAAGCAGACGACCTAGGCAAATGGTCACTTCTTGTGCAAACTGATTCTCACAGTTTTGCCTGTACAGCAAATCTCAAGGATGTAGGTTTGGACCCACAAACGTTTGCAGATGGAAGACAAGTTGTAGGTCTCCTCGTGTACTCACCCAATAGTTAGCGCAAGTGGGACATTACTAGCCATCTTCATTAAACTCCCCTTAAACAGATTCCTTGCAAAATCTTTATGACTAGTAAGGATCCGCCAGGAATCTCCTGTGAAATAAACAGAGAAGGGGAAGAGGAAGGATACAGCAATCTGAAAAGTAATATGAATATTGGGATATTTTTACTGATATTTTGGAGGCAAGCCAAAATTCTCATCTGGAGTCCTATTTGCACAGTTTAGTTCACCAGTCTTCCTTTTACAGCCTGTAAAAGAAGCGATTAATAGGAAACACAAGGACACTGAACAGAGTTATAGAAGTGCTTAAGCTGACAATCCGAGTGTCATATAGGCCAAGTCCCCCAGGAAGTAACCCCCTTGCAGTGGGCAAGCCTCTCTGTCTCTAAAGAGCTTGAGGAGAACCATAGGATGCTTTGGATCCAGTGGGATCTGTCTCATAGCTTTCTCTGCTAGAAGAGAGCAGTAATGTGCATTAAAGGCAACCTTTGTTGGTGGATTGGATAAATTTTACTAGTAAAATAAACTGAATTTAGATGTTCAAATACTGTACCTCTGTTTAATAGGTGGGAGGTGAGAGCTGCACAGCTAATCACAGCAGGGCAAACTCTGGGGTTCCTGAAGTGTTAAAGATTCTGCCAGATTTGTTTAGAGATTTGTATAAGCTGTAAAACACAAACTGAAGAAAGTCTTCAAGATTAGACCTGTTAATATCCCGCAACCTTTCCTTTTACACTGCTCTCCCTATGAACACAAGTTGAACTGAAGTTTTTCGGCAATTACCTTTCTAAGGACAAACGAGCAAACGAACCATCAACGAGCCGTTCAGAGGCTTTCAGCAAGTCATTTAAGAGCTTGAAATTGTGCCTGAAAGGAGTTTTCTGTTCTCGTTGAACTGATTGCTTCCTCCTTTGGTAACTCCTCCTCTGCCGTGCGAATGAAACATCCAGTCGTCTCTTGCTGGAAAGAGTTGATGGATTAAACTCTTTCATACTGGAAATGATCTCTACACTGCTGGTCAAGCTCTTTTTGTCCCAAATGAATTCTGCATATGTCTGTTTTTCCCCACACAGAGTAAGAAGTAAACAGAGACTGACAGATATTGGCTTTCCATCGTCTGAACTGTCAACTGCTGTATATTAAGAAGTTATCTATGCCTTTAATTGTGAGTAGGAGAGGGATTTAGAGCTTGCAAGAGTGTAATTGTTTCACAGTAAATCTACAGATTAGTCCCTCTTCCTTACTGCCCACACACAGTTCCACTGACTTCAAAATATTAAATTGTCCCTTTCCTTTTCAAATGCTGGTGCCTGAAGGAAGATCTATTATCCTGAAGCCTTCTTTGTAGCTTAGACTCCAATGAGATACCTATATTGCAAACCAATAACCAAAATGAGGAAATATTAAAATGCAGCATAAGGTTGTCTTTATTACTGCTATATTTCTTTACTGCATTAATTTTGAAACGTTTGTTTGTTCTGTCTAATCCCAGCCTTAGTGTCAAAAGTTTTGATAATTGACAAGTTTCTTTCTCGCATGATGAGTTCCTGAAGACAAGGCATAAGTGTGTGGGGGAGGGCAAGGGGCAGAAGGATTTTTATCTTTTAATGTGCCAAAGACTGTGAAATTTTCCTTTAAATTTACTTAATCAGATAAAACAGATTGTTTTGATGTCTAAATCTCGAAGTTTGTTGAATTGCTTATTCCTTGTTATGGATGGGTTTGAATTCAAGTGAGCAAATAGCTTAAGAAAATCAGGTAAATGGTCCTGTGATTAAATAAGTGTCTGCAGTCCCCCTGGGCTTGTCTTTTTTTCTTTTGCTCCAGCAATCTTGTCTTGTTTGTGTAGTGAGGATACAAGAATATGTGTGTATTTAGCAAAAAGTACTTGTGTAAATGAGCTAATGAACAGTTGCAGCCGCTTGTATTCCCCAGCCTGCCTGAGACAAGTGATTTTGCTTTATTGATATTATTAATAAAAGAGGAATGCACAGCAGAAAAATGTCTCTGTTTATCCATCCTCTGTTCACTGACAGTAATTTACACTACAATAACATTGCTTATGGATGTAACATAAAGTGATTTCTCATTTAGAGTGAGTCTAATTGCATTCTTTGAATTGGTGGGTGATACAAGGGACTCATGATATAAAAGAGACAAACACTGCTTGCACAAACCCCAGGTGGGACATGCTGTTCCTGTCCTACCTCTCTAAACAAGCAGGATGAATCACATCATAGTGATCACATCCTCAGTGATTTCATGTGACAGGATTGACCAGGTCAGGAGACACAGAGATGTGTCAACTCCAGGTGGGCTTCCTGCTGCAAGGACCCAATAAGCCTGGGTATTGCCAATGAAAACTGTTCCAGTCTATGAGTGAGCTAATGCCTCCTCTATACCCTTTGTCACAGAAAGCAGCCAATTTTCCCAGTGTCAAGGATATTCGGCATTTTTACAGAGATACATGACTACAGATAGTTTATTTTTGCCTTGACTCCCATTTTTTATTCCTGCTGCCCTCTTTTTTTCCATTAATTTCATGAAACCAAATGTCGTAACACATACAAAAAGGCATACTGAAAAATAAAATGTCAGATAAATTTTAGGAGTAAAACATTTTGACGTTGTGCAACTTATTTTAAAATGAGAGGGTGCAGTAATAGCATTTTGCTTGTTATTTCCTCCAACAAAGACGTAATCTGCTTTCACAGCTACCTTACAGAACAGGATGATGTTAAAGGAATATTTAATAATTTGTGGGATTTTTTTTTTGTGCTTGACATCTGTCTTTCCATTTTAGTTAAGTTAATAGAATTCTTCTGTGTGTTCTGTGTGTATTTCAATAACTGCTTAGTGTTAAAATTTTCAGGTAGAACTTCAAATAGCTCAGAGTAGCACTTTGAGTGCTGAACAATGGTGAATAGAAAAATACAATCCTCTTTCTTTTCCTTCCTTATTTTTCTAAGATGATGAAGTGGAGTGCAAAGTCAGGATGTGATCCCAGTATTATTTACGAATGATGCAATCATGTAACTCAACAAATGTACAAAACTAAGTAGAAAAAAGAGACTTTGACAATAGCACTTGAGACTGACTTGACTCCATACTTACCGGCCTCTGAATACAACCAAATTTTGTATTCTTAAGCAAGTATTCATAATGATGCTACATTTTAAAGAGAATTGTATTCACATTATTCTGTGGGCACTTCAGCACAGGGAACAGAATTATATCTACATAGTGAGAAAACAGGCAAATGGAGTTCAATAAAGCATTAAGTGATATTGCAAATGACAATCACAAAATAAGGTGGTGGGAAAAGAAGGGAACTGACCACTGACGTTGTTCAACAAGCCGTAACAGTACAATTATAATTTTGAAACACTGATATGTGGACTAGCCAGTAAATTGCTTAAATTACTTAAGGGCCTTTTAATATTAAAGTGTTTAATGATTAATGTCATTTGCAATACGCAGCATGTCACATCCTATTGTAATACTCAATATGCAACCATCTATCCAGGCTGTTGTTGCTAAATGTGCCTGGTTGGTATATTAGAGAATAAATTTCCATCTCCTTATATAATTCAAGGGGAAAAAAATAATTTAAAGCTACATGCAAACCATTTGTTATTTTGATGTTGAAATTTCTTCTCTAGGGAACTATCTAGAGCCAAGAGTTTTCCCAAGCAGACACCACGGCTGTTGGATACAACTGGTTGTCAGGAAGCTGACTAACAAAAAAGCAGATGGTTTCCTGTAGTTCTTAACTTTATTCACTTAGCTTATTATTAACTTAGCTTAATAGCTTTTCAGTTTTATTGAGCACTGAAAGTTAGTTAATTGAGAAAAAAGTCTTTTAGAAGAAAACCAGTCTTCTGAGAATTTTGGGAGTTTTGGACATTGCAATGATTTTCTTCACTGATGCTTAATTTGTTTGTATGGATCAATAACATTACTGTACCTTGATTCTTGCCACTGATCTCAAAATGTTTATGAGCAGATCAAAGCAAAACTTCAGACACTTTGATATTTTTCTCACAACTAAATGAAATCTGAACTGATGAAGGTGGCGGTATCCTGAAGTGGTATGTAGCTGTGGAAATTCATGCCTCTGAGACTTTGGTTTAAATCTAGCTTTCACCTGCAGCAATTAAAAATTTACTTGATGATAGATAGGAGAGCTATGTCAGTTATGTCGGTGGCCGCAGTAAGAAGAATGTTTTAAAAAATATATCCTCACCTTTTCAGTATAGGCATTTACATGTTCTTGTGTAAAACAGTCCCTCTTTTTAATTTTGGTGGTAGGTATTAGTCTGACTGATGTTGTGTATGTATTAGAGCACATGTGTGTGGATATGTGTGTGTGTATATATGCACATTCATACTCAGACAATTCCTTTTGCATTGTCTGTGATGGATGCAGTGTAAGAAAGGAATTTTGTATCAACAAGAACTTTCTGCAATAAAAACAGAGAAGTTACTGGAACAGAAACAACTGGGGATGAGTTTTGCAACCTGTTGAAAACCTTTACTCTGATACATGGGGTTGGCAGTCTGCTTAGAGTTGTATATGTCTGGTACAAGTTTGCTGAGCTAGAGCTAGAAACTGTGTTTTGCAGGACCAAACAAATCCTACTGAGATATTGCCCAGAAAGATTTGACTTTTATACAAATTGATAATATATACTCTGAAATATTTGTCAGTTGAACATTTTTACAGCAATAATCTTCTCATGACAGGAATCAACAGTCATGTTGTCTCAGATGACAGTACTGATTAACCACTGAAAAAGGCAAAGGATATGGAAGTATTTGACCTGGAGAGCTATTTTTCCATATTTCAATAAATGGTCTTAATGCTAATCCATCTCTGTCACCAATCATCTCAAAACTCTCCATCCACAAAACACAAAGGGGGAGGCAGAGTTGGTCTTCTAAGGATTTTAAAGAGGAACTATGGGGTATTTTATTCTTTTCCCCCCTTGCCTTTCTCTCCTGTCTGAGAGAAAGCCCTCGTCTTCTCCCTCCACACCTGAGTTCTTTGTTCATGAGCAGAAGAAAAGCTTGATCTAAACATACTAAAAGACATGCTTCTATATTTATTTCATCTTTAAGAAGAAAAAGCAATACCTGATCAATAATTCCATGTCAGTGAAACAGAGGTTTTTCACTGACTTTTAAAACTCTGGGATCAGTCAAAAAAGCTCCATCATAAAATTAGGTACAGAAAGTATATTTGTAAAAAAGTAAATGCTAGTGCTAGAAAGCAAGCAAGTAACTTTTTTCTCCCAAAAAGTGCCTTAAAAGTATATTGGAAGGGCTTCACAATCACATCCTGGTACCAGACGTGCCATTTGATGTATTCAACCAAATTTCAAACTATTTCTTATTTGCAAATGAAAGACTTTGGCTTTCTATTCAGATACATCTTTAACATAAAGATTCAAAGAGCAATGACAGGAGAAAAAAAGTCTGAGAATGTTTAATATGGCACTAAACAAGAACTTCATAATGAACACTGAAAGATTTAGTTAATGTTTTGTGTCCCACTGATTACCTTTATTTTCTTCTGTGCAGGTTATGAATGAGATGATGGATTTACTCAGTGGTTCACTTATTTATTATGAAGCACTTCATGTAATGAGAGCACTGTTCTTCTATAATATATGGCTTTTAAGTGGATGAATACTCAATGAAATTACTTATCTAATATTACTTTAAACGTTCTGATTTATGAATAATAGAAGTTTCAACTTCCTCTTTGTACTTACAGTTATAAATATACTTTCAGCAATAATCTTTGAGAAACATGAATAATCTGCTTCTATTTTACTTGGTTCCACAGTTAATTTTGCGCAGATAATGTTAGAGTAGTTTTATTTATTTTATTAATTTTCAAAAATCAGTATTTATAGTCCTTTTGAGTTAGGTCAGTCTGGGCTTGGACTATTGTCAAACTGGTGTAAAATGGTTTAGAAAGTTATTTCATTAACTTATAATGAAAATATTTTTTCATCATTGAGAACACTTTTTCTTTGTATTGATCTTGCATTTTATAATCTGCAAGAGAAGTTGAAAATATTAGGACCAGATGCTGGAAAGACCATGTGCAGATCTTTCCTTATGTAGAGCAACTCACTTACTGAGAAATTTCTGTTAAAACTAAAATGATTTTGGTGCACGTTAAGGTCAAGCTCTGTCTCTGTGAACTCTTGAGACTTAGCAATGCCACATGCAGTTAGTGTTAGCCAGCTGCTGTCCCTGCATGTGGAGGACAGACGCCTTTGGAGACTGGTGAGGTCCAGCTGGAGCTTTGGCTCTGATCATAGCTGTACCTTCGATTATCTGGGAAGGAAACAGACCAGTATCTAGATCTCTAACCTTTAGAAAGCTGGGGATGGGTGAGAGAATTGCAACCTCAGCAGCTTAACTGCATTACTGCAGACCTTGCCCTGCTGGGTACGGGTATGGCTGCCCTTGTACTTCAGAGCAGCAGTGGCGAAGGTGCGGACCTGAGCATTTGCATGGCAGGGGAAGGCAGTGATCAGTGAGGGTGGCTCACTGTTGTGTACCGCAGCAGCTGTGGGCACCCCAAAATGTCCTGACACCAGCCTGTGCCAAGGTGTTCAAGAGTGGGAGGATGTGCCCTCCCAGCATGCACTACCAGCAGCAAGTGCGCAGACTCTGGCTTGCTGGCAGGGCACGGAGCTGCTGTGATGGCAAAAAAAAGAGCTCTGGCTTAACATGGCAGGTGGGTGAATAGATGCAGCTGGGTCACAGCGATGCTGGGGAGAATGCTGTGGAGACAAATTATCTATCGGTATGAATGAACATAACTGGTGGGTGGGAAAGGGAGGGACAGTGACACATTTTTTCCCGCACACATGCACAGAGAACCAGGAATTGCTGTTATCAGCACCCAAGCTACCTTCAAAGACAAATTAAGTTTGAAATGCCCTGCTATAATATTTTCACTGTGCCTCTCACTCCCAGAGCACACATTAGGAAAGACCAAAGTTCATTTTCTCACACTGAAAAATCCTGACTCGTATGGCATAAATTACAGCTCACTAGGATTTCATTAAATAAGTAAGAATTCACTGTCGCAGCTGAAGTTATTATTCAAGAGTTGTGCTCTCATGAAAAGGTTTTTTTCTCATCTTTAAATCTTCTTTTAATGCTGTGGTTTTCATTCAGTTTTTTATAAGGAAATTGAGTTACCTCAATAAAAGTTTAAGCAGTCTTTGTTCTGTAACTAAAAGGATTCACAAGAACAAATAATTCTGAAGATATATATCAAATGTATGCAAACTCCACAGAATCAGCTCTTTTGAAGCAATTTTGAAAAACCACTTAAAATCATACATACATAAGAGAGAGTGAGACATAAGCCTTATAAAAGAAACAGGTAAAATGAATTTTAAAAATGTGGAATGAACTTAATTTATGCTTGTTTGTCAACATTTACTACTAAGAGATGTTAAAACAGAATGGATAATATTAACAAACAGCTCCCTCACTCTCCTTTTACCACTTCCCGCATTTCTGTAATGGAGACAGATTTCTGAAAAATTACTATTGTTTTTAATAAGTCATTTTGGGGTTAATTCAGGCATATGATAAGTGGTACTTTTAAGTCATTAAAATTGCAAGTGTGTAAGACTCTTATCAGGGTTCTGGTCCTGGGTTGAATTAAAAATTATGATCCCTGTTTCACGACAATGAAAAAGGGAGATGTCACATTCAGCAAAGCTCCTAATGGTCATGTATGGCACCTGGCTTCTAACGCTGAAACGGTTGTGAGAAAATACACACCATGTTCAGTAAAAAGAACGGCATGTAAGAAATCCTGCTATTCCTTACCCTGTCTTCAAAATGGACAGTTTTTCTGGAGTCAGTATAGGAAGTCATAAATGGTGACACAGCGAAAGGGAAGACCTCAACCAAGTTTATAGAAGAAACAGTGACTGCTCTGTTCACCTGGTTGTAGAATGGAGAGCAGCTGTCCATCTGTATGTGGGCTCGTGTACCTTATGGGGAAATCTTGGTTAGCATTATAGATAGGGGATGTAGTTCCCAAAATAAGACAGAAAATAGAAGAAACCAGAAGTGTCAGCAGTGCACAGGCCAGTGTAATAGCAAAGGAATGGGTACCTGGGCCGGGCAGCACCTTCCCTCCCTCTGCACCCACTCTCCAAGTAAGTAAGTGGCAGTCCAGCATCTTCCTGAAATAAAAGCACTTTTCAATTCTGGACCAGGTTCTACCTGGAAATAGATGGGCATGCACGGCACCTATGAGAGCATGTGGTGCAGGCTCTCTGGCTATCCCTGCTGTAGCCCTTGTCTTCAAGGACTCCTCAGGGGCCACATCAAACCAATTCTTGATATACATATGGCTCATGAACAATGGATATGTCACCTCTAGCCTGAGCAAATCTCTCCAGCTGTGGTAGATATGTAACTTGCCCCAAGACCTTGCTTGAATTCTGCCAAAACAGAGAATGCCCTCCATCCCTGTACACCCAGCACTGTCTGTTGTGTCTCTGTGGTCTCAGATATTTCTGTGACATTGGCTGTGCTGCAGGTGTGCCCAGCTGCCTTGCATGTCATCACTGTCCCTGCAGCAGGTAACAATTCAGACAGCTCTGTGTCTTTGTGAGTAACGTGAACTTCATTCTCGGGTATGATTATATTCCTCATAGAAAAGGATACCAAGGCAGGAATTTAATCTCTTTGTATTGAAAAATTAGGACAGGCATATGTGATCTGTTAGGTGCTACCAGGAGGTGAACAAACCAAAATGTAAGAGTCGTGACCATGTCAGACATTATAGTCTAATTCTTGCTTGAGCCAACATGTGACCAATAATTATAGTCTCTGGTGAGCTGCTTTATGGACATGAGCAATTATAATCTCTGATACACAAAACCCTGTATCTCTCATTATAACAAAGCACAGAAGTAAACAAAAATAAAAAGACTAGAACTAAATGTTCAGAATGTCGGCACAGGTCCAGAGGAGCACTACAAATATGATCAGAGGGATGGAACGCCTCTCCTGTGAGGAAAGGCTGGGAGAGTTGGAGTTGTTCAGCCTGGAGAAGAGAAGGCTCCAGGGAGACCTTATTGTGGCCTTTCAATACTTACAGGGGGCCTGTAAGAAAGATGGGGATAAATTTTTAGCAGGGCCTGTTGCATTAGGACAAGGGGTGATGGTTTTAAACAGAAAGAGGGTAGGTTTAGACTAGATATATAAGGAAGAAATTTTTTCCAGTGAGGGTGGTGAGAGACTGGCGCAGGTTGCCCAGAGACGTGGAAGAAGCCCCATCCTTGGAAATATTCAAGGTCAGGTTGGATGAGGCTCTGAGCAACCTGATCTAGTTAATGATGTCCCTGCTCTACTGCAGAGGTATTGGACTAGATGACCTTTAAAGGTCCCTTCCAACCCAAAGCATTCTGTGATTCTAGGATTCTTTAGTCAGTCAGCTCAAGTTTTATATAACAAGTCTGTATGTGGAAATCTGGACTTATAAATGGAGTTTGTGTGAAGAGTAATCATCAGAGTATTTGTCCAATACCTGCAAAAAAATGGTTATTCAGTTCAAATATTTCAGTAGGTAGTAATCAAAGTGAGATGTTTACAGAGATACTCTGCTTCTAGAGTTAAAATACAATTCTGTGCTCACAGTTCTGTGATAACTAGCTCAGTAACATTAAATAATTCACTATTCCAGGCCTATTTCATTAAAATCCTCAAGTACTTACCAAAAAGTAAATATAAAATTATAAAATTAATGTGCCTAAATGTAGTTAGGTACCATAGACTCCTCTTAGTGCAGATCTAGGAAGCAACTCAGTTCATCCTAGAGCATATATATATTTAATTAAAAAAATCTACCCTAGCAATATAAAAGGTTTAGACTTAGAAATTCTATCACCATGCATTCAGATTTAATTAAAATAGATCTGATACCAAACCGTCTAGGTACCCACAAAAAGTCTACCAAGCAAAAAGCTGCAGTGAAAACCCATGCTGACCATCCAGCTCTCAAGCGAGATTTAGAGATCAGTTCGGTTCTGTCTGATTTTTCTGTTTATGTAGGGAAATTGACTACATGGCTACATAAATTCACATAATTTCCAACATTTCCACATTTCCGTAACTGAAAGAACATGGCACTGAAACATGTTTGTAGTGGAAATAGTGGTTCCGCTGAAGTCAAAGGGAATGTTTCCTTGATTTCAGAAATGCCAGGATTTCACTCAGGAGCAAGGATGGTTGTGCCATGCCACCACAGATCTGCACAGGGAACTTCAAAATAAAGCCAAATAACCCCCTCCTCTCTGATGGGTTCCTCATTTCACGTTCCACCAAGGCATCTGCAGGCAACTCTGTTGTAAGGAACAGAGTGTCTTGTGCTTGAAATGTGAACAAAGAAATAAGTGCTGGAGTTCAGTGATGACTCACAACTGGCAGCATATATTCCTGTCACTTCTGAGCAGCCCTGTCCCTGCTCTGGTCCACGGAAACATATTAAATAATGTGGGAGATATTTTATATGAAGAAGCAAAGCGCTTTGTACGTGATTTACAAAGATCTCATTATTTTATCCCTTATTCAAATTACTCTTTAGATCAAGATTGCATTAATACTCATAATTAATTTGGCCTTACAAGTATCTCACAACACTTCTTGGGCATTATCTAATTAAGCTACTCACAATATCTCTGTGATGTAGTCAAGGAATCTGTGTGGCTTGTTTCATCCTCCACCGAGAAGCAGTCACCTCTGAGGTCAAGAAAGGCAGCTGTTCAATAATGCATAGTGGCATTGAGCCCTACTTTGGGAGAGGAAGTGAGAAATAGCATCCCTAATTGGAACTAAAGGGGGATTAAGGGAGGAAAATGTAATTATCTGTAATTTCAGATTTAAAGGTGATAACTCATCTTTTCCTCTGAAGATTGTTGAAGGCTCTTTAATGACCAATTGTCTTTTCAGCTTATGGTACAGACATCTCATAAAATACTACATGTCCTCTGGTACCCTCTCATCAGAATTTGAGAGGAGTCCCTAGCATGTCATGATTTAATGACCTACTTTACTTTGAAATTCTGTATCTGCACATAGAATTTACTTGCCCAAAGTAAATTACTAGTGATTCTTTGATCAAAACCAGTGAGCAACTGCCAATTTTAACATTTCTCCCTACAAGGCTTATTTGAAGTGGTGTTATTACCCCCACTGTACCAAAAGAAACTGAAGCACTGGGAAAATAAATGATCTTCCTCTACATACTGAGAAATCCAGTGATTAAAAGGTCATCAAATCTTATTTTCCAGACCTATATTAGTTTGCTAAGCTCTCATTCATCCTTCTTTCTGCCTGTTAAAATATCACTAATGTTCAGTCTCCATGACAGAGTCTTTCTGTAATTTTGATACCCTTGATTAAAACACATCTTGAATACAGAGTCTAAAATATTCTGCCTAACAGGAGAGCTTTCACATATCTATTCTCATTTTTTCTTTTGCTAAAATAAGATATAATTGGATAACTGCTCACCAATGCAGGAGTGCCCCATTTGTGCCTACTGCTGCTTCAGCCCATGGGGAAGTGCAACAGGCACCAGCCACCCAGGCTGTTCAGGGCTTCACAGGCTGAGGCATGCAGGACATGGAGCTTCAAGTATCTGCCAAAGGGGGACAAATGACTTCACATGCAATTCTCTCTTTTTGGGAAGGGGCAGGAAGGGCAATCCCATGGACAGGATAGTCACTGAAAACAGCTCTAAACTTTACACAAGTTCTTGCAGCCAGATCAGGCAGTAGTGATCTCCTGGAACCTCCACTGTAGCATGGAAAACAGCAGGGATATCACTAAGGCACAAAGGATCCACTGTGTCGATAGGTGAAGTATTGAATGGAAAATTGCACTCACCACTGAATAGCAGAGACTTTACTGAATCTCTGGCCACTCAGTCTCAATTATAAGAAAAGACATTGCTTGTAGGTATTTATAAACAAGTTTGCTGAGATGGGGAGGAGCCTGAGAAGCCCAGATATTTTTGACAAGGCCTGGAAAAGCCAAGAGGGGTGGAAAATTCACTTTTCTCCATCCTGTTCATAGTATAGCCATTTTTCAGACCTTGGCTTTCATATGCATATCTTTTTTCCAGTTCCTCTGTGGCTGAAGGAACTGGGGTTGTTTAGCCTGGAGAAAAGGAGGCTCTGGGGAGACCTTATTGCTCTCTACAACTATGTGAAAGGAGGTTGTAGAGCGGTGGGGGTTGGTCTCTTTTCCCATATAACAAGTGACAGGACAAGAGGAGATGACCTCAAATTGCACCAGGGGAGATCTAGGTTAAATATCAGGAAAAACTTCTTTACAGAGAGGGTTGTGAAGCATTCGAACAGGTTGCCCAGGGAGATGGTGGAGTCCCCATCCCTGGAGTTGTTCAAAAGATGTGTAGATGTGGTGCTGAGGGACATGGTTTAGAGACCCTGGCAGTGCAGGGTGAACGGTTGGACTCAGTGATCTTAAAGGTCTCTTCCAATCAGATGATTCTGTGGTTCTGTGATTCTTATGAAGAAAGAAAATGGAGAAAAATTATAACATGCTAAGGATTCCTGATGATTATTAAATTTTGAGAAAGCACAGCCACTACTGTAGCATCTTGAAGATACAGGTTTTAAGACATATAGAAAATTATATAAAAGCATCTATAAACCCAGTATTTTTACTATCTAGTAATGATATAATCTGCAGTGACTTACACTATCCTCCATTTCACAAAAACTGTGAGAACTCATGTACGTTATTATTATCAAGGGAGTAGACAGCCAACAGGACCATTTCCAAGATGAAAACACCTTTGCAAGATGACCCTTTAAGTAGAGTTCCTGTGAGGATGAAAATTCCAGTTCTTGGATGATTTCAGTTCTCCCCAAATCTTGCTGCTTTCAGATACTTTATGAAAAAAACATTTAAACCCCCCCCCAAACCAAAACTATCAAAGTTCATTTTTTCAGTTTTCTGATTACAGAATAATTACATTTTTGAAACAAAGTAATTCCTGAAGGGAAAAAATAAGAAAGAAATATTTCAGACTGCAGAAGTATGGTAACAAAAAGTTCTGGCATGCTCAATCTCTCTCTATGTTATTTGGGCTAAAATTATCACAGTTTCATATTTCACTAGCTCAGAATATCTGTCAAAGTTTTAATAGCTTTTGTTGTGTTCTTTAGGCAACTTCCCTCACTTTAAATTAAAAAAAAAAAAATACTCTTTATTTTAGGGAGAATTCTTTAAAAAGAAAGTTAAATTCTCTTTCCAATTATACCCAAAAGTATCCACATCTCCTTCACATTAGTTAATAAATTCTGGATGACTGTATTAATCGTATTCAGTATGGTGTGTATCATGAACAGCTGTACCTTCACGGTCACAGTGGCTGCACTTACATTTTCTCCGTAGAAAAATGCATGCCCTTTCTCCTCAAGAGAGAGGAACATCTCTAGAGTCAGTTATTAATAACTGAAAAATGCTGAGTTTATTGCATTGCAGGCCAGGGAAACACACATTGGGGGGATGAAGTTAACTTCAGGGGGCTAAAGGTTAGAGCAGTCAAGGTTGAGCTCTTCATAATGATGAGGGATGTGGGCTCCTAGGTGAGTCATCTCACTCCAAATGAGGTACCTAATTACAGACCTTCCCTAAGTCAGAGAAAATAATTGCAAGCTGGAAATTCCTGTTATTCTCTGCTGACACTAAAGGGAGCAAAAGGTAACTAACTCACTCCTTGATAACTTTGTCTAATTTTTGGTGAGACGATCCTACCCTAAGTGCCTACAATTATCTTCAAATACTATGATTATTAAATGGCTTATAGATTTTGATAATCATTCCTATGACTTACAGGAAGTCATCCAGCCTGGGCAAGTGCCAGGAATTACATGCCTAAGGCTGATACTAGAGCAGTGACATTAGCAGTGCTAAGTGTGCAGCGACAGTGTATTATGAACTCATACTTCAGGTTTAATTTTTCATACAATATTGCATTTGAGTGAATGAATGAATAAACGTGTTATTTGAATATTGCTACAACTGTACCTGCTGCTGCACATAAAGTGGATGAAACATCAAAGCACAGTAGATATAACGAAACACAGTGCCATTACCAAAGCAGAATGACCAAATGTCTTGGCTTTGCACAGACTTGTGAATACTTTGCTATATGCAGAGCATACAAGACCTCTGATTTTATTTGCATGAATCTATACAAGAAGTGAAAGCATTATTTAGAGCCAAGTTTAGGTTTTAAATGTGTGTGTGCTAATGCAAAGATTTGGCTGAACTAATAAGTTTTTGTTAGAAATCTTAAACGGAAGTATTGTTGTGCGTGATTGCTCTGTAAGGACTTAGAGGCACTTAGGGGGAGAAGTGTAGACAACCAGCTGCACTGATACAAAGGGCCTGAACTCTCCTCTTAATGGTATTGACACATCCGGCTGGCAGAATAGCAGAAATACCTAAATTAAAAGTCAATTTGCGTATCACCACGTTCTGCAACAGTCTGATGTATTCTAAGTTGCCTTCAGTGGGACTGCACAGATGTTACAGAGAAGACAGTAAGCCAGTTCTCATAACTTTGCCATATATGTTTTGCTGTACTGCTCAGATCTCCTGGGCTCTACTAGCCAAATTCAAAATGCAATGAAATGTCAGTGATTTCTCTCTAGTTGTAGCCATTTACTCAATGGCAAAATTGGATCACTGGTAAACAGGGAAAAAAACAGGTGATGGGGGAGTGTAAACAAGAGAAAAACAATGGAGATTCTCCTAGAAAAATGTTCAAGAGAGTTATTTGCACTGAAACAATAAAGGGCATCTCAAATGCTAAACAGTTCAACATCCTACCCGATAAATCATACTTAACCAACTATACAAATTAAGACCATTATAAATAAATCTAGCCCCCACCCCCATACAGTGTTAATCAAATATAGAATCAAGACAGACAGAACCCCAAGTTCAAAAGGAAACATCTCACTTCTAAGTTGTACTCAAACAGGAGAACAGATGGCCCTTAATAGCATGTCCTGAAATGCCTAATTACATGAGAAACTTTTCTAGACTTTTAATTGGTCCTTCAACAATTTGTGAAGAGAGCCAAAAGTTTTCATAGATTAAATAATAAATATCAAGATAGACTGTGTTATAGCATGTATAAGGCCTTGTTGGTTTATTGTTAATGTGGATTTAAAAAATATGACAGTGCAGGGAGGGATTCAGTGCTGCAAGTCCAGACTGTCACGCAGAAAAACTATACTCATTCTTTGGAAGTCTTCCTCATAACAGGTTGGGTACGTTGCCATCCCACAAAACAGAAACAACAAAATGTGTATGATAACAGATTTAGGGACACTGAATTTAGCTACATAAATGAGATGAGAGGAGCAATGGCTGGTAACTATAGCAACCAATAAAACTCTAAGAGGAGAGGGGAATGGACATTACACATCAGCATGCCAAACTGAAACGTAACAAAATAACTAAAAGATTAGCAATACATTGTGAAGATCTAATCTACTGAAATGATAAAATGTTTTATTAATATTACTAAGAGAATTAATGTATATTTAATGACTGAGATGTAGTTAAGTACCCAAACAGCAGCAAAACAGCAGACACAGAACCTAAGCCATAAGTGAGGCAAGAAAAAAAATCTGCAACAACAAATGTATTTTTCAGTTCAGAAACTTATCTAGAGTTATAGGATCTATACTTCTATTGCCCAGAGCCTTTTATAATGTTTTCCTCTAGTAATACAGGCCATAACAAAGCATCAGAGTTCTGCTATTTTGGTCAATCACATCATTTAATCCAAATTGTGATCATGCTGTTTAATCACATTGAATTTTATGCTGCAATTAGAAAAGCTGTTCCAAAACATTGTTGCTCTGATGCTTAGAAACCTTCTTTTCAGGATAAATTTATTAATGACCAGTTTATACCCATTTGTTCTTGTGCCAGCAGTGGCCATTAGTTCAAATAGCTTTTCTCTGGTGTATTAACATGCAATATTATAGACATGCAACATTTTGTTAGGCTGTGAAAGCCAAGTTCTTCTCAGAAGACAGAATCACAGAACAGTTTGGGTTGGAAGGGACCTTTAAAGGTCATCTAGTCCACCCCTCCTGCCACGGGCAGGGACATCTTTCGCTACATCAGATTGCTCAAGGCCCTATCCAGCCTGACCTTGAACACTTCCAAGTGTGGGTCATCCACAGTTTCTCTGGGCAACCTGTTCCAGTGTCTCACCACTCTCATCATAAAAAATTTCTTCCTTATGTCTAGTCTAAATCTCCACTCTTTCTGTTTAAAACCATCACCCCTTGTCCTATTGCAACAGACCCTGCTAAAAAAATTGTCCCCATCTTTCTTGTAGACCCCCTGTAAGTATTGAAAGGCCACAATAAGGTCTCCCTGGAGCCTTCTCTTCTCCAGGCTGAACAACTCCAACTCTCCCAGCCTTTCCTCACAGGAGAGGTGTTCCAGCCCTCTGATCATTTGATAACCTTTCTTCCCCCTAATTATCTTAGAAGTCTTTCTCTGCTTTTCAGTATGTTTAATCCACTTGTGTAACCAGCTATTATTGTACATTACACTTCAGGTAAAGTCCTGCTAGAGTCCTGTTTAGTACTTCCCCGTCATGTTTTCTTTTTATATGTCTGCATCATATCATTCCATCATTTGATCATTACCAGCTATCAATTTTTTTCTTTTTCTATTATTCCAACAGGTGAGATAACTTACTGCAGAAACTCTAGAAATGACTCCTTAATCCTTGGCCTTGTGTTCTGTGGTGCTGAATGTTGTCCCATTTATATTAACTCAGTCATCAACTCAACTCATCATGGTGCAGAAACCTATATCCCAATTACTGTTATTCCATTATGCTTGTTTTTCCTGTACATGTGGCTATGTAGAAATAACTGAGCCTTATCATTATTATTTATACATATCCTTCAGCGTATACCTGGAAAATTGTTATCCTAATAATAAGAATTTCTGAGAAATATAGAGCTCTCTGTTCACCTGTCTTCAGGACCTGTGGCAGTACTTCAAGGACTGCTTCAGTAAAATCTCTTTTGCAATCCTTCCGGAACACAACTGACCAAAATCCTTTCTGTTTTCATCCATCTAACATTTATTTCACTGCGGGTTACTACTACAGTGATTCTCAGCCCCACCAACTTAATCTTATCTTTCCTGGAAGTGATGCACCTATCTTCCACTGATGGTTGTAATTTCATTATGCTTCTTGTTGCTGTACAGGAAAGAATCAGGTGATTTTAAAAGATCCAGAGTGATCAGCAGTATTTTACACATATTTCCAAGAATGGAGAGGGATACGAGAAATGGCGAGAAATGGCCGTAAGGTCTATTGTGCTAAACGGAAAGCAAATCCTGCTCTGCACAGGTGTAAAGTGTTATAGAGCTGAAATGACCTTGCAGAAGTTATAATGCCTAAAAAGATAGTGCTTCCCCTTTTGGTTTGTACAGTTAACCAATACGACACATCTTGTTAGCTATCTTTACTATGTCCTTATCTCTGTTCACAGGGACAATCTGGTGGAATCTCTGTTTACAGTGGTCTGTTTACAGGGTTTTTTCCTCTTAAAGAGAGTAGAAAACCTACGGAGTGAGGAAGTTTACAGTGCTAGGTCTATTACCAGCTGTTGACCCAAGAGCTCCCTCTCTGGGTAGTACCACAGATGTTTTCTGAACCATCTGTGCTGTTTCGTCCCTAACGTTCCTAGGGCTCATTGCCCAAATCCTGGGACTCTCTATGAAGTGCATGCACTGCCCTTTCATGCAGATCCTAGTTACTACCTATATATGTACTGTTACTTTGCAAAAATCCTGGCTTTCAGGAGCTGCCCCCTCATGCCCATTTCAGGCACTTCTACCTTGCAAGAGCTAAATTTCATTCATTGTGGTTGTCAGACCCCACTCCCCCACCCCTCCCTGGGGATTTTGTCCAGCTGCAGTTCTGCAATGCGTACCCAAGCACCCAGTAGACCAGGTGGTTGTGTCTATACCAGTAACCAGTAAATGTACCAGTCCCAAGGGCCACTCATTAATCCCCAGGCCAGTTGGCTTTGATTTGCTGTGCTCATACTGTTCATTTTTCTCAGCCTCCAAAACAGGGTGGCCGCTTTCAAACTGTCTGTTGTGAATGGACCCTGTCACGGGCCAGCCTGTGCTGTGGAACTGCTCAGGAGGCTACTCATTTACTCAGGTCAAAATGTGCCAGGGATTGATTTAACAATTCATCACTGCGCGCATTTGATTGCATCAGTTTAAATTATCATTGAAGACAGACACAGTGATGCTTTTACTCTCACTATTTAAGTTACAGTACCATATGTGCATATTTTCCTTTGTGCTCCTGAGAATTACCTCTTCTCACGGTTAGGTGTTAGAAGTAATGCCAAAACTTTATTTGCAGCTATCGGAAGGTCTGGGAGCTCAAGAACTTATAAGATTATAGCTCCTGAAGTACAGAGATTTATGCCTAGCAATTAGCATTTCTGTGTCCCCAGATGTAAGCCATCACTGGTATACAGCACCTGCTTGTGGTGCAGAAACCTGTGGGCTCTATCCCTTTGTGTAATGATTTCCAGAGCCTGGAAAAGTTTCCTTGTATTTCAAAAATCCTACGAAGTAGTACAACAAAGATAGACTCATTTCGAAGTGTAAAGAACTAAAAAGTAACTTCTCTACTCTTTAACGTATCATGACAACCTCACTGATAGAGGCAGAGCTGTACTATAGGAAGTCATCTAGGATAGAGAAACAGGATAAGAAATAGGATAAGAGAAGTAGCATTAGAGAACCAAAAAGCCCCATATTATTCACAGGATGCTTGCTCTGCAATGTGTCTAAAGGAATGAAGATTGTTGAAGTGATGGCAAAAAGGGGAGGCAGAGGAAAGCTGAGCTTGGAGGAAAGAAAACTAGTATCAGCAATTCCAGGAGCTTCAAAATACTTAGATATATTGTCCAAGTTGTCCTGTTCTTATGCTGAAGGGAAAGTCAGACCATGGGAATTCAAACAAGGAAATTCTGAAGCAGCCAGAAAGCACCGTGAGAAAGTAAATTATAGATAAGAAGAAAGTTATTTGGAAATGGTATTTTGCATTATAATGAACAAGCCAAATAACATTCTGGATGAAATCACCTTACACAAATAGGGAAGACGAAACACAACAGCCCCATAATTGAATACAGTCCTAACTAGGATGACTACTTCTGATAAGTATTCAGCACACAGGATAGCAAGTTCATAAAAAATACCAAGAGAAAGCACATTCCAGAGACACCTACCAATCAAGCAGATGAATAAAGAAGTGAAGATTAAGTATATTAAAACTCTTAGCATTAGATTAGAAAAATAATTAAAAAAACCCAACTTGTTTGCAAGGGAATAGATTTATTCCTTTGAAATAAGAAAAACGAAGGAGCCTTCTTTGTAAAACTATTATAACAGTTCTTAACTAGCAATACACGGCATAGTTCTGCAGGCAGTTATTATGCATTTAAATTAGATGTATGCAGCAGTTAGGAGTTGCTATCAAAACAGGGTAAGCATCGGGGTAATGTGGCAATTTGTTTGCTATTTCCTATCTAGTTGTGCGTTTGCTTTCTGCTTTTTAGTTTTCATTCCATATCTCCCCAATTCTCACCTTCTTCAAAATAAAGATAGGTACATTGAGGCAGAGAGATTGTTTACTGGATGCTTATTACCAGGTGGCTGTTAAACAAACTGATTAGGGTTTCAGAAACCATAACACAACTAATCTAGAACAAGGCACAAGGTCACATAGTCAGATTAAACCTCTTCCTGTGCTTTTCAACGGTTACATCAGGACTTTCAGATTAGACTAGACAAGGAATCCAGTTTTTGCAAGCCTGTCACATTGCAGATAGTTACTATTCTAATTGAAGTTCCTGTCCACTAAAAGGCACTTTATGCATTAGAATAGTTTCCAGAACTTCACATTCTGAAAGAAAAAAAGGGTTATAGCAAAAGATTTTTAAATTATTTGTCTGCAGTTCCCCAGGTTTAAGTGGACTTATTGTGGGAAACAGTATTGACGACATTTTATATACAAACAATAATGTAATTATATAGTGATTATAAGAGTTCTAGACACTTAGAATGAAAGATGTCACTATGACTACTTGACATAATATCAGTGTAAAAGTGCATTATTTAATAGCTTCAGAATATTCACTCATGGCCATGGAACAGTTATGAAATCCTCTGCTCTGGGCTTAGGATGGAGATATGTATGTGTCTGTGTGTGCACATACACACATGTATCACTGTGTCTGTGAATGAGGAAATGGGATGTTCTTTGGGATGTTCTTATTTACCTTTTAATCAGAAGTAAACAGTAATAAATGAGTAGACTTTTAGAAACTATTAGTGTGTGAAGACAACTGTAAGTGTGCATAATAAAATGGTAGTGTAACAGACATGAAACTGTCAACTAGAAAATGTGTTCAGGCATGATAGAATATCACTGTAGTTATGGACACACACACAAAAAAAGAATATAAAAGTAAAACAAAGTCCTAACAAGAAACACATACTATTGCACAATTTAAATATTTTTTTAAAAAAAGGTAGGAAAAAAATAAACAGGAGAAGATGTAATCTAATAATTTTCTGCATATTCTTCATTATAAATTCAATTTTTCTTTTTTTAAAAAAATTAAAATAATGAATACCAAAAATATTCCCCCATGCTTAGATTAGGAAGATGTTAGCTATCTCAGATATAGCACTAAAATCTTTGACCCTGGTTAAACCTGGAGAAACAAGAATTATAAATCATCTCAACTGCCTGGCCAAAATGAGTGTGACCTTTAGCTCACTTTGAATCAATTCAGATCTCAACCTGCAAATAAATAAACAAGTACCAAAATGTGATGACCCAAGATTATTTATGCCTTTCCCACAGCGCCAAGGAGCCTTTTTGGATGACCCAGCTCTTAAGAGTGGTATTTGCAGTAAGTGGAAATGATACCACGAAGCTAGTGGGAGAGAAAGGAAATGCTGTGAGGGAGGAGATAAGGAGAGAGCACCAACAGGGAAACAGGGAGTCAGAATCAAAAAATAGGACAGTTTTTCCAGGAACTGAAGTAGATCTCTAGCTTCAGAAGGATACTCAAAATAATAGTGTAGTATTGAAATGTAAGGTCACTATTAAATACCTAAGAGCAGAGGCCCATGTTCATAACTTTACAGAGTACTTTATAAAGAGTATCGCAGTGAAACAGGGAAGAAAAAAAAAAAAGAAAGAAAAAAAAAAAGAGAGCATTTCTGTAAGTCAAAAACACATTTTTAGGATGTTTGGAGATTTTTCCCAAGTTTCTGGATGAGCGCAGATTGAGTGCAAATGGGGAAAGCAGCCCATGGGAGAAGATCTAAATCAGTCCCAACCATAATGCCCCACAGTGCCAGGATAAAAAAAAAATGCAGTGGCTGTTAAATAACTTGAGGGTTTTCTTCTTTGGGAACACAGTAAAAACTTCTGGCTTAAATTAAGCCCAGTATTTTTATAAATGATGTGTAGAGTTGACTGGAAATTTTTCAAAACTAAAAATCAACCAAACAACAACCTCCAAACACAGAAGCAGAGGTTGAAATATTTCAGCTTGCCACTGGGGAGCGGAATATTTAGTTCGGGGCTGTGATACACAGCACTGAGATGGTTAGGTTTCATAGGGTAAGTTAAAAGAGAGTGGAGGCACAAAGACTGGCTCTTCAGGAGTCAGTGGAGCCATTCAAAATTCAGAGTAAACTGGAGGAAGATTAAACTAAAGGCTTTGGTTAAGCTCACAGTGAACCCAGTATCTGGAAATGTCAAAAAGTGTTGTTTAGCTTAGCACGGAAGGGAAAAAAAAAAAAAAAAAAAAAAAAGAGATGCCACGAAAATTTACTTCCATATAAAAAACCAGCCAATATTTCTTTTGTCTGACACAGTACAAATTTTGAAACCCTGCCATTTTCACATGACGTAAGTATAAGTATTAATTTGCAGCCAATTCTGATAAATTCAGATGCTGCATACTGTTGTCAATGGTGTGAGAGTCAGGTAAAGCTCTGAGATGTGTGTTTTGACTCTTGCCTTAAAGTGGAGACTGGAAGACTGAAAAAACTCTTTCAACTCAAAGCCAGATTTTACCAAGATATATAGAAAAATAATTAACCTTTTAAAGGGAGAAAACTTAGAGTGACTAAATAAGACAGAGCAAAAATAAAATTGCATATACACAAATCTCCATCCACCATATATTTACAGACAAGTTCTTGCTTTCTGGTTGGTTACTGTGATCATAGCAGGTTTTGATTTGCACCCAGCTCCCTCTGATCCCTAAAAATCTTCTATCTGCCTCTGTGGTGAGTCAGGTCCCTGCTCCTTTCAGTACTATCTCCATGGGCTACTGCTTCTGCCTTCTTGCCATGACTCTCACCCACAGACTCTTTTTCCTTCCCTGGAGCTGATGACCGTCTCCCAGCTCTCTGGAGGTACCACCTGAGCCCACCACTCTGCTGAAAGGCACACCATTACAGGCAATCTGAGAACAAACTGTTCCACACATGTGCTGCAATCTGTTTTTATTTAGTTTTAGAATCTGGTATTTGGAGCACATAGCTATAGTGTTTGGCAAGATGTCAGCTTTCTGATTTAGTGAGTAGAAAAGTATCATTTATTTGACTACATGAGAGGAATGTTTCCTCTTTGTGAATCCATTGCCAATATTAATTAGCTTTTTCCCTCTCTCTAAGAAACTCTTCTGATAAAGTCTTTTTTAAATTTAAAGACTTGATTGAAGCTGTGTTCAAAGTATTTAACAGCTTTTACATCAGCATGATAAATTTTGACTGTTTAGTGGGTACCATTTTAATAGCAGCAAGTTAAAGATAAGGTTTAAGAGCTGTCACCTCCAAAGGAGAAAGAATTTCCATTTTATTCAAAATAGCACAAAGAAAATTGCCTGAGCCGAGAAAAAGAATGTAGATATATACTGATGATCATACTGTCAGCTTGGAGGTGATGAGAGCAAAGATGAGTGCCAATACCCTGCTCCTGGAAGGAGGCACTGAACATAAGACTCAAAGAAACCACTCGGTGGTGAAGTACTCCCCACATGCTACATCCAGGAAGATGCTCTGAATCGATGTGATCTATGCCCAGTTCAGGTCACTTAACTAAAAATAGTTAATTACAATAAAACCTGCATTTTTTTTTCTGAAGAAATTGGTTACACATATTAAAAATGGGTTTTTGCTGTTGTAGGTTACTTCATCAATTACCTGTAACTCTTGTTCAGTACACAGACTAGAGCCAATACCATTATCTATAAACTTCCTTAGTGAGACATTACTTGCAAAGTCAAGTGTTCATTCAGACACACTCAAATGGAAAGGATTTCATTAATAAAAGAGGAAAATGAAGCCACAGATTTAAAAAAAAAAAAACTGTATAATCAGTTAAAATCTCAAAATCCTTAAATTGCTAGAGAAATTTTTTTCTCTCTTTGATTCCCTGTTTCAATAATTTTAAAGCCAGAAGGTTTCTTTTAGGTTTTTTAGCATTAGCCTACCCAGGCTTTATGCAAGATCCTGATGTTTCTGTGGTTGGTATCAAAACCAAAATACACCCACATTCCTAGCTCGTTCTAAGCCTGGACTTGCCACGTGCATCTGACATTTGCCTAGGCCTTTATGGCACCTACTCAGTGCAGCATATTGCCATAGAAAGATCACCAGGCACTTCTGAGTACCAGTGTCAAGAAGAGGTGCTTGGTCAGATCCTGTGATGAGCCTCATTGGTGCTTTTTCAGAAGGACTGATTCCTGAGGGTGGAGTGGCCACTGTGCTTCTGCTTATAGACTAAGCTCAGGTATCCCTATAGCACCGCACTGGGCAATGCAGATGCACTGTTTACTTTCCACGGCCAATGGGGAGACAGAGGTGATTCCCAAAGGCAATGCATGTTATCTGTCTTCATCCTTATCTCAAGATGGGTTGAATTACCCTCTCAAAACTGTGCTTTAGTTTGGGTCCTCCAGCACCTTTCCAAAGCTTAGGAAAGCTTATCCCATCTGAAAGGAAGGGAAATGTTGTGCAGAAAATTATTCCTTGCTTAGAACGAGTTGGAGTAGAGCTCTTTGTAAAAAGATGCTCTGGCAATTCAAAATGGGAAAAAATGGTAATTGGGCAGGAACACAGGAGAGACCAATAGAGATCAACATACTGCAGTGACACATTTTGACCAGATAAACAAGGAATATGGACAATTGTCACCCCTTGTAAAAATTACATAGGATCCTAGAGGTATATTGAAGGATCTGTTTTAATTTGCTACTTAACAATTCAAGTTTTATTTAATCTGACAACCCATTCTATTAGTCTTTAAGGCTGTTCAAACTAATGGCTTATAATCATTAATGAAACTTTGTTTAAATGAATAAATTTGTCAAAGTACTTTGCCAAATCAACACTAAAGCATAAGGAGACATTATTTTATAGAGTGTTTCGAATATGGCAGTGTGCTTTAACATGTTCTCCAATAAATAAAGAAAAATGACAGCCCCATATAACAATCGAGGGGTACAGAAAAAAAATCTCACCTAAATGTCAGAAAGTATTTTTCTGCCAAACAAGATTGCTGTAACTGAAAACATCAGTAGTACAGAGATCTCCCGTGTGGATAGCTTGTTCTAAAAGATCAACGTAACACCATGTGGCCTCCCTTCTAATGGCTGCACAAATGACTTGAAGAGGGGAAGCCTGTCCTCTGAATGCCGTGAGTTTTCACAATGCCTACATTTTCTGCTAATGAGAAATAAGTCAAAAGCATTAAATTTTCAAAAGCAATTATTCTTATCCAAATACAATGTTAATGTCTGACAAATATATGTTTTATTCTAATGTCTTGAATTTGTACTTTGTGAATTGCTTGTGGAGACAATTATAACCATAATTATACATCCTCTAAAGCCCCATATCCATAGGGTTCAGTGAGGGTGAGTATGCTAGAAGGGAGATCACGTCTACTTACCTATTTAGCAGTCTTTCAAAATGCCAGGGAAGTATTTTATAGGAGACAGAGAATTAATTGACATTATTTATTTAGATTTTGAAACTGCCTTTGACAAAATCCCTCACATCAAATGGATAAAGAAATTCAGCAGGATCAAGGTGAGAAGCAATTTGTTGCTATGGACTAGAAACTGGCTAAGAGACGAAAAATACATGACTGCTGAGGTACAGCAAATATATTCATAAGGTTTGTACAGTTATGTATGTGTAGTAGTGTTCTGGGGAGGGTGATAAATGGCAAGATAGCAAACCCAGGCAAAACTAGAAGGACTAACATGGGGAAATAGGCAGCGTAGTGAGATGGCAATATGAAATTCAATGCTACAGTAAATCTGTATGCAGTCCTAAATCACTAATCACAGTTTTCTAAGGATCACTGCTCAACAGAGATGAAAATCAGAAAGTAAATATTAGGCTACAAAAGTCTGGTGTAAAGAATAAAAAGATCATAAGCCCATTTAAAAAATCAAGATACTGCTGTGCTAAGAATATTGTCCTCAGGTTAGCCTATCTCAAAATATAGTCTTTCTAAGGGTGCAGATGGGAGTAATAAGAAGTATCATGACAAGGACCCACAGATAGTCATGAAAGGTTGCACTCTGCCACATTTACACAGAGCTGATCTTGTGTATTTTGGCTAGATTCTGTGTCCCCCCATGAACTTAGTAATACTGGCATACACACTATTTCCTGCCCCTAGGTCATGTCTTTCCCATAAAGAATGTAACTTAGCTGGAAAAAGCTTGAAGAAATGTACAGGGCTGATTTCCCTTTTAATCCCTCTCCCCAAGACCTGATGGTATCTTCCAATCTGCTGCAACTTAGCTTATCCTCACATTTGCCCATTAAAAAAAACCCCTCTATGTTTATTTCACTCAACCCCTTCTTGTTCCCTTCCCAGCTAGCACAAAGGTTAGGATGAGGTGAGGTCTTTCTATAGAAATGATACTATTTCTTGCATGAGGGGGAAATCCATCAAATGCAAGACATCTTGGCAGGTGGGGTTAGGGTCCCTACCCTGGTTGTCATGAGCTGGAAAGGCACACCAATGCCTGAGAATCTCTTTGGATGCTGTGATATGATATCTTGACATCTAACTTCTCAATTTAGGAGGAACAAATCCAGGCTTTAATCCTTATTTTCTGACCTGAGCATCATATAATTCTTCAGTGGAAAATGAAGCTTTCCCTAAAAACAAACTCTGCTGCACTTGCTTTAGGATCATTCTAAACAAAAGCTGCTTACCCAAATCTTGTTCATTTTACACTCATTTTATAGTGCAAGGAAACTAAAATGAAACACGTTCCTTTTCCCAAACAAAATTTTTCAGCCTTCCTTCTTCTGATTGCCACTATTTCTAGTTTAATTCCCAAGGAGTTAAAACAGCCTCCCCTTTTCCATAAAAGCAGTTCTCGTCTCCTGCCTGAGACCTCAGATTCAGATTACAAAATTAACTGGGAAGAGGATGGCATAAATGACATGGCAAATATAATAGTAAGTACATTAATGCTAGTACTGGCTAGAAAACTAGTGACAACTTTATGCTACATCCCTTCTGTGTTTCATTTTTCACTGCTGCATTTTGCTGCTAACCTTTGTCCTGTGCTGCTCAGAAAGTGCTCATATTATCTGAGTAAGTCTCTGAGCTGCAATAATTTAGTTTATTGGTTTGAGCTGGTGCAAAATGTGGCAGAACTGATGGTAGAAATAAGACCAAAATAGAATTGATGGAATTAATGGGGAACTTGTGGGCAGAAGTTGGCTTTTTCTAGCTTGACAGTGAAATGCAAGACTGTATCTACAGGGGATGGAGATACTTACATTACACTGATTTATCAGTGTAATGCAATAGCTAAAACCACAGCTACATGGGAAAGAGCCCAGAGGGAACCAGAGCTGTGTCACACTTGGGCAGTGCTGCTGGAGGTGCTTTGCTTAGGGAAGGTGGTGAAATGGGCAGAGGCAAGTGTGCCCGTAAGCAGCCATTTGATGCAATTCACTAAAAACATGCTCTTTTATCCCCATTGAAGCACAGGACAGAACAGGACTGTGCTATCCATCCCCTGTCCTTTGCATCGACTGCCCCATGGGTGTGGTGCATGTGGCATTTGCCTTTCTGTAAGCCACAGCAGCAAGGGGCATGGCGACAAGGGCGATCCCTGAGCTTCTGAAGCTCCCAGGTGGAATCAGTGATCTCAGGTGTCATATGGCCCCATACAGATGTGGGGAAGGCTTCTTTATCTGTCAGGTTTTGCTCATGATCAAGACAGGAGCAATACAGGTCTCTGTTGTCTTTGGGAGAAATTTTTTCGAGAGGGAGAGGGCTGACTTCATTTCTGAGGGAAGTGCCAGGTTGTCTTGTGGGAAGTCCTAAACACAGGGTTGTCCTATCTGAGTACTGCTTGATGCCCAAGTTACAAGTTCATCCAAATAAAACCAAAACTCATCCAAATAAAATTTGTGATATAATTCTTCAATGGAAAATGAAGCTTTCCCTAAAAAAAAAAACCAACTCTGCTGCATTTGTGAAGAGCTTTGGGATCGTTATAAACAAAAGCTGCTTCATCTAAATAAAACCAATTTTCATATAGTTTTATAAGTGAACCTGTCCTTCACGCAGGTTACCCTGCAGTGAGATTCCCTTCTTACTTCTTCCCCTGAGTAGCAGAAGCAAGAAACAGTATTTCTAGCTTTAAGGTGTTGCAACACATTTCATTAGTTTCAACTGTGACTCCCTGAGCTGCAGCTCCAGGATGGCCAGTACCCAGCCTCCAACATCTATGTGACTCTGTGCAGCTTTTGAGCAATACCAAAGAAGCTCCAGGATGTTTTTTTTTCAGGGGAAAAACCATGCATGCAAAGAGTAAGCTAAGAGAAGAAAAGTGGGCTTTGAAGGAGGGAGTTCTGTAGATCTACCCCTTCATAAATCATGCTTTCAACATCTTTTATTCATTATAACTGTCAAAGTAAGAAGGAAGGAGAATCGTATCATAATCTGGCCTTCAGACTGAGAATCTTGAACAAATTCACCTTGGTAAAATACCCCATCCATGCTGTGGCACAACACATCAGCAGGATGGCTGGAAGGTCTGGACAGTATGGCTGAACCGGCAGTCTGAAACCCAGAACATCAAGTGCCCTCTGTTCTGCTGCTCTTGAGTACCCTTGTCTTATTTTTCTCACTAAGCAACACTTATCAGGTCTGATTAAACACCATGGAAACTATTTTCCTGAGGTTTCCCCCAGCATTTGGAGCAGTTTGTTGTACAACACGCTGTCTCCGATTGCTGGCAAGCAAAATTAATTTGAGCAACAAAAAAAATTAAATCAAATTTGAGAAGGTAATTAAAAGAGTTAGATTACTCAAGAGAAAACCTTCCTTTTTATTTTTATTTTCAGTGGAGATAGAAAGTAGGGAGGAGGTTCTCCTATCTATTTTAATTATGAAATATAATGTCAGAAATGAGATCTTAAAGGATGTTGCAGGAAAAAAAGGCAAAGCACGTTTAAAAAGTAAAGACTTTTTGTTAGCAGAAACCAAAACTACAAAACACAAAACTTCCACTATAGAAAAACTGAACTGATGGAGTGATGATACCTGGAGGATGCAATGATTTAATGGCATCATTTTCATAGTGAAGCAATGGTTTAATCGTTTCATTTTGATAACGAAGGTAGGCTTTCCTATTTACCCATTCATACTGAGAAAATATTGTCCATCAAAAGCTGCAATTTCAGATAGATCAAAACATGGCACAAACATGAGGTGTGTGTAAGGGATCAAGATTTGTTTTGTCAGGAAAGGGTGAATGTGAAAAGGTCTGCTTTTCAAGGGGAATACAGGTCACCACCGCACAGAAGAAAGAGAAGTAGGACTGGGGTGCTATAAAATAAGTTGGTAGCAGTGATTCTCCTGTTTTATTCCTTTCCCTTTTCCACAAGAGCCTGTATTGACATTCCGTGTCTGAATCTGCCTAGCAGATGTGGCAAACTACTAATGTTGTAAACATCTTCCAGTGGAGTCAAGGAACATCAAAGATGGACACAAGCATTTATTGAACAAAAGGACAGATCAGAAAACAAAAACATCACTCTCCACATGCCCCCCCTTTACCCTCCCCAAAATCAGAAGAATTATAGGACCTGTGCCTAGGACACAACATCTTTCTTTTGTTGGTAAAAGCCAGCCTTCTGGCTATTTGAGTAAGTTGTACCACTGGGTAATGCTCCCCAATTTCTTTGTCCCTCTGTTTCTTATGGAGAGAGACAAGAGGGTAACAAAGGAGAATTCCACCCCCCACCCCCAAGTCTATGACAAGGTCCTTTATGATTCATTGCGCTGTGCTTCAGCACAGGTCACAGCTGGGAGGTCACAGACTGAGTCCGTACATGCAAAATCCAGGAAGATTAATTTTACTGCATAAGAAACTCAAGGGCCAGTGTGATTCATCATCAATCACTATTGGTTTCTGTTTACACCAGAGCTTTAAAGAAACTTAGCAACAAACAAGATATGAGGTAGGATGAGTTCCTGGTCCCTGACAGAAACAATTTTGGGAAAGTTAGAAGACTTCAAAGGAAGAGGTTGAACTTCTGAGGAACCACTTACAAAGTGACTTATGTAGTGCTCACCAATTTGGCTGGAGAAGGGTTTTGGCAGAAAGGTAGGACATGTTCAGAGAAAAAACATGGTCTTAAGAATTCCGCAATGACAACTGTATTTGCTAACAAACAATTTCAAGCATATTTTGATGCCAAAATTGTTGAATGCTGCCTAAATCAAGTCCTTCTGAGGATCAAAAATGCCCATGGCAAACAATGTTCATTGTAAGTACTCACTGCCTGTGCAAATTAGGTTACTTTTTCAGCAACTGAATACCTAAATATAGATTTAAGTACACGTTCTGAGAAAAGCTCACCAGTCTACCTTTATGCAGAACCTAATTCTGCCACATTTAGTGATGAGAGGTAGTAGCTGAATAGATGAGCGATCTTATTAAATGAATTTTGCTTTCAGTATGAGTTATATGCTGAGGATCAGGTCCAAAGACATTACAAAAGAAATACCAACAAATATTTATTAAAGCAGAAGACCATACAGAGAAGCATCCAAAGCTTGTTGTGTAGTTGTAAACTGACATGCAAGGCAAATGAAAATAAATCTAATCCAAGCCCAAAGGCAAAACTGTCTTCCTTATTGATACAACAAAAGTAATGACTAACAAGCCACTCCTCTGGTCTTTCATTTCTAGAACATACATTTCTGAAAGTCTGGCATTGCTGAATTGCTCACAAAACACTGAAAAACAGAACTTGCCAAGCAACAATTTGCTGCAGTGGGATTGGGTTTGTTTTTTGTTTTGCTTTGTTTTTTTCTTTTCTGTATTACTGACAAAATAAGCCTAAATCAGTGACCCTGCTATATTGTAATTCTATATGTGTTACCATGCAACTATAATATGCAACAGCACATAGCTTGCCACCCTCTAAAAATAACCCAAACCTCCCAAATCCTTCCACTCCATGCACTGATGAAAGTGGCATCTTTCTACTGCTAAACGTATTTTCCTTAAAAATGTCAGAGTGACAAAATGCTGCCTATCCTTTCCCGACCACACTGCTTTTCAGTACACAATGTGATCACTTAACAGGCTCGAGCTGTATATACTTATATTTTCATTCAACTGTATACTTCAAATGAGGCTATATTTGGAAACTAAAGTCAATTATTTAGAAGCTAGTAACAATGTCAACAAATGTAGTATGAGTCAAAGATGTATGAGATCTGGATGACTATGCCAAAAAAATTATCACAAGCCAAATATACAACTCTGGAACGGTAAATTAGAATCATAGAATGGTTTGGGTTGGAAAGGACCTTTAAAGGTCATCTGGTCCAACATCTCTGCAGTGAGCAGGGGCATCTTTCGCTACATTAGATTGCTCAAAGCTCTATCCAGCCTGGCCTTGAACAATTCCAGAGACGGGTCAGCCACAATTTCTCTGGGCAACCTGTTCCAGCGTCTCACCACCCTCATCATAAAAAATTTCTTACTTATGTCTAGTCTAAATCTACCCTTTTTCTGTTTAAAACCATCACCCCTTGTCCTGTTGCAACAGCCTCTGCTGAAAAGTTTGTCCCCATCTTTCTTATAGGACCCCTGTAAGTATTGAAAGGCCACAATAAGGTCTTCCCAGAGCCTTCTCTTCTTCAGGCTGAACAACCCCAACTCTCCCAGCCTTTCTTCATAGCAGAGGTATTCCATCCATCTGATCATTTTTGAGGCTGAAATTTGTATGTAGATTTTCTGAGGTGTCATCAAGAAATGCATAATTAGCATTTAGATAATGAAAAAACTACAAGAGTAGTGTTTTCTCTACGTTTTCTTAAGGCAGACATCAAGTACCGATGAACTCCTGAATTTGTTAGATCAAGACTGAGAATAAGGTGAAGAAACTGCAAAATTGTAACTAATGATGCTAGAAGAAACAGGGACTAAATGGTGACCACCATCTTCTTGCCAATGTAGCAGTTCTTACATAAAAGGAGAACTTTCCAACAAAATCACATGTTAATCCTGTAGTTAATCACAGGTCATCCTAAATTTCTACAGTTAAGCTCTAAAATTTAATGCAGAGGACACAAACCCATTCCAACTGGGCTTGACTGTGAAATTTTAGTCAGATTGGAAGATGATGTGTAAGGGACTTCTGTGTACACTATCCATCAAAACCTGACAACCTGAAACCACTGTGCAATTAGCAGCTACCAGCAGTCTTTCTGATGGATTCCCAGCTAGCAATAAATCTAGCATAAGCAGAGAAACTGCCATGTATGCTGGGCAAAAAATCTCATAAAAGGAGAGCAGCACTGCCATACATCATGTCTTTTGCATCCTGAGTTGAGCTTTTTCCATGGAAGAGTCTCTGGTTTCTCTGCCACTAGGAACTCTTTACCAGCTTAATTTAGGATTAACAATCAGAAGTTTTAAAATTAAGTATGAATATGGATCTTCACACGCTTCTGCAAGCCTGAACAGCGTGTCCTATCACACTACAGAATGGTCTCAATACTTGATGAGTCACTCCTCTTGAGTCTTCCTCCCTCCGTTGATGCCTGAAATGTCAGTGGAATTTTACAAAGCCAGAGACATTCAAAGCAACAAACATCCAGCAGCAGTAGCAGCAGCTAGGGCATGAAAATGCACTCCAGAGCAAGGAATAGCAATGCAATAAACAGAGTACTTCTACAAGCTTAAAAAAAATCTTCAAGAGAGCTAGCAATGATAACTCAGAGGCAGGTAAATATGTCAGTGGAAAGGCAAGAGGGAGATAAATTAATGACACTGCACGCTTGGAAGCCAATCTGCTTTATGGTACGTTTAAACTCCAAGGCAGACTAACCAATAAAGAAGAAAACTTCTGTTCTCTGAAGAAATTGCACAGAAAAAAAACAAGAGGAAACACTAAGCACTCAAAGCTGCCTTTTTTTTAACCAGTCAGCACAGTTCCATTTTTTTTCATCACTAGCACATCTGTTAACTGAAGGGCTCCTCACACAGTCATAGACGTGCAAAACAGGACATTCACAGACAGGATTTAGCTTGGGAGGGTGAAAGAATGCTCTGAGAAGTAGAGCTCTGCTGTGATTCTGGGGTACCCTGGAAGATTACAGTCAGCTAGAAGGGAAAAATTAGTTTTGACTGGAACAACCTGGCATCTGGAAAAACATTGCATTCACTGTGTAGCCCAGGAAGTGGAAAAAATGAACAAGGAGAAAGAAACGTGCTTCTGTTGAACAAAAAAAAATTTCTAAAAACATATTTAAAATGAATAATTTTCAGCACCAGGAACTGTATTCCACAAGATGTGATTTGATGTTAGTCCCACATAGCTATATTCCAAACTATATTCCAGCTATATTCAAGATCAAGCAGTGCCCTGCTTAGTAAAGGTACGACTGAGCAAGCTCTAGAAGCCAGCGCAAAATAAATAGTTTCATGTACCATTGGGTACCACAGTGTGGATTTCCCCTGAGAGAGAAGGAGCATAGATGATGTCTATAATGGCAAAACTCTTGTATCCTTCATCAGACAATCTGATATACTGCCTCTAAGAACAGTAACTAATTTGCAGTTTGAAGAAACTAAGCGCATGGTATGCAAGAGTACTTGCATGTACCCATACACAAACGCAAAAAACATGTGCCATGGAATCCTCTTTGCTGATCTAAGTCTACCCACTTATCAGACTGAATTTCATTAGCATTGTTGCAAGAATATACATTCACTGGCTTAGTAAATCCACTGTCAAATTTTAAGAGTTGCTCTAATTTGTAAATTTATAATATTATTTAGACAAACTCAAATACTATGTTGCATATATGACATGATAAAATTTTAATGTTTGGCTTACTGGAATGTAATACTACTTTGTCTCTGTCCAAGGTTTTAAAAAAAGCAATGTACTTGAGCATCTGAATGTTTTTTTGAAAAGTCTCATCTCTCCCTGACACTACAGGTCTATGGCTGGAATGTTACTTCCAGATATTGAAGGGAAGGAGCAATCTGATTTTATCAGGATTTGCATTATTTTTTTCTTGTTGGCTCCTTGGGACTGTTTCTAATGCCAAAATTGTTCAGAGGGCTTTATATTTAACCATTATAAAATGCCTTTCCAGCTGGGTGTCAGCCTGGATTCTTTCTTTCATTATTATGTATTATCACAAGTGCTGGTCAAATTCCATTTTTTGATAAAACTCAGCCATCCTCTCTTATTGTGCATTGTATGCAATCGACTCTTCTACTCATAGTAAACCACACAGAGAAGAATTTGCTTCTCTCTCTTGTTTGAATCAACTCTGAATACTGCTTAAGGAACTGCTATGTTTATAGATACTCAGCAACTCTATTTTCCTTTCTTCTGTCCTTCCTGCTGAAACATAGAGTCGATTTTTGTCTCCAAAGAACTCTTCTGGAATCATTAGATACAGTCTGAGTCTTGAGATTTCTGCACAAAACACTCTGATAAATAGGTGTTAATAGTTTCCAGTCAAAGCATAAACTGTAAAAAGCATATAAATGGAATCCTGTAAATCACGGTGAATGCTATAGAAGACTACAGATAAATTTTAAGTAAAAGCTGTTATTTAGTAAACCTACCAATGTTCCTCACACAGCATTTCTACTTTTTTGCTGCCATACATGTTCAAATGCAAAAGTTTCAGCATTTATGCCTCTGTATCTAGGACATGTAAGTAAACATATTATTGTCTTCTTCCAAATAAAATATCTTGGTATTTATAATTGTATAGATACATAATGTGTGCTCATTTTGCATCTTTCTGTAATTGTAAATCCAGTCTTTTTTATGAAGATTTTGCTTTCTAGTGAAACACACAACAGGAGTTTGTTAAACCCAAGGCATGGTTTAACTATGCCCAGCTACTCTGCAAAGACAGGACAGATGATGAGGAGAGACCATGTCAGCGCAGAAGCAAAAGCCACACAGAAGTGTCAATACAAAGCATGACCCTTGCTAACAAGTATACACAGATTTAGAGACTGATCTGTACTAAACGTTCTTTTTTGTGTTAGGCTATATTTTGGGTTGGGCCTACTCTAAGAAACTTGTTTGTCCTTAGCTAAAAGACAAAATAGCTCAGTTAAGCAGACGTGCCCCATATGAGACAAAAGAATAAAACTCCTCAGATCCATCACAAGTTTTGTACTTTCAGCATGTAAGCAATCAACGAGCCCAAGCAAACTGATAGTCTGGTATTTGTTAGATGCCCTGTGTTCTTCTGAAAGGAGAAAGAGAGGATGCAAACGTGCACTTCAGAAACGCTGCACAGACACTAGGTCACATTTTACCCTGGAACAATCCCGCTGGTTTTCCTAGCAGGGAATTTGGTTCCCCAAATAATTCTCTCAAAGTCTTTCTAGAAGAGACAACACTAAACATACCTGTCTGCTTTCTGGAGATGAGAGAATCTCTGGCACTGACATAAAGCAGCACCTGTAAATGGAAAGCCACATCCTCCTTGTTTCCAGGCCCACACTCCTTCTATGAGGGCACACAGATTAACAAAGTTTAATGCATTAATTATAATTGTTCAAAAATATATGTATGGCAAACTTCTTAATCTACCATAATCAGGAGAAGGAAGGAAACAAATAACAAAGAAAGCGAGGGCAAGGAACTGGGCATAAGGAGTTCAGTGTTTCTAAAAGATTGGACTGCAAATTGAGAAAAAAGAAAAGATTCAATTACTGGATCAAAGAACAAAAAGTCTAGCAATAAATTAAAGAGATGACAAAGAAGTAAAAAAAATGGTCGTCATCTTAATCATGTGCAGATATGTGAGATCTTATGAACCTGAGTGAGTGAAAATGAGTAAAGAAGTGGAAGAAACCAGTAAGTCCTGCAGGACCTGTGGGAGGTACCTGGGGCTGGTAAAACATACAAAAGAACAGTTTTGCTGTTGTTTTAATATCTTTTATTGCACCGGTGCTGGTTACAAGTGAATACAGTTGCCCTGTCCATATCAGATCAATTGGAAGTGCTTTGCTGATCCTTTCCTCTCTAACCTCAGACTACTTATCCTCATACTTAAAAATTATTAACTACTGCTACATCCTGACTTCCTCTTGGCAAAGTCCAAGTTAGATCAACTCATGTGCCATGTTTGGCTTCAGTGTTGCAGAGTTCAAAAAATTGTAATCAGAAATGGGATAAATATCACAATGGGATAAAAATGGTCATTTAGGAGGGGCAAAATTTCAGCAGACCAGAGATCTGGCACTGGCTGTGGCTTCTATTCTGAAACACAGTCGGATATACAGATGGGACCTATATGTTCTCTGCTATGTTAATAGCAGCCATCAATCTTTTGCACAGCTGTCACACCTTTAAAAGCAGGGAGCATTCCACAAAGTAGCATATCAAGAGCCCTTAGAAACACAGACAAAGAAGTTTAGGACTAACATACAGCTATGAAATTGCTTTTCACTTTCAGACTTGAATAACTAAATACAATCTTTCTAAACAGGCCCAGATTACCTAACAAACATTCAATTTCAAACCAATGTTTCCAGTTTCAAAACATTTCATTAACTGAATGTTGTCTCCATCAAGTTCGTATTTTCCTCATTCCACTGGCCTTGTGAAACTATTTATGACTTTCATTAGTTTAAAATTGAATTAAGCTCTAACACCAAATCATGCTTTGAAACACATGGATGGATCACGTAGGGGCTCCTCACTTTGGAATGAAAGCTTCACAGTGAATGGAAGTCACATCTAACTGTTCATTGTCAACATGATTTGCTGCTTACCTGCACAGCCAGTTGAAGAATCTGTGGTGACTTGCCAGAAGATACCCTGGTTTTCTGCTTTTCTTTCTGTATGGGCTAGTTTATCTCTAACTGTTCAAGCATCTTGTAAGAATAATAATAAAAAAACCCAACAAACCCAAAAAACCCAACAAACAAACAAAGGAAAAATCTTTTCCATTACCCATTTTTCCCATTTTTCCAATGAAGCTTGAGCTTTCAGCAGATGTGGAGAAGGTGACTGTACAACACACCAGCTATAGGCACTGATAGGGAACAAGACAGTTTTAAAAGGAGACACGAGCCAGGAAAACAGCAGTGAGAAAACTCCATGCAGCTGTTTTAGACTGTTTTAGACCAGGCTTGCTTCAAGCCAATTCAGCAAATTTGAGCAGAAGAAGCATCAGAGTGCTTCTCAAAGCCTGGAGATTTGAAGGCCTCACACGAACTATCAAGTGTACTAGAAAACAGTGTCAGCACAATGAATATTGCTGAATATGGATGAGGTGACTTTGCCTGGTGCATTTCTCCGAGAGCCCAGAGAGGCCATGGTATGGGTCCTCTGACCCCAGGTGCTGATGGCTTCATCAAAGAGCAGAGCTGGAGGAGCACCCTGCAGAGCAGTTTGGGAAGGTGTTCAACTCTCATTCTGAGAAATGGTGAAAACATTTGTGCTTTCCTGATTGTGCCAAAAGGCAACACATGTGAGAAGATCAGCTTTCTCTGTAGTGTGTTGGAGAAATATTCCTATGCTTTGGCTTGCACTAATTTAGTGCTTTACCTGAGTGGGATACAAGGAAGAACTTGTACGAAAAATAAAAAAAGACATGCAGAAATGCACCTACCTGAGACTACTTCCTTTTTCTCAGAGGGTCTTGCCTCATGGCTTGCGCCATTCACCTTGTCTCAGAGAGCACAGATTGCTCTCTCAAGGATGACTGTGTTCTCCTCATACCCTCCCTTAACAAGGATATCACAGGGCTGATGTCTTTCCTCATTCTCCAAGGTCTTCAGGATGTTTCCTGGCCTTCACAATGTGGATATGTAGCCTTGCCCAGCCTGGCAACCAGTCTCAAACAATACCACCAAAGGCGGATAGACCCTCAGGTCCTCTAAAAGCATCCTGTGGCTGTGGCAAAGCTGCCTTAATTCTTTCCTTTATCTCCTTTCAGTGTTTTCACCCAGAGGCAATTCTGTTGGTAGACTTTAAGAGAAAGACAGGCAGATAGAGCATACCCAGGCAATATTTCCCAAATAAGGTAACCACTTAAGACTGCAGCAAGATGCTCCCATTTTTGCATTTGTATTCTCACAAAGCTGGGGGAGGAATATCTTGGAACAGGGCAGGGATGAAAATAGTCATAGGTACATAAGAGATGCCCTCCTTGGACAGACCAGTGGTCCGTCTGTTTCTAACAGTGGCAACAGGAAATGTTGTCTAAGAAGAGCATGAGGTTCTGACCCCTCTTTGCAGTCCATTCCTGTGTACGCTTAGGGGCTCCTTCACATACTCCTAATCCAAGTAACAGACAGTCTTGAGGTCACTATTACCACAAGGGAACGAAATTAAAAACTGTAAGCAAAGCACCATGGCGCAGCCGTGAGCACAGGGGCCTGCTGGGGTTCCCAGGGTCTCTGACCTCAGAGCTTGTTACAGTTTGAGCCAAGACTTCCTTGTTTTGGAAATGTGCCCAATAGAGTATCAGGATTATTTCATACAAGTTCCATAAACCCGGCATCACATTGGCTAAGAGTGCAGGTCAAAAGATTTCTTCCGGCAGATACTCCTTAAAACCTGCAGCCAGGAGGAGTCTCCTCCTCTTTGGACACTGGACAGCTTCGGAGAAAGAGCCACAGCGAGAGGGCTGGCTACCATCCAGGCCGAAAGCCTGCGGCCTGCGCCCCCCGACTCGGGGCCTAACTCAGAACTGGTTCTGTCTATCGGCGCCCAGCTCGACTCAGTCAGCATCTCTCTCTCGTATCGGGTAAGAGAAGAGATATTTTTCACTCGGTGAGAATCTACCGCTGGATTCGGACGCGGGGGAAGCTCACCCCCCTTCGTGTTCCGGCTGCGAGGGCTTCCCCTTATCCGCATTTGAAGCTGCTTCGGTCAGGAGTGTCCTTGAAATTTTCTTTTACAGACACTGGAAAGAGGTCTCCCCGCGAACTCGTTAAAATACTTCTCTAAGCTGTTAAAAACTTTTAATCACTTGGCCCGACGCCATTTTGGATAGACGCCATCTTCTGAGCTACCATCCCGGCGTGATGTCATCTCCTGGCCTATGGCCAATCGGCCATAATTGTAGTTTTTCCCTTTTCCTCCCTTTGCAGTGTTTTAACTCTTACTGTATTTTTTCTTGTTTTGCATTTAATATATAGTTGTGTGATATGATAGCATTTTAGAATTTTTATTAAAAGTTTGTTTCAGTTTCCCATCCATATATTCCGAGATTTGAGTTTTGTTTCCCTTTTCCCTATATCAGTAAAGGATTTAAGGAGCGTTAGGGACCTTGAGTTTTGCTCGGAGGCTCAACCCCTAACAGAGCTGTAACATAAATTCCCACCTGGCACCATGACAGTGACACATCCTGCCCTGGCCCCAGCCCCTTCTCAAGAAATGCTGCCTCTAAATGAGCATAACCAATTCTACAGAGGTGGAAAATACAGCATAAAAAAGCTGTCACCTCGTTTCCAACCATACAGCCTGGGCAGGCACACACATACCCTGTCCCAGGGAGCTGGAGAGGACAACCAGGCACCCACAATTCATTTCACACAGCAGACATCTGTTTCTGCCTCCGTCTGCAGTATTACATGGTGTTTGTAAGCCATGGTTAATCAGACATCGGTGTGGCAAACGTAAATAAGGCTGTATAACAGTATGGCCAAGTTCCAGTGGTTTTGCAGAGTGACTGACTGGGAGAGCAGCGAGTGAAGGCAACACATTTCTCTAGACACAGCCTTGATGGACCTGTGCTATGCATGCTGTCTGAGCTCCTCTCTGCTGCCAAGTCATGTGCATGTCTTTCACACAGGCTGCCACTCATGGATGTAGCTATCTAGCTACCCTGGCTGAGATGGAGAGTGCTCAAGGGATGTGAATTTGCTTCAGGCTGCAAAGGACCACATCTCTACTAGAATGACAAGTCTGTTTTTTCTAGCCAGAAATAAGGCTGATGCTACCTGCATCCAGAAACTGCTGACACATCGAAGAGAAATCACTGCTGAGGAGCTAGCTGTAGCTTTCCAGTACTTCAGGTTTGCTTTAGGCTGATGGGCCTCACTGAAAGCGCTCTCACAACCCACTCACCTTCCTCATTCCTAAGGACATGAATGCCCACACTGCGATAACCCAGGAGTTATCCTTCTCATCACCTGCACAGCAATCACCTCTCTGTTGGTACTGGATACATTTGGCATTCACTGGCTGGGTCTTTTCAGTCCTTTGAAAAGCAGCACGTTTCTGACCTCTCGATACAGTCAAAGTGGTGTAAAGGGGCAAAGCTGTAGAAGGTGACTTTGGCTGCTGTTACTTTTAAACACCTTTACGCCATGCCCTTGTAAAGCTGACTCCAGCACGCTGACTGGTTAGATTGAAATAGGAATGTTTCCTTCCCCAAGGACAACTACAGACCCCAGGATTAATACAGGATTTCTTGTCCTTATCTGAAAAAAGGATCAAAATTTTCTTTATCAGACAACTGCTTTTTGACATGTCTGTTTTGCTCTATGACATAACAAATGTGCCACCCTTAAGGCTGTGTGTACAGCTACCTCTGTCGGTTAAGAGACTGACCTGTGTTCTATTAATATTTATAGATTTAAATTTTTAATACACAACAATTCTGCATTATTGAACAGGTGACTGCCTTTTAATGGTTATGGAGTAGGAGTGGGCTCTTTGTAGTTAACATTGAAATAAATTTTTCATGATTAAATAAAAAGTCGTTACCTCTAACTTCCTCAAACAAAATCCCCCCAAACAACATGTTGGCGCAATGGTGAAAAATTTTCTCAAGAGATATATTATATTTGTGGCAAATTTGCTTAGGGGATTTAGATTTATGGTACATAAGGATTTTCCACAGCTGGAAATATTTAATAAGTTTCTTTTTCAAGTTGCTGAATTATTGAATCATCAGTTTGGGATTACTTACTCAGTTTTGAAGACAACTGGATTCTTATTTGCAAAACTGATCTTCACGTTTTAGAAGGTGCATATTGACAAAATAAGAGATTCAAAATGTTCACTTGAGTTGGCATCTTGGACTAAGACTGGAATGTAGATTCAGGCTTTCATTCATTTATTTTGAAATCAAGACCTTTGCTAAAGGCTTTAGTAATAGCTACATTGTAAAGAACTTGTATCTTGGAGGACAAAGTGGGATTTCAAGACCTCTTAAATGTTACATAAAAATATGAACTATTTGGCATAAGATGAGGTCAGGTAATTTCTTAGGAAAAAACCTATGCATTTAGTTGCTACAGTCACTGACATTTTTCTTCTTAATCCACTGAATAGTGCCAAGATCTGGTTTGTGTGTTTATGTAGTAATAGCAACTTCAGTGGCAGCAGAACATATGCACAGTGAAGACCAGTTTCTCCGGAATAGCAAACCTGGAACTGTTTCATCTTCAGGTGAGTCAGGATCTTCACAGTGTCACACAAGTGGCTGTTACTGCATTAAGAAGTACTTTGCTCTTCAAATAACAGAGTGAGTGCAATGAATTTTCATTTAGGAAGAAAAGGATACTCCATGTGAATACAGGAATCACAACCTAATCTAGTATCATCTAGTATAATTTTCTTAGATTGGCTTTTAATGGAAAATTTGTACTGCATAAGACTTAGTCATTTAAAGGTTTTTGTCTCCAAAATGTGAATATGATTCGAATTAGTGTTATTTGGATGATTTCAATGGCGCAATCCTCAACTTGAAAAAGCTGCGTACAAAACCCAAACCCCATTTCCAATATGTGCTTTCTTTTACATCTTTTTTTTTTTTTTTTGTTACTTTTGAGTAGAAATAAATCCAGATTGTCTTATATTATTGTTGGAATATAGTCATGCCTGTGAGCCAAGGATTCAGCTGATGGATTTGCCACCATAATTCTGTATTTGCAGGACATCATGGCACTACTTACCCACAATGATTGTAAAGAAAGATATAATTCTTGCAATCTGTGCAGCAGAGTTGGTGTTGCTTTGACAGCATCTCACACTAATAGAAGGAAATTGGTCACACGTATGCTTATGAGGTATATTTCAATATTCAGAATGGTCAATAATTCATAACTGTACATTCTGAATTTGGATCATGGTACTGTCACAGAAAGTGCATCACAGAAGATTTTTCCAGTTTTAGAGAAGAAATGTTTCCTGAGGAATAAGGGAAAAGGGCAACCCAAACAGTTTAATTATCTATCCTGCAGTGTATCTACATTCCAGTGACAATCGGAAACAGCTAATAAAGATTTCATGGCACTCGATGAAAGGGACTGTATTATTTTAGATTCCTTCCTGATGCTATTCTCATGTTGACTTCACTGAAAGTTATGTTTGTCAGTAGACAACTGAGAAATTAAATGTTTTCCTAAAGCGAAACAACAAATATCACTAGCCCAGTTATGCTATACTTAAAGCAATTATAATTATTAATAAAATATTTAGGATGCAATGTTTTCTTTTCAGCTCTGATTTCACAGCCCCTGAAGTCCATCCCATTCTGAGAAGTTCAGTTTAATTTAATTTCTTATCTTCACTTGCAAATAAATACTTTGTTTTCCCTTTGAGCATAAGTCAATCTAATAACCTAATCAAAGATCAGAGCTTTCTGTATATATGGAGTATAATAATTGAAGGCCATTTTCCTGAAAATATGTACCAAAACAGTTACACTTCAAGACAGGCACTACTATATGTCATGTCTGAACACTACGTAAAATCAAGATGCCCACTCTCATTAGACAGTGCTGTAAAACAAATACCAGGCAATAACATTATTTCCTTGGATCTTCAAAAATGCAAGCTGGCAAGCTCTCCTGGGATGTGATTAATAGCTTGTCAGTTGTGGGCACTTACAAATGAAATTATTTCTTTAGCTATTAACCTTTGATGACATCAGTAATTCCCACATCTAGGGCACATCAGGGTCTGGTAATGGACACGGAGGTGGAATGTGCACGGATTCACGCTGCAGGCAGCCACACCAAAACACGAACTTTTGGATGGGTTCAGCTTTCATGTCAACAGCTAAGCAAAAGCCAAGTTTTCAGTAGCAGCCAGGAGCTTGTGGCTTCTGCAGTCATGCTATGGGGAGATTTTCAGAAATATTCAAGCACCAGCTCCTCTGGAAAATCTACTTACTGCTTTAGGTGCTAGAAACAGCTTCAGTCGTCTAATGAGCTGCCCCTTACAGACATTTCTCAGCCTCAGGCAACAGCAACTCAAAGGCACTGCCTTACTCTGCCATTCCTCTGCCATTACTTTCACTTACTGCTTCCCTCACAAGCCTTTGCTGCCTGCATTTTATTGCTGTCACAGCTCGTTCCCATTTCAACCATAAATGCGGACTTCTTATTTTGTGCTTGCCCAGCAAAGTGGCATTCCCTTCCTGCTCAAACCCTCTGGGCACGACGCCAATACAAGGAATGTCTGTTTGCAAATTACCCTAGCACTGGGAGACAATGATATATGACCTTTCACGATATTGGACAAGGTATTGATGAAAGTCATTGATCCCATTTTTGAGTGACTGTCTCACCCAAGAAGACAAGTGAAATAAAAAATCTGACAGTGTCTGCAAAACCCTGTACCTGTTTGGAGATGTCAAAAGCTTTTTTAGTTTGTTTTTTTGTTTTGTTTTGTTGGCATTTTAGCCTCAGCAGGGTTAACAGATACCACAATATTGTTCATCTGTTTTTTTAAAAGAGCCTTCTTTTATGCAAATAGCTTGTTTGTTTGCTTGTTTTGGTTTTGGATAGACAAAAGACAATTGGATGTCATGCAACCCTTTACTTGTGTGAGCAGCCCTCGATGAAAGGGCCACTGCTTCCCCAGGTAGGAAATACTTTGCAGATGAGACAACAGGACCTGTGAGTATGTTTTCTAAGGCTAGGTCTACATATTACATACACATTTTTCTGTTTTGTCATAAGCTTTTCTAGTTTTTTAATGGGTAACCACCTATAGGTATCAGCTATAATTCCTTTTCATTATTTTACTGGGACATCATTAGTGGCATGTTAACATTAACAGACAACTAAGACCGCCTCCCAAACAGCAAGTGATAAAAACTTATCACCTTGTAAGTCAGCTTTTAATACTTTCAGACTCACAACTGTAACATACGGTGTTACTTGAAAATAAATGTTCCATAAAAATGTTTTCATTTCTTTTCAAGCTGTGCTGCATACATGTACCAATAGTATTATAGCTGGTCAGGTGAGGTTGTGTAATGACAACCTACCTCTGAAGGAGCACATAGGCAAATTTGTGCCAACGACATACAGATAGTCTTCAGCAGAAACTTGCCTCTAAATAATGGATTTAGCATGCATGCATGCTCAAGTGGGGTAATGAAGATGCTGGCCTTGGCAGCTGAATTCATGTTAAAATGGAAAAATAACTCCTTATTTCATTCTTAGATCTGCAAAGCCAAACAGATCACTGGTATCACCTGGGCAGGGAGATGTGCATCAGAACAGGGCACTGGAAGGATGCAACAATGCGTTTAAGTAGATATTTTCAGACAGTGAACACATCAGTTAAGGACATGACTAAGAAATGTATGTCTCGGTTCTGCAAAAAATGTGGATGTTGAGAAAATGTTCTGATACTGAAGCCAAACAAACCAATCAATGCTGATTCTGTGCAAGAGGTTTCCCATGCAGGAGATGCTCAGTTGCCCAATACACTTCATCTTCCAAAGGATAATTCTGTTTTCCCTCTCATCCATAGTGCTTAGTGACACTTGCTATACTGCTTATGAGGCATGCTGTGCACCATTTCTACATTAACAAATTAAAAGATACCACATGTCATTTTTTTTTCCCCTTTAAAATTTAATTTACACATTTAGTATGGTATCAGAAATCCTTCTTTTTGTTAAGGTCAGCGACTCCACAGTTAGCCTTCATAAAACACTCCCCTTAGCCTTCCTGGATAATGCTGTGCCTCCTTGTTCCCCTTGCCAATACTTCAGATTGCAAACCATCACTCAGGTTACCTGAGGCAAACCAGTCCCATCTTTGTCTCCAGTCAGCATTTCCCTTTTAGCCTCATGCTTAGGCTTCCCACTCATGATTATTCTTGATTAGTTGATAACAACTGACAAATGAAAACATTTTAGAGGCTGAAGCATGTCTTACTGGATTTCCACTTTCTTTATAATTCTCCACCTTTAGAACGAAACCAAGTAAATCTCTCACTGCAGTCCCATCATTTGAACATGCCTGGATGTAAGCCACAAACAAACCCAGCCAGGTCCATATAGAAATGTTATAACCTATATTCTCTCTCCTCTCCTTCTATTGCCCCCTAATGCTTGACAAAATAAGCACAACAGAAGTGAAAAGCAAGTTTCTCTGGTTTAGTAAATGCAGTCACTTTTTACTTATCACCTAGTTACCGAAGTGTTGAACAGAAATTTGGGACTCCTTGTCCCTTAAGTCCTTGATTTTTAGGCTTGTTGATAAAAAGAGAAACACATAGCTCAAGCTGTGCCTCCCCAGCCAGGACACATCCCAGGTTTCTCGTCTCAGAGCTCTGGCTTCAGAGCAGAGCCTGGACTCACCCATCCTGCCACCTGCAATGCTCAAGCTGCACCAGCCCATGCAACCTGTAAAAATTCAGCACACTGGCAACCCATCCTTTTGGGAGTGTCTTCAGGCTTGCACTCACCTCTGCCGAAGAAGAAAGAAAGCCATTCCCTGCGTAGGCGTCTCCATGGTCAATGAACTCATCTGGTCACCTCTCACATCACTGTCAGGGAAATACGCTGGCTCCAAATACACAGAAATGAAAGCAAAAGCCTTTCCCTGCTGGACCAATCAAGTCTGACAATTTTTACGTGGTGGATGCCAGAGAGATTCTGAATATTTTGGCAGAAACACCGGCTTTTTCTAGGTGAGAATCTGCCTACATAGGATTTATGCAAACATTTCCTCACTTGGTCTGTAACCACCCCTTCAGAGCTAAGCAGTTCAGTGTTATCGCCAATTCTTTACATAGCTCTGAGTTTAAAATACTATCACTGCCTAAAATAAGAGGAATTTCAATTACCGTGCTCTCTGAAATGAAAGAGGTGGAAGACAGTTTATGATTTAAGCTGATAGCTAAGATACTGCCTCTCCAGCAGTTTTGGCACCTGGCCTAGGGAGGAAGTAACAAGAGGAAGGGAAGGAACAAAGAAAAAGAAGGAATAAAGGAGGGTGAGAATAATCCAGTCCACTTAATATAATGACATATATTCCCTACAAAGGAAGCTTTATAGTCAGTGGAAAGAGAACTGTGTTTTTCAAACGCTGCTGAGGGCATTCTCATCCAGCAAACAGAGGCATCCCTTCCTCTTCTTTGACAGCACCGGGGACTTGAGTGTTTTCAGGGAGTGATGAAGCACTAAAATGAATTGCCACTCTTAGAGAGTACGAAGAGATAGTGGAAAATATCAGATACTTTCACCCACATATTCTATGGACCACCTGATGTTCTTCAAGAACGAGTACCCACTGGAGCAGAGCATACTGTTGAGGGATCCCAAAACTTGACTTGGGTGGGCAGGGGAAGAAATTGAGCCCCAGACCAGAATTGCAAGAAAGCCCTGGAGGGGACACTGATTTACACCTACTCAGATCAGGCACTTCAGAGCCGGTATCTCTAACAGGCTAAGTTTTTCAGAACAACCAATCTACGGGAGTGGTTGGCAGGTCAGAAATTGCAGGTAATGACAGTTACAAATAGTACTGTGATACCAAAATGATGATGCTCTGGAAAAAAAAAAAAACAAAACAAAAAACCCAAAAAAAGACAGATCAGAGTTGGGAATCCCAGGTTCCAGCTCCGAGCTTCCAGCTGAAGAGACAATGTTCCCAGCCACACTGGGAACAGGTTCCCAGTTGTACAACTCATGCAGCTGCTCACAGAGAGAACGTGACCAGAAGAATTACACCTAGCATGAGTGAAAACAATCAAGCCTGCGGGCCAGAAATGTAAAGAAGCATAGTACCTGCTGAGCCAGAAATTACTATCTTGAATGACAGCCAATATAAGGGGTGGGTCATAAATCTACGCATAGGCAAGATAAGAGTCAGATAGGAAATAGGTATTTCTGCATCCACACCTGAACTGAAAGCACAGGGTGTGAAAACTGATTTGCCATCCAGGCAGGTATACAAAATGCCTAAACAAAGGATTCCTGAGCCCTCTGCAAGGACAAGAGCAGAGATATAAGAGAACAACATTAGCATCTGCTAACCATCTCTTGTGGGTGCAGGTACAAATTGCTGAACTGGGCACAAGGCAGAACTGTCTTGAAAAGCCCCGAAACATCATCTCAAACTGAAGCAGAAGCTGTGCTTTCAGACTGAAAGAAGTGTTCTGCTGCAGTGAGGGGTGTGCAGGGATACCAAGCATTCAGAAAGTTACTAAGGCATGAAACTTGTAGGCATTGCTGGGCTGCCTAGGCATCACAGGAATGTGGCTGAAGCAAGAACGTTACAAAAGCTGAGGTATATGGAAGTATATGAAAGCCAGCACAATTCAAATCAGTATTTAGCTCACAGCTACACCTAATCCAGCAGTGCTAGAAAAATCTAGCAATTCTGGAAAATCTAGAATGCCAGACAGCATTACAGTTCACAACAAGGAGGTTTGCCTTATTATACTGGATAGATAAGCTCTCCCCTCAGTGAAAACAGTTCTGTGGAATTCAAAGGGGAAAGCAACAAAATATTTCCAGGCAAGACCATATTTGTAAATGCATCAAACACCATTTGTCTGAAGCCAAGGTAAACCTTTTGCCACAGAACCAAAACTGGCCAATATAAAGAACTATTAATAACTGCAAAACATGCCATTTAGAAAGCTAAATAAGAATCACTTATGGATTATACTGTCAAGACCAACATATTCAGAGCCAAGATGGCAAACAGGAATCATTTGCAACTGATCAGCAGGATGATGGGGAAGGACAAAGCACAGCAGTGGTTCCAGATTTATTATCCCCTGTTGACAGAGATTTCCAATATGCAAGAATTAGAGATGGAACAGAAGGCACTGAGGCTCCTTTGGCCAAGCTGTAAAGATTGCCAAGCACCACCTGTGGTCTGGTCTTCCAGCCCTTTGAACACATGGCTGCAGCTAATGCAGAAAGTTGTCTGTCCTGGTATTCGGGGCTGTCTTTGTGACCAAAAAGGTGATGTGTCCCTTCTGGAATTGAAATGGCTCAAAAGAAACTGGCCTGTGGAAGAAAGGCTCATATGTAATCTCTGAGGAAAGAGGCTTTGCTTGTCAACTACTTTAAATGTCATGTATTCAGACAAAGGCATGTGATAAGGTATGGGGGAGGATGGGGCCAGACTCTTTTCAGTGGTGCCCAGTGACAGGACAAGGGCATGGGGCACAAACTGGAACACAGGAAGTTCTATCTGAACATGAGGAAAAACTTCTTCACGTTGAGGGTGACGGAGCACTGGAACAGGCTGCCCAGAGAGGCTGTGGAGACTCCCTCTCTGGAGAGATCGCCTAGATGCAATCCTGTGCAACCTGATCTAGGCAAAACTGCTTTAGCAGGAAGGTTGGACTGGATGATCTCCTAAGGTCCCTTTCAGCCTCTGCCATTCTGTGACTGTGATAACACAGAGAGAATATCTTTCAAACCATCAGTTTTCTCCAGTAATGCCCAGGTTTCCCTGTGTAAGTGGTGTAATTGCACTTGATTAGTAGAAAAAACATGGGTAAATGCTTGATATTTTTGTAAAAGCCATGGCAGTGTCTCTCTGTTCTTCTCTCTCACATTTCTTGGGGATTAAAATCCTGGGAAATGTCTGTTTACCTAGTGGGTGCTGGTTAAAAAAGAAATCTATATGCATGTTACATACCATGCACATCAGTGCCATGACAAAAAAAACCCCAACAAACCTTCAACATGTAAACTCAGTGATGGCAAGCTGTCTACAGAAATGTGCCGTGCCACTGCGGGCCTCTCTGCCTCTGCAGACTGGAGCAAACTACGCAGTTTGCAGTGACTTCCCCTGCCGCCTTTGTCATTACTGTCTCTTCTAGTAATTTCTCTCTAACATTTTTTAAGAATTAATCTCCCTCAGCACCTTCCCTTGTTTTAACAAATGTTAATCTTCAGATTCAGTTTAAGCAAGCTGTCTGTGCATGGCGCAGAAGACAGTTGATAAGTTCTGTATCGCTACCGTAATTTGAATCACTCTAGTGATTTAATATTTTATTGTAATCCGCTGCACATCTACAATCAGCAAATGCACATTTAGAAATAAAAATTGTTTCAAAGTGCCACCAACTGTTGTTTTTGCAAACTGCAATTCAAAGAATGCACTTTTTAAATGCTTCTACTGGATGTTACAACATAATCTGGTGTAGCACACAACTTACAAGAACAAGCTTACCTTTTCCCAAGATAGACAAGCAACGCATCCCATTATAATATCTCCCTATGGCTACGTTTCAAAGGCAACATAATACAGTACACTATGCACACCTTTTCTGTTGTTTGTAAAATAATTTCTTCCAGATTTGTGCTTTTTAATGACAAGCTGATTTCCAAAACTTTCACGAAATCTCCAAAATTATCTAAGGGAACCAAACACTAAAAGTTTGCTTCGCTTTTAAAATATGTCTCCTATTAATGATGCGTGAGTTCTTAAGCATTAAGTATGTGTTGAAAACACCATGCTCCACTGCTCTGCTTTCACCTTCTCCAGAGTTTAACTTTCACTCTTCTCAAACTTTGCTTTCCTCAGATCCCTCACCCCCTGCATTTTGATTTCTCCTGAATCAACGTGGACTCCCCACAAGTTGAAACTCTTCTATGATCCGCCAACAGTTAGCAAAGAAACAGGATCATAAAGGTTACCAGAAAGGTACAGTGGTACTGTCCTGTTGGGTCAATAATCACAGAAGTCTGTCAGTTTGCATTGTGCGTACGTGTTAGTAATACAGTGTGAGACAGTCTTTTAGGAGACTGGTTACAACTTCTGGTGAGCTGATCTCTGTAAGTAGCAGCTCTAAATCAATTCTGTTTGCTTGCTGTGATCACATGAAATGCATCAACTGTTAACTAAATCAGTGTGACCCCAAAGATTCCTTGGCTTAACATCTTATTATTTGTGGCGATAGGCTGATTAGTCTTTTAGTTTTCTGTGACAGCATCTGCATTATTTGAATATGCCAGATTCGTGACATATTCAAGATCGTGGACCCAAATCTTTAGACTTCTCCAGTGCTTCATTAGCCAGCAATAACAATTAAAATAACAACAGCCCTCCCTTGCTCTTGTTGATACCATTTAGTTTTTTCCAGAGAGGGCAGAGTAGGCATTTTATTGTTTTGAAATGAATCATGTTCTGCAAGGTCTGAGTTACTCAGCTGTTGACTGGTGGGAGCATTCATTTCAGAGAACAGTAGGTTACTCCAAAGTTCTCAATCCAAATTGATTCAACAGAATGAGATCCCCTTTGAAGTCTGAATTCCTCCACAATTTTGTATTTCAAAACGGCAGCTCTGAACCCCCTGTAGATGTAGCAGGTAATCAGTGCTGATTGATTTCTGAGTGTGAGGATAGAAGAACAGGGAGAGAAACGACGCAGTGACAGGAGAGGATGCAAAGTTCCAGAACATCATAGGCACGTGCCAAGGAGCCCTTTCATAAAAGCAATAGAGTGACTGCAAAAAAAGCCAGTGAGGAAAAAGAGTGAAAGATACAGCTGAAGGAGATTATAGCTCAGAGGAAACTGGCAGTGAGGTAGCTGGGAGAGGGAGGAGTTTTCAGGAAAACAGCGCATGGGTAAATGGAGGAGATGAAGGAGAAGAGATTTGCAGAAATTCCTAATCACATGGAAAGAAATCTGCTCAGTTTTCTGTTCTGAGAGATAAGGATCTCAAGGCAGCACATATTGACAAAATACTAGATGTCTGAGCTGTGTGCCAGTTCCTTTTTCTAAAACAAAAAGTTTCAGAAGAAACAAATTAATAGTTTGATTAACAAAAGCACTGATTTATAATGCCCACAATTTTCCTTATAAAAGAAATTCTGATTTTTAAGATTATCTCCAAGATTTGAAATATTTTCTGACTGTTTCAAATGAATAGAAATATCCAGATCCTCAAAGCTGCCACTGCCTTATTGGTAGCTGGTGTTATCACTGAACTTCCTAATACAAGAAAAACAAAACAAAATAAAACACAGCAAGAGATGCCTTTATTTCCATTCACTGTTTTAAAGTGAATAACTCTGTTATTATCAGCTAGATAAACCTCAAGTTCTGTGCAATATGACTTCTTACTTTTGACTAGTGTTAGAGGCACAGTTCTGACTACATAAGGGCCATGATTGACATCGCCACATAAAAGTATTACGTTAAATAAAAATAAGGCTGGATTTTGCAACTGGCATTGCAAGAGCAATGGAGAACAGAATGACAATTATCAAGGAAAACAAAATCTTGAGAATTTGCAGGCTAAAATATCAGGTTCCTATGGCCCACACTAGTGAGGTTCTGCAGTTTTGTTTTCCTTTCCAGTTTAGATCTAGGAAAACCTAATTATGATTCATTAAGTGACTACTGTGGTGTCAACTTCAGTGACAACAAATAAAGAGTATATCCCTTTCCTTAATGAGGAGTAAATCTGAATTTTGTAGAGCAGCAGCCAAAGCCTGCTGCCCATATTTAACATTGATTTATAAAAAAATATCTTTTCAATTTTCTTTGTTTCCTAACCAATTGCATCAGCATCCTTTTCCCCACAGTACTTTCAAGATGGTTATGTCTCGCTATTTCTTTAACAATGTTGAATAGCAGTGCTTCCTTTTGTAACAAATTATCATTACTCTAGTGCGCAATATGGGTTTGAATCTCATTTACAATAGGATCCTTTATACCATTCTGACAAAAGAGACATTTTTATAGGGAAAATCTAATGTATGCTGCAAATACTTAGTTGCAGAGGCAACTAGGCTAAGGCAGCCTCCCTGTTTTTTGCTGCAGCAGAGAGACATGTGTAGCACGAAATCTTTTATTCTGCCCTGGCACAGGCTGTAATGCTTTTAACAGCACTCATCAGCACAGACCAGGCTCTCCGCATGTATCGATGGCTGAATGTTGACCCCCAAATTCCTCTTATCAGAGGGAGATTGTGAGTCTTTTATTCTCACTAATGAGGGACCAGAAAGGGTGAACAGGTTTGGGATTTAGCTGAGACTCCCATACCACAGAAACACATTTTGTACCATACGGTCACGTTGCCCATCAGAGAGCTGGTTATCAGTGAGAAGCTAAACTCCAATGTGTTACTAGAGGCTCATTTCCAAGCTTACCAAAGACCCTAATTTCTAACTTGTCCACAACAAATGAAGTAATTCCCTATTCTTTACTTCATTGTTCTGATTGATTGATACAAATCAACTTCTGCTGAAGTAGTCAAGTGTCTTTTAAACCAAATATTAATCTCAAACTACAAACCTCTTCAATCAACATTCCTCATGGCTATTTGAGGAGCAAAAAAAATCCTTCTGCTTTTCAGAAAAATGCCTCTGCAATTGAACCTTTTATTAAATCCTTAGATTAGTAAGAGCTATCCTGTCATACAAATACTCTATTAGCATAAAAAAAAAAAAGGTGACAAAAGAAGCCACTGAGTGTTCCTGCTAAATGAGCATTCTTAGGAAGATCATGGGAGCCACAGGGTTTGCCTAACACAAAACCAGTATTTATCGTGTTGTACTGGATAACTAATAGGTTCAACAACAATAGTAACAGAATTATAAAACTTTGCTTTTATGTGTGCTAAGGCAAAACTTTGCCTTGATCAATAATCTAAACAGATTTTCTTCAGTCCATCAATTTTGCTTTCTAGCACATTGCCACATCGTATCCCCCCCTTTAACCATGCTGGGATTGGTGAAATGTTGCTATTTCCTGCTCTACCCTGGGCTCTTCCACATTCCTGGCAATCCCTCACATCTCTTCATTACTCTGATCCCTATTTTCTCTAATTCTCATGATTTTATGGCAATTCATTCCGAAAGCCAAACAGCACACTACCAGAATCAAGCCACCCTTATTTTGTTAACATATGGTGCTGGCCAGTGGCACGACAAGGCAGGATCCGAATCCTCCTGGGGTTTTATCCCAAATAGTGATTCTCCCCACTCCCTCTCAGACACAATACTTAAAGTGGCAAGTCTATATCAAGGCGGACAAAATCTTCATTGCCTTGATAGCTACAGCTACCTTTCCAAAATCCAGTCATTGCTATTTATTGATCGCTCACAGCTATGTCCAGATTCCTGCTGCATTAATGCAAAGAAACAGAAATGCTGGCTGGAGAAGGATCCTATGGAAGTCATCCAGCCTGAGCTCCTCTGGGGATCAGACCTGTGCCAGCATTGGGTCAGGTCAGCCGGTGGCTTTGCCTCACCAACGCAGCAGAGGTAGATGCAGCTTCTCTTTGAAACTGCTCCCTGCCATTATAAAATGAGAGAACATCTGCAATTAACTAGTGAACAGCTATGTTACCCATGTGTATTTTAAAATAAAATGTGCAGATCTGACTTTATACTAGTTCTGTTTTGTGTTTCTCCTAGAAGTAAGGCAGCTTAAGAGCTTCATTATTCTCAGGGTATACTAAAAAGTTTTCCAAATGTGTTGTAGGAAACTTCCTGACTGCAATTTCCCGTTATTTCTTATTCTAACCACTGTGATGACAAAAAATAGATTCTTCCCTTCCTTTTTGTGATTGCCTTTCACATATATTTACATATATCACACATACACATATGCCCATATACATGTATACATATTATATATTTATCTATATATAAAAATATATATATAATGACATATATGTATATCATATATATCTGATACCTATATCTAGCTCTTCCAGTCTTCTTACAGTAACTTCAAGTAATGTAATGGTGTAGGAAAGACTAGTGAGACTGAGAAGTCAAATATCACAAGAGTAGGAATGGGGATACAAAGAGTTGAAGACAGACTGTCTGTTTTACCTGTGGAAAGAGGTTAAGAAGGAAAATTGACTGCAAGCTATTTGATTGCAGGCTATAGAGAACTCTATTGGCAGAAGTCATTTGACACTACGTACTCTTTAACTGACGAGACAAAAGCATGGAAGGACCAACTGTTGAACACTGAAGACATCCAAACTAATGTTAAGAAGAAGATGGAAATTTTTATCAGATGAAGCAATTTACCAGGGGAGTAGAGTAGAAATGATGTGGGAGAATGAGTTGGGATAGGTCAGCATTTGAATGTGTGATCTGCTGAAGACGTCTCTCGTGTCCCTGAGGATTTGTCTGCTTTTCTTTCAGCTATCTCAGATGGGCTGATAAAATATATTGCCTGTCTCTCTCCTCTGGCCTGATTGTCACTCCAGTCATAAACTCTTGAGTCACGGTAGGGCTTCACAGATTTTCACAATTTCACAAATTGGGTGGCCTGTGATTATGGCAGAAACTCCTAAAACTCCTTTGGTCTTCAGAAATCTGTTACCTGATCATGGGTTGCAGGACCCCTCAGATGGGTAGGTGTATTTCCTCAACTTTTATGTTGTTTCACTATATAGACAGCTCGTATGTCTTAGAAGAGATACACTCAGTCTGCCATTCTGTTCTATCATCCCACTACGTTAGCATTATATTGCTTTCCCAGGACTCTGCCACTAGGATTGTTCACTTCTCAACAAATTCCATTTAGTGCTTACTTTATTAATATTGCATTAATATTGCATTGATTTTTGAATATTTTATAATCAAAAGAAGGATTCCCTCCTTGAAGAATCATGCTTACTTAGCTTTTGATTTCTCCTATATAGTTATGACAACATTTAACTACAGTGACCTTCTTATTACCAGAGTGAAGGAACTGATGTCCCTCACAGCCCCACTACTCTCTCATCTTTGATCGTGGATAAATAGGAAAGGATGGTATCAGAGGACTACTTAACCATTTTATTTCTCCTGTGTATGAATTATGGTTATGGATAAATATTAGATGTGTTGGTCAAGGACTTTGTCTTTATCCAAATCTCTTCACACATAATTTTCACTAGCCTCGTTATGCATGACCTCCAATATTAGAGGGGTTTTTTGTGTGTTTTCACATCGGTTATATCAGTTCCTAACAATCTCATCACACGTCATGACAAGTTCAATTTGACTCCAGACTAAAACAACTGTCTGTCAAGATATTGCCATTATCTCAAACTTTTTTCTGCTTGCAATAGGTGAATGCTCAAATTCTTTAACAAGTTTCAGATATTCAGAAAATGCTATCCAGTATGTAAGTAGTGTAGGTGGAATTTAACTGCAAATGTACACAATTATATTACTTAAATGATAGCAGGGTTTGGTCCTTATTTTGTCAAAATTGGCTTTTAGTCCCTGAGATCATTTGTTGCTCATTTTCTGTATTTTCACATTCCTGGCTTTCAGAGTAACCCACACAAACTTTTCCTACAGAGATACATCCATTTACAAATCACCTCCATCTGAATATTGTATAATTTAGTGAAGCTACTGCTTGTATAATCCACTGTTTTCAAGATGCGAAGACTTTAATTAACTAAAACAGTTGAACAAATATCCTCAAACTCCCTTATTGCTTTCCTTCATCTGTCTGTGCCCACCAAGTGTTCTTTAAGTTACAGTGAGTAAAATTATGCCTTTTAGCTTCAAATATACAAAAATGTAGAAACTTCACCAAAAGAGCCCTAGAACCATTTCATCCAGTCCCCCTTTTTTAAGGTTACTTTGAACAAGCTTATAATTAGATATTCAAGTAACTTGTTTCTTCATTTCTCTGGCCTTTGTTAAATCTGATGGGACGTTCAATGGAAACTTCTGATACATCAGCCAAAGTCAGAGGGGTTGAAAATGGTTAACATTTGGAGTCAATGATCTTAAAGGTCTTTTCCATCCGAAATGATTCTATGATTCTATGAAAAGCAGCAGTCTGACCCTTTCAAATGAAAGCAGAATTGGGTCAAGAAAAAGTACTGAGAAGCCAGCAGATGATTTTAAAGCATGCTTAAAGTCTCCAAAATAAGTTTAAAGGACTCCCTCCGTGAAGAAAACGAGGATATTTAAACACACTCTGATAATTTTCAAGTAACAAATCCAAGAAAGGGAGCGCGGACAACCATCATCTCCCAGGAGGATCTCTCATACTGTTTCAGCCAGATTATATGAGGCTGTCAAGATCTGACTGACCTGTGTTCCACTGCTCCTCATAGGCCGATATCTCTGACGGACTTTGTGAACTTAATGGCAATCAGAAGGGTGAAGACTGAACAATGCTACCAAAACGCTGGTTTTTGAAAGGGAACTTCTGAAATCTTACAGATCTCTTTCAGACATGAAACTAAAAACTCTTTTTGCAGGAATTGACAAAGTGTCCCTGACATAGGAAATGAGAGCATTGCTGCGATCTTACCAGATTCACACTGAATCGAATAGAAAAGCACCCTACATTACTGGGTTTGTCACCACTGGTCCAAAAGCCATTGACAGGCCAGCACAGTGGAAGACGAAAGCAAATTAACACTTAATGTTACACATAGTGCTAAGCCAGTAAGAAAATCTGCCTCAGTGAGGCAAGAAACATACCCCAAATGCAAGAGATTTCCTAGAATAGATGCCAATATTTGCACAGCCAAAGGAGAGAAGAAGAGGCCTGGAAACTCTCTGAGAATAGAGATCCTGTCTGCCATGACCATGTGCCTAAAGTTTTATTTTAAGTGTATACACTTTAGGCAGAGGTTAGGCAGGATCACTTCAGATGAAACCCCAGTTCTTATAATCAAAATTTAAGTGAGAAATTCTCATCTGGGGAGACTTTGGAGAGCTTGATCTTTTAGGACAGATAAGGAGCAGACGCAGAAGGGAAAGGAAAATTATGCTTTCTACTTCCTAAACCCCCAGTCTTTGGGAACGTATTTTCTAGCAGGTTTAGTTTGTTTGTTTGTTTGTTTGTTTGTTTGTTTTCCCTTTTCTCTACAGCTCAGAATTCAGAGTTGCAATAGAAGCAAAAAATCAAGTGCACATTATATTTTAATAGTCTGCTCTTTTATTTCTGGCTGGTTGCATAATGGAAATAAGGGACAGTTCTTATCTTTTAAAAATAGCAAATCATTCCAGTTTTCCCCAAACAGAAAATGAGATTCTTTTACATTTTGTAGGTTCTGGCTGATGTTATTGTTAACTTTTTGCTGCACTGATCATGTCAGTTTATGTGGATCAGTGATACGTTGCTAAGGGTATGCCTCGTATCATTCTTAGATCACTGACAAAGAGATTTCTGAACTGGACAGATGAAAAACAACTCAAGAGAAGATGTAATTAATTGTTACTATTGATATAAAAGCAGTTTATAGCAAGCCACTCAAAGCCCAGGATCAGGACCCTCAAAGCTATTTTCAAGGCTCTGTGAGCACTTAGAGCAAATACATAGTCTCTGTTCTAAAGAATTAGCACTAGGAGAGGCACACAAGTGAGAAGAACACTGGCAAACAAAATACTACCAGGAAGAATAATAGGTAGCAGTTATAGCGTAATCAACAGCCTGACTCCTGTCAAGTGTGTTTTGTAGGCATCACAGCAAAGGAGGATTTTTAGGTAATATAATGAAGATATCTGTGCCTGTTACAGCAAGCTTCTCTCAAGCCTGGGAAGGCAGGAACATGTCTGATTGAAATCAAATAAGACTCTGGGAGGGGCCAGCATCAGAGGCTAGTGGGAGGCAGTAATTGACCTGAATATGAGATAAGAAGTGGATAAACTATCAAAGGATTTGAAAGTCATGTAAAGAAAATGTTCTTGTTAGTGAGGTATTAGTGGAGAAATGAGATAAGGGAAGGGATGCACAAAGGAGGGATGCACAAAGGAGGGATGCACAAAGGAGGGATGCACAAAGAAGGGATGAAGAGAGAAGGGGATCATGGCCACAACAGCAGGCTGTGGAAACGTATGGTAGCATTTAGGTAGTTATAGTGCAGCTTCCAAGGCTAGAAAATTGAAACATGATAGAAACCAGGCTCATAGTTTTAGCTACTAAACCTCTCCAGCTCTACTCTTAAGCAGAAGCAGCTTAGGCAGTGAGATAACTTCACCTGAAGTTTTTCCAGTATCTTACAAGGGGCTTAGAGTTTTGGAATGTAGAAATCCTCCATGAGTTAGTAGTGCTCTGTTTTAAACATGAGAGGATGTGAGTCGTGGAGGCATAGGCAAGGACGTTCTCCCTCTTTCTTCCCAGTGACAGGAGCGTGAGCAGGGTGGGGAAACAGAAGGTCAGGCTCTCATGCAGAGGTGTGCCCAGCTGCAGGAGCAAGACATGGAGAAGGCAGCTTGGAAGTGAGGGGGAGAAAGTTCGTGACTAGGATGAAGTCATGAGCTAAGGGGATGTGGGTACAGATCTGGGCCAAGTCCAGAGAATGTTTGAGAGTGACGAGAAAGCCAAGAAAAGCCCAAAGAGAGATGCAGGTTGGTTGTTCTTGTTTTTTTTTTTCTTTAACATATATAATAGATGCATATTTTTCTTGTACTTGGTAAAAGAAGACTGCTTGGGTTTGGAAGCCTTGGCTTAAAGAGGTGACCTGATACCTGAATCCTTTAAGACTGACTTCTTCCTGTAATGAAAAACAAAACATACCTTTCTAAATAGAGATCACATCTATGTTTTACAGTTAAGTATTCACTTCCCCAGTAAACACACATCTACACTAGACATGAAGAAATGAAGTTTTACAGGCTTGCATGAGACCTGTCAGTCAAACAATCTTTAGATAATGAAAAAATTGGGAAAATAATAGCAGGTCACATCCTTTGATGGCATTGTCTACAGCTTCCTTAAATCATTGGATCAATGCTGATCTGGGCTGCTGATCGGGCTCCGTAGTTTTCCTTGGCTACTTTTACCAAAGTCAGATAAGATACAGGTCTGCTTCCAGCCAGTGGGACATACCACTAGCTTGTATTTGGCAGAAGCTTAGCACACAATTTTATTTACTTGCCTCTTCTGAGCCTTTTGTTTCTCAGTCTTTGTTTTCTTCCTCAAAGAAAGAGCTACGCATAGAACAGTGGCAATACTGATGGCCTTTGCTGGGTGGGTTTTTCTTTGGTAGAGTGGATTTCACACTTTGCAGCATCTAGACCAACAGTTTCATAACAGGCTCACTCCAAGACCAGATTATGTTGGATTTAACTGGTTTACAGAAACTCTTGCCACCATAAACTTCGGCTGTCCACTACCTTGCAAAGTGCTTCTGAGAGAAACTGCACATATCCCTAATCCCTCAAAGGGCCTCCTGACCTTGCAAAGCTCTGGTATTTGGACAATGCCATAGCCATTCGCTATTGCTTTAGTCTTGCTGCCCTATTCTGCTGATGAAAGTAGCCCTATGAGACCTTTGTGGCCTTCAGAAGTTCTCCTTTCCTGAATTTCAGCATGTTGTAAATGTCTCTATGCCTCTTGTTAAGCAGAATAGACAACCAAATTTTGCAATTAAGTCTTATACTGTGAAAGAAACTGTCAACTAGTAAACACCAACAACCTAAAAGACTCAAATTAATGGATTAATGCATTTTATTAAATTAGCAGCCCAAATCTGCACGCCAGCAAAAGCTTCTAGCTTCTGATTACCTCAGGGAACAAAGAAGACCGGAGCATGCTTATAAATAGTGGCAGTGGGCTTAGCATATGTTACCTTCTTTCCTAGATAAATATTAATTAGCCATGCAGAAGAACCAGAACTTTAGAAGGAAGAAATCTTTGTAGCTCCTCTTAAATCAATGTTGACATGCTGATTTCAGAAGGAAAACATTTGCTTCTTAATTTTCAGCGATTTTACTTCTTTACTGTGAGTCACTGCGTTGCACAACTTTCCATCAAGCTTTCTGCATTAATAGCTTGTTGCTTTAAAATGTGTGCAGACTTTTCTTTCAAACAGAATTCAGTGTTTCATTTCTGAAAACTTGATATTTGGGACCTGTTTGAAATCAGCTCTGGATCGTGAAAGGAAACCCTTACAGACTTCATCCTCTAAAGCAGAAAGATTTGAACATAGTGAACTAGGCCAAAGCTTTAAACCTGATATAGGTCCCTATCTGAAAGAGGAGGATTTATCTTCTGCCAGGTTCTTAGCACAGAACATGAAACTTTTCATTTGAATCTCTACAGAGTCTAAAATGCAGGGTCCTTTGTCTTCATGCTGAACAGGTGCTCTTCTCTCTCTTTTTTTCTTCCTTATGTGACAGGCAGAAGTTAGAGGTTATGCCACTGAATTTCAGTCCTGGTAGACAGCTGTACCTTTATGTTGTACTGTCATGGTTGTTTCCTACGGTTCACTTCCCAAAGGATCTGCATGTATTTCATTGCAGACAGATCCCCGTGGGTTAAAATCCCTTCAGGTGTACAACTGGAGACAGCCTGAACTGTAGGGATGACTGTTCACCCAGATCCTCTGGCAGCAAAATGGGCATTTGCACAGACTTTAGCATGAATTAGATGCTCCAGCAGCCTCAGATGGAAACCACAACAATGGGAAGGCAACAGCCCTTTTCACACAAGCAGTTGTTTCTTCTGCTTTGTAATGAAGCAGGAGGATAATGGGCAGCGTGTATGGAGAGATGGGGCAGGATTGAAGTGGTTTCCTGTGGAGCATCTCCAGGAACATCATTAAAGAGCAAACCCCTGCTAGATGAAACAGTCACCGACCTCAACTACTGCCTCCATGAACCGAAATGTGTCAGGATGGGTGCAGTGTCTGGGTATGAAGTGGTAGAGACAGTGCAAGGGAGGACTGGAGTTTCTTTTTGCTTGACCTCAGCTGCCTACTTACAGAGTAATCGAATTCTCTTTGGAGGATATCTGAGTGCACTTTTCAGCAACTGTGCCTGACCAGTATGAAGAATAGGACATAACTTGATCTGGCTTTATTCCCTTGAGTCAGGAAACTCAGTGTATATGCGTGCCTATTAAGCCCGTGTGCTTGTTTCTTGTTCTGGGTCCTCAGAGTCAAAATCAAAACCAGGGCCAGCTGTTCCTTATAATTAAATTTCAGTAGCTCAAGCTGGGTGTTTTTATTTTGACTAGTGACTTAAAAGTGTTGGCATTTAAATGGCCTCAGCTATATTTCAAAGTTAACATTGAGAAACTTCACACATACATTAGCGTTATTTGTCTGTTGGCAAACTCAACAAAATACCACTGTGCTGATTTACATAGTGAAGGTTATCTTTGCTAACAGAAGGACTCAGAATTTCATTATTTAAAAAATATGAGGAGGAATCTCATCACAGTGCAGGAGGCTACAGATAGCATTACCTGCAACTTGTTGACTGAGTCAAGGGCAGAGGTGAATTTTGCATTGCGCACTGAGCCCTGTGTTCAAATATACTAAAAAATCCAAAAGCCCAAACCCACACAACATTATCTGTGGCCAGATCAGATCTGACTGTAGGATGAGGACTTTTCCTTTCTGGTGCTTAGGTTTGCTTCTATGTATTTCTAGGTATTCTCGCTCTCATTTATTTATAAGTTATTGATGACATTTATGCCATACATGGGCAGTTTGTGATGCAATAAACCAGTAACAGGCTCGGTTTTCATTGCAGTTTCTATATTTGGGTATTTTAGTACATCAAAATCTGGGTATAAGAAGTTTAACAGTCTTATGCCAGCAGAGAGAAATTAATTTTATGCCTGCCTCTGCACAAAAGCCAAAAGCTTTGGGAAATAGGATCTCTTCCCATAAGCATCTTTTCAGATCCAGTTAGGAGAGTAGAAAGTAAACAACAAAATACAAGCTTCAGGGTAACGGCACAGCAGTGAGATATGATCACTCATGTGATACTACATGCAATTCACAGTATGTTTCTGACTGGCACTCTAAGACTCCAGTACTTATGGATGATCTAGGCAGAACCTGGTTCCTGCTTTCATCAAGCCTTGGCCCATGGGAGCCCAGCCGTGGTACAGGGCTATGGGCAGGCTGGGCAGGGATGAAAGGTAATTTTTTAAAACCTGAGCAGCTCTTGTTTAGACACAAATCCTGGGAAACAGCATGCACAGTCTAAAGAGAGAAGCAGTTCCAGTACCTGGGTGGGGGCATGTCTTCTGCATGCCCCACCAGCAGTGATGCACAGCACCAGGTCCATGACAAGGAGCACTATTAGGAAGCTTTAGTTTTTTGCTGCAGCTATTCCTAACCCAAGACTGAAGTCCCAGGGAAAAGCATGGGGAATGCTTACTGAACCTGCCCAGGAGGACCAAGTGATCCTTGTAGGAAGTCAAGTGAAGTCACCACAGCTAAACCTGGCATGCCCTGGATGAATGTTTTCCTGACCACTGGCAGTAGTACTACATAATTGAGTAAGAAACAAGTGAGAACAACAGAAGAAAACAGAAGAGTAGAAAAGCATCTTCTTGCCAAGACAAAAAGGGATGCAATGAATGATGATGAAGAATAATCCAGAATTAATGGAGAAGGGCAACAGCAAAAGCTGTGCACTGAACACAAACATTTTATAATGAGGATAAATGGTGACATTACAGGGTGGCCAGAACTCATTGACCATTCTCATTGTACTTGTCTTCATTACATGACATGGCCGATGGCAGTGTCTAGGGCTAGAATATTACCCTTGGAGGCTCTATAGTTTTATCAGAAGAGCCTTTCCACAAGAGGAAAGCTGTTCCAAAACTGCATGAAGGACTAGGTTTTCCTCCAGTTACTCCTGGTGTTTTAAATTTAAATCGGTCTTTGATACGTAGCCCTGTTTGGGAAGAATGTTGAGCTACAGAGGCTTGAGGGCAACTTAAGCACAACTAAATTAAGCCAGAAATGTTGACCAGAAGTGGAAGCAGTAGAATATTGTATTAGAAACCAGGATTATAAAATCTCCGCCCATCAAAGAGACCAGAAGAATGCAGATAGTTCTATATTATTAATGCAGTAAAGCCTAGAGGCTCCAACCAATTACCAGGCTCCACTGAGCGCAAGGAGGCACCACAAAATAAAACCACAGAAACAGACCAAACCCTATCTCAAGCCCTTTTGGGAAAACAGAAAGACTTACTGACATTTTATCTTCCTATCGTTTTGGTGAATGTAGGCAAACCCTGACTACCACGCTTTGATTAATTCAAGGCAATCTGCTCCCTATCTCACTTCTTGAGAGAGCCTAACTAAAGGGTGGATCTGGGAATGATTTCACAAAATCTCAAGCACTGGCACTGTTTATTTGATCTCAGGGGACCTGTGGGTGCTTAGTGCATTCCAAGATCAAGGCACCTTGCCAAGTACTGAAATAGGGAGGGAAAGGGTTGTCCCTGAAGGGCTCTGGCTTCCCCACACCATTGTGCAACCCTGAATCTCCCTCAGTTCAATGCTTCAATTCCCAGAGTTTTCTCACTCATTTGGGCCACGATCCTCTCCAGCCTCCTCTTGCTGTCCTTCGTTGATCTGCATCCTCTCTAGTGTGCCAGTATCTCTTGCTTAAGGATTAACAACAGGGTTCTGAGGCTTCTCACCCTGCCAGTAAGCTTGATGTCCCAGGCAGAAAAATGCAGCACCTATCCCCTGCGTGGTGCTGAGCATGGCCCCATTAGGAGAGAGGCACAGGGAAACAGTTTGCCTTCCCTCCACACGGAGGAAAACAGCCAGAAAGATGTATCCAAGAGAAGCACTAAGAGTTTGTAGGGAGATTAGACAGGTAGCAGTGTGTGCAGATGTGCACAAACATGCCTGCAGACTTAAAACCTTGCTTCCTCTTTACTGGGTTTGTTGTGGCATCTTTGGGGGATTTACTCAAGGGGTGGAATGCAGACATTTCCTGAACTTGGAATAACCCTGACTCAGCAAAAAAAGCAACCTCGCACTTCCCTTTGTGTGCAAAACTTTCCTCCGGCTGTGGAGAACAAACGTAGACTAGCAGCCGGACAAATGCGTGCTCTGCTCTCGGTGCACCTCCTGCACCCGCCTCCCGAGCACTGAGCGATCATGCAGGGCACGTCAGGGCTGATCAGTCACGGATGTGCGTTTCCAAACACACCAGGAAAAAAGAACAATAGAAACAAAAGAGAAAAAAAAAAGGGGGGGGGGCGCGGTAAGAAAGCCTGCGCCCAGGAAGCGCTGGACTGCTAAAAGTTGAAGCGTAAAGCAGGCGATGCGATCCGGTTGGACGCGCAGTCCCCCTGCCCGCCAGGCAGGGCGGAGGGACCCGAGCTGCCTGCCCGTTCCGGCTACGCCCCTGTCCCGCACCGTCTTGCTCGCCCCTGCCCTTCTCCGCACGCCCAGCTCCGGCAGCTGCAGCGCCGGCGTGGGACGGGGCGGCGGGGCAGCCACCCCCGCGCGGCCAACAGGCTCGGCGGGAGCCAGGCGTAGCCCAGCGCTGCGGTGCAGCGGGCACAGTGCAAGAAGGGATGGGGCTAGGCAAACGGCCGGGGGGACCCGCATCCCCCAGCGCCGTGGCACCCGCCGTCACGCTACGGGAGGCGGGAGGGAGGGGGCGATGCACCTCCGCGCTGCGGAGGGGCTGGGGCGGGGTGGAGCCCGGGCTCCTCCCGGCGCCTGCGAGGGCAGGGGCGGGGGGACGGCGGTAGAACGGTGCGCGGTGCCGGGGAGGGTTGGGCCCCTCAGTCGGAGGGCGGGTGGGTGCGGGAGGGAGGGCTGAGGGAGGCGGCGGCTCCTCCTCCGCGGGCAGGCGGACAGCCCGCCCGGGAGCGGCACCGGTTGCTCGGTGCTGGCAGAGCCGCGCCGCCCGCTATATAAGGGGCGGCGGCTGCTCACCGCTCCCTCACACCGGTCCTTGCCCGCGGCTGCCGGCGCTGGGCCGAGGCCGGGTCCCGACAGCATGGCCTGCAGCGGGGCGCCATGGGAGGTGGTCTCCTCACCTGCCTCCCGCGGACCCTCCTCTTCCTCCTGCTCCACCCTCGGCGGCGGCCGCAAACTTGCTGCGGCGGGCTGCGTGTGAAGGCAGGGCCGGGCGGGGCGGCTCCGCTGCCCTCGCAGCCCCCGCCGTCGCGTCCGCAGCCCGGGGGGCGAAGCCGCCGCCCGCGGGCATGCGGCGCCGCCGCTGCGCCCGTCGAGACGTGGTGCGGAACCGCGGGCGGCGGGGCTGCGCCTAGGGGCGGTTGGGGCCGGAGCCCCATGCCCGGGGCTCACCGCGCTCCGCGGGGAGGCGGCGGGGCAATGAGCTGCCGGGGCGAAGGGGCACGCCTAGCCCCCGGTTTGCCCTGCTCCGTCGCCCGCGGAGAGTGAGGCTCCGCGGAGCCCGCTCGGTGCTCCCGGAAGGGCGGGCGGGAGGTGGTGCCGGCACGGGGATGCTGCAACCCTCCCCCGTCGCCGACGGGGTCCTACCGGGGTAGCGGCCCCGCCGTGCCGCGCCTAGCCCCGCCGTCTGCGGGGGCGGAGGCCGCGGAGGGATGGAGCCGGCCGGCCCCTGCCAGGCGCCGCTGCTCCCCGCCAACGACTCTTACCACGGCCGAAACTGCAGCGCCGAGGAAGGGAGCTACCAAGATGCCACCCCCCTCTCCGGGAAGATTGTGCTCGCGGTAGTCCTGGCGCTCGTCACCCTGGCCACGGTGCTCTCCAACGCCTTTGTCATCGCCACGGTCTACCAGACGAGGAAACTCCACACGCCGGCCAACTATCTCATCGCCTCGCTGGCCGTCACCGACCTCCTCGTCTCCATCCTCGTCATGCCCATCAGCACCATGTACACTGTGACCGGCAAGTGGACGCTGGGCCAGATAGTCTGCGATATCTGGCTCTCCTCGGACATCACCTGTTGCACAGCGTCCATCCTGCACCTCTGTGTCATCGCCCTGGACCGCTACTGGGCGATCACCGATGCTGTCGAGTACTCCACGAAACGGACTCCCAAGCGGGCAGCGGTCATGATCGCTCTGGTGTGGGTCTTCTCTATCTGCATCTCCATGCCCCCTTTGTTTTGGCGGCAGGCGAAGGCCGAGGAAGTCTCTCACTGTGTGGTGAACACGGACCATGTCCTCTACACCGTGTACTCCACGGTGGGAGCCTTCTACTTCCCCACTCTGCTGCTCATAGCCCTCTACGGGAGGATCTACGTGGAAGCCAGATCACGGATTTTGAAGCAGACGCCAAAGAAAGCAGGTAAAAGACTAACGCGGGCTCAGTTAATCACAGACTCCCCGGGGTCGTCCTCCTCCGTCACGTCCATAAACTCCAAGGCCCCCGAGGGATCCAGCGAAACGGGCTCTCCCGTGTACATGAACCAGGTGAAGGTGAAGGTCTCGGATGCCCTGCTGGAGAAAAAGAAGCTCACGGCCGCTAGAGAGCGGAAAGCTACAAAGACTTTAGGGATTATTTTAGGAGCCTTCATCGTCTGTTGGCTGCCCTTTTTCATCATCAGCCTGGTGTTACCTATTTGCAAGGACGCTTGCTGGTTCCACATGGCCATCTTTGACTTTTTCACGTGGCTTGGATATCTCAACTCCCTCATCAACCCCGTCATCTATACTATGTCTAACGAAGACTTCAAACAAGCTTTCCACAAACTCATTCGTTTCCGATGCACAAGCTGAAAATTTTGAATGCGATGTGTTCCCCGGGGCTGCCCCCATGCACGCCCGTGCCCGACGCCACAGGTAGGTGCGCTCCTTGCGCCGCCGCCGCGGCGAGCGGCCGCGCTCGGGGCGGGCAGGCTTGGGGGGAGGCGGGGGCTCGAGAGGGCGGGGAGGACGTACGACCCCCTAAAGAGCTCTTCTATCCCGTCTCGGACAGGACCGGCTGCTTTCTAGCCCGGTCAGAGGGGTGGGAGCGAGCCCCGCCGGCGGGAGGCGGGAGCTCCGTGCAAGGCTTCCTGCGAGCCGCGTCGAGCCGAGCCGCGTCGAGCCGTGCCTTGGGTCGGGACAGCACGGCTCGACACTCCCCGGCTGCTGTTAAGCCCCTTTGCAAGTGGCGGCGAATAGCGGCGATGCTGCACGCTCCTGACATTTCCCAGGGTGTGTGTCGTCGTCCCCAGCTCTCGGAGTGACTCACGACAATCTGCTTTTTATTCCACCTGTTAAAACAGTCTGCTGCCATTTCGTATGTTAATGACCGTGTTTAGACCAATTAGTGCTAAACGGCGTTTGCTTTCCAACTCGGTTGCCGAGCTCCCCGGGGAGCGGCGGGCCGTGGCGGCGTTCCCCGCCAGCCTTGGAATGTGGTGGGTTTTTTATGGGAGTTTTGGGTTTCTTGGTAGGTTTTTTTTTTTAAATGAAGTAAGGTAGCACAGGCCCTAGATTAAGGCAGCTTGTGAAGTTCAGCCTACTTTTTGTCCTCCTTACGGCTTCAGCAGCACCTGCTGGGAGCAGAGCCGGCTGGGAGCAGGCATCCTGCGAGGAAAGCTGTCTTTCAGCCGCTGTGAAAGACTCGACACCTTTGTGTTTCACTTCACACGCAGAAAAGCTGTGCCTTTCTGCGCCTCTGACAAAAGTGGCTGCCAGCTAATAGCTGAACTCAGCGCCACGTTCTGCAGAATACGTACTTGCCTTTATTGTGATACTTTAATAATTCTGCCAATCTTTTGCTTTTTGTCTGCAGAATCAAGTTGCTATTGTAAAGACCCACTGCTTGAAACTTCCCCAAGCCCAGTTGCCAGACTCATGATGCTGCAAAAACGTCAATACATACTGCCACCAAACTGCTGAGTTGTGCATTTCAGTGTAATGACTGTGGCAGAGATGCTATTCCACTAGTCATGCAGATCAGTTGCAAAAAAAGAGGGCATCCTCGAATCAAGGTCTATATTCATCTGGACTGAAGAAAAAGTTTGAGAGTAAACTCCATTTATTTTACAGGCTTAACTTCTGATCTTAATTTGTTCTCCGGCCGGTTGTAGGGGTGTGCACAAGAGCACAGTTGTCTCTGTCTGTACTGGTAGCATAGTTGTACTTCTGCACACCTGTAATTTCTTTCTTTCAGTAGAAAGAGTTGCTCCCTTCACTTATGAGGCCAAGAGGAGAAAAAAAAGCAGCGTTTAAAACAGGAGCATTGCAGTAAATTCTGTAAATGACTCCTTCAGCTGAACATGTGTGAGAAGTGACAGTGTGCAAAAGTTGTATTTGTATTTCAAAACAATAGCAAATGCTGTAGAAACAAGAGTTGTAGACCTGTTCAACTGCACTGCATATCTATAGTCTGTCCTCATAGTTGCCTTTATGAAGTAAGTACTTCTTGCTTCTACTCAGTAACTCAAGAGCAGAAATCAAGAAGTCCAATGACTTTTTCCATAAACCAGCTGGGAATAGAAGTAGCAGTTTGATGTTGTAACCATGTTTTCCATTTTGTGTCAGTTGCACACCCTTACGCATGAACCACTGCAAAATTTAGAATCTCTAAGTAATTACATTATTTAGTGTGTTTTGTAAAGAAGTGAAGCAGTTTGCTCTTCCAGAAGAGATACATCACCTGCAAAATAAAGACCCATGAATCATGAATAAACGGATGTTAGTGAAATTACTCTCCTTCCTACTTACCCCCTGTTGGTTTGGTTTTTTTCTGATCAGACCTTAAGAGAGGTCTATGCATATTTAGCAGTCAAAGTTAAGAGTTTCAGGATATGGTCGACATGCTGTGATAGAACTGCATTGATTGTTCCTCCTATGTGTAAAAGAAAATGAGTATAAACAATAAAATGCTTTACTGTGTTCTCAAGAGTGATAGCAATTGTGTGTCTGAAAGGAGTATTTATTGGTTTACCTGGTTTATCAGTATTGGATATTTAGGTAACCGTCATTTGATGAGTCACTCAAGAAATTGATGAAGACTGAAATTGCCAGCTTTGATCAGTGGTCACAGGTTTGTTTTTTTTTTTTTTAACAGGCAGCTTTGCTTTCAAAGTAATCAGTACTGTTAGGTGAAACTCTCACTCTTTTCATATAATCCCAGATTAAATTTTTAGCATTTTTTTTACAAATATTTTTCTTAATCCATTAAAGGCACAGAAAACTTATTTTAACACTTGGTGGATATATATGTAATCAGTGTTCTTTCAAAACTATGTATGTATTCTGGATGGGAGCTGTTATAAAGACTGGAAAAAATCTTACATGATTTATCTATCTGTTATAATTCAGAGTCATTCAAGTAATAAGGCTTTATTTACCTAACTGAATAGTAAAGAAAGAACCTGATGCTCCGTGGCACTGAAACTCCCATTATCTATAAAGAGGAAGAAGTCTGCAAGATACAAATTAAAGAAGTGGAAAATAAACATTTTCAGTAATTTGAAGAAATCCAAAAGACTTGGCTCAAAATTGCATACCTCTAAAAAGAAAACTACTGTACTGTGCTTCTAGAAAGTACCTTCTTAAATTCTTAAAGAAAAATGTGATTAGAGTAACTCTCTTACTTTGAAGTGTTTATAATTCTTTAAAAAAATTCTTTTTTTTGCATACATGAGGTGAAAAAAGCAAGGAAGAATAGCATCAGACAATGCTTAACCTGTTCTTGTTTGTCATTTTCCAGTCTTGTAGAATGAATTTTGTTTACCCCAAATTCTCAGTGAAATCACTAGACTTGTATGTCTAACAAATGGAAAATGAGACTGTGAAATGGATATTATTTTCAGCATTTCCACAGTGAGTTGAGTCGTCCATTTACAGTTACATGACTTGGAGAGCACGAGGTTCAGGAGCTGGACTTTCCCCATCTTCACACTGCTGGCAAGCAACTGGCAGCAAATACTCCTGGCTCCTTGATGTGATGTGAGAAATTTCCTGAGAAGCTAATTCATCAAGAAGTTATCCTTCCAAGTTTATGCCAAGGCTCTGAACTTTCTGCCCAACAAACATTTCAGATAACCATACTCGGTGTTGAAAAGATGGTCAATGTGAAAGCTGCACTGAGTGACCTGGGGCCAGAGGAGAGGAAGCGAACTGGAGCCCTGCTGAGATACCCACTGGTTAAAGGCCTTGTGCTACCTGAACAGCATAGTCTAGAAAACCATCCCTGTGGGGAGATAGGTAGAGTGAGGACATACATCTGCTCACAGTGAAAGAGGAGAAATGTACAGCAAACATCGCTCTGAGCCAGATAATACAAATATGTAAAACAAATACCGAGATGGACGTAGTGTGTTTCAGGACAGGAAGCGTGGCACGTGTGAGCTTCACTTCTTTGTGACTGGCAGATTGTGTCCTGGTTGAACCTAAGTTTTAAAAGACGTTAGGATTCAACGAAGTGATAGTAAAGTTTTGACTCTCTCTGGAGAGGTCTCAGAATATTGCCCTCCTGCCTCTTCACTTCCTTGCTGTGCCTGGTCACTATGCTCTGCCTTGGAAAGGATGGAGCATCTGAAATTTTCCGTTAGCAGCGCACTCCCCTGGCTTTCTGATTCACAGTTGCTGCTCCCATGCTCTCTTGGTCAGAAAAGACTGGATATTGTCAGAAGTAAACACTTCTACCTGAAAATCCAGACCAGTCTAAAGCTATTCTTTCAAGGAATAAAGTGAAAAACCCAACAAGTAGTAGAAATATTGGAGAACAAGCATTGTGATTTGCAGCAGCAAATAAGGCTGTGCAGCATGGCTGAGGGCGATTCTGTATTCAAATGGTGAAATCCCATTCAAATTGAAATGTAGCAGAGATTGAAGAACTAGCATCTCCACCAGAGAGTCTGTAGCAAAGAAAGAGGACAGGGAAGTCATCCAAAATCTCCAATCCTTGACTTGGGTGTAAGGAAAAAAAAACCAGGGTTACTAGTCCTGGGTCTCAGAACCCCAGCAGACACATGAGCAAACAGTTCCAGAGAGAAGAACCATACCCAGAAACATACAGGAAAACTACAGGTGTGCATTTATTAAATAAAGTAGATGCTAACTTCTTTTCATTTTTGGTTTTAGGGGCACCAATCATATTTGAGTTACATCCTTAAAAACCTGTATACATCAGGACAGAAAGGTTTGTGGTTCATATTACAGAGTTTTTTTACATATTCCAACAATTAGTACCTGAACCGAAACACAGACACAGTTTAAGTGAATTCTCCTACAGCAGTGACTCTGGCTGATCATGATAATGAGCATGAAACATTTAAGCCCTGACTGATCATATAGAAAAATAAGCAGAAAATGAAGCCTTTTATTCAATCATGTATTAAGCTTGAAAGATGTAATATAACAGGCAGCTCAGTAGGTGAGGTGAAGAGGAGATCCACAGGATATAAAATTTACAATATAGAGATCAAAATCTCTTACCCGAGTCATTTTTAAGAGCTGGAGAAAGAAAATCTTTGCTGTTCCTCTCCAAGATCAAACTCCTTGCAGTCATCCGTATAAAGGAACAAGACTTTTTTATTGTCTTTATACAGATAATACTTTGAAGGCTACAAAACAGACAGTTCATGGCTGCAGGGCTTTCACTGAGTAATCGTATGTTCTGTCGTTTAGGCTGAATGGTCATAGAAAAATAGGAAATACAAGAACAAAGGATGATTATGTAAAATAACCCCTTTTCAGCATTTCTTTCCTTCTAGGGAAAAAAGAAAAAAACTAGAATAACAGGATAAAACAAGATCTGGAAAATTTAGGCATTGATGAGGTTACATTATATTTCAGGATCATGTTTAAGATAGAATGGGGCAAAAATAATAAATACATTTCCAGAATTCAGAGAAAAGGAAATTAAATTAACAGTTTCTTTCCTCCCAGATACCTCAGGGGTCCCACTATCCTAATATTAGTTTCATAATACTATTTCTAAAAATCTTGATATTCCCAGATATGTTCAAATTAACATTTATTAATACATTCATACCTGCTTTTATATTAAAGCACATACTTCCCAAGCTCATTTCAATTATTTTGTGCTCTTTTCTACCTGCGCCCTGTGTTTAGAACATGAATCTCATGTTTCGACCCAGCCCTCTAAAATCCAGTCCCTGAAATAATGTTTTCAAAAGGAGTACTCTGATCAGTACACTTAAGAGAATTAGTGCAAAAGCATGCAAGGTTCCTGTTTCCTATCTACCGGAGAAGGCTGTCCTTCCCTGAACTCAGTTCCTCTAAAAATCTACTGTAGATTTGAAGGATGAAGATATGACACAAGCCAAACCATAAACCAGTGCAGGCATACAAAACAAGTGTTTGGGGGGCAGAAGGAAAGCATCAGTCCTAAACTCATACTGGGATGGGTCTCTCTGACCCGCACGGGACGTACTGAAACTCTGCATTTAGCTGAGTTCAGAAGGATTCAAAGGATTCAACAGGGAGTGAAGGATGAGAAGAACTTCAGGAGTAGTTTGTAGATAAGAGATGGTGAAGGAACCTGCATTCCGTGGGGGTCCCACAGTCTCTCACTGCTGGGTCTGGGTGGCCCTGGCTTGGGGCAGCTCCAACACAGGAGTCATATGGCCATGGATCTGGCTGCTGGGAGGGCTGTGATAGGGAATCCAGTAGCCTCGTACCAGTGAGGCTGCACAGCTTCATGCCCCAGGTCCAACCAGTAGAGAGGCTGTTCATGTATTGCCAGGTACATGCATACTATGTGCAAGACATATATGCACCTTGCCAGCCACACAGATCCACACAGACAGATTCAGTGCTCACACCAATACAAAAGGCACCAATGGACTCATACTGCTCACCTCTCTGGCTAATCAGGATGGGAGAATATGTATGTATATACATATGTATAAGGTGGATCCCTCCAGCACCTGGGCTCAGACACTGGATGCTAGTGTCCACAGTTGTTTGCACCTGAACATATAAGTCCCTAGTGCTGTAGCCCCACTCCTGGTGCTAGCACTGACCATTGTGTGCACACACACACATAGACTCATGCACGCACCTATACCTGTTAAGGATGCCACAGTAACTCACACACACATATGCCTGGCTCCCAGGGTGCTTCACCCACTCTCTGGCTACTCTGGCTTGATCTTTGCGAGGGATCACACACATTCATGCTGGTCTCTCCAGTTTTTTTACCACAGACATGCAGCCACCCATGATCTCACTGCAGTTACTGGCTCGTAGACCTCCAGCTGCGCACATGCACACAAAATAGAGACCATGACCCAGGAAAAGAGTTAGAGTTTAGTAAGAAGACGATACAGACTGCATTGATCAGGCACAAGGTAAGGAGGCCAGGCAACCATACCAACCAGCCCTTATTCACACACCTTTTCAGTGGTTCCTCCACTAAACATCCCGCTGTAATCCCCAAATGCTCTTCCCTTGCATCTCATAATTCATCCCACGCCCCTAGGTAGTAATCTCCCTCAGTCTGAAAGGTGATCCTTTTGACTCATTGTGATGGTTTTCATTCCTGGACACATGGTTTGAGGCTCCTCTGGGACAATTCTGGGAAGGACTCAGACAGGCTGTACCTTTCTTCCTCTGAGTCCTTAATTTGTGTCCCCATCGAACCACCAGCCATTGCGCCTCTGTGCTCTTCTGGGCATATGGAGATTGCCCTTTGATGGCTCTTTGGACCTTCCGTGATGAGCTTGGGAGGAGCTGAGGGAGAGTATTATTTGTCTTACCCCATCTGCACTTGTTTCTGTGCAAATTTGTGGGGGTGCAGAAGAGCTTTTTAACATGTAACATAACGTTTTATCTCTTTCAGGAAAAAATGAGAAGCTGGCAGCCACTGTTCCAGATGTCAGAAGACTAAATGTCTAGTATAGGTTGAACTAATTAGAATGTCATAAACTACATACTGAAATATAGCAAGAGCATAAAAAAACATCTGTTGTGAAATCTTTGTGTTTAATGAATGTATAGACAGCATACGCAAAGCACGATTATTTTAGATGGCCACTAAGCAATCTTCAACAGCTCACAAATGAGTACTTCAGAGCTATTCTCTGATTTGGGACCTTGAAGAATAACAGCCTTTGTGTGTCAGGTCAGAGCTAGAACTTGCATATCTCAAGTTTAGATCTTACATATCAAACAGCTAGATCTGAAGTGCCTTTGTGCAAGTTTTCTGCACTTTGATGATTTCCACACTAATGGAAAATATAATTGAAGGAGTCATCATGATAACTTAGTCTCATTTATATACTTGTGCTCTCTTTCATTTATATACTTGTGCTCTGGCTAAAATTTTAACAGGATCTACGATTAGCTCCCTATGAGATTACCAGTAAGGCACTGGGCAAGTATTGGTGCCTGGGGAATATACTCACATAAATATAATTCCGAGCAGTGTATTTACATGCAGCTAAATCAATAGACCAGTAACTTCCTTGTTTTCAAATAAGAGTAAGAGGTGCTCTCCAATGTCTGTGATTCAGGGCCTCTCAGGAACCTTGGGGAGAGGCACGTCCTCCTCTTGGACAACAGTCAAGTCCCACAGATTCTCACTAGAGAGGATGGAAAATCAGTGAGCAAAGGCAGGTGATGCTGAGAGGGGCAAAATTATATGATAAGGTCAATAATGTAATAATCCCACCTATGAATACTTAATTAAATGAAAAAAACTCCACTTCTTTTAGACACACTAGGAACACTTCTGTGAAAACAACTGCAGTCAAAAGAGCAGACAGAAGATAGCATATAGAAAACAAGGCAGAAGACAGCATTGTTTCACCTTGTAAACTCCTGTGTCCTCTATCCTGCGTACTACAAGAAGGTCAAACCTGCTTCAGAAATAATACGGTAGAACTAGAAAACATTCAGGAAAACAAAGATAGTCATCAGATTGTTTCTGAAGCCTCTTTTGGACACAAGCAGTCCTGCATTCTAGCTACCAAGGTAGCTGAGGTGGTGCTTGAGGCTTCCTCTTTCTACCATGCGAAGACAACTCAACAGCAAGGCAAGGGAAAGCAGGCACATTCACAGTGCAACCATGATTAGAGGAAACACCACATTTCCAAGTGCAGATCTGCTCAGTCTGATTCCACTGTCCCTGAAAATCCCCGGGAGGTATTTCTGATGCTTTTCGTGTCTCTAGTTGTGCTGAGGAATGCTGATTCCTGAGCCCATCCTGCCCTGCTTCTGCATTAGGCAGGGTGGAATTAAGATCCTTGGCTATTCTGCTGTTTTCCCCGCCATGACTCCTCTATTAGGTGTTAAGCTGTGGCTAAAAATGGACAATGAATAGGGCAATAAGGATTGCATTCAAAGGAAATATCACCTTAGGTCTTTCAAGAGGGGGCATCCAAGAAATGAGGTTTCTGGAGCTGGTAGGCTGCTTTGAAAATCTAGGGCCCATTTCCTGATGCTCTGGATTATTAAGTGGTTTTCTACACATACAGAAGAACTGAATATTTGGGAAAAAAAAATCATCCTGTAATTTCCCAGCACTGGGGACTCCAGGGTACTGTAAGGAAAGAAGGCTCGCACATACTTCTCTTTATTCTTCCTGATCTACACACAATTAGAGGGCATTAGCTTTCCTTTATGAAGGAAGGATTTTATCTCTTCTGTGTTTAATTAAATCACAGACCTACTCACTAGTTCATATATTGGCACTGATATAACTCAGCTTCCACAGAAAGCAATTGGATGTCAACATTCTGTAGGAAACTCTTGCCCAACCAGTCTTTTAAACTGCGATATTTATTTCAAACAGATTAGAGTTAGTAGTACTGGGAGTTTTACATTTTGCTATAGGAACAGTGAATTGATTTCTGCCTGAATGACAGGTTTCAGTCACACTTCAGTTACAGTACATGAAATATTCTGAGAGTTTTGTCAGCAGATATAATTGAGTTCCTTTAATCAGGCTTAGGGTGAGATCCTAAAGGGATTCCACCAGCCATTTTCGATGTTGCTTGGTTACTAGTTCATTTAATAGGAGATTCTTCACATTCTTTCAACTTCCTTTAAATATGGGATTTTTGCCTGAGTAATGTATGTGGATTAAATCCTTGAATTGGCTAGAGACAATACTCCTGCTTAAAGGATAAGAATTCAGACCCGTTGTTAAAAACACAGTAGGAAGAACGATGCAGTGTTTCCCATTGCTTTTAATGAGGCAGTTGCTCCTAAGCAGAGGAGCAACACTGGGGTTTGTATTTTTACAATTTTGCACATTAGTTTTATAAGAAAAAAGGTATTTTTAGTGCTTTTAAAGTAATCCTGTGTTCTCTTCAGTTGTTTGAAAAGTTGAAACCCACCTTTTTCAAACCTAAGCTTTGTGCCCTTCACCTTCCAAGTGTCTTGTGTATTCCTAAAAAAATGACTTATGAAACTGAAAATTACGAGGAAAGAATATAACAGTAGCATCAATACTACAAGGAAAATGGTGTCTTCTCTAAAAGATTGCCTGAATGTGGCAGTAGCTCTTTATTTGAGGGACCTTCATTTATCCACACAAATGCTTCTAAGTCCCAAGGAAAACTTTCAGGGCTAAAAGATTCGTTTAGCTCAAGACTTTACATTCTCTGATCCACTAGATTAGTAAAGAAGTAATATTTTTCAATACTGCTGAGTTCATGTTGGCAAGCATTGATTTCTTTTAATGTCTGAGATTACTGCAATTTTACTTTCATGTAATGCATAAAAGGCTGCTGGAGGCAGTGGAGGAGATACCACTCCCTTTGACAGAGGGACCATGTGCTCCATTAGTGACGAAGCATCAGTGTTTGGTAATGATTTAGACCCCTGATGCCAGTAGACAGTGATATTACAACTGTAATCTCTCTGGCCAGGAAGCTTTGGACTTTCAGAAGTAAACCCAGTTAGACTCATCAGTCAGCTGTGCTTGGGCTATATGTTACACACCACAGAGAGGATGATGTGACTGCTCCTCCAGCCAGCTCAACTTTGCGAAGTGGGACTGCTGGAGTTCAGGGTCTGGTCCACAGAGCCAGGCAGCCCCACACAAGGCTGAGAAGGTCCTGTGAAACGCTGGCAGGGACATGAACAGGACTGAGGGGGCTGCTGCTCTCCTGCTTCCTGCCATGGTAGCTCATTTTGGGTCATCAGGGGCACCCTGATGCTGCTGGGGAAGAGGTATGACCAGCTCCCATTTCCTGACAGAGAGATACAGGGATTTGGGAAAGCACTTGGCAAGAAGCCCAGGAATAAGGAAGGTAGAAAAAAAAGCTTTTTCCTTCATTTGGTTAGCATCTGGCAGAGGCAGGGCAGGGTGCTTGTCTGAAGGACAGATGATGTTTAGTACCAGCCATGTGTTTGAGTGTGTGGACACTTACTTCATGATGTTTTGATCAAAAGAAACAATAGATAGCTAAATATATTTTTATTGCCTGACCTCTGTGAGCAGCTCGATGGCTCATTTTCGCATCCTCACTGCATATAAGATGTTTCATGAATTTAATTTTTCCTTGAAATTCTGAAATTCAGTGCGAGGCAAGCTCTTGACATTGCTGCTGAGACCTCCTGCTCCAGGGAAAACAATTTTTCTTCTGGTCCCCATGTTTTACCACTCTTCACCTTCACAAGGAGACCAGAGGATTTGCTAGTCCTAGTGGTTGCCCAAGCTGTATTTCACAGCGCTCCTTCCCGCATCAAATCCATGTCACCCACCACAGCACTCGTCTCATGGGCACTGTGCCATGCCTTGGATGCCCTGGGGCCCTGTAGCAGTGTGTTACCCAAGAGGGACTACCAAGTGGACATGGAAGCGGAAGAAAGACTGGGTTGGTTTTGACCAGCTAAGTGTCTCTGAGTAATTCTGTGCCTTAGATTCCCTCTATTAAAGAAGACAATTATACCAGTCTTATTCCTTTGGGGAGATAACCATTATTATAATTCTATACTTTTCAGATCATATTTGTGTCAGTCCTAGGAGACTTGATTTCCAATAGAGCAGGAATTCATCAGAGTACTCACATGATTTGGCCCTTAGTGTTTCAAAAACAAAAATGATGACAGTTGCAGCCTTCCACCCCATCCACAGTTGCAGAAAATGTGATATAGGATGACAGACAGAATATTTAATCCTTTTGGCTTTCAGATGATGTTGTTGTTTTCTGGTCTGTTTTAGGCCAGACCTAAAGGTTCAGAACTCACAGTGCTCTTTTTGGTTCCTGTCACATCCCTCTTCTGTGTACCTGAAAGTGAATTCTCTGATGTGAGCTGCTTTTTCCATGCTTCAGGATAGAGTACAAAATGGTGTTGAGAGCAGCTGCTGATTTACCTACAGACTGACAGAGAAACAGCAAATACAGGTAATATCAGAACCCAAACCTGTGCAGAAATCTGTGTCTTTACTGCATAAATTGATGGAAAGTTCAGACCTGCTTCATTATCAGGCAGAGCAGTCCACCAGTCCTCTAGCTTGCAACTCATAGCACTGCCCCTGATCTTCAGGTGTGAGTGCCACATGCTATCTCAGGACTCCCAGGTCTATGCGTACTCTCCTCTACCTTGCTATATGCTACAGAGCTTTCTTAACTACATTTTCTCTGTTACCACCTCTCAAAACATCCTTTAAGTGTCCCAGGATCCTAATGTTGAGGAATGTCAAAGCTGGAGGGATAAAATGTCTTGCCGTTAAAGAATTACCTTTAAAACCCTTTTGTGTCGAGTTAAAATAAACAGGAGGTTTTTTATACACGTGTCAACATCAGACAACAGAGCTTTGCAAAAATGCAAGTGTGCAGAATCACGAGGAAATAGCTCCACTCTTTCCGATCACTGCAATTAACTTTAACACTCTTCTTTACCTGGCAAGTTTCAGCCAGGAGACTCACACCTATTGTTACTGAGGGCTGGGATCCACGTGCCGTTTGTCAAACCCCAGAAGTGTCAGGTCTCACTTTTTCTTTGTATTCCAGACATGGATCTGGATTTTGCAGTCAGATCTAACTCTTTGGGGTTAGACAAGTGCCTGTCATTCCTAGCAGTTGCTTCATACCCAGCTCAGACAGGAGAGAGAGTCCCGACTCTCTTGTTACTTCCTGACAAAACTGTTATCTGTTCTCTCTGGCTGTGGAAATGCTTTTTTCTTTTGGGTGTTGAGCTGTTGTAGTTCTTCGCTTGGTCTAGACAGTAAATAAAGGCAGTTCACTGGGACTTTTGTGCTTGACTAAACCTTTAGTGAATCATGAATCCACTGAGAGTGCTCCTGTTCAATAAGGTAGTCTACAAAAGGGAGCTTTTTCATCCCATGATTCTTATTTTTCACACATATACATTATATATTCATTAACCATCATACTGTAGACAGCAATACAAATACAAGTTGATATGGTAGAAGAAGATCCTTGCAACCAAAAGCATGCAGCTGGATCTGCATTACTCAAATTGTTACATGTAATATTTCCTGTATTCATTGGTTTACATATGTGTTTTAAGACGGTTGATAAACAGGCGGGCTGAATATACTAACTGAGAGATACAGTGGCAATCTCCATCATGGAAGCTTTGGGAGGAGGGGTGGGGAGAGAGTAGGTTAATTCCTTGCTCCTCAGTATCATGTGGCATCACTCACAAGCAAAGAGAAGGAATGCTTTCCTCCAGAGATGAGACAATCTGCTTTGAGACAAGTCAAAAAGGGGTTCTCAGCCTTTGTCCTGTGCTCTTCCATGCCCAAGTAGTTGTGAGTGTGGGGAAGGAAGGTCTGTGGCAGATGCAAGAGCTGTCAGGACAAAATGTTCCCCTCTTAGCTAAATAGCTGCAAGTTTCCAACTGAATCTAAGAGAAAATGAGGTACAACATAGCTGCTGCTGAGTTCAGTCAGGGAAAACATGTATTGTTAAGTGTAATCTTAATGATGCCATTGTCATTTTATATTTTGTAACTTTGTTTCAGGACTGAAAACCTGTTTCTCAAGTAACTTGCTTTTAGTCTGTAATCTTGTCTAGCAATAACTCTGGATAGTCTTTCTGACATATAGCAAAGCATTTCTTAGTCCACCTTGTTACAAATCTTAAAATTGTGGCACTTAACACCTTGAGAAATTGCTGAGTTATCCAGTGCATTATGTTTCTCTTATCAAAAGAGCAGTAGAATAAACCCCCATAGATGTTCCATGGCAGTTTATCACAAGATTAAGGAGAGGAAGGAATGTCTTCTTGGGACCAGTGATAACTACTGAAATTCTCTGACTGGCAGTAAAAAGCTGGGAGTATGACTGGTGGCTCCTCAATAGTTTTTAACTGAGACCAGACATGACAGTAATCTATAACTTTGGGGTAATGATGCATTCAGGGTTAACTGTGCATCCAATCTCATGTTTGAGGAATACTACAGGAGTGATAATGTCACCTTTGATCTCTATTATGTCTTCTTTCTCTCCAATGCTTTATTATGACTGCAAAATCTTTTGATGTGTCCAGTCCTCTTCTGTGCTTTATCACAGATATTAGCCCAGGTGGGGATCTAATTTCAAGTGGAGATTTTAAGGGCCACAGTAGCATAAGGTCAAAGGTCCGTCCATTGAAATGTTGTTGTTCTGGTATGCCAGTATTTGCAGTCAGCAGTGACAACAGAGTGCTATGCCAGAATCACATTTAGGTCTCCTTGACTGCACAGCCTGCATGGCCACATACCTGTTGTCAGGTGGGGACACAGTGTGCATTCTTGAGAAAAGCCAATCTATCTCATGAATCTGGGGCCACAGAAAGAAGCCAAAAGGGCTTTCCCTTCTCATTAATAGAAGAGCAGTGTGTGAGCTGACACAGACAGGACACAGGGAAAACCACAAACCCATGGCTGAAATTCAAAGAGTAAATTTATTCTCATTTAACTTGCAAACTGGGGGATCTCTGCAACAGCACCCAGACAGGGGCATGCAAGCAGGGACGCAGGCACCACAGAGCTTGGTCCTTCCTAGAGCACAAAAAAGCTTTTGAACAGGCTGCTTTCTCCCGTGTATCAGATTCTTGCAGGCGTAGTTTTCTACTGTGCTTTGATCTTTCCCACAGCAGGGCAGGAATCTCAAGTGTGTTCAATAAGGTGCCTCCGAGTCCATCACAGACCTATGTTATCTAAACACAGATGTTCTGCTTGTCAAACACACAAAGATAGGCAACAATTAGAATGATATACGTGTTTTCCAACACCCCAGTTGCAAGTTGCTTGAGCGTGTTTACGATCCTCCTCACCAATCTTCTGTTAGTTTCCTACAGGCAGTGTTAGTAACAATCTGTGCAGAGTATGAGGGTTGAAAGAAATAAAAAAGAAGATATTTTCTATCTCTTGGAAAAGAAAAAAGAATAACAGTTTAAGGAATCATTCAAGATGTTATCTGAAAATAATTACTTGGACGGCAACATATTGCAGCCAGACTAGTGACACACACCAAAACAAAAAGAGGAAACATTTTATCAGTGAGTAAAACATCTTGCTTTGAAATTTATTGACAGCACTCAGAGTTTGCTAACTGCTACACCCCCCTCAAAAACTATGATAGAAGATCTATGGAATATTAAAAATTTATAGTGGAAAATTCGTGTTCTAGAAGAACATGATGCAGAAAGGAAAGGGTGACAACATTTGCCTGAATGTACCTCTGCCCGTGAATCAGACTCTGAGTAGGTGCAAGCAACAGATGGCTTATACGATTTTGTTATTTTTTTTTTAGTATCAATACTTACAGTTAACTTTTATTCTGATCTCTCTTTGATTGCATTTAGCCCTGACCAGTCCATCCTTTCTATCTTTGTACAGTCCTTAAATCTTTCCTTACTTCAATTTAATTTACAACTATGCCTACTAATAAAGAACCCTCTTTCAACTGAGCTCTTGCTTTTGTTACTTTTCCCCCATCTAATATAAGGTTATTTTAAGTTTTTCTCTCATGTTTGCATTCACCATTTGGTAGCTAGGGAAATAGCTACTCCCACTGAGTCAATGGAAGGCTTGGTTTGTATCCCTGGAAAGACACCATGTGCTTAAATCAGGGAAAATACCAAAAACTGATAGCTGGTGGAGGGGAATGGAGTTCTGATGACTGGAGTGAATTTGTTCCAATGTAGGAGAAGACTTAAAGTGTGGGACAGGCTGATGTTTGTTGGTTCTGGGAGAGGTCTGTACCTCTATACCCCAAGGAGTTGAATAAGATGGCTATTACGTGTCATACAATAGAAAACGTCAGTAAAAGTGTGATGAAGAGAAGACTTGTCACTGTCAGGAAGTCTCAGTTCTAGCAGAAAGGGTGCCTCCTCTTGCACAGTGAGCTAGGGTATAGATTTTCATCCTAAAACAAGTTTTAAATATGTAAATCCTTCGTAATCCTCTTGAGGTCAATGGTGAAAATCTCACTCACATGGTACAAAGCAGACTTCTCAGGTAAGAATAGGTCAGACTCTTCTTTGGGCAACAAGAAGAAAATATGTACCACAGCTGGAAATGTCAGGAATATGGTTTGTTTTGGGGTTTTGGTTTTTGGTTTTTTTTTTTTTTAATTATTTATGCTGTGACTGACCAACGGAAGCATTTGTATAATTCATTAATAATACTCAGCCTTTTGCTTGGCTTGTCTGATATCCCATGGCTTGTAGTTGAGGTGGAAAAGATGATTCCACAGTTCAGCCTGTGGAAAAGACCAAGCAAGCAAGCTGGGTTTTGATGTACAGTTGCTAGCAATCTGGCTGCAGATATCAGTGACCAATTGAAATTGGTATATTTAGGTGGGGTGTGGAGGGGAAAATCTGAGGTAAGATTGTTTACATGAATGTGGCCTTTAAATGTGAAAATACAGTAAATGAGAGAGGATAGATAAGTCACAAACCCTCGAAAGCACTCTGAGCAGCTTATGTTTGTTGTTACAGAATACAAGGAGAAGAATGGCATAGTCAAAACAATGAGCTAAGAAAACTAACTTTGCAGTTGACAGGCTAGAAGCAACACAACATGGTATTTGTCAAAGCCAGAGAAAAGAATAATATGGGAAGCAAGTAATGAGATACTGAGTGGTTCAGTTATAAGTTTCGGCTGTGAAGAAGTGTTGTGCAGAGAGAATTGCAAGGTAGACAAGGATAAGGAGGTCAAATCTAAGATCATTTCCAGTCGTAAGTCTTTGTGGCATTTCCCACAGTGGTAATGAGAAGAAAGACAGGATTTTGCTTTGTACATGTTGCACTTAAGCTTAAAGTCTTAAGTCAGAGCAATAAGAAGAAAAGTCAGTGCAACAGAGTATTAGTTTAGTTCAAGCTAAATGAGAGATGTCTATGGATGGGTAATAAATCTGTTGGTCACTGACCTAGAAAGGAGAGATGATTTTTTATTTACCAATATGGCTTATTTACAGGCAAAAGGCATAGAGGGACTAAGACTGCAAAGTTTCTGCTGAGTGCTGGGTCATGGAGAAGATGAATAAGCCCCTTCAGAGCTCTGCTACAGGAGCGATTGCAGAGGGAGGAGATTAACTGGGAGGAGATCAAATTACAGACACCAAGTGAGAATATTCTGCTGCCACTGAGAGGACAATAATAGGATGGGTTAAATATTAGTTTTGCCATTTGACCAAGAAAATGATTAGAGACTATCTTGAGAGGATTTTGAGGGGAGAATAAAAGACACAAATTAAGTTGTAGGGAAGAGGAATCTTGTCTAGATGGACAGCACTGGAAGATGGACTGGTAGTGATGCAAATGTTGGAGTAAAGAGTGAGCTTCACTAAGATGAAAGAGACTAAAGCATGGAGGCAACCGTACTTTTTAAAAATCTGTCTTGTCTCTCTTGCACATATGCTTGTTTGGCAAAGATTTCTTTCCTTATGCATATATGTCTTTTAAATTGATATCTTAGATACTGCTCTAATACACCTAATAGTTAGGCTACCAAAAATCTGTCTCATACTGTCAGTGACACAGAGGAGCCTCAAAATTTAAAAATTATGAATTATTTTACTGTTTTTTAAAAACAAATATTCTATATCTCAAGTTCTGTGGTATCATTTCACCAGGTGACATCTTCTAGATGTGGCCTCAATGATGAGTGATGAACATACCATAGTAGCACCATAGTATCAAAAGCATGGAGCTTCAAACAGCACCAGAGCTGTGAGGCGATACTACTGTGGATTTTGGTATCTGCACTGACAGCCTTGTGCCCTGTTCTGCACCTGCAGAACTTTTTCCTACCTTTGCCACTCTCTGACCCTGTCAGAGCTCAGTCTGCAGTATCTGCAAGGCCTCTCTGCTCCATGAGGCTATGAGCAAAGGCTGCAAACGGGCCATACTTCCCTTTAAGCCCTGTGTGATAGACAGCTGTGGAGGAGCAGTGTGCGGAAGGGTAGCAGCTTGTGCTGCGACGGCGAATCCTGGGGGGGATGGGAAAGCAGAATCCATCCTTCTGCTCGTGACCTTCTGTATAGGGCCAAAGGCCTGTGGGAACAGTAGTTCCTCCTCCTTCCCCAGCGAGATCAGATTGGCAGGGAAGCTGTCTGAGACACTATTGATCATTCGTTCAGAAAGTTCAATAGTGTCAGGAAAGTTGCAATATCTTGTTCTTCCTTTTGTATTGAAGTCATAAAAGAATGAAATGCTTTTCTGACCTGATAGTCCTAGCTCAGGGATTCTCGGCTTGTTTTGTTTGGTTTTGTTTTTTGAGTGGGGACACTAGACATTTTCTGGTTTGTGTATACTGAGTTTAAACTTCTTGGCAACAAGCTTGCCTTTCTTAAGTATTTTTTTGTGAAACGGTTAGAAGAAACCACAGCTGCAAGGGCCTGCAGCTTGAAGGCTGAACAGCACTAGCCTATACAGAGAAGTGGCATTTCTCTTGCAGCTCCTGCCTACAGAGGAGATAAACAGATTGTTGTGCTTTCGCTTTGGGGATGACAGGCATTGCCTGCCAGCTGCATCTACTGGGGTGGGCAACACGGACTTACAATATGATCATCTGGACCACAGCATCAGGGGACTCAAGAAAGGTGAAAAGGGCATCACATCATGCCTATTCCTGTAAAGTCCCTCTGGAGGACCGCAACCTGGACTGCTGTTTTGTTTGACTGTCCACGGGGGTGAGAGCAGGATTCTTTAACTTTCTTGAACACTATTTCTAAATACAGTTTGGCATTCTGTCTGACATCCAAATGCACTGTGAGTGCATAAGGAGGAGCAATGAAGTGATTTCGAAATTGGACATCAACTCCATGTGCTACGTTAACTCTTGACCCAACCTGAACTACAAAGAGCAACTGGCATTTCTCCTTTTAATAACCAATTCCCTGCACATGTCTGTAGAATCGTGTCTGTAGAGACATGAATGACCCAATCCTATTGCTGATTTAAAGGAACAGAAGCATTTGTGTGTCTATTTCACTGGAACAAACCAAGTTTATAGCTTAAGTTGACAATATTCAAAGCATCATTAACAGATTTAGAGACATTAAAAATACTGGTTTTGTGGAACCCACTTTCAGGTCAAATATTTTACAAGTACAGATTTTGAATTACAGGATTGTCTGAACCTATGTGTACTTCTGGCCCTCAGATCCTGTGTTTCTTCATCTAGACACAAGAGTTGTCAGTGTTTGGGGTTTTTTTTGTTTGCTTGATTTTTTTTCTAAACTGTGATTTTTAATTTAAACAGTGGCTGATTGTGAAAAGTCTAGGACTTGTGTCAAAGCACTCAGCGAGGGGTTTATCTTGGGCATCTTTTTGGAGCACTGTAGGAAGTACTGCCCACAGGTGAAGTTGACTCCTCTAAAGTCAGGATGCCACAATGGATGATGTGAATGCCTGTTTCTTCAGAAAGCCATCTGAGTCAGCTTAAATCACCAAGGAAGGTTATTCTTTAAACCCGTTCTGTAGGAGGACACCTGCCCAAGCTTAGGCTCATTTTTAATTTTGATTGTTTTGAAGGAGAGCTAATCAGATTCTGAAAATATTTGAAGGTGATTAAACTAGAATTCATAGATAATTATCTCCAGATGCTGAATTCAGTATGTCAGTAGAGCTCCAAAGGCACATCCTTCCTATAGTCTTCAGAGCTGCATTTCTGGGGTTGTCATGCAGTATTTTGGGAAGACACAGTCTGAGCACAAAGTACAGTAAGATAAGACAGAACATTAGAGCTCTCCTTAGAGATAACTCTTATTCTTCTGACCTTGTGAAGCCAGCTTTACAGAGCTGTTCAACTTTTCAGAAATCCATTCCCAGGTAGAAAAGAGCAGTTCCTACTGGGAGTTTTGCTGTGCTCCAAAAAAACTTTTGTGACGTTCCTGAATAGCGAGGAAGTTCCTAACTGCTTTTAACCTTCTCTGTCTTCCCCTCTGCTTTGTTACCTTTTCTCTGCTTTTGACTCCTGAGATATTCTGAAGGGCCTCTCACCTCTCAGAGGAAGCACTGGAGCTGATATGAAGATCTCCACAGACAGCCCTATTTGCAGTGTACATGCTTTATTGATCTTAACCTGAAGAACCAAGCTACATATTCTCAAGCTCTGCCTCCAGGTATCCTATCTCTTAGCTATTTATATAACTACAAATAAAAAGAAGTCCCGTCACAGTTCCTATTTTTGCCCCCACTATAAATTGTTGTATTTTTATTTAGATGGGATGCAATTGTAGTCAGCAAGCAGCACTACCGTGGCTGAACTGCTGTTCTAATGGACTCTGTAACAATCTTTGTAATAGGTATAGGTGTTGTGGAGCTAACTGGTCCCACTTTAAAGCTGCTGAGCCTTTACACTGCTTTGGTCTTCCTTCTGCAAGCTGCTGCTTTGTGTCTCTGGTGGAAGGGATTGACAGCATTAGCTTCACCAGAAGAATGAAACAAATACAAAAGGCTTTTTAAATAAGATAGATCCATATCCCAGATTGAGGTGGCACTTAAGAAAGTGAAGTATCAATAAATTACCAAAATAAGCATGATTGCCTTGTCTAATACTGAAGAAAAAGAAGTTAATCCTCTTTTAAGGTAGAGGCAAAGTCTCTTTGGTTATATGGCAAAAGGAGGGACAGAAAGGCAGTAATGACTCTGTCTGCAGAATTAGTGATGCTGCTACTGGAAGACTGCCCATGCTTCAAAAGCCTGGTGAAGAACTGAAGAAAATTCGGACAAGAGCTGCATAAATGGTTTGAGATCTGAAAAAGCAGACTTTTTAATGAGAATCCAGGGATGCTTGATACATTTTCAATCGCCAGCTCAAGGCTCATTAGTCGAGCAGGCAGACGTTAATTTTGATATCCCAAGGCTGAGCAAGCAAAGCCTGGTTTCTTTCACAGTTAGATGGAGCCTGAGCAGCAATAGCAAGGCAGCTCTGGGGTTTGGACATCCTGCTCCTTCTGCTCCTGGGGGCAGAAGGAATGGGGCTGGTGACTGCTACTCCAGAAAGGGGATTTTTCTCACCCCAGCAGTATTTGTTATCCCACAAATGATACCTTTTCTCAGGAGAGACAGAAAGCTGGTGGTTTTACATGGTCCTAGACATGTAAATGCTAATGTCTGTGATGCTGTTGCTTTTTTGGTGACCTTCTCTTTACCGCCCTCAGAAACTACTTAATCTGTCTGAGTCTGAGGGAACATCCACACAGCTCCGAAGGGAACTAGAGTGGTACTTAGGTCTCCCACCACAGAGCTGGAACATGGGCAGGACATAACCAACAGGGCAGACCTACAGCATAGCCTGAGGACTGAGCTAGTCCTATGGCATATACTTACTTTTTCCTCCCCTGGGACGAAGTTTTACCTCTTATAAGAAATTTCTCCTTTGAAATATGCTAGGGAGCACAGTCAGATCTAGTCTTTCTTCCTTAAACTTATTCTTCTGCTCCATTATCTAAGAGACCCTCTGATCATTATTCTCAATTAAAATACATGGTTTTACTTCAGCTTCTTGAAGATGCAAATGTCTTTTGCTAGAGCAAAGTCCTTGACTAGCTAATTAACAGCTTACTGCTTCTGTAAGTGGGGAAAGCTCTTCCTATTCCTCCTCCCTTTTTGACTCTGACATGGTGAAGTGTATCTTAAACATACTTTATATTCTCTAAGACTTGGTACATAACAAACACAGCTGATACAAATACCTAACCATGATAAATTATCTCTTGACTGAAAGCAGACAAAATGGTGATTAATCACTTTGGGGTGATGGGACCCCAACAAGCTTCTACTAAACATGTGTAGCAGTCTTACATTGAAGTTATAGCCAAGGAGGATAGAGAGCAGTGATGGACTCAAGATAATTTGGTATTTCAGTGACTCTGTGAAGGTAGGCAGTTAGCTATTGTGGCACCATAAACAGAGTGGAAAATTGAGGTGTAAGGTTATATCGTTATGTAAAGCATAACCAGCCTCAGCAAACAGCATTATAGCATTATAGCTTTGTTAGCTGAGACAATTCCAGGCAAGAAGCAGCTACTCCTTTGTAAAATCTTTGATGTAAACTGTGTACTTTATGTTATGTCTTTTATTCTTGTCTCATATGGAGGTGTTTTTCAGAATTAGCAGGCATGCAATTCAGTAGATGTGTTACTGGAACTATCACACTGAATAGTGATTATTGTTAAGAGTTGCTGGAGTTTTTTTGCTCTGGGAGTTCAGTGACATTGTTAAGAGCTTTGTGCCATCATCTATATGCACTTTCTGTCTGTGTGGTATTGTCACAGGGAAGTTCAGATTATTAAAGGAATGTTAAGATTCTGGGTTTTTTTCTCCAGATTTTTTTCTAACATCAATGCACAAAATAGCTCTTGTCTTAACAAATAGTGTGCTCTAGAGCATCAGCATTCATCTATGCTGTTTTTGGATAACAAATTACCATCACCCTGGGTTTCTCTGGATCTTTTCTGAGCTAAAATTTCCTATCTTATTTCTTTATATTCTTACCAAGCTCTGCAATGTAAGCAGCACAACAGTAGAAATCTTGCCGAAAGTGGAATATTTGTATTTGTTCTTCACAAAGTGCTGAAGAAATTTCTACATGAACAAGCAGAACCATGCAGCAAGCTACTTGGAGTCCCCATTTAGTAGCAGGGACCACTCCAACTATCGTCAGGGCAGGCAGTGCCAGGGTAGCCAAAGAGCCATGACTCATCTGCCCCTTTCATCTATCCACCAAGGAAGGGCTGCTGGTGATTTCATGGGACCTCCTTCCTGGAGCAGCAGTTACTCTCCTGTGACAGCAAGCCTACCTCCTTGCTCTCTGCTTCTTGCAGTGAGGGCAGACCTGTGTCCCAGCTTCAGAGGGACCAAGTTGTGGGTGCTGAGAAAGTAGAGAAGACACACAGAAAAATCATGCACACCCACCCACCCACATATCCTCACCCACACCCACACAAATCAACTTTAAACCCATTCATGCATGTCAGCATAAAAACAACTTTTGGAAGTACGACAAAGCTGCCTAATTAGTAAGCAAGATGCATATTTTTAAAGGCTGAATCTTGTGGAGATATAAAAGACCCATTGACATTTTTGGTCCTTTTCCTCTTTTTAAAGAGCAACTAAATTCTGTTGACCTTTTTATGTGATTGAATTAAAAAGTTTTAAAGCCCCAGAATTTGTTTTTTAAAGTCAATCAAAATTTTGGCATTTCAGTATATCTGGCATTTCACTATCCTAATTTTCATCACTGTAAAGATCAATAGTACCATCCGTCTCTGTTTATGGTATTTTATTTCCTCCAGAAGCTGACTTGAGTGTCAAAGAAGATCTCTAGAACTCTATCAGGCAAGATTTCATAAGAAACAGTAGAAAATCTTTATTGTGACTGATTATTAGATATGACTGATTTTGGTGTGACATCCTGACTTCATTTCTCTAAAACCTTTCACATCAATAGGTACAGGAGCTCATGGACCTAATAGAAAACATAAATTCTGTAGCAGACAAATTACCTGAGTTATTGAGTTTTTAGATGACAAAATTCTGAGAGATAGTTTTCTGAAATAAAATGCCATCTGCATCTACTTGATTGTCCTTGCTTCCTTCTCTAAAAAACACCAAGAAAACATGTTTGTTCTGAAAGGCAGTTCCTTTGAGGCCCGTTATTTTCCTCCATCTCTCTCTAAAAGACAAGATATGAATTTGTTAGTGAGTTACCAGACCATACAAGGAACCAAATAAATGCACATTCGTTTGAAACATCTTGATAGAGCTGAAAGTTTGAATTTTGAAGTTAGATTTACCAGAAGGTTTTTGGGGCAACAGCTAGGACCATGTAACAGTTGCATTCTCAAATAAACTTTCCTGTTTTCTCCAGGGGAGATGTATTCACATTTCGTAACACTACAGTGCGCATTGCAACCCCCTTATTAATCTGATGGGGGATAAGACATGTCCTGGACAAAAAGAATCAGAATAAAACAAGGCTTTCAAACTTTTCTATTTTCGCACCAGAATGGAAACATTTCACAGCATTTCAACAATACCGGCTGGCAGCCAAAAGGTACATACACCAAATCAACATCAGACCTTTAATAGCTCATAATTTTTTAGTGTTTTTTAATATGTTAGATTATTATAAGGGTACTATAATATAGCAACATTGTTCTCAATTAATACATAAGATACTCCCTGCAATTTCATACTCAGTGGAATTTTCCAGACTCTAATTTATTCTGAGGGGAAGATTTGATTTTCAAAGGCCTTTGCTATGTGTGCTTTTGTTTCAAAGAGATCTGTAGGATCTGCACAGACATTACTAGCTGTGGGGCAACATTAGCACACAAATGCAAAGGGATCTGCTTAGACAAGGATTGCTTAATCTATGATGCACTTCAAACTGCAACTAACATTATAGATGGTTGCAATTTAAAAGATCTTGATTCTATGTTATGTTTGGACGACTATAGGAAAACTAGTAAATTTAGCCTGGTTATTCATCTCAAGTTGCCTCTTGATTGCTGAATTCTATTTAAAATAATAGTAATAACAATAACAACAACAACAATAATAAAATAATAATAGTAAGAAATAATAATAATATTAATAATAATAAAATAAAAAATTTGGAGTTCTTCCCAAGGACTGAATGGTTTACATTTTAGAAATCTCACTATAAAATTTAAATGAGATCCATTATTTCAAAATTCAGAGCACAATGACAGCAAATTTCTATACTCAATAAAGTTGTTAAGGTTCCTTTGATATTCTAATTCAAGTTTACTACAATAAAAATTAAGGGGTAGACTCTGTGTAAAATAATAGATAACGTTCTCCTAAATGTGAGTATGAATTTCATGTCCCTTACAACTGATATGTATGAGGTTCAGGTTTCAAATTATAGGAGAATATGCCTAGGAAGAAAGGTAGAGTAAGATACTCTGCACTTGCTGCGATAAACTTATTTTAGAGAAGGACTATACTCAATGGGACAAAATGAGGCACTCTGTTTAACAACAGACCTCGTCAGTCCTTGGTTGCAAGGAGTTTGCCTCATGCCAGGTGTCCCTTTTGCCTGCAGCTCTCTCACAATCAGAAGGAGCTGAAACCGGAGAGCATGCTGGGTGAGAAACCTAACATTGCAAGGAGCCCCATGGCTGAAGATATTGTCTGGGATTTAGGCTCAGGCTGAGGTTCTGTCCTCTTCAGAGTCATGAGCATGTGCCCCACCATAGTCAAGTGGACATGCACAGGGCAGTTGGTGGCTGGGAAGTCGGTATCTCCAGACCTAACTTAGTGGAGTCATTCCTTTTCTGAAGAACAACCAGCACCTACGTGTTCGGTCAAAGGACACAGTATAGTCTATCCACTCAGGTGTCATATGGGAATTCAAGATCCAAGCCCACAATGCTAAATATTTAATATCCACCATCATACTTTGACACTAATTCAAGCCCTTGTTGCTAGGCTCAGCTGAAAGGCAGACAGCTGTATGGATGTGGAAAAATGTCCTCTCTCATCTGCAGATGGTCTGACCAGTTCAAGGGCAAAGAACTTTGATGTGGTTGGAAAGTTTATGCTGCCTCTCTGTCTACTCTGGATGTTTTGCAGATAAATAAAGAGTTAAGAATCCACCTGCTTGTCAACAGATTTTTCTAAGTACTAAATCTAAGATTTTACATTTGGAGAAACGCATTTATCAGAGATGAAACTGAGTTTCTGAAAAACATTTATTAAAAAAGACTGACTAAGCTTTCAGTAGGCTTGACAAGATTTCATATTTCGCTTTTCATCTTTACCAAGTGCATTAATAGCTTTTAGGACTAAATGACATGAGTGTTAGATATCTCAGCAGTGCATTAGAGATGGAGAAAAGAGAATTTTGTGGCTTCATGTAAATGCCTGTTAGAGAAAGCACAGTGAATAGGGTTGTTGAAAAACCATGAGTTTCCCCCCAATCCAAACAGATTCATAAAGAAGTTTGTGATTAAACAGCTGAAATTCAAATTAAATTTGCATTGCCCAGCTGACATTACTCACTGTATCCTAAATATTTGAATGGCTGAGTGTTCCTGAAAATATCTTAAAATCCAAAAAACCCAAGAAATCAATTCTCAGGCTGTATTAGTTAGTATGCATTTGTCACTACAGCTTTCACTTTTCACTGGTTTTGCTGTTTAAGGATTTTTGATTGCCTGATCAGACACCAGAACCAGACAATGTAGGCGCCTATATGTAGAGAGCTGCAAAAGTGAAAGATTTGTGAATAACTAAAGCTCTAAAAAATAATAATTTATTCTCACTAGCTTATGAACATTTACAAACAGCAAACCTGAAATTGAAAAATTAGATCCAAATGCCTCAAATGCCCAAAATACTGACACCACATCAAAGCAGTGAAGCGAGTGGCAGAAAAAAACCCCATTATTTCCTAAAATCTTTTCCACATACAATTACTATTCAAAACTTATTAATGTTTTCATTAGGTGAATTTACCTAATTCTAGGCAGCCACTCATGTCTTTCTGCTATGGCTGCTTGCCTAACACAACTAAGAGAAATAAAAATACCTTCAAGTAAAATAATTTTTCCCAACTGAGCCCCACGTGAGCGCTGCCTGATCTTTCTTTCACTCTTGTTAAGATAGTAATTTTCATGCATGTTACATTTTTAATTCAGATGCATGAGACTTGTTTAATGAGTTGCCTGAGGTGCAACATCTTTACTTTGAAGAATATTAAGCCACTTTCTATAACAAGACGTAGGGTTGGTTTTGTGTGTGTGAGCGTTTATTGCCATCATGCCACTATTTTGTGTACTTATCCCGCTATAGGCTACTGTTCCAGACCCTGCACCAACATAACTATTGGCACAGGCCAGCAAGGGTGACCCACTGTGGAGACTGAGAACATGGGAATGTGCCATATCATCCAGTTTAGGGCCACTGAGCAGGAATTCTGGGCTGAGCATTGCATCTCTGGGCACAGAAGATGAGGGACATCTGGGAGTCAGGCGGCAGAACTGATCTTCCAAATGGAGTACAAACAGGTTGTTTCTGGGAGAATGAGCAAGGTATGTGGGTGAAACAGCTTCCAAGGAAGGAGGTAGCTGCTTCCTGGAGCAGCTTGCACCCGAGGTGAGTTACAGCGAAATATTTTAGCAGTTTGATTGACTGAACCAGAACAGGTTGCCTCCAACATAGTCTTGAAGTGCTAACCAACAGCCATTTGGTTTCATGTTCTTCAGACCAAGCAGAGAGGCAGGACTTCTCATGGTTTTGGACTAAGGTATGGTTTTGTCAGCTCTCTATGGGAATAAGGAAAATTTGCATCTGATTTTGACAGTGAGCTCTGCCTAAAGGGTATGGATAAAGATTACTGTGTTTCCATAGTGCGCTCAAAGCAGATAAATGGGTATGTCCTCCACTGTGGCAGATCTGGTCTCAAACAGATAAAAGGATTTTTGTGGACACTCCCCGTAGGGCACATGTTCAACTTTGCGGTGACATAATCATCAATCATCTGAGCCCACCAGTCACACCTGGTGAGTTGTTCAGAGAGAGAACACAAAGGCATTTGCTGAACAGAACTAAAAATCGTTTACACTGTAATAGACTATAGGGACCAGTAATGTTGTACTTGCATATTCCAAACACCACCTCCCTGCCAACAAGGTATGATGTATTGTGTCCTTCCTTTGTCCTCAATAAAATTCTGAATGACAACTTTTGAGAGGGCAGGCACTTTAGGGAAGCTTTGCCGATGTTTTTCCTTCCTTAAGTCTTGTTGAGATGGATTAGGAATACTCTTACATAGGAGCAACTCCCTAAAATACAGGCCAACCAGCAGAAACTATTATTAAACTAACCTCATTCCGCTCTGTGAAGCCCTTCACTCTGACCAGTTGAGTGTATTTTATTTCTATTATATTAGAATCTGCTGTAAAAAGTTATGTTAGAGTGATTTCATTTTTCCAGCAAACCTACTCACCATATGCATTTGGCAAAACTTATTGACATCAGTCTTTGTTGCTTAGCAATAAATACTTGTCCTGACTCCAGTTGTAAAAGTGTTCATTACTTTGTCATTCAGTCATTTTACACAGCTTTTATGGGCTCAGAAATCGTTTGTTTATGCTGGCCTTCTTGGAAGAGAGGGAGAAGAGCTGAAAAACTAGTGTGTAGAATGAGAGGAGAGGCAGACGTTATCTTGAAAGGTGATGGACACATGTAGCAAAGAACCTGTAGTAGATCTACAAGCTCAGTAACAAGGAGAAAAATGCCTAACAGAAATCAATGCAATACTATATCACTATAAAATATTAAAGCAGTTATAGAGCTTGCCAGACATCAATAATCTCAAACACTATTAAAGTATGTGTTTTGTAGTGGCATCAGTGATCATATTGCATCAATACATGCTAATCAAGATGTACTAATCATCAAGAACATCTGATATAAGAATGCACTTTGTGCTAATATTCTGTGTTTGTATGTAATCAGATGTGTTCTAATTTGAGCACAATATCTAAAAAATTTACATTAGATTTTTATACTAATTTTCTTCTTACTCATAACTTCAGAAATATTTGAATTTGGGAATAACTTTTGTAGTTTACATTAGCTCAGAATAGAACTCTGTTGAAAACTTTGAGGAAAGCTTTTATTTACAGAAAGTTAGTAGAAGAAATGCTTAAAGCTGCACAATTATAATTGCTTTGCTCATTTAGCAGTCACTATAGCCCACTTCTGTTTAGATGTCTAACTGTAAGATATTAACCTTCGGCACTCAGACTAAAAAAAAAAAAATGGACTAGGAGGCCCCAAAAAGGCAAAATTAGAACTGAAGATGAAATGGGTCAATTGTTATAGAGCACATTACATTTAATAGATAAACAAGTTAATGAATATGACACTGAGTCATCTGAAGATGGAGAACAACATACTGTTGGAATGTCAGATGATTTGTAAAATGCTTAGTTTTTGCTTTTGTTTGTGGAGACATTATGCAGAATAAGTTGATTATTTTACATGGGTAACAGCAAAAACGCAGAAAGTTTCAGATTATGTGATAACAACTATGTCATGGACAGAGTTTCCACTGCAAAACAGACAAATACTTGTCATATTTTTTAGAAAATGGCAAAGAAAACTTCCCAAAGCTCAGCTTCATGCAGACATTGAATTTGGGACTCAAAACCTCTTTTTGTTTTAAAGGTGATGACTTTGATTCTGATCTGCCAATAGAATTTTTCACGTTCAGTCTTAAGCAAAATAATAATAAAAGTCGGGAAGAACTATGAACCAGGCACTTAGAATTAGTCTGCTGGTGAAGTACAGTGGCATCAACAGATACTCCTGTCACGTATAAGAGAGGTTGTGCCTACACAGCTGATCAGGCATGTTTAAAGACCACAGCTGCTGTGCAACCTTCAAGATCAGAATGAGAGGTTGGGAAATGAACGTTGTTACAGAATTCCCACTCTTTCAAAATGTGCAGCAAGCTGAGAAGGAAAAATGCCTCTTCCATGTCAGCCTCAAGTCAAGACAGAATTCAAGTTCCCCACTTGGGAGGGACAATGACACCGCATCAGTGCAGTACTGACCTGAATTGCTTTGGAAGGGACGAGATTTTCTTGCCCAGACACGGACAGAGAAATTCTCATTTTGAGCCTCAAATGGCTGCTCCTGCTCACCAGGATTTGCTTCAGGAATCTGTAAGGTAGCAATGCATTGTGGTGCATGGCCATGCTCAGTCTGCCAAAGTGCTGTGGAACAAGGAACATTTATAGCTGTCTGAATGGATGTTCAGTTCAAACATACGCAGCGGTTAAGTGCTGCAAACTTTAAAGTCTGACCCTCAGCCCTTTTGGAAATGTCTCCTATTAAGTACAACATGCGGCTGAAATAGAAAGCGAAACATAAAGGGAGTTGTGCTGAAACAACAAGACAAAACTTTTTGCTTTGATATGAAGGAGAAAAATGTAAAAGTAACTGGACAGAAGAAGAAAAAACAAAAAAGTCACATTCAAACAAAAAGAAATCTCTTTGAAGTATGACAGATGGCACTCTAAGGAGTCAGAGGCCGAGAATAACAAGAAACCTAAGGCTCCTCTTTTGGCAAGGCTGGTATTCTTCAATACCCAAGAGCATCTGTAAAAGTTTTCTCAAGGAAAATGCTGACTTTTCTAAAAATGCAGTCAATGTAGGAGGAACAGTATATTCTCAGTGAATGATGGGTTAGGCTCTGCACTCCCGACAAATCCAAGATCAAGTTGAATGACCAGTTGCCCTGATACAGGCTTGGAACAGCTCCATCTCTGCAGCACTGATTATATTGACATTTCCCTTTCCTCCTCTGCTCCTTCCCTCTCTCTCCAGGATGTGGTTTTCTCCTTGCCTATTTCTACTTACTTTTTCACTCTTTTTCCATCATAAAGGAAGGCTCAAGTAAAGAATAAGTAAAGAAATAAAGCTATGTCAAATTCTGAATCCTTCATCCTTCATAGGCAGCTCTGAAATCACATAATACCATCCAACTCAGTCTGAGGTGGGCCAGAAACCATATTTTTTTGTTGTTGTTGTTCAATAGCCTGAGAAAGGTCAGATTGGAAAAGCTAATGGCCTGGTTTGGATTTCAAGGCTGCAAATAAGATTAATGAAATGCTAGTGGGACTGTAGATTGTGGTGACAGCTAGCACAGCCCCTTTTCAACCACCTGGAGGAAGGGGTACCATGCAGGTCCAAGATGAGGTCAGGGATTCAGTGCTGCAATTTGGTTCTCTGGGCAACACCAGCTGCAGCAGTCCCTCTCCCTCACCTGGGCTCCTTGGTGTAAACTCACAACACTAGGGAGCAGGTTGGGTCCTGATATCCCCTCTTTTGGCCATAATTTTGTCATCATCAGGCCCACAGTTGAACTCCTTGAGTAGGAAGCTCTAGTTTAGGGTAATAGGGTGCTGTAGAAGGTTCAAGTAATGGCAAGAAAAACATGTAAGAGGCATCTTTACAATCAAGTTATGGCATCAGGGAACCATGCCTATAGCTTTTTCATGTTTCTAAAAGACAAAATATTCAGCAAATATTTGCAGCACTCAGTAGAATGAGTCTGAAAAATCAAGAGACCATACACTATCTTTAGTAATAACACCGAATAAGGTACCACAAAGATAAAGTAAAAGGGGCTATCAGGAAAATGGAGTTGATTAGCTGTCATTCCTTGACTATTTCTTTTCCATTATGTATGTAAACTTCTAATATTTACAGTGGTCCACGTGATCAGGTGCAAGAGTAGAGCTGTAGAAAAATAATTTTGCCCCAGCTGTGGGTAAAGCTCCTAATTTAACCATTTATTTCCTCCTTGAGGTATACTTTTTCCATACTTTTATCAAGAAAATGGATCAATGACTCACTGTTTGCCACTACAACTCACACTACGTTTGCTCATTTCCCTAGAACCGAGACACTCAGAATAAAAATAAATGTCTGTTCTCACTGCTTCCTGTCCTGCTCTCAAAAAGAAGTGTTTCAAGGATTTAATTTCTCATCCCTGGCTTTCCCAATCTCTCTCTGTTTATTGATGGGAGTGTGCTGCCACAGCAAATGGCCCTGTTGTGTAAGCTGCAGTGTGTTAAGCACACCTTCCATCTAAAAATAGCTACCAGAGCTATCTTCTAGTTTGTTTCTGTTGTTTTTTATTAAATTCCAAATGTCAAACATAATATAGAGCTTAGAATAAACTCAACCTTTTATGCCATTTAAATGCAAGAAACTGCATCTAACAGCATGCTTTGCAAAGGTACTTGAAATCCTATTATGTATTTGTCCTGTGGTTCATGATACGTCCGCCTTTCAGAAAGAATTGGCACATGATGCATCTGCTGACTTGTTTTAGAGATTAGTATTTGCATTATGGAAGCACTTGGGTGACAATCAAGAGTGAGGCCACACTAGGATCAATGTATGTAGTCATTGCCTTAGGTCTTCAGAAGGGAAATACCTTTGAGTTGATTGTTCATTGTCCCAAAACCTCAGTGGGGTAATGGAAAACATTGTACACCATCAGTGTTACCGGCGAAGTTCAAATTCAAAATGTATAAATGTGTATTGAGCCATTATTGTCTAAAATATTATGTAATTAGAAAACCCCAGATAGTGAATGGTTTGGGGAAAAGACGCAGAATTAAGTAAGCCATAGATTATGATTTCAGCAACGTCTAGTTTTATATGGACGTAGTCGTTACTTGACTTCTCTGTACATTAGTCAATATAACTGGAAAACACGGTAAAAGCAGGGCACTTCAGAATGGTTTGTTGAGCTCAAAGATAAAAAGTTTTAGTATGACACTGAAAACAGTCTCTTTCTTCTTTCTGACAGTTCCTGCAAGTCATCAGAAGTAAAGCTATAAAAAAAAAAAAATAAAAAAGCACGACACCAATGCCTTTTTTAAAAATACCTATTAGTAATTACAGCTTGAATGAATGGTGTGCTGAACATTTCGAATCCAAACTCAGCAGAGCAGCACTAACGGCTTACTCCTCCCACCACTACCATTAGCAGGTCAAGGCTGCAGAGAGAGAGAAAGGTTTAATTTTTGGAAGTGAGCAAGAGCGGGTGTTCTAACTGCATGGTCATGCATGCCTGACACTCTCAAGTTTCTGCTGAGAGTGGAACTGAGGAAAAGACCCTGTTTCGGATGATGGTTGTGACTGTGGTAAGCAAAAGGGACACTTAAGGGAGAAGGGAAGGCCAGTTTGACAGACACAGAGGAACGCTTTTGCCAGTTTCAACAGCTGCCACAGCCAGTGAGCATCAGCTGGCCAAGACAACAGAAAGCTCTATGCAGCATTTCAGTTCAAGCCATTTATTACCAGTACAGCTGCTGGGGTTGACTTGTAAGGAACAGTGTGCTGACCATGTCAGTTTGGGCAGAATTTTACAGGAAGATTTCCTTTTGACTTTTGATCTACTGCAGTTGAGGTCTGTGAATTTTTTATGACAGTGTGTCTAAATCTGCTCCTCCCCATATTGGCAGGCCTCCCAGTGTGCCCTCGAAACCATCTCTTTGCATCCTGCTTGTATTCTTACCTTTCTTTCATCTGCCCAGCCCTTATTTTTTAGAACTGCTTGTTCACCTCTGCAGGTCAGATGTCTGTATCTTTGATTCAACTTTTTCTTAAAGTTCACTTCTGCCTATAACTCTAAGAAGACAGGAGACTATTAGCTATTTTTTACTTCTAATTTTTACTTTTAAATTTTGCTTTGGTGTGATTTTGATAATCCTACATGTATGCTGCAAAATCAAAATGGAAGTAAGTTAAAAATATGATTTGTTAAATCATAATGAGCACATTTTGATTTACAAGAACAGACAAGTGATCTGAAGCTATAGTACAGTTTCCAGCCAATGTTAGGCAAATTACTTAATGACTTGCTTCTAGGAATATACAAATTTTCTTGCATTAATGGAGAATTTTCACCTTCTTGACTTCATGAATAAGCTGATATAGACACGAGGACGTCTCAGTCTGAAGGTAATCAAATGTGTGCTGAAAATTCACTTACCTCCTTCTATGCTGTACCTAGCAACATTAAATTCAGAATTAAGATGCATCTCTGCACAGTTTCTTTGCAGATAAGAATGTTTTCTTTCCTCAAATGCTAAAATGATTCCATGGCATGAGGTAGAAAACTTGTGGTACAGAAGATCTCAAGAAAATAATTGACTCAGTGAATAATTTATTGAATTTATTGAAAAAATTGACCTAGATTTAATGTTTCCACATTCAGAACACAGAAAATGAGTTAAATTGGTCTATTGAGTTAGCCTAGAGTGAGACTGTTGCAGAATGATTAATTTACAAGTATGAGTTGTTATTCAAGAAAAACCATTTAACATTAAATGCTCTGCTTGTGTTATACTGACATTTTCTTCACACCAGGTTGCTACCTGTGATCTGATCTTGTCAACCATTAGTGAAGTGTCTCGGAGGCACCCACAAAACAGACAGCAGCAGCTCTCTGAAAACGGGATTTATTGCAATCAAAGTTGCCTGGCACTCCGACAGACCAAAGTTAATTACAGGATCGGATGTCAATTGGGAATATAGCACTACACAACTGATTCCTGAATACCAAAGCATACTCTTTCAGGAAGATGAACAACAGTGTGCACACTCTCACTCATACAAATGAGGATCTCTCACTTAAGGGTACCAAAAAGGTCACTCACCAATGCCAGGGTGAGGGCTCACTCAGTCCCGGGAGATATGCTTGGATAGCGTCCTGATCTGAGGGAGTCCCGGGAAGCATCCTCGACTGGCTTCCCGATCCGAGGGGAGAGTCCCCAACTTCACTGCCTGCTGCTCCAAAGAGGACCGACAAAACTTGGTTCTCCGGAAGAGCTCCTTTTATGCTCTGGGCGAGTGTGAGCTGTGGTCATTTCAATTAGTAAGCACAGAGGGGTGGCCAGCTAATGGAGCCTAGACTCTGAGGCACCGTAGATAGACCTGGGGCATCGACCTGATCTTTAGTAGGCTTTTGTGCAGGCCCCTGTCTTTTGTGCAAGCTTGTGCAAGCCATCAGGGTGTCTGCGCTGCCACGTGAAGACAAGAGCTGTAAAAAAAGTAATAAGGAGTGATTAGCAGACTTGGCAATAGGTAAAGATTGCCATTCTGGATCTTCTGATTCTTCACGTTTTCTCCATCATCTTTGAACAGATCCCAGCAGCCTGCTATCTTGTCTTAATCACTTCTTCTGTATTCAAATTGCAGAGGCCCTTAAAGAGTCTGGTTCACTGACGTTTAAAGTACCTTAATTGAATGCTAACCTACTTCTCAGAAGAGTGGCTGCTAGAAGAGCTTAGGCTTTTTACAAAAAAAGTGTCCAGTAGCAGAGAAATTTCAGAATGGAAAATCTTATTGAATATCCAGCAAGGAAAGCAAGAGCTGGAGATGGACAACAGTTGGGTAATACAGAAAGCATATGAAATAAAAATGATACTAAAATGAATCTTATTCTCTATTCATTGTGTAGACTGATGTATTTTCTTTTGACAGAAACCCTTTCCATTAGTGAACATCAAATAGCCAAGCTGATATGGTCAGGCCTTCCAAAGAAGCAGAATATATTAGACAGAATGCAAAGCTTCCAGACTAGATATGTACTGCACCTGTAGGCATCTGCCTGTGTAGACATACCCTTCCTCACCAGAAAGCATTTTGCCCTGTCTGATTTACATGAATCAGACTGTTCTCGGGTAAGTACAACAGTCATTGAGCCAGCCTTGCCCAGCCCCAGGCACTTGAGCATGACTGTTGGCAAAAATCTCCAGAGAAAGAAGTTACTTGCTGCAATCTGTCAGTTGGATGAAGCTTTTAACAATTATTATTTTGAAGAAATGTTTTTTCCAGGAAGAAATTCACAAAGGGGTCACACTATTTTCAAGGAAAAAAAAAAAAGTGGTGTCAGCAAATTCTGGCTACAAGGTACTGGTTTTAAGGGGTAGAGGATTTGAAGATGGATTGTGGTACTCATGAAAGGAAGCGTGGAAGAGTAAAATGAAGGAAGAAGTTAAAGGGAGATAGTATGAAAGTGTTGGGGAAGCAGTAAGGACCTCCAGGAAAGTAGAGGGATGGGAGGCCAGGCTTGGATGCTTGTAGAGAAGGAATCTGATTGGAATTCAGGCTACAATACTACAGTGTTTTTAGTCACCCTTTAAACTGATACTTGCAACTATGCAAGTCCACAAACAGAAAAGAACAACTCTGTATGTGCTAGTAGCTTCAAAATGATAATGGTTTAAAGAGAAAGAGATGATGGTAGAAAGGGTTATATGTTGTAACAGGGTCATGGGAAAGAGAAAGAAAAAGGCATTTTCATCTTATTTGGTTCATAAATAAGTGGCCAGGTGTGTGAAGAAGAATTTAGAAATCGCACTGTGTCCCCTGCTTCTTAGAATAGTACCCCAAGTACTCATGTACAGCACCATTAACTCCTGCAAAAGCAGGTCCCTTTCAGGGCAATGATAACAGGAGATTCAGGGAGGTGTTAAATTTGCAATTGAAGATAACAAGTCATAGTCGTCTACATATAGATGTTATTATTTCAGAGACAGATGTCTGGGCTCTCTTCAGGGTCAGTGGAGAGAGACGAGGAATGAGTCTTTACCTCAAGGTGAGCTGAGTCAGTTACAAGACTCATTGGTTTTGGATCCAGTGAGGTCGGATCTCATTGACTATTACAGGAAACTGGACGCCTAATACGCTTGTAGACATTAATTAACGATCTTAATGATTCTCAATGTAAAAAATGCATCATCAAGTTAGACTCAAGATATCTATTTCTTGGGGGATGTTGAAATCTCTTAGAATATCTGCAAACTTACCAAAGCAGTAAACCAAGAGTTAAGGTAGTCTCCAAGCTCCTCCAACTCTGCCTTCTTTGTGCAGCGCTGCCCTGTCTGAACTCTTCTGAATAGGAAGTACCACCCATAGGCAAATAGAGTATCCTCCTCAGACAGAATACCAACCTCTGCTGCAGAACTGCAGGCCCTGTTTCACTCTTACCTGTGTGACTAAACCTGTCACAAGCTGAACATACTTATGGAGACAGTCCTCACTGTCAGACTCTTGACCCTTGTAACCAGCAAAAGCTGCAAAAAGACGTACGGGAAATAAGCCTACTGCATCCTTTCAATATGTAAGAATTTCTTTTCTTTGATTGTATGTAGGGCACTCAGCCTGATAGGATCCTCACAAACCAAAGGGAACGGCATGCCCAGATTTATTGTTTCCATAACCAGACCTCTGATACTCAGTGGTTTCTTGTGCCACAGAACTGCTGCTGGCACGTTAGCCCAGTGCAACACAGAAAATTTCAGGAATGGCTGAAGAACCTACCACTGATCACCGCCCACTGAATCTCTTTTGGAAAGCACATCATTCAAAGGTAGCATGTGGAGAAAGAATTGACTTGAAAATTACAGCAGTTCTGAAATTTATTCAAATTTACATAAATCAAGGAATGAATACTTAAAATAACCAACTCCTTACTCCAGTACATGATCAGAGCTAGAAAATGATGTTGAAGCTGAGAAGATGAAGAGGTGTTTGGATATGCTGTGATCACAGTTTTCAGCTATAAGCATGGGAGCGCACGCTCTGAGAATGAAGCAAATACTTCCCATTATCTGCAATAAGGAGAAGAAAGGGCATTAGAAAATGTATCTGGTATTAGGTGGCTGTCAGAATACTCTTGGGTAAGGAAGAAAAGCATGCAAAGGGTAACAAAGTCATTTTACTTTCATAGACATTAAGATGCTGCTCTACAAGTTGAAAAACTCGTGTATTCTGATGATTGAAAACAATCAAAATTTAAATCTTATTGTATATTTTTTTTTTTACACCATGACAAACTTTACTTATGAAATATTATGTTCTAAAATGTTATTCAAATTCAAGTAGATTTACATGCTGCTTAACTGTGGCTACTGGATTCCCATAGAAAGGGACAGCTTGTAAAACGCAGAACCATACAACACAGAAGACACATATATGCAGCCCTCTTATTCACCTCTTTTTAATTACTGCATGCCATATCCTGGGGAATGTTTCTGATTTGCTATGGGCTTAGCATGGTGATGTTAAGGAAGTCTGAATGGCCTGCCCAAACCATGCAGGTGCTGACTAGCAAATTCATATCCTGTCACTTGTTACTTTATTTATACTAGCTCAGGCTGCCTGTTTTTCCCTCCTGAGCCTCATGAAGAAGACAAGAACCATAGACAATCTTTTTCTCCAGTGAGCTAACTTGTGTTGTGTGTGTTTTCCAGCCAGACCTCCACATTTTCCCACCACTTTGCTGGTTTGGCTATTGTGAGCTTGTCCATGTGACTCACGGATGTGTGAGGTGCTATCAGAAGACACAAAGGCAAAAGCAGACACACAGGTAAGGGTACCCTGGGCAAGCCAGCACTCAGCCAGCACTGAGATCAGGTCTGTCGACATCCACCCATGTATGCAAACATTTTGACCAATTTCCTGGGAGTGGCTCACAGTTACCTGGCAATAAACACATTGCAGCCTATCTGTCTTTTACTTATTTTGCTAAATCTGGGACATCTTGAAATGCACAATGATCAATAAAATAGGAACAAGTTTTCAGCAAAAGTTTCTTTCTCTCAGCCTTGTTTTTTATTTAAAATCTATTCATCTTGGATGTATTGGAAGGAACTAATTTCAATTGCCCCTGCAAAAATTATGAGAAAAATACATAAAAGATAAAATTAGTAGTAAAAATATGAACTTATTGACAACTGAGATAACAATTTAATGACAAAATAAATATCACTTTTTTAAAAGGTCATCTTTCACTCCCCTGCTTTGAGATGTGATTGCTAATTTACAGGCAGTACCTGCACGGACTAGAGCTTATCCACACTTCAGGGGCAACTTAAAACGCCTGTAGGAAAATGCTCTTTTCTTGGCAGTTTGTGCAAAACATTAAATACTACTGACTGAAATTATTTTGAAAATAATTGTTTTGTGACTGTACACACTCAGTAGTACTACCTAAAATTCTGTCCATGGACAGGATTGTTGAAATTGATTTAAGGTAATACATTCTTCATTCAGCAAACTTCTTACTGATTACTCTGAGTCAGATAATTTTTCTTACTCTTGGTATTTTGTTAAGTTCCCCAGCTAATTTAACATTGGCCTTTCCTGCCTAATTTGTGGTGGCCTGCAGAAAGAGTGGATAACGAATTCTACATTGCAGTTAGATATCTCATTTCATCCTTCCTCAGGAACCACAGGAAGTTGTTCAGCAATGATAGGGAGTTAAAGGAATTCCGAGCAGCTGGGTGTCACCTTTTCCTCCAAACACTGATCCTCTATGGGCAAGTCAAGGAAAGGTAACTGCTTGCTGGTTTGGATGGATGGACAGATGTCTTGAGGCTTATTATTATGACTTCTTTGTTTGGTATCGATATCATTTTGTAAAGTGAGGCCAAGTCAATAGATTGGGTACAACATAAACAAATAAGGTCCTGTGTCCTCATTTACCTGCTTGGAAAAAACGTCAAGCAGTTCAAGTCAAGGAAGTAAATCTGAAAGTATATGATTAACCTTCTTGAAAACCTTTGCAATAAGCCTTTTAAAATGTGTCCTGATGTCTGAAGTTGTTGAACAAAACAAACTCCAACAATGGTTACTGCGGGAGGCTAGGAGTTCAAATGCATGGTCGGCCGAAAGTGCTGCCAGTATTAAATCCTAGCTTCGTGGACTTCACGTGCCAGTATTTTCTGCCTCACAAGGGTACGCAATGTACATATTAATCTTTTTTTCTAATTTTTCCTTAAAATACTGTATCTCAAGAAGTTTAAAACAACAAAACATGAGAAAATGAAGACAAAAATTAAAGTATAACCAATGACATTATTTTAACTAAAATTTCAGTTAAATAATATTAAGAGTACAAGGGGAACTTAGAGTTGAATTCATAGGTCTTTAGTAGCATTTTAGAGATTCTGGAGTATTTAAGACACCTGCACATGGTTTATCAGATAGTACAGGATCTATGGGAGTCTCCTGTCCTTCTGAAGCAAGGAGGTGGGAAGGATGAACTAGGATGTCTAAAAATTATGCTGAATATAATTTTGGCTAGTAAATGTCACCTTTTTTTTCTAGTATTGCCTTTGAAAGGCAACTACAAATAAAACTCTTCTGTATATCTGTTCATGTCTGATTTCTACCATACACAGCTGCTAAGTAGCTTTACTGATCTAGATTAGTAAACCAGTGGAAACAGAAGTATCAAATTTTCAGAATTGGCAGGAGGTACATTATCTTCTGAAAGTCTTCATAGGGATATAGCATAGTTAGTATTCTTTAATGAAAATTCTGCATGCTAAATAGAGGTACTGAGTGATTCACCAGATAAGTGAAGGTAATTTTAATCTCGGCTGGGCACCGTCCACATCAACTGATATGTGACAGACAAAATGAAAGGTCTAAGGAGGATCCAGCTGGGACTCCTCAACCAAAATTCCAGTTATGTGGAGACTGAAACCTTCTTGTTCTTTCAGGGCAAGGCTAAAATAAATCAGGAGAAGAAAAAAGTAACATTAGTGATGTTTTATACATTTGGCATATAGATTAAGAGAGTCCTCTGCTATTATGCATGTGCTTGTGCTTTCTTTAAAATGGTGTCCTGAGCATGTCCCAGATAGAGGGATATGGGAAAGAGCACCTTAAGTATATTTGCATATTCTGAAGAACATCAGGACTTCAAAGGCCATTTCAATCTAGTGCAGGTGTTTCAATGTGGTTTGTCCATACCTTTGCAAAACGTATTAAAAATACGCATCAAGCAATCTGTTAAGAGAAGAATTATTTTCCTGCAGAGCTGCCTACAATGAAGATTTCATAAATCCATATCCATGCTAAGAAGTAAATATCTGAATTTAGACAGAAATATCAAAAGCATGAAATAACAGCAAATTAAAAATTAGCAGCTGAGTGGATTTTCTCTGACTGGAGTGCAAGTGGAACACAATGCAAATTGACAGGCTACTGATTTTTGAACATGATACCTCGTTGCTCTATTCAGTCACTCAAGCAAAGGAAGTGTTGAGACCCATTTTCCCACTTTCTCATTTGCCTGCTAACTACTGCTGGCTTTCTGAATCATATGTTCACATTCAGGTAGATAGGTCATTTCCATTGCAACAGGAGTCGGGGTTAGGAACAGCAAATACTGTTAAGCAGAGGCCTAGGTTTTGTTGTCATAGAGAACTTAGGCCATAATGCAGCTTGCTACATAAAATTGTCAGACTCAGTAGAATCTAGACACACATGTACTACTATCCAAATTCAAGATTTAAATTCAATTAAAAAAGAATTTAAAAATTTCCTTGTAGAGCCTTCTAGAGGGCAAAGACTGACTTCTGGCAGTGCCTGTAGGACCAGAATGTATTTTGGGTAAGATATGTGGAAAATAAAAGTAGTATGAGAAGATCAACAGACAAACTGAAAAGTAAAATACTGAGATGAGAATTTTCTTTGTGACAGCAACCATTTGTATTAAACCATTTTGTTAGTCTGCACACATCTTCAGTGTGCAGATTAATACCCTGGCTGGAGAATCTGGCCATCCGAAAGACCCTCCAGGTGGTTCTTACTGCAGAATTGACCAAACTGTACAAGATAATATACTTGACAATAGTCAGTAGAAACTGTTCATTCAGGTGTTGAAATCATTGTGTAGGACAATTTTATATACCTAGTTAAGAGAGTTAGGATATGCTTTTTTTATTTAATGTAAGGTACTCGATAGTGCCGGAGTGGTCACTCACGATCACGGTTCAACTGGCTTTAACAGTTGATTAGAACAGCAGTTAGGGGAGTGTCTCCTGATCCAGCTGAAGATACTGCTGGAAGGACCCTTGAAACAGAGACCCTCATTACCACCTAGACTGCAACCAGCCTGCTTGTTTGAGAAATTAGATTTTCCCACCTATTTACCCTATGCCAAAGGTTTTTCAACTCTCAGTCTGTGAGTGTCTGTGCTACTCTGCACTTCTTCTTTGACAGCAAGTCTGTCTAAGCCTAGATTGTGTAATATCAGCTAGATGAGAACAGGCTAGCTCAGACACTGGAGAATTACAGTTGTATTAATAGGGTGCTTTCCCTGTGCTAATGGTACTTCTCAGCCAGATGAATAGACCTAGGGGAGTACCATGCTAACACAATTAGAGCACTTCTAGCATCCTGTGCTGGCTGCTTCGAGGTAGCCTGAAAATTTCAATACAGATATTCTCTCTGAGACACTAGAAAAGATAGGCTAAATTTTCTTCCTTTGCACATATTTTTTCTTTTGTTTCCTGTACAGATTTTTATTGCTTTGGCTTCAAAGAAGCAGGACTACAAGAGCAAAAGATGACAGCAGCTTTAGTCTATCTGAATTAATTCTATTCCTTTTCATCCCTAAAAAGGCAATTACTATTTTCCTAAAATCGCCTGAAGAACACCAAATGGTTTCTCTTGAGAAACCTTTCTTTTCATAAAGGCATAAAGACAGAGGGAATTAGCAGTATTAGTAAAATGAAAGCCTTACATTTCAAATATTTTGATTGATAAGTTTCTTCTGATTCTGTGTCTTGAACTACATGTTACTCCTGGTGGTGGCTTGTCAAAGGAAGAAGCAGGCCAAGATCTCTGTGTTTACAGGCAGGAATCTTGGTTAATTTAGTGAAATGATAGGCTTCCATAAGGACTGTTTAGAGCCGTCCTCTTCTTCCACGAAAATTAAGCCTGCGGTGTGCCGTGGTAGGGGTTGGTTTTAAGGACCACTGCAAACGTCTTTCTGTGATGCTATAGTTAATGTCAGTGCTGTGTTTAACTACCATATAAACTTGCAATGAGTGAGAAGTGACAACCTTATTTTATACTTTTTGTAGTATAAAACCCAATGAAACACTAACCTTGGTTGGAACTTCCAGATGCTATTGTAATAGTCATAAAAAGAAATAAGGTTGATAAATAGCAATAGCAGTAACAACCAGGTCAAGTCAATATGCCATACCTTAGGCCTCCAAGGAAATCTTAGATCCCTGCCTCTGTTACAGCATCTGTTTTCAGTTAGGCAACCTACCTTGTGCTATTTATCAAACACACTTCTTAACAAAGGGGGAAAAAAGATCCACATGATACAACTGTTCTAAGTGATCTCCAGTTCCACTTCAGTGCTTTCTCATGTGAGAAAGTAATTTTTGGTCTGGATTCATGCAAGAAGATGAAAACAGTGTCCCCATTTCCTATCTTTAGGCAGATTTTCCAAAAATAGCTTCAAGATAGTTAGGCCAGAGTCCTTACCCTGCCTTTCTCACTAAACAAAGAGCACGAAACAAACGGGCATGGCAAAAGGGACTCTGGCCTTATGGGAGAAAAAGCAGTTTTGCTATCAGGTTACTCTGGCCAACTGGAAAGATGTGACCCAAAAGGAGAATTGGAATTGGGGTGAAAGATAATGAAAGGTGAGTCCTTACCCTTGAGGAGCTGATCTACATGGAAAAGCCTAACAGTGGGGCATCTTTTCTTAAGAAATGTAGGCTTATGCAATCTTTATACAAAAGGAAAGGCCCAAAATGTTTTCCCATAAAAAGACAGCACAAACCAGAAGAAGCCAATGGTTCACTAATAAGAAACTTTATACTGAAATAAGTTTCATGCTGATAAGGTGGGTGAAGAGATGCTCCATTTATCCACAGCTCCTTGTAAGACCACGACGGGTACAGAGAGGGAGAATGGTGTGGACCTCCCTTTGTCCAGAGTTGTAAGGCCTTTCCAGGTGCCTGTAGGACCATGCTAATGTACAGACTGGGGCTGTGCATGCTTTCTTATCCTTAGGTCAATGTCCCTGCAGGAAGTTGCAACACTCTCCGAGTGACAGAGAAGACAGAGGAAAGGAGCATGCCATGGTCTGGTCACATCCCTGTCCAGGTATCCATCTGTAATAGACAGGAGAAGCAACAAAGGAAGATCAACCAACCCCCATTACCATGGGAAGCATCCATTGCCCCCTCCTCCCTGCCCTCTTCTCTTAGACCTTGCTCACTTGGATGTTTGCCTGTCAGCCCAGGCTGTTGCAGCCCATCCTGGGCATCTCATGTCATCAACACCCATGTGACATGGCCACCACCAGCATTCTACCTGCAGTAAACATCACAAGGGCTGGTGCCTGCAGTTAGTGCTGCATCACTGTGACATGGCTATTACCTTCTACCATTTGAGTGACAAGAAAAAAATGATGAATAATAATTATAATAAAACCTGAACAACTTGTAATGCTGGGAAGGAAAATCATGTAGCTGTAGCAACAATTTAAATGATAGCAACTCAGCAAAGGTTGAAAGAAAATTAAAAGCAGCAGGTTCTACCTACTGCTCAGTTCTAAAGGTTTATGTGGTGCTTGCTGCTGAGATTTGTGGGTTTGAAGAATAAATGCTGGAAGAAGGATGCTTAATGAGTTGACTGAAGGTAGTCTCTCACATTTTTTTGGATTAAAACCTTGCCCAATGCCAAATCCTGCATCCATGAACGGCGGACAGTGCTGAGGAGATTTTATCATGCAATTTCATTTCTTTCCCAGAAATGAACCAATGATTTTGCCAGAGACTCTTATGTGCTTCTTACTTCAGTTGGACACTACAATGAAATACATGAATTTCGTCTATTTGATTCACTTCAGGCTATTACATCTGACAGGGCAAGAGACAATGGGCACAAACTGAATGACAGGAGATTTCATCTAAACATCAAGAAACACTTTTTCACAATGAGGGTGACTGAGTACTGGCACAGATTGCTTGTAGAGGTCATGGAGTCTCCATCCTTGGAAATATTCAAAAGTTGTTTGAACAAGGTCCTGGGCAACCTGCATTAAGTGACTCTGCTTGAGCAGGAGGTTGTACCACATGCTCTTTAGAGGTCCCTTCCAACCTCAACTGCTCAGTGATTCTGTGATCTTTGGTGCATGAAAGTCATTGCTTTCCCCATATTTAATTTCTCATTAATTATTTTAGTTTGGCGGAAGTTAAAGTAAAAATGGAAGAAAGGAAAAACTGATTATGTACAGAAGAGAGATGACCTATAAATAATCAAGCAAAACTACAAATTATAATAAACTTCTTCCAGTGAATTATTGCAGATCATTTAAATGCTTCAAGAGCTGTGTGTGTCAACTTCACCCTCTGTTAACATTCAGAGACAGGCAAGCAGGGAAGTGGTTGGAAATTACAGGATCCTGTCGGTTAAAGATAGGGCAGAAAAGTGTTTAAAACATGCCCCTGGTCTCCGCCCAGGATGCAGTACCCAGCTCACTCAGCTGATGATTGCTAGTTGGGCTCTATTCCCTTCACTGCCATGTTTAACATTGACCTGAGAGAAGTCACTGGGTGGCAAGGTCATCCCAGCTTCCCCCTTCATCATTCTTTTGCTTCCTTTGCTTCTAGGATGCCTTGTCTAATGGTGTCCAAACAATTGCTGAGTTTCAAGAAGCTCCAGGTATTTTCCCTGCTATTGACTGCACTGTACTTTGTACACTCAACACTAGACAAGGAAAAAAATGCATTAAGGAAATCACTTGTTGCTGTTGTAATGGTTTCACAGTAGATTCAGAGAGCTCCTGTGATCGGGTGTTGAAGTGTGATGCTTCATTTCCAATAGCTGTGATGGTCTTGGACTTCTTGGACTTCTCAGCCCATTGTCAGCGGCAGCGTATAATAATCAAGTGTTTTATCTCCCAGCAAGTATCACACATATTTTCATCACACATATTTCTTTTTTTTTTTTTTTTTGACAGGATGGGATAGGACAACTTATAGAGAAGGAAGCAAAAACAGAAAAGAGAGAGCAGGCACCATTCAGTGCATTACCCCCATTCCTTAGCTGCCTCAGTTGCCTAACATGTTATCTGCTGCTAGCATATGCAAACAGTCTCTGGAAATGTGGTTGGTGTTCAGGAAGCAGAGGTTGTGTAAAAATAGTCACTCTAGTAATAAAGTATGGTAGATGTCTTCCAAGATGGAGAGAAATAGAAATATCTATCTGATACCCAGAGAAACTTATGGCCCTACACAGTTGATTGCTGCACTATTGTATTGATGTGAGAGAATTTTAAAACTTGTTTGTCACTGTACAAAAGAGAGAGAGAAATAATGTTTCCAGAAGGGCAAGTGTAGGACAGGATGTAAAAAAGGACAAAACAAAACAGAAACCACAGAAACCTACTGAACAAGCTATCGGTATGTTTTATTTCTTTTGGCTTTAATTGGATTCTCATTTCCCTCCCCATTTATGGATGATTTGGCTCTTGGGGCAGTTTGAGAGGGCTGGCATGGTAATGTCAGCAAAGGCTGTGACCTACTTCAATCCTCCCTCCTTCCTTTCTTTTCAGAAACTGGTATTCTTTCAAAAGGAAACAGGAGAGAAATGGGCCTGTCAAGTTATAATGATGCAGAAAACAATAAGAAAAACATGTTTTAATGTGATAGACTTTGTATTTTACACAGGAAATACAAAAAGGGATTTAAAAGATCACCTTTAAGGCATCCAATGCTAAGGTTTCAATAAACAAGCACACTGCTCACTGAACAAGAAGTTCTTTGATTATTTTTCTAGCCCCTAGAGAAGCAGCAGTAAAATCATGAGGACCATTGTAAGATGTGAGTAAGAAGCAGCACCCAAGGAAATGAAAAAAATATTAGAATTATTATCTATGGTTACAATAGAAGTATTGCACAGTAGATAAGAACACTGGAAGGATGCTTTTTTCCTATCTTGCATTATATCTTTCTGAACAAAACCCCTGTGTAGACAACAGAAGCTTGTTCTAATAACAAAGTGTTGCCTGAAATGAAATTCTTGACATACCAATCATTCTCTGTAGCAAAGCCATTTTTCATAAAAAAACATATTTTGGAGTAGGCTTTAATGAATGCCTCAAATGAACTATCTGGCTTATTTTCTCAAGAATGGAAGTATTTAAATAAAATTAATAGAAAATCTACCACAGAGACACCAGAAATGTGCCCTGCCAAATCAGATTATGTATTTTAAAGAACAAAAGGGTGCACACTTTCTTCAAAACTGCTTGAACATACATATTTCTTAACTAAAATGGATGATGGTTTTGATTAAAATGAATTGCCCACTGTGAAAACTCCTCCCATTGCACCACAATCACAGAGAGAGTTTCCCAAGTAAACAATTCAGACTGAATGCTGTGAAAGGAGAAACTTTTTTCTGTGGTAGCTACAGTTTCTTTCTCACTCTGAAGGAACCCTTATAGACTAATATAGCATAGTTGAATAGCTCCTTATATAATCTGTTATCTGTCTGTGAATTCATTTCCTATAACTTAATAGAAAATTTAGAGTGATAGCTTAGGAGTAAATTTACTAAGGTCTGAGGTGGTCTTCATTTAGCATTGCTAAAAGTTTGGTGCAGATTCTGGGATGCATCCCCAGGGTACTGGTTGGCAAGTGCATAGTGTGCTTATCTGTGTTGTAGTTAAATCAAGCGTTGTAAACCAGCACTGGACAGCAAGTGTAAAAGATCATGTCTTAGGGTAAAAAATCATCACTAGATGACAATGGTTGAGTTTCCACTTCTGAAAGTGCTATTTTGGATGCACACACACACGCACGCTCACACACATATATTTATGTGTTGTTCAACAGCACTGTTACTCACTATACCCCAAAATGGTCCATTCTGTGTTACCATTCTGTATGTAAAAATGCTTTTCCCATAATCTGTTCTGAAAGAAAGAAAAAAACCTGAATACATAAAAAACCTAATTTGATTTTTACATTTATAAACAGAATGCCATATTATACCTCAGCTAACTCCTAAAAATTCACAAGAAAAATATATGGTATTTTATCTCACAAGAAAAATTAACCCATATATACCAAGAGCTAACAAGCATTAAAGATTGATCTTTAGGTTCAGCTTCATTTTCTGTCAGTGGGTGCTTCATGAAAAATTTGAAAACAGGAAGAGGAAAATAGAAGTGGAATGCTTTTTGACTTTTCAACTATCATCTCAGTTGTTTTCAGAAAGACAGAAGTGAATTCCATTAAGCTTATATTAAAAAGGAAATTGTATCTCCTATATTCCATAAAAAAGAAAGAATTTCAGCTTGTGAGCTACAGCTTTGTTGTACTGTGTGCCTCTCAGACAAATGAATGCCACCACGTTGCCTTTCTTGACACTTCAGCATTCCTCAGGAGGGTGAGAAATCAGCAAAGATATGAAGAAAACCGCCCTGTGACTTGAGGCTAGCAGAGGGCACCTGGAGACAGCACTGTCAGGCAGTGCAATACACACAACAGTAGCTACAGCCTCCTGGCTCCACAGCATTCAGATGGCTGCATTTGGCTCATAAACCAACATTTAACATGAGATTTCCCTGGCCTGTGTTAAATAATAAAAGCACGGTTAAGACAAAGTAGTGGGCCTTTTAAAGACAGGGAATCTATGCCAAAAATAATGATCAAACCAGCCTGACTGGGGCAACTAGGAGGGCCAGCAGCAAAGGGTGGCAGAAGAAGCAGAGGATTCTGCAGTAGAGATCCAAAAAAAAAAAAAAACCCCAACAAAAAACACCACCAACAAAAAAAAAACCACCCTAAAAATTCTAAGCAATTTAAAAGGGGAAATTGCTTTGTGTCACATTGCACTTACATTTTATACTGGAAAATAAAACAAGTCCCTGAAACACAACAGTTGGCTGTAGCAGCAAGTTCTTCCTGAGATGAGGAAAAAAGCCAGATGTCTTATAGATGGGCAAGCTGCTGCTTTCCAGCCATTTAATTGCCATTTTATATCCAATATCTAGATCAAATGTACCACACAGCTGTGATTTATTTACATCACATGGCTCTTACTTACAGGTTAGAATCTGACTTTTAAGTTATTGTTACAAATTCGTGTTGAAGCCTCCTTCACCTGTCCTGTTTTACACTCCATCTGTCCTCCTAAACGAGAGAAGAAAACAATTACATTTCTCTATTTAATAAATTATATAACTCAAGTTCTTATTCATCTTTATCTAAAGGACAAAAATAGTCAGACCTGCCTTGACAAATGAAATTGCTATTATAATTTTCATCATCACTAGAAAAACAACATATTACTTTTTATTGGTTTTGGCTATTGGCAACCTGTCTCAAAAATGTGAAAATATCTCAGTGAAGTTTTTTCCTTAAGCAAATTAGTTCATTCCCATACACCATATCCACTTATTAATTATCCTTCTTGTTGGAAATATGCACAGAAACACCCTGGGGAAAATGCAGAAAGAATGTTCAAGCCTGTCGCACAAATTTTTATGTTGACCCTAGGCAGAAGGTTCATTACAAGGACTCCAACTTAAAGTGACCATCCTGGCACGTTGCAGATTCTTGGAGGTCAGGAAAATTTTGGTGGGTATGCTTCTTCCAAGTACCTGCTGAAACAATACGTAGATTTTCATTGTCATGAAGTTACTCAAAGACTTATATGGTTACTGAATCCTTCTGATTCCCCTTCTACAAACAGAAATCAAAACCAAGAAGAAAATGGTATTTCATCATCTGCTTCCTCTAGAAATAGTGGTTTATAAGTGTCTTTTAGATATACTGACTACACAAATTGATGCTACCTTAAATTTCAGGGTCACATGACAGCAATTCATGATAGCACTTGGTCTCATCTGCCCACTAATCCATCATCTCTGATTAATTTAACATTTCAACATCTTGAGCAGTTCCTAAATGCTTCCAGATTTAAAATTATAATAATAAGACAAATCTAGAAGAGTAGTTTGCCAGCAAATTTATTTCTCATTTTCTTATCAAATACATGTTTTTTCCCAAAGTCATGACATCAGCTTGAGGACTTGAAGTGGAGGATTTAATGTGATTTATTCATGCAAAATCCATTTGTAAGGCCTTAGTTCCTCAGTATTAGAAGCCAGATCCATTTCTGTAGTAGGCCTTAGCACTGACTTTTAAGGTCGGGATAGATAAGGTAATGCATTATACAGTGACTTGTCACACATCAGCAGTGTTTTCTATCATCACAACACTTTCATATTTCCCCTTCAGAGACTGCCCTGTTTAGCTGCGCTGCAACTAAACCATCTTTTTGAGACAAGGAAAGGAAATCCAAAATAATTCCAACGTAATTCTTAAATACCTTTAAAATTTTCCTGAAAACATTCACCTCACTTTGCATTTCACAAAAAGAACGTGTGCCAGTCCAGTGTGGTACAGTAACCCTCCTGACATCAGCAGTACTGTGAAAGCTTATCTCACTTCTCTTACTATGATATAGATGGGAAATAACAGTGGCAGAATCCTTTAAAATCTCTCATATTGTTTAAGTGTATCTACCTGGTGAAAGGCTTTGCTGGAGTTTGGACCAGTCTGCCCCAGTAACAGCTTGGCTGTCTGATACTAAATTGTTCTGTAACACTGTCTATTATGAGTTCTTCCACCCTCTTCCTGAAAATAGTGTTCATCCATGGTGGCATTTTTGGGACTGAAATACCTGGGAATAGTCTTTGAGCCAGGAACTGGTTCCAGAAACTACCTAATGGGCAGTTTTGAATGATGAATATGGGGTGAGGGTAATCAACTGCTCAAGGACAAGTTCAAACAGAAAAAGAGTAAACTGCCTATGAAATGTTCTAGAAGTGAAATTATATACTTTTTACAAAATGCTATGCCCTTTTCAGGATATCTGAATCCAGTTCTAAAGCCCTCTTTGTCACACAAATGTTTTGTCACACATGCTAGTGGTGTTGCTACTCAGTAGAAGAGTTACAGGATGCTTCCACTCCAAGGCAGGAATAAGCTACTGCATAAACATAGGATGGTGTATTTTCCATCGAGTTAACAGTTTTAGAGTAAAAAAAATTCAGGACTTTGGTAGCAGAAAAAAAAGAAGCTAAATGTACAGGTTGCTCATGAGAATACCTACAGTCTGAGGTGTCACAGGAGCTCACCAATGCCCAATACCAAACTGCAGTGGGCGGTGAGAGGTTGGGTTATACCACAGCCTACCCAGGGAGCCCAGGAGCTGTAAACTGTTCTCTTTTCCTCCAGGATTATCACCACAATGCAGGACAGCAAATGCTTTTTTCACAGCTGCATGGCCTTACCAATTCCTGTTCATCTCATGATCTTTTATAAGCTCTTTACTCCTTTTCTTAAAAAGAAAAAGAAAAAAAAACAGCTACATGGGCACTCCTGTTCCTGTGCTTGGGCAGATGATTATTGTTGTCTAAAGTACAGACACTTTTTCTTACTGAATTACTTACTGGTTTGTGTCAGATCTTTTCTCTAAGTTATGAGCATTTTGTATTTTAATCCTCTACCTGTATTTTCTCCTAACTAGTTATCATTTGAAATATAATAAGCACCCTCACTTTTCCATCAGCTAAGTCATTGAAGAAAATACCAACTAATTCTGGAACAAGGACAGATGCTTGAAAAAAACCCCACTCAATGTGTTGCTGTAGTTTGATTTCTTTCCCTTATAGCATTTTCAACTAGACCATATGTTCCTCTCTTACTTATGAGAGTGTTCTGGAAGACCATGTGACTCACTAAAATCAAGATGTGATATCAACTGTTTTTCTGTAGCCACATGAATTGTTACCCCATGACAGAATACAATTATTTTGGCTTGACATGGTTTTTATTCACCACTCCTTTATGTACTGTTTTATAAATATTCACAACCAGTATGTTACTTATTTTTTCCACTATTTCTATGGGAATTGAAATTAACTATATAGCTTATAATTTTTGATCTCTCTCTTATCTCTTTTTAAAGATAGGCACAACTTCTACCCTTTTCTAGACTTTTGGAATGTCATTTTTGAACTAGCTTATCAGAAAATATCTCATTTACTTGCATAACTTTGAGTGATTTCTTTCCCCTTTTAAGTTCTTGCCCTTTTTGTCACGATGCCCAGTTCATGATACCATCTGCTCACGACTGACCTTTTGAGTGAAACAAAGAAGGAACCAAACCTACCAGCTTTCCAGGCATTGTTTGCCGATAGCATTCACTCTGCAGAGGAGACGGCCAAGTCTTTCCTTACCTTTCTCTACCAGTTAGTGCACGAACGTGCTGAGAGGGAAATGTTACCTATGCAACACATGGTTTCACTCTCTGCTTTTGTCTTTCTCTCTTTGGCCTCAAGCGTTCATCCATTCATCTTTCTTAAAAGTCTTTTCTTTGGTGAGTGATCTACATCTCCTATCCTTCCTCCGCACTGTCATAACTTGCAATTTTGCAGTTTCTTTTGCATAGTTTTGCATAAACTTGCATTTAACATAATTGCTTTAAAGAACTGCCTACTGTGCTTAACTCTCTGAGAATTGTATCCCACAGGATCTCACTTACGAGTTCTCTGAATTTCTATAATCAGCTCTGCTAAAGCACATTGCAGCTCTTCCTGTTTGTCATGAATTCTGCTGCTTCATGATCGCTCATAAAGCGCTAGAGTTGTTTTTAACTGTTACTTTTTCCTTTAGCCTCTACCAAAATACAAGGATCAAATCTGGAAAATGTCACCTCTCTTTGCTTGCTTCAATTTATATGACAAAAAATTTCCACTAGAATTTTTCAAAAAATAGGCAGACTGCCTGAGGGCATTCAGTACTGGGGTTTGGATAGTTCTGCTCATGAAAGACTCATCATGTGATTTCCTTGATAGATGGCCCACTGCTGACTCCCATCAGAATGTCAACACTTTTTCTCCTTTAAATGTTACTCAGGAACTATGAGGCAGCCTTAAGAATGAGTCCCACCTTAACCTTACAATGAGGTTACCTGCATGTAAAGTAACACATAAAGTAACACCTGCATCCTTTTCTCTGTCTACCTGTCCTAAACAAGTTATACTGTTTATGTTAATGTTTCTGGTAGATGAATCATCCCATCAGGTCTTTATTAGGTCTATTAAGTCATAGCTTTGAAATGTGTTTATACTGCTACTTCCTCTTGCTTGTTCCCATGCATCTGGTGTTCAGACATCCCAGGAACAGAAAAAATCATGGAATCATAGAATCACAGAATCATTTGGTTGGAAGAGACCTTTAAGATCATTGAGTCCAACCGTTCATCTTGCACTACCCTAAACGATGTTCTCAGAAACACATCTACACGTCTTTTGAACACTTCCAGGGATGGGGACTACACGACCTCCTGGAGAAGCCTGTTCCAATGCTTGACAACCCTCTCTGTAAAGAAAATTTTCCTAATATCCAATCTAAATCTCCCCTGATGCAACTTGAGGCCATTTCCTCTTGTCCTATCACTTGTTATATGGGATAAGAGACCAACCCCCACCTCACTACAATGTCCTTTCAGGTAGTTGTAGAGAGCGATAAGGTCTTCCCTGAGCCTTCTTTTCTCCAGATTAAACAACTCCAGTTCCCTCAGCCGTTCCTCATAAGACTTACTCTCTAAATCCCTCACCAGCTTTGTGACTCTTCTCTGAATGCTCCAGCACCTCAGTGTCCTTCATGGAGTGAGGGGCCCAAAACTGGACACAGTACTCAAGGTGAAGCCTCACCAGTGTTGAGTAGAGAGGGACGATCGTCATCCTATTCCTACTGGCCACGCTATTTCTGATACAAGCCAGGATGCTGTTGGCCTTCTTGGCCATCTGGGCACACTGCTGGCTCCTGTTCAGCCGACTGTTGTCCAACACACCCAGGTCCTTTTCTTCTGGGCATCTTTCCAGACACTCTTCCCCAGGCCAGTAGCGCTGCAAGGGGTTGTTTTGACCCAAGTGCAGGACCCAGCACTTGGCCTTATTGAACCTTATACAGTTGGCCTCAGCTCATTGATCGAACTTGTCCAGATCCCTCTGTAGAGCCTCCTGAACTTCAAGCAGATCAATACACCCGCCTAACTTGGTGTTATCTGCAAACTGACTGAGTGCACTCAATCCCCTCATCCAGATCGTTGATAAAGGTGTTAAAGAGAACAGGCCCCAATACTGAGCCCTGGGGAACACCACTTATGACTGGCTGCCAACTGGATTTCACTCCATTCACCACCACTCTCTGGGCCTGGCCATCCAGCCAGCTTTTTATCCAGCAAAGAGTACACTCATCCATTCCATGAGCAGACAGTTTCTGCAGGAGAATGCTGTGGGAAACAGTGTCAAAGACTTTGTGAAAGTCCAGGTAGACAAAATCTACAGCCCTTCCCTCATCGACTAAGTGGGTCACCTTGTCCTAGAGGGAGATCAAGTTGGTCAAGCAGGACCTTGCTTTCATAACTCCATGCTGACAAGACCTGATCATCTGGTTGTCCTGTACATGCCACGTGATGGCACTCAAGATGATTTGGTCTATAACCTTCCCCAGCACTGAGGTCAGATTGACAGGCCTGTAGTTCCCTAGGTCCTTCTTCCAGCCCTTCTTGTAGATGGGCATTACATTGGCTAACCTCCAGTCAATTGGTGCCTCCCGGGTTAGCCAGGACTGCTGGTAAATGATGGAAAGTGGCTTGGTGAGCACTTCTGCCAGTTCCCTCAGTACCCTTGGCTGGATCCCATCTGGCCCCATACACTTGTGCACATCTAAGCAATGCAACAGTTACTTACTGTTCCCTCTTGGATTATGGGGCCTTCATTCTACTTCCTGTCTCTGTTTTCTGGTTCAAGGAGCTGGGGACTCAGTGAACTGGTCTTACCATTAAAGACTGAGGCAAAGAAGGCATTCGGTACATCCTGTGTCACTATGTTTCCCCTCACATCCATCAAAGGATGGAGATTCTCCTTAGCCCTCCTTTTGCTGTTAATGTATTTATAGAAACTTTTAAAATTGTCTTTTATGGCAGTGGCCAGATTAAGTTCTATTTGGGATTTAGCCTTTGTAATCCTTGTAGTCTGCCTGAGTGTCCTCCTTCTTCCATAGACGATAGACTTTCCTTTTCTTCCTGAGTTCCAGCCAAAGCTCTCTGTTTAGTCAGGCCAGTCTTCTTCCTCACTGACTTGTCTTATGGCACACTGGGATGGCCTGTTCCCACTCCTTAAACATTTCTTTCTTGAAGAATGTCCAGCCTTCCCGGACTCCTTTGCCCTCCAGGACTGCCTCCCAAGGGACTCTGTCAACCAGGCTCCTAAACAAGCCAAAGTCTGCCCTCTGGAAATCCAAGGTGGTGGTTCTACTGACGTCCCTCCCTACATCCTCAAGAATTGAAAACTACCATCTCAAGATCACTGTGCCCAAGATGGCCTCCAACCTTCACATCACTCACAAGTCCTTCTCTTTTGGTGAACAACAGGTCCAGTAGGGAGCCTTCCCTAGTTGGCTCCCTCACCCTAGTTGTCTTCCACACACTCTAGAAACCTCCTGGACTGTTTTCTCTCTGCTGTATTGTAATTCTGGCAGGCATCTGGTAAGTTGAAGTCCACCACAAGAAAAGGTGACAGTGATCATACAGGGCCACTCCACCATCTCTCCTTCCTTGCCTATCCCTTCTGAAGAGTTTATAGCCATTCAGTGCAATACTCCAGTTGCATAAGTTATCCCACCATGTCTTCATGATGGCAACTATATCATAGTTCTCCTGCTGCACAGTGGCTGCCAGCTCCTCCTGTTTGTTCCCCATGCTGTGGGCATTGGTGTAGATGCGCTTCAGTTGGGCTATTGATCCTGTCGCCTTTTCAGGGGGCAAAGGCCTAATTCCTGCCTGACCATTCCCAGATGCTACCATGATTCCTAGAACACCAGTATCCCTTAAACCTATACTATCGCTTGGCACACTGTCCTCTATCTCCACTGCTGTGGCAGACCCAAAGAGCTCACTAGCACACTGTCCCACAAACACTGATGTGCCACTCTCACAGTGAGCCTGATTTTATCCTTCCATCCTTCCATCCTTCAAATCTAGTTTAAAGCTCTTTCAATGATGCCTGTCAACTCCTGTGCAAGGATCCTTTTCCCTCTTTGAGACAGGTGTACACCATCTGTCACCAGCAGGTCTGGTGTCATTTAAACTGACCCATGATCAAAGAACCCAAAGTCTTGCTGGTGACACCAGACTCAAAGCCAGGTATTGATCTGGTGGGTCTTCCTGTTTCTTCCCTCATCATTCCCTGCAACTAGAGAGATAGAGAACACTACTTGTGCTCCTGATCCCTTGACCAGTCATCCCTGGGCCCTAAAGTCTCTTCTGATTGTCCTTGGAGTCATCACTACCTACCTGAGAAGTCAGTAATGGATAATAGTCTGAGGGCTTTACCAGGGTAGGAAGCTTTCTTGCCACATCCTTAACGGGGGCCCCAACGAGTCAGCAGACTTTCCTAAGAAATGGGTCAGGTCTGCATATTGGGCCTTCTCTTCCCTTTGGAAGGGAGTCATCTATGACAATAACCTGTTGCTTATTCTTCGTAGAAGTGGTTTTGATGCCGGGCTTGGGCCAACTTAATCCCAGGAACAATTCTGAGCTAGATGAATTGTCATTCTCATTATTGATCGGTTCCACTTGCAGGGCTTTGTACCTGTTATGCAAGGGCACCTGGGAAGTTGGGGGTGTTGCTGGGGCAACATGCCTGCTGCATCAGGCAGGAACTTTTCGCTGTTGCCCCCTGTCGTTCCAGTCATTGTGTTCAATCCAATGGAGGGGGGACAGGGAGTCCCCTGTATTATGTACCTTGTGTGCCTGTTGGGCCTGTCTCAGGGAAGGCAGGATGTTGTCGCTGTGGTCAGTCACTCTCTCACACTCCCTGATACGCCCTTCCTGCATGCCCTTCAGTGCAAACTGCTGTGCAAACTGCCGCACCATGATCTGGCTGATGCGCCAATGAGCCTGAATATAGAAGACAGACCAAGACTCCTGAAGAGTAGCAGACATCTGGCTCTAAGAGACACACAGAAGAGAAGAAGATCTGGTAGAACTCTCTTGTATTCAACATGTGGAAGAAACAACCATTCAGTCTCTAACCCATTCAGTCTAAGCAGAACCCAGCCTGTTGCAGCCAATCTACAGCACCTGAAGCAGAACCTGTTACGACCAGCTCCATGTTCAGATTCAATTCTCATGCTTGTTTTTGATGCCTGTTGTTCAGCTTGTCAGTGGTGACCCAAAGCCCTCTATTAAATTCTCCCCCACATGAGAATGATGGAATGTTTTCTGGCAAGAACAGTGTGAAACATCTTCTGAAGATAATCATTATAAATCTAGCCCCAAATACCTGAAAGCGTTGAACCATCTGGTAACATGAAAAGGTCGCTGGTGTTAATTTATAATAAATCTCAGAACAGCAGATAAATCTCAAAGATTCAAAGAGTATAAATATTGAACAACAAAGATTAACAGGATGACAACAATACTTACATGTTAGCAGTCTGCAACTAGTATAAGAATAATAATGGAAACAAACTGGATTAAAAAGTGGATAGAAAATCAACTACGGCACTGACTGTTAGATGCCTCTCCTGTGTACAGGTATGAAAAAGACACATTAGTCACCAGAACAATATTGTAAATCAAAAGAGGGTTATAATGGATCAATCCTAGATTCACAACACGATCACTGTGAACAGGAGCTGACCAACCATTTGATTTCACTTACTGAAATAATCTAGTCTATTCTGGGAAGTATATTCCAGTCATTCCAGTGACATCAAGAAATCCAACAGCACAAAACTACACTGAGACCTAAATCAGATCTGAGCCTAAAATCAGATCTGGACTCTGCGAATCAGACCTGCAGGTTAGTACCTCAGTGGGAGCACTTAATGTCACATGATGATCCTTAGCACTGAGGGAAAGGGAGGTTATTGGTTTGACAGACAGCCAGTGACTCAGGAAGACTGAGAGATTTCATTTCCCTCAAGGTTTTTTGGAGAGGAATCCTCTGTGAAGCTGAGTCTCCAGCAGCTGCGAAAGGAGTCACCTTCCACTCTGGAAAACTGGAATATCACCAATCCATGTATCAAAAGAAATACATGTTATAGCTGTTTCTAAATATTGAGTTGCTTGACACGTTTGTCAGATTTTACACACTTTCTTAGAAGTAACATTATTTTGAATACTGTGCATGAAAGACTGCTATAATCACTTGCACTTAAAGGTAAATTTGAGAATTCTTTTCATTCCTAAGGAAATAAAGGTGTGTACACACAAATTATTGCATTGTGCCTTCCAGTGACGGTTCTTCACATTCTTTAATGTTTTGGAAAGGAAATAACTGCTGTGTGTTCCTTGACAGTACTGATTTTAAAGTCATACATTTAAAATAAATATCTGTAATTCTGTAATGTTGATAATAATTCAATACTTATACCTGGCAAAATGAAAATATAGTCTTATAAAGTAGTGATTTTTCATAGCTTGAAATTGCTGCTCACAAATCTTACTATATCTTTCCAAACCATATACTGGAGACAACCCAAAACCTAGCATACTGGATTGAATTATTTATTTTGGAGATAACTTTGAAATATATGTATTGCTAAAATAGCCTCAGAGGCTTCATTGCACGTTTTATTCACTAGATACTAGCAATTACATTAAAAATATAGTAAGCAGAAAGAAATCAAGTGTTCTAGAACAAAACTGTATCTTTCCACACTCAAGACATTTGAAGTACCTGATTAGTTAATAAAAGGCTTCCAGTGAAGCCAAGTTTCAGAGTGTGTTGCGGCTGCTCACTGCAATTTATAATTTAAAATGCATCACCTTCCTTGCACTCTCTTACTTGTGTTGGACAGCTAGTGAGCAGAGCAAACATGCCAAACAGGTATGTGCTGCTGACATGTCTCCCAGGTATTTGCTCTCAGCTTGTGGAGGTGGCCTCACTCTGTGGATGTCTCTGAAAGCAATATTGCTGGATGATTCTATAGCAAAGGTACCAAAAACACACCAGCTTCCATCTCAGGCCAAATAGAAAACAGTTGTTGTCCTATCAGTGTCCTATCACCTGGCCATGGCTGTCATGTTTTTGTCATTTATGTACAAATAGATATATGTGTGTATATATATATATTAGTATATGTATCTTTTAATTTAGCATGTCTTCTGTAACCTGTTCCTACACACAGAATTCAGACAGGCAGAAGGATACAAATCCACATTAAAAACCTCACCACTTCATGAAACATTTGCTATGTTTTTATATGCAAATAAAATCAACATTTTTTCAGGCAGATCTATGACAAAAATAAAAGTCTGTAGGGTTTTGCACAACCCAACAGATGCTATGCCAATTTGAGTAGTGTTGGCCTTCTCAACAGCAGCAATACAAAGAACTTTGTTTGATAAACAACTCATAACACATGCTCATGAGGAGGTGAATGTACTGGAAGATGTATTTCTGTCCATCAATCACATTTGGAATTGATGTACAAACCAGAATTTTAGCTTTTTTGAAAGCTATATGAAATTCATTGATGATCTCCATTCTTAATAGATGCAAATTAAAGCCATTAGGACACTCTGCACCAGCAGACATCTGAACTTTTCTAATAAGGCAGCAATTCAGTGAAAGCAATAGAAAGAGAATTTATATCTGGGGCACTGCAAAGAACTCAGAATGACCATCTTCTAGGTATAACTTTTATTTGGGTAGTTAAACGTGTCAGTCTGGATTTCATTCTGGCAAAATGCACTTCACTGTCATGGCCAGTTCAAGATTTGGTCTGTTACAGAAGCTCATGCCACTCCGAAATATAAATGTGTTTATGTTTAAACACATAAAGACTTAGGTAAACATAAAAACTCTTCAAGTCCTCCGATTGATCTCTTTTTTTTTTTTTTTTTTAATAAAAGAAACTGTTTCAGCGTTATAGATTCATTTCTTATACTGTGGTAACAGAGAGCTTTTGGCTTCCATAAAATGCCTACTTTTGAACTCCGCCCTTGTGACAATGTTAGAAAGGAGTTCAGTAGGATCTGTAGGACTGTAAACACAACATAAGCAACTGCAAAAATAAATTGTATAAAGCTTCTTAGGTTTGCTCTCAAGTATTCCATGCAGAATTTCCATTATTTATTACAAAGACTGGTCAAATTCTTAAGGAATATCATATGAGTTGGTCACATCCTCTGACTCACTCCCACTAAACCCCATAATTGTTTGTTGGAGCAAAGATGTCAATATTCTATTTATTTGCTGGTCTTTCCACAGACTTAATTGTAATGTACAGTAATGTACAGTAATATTATAATAAAGATATAAAATTAAACTTGAAAAGACAAACTTTGGAGCAAAAAACATATTTGAAACTGGCCACGACCTTGACCAAACCTTTTAATTACTCTTAAGCTGTCATGATAATTAAGTATCTGTGAATTACAGTAGTTTTTGAAATATGATCCCCCACAGCACTGTCCTGTTGGTAGATTGTATGTGGGTTGGTGATTCACATATATTTGTATATCACCTTGCTTTTAGAAGGTATTTGCCAATTATCACATATATCTCAACAGATACACAACAGAAGCCAACAAAGAAAATGCAGCAGTGATCTGAGGCTTTAAATGTCATTAACACTTCACAAAATCCATCATTTCCATGAAAAGGAGAATACGTCTGAACACTTGGAGTTTACCTAATCCACTGAACCTCAGTGTGGAAGTGATTTATTTAGCCCAAACCTGACTATGTTCGCTGCATTAGATGTCCTCATTGCTGTCTGTAATTCTGCCCCTTCTAGGCATTTGCTCCACTGTAGTCTTTAGCTAAGTCTTTGCCATTGAACAAACAAGACCAGGGGATCTGTCTGGGTATTGGCATGTAATTGTCACACCACTAGTTTTTTAGCATGCTCCATGGTTTTGCCCCGGCCAACTAGTGTTCCTCCCAGGCAGGATTTCAGGTTTAGCAAGAGCCAGTGACTGCGTCCTGTAAGCGGTATGGAAGCTGCCTCTTTGTTTTAGGGTGTAGGAGAATTCAGTCCTGTGGACTTGCTGTGATGGTGGCCTTAGGGACAGAGAGCAGCCTTTGGCCAGCTTTATTTGCTACTGGAGATGTTGTCATGTTTTCAGGCAGTTCTTACAGTTCCACAAATCTGTCAAAGTTCATCCCTTCCAGGCATTAGTGGAAGGGTATGTAAACTATCTTCCATCCTCAGTGTAGCACATCCCTCACCCTATTACATCTTTACTAAGTCTTTAGCTCTGCAGTCTCTACTGCAGTAAAGCTCCCAACCAGCTTCTCTGAAGGCTGGTTAAATAGGACTTGAAAAGTAATGACACAACCCTTAAAAAGGGTTTTGTCCTTTATGTTGACTCCTAACATGCATTCGAAGGCTCTCCCTATTATCGCTGGACTACAAATCACTTCCAAAAATGTACTCCACAAACATAGCACTGTTTCTTAAAGGGACTACCCTTAAGACCTGCTACCTAGCTTAAAGTACTCATTATTTGAAGCATTGATTGCCTTAAGATGTACGCATTAAAAGTTTTCTCTGCTGCTCATAGCCAGAGCTGGCGGTATGTTTCATGCTAGTGCGCCAAACTAGTTAGTGCATCCAAATACTCTAAACCATTAGGCCCATAGATAGGGTGCCAGTGCCTGCTGCTTCTTTGTTCTTGAGAGTGTACCAGATTGTCAGAAGCTATTTGATAAGATTTACTAGCCCTGAGGAGTCCTTGCATGGATACAAGAGACCTATCTCACGTCTGTATTTGTTATGAAAAGTAATTTTAAAATGAGCAGAATAAAAATGTCTGATGTACTACTGCACTATTCATCAAAACCTCCAGCCTCTACTTTAAGCAAACTAAGAAACTCCACCTACTCAGGGTGATAAAATGTGTGAAAGTTGCTGAACTCAGAAGAGGATGTGGTTTCAATAAAACAGAGACTTAGAAATCATTTTCCAAAAAGTTATAACATGGACTGTCAAACTCCTGTAATGTACAGACCAGGGAGTCATAATTCCAGAAAGTGATTTTAAGATGCTGTAGTTTTACACTTCATTTCTAATATAATTCCATTCCTTTGTTCACTTCCTGCATGACATCTACCACGCACAAGGTAATCGTGGGATGTATAGTTACAATTATGTATCTACAGGTGAATTACACGCAGTTAGACTCACAGAATTGTTTACCCAAAAGAAGTGACTGTTTTATAAGGGATGACTTTAAGTATTATTCACAGAATTGTTCTTTTTAAGAGACAGTGAATCTGGTAACTGTTCCCTGGCTTCTTGAATAAGTGTTTTAAAGAGATCTTGTGTATTGCTCATACCAAGCCCAGTACTGAAATTCCTGTCGTCTTCGGCCTCTGCATGAAACACCAGCCTATACTTTGTAAATAATTCCCAAGCAGATGAAGAAATAGCTAAAATTGAACACCAGAGACATTCGTTATATGATTAATAGTGAACGTCCTTCTGTTTGAAATGCACTGATGCTAACTATCCATACACAACTTACTATCCAATTTCTACTGACACTATCTGTTCAAGGAATGTCTTTCAATTGCTACTTTTTCATTCTATTTTCTAGAAAGATATATAATTCAACTGTGCCATAAATATTGTGTACACTGATTATCCTATTTTCTTTACTTGCTCTTTAGAGCACCATTTTGCTTCATTTGTTGCCAAAGTAGGTCTTAACTAACCTCTATCCCATAAAAAAGGATTTTTCTGCAGACTGTCCTGTTCTACTCCTCTCCCAGCCACCAGATAATTTTCCTTCCAAACAGTTCAGTTACACCTCAAGATGTAGCTTACCAAGCTTAACAAGCAGCAATCTCATTTCAGCAGCTACTGTTCCACCCCCTTCCTTCACTTATTCCTACTCCAGCTTTTAGTTCAGCCGCACAACGGAACAGTTCAGCAAACGCGTTCAGCAAACGCCTTCAGCAAACAGCATTCACATTTCCCCATGTTCTTTCTAACCCTGCTCAGCTGCCAGCTTGACTCACTGTGCAGCCTCCCAGCAGCTAGGCCAGTGTAAACTGAAGTAGCATGTGAACAAGAACTAGCAACCAAGGACCAAGGTTTTGTAAAAGCTGGCTCTCCTATCAAAAGAAATGCCCATCAAAGCACACCCTTCACTATTCGTACTTTACTCACATTTCAAATACTACCATATGAGAATATTTTAGTATTATTAGGGCATTTCCCTCAACAAAAATAATGAAAAATAGGTCTCTTATTCATTGTATAAGAGAAGGGAAACTCACAAGGGATAAAGCTTTTTCCTAAGTATTTAGAAATCAAGGATTGGAAAGACACGTCATCAAGTCGTATCAAGGTGGCAAATTCGGTCTCAGTTGCAACCCAGCATGAGACTGGGTTGGAGTCACAGAAAATACCTATGATCTGGGATGGGGACAGGAATATCTTCAATCTTTGTCAACAGTCTCCTAACTTGCCAAAGTAATCTGATCTGTTTCACAATGAGACTATATCTGTGTGGGCATTCACTCTGGCAGCTGCAGCTCGAGTTGGCCCTCGCTGGATCCCGTGATTGTGGCACTGAGGCTGATCGCTGTGTTTTCCCAGAGAAGAGAAGCATTGTCAGTCCTCAAGTAGGACGCCACTAAATTGAGATGACACAGAAAGAGGCCCAAGGAAAGATTCACACACACATGCACAGAGCTTGCTTCAAGGAGACTCAAATAGTCATTGATCTTAATACTCCCCTCTGAGTACTGCTAGTGCCTAAAGCCAGCTCTGTAGGCAAACACATTGCATAATCCCTTTCACAAACTGATCAAACTCCACTCTAAAACTGGTTAGGCTTTTTGACCAGATTTTCCAAGTGAAACATTGTTCCTGCATTGCAATACTCTGATAATTAAGAATGCCAATTGAACTTCCCACCTAGATTTACTCATCGCTCATTTAAACATATATATGTACTGGTGCCAGATCCTTAAGTTAAACAGCTCCTTTCCTTCCCTGGTGTCTATCTGTCTTCCTCAGCGTGTTTACAGACAGAAAGCATGTCCTTTCAGTGTTTCTTTTTCCTTGGTTGAATAGTCTCAGCACTTCTCCCTTAGACTCCCTATTTACCCAAGCACCATAATAACCTGTCTCTGTACCTGCCTTGGTTTGAATTCACCTTTCCTGAACACTGGCAACTAGCGGTGTTCAGATCTTGAAGAGCCAGACACAGTCAGGATTTTGATGAGTTAGGCATTATCTGCCAGTCTGGTTGTAGTCCAGCAACTTTAACAGAAAGACAGTCTCTGAGGGAAAGCAGTAATGAACAGAGCCTGAAACTTCTCCCCTACTTCCCCCCATCTGCCTCTAAAGTAAATATCACCCCTCTAAACCTTTTGAAAGAGAACCAGAAGTCTAACACCCTTAACAATCCACTCACCCCCCTCCTTTTTTTTTTTTCCCCCACAGGAGCTTATAAGAGTTTGAACTCTCTTCAGTCTTCCTGATCCTCTCTCTAACAATTTAAATTATACTTCTTTACTACTGTGCTTGGTCCAGGTCATTTTTTGAAGACTCAAGCAATACAACGTAGGAAAATCTACCAGTCTCTTGCTCTAGGTTGGGTTTTAATGAATATTAAATTTAGCAACAGTTTGGACAAGGAAAAAAAAAGTGGAAAGGAAATTAAAACCTGTAGAATTCTTATCCATTTTTCTTATCTGTTATTCTCTTACTCTTATCTGAACTCATCCCCTTTATGCAACAACAGAAGTCTGGGATTTTACTGTAGGTGCCTTTACTGCTTGCCAGAGCTCTAAGCAGAGGAGGAACATCTTCTAAGTTCAGTATTTGCTCAGCCTTGCTGAGACTCAGCAGTCTGAGCTTTCTGCTCCAGTCTTTCTGAAACTGCAGAGCGAGCAGACACATCTCATTGCAAGAAAAGAAGCTGACACTTACATACCGTAATGAGGTGATCACAATTATAACTACCCAATTTCCGATACAAGGACTATTTTATTGGTAGGAAGGTACAGTCTGATGTAGCATTCCAAGAGCAGAGCTTCATGACCAGGAGTATCAGAATATAACCATAACTTTTTTACTGAAAAAGTGGTCCACTCATTTTGAAGGCGTGACGAGGAGAACCACAAATTTGGTTTCTTATGTTTCAAAACAAAGCTGTCATTTCTTAATTTCTTTCCTCTGTGAATTCCAAAGAAACTAATCAACATGGTAAAGCAATTTAGTTTGGCTAGGTGTACTTGCTAAATGGTTATTTTCCTTTCCCCTTTTATTTAAATCAGTCTTAGTTGACAACTATTTTCTTCTTTTTTTTTTTTCCCAGAGTAATCAGATGACATTTTAAAATGTTATAAAGGAAATGAAAATTGCTTAAAAAATCAGAAGCAAACTTGTCCATCAAACAATCAACAACTAAATCTACCCAAAGACAACAATTTGAAAGGAAAATCTATAAAATGAGATGTGTGGACACGGTTTCAGGTTTTGGTCAAAAGTAAATCTATAAACTCAGTGGAGAAATTTAAAGAGGGAAATCAAATTCAGCTGAAATAAATACTGAATACCATCAGTACCCTTTAAATTAGAAATAGCTTGAGTCACTAATTTTGAGGTTAGATCAGCACTACCTCAGAAGTTTTAGTACCACCAAACATCCATGCACACTTCAGCCATGGCCTGGGGGAATACAAAACCCAGCTTTACTCCAAAAGGCTGCAACAAAATCCTGACATCATTTCGGTGACTGTGAGGTTAAAACAAAGTAAAACAAAATAACTTCCTTCCCATTTGAGATAGTCAGACCTTACATCTTAGGTCTGCAAAGGCCCAAGAACAGGCCTGGAGAAAAACATGACACATCTAGCCTTATATAATTCGTCATCAAGGCCAGAGAACGCTGATGATATGTTCATTAAGCAGCAGTCAAAAGGAATTCCATGTGATAAAGTATATAAATGAATCTCTGAAATTTGGAAGGAATAGCAGGAAATTTATGAGGGTAGGGACACAATGAAGATGTTAGTCTATGTAAAAAAGCATTTTCATGCTGGAAGAAGGCAGCTTCTAGTCCCAGAGAAGGGAATCAGAGATCATCTTGTCTTTAGATGCAACACTTAGGAAAGGACATGGAGCATTCCTGTTAAAATATAAATAAATAAACAAATAAACCTCATTAGTCTTCAGTGAATATGATTCTATTTGTGGAGAGATCAGAAGGGTAAAAAGAAAGGATGGGAAAAGTGTAGAAAGAAGCACCAGTGTAAGGGCACATTCCTCTATTGCACCCAAACAGATTCACTCTTTGTTAATAGACAGTCATGGTGCTGTAGAAGATGAAGAGTTCTTGTGCTTTCAGCCTCCTCCTGCTCCAAACCCTTCATAATTTTAGTAGCCCTTCACTGGACTCACTCTAGTATGTCCATGTCTCTCTTTTCTGGAGAGCCCAGAACTGCACCCAGCACGCTAGATGTGTTTCACCAGTGCTGAGTAGAGGGGAAGGATCACCTCCCTTGACCTGCTGGCAATGTTTCCCTTCTAATGCAGCCCAGGATGCTGTTGGCCTTCTTTGCTGCAAGGGAACATTGCTGGCTTATGGTCAGCTTGTTACCAAGTAGGTTCCCTATTTTTTCTGCACAACTTTGCCAGACTTAGAGCAAGATGGGAAAAGGATAGTTTGGGAACTGAGTTAAGAATCATGGAATATTTGCATGTATCTCTCTGGCTTAGCCTTAAAATTATAAACCTACCTTCTCGCTACTTTCAGCAAGTCTCTAATGTGGTCTTGTAATGCACTATTATGCAAAGACATGACATAGAAAGTCACTTTTCCTTGAACAAGCAAAAACAATTGCACAGCAGTTGTTCCTATTCCATGAATAATATTTCCAGAAATATTATGTCGTGAATTATACTCATATTCCATGAATAATATTAATGATAATAACTAGCAACCTATAGATCAGATAGAAAAGATCTAGGTGTATCTTAAGAGAAATAACAATATTTCCATTTCTGATAGATGTTAAACTTATATAATTCTCCAGGCAAATATGGAGATCTTGAAAAATATTCTTCCATTCCATAATCAAAATAATTTAAAAAACCTCACGCAACATTGAATCTCCTACCCATTAAAGAGAAATGTTTTTTCTCCAAGTCCTTTGTGATTGCAACAAATAAAAAAATCAAGTTCCATATCTGATAATTTTTTGCAAACCACTAAAACGTTGATGCATTGTAAAGGCTTCAGAAAAGTCACTGTGAGCCTTCAGTAAGTGAATATCTAATGCAGAATGTCTGGTGGTGATGCTGTAGTTAGGGGGCTGTAATATTCATGACTATAAAGCAAACATTTGGAGAAGAATATTTAGGGAAATAAAATCTAGTTGTTATGGGAAAAAATTTATCCTAAGGGATAGTACACTGTTGTCTGAAATATTTAAGTGCTTGTCAGGATATAAATTATGAAATCAAAGTAAAATCAACATGCAGTACAGGTTGCTACCTGGAATAAGTTAAAAAATATTTTTACTTTAAAAAACAGCAGCAGCACCCATGTTCCTGCAGACTGGACAGATTGGAGTCTAATAAGACTGCTAGCTAGATATACCTTAAAGCCTGTGCTCATCCCAAACCACAAGTCCACTTTGCTGAAGCAGTGGGATCCACAGCTATTCTTACAGCACCATGAGCACTGTTGGCCAAGTAAGCTGGCAAACCTCACCAGAGGCCTATAAAAGAAGACAGAGGAAGTGACATTTTAAAACAGATATGCTAAGCAAATCCTACAGGTATATGGAAAAGAACATGATACAGCATTCATTTGGACAGCAGGTTGCTCTCAAGTTATACCAAGACATTCTGGAAACAGTAACAGATAGGGTGAAACTTAATCTGGCCACTGCCATAAAAGAAAATAAAAGATGTTTTCATAAATACATTAACAGCAAGAAGAGGGCTAAGGAGAATCTCCATCCTCTACTGAATGCGAGGGAAACATAGTGACAAAGGATGAGGAAAAGGCTGAGGTACTGAATACCTTCTTTGTCTCAGACATTAACAGTAAGACCAGTTTCCTCTGAGTGCCCACCTTCTTCACCTGGAAGACAGAGACAGGGAGCAGAATGAAGCCCCCATCATCCAAGAGGGACCCGCTTAGTGGATGAGGACAGGGCTGGGGACTTGTTTACCCAGACTATAGCAAAGTCTTTGACACTGTTTCCCACAGCATTCTCCTGCAGAAACTGGCTACGCATGGCTTGGTTGAGTGTCCTCTTTGCTGGGCAAAATGCTGGCTGGATGGCCGGGCCCAGAAAGTGGTGGTGAATGGAGTGAAATCCAGTTGGCAGCCAGTCATAAGTGGTGTCCCCCAGGGCTCAGTATTGGGGCCCATTCTCTTTGACACCTTTATCAATGATCTGGATGAGAGGATTGAGTGCACCCTCAGTCGGTTTACACATGACACCAAGTTAGGCTGGAGTGTTGATCTGCTGGATGGTCGGGAGGCTTTACAGAGGGACCTGGACAGGCTTGATCATTGGACTGAGGCCAATGGTATGAGGTTCAATAAGGCCAAGTGCTGGGTCCTTCACTTGGGTCACAACAACCCCCTGCTACGCTACAGGCTTGGGGAAGAGTGGCTGGAAAGTTGCCCAGAAGAAAAGGACCTGGGGCTGCTGGTCAACAGTTGGCTGAATAGGAGCCAGCAGTGTGCCCAGGTGGCCAAGAAGGCCAATGGCATCCTGGCTTGTATCAGAAATAGTGCGGCCAGCAGGACCAGGGAAGGGATTGTGCCCCTGTACTTGGTGCTGGTGAGGCTGCATCTTGAGTACTGTGTCCAGTTTTGGGCCCCTCATTCCCAGAAGGACACTGAGGTGCTGGAGCATGTCCAGAGAAGAGCAACAAAGCTGATGAGGATTCTAGAGCACAAGTTTTATGAGGAGTGGCTGAAGGAACTGGGGTTGTTTAGCCTGAAGAAAAGGAGGCTTATTGCTCTCTACAACTTCCTGAAAGGAGGTTGTGGCGAGGTGGGGGTCAGTCTGTTCCCCTCAGTAACAAGTGACAGGATGAGAGGAAAAGGCCCTAAGTTGCACCAGGGGAGATTTAGTTTGGATATTAGGAAAACTTTCTTTACAGAGAGGGTTGTTAAGCACTGAAACTGGCTGCCCAGGGAGGTGGTAGTGTCACCACCCCTGGAGATATTTAAAGGTGCTGAGGGACATGGTTTAGTGATGACCTGGCAGTGCGGGGTGAACGGTTGGACTTGATGATCTTAAAGACCTCTTTCAACCAAGTGATTCTGTGATTCTGTGAAATTGATGTTTCAGGTATGGAGTGTTGCTTTATTTCCTAAATAAATTAATATTGTTCTAGACTTATATTTGCTATGTGTCGTCTGCCTTTATAAGACACCTCTTCCTTTCTCTCTTTTTTTTTAAGAAGTTTTTTACAGTGTTACTCTTCCCTGTGTTTGCAGAATGCCTCCACAGACTAAGCAGTGCCACAATCTAAATAGTGAATTCTAGTAATAATAAATGAAATGTGACAAGCTGGTGTGGTAATTGTATTGTATATGCAAAGCGACCATTCCAGACTAGCTTGCAAGTGTTCATAAAGTCTTCAGGGGTCTGATGTTTTGCAGATTAAAGTATTTCTCAATAGGAAGAGAAATTTTTTGTTTACCCCATTTCATTAATGTTGAAGGTCTCACTGGCAACTCAACATGATACGGTGCAAGACAGTGGGCACACAAGCATCAGAATAAAAATGGAAAGAAAATAAATTTATATTAGGGAATATATAGACAGGCTTGTTCTCACAGAGACATTTGAAATTCTCAGCTTCCTGATTAGGAAGGACTTGGAAGGCATTTATTGGGGAGGAAAAAAAAAAAACAAATGGGTAAGAAAAAGGAAGAAATACTGTTCAGAAATTCATTATATAATGTTGACGATAACAATAATTATTAGTATTTCACTGATATAACCCACTCCCAGAAAATTGAAAGGATAGAGTCAACTACGAGGTTGTTTATTTTTTAAAATTACTTAGCAAAACCACCAGCGCCAATGTGTTTCCTATGAACTGTGTGCCTTCATATGAAAAGCAACACATACGGAATCTAGAAACATTGAAGCTCTTTACATCACATATAAAAAGGAGACACTCTGACATCTCATAACTGCGTGTTAAACCAGTGGCTGCCTGAAACAGGAAAGAGATGGTTCACACAGCTTTGTTCCTATGCCCTTCATTAAAATCCCCTTAGTGTCTGGACACGGGGATGGATGAACAATTGTCTTAAGTATGGCAGTTCTTAGATATTCCAGTGTTCACAGCCATAACTAGGACAAACGCAACAGTGCTGTGTGCACAAGTTTGTTCATTTCCTTCACCGCTCCTACTCTCAGGCACATCTCCAAAATGAAACATCGGTCTTTGACCTGTACATGTCTTCTCCCAGTGTTACAACAACAAATGTGATCCCTTTTTCTTATCTCCTTCCTCTAGTGTATCGTGCATAACAGCTATTTGGAAGAAGTACCTTAAATACGAAGAATTTACACAATAAATAAACATGCTTGGTTTTATAATGTAGATGTTATGAATAGTATCTTGGTTTTACTTTACAGCCTGAAACAGTTACCTCTCAATACCCTGTCCTCAGAGTGCTTCCAAATGTGACAGGCTGTTTCTATGCTAACATACCATCAGATTTTTAAAAGTATACGTACTTCTCAAGGCTAAGTCAGTTGTTTCTGATGACTAAAAGTAACTCTGTTGGACTCTATGACAAATAATAAAGTTTTTTGGTTCTCAAGTAACATCACAAATGTACGTTATTAATACTCATCAAATTAAGACAGTTGAAACTTCATTTGCAAGGTACATTAATCATCCCCAGAATAGTTCTTTATTGCATATAAAAGAGTCAAAGTACCTTCTCTGCTGAAGTCAATGGAAAAAATGAAATTAATACGAATATGAAATTAATATGATTATCAAATTAATATGAAATTAATAATTAACTTGATAAGAGGCTGGATTTTCCCAATGGTACATCCTGGTTAGATAGGAAGTTACACAGAGTGAGATTTCAGGGCCTGGATAAAGCAGGTTACTCAGGCAAAGTTTTATGCTACATTTAAGTCTTTGGAAGGACTCAAATTTTTCAAATAGGTATAATTTTCCCAAATTTGTGTGGTATTTCTGTTTAACTAAATCAGCCAAACAGAATTGTTAGGATTTGGAGCTAAGAATGAGCTTAGCTCTGTCTTCAGCAGAAGCCATGTGCTTTGTTTCAGCTCGCACAGAAACAAAGGAGATAAATAGCCTGTGCAATTGCATTTTAAGAGATCTTAAGCAATTTAAAGCTCCTAGGAGAAGTTGTATTAATAGTCCCTGAGCATACAGCATCCCTCATTTGAGGCACAGCACAGTCAGGGAGAACACCAGCTTCCTGTATATGCTGCCTACCTGCATACTATTTCTCCACTCCTAAGGAATTAAAGGTTTATTTCTGTTATGGGAAATAATCTTTGCAAGATTTATTCCAGGGAGACAGCTAGAGTATTGTCAGAAGATTAGAAAAAGAGAGAGCCTCAAGATATAGGCTGAACAGAAAGAAGTCCCTGGGATGTGCTCATCCATACTTTGCAAAGACGTTCAAGTCTTGGTTTCGTTCCCTTAGTATGGTCCCCAAAGACAGCTCCTGTTAAAACACTTTTTGAAGAATAAAAGGCTTACTTTGAGAGCAGTGCCACCTACACAAGCTTGAATTAAAGTGGGTTCTTCAGGGCTAGGGAATTTTTTAAATACCTTTTCTTGATGTAAGAAAAGCCATAATTTTTTTTCAGCACCCTTCTTAATCATTTACTGGGAAAGGGAAATATTAAATAACAATGTCAGTTACGTTATTGATTCATTTCAAGACACAAGTGAGTGGGTTGTTGTGATGTTAAATGCCTGATGCAAAGAGTTTCTTCATTTATTTAATACAACGTATGTCAAGGCTACATCTTACAGTGTTTTGGAGAAAGTGGTAAACCCCAAGAAAAACAAAGATCAATAAATCCCAGAAGAGAGACAAATAAGTTCTCCAAATGTTTTATCATATTAATCTCAAATATATAAAGAAAACTTGAAAATAACCACATACAAAATAAAAGCAGATGGATCTTCATTAGTGAGAATATTTTCATTTTTAAAATAAACAGGACATAAAGGTTATAAAATCTGCCATGTCAGTAAGGAAAACAAAATGAATATTTGTGAACACAGAAACATAAATGTTGTGAACACAAAATTAAGCTCATAAATTTTAGTCCTTGCTAGTCCAATTCCCAACTGCCAACGTATATTTCAGTTCATTCAAACTCTACAAAGAAAAAAGCTTTAAGAAAATGTTTTGTGATATTCTGAACCATAACAAGCATTCAGTATTGGCATATGCAGTAAAAACACATTGAGACATGAATCTAAGACTATGTGTGAAATCATGTTTCCACTTTATTTAAACCCCATCTTAGGCTTTTGCCCTAAGCTACTTTTTTCTACTTACTAGCCTTGATAAATAGCTCCCTGAAAATTCTCAGTGCTGTTCTTATGTGTGCTGGGTCTGGCTGGGATGGAGTTCATTTTCTTCTCAACAGTCCATACGGTGCTGGGTTTTAGATTTGTGACCAAAGCAGTGCTGATAAACACATCAGTGTTCTAGCTGTTGTAGGCTGGGGGTGCACAAGTGGTTGGGAGGGGAATGGCCAGTACAGCTGACTGACCTGAACTGACCAAAGAGATGATTCATCCTGTACAGCCTTGAGCTCAGCAATAAAGCCCAGGGAAGTAGCTGTTGCTCCAAGACTGGCTGGGCATCAGTCTGTTGGTAGGAGCCGGTGAGTGATTGCCTTTGCATCACTTGATTTTTTCCCTTTTTCCTTCACTTATCAAACTGTTTTTATCTCAACCCATGAGTTTTTTCTCACTTTGGCCCTGTGATTCTTTCCCTGATCATGCTGTGGGGGAGTGAGTGAGCAACTGGGTAGAAGCTTAGCTGCCAACTGGGGTCAACCCACCATGCTATTTTTGTCTCTAATGAAGATGCTAGGTCCTTATCAGAGCTGCCTATGAATTCTCAGGAGAGCACAGAAAATTGAATTTGGTTTCTCTAAAACAAAGACTTGTGACATGCCCGCTACAGGCGCAGGAAAAGCTGGGGGAGCCAGAGGGAACAGGAGAGCCCTGAGAAATACAGCTTGCTGCTCCTGTTCTTTCCAACACCTGCAGCGAGGTAGGCACAGCAATTGCTGCTGCTTCTTGAAAAAGTGTGCTCCCATCCTCCTCCATGGATAACTTACTTTGCACACACTCTCACCCATGCATTTTCAGGGGCCAGCCTGTAGTGGCCAGCCTTTAGTAGCCAGCCTGGCTTTCCAGGGTTCAGAAATGAGAAAAGTAGGTAGCAATGCCTCTGCTATACTGCCACCCCAACAACCTGTTCTCCTTTGGAGCAGCATGTTTTGCCAAGGTTCGGAGACAGTCTTGAACTTCAGGATGCTTTTAGTAGATGGAGTAATCTTCCACTGCCTTCAAGGTGCCATTGCCATGAGAACAAGGATGATGCATCGCTAGCCCCTCTCTGTAAACACTGTAACAGAGATGACACCACTGCATCTTGCCATTACAGGATTCCCCTCTTCAGAGAGCATATTTAGTTATGAAAAATGAGTAAAAACCAGCCTAGTCTTCATAACTGCATGAGTCCCTCTTGACATGTAACTCATTAGCAACAAACAATCTGGCAATATTATGAGCTCTTAAGGTTTTGAAATTTCACATTGGAATACCACCTGCATTTTTTTTTTATTTTCAAAAATGGTATGCTATCAAAATCATCTCTTTAAGCTCAATAATACAAGGCTTTCATTTCAGATCTCTATTACTATTTGCCATCAGAAGTGACTGGATTGCCCTGGATCTCATAAACATTTCTATTGCAAAAACTTCCTCAAAATCAATACCTCATTGCAAAAATGTCTTTCCAGACAGTCCTATATTCTCCTGGATATTCTTAAAGTAATAGAAAAAGGTTAAGAGTTTCTTTTATTTGAACTGATAGATGACTATTTCAGCACTGGTAACTGCTTTAATAGCGTTGTTTAATAGAGTTGTTCTGATACTTACCTGAGATACTAGTGAAATGCTGTTGGGAGGGTTGACTTTGTACTTCTGCCTAACTTACTGCTGAAGATGAGATGTCACTGAACCTCCTCCAAACCGGTGAGGCAAAAGAGAAAGAAGCAGCACAATTAATTCCTGAAAATAAGAAACAGGATGTGAAAATTTCACAGTGGTCTGGAATGCCAGGAAGAAGAATGAGACCAAACCCACCCAGGTGGCTGCATTTAAAACAAACAACAGCTCACAATTCAGACTGATATATGACTGACACACAGAGAGGAGAGCTAAAGTACAGATAAAGTAACTCCAACAACATCCTTTCAATGCAATTTTAGCTGGAAAGAGCAAGTGATTACAAAAGCCAGCAATAGATAAATTATTCCTGAGACAGCCAAAAACACTCAGAAAACGTGAAGAGTTTCAAAGGCAGACTTACTAATGAGACTATTGGAGCAAGTAAGATAATGGCATTCATCAATGTGGTTATATACCTGGTGGTTGTAGTGTAGACTTTGACCCACCAGGCATATCTGTATGCAGTAACACAGGAACATTTCTTGTAATTTTTATATCACCACCTACAGATGATTCTCTATATATTTGTAGCAAGATTCTTCAGCCTTTGCTGTTCTCTTTTTCAACCTCCCACTTCTTTTATTCAAGAGAGAGATGGGCTAAAAGATTCATGGAAAGGATCACAAGTGTTTCAAGAACGCAAACATTTAGAAATGCCTCCTGTGCATTTTCTAAATGGGACTTGCAGGCTATTCACCAGTTATGCCACTGGATTTTTCATGTCAAGGTACTGATGTAGAAGCTGCAGACAGAGGTGACCGTAAATTCCCGACACACATGCATTTCCTCCCTCAGCTCAGAATGCAGGCTCTTATTGATACAGCCACCTTCAGAGCAAGAAGTGCGTGTTCACATTTGGACAGATACCATCAGTGGTTGCATCTGCTTGGCCAGGCATTGCTCTGTGATCTACCATCCTGGTCCCCAGGAATCCTTAGCCATTACCTAACGCCAAACCAACATGAGATATAGGTCATTCTACATGCTGTCTAAGGAAGGAAGCCCAGGGGAGTACAGAGATGGGAAGGTGAGCTGCCATGTTGTGGGCAGCTGAGGCACAGGTCTGTGGGGAGCACTGGGGAGTGTATTTACTCTGTGACACAGCCACTCTTCAATGCACCCTTTCTATGCATGTCACTGGTGACTTACCTCCTCCTTTCCATGCCACAGCCATGCTGGCAGAGGGCAATACAGCAGCCTGGTTGACTGGATTGAAAGAACACAAGATAACTTATGGTGGCATACAGGAGCTTCAGCGGCTCATTTTCTCTAGTCCCCCAGCCTTCCACCAGCCAGAGCAGATGGTCAAATGAATGGCCCTTGCCCTCCCCAGATTCGATGAGTCTCCTGGGATTTTGGGGGATGTGTGGTTTTTGGTGGTTTGGTTTTTTTCTTCCCCTCTCTTCTCCTCCCTTATTTTCAGCATGGCAGATTGTATTGGGTTTTTACAGCCTGCATGGCTCAGCCTTTGAGTCTCTCTTTGTATTTCCTTCCCTTGTCCAGTTGGGGAAGGGGAGTGATGGAGGAGCTTGGTAGGCACCTACTGGCCAGACCAGGTCAACACAATACATAGATGTGATTTGGTATTGCTGCAGATCATCTGTTGGAAATTTTATCATTAGGGAAAAAAAGGTGAGGCACTTCAGCTAGGTAGGTGTGTCCTGAAGAATTGCATTGCAAGCCTTCAGAAACATGCGTCCCCCTGCATCTTCAGTGGCTTAAGCTACAGACTCTCCCACCTGTTCAGCATCCCCAGCAACCTGTGTTTAGGACATGGAAAGTGTAGGTGTCTGAGTCAGTGGTGCAAATGCCACTCCTGAAGCTACTCCACACCCAGGGCTGGCACCAGGCCAACAACAGCTGTAGCACTGAGCATTGCAACATGTAAATTTCCCTTTGGAACTTGCCCCTAGTCTCTTGGGATGATAATTCACCTCCTCTGAAATTGATCTCTTCCGAAAATTAATTTTCTTCCTGGGGAGCCCAAGGCACCTCTTGCTCTAAACTCGTGTATTTTCACAAAAGACATTTTTCACACTGTAGACTTGAAGAAACTACATATTATGAGGTAAACAGTTTTGCCGAAAAAATTACAATCCACTCAAAATGATGCAGTATTCTTTCCTCCTACTGACATCATTCACCAGAAGAAATAGAAGACGGTTGGGAAGAGTTGGATGTCTTTTAGTGAGCAAACCATTTGGGAACTTCCTGCGAGCAGGAAGAGAAAGCGTGAGATTGAAGAAAGTGTGCTGCCTTTCTCACCTCCTCTGTAATATGCAAGACTAAATTCATGTTGCCACCTACCAGCACAGTTTGGTGCTGATGTAGTTTACAGATTTCCATTTTATTAATTCTGTTTGTCTTACAAGCCCTGTGCTCTCATCTGCTTACGGGAGGTGAGTCTGAACAAATCTCAAAGAGTGAAAACAGTGAAAACTAACACAAGTATCATTAGAATTGTCATCAAAATCAAAAGTATTGTTCTGTTTGCAGGTCAGGAGCCACATTATTTTTTCATTTTCTCACAGATCCATTTTTACTATTTTCTTCTTCCTCAGATGGAATCCATGTGGCTGCATATCTGTGACTTCTAATGAGCTATTTGAGCAGGTCTTCCTTCATGCTTGGGACATCCACCTGAGCTGTTTAAATTTAGAAACAGAACATTCTGTCAATAATAACTTTAATTTAATTAAATAGTTATTAGCAGACACAGACTCATAAGAGAATTTCTTCTCTGTCACCAAGATGAATAGCACTAGAGCATTATTCTAAAATTTTAAGATGTCTGTCAAGTCTTCTCCATTTCAATCAATTAACTCAGGTCCCTGTTAATACTCGTTCCAGTTGATAAATTACTGCATCTTTGGGACTGCAGCAAAGGCTGGACCTGTATTTCATTTTAAAATTATTTGAATTAATTAGTCTTCTACAGATTTTATAAAAAAACACACTCCAAGGTTTCTCCAGTTGGGTAGTTGGATGGCACTTCTGACTTTCAGAACTGTGAAAAGAATTCAGGTTAGATTTACAGGTATTTAGCTAGTCATCAAAGTCAGCTGAGATGTAAAAAATTCAAAACAATGACATGTCACATACATAAAGAGGAGAGAGAATAAAGAAAGCAGCCAAAAATATGAGATATCTATTGTTCATATGATAATGCACAATAGATATGAAGATTATTAATAATAGTACTATTCATTCTTATTATCTCTGCTAAGTATAGCATCATTATTTCCTGAACTTCTTTAGAATAAATATGAGGAAAAACTTTAATGAATTCTCCCAAGCGTCAGTTTTGGTGGCAGCTACTGTTCAAAAAGTGTAGCAGGGTTTTTTTCTCCAACCTAAACACAACTAATCGAATGATTCATAGGAACAAAGTCATATATTTCCCTGTATTTCACAGGGGCACACTCTACAAATTCTACAGCTATCATAGAGAACAGTTAGGTCTTAAAATACGCATAATTTAGAACACTTACTCCTGCAGTTTATGAAACAAATACACACTGCTCTCTCTCTCTCTCTCTGGATCTTCTATAAAAATTTGCCTAAGTCTGTTAGGTGAGCTTTGACCCTAAACTTGGATGCTTGAGTACTTTATGGACAAATTAGCTAACTGAAATGGAGACTAATTTGCCAAAAATTTTTTTAACATCTTTTCTGAGATACAGAAAATAAAAATCCACATTTTTATTTTGAAACCAGAACATGCTTTAAATGGCTAAAAATTTTGACATTTTCAAGACATATGATTGGATTGTGAAGGTGAAAACAAAACAGCATCAGTAGCACAACAAAATATTTCATATCCCTGCTCAAGTGTTTTTATCCTTCTTGCAATCTTACTTTTTCTGACAGATATTATGCTTTTTCAATTATTAAAAAAAGAGGCAAGGCAAGAAAGGAAACATGGAGATACCTGCACAATTTTTATTCGTGGCTAACCAGAGCCCCCAGTAAAAGAAAGCATTCGTCTCTGTTCTAAGTTTGCTGTTGTATCTCTACATAAATCTTCTAGATAATCACATATGACACTATTCTGCAAGATGGCAGGTGCTCGGTGTGAGATGCTCTGTTTTCTGAATGTTGAGTGGGAGTTGAGAAGTGCTTTGGACTGTGTTACACTATGATGAGAAACTCAGCAGGAATTGTTTATCTTCATGTTTACAGTTCTGACTTAGTTGGAAAGGGGGAAAAAATGTAAAATAGGCTAATTAATTCAGGGAAGGCATTAGCCTTCCTGCAATTATTTGACCCCTTTGGGAGGGGACAATCAGTGTATCCATCATAACAATTCAGGGTACTTAACACAGAGGCAATGGGTATACTCAGCCTTCTTTTCAGAAAACCCCTTCCAGGATGTTCTTACAGAAGATCCAAGAGATTTGATATGAAAAGATCAGAACAGTTTGTCCGGCTGAAAAGATGAAGAACTTCAGGGAGAATTAGCTCCAGCAAGAGACAGAGAAAGTAAAAAAAAAAAAACCAAACCAGTGCTGGCTATGATACATTTCCTCTTCTGTACTTTCCTAGTCTTTGATATCAAAGCAAGAATTGCACTTTGAGTAAGATGAAAACATGTTCTTGATGTTCTGGGATCCCTGGCAAGAATGGGCCCCAGCTCAGAGAGAACAGTCCCGGAGCCTGACTGACTGAACTTCATGATGCTGAAGCAGGGAGCTGGTGCCAGCAGGTTAGAAAGCTTCATGGGGGAACAATGCTTTCTTGTTCAGTCACGGAAAGGGAAATTATTACTAACAAGATAACAGTTGTTGTTTTATTTAAATTATCCTCATAAAATAATCTTTTCTGACACCTATTCCCTATACTACATCTAAACAACACATAAGCAGGCAATGCGCCATCCAGAAAGTTAAGCAAGACAGCTGTAAGTGCAGGCAGCTTGCAGATGATTCATTTTTATCATACGTGGTAATGAGCAGTACTCTTTCCAGAAGTATGGTGATTTCTGTTGACCTTGTTCAGTGGGCATTGATATAAGTCTGAAAATAAAAATTCTTATTAAAAGCTTGTTCTGTAAGCTCTGGCACTATGGCTGCTAAAAGACTTACATGGGATTTTATTTGGACATCCTTTACAATGTGCATGATTTTCTACTGTTTCCAATTGTTTAAGACAAGGACAATTCTTACTAATTTCTCCATCAAGTGGTGACTGTGTATTTGACTAATTATTGCAGTTATCAACCGTAATAAAACAGACTTCTTTTAGAAGCTCACCTTGAAAAATAAATGAATAAAAATAAAATGCAACATAAACCAAAATCCCTTCCAAAAGAAGACAGCAAGAATCTGCAGTAACTAGAAAGGCAATGATAGAACATTTAGAACATGAACAATTAATGATAAATCATGCTTTTGATAGTGAATAAATGAATATAAAGACTCTCTGAGCCTAAAATACAGAATGATAGAGAGTCACTCTTTAATAGGGACTCCACTAAAATATTCCTAATTTATTCTAACTTCTAAAGCATTATTCTAAATTCTAAAGCATTTAATGACATCTTTTTTGATCTTGATTTTTGTCATGGGTTAAGGCTGGCCTGGCCACTAGATGAATGACAGATGCTCTCTTCCCAAAGGGGAAGAGAAAGGGAATAAGGGAGAGAGACTTAGGAATTGCAAAACTAAAAATGCTTTAATGAAAATAATAACAATAAAATGAAATATATACAAATATATACAATACCAATATCGAACCCAGCCCCTCTGATGACAAACACATCACCGTCACCACTGGTGCTGTGGGGCAGGCACTGGGGAAGACCCAGGCTGGACTCAGCGGCAGATGGGAACCAGATGCAGGAGCTGGATTCTGGAACCAGATTCAGGAATGCACGGATTGGGATTGAAGGCAAAATGGACAGAGTCCTCCTTGGACACTGGCCATTGAAGAAGAGAGCTTGACCCTTGTGATCCCCCAGCTTTATATGAAATATGACGTCTATGGGATGGAACACCTTGTTGGTCAGTTTAGGGTCACCTGTCCTGTCCGCTCCTCCCCACTGTTGCGGCCTCTCGCTTACTGCACCCCACCATGGCACACAGGATTTAGCAGTGACCTGGGTCTGCACAGGAGCAAGGATGAGCAAGAGCCTTTCTGCACACCAGTCCCTGGTAGTAACTGCAAACATCAAGCGTTATCACCTCTAGAAGCAGACCTTGTCTGCAAAACTGTGCTGTTAACTTCAGAAAGTGCAGCCACTGAGCAGAGACTGAGCTGGAAAGTGAAATCACTGAACGGAATTAGTTCTGATTCAAACCAGGACAATTTTGCACAAATTCAGATTTAATAGAAAACCTGTTCTTTACCCTAAACCAATAATTTATAAAGGAGTTCTGAACTAATCAAAATTAAATTCTAATATTCTTTTAAATCATGTGTGTTGAAGCGTTAGCCTTTTCAGCTTTGATGATAGGGTTACATGAGCTCCATATAAATGGTTTTAACTGAAATTTGGAATGTAGGAGCAAGACTGGGGTGTAATTTTTGCACTGCATCGAACCATTCAAAATTTTAAAGTCTGTGAAAGGCACAATGAGTATGAAAAATGGCAAGGCTCTGCTGATATCTAGAAATTCACAGGGGAATTCCCTCTGTTTTCTGTCTTTCTTTTTTGACTTTCCAAAATTGGGATCCAGGAATATTGTGGAGTCATAGAATAGTTTGGGTTGGAAAGGATCATCTAGTTCCAACTGCCCTGCCATGGCCAGGGACACTCTCCACTAGACCAGGCCTTGAACACTTCCAAGGAGGGGGCATCCACAACTTCTCTGGGCAACATGTTCCAGTGTCTCACCATCCTTACAGTGATGAATGTCTTCCTAGTACCTAATTTACACCCGCTCTCTTTCAGTTTAAAACCATTACCCCTTGTCCTATCACTACACTGCCTGATAGGGAGTCCTTCCACATCTTTCCTGTAGTCCCTTTAAGTACCGGAAGGCTGCTAGAAGGTCTCCCCGAAGCCTTCTCTTCTCCAGGCTGAACAATCCCAACTCTCTCAGCCTGTCCTCAAAGCAGAGGTGTTCCAGCCCTCTGATCATTTTTGTGGTTCTCCTCTGGATCCTCTCCAAAGTGTTCATGTCTTTCGTGTGCTGAGGACTCCAGAGCTGGGCACAGCACTCCAAGTGAGGTCTCACCAGAGCAGAGCAGAGTGGCAGAATCATCTCCCTTGACCTGCTGACTGTGTTCCTTTTATGCAGCCCAGGATGTGTTTGGCTTTCTGGGCTGTGAACGCACATTCCTGGCTCATATTCGGTTTTTCATCCACCAGTACCCCCAAGTCCTCCTCCATAAGGATGCTCTCAATTCACTCATCGCCCAGCCTGTATTTGTGCCTGGGATTGCCCTGACCCAGGTGCAGGACCTTGCACTGAGGTGAGACTGACTGGCCTATAGTTCCTCCAATCTTCCTTATTTTCCAGTCAGCAGGAACCTCATGGAACCGCCATGACTTCTCACATATGATGAATAGTGGCTTAGCAACTTCATGCCCCAGTTCCCTCAGGACCCACAGATGAATCTCATCAGGTCCCATGGACTTGTGCACCTTCAGGTTCCTAAGATGATCTCAAACCTGATCTTCTACAGCGGGCAGTTCTTTATCCTCCCAGTCCTTGCTTTTGCCTTCTGTGACTTGGGCGGTATGGCTGGAGCACTTGCTGATGAAGACTGAGGCAATAAAGTCATTGAGTACCTCAGCCTTCTCGATAGCCCAAGTAACCAGGTCTCCTGTTTCCTTCCAGAGAGAGCCAACATTTTCCCTAGTCTTCCTTTTACCACTGACATACCTATAGAAGCTTTACTTGTTGCCCTTGATGTCCCTGGCAAGATTTAATTCCATCAGGGCATTGTCTTTCCTAACCTGATCCCTGGCTGCTCAGACAATTTCTCTGTATTCCTCTCAGGTTACCTGTCCTTGCTTCCACCCTCTGTAGGCTTCCTTTTGGTGTTTGAGTTTCTTCAAGAGCTCCTTGTTCAGCCATCCAAGCCTCCTGGTGGTTTTGCCTGACTTCCTCTTTGTTGGGATGCATCATTCCTGAGCTTGAAGGAGGTGATCCTTGAATATTAACCAGCTCTCTTGGGCCCCTCTTCCCTCCAGGGTTTTTTCCCATGGTTCTCTACCAATCATATCCCTGAAGAGGCCAAAGTCTGCTCTCCTGAAGTCCAGAGTAGTGAGCTTGCTTGCAACCCTCCTCCCTGCCCTAAGGATCTTGAACTCCACCATTTCGTGGGCACTGCAACCAAGATGCCTTTGAGCTTCACATTTGCCACCAGCCTTACTTGTAGGATGTTAGAAATGTGGGCTCACAATTTTGTAGCACAAGAAAAGTAGGTCTCCAACTTTTTTTTCTTTTTTTTTGGTAGGAGTGTGGAAAGGAATAGGTATTGATCAGCTTACTGCCATTGTATTAATCTTTTTTTGATTCCATGCTGAAATATTGCATCTGAAATTAAATGAAGAGCCTATGGAGACTATTCCTAGCACATCACAAATTTAGAGATTACCTTTATGGTTTCTTTCATCTTTACACTGTGGGTGGGTACAGTATTTTTTCAGATTCTCTTAAGGTATACTAGTCTACGATATATGCTAAATGTACTGTTTTAGACCAGTTTTTTGTTTCATATTGAATTCTTCATGTTTCTGTCTCAGTCATTGATATGACTGGGATTACAGCACTTGCAGTCAGAACTACTGTTTAGTGAAGTACGAATATATCTGTACAGTCTTGACAAGACATAATTTCCCCGATGTATTATTGTGTTAGTCGTCCACCAAGTGCACATTCTTGCTGCCAGAGGGGAGAGCTGCAACATGAAATAAAGCACCTTCTTTAAATATCTGCTCCATGTTTATGTTTTTCATTTTTGGTATTCTCCAGATAGGAAGTTGTGAAATATCTGGCGTACTATACCATTTTTATTTCCTATAAAATGTGGAACTGACTTTACTGTCAAAGTGAGCTGACCCCAGAGCAGTAAATTTGATTGCACGACTGCTACTCTATTTGTAGCCTAACCCATAATAGTCTCTATTACTTCAGTCTTTGGTGTTTACTGAGCAGAGGTTGTTAATAATACTGAGCATGCAGAAGGTTTGATACAATTTTGGAGTGCATGGCTGGAAAAGAGCATATGGCCAACAAACTGATCTCTCTCTATCAACTCACAGCCAGAAATGACAGGCAATTGCACTAAGCTACTGCTTCTTCCCTGCTGGTTACCAGGAGTTCTGTCTGACACCTGTTTTACCATGTATTCTTTGAATACCTTTCTATTCATATTTTACCCACTGTCTCTGATAATTCTGAAAATCTAACATAAAATAAGTATGTTCCTCAAAATGAGTATGTTCCAAACTCAACTCAAATTTCCCACTACACCTTCTCCAAGGGTCAGCTGATGACTGTAAGCCATCTGCCAGTAATACCACAGCAACAAAGTCTGCAGTCAGTCTTTAGGGTTCTTTGGCTTAAGGGTCCCAACAGAAAATTGAGTGACTCTCAGTAGCGAACAGGGCTTTTCCAGACTCAAGTGATGAGTTAAAACACATGACCTTAAATAAACAGAACTTTAGCAGAGTTGTGGAAGAGATTAACCCATCCTTTTGAGGAGCTGCCAGAGACTCATACCTGTTATGAAAGGGCATCTGGGAACGTGGTGTAGTCATAGAGGAGATTCACCTGCTGTGCTGGGCAGGAACCTGTCACCATTGTCTCCTGTCCCTTGAGTCACTGTGCTCAGCCAGGCAGAGGGAGAATAGGGATCCACGTATCACGCGTCCTGTCTGCCTGTGGGGCCTGTCCCAGGGAAGTTAAGGTGCAGTTCTGGTAGTATCTCTCCCTCTCACACTCCCTGGCACTCCTCAGCCTAGTCACCTTCTCCTGGAGCTCTGTCACTAAGCAGAGGATTCCCTCTACCTGGGTGCACCTCCCGCGTGTGGTCAGTGCTGATCTCCGGTACTGGTGTGAGAGCAGGGCACACTCTGCAGTCTGCTGCCTGGGTAGTGGCAGCGTGTTCCCACCAGAGCTCTGTCTGGGCAGCTGCATCAGTTGAGGTGGTTGCAGAGACCATGGTTTTCTGTTGAGTGTTTTCCATTGCTCCCTGGTGGAGCTGGCAGATCTTCAGCACCCTTCCTGTGTGCCGTTCCATGCTGTACCACACCCTTGCTGCCATGCCACACCATTTGCCTGCCCTGGCCACACCATTTGCCTGCCCTGGCCACACCATTTGCCTGCCCTGGCCACACCAGTCCTGGTCACTTGCACTCCCTAGGGGCTTCTTTTGTACAGGGTGGGAGGGAGGGCTGCTGTTTCTCGTGGCCCCACCCAGGTCCCATTAGCTGCTGTCTTAGGAGCACAGAATGGCAGATGTCGTTTAACTGATGTATGTTCTTTCTCTCAGTGATAGTTTGGACTAATTACACTGTAGCTGTTTTAAACTGCAGTCAAAATAATACTTAAAGCTCTAGTTTCTCCTTCTTCTCCTCCTAAGAGAGACAGGGCAGAAGTATTGCAGAGAGCAGCAGCAGTTACATGTCTTTATTTTGAAGACAAATTGTGTATCCTTTGAAACACAAGAAAGTAAGATTCTTTCAAGGCTCTGCTTTGTTCTCCTTCCGTGATCTCTTTCACAGCTGACAAAGGAGGTGATGGTGTGCTGTAGCATGAGAGTAGCAAAGAAAAAGTTGAAGGACTTTCTTCCGGGGTGTTGCTGCACAGTCTGTGGGCAGAGCATCACAATCAGGGCTCAGGTCTCACATTGCCTGCAGCAACATTCAACTCCATAGGTATGTACAAGTGGAGAAATAACTCCCAGGTAAAGAAGAGAAGGTGGTAGTGATTGATGTCTTTCTTACTTCATGTGCTTCTCTCTGAGAAAACAAGTGTTTCTTCTCATCACATACATTTTTTCCTTTTCTTCTGAGAACTATTAAGAAGAAACTAGAGATGTAGATCAACTGAAAGCATCTATCTGAATACTGCTTTGGTGTAGAGAGATCAAAGAAAAGGTACAAACACAGACTTAAACATTTTTGAGATACAGTGGCGACATTCTTGAGTTATTTGTGCCTGACAACTGAGTCCATGCCTGCATTCACCTAGCATGACCCAGCCCCAGGCAAAAACGGGGCCTCCTAAAACTCATCAACTGGGGCATGTGCTAATATAGTTTACCCGTTAACGAGTCAGATTAAGACCACTCACACTCAATGATTACAGCAACTTAGCTCTCATCTTAACAAGGCACTATCAAAACCTGAACGTGCTTTGCTGTGTGCCAATACTTTCATATTCTGGAAGGATACTAACCTGTTGACCTGATCGGTTTGAGACTGGTTATGGTTTAAATTTAGATCCTGAAACTAGATGAATCTCAAGAATCCATGTGATCCTTCCTATCATAAACTGCCTGTCTCACCTGATCTGAGGTGTTAGAAATAGCTTCATTTAGGAAGTGTTAAGTCAGTAAGGCTCAACTCCTTTGTAGATGGGCAATGGAATTAAAGCTAAAACAATTGCTTTTAAGCTCTGTAGCTCTTAAAATAGTGTGGTGACAGCATCTTCTGTCTAGGTTGCTTTGGGAACTCCATTGATTTCTCAGTATGGGAGAGAAGGTATAGCTCTTCTCTTACTACAGACAGGGAGATGGGTCTTCGCCACACAAGCAGATCCCTGGTGCATGAACTCCTGCTTTCAATACTATCGTTTTCACAGTAGCAGAGATCTGAGTTTCAAACCCTGATTACTCCAACAGATAAGAATGAACACAAGTACAACCATGGTCTCCAGCTGAGTACCTCACACCATTTAGTATCATTTAACTGCAGGACAAACGAACAGGCAACATCTGTCTTTTCTTTTGCAGATGAAACAATATAGTACTACCTCTGAGGTACTATGCTACCTCATATGCTTGTAATCTTGAAGTCATTGTGATGAGATGTCAAAAGGCAGCATCAAAAGCAGAAATCTTATTGTTAAGCATCTCTCAAGATCAGAAATGCTTATCAAGCAAGACAAAGTAAGCTTTTTTCATTACTGTTGCTACCATTTAAGTGACCTGGGATGAAAATAGTCCTGTAGGTGTAATAAAGACCTCTGTGTACCGTGTACAAATTATTATAGCTGTAAATAGATTGTGAAGCAAATAGGGAAGAATTATTCCTTTAACAGTATGTCCCTGGTCCCCTGTGATTTGGGAAATGTATTTGTTCTGCATTGCCTGGAAGATAAACATAAAAGTACTAATGTATTATTATCATTTAATTATTCTGTTATTCTTGTATTTCTGTAACTCAATACATATTTTTCTCCTGAAAGCTAATAACTTAGTACAGGTAGGGAATTTAATATGTGTGCTTTTCTGCCCGGGAACTGTGTTTTAACAAGCGATAGACCAACATAAGTCTGAAGTTACCTGCGGAAACAGACAATAAAAGAAAAGAGAATAGGGGAGTGTATTAGGGTAGGGTAAAAATTAAATTTTGCACTTTTTCTGTTTTCACTAACATTTGAAAAAGTGCAAAAAGAATACAGTGATGCTTCTGATAAAATTCAAAGAGGAAAGATAAATAATGTGAAGGGCTGGAGTGAAAAAAGCATGATAAAGCATACCAACCAAGTGATTCACACTAGTCACTAAAGACAATTTAAATAAACATATTATTTTGTGGCCAAATAATTTCAGTTGCCTTGTTTCACACACTATTAAATACAGACATTAATACTAGTAGAGAAACTTTATCCTGATTGGACAGCACAGTCAAGCAATCAGAGGGCTAATTGGTATTATTTATGTCTGCGATTAAGTGGAAAAAAGGGTGCTACCAGTATTGGTGAGGACAAAAGGAAAGGCAAGTTTAGAAGTCAAGATCCAATAGCCAGGTTTCCTCTTGAAATCAGTGAAAGTGTGACCTAGGCATCAATGCCAGATTTTAGCTCCAAGTTAAACTAAGAGTAGTTTGATGAGCTTTGCTGGGTAATGTGTCTTAGGGAACTGAGTCCCAGCCAGTGAATATAAAATGTTTACAAACTGAGAGAACTAGACATGTGTAATGCCTTCATCACCTGGAGACTCACTTAGGTGTTTTTAATAACAGTTAGAGAAAGTATCTAGCGTAAGTGTGAATAGCCAAGAGGACCGGGAATTAACTTCTCATATCTGCAAGGGAGGAAGTTTGCATTCACTTCAACCTCCAAGTGTGAAGTAGGAGATTGAAGGTGAGAATATAAACATCCTAATCCCTGTTCTCAAATATTTTTGCTACACAATATCACTGATGTTCTAAAACCTGTTCATCTAAAGTTAAATACCCAAACCTCTACTTATGTATTTACAGATTTTTAGTATCCTATGAACACCATGGCACACCCTTATTTAGGGATAGGAGGTAAAAATCCAAATACATATTTAAGTAACAATTATGATTAGGTTTACCCTACAGTGACCAAAAATACAAGTTTTAGGATTTGAAATTTTATTAAATTTGTTCACTTTCTCTTTGTGCTTGAAACTCACAAGAGAACAAAGTTCTTCTGTTTGTTGTTGTTGTTGTTGTTGTTTTTTATTAGGGCTGCATAAGTAACCAAACACTCATACAGAAGTGTAAAGGGTTTATCCTGTAATTATTTCAGGTCTCACTAAAAGTTCCAACTTGTTAAAAAGATTTCTATTATTGATAACTCAGGAATAAGCTGTATGCATCTTTTTTCAAGCACAAATCCATTGCCTGATTTAAAGAAATTAAGATATATGTATGAGATTTGAGTTCTTCATAAGCCTTTTCTGCTAAAGGCAGTTGACTAAGACATACAGTACAACCTCACAGCACTCTACACTTCTACTCAACAGTGGAGTTCTGCTGTACTGTAAGTGAAATAAATCTAAGTTTCTCTCCAGACCTTTGCTTCCTCCCTATTTAGATACATTTATTCATTTCTGTTTTGCAGGAAAATACATTTTGCACTGGAAGAGTTGATATGCTCCAGATAGATATAAAACTTGCTTTATGCAAAACACAATTATAGCTGGCACCACCTAGCTCTGTGTGCTGCTGTTCTTGTCCACACTGAGCAAGGACCTGAGTACTCCAGGAAGAATGGTGTTTTCTTTGCTGGGGAGGCAAGTCACAATCCAGCATGAACAGGGTCTATTCAGTGAGCCGACTAGTTTTTCACCCAGTGCTTTACTTTTAAGAGGCCTCTGTTACTGCCAGGGCCATTGGGGAAAATAAACAGTAAGTATTTTAAAAAAGGAATCTGTGGCCTTGCAGTCTGAATCAGACACGGACACTTGCAGCTTAGGACACTTCTATTAACCATCTCTTTCTGGCTCTCTCAGGCAATATGCTCTACTTAGCTTCTTGATGTTTTATGAAGCAGAATGGATTGCTGATTAGTATAGCATGACTTTTAGCTCTCGTTTCATTTCTATGTCTAGCTTTGGCATTGCTCACACTCCCCCTTGCAATCCACACCCCCTCAAAAAATGTTCTGACTGAAGCCATAAGGCAGCAATCATTCTCAGTCAAATTTCAGCATGTCCTTATGGTTCTTGGAGAACTTCACATTTCTTGCCAGTCCTATGTATGGAGTGTGAGAGTAGGTGTATGGACTTTTCAGCCAACTCTGACTGCAAGAAAAGCTGAGTTAGTCAGAGCTGCAGAAGAACCTCACGTGGTAGGGAGGGCTGAGGGAACAAGTTTGTGTGTAGAAGATACAACAGGCTTGATGTGTGTACCAGATGTACATGATGCAAGTTCAGAGTTCTTATGAATCTGCTTATATCTGCTTCTAAAAATTCCCATTTCATCTCGTTTTCACAAAGAGCGGGGGCTAAATTTGCAGGTTGTTTTCTTGGCAGCTTAGTTTGGTATCCATTGATTGATTTCAGATACTGAAGCATGGTAGCACAGCACAACTCTTCCACCTTGAACTGTAGGGACTTGCCTCACTTTAGAAGGGACACTATCCTAACCTTGAATTCCCAAAAGGGACATTACTTATGCTAGAGTTCTTCTCTTATGAGAAGGTCATTTAGAATATAGTCTATAGTATTTCATCTCACATCCTCTCTTGTCACAAGAGGGTGTAATCTGGGCATGGTTTACTTTGACAACATAAGATTTATGATCCGTGTGCATTGTGGAATACACTTACATTGTCATTTTAAATTGAGTGCATGTTGAACCCAGTTTGCATTTATCATTTCTGCTAGGTTCCTTCCTCACCTGTCACACTAGATCTGTTACAGAAAAATCCTTTTTTGAATGGAAGTCAAGCAGGAATATTAGCATTGCTTATTAAACGATCCAAAAAAGAGTTCTAACAAAGAAAAACTTGCTAGCAGTTTGCTATCCCTTTCATCCTTATAATATTGGCTTGAAAAATTACAATGGCCAAAAGATGGTAAAGGTGTCAGCTTGCAGAAAGCAAGTAATCACTTCTTATGCATGTCTTTTTGTAACCCAAGCCATTTAATTTACATATTCACTTACAGCTCAGCTAGGTCATAAATTCTTTTTTACATGTGGGGTACTTTATTCAATTGGTTAAAGAGTAATTTATTTGCATATTTTGTCACTTTTATATTTATGGCACCATTAAGATCACAAGGAATTTATAAATCATCAAAATACTTGCTCTAAGAACCAAACCTTGCAAATCTTTTTTTAAAAGAAACTATTTTGAAGGATGATGCCTTATCACTTTTCTGTATTTCCAAACAAATATGAAACACGGCTTTTGTACCTTCATATCCATTTAAGAAAGCAATCAATCTTTTGGGACCAAACAGATCTTTGCACCGCTTCCATTCCTGCTATGCAGAGCATTCTTTTCCCTAGTTGTATAGTCACAGTCCTCTCTACTTCCAGCTCTGCAAATAGAGTTTGCACCGGCATTCCTCACCTTCCACAGCTGTAATACGGTCAAGAGGTTCACCTGACATTGGCCAGGCACCTTGCCAAAGCCCACAACTCAAATGATACAAAGGCACCAGCTTTGGTCTTCTGGCTGACAGCCTGATGAAGCTTTACAGAAAATTCCCTTAGGCAGTAATTCAGAAGTTGTCTTACAGGCACTCATTTTCTAACATTTTCAAATGTATAAAATATACAGAAGTGGTTTCAAATGGAGGTATTAATATTTTCTCCACAATAAATATCATAAAGGAGCGGAGACACTTAAACACGATAACACAGCAAGTGGTATATCATTTTATTCAATAAATCTGTCTCCTTTGTCCAGCACAAGCTCTCTGGAAAGCACAAACTCTCCTCTGGCAATGTCTGAAGCTAAAATCACTTTCAAATGTTGAGTCCTGTTTTCTTCCTGAAGGTGTAAATCTGTATTAATGTAAAAGTAGATGGAAATAGGGAATTCTCAGAATATAGGGAAGGAACTTAAAGACTTAACAAATTTACCATTCATTCAGCATTTATCATAAGGAATGGGGATATTTCATTTGTTTTTTTGTTTGAGAAGAAAGAAAAGTGACTTACAGCGCTCCCCATCCCCTCAGCTCTCAGAAGCATGAGGTATGCTGCTAATGTTTTTTTGTCCATGTGAAGATTTTAATATGCATTTTTCAGAGTGAGATGACAAAATCATCACCTAAAATTTCCCTACCTTGTTCATTCAGCTGATCGTAAATATCCTTTGCACAGAGGACTTCCATAGGGAGTCAGCAGAACTCGAATCTGTGTATTTTGACATCTGCTATGAAAATCACTGAGGCACAACCGGTAGAGAAGTAAGTGTTTAACAAAGAGGTGACGTAGCTGTTGCCCGACTAATACTAATAATTTCCACTCTTTTGGAAGTCTTCAGGCAAGGAGTCCATTTAGTTGTAAACTGAGTTGACTAGAGACATCTGTCTTTTGACTGTCAAGAAGTTCAGCTCTGAAATTATGACTTTTCCAGAAAGCATCTGCCATATGTTTCTTTTCCATGTAACTGTATAATCATAGGATAATTCATGTTGGAAGGGGCCTTTGGAGTTCATATATTCTCTCACAGCAAAAGCAGTTCCATTCTCAGACCAGGCTTAATGCTTCTCGGTCTTGTAAATGTCTGAGAATAGAGACTACACAACCTATCTGGGCAACCTCCTTTAGTGCTTGGCTGGACTCATCGTGAAAAGATTCCTCTTATATTTAGTCTGAAACTCTCTGTTTTCAACTTATGTGTGTAGTCTTCAATTCTCCTACATGCATCACTGTGAAAAGCCTAGCTCTCTCCCCTTTATTGTCCTTCTTGTTTGCAGCAGAAGATGCAGTTAGACACCTACAAAATCCTGTCTTCCCCAGCACCTTCTGGCTTTTCTCAAAGAGCAAGAGATTCAGCCATGACCATCTCATTAGTCTTCACTGAACTCACTCCAGTTTTGTTTTGGTTTTTTTTTTTATCCCTCTATTAGGGAGACTCAAACAAGCCTGCAGTAGCCTAGATGTGACAAGTATGAGTAAAGGGTTGTATTCCCTTTCATACATCAACAGGCCATGCTCCTGTTTGTATATCCCGGGACTTTATTGGCCCTCCTTGCTGCCATAGACACACTTAGCTGCTGCCCACCAGTGCCCTCAGGACCTTTCCTGCAGAGCTGCCCCCCACCCCGCCAGGCACTACCTGCCTGTCACTGCAAGGGGCTATTGCTTTCAAGGGGCAACAGTTGTCTAGGCCCCTCTGAATAGAAGCCCTGCTCTCAAACATACTGAGTGGAGCCTGTGGTCATCTGCAAACTTGATAAGAGTGCAGTTCATTACCTCCTCCATGTCATTGGTGAAGATGTGAAACAGGCCATGTCCCAGGATAGCCTCTCACAGCAGTACACCTGTTATCATCCTCCAAGTCACTACTCTGTGAGAGCAAACAATGAACCATCCAATCCACCTAGTTGTCCCTCCATCCAGACTCTAATGACCTAACTTGGATACAAGCGTATTCTGTGCGACAGTGTTAAAAGCCTTCATAATGTCGAGGAAAATGTCATCCACTGCCCTCCTCTCATCTATCTTTCTCCAGTTGTTTTATCATATATAGAAGGCAATCAGGTTTGTCAAGTATGATTTATTCTTGGTAAATTAATTCTGTCTGTTCTCAGTTAACCTTTTCTCCTACATGTGCCCACAAATGTGCCCCAAGACAACTCAGATGGAAGTTTTCCCTAGAACAAAAGTGAAGCTGACCAAGCTGTAGTTCCCTGGATTGACCTGTTAGTCCTTTTTGAAGACGGGTGCAACATTTGCCTTTCTCCAGTTATTGAGGACTTCCCCGGATCTCCATGATCCCTCTCAAGACATGTGAAGGGTATGAATTGAACAGTAGTTCTTACACTCAGTTCTTTTGTCTTCCTACAAGTTTACTGCCTCTCCATAAGGTATTTTGTTAACCATTTTGTCAAGTGACCAAAGGTGTAGCACAAAACAATCAGCAAAGGCAGTGACAAAAAGCACCCCACAGCATATGGAGATCTTTCATTTCTCATTGGAACACTTGTAAGGGAAAAACATCTGGACAAACCCAAATATGTCCTTGGAAGAATCTAACTTCAAGGTTGCTTCAAGGTTGTTCCAAAACAGATCTAAATATTTTTCTTTGTCAAACAAATGAAATACTTTGTTTCGAGTCAGCTTAAAATTAAGTTGCATCAGTTTTTCCTGAGCCCGTGCTCAAAGAAAGCTCAAATGATTCATTCTCTATAGTTTGCTTAAACTGGTCTCTCATAGTGGACTTTTTTTCACGTTGTTGCTGGCATGCCTTTACCTGCCTTATTGATTGCACCTCACTAGTCCAGGCAAATTCACAGAAAGAAGAGAAGTCAGTTTGAGCAGCCCAGAAACATGGTAAAGGGAGGTGTACACGACACTGATTTGAAGAACCCATGTCTTTCAATCTGAGAACTGAAGAATTATTTTCAATAACAAATCAAAAGTAGCTATAATTAGTGAAAAATAACACATAGTTAAAAAATCAGGTTTTCAATCAAAAATTTGTCAAGGTGTAATTGTACATTAAATTTAAAATTGAAAGTTTAAAATTAGAGTCAGAATGCTAAAAAAATATTTTAGAAAAGGCATCAAGGCCTCTTATCAACTAATTTATTAGAATTTCACTTTCCTGCCTTCTTGATATGCCTCGCCATTCTTTCTTTTGCCAATTTAGTGCCACCTGGAACATGTTACACAATGCTCATTTTAAATGGGCTTCTCTCAGTGTATAATGTTTCCACTGGAATACCTAACGCCTACAGATAAGGCTTGAGTCAGTAATGTAGTCAATTCTGAATATAAGATATACAAAGGAGGTTAGATGTAAGTTGGAAAATACTAGTAAAGGACTGTGAATCAAGCATTAAACATCACCATTACTTTTAAACATATCAACACAATGTATAAAATTACTGGCTTACAGGACTCAAGCAATGACTATGTGATTTTGAGGAGGTTTGGTTTTGTGAGATTAGGAGGAGAAAATGCGATTGTTGAAACTAAAATACACCATGCAGACAATATTTTTTTTAAAAAAATCACTAACTTATCTTTGCCGGAGTGGATCTCAAGTCAAATGTGTGCTGAGAGCTTTACAGGCAATAAGAAGCAGGTCTTGATGAAAAGACGAAAAATAGCCAGTCCATGGTTTGATTCAGGCTTGTTGCTAACTCCTTCTTTTCTGCTGACAGGGAAGTCACACATGTCCTTAGGGGAGAATTCAAATTTTTCTCTGATATTGTTGGGTTGAGAAGAAAAACAAATATTGAGACACCATGTTTCTAAGTTCTGGAATTGTCATATGGATTTGAAATACATGGTTTGTGTTGTAAGTGCTGTCACATGGACAGGACCTCTCATCTGAACACCACAAAACCAGAGCAGCTCATGCCACCAAGGACTGCTATTTGAAGAGAGAATTTGACACAAGGTATCAAAATCTGAAAACACAGAGGATTTGACAGAGTTCAGTTTCCCATCTTTTTGGCTTTAATGGTTTACAAGATCTTAAAAGTTTCAATGTCTGACCAACACATTAATTTGGAGTGGGGTTTTGGAGTCACCAGTTATGTTCCAACATAATTTTTGTTTTATACTTAGATGGAAAATGGAGGAGGTTTTTCCCCAGTTTCTGGCAATTACCAATCTTAACAGCTGTGTTGTTACAACCTGCAGCTGCTTACTAAAATTAAATTCCTGGCAGTCACATTGTTAGCATGATTAACAAATCAACAAGAATCCAAAAGTATTTCAACCAACTGCAGGGTATTTCAAGGTTCTCACCTTTGAGACAGACCAAATTGTAGGTTACAACTTTTGTGGACAGTATGGAAGCTGATTAATGCCAGTAATGGAAGAAACACAAAGGAACATCAATTTCGTGAAGTTAAGTGTTAAATAACTGTTGTGCCTTCTTGTGATTTTACATCTACTGCTACCAGAAAAAACCCCAAACCAAAGGAGAAACTACCTAAAGGTATATGAGTTGGGCCAACAAATAATAAAGCATAAAGGGAAGGAAGCGGGGGGAGGGAAAACTATAGAAGAACAAAACCTGATATTTGTGACAGAAATTTGGGGAGGGTTTTCTTTTGTGGGCATGAGGAGTGATCTCAAGCTGAAGTATGAGAAGAAGAAATCTTGGAGAAAAACCAAACTGCTTGGACAAGACTGTTCTGAAGGAATTCAAGTGTGACGTTACTGAAATGCTAATTATGATATGTAACCAGTGCCAAAGGATGAATGGTGACAAACATACCATCAGACTTTAAAATGAACTTTTGGAGGTATCCTGTGACTGACAGGATATTCAGAGCTTTGAATAAGGAAAAAACTGTACAACTAAAATATAATTGAATGGGTACATGAGTGAATATGATATACTTTAGATGAGACAACAAAATGTTTGGATCAGGGAGTCATGCTCACAAATCTATTGGAGTTTTTGAAGGAGTCCGTAAAAGTCTGAATAAGGTTATTCAGAGGTTATACAAGTGCATATAACTTTGATTTCCGCCATGGTCCTGCTCCAAATTCTCTTCGAGAAGCTACATGGGCATGGGAAAGGAAGAGTCTCGCAAAGGTTCTCCCACTACTGGGAAGACAGATGACAAAGGGTAGAAATATACATAGCAAATTGTCATCATTGTGGGCAGCTACCAACAGGATGACCAAAAGAGTCATTCCAGATCTTACACTGTTAAACATACTCCTTAACAATCAGGAAGAGAAAGGATGAAATAGTGTCATTACAAAGTTTAGTGATAAAAGAAAATAGTTCAAAATAACAAAAATTCAAACTGTCTGTAATATTTGCTTGATGATCTTATAATTCTGGCTGACTGGCAATACAATGACAGATTAATTCAGTGCTGAAAATGCAAAAGATGAAACAAGTAGTGAAAACATCTCTAAATAAATATACATAATTGATTGCAAATTATCTTTTATCACTGGAGAAAGTTCTAGGAGTATTTGTAGGTAGTTCTCTGATAACTGTCATCTACGTGATGATCAAAACTGTAAAAACAAAGTTAGGAATTATTAGACAAGGAACAGAAAATGAAGCAGAAAGCTTCGTTGTATCTCAGTATGCCTCCCTAGGACAGACCTCGTGAGAACCTTATGATCAATCAAAACATCTGAAGGAAGGCGCATAGTGCAACCAGAAGGGTGAGTAGGAAGGCTCACCAGAAATGTATTCAGAATGGATTAGGGTCCTTGAATTTGAAAAAGAGCTTTTACTGAGGAACACTTCTATTTCTCAAGATAATAGTGCCAAGAGGCACTAAATGAAATCAACAGGCAAAAAACCTTCAAAGGAACAAGAGAAGGAAAATTTTCACATCATAAATCCTACAATAAGCTCAACTCAATCCCTCTCAAAAAAAAAAAAAAAAAAAGAAAAATCTATTAATGTCTGAAACAGATAATGTGAACCTGAACTTTGGTGTTTTCAAAATACCCTTTCACTAGTTGTCAGTTTAATTGAATTAGAGTCATTGTCTTTCAGCACTATCTAGCACGAGCAAGGGCTTGAAAACTTCCCACTATGTATTCCAAGAGATCACAGAAGCACAAATGTTGTTGTCGTAATGTACTAATGTCTCATGCTATAGAAAAGAGAAAAAAAGGATTTCAAAGGAGCAAATAAACACAAGGAATGACAAATATCCCTTTGCTCTGCAAATACATTTGTTTAAGCAAAAAAAGACCTTTGTGAAATGGTACCATTGTGAGATGGTAGAAGTCAAAGCTAATGATGGATGAGGTGTTCCAAAACCTGTAATAATCTCCAGAAAGGAAGATCGAAGAAAATTATAGGCGTATGCAGTGAGCAATCTTTCAGATGTACCTTAATGCAGGTCAGCCCAATCAAATGTCTAAAATCTGCTTATATCAACTATTTTACAATCATGCATGATTTATACCTTCGCAGTTAAAAGTTACTGAAGCATTAAGTTTTATCACCGCAAGAATGAATCTTTTTAAATAAGAAAATTATATCACTCTTCACCTATCCTTTTCCCTGACAGAACAAACTGACCCTGGTACCATTACTCCATTCTCTTCAGCCCTTGGTAAGTCAGTGGAAGTTGTCCTGGTATTTTCACGTTACTAGCATGATAAAAGGGTATCACTGATTCCACTGTGGCACATTCTGGATGTAACTTCTTTTATATTTATACCTACAACATTGGTGGAACAGGCAATCTAACAACATTTAGATCACCTTCTCACTCACAAATCTCAGTTCAACTGTAGTTTGTGGTGTCTCGGAGATCAACTCTTTTCTTAAATGGTCCCTCTCTTAAATGCTCCCTCTAAGGAGAGATCAAAAAAGATTTTGTTTTCCTCTAATAACCATTGTTCCTTTACAACAGTGAATAACTAGCAACAAGATAGCTGTTTTGCACTCCTAAGACAAACATTTGTTTGCATACAGAGAAAAAAATTATGACAGTATATGTGTGGTTCATAATAGCACTTGAAGACACAATATGTTTTACCAGCTAAGACCACCAAGGTCCAAGAGTATGAAGTTAGCCATCAAGGCTAACTTTAAGACATAGCTTCCTGATGAAGTAAACTCACAGCTAATTTAGGACATGCCTTTTGAGGACCGACTGTTGTGAATAACTAATGATAATGATTGCTAACAATTGAGAATTTATTTTTGGCAACCTATACTACTAATGAATGTCAGGCTGGCAAAGTTGGTGCTAACCTGGCCTGATTTACCAGTCTTCTACAGCCTTGTGATGCCTTCAGCATTTCCAGATATCTCAATTAGTATAACAATGTTTCTTCTAGCAACATTGCTAGCTCTCTGCTCCACTATTTCTTTCACATAACTGAGCAAACATTTGACGATATCCATTCTTGCTCAGCTGTTTCAAGGGACCCAACTACTACTATCTTCTTACTTGATTAGTGACTATTTCTACTGTTCAGTTGTTTCTAGTTTCTGCCTCGAAGTGGGACTGTTTGACCTAGCTTTTCCAAACTGTGATTCTGTACAGGGATTTACTTTAACCAAGGGGTGTGGTGTTGTGGAACTATATTTCCTAATCTTTTTTTTTTTTTTTTTTTTTTTTTTTTTTTTTTTTTTTTTTTGGAGAGTAATCTGGCAGAATCTCTTAGGAACACTGGATAACTTACAACACAAACTCTTAAACTTCAGTTTTTATTTGTTCCATGTTTTCATCACCCCAATGTTCTTGCTCAAATCTTGAATACTTTTTCAAGTGTGCAGTTTTCTTTTTCATCTCTTTTGCAATGTTCTATGGCAGTGCTTGATTTTGTTTTGCACTGCCACTCTTAACACTGAAATGGCAGCAGAAGACTGTCTTTGTCATAGATCACTAACAGTGACCTGAAGTTCAACCTGCGGGCTCAAAATGAAATTTTTTTAATCACCAGTTTGCATTCAAAACCCACTCTCTAAGCCTGCTATACTCTGATTTCTTCTGGTAGTTATGCACTATTCCTTTGCTTTCAAAATGTCAGTCCACACAGGAAACATTTCAATAATTCCAGCCAGAAAATGTCACTCCAAGCTGGATTGCTTTGTGAAATTATGTAAACAAAAGGCCATCATAGCTAGAGAAATTGCAAATTCTGTGAAGTTAAACATGTCTCAGAGGCACATTTCCTGCCTTCTGGCACACATCCTACAGAGCACAAGTACTCTGTGCATGTCTTCTAACAGTGTATGCTAAAATAATTCTATAATAGTAGTAGCAGGGAGAGGTGTGCTTGTGATAAGGTTAATTTGTTTTGAACACTGTGTTTCATTTTAAGATGTAAATTTGTCAAGTGAAGAAAGAAATAGAAATAATCATCCCTGAAGAAAAGAAAACTTTCCCTCTGTCACACAGTCTGCAGGGAGCATCCATGCAACCAGGTTCCCTTCATATAGAGACAAATCCCCTTTAAGCAAAAAACCTCAGCCAGAGCTAAGAGGAATCTTTCAGAAAGCAGAAGAATGAACTACATGATACTAAAACACAAAGACATTAACAAAATACTTGGATGTTCCTGTCCTGGTTTGAGTTAGAACAGAACTAATTCTGTTCAGTGATTTCACTTTCCAGCTCAGTCTCTGCTCAGTGGCTGCACTGTCTGAAGTTAACAGCACAGTTTTGCAGACAGTGTCTGCTTCTAGAGGTGATAACGCTCGATGTTTGCAGTTACTACCAGGGACTGGTGTGCAGAAAGGCTCTTGCTCATCCTTGCTCCTGTGCAGAACAAGGTCACTGCTAAATCCTGTGTGCCATGGTGGGGTGCAGTAAGTGAGAGGCTGCACCTGTGGGGAGGAGCAGACAGGACAGGAGCTGACCAACAAGGTGTTCCATCCCATAGACATCATACTTGGTATAAAGCTGGGGGATCACAAGGGTCAAGCTCTCTTCTTCAATGGCCGGTGTCCAAGGAGGACTCTGTCCATTCTGCCTTCGATCCCAATCCATGCATTCCTGAATCTGGTTCCAGAATCCAGCTCCTGCATCTGGTTCCCGTCTGCCGCTGAGTCCAGCCTGGGTCTTCCCCAGTGCCTGCCCCACAGCACCAGTGGTGACGGTGATGTGTTTGTCATCAGAGGGGCTGGGTTCGATATTGGTATTGTATATATCTGTATAGATTTAATTTTATTGTTATTATTTGCGTTAAAGCATTTTAATTTTCCAATTCCTAAGTCTCTCTCCCTTATTCCCTTTCTCTCCCCTTTGGAAAGGGAGAGGTGTTAATAGAGAGCTTCTGTCATTCATCTAGTGGCCAACCCAGCCCTAACCCATAACTACTTCCCTTATAATTACTCTTCATAAACATACATGAGGAATAAGTGTCCCCATGAAACTATATGGAGCAATGAGTTAGTACAATTAATGGATATGCTTAATGATCTCTTTGTTTTTAGTGATCAGTGCTCACTTTGAATCTTAACAGGACCACCAAAACGAAGGTCAATGCTTTCTGAAGCAATCACTCTTTGGATGGAGACTAATTAACAGGTTGCCTTCAAGACTGTGGTGTCTTAAAGGTCTGTGGGGAAAGCTCTGAACTTACACACCTATTTAGAAAACAATAGGCAAGCTTTGGGTTACAAGTGCCCAGAAACTGCAAATTTCAAAGCCAAATATAAACTGAGAAAAAGTGCTTTGAATTTAACTAAATAATGTTAGTTCAGCCACCAAAGGGAAAAGGTAGCTGTGAAATGCAGGGTGTAGGGCTGAGGACAGAATAATGGCAGGGAAAGGTGAGAAAGAGATTATCTTCTATAGATAAGAAAGTAAGACAGGCTATTTATCACCAGTGGTAAATGGAAGGGCTATTAAGAGCAGAGAGGAAGATTACAATGTACCTTAAGACTACTAATCCTCTCTCCAGTCTGGGATTTTTAGTATCTGTTGCAGTTGAACCTTCATATGCTTGTGTTTTTGGAGATGTTTTCTAGCTCTCCCTTGAGATCAGGAGAAGGAGTGATTGTTCCATAAAAAAATGGTAATTCCCTGTTTTGTATGATTTATGAGATCTTTATAAGACTTAATTCTGGTTGATGGCAATGACAGCAATTTTTCACTTCTTCTCACAAGAGCACTTTGTAGTTTGCTGGAGTGCATTATGTTATGGCATATGTGTGTGTTAGACCCATCTGTAGGATTTTGGTAGTTCTGTTACAGGCAATATTGCAGCTGAGGACAATGCACTCTACCTGTCACCTGCAAGACTTCACAGGACGCTGTCTTGTCATGCCTAAGCAGCCTCTTGGCAAGGAGAAAATAGAGGAATACAACAGGATACCTGGGAACTTGAAAAAAAAAGGATTGAGATATCTTTTAATAAAAATAAGTTGGGAAGTGAAACAACTCCATTTCTATGCTAGTACTGTTATCTGTATAGATAAATAATTTGCATGAGGAAGAAACAATCTTGGTTTTGCATATATAAAGACAGGCTTTGCGCTGATTGTTACTGCTCAAGAATGGACTCTTGGGGCTAAAGCAGTTCGATGTAAACATCAACTCAGTGCTCATCAACAGTAAGCAGTGCAAGCAAGATCACAGAATCACAGAATCGCAGAATCATCTGGTTGGAAGAGACCTTTAAGGTCATCAAGTCCAACCGTTCACCTTGCAGTGCCAGGGTCCCTAAACCACATCCCTCAGCACCACATCTACACATCTTTTAGACAGTTCCAGAGATGGGGACTTCACCACCTCCAGGGGACACCTGACAACCCTCTCTGTAAAGAAATTTTTCCTAATATCCAACCTAAATCTGTCCTGGTACAACTTAAGGCCATTTCCTCTTGACCCCCACCTCTACTAGAACCTCCTTTCAGGTGGTTATAGAGAAATGAGGTCTGCCCTGAGCCTCCTTTTCTCCAGATTAAACAATCCCAGTTCCTCAGCCACTCCTCATAAGACTTGCTCTCTAAACACTTCACCAGCTTCATTACCCTTTTCTGGATGTGCTGCAGCACCTCAATGTCCTTCTTGGAGTGAGGAGCCCAAATCTGGACACCGTATTTGACGTGAGGCCTCACCAGTGCCAAGTACAGGGGGACAATCCCTTCCCTTCTCCTGCTGGCCACACTATTTCTGATCAAGCCAGAATGCTGTTGGCCTTCTTGGCCACCTGAGCACGCTGCTGCAGGAGATGTAGGAGCTTCGACGAGAGAAGCCAGAAAACATCTTAAAATCCCCCAAACTTCTTGAATACTTTGCGCAGTCATGGTCTTTGCATTGCAGAATGTGTGCAGAACAATTGTAAATGATACCAAAAAGGGAAGCAAGGAAAGAGAGAAAATGAAGGAGGATTGAACAGTCATGAATGACACGGAGGCAATTAATAAGGAACAGTTGGATATTGTCTTCGCAATACGAACTAAAGCATGTGAAATGTAATTAATATTGGGCAAGTTCAAAAGGAACAAGAGGACATCTTTCTGATACTTTTGATAGTGCAGTTGCGTGTGCTGGAGATGCTGCTAGCTAGCGAGAGTTCAAAGAGCCTTTGAAGAATTCGTGGAAGAAAAATATCTTAAAGGTAAGAATACTACATGTTGTATGAAGTTTAGGAACTGCTTGGGTTTCAGACTGCTAGAAATCAAAAGACTGTCTCTGGGTATTGGACTAAAATAGACTTCTGGCTCATTCAGTAAATCCATTTTTTCTGTCGAGTTCTCCCTTATACAATCAGGTTGCCCACTGAATTATGTCACGGACCTCAGCAAGTGGCTCGATTTCTTTGTACAGTCATAGAGCAAAGTGATGACGGCACCTTTTAGGTATTTCCCTAGAAAAGACATCATGAATATATGTTAGGTGATATTATAGGAATTGTTTTGAAGATAACAAAATATTATTGGGATACTCAACCATTGTCACTCTTATATCACTCATCTCCTGACCAGCTACTATGCTTATCTCTTTTCACAAGAATCTGAATGTAAGTAAACTAAGGAATTTTATTTTTGGTCAACTTTCTGTCGTTTCACATATCAAGAAGGCAATTACAGGGAAAGTAAATGTTTCTGGCTCTCATAAACTTACAGTGAGTCTTGAAGAAAGTAAATATTTTATGTGAAGTCCCTAGTCTGGAGACACATGATTCCTTAAGAACCTCTACTTTTACTTAATAAAAAATAAATTTCTTGAAGCTCGAAAAATGTGCCAGATAATAAATAAAAAGGGTATTCTAGTAGAATATATCCTTGACTTGCATTTTTAAAACCACATGGCAAGGAACAAAAATTTATGAATTTCATGGTTTGTAGTACTGAATAAATTGTCCTTGATCCACAACACGTTGTTGATATTGCTGGTAGATGCATTTTTCCTATTTAATGAAAATTCTCAACAATGACAACAGAAAATAATCAACAAGAGTAGAAAAAATAGAGGGTACTTGGCAATGAGTTATATCAGTGCTCCTTACATTACGTGAAATGTCTTATGAGACTCAAAAAAAAAAAAGATACAGTAAGAATATATATATATAAAAATAATACTTATGTAGGTCTTATTTGTCATTGTATAAAATACATGGTCTTTTCATTGTCATTTGGCCAAAAATGCAAGGCCTACATACACCAAAGTAATTTAATGTCCCTCCACCTGCCTCAAGGCTTAATAGAATATTTTTAACATGTAGATTGCATTGCATTTTGTTCTATGCTATATAGAAGTACATAACATGCAATATGGAAGTACATCAAATACATAAGTCCTACACTGGGTTGTATTCATACCAATAAAACATTTTGGCTTTAATTTCACAGAAGGAAATATATGGAAACAAAATGCTCTGAAACTTTTGTCAGAGAAATATGTCAGCTTTTACTTCTCTCTATGGCTTGCAAGCAAAATGATGCCTACAGCATATTTAAGCAAACATGAGTTTTGCAAAAGCATCACACCTGCTCACAAGACTGCTGAATTAGTCAGAGATGCAAGATCCCACTCGTAGTTTACAACATGGAGTAAAAAGTCTGTAGCACTAGAATTATGCTTTTGGCATCTGGCTAAAATTTGCATGATAAATAACGCATTGTTAGAGTTTCTTCATCCAGACCTACTCATGAAATAAAGTGGCTTCTCCATCAAGTTTGATTCTATGTTCCACTCTGCAGAATTATATTGCACAACATCAGAAGAACACACAATATTGCTCACTTGGTCAAGAAACTGGGACCAAACAGTGTTGATTGTCTGTTCCATATAGACGGGACATAGACTGCATAAACACTGTGTTGAAAAAAATAGTTCCAATTCTGCCTTCAAATACAGACTTTTCTATGTTCATAATGCCAAGTGGACAAAGGATGAGAGGTTATGCCTGCGGATTCTTCCAAGGTAGCTTCTTTTGCAGTGGTACAAACAGATGTGGGGTAGGACAAAAAATGTCTGCTGTGGGAGGATCCTTGGAGACAGCTAAAACAGAAAAAGGGAGTGGAGGATGCACAAACCTACTGACCTGAGGAGGAGAGGAACATACTGAGACCTATGTGACATTTGTGGCAAGTGTTCAATATAAAGGGGGTGGAAGAGGGGCTCAAAGAGAGAGCTGTGAGATGAAGATCCTGGTGCTTATCTCTCCTCTCATCTCCCAGCAGGTATGAAGTATGAGGTGCAACAAGTACTAAAATGCTGTTAGCAATAGTATCAATACAACCATTGCATTGATTTGACAGCTTTAGCTGTGGGGTGAGTCTTTGATGGCCATCTGTTCAAGTATTCAGTGACTTTCAACTGTTTCATATTGGATAGTCAAGATTGTGGGTGCGGAAATCAAGTTAGCCATTCTGGCAAAACTAATTAAAGAGTCTCGAGTCTCTTGGTGATGCATTCATTTTTCATTAAGCCACAGCTGAAGAAAGTTTATATATCACAAATGTTTGCTACACACTAATTCACTAATCATTATTGAGCTGGGAAGATTGCCAATAAAAGAAAAAGCAGTAATTTCAGCAGCTGAAAATAGACTTATGTAGTTCATGACACCCCCTCCCCTCCTTTTTTTTTTAATTTTGCAGTGTTAAATGTCTTACTGGTGTATTGTTTTTGTAAATGCCCTGATCAAAGAAATATGGTCAAGAATATCTTCCAGGGTCAACTCCCTTGAATTTTCATCAGTCTTAAACATGGCAAACTGGTTAAGCAAGCGAAGACTCTTATTCTAGAAAAATTTAGATCAGGCAGTTTTCTTGGTACCTTGTCTACAGATTATTGGTACCTTGGTGGGAGGATAGGGATTGAACTCTGTGATTACCAGCTGCAACATTCAATGGCATGACTGAAAATGAAGAAGTTTATTTTTGGAAAAACAAAATAAAATAATCCATTAAAATTATATGGAGTATTTCCAGCCCTGATATTGCTTGCTTGTAAAAGTCAAAGTGCCAGAAGCTTGACTTGATGGCAAAAGGTTGAACTTTCCTCATTAAAAAAAAAGCAAAAAAGCAAAAAAACAAAAAACCCCCTCCTGCTCCTGTAATAGATTGAGTTGTCCGAACCTCCATATTCTATTCAGAGAAAGAAATTGTTTAACACAAACCCTCTTGATTTGAAATCAAGTAACACTAGAAGTAACTTTTGCCCAGTTTGAAAACTATAGCAAACAACTGCTTTGTTTATTATATTAAAATCTGAACAGTTCCTAAAATGTGACAAGTTACAGAGTCAAATCTCTTCCCAAAGATCTTCCACTTTGCTAAAAAAAAAAAAAAAAAAGTGGTAAAAGCAAAGTAAGGATTGATTCTCTCATCTGCTCCTCTTTACAGCTAGTTTTTCCTGCTGTAACATCCTATGAAATGTACATTTTCCAGGGAAACAGGAGAACAAATGGTTCAGCCAGGTCATTACCTCACATAGAATCATAGAATGCTTTGAGTTGGAAAGGACGTTCAAAGATCATCTGGTTCAACGCCCCTGAAGTGAGCAGGGACATCCTCAACTAGATAAGGTTGTCCAGAGCCCTGTCCAATCTGACCTTGAGTGTTTCCAGGGATGGGGCATCTACCACCTCGCTGGGCAACCTTGCCAGTGTTTCACCACCATCATTGTAAAAATTTTCTTCCTTATATCTAGTCTAAATCTCTTTTAGTTTAAAACTATCACCTCTTGTCCTATTCCTACAGTCCCTACTAAAAAGTCTGTCCCCACCCTTCCTATAAGCTCTCTTTAAGTACTGAAAGGCTGCTGTAACCTCTGGAGCCTTCTATTCTCCAGGCTCAATAACCCCAACTCTCTCCTCTCAGTCTGTCCTCATAGCAGAGGTGTTCCAGCCCTCTGATAATTTTTGTGACCCTCCTCTGCACTTGCTCCAACAGGTTCATGTCCTTCTTGTGCTTGACACAGTGCTCCAGGTTGGGTCTCACCAGAGTGTAATAGAGTGGCAGGATCACCTCCCTCGACCTGCTGGCCACACTTCTTTTGATGCAGCCCAGGATACAGTTGGCTTTCTGGGTTGTGACTGCACATTATTGGCTCATGTTCAGCCTTTCATGCTCCAGTATCCTCAAGTCCTTCTCCACAGGGCTGCTCTCAGTCCAGCAATCTCCCAGCCTGTATTGGTACCAAGGATTACCCTGAGCCACATGCAGGACCTTGCACTTGGCCTTGTTGAACCTTGCACTTGGCCTTGTTGAACCTCCTAATGTTCTTATGGGGCCACTTCTCCAGCTTGTGAAGGTCCCTCTGGATGGCATCCCATCCCTCAGGTGTGTCAACTGCCCCACTCAGTTTGGTATCATCTGCAAACTTGCTGAGGGTGCACTTGATCCTGCCTGTCTATGTCATTGATGAAGATATTAAACAACACTGGTCCCAGTTTGGACCCCTGAGGGACACCGCTTGTCACCGTCGATCTCCATCTGAACATCAAGCCATTGACCACTATCCTTTGGATGTGACCATCCAACCAATTCATTATCCACCAAACAGTCCACCCATCAAATCCATGTCTCTCCAATATGGAGAGAAGAATGTTGTGGGGGATTGTGTCAAAGGCCTTACAGAAGTCCAGACAGATGACATCCATAGCTCTTCCCCTGTCCACTGATGTAGTCACTTTGGCATAGAAGGCCACTAGGTTGATTAGGCAGGACTTGCCCTTTGGTGAAGCCATGCTAGCTGTCTCGAATCACCCCCCTGACCTTCATGTGCCTTAGCATAGCTTCTAGCAGGATCTGTCCCATGATCTTCCCAGGCACAGAGGTGAGGCTGACAGATTGTAGTTCTAAACATTACATTGCATATACATGCTATACATTACATTACACATCTTTCTACCTTTTTGAAAAATGGATGTTTTTTTCCTGTCACCGGAGACTTCACCTGCCTGCCAGGACTTTTCCAATATCATTGAGAGTGGCTTGGCAACTACATCAGCCAATTCCCTTAGGACTCTGGGATACATCCTGTCAGGTCCCTTAGACTTATGTATGTTCAGGTTCCTGATCTTCGCTTACAGTGGGAGGGACTTTGACACCCTGGTCATGATCTCTGCAGTTCATCAACTCAGGAGGTGTGAGAAGTTATCAGTGAAGACTGAGGCAAAAAATTTGTTGAGTACTTCAGCCTTCTCCTCACCTGTTGTTACCAGCTTGCCAGGTTACATAAAGGGGAGTTATAGGTTATATAGAAGTTTTCCATCTGTAGAAAAGCACCTTAAGACTAGGGACTTGAGATGGCTGTGAAAAATTCAGATTGTCAATAAGACTTTCACTAGACCTTAACAAGATCCTGCAGTCAGCAACAAAACAAGGGCATCAATGCAAGGATTCAGGGTGCAAAAATATTATGGCCAGATCAAGAGAATACTGATAGCTACATTTTGAATAGCTGGGAACAGGAATTATATGTTCATTAGCTCAGAGAAGACACAATATTATCAAATGCAACCATTGTAAAATATTTACTTGCTTTTTCTCTTTTTCTCACCCTAAACAATTTCATCGTCCTCTCTTCAGCTGTCAGAAAAACTCCAGCCAAGATTGAAAGCAAAACCTAATTTCTGTGGGATCAACAGGGCCCAAACAGAATAAAGTACTTGCACTTACATCATAAAGGAAAATGAAAAAAAAAAAAAAAGGATATGTTTCTTTATAACTCTCAAGAACAACCGTGGAATGAGTGGTGAGTTGTATTCTTGCCATAAATGCCTGGGAAGCTCCAAATAGAGAAACAAGGTTTTTTTCTTCGTTTTGTAGGTTTTAGTGTAATATCCTTAGGCTTTTCTTTTTTTTTTAATTTTTAATAATTATATTAATTCCTTCTTTATTTGGTGTGAGCTTTTTTGTTTTCTTACACATAGATATGAAAAATAACACTATGCTTACAAGTAATACAACTATAAAAGGGCTAAAGTTCACAAATCTCTCAGTTAGTAAATAGCAACTTCAGTATTATTTACAAGACATCATAGCATAAGTATGCATTCATTTACTGGATCCTGAATATTGGCTGATACTGAGAGTAATAAATTAATCATCCATAATATTTGCAATAAAGAGATCAGTACAAAAGAAAATATTTCCATGACCTTGTGATATACACATATTTATTCACAACAGACATAAATCAATATGAGTAAGATTGAGCATTCACAGGACAGGATTTTGTCTTTTGGAGTTAAGATCCTCCCTAACACCAACCCAGTAAAACATCAAAGCCCTACTTTGAGCAGGGTGCTGGAGAGATGACCTCCTGACATGCTGAATTATTCTGTGTTTCTGTGATTCTAACTGCCCTACATATATACATATTTTCAGAAAATCATTCTCAATAGGCGTAACATTGATACGAGCTACCCCGAAAGATGTTGGGCTTTAGAGATGTGATATTGCTTTGTTGATGCATTCAATCAAAATATAAAGAGAGCCAGGGGACTTCAAGTAGGTCAGAATACTTGATTCTCTTCCCACTGTTCTCCATCTGTGTCATTCTGAAGAACAGCTACTTTGATCCTATCTTATGTCTTTGATTTTTCTGAATAATAAACATAACTTTGAAAAACACCCTCTATAGAAAAGTTTGATGCTGTTGTACATAATGTTTCATCCCTCCCCAAATGATCAATTCTAGTTTAATTGAAATTATTAATACCAAATAATTAAGATGACAGTGACTGCTACAAAAACATGACTGTTTGAGAAGTCTATGTATAGTTAATGAATCACAGTGTAAGATTATGGGGGTTTTCCAATACATCATCACAAAACAAGCTTCACTTTACTTGTATTGTTCCATTTTGGGATTGCAGTGATGCTGGACTAAGTAGAAAAGGTCATTAGTCCCCTGTGTAAATGCAAGCCCTATGGGACAAAGAAGATGGCCAAATTCTTCAGCTTTAGTCTGTAGCCACTGGTGGCTTTTGTCTGCTAAACTGAAGAAACTTCTGGAGCAGCTTTTCTACTACTATTTATAAGGCTTCTAAACTTTCTTTCTAAAGGGAACCAACCTCCTTAGTCTTACTAATAAAGCACATATTCTAGTTCAGTGCCTCTTCTCTCAACTCTTTGCGCTATTTTATCAAAATCCTCTAAAACTGGGATTTCTATAGACCCCAGTACCAGACTACACCAAACATTTTGGCAGAAGCCCTATCAGTGCCAGTTATAGAGACAAATACCATTCTTGTTCATTCTCCCTGGCCTCTCCCTGCAAAATAGGTAGCCATGATTAGACTAATTAAAATTTCAAGTGATTTAATACTTCAGTTTTTGCAAAAACCATTTTTTGAGAAAAAATTTCTTTAATCCAAGTCTGTTTCTCTGTGAGTCTATGAAGCTACATGCTAAATTTAATGTTATTGCTCTGTTCATCCATAATTTTCAAGAGCCACACATTTTATAGTCTTACTAGAAATGTACTGATTTAGGAAGGTGTTGGCCAGCATTAATCGGTATACTGAAAAAAAAAGAAGAGATGGCAACTGTTTCTCACCCCTTCTCTGTCCCTGAGATCACACTTAGCCCTCCAAAGCAGGATGACAGAGTACAGTTGCTAAGTTACTTGGAACAGACTCACAAGTCTTCCGGTCAGCCTAAACTCCATGTCTCCTAACCACAAAACAGCACTGTCCGAGGACCTTGCTGACTGCAGCTGTTAGTGCCTTGATGGATAACGATACCTCTACATCATCTACATCATCTACCATCTACAGCCAATCCTCACAAGAGAAAGGAAGATACTAATGAACCAGCTCCTAGGTATAAGTACTGACCTAGCAAGGAAGAGGGAATATCAATGTGGGAGAAGGACAGGAGGTCAGAAAAAACACAGAGAAGCTCAGGCTGGTGGTAGGAAGGAAAGATTTGGTGATGGAAATACATGAACAGATGGTAGCTTCAAGAAAGGACATACAGTGTATGGAGCCCTACAGATGTTGGGAAAAGTCCTTGAACGGATGTATGCCCTTGTGGAGGTGAATAACAGGTGCCTTGGGGAGAGAAGTGTGGAAAGGAGGAGATGGAGGTACTACCTGCAGTGACTTCACTAGGTAAAAAATTACCAAAAGGGATCTGAGAACAGTTACCTTAGTTTTGACATGCTGAACTGCTTTTATCCTCTTGCATTGCATATTCACAATAACACATCCACTTGTCTGTGAGGTGCAGATCTTTTCCCTGATAGTCATTATAAAAGACAAAAACCCACATAGCTATTTGAGCTGATATGTTAGATGATGTTCACTTTTGGAATAGAAATTTTAAGTCAGCAATTTTTAAAACATGCTTTATGTAAAGCTATATGAATTACCACACTGGCTTGAAAATGTATTCCACCTCTGCTGTATATTTTTACAAATTGCATTTACTTTAAAACCACATAGGTTTCCTTCCTCTTTCTGGATTTTGATACAACACAGTGTGCCTCTGATTTGTTCAGTATGCAGAGCAGTGGGTCACCATTCCTTAGTCTGTTTTATCTCTCCTACATCATTTCCCAAAGAAAGGTAAAGAAATTTACTCTCTTCAGTCTGCTGACATTTCACATTAGTTTTCACATATTTCCAAGTTCATCCATGCTGAGTGAACTTTCAGAGGTTCAGAAACATTAGAGGCACAACATAGGGTACATGAAGCCAAAATAACAGCCCTTGATGACTCCTAAATTGCTGGTATTTAAAATTTTCAGAGTAACATTCCAAGCTACTTCCCAAATTCACAGTGAGTTTTCAATGGCTACTGTTGAATCCAATTCTCACCTCACACATGAGGAAGTTTGATACAGTAGGCAGGAACTAAGTCTCACAAGGCAGAAAAATAAATCCTTTTTTTTCCCTCACAAGAAAAGAAGAACAGTAAAACATGTTACTCAGTTTTCTCCATATTAATCCCACGCTATTTCCTTTTGTTCTAAAGAATCTTCTTCTTCCTTTTAGAACATCACAGAATTTTAAAATATGTTCGAATACATGAAATAAGCTGAAGTCTAGGACATTTGAAAATGTTGTAGACTTCAGCTAGGACAGAAAAGATTTTTTTCTGCAGGGAACCCCTTCGCCTTTGTCACCAGTCCCTTCAAAATTGCTGTGGAACACAGTCCTTCTTTCTGTAAACAGAATTCTATCAAATATATTTAATTCTCCCATTGAGTTAGGCTTCAGATTGCTTTCTCTTTCAAAGGGTCTCCCCATGCGCTCTTGCTTCATGCTGCAACATGTTGTCAGCACCGACTTAAAAGGTTAAAGTGGTATTTGTGAACAATTAATCCCACCTCTGGCAACTGGGAGAAAAATTATTTTAGTCAGAAGGTACTCTCCCATGGATCCTGATCCAGACTCCCTGTCTCTCTCCAGTGACCTCAGCAGTGGTACACCCTATCCCTGCTCTATGGCAACCAGCCTCGGGGGCTTGCCCCTTCCCTCTTCTGAAAGTTAAACTGGCACGAGCAATTTTATGGTGGAGGTGTTTATGGCAGCTGTGTGGGCTCCTGATAGCTAAGGTGGGGAGCAGGGCAAGTCACTGTCCACGTGGGTTAAAGAAAAAAGAAACATAGAGTCATAGCATCACAGAAGACTTTGGGTTGGAAAGGACCTTCAAAGGTCAACTAGTCCAACCCCCCTGCAGTGAGCAACTAGATCAGGTTGTCCAGAGACCCATCCAACCTGACCTTGAATGTTTCCAGGGATGGGGCATCTACCACCTCGCTGGGCAACCTGTTCCAGTGTTTCACCACCCTCATTGTAAAACATGTCTTTCTTATATCTAGTCTGAATCTCCCGTTTTAGTTTAAAACTATCAACCCTTGTCCTATCACTACAGGCCCTACTAAAAAGTCTGTCACCATCTTTCTTATAAGCCCCCTTTAAGTATTGAAAGGCCTAAACGAGCCTTTATCCAATTCTGCAGCTCCTTCTCAAACCTAATGATGATTTAATTGGTTTTAACATAGGATCTGCCTCAAGCAATAGAGGTCAAAACATCAAATGTAATGAAAAGGAGTACCTGCTGTCTCATTTATGTGACCTAAGAAAGGCAGTGAAAACAAAATTACATTTGACTGAGCAGAGGATAATAAGATCTGTGAGTTACAAGTGGAGTGGGAATTCTCTATGCCCTGTCCTGATAAGGGCAATTAGAGAGGCATTATCACAATAAAACCAAGTGTTCTCCAATAATCAGGTGCAGTTCTAGTGAATGTGCTGGTGCTGACAGATCACACTCCAAAAAAGGCAGAGGCAAATAAACTGGTGTCTGAGCATCATCTGAATAAACGTTTTCTCTAAAGAAAGAGAATTTGAATAAGAAAATACACCAGTTAAATGAGATCATTTAGAAAAAGAACTATCCACCAAGGACAAGAAAAAAAACTGGGCCAAATATGAAAATAATGAACCGTATGATGAAAAATAAACAAAAAGGAACATAGAATAAGTCTTTGATTAAGCATCATCTTTTGCCATGAGGTTGCCTATGTTTCCAGGGCACTGTAGTGCCTGGAGTGCCAAACACATTGAGCTACCTGACAAACAGTTGCTTCCTGGCCAGAAAGTGCTCTTTCTGCATCAATTTTCAGTTTGAAAGAATTTGTTAAAACTTTTGCTTATACAGTATCTTGAAAAGAGGGATGGAACTCATCTCTGAAAAATTATATATGCAAAAATAAAATGGTTAAACTGTTGATAATGCCTTTCCTAGGTGATTTAGGGAACCATGAGAAAACTGCAGCTAGCAGAGTATTTTCAGTATCAAGATAGCAAAACTAGAGACATTTTTGCCATCTATGACAACTGTACAAAGGTTGGCAGATAATTTCAGCCCAAAATTTAGCATGCTAATAACAGCAAAACTTAATAATCTTTGTCATCAGGTACCTATTCATCTTCATATAAGTCAAATTATGGCTCTTGGCATACTGTTCTCTAGCATAGGGCACAAGTGTCTCTCAGGACACAGGGCATTCAACTTCACCAGGAGGAAAGATATGGCCCTAGGGTTTACACAAGCTCTGTGGTTGCTTGCCTTTGTTTGCAAGATTATAGCTTTATCATCCACCTGGTTTTCCATGATAGTGGAATTACTCCTTTAGTTGTGCAGTCATGTTTACAGCTCTCTCCCAGACTTCTCTTCAGAGAAACCAAGGCCCTTCCATGATTAAGAATTCCTGTTTCACACTACCCAACCCTGCAGGTCTTGGCATGAGAGAGAACAGTAGTAAAAACTCAGAATTCTCAATTTTCAGTCTCAAGATCCAACTATAAATGCTGTGTCATGATTATTTATGTATCATATTCTTTCTGGTACTCTAGATACACAATCAAAACTCTTCTCTTGCATATTAATCACAGAAGAACCAGGTGTGTGGTGGAAGAACTAAGTGTAAATTTGAAACAAGAAGGACATCTGAAGACAGGGCAACAACTGCTGCTGCAGTTATTGACAATGCAAAACAGAATAAAATAGGTCAGCCCTTTGCATAAAAACCATACCTCTCCTACTTAAGGTGAAAAAGTTCAGTTCAAGTATTTCATGAAGCAATTTCTGTATTAGTATCAGTCCTAATCAGCAAACAGGAATGCATTCAAGGACTACTATGCTAATGAACAACTGAACACAAAACTTGTCTTGAGGAAAGATATCAAAACTTGACACAGAAGACAAGAGACAGAAAGAAATTATATAGGAAAGCAGAAATTCAAAGGAAAATAAAATTCAGAATAAAGGGTTATTTTCAATTAGTTAGAAAGTCAAAAAAGGGAGCTTCAGGAAACAAAATCCAACTCTTGTAAAAGGAAAAAAATCCCAACATTAAGAGTAACAAGTGTGGCTTCAAGCTCCGAGATCAACAGTAATTGGAAAGGCAGTAACAAAGAACATCAAGAGAAAACAAGCTAGACTTTACATTTCAGAAGCAGGAAGCCTTTCAGCAAATACATGATTCAGATGGGCTACCAGAAAACAGAGTAATTTCAGAGACACTAAAGTCTAACCAGGGAAACCCTTGCTCCTTTTGAGTAGTTCCTTACACCTTCAAAGGCCCCATTGATTTCAATTACTGGTTTCCTAAGGAACTCCGGTGGAAAGTACTGTATAAGGTGATTATCATGAGGTAGTCCTAATAATTTCTTTTCTTCAGTCCTTCATGTTTAATAGAAAAGAATGACAGTAAGAGATTTGTGTGGAGAATACCTAGTCATTGCTGGATTAAATATTTGTGTTTCTGAGCCCAAGTATTCTGTTATTATGCAGTTAACATTTCTACTGGCTTTGCTAATCAGAAAATGAATGGGAAAACATAGGTAAGGAATATGTTAACCTCAGAAGGTCTTTAAGCTGAGTATGTCTAAAGGCATGAAACTATTGCATCAAGGCAAATGATCAACTCTGTTCTTATTATTATGGAGTGGATTACTGAATGGCAGTTTACTGAGATGCCATTGATGTATATAAGTCAGGTTTGAGGAAAATATTTAATGATATTTGTCTAAAATTTAAATTTTATTGACACCAACATTAAACAAACTACTTCAAATGAAAGTGCACTAAAGTTAAGCTTTTACACCAGGAGATAAACAATGGTGTAAGTATGAAATATTTTTGTTATTAAATGATCAGTCATTATTACTGTTGCTCTTAATAATCTCTCTTGAAGAGATTTTTTTGTTTTCTTTCCAATAAGACAAAGTCCTAAGTACATAATATGCACCAAACTCTCTTCTCCTTTCTCCCAGAATATAACAAAACCAAAATCACAGCACAATATATGAATAAAACTTCTGGGAGCATTTGGAAGAAGCTTCTTCATAAGTCTATTAAAGGCTTTTAGTCTGGAATCATTAATAATGAACTCTATTCTAAACACAATAGATAATATCAAAAGAGAAAGGTGGAAACTAAAATGAGAAAAGGCTATTACTGTAGTGCAAAGACAAGAAGGGAGGCATGGTGGTTTGTTATGCAAAGGGGTATTCTGAATGCAGGAAGAAAAAAATTGTATTTTTTTCAAGGTGAAAAAGGTACAGCAGCAAGAGTTTGAGAACTGTAACTGGAACAGTGGGAGAAGAGGGTGAACTGCTGTGAAATAAACCCAAAGCTCAAATTATGTGGAGGTCAAGCTCTCAGATTTGTCAGTGTGACCCAGCTTAATGATTATTTTCATGACTGGTATCAATACCCATTAAAAGCTCCCAAAATAAGAATAAAACTCACCAGCCATTTTAATTATAATTCTGGTGGTAATTTTGGTCTATCTTCCTTCCAAGCTCCCTTCATCATTCAAAGAATGTTCTTAGTCTCTTATAGCCATTAATTTTAATAAGAAAATAATGAAACATGTTTGGTTTATCTCACAAAGATTTATGTAGTTTTTTTTTAAATTACAGTCCTAATTCCAGTCCAAGATCAAGTCATAGTCATATAGAACCAGTTCGATGGGTTATGTGAAATGGGCAGTGGTCTCTTCTTCTGGTGTAGCTAGACATAAATACCTAGCTTAGATAGGCACCGTGAAAAATCTGTTAAGAGTTCACAAAGGAGCCTCCCCTCAGTGATGCAAGTCTCTAGTCTTAGGATGTCTGGACAAAGACATCCCCCACTGGCTTCAATGCAAAGATGTAGAAGTATTTTTCAGAGACATTCTGATCATCTTGAAATTTGAGACTAGATGGTTACAAATACCAACTTTTGTCTGAGAATCCTAGGCTTGTGCTATGATTTAACTACTTTTCTTCTTGCAGGAAGAAAATTCTGAGAATCAGAGGTTGAGACAGAGTCCCTAACTGAGTCTGACATAACCTTGAGGTAACATATCTTGGGCATCACATTTCTTCTCCTTTTAGCTTTCAAAATCTATTTCCTAGGTATACAGATAATTTTCAAGTGGTTTAACTTTACAACTAGAAGATGTCTGATCGTCAAATATATGTTCCTATGCTTACTGTAAGATACTTAACCTCAATAATAGAAATCCTTTTACTCAAAAATTTAATTACTCGGAAGTCATAATCCAGTAAGTCACAATAAGGAGTATTTACAGCATTAACCTTTAAATCATAATAGTCACAGAATAATTAGATTGGATACCTAACTTGTTGGAGGTCATCTGGCCTATCACCCAACTCAAAGCAAAACCATCTTAAAAGTTAAATCCAACTTTGAAATTAGATCAGGTTGTTCAGGGCAGAAATCTTCTCTACACAAATACTTTTTGAGGCAGCAGTTCATGACAAGAAGATATTTTGCATCTCTAGAAATTTCTTCCTTTCATACATGCCCTTACCTGCTAGGAGAGCACACTGTCAGTACAAAACAGACAAAAACTGCGTAATGAATGACAATCACCCCGTATTTCTGATGTAGCAAGAGTGTAGGATGCACTCTTGCTAGCTGCAATGTGGCATTTCAGGGTATTACCTCACTTTAAACAAACTCCTTCTAGACTCTCAATGACATGTTCAGAAAGTTCATTCTCCAGCTACAAGAGGAATTCTATTTTAATGTTCTTTTTATATCTTAATTTGTCTTGTAGGTGTCTTTCTGCAAGTTTTATATGTGCAATTAGAGGTGAGATTTCCCCCTAAAACCACACAGGCAGAGAACACACATGAAAAAAAGACATGGGTCTTTGCAGTATGGACATCGTACAAGTCTTGTGTTGACTTACTTCAAATATTGGAGGCAGCTTTGAATGAAAAGACAAAAGGATCTTAGTGAGCAGCAGAGACTAAAGTAGACATGAATATATCCACAGTTGTCTCCTTCCAAGTCTACACTCACTCCCTGGATCCCACTCTGCTTCTGAGATACATTCTTCTAAACACAGTAAAATAAAAGGGAAAGATAGCCGTTAACTATGAAAGGGTTTATGATAAAAAATAACATTTGCAAATTACTATAAACCTCTTGTGGTACAAAAGAAAAGCTTAATTTGAGTTCCTTTTAAGCTCCCCTTACAGCTTTTTCGTCAGCTGTATAATTACCAGTTTCTTAACTCATGCAGTCAACAGTTGTTGCTTTCAGTGGATTATGCCTCACATTGTTGTACTGATCGTGTTACTACTGCCTCTGTTTTGTTCACATTGACCAGATTTGAGAGGAAAACAACCTTATTTCAGAAAGTGGTTCAATCTATTGCTAATTTATGTGGAAGATTGAAGACACTCTGGCTTTCAGGGAAACACCAAAGTTTGGATGACACTGTTCCTTTTTAGTGACAGATTGTTCAAAGCTAGATTTTAATAAGGGGCAGTCAGCAAACAATTCAGGATTATAGTCAAGAGTTTACATACAGCAGATACTTTATATTATCGGAAATGAAGACGCCCTAAATTACATGCAGCAAATAATCTGTTTTGACTTCTAAATCAAAGGCCAACATGCTCAGCTACTATCAATGCACATAATTTCCTTGAATTCTAGAGAACTGAATTAAAGCAAACATGGTTCAGAAGTGAAGTGCTGAAAGAATTTACATGAAAATGACAGACTACTAAGTATTACTGAAGTTTCTGAAAGATATTTCAGCATCAAGTTATAAGCTTCAAATGAAATTTAAGATTCAGCATGTTAAAAATGATGAACTTACAAGAAAAATGTCTTTTTCTTTACAGTGGGTTAACAACTCTTTTACATTTTAACTAAACATCAGGAAAACCTCAGAAAGGAATTGCAATTCCCAAATTCTATATTTGCTGATATGAGGGGAGCCAAAGTGTTTACAGACTGTGCAAGGATGCAGTTCCTGATGAAATGGTATGTCAAATAGCAGCATTGTCGAATATAGAACAAGAGAGATTCATAAGAGGGATTCATTTGGGATTTTGTCTTTGTTGCTTAATAGGACAATTCAGCATGATTCCTCCTCCTTTGGTCAGCTGGTCTTTGCATGCCTTTTTAATCAAATTGACTACTCCCTGCTCATTGCAGGGGGGTTGGCCTAGACGACCATTAAAAGTCCCTTCCAATCCAAACTATTCTATGATTCTATGATTTTGGATTATGAAAAGAAATATTTTTATTTTCTTCTACCATCTCCAGGCCCAAGTTATGTATACTTTCCAGATGAGTGACTAATAACAAAGTATATCACATCCAAAACTGCAATGATCTTGAATATTAAAGTATTTGGACCACTCTGCAAGAGATCTATACCAGTAACATTGATCTTGTTTACTAAGAGACTAACCTAATTCATAGGTTGTTGTAGAAGCTGCTAAAAAGAAGCGTTTTTCAGTGTCAGTTTAATCAAGTGAACCCTCTTTTTTCCACAGAATTACATAAAATAGCTACAATAGGTTCAAGAAAATGTCACTCTATCTCAGTACCATGCCTGGCAAAATAATTGGCACCAGATGTAGAGAAAAGAGAATAAGACGAATGCAAGCACATATTATGCTTTTCCTCATATATGGTAGCAAGATGGAAGGCTGTTCTTCTTGGCTTTTTATTCTTTGACTTTGTCTAATTGTTTTTGGGATCCATGCAAACTCTTTGCATTCACAGTACGTTGATGTAATGAGCCTTACATTTTAAGAGGGCGTGATGTGAAGCAGTATCTCTCCCTGTTTCTTAATATCTTTTGCCCAGTAATTCACTCCTGCCTCCTATTAGGTACGAGTTATCTCCCTGTTTAAGTTCTCCATGATTTTGTAGGCCTTTATCATCAGCTACTTTACAGGTTAGGGGGTCCTGGCCTTCTCTCATACTGCTCCACAGACATGCATTCCCTTGTGAGTTTTCTATGTAACTTTTTCTTTTTGATAACCACGGACATTGTTCAAGACGTAGGTATGCAGTGAGTTCACAGCGATATGATCCTTTCCATTCTGCTCTCTTTGCCTCCCCTAGTCTGTCCTTGGTTCGCTTTCTAGATCACTGTTGATTACTGAGCTGATGTTTGTATAGAACTGTATGGGTGTGTGGAATGGGAGAGAGCCTGGTTCATTACCTGCTTAAGGACTATTCAGTGTAAAAGATAGGACACATAACAAGTAAACCGATAAATTAAAGACAGATGAACAACTGTAAAAGAAAAGGTGACCAGGGGGACAGTAACAAAGACCAGAGCTCTTTGGTCGCTGATTGATGGCCATTAAGGGAACTGCTTGGGATCAGCCTTGAGAATTGCCCTGGACTGTGTTACTGATAAGAAGCTGAAATGTGATTATTGTGAGCATTAGGGATTATTTCAAGGGACTTGTGTGGAATTTCTGTTGGGCCTCCTCCATCCCCCTTGTGGGATAGTGTAAAACTTATGGAATGTTTAAGGAAAGGACCAAAGATAAGGAAAGAGAAGGCTATTAAGTCACAGGGCCCATAGCTGTCCATGCCAGTAATTTATCACTGGACAGACTTGCATGTTTTCACTGAATTTGGCTGCTACTGTAAAATCTTTAACAGGAACGCCTATTATAATTCTAAGATCTCTTTCTAGAATGGTGACAGATAGAGCAGATGCAACAACTATGTATTTAAAAGGCAGGATTTTTTTCCTTTCATATCTTGCATTTATCTATGCTGAGTTCCACCTGGTATATTATTTCTCTCAGTCAGTCAGTATCACAACGCCCTTCTGTGACTCTGCAATAGGTTGTCATTTTCCATTCCCAAGATAACTTTGTGCATCTGCTCATTTTGCTGCACTGACAAAGCTGACCATCAATTCTAGCCCTTAATTTTTAGGTGGTTTTTTTTTTTTAAATGAGTTACTTATCTAAGTAGAGTGATCCTCTCTATAATCTCAATAGCACTGTAGTATCTTTGAGTATGCCTTTTTGAGTCACTACTCAGAGAACAGATAGCTGGATTTTGCTCAACCACATTGCTCATGATTCCTCCAAACAACTGACAGATGTGTGAAGTGCTTTGTAAGAGCCATATTGACTCTTCTCTAAAAAATGTATCCTTATTTCTTCATTACGGTCTTTATCTATCCTTCCTTCCTTCCTTCCTTCCTTCCTTCCTTCCTTCCTTCCTTCCTTCCTTCCTTCCTTCCTTCCCTCCTTCCTTCCCTCCTTCCTTCCCTCCCTCCTTCCCTTCCTTCCTTCCCTCCCTCCCTCCCTTCCTCCTTTCTTTCCTTCCTTCTTCCCTTTCCTTCCTTCTTCCCTTCTTTCTCCGAATCATTGGTAACTCTCATTTTATCCCTATATTTCGTGACAACTTGGGCAGTCTTCTGTCATAGTTCATAGACTTTCTTATTCTTTAAATGCACTCTAATTATTTTTAATATCTTCCTTTATTCCTCTGGAGCCTCTCCTGCAAACTCTTCCCTTGAATGAGATAAAGTTGCTTAATAGTATAAGCACCTTTGACTTTGGGGAACGCCAGACCTTTTCTGCACTCAAATGTTGGGCTCTTTTAGACTTCTTTTTTGTAACTTTCCTCTGGAAATTTAAATCTGGACAGAACTAGTCCTCCTGTTTGTATTTCCATCAAAATGAAAAATAAACTTGTGGTCAGTTGATCCAAACATATTTGCCTATAGTTAGGATACTATAGATGAATCAGTTATCTAAAGCGGGTTCAAAACAGGATCACCTGTTCTTAGTTTATAGCTCAATTAATGAAAAACTGAAAAATTTTGTTAAAATAAATAGTGTTAGACTTTAGTATTTGCAATAAGTGCATTGCCTCACAAGTGCTTTGGAACTTAATATTTCTTATAAGGATAACATTTCCAAGAGCATTTCTCTCTGTAGAAAAATTAGCCTGTACTTAAGCCACATCTGATAGTGGGATTCATCAGCAGGCTCCTATTGCTTGCTGCTGCAAGTAAATTTTAATTTATTCTTCCACTAATTACTCCAGCTCGGGAGTTTTCTTTTTTAACTGTGGAAATGCTTCCAGTTTTGTACTGCCAATTAAAGACAATAAAATATAATACTCAACCATCCAATTCATTCTTCATGAGCAACACACAGTTCATAGTTCAGTTTCAGTCATTGCTTTCCAGTCCTGCTTCTGTAAGCTCACCCTGTACAGAATTTCACCTTGCACACCCCTCCTGTTAGTTTTTCCAGTCAGTTGCCCTTAATTTTGCCATTACTTTACAAATACTTCATACACTGTGTTTGACTGACCATTGCCTCTCTCATCTGTGATTAGGCACTAATTGTATTGCAGTCCAGTAATCACTGTTAACAATACTAGCACTGTCTTCCTCATTGATCTCTCATTTTCTGCTTAATGATATTACTTCATCCACTGTAACTTTTAAATTACAATTTGCTTTGGTGAGGTTTTATATGCCTTTTAAACTAAGCTCTTTGATCAGCTGTTACGTAGTCTGGCTCTGCCGTGCTTCATTCTCCCTCAGTACTCCTTTGGCTGCAATAAGAGGCAACTGATGCAAAGAAGTTTAATGTAACTTTTAATGACACAAGGAGCTTGAATGAAGTGCTTTTGAAATCCACGTACTGACTAAGCTAAACACACCACAAAAAGATAACAGAGTGAGTTAGAAAAGGAAAGGGTCAATTTTAGCATTTATTTAAAATTGTGAAATTGTTCTCAGGTTAGAAAGAGACTGCTTCAGAACTAGAATACTAAAGTTTTGCCCATTTGTTCTTTATTGCATGGGATGGAAAGGCTGTGTAATGAAGATTAACATGAGACACATTATTGCATGTTAGATGTGCCAACGACATTTTGTAATTGGAAGGTACTTGAATTAGGGACTAGGCCAATCACCAATAAATTTAAGGTAAATGTTTCTATTGATTAAAACCAATATTTAGATCAGTCTGTATTAGCCAGACTCAAGCGTTTGATGCAACTCTTGGTGAAGTTAATGCTGCTATGAATACTGATTAAGGGGAATAGAAGCCAGTTTAAAATACATCTCAGCTAACCTCCTGTACAGCTTGGTGTCTTGCAGTCTCAAACATATGCATGTCTGAATAGGGTAGGCATAATATTAAGTTTCCTTAAAAATTATAGTAATCCTCTACAGGTTTTGACAGTTGAGAAATGTATTACTTTGACAGTAGACGTTTGAATCTGAATTTCTCTTTCAAATTTATTTCATATTCTCTTGAAAAATCTTTTAAAGAGTTCACTGTTTTTCTGAGGGATCAGACTGAAGAAAAATATGTGATATGAATGATGAGTCCTAGAGAAGCAAAGAGAGAGGGAGAAACTACTTGAGAAATGATCTCTTTTCAGTTTCCCCAAGAATACTATTCTGAAGTATGAGATTTGCTCCTGAAGCCCATGCAGCAATTCTGCCAGAAGTGCAGATCCCATACTTAGATTGTTTTTTCTTACACATACCAGATGATGCTGTGGAATGTTCTCTTCCCATAGAAGGGAAGTCCCTCAGTAAAGTAACTTCTCTATGTCTGAAGTTTTCAGTTATTTTTTTCAGTATGAGTTTTATCCAGTAGAGAGAACTTTAGAAAGAAAACTTTGCTTTGATTTGGAAGTAAAATAAGGTCATTATAAGTTTCTGTCAGAAACTCAACAGACATCTACTTATACCCTAACATAACTTTGGGTCTAACTCTTTACTGAAAACCCTTAATAAGAAGTTGTGAGAATTCCAACCAGTAAATGGCACAGTTAATTATTTTAAACATATTTTAACCCACTGAATTATGATCTTCATTAATTAGTCCTGAAAGGTTATTTTCCTTTTACATGTTTTAGTTGTGAAGGAAAATTATGGCTCTAAAATAAGCCTGACAGAAAAGATATTTGAAACTTAAAAAAAATAAGAAAATAAGAAACATGATTTTTTTATTTGTGAAGATATTCTTGGGCCTAAAAGTTAGTTTCTGAAGATTACAGCACAAAGCAAGTGATATTTTTCTGCCACAAAACCAGGATTAAAGCTGAGAAAATTGTTTTTAAAAAGTGCGTTCCAACCACTCTGCATACCAGGTGGGCATCAAAAATCTATCTTATGGCTATAAGCTACTCATATAAATCACCTGATGCTCCACTTGGAGCAAGAAGCTGTACAATACACTGAAAACACTCTTTATTGTGATAATGACAAATACATTGCAGGGTTTGTTGACATATTCATAGCTAGAATCCTGACGCTACAGAAATATCTTGTTGCCACAATCTGAGTCAGAAACTAAAGAAAAATGGTTTCCTCCAGAAAACCTCTTATGACCCCTTAATCCCTTCCAACCTGCCACAGTTCAGAAATTCCAGCATTTGCCCTTATGATCCTCACCTCCTGCAATACCTCCTCCCACCATGCTCTAACCACCCTTCCTCTTCATCACCATTTAAATTGCTCCCACAGCTTCTAGTTGCTGGATGATGAAGAGACATCTACTATGGCTGGTTCTGATACTATTCAGCTTGTTGGCAATGGCTCAGATAAGCTGGAGTGACTATTCCTCCAGTGGGTGAGGGAAGGGAAGAGGAACAAATTGAACAGGGATCTATCCCTTCGCTCTATAGTCTTCTGTATGAAACTAAAGGAACACAAAAGCTTTGTGATCTCTACTAAATTATCACATATGGCTGGAATGTATGCAGTATGTTCCCAAATTCTCTGGAAAGTGAGGAGATGAAGGGAACAGGCAAATAGTATGATTTTAAAAGACTCATTTCAGTACAAAACAAGGTTAAAAAAATCAATACTTATGTTCTCAGTGGTAATGCTTCTAACTAGATTACAAATAGTGTCCAAGTCATCTGTTTAAGTGTACTTTGCACATAGTAAAGAGAGCATCCAAACATCAATGTCTAACTTCTCAAATGTGACATCTTTTGAGGCTTACTGAATTGTTCTGGCATAGATTGATCTAAAACTGCACATTTTATGCAGAACTGAGAGAAACAGTGGACACCAATTGGGTCTTACATCTAGTGGAGAAAAGCATAACAAGAATCAATGGCTGGAGCTTGCAGCTAGACATATTTAAACTTGTAATGAGGCAATTTTTTAATTGCAGTGGTGATTAACTATCAGAGCCATCAAGTAAAGTGATGATATTTCTCCAGTTGTTGAAATCAAGACGACGGCTGTTCTGGGACCAAAGCTCGAGCCCATTAGAAGTTACTTGTCTTGCTTACTACAGAGCTTAACTAGGTGAAATTATCCAGCTGGTGTTATATTTAGCTCAGGCTAAGTGATCTAGTGATCCCTGTTGGCTTTCAAATGTATGAACTGATGAAGTGAAGTTGACAATAGAGAGTTAGAATTTGCAAACAGCCAGACTTGAGGGAATATGGGATGCATCAGTTTGGTGGTTAAATGGCAGAGAGAAGTGTGGCTTGAGCTGAACTGAAACAAGTTTTATGCAGAATTTGAGCAGTGCTAAAAGGGAATGGGAAGAAAAAAAAGATTTATCAAAAAGAACTTAAAATCTTTTTCTGTAAGATTTTTTCTTTTCATTGTGGACAACTAAGAAAAGATTAAAAGTTTCCTTCAAAACATTGAAATTAAACATTTTGTATTAAAACAATCTCCCACAACAAAAATTGTGATGAATTGGCTGCAAAATTTCAATTAATATCTGATTTTCATAATTCCTTTTTTGCTGAATATACATTTTTTTCAGAGGAAACAAATCTACTCAGTCAAGCGAGCCATGCAAATTATATTGATAAGAAAGGTCAAAGGTGTAGCCATAAGCATTACTCTGGCATGTCCTGATTGAGAAAGGAAGGGTGGATTGGCAGTTAGAGATTACTTTAGGGAAAACTATAAAATGGTTAATATGACCACTAAGAAAAGGTACTCTATCATAGATTAAAACTGAAGTTAGTTTTAAATAGAATCTTGATAGTATTTCTCACAGATTTTCCATGCATATGAAACTAAGGAACAGATGTGAGTGATGGAGCAATTGATACTTGCGTCAGACGAGGGTAATGGTTTATTCAGAATAGCATATTTACACAAATTAATCCAATGCAACACTTGGATAAATGGCTAACCAATATTTATACAACTGAAATTCATTGAAATAGTACTCATAAGATGCTTAATAATTGTTTGTGATGTCTTCTTATCTATAACTTGCTACCAATTTATATTAAAAATATTTATGCAAGAAAGGACAGATTTACCTACTAACAAAAAAGGGTTTTTGATACCATGGTAGTGAGTGGTTTTCTTTAATTGCCTTTCTTCCATGGCTTCTGTGTGGCAATGGTACAACATGCCACAGTCGTCCTCCTCCTCCTACTGACCTTCCTACATAGGCAAGCTGCATTCCGCCAGGATTCTTCATGGAAAAACTGCCAGCTTTATTTATTTAGAGTAAATAAAGTATAGCAGGGGCTACGAGGATGGACCCAAAACTTCCCATTTAGCTACCGTACCTTTAACAGTCTCTCAAGAAATTCACCAGAAGTGATCAAATGTGTAGATTTACCAGTTCACTTGCAGCTACCTTGAACCTTTGACGCTGTGTTGGTACAGACTTATCCCTTAGGTTGACAAAGCCAATTATTTTAAAATCGGTCCTAGTAACTCTACTTCTGAAACGTCTTTATTTCTACTCAACAGCAGCAATAATTGTTCTCATGCTTTTATACATAAATGAATTCTAGACAAAACCGACTCCACATCAATAGGCAGATTCAAATGCTGTTGGGATATGACCACCGTGATCGTGTCAGCCTTGTTTGTTTTCTTCATAGATTTTGGTTACAGTGATCTGTGTGCTATTACACACAAAACATCTAACACTTTAAATTCCTAATAACTTTTAGGTCATCAATGAAAGCAATTGCACATTAAAACACAGTAAATATGGCAAAAAGAAAAACATTACAGCAGAACTGAGAGAGGTGGTATATGAAAAGAAAGATGAGAACATGAAAACAAAAGATGTTCTAGTAATGTAGAATATTTTCTCAGTTTAACCAAGTAAATAAAGATTTGAGATGCATGCAGATGTCCTGCTTTTGGAAGATGGTATTTAGCACTGCAGAGACAGAAATCTGCCTGTGATGAACCACGTCACCAAAGGAACTGCACGTCTAACCAACAGCCAATCTTAAGAAACTTTAAAAAACCAGCTTTTCTTAGGAAATTCACCACCAGACTGTCTGATTAAGAGGAAGACAGCATTTCTTCTTTCTCTACTGCAAAGCACAAGTGTATACTTAAGTAATTTAAATACTACATCTGCAGTAGGAGGACTGATTTGCTTTAAGCCACTTACTGCAGGAGATACTGCAAGCACGGTTTTGGCAGGGTCCTCTTCAATGCATATCCTGACCTCAGCAGCTCAGTGCACATGAAAATTGAGGGAACCAAAATTGCCTCTCATTCCTTCATCTCTCTTAAACAGATATTGCCCAGTTTACTGAATGCCAAACAGATACAGTACAGGTAAGAGACTCTGCTCTTTGCTCAATTCATCCTCTTGAACACTAAGAAAATCATCTGGCGATATAACAAAAATAGCTGGTCCGTAACTCTGTTCCAAGTGCTAATTCACTCTCCCTCCACAGCCCCATGCAGATCCTTTTCACTCTCACGTGGCATGACTGCAGCTTGACACAGCTCCATAAGAAGAAAAGCTGACATTTACATGCATCACTAATCACTTTCTGCTCATTCGGCTTCTGTATTTCTGGCTCTCTTTGACCTGCATTTCAACTAAACATTGGAGATGTTATTAAAATCAGAATATATCTTTTCCTCCTAAGATGATATTCCTGATACACACAGTGTTGCCATACAGCACAAGAGAGCCCAAGGATCAATGCTAAATACATGTATCATGTTCAGTAGAATGCTTTGCTAAGTATTTGAGATAATGAGATCAGGCAGTTTGTCTGGGAACGTAAATCCAACAGCTTCACCTCTCCACCTGGCAAGACATAAATTTCCAATGAGCACTGCCCTGCTGTACTCCACAAGGGCTGATGGGGAGGTGTCCAAGTTTATGCTCCATTTAGCATTTGCAGAGGAAAACACGATGCCAGGCTCTGTTGTGCTGATGCGCCGCTGGCACTAAGGGTTTTGCCCCTATGCCGAAAAGGCAGGAGTCACTCTATTCTCCAGCTGAGGTACAGCAGGCTCACTGGTCACTCCTCGCTTTGCAGGATCCCCCTTCACACACACCAATGCAAGGTAGGCTGAGGACAAGTGTTGAGGGTTTCCTGTTCAATAGCTTTATGTTCAGGTCAGCCCGGTAGCACCAGTTGCCTCTGAAAGTTGGTCAGTATACAGGTAAGGAGAGACTTCTACCACCCCACATCCCACTGGGCACCCCTGCAGTGTGAACTCCCCACATACAAACTGTCTGGGCTTTTCCTCATGGCAGCATCTCAGCCATTTCATGACTGAATATGATGGGTTGGCATACACCACCATGTAACAGACCAGTTACCAGATCAAGTTGGAATCATACTGGGCAGGATAAATTCCTTGTGCCATAACTTTGTGGGACATGCAGTCTTTTCAGGGTGCTCTGTGTGTGACAGCAAATGTAGGCAACCATTGAGATTAGGGTGTCACAGAATCATAGAACAGTTTGGGTTGAAAGGAACATTCAAAGGTCATCTAGTCCAACCCCCTAAGTAAGAGGGTAAAAAGTAAGCATCATGGGAATTTTCTCAAGTGCAGTTAGTACAAATGTCTTACTGCAGACTGATTTGGTAGTGATTCCACTCACCTGGAAAAAAAAAAATCCCGAATTTCAGTACCTAGTTTAAAGCCGAACATTTGATGCTGCTCCATGATCACCTTATTTGGGTGGTAGATTCCATGAAGAAACTTGAGTTTCATGGTGGCTTCCAACAGAGATATATTTGATATTTCTTCAGCAGCTGCCTTCAATTGCTCTATTATTCTTCTCATAAGGCTGAAATAATTATACGGTGCTAAATGTGAGTCCATCAGTGCCTTATGAACCTCACAAATGACGGCTTTACTTTTATACTTCATGTCAGATAGGCATATCACCAAATGTATATGATTGGTTGGCCAAAGTATGATTTGAAATGTTTTTTCACAACCATTCTATGTCTTACTAGTCTTTCAGTCAGATCTTTATGAAACGTGGTTTCGTTGATAATATCTCTCTGGCAACTTCCTTATATTATTTTGAAATGTGAATCTCTTTTCTTTTTCAGATGATGCTTAAATTTTTTTTGTTGTCTTCAAGTTTAGAAGGTGATATTATGTACTGTAAGACTGCATTCTGTTCTTGGAGGTCATATTGTCACTGTCTATGGGCTGCCTGTCTCACCCTTTGCAAGTCCCAGCCTTTTATGTATTGGTGTAATTTATTTCAGTACTTTAATAATGGAGTGGCCTGTAATCAATATAGGGGATACTTTTATGATAGTCATGGATTATTCTTCACAAAACTGCAGCTCCTTAGCTTCTGAGAATGCTCTAAGATGACTTGATGCATGGTAACAAATGGAATGAAGCAATTCCACATACACCAAAACATTCTAAAGCTAGAAGACAGACAGCTGCAAATTACAAGGGCATAAGAATGGAAGGAGCACAGTTTTTGCCAAAGGCAGAATGCAGTCTCGTTTTTGCTAGACAATATTATTTCAGCAGCAAATTTGGGCAGCCTGAAGCAACATACATCTGTAGACATACAAAAGCAACTGAATGTCCTTTAATGAAGGTAAATAGTGATGATACACTCCCCCCCTAAGTACCAGGGTTTTCCAATTTGCAGGCACATGATTACTGAAACCAAACACAAAATTTCTGTTCAGTGAAAACGCATAATTTTTAAAGGTTCATATCCCATACTTACAATAGCCATTTTGTCTGCGTTTGGAAAAAGAATAACCAGGAAGAGAGGACAAGTATTGATTAAGGAAGAGGGTCAGAAAGAAGGTCAACATGAAAGCTTCCAAACATTCTGTAACAACTGTTATTGCAAAGGCTCATGCATCCAATCTCCAGCTTTTGAGTGTGGCTTGTTGCAGATAGATAGAGATGAAGCAGGCAGAAGTATAAAGATACCCTCCTCATGGTAAATAATTCCAGTAGCACAGGGATTTCCTGAAACAGAATATGTATTCAACACACCTTTTAATAGTGATCAGTGACTGTACTGTCAAAAATCAGTATAATACTAAATGGGAATCCCTTCATATTTTGACTATCTGCAACATCTTATGATACTGCAGTCACCTGTGTGTTAATTTTGAGTTTATAAACCTGTTGCCAGAATACCTTTAGGCATCTTCTCACTCTTGTAGTGGGAGAAATGCACTACTGTCCTCTTTTCTGTGGCATCCATGCCAAAAAGGCTCCATTTATCTTCTCTTAAGTGAACTTTTAACACAGAAAGCAAGGCAAAATGACAGCCTGGAAAGACAAACTGAAAAGCCAATACAAGAGACTTGAATCGGTTGGGATTCTTTTTCACTTTTGACACCAAATGCCAGTATTCCAGCTCACTGTTTTGGGGCACTTATACTAGCATTACTGCAGTTTTCAAGAGCAAGCACCGTAGACAAAACTCACCCCATAAATGACCATTTCAAAGAGATTCTGCAAAAGAAAACAGCAGAAGAAAATATATCTCTGAGGAAAACAGACGTGTTCTCCATTCTTTGTGTGTGAAAGAAGAAGCTTGAATAACCGCAAGAGCTATACAGACACTCAATGTGTTAACCATAAAAGTGCAGCTTATTAACCACAATAAGCTTACAGGAACATTGTGTACTAACAAGTGCTATTACCATCGTCAATGCAAGGACGCTGGATGAGAACACAATGAGGAAAGAAGATGATAAATCATTATTTTGGGGAAAAAATGAAGGACATTCAGTTTCATTTCTCTCTGCTAAATCCTTTCAAAACTACTGATTGAATAAAATCTTTGCCTAGAACAGTGACAGATAAAAAATGTCATGAATTTTTCTGAGAAAAAGGGATAACTAATCTAAGATCAGAAGATAAAAAAATTAGCAAATGTTTTAGACATTTTGAAACAGAGAATAATAGCAGCAGGTAGACTTAGAAAAAACAATATTTGAGCAAATGATAAAGAAAAGAATAAGTGATAATTTCATGTATTACAGGTAAGAAAAACCTGAATATATTTCAAAATAGCTTCGCACACAATGCTAAGAGAAATTAATGAAGGAAGATTAAGGGATAGGAACAGAAGAGGAGAAGAAAATTACAAATCTTAATAATAGAACCTGTTGAGAGATGGATGAAAGTCAAGGTGCAATACTTATGACTTTATGCTGACTGAAATGGCTTGCAAGTAATGCATCACTTTCCTCTTAAACTTGGCTAGTGCTAGGTGTTTGACAGGAAGTCACAAGAAATCCTACAGCTAACAGCTGCAGAAGAGCTTGATTGTTTTTCCCTCTGTTCCATAGATTTGTTGGCTTGTTTATTCTCTGAACATGCGTTTATAGTCCTGAGCCATTCTCACTGATTTAACTAGAAGATCAAATATTACATTCCTCATTAAAAAAGAATAATAATCTTTGTCCAGTCTAATGGGAGTATGGATGTTCTCTCCATCCACATAAATGCTTTATCATGTTTGATACCTAGTAAATTCCTGGCATCAGTGATAGTTTGTGGCGGAGGGTTTAATGGACTAAAAAGTCCTGAAGGGAAACACTGCTTTTCAAAATATATAATTTAACTTTAAACTATATTTACTGAATGGTGGTTGTTAAGCATATACTTTGCCTCATCAGTCAGTATGATTAGTTGTCCAATGCTTCAGTGCTTTAGTGCACCCCTAATAGGCTATTACGTAGCAAAAAGAAAGAGAAAAAGTCTTCAATGGTTTGGAAAAAATCATTATCTAGTTTGTTCTAAACCTTTAACACTATGCAGTCTCCATCTTCTGAATTTTGATTGTTCACTTTCTGAAGCCTTTTGTCAATAACTATTTTGACGAGGATTTACTATTTTCAAAATATTCACAGCTGCTTTTCAAATTGAAATCAATAACAAACATTGAAGAAGAGGGAGAAAAACAGCATTATGCAATCTACCCTGCATTTCCTTTTAGAACAGAAACTCATTTTATGCTGGATGGTGTCAGCTAGGAAGTTCTTACAACAAACGCTTTCAAATTTATTGGCAACCTCTTAGTTGCCAAGTAATCTGGATGGATGACCGTTTATAGATGGTTTTCAGTTTTTTTGATGGGGGGTGTGGGGGGAGTTGCCAGAACATGACTAGTCTGGGAGCACTGCAGCATGACACAGATGGCTTGAGGACTGTAGCCTTGAAAAACCCTTAAAAAGAATGTACTTTTTATCTCTCAAGAAACAAATTGTCTGCTTAATAAGCAACAAAAAATACTATATCTTATCACTGGTGTGCTTTTAAGTTACTTCAATAACAGAGGAAAATTACCTATTATTTTACTGCTTGCAGGGGTTTTGTTTTGTTCTGTTCTCTGTACAAACTTCCAGTGCAGGTAGGAATGCACATTGTATTTCTCCAGACAGAAACTGCTTCAAAAGAAGGTAAGTCTCACACTGCCACATACTGCAACTTGTAACTGTAATGTTTTTTTTTAACCTAAATAAATCTTCTTGATTGGGTCCTCAGGACTTGTCACAGATGGCGTTTTGTTAATTTGCTCATTTTTTGTTACGTCCTATACTGTGTCTTCTGCAAAGGTGAATCTAGTCAGCAGGGAGGAGGCCTTGTCCTGTCAGCTGTGCTTTGAATCAAATTGATCCCCCCGAGTGCAAGAGTTTGCCTATCGTGAAAACAACAGAGCATGCCAAGAGGAAACAGTTTCCCAGGGACAGAGACAGAAGAAGAGGGACAGGTGCCAAAGAGTCACAGAGGTGGAGCCTGCTGGAAGGGAGGAAACCTAGAGCCCTCCAGAAGTGATGGAAAGAAAGACTTGTCCTCAGGAAGCACAGGCAACTGTGCAGAGTTACTGCACGTGGGAAGTCCTTGGGAGTTGTTGAGAGCAACCCTGAAGAGAAAGAAGAATGAATAACCGCACACAGGCCTAATGTGTCAGACCTCTGGCACCTTTGGAAGTTATGTGTTATGAGCTTCATTGAATTAGCCTTCCAATTCCAGATTTTCAGGATACTGTGAGTTTACAAAAATTATTTGACAAGATATGCATTGTACCTAAGCAGAAAAAAGAGGCTTTTCTAGTAGAATGGGAAAAAATCTTTTAGTGATTAATCATATTGCTGACCAAGTGCACCTTCTTGCCTTCCTAAACAGAGGTCTCTGATAACATCCTTAAAAAAAAAATAATAAGGCTGTGCTCCATCAATTTCTGTGTTTTCGTGGAATAATTGCCATTCCCCATATTCTAAAGGATACAGCCAAAGAAAACATCACTTTAATGCACTAGAAGTCTAAAAACCCCAAATATTCCTGTCATTTCATTATCTTCATGGGAAATTTTAGATTTACCAAGTAGAAAGGTGGAATTCTGGAAGCTCAACAGAGGCTAAAAATCTTTTTTTGTTGTTATTGTTTTCAGGAGTACAAAGTGAATTAGAGAAGCTACAGAATAAAACAGAGATGATTCTAGGAGGACTTTGCATATGTTTCCTGTATTCAGTAGTAGACCCACTGTTTGGTCACAAATTTGAAGGAGACTTGTGACATAGGTTGCAATATAAGTTACACAATGGTAAATAAGCATGAGTTTCAGATGTTATCTTTCATAAGATGAGAAACCTTAAAGTTGAAGTTATTCCACTTTATACTTCAACTAAGCAAACAAACTTGTTGTTAAGGGGTTCACTTTACGTGTTCTCCTATGACTACAACCCTTTACCCAAACATTACACAAAAAACCCCAAGCTGTTCTTGAATATCCTTAGCTTTTGAAGTGGAGCTGCCTGATGAAGAGTAGTGCCAGAGGGCATATGCAGTGAACACTGCTGCTGAAACTGATGACGCTGTAGGAGGCGTCATACTTATAATGAATTCTGTCAGAAAATACAAGTCAGCTACCAAAATCAGATGTTGATGCAGCCACTTTCTGCCACATGAAAATAAGCTTGGAAATGTGACAACATGGTCAGAACACTGAAGGACTAACACTTCTGGGGAAACATCCAGCACAGAAAGGAAACAAGAAAGCACCTCTCTTTAGGAACCATAAGATCTTGGGCTAATAATTTTGAGCTCCTTCAAGAGAGGAGAGTTGTCTGAGAGAAATAATTATAAACCCCACTAGGACTAGGATAAAAAGTTTGCCACAGAGCAGTAGTTGCCACTTCTCTCAGCCTTGAGATCACACTCAGTTTCTCTGATTCCCCCTTTCCCACTCTCAAATCAGGAATCACTGCAATAAAGATCCTCCAGAAAAGCATCTTTCCAAGATGGTTTCCCTCATCCAAAATGGAAACCTACAGAAATTTTCTGCCCTTTGAAATCTAGGTAGGAGTTGTTTTCCCCTTCGATTTCAGCAACATAAGAAATCTGGCAAAGAGGTAGGAATTAGTCTTCAAATATGTCAATTGACCACTGTAAGCTTAGGAGACCTACAGAGAGCATGAACTTTCAAAAGAGTATTAACTCCTGTAATATGATGTAGGTAGGCGATACAGTTTCACTCAACCCGTGCTGCACGAAGACTTGGCCTTTTTATCTTTGGTGTAGAGTATTTAGCTCTCAATGGAGGTAAGATTAACTGAGGTCCTTTATTAATTCAAAACCCATTCCTTCACATTGCTTCTTCCTAGTGAAGGAAAAAGAAAGTTCAGTGTGGAAAAGTAAAGAACAAAGTTAAAGGCTGGTAGCTGAAAGCACTGAAAAAAAATCAAGGTTTCTGGCTAGGGATGTCAGAGATGCTCCCAGCAGCTGAAAGGAAATGTCAAGAACTAATCACTGATAATTTTTTATTTGCCCTCATCCTGAGATATGATCTCTGCTTTAAAAGAGTAGGATAAGGCTTGCCAAGGAAAACAGAAATACAGAGATTCACAGTTGAGTAGGGTTGGCAGCATGTGTCCCTAGAAACAAACATTTTAATGATTACTTCAATACCATTTCTATACTCAAAGCTCTATGGAAGGCACAGCTAACTACGTGTCACAAACGTGATAATAAAATGCTCAAATAGAAACAGTAAAATATCAGTTTTGTAAACAGTAAAACAATCAGAATATTTTTAGTACTTTATCTGAACCACTGAACAGACTGGAGATTCAATTGATAAAAAGCGCTAATTATCCTGACTCAAGGAATCCAAGGATGCCTCAGGAAACGTACACCACAAAAAAGACGGTGTGCTCATATGCATTCTGGCAAGGTCTCAGGTTTTTGGCTGACTTGGCTGAAGAAACCAGCATAATTAACCCCCCTGAATAAAGTTAGGTAGTGTCAAGACTAATATCTCATTCTTCAAACAAATGAAGAACTAGATTGTGCTGCAGAGATAAAGCAGCAAGCAAATGAGGACACTGAGAAAAATGATTGCGGGGAAAGCGGAAATTATTTAAACTCCAGGAAGCAAATCCTGTGATTCCAGCTATCTTGGATTCAAAAAGGATTTATAAATAGAGAAGCTTGTCTGCTGCAGGCTCCTGGAATATCAGAATGCAAGAGCCCTGCCACTCTAGCACAGAAAGGACATAACCATTGTGCAGAGGCACAAAACCTTCAATTCCTTTCAGACACATTTAGCTATTATACATACTGAAGTACTAACCTTTCTCACCTTTGTGCTTCCTTGCAAAGCGTGGCAGGAGGCCAGTGAAAGGATGTCTTTAATGATACCAGAGTCTATTGCAAAACTCAAAAACTTTAGAGATTACAGCAGTTGTAACTAGTTCCACACACAACTTGTCCCAGGGCAGTGTGAAAAGTGGGGAGAGTAAAGGAAGAATGCAACACAAACAGTGCTCAGGAAATGCCACAGTAAAAAATGGGAGTTCGAAGAGATAAAAATTTCCCCTCAGAGCAACAGATGACCTGCTTACCCTCAGCACAGTATTCAGAGTGCAGTATACAATCGTAGTACATTTCATAAAGACCCAAACCAACCACAATGAATCACATAGAGGTTTATATCTATGCTTGTACTCAGGTTGTCTATCAGCTCTTTTACATCCCTTCTGTGTGCCAAATACAATGTCCTAGAAATAATACTACCGGCTTCACCTGGTGCTATGTAGAGAGACAATGAGGTCCATGGTACTTACCGCATAGTGATCCACTATCTGGAATTGCAATGATAGGTGCAGGTCACACCCAAATTTTCCTTTCTCTGTCCCTTCTCAGAACAAAATTAGCATAATTCTCTGAAGCATCTGTTATAATGGACACTGGAGCAGACTTTTACAGTGTAAGCTACCCATGGGGTCACCTTCTTCCTCATTCATCACTCGCAGCATTGACTGTGACCCAAGAAAGCAAGGTGCTGCATTTTGCAGCTGGACTTCACAGGGAAGGGGTCAGATCTGCAGTGAACAGCTCTCCCTGAATCAGAAAACGCCCCTTTACACATCCCAGCAGGAAGATTATCTCACAATGCTCCTTTCTGAAGTATTTGATGTTACCAATCTGCTCTGTAATACCTGAGTGATGTCCTGGCTTTTCTTCTGCAACTGCTATACAAGTTGCTATTCATCACTAAACTGGAGCTTAAAATGACCTATAAGAAAACAAAAAATAGGCAAACAATCCATCTCACATTTCTTTAAAAAAGGCTGTCTCTGTGTTTTTGCTCTCTGAAAAAGGTCTGAACACTCAGACTTGTTCACAACACAAGCTAAAATTTTCTACAGACGTGAGTGAGTCAACCTTACTCCTGCAATTGCCTTTCTCAGCAATGGACTGATTCTGATTGTTATAAACCTGGAGCACTTAAGATGCTAACCCTCACTGCTGGCATTTTCTGAGAAGGTTCAATGCCACAGCATAGTCTTTGTCTTCCTAATCATACTCACATCGTTATGCTGCAGGATATTCAAGTCAAGCACTTGACACAAAGCTGCTTCAGAGTTGCTGTGTGTGGGATGCCATACTAATTCCAGAGATAGCCAAGAGACACAGGTACTTTCTCCTCCACTACACTGTCAATGTGATCCAAGTGAAGCAAAGACTGTGGGGAAGAAGGGCAATAAAAAAATGGTACCAGGGAGACTGTGGGTTCTCGTGACAGTACTGTAATGCTTAATTGCACTTACGGATAATTTCCACAGGCTGCAAGCTCTGAAAACACACATATAAGCAAAAGCACACGCACATGCACAATGGAAAATCTTGCAAATTTAATACGTTATTACAGGAGGTCTACTATAGGCTGTATTCACAAGGTCCCATCTCTGCATCTGAAAACACCATGCTAGAAACTGGAGTTGCCATGAAAGAAACATTAACCTCTCCACAGTCATAGTGATCACCTAGGACTTGAAAAGAAACCTGTCTGCACTGCTCCTAGCTGCTTGCCCTTGCCAAAAACAATGGCCCAACCCACTGTGTTCCCCTCCTGCCCTGCCTTCCCTACCAGCTCTCAGATCTTCTCACTTCTACCAGAAACTAAACATAGGGCTGGGCAAAAAGCATGAGTTCCCAGTTATCAGTGACACACCTGTGCTTCCTCAACTGCCTTCTCTCTCTTAGTCCTCTGTCTAATATAGATGCACAGACCCATACTCAGCCTTTTTTCCAAACAGCAGAGCTGCTTCTTGTCCTGCTTGTAGACAAGGCACTGACTTCCAGTGTTTCTACACTCACAGCTGAGCAGCAGTACTGCTTCAAGGTAGCACAACTTTTGGACATAGCACAGGTGTCTTATTAATAGAGCAAGAGCTCTGGGACTAGCAAGGAGGGGAATGGGCCAGTTCCAGAATGGCAGCACCCCATAGCTGCAGGAAGGAAGACAGTCAGCCTGTGGGTATTTGAGGTTACATCTCTGTATATTAAATCCTGTGCTGGCTCAGCAGCAAACTTTGGGCATCTTTACAGAGAGCACAGAATTTAGTCCCAGAGCCAGTGGCCTTGCAGAAAAAAAAGAGTTCACATGCAGTGCTCTCTACTCTCACTGATCCTCCAACCTGCCCTCTACGTCAGTCTCCCTTTCCCTGTCACACTGTAAGACAAAACAGCCATCCACTTGCCCTGTATCCAAAATATGCTATTGTGTTTGGGCATGAGGGAAATAACAGACCAAGAGACCACTCTGTACCTCCTTTCCTTTGATACCCACTGACACTTGCCCCGCCACTTGCATTCTCAGTGCCTACCTATTGTTCTTTTTTTTCTCCAACATTGATTCAAAACAGAGCCATAAGACAAGAAAAAGCAACTGGCTGGTCAATAAGTAAACACTTATCTTCACCCCATCTCACCCATTTTCCTTCCCATTTAAAGTAAAAACCCTTAAGGAGCTATTCTGGACTTTAAAAAAAAAAAACACCCAAAAAACCACGAAATACATAGAATGAAAGAGTTTGCCTGCTGCACACTTCTGGCAGATCAGAATGCAAGACAGATGTGTAGACTTCTCAGAAGTGGATTAAACCACTTATCAAAACAGGTTCTGCCCTTGGGCTGACATTTCACCACCATACGTATTTTGTTCACATGACTGTCTTTGTTTTCTTAAATCTCCTGTCTGCTCAGTTTCAAGCAAGAGGAGTTCAAGAACCTCAGCCTGATTTTGCCTTAAAACTATTAACCAAGGTTTGTTTTCCAGCTATGTTTGCAATTCTCAGCTGATATCTGTATCTTATTGTGGTAGGTGATGTGAAGAAACAGAGTAGGAGACACATCTGAAAAACTAAATAAACAGTGGGGAAGAGATGCCAAAACTCAGTAAAGGATGTGCTACTGACACTTCTACAGCTGGAGAAATAAGATAGCAAGGTATGCAGAGAGTGGCTGCAGAGGACAACTGTGGGATAAAATTAGCATTAGCCCTCACCCATCTACTCTCAGCCTTGCATTTGCATGCCACATCCCTAGTTATCAAGGCTCAGAAAGGAAGTTTAAGGCTGCAGTTCTCAAGCCTATTCATGTAAATCAACCTGATTTTGGGGCAGCCTTTCATTTTTAAAAGCTCCAGCCACAGTTCTTCACAATTCAGTTTCGAGCATCAGCTATCCGGGTCCCTTGTGACTCAATGGAAATGGTTTTGGCAGTTCTGTAGATCAGTAGCCCGTTTATTTAAGACCTTAAATATTGGCTCAGAGCTGAGCAAATGCTGAGTCCATCAGTAAAACGATGACAATTCTTGTACTGAAATGAAGGCATTTTTTACAGTTTGTCATTACATATTTTAATATTTTAGCTATTTACCTTGATATATGTTCTTCCAATAATATATTCCTACTAATCAAAGCAAGTGATCATATCATGGTCAGAGTGTGGGTACTAACAAAAATAACTAGAAATTTTAGTCCTGGATAAGAATCGTGACTTCATTTGTAATTAGTATAATTGAGTTACAATTATCTTAAAAAAACCATAATGAAGATCAGATCTTGCATTTTGCTCAAAATCCTGAATGTGTCCAACCAGTATTTTTTTTTCCCGTAGTCACACAGGCTTCTGTAAACCTGAAAAAAGAAATAAAATGGTTTTTTTAATCAAAGCCCCATAAATGGTGAGTTTTCAAGAAGAGACTATGGCTGACTCTAATGCAATTTATAGTCCAGACAATGTTGCTTCACCCCATATTCTTGCTGCTTCAGGGCTTTTCATCTATGGTATTACCATGAATGGTGTTTTCTGGGAATTGCATCATTAGCTGGTATTCCTGCATCTGTTCTAAGACAATGAACTCTCGTAACAGAGTTTTGCAAAAACAACAAACTGCTGCTAAAGTGCTGCTGAATATTCATACAGTGTCATACAAAAACTGTCATGTGATTTAAGAGAAGACATCCCTCAAAACTTGCTAAAAAGTTGTGCCCTTGTTTAAGGTGAAAAACTGTGCAAACCACAAAGAATTTAGACTGTATATATGTATAGCATATATAAAATACTTATAGCTTCAGGATTTAAATGATACATATATATAAAATATATAAATGCATTTCTGTATATAAAAAATTTAAATATACAAGCGATATATATAAACATACAATTTAAATTTTATATATACACATGTATAAAATTTTAATTATGAAGCAATAGTTATTTCTTTTGTTTTTCACTTTCAAATGCTGATTCAATATTAGATTTGACTAAAATTAATCCTGAGAACCCATTCCTACAAACACAATAAGCTGGCATTTCAGCTAAAATTTGGATAAGTTTTTGCACAAAAATGGAAACTAAAGTCAGAATCCATCCTTCCCCCAACTTGTCTTGGTTATGAGACTCAAGAAAGGCTTTATTTTGCTATGCTGAGCATTCAGCTTTTTGTAGGACATCTTTTGATACCTTCTTAGGATACTCTTTTGATATCCACAAGAACTGACTAAACTCTGATTTTGGGCAATATCCAACTTCAAAAAATATTTACCCTCAACTACACCACATGTTTTATCACCGCTTACATTTTCATTTTCCATGCCCACATTACATCAGTGGATTGTCATCATCCTCTGACTAGTACACCCAGTGCTGCTGCTTTGTAATTTTCAATTAGAATCACAGAATCATATAACTGTTTTGGTTGCAAGAGACCTCCAAGATGATCAAGTCCAACTATTAACCCAGCACTGCAAAGTCACCACTAAACCCTGTCCCTACGCAGCACATCTATACATGGCACTCCGTCTCCTTCCTCCACTGAGATGGCAGACCAAAGGACCTCGCTAGCATGCTGTCTCACACTGATATGCCACCCCCAGTCTTATCTTTAGCAAGTCTGGTTTTATCCCTTTTCCCCTTCAAACCTAGTTTAAAGCTCTTTTAAGCAGCCCTGCCAACTCCTAGGGTACAAGGGGATTTTCCAATAGCACTTTAGTCCTGTCTACAGTAAAGCCGCACTATTACTTAAATATTTTAAAAGTAGTGAAACACAGCTACCCTAAGACTTTACAAATTAGTTCAGAAAGTCTTCTAGAAAGCATGCTGGAGTTGGCTGTGAGTAAGAAAAAAACGATCAAGCTATGGTCGTAGGACCTTTCCTTTATTTAAAATCCTGTTTAAAATCTAAGTGACCTGGAACAATGGATAAAACTAGAGAAGACTGCATGAGTCATGTGTTTTTTCATCAGCTGCTCTTTTTTATCTCAAACAACAGCTTAAATGCTACTCAGGGAGCACATGTTATTAGCCTCAAGAGAATTATAGGTTTTGTGGTCTAGTTGTGCGCTTTTCAAAACAATTTCTTCAATTTATCCAGCATACATGCTTTTTTAAATGGGTAGCTGTTCAGAGGTTATTTTATGAAGTAATTAGACAATTTGTTCAACGTTTGGAAACAGATTTGTATGAGTGTTTTTAAAATTTTCTTTGATGAAGACACAAGGAGAACAAGATTGAAGTTGCTGCTTCAGGGAAAAGGCCTGGGTAGTAGATACGACTCTGGAATTGACCATTGTGTTACTTAACTCTGCATTTACAATTTTAAAGTACTAAAGATCAGCAATGTTTTACCCCCACAGCTAGCAATTGTTATGTTTCATTACAGCCATGTATGTCCTCCCCTTTGTCAGTATCAGTGGTTTTACAGATAATTAAATGTTGACAGGAACAATTTCTCAGTACAAAGATCAGTTCTGCAAGCTTCCATGGATCCACTGAAAATGAGCAACAGGCCCAATACAAAAAGTTCTTAAATCATGTACTAAGATTTACCCAAAATTTGTTCCTTGAGTTGGCATATTTTTTCATAGTTTTTCTGAGCATATTGTGTTTTATTATCTGGTTGTGAATGGTTGTTAAGATTAGCAAAACTGATGAGTGACACTTAATTTCAAGGCCATAAAATTTTAGTAGTCCCTACTGTAGGTAGCTCTGGCAACTCCAATCCGTGAAAAGAAATTTAACTTCTCTCCCAGAAATGAAACACAGCAATGAAGGTCCTAATATTTTGTGTCTCTGGACTGTCAAGTAAAACTTAGATATCTTACAGTGCTTATCAAATGACAAGCTTCAAGAAATAAAGCCGACAATTAAGCATGTTTGGAAATTAGATGAGTGAAAATTCCAGAGTCAATATACTGATTACAATCAAAGGAATGAAAGTTGTTTGTCGTGTTAATATGGGAACACTCTTATCAGGGCTGAAGGTGTTGGTAGACTGTCACAAATAAATATTTTATGCTAATTAAAGGATGAAAAGTTCACCTCTCCATCTGCTGAGACTTTGTACTGCATGCAACCTGGAACTTGCCCTAGCACAATATCAGCGCAGCCGGATGAGCATGTTGGCAAGAGCTTGCATTCAAAGCCTGTGCTTCTGCATCACAGCGAATTTCACGCATATGAAGCCATTTGTGTGTGTCCAGATTCCATTTTTACTAAGATCCCAGTCTAGGTAAAACGAAGGATCAGGAATGGTGTATTTATAAACTCACAGGCACTCAGGTTTCGTAATCTTCAATAATGGCATTAGTACACAGGTACGTAAGGCAAAGTAGCAATATTTCACAGAATGACAGAATGATTTGGGTGGAACGGACCTTAAAGACCATCTAGTCCAACCCATTTGGGACAAGTGCAGCTGGTACTCTCTGACACTTGCCTGTCCAGCTCTGGTTCCCATTCTTTATAATTTTTCCAGACTTGAACCAACCATATCAGGTGTCTGCTCGAAGCAAGATTCAATAAATAAAGAAGGTTTGAATAGACTTCTCAGAGCTCAGAGAAGAAAATATCTTCCACAGCATAAACAGAAGGATTGGCTTTTGAATTGAGAAATAATAGTTTACACTTCCAAAAAAAAAAAAAAAAGCCAATTAGTGTTTGAATACTAAAACATTGCTCTAAGCATGGGTTTTGCTTCCTCTTCTCCATCACAGACCTAGTGCTTAGAGACCTTAGTTATTTGAGTTTGATAGCATCCTCAATTACCTGGTCTTTGCTTTACACCGTAGGAACTAATACCCAAGGAAGTAAAAGCCAAAACTTTCAAAAGCATTCACTGATGTGGGGCACCTAATTTAACAGCTTTAGGCCATCATCCTCCTGAACACTTAGCATTTCACAAGACTTCGTATGCTCAAAGCACAACTTTAAGTGATTTCAGCCACAGCTCTGTGCTCAGAACTTCCATAGATCTGCTCCTGGATATCTCATGTTGCACACACTGGAATATAAAGCTCACAGTTAGTGGCCAACTGTGAAAGAGCTGAGTTTTTGCTCTTGGCTCTGTTTGAAATTGCTTTGCCTTTAAAAAGGACTAAACCAGAGCATCATGCACCACACAAACCTGATTCATGTTTAAAGCACAGTTAATCTTGTAGGCTAACTACTAGTGGAAGAAAGGACTGGGGGAGCCCAAAAAGTATCAGTGAGGTTTGGACTTGCTTGTCTATTTGTTTTAGAGGGGTAAGGAGCTCTGTGCAAAAGCAAAGGGCTGAAATAGGTCAGCAGAGTTTTGACAGTAAGGTAAACAAAAAACTATGAAAAGGAAAGAGAAGGGGGAAGTTTGGGTGAGCTGTGAAAGAGAGTTCTCATGAACCTTTGATCTCCCATTCTAGCTGAGCTGATCTTTGATGATCCCTGTCCCCATAGACTGATTTACCTGCCTGAGTTCCCCGGGTTCTGCAGCAGAAAGTACTGACCCCATAGCAGATGGTCAGGACAGACCCTCCTACAGGTTATTAAATGGGATTTGGGAAGAAATGGCAAATGCCACCAGGGGAGCGATTTCCCCCCTTCCAGAAACACACAGCACTGCTGTATGCTCCGTTAGCAGCAGTAGCAGCAAGCCTGGCTCTGTGTGAGGCTGTGCAGGCAAGAGGCAGAGCCGGGCTGCTCAGAAGCAAGTGCTGCTCTGACAGCTGGTCCCAGCTTCGTTGGAGAAGAAACAGAAATTACATCAGCAACAAAGGTAAAGTCCCTTCATAGGGTCCCAATATAGCCTTTCCACGGGATATTTCATTGCAATTTTTCCACTGTAGGTAATAATGTGCTTTGCCTGTGCCCAGTGCTGACCTTGTGTCCAAATGCATATCTAGGAGGGAAGACAGTTGGGCAGAAGAGTAGAAAAGTTCTAGGTTGTGCAGAAAACGTCCTTTCAGGCACTTTGTCATTCCTGGCCACTTTATTTTGCAGTTAAACATACTTTTTAAATGTAAATTATTTTTGATGCATAGATACCAAACACATCTAGCAAATATCAGAAATCTCAAAAAACCTTGGAAAATGCCACATACCAAAGTTTGAAAAAACTAAACTGGCAGTCAATCTGCTCTGCAGGATCTCTCTAGCCGTCTCTGTCTAAAATTCACCACAATCTCTAACACCCTTCACCCCGAATTCAAACCAATAACACTTGCACACTAAAGACTCTTGTTAAAGTTAACAGATACCTTGATCATGTAAAGTGTACAGGAAAGGAGCATGACAGACAAAGGATTACTCTCTCCTTTTTTGTGTACTTCATAGTGAAGGTAACACCATATGTCACAAATACTTAATAAACTTGATAGGTAATGTCCTCTGCCTACAGACAAACATGCGAGAAGACACTTTAGAAGCCTTGGATTTATTTACATCTATCGATTCAGCTATGTTTTCACTTTTGTGCTTTGAAAAAAGCAGGATTGTCCAAAACAGGAACAGACTGTTAAGGAGATGGTACTCGGGAGTCCATGTTCCCAGTTCCTGTCAGGTTTGCACTGTTACTATACATCTGCAATTACTAGCTCTTTCGATAATAATTTCTATCTACTGTGTTGTGTATTGCTAATTTCATATGCAGCAGAAGTTGGTAGCTTTGTGGATACTGTGCTCTGTCAGAAGGCATTTGGGACCAGAAGATGCTGTGGAGCTTAAGTTTGTTAAACTGCCTATGACACGAATGAGAGCTGCTTCCAAAGATGAGACAGAGGGTGACCTCAATGAATACAAAATAAAACAACTTCAAAAGAAGGTTTGTCTATAAGAAACTGCATCATTATCTGTGCAATTTTTAATTGTCTATGGGGACATATGTATGCATATATGAAAAGAGAGGAAGTCTTAACACATCTAGCCTTGAAACATCAGTAAAAGCTCAGGAAATGCTAGAACTTTAATTTTTTATTTATTCCCTTTGAAGAAATTCTAGACATTTTAAAAAGTTGATTTTCCAATAGAACAGAAACATTATGTATCATAAAAACTCTTCCCCTTCCCTTATCATTCACCCATGGCAGTATGTGATAACAAGTTTATGGGAAAAATGTTCACGGTTCAACAACAAACTTTCTTTTCTTCATTCCACTTTCAGTGTATGCTCCTACAGCCCAATTTACATGTCTTCATATTGCCTGTGTTCTTTCTTTGTCTGTTTTATTTCCCTTCTCCTTTCCTGTCAATAATTTACAGTTGGTTGCTTAGGGTATGATAATACCCTGGTATGATCATACATCTCTTCATAAAGACTGAATAATTTTTTCAACGCACAGTTCTACAAGTTAGGATCAATTGTTCATTTTCACCCAGCAGGTTCCAGTATGTAATTTTTCCAGTATTTCCTTTACAGGTTTTGGTGGTTTAAACCCAGCTGGCAACTAAGCACCACGAAGCCACTCTCTCCTTCTTAGGAGAACCCAGGACATATGTTGAATAAACTTATTTTACTAAGAATTGCAGTCACTTCATATGTTCCAATTCTTACTCTTATTCTTTTTCTGATTATTTGTATTTTTTCTGTTGTTTACAAACCCTGGAATCAGAGCCCCATCTCTCTCAGCACTATACCAAAGCTTAATATCCTGGTTTTTTTGTCAAACTCAGAATATCATGTAGCAGGATTTTATAGTATTAGTATTCATTTTGACCCCTATTTCCAAAATGTTCAGGTACCTTTTACAAAAATTTCCGTCAACTTAGCCAAACTTGAACTGCGGCAAAATTTCACCTGCCGTTTATAGGTACTTTAAATTTTTTTTAAAAAATGATTCAATAGACTGTCCAAGTTACAGATTCAGTTTACATCTCCCTTTCCCCCCTCATAAGGGCCAGCTGTCAGTAAAGGCTCTGCATAAATTTGTCACTCTGCAAACTAGGGCTCCTTGGGACCTTCTGTGCAATTGCAGCTCTGAGCTGCTGTAGGCTCTACTGGAACAGATGTTTGGGGACGTGAAAGTTCAAACAGAAGTAATTTGTTTCCTTATATCTCCGGTCTAGCCTCCACCTACTGCATCCTCTTTCTTAAACTGGCTTAAAAGATGATGCCACCTAACAGGAATTGCAAGAGGGAGAGAAGAATTGAAAGGAGGAAAGGAAACTTTTCAAGAAAGCTTGGGAAGAAGGAGGAAGATTGAAAACCAGGGTGATGGTGGAGCCAAAAAACAATTGGCATTTGCACTGAATGTGGGGAGGAACTAGGGGATGCTGAGCTGATGAAGGGAGAGAAGAGAACAAGACCTCTTAGTAAGAATGAGACTGAGTGAAAGAGAAATCAGGAGCAGGGAGAGAGTCTATCACAGAAGAATAAAACAGATTAAGAAAGTGGAAATCTGTAAATGACTGGGTTAAAAGACTGAGACTGAAAGCCAGGAGAAAACAAATATCTTAGCAAAAAGACTGGAGAAAGGGTGAGACACTGCAATATGAGAACACAGGCTGGGGAAAAGAGAAAGACCCGGCACATGAGCCCTTGAGGAAACAATGACCAAAGACCTTGCATTACAATACAGAAGTTCCTGTACTCACCAGTCCTCTGGCATCAACAGAAGCAGCTTTGTCATCCAGGGACACAGCACCCTGCCCCCCTTGAGCACAAGTCCAGTGATAACTGTTTGTCACATTCTGTTAGGTGTTTTGTTAATTCAAGTGGGAAAGGTCTCTGCAGAGCATGAATAAGTGTCCATCCCTGCTGGTGAGCCCAGCAGGTATAGATACAATGCCATATGCTCTGATAAATCGAGTTTGTTTCTCTCTTAAAAGTCATACACATCTTATGCAAGAGGAAACTCTGTATTTTTAGAAGACTGCAGAAGTAAATTCTCATAGATTACAAACTCACCATCCATTTACATATACAACATTTTCATTCAGCCTCCTCCAATATTTCAGCCATATATTACCTTTTTAAAGGACCCTGCCTCACTCTGGAGGACTAATATTCTGGGAATAGGTGATATGTGTGTCCCAAAGAAGACTCACATATACAACACCTGCCTCATTTGCTGTAGAACGGTAACGGAGCATGGCGGGGACATATAAAGTATTTCTCCTGGGAGATTGACTCTACCACAGACTATATGCCCCACATTGCACAAGACCTATTCTATAGTAGAAGGGCAACATAATCCCCTCCGATATTTTTCTATTAACATCTTTCCAATGACAGTCATATCAAGCTCAACATTTTTGCTGGTGTACTTATGAAAAATCATGGTATAAAACTTGTAAAGTAGGAAGGAAGCAGACTGCAAATGAATTCATTAACGAGTATTAACAGTGTTCAAAGAGGGATCTCAGTTTAATTAGGATTCACCTTTTCCAATGATATAAAACCAGAGCAACCAGTTTGACTTTATATTCTAACATTTTCTATAAACACATTTAAAACACTTCATAGGGCATCTGCAGAATTTCTCTAAGTTCTAAATAATAAACTTCAGAGGGAATACTTAATCTGGGCTAAGATCCACATTTTTTATATATATGACTTAAAAATTTTTAGGGACTTCTGCACTATTATAGTCAACAAAATGAGGATCTCGGCTCAGTGTGCAGCAAACAGAACAGCTGACATCAAAGGTATATATCCTTCCTGTCAAGGCACAGGCTAAACCTACATACACACAGCTCTCATAAGTTTATGTACATGTAAAATCCACAGATTTTCTTCTTTTTGTCCACTTCATGGAAAGGCTTTTCTTCAGGGATTTCAGTCTTTATCCCCTGATTAAGGACTTCGCTACATTTTGGCCTGAAAGAGAAGATGTAGGGAGGATCTCTACATTAATGCCACAGTTTGGAAGACATTCACCAAACATCTAGGTATTCCAGTCTCAGTATTGAAGTTCATTCTCCAATAACTTTGTTCTTACAGCAATGAGTCTGCTTGCTTATGCTTTTCTCTGTTACTTTCCCTCAATCTCTTTGATTTCAAAACCTGAAGGTCTGACCTAGACCAGAGCTACCTTCACAGAAGAATGCCCACAGAATCACAGAGTCATCTGGTTAGAAGAGACCTTTAAGATCATCGGGTCCAACCGTTCACCCTGCACTGCCAGGATCCCTAAACCATGACCCTCAGTGCCACATCTACACGTCTTTTGAACAGTTCCAGGGATGGGAAATCCACCACCTCCTTGGGAGGCCTGTTCCAATGCCATTTCTTCCCAAATCCCATTTCACAACCGGTAGGAGTTTCACAACCCTCTGGTGTATAAGCAGACCACCTTGCTCACTCGGCACTCTGTTCCATTATAGAATCATAGAATCATTTAGGTTGGAAAAGACCTTTAAAATCATTGAGTTCAACCGTTAACCTAACACTGCCAAGTCCACCACTGTTGCCATTTAGATCAGGTCAGCGACTAAAGCCACACAATTGTTTTATCTCCTCCAGGAGGAGAAAACAAACTTCTTAAGGGTCAAGGCAGGACATAAGGGAGGGCTAAACTCACACTTAGGGCCACAGGCTAAAAATGGACTGGACTAGGGGGAACAAAATCAATTTAATTCAAAGCAACAAAACCACAACCAAATCACCAATTAAATTAGGGTAAGACAGAAAGAGAGAACAATATGATCTTAAAGGCACATTCTATCCCACCCACCCCCCTTTTCCCAGTCCTGGCTTTACTACCTCCTTCCCCACACTCAGCACTGGAGGGGGAAACACAGAATGGGGGATGCCGTCATTTTTAAGCCTGTGCATGAGGTTCCAGCTGCTTGCTCCATGGAACACATACCTCACAGGTTCCCGCTGGCCATGTGGCATCCCCCCACTCCCCACAGGAGACAGTCCATCACGAACGCCTCCAGTCCAAGTTGTGGGGGGAAGTCTGCTCCTGGGCTCAGCTCTTTAAGCACCAAGTCAACCCGGTGCCAAATCTTTCTCAAAGTCACCACATTTTTCAGGAGTCCAGCATCCATTCCTCTGTTCCTGGGCTCTCTTTCTTTCCAGCCTGTCTGCTCCTCTGCCAGGTCTCTCTTTCTCTCTCTCTCTGGCTCATCCACATCTCCCACCAGTGCTCGATGAGTACTTAACTTGCCACAGACTGCAGGAAATATTGCTGTCCCAGTGTGTATTCTGCAAACTTCTCCTGGCTACTCCAGCGACCACGTGGCAGTTCTTCCTCTCTGTCCTACCCCCTCCAAAACAAAAGAGCGCACCAGAAAACAAAAGGTGTTTCCCCCCTTAAACAGGCTTATTTGCAGACTTTCACAGCCTGGGCCAGAGGTGGGAGTGAAATTGGAGGTGGGGGGCTTTATTTTTCCTAAAACTCTTACATGGACCACACTAGGGGCCCCATCCTCCGCTACATAAACTACGCCAAACAAAGGTGGCAGCATTCCTCCCCCTGCTGCCAAAACCATGACGAATCCTAAACCACAACAACCGCTAAACCGCGTCTCTAGGCACCACATCTACATGTCTTCAGGGATAGTGAATCAACCACTTTGGTAGACAGCCTGTTCCAATGCTTAACAACCCTTTCAGAGAAGAAAGTTTTCCCAGTATATGATATAAACCACCTCTGGTGCAACCTGAGACCATTTCCTCTTGCCCTATCACTTGTTACTTGGGAAAAAAGACTGACACCCACCTTGCTACAGCCTCGTTTCAGATAGTTGAGGAGAATCATAAGGTCTCCCCTCAGCCTCCTTTTCTCTAGGCTAAAGAACCCCAGTTCCCTCAGCTGCTCCTCATAAGAGTTGTTCTCTAGACCCTCCACCAGCTTTGTTGCTCTTCTCTGGACATGCTTATCATGTTAAGATGATAAGTAGCATTGGTGATGGTATTGAACTGTGGGTTACACGGCTCATGACTGAACTCCAGCTGGACTTAGCTTTGCTGATAACAACCCTTTGATAATTGTCCGTATTGACTCTTAAAGGGTGTGCAAGACTTTTTTTAAAGAAAGTTTTTTGTTAGAAATTGAGAGGGACAGTGAGGACAGGCTAGCCACCACCCCTCATCCTTCTGTGTCTCAGAAGCGGTCCTGGATAAACTACTTGGACACACACATCCTAATGTCTCCAAGCGCATGGTGTAAGAGAGAGAGAGTGAAACTTGTGAGAGAATGAGCATGAACGAGAGAAATATGTTTTATTTAAATTTCATCAGTCCTCCCATAATCAATTACATTGAGTTTTATTACATTAGTGGCTTAGACATTCTGCTAAATAACAGCTTAGTTGTTTTCTTTTTCAGTCAAAGAAATTTAAATAGAGATGAATGTAACAGATGTATACCAAACACTGAACAGCATAAAGGGAAAACATCCATGAACAATGTGACATATTTAAATAAAACTGCAATTGTTTAGACATTGTTGAAGTGGTAAATGAATACAGGTGGTAAAGTATTTATGTACAACTTCTAGTATTTGTGTGGGCAGCCACAGAGAAACACACAAAAAGGCATCTTCAGGAATATACTTTTGTTTTGAAGCTTTTGTTTTGCACTTAAGTTTTCATATTCAAAAAGTACAAAGGACATGCTTTAAACAGCGTGGGAACTGCTGTAAGAAATCTGGGCTTTTCTGTGTCATACATCAGACACTTTTAGTTGTGTTCAGAGAAGTGATCTGCACAGTTTAGCAGAAATGTACATTTCAGATCTCAATATGCAACGTTCTTTCCACGGCACATGAGTCAAGGATGATTTCATTCTCCCACCTTGCTGCAGCAGTGATTTGCCGCTATGTACATAAGTGACATCTAGAAACTGTGACAAAATTTATTTACACAGATATGAGATTATAAGTTAAAGCAAACATACTACTGTTCAGTCTAAATTCACATAATTTCCATAACTAGCTATTTGCAACAGAAAGGGAAAAATTCTAAAGAATTTTTTCAGTCCATTACATTACAATGAAGAGTCCGAAAACACAGCCAGAATAAAAGTTCTAGGGTAGCATAGTTTAGATAGGACTTTTTCAAGTGGTGTAAGAGTATATTAGATTATTTGATCTTTTTTTCACCTGTGCCTCATATGATCTGAGATATAATAATGTGATTACAAAGATGACCATGTACCTAATCGGATCATTCTAACCTTGCAAATCCGTTAATTTGCAGTACATGGAGTGTATGCAAATACAACTCCACAAGGCATTATCAAGGCTGCAAACTCAAAGTGATATAAGTAGAAACCTAAGATTTTGGCATCAGGTAACTTTATTTGCATACCATAGTTAAACAAAATAAAAATACTACATACATGCAGTGAAGCAGAGTTAATGTTACTGCTACAATCTTCCATCTTTAAACTGTTAATTTTGGTGATTTACTCTGAAAGAAGTCTGCAAACAATATAATAGCAAAACTCTGTATGTAATTACTTACCAATATTTCTCTCAGGGAAAAATATTTATAATATCAAATGTTTAAATGCTTTCAGATAATGAAATCCTAATAAGTGCTCTTATAAATAATTATTTAAAACCCTGGCAAGGCTTTGCAAATAGGCCACGGTCTCAAGGTCTGCAAGTCCCAAGGGCTTCGTAGATGCCCATTACACATCAAAACTTAGTCTTGTTGAGCAAGTTAAATAGTTTGAATGCAATGAATGTGACAAAATCAACCTTCCATTGCCAAAGGGTTTTACAGTGATAGTCATGTAAGAGTTGGAACCATTTTAAACCTATTACGAGGTCAGTCAATACACATTTGTTAGTATACATTGAATTCAATATGGATAAAAAGGGAATAACAACACAATTGACCTACTGCAGGTTTATAAATCTGTAAACACTCCAATTCAAGGAAGTTTATTTTTGTAGCTCTATCGTTTTCTACCCATTAATTTTTGGAAAAAAAACTTCTTAAGTTCTAAAATTTTGCTCATAAAGACACCCTTACACTGTGGTTACTGAAATATGTATGTCCACATGCTGCTTTTGCCACGGATTAATGTCAGCTCTCAAAATTCTGTTTTATTGAAAAAAATTCTGGAATTTAAAAATTACAGGGCAGGAGCATTTCCAGTGGAGAATATTCTGTCTTTTCAAAACTTGCTTAAGTCTGAAGTATTGTCAAACACCAGCTTTTAAGTTCTTTGGCCAAATAGAAATTCTGTTCCAGAAATGATTTTTGGTACGTCTCTTCAGCTAATGAAGTACCAAATCTGGATGCTTTCAAGCAATTAAAAATGAGAGCAGTCAGTTTAGCCAATTGCTAGGCAGCTAGATGAGACTACTTAATATGCCGAACTGTATGCCTGCATAACTGCGCATGAAGATTATTTAAAAAATCAGCTTAATACAAATTTTACATTTCTGCAAATTCCATTAACTGTTTAATGCTCAGATCAGGCAAGGACTTAAATTACAAAAACAATCCAGTTACCTAGTTCTACTCATCTCCATACCAGCTAGAAAAATGTGATTAATCTGGTTTTAACTTCTCCAAAAGTCACTGAGACTCACAGGACAGGTCAGACTGTCCTGTCCTGTAGAGTGCCTGTTTGCTCACGTCTCTCAGCCACATCCCCAGAGGCTCAAACCTGGAGATTAATGCTAGGAGTGTGGCTGTGTGGAGACTATAGCACAAAATGATGGGAAGCCAAGCCACACAGAAGGGCATGTGGGCAATGACATGCACTTCTGCTCCCATCCCCAAACAGACACAAAGCTGACACTCTTAAAACATAAGAACAGGGTCCTTCAGAAAAGAAATACTGTGAAAGCACAAGAGCAAAAAGCACTGGCCCAATTTCTGTATGACTTTCATCCCTCCTGTCCTTGCTGGAAGCCACACCAATGAAGAACATGGGAACAGACTCTTGCAGAAGAGTGTAGCTGGCTAGGGTATAGAAAGTGGTGAAAAACAGGTACTCAGAGAAGGCATCCATGCCATCAGAAAATCGTCATCAGTCTGGGATTGGATGAACCATTTCCTAGCTTTTTCTCCTCCCCCCTCCCTGATCCTAGATATCTACACTTGTATCATGTCCCTCTCCCCTGCCCACAGGCAGGTTTGGATATGAAATGGAGCCAAAATTTAATTTCCACAGCATGTGAGAAAGAGTGAAAAAGAAACAGAAAGAAAAAAAAAAAAATAGGAGGGGGAACATATAAACTAAGTGTTACATTATTATTATACACTCTTTTCCTTTTATTGCTTTCTGTATCAAGGTACAATGCAGATTTAAAAAACCAAGCAAAAACCCAAACAGCTTAACTGACAAAGACAAAAAATTATTCCAATGAAAGTCTATGCTGAAGGGTTTTTTGTTTCTTTTTCCACAACGTCATGAGGAAGAAATTTTTGTCCTTTAAAAGCAAATTTGTTCCAGGTTTGTTTCAAAAAGCAATTAAGGGAACAGTTTATATTTAAATGGCCATCAATATTTTCATTTTAACTAAAGCAGCTGCATAATTTAATAATTCTACAACAGCATAATTGTTCTTACTACAAATGTTTTAGTACGCTACCTTCCCTGCAAGCATAACAATGCAGTCAGTGATTAAATGCAAAATAAGATCCAGGCTTCCAAAACACTTGCAAAAATCACATATTAAGGCAATGAATCAACTCTGCTCACTGAAAGAATGAGCAGAAGAGATATCAAATTAATAATACTTTGGGCCATAGATTCATGACAATTCATGGGCAGGTCAATTTTCTGAATTCTGAACTCCTCATTCATACAAGTCTTCCCGTGAAAATTCACAGTAATCAGAGTTCCCAAATATTTGTTCAAAGAAACACTAACCGGGCACGCTGATAGTGTCATATATCTCTAATAAGCACCTCCTAGGTGGGTAAAATAGAACTATCTAAATAAGCGATTTTTTCAGATCAGTGGCAAAAAAAGGAAAACGAGTTTGTTTAGGCTTGATTAGTTAACATTAATCCAATATAAATTTTTCCTATCATTCCATTAGTGAAATAGCAAAAAACCTTCCTGATCACTGTGAATTAGGAAAAAAGAGAAAACAAAGGACTGAAATGGCAAACTCAGGGAAGATGGCAGTAAAAGTCAATGGTTACTGCATTCAGCCAGGCCACAGCGGAAAAAAAAAAAAACAGCATGCTAAGAAAACACCTACCTGTTCTCAGCTAACAGCTACCTGATTAATGGAGTCAGGCCCAAATTTGAATATAGGTTTTGTAACACATAAATGCAAACTCATGGAAAATTCCCATCTATAAATAAATTGCAAAATTCATACTCCCTCCTTTCAGTCAACCCCCTATAGAACAGAGTGGAAATTAAACAAGTGGAGTTCTACAGGAGTGGTATGGGTTTCTGAACATCATCATCATGGCTTGTCTTCGCGGACAAAGATTTGGGAAGGGCTTTGCCCACGCTTATTGCAAGCGCGTTGATGGCTGAAAAGGCCAATGCGGGATAGGCAAGACCGGTTGCAAAGAGCACACCGGAGGGTCTCCTTGGGTGGTATAGTCGAGGCACGGTTCTTTCTGCGCTGTCTTTTCTCCTCGAGACTGATTCTACGCGTGCTCTCAAAGGAGACAGCAGCGTTATGTGTGGTGTGTCTCCAAATCTCTCGATTGGAGGCCAGGGTGGACCACTGGTGGTGGTCAATATGGCCTAGGCTGAGGTGTTGTTTCAGGGAGTCCTTATATCTCCTCTTTGGAGCTCTTCTCTTGCGGCAGCCGGTGGCAAGTTTCAGTTTCTGAACAAATCACAGGAGATCTATAGCATTTAATTTAATTCAGGGTGTCTGGAACACGTAAGTTTATGCAGGGGCTCTCAGCATATTGGGTCTTGAGAGGAACATCTCTCACGGACTTTACTTTTAGTTACTTTGTCTTGATGTGAAACAATTCATGTTCAACACCAATAAATAAGTGTTTTCTCAGGTTACAGCGGTTATAAATCCATTCTAAAGTGTAGGCAAGGAATGAGTACAATTAGCTGAGTCCCAGGGGGCCTAGAACTAGTGTATAAATCTCTTACACTTTCTTAAGCACGTTCTTAAACTGGCAGTACTTTGGCAATCGCTAGTGAGCGGGCTCTGAGGAAAGCCAGAGCATGCAAGTCACTGTACTGCAGAAGCACTGAGAGAGGAAGCTGAGCGTGCTTGTTTTGTGTGAATTGGATTGCCCATAAACTGTGCACAGAAATATGGCCCACATATGTTGTCTACAATATAATTTCATAAGGAAATTGATTTGAAGAAGTGTTATTTTGTTAAGGAAAAGGAAATGAGGAAGACTCTGTAATCCTAAGCTGCATTTCTCTAGATTTTTCTCCGCAAGTACCTTGTTGCAAATGTCTTCATAAAGAGTGAAATACCTTTGCCCACTTATTCTTCAGCATCAGGACTCTGCCTATTCCATCACTACAGATACAGCACTTCATCCTGTGCCTTGCAAACAGCTGTCAGCCAAGAACTTCTGAAACAAGTCTGGGAAGAGAAATTGAGACTCATAGAGGTAACCTCAACCGACCTAAGAAAAAAAAGCCCCAATGTTAAGGCTTTTATCAGTTAAGCATTATGCTGCTGTCTCTTACAGTGTCCTAATCAAACCATGTTCTCTCTATTTCCACAATCTCTGAGACAATTTAATTAATTAATACCAGTAAACTGAATGAAAACACAGGACTACCATTTAGATTCACAACTCAAACAAATACTTTTCCCCTGTTTTTCAGTTGTTCAGCATTAGTCTGAGAATCTCACCTAGATCCAAAGCCACCGAAAATCAAGGAAGTTAACCCACCCTATGGGCTGAGGCTTCCTTCTGTTTCGCATTTTTCACAGATGTTATTTCATGGAGGATTTAAGAATCCAATTTTTGAAACCAGGAGTAATTGAGGTTTGGAACCATTAGATAAACATAAAAAATTAGTTTTAAATTAATTATTGCAGCTGTTCTAAAAACTTAAAAAGGCAACTGCAGTAACAATGGAATAGGGAGCTGAATTATATCCCTATACATATATCTTTAAAAATGGAGAAACTGAAACTTAGGGACTGGTTTATGCATGGGCCACGTTATCCCCAGCTGCAAGCTTTTGTACAGAACAACCATTGAAATGTTCAGTCCTCAGAAGTGTCAAGTTATGCTTAGGGATAAATGTTTGCAGGATCAGGATCTAAAACATCTGTTTCTGAAAAAAATTCAAGGAACATTAGTCACACTAATCTTTTCCAGATTTCATTTGCACTTGAAGAGATATCTTGAAAGTATTCAACCAACAGCAAGACAGTTGTTCTGAAATGTGCTCTTTGAATCAAACTGCACTAAATATCACTAAAACAAATCCTAAACAGGGCAGGAGAGCAGATTATTATAGGATTTATGCTTTCCCCTGCTGGTTCTCCTCCTTTACAAATTATCTGGATAACTTATTTGGTAATCAAAAATCCTAGAAACATATGCTTCCATGTCATTATCTTAACCTTCTTAGTACTGGTGAGACAATTTGGAGTGCTGTGTGCAGTTCTGGGCTCCCCAGTACAAAAGAGATATGGACAGACTGGAGGGAGAGAGTCCAGGAAAGGCCCTGGAGAGGCAGGACTGTTCAGCCTGGAGAAGAGTAGGCTCAGGGGACTCTCATCAACGTATAGAAATATCTGAAGGGTGGGTGTACAGAAGACAGAAGCAAATTCTTCTCAGTGACATCCAGTGACAAGACCAGAGGCAATGGGTAAAAACTGAAACTCAGGAGGTCCTGTCTGAACATCACTTTTTTTTTACTATGAGGGTAACTGATCACAGGCACAAGTTGCCCAAAGAGGTTGTGGAGTCTCCATCATTGGTGATGTTCAAAAGCTGTCTGAACGTGGCACTGGGTAAACTGCTCCAGGTGTCCCGACTTCAGCAGGGGATTGGACAAAAAGACCTCCAGATGACCTTTCCTACCTCAGCCATTCTGTGATTCTGTAAGTTTCCTGGTTAAGGGGATGTTCTTCACTATGATGCCTAACATTTGGAGCTGGCTTCAGAAACACAGGTCATAAGCCTAGACTAAAACTCCAAGCTAATTTCAGAAAAAACAGGGAAAATTAGTTTTTGTGGTCTGAAACTGATTACTTTGTGTTTCAGGAGGGTAGTGCAGCCTTGTGCTTATTGTGCCACTTCCATGGACACTACTTGCCAACATCACAGCTGAGACTACACCATTTAAACAGGACTGCAAAATTTAGGGGATGGGAAATTAAGCAAAGCACATATTTTCTCTGATTTTCATGGACACACAGCAGTCTTAGAATCTCCTCTTTTCCCCTACTGCTAAGCATTTAAACTAAAGCATATAGAAAAAATCCTGCATAAAACAGTATGGGAGGCAGTGGTTGGAATCACACATGCTTCCCTCCCAATAGAATGTCCTGTGTGACAGGATGATGTTATTTCTTGTTGACTTTACCTCCTGCCTTTCAAACACTATAGCTTTAAAGTGGGGCCAATATGCCAAAATTAATAGAGGCACAAATCTGGACTACATGGATCTAATTTCAAAACAGGGCTGAACAATGAGAAATAAGGCTTTGAATCCCTTCCCTGGTTACAAGAGTTTTACCTGCAGTGAATGATGAACAACCTACCTTAAATATTTGAAAGACTGCTGTGCCTCATGCTTGGTGCATTGTTACAGGGATGTGTTATACTTGCTTATAACCTTTTTTCCAGGTAAGGCCTCTCAAAGGACTTCTGTGGATGGCTCCCTTGCCTGGGAATCCTCAAGAGCAGACAGCAGCTGAGATGCTTAGCTCTGCCAATAGGGTGACAATTCCACATGCATAGCTGTAGGATTTTAGCCTTTTGTAGGTTTAGGGAAAGTGGAGTTTCTTTTAAGTATGTTTTTTGGTTAAGTCTGTCTGTTGATCTTATCTAGAGTGTCTGACATCTTAACAACTCAAATAATTTCAGAAAATTTCTATTTCTGAAAATCATAGCATGTAGCTGTAGCACCCTGCTCTGATAATAGCAATATAGGATTTCCTGTTTGCTATTCAGCAACACATCTTATTTTGCACCTGTATCTTCTTGCACTGGAACAAATAATCCAGAAAAGTTGTGTAGTAACCAGCCTAGGAGGTTTTCAAGACCTGACTAGATAAAGCACTGAGCAAATTCTTCTGATCTGAGAGCTGCCCCTGCTTTGAGCAGGAGGTTGAGCTAGAGATGTGAAGTCTCTTCCAGTCTCAATTTTTCTATGATCCTATGCGAGATTGCCTGCTTTATCTAAATTTTGCAGCAAGTTTTGCTTGTGCTTTTACAAAGGTTGTAAATACAGGATAAAATATGACTGTTCTAATGTTGAATCCACCACCAGAGTATCTGACTATAAGTGTAATTTTATTCTGATAGAAAATGCCTGCTAACATGGTCCTTTATTTATGTTTCCAGTTGGCTGGGTTTTTTTGACCAGGTTGGACAGAATAAACTCAAGGCAAATTTTGCAATAGATATTTTGTCTATACAAGCATACACAAACAGTGCACCATGGGCAATCACTAGCTGCTTCAAAACAACATTTGCATTTTGAGTTGTGCAAATGATCATCTGAGTTGCATGAAGCAGCTCCTGGTTCCCTCATTAGATGTTAGAGACCTGAAAAAGAAAGGCTGCCAGATTGATTTCAAGATTCTTATGCTTCTGCTAAGAGAGCTGGAGAAATAAGCTGGGAATTTTCACTCCTCCCAAAAAAAAAATTCCTTTCTGTTTGTCTGAGTAAATTAGCCCAGCTAAAACGTGCTATATGGAGGATCTCTTCCAGTGTAGAAGACACGTACATGTCAGAGCACTTGACTACTTACTATGCTTTGTATACCTTATCCTTCTGTCACAGTGTGCTTTACCCACATAAACATGCTGTATGGTGCTGCAACTGTGTTGGTGTGAAGAGTTGCTCTGCCTTGCCTTTTTGGTTGATTAATTCCATCAACATTTGACATTTGGCCTTGAGACTGGGAATCAGTCACAAGTTTTCTTAGCTCCATTTCAAAAGCCTTTCTCATGTCTTGCAAGAACAAGACATCAACCGGGATCGCTACTGAGAAGGAAATTATTCTAATAGAAATGATGTTTTAAAGCACAGTTTAGCATAAAAGCCTAACCCTAACCCTCTGACAAGCATGCTGATGATCTGCCTCTTGCCACAGTAATATGATTTCATTCTGGTACCAGTTACGCAGGATGGCGAGGACCCTTTCTGTGAGAGAAATTAGTGGAAATGGGAATGAATGGATATTAGGAGGGGTGATGAGACAGCTGAGAGCTGTGTGAGGGTTAGAGGTGGACAGTTCTGCACCAAGGGGAGGGAAGCAGAGAGAGAGAGAGAGGGTGCAGGGCTCTTTCTGGATCTCAGTAACACAGGCCCAACAACAAATGGCTTACTAAAATAGCTAGTTTAATAAGATAGATAGAATAAAAAAAGAAATACAGATACTGCATGTAATATCTTATGTCCCTTCACGTGCCAGGAACCCCATGTTTGTGCAGCATTGGATAGATGGGATCTGCGCAACATGCTACGGGAAAATCCATCTGGGGTTCCTCTCTCTCACCTCATCCCCATCTGCCTTCCTACCCTGCCCAGTGCAGAAAATTGGCGATGTCAGTCAATGTTATACCCTTATCAGCTGTGCCTCATGAAAGGACAAAGACAATGAGCTCAAACTGAATTACAGGAAGTTCCAGTTAAGCACAGTAAAAAACATTTTATACTGTGAGTGCAGTCAAACTCCGGAACATATTTTATAGTGGAACTATTGAGTCTCTGTGCTTGGGGATTCTTGAAACCTCACTGGATCTATGTAACCGGTGCTGGCTGAGCATTCTTTGAGGAGATGAGTTGAACTAGACCATCTCCAGAGGTCGCTTCCCACCATTCCCATTCACTGATTCCATGAGAGTAATAGACGATTTTTATTCTTCACAATCTAAGTCATTATTAAGACACAGTTTCTAGAAATAAGCAAGACCTTTTACTATTCCAGCTAGTGTGTTACCCAGAACGTTAAAAATGAAAATAATGTAGGATGTGCCTGAACCAAATTATTCAAAAGCTGAGAAATGTAAATTATGTGACTGTCTTAGCAAACTTTTTTTGACACTTTCATGAAAGATTTCTAAAAAGTTCCTTGATATCCTTACCCAATCTTTTAAACTCTTTAATCATCATTACTCATTAGATCTGTCAGCTATTCTAATCACACAGTGAATACAGAATCACCTATCTCCTTGTGGGCACAGATTTTGACAAAAAAAAAAGGAGATGGTTGAAGATTAAGTTGTAATATTCTCATTTTTACAGCTAAAGAACAGTGAGATTCTTGTTACTACTAACTTTGAAGTAGTAGTTTTTGAATACTTTGGTGTCTTTAAGCTTCAGAAAAAAACTTCATACCAATTTGTATATTCAACACACATCTCCAAGCAACTCTGCCTGCAGCTGTGATTACTCAGCAATTATTTAGAAGAAGCTTCAGTTACCACAAGTCAGATCCCTAGGTAATGCACCTTCAACATCTAATTCTGAAGATTTCTGCTTAAGTAATTTGCCCTTCCTCATATACCAACTTTGTGGCAGAGGCAAGGGCAGAAACCAATTTCCCAAGCTTACATTTATCTTCGTTAACTTTCTGAGTATTTTCTCTTTCTGTCGTCTCCCTTATTCTCTGAACAATATTCAGCTTTCTTATTAAATGAGGCAAGTACCCAGGCGCCTCCACTACACAACCTTAAGTCATCCCAGAGCACTGGACACAGGTACCCTGTGCAGTAAAAGACACATGCCGTCTTTAGGAAGAAGAACTGAATAAAGAGATCATCAAGAAGTGCACAGTCGGAGAGCTGAATTACATTTGTGCTAACAACCCTGGTTTCCTGGGTTGTGATAACAATCAAACAACATTACCAATTGTGTATAGAGAAATTCCCTGTGCTTCTCAATATTTAAAAATAGCATTGAAAGGGAAGAATCGTATAGCAACAGAGATCATCTCCCTTAAATCAGCAAGGGTTTTAGATCTTCTACTTCCACCTTTTAAGCCAACATACAGCTGTAGCCTTAACACTCTTCTTTATGGAGCAACCACTAGATGGGGGGAAACTGCAGTCTTTGCTACCAAGTTTCAGTGATTTGTTGACCACAGAGAAATCACAAGGCACCTACTTTTGAGCAGCTTTGCACTTGTAGCAATATACTACTTTTTTCATGGCTTTGGCCGTACTTATGCATTTTGGTGGTTCTCCTATTCTTTTTATTTCTTGTGGCTAGTGTTCCTAGACCTGAATGAATTTTCAGTGCAGATTGATCTTTGCAATTGGGTGCTTTGAAACTGTCTGTGGGAATTTTGATGTGGAGTTCAGGATGGTCAGAATTTATCTAAATACATAGGAACATATATTTTTCCTACTTCTAGACCGATCACACTGGTCAATCACATTCTATAGGTCTAAATTAACACTCCTCTAGTTGTCCTCAAGAACCTTGAGCTGGTCCTCAACAAATACTGTTTCCTAAGATATCGATTACTCTCGATAGAGAAGGAGAAAAGAAAGAAAAAAACAAATGTGGGGGAGCTGTGCTAACTCCCATGATGTATCCCTGTGTAAGTTCCACTTGCATCAGAAGAGAGATTGTTGAAAAAAACGCACCAAAATAACCCCCACTTAAGATGAGGTCCCTAGCAGAAAAATTCCATGTATATTTATAAGAACAGCTTGTGATGATAGTTAGATTTCCTGATGTTTTTTTGAGCAGGAAAAAAAGACTCCATGCACACAGAGTGCAATCAAAAAGAACTGCAATGCTCAGTTGTTTCAGTCTCCTCACTGTACAGGAGCAGTATTTATTTTAAACACCCTTTGACTTGATCACACTTCCAAACTGAAAATATCGTTATTACTTTTTGTATGCGTGACTCAATCACTATTTATGGTTTCAGTTTAAAAGTTCCTTTGACTTCACCAGTGAATTATCTATTTTTAACAGTGTTGTCAAAATCTCCACTCTAGATATAAACTGATAACGACTTTTTTTAAAAAAGTTTCATCTAAATTGTACTGCCAGCATTTGCCTATTTTTTCAAGAATTCTGTGGGCCAGGATCACAGCTGAGTTACAAAGTTCTATATTAATTTGTTTAGTTTTTAAATAAAATGACTCAGAGATTTCTAAATTTCTAGAATTTCTAAATTTCTTTAATTTATATAGATTCTAGAGACTTGGTCGGCACAAGTTTCTGACAGAGAGAATCTCATAGGAGCGAAGTGAGTCCTTGCTAAGCTAGCAGCAAGACTAGCAGCGATAGGAAAGGACTCTTTTGAAAGCACCAAAGCTGAGTTCCTGTTTGCAGTCAGCAGGAGTACAACTAGAATAGCTTTCTGCTGCTGAGGAAGAACAGAAACCTTCAATAACCGAGTAATTTTGAGTAGAAGCAGAAAATACATGCGATATGCCCAAGCTCTGTGGTATCTTTTATGATTTAAAATTTGTTGTAAATGTTCTCCTATTTGCTCCTTTTGAGCTCACTGCCAGCGACCTCCAGGAATGCACTCTAGTTCCTTTGCAATAAGACCGTGCTCCAGCAAGCAATAATGCAGCTCCAGATTGACCCAATTGCAAGTAAAGGACATGCCATCAGTCATAAGTCTCACCATCATCTAGCTAATCATCTTGGGTGGTTTTGTTCTTTTGAAGGGGCCATTCTCCTTCATTCACTTTTGCTTCAAGGCCCTTATTTCTCCCTCTGCTGAAGGGTCTTTATAAGGGCAACAACCCTCATTTCTACATGGAAAAGTTATAGCAGAGAGTGAAAAATAATTTCTGTGAAGGTAAAGATTTTCAAGATTGTTTAAATGACTCAGGAACTACAACCGTCACTAAAAATAACACAATGGCTTTTGAAAAGGCCAATCTATTCTTTCTTTCTTTCCCCTGAAAAAAGAGGAATTTCTGCTATTCGTTGTATAGAGCCAAGATTAGTGATGAGTGGTTCAATGTTTCTTGAAGATGGACGACTCATCTGCTAAAACGTGAAGTTATCTGAAGTTTATGCACCTGCAACATAATTAATTTCACAAAATATGTTACATTCTAATTCTGCCTAAACAATTAGTATATGACTGAACAGAAATAACCTGAAGTGAATATTTCATTACAACGAATTTTTCCCTCAACTGTACCCAATAAAATGAAAATTACTCTGAGTTGCTTGTAAAACTAAACCAAATTTGATCTTTCTTGCAGCTCTACTATAAACATTCATTCCAGGCAACTAGCTACAGCTGCCAACTAGCTCATATCTCAAGTTCAAATGCATCAGATGTCCAGTCTCAATAAATTTCAAGCATATAAAAATTACTTTTGTTATGTTACTAATTTGTCTTATAAATGTTTATAACTCCATCACAGATACAAGAAAAATAACAACAGTACCTCCTGAGCAACCTTTCCAAGTGCTGTTGTGTTACACAGTAGTTGTAAACAAACACATTCTTTTCAAGTAATTACTTAGAAATAATAATACTCCTTCCCAGTTCCTTGTTTCGCTTCATAGAACAAATCACCAATCACCTAAATTCCATGGATTTTTAAAAATAGCTATACAGAACTTCAGAGGGAAAAAGGGTTTAACTTCTATCTCTGGTAACAAAAGGCGTGTCATCACATTTCTATTATAGAACCCTGCACCACAGAAATCAACATGGAAGACAAAAGCTATCATCTCTGCTGCAAGGCAGCACTTCTTGAATAAATATTTGAGACCAGTAGACACAACAGCACTGTGGGACTGCTTATATTCCATATAAATAGAGATATATTTATCAGTTGATTCTCACTAAATATTGAAATAGGTGGTAGAAAGTAGTGACACAAATATTCTTATGGGGAAAAGTTATTTCCTTCTGCTTTACAAAGTCTGAAGAGAATAACATTAAATTAACATTAATTTTGAATAAATTTTCAGGTTTTTTAAAGGAAAGCTTTTTTCAGTTTTGTGTTATTTGTACTGTTAGTAGTCTGAATTCCTTTTGGTAATATTTAACTTTATGCAAATCTCAGTAAATTCAGTTTCATATCTTAGCTCCTATGGGGTTTTTTTGTTTCTTCAAACTACCAGTTAAACTATCATAGTCAAGTGATCTGCTCTTTATCGTAAATCTATTGGCATAAAAGGGGATCTGTCTTCTGGTTTAAATCTCATTTACATGTATTTGTTCTTCCCACCCTCTTCCTTCCCATTCTCTCCAATACAGATGATTTCCTCTTTCATTTCAAAGCAAAAACAGGGTGGGGGAAAAGGGTAGTTCTTAAAAGCTAGGTTGGAAATCAGCTAGCAGCTATTTTCACAGGATTTTTTTCCAGCTTTTTATGAGCAGTCTCTGTCTAACTACTAGAAATCAAAGATTTTTTCATAAGATAGGTTTATGAAAACAAAACAGACAAAAATTCATTAAGGTGCAATGGGGATATCATGGTAAAGGAAATCTTCATCTCATTTTTCTTTCACAAGAGGATCACTTGTGTAAAAGGTTGTCAACAAATCAAGGAAATAAGGAGCTCATTCACTGAGGATAGAACAAGTACTAATGGGTTGTATTACTGGAGCGTGGGACATTTAGAATACCTCATAGGATAGTGAAGTTAAACTGCTGAAATTTTCTTCAATGGAGAGTTTATTTATTTATTTATTTATTTTAAAAGACACTTACCAAGCCAGTGTTTCAGGAAAAGCAGAGCGGTCCTGCTTTGATGAAAGGAGTAGGAGATTAGAAAGTTTTTGAAGATAGTTTCCTTAAACTGAAAAAAAAAAAAAAAAGCTTTTACTCTGAAGTTCATCTATTTGCAAGCTTTTTTGTTTTTTGTTTTTTATGAGATACAGAAGAACTACATATTTAAATCTATGCCTTTAGGACACTATCTTCAGTTTGCTAAAGCAAAACAAACAAGCAACACTCCTTCAGAAGCCAATTACCTACAGCCCATGTGCACATCTTCCCCTCCTTGCATGGTGCTGGAGCTAAGCAGAGAACATAGTGTCCCACTCACGGGACACTGCTGAGGCCACAGGAGAAGCTACCATTTCCAAAAGGGGGAGAAAAATTCTCCTGAAAAAAAAAAAAAGAACAGTGTATTTCAGGAGGGGGCTGCATTTGAGGTCTTCTCACATGTGGGGTCTGGGCTCTCCCCACTACCTCCTCAGCCCCTCTCCCATGCTCAGCCACAGCTCTCCAGATCCTGTGGGGGATCCATCCCTTGCAGCACTCTGACATCCCCTACCTCAGGAAGCTCACGCCGTTACTGAAATAAAGACACAATCACCACAAAATTTGGGGGAACCCTTGCAGCTGCCATTTGTAAGTTGTCTTTTTTCTTTTTTTTTTTTTAAAGCTGCTATAATTTGTTCTGATAAAACTTTAAATGAAAATGGCAACTGTTTGGTGTTTCCATGAAAAGACAATAGTGATTGGAAAAAGTGATGGAAGCTACAGCATGTGTTGTTCACTGTTGAACAGGGAAACACTGATCCATCACAGAATGACTGCCATCTCAACAGGGCTAGAGAAAAGACGGTCTCACTTCCCTCTCAGCTCCACCCAGCTGCATTTTAAACTGCTTTTCTCAGTGCAAAGTCCTGTTAGCCATTGTTACCTGTGATCTATGCCATCTCCAAAGATAGTGACAGACCTCCAGGAGAGCCTATTAGAACTGCTAAAAATAGCACACAGCTCCTAAGAGCCTGAAGTGGTAAGACATCTGCTGCATTAAATGATTACCATAACCAAAAGAAAGTACAGTGACAATGAAGAATTTATTCTTGTGCTCAAAATGGACATTAGAAATAATTTCTACTAATGCCACAAGCTGCGTTTTCAGGTTTAACAGTAATTACTACATATTCCTTAAAAGAGTAGGTTAAAACTTTTGACAGACTCTGTGGCTGGTTTGGGGAAAGACCACTGAACTAAGAAATGAGTGGTCACATGGAAGCAACTGGGAATGATGGTAAGGTTGGGTGGGAGTTAGCGCAGGAAAATCTCACCTCTGTGTCCTTCACTCTTGCTCAGATGTAGCATCTTCAGAAGCTTGCTGTCCCGAAATCCACCATACGCAACAGTAAATTCACTGAGTGGATGGATGCCATCAGCTATTTTTAAATGATCATGCTGTAGATGCCAGGGAGATGTTTTATAAAAGAAACTCAAAAGTATACCTGCAAGTTTGGTGCATGCAGTGAACAAAACCAGAAGTCTATTAAGTGTAGCATACAGTTGTATTACACCTAGAAATGCCGTCTGTGTAAGATTCTAGGCTTTCTAATGTAAAAGGAGCCTGAGACACTATCAGTTTTGGCACCACAGCGGGAAAGTCCAGAGACAACAAGGAAGTCAGGGGAAACTCACCACATAAACCTATTTAAAATAATCATATTGAGATATAAAAAGATACTTGAAATATATCTCTGAGGAAGAGACATCAGACAATTTGAGAGGACACTTGATGCTCTGTGTACTTCCAGAGTCCATTGCAACAGCACAACATCAGTGCCAGCGTAAGTGGGAGCAGTGTGGCTGCTGCAGTGTGATATGTCAACCAGGCTGGTACGCGTCACCCTTCAGCACAGATTATTTGCTCAAGGAGTGCACCAAACTGGTGCTTACCTATCACTGGGTACTGTCCATCAAGCTATGTAGGTCCCCTTTCATCACTCTGAATGTTGTGTTGTCATGTTCTCAGTTTCACAGTAAGTCAAAAGAAAATATTGCCTCCATGCTCTCTGCTCTGACTCTGCACAGGCAGCTGCTACAGGTTTAGAGGTCTGTATTAACTTGTGAACCTCCTAATAAAAAAAGTAAAAAAACCCAGTCACCATCAGCTGTAGTACAAAGAGGTCAAATCAAGAATTATGGAAAACCTATAACATATGTGGGCAGAACAGAGTGAGATACAGAGTCTTTGACCTCTGTGTTTCCGGTTAAAATTTCTATGCAGTTTTATAGTCAGTCGGTTATAAAAAGTATCCTGCCGTTTGACTCATCTCTGTATGCCAAACTTTTAAAGGAAATTTATTCAAGGCTATATTTGAAAGACTGTCTATATGTCTTGACACTTCAAATCAAAATACCAGAGGAATCTTATGATTTTATTTCTAATGTTTTTTTAAAAAAAGAATGAGTTCTACCTGGCTCTTCTGTACCATTTTTCCACTGGGAAGTTTCTCAGGAGCCATTTCTAAGCCACAGTCTTCAAAACCTGATGGAGTTTTTAACCTGAAAAGTCAGCTTCTTGTTCTGAGAGGTGTATCATTTTGTGATTCCCTTAGCGTTGACAATCCAACCTTGATTTGCTGTTCTTTAGGCCCTGGGCTGTTTGTTTTTCCCCCGAGGGCATGCATTGCCTTAAAAAGCAAAAATACACCCAGTAACCAAAAATCGTGATATCCACACTACAACACGGAAGGTGAATGTACCACTTCTGTGGACTTAAATCATCTTAAATTGATTTGCTCTTTTGTCCACAAAAGTACAGCTGTGTGGTTCAGTGAAGCTGAAATCCATCTAAAATTGTATGCAGAGCAAATTTTACAGGGCAGTCATCCAACGTGTGAGTGTGAGGCCTCCATACATTAATTTCTCTTCTCCTCCCAGACACGATGTTGTCTCTGAGCCCATCTCTCTCTATTTAGATGGCTGCATCCAACATGCCACAGGTGTCTCATCCTCAGTACCAGTCACACTTAGTTCAAAGTCAGCCCATATGCACATACAGGTTTCTGTTAATATATCAGCTAAACCAGTGTAATACTTCTTGATGAAGGCTGGATTTCAAATAGAAACCTCCTTTTTACACCAATGAGTCTTACTTTGGTCTGTACATTCAAAATTGGGAAAATCAAAACAGAAGGAGAAAAAAGACTTGCTTGTTCCAGTGTGTGAACAATCGCTGTGAACTGCCACAAACTGCCTAAATTATCATATTTACTAAAATAATTTTCTTCTCTAACTTTCACCCTACACACTTAAATCCTTTTTCCCACAGTTCTGTTCCTACTAATGCCATAGAGACACACTGAGAGACACACTGATTTTATACAAAAAGAAGCCTGAAGAAGTTAGAAAACAAAATGTAGGTAACAGAAAGGTATAGTAATTAAAATACTTACATATTTAAATCTACTTGGAGATTTGGAAGACAGAAATGCAGTACAAAATCTTCAAAGAGTCCAAGTTTTTTACATGTGCTTTTAAGTATATACTTGTACATCAGAGAAAAGCAAATTAAAAAAAAAAAAAAGGGGTAGGTAGCTCCAAAGCATCCAGCAAACATCCACTCTGTGTCTCACAACAGCTTATAGCAAATAAAAAGCCAACAGTAAAGCACAACAGCAGCAGTCATAAGGACAGCGTGAAAGAAGAGCAGCAGCATCAACATCTTTTTTGCCTACAATACTGGGAATTTGTCAGAAAACATTTTCCAATAGATCATACTCTCTTCTACTGTAGAAAATTACAACAAAAGAAAGAACACTGCCCCCAGAAGTATCCCTGCTAATCTCATCAAGACAAAATTTCGTCTAGAGCTAAATCTAGTCATCAGTTAAACTCTGGACCATACATGAAGGACATACCAAGGAAGCTTCCAAAAGCATTAGTGCCCAGAAATCCCCAAGGTATCCAACCAAAAGCCCGTCATCCTTTAGTGTCTCTGTTTGCTTTGCTCCAGAAGCAAAACCAGAGACATGAGTTTAACCCATCGGTGGAATGAAGGAAAAACACTCGCTTAAGTGAATACTGCTTCATCTGCATGCCTGCATAGAGTGCTCCCCTTCTTTAAGGAGTTACAGTACTGATGTCCAGTATCAGTCAGTGTTGCATAGACTTTTTGAAGTTACAGAGAAAAGCAGAGCCCTTCTGGTATGGCTGGTCTCCAGAACATTTGCTCAAGGGTTTTGCTGCTAACCACTAAAGCTGTGCTGTGCTCGTGTAGTTCTTCCACACTTTTGAAATAAACTCATTAAAACTACTAGTAGTTTCCACTCACTCCTGCAACACTCAAAACCTCTTCACACAACTTAAAGCACAAAGTTCCTACTTGTCTCCCTTCAGTCCTGTCACGGCTCTTCTCCAAAAGGGAAACATTGCTTTGAAATTAACAACTGAAACCTGTATCTGATGCAGACAACACAACAGGATTAGCTAAATGCCTAACAAGCAGAAATATTTTTCATTTCTCATGCATATTTTCCTAGTGCTAGATAAAAAATTAAAAGGCATTGTTTGCAGGGGGCTTCTGAATTTTTGCATGCAGCTTTTGAACTTACATTATCAGTTAAGCGTATTTATCCTTTTAGTGCTGAATGCTGACACGAAAAGCAGAAGTAAGAAGTTCATGCAAGTTCCTTCCTCAGCAGCCTTTCTTTCAGCCCACTGGAACTAAAAGCAACACAGTGACTAGAGGTGCTTATGCATTCCTCGCACGTTCTTTGTCAGCGTGGAGAGAAAAACATCCCCTTCTTAAGACTTCTAGTGCTGTCTATTGCTTCTGTAAGTCACAACAGCAGTATGATGATTTCTGAGACTTAACAGTGCTTTGGAGAGAGGCAAAGGCTAAGTTTTATTATTTTTGGCTTAATTTCCACTCTTTTTCCTCACACAGACACATACTACTGAGCCCATGGAAAACATTAACAACAATAGTCTCATTTCTTGCTCTTAATACTGGCTTTAATTAAATATTGCTTTTTCCTTACTTAGCTAGGTGGCATGGGACACAGGAATTATTTGGAAGGCCTTGGGAGTGGACTCAAAGGCAGGTGCAATGAAATGAATAATTTCCCTGCAAAAAGGGCTAATTTTCTGCCAACTCATTTTTAACTAGTCTCTGTGACTGTCTCCTGCAATGTGGCAGCCAAGATTTCCATCGGGTAAAGCAAGCATAATTTCACAACTGCTCATAAGCTCACAAAAGGCCCCTCCACAATGCGCTCACGCCTCACAAAAATGCTTACTCTGCACTCACAGTGGTTTTTCATATGGGAAAAAAAGGATCTGCAGATGTTTGTGACATGGTCAATGTTGTTTGAAACCAAAGTGTTGAGACTCGTCACTTTTTACCTTTATTTATTACTGTTCCTGAAACACTGGTCTGGAATTGGTCAACCCAACAGAAGGAATAAAGATAGTTAATTCACTGCTGCAAGAACAGACTTGCATTAAAACTTGCTTCCCTTCTCAAATTTTAGGTAATGTAACTAATGTAACTTCAACTAAGAAAATCACAATTGAAAATGTTTGGGTTTTTTTTTCCTCTCTCTCTCACTTTAAAACCTGTTTAATGGGCAAATCCCTAGTTTCTAGGAGGAGTTTGCCTATAAAGAATGAAAGCTGATGCTTATACACATGGGGATACTTTTTATCTAACAAAACCTAATGGGAAAGAAGCAATACATAACAGGGAAAAACCACCTTCCTGAGGCAATGTGGAAGAATGCTGATAAAGTTCTGTTTCCATTTAAAAAAAAACCAAAAAACCCCCCAGCAAACAAAAATCTTAAAAATAAAATTCCTTTCAGAAAAAAGAAGTATGGACACTAGGTGCCTGAAATTCTCATTATTTGTGGCAACACTTTATTCCAAGGATTATTTTAATCATTATTTGAACACTTAAGAAAATGCTTATACATTCCAGGAATATCCTTATTCCTTCCCCCGTTACCCCCCAGCCCCCCCCTTTAAAAAATTTTTCTCTTAATTTATACTCCCAGTCTTCATACTATTCATAACTAAGTAGGGACTGATATAAAGAAGATATTTGAATTTCAATTTGTTGTGTTGGAAGCCAGGAGACTGAATTAAGCTTAGTAAACAACAGAAAAAACAAGCCACAGGCAGTTTGGCCAACAGTTTTTGTGATTCATAGAGGTACACAGACAACATGTAATTATTGGAAAAACACATCTAATCAAATCATGCTCTAGCTTCTGGCAACGAACTATTCAATCTATTGCCTTTGTGCTAACTTTACGGGGTTGCTTCCAGCAGCTGCCTCAACCCACTGCTCAATTACCACCATGCCTTCCCAATTCTGTGTTGCTACTTTCTTTACTGAAATATGTTGTTCTTTTGAAACAGGTTTTCTCTTCTTGCAGATTATTTTGTGATGCAAATACTGTTGTGACAGTCACTGTGACAAAGTGTGTTCTTGGTGTTTGAGAGCCCATGGACCGCTGGATGTGCACCGCAGAGCTGAACAATCAGGACTTGGCTGTGCGTTACTGGGCTGCTGGTGAATTCCTAGGGCAGTTGGGTTACAGAGATAGAACCCTAGAAAGCATCTCCAGAAGTCATCTAGACCAACCCCAATCCACATCGTAACACCTCTTCTACCAACTTGGTCTTGAAATCCTCCAGCAACAGGGATTCTACCAGTGCTTGCATAATCTTTTCCAGAGCTTTCCTGTATTTTGCGGCAGTTTTTTTTTCTTTTTCTAAATTTCACACTCATCTTTTTTAGTACGGCTCAGACATAATAATTTTTGCTTTTTCTGCCACAGAGAGGGAAATACATTCCTTCTTGGCAGTAGTTCTTAACATATCTGAAAATTTTTCTTCCTCCTGTAACTTCCATTCTTTATGTTAAGCTATTCCATTTATCCAGTAATTAGTTTTCCCTCGTTTTCCAAACCTCAGAAAATTCTCATTGCCCTCACCAGATTTCAGTTCAAGTGAATTATTGCATTTCAAGTCAGAAGAGACTTATTGTTCCTGAAATACAGTCTATGACAGAACTTAAGAACAGAGACCTTATCAATGCTATGAAGTAATTCTTCTGCCATACTGAAGTCATGCACGCTATATTCGTCTCTAAAACCTGTTGACCTTCATTCCGGTCTCTTACTTCAACATGTATCTTTCCTCTGAAATGGCAAATTTGCATTTGTGCAACTGAATTATTGTCCCCTTAAGAAAATGTTAGTTCCTGCAATTCTTCTTCCTTAAACCAGTTTTCCAGGGAGTTTTATTTAGCAGCTGATGATTGAATCTACTTTTCCAAAATCTATTTTTTTTTGCTTTGCACGTTTCATTCTGCAGCAGAAAGACTATTTTTATTCTGCTGTTGTTGTCGCTGAGGATCATGATCTCAACAATTCCACCACACCTTTCACTCAAGTCATCTTTTACCTCAACATCCTCAGTGGTTTCTACCATCAACTGAACTTATTTACAAATCATCTCCTAATGAAAAAATCTGTGGGGGAGGGGACATATCATCAGTCATTCCTCTGTTCTGCAGAAGGAAAATGAGAATGGAAGGTGTTTAGATTATTTATACACCTTTCCTTTAAAGGATATGGGGTCTAAACTTCCAAATATAAGAATAAACTTAGAAATTTTATGCTTACCCCAACAGAACCAACAAGCCTGTATGTTTTGCCATTACAGTACAGACTACTGCACATTTAGATGTCTTTTTGTTTATTCACGTATTCCCAAATATAAGCCGCTGAAACTGAGAGCAGGGGTAAATAAAATGACTGTGTAACTGTGCTGTGAAAATATTGATGTGCAGGGGTGCTGGGGACACCGCCTTGTTCTGTCTGTCTCACTTTCTCTAATGTTTGACAGTGTAGAACCTGCCCAATGAGAAAATTTACACCCACATCTGACATCCTTTATAGTCTAAACCAAGAAAAAAAATCTTCAGCAATAATTGTGCTTGCAATGACATAATTCAAATTAAAAAGAAAGTAGATAAAATGAGAAGTGTTAGAAATGAGAAAAAATTAGAAAAATTAAAAGTTAGAAATTTTTCATATTGCCAATTGAGATTTTTTTACTAGAGTAGACTGATGTCAAAAGTTCACTGGAGGATGGGGGTTTTTGTTCTTGTTTGTTTGTTTGTATTCTTCAAATATTTTGCAGTTTTATTCTGCAAAATGTTGCTAATTAATTTGCTATAAATAATACATTTAGACAAACTTTAAGTATTACAAGATATTACTGTTTATCAAAACACATTTCTCTTTGCTAATACTTGGTTTCTATCAAAATTTCTATTCTCATAAACGTCCAAATTTATGAAAAATTAAATAAAAGAGGAAGGGGGGTAGGATTCCTTTTCTTTTTTTTTAATTTAATCTATATTCAGAATCCATAGGAAAAACTGGCTATTTGTTAATAGTTGTGAGAATGAATATGACCTGAAAATATTAGAGACTCCAGCAGTGAAATTATCAGAGTAAAATTTGCTCTCTTAAACAGGCAGGTGTTAATAAATAAACAAAATTAACTAATCAAAGCCAGTAAAAGCTGTCAAGTCTGCAACCTTTCTTAGTTCATTTTTTAAATTTGTTTTTCTCATCCTGAGGCAAAGGAAAGAACAAGCCATATTTTACTCTGTGCTTCTGAATACAAGCGGTAACAGGAAACCTAGCTAGAGAATAATGAGAGCAGAGATACACAATGACAGGTACATGACTAGCTATTTTTGTTGCATTTTTACTTTTGTTTTATTAAAAACAACAACTGAAAAAAGTCTGATTTGGGCAAAGCAAATAAATCAAAGCTTTCGTGTAAACTGTAGAAGGTTTTTTACCTGTCTGATTAGTTTCTTCTCCAAGGACATCTTAGAACTGTCTCTCAAATATTGAATAAGAAATTAAACGTAACGTTGAGATAGATTAAGGATCTGTCACTACAAGCTAGTTTCTGAGATGTTATAAAGCCAGGGACATCTGCGGCAGTAATGTGCAGACGTAGCAGAGTATAACCCACGTATTACACAGTCGTTTAATGTTGCTTAATAAATCTGCCATGTTTTAATCCTTTTTTAATTGGAGCTACATGTTGAAGGACATTCAGCAGTACATATGTCTTTCACTCAACTCTCACAAGCTGGACCATCCTCAGGGGTCAGTGGCAGGGAGGATTTCCTGCTCTTCACAAGTGAATGTGCACGAACCATATAACTATAGCAACAGACAAAAACGTAAATACTGTCTTTGAACAGCAGAATTTGGTCAGTAGTCATAAAATACATCTCTGAACATTTATGTTTGCCAGTACATCTTTTTAGGGCTTAGTTAAGATGGATTTTTTCTCCTTTGATTATAGATAATGTTCTTCAATAACTAAGAATAGCTCACACTCTATTACTGTTACTGGCTCGTGTGTATGCAGTCCCATCAGAGCTCATTGCAAATGTCAGGGCTTACATTGCTATACTAAGTTCTCTTTGCAATGAACTATTTTTAATTCCCTCCAAACACATGAAGCAAATTTAAAAAAAAAAAAGAAAAGAAAAGCTTTGTCCCTCTTTTTGTTGAAACAAAGGAAGTGATACTGATTATTTGTTCAAAAAGGGCTAAGAGGGAACCTGGCCATAGTGTAAGCAGAAATCATTTACTTGTCTAGCTACTGCCTGTATACCACACTAATAGATTGGGTGCCGGATTTTTCACCATCATTATGTAGCTTTAAATAAAAAATGAGGAATGCAAGAGTGGAGTTGGATAACATATTTTTCCTCTTAGTAACTACAGCATTTGATGTGATACAATAATCACAAGATTTTCAGTTATTTATTTTTCTCTGTGAAATTACAAAGGGATTATGTTAAGCCCTGAGTAAAGTGCAGAATAAGGAGAAGAGATATATAGTGAAAGCACAGCTCTGTATCTTACAGGTGACGTTTCGGAGAAAATATTTCAGGGAAAAAGAAATTACTGCAATGAGATGCAATCCTGCTTGAATCTCCAAATATGACGTGCTGTGTCCTTGGAAGGACATACCATACGTGAATGTGTGTTAAGATGGCATGGTACCTCAGTGCAGCTGCCTTGGACAAGTGCTAAAAATGAGATTTTGCCTGGTGAATAATATTGAAGAAGGTCTCTGGAAAACTCTTCCTTCTGTCTCTGTCAGATTTTTAATATTCAGAAATAGGTGGATCAACACTGCAGTTTAAGTGGCTATTAGCTCCTGAAGTAACCAAATTTGTTAAGGAATAATCAAATCATCTTGTTAAGAAATAGCAGTTATGCTGAGTTTCCACCGAGATCCTCTTGTAGCAGCTTCTAAATTTCTGACTGATTTTATTCCATACCTGAAGAAATGATGAAAATAATAAATATTTAGGTTATGTAGGCATACACGTTTTAACATCTCTCAGAAGCAGTACAGAAGCCAGTATGCTAACATATTTTGCCATACTAAGAGACATGACTTCTGTGAAACATAAATTTTAATTAAACACTGTACCTGAGACAGAAAGATGCTTTGCTACCTAAATAATAGGAGTAAGAGTGACACAAATAGGACAGTGGAAGTAGATGAGGATACAAGTAAATAAATAGATACGTTCTTGAATAGGTCCTTGACCATTATTGATAGAAAACAGTTTACTTACTATGAGTATGTAACATTTTTTATCAGTCTCTTCTTGCTCCCTATGCTTTACTCACAATAGTTTCTCTATTACATTTAAGACAGGTGGTTATAACAAGGTGTGTACCCAGAGCAACATCTTCACTTAAGTGGACAAGTTTTGGAAAATATATGTTACATTTAGAGCTGTCTGTGTTGGTCATTTGTCTGATCTAGAGCTTTAGTAAACTTGATAAACACAGCCTTCAGTTAGGAATGGCACAAAGATTTTTCTTATCAAAGTAGAGAATGAAAGGACTATGATTTTCTAGGTCTCCATTTCCTGCACATACTACTTGGAAGATAAAATATCTCAATACCTACTTCTGTAGGCAACATGAAGAAACAACTACTGGGGAATATGAAAGTGGGGAGAGTATCTTTCTGAATCAATGCAGGTGTCTAACTGGATATGTAGAAGTCCTCATTTGAGGGCAAGATCTCCTTTGGCACATATTGACAAAAAGTCCATTTGCAGTAAGGAAGTCCTGAACGATTTAGACCAGCCCTCATCAGGTTTCGTGATTTGTTTAAGGGTGAACTTAGCTCAAGAAAAATAAAGACGTAGTGCACCCACAGTTCTCTTTGTAAAAATGACACCTGAAAGGCTCTTGCTCATTGTACTCGCCGGTGAAATTATGAGAGTGTACAGAATCCTAACCCTGCCCAGTAATCCCAGCTATGGGAATCCTTTATTGCTATTCTGGCTTGAAGTACCATCTATATTGGTAAAAATGGAACCAAACATAACAATATTCCCATTTATTGGATGACAAATAGTGACAAATACCTGCTATGCGAAAGGCACTCATTACTGTATTGACCTTTGAAAAATACTTTGCTTCTGTTGCTTGCTAACAAAGACAAATTCCTGGCATAAGTATCTCCCTCTGAAAAATGTGAATTTTGCACCTTGTAGTGTGGCTTTGTTTATTTGCTTAATTTGAACCACCAACCACGATGTTTTCTAGTATAAAATATTTTGTCAATTGTTCAGCTATTGTTTTGAAACTTCATCAGCATTAACTTCCTTCTCACGAGAGTCCAGTTACACAACTTACTAATTCTTGAAGTCCCTTACTGAAATACTTTACCGTTACTACCAGTGGGGGGACTCAGGCAAGTAAAGGAACACATATATATGAATACTGTCAGTAGCAGACCTTCATCTAGCACTTTACTTCAGTATCTCCTCTTTTGACATTGCACTCTTCAAATCCCCTTGTAACACCTGAAAGATCTCATTTTATTTTAAAAAAAAAATCACTATCATGCCTCATTAAAACAAAAAAATTCTGTTAATTTTTCATCTCAACTTTTAGGCTGTTCCACCATGCATGTACTTTTTATAATGTTAGCTCACATCTTTTATAAGTGTGAGAATTTACCTTCAGCGAAGTTGTTTATTATACTTCAATGGCTTCACAGAAGAAATATATTAGGACCATATGCTTGATGTATTTGCTTCTAGAGCTCAAAACTTCAAAGGAGTTACAGCAAAATGATGGAGAAACTCAAGTGAAATTTAAAATCAGGAGTACCATATTGTTGTGTACTGGCCCTCAGCACTGAAATTCCATATACTTTCCATAGTCTTTCACAAATTAATTATATCTGAAAAAGATGCCAGCACTTAAATTTTCAAACTCATGCCCTTCGGCATCTTCTGATGCTGAAAAAAGTCTGGTGAAATAAATTTGGATGACTTTTAATGATCTATCGGTACTGAAAATGATATTTCAGCACAATGGATATGTTACTTCTTGTTAAATTATCTTCCCTCTCTATAATAGCATTTGCTGTGAAGAATTACTTGTTTTCCTGGTGGTGTCAGAGAAATGGAGGGGATTTTTCCTGTGGTTTTTTGGTTTTTTTTTTTTTTTTACTATTACCATAACCAGAATTTATTTACAAATTTGATATTTTGTGTATCACTTACAAACAGTTACCCTGAAACCACTCAACCACTCAACTTTAGAAGTAAATATTTTTAAAAATTTTGGTCCTTCCCATTCATATATCTCATGCAGGCTGTGGTTCTGTGCTCTGTAAGATGTGTCTTCTCTTAAAGAAAACCAAGTTCCACTCAAGGTGACTTCACTCTACACAGCACCCCAGCTGTAGACTTTTATTCAATGAACACATACTATGAATAAGCCAGAAATAACCAGAGCAGCAGTGAGACAGACATCAAGCATTACCAAGACTGTAAGGAGAAACTCTGCTCCAGTAAGAAAGATAGGACAGTGCAGGCTCCCATCTCCAAATTTCCATCAGGGTAGAAGGTGCAGTAAGAAAGTACGGTGCATTTCCATTTTATGGATGCTGATGTGGCACAAAAAAAGTTACCAGAAAAAAGAAAGGCAACAAGAGCCACTCCTTTTTACTTCACCAGAGGTGTTACAAAAGGGGAAACAGCTTTGTATAAAAAGGGCTGAAGGGGGAGTGACCTCTCCACCCACCCAGTCACCCAAAAAAAAAAAAAAAGATAAAAGAAGCAGCAGGAACTGAGATGTAGGCTGAATTAGAGAGACTGCCAAGTGTAACTACTGAGTATAACTGCTTCTTCAGCCCCTTTATTCTCTCACGGGTTGTAAAGGGAAAAAGGGAGACCTTTCAGATGTGGAGAATTGTCTCATAGCTGCTCCGCACATGGCATAGCAATTCCTAAGTAAACCTTATGTAACCTTTCCAAAGCCCTTCTTCCCCTCTCACATGAACTGCTCTGATAAGCCTTAACTACAGCTCAGGGTCACTCCTGCAGAATACACAGTGTGCTCAGGCTTTTTTGTGGTTAATTGGAATGGTGTTGAATTGTTAGGAATGTTGTGGGGTTTTTTTGTTGCCAATGGCTTTGCTTCTTCCCAAATAACTTATAATGTTATCAACATTTATAACAGGATAGTTGTCCTTCTACTTTGGAAATCGTTTCAGCATTAGCGTTCGGTCCTTAAAAACATTAGGCAACCCAATTCAAATTATTTTTACCTGGTTGGAAAAGTGCGATCCAGATCTAGCTGTCTCCATGCAGTTCCATGACAGACTACAATACCTTTTAAAATATAAAAGCATTTAGAAACCTGAAAGCAGAAACACATCCTGAAAGCAAGTTTCTCTACACAGTCCTACACCCCGTCTGTGACAACCCAGCTGAAAGCTTTTCCTTTTTCTCTTGAAGCTTTAAAGAAAAGGAAACACAGATGAAGGTCATTTTTTATTACATTGTCCCTTCATTGTGGATGGGTTTATTTCTTTCTGATTTTACTGCTAAGAAACTGCCAGTCTCAGCAGCAGAGATAGTAAAACACCTGTTTTTTCCCCCACTACACTGTAAGATATTTAACAGATGGGCAAGAAAGTCATGGGGGATTCATACCTAGTATAGATTTAAGAAGTGTTAGGAAAACACAACCTTCACTTATCCACTAATATCTCCTTAAGGATACAACCTTAAGGTTGATGGGAATCAACCAAGAGCTGAGAGACAAATGTAGCTGCAAAGAAGAAAGGTTTTTTGCCTGGGAAAAGGAGCCTCCTACTTGTCTTTGCACCAGTGCCATCCACACCTCTCCAGCAAGCTCTGACTGCAAATCACCTGCACATTTTTCTAGTCAGGCTAAAGCCAATGAGTAATACTGCCAACACTTCTTCCTTCCAGCGCAGTAACTTGTGTGTGCTTAACATAGGCACTCATGGTTTTGGAGGTGTTTTCCCCGTGAAGTTTCACCTCCTCTTCTGCAAGTTCCTGGAGAGCTACTCTCCATGCATTGCATAGGTATGCTGAGAAGCTATTCATGGTTGTGCCTCGGAGGGGTAAGCTAGCCCCTATTAAAGACCTAAACTTTTTTTAAAAATCCTACTTTTTTGTTCTTGGTGGGGGCATTATGGAAAAATTTCTCTCTTGACGACACATTAGAGACTATGTGTCCTCACTGCTCTAATCACATGACATATCTGATAGTAGTTGTTACAACAGGCTAATATTTTAACTACATTTGCATATTGTTATATATATTGTAACAGATACTATAAATATTTAAAAGAATAACTGATTGAGTGTCCTTTCAACCTTTGAACTGCTTAATACATTATCATGAATATTCCTAGGATGACGGCCAGAGATTTCTCCAATGCTGAAAATGGCTCTAAGTTTATAGCTCTGATTTACAAACCCACCTAAAATATATAGAATGGAAAGCAAGTACACAGAACAGTATAGGAGAGCCCCTCTTATGGGTCTGCTAATGACATCAGATGTTGAAGAGTGCAGCAACACTCTGAGATAAAGAGAACCTAGAAGAGTTAGATTTAACAAAAAGTGACAGCAAATATAAGTGTGCTTTCCATTTCCATAGCAACTTCCATCAAAGGAATGGAAAGCACTTTAAAACATCAATCAATTTACCCTCAACACTACTGTCTGGCAGGCAAAATATATATTAGAAGAAATAAAGTTGCTTCCTGGTGATTGCTGGGCTCTATTTTAGGAGTCTTTTTTTCTACCTCTACACTGACTTTCTCATTAACATTCAGACTTCCAAACTGTCTTTTTCATGTTCTCTCACACGGACTGTGGCAGAAGAGGAGTGATCAGAGACATTGGGATAAAGCACAGGGATCTTAGGCAGTAATGAATTCAGATATTACTGAACATCAGATCAATCTAGCATAGTCTAAGCAGTCTTATCTACTGTAAGTTAACACTGCAAAAAACTCTGCACAATGGCAGATGTCAGAACATCAGTGGCTTTCAACAACGGCCTCTTTTATCAATCATTTTTCCAGTGTACCTGTGCAAAAGACGTATTTTGGCTATCTATATGAGGCAGGTGCAACATATATGCTGCAATGTCCAGCAGGTAGGCACCATGACCCTTTATAAGGTACTTTGTGCCTGCAAATTAAGGGTTGTTTTAAATACTTTCAAAATAACTTTATGGAGTTAGTATTTCTGAGAATAAAATAGAACCACACAGATCTTATATTAGAGTGTGTGACATGCCTGTGCCCTACAAGTGAAGAGTCAACCTTGTTCCACCCGCTCTTGAATTTTGGGAGTTGGTGATCTAAAGCCTGAAAAAGTCAGTTTTATGCTCTGTATCCCACACAGACAGAAATTGAAATGGTCATCTCTTAACAAAGGGTTGTGCTAATTTTATGTTTTCTTTTATTGTACAGATGGCTCTGCTGGATAGAATGAAAGGGAAGATGACAGGATTTTGGCCTCTAGAGAGAGGAGATCTTGTTATAAGGCTGGATATTGCATGATCTCCACCACTGAGGACAAGGTTGGAGTTGGTCATGGCCAATAAATTACCTTCCTTTCACTGTCTGGACGGGTTTTTTGGTGATACAGAAGGTGAAGGTTAAGATTATCGTAGAATCATGGAATAGTAGAATGCTTTGGGTTGGAAAGGAACTTCAAAGGTCATCTAGTCATCTAGTCCCTGCAGTGAGCAGGGAGATTGTCAACTAGATCAGGTTGCCAGGAGTGCCATCTGACCTGACCTTGAATGTTTCCAGGGATGGGGCATCTACCACCTCTCTGCGCAACCAGTGCCAGTGTTTCAACATTCTCATTGTAAAAAATTTCTTCCTTATATCCAGTCTAAATCTACCCTCTTTCAGTTTAAAACTGTTATCCCTTGTCCTGTTGCAATAGGCCATGCTAAAATGACTGTCCCCATCTTTCTTATAAGCCTCCTTTTAATACTGGGAGGCTGCTATAAGGTCTCCCCAGAGCCTTCTCTCCTCCAGGATGAACAATCCCAACTCTCAGCCTGTCTGCACAGCAGAGGTGTTCCAGCCCTCTGATCATTTTTGTTGCCCTCATCTAGACCCTCTCCAACAGGTTCATGTCTTTCTTGTGCAGAGAACTTCAGAGCTTGACACAGTACTCCAGGTGAGGTCTCACCAGAGCATAACAGAGCAGCAGGATCACCTCCCTTGACCTTCTGGACACAATTCTTTTGATGCAGCCCAGGATGTGATTGGCCTTCTGGGCTGCAAGTGCACATTGTCAGCTCATGTCCAGCCTTTCATCCATCAGTACCCCAAAGTCCTTCTCTGCAGGGCTGCATTCAATCACATCATCCCCCAGCCTGTATTGATACTGGGGGTTACCCTGACCCACACGCAGGACCTTGCACTTAGCCTTGTTGAACCTCATGACGTTCTTACAGGCCCACTTCTCAAGCTTGTCAAGGTCCCTCTGGATGGCATCTCATCCCTCTGGAACATCAGCTGCACCACTCTAGCAGGATCTGTTCCATGATCTTCCCAGGCACAGAGGTGAGGCTGACAGGCTAGTAGTTCCCAGGGTCCTCCTTTCTACTCTTTTAAAAAGTGGGTGCAATGTTTCCCTTTTTCCAGTCACCAGGGACTTCACCTGACTGCCAGGGCTTTTGCACTATCATGGACAGTGGCTTGGCAGCTACATCAGCCTGAGACCATCAGCAGTCTCAGGACTCTGGGATGCATCCTGTCAGGCCCCATAGATTCATGTGTGTTCAGGTTCCTGAGGTGATCACAAACCTGATCTTCTCTTACTGTGAGAGGGACTTTGCCTTCCTGGTTCTTGTGTTGCAGGGAATTAGGCTAAGGGAGTCTGAAGAGTGAAGATACCTTTTTCTTCTTGTGTGCTGAATCACTCTAACAGTTTTTGAAGAATACAAAGGCCCTTTTGTCTGATGTTTCATATCCACTTTTCCAGAAGAAATGGGTCCTTTACCTATAATCAAGCTGACAGCTAAGGGTAGCATTTGGAAACTAGTAGCTGAAGGTTTTGGTTGAATGGCCTTTTAGAGTTCAAAGGAAAGTACATGTCTCTCACAAGCAGTATTTTGTCATTTTTTTACTCACAATGGATCCCTGGATACAATGAAGTTGAAAGTAAGAGTTAGTGTTTGGATTTTTAAATCTAAATAGTGGAGAGTTCCTTTCCTTGCTGGGGGCTAAATGCCTTTAAGTGACAGCAAGAAGGCAAGTGTTTTTCCAGAGGGGTGGCTTCCCTTGGCTAGAATGGAAAAGTTAAAGTCAGGAATGGTGTCAAGATTTGCTAATACAGAGACAGAAAATTGTAGATGCTCAGAGTTAGGCAGAGGTTTATTGTCAACTATGGCCAGTATGTGATGAGCTCTTTCATTGTTGGAATAGCTCTCCTGCATTTAATTACAGTAAGAATTAGGAAAGGGTAATATAAAATATAGATAACTCTTTTTAGTGCATGCTAATGGGCCTGTGAGTAGGAAAAGGTAAGGTATCCTTTTAAGTCCCATGTCTGGTATTTTTTTTTTCTTGAAAAGATAGAACCCTGAGCTATTATTAAGGTTAGAGTTAGGGCTACTGGTTGTATGACAAAAGCAGAGATCCCAGCTTAATACTCAGTGCTGCATGTCCCATGGAGTAAAAAACTGTGTTGCTGCTGTCATTTGTGGCTGATTATGCTTTCTTTCATTGCTCATGTAGTTCTGTAGCTACAATGAAGGCAAGAGCTAGTTAAAGATTCAAAAACCACAGTTTGAAGAACTTATCTCCTTGAACTCTGTGTTATAGAGGTTTTGTTAGGTATTCTACAAAACTGCTATACTAAACTGAGATCTTGTTTCAGCAAGAGTCATTAAACCAAGTTGTCTGGTGTATTAAATCTCATACTAAAGACCAGATACATGGGTATAATTCTAGAATTAGGTCAGAGTTTAGGTAACAAGGTAGAAGTGAGAAATTGACCTCAAAATAAGCAATGGATGTCACCAGGCTTCTTTTTGCTTTTGGATACCTCTGAGTAAGGGCAAGTGTTTGGAGAAAAAAGTTTCTCAAGATGCCACTGGACACTGTTGAGTACTGCTGATCTCTTGGGTTCTTTGAAGGTTTTTAGGTCTTGTTCTGGTAGGGGATTCTTAGCTAAGTATTGTTACAGAAGCACCCACAAAACAGTCATCAGTAGCTACCCAAAAATGCTGATTTATTACAATCAAAGTTGCCCGGCACTCTGACAGACCAAAGTTAATTACAAGTTTGGGTGTCAGTTTGGAATATATTACTACACAAGTTCCTAAACTCTAAGGAATACTCCCTAAGAAAGATGAACCAAAGTGTGCAAGCGCTCATTCATAGAAGGGAAAATATCCCACCCAAGGGTACCCAAATGAGGAGTCACTCACCCAAAAGGGGATGAGAGTTCACTCAAGGATGTCCAGAAGAAATATTCACTCACCAAAGGGGGAGTGAGGGCTCACTCAATCCCAAGAAATTTCCTCAGGTGGGGTCCCAATGCAAAGGGAGAGTCCCCACTGCAAACCTGCCTCTCCGAGGAGGACCAACTCCAATTCGTCTCTCTGGCAGGGCTCCATTTGTACCCTTGTTAAGTATGAACTGTGGTCGTTCTCATTAGTAGGGGGCAAATGCAAGACAAAGGCAGCCTGAGAAGCCTAGAATTTGAGATGCCAAGTGATGGCCGTGAGAATTTGAGCTGTTTTTCATCAGGTGTTTGGGCAAGCCCTGGTCTTTGTCAGGTCCTTGTCAGGGTGGCTGCATCTGCCACAAGTCTACATCGAGCCTTTGTTTTAATATTGATTTCAGAGAAAACAGAAAATTATGAGTTCAGGGTTTGTACCAGCTTTCAGCCTCTGCTCAATGCCAAGGAAACTGAGTGAGTCATTTTTAAAAACAGCGAGTATGGTATAACTTACAGGTCCAGGGGTGTGCACTCTAGTTAATGGTATTGTAATTTATAATAGTTTTTACTTGCTGATAACATTCCCATTATTTGGTTAGTTTATATAACACATGAGAATACATTAACAAGAAATTAAGTTTTTATGGATGTTGATTTTTAAAAATTATATTCAAATAGACATTCCTGCTGTAAGAATAAGAAAATTTTCTTTTTAGAATTAAAGATTTACCATATTTGACTGAGAGTAGCTGGAAATGAACATACTTACGAAGTTTGGTTATTATGAAGGAATAAGCAAATGGTTTCAAAGGATACTAATCCTGTCTATGCCGCCTTCTTCATCATCCTTCAGCATAGAGTGTACAAAACAAATCACAGAATAAAGGATGAAATAAAAGGAAAACAAAAATGAAGCATTCTTTAACTGCTTGTATACCTGTTTGGACCAGAATATAAAAAATAATTACCATTACCTACCAAGTGCTTTTATAAACTACAAACTGTTTTTCTATTCCATCTACAGCACCAAAACAAATGTCTTTGTCATCTACCTTCTACTCATAGAAGAAACACTGTCCCAGTTAGAGATCATCTGAATTTATGAGCTGTAGATAATACGCATTTTTACAAGAGAAAGATGAAGTGGCAATGTCACATGTAGTGAAGACGTCACAAAGACACTGTGTCTCCCTTCTGTTGTTAGTGAGATACGCATCCAACTTCTCTTTAACAAACGAATAAATTTTGGCACTTAAGTTTCTTCACAGTTTTTTTCTGACTGCAGCCTGATTTTCTCCATTATCTTTTCATTAGTTTTCTTCTATTTCTTTAGGACTAAGAGGAGTATGCTTAGGTCCCTAATTAAATTCAAACATTAGAAAAAACTACTCTTGCATCATATAATTCCATTGGCTACTTCAGGTGCCCATAATAGAGGTGATTTTTTTTTTTTTTAATGCATAATGGCAAATGTTACTGAATTCTTAACTACTCCCTACAGGATAGGAGAAAACTTCAGTAATTGCTGGAACTGTACTCCTTACAGCCAAGCAACATACTACATTATTAGTAACATTTAAGCAAAATTAACATTATCTTCTTACAGTATTGCCAAGAAATCTCTACTGATTTTAGGACCCTGTTGTATAATACAGTCCTTCCCACAACAATGGGTACAGTGAAGGGACTTGCCCAAAGCTGTCAAGAAGTTTAGTAGTGAACAACTAGTCATGGTGGTTTCTGAATGGTCACTCCAGTGCTTAATAATTCAGTAAATTTGTCTCTCTGAATAGGAGCTTGAATGTGTGTTTCAAACTGTCTTCTACTAAGCCAATATAAAAACTGGGATAGTTCCCTGGGCTGGCCAGCCAGTGTAGCATGCCTTCTCCTTTCCCAGTGCTAAATCACATTTATTTTACATAAGCAAACTAATTGACCCAGAGATATATTGTGATTATGATTGGAATGTAAAAGTAGTCCATATAGTCTTAAAAGGAGAGAGTGTCCTTAAAATGTTCCATAATGACTTGTCTTTCACGCTACAAGAAAGGTTTAAGAACTCTGCCCGAGGTGAATGCCTGTGAGTAAAGATGAATTCGGTTACATTTAAGTTACTTAAATCAACCTGTCTGTTCAGTGTTTAATAAACTGGATACAGAGGCTTATATCCAGACCCCTGAGTGATCTCCACTGAAGAGTACAATTTAGGAACTGATGTCCCAATTGTTCTGGAGAAGTTCAGTTCCAAGAAATCTTTTTTAACTGAGGAACGCATGGGTCACTAGAAGACAGGTCACAACCTGCTTAGATGTGACCAAGACAATGTTCTACAGATGAAAATGTGTACAGATTGAGATTTTTTTTAAAAAAGAGAGAGTAGAAGACCTTTTCAGGAAGAAGAGTCAGTCTAGTTTATTTCCCGATCTTAGTGGTGAGAGTCGAATCACAGACATACTCGGGTAAAAAATAAAACAACTTCTGTCATAGTTACAGCTCTGGTTTCAAAAACAAAGTACACCAAGAAAGAAAGGCCTGAATAGTTGACACCAGGCTTGATCACATTTCTACAGGCTTCAAATGACTGATTTCTGCAATCTACAAATGTACCGTTATACTGGTGAAAGTGCACTGCAGACAATAAGAAAGATCTGTGCTGCATTTGCAAGTGAAATGAAAGGGCATGAAGCATGCCACACTTTTATCGTATCATCATATTAAAACTAATCATGGCGGGGTTTAATCATGTAAGAACCAAAAATAAGTAAGTAAACAAATAAATGAATAGCTGCCAAACATTTCTGAGCACTCTGTTTTTCCTAAACATCATAACTCTGTGAGGTGGAGTGCAGCATACAATCCTCCTTACGGCAGAAGACTTTTTGAGAAGAAAATGCTCGTTAGGAAAACTGCTAAGACTTTGATATCAAAGAAAGAAAGAAGAGCATACATGACATACAGAGTCAGCAGATTCTCGGTGTGTAATCATTTCTGACAGAATAAGCCATACCTCTGGAGTATATTCCAAAATCAATTTTTTTCTTGGCAAATTGAGTCAACTCTATTCCAGCTGCAAACATTGGGACAATAGCAAGTTATTTTCCAAACTGAGGCTGACTACTCCATTCTACAGTAAAAAACAGAGTAAAGCCTTCCAAACATCTCATGTCAATCCATGTCTTATTTAGTACTGGCTTGCACGCTTGTGTTTACACTGCATACAGAATTAAACACGGTACCTTCACATAGTCATTGAAGGACCTGGAACAGTAGCTGCTCTGAGGGAAGTTCGTTTTCCTTCAGAGGAAGGAAAACATTATCTTCAAAGTGAAAACACAGATTTAAACTTTTTTATTGTTGCAAAAGGACAATTATTGCAACACCCAGATCAGATGGGAAATTTTACATTTTAAAATAAATTTCATTTTCTTTAACTGTGGGTTAGCAGCTATGGATTTGAAAGAAAACAGCAGTGATGTTTCGTGAGGAAAACAGTATTTCAGGCAACGGAGAGCCTGAGCATTTTTTCTTTTAAGTTGCCTGTCTCTAGGTATGAAGAATTTCCTTAGATGCTTAAGGTTCTCTGCAAGCATGGAGGCTTTACATAGGGATATTTCATTGCTTCTCTGCTCATTCATAGTATTGCACTGGATATAGAGAGCAAGCTCTTCTTTCCCCATCTATCTGCTCACTTTGCTAGAGCTCACTGAACTTTCACAGATACAGTGAGAAGACCGAAACATGAAGCTACATGCTGTAAATTGGCAGTGAGAAGGGAGATGTGTGGTAGATGTATTCATTACACTCTTTCTAAAGTAAAAAGACACAGGAGTTTCAAGGAGCTGTTCTGGCAGTGGTATCACTGAGCAAGAATGGTCTGTGGTTTATCAGGTGAAACCACCAATGTTGTGTCAGGTCTGCATCAAGATTTCTTCCACATACATGCAGAAAGTAATTTTAAACACTGCCTCTCATCACAATAAATATCACGAGAAGACATTTCCTCATACACCTGTTAGAAGAGCTCAGGTGTAGGTTGTAATCCCTTGAAATAGATTATGTATCGTGATCCAAGGTTAGCTGAATACAGAAGTTCAACTTTTTTTTGCTTTCTTATCATTGTGAGACTCCCTGTCCCAGAGTAAAATATTGCAGAAAGAGATGGTGTTTTCCGAAGAATATCTTTCTGGCATACATGATACTGTCTCTGAAACTATGGTACTTACTGTATTTTGGAGGTAATATTTAAAGCATCAATATTTAGTTTCAACAAGAGGACAGTCATATCTAAAAGATTCAGGGACCTGTGACATGTAAATAGCACAGAAAGGGCTTTAGGAGCTTTGAATATTGGTAGTCATATACCTGATTTTCCTGACATATATTAATACACGTTCTAGGCATAGTAGTTATCACCTACCACTGCAACCAGTAAGTAAAAAGCTTCAAAATACATTTTTCATTTACATATGTGGATGGTGTACCATCATTCCATTTCCTGTACCACTGATGTTACCTACAAATCTCCTTTGGTTCTCTTGGAATATGTATTTCCACAGTTCTTTTGCAAGAAAAAGCTGAGAATGAAACCTGAGCTCTTTTAGGTCTTAAAGAAACTCAAGAATATTGTTTCTCTCCCTGTCAGAACTGAAATTAATTACTGTAAATCCTGAGGTTGGGTAGTGGTTTTCAAATGACTAATATTCACTGGTCGTTGATATATCTAGCTGTTTTACAAGAGCAGGACTTCTCACATGGAGATATAATAAATATATAATAATTATAATTATAATATATAATAATTAATAATTATTATATTATTATATATTATTATTTATTAATAATATAATAATTAATAATAATATTATAATATAATAATTAGAGCGGGTTTTCTGTTCAGCCTTTGAAAACTTAAATTGCTTGATTTGAATGCTAAATTCATAAAGCTAGTCCTGAATCTTTTCTTATGAAAAGATTTATCTGTCTTTAGTGATGCTCACAGAACATCTTTTTAGATTATTAACTGGTATGATGACTGTTTCTAATTGTCATTATGATTATATTGTTTAATTTTATTTTTAGAGGTGGCCGTACCAGAATTTAGTTTGCTTACGTGAGCCTCATGTTTATGCAAATAACACAAAATATTTGTTTTGAACTTTATATACATGCAAACTAGTTAGAGTTTTCAATTACACATTCATTTTTAAAGGTCCTGGACCTTTAAAACATTTCAAAATATGGTCTGTCTTTTCATAATGAACATTCAGTAGGAATTGCTGCATAGTAAAACAACTTATTGGTGTAGATTAGTCTGTCAGGCAATCTCATACTTACGAATCGCCCACAATGTATTCTTTATTTACATAAAAAATAAACACATGTGATTGCATTTCTGTGTTTGAGTATTTTAAATAAGTTCTACCAAAGCAGCTTGGAACGGCCACCATTTGCTTTAGCCAGTTACTAATAATGAATATTAGGCAGCCTTCGGTTTGCATCAGACACCTGATTGAAGACTGCGAGACTGGACACTCTCCAGTGATTTAATGATGTAAGCAGACAGCAATGCAATAACAGACAAAGGAAGAAATTAATCTTTGAAAAGAAAAAATGTTAACAAAATTCTGACATCTCAGATAATATAACTAAAAACCATGTCAATACCTTGTATTTCTCAGCTTTGCAATATCCTTTATGGTCATGTCTTTCTCTCTTTTTTTTTCTATACACTAATACCTATATCTGTTTATAACTCCCTCCTCACCTGCTGAAGCCAAGGTGTACGGTGAGACTCAAAAAGCAGTAAATGTGGGCCCGTATCATGTTCACTGCTGCTCTCCCTTCTCCCTGGGGTGGGAGAAGACTTTTTGGTAGGACTACTAGTGGCTCCCTGAGGAAAGGGGGAAACCTTAGATTTCAGCTGGCCCATAACTCTTGCAGTCTGCACTTGCTTCCTCCCCCAGTTGCTGCTGTTACGCATTTCATCTCTCAGCCCATTGTGGCTCTCATAAGGCAGCTGGCTGAGAAGTACCAAAGGTCCAGACCTCTGTTTCTTAACAAAGGAAGATGCTGCCTGTAGAGCTGGCTGTCTTTATGTAAAAGGCTCTGTCTCCAAACTGAAATACAGGAGGAAATTGACCCTAGAGACTGTCCCTTGTGCTTTCTATTTTTGTCCTCTCAGTTTTATGTTACAGATCACAGAATCATAGAATGGTTTGGGTTGGAAGGGACCTTAACAATCGTCTAGTTCCAACCCCTGCCATGGACAGGGACACCTTCTACCAGACAAGGTCGCTCAGTGCCCCATCCAGCCTGGCCTTGAACACTTCCAAGTAGGGGACATCACAACCTGTTCCAGTGCTTTACCACCCTCTATCAGTTTAAAGCTATTACCCCTTGTCCTATCAATACACATCCTTGTAAAAAGTCCCTCTCTGGCTTTCCTGTAGGTCCCATTGAAGTACTGGAAGGCTGATATGAGGTTTCCCCAGAGCCTTCTCTTTCCAGGCTGAACAACCCCAACTCTCTCAGTCTGTCTTCATAGGGGAGATGTCCAGCCCTCTGATCACTCTTGTGGCCGTCCTCTGGACTCGCTCCAACAGGTCCATGTCCTTCTTACATTGGGAGCCCCAGAGCTGAATGCAGTGCTCCAAGTGGGATCTCATGAGAGTGGAGTAGAGGGGAAAAATCACCTCCCTTGACCTGCTGGTCATGCTTCTCTTGATGCAGCCCAGGATACGGTTGTCTTTCTGGGCTGCGAACACACATTGCTGGCTCACGTTGAGCTTCTCGTCCTCAAGTCCTACTCCACTCTCAATCCACTCATTGTCCAGCCTGTATTTGTGCTTGAAATTTCCCTGACCCATGGGCAGGACCTTGCACTTGGACTTATTGACCTTCATGAGGTTTGCACAGGCCCACCTCTCAAGACTGTCAAGTTCCCTCAGGATGGAATCCCTTCCCTCCAAGTGTGTAGACCTCACCATATAGCTTGGTGTCATTGGCAAACTTGCTGAGGGTGCACTCAATCCCACTGTCCATGCTGCTGACAAAGATGTTAAACAGGTCCCAATACCGACCCCTGAAAAACGCCACTTGTCACTGAGCTGAAACTTATAAAATGTGAAACATTCCTGCACAGCAGTGTTGAATCAAAATCCCAAATGTGTCTGCAATAGCATACACAGCCTTTTCAGAAAAAAAATCGAGCATACAGAAACTTGTGTAAAATCACCACAATATAAGCATAATCATAGTTATCTTTACATTCCTCTACTGTATAAAATCGTGCTGATCAAATGAATTAATCAGGACCCCACAAATTTTAAGATGCGTTTAGGCTCTTTTCCCACATTGCACTTATGGGCCAACAGAATGAGCGTGAGCTGGCAGGGAGCAGGGCCATTAAGAAAACTCAGAAAGAGGATTCCTGTAAAACATGGACCAAAACTTCAGGCTCCACAGAGGATCTCCCCTGGGGCGTTTTCAGGCTCTGTCTTTTATGCATGGCATCAGTGGGCTCCTCCACAGGCATTTGGCCAGTGTGTATGCATTATGGCTTGGATTGCAAAGCACATGAGCACAGTTAGTGCTACTTAAGAGAACAATAAATAATCAGATTTAGTGGAGAGATGATATTGCTTTCTGTAACAGAACATATGCTTCACTCTCCTACCTAATCATACCCTTCTTTTTTCTCAAGAACACAGGAACACTTCACTAGAAACTGAATACAGATGCAAATATAAAGTAGAATGAGAGCTGGATTTAAAGCTCATGTATAATCAGACTGTGTGAATGAGATGGAGGCTGAGTTTGCTCTTCTCTGCTGTCCCTGCACAGAGGATGCTGACACAGAAACAGAATTTATCACCCGGTAACTATACCACAATTGCCATTTGTAGTTGTCTTTTTTCAAGTTATAACATCAAGAAATAATATGTCAGGGTCAGATGTTCCATTTAATCACTCCTTTCCATTCACTTTTGTGAAAGTTGTTGCTACAAAAATAAGTTGGTGAGTACAGAATTATCATAAGGCCCTGACCTGGATTTTGAGGGAGCAACTGTTTTATTACCTGTCCTGTGTTGTAATTTCCTCATCATTTGATGCTTCAAAAAGCATGAGTTCAGGACACTTTGATTTAAGAGCATTCATGCTTCCAGCTAACATTCTGAACTTGCTTTATGAAATCCATTTCAGATGCTAATATATAGCAATGTTATCAACATATACAGCAGGAGGAAGCTGTGTACTGGTTTTGACTTTGGTGGTCACCTATGGGACTGCCCACCTAGAGTCTGCATACATGAAGCAATCTATTTGAAGATCTGAAAAGTGAAAATCAGGTATACCACTGTTTACTAGCCTATTTTAAGTCCAGTCTCCTTTGTTTCAAGGGTTGGAAGTATAGGATGGGTAGGTACACAATGCTCATCAACCTGAAAATGTATTAAATGGTAGCCAGAGCCGAGTCTGCTTTTCATGCGGTTTTGGTTTCTTTCTTTCTTTCTTTCCCTTTTTTTTTTTTTTGAAATGTATATGGAATCTAACTTCTCTGTCACTCCCAGTGAAGGAGTAATTCTGCCTCCAGTTTTCTGCAGAAGGACTTTTCTCTATAAATTAAGGAAGCTTTTCTCAAGTGAAACTAGAGCATTAATTGCTACTCCAGGAGCTCCTAAACCCCCCTCCTGTGGACAATGCTTATGCCAAAAGCACACTATTATCGAAGATTTCCTCATCAGTTGGATCTTTACGATTTTAGTTCAGAGCAGAAAGAATTGGAAAGGTCTGAGTGATTTTTGACACTACAAAAAGAAAGGGAGGGAAACATTCAATATTAAGAAAAAGCAAAGAGAGAACAACAAGGTACCTGTTCTTCAACACTACACACAGAAGAAACTGCCTTGTAATGTACTGCAAAGATATAAAACATCCAGCATACATCAGTAGGAAAAGAATGGGGTGTTTCTTTCTTATCTTCTTGTCAGGTACTGCACATGATCCTACAATATCAGCTTCTGTGAGTTAAGGGCTTGATAAACAAGCCGGAGCATGCAGTGGCATCAGAGCTGCTCTTACCACACAGTTGCCACAGTCAGCAGGTACTCTTCTGCAGGTTAGTGGGACATTTATCTAATCAAAGTAGGCAAGTGGGAGCCAATGATGCTGCACCAAGAGAAGTATATGAAGAAACTCAGAGAAAACACTAAAATAAATGTTTTCTCACTGATAATATCACATGCAACCTGCTCCAGGTGAGCCCGCTTTAGCAGAAAAGTTGGACTAGACGATCTCCAGGGGTCCCTTCCAACACCTAACATTCTGTGATTTTGTGATTCTTATTCTATGATTGAAATATCAAACTTATCAAAATGGTCTGTGGTTGGCAGAGTGCAGTGAACCAGATCAGAAATTCCTACTCTGATTAAGTTCAGCAATTTATTATCCAAATTAGATTACCTCCTGAAGCATGGCAGAGAGATCCTCCCTCTTGTACAGCAGCATTCCCCCAATAATTCTTAGGCCTCTTTCTTTATCCTCAGCCTTAGAGTCCCAGAATAAGGGGAGAGGAACAAAGGATTTCCTTGTTTACAACCGTACCAATTTTTTCTCAGACTCCAGGCTGTCCTCGAAAGGTTTAATGTCTTCACAGAGCCTGATGCCTCTTTCCACAGAATTATATTGCTCAAAGAGGTTAAAATAAATGTGTGTCAACACCATAATGAATTTAAGACTTATTCCACATTAGTCTTAATTACTGACCAAAAACAAGTCTAAAGGAGCATCACGTCCTTGGATCAGGATCTCTTTTGGTCAATAGACCTGTCACCTATCGCATCAAGGCAAAAACAGGCCCTATCTTTATTTAAGCATTTGTTCTCCAATGTGTACCTTGAAGGTTAAGTCTTTTGCAAGTACATAATTGCCAATTTCTCTCAGCCTAGTAATATTCCAGCGAATTCATTCAGAATAATAGCTATTTGATAGTTTATCTGGATTTTTGAAAGCTATTGTAAGGATGTCCATCTTATATTCTTTGCACCTAAAATGTTTGTGTGTGTAAATATGTACTTAACACATACACGCACACACAATTCTTCTTGCGACTATTAAATTCAGTGAATCAACAGCAGAATTAAAATGATTCAATATCAGTTTTTTTATACAAATCCTCAATTATTCACCACTTCCAGCTCTAAGCAAGAAGCATCTTCTTTTCAAAGGGACACAAAATAGTAAAACAGGAAACATGGGTTTAAGAGAAATATGTTCAGCCTGCCAGGGGAAAATTAATTTCAAAGTTAGGGCTCCAGAACTCCAGCCCACTCCTGAATGTATCTCTATTTCAGCATCTTGTATGACCAAAGAGTTTAGTCAACCTATCTTTAGAAAAGAGTCAGGGGACAGGATTGGAGTTTGCTGCTCACGTTTAGTTTTGAGATTTCATGGCTTTTGAATTTGTACATGAAAAGCTTCACTTTGTATGTCTTACTAATGGTACTTCCCCAGCTATTAGTCTCTTTGAACATAAAAAAAGGGCTGGTGTTTCTGCCACCTGTATGGAGGTGATGGGTTGACCTTGCCTGACCAGGTACCTATCAAGCCTACCTATCACTCCTCCACCTCAGCAGAACAGGGGGAGAAGAATCGGCCAAAAGATTGTGGTTTGAGATAAGGACAGGAGGACCACTCACCACTTACCATTATGGGCAAGACAGAGTCAGCTTGGAGAAATTCATTTATTGTTAATAACAGTTGGTTAATAGATGTAAAAACACAATTAAAAACACCTTCCAACCGACCCCCCTTCTTCCCAGGCTCAACTTCGCTCCTGACTCATCTACCTCCTTCCCCCAAAAGGTGCAACGGGATGGGGGTTGTGGTCAGTCCATAGCACTTTGTCTGTGGTGCTCCTTCTTCCTCATGCTCTTCCCCTGCTCCAGCATGGGGTGCATCCCATAGGAGACAGTCCTTCATGAACTTCTTCAGCATGGTTCCTTCCCATGGGATGTAGTTCTTCACAAACTGCTCCAGTGTGGGCCCTTTCCATGGGGTATAGACCTTCAACAACAGACTGCCCCAGCACTTGTCCCACACAGATCTCAGCTCCTGCCAGAAAACTTTCTCCTTTATGAGCTCCTTTCCAAGGGCTGCAGCTAATGCTGGTAGCTGCTCCAGTGTGGGCTCTCTAAAGGCTGCAGCCTCCTTCAGGGCATATCAACCTCAATGTGAGGTCCTCCATGGGCTGCAGGTGGGCATCTGCTCCACCATGTACCTCCATGGGCTGCAGGGGGACAGCCTGCCTCACCGTGGTCTTTCTCATAGCTACAAGGGAATCTCTGTTCCAGCACCTGGAGAACCTCCTCCTCCTCCTCCTTCACTGACCTTAATGTCTGCAGGGCTGTTTCTCTCACGTTTTCTCACTCCTTTCCTTTGCAGCTGCTGCACAGTGGTTTTTTCCCTTTCTTGCACATCTCATTACAGAGGTGCCACCAGTGTCACTGATGGACTTAACTTTGGCCTTTGGCCTTTGGCCAGAAAACTGCCTCTGTCTGACATGGGATAGCTCCTTTTGTCTTCTTACAGAAGCTACCCCTGCAGGCCACCACTGCTACCAAAACCTTGCCACATAAACCCTGTACATTCTACTCCTTGCCTCTCTGAATCATTTATTTAAGAATTAATGTTAAAATACATGTTCATCACAGACTCTTCACAAACTTCACTAACATCAACAAAAAGAATTCCAACACCAAGGTCAAAATAACTTCATCATAACACCAACAAATGCAGACATTTTACACACACTTGACTCCCTCATCCCTCCACCACATTTAAAACAAAAATCCCCACATTTATTCTGCTATCTGGCAATGCCCAATCCATATATTGCCTGATAAGTCTCACAATTATTGTCCTTGAATTCCTCTAGAGCCCCACTGTTGGGCTCCAAGGTGTCTACACAGTTATACTCTCCCTTCTCGTTCAGAGCAGTTCAGGCAAGAAATTAAGATTAAAAACTTGTGGGTCAAGATGAAGGCAGTTCAATGAAGAAAAGCAAAGGCTGTGCATGGAAGCAAAGTAAAACAAAAAGATTTATTCTCTACTTCCCATCAGCAGGCAATGTCCAGCCACTTCCTGGGAACTAGAGCCCCAGTACGCATAGCAGTAGCTTTGGAAGAAAAATGTCTTAATAATGAATGTCCACTCTCTTCCTCCTTTCTCTTAGCTTTTATTGCTGAGGGCAACATCATATGGTATGGGATATCGCTTTGGTCAGTCCGGGTCAACTGTCTTGTCTATGTGCCTTCCAAACTCCTTGCCCACTACCAGCCCACTGGCCTATGTGGAGGAGGTTGGAGAGACAGCCTTGATGCTCTGTGAACACTGTTCAGCAGTGGCCAAAACATTGGTGAATTATCAACACCCTTTAGCTACAAATACAAAGCACAGCAATATGAGGGCTGCTATAGGGAAAGTTGACTCCATCCCAGCCAGACCTATTATAATATTACAGGAAGTCTTGTTCTCCCACAACTTAAACTGTTGTTTTCAGCTTAGACTGAATTTAAAGTACATGTAGCTGGGAAAAAATTGTAAGAAACTAGGGTGAGTGATACTGGATCAAAAAAAGGCCATTGTGACCCAGTTTCCTACCTCTCACCGTGGCCAAGGGCAGAATTTTTTAGGAAGAGTGTAAGAATTGGAAGAAACACGAAGTGATCTTTCCCATGGCCTTTCTGAGGCAAATCAACAGACCTATTTTCTTTCAGTTTGCCTGCTCCTTCTTATATTCACTTTTATCTTTAGAGTTCTTAATATCCAGTGGCCCAAAACATTATCAATCAGTTTCTCAATGTAACTATGCATTGTTTACCAACTGCTTCCTTTGCCTTAGCAATCTCAGTGGGTACTCCCTAACTCTTGGGTTACAAAACTCAACAATCACCATTCCAGATGCAGCATCTCCATATATTTTACGATTTTATGAACTGCTGTCATATCTTCAGACATCCTTTTCTGAGTCAAGGAATCCAAATGTTCTGAGTCTTTTCCTCTATGGAAGTCGTTCCAAGTCCATGGATCAGTTTTGTTACCTTCTCTCTGCCTTTCTTAGTTTGTCTGCATTGGTTTAAGACTCTAGTATAAGTTGACTCATTTTTTTCCACAACCTCTAAAGTATCTTTAGGATAGTTCATAGGAAATTTACTCTGTACATTTCACACTGGTGACTTCCACACAGTTTATACAGATTAAAGCTGCATAACTCTTGGCTACTTAAGACATGGAACTGCCTAATTTGAGGTCATGTACTTACTGTGTAAATATTTATCAGAAAATATGTTTTTATGAGGGAACATTAAGATTCTTCTGGTGATCTGAACTATCATATTATCTCTTGAGTGTTTCATTGTGTGTTTGCTACAACTTCCTTTTCAAGTTATTAGCTTTTAAAGGAAATTCTTACATAGTATGTTAATTTTTGAATATTGCCACAGGCATTTTGTGTCTGACTCTGACTCATATCTCGTACTTATGGCAATGCTTCTGGCCCATTCAGAGACATTCTTGGAAGAATCCCATGGGTTATGATCCCAGAGACAAGAGAAGTCTAGGAGACATGGCTGATTTTCAAGAATCACCTCCTCTGAGTTCAAGAGTGGCCCATCCTGATGAGCAGGAAATCAAGCAAAGGTACCGGAGGCCTGCAGGGATAAAGACATAGCTCCTGACATTAGAGGTGGAAGCAGGGAGAAGTGACTCTGCAGGATTACAGAAACACTCTCCACATGTGCAAGTAGGAAAGCCAAAGTCCACCTAGTGTCAAATCTGGAGAGAGGGGCTTCTGCAGCTACATTAACAGAAAAACTGGGAAATGTGGACCTGAACCCAAGTGGCAGGGGAACTGGTTGGCAAATGACGTGGGCAAGGCTGACGTACTCAATGACTTCCTTACCTCAGTCTTTACAGACATATTAGAAGGTAATACCAGCCTTCAGGGATCCCAGGTCCTTGAGAACAGTGGGAAAGTCACCCACAAGGAAGGTGGAGGATGAGGTTAATGAACATTTAAACAAAATGCACACAAGTCCACAAGACCTGATGAGATAGATCTGCAAATGCTGAGGAAGCTGCCTGGTGGCAATGCCACTCTCAATTATCTTCAAAAGGTTACAGCAATTTGGAGAGGTTCCTGAGGACTGGAAGAAAGCAATATCTCCAACCTTCAAGAAGGACAGGAAGGAGAATCCAAGGAACTAGACACTAGTAAACTTCACCTTGATCACTGGAAAGGTAATGAAGCAAATAATCCTGCAAGTATTTCCAAGTATTTTAAAAACAAGAAAGTAAGTTGGAGTAGTCCAACTGGGGATTTATGAAAGGGAAAATCATGTCTGACCAACCTGATAGTCTTGTACAATGACATGATGAGCTCAGTCAATGAGGTAAGAGCAATGGATGTTGTATAGCCTGATTCTAGGGAGGCTTTTGATACTGTCCCCGTAACATCTCCTCTGACAAAAATAATGAAATACAGACTAGATACTTGGACAGTAAGATGAATTGAAAATCATCTGAATTGTAGAGTTTGTTAAAGAGTTGTGATCAGCAGCACTAAGTCCAGCTGAAAGCCAGTGACTAGTGGTACCCCAGGGTTTGGTACTGGAGCCAATACTAGTCTACAACTTCATGAATGACCTGGATGATGAGACAGAGTACATCCTCAGCAAGTATGTAGATGACACAAAAGTGGGAGAAGTGAATAATACATCAGAGAGTCGTGCTGCCATTCAGAGGGACCTCAAGGGTCTGTAGAAGTGAGTTGACAGGAACTTCAAGAAGTTCAGCAAGTGAGTGCAAAATCCTGCACATGGGGAGGAATAAACCCATGCAGCAGCCAACTGTCTGGAAAGCAGGTTGACAGAAAAAGTCCTAAGAGTCCTGGTGGACAATATGTTGACCGTGAGCCAGCAATATGCTTTTTTAGCAAAGAAGGCCTACAGCATCCAAGAATGTATGAGGGAAAGCATTGCCAGCAGGTCAAGAAGGTGATCCCTCCCCTCTATCCATCACTGGTGTGACACATGTGGAGTACAGTTCTGGGCTCTCCAGTAAAAGAGAGACATCAATATACTAGACTGAGTCCATTAGAGGCTCTGGGGATGATTAAGGTACAGAAACATCTGGCATACAAGGAAAGGCTGAGAGAGTAGGAACTGTTCAGGCTGGACGAGAGAAGGCTCAGGAAGATCTTATCAATGCATATAAATACATGATGGGAATCAGTAAAGAAGACAAGCCAGTCGCTTATCAGTGTGCTCAGAGGAAGGACCAGAGACTATGGTCACAGTCTGAATTGCAGGAAATTCCTTTTAAACATAAAAAACAACTAGTATCTTGTTTTGTTTTTCTTTGTTTTGTTTTGCTTTGCTTTGTTTTGCTTTCTTTTCTTTTCTTTTCTTTTCTTTTTTCTTTTCTTTTCTTTTCTTTTCTTTTCTTTTCTTTTCTTTTCTTTTCTTTTCTTTTCTTTTCTTTTCTTTTCTTTTCTTTTCTTTTCTTTTCTTTTCTTTTCTTTTCTTTTCTTTTCTTTTCTTTTCTTTTCTTTTCTTCTGCTTTGCATTGCTTTGCTTTGCTTTGTTTTGTTTTGTTTTGTTTTGTTTTGTTTTGTTTTGTTTTGTTTTGTTTTCTACTGTGCAGGTGGTCAAACACTGGAACAGGTTGCCTGGAGAGGCAGTGGAGCCTCCATGGAGATATTCAAACCTCAGCTGAACTCGGCCTTTCATTATGCATGCTCCAGCTCACCATGCTTTGAAGAGGAGAGCTGAACTAGATGATCTTCAGAGATGCCTTCCTACCTCATTCATTCCTTGATTCTGTGAATGTCAAGATCTTCCAGTTACATCCTATTTAATAAGTTCCAATATCTGCATATGAGGTATCTGCATAGATATCTATATCTTGGAGTTATCTGTGAATTCCGCGCTATAATCACAGTTCTGTCAAGTTTGCACTGTAATTCTTTCAACAGGATTCTTCCGCATAACAATTTCTATTTTGCCTCAATATATTGCAGGCATACTACTTTGACATCTAGAGGTGTCTTCTGTGTCACTACATTGTTATATCACATAATGTTAGCCCAGAAAACCACTTCATAGGAAATTCTTTATGTAAGAAACCCCTTGGGTTACTAAAATGAGTTGGAGTATAGGCACAGATGTAATATGATCATAAAGGAATACTTTGTGAGATGCATCTTCATTTCCTTAGTTTCTGAAGTGCTGTCATTACGAAATTGTGACCAGCAGGTCAAGGGAGGTAGTTCTCTCCCACTAATCCACTGTCATGAGATCCCACTTGGAGCACTGCATTCAGCTCTGGGGCTCCCAGTATAAGAAGGACGTGGACTTGTTGGAGTGAGTCCAGAGGACGGCCACAAAAATGATCAGAGGGCTGGACCACCTCTGCTGTGAAGACAGACTGAGAGAGTTGGTGTTGTTCAGTTCTGGGAAGATCTTATACCAGCCTTCCAGTGCCTAAAGGGGCCTACGGGATAGATGGTGAGGGATTCTTTTTACAAACACCTGTAGTGATAGGACAAAGGTTAATGGTTTTAAACTGAAAGAAGGTGGATTTAGATTAGATGTAAGTTAGAAGTTTTTCACTGTGAGGGTGGTGAAGCACTAGAACAGACTGCCCAGAGAAGTTGCAGATGCCCCACACTTGGAAGTGTTTAAGGCCAGGTTGGATGGGGTTTTCAGCAACCTGGTCTAGTGGAAGGTGTCCATGCCAGGAGGGTTGAAACTAGATGATCTTTCAGGTCCCTTCTAACTCAAATCATTCTATGATTCTGTGATTCTATGAAATGTCCTTAGGTCATTTATAAATTTGTTTAAAGAGATTAGACATGTTAATTTCTGCCAAAGAAGGGTCCCTCAAGTTATCAACCTCTGTCCCTTGTCCTCTTTCCAAATCTAATTCTCCAAAATATAAGACGCATACATAAACACAGATAAATATCTCACACACATTAGTTTAATGGAAAGGTCGACAGACAATTTAACTCAGTCTTCATCTCTCCCTTTTGCTTGTCTCATACTCTTTCAAATTCCTCTAAAGGATATTGGCCTTTTGGTTCCATCTATTATCTCCTTTCAGGCCCAAGGAGATCTAGAATTATTTTACAAATGTAAAGCATAAGGGAAAAATTTCCATTTTGTGTAAATATCAGCTGCTACTCTGCCCATTTGATGACTATCAGCTGTCTGCTAGTGCAAAAGCTTTTTTTTTTTTGGTTAGGTGAGATAAGGATGTTTATAGCAGTAGCAAGGCTCACAATAGTTACAGATAGGTCAAAACAAAAAAGTGTCCAGGGCTGGCCCAGAAGACCTCCTTGTCTTTGCATGCTCCCTTTCCACTGTAACACCTTTGCAAAGGATTTTGGCCACAATACCTGATCTCCCAGCTCTGCATAGTATCTGCCTGTTCTCCAGCACAGCTAGATGAGATAGGAAACCTGGAACTGAAAGCTCCACACAACAGGACAGCTGCCGTACAGCATGCCAGGAATTTGCTAGACTCATCCTTCTACTTTCATACCTGAGTCTATTTGCAACTGCTGGGCCAATTCACTCTCTGCTGACCAGAAACCACTCAGTGCAGGGTGTGCAGGAAAACTCCTCATGCTATTTCCACATCTGGTCCAAGACTGTTCTATAAAGTTTCAAGTGTCTCAAGACCTGCACTATGCCAATCCCTGCTTAAAGATGTCCAGGGAATAATACTGCATAATGTACATTTACAGCCATATGATACCAGTGATTTCACCTGTCTACTTACTCCCCAGAGACACAATCCACCTGGCTGACAGTGCCAGGCTAGAAAATAACGCAGGAGGGGAGCATCATTTGGTAGATATAGCAGAGACAGGCTAGCTTCAATCCTTGACCATGGCTGCAGGCTCCTTTTCCCTAGGGAGGTATTCTGTTGTCAGGAAATCAGACTGGTTGCCTACTGAGAACACCAGACATTAACATCTACTCAGACAATGCTCGTTGTGATACTGCTTAGCATTAGTACTTAAGCCCCAAAGTGTTTAATATGGACATGAAGAGATGTCTTCTGAAGCAATTTCAGGTTGGATTTCTGCCTGAGCAGTGAGGCAACATTTTCTTGCTGGACTTCTGACGCAGCCCTTGAACATGAAGTCATTTCAGATGTCTTTGGCTGCTCCGCTTGGTTATTTGCAAGACAGATAATGAGTTAATTTTTCATGTCTTTTACTGATAGAACTTGGCTTTTCACAGATTTGTCTTCAGTTTGGGCTAGAATTAGCTGGAAAAAAGTTTAGCTGGAATATTTTTCCACTGAGAAATGTAATCATATCAAATAATGAAATCATGTAGATTCTGCTGAAATTTCATTCTGGAGAGAAAAGGGGGAAATCTTCAGACATTGTCAAAATATTTTGTCATTTTCTTTATAAAATTATTTTTTAAAATTGTATTATTTTGTATGGACTATTGTAATGTAACATTTTAAATTGTCAAAAAACAGAGTACTTTTGCCAAAATAATATATTTTGATCACCTCTAAATGAATTTTTTGGACATTGAAATTTGGAAATCTGTTTCAGGCTCTCTTTTCAATCTCTTTTCAATCTTTTCAATCTCAAGTAACTCTCTGTTCAGCATCGACAAACACAGCCCTCTCTTCATAGGACAAGAGGGTCAAGGAAGCAGCAAGCAAAGACAGTGGTATGAGGCATGTGACTCCTAGTGTTTGAACTTGTCATCAGTTTTAGTTATGAGGAGTTGCACCTGACTGCATATAGGCATTTTATGAAAGAGAGAATAACCTGCCAAAACCATATCAGAGCAGCAAAGGGTGCCAAGATTAACAGAGAAGCTGATGCAGGTGAAAAGCTGTACAAAAACGTTATAATTATTTGTATAGAGAGATTTAGTCTGACATTGTGGTACATCTGTGAAAACCTTATGCCACTGTAACTCATGCCAGAAGAGTTATGTAGCTTCCAGAACACAATAATTAAAGCAAGACAGGACTACAGAAAAATCAAAACAAAACAAAAAAAAACCTGTATAGTGGTACAGAGGAGATTATGCAAAAAAAAAAAAACCCAAACCCTGCTTATATCCATTTAGAAAAAAATGACAAAGAAACAGATATCGTTGTGTTTACCTATACTGTGTTTTCCGTATGTGTCTATCTGAAACATGTTGTGCTAAGCTTATATGCTCCAGCATGGTATGATAATTACCCTGAGAAGATAAAATAGATATATAAAAATGCTCATTAATTTTATACAAAATAGAAACAAGAATTCTGCATCTGCAGTTAGCAACTACAATCTTTAAAGAACAAATGCAAAAACACTACTGGAGTCGTGCTTATTTCTAGACTTAAAGACACATACACATGCATATGTGTCAGATGTTTCTAAGGCTTCTTTAAATTACTGCTGTCTCTCTTACTGGGATGAGCAGTCTTTCCTGCCAGCATTTTCCCACTGAACAGTAATAAGGACATCCTGCAGCCATCGCCAAGGCCCACAGGCTGCTGCCAGAAGACAAAAGGCCATGTTGTAAGCAATTTTTCAGGATTATGTTTCATTCATTATATCACACCTCCTATTATTAAGAAAAATTTCTTTTATATCAGTTTCCCTCAAAATTCAATGAAACATGAAATACACATTTGTATAGTAAGCCAAATAAAGTATTTGAGCCCAAGTAACCCAACTAACTTCAACTAGAAGCCAAGTCATTCTGGTCTCCCTTTATACAAAAAGAATAGAAAACACTGGAATAGAAAATATCTGGGCCTCGGGAAAGCCCAGGAAAGTTCTCATCAGGACGTGGAGATGCATGTCTCTCCATTACAAACATAGAGAGGACTGAGCCTAAGACACAGTGTGAATCCAGTCCTCAGTGGCAATTCTGCATTCTGTGTAGAAGCACAATTACTCTGAAATCTTCTAGGTGCCTCATCTAACTTACAACCAGTCATAATCTCCAGAAACAGTCTTTGAATACTGAAAGTTAAACACATTTTTAACTGGTGTGTTTAAGAAGCAGGCTTCTCTGGAAATGGCCAGACTGAGCTATCAGGCTCCACAAACCCTGTCTGCTTTGTTTGGTCCACTGTTGTCTGCACCAACTCATCATGCTAGCACCTCAGTTTAATTCATGGATCCAGAATTGGGTAACCCTACCTGCAAAGGACAGTGTAAACATTTTGGTTTTGTTTTCCTTCTAGAACACTTACAAGCAAGTTGAGTAACAGAAACATCATCCTAACCTGTGTAAAACCAGGATGCATAGGGCAGCTTAGCTCCCTGACCCATGGATGCTTTCACTTAGTCTCTTCTGCTGCTCTTCAGGTTTCCGCTTAGCTTGGACTGCTTCCCAGATAGCCTCACAGTCTGAAAAGGAAGATTCATTAGTATTTTTGTTTTCTTTCACTTATACTCTCTGAGGCACAAGGTGTTCTAAATTTCTCTCTCCTTCAGTAACAAAAACAGAGACAAATAACTTCAAGAGATTCAGAGCACAACATATAAATTTTCTATGTGTTAATATTAATGGGTAGTAAATAAAATGGTCTTTCAAAAGGTAATGAATACTTAATATTATTTAATCAAAAGCAATACCTTTTCTTAATTACTGCAGATTTGCGGATTTTTTTAAAGCAGAGGCAGGGAGAAAATGAAGTGCGAAGCCCAAAACTCCCCTAATTGTATTGTAAAGAAAGAGGAATGTGGAAGAGCTTGAGAAGAACACATAAATATAATGTACCCATTGAATCGAAACCATGTGCACTGATTCAGTGGTCCACAGTAGAGATCACCTTATAAATATCCTAGTGTGGAATCAATATTTTGATTGTTCACCAATTATTGGGTAAAAAAATACCAACCTTTTCTTCTCTTTCATATATATTTGTTTAGAATTTCAGCAAGATGGAAAATTCCTCTCTGTGACATACCTGAAAGTTTTCCTTCTTGCAACAGGATTCTCAGATCCATGGCAACAAGTGTTTCTTATGCACAGTCCCAAAGCAGGGAAAAATCATTAATGGTGAAAGATAGGCCACCTCACTTCTGAAATGTTGCCATTTATGACACATCTGTAGATTTGGGGAACTCTAACATCTCTATTAAAAAAATTAAAAAGCTGAAGGATAAAATAAGAGATTTCTCTCAAAATGAGAATTCTGATGAATGAGAAGTAGCGAACTGAGTGTTATTTTTTCATCTCATATCATTTTAAGTAACGACGTGTCCTGAGTGGTTTGGATCTATGTACCTGATTATTGCAAGGAATGAAAATTCAGGTACCAGTTACGTAAGACATTTCACATTTAAATATAAAGACAGCTTTCAGATGTAAAGGCAGCTGAAATTCCATGGAACTGAGATTTTCATGGCCCAAATTCACTCCACATAGGTCTACTTAGAGTTCTACACATGAAAAATCAAGTATCCCATAATAGTAGTTAGAGATGGGACTCATCTGACAAAATATCCACCATAGCTACATCTGCACTAGTTGCTTGATGCTTCCTTTACAAATAAGTTCTTCCAAAGAATGGTTGATTTTTATCTCATCTAAAAAACATCAGACGAAGCACAATTCTCTGCTGACTATAAACAGACATTATAACAACTAGCTCAGATGAACGTGTCTACAGTAGTGGGTGAGGTGAATGCCATCATAGGCTACCACAGCAAGGAATTCTCTACCAACAGCAGGGTATAATGACGGATTCTCCATCTAGAAGCATTTGGGGATTATACGAACAAAGGTGTAGTTGACTGCTTTATTGAATTTCTCTTATAAGGAACATGAACTTTTTGCCTTACCTGGCTCAGAGAAGAGCTCTTGTACTACAAGTTAAAGGCATCTTTTGTATACTTCTGACATACAGTATCTTAACTCTCAGGAATCAGAGAGTTTTGCCTCAATTTTCTACTAAGGCCAGATAATAAAGTATCAATAAAGGTTTTTTTTCTTTCTTTCTTTTTCATCTGAAAAGTGTAGATATGCATAGCGTAGCTATGTAAAGCTATACAGAGATACTTTCAAAATTCCGAATATACAAAGGATGCTGCAGTTTTTTGGTAGTACAACAAAGAAAAATAGGAAGCTATCATCCATCTCTGCATGGGCCTGGCCTTCATAATGGATACAAAAACTCACTCTGCTCCGAATACTTTACCGTTATGAAAGATGTAGCTTTGACGTTGCACGAAAAGAGCTTCTGATGCAAAACCAGTGACCTGACAAAATTGTTAATAAAATGTCCACTCTAATGATTCAATAGCAACGAGTATCCTTCACAAGCAATTTACAAATAAGCCTGTAACAGCATTGAAACCCAAACGAGATTTTCATTCATGACACCTGCATTCTGAAGGCTCAAAAGAGACAAGAAAAACTTGCTGAATCTCAAGGTTAAATAAAATTCGTTGTGTGGCGTACTATGACACAAGACAAAATACCCATCGGATTTCTGAATGGCTTGAGCTTCCAGAATTAGTTAGTTTCCATCATACAAATGTTAGCATGAGTTACCTGTACTGGCACAAACAGGGACACCCCAAAGTGCTGGATGATTGGGGTTTTCTACTCATTTTTCCTCAGTTAAAATTACTAGTAACATCCTTTCCATCTTTCCATAGCCACCCTTCCAAAGAAACCATTGGAAAGAGCATTGAGTCCTAAACACAGGAAGTGTTCTATCAAAGGTGGCTGAAAGACTGAGGACAGTTACAATAAAGAAGAAACACAACGCTTAGCTAGCACGTCAGTGCGAAATTTAGAAAAAGACCTTTTCAATTAAATTAATTGTGTGAAAGCCAAGCTGAACAGCAATTGTTGGTGGAGATTAACTTGACAGCAGGAATGTAAATTTTAGCCTTCAGTTGAGTAAGCAAGAAAAGGGTACAGTTGAGGGCTTAGGAAATGTTCCACAGTGGCATAATAAAGATATATTCAGCAGCGGTTATGTCTACATTGTAAGCTTAGCCTAGGCCTTATCCTGGGTCTGTCCTTATCTCATTCCTGTTAACCCAACTTTGGCTTTCAGTCAATACCAAGTTTGATGGAGTTGTCAGTAAGCTGCGAACGAGGGCTGCTGTTCAGGAGGAACTCGATAGGTTGTGGGCTAATGGGAACTTCATGAAGCTCAAGAAAGGCCGATGCAAAGTCCTGCACCTCAGATGTCAGAACTCTATGCAGCAGTACAGGCTGGGGAACAGCTGACTAACCTGGTGGTGTTGTGGACAAGGTCAACAATGAGCCACCAATATGCACTTGCAGCAAAGGTCAACAGCCTCCTGGGTTGCCTTAGCAAGAGCACAGTCAGCAGGCTGAGAGAGGTGATTCTTCCCTCTACTCTGCTCTAGTGAGACATATCTAGTGTGCTGGGTTCAGCTCTGGACTCCCCAGTATAACAGAGAAACTGAAACACCAGTCCTATGGAAGTGTCTGAGGAGAGGGGACTGGAGCACGGGACATATGAGGAGAGGCTTAGAAGTTGGTTTTCTTCAGCTCAGAGAAGAGAAGGCTCAGAGAGATCTTGCTGCTGTCTGCAAGTACCTAAAGGGAGTGCGTAGAGAGGCCAGAACCAGACTCTTCAGAGACGTATGCACTAGGGGTACAGGAGGCAACAGACAAGCAGGAACACAGGAAATTCCAACTAAATGTACAGGCAGAAAAAGAAATATCACAGTGAGAGTGACAAATTACTGGTACAGGCTGTTCAGAAAGGCTGTGGAGCTGCTCAGAGCTTGACTGGACACAGCCCTGAGCACCTGCTCTAACTGGAACAGCTTTGGGTAAGGGGTTAGATCAGAAGATCTCTGGAGTTCCCTTCCAACCTAAATGATTCTAAGGCCCTTAAGTCTGGTTACAGCAGTCCATACTAGTGTCTCCTAATCCCTGACAATATTCAGAATACGGTAAGGCTGGTGTGGAAGATTAAGTTGGAGGCTAAATGAGGTTAGGCACAACACAAGACAGTGTCTTCCCTCTCCCTAGAGAGCCTAGGGCGTTTCTCTCTTCTTCTATTCCAGCTCAAAACCAATCAGTTCATTTAAAGGATTTGTACATTAGGGATTTTTTTTTCTTTTTCTGGAACAGAGAGGAATAGATATTTTATATGGCACTGACATCAGTTTTGATGCAGCAATTACAACCTGAGAAATAAGTCTAGATCCATGTCATAAAATTTACTGTGCCAGACCGTAAAGTTTACAACCTATCTCACCTGTGGGCAGACTTAGTGAAGGGAGGGGAGCAGCCCAAAGCTGCTGGAAAGCACAAAAGACTGAAAAGGAATAAAGCTGAAATGGAAGGACATAAATTGAGAGAGGAAATATGTGAGGAATAGGAGAAATCTGTCCACATGCTAGCACAAAGCAATACAAAACATGTGGTGGCAAACAATAACCACTGAAAATGCCCTGTAAAGCAATGGTAACCTGTAGAATTCATTACCATGTATAAATTCGAGGTCAAAATCTTAACAAGATCAAATCTTTAAAAAAGCCTGGATAGCAATATCCAGAGTTTTGGAAGGTATATAACAAATTTTGTACAGTGCATAAATCCTCACATTGAGATTTCCAGCTAATCCTTTTGCAATATGTAAAATTCAACGTCTACTGAAAAGTGTCTTCCTCTTTCAGATGCAGCTGATGTTTAGCTATACTCTGATCCTCTGTGACAGCTCCCAAAGACAGCACTGAGAGCAAAGCACGCTGGGAAGTGGATGACTTCCATCACTTGGATCCATATTTAATTCAAAATAAACCAACTAATTCTTAGAAAGGAAAAAAGACTGTGCAGTGACGTATCTGCGGGAGAGATTTTTGAATGGAATTAGAAAGTTCACAGACACATAGCAGAAAATGAAGCTTTGGGCATTGATGGTGAAGGAAAAGCTTAGCAATAACTATTGGTCTAAACCAGTGGAAACGTAGAGCAGTAGTAGATCTTTAGCCTGTTACCACCGTCACCTAATGCTATAGAGACAGGCAAGTTCTTTTAGATATCCGTGAATGAGGAACGGTCACAGGGTTGTAGTTACAGTGAGAGCTTTACTATTACATAAAAATTTTAATTTTCAGCATAGTTTATTCTTATCTATGATTTCTAGCAGTTCATGTAGTTTAACATTACAAAGATTTTTTAGCAATTATCATAGCTTTTAATTAAGCAAAATTTCTGGTAATGAGTATAGCCATTGTACTATCTAGAGTCTTCAGTTACTTAACCACTGGTCACCTGGACCTTCTGCATATCGGGTCAAGTACTTAATAATCAGTATGCGATACAATTTAAAAAGTACTTATTTGTTTGCAACAGGAGCCCATTAAAAATGTTGGCATGTGAAAGAACATGTTGTAAAGGTATCTGTCTTCTGAAGACATGAAAAATGTCTAATGCAAAAAGACTCTCTTAGCTTATCCAAGGGTATCTGCAATATGTAGGTGAAGTGCCAGATTTCTCCTTTCCATTACCAGTGTTACACTTATCAATGAGAAAAAGAGCCATCCCACAGATCATGCTTAAAGCAATTTGAAGCAAAGAAAAACCATGCTTTCCTCCAGGTCCTAAATTAAAGCTACTAATTTTGCTTTCATTTCTGACAACAGCTATCTACACATCGCTTTCAAGGGTTAGAGCTGGGCTGGCTGCTAGAAGAATGACAGATGCTTTCTATTACCCACCTTCGCCCTCCAACCCTTCCCAAAGAGGGGAAAGAGAAAAGGAGCAAGGGAGAGAGACTTATGGATTGGAAAAGAAAACTAAAACTGCTTTAATGAGAATAGTAATAATAAAATGAAATATATACAAATATAGACAATACCAATGCCAAACCCAAACCCCCCTTATGGCACCCACATCACCGTCATCACCATTGACGCTATGGGCAGACACTGGGGAAGACTCAGGCTGGGCTCAGTGTCAGATGGGAACCAGATGCAGGAGATGGATTCTGGAACTGGATTCAGGAATGCATGGATTGGGATTAAAGGAAGAATGGACAGAGTCCTCCTCAGACACTGTCCATTGAAGAGGAGAACGAGAGAGAGGGAGACCTTCAGCTTTATACCGAATATGACGTCTATGGGATGGAACACCTTGTTGGTCAGTTTAGGGTCACCTGTCCTGTCCGCTTCTCCCCACAGGTGCAGTCTCTAACTTACTGCACCCCCACCATGGCACACAGGATTTAGCAGTGACCTTGGTCTGCACAGGAGCAAGGATGAGCAAGAGCCTTTCTGCACACCAGTCCCTGGTAGTAACTGCAAACATCAAGCGTTATCACCTCTAGAAGCAGACACTGTCTGCAAAACTGTGCTGTTAACTTCAGACAGTGCAGCCACTGAGCAGAGACTGAGCTGGAAAGTGAAATCACTGAACAGAATTAGCGATTCAATCCAGGACAAACGTGCAGTAATCTAGTTGAACAACATATTGCAAATCCCTATTATAGGCAATATTCTGAAGATCTGTTAAGCCTTGAGGTGTGGTCACCATATGCTCTTGGTAATTACTCTATTTGAAATTTCTGGATAAGATTAATTCCATCTCTATACATGTTCACAGAACTGGAACACAACAGGGGTTTAGGGTGGAGTTGAGGAGGAAAGAAAATCATTTTTATGTTATTTATGGTGACTTACATAAAAGCGGGATGTTGATAGTTCTAGATACATTCTGAGTCAGTTCACAATGACGTACATAACATCTCTAATTGCTCCATCAAATGCTCATGCCACATCAGTAACTCCTAAGAAAAATTATTTTTAATCCTCTGAATATTCATATATACATCATATATAGTTAAGCCAATACAATCAGACAATTCATGTGTCTGTTGTTTGTTAAAAGTAGGCAACTACATCATGATATCAAAAGTCGTTGCTAACATAGTTAAATATTTTTATAACAGAGATACGAACTATGATATCCTGCAACTGCAGAATGCCAGTCTGCCAAGGAATGGAATAGTTTACCATCTGCTATTTCATTTCCTGATTTTAATTTGCATTGTGATTTGTATTATTGCATTATTAATCAAACATCTATCCAGCATGTGATTTTCAGAAGGTGAAGGTTGCTATAAATACTCATGAAATGGAGATTTCAGGATGTGTACATTTCCATTTCTTGCAAAATTCTAAATTATAAGCAGGTGGTTTTCAAAGTATTTTCAGGTATATACTTTTCCTATTTATTTTATCATTTCATAATAAAAATTTGATTCAACCACAGGAGAAAAATCTCTAAAAAATAAAAAAAATACTGATTCGGGATGATTTCTTTAGCAAGAGAAAATCTCTATGACACCAATAATACCAAGAGGATTATGCAAATCTGATTGTATTTAAGTGAAATAATAATTACTGTTCTCCTATTGCAGTAGAATAATGATTAAATAGATGTTGAATTGTAGTCATCTGCTTCAAAAGCCTCATAAAAGTACATTGCATCAATACCAAAATCATCATCTAGGTTGAGAATATTCAACTTGCCTTACTTTTCATTTGAACACCATAAAACGTCAAATAAAATAAAATTATATTGGTCTTTAATTAACCTAAGGAGCCTAAATACTAGGCAAAAAACTAACTCAAATAAATTCTGCATGAAGTAGAAACAATTAGACTTACAATATGAGATTAAGTATCTCTTTATAAAAACATTCAAGATAACATTTTCATTCCCCCTTTTAATATTTATTTCTTATTACAAATATGTATATATTCTAGTTAAATTTTCTATGTTTTTACTGATTTTACTGTTACTTTGATTCATCGCTTACTAATGAAGATATTTAACTGCGAAAATGAGTTCTGGGTGCAGAGGTCTAGCATGGGATGGCAAAACAGATGTTGGCATCTCCCACCAAGCAATCAGGGTACTCTGGAGCACGAGGGATTCTTAGCTTCATGGCTTTATTCAGATCTATTTTATATTCAACAATGAGGGGATAAAATGCAATGGAAGTAGAAATGAAGGTTGTAGGTAAGTGCTGACACCACAAAACAACTTTATGAGAGGAAGGTGAGGGTAACAACATAATTTCCTGTTGCTGTTTGAAAGACCTGAAAGGCAGAAAAAGCGTCAATTTGCTCTCAGAGTAGGTTTATCTCCTCTGAGACATAAACAAAAGAAACTGAAGTGTTTGAGCTGGGAAAGAATGGAGGGCTTAACACGTCACTTATGGCCGCAGGCAAAGAAAGCAGGCTTGAATGCCAAACAAAAATTAATTTAATTCAAAAACAATGAGAACCACAAATCATCACCTAAACTAGGGTAGGACAGAAAGGAAGGGAGAACAGCAATCTTAAATACATAAATACCTATACCTTCCCTCCACTTCACCCCTCCACTTACTATGAACCCTCACACGCGGCTGATGTTGGAGGTGGGGGGAGAAAGGAAAAACAGGAGCAGAAAGGAGCAGTCCTTTTAACTTCTTGCAGTAAGTTCCAGGCTGATTTTTGGAACAAAATTCCTCTGCATATGTAGTCTCTCTTGTTCCCACAGGAGACAGCTCAGCACAGCTGTTTTCCATTCCATGTGGGGAGGGGTATGCATCCCTCGAGCCGATGGCTCCAGCACCAGAGCAAAACTTAAGAGTCACCAGGTTTTCAGGGGACATTCTGGTGTCTCTCTGCATTCCAACAGGTTTTCAGGGGATGTTCTGGTGTCTCTCCACATTCCAGCAGGTTTTCAGGGGATGTTCTGGTGTCTTTCCACATTCCAGCAGGACCTTCATTCTCTGTGCCTTGACCATTTTTCTCCTCCCTCACCGGCGGTTACACTCAGTGCAGGATGGGGTGGACTCCCAGTGCCTCTTCTTTCCACCCTTGCCAGTAATCAGCAAGGTAAAAAGTCTACCTGCCACATGGAAGATCTTTACTGTCCCAGTGTAGTGAAGATAAATACTTGTTGCCGAGGTGACTGGTTCAGGAGTTTTCTCTAAAACGAAAATGTGCGCCAAAAGAATTAACATGGTCGTGGCTTCTTACAGTGTAATTCAAAGAGGCATTGATTGACATGGCTTGGCTCCAGGGGTGGGTACAAAATTGGAGCCAGGGCTGCATTTCGTAACGCCAGTTACAGAGGCCAATACCCCGTACCCCACGCTACCTCCTTTTCCACTGAAACAAGAGGGAAACTGCCCCCCTCCTTGCCCTGGAGCCAAAATCCTAAAGCACAACATTCCACCCCTTGCCTCTGTGAATAACCTATAAAAAGAATAATTAAAACAAGAAGACAGAATCCACCCATGCTGCTTTCACAAGTATGACAAAAGTTTTCACTGAAGTTTCCAAGTTTGATCGATTTCTTTGCCCGCTGCCTCCGTTGTTCTCTGCTTAGCCAGGGATGCCAGTTAATGTCACTGGTTGGCCAGGGCTGGCCAACCATGGGACGAACTCTCTCTCTAATGAGCCCCCCTCCCGTTCCAAGAGAAAGGGTTAAGAAAGTAAGAAGCAAGAAAAATTTTGGTGAGGCCTCTGTTAAGTTTGAGAAACTAAAACATTTTTAATAACAATGGAAAGTCATTATACGCAGAAAACAAGGAATTAACAAGTTTGTGTAGGATTAGATCTGGTGCAGTGAGGGTGGGGGAAAGGGGCCACTCAAAGGAACAGCAGCAATAAAAGCCACCAGGCAGCTCCATGGTGTCAGAAGACAGAAGCAGCACGTGGAGCAGCTGGGTGGCCGGGGTGGCCCTGGGGCGGACCAGCGGTGAGGCAGCAACACCGAGCAACAGCAGAGAAGGGGGGTCATGGCAACTCCGACCACGGGCGGAAAGGGGAGCAGTTTCTGCTGTGCACCGTTCTAAGGAAGACCCTGAGCCCACTAAAAGCTCCACGGTCAGTGAGATGCGCTGACATACATGGGAGGAATGCTCTGTTGGCTGTTTGATGTGTCCATCACAAACAAACCAACCCTGTTTATGTTAAACCAGAACATTTCCTCCCTAACTCTGCACTAAGTCACCCAGTAATCTCACTCCTAACTGACTCACCCAGCGGAGCTGCCCATAGAAAGAGACATTCTTCCAGGGAGGTGATTTTGTACCCACTCAAGCTGAAGAGGGGACAGAACCGGGATTTCTCACTTCCCAGAAAAGTGAGTACTTGCTATGAAATAAGTAAAGGTCAACACCATCCCTTCCCCTCCAACTTTTTAAAAACCTATTGCAGAATCTATTGAGATACTCTGGGCCTACGTTCTTAAGTTATTGTGAGGGACCGAGTAAAGGAGCGACTGTAAGTTGAAGTGCTGTTTGGATTTCGGTCCGAGTTATGTGTGAAAACGCTCAGCCCAGGAAGGACAGGCAGTTATTACTATATACAAGCTCTAAGTATTCAAGAAACTTTACATTTAAATGTAAGCACAAAGGGTGCAACTTCTAGGTTAGGCAGTAACATGCATTTTGTACAACTTCAGACTTTAATTCAAGCACATAAGCCCTTTCTTGTGTTTAACCCCCTTCTTTTCCTCTCTACGTCCCCAGGGGTGAGAATGCAAACAGCTGTGACACTGCATCCTCTATCTTGAAGAAAGACGATCAAGGAAGAAGAGCTCCTTGCCACAGCAAAATTGTACTCCTGGAAGCACTGCACTGATACTGCCCCATTCCTCAGCTGTGTGCACAATTACATCCAGTACCATCCATATTCTCAGTACCTTAGAAACTACAGAGGACACAAGTATTTATAATGAAACTTTTATAAGGTCTCTTCATCTTTTGCCTTAAAAGCACCCTTCTTCCGAGAGTAACAACAACCAAATACGAGCACAAACACGTAAGTACAGTAACGGCTGCTGACAGCAAAAAATGTTGCTGTTGGTTAGTTGATCAGAAACTAAAGTTCTTAAGAATTCCTTGTTCAATCTTATTCTGTCAAAGAACAGATCCCAGTGGATGGAAGCAGATGGTCAGGATTACGTACCTGTGGGGGGCAGGGCAAGTAATCCATCTGTAAGTTAACTGAAAGACAGAGGGTGAAGGGGAAAAGATTTAGTTGTATGTGCAAAGAATTCAGTGACAGGAGAGTAACTCAAGTTCGTGCCTGTAGGGGATTTCTGACACAAATCAAGACAGGAATTGCACTGATGGTGTCACTTTACAGTATTTACCGCTTGGTTAATTTATATACCTGCATGCTATGTTTTGTTAGTAGTAGTGCAATCTCATGCAGTATATACGCTGTATGCATTCTTCGTTTCAGTGTTGCTGGTGTAGGAAACACTAAGTGAAGTAAGTGCACCTGCTTATTTATACTGGTGTATATGAGAGTTAAACTCAGCCTACGAAAATTGTATCACCATCCAAAAGCGGTCGGCTATGTTTCCAGCACTGCAGCATTGCAGAACACAATAAGTCAGCAGAAGTAATCTAGTCATATTTTTCAATCAATTACTGTAGTAAACATGGTGTAACAATTAACGACTGAAGACGTGAGGCTTCAGTGAATGAGTTACTATAAATAATTTAAAGGCATTAATATGAAGTAGAATGGTCTTAGCTGAGAACAAGCCTTGAGGCTGTTAGGGCTAAGGTAAGTAGTTCTTAAAGACTTCTTAAGGAGTTGGTTTAAATTTAGCTGTAGTTCAATTGGGAACATAAGAATGATTTAAATCAATTATCTCTTGATAACTTATGCAGGGCATGAAAAGCCTGATTCAAACAGGACTATGAAGCTCTGGCTGTACCAATACTTTAACCACAGCTGAGACCAAGTCCGGGCACTGCAGTGTGATACTTTCCACCATTCAAACTGATAAAACGGTCCCTGGCCATTTTGGAGCCAAACTAAATTATTTTCTATCTATCTCAAACAATTCCTGTGCAGAGCTGAAAGGTTAGCACAGGCTGGGGACAACTCTTAATGTGCAGTTTGCATTTGGGTGTGTCTGTCTTTTCTGAGAGGCTACTAATGGTTTCTAACTTAGACACCAGCTATTCGGTACCAGCTGGACTCAGTGCTAGAGGACAGGTCTTGCTACGGCTCAGTTTGTGAATACAAATGCAGCCATTATGCCAGGACACATTTCGGTGTCTCACATGAAACCAGTCATGATCCACAGGTTCATCAGTCTTTAAGTTGGATTTTAGAAGCTACATTGTTCACTGGCTATAAGGATTAAAAACAAACAAGCAAACAAATAAACAGGAAACCTACTTAGAAAAATTATTAGATTCTTGAATAACTGAAGGGCCCCACACACTGCTGTAGGAATTGCTCTATCAATGGCATTCCTCAGGCATTCTTTCACCTGCCTTGACACATAAAATTTACTCCTTTCAATGATCTTGCAGAAGATGTTTCGATATGCCCGAGTAGCCACAGTGAGCACTGAGAAAAAAGAATTTCACTAGAGAGAAACTATAATATTTAAAATATAGTGAATTTTACAATTCTATTTCACAGATTCTTTGCTGGGTTTTTTTTGTTATACATTGTGGCTTTATTTTACTTTCAGTTGTGTGAGAACACATGACTTACATTCAAAATAGGCATTTATCAAGTATACCAAAGATATTACACCAGAAATTTTCTTACTGCAACACCTTTAAGCAAGCTCATGTGTTAAAGGCACAATAAGATTTTACTATATGCTTAAACTGTAGTAACCAGAATATTGAATGTTAGGAATGTGTATATATCGTAAACATTTTAAGTTTCATCTCTTATTATAGCATGCATCATATATACAGTATATATTGTATAATCATACGTATATATAATATACATTGTAGAATCATTTCCAGAAACTCATCAAGCATTATTGTGAAGCTGTTTATTTTGCTTCTACCTTTTTTAATTTTTGGAAGTGATTCTTAAGCTACATTGTTCAAATAACTTGAAATATTGATATCAAATTTAGTCTAAAATTATGAATAGTTAGTTTATATCTGGTGTTTTGGTGGTTGTACTACCTTTCAGTTTAAATAATTCTTTTATTTTCTTGATGTTTATGCTACACGGAATTCACAGAGAGAAATCATATCCCCTATTGGACAGCTTTTTGCAAAGTGGAACAAAAGAAGCTCTTTTAGTCTCCTCATGATAGATAGGATCTTTGTTCCTTGCTATCTTAGTAGTTATTTTCTTTATCCAGAGTTGTTCTTGTTTATCACATTCTACATGAGATCATACACAACTGAACTAAGTGATACTATTATTGCCCAGAAATTATCTGTCTTAGGATCACTTTGGCTTTTCTGCAATTTTGTTGTCTTAGCCGCCCATAGACATCCTGGATGGAATCACATTACTGGACTTTTCATCAGTTCAGACTGATGAGCTCCCTAAGTTTAACACAAATTCTTATTAAGCCCTACCATGATTGCCATACAAATATTTTTCCTTCCATTCCTACAACTATTATATCTATGATGATTCAATTCACCACTATATAAACAGTGCTTTGAGTTTTTGTCGTTATCAGTCATCAGCACATTCCTAATTTTTGGACCAGGATGTTACGGAAAACTTTTGATAAGATCTCTAGCAAAATGAGTCCTTCAAGAATGCTTAGCAATAAGCTCTGCCTTATTCAACAGTCCCTTTATTCAGTAAGACCTATTGTTGCTGTTGCCATTTCCAATATAGAAAAATTCCTCAATGCCTTAAAGTTTTTTACCAAGTTGAGATAAAATTCTTCTGTATAGGACTGTATAAAATTCATCACTGAAATACCAAGAAATTAGACCTATTGCATTTTCTTTTCCTAGAAATTGGTTTTTGAAAGGAATTTAAAAAAAAATGCATAGTGAGGACAGGGTTTTATTGACAGGTAAATAAATCAAAAGACACGAGAAACAACTTCATGCACAAAATTTCTATAGCAGCTGTTTCTGACTGCGACAGCAGCACCATGGGGACATAGCAACTGGCATGGTTTTATATGGCTCCGCAGCACCAAAAATTACCTCTACTTAGCATGAAGATGTATTATGCCTTTCTGCCTGAGTCTAGTAGAATTAAGCTGGAGAGAGGAACACTCCTTGCTAACAGCATAATTATACCATGCAAACCTGAGTTTCTCTTTTAAATTAAGTAATTTTAAATAAAAAGAGATGAAGGAAGGAAAGGACAAAATACATACCTTGGCAAGCCACAGGATCATTTCCATTTCTGTGCAATTTGTACTAATACTTCATGGTGATTTGGGCTTGAGAAAGGAAGTCCGTCTTCATTATAATCACTGTCAGCTTCATTACGATCATGTTAAATCATAAAAAGCCTTGTCTGAAAGCAGGCCTGGTTGATCTCAAAAGCTTTTCTGGTTATTGAGAAAGACAGTAACACATTGCTTGCTAGCACTTTTCATCAGTGTATCTCAAAGTACTTTGCAAAGCAGTTCATGTGCTCATTGCCTTTATATTGTTCGTAAATAAAAGTAGAGAGTGGAAGTGACTAAGTGTATGTCAGTGGTAGTCCCAGTTCTAGAGTACGGACTGAAAGACAAGGCTGCAAGACTTTCCTCCACCCACTGTTCTTCAGACCTCCACACACAAACATGCTCATTTTACTTTCAGTTAACCACTGTAGGCATCCATTTGTTGCATTTATAAGCCTACTAACATGAATCATGTGATTCACTGGAAATTAGAAATCCATTTTCAACTGGAAGCTAGAGGTAGCCTGTCTGTAAAACTCTCAGAAGGAGAGTAACAGGCTTCTCTCTCTTTAGTAATGGAAATTGTTAAAATTTGACACTCCAGAACCGAAACTCAATCACATTTCAGGCTTACAGCAATTTCTTTACTATCATCACTTCAGCTGGTTGCAGGTGTCAGTAAGGAGATCAGGAATCGACTTTTCTTGGATATACTATAATACACTACTGAATGGGTTTCGCAAGACAGCCCTTTCTTTGCTGTCACGACAAAGCTCAATTTGGAGACAAGTGAACACCCATCCATGATATGGTGGCTTCCAGTGGTTTTGAGTTCAGAGGTCCACATTAAGGGTATGTGCCAAAGAGCACTTCACAGCACTGATTTCACTTGTACAGTGGCACAGTTAGAATGACCCCTAGCACAATCAAATTCAGTGAATTTGATGTAGCTTGGCTTCCTCCATGTTTGGCTGCTCTTCAACTTCTCAGACAACAGGCAACAGAATCCAGGACTATGGCTGTGAAGACCAAGGCAGAAGCAGCTTTGAATACTTTGACCTTTTCCATATAATCCATTATTATGTTGTCTCCCCATTCAAAAGACTCTCATTTTATCTAAAACTCCTTTTGCACTAGGAAACTTGTAAAATCCTTTCTTGTTAAGGAAAAAATATCCCTTATGCTTAACTAAAAGCAGTTTTAACTCCGGGTGGGCTTTGGCCTTCCTCCTTTGTCCTGTAATGTTTGAACATTGCTTTTTAGACACTTCCTTTATTGTCTATCCTTCTTTCCACTTTTTCTGTCCTCTTTTTGCATTTTAGTCCTCCTTTGACATGATCTTTTTTGTATCGATGCACAATAATACTTTGATTTTTGATTGTATACTAAATGCATCTATGGAACTAACCCAAATAGATAACAAACCAAATAGATAACAAAAAATGTCATATTTGACCAGCACTCATTTTAACAAGACTAGCCTTCATCTTATTGTTTCGAACAACTCTTTAAACATCAGATGAACTCAAAATGCCCAGGTGACAAATGTCTATCCCATTCACTGTCTGTTACATGTCAGACAAGTGGTTGGAATAAGAATGAGCTGGTAGACTTGAGAAGGTTTGATTGATGGATTTTTGAAAGTATAACAAAGAGTACAGAAATTCAGTTGAATCTGCCTAAAAGACTGTTCTTCAACAAAGGCTGAAACAGTAACATGAAAACTAGCATACAAGCATGCCTGTACAACCATTTCCCAACATGCAGTTACAGTGCCAGATTCTATATTTGACTACATTGATAAGCTGAATCATAAGGGCTCAAGATTGTAGTAGCCATAGGATTCAGCAGTACTCTCTGTGAACCAAAATCTTTCAGATGTTTATTTATAGTGTTGTTTTCAAATAACCAGGTAAGAGAGAGCACCAACACTCTCCAGGTGACATGTGGTCATTCAGGTAATGTCTCACTAGATCGCTCCCGTTCTGAGTAGGGTAAAACAGTTTTCTGCGGGTGAATGTGCTCACATTTAGATGAAAAAAAAAAAAAAAAGAAACATACCAGAAGCGAAGACTTGGTCCTCTGTGCTAAACTGGTATGAAGAGAATATTTGTAACAAATGATGTCCACAAGAACCACCATTGCAATAGAGTCCTTTTGAATGTGACAGCTCAGCACTGCAAGAATTAGCTCTGTTGTATTAGTATTATTACTATTAGCTCATATTAGTATTAGCTTATAGACAAACAGCAATAAAACTCTGAGAAAGGATGGAAAAGTTTTTGAAAATTGCCAGTGCATCTGACTTTCATTTCAAAGATATTGAATAATGTTAGAGCATGATTCAAGAGAGTACTGGAGATGCCATCTTCTCACAAAAAATAATACTAAAATTGATTTGAATGTATGTCACTGCACCTGTGCTAAAGATGGGGTGAGTTTCACACACTTCAAACGTATTTAACTTCAGTTTGCTTCAACCATGTTTTTGACTGCATTGAGCTACACTTCTCTCCCACAAATACAAAACCAGTCCTCTTTCACTCTATATGTTTACTAGGGGTGTATTGCTTTCGTGGTTTTCCTTGGATATACTGGCACTTCAGTACTTCTTGTCTGCCAGACCACTAGAACCAGAAACAAATTTGTGTACCATGACACTCACATAACTTGTGATTCATGTAATCTTGTGAAATAATTATTTTCTGTGGTGTATGGCAAGCAGGTTGGAGGTGATTCTGAACTGTACATTGGGTAGAGCAGGAAGCTAACTCCAGTACAGGAGACGAAATCCTGCCTGGTCCATGACACGTGAGGAATGTGCAGTGTGCAGTGGCAGACTTGATCCTCTGGATCTGGGACTTAACATCAATTATAGACTAGCAAGAATTTGTGTTCACTCAACCAGGCAGGCATTCGACCATGACAGGAAAAAATAAAGGATGAACTGCTAGCTAAATAGCTAACATCTTCCTGTTGTTTCCTTGTGCATGTCAGCTGTTCACTTCTATACCATTTAGACCCGGTCTTGTATCCCTTGTCTTCCCATTCATGCCTGAACCTCTGTCATGGTGTTCATACAGGCCAGCTACATAGGATAGCTCTTCTCTAAGCCTGACTGTCAGATGGGGCCTTTGGATGCTACAGGTGGAGGAAAAAAATGGTGTTTTTATAAAGGCATTAATTTTGCTGCTTGGTAGGACAGGCCATCTGCAAGCGTAGAAGTACTATTCAAATGCGTAGCAGTTCTAACTTAGTAGTCTAATTCTTTTCCTAGGCAGGCCAGAGTGCTATCAGATCCTTTGTATGAAGAAAAGTATGTCTCTTTTCTTAAGACAACATCTACTGTTCAGAGTGTCAGCTTTGTGCACCAGTAGTTTCCCAAATGAAGCAGCAAATTTTTCATTTAAAAAGTCTTATCTGCTGCAAGGTAAAAAGTTTGACACTTGTCCTTTAACATTTTTTTAATTTTTAAGCAGGATTCAGTTTCATTTTTGTTCTAAAGAGATGTAAGTTACTATAGGAAGCACCTATGAAAGTTCAGGTATTAGAAAACCTCACATAGAACGGGAACGCACTCATAGACCCTGCCAGCATCAACTGGTGTCGTGCTGCATAGCTGCAATATATGTAATTACTTATGACTTTGAATATAGATCAAAATTGACATAACCTTTATGTGAAAGAGTCACAAAGTGATGACTGAACAACGTGTTCTGAAATGTTTTTAGCCCGAATCTTTTATGTAACTCAGCAGGCCTTGCTAAAGGAAAGAAGAGGTAGCAGGTAGATCTGAGCCAAGTGGATAGCTTATCAAAACTGGAGACTGAGCAGGTTGTCAGCCAGCTTTCACTCCAAGATACATCAGCAGTGTTTACTTAACCGCACTTAGGTTGTGGTTTCCTTTCAGAAAATTTTAGAAAGCACAAATTTCATTGGTAGCAATACTGGGCTTCTTCGCAGTGGTAAGAAAAGGGCAAAAATAACAATCTGAGGTGATTTCAGCTCAAGCTGGCATAACATATTGCATAGCTAAGAAAAATAAGTCTGGACATCAGACAAGTAATACCATGTCAACACGGCCAGAAAGTGATACTCACAGCATTCACAGTATGTCATTTGGTTCCTGCCTATTTTATTTAGTGCCAATTGTCATCACTCCTTTGCCATGTTCTAAGACTTAGCAAAGTCCCCTCATTTCTTTTGTCATAAAATGAAAATAATTGAATAGTACAATATATGTGAAGTTTAAGAGAATGTGAGAAAAACTCCTTGCGTCAGTGAAGGGACATTGACAAGTCACCTTGCTACCCTGTTAATTACTTGTATAAATCAAGTCATCACTCTACTTTTCCATATGAAATAAAGATGAACTTTTTAATTATCTTTGTTGTCGTACATCAAACAACAGTCCAGCAGAATACAATCAGAAGTTTTCACCACCCCAAAAAACAGCTTAACGAAATGGCATCATCTTTGGCTATACAATTGTTAGACAATCTTCTTGATCTTAGTAACTACAAAATGCAAGCCCTACAAAGCTGTGAGACACTAATGGAAAAGAAAATAGTAAAGGGGACAAATACAACAATCTGTTTTTTTGCCTAACTCCTGTCAGAGCTTCTGCTGCTGTGGAGGAAGTCAAGCATGCTTTAAGTTTCAAATCACTTGTTATCATATTGTTCTCCATGAGCCGTATCAGCTTTGCCCCTGAAAACTTCCTAATGGTAAATAACTATCTTAGCTTCTGTCAGTCCTCTTTCGATGAAATGAACTCTGCTTTCAGCAATGTTAAATCAGAAAGAATGCTACTTTGGTCTTAGAGGGCTCCTACATCTTAGATTGTTCTTCATTCCAGAACCAGTGTCATCAGATGAGGTCAAATCATGTATTTTTCTTTAAAATTTTTTGGGTATTTTTCCGCTGGTTCCGCCACCCTTAGCTGATGACTTCCTCCACCCACTGCTGTTTCATGCAGAAGAAATTCTGGCAGTTCTCTGGTGGGGTGGAAGTATGAGCCTTGCTGTGGCTTTCCCTTTAGTGCAAGCCCCTAGATGCCGTACCACCATTCTGCTGTCATACTGCCGAAATGCTAAAGCCTGTGTCCCCTCTCTCTCTAGCTGAAGGGTTCTTTTCATAGCAGAAAGTGCTTTAACGCGACTACCCTAGAATTTTTCCTTGTGGTAAATGTAGGATTTTTTGCATTTGAGTCCTACAACATCTTTACATCACTCCTAGAGAAGCTTTACCATATCAGTTGGTAACAGGATCCAGGGCCTTTCTGATATTTCCACCTTTCTTGGAGTATCTGAGGGATTCTGGCAAGCAAGTTCACTTGAGTGTCTGCTTTAGGTAGCCTAGAGAAAGAGCTGCTCCCTTTCCAGTCAATCAATCACCAGCAAAGATGCATTCCCTTTTCTCTGGAAGACCTGGTATGATTTCCATATGTAGGACTGTATAAACCTTAACTAGGTTTCCTGCTTTCTAGGATATGTACTTTCATGGGGAATTCAAAGGGTTTTCTCCTAACACTATTATTTACATAGGTCAGTACAATCCCATGCGATTGATTCTCTTGTTTTTCCCCACCCCAGGTCTTAGCGCTATTGCCTTTTGGGCAGTTTATGAGCCGTAGAAATGTTCACAATACCCTTTAGTCTTAAGGAATATATGTTCTGGAGGAGGTGTAGCAAGAGAAAAGCCTCAGGGCTAGGAAAGCGCTTAGCAGTTTTATTTGAAATTTCATTATTATCAAACCTGCAACACAACAGAGTGTGATATTAAAAAAAAGAAAAAAAAATCAAAAAGAGTTTGCTAGGCTTTAGCTGAATCATTTCCCAATTGCACTCAAGCAGTGAATATGCAGACAAGGTCAATTAGTCTCATTTTAAAATTTATAAGAACTAATCAGAAAATTCTTCTAAAACATGTTGTAAGGAACAAACACACAGATTAAGGATGGAGACTAGGAATTGTATTCATTAAAAAAGTCAGAAGAGCAAAAAGCATACTCACTTTTTAGTGAATTCAATCAAAATGAACTTCAGTGAAGAAAAATCAAATCCCTGCAAAGTTCATAACAAGGATTTTGTGAAGACACAAGGGAAAACTTATGTTAGCGCAGCATTTTAAGCCATACACCTAGATCCTTTTACGAGGAAACAGAGGCTGAGATCATGCTACAGAGAAATCATGTTTACCAGTGTAGAAAACTTTACAGTTGCTCAGTGTCAAGGTGTTTCATCATACACGACTATTTTAGTTCGCAGTGTTACTCTTCTACCATTTCCCCATTTCTTCCACCTTTTTCCTCTTCTTTGTTTTATTCAGACTTAATTTAGATTTTAAAATTCTTCAAAAAATTTTATTTATTTGTATTAGTCTGTTAAGACTCATGCCGGCATATGAGATGATGAACTTCATCTCATTGCCCTAAATATTTTTCGACCATTCAGTACAAAAAGTACACCAAGGCAAAATTAACAGGTATTGCAATGAAGCAGCACCCCCTGAAGAAAAGTAACATTTTATTTATTAATTTCTCAGGTTTCTGGGCAACAGGAAATATATGATAGAGACTTATATAAGATTTAGATCACATGAGTACAGTCCTTTCAGACAACATGAGAGGGGCAGAATGTGTCATATAAGGATATTCCCCACACTGAGGAAAAAAAAAATCAGTGCTGATAAGGACTCCACGTTCTTTTATCTCCTGCTCTGGCAGTCTGACTTGGTCTGCACTTACTAATGAGGAAAAGCACAAGAGTTATCTTTATCTGTCTCTGTTACTCAGAGGCTTCTCCAAAATAAACATTTTGGAAGTATTTGTTCTTTGAATGTCTTTGTTCATGTTTTCTCAGCTTTCTTTGAAAATTGTGTTTATTATATTTCAGATATGGGTAACATTTCTAACTACATATGTGTACACAGAAATGTACTTATTCCTTCAATCATTTTCTTTTCTTGCTGAGTTTCTTCTGCACTTATTTTTTTCATTAACTATTCCCTCTTCTTCAGGGTTGGGTAATACTCCATCTACTCTACTGATGCTCTTTCCTTCAAAAGAAAAATCATTTACTGATAATCTAAAACTCTTACTGTGTAGATGCAGGTGAAATTCTTATTCATGGATTTGATGAAGATACTACCAGTATAGATATATTTTCAGATCCAAAATTATACTTGTAAGAAGATTTAGATAGATAATGGTATGCAAGGTCTATACACACATTTAATTTTTAAATGTGCATTTAGAAACCCTTTGAAACAACTTGTTAAAGTACCTACTTACCTACATCATGTTTTATTGATATATAAAGCTCTTCATCAGATAGGTTTTTATCTTTTTATTTTCCTTTTCTTGCCTTTCCTGACATACTTATTTTACTGACTAATTGCTCAGAAGTATTAGTAAAAATGGAGAGAGACCCAAAGCAAAATCACCAATGTATTGCCAGCTCCTTAGCAACACTGAGTTCTCAAAAGTGTTTTCTGTTCTAGAAGACCTTGACAGATGATCTGCAGAAGGCTACTAGAAAGGCTAAGTAGTCTTGAGGTAAAAGTAAAAAAAAATTCATCAGTCAGTGACTGGGTAGGAATTGCTAATGAAAGCAAAGGATTCAACACCATTATATTCACTCCATTATTAAAACTTTGTGATGATGTAGCTTTCACTTCTGTACCAGGTTTGGTATTCTTTTATGTATGTGTAGGTGATTTAGAATGTGGCAAGAGGAATATCGAGGCAGCTGAGTTTGTAATGAGATGGAATAGTTCAGTTAGAATCAGAAAGCAAAGCGAAAAGCCTTCAAAGGACCTGAACAAGTGAAGTGAATCATAATGACAAGTGAATATCCATACCAAAGAAAGTAAATGTTAGAAGTGAAACAATTAAATATTTTAACCACATTTAGGATTTTAAAGTAATGATTGCAGGTTAGGAAGTAGATATGAACATCACTGCACATTAGTTAATTAAAATTTCCACCTAGTGTGCAGCAGTAATCAGAACCAAAGGAAATATTTAACAAGATTACTGAAGAATGGAATAAAAGATAGTTCCAAAATTGTTATAATACAATAATAGCAGGCAGTGTTTCACCCTCAGCTGGATTGCCATCACCTAGTCTCAGATTTAATGAAGCAGAAGAGAGTTTTCCAGAACACACAATGCAAACTAAAACAGGGAACATGACTGAATATTTAAATGAAAATTTTAACTCTTTTCACTAATGAGAGCAGAAGCAAGCATGGTAACGTATGCAAAACTGTGATTACAACAAAGAAGATCTCAGAAATTTCTATTTGCCCTGTTTAGAGTGCAAGAACCACAGCTAGTCATAGAAATGATAAGGTGGATAGAAAATATAAAATCAATAGAAAAATCATTTTCCATACAATGTACAATCACACTGTGAAGTTCATCATCAGTTGATATTACTGAAAACATAAGTTTGGCAAGGCTAAAAAAGTATTGAAAAGTTGTACAAGTGACACCAATATCAGATGTGTAGCAGCAAATCTATCTTTAAAAGAAGTGTCTTAGAGGAAGCATGAACTCACTACCTCCATGATCTAAAGCATAAAAATTGTTACCTACTAGCACGTAATAAGAACTATTAACCGATGGTGGATCCTTGAAGAACATCCTTTTCTCATGAAAAAGCTCTTGAAAGTAGGACACTGGGCTAGAAAGACTTTAACCAGTTTGTAAATTAACATCACACTTAGTGCTATAGGTAACGCCTCTGGATACTGCTATGATGTAATTATTAAATAACAAAGTATGTCCATGTCATACAAAATCAAGGACTTCAAAGGAACCACCATCTCTCTGATATATGATGTACCTAGATAATTTGAAATGTTAAGCTTCGGGGCAGGTTGATCCCAGTGTACTTCTCAGGCACTCCAGAAGGCAGCCCCTCATTTATGGTTGTATCATTTGATTCCTTCCTTTTCCTGAGAGGGGTGGGGGGGGAAATCTATAAAGTTCATTCTATCTCACTTAGCCCTTGCAAGTGTTTTCTTCTGATAGACTGGCAATGGCAAACATAGCCTGTACAACGAGTTAAGCTATTTTCCTGCAATGGCCGTAAATCTGCATTTGAGTGCTGCCCACTGGCAGAACAAGGATGAAAAGATATGAACAGTCTCACCGTCGTCTTCTTCTACAAGAGATCAACAATCAACCTAGTGTTCTTGAGGGAACAGACACATCCAAAGAACATCGAAATCCAGGACCTTGTTCCTATTAAAGCAGGGGTATTAACCCTTGTACTTTCTTCTCTTGCCTGCTACCATCTGGTATTTTTCTACTGTTCCATGATAAAAATGTGTAATCCAAATCACTTCTATTCACAATCCTTCCTCAGTGCTATATACTGTACCCCTTAGAAAAAGAGGGCCATTGAGACAAGCATAATCATGGTTCTGTAAACTCAGTTTGTTACTTCCGCTTACCTTGCAATTTAAAGGACTAAAACTAGTGTGAGCCAGCTGGTCCCCTGGGCATTATTTTATGCATTGTATACTGAGTAAAGGTAACACCTAGTTAATTGTTGAGTTTTGAGAATCCAAGTTCTTCTGGGCTGTCCCAAATGTGAGATAAAGTAGCTGGAAAGACACTGCTGTGGTCATCAGGTCTGGTTAGAAACCTACCTGTTTCTACTGAAGTGCCACCAGAACAGACAAATTCTCTCATTTGCATTTTCAGGCAGAAGAAGCACTCCCTCAGAGAAGAGATAAGTTAGAATCTAGAGCAAAAACTAGATATATGTGGAAGTTGGCATTGTAGCTTTTGAGTTTTAAAGGCACTACAATATACAGTAAGTGTTATTCTGCCAGAATTAATATTTCTATGTTAAGAAAGGGGAAAACTCAAGATCAACTGTTGACCAAAAAGTCAGAAAGTAGATAATTCCAGTGCCATGTCATTTATAAGCAGTGTGCAGCTGTGTACGTACATATTATTTACACTGTGAGATACAGTGTAATTCTTAAAAAAATCCAATAAAATTTATTTTTTCTGTATTTTCTATTTGCATATGTATTTTTATATCCAGTCTTACCCAATGGATATCCTTTGACATCCCATGCTGTTGTTACTACCATGAATTGTTTCTTTTCTCTACCTAAAGCTGCAACTTTTTCGTTCCATTGTAAATAATACACATTCCAAAGTTTCAACTCGAGAGTAGTAGCAGTCCATCTTCTTTTTACTTGTCGTATAGAATTCATGCATCTAGAAAAGAAATAATCTCCACTATCGATTTGCCATTCCTTTCTGGCTTCACAAGGAAAAAAGTAAAACAAGTTTTTGCTTGTTTTAAACAAAATCCAAATTCCAAACATGAATTCCTATCACCCTTCCATTCCCCAGCCAACAAGATGCTACAAAAGGACTAATCCAGAAAACCAAACAAAGGTTAAAAGAAAGTGTTGTCAACTTCTCTGGGTTTAGTTCTGTAGTATTTACTGACTTTTTACTCAGCTGATTAAATAAGCAATTTGAAAAAAACCTCAACTTTCAATTTTGTTAGACTTTTAAAGCGCCTTTCTCACTCTTTTGGCTGTGGTAATAAGCTGAAAAACTAAGTCAAAAGGTACATAAATACACTCCTCAAAGGTACTACTATTGTTTAAAAAAAAGTCTTTGAAGGTAATCTGCCTTTTTTTTAATGTAGTTTTTGTATGCTCAAAAGTGGTACATTTTGAAAAAGTCTACAGTCCTCACCTTCAAAGGGCAAGTATATAGTTCACAAGGACAAAACAGTATTTTCCATAAATTTCATTAGAAAAAAGAACCAGTAACTATTAACTCTTTTAACTCTTCCTACTCTCAGAGGGCAAAGAATTGCAGCTGACCCTTGGCTTTAACTCTAAAGTATTACAAAGCCTTGGACTATAGCTAAGCTGTGCACTTAGCCTTCAAATCTCCATGGCTAGACTATAAAAATGAAAAGCAAAGTGATAGCTTGCAAGAATGAACTGGTTATTTCAAGGAATGGTACCACAGCCAGAAGTGCCATCTGCTGTCCCGAGGATACACACTCTCTGCTCCTCTGTCCCCTACAGCAGTAAGTGCAGCACATCCAGCTGCATCCGACGGCAGCACACAGACGATGGACACCCTCAGCATCAACAAGGCAGCTGCTTTCTGAGGTAACACTGATATTGCTTAGTCAAAAGAGCGATTCCCAGTCAACTCTGCGAGGCAGTTAAAAAGCACAGCTAATTACAAACTGATTTAGCTTTTATTTAAACTTAGCAGTTTGCAAGCAACTAATCTGAGTGAACTGAATTCCCTTAACAGGTTGAAAACTAATCTTCTCTCAAGCTGATCAAGTTAGACAGAAGTTTGTGCTTTGAACAATAATGAAGGCAATCATACAGACAAGACTGAGCATGACTGTAAGCGACCTTATTTGTAGGACCAAAATCTTTAAATCCATTACATTTTTACAGAAACACAATGGAGTTCCTTTGCCAGCGAAATAACATGAACCCTCCAAAGGAAAAAAAGTTTTGTACTTGCAAACAACCTAGGCAGACAGCAATAATTTCAACTTAATCTGTCATTGTTTCCCTACCTGTGCATCAGATAAACTCAAGGCTGTTAAAACTTTCTAATGAATAATTCACCAGCAGGTTTATGTTATACTCTAATTTGCTGAATATGCAGTATATTTCTTTTGATCAAAAACAACTCCATCAAGCTCATCAGTAAAAGAAAGACAAGGACTTAAAACTGTCCTCATTAATTGTCACATTGTGCTACTTCAAGCAAGAAAGAAGAGAAACGAATAATGGAGCAATTTATTCAAAGTTACATTACATTCAAAATACAGTCCAAATATACACCATTTATATTTTTTCTTCCATGGTACATTATATGTGTATGTTGTACACATACCCCTTCCTACTCCTAGATGTCTTCCCACCCTTGCCTTAAATCACATACACTCTCTGCCACATCAGTTACTTAAACAATTAGTATACTGCTTAACAGCATGTTTAGATGTAATTTATCCAGCAGAAGCAAAGAGATAATGTTTGCTTTACATAAGCGTTATGAAAACATTAGCAGTTTTCAAGGATCCAGTCCTACCAATCACTACAACACAGCATGAAAACTGCAGAGCAGTCAAATTTAATTCATTGCAGCTATTAAATGCCTTAGATAATTCCTAGAGAAAGGTATCATTTCTAATATGAAGATATATTTACTAGGAAGAGTTACACAAATGGAAGTAACTAATCTCTACTGTATGAATACATGGACTGTTTTCAATAATTTGGTTCTGAACACTCTCCTAGAACTAATTCTTCTAAGTGTATTAATTCCTAGATCTAGTTTTAGAAATCAACATATCTGGTGTTGTTTGACACTAAGCTGGTCATTCTCATTTTTACCATCTGTCCTTTACCATACACCACAGATGATAGGTATTTTCCATTTTATTTTTGACTTTTCACAAGATCAGTAGAACTTCAAATGTATCTAGCAGGCAGAATTCAAATTGGTCTGAAAATAAAGTTTAGAAAATTCTTACATTAAGTAAATCTTAATGTAACACAGATTATTTAGTTTGCCATACGCATTAAATCCTCATGAATTAATATCAAATTTAAATTTCTGATGAATGATTGGTGCTATCAAAGGAAACAGAAACATTTCAAACAGTGTCTAAGCTGTCAGAAGATTGCTGTACTGACCTCTACACATTGATAACAATATTTTTTAAGGTAATTTAGAGAAATGCCTGCTGATTTTTTTCATAATAACCTATTTGCTTTACCAGTTACAACATCTTTAGAAAGAGAGAACACAGTTTAAAATACCCACACCAAAAAATAACAACAATAAACCCCATTGTATTAACCTAAGTATGTCAATTGTAGGAAATTAGTATTATTAAACCTGTGTTGATTCTGTTCCTTACTTGCTGCTTGATTGTTTCCTAAAGGCATTTTTCGGAATTAGATGTGAACAATAACAGTAATAAGTCTAAAACTGTTGATAAAATTGAACAAGACTTTTCAAGAAACACACTTGAGGGATGTCCAACTAGCTTAGCTCACATTCTATATTTGACATTTTCCAATAAAGCTTTTTGAAAAGAAAAAAAAGAATCCATAAATATCTAACTGGTTCTTATGAAAATTACACAGCAATAAACAAGGTTCCCACATAATATATGTAATGTTCTCAATATTCCTGATACAAACAATATAGCTTTGCAGTCCATAATATGTAGAACTCAGTGACCAGCTGTGATTTTCTTTAACAGGATGTCCTAAGGAAATATCAACTTCTGACATCCACCTGTGGCATTCTTTTTATGCTACTCTTTCTCCCACAGAAATAAATCAGTTTGCTCAAAGCTGGTCACAACTGGCATCAGTGCTGCCAACACGCACAACCCCGTAACAAACAGATCCATTACACAGGTGATCAGGAAAGGTGGCCCATTGCCTCTTGTAGCTGGGCCCCAGAAAGAAGAGTCGGAGTCTATCTTTGCTGTCTCCCAACAAGTATTTATTCACAATTATAAGAACACACACACAAGCCTTCTTTGCAGCTGGCAAAGCTTTGCACTACTGGCTCACGGTCATCTCGTCCACTAGGACTCCCAGGTCCTTTTCCATCAGGCTGCTTTCCACCTGGGTGCTGCCCAGCATGTACTGGTGTTACTCCACAGGCGCATTAGGGTGTTACTAATCACATGGCATTTTCTGAAAGTTATTTTAAAGCAATAACATTCCTTCTGAAGAGCTAGGTTTTAAATTCAGGGAAGCTTATGAATTATTGACTGCATAACGGAATCTGAATTTCCCTGTGCTAGCAGTATTTAAGGCAATGCTCTATACACTACATGGAGATCACATTTCAATAAAAATTAACAACAAGTTCTACTGTATTCACAGATCGTTATCTGACCTTTTACAGAAAAAAATATTGGCAAAACCTGGTACTATTGGTTTTTATCAGTGTTTTGTCTTCTGAGTTACCAAAATGATTTTGAATCAACCTTGATAATTGTTCTTACTTTCGGTCACAAAGATGCAAATTTCCGACTCTGATGTCAAGCTGTGGTGATTTTCTGGATAACAGTCGGGATCTAAAGTCGGTTATATTACAGTGGAACTGTATTTTGCATTGCTGTGTTTTCAGTTATTCAATCTCTTAATGAGATTCACCATATTAGTTTCACAGCACACGGTATAGAATGGAAAAATATGTCTGAATATACAAGGCAAATGGCCATAGCATGTACGACTTCTTACATACAAAAATCAAAGTGGTTTTTTTTCCAGAAAAAAATTGCAGTTCTTAAAACTGCCTTTTCATGTTCTAAACTTCAGCATCTAACCAGAATTGTGTCCCTGTAGCAAATCAAACAATTTCTTCTCTAAACAAGACTTACAAGAATTATAACTCACCAGAAATCAGCTCTGTTTCTGTAAATGCCTTTCCTCTGGAAGAATGTTACAGAGATGGGGAAATGTGTGTGACGGGGAGAGGTGGGACAGGGTGTGGTTGTGTGTGACAGGGAGTTTCATAGGGGTATTTTTTATCTTTTCAACAGTGGCCTTCAGTTCATATTTCACAGTTCCTCTGTCAGACAATTGTCTATCTATTCCAGCAATGGAGAAAAGGTGACAATGTTCTTGTCTTCCACTTCAGTGGGTCTCGAGCTTCAGGGGAGGTGGTCAGGGGAAAATAAGGTTGCAGGTCTACAACTTAGCTGTCAAGCTACACTTTTACTGTCACCAACATCTTTCAGATTTTAGCTACTCTTCTGTGAAGCGGAGCTTGCAAATTTGTCATACGAAAGAATTTTCCTCCGTAGGTTTGCTGGCATAGCCAACTTCTGATTCACCTTTGCGATAAGACAGATCCTTTTTTTTCTGACCTTCTGTGTTAGCTTCCTTAGAAATTGCCTCTGCACAGATCCAGAAAATCCTACACCTGGCTTGGAATGCCATTCTTTCTTTTCAGGTGCCTCTGAAATATCAGTGTTCCTGGTCGGCCAACACAAAGAAAAAAGATCAAAAAACCCCCAGCAAGCTAAAGGGATTTTATTAGAATAATGCTGCCTCGCACTGTACCTTCCATGAAACATTTTTATTTCCTGAGAATTAGAAAAGAGAGAAAAACCCTGAACACTTTCTGTGTTGTGACAAGTTATTTCCATGTTAATTGTTCTTTACATTTCTAATATAACCAAGTACACAAATAAGAAAGGGTGAATACTGTGAACAGTGTTCTGTCATGTATGACAAGTGTGGGAGGAAACACATTTTGAAAACAAATAAGATCTTGAAGGACATGCTTCTTGCCCTGGAACCTGAGTACACAGACAGTGCTGCAGTGAGGAGAAAGAAAACAAGTCACAGGCAATACCATTGCCAGTATATTACAACAGGCAATACCAAGCAAGCGCGACTGAAAACTGACGAAGAACCTGCTCGGACTGATACTGAATCCCCAAAATCCCCAGATGGACTCTACACTCCGGGCACATCTCTGTGCTAGACTTGGCATAAGCATGAACACACATGATGCTAGCAAAGCATCATTTACAGACAAACAGCCCCTGCACTGTTGTTCCCTGTGTGGATGGAAGTGAAGACTGGGGAGGAACAAAACCAAGAACAGCTTTTCAGGCAGCTGATGCCTCCACCATTAAATCTTCCTAAGCATTTTGCAAATACTTCAGTTTTTGTTAGTATTGTAATTTTTTCATATTATACCTTATCTGATAGTGTAAAATTCCATTTACTTCTTGTTAGCAGTCAGCAGAACTAACAGCAGGGCTCTGAACTTTTTTTACACATTTGTAAGCATAAGAAGACCTGCAATTTTGTTTAAGTATTCACTGTTGTCCATTCAATTGCAAGAAATGGGAAGCTGTAGCTATGCCAGAGTGTTTTATTAAGTACCCAAGCAATCTATACAAAGCAATTAAAAGGCTCACCTCAGGTCCTCGAGCTAGCAAACACAGAGTTACATTTAAATTTATGTTTCATTTGACAAAGAAATCAGCCCTTATGCAATGCAGTTCATAAAATGAATCAAGCTCAATATGTACTGTTTAGCAGTCTTCTCCCAACTCAGTACAAAGATGCACTGAGCCTTAATGCATAAGTGCAACATGTTCCCTGTGAATATGCTTCTATTCACAGTTACAGGGACCTACAGTACTAACTTAGTTATGTGCTCAAAAACCACTTTTTATGTTTGGGACAAAAACACAACTACCACATCCACTTTGCCCAGCTCACATGTTTTGTCTACATCCATTGGTCCCAGCATCTTACTGGGTATGGATTTTTATTGCCAGCTGCAAGCATCATAAATGGTAGTCTTGGTGTTAGGAGATGCTCTTTAAACCGCAAAGCCAGAGATATGGAAGACTACAGCTGCTAGAGTCAGAAAGACAAGGCAAATCATCTTATACCGCTCATATTGGAATGACTCCACATTATCCTAGAAAGTCTGTGCAAATGCTAGTTTGGAATATGAACAGCCAGCATGTGCAGAATAAATGAAACAGGCAGAGTCTAACAAACATTAAGTAAAGTAGTGTCTACTGTGACAGTCAAGAAGTGGTGCATTTGGATTGAGATAATGGTTTTGGAGTAGAGGTTCTTCACAGCAAAATCATACTCTTAGTTTCTGTGGCCTGAATACATTTCACCCAATTTATGTGATTCAGCATCTGGGTGGCTTTTCTAAACTAAGCATCTAGAGCAAATTCAGTTCAAGATTAAGATCCCTACATTTAAGCATCAACATGTAGTGGATACACTAGGTGGGGATCCAGGTACACTAGACATGGATTCCATTGCCTCCAACCTCATATCTAAAGCCATGTCCAACGTCCTGCCTGGACCCTACTCCAGAGGTTGCAATTTCCCATAGGACCGGTGCCATCCGCATCTGCTCACCTTTTGTGGATGTCCTGTGTCACCTAGGTATTTCCTTCCTCCTACCTATCTCCTCAGCTCTCTGTCTACCTGCTTCTCAAGTCTACTTTTGACACAGCCCCACCACATAAGATTAGCTCAGACTTCTGAAAATATTGCTAAGTTATAAGGAAAAACTGAGAACGTGCATAGAACACAACTCAAGAGAAAAAATTCAAACAGGAAAACATAGAGAAGGTTAATGAAACAGCTGGGAATCAGAAGACGGCAATTCAGAAACAAGGATCAGACCATTCAGGGAACAGCAGAGGCTCACTCTTCCCTTCCTGGCTTACGATTTCTGGTCAGCGAGGACTCATTGTTAGCTTAGTGGAAAGGGAGAACCCAGTAATGCTTACCCTAGGGACTCACTAGTCCCAACTATCTATTGCACACACTAGACCAAAAAAAGCTGCTTACACTTCTAAGCAGTGTGTGCCTTGTTTACGTGCATTAAACTTACTTGAACAAGTTGACACACACTGAGGGAGGGTTACACAAACCATCCAAAACAGCCCTAGAAGACTCTGTGTTCAGGCTAAAGTCTGCTACAGTCCATAGAGTGAAACCTCAGTGCAGCCAATGAAGCCTAGGCAGATATTCTGCTGAATGTTGGCTGGATCTCCACTGACTGAAAAAGGATCTTGGACACATAGCACCCACGCAGATGCTTAATTTCAAGTGTTTTAATCTCACCTGGATAAGTGTCCCAGGCAAATTTACAGTGGCAGGGAATGATAGGGCCTTTCTTTGCCCCTCCTTTTTCAACCCTTAACTCCAGTCTCCACTTGTAGCCCTGGAACCATCCTGGTGGTGCAAGTGCTACACGGCAAAAGGAAAGGAAGTGAATCCTATTGCATGGGCTAAAGCTACAAGCTGTGGTTACAGCAAGGAGGGGCAACTTCACTGACTTCAGATTTGTCAGTCCATGTCAGGAGGCAGTCCATCTAGCCATATGGTTTCAGACTGCTGTAGCCAGGACCTTCACCACACCTTCACCAGATCGGGGCTCAACCCCATCCTGAGCTCTGCCCAGAAGAATTCCTGTCTTCTCATGGGTATCTGCTTCCAAGTATTGTAAAGAAAAATTATCATAAAAACCCTTAAATGCTGGTAATTTAAGGCACCTTGACAGAAATTAGGACGAATAATAATTTTTAGCTTTGTGGTTGACAGTAATATATTTAGGCTTTTTCTCCATTCAGTAAGATTTTAAATAAGTCTTTATGCAAGCTTTTTGTTATCTAGCCATTATTTAAGTCTCATGCCAGAAATTCTAATAGTTTTCTTAAAAGATGGTTTTACTCCCTGCAGACAATAAAAATAGCAACTTTTTAAAAAGTGTTTTTCTATATAGTAATGTCATCTTCTTACCGAATAATTTTCTCTTATCTGCTATCTCATCTGAATATATTGGAAATTATCTTGCTATATTACTGCCTTCTATAATTTAATTTTCAATTTGATTTTTGGACCAAAGCCCAAATCCATTTTTTATGATCAGTATTACTGATTTTTTTAACAGCCTCTGTCTGCAAAGCACTTTTTCACCAACTAAAGCACATAGAAACTGACATCAATCTCTACTTTTTTTTACATGAACTTCAAATTCAAAGTTCTGCATTGTGTTATAGACAATTCCTCCAAAAATCCACTGTAACATAGAGCACACATCAACACAATTTTAGGAAGAACTTCATTCTTTTCTAAGCCAAAAAAAAAAAAAAAAAAAAGTTTGCTACTAGGAGCAGCTAAGGGAGAATCTACAAGAATAATTAACATTCCGCAGCACAAAACTATCTAACAGAAACAAAGCCTGATTTTGTAATCACTGTTAAATCTACAGCTGAGACCAATGTTACTGTTGGTTTTATATATATTATTAGCTCTGGTATCCAGGTAAGAACCAAGTAGCCCTCTCAGCACCATCTGCATATCCAGCCCTTGCTGCCAGCCCTGTGTGGCTTAGAGGACACGTCACTGAGAGTGTTTTGATCATTCTGTTTAGGAGGACTCCAACCTTGGAGTCATTCTGGTCTGTGTTCTGAAGGTCTTTTCCCTAAATATCACTGCCTGCTACTTGGGTTATTAGTTGTCTATTTGATTGCTGGCTTGTTCTTCTGGAATGCTTTTGTTATCTGTGTTGGGACAACAAACCCAGTGTCAGGGATCAGACTCACCAAAACTGCATTGACGACCCATGGATACTCTGACCCATGAGTCAGAGGCAGCTCATCATTTGCAAAAAAAAAAAAAAAAAAAAAAAAAGCTAAGATGCTTGTTTCAAGACTTAGACCCTAAGGACAACAGATGACCCATAACGTACTCGGTACCAACACACAACAGCTAAGATGATCAGATAACAGAGTAAGTCCATTGCAAGACACTTAGAGTTTAAAATTAGAAGGCATTCTGTTTGCCTAGAAATCTCGATAGCACAGAAATGAAAGCAGAACTGTAAAATTTTTGTAAGATTCAAAGTAATGCTGTAAAGAAGTAATGATAGGAAAGCAGATATCCTAACAGAAATATATGAAATATCAATGGCTCTGCCATTTTCCCCTGACAGGCATTAAGATGGAACTAAAGGATGACATGGCAAAACTCCCCTGTGTTGGTAAACAAGAGAAGCTTCAGGGCATAGATTGTGCAAGACACACTGGTGTTGAAAGGGACATGAATCTACCGTGGGCCTCACATCAGCACATACTTGAAGATCCACTACATACCTCTTCACTACCTGAATTTCAAACCATCTGAAAACAGAGCATGGGGTAATCATATGGCTTTTTAACTGCAATGCCATTTATGGCCTTCTTGCCAAAATTCTAATCTGTTTTGTGCTATGATCAACTGTAATTCCTCCTTGAGACCACTTGAGACTGACATTTTAAAGTGCAATTATTACATATATAAGAAATTTCAATGGCACTTTTAGGTACACTGCACATGCACAGTAATTCAGTCATCACATATATAGAAACAATCATTTGTAGATATAAAACAATCCTGCATGAAAAAGCTTTCACTTGTATAGCATCCTTGATTTGGCTTAGAAAACCAAAGTAAATTAAATAAACTTTGAAGTCTCCTTCAATCAAGTTAGAAGTGGAAGAAAGAAAAGAACAAGGAAAGAAATTTTGCTAGTTTTGCTCCAAGTCAATGTTTGATTCTTTCATTATTTCTTATCTTCCTTTTCCCCTTCAAATTTCAAATTATTTTTTGCTTCACTAGAGCCAAATAATTTTGAACCTTTAATTCTCTGAATTATTTTTCTATGCTTCTTGTTTCTCTGCCAATCATTAATCCCTCTTGTCGTGAACAGATTATTCAAAAAGTCAGGTTTTGCACAGCATGGCAACGAAGTATTGTATGCTTAGCTTTTACATCCAAGACGTTGAAGTCTTCCTGATTCATTTTATGTGCCAATGAACAAGTTTTTCTAATGCTTTGCAAAGGAATAATCTTGCTGTGTCTGTTGTCATTGTTTTCCCTTTGACTATCATATTCTCTTGAGTACCACTGTCAAACCGACTTCTGTCAGAGCTAATTAATTCCACTGTGATTGTATCTTTAACAGAAACACTGACTCTTAAAAACCTCTGTCATTATAACAAAAAACCTGAGTTGATCCTCTTAGTGTAATCTGGCAAATTTAAGGAGATGCTCCTTAAACTTGAGTTGTTGGGAACATCGTATATTTCAGACATGCCCTGGCAGGGCTGTGGAGTTTTGAGCAGTTTTCAGCTCTACAGTAGATATTTAACCCTCTCTTCTGCCCCAGTCATTGCTTTAATCTCTTTCCTTCTATTGCTTCTATATTGCTCCCCTCTGACACCTTTCTTTGCAGGCTCTTGCTGTCCTACATTTCCTTTTTCTCTTTCAGGAAATTCCCTAGTTTCCATTCTCCTTTCTAACTGTTTCTTCACAGAGTGGTTCCATTCCAGATGTCCCCCCAGTCTCTAAAATCATATGGTATACAGTCTACAACAAACGCAGAAGCTTCCTGTTTCGAAGCTTTTTACCTTCCACCTTGCCTTCCAATATTTCTACTCTACTGAAGATACCCTCACTGTGGTCTCCAGGTCCCTTTCCAAAATCAAACATGAGGATCCTTTCTTAATAATTTTCCTCTTTACCTATTCTTTTGGTTTAGATACGAACCAAGATTTTAGTCTTTACTTAGATTTTATTCTTTACTTAAATTTTATTCTGATGCAGATTTGAAATGAGACACTTTCCTACCTTCATCCCTCCGTGACTTCTTCCGCAGTCATCAAGAAGATACGGTAATTTCCCTGAGAAGACTCCCAAGGTTCCTAGACTGGTTATTTACAAACACCTCTTAAAGATCCACTTTACAATCAGTCATCTGTATCAGACCTTCAAGGACCTTGAACTGTCCCTTTTTAGAGATGCAAAAACCATACAGCATATATTAGCAATTTCTGCAAAGAAATATTTTGTCACGACTTTGTTATGAATTATCAGTTTCCATGAGGTAATTTCTATAGTGTAGAAATATTTTCCATATATATTGCATTTTTTAAAAACTATCTTCCCACATGAGGAGGTCTAGACAAGAGGGCAATTTTTTTCCTCACTTTGTGTATTAAGAAACAGAAACAAAAATATCATGGCTGGCTGGAAAGTCCTTGTTTGCTATTCAGACGGCAAAAAAAAGAAGAGAGGCATGCCGTTATGAAAATCAAGTTACAATAGTGAAAAAAGTAAAGTAAGTATAGCCTACAAGAAAAAATACAGTGCCTTTGACAGAGCTCAGAATTATAGGAAACAGAATGTTTGTATCAGGAAGAAAATTGGAGCGAGACTGTAGTTAATTCCTGAAACAGAGATGAATTGAACACAATTTCAACGTCATAAAAAAAGAGAGAATAAAGAGAATATGGAAACATTTGTCAGCTTGAGGAAGCAAAAGTTCTGTCCAACTAAAAGTGCAGCTGTAAATATGAGTTGGTATGAGAATCCAGCAGTGGGGATTTTCATTACAATGGTGTAATATAAATGATCATGTAGAGAGGATCTGGAAACACTACCTGGAAATTGCTGTATTTTTTTATGTATTAAAGCAGTTATTTCTACATATTAAGGAAATTTTTATGCATTAAAGAAATCATTTCAGACATGATGCTGCAGACATATTACTTGATTTGTCCAGTAAAAGCTATTCACTCAAAATGGCTTGCTATAGAAAAGGTGTTTTCTCTAGCCTCTCTGTACGTTAACCTTTGTATAACTATTGCTCCACCTTTTGTGTATACATGATAGAAAATATCTTGATGGGGAAAGGAGGATATATGGTTACTTTTCTTTAATATACTAACAGAAAAAAATCCTCAGTCAGATGCTGATGTCAAGTAGCCAAGCATAAATTTGGATTAATCTGGTTGTTCTTGAGACCATAACTCCAGATTTATGTTCATATGCCTAACAGTTCAATCTGGCCTTAAGGTTTATTAACTAGCAAATCCCTTCTGCTCAGTTTTTTTCCCATTACCTTTATAATCTGGTGTATAAAGTCCAAAAATATGATAGTTATTTTGATGTTTTAGTGGTAATCTATTTTATTATTAAATGCATTGATAAAGGACACTTACCATATTAAGAAAAAAAAAACTCCTCAGAGTCAAAGAGTTCATTGTTACACTTGTCTTTTCTGCAAAATGAAGTCTTCAAGAATAACACAAGAAGAGGTGGAAAGGTGGAAATATTTTTTTCTTAATGTTAACATTTGTGGAATATGTTTATCCCCTTCTGTTTCAAAGAGCACTTTGTTAGCTTGATATTTTAAACCAAAACATTGAAATGACTGTCCAAATACTGGAAATTCTCTGTGCCAGGGAGGTAGGAGTCTGATTGTGAGCTCCATTTCTTTACAAATAAACTTATCCTGAACGTGTGGCCAGCATCCAGTTTGTTGTGCCTGCCAAATAACAAATAATCATGGCAGAAAGGGTATAGGAAGAAATTCTTTAACACTGAGTGTTTCCTCTCAAACTCATTATTTTAATAATGAACACAGCTCACCCATGACAGGGACAAGACTGAATTTTTGTGTAAATATATTCATCAGTGCTGGAACCATTCTAGTCCTAAAAATCAAATTAGCAATATCCAACAAGAAACATAATACATGGGCACACACCAAAAAATGGAGGAGCTGCTTTCTTCTTAGTAGCTGAGAAGGTTAAAAGTATAATTTATGGCTGACAATGACCTTCTGTAAGGAAGAACAACAGCATGGGAACAGGTGCTGTTGTTTAGATATAATGTTGAAGTTTGAGTACAAAAAGTGCTGGACAAAAGTGAAAAATGATACATTGAATAATTTAAGGAATAGCAATACTATACATCTAACACCGTTCATCATTGATTAAGCTTTAAAAATGTGTGGACAGAGACAGTGAAATGTTGCAGTTATATCTCTAGAGGTGCCTCAGCTACAAAACCCAGGAATCCTGATAGAAGCATTGTAGTGAATCACATTAAATATACAGGGTTATAAAGTAAGTTTGACTCTTTTACAGGTATCCCTGCAGGACCTACATGTTATGAAGAGAAAGTCTGAATGACTCCACTATGGTGACTAGGGATGTGAAAAGAAAACTCGCTCTTTGTCCGCTTATCCCAGAGGATTGGAGAATGTATTTCCACCTTTTTTTCAGAAGACATACTCAGGCAGAATTGCAGCACTTAAACAAATATCATGACTTGTATCTAGCAAAGGATAATAACATCTATTTTCAGTTTGACTTGAGGTTTATAGAAACAGAAGCCGCATAGTTACAACATGAACAAGGGAATGCACTGCCATCTTTGGAGACCTTCACAGACAGATGCACAAAGGAAACAGGTAACTGTGCCACTGACTCATTGTGCAAGTCTACCAGCATCAACTGTCGGTTCTTGGCATCCATTCATTTCTCAAAGAGGACTTTTTCTTTTATCCCTCCTCTTCTAGTTTTATTTCTATCTGAAGCCAGTCTACGACAGCAAATCTGCCAAAATACTCTAGGAATTATGCAGCCATGGAGTGGTCAAGACTGGTAAACCAACATGGAACTAGTCCAGACAAAAAAAGAAAAAAAGAAAAAAAGAAAAAAAGAAAAAAAAAAAAGAAAAAAAACCCACCCCACCTGTTTTTCTCTCAGATCAGCGAGTCAGTCATATTCAAAGTAATGTCAGAGCAAGAGACAAGATAGGAACACCATGCCAGGACTAGAAGAGGATGAGAACGCCTGTTCAGCCTCAGTGCAGCCTTATGTCAGCCCAATCTGCCTAGGAAGCTCAAGCTGCTTCATCTTTTCAGACCCTTTAGGAAAAAATGAGGTCAACTGCCCTGTCCAAGTGCTACAAAAAACATCTTTCTATGTATAATCTAATACCTCATGAACTGACATGCCCATTTAAGAAACCACATCAGCCATTCTGCTGCTTCATTCATGTCCTTCTGTAGCAGCGGCAAGAGAAGGCACACTGCATTTTTCTGTGAGACCTTAGGAGCTCTTTTGGTAAGTGCCCATCTTTTTTTTTTCAAAACAGGTTATTTATATGAAGGAAAAAAAAAAGCCAACAGTCCAACAATTTCAGAATAGATAAACTAGAAGCAAATTTTGGTTGAATTTCACATTAGATGTTTTTAAATGTCCAAATAATTAACTCTAAAATATCCAAAATTACTTGTTGCCCTATATTCCAAACGTTTTATTTGATAGCAACCAGGGGTGGGGGTGAGGGTGTACAGGGTGGGAATAAAAAAAATAACTAAGGAGATAGAAACGTATTCACCCAATTTATAGGAGGTAAATGCAATTTTTTCTTTTTCCTGTGAGGAACTGAAGCCACATCTCCTGAAAAGCAACCTAGCTGCAACATTGTAAAGTATTTCAGAGAGGTTTTTTTCACAGCCTCTCCCACTGATTCTGTTCCATTTTACATGGACTACTTAAATATTCATTAAGCCAGTGAGAAGGAAAATGACTCAGAATTAAAGCAGTTTCCAGGAAGGTGACAAATCTTGGCCCAAATCTATGTTTTGATTCAGAGCAGAAGTTGGAATCAAGGTCTCTCTTTCCTCAGAAATGTAGCCTAACCAAGTCATATTTCATGACTCTGTTGTCTTAGAGAACATTTATCCTTCACGAGGTGGAAGAGAGTCAGGGAAAGCTGTCGCACGTACAATACGGGATTACGTGGTAGTTAAGTCATCCTGCAAGGTGCGAATTTGAATCTCTGCAGGGAGGAGCTGGTGTGAACATGAGATAAAACGGACAAATTCACCAGCTAGAAGGCATGCAACCACAGTGCGACTAGGCTTTCATCTGTTACATTTTCAATTCTGCAATTACACCTGCGTGAGCTGTTTTGAGCCTTGTGCCAGAGTTCAGCCTTACCACAGAAAACTGAGGTATTGCTCTGAGAGCAGGTAGGAAAAGAGAGGGCAGTTGCTGCACTGTCCAGTGCCACATGAAATCATAGACTTAAATTTTATCTCACAGTGTTTGGATTTCTGGAGAAACGAGTGGTAGAAGCAGTCTGCAAAAAAGGCCCTCTTCCACTTCAAGCCCTATCAAGTGGTAAAATTATTAATAACCTTATTTATGTTTATCTACGTAATAGATTAATAATAATACTGTAGTGCTGCTAAAAACCAACTGTCTGCCATCAGCAACTGGAATGGCAAAACCAAGACCCCACTCTGGGACACATATGTTAGTCAGAGCCTATTGAAGGAGAAAAGATGGAATTACTTGCCGTGGCTACCATATCCCTGAAAGCTAGGAGAACATTTCAGAAAAAAAAAGATACCAGTGCTTCCGCTCACATAGGAAATGAGATCTTCTCTTTTTCCTTTGGTATCTTCCTTCAGAAGAAAGATAAAACTAGAAGGATATCTTGAACAGGAATGCTTTATTTTAGATGTTTATATTCTGAAACGTCGATTATTTTATTTGTTTAAGTTGTGGTTACTACAGTTTGGTTACTATTTTAAATGTCCCGGATAATCCTGACAGGAAATTAATTTGAGATCCGTTAGGATCTTTAAAGAAACCACAGAACAGAGAAATGCAGGACACTTCTCTTCGAAACTCCTCTGTTTATCTGGAGGAACAGCGAGTCGCATTTCATGGCGCTCGGCCCGAAAAACCAGGTTACAGCAAAAGACCTGAGAGTAAGATGCTTTCTGTTCTTCCCCTGGCCTCAGCGCACAAACTTGAAAGGCAGGAAGCCACCCGCTGTCACCAGAAGTCGCACTGCAGGCCTGGCCCGTGCCTAGAGAAGAGTACGGGAAAGGCCAGCTGTGCAAGCAGCAGCGAACAGACCACATCTGCACACCCCGGGGGACTCTGCCCCGGCACAAATGCAGAGGCGCCCGTCCCAGCCGGGTAGTGCATCCCCCCTGCCGGCCTCTGCCGCTCCCAGAGACCGCTCAGCCTCCACCCTCCAGCACCAGAACGTTTTCTGAGCCCTTCAAAACCACACAGGGATTCTCTTGAGACTTCTGCTTAAGGCTGCGCACCAACTGCTCCAGCGTCTCCACAAGCAGCACCAGCAGGGGGAGGCACAGCAGTCAGGCTGGTTTCTGGGTCTGTGGAGGTGTGAAAGAAACCCTCTGCCCTTCATTACTGCAGAAAGCTTTCCTTTCCCTGGTATTTTTTTCACACTTGCTGTTTGTAACCTGGCAGTCGTTTTTAGGTTTTTTGGTTGTCTTTGCAAGAAAAGAAAAGGAAGGGTTTTTTTTATCATGCATTTTGACAACTTTTTTTTTATATGTTCAAGAGTGGCATCTCTGAAATGTAAGACTTGAATTCTCCCTCTGTCATATTTCCTTTGAAAGAAAAGTATACTCAGACCTCTCTGCAAATTGGCATTGTATTTACCATTTTAATGATATGTGATAAAAAGACTTGTTATTAAAAATGACTGCTGACTCCCATCAGTTGTAATTCTGAAACAGCAGACCTGATGAAGTCTTTCTTCTATCTACTGCTCATGAGCATAGTATATACCCATGGTGAGACTGATTTTTTATTGCCCATGCAATGAGCCCAAAGCCCCTGGAATGCAGACTTACCGCACCTGCACCGGAGCGTTCCTCTCCCTACATTAAGTATAAAATGTATGCCTTTTATGGCTACGCTTGCTCTCATAAGTTACCTGGATTTTTCTTCTTTTTAAGTTTTAAAAAATAATTTTGTCATCAGCAGACAGAACCTGCAGAAAATGAGCATTACAGCAATTTTAGACTTACTAATGCTGACATGAACTCTCAGCTGAAACCTTCTGAACTCTGTTAATGAGTTGGAAGAGGATGCATTATACTTCCACTACTTTAATGTTATACCACTGAGGTTGAATCTTGCTGAGGGTTCAAAAGCATCTAGCAGCCAGCTGAAACGTTGCTAAATGCATATCATCAGAGCAAAGCTGTATAAAAGTTGCCTTAGAATATGAATGTGTTGCAGTGAGCTCCAAACATAAATTAAATTCAAGGCAATTTTAAAAAATTAAAATAACAAAATAACATCTAGTTTTAGAACTCCTCATTCTCTTTAGGAAAATAAGTTCAGGAGAAAAGGACACACCAAGTTATAATTTCTACAACACTAACTGATTCCAATTAAATACAATTCCAGTAATCTCCTGGCAGTATGTAAAACAAACTCACTCTAGGTGTTGTGTTCATAAGGTAAACTAATGTCAGTGAATTAATCTAGGCACAGTAGTAGTGTAAAAGACAAGAGACCTGACAACCACATGTACAGTGACAGGTCATGAAGATCCATTACTGATGATAATCAAGGGCAGACTGTAATTTCTGAATTATATTGAAGTCACTTTAGAAGCTAGTCAGTCACCAGAGAACTCACAGAAATTATTAATTTTGGCAAAGAGCAGTAAAACTTATCCATTCTTTTTCTCCTGCTTACGCAGTTAACAGTTCTGAAGTTAAGACTGAAGTTAACAGTTCCAATGTTTTCTACAGGTTTTTGAAGATCTAGTCCATTACCTTCACAAAATAGACTTCAGTAGCCATTTAAACATTTTTCTCACCATTTGTATGTTTGAATATAAAACATAATATCATACATTAATCTGTATGTATCCACACAATTAAAAACAGAAATTTGGGCTTGGTTTTGTCAAAGCCAGGAATTCACTGATAACTAAATGGCATGTGAATATGCACAGGTGAATGGGGTGGGATTAGTATTATGTATTTATTTATTTATCTATCTATTTATCTATTTATCTATTTATCTATTTATCTATTTATCTATTTATTTATTTATAACAGTTTGTTTAGGAACCAAAATATGTAACCATGCTTTAAAAAACCTCTCCAAATATGGAACTGTCAAATTTCTTTTCCATTGGGGAGCACAGACAAAAAAGGGAGGATATCTTGGCCAGCTCCATTCATCAATGAGAGCACCGCAAGCCATTATGTCTACTCCCATGAGCTCAGCAAGAAGCAGTAGCCATAAAAGCACCAGCTTCAAACTCCAGTGGCCATGGAGTGATGAAGCACGACAGCTACAGTAGCTCCAGCCTGAGTGTTTGTGGGGAGAGATAGAGCTGGGCTTGGTAGCATCAGAAGGTGTGGCAGGAGCTGGTAAAGAGGGGGGTCTGCAAGCAATTCTTCTTTTATCCTTCAAAGGTCAAACCAGAGAAACCAGAGCAAACCTGCAAGGTCCAGGTGAAGGACTTCTGTCTTGATACTTATTTCATATTAACCACTTATATAATGTATAACTAAACACTTCACCACATTTGGACTCTGATCTTTTTTCTTGTCACAATATCTGAGATAATAAAGCTAAGATTGCCTGGCAGTTAATGTAAACAGTAGTCACAGTAGCAGCACGCTTCTGTTTAGGAAGTAAGTCCATATCACAGTTCAAGAAACCAAGCAGAACATCGTGGAGATGCTTGAATTACTAATGCTTAAGATTCATCTGCTCCATGAAGGAAAAAGCCCCATATATTGAGCATCATTGTCAAATAATCATAACCAAAGAACAGATATTCAATTGTGTTTAAATTGTGAAATAGCGATTCCATGATTACATATTTTCTTATGTCTAGTTACTACTATTTGCATTAGATGCTAGTTAGCTCCTAATGTTATAGAAATGAAGGGTCTCAGAAAAATTAGACCACTTTTTGCATGGCTTCAGCTTCATCAGCATTATAGTGTTTGAATTTTCAATCTTCGTATCCAGGCTTAGAACATGAGTTGACATATATAAAATTAGTGCAGTGTGCAAAACACTTGAAGTAATCCCTTCTCTCTGATTAACACTAATGAGGACCCAGCTTTATCTAGTTTCAGGCGTTGTTCTTCAAGAAAGATGTTGACTATCTGGGCAGAATCCTTCGGAGAACAATGAGGAGGACAGAAAATAGTCATCTATAAAGAAAGATTGAAGGGTCAATTAAAATAAAACACACTGAAGGGGCATGCAGTATTGTTCAAATACATAAAAGGCTGCGCAAAGGAGAAATAAAATAATTGTGCTAGTGATGGATAGTGCAAGAAGTAATTCGTTTGAATTAGCATGAAGATTTAGATTAGATACCAGCAAAGCTTTTCTAATGTTAAGAGTAGGTAGCACTGGAATAGATCAGCCTGGGGTAGCTGTTTGATGCTCTGGAACTGGAGATCCTTGAGCAAACATCTGACAAGAATGATAAAAACCCAATCTCCTTTGCCATGGAGCAGAGGCACCCACTGAGGCTCTCTTGAGATCCTTTCTGGTCCCATGCTGCGATGTCCATACAGATTAGAGTGCTCCTCTGCAGAGTTTTGTTTAAACAAAAGGAAATCTCCGTATGGTAGCCCTTTTGAATTATCTGGGACCTCCTGGGCCCAATACCAGTAAGGAGGTTTCTAATTAGTCTCTATGAATAAAGAAGACATAGTCTTACATTTGTTAGGTTTTTATTACAGTGCTGAGGTTTTTATTACAGTGCTGTAATATTAGCACCCTTACTTTATCAGTAACCTTACTTTGAAGCAGAATACATAATTTTAAAAATAAACTGGTACGAGTTATGTTTTGTGGTGTGGATATGTAAATCAAATTTCGTTGTGTGAGAATTTGCACACAAACACACACAGATCATTCCTTTGTAAGTTATAACTGATATTATAAACCATATGCAATTAACATAATTACTTTCCCTAGTCCATGGATAAAAATATATTCCTTAAATTTTCATACAGCTTTGGAAAGTTATCACAAATGCTGTTAAATAAAATTTAGTTTTGGTTTGGACACTCTAATATCTTTTATTACATGAGCTCTAAATGAATTCCAAAATCAAAATGCAACACAGCAGGGAGCTGTGGCTGATAGGCTAAGATCTGCTCAGCGCCTGATCTATTAATTAAAAGCATTTTAAATGTGCCCCTGTCATTGAATACTATGTTAAATGAAGGTCCTGACCAACATAAAGTTAGCATGGAAGACAACAGATAATTTCACAGTATCAAAAGGATCATTGGGAACAATTTGGTTGTTGTCCGCTCAGATGGCATTCCAGTGATGCATTTAACCTTGAAGAAAGCATTACTTTTCTTCATAAAGGCTATTCATAAAGCTATTCAAAACCCATCTGGACAAGCAACTGAACAACTTTTTAGCCTTGCTTTCAGCTGAGAAGCAGACTAGATGACCTCCGGATGTACATTCTCACCCCAGCCATACTGTGCTTCCGTCATCCTGTGAATAGGCAGGTGAACCAAGAAAACACAGGAAAGTAACTGCAATCTACATGTGATGTGTGCGAACTTTTCCTTTTCCTGGAAAGTTCTCTTTGCTTTGGAACAAGTTCATTATTTTGGTTACACATTATTTTGGTTATTCAGTAGTATCACCCCAAATTCCATGTTTGCAGATAGACTAGCTATCCCAGAAGGGACTAAATCACAAAGAAAAAAAAAAAAAACAACAGATCAGAGACAATGCTGCATAACACAGTAAGAGGAATGTATATATCTGAGCAAAATGAGAGTAGCATTCTCTTCCATTTTTCCTACTTGAAAATATGGCATCTATTATAGCCTAGCCATTCAAGACCCCTCTGTGAAACAGGCAGGATTAAGACATCTTTAGAGGATTATAACTTTACTGACTTAAAAAGGATCTTAGGAGACTGGTAATTTCCTTAATCTGGGCACTTGACTTTTAGATAGCAAAGGTTATGGAAAAGGAACCTATAATAAGAGAATGAGAGAGACATTCAGTGAACAGTAATCTTAAGTGAATGCCAGAAAAATGGTGTTAGTTAGAGAGAAACCAATCAAACACATATCTCACAATATATTTTAATGTGTTCAAACCCACACACAGATTTTATCATCTGTATTTATAATTATTTAGATCTGAGTAGTCAAACCAGGTTCCTACTTTGAGAAACGCACAGTAGTAATTCCCCAGAACAATATTTCTGCAGTGTTGGATATGCATTTTCACCACCTTGTTCTTTGCAGGCTTCTGTTTACATTCACATTCATTCAGAGCAGCAGCACAGCCTGCGTGCTCTCAGGCAGACCAGAGCAGGCAGGTAAGTGTGTGTCGAGAGCTGGGAAGGCTGTGGAGAGCTCGGATAGAATTTGCTGGGAGAGCATCTCTCCAGCGCACACCACTCCGTAAATACTTCTCAAGACATGTCACAGTGTGTTTCCTTCCCTGTGTGTTCAGTCATTTCAGCTGAACAGACCCAGACAGCCTTGTGGAGTGCATCACACTCCCTATCCTTTTGTTCCCTTATCTAGCATTTCTTTTAAATGAATGTACCTTTTCTCCCACTTGTCATTCGTTCCAGTTGGCAGGTCCTTCCGCTATTGCCAGCCTGCAAAAGCTTCAGTTCCTTGAGAGAAAAGGAAGACCTTCTCTGAGGAAGGACAGCAATACCACAAGGTCTGAATCATCATTCAGAACTGTGGGGAATGGGGAAGAATTTACATGCATTTGGATATGATGTTTCAGCAGATTAGTACCATGTCAGTAAGTAGAGAATAAGTAGCAAAACTAAAAATGTATTTTGTGCCTCCATCACTTCCATGTACTGTTCACAGTAACAGTGCTTCTAGTCCCAAATGCTGCAATGCTGTGCAGTTTGAGAAGGGTAATACTAAAAATCAATGTTACCCAGCGACTACGGTCCACAGGGGACCTCAAGCAGAATACACTAAAACCTCTGAACTAGTTTCCAACACTAAAGAAGACATGAAGATATCAGAGCTTCCATAGCTTTGCCCTAGATAAGGTTTGAGATGTTTTACGCACACCAATTAGAGGCAATTATTTGGACCTCCAGTGCCTACCCTCCACTTTCCTTGAGAGTTACATTGATTTTAAGGAGAAGCCTCAAGGATTAAGTTCTATGTGTCAAGAGTACAACCTGACACTGATGCACTGCAGCATCTAGCAATTACAGAACACACCACAATAAATGGACAAATACCTGAAATGTAACTCTCCAGGGAGCTCTGTGGATCATAGTTTAGTAAAATGGGAAAAGTCAGCTTCACCTTTTTTTCCCCTAATGCTCTGCTGTAGAGCCATAGCAGGAATGGAAAGCAAAGACTCCAGCTCCTATTAGAAACCAATCCTAAAAGTAGTCCTTTAGTTGGCACCTGACAGTTATCAGGCTACAGAATGTCATCTGCAACAGATGGGCAGGAACTGGAGCATAAGACAATAAAGAATTGATGGTGATGGGGGGCAGTTTGCTATCTTTCGCCACTGTAAGAGACACAACATCTTCTTTGATGTAAGTCATCATAACTGAACAAAATCTCCCTCAGACCCCAAGCTTTTTTCCATAGGATGTGCAGGTGCACACCCTGTTGGGCACCTATTACGCTGTAAGTGAATTTCATGCACAATAAGTTTCGATTAGGATTTCAGCAGACGTGTACAGTGCAGTACCATTCAGAATGCATGCTGCAAAAGAGAAAAAGGAAAAGGGATTGCTTGGAAAGGACAAACTAGGTGTTGACTTTTCTCCTGGCTCCAGTATCCAGCCTGTGCACAGCTTCTCTTACATAGGAACCCCTCCAGGGAGGTTGTGAATTCACAATATCTCCCCAACGATGGATGCTTTCAGTGTCAGGAGAGAGAGTAGGGAAGGAGGGACAGTCAAACTAAAATTGTACTGCAGATTCCTTCATTCAGTGTGGCACAGTGAAAATTGTTCCAGGGAGAAAATGATGAGAACATAAAATGGAAAACCATTCTCTGTAGGATTTCTGAGCTCGTGAATCTCCTAACCTCAGTTTTACTTCATTCCAAAAGAGAAATGAATTGCCATGGCAAAAACGGACCCAAATTTTATCAGAGCATATTCCTGCCATGCTCAGTGAATCAATGTCCGTTACACACGGCATTCCTTCCTTCAGATAGGGAGTGGGTGAAATAGTACCGACTGCCTCACAGAATGGCACAGTTTCCCACCACTCAGCAAATCCACCACTGTATCACTGCAGCTCAAGCGGGCTCAAGGTTTGAACTACTTCTCATTGCTGCATGGAAAGATAGTTAACTGCTAATGCCTTTGAAAACTTCCACCCATTACTTTCAGCTCAGAATTTTAATTTTCTTAGAAGTAGCCGTGTTCTCCTTTGCTGTAAGACTTTTATTTTGATTTCTTTCCAAGTGTACAAAACCCATGACAATTGGGAAAATGTTTTCAAGTGGAAGATGCCATTAAAATGTATTTTCTGGTGAAAAACCTTTCATTGTAAAATAAAACTGTTCAAGACAAAGCATTGCAGGTAGTTCTCCTAACCTGATCACTCTTCCAGAGATCTGTAAATATGCCTGTTCTGGGCTGTTCTCTTGCAATGATGCTGGACTGAACAATACTGACATCTACCATTTCTAGTAAATCAGTGGTGTTTTTCTTGAACTCATTTATATAACGTTTTTGCCACCACTTATATTTCTGCATACAAATAAGCAAAGCAAATACACTAACGAGTTCCAGTTCTGGATTATATGCTCAAAACATATGAAGCCCCTTCCACAAATTTTTCATCCTGTAATTTTTCTATAAACATTTGAATGATGTGCACAGAGCTCACAATTACTTAATTGCTCATGTCAAAATTTAAGTGTATATTTCACAATTAGTCCTACATAGTAAGAACATAATTAAAGGCATAGTTGATAAACATTTGAAACTTCGAGTGAGGGAAAAGATTATGCCATGGTGTTTGTATTGCAGTTTGATTCCATTTGAGAAGGAAACACTGTAAAGTGATATTTCTAAACAATAGAGGGCATATTTAAAATATTGTTGAATGTAAGTTTTGTGCATTTACCATTAGCCACTTTGTAAAACTGTTGTGTTTTAAGGAAAGGAAACACAGAAATCCATCCCTTTAACTTGGGAACACACTAGGAGACCCCTCCTTGGGAGTTCACCCCACACTCAGACACCTTCCTTTTGTCTTCTGTTCAAACGGCTGCAGGGAATCATGCTCAGAGTCATTCTCTGGCGTGCACATGGGGAAGACGGGCACTGGGAATGGCACAGCCTTCGGCACAGAGTATCACAGATGGGCTTTTATGTTTGAAAGTTTTGTGCCCACAGCTGGATGCTGTGAGCCTGGAGGGCACACTGCTGATGCCATTTTGCCAGAACCTCGTGTGGCTAAAAGGACATAGTAAGTAAGTATGGCTGAGCCATAGCCAGGACCCATCTACCATGACCGATGCAGAAATTCAGCCAATGAATTTCAGGCGTGAAATGAGCACTGTGACCTGCAAGTGCCAGGATAGCACTGAGGAACTGCTTTCTTCCCTTTCCCATGGTGCATGGGCTTATTCAAAAAAGACAGATGCCCTCAAATCTGCCCTCCTGCTTCTAGCCATACTCCCCTTGCATCTTGCTGCAAGGAGCAGCGAGTTCAGCACAGCAGCTGAACAAGCCATGGGTACCGGGTGCTGGCAAGCCGGGGGCACCAGTAGCACAGACAGGCTGGGAGCAGTGTGGATGGCCAGACAGCTGATAAGCCTGAGTTTGCTCCAGTCAAAGTGTTACATTCCTGGAATTAACTGAAGCCATAGGCACATATTAAAAGTGTACACAGAGAAATGGCTGTGCAATCACTGCAAAGGTGACAATTTCTAGATCTGGTAACATACTTATTCATGACTGAAGCTATTATAGCAGTAGGACCAAGGAAAATTAATATAGAAAAATGCTGTGATTTCTGAAGCAGCTAGATGCAAACTGAAATTTGATTAATAGCTTGAAAGTAGTGGCTAAATGAACTAGCAGGAAAAATAAATTAACTGACACCCCAGGAGTGCAGAAATGCTGGCATGACTGAGAAGCTGCAGAATAGCTCAGAAGAGCAAAACATGTTTTAAATGAGCAAGGCAGACCAAAAGCACCCGGAAATCATGCCAGCCACTTAATAACTAATATATTCAGTCAGGGAGAGCTTTTAGGAGAAGCATTGACTTCACTTAGCACACTTGAAAAGCAGATGTGACCAGTCCTTACAGAGGCACATGCTAAAAGTAGATGTGACTAGTCTAGAACAGTTACCATGCAAGCACCAGTGTGTCCTGTCCCACTGACCTCCACTGCTCACTTTTCTGTAGTTTGACAAATAAGGTGACTGAGCAAAGACTAGCATGGCACAATTTAACAGCAATTAAATGGAAAAAAAAAAAAAAACCAAAACCAAAAAAAACCCCAAACAATAAAACAGGCAGCCCAGAAAGACCCTTTTAAAATGTTAGTATCTGGATTACAAAAATATCAGCCTTAAATAATTAAATGCTCCGTAATATAAGATTCACTGTTGATATCATTAATACTTATGAAATTTTGGTATAAACATGAGATACAAACCTCTGGGGTAGAGGAGTACTCAAGGACTTAAAACCAGCTAAATTATTTTATCCTCAGATTAAAAACTGAATTGTCTTCTGAACTCCTCGATCACTTATTAAGTCAGAGAGCATTGGGGTGCCTGCATAAGACTTATGTTCTGATTTCTTTATGAGACCTTTTTAGACAATTTTAGATACACAAGTCTCTATGCATGGGTAACAAGATCAGCATGAGCATTCACATAAGTCTACAGAAAAACGGGAGTCTATAGGAACAGAAAGTGTTAAAACAAAACCAAATTCTTAGTGAATTCACAAGGTCAAATCCACTGCCATGATTACATTTGGTATTTAATAAACAAAAAGATATCCTGAAGTTTTCAGAACGCAGCACCAACTTTTTAAAATAGTTACTCAGCCTCAATGGCTCCATCTGAAACAAGTACAGTAAAGTGACATTCTCTTAGAAAAGAAGCAGGATATGCTGCAAAAGAAAACATCCCCAAAGAGCTGAATATTTCAAATAAACCAGGAAATATTCTGTGGCAACCTTTCAGAAGTGGCATTGCTTCAATTTGACCTTCATGAAGGTAATCACGGTGATGTATCTACCTGCATGCTTTGTTTCCCTGTTTTAATACAGTTAAACACAGGAGGTTCCTACAGCAACCAGCAAATGCATTCTTGATACACAGACCAGTCTTTCATAAAAACAGGTGTATCTTAGTACAGCAGGAACTTTTAGAGCTCCTAGAATACTTTGGGGATAGGAAATAAATTTTTTGCCTGAAGAGAGTTTGATAGTATTGGAAGCCGTACACAAGCTGGAACTGAGGTTAAAGTCAATTGGAGATGAGGAAAGATTCCTACTATATTTCTGGTTAATTTTTAAGGCAGGGAAATTGAACTCAATTACTACTTTTTATTTTTCATTACAGCCCTCAAAGTGGGAAAAATGTATGTTGTCCTCAAAGTGCAAGAGGACCCCCACGGACGTAACAGGAGGAAAAAAATACAAATTTAGAGGTAAAAAAAATAAAGGGTTTTGTTGTTGTTGTTGTTTGGGTTTGGTTTTTTTAAAAAATTGTAATTTTAATCATTACATGCTGTTTATTAAGCAGCTTCTACTACTATTTGGTGGGGAAAATGTGGTTATGTTTTAGAATTGGCATTTAGAGTCTCTGTTGCATACATTGCTCCCTTCCCTATCTTTTCCACCTAACTTCTCCTCTTCCATTTCTATTCATCTTCCTTTATTTTTTCCGTCTACTTACTTCTGCCATTCTACCTAACAAAATTACAGTCTTCATTCCATACTCTATAAAAATGATTTGGCATTTACATAGTTAATATTTGCAGCGCTGGCAGCTCTAATGTTTTCAACCCACAGAATCCTCAAAAGAAAATTTCTTAATAAGTTTGTGTGTTTCTGCGTGCCCACACCCCTAACACAACAGAGGTGTAGGAGAACTATATTGTGCAAAAGAAGATCAGCATAGCTTACTCATAACCAAAGTAATAGTAATGAGACAAGAACATCAAAGAAAATGGAAACATTGCACATTGCCATACAAACAACCATGTAATTACCTGCTGTGTGTGCCTTTCTTTGAGCAGCCTAGGCTGATTCATGCTCACCTCTCTGAGCTTGGGATGACCAGCAAGATCCCAGGTGATGGTTACCACGGAAACACAAATGTTCAAAAATTAGGTAGTACATTTAAGTGCTATTAAAAATGTGCACGTCTATGGAGACGTGCTACGTACTGTAACAGATCTGTACCAGGTTTGCAGTAACCCCTATTGCGTTAACTACCACATGTCATTATTGAGACAGAAAGACAAAAAAAGGTGTTGGAGATGGCTGGGGTGGTCCCCACTATCCATCTGCAAGAAACCCTGGTTTCTACTCAGTTTATTTTATGATGTCCCAATGACATGATGCAGGAAGACTGAATTTCTACCTCCAAATCATTTCTTCATGTGATTACAGGCTTAAGGAGACAACACTGTATCAGTTACACTTAGATCACAGAGAATATAAAGAGAATAAAGAGCCTCTTGCCTTCAGCGAGGCACCTCATAACAACAGAGATCAGGACGGCTAATCTTCACTGTTTTCCCAAAGTCCTCTGGGCTGTTGAAAGGATTTGGCAGCTTCTATACAGTTCGTTATGCCCAAGTTATGCATATTCACAATGTGCTCACTGGATCACTTACCCCTTTGCTGAAGGATAGTTTTGCAGATGCATATTCCCTCTGTTTCCTTGAGTTAATCTGCAAGTAATGGTGGATTGTGCAGTGGAAGTCTGCATTTGCACTGGTTAGATGATTCCTGCTTTGTGAGCACTCATTCTCTCAGTGATTAGCCATTCATCCACCCGTTCATTGAACTGGCACAAGCAAGTGCTTAAGGAGATCCTCTTGTGGTTCCTTGGGCTAGCCTAACAGACAGGAAGAAGAAAAGTGGAATATGAGACACTTCTGCATCCATGGCTTCTGTTAATTTCTTTTTCAGGCATTTTCCTCTATTAAAAATACAGACACATGATAACCAGACACAAGTCTCCCTCTTCCTTTCCTATTGATGTGAAGTGATAGTAAATATTGAATAGTGAGTCTTCGTTCCTGGCTGAAATTTTATTAATAAATTCCAGCACATGGTAGAAGGATTAAGTTGGTAACCGTGGTCTTGCTTGGAAAATGTCAGAACAGGCTTTTCTCCCTACAATATTTTTGGGCTGTGAAGCACTCCTTACTCAGACCATGTCAAATCTCTCCAAGAGATGAAAATCTGGTGACTAAAACTGAGCTATTTCCAAACACCTAGTAAAAGCAGTACATGAAAGGTATGCGGCATAGAGCACACAAATTTGCAACTGCACATTAGTCACAGAATTCACCCCAAGATAAAAGAGGGGAGCTTATAACTATCAGGCACAATGCTTGGACTTAAGCACAGAAGTAATGAAAAAACGTATAAAATGGTAGGAACATACAATCAAGGCCATCAACATGTAAGATATTTCTTCTAGAAATTAGAACAGAACAAGGGAGAAAAGGGGTAAATGTAAGGCTGGACAGCTACTGGAAATAGCCACATCTAAACAAATAGGGATGATAAAGGTCATTCTGAGTATGACATTTGGCTAACCTCAAACCAACCTCAAACCAATGAGCCAGTTGCATAGCAGTAGACATCACAGAACTTTTAGTCTATAAAAGGTGTCTCAAAATTTATTTCTGTTGTTTAAACAGGTTCTTGTGTCAGCTTTGATCTTCCTAATACATGGATCCTTTGAAACCAGTTATTTTACAAACATCAAGGTCCTACAATGACCTTTTCTATAACTGAGTTTCAATATGAACAAATGCGGTAAAAGTGTCAAATTTAAGGGCTCCAGAAGAAGATTAGTAACCTACTGTGAATATTTTCCTAGAGAAAACTTGAGATTTTGAAGGACAAATAATTATTGCTAAAGATTTATTTGGAAACATATTAGGCAAGTCAATCCAATATCTGGAAACTGTAAAATCTGAATGCCATCTACTATAAAAGAAAGGTATGGATCTCCTGTAGGGTTAATAGCCTCTGTCAGTTTGATACAGGTCTCTCAGATATCCTACATCCTCTAAAATGGCACTGGACACCTATTTTCAGGCACCCACATTTTTTGATCACACTCAGGTCTTTTCACATTCTCTGCTCTCTAAAATCCATTTCAAAGCAAAACTTTTGTTTTAGTCCCAGGGTTTCCTCTACATTAGTATGGTTTTCCATCACACTGTAGAATAAAAGACACATAAAAAAACCCCAAAAATGAAAGTTACCATGATCCCGGAAACTGACCTCTCAATGCTCAAACAATGCTCAGCTTAGCCTGCATGACTCTAATCTGAAGAAGCAGACACATCAGTAGGAAAAATACAGTGCTGCATGTAGGTATAACAATTAAACTTGATAAAAATAAACCAGCAAATTTTGGCAGTAAAGGAAAATTCCAAAATGGTATGGAGACACAGAATTTACTTACTTATTTGTTGTGGTGACACAAACAAATTATTCCTTCTGTGATAAGGGTAAGCCGAAGTGTAGACAAGTAACAAAACCTATATAATCTACTTGAGATGTGACAACTCAAGGTCCATGTTCAATGAAGCCCTAAACATCTCTTTAATTAAAGACCCATTGATTTCAAGATCCTTTATGCTAAGCAGGTGGGTTAGTGCTTTGCTGATTCATTAGATGTTAAAGTAATTTCAGTCAATAGAAATGTTTTAGGGGAGCAATTACCTCTGTTTAGGTAGACAGGAGAAAAGAAGAAGTATAACTGGAGATAACAATATAAAATAAAGCTAGACAGAAATAAGCAATAAGATATACATTTTTAAATTGAGAGTCATTATGCACGGGCATCAGAATATCTGGCTTCTCCCTTTTTAAAATCATCATGACAAGACAGAAGATAAAATTTTATTTAATTTTACTTAATCTGCAATGATTCCCACAGTCTCATAGGTCCTTCTGGTATTAAAGCCCATATATTATATCCTTTGACACTGATACATTATAAACCTAGGCATTAAAACCTTTACATTATATTCCTCAATTCGAAGTTCACTGTCTAGTTCTGAGATCTTTGGAATAAAGCCCCTTTTTAAGATATCTTACTTCAATTGCAATTTTATTGATAAATGCTGCACATACATCTTTTTTAAATTACATTGTTGTAGAAAGTATTGTTCAGTGATCTGCATGTACAAAGGTAGAGGTGTATGAACTATTCAGCGAGTTTATGAAATCAACACAACTCAAAGCATTTGTAAACACAAACTGTGCAGTTCTGCCTGTAAGTGGTGAAATGGTGAACTTACAGGTCAAATATTTTGCCTACCTGTTAGCCTGGAACAAAGTGTAGTGTTTTGGAAAAGCACTTTGATTCAAGATTATTTGGTTTTCGGTATGTGTCATGCACTAGTAATGTTGTAGCTATGGCTGCAAGTCATGCTAACACTAAACTCATTTTCACATATATATCTTCAGCTGAAATTATCTTACTGTCAGTAGAAGTAACATCTTGGAAAGCTTGTGTAGAATTTTATATTTCAAAAGCGCGTGTAGGAATGGAAGTCCTCATTCTGTTTTCTATTAGCATTGGATTGTCCCTGATGATGTTAGGATTGAACATGAGAAGACTGTTCCAACTCTTTCCCCACATCGTAAGTTGTTCAACTTTTAATTTTTTTTAATCCACTACTCCAGCTTTACCCCCAAGGTATCTTTTCCCTTAGCCCTGTTACCAAAACTCATTTTGTGCAACAACAGAAGCAGCATGGAAAGGAAGGTGTGGGAGTAGTCAACAAGACATACATAGCCAGTTTTAATCAGAAATCAGTCCTACTTCTTTTATAATTTGCCTAATATTCTGGCACTGCACCTCCCCCACACTAGGTATTGCGTTTAATGACAACACAATATGCAAATGAACTACCTTAAATACCGACAATAGATGTGAGTTTAAATGATGAGAGGATGTGAGCATCTAATATGCTGCAAGTTTCTCATCAGCGTGTTTTTTTATGCAGAGTGTTAAAATATGCTCGACTCTGCAAAAACAGATAACACCTCTAGGATAACAGCATGCCTGAATGCACCACAACAGAAAAAGTGATGGAGCAATGGGAAAAGGAAGAACTGTTCAGAGAATGAAAGTGACAAACAAGCAATTAAATCAACAAAAGTGAAAAAAAGAATGGAAGAAAATGAAATGTAAAATGCTATGGCGTAATTTAAAAATTTTAAAGGTAAATCCATAACTAAATCAGGGGAATGTTAAAGTTCATCACACAATAGTCATGATTTATCTCTGAAGATATATTAGAGGGTATTATAATAAGAGCTGCACTCAGACTGGTGTTTTAATGATCATTGTCATACTCCTATGTCAATGTATCAAGACAAATGGATTTGATAAAGAATGATGAGCACAGTGATGAATCTGGGTCTAGGATGCTTGAAAGATTTCTTTACTCAGTGATGTAATTTCAATAGCCTTATTAGTAGAGGACATATTCTGCCCTGCCCTCTCCCAAGAGTTCCTAAGTCTGGGGAACTGAGCAGTTAAGAGATGCAGTGCCTGAGACTTCTCAGTGCTATTTTTATCTACAAACAAATTTGTGGTTTTTAGCTGTTAATGTTTCCCTAAGCAGAGGAAAATCTTAATAATTAAGATACTAAGATTAATAATAATAATATAAGATATAAAATATTAATAATAAGAAAAACATTTCCTATTGTATCAAGGGTTTTTTTCCTATCATTGTTAATATTGAACATTTTGGATATATTTATTTAAACAAGAAATTCTTGTTCATGCAGATTAGGTCAGCAGCAGCAACTGGGACAGAAAATCAATAGGGGGAAAAGAGCAATACCTTGGCAAAGGAAAGAAAGAGATTGCTAAATATTTTTGCTGTCACTCACATTTCTTGTAACTTTCCCACATCCAGGATAAAACTGGAGAGTGCAATTCTAGACGTCAGCTCCCATCTTCGTTTCTTTAAAAAGTTTTGACATATTTATCACCTAGGAAATGATGAAAAACTAAAGTAAGCAAAACCATCTCTCTTCCTTCCTGTGGAATTCAGGAAGAATATTACAGAAAATGCTGAACAACTCTGGCTGCTGTACTTCCCAGAAATATACGTCCAGGCACCCATGCTGAAAAAGTGCAGTTAGCTTAACTGATACCTTTAAATACAGTTCTTGAAATTGTCAGCGCTTTTCTTTCCCCCTTTCAGACCTATGTGGGGATTCAGTACGACACAGTTACCAAGTTTCTTGCAACCTCGTTTTTTGATAAATGTGTACATCTTCATTGCACTGGTCTGAATGAATCTCTTTCAAACAATCATTTCAAGCTGTCGTATGGCAGGGACTCCCCCAGACAGACACAAAGTAGGGGGCTGCCTCTAGTGGCAGACTGCTTGCAGAAAGCTTTTTCCTTATTACCTGGGCACTGGCTCTGCTTCGCCTCACCATTGCCCCCTCCCAGCTTCCCTAAATCATGCAATCAACACAAAATTTAATTTTGCTGCCACTGGCGATGAGGACAACAAAACCTTTCTTTGTCACCCTTGGGGTGACAAAATTTAATTTTTCTCATACTTCTGAGAAGCTTTGGGTCAGGTTTGCCTTACCACGCCTGCTTACAAACAGGTACGAGTAAGCTCCCAACACATATTTACTGAAGTGAAAACTCCTCGTGAGTTCACTCTGACTACAATTATCAGTATGGTGTAAAGTCCATAACCACAGGATCCAGGAGTTCTCACACACAGTTTTCTCTACAGAGAAAGCCAGATGCTAATATTGTTTAGCTGTACTAAACGATAGTATAGAATAATCATCAATACAACAGAGAGAATAGTAGAGATTACATCTCTTATCTACAAGTCAATCAACTTCTGAGGAGGAAAATGAGTGCTAATGTCTCCAGAGGTTAAGGTCCGGATCAAAATCTTTTCATAAACAAGTGTTATTATTTAAGATTTTATGTTTCACTAGCTGTTTGCATTTCAGATCTGAATAGGAACATCCTTCATTTTATGTTATTAAATGGTATTTTCCCTAGATCATAGACAGAGTTCCTTCAAATTACTACTGCTATATTAATGCTTTTAAAGGTATTTTATTTTATAACGTCATTCATCTTTGTTAGATTTGATCACATTCAGAGTATTCAGGTCTAATATAATTGTAACACTTTTCAAAAGATTCATTAATTCTGATTCTTGAGCATCTGGCAATAAAATGACTAAAAGCAAGCAAGATTTGTTAGTTAAACTCCTCAGACATTAGCATTCAAACAGAAGTGAAATCCAATAAATGCAAATTTAAAAGACTGCTGGCACTTTGAAGCAAAAGTGATCTTTTAACAATTAAGTTAGTTTTCGTGCTTGAAATTACCCTTTTTTCTGAGCTCCTCCATGAGCTTTGGGGATTTTTACAGTAAAAATTATATGTTTTAAATTCTATCTTTCTTGCCACATGAAAGGTCTACAGAAGCTGCAAATGAAAAACTGATTACTATCCATCTAAGCAAGGAGCCAGAGGAGACCGTTAATAATTATAACAATTCCAAAGTATCAAGAAAAAAAATATTTTATTTACACAATTATTTTAAATCTCATTTTTACTTCTAACGGCAAATATGCTAATATAATTATGTGATTTATTAAAATTCTTAGCTTTTGTTCAGTCTAATGATTGAAAATGATGAACCACTTAATTATGGACTACTGATCAATTTGTGATTTATGTCAAATTCCATCTGACTTGGAAATTGGAGTTGCACTCTTATTCTGTAAAGTGTTTTTTCATTGATCAGAACAGATTTATGACCAAAAGCTGGTTCGCTAACTAGGAACGAAATCCCCATAATTGAGAAATGTAACTGTTTGCTTCTGGTTTATTTGCAATTCAAGATTTTAAAGCTACTAGATCCCATCTCTCTTACTTCATTTCATTCATATATTTGGAAGTTTTGCCTTTCCAAGTTTGACAGCTTTCAAAGACCAATTAGTTAAACTGAAATGAGGAAGAGAAACAGCTGAAAAAAAGAGCACTATTGTCAACACCAAATGTTTTAATTCCACAAGCTCTTCTTTTAACTCCTTTTCGGTTGTCACAATGACTAGTCCAGGCTTTAAAACACATTTTTACATTTACATACAATTCTGAAGTGTTCAAGTCTGCATTGCCTTGATTCCTACACTCAACATTGACAAGATACTTGGCTCAAACTATCTGGGATTGTGATGTTTGCAGCATCTGTAACTTAATGCAACACAGGTCCTCTATGCTGAACACAGGTATCTTGCTTCCACTGTCAGCTGTGGGTGACAAGCAGCATTGCCATGTTTGCCCAGAGCAGAGCCCCTGCCAGTAAACCTCAAAGACCAATGCTGGCTCTGTGCCATAGCATGACGTGGAATTTGTCTTCATGTTGTCCCCAGATTTGCTGGAGAAAACTGCAGGCAGGCAGGCTCCTAAGCATCTCATATGCATCTCTGCAGAGAGCCAGTTTCCGTCTTGCAAAGTTGGCGCTGGGCTGAAGCTTGAGCACCGAGGCCATCCAGGCTGCTTTGGGCAGAGCAGCTCAGTCTGTGCTGTTCACCCTCAGCGCTCCACCATCCAGTGGGGTTTATTTGCTCAAATGCAATGCCAAGCTTATGATGGCTCCTGTTTGTCTGAAGTGTGATGAAAAGATGCCTGAGTGACTTTTCAGGGGCAGCTTGCAGGGCAGTGTGGTAACGCAGCCCACATGGCAGCTCTGCAGTGCAGCTCACTACCTACATCTTCCCGTTACCCAGGGAATCCTAGCTCCCACAGAAGTGGAGAGCTGATGACTGCAGTAACATGTTTTTAATAAGTATTTTGTGATTGAACTATCTAACTTCTGCTTGTTATTTATATACAGAAATGTGTAGGCTGGGAGGGACCCCTGGATGGAGATCACACAATCCAACTCCCTGCTCAAAGCAAGCTCAACCACCAGACTGAACCCTGGGCAAGTTGATATAACTGTGTAGCTGGATCTCAAGTTGGATTTCAAGTCACTCCATTTCAGTTGTCTTCCATTAAATATGTAGAAATAGATTACTTATTATTTCAGGACCCAATATTCTTTGTGATTCAAAACCATCCTTTTCTATATTAATTTAAACAGAAACTAACCTCACTGACTCATTGCTGTACTGCCAGCGAGCTCTGTTAGAATCTTTCATGTTAAATTAATTTACAGAGCAGAATGCACGCTTCTTAAGAGCAAGACTCCAAACCATTGCAGAGCCACACAGCTTGCTGTGGTTTCCATATGCAGGCAGATGCTGGTTTATACGGTTTTACGTGTTGTGCTGTACAGGAGTTAATGCACAATGTACAGCCAACAATATCCATGAGGTAATATGAATACATTTTAGAGGAGCATCAGGTAAGCAATCTAGTAGTACTTAAACACAGCACAGAAAGCAGTTAATCTGAACAAAAATAGAAACACAGAACAAAACATTAACTTGACAAAAGATAAAGTTTCAATAAGCAGTGATTTAGCATTTGAAGGTTTTTAAAAGTATTGCTTCCTACTAATATTGGGACAGTTAATGCAAGGGTTTCTAAAATTGATATGGTCCTGAATTTCGGGAAGACACAAGAACATATACAAACAAAATGTCTAATGGACTCTGTCTTGCATGAAACCATATTCTCTTAATTATTCATGCTAGGCCAAACATGTTTTAGAAATCTCAATGAGTTTTAGAAGAACCATTCAAACCACAAATTTAGGAGACCAAACACTGTTTGATGAGCTTGAGAAGGCCATGTCATTCTGTACAAATTTATCAATCAAAACAAGGAATACACTGTTCAATACACAGAGAAAAGCACAATACCTCTTCCTCCAGAAATTAAATGTCTATGAACTAGCAAAGAATGAAACTACTTTCACTCAGGTTTATGTGTAATAGAGTTGTTATTTCAGTTCACTTGTTCACTTCCCCCAATAAAACAGCTGCCAGTGTTTCTGAAAATCATACGGTTACAGCCGACACCAAGAGCACTGAAAACTCTGCAGCGATCTCCTTAGAGTTATCTTGTCAGCTAAATAAGGGGCAATTTCATTTCAAGGCCAAACTGATCCAAAGAAATCAAGAATCATTTCCTCAGATGCCTTATGTCTTTGAAGCATTATTCCCTTCTCACAAGAGATCACTTCCATGGACTGAAGCATTGCTGGGGCCTCACTTTTCTTTACGTAGTTGCTTCCATAAATGAATTTTTTTCAGGGAATGGGAGGGAATATCATGTGTTCTATCCTGAACCCAGTGAAGTTCAAGAACAGCTTGATCAACCGTGTGGTAACACCCATGCTAGCACTGCTCCTGCCATGGCCTGAGGCTGCCCGTGGCCTCACCTGCGGCGTTACTTGCCTCAGCAGGCAGGTGTCTGCATGAAGCAGCCTTGTAAACTGACTGCAGGTACTTCAGTGTTTCTCTTGGGACCACCTCTTCAGACTACCAAGCTAGGTGTTCAGAAGTTTTGTATGTTAATCTCCCATCTTCGTAATGCTCTTTCTCATTCCTGTGTTCTGGGTAGTCCATGCACAGAAAAGCAGCCTATCCTAACTACCATGTAGTTGCTTGCTTAGCTTGACTAACAGAGCTTCGTGTGTGGGCTTGAAGGCTCCCGGGTTCAGGTGCTGAAATGCTTTTAGCAGACAGGTTTTTTAGCTCTATTTTAGTTTGCATCCACCCAAGAACAAAGTGGAGACATTACTTTCAATAGTCTGTGAATCAGACCTGTGCCTAAAATACAGGAATTTTCAGTGACAAACATGAAACACTGTTACTTGAGCACCCCAGCACAAGACACAGAGACTAAAGCGCTACCCTGCTGTCCTACCTGGACTAGCTACAAAGGGATGGTTCAAGACAACTGATTGCTGCACATTGCAACCCTCTTTGAATGGGAAAGGGAGATGTGCAGTACAGCTGCAAAGCGCATGCTATAATATTTCATGGCGCCAGACTATAATTGAGTCAGGGCAATGAGGAGAAACAAAAACTCACTTAGCGCTGTGTTTTTCCCCACCAGTACATCAGCAGCTGATTTTGCCAGTAAACTACTCAAGTATCTGCATACTGCAGCAGTGTTCAAAGAGTATGTAAAGGAGAATATAGCTACAACATAACAGTAGGAAATACCATGCAAAGTGTAGAAATAAGCCAACAGAAAATGATGGACATTCTTTGTATTAATGTAGCTAAAAGCTAAGCCAGGGGCCGTTTAATCAGTGAATAAGCTTTCCAACTTGACTGCTTTTCAGTAGGTCGTTAATATTAAAGATGAGAGATGTTTAATCCTGCAGTTAAGTTCTTTACAATATCAGAAAAATGACAGATTTGATTCTTGTCTGCTTCAAGAAGTATTACACTTGTCATGGTGAATGAATTTGAAACTTTGGGCAAGAAAATATATTCTTATTCTGATGTTGGTCTAGTGACTGCCTCAATTACATTTTCCCAGTGGGGCCAAACTCCAAATACATCTCATTCTTCACCCTTCAGGACAGAAATTCATACACACAGGTCCGCCTAAGGATCATGTTCAGGAAGAGAGACATGAGATTGATCTAGTTCCTTTCATGGTCTCTGTCATTGGTGGCTCTCTCAGATATAATTGTCGAGACTTACCATACTTGTTTCCTCATCTTTCTTAGCAGTATCTTTCTTTTCTAACAGTTATGCTGAGCTAGAATTAGTCTGTTAGCTGTAGACTTGTACTTCTTGTAGGCCCATCTTCAGTCCCTAGCGAAGAAGTTCTACTGGAAGAGCTTAGCTATCCTAGCATCCTTAGATAGGTTATTGAAAAAAAGCTTCAAACTATAAAGACCTCCACATTAATTTTAGATGCTGATTTAAGGTGCAGAATTTCAAATTTCCAGAAATGTTGACAAACAAAATCAGAGAAACAAAGGTTTAGGCCAATTAAGTTATTTTATTTTATTTTGTTACTGTTGACTTTGATTACTTTGTTTTATATAAAATAACTTGGGTTTGAATATATAATAAAAATTTCAAATCGGAAAAGTGACTTTTTAATCATCAAAACAAGAGGGCATTGCACTTTGCAAACAAAAGTAAGACAATGTTACTGAGATTTAATCTAAACCAACCCCTTCCCTTGAAAATGTTATAGGTTTGACTAATTGAAATTTTCAACAAAAGGCTTCATCAAAAAATTTTTTCAGTTACTGTACTTTACATCTTTTTGTGTCCCTGACTTTGATGCTTCCAAACAATTCGTCACCAACCTATTAGTCAATAATGAAGTCTAAAAGAAGAAAAAAAGTCCTATAAATTCTGAGTTGATATACATCATTTGTATATGTATTATATACATATGTATTATATAATAATGTATTATGCATTATTATACAATGCATAATAACATGCTATTAGTATGCATGTTTATATACTGTAACTTTAGTTTTGAGCAAATTGAAATCTTTTATGAAATAATTGCTCATATATGGCATTTCAGTAAGAGCTATCTTGCATTATTTAGGGAACTAGGTCATGCACACATGCGGTAACAAAGCATGAAGTAACAAGATCTATATTCACCACTTATACTACTACATGGTGACCTGTTCAGCCAGGTTTTCAGATTTATTTTTTTTTTTATCGCTGGAGTGTGTAGAGACCCTGACCCTGAATACTGTTCCAGCATGCTGGGCTTCAGTGTTAGACTCACAAAGACATGGCATAGAACAATCCAGGCTATAAAAAACTTGAAACCTGAACAACAGGGTGGGGCTGGAAAAACACAGTGCTACATACACACTGGTGGGGGCAAGGAACTAATGCGGAGAGAGATTAAGGACATTCTTCATCAAAATTCTTAAGCACGTGTATGAGTAATCCCACTCCTGTTCAGGATGGCATTACTGGCAAAAGGAAGGTCTGCAGCCCTGTTGACCCATCCAAGGTCACCCAGTAAATCTGAGATAATGCTGGGATTTGGACTCAAGACTCCTGCTTTCTACTAGTATGCCTTAAAAAGAAATCCAATCTCTACTTTTTAGTTTGGGTTTATCACTATTTTGCTGTGTTTCTATTTTTATAGTTTTTAGATACGTACTCAGAATCTCAAACAAGTAATTACAAACTTCAGTCTCCATCCCAGCATATCTGAAATCTAATTGACATGAATTATATGACAGAGGGGTCAAAAATAACAAGAAAATAACACAATCACGGACATGAGAACGAAATTTCACTGAAATGTAGGTAATGAACAAATTATTTCATAAAATTGCCATGACTTACTTTCTGAGAGGATCACCATATAAGAAAATCTTCGCCAGAAAGTAAACAAAAAAACCAAAAAACAAAACACACACCAAAAAAAAAACCCAAAAAAAAGAAAAGAGGTTTTACTGAACAAATTTGGGAAGCTTCTTTCAGAAGAGAATGTCAGAGTAATGTATCTTACAAATACAGCCCTCACCAGAGAATCCTCAGAAGCCATAGGCCCATTTTACAGGAAAAAAAAAATATCTTAAAGAATCCAAACCAGACCTTGCTATTATGAAATGGACTTTGTTGATAACTCAACTCTAAATGTTGAGTAGAAAAGAATAGTAGAGTTTAAATTGGACTTAATTAATTTAAGTATATCTTACCTAAATTAGTTGTTTTCCAATGAAAATATATTGCAGCGTCTTCATCTTGATTACATCAGGACATTTTCCACCAAAAAGTCCACACGAATTTAGAAGAGGGTGTTATTATGTACTCAGCATTTCTGAACAGTTTTTAAGCCAGAAGCATAAAAAATAACGATTACCCCAAGTGATGGGGTGCCAGGTACTGCCCCAAGACCATTTAATCGAAACAGCTACAGGGCATTGAAGTCATGTCAGAGGGTTTTTTTTCCTCTGCTCATTTCACCCCTTTTTATTTCAGACAAGATAAGCTGTTTGGGAAGCTAAGTTACTACTTATTCTTTGTCACAACAGTTAACACAAAGTTTAGGCTCAAATGAAAAGATAAAATAGGTCATGGCTAGAGATTTGGTTATGAAGTGGAACTTATTCAACGTCAGTGCCAGGGTGACACTGAAGGAGGAAAAAACTGTGTGGGAACTGGGGAAACGAAAACTAGTTACACAGACTGTGCTACTAAAGGAAGCCAAGAACATGAAGAGAAGGATTCTGTAAGTTGCTGTAGCTTTACTTAATATACTTTTATGTCTCCAAGGGAAGTAGCACAAGAAGAAAAATCCTTCTTTAGGATAGGAATACTGTCATCTTAACAACAGTGAATGAGCCATTTAGAGAAGCTTGTATGTACACTGTGCTCAGCAGCCTGCAGAAAAACCCTTCACCAATAAACATTGCACGTCGTGGTAAAAGCTCTCACTTCGACTAATTCAGAGAGCAAAGTTTCCCGTTAGGCTTGCCCAAGAGTACCTACAAATCATGTGATTAGTCCATTTGGGATTCTGCCACTGAGCTTCATTTGTGTATGCATACATTATACAATTACTATTGACCCTTATACATACTGGTGGGCACCATCCATTAGTCATGTTGTCAGACACTTCTCACTGTAACACCTTGGTTACTATTTTTTTCAGCTTGCAAATCTAAATAGGCAGAAATTTTCCAGGCGAGATATCTGCTTGAGGTCACACTTTAATGGAGAAATTCCAGGAGAATAGTTCAGCTAGGAATCCATGCAGAAGAAAAAAATATTTTTGTTCAAATATTAAAAGCATTTATTCATTCTTACAGAAGTTCTTCTGGCCCCTGACACTTACAAAAAGACCATGACATTTGAAAATCACCTCCTATGGGTCAAAGCCCTTGCAAAGTCAGGGTTTGCATAGGTAAATCCATCAGAAACTTGTTCAACGTTTCTAGGGTTTAAAAAGTAAAGTTTCTGAAGACCTGTCTTTACTAAGAGTGCTTGAGCCTCATGCTGCTCCTGCTGCGCCTGCTGCTGACTAAAGTGCACAGGTAGACCTCACCCTTTCTGGTGTGTTCATAAGGGAACTGGCAGAAGCTAGAAAAAAGGTTTCCAGCCAGCAACAAAGGAGTGGAAAGGGAAGGGAAAAGGGGAGAAAACCAAACAGAAACAGAGATCTTGGCTGAAAAGTTATCTGAAAGATCCCTGGAGCACTAAGAACACTAGATCCTCTGTCTTCAGGCAAAGGAGACCTTTCACTTGCTTTGCAAATAAACAAATTCACATCAAAGAGAGCTGGGATTTTCATCGAAACAGAAACAATCTCTGAATTTTAGCTAAACAGGAGTGAAAACAAGTAACAACTTCTGCTTCAGCACTAGCTCCCTGCTTCCTTGGAGTTCCATTTTCTGCAGGCTACCTACTCTAAATTTTTTATTTAGTTGGGAGGACATGGGTTGCTATTGATCACCAGCTTAATCAAGTCATAAAATCGGAACATCAGAGCTTGCAATACTGTCTGATTTTTTGTGAAGCTTTATCAAATTAATAATACAAATATGTAGAAAATACAGATATTACAAAGACAACCATCAGTCCCTGTAGTTTTTCTTCTTGACACCCTGTTTTTGCTTTTCTACATGAAACTACTTTTGTTTACAGAAATAGATTTCTAGCATGTCATAAATAACCATATTTAAATCCTACCATCATCCAGGCAGCAGCTTCTCCTAAAAAGGCACAGGCTGTGGGATTTGAGTGCAAATCCGATTTAGTTCGGTCTCCAGTGGCCACTGCTCATAAAACTGAACAAAATTTGTTGCACTTGGCAACTTCTGCTGTAAAGTACCTTGCAAGTTTCCTGGTACAATAAATTATACAGCTGTTGTCAAACTCTGCTTTCTGCAGGGGTAGGAGATGGAGAGTATAAGAGTCAAATACAGTTTTCCAATTCCTTTTCCAGGATCTATGCATACATATGCTATCCTTATTAAAGTTACTGTGAAACATGGGCAATAGGAAAACACCACTAGTTTCAATGCAGTCTGACATCACGATATTTAGGGTTTGTTGAGAGCCCTGGAAGGTTTAAAATAAACACTCAATTGCTGTGTTACTGAATAAATTAGGATTTATTAATTAATACTGAAAAAGAGTTTAATGGGCACTTGGAAACATCAAACCAAAGTTAAGAAGCAAAAATAGGAAAGGATGATGGGGTTTTTTCCATGAAGCACAATAATTTACAGAACTGTCGTGTTCTAAAGATGACTGTAACTGAACTCATCTATAGGTATAGGTGGTACAAGAACAGCTGCTCAAAACTGACATACATACTAGTAAATAAAACAGACTGGTGACCGTCCTTTGGTGCTGAGGCCAATTGACACAGCACAGCTGGTACACTGCAATTAAACCTTCCCTCAACCCAATACATCGTGGTTTCATCTACATAAAAAATTAGAAGCACTACACTACCCCCCAAGAAATGCTTGGATATTCTTTGTGAAGATATTAGTAGGAAAAGGCAAACCTATATCAAGAAGCACAGTAACAACTCATCTGTATGGAGCCTAAAGGAAAAACATTTCAACATCTACCTTGACATCTTAGTGTCTTGGTAAAAACACAAGCAAAGGTCCTCAACCAGGTTTTGTTTTGCTGAATAGTCTATGTTGTTAATATTGTAATCTCTTTTCTAATGCAAGAGCCAGCTCTCCTCCATCAGGCACAAGCACAGGTGAAGTTCTCACCAGTTACTCCCCAGAGAGATAAGTACTTTAAATGACAAAGGTGGCTTGGGTTGTCAACACTAGTCTTGATGCTTCAAGACATAGCACATAGTCCACCACTGCTTTTAGGAGCATAGACTTGGTGTCCGGAAGCCTTTCCAAATACAGTACTCCAAAGGAGCTCTCAGGAATAATTTCCAGAGGAATAAACCAGTAAGCAAATTCTCCACTCTCTGCCATGGCTCATTCCCAAAGTTCATAATAAAACAAACTAAAAGAATGCATATAGGTTAGGTTTTGTTTGCTCAGGTGTAGCGTTATGTAACATGACCTCTCCATGCACAGACAGAAGACCATGTGGTATTTGCACTGCAAAAGTCTCTGCTAGATTGCGGTCTTTGTATCACCCTCTGTTTGATGGTATAGATTTTCCCTGGAGGTGGCAGCATCAATAAGTACTGCTTCCTTGAGGGAATTGGCAGGGGTACAGGGGAAAAAAATTTCTCTTAAGTCACTGAGGTTTACGGTATTTTTCCACCTATGCAGAAGGCAATTTCAGCAATTGCTGATTGATTTTCAAGCAATTGCAGCAAGTAGTTTTGGCCACTGAAATCAGGAGGGCAAAGACAGTAGAATAAGAATAAGCATTGCGGAGAACGTGGGAAAAGACTTTGTATGAAAGTGATAACAGAGTCCCCTTCTGGGTAAGCTTCTTTATTACCATATCTAAGCTCAACTGCAATGAAACTGAAAGCAGGCCTGTTCTCTGCAGGCAAGGTCTTAGCCCCAGCCTGTCTCTTGCATGATCTGCCCTTTTCCCATGAGACCATCTGATTCTTTAACATTATCCATACCTATCCATTTGCCTTAGATCCTGGTTTTGAAAATCTTACCTGTAGCCCTGCTCCCCATGAAAAAGATCTAAGAGGTATTTTTATCATTTATTAGTTTTAATGAACAGTTTAAGGACATAGTTTATACGTTGTTTCCTGATGAAAGCTTTTACATACGTGAGCAAACAACTTCTTCTCTTGCATCTTAACACTCAAGCTGTACAAAGAAGAATAGGAGATAATTGTCATATGCTAACATACAGTGCACTATGCAACAAATCCTGTCCTGCCTGCTTGAATACACAAAAATGGGTTAGTTGATTTACAGTATTCTTATCTGCCTCTAACTTTTCTCCAATCTTTCACACAACTCTTGGTGAGAAATTTTATCTTTGGGACTTTCACAGGTATCAGCTTAAAAGGTTTTGGTGTTTTCCCAGTACAGTTCTTCAACATGCTGTTCATGGAATGAAACCAAATTTCTCTCTCACTTAATTCAATGGACAGAATTTGAACAGAAGGTTCCCCTTATTCCCACATGCTTTGGATTTGTCATGTTATTCCAATCTCTTTATTCACCTGTTGCCTTTCAGGTTTGGCAGTCTTCTGGCATGAAACAAACTTTTTTCCTTCATTCCTTATTTTACTTTCACTAGAATTAAAGCCTGCCATGACACAGTCTTGCCTCGCTTCCACTCTAAAGTCTTTAGATAGCCAGATTCAAATCACCTGTTTCCCTTCAGCTGGGCTTGCCTTTTATTTCTTGTGTTGGCAGAAAATTATATGAGAATCTTTTGTTCTACTCAGAAACATGGTACATTCTCATTTAATACACTTATTGTTGACATATGTTGACACCATATTCAAAATCTACAATGAACATTGATCCAGTATTAATTACTTGTTACGAATAATTTTGGGAGTGCTTTTCTTTATTTTCTGATGTCTATAATGAAGATCTTACCATTTCTCTCTAGCCTGTTTACAGAAGTGATGCTATGAAGAACAGACAAAAATCATGTTCTTTAAATATATATTGATATGTTGTAGATTAAAATCACTGTTATTTATTTCAGATATTTACTTTTCATATATTTTATTCTTTACCGGTTTCTCCACGAACCCTCCATGCTTCAGAGAACAATCTACAAAACAGTCCTTTGGCGTTCCCCCAAGGAACTCATACATATTTCATCTCTGCAGAAGTTGCCTAGAAAACATACCTCCCACATGTGAAAACTCCAAACTGGAAGTCCACCAAGAAAACATAGTAAAACTGATAAGGACTGTTAGGAAATGAAATATATGTGAAATTAATTCCAAAAAGTGGGCAAATAATGGTGCTAAGGCTTGAAAAATGTGAATACACACCACTTGAGCATTGTACCATTAGACATCCCCAGGAAAAAAACAAAACCCACTGCTTTAGCACTCTTCTATAACGATCTCTTTCTTCCCTCATAGCCGGTAGGTGTCCTCCTCAGGACTTCACAGTAAACTAAAAGGACAAACCTGTTCTCCCGTAATTGAGCAACATATCTGTAGTTTACCTAACAGTGCTTGATAATGGCATCATCATGGCTTGGCTTCGCGGACGAAGATTTGGGAAGGGCTTTGCCCACGCTTATTGCAAGCGCATTGATGGCTGAAAAGGCCAATGCAGGATAGGCAAGACCGGTTGCAAAGAGCACACCGGAGCGTCTCCTCGGGTGGCATTGCCGTTTCGTCCCTTGCCTGTCGCTACAGGGCTTTGCAAACGTGAGTACACCCTTCAAGCCTGCGCGGTGGATTTTTTAGGTGAGGCGCAGCGTGCGCGAGACTGGCCCCATCCTTTACACCTGAGGTTCATCTGCCAGGGCCTAGCGAGCTTGGACGGTGACAGCGAAGTCCTCAGGTCGTAGGTTTGGTTAGAGTATCCTTCTCTTAGATGGATGGCCTTACAGGGCTAAACGAGCTCCATCTGCCCGGGTTTGGAGTTAGAGTTGTCCTTCTCCTAGGATGGTTGCCCGAAGGCTAGTGAGCCCATCCTGCCCGTGGACACACTTTGTCTGACCCTTCAGTTGAGACCTGTCAGGCTTGGGAGACCCTACTGGAGGCATATGCCACCACCAGCATAGCTCTCAACTTCACAAGGGCACGCAAGCTCTTTCCCCACGGCAAGGGGGTGCCCGTGAAAGAGATAATGGCATATTTACATTTTATTAGGATATGGATTTGGATAAGTTTAGTGTCTTCAGCAGATCACAATATTACAGCCTCTCAAATTTATATGCAGTCTAAGGTATCTTAACAGCTAAATTAAAGTTGGAAGTACAAATAAAGCTACATATCTCCTCATGAGTTTATAAGGCTGCAGCTTAAACAGCAAACCATGGTGCTTATTATTACTTCTCAATACAACTTATGAACAGTTGGAACCCAGAGAAAGGCTTTAGGAATGCAAAAGTAGTACCAGCCTTCAGGAGAGAATGAAGAGAAAACACCGTATAATAAACATATCTTCTTATCTTAATGAAATAGTGAAGAAAATATTGCGATGGATTATCAGTGAGCAAACAAAAACCAACTGAACTGTGTTTCTTAAACTGTGCAAAGTGATGATTAATAAATCTTGCCAGACAAATATGTTTAGTTCTTATGATAAAATTAAATGCCCGCCTACAAGTATGTGGAGTATTTGTCTACTGAACAAAGTAGAGCCAGGGTATTAGGGAGCAAATACTAATAGAGTAGATAAAAAAGATTTGATTGTTAAGTATTGATATTGGATCAAAGCACTTTTTCGCCAAATTAGTTCATCTTAGTTTAATTTTTTTTCTTTTTTTTTTTTTTTTTTGCTTTAATAGCAATAAAAAGTAAACTTTAAACTTGCAAAAGGTAAAAGGATTACTGGAAAGTAACTGTGGGTCTGAATAGTCAAAATGTCCACATAAATGTGCCATAATCAGTGTTGAACCCAGCCTATTGCAGATTTTTTAGTAATGAATTAGCAGGTGATGAAGTCATGCCTTTTGTTTATGAAAGCAAATGTAGATTAACCTTCCAGGACACACTAATGGTACGTGGAGGTGAAATTACTTTAGTAGAAAGTGTCAAAAATAGCTACAGCATCTAACACCTTTCCCATTTTTCTGTTTAAATCCTTTTCACAAATGATTTGGCTTATTATTTTATGCTCTGTGAAGTTCAACCTTTAACACTCCTAGCATTAATTTCAAAACTTTAATCAATTTTTGATCATTTGCGCTTAAGTAATCACTTATTGTTAGTTCTGTTAAAAAATCTTTTCATGTGAATAAGGATTGTGTGCTAAGTTCTTCCTGAAGATCTCATCATTTAAAATCTTTTTTACTGCCCAGAAACTTCCTAATACTGTCAGTATAAGCCCTCCTGAATATTTTGGCCAGATTAATGTCCTCCTTAATAACAGTTATTTTTCCCTGCTTCTTGTAGATGGGTGTTTAAGTGATTGATCTTTCTGTTTTCCAGTCTGTGCTTTATCTATTAATACATTGATCTATGCACCTCTGAGATTATTTTCTTTAAAGTTGTCTGCAGCTCTGGAACAGACAATGCTGTTTTGACATTAAGTGTCTCTATCCTTTTCTGTCTTGCCTGTTTGTCTGTAAAAGCCCCACCCAGAAAAGCTTTATGAACTTTGAGTAATGTTCCAGTGACGTTTGAACATTTAGTGATAGTTAATGGCATTCATTTTATGTTAAAAAAATACGAATTCCCACTCTGTTTTATGATTAGGTTTGTCATATTTTTGGGCAAACAAATAAAAAAATTCTTCCTTTCAGGACCATCAAAACCTTGACTTCCCAGTGGTATCTTGACTTTATTCCCCTTCTCCCATAGGATGTGGATAATAGTTCCATAAAATCCTCAACTTTGTATCATGTACCATTAAGCTATTCACTTGCCAGAATCTTCTTCCTTCCATACACTTGCTCCTACCCTAATGCAAGTGCTAAAGCAAACCTTTTTTCTTCTGTGTAAATAATTGTTTCTAACTGCTTATCTAATTTGTCTCTTCACAAATTAGGTATATTCCAGCGAATGCACCAGTGTCAAACAAGGTACTAAGAAGAACAAAGCCATTTATTTGATCCTAAATGGGCAGAGGTTTATACGCATATCCTAGGCACAGACAGAAGCAGAGGTGAGCTCAATTTGTTTAGAAAAAATTTGTTTTGCATCTTTCTCTACCACGATACATCTAAGCAGTTATAATTTTCAAAACAAGAGTATAATGAAAATAATAATATTTTTATTCCTTCCATGCAACAGTGTTGCTGGTTTTGGAGTCCAGAAGCATCATGAAGCTATGGTCTCCAAGGTAAATCACATCGCAGCTGCAGAATCATCTTACAGACAGCTCATAATGCAGCAGCATTAATTGCTGGTGTGTTAAATGGGCTGCTGCTTTACAGAAATGGTAAAGGGCTCAAACCAAAATAAAAAAAATAATGGTATAGACAGGAATAAAGACACTTAAAAGGGACCTCTGAATGTACAATGGTTATAGCTGTCTGATAAACTGTAAAGCACAAAGACTTGCAACAGCAAGAGAGAAACACGTGGTTGGTGGTTGAACGTTAAACAACAGAGAAGAAAAATCCTATCATTGCCGCAGCGCACTTCCTAACGCTGCATTACATATTAATAACACCGCTTGTACCAAGGACTTCAATTTACACTAAGGAAATATTTCCTGGCAGAATGTCCACCTTGTTTTCAGAAAAGCATGTTCATGTCTTTCCTGACACTGTACAATGAATGTAGGTTGGAGCTGATAACGTTGGGGTTTTTTCCACCATACAGTTTACCTTTCTTCAAGACAAGTTTCAGTTTTACCCAGAGGTCCAAAGACTGAGGCTCCATGTTCAAATGATGCACAAACACACAGGAACGGCTTCCATATCCAGCTGCTTATAATGTAGATATCCTGACAGCTCTGCATTTCCCCTGCCTTGTCAGCAGTGCACCAAAGCAAGCTCACATTCAGCACGCTCCCTGCCTTCAGGCAGTGGTACCCTCTATATCCTGAAAGAAGGGTGAGGCTGCATTTTAAGTCAGTACTCCTTTGACCATTCCCATTCTTTTTCTTCTTGCCTGGCACAGCTTCTCCACCTGTAAGCCATTTGGTTTGGTCTAGATTTTAATCATTCTGAAAACCAACACACAGACAGGAGAACCACAGAGTCTGGACTCGCATGTGACCTTAAGCAGGAAACTCGGAGGGCAACAGAAGGATACATCTACAGGGGCAGCAAGAGGCTGCCCCAATTTTCTTTTACTTCGTGCACTATTAAAGTGCACGTGGCGTTGGGATGAGACAAGGGCCTTACTGATTTATCCCCCTCAAAGTGAGAGGACAGTTGATGTCTCTTGCTGGAGCTTATTCAGGGTACCCTCAAAACCAGATCTGAGGCACAACCACCCTCCCTGCACCACTGACTGCAACCCAGATGAAACAGAAAGCCTGGCTCAATTGGTAAACATCTGATTTTTCAAGAGAGGCTGTATTTTGTGGCTTAGCTGTACCTTTCTATAAACAAGGAAGTCACTAACAAGATTAGCAGGCTTCTTTAGGAAAACAAACTGTGGCACCCAGGGGAAGAAAAGAAATTAAGACATATGGTAAAACTAGACACGTAACAGGGGGAATTCTCCCAGGAACATGAAGTAGCAAGCAGCATTGAAAACAAGAAGCATCTACCTTTTTTTAATATTTTTTTTATGTTGAACTGTAGTAAGAAGGAAATGCACCACTATCTTGGACTGAGAAAGTGAGATAAGCAGTTGTAGTAAAACAATATTTTTAAAAGTGTCTAGGAGCTGAAGGACAAAAACAAGAGCAAAGAAAATGTTTGTTACCAGTAAATCTGCAAATCTGCTTTCTTGACTAAGGATTTTATATCTGAAGAATTATCAGATTCATTCATTTCATTGAATTCATCAGTTTCATTGGTTTTCAAATATCAAATCTTTTTGATAACCATGAATATTTGAACGATGATTTTTGTTGTTCATGAATATTTCTGCATGTGTCCTTGCCTCTCAGACATTTTTTCTGTTCTTAATGACAGTCAGGTATCTGTCTTCTTCCTGTCATGACATAGACTTTTTCTTCCACAATGTTATCAAGTATTTAATATTTCATATATATATTTAATATACAGATTTATTTTTATTTCTATGATAACATTTTAGAGAGAGCAATAAGAAAGAAATTGTGCTTCTAGTTTGCTCATTCATTCTTTCATTTAATAATGCATCTGCTTGCTATATGTAATCAAAGAACAAAGATATTGAAATGGAAGACTCCTGTAGCATCTGGGATTACCTGCTAATTGGTTTGTCTCCTAGTATCCTATTGGTTAAACAGAACATTTGCACTCACTCTACCCATCCTGTGTGTGTGGTTTTGGTTTTTTTTAAACAGAATTTTTACTATACAGAAGAAGATCAAAATTCTCTCTCTTTGAGAAGATCTTGCTACTATTCTAGAAAGAATGGGTTGAATTCTGTGCCACAAGGTCAAAACTACAGTAGAAATAATCATCCTCATTATAAGACAATATCTTTGGGCCAGAAAATCATTAAATTCAGAAAATAAATGACAAAATGGTATTTAGTTAGTGAAATGTCTTTCACATTTTTAAGTGAAACATACTATATTTTTAAGTAGCATACATTATGCTATGTTTGAAAAAAAATATAGTACAAATTTACAATAAGCACAGACAGTAGGATTGAAATATATTGCATGTATGTGAAAAGCATCCAAACTCGTGAGAAAAACCCACAGTGTAGAATTTTTTAATTTCTATTTATTTGATTTTGCTATATTGTAATACAGAAACTTACTAGGTTTGATGAGCAACTGCAGTAACTACATGAGATACCTGTAGCAGGCACCTGACCTATAACATGACAAACAGCAATATTGCCATTTGCAATTGACAAAAACTCAACTTTTGCCTCCATGTAAATTAAGTAGAGTCTGAAACATAGCTTGGTCATTCTAAGAGTAAAATAAAACTATATGTTAATTTTGAAGGATTAATTTTAAGAAAACATCTTCTAAACATCTTGTCCATCCTGGCAGTGCAGCTGTTCAGTTCCAACAACTCTCACAATTAGCCTGCTCCTACTCACTTTCTGTTGGTTGTTTTCTTGATACTGCAAGATACCACAGTCCAGCATGTGAAATGTCTTTTAGTTATGAGTAGAACTAACAGTCAGTCAAAAAACAAATATCTAAGCTTACCTCAGTACCTTTGGTGCCATTTGGAATGCAGAAGTGTTGTGTATGATTGCTAGCAATTATTTCAGATAAATCAATTTGTGAAAATGAATATAATTGTCTCTCTGGCTCTGATATTCTTTCTCACTGTGTCTCTCTCTTACAAGACTGTTCATTTGTATAAAGACAGTTCATTTCTATACCTGCAGGACTTCACAAGCTGTTGTCACAGACATAATTTTAATCACTTTAACAACATAAAAACAAGATCAGTACAGCACAGCAGGCAGAAATGTTATCTAACCTACGAGCTTGTCTTGACAACAGTTAATGTCGGTGTGCAGCTGGAGAAGGACCAAGCTTCAATGCTTTTATTGACTCTTAAACACTGGTGGATGACCTGTGCCCTCCAACACACAGGACTGACTGCACTCCTTGTTGCCTCACCTTCAAAAGCAAACAGTGACAGTTTGCTACCTACTTAATAGCGATAATTCCTAGAAAATCACAAGTCAAAGAACCACAATCATCAGCAACAACAGCACACCAGACCACAGACACCACCCTGCTGGATAGGACAAGCCTAGTGCTTATGGCAATCCCTGCTTTTGTGAATCCAAAAGTCACTTCCAAGCCCTCCATCTCAGGTGTACATTCCACAGTGGAGACCTGGGGAGGACTAAATGCCTGCTTGGGAAGGAAATGGCACATTCCCAGCTCCATGGCTGGAAGATTAGATACCACAGTCCAAAACCAGTGGAAACTTTCTGTGCATCTGGTCTTGCAGCTAAACTGAGAGTTTGGAAGGAGGGAAAGGATACAGAAATGGGCAGCCCTTTGAGAAGGATTTGCCACCCAAACTGAGACAAAGGTGCAAAGAAAAGGTAGCACAACTCCTTCTCTACAAACCAAAAGAATACAACAATTAAAAAAGATTGGACCTAAAACCACCACTCCATCACCGATATATTACACTTTGCGTCAACTTTTTGGGGAGCACCGAACTCCTGCATCTGCTTCCAGTGCTTAGTGGAAAGCAGTGCAATGAAACTCCTACTTGTAAATGAACATTTGCTTAAGTATTACAAAAACAAACTCCAAACCTCAGAACACAACCAGCAGTGTAAAGCTACATGAGGTTTATTTTGTCCTTTCAAGATTACTTGCAGCCCTTCATTGCTCAAGTAATTTCCTAAATCAAAACTAGGCCACGCGCTGTTACAACTGCTTACAACAATAAACGTGTCAACATATTTCTGCAAAACTTACATTTCTAACACAAACCAAATCACCGTAGTATCTAAAAGTTTTTTGCAAAGCAAAAAGATTCACACTGAATCATTGTACCTCCGTACAATATTCCTGAAACACAAATTATTTTTACAGATTAGATTTTCTTAAATTTAATGACCAAAATATTTACAGAAGAGAAAGTAATATGTATACACTTTCTGCCTCAAAGCAAGAGGGTTTTGGTCAGTTTCTAGGATTTCTTGAGCTCAGAGAAGATCCTCGCTAACTTGCCAGCCATTATGTGTGCTAACGTGCTGCTGTGCACACTCTCAACCACCTCCCAGATGAGAGGAAGTTCTGCATTTTCTTATGGATGATCAACAGAAGAACATACTCCCATCATTAGGCTGGCTTTACTTGAATGACAAAAGTGGTCAAAAGGACTTTCATTTCCTTAATATTTTTTTTCTAGTCATATGGTTTTCACTTCATGTCACCTGTAACCAAAGATGCAGCATTATTGTGTTTCTAAGAGGGAAGAAAAGGAAAAAAAAAAAAAAAAAGTACTGTTGGGTCATTTCATAAATCCTAACACTTTTCACTTGTAAAATTTACCACATCATCTTTACTAGGTGATGATTGCTTCCACTGTCAGACACTTCTAGTTCCTTTGTGGCACTACAGCAAGCTGTGTTGTGTTAAGTTCTTGTTCTAGCAGGGTCATCTCCCAGATTCACTTTAGACACAATTTATTCTCAAATATGATACTCTCAATGATTCCAGGTTTTAGAATAGGTTTGTGATTTTTTTTTTTTACTGGTATCATAACTGCAGTACTCTGACCAAGTCAAATATTAATTATTTCAAATATGTTGCTGCTTTTGTAATGCAGAAATATCAGGTTTTTCTTTTGCCTAATGCATCTTATACAGATAGACAGAACATCTTATACAGATAGACATGTCTATCTTATACAGATAGACAGAACAAATAACAGGTTACATATTTCTCAAAACCTTAGATGGTTAGAAAGGAAGTATGTTTTGCAGTCACACACCTCTTCATGTCCTCAGTTTGCACTCGTAATAATTATGTGCTCAATTACCTATGACCTTCAGCATCTGGCTGTAACAAAGATAAAATATTTTACTGAGTGATATCAAGTACCCTTAGTTTCTTGCTTAACATGACTTAGCTTCTTCTTAACTCAAAAGGTTGGAGACTTGATGCTGCCGTTAAATAATACAAAATCCATTCAAAGAGGCATTCAGGATTGCTACCCTATCGTAAATGAGCACTGCCATTCTTTGTTAGAGTGGATCTTCAGTGCAGAATTTGGCAGCTTCGTCCCAGCTGAAAAACACGGTGTCTAGCTGTACAAGGTCTAGGTTAATCATTAAATACCCAATGTAAATCCAAAGAAGCATATGCCCAGTGGCTTCATGACAGTGACTGGGACAGACATAAGCTACTTTAAAAACATCTACTGGGGTGAGACCTATTTGTCTTCTGATTTTCATCAGCTTTTTTCCTTTCAGAAATTTTTTAAAAGATGCTGTAAGCTCAAGCGGTCTAGTGAAAAGTTCTAAATTGCCTTAAGTAGGAAGATATATCAGGCTCATGATTGACAGATGGTAAAAAGTCTCAAAAGATTTATTGAATATGAGAGTCATTGGTCTCCAAGAGTTCATTTATATTATATCTAACATGTCAAGGGTATAAACTGCAAAGCAGGAAAATCTTTGGAAGATTTCAATAAAAAAAAAGGTCCTGAATTGGAGCACTGAATGAATGACACTGGACAACACTGCAAAGCAATGGGGAAAGAATGACAGCCCACAAAAGCAACTCCTGCACATTGTGCAGTGTTCATTTCTTTAGCGTCCAGCTTGCAACATTGTGCCTTTGCAGATGAATCTTCAGATGGGCTTTAGGTGATGAAGAGCACTCTAACACGTATCACAGGAGGGGAGACACAGAAACTACCTAAATTTAAACATGCCCTCCAGGCAGTAGGTAGGTACTTGAGGTTTCCCAGACCTGAACTCCCTCCTGAAACAAGATATCTAAGCAATTTCTTCAAAAAGTGAGCCAGGTCTTTCACAGGATCACAGAATGGTGGGGACTGGAAGGGACCTCTGGACACCATCTAGTTCAACCCTCCTGCTAAAGCAGGTTCACCTAGAGCAGGTTGCACAGAATCACATCCAGGCAGGTTTTGAATCTCTCCAGAGAAGGAGTCTCCAAAACCTCTCTGGGCAGCCGGTTTCACTGCTCTGCCACCCTCAAAGAAAAGAAGTTTCTCCTCATGTTTAGATGGAACTTCCTATGTTCCAGACTGTGTCTATTGACCCTTTTCGTGTCACTGGGCCCTATCTTCCTGACACCTGCCCTTTAGACATTTATAACATTGATAAGATCCTCTCTCAGTCTTCTCTCCTCCAGGCTAAACAGACCTAGGTCCCTCAGCCTTTATTCATGAGAGAAATGTTCCAGTCCCCTAATCATCTTCATAGCCATTCACTGTGCTCAGTTCAGTAGTTCCTTGTCTTTCCTGAACTGAGGAGCCCAGAACTGGACACAAGTATTCTACATGTGGCCTCACCAGGGCAGAGTAGCATTCTACAGCTTTCATTCAAAGCTATTTCCCTTTACCAAATTGCTTTTATTCAGCCAGTGTATGGAGAGTTTCAGCTGTCCACTGATCTCAAGCAGATTTGGTTAAACATTTCCGGTCTTAAGGAGGGTGCAATAATTTCAGAGTATGGGGAATACCTGTTTGTTAACTCATGGAAACTATTTCTTCCCTCACAGTAAGAAAATAATTGAATGCTACTACCCCACCGTTAATGCAGAAGGCTCTCGTTATGAGGCTAATCAATGAAAGGGGCCATAAGTAATTCTGGAAGAAATCAAATACATTATAGATGGATATCTCAACTAACCTCAGGTTTGTACGAGTAATGCTGTTAATTGAAAAGATTATTAATCTGTCATAGCACAACTTACCAACGTTACAGTGTTCAAACCTCACTAAATTCTTTGAGTGTGAAAGACAATTTTCTTTTGTGTTTTGACAGCAATTGGAAACACCAAACAGGGGTCATGAGAATGTGAATCATCTTTCCTTGCTCTTCCCCCACCCTATCAAAGACACTTCTTTATGATTTAGATACACTCCCACACTGCAATTTCCTATAGGCCACAAACGAGAGATAGAGGTGGTTATCAACTCCTTGTGGCTGCAGCCAGAAATTCCTAGTCAATATCCCAGTACAAAACCCATTAATTCTCAGCAAGGAGTAAATTCAAAGTTCCCTGGAGAAGTACAAAGGGGTATTAGTACTACATTTTCTACAAGTATTCTGCTGATTTCCTTCCTTTTCCTAGCCCTCTCTAGCCAAATAGTACAGAAAATGTTTGTCCATGAGTGAAAAAAATACTTGAAATTAAAATGGTACTTTTTCTTTTTTTAATGAAACAAGCAAAATCCCTGCAGATTTTAATTTTTTTCTCTGTGTGCTGGTATCAAAGCATAAATACACAGGCAGAAAATCTTAATTATGTATGACTGTTTCAATCCTTTTAAAGGTAGTTGTTGCTTCCAAGGCAGTGATTTCTGTTAAAAACCAGCGACTAAACTGGAAGCCGCAGGCCATGTAAATTGCTTATCTATTGATTAGTCAGTAGAAAGTGCATGGTTGCAAAGAGTGAATCGGTTCTGCACGAAGGCACCTTGGGTTTAACAATAAATGTCATATGTAATTTGGGACTAAAACCAAAGAAATGAGGGGCTGCCTTTAGACACAATCTGACAGCTCCAATACATTTGTCAAACCAGAGGGAGCCTCATAATAACTTATTCAGGCAAATGTGACATTATCCAGCACAGAAATATGCTGGAAATGGCTTACTTTCTACACAAAAATGTTTTTAGTACCTCACCAATAGTCAATGGAAAATAACGTGGCAAACCTCTCTTTCTTCAGATGTCTGCATTTTTAGTTTTTTGTGTATAAAATTATATTCCATGCATGATACGATTAAATGTTTCTTTTCTGTTGAAGAGTCAAGGATATTACAGTACTTCTTATTATACGGACAGTTACTGGGTGAAAATACAGCAAAGAGAAGGCATCAATGTGTATTCTCGTCATCTTCTTTCTTACACAGACTTCACTTATAAATGTTTCCTGTTTAATGGCTGATCAAAATAATGATGTCATTAATTAATTTCGGACTGTGTCTACTCTTTACCTTCTACCACATACTGTTAATTCCTGGGTCTTTCTTGTCACCTCTTTCAAAATATATAAATGTTTCGTCTTATTAATAAATATTACGGTACCATACGTTCTACCCCTGTGCTGCCCCTGCTCCACAATCGTGTGGAGCTGTACGATATCTACTTTAGGAAAGGTAAGTTAAACCACAGTTAATACGTTTCTAGCTTGGGAGGCTGGAAACGGTTGTGGCAGCTACAAGGCTGAGAAATACCACGTATAACTCAATACAGTAGGTAGTGTTACGTGTTTTGATATGTCACTGTGCACCTTTCTGTTAAAATAAAATCACTGAAAGTCTAGACAAGAATATTTTGCTTGACGTTAGGCAAACCTCAAACATATATGCACTGTTTTCCTCCAATAAAGAAACACTGCTTATGGCAGCTATTTGGCGGAAAATTATGTCTGTTGCATGGTTGCACCAATTCAGGTTTCTAATGTGAGCAACAAACACCTGGGCTGTGGAAGATACTTTACAAAAATAAATCATCATTGTTAATACCTAGAAACAGACACACCTCTATTACATGCCTTAGTTACAAGTTTTTAATTTCAGCTCTGTTCAGTCTTGATGTATCTCCCTCTACCATGAATTGAGGGATAACCAATTGAAAATTCCTATTTGTCAGCCTGATGTGAAGGAACTCTTGCTTCCACAGCAGAGACGCATGCCACAGGTTACTTTCAGGTCCCATGCAGCCTTTTGCTATTTGCCCTGGAGACCCTTCACAACCTCCTCTCTCCTACCAGGAGAGAGCAAGTGCTGCTGGAACGGCCCATTCTCCTACTGCAAGGACTGGCCCTGCCTCTCCTGGTGGAGATGGTAAGAGGAAGCTTTTGACAGGGTGAGGGGAAATGAAGAGACTGTGATAGGGCAAGTGCAGGTCACAGACAAGGGGACTGTAAGTTCTCTAAAATGTGCTACCAAAGCAGCATCTATAAGATTCCTGCTGCGTCATTTCACAGCCACAATGTTGACAGGTAGAAACTGGAACTACAGCCGGGAGTACGCTATGCCTTATGGCACCAAGAATTTTTCTCCTCCTGTGCTCAGAGGCCTGTAATTCCAGCATCCACAAACTTGGTCTGGAAGAGTCAAGCATCCCTAACCATACCAATGTCAGTAAGAGCTGTGTCCACTACCCTACCACTCCTCAGACTGGCCTTGTCAGTACAGATGGGCAAAATAAAAACTTTGCTTTAAGAGGCAAGTGTGTTACAGAGGAGGATTCAGAGTTCAGGTGCTATGAATCTCCATCTTAGACCTTTCTTGCATGGCCAAGCTCTTTTCTTTCGATCTTGAAGCCAAAGGTAGCAGCAGCAGTAGACTCATGGAGGAGTCCAGCAACTAGATTTGTGCAGGGTAAAGTCACCAGCTACCAGCAGCCAGGTGATAAATAAGAAGCTAGTTGGACTTAGCTCAAGTGGAAAAGCAATACAGCAAAAAGGACAGGTGAAACAGAAGAAGTTTTCTAGGCTGATATTGATCACCACCACCATTCTTTCCTGGTTTTGTTTCAATACAAATGAACGATAGCAATTTAAAGCATATCGACTTGATTTCTCACTGGATTTTATTTTCTGTCTTTGTACTCAGAGGGGTTTATTATGCAATAACTCTGCAATGAGTGCTAGGTGGGAAATAATGATTCATTTAATTATTTGTTTGCTTTTGATATAATAGCATTCTTGGATTTGTTTTGGAACACCACATTTCTCAAGAGTCTTAGCAATTATTTTAAGATTATAATCCAGCAGGTGCTCAGATGTGTTGGCCTAGTAAAACCTGAACAAATGCAGAAATGCTTGGAAATAATGAATAAACATTTCCAATGAATAAATGTGCAACAAAATATGCAGGTCTTTCTGTCTTTTTCTCCCTATCTAAATAAAAAGCAAAATGACTCTGTCCTGAGTTCATCTAGGTTAGGGGTAATTTTCACAAGAAGCTGGGAGAGGCCACAGCCAGGATAGCCTACCCAAAGCAGCCAGTGGTATATTTGATACCATACTGACATTGTGTCCATTATATAAGGGAGTAGCTGGCCAGGGAAGCACACATAACTTGAGCTACGGCCAAGTCAGGTTGCATCAGCATCAGCAGCATCGATGGCAGGTTACAGGTGGTAAGTAGTTGCACCATGTATCACTCATTTTATATATGGTTTTATTAATATTGTTGTTATTACCATTGTTTCTTCTCCCTTTGTATTGTTCTAGTAAACTCTCCTTATCTCAGCCCATGGGGTTTTACCTTCTTCTCCCAATTCTTTCCATCCCACCAGGGGTGATGGGGGAGAAGTGAGTGAGCAAGCGGCCACATGTTGCTTAGTTGCCAACTGGGTCTTAACCACGACAATACCTCAGTATGTACAGAAAGTTTTAAAATGAAAAAGTAACAGGCTTTTCATGATGTGAGCTGGTGACTTCAGTGTTACTTGACACACGAACTTTCAACTGCAGCCTTCCTAAAACAGCAGCAGAGGGGCAGCGTGTCATGCCTGTGCAGCCCCAAATAGCAAATTCCAGCAGCCTTGTAACAAAGCTACCTGAAAGATGATAAATCCCACTGTGTTGGTGTCATGACTGAAACGAAGAGCAGGATCCTTCCTACATGGCTTTCTAGTTCTTCCAGCAAGAAACAGACAACCTCTTAAAATTCAAAACCATGGCACCACTCTTTGCAGAGCCAGCACTGCATTTTTGCGGGGATGCGCCATATTTACCATACTCACTGGGGTGTGAGAAACCCATGTTGGACCCAATTTCTCAACATCTGTTTTGACAAGGAGGTCTCAGTCCCACCGTGCCATATCAGATGTGAACATCTTAATATTCAGATGAATAGGCATGTAGTGCAGACTCTTACTGTAAATGCTGGCATGGGTGGGTTTCTTTTGTCAATAATTATTTTCCTGCAGTAGTAGAGCACCATTCTAAAAATGTATCTTCATTTTGTTCATGGCCCTTAACACTTTGTTTGCTCTGGAAGAGTAGGAATGCCCTGAGAGCTCCTCAGAAGATCCCCACTCTCTCTCTGTCCAAGACAGAAAGGAGACCATGACCTTATACAGTAAGCATTATTCAAAATCTAATTGATAAGAAAGATCTATATGTATTTCTAGAGCCAAAGAAAACATCTTTTTCCTTGTACAATAGCATGGAAGATGGAAACTACAACAATATAAAAGTGGATTAAAAAATCAATAAACTTGCAGAAAAAAATCAATGCACTTACCAAGAATAGGTAGTAAAAATGCTAATTTTTCTTGGCAAAATCTGGGTATTCATTTTTGGCCAGATGCTAAAGTTTTAGAAACATAAGTAAGTTTGAAATAACTTAAAATATCTTTTTAATTTTGACTAAGTCAGAACTATACTCATTACCTTTACTTCAGACAAGAGATCATTGTATTTAAAACACTGCAATCGCTTTTCATTATGCAAAGAGTATAATCTTCAGTAAGTAGAACAGCTTTTGTGTACCACTGGTAAAAGTCACATCAGAAAATGTTTCATACGAGAACCACATAATTGGTACATAAAAGTAATAAAATAAGAGGGTGAAATTGTAAGAGGGTAAAATCCTTCTGCACTCATCTGAGGAATACAAATGTGCATAGGAGAAACACATGCAGCATTCTTCGGGGATAATCTACCATATCAACTACGACAACACCTTCTCGGTCACAGTTTAGTGTTTTTGTGAACATGGACATTTTTAGCTATTCCTGCTTGAAAATCAGCGTGGACCTTTACTGCTTAAAGGACACGTCATGAAGCACTGTAAACAGAAGATCATATCCTTCCTGTTGTAAATTTAACAGTTTAATCTCTGGCTTCAATAGCAGCAGAGACCTCTACACTCATTTTTTAGTACATTTAGCATTATCCCTTTTGTATGTAAACAAATCCCACCACGGAACATTTTGGGAAGAATCTTCTTGTGTCTATGACAGTTTAAGGTGATAAGAAAAATAAGGTTTGAAGGTGTAAGTAATTTCTTTTACAACACCATCTAGTATATTTGTAAATAAGGTCTTTCAGGCTCACAAGCCCTCCTTACAGTCTTCATCACAACAAAATTGAGGGTTGAGTATGTAATTATCAATAATAAAAAACCCCAAAATACTGGACTTTTAAAATTTCTTCAAAGTTTACTCATAAAAAGTAAAATATAAAAATTGAATAAGCAGAATTATCAATATATTGGTTTTTAAGTGCTTCTTGCCCCAAAGGACCATCCATTAAAATTATTTAAAAAAAAAAAAACCAAAACCACTAAATTTAAAACTTCATGGCTCTTCTATAGCATAAACTGACTCTGATATGAACCAAGCCGGACCTAAACCACAACTCTGAGAACACAAAACAATTCCAAAAGGAAGGCTGAAGTAGTCAGTGCTCTTTGCATGGTGATACATTTGTTTAAGAAAATGGCATCACTCAGATTTGTAAACTTTTTTTAAAAAAAATAATTCTAAATGTTTAATGTAATTTTTTTTTAAACCTCCTACAGAAATTATCTTAAAGAGACATTGTTTTAATTAAGGCTTTTTTCCAGAAAAAAGAAAAAAATAAAGTTTTCACACAAGCTAAGCATTTTCAGAGAGGAAGAAATGTATACTTAACACTTCAACAATTATAAAATACTTTCACAATGAAACAAGTTACAAATTCCTGCCTGTAGCCATTAGTTTAGTGTCAGCTAGGAATAAGTTCAAAAGGTATCATGGCTCACACAAAGGCAATAGCAGTGTTAGATGAGGTCTGAATAAAACAGATAATGTTGAAGACAAACTGCTGCTGGTTTGCCTAAAGCTTTTTACATATTCTTTTAGAACAATCTTTAATATTAATAACTCCATCACCAGACATACTGAGGTCATGGTCCATGCACAACTACTCCAGGGAGACCAAAAGGTCACTAAAATCCCTGCCTAGTCTCAGGCCAGAAAAAAAGTCTACTTCCCACAGACTGGAATACTACATACCATCACAGACCTGTACCAGGGAACTTCCTCCTGCAGAGCTGTACCGAGCACTGCAACCTGTACGACTGTACCTTGATGTTACCTAAATCAGGCTTCATTTCTTTAGGCATGAATGTTAATCTGTACTCTGAGCAGCATCTCTGCAAAACACATGCCATTTCCACGCTCATCCTTATTTTTGGAAGATACTCTAGCAAATATTTAGCTTTAAGTACATGCTCAAGACATACACAGACAACTACAGATTTCAGTATTTCCGGTAGAACAGAGAAGACGAGGAGCTCTAGTCAACAAGATCTAATCTGGAGAAGTTAAAAGTTCTTCTAAGGACTACAGGGTAAAATGCTATGAGAATTATTTGTGATATTGAAGACAGATCATCTTCATTCATTAGATAGAAGAGTAACGAGTCTGTTGTGTGTCAATTTATTACAACTGAAAGGTGTTTTGACTAAGTAGAATAAAGTAGGTAGATTTGATACTTTCAAACTACATTTTTGAGACAAGTTGTTTTGACTTTGAAATAATTCAGTTGTAAGCATGAAGTTAACATTTTTCTTCCATAAATACAAATGTCTCTATGCTTAAATCAACAGAATATGATGCCCTGCCTTTATCACGGATTCATCATGGCCATGTGCTATAATTTAACTACTATATAGGCATGTTTGTGTGAAATTAAAAAGGAGTTAAGAATGATTCCTTGGCAATGTTCCCCAAAGCAACAAATTTATGAACTTTGTTCAACATTTTTTTCTGTCCTACTAAGATTTTGAAGAAGTTCACTGTTAGCACTGACTTGGTTAAGCAATAAGAGGAATAACTCTCATTTAGTTTGGGGTTTGCTGTGCAAACACAGGTCCCTGCAAGGGATGTCAGGTAAGCTATGCATCTACTATCATTCCAAGCTGGAGTGATGCTGACTGACTGTGGATCACTTGCTGGTAGCCTATGACAGACAGATAACAGCCTCTAAGAGGCAGAATCAAAGCCTTAAGGCAGGACTGCTTGGCACAGAAGACAGAAGAGTTTCAGGGCATCCGGGGAATACCCGTATCATAATATCAGTGTCTGGTGCAACTGTCTTCAGAGGGCTCTCAGGACTGTGGAGAAGATGGAGTGGGGCACTCAGCTACACACTCAAGAGCAAATGGAGACTTATTTGGAAGTACAGTGCAAGTGTTGTCTGGTTTAAATGAAGGATCTTGAAAGGCACATCGTGGGAATTGTTGTCTGTAGCACCTATCTTGTTAGCCTTTATGTATTTGTCACTATCAAAAGCCAGCTATCAGACTTACACTCTCTCACTGACCAGAAAAGAAAACTTCCTTTTGTGAAACAATTAATAACAAGCACTAACCTTGCTTGAAGTCCCTCACTTTGGCTACCATTCACCTCTCCATTACAGAAACATTCTTCTGGGCTAATGTTGGAGTTTCTTTAGTGTGAATCAAAAGACGAGAAAAAGGAGTCATACAAAGATGTAAACAAAGACACAAATAAGAATGTTTTTGCACCATCCACTACTTTTAAAAGCACTCATTAATGCTCCTCTACCTTATTCTGATTCAAGACATACTTGAAATTAATTTGTAGAGAGGCTTTGTTATATTCACTATTCTCAGGGAAATATTTAAATTTTATTATTCTTATAGCTTTCAAGAGCAGGATAACGACATGTATACCCCAGTTGAGGAAACGAAACTTCTGCCAGGCATTAAGGATCCACTGATGAAAAGGATAATAAAGTAAAAATCCATCTTACAGTTGAATCACTCACTTGATTTCTTTTAAAGGTAGCTTTCTACTTTTGATGATAATGAGAGAATTCAGATTTCTTATTCACAATTTTCCAAACAATTTTTACTGGCTTGGCATACCACTAGGGAAGCAACATACTACGTTGCACATTAGCAGAAAGAAAGAATGCAACAGAATTCAAGAGGAAGTCTTTTTGATATATTTAAAAACAAAAAAAAAAAAACCAGTTTAAGAACATCTAGAAAATAATGTCTGAGTATTCAGATAACATTTTGCCAAAATGCATACTCCACTGAAGGACTTCTCTCTTTTAGAGAGTGTCCCCCTTCCCTGTCTGTGGAGGTGAACTGTGTTTCCTTCCATGAACAAAAGACAGTTTTACTAATTTGTTTCTTTCAGCAATATACAAAGATTGAAACAGCTGTTCAACCACAGGAATAACCTTGTCATTTACTCTCTTGGACAACCCTAATTCATAAGCTCGAAATCCAAGAAAAATCTACAAAAACTGCAAGGAACTTTCTGGGTTCAGAACTGACTTTGAATCAAAAAGGACAAAATTACTGTTGTATGCCAAAGAGAGCAGAAAAGGGTTATGAATTAGGGTAGCATCTTCTACAAGGTCTTAAAATTGTGTGCTTCTTTACCTTCTTTAAAGGGTAAGGACTATATGTGAAATTTTAAATATGAAAATGGTTGAAGATGTGTATTTCAGTGATGACAACAGCAATACACATTTTGTGTATTCATCATAGAAATACATCCTTTCAACCATTTTCACATTTTCAGTAATGACATAGTAGTTTTTTGAGGGAGGTTAGTAGAGAGCGGTGAAATGTGGAAACCGTGGTGTCTGACTGGACCAACACGTGTAGGTTTTGTAAACATCTCAGAGCTACTTCTTTGCAACGCCTCTAATAGTCAGTGGAGAGAGATTCCTGTGACTCTCTGACTCAGGTATAAAAATGCTGGGGTAAACTATCCTATCTGTTACCTGCCTTTCCTCACTGATGATAGGAGGTGCTTTGTCAAGAAGGGTAGACGAGACACTTAGCTTTCAGATGGCTAAACTAGGTGAAAATAATTTTTCCCTAAACAATGTGGAACGTGTTTCCTATTTCCAGGTTTATCTGTTAAACTACAAGAAGCCACAGTTACCAACTGAATCTCAGAGATAATTAATCATAATTTGTAATAATGTAGCAGTGGGGAAAAGCATACAAAAGGCTTTAAAACTAATTAACCCTAGGAACTACGAAATGAAATGTGACTGAATGGCATCGTAATAAGTGCAGGATAAATTATGCTGCAGTAGCAGCTCAGACAAAAGACACTTGAAAAAAAAGAGGTTATTTCACATTTAAACTAAACTCTCACTTTTTGAATAATAAGTTTGTAAAGGGAAATTAATATAGGATACCTAAGATGGTAATGAAATGCCCAGACCTTTTATATCATTTTCTCCAGACCAACACTTTCAAAATATTGTGACTCCTCCATCTGACAGAAGTTTACTCACCTTTCCTTAGCTTGAGAGAAATGGGGAAAATATGTAAGAGAATTTCAAGGGTTTAAATTGCGGTAGAAAAGTTCACCCTTATTCCTGTTTTTCCATCTATCTGCTCTCACCTCCACCTCCCAAAACAGAAAACTCCAACTTAACCTGAATTTTGCTACGTTTTTTTCATTTTCTTAGTGAACTAAGAGGAAGGGATCTGAGCTCCATCTCCACCACCTTGAAAAACTTCCCTTTGCAATAGCTCTCCCATCATTCATCATCTGCTACATTCTTATCTCCTATGTGTCTCGGAGCACCAAGGTGGTTAGAGAGGTATAGCTTCTTTACCGTAGCATTCCTGTTTCACTCCATGTACCTAATAAACAGTGTCCGGAGAAAGAAGCAAGATAATGTACTGTTTTGGAAATGTTTCCATTTGAAATTGATGCTCAGCCAAGATTGTTCAAAATTATTATAATTCACAGCAGCACCTGAATTCAGTATGAAGCAATTTTATTTAACCTAAAACATCAAAATTTAAGTCCTAGGAACCACAAACTGGAAGATGAATTGAATAAAAGATAGTTTTCTGAATCAAGTAATTTGCCTATAAAATAGATATGTTCTCTTTCTGGAGTGGTGTCAATATGCAATCTTTGTGAAGCACTGGGAATTTATGTGATGAACCATCAAGCTACTGAGAAAATGCTTATTTTTTTATTTCCTAGAAGAGTTTTATTAGTGTGCATGCATTATCAAAAAACAAAGTCAAGATTTGGAAATGAGTTTCCAGCCTTAGTTTCAGACGTATAAATATATATATAATTTCACACATATAAATATATTTGTGTCTCTGTGTGTATAAGTAATCTATATAAATATATATGTGTTGTAATACAAGCATACATGTACTCTTAAGGTAAAAAAAAAAATATTTTTTTAATTAACTATTTCATCACCATAATTTTTTTGAGAGGAGCATTACCTGCTTGAGAATTATGCAGACAGGGCCAGAAAGCATTAAAAATACTTCTAATACAGTATTTTACATGATTTGTGGTGGGAATATTTTGGAGAGAAAATGGTCTATGAAAATCATTAGACTTCTCTAACTGGGAGGATGTTTGAGTCAAAGAAAATTACAGAAGATGCATTTAAGATGTTTCTTAAAAAAAACTCGACAAAATCCAAACAAATGATGTTTTCCTGTTACAAACAACCCTGTTTACCATTCCATCCTTCAGACTCTTACAGAACCAGAAGTTGAGTTGCATGGCCCTACTGGACATCCAGGAAATTTTACTGTCTAGAGGTAGGAAGTCCACACTTTTCACTCTGAAGGGCTAATAGAGACAAGATTTTACCTCATCACTTGTTCGTGATTGAACAATGCTCTCCTTTACTCAGACCAGCTAGTTTTGGAGGTAAAATTCCTTAGCTGAGGGACAATTGAGTTTGATTTTTAAAAGATAGGGTAACTATTTAACGCTGCTTACAGTCTTGTAGCATTAAAATTTTCCTAGCTGAAAGAGGTGCATAGACAGAAGAGTGATGAAGTAAATAAAATATTAGAAGCATAACAATTGCAGTTAATGATCTGAGCCAGAAATTTATTACATATTTATTACTCTTGCCAGTAGTCACTGTGTTTGTAAGAGAAATAGGTTGTTGATCAGGGTAAAATCATAACAAGCCATTAATCTGCATTCAGGGATTATTTTTAATGAACAGTTTTAAGATAAGGACACACCAAAAAAGTGGACAAACCACAATGTAAAAAAGTTCTGGCAAGACTTAAAAGAGAACAGGTCAGCTGACCTTGCTAGCACTGCAGAACCCTGTCTGGACAGCTGATCTTTCTATTAATACTCTTTAAAAAAACACTACCTCGTTTTCAAGGAGACACGCTATGCTGAGTTGACCCTTGTTGGATGCCAGGTGTCCACCAATGCCGCTCTATCACTCCCCTCCTCAGCTGGACAGAGGAGAGAAAATATAATGAAAGGCTCATGGGTCATGGTAAGGACAGGGAGAGAACACTCAGCAATTACCATCTTGAGCAAAATGGTCTTGACTCAGGGTATATTTGTTTAATTCATTAACAATATAAATCAGAGTAGTGTAATGAGAAATAAAACCAAACCTTAAAACACCTTCCCCCCACACCTTCTTTCTTCCTGAGCTTAACTTTACTCCCAATTTCTCTACCTCCTCCCTTCCAGCGGTGCAGGGGGATGGGGAATGGGAGTTGTGGTCAGTTTATCACACATTGTCTCTGTTGCTCTTTCCTCCTCACACTCTTCCTCTGCTACAGTGTGGGGTCCCTCCTGTGGAAGACAGTCCTCCATGAACTTCTCCTTCTCCTGGGTCTTTCCTGGTGCCACCACCATCACTGATGGGCTCAGCCTTGGCCAGTGGTGGGACCATCTTGGAGCCAGCTGGCATTGGCTCCATCAGACATAGGGGAAGCTTCTAGCAGCTTCTCAGAGAAGTCACGCCTGTAGTCCCCCCGCTACCAAAACCTTGCCACACAAACCTAATGCACACACTGAGTCTCATTTCTTCTGCTGAAGCAAAGGCCAGGAAAACCCCACAATGTTAGTAAATGACATATTCTTTATCATAAATATTGATCAAATGTTTCTGACTTTCAAAACATACTAGTATATTAAAAAGCTAAAAGGAGTTAATCTGAGTTTAAGTGATTTAAGTTTGAAAAATATGGTTGCTACAAATCAAGAAATTCAGAAGTTGCAAGGTAAAAGTCAAGTATCAGACAAATCATTAGTCACCACCTCCCAGTAAATCAGCGTAGGCAATCTGTTCTGTCAGTCCAGGGGACTAAGCAAGGATAAGGTCCTGCACAGTCTTACACTCTCTTATTAAATACAATTAGTTTATCTTACACTAGTACCTAGAAACCATAGTCCTAGACCAAGACCTGTGCTAGAATCTGTGTAATACATAATGATGAAAAAATTTTGTTGCAGCTGTGCTTAAAGGGGCAAATCAGATTGAGAGCCTTCATTGCAGTCCGTGTGGTACAAATGGGAAAAAAACAACATTGTTGTGGGTAACAACTGTATACCTGACTAGAAAGTACGGTGATTAACACATTGACTGAAGAAAGTAACCAAGATCATAAGATCCTGAGACAATGGGAACAATAAAATGAAAGCTTCTCTTAGTGCAGGGTCAGGAGTTGTAATGAAGTCAGGAGGGAATCAGGAAACAGAAAACAGAAAGAGAATGAGCACTGCATTTGAAAAAGAAGATAAAATATGGAAAAACAGGAAAAAAAAAAAATCAAGAAAAGCAACACCATGTTGACAGGCTCTCCAAAACTGCCTTCAAACCTTTCTCCATCTTCTTTTATATTATTCATTTAAAATATAATAAGTTTAATTCTACAATTTTGAAGTATTCCAAAAGCCTCTTTCCATACATCTATGCTCATTTTTGCCTCATAAGAGATCAGTAAAGATGAAAAACAAAAGGAACTTTGCGAAAAGAGGCAGCTTGGGAAGAGAAAAAAGATGCCATGCATGAAACTGCGAAAAAGTTGCTAGGACTCCAAGAAACGAGGTAATGAAGAGAATGGGCAGGAGTCAGATGGGTAAAAGAAAGGCTGTCTACAACCTGTAAGAGCAGAAAATATGAAGGCTACATACTCAAGAGTAGCTGCCATCTAAAAACATGGAAAGTAAGCACCCTGTTGGCAAGAAATGAACCTGATTTCTAGGTTTTCTCTAGAAGCTCCATTTTCCTTCCCTGACCCCTGTTGTGGCACCTCAGGAACTCTGTATAAAAGGCAATGTCTTTTGACTAGTATGGCAAAATTGAAGCTTGAGTCTGTTCAGATTATTTTAATTCTTTTATTCTTCTCTCTGTCCTTATACACAGTTCCTGCTGATGCAGGATATCAATTGATATTTACCACATATATCTGTAAGCAGATTTATATTGACATTCCTTATTTAACAGAAACAGAGATGCTAACACACTACTACAGTTCAATTGAAACAGGATCCTGCTACAGAAATGATATGTTATTTATTGACCGACAGCTTTTGCCTGTGATGTATTTCTACACAAGTCAACCATCACTGTCTCATGCCATGCAAGAGTGCTTCAGACCTCAGCCTGAAATGTTAGCTGTTGACATCCTGACAGTTAAACACACGCGTCTGTCACGCCGTTTTAAAAGGCGTTTATCTGACTGAGCAGGAATCACCAAATTTCCAGAAAGGTCTTCATAAAGTTCAGTATTATTTTAAGAAACACAACTTTTAAGAAAAAGGTATGTAGAAGAATATGCAGTTTATATGCATATTTTAATACCTTGAGGTTTACCAGCTCCTGCAGCACTTACCATCATTACCAACTGCATCAAGTCTCTGTAAAGATGTATGAAAATATTTCCATTTCCTTCCTCTACAGAAAGGTTTCAACTCTTTAGGTTAGATTTCCTAACTTCCAAACAAACTTCAGATTAGAGTTTGGAAGTAAACCACTGTCTATTCTTTTCCTCTTGCATATTTATGTTTCTCTTCTTCTCTCCAATATGCTCTTATTAGGACAGACGACCACATTTAATAAAAGAAAATGTAATAAACATGTTTGATAATTTTACGTCACAGCCCACACCATATGAAGTATTCATTAAGCCAGTACAAACCAGCTTTACATTTCATAGCAGATCACACCTTAATTTCCTGCTTCTCTCCCTTTGCAGAGCATAACCAACTCTCACATGTAAGGAGGGTGGTGGATCAAAGCTTTATACCCCTTCAGGATGAAAATTTGTATTTGTCACCATTGCCCTTTTTTAAGCTGTCCAAAGGGCAGTGCTTCTAAACTCCAGAGGACGAATTCTTGGCTCAGTTGTTTCCACAACTGAGCCACTGAAAGGGCCTGCAATCATCAGCATGAAAATATTTCACAAATGGGATTGTAGATAGGAGAATAAAGTTACAAATGAGAAAGCACAAGATAATTTTATTCTTGAAAACTCAAGAGTGCTAGTACAGGAAGAGTATTGTTTTCAGTTTAGTCCAATATAGGTCATTTACAGATTGAATGAATTTTAAAAACTTATTCCCAAAGGATTTTTTTTTTTCCCCTTTGGGAAGGCTGTGCATATGTCAGCATTCTATCTGATCGTTTTTAATACTCAGGGAGAAGAAATGCATCAGTGAGTAAGGCAAGTAGATTATATAGCAGATAATAGTTTGATGAAGTCAGATTTTTTCATGACAGTTGATGCAACACAGCTGTAAGAGATATTACCCATGGAAGTCCGTACAGTCAGAATGTTTCATAAAAAAAAAAAAAGACGCTTCTCTAGCTCCTTTTTAGTATCTTATTTTATTTAGCATCTTATTTTATTTAGCATCTTATTATTGCAATTTCTTTTTCATGAATACCATGAATATTTGTTTCACTTTGATTACTGAAGGCCAAATGGGTATGAAAAAAATAGTTTATTAAATATAAAAAATAAAAGAAAGTGTGTCAGCCTGTTCACCACAAATCCCCAGACAAGGAGATAATTTATTTACCAGTGCAAAGAAAAATAATTCCAGTGAAAACTTAGATCTCATAAAAACAGCTGTAAACAAAAAAACACATCAGAGTTATGTCAGATAGGTGTTGCATTAAAAAGAAGGTTTAAAATGGTTTGCATATTAAATAATGTCCAATAACTGATAATAATTTTAGAAATTAGTCATTGTTTTTTAAAAAGATATCTTTATCATGTCATGAAATCATAATGGATGTGGATATATGGATAATTTGGTCTGAATTCATTGAAGACATCCACTTTTATATGGCACATTTATTCTAAATCTAATATGTCTATACATATTTGCAATCAGTTATCACCACAATTGGTCACCAGGGTTCTAATTTGGCCTTCATCCAGCTGCATATTTCCAAAATATTATCTGTGAGTCAAAAAGCTCAACTTTCTTATTTTAAAGTGCAGTATTTAATACTCCAAATGCTGGTGTACAGAGGATAGAAAAGTCACGTAGAGGATAGAGAGGATAGATACAGCTTGCATGGACTGTGATAAGCATTTGTACGCAGACACATGCAAACACGCAGCTTTCTTGGCCAGCCTTCTGAGGGTGTGATTTTCTTCTGCATCTTCATGTTACACCCTAGCAATTAAACAGTCTTTAATGAATGAAACCTTGAGGCCCACTCCATTAGGACTTGAATGGCAACGCATTCAACCAACAAAATCATATCTTTGCACCTGGCAGATAACGCGTTATTTTTCAGGCATGCACACTGTGCCTCAAATGAAACAGGAAAAAAGTCTTTTTGTATGCAAACAGACAGCGTTCAAAGCCAGGTGCATTGAGAGTAACACATTATTTTCACCCTCGGAGCCCAAGCACAATCCCATGCCTTTAGCTCAGATTCTATCACTGTACATCAGCTGTCTCCTCACAGAAACAGCTCTCATCCTGCATCACTGCTTAGTGGCAAAATCCAGAACAAGAGCATATGAAGCACTATTACCCTCCCACAGACTTTCTAGACAGAAGGAGCATGTAGAGTGAAGGATGCACCTTACATTATTACTCCTAAAATACGGCAACTATGTATTTTGCAGTTTTGGCCTGTGAATGTTGGTGGATTTGACTTGGTGTCTAAAGATGCTCCTGACACAAGATATCCACCCCTATGTGTTCCTTGATGGCAGTTGCTAGACAGAAAGGTAGAATAGCCTCAAACTCACTGCAGCATAGTGATGTAATCTGATCCTCATTTTCAGTTACCTTAGTAAGCTTTACCGTAAATGCCTCAGCTCAGGAAATGGTCCACGTATGCTTCAGTTAGTCCTGACATCGGTAGCGGCAAGATCTGCTACAGAGCAAAAAATAGAAGGCACCAGATGCCTCCAACACAACTTTAATCCACCTGTTTTCTTCTGCATTTTATTAATATTTCACTAATGGCTGTAAATTCTCCCTTACTAATGTAAACAACAGTGAAGATGTGTAATAGATGAATAAATGCTGAATTCCATACCTATGTGGTCTGAAAATAACACGAAAATCATCAGAGTGCCGAGTAATAGTGTATAGAGCTGCTACGCACAGTAATCTGATTGTTTCAGAAGTACTTTTTTGAAAACCATGCAGTTTGCAGAGACAAAATCAAGATCTAAGAGCAAAATGGGAGTCTGCATTCTAAAACACATTTACACTGAGAAGGATTAGGGGGTCATAATGAAGGAGCTAATTAAGCATGAACATTCAGCACAGTGCTATAGATGAGACTGTGATTCCTGGACACTTAAACCAGCAGATATTAAGATTGCTGAACAGTTGGTATTTATCTCAGTAAAGTGTATTAGTGAGACTATTACTGAAATATTATGTCATGCTGTGCAGTCTACACTTGAAAAGTTACTTTGTAAAAAATTAGAAGGGATTCAAAAAAGGTCTTAAGAATAACATGTAATATGGAAAATCCATCTGGGAAAGTGTTAATAAGCTCTAATTAGCTTATTAATTAGAAGGCTAAGGTATGACTTTATCAGCATCTACAAATACTGCTAAGTAAAAGATTCCTGGCTTATAGCTCCTTACAATAACAATTTTTAATATGTATAATGAGATCCAGTAACCAGAAAACAATGAATGATAAAGCTCAGGCTCGGGTTTACATTTCAACTGTAAGCCTAAAGAATCATTGGGAAAATATTAGGAGAGAGGTGGATCCTCAAGCATTTTTGACTTTCTTAAATCACACTTTGTTTCAGCATACGCCATATCTTATGCAGAAATTATGTGCAACCTAGGGACTGCCACTAAATGAACACAATATTCCCTTTTGCTTTTAAAATTCATGAAACTCTGATTATTCCTCAAATTGCATGGTTAAAACAAATTTTTTAACAAGTAAAGGAGTCCCCAGGAAAAATATGTTTATTTTCCTATATGTTTCTCAAGTGGGTGACTTCTAGAACAGCTTCTGATTGTGTTTCAAAGTCTTTCACAGTCTATTCAGAACCTATTTGTCATATTCAGTACTGAAAGTTCCTAAAGACTTTTTAAGAGTCACATAAACTGAGCATCAGGAATCACCACAGGCAATCACAGACAACTGCATAGTTTGATTTTCAAAACTTTGCACTTCTTGTGAAGCCTTCCCTGTGTAAGGTAGCAGCTCTCAACAGCTGGACATCCACCCTGCTGCTTTCTTTCAAATGGTGCCTGCATGCCTGCAATGCTTACAAAAAGTTTGAGAACCCTTTGGCTTCTAATACTCTGTAAAATAATTCCTTTCTAGGTGATTCCTTTCTATGTACTATACTCCCCATTAATGATAACCCCATTTTACCCATATGGTTAAACCATATACTTTTGGGGAAAAGGACTGCCTTTTTGCCTTAACTCTATACAGGCCTAGGACATATCTAGGTCTGGCTGGCAAGAAGTAAGAATTAAATACAGTTAAATGACAAAAGCCCTGCAGTTTACAATATTTTGATACCATTGAGAACACTGAAATGTGGACAGAAATTATAATTCACTAGTTTATGCTTATCATTGCTGTTGTCTCCAGCTATTAAGTGTCCTTTCACTTGTATTGCAGAAGGGATGGTTTCAGGATTAAAAAATTTCCCTTCAGCTCTTGAAAGTGAGCTCAGCTAAGGGCATCTACAACATCAGGCTGCTTCAGAAATTGCTTTTTCCCAAAATTAAATTATTGTACAATGTTTTTCAGTACTGCTGTTCCCAGCAAATCAAGGAGTCTTTTCCTACAAGGAATACTATCCACTAAATATCACATTTAACAATTCAAACTGATCTAATTTCTACTAAAAATCTTCACTTTTTGTTCTTGACTAGTTATTTGTACACTCCCTGTTCTCTGTTTCCCCTATTGCCATTTCTGTCAGGTTCACCAAGTGAAAGCATCTATTTGTTTACTTCACAATCATCTATTTCACAAATACCTTTCCTGTCCTGATATCACCATCTGCAAAAATGCACCAATCAACACACCTGTGCTTTGTTTCAATACTTGGTTTAGCCAGACTTGATCTTGATAAATACACTTTTAAGACTACAGGTTGCATAGGACACGTATGTAATTAAGCAGGTTTTTAAAAGAGTGGTTTAACATCCGTTTTGTTTTGCAAAGATAGGGGACTCGTTAGACTCCCTGTTTATTTGCCACGTGGAGCATTCAGCAAGATGGGGCTAATTCAATGAAGGAAGGGTCTTGACAGATTAACTGAAAGGAGAAATAAGCTTTCAAGGGAAAACCATTTTCTACTCTTCATTCTCCAGCAAATAGCTGTAAATCTGTTTTGACTAACTTGCTAGTGCTACAGAAGTACAGCACACATAATAAAATAGGAAATTCTTTATTAATGGCCATCTAGGGAGAATAGCGTGGTGGTACAATTCCCCCACACACTCATGGGCTGCTTGATACAGGCTGTGCCTCCCCTCTCTGGGTCACACAACAATACATTGGAAAAGTCAAATGCAGATTATGAAGTATAGCAGAGTGTTAACCCCCCACACACCCCCACTAACACTTTTGGTTCCTGCCTCCCCTATTCTCTGTGGACAATAACAACAACCACCTCCAGCAGTGGGCAAGAGCTTTGAGGCACTCCTTTGACACACCTGACTCCTACCCCCCTCCTTATCATCTTAGATGATCAGTAAACTTTCTTATGACCTGGTATCCTTGTACTTGGTTGTAGACTAAAGCGGGAATTCCAGACCCTCAAGTTGCTGCCTCAGTGACCAAGTTCTGGAGCTGCACAAACCAAAATATTACGTCATTCAAGTTAGAACAGAATGGAAAAGTACCTGACAAAAGTCACTTGTCTCAGGTCTTATAAATAGTGATCCAAAATGAGACCCTTTTTGTTCTCCTGGATCGCAGAGGGCTGCATCCAGCATCTCCCCTGACCTGGGACACCTCTCAGGATCTTCTGCCAGTGAGGCTGACACAAGCCCTGGGCAAGAACCATCTCTATGAGACTCAACCACCACCAGCTGAGTAATGCGGATGCCTTGTGAGTTTTTACTCTAAACTGGAACAGGGAAATTTTGACAATAAGCTGGCCTCTTTCTCCTACCTCTCTACCTATTTAGGTGTTTTGCTTTGTGCATTTGAGCGTGGGCTCTGGATCAAATTATTTTTCTTTGTCTATATGCATGTCTGTATGTTTTGTGTCTGTACATATATACTACAAGGCACTTTAAATTAAAATATGTCAGTTAGTGGGGATCTTGTCATTCTCAAATCTGTAATCAAGTCACTGTTTTACTTTGCTAAATCACTTGCTAGTTCTTAAACTGGTTAATCAAGTGTTAAAATCCAACCCTTTGATTTACCTTATACTAGCGATAAATTTTGAATTTTTGTCAAATCGAACCATGTTAAATATATTCATCTGTGACAAACAGGCACTCTTTCTCAGTTCAGTTATAATAAACTAAGACAAAATTATTCATGTATTAATACTCATATATATTCATTAATATTCACATATAAATACTAAATTTATAAATAACATTGTATCTCATTAGGTCTCCATCCTATTAATTCATTTCCGGTAAAAGATTTAGGGCCAAATTTTGAGATCCCACACCATCCAGACCTTAAGTTTATGATCCGGGAGGCTAATTTCTGACGTCAAATATGTCTGGCGTCACATGTGTCTTTATCTACTTTTTCCAGTATATTGAAAGTCAAAATACTGTTATTTGTACCCACATCAATTATGTCCACCACTGAAAGGTGGCACAAAGTCAAAACCTGGTATTAAAACTTGTTCTAGAACTCCTTTACATAAGCTGTTCTGTGAAAAGAGAAAAAAAGGGAGTAAACAGACAAAAAGCAAAATGCACTTCTGCTACTTAACAGAGTCTAGATGAAATTACTTTCACATATAATTCATTAAAGCTACAGTATTACACAGGTTGAAGCATTTTTATTTAATGGGTTTCAGTGCTATGAATCCTTCAGAATAATAGTTAAAAATGGAATAATGCATTGTTTGTAGCTATGGTGGAGATATGTGTTTTGGTTAATGAAGTTATAAAAGAACTCTCCTGAGCTGCAAATGTACTACATTAAGTTACCAATTATTGCCATAGATGGATGTGCTAGGAAATGCTTGTTTTGCTAAGTCCATTCTGAGGACAGTGCAAATTAGAATGAATGTATCAGCATGGTTCTTTTAAGTTGCATCTCCGTACTTCTCTTCCTGCTAATTCTGAAATCAAGAATATTCTAAACTATCTGCTGTTCTATGTACTCTTCCTATTGAGAAATTAATTTCCCATAAGAGCTTGCAAATCTATGATTCTGTCTCTTCAAGTGAAAGATTTTTCATTTCAATGGCAATTAAAAATCAGGTGGAAAAATTATGTATTTGGATTGGAAATGTAAATCTTTGTTTTCTTCAACAAAGCGAAAAAGCAATGGTTCTTCATTATTTCAGAATTAATTAAGAGCCTTTCTTCTCCCATTTTTTTAACACCTGAATAGTAACAATTAATGAGATTAGGCTGAGAACACATTCACAGAATTGATGGGGACGATATGGCACCTTCTTTTTTCACATGCAGCCTAAAAGCAGGGTCTGTCAGTCAGATGTGAGACTCTTGAACCTTTATATCTCAGGAGAATATCTTTGCCAACAGGTTTCAGTATATGTCTCAGTAAATTGTTCGCAATCCCTCTTCTTGACACCACTACTTTTTATAGAAAAGTGCAATATTTCTATTGCATTAGAAAGGGAGTGCGAACCATTTTACAGCTGATAGATAGGTCACTAGCAAAACTTAGTTTTCAGTCAGTGCCTCAGCTAAGATGCATTTTCTGCAAGTGAAATAGCAGGAGAGACCATGAGAGAGAGAGCATGCTTGAAATTCACCTATGGAAAATTTGGACAAAAAAGGTTACAGAAGAACCTTTGGTTTAAAAGTGCTGAAAACCACTGCCTGCTTTTCATTTTTCTGAAATATTTTTGCTTCAAAACAATCACAAAAATCCAATTCAAAAATCACACACAGTTTTGCATTAAAATAATTCTAATTCTTTTAAAGTAACTTTAATTTTTCCTCTTCTTGCTTGTTTTTCCTAGCAGACCCATATTAAACCAAACAATAACAAACAAAAACATTTCCACAGCTTGGTCAGTACACCGCACTAGCAAAAGATTGCAGTGTGGCTCCAGATCAACTGGCAGAGGCTACAACAAGATAATCACTTCTATTTTTCTGTTGAAGTGTTGAAGGAGCTGACATATTGACCAGCACGAATTAGCAGACAATATTTTAACTATCAAACTGATCCCTAGTTCAATCACACGATAAACTTCAGATGATAAAATATTTGCAACTGCCGAAGGGGGCCTGTGAACGCAGAATAGCCCCAAGCCTCCCTGTATGGCAAAACGGCGTAGACAGACACAGTGAAATGATTTTAGCTGCTCGTCCCAAAGGAGTACGGGGGTATAATGAAGCTTAGCCTAAGTACTGCACTGCTGCGAGATGGCTGCACTGCCTCCAACTCCAGTTTGGTGGGAAGGAGTCAGGTGAGTACAAGGTCAGGGTTACCTCTGCTGGGCTCCAGTGAATGACATGGGCAAGCTCTGAAGAGCTGAGGGACGCAGCTCCCAGCGACTTTCAGCGGAGTTGCCATAGCCAGCTTTTGTTTTCTATGAGGGTGTGACTTAGAAGTAAATATTTTTGCATTGGTGCCACACAATTGAGGTATACACACACACACACAGAGTTTAATAAAAAATGCTTCCCAAAGGGCTGAAGCAAGTATCAAAAAAGGAAAACATGGCAGTACCTGTTGAAATGATTTTAGGGAATCATTCAAGAGTGCGCAAAAAGCAAGGCAACTTATCAAGACCCAAGCAAGACAGCCAGCTGGCAAGCCCACAACATTTCTAAAGCATCAGCCAGAGCAGACTGTGGCAGCTGGCAGCCAATCAGATGTTGTAGCTGGCAAGATACTATTTCCCATATATCTATGTCAAACTCCACTACTATCTAAAACATTCTTTTTGTTCACAAAAATAGAGCATAAAATGGAAAAGTGATGTGAGGAAATTTAGAGGCTAAATTATATATCGGATGTTTAAAGGGCAGTTACACTCCATATTACAGGAATGCACAGGGATCTGAACCATAGCTCACCACCTCTGCCTCAAAACACTTCCAGGGATATAGTACATGAATAAACTTGAACCTTCAAAAACACCACTTTATTCTACAGAAAGGCCTTGCACACTATCCACGCAGAGCTCTGCAGAAGTATTTTCAGGCACTGGTCCTGGTACCCCATCTGCAAAGATCGGATCATAAAATCACGTGGGAACTGACACCATCAGCTCTTGGGCTTGAAACCACCTTATGAGACAGCCTGAGAATTGGTGTTTGAAGGTACAAAGTCAGGACTCCTGTGGTAAAAGTAACTCCTACCCTACCTCCCAAGCCAATCTCCAAACTGTTGCTGCTTCTGGCAAGGCCATCACCACTGCTTGAAGGCAAGAACATGAATAAAAGGTGGCAACTCATGGTCTACTCCTGCTGTTTTAAAATCAACTCCCTGAACTCTGTGCTGGCTCCTGGCCACTGAGACGTATGAACTTTTACAAAGGCTAAAAATTGCATATTTTCACACTGTTAATTAACTATTAACCACTATTAATTGCATTCAAGGTGATTTTAGTGATCTTAATTAAAATAGTGATACTAGCTACCTAATTGCACGATCTGCTTTGTTTTTTTCTTTTTTTTCCTATTGTACTAATAGAATTTCTACCATTGCTCAGACCAAAAATTTTCACATCCCAAGTTGTTTCTCTGAAGTTGAAGTTCTTAAACTTTATCTCTTTAGAGAGGACAGCCTTCTGGAACGGTTCAAACTCACAACTTATTGTTTCATCATATTTGTAGTTATGTTTTCAGCTCTTCAAGATCTCCATGTCTACAGAACCTAAAAAGGCAATTCTGAGTTCAAGAGAATTTTCTTTATTTCCAGGTCAAGTGCAACCCGATCTCCTTATTTCCTCCCTTCCCACACCCAAAGGGTGCCACCTTAAGGCAAAAGTAAGTTACATAAGGAAGAATAAAGGAGTCTGAGATATTCCTAACGTGTTACTTGTAAGCCACAAAACAAACATGCTATTTTGGCTATCTGTATTGTCAGAGCCTGCTCTGAAAGAGAGAGGGTGTGGGGGAGGCAGGGAATAGTTCCTGCAGGGCTGCTTCTCACATCACAGATTTCTGGAAATACAGCAATATATTGGAATGGGTACAGAGAGAGAAACCAAGAATTGGGGTAAATCAGACTACTCACCAAAAGAAGAAGACAAAAGACACCAGATTAATCACAAGCAGGTTCCCATCTTCTTGAAGCAAACTACAAAAAAAAAAATACATTGTCTCAGACTACAGCTAGACTGTAAAATTACAAATTAATGATACACAAAAGAATCTATGTTTAAAAAAATACATTATTAAAGTTGACATTCAAATGCTGGAATTCAGACTTAGGAAATGACAGAACTGTCTGTGCAGACATCAACATTCACCTCTCATCCGCTCCAGGATTATGTCATGTACAACCACAACATTTTGTTGCATAACCATACTCTGAGTGCAGACCTACCATATCTCACAGACCAACAGTTAGACTTTCAGCACAGCATGGAAACTTCGTGTTCTGTGACTTCACATCAGGTTTCCCTAAGTGCATGGATCTGAGGCAGCCTGTGTGCAGCCCACAGATGAAGCACTGCGGGAGATGTTCTTCACACTATTTCCAGGCCTGGGATCCTGACTCACTAAAAAGACCGCTAACTAGTTACCCTGTTCTGTAAAGGGTTCCTGATGCATTTGGCCAGCCCAGCTCATTCTTTGGCTCTTCCACTTTAACTTCTGTTCTATCATTTTGCTTTTAAACAGCTGATTCCCAGTTTCCTGTTTCTTCCCCCTCCTCCAATCCTAACAGACTCCCCACAGCAAGAACAGATTGATTGGTCTCCTTCAGGAGACCAGGCTCACCAGACATCAATTAAGGGAAAAGGCTTCTGAAACTCCTTTAGCCTTGACCTCAAGCATACCCAAATATTTTTTAGCAGCAATAGTTATTTAGCATGGTTTTTTCTGAGCTATATGAACTGTGTTCAGTTGTTCTACAGGGATGATACAGATGTAGCTTGAGCATCATTTAGGGATCTGTCTGAGGAGAACCTGTATGAAGACAAATGGTGATTGAATTTTTTTTTGCCATTTTAACTATGGAAATACAAAAATTCTCTACCAAGTATTTGTCAATTCCAGTTTTCCAGAGACTGCAAAAGAATTTTTGTCCCCCTGACAAAAAAAAGAACCTTTTCTGCAAACATCTGGGAAGGTTAGATAATTTTAAACACATCATCTCAGAACATTGCAGCATGGGCAAAACAAAATACTTTTACTCTGATAGTGTAAAAGTGTGCAAGGAACAAAGGAGAGAGAATGATAGAAGGAAGTGACTGAAAAAAATGCCTGTATCGTTTTGACTAAAATTTTTCAAAAAAAATTCAAACATGCAAAGTGAAAGTTTGAAAAGCTGCATATCCATTAAGGTACCATGCTCAGACCAGTTTCCAATTGCCACTTATTGTAAAGAAATGCTGTAAAAGATTTTATACAACTACACTTATGTATCTTTTAATTCCTATGTTTCTGTGGGAGTTAAATTATTTATTATGAAAAATGCAACATTTTGCTCTATGTCTTTCTAGGTTCGACACATTGGTTTGCGTGCAGTCATTCTTGTCTTGGGACAGAAGGGCAGATTCTTGCTTTCCTAAGTTTTCTTTCAAATCTATTTTCACTGATTAACATAATCCTTTTTATAAGTCCTACACCTCCACACACTTAAAGCTATTAATATGGACATTCACATCAGTAGTAGCCTAAAACAATCCCTTTTGCATCAGCAACATATAAAGAGAGGCAGTAATTGCTTGTGCTAACTGCAGCTAAATTTATCAAACTCAGCCATTTCAGTTACTACAAGTCATGAAAAGATACCACAGAAATTAAGAAATCTGAGGACTTCTGAGGCTACATTTCCACTAGCAAGAGGTAGAGAGGCCAATAGAAGCAGATTTATAGGTGAAACAATTAGTGCCGAGGACCTACTCCTGGCAACAATACATATTTTGGGTGTTTTACTCTGGATCAGCCCTGTTCTGGTCCCACGGAAATCCAGCTAGCTGTGGGAGTAGAGTAGGTGAGTTCCTGGAATGCATCTTCTGACTTAACTTAATCAGAAAGAAGCTAGTTCATGTCCAGTCTCTCCAACTGAGAGACTCAGATTCGAAAGAGCACTCCTGGCCCAAACCAGGGCCCAAATGTGGGCACACCCAGATAATGAGGTTTCTGAGGCTATAGTACAAATCAGGACTGACCTACTGAAGTTTGTTTTATGAAGGGAAGTAAACAAGGTCTAAATCAGGACTCTGTAACAATATTACTGAGCTTTAAAACTGAATGACCGATGCTTACACAAACACTTATATTTGCCTACAAGGAAAAGAAAGGAAAGGAGACAGCTTGAGGTCTGAGCACATAAATTAGAGGTCATGCTTATCGACATTTTAAGGAATTACCAGGAACTGTTGAACTGTTACCTTAGCTGTTAAGCTAGGTAGTCTGTAAACTTGTTACTGTCTTACCTGGACTCCAGATATGCTGCAGGAAGAGAAAATCTACTTCAGTTTTTGCTAGGGTCATGCAGGGCTAGATGGAGAGAAATCTGGGTGGACTGTGTGACATGAGGAATTTACAAACTCTTGCAGGGTAGCTAGAATCTACCAATTTCTGGACTCCCAAAAGTCCCTATTATAACTGAATTCTAAAAATTTAAGAGGAAGCTGTGATGTAAACATATGCATTGTTCTAGTTATAATGCCTGCAGCCCAAGTAACTCTTATCCAAATGAGGCATATGAATTAATTCTTCTGGTGAGCAAGGGAGATACTCTGCTTATTTATTCAGCGTGGGTGAAGGGACCTATGTGTGTGTGGAAGAATTTGGGGAACTGTTTGTTTGATTTAATGAGTATAATTTCTGTACTGAATTTTCAAGCATACATGAAATTTCAAGCAGACCATTACTTCTGTGCAGAGCCTCATGGAAGGGTACCCTTCTAGACCTTAACAAAGAAAAGCACACGATGTGGTCTGAGATATTCCTCCCTTTACTTTTCCACAGAATGAAATACAAACAAAAAATCTTATAGCAAAACCTGCAACTTTACACAGGTTCTTTCTCCATGACCAGCTTTTCTGCCTTCCCAATTCGACAGCTAAGGTCAGTGCAGTATAAAGAAATCAATGCTTGATCCAGATCCCAGGCTTCATCCAGAGCCAGAGCCAGAGCCCATCTCTTTCACACAGTTCTGTCTTTGCTACAAAGGTTTGAAAGATTTTTCATTCTTCTGTCGTACCAAGGCCAGAAGATTTAAATGCAAAAAGCCCTTACTCCAATAGTTAATCATCATTCATAATAAAGAGAAAACTGCACCTTATTCATATTGTGTATTCTAATAATAATAAATGGAAAATCTTATGTTATTTGTCTGTTAGGTTAAACAGTTCCCTACTTCCCAATATCTGCTCCCTTTTTCTCTGTAGTCTGTAGTCAAATAAATTCTTAACTTTTCCTTAAGATAGAAATAGGTTAATTTCCTTAAATCTTATGAGTGTAATCCAGTATTCCAGATGCCAAATCATTTCTCTGGATCTTTCCTAAATATTCCCCAGTTTTTCAAATTATTTTTGAGTGTGAGCACTAAAGCTAGACTTCCAACCAAAAGGTTTCAGAAATGCCAGGTATGGGCAAAATGTTGATATGTGAAGGCCAGTATTCCAAGTTGCCAAAATAGAAAAGAACATCTGTCACCACTAAAGTGAACCTGTTTATGAAAGTCAGCCAAAGCTCAAGTGAAACAGAATGATACAAACTGTATGGTTTAAAAGCTCTCTGACAAAGGGGTCTCAAAGCGCCTGCTATGGTTCTAGGTCAGCATGATTCTCTACTGAAGGATTCTTCAAGCCAAAGGAGACATTTAACACTGAGATCACTTACAAATACCTTTCCTTTATGTTGATAATGGATTGAGGCTGCTTATACCTCTCAAAACTGGTTATAGGGCACCAGGAGATGACTGAAATTTACTGTAAGCTTTGTCATCCTAGCTACCATACCCATATCCAAATCCTGAAACTCCTCAGCCCAGTTCATGCTTCTATAGACCTTGCTTTCCAGAAGCATTGACAGTAGATCAGGTCAAACTGAGGAGAATGAAGCCAAGGCTTGTGACTAGATTATGAATGGTGTGCAGACTTGGGGTCCTGCTATCAACAGCTCCTGCCTACTTTTTTTCTATCCCTATTCTAACACTTTCTTTTCTTTGGCATACTTCTGTCTTCTTTCAATAATATATTGGATTAGCAGATCAGGAATATCTCTCTTGAAATACCTTTAGAGTTTATGATTAGTGAAAACCTAGAAGTAATACTCAACAAAACGTGACCAACATAAATTCATTCTCCTTTGGAGTGTGCTATTGTGGCATTTTTCCAGCAATGAAGTTAGAAGTCATTATCATCCTCAAAACTACCTAAATCAAGTCAACCAGGTCGGTTTTTCTTCTAGAAGTACTTACTAGCTGAAGGAATAAAGCATTTTATCTAAAGAAGACTTGTATTTCACAGCTGTTGTTGAAGTTGACATTGAAGCTGACTTCAAGTGCTTTAACATCCATCCTAGCTGTAGTAATGTAATGGTGGTCAACTGCTATGAACTCTAAAAACAGATTCTAAAGAGAAACCTCCTACCCCTTATGTGCATTTACCACTTTTCTGGCAGACTGGTCACTTTTTGACTCTAGCTCAAAAGGAGAGAGGGGAAACTGGCTTCATATCCCAATGAACAGAGAGAGGAGTGGAGCTGTGCACATTCTACAGAAGGGGACCATCGAAAAGAGAGGTGAGACAAGTTCAACTACAACCACAGTGGCAGACCCCAACAGAACTTCACAGGATCTCACATAGGGTCTGTGTTTTCTAGGATTACAATAAAAAGGGTTGGGTTTTTATTTTACCATTCATGATTAGAATTGTTACATGTTGCTAAAACCAACACATTTCTACATAAAAATGGCAGGCAAGTACACTCAGGAAGGACTGTGTTGAGGCTTTTTCATAATTATCCATGAAACTTTCCAATTTCTCTTCTGTTTTTTCCCCTTTTAACAAGAGGTACTTGACAAGTGGCTAAAAGCCAAAACGTAACAATCAGCAGAAATATTCTTTCTCTTCTCAATCTATCTGCTCAATTTACTAAAAAAATATTTTCTTTTGTCTTTGGAGTGACTTTTCACACAAAAAGCTTCACAAAATCCATGGGATTATTTTCTTTGTACGGCACCATTTCTTGTTTCACACTGAAACCTTAATAACTTTAAAGCAACTCATGCTTCCCAGGGGAGAAGAACTTGTCAGCGTCTTAAATCTACTACATGATCTCTGTGCTGTATGACAAAAAAACTGCTATAAAACATGATGCAGCATGAATCTGTATTACATGAACTTTGTTTAAGTGAAGTTCTGACAGGTTGCCTTGAGATGGTTGGAAAGTCAAGGAGACCTCACCTAATGTGTGAAAAAGAAGATGAATGGATAACAGTATTGACCAGCTGGAGACTTCTACCTGGGAACTTCCACAATAAGCACAGACATATTAACAATTCTTGTTAAATTAGTCTGCATTATCTCAGCCCTATCCCGAGGGAAGATCCCATGGCTCCACTTTTCATTCCATTTTTTCTGCTTTGCTGTAACCTCCATATTCCCAACCTCATTCCAAAATCCACCTTCTCTTAACTCTGTTGACTGACACAGAGCCGACCACTCTCTCTCCACTCCATAGTCCTACTAGTTTAGGCTCAGCTACATGCTTTCAGAAAGGGGCTTTACAATGATTGCACAATCATTAGAGCTCTTAAATTGCTTATATCTTCTGCTTTGTCTGCAGGAGAGGTCACCCTCATACTACAAGTCCTCAGCAAAACCCTGAACCACTGAGCTGCTTCCAGTCAGCAGAGCGTGCTGCTGGAGTGCTTCAGGCTGTAAGAGTGCCTGGTAATGCCCTGCACTCTACAGTATGAATGGGAAGAAAAGCCAACTTTTTTAGAACACTCCTGTAGCCCAGACCATTACAGCGCAGTTGCGCTGGCAAAGCAATGAGAGCTGAGAGTTATGGCACGGGAATGGGATTGTAGGACAAAAGGCAAACCCAAAGCTTCCTCAGCTGGCTTTGTTGCCAGAGGCAAACTGAAATATCCATATAGTTTGCTCAAGTGTTGTCCTGAAGAGCGGAGCAGGCACATCAGGGACGGGACAGGAGCAGGAGACCTTCACAGCTTGAGCAAGTCGTATGTCCTCTCCACATCCAGCTGCTTGCTCAGCTTTGTGAGGGGCCATTCACGGGAAAGACACCTGGCTCTCAGGGCAGCCATGTCCCTTCCATGCCAAGGAAAGGGCCTCACAGAGACATAAGCATTTTGAAAGGGTTGGAAAAGCCTGTCCTGAGGCTTGCCAGTTCCTGATACGGTGCGGCCTTACCTTTGTACACCTCCAAAGAGAAAGTCCTGTCAGGAAGATTTGTTCTAGCAGAAATTGTTTTAATAGGAAGCACATGGCAGCCCCATTTTCAAACCCGCTTTCTTCTTTTATCTTTGTCTCAGGTACACTGACATTAAATTAATCTCAACTCAAATTTTAAAGGACTTAATTCCGTGTTCTTTCGTGACTGTTAAAAGACAGAAGCAGAAGGCAAATTTAACTACAATGCGAGGTTCAATTATTTCAATTACCACCTCCTGCCTAAATGAAGTCTGTTCCTTCAAAAACATCTGCAATTTTACACTCATTTGCTCTTAAAATAGCATTAATTATAACAGTTTCTCTGAAAATTATAAAAGAATGCATTAACAAATTAAATAATTACTTACATTAAAAAGTGGCATACATGTTTAATTTATAAATTAGTTATTTACCTTACATAATTGACTATGCTGCCAAGGACAAGCCTAAACAAGTATCTCATGAATGTAACATGAGATTTTGTTCCCTTTTTTACACATATTGTAAGAGTCATGTTAAAATGAGATCCCATTTTGGAGGCCACTTCACAAAACAGAATAGACAGATCTTCAGTAGTTAATACTTATAAAAAGCACACTAAAGTGGTATAACTTACATGTGAAATTACCCTGCTATCACTTTGGTGCTTTTTCTGGATGGGGATGATAGGTGTTGATGGGACTGTTTCTCTGGATTTTGTTAGAGTGTGGATCAATGAAATGAAAGAAGAAAGGGGGGGGAAAAAGAGGAAAAAACAAAAAGGAGGACGAGATAAGAGAACAAAAGGTTGTTGCACAATCAGAAAAGCAGTGAAGTGACTGTTAGGCTGACAATGGTGGTCCACAAAGGGACCCAGGACATCCACCCCAAAAAGCTGGCAAGGGAAAACATGGATAAAAGTCCACAAAGGAAGGAAGGCAGGTCTTTGTGACATTTTCTGTAGGAAAAGAGTATTTGTCAGTCTCTGTGTAAAGATTTTGCTTCAGTTATGCAAAATGGTAGGAATAAATGCCTTACAGTGAAGAAAATACTTTGGTGTAGCAGTTATACAGGAGTGAAGTGAGTTTTAGTTACAGACCACCCTGTTGTATGGCTGCTGTTACTCAATTTAGTCAGAACAGAAAATGAACTGACACAAAGGGATACATTTCTAAAGCTGTATTTTAAATCATAATCATGCTCTGTTTCTAATCCTAGGAAATTGTTTCTGTGCCCAGAAAAGGCAGGTGCTGTAATTTTGAACTGAATAAGCAATAAAATATTTCAATTTCTTCTTAGACTGCCAGATTCCATTCAACCTTACCTATGAACATCACCATCTGTATCCAGAAATAAGTGGAATGAAAGATGTATAATCCCAGTGTGAACACTCTGCATATCAACACATTCATTCCCACACTTCAGTCAGAAAAACTACAGTGGGCACTGTCAACAAAACAGTGCAAGGAACCTTTAGTTTCTCTGCTCTTCCTACTGTTCTTCCCAGCACAGATTGAGGCCACTGCTTTGTTGGGATCAGTGTCAAAGACTCCCCTACTTATTTTCAGAGTACTTCTGTGCAACGTACTTACTGGCTTCCCAAGACACATACATACCCGTGTACATGCTGATTCTGCATTATTAGTTTGTAAGACTGAGTCAGGAAGACGGAAAAGAATATTTTGCAAAACCATATTATTTGTCCTATTCAGATCTAAGGATGGAGTTTGTCACGATTCTGCAGTGAATGTGGATGACCAGCTTTAACAGGTTGAATATTAATGGAACCAGATATTGAAATTTTCTGCACAACATTGAGGAACCTCCTGTATTAACATTGTACTAAACACAATGGCAAATAATAATGAATCAGAACCCAGATGATTGCCCATCTCTAAGTCGAAAACACAGGCATTGACTTTATTCCTCATCTGTAGAAAAATTTGCAAGAATTTCATTCTGGAACCACAGTCTACATGTCCACTTACAACTCAGTTGCTCTCTGTAGGACATGTGAAAACAGGGACTGAACTTTCAAGAGTAACCCCAGTGTGTTGTCAGTGGCATCATGAGCAAAGAAATTGTACACACATAATAAACCTGAGTTAAAGCAGCTAGCATCTCTTCCCTATTATTTCAATAAGTTAAGTGGTAAAGGGGCAGAAAATCTCAGCCCTGGGGACTCACTAAAGGCATATTTTCTTATTAGGATCTTGCTGAAGGAGGAGATTTAGTGCACCAGGGCCAGCAGATTACCCCTGCGGATCAAGTACTGATTAATAAGTGATATAAAAAGCTGATGGAAACACTGTTGAAACTTGTACTCCTCAGAGATGTTCTATCTGAGTAATAAGAGGTGCTGGCTCCTCGTTCCTCTCCATTTCAGGTAATTCCAGAAATAAATCTTTTATACGACTTCCACTTTCTGACCTCTGATCCTTCAATCCTTCCCTCTCTGTCTCTGCATTTTATTCTTTGTTGTTTCTTGGTGCTTCTCCTTAGCTGTGCAAATCGCAGTGTGTTTGGTTAGTGTTTAGTATGGTTTCAGTAGCAGAGGATGGGGGTGCTGGCGTGGCCCTCCTTAAGAAGCTTCGCAAAAAGCTCCCCCAGCTCCACTTCAGCCCAGCCTCTGGAGAAGGCAGAGCCAACCAGCACCTCTGCAAGTAAACATGTTTAAGAGGGGAAACAACCTTGGCAAGGGCATTTGTTTTGGGAGCTGTCTTTTTTTTTGGAGGGGGTAGAAGAGAGGGAGAAGACAACCATGCAGTCAACCTTGTTAGTGAGGACATGGTCAGGAAGACACACCAGAGCAGGCATTTCCCTTCAGCCTGTAGCAAGATGGCAGGTTGATTCCTTGCAGTCCTCAGAGATCTCCAGTGGAGAAAAGGTTGGTTTGCAGCCTGTGGAGAAGCCCACGGCTGGAGCAGGGAGCCTTGGAGAGGCCCATGCTGGAACAGGCAGTTAATCCTGAAAAATACCCTGACTCTGAGGAAGATTGGAGCTGGGGTCATGTGTCGCTGGGAGAACCGCTGTCGACGGAAGACCCCCACGCTAGCTGAAGGAGTTCATGGAGAACTGTCTCCTGTGGGAGTGACACCACACTGACACAGGGGACAACTGTGAGGAGTGTTTCCCTTGAAGAAGAGCGAGCGGCAGAAACAGCGTGGAGTGAACTGGGACTGACACAAGCCCCTGTCCTCTGCCCTGCTGTGCTGAGTAGAGGGGCGGAGGTAGCGAAACTGGGGCTAGGAAGAAGGGAAGGGTGAAGGGTTGATGTATTTAAGATCCTGCTGTTGTTTCTCTCTCTGTCCTACTCTGATTGGACTGCTGATTTTGTAGAGATTTTGTTGTTTAAATTAAATTGATTTTGTTTTCCCAAGTTGAGTCTGTCTTCTGCCCATGACCATAACTGATGAGTGACCCTTCCCCGTCCCTTGTCTCCACCCTTAAGCCAACTGCTATGTTTTCTCCTGCTGGAGTGAGAGAGTGTCTGCATGGTGCTTAGTTGCCAGCTGGGTTTAAACCATGACACGCCGATGCTAAATTTCTGCAAGTGTGGCATAATGCAAATAGCCAGAATAATGTTTAAACCTCAAACATTGCTATATTTAAAATGTAATTCTTTGTTTATTGGACATTATTTCCCTCTGCTTAATCAGACATTGGCAGAAATAGACAAGGATTTCCAGAAACAAGGAAAGAATATTTTGTGCAAAAATCTGTCACATTTTTTCCATGGATTAGTTTTTTACACAGATGAAATAAAATTGTGGGGAAAAAAATACCTCAGATGCTTATCCCAAATGATCTTCATTCATCCTCCATACTGATACAAAAAGTTCTCTGTATGCCCCTAAAGTAATAGAATATAGTTTAAACAGTTTTAATATTTAAAAGGAACTTTCACAAATGGGGAAAAAAATACAGGGAAACTGGTGATAGGGTTTTTTTCTGCTTTTCTTTAAAGTTGTAGAAGATATGATATATTCCTTTATTAGCTGACAGCCTTTGAAACTGCACTTAAAAGCTCTGTCAATGATATACCTAAGTAACTATAATGCAGAAATTTCCTTTTCCTACATTGCCCTCACAAGTGAACATTACTTCAAGATATGATTCTAATCCATGATAAATTACAGCTCTGAAATCTTGGACTGAAATACTGTGGCCCAAATTTTGTTGACACTTTTCAAGAATTAACAGTTCTGCTGTCACTGGAAATACTCATTTGGAATTTTCTGACCAGCGAGGATGAATAGGAATCTTCCTTCCTCTACGGTTGCATCACAACCTAAGTGACAGAGAATACGAGCGGTCCTGGGATAAGAGACAGGGATCTGAAGTTGTTGCCCTGGAAAATGGTCATGTTGCCTCTTTCAGAGGATCTGGGGACAGAGAAAGGTAAGAGCTAGATAAGCTATCTAAAGAGCCCAGCATTCACACAGCTATCTCCTTTGTCATTTTTAACCCACAATCCAGTGGTGAATTCCCAGATCTACTAATTTCAAGCGATCCTTTCGGCTACCTACATGAACAACGCACAACAACTACATGGGCAACATTAATTCTTACACGAATGTATGTGCTTCTGAGGATACCCACAGAATTTGTCCTTCCCCAGAATGATGTGATAAGGTGGGAAGGCACAGGCTGATTGTTAACATCACGTTTCAATAAGATATTTCTCTATGGCCCACAAGCTGGCCTAACCTCAAGCATGAACCAGATGATGTGGAGCAGAAAGAAGCATTTCCACTAGGCAGTCTTGGAGAATACCACTAACAGAAGAAATGGCAGACAAATTGTCCAGTTTTCCCTGAGAAGACTTTGTATGTTCTGTCACTTACACCAGAGGCCAAGCTAAGAGGACTGAATGCCCGTTTAGCATGTGCACAGAATCTGATGGACTTTAAGGGGCAAACAGGAGCTGGGAACATCTGGCAATGGTCAGGGAGCTCCTGACCTGCTAGATGGGACATCTGAGTTACATTTCTAACAGGTGCCTATGGACCACGTAAGAAGAAACTTGACTCAAGGTTCGAGTATGACTCATGACTGAGAGAGCTGGAGAGAATGCAAGCAATGTTTTGTGCTTTCCTCTCCAGTGTGTCAACCAGGGTACCTCATGATGTCCTCAAGAGTGGTCAAAGGGCTAGACAGTCCTGTCACAGGCTTCATGACCACATCTGGGGTGCTTGGCTTGCTGACATCATCGCTACTGTCTAAATAATCATACAATGTAGAGATAAAGCAACTAATCACTAGTTTAATGTATTGAGCATGTTATGGACTTTCATAATACAAATCAAAAATACTGACATCATTCAGCACAATCCAAATCAGCAGCAGGTAATTTAATTAAAAAATTACGAATTTGAACACTGCTGAAGATGACCAGCCGTATTCTGCATTATAAATCTATTGTTCAAAATCCCCATGCAGATTCTAGGCCTTTCTCAAGAAAAGGGAGTAAAAAGTCTCATTTCCAGTTCGTTGGAGAAGTCTAACCATTAGGCAGTTCTGTGAAAGGGTGGACACCACACCTATGCAGTTAAGAGAGCTCTGACATAGAGCATAGTAATAATTTTCATGCAAGAAGCACAGTGGTGGCATTGGCTCTCAACCAGTGTTCCCACTTCAGAAGTAAGTTTTAAAGATGAACCATAAGGTTCAGAGAGAAGGAACTCGAAACCATGTATTTGAGCAGTATTTGCATTTATATATTTCAATGTGTGGCTTTTTGAGATTTCCCTAAAACAGCCCCAATTTATTTATTGCTTAAATGGGAAACCTAGCCACCTGTTGATGCTGGGATCAAATCGTAGCTCTTAGGCACTGCAATATTTAAGAGTAGCTTCGGCAGGCAAAAGGGACTTTATCCACAGCTCTTTTTTTCCTCAGTACTTTATCAACAAAATATCAGCACTTGCTTGAGTTCCAGAGGTGATCATTAGCTGAGGAACAACCAGATACTAGGAAAAAAGAAAACCTTTAAAGAAATATGTCCATCTTTTACGACAGCTGCATGTGCGTACACATCTTTAATTCACCTGCTCTCATCTTTAATATTTTATAACCCTGTGTCATTTAAATGGGATTTTATGAAAGTATCCAGGTGCTTGCAAATATCTGCAATGACACTGTTCCTGCTGACCTTTCTGTCAAGAGAGATGTTGACGTTTTTTAAAGATGCATTTGACCCTCAAAACAGCATCTCTTATTATGTCAATGTAAAAAAAAGGAGAGCTGTGCCTCAGCTCAATTTCCATCCTTGTAAAAGGAAAGACTTAATGGCCTTAACATATAGGTGAGAAACATGGTGAAATGTGGAATTCTTTTTATAATTGTTACTGAACTCTTTCTACAACCCATCAGCAAATGCGTCAGGAATGGTCTACCATGGCATTTTACAGGAAAGAGCATTACTTCAATCAAGAAGCGTTTCAGTTACTTTACTACTTAGATATTTTAGCAGTCAATAAAGGTTACCTTGAGAAAGAAAAAAGCAACATAAATAGATACATACATGTGTATTGTGTATTATTATGTAAATGCAAATAATACACTTAAACTAGCTGCCTTTCGACACTGCTTCATGCCTCCTAAGCTAGCTCAGAACCAGAGAACAGATCCTAAGAAAGAAAAGTTATAGTCAGAAACTTCTTCCAGAAGCATTCCAGGAAAGAAGACTTTCCCTATGTCTGTCTATGGCTGTGCAAAATAATTGAGTGGAAACAGCAAAAACAGCTTTCTGGCAACTCTACTTTCTGGTACAATTAACTTTCTCTGGTTTTCTCTCAGTAGGAAAAAAACTGTAATGTTTTTCACTGACACCTTTTATATAACTGTCCAGTTTCATATATTTCTTCCAATTTCTTTTTGTCTTTGCTATTGCAGGTTTTCACCATCTCCTCCAAGGCAAAGGAAAATTAGACTAAACTATAATTAAAGGACAATACTGAACTACTGTTGGCGGGCAGATTAGAAAAAGAAGAAGAAACGAGGAATATGTTAAAAATATTCTGCAGGTATTTTCTGTTTCCACATGAAATTTCTTAACTAAATGCAATTGTAGATACATTTCTGCAGTGTATAAGAAAACAATGTTAATATTCTGCACTATAACTATTTTTATATATTATGTATTTCTACCAATATTTCATTTAATCTCTCCTTTGTGTTTACAACAGCGAAGTCTTTGAAGGAAGGAGCTGTGTGGATAGATGTATGCTAAAGAGATCTTGCCAGCCAACTAAGCCACATGGGTTGCTGTTTAGGTAAAAATACACATACCTGAACACAGAATTAAGTAAAAAGACTTCTTAACCCATCATACTCTCTCTGCCCATAGGCCAGTGACCTGCTTAGGGAAAGAATACAAGAAACAAGGTGACTAAAGATTGATTCTTTCCCTAGTGGATTCCCCAGCTTCCTGAAAAGAGCATATGGAGGGACTTGAGGAACTTCTTCATCCAGAAGTTGTAGACAGACTATCATGTTTAACAGCTACTTCATAAATTCATCCAACTGTTATTAAAAGCTGTATAGTCTTTTGGCCTGTGCAGTAGCCCAAAGTTTAATTACATTTGATCAGTAGCTCTTCTTTTTATTTGTTTTGAGCATGATGCCTGAGGGTTTCACTGGATATCCCTTCCTGCTTATGTGAAATGAAGAGGAAGACTTCCCAGGTATTATTTTTACAAGCTGTGGGATCATAACGTTTAGTGTATTTTCTAGTTGCAACAATTCTGTACCTGTGACGATTTTATTATCTTTCATTGTTCCTTTTCTTCCATGTCTGGGGTGTGCAGAGCTTCATTCAGTGCACGCAGATGTAGTATACCCTGTTACAAAGCCAAAAATGGCAAAATTGTGGGTTCAGTCATCCTACTAAAAAGCAATTTTCATGTTATCCTTCACTATGACTGATCTTAAGTATGAATTTCACACATAAAGTCCTTAAATAACAGATTTTAAGACAGAGAAATGAACTGTATAATGAAATAATAGACGCTGAAATTCAGTTCCCTTCCTACCTCCAAGTTATAGAATCATACTTATAAATTTTAGAGTTCTTGTTTTAACTATTAATTTAAGAATAAGTTTTTCAGTAAGAATCTTTTTCTAATTATCCTGCAATCTTAGTCAATGTAAGTTTATCTGAGAAATTACAGTGTGTCATAGTATTAGACTGTAACATCATCAACAGAAGAATTTGACTTTCAAGCAAAAGGAGAACTTGTGTTAAGTTGTATCTAGGAGGAAAGATTTATCATTCAAATATACATTTCATCAAGAAACACAAGTGGAACACAAGAAAAAGGAGTTGCTTTTTCTGATAGGTTGTTTGTTTGCTTGTTTGTTTGTTTGTTTGTTGCAATGGAAGTACTTCTGATGCATAACATCACCCACAAAAATTGTTTTCTAATCCTAAATAGTACATTAAACACTTGACCTTTAAAACAAATGTGTGAATCAGCTGTCATGTCTGTACCACATATACTGAATAATAGCCTCACTGATGAACAAATTTAACAAGACTTCAATAGCAAGCCACTGATCTAAACAAAGTAGAAGCTGTCTAATCTTTAATGAGAGTGGTATGTGTCTCTGTGCTTTCTGGACAAAGCTAAAATATCCAAGCGAGCACTCCCAAATAGTGTTGGATTAAATACCATGTTGAACTTCTATTATTTTCAGGCGGGTCCATTTAAGTTCAGAATGCTTTCCTATCTAGTAGATGATAACATCACTGCTTGTACTGTGAACCCTAACAGAGAACAATTTGCATATGAAAGGTAGAAAACCCTCCAGGTTGATCTGTTTTATCTAGAGTTCACAATTTGTAGGCTATTCGGAGTGTAAGGACTTGAAAATAAAAATACAACACAATACCAGTTTAAGAAACCACTGAGAACCTCTTCCCCTCTCAATATTTTTTTTTATTTTTTTATGCAAGTAACTGTTGTAGAGAAATAAAACTATGCTTTTACCATCTTGAGAGTATAAAAATGGGATTCTGTCAGTTCTCAGGTTGTAATTAAGTGACTGAGAACAATACCTTTATTTCTCTTTTTTAATAAACTTCCATGACTATACAAATCCCTTAAGTGTGTCTTCAGTCATCTCACTACATAGAATTTCAATATGAATGCCTTCTAACGTGCTCATAATTATCACAAAGTCAAATATACTTTATAGTTGTGTCATTTATCAACCATTTGAAAATCATTCATTCACATCTAATACAGATTAATTATTACTAATAAAACATGAGTCCTAATGAAAAACAGGAACTCTACAAATACTGTCCTGAAACTGACAAATCTGTAAGACACAGCCTATCTCATTTCTTTCAGAAGTAGCCATATCCCAGAAATAATTCCTCAGCAAATAACTTCTTTGATGGTTTTGCAAAGATGGCCACAGAAAGGCTCAATCAAAAGGCATACATTGAAAAATTCAGCATTACTGTGAGAAATGGGTGCTTTTTCTACCTGGAAGATGTCAGTCAATAGTACTAAGCAAATATGAAATAAAAACTAAAGCTTATTCTATGAAAAGGAAGCCATAAAATTAATATTTCTATAAAAATGCAGCCACCACTACTAAAGAAAGCAGTTACTCTGAATTTAGAAAAAAAAATTAAACTTGTTTTGCAGAATTTTTTTACAGATTTGTTTGTCTCCCTTAGGCAGTGGTTAGGTCCAGGCTGAGGCAAAGCAGGGAACACTTTGCCACCATCACCGTGTGATACCAACTTCAGAAAAGGCCTTTCTTGGCTTCTTTCTGTGTTAGCAAAGGGTGCAGGAAAAAAGTGATTGCAGTTAGGAATATTTTCCAAAACCTCTAGGGATTGATGTAGTTATTGACCTAGGCTGAATGCTGGTTAAATATTTCAGCTCTATGGGGTAACAAGTGTAAAGTGCAGGATCTGTTCACCCCTGGGCATGTGTTACCACATGCCAGGTACAAGAATAACATTAACACGCTGAAGCGAGCCCAATGAGAGCCACCAGGATGGTCTGGTACAAAAAATGGCTGAGAGAAATGGTCTTGCACAGCCTTAGGAAGAGAAGGGGCAGGGGAGATTTTGTGGCAGTCTTCAGCTGTGTAGTAAGAGGGTGTACAGAGGACAGGCAGCCAAACCCTTCTCAGAGGTTAACAGTTTTTACTGGGCCACTCCGATAATAACGACGCAGTTTAGTGAAGGCTGATAAACACTCAGAGTTCACCCTGGTGAATTTTCCCCCGGGGTGCTCTGTTCTTACATTGTGGCTACAGCTCTACAGCGTGTATATATATACATCTATATATTGTGGCTATACGTGTAGGTGCGGCTTACGTCTGTGGCTGCACTGGCAAGATAGCGCGGGCTTGAACACAGTCACACGCAGTGACCCTTGAGATGAAATGACACTAATACAAAATAAATTGCCAGGCATTGTAAGTGGAGAAGGAAATAAAATACAACTCAGTCGTTGTACAATTCTTTTCCTACACGTTATTAGTAAACACGCAGGGGGTTTGCTTTCAACCTCATTGTTCTACTTTATAGACAAAGGATATCGTGTAGTCCAGATGCAGATCTGCTCAGTCCTTTAGTTGCAGCTTATATCAGCCTGCCAGATCTGTATTGATTCAGCACAAGTGCTCAAACCGTTATTCCAGTGTAATGAATGCCGCATGCTAGCAGAGGAGGTTTCTGAATGCTGGCCATATATTTCACCTGCAATATAAGGTCTTTCCCATAGCAGCCAAAGGAATCTGCTTATAAAATATCTAAATTTTCCTTCTTTCATAAGAAAAACTTTAACAAACTTTGTAGTAGGAGTGACATTACTTTAAACTGTCAGCTGACAGGCCTACAAAAACTGTTGTAGCTTGCTGCTGGCTTTTTGGCTTAGCTAAGTGGAGGGAGCAAACTTTCCAAACAGTTATTAACATTTCAATTAACTCCAGTCTTTCCTTGGTACTCCAGTTTGTGGCGGAAGCCAATGCAGCTGAATTCCGCAGGCCTTGAGGCATCCTTCAGTTTGTCTGAGAGAGCTCTCCAGTTGATGATTTGATGCAGTGAGCTTTTCCCCTTCTTTAGCCTGACACTGTGGTTCACGTTTGTGAAGTGTAAAGCAAATTTTGTAACACCAGAGGTTTGTGCTTTGTCTTCAAACATGCTCATCAGTAACAACACAATATTCAACAATTCCCCAGCAGCTTCTTCAACATGAATAGAGCTATGCTCAGCTTAGAGGAGCAAAGAAGTATAAATATCCTCGTAGCTTCACATATACCTTAAATTTGCCATTTATCACCGTGCTGCAGATCCAATTTAACAGATTTTTAGAAAACACTTGTTGCTTCCTCACAGCAGTTGAGAAGTATACTAAAATCTATACTTTGGAAATCTTCCCAGAGGCACGTTGGTAAATATGAAAAACATTTGGCTCTTGTCATTCTGTACTAGTTAATTTTCATGCTGGAGTATGCAATAGATCAGGCAAGTTCTCTGAACTCTCAAGAACTCTGAAGTTCTAGACGTATACACATATGAGCAGGTCTTCATTTTCATTTAAAAATATATACTTAGATTTGACTTCACATTTGCATCCAAACCAAGGTAAAACTGCTCTTTTCATAGTTAAATTTGTCTTCTTTAAGAGGAAGTGTCGAATTAATATGTTAGAGACAAGTTATCACATCTCCCTTCTCAAAATACTGCAAAAATGTGTACTGTGCATTCTTCAAACTAGTTTGCACTTTGTACGTCAGAGAACATAATTAAATTTATATTTCATATTTAAAAAGATTAAAAATGTTTTACTTTGAAAAGGATAAGAATGACTAGCATTTATTTAAATGCTGTTCAAGCTCCACAGACATAACAAAGAACTTTTCCCCACCTGCCAATTGAGAATACCATCCCATTCCACAGTTGTTCTGGTTTGAGCTAGAGCAGAACCCAGTTTCCTTTCAGTGATTTTCCTTTCCAGCTCAGTCTCTGCTCAGTGGCTGCACTGTCTGAAGTTAACGGCACAGTTTTGCAGACAGTGTCTGCTTCTAGAGGTGATAGCGCTTGATGTTTGCAGTTACTACTAGGGACTGGTGTGCAGAAAGGCTTTTGCTTATAGTTCTACAGAATGTCATATTCAGTATAAAGTTGAGGGATCACAAGGGTCAAGCCCTCTTCTTCTATGGCTGGCATTCAAGGAGGACTCTGTTTCTCTGCCTTCAATCACATTCCATAAGTTCCTGAATCCAGTTCCCAAATCCAGTTCCTGAATCCTATTCCATCTGCCACTGAGTCTGGGCTCTGGGGGAGTTTGATATTGATTTTGAATATATTTGTATGTATTTCATTATTTTGTCATTCATATTATCTTCTATTTTTATTGTTACTGTTTCATTAAAGCTGTTTGGGGGAGGGGGGGCGGGGAGCGGGGCGGTTTCCAACCCAGAAGTCTCTCTCCCTTATTTCCTTTCCCCTCCTCTTCTGGGAAGGGAGAGGGGTTAATAGAGACCCTCTGTCATTCATTTAGTGTCCAGCCACACCTTAACCCTTGACAATAGTTCAATCGCTGAAGTTTTTGATACATGGTAATCATGAAACAAATTTATACATCTCTTCAGCAAACTTTAAGGGAAATAATGACTCTGATTCGGCTCTCAATTGCATAAGCACTAACAGCAACCAAGTTAGTGAAGTTTAAGAATTTGTTAAACTAGCATAGCTAAGAACACAATGTCTGATGCAAGGAGGCACACATTATGTATACGTGATCTGCAGTCACTCAAAAAAAATTGCCTAATATAAATTACTAGAAAAATAAATACTACGTAGGTTCTACAAGCATTCTTCAGAGCATATCCTACCGTTGTAACAGAATGGCTTGGGATGACTGAGCTAGTGCCATAAGAAGTGTCTGAAAAAACCATTTTGGTGCAAGAATATTCAAATTAGAAAACCAGCAAATATTGTTTTTTCCTTAAGTGTAAAGGCTTCATCATTTGACTCTTTGTCAGTATGTTATGACTTTTGTACAGCCTCTGAGTCACAATGGCATTCTTATACAAGATTAAGTACATTGTCAGGACTCAATAATTAATTTTAATGGCAGAAAAAACTTATTAAAACAGTAACTCAAATAATCAGTAAATTAAAGCCAGTGGAAAAAAAAAGCGGGGGGGGGGGTGCAAACATAACTGATATTTTTAAATGCTGGGTCATGCTGAGTATTTATTTCTCATGTTTGCACTATTTCTCAATCTAACATTGGAGAGTGACAAGGACCTTGTGAAAAATAAAACATCAGCACCCGATGAGTGAATTAAATAACTTAAATGAATCTTAAGAGCTTGCTAGAAATAAGAATACAGCAGAAATGGCCTGATGTTGCCATTAACAAAGTTCCAGAAGTCAGTGTTTTAGATTCATCTGACCTCTGCCTATTTCATTTCTTCTTGCAAATGCTTCTGAAAAAAGGTTATTCCTCATATTTTTTAAAACTTAGAATGAAGAGTAGCAAGTTATTTAAAGTAGATTTTAATAGGTGAGAGCCAGCATTCGGAAAGAACACCCCATATCTCTGAAAAAATACCGGACAATAGATTTCAGTTCTACAGCCTTCCATTTATTTTCCCAGCATATCTGTTAAGTGCTAAGGTGTGTCTCTGCATGTTTGAAAATAATTTGTATGTCAACCAAAACTGCAAACCTGCCATCAAGTCCAAATATGGCACAAAATAAATAGCCATAAAGTTAAATTATTTATTTTTCTGATACAATTGCATATTGCTAAAATTTTGTGGCGTACAGACATCACAGTCTCCGTGTTCCTTTCCTCGATTTCATGAATTCCATTTCGCGAAAAGAATAGTAACTTTCAAATCATCACCTAAACCAGTATGGAATCTCACATAGCAATAGTCCTTGCCACACCCCAGAGAAATGACTTGTCACCTCAGTCTTTCACAACATCCAAACAGAAGCAATGTTAAACAACGGTGCTATTTCAGTGCTCAGATACGTAGCTGAGGATTTAAAAGTGTTGCCCCTGAAAAGAAAACAAGAAAAAGAAAGACAGAACACAAACATGAACTAGACTTGATGAATTTCTTCTTCCATGGCATACAGATCTCACATAAAACCCTCAATATAATGTTATCTTTCAAATTAAAAGGTGATTCCAATTATTTTTTAGTTATGATAGTTAGGATCTACTCTCTTGTAAAACAAAGTGTCTTCATTAACAAAAAAACTCTGTTTTCCATAAACAATTGCATAAAGAAACTTTACTCATAGAACATTTGCTGAAAAATTATCAAAAAGATATTTTGAAAATGGAATTCTGAAACAACAGTTCTGAAACCTCCCAGTTTTCCCAGACATGGAGACGTCTCCACTCACCTTTAATTACTAAGAAATACGTAATGCAAGAAAATAAACATCCTGAAATCAAGAATTTTGCAAGGGGCTGAAAACAATCTCAAGAAATTATTAAAATCACATCTACTTGTTGTAGAATAGAAACATTTGCATAATGAATTTTCCTTCAATATCATGAAAAGAGTGGATAATATATGCACATAATCTGTGTCTATGCTATTGAGAAACTCTAACTAGAAGAAAAATACGCGGACTTTTTATAGATCTAACAGATGAAAGGCTTACCACCACATATTCAGATAAATTACTTCCCAGTCATTTTACTGCTTAAGCATTTCAGCAGTTCAGACTAAATCCTTCTTTAACAGGTAATAGGCAACAGAGCTGAAACCGGTGTCTAAGCGCCTCTTCAAAGCCTTAGTGTATACCATAGTTACTGCCCTGCTACAGTGGACTGTAAAAACAGTCGTTTCTTAAAGGGACAGACAGGATTCAGGTGAAATATATCTCCAGCGTGTTACATCTCTGTGAGAAACTCAAGTGAAGCCAGAGTGCAGCAGTCTTAGCTCCCCTCAGGATGTGGCCTATGAAATGTTAGAATTGCAAAGAAATTTAATTAAATCAATACTAATCCCCACAAAAATAGGTGGAGCTGCAGCATTTATTTCCCAGATATTTTCAAGGGAGGTTATTGACCCACCATATCAATCTACAAGATGTATAGTGTAAGTGAGACGGCACTGTGCCAATAAGGCTCAAGAAGACTCATTTTAAAACAGCAACACTACCTCAACAAAATCTACTGAACATATTTTACTTCAGGAAGGATTCACACAATTACTCATACCTATTAATTCAACATAGAAAAGAAGGCTCAAGGGGCATCTTGTTACTGACTACAACTACCTACCGGAAGGATATAGAAAGTACAGAGACAGACTCTTCTCAGAAGTTAACAGTGATGAACGAGAGACAATAGGCAAATGCTGCAGTAAGGGAAACTGACAAGATACTAGGAAAAGAATGCACCATGGAGATGGTTAAGTCCTAGAAGAGGTTTCTCAGGTATTGTGGAATCTCTGTCCTTGGAGATATCCAAAACTTGATTTGTCCAGGTCCACTGCAACCTCTTCAGACTGGATCTGTTCGGATGGGACAGCTGGATCAAATAACCTTCAGAGACCTTTTACGACCCATGTCATTCCATGATTCTGTTCAAAAATGTATCAGAGTTACAGTACTAAAGAGTTTCAAATACCACATTAGAGAATTCAATATTAAAGGTGGTACATTTTCACATAGCAGCAATTACTGCATGTATGTAAAGATCTGTAATACCAAAACAGATACTGCTCATTAATTAAATATATTTTTTATTTTATTATTAATATATTTTAAGATCATAATCTATTCCTAACATGCTACAAACATCTAAAACAGATTAAAATTTTTCATGATGGGTGACTTACAAGTAAAATATTTAAATAGAGTTCAGGTGTTGTCTTACAGTTCTTTCATTGTAGCCATCCTAAACTGACCAACTAGGAACATTAACATGGTTTGGACAACGATAAAATGTCCAAAATTATAATGATATTTGCAACTGATTCCATTTCTTTTAATGAAACTGGATGTGAATACTACCAATATATTTAAGAAGTATTAAGCCAGTGCCTGAATCCCTATTATCAACTAAATTACATAAAACTATGAAACGTCATAAAATTTCAAGATAATCTAAAACCTCATTGAAGCGTGAGTTCACTTACAAAGTCACTTTCTACTGAACATGGAATATGTTGCTAACAAAGGAGATGGGCGTGCTTCCCAACAGTAACAAAGCAAGATGCAAGAGTAAGATGCACATTCTCGAATGTGCAGTAGTTCAAGAGATTCCTAGACAGCATATCCTAATTTGGATGATAGCAGCAGCAGTAAATAAATTAACAATATTTGAACTAAGCTAGCAATATTTAGAAAGAGCGAGCTTTCATCTTACTCTAACCAGTGCAAACTTACCCACCTCCAAGCTATGGGCCACGAATGGAAGCATAACACAAAGAAAGAATTGAAATTTAAGAGTATTCACCAATTTTATTTACAACGGTAGACACTTCCAGGCGTAAATCCTGTTGAATCCATAGGAATACTCCACACTGAGGTTCCTGGATCTAATTTTAGCTCTTGCTGGATATAGAGCAAGGAACACAGTTCACATACACCTAGAGGTGTCTACCTTTTTTACCAAGCTAATGGTCTATCAGTCTGCCTCCAGGAACAGTTACTTACACTTCTAATATTTTTTCTTTGACCCTCCAGCTTCTCTGAAGTTTGCACTAACTGTGATATGAGCAGTATGGACACCTCTATCTAAATACAATATGTCTAGCCTGATTTTCAATGAACTCAGTTCATTTAAGACATTCATTTAACACGTGAGACTTGGTGACATTCTGTGTGTTTCAATAATATGGACAGAATGACCCTGTAATGGCAAGCACAAGGTCTACAACAATTCTGTTTTGGTCTGCAGACTGTGTCTGTCCATGTTTCAAATCCATAACTCAAGTAGAAGTGGCTATTCCTATTGTAACTAAATTCAAATTGTTGATAGTCTAATACAATCATTTAATCATTTCATATCTGAAACCTGGTTAGCAGTTCCCTGAACACAACATCATTGTGGCTTCTGAAAAGATAAAAAAAAGCTACTGCTAGAATTTTTGTCCAAAACTGACCTGATCACCTCAGCAACGGAGTCTTCAGATTACTTCTGTCACTACATGGTTTGAGGTCTCAGGTCTGAAATGACCCAGAGATACTTGCCTGACCTCCAGCTGCTGATCCAGGAGGTCACAGGTCTAGCAGAGACACTGTGTCAGATCTGTCCATCTAGTACAGGTGTTTTGGATGCCTTTTGGCACCTCCTATGAGACAAGATAAATATGGGGTTACTGAATAAAGCCCTAAGGATTTTTTTAATCATCAGCTGAAATTTTCTGTGTTTAACAGAACTCTACTGACCATGTCTTACACAGTTATCTCCTGTGTAGAACCCTACATTCAGAAATCCAAATTTCTGTTTTATTCTCAATCTGAATCCTTTGCTTAAGTATGAAGGTGGTCTTGCCTCTTTGTTTAAAAAAAAAAAAAGTGAAAGCCCATAAGCGTAACATATGAGGTTCAAAAAGTTCTGCGGAGAATTACTACTTCTACTGCTACTTACCCTATTTTTAGACTTTGTCCCTAAATATTTGCCATGGATGGCGAGAGGTAGACAATTCAAGGAAAATATTTGGCCTGATCCATTATGTCTATTCCTTGTTTTTTTATGAAGAAAATATTGAAAACTGAAAAAAAAGATATCCAAACACTGTGATTTTTATTTACCATGATAGTTTTACAATGTAATCAAATGTCTTGTTTTAAAACAGCATCTTGGATATATGTTTTCATTAGAAATTTGATTTAAGATACTGAGCTGTCCTTCTTTAATTAGAAGCTTTAAGAAACATCAAAGACTAAGCAGATTCCTCCACTTAAGCAATGCATAGTCCCTTATATAACATGTAGTAATAGTTGTTATTTATGAGTGGTACTAGTAGAACTAGCTGTATTAAAAAAAAAAAGAGAGAGAAAAAAAAAGAAAAATAAAAAGAACTGAAACTCTCAAAGTAATTCTCAGCAAAATTGTCTAGGAGAGATAATAATTTCAGAATTCCTCCAAATTTTTCGTAGATGTGGTGTTCATAGAAATGGTACAGGTTCATCAGTCTTACAATAATAGGTTTGAAAAAGAGTTTACATGCACAGATAAAAGTACTTTCTCAAATTTTATTTTCAGCAGGTATCTCATCAGAGGTACTAGCATTTTATGAATGATTTATCTCATTTGGGAGGTACAACGGGTGCAGGATGAGCAGAAATCCTGTTTCACGGGAATTTTGAACTGTGGATTAATATTTTAAATCAATCAATATTCATGGTGTCTCTTTAAGCATTGAAAATCTATGGCATCTTAAATGCCAATGTGATGGAATAATAATGTTCTGCACCTTCCAGTTATGAGGCATCCACAAATTAAGCCTCAAAAAATCATTGTTATATCAGATTATTTTGCTGGAAAGTAATCAGGAATAGAATAATTCCATGTCTTGCTAAAGAGTATACAAGAAATAATGTAGAGGAAAGATTATAGAATCAAACTCAATATTCCAGGTAAGTGTATCCGATTAAGTTACATGAAAACTTTATGTAAGTTCAGGATAATTTCTCTTCTGTCTCGGATATTCTCTAACCCTATCTTAGTTTCCACTAGGATCACAACAGTGATGGCTAGGTCTTTGGATATCTGGGTGGCTCTGTATTCAGACCCAGGTGAGCGATATGAGAAGTTCCAATTATTTGTTCTAACACCAACTACATTGTATACATCAGACATTAATTTTGTTTACCGTCTTACCGCTTAACTTCCTAATTCTTTCAGGAGTTCCTCTAAAGGTTATTTACAAAAACATTCACAAACATAATAGATCCGGGTAATAATGCTTTTCAATGGCCAATATATCTGTGTGTATTTTTATATAAAAATATTGGGATAAATTCTGTTCTGTTCTTTGATGCCAAAGAAGCTGAACACATTTACCACTGTGTAGAACTAAACCTTCAAAATTGTGATCAAGGAAGGAATAGACCATTTTTGTTACCAATTCAACACTTCTCAGCAGAAAACAATTATTATTAATATATTGGATTGTTTTCTTTTTCACATTCATTCTTGTCTTCTAATAGTCAATCATGTAGACAAACTGATAGTTCTGATCTACAGCACAAATGCACTTCCATACTATTTTTGCTGTCTGCACCTACAGCTCTGTGTTTGTAACGCTTCTAATAATTTTAGAGGGATGAGTTTGAAAAACGTGCACAAAATGGATCAGTGCAGGTAAATTCAAACAATTCTCTGAATCCAAAAGTAAGGTTCCTATTCTAGTTTTATGTAAACAGACTTAAAACAGCCCATATCTTTTCTGCAAAGAATCTATCACTCATGCTTTAGGAACTGTTGAAAAAAAGAAAGATGATTCCTGATGATTCATTTTCTAAGAGAAAAATACAAACAGAGAGAATGTTTAAAGGCAGGAATCTGCTTTCCTGCCTCAGGAGAGAAATTTTCCAATTGATTTTCACAAGGAAAGAGAAATTGTGTGGAGAAACATTACATCAATGATTTAAAAGCAAGAGGGAGACCTATAAATTATGAGAAGACATACCCAGAGTCCACTGACATTTCCAACATAGAGAAAATCTGTCAGGGATATTTTGTTGTTGTTGGCCAATGGGAGCTATGTAAATCCTGGAAAGATATTGAAGTTAAGCAGGCAATGCCAGGCAGTCTTAATAATAGCAGAGTTCCATGAAACCTTTCATAACAATTCCCACTGACTGAAGAGTCTTCTCCTGATGAAAACAAAACTGACCAGCCAAAAGTTTGTTTGCTAGTGCTTTTATTCAGATCATCAACTTTGACTTAAAGTTTTCGTGACTGGTATCTAAAAAAAACCCTCAATAAAACATTTTCTCCCATGGAAGAAAGGAAGTCTAGAACATGGTTTAGTCCAGCATCTGCAAGCACTTTTTGAAGGTATAGGTAAGGTCAGCAACTATGAGCACATCAGCCTTCCAGTTTTGAAATGCCTGTGGTACTTCTCTTGATAAAAGCACACTTTTTTAACATGTTCATCCTCCCCATGCAGCCTTGGGATAGGAAAGCTTTATGGAAATGAGTTAGACTGATCAGCAAAGCTCCAGACCATCAAAGGCTATTAAGTCTGTAACTCCCCCTGACTGCAGCCTCAGGGATCTGACCGAAGGACTTTGCTGAAGGTCACACAGATGTCTGTAGATGAACACAGAGTTCAATCCAGCTTTCTAAATTCCCAGAATACTATTCTAATTACACTTCCTCGAATCCCCATGCCTTAAGTAGTTGGCTGAGATAATTTTCCTGCATGAGCAATTCTCTGATTTTTTTACATATAGATACATCCCATCATTTTAAAACTACATATTGTTCAGTGGCAAAAACATGGGGGATGGGGGCTGTTGGTTTTAAGTTGTTTCAACTAGCTTTAGTACTGCATCGATCAGGATTATCTCAGTTACAGCCTCATGCAGGGTTCGTATTCAGATAAGACTCGATTTTATTTGGATTACGTAAGGCAATATTTGCATATACGTGAGGTAATTTTCTGAACACCTGCTTTGCCTGCATCCACCCCAGCCTCTCCTGTGTACACTTCTTTCCTGTGTGCTCAGGTAGCCTGAGGAATATGTTTACTTGCAGTCTCTGACTCCGTCATTAGATGTCCCTGTGCACTGTGAAGGATTCTGTGTGAGGTGTAGTCCCTGGTAAACAACAACAGAGCAGAGTAAGATCAGTTCTGGGAAGTCCACATGTTGCATTTACGTTTGTTACTGTCCTGTTAACAGGCTTTCCCTGTAAGAAGGGCTGTTGTTTACCATTTTGCAGATGCAATCCAGGTGATTACATATCCAGAAACAAACATCAGTTGGCTAATCCCAGTTAAATAGCATAGTTCCTTCTATTCAGTAAGCCAAGGTGCTGTCAACTGTCCTTGAAGTCAGCCCCTTCAGTTTGTCCAGTTTAGATTAATAGCTTTACCAATGAGAACGAAAGATCAGATTGACGTGCTCATGTGCCACGGACACTTTTGTACCTTCCTTTCTCTCTCCTCTGGAGCCTGTATAGCTCTCTGACTTTTGCTCTGTACCCATCCTCCTTGTGCAACATGCAGTCTCCTGAATAACGGAGTAGATTCTGTGGGGGCAAAAACCTGCTGCTTTTCTCCTAACTGGATTCTGTGGGGATGAAAACCTACTGGTTTTCTTATAACTGGATTCTGTTCGCAGTTTCTCATTAGACTGAAATTCTGGACTCAGAAATTTTATAACCATTCCCCTTCATATTCACTACAAATTGGTTGAGAAGCCTTAAAAAAAGTAAGCAATAGATTGCAAAGTACAATCATGGGTATAAAATACTACACCCTGATTTCCTTGAGACCATAAACAACTTCAACAGGAGCACTGGCTGCGCAATTAAAGCAGAACAGGCCAGTTTGTATTACAGCAAAACAACAATTCCTATTTGCCATATCAACAGGAGGCACTCAAGCAAACAAACAGTGGAATTTTTGGCACTGGCTGTCAATATTAAAGTATTCATTCTACATTTGTGAACATGAAATAAGCCTTGCAAAAAGAGGGGAGAAAAGGTGCTTTTCTGCCCTATCACTTGGCAAACTGAATGAGTGTGCACAATATTTTCATATTCCCTAATGCTTCATTAGCTGCCATGTGAATTTCACAAAGCCGTTTATATTATGAAGAGGAAAACATATTCAGAAACATCAGAATTCCCTGATACTAAATGTTTCTCTCTGTAATGAAGTCTCTGTAAATGTAACAAAAGCAACTACTGTAGCAGTGATTCAAATTACTTTCCTATAGCACTGGAAGAAATGATGGCGTTTTAATGGAAATGTAATCTCTGTAATTTAACAAAAATGTGCATTCCTACTATTTCCCTTATACTGCTTTATGTATTATGAACACGTGTAGGACTGTGCAGGTTCCCACACCCTCAACAAGCATCTCAGCAAAAAGATTTTAGGTGAATGTTTTACTTGTTACTCTTTTCACCATTTTAATATCCGGTATAAAATGTCAGAAATGAGTTAAATATTTTAAAAGAGGTTTTGACAAAGTATGCAAGTGCTATGGTACATTCCTATCCTGAATTCATACCAACTTTTGTAAAAGCCAAATGCATTTAAATTCTTCTGTAAAACATTTTAAGATGTCTACAAAAATACAACCTGCTTTTAGAATCCACTCACAATCCAAAACGAATCCAATCCAGAATCCAAAACAAATAGCTACTTTGGCTTGGTATATTATTTATACCAGCTTTTTGCTACTTATTTAACATTCTAAGATTTCTGTCTCTATAACTCATAGCTGACAATCTAAGGACACTAATATATTTATTATGTTGAAGCAGAAAATATGAACATAAGGTAAGAAAGCATGTATCCAGGACTTCAGTCATACAAACACACGCATGTGTGCTATGCTTTGCTCATAATGCAATTGGTAGTTTTGATGAAACTAATTGTGTACTTTTTGTGTCAAATATATACAATTTTGTAGAACTCAAGCCAAAAAGATGATGCAATCAAGTCCTTTATTAAGAGTACACTTGTGTCACTTAGTTACAGGACCCTTCAGATTACAGCTCTCCATCTGTTGTGTCTTAATGGGAATTAGAATAAAGCTAATTTAAGAGCTGAAAGGCAACGCACTTTCACTAAAAAAAAAAAAAAAACCAAACCACAAATCCAGTCTACTAAGAGGGTTACAAGAAGAATTGGTCATGCAAATATAAGATACTTACCTGGTGTCACTGGCTCTGGGTAATTTTCTGGAAGGAGAAGCTGTCTTCCTGTTCAGCGGAAGCCCTATCTTCAGTCTCTGCGAGTTTTCTGTAGAACTGTCTGCATTCATGTCTGAATTCTGTAAAAGAAAATTACTAAGTCCCACGTGGGACTTTTCAGTTACTCTTACAAAACACTTAAACTGACAGCTATTCTACAGCACACGATTCTCTGTGGTAAGTAATATAATTTAACCAGTGCAAAAAAATTAAGCATGCAGCGTAATACATAACAATTTAAATTTATGTGACATTAACTGTTTTTCTGCAGTAAAGCAAAATATAATTTGAAAATATTCTCCTTCATTGTGAATAAAGACCCAATTTTGAAGTAACAATGATGTCTTACAGAAACCTTTCTGTATCTTTTTGTAGGCTCTGTAATAATGAACGAGGAGCTATGTATCTTTGTTTTCTGCTTCTCAGCCACCCTAGTGGGGGTAGCCATTAGTTTGTTTTACAGACAAATGTTAGTTCTTCTAGGTAAATCACTTATACCTCTAGATCTAGGATACCTGAATATATATAGGTATGTGCAATCAGCATTCTTCCTCACAGAAAATTCCATTTTTACCCAGCCTGTTCCCACGAGACATGCAGTGCGCATGGCTTCAATAAAGCTTCTGCAAATTCAGTAGTGAGATGTTTTTACTCACCAGTTTTGCTCATTTATTTATTTTGCTGTGAGATTTGCTGAATGAGCAGTGTTTCCAATGTGAAACAGAAAATAATTGTCAAAAATCTTGCTGGGGGATTTCTAATGTATTTGAAATTTTTTTTACCATGTTACTGAATCTATATTATATTTGTTATCAGGAATCCTTTTGTCCTGTATGTGATAAGACTTGTTACTGCATTAGAAAAATGAACACTGATAAGAGGCTGTTAAAAACGATGAAAATTTGATCAGGCTATCATATTGTAGCAGAACAGAAGCTGTTTCTAGATTTAAAAAAATACATTAAGGAAGAACTTGGAGTACACTAGCTCCTTTTTATAGCTGATGTAGGAATATTGACAGTGGTCGTATTCATCAATTTGTAAAATATTTGTGAGATTGTATCTCAGTCCATGTCTCCCATCCTCTTGCCTGGTTTAACAAAGTTCTAGAATATTTTAGGTAAAAATGATCTCTGTTTCCTGAGTGTGTATACATAGCACCACATTCCATTGTTTTCCACATTGTTTTTATTAAGTGTTTGCTACTACTGGACCTCCTGTTTCTCCTCTCTCTACTTCTCTATGATCCATTTTATTTCATTATGATATCTGCATTCCATTTGCTTTTTATTGTGTAGGTTTGTTGGTGTTTTTACACTCATTTTCACCTTATGCTTCTGGATGAAATCCTGGTCACCATGCAGGATTTTTGCTAATCACGGTGGGATTTTTTTCTAATCACTTCCATAACACCAAGAATTTAGTCTTTTAATCTATGCAAATTAACTTCTCTCCTCTGACATTCATGTGTCATGTTGCCTAACTTGTTTGGAGATTTTGCTGAGTCAGATAAGTCACATTTTATAGCACAGAGTTTGAAACCACGTGTGATGTTTCTCAGAAGTAGCAACTGATCTACCCTATCACAATGTTAGTCTTTTTGAAGGAAGGAATATCTCACATTAAATCCATTCTGTAGTATAAACTGTGTCCCACTTCTGTGTTACAGGAGTAGATTTGACAGATGTCTGGCCCTAAATCCAGTCAGCACTAATCCTGAAACTCTGGTCCCGAAAATGTCAGTGTGGGAAACTGCCCCACTTCACAGCTAGAAAGCCTGACTATCAGCTATTTGTATTGCACCCTGCCTTATATATCTGACCTGAAACCCTGACCTGAAACTCAGATCAACCATAGACATCCCACAAGCTCATTCACGAAAGCTCTTAGCACCATCCCCCCACCCCCCAAAATAAAAGCATTCCTTTGCTTTGTTCTTAAAAAGGTGTTCGATTTCCCTAAATAGTTCGTTCCTTCTGGCTTAGAACAGAGTACCAATTTCAACACTAAGATAGGTAGACGTGTATACCTTGGATGAAAATGAGATGCAGGGAAAAATATACAGAAAGAAAAATGGGGATAAATAGGAATGTGACATTATTTTCAAGATGAAAGGATAGAATGTTGCTTTCACTTTGTTCTTGTAGTCTGGACAATCCTATGCTTTTCACTTCCCTAGATAAAGAAAACACCTTATAGAGAGAATTCCTACAAAACAGGGCCATTTGCTAGATAAACACGTCAGAGGTATTGGAGCAAATGGCCCTCATGGACAGCCCACAAATTATTTTCAGAGAAAACCTAGGTCCCAGGAAAGCAGGAGCTTCTTCACACATGATGAGCACACTTACCCATGTGGAGACTGGAGGGCAAGACAAGACAGCTGCTAAAACCCTGCATGGGCTCCCCATGAAGGATACTACCACAGACTCTCATCTGGGATTCCACATGTTCTGTGCTTCAAATAAGGATGGCCATGATTGTTTTAAACTAGATGATTCCATTACTGCCAAAAAAGTAATATGGAGTTTTGCACAGCTTGGTTGCGTAATTTTCTTCTTGCATTATTTTTGCAGGCAATGCTGAGTGAACACTGCTGTGGCTCCACCTCTAGCTGCGCATAAACATGGATAGACTTCAGGTATTGTTATACAAGTTACAGAAGTTCTCAAAAATGCTCATTCAAACTGAAACCAGGGGCATCTGTGGTAATTGGAAGAAACGCAGGGCAATGGCGTACCTCCAAAGACAGTGTTCTCTGTACATCACCCCAAGGTACTCAAGCTGTTTGAGAAAGTAAGTTGGAGCTGCCACCCAGTGCCTCATGTCCCTATGTCCTCACCTGCGAAGACAGGTCAATGAGACCTGTTTGTTTTAAAGTGCTAGTGTCTAAAATGCTCCTGGAACATGCACATGGAAGCTGGCACCCAGGAAAGCATCTGAGCTCCAAAAAGCCTTCCAGCCTGATGAGAAAGCAATCAGGTTCACAAGCAGGAACTGTTTGCAGAAGCAGGATCCAAAACAAAACTCAAAGAGACAATAGTAAAATAGCTGCCACTAGCACCCTCACGGCATGGCAACAGCAGCCTCCGATGACCCTCAAATATAGTGTGATTGATAGCAGCATTTATTATATTTGTTACCACAGTGCTTATGAAAGTGGGGCTTCTGCGATACACATGCAGCATCCCTACTCCACAACAGCTTCTTATCTAAACAGGCAAGCAGACAAAAGCTAGAGAGAAGGATTAAATATACAAACAGTGCAAGAGGAGTAACAGCCTGCAAATTTCATGTCAGTTCAGCTACTTTTGTTAACTTTTCCTTTGGGCAGAGTTGAATTAGTAAGGAATTAGTAGTTAACAGAAAGAGAGGGAACAGGGAATGTTAAAGATAGCCATGAACGAGAGACAATGCAATGGCCAGAGGGAGGGAGGAGAGACATACAGAAAGTGGCTGAAGTAAGGCTGAGCTCAAAGTCTGTAAGAAAGGAAGCTGGGGTTGCAGAAGGTGGCTGCATGGCACAGGGGAGTTATTCATAACCAGAACTGTAAAAAGCAGGCTGATGTCTGCGGTGTTAAATGTATAGGGACATAGGCACTATCTTGTCTCACCCCTAACATGCTCACAGCAAAGGCAGCCCTCAATAGGCAGTAAAGATACTCAGCCAGCCCACAGTGTGTCTCACATAGCTTCTACACAGAAAGTTTTGGGTTTTTAATTTCTTCTGTGCCAAAAATCAGCCTCAAGCTGGCTCCTCCAAAATCATTTGTCTGGCTGAGAGTCGGTTTGGTGAAAAAACCTGATGCATCCCAGAGGGTTCCTCTTTGCTCTTCTAGATCAGAGAGCTGATGAACACCAGGACCCCCAGTTGACTGCCCAGTCACCTCAGGGCTGAGACGAGAGGAATCCACGTAATGCATATTCTGCAATCAGCACTGACCAGAGCACAAATCCCAGCCGACAAGTGGGCCTGCTTTCTGGAGCCTGATTTGGCTCCAGGAAAGGCCCTCATTGTATTGTGGCATGGGGATGGTGGGGCCCACTGTGGGAAACTGAAAGCATCCATGAAGAGAGAGGAGTTGGAATGAAAAAGATGTCTGAAAAGGAGCTAAACGAACCATCATGTTGACACAATCTAATGCACAGAGTAGAAAGAAGGTACAGTGAGGTTGTTCATTTTTTCCTAATAAAAAGATAAGCCATTCAGCCTTTCTAAATGATAATTCTCTTGTCAATTTTGAAAGCAGTAGCTACCTACATGTTGCTGTAGCCATCAGTGAAATGCAGAGGGAAGGAAGGAGGAACTGCCAGCGGAGGGTGGTATTGTATAAGATAAAATAAGTAGCTTCTCCCTTCTTACCTTGCAGTCATCAATCAGGAGTAGCTAATAAACACCACAACAATCCTCCACTCCACTCTTCGCTTTCAAAATAACACACTGGAGTGGGCTGAAAAGTAGCTTCAGGTCAAGGACATGGAGGAGATGAGAAAAATATGGAAAGGAGCAGAATGAAATTAGGAGATGGGATGAAGTGGGGCAGTCGGAAAGGAGAAAAAGCAGAAATGGTAACTATGGAAACATGGGGAAAAGAGACCAGAAAAGAAGCCGGAGGGTCACCAGGGCAGAGGATCAAAAAAACCCAGTGCTTGGGTAAATAATAATTTGGTGGGAAAATGTGTGTTTTAAAAATGGAGCAAAAGATCAGAGAAAGATTGAATATTTAGAATTCATTCTGGACTTTCATTCTGGAAGGGGAAGGAACATTAGGATTTGTGTACAACAGATTTTCTGACCCATCTTCTCCCTTCCTGCAATCCAAATGCACCATCAATGCTATGCAGAGGGTAACTGTACCCTAACTGAAGAATGAAGGTGATAAACTGGAAGTAACTTAACCACAATTGATCATGTTTATACTGTGAAAACATTTTTGAACTCTCATCCTATTACTTTGATGAATCCTGTGGATTCTTTTCTGGAAATGGGTCATCTTTAATTGAGCATTTGTACAGCGTGTCTTGCATTGTTGAAGCCTAGTGTAGGAATCACAGTAAGAATGATGATTAAAAATTAAAAAACCAAACAGGCTCTTAACACCTTTTCAAACAATACAGACAAAGGAACTTTTGCCACATTACAGAATTCTGATCCAGAAATGAACAAATTCTAGAATTTTCATCTTAGTCTAAAGTTTTCCTTCTTTAAAATGTAATTTCAGCCTTTTAGACTTGATACACTCTTAACTGTACATGGAATAATTCATCCTGTTCTGTGTGGGTTACACTCTAAAATATTTGTGTATGAACATATTTACCACATCAAAAATCCCATTGAAAATACTGTTTGGAGCTGAGTGTGGCTTATAGAGGCCCTACAGTAGGCTGAAGAGGTGCTCAAATGAATTTGAAAAATAGTTACTTGTCTCTTCAAGGGGAGTTGTTTCTGTTCGCTCACTATGAGAGTATCAAAGAACCATAAAATGGATGAGGAAGGGGCCTAGTCCAAGACCAGGGTCAGCTGGAGTAGGTTGCTCAGGAGCATGTCCGGTTGGGTTTTGAGTATTCCCAAAAATGGAAAGTTTACAGCCCCTCTGGAGATCACTGTCCCAGAGTTCAATCACCCTTATATTAAAAAAGTCTGTTCAAATGGAATTTCTTGTATTTGAATTTGTGCTCATTGCCTCCTATCCTTTCACTGAGCGACACTGAGAAGTCTGATTCTGCCTCTACTCCCTCCCATCAGATATTTTAAGATGCTGTTAAGATTCCCCCCGAGTCTTCTTTTCTGAAAGCGCAACAATCCCAGCTCTATTCAGCAGGCAGAGTAACACATGTATAATACATTTGGCCTTGCAGAATAGTACACTGAAACTGCAAACGCTTACAGAAATACAAATCTGCAAGAAACAAAAATAAATGGAAGTGAGAGGCAATTGGCATCTTCATGGAAAAGCAAGGTTGCAACCTTACTAAATCATACATTACAATTTCTCAAGCTGCTTAATGAAAGTGAAAAAGTAATTTTTAAACATGAGAACAACTTTACAATTACTACTTTTGGAAACAATACAAATTTACCTGTCCTCACAGAAAATAGTCAAAACATATTCAAAATTTTCCTGTTTGGAATGGACACTAAGAACTCATCTAACTGATATTTCCCTTAAAGTTTATCAATACCAAAATATCAAAACAAGAAAGGGCAACTGGACAATACAAATAAGAACTATAACATAGTTTGAAAGAACTAAAGCAAATATTTCCACATCCTTAGTCTGCATCAGCTGCATTTCCAGAAATGTAGCTATGAGATGCAGAATAAGACCCAATGGGCACAGAGCTGTTGGGAAAGGATCTAGAATAGTAATAAAAAACCTTTACTTAACAGTCTAAGTTAAGGTGAGTAGCGATAAAAGGAACAAAGCATGATCTGAATAGTGACAATGTCACACTGGTACTGTTACACTGAACGACATTAGGAGTTTGTGAATAATGTATGAAGAATAACATAAAGGAGTTTATTGGTGGTAACGGCCACATTGAAGTTAACTGTGTGCGAGTCCATGGAGGGATCCAGCAGCAACAGTACTGGGAAAAATAGCTGCTGCACATACACAGAATCCATTTTACAAACAATCACAACTATGATACTGGGTAGAAAAGAGGAAGGAATCTACCAAAAGCATAAAATAAGCTGTTAGATGATAGGCCAGTAGTTGCTAAGCCTATGTACAACCTGCTTCTTAAAGCATCTTTGACAGAACAAGTCACAACGAAGCAGGTTTATTACTGAAAGTAACTGAAGCAATAAGACCAATAATACAGATAACAGCAGTGTTTAGATTACTTAAAAGATTCTCCAAGGCTTGCCAGGCCTAGTTAAATGCAACCTCTGCACCACTTCTTCCAATTTTCCTACATTTTGTTAAGAACATAACGGAATTAAATTTGGATACTTACTCTTGCTGGAGCTACGTGTTATCATGGCCATTAACTTCATTAGTGACAGTTATCATCACACATACGGATCAAGAAGTTCCAGGGTATGGTCAGGACCATAAGAATCCTGCTGACTATTACCTGTCCCTTGGTGAAAATGAAAGTAACACCCACCCCTCCTGAAAAAGGAGAGTAAGAAGCTGTTAAATATTTAAAAAATACATTGTTTCCACCATAATTATAATAAATTCTCATGTGCCCATTTGGGCATATATTTATCTTCCTGGGTAGGTTTTTAATTTCTCTCCTTTCGACAACTTCAGTGCCACACAACACTGGAGCACATACTGGAATCTTTTTCCAAAACCTTTCCTTCAGTAAAAAATTCTTGCCTACCAGATCAGTCCTGTGCGCAGGAAATATGGTTGTTTCATACTTCAGTCTCATGTGGTAAATCTAGAAAGCAAGACACTGATGAATGAACACAGCCACTGTGCATGACTGAATAACTGAAAGAAAAACTGTGAAAGAAAAAACAGAACAGTGTTAGCCAAGCAATAGAGAGTAAGTATTATCTCATGCCAAATCTGTAAAAGAGGTAAAAACTAAACTAGTATAAAGAGACAAGCACACCTAACACTTTATATACGTCCCTTCTTGCCTTCTCACTCACTACTAAACATCTTCTCTTATTACCATGAAAAGAAATTGAGCTACCACCTACTTCTATGTTTCCTGCTTCTGATTAGGCAAATATTGTAAAAGACCAGATCTCTGCAAGCTTGCTTCATGGACAGAGACATATTTGATGGCTTGAATTTTTTTATAGCTGACAAATGCAATATTTATCAAATAACTTAATTTGCTACACTGCTGAGGACCGTTTTGGAAATAGTAAATTCATCGGTTAACACTATCAGCTACATTTAGAAAGATTCTTTCTGAGCATCAAGAGAAAAGTAGCTTGCCAAGCGGAGGAAGAAACATGTTTCAGCTCATTACAGTTCCCGTGATTTAAGCTTAAGCAGCTCCAGGAATAACAAAGTTCTGTACTGCTATGAAACCAAGTGCGTGATAATCTGTTTGAGCAGATGTACTGTAGTCTTCATCTCCTCTGACTGGAAGCTAAATGGCCATATTGCTGTATCGCTGCCCACTAGAAAAAGAAATCATTTTAATCCCATTTAGATGTTTGATGATACCAAAGAAAGACCATATAACTATCAATGTGAGCATAATTTTTCAGCGATCATCCAGAAGCAGCAGTCAGGCTGAGGTATTTTCCTCATAATTATGTTGAATTATTTAGTTAATACCTTGCTGTTGTCATACTCTTATCTCCCTTAAGACATTAAACAGCCTCTAAATACATTAGAAGTATTAATGTACATTAATTTTTAAGAGTGTACAGTATGAAAAGTTTCAGAAGAAAGCACAGATGATGGGGTCAAACAGTCATCAGAGATATATCTGTAACCTGTCATGAAAATGCATGCACACAATACTTTTTCCCATTCTAATTAATAAGGGGTGCTAGGACTTCAAAACTGCAAAACAGCAGTTTTGCAAGACAGCAAACTTTTTACAGACCCCAGGGAACATTGGAGAGATCTTTCAATTATAGAAGAGGCCTAGGCTTATGTCCTAAGGAGACAAAGAGCTGCATTAACACACCACTTGCTTTAATTTTATGTTCAGTCTAGAATTCTACAACTGCAGAACAGAGCATCAGGTGCCTTGTTTGGGAGGAGAGGGGTATCACAGAAAAGGGAAGGGTTTGCTGCACCATTCAGTCTGAGCAGGAGTTGTTACAACTACTGGGGAATCTTGACTTTAATGGCAAGTTAGTCTGCATTAGGGACTGCAGCTCAGTGCCTAACAGTAGTCATGTTGGATTAGAACAAAGACCCAGTTAATCTACTATCTTATCTACATTTATGGCCAATAAATGGATAGGGAAATAACACAAGGAATGAGGAAGCAAGCAAAAGAGATCCAGCTCCTAGCTTCGCCTTACAGTCTTTGACAATTGTTGATTAATAGACTTTGCACAAGAGGTTGCAACTGGAACAGTATATACAGCCCCGTGTATCCCATTCCTTGGTGGACCTCGTGTTCATGAATTTGTCAAATTCCTTCTTATTCTTATGTTTTTGATTTAGTTTATATTTACCTATTTATTAAATATTATTAAATATTTCTTAAGTAAATTTTCATAAAATGCATAGTTATATTGGAAAATGTGAAGTCCCAGCAAGCTGTGGAGACCAAAATTATAAAAGACTCAGGAAAAAAGTAGACAATAGATGCCTGAAAATTAAATTGGGTATTTTCCTATTCTCATATTACAAAAAAAACCCTAAGTAATTTAATCATTTCCTCAACCTTTCTGTCATCTCTCTTTCAGGTCAAAGACTCCTAGCCTGGGTAATGTTTCCTTATTCAGGAACCATTCCATTCCTCTGATAATCTTTACCACTATCCCATTAGCGTTTCCAGTTTTACTAGGTATTATTGCTGTTGTAGGACCAGAGCATTATTAAATATGCATGATAAACCATTTTATTTAAAAAAAAATTGTTTTCCTTTCCCTTCCTTTTGAATAAACTACTAATATTCTATTTCTCCTTTTGGTCATGGCTAAAGACAGAGCTGTCATTATCAGAAAAGTATTCTTTCAAACTCTCCTTGCCAAGTGGCTATTACTAATTTAGAGCAAATAATTATCTGTTCATTGACAGCATTAATATATTTGCATGGATATATTTTATCTGTAGCTTTGTTAACCGCCTTCAGTAGCAGGACTCAGGTTTGCGTGTTTTCAATATTAGTGTAGATCTTAATGATTTTGAGCGATTCTGTACCACCAGAAATTTTGTTACCTTGACATTTGCCCCCTCTTCCAGAATAAAACCTCACGGTAACACCATTGAAATGCTTATTTCTTTCCCCTATTTCTCATCTTTTACCAAGCTCTTAATATAGAAGATTTTTCTTTTTACTCCATGACAGCATAGTTTCTTTAAGAGCAGATCTCATGAAAAACTGTTGGCAGTCCAAGGATATTGTATCAGCCAGATCAATCTTGATGTTTTGCTATTTCTTTTAGTATTGTTTCTATCAATTTTCCTAGTACAGAAGCTAGACTTGCTGAAATGCAATTCTTCAGATTTGTACTGAAACCTTTCTGAAAACTCTTCCTTTTGATATGGAGGCTGATTTAAACGGTCAGTTGCACAGTCGGCAACTCAGAACCTTAATATCTGAGTTTCTTTTGAACTCTTGGGTCACGGTGAATGTTGTGTACCTCGACTTTAGTAAAGCTTCTGACAATGTTTCCCACAGCATTCTCCTGGAGAAACTGGCTGCTCCTGGCTTGGATGGGCATAAGCTTCGCTGGATTGAAAACTGGCTGGATGGCTTAGCCCAAACAATGGTGGTGAATGGAGTGAAATCCAGTTGGCAGCCAGTCACAAGTGGTGTTCCCCAGGGCATCTTTATCAATGATCTGGATGAGGGGATCAAGTGCATCCTCAGTAAGTTTGCATATGACACCACGTTAGGCTGGAGTGTTCATCTGCTTGAGGGTAAGGAGGTTCTATGGAGGGACTTGGACAGGCTGAGGCCAATGAAAGGCCAAGTGCTGGGTTCTGCACTTGGGTCACAACAACCCCCTGCTACGCTACAGGCTCGGGGAAGAGTGGCTGGAAAATTGCCTGGCAGAAAAGGACCTGGGGCTGTTGGTCAACAGCCAGCTGAACAGGAGCCAGCAGTGTGCCCAGGTGGCCAAGAAGCCCAACAGCATCCTGGCTTGTATCAGAAATAGTGTGGCCAGCAGGACCAGGGAAGGGATTGTCCCCCAGCAGTCGGCACTGGTGAGGCTGCACCTCGAATACTGTGTCCGGTTTTGGGCCCCTCACCTCAAGAAGGGCATTGAGATGCTGGAGCTTGCCCAGACAAAGACAACAAAGCTGGTGAGGGGTTTAGAGAACAAGTGTTATGAGAAGCAGCTGAGGGAACTGGGGTTGTTTAGTCTGGAAAAAAGGAGGCTGAGGGGAGACCTTATCGCTCTCTACAACTACCTGGAAGGAGGTTGTAGCGAGGTGGTGGTCAGTCTCTTCTCCCAAGTAACAAGTGATAGGACAAGAGGAAACGACTTCAAGTTGAGCCAGTGGAGGTTTAAATTGGATGTTAGGAAATACTTCTTCATCAAAAGGGTTGTAATCCTTGGAACAGGCTGCCCAGGGATGTGGTGGAGTCACCATCCTTGGAGATATCTAAAAGACATGTAGATGTGGTCCTTAGCGACATGATTTAGTGGTGACTTGGCAGTGCAGGGTGAACAGTTGGACTTGATGATCTTAAAGGTCTCTTCCAACCAAAACAATGCTATGATTCTACGACTGATATCTGTTATTGGCTGTTTCTTGCAATTCAAATTTACTGCTTTTTTCTAAGCCAAATTATTACTCCACTTCTGGCATTTACTTGGACTAAAAACTAGCTTCATTTTCACAGCATTTTCTCCATTGCTATTACTTTAATTACACCCCAATAGAAACGTAGTGCATTATCCCAATGCTATCATTGTCTGTGGCCATCAGCAAAGTGAGTTACATGGCACTCCAACAAGATATACTGGCTGAGTTCAGTTTTAAAGGAAGAATGTAGGAATTTACAGAAGAAATAGGTTTTAAAGAACAATTGGTTTGAAAAACAAGACAACATTGCAAGCACAATGTCTGGACACTGATCAGTTCTTTCAGGGAGAAAATATTATGCTTAGTTTCAAACCAGCTTTCCCTGATGTGATCATATTTGTTCCCTGCTACTAAGGAGAGACACCAGAAAGAGGAATTGTCTATAAAATATAAACAAAAACAGTAAATAAAATGCAGGTATTTTTTAACTGTCCTGAAAGATACGTGTTTATAATTTTTTTTATTTTATTTAATTTACTGATTACTTATAAATCTTGTATTAATTCAGTAAGAAAAAGAAAACATAGTGTCTGGGCAGCAGTAGAGGGTAAAATACAAATACTGCCCAACTGGAAGAGCTCAAAGAGCAAAAAGACAAAATTTGTGTTCTTCATGACGAACTCTTCAAATCCACTGCAGGACTACTACCGATGCCTAACTTTGATATGCAAACTAGAACATCTAAAAATCAAATACTACTTTTAACATTAAAAATAATAATTTGTTAAATATTTTATCTATATTTTAATGCATGAGAAAGAGGGAAAAAAGCCATTCTTGCCTACGCATATTATCTTGTTCATTCCTACAGAGGCTTTTCTATCTGTCCCAGGGTCATCCCCTCCATTTGCAGATATGGAGGCTGAGAAACAGGTCTTGGTTTGGCCAAACTCAACAGCAAAGAAGGGAACAGAAGGACCCAGGTTTCCTCACTTTTAATCAGAAGCCTAAAGCTGTTCCTGGTGCCTGCTGACTGTCAGGTACCAATCTGGCTTCTATGGAAATAATGAATATCAGAGAAAGTGTTGAGGTTATTTAAAATGTACTTTATAACTACTTATCTCCCCTTCCTCAGGGTGGGTCAGGCCTCTCAGGTAAATACAGCATGGAAATTATACATTAAACAGTTGGACAGATCAGTAGAGAAATTACTCCAGACAACCAAAACCAGAAGTCAAATTTAGATGATAAAGACTCTGACAGTATAGAATCTGACTTGCTTTTACAGGCAACATGAGTTGGCTGGCACCCTGAATTACATACCTACATAGGGTACTTGAAATTCAGCACTATGCATAGTAACATATAGATCGGCTTTATGTGACAATGCCTCAAGCCCCAAATTTTCCAACAATTTACATCAGAAATCTAAATGGAGTCCTTGATGATCTAAACTATCATTTTTCTGCCAGCAAAGGAAAAAGCTGTAGTTGTATTTAAACACATCAGTCTATTATTCTAGAGATGTGCAGTGATTCACTGAGATGAACATTAAAAAGACTTATTTAACCCATTTATAAGCACTTATCCTGGGTGAATGGATATTTTACCATAGTTTTGCCCTTCCCATGTCTTGGTACTATATTTGTAATGCACTATTGAATTTCAGTAGAATTTTCCTAATCGCCTTTTTAATAATATATAATTGTTGTTGACAGCAAACCAACTAGAAGAAACACTTCTGTATTAATTAACAGTGACCTACAATCAAGCACTACAGTACTTAGAGATGGAGTGGTCCCTAGGTAATATTGGTTTAGCTTTAATGAGTGTTTATCATTTTCATTTGTTTCCCCTGCGGCAGTTATCAAGGTTAGTTCCAAAATTTCTTAATTAAATGGAAATACATAGAAGACCCTGCCTTAACAGAAAACAGCTTGAAATATTCATAGTTTAAGCATCATCTCAAAGCACGCAGACTCCTGCCCTACAGATTTTTAGTCACAGCTTACCTATGGAGCTCGGTATTTTCCTTGCCATACCTTGACACTGAAGAACACTGGTGTGTTCTAGGACTGTTCCTGCTCCGTTATCTCTGAAAGATAAGATTATGTTTTACTAAATATTTGCCTTCTCCAACATGTGAGGGGCTCAACAATACTTTCTTAAGTGAAAGCTTTGATGAAGGATTTCTGATTCCTGACTCAGGCTTCACTAACAAGTCTCTGCACAGTAATTAAGGAAATCTCTTTAATGCACATTTTCAAAATGTAGTCTGATGCTTAAATTAGATTCCTAATGGAATTAAAGGATCATATTCCTACTAAATTCCATAAGGAGTTTGGTACCTAGGTTCTCTGAGAAAATAATCTTACTTTCTCCAATCTCACTCTTTCAGATGTCACCAGAAACAGTGGATTCCACCACCCTCAGAAAAATTCCCAACACTTCCAATTGTTGCAGATTAAGAGCTGAAGCAACTAAAAATAAGATTATATGTTAGGCGGGGGCAGGGGGGAACTTCAACTTTCAACTACAACATGCTTATAAATGCTTGATAAATCTTATTTGGTTCATAGAGGTAGTACTTATATGACTACATTACGTACCATATGATTATTATACATAAAATATATAAAGACAAATATTGGTACTGCTAAAGAATGATCCTTATATAATACTCATTTTTTTCTCCAGTAGAAATTGTGATTATCTCCACTGTTGCCACACACTGTGCTTCTGGCAAGGTATTCTTCATTTGCTTTGTTAAAACAATAAAACAGTATACATGAAACAATATACATAAAACATTAAAATGAGCACTGAAAATTAGAAAAAAAGATTGTGAAAATTAAAAAAAAAAAAACAGATCTTGTTTGGGTCCCAGGCCAGTCTCTGTACTAGCTGATTTGAGTAGATAAAATTAGTCAATCTCGGAAGGGGGGGAGGTTACCATTGTTTAAATCCTAAGTAAAAATAGAATACTGATTGGGTTCAAATGAAGGTTGATCTTAAAGTAACTTGTACTTATAGATTCTTGCTGCAGGTCTGGGTAGTTCCTATGTTAAAGCACAGTTGCACAAAAATCTCTAAGGGGGACTAACTGTTACAAACGCCCACCTGGTAGCTTTTTTAGGAGTAATACAACAGTAAAAAATGATCTGGAAAATAAAAAGTAAGTATGGAATACTTACACACACCAAATATGTAGGCGGAATAGTTATTTGGGGAATGGGAACAGAGCGGTTTGAAGCATATTCACTCATTGCCAGTTCTCAGCCTGGCTGAAACAGGCTTGCGTGCTGGGAACAGCATTCCCCACGGCCGTTTCTTACCCTCCCTCCATGCACACCCTCCCTCCCCCACTCCCAGTTTGGCATCAGATTGTGCCAGCCCTGAACACTGCTGCAATTTACTGCCAAGTCATCATTTCTCTGCTGTCACAGAACATCACCATCACTGCTCTGACAGGAACATCGCAACAGCAACCCTTGGGTACGAGAAGGGAGAAAGGCTTCCCGGACAAATGCGGTGGAAGAGCTGAGTATAGTATGTTCTTTCAGAAAAAGCTGTCCTCGTCTTCAGAGGAAGTTCCCTGGGTTTTATGATCACTGGTTTGGAAACGGCACAATTAGGTGTCCCCATGATTTCACCTCTGCTCATGGGCCATACCTCTGGAACACCCAAAGGATCAGTGTTCGAAGGCAAGGGGCACTAGAAGAGACTTCCGTTGTTTATCATGGTGTTGCTGAAGTCTTCTGGGGTTGACAGATGCTGTTCCAGAAGGTTAATAAGATGAAGAAAGCTCTTCCAGCTGGACCGTAAGAGGGATTATGTCTGAGCAGCAGATAAACAGATTATTCCAGAAACAGACACTGCTTTTTTTTAAAACTTCGTCACTCTTGTCTTACCGCTCCAGTCCCCCAGGCTAGAAGTGTGCGCCTCAGAGGGACTCATCCAGCTCTTGCGTTCTGGCACCTGTTGCACTCTCTGCCTAGTTGCGACTCAATGCAGTTCAAGGCTGGGGGCACCTGAAAACGAATAGCAGGGAAGACGTTTAGGAACTTTAGCTCTTTGAGAACACAAAATTCTTCTACTTGACCTAAACATTCTTATTTCCTGCATGATTGATCTTGAAAACTGTGAATGATCAATAGACAGCATGTATTTGAAAACTGGATTAATATTTTTGATCATTTGCCTTGCTCTCCAAGTTCAAGGAAGCAAAGGTAAGTTCATGTCGTAAAGGTTTATATGAATTTACATTGCATTTGTTGATAAGCACGTAAACTGAAAGGTCAGGGTATCTTCACATTACAGAATTCTTTGCTTGGAATTTGGTGTTTTGGCAATTCAGCTAGAGACAGTACAGCTACTGACACTGCTATAAAGTTGGAAAAGAAAACGTTGGCAAGATTTCTAATATGAGTTTTCCAGGCTTTACAATCACTGTAAGAGATGCCGTTTAGTTTCAATTTAGCTGCATATGTTCTGTAACAAACAAATATAACTCCAAAAACAATTATATGGAAGGGGCAAAATAGCTGAAAGAACATCTAAGTGCTGACATTGTTAAAGATGGTCTGTCATCCTTGAAACGAAGAGAAAATAGTAAAGTGTATCTTTGTATTTACTAGCCATTGTCAGCAACAACTTTAAAAGCTTTTAGATATACAAATTCTGGAGGAATAAACCATATTCGCAAATATACAAAAAAATGGCAATACTATTAAGGATTACTGTAATAATAATTGTGCTTAGTACAACAGCTTACTATTGCTCCTTTTAAAAACATTGACAAGTTCACAACAATTTTAAAGCTTCTTCAACATCAAAAAGCATAGATGTTGATATGATTTTTCTCTGTTCCCTATTAAATGGATTTAGAGCTTTGGGGAACACATTTAATTTGGGGGGAGGTTTCTTACTAACTTTTCCATCTATGTTTTGATATTTATAAAATTGAATTAAAAGCCAATCTTACAACTGCTTTATGCTTGCCCGAGTCAATGGCCTCCTATTTTACATCAATCTCAGGCACGTAAATTAAATGCAGTGAACGTAAAATGATAAAAGAGAAGTCCTCTCAAAGGTATTTAAATATTTGTCACAGAGATGGTGTGAAACATAGTCTGCTCTTTGGAAAGATTTATCCACAATTTTGTTGTTGTTGTTGCCTTTCTTTGCACAGATTTTCTTTAAAAAAATAAAGAACACAGTTCTTGTGTGTCACTGAAATGATTAAGTCTTCTCTAGTGCACAGTTGCAGTACTGAAAAAAATCCTTGTGAAAAAATAATGTATTAGTTAACACCATATTTTTATTCTGTTGCTCTTTGATTTTTATTTTAATCCAAGCAAAGAGAGTCATTTAGTCATTAATGATATTTTAGAAAGGTGGCAAAAAATGAGAGAATGAGTGGTAGTTCATGTCTGTCAAGAAGAAAATTTATGTCAAAATAAGCTGGTTTTCCTTTTAAGTTGCATAATCTATGATCGGAAGAGAGAAAATGAATTCCATGTAATTCATGCATGCTTGATGGTATTATTACAGTTCATATTTATAAATATGAACTGATAAAGTGATAATGTAAAATGTGGGGTCTCACAGTTTCACCAATAGTAAACTGTAATTGTATGTTACAATGCATTTCCCAGAAAAGACTTTGGCAAAATTCAGAACTGTATATTATGTCCCTAAGAGACATAGTAGAAGACTTGTTGCACAGAATGTTTATCAACACTCAAGAAACAATGGCCAATAATAAACTTCACATAGCATCTTGCTTAGGTAGCAATACTTGATTTTTTTCATTGCTGATCGCTTTCAGGGGAAAAATATTTTTTTTATATAAGCATGTGAACGGTAATTGGAAAAGTTCCTTCCCACCAGTGTTATAAAGTACATGTAGTACACGTGAATGCATAATAATTACTTTTTATTGTCATGTAGCCATGTCACGTATAATATTTTTAAACCATGTTATCTCAAATATATGCTCGCAGATCTCGAAAGACTTAATGCTTGTGTTAAGAAACTTCTTACCAGAGCAGGGATGATTCCAGAACTCTTATTTTGTGACTTAATGTTAGGGTCAGATCCTTGCAGAAAGTATTTTCAAAATTACACAGGCTCTCCCAATAGCCTTATATTAATCACTCTTTAGTGATTCTAACATAGTTGATTTGAGGTTTTTACAGCTATTCAAGTTTGTAGTATGTGACAATTGTGATAGATATTAAGATATAAAACATTTCCATCTTAAAAGAAAAAACACAGAACTAATAATCTCTAAATATTTATAGAGTTATTCAGCGGATTTTTTTTCTTCATGAACAAAACTATCTTAGATGCAAATTCCTGATTTATTCATATCTATATTTAACAAAAAGTGAGTTAACAAATGTTGGTCTGGCTCAGCAATGTCTTTTGGTCCTTCTTCCCCATCCCTATTCTAGGACCAAAAGAGTCCTCCTCACAGCCCTTTGGAGGCTGTCCAGGAGCACCTCCAATGCCACAGTAAACAAACAGTAAACTGTAGGAGCAAAATAAAGACTTTAGATACAGAGTGTTTATCTTAGCGCCAGAATTCAGGAAATGACCTCACAACTTGAAGTCAGGTCTTTGCCACTGTCCTGACACCAACCGTCTGTAACAATAGGAAGGGAAAGCGAGGGGAATAAAGCCTTTGTGACGGCAAAAGCTCTTCATGCAATATATGACAGTAATTTGTACCTGTTGAATTGTAAACCATTGAAAACACCAACTAGCAAAATACAGAGGAACTTTGAACTCCCAAAACTGTGCATTGATGCTGGGTGCATCCTAGCACTTGATACTGAGAGCGTAAGGGAGCCAGAGAGCGTTCAAGGCTGTTTAGTGCTATTTTTTTATTCAGCAAGCAAATATCTGCTATTTGCTCTGCCATTCTTTAGGACACAAAGGCTGTGTGTGCACTCTGTGAAATAATTTTAATTCATTCTGACTTAACCCTTCCTATTCAGCTGTTCCAATTCAGCAGTAAGTGTTGCAGATCTTCATTTCTATAATAGCCCTTGAAAAAAGGGGTTTCTACTTTCATCTGTAAAATAAGAATTACAAAGTTAGAGTTAGCATTCCTGGTTGTGCTAATAAACAACTGAAAAGTAAACCATTTCCCATCCCCCTTCCCACACAAATGTAACTCTGGATTATATGTGGGGTTTAACTATTTTCTGGCTAAAAGCCCAACTTGAATAAAAACACTAGAACATTGTAGCTGAATCTTAACAATTAATTCCAGATACAATCACACCTGTACCATAGTGATTAGTGAACTATATGGGAATAAACAAATGTGTGAGCTTTTTTTCTCTCAAAATGTTTGTGTGCAAGATGATCACCATTAATAATAAAAGGTTATCTCCCTTTACTGGACATTAATTTACAGGCTACAATGAAGTAACTTTACTTGGAGTCTTAACCTGCTAGAAATCCAGATTATTGTTTATGCTAGTCTTCATTTCTCAGCTAACTGTGGCGTCCTAGTGGCTTCAGCAGTGTACTGAGCGATACGGCCGACATTCATCAGGTGTAGCACAGTCTTCTTCCCAGAAGGAAAACTGTGTATGCATTCTACTGCAATTTGATGTTTTAAAATATTTCAAATACATGTCTTCCCCTCTGCTTTTGTACTTCTGTCTTATTCCCAGTCCCTTTGGGATTAAAATGAGTTTTCTGCTCATTCTCTATCACATAATTCTTCCATTTTTATCAGGCATTAGATGCACTATCCTGCACATTCCACATGCTTTGCACTTTACAAGCCCAGCTGTGTTTCAAACAACTTCTTCCCCTTAGGAAGGTGTGATATTGAACAACACACTTCTTAAAAAGAAATCTCTATCTATCTGTCTGCTTCTATATACATGCACATCGTATCAGATAATAGAACAGCATTTCAGGTCAAATGCCTTTAAGATGGCCAAGGAAATACAAACAGATATATATTTCGTATGTCAGCATTAAAACCAATCATTCTTCAATGCTGTTTCTAGTCTGGGTCCTGGACCTTAAGCAGACCGTTACAGGATTCAGATGTTTGCAATGAAAACATGGGTGGCCTTTGATATTTTCTATTAATTCCAGCAACGGCAGTTAGTAGAGCTGATGAATAACAAAAAGGATTCTTCACCAGTATTTTCACTTGTCTGTCTGAAAGAGATGGTATATATTTCTACCTTAAATGAGACGTATGATGTCAAGGAAAACATAAGTTTCATATGATGCTTTTTCAGGCAGGAAGGATATGTGTCAAAATCACGTGTTGACATATAAAGCTTTCAGCATGTGGTTCCAGCATTTTTCTAGCATGCTTTCAACATGTTTTCAACCATATTTGTGGTTGTTAAAGACTGCAATTATTGTGAATGTGGATTCATTGTTAGTCAGTATATGACAACTGTATTCACAAAAGCAGGAGAATCTTACCGTCAGCATATCATGTTTTCTATTCTCATCTATAATAGGTAGACAATTCACCATAGTTATTCTGATATGAATTGTACAGATAACATAATTCGAAGATATTACCAAATTGTGTATTTAGAGAGCGAGAACAATTTTTGTTCATCTGTTAAAAGGCCTAAGCACAAATTTCAATAAAATTGTTTCAAATTATCTTAGCTTTCTTTCTGAAGATGGTTGATCTAACAGTTGTGTTTCTCCACTTGGCATAGAAAAGCACACAGATTTGGGTGAGTATCTGGGAGGAGGTGAACAGCTGAGGGATTACAATATCTAGTTTCTCAGTGTTACCTGCCTGCAGAGGTGAAACTTTTCACACTTACTGAAATTCCAAAGCACATTGGTTGATGACAACAGTGATCTTTGCTACCGGAATGTAAATCCAGGTTAATTTAAAGTGCAAATTATCTAATGCCATCTCCTAGCTTTGAATGTAATACCATTAAAACAAAAAGGGTTGTTTTTTTAATTAAAATTTAGACATTCACTACTGTCATTGCTCTACTGCGTATTTCAAAATAATCTATTACATTCTTCTCCAGATTTATTTCCATATATGTTGTAAGGTGTAGGTTGTTTCCTTATAACCAAACACTTAGTATTTTTAACATAAGGATAACAAGAGGAGTATATCGCATCAGGAAGCCTTGCCTTATTTAAGTACTATGTTAACAGTAACTAAATCCTTCATCTTCCATAAATATTTAAAAGGGCATCATTACACATTCCTGTCAAGAATCAGGATTTATGAAAATCTACCACTTAATTCTCAAGGAGGAAAATCCCTTAGAACAGATCAATTCAAAACCAGAACGTAGTCTTTAAAAAGTTAGAAATTACAGAGCTCACCTTTTAAGCAGGAGCCTGGGGCTCATCTCCTGTGTCACAGAGAGATTGAGCACAGCTTTTAAACATGTGCATGTGATATTTGTCATGCTGAATCCGAGCAAGAGATACCAGGATCAGGTGTATTTTGTCCTCAGTAGAACATCTCCACTTCACAGGCAGGGCCTGGCACCTCCCTGACACACAAGATGATGCTGTGTCTTGCATAACACAAGATATTAGTAGGTTCGTGAAAGGTTCTGTACTGCTGCAAGTGTAGACACCAGCTTTGTGGAACTTGTGCGGGAAGTTTGCTAGTGAATATCGGTCAAATGAACGCAGGGTCTTCAAAGCTGGAGGCGGTAGCTCTTTGCCACAGTGAGATATCCAGGCCTCGTTCCACAGGTAATGTTACTATTTAGTGACATTTAAGAATGGCATTCACACAAACCAACACACCAAACAGTCATTACCAAGCTCAGCATTGTCAATATTCATTTTGAGGAACTAAAATTAATTACTTTTAATATAAATGTCTTAGCACTCTTCCTCTCTTTTAGGAACACATGCATTCTCCTCTGGCCAGTGTCCATCTTTTTCTGAAGCTAGGCATCCATGTCAGCTCCTTATCTTTCAGAAAAACCTCCCCACATTAGTGGATACCAGCAGCTCACTGGCAAAGTGCACTAAACTGAACAGGTGAGATCCAAACTGAGTTCTCTCCTGTGCCTCAGCTACCCTACTTAGCTCCCAGATAATACTCACTACCCACCAGGATGCAACACCTCTTGGGGCCGAGTCCCCTCAGCAATTTCTCTTAAAGTTCTTTCCTGCTGAGCATTAAAAATAAAGACTGTATTGGACCCAAAGATGAGTACAGGCAAGACATACAATGTTGTGTTTAAGGGCACTGAGCTCTCAGAGACAAGACCTGAGCAGATTAAATATTACTATTAATTTTTCTAACATGGGATTCCATACTTGCAAGTTTTTAAAGTTGTGAGCGTTCACGGTTAGGAAAACAAGCTTGGAAATACAATGCAAACACAGTCAGAGCTGCAGGGTCTGCCAAAGGCCAGGCAAAGCAGACTTGAACAACAGCACGAGGACAAGGAAAGGGCCTCTACTTCCACACCTGCATGGGAAGATAGATGTTGTTACATGCTTCTCTGGGAGAAGTTATGTACTGCTCCCAGCACTCATATGCAGGACCTAGACTGTATTTGATGACAAAGCCATGCCATATTTTAACCTGTTCCTGTTCATCTAAGCCCCTTCAATTCAGTCAGACCCTTCCCATGCAACTAGAACTGAGGCAATGTGGTATAAAAGAGATTTTAAAAGGAATATAAGGAGACAACATGTCCTGGGCACCATGTCTGTCACTGGCAAGTGCCATTAGAATTCGGGATCCTTATTGTTCCCATGACAGGAGGAGATTGCCTCTAAGTGAAGAGTCCAGGATATTCTTTCTCTTTGTACTTTCTACGCTCCATCTGGTGCTTACATTGATCAGCCCTTTCAAAGATCTCAAGATCAGCTTTCCATGACTAGTCATCCTTGCTTTATTTACTGCTTGAACTATCAGCACAGGGGCTGTTGGCCACACTGCATATTTAATTGGATCACAACAATTCATTCCTGTGATCTTTGTTGAATAAACCCTCATCGATAAGATTTCCTTATCTATTTCAGCAGTTCCGCTTAAGAAGCCTTGTCTTATAATTATTCTATTGTGCAAGCAATATGTCTCATTTCTCAATCAATCATTCCTCTCTATCTTACTCAGACTAATCTGCTTTTTCGTACACATCAAACCTTGTGATGATTTTAATGATTCAGACTTCAACAGTTTTGTCCTGATGTCACCTTGAATTTTCTTCCTGAAACCTTTAGTTATGATATTTTAAATTCTTCTCTTTGTATACAATGACATTTTCTAAGGTCATATAAAACTAAAAGTTACCTTCAAATTAATGCTGTGTGTAAATGTTCCTACACGGAGATTGCCTACATTGCTGAAAAAACCCCAAACTACCCACACCAAAACTGGAGGCCTCTCAAAACTAGAAATTAATAAAGCTGTATAGAGAAGCATCCACTACAGTTACACAAAAAGGTATGAATACAAGCTTCTTGCTGCTGTGTTTATAAAAGCAAATTTAAAAAATAAAATAAAAGCTGACCGATTATCTGAACGGCTTTAAATAATCTTTTTCTAGAATCTAGTTAAGTAATCATATACTTTTCTTTTTTCATTATGCAGATTATTAAAACCACATAGAAACTCTCACCTCTGAAATCTATTTCTCCTGCCTGGTGTTTTTAGTGAGGTTATAAATTCGATAATGCAGGTCTCAAAAGACCCAGGGTATGGGCCTGACCTAATTCTGAGGATGCCAGATATTTCATTTGAGAAATACATACCATTTATCTGCCTGAAAACAAAACCTGAAGATCAGCACCATGCACTTGAGAGACAAAGCGCTTTGATTCGGTCTCATACAGATAAGATACCATATTTTGAAAATCTTTTGTTGTGTTTGTCCAAGTTCACTAGTAGATATCAGGAGCTCCAGATTTTAATAATGGCTGACAATGACTCTGTAGATCACCCTGGTAAACCTACCCAACTTTTTTCAAGTATGCCACCTAGAAAATTGGGACAATGATGAAGATTCTTTCATGTGAGAATAAAGGGAAGTTAAAGCTTTGTTTAAGGCACCTGGGAGATTAAGCTAAAGTACAATAAAATGTTACCAGACCTTGACAGTTATCTTCCTTTCTGCCTAGAACTATTAAATAAAACTAAAAATCTTAGACATACCTTTTAAAGGTATGTCATGTAATACTGCACCACAAATACTTAGGAAGTGGACTCAAATGAGTCCTGAATTTTTGTGTGCCTCTTAAGATGGGGGTTCCTATGCTTGAGGCTATTTTGATACCCCAGAAGCATTCCCATTTTTCCTCACTGAATAGCTCCGTAACTAAAACCTAAGCCTCAATCGCACTGATTTCACTTTTTTTCTACTGCAGCTGTTCCACTTTGCCAGGAATAGTTAAAGATCTGTTGAGACACAGTGCTAGAGCATTCACAACACCTGCTGTCCAGTGGCAAAGAAACATAATTGCAGTCTGTTCTGATTAGTACTTCAGCTTACGTGAGGAAAGAATAGAGGAGAGCGCTGTGAAGGAAAAGATGGAGACTGTAAACAGCTCTCTCTTTCCCCAAAGACAATCAAACTCCTGTCCAGCTTTTGAAAGAAAGTGTTTCCGACTGCAGTTCTTGCGACGGGTTCAAGACTTAAGAATCTGATGTGAAGGGAGATGTGCCTTGAAGCCCAAAGGAAAGATAAGAGTATTTTAAAAGGGTGCAGATTTAAGGCACAACTACTTCTCATTTTACTCATCTGACAGCAGACACCTTTTTACACTGTGAGCTGATACAGACACACTTCGCTCTGTACTGCTACTTACCACTGCTCTGCAAATTTCCCTACAGTGTGATATGCTTTCCAACCTAAATGATTCTGTGACTATGAGATGCTGTAGCACAAAGTTCAAGCACTTAAGTGTCTTCATGGATCTAACCCTAAGTCAATTTTGAAAACAAGATTTAGGGCTTCTGAAACTTTTACCGTGTGTGTCTTGGTGTCACGTGTTGAGACATAATGAAATTAATTACCAGGGGTCTTGAGTCCCATTTTCCCCGTGTGATCACAGGACGTTTCTCCTTATCACATTAATCCAGTCAGGGCATTGACACCAATATAATGTAACAAAAAGAACTCTCACGTTCATGACCATTTTCCAGACATGATCTCGTATTGGATACCTACATTCTTACTTTTATTTTTCTCTTTATCTTTTTTTTTTAATCTTACTTTTTATCTTTCCAGAAATCCCTAATAAAATAAACCATGGTGAAGCCAAACATCTTGCAGACGCCTCAGGATCAGACAAAACAGAAAGAACAACAAAGAGGTCCAGAGTATCAACCATAAGGCGGATATTTGACATGGCAAAACACCGAACAAAGAGATCATCCTTTTTCTCAACTGGTGTGAAAGTTTGCCCACAAGAATCAGTGAAGCAGATTTTAGCCAGTCACCAAGCTTACTACAGATTAAGAGGTAAGATGATGATTGTAGCATGTACTTACTCTTGAAAGTATTTCTTTTTATTGAGGAAACACAATAATTTTCCTGAATCTTGTTCTTTAGCTCTAGGCAGTGCATGTGCTATTTGCTTTATGCTTTATTTTAACATAGGTAATCATAATGTTACACATACATCAGCGTGGTTAAAGGCAGTTACCAGAACAGAATAAAGCAATGCACTCAAAGGACTAATGAACTCAGTGTAATTACAATGTTCTCCCATGCTAGAACACTATGCACAAATATGTTGGTGTATCTGCAGTTATATGAAGTCTGTGGCAGTGTTGATACACTACAAACACTGTGATAATTACCAGCAGCTTATGCAAAGACCTTAGTCTTATTTTTAAAAAGTCTAAAATGTTTTTTCTGCTCTTTCCCAATTAATTCACTCCTGCCCCAGCCCTTTCTTTCTTTAACTCCCTTAACCACAGAAAGCCTACAACACCAATTTTAGGTCCGTGGAGAGTACAGTGCAAATAGCCCCCTGATTTTTCTATATTTCCTCTCTTCCTCCCTCTATCTCTCCCAGCCTTACATTCTGTGGCTGTTCCAGTTTGTATTAGAAAAATACATATTTTCGTGCAACTAGATGGTCCAAAAATAATTCTAAAATATAATCATCACTTCTGGGGTGCAACATCTGCTCTCTAAGTCAATGTTTGCTTGTCTATTTGTCCTCTATATTCGTCTCCAACTATTCACATACATGTACGTATCTTGGCTGTTGCTCAGCTCTCTTTCAGGCAACTGGTTAGTTCCCTCTGAAATGAAATCTGAATGTAGAGCTGCAAAAATTTTACTCCAGCAGCCTCTTGCTATAGGTAGCATGGGCAAACTACAGCAATGTCTATAGCCATTCCTATAGATACAAACATATTTGGTACCCATTGTGGGACTGAATTCCAAACCAATGGACATTAGATAGAATTCTGAAACCTGTTAAAGAAGCTGATCCAAAAAGCCTTTCTTAAATACTAATTAATCCTTAAAGTCCCTAAAACTCAATGTTCACATCCCTGTTTGGGCTGAAAACAAGTTATATTGGGACAGACCAGTACCATTGACCTGAACTCAAAGAACTGCAACTACGACATTTTTGTTTAAAAACTGATCCTAAAAATACTACCATCCTTTCTGGAGAACAGCTCAACAGCTGGGATATTGGGCTCTATAAGTCTTGTAGTGCAAGTAGGTTTAAACCTACATCTTCTCTTTCTCAGCAGTGTCCTACACTCACAAAATTCTTTGAGTAGGTGTCACCCTGTTCCTCAACTGAAGTACTACCCAAAAAGTAAGCAAGTGAATAGATGACTGCTGCTGAATAATTCGTACACTCATTGAGAAAAAGGTGCTTCTGCCTCCTTGAATAGTTGTCCTTCATTAACACCTGAATAAAAACCTTTCCTTCAAGGAAAGATCAGATCCCAGGACTTCTTCCTGCCTAGCTGATCATGCTAATTTACCTGATGAAAGTGATAAATTGAAAATAAAAAATAATTTTAAAAAAAGGTAGAAGAGAAAGTGTGGGAATGCAAGTATTATCCTTGAAGTTGTAACAACAGTACAAGCTTTCATGAGAAGATAATCTGGTAGCCATGTTGGAATTTATAGCCCGTGCCTATCTGTGGCACAATCTTACCTTCATTTTGTTTTGCAGACATACCTTCAGGTCCATTCTTTTCTGGACCTAAAGTCTAGGAGATCGCTTCCATGACTCCAAGTCACACAACACATTTAGACCTGTAACAGTGCGGTGGATCCTGTCTGCCCTTAACTGCTAGCTCATAATGAATAAATCCCTTCAAAAGACAGCCTGTTCCTTTTTAATAATCTGAGTACATCTCCACATGCAGCTGCTCTGCTGGGAGGGCAGGTCATTGCTGAGGTATTACTGAGGTGCCATAACAGAGCTAGGTGAGCACACCCCTACAGCAAAAGAATACCTAGAGAAATGGATTGCACTAATTTCAGAGAAACCATTATTTTAGATAATGCAGGTGACTATCTCGCTCTAAGTCAAAGCAGGTATCAAGTACTTAAAATAAATGTCCTATCTCTCAGTAATGAACTTTGCAAAGTAAAGTGCTAAAGGCAACAGCTTTTAAATTGCTAGCAAGTCTTTGTTAAATTAGTTTTTCTAGTACGATTGAAAATCCCCTTCTCTGTAAGCATTTAACTTCAAACAACATTTGGAAGAAGTGCGTTCATTCATCTTGAGTGAGTGCTCTTTAGATTTTCACAAAGCCAAAAATACAGGTGGCTTTGTTGACTCTAAGAATACCAGAGGAATCACAAAAGGTGACAGAGTCAAAGACCCGTGAATGGGAGGTATAGCGACAGCTGAGATAAACTGAACTGGTTCTCTCCGAAGCACATTTGTTCTAGCAGCCACTGAGCCATGCTGGGTGTCCTACTCAACTGAGTTCACAGACCCTGCAGAGGACCACCTGCATAAGCGCATATTTCTGCAGTTAGGCAGGAAAGTCTACACAGAGCAGCACTTCCTGTGCTAGCCTGAGGACCTATTCAGACTAGTCAATGATTTTAAACATGACTCAGGTGCAGCCAAGATTCATTCTATGTTTAGTTTGAGGTTGTGGAGTTAAGTGGAACCCACATATTTTCAGTGTGGGGAAGGGCTGGTATCTGAGCAGAAATCCAAAGACATATTAGTATAGTTAGTCAAGTAGGCAGTAGCTGTCTGGAGGAAAGAACAGTTTATCTTCCAGAATCTTTTAGAAATAGTTTCGACTTACAAAAAAGAGAAGAATTCAGCAAGATGTTGGTGAAAGTGAACTCAGAAGCGTGGCACCACCTGGCTACCTGTGACTCTCAAAAACTCACTTCTGCAGACATATCTAAGACCTGTGTTTCCAGAAACATCAAGGGAATGTAAATCCTATAAAGTATTTCTGAGCAGTCATTTTATAATCTAACTGCTGCTGCTCCTTTCTCCCCTCCCTCACATATTCATGTGCATCATGATCCGCACTCACAGTGCTAGAGAGCAAGGTGTTTGCAGCACAAAGTTCTAAGTTTTCCCTGAAATGCCTGACAGAGTTCTAACTGCTGGAAAATAGATCAATAAGCTGGACACCAAGCCCAAATATTCATTCTAATATATTTTGACACATACTACAGCTGAACTTCACAGCTTTCTTGCATGAGTGAGCCAACAGAATATGTAAAAGTATTAGTCTCCACTAGTATTTTATGTTTCGTATACTCTCATGTAATTAAGTCAGTTTGCATCCAGTAAATGAAGCTCTCTTAGAACCATTCCTGAATAGCACCTCTTCAAAATCTCCCCCACTGCCTTATTCTCTTTATGTTCATTTTCATGTCCCCAAACAATGCGGAATGCTACTGTTCTCTCTGCAACCACAGTACCTGTTAACCTTGTCTGATGTAGCCTGGCACTTAACTGGGTGATTCCTCACCATGGAGGAAAGAGTGAACATTGCGCCACGGTTTACTCCCAGTCCATAACTAAGCACCACACAGCTGCTTGCTCTCTCCTCCACCCTTCCCCACCCATCCTCCATGAGATAGGGAGGAGAATCGGGAAAAGATGTAATGCTCGTGGGTTGAGAGAACAGTTTAGTATTGGAAATAAAACATAATAATAGCAATAATAAGAAAGGGAAGATAGCAAACAGAGAGAGAAATAAAACCCAAGACAGACAAGTGATCGCACAATGGAGCTGCTGACCACCCGCTGATCAATGTCCAGCAACAATCCACCCCTCCCAGTCAACTCTCCCCCAGGTTACATACCAAGCATGTTCTGTGGTATGGACTATCTCTTTGGCCTGTTCATGTCCTGGCCATGCTCCTTCCCAGCTCCTTGTGCACCTCCTCAGTGGCAGAGCATGGGAAACTGGAAAATACTTGATGTAGGATAAGCACTACTTAGCAACAACTAAACCATCAGTGTAGTATCATTATTCTCACACTAAATCTAAAACATAGCACTGTACCAGGTAGTAGGAAGAGAATTAACTCTATCCCAGCCAAAACCAGGACACATTGAACAAATGACTGTGTACAGTTGTGTGGAGAGGAAGGAAATCATGTTCTTTCCAAAGGTGTTTTACCTATACTAAGTCGTTCATTTTTTCCAGAGGTGTTGAAAGCAACATAAAAGGATGTACCCACTGCAGAATGTCCTTAAGATTTTGAAAAAAGTAATTACATGGAAAATCAGGTTTATAATAAAATCATTTTAGCCTGCTGCATTTAAAAAAAAATTTTTCCATTAAAATACTTTGTTATATATGTGAGGAATAACAAAATCTTAAACATGTTCTGTTTAGCTTGTTCTATGCTTAGTTAAACATACAAAAGTACAAAACCTTTGTATACAGTTAAAATTATGATTATTCAAGTACAATGACTGCTAGATTAATTTTTTTCTGTACCTCACAGTTTGGTCTCACTAGAACATCCAGTATGTACCTTTGTACGTGTGTACCTTTGAGGTGAAGAAAGTGTGCTTTGTGTTTGCTCCTTAGTCATGATGATGATGTCAGGTCAAATTAATCTCTCTTAAAATGAGGAAAATTATTAATTCTTAATTCAAAGACAGTTAATCCTTCAGCCTAAAGGTAAATGACTGTCAACTCAAAAATACCTAAAAGACCTAAATATCTCAAAAATACCAAGAAGTTGGATTTGTTTACTAAGTACAGTAAAATCTGTAAATCCCAAATCACTTTAAAAGGACTTTCAAGTTTACTTTTTAGTGCAAAGCATTCATCCCCAGCCCCTTTCTTCTTACTCAGTCTGCCAGGAAGCTGTGTGGGAAGCCTTTCGTATTTTTTTGGATCGGATTCCTGATACTTCTGAATATCAGAACTGGGTTACTGCCTGCCAGAGGGAAACCTTCTGCATATTTGACATCGGCAAAAACTTCAGCAATTCCCAAGAGCACCTGGAAATAATCCAGCGGGTAAGAATTACTGACATTCGTTTACAAACTGGGGAAGACTTCCAAGTTCCTCTCTATCTGCTTATATAAGGGCAAAATAGTGCTCAGGAAAAGGAGGGGGCATATGTTAGAAGGAAAACATAAAGGTACAGTAAACAAAAGAGCTAGCAGGCTTATGCTCAATGGTTGGATACACCCACTAGTAAAATGTTGTTTTTCTTAATCTTTTCACAGCGAGTAAAACATAGAACCTTCCAGGAAAGGTAAGTAGCACCAGTAGAATCTTGCCACTTGATGTTACTGCCTTTTTTTGAAAAAGCTACATGTAGATGTGCATGGATGTGAACAGATATACAGATAGCACTGTGGAGTATGTGGTGTGTGCTGTAAGAGATGTGTATGCTGTATGTATCATAGTACATAGTATTTGAATCACAAATAACGGAGGTGGACAAATGTCTCAGTTGCCTGCTCACTTTGAGACACGGCGGAATGTCTTCTTAGACTAATCTGAGCATGAAACCCTGAGAGAGCCACAGTTTTGCATGAGATGTGTTGGTTGGGAGCATGAGGAAAGATCACCAACCCATAATCTAAGAACTATAGTTCTAAAAAGAGAAGTCAGAGATCTTAACAAAAATATATATAAATATATATCTAGGAGGCTACATTAAGCAATAATGTGAAAACTCTATGCCTTTACTTTAGCTTTCCCCTGTATTTTTACACGTCATGAGAGTGTTCACTAATGTGATGCTTTATTCTGTAAACTCTTGGGAAAAAATATGCTCCTGACAACCCTTCTAGGTCTGAGAATGGCAGGATTAACATTGCAATACTGAACTCTGTCCCTCTGCATATAAATACTACAGTATAGCCAGACAAATCATTGTCCACAGTTTCTCTGATTAATATATTATTTTTTCCTTCAATTTTTTTTAGATTTTCAGATGTGGCAAATAATCTTTTCCACTCATAAGTTATACTGTCTCAGGATCACAAAGGTCTTATGTCATCTATGACATGGGAGCTTTGAGTGTTCTTCTTCCTCAGAAATGTATTTTTAATAATGTAAGGCTTAATTAAACTCCCCTGGAAGTCCAAAGGGAGGTCTTTGCACTCAGTCTAGTGTGAACAGTGGCAGCAGAGCAACAAGTGAAGTGACTGATCTCAGAGTTTTTATGCTTTTTGTGAACAGTACAGTCTTCCTTAGACACAACTCAGAAGGTGAAGTAAATGCTATGAAATTACCCATATTTTAGCTGGAAATACAGGCAGTCATGATTATGCATGGTTGGAGTTCATCTTTACTACTGGGAAACCTTTTGTATCTTCTATAGGAGCCGTGTAGACAGAGAATTCTTCAGTTAAAGACACAACACATAATCAGTTAACATTGTAAGAACATTACAAATAATACTTTAGTTCTCACCACACAAGATATACAGAGGATGTGGGAAGTCAGGAGTTGTTCATGTTCTTTATTTATATGAAACACATCTATTGGTCCTGTCTAGAATCACATCCCTGCTCTCTCTCTTCTGTCTATCCTACAAGCTTCATGTCTCAGTTAACACTACACTTCACACTTGCAGTGCCCTTAATTCTTTCACTCATATCAGTTTTCACGAACCCTCCATCTGCATGCTCTTCCTTAATAATAGCTATTTCTCTAGAGATTTTGAGGAATTCTATTCTCATTTATTTCCATGATTGGGCTTTTTATTCTATACTGTGGGGTTTCTTCCACACTCTACTTGGAAACCAAACCAACTGAAATTCTTCATCCTCCAACTTCAGGAAAGAAAAAACTCAAAATGTCACTTAGAAGATTCTTATCTAAGAATGTAAATGTTTTTAAAAGCTATGAATGAATAAAAATTTGGTTTTAGGGCAGAAATTATTCTATAACCTTCTATAATCTTATAAAGATTCCTGCAGGAATCTTTATATAAATTGTACTTATATATACGTACCAATTCTGCTTTTCAGGCAAGCTAACAATAGCAGTTACAAAGTCAGCACATCAGCACATGACTGTAAAATTTGCAACAGAATATAAAATCAGCAATACGAAAGCAAATTCTGTGATACGAGGCAGACAATCTGTACATCACATCCACCATATTCTTACTTGAGTTTTCAACGGTCTCCCATGGGGACAATGGTATTAACCCATGAATATTACATCCAGATCCAAACATAAACATTCCTACAACGCATAATAATCTTGATCTAAGAACCTGATTTGAAACTGTCATTAGTTGGAAGCATCCTTATGATATTCTAATGTAGGCTAGCAACTGAAAAATAAGTCCACTATCCTCTCTTCACCCCAAACCACATGAAACACCCTTGGAAACACAAAATGTCCATTGGTTCTAAAATTAGTGGCCCAAAGCCCTCACTGAACTATCTTGATAGCATGAGATATAGCAAAGGAGACAATAGTTGACTTGGAAAACGTACAAGTCTTGCTTCCATTTTAGTCAGTGGTCAACCATTCATAGATTTCAATAGAGAAAAAACAGACCCTGTGCACTGATTTAATCTCTGTGACTCCATGCCTCCGATTGCTTGGAGAAAATCAGTCACGAAACCTCATGAGCAGACTCCTGACAGGATTGGTAGTCCTTGGTGGAGGAACATATCAAATCAGTACTTTTGTTCATTGTAAGAGTAGATACCATACTGGAGGAGAGGAAAGGAAATATGTAAACTGTTAAATACAAAATACAATCTACTGTTCCATTGCCTATTTAACCAGCCTATCAAATATTCCATTAGAAATAACTTCTCTCATTTAATGTACACTTAATATAGGGGTCGTGGTTTTTTTTTTTTAAAATACCTTTGCATTGCCAGTACAGTATGCTGATCATTAAATCACTCATTTCTATTTGATTGATAGGAAAGATGAAATATCCACAGAGAAAACAGGTGGCAAAAAGCTGGAGGACATTCCTTCCATTTCTACAGGTAAAATCACATCTGCTTGCTGCGTACCTGCCCATTAAATAGAATTTGTAAACCCAGTGATTCACAGACCTTAGAAAGGTGTAATTTAATTAATGTAGTAGAACCATGACAAGTCCAGTGAAGTACAATGAAAATGCTTTAGCAAAATAATCTATAAGAAACATTACTTTACAGCACGTCTGCTACTCAAATAGAGCATTCCAGGTTTGTTTCACAGGCTTTAAATGCTTATGTTTGCAAACATTCGCCTGTAGCGAGTAGAGCTAATTTTGCTTCAGTTATGAAATAACATCTAGAGTGTCAGCTGTTGCATTTTGTAGGCCAAAATAAGCAATTGGTTGAAAATTACTTTAGCCAGAAATTCACGGTGATGCCAAGACATTAATTTGAGCAGATTGATCCAATGAGATCTACCAACACTGTTGCGTAATACAGTTCTTTAAAATACTGTTAGAAATTTACACAGTGACAAAAATCTGTAAATATGAGCATTTTGGTTCAAGGAGGAAACATCCTACACACGTATTTTTATGAGGGCCAAATATGATAGAATGTTATTGATAGCAACCTCCAGCACGGTAATTTTGCCTCGAGCTGGAAAACTTTGTCAAAGCCTCTTGTTACTTTAAATTGAGCCCTAAAGAGAGGTGGCTATCATAGAGACAAATATCTCAATTGGCAAAATCAAGCTCAGACATTTGGTGATATATAATGCAGTATGACAGGAAAAGATCAAATATTAATAATTAATCCACGTAATTTCATTGATGCGCAGTGAGTGCCATTTTTGCCTTCGGTCACACACATGCAACACTACTGATGATTTGATCTGGAAAGAAATTGTCTATTGTATAAAAAGTAGCCAGGTTCACCCATGCCATAAGTCATGACCACCTTTCACTTGGCACAGGCTTGCACTCAAACACACCCTCCGTAAGGAAAGCTTCCCCAGTGAGCGAACACCTGACCAACAGAGAAACGGGAAGATTTTTAATGTGAAAACCTGTTCTTGCATGATTTTACTTTAAACCCCCTCCAGGCTCCCCTGGCGCATCCCTCTCTCCATATGCACCAGTACCTAACGGCACGCTGTTCAACGAAATTGTTAACGACACGAAGACTCCTGTGAAGGTGAGGGCAGCCTGTTTTCCTATCCCACCTTTTCACTCACCTCTTCTTTTGAGCTCAGCTAGCAGAAAAGAGGGGAAGACTTATAAACACTTAGTGCTTATAAATCACGAGTACTCCTCTTTCTTACTGCTTTTTTTAGCATCTGTTCTGTACTGCATGATGTTTCTTGAGCATGCGGTAGAAAGTATAAAAAAGTCTTCATTCCTTTTAACTAGGGGCCCGGTTCCTATTTTACACCATTTTGTAACCTTGTTTTTCATTAAATAATGTAAACATACATACCTTCTGAGCTTTCCACAACACAGGGGATAGGACTGTGCCTTCTCACCTTCTTCCTGCCAGACAGCCAGCTGTCAAACAGAGGATCTGCTGATGTCTTCTCAGAGCAGCCATGCAGCATGGTGCCAGAGACTACCCTCTCCTTCACAGGTTTACAGCAGCTATCACAGCCCACAGGTTACATCTGAGACAGGGGTGGGGCTGATAGGAGGGGCAGAGGGGCTGCTATTTTTCCTCTCCTGGCTGCCCCACCTGGGGGTTGCAGGGAAGTGGCTTTGGTCTTAGTGTAACTGCATGGCTTCAGGGAACCTTAAGGAACCTCCCTCTGGAGAGATACCAAAGCATCACCAGGATGGACCTCACTGCTGAGGAGCCCCAGCTGGGAGCTGGTCCCTTGCATGTCCCTTCTGCCTTGCTGTGAGATTGTTTTCAGTTTCTAAAAAGCTTGCTCTTCTAGAGCAGGTCTTTGAAAGGAGGTTTTTTCAGTTGTTTGTGCATAGGAAGAGGCTGTAGGCTGTGGTGTTTGGCTGTAGGAGGAGGCTCATGCTGCTTCCTCCCCACTTGGGTGAACTCAAGGTTTCAGTACTGTAGCTGCCAAGAATTTGAAAGTAGAAATGCTTGCAGAAGCCTTGCTCATCACGCCCCTAGCAAATTGCCACCGTTCTCCACCCCACCTCTGACAGCTTCTCACCTCTGGCACAGGACTCGCACCAAAGTGATCCCAGATAAATGCTATTTTTATTGTCTGAAATGATTACATCCTCAGGGTCTGAGAAAGTAATCTTAATATTCTTAACTGTGTATTACCTACCTGTATCATAGCTCCTGGGGTGAAAGAGCAGATAGAATATGAGGGGGGAAATGGTTTTAAAATTGCTTATTTGTGATGTTTGAGATGCACCAGGAGATTAGCATTAATCAGTTCCTCCGTGTCAGAGGTATCCTCGTTCTTTCCCAGCCCAGTCCTTTATGACTAGCTCCCTAAAGGCTGGCTCCTCAAAAGTCATAATGCAGTTATATAGACAGTGCATTTTTCTTAATCTTCTGTTTACTTGACAGAACATTACAGAATGTGCTTTCTCTAACAGATGAGACGTATTTTTATATACAGGACAAAACAGATGTTCCTTTAAAACTAAGGCATCCTAAGGAATGATTTAGCAGAGCTGAATTACACAGAATCAATGGGCGCAGAAAGTGTTCTCTCCTGTTTCACTCATTCTTTATTATATTAACATCTTATTTTCTCTCTTATCCCCTGACACACTGTAATTGTACATATTTCTTGTTCTGCTTATTTTTGGAAGCTATAAAAACCTAGGTGTTACATATGGGACAGATGTCTCTGGCAGCATCATGCCAACCCACCTGGCAGCAGAAGTGGAAACCCACTTCTCTGTAGGGTTCAGGCTGATGAGCTTGCTGTTCTTTTGGGCAAGTTATTTCTTGATCGTCACCTTGTTCTTGTTGTTTATTTATCCAAGATGTAAAAGCCTGGCTGAGAGTTAGAATTGTCCTTGAGCAAATAAAGATATACTGTATTCTTTAAACACTCTTTTATATGTAAGTATTGCTAATAAGTATAAACATGCAATGTATATGCCGTACCTGTAGTAAAGAAAAACTTGGTTTGTGTTCCAAGATCTTTGTATTTTAACAGGCAAACTTTATAGAAGCCTGAAATATTTTATTCAGAAAAAAAAAAAACCAGAAGTCTTTTTTGTGCAGTAAAATGCATTGTCTGTGGAACACAGGGATGGTATGTGTTAACATTAGTAACAAGATTTGTGAAAAAGGACTGAGAGATTGGCAGAAGTCAGAAGTTTCCTGGGTGACCTCTCTGCATCACCTCTCCAGGGACTTGAAATTTGAAGCTCAGCGCTGTTCCTGAATAAGGAACAAGAGATACCTTCTGATCTTAAAATTAGCAGAGGTGTAATATTATATCTAGGAGTAACTAGGAAATCTTTCTGTATGGACTCACAGTGGCTTTCCTTCTTGTGGCCAGCACATCGTAGCCTACAAATCAATTGACATTTGGAGTTTAACATTATTAAAGGAAAAAATCAGTAAGCGTAGGCCAAAATTGCAAACAGTGTTGGGGGAAAGCAAGTGAAATAAGAGTACTTTTAATAGCTGTAATGTCAACTGCACAGGAAAGGTGTAACACAGGCAGGGCTAATTCTACTTCATTATTGGGAAAAATCAAATGCAAACTTCTGGACATGAAACAGTAACAAAGAGTCCAGCAGTCTGCTCTGGCTGACCATGGGTTTCCTGAGGATGGGATACCAACTAGCTTTTAGCATTTGCTTGTCATGCTCCTTGATGTCATGCACTTTCCACCAAAGTGGTAAGTAAAGCTATATGACTTTAATGATGATGGAAATAACACTTGGTAACACTCTCTGGGCAAGAAATTGCTTGATTCTCTTCATCACCTTCATTCATGCATAGCAAAGGCAATTCTCGAGGCACATTAACAGAAACTTGTTTGCAAAGCAGAAGAAGTAAGCCAACAGATGTGGCTCGGAACCCTTGACTTTTGTAGGGTATGGTTCAGAACGTTATTTTGGGGACAGGCTTAAAAGGGAACCTTCTACATATTAAATACTGAAAGGTGGGGAGGGGGAAATTACTTGGTTTTATTTCTCCCCTTTTCCTCCTCTCTTCCAGGAGCTGGGAACAAATACAGTCCCAGAACTGCCTGTGGAGCAAATGGTAGAATTCAGTGTCACTCTCACTGATCAGGAGTACACAGCTGAACTTAGCGACCCCAACTCCCCACAGTACCGACAACTGGCTGCCAAATTTCAACTACAGGTAAGGTGCCTGAGTGAATGCCAGAACGTTGGCCTTGTACCTTGGCTGAGATTCATAGTATGAAATTATCTTCACCGCAGAACAGAATTAGAATCTACTGATTTTTACTTGATTTTTTTACTTGAAATAGGTAATTCCTGTTGTCTCAAGACATTCAGTTTTCATTCATGTATAGTCAGCTTTTCCCCTCATTTAGGCCATCTGTTCAGCCACCAAGGCAACAAGCCAATGTCTTTGTCAGCAGTAGAGCCTCAGGTAATTGATGAACAGAGTAACTTTGGGAATATCATTCAGGCTTAATCAGGAATTCATGGACAGTACTTTATCATAATTTAATTTCTACAATAAACCTAACGATAAATGTAATATAAATGGTAAAACTAATTAGCTACTGTTGTCTGAACTCTTCTTCAAAGGACTTCCAGTCATTTTGTTGTGCAATTACCATAGTATCTGTAAGAACTGGAACACCTGTGGTGCTTTCATATAATCAGTAATATTAACCAAATGTTCAGCTATCAATTTAATAGATAGCAGTTAATGACTTGAGATTCCCAAAAGGTTTTCTTAGTAAAATTAACTACAGGTCTTCATCAGTTTCATGAGCATTCCTTAGTGAAAGCTCTTTCACTATCCCGGTTAAGTTTCAGATATGCATAGAAAAATGGTGAAGGATGATGAAGCAGAGCTGATGAAAAATGGCTTCTCTGGAGATTTCCAGTATTATCCTAAAACAGAACTGCCTGCAGACTCTGTTTACTAACACGTAACAATGTAATTCAGCAATCTGACTTTTAAGTTATTTCATTAATTGGAGGGGGAGAAATGCAAAGCTTCTTGGTTGTTAAATTATTTTGCATTGTCATCAAATTTTATCTGTCACTTTAAAGATTCCACAGCTGTTCTTGGCATGCAATGTTGACTAGAAAATTATTTGTAGTCCGGTACCACGAAACACACCTGATGGCCTTTCCTCCAAAGAGAGGTCATGGAGGAGGCAGAGGACAATCTTGATACAAGACAGTTTTACAGGTGCACTCAAAGGGTGAGAGCGAGGAGGTTAGATTCAGAACTAAAACATGTACATGAGCTCCTATACAAATTCCAGAGAATTCCAGAAGGTTGAGGCTGTGGAGTTCCAAGCTGAGTATCTTATTCGTTCCAGGATATGGCAAGAGGGAAGAGTTACAACATATATTACAGTGCAGACATTCAGAAGTACATCTGTATACCACAACGTATATTTAAAATCACATGAGAAAAAGAATGAAGGTTCAGATGCTTATGCTACTCAGTAAATCAAGATTCATTTGGTGAAAGCAGGAAATAGGAAGGTACGCATGTGCATACAGTTAAAAGAAAGCATCAACTTCACTATGTTAAAAAGAGACTGAACAGAGCCCATGCCAACAGTCAGCTGGCAGAAGATGGCTCAAAGGGGATTCAGTTACCTAAACAGGTATATCTCATGTCATTTTAGGTTCCCCGGGTTATCCTGGGGAACAGGATACATCCGCAAGGGCCTCTCAAATATGCGAGCTGCACTCTTTTGAACCAGCAACTGTGCAGAAGATGACCTTAAGGTATCTAAAATGATAGTGCTTGTCTAAGTTTAGGAAAATTAATTGCATCCTACCGATTCAGGCCCTTAATCTCTCATCTTTCAGTGAGCATTAGTCACATGAATAACATATAAAATCTTCCCATAGTGTAATTGCTACTTCTGCATCACTTTTACTAAGACCAAGTTCAAAATGAAGTGTTTACCTCAGTTCCTTTCCTACTGTCCTCTTTGAGAGATGGGCAAGGGGAGCGTAGATGGCAGGTGATTTTCTGCACTAGACTTTTCTTCTGTCTGCTGTGATGAAGGATGTCTAGGCTTATACAGTTTGGCTGATACCTGGCATTATGATAACATACTGATCTGCTGCTGCTACTTCACTTAACTAACCTGCAACAGAGATGTAAAGAAATCTGAGTGCGACCACCCATTCCCTACCAGTCCTCACAAACAGGAATGCATGAATGAAGGAGTTTTAAATTGCTGGGTTTGTACAGAACCATATAGCTAAGGAAGAGGAAAGATCACCACATCGGTTCATATACTTTTAAAGTGATACGCTGAATTAAAAGGACCTGATTCCTCAAAAAGCTTTTTCCCTTCTTTTGAAGTGCTGAATTCCCTCAACTCCACAGGCATTGCTTGCAGATGAAAGGCTCAGTGTGTTGCTTGGTACTTAACAGGACAGGAAGTGAGTCAGAAGGAACTGTGGAACTGTGTGTTTTTTAAAAAAATCCCTTTCCTCTGACACAGTAGATGTACATTAAATATTTCATTTGAGTTAGCTGTATAAATGTTGAAATTGTACAACTGGAAAAGACCAATAGATCAGTCAGCTGGATCTCAAAACATTGTTAATTCTTGAGGTGCTGATGAAAGCATTTATTATCCTAAAGTCTGAAAAACATATGCATAATTCACCCTTTCTGCTGATAGTTTTGAATAGACAGTATGAAGATAAAAAATGTAAATGTACAATTGTGTACATTAGATTTTAAAATATGTTTAGTATTTCTATAAGACAGTTAAAAATGTTTCATTTATAAATGATTTGTCAAATAGTCTAAATCAATCTGCATTTGGTTAATATTTCTAAATAATTAACAATTTACACTTCACGAGTTAAGGTGACCTGAATCACAAAATTATTCATGACCCAAAACTGCTGAAAATGGGAAAACCATTTGATTCATATTATTTGACTTGCTCTGTTATGAATTAGATTATCACTGATTTACATAATTACTAAAAAAAGCTGTATTTTGTACTTCATTTTGCCTATTAACAGGTAATACAGGCAGCATATACGAATCAAATATTGTATTTTAGTTGAGCAATGATGATACCACAAAGAGTTTCCTAAAGCCCTTTCCAAAATATGAAAAATATTGTTTAGGTGGTCAGCCTGTGCTTGCTTTGTAGCAGTAGATCCTACACTGAATTAATGCTTTTATGGTTTTTTACAGATGCAAAAAATATTTGAGAAGCTTCCAGGATTCAAAGAAATCCATGTTTTAGGATTTAAGTAAGTAAGAAAATGAGACTAATTATTTTATAGGCTGCTAGGATTCTCCTCTTCCTTCTGTCCTCCATCACGAAGAGACCTATATAGGAGCAGGGTGTGTATTGCTATAAACAGAAAATAGTTTTCTGGTAACAAGGAGAAGTGCAAACACATCCCAAGTGAGACTATAACGTTTTGAATTACTAAGTACAAGTAGCTTTGATTCCCTGAGGGATGAAGTAACCAATAAATCCTTTGAAATTGTTTGCTAGCAACACTGCGTTAAGGACTTCCTTAAACGACAAGGTAAAGAGAGTTAGGAGTGTGATTACTTTAGGTGGCTATTTATTCGTGCGTGGATCCTATGCCCTTCACAGATCACACAGAAGGTGTCTTGGCAAGAGAAGGTCGCAGGAGGATACATGTTCACTTTTCCAATAGATGTTTCAAACAATTTAAAATGTTTCATTTGTTAATAAATTTGTGTTCTGTCTTGTCATTTCTTTTAGCTTTAGCTTCCTTGTATGTTTACTGCTAATACAAGTTGCTGTATATATTTTCAGTAAAGAATCTACAGGGGAGGGGGCATCAAAAACTGAGCTTTTCCTTCTGTAGATAAGAGCTCATTATGTTTAAGAATCCAGGGAAAAACAAATTACTAATAGTAATAGCATGAAATTACAAGGGAACAAAGAGCAGGAAAAAAAGAGAGAAATTCTGTGGGCTTACGGCACAGCATGGGGAACATTCAGTCCTTCTAGTAACATTTATTACATATTGAAGAACATTCATATTGCAATACAATTTTAGACAAGCGCATACTTCTTCCTAGCTTTTCTCTCTGCAAAATTGATGGGGAAAAGGAAAGAGAAGAGCAAAATCAAAATGCTTACATTTTGATATGAAAGTAAGAAAGCAAAAAGCTGCCTACGGCAGAACAAGCACAGAAAATCTGTAGTAGCATCTCAGAGTTACAACTTGCAATAACTAACCTCTTTCTGTTGTAACTCCAGGAGATCTGGGATCCATTTCTGTTTAGTGTCTTGGTCTTAGGAGCTGATATGAAAGTACTTTCATCAATGTGGAAGACCGGGATTGCTTCCCATCATCTAGAAATTTAGTTAGCTCCTGAGAGTCACAGATCAGCAAAGGCAGGTGTTGCTGACGTTCTCCCTTCGCCATATTGCTACATATATGAGCAGCATTTCCCACAAGGCAATACGGAAGGACAGCATTACAGATATGCTAGAGAATTCATCAGGGAAAATAACAGGGCATTATATTACAGAAGGTAAGCATAGATATGTCCTCCAGAGGTAATTAATAAGGGTGGTCAAATTACCCCTGTGACTATAATCTGACTACAGACCATGTCTGGTGACAGTAATAGCTGCTACTACTCTCATAGGTGTTCGTTGCCATCATAAAGACAGAGATTAGCAATGACAGTGTTCAAATTGCACCATTTGTAGTGGGAAATAGGAAAGCAGACATTTCAAACTATCAAGATGAAATAAAATTCCTGTTTTGCCTCTCAAAACACGGAGAATCCCATTGCTTGGAAGGGAACAAGTGAAATGATGGAGAGTAGGCTGTCATTTTGACACAGAAGTAAGAAGTATAGACGACATGTAGAAGATAAGATAAATTGTCAAAAAACATTTTTGATGTATGACTGACTGATTTACCGGTATACATGAGTCTTTGTTTTTCTTTCTTTTGCAATCCTTTATCGCATCTTTTCTTCTGTGATGAAATGAAGACAGAAGAAGGAGAAAGATGGGTAATATGTCTGTAATTCATAATTAATATTAATCATTTTATAGACTATTAGATGTACAAAGATACATCAGTAAATGTTGTTTATCTTGATGTGACAGAGTGAATTCATTTGTGCTCTGCCTAAGTACAAAATCTGTGATATAAAGCAGCAGTGACAGCTTTTACCTTAATCTGAGAGTTTCACATTATCAGATTTTGCCAGGATCTCTCTGAAGGAAAGAAAATTGTTTGACCTAAGAAAATTCACATTCAGATGACTGAAGATCTCTATCAGTCATAACCTGAAAATGAAAATAAATAAGGGAACTTCATATTTAAATTTTCAGTTTTGATCTGCTGTTTCCTAGCTGTATTCCCATGTAGACATTATCTTCAACAAGTACGTAGAATTTTATTTAACTCCATTATCAAGTCAGATAGAGCGGCAATGAGACCAAGTACTAGCTTAATAAAATGCAAGAAGCTTTTGACTGGCAATTTGAACAGCTACAGAGTCTGTGGCTGTCGCTTAAAAGTGCTGCTGGGGAATAATTTGTCTAGCAGTTCCACAAATTTCTGTTTTACTCATAGTTTAAAAGGAAGAATTGTCTAATCCTTTTTCGGAATCCTTGCAATGTCACGTAAACATAAATACGTAGCACATACTAGATAAAGTGAAATTCTACTCTCCAGTTTTTTGATATTATAAAAAAACAACACAGGAGTACTTAAGTTGTACAATGTACTCATTATTTCCAATTTTAACTCAGTGGATTCATCATTTATGAAAAGTGATGTATTAACAATGGTGAAAATTTGAGATTTCTGTTAAACAAGTACATCTAGGGAGAAGCTATAAGCACTCATGTGGACTTGGAAAAGCTAACTCCCATTGTGAAAAGTTATTTGCTTGCCACGTTAGCTAACTTCCTTGTTGTTCTTCAAAAAAGCACAAAAAATTGTCCCAGATGTGGTAGGATTTTTGCTTATCTGTAGTTTTATGAACTGTCTAATCCCTTTTCATATGTTCCTGCATAATTAATAGGTCATTACAGGCTTCTAGTAACCCTAGCTGGCATTTATGGCTGTTTGAACCAATAACCAAGGACTTTAAACATTATTACGAGTTCTACATTTCTGTGGGTGGTCAGATTAAACTGGATTATGTTTGAAGATGTTTATAATTTTCTTCAATATTGGAATTTTTATTAAAAATTCTGCATAGAAGAAAAAAGGTTTATGTATAGCAAAGGTAATTTGGAGATGACAGTCACATTAGAAAGAAGTATATCTGCATTAATTTACAGAAGAAAATACATTAAGGTTGCATATATTTCTGTTTGTTTGTTTGCAAAATCAGCCCTCAGCCAGTCACTGATCTCGCTGCACCTTTCCCTTGCAGATCAAGCAGCACTATAGCACGGTATGTGGTAAACTTTGAGAGAGACGGCTCAGAAATCAGAAGCACAGCAGATGACATCTCCACTATTGGATCTAATAAGGTTGAAAATGAGAAAATTCCACTTTCTCCAAAGGAAGAGAGGGAGGTATCAGCAACTAAACTCACAGTAACAGACCTTCAGCAACTGGTTGCCATAGCACTTCATGAAGACCAGTCCCTGCCAATGGACCTTGGTACACTCCAGTTTACTGATGGTCAGTAAGCAGCCTGGTGCCAGGCACAACTCTGAACCTTGCCCTTTCAAACCGCTGCAAGTTCAGAAAAGTCGCCTTTGCTTCTTTAACAGATTGTTTTCATTTGATGTATCCCATTCTCCTAAGTGTTGCACAGCATCCAAAGGATGCACAGATCTAAGTTAAATTTTATAGCAAAATATACCTTCATAATTATACAGTCTAACTTCCAATCATATTGGAGGATCTATTTTTCTTGGTTTGTTTTGAAAAGCTGGGGTTTTTGCACAGCAAGACAAATATAAAGAGGAAAAGAAATACTATGAATAGTCACTGTAAAATTTTAATTTCCCAATATGGACAGTCTCCTTGCTTTAATAAGACAAAGAGTAAGGGCTTACTCTAACATAAATTTAGCTTTCTGAAAGCTAAATCTCGATTGTAAGCAAAATATCTATCCTCCCAGTGAAGGCAGAGAGACATGCATTAAAGAACATCTGATCCCAAGCTAAAATCAGTGGTGTGAAACACACTGTAAAGGTAGATTTTCCTCTCTGAAACAGAATGAGTGCAGATAATAAGCAGGGTGGGAAGATCTGCAGTGAAGACCTCCAGTGGAAGGTTGAAGGGCTGCATTCTTTACAGTAATTCGGCTAATAAATATTCCCTTCTAGTCCATCAATGATTTTTTCAAAGATTGCATAGCCCTAGTTTGGAGGAGGTGGGTGAAAAATGGGGAAAAGCATGTAAAATATTTCCATATATATATATTTATCAAAGCAATCTTAAAACACACACCAAATATAGCTGTAGTGTTTCATTTACAGACAGCAAAATTTTCTTGGAAAAAAAAGATTATTTGACCTAATACTTTCTGTAAGAATAAAATGTCATATTTTAATGTAGATTAAAAACCCAAGAAAAAATTTCTTGGATATAGAACACTCTAATACTAACTATTTTAAGCAACTTTTCCTCACTGGTTATTTTTAATAGCTACTTAACTAGTTTTAGAAAACAAGCTTGCATGCAAGAGCTCCTCTGAGGGGGTGAAGGGAGCAACCAGGCACTAAAGCTGAAACACTGAGCGTAACAATGGTGTGGAGTCGGGGTAGAACTGGAAAGAATTCAGGCTTAATGAACAAAGCAGTATAATGAGTCATCATAGCCCACGCAGATTTAACTGAGTGGTTCATACTTCAGTTGATTTTAAGCACTCATCCGTGGTTCAGCTCTTTGCAGACCTATCCCATTTATACTAAATAAAGAGAACAAAGAATAATGCATATAAAATTCCCATTTTCCTCATAGTTGTCAGTTTAAATGGAAGCTTATGCCTCTTTTTTCTTAACATGGGTTTTTAATTTTTTAATGGATTATAGTGTTAATACTGGTTTTTTTACTGAGTTTACATGTTTTTATCAGTTTTCAGTGTGCCACTGTTGAAATATTGTGCTCGCTCTCTCTCTCTCTCTAAACTTTTTTTCCCCCCAGAATCTATTATACCACCTAGTGACTTTGATAACGATATCCAGGCCATGGTCACTATTCCTCTGCCAGGCCCTGATTTGGTAAGTTAATACTGGTTGTTATGTTTGTTTATTTATCTATGAGAAATTAAATTAAACAGTGTTAAGATGTACATAAATACACAGAAAAAGGCTCTTATGCTAAAAGACATATCTGCCTTTTGTAAATACTGTAAGGATTAAGGTGTTGTTATACTGCAACTTAGATACTGTTTAGAGCATTTATAGTGAATATCAGTGCTTGATTACCTTTTCCAGTTTTAATTACAAAGTAAACAACGTCTCCCCAGTTCAGCAGTACATCTCACTGACAGAAAGTAAGTGACAGGGTAGTGATAGTCACCTGTCTTCGACCATTTTAAAAATTACAGGCAGTATAATTAGGATCACATGCACACGCCAAACATTTAATACATCCCATGGCTTCATGCTGAGTTAGCTATTTGCAGGCTCCTGTGGCTAAAGATTGCCTTGTTTGTTAGCAATGAAGGTTAAACATAACAATAAAAGCTGCTTTTTAAAAACTTTTTCAGGAGGACTCCATGAGTGTGGAACTCCCGCTAGGTTACCCCAGCCCAGCCACAGTGGACCAAACAGGAGACATCTTGTTCAATGAATTTACAACTGGAATACCTGTACTAAGTGGAGAGATCAGTGCCCCTGAAGACTTTAATAATTTTGTTTCATCTGAACCTGTGTTCCCTACCAAACCCGCCAGAGCACCATTTCAGGACAAATCTCCTCCAGACACAGAAGACCACCAAAGTTTCACAGTGCCTTTCAGTGCTTTGGGTAGCACTAGCAGTCCTCCGAAACCAGAGGATTCTTATTTGCCTCCTCCAGCAGATGATTCTGCTAGCAATGACTTGATCACTGATGGCTATGAGTCTCCATCGGAGCAGGCTACAACAGCGGCAGTTTATGCCACAGGTAGCTTTACCCCACCTAATCTCCTGCAAGCCAGAGATGACACTAGTGAAGCTGAGGAGAAGGAAGAACTGACCGATGTAACAGAACCACCTTTCAAGGAAGCTGACCAAGAGAGTCTGACTGGACAAGGTAAGATGTAAAAGATTTATCCATATGAGAGAGTAAAAGAGATCTGGTTGTTATTGCACATACAGTCATGTATAAATACAGTAAGCATTCCTTTCAGTTGCGACAGAAATTTTTCTGGACCATCACAGGTGAAAAATTTACATTTCTGATGCCCACTTCGGTAAAATCCTAATATACCTGACTTCAAAGTTGTCAAAGCAAAAAAAAAAATACCAAAAAACCACCAAACCCAACAACAAACACGCAGGATAAAGCACACTTTGTACGAGGTATTATGGTAAAAATTCAAAAAGGCAGAGCAAAAAGGCATGTCAGGAAAAAAAAAGAAGAAGAAGAAGAAATCCCAGGCTTACACAAAAAATTTCAGTATTTAAAATATGGAAGGTAAATTACCTTGTGTTCTACAGACAGATATGGATGATAGCAACAAGAGTATCATAAAATTTATTCTAAGCAAAGAGCACCATGGCTCAGAAAACTTTATGTGTCTATAGGTCTGATGAATGTGAAACACTTCTTTAAATATCTGTTTTCCGTGTTTGTTATTTCAATTTACCCATACAGTAGGGTTTTTTAGAGGCATGCATACATATGAGAAAAAACATAATTAAAAAAGTATATAATACATATGTTTCAGTGGAGAAAATCTGTGTAATTTAGCCTTTAAAATGAAAAATACATGATAGACATGATTCCCACAGTTATCAGAAAAGTGTTGACCCTACAGATGAAAAAAGTTCGGACAAACATAGCAGAGTCAGCTTCAGGGCACAGGCAAATTAAGCTTTCCTCTAGAACGGCAAAATGTAAGGCTACAGCCTCCAGCGCCTCCATCAGTGACTTGGAAAGCTGTGCTAGGCACTGTTAAGGGCTACGATGTGCAGGTGACTGGATTGCGAGGGGCAGCAGCCTCCACTGGCAAAGCAGCAAGAGCCATGGCTCCTGCCATTGCTCTCCATCTGTCCTAGCTCTTGGCTGCTCCCCCTCCTGCTCCCTGACCTGGCCTCACCGTCTCAGGTCAGTAAACTTAAACTTTCGAGAAGCCTGTGCTAGCTGTGGAAGATGCAAGAGGTCGCTACAAACACATGGGAGGAACTAATTCTTGGATGAATTCAGATGTGCTTTGTCTCAGTTTTGACTGACCCTCTCAACAGAAAAGCGGAAGGCAGGTAAGAACTTTATAGGAATCAGCAGGATTCTCTGAAGTACCCACGTAGTCTCTAAGCAATACTAAAAATTCTGCAGAGAAAAACAAAGAAAAAACAAACTCAAGACAAAATTTCCACAATATAAATTAGCTTGCACAACACACCCAGTGTTTCTGGATCCCAAGAATGTCATCCTCAAAGCTTTTAATTTTGCTCCCTGCTGCAAGAATGTCCCCTGCGCCTGTGGGAGGCTGTACTCTGTCCCTGTTCTGTCATCTCCTCTCTCGCTCAGTCCTTGGCTTTTCATGTCCCACCCTGCACTCCAGAAGCCTCTTGGAGTGAGCATAATGAACCCTCCTCCTCCCTTTCAATATGTTCTTCCGGACCCAGCGTGCCCAGAAACAGGAAGAAGGCACCTTCTTCCCTGCTGCTAGGTCACACACTGTGAGGCAAACAGGCAATGTTTGCTCCGCTGATTGGAAACACCACACTGCATGGTGATAACGTCCTTCACAATGGGCCCACACAGCAGAAATGTGAGAGGGAAGAATGCCCATGTAGTGCACTGTGTATAGCATTGTTCCTTCTGGAGCCAGTAAATAACAAGATCAGCATTTTAAAAAATAAACAATGTAGAAGCTGCCACTTGGTTTCATACACTAGTCAGCTCCAGACAGGGAAGAGCATAGCACATGCCATGGTCATGTTGTTGCACCTGGTAGTTTATGTACTGAAAAGAACTTCCCGTTCCATAGTCTTGCCTTTATACACAGAGTTCTGAAGCGAGAGAAAGGTAAATACTTCATGATTAGCAGAGTGATTTAAAGATTAGAAAATAACTTCTTATGAAAATCAATCGCCAAATGTTCCTGAAAACAAGGTTTATGATGAAAAGCATTAAACACAACTGTTTTCAAATGCATGCTGAGAAGGGTATAGTGCTACTGATAAAAGCACAGCGTACCTTCAAATAACAGTACAGCATACCTTTAAGTAACATTCATCATAACTGTGGAAAAGTGTTTATTTGCAGGGGAAAAAATAGTCACATGCATTTTTCATTCTGTTCACTTATTGGGTTAGGGATTTGATGTCACAAAAAACACCTAAAGCCATATATCTATTTTGCAGTTTGCTAAGTAGCTTAAAAACCTTGTTGTCTAACAGCTCCAAATGACTGAAGAGAAGCAGCAGAGGGTATTTGACTCACCAAAAATGCTGAACAATTTATGCTGAAGATACTAGTTCCATTCTTTTTCTTCACATCTAAAATTGTATAGGATTTGTTTATTGCAATTTATTACAGTTATTGCCTGACCGTTTTTCACTGGGTGAGAGAAGAGATATGGGAGATGGATCTCTCTCTGGCCCCAAGGTTCAAACTTGCTTAATGGTTTGTCAATGACAATGGAGGACCACAGTTCATTTGACTCTTGCACAGGCTTTGATAACTCAACTCAAAATGGGGATTAGATTCTGTTTCTAAATGATCCTCAGAGACTATATTGCATATTTTAATGAGTTCCAATGTCATCAGGCATTATGTCATAGGGACCAAGGGAAATTTTAGGGAGGATAATGCAAATGTAATGTTCACCACTTACTAACGTAGGTGTCTTCAACAAATTTCTCATATAATTTGAAATTCAGTAAAAAAAATACCTAAAGGTTCCTTTTCCTCCTAAAGCCATTATTGCCTGTGCCCACAGAGCATGGAATTTGTTGCTTAGAGAGATGTGGATCGTCTGTAAGTGCAAGTTTGATCTTGTAAGCACCCAGCGCTGACCCTTTAAATACTATAAAAAATTATTCGTTGCACATTTGGGTTGGAACCTCTCAATCTGCAAAACAGAATAAACTGTCTAGAGCTGCAAAGAAAAGCTTCCTCAAAATAAGGCCTACTATCTTGTTCCTCCTTGTTGAACACGTTACGTCCAAACCAAGCACTAGAATCTAAGAATTCCATCATTATCTCTGCAGATGAGTAGCGGGAGAAAAATAATTGTTCCCTGTCTAGGAGGAAGGGATCCCATGTTAGCAATGTCACAAAGCTGTTGTTATTATATTTGCTTGAAATGTTACAGCACACAAAACACATGGCATGCTTATCAGAAGAGAGACGTTGAAAATCTGTTTACTGGATTCTTGAATGAGTCAATAGGGTATACTCTAAAACTTTTTCTCTTTTCATAGCTTTTTTAATTCTGGTAGTTCTGTGTACACCATTCCCTGTATTCTTTTATTTCCCTAGAGGTCACATATTTCATAAGATCTGATAGAATTTGAGCTGGAAATTCAGGACTTAACAACATTTCTGAGAGGGGTTTTATTAAAGTCAACAGCGATGGTGATACTAGTTTTAAAAAGGCAAGCAGAATTCCTCACTAGCTGGTTACAGAATTCTTCATATTGTGCCTGCAATTTCCCCATCCATGATAGAGCAAACTTTCCTCATCACATGTTTAGAACTTTAAATTCACTCTTCTTTACTACGAAAGGAAAAGTTGGCTACCAGAAATCACATAGTCTGAGATTCTTTTAGGTATCCGCATCAGCTCTCTGTTTCACAGATGGACTTTATTGCATTGGTTTTCACAGTGTTACTACAGACTCCTGAACATTGAATGTCTACAACCTATGCCAAGTACTTTAATTGTGCCTACCAGAGGCCACTGAGCATATCAATACAGAAAATTTTTTCACAGCTCCCCAAGAGATAATCAGACTCAGTCACACACACACAAGTATACAGAAAGTTTTATATACAACATCTAGGGAGAGGAGAGAGAGGGACGAAGAGACAAACTAATGAGAGGTGTCCTTTTAAGCTGTGCAAGACGGGATTTGTCAGGCTTGGTCAGCCAGTGGAAGAAATGAGCCAGGAGCAGGTGTGAAGCTTCTTTCAGATGGCGCCGTGCTCATTCTGGACAGTGATTCTGTCCATGACCAATAAAAAGCAGGTCAACGAGGATTAGACAGCTGTGCTGGCCAGACGGTGATGGCAGGTACTCCACTCCTTGAAGTAGCCCAGAACTGCTAGCAAGATGTTAGGCTGTCTTTAAAGTAAGCCTAACCTTTGATATTCAAATTCTGTTCTGAGATTTCACAACAGAATTAAGAGAAAAACCCTGGTATAAATTTCCAGACCTCTCACTGAATAGTTCTGAAATGCCTGGATCAGTTGTTATGGTTAAAACATTTGACTACTCAAAAAGGTTTGTTTTTGCTGTAGCACCTTCAAAATATAGACGATTTCCATTTTCCGTTTACTACCAGTGCCAAACCTCTGCTTTTTTCTACTGTCTGAGTTGATACCTGTTCAGTGTTCTCTAGTATTCCTCTTTCTTCTTCATGTTTTTTCCACGCTGGAGCGAACTCATAAATATCTCTTCTGCATAGTTAAATTTCTCCTCCCTTTCTTTGCAGTCTTTCCATGACTCCACCTAAAACACTATGAACATTCACAAAGGAAGTTCCTTGTGTAAACGTTTTAGACAGCTTGTTATTTTAAAAAGCAAGAAAATTTTGGCAGTAAAACAAATGCAAGCAAATGTACAAACAGATAAAAAGATTCTGAAGTCTGCAACAACAATAATGATATACTTTTACTTCCTAAACAGTAAGAATATTTTTAATTGGTATTTGTTTTAATTGTTGCTACTAACAAATCATACAATCCAGAAAAATGGTTATCCCCAAATCCTGATCATCATGGAGGAAGCATTACTCCTGGACAATGTATTCCAGAAGCATAGAACAAACTAAAGTTAGCAGTAAAATACTTCAGCTATTCTGCTGTACTATATTTCAGTCTCACCAGCCTGGATCATCCTCAAGTTCTCAAGAAAGTCTCTGAGAGAAGACGACTCCGCAGGGTGCATCACAGAGCTTTTTCTGTGAGAAAAAAATCTGATGAGGAGTAGATGGTGGTTCCGTCTCTGCATGTGTAACTGATAAAAGCCTTATTAATTTCCATAATTGCTCTCATGTTCTCACAGCCTTCTTTTTGAGTGGTCCTTATTAATATCCTCCTCCTGCCCAACAGTTAATTCAGTCGTGCACTCCTCACTCATTATTTCTAAACAATCTCTAGAAAACCTCAGTTTTGTGGATGTTTGGGGATTGTCTCGGCTTCTGCTTCATCCCCAGCTGCCTAAGCACCATCTGTGTTTAGCATAGCTTTCTATTTGGCATAACCAGCACTGTCATGGAAAAGAAAACCCCGTTACTTCTTGCCAGAACCACTCCGGATGTTCCCAGGATTGGAATTCACCCATTCTTCGTGCCAGGAATGCTCACCACTTTTCGCACATCAATGGTTTTACAGGGTAAGAACTTCTCTGTTTCCTTGCTTGATTTTTTAGGTTTTCTTATGTTTTCTTTGACCATAAACTGACAGGATTGTCTCAACATTCTCCCCCAATCAGCTTCTCTCTGCCCTTTCACTTGTTGCTTGCCACTTCGGATGTGCAAAGAATGCTTTTCATGGAGGTGCTGCTTCAGTCTAGTGCTTGGAGAAGTGAACAGGTAGGTCTAGCTATGCCATTTTCTCAAGCATGATATGTAATATTGATTAGCCTAAAAGTTATCTGTGAATTGAGGAGGAGGCTGAATGCCCATATTAGGATATGTCAGATTTGAGAAAAATTCCATAGTATATTCACTGTTGTGAAAACGTTAGAACTGCATACTCAGAGTATTACGGGTATCCTGAAGAGTCTTAAACATATGAGATTAACATATGACCAAAACATTATTATACCCTGCTGCTCAGCTACCGCCATGCTGCAAACAGCAGGAACAACCTGAATAGAACAAAACTTGCATCACATCTTAAAAATGTACTTAAAAATGCTAAAATAAAATGACTAATCCAAGCAAAAAGGTATGAGAGAAATGTAGTACTATCCATTTGCCTAATTTAACACATCACTTGTTAAAAATATTAAGCTATCCAATCACTTCAGTTTTACTTTAAGGTTAAGCTTCGCTTCCTTCAAATATGATTTCTTATTCATGCCCCCCCAAACATGTAATATAAATGCACATTAACCAAAACAAGTGAAACTTTAGTTATATTCAATTGGTAATTCCAATGACTGTGTGAAGTACAGAAAACAATTTATATTTCTGCTAAAACATTTGCTTGAGGCAAATCTTCTGAGCTACTTGCCCTATGAAAAACTGTAGCACATCATTCTCCACCTATATAGAGAGCAGAAAGATATACCTCAGTGCTCTGCCACTTGTTCACTAATACTTTTTACTTGTAAGTCACTTCCCCAGTCACAGGTACACATTGCTGTCCCATTTTTCCACATGTGCACTCCTGGACCAGATGCTCATATTGTACACACACACTTAGGGTTTTTCTCTGTTCTGGTTTTACTGGGACAAAATCATAGCCGTGCCATGGTCTGCAGACCAATAGCAATTTCAAGTCAGCCAGGGCAGCTGACCGGGATTGGCTCATAGGAGTTTCCCAGACCATAAATGTCACTCTTATTATAAAGGCGGAATTTTGCTAGGGGGACTCTCTTGCTTGGGCTCCTCCTGACCCTGCTCCTTTTCCTCCTCCTGCTCCCAAGGATGACTTTCCCATTTATTGTGACCATTGTACATTTGCTGGGCTGAGTATGACTTTGTGTACTCCATATTGGCATTTGGTATTAGTTCATCTGTTTCATTAAATCAGTTTCCATTTATTTCCACCCATGGGTCTCCTCTCCTTTTCCCAATCCCTTTTGTTGGCTGGGGAGGTGTCACTGGATGATAGAGAAACTGCTACAGTTTAGCCCTGGATATGGGCTAAACGTAGACGCTGTCATACAAGTCATGACTGCATATTGCGAGTCAACGCCATTGCTCCTGCTGCTAATTCTCACATACCTCACATGCGCTATTTTAGACTCTCAAAGCTAACCATCCTTCAGTACCTCTGTTTTCTAAATGCTATCACATTCCCCTGATGATTTTCCCCTTCCGTATTCAATGCTATTTCACTCCAAACTAATCGTTTCCCTCCCTCCAAATTCACCACAATACTGCTAACTTCAAATCACTCCACTGGTCAAAACTTAAGCTTTTCATTCACCTGCTTTGTGCATTCAGGTAACCCTCCACTATGAATGAGACATAACATATGTAATACAGGCTTTCATATATTTCAGTCTCAGACCTCACCTTGTGTTAACACCGGACCTTTCTGCATGTGTGCAAAACCAAAATCTAAAGCTGAAAAATGGGAACATTCTTTTACCTGCTGCCCGGGAAGACAAGAACAGCCACAAAGGCCGTAGAGACTCAGAGTGGGGAAAGAGTACTTGTCACATGGTAACACTGAAAACTTGGCAAGTCTACAACCCACCCACATTTCTTCTTCATCTTTGTTACTGTGTGTGAGGCTGCTCTCCTCCCAGGAGGAACATGTAGCTGTTGCTGCATGCATCTTTGTTCCAGAAAATTAATTTTCTTTAGAACTAAAGGGCTAAAAATTTCTTTGAGGAAGTTTAAAGTCTTCAGACGCAATTAAAGTAGTTCTAATCCTCTAATGAAAAAGAAAGAAGTTCAGAATTTGAAAAGCCAGTATTACAAATAACTTTAATATATTAATGCCCTAAATGAAACTATTTAAAAACCTGTGACCAATGCAATAGTAAAATAAGAAAACTATTTTAAAACAAATAATACAGTCTTTTGGAGTAGGGGTGTAAGATTACCCTTTGCCAGGTCATAAATTAAACTAATTAAGTTTATGTCATGTAGTCCGGTTGGAACAAATAGCAGGTAAAGTGGTGCTGCTGAGGCTAACATGCCTTAATTAATGCATTTCCCTCACACATTAGAAATCCTTGGTCTTGCTAGAAATGCTGGCTTCGAGAAATAATGTGTTATGGTCAAATGATACTAAAATTTTGATTTTCTGAAATTATTGCAGTCCTCCCTTTGGAGGATTCAGTATCTTTACAGTGTAAGAAAGTCCATCTGAGCTCAGCCTGGAATTAGTCGATTAGTCAATTCCATGCTATGGAATAACTTATGCCACCTGCATTAAACTAGTATGGGCAAAACTCAGGTGATCTGAATCACATGTCTGGATGGAGTTTTGTTTCTCTATCTACAGAGAGGGCTTGGCTTTCCAACTTCGAATCTCTCAGCCATACCTGAGATGCCTCATGTAGATGGTACTGATGCTAATATCAATTTAAGCTGCTTGTTCTTCAGTTTGAAAGATGCCATAGTATTTAAAACTAAAAACCAAAAATAGATTAAAATCTTAAATGGAGGAAAATTTGCTATAATGTTTATTTTAAATTTAATGGGGTCTGTGTTTGTGAAAATCTAGAATGTGCAAAACTCCTGCCAGGATAGAACTCATATATTTGCACATTGTCATTTAAAAAAAGGAAGGGGAAAAAAACTCTAACTTCTGGTTGAAGATAACTTGTTTCTTGTTCATTTTATTGCATTTAAATGTTTAGGTTAAGTTTTCATTCTCTCCGAGTTGGTGGATTTCTTTTTTAATTAAAGTATTGTAGAGTAGTAGAATAAAATACTTGTAAGAATAGTGGTGCCAATAACAGATAACTTGAGTTTACATTCAAAATTTTATACATGGCCAAAAGTTCCTTTAATAACCATCTTTATTGCTGTGCTATTTGGAATGATGGGCTTTCAAGCAGAGTGGGAGGAGGTTATTGTTGCCATAGCAAAACCTGCCAGGGGCTGACTGAGAAAACGAGAATTTTCACGAATGACATCTTCATACCTGAGGATTTCAGTTCACAAGCTCTACCTTTCAATAAAAGTTGCTATTGTTCTGAATTATTTTTCTAGAGAGTAGAAGGAATGAAGCTGGGAAAATACTGCAGCAGTAACACATTTCAGTCGTTTCCCCTAACAGTGTATGTAGTCTAGAGCAGTGGCTGAAGACCTGGCTAAACTTTAGATCATTAAGATAAGGCCAAAGCTCCATTCTCATTCCTCCTAAATTTTTCATTTTCCATTTCAGAATCAGGCACTAATTGATACCCTAAAGTGAAACAATAAAAATCAAAATTATACTGAACAGTTCTTGAAGAACTTCACAGTATGACTACATAACACTGCAAAGATCCAAAAAAGAAAAAAAGTAGTGTGGCTTGAGAAGAACATGTGTCTGACAGCATCAGGATGGACAACTTCACTGGCAATACATGGCAGGGCAGAAGAGAATACACTCAGCATCTGCTTCAGTTACCAAATAAAACAATTTTGCTTCCCCCAATTCAGCTTTCTCCCCTCTTATTGACAAGCTCTTTTTAAACTGTTGTAAGAACGTTAGTGTTAGAAATACTTAGTATTTTGTTCATGACGCTGGAGAAAGGTAGTTACAGGCAGCTAACTAGTTATGTTTTCCTTGTTTTGGTTTCCCATTATATCGGTACATTCTATGAGAAGTTACTTGTTACAGTAGCAAAGTTTCATCTTTGTATTATCACCACTACTCACCAGTTTAAAATATTAAACAAAAGCCATGTGCTTTAACCCAAATGTTTTATGTGAGACAATCCCAAATATTTATTTAAATGTCACTTGCTAAGACTCTAGCATTTGTCTTAAGACTTCTTCACCCCAGTGTTCTATGAAGGTTTCTTAGGGAATTTCAAAGCCAACATACAGCTAAAGGCTGTATGGATCCATTGTACTGTACTGTGTAGCTGTTGCTCCTTTTAACATTTAAACTGACAACAAAATCCCTGACAACAGTGCTCTGGCTGCTCAGATTCAGAATCCAACCACGACGGATGGATTTAACAAGCCAAGTCAGCACTAAGGCATTTGACCCGAAGTCATTATCAATGTCACTAAAACAGAAATCACTACAATGAAACATAGTGTAAAACCAGCAGGATCCTCCCAGTTAAATGCCTCTTTCCATCTCTCACAGTGTCACTTGTTCCATTTCAAAACTATGAGAAAAATCAGATTACCTACATCCAAGGACAGCAGTTTAGTCCTTATTCTGTGACTTTCATCCCATTAACTCCATGGTTTTAGCATTCTAATGACTATGTAGTATGAAGGAAAAAAGAATGTATTCAGTGTTTTCATTTTTCCTGGCAAGTCCTAAAGTGCTCATCTGATGAAAAGATTCTAAGAGAGTCATGGGTTTTAACTTTCTAATTTCATGTTTGTCTTTTCTGTTTTTAGGTCCTTGGGTCAACACATTACTTGAATTTAGATCACGTGACTTTTATTCTGTCTTTACCATTTTGCAAACTAATAAACTTCAATACCACAAAACTGCCTGATGGTCCCATCACCTAGCAAATTTGCTTCTTTTTTTCCTATCACACAGTTGAGAAAACTAAAGGAATTGGGCAGGGATGTGGAGGGTACTTTCAAGTCTGAAGGATTGGTATTTTAACCTGTGATATTTTGTTTCTAATCATTCTAAAGTAAAATAAATCAAAAACAGTATTCTGGGTTCTCCATTTGGGGTGCTTCAAAATTGTTACAGGGGCATGCAGGAGCGTTTGCAACATGTAGATGGCTGCTTTTTTATGTTTCCAGGTGTTTGTAAAGCTTTAGGTTATTTTCACACGAATTTCATTAATTTAAATGCATAAAATAAATTTTCCAAATTTAATTGTAAGTCAACAATGTGAACAAGAACTGTTAATCCTCCTGAAGCTATTAAGTGAGGTATTTCTTATTCAGCTTTGATTACATTCCTTTGTAGAAGGCTACTCACATTTACAAATTCACTGCTTCTCAGGTTTGCTCCTCTGTTTAATTAATTGATGTGAATACCAATCAAGTCAGCTTTCTCAGTTTAGCCTGGTATCTTACTTGTTTAAGATGTACCTTAATATGATTTTACTATGGTAGCAAGTAGTGCAAAACTTCAATACAAAACAGCTTACAACAAGTAACTGTCACAGCAGCCTCTGGCATTTTTAACATGTTTTTTATTATAAGTGTACTTACCAATTCCATTACCTCACAAGAGTACTCTAATCTCAGTTAAATCATTTCTTTAGCAAGGACTTTAATCCGAAAGCTGACTTTTAGGGCGCTTGAGCACTAGTATGTCATTTTATCTGGCAATCTCAGTAGCAGACGAGGTAAAGGTTCTGTAAATGGTAAAACTGACTTGTCATGTCATGGAAATAAACTCCCACTGACCTGCTGTCCATACAAGGTATCTGATTACACACCTGTCTGTAGAGTATTCTTATAAAATGCAGGAATACTACTTCAACATCCAACTTTAATTATGAATGTGAACAGTGTTAGTTGCCTAAAGCAATTGATATGGAAATACTGACATTTCTTCTGTTGTGGTCACAGAATTGCTGAGGCAAATGGATGTTTCTGCATTTTCTCCAAGTTTTAGCTTAGAGAGGCAGAACTGCCACAGTAATCAGGTGCAGCAGCTATTGAAGTCACAGGAGAGATTGTAGTAGGATGATGGTTGAGACCCAGGTTTAACAGATTATTTTTGACTGCTCTCCAGTCTCTTTTCTGCAGATAATTCCATTGCATAGTTTCAGTGCAAAATGAAGTCAAAGCTACTCGGAGCTTTGGGGATGCTTTAAACACCAGCTATTCCTGTACTGTTCAAAGTACTTATATGTTTCTGAAATACTTAATTCTCTACAACTGCTGAAACACGAGAATGCCAAAGTCAGTCATTAAAATTTAAGTCAGGTCTCTCATTATATGAGTTCGACACAGGTGTATAAAGTAGACTTGCTCAATTACGTGTATACCTATTATATTTCTACCTCTTGTACTTAAATGACTACTTTGAAGCTGAAGAGGTTTTTTAAAAAACAACCATTACATGTATTTATTGCGTTATTTCAAAGCTTTAAAGAAAAGGTCTTATTCAAAAAAACATGCAAAAAGTTATAATGAGAAAACTATTAGCAAATAGCTAATTGAATTAAATAAAGTCCTTAATGAGAGAGAAAATGGCAAGCTGAATTACTATTTTTTGGCCATGCATTGGCCGGTGTATACAAAAATTATAATCAAATGAAAGCTTAATTTGTAATAGCACAAGAAATTAATATTTCAGAGGACTCTTAAAGGTGCAGTGATGAACCACTTGAAATTGCTAAATGTTTATGTTGCTCCCTTTTGCTACTGAGTGATTTCCATGAAGGCTAAGGGAACTGGCATTTCCTAAGCAGAGATGGATCAACAAAAATATTTAACCTCGGGCATTCTCTAAAGGGAATTCTTTCTCTGTATGGAAGTAAAAGTAACCAGGGCTTGGCCTTGTTCTTAAAGATTTACTCTAAATCTTTATGCATCTTTGAAGAACAAGTGAACAATTGTTTGCTTTTAAGTCGTTTCTTCAATCATTGCAGAAGTATATGATACTACTGACATCCAAAAAAAGGAATCATGGTAAAGAATCTGAAGTGAGATGAGGGCCATGTTGTAACTCTGGGAGCAAACGTATCCCAGATCGAACACTCAAGTCTGTTGCCCTGGTCAAATTACTCAGCTAAGCATGAAAGTCAATAAAACAAGGTTGTCCAGATTGTCCCGTTGTAGCCAAATAAATGCCAGTGTGTGGAACTCAAATAAAGAAAAGCCCTTGGAAGATTTTTCATAATGAACATACAGAAGATTAGTTAACTATAGTTGCTCAACACTGTGAATTCTGCAGTGTTTTAGCTTTTCAGGACTTGATTTTGCAAATTTCATGTTATCCTCTTGGTTTTCAGAGGGTGAGGTAAAATTGAATTTTTCTGAGAATAAGGGATTATTATCATTACCAAATAGTATTTTACTGGGGTACAAGATACTCCTCTTGTGACGTTTATGTGCATCTTTGGTGGTGAGAACATGATGACAAAGAACAGTGGCAAGATACGAAAATTCTCAGAATAAAGTGAAGGTTTCTAAAGTTACACAGGGCACTACATCGTACTGAGGCAAAAGCTGTGGCTATCAGGCTGCTCTGGGGAAAATCAGACAACTCAAAACGTCTCAGCCAGGATGCTAAAGAGGACTGGAGATGGTGAAGAGATGAGGTTTGCTCCCCGTGAAATGAGGTTCACTGAAGTCAGTGGAGAAGGAGTTGTTTTGGACCCAGCTCCTGAGCAGTTCATATAGACAGCAGAATGACAGCCATAGATCATCCTGGGTCTTCTGGCTTGGCCTTGCAGTTAAAAAGGCAAACTTAATCAGTACTTATGTGCTGCAAGACATTTGTTGTGACACGTTAGGTCAATGATCCTCTTCTCTTAATTCTCTTAATCCTCATCTTTCTTGTGCCAGAGTTAAAAATCAAAGACCTCAAACACAAATGTGGCACTTTATCAATTTGCTTGTATACAACAGTCTTGCATCCAGGGATTTTGTGGCATTTCAGGCACCAACAAAATATGTAAATCTGAATCCAGCTACTTGCTGTACCAGTCCATCTGGTATTTATAACAGCAGAGCTGCCCCATAAGGAGATTCTAACTCTGCATTATGGTCCAATCTCTTAATTGCACATTTTTTCCTTTGTTAGTTGTTCTCTTCAGCCAGCACGTATACAAATACATACAAATATATTGTAATACTGTAACTTTCATATACAGAACAATATCTGTCAGTGGAGTTGGAAAATTTTTCCATTGCCAATAGAAAATGTCAATGCTCATTGAGCTCATGAATGAAATTAAATGCCAGGTCCTCTTAATGTATAACCTTCTGGGCCTGCTTATTAATGCAAATCCACCAGAAATAAATTTCATGACAATTTGACCTTTCCCAAACAATAACTCCTTATTCATGGTCAATTAGGAGGGTTTTCCTCACTTAAAAAAATATAAGAGGACAAACTAATTAGATACCTGAAAGTTGTTGAAATGGCAGTTGATTTTTTTCTGATAAGTCAAAACTATGTATTTTACTCCCTTGGTTGGGAATAAATGTCTGCACACAGCACTCAAGATTTAATATAACAATGCACCCAGGAAATTGCCTCTTAATTTAGTGTTTACACATCTTTGCCGACAGCAGTTTAATTTCAGATATAAAACTCTCCTCAGTAGCAGATAATCCTGCCTTGTCCATGTAATACAAAGAAACATCTGGGGAGGTCAGTGAACTTCTTTGTTGGAGGGTAAGTGGTGGCTGAGAGTTAGAGTTGAGTTTTTTACTGCTGACACCAGTTTTTAATTCCATGCCATTGTTTAACCTTCACTATAGTTACTCTGGGGGTATATTTGAGTTCAGCATCTTGTTTCACGCTCTCTGCTGGCTCCCTACACCTGAATGATAGTGGTGTAGACCAAACTGTATGCTGAAATGAAATATGCTGTACTGTCTAAATGCTCACTGCTCATGCTTTTAGAGGTTTCATAAAATAATTGCCTCTGTTTTTTCTAACTTTCTGTAAAAATCTCATCTACAAGACAAACTCGGTGAGGTATTACAAATATTTGCTTTACAATGTGTTTTGTGTTCCATTTCAAAATTGTGTATATCTATGTCCATATAGAATCGTAGAATGTTGTGGATTGGAAGGGTCCTTTAAAGGTCATCTAGTCCAACAGCCCTGCAGAGAGCAGGAACATCTTCAGCTAGATCAGGTTGCTCAGAGCCCCATCCAACCTGACCTTGAACACTTACAGGGATGGGGCATCTACAATCTCTGTAGGCAACCTGTTCCAGTGTTTCACCACCCTCATTATAAAAAATTGCATCTTTATGTCTAGTCTGAAAACAACTATTTTAAATGGGAAGGCTTTTTCAATTTTTTTCATTGCAAACGTCTGGGTATTCTTTGTTTCATCCACAGTTTTTAACTCCTTAGGACTGATTTTCATGAAAGTGTCTTGTAGACAGTGGTAAAACCAGCTGCAATTCATTCCACTGATGATTTCAACGTGTCACTTGTATAGGCATGTCTCGCAGCAGTAACGTGACATGCATTAGGCAAACTGCAACCAACAGGAGTCAGTAACCCTGCGGTTCAGGACAGGTGCTGTGCTTCACTAGCGCTCAGCAGCCTTTTGGGTGAGTCCATTCCCTTTCACATTGCAAAGGACTAACACCTCCTCTATGGTCAGTCACTGTCTATCTCAGCTGGAGAGATGGTGACTGAAAAATAAGAATTGGCATCTTATGAAAACAGGTGATACATGCCCAGAGATCATCTTGGTATGCCCTCAAGGCCTTTTAAGTTACTTTTCTTGCAGTAAAATGATGACAGAAGACCTTTATAGTCTATGTATAACCTGTATATATATATATATATATACACACATTCACAGATAAATATATATATATACCTGTATATATATGTATGTATATACAGCTATATGCCAGCTGTGTAATATATGTATGGTTATTCTGCTTCATGCTTGCTGCAACTTCAAAACCATTTTGGTACTTCTCTCTTCTATAGTTACCTCTTTCTAAAATATAATCCACCTAACAAATACCATCACGATCATATGCTTGAGTGTTCTGTTGTCATGCTGAGAGAAGGTTGCTCTGTGAGGTTGCAGGTTCATCCCATCAGTAGATCATCCTGCATTAATGCCTCAAGCACTAATGCTAAGAAATCTGTTCTGAGTTCTCTTAACTGACTCTCACTCCTTATCAGCGTAACAAGTAACCGCAAGAGCTTTGTAAACAGAGAACATCACTAGGCTTTGTTGTTCTAATCTCTCCATATCCTTGATTACACAAGAAACAGGAGGACATGACAAGAGAAAAGCATCTCAAGTTCTCAATGAAGTATTTGGTCATCACGCTGTGGTGCAGAGTTTGGTGTTACATCCTGCATGCACAACCCCAGTTCCATACAGCTCTTTTTTATTCTTAAGTGGCTACCCTCTAGGACTGTAGGGACTAGGACTGTAGACCCCGTATTATACTGCCAGCAGTGCAAATTACAAATCACAGCAAATAAAAGCAGACTGTACAGCTCTGCTAGTTTCAACGGGAATTTGCTACAGCAAATGCATTAGGAGAAAGAAGCGCTCGCTGATTTTCTGCATCCCATCCAACACAGATTCTTCATTTTAGCAGCGTATTTCAGAGTCTTTCTCAGAATCATCCACACTCTGAGCTCCCTTGTTATTTGTACATTTCAGTCATGAACAGCCACTGGGGCAGTGGGAGGGAGGAGCTCATCATATAATCTGGCAGAAAGCTTTTCCCCTAAGGACCATAGGACTAGGCATTCCTGATCCTCAGAGAAAATCCAAAAATCCTGATCTCACTTGCTCGGGTTTTATGCTACCACCGTTCCACTGATTTCTGTGAGTTCACTGATGATAAATAAATATGGCATTAAAACTCAACCCTAAATATCAAGCCCCAAATAGGTGAAATAGTCTCTTATCAAGTGGGACTTCTTGTCATGTAAATCACTCTGGTTTCAAAATATTCTGCCATTGAAAATGAGGCAATTGGCAGAAGATGTTATCATGCATGCAGATGAAGGGAACAAAATTTACTATAGAAATTTGTCTTGTCCAATATGAGAAAGGGATACTTAATATTGACAGACATAAGCAATCTTCAATAACGTACCATCAGCCAGCTAGTGTTAAGGGCAAAATACTCACCCCCCATGGCATGCCACTGCTTTGCAACTGCCTCCCCTAAAACCTGGTCTCTGGAAAAACCTTGCCAGCACTCAGTTCCTAGTGATTTGTTCCAATGCGCTGAAGTATAACAAAATGTTTGTCCAGCATGATCATCAGCAGTCCATGACAGTTTGGGACCTGTCTTTGATGACTGCAAGATAACAGGGGAATCCTGCAAGAATATGTAACAGTAGCTAATAATGTGGTCTTCAAAAGAGGGTGAGCATCTTGCAAGGCAGTTGCCTTACAAACTTGCAATATTTTGTGCATCCAGAAAGTGTTCTTTCCCTGATTACCCCTGTCAGTGTTCACATCTTGGTTTTAGAATGCTTTTTTCACAGATATCTATGAGAACACACACTGATGCTCTGTTAAACTCTGCTCTAGCAAGAATTTGCCTGATGTTCCTCAGCACCTTGCTGAAGTTCAGTGTTAGCATTTGTTACTCAATACCTGATAAAAACAGTCTCATGCTTTCAGACGGGTTTATTTCTAACAGAAGACCATTTGCTCTTGTTACTGATGTAATGACTGCGTAAACAGAAGTAGATGCAGTAACGATCCTTCCAGGCTCCTTTATCTACAGAGTTCTGCTTCGGAGCATCCAGATTATTTTTGGAAATTGTTTCTAGAAGTTCACTTTCCCACAGAACAGACCGAAAAAAGGTAGTTTTTCCCTTAGCCAAGGCACGCAAAACACTTATAAGAAATGGAAAACCTTAGAACTGAGAGTGGGACGAGGAAAACTCCAGTAACACCATGTTACTGGTAGTCCAGAATAAAACTCACTGACCTTTCACCAGAGCCAGAACCACACTGCCTTGCTGGTAGTGTCAAACTGTGACACAATGGGAAGTGTTTCCCTTTTTCAAAAACCGTTAATAGTCCCTATCAGTCTAATACCTGAGCACCTCAAAGAAATCAGTGAACCTCAATAACTCTACAAGGAGCTGAAGAGATTGATTTAGGTAACAGAAACTATGTAAGGGGGAAACCAGGCATCTTAATATACATTTGTTGTTTATGTTCTGAAGTCAACAGAAAGATACAGGCACTTCAAAAGATCCAGCATATGTTCAGATGGTTTTCTTCAAGTGAGACAGATACGTCTCTCGTGACTAAAAAGGGAGCAAAGATGACAGGCTTAGAGGATGCATCTCACTTTTAAATGCCTCCTAGAAATGAGAGCAATACCACACCAAGGTGTATTCTTAAGACGACTGAGGAGTTTGAAGTAGAACCAAAAGTAAATCTAGCTCTCTCACAACCTACTGCAATAGTGTGGTTTTGTGTTTTACTTATTTTATTACTATTAATACTATTTATGATTTTTATATATTAGTTATATATATTTATATTATACTATTTATTATTACTTATTATTAACTTACCTTTTTAGCACGTGTTTTATTTATCTCTTTACCCTCTATCACTGAATCACCACATGTACTACAACATACACAATAAGACAAATTATAAAGGGGAAAAACCTATATATGTAGCAGCTCTTAACATAAGTTGATGTGAAGTGATAACCAGATGGGAGAAAATTCTTTTTAAGCATCTAATTCTAGTAAAACCACATGCTGTGCCTTAGAACAATTCTTTGCTGCTTTGGGAAGTGTGGCCAGCTTAGCTGAATGGGGCTGTACATGGCTATATAGAAAATAATCTACAGTAGACCAAGGCATTGTATCTGCAGAGAGGAAGCAAAGAGCTAGCATGTGCTGTTAAATTAACAGTGTCAAGAAAACAGACAGCAATATCATGTAAGCTTTTCTGTGTTGAAAATGTACATTTGTTCCTAAAAACAGCAATACAATAAGCAGAGAATGGGGTCGCATTCATTTAGAAGTAAGGAAATGGAAAGGGACACAAAGAACGTCCATGGGCAGCTCCTGTGCTATGGACAGGATAGTTGCCACCTTCTTCAGCTGAGGTTATTCTGAACATAAAAGTTTGCCCTCCTTTAGTACTTTCATTGGCCACAAGGAGGAAATTATTGTGCAGGGAATGGAAGAGTTCAGAAGCTGGAGAAAAACTTCTTTGCTATCAGCTGATAAGTGATTTTGCCTACAGGGGGCTGCTAAAAGTCCCATCTGAAAAGCTCACATAAGTCTATCACTTGAAAAGGACAATGTTCTCAGCTTGGGTAGATGTCTGTTGCTTGGAGGTCATCATTTTCTGTGAAGTCATCGTGGCCAGGTAGCTGCAAGCCAAAGTCAAAGACTCTGATTCATCATGCTGTAGATGTGGATTTCTGCTACAGGTATTACGCATCCTAGATCCATGCCAAGCCCCAACGGGGACCTCATAAATGTTCAGCATCTGGACCAAATGTCTGCTTCAGGTGCAGCAGATGGTTTCTTAAGGCTTGAATTTGTTGTCACTGGTGCTGTTGTCTTTTAGGTAAATCGACACAGTCTGCATCTGAAGAGGCTGTACTGGTTTTTGTAACCACATTGTGTGATTACTGGCAAATAATAGCTTTAACCTCTCGCAGAGGGGAACAGAATGACTCTGGCATACAAGTGATCTGAGCAGACAGCTCAAAGCTGTGATCTGCTCTTTTAGTCGATATAAACTGACAGTGTGATTATGTACCTTCAAACAAGAATACACTTTGGAATATCTCAGGAAATACTTACCAAGAATAATTACTGTTTAAACACAGCACCCACAGAAGTCTTATCACTCAAACCTGCGGATGAGGTGGTTTATTCCAGTAGCCTGCTCTTGGTGATGGAAATAACATTTTCATTAGCTAATGTTAAAACTTGTTTTTAAAGATGCCTCAGTGGAAATAAAATATACATGTTTTCATGCTTCATGTTTTTTAACACTTGGTTTTCAAAATAGCAATTTGTGTTTCCCTTGTATTTCTGCAGCAGTTAAGATCGTGGATGAACCAGAATCATCAGGCGATGACATTTTAGTTACAGCCAGCACTTATGAAACGTTGCCTTTCTTTATTGGTTCAAGGGATCTCTCTACCATGCAGCCTGAAGGTGTCATTACATACATGCTACCATCAGACCAAACAGCACTGCTGCCTGCAGCAACTAGCCCGTTCTACAGCCACTCTGAGATCATTGAACAGTCCCTTGAAGTACCAGATTCCTCAGTGCCAGCGTCTGAGAGCGTTCCTCCCGATGGCACCGGAAGAGGAGTGCAGGATATTGCTGCCGAGTTAGATCACTTGGGTGTGATGAGCACAGCAGCACTCGATGAAGTGGAGCATGGCAGCGGTTACATCTCAGTGCTGACAACTGAACCTGCAGAAGCCACCCCGGCTCCTACGCTGAAGTATGTAACTACCAGCTCCATGACAACCGCAGCCAAAGGCAAAGAGCTAGTGGTTTTCTTCAGCCTGAGGGTAACCAACATGCACTTTTCTGATGACCTCTTCAATAGGAGTTCGCCAGAATACAAAGCACTAGAACAACAATTCATGCAATTGGTGGGTGAAAATCAACTTGAACAACACATGCAATAGTCAGGCACAGTTTAAAGACAGACACTGAAGAGCACAGTATTTTAACAATAACAGACCCTACTACAGTTCAGTCTGATAGGCTGTATTTTTAAAGGAACCATAAGCCTGGGATGCTCTCAGGGTATGAAGAAAGAGTTTAAGCCAGTGATGAAAATTTTTACTTGCTCAAAAGACTCCAGATATATGCCTGGCATGTAATTTATTTGGCTTTTTTCTAGATTCACATCAACAGTATAGCAGTGCTGATTACATCTAAAGACTGTGTCCACATGCTGGATTTAAAAATAGGCCTTTTAAAATATATCATAGCTTAGCAGGGGGGATCTGATTAGATATGGATTTTCTCTGTGGGTACAATAGGGCAGCAGGTAAGGTCAGTAACATGCCTATTATGCTTTGCCCTAGCCTGCCTGGATTGAATGTTTGAAAATAATTAAAGTTGGCTTTTGAGTGAGGTTATTTTTTTCTCTTCTAGATGAATAAACTCCCCAGCTGCTGTGCATTTCATTACAGGGCAAATTGCTGCCCATCCATCTCAATATATTATTGAGAAAGATGCAAAAGTCCAGAAGAAGATAGTGCTAAACAGAAAAGTGATTTTGGTGGTGGAGGTTAACAATTGTATTAAATTCAGAGAAATAAGTGTGTGATGTGTGTACTTGAGAACGAAAGGTGACTATAAGGCAAATTAATAGCAGGAAGACACTGACAGTAAGTTTAAATAAAGGCAAATTTCTGTTTTGCAGCTACTTCCATACCTGCAGTCCAACCTTACAGGCTTTAAGCACCTGGAAATACTTAACTTCAGGAATGGAAGTGTGATTGTGAACAGCAAAATGAAATTTGCCAGGACAGTGCCATACAATATCACGGAAGCAGTACACTGCGTTTTGGAAGATTTCTGTGATGCTGCAGCTCAACACCTCAATTTGGAGATCGACAGCTATTCCCTGGATATTGAGCCAGGTAAGATTGCATTACTAATATGCAAACGTGCAAAATCAAAACCAAGCAGTTAATCTTTTCCAGAAAGTTACAGCTTCAGAAGTATTACTGTTTTGGAAATAAAGACATTCGCATTAGCCTCCCAGTGATCAGGAGGGGTTTTTTTAAAAAAAGAAACAAACCCAAGATGTTGCAAATTATCTGCAGACATAGTTTCAAACTATAAAGGAATGCTGGGTGGAGGTGTTGGGCTATGCATATACACCAACTGCTTTTCAGAGTCAAATATAGTGAACTAAACCCTCTGTGGAATAAGGGCTGGGTGAAGACGAGTACAAAGAATACTCATGTGCAGTTCACAGGAGTGATTTATGCAAATCTTGCACCCAAGTATGTACACAGAATTTCTCATTATTTTTGCAATGTTGTAAGCAAGCCATAGTTTAGAACATCATTAAATCTATTTTTAAAGGGCTGCAGAGTTCAAGACAGAAGGTAATTTCTAGGAATAATTGGATTCTACAGATAATCACTGACCAGAGCATGACTATATCTAGCACTCCATAGATTTGTAATTCCAGAAGCCCTCCTGATTTAACACATTTCAGATAAGTCTGTAGTCTTTGTTAAACAGCAGAAAGTCAGTAACAGTGTATCTGGACAGTACTGTAATGTCAGAAGCTTAAAGATTTCAAAAACTGTTTTATAAAATTGAAGGCTGGATCTATTTTTAGGTTCTGGTAATTTTTTCAGGGCTGAATTTAATTTCATTGGCGTGTAGAAGAAGGATACCAACACCTTAGCATGCAGATGCCTTTAGCCGTTTTGGTTAAGCTCCCTTTTTACATACAGATCTCTGACAATTCCAGAACAAAAATTCATTTACAACTCACACAGGCAGTTTCTTGTCTGTTTTCATTTTACCTGTTTCCTTGTAGCCACTAAAAGCATAGGTAGTGTGTGGTAAAGCAAGTTAACAAAAATCACAGTATTCAAACCTTCAAATACTGCCACGATAAACTGATGTTTTGCTGAATAATGTATTAAATTAGTTCACTAGAAAGAGTGAACTTCGGGCTGCCACACATTCTGTGCTTTGATATTTTTAAATAAAAACTAAAATTAGAAAGGTGCTAAAATGCAAACACAGAAAAATTTCAAAATCTTTCTTCTTCATCTGTATCGGCAGCTTTACTGATGTAGTATTTCAATATTAATTCAAGCAAACAATGAGTTTGCTGAGTGAGCTGTTTTTACAAGGCTTATGAGCAGTAGTAAAATGTTAAAATAGAAGAAATTATGTTTAGAAAGCCATTATATTATCATACAGGTGTTTCGAAGCCCTAGTGTTCTTTCCACTTCAGAAAAAAACCCAAAAAACAAACAATAAAACCCAAGCTGTTTAGTAAATTGAAGGTAATTTAAGCAAATTCCTATTTATTGTGAAAGTAAGAGCCATCTAGTGGTAATAATGTTATACCAGGGAGGGATAATGTTATAAACACGGGTGGGAACTGGCGGTCCAAAATACGTATCAAGACTTAGCAGCTGCAAAGGGCTGACTGCGTTGGTCACCAAGAATAACATAGCAGGCTTTTAAAAATACCTGCATGCATTGTTTTTGTAACCTAAACAAAGTGAAGACACAGAAATGATGACAAAGTCTGATAGGTACACAGCTACCCATCAAAGAGAAACGCCCTGAGACCTTCCAGCTTCCAAAAACTGCAGGGCTGTAGCACACAACCCGGGGTAATGGTCAGACAGAGCCTGTGTCTCCTTACAAGCAGTATCAACCTTTATTTCCACTACTAGAAAAGTAAACTGTGACCATTAAAACCAGGCAGAGAGTTCCAGGAGACATGCAGTTAATGCAGCTGCTACTGCTTTAATCAAGTACTCAATCATCCAAACTCTGTATCAACCAGCTTTCCTCTGGAAGTGTTCTGGTTTTGTTTGGAGTGCTTCTGTGTGGGGCAAGAAAAGAATCTGTAAGAATTAATATCCCCTTCCAATTGCCTGCTGTTTTTGTTTCATTTGAGACTAAACTTTATAATTTCCAATTAGTAGTATCAATGACCAGAGCAAAGTTCTTGGATTTTTTTTATTTTTTATTTTTTTTTTACATACAAGCAAAGGTTTGCCTGACAATAAAGTTACTTTTACTGTATTCCTTTGATGCCCAGTGGTTAGATTTTACATGTACATACATATACAGCCCAGGAGCAAAGCAGATCTCAAATCAACATGCACATTGTATATAGCAAAGTTAAATCGAGCATGCCAAAACTCACCAGCCTAAAATTAAAAAAAAGAAAAAAAAAAAAAGAACTGGCTATAGAATAATAGAGGGGGATAAAAGTGAACAGCTCTGCTGGATTAATTTCTACCAGCGAAGCTTCTCTAGTGTGTGCCTGAGATTTTCAGTACTACTATAAAGATGCGATGCTCATTTTTCATTGAAATTAGTATTACTGAGAATCCAGTATGGAGCATGAAGTGGATCTAAAAGAAAATTCTCAGCCCAGTTAGTACCCATGGGTACTAGCTGGAATATCCAGTACAAATCTTTTTAAAGTCAGATTTTTTTTCTTAAGACATTTTAAGCTCACATGACTGAAAAGGGCAACATAGCCCAGATCGTATCTGTATATCTGCTCTCCTTCCCTTCTCCACGCTCTCTTTTTTCAGCTTTGTACATTTTTCTGTTTTTTTCTCCTTTCCGGATTCACACATCTTATTGAAACTTTTTGCTGGCAAGAATAGAATTTGTATTCCCTGGTCTGCTTCTCATCTTTTGCGTTCTAAGGGCTTTGCCTCCATGAGACAAGGATGATGGATGCAGCCTCCTCATCCTCACTGCATGAGCATAAGCTAGGCAGAGCACTGGGTTAAAATGACTCCTGGGTCTTTTTTTCATTTTTAGTAAGAAGCAGAGAATGGAAAAGGAGACAGCTGAAGTGACAGCCAAAGTTAGGACTTTAAGCTGTCTCTGATTTGGACCTCCTTATGAACATATGCAGACTCATTTTCCCTTAATCTCACAGGGGCATCCCTTACTAAGGTTTTTTCTAAAAAAAGAAAAAGCAAACAAAAACCCCAGCAAGTCTTCCTAATGCTAACATATCACTTAAAAAAAAACCCAAAAAAACCCCTGCAACCACGTACTTTCTCTAGACCGTGCCAGTATTTCTAGGTTGCAGTCCTAGTAGTATTGTGCAATAATCGAACTCCTTCCCCCTCATCATGTCCTAAACTATGTGTTTAAGATCATTACTTCTTACACATATGCAAGCCTGCAGCATACTGCACTTACAGTAAAAAAAAAACAAAAAAAAGATAGAAATATCCAAATGTGAAGACCCTTGTCAGTGAGGTTAAAATGAAATCACAGCTTCAAAGTGATGGGGTAAACAAATGTAGAAGTAAATATAAGCCTGTATGCTTGCTGTGTCTTCCACAGAAAGATGGATTTGTGTCCTTCACTGCTAGATTACCTCCTCCTGTTAACACGAGCAAGTAGCAGGCCAGCAAATGTGAATTGTTTTCGCTGGCTGCCAGAAAGCCTGCCAAGTTACTTTGGGATAAAGCATGGCTTAATGATTTACCCATCCTTTACAGCTGATCAGGCAGACCCATGCAAATTCATGGCATGTGATGAGTTCTCTGAATGCATAAGGAATGAGTGGACAAAAGAGGCTGACTGCCTTTGTAAACCTGGCTACACCAGCCAAGATGGATTGCCCTGTCGGAGCCTGTGTGAGTTGGAACCGCATCTTTGCATCAATGGTGGGAAATGTGAGTTAGTTCCAGGAAGAGGAGCTGTCTGCAGGTAAATAAATGCAGTTTATCATGAATTCTGTTAAGAGACCCCTGATATGTCTATTGCATGAAGAAGTAGGGCTGAGTATATATTTTTCAACAGCATAAACTATACTAATAAGCCAAGACCTCAACTTTCAGACACTTGAAGATATATTGCAAAACCCTTCTTCAGTATAAATAGTCTCACTATGGATAAATCCATTTCAGCCTGTTAGCACACACAGAGCATCATGATCTAGTAATTTTTCTAGACATGCTTTAGAAATTTTTTAGAAATTCAGCAACATTGACAAAGATGGCATGTACAAAACCATGCATTTTTTTCAGATGTCCAAACACATCATGGAAAAATGAAATAACTCATTCACAGTTTTGCTATTGGTTACATAGCAATATTTTAAGAAACTACATTTTTCTAAGATATATTAAAAGGAAATCTATAATCTTACAAGCACACCTATAAGCACTAACCTAATTCCAGACCACTCAATAAAGCACCTGAAGGCTGAGGCTCCTTTCAGGTCTTTCTGGGAAAGGCATGAAGATTAGCAGCTCCTCCTAACTACAGACACATTCCATAAGGATTTTTATATCAAATGGTGTTAAGTCAGTACTGAGAACTACCACAGTACTTGAACATAGACAGTCCAGAGCATTACGTGAAACTGAATGCTACTAGGCTGGCACATGGTACTTGACCAGCCACTTGTACAAGCAAGAGATAAGTTACAATTTCTGCATTTGTTTATTCTCCTTTATAATATTGACTTTGTAGGTTAATGCTACATCTTTTACCATGTTTAGGATTAATGTTAAAAAAAATAAGACTCCTGCACAAATTATTCATATGACAATTTCGCTATATATTGTACCAGAAAGCAGCCTGTGAGCTAAAGAAGTCCTCTTCAAAACTTCACTGAAGTAGCAAAGGGTATAGTCTACTCCTCCGAGATCAACGCAGGAAAATAACACCTTTCCGTTTCAGAAAAGCCTTGACTTGATGTACAATAATAACCTTCATTTGGAATAATAAAAGTTTTTAAAATAATACATGAAACCTTTTGTAAATTACAGCAGTTACAAACGTACCACCAGGCTCACTCTGACAGCTTGTGCAAACTTGTACAGTCTGCAGCAAGAAAATTATGGCCTATTATTTGCTTTAAGCAAGCACCTGTTTTGCTTGTGACTTTACTCAGAACCACATGAGTTTTTCCCACTTACTGGAACCCCTATGTTCACATATAAAACATGTCAACCTTCTCCCTTGCTTTAAAGGGAACTCTTTGTAGTAGACCTCTTATTTCAGACCTTGCTACTCAGATTAAAATGACCAATAAATAAAATAGAGGCTTCAAAGATGTGTTTGGACATTACCCCAAAACACACCTGAACTTCTAAGGTTCTAAATCACAAGTGTTATTTCAACTTTATCTGTGGGGCTAGAAATCTGTCACAGATGTTTCAAATGCATAATTTCCTTTAAAAGTGTAGGTTGGCAAAGAATATGTAAGTGCCTTTTTATCTAACACTCACTCTCGTGAACCTAGAGAATATTACCTTTCCTCTATTATCAATCACATTATTCCATGCAGACACATATTAATTGTATTGCAAATACTGTGCTTATATTTAATTGCAGATTTTCCTTTGTTTTCATTTGAAGTGCTCCTTAATTTCTGCCTTTAAGTTCTGTACATTTTTTTTCTTCCTCTCCCTATTTTAGATGCCCTGTACGTAGACACCAGCTTTACCAACGACAGCGCTGTGCAAAATTTGCTCCAGAACCCACACAACCCTTCATTTTTAAACCTCTCACTCTAGGCTTACTAAGCCTTGTTTTTCTTGTCATCATTTTAATCATTAAGTTCAGAAGAAAAAGCAAAAGAAACTCTAATTTGCAGTAAGCTGCTCACGATCTTTTTCTTCACATTTCAAAATATTCCTGTTTTTCATTTGCAATTTAAAATCTTACCTAAACAAAAATGTTCTGCATTGTAGAATTCCTACTCTCAACCGCTGCAATTCAGAAAATGCCGTAAGGATTAATCCCGCTTTTGAACACGACGAGCCCATAACTAGCTTTTGTCATACAGCTTGTAGTGTAAGTGCTTGTGTCAGTTCCTCAGAGATCATTGATCATGAAGCATTATACGAACTTGAAAACACAATTCACCATGGAGGTAAAATGCATGGAAATCCTTTTCTTAACCTGTAACACACAGTCCCACCTCAAATAACAGGTCCATCTTCATGTATTAACTGCACAACTAAATCAAATTTGATTCTGATCTCTTGCTTGGCAATTTCAGAACTAAAACCACTAATTCATTTATTTGCTTTCCATACTTAACTGCTGCGCAGGTTTCCTAACAGGACTGTAGAACTGCTTTTCTGACAGCTCTCTTGCATGGCTTCAGTGTTCCATCCTGAGCGCTTTTTCTGATTTAGTGAAATAATTAATCTAGTGTTTTCTTTCTTTTTTTTTTTTCTTTTAAAACTGTTGTAGGTCACCAGACCCATCTACAAAGCCAAGACTGACAAGTTAGTCTCTGAAATTCTTCATTTCCAGCATCAGCCAGACAAAACCAAGGTTTGTGACTGTTTTCAAGAGCTTTAAAAATCTGTTGAGTTTCCTGTTTGCCACGGCAGTGGCTTGGGGGGGGTTGGATGCTTGATATGACAACAGCAGTACCTTCTTAAATGCTTTTATGCAACTAAGTTCCATTCTGTAAATCCATTTGCTAATACGGAAGTCACTGAAACTCATGAAGGAAGAAAGAATATCTAAAATGACAAAGTAACACAAAATTTGCCTGTTTGCAACACAAGACTTGTGCCTGTTTAAGCTACACTGAGTTTGAATAATTAGAATTCTAATTTGAGCAGAACAATGCTCATATCTCAAACATCATTTCAAGTTTTGCAACATGAAACCTCTTGTATCTTGGGCCGGGGTGGGGGGGATGGTGGAGGACAGAAAGGAGAAAAGCTGAGTCAACAAATTCTCTAAAATTGGTCTTTTACTTCTGCCATATCCAAGTGTGCTCTCTTGGTAACAGACAAAAGGCCTTTACTTTGCCATTTTTCTGAATCACAGCCCAATTAGGAAAAAAATCCTATTCTAACAGCTGTTAGAATATCAGTACAGGATTGTCCTGGCACCAGCTGTATAGTTGGGGAGACCTGATACTGGGCAACACGAATCTTTGGCTTGAGCCAGTACATTGTTATGTAAATAAAAGAACAAGTAATGATACCACATAGAAAGATTTATTTTCACTCATCATACCCAGTTCTAGTCTCTTCAAGGACTCAGTTACAGACTGAGCTGACAATGGGGGACTGAACGCAGTGATAGAGATTGACAAGTCAGCAGGGAGCAGCAGTTCAGAAAGGCTCAAGAATGAACTGGTTTCTCTGCTGATAAAAACAAGAGCTCAGACATTTGCAATTGGTATTTTACACTCATCTTAAAAGAAATGTGTCTGCGGGTAATTGTAGACCAATCAACTTCCATACCCGCTGAACTACTCTAAAATTACTACTTACAAAAGCATTAAATATTTTATGAAAGGAACAAAATGGCACATCTGTGGGAGAAAACCAGGCCTGCGTCATCTAAGCTCTATTTGAATTGTCAAAAGTCTACTGACAAAGCTCTTCTCAAGATCTGGTTAAGGAAACTGATTTATTGAAATGTGAGGCAACCAGGAAATAGAAATGGTTTTTAAAAAAAATTAGGTTGTTTTGGCCACTTTTCACCATTACTTAAGTTCAAAATGAGTGTTTACATCAGAGCCCGTGATTTTAATTATTTGAAAAAAAGTCAATGAAGGAAGAAAAACGCATGTAGAACACAGCTTTCATTAGGTGAAACTAAGAGCACCACTTCCATATAGCAACCTAGAAAACTCCTTTGGGGCTAGGATCTTAAAACAGAATAGGGCATTTGAATTGACTTTTCAGGAGCAAGTGGATATCCAGGAGTCTCCAGCATGAAAAACATCTCCAGCTTAGTTATAGGGTCACTACATGGAAAATGACTGCCAACCTTGGTCATCAGAGGGGATTTTTTTTTATTGGGTTTTTACCCAGTTAGTCATCCAGGAACTAATAAACATATTTCACATCCAGGTGAAGAACTTGCTCTTCCTTCTATCTGAGCTCAGTAGAAAACACAAGTTCTTGCAAGCAGCTGAAAATCACAGCTCCCTCTCTACATGGTTAGGTCTCTGGAAACTTGGTGTGCCTTGCTCTGCAAATAGAACTACCAATGTGAAGAATAAAATGACTGAGAGAGTCATCTATCTTTGGGCCAAAGAAGAATGTGACAATGAGCCAGAATTTACACACTCAAGTGGGTCAGCTTGTTCAGACTGAGCTATAAGGCCAACAAGTCCACATCCAGTTGGCCTACTATGGTTGAGAGCCAAACACGCCAAAGTTCTATAAACACGATCCTGCTGAACTGACTCTCCGCTGCCTACTTCACACACACACCCGTGCTCTCTGCTGCTTTGACAAGAAAGCTGACGACACAACCTCCTTCAAAGCGCAGCTTTTCTCTTGTAATACCTGCTGTACCTGTCGGTGACTGTGCGCTGGGTGTTCTCTGTTCAGTGAGAAAGGTGCTGAAAAACAAAGCACGTTGCTTTTCAGCTGTAAGGGGCTTGTGTCAAGCTGTCTGTAAAGTCCATTACTTTTCAGTTGAGCTAATGGGTGCTATTCTATAAACATCATTTATTTGTGCTCGTACATGGCATGGGTGAGTAGGCTTCTTTTTCAAGATGTTATCTGGCAAAATTCAGTAATGGATCTAACCCCTGAAAAGAAAAAAGATCTCATCTAAAGAGCCCTCACAAACCTTTCTAAACTTGCAAAAGAACTGTGCTGCCACAAATACCAGAGAAAATCAGTTTTAACAAACTTAGATAAAACCTTAGATCCAGAAATATTTGATTCAAAATAGCCCAGAAGTATTGGAAATAAAACACTGGATAAGTGGACAGTAGAATAATTTGTTTCAAAACGCTGAAACCCATCGGCACTGACAAAGACTGCTGCATTTGATGTAATTCAGATGAAGCCTAGAAGTTATTATAGGTTGTCCCTATAACAAATAAAAAATACATCATTCTTTGCTCATCAAAACCAGTAACTGACACATAGCATGACCCTCAATAACTGACTCTCAGCTACCAAGAAAGATGACTGGAATTAAATTTGAGGTGAAAACAAAGACTGCCATTTGTTTCATCCTCATGTCAGTCACTTGGATCATCAAGCAAAGAGTATTTTGTATTAAAACAACACACCAACAATACAAGTTAGCCTGCTGGATCTCCCCCACCAATATCAGAGATTTAGTGTTTTATCACCAGAATCACGGGGGAAACAAGACCTGAAATACCATACAGAGGTGGAAGTGCTGTGCTCTTAGTTCGAGAATACCAGCCATCAGGTTTTACAAATTTCAAAGTTTGCGTGGCACAGTTGCCACTCTTACACTTAAAACAACGCATAGAAGCTGAAAGACCCAAAGATTATTTTAGCCCGGGTCTGCTGTAACTGTGGCTCTTGTAGATACTTTATATATGGCTTCTTTTGTAGCACACTGCATTCCAATTATTTTACAGTCAAAAATATGTTCTTCATAGGATAGTGGTGGCACTTGTTACTTCATAAAGAAACACAGCATTGTTACACCAGGGATAATAATGATTTTACTCTGAGCTCAATGACTTAGTATGTAAAAAGTAACTTCAAGATTAACCCAATTCTTCTTACAATAAAGTGGATATTATCTCAACAGATTTTAGTGAGACCTTGCGTATTAGCAGTAGATAAATAATACATTTTCAAAATCAAAAATGCTTTTCAAGCATCTTATGAGAGTTTCTCTTACAGGTATTCAAACAAGAAGGCCTGCATTATTCAAGACTGGACTTCAGGTTGATTTTGCACATTAAAAAATTTCAGGGATTCCTAAAGATTTTAGCTCTAAAATCAGTACACATTAAAAAAGTTTTATTAAAGAGAAACAACATGACTGACTTGAACAACTATTTGACCATGTCTAAAATTTGCTTAGTAAGAAGTCACCAGAGCTAAGACGCATGCATTAAGCATCCAGTGCTTACACATCTTAAACAGTTTTTTTTATTCAAGAGTTGAGTGCTAGAAACAGATTTTGCTGAGAAGTGACTTTTCCAATATTGTATGTCACAACCATTCTGGTAAAAATGTCAATAAAGCTTTACCACATTTCTATACCCTTTTATTAATCTTCCTTATATACACTAACATAAGCTGCAATCACAGAAATGAGAGCTGCCATTGACCAAAGACCACATTAAAAGCATTTGGGAACTCTTCTACTCCCTCCCTACAACACTCATCACGTTGCAAATCACAGAGAAGTTGGGATTAATTCCTTTTAATGGTTTCTATGAACATCAGATTCCTATTTCTCTGTTAACAAACACATTATGCATACCTACATACATAATATACTTCACTGCTTAATTACTGGTGACAGTTAACCTGCCAGGTTATCCTAAGGCTTCAAATTTTTTGCTGAAGCACAATACCTGCCATTTCATCTTCTCAGAGCATGAGATTTATATCCACAAGCACCCTCCCAGTAGCAAGCTGATTTCAGTCACACATAAGCACATACACTTTAAACTCAGTATACACACAAATAATAATTTGTTTTCATAGAAGAAATCTAAGCAGATGATGAGTGGCCATTAAGTACTTTATAGGCTTCGTATTTTATGCTCTGTGGATCCACCATCCTGATTCAAGTATGAACATTACTTTACCTTGAGCATATCTACATTTAAATACTGCACCAGTGCTGTATAATATTAAGGCACCGTTTGCTGCTTCGTGCATACCAGAAGTTGTACTTACAGCTCAAACTGAGCTTCTACAAAGTTCATGACTGTACTGGATGACAGCTCCTCATTCAGATGTGAAACTTTCATGTATTCAGGATAGTAGTCAGTTTTAGTGACAATTCTTTTTACTTCGTACCACACAGTTACCAGAGCAAAGACTGTTAGTTTACCTTATTAGGTTACGCTCAAAGGAACTGTTTACAAATTCCAAACAATTAAATAATTTGCCTGCAAAACCACCAAAACTGGTGATTGTGTACAAACGAAGGCAATGCACCAAGAATACAAGGTTGAGTTTCTACAGCTGAGATAGTATTTTTACTTATGTTATTCAACTAGAAAAAAAAATTAAAAAGAAACCTAAGATGCGGTTTTACAAAGTAACACTTCCGAATAAAACTCTACTTTAAAAATAGTTCTCGCGGGACACTGGAAGTCATCCCTGCCAACAAACATTAGCTTTTCACTACTGCTCATGTAAGTTAAGAATGCATGACAAATGCTGAAAGCATTCATTTTTTTTCCATTGCAAATGTATTTTTGTATGTGTTTAGTATATTTCAATTCATACGAATTATTACTAGTCAGATTTAAAAAAATAAGTAATGTTAAAATGTGTATTTTAATAATGATCATTCATGATTGTATTTATCATTCTCAACTCCTAATTACCAAATATATTTGCTGGATGTAAGCCTTTTGTATTTCAATAAATATAATAAAACTATTTACTTGAAAATTACACAGGGAATTGAACTGGTATTTAATCTCACACTAAAACACATCATGTTATCTTAAAACTGATGTAAAACTACAGCTGGAGATGAAATCCATAAAGAAAGTGAAACAAAATTACCTCCTAGATATCAAAGTCTGAATTATTTCAATCTTCAATTAAAAAAATCCCACTCTGACTTGGTCCTTAAGACAGGAAAGTTTGAGAACATTTTAAAAACCAAAACAAAAGCAACACCACATCTCCACCCCAAACAGAAAGCTTTTCCTGCAGCATACAAAGAGTCCTCAGTGGTTTCACTAGCCACTGAGTGTCATGATCTAAACTGAAGATGCAAACAGTGCACAGTATATATGAAGGCTGCTCCAGAAGTAATGCCTCCTATTTTATTATGTTGGGCCACGACATCAGAGGTGGATGTTGGTGGTCTGGCAGTAGAGGTTGAACCTTCCCACCAACATCCCATTAAATTTTGTTGCCGTGCGACAGACGGCAGCAGAGGGGCAGTCTGACAACGTGGCCTCTGACATGGCAGTGTGTGTGAAACAAAGGGGTGTCACTGAATTCCTCCATAGAGAAAAAATTGCACCCACTGACATTCATCGACGCTGCTGAACATTTATGGAGACCAAGCAGTGGGCGTCAGCACAGTGAGGGGGTGGGTGGTGCGTTCCAGCAGTGGTGACAGTGATGGTGGGTCCCCTCCACTGGCATAGATTTTTACAAGCGCAGCACATGGGCTCTTGCTCATCGTTGGTGAAAATGCACAGCCAGTGGTGGGGACTGTGTCAAAAAAATAGTGTTTTGTAGCTGAGAATTTGCTCTATCAAACAGTGTTATTGTGCTCTTTGTGTCTGTTGTAGTTTCCATGGAAACAAATAGGAGGCTTTACTTTAAGTGACCTATGTAAATAATAAATACATTGGAAACGATAACAGTAGAGGTTAAAATAATAGCAATAGAAGAAAAAAGATACTTGTTTCAACAGATACTGAGAAATGAGGTATGAGACTCAAAGATAAAAAAATCAGAATTTTTTAACATCAGAATGTTCTTTTAGAGAAACACTTACCTTAGAAAGTAAAGACAAAATCTTTAATGGAGAGCACCATTAACATTCACTAAAAAAGCTGCAGGCAGTTCCAGCAGAGAAATTCTTTTATTCTTCTCGTAACTTAATTTACTGATCATGCTTTAAATCTTTCAAGACAAAACAGTAAGAGAGATACAACTGAGATTTCAACATGGAATGTGTTTATTTTAAATTTTTAGTACAGTATTAGGAGGTCATTCAAATACTTCAAAGATTTCAGAGAAAAACCCAAAGGATTCAACTAGGTAAAGAAAAACACTCATCAGTGGATGAAAGACAAGGATTTAATGACCTTGAGATCGTTGAAGTAGCATTCTCTAGAAATTTCATATTCCTGGGTCACCTAGTTAGGAATGTAGCCTGCTGCAGTGATTCTCTTCCTCTCCTTTGTTTTGTGGAGTGTTTCATGTAGAAGATCTCAACTATAATGGGCAGCTTCACTGAGAGGCAGAAGATTTTAAATTTTTTTTTTTTTTTTTTTTAAATCGAACACACGGAACGAAGCCAACACATTTACCTCATCATTTTGCTTTAAAAACCAAATCAAATTTGCCTCTATAACCATATATCAGAGGGCACTAAGTAATACTACAATCCTACAGATCAACCCCCTCCCCCCTTTTTTATTTCCTCTCCAAATTAATCAGCAGTATAATTATCTTACACAGTAGATGGGACAACAGAAACCGTCAGTAAGCAGCTGAATACTGCCTGATGTGAAAAAACAAAAATCTGAAATCAATACTGACCTTGTTGCACAAAAAGATCACTAAAAGCAAATGCTGCTTTTGGTGCAGAGAGAAAAGAAAAAACAAAAAGCCTGATCCTGTGCAAACTAGAACACCCTGGTTTTTGGAATGCATCTTCTGCTTGCCTCAGACATACTGCTGGAGCATTGCAGAGCAGTGGGAACATCTCATTTGAGAACATCCAGCCACCAGTTCCTCTTCCACTATTTCAAAGTCAATTTTATTTTCCTGATAGTTCATATTTGAGAGTCATTTAGTTAACAAGAGTTCCCATACACATTCACCCCATTCTGAAAAATATTCTTTCTGATGCCAGTCAGGGAAATTCTGGCATAATCAAAGGAATAGACTGGAAAAAAATCAGTTAACAATTTTATTTATTTTAAGTTCCCCACAAGTATGTTTCCACATATATATACTAAAATATTTAAGCATATATACGTGTATGTACATACACACATACTTAAGTAAGGAGATTCTTTGCTTACCATGTTCAGTCTCATATGTTTTATATATATAAACTGAGACTGAATGAGTTAAGTCAAGAATAGGAATAGTAGATAGTAATAAAGAGAGGGTAGGGCATCTCAGCCCTATCAGTTCAGTGATTTTTCTTCCTTGTGACACATGAATGAACACAGCTTCTTGTAGTGCTAAGTTTCTGGAGACTGGAAGTTCTGAAACTTTGGTTCCAGTTCAGTAATCTAAATTTCATAAGCAGCACCTTTAAACTCATGGAACACTGCACAGGTTTGTACATAGCTTGCTAAGCAGCAGTCTGATGAACTTTTCCTTTCATCTTCCAGCCAAGAATTACCACTTCAGTGAAGAACATGGGTAGATTGAAAACATTTTCTTGTTTGCCATCATATGACCAAAAAGCAGACTGGGTACGCAGTGGAAGCTGAGATTCATTCCCAGATGCAGCAGATTCATACAGAGTTAATGTATTACTCAAGTATCTCCACATCTATTACAGTAAGGAGTGCAGTTATAACAACCAGCAGACTGTGGCATGCAAGCACAATCTAAGGTCAGCAAGGATGTATGCAGCAGGAGCTTTCTCTGTGCTACAGAACTGTACCTCTTGAGAGTTATTACTTAAGTATATTTTTGCATTTTAAAACTACAATTTCCAAGAGGTTTCAAATGGAGTAAACAGTGAGGAAATTCTTTTATAGTGTAAGCAAACTTTGTCAATTCATCGAGCAAAACCTCATTTTTACATCACGTGAATAAGTAATTGGACATCAAGGTACTTATATTTCAAATTCCTATCAAAGAGGTAATAAATAGTCAAGTTTAATTTCGTGAAATAATGGCCAGCATGGTGAATCAGTGTTCACATAAGTGAACAAGATGCATCTTAAAACCACCCAACTGAACAAACTGCTCAATAAGGGAACTGTAACAAAGCTAGGCAACTTGACAAAGAGATTAATCTCAGTGTCCAGATCACTATGATATTCCAGTATACTAAAAATTGTAGCTATTTCATCAGCACATGGTATTAAGATGATGCAATATGTTATTGGACCAAATTTTATATAATCTAATAAAAGTTACAGACTTTGTGCAACTCATTACAATTCAACATGATGTCTGAGGCTCAGGCCTCAATATTCAGTTAAGTTATACTGCCACCAAAAAGCTGAACATACTTCCCTTATGCTATCCTTAATCTTATATGCCTCCAGATACAAGTCTTGGACAATTTTGCTTAATATGTTGAAATTACACTACCTAGATATACAAACTGTCCAAGAATTCCTAATGGGAATTTGGTCAGAAAAATGTCTAAAGGAAATTTGTACTTAAAGAGAAAAAAGAAACTAAGAGATAAGTGGTATAAGCCCTAACGAGCAGTACATTCTTTGAGTACCTCCAGTATCACACAATAACGACACATATGAATGCTCTTCTCAGAATGCACTGAAAATGATTTCTCTTACACCAAGATAGAGAATGCATTCAATAAGAATTTATGGGTCTCGGGTTTAGGAGGATTTCCCATCAATTTCTGGAAAAGTCAATAAATACAGACACTAACCAGTTTTCAAATCAGGACATAAAATGTCTCAGATTATATAAAAGTATACTCCAACTTCTCCATAACAGAAGTCAAAGCTAAGGCCTCACAATTCCAGTTATTAAGAAACAGTATGTCCCTCTTTACAGGGCCACCACTTGAAGCCAGCTATTCAGTGTTTTAAAGAGGGGATTTTATAAAAAGGTGGTTGCAATGCAGTTCTTTGTAATGTGTACCCAAGTACAGACAGATTGCTAAAAGTGTTAAGTTACAATAGAAACTATTAAAGAAAATGTAACATACAAACAAAATGCAACAAACTACACCAAATGAAGTTTCTTCAAGGTCCTCATACCTAGCAAAGTTCACTACACAAATTAAACATCATAAAGTACAAATTAACAAGCCACATGATTAATAAAATCTGTTCATTTTATATTAAACATCTCTAATATGATTATAGAATGTTTACGCCCTCTGTTGCCCAGAGAAGCTCTTCCCTTTGCATCACAGACAAGGGTTCTCATCTCGAACACTACTGTGCAAAACGACCATTTATTTCAGTAGGTTCTGTAGCATAGCTGTAGCATACGTAGGACGAGCTTGCCTGCTTTCAATTGCGTTTTGAAGATACTGGATACCTCCACAGCGCTCCCAAATTTCTTCAAACTGTCTCGGCAAAATTTCAGCACCTCGCTTGCGAGTTAAGCCAGTCTCTTCAAGATTAAGCTCACACATATCCATATCATCCTTACCTGTAATGGTAAAGGGAAAAAAAAAATCTTTATAAAGCATTTACATCGTTCAAAGGTCCCATTAACAAAGATTTTATTTCCTCTCTCAAGCTCTCATTTGTCAGTGGTCTTCAAAGCTTACACGGAAATCAGTCCTTAGACATAGATTTTTGGGTTATTTCATTGTTTTGTTTTGTGGGGTTTTTTCCACATAGAGCAGAAAAGTGGTATCAGAATAAACAAGTATCAGATGCCACAACTGACAAAATTGTCCTTAAAAAGCGATCAAAAAGGAACAAAGAAGCCAAAAAGATCACCATCTTGATATATTCTCCTGAAATTCTCTACAGGATGACAACTGCATTTGTTTTACACATACTTTCAATTTTACAGTGAATTTCTGTTATTATATAATTTGTTTAAATGTGGTAAAGCAACTAAGAACTTCAGACTTTTGATCAAGTAGCCAGTATTCTTTACCTGTCAGCCTCCCATGCTAAACAGGGTTACCAAATGCGACTGATGAGTGTAGCTCACTCGTTATATTTTAATCTTACTTTTCAGAGGTGATCCACTGAATGTGGCATTCATGATAGCAATGCTACTTTTAGCTACGGTCTTTGACACTGAACAGGCAACAGGAGGTATAAGAAATTCTATTAAAAATAATTAGCAGAAAACAAAGGAGATTTTGTTTCTAGAAAAGCATCATTCTGAAGCTAAACAAATAGGTTATGGTCTTTTCCTCAGTCCCCAAGTTAAATACAAAAACTCAAAACACAGTAATGCTGTAAACAGCATTTCTCCAGTGTTTTCTCCCCCTTTCATTATCCTCCAGAAAAGGAGGATATATTTCATTACCAGATAAATCTCTACCTATCCATTGCCCCATTTAGGTTTTATTTTAAATGTTTAAGCTTAAAGCTATTCTCCCAAAAAAGGCAGCATCAGTTTGCTATTAGCATATACTATGGAAGGACAATATATCATATGCACAAATTGTTTTGATACAAACTGCTGTAATTTTCAAAAGTAACTAAAAACCAATACGACAATGAGAAGAACTTTCCCAGATAAATAGTGATGTTTTATCTTCACGCTGTCTCCAGTTCAGTGAATAATCTGAGGACACTTAATAACAAAAACATTTACATTTCATTTCTGTCTGTCTATGATTTCCCAGATTAAAGTACACATACAAGTATGACACGTGACCAGCTACATCTCCAAATGATATACCGTAACATTTGGCCACCATCAACAGCAGTCCCAAATCCTCAAATTCTGCCCAGACAAGAATTGCTGATGAAAAAAAGAGGATAAATCTTGGAAAACTTGTACCATCAGCCTCTTTTTCTAAAGTAAGTTATCAACTCTGAACCTTTTCAACACTTGAATTTTGCTTTCAATACCAACCTGCTACAAGGAGAATGGGTGCCTTGTCAGGATGAAGTTCCATTTGTCGAGCAATCCATGGCCCATCAAAATGCGCATACCACCAGCCCTTCTTCTTGTTCTGGGATCTTTGTATTGGTCCGCAGGACGGATGAAGGGAATGCGGAAGTAACGCTGTTGCCTGTTTATTTCAATCTCTTTTTGTCTGGTTGGTAGCTGGGTTGTCGGGTTCTGCTGAGCTATCATACAGAAAAAAACCCCAAACAAACAAACAAACAAAAAACAAAAAAAACAAACCAAAACCAAGCAAACAAAAAAAATAGAAAACAAGAAAGCCATATTATCCTCAGCAAGGACAAAAAAAAGAAACAAATCAAACAAAACACCAAACAAACAAAACTCCCAAAATGCAAACCAAACTCCTAAATATCTGAGATATTCTCTCTGATTACAAGGTCATCTGAAGTCTCATCAAACCTAAAAAGTACCCCATCTCATATAATGTGCATTCTTTTAATCATTACAGCTACTACACTGGTGAGGAAAGGCTCATGTTAATTATCCTCTATATATATGTTGGTCTGTACATTGCATCAGGTACATCTAGACAAAACAAAATGAGTAAAATAATACATTCTGCTTTAAATCAATATTTGAGCTAAGGCTTCCTATATAAAATTTCTTACCAGAAACATTAATATCAGTAACCGCTTCAGTTCATCTCTTTGTAAAACAACGTCTCAGTGCCAAGAAGCATTTTCACTTACCAAAACCACAAAACACCACTTGAAGGTTTTTGACAGTCAACACAGAAGGTTATGTAAGATTTTTAGAAACGACTAATTTGTTAATAAAAATGTTAAATGATACTGCTTATTACAAAGCTACCACCTAACATAACTTACCTCCTAGATTTCTGTGTACTAAACTCCAGCATTAGAACTACTCTCTGGCTGCTTTTTTTTTTTTTTAAAGAAATCATTCACACCATTAAGATCAACAGACCAAACTTATAGAGGGGACAGAGTTATACAAAATCTTTCAAAGCTTCATATGCATTTTTTGGTAAACATTTTCCATGTGCATTTTTGGATGCCCTCAGAGCCCCACATATTTCATTCTTCAGAGAGAAACTTTCTTTCAAATAAAAAAACTCTCTATGTTAATTCATCAACTGATCAACCTTCTTAATATCACATATACACTATCATAATCAGTTTTAAGTAGTAAATGTCTTACAAGCAAGATCCTCTCCTTTAATAACTGCCTCCTGCAAAAGTTTGTTACTGCTCTTGTTTTAGTGGTTTATAATACCACTGTTAAAAATGTCCTGTTTAAGAAATTTTCAATGTGAATCTGTCACCTCTACAAAAGAAAATCAGTATTAACAGTTCCATGTTTCAGCATAGCAAGAATAATTAAAAGTGGATTCTTTTTTTGACCATTGTCAATTAAGCAGCAAAGCTAATTTTTGAGCTAAAATTTAATAAAATGAACAATGATAATCACTTCAAATAATGCATTTTTACAGATATGAACAAGACTAGCAACTGCATCTTGAAATTTCTTCCATTTACATTCAAGCAAAAACAGATTTTCTAAATGTAAAGAGCAGAATCTTAAAAAATATATGTATAGTACAAATCATACCCCTATTTTTTCCATGTCAACATAACAAAGAAAAACAAAATAGATTTTAATAGGTGAATGCTACTTTATACCTCAGCTCTGATAAAGCATGTATTTTACTGGAAGACACAGTTTACAGTTTATAATAAATCAACTCCATTTTCTGCAAAAAAAACATCTGTCATAGCAGATCAGTGCTTTAGTGTTGTCAAACACTTTTGGTGGGAATTGCTAAGGCTTATTTCTATCCCTACACATACCTAAATCCAAGAGGAAATCTAGAGAACAGGAAACTAAGCAATCAATATAGCTTCTACTTTTCAGTGCTATGGATTGTAGTTCTATATTCAAAGAAACCATCACCTGAATGTTAGTTTGTGTGCTAGGAAAATAGCTGTTATATTGATTCCAGAGTTTTGCTACAACAAAAAGCTGTGTGCAGACAGCAAAAAATGTTAGAACAATGTTAGTATGTATTTCTTGGGGAGGGGAGGATTGGAGGGGAGGGGGAGGGAATGTGAATAGCGTATTATACCTTAAAATAACCTACATAAAAATGTTATTTATTCTCCCTTCCATGACTGCTGTAATGGGTAGGATCTCATGATAAGCAGTAAAGTACATTTGTAAATTACTAGAGTAACGTATATAATTACCATCAGTTGAAAAACATCGCCAAATTGTAAATTAGAATTTTTTTTTAAGAATTAAATTCTACGTACTCATGTAGCAAAACACTGGATTAATGTTAGTATAGAGCTCTTAACTGTTCCTATTCTTCGAAGTTAGCTTAAATAACCATCTCCCCACTTACGTGAGTTGCTCAAAAATGGTGCAAAATCTGTGAATAGATATTACATGTTGAACAAAACATGAAAGTGCTGATACTTTTACATTATAAGTTTCATTACATCAACATTTTTCACCAATGCTGATGACAGACAAATGGAAACTCTAGTTACAAAATAAACACGGATGTTGAGCTCAGGATTTCTACTCATTTCTGCTGACTGACATAGGTAAAATGTCTCCTCTCCTTAAGTTTCATAGATTTCCAACTGCTTCTGTTTTCATCAGGATTTCATTTTGAATTTGATTACTTCAATGATTTGCAATGCCTGTTACAAAACCTCAGCTGTATACATGCTAATCACAGATTGCTTTAACAAATCGGCTAGTTAATTAAACGTAGTAGTTTAATTTTCGACATTTCTTCTGGGAAAAAATTTCCAGTCCTCTATTAATACCAATACGCCTATTCCAGTAACAATACACTAACCAGTATTTAGCTTCTACAATGAATGTATAAATTTAACTAAAGGATACCTGTAAAATTATGACATCAATGAAAAGATGGAAAGAAGAAACTACATCATTTGAAGCATATTCACCGACACCTGAAAGACTTTTAGCTTAAACATCTAAAAAATCAGAGTTCCTTCTTACTACCTTCTCAGATCCTTGTAATACAGATGTGAAATGCCCATGTAGTATAATTATTTGCAATAGGAAGAATTACTTCTGACATTACCACGAGTCTCTAAAGGTCACTATCAGTGACTTCTGAACTGCAATGTTTGAACTTTTTCCCAGAAATATGAAGCCATATTTCAAGAAAAGTAAAAAAATGCAATGAAAAACATTGAACAGAATGCTGTAAATATCTAACTAAATGTGATGAGACCATGAATACTCCAAACTTAATTTGCACAAATCCAAAGATTTTCTGAGGTCCATGAATATTTATTTTACCCATTTAGCTCCAGAGAGAACTTGTGAGCTCACATTCAGAGCAACTTACCACTTCTCAGAAGTGCTTCAAAAGCCTTTTCCTGCTGTTTCAGCCATAAACTTTCTGAAGTATTTAAAACCATATTACTAGGCATGGCCACAAGGACCCACTCTTTGAAAATATCTTCCCGAAGAGCTCAAATTCTCAGGTAATGCTCAAGCAATGCATAAGTCAGTAAATTAATTCATGAGAATGAGGTAACTTTGTATAACACTGAGAGTAAGCAGGGTACCTGTATCCCCTGGGATCTGTATCCCCCATGTTCCAGGACAATGCTCTAATCCTAGGCTAATGGGACTTTAGGGAGAGCATCTTCTCCCCATCTTCCCTTTCCTCAGCCTGTCCAATCAACTGTGTGTCCAGGAACACAGAATCATGGAACCAGAAGACAGCAGGAAAGATGTCACTAAATTATTATAACCATTTGCTGTGATTCTGTTCATTTTGTAGATTCCTCTTAAAACAGGCAATCACTGGACTTGGGAGTTGGGGTGGTATGAAAAGACTAACAATCCACTCCACAAATATCACTCCAGAAACTTGGCACCTAATTTTCAGGTCTGGCATTCTTAAACATGGTAACTCCTACACCTTCTTGAATTTAAAAGACAGTCAGGTACTCTCCTTAGAGCATTGTTTTGACAATAAACACCTATCTGTGAAAGCAGCAGAATGACAGTCTAATAATAAAGGAGGGGCTACACAAAATTTGTCATCCCATAATCAAAAACTGCACTATCAACACTCACAGAATTTTAAAAAAGATAATTTAACCTGAAGTGTATAAGGCTTACAGTGATGTAAATGAGGACATTATTAGCACCTTTTAAAAGCATCTACCTCTATGTCTGTACATCTATCCCTAACGAAAAAATAACAGTCAGAGAAAAAAAATAAACGACTTATCACCAACCATTTTTGTTTTGTCTGGATCCCAAATGTAATAGTCAATTACATAACAGAGCATGATTCCTTTCAATATTTTGGTGCTATGTTGTACAGCACCAAAAAAGAAAAAAAAAATCCCATGCAATTCTCTGATAGATGGACTATTTGAGAACAGTCACCAGGGGTGTTCCCCAGGGCTCAGTGTTGGGGCCTGTTCTCTTCAATATCTTTATCGATGATCTGGATGAGGGGATCAAGTGCACCCTCAGTCAGTTTGCAGATGACACCAAGTCAGGCTGGAGTGTTGATCTGCTTGAAGGTCAGGGGCACTACAGAGGGATGTGGACAGGTTGGAGCAATGGGCCAAGGTCAATGGTATGAGGTTCAATAAAACTAAGTGCCAGGTCCTGCACTTGGGCCACAACAACCCCCTGCAACACCACAGGCTTGGGGAAGAGTGGCTGGAAAGCTGCACAGCAGAAAAGGACCTGGGGTTGTTGGTCAACAGCCAGATGAATATGAGCCAGCAGCGTACCCAGGTGGCCAAGAAGGCCAACAGCATCCTGGCTTGTATCAGAAATAGTGTGGCCAGCAGGACCAGGGAAGGGATTGTGCCCCTGTACTCGGCACTGGTGAGGCTGCACCTTGAATACTGTGTGCAGTTTTGGGCCCCTCACTTCAAGAAGGACATTGAGGTGCTGGAGAGGGTTCAGAGAAGGGCAACAAAGCTGGTGAAGGGTCTGGAGAGCAAGTCTTATGAGGAGTGGCTGAGGGAACTAGGGTTGTTTAGCCTGGAGAAAAAAAGAGACTGAGGGGAGACCTTACCACCCTCTATAACTGCCTGAAAGGAGGTTGTAGTGAGGTGAGGGTTGGTCTCTTCTCCCAAGTAACAAGTGATAGGACAAGAATAAATGGCTTCAAGTTGTGCCAGGGCTGGTTTACGCTGGCTATTAGGAAAAAGTTTTTCACCAAAAGGGTTGGGCAAGCCTTGGAACAGGCTGCCCACAGAAGTGGTTGAGTTGCAGTCCCTGAAGGTATTTAGATGTGTAGATGTGGTGCTTAGTGCCATGAGTTTAGTCCTGGACTTGGCAGTGTTAGGTTAAGGGCTGGTCTCTAAGATCTTAAAGGTTTCTTCCACCCTAAACAATTCTATGATTCTAACTAGTTTTAGCATCTCCATTCTATCATTAGGTATAATTCTCTGGAACTATCACTAACTACTCTCAGAAAGCAACATTTGTAATTACAGAGGTCAGAACTAGTACGAACAACCTTAAAAACAAAATCTCAAAAGTCTCGAAATTCAAACCACAGTTTCATAAATGCAAAATGATCTTCCTTAGTCTTAAGTAGCACAGCAATGAACATTTAGCAAAAATACCAGGAACTGCAACAGTAAATCAAGAATTATTTTTAACCAATGTGAGTTGATATGAGAAAAGGTTTTACGAAGAGCTATTCAGTACATATATCTTGGTCTCCTGAAAGTATTGTACTTTCTGCAAAGTATTTGCCAGTTCCAATCTTTTCAAACCATATATCTTGAATAAATATAAAAATACTCTTTAAAACCAAAGAATTTATTTCAACCTAGGAAAACCAAAATTCATTCTAGAAATGTTTTCTTTAGAATATTGTAACTAAAATTATTATAAACACAAAATTATCTCTCCTCACCATAGTCTGTGACTGATTTGGGAGCACGCTGTTCTGTTTCTGCATTGCGTTTCTTATTCTTGGCTTTCCAAGCATGATATACCTTTAGCCTTCTGTGAAACTCTTCTCTGCAAGCTGCCAACAGTTCAATATCTGTCTCAAAAATGAGGAAGTAAGGGATGAGTGAGGAAACCCAGAAAAAATATTTATGAAATGCTGTTCAATATTGATAGATAAATAATTTTAGATTATGTAGTAACACCAATACGTTATAATACAGTATAATAAACCCTCATTCTCTACAGTAATAGGGCCTGAATTTTATGGCCCAGAAGTCCCTTGGAGTGGCTGTATATCATTTTCTCTTTTAGAATAATGGCAGTTCCCAAAGTAGCTTTTCTGCTGTGAGATTTGGAGCACTGAAATGCTACAAATAAAATTTTCACTTGACTGGATTTGCCTTTTGATATTATCACAAGCGAAGCAGTACAGAAACAGATAAAATTTCACTGATGAACCTTACTACTGAAACTGAAAAAAAAGAAAATCAGCAATTTGACTGCTCAGATCCAGGATCTTTTTCACCTTTCTTAAATATATTTTTATTTTGTGATTCTAAGAGACTGAAAGATATTAAGGCTTTTTCATTAGCCATGGAAGAGTATCCAATGTGGCTTGATTAGGGAGGAACACACATTACACCATGTATTACTGCATCACCTATTCAGCTGAAAACAGTGCTCCAGTCTTGCATATGTAGAAACAATAGAGACACAGTTAGAATTTGGAGCTTTGGATTTTAAATCCAATTAGGGAAAATGGGTTTGTTTTCAATTTCTACATCCAGGAAGAAATTCTGAGCTATCTTAAAACAGAAATCAACTGTTTTCAATCAAAAGCAGAAAGAAACAGTTAATAACTTAATAATGATTATTTGTTTCTATCTTCATAACATTGTGGGAAAAGTAATTAACATTCCAACTCTGAACTTCCCAAATGAATTTACACATCTTGAAAATTAAAGAATAATCTGAACATCTAAGACAGAAAATATTTTACGCTGTGTTTTACATGACATATTTTGGTTTTTGTGAATTGGTGACAGCAAGAAGTGGCAGCAAAACACACAAATTTTATAACACACAAAATCTAGATAAAGCATAGTAAGTATTATTCCCTGTAGAAATATATAAAACAGAGACAATTTAATTAAGAAACTGTAACACATATTTTATGGCCCAAGCAGTTTAACATCATAAATATATAATCAGTAAAGGAGGTAACATAGGAAATTCTGTTTTTTCACTACGGAAATAACTTAGTTTACTCTTCTTTTTCACTTAATAGAACTTTCTAAAAATTAATTTGTCATTCATTCAAACCCAAATAAATTTATAAGCAAGTTTTTATCTTTGCCATAGGAAGAAAGTAAGACCTTTCATACAACTATGACTTGCCTTTTTTCTCAAATCAGAAAAAAAAAAACAAAACAAAACACCTTACCACAAGATGTATTGATTGTATCGCGAAGCTCTGCATATTTCCACTTGCTGAGATCATGTTTCTTAGTACCAGCAGCAGCTTTTATGGCTTGAACTGAAGGACCCCTACAATTATTTTAAAAATAAATAAATAAATAAAATCTCTATTTTTTTCAAGTATGAGACAGGAATTGTTACAACTGGAGGAACAGATCCCACGATCAACACTGCACCATGCTTATTACAATGAACGTCAGCAGCAGAGGGATAAAATTCAAAGTACTATATTATTTTCAAGATGTTCAAGTGATTAAAAGAAACTGAAAGCATACTGTACATCCAAAATCACGTAACAATCTGATTGGTTGGCTAGGGATTAAAAGGAATTGTCATTAATAGTTAGCATTTATGTGTGAAAAGATGCATATTCTATTTATGTGTACCTCATCCCACATTGATGTAGAATTTTCTTAGTACTAGTTAAGGTGCAGAATACAGACAAAAGAGAGTGGCCATATACATTTTTAGTTCCATTTGAAAAACAGATGAGGAAAGATGTTTCTGAAGTAGACAAGGAGAAGGAAGATAAGCCGTTTCAAACTGGGTTAGGACAAAAGCCTTTTTCCAAGACTAGAGAAAATATTCCATAGCTTTGACAAAAGTCTAATTTGAGAGGAGAAATCAAATTAATTTTATATTAGTTGTGTAATAGCTGTCTGAGAACAGTAATACTTATTCGCAGGGGGTGGGGGAGTGGGTGCCAATCCTAAAGAGAAGAAAGGAAGTCATCAAGGAAAAAACAACCACTCTCAGGAGAAAGGCTGACCAGTATAAAAAGACTCATCCAGAAAGAGCGTTTCTCAAAGGCAAAAGGTATCAGTCATGTAGAGAGTATGCAGTAAATTCAATAGGAAATGCAAATGAAAAATTGTTACTAAAATCTCCATCAGGTTTAACACTATCTATAAGGTTATCCCTGTAACAAACAAACAAACATGTATATGTATAAAGGTAAATGTGATTTTTTAAAAATTAAATTTTTTCTTAAAAATGGTACAGATAAGAAGTGGAAGAACTCTCCCTTAGAAATGGTAAACTTCCCATGGACTATTTGGATATAATCTCAGTTGAAAACACTCCAACATTCAATGACAATCAGAATACTTTTTAAACAGGACAGAATTCAAGAACAGACACATGCTTTTACCAACCTTTGCTAATGCCCAAGACTAAGAACATGAGGCAAACTGAATTATCTTTCAGGATCTGAGAGGATTTATTAAGAAGAAACTAGATCTTGAACAGTGTAGCAAAATACTTGATGCAAATATGTCACATTAAAAATTCACAAGAGAGAAAACCAGAAGAAACCAGGCCTTTTCATTTTAACTTTGTTTGTGCAGCAGTGTCTTTGTGGAACTGTTACATTTTACAGTATTTAGAATCCAGTGAATATTATTTTAAAGTTTATTTTTCCATAAAGGTCTCATGTGGTAATATGAAGTTTTACGTCCTTTATTTTGCCTTTTTACTTAATAGATTATAAACACATTTTCTGTGAAAGATTTCTCTATGTAGATATAGCATTTTTGAAAGCAGTTTAAAAAAAATGTAATTTAGGTTTCATAGACTAAACGTTCTCAACAGCAACTGAATGAGCTTTTTCACATGTAATTAAAACTACAGAATCGTACTGTTTATTGCAGCATCAGCTTAACTATGCCTACTGCCACCCTGAGGCAATGCACAGCTTCCAGTTACGGTACGTGAGAAGGCCAACATAAAAAATTACCTCTTTGGCTTTTAATCGGTACATAGCTGATGGACAGGAACTTTTTCTTACACTTAGCACTACTCGTAAGTGTAAAACAAACCAACACTCTCCTTCAAAATATATATTTTAATATTTTGTTATCGGCATACCTATAGGACATTACAGGATTGCTGCTAAATGTAATATCTGCTGCCTAGTGTCTAACCTTCTTGAACCTCATTTGACAAATCCTAAGGATTTTCCTTAATTAGCAACACTACCCAGCACTCTAAGAGTTTACTACATAATTTAGAGCAGCAGAACTAGGCTGTAAGATCTCTGGTTAAACAAGTAATCTTTAAGAACGCTAATCCAATTGAATGGCTTAGTCTTTCCATTTCAGTACTACTCTGCACTCTGCAGTTCACGCTTTTGTTTTCTACATGACTCTCAGCACAACAGTCTGGCAGTAAGAAAAGCATCACACTTGACAATCAGTCTTCACCGCTCAACCTGACAAAGTTATGTATCATAAATAGTATTTTCAGACTTAAAAACAAACAGTCCAAGTGAAAAGCCTTCAGTATATGAAAAGTGAAAAAAAAAATTAGTTAAAAAAGCATGCAGTAAGAAGTATTGCATCTTGAATATAACCCAAACACAGAGCGCCTCTGATTTTGCCTCAAAGCTCTCTGATTTTTTTGCACGTTAAGAATTGGCGATTGTTATTGGATCTATGGCAATACATGCAGTACAGTCTAGTCATCTAAATTTGCATGCTAACACACACCATCGCCTACTCCTATTCTGAAAAGACCGCTGCAAGAAACAAAATTAGATAACAGCTGCATTCCCAATTATCCATGCTACAACTAGAAAACCCATCAATCATGTGAGACCAATCATCTTCAGTCTATCTACAGCATAGCAGCTTGTTTAACAACGGATTCGCTTTTAAAAACACTAAACAATTTTGCTTCTTACCTAAGCTTCAGCAAATGGATGTCAAAAGGTTATTTCTGTTCTCAAGTTTCACAAAACACCTTCTAATTATTCACTGATGTGGAGGACATTACGACATCTTCTTTCAGAGAATTCGTATTGTAACACTAACCAGTATGAGACTGTTCCAGTAGAATTGAATTCAGATCTAAACCTGCACTCTCCTTAAGAGGGGTTTAAATATGTTTTTAACATGGTAATTTTCAAAAATGTTTTTATTTGAAGGAAATTATTACTAAAATATTTTCTATTAAAAGCACTAACAGTTACATTAACATTAAATAACTTCATTAATTCTGTGTTGAATCTGTAGAAATACTTCTTTGAAAGACGTGGAGCCTATTTTTCTATTATCATTGTAAAAAAGGGGAAGAGAAGAAAGCTGAAGGAACAGTATCAAAATTACACAAAATACCAGGGCACGTGAACTATGATTTTTTTATATAATCAATTAAAACAGTAGAAAAATAATTGCTGAAAAAGGGTGTTGATAAAGGAAATTTATCTGAAAGAATTTACTCATCTGCTTATCACATTAAAAAATGATTCCATTATTTTCCTTCTGTAATAAATCAACCCATCTCATGTTGTGATTTCTGTTTATAAAATGATTGATTCAGTTGTCATTTTTGTTGTCTCACCTACCTAGACAATATTTCTGATATTTCTGTGGCCATTTGTTCCCTATAAGAAAATTGATAAATAAGCATAAACCGAACAAATTAATATAAAAACAACCTTTATAACTGTAAAAGTCTCTTGCCAACCAAACCGAAACTAATTCGGAGCACAAAAAGAAAAAAGGCTACTTATTTTACGTAATTTCCATTCTTACATACAGATATACACACACAGAGTACTGATTCTGTAAAAAGCAATAAATAACATAGGGGAGTGAAAAATGGATGGTCTGTGAAAAAGTTTACACTGATTATATAATTTATACTAGTATTATAATTAATAGTAATTAGTAATATATAGTTTACTGTTTATTTATAGTTTATTATTTATCATTTGTATTACTCATTTATTATTGTTCATTATTTATTTGTAGTTTATTATTATACCATTTACACTAATTTTATAATAATCTTTAAATAGATAAAATTAGGTGAATTAGATTATTAATTTGTTTATTAGAGATAAGCAAAGTAGTGGATATATGGTATTACAAATTGATTTCAAGATGTGTGCTAATGAAGATTATTATGGAGTATTAGTAAATCAGAGGACAATATCCATTTTCTTTGAATTAATTAGTGGGGGTTTTTTTTGCTATTAGAACACTCAAATGGAAAAAATGCCATACGCAGTCATTTGCAGCTTTGTTCCACTGGTTCTGCAAATAGAAGATATTTATGTTAGATAGAAAGGTAACTAGAAAGTAGTTTAATAATCTGAGGTGGGCAAAGTGCACCATAGTATTTCTTGCTCTCTCACATCTTATGATTTTTTTTTTCTCTGATTGAGAAACAAGAGTATACAGACCTTTTTTCTTCACCTTTCTCATTCAATCATGAGGGTTAAAGTATAATTTAAAAGTTACAGTAAGGTAATCTGGAAAAAATGTACAAGCAAAAAGAGCCCCCACCCCATCTTTCAAAATCAAAGATTTTGAGACATGCCACTGATATATTTTATGCCTGGATAAGTGTATCACAAGAAATAATAGCAATTGTAATGTAGCTCTCCGGGAACAGGACAGGTAGTTCTTCATGCAAGCTGTGAAAATACACTGAGTCTAACTGCCATACTGAAGACCCACATGCTCACACACGTAGCATTGAATGTGCTACAAATTAGGACTTGGATTGGTCCAACACATCGCACAGAACCAATGTACTCTCAATACCTTCCCTGAGGCTAGTGTATTTTGGTGCTATATGCTATACTTTATGTTTCAATAAGCCACAGAAATTAAAAATATTTCACAGTTGAAAACAGGTATCTATTATTTAACTAATTTTTCACTTAAGCGCTAAGCACTTCCATTAATTTAACCCTAGGTGCAGTAAGTCTCTTATTACACATGCTTTCAAATTGTGAATGAAGAATAAAATTGGATGAAGCCAGGAGAGGTCCAGCATATCCAGCACAGAATAAGCACAAATGAAAATGCTGGATCTATTGACAGAACAAACAACTGTTCTTCTTTGACAGCAGCCAACCAGTATATTTTGTAAAGAAACTACTAACACTTATGAACCTTTAAATATCTATGAAAACCAATGGTGAATGCTGCAAGGTATTGAGGAGAAAAGAAATAAAGTAGAGGCTACTGATTTTCAAATACGACAACATGCAAGTATCACGTGTTCCTTAAAAATGAGCAAAATACAAGAGTTTCTTCAAAGAGGTACACAAACATTATCTTGTTCTCACTATTTTCACTCCACAGGTAGTACAGCACAATGGAAAATACCCTTCTACTCATGCCAACATGCAAGCACAAAATGATTTTTTACAAAATTGTGTGAAAACACTGTAGAATCAGTATACTGCATGAATTCAGTATGGACTGATACATGCTTTATCTTACCATAGCAAAATTGAACAGAAAAGGGAAATACACATACATGAAAGTTATAGTGATTTCAGTGTATCATATGTAATATGCAAGTCTAGAATCCAGACGATGTCAGAATATAACTTCCTTAGACTCTAGTAAATTTTTAACTGGTATCAGTTAAAATAAGTCCTGAGAATTTAAGTTTAAATTATTAAATGTTTTGTTAAAACTAATAAATACTTCTAATTTTAGAAAAGAATTCCCACAGTTTCTACCTTTAAGCTGATTCCTGCAGTTACGTGGAAATCTACCCTTGGAATTCAGTAGAAGATATTGGGCTCTGGGGAATGTTTAGTTTGGCTGGATAAAAACCAAAACAAAATCAAATCAAGGTGAAATTCAAAGATTTTTCTTCAATTTTTGGACCTGCTTAAAATTCTTTGAAGCAGACTGCAGAAACAAAAGACAAAAACTTGCTAATGAGCCAAAAAGAAATCTCATATAATCAGAAAAATCCATTACTTTTTTCCTAGATTTGTGTATTAACTTGTTCAAGAAAGGATTTACATCACTATATTTTCTTGTTCAGACCATTCTATACTTTCTAATCATTCAAAGAGTCATGATTCTCCTATCGCTAACTACACAGAGGTCAGAAACTGGCAGTCATAGCTATCAGGATGGTTAGATCATCACCCATTATGGGACTACACAAGGAAGACAAATACTAGGATTATCCATGAGCAGGAAACACTGTGGAGATCAGACCTTCACTGACAGAAAAGTGACTGAATTCTCTGAGCCCTTCTTATCTGTTGCCTCCCTTCTTTCATATTTAAGAGAAGTTTGCCAGGTTGCAACACTAGAGTGACTTTGGGTTTACCTTCAAAGTATTGCACCAAAATCCAAACAGCAAAAGCATGAAAATCTCCAGAATGCTGTCTGGGAAGCACTTCAACCGAGCATGTTAAAGTCTTGTCTGTGACAATATGAGAGCTATTGTATAACTGAGGGCAAAACCACAATAATTTTAGTGGAAGTGTCTAAAAAGCAGTATTGTACATGACAAAAACAATTACCCGCCTATCTTTTGTAGGCATACAGTTATTTAAAAAGAAGTATACATCTAGATAAAATTTGAGTAGCAAAGAGAACACGTCTGGGAGCTTGAAATTCAATGGAAACACCTGGGATTTTCTTACACCCATTCTTTTGACAACAACAGAGTAGACTAGCACTAATGAAGTTACCAGTGATGTGAACAGGTTTGTAGGTCCCTTTATGCAATTTGGCCAGTCAGTGACATTTTTACTGGAACTTCTAAATTGCTTCTAAGGTATCACCCTTTACACATAGAAAGCTCTTGCTTTGCAGGCAGTATGGATCTGTATACCAAAAGCCGAGCAGTTCTTGCGACACTTGAAAAAATTCACACAAAACAAATCAATATGTTTAAGACATTTACTTTTCAAACCCATCTATGTTAAATATATTAATTCCACTTTAAAAAAAACTTACCAGTCAGGTCACAAAAGCAACTACCGTTTCTGCATTCAAAGAGGGCTTCTTGGTAAACAAACAACCACATACAAATTCAGTCTATACTACTGGAACCATCAAGTACCAGAAAGGGTATCTTTTATTACTACTTACCACTGAAGAAATTCCATTCACTACTTCAAATAAGTCACAAAAATCATAACTTAAATTGGTTGCCAACCTTGCCAGAACTCAAAAAGAGCAAGAGAACTGCAGTAGTATTCACAAGCACCTACTAAATTACTGATGTAGTAAGATGTAAAATGGAGAAAGTCTTTAAGCTAAAACAATATATTTCTAACAAATTTCACAAATTAATTTGAAAAAATATTCCAATACACTGACCTAAAAGGTCCACTTAATGAATATAAAAATGTGTAAAACCAACAAAAGCACAGTCTTCCCAAAGGGATCAGGATAGGAAGAAGACCATAAAAAAAAAAAAAAAAGGAAAGAAGGAGGGAAAGAAATTTAACTCCTTAATCCCATACCTGCGCAATCCTAAATCAAGCTGAGCCTCATCACTGATGAGTTCTGCCTCACTCTGGGCAATTCTCATTGCAAGTTCATGATCACGACGTTCTTGTTCAAGCACTGCCTGGTGCTGGGTTTCCTCTTCTCGTTCTCTAGCTAGCTGAGCCTCAATTTCAGCCTGTTTTATAAAAACACACCTTTAACCTTATCTAATCAAAACCAAAATGCTATATAAGCAAGTTATAAGAAAAATATGCCAAGTAGTATATTTATAGCTTTCAAAACACACAAAATTTACTAATTTTGAACTGAAAAAGTAACAGCACTAGTATTTAGTCCGACCAAATCAAAACTCCACAGCTACAGCCTGCATCTTGGTTTTCATATAGTTTATCAATTGTCCACCACTCGTGGACACTTTTCAAATCAAAATGCCGATCAATTATTCCTTGTTTAAAAAACACATGAAGCTTTTTGTTAGTTCTTACAAAAATTAGACTTCAAAGTTTTTAGAAACATTAAAAATTGGATGATACAGAGCAATATGGTTACTTCTCCACAGAAGTAACACAATACTCCCTTGATATTCTTCGCTTGTCATTACAGGACTTTGCAACAGGCACTACTTGGCATAGAGGCCCGTGGTTCATTTGGAAAAGGGATCAAGACAAACACTGGAGTCCTCTGGGGACCTGATCGAGCTCTGAATTTAAGCAAATGGTAAAATTATGACTTACTGCAAAGCAGAAGCAACCCAGATATACTGCCTCTGCAGAGGAAAACTGTAATTCAAGTTTACCATCATTATTTAACAAAGGGTCTTGTACACACAGTAAGCAAAATGTGACCATCCAATTCATACTTCTGAAAGTCACACATGCCAAGTCTTAGCAGTGTCTTTCTTTGTGGCCAGAAAAGGGAACAAAGTTACTTCCCACTCATCATCATGAATTTGCACCACTCAAGCAGGGCAGTAATATCAGCGACTTTACCCTATGAATTGTATTTTTGATTAGCTGACAGTAACAACCACCAGGAGGAAAGATAAGGAGTAATTAAGTGTATGTAGAAGAAAGAAATACCCTCCTGGATTACATACCTGGATTACATTTCAGAAACAAAGAAGCATAAATAAAGACAATGCCTAGAGATACTCATAGTGCTGGCAGACCAAGTTTTTAAACCTTCTGGGAGTAGGCCAGCTTGCTTCCTCAGTGGACAAAGTTTAATCAATTTAAACTGACCCTGAATGGAAATTTATCCCATGAATTTCTCACAAAATACTAGGCACATCTGCAATGGTCTCCACACAATGATTTAGAGACCAGCCAAATAGCAGCTTACTCTTTATGTTCCAACTTCTGCAAGCTGTTAGTGCTTATTACTCTCATACAGGTAACAGACCCAAACATTTTCCAAAGTTAGGCTATAATTTCTCAGTTGTTCTTAATAAACAAGCCTCTGGAACTAAGGGTGAGGTGATAGAAAAGAGTATGCAGATGCAAGGAGTATAAGCAGTGCTAGGCTAACTCCAGGGGTAATAAAATACAGGAGAAAAATTCTGCTTCTGATTAATCATGGATGGGGGTTAAAAGAATCTGGTAAACATCAGTGATCGCAGTGCTGCGCTTGCTACAACTACCCCTACAGAGATTTTTTTCGCTCTGAGACTGCTCTCTCAGGTCACCCTGGCAATCTCCAAGACAAGAGAAAAACAAGGGTAATAAGGGCCAAACACACTTCAGAGTTCATAATGGGATCAGTAACAAGTGTCAGAAATCAAGGGCGGGGCGTGGAGGAGCACAGTTTGAATTGCATGTATTTATTCTACATGACTGTAGCCAAAGGGGCTTCTAGAGAGAGTCCCATATCCTCTCATTTTTACCAATATTCTGAAAGTGTTTACTGTTAACACAGCCTGAGTCTAGATGTGGCTTCTAGTAAAAGAGCACCAAAGTTGCCTGACATGGAATATCTGCAAAAACTTCAAAGGCTAAACTAGGATTCTCTATAAAATAACTTTAAAAAAACCCATTAAAAACAAATGCACCTCTACTCAGAAGACTTGAACTAGCAATACAATCTAGAAATAGATGATCTGTCTTGGGATGGCCTAATCATGTTTTTCACCTTACATTTACTACTAAAGCAACACTGTTGAATGACTTGGAGACACACATTTATAAAATGAAGCCATTAGACTCAATGGAGAATCCAAGCTGTGAAAAAAAAAATTAAAAAAACCAAAAAAACAACACAAACCACCACCACCCAACCAAAAAAAAACCCCAAACCTACACACAGCTAAAACATTAACCTGAATTCGCTTTTCTTCCTCTTCCCTCTTTTTCCTCTCTTCCTCTTCCTGTTTTCTCTTTGCTTCAATTTCAGATTTCCTATTACAAAAGAAGAGGAAATGAAATCACGTTATTACAAAGCAAGTGAACAAGAGATAGGAAAGCACCTTCCATAAAACTGAATGGTAATGATGACAATACAGATGATGGGACACTACACGTAACGTCAAGAAACATTCCAAGTCCATCTGTATGTCCTGCTGCATCATATAATTTCTTCCATACTCTATTGTGACTACCATGGCTTGGCTTCGCGGACGAAGATTTGGGAAGGGCTTTGCCCACGCTTATTGCAAGCGCGTTGATGGCTGAAAAGGCCAATGCGGGATAGGCAAGACCGGTTGCAAAGAGCACACCAGAGGGTCTCCTTGGGTGGTATAGTCGAGGCATGGTTCTTTCTGCGCTGTCTTTTCTCCTCGAGACTGATTCTTACCTTATAAATCACAGAAAAAACGCTGGATATCACACCAGGAGTACAATCCAAGAGACTTCCTTTAAGCACAGTCTTAAAAATTAAGTATTAAAAATTACCTCATTAAAGTGCCTTTTCTATTTTCATTCTATATTCTATTTTCATTCACTCTATAACCAGCAACTTATTTAAGACTCACAGACGTCTTTCCTCTTCTTCCTTCCTTCGCCGTTGTTCTTCCTCTTCACGTCTCTTTCTCTCTCTTTCCATTTCTTCCTGGATGCGTCGTAGCCTCTCTGCTTCCTCCTCTTGCTGTTTCTTCTTTTGCAGTGCACTCAGAAGCTGCTCTGAGCTTCTAACTAGAGCATCATATTCTTTCTGTATCTCTTCCCTAGTCATTATAGTGGTCTGCAAAATGAAATAATAAGAGGGGATTATATTCTCTCACATTTTTACTTAACTTTAAAAAAATGTATATTGAAAAAATATTTAGTGAAATAAGAGCATTGAGCAATAAAATTATATTACATATAGAATTCAGGGTGGGGGGACTTGAGCACGTCCTTCCCTCGCTTCCAAAAATCCTGTGGATCCATTACTCTCCTCTCTCGTATAAAACCACACAAAGCAATCTCCATTTTATCACAGAAACTGAACATGACTTCTCTTTAAACCAAGCCTCCATTTTTTAAACCCTGCAGTTTTGAGCAATAGTAATTAATTCTTACCACACTAAGATGAAAATTAAGGGCCTCCTATGTGCATTTTGTGTCATGTTCTTAGCTGCTACAGTGATTATTTACAGCTCTGCCTTTTATGTCATTGGACAGAATAGCTTTTCTTACTAGGTGTGCTGGCACTCAAAAAAAGTATTAGACCATGCTGTGAAAGGTTGAAAATACTTAAATAGCTTTTGCTACATTTTCAAATCTCACCAATAACTACAATTTATTTAATTTTAAAATTCACATTGATGCATACCAACAGAACTGCAATATGGGGTGTTAGCTGACCTTTTCTGAGGGAGTATAACAATGAGAATCATATTATTTTTATTAGAAAAGAGAACTGCAAGTTGACAGGTTAACCCTACGATCTTTTAAATCATGATTTTCAATAATCTTACTACAGTACACTGAGAAAGCTATACTACTGCATGAAACAAAATTCAACACATCAAGTTTTTTCTAACCCAAAGAAATCCCAGTGTGCTTTCATTTTGTCTATGTGCTTCTGTAGTAGGAAACTGAGAACTAGAGACCCTGAAGCATAATCAACAAGCTAAATTCTCTTTACTACCAAATCTGAAAAAACCTCATAACTGGAATATAAATATCTTCATTCTCTGGTAAGTGCTTGTACGTTTCAGCCCTGACTAATTTAAAACATTGCTAATATGCATTATTCCAGTAATAAAAGCAACAAGCAAATTATTAACAATGCTTGTCTCACAACAGCAACGTACATTTTTGCTCTAAGTTCTTCAGTGCCCATTTAAAACACAGATAATAATATTAAAGTCTAGATGCCTGCACCCAGTTTCAAGATTCATTTCAGTTACCATCAAAAATGACAACAGGATTTACCCTGTGTTTCTGAAAATTAAGATTTCTATATTAAAATGTCTTTTTTACTAAGAAAAATACATTGGCCTTCTACTTCAGTTTAAATTTTTAAAAGATTTCAGTAATTAGAAACTATTTCTTTGGTTATTATCATACCTTAATTTGGTCATTGAAGCATCAATAGAACACTCCAGCTCCTTGATCTGCTTGCTTGTCTCTGCCTTCCCCTCCTTCAGAGCACTAACTACTTCATTAAATTTATCAAGCCTCTTCTTCAGTGTACGGACTTTTATCAGGCCATCAATGCTGTGAAGGTAAGACAGTTTATTTGTATCTTGACATGTTTTTACAAGGTGATATTTTTAAAACTACCACTAATCACTCCCATTAAAGAAGATGATAGGGGAGACAAGTTATGCCTTCTGATAGAACTCACCCTCTTTTTTTCAAGTTCAAAGATTATCACATGAATTAACTAAGCAATGGAGCTTTTGCAAACAATAATTAAAACTGATTAGCAGACAGTGACCCAGAGAACTACAGTGCCAAGAAAGGTTATGAAGCAGGCCATCTTGAGTGCCATCATGTGGCATGTAGAGGATAACCAAGTGATCAGGCCCAGTCAGCATGGGTTTATGAAAGGCAGGTCCTAACCTGATCTCCTATGACACAGTGACCTGCTTAGTGGATCAGGGAAGAGCTACAGATGTTGCCTACGAAGACTTTAGTAAGGCCTTTGACACCATTTCCCACAGCATTCTCCTGCAGAAACTGGCTACGCATGAGTGTACTCATCACTGGATAAAAAACTGGCTGGATGGCTGGGCCCAAACAATGGTGGTGAATGGAGTGAAATCCAGCTGGCGGCTGGTCACAAGTGGTGTTCCCCAGGGCTCAGTATTGGAGCCCGTTCTCCTTAACATCTTTATCAATGATCTGGATGAGGGGATCAAGTGCACCCTCAGTCAGTTTGCAGATGACACCAAGTTAGGAAGGTGTATTGATCTGCTTGAAGGTCGGGGCACTACAGAGGGATATGGACAGGCTAGAGCGATGGGCCAAGGCCAGAGGTTCAACAAGGCCAAGTGTCGGGTCCTGCACTTGGGCCACAACAACCCCCTGCAACACCACAGGCTTGGGGAAGAGTGGCTGGAAAGCTGCACAGCAGAAAAGGACCTGGGGTTGTTGGTCAACAGCCAGATGAATATGAGCCAGCAGTGTACCCAGGTGGCCAAGAAGGCCAACAGCATCCTGGCTTGTATCAGAAATAGTGTGGCCAGCAGGACCAGGGAAGGGATTGTGCCCCTGTACTCAGCACTGGTGAGGCTGCACCTTGAGTACTGTGTCCAGTTTTGGGCCCCTTACTTCAAGAAGGGCATTGAGGTGCTGGAGTGTGCCCAGAGAAGGGCAACAAAGCTGGTGAAGGGTCTAGAGAACAAGCCTTATGAAGTGGCTGAGGGAACTGGGGTTGTTTAGCGTGGAGAAAAGGAGGCTCAGAGAACACCTCATCACTCTCTACAACTGCCTGAAAGGAGGTTGTAGCGAGGTGGGTGTCAGTCTCTTCTCCCAAGTAACAAGAGACAGGACAAGAGGAAATGGCCTTAAATTGTGTCAGGGGAGATTTAGGTTGGATATTAGGAAAAATTTCTTTGCAGAGAATGTTATCAAGCACTGGAATAGGTTGCCCAGGGAAGTGGTGGAGTCGCCATCCCTGGAAGTGCAGAAGCGGCACTGAGGGACATGGTTTTAGGGACCCTGGCAGTGCTGGGTGAACAGTTGGACTCAGTGATCTTACAGGTTTCTTCCAACTGAATGATTCTGTGATTCTGTAAAATGGAAAATGCATTTTCATTTTGAGAATTTATATGGGGTTGTTTGTTGGGGTTTTTTCAGTAACAGATCATGAAGTATCCAACAGAGTATTTTGACTGGAGTGGATAAAGGTTGAATTGTGCCACTTACTCAAAAAGGAATAATGGGACTGAATCAGATGAAACTTCACTATACAGCAGGGAACCCAGTCATTAGACCCCACAGGGTAAAAAAAGTTTGGGGAGGAGTCCAGGAAAGAACCAATACTGAAGGCCACATATACAAGTTACAACTTTGCAAAGACAGTCTTCCTGGAAAGAAACCACTGAACTGGGATTCAGGAAAACACCACACAAAAAGTAGACACTAAATCAAATTATTAAAGATGAGTACAGAATAGCTTTAAAATATAGGGACATAGTCAGAAATGCCAAGGTACAAACCAAAACATAACTATCAAAGGATGCAAAAGAAAACATTTTATAAGAACCCCACTATTAAGGAACAGAGAGATGAATCTCTTATCAAAGAACAAAAAGGTGTCAGCAGAGCTTAATGAAAGAAGCGTTTTAAACATCAGTATTCCATGCAGTCAGATTAAAGAGGAGACAGGATAGACAAAATACACAATTATTTTTAAGACAAAAAACAAAGGGGGCCTATAAAGGAAGGTGTGAATGGGTAAAGGACAAAACATTAATGAGCTTAAATTTCATTTAGAGAGACTTAACTAAGGATTTCTAATAACTAGGCTATCACTGAAGGCTTTTATGAACAAAGAGCTGAACAAACATCTCTTTGGAGACGTTCAGATTTAGTCCTTAGGAAAGAGAGGAGGAACTCAGCACCTTGCAAAGTCTCTTTCAGTCATACTTTGCATCATTCTATGACTTCAGATGTATTTAGTTAGGCATAGTAAATCTCCTCTTTACATTCACTAGAAAATATTACTGAAAATTCGTTTTCTTCAGCCAAGGAATATCCTCTTACCGTGGTTTGTGCTTTCTCTTGCAAAGCCACATACGAATAGTCTTTTGTATTTTAATGCAGGCACTGGCTCGATATTTTATCTTATTTTTCACTGTAAACACACAGAAGAGACCGAGTCTCAATGGTTTAAACAATTTAACACAACTCCTTTATTTCACGCTTGATGGTCAAAACTGTATGTAGACTACATGTGCTTGAGAGCTAGGTTTATACCAGAACCACAACACTTAAGACACAGCAGACAACAAAATTCACAATGCTGAGACAGGCATAGAGGCTCCCACCCAAAACAAACAGGAAGAATTAAGTGCCTGCAGACTTCCTCGCATGCACAGCTCACTGCCAACCCCTCTTCTAGATTCACAGACATCAGTAACCTCAGTGCAAAGTTCTTGGACCTAGCAAGCAGGACATGCTCAGCTCTAAGTCTACTCTGAAGGGTAATCAAGTAGCCAGTATCTGCTATCAATAGTAAGTGGCTGCAACTTGGCTGAGCATTTCCCTGCAATACTGAAATTAAAGAAGCCGAAAATCCCCTCCAGCTGTTCTTCTAATACAGTCTTCAGCCAAAGACTCAAATGATTGGGACCAGAAGGTAAGTTAATCAGAGTGTCATGTCAAGACACACGCAACAAGCATGTGTGCTGAGTAGCTCAGAAGTGCAACAATAAATGCAGTTTTAAGATATCTACTAGAGGAATCATAGACGCCTATGGATCCATGCTGCCTTTAGTGATCAGCTGAGCACAGTTTGAGAACATAGTGACAATTAACTACAGGACTTAAGTGATTACAAAGATGCACTCTACTTTTTGTGTATCTATTTCAGCTTTATTCTGGGGATAAAATTAGCTTCTGATTTTCCATAAAACACTACAAAAAAGGTAAGGCACATCAAATCAACATATTATTTCCCTGGGTTTCTACTTTTTGGGCACAGTGTCAGACTTTTTGTCCCATCTTTTCGAAAAAATAGACTAACCAGCATAAATTTATAGGTCGAAAACATTATTTTAGTGTTACAACTTCTGAAGTCCGAAATCTGTATGATAAGAATCCACAAATTCTATTTGCCCCCGTATAAACAGCAACAAATAGTACTCAATCAGTAACAGATGTAGATGTTATGACTGTGCTGGCCCAAATGCACAGCCATAAGGCATGAGGCCTTTACACTTCTCTTCCCCACCTTAATGTACACTTTCCACCCTTTGTGCTATTACAGATCCCTTACACCCTGCATCAGACCTCTCCCCCTCTTCCAGACATCTTACTGAAGCACCCCACAAGCACCAATCTCTATTCCACACCACCTCATTCCTACTCTGCACAGTAAACTGGGCAGGCCAAGCACTTAGCAACTGCACTATCAGCAGTGATAGGCACTTATTTGCTGATCAGCAGTAATTCCTGGAGTGAAGATGTTTACCCTGTAATCCATGTCAGTGGTTTCAAACATGCAGTTTCTGCCTGGAGATGTGCAGGCACCTCTCAGAACTAAACGACCTGTGATAGGTAGTTATTTCTGTGCAAGTGTTTATCCCGGCTTCAGTAAGCATTCAAGCAGACTAGGCACAGGAGATTGGTGGTAGGCTGTATGTCCCACTTTGAAAAACCTCTGCTCCAAGCTAACATAAAGCATAAAAAAAACCCTCATCAACTTTGACATCAATTACTCAGACTTCAGTAATGTAATCATCTGCTATACATGTCCTTGGCCATATTTCGAGGTGATAATAATTGCTTTGTGGTATTTTTTAACAAACATTTTGATTTCACAAAACATAAAATACGTACATTTAATCACTGAGAGAGAACACCATTGAACTTTTTTCCAACGACTGCAGATAAGCCAGCGATTCACTCGTTTAACTAGCTCTGCTAAGTGATCTGGATCAGACTTCATTATCTGATCAAACTCTGCAAACTAAATAATAATAAAAGTTTTACAAACTAGCAGAACAGAGAGCGTTAGACATGATTATTTAAGAGCATGTTGAGTTAAAAAGGTAAAGTATTTTTAATGTAAACGGTATGTCTTCATTATATCAGCTTTGATTAATTCAAGCAAGCATGTCTGTTTAGCATCATTATTTTTAATGATAACAGAAGTGGCTATCGAGTTTTTTTGTTTGTTTCTTTGTTTAACTGATGTGCAACACAGCATTTTGAATAATTCAACCATTTATTAATCACTAAAAATATGTATTGCCAATTTTTTAAAAAAAATCTATCATTTCTCTACATCCTGAACACCTACTCTGGCTTTCAACAACTTTTTTTTCTATCTGGGGAAAGAATAAAGCCATGAAAGCACTTATCAATTGTTAACCTTTGTATAAAAGTCCAACTAAAGGCAACCTTTTCTGAAATTCCTTCTACTTTTCAGTAATTATGACAACAAGAATATTCTTCTGGGACTAAAATAATTTTCCTTTCTAGTTACAACAGCTCCCTACTTCACCTCCTTTCTCTGCATAGCAGCAGCAGTGCTCAGAATCACAGAAAGAGACTTCAGCTATAAACAGATTTTACTAAAAAATATTTTTTCTTTTAGTCTTTTTAATAGTCAATATAAGTCTTAAGTGACTGGTACAACATCTGGAAATACAGACATTGCATTAGGAATACAGCAGCATTAGCAACAAGACTATGAAACCAATTATATCAGTATGATTTTTTCATAGAAAATGAACAGTACTTACAAAAAACCCTGGGAAACCTTATTTAAGTGGGACATTCTTTTAGCAGGGTGTTGAACAATGTCACTTTCACAGGTACATTCCAACTAAAATTATTCTAAGATTTATATTCATGAACTCCAAGAGAAACATTACCTTGCCAGGTCTAAAAAACACCTTTGTCAGCCCAAATTTGTAATCATTTTCATTCAGTCCCAAGGCTTTAAATAGTGCCTGAAACACAGAAAACAGTTAGAATTATATTCTTAAAAAAAAGATAGTTCAAAAAAATACAAAAAACACTGCCATAATACATTTTCTATCCTGGATATTATAGAAGAATAATTAATTTCTTACTTTGCAAAAGAGCCTAGGATCCAGTCGAGCCAGTTTTTCAGGCAAGTACTTCTTGTACATATTATATAGTTCATGAAATGAAGCTCGCGAAGGGAAACCACCTTGCATCAAATCCAGAACTGACACCATTCCTTGATTCATAGAAACACATGCACAAAAGCTGGTATCAGTAAAGTGCAAATGAAGTAGTGATTTTTATGATAACCAGCAGTTTAAAGACTTTTTTCAGAGACTAAATCACAAAGTTCAGCTGGGATACAATCCAGCCTCTAACATTCCTTGATCATGTAATCATTCACAAAAAATTAATAACTGAATGGATAAGAAGAGTCCATACAATTTTCTCCCTGTTTGAGAGGTAACACCCAGTCATGCAGAGCATTTTTTTTCTAATATTTCTTCTAAATATTTTTTCTTTTTATTTGACATTTTCATGGAAGCCTCTTGACGTCAAAGAGAGAAAAAATTGTGCTCAAGCTACTGAAAGTACAAAAAAAAAAGGAAAAGGGAAAAAAAAAATATGAAGTACTTTGATGAACAAACATCCCATGAAGAACAATACCAGCACTCTAATTCCCAAGCAAGCAGTTCCTTCCACTGTTCAGTGGGGCATAAGCAAAACTGCCAATATCCACTCTTAAAATAAAGCTGTAAAGTGTCTGGCATTTCAAGAATAATGAAAATGCACCATTGCAGTCTGTAGTACACAAAACAACAGGAAAGACTATGCTGTAGTGCCCTCTTTGGAAATTCATCTCCAAATGAAATTAACAGTGGTATAAAGAAATTTTTAAAAAGTAAAACAATACGCTTCAACTCTATCATAGTACCTATAAAATCAAAGAAAACAAGGATGTTAGATATCTCAGCCAATACTGACTGCCTCCAAATGCACACAGGAGTTTCTAACACTTCCACCACCACAGTAATTTAAAGGATTTCTATTGTTCTGGACTAAACTACTGCCTATTAACATTGTGGGCAACACAAAGAGATGAAATTCAGCTCTGGGTCAGGAAATCTACCAAAACATGGCTACACCACTTCTTGCATATGCTCCTGGTGTCTGAACCCTCATTATAATCAATGGAAAATCAGTCAATGGAAATTACATTAACTATTCTTGCAAAGAAGAGACTTTATGGCTGTTCAGATGAAATTATTTCTAGGGTTCTATTGACTAAAATGAGAGCTAAGTTACTAAGAATCTAAATAACTGTTCATATGGCATAAATAAGCTAATTTCTAGAAAGCAACAGTTCAAGCAAGGAAATATTTCAAACTTAGGTCAATCTATAATGCCCAACGTAAATACACAGAGAAAAAATATCAGAGGCATACATTACTGACATTACCTGAACACTGAAGCTGAGAGAGGATCTGTCCTCCTTCAAACTGGTGATTTGTCATCTTTAAATTAGGCTTGATACAGCGAATAAGCTAGACCCCTATTACCAAAAACAAGAAGTTAGCAGAATGTACACATTTTTAAACCTTCGGAAATATCAATTAGTCATTTAAGACGGGGGGGGGGGGGGTGGGGGGTGTACAAAACAACAGACGTCATTGTAAAAGAGAAATGCTGACACTCTTTTTCTCTCATGTATCTGTTTTGCACTTTAGCCTTGGTCTTGATGAAACTGATCTCAATGCTCAAGCTATTTACTAGATCCTCGACTGAGTTTTCACTCACCTGCTCCTCTTAACATTAGTACAATCTAATCGCATTTTAGCCAGCTATATTCTACCACACTCATTACCTTCTACAGACACATCACCTAATGCCTCCGTCCTCCAGAATTCGTATCAGTGAACATGCTACCAGCCTTCTGACATTGGAATCATGCCAAATGAACTTGACCTTCCTTCCAACTTTCACTTTTTACAGTTTTCTTTCGGCTTGTGGCTTCACTCTCCCTTCTCCCCGCTCCTGCCCCACTGTTCCAGTCTGCTCTTCTCTTACTATGATGTGTGTGCCTTCTCTACAATTTTGACCACTGATTTCTCTGATCATTTCACATTTATTAAGGATGATATTTTTGTAAAACACCATCCAATTATTCAGATTTTCCTCTAACAGGTGGTTGCTAATTATAACCTACCTTATATACTAAAACAAAATTGGGACTTAGAAAACCTATTATTACTCCTGGTTGCAGTGTCTTCTTTCTTTCCAATTACTCAGCTGAGAGTGTGAGAACACCTGCCAAGGGAGCTCTATATTAACAATACATCCTCAGTCATGGGTTAGCTAAACTCAGAGTAAAGCAAGCCTGGCCACATACTTTATCCCTGGACTGTGTCTCAGTTGCAGAGCGTTCTGTGTGAAAGAGATCATCTTTCCTTCAGACCAGCCTTGTGAGTACAGTAAATCTTAATGTTGGCTACATTCCAGCACCTGTCTCCCTTTGTTACTCATGTTTTTCTCCCTTTTTCTTTTTTTCACAGAACATAACCTCATGTCTAGAATTAGTAAGAACATGTGGTCAAGAGAATCAGGAATGTGTTCCTACAACTCCAAGTTCTAAAAAAGATTAAAAAAAAAAAAAGTTGAACTACGTGGAGAATTCCATAAACTGTCAAATTACATCAGCTAAATTAGCAAATACTCATTGGGGGAATCAGGTTTTCTAACCATCTGTGCATTTACAGTCTATCACAAAAATGAAATTAAAATTTTTAACAGCTTTATGGAATCTTAAAATAGTAATTAATAATAAATTACCATCTGCCTTACTTGTAATAACATCTCTAAATCTTCTGCAAATTAGTCATCAATGATAAACAGTGAATGGAAGGAAGTAAAAGTAACAAAAAAGGAGATTGCAGTCCAGACAGATTTCATATTTTTTTACTTTCATTCTACAACAATGTTTTTAAAGGTGGTGGTTTTTTTTTTTTTTAAAGTAACTCAATATTCATTACCTGCACAGCTAGACATTTCAAAAGTTCTGTTTAACTGCAAACTCTAAAGCATTACTTATCACATTTTTTGTAAGCCATAATGTTGAATGTAATTAGTAGGGACTTAAAATATTCTAGAACCACATCAGAGAAACAGATATACTTTTACTGTACAGATGTGTCTATTTTACCACATAGATTACTGCTGTGCCAGCCATTCTAGTTTAACAGCAAGCTTTAAGTTCACAGTCTGAGGTAAGACAAAATCTTGTATGTCCTAACATATTCCTCATTTTCTGTACTGAAACCAATTTTCTGACTTATGTCAGAAAATTATGAATCTGCGTCTGTAGTATACTTACAGTACTGTGAAGCTTCTCAAGAAGCAAATTTAACTGAGTCTGAAAAAGAAAACAGGTATTTCAAGAGTATTACCATGACAACTACATAATGTACACACAGAATAGCGATATAGCATTACTGCATGCATGTTCAGTGTTAGTAAGACAGAATTGATAAATCAAATGTTCACAGATTTTAACAGACAAAATCATGCAAGTGTGCATGAATGGTCCTGAGGAAATTGCTTCCGTTTAATTGTACCACAATACTGTATGGACTAGTTACTCACTACAACGTAGTTAATAGAAAAAAGTGCGAGCCCATTTGGGAAAATAAAGGAAATAATGCCTACGTAATAAAATTACAAAGAAAAGGAGACTAATCAGGAATAACTTCAAGAAAATAAGCTGAAAATTTGTGAAAGCCCAAATCTAATCTGTGACAAGCACATATTTGTATCTTAAATAATTAACACAGAAAAAAGATACTGATTTTTTTGAAACTTGGTCCACATTAGGTGAATGAACCTGCATAATCTATTTTTAGTTCCAAACTTCCAAATTTTTAATTCTCTGTTGATGAAAATAGACTGTAATTTTAAAATTACATTTACTGAGGCTGGATTTAGCCATATTGTGATGAGAAAAGACCACAGCCCTGTGATTATTTGGGTGCAAATCTACAGGATCATCGGAGACTTAAGGCTATCAGGGAAAAAAAAAAATCACAGTTGATGATGAATGTAATTAGTAGGGACTTAAAATATTCTAGAACCACATCAGAGCAACAGATACACTTTTACTGTACAGATGTGTCTATTTTACCACATAGATTACTGCTGTGCCAGCCATTCTAGTTTAATAGCAAGCTTTAAGTACATACTCTGAGGTAAGACAAAATCCTGTATGTCCTTACATATTCCTCATTTTCTGTACTGGAACCAAAATTGAAAGGATCTGACTTTTGAGTAAGTTTTTTTTTAACCAGATCTTTCAATTACCTTGAATCCAAGAAAGCAGATTTGTATGGGCAATACACGTCACCTACAGCTGCCAGTTGTCCTTCCAGTGGATAAAACTGGTTTGGTTTTTATTATGGATATGGTTAGAAAGATAGGAGTGCCACAAGAGGCATGACAAACACTAATAACTCCTGCTCAGTTCTCACTACACATACTCTTTGTATCTCCACTTGAATATAATTTTCATGTTTCTTAAGTTAGAAATTCTTAATTTTGGAAGGGACATCCTAATTTCCATCAATAAAATACATTTTTCCTAGAGGAAAAGTACCCCTTCCTTATATGCTGTGATTTGATAAGTAGTAAGCCAGAGCCATTCTCAGGCAAATTTCACTAATTAAATGATCATATGAATAAAACATATTGCTAAAACTACTTCTCTTTGACTTCTGATTTAATCCATGATTACCATAGTAAGGTAAAATCATCCCAAAGATTCTTGAGTAGATCTGATGAACTAGTTAATCATTATTTCCTCAAGTGATTTATGAAAATTAATTTTAATTCGTAATAAGGAAGGGATGTGTGAAGGATTTAATAAAGAGAAGTTCCTGCAACATCATCTGATAATTTATGGAATTAGAAGAATTTGAGACTGACTGACACACTAAGAATTCTTAAAGAGCCAAAATTTCTGCGAAGAAATAGAACTTATTTTGATGTCATCTGAAGAGAAATTTTCAAGGCTATTAGTGTTCATCAGCAGCACATGTTGTGTTCGGGAAGGTAACACTAAATGAATTACTGGAAGTAACACATACATTCAAAATGCCATGAGACTTTAAAACATTGAAGAACTATAGATTGATGGGCCAGATCCAAAGAGGACTTTAGTCATGTTCTAGGTGTACAGGTGAACACCAAAGTCAAAGGACAATCCAAGAAGTTCCCCACTCAATTGCGCTTAACTTAAAAAATGCCTCCCTTTTTTACTTCATCGTTCTTCATTTTCACTTACATTGTCCTCTTTGGACAATGGTATCATTCACATGTCCACACCTACTGGATATGTGGTGCTAAACCCAAGAGGAACAGAAAAAACCCAGATGAAAGGAAGTGGAAACTCTCTCAAAGATCCCACAGTTGGTTTCATTTTCAAAATGAAAGTATGAAAAACAACGGATCCTAGCTTTACCTACAACAGACTCATGGATGCAGGGTTAGCTCAGGAGATGGCTTATCTGTATGTAATTCCATTTTCTGATCATGCATTTTATATTAAAACAACTGCTACAGTTTAATTCTACAACCACTATATAATAAAAAGGAGGAGAAAATAATCATCAGAGCAGAACTCAAGAAAGCAGGCTGCCCGGTTCCCAGTTAAATACCAAAACCACTACCTTATAAGTCAGACTCTGTCTCCCTACTCTTCCTGGCCCCATCGAAGTTTATTTCTGGCTACATAACAACCATCTCCAGAAGGGTATAAGGAGATTCCCCTTTGTCAGATTGACCAATAACTTGGCACTACAGGAAATACAGTAGACATAAAATGCTGAATACAGTATAGACCTGAAGCAGAATACTGTTGCTATACAAAAAGTGCGTGCCGTATCTTCCTGTTTCTTCAGCCTCTGCATTTTTAGGGAACAGTTCTGAACACTAGCTACAGGATACAATTATGTAAGAGGGAATTTATCTTGCAGTCCTGATTCAGCGCTTAACCTTGACATGGAGCAGAAATGCAGAAATGCTCTTCTGCTATTGGCAATGCCCCACTCTACCAGAAGGTTTTTGGATATCTGCTTTCCCCAGGGACTGCATAAGGAGTCTAGCTAGGAACATGACATGAGGCTTTAGGTGCCCTAGGTAAGGCAGCATACCAAGAACGTTGCACCACTAGACTTGAAGGCATACAAATCCTTTATTGGATCTGGCCCAGGTATGTTGAGAAGAGCTCTTGCTGAAATTGCAGCAAGCTCTACCAACAGTAAATCCACGAGACTGAAAAATTTACCTGCAGCCCACGGTATGTGTCTGCTTTTCATCTCTTAATTCCCCTATAGTTCTCTTCTAGCCATCCCTGAGCTGGAATAGTCCAGCTAAAATAAAACTGCTGAATGAGAAAAGGATGCAGAAAACATTTGGAGAAGACAAGGTTTGAAGGTCAGCTTTACAAGTAGAAGAAAGGAGAAATGAGGAGAAGCATCAGATTCAGGTATTGAGAAAGGAAACATCAGCACAATGAACGTCTTTCTGTGAAAGCCATGACTGTCTTTTTATTTTAGAAGAGGAAAAATAGTGGTTAGGTTAGGTATTGAATTTTGAGAAGGGCAAACTGTAGCCAATTGATACATCTTCAAGAACGTGCAACTGAGATAGCATGGAAGGAAACGTTCTGTCACATTTAGAACCTTTAAAGCCCACAGAATCCAAATTTAGATCTCAAGAATTTAAACTATTTGAATAAAGACATCTATATAGCTTCACAAAACTCTGACTTAATAATTACTGTATAATCTCTGTAAGGACTACTATTAACATCTTTTTGACAGAAAACACATAGCACATAGCTTAAATATACTGGTTTCTTATAATTCAATAGAAAAACGTCTTTTTAACAAAATTTTCTTTGCCTCAATCTCAAGTTACCAGTAGTTCTCCCAAACTTAGGTTCTACTTATTTCAGTTAACTTAGAAGCGGCATATATTACAAGAAGATAAGATTCTTTGCTATATTATATTACCTTGAATTGTTTCCCACACTGATGAAACTAAGTTTCCCAGCTTTTTTGTTTGGGATCCTTGTTGTGTTAGTGTTAGATTCAAACAGCTGTCGAACAAACTTGGCCTTGGATTCACATATAAGAGATTCAAGGGACATGTGCAAAGCATCATTGTTTTTTCCACAAATTGCATCTGAAAAGACAACCCAAGAAATAATAGTACATTTGTTTCACTGCCCCAGTTACTTAAGGTTTTGAAGAAAATCAAGAAAACAAAGTTATATACTTAATTAAAAAAAATCAGCAAGAATATGTGGGGTAAATAGTCATACATTATTTCAAACAAGTTTTCAAACTGAACACACAAAATTCTAATGACAGAGAAAAGATATTCTTAAATTTGAAGGATGTTACTGGAATCATGAAACCTAAGGTAAAGTTTAGTGCCTTTTAAGAGATCATTTGTAGTTTTGTCACTGATTATCCTTGTGGTTTCCTTGTAATATCACTTAAGATCTGTTGTGAAATGGGAATTAACATGCGCACTTTAATCAGTGCACCTAACATAGTTTGGAAAATGAAACGAAAAGTGGTTATATTGATATTACTCCGACTATTTAAGAACAGTTGATTTAATAAAAGATATTGTCCCTCCCTACAAACCTTACCTGTGGTTTATTTTAATTGGCTCACTAACTTTTAGAAGTTAAGAACAATACATTACCTTGAAATTCAGAGATCAAGACACTAGTATCCAATTTCACACTAACAAAATTCTCAATAGCTTCGGGTGTGCATAGTGACTTTGATATTTATGAAGAGACCAAGACTAATTCAAAGAAAACAGGAATTTGCCAGGTATCCCATAAAAGGATTTAATTGGTGATGAGAATCAAAGGACAAACACAGGCCTCCAAAATTCCTTTGGACTATGAAAACACAAGACTGGAATTGAACACAGCCAGATGGGCATCCTCACCACAAATTGGATTGTGAGAACAGCTACAAGTGCAGTGAGAAAGAGAAACAACATAATAGCTGCAGCTATAGTCCCAAAAGTTTTAAGGCCCAAGATAAGTAAGTCGCTCTCAGGGAGGGATAAATAAGTCAAGCATATAGCACAGCTTCTGGACCAAAGCTACCTCCTATCTGATTAGCTCTGACAGCAGAGCTTATGTGCTCATATCTCAGTCCTCTGTTCCTGAAGACACTCTAAGGTATTATTAACGCATTGTGATGAAGTACACCATTAAACACTGAGTATTTGGAACAAATGTGTTCCAATTTTATTATTTTTATATTGACCTCACTGAGTGGACCTCAGAAAAATCAGGTAGGTAACCTGACCTACAGGATGTGCCTACTTCAAAACAGCACAGCCATCATTATCACTCTTGGGGTATTTTAAAGTAAATAAGAATAAGCCCTGAAAGTACACATCTTCAAATGGCAAAACCAAACATTTTTGGAAGTAGTTTTCCTCTTACACATTGGAGTTACAGACCCAGAACCAACAAAACATTATGGATTCTTGTGTCTACCTAAATCTATATTTTTATAAAATTTGGGTTTTAGATATCAGATTCAGGTCTTTCCATGTTTTTGCATGATGAATAGTCAAAAAAATGCAAGAATCTGGAATGTACTTTGAGGATAGCAATTTCAGGTATTTTATAGTCTTATATGAATGATTCTATTGTCAGTAGAAATGGAAAACAAAAAGTATAAAGTATGATTTTTAATACAACAAACAGTAATTGCATACAAGGATAAGAGTGCTTCCAAAAGCTATTCTTACGTCTAACGATACTTTATATCACATAGTGAATTCCTCTCCCCAAGATGCAAAATCTGTTGATGTAATATTTGCAGTACATCATGAATCAATACACTTAACATTGACACCATTACCTACAGATTTAAAGCAAACACTTACACAAAATATATGATATCAAAACAGTCTGTAATCTGAGAACTGTCCATTCTGTCACATACTCAGAAAATCAGTTTCAAAGCTAAGATGTACCAACTTTTAAATTTCTTTTCTGATGAAAGAAAATTTTGTTATTTAACCTACATACACTGAAAAATTCTACAGTACTACAAATCATTAATAAAAATAGTTTTGCATGAGTAAAGTTACCGTCTCATAGCATACTGCTCCTGCAAAATGTCGGATAATAAAGCCTTCATCATCTCTGATATTTCTGTGAACAGCCAATTTAGACTTTCTAGGAATCTGGAATTAAAAAGATAAATTACAAAGAATAATTATACTGGAGAGTGAGAAAAAGTTTATTCTTAAAATATCACCATGATTCTGCCAGGAGCACCGTGTTAAAAATTACATTTCCTGCAGTATGATTGTGATGATCCCTACCATTGTTGTTCAAACCAAGATATTCCAAAAAACTATTTTAATTCTCATTCACAGCCTTAGATACTTCACATTCAAAATAAAAGTCATCAGGATTGCTAACACTAGCTAGTTGATTTTTTTTTTTGACCTTGATCAACAATTTCTATACCATTCATTCCACAGCTCATGAATAGCCTTATCATATGAATAGCATTAGACAGAAGCTTAAAATATGGTTTTAGCCAACACATTTTAGAAGGTGACCACCTCACCGATCATACATGTACTGACAAAAACATTTTGTGGCACAGCAATCAGTTAAGCAAGAAGAGGTGGTAACTTAACCAACGATAAATGGATGACAGTTTTACTTGGCTCCCTTTGCTTGCATTTTTTCAGCTGGGAACTAACTTTTTTTTTTTGCCTTTCAACAGAAGTCATGTACATAAATTGCAATAATTTGCATTAATCTTCCAGAGTGCTGTATGTTAAAGAATTAACAACAAAAAGGTTTTCCTTGTGTGTTCCGTATTTTCATCTCTGAAGCACTAACTAGATTCTCCATGTGAGTTAAATATTCTTCACAGCAAGCAATTTTTGAAAGGAACAACAAAATAGCTCATCTGATATGGAATAATCTAAATTAAAATGTTGTTTTTATTTCCTTTTCATGCATTACATGTTTATAAACTTCAAAGGTACATGAAGAATATGGCTTTCATTTCAGCAGGATATTAGAATTGCTAGAAGACTTAAGCCTTCAGTGAACTTTTCAACAAACCTAATTTGTCCTGAACAAAAGAATATGGATTGTGCAGACTGGTGTGGTATGAGATTACTTAGGAAAGGTTTTCATTAAATTAAATTGTTACTATCTACTGTTCCAAGAACTGCTTATTAAAACAAGACAGACAGCAAAAATAAACCTACAGAGAGCCTGAAATGGTCCTTGTGTTTTTGGTGCACAACTGAAGTAAAATGCTGGTCACTTGGTTGGGGGAGACGATTTTCTTCATCCAGAATATCCAGTACACCTATTAACTTTGCTTCAATCAAATCTATCAATAAAACAAAATATATTTACAAAATTGAATATATAAAACCATATCAGAACTAAACGTTACAAGTTTAAAATGCTACTGATCTGATTCTGTATAAAGGTACGTAGGGAAAGCTGTTATTACAAAATACACAGAGTCATTGCAAATTAATACTACATACTTGAATTGTTGATCAATCAATACCCTATTCCCAACAAGTTTTAACCCTAACAAAAGGAACACGGGGGAAGAAGATCAGGCACAGATTGATTGTTTTTTACTTTGGGTCTCAAGTTGAACTTAGGCATCTAATTTCCAAAAGGTGCGGTATGATGATAGGTCTTCATGGAATAATTGCTTATAGAGTTGGGTTATTTTTTTATCTTTTCACGCACATTTCACACCACATGTCAAAACGAAAAGCACAAAAAGGCACACACTTCCATTCACAACAGGATCCAGGGAGAAAAATTAAATGCATTTGTTTTAAGAAAGACAGATCAGAATTGATCATACAGTGGTGGTTTCACAACTTTTTACAAGTGCATTATTGCCTTGACCTTTCACATACATATACAAAAGCCCTTGAAAGGTGACATAGAAATTCATCCTCTTGAAACTATTAGACCCAAGAATTTTGCAGCTTTTTGAACTTTTTTGTATTATCTACAATACTGTTCTTCTAAGAGTAATTTTTACTACCTACATTTTTTCTGTGAAAGGAAGAAATGACTTAATGCTTGTACTGCAGCAATGCCTGTGAAACTCTCACCACAGTTTGAAAACAGTACAAGGCTATATATAAAGCACAAAGACAGTTCCAATGCAAAGAATTTATGCTTATAAAATCTGAATGAGCTAATTTAGTACAGAGGTGACTACCATTCGATCAAAACATTCTAACGTACTAATGACTGTTTCTAAGATTCTTCCGTAGTGTAAAAAATTGTCCATGTCAACATAATACCTCTTTTGTGACAGTTAATATTTCTACATGTTCACTGCAGTCACTGGCCTTGTCCAACACATTAAACAAAATAATGTTTTGTCAGAAACCACCATTATTTTCTCACTCACTTCAAAAGGTAGTAGAAAATCCTTTTCTCCTGATATGCAAGAACAGAAAAAAGGCATACATGCCGCGGTTTAACAAAGCTATAATTTATTAGCTTATATAAGAACAACTCTCATAATGAAGAAATATGTCAAATCTGTGGTGGGTTGTCATATGTTGGTTGGAATAATAGAAGAGGTCATGACTGAGAGAATGCTACCTGGATTCTTAAGAAAGCTGCCCAAACCTTTCTATGGCAGGAAAAGGCAGCAACTTAGCAACACTCTCTACAACCTGACCCATTTTAGCACTATGAGTCAGACAGTGACCGTTTCTGCCAAAAGGCACCAGGGAAACCCCTTTTGATCCTGTGATACGTTAAAAAAACCCACAAACCAAAAACAACAAAACATGCACTGGCAAGGAAGCAACCCTTTTTATAGAAACATGACGGTCTCCATAACAACATTTCTGGGCACAGGCTCAGGCTTATATACACATAAACTCCTAACTCATAAACACATTATTAAACTACTATTTCCTTATTTCCTGTTGCTATGCTTTTGTTCCCTCCTCCAAATACCTTCCCATTCTTTTTCACAAGATGGCTAGAGGTTTGCTTGACAAGAGTTGTCTTTAGTTAAGTCAGAGTTAGTGACTATACAGTCCTACATGACAAAATGAACACTTCTCTAGCAGAGCAACAGAAACTCACAAACCCAGACATTTTGCTCTTAAAGGCTCTTAAAGGAATCTTTAGGCTCCCCAATGAGGCTCGATTTTTATGGCTACTGCATACCTCGCATTAGTGTCTCTGTGAGGTGTAGGCTCTCAGCTATGGTAAACTCAGCTATGATTTTACCTACTGTATTTCCCAGGATCAAATCCTCATCTCTGCAGACCTCAATGCTCTCCCCCTAGTACGTCATCAAGAATGTGTTGTATTTTCCTCTGAAACACCTCGGGAGCCAAATACAACCTAAATGGCAGTTTGAGGAAACTGTCTCAGAAGGGATGTTGAATGTGTGCAAACATGTGCTCTGTTTTTGTAAGGGCACCAGCTAGATCCCTGCTGATGCATCAGGTGCAGGAAAGTATTTGGCAGATGTTGAATTATGTCACTCCAAACCCACTGCTCAGACAAGACTGACTAGTTACTATAAGCAAATTAGTGTAAAAGCAAAAGCAAGATGAACTTTTGTTCACAATACACCAATTCAGGAACACCAGCAGAACGCAGAGATGAAAAAACCACCACCACTCCCATCTAAAGGCTCTGGTATATCAGTCTGCGTTAACCCTAAAAGTAGCAGTAACATCTACTGCCTGTTGCCTATAGTTCATCTTGTTTCTTTGCTCACGGCTCAAAAAAGGTGGAGGGAATGAGATGGAATTATTTTTAACTCATGGAATATTTTCCCCAGACACCCTCACTCCCTTCTTCACTTCATTTACCCTATTTAGGTCTTCTAATTAGTTTTCTATGAAAATGCACAAGAATTCACAAGTCCCAGCTGCAGTTATCGCACACTGTAGGAAAACATGACTCTGTTACTAACCTGAACTGGAATGTTATACAAAGCTCAAAGAATTCCACGGTTGCAACAATCATTATAAGCATAAAATTACCAGTGTTATGCATATTTTGCCTCTTCTCCTTGAAGCTTTTTTCCTCCATAACACTAACGAATAGCTTGATGTTTCAAGAGGTACATATACATACCTATACAGTCCTGATTATCTACATAGCGCACTTCATTAACCCCCAGGCCTTCTTTTTGGTAAAGTTCTTGTTCCTTAAAAAAAAAAAAAAAAAAGTAATTGAAAGAAAACACTACTCTCCATGTATCTTTTTCTAACCACCAAAATTGTTTTTAAATAAACATCAAGACATTTTTAATACAGCATGAATCAGCATAACACACGTTATAGAATTGCCTTCCACAGCTTAACACATTCTAGTTTCACCTCCTTAATGATAAGCCATGGAACTGGATAGTTCCATTAGGTATGAGATATTGTCCGGTATCTGGATCCCTCATTTTAATGAATGGTAAAGAAGAAAAAGAATAAAAGATTGTTGACTTTCAAAAAGCCGTATTATTTTCTGGCACAACCAGACATCACAAAGGAAGAAAAGAGGTTTTGTCAACTGAAGTTTTTTTTATCTAAACATAATGTGCAATCTTAATTAAGATTAAGAAAGCAGTGCTTTACTAAAAAAAAATTCCTCAGAAATAACATTAAATATACATACCTCTTTCAGAATCCTTTCATTAAAAAACTGCTGCAGTTTTCATTACAGTAGTTAATACAAAATTGTTCAAAACTGTTGTGTTCAAAGTATTCTGAAAAACAGAAGTTACATTTCTATGATAAACCAGTCTTCCAAGAATTTATATTACACATTAAATAAGCTTCATAGTGCCAATATTTAAAGATGTGTTCAGATCCATACCTATTTCTTTCAGTAAAATAAAAGCTTTTACAGATTTTTAAGTTGCACATAAGACAGATATAAAAATACTGCAGCAAATCGTATTTCTAAGATAAATTACAGACACTTATATTTGGCAACAAAACAAAGCAAGATACTACTATACAGTGAAATTGTATGAGTACATCCTCATGCCTCCATTTTACAACAGGCTGGCATAGGATATCATAGCTCTAAAGATCTGAAATTCAAAGGTTATCTTTTCCACTGTTCTTGGACCACCTTCATAGGGTTAGAGCACACCAGAGAACACTGAATCTCAGTGACCCAAACAGGACAAAAGCCTTATGGGAACCATCAATTCCCACCACTGCTCCAGGAGCATCAGTACCAAAGGTCAACTCTGTAACAGAACTATCCATCCTCCAGGAAAGAGCATCTTAATTCAGAGACTTAATTTGCCTGTCTGTCAGTATGGACTGACGCTCTCAGGAATGAATGGGAAAAACAGCAAGCACATGCAGTATCTTTCTCATTTTACTGGATGGCCACAGTAAGATTCCATTCCAAATTTTTAGTCTTCCCAAAGCTGTGTCTATGTAGACACTACAGGAATCCGAAACCATTACAAAGATGCTTAGTTTCACTCTAACACTTGTTAGTGTTATTAAGTCATCTAAAGCCAGGAGAAGCTCTAGACCTCCCTACATTCTTGTATCTCAAGAAAACAAGGCTTATCTGCTCTCCTGATATCTTCTTAAGTCCTTGTAACCCATCCCACACACCACCACCAAAACCTTCCCATTCTCCACTACAGAATTTATCACTGAATCTTGGGTGGCAGTAATAGACAATTAGAAAACTATTTTTTTAAGGTATACTTACCAAACCAGCTATATCTAGAACACCAATGAAGCAAGAAGAAGTCTCAAATGGAAAAACACTGGTTTACCCTGTTCACTACATGGTCAAACAGATGACTATACACTGTTTTAGCCAAGGCATCACGAGCATTGTTGCTTGTTCCACTTTCAAGGGTACCTAAAAAACAAAAATACAGATCTTACTGTTCAGAATTCTCTGATTAGACCCTAAACTTAAAAGGAGCCTTTCCAATTATTCCAAAAGAGGACATAAAAAAACCCCTGAACTCTAGGCCCAGATAAGAAACAGTCTTGTCAAGTTAGACTAACTATACTACCTGTAAGAAGAAAGAATGTTTCAGTATCCTCAATAGAAGTGAGATGCAGATGTTTTCATACTCATTTATTAGATAATTAGAAACCATATTGATAATTGCCCAAGAAAGATATTCAGAATATATACATTCCCACTTATGAAAAACATTTCAACTATTTATTTATGACCTGCCTCATTACAACAAAAACTGTAGTTCAGTTTTGCTCTAAAATCTTTTTCCCTATGCTTGTATAAGGGCTACAGCTGAAGCTATAAGGCTGTAAGTTAATCCGTAACAAAATTAAAAACATAGATAAGGGAGTATGTTCTCACAGTGATTCCCAAAATAAGGATTCTTTTTAAACACTAGAAAGGGCCTTTTAAGAGATGTGAATTTATTCACACATACACACACACCCTTATTTATAAACCTTTATTCTGCATTGTGACTATTTATTACAAGTCTATATCCCAGTTTAGCAGTTAAAAAAAAAAAAAATCAAAACCCCCCATGAGTGACAACTTCAAAGCCTATGAAATGAATGACAAAACTGTGCGAATGTCAGGCAAATATAACTACATATGTAGCTATACATATTATTGTATGTATCTACACTAAAAGTAAATAATTTATATCTAGCTATTTCATAAACTCAGTATGGCAGCAACATGCTTAGAATGCCTATATTTCATAGAATATTTAACCACCTCATTTCCTGGATAAACACATTCTATGAGACTTCTTTTTTTTTTTCTAAATAGATTTCAGATGAACAGATAAGAGTTCCAAAACTAAAGTTACACTGTACTCAGCTGAGCAAGCACCTGTAGAAGTCTCCAGAATAAGACAATTAATTGAAGAATAAAGCCTTAAGAAAGTATTTTAAGTATTTAATATGAGAGAATTATCAAAAATGAACTTTCGGCTTTATGGTATGATTGCAAATTGCACTTAGATGCTAATCACATTGCCAAAGAATTCAAAAGCAAAAGTCCCACCAATCTGAACAGAATCAGACCAGGACAGAATCAGACTGACAAAAACCAAACTTCCAAGGATTTTACACATCAATAAAAAATAAATATAAGGGAAAAAAATAAACGGAAGTATTAATAAGATCCTTGACCAGATGGCATCAAAATTTCATGCATGGAAAGACAGTCTACAACTTAGAACAACTACGGGTACACAAAGGCTTTGCACAACCCTCTCTCATGACATACAGATACATCTAATGTTAAAGTAAATCAAAAGAAGAGATTTTTAGGGAGAGAGCCTTTGCTAACCAAAGTTATAATATTTGCAGGGCAGAACAGGGAGAAATATTGTCAAGATTTTTATCACGCCAAGCCTCTGTGTCATGAAGAATACAGGACGATGGCTGTATGCCAAAAGCTCCAAGACTTTGTCTAAATGTCTCAATCAGCTGGCTTAATAAAACAAATCACTTTTCCCCATATAACACCCTGCATTACTTCTCCCATACACATCCTTGGACCATCAGCACTACAATAACAATTAATAATCAAAAGGACAGACTGTCCAGCTAAGGTGGTGGATAACCACTTATGGAACTTCTCAAGTATGCAGCAAATCTACGTTTAAAAAATACCTCTTATCTGAACCGTTTAAGTAAGCCCTATGGACAACGTTCAAGATGTCACCACTGCAGAATTGCCCTATCGCCCCCTCCAGGTAGTTTTCTGTACACAGGAGTACAAAGAACTAGCAGTCAGAAAGGAAAACAACGCTACACAGCTTACCCATATTGCATCATTTCCTTCACTTCCAGGATTCACAAGCACTACACTAACTCAAATTTATTATTTCTGTATTTTCTCAAGGATGATACTTCTGATGGAGAACCGTGAGACTGATGGAAATTGGTTTCTGTTATGATTGGTAAGTCAGGGAACCAGAGACTCCGTTCACTAAGGACACCTGCAGCTACATTACATTAGATAGTAATTAGCTTTAACACACAATCTTGTCTTCCACTAAGTATCTCCTGACTTATCTTACGGTAACAAGTACTGACAGATTCTCATCTTATAAATAGAAGGAAGGTACATTTACATTCCATTCTGATACGTTTAAGAGATCAGAATACTAATTCCCACGTCAGCTGCAGGCCTATTACATAATACAATACACTAAAATCATTTATGCTTTCAAATTATTTAAGCAACGTGGCAAACAGTCATACTTCTAGAGCATGCATTTCTAAAATGGCTCTGTTCTTCAAAAATAACAAATTCTGCCATTATTAAGTAGAATTCCGGAGACTACACAAAACCCTATTGTTATTTCACATTTCACAGTATACAGCAGAAATCCAGGGAAAGAAAAATGCAACCCTGCAATGCATTTTGCACAGCTGAAAGTACAGAACCACAGAATAATGCTGAAATTGCACTGAGCCAGTAGATACCAAAGAGCCCCATTACAGGACTGACATTCACAATGAGTAACTTCCTTCTCAGGAACTTGCCTTCCCTCAGCTCCTCCTTTCCTCTAGTCTGCACACTGAAAAAGAACTCTCTCCTCCTCCTTCTTCTTGTCTGAACAGGAAAAGATATATTTTCCTTCCTCCATTTCACCTTCTCCCCCTCTCCTCCACCCATCAGCTACTTGTAAGGAACAGGAATAAATGTTCCCAATTTCTAAGCTATTTGGTAAGGCTGCAACAAAAACCCTTGTTCAGTCTTCATACTAGTTTCTTCAGTGAAGTTTCCAGAGATCCGCAGTCTGAGGTTCAGGGGAAAGCACTCTCATAGACTGGATTTTTCCTGTCAACAATTCCATGCAGTCCCCAAATACTCTTCAGAGCAAATAAACTGCAATTAAAATATGTATAATTTGTCCATGGTTGACAATAATTAAGGGAGAGAGAGTAGGTGAAGCGATACCCATCAGCTACTGTCATCCAATGTGGTTACAGTTTCACAAATAAAATGGCCTGGATGAAACAACCCTACATAGTAAAACGCCTACGTAATTAAAGAACGTAAGCAGCACATCTATAAACTGAGAAAAGTTGAAGTACCAAAAACTGTTGAAATTTTTTCTTTTAAAAAAGCACTTGAAAAGAAGCTGGAGGACCTGGAATGATGCAAGTTAAATTTTTCACACTGTAAAATACTTTACTTTGTGATGATGGAGTCCTCTGACAGACTTCTTGGAAAGGAAGAAACTGAGTAAGACACTAGTACAGTGCATTTACAGTCTAAGAGGCGTACCACATTTTGAATACTAAGACATGATTTCTCTCTGTTAACACACTTTGTATGGATGGCAAAACCATGAGCCAAGAAGGTGATCATTATGCTCTTTTGGGAGACTAACAACGACAGATAAATGCAGTGCAGCCGTCAAGTCTCCCTGGCTGTCTACTCCACATTAGTATTTAATAAAATTCACAGAGATAGCATTTAGCATCACCCTCATACTGTTCCTTGCTGGCTCCATTATGCCCAGCAGAACAAAGGCTTTCTTATACTCTGAGCACAGTGATTTCAGCTGAGCTATTTATTCACTGTGACCCAGTAGGACTCACATGATCTACTTGCACACAAAAGGTCCCTAAGAAAAGAGAGAGAAATGAGTAGCCCTTTGGGTTGCTGGAACAAAACAAAACAATGTACTAGTCAAAACTCTAATATTAATAACTAACAAATAGTTCCTAAACTATACTACCATAGAAAAACCTGGTGGTTATTTAATAAATATCTAAAACAGTCCAATCCACTTTCTTTGTTCGTGTAGTAAGCCACACAAGAAGATATTAGTGTATTTATCAGCATATGTTTCCTTTTAGCTGCACAAGTTTAGAAAAGGCTAGAGAAAGAGGCTTAAAGCAATAATCCTATGAGGTGGTGGAAGGAGTTCCCTGAATTTGTTTTTGCCATCCACAACATAGAACATTAGGGAAAAATAAGATCTGTTGGCACAAAAGCATAGCTCCTTGTGATTGCAGACTTTTGAAACAGTACACTGCTAACAACACCCCACGATTATTGGGATGAATATGCTGTACAGAAAATTTTTACAGTCTTAATCCAAAGTGAATCTAAAGCTGTAAGAAAAATTGTATTTCTTCTTATGAAACCTTCCTTGACAGGGTCACTTGAGATGTGTGAAAGGGAAGCAGTATGTTATGATACACCGTTGCTTTAGTGCTTAATATGTCCCACCAAACATTCTCAAAGAAAACTATACAGACATGCTTTATCTATATGTTATATGTACAACATATTAGCCTAAACTAATCTGTTCTCAGAGACTGACACAATAGTTCACTGCAAGCATTTCCAGTGGGGTGCCATCTGAATCCAACAGGGATGCAATTTGTTCAAACCCCTTCTGCTACTAGTTAATACCTTCACATCAAAGGAAGGCAAAAGTAAGGGTATTTTCAAAAAACGGTCTGGTAAGATTAAACTAAGAAGGAGAAAGTCTTGGTAACAAGATTAGCATACAAAATTATTTTCACAAATTGAAGAGACAATCTAAAGATACAGAACATAGATTTGGTAAAGTCTGGTGGTATACTTAGAATTCAAAAATACAAATGCAAGATGGAGAATCAGCAGGTAGGCAGTGAGTCAAGCGAGAAAGATCAGCAGTGACACTGAATCACAAGCTCAGTTAAGTAAAAAATGTCACTAACTTTCAAAACCTGCAATTCTCATACTGCCATGCATTAACATGAGTACCATCTGTACTGTATAGTATGTAATTCCCTACTCTAATGTTATCCATAATACTGACAAAGGTTCTGCTGGATGAATATATCAAAGACTTTGATATCTATTTAGACATGGCCTGGAAGAGAGCAAATAGTAAAACTTGGAAAATACTGGCCACTGGAGGCACTTTGTCCTGCAAGATCCATGTCTGCCTACACATAAAGGTTGTTACAAAGAAAAAATTATTTGTAACTTTCCATATCAGCTGGAAGGCAGCAAGATGATAGTGAATAAAAGTCCCCAATTTCTAATAACTGGGGGGAAGAGGAGGGATTTATAATCACTTTCCAGAAATACACTATTTATATGATGAAAAGATCTAAATCTTGAGCTTTTAACTGAAGGCAGAATAACCCCTCCTCAATCATTACCTACCTTTGTTACTACATTATTATGTTCTCCATGGTAGTCACTACAAAGTTCTAACTCTTGAACATCCCTTCTATCAAAGTACAGAAATAAGTAAACCACCAAGAAGTCTATTTGTTTGCACTATATGGAAATACACCTCAAAGGTCAATGTATTACTGGAACAACAGCCCACACCCATGCTCAACCTCAGGCTCCTGAATACGCTTTAATTCAGAGGACCTCCTGTGTTCCCCTAAAAAAAAAATGATGTTCAAACAGCACAGGCTGTCACTGATGGTTTATTATGCTCAAATTTGACCAGGAAGATTAGTTTAACCCTGGAGATCAAGAAGCGGCACCAAACAGTATTTTCTACTATAGTTAGTCTCTTTTAATTTGTCATTATTGGTTAAAATTAGGTAGAGATCACAATGACTTCTCTTGCACAGAATGAGCTCCTGACCATGGAAATCTTCATTACTTAAATCCATTACATCCCTCAAGGACTAAAAAAGCCGATGCTCTCAAGTGCTCAAAGATCAACTTTCATCTCATAAATCTGACGTAACCTAAGCATGCATTTACCAACACCTACCAATTTTACTGGCCACAGTAACATACCAACATACCAAACCAATCAGCTTTGTTTCAGGCCATGAGTTTATGAAATGTTAACAAGTACTTCATATTCTAAGGCATAAAAAAGACATTTCAAAGACATAAAATATAACTCATAGAAACCATATCAATACAGATAATTAATTATGGCTTTTATATATTAAACTTACGGTGTAATGAGCATAAAGTTGTACTTCTGATTCACTAAAACAATGTGATTGTTTCCATAAGTCACTAAGAAGCACTCACACATTCTTTCAATAAATGAACATTAATTAGTTTTCTAACTAAAGAATGATGTTAACATTGAGAATTACTTTTAATGAGCTCAAAACTGTTTAGCCCAAATTCAGCTTTTCATGCTCTGTCTTCTTTAACTCCAGAAAACACACGACATAGAAAATCAAATGCTAAAACACACAATTCAGCTGCACACAGCTTAGCTAGCATTCCTGACAGCTTACACGCTAGAAGGATCAAGCTCCACAAAAGAAAACTGGCAGCGGAAGCTAGGGGTTTTTCATAAACAAAAGGCAACTGTAGTGAAATGATTTTTATAGAACTCGAGTTTCACAAGAGTCACAGTATTGAAATGCTATTATCAGTACCATGTTTAAACATGTTCTTGGCAATTATTCCTTCTCTATGTGCGTACAGAAAGAAATCACTGTCCTACTTGTGTGCCTCAGAAGTTACGTTGATAATAGCTACAATTTAATGTTTGTTTACCAGCAATAGCAAAAAGCAGTGCATTTCTGGACTATAGCGGTATTTTTAAGTCTGCAGTGGTGTTTTTAAAGCTGAAACTTGATTTCAGAAGAATGAGATGTGGCAAACACAGGGACACTGATCTCTCAGACACTGAGTAGGGTGGATATACTACCCTCTAATTAGAGCATCCCAGACCTAGAATCACAGAGCAGCAGTCACGGGAGCGCTGTGCAGCCTGCATGACAAGAAAGATGCATCCCAGTATCTTGTGAAATACTTCAGGCACAGCATTAACATTTCTTGATACGGTGTATCTGCTAAATGTATTAGCATATATAATTTTCAGTGTAGGTTATGGATTTAACTGGCTGACTGCTATACTGACTTCGGCCACACAGCTCACTCACTGACATTTGAAAGCCTTGTTAAAAATTCATCGTCTCGGAGTTAGCACTTGCATGATGGAAAAGCACAGCACATTGGTCCTGTTTGGAAGAGACTAAGGACCTCAGTCTGCCAGTCTTCTGCACTCGTATTTCTGTAGTACCATAGTTTTGCACTCGTATTTTGTAAACCATTAACGAAGCATTTTAAATAACTGCAATGCAGATCGTATTTGCAAATGGTGAAGCGGGAATTTGAGGCCATTTTTGTCTTTTCCCCGTAGGTAAGAAACCGACAAAGCCAGTGCCAGGAGATAGACCCCAAATACCCCGGGCGAGGGGGCAGAAGTTGGGCAACGGGTTATCTCAGACCGCGGCTTTCCCGGCCGGGCGGGCGGTGGTCACCGGCCTCCAGCCGTGAACACACCGGGGTCAACCCAGGGCACTTCGCTTGGCAGCGTTACGGCAGCGCGCCTGCCCGCCACCCCGCCCGCCCCCCGGGGCCGCCGCGCCAGCGACTCACTTGATGACCGTTCCTTTGGCGCCCCCTGCCGTGGTGAGCATGACGCGCGTGGTGAGGCTGCCGCGCAGGTCGTCCCGGTCCAGCCCCAGCAGCGCCGCGCACGTCTCCAGCGCCGGTTCGCTCCGCGGCCGCAGCGTGCAGCCCCCTGCGGGAAACCCCCACCGCCGTTAGCCACCGACCGCCGCCCGCTCCGGTGAGGCGAGGCGAGGCGAGGCGAGGCCCGACCGCCGGCAGAACACCCCGACACACTCTCCTCTTTTAAAGCATGCCTTCTGACGTCAGTGCAACAGCTGCCAGTTCAGCATTTTTATGGAAAACTCCGGGAATAATGCGGAACTGGCGATGATCTTGCCATGACGACTAGAAGTAACATCAGCTCTGAAGGAATTTGCCTCTGGAAATTACTTCATGTAATAAACATTAGAAGTCAGTTCCGGAAACAAGAAACCGCCCCAAACAAACAAACAAACCCCTCCAAACACCATGCATGAAATTCTGTATTTCTAGAACACTGTTCTAAACAGGAGCTCTTCAAAAGTGTACACGCTTGTAAGTTGAAGAACTATCGCAAAACACAGAAATAAAGTGCTAATACCTGAAGACTAACTGTAGTGATTGAAACTTTTGGATTTAGGTGTTCCTGTAATCCTCCAGACCTCGTGGCTATGCAACAGCAGTGCCTGGCACAGCAGACTCCCGGCACTCACATTTCAGGTAACGGTATGTACGTTTTCCCAGGTAACCAGCTAAGAAGCGTGCTTCCTACTGCTCTGCAGCCCGCCCTTAGCACCAGAGCACGTCCAGCCACTACAGAGTCATAAATCTCTAACTGAAGTGCTCAAACATTTCAGCAAAATCTAAAAATTAATTACACATGCCAGGATTACATTTATTTCCCGTTGTTCTCAGTAAAATTTATTTCTACAGGAAGCTCTGAAACACCATCTGGCCTGTAGTAAACAGCTCTTGTTTAGTGTTTCCCAGATTTTCAAATCAGCAACAGAACTTTAGAGGGTCTCTGCTAAAAGATTTTCTGCCTGGAGCAGTTCAAAAGCACGCCCTGTGTGTACACATACAAGGTGAGAGCAGAATTAAGCCTGTATTTGCAGTGAACATCTTTGCTCATAAGTTCTGTTTTCATTTCTTTTGTTTCATAAGTTCAGAAATTTATTCCAGGAAAAATGGGCTTGAATATTAACATTCCAAGAAAATAAGTTTTCTGGTGTCCTCCTTCCCTTCTCTTAAACCTGACTTTCTTTCCATCTGAGGTTCCCCTCTCCTTGTTCATACGCCTCCTGAAAGTGCCCTTCCTCTCACATTTGCACCTTTTTCACTCTGTCAACCCCGAAGTCCCAATTCACATAAGGCTCAAACAGGGAAGCTCCCCGCCAGCTTACTGCTGAGCCCTGTGAAGCCACTACCCTTCTCTACTCTCACGTCTTCCCAGATTCATTCATATTAATCATGTTCATTTCAGTTATCTTCATGAAAATGGCAAGATCATGAATTAACACTGTGGAGGTTCTGATTTCACCTAAGGATAAAAAAAAAAAAGAAAAAAAAAAGAAAAAACCCCACCTTCTCTGTGACAACCCTAAGCTACCCAGTCTGAATTCAGTGTTGGCTCTGCTTTGACCAGGACGCATTGAACAGGAGACCTCCCACGATCCCTTCCAAACAATATGTTTGCACAGTTCTGTGGTGATTCTGTGCTTGGGGTCAGGAGCTAGTGAACCTATACAGCTAGCACTCTAATTCACCATTCAAAACACCTTTTAAAATGTCCTTTCGTACGGCCCTTCCTAACAAATTCACTGAGTTTGGCAACAGCTATACATACCTACCTGAAGTACGTACACTAAGAGGAACTCATTTCACTGGACCTTGTGCATCTTACAACTCAAGATAAAAAGTCTACATATGTATCTTTTCTATTATATTTGTAGTATGTCCAGACCAGGAGTTTCTTCAGTCTGTCAGGACTAGATGGGCAATAGTTCTCAACTCAGAGAGGCTGTTTCAGCAGTAAGAATGACCATTCCCAAAATACTCATTCCCCTTCCTCAGCCTTCCTGCACATTCTGCTACTAAGTTCCAGCTATGGTCACACCAATTCATCTTGTGAGCGACATCGTAAACTTAGGAAGTTTACATTTACCTAGATGTGTGGTTTTGCAGTAACTTTTTTTCTCACCTCTCAAAATACTAACATGACGGTATTTTTGGAAGCCAAAGGATGTAATGTCTTTCCTTAAGATGGAGTTGCTAATTTCAAGATGTTTTCATGATATTAGCAAGAAGTTGGACTTTAAAAAATTATTATTAAAATAAAAGTATGGTTCTGAGCCACAAAATGTCCATTTACTTTATATCAAACTTTGCACTCAACTTTTCTCGAACAATTTGAAGTACAACTTTAAAATGAACATGTAAACTTGACTTCAAAATGGGGTAAATTGAGACTGAATTACCCTTGAACAAAAGGCACAGCTTTCTAAAGCAATAATTCACATGGAAAGGAATCATCTATAATCAAGAGACATTTTCAGTATTTTTATAGAAAAACAATTTGTTTCATCTAACCTGAAGTGCTCCCAGCTTCCTCAAAATCAATATTTCCAAGATGAAGGACACCAGCCACTACTCTAAAAAGATCAAGTTTTTCTGCATCATCCAGTCCAATCTTTTTCATTGCTGTGCACATTCTGATGAAATCTCCATGATCATCTAAGAGTGGATCCTTCAAGGAACCTGCTTTGAGATACTATAAAACAACAAGATAAACCAAAATATTCAGTAAGTGATTTTAAAGTAAATGTAAGCGATTACTTCCAGTCAAGAATGAACCATAACAAAAAGCATAAAAAAGCATGCCAAACTAAGTAGAAAGAGATTAGAGCTCTTCAGACGATACAGACTTTGCAAGAACCCTGATTGATTTTAATTTGTTGATACTTCGAAGCATGATCTTCAAACTTCAACTTAAAAAGCTATCTTCAGAGAGCCGAAGTTGGAGGATGTGACAGCTAAGGGATATGGGATAGTGAGCAGTGGAAAGGATGACTTTGTCAAAGGAAGCTATCGAAGCATTTATACAGAGGAGTGCTTCTAGCCCGCAGCAAGGGAAAGAAGATTGAGGTCCTTGTAATAGGATGACAGAAAGTCTGACAGGCCATGGGAAAGGAGTACAGGACAAATCAGAACTGAAAGAGTTATTCCTATTCTAGACAGACTTATTTAAAGAAACATACTTGTTAATATTTGCTGGTGATTAAGAATTGGAAAAGTTGCTTGCAGTGTTCTATGGTTTAGAAGAATACCAGCCACATTTTAAAATAACAATTTAATACTTTGCTGTTTTTCCAAATTTAAATACATCAAAAGCCATTTTAACTACTAGTGGGTTTAAACAGTAGATAGTAACACATCTGCATGCAATCAAGAGACCAACTGAACATGCACAGACTGAGCTACATTTTTACAGTTACTTCAAAAGGTTTTCAACTAAAAAGAATAATTAACTTTAAATAGAAACCTTGTTAATGTAAATAAGCTAATGTGATTTTTATCAAAACAAAACACCACATGCATCTGAAAAATTCACTTCACACAACATTTAGACACATCAATAAAATTAAACTACATCTTAATTATGTAAAATGTATCACCTCATCTTCCTGATAAGGAAAACACAAAAATAATTTAAGTATTAATTGACTATTCCAGCTATTTTTAAAATAAACAATCTTAATACTTTTCATAAAATGACAGAGCATATTAAATGTCTGATTCAAAAACCTGAACAATGCGATATATTTCCTGTTTAAGTGGCTAAACTAGGTTTAAATGTCATTGAAATTTGATCCTTTATTGAGGCTGCAAATTTACATGGCTGTAACATACAGGTTAGTGTCTAATACATAGTTTCACAATTATGCTGTCAGTGTGTTTTAGTTTATACAAACACTTATTTCAAATTAAGTCCTTCAGAGGACAGATTTTACGACAGGACACCTGCCTATAAATCACATCAATAACAGAAGATTGCACAGGTTAATCTTCCAGCAGCAGGAGAAAGTGAATGTTGATACTTTATGCCTACATATATATGACCAACTTCACTACAAATCTTCATTTAAGGTTAATTAGGTAAACTGAGGCAAAATCTCCCAACCACGTCTTACTCTACATGCTTGACGAGAATTAATTATCCACCAGCTTTCTGCCTTGCAGTACTATCAAATCAGCATTTCTCTATCACACTCTCCACCATCCCTGCTTACAGAAAATAGCCTACATGCAAGCAAAAGAAATTGGCATTACGTGCTTGGTGTTAAAACATACCAGCACTAGGAATCTGGGAGTAGACTATACGATGTTGACTTCAGCAAAGGAAGTATCTATGCTGTCTCTCACAGCTAGGCACAAGCTACGTACAAGCTCAAGCCCAAGTTTTCTTTGCCTCAAAGGTAAAAGAGATGGCATGGACATTGGGGGAGAGAAGCTCTTGAGTAAAGTTAATCTTTGTATTTTTCCACATGTATATCCAGCTTGCCCTGCTACTGAATCACAAGCATGGGTTTGATTAAAATTCGAAATATCTTCTAGCTATACAAATGAAAAATTCATACTTAAGCCATAAAGAGATGAAAATTGTATTACAAAGAAGTTTAATGAAGTGTTTAAACAAGTTCCAAGTAACACATACTATTAATTTGGATTAAATTCTTTAGTGTCCTCATGTGAACAAGCTCAAGGGCTTAAATGCTACAAATTCTGGTCATTCCAGTTTATAAAAAATGTAAACAGAGATAGAGCAAGAAGGAAGAAATGTTTTGAAGTTTCACACTTTCTTCCAGGGAATGCCATGCTTTTCTGTAAGTAACAGTTCACAGCAAGGGGACAACAAGGAACAATAAAGCACACAGTGTACTAGGAACGGGGATATGGTGGAAGTGAGGTTGCATTAATGTTTTATAAAGCAACTTGGAACATCACTTCAAAAATCCATGAAGTTAAAATGGTTCTGGAAAAAACTACTGCCTCTGACCTATTGCAAAAAAGAAAATTACAAAAAGCCTTGGATAGATTTTTGTTTTCCACAGAAACTGCATCATTTAAGTGTTACATTATTATAAGAACAAAAAGGAAACAATTTTATATACTGTTCCATTTGGGATTTTAAGATGCACGTTAAAATGTCTTTCTAGGACTAAACACCAAAACCAGAGTTCTGGATATACCAGCTTTGACAGTACCCACTTAGACCTACAAAGATGTGCAAAATGAACATTTCGTTCCATACTGTAAAACTGTCATCATCATAATTTTCAACTCTATCTGCATTAGTTAATAGTATAAACTAATTCAAGATACAAACATACCTCAGGACTCTTGCGATTTTGCAAAATCTGCTTGTCTGTTTCTTTGTTAGCAAAGTATCTGGTACAGCCTCGATTTAAATACTGTAACAATAAAAAGTGGGAACAGATACTTAAGGAAAGCATATGCTTTTATTTAAGGCTTGCTCTACATAGCTTATTTTAATCACATAATACCAAAATACAGCAGGTATTCAGAATTCATTCTTTGAAAATTTATTTATTTATATCTACGAAATTACAGGAGTGCAACAGTAACAAACTTCCATTGAAAGCTTCTCAATTTTGATACCTAAAATACTTTTTGTCAGTGGGATATTCATTTCGTTAAGTCACACAATCTTTTCTTAATGTTTGACTCTACTAAACCTATTAATGGAGTCTGGCATTACAGAAAAGACAAACAAAATTATGAACCAAGAAAATAAATTTTCTGTCCTATGTGTAATACAAAACATTACTCATTTTTTTCCCCACCAGTGAAATATTTCTATAGGTAGTAAGAGACATAGTATATTAAAAAGCTTGAAGAATATTAAAAGCTTATAACATGGTACAAGCAGAAGCATAATTCAGAACACGGCTTCTGAAATCCATCTCATGTAGTTACAGCAAAGGGAGCCCATGAGGCACTCAGATCATGACTGACACTTCCAGCAAAATTGGATTGCCAGCTTTTTCTTTCTGATTCATTCAGCTGGAAGTAAGAACTCTGTCCAAAAGCTTGGACAGAGCCCTTTGTCCAGAGGAAGTGAACGGATTCTTTGCTCTAGCCCATGAACAAAGAAGATCTTTTCAACTAGGTGAACACAGATAATGCTACACTTTGATTAAAATTATATATAAAAGTCTAAATACTAAAATACTCTTTGAAGCATTTCTAACAGCAGAAGAAAACTAGGTGACAAAATTAAAAAACAAAGTGACAAGAAACAAGAACCTCAGTTTGAAGTTAGCTTGGTGTTTAACAAAATACTGAAAAGTTTTCTTTATCAGCCCAAAGAATGCAAATCACAGCGTATTTTAAACACAATACATCCCTGCAATACAGTATTAGTAATGCAATCCCAGAAATTGGCACGGGAAGTGAAAAAGGTTGTACTGTTCAAGAAGAGAGTGCGGAAACTTATCTGACAGGCACAGAACGTGAACCAGAGTGGGATTCAATATTAACCTATGTAGGAGACATTTAATCACAAGATAATGGTTTTCATTTGAAAGTAAAAAACTCAAGTAAATTTACATAGTAAATCTGGGAGAAATTATATTTTTGTAGCACACAAACAACCAGATTGAGGTTATTGTATATAACATCTAAATACCACTGTTTTGGTTGGTTTTTTTTTTCTTGTCCCCTAAACTCTGAAGTGCAACACCCCTTCATAACATCAGTGAGCCAAACATAAGGCAATCTGATTTCTCCTCCGGAAATTAGTATCTGAAAAAAAAAAAATCAGCTTATCTCCATCAACTATACTGCAAGTACAGATTTACTGTGTGGCTTTACTTTCAAAGCCATGTGGTGCAGTTCAAGGCATCTAAACCTACAAGGTTCAGCACACAGTTACCTAACGACTTCGAATTTCTGAAAACTTCAGCAGGGGGACATAAAACACAAGCTTTTGTGTGGGTGTGCTCAGAAGAGGAGCGTATAAGAAACCTGCATCTTTTCATAGTCCTTTGGCAAGTAAATTCATGCTTTCTCAAAGAAAGCAGGAACTGCAGGGGAAGGATGAACTAACGGAGAGGTAACCCCCCCCATCAGTGCTGCAGAAATCCATACAGCAGGTCAGAAAGGCGCAGCCACTGCAGTTGTCTTGGTTCACACGCCCAGAGCAACTGCGCACCTACGCCAAGATGGCCAAATGCACGACGAGGAGATTACAAGGGATCAACTGGTCAAGGAGAAACCAGCCTAAGAGGGGGAAAAAGAGCATTAAGTTATCCTTCATCTTTAATATTGTTGCACTTTTGTGAAAAATAAGAATTACCTTAGATTTGAGATGGTCTTATTTTCAAGTGAGCGTAGTTAAAAGAAACCAAGCATTAAGCAAAACATGCTTGAGTCTTAGAACCCAAGCTGGCCCTAATTTGGACCTTGGCTTGGTAAGCAAAAAGGTACAAGACAAGTGGCATAATAGAGCCAATGAAAAACTGCGACTTTAGGGATGGATTTTTCTAAATAACAAAGATATGATTTTCTTCTGGACATTTTTCTTGTCCAAAAAATCAGCATTAATATCAAAACACTGATCATCAAACCTTGCCTAGTAGACTATCATCATGTATTATTAGAAGCTTGAAAGATGGTATTTCCATGAAATTTGAACCAGACAGACAACCAAAAATGTGGTAAAAAGGCGACAAAAGTGTGATTACGCAGAGCCATTTTATGACAAAACCTGAAGCAGCAAGTGAGAATGAAAAACACAGGGAAAAATAATCCTGACAAAAGTAATACAAATTTAGGAAAAAAATTAACTTTTTACAGTTGGGGTTTTTTTCCTAAAAATCTCCTATAAAGTGATAATTCATGAAAATTTTCTATAATAAACTAGTAAGTAATAGCTAATAAACTTTAAGAATATTTATATTAATTTACTTACACACAGAGATGAAAATGATACTAAGATTTTTTTTCTATACCTTACTTTAACTTCAGAGGGGAAAAAAATTTAAGAATTTTGGAAGTGTTAAAATTTTTCCATTTAACATGCAGAGTGGATCCTTCACATGCAGCAAGGAACTCAGGATTCAAATACTAACTTACGGTAAAGCAATAAATATTTTTAACAGAAATGAAAGTACCTGTTGCAAACTTAATAGAGGGCAAAAAGATTATGTCACGGCGTCATAAGGCTGGTGTGACTGTAAACTCTTTATAATTGAAACAGGCAGGTGAGTTCCCTCTGTAATGGCACTCAGGCTGTTCAGTACTGTACTGCACCAGCCTGATTTTAAGGAGGTGTTAATTCTGACCTTGACATGTAAAACCTTGTGTGCTCTCATGAGCAGAGTTTTTGACCAAAAAAAAATTCCCCAAGAGTGGGAATGTAGGTTATTCAGTTCCAGAATTAAAAATCTATTAACTACAAGAAATAAGGTTTATTGGAAAAGTGGCTGCACAATAAAATATTTATTTTAAAATTTTAAGATTTTAGCTTTAAAACATACAAGATAATATTACATAAAATAAGTGCACAGTAAGGAAGAAAGTTTTGAAAACTAGCTCCATATTATGCAAAAATAAATGGTGGGTGGTTTTCTTTTTTAAGTATTGTGTTTGTTGGGAGTTTCCAACCAAAAAAAAAGAGCTTTCCTTCTAGACAACAAAAGCAGTTCCTTGTTAATAAGCATAAGATCAAGCTTCCATCGTAAAACTGAGTACAAATAGATTAACTATAAGAAGATACAAGCTAAATATTTTAAAATTTAATATAAGGTCTATAAAGACCCCTAGGAACACCTTTGAGGAAGTAAGGAAACTTGTCCTAAAACACTGCCATCGCTTTTAGGAGCAAGATCTTCTAGATATCATAGTACAAAGGTATGATGTGTACAATACGTAACTGCAGCTCTGTGCCCTCTTCCTGGCTCATCAGTAAGCAGATACTGACTTGGCCAAGCCAAGAGGCAGCGGTGACCTGTTTGGTCACCAGTGTACACCCACCTTCCCTACAATGAGTGCACTAATTTAAGCATCACTTATGCAACCATTGCTTTGCACAAAACTAGTAGGAGCTTTATATCTTTAAGGCTTCTAGCCCTCTGCTGAATTCTGACGAAACTGAGTACAAAGGATCTTGGGTAAAGTAACAGATAAGCACAGTCCAAGTCTAATTTAGAAAAACAAGTAGGAAAATACACCAACAAAGGAGGCAATCAGAGCAGTAATTCTTTGTTAGTTGTGCTCCTCACATTGTTTAAGAACAAGGAACTCTAAAAAGATAACAGTCCAGGGTTGTGTTACAAAACTCTTCGAAACCCATAGCAGGGATTTGGTCTGTGTATTTTAGAAATACACAAAATGCTTCCATGAGATTCCAAGCCAAGCATAAGTCAAGAAACAGTGAGAGATGCAGAAAAATGACACAACTAAATCAAACAACTGACCAGTATTTACCAGTAGGATTTGATTTGCAAATATTTTTCTCTCCAGTGCACATCAGCTAGGAACATAGGGATATTGTGATAATTACAGTTCAAGTATCATTGTCAAACCAAAAAGAAAAACAAAACTAAACAAAACCTAATAATATATTTATGTATAATTAAATAGCAGGAATGAGTGATTAAAGGCAAGAGTCTTCACCTTACTAGTAAAATTGGTGATGACAGTATAAGATGTGAATAGGCTTTGAAGGACCCTGAAAGGGATGGCAGAAGCTTGCTTTGGTGAAAAAGAGAAGGGATAATCAGGAAAACAATGAAGAAACAGCTGTATCAGTAGAGCTGCACTGGTCAGATAAGAGTCAATAATATTATTTTCTCAAGAAAAAATAAATACTTCAATAATCAAGATGTAACACACTGAGAAATTAAAAAAGAATTTAAAAATAAGGGAAACAGGGTTGGAATCACTCAGGCAAACAGAAAACAAAATAGAGAAAAATTTTGATGAGAAGGGAAAGAAAGCAAAAGGAACATCATGTTATTTGTTGGTAGTTTCTGAAAACGAGTGAAATCTGAACATAAGGAAGGGGAATAGAAAGAAGGAAAGCTGAAGGAAAAAGTTAAACCGATGTAGTAAAAAAAAAAAAGAATTTTTAAAGTGGGAAAATGGGATGAAAAGAATGTAAGAACTTAATGGTAGGACAGAAAGCCAGTCTGTTTGTGGGACTGCTACTAGAAACATAATGCAGAATCAAGGTTCATCAGGAGGAACCACGTAATTTCATAAAAGGGCAAAAACCTGAAAAATAAAGCATAGGGAGGAGAAGGGAAGGCAGTAAACAAATGAGAAGTTCTAAGAACAGGTGGCCTGGATTGAATTAAAAGGCCCACGCTATCCAAGAGCTTGGCCCCACCCTCTGATTCACCCAAGGACTTTACCATTCCTTTCTGAGTTGGGATGACAAAACTGTGTATACTGTTTCAAATACAAATGTACATTGAAGCATAACTCACCGCTTCATTCTCCCATCCCTTCCTAACAACATCTAAAATTCCGTTCTACTTTTTCCCTGCCACTGAACATTAACCTAACATTTTTAAAGAGGTATGCACAAAGATGCGTCTTATTTCCCCATTGTTTACTTTAAGTTCACCTTTATTTAGGTATAGTTAGGAGTATTACATTCAGCACTGATTTTGTTTGCATTTTATTAGCTTCTCCATTACTTGAGTGACTAGACCAGTAACAGTTTGTGGAAAGACAGCCAAAACTCAGAAATAATAAGTAGTCCTCAGAAAAGAATAAATTAGGTGAAGAAAACCTAAGAGGGAGGATCATACTTAATGAAGTAATCCTGGCACAAAGAGCTGAGCATGGGCTTTGGGTCAATTGGAGATAAAAGGGTAAGCTTTCAGCTGAAGGAGACTGGTGAGTCTTATCGTGTTACCCAGAGTGACCAAGAATGACAGACGAGTAGGATGAGAGGAATGGGAGAGGCTCAAAAGAGGAGCAGTACAAATGACAGTCTAGAGTGTATTGTATGATAGGAACAAGGTGCAACGAGCAGAAAAGACAAGTTGATAAGAAAGTACATGGACTGAAGGAGAGAAACTCAACCTTTTCACAACAGACCTGTGGTCTGATGCTTGGTGGGAAGCATGAGGTAAGAATAATTTTAGTTGTCCCACAAGTCTCTCCCTATGTTTTCCTAAACGCACAGTTTTCAGGACTTAGAAGATGGGTTACCCACAGAAGAATTAGATCACAATCAAGAAATTCACATTTTACACCTCTAGAAGAGCCCATAACAACGCTACCAGCAGCTGGGTATGCAACAGTACAATTTTGGAAAAAGCAAAGATTCCTCAATTTTAAGACACAGAGAAAGAGTACAGGAACTCTTCTAATAAGAAGAAAAATCACAGGCAGCTTTATTTCCGGAACAAATACATTTAACAAAAAAACACCCAAACAAATACATTTTAAAAACAATCCAATTTTTGTAACAGGAAAGAATCTGTCAAAGATAATAAATAGAGATTTTAATAAGATCTATATGAAAAATACATGTATGCCAATATAAGAAGCTTTACAAACACTGACTCTCATACTCACCCTAAAGTTGTCAGGAGAGCTTAGATATAGTTTTTCCCTAATGTCTTCTGGAGCACCAGCACAAAGCCTGTAAAAGATATGATAATTCCTCTCTTCTTTGCCTTGCACACAGATCCTAGATTTCTCCAGAAGGTAATGTGATACAAATCCACCAACCACCGAGTTCTAGGAGGAAGAAATAGTTTTCAGATTATCTGAATTTTTTTATTATTATTTCAGATTCACAAGTTTTCAAATTATATTTGTCTGGTCATGGCTCACTCAATGGACACTGCTCTAAGGAAGATTAAAATATATCTATACCCAGTACATATTAAGCTTAGAAAATAAATTACTGCCTTTACCATAACTTCTCCCCCAGCTCATGTATTGGGTATACAAACATTCCTCTTAAAAGAAGGGTCTGCTTCACCCCAACAATCAGAAATCCTTGGTGGAATTCCAGTAGTTCCTGCAAAAAGCACTGCTACAGCCACCCTTACACTTTTTGGATGGCAGTAAGTGTCATTACCATGCTATTGCAACCTTCTGTAATTGCATTTCACTGAGACTCTTGCAAAGGAGAAGGAAGGGTTAAAATTAAAGAATACATATTTGGACAACATTGTAGGTAGACTAATTATGAGTGAACATCTTATTTCAAACACTTGCACTTCCCTTCTGAGATGGAAGTCTGACACAGATTTCAAAAGCCACTTTTTATATGGCCTATGATAAAACTCCCTGTGCCTAGACAAATCTTAACAACAAGGAAATTCCTGAGCTTATGGCCATTACAGCAACTAAGAAGGACTTACTGACTGAAACATTTGACTATGGTTATGCAGTCATTCACTCATTCAGGAGGCCCCAGCCTTTATTCATACTGCTTTGCGAAAGCAGACCTAATAAGGTCACCACAAAGTGAACTCTTGTGAAGTATGAAGTTTTGTGAAAAGAGGCTCAAGTAAACAGGCTGATCCTGCACTGGAAGCTGAAACAGGCTTTTAAGCAGTCTCTGAAGATACTCTGAGTGCTGTTTGCTTCAGCTGAAGCAATTAATCTGAAATACCATTTAAGTGTTGACAGGTAAGTTAACAGTTGATGAATGCATCATTCCAAGTAGAAATTTAGGTCCTTTCTATAACTTTATTAACGTGAACTGGACCAACAGATAAAGGCCCTCTACCCTTAAATGAATTCATTTATTTACTATCTATACTATTAACCAAAGATCTGAAGCTTAGTTACAAAACCAAGTGATGAAAACTTATGAAAAGACCACAAGCTCAACACCAGATGATGAGCTTAAACTCTGCAAGAAAGAACTGCAAGAATTTGTTTCTTTATGTCCTCAGTCAGAAAGATGAGGATGGATGTATGTAATCTCTACAGGGATCATTGACAGAAGTCTTCAACTTGGACATGCTGGACAGCCATACAGCCATCCTTAATTATGGAATGAGTACATACACCATCCAGACAAAACTACGCTCAAAAGAAAATTTTTCATAAGCTACACAGTGAACAGTACTTCTGACAAAAAACAATTCCATGACTTCTGTCACATACATAATACTAATGTGAGGTCCCAGAATTTCATAAAATACATAAAACATCAATAATTCATTTAAAGCATTAAAATACATTTATATCTGTTTATATTTAATATGCAAATCAGTTATTGGTGCATTAAAGGACTGCATAAATACTTAAGAGCAAGTAAGTTATTCTTTTTTTTTGCAATGAAGGGGAAAATTTTTATTCTTTAGTGGATGGAAGCAATTTTCCTACTGACCTGACTCACTATTTTCCAGTAAGGACACAGTACTGTGTGGCTTTGGTTTTCCTTTCAAGGTGATAGACTACAAATCAAACCTGTAAAGCAGGACAGTAGCTATTTGCTGCAAGATTAGTAAGTCTATTCACCCTGCTGCTAGTCTAGCATTTTCATTTTATGGCAAAAAGTCATCACTGGTTATCTGTAACAAAATTCCAGTACCTTTTCATTGAAGTGAATTTCAACAAATTTCCCAAAACGACTGCTGTTGTTGTTGCGAACAGTCTTTGCATTTCCAAAGGCTTCTAACAGGGGATTTGCTGTTTAAAAAAATTAAAATTATAGTTTTTTTAGTGTTAAAATTTCATCACTTTGATCAAAAGGAAAGAGACCAAATTCATGCTAATTACTCAGTGAACTTACTGGGAATAAGGTTTGAAAATTAAAGGGAAAATATTACCTATTAGGAATAATCAATTTTGCAAGTTGTACTCTATATTCCATGGTGGAACTTACAATCAAGTACTTAAATATCACATAATACTGCAAAGTATTTGAAATGATACTGTAAGAGATTCAGACACAAACACTGAAAATTCTTCAGTGACATTCTTCTACAGCAAGTAGGTAAATAACTGATACATAAACTATACAAGGCGACACACAATTTGACACTTCCCAACAAGTTGCTATACATAAAATCTAAACGACCCACTTATCGCACAGACCAAATGCCAGTTAAATGTCAGGCATGCAACATGTTAGATTGATTAGGGAATAAAAAAAAAAGAGCATTAGAAGAGTGTGTTGATTTCAAAAACAACTTAGAAATGCCCTTTCAAATTAGGTCAAATAAAGCGATTGAATGATTTTATTTTTACTGGCTGCTGCTTTCAAGCACCTTAAAGCCATGCAGAAAGAGTGGCAGCAATGTAATGCATATATATATATATATATAAAAAAAATAAACATCATGCACAGTTTAAGTACTTTGAAAATACTTAGTAGTTACAAAACACAAGGCCACTGAAAGACTGCATTTTACTAACTCTGAAGATCAAAGAAAACCGTTTTACTGAATCGCACTAACAATAAACCATTCAAAATATCTGTAAGATTTTTTAAGGCCTCTAGCCTTAAAAAGGCCTCTAGGTGATTTTCTAGATCAAATACTGTATGACACTATACTAAATAAAGTGAATCCCAAATAAAAAAAATATGCTTGCTGAATTTAGGATCAAGGTTATCTACCTGTAAATTATACCCTAGGAAATCCGATAGTATTTCCATCCTAATTTTTATTTAGTTCCTGTTGATTGACATTTTAAATTTGAAAAAAAAAAATACAAAACCTTTAATTCTATGAAAGAAAATTCAATACCTTCTACAATTCTATCATCGATATCTTGGCCAGTACCATAGGATTCTGTCAAATACCTGTAAAAGAAGTTAAATATATCATTACTTTTCATATGTCAGGTTACCTCGATTCAGCAGGGTTTAGCATGGCTGTGCCCCATACTTAGTAACCATTTACTAAAGGGAAAGCATATCGATTGTAAGTTCCAAATATCTGTATCTTTTAAAATAAATGCAGTTTGTCTTTTTCTTTTTTGTTAAAACAAAAATATTCTTGCAGACTTCAGATTTTTTTTTTTTTCCCCAATGCTTCACGTTAGAAATTTCTTTTAGGAGTGCATATGGAAATTACACTTTTATACAAATCTAATGAAACTATTACTGCAGTATCTGTATTTACTAATAATCTTAGTAAACACATAAGGGTTCATGCGTATTTCCTGTATTAAAGACTGTTTCCATGCATACAGTTTCTGTGTTCGTAATTATTAGTGTTAATAAAATCCCACATGGAGACAGTGAAATAGAAAATTGCAGGTGCATAATCAAGGTAGATTCATTTAGCAACTGCAGAAAGAATTTTAATATAAATACACAACATACTTGCTCCGAAGTTGCACCTTTTTTTATTATTTTTTTCCTGCACACAGGGCATGCTTTCTGGAAACTCTCAAATCTGGGATGAGTTAAAAACAGTTCTTGAAAATGTGGCCTTCCAAAAAAATTTTAGAAGCTCTAAGAGAGCTGTATTAGTACCTTTTGCTTTCTGATCACACAAGGGAAAAAACCTTCCTGCCTTTAAAACTCTATAATAACATTTTGTACACGGACTCTATGGGGGAGGTGGTGGGAAGAAGCAGCAGCAATCATGTCTGCCTGCTGTGTAATCAGAACTTCTTTTGCAGAAGAATAACCTCCTTTGAGAGCATTCCTCAGAAGATACTCTCCCAGTGCCTGATGTCTTTTTTTCAACTCTTAGCAGGACCAACGTTAGGATGTTCCCTGTAAAATAATTACCAGCACCTTGCAGTAATTCTTACAGCTATCTATTAAAGGTTGCACAGGGGCAGAGAAGAGCAGTATTAAGGACAGACACACAGCCATGACAACTCTTCTCAGGATGTGGAAAATAATACTGCTACTGTACATAAATACTAGAGAATACATGATGTTGGGGAAAGGGAATTAAATATTTGTAGAGGGAAACGAGGACAGGGGAGAGAAGGGAGTGTATTCACACTGCTGGATTACCAGGCCACCTATGATACAGGTGAATTTAATAGAGCAGTGCTCTCCAGTTACTGTGTTCCGTAGTGGTATGAAGCAGTTAAAGGATAATGCCAATATGGTCCAAATCATTAAAAATCATGTAAGAGGAAGCAAGCTGATATATATCAGCAATATGGCCTCCATTTGTTTAGTATGCTTGATTTAGTATGGGTCATGCATGAAGATCAATAAATAAATAAAACCCATTATTCAATCTTATTTAGTAACTAAGGTAAAGTATATTACAGAATCCTTGCAGTCATCTCAAGACTGAGAGTTAAAAACCCTGGATACTCAAGCAAACTAAAAAAACCTAAAACAGGAAAAACAGAGAAGTGCACATATATGGCAAAACCAACAGTGTCATGCAAGATACAGCTAAAATGCCTAGTTACATTTTATCTACCACAATACCAGATGTGAAATACCAAAATGACTGCATCATAAACCATAATAACTACATGACATCAGTACAACTGAGTTAAGGTTTCTGTGAGTATGTAGCCATTTCCATATATTATCATGTCAGCATTTAAGTTTAATACAAGAAATCAATTGCGTTAAAGTGCAAGTAGAAGCACATATGTATCTTACTGAATTGTGTCTTAAACCTACTGATTACCTTACAGTTTGCTCTGTCTATATGCCAATCAAATGCATCAACACAAGACTCACAGATTACCTTGGGTCCAAAAGTACAAACCTCAAAACAAATTTAGTGTTTTCTGTCTTGCCAGCTCCCGATTCTCCAGAGACTATGATGGACTGACTCATTTTGAGCACTTTCATGTCACGGAATGCTTTATCAGCTTAAAAACAAGAATACATAAAACATGACAAAAATGAGTATTCAGGAGAATTGCAAGCATAAAGTTAAGCTACAATGAAAAAATTAAAATGTAACATTTTCAGGAATAAAAAGTACATCTTTATAACTGAGTGCATTACAACTAAAGTCTGTTTCCCCTTAATTTTTATAATAGCTGCTCACTCTCCAACACCAACATGTAAGAGCTTAAAGTCTTTGAAAACAAAGACTTACTCAACTATATGCAGGACAAAATAAACAAACACAACTACGTAATACTAAATCTCTTGAATTAAATGTATTTACAAAATAGTAAACAAAAAGTAAACAATTTTAATATGTTTAACGGGAAACTTTCTGTTGTACTTCATAACAACATCTGAGACAAGGAAACTTGGAAAAACGTGGGTTTCTTGTTATGCAACAGGCACTAAAACGCAGCTAATTATACTTTTGATTACAAAACAAAATTCAACACAGTGAGAAGACTTTTAGCAAGTCAAATGTTGATATGTAGTTTCCAGATATTTTTTTCTTAAAAGAAGTGACTGAAATCAGACTTATCCCGTTAAAAACATTTAAATGCACTTTCTGCTTACAACACAAGCGCGTAAAAAGAAACAGTGCATGTACTTGGCAACATAATAAAAGGCAAAGGAAATCACTACACTGAAAGTGCCAGTCATAACTATGTCATTCTTCACTTGTAAAACCTAGAATATTTAATTTCTGTTTTAATGGCTATACATTATATTTAAGCTGCTTAGACGTAAAACACTGGAGGTGCAGAATAATCATAACAGGGTCGCCAGGGTTGCTATTTTCCCAGTTGTTCAAACTGCATATCAATGATGAAAAGACTTGCAAATTTAGCAGTGTTTATATTTGAGAATACTTTAAAGTAAATTAATTACTGTTACACATGGCAATTTATAGATAACTGCAAAGTATTTAATGTTTGCTTTGTAAAAAAAAAAAAAAAAAAAAATATGGGCTCTATACATACCAATAGCAAAAACATGTGGTGGCAATGTTCCAAGTGATTTACCCTGGTACTTTTTAATAGTTTCTGAAGAATAAAACTTAGGTATATCAAAATATGGATTCACTGCAATAAGAATGTTGGCTACATAGGTCTGTTTAAAAAAAAAAAAAAACCAATTAACAGCACAGTATTAGCTAGTATCTAACCAAGTGGTTAACAACAATTTTCTATTACTGTTCAAGACTATAGCCCAAGTATAACAATTACATTTTCAATTCTCTCCAGCTAATGCAGACACAAGAAGGGATTTATTTTCAGTGTTCCTCTAATTATCTTCTCAGGACTTCTATGAAATTCTCTCAGGAGAATTTCCTAACCACTGAGCTGTGGAGTATGTCCTGAATTTGACCTTTCTTCCAGTAGCCTTTTAAATTATTTCCTATTGTCTGAGTTTCTGGATCAAAGACAGGACACCACATCCTCCTCCTCAAAAGTGAATAAACTAAGCTCCTGGCTAGCATAACACATTCTCCTCCAGTGAGGACGATAACTTTTCAATATCTAATGGAAGCAACTCAGCAGGAAGGGCTGACAGGATGCTGCCTGGGAACGCGCTCCAGCCAGGCAATAAAAGCATTCAGCCGAGAGAAATTAGCTATGGCTGCTTCGACAGCGAGAAATACAGAATGCAAAGTGTTCTCTCACAGAGAACGAATTTGAGAAGAATTGCAAACTAAGACTGCTTTTTATCTTTCCATAGGATAATGAAGACTGAAGATAAGTTTTTTTAAGGTTTCTGAAAAAAACTTTCATAGCTTCGTTATAATGGCCAGATTACATACAAGGAAGAACAGATGACTGAATCACAGAAAAAAGCAGATTTGAAGGAAAAAGTCTGAAGAACATCAGATAAACCTCCAGCTTGAGTAATTTATTTGGTTTGTTGTTACTGAGCACGTCCCTAGACAACTGAAGTTTGGACACTCTTGTCATATGTTGATAGAAGGCTGGATCACGCACAATATATTAATTTTCTTAGATGTTCCTATTTCAGCATTTTTTTCCTTCAGCGAATAATTTCTTCAAGAGCTGCAAGCACTACTATTAGTTTTCTTTATAGTAACAAAACAAATACTGTTAACCAGCATTAAACCAAAAGCAATAAAAATTGTTCATTTAATCTGTATCTGAAAGTTACAAGGGAAAGGTAGATAAAATAAAAATTGAATTTTTTTTCTTTTCTTTCCTGAAAATACACCCGCTCAGAACAATGTATTAGTAGCAGTATTTTTACAATGAAGAAAGGCTTTATGAGCCTAAATACTATCCTACCATATAATCAGTTCAGATTTAGAATTTTACTTCCTTGGGGTTTTTTTGTTTGGTTGGTTTTTTTAATTTTTTTTCCAGGACAATATTCAAATGAACATTCTTATTTATTTATTTTAAAGCTGGTGCTTGATCTTGTGCAATAAAGAATTTATAGCTATGTAAGTCAACTGCAAAGGAAAACACGTATACTTTCTTTTTATATGTATTTAAAAAGGTTTAAGTCTAAATTTATTTTAGAACAGTATGCTAACACAGAATTTTATTATTTTAACAGAAACAATTAAAAAATATGTCGAACTGTTTTGTACTATCACTAGCCAGCTTTCTATCAGGAAAAAAAAAAAAAGAAAATAAATAAAAATCTTATCTTTCTTCTATTCACAGCTGTCAGTGTCCAGGCAGATGGCAAGGACAAAATGTAATTTAGTCAGAATTCATTAAGCACAATTAGGCAATTTGATAGCAATATAAAAGATTAAGATGGACATCTGAGCTAGGAGGTGTCAAAGACGGCACCTGTTTGCTTCGTTCAAAAATAATGAAGAAAGAAAACCACCTTCGTTACAGCTACTCTACTGGCAAAGTACATTATGTGAAGGAACAGACCTTTGTGATACAACACTGTGCTATGGTTGCACATAAAGAGTCACGTAGAGAAAAATCTATTGCTCTGCCTGGTAAAAATTGGCTAACATTAAAGTGATTCAGATCTCAAACAAAGTATAATGTAAAAAAAAAAACCCAAACAAAAAAACCAAAACCAAAACGCCTAAAACCTCCTAACCTCCCGATGTTACCTTTTCTCTTTAGTTTCTGTTACAGGAAAAAAAAGAATTGGAAACGTTTGTTTTGTTGATTTTTTGAAGGACATCTATCATTAGACTGGTTGTCATGACACGTAATACTTACATAAATTCTGTCCTTACTGTACCGAACTTTGATATTGTGAAGGAGAGTGGCCTCATTTAATACATAAGGGAACCTGCAAGTAAAAGACAATCATGTATCATTAAAAGCTCAGGACTACCTTTGCACACAGCCGAAAAACTGAATCTTAGGATTAAGGAGAATTCTGCTTCCTCTCTCTTTAGTTACAGTTTAATCCTATCAATCAATCATTTCTTTATATTGTTTGGAGGCAGAACTGCTGACTCAATATACAGTTCAAAAACCACAGACACGCTGTATACCGTACAACTGGAGTTACAGAAAGTTGCTGAACAAAGAGTCAGACTCTGGGATTTTCAATACAGGCCCTGCTCCGTGTAAGCTCCCTTTTACCAGCCTCAGGGAAAGACAGTGCATCTTCATCCACGCTGGCCTGTAAGCACAGAAACCAGCACCTACCAAAAGCTCTAACACCCACCGTTTCCTTCCTTCAAGCTGCCCTCTCCAATCTCAGCCACAGTGTCCCCAGGGCAATGCCACCTAACTGATGTTTAGAATATCTGCTGGCTCCTGGTGATTTTCAGATGTTTATACTCACCGATTCAGTTGGGAAATACTGTCTAGAGGTGACAGCAAGCATCATCACAACACAAGGCACCAATGCAACCTTTCTATATCGATTCTCAATTTTGTTGCCACTAGGCAATATATTTTTCTCCTTAGCTTGTTACTATAAAATAACCAAACCAACTCTGCTGAAATGTAACAAGGTGGCGGCTCAAGGCAGCGAGTGGCCATCCACAGAAAGCTTCAGAGTGTACGGGTTCACATTCTGTCAAAGCTGGTCCTTGTTTTCAGCTATAAAGCACTGGAAAGTGTTAGTAACCTTAATTACAGAGGTCATTACCAGTTTCCATTGTAGCAATACTAAAAACATTATCCCTAAACCAGCTGAGGGCAGCGCTCATTACACAGCCTCCATTTTCAATCCTCTTTTTTCTTACCGCTTAAAATTCAAGTGCACAACACTGTTCTGTCCTGTTACAACTGACTGACTGACTACCATACCAGTAAACCTTACAGTATCAGTGCCACTTAAAAAGTTGTATACATCGGACTACTGTTGATGGAGTAAGCACTGCGCCTGTAATGGTAACTGCTACCCTTCAACTCACACAAGGGCCACATATGCACCTCCGATCTATAATGACCAACAAAGCTGTTTCTCAACTTGGACCGATGCCCTTTCTCATGGGCTCCAGCCAAGAAAAATGTATCCCAACCTATTTACACACATGTGCAAGAAGGGCTGCATGGTCTTACGACCTGAAGTCAACCTGCCCAGTCACCTTGACCTGCAAGGATGCCTGATGTAAACAGCTCTTAACATCTCCTTCAATGTTGCTCCTGCTGACCAAAAGATACTGGGAAGGATAATGGGAGCACCTGTGTTTTCTTTTGTCATCCTTTACCCTTCTTTCCGCAGTGGACTGAGGAGTGGCTCTGTCTCCCACCACCTTCTCCAGATTGGCCTGAAGCAAAGGCAAGTTTAGCTTTCCTCTGGCTTGTGTAACTCCACTGAGTAACAGCCTTCCTTCCATTATGTGATTAAATACAGCTTTAAACAGTTGGAACTGCTCACGTTTCTCAAAGGACCTTCCAATTTCTGGGTTGTTCAGGAGAAAGCATCTTCCTCCACGAAATCCCTTGCATGCACATCCTTGTGTTGGTGGAGACGCACAAGGCATGCTTCAGCTTTATGCTAAGCAAAATGTTCCTTTGGAATCACAGCAGCCTTGAAATTGGGCCTGTGCACCATACCTTCAAGAAGCAGCAGGCTGGTCCTGATCACCATGGCTCCTCCCCTGCCAGCCCAGCAGACCTACGCTGTGCACCAACTGCACAGTCATTGGTACATGCGGCAACTGAACACAGGCACCCGGCACTGCTCAGCGGGACTTCTCCTCCTCCCCTCCCCAGACACATTCAGTCCACACGGATGACAAAATGGTGCTGGGACCACAAATTGCAGGTCTGCCTCCACAGACCTCTTTCCACCTTCACCTCTTTTAATGAGGTCACCACAAGAGACATTAAAAGGAAATGGGCCAGAAACAGAAACTCCTGCTTGTTCTAATGGAAGTTAAAATCTCCTTCTCTCCTTGCATATGCCTGGGGCGGGGGGGGAGGGGAGGGGCAAGGTGTTAACTTTGGAATTTTACTAATTTTTTACATCACTTGAATTCTCAGCATCAAGCTGAGAAACTACTTTACAGTAATTGCCTACTACACTTAAAGAAACAATCACCTCCCTTGACTGTATCGTCAAACCTCTCAGGGTTTGCAGGATGTTTTAAAGGAAACAGTCATTAGTTAAGCATCCTAATAAAAACTTGATAATTACCTAAACAACAAAAGATCCTGTCCCCAGTACTCTCTTTGCAATTCCTTGTTAAAGCAGTTATACCTGCAGACTGGGATAATGGGAGCTTGCTCCCCGAGGGAATGTCACAGCCTTCACTCAAGACATGCAAACTACGGCTTATGTCAGTAACTTTGAAATGCATTTTCTTTAGATTAAATCCTTTTAAAGAGGCATCCATATCCAGAGGCAAAAGAAGTCAGAGAGAGAATTCTGAATATGGCTCATGCCTAAATATAAGCAGTTATATACATGCATTTAGTAGTCCATATATTTACTTATACACACACCCGGAGTTCACAGAAGTGAAGTCAGGCACTAAAAGCTAGGAAATATCAATGTAAATTTACTCACACTGGCTCTCCTGTGCACACAATGAAGCAGGGTTTGTATGGAAAATATCAAGTAATTGCAAGGCTCTGCATCCCTGCCCCCTTCATTGTATTTAAATTGTTTCACTCCAGAAACAATAAATTAAAAAAAAAAATATTTTTCTTGGCCATAAAAAAAATAAGTATTTCACATATGGTGATGACCCCCCAAAATTGAGTGGGGTTTGAGGGGAGCAGAAGAGGAATGTGAAATCACACAACCAAATAAGTGCTTTGTCTCTGTCCTGTTTGCAATATTTACTGAAAATTTATATTTGAAGAAGGGCTAGATTCTCAAAAAGGTGTCTCTTGCAGTCAGTGCATTTGGGATATGGAAGACTAAGGCTGCAAAAAAGCAATACTTCAGCAAATTACTTCTAGAAGGGAGTTAATCACTAAAGCATAGGTTGGAATGGTAAGTGTATTATTAACTAGTCTTTCAGGATTTTTCAGAACAGTATTATAAGGAGAGACTGAGCACAATCAGTATTTTATGAAGTTTCTTCCTAAAGATCAATGATGCTCAGCACAAACACTTTCTGACAGAGAAGGAAAATGAACTTGCGTTTCACATATCCTGGAGATAAACCACAACTATTGAACAAAAGTGAGAATACATTAGAAAAGTCTCAAAACAACATTTAATACAGAAAGGATTACTGGACAGCTTGGTTCACCTGTAACGACACTGCACTAAGTCAGATCATAAGCCTCAGGTCTCATCTTCTTGTACCCTACGGAGCAGCTGTAACAGCTGTATTTCCTGTCACGGAAACCTTTATCCAAAACAGGAATCAGCTAAACAACTTTCAAAGTCCTAGCTTCTATTTTAAATGAAGAACAATAGAAAATACTTTTGCCCACCATTTAAAAAGTTACCAGTATTTTTGCCAACCAGTAAACACCATAGGAAACATTTAAAAGAATTCCCTTCATCGGGTTTTCAAGACAGGACAGTCTCTGTGGTTTGCTCACACAGAGAGCCAGCAGCAAAATATTTGTTTAACGGGTTTCTAAAAGCTGATGTCAGTGGATGCCAATGCTCACTCAGTGTTCTTGGTCCTCTCTCCCTTCTGCCCAGGTTTGAATACCGGATTTGCCTCCATACATCTAACCATAAAATATTTAACAAAACAAAAGCCCTACAGATGAACACTGAAATTTATAACACTAGATCACCTCAAAACGCCTTCTCCAGCAGCAGTCCTGTAACCAATTCCCTACAACCTATTCTTTTTCCAGTGGCCCCAACAAGTCCAGATTCCTGCCTCCAGTTTTGGGAAGATTATCTTAAAACAGGTGACGTGTGATACCTATCTGAAGCTGGGTAATAGTTGTATGTGGGAATAACATAACTATGACTTCTTCTAAAGTGTTCAACTGAAAACTAAAAAACACAATAAATGATGTTTAAAATGGCCCTTACTTTAAGAAGTTTAAAGGACAAGAGGTCATATGTAAATTCAAGCAATGAAACAAGACAAACACTACAAGGAAGAAACAGGAAGCTTGTAAGGAAACAATATTCTTTTCTATACAGATTTTTTTTCAAATGCGTATTTTTAAAGTCATAACTTACAATTATCTTCTACATCCTTTTTGCTGTCCTCTTCCGCAGGAAACACTTGATTGATAGCAGCATGGAAAGTCTGTTTGATGAAAAATATTAATATTGTCAGAATTCCATAAAAATAGAAATATAGTTCAAAGATGTCTGATGAGATGATACAAGTGAGTGCACTGTAATTGTGGATGGCTTAAAACAAAGCTGCCAGCTTTATACTTCAGCATTGGAAATTTTACTGAGCTACTAGATGCAGACAGGAGTTGCTGCATTTACATTACTACACTACAGTATAAAAATGCAGTCACTGTAATATACTTTCTTTGCAACATTTGATGCCCATTTCCAAAATCGCATGCAATATTGTGTAATATAAAAAATAAGGATAAAAAAGTACAAAGGGAACAGCATTGTAAAAGACACACAACTTCCTCAGTTATGTTAAGAAGCCCAAAGAATAAAAAAATCAAATTATTAGTTCAGTCGAAGGACTGGGCTGTCATTATCATATGCAGTTTTAAAACTTTGCTACTTAAAATATAAATGTTAATACATAACATCTCTGTATCCCCAAATACTGTAGCTTTGATTATTGCTTGGGTTTTGGTTGGGTTTTTTTTACCTTCAATAAATCAATACTAAAGTAAAATAAGACCTATCCTGAACCCTTGTATTCTAGTTATACAAAACAGCCATTTACCAACCAGAAAAATTCACAACAAAAGCAACTTTGTTTCTTCTTTATTCTCCAGAAATCATGATTTATATTGTGCTAAAAAGGAAGGAAAAACATCCTAGCACACACAATTACAGCATCTGCACAAAACTACCTATTGTAAGAGGTAGGTTTTTAATTATACTTTTTTGTTTACCGTAGTAATAGCTTATTTGAGCTACCTATGAATGAACAAAACCGTGTTGTACCAATTAAACACGATAGCTGCCATGCTGCGGCAGGCACAGTCTCCTTTCCCCGGTGGAAATGGAGACAAGAAGTCTAGTCTAATATTTGAAAAGGCCACCGACCGGATCTAAAGAATAACCTTAATAAACAAACATGTTTGCTTGTTTAACATTGTACTCAGCAAGATAGTTCCATGAGAAACATCGCATGTGGAAGTTTAGGATAAAGATGGCAACTTGCTTCATCTTTGCTTTAGTACAACAGACACAATATGTGAGCTCTTCTAGCTTACGCCATCATGAAGAGCCACAAATTCCAACTCCCTTTGCAGTAGAAAGGGTTAGAAATGTCTTGGAGCAGAATTAATTGCTGCCAGTCAAAAAGCAGTAGGCCTACGATATCCTTTCCCTACAAAGTTATCATAAAGTATGCAATTTGTAGCCATAATAAATTCTATTTTGTCATCCCTTTATCAGGATCTAAGGCAGAAAAATATGCACAAGAAGCTTTATTGAGGGAAATGGAGCTGCTTGGTGACATTGGAACATCTGAACATCCATCAGAACAACCTACTCCAAATATCCTTTATCAGAGCATGGAGGACATGAATGTCTTTATCCATCTCAGAAAGCTGCCAGCTGCTATTCAGAGTTTTAGCAGGGGAGAGATCCACCCCCCCTTTTCTCCCTCTCACAATGTTGCAATTAGAACATATTATTGCAATAATTTTCTCTGCAAGTTTGCCAATGATAAAAGTGTATCTCATTGAGTAAAGATGTATTTGAACACAAAAGTTTCCCATGTAATCAGTTCCCTGTGCATGAAACAGTGGAAAAGTTTAAAGAGAATATGACTGGCTTCATGAAAATCTAACTTCACCTCTTGTTCTTGTCTGCTGATGTGTAACGCAAGTTTAACTAACAACAAAGACAGAAAATTTTTTCACACACGATAATGAACACGATACCCAGCTATTCTGTAAGACTCTTCACAGATCTCAACATTTCATGGACCTAAAGCCAGCCGTACCAGACCTATCCTCGATGAGGAAGAGCTTTTCAGTGTCTTCACTACTCAGCCTTCTGATTCAAGATAAATTTCAATGAAAAAAAATAATGAGAATTCATGCAATATTATGTCCTCCATTTTTTCATTCTAATGTGAATTGTGAATTAATTTCTAGAATATTTCAGAAGTGATGAAACAAATAAGCAGTACGAAGACTTATCTGAAAGCTGATGTTTTTCCGTTGGACTTGTCTAGATCAGAACATTAAGCCTAGTTTCAACTATGCCAACAAAGAATTTCACTCCTATATGTCACAGGTGGACTACTGCTTTACATAAGGTGATTACTTGTTATGTAGGTAAATATGCTAGCTAGGTGTGCAGAGCTCTGAGTATTGGCAACTACTATTAAAGCCTAATATATTAAATAGGAAAATGGGCAAGCTATCCCAGATCTATAACTAAAATAATCCAAATAAATTCTTTACTATGCTAGCCCATTTTTTTTATTTTTTAAAATACATTTATTGTAAGGAGAAAACACTTCAGCCATTTTGTAGAAGATTTTGCATTAAGACATAGCTTAGGACAAACTTGCTCTAAGAAAATGGAGAGAGTATTAATCTTACGAGACACTAAAGTGGTCTCAGGAGGCAAACCAGAAGGTTTAAGGGGTTCTGTAGGGGGGTTTTCCTCTTTGTAATGAAGCAGCCCTTGAAATCCAATGGCAATCTTAACTATTCTCCCAGAAACTAGAGGAGTGAAAAAAGATATCTTTCCATTCAAGCAGGATCTTCTTTCTACCATGTAATTCAATACGTAACCATGCCTCCCTTTATGCCTACCAGATACAGACAGGAGACATCCCTATTCTCATCTGTACTTCACAAGTCAACCTAAAGCAGTATAAATGGTGTGTAAGACAGACAAGATTATCTCATTCACACAAGCAAGCTGCGCTCACTGTTTAAAAAAAAAAAAATCCTTAGCTTGAAACACTGACCTTTGCACATACTGATCCTTACTTTCAAAGTACATTTATTCATTTATACTTACCCAGAAAAATACTTTTCTGGTTATTCACAGCATACCAGAGCAGGTGCCCCATAAAGCCCTCCATGACCCTTCAGAACTGGGGCAGAGCTGTAAGGTGTCTCTGTGCTGATGGCAGGAGGGGTGTCGGCAAGGTCCTGCAGCACCACACACCTTCCCAGTGATTGCCAGAAACTCATTACTGCTGATGCTCTAGGAAATGCCTTCCCCTCACTCCTCAGTGCCACAAGGGTCCTGAAAAGGCATCTCAGGGTGCAAGTCCCTCTGAGGCACCTCTTCCTAATCACTTCTCTTAGATTTGCCTTCTCCAGGAAAAGAGTAAATTCCCTCTTTAGCAATTTCACTGTCATCTGCCTTCTCCCTGCTACAGCATCAAGCAACACAGCAAAGTAAGATACACGCAACAGCATCTGAGGTTGGGATTCCCAGCAAGCTCAGAAAAGTACACTCCAAGTAGAAGTGTAAGTTTAACAACTGGCTGCCTTTCTACCCCCCTCCTTCCTTGTACACACACCAGTGTGAGACTGCTGGCGGGCCATGGGCCAGGGCTGCGAGCCCTGGCCCCCGGTCCCATTCAGAGCTCATTCTCAGAGCAGTGCTCCAGCCCTAGGTGGGATCACGCTCATTAGCAAACCAGTTCGCGGTTTCTTTGTTTTCTTTCCAGTCCTGGCATTTATCAGCCTTGCGAGGAGCCGATGATCTAGTTTTCAGGGAGTAGCTCCCAATCATGTAACACATGCATGCTCTGTTCTGATAACACACTCCTGCAGCCTGGATTACTCTTCCTTGTACAGTTCAGGCTGGGTGACTCAGATCCCCACCTCTCTTTAAGACACCCAGCCTCCACACAGAAATGTAAATACTGTTGTTAACTCTGTATGGGCTGTGGTACCCAAAACTGCTACTGCTGGTTTATAAGTAAATCGGTGTGTGGGCCAACTAGTTTCACCCAGTCTGGACTGGGTAACTTGGTTTCATCATACAAAGCAATCTAGGCCACGCTGGCCTCAGCTCCTCCATCCTCCTGCCACTGCTTGCTGCCATCCTGAAAACTTTCCACATCTTCATTCTTAAGGTGGATCAGTTCTCTGACCTCATTTGCTGTGTCATGCACAGCTTGGTGGGCAGAGCTCCAAGGGTGCCGCTCTGCAGTGCCAGAGCTAGCTGCATGTGGGGAAGGAAGGGAGGGAAAATGTTAAGACATCATAAAACTGCTGCCTTGCAGCATTTATTGCAGCTATTAACAACATATTTAATTAACCATTAAGTGGTATAAAAGGCAATAATCAAACATATGCATACACATTTCCTTTTCTGCCTGTGATCTCTGCTAAGCTACCAGTGCCTACAGAGAATACGTATGACATGTTAATGACCCAAATTAAAAAATAATAATAAGTTACACTGCCTGGATATGTTTACAAGATCACGTTACTCCTCTCCTCCCTGTAATTATCATGGGCAACTCTGGAGCTGCTGGATCACTCTTTCTTATTGAAGAGCACTTTTCAACTATGATTTTAAGCAAAGTCGATAATAATGGGTATTAATGCTGACTATTTCAAATAAATGGTCTAATCACACAAGAACAGAGTCTTCTTAAAAGACAAAAAGCAATGAGAAATATTTCACTATAAAATAAATCAATGACACCTTGAAAAGACTAAGATAATCAAGAAAATGCTTTACTCCACCTCTATTAATATAAGGAATTTTGATAATTAGAAATACAGGACCATAATCTCCATGGTATTTAACCAGTGAAGTGTTTGTTCCCTTGGTGAATGAACATTAGGCCCTTAATTGATCTGCTTAGTTCAAGAAAACAGCCAACAGCTGAATAACAAACTTTCTAGACAAAAGAGATTGTTGTGAACCATGAAGCAAAATGTTTATATTTTAGGATCATTTTTTGTTTTCACAACAACAAATATATATATATGCTCTCTGAAAGGACCGCATGTTAGAAATAATTAGCAAGTCAGAAATCTCTTTATTGCCTGCTTCTGTTTCAATATATAGACTTTTGCTCTCTATCAGATCAGAACCACTTGGGAATATAAACCGAAATAGCAGTGGGTGTCAAAATAATTCAAATCAGTTAAAGACTACTTAGCTATAGCTTTGGAATATTTAATATTCTTGTCTGAATAATTTTGCTCTTCCACAGGCTGAAGAATGCATACTACTACTACCTAACATACAGACTTTATCTCTCACACACAAAAATCAGACCTTACATGCTTTATATTTCTAAGGAAAACAAAATCAATTTCCTCTCCAAGACACAGAAAAAAGAAAGCCTATAAACATTCCCCCAAAAGGAAGGACTGCTGCATAACCTTTGACCTGTAACAAAGCATTCTCTACTATTGCTGACATACAGAAAGAAGTTACAAAAACATTTGTCTTTTCCATACCTGAAGATACAGAAAACTGCTAGAAAGGGCACATATCACATATTCACAAAGACCAAAATCACAATGTCTGATCTTGTTCCAGCTAGTAAATACCAGGATGCTGACCATCCGAATTAGGATAATTGATAGATAGATACAAGGTGCTTCCTGTAAAAACTGACATTTAATTATGACATACTTAATCTGAATGATGTTATGATAAAGGAAGCAGTTGGACCACATTAATTAGGATGAATTAGGACTTAATTTTAAAGCTACATTTGTTTTGCCTTTAATTTGATGTAGAAATTCCATAGGACTTCTGTTGGACTCATGTTACTTCTCAAGGTACTTAAGGTAAGAGGATTCATCTCTCAATCTTCATCAGTCTAACAGTAAGGTGTCTAAGTCAGAGCCTAGCACACCCCTGTAGGACACTTTCTATGCATGTAGGGGAAAATAGAAAAGCTACTCTCAATTTAGTCTCTAATTTAGAAAAATAAAATATACAGTACTGAATCAAATAGCTACAAAGACTCAGTCCTCTCTTTCAGGAGCAAATACTCAAGGCACATGCATATAACTGACAGAAAGCATGCACTTCTTATCAGTGGGATTTTTCATTTACAATGCAAGCTAGAGCTAAACAAGATCTTTAGCCAAGCTTAGAAAAGAAAACTGATTTTGCTCTCCCTTAGGCTGCGTGTAATTGTAGATTTGGCAAAGATTTGACCTACATGTAAAATAGTTTTTGTAAGGTTTTTCTCTGTTCCTTTGTTTGTGGGACACTTACCTTGCCTTTCTGATTCAAAGGTTCAATAGTTAAGTTGTCAGGGCCAATGTCCACAATCATCCCCATCTGAAACCCATCAGTTGGGTGTGGAGCCCAAACAGGCTTCCCGTCCTCCATTGTGGGATCTATCCAGTATTTCCTGTAAGAACAAAAAAAAACCCAAATTGTATACAAATTTAGTAAACTATCAGGATTCACTATACAGACTTCAGTTTATTATGTTTATTCCTATTATTCAGTGTGGAAGGAGCCAGCCTGCAGACCAGAGTTAGCCTGTCAGGATAAGATTCTTCCAGCCTTTTTCCAACCTGTGATGCTTTGCTTACAGAGGACACCCTCAAACTTGAGTATCGAGTTTTGTGGGGGGGTCTACAGCTGCTCCCTGCAGCTCTTTCCCCAATTTCCCTAACCAAAATGGGGGCCTATCTCATGATCAAAATAGACGTACAAGACAGATTCGAAGCTAAGACTGTACTAGGAGTGTGTAAATACATGTCTATACACATGCATAGACAAAACCATACATATACACACATGCATGCAGGGGGTCACATGACCAAAGGATACTTGTCTGTACTTGATTTGGTGTACAAATACTTGAAAATACTTGCATTTCTGTAACTGGCACATGTCAAGGCACAGGAGCAGAAATCCAGTCTCTTGTCATTTGAGACGAATGAACATGCTCACTCTTTCATGTGGGTGGGCATACGGCTTTTAAATAATCCACAAACATATTTGGTCACAATTGATTTATCATTCTATAAGCCTCTGAGAGACTGACTTCTGATACTGTAACATTACAACTCTGCCTCCTAAGGAATACCAACCTTACCATCTATAAAAATATGGTTTGAGAAATGTTTCAGAGGAATTTATGGTATACAAGAGAAACAGATGCAAAGGCCAAGACATTCAAACCTTAGGCTCCTCAAGTTATGTAGCTAAATAAGCTCCAAATTAAAAGCAGTATTTGATTGCATGCAGTGCTCTTTGAGCTAACCAGGAAAGTTGCCAGGACTGGCACACTCTGAATGGCTAATGGTGCCATTTCAAATACGCTGAATTAGTCCTTTTTTTTTAAAAAAAAAAAAAAAAAAAAAAAACCAGAAAAACCCCACCACCTACTTCATAGTTCTTACGCTAATAAGAATAGAGTCCACACAGCTTGAAAGGCTCACTTCTCCTGGACATTTCTTACTCCCCTCCAAAACTCATTCACATACTAAACTGACATGTTTTAGTGATTCCAAAACTTGTAAAAAGTATCTCATATCACTAAGGTGTAACTTGCCCCTCTCAGTATGAACATAATGATCTTGGCAAGCAGCAAAGAAAACACTGACAGAAAACTCCAAGAGTCTGTAAGCTAGGAAACATCCCCCATTTTTCTTTTCCCACATCTGAAGGAAAAGGGAGCTCCAAAATTTCTCGCAGTCAAAGAAGGCTGCAGACCCCTTTGCCATAAGCAGCAGCAAGGAAAAGAGTCATCAGCCCACCAGAAAGCTGTACAACCACGAGCAGAAAAGGACACTTGTCCCACAGAGGATCTGTCAGGACATGCTGCATATGACCTGCTTTTTGCTGCCTCCAAGGAGTTTAGAAAGGTTTGAAGAGAAGAAAAAGCCTTGCTGTGAGTGCTTTGGAATGCTGCTGGTCTTAGCATCTTATTTGTCAAAGAATACACCACAGTTTCATGGGGGGTTTTTTTGTTGGTGGTTTTTTTTTTTTTCTAACCAGATCCGACCTCTGAATACAGCTGCCATCATGGGCATGGTTTCTAAACAGCTGAGTTTATTTCTGGATATAAGCAGGCCTTCATTTCTTCACAAGTCTATTATTTGCTTTTAAAATGCTAGTTCAAATTAGTACTTATGTGATATGTCAACAGCCACTAAAGACAAGGCTCTCTTACATCCTGAGTAGCATGGCCAGGGCTCCAGACGTAAGCATGTCGCACCAGAAATAAACTGAAATTACTGCCAAATTTCTGCCAAAAGTTAGGATCTGACCTCCCCAATTAGTATCTGGAGGTTTCTGCTCACTGACACAGGCTTTTGCATTCTTACATATTCTTAACCCTACTTTATGCTTTATTAATAAGTAATGATAGGGGACTGCCATGAGCTAAATACTGTCTTGAAAGACAGAGCCGTGATTGAATTCACCAGGAAATGCATGTTAAGAAAAATACTTGAGGCTTTGCAAGCATCTAAGCAGCCACTGGGTGAAAGCATCTAAATACAAGTGTAGTAGTTATTGACATGATAGTTACTTATAATAAATGAAGACTTCTGCCTGAGAAGTGACAAAAACAGTTGTAATATTTTGGTTTTGGCACCTTTCTATCTCTGTCAGCTGGGATTCTGATAGGCAGCACATTAAAATTAGATACCAAAACCTATCATGTCATACCTGCTCTACTATCTACTCCTCCATCTGATGTATATGCCATTGCCCTTGAGACAGAAGCATGAAGTCTATACCTGAACTAGCTCTTGAATAGCCGGTTTCCAGCCCTGCATTTTAAGGTAAGCAGAAACAAAAGTTGTTCAAAGTTCAACTACCTTTAGAAAAATGAAACAGCACTTTTTAAAATATGAAACCATGTTTTACTGATTAAAACACACATATTGCAGAGTACCAACTTGGAAAAACATAGCTTTGGATGGAGCACCTTCAAATCATATTTTCTCCATAAAAATACTGCCCCAATCTAGTTACAGACCATTCATTACTAGCTATCTGTGGAAACAAACTTTTTCCTTCTCCATGTGCATCCATCTAAATCCAATCTACATACAGCAAACTTTACTACACTGTTGAAAGAGCACACTGTTTCTGAAACTATGAAAGCAAACAGATTCATGTCCAGACTAAAAGCACTAAGGCAACAAATTTGAGAGCAACACCACCAAACACAAGCAGTCATCTGAATGATGCAGCCAAAGAAAGGAGGGCAAAAGGAGCCATCTTCCACATTTGTATTTGTATATATGTACTTTACATATATTAAAGATTAAAGTAGTTGATTATAAGTTGCTAGGTCATTTTGGTCTTCATAATTAAGACCTCTTCAACTGAAGGAGAACATTCACAAAGGTTACGCTTATAACTAGGAAGTCCCTAGAAAAAGAGAGCAGGAATCTGTACTGGAGTTAGATCCCTCCGTTGAGCAGGAGAGGGTCAGTAATAAACAAGCTTTTGTCTGAAGTTAGTAAACTTAATAGCTATTCCTTCAAATGTCAGATTTTATATTTCATAATTGGCAAGCAGTAACAGGCCTTGCCTTAATTATCAGTAACAGCATTCAACATGTTCATCACTGGCTAACACAGCTTGCAAGAAAACACTATACTACACTCCCCAGATTACGACAGCAAGAAAAAAACACCCATCAGCTCTTTAACTTTTTCTGCATTATTATTCTCTCTTTTGGAGAATATTTGATGATACTGTTTCTCAAAAAAATTTTCATAGATACACATTGAGTATATGAACCACTAAGCATTTCTCACTTGAACCTTAAGTTTACTTAACTTCACTTACTCATTTTAAAAGACTGTAAAACAATTACATTTTGATTTTATAGAGTATTCAAAAGGAAATCAAACAAAGAATTCTAGGAAGGCAAAATACAGCAATGCAATTTTAAACTTGCTACCAGAGCCCAGAGGTAGGCATTTACATAATCTGATCCTATTTACTATCCTGTGAACAGTTTACTATACCAAGACACTGTAGTGATTGCTGAATTAACCAAAACAAATGAAAAAATTAAAACTCATTGAACAACTGACAGTATCTCATTAGGTTCGCTAAATCCAAGGAAAATAAACTAATCAGAATAGGTATAGTATCAAATAATCACAGTAAAGGTAGAATTTCATAGGATATTTTATAATTAAAAAAAAAAAACCTAGTACATGGGAGTTTAAGAGCTGCTCAAAATTCTGCAGATTACACCAGGCACATGCAAATACTTTGCAAAAGGTCCTGTGAACACACAGGACAGATAAGACAGAGGAAAACATCAATACATAGTGGTAGCTTACAATCAATCAAGTTATTTACGACCCGAGTTCATTTTTTAACTGAAACTTCAACAAATGAAAGCTGAGGCAGCATTCCGCACTCTACAACAGGTGACATAACATTTCAAAGGAACTGCAGGTACAGGACAGAGATATTTCTTTTCTAGCTAAATGCAAAAGAGTCATAACTGCAGTGTTTAACCAAATATTAAACCCATCCAATTTTTTTTTATTTACTTTTTCAATTTACTACAAAACTTCTCTGCACTAACTCACTCACTCACTAGAATACAGCACAGCATAAAGCTATCTTCAAAACCAATTTGCCCTGAAAATATTAATGCTGACTTGTTAATTGTCCATACATACTGTAGATATGTAGATATGTAAGTAAAGAGTAATAAGTCACACATCTGAGAATCCCTAGACGAAAACTTCTTTAAAAGCTACATGCTCTGGCTGACAGAGACAATTTGAGCACAATAGCTGATGGAATTATTCTCATGGCATGCTCATTTTCTTGTATATTTTCATGTATCAACATGTTTCCAATACTGAGCAGCTAGAAACCGATTTCTGTAGTACTTATGTAAGAATCACTCTCTTGTACTTGTATTCACTTTGTATTCAGCAGTCACATAGGAAATATCTACTCTACTGTCGTGTTTACTATTCAAAACATTTAAAAAAAAAAAGAGACAAGCCAATCCCTCATGCTTAAAGCAGAGAAGAAACCTAGTTGTATTTTCTCCACATTAAATGTGGCAATTCCTAATCACAAGAAAACTGTTCTGGACCTCAGTAAAGCAAGGCTGCGATGTTCTGTATTGTCTCTCAAACAGCTTCATCTGGAACAGTTGTGGTCTCTTTCCACATCCCTCACTATGGGAAACATCTATGAAGAAGTTCTGAAATTGAAGGAAAAAACTCAAGTAACTCCACAAATATACCCTTGAAGAACAAATTTTAAAGCACAGAGGAAGAGGTGTGGTAGAGGCAAGTTTGGCAAAAGACCTGTACAGCTTATCCTAACCATCTCACCTCCCTGCGTCCTAATTGCTGCTCAAGCCAATTCACCCCAGCTATGCTCCTGGCTTTGCTCCCTGCTTCTGCCTCTTCCCCTCCTGCCCACCGTGAGAAATACTGATCCAGTGCAGGAGACTGAGTAACAACAAGTACTTGGGGGGGAAAAACCCCACGTAACTACTTTGTCTGCAATATCTAGATGCCTGTTCCATCCAAATAAGCTCCTAAAAAGAATTAATTTGTTAACTCAATTAATGGTAAGAAATTATCTTCACAGTAACTGAATGCTTCATATTTATCACTAATCTGAAAAGGTGTTACATGCATTGAGCTGTAGGCAAGAACTCTTCCAGTTTTGAAATACATTGCTTCATGCTTTTCAACACAGGGTGTTTAATTCAACTAACACTTTTGTACGTATATGCACCTTTCACAGAACAAAAATGTAGCCCATTAAAAAAGGATGAGATAATTTTAAAAGCTCCTATTGTAGGAAGCTTATCTAACAAATTTGTACTTTAACTGAACAACCTCTTAAAAGGATGAGCGTCTTTCCACTGTTGTTTACTATGTGCCAAGAGCCTCAATACTGCCTAACAAACAAAAATAAATACTTCCTGCCAATAAAATCTGCCATTGACGGTTACAGCAAATGTTCAAGAAAGCCAAAAGAAGGAGGATTTGGGCAATCACAAAAAAAACACATCAAGTTTGTGGGTGTGGAGGAAGAAGGAAATCCACAAGAGGATCCAGAGACAGAAAAAGATCCCCTGTTGCACACCAGGAGAAGAGAGACAGCAAACACTGCAAATCTGCTCTCTTATAAATTGTATTGTGTGAGAAGATGCCTAGGAATGGAGAAGACAGAAGGTTGAAAAAGACTTAGCAAAGGAGACAGCAACACACATTTTATATTACCTAGCAGAATGACTTTAGCTTGTATTAAATCCTAAGTTAATCACCACCACATTTCCACTTGACAGGATGTACCTCCAGGAATAATGACCAGGGCATATATGAAGGGAAAAAATTAAAAGCTGATTCTATAAACCCAAAAGAGTAAATTGAAGGGGAACAAGCAGCTTCCATCTTCATCAATACCAACAGACTTAGTTCTCAGCAAGCTGTAGTATGGAAACATTTGCTTAGACCTTTAAAAGAAAAAGCTATCATATAAAGCTTTGTGTGTCAACTCTAAAAAAGTTACAGTAGTTCTAGCTTCAAGAATTTCAAATCTACCAAAAGGCAATATCTCACTGTTACTAAGCTTAACCAAAACTGCTAGCTGCAAAATCCTTGGCAGACAGGGTGTGCAGGAGCAAGTGCTTGTGGGGGAAGCTTTCCAGTGGACTTGCCCATCCAGGCTTACTGGTTTTTTGGAAATGCACCCCTCATCAGACCCCATGAGCACTGAAGATCTTTGTGGCACCTGATGTCACTGTGCCCCCCGCATGCAACTGTGCCCCCCGCATGCAACTGTGCCCCCCGCATGCAACTGTGCCCCCCTGCGCTCCACACAGCAAGTACTGACTCGATCTGTTGAGATGTGGCTTATGCAGGATCATCTTGCCACAGTAACAGTTCAAAATGAGAACAGAACAAAAAAACCAACCAAACAAAATCCTCTATACCATGAAAGCCAGGCTGAAACAGCTCTTACATGCAGCAACATAGTTCTAGTTAATCGCTTAATAAAATCCTAGCTAGTTATAAAATTCTGTCGAACTTCAGAATCAATTGAGCCAGTATTTGTCCAACTGCAACTGCTGTTACACAAGACCAAGAATGATGAATTTTGTACAACTTCAAGCTTGTAAAATTCTAACCGCAGAGGTTGTGGTCTTCTGACTATGACATTGGGAAACTAAACAATTCATATTAGGATTAACGAGGTCTGATGATTTCATCTGTGATTCCTGCTCTTCTGCCAGCTCTTTAAGTTACCATTCTCTCAAGAATATTTTTCCTATTTTAGTTCCTACTTACAAAATGGAGGTTTCTGTCCCAATTCCTGTTAATTAAAATAACCCGAGTGGAGCTTCCTGACAACCCAAGGAGTAAGTATGCCAAGGGGATCCACACAAGCATTTTAAACTAACAGCAAGACCTAAGCCAGTAATAGCAAGACGCAGAAAGAAGAAAAGTAGGAAAAACCAAAACCGGTCAAATTTCAGCATGACATTAAAAAAAAAAAAGTTAAAATTAAAGAAAGAACTCCTCAGTTACAGCCTGGACACTACTTCAGAAGCACTACAAACCAGAAATGAGGACCAGAAAAAAACAGAAGAAAACCAGCATGGCTAAGAGACAGAGTTTGAAAGAGGTTGTTCAACTTAACTCTTTCAGATTGTGCAAGTCAGCCCTAGTGAAACCAGAGGGCAGTGAGAGGCGAAGAAAGGAAGTGCAAGGCAGAACTCAGCAAACAGATAAAGGCATCAAGCAAAATCAAAGGCATCTTTTAAGCCATCTCATGATAAAGAAGATACAGGAGCAGACAGACGCTCTCTCTGGCAGATCTAGCTGGAGTAGTTCGAGCTAACTTCAGAGGTGAACTCCGGAATTAACTATCCCTGTAGATGAGAGAGCACACTGTGACACCACTGGTAGCAGTGCTCGAGCACGCTAACTTAATCACATTCCACGACCAGCCTCAACAGGGGCAGGTAACTTCACGCACCTTCAGCTAGCACTTTAACGGTGTACTTGTTTACACCTTTGTATGCCACATTTGAAAGTGTAAACTCTCTCTAAGCTAACAAAGTTTAAATTCTCCTCCAGTTATGTCATTTATCAGCCTTTCCCCACCCATCAATCGTCTACATTTCATACTCGCCTACTGTCAATTTAGAATGCCCCATTTCCCCAGCCAATGCACCGTGCTGCCAAGCTATTGCTCACCTTCAGGTGACCTAATAAAAGAACTGATGTGTTTATTCCCTTTTAAGACTACACACTCATGGGTTTCTCATTGAGCTCTGTATACAACATAAAACAAAAACTACCAACTGGCTTCAAGTCTGCCAAACACAAAAGACCTCAGCTCCAGCACAAAAAGTAGAAAATCAGATTGTGCAAATTAAAAAAAAACAAAAACAAAACCAAAAAAACCCCACACACAGTGAGGTAAAGAAGTCCTTCCTTTGATTCCTAAATACTTAAAGGAAATGCTATCACTTGTCATAAATACTGGTTTGGTACATAAATATCTGGTCACTAGCTTCCATTATCTGAATTGCAGAAGCTGCACATTATTATTATAATGAGGACACCAGAATTTTAATCCTCTGTAGGGCATTAAAAATATTGGCTAAAAGCACATCTTGGTGTAACCAGCAGGGGCCCATACCAGTTAAAGCAAGCATATATTGTATTTGACATCAGCTTTTACCAAGCTGATTGAGGCCAAGGCACACTGAATACCAGTAATTTATTCTAACTCATATGAACGCAGACAGACCCAAGAAAGTTCATCCCCTCACAAGAAAAATCAAGGACATATTCCTAAATACCAATTTAAGGGAAAAAACCAAAACCAACCACACCAACAAGAAAACCCCACTTTCGAGTGTTTTTAAGTTTTGGTAATTCAACAGCAATTCAAGAACTCTCCACAACTTAATTGATTTTTCAAAAAACTGCTTGAAGAAGAAAGCTCACACTAACTAGTGACAATATCATACATTTTGTACTTTCAAATGCTCAGCCCCTGAACTTCAGGCAACCCTACAATTTCAACAGAGAAAGTCAAGAGCTGAATCGTAACCTTAAGCCTATCAGTAACTTTGTTCTCCCTGGCTGAGCTCCTGAATGCTTTAAAAATACCCAGGGACTCTCAGGGAATAACTAATTCACACCTGCATCCCCATCCCTGAACTCAGTTGTTGTCAACTTTTGAACTTGAGATATATAACCCTCTCGCTGCAGTGTAATAGAGCAAAACTAAGTAAATAAGTAAATGTAAATATAAGCAAGAAAGCAACCTGCACTGACTTTTATTAGTTTGATAAATACATATGTGTATAAATAACAGAATTGAGAGACACATTTGCATGATGATTTGTTTTTAAAGGCCAGCAATAAGAAAACATTGCTAAATGCCACTTCCCAGTACATATCACAGTGAAAATGGAACTTATATTTTAGAAAAATAAGAATATATACTGAGCCATGATCCAAGTCAAATCTTTATTAAAGGAGAAAGTACTAGAAACCAATGACAATCATCATCAGCAGATTAATGGGTACAATCCAGAACCATTTACTGGCATCTCTCTCTGCACAGAAATGATAATTCTTTCAGAGACAGAATTAGATCCTAAAAATGCTTACATTATCTTGTGCCACCTCCTTTTTAAATTATTCATATCAGTTTGTACTTCTAACAAAAAGTACAGGTGTAATTCATAGGTGATGGGCTGAAAAACAGACAATTCTCTACGGATTGTAATGAACTGTGGAGAAGTTCCCCCTTCAGAGACAAGTAACTAAAAAGCAAGATTCTTGTCCAAGAAAAAAAAAAGGTGACAGAAGGATCAACGGTTGAACTCACTAATGTCACTGATTAAGTAATTCTGAGGGATGAGACTGAAAGCTTTCTCTTAACATAAAAGAGCATCAGAGCTATTCAAGACAGTTACCAAGAGCAAAGCACAGAAAAGTAAGTATCCAGAGCTATCCAGAGAAAGTGTCTGTAACAGAACATGTTTTGTCAATAAATCCACCAGTTTTTTCCCGGGAGGATGAGTACAATGGGCAAGATGATGCAAGATTGTACAAAGAGCACAGCATGAGACAGTAATTACAAAGAAATCATCTACACTATCTCAAAGAAATATCTGGAACATATGCTTTAAGAATAAAATCCACTGAAAATCATTAAAATTATCCGATGCAAAAAGGCCGAAAGACACGGAGTTGTTCAGCCTGGAGAAGAGAAGGCTCCATCCAGGAAGACCTTATTGCAGCCTTTCAATAAAGTGGGCTTGTAAGAAAGATACAAAGACACTTCTAACCAGGGCCTTTAGTGACGGGACAAGGGGCAACAGCTTTAACTGAAGGAGGGTAGATTTACGTTGGATATAAGGAAGACAATTTTACAATGCAGGTGGTGAGATACTGGAATAGGTTGCCCAGAGAAGCTGTGGATGTCCCATCCCAGGAAGTGTTTGAGGTCAGGGTTGGGTGGGACGTGAAACACCCTCATCTAGTGGAAGGTGTCCCTGTCCGCGGCAGAGGGGTTAGAAGTAGATAATGTTTAAAGGACCCTTCCAACCCAAACTATTCTAAGATTCTAAAATAAACTTTAATTCTTGTACTATTCCAGAAGAGTTTGTATTTTCACAGAAGGTCGGGCGCTGGAAAGGCTAGGCATCTCAACAGCTGTAAATCAGACATAATCTACCACTAGCACCGACAGGAACTCAGCAGCAGGGAAAACTGCAGACCATAACAACTTCCACATTAGCCACATCCTGACCACAGCTTAACGCTCTCGTTTTTGGTAGAACACTAACTCTCTGCAAGGTCTGAGAAAGTCCTGGGCTTCTCTAAATCTAGGCACGAGGTCCAGCAGAATATGGACTCTGGATCACAGCTAATCTTTGCTCAGATTTTGGCAAAGCCTAAGACAAATGTACTCCTGCTAGACAGGCTGTTTTTGCTACTGCTGGATCAGTGTCTTAAGGACCTGCAGCTCCATACTTTTACAGTCCATGAGTTAAGAAATCCATCTCAAGAACATCCTGCTCATTCTTGTTCAGAAAATGGTTAGAGCTAAGGCAGAAGATTGGAATCAAAGTTCAATTGTATTTTACTGACTCATTTTAAAAGCTCAAATATATCATCTGAACGCTACTCACTAGCCGCACCATGTATAAAATGTTACTTATTACTTTAACAGGAATGCTGCAAGAAAGCGCATCCTTATTCAACAGGAATGAGCATTGACATTAAAGTCAACTTTGACTAAAAATTACCAACCAGTATTCCCACAAAAATAATTATTAATTTTCTGTCCAAGTGTTACAAAACCTACACAAAAGACCAGGGTTGGCCAAATCCATCTTTCAGAAGAGATCTGAGGTAGCTTTAAGACTAAGGGCTAATAGGTAGTCCCATGGGGCAGGTGATACAGTGAACGCACTGCCTCTTCACATGCCAGAGGGCCATCCCTGAGGCTGGGAACTGCGGTAAAGCACAGCAACCACGAGCACATGTGGCCTCAATAAATCTGATACGAAAGTGGACTGAAAATAATACATTCAGAATCACGGCTACCAGGATCTACACTTAAATGTAATTACAAATTTTGTACAGTAGCTCATGCAGAGGACAAACCACCATGGTCACATGCTAAGAACAGCCTATTTATTTTGGCAAGGAGGCCAAAAGTGGAGTTAAGGAAAGCTTTTGGCCAGGTTGTAAATTCAGCCACAAAAATGTGGCTCAGGTTTTTTTAAATTCAAAACTTCCTGAGCAATTACAGCTGGAACAAAATTTCTGGGAGAATGAGCACTGCCATGCTGCCACTGCTACGTCCCAATGCAGCCTGAAGATGAGAGAGATTATCTGTGCCACTTGATCTTTCACTTCAGAATATGTGAAATATTTATACAAAGAGCAAAGGTTAGGAAACTCATCACAATCACTTTTGAATTCTCCTCCTTCAATTACACAAATATTTAGTTTCCAGTTCATTTTCCTTTCTTTAACAATTATCCCAAAATTTATCATTACAGTGGGGCTAGGATCATATTGCACTAATTTTCATTTCAGAAACAAAATAAAAACACCAGTATTATTTTCAAATCCAAGTGATACCTTTTCTCCATTTTATTGCTTTACAGCCTTTCCTACAATATTTTGAAATAAACTGCACAGATTTTAGAGCAAGAACAGGTAAGTCATATAGAAGCCCTGTATGGTCAATTTTAGATACTTCTGATTTGGTGGGATTTTGTGTGTTTCTCTTTTCTTACTAATTGTGAGATTTTAATAAAATCCATTATCTCAATAAAAGGACAAGTTCAGAATTGTAGGGCATATTATTTACAGAATTTTGTCCTGTAGCCTTGAGTTTTAAACTCAGTGGATACATCTACATTAGTAAATAACACAGTACAAACCATAGAAGCAAATTTGTACAGTGAAAGAGCAGTGCTGAGGGGCCAGTGTCAATACTACAGGCATTTTGAGAGTTTTACTAAATCCACTCAGTATGACTCTAGTCTGGGTCCCTGGACTGAATATAAATTCACAGCTGGAGAATATCAGGTGCCTGGACCTGAAGTGCTCTAACATAGTAACAGGCAGGTTTAGGGCATTTTTCCTTTTTATCTGGATTTTATCTTCAACTTTATCACCATTTTAATGTAAGCTTTATTTTTTAATACTGTGCATTAGTGACCATATAACATATAGGTACCAGTCATATAGCATTATTAAACAGCAAGAAAGGAGTTAAAACAATGGGAAGATAGCTTCTCATAACTTTTTTTTAAATAATGTAATCTAAGTTATTCTTCCTTCTTCCCTCCCCAGAGACAGACTATTCCTACTACAACAGAAACATTTTGCCTTAGACCTCCAAAGTTCAATCCTTAAAACGTAGGTTTCTTTAAAAAAAAGAGTTCAAACACCAGCCAAACTGAGTGTTCCCCTTCAGACTTTATATAATTGTAGTGATCTTGCTCTCTAAAACAAGGCACAATTAAAGTTATCTTCAGTTCCCTCTAAGATGATCCAGCAGCCCCCAGCCTGGGAGCCACCAGCAGGCAGCTCTCACCAACCCACACAAGGGCACTGATGAGTGGCCCCAGCCACAGGAGGACACCTGAAAACACTGTTGTCTAATCAAATGAAAGATCTCAAAGTAAAATATCGCTTATATGCTCAAAGGGTAACTTAACACCAGCTCCCCATCAGATGATGCGGTGGACCGGAAACATGAAAGTAGAAGCAACAGGAATGCGATTAAGTCCTGTTCCTGCATGTTTTAACATAACCCTGTTCAGCAGTCCCGAACAAAGGCTTGTGCTTATTCAACCTACAAATAACTTTAATCATCGTGTTTTGACTAAAACTGGGGTATGGATTCCTCTCTAGAGCAGATTAATCCTTCTGCTGCTCGTCCGACAGGGGAGATTTGAATTAGGTCTTTAAGCCAAAAGCACAGCTAACATTTGCAGTTGTGCAGATCTAATCATGAATTGAAATTTCTGTTCCTGTTCCAACATCACATTATAAAAAGTAAACTTTTCTTTCATTTATGTGCAATATATAAAATGTAAATCCAAATTGTTTTAAAAACCACGCTGGAAAGCACTATTAAAAATACCCTAGAGGAGAGTGCACAAGGCTCGCACACACAAGTTTAAAGTTCCCAAATACAAGATCAGTGCAACGTTACTCTTCCCCACAAACCACAGATACCTCCACCAAAAAACACAAGTAAAATCCTCTTCCCCCTCTGCCAGGACAACTCAGCCCCCTTACTCACTATGTAATGCTCCATTTACAATCAGCTAAGAAACTATCAAGAGGTATCCAGATATTTTGTGACTGAGCAAAGAGCCCGGGAGGGAAAAAAAAAAGGAAGAAAAAAGGCGAGGTAATTTAAGAGCTCACTGTCGCAAGGACAAAAGTCACGTTTCCATTTTCTCAGTCCCCTCCTCCCCAACTCAGGCAGTACCAGCCTCAGAGCCTCCAAGCCAGCTCACTGCACTGCAAGAGCAGAAAAATATCTCTGCCAAAGTGCACACTTCGATCTACTTAAATAGTTCCTCTCAGTTTGAAAAGAAGATGGCTGAGCTTCACTGCCAGCATAAGACAGAAGTAGAAAGTATATCCACAAGGCAGAGGTGAGAGCAGAAACTCCTCCTTGAGGTACCAGCAAGTTATCACCTTGGCTGTCCACATCTGAAAATCCATGCAAAGGATGCAATCTAAAAGATCAAGGATCTATACAGACGAAATATCTGCTTTTTCTAAGGCACAAAAATGAGTCCACTCGTAATTCAAAGTTCAAGCAGACTTACTTTACTCATTTTTAACACACAATCCGTTCTCAGACATGAAAGTTTCCCTTCACTAAAAGCAAAATATTTGATGCAAAGAAACTTGATACAAAGAATATCTGAATCATTAATTAAGGGTATTTTCTTAATGATTCAGGTTAAAAACCTCAGACCTTTTTAAACCTATTTCTCCATATCTTTGAAGATTTTGTTCAATACTTTTGAAAAGTCAGCAGGTTTTCTCATCTCTCACAGCTGATGCTACCGGTAGCATTTTGAAAAAAAATCTCAAAATACGTACAAGCAAAGCCTGAATTATCTATACACAGCTTGAGTTCAGATGTTCAAGGCCAATCTAGAAAACCCTGACTTTTATCTTCAGAGAATAAAGATGCATCTTCAAACATCTCAAAAAGAAGCAAGTACATATAGTATTTACCAAATTTTTTGTTCTCATGGTTGCACAACACAAAGGGAGAAAGGGAAAATGTAACAGAAGCTCCACCAGCAGAGCTTCTGGAATTGATTACCGTCTTTTCTTTGAGCTATCTGATGTCAAGTAGGGTTGCCATCATGTTTCCCAAGTGTAAAAGAAGGGCACTGTAAGTAAATCACAGAGGTTTGGCCAATATCATCTTTAGGGTTTAAGTAACACTGTTCTAGAAGCTATTTTTAACTGCTGGTTTGGCAGCCTCCAAAAGGGGATAAGGAAAAAAATACTCCAAAGACCCCACAAATGTGAAATTTCTGACAGAATCCAAGTGCCCAGCAGAAACTTCAGGGGGTCCAGAAATCAAACAGACAAAACAATTTTTACAAGGTAATAAGCAAAAATAGACATCACAGCTGATGTCACAGGTTCAAACTGTGTATCAGCTACACGCCTACGCAAACAAAGGGCTTGATATCAAAACCATCACAACGGGCAATCAAATGAAGTTGTCTAAATGAGTGAGAAGGACTAGATGCAGCTGGAGCAGAAACACACTAACAGTCATTAGTACTTGTATTTAATTAACAATCTTGACAAAATTTCTAGTTTTCTCAACCCCATTCCAAAGAAACAGGCACAACCCAATTTACTGCAGCCTGCTATACATCATTGGAATTCACCCAAGTGACACAAAAGGAAAAACCAAACTTAATTAGATCAATTTAGATCAGTTGCTATAAAATCCATGGGTTTTGTTATTTGGCCCATTTAAACCTATTATCCAGTTAATCAATTAGAGATAAGGATAACATGAAAGTTCTTAAGCATGCTTCAAAGATACTTAAATCTTCTTATATTTTTTCTTTTAATTCAAACACCTGTGATCAAGGGCAGCACCTTTAAAGCCTTCCTCCAATTCTAGCCCAATCTAACTGAATAGTTTCAAAATCCTTCCCACTAAAAAATATATTACTATTAATTTCTAACCTTGAAGACACATCCCCTTGTTCTTTCAAGGCCAAGGAAAAACATTTCCTTCTTGTATATCTTTATAACTTTCCTCTATATGCTCAGTATCAGCAACACATAAATTCCATGAGGTTTTAAAAAATCCTTTGCCAAACAAACAAAACAATGAGGATCATGTAATCACAGGTTAAATATATACAATATTTACATGGAAAACAGACCACAGAATTGACCACAGAATTCTTCAATCTAGCAGAAAAAGCTGTGATACAATCACTGGAAAGAGAATCCACACAGACTAGAACCAGACACTATTTTAATCGCAAAGGCCATCAATCACTTTGAAGATCTTTTGTAGAATTACTTTTAACCAATAACACAGATTTTAAGTTAGTCTTAGATTTTTTTTTCTTCCTCGCTGAATATTTCTCAGTCTGATTTGCAAGACTTCACACACACACGCACACACACACACACACACACCCCCCACCCTGCCTTTTTTATTTCTTTTCAGTATATATACAGACACACCCAAACATAAGTGCTAGTGCCTTCCGCCAGAAACACCTAAGAGTCAATTCCTGGCTGGTTTCAGCATGTGCAGATATTGTAAGTACTCAGAAATGTCAACAATCAAAAGGTCCAGAAGACAATTCATAAAGTCACATGCAAAGTCCTGATGATAAAAGCATTTAATTAATGCATCTGTGATGACAAGCAAGACCCTTACTGTCGACTGACAAACAGTAAACACAAAACAGTCCCTGATTTTTTTCATTGAAAACTAACATGTTGTTACCTTTTAAAGAATGAAAAATACAATTCTAAATCAGACTGATCAAAGATGCAGAAGAAACTGTGCTGCTATTGAAGAAAAAACTGTGGGATCATGTACAACTTATCATCAATGGACCCACAAAAAGACAACCCAAAGAGTCCCTTGCTTGGGGCTTTACAAAGCATCCTCTTCAGCTTTCTGGACTTCTGGTCTACAAAGTTCTCTCAAGCACTCTATTTGGGACTCCAGTTTGGAGGTCTTCAGCACTTCCTATATTCCAGCAAATATATTCTTTATTGCAGACACACATAGTCCATACATCTTCTTTTTAAATTCATCCAAACTTTAAGCTCCATAGGAACTTAAGCAATCAGGAAATTCTACACAGAAATCAGGTATGACCAATTCAAATGCCTCCTTGTGAACAGAAATATTTCAAATCTGCTCTCATGATGGATACTTCTTCACTCCATTGAAGGACCTGAACACCCTCTTGGAGGGGCAGGGTGGTTAATACTAAACTCTTCATAGATTTCCTCTAAACTCTTCATAGATTTCCTCTATGTCCTCTCTGGAGTAAAAATCTTCCTCAAGGAAGTGGTTTGGGTTTTGAATTATTCATGGAAACTAGAAAACTGAAAGTCTGTTAAGTATAGTTGTCTTACAACGTCATGTGATTAGAGATCTTCTAAAGTCATCTTAGAAAAAATTCAAAACACCAGGTAAAAGAAACAATTATACGTAAAACAGAGAAATCTGACTATAGTGAAGAACTCAGATGGTTACTTCAAGTCGGGCACATTTCCTCAGGAACCCAGAAAAGCCCAATTCCTTTGTTTGGTGCTGAGACAAGAGAGAAATAAACACATGGGGTTCAGTCACCTTCCAAAGACCTGTAAAAAGTCTTGAGGAAAGAACTCAAGAATAATTGAGTTCAAAAACAGTAAGATGACAGTACAAAACAGCCCAACTGACACAACTCACAACCCACTGAACTAAAAAAAGCCAAAAACAAAACAAAAAAACCACAATCAATCCACAGACCCATTTTGCTAAATGCATCAACAGATGAATCAGTACTCTCATAACACCATGTCAATGAGGACTCCACCTCTCCTTACGAAGACTCATGTTCCACCCTCCACAATAGCATACCTATCTTCAGTTACAGGGATGGTCATGTTTCCTTTTATTGATTGAAGGACACAAGGTCTGAAGAATTATCTTATTATTTCTATTAAAAAATAGAGGATATTTAAAAGAAGCACTTGACTATAGTTTAGAAGACTGAATAAACCTGGGGTACTTTTTGCCACAGTATCCCCAAAAAACAAAAGCAGATATTTCCTTCTTACTACACAGAAAGAAAATTAATAATATTAGCCATTAACCTGACATTCATTTTGGCATCAATGCTCTGTTAAAAGCAAATTCACAACTTCCAGAGCTTCTGCTTTATTTGGGTGACTAGTAAAAACAACCTGCTAGCTATAATGATTTACTCTGACAAACTTAAAAAAAAAATACATGCTTCTTGAGTAACTCAAATAACTTCAGAATAACAAGGAAAACAATAAATTAATCAAATGCTTGCACAACCAGCAATAGCCATCTCCTATATTCCCTTCATAGACAAGGGTGAGCTGGCTAACCATCCAGTGTTATGACCTGTGAAGGATACAAATCTAATTTTGCTAAAAGAAAAATACCACTACATCTGGTCTGTTAAGAGATAATAAATTAATTCCATTTTGGAAGTGACGATTTAGCAAAATTTGCTGACATTCAAGTTTAAGCGCACAACAGAGAAGCACAAGTATATTTCAAAGGTTATCAAAAAAGTATTTGGTTTTCCAGCTTCTACTCTTCAAAACTTGGTTAAATTACTGCATCCAGTAAAACTTGAATGTGTTTTGAAGAGTAGGATTTCTCCATGTATCCAGCAGCCTGTGCTGTGTGATAATCCTCCTCTGATACGGAAGCTTTTGACATCATTCTGGAAATGTATATAGAGTGCATCCTATAATAACAGCATAGGAAACTCTCATAAACGAGGTGTGTTTCAGAGATGAATCCTGAGCCACCCAGGATGTGCTCTAATAACTATGGCAGCCTTCCTGTAAGCCTTTACTACTGCCAGTCTCTTGAACTAGTTTTATACTGAAAAACGTAAGGGAAGGGAGGTATAGGACAGAGAACTAACCTGGCCTGCCTTTCTATTGTAGCAGTGCAATAAAAGATAGGCCTTGACTGAGGTAAATTATTTTCAGCTTTGACGTTTGGCTTCTCCTCTTTCCCTAGGCATGCATAGCTTAACTCTTCTCCCAGCCTCAAATTGCCTTCTTTTTTGGCTCTCTAGAGAGAAACTTCCATTTATCGTTAAAACCGTCAGCTATCAGCAAGTCAAGAAATGGCAGGATCACTGAAGATATTGAAAAGACAACACAGCAGGAGAAAAGGCCAATCCTAGAAAATCACCACTGATGCTATTGCAGGTAAGAAAAACTCCTTGAAATGTTTTTGGTTTGGGGGAACAGCAGGAGGCCAGAAGCTTCCCACACTGCCAGGGGAAATGTGCTGGTTCTGCATCATGCTGTGCCTCCAAGCCCAGCTAGCCAGCAAGGCTTCACTTGGAAGGTGAAATGCATCTTACCCTCCTCTGTTCAGCATGTCTGCAGCTCAGCAGCCACTGCTCCAGATCGTGCTTCCTCTACATCACCTGACCGCTTCTGCCTACACCACCATGGTCAACACCAGCATTAATAATTTGGTACCTCTGGTAGTTCCTCCCCTTCTTATGCCCTTCTATTCTAAACTGCCCCCCACCCTTTACACGTTAAGCTGCACCTAATATTAGCTTGTAAAGTAGACCTTCATCTCAATGAAACAGTACTCCCTCCATTACCATTTTTCCCCAAATAGGAAAACAGATTGCTACTTTGGTCTAGGAATCTAGTGAAGCCACACGTATTTTTGGTAGCAAAAGGCATAAGGCTTTCTTTGCTAGGGTGCTCTTGGCATGGTGACAAGGTGCTTCTGTTGACCCAGAACAAGATCAGTGCAACATCATCAGGGGCAAGGACCACTGTGAGCAGCCAAAAAGATCCCTAGCAGAGAGGCAATCCTCAATAGCCTGCCACAACAAAAAATACTCCTTCCTGCTGATTCGTATGGGGAGGGAGTACGTTCTACTGCAGGGCTTCCCAGGCTGAGCTGGGCACACACAAGCAGAGCTTCCTGTGAGAGGAGTGTTCCCCACAGCAAATGCGTCCTCCACATCACCCTCCTAACCTCAGGCTGACAAGCAGGGTTAATTGTAGGTTGACAGCTTCCAAGTAATTACAGCCATCCCCAATCCAGCACTTACTGGTATGACATCGGTAATCCTCAACAAGGGAAGGCAGAGTAGACAAAAATATGGATTTTGATTAAAACTCTCTTTCCAATCCATAAATTTTGTCTCCACCAGATGTTCTGCTCTGCATCTCTCCACTACCCTTCTCACTAGACACCAAGTCTGGCTGCCAAGTAAAACAAAAACGAGCATCCTTTCATCCTCAGAAAACCATACTGATGCAGCCAGTTTTACTTGCTCTATTGTACAAACCCCATTTGCAATCTGTCTTGGTATATGCAGTACACAAAGAGCCTGCGAAGCTGCATGCTCATTTGTAGGACTGACGCCATGCAAATCCTTCTCATTTCCAGCATGTTGTGAAACACAAAAGGCAGGATATCCTGGAAGTAACAATGTAAAAGAAAAAAGCTTTGACAGGGCTTCTTTAAGGGCAGCAGCTGATCCTGTACAAAAGAAGTCTGATTCAGAGTGAGCCACCTTGTGAAGCTGCCCAGAAATACCTGCACTTGAGGCATCAAAAATCCAGACCACACCTCCAGGGCAGCCTGGATCCCAGAGTGATCCAGGCAGATGAACAAGGGGCAAGACACAATGTAATCCACGAAGCCAATCCAGGTGACATGCTAAGAACATATAATGGAGTATCCATTATGCTTTACACTCTGGTGAACTCAAATGAACACTATCACATGCATCTGGGTTAAAATCTCACTGCCATTACATCCAACAGCGCAAAGAGATGGTATCAGCTATCACTGAACCAACATCTGCATCCCACCTATGACTCACTATAGTCTGAAGCACCTGAGCTCCACACCAAGCCATTCCAGTCCCAGCTGGGTGTGGGCCCTTAAAGGAAAGACCTGGTACCTGAGAAAAGGGAAATGTTCCCTCAGCTACAGGAAGATCTTTAAAAACCCCTTCGTTCTTCTCCGACATTTTCTTCTTGTTAGTATTGAAATATACGTGAAGACCTTGACAGAGGTACCATAACATAAAAGATGCCATTATTTGTCTAACTTCCCTAGGTGCTAGTACAAGCACAAGCTTTTAGCTTGTATTAAAAGTTCAGCATAGTACACTGCAGGAGATGCTTAAAGGAAGTGGTGATTTGTCAGGAAAAAGATAAAAAAACCACCCTTCTTTTTCAACAGCAGTAATCTGAAGATTGCTAAAACATGAGCTTCAAAAATAAGCAGTCCTCCACTCCAACCACCAAACTTTGTTCAAATGCTTGCTAACATCACTAGACTAATTCCTCACAGAATTGGTTTCCCTGCAAACATGGCTACCACTTCATATTCAACCTGGTTCTCCTCTGTCTTCAGGTGTGGGACAGTCACACAGCTTTTCCCTGAGCAAAGGCCTGAAAAAGGTAAAATTAAACACTTGGAAAAAAAATCCTGTATTTATCACATATGTGCTTACCTCAGTCTCAGATGGGAGACTACTCATTAGATAGGTTAGGGTCTGTCTGCTTCTAAGATGTTAATCACAAAGTTAGGCCGGGGATTTAAAATGGAGCAGCTGATCAAACTAAACAAAACAAAGCCAGATGAGCCTCATGCACGGCTGTATCTTGCCCGTTCAAACTTCTCCATACAGTATGTACAGTGGAGGAGGTAACAGATCCTTTTGAGAAGGCTTCTGTCTTACCTGGATCCTCTCAAAACTCCTTGGCCATTTCTAGCAACATACCAATGGAAATAAGAGAGGCTGCTAGAGAGAATGCATCAAGTCCTAGGAAAACATGAGCCAATTAGCTTTCATTAATTACAACTAACCATGCTTCACCACAACTTCAGATGTCACTCCAAAACATTTACCTGTTCTTGAGGTGAAATACTTAGCTCAAATTACAAGGCTTCATGTTTTTACACCCATGGTTGGCACACTCAAGGTCAGTGCCTGGGCATGTATGGGGATCAGGCAACATCTTTCAGTTGAGCAAAAATTTTCAGTTGAGGAAAACATGGCTTTAAAGTACAGCCCAGGCATAGTAGGAAAGGCAACCCTTCATGCTAACCTGTTTTGCCTTTAAGCAGTAAAACCAGCATTTTTCTTCCACTACAATCTTCAGGTGTTCCCTCTTGAATCTGTTGGGGTCCCTTTGGCTCCCCAGGCTTTACCACCTTGTAATTGTCCTTCAGCCTTCACGTGTTCCTCAAGAAGGAGCTCAACTCAAACCACTCTCCGTCCTCAGGCTAGTTTCCCTCTCCCCTGCTTCTACCTCCTCCCTAGGACTAAAGCAGCACAGTCACTCAGCAAACACTTCAACAGCATAAAGTGGCCTTTGTCTGCTCTCTTCCCTCCCACTGGGATTCATAAAGAAACCAGGATTAATACAGAAAGCAACCCATCTCCAATAGTCAGTTTCTTTGAAATCATACAAATTTCCACTTTCAACTGATGCATTCAAGTACTTATTACTCACATAAATTCCCAATCTTTTACTAAAAAAAGTAAAACTCAGGAAATTATAGAACTGCATTTATTTAAAGATATAAAAAAAAATTCTCCTTCTGTGGAGCTCAGTAATCGATTCAGGACCATAACATAAGGGCTTGCAACAGAAGCTGCAAAGGGCAGTTTGAAAAAAAGTCTATGAACCAATTTAATATCTTAAAACTCTGCTAGGCTGACTACTACATGAACACACACAACTCCACAACAACAGAAATAAAGAAGCTGAACTCCAAGACCTGTTAAAAAAAAAGTACTTTCAGTTCCGAGTTAAAAGAAATCTGATGCAATATTTTAAAAAGTACTTTTATGTATTGAAAATTAGGAAAAGCTGTGAGGATTTAAATTGAAAGAGAATAATCCACAAGAGTATGCATTCAACATACTATTTATATTTATCATTGCTGCTTTGATGATGCTAAATTAGCCTGTAACACAGAAATACCCACAGCATCAGATGCCGTATCATCGAAAGACTGTATTTTCATTTACAGTAAGAAAAACTGTTACAGCCCCAAGAAAAGCAGCTGCTTAGTCCTCTGCACTGCAGAAACCATGTTCTGTGGGTGTTGACCTTTTCAGCAAGACATGGCTTGTACAGCACGATAACAGGCTAAGAAACTTCATGTCTAAGATTCCTCTCCCTAAGTGAGTAAGAAATTATCTTCTTTGAAAGGATGTAGAACTTCAAAGCAAAACATAAAATAAGATCTAAAATTTGTTTCAGATTACTATCAGAATATGATACAAAACGTATTTGAAAAATCATCCTTTCCCTAACCAAAACCTAAAATTTGTGCTAATAAATTATCTAAAAGTGTACTAAGGGGTTACACTACTTTTTCAAAAGCCCATAATGCATCAAACACTCAAAGGAAAAATTATTTTAATGTACGGTATTCATGCAGTGAACCAAACACTCTTCTAAGGTCCACATAACCTGAGATAGAGCGTCTGACCATGACTAATTTCAGACGCTTCAGAAGATGCAACAGTACTGTAATGGGATGACAATTGAAGATGAAGATCATCACACCATATCTGCAACTTGTTTCTTCTGCACACTTGCAGGTGAATGCTTTGTTCCCAACAGCTCCAATTCAAGACAACTACCATAGACAAGCACATTCCACTTCCATTTCCCAAGAACTCTGAAGCCATGCTCTTAACTACGGCCACGAGATCAGTTGCTGAAATCTATAAAAGTCATTGAAGTCTCTGAGAAATTATCCCAGCAAAGAGCAAACAAGGACAATAAAGCAATGATGCAACACGCACATGTATTCCCACAAACGAATACACAGCTGGCAAGTCTATTTTGGGGGAAAAAGAAAATAAAAAAGAAGGAGAAAATAAGCCTGGCAGCACACTCATCAACAAGCAAGCCAAGTATGAAAAAAGGAGAAACAGCATCGTCCCTGTAGCAGCCACACTAAGTACCGCTCCTTGCAGTAGAGCGGAGAGGTAGAATATGCTGCAGAACATCATTCATGTACCTGCTGTATGAATACAGCAAAGGCTTTAAAGAAATCAGCAAACACTGCAAAAATAACATTTTATTAGGAGCCCAAGAAACAAGACAAGGATTTATCACATTAGTTTTCCCATCTTTGTAAATTATCCCAGGTAAGGAAAAAAAAAAAACACAAAAAACCAAAAAAACCAAAACACACACAGAAGACATGTCCTCCCCATCCTCAAAACCACCACATGTACTAAAACCAAGTGTTCTTATCTTTACACAGTAATAAAAGTCTATGTCATCTTAGGGCTCTCTGAAGTCTCTGATCTTTTAAAATCCTTCTTGTCCTACTGCTCTGACTCTGAAATTCCCTACTCTTTATACTCTTCATATCCACATTTCTCCCTGCAACAGGCCTACTGAAGGCATTTGTGTACCTTTTAGTAGAGGCCACAAAGGGTTACACAGGTTTAAGAGATTGCAAAAAATGCAGTCATTTCCTGAGAGCAGGTGAGGTGAATGGTTAACAGCTTACCACCAGGAGAGGAGTAAAATCCTCATCTGCCTCCCCTCATTTCTGCTCCTCCCTACATGCTCCTGCTGCCCCATTGTATAAGCTCTGAAACACATGATATCCCTCCACAGCAGGGATATAGAGAAGGGAGAGGCGATGGGGTTTGCTGCTTTCTGCAAAGCCAGCAGTTCACACTGAGGTATGGAAGAGCCCAGTGATCATCAGTGCTGCTGGGAACAGAGCGGAGGGGAGAGTGTAACCAGGGGAAGATTTCCTTCTTTCGGGGGACCAGCAGGCAATTACCTCAGCCCAACTATTCACAAAACTGCAAACTGAGAGAATCATTAAAACAGAAGTTATTAAAAATATTTGTCAGATTCTTCACTCCTGAATGCTTTGATCCCTGTCTTGGAAACTTCGCAGTATGTAAGCAGGGCCAACAACAGAGGAGGTTACCACACACCATTAAACCCCAGACCAGTAGAGCAGCTACAGAGCAGCCCCCTCCCAAAACTCTCCAGTGCCTTTCCTTAAACAAGCACAGCACCATGGTGGGCAGGTTCAGCGTGCTGCACACAGTGCTCACCCACGTGAGAAAAAAGAAGACACAGCAAAATAGCCCATCTTTGCCACAGAGGAATTCATGAAAGAGTTTTATTGCTATCACCTCTGCCACTATAAAGCAGGTGTGATGGGTTGCACTTGAATCAATTAGGGAAGAGTGAAGCACAGATAGGAACTCAGAAGGGTCCTCACTCCACTGCAGGCATGGTCTCCCTCATAGGTCACGCCAGAGGACTGGAGAAGGAGATGCTGCCCTCCCATGGGCAGCTTCTTCTGAAACACAGCAGTTACAGTATTACCTTTTCGTCAGGTTGCTTTGGATCCAGAGCACTACAAACAAACTTGAGATGGCCAAAACTTTGCTGAGTGTCATAGCAACAAAGACAGTACAACAGATGAGAGGGATGGGGTTCTGGACCATGCAAATCACAAGCCCAAAATGTGAAACATCACAATACTTACACAACTTCAGACCAGGCCTCGAGCAGAGAAGGCTCTGGGGAGACCTTACTGCAGCCTTTCAGTACTTAAAGGGGGCTTATAAGAAAGATGGGGACAGCCTTTTTAGTAGGGCCTGTAGTGATAGGACAAGGGGTAACGGTTTTAAACTAAAAGAGGGGAGATTTAGCCTAAATACAAGGAATAAATTTTTTATAAAGAGATTGTTGAAACACTGGAACAGGTTGCCCAGAGTAGTGGCAGATGCCCCAACCCTGGAAACGTTCAAGGTCAGGTTGGAGGGGGCTTTGGGCAACCTGAGCTAGTTGAAGCTGTCTCTGCTCACTGCAGGGGGGTTGGACTAGATGACCTTTGAAGGTTCCTTCCAATCCAGAACATTCTATGATGAAATACAGAAAGTTGCTGCTACCAATATAGCCAGAGATTTTGCTGATATCAGAGATATTTTTGTGAACCACTGACCTTGTTACACCCCTCTTCTTCTTTCTTTCCCCAAATTTCAAATCGGTCTGCTAAATCTTGTTAATTACAAAGAAGACAAATCTGTTCACAAAACTAAATAATTATCGACTATGCAAATAATACTCTTAATTCAATTGTCTGTTTAACTAACTTCACAAAACAAATTTAGCAAGCTCTTTCAAGGCACATTGTTTCAAAAACCCTGAAGTTTTCTTTTATGTTAAAAAAGACCTTTGTTGAGCATTTACAAATCCAGGGTTCACTCAGACTTCTGGCTGAAGACTCTGGGAATTTCTCAATTTTTCTGAGAGCAGACCAAACCCCAAAAAATGCACATACAGATGTGGCCTCCCCAGCTCTAGTAGCACTTGCAACATCTGCATTCGGCACTGCCAGGGAAGGATCCCAGTTTGGAGGCTGGCCCCATTCTTCCTTTACCACTCAGAGATCAGAGGAGCACAGCAGCAGCACTGCAAGCTGCACATATGAAAAGTGAGGTTTAACTCCAGATGCCTCATCCATTTCTCATTCCGTGCAGCAAGCAGAAACTACACTTCGTCGACCCACTTGCAGAGCAAGAAGCAGCATTCAGCTGACAAGGAAAGACTCTGGCTTGACAGAAGTGTTTCAGTAAACCCTGGGTATGACCTGCAGTGTAGCCACAGCAGCAGATACCAATCCATGCTAACCAAGCGTTTGTGCATGCCATGCTACTGACAGTAGCTGCAATTTATTTTGCAGAGACCCAGCATGTCTACGGAGCTGTAGCCAGCATCATCTTCAGGGTAAACACCGCCTGGCTGCAATGCGCTCCCTTTTCACTGGAAAAAAGTTAGTGTGCTGCAGAGACTCCCAGAATACCTTCACACGGCCATGGTAAGTGGTCCACAGCAAGTGGTCCACAGGTGGCAACAGGCTTTCTCTTGGAGCTATGGCACGCAGCACAGCAGTGGGACTGAACTGAACCAGCCCTCCCTGGCCCCATTGCCCTCTGAATGATGTTCAACAAAAGAAAAAGCAAGAATTCACTTTAGCTAAATCAATTTTTTTTTTTTAAGTGGTATTCTAAGTCACTTACTGAAAGACAGAATTATTAGCATGTTCTTTCCAATAAAATACATACTATTTATTATGTATGGTCATTACTTACAGAAACCATTCTGCCAGAGATTAAAGAGCCTGTGGATTTATCTGTCTTTTTCTTGCCATCAAAACCATAAGAAAAACCATGAAGACTGCCTATACTTCACATTTACCTTCGCAAAACTGATATTTTGGGGAAAAAAAAAAAGTTTTATCCACAGACTTCAGTTCAAAAATTGTATTTTTTCTGTGTTGTTTATATTATTGTGTCTATCAACACTTTAGAAATGTCCCAGTCACCAATATTTATTACAAACATAATATAGTCACTCAAAGAAACAGTAAAGCAAAAACCTAAAGAGATGGCATGTTGTTTTAAAGTGTTAAGTCATTTTTATCTGCCCACTCGTACTTTAAAAAACAGATTCAAAATGTGGGTACCTAAAGAAACACAGACTACTCAACAAGTCTGATTTCTTATTTTTTTAAAATAGGCTGACAGTTCTTTAAAAGTGTTTCAGAATAGAAGATGCTGCAACATTTGGACACAGGTTATGAAGCCACATACAGTATATACTTCAGTAGATGATGAATACCTCAGGTTTTATCCCTCTGATTTTCCTAGTTTAAATCACAGTATGATCTACACTTACATTTCCTATGGGATTACAGGCTGCATTTTTAAACCGCAACATTTTGCTGTCAACTGCAATAGTTTGCCTGAACACTATTTTAAAAACAAATGCATTAAGCTGTAACATCAGGTGACCAGCAATAACTGAAAGACTCTAGGTCTTTATCACAGAAACTTCACTTCTTTTAAACACTAGTTATTTTTTCCACATAACCTCAGGCCAGAATACAGACAGCACCTGAAGAAATCATCTTCAATCCCCTGTGTGAGAACAAGTAAAATAGTCAGGAGGAATGTCTTTAATACATCCTTAACACAAGTCTTACAAGACGTTTGCAAAAATGAGATCGCACAATCTCAGCTTGTTCCAGTTTTCCCAAAGCATAGCAGATTTTAAGAACTACATCGAATCTCTAGTACAAACTAGTTTCATCTTTTTCAATATAGGCACTGACAGAAGGGCACAGAGCCCTTCTCACTAATTGTAGGACTGTGCATCTTTTTGTTTCCTCATTTCTTCCTATTTCTGCTGGAACTGAGCTTGTCTAGCTTTTGTAGAACACACTTTCCAAACGTGTTGTCTCTGCAGATGATGCTTTCCAAACCCTTCCTAAGCCTTGATGACCACTTCTGCCTGATTGAGACATTTGCATTTACCTTTCTTAAAGGGCCGTGGCCAAAACTGAACACATTATTCTGTTAAGATTCACTAGTACGACAAGTTAAATTATGAACTTCAGCAGTACTGCATCGCACTGCTTATCATGATTCCCCATAAACCCTCTGATCTGCTTCCATGGTGCTGCTGCCAACTTGACTTTACTGATCTGCATTATGAGATCTCCTTCCTAAAAATAATATCTTGTACTTGAATATAGCCATCAAATACCTCTTGTTCTCCAAAACACAGCATCAAAAACAAGGCCTGACCCTACTCAGTCTCCTTCAGACTTTATGCTAATTCTGTTAACCAAAGACATCAATGACAACACCAAGTACAAAGGTGCCAGAACTGCACCCAGCACCACTGAAGCTGACTTCCCACTTTGATGGTGACTTACAATCACTCCATGAGAATCATCATCCGGAGTTGCTATCTCTAGGCCTTTGGCTCAGCTGTTCTCAAACACTTCAGATGAATAAATAATTTTGCTAAGAGCAGCCCTACTGGGTCAGGTGGCAGGCCTGTTGTTCCCAGTATGCTGCCTGCAGTATTCCATGTCTGAAATTAATATAAAAATTTGGCAAATACTTGACAGTACTTTCCTAGTATGTTTTCCCAGGCTCCATGTGCAGCTCAGTGACCCCCTGAGCTACAAGAGGTACTGTGTACAAGTCAGCCTTACTGGATTTTTCTTCTATTAATTTGCTTTTTGAGCCCCTGTAAATGTTCAATATCCACATGCTTGAGAAAGTTAAGCTTTGGAAATCCTAACTACAAAACACACCCTTCTGCTGGTTTTGAACCTGCCAGCTTAATCTCATGCTTCCACATTCTGTACCGAAAGTGACAATAAAAAGTTAGTCCCTACTCAACTTTGCCACATCACTCATGAGACCATCAAAATTTCTACAACCTCAAAGTTTTCCTGAGATCACCATTATCAAATACCAAGAGAATATGAAGGTTACATTGGGTCACAAAGCCTTCTCCACCCCTGCAAACCAGGCGCAAGGAAGCACTGCTTTACCTTGCTTATGAGAACATTATGGTTAACTGGTCAAAATACTGACCTACTATCAAAACAAAGGCTCATGGCGATCCTGGACCCTGAAGTTCTTAGTGTAGATTATACATGAACACCCACTTGGGCTAGAAATACAGGAGTGGGGAAATGAGTTCAATTTACTTACAATTTCTGCCAGCTAATACTGACACGGTTTTAATTCAGAAAGCTATTAAGCCTTGCAGCAAACTTTACTGCCTTTATGTTCACACTGCTGGCTTTATAGTTTCATAGTCAAATGCATAACTGTACTGTCACTAAATAGTTTATTAGCTTACACACATTAAAAACACATTCACCAAAAATACAGTCAAGTTAAATCCTAATTTCTACGTTAGTAAAAACATAAGGTTTTTAACTCGTGCTCTAACAATTTTGGTATTTACTCTTCCATTCAAAAATATTCAGATCTTTCTTTTGCAGTTATTTTATAAACAGTACACTTCATAGTCCACAGTTTTATGATATTCAAACAAATACTGCAAGAAGACATTTGCTTATACTTTCAAATCTGTGTAAGGATAATTTTAATTATTAAATAATTTTATTGTTATTAGGCTTTTTTCCCTAGCATTCCCCTCTGTCTTGAAAAGAAAAATTGCAGAGGTCATGTAACTCATGAGTTCATCTCTACCCTGTTAGTTCGTGACGTTTACAAGAGAAGGAAGACTCAGCCCCATGGCCAACCTTTGTACTCCAAAGACTGCAAACCCAGTTCATAGGCCACTCTGCAGCCCAGCGATGCCAACTGACTATAAGAAATTATATCGCCTCAAAGTTCTTTTCCTTCCAGGAATGAGATAGGACACAAGTTATGACATACTACTTCTCTCCACCACTGTAAAAAAAATCGGCTGGCAATCAGCAATATTTAAATGAAATAACAGGTAACAACCCTTTTACGCAACCTGTAATGTATTAATTTAGCTATCTGAATCTTATGGGCCTCTGGAGGGATCAGGATGCACTAGTTAGGAATCTGAGGACCAAGTACCAGGCAAACATCAACAACAAATATGCTGAATTGCAACTTGCATTCAAGTGACGATCCTTTAACAGGGATAAACCTTTTTAAGTTTTCCTGTATGAGTAATGAATGTAAGTTACAGGATTGGGTATCAGGTTTTGATAGTAGGTCACACTCACGCCCATTGTTCTTCAAAAACACAGCAGGCAAAAATACTTCAACAAGAAATACACCAAGAGAAGATGTTTTTCAGTCATGCTGCTTGGTCACATTGTGTTCAGCCAGTCAAGGCTGTCAAAAATTTATTTTCTGTGATAAGCAGAACCCTACCAGTTTACAGAAATGGTTTTGAAACAAGGAGAGGAGCTTAGCTGTAACTCAGCAGGGGTGGCATTTTACAGAGGATGATACTAAATAACAAAATAAAAACACAAACCACAGGGAAGAAATTCCCATGACAGTTCATTTACGGGAGTAAAGAAAAATCACTTTAGACTGTAACTGTACCTCTTCGGAAGGTCTGGGTACAGCACGTCTACCCTGAGGAGGGCTGGCGGGGCGAGGAGCGCTCACCCGCGGAGGGGCTTGTCCCGGCCCGCGCCCGCACCCGCACCAACAGGTCGCTCCTCCGAGCTACTGGCCCTTCCCGAGACCGCAGACCTCGGGGCCGGAGCCAGGACGCATCTTGTGTCGCGACGTCGGCGGTAATACGTTTCCTTCGTTACCGAGGAGTGTAAGGTGAGAGCTACCGGGCGGAACGGCCCCCGCCGCCCTATCCCCGTCTTCTCCCCGCAGAGCTCGTCCCCAGCCCCGAGCAGCCCTTAAAAGAAGTAACCGCCGCTGCAGCCCGCGTTTGCCGCCAGAGGACACCTGCCCCCGCGAAGCCCCGCTCCCCGCGACGAAACCTGTGACGGACGCCCCACCGAGGAGCCGATGGCACCTGCCGGCGGGCCGGGCCGGGCCGCGCCGTCCCGGTGCCGGGCAGGAGGCGCCGGCGGGGGGAGGCGCCGGAGCAGCGCGCAGCGGCCAGGCCAAAGGACCGGCGCCGCACCCGCCGGGCGGGAGGAGGACGCGGAGGGGCGGCGGGGAAGGGCGGGGGGGCTCAAGGGCCAGCTGCGCCGCCCAGCACCGCGTCCTTACCTTCTGCTTCTCCCGTCGCGCTAGGCGCTGAGCGCCCGGCTGCCAGCCCTGCCGCTGCCGCCGCTGTGCCGCTCTGCGCCGCCCCCCGCCGCCCGGCACGGCCCGGCCGCCCGGGACGTCAGCGCCACAGGGGCAGGCCGAGGGCGGGGGCTGCGCCGGCGAAGGCGGTGGGAGGGGGAGGAGGAGACGATGGCGGCAGCTGGGAACGGGCTCGGCGGCCTTCCCTCTCTGCACTGGCGTTGCCTGTCAGAGAGCCCCGGCCTGCCACCCGCCCCAGGACTCCCCGCGGCAGCCCCAGCTGGTGCGAGCAGGGCAGGGCTCGGCGCTGTCAGGCAGCCCGACCCCGCGGCCTGTGCTCTCCCGCACTAGGGATGTTCCGGGTGCGGGTTTGGGGTCGCGCCTTCTTGGGGCTGGCTCATGGTTGTTCTGGGAGAAGTTGGGTTTTTTGGTTTGTTTTTTTTTTTACCAATGCAGTTACAAAAAGGGTTAGGTTTGGGGTTATCTTTGTCTTAATTAACCATTACCCTGTGAAGTGAGGTTCGGAGTACGTGGTGGCAAACCTCGGAAGTCTGAGGTTGTTTAACCCCTGGTCCTTTTCCTGAGCTAACCCTGGCCCAGGCCCTGTAGTGTCCCAGCCCCGACAGGCCCATCCCCGGGGACATCCCTTGAGAGATGTTATAGGGGTGGAAGCAGTGATGGTCATGCCCCCTGCTCAAAGGCCAAACAGTGCCTGTCTGCCCCAGCCCTGTCCCCTGCAGCACCCATGAGGCAGCTCAGGTGCTGGCCTGTCTTCCTGCCTTTCTGCTGGCCTCCATGGCAGCTCTGCGGGATTTCCCTGGTACCTGCCTACACACAGCTATTCACCCCCGCACTCAGTGCGCTGGTGTGACTGGAGAGCAGCCTGACTGGACGGCATTGCATCATGCTCAGCCACAGCGTCACACCACCAATGGCACCCACAAGCACCCCTCCCTGACCAGCTATGCTGGAGTTTTGTGTCGCCTCCCCATCCTTTGGCTTTACAAGCATTCATGCCTAGCGTTGCTAGCTGGTGTGTCAGATTTCCCGTAAACACTCTGCTTCTCTTCACACAACTTCACAAGCGGCACTGTGACCCTTACTGTATGTGCAAAGCCTCTTTGCTCTCCACCTGTTGGCCATAAAATTCTTGTGTATTTTGCTGATAGAGGGAAACGAACCAGTTCATACTTCGAAATTTCTTGTGTTTTCCTTAATCTTGCAGCCCTACCTACCTTTCTTTAGGCAGGGTGTGCTTCACTGCATTCTTTTGAGTGCTTGGACAGCACCAGGAATGTTGAGAGCACAGCCGGTAGCTAAATAAATAATTTAAATAAAATGTTTTCTTTCAGTGATATCAACTGCGTAGATACGACAGTCGTACCGATGCCTTGGCCTCTTTTAGGGGATAAAGAGAAAACCCAGGGGGTTCTCTAGGGAAAGGGTTCTGTCAGGGGTCAGTGTGGGTGTACACATGGAAAGGAAAACGGGAGCACACAAAGCGCCTGAGTAACCCTGCATCCTGGGCACGGCATGGGTGGAGCCAAACCCTGTGTGCGGATTAACATTCCTGCAGCTCCTGAAACGTGCTATGAGCTTGGCTTGGTTTTTAAAATGTGCAACATGCCTGCAAAGGGGCAAGGTGAGTTTGACAGTTGCATCTTTGTGTGACATAATATAGGAATGTGTAATAATCTGGACAAATCAAAATATTGTGTAACTTCTAGAGAATGGGAGTTGCCTTCTACATTACCTTTCAGGGCAGAACTTTGTATGTTCAGCCTTACTGCTATTTGTAAAAGACAGATAAGGATAATTATTATCTGGGGAAAAAAATGACTGTACAAGTAAATGAAAATGTGAATTTGTGGACTGGATACAACCCCGCCTGTTAGCAAAACAGGATACAATGTCAGGAACCGATCAACAAAGTATTTCCAGTATAAACAAGCCCGTTGGTTCCCCGGTGGTGCCTTGGAAGCCAAGCAGTGCTCAGCACTATCTCTGATGTGCCACTCCCCCGTCAGGAGTTGCACATCTCTACTCTCTCCCCTCTTTTCTCCCTGGGAAATCTAAAAATAACCCGAAACACAGCAGTGTCTGTTCTGTAAGTCTTTTGGGAAAATACAGGAAGACTCACATAAGTAAAATCTGAGTTCAAGAACTTCAACCTACACAAAGGAGAAAAAAAATCATGGAAAGAGAAAACAAGGCAAAATGTATTTTACTGTACCCTTTGCCCTTGCATAAGGAGGCAGGCAAGAAGCATTTCCAGGTTAATTCCTAGGAAAGTTGGACAATCTTCTGTAATTTCACCGAGACTTCTTAGAACACCAGGAACAGCGTGGCTAGGTCGGAGGCACTAACCAATTTTTTGATTAATAGCTGTACAAGGGACAGACAGAGTTTGAGGCTGGGAGGCAGAGCGGAGTAGCTTTGGCATCATCCTGTTCCTCCTTCACCTCCGTGTGTCAGGCAGGGAAAGCAGCAGCGGAGAAGCGTCCATTCAGAAGTTGAAATGCACAGATGAGGTCTGTTGGTGTTGCTCTCACTCAGGGGCAGGTTAACGCTGTACCCATCAGACCACAAGGATCTGTTGTGATGACTGAGGACTATCAGGAGTGAGAAACATGTATTAACACCGTCTTAAATGTGCAAATGCAATATTCTGGACAGCCTACCAGGAATTGCACAAGCATGCCAAAGGCAGACAGACCACCAAGACGAGGTGGCATAACGTTTTTAACAGGACTATCGACATGCACACGCGCCTCTCTGCTGTGGCCCTGCTGCAAAGAAATGACGATATTCCATCTGTCCAAGGTGTCTTTGTTCACCCAAATATTAAAATTGAGTATTTTAATATGCACTCAGGTTGTTACAGATTATATACTTTCTGTCATTAAAGTTGCCCTGTATTTTTGTAAAATATATGTTAACTGCATGAGCCACCATATTTTGTCAGACCTAATGAACAGTAGTTGGGAAGGATGAGCAGGTAAAGGACTCTGGGAGACTCCTCAGAAAACCCTGGGAGAATATTATGTATGTTGTCATTTCAAAGAATATCATACAACGTCTCCAGGCTATTTAAATTTCTATGAAAGTGAATTCTTATGTATAATTTGGTTGATCAAAATTTAGACCATTCAATTTAAATACAAAAAGGTTAAGGCTCTCACACTTGCATAGCTACAACTGTTTTGCACATCCCATGGGTAAAGTTCTGCCTGTAAAAATGTTCCTGGGCAGTGACTTAAGTCACAGCCGATGACTTAACGAGGCCAAAAGTTCATTTACTTTACATTGCTTTGCTGGCATGCTCTAAGTATATATGAATATTGATGTAATTAACTGTATCTGTGTAAAGTGGTCGTGTTAAAATGACTCACATTTTGTGAGCACCTGGAGTTTCTTAACTGTTGAGTATTTCAGTTTAGTGCCTTGATACTCTCTAAAATAATTTTATAGTTTTGCAATTAATTTCTGAAAAAAAACTAAACCTAAACTCCCTGGTTTTAAAACTGGTTTAAAACTGTACCCATGAAGAGTTTCCAAATGTAGCTATTGTAGCTGCCAATGTAGTCCTGCCAGCAGGGTTTATCTGTAATTTGTCAGGATAAAGAATAGCTTCCTCATATGTTTGCACAAGAACATTTGTAACCGGCTCAAGATTTAGCAGCTAATGATCAGAGACACAGAAAGAAAATTTGCTGGGATTTTAGCAGTAGCATGCTTACCAATTCCAAGATGACGTTCCTTTCAGGATCAACCTTTGGTTTCTCTCCAAGGAGGCTTGCTCTAGATAAGCACCATTCATTTCCTTATCATGTAAATTATTCGCTGGAAATTGGTGTCAGTCTTATTTTATTTGCTTCCCTTCATGTAGTGTTACGTGCACATATATAATTCTCTGGTTTTGTCACAGAAATGATCCTTTGACAGTGAAATGATCCTTGTTTTTTCTTCCCTCTTTCTTTCCAGTCGACTTTACATAAACACCTATTTTGACTACACCTAAATTTTTTAATATTCTGACTTTTCCACAGGCCCTCTGCCATTCAAAGTTACAAAAACTTTAAACATTATGTTTTAAAGCAAGAGCTCCCTATTTGACATCTTCTGGTTTCATTTCCATTGGCAACTAATTTCTTCTTTTGTGCTATCAGACAATGTGGTAGTTAAGTAAGGTTGAGAGTTTTGCATTCCCACCCCTAGCAACGTGTGACAGTTTCTGAAGCTCTGTTTTTTGACTGGGAGTAAGTCTTTTGGAATGGCCCCATTTTTCTGTTTCCTCTCCGTAAAGGATAATTCAATTAAGCAAATAGATTGTTTTGAATTGTGGGTAGCTCCAGAGAAGTAGGCTTACATGTATATAATAGCATGAAAGGAGGTGAGAGGAATCCCTAACTTGTCAATTTAGAATCCTTCTGAAGTCCATTGCTTTTCATTTTACTTTTGTGAGCAGACTTATTCTATAAACCCAAATGTTGAGGACAGGAAAACGAGATTACAGTACTCTAGAGTAGCTGGAAGGTATTCCTGGAGTCATCCCAGAGTTTGAGGACAGATTTATTCCATTCCTGGTGCAACATGGCCCATGTCTCTGGGGAATGGATTTGCTTTTGGTTTTGCTGAAGCTTCTCTCTGGCAAAGGTATCATGGGCCCACTCTCCCACGTATTAAAAGTAGAATGGGCCCTACTGGTTATTTCATGTGGAGGACAGGAAGGAGCTGTAGTGTAGGAATGAGAACCCAGTAAAAGCAACACAGATAACACACAATACCATAGGGTTGGTTTTTTTTTTTAATTTTTCCTTCTTGCCCCCACCACAATCTGTGATCACAGCAGATTGGTACATATTTGGCAATGAGCAGCAATTGCTGATAAAATAACTGCAGGCTCCATCTGAAAAACACAAGTAGTCTGCAGTAAATGGGTAACCTACAGACATCAGGCATAGGGCTGTTAGTTCTTCATGGAGCAGAAGCTACTCACCTGCAGTTAAAGGAACTTCAGTATGGGTTTGGTACATCATGGTACTGATAGCTTCTCACACTTCTTAGAGAAATGGAGACTTCTTTTAGTGAATTCTGTGAAGATATTAACTAATTTTTAAGTCTTTCTGTAAAGGCCACTGCTCATCTAGCACGTGCCAAAATGATTGTGCCCTGTTAAACATACCATGAGGAATTTTCTTCTATTCTGTTTCAGACATTTCATTTTAGGCATTTTTAGCTTTAGCTTTTGAGCCAGTCTTGGGAAAGAAAAGTTAAAGAGGAGTGAGTGATCTCCTTGAAATCCTAACATACCTTTGGGCAGGGATCAGAGAAGGTCTGGCAGTAATCTAATTAACAAAATATGAGGGTCCAGCTGTGGGTCTCCTACACCTCATGTTGATGTAAGAAGCAAGAAAAAAAACCTAACTTGCCTGAGGACCATGACTGCATGAAGGAGGAAGAGCACTTTGCCAGAGAAGTAGGCTGCCAGAGCGGCACGTTCTTTCAGCATCTCTCTATTCCTTTGCAGTGCTGTTACACACACACTCGAATGCTATCAAAAGCACAGACGGAGTAAACGCGCCTCCCCGTACCCTTCCCATATGTGTACTACCTAGATTACCTGAAACCTCATCCTGAGTGCTTTCCTGCTGATGAGCAGCCCTTAAGTTGGGTTTTATACCCACGCTTAAATTCCAACACCAGCTCTTCAACCCCCTGTGGTAGGACTTCAAGTACAAGATAAGGCAATCCTCGCTGAGAAGTTAAATACCCACTGCAGCATGATGTTCTCTCCTGGCATGCTTCCTTGGCCCAGGGAATTCCAAATTGTCCAGTTCTGACTCAGTTACTAAATCTGCTAGTAATCTGGATCACTCACCTGTTCACAGACAGTTCTAGTAATGGGAACCAGGTGGGAAAGACTGAAGACAGCCCATGAATTTAGTTAATTCCTTGTGAAACTAATATCCCAAGTGCACCCATGCAATGCAATGGGGTAAATGTTGGATTGGGCTTTGTTTTTTTCATAAATAACCAAACCTCATGGATTCAGAATGCTATAGCAACTCTTCTTAATATGGACAGCTGCTCAGACAAATGAGGATGAACTTTTTTGGCAAAAATAAGTTTGAAATAAAAAGGCATTTCCTCCACTTCCCTGAACTCAGGGGATTTCTGACTAAACAGGCTGTTGATCACAGTAATTTAGTGTCACATTGGCTGAAAAACGGGAGGACTGTGAACAGTTTGGTATAGCAGCTGACTACATAGGACACAAATTGAAGCTTCGCATATAAGCAAAAAGCAGAAATAATAAATCACAAAGTTAATATATTTGACAGGTTCTACTTTAAAGCACATCTAGTTTGTATGTTTCCCCAGAATAGCTGCAACTAAGTCGTATTTCTGTTCTAAGGTGTCAGTAGTTATGACACTTTCTAACCCTTTTATAAATACTTTTTACAAGACTCTAAAGTTTAGTTAATTTTTAAAGTTATTAATTGAAAGGTCTCTGCTGAACAGAAAGAATCCTCAAATTCTTCTAGAAACACAGAATTTTTTGCTTTCAGTTATAATATCTTCATTAACCTTCAACTGCTCAGTTTAAAATTTTCCACATTAGGTATTTGCTGCAAATTGAATGCTAGCTAAAGTGGTTCTGCTCACAATGTTAAAGAACAGGAACACTGATAAAGCTTTGCAAGAAAGTTCCCTGCAGTCTTGTAGCACAGATTTAAATTTGGCAAGGAATTTGTCTTGTATGCCAGAGAGGTGCTTTTTGCCATTAGTCTTGCAAGGCAACCAAATTTAACGAACTGATGAGCTTCCCCTGTACCTTCCTTCTCAGAACAGCACACCTGTACCTGCAGCACTCCCACTGCAGTGCTGCCCAGGATTTCCTATGTACCTGCCAGGTTTGTCACACAAAGTACAGGAACTGAGAGCAAGCTCACCAAACCACAGAGTGGTTGAGGTCAGAAGGGACTGCTGGAGGTCATCCAGTTCCACCCCCCAGCTCAAGCAGGGCCACCCAGAGCCAGTTGCTCAGGACCATGTCCAGATGGCTTTTGAATATCTTAAGGATGGAGATTCCACACCCTCTTTGGGCAACCTGTGACAGCGCTTGATCACCCTCACAGTAAAAAAGTGTTTCTTTATGTTGAGAGGGAACCTCTGTTTCAGTTTCTGCCTGTTGACTCTGATTCTGTCACTGGGCTCCCCTGGAGAGCCTGTCTCTGCCCTCTTTGCATCTTCTCTTCAGGTACTGATACACATTGATGAGATCCCCGCCCCTCCAGCCTTCTCTTCTGCAGGCTGAACAGTTCTAGTGCTCTCAGCCTTTACTCATAGAAGGAATGCTCCAGTCGATCATCTCTGTGGCCCTTCACTGGACTCTCTCTAGTATGACCGTATCTGTCTCTTGTACTTGAGAGCCCAGACCTGGACACAGTATTCCAGGTGTGGCCTCCGCAGTGCTGAGTAGAGGGGAACCTCCCTCATTGTGCTGGTGACTTCCCAGTGCAGTCCAGGATACCGTTAGCTTTCTTTGCAGCAACGGCACAGTGCTGGTTCATATTCAACCTTGTGTCCACCAGGACACCCGGGTCCTTTTTTACAATGATGCTTTCCAGTCATTTGGTGCTCAGCATGTCCTGCGGCCAGTCCAGGGGCTGGACTCTGTGCTTCCCTGTGGAGGCTTCTGTCAGCACAACCCTTCAGTGTACCAGCCATTTCCCCCCTGCAAACTTGCTGAGGGGACACTCTGCCCCATCATTTGGACCGTTGATGATCACGTTGAACAGGACTAGACCTGGTATTCACCGCTGGGATGCACTGATAGTTACCAGCCCCAAACAGACATTATACCACTGATGACCACCCTCCAGGCCCAGTTGTTCAGCCATTATTCAGTACACCTCACTGTCTGCTCATCTAGCCCGTACTTTCTCAGCATCTCTGCTGATGAAGCTCCTTTGGCAACACAGGATCATGGAGGAAAAAGATAGCAGTGGCCATTTTTCTAGAGTGTAGATTGAAGAACTGAGATTAGAGACATGATAGAAGTTTAACAGATATAGAGCCAAGAGTGACTGGGAGAAGAACCAGTGCAGAAAGGATGTCATCTGGGATTGGGAAGGAAAGAAAACAGCAAGGGACAAATGGTGCTTGGGCAAAATCTGTAACAACCCCCAGAACAAGTTCTTCCTAGGAAAAAAACTATGATTGAAGTGCATCAGTGTTCCTCTACTGTTGGCAATTAACTGGAAAAATCATCGGGATTTTTGCACCATGTTTTCATCTAGGTAAGCAAAGAAAATTACAATATACTATGGCTGATTATGGAGTAACAAAAAACAGAATTATGGATGCAGCTCTACGAGAGACCATCATATACTGACAATGGAAGTCAGAAAAAAACAAATATGCAAAATGTGGAATACACATTAAGCAAGACAGCTACAACACAAAAAAGGTAGGAAGCATCCAAAATTATTAGATTGTCCAAGGAACCTTAATTTAGTCCACTTACCATGTACGAACTTCTGTGTGATCACATGTGATGTTTTCATAAGATACCAGTTCTCTCAATGGATGCCAAGTCTAGTGTTTAGGGAACTTAAAATTTCACAGTAAAGACTGTGAGCTGTATGATTCCTGTTGTACCATAAGAAGGTATGATAATGAAAAAAAATTTCCTCACTGTTAAACCAACTAAATACTGTATTTCAGACATGAACACGTGACCCATTGCTACAGGAAAATATCTGATATTTGGCAAGTTACTTTAAAGTATTTTTCAGGGTCATTAACTATGTTACTCTTCTCAGGTGCCCAACGTGAGGTGCTTAGGGTCAGATTTACAGGAGCATTTGCAAAACCAAAGAAATCAAATGACAGCTCTATACTAGTACTGTAGAAAGCACATACTTGTGTAAAGGTCAGAGCAAAAATTAGGAAATAGAATTAAATACTGACTTCAACGCTGGCTTCTGATCATCTCAGGTCAATAAAATTTCAGTCTAGACAAACACTCCTCCTAACCACAAAATTGGTTTCTCTCTTCAAGTAGCTACGTAAACAGCAGGCATCTTTTTAAGTTTAGTTTTCAACACTCACAAGTGAGAGTATCTGGAGTGTGGATTTCAGCAGTTCAGTTAGAGTAGCTTAGCTTAGTTAAACTAAAATGCTTGTAACCTCTTTCCCTGAACTTCAGCACTGAATTTGCAAAATGGAGATAATGACATCGAGCAACTCTGACTAGGCAAGAATGAAGCCAAGTTCACCCTGTCTAGGTCCTAGCTGACCTGAAAAATTTAGGCACTGAAATTCAGAGAAAGTTCAAAGTAAGTTCAAGCACATATGAATTGTCCACGTCCCTATGAAAAAGGGAACCTCCTTTGACTCAAGAGATCAAACTTGCTTTACACAGATGACTGAGACACAGGGATGCAAGTTAGATACTGAAATCAGGCTGACTATACTGCACCCAAATTCATTAACTATGTATGAAAGACTGAGAATAATTGAGAGTAGAATGAGAAGCTCACAAAAATGACCGTACAGTAAGGTTTAGAGCAAAAAAACAACTAACACATTAATTCAGGGAATACTGCCTTTGCAAAACAAAGGCCTGGCTTCCCTTGGGGGAGGAGGGGGGAAGCTGTATCACTTTCTAATTAGATATTATATCATAATTGTCCATACAAACACATTCAACACGTTAATCCAGACATCTGTTACAAATGTCTTCTTGATTCTGGAACCTAAACAGTCACATGTAGTGGAAGGAGTTAGTGCAAATTTTGTTTGAAGTCTAGAAATTTCAGTGGGCTTGTAGGATGGGAGGAAGCTGTGCAACTTCTCACGGCCTTTTATTGCCCTTTTGTAACACCACCAGATATTATTACAATATTGTTTACAAAGCAGTTTAGGTTTCAGAACCAAGGAATGTTTAAGTAAGAAACATGCTCCATTTGTTTGCATTCCAGTGCAGCTTATGTCCTATTTAGTGTGTGAGTGGGCATCAGTATGTTTAGTTATATTTAGTGTATGTATGTATCTATTTGAAAACAGTATATGTGCAAAAGTAAATGAAGTTCCTAAACCTAGAAATAAACAGATACAGTTTTGTCTAAATAGTTAAATTTCACTATGTGAAACCACTGGGGAAATCTAACATGTTTTAATTTCTGGGTTAAACAGACTCTGAACACAAGCAGCTCAGGCTGGCTGGAGCTGGGGGCTTCTCCCTTCAGTGGACTACTCACAGCTTACAGTGAAAAAAACCACTCAGCTGAAACAAACGAGTCTGGCTCCTGTTAACCTTAAAGGTATTCCGTCAGCTTACAATAAAAGACAATCAGGTCCTGAAGATGAAATTTCTAAATACCAGCTAAATCTATGATATTGTGCAAATGGACACATATACTAAGTGGATTTGACTATTATATTAAAACAAACCATCTACTTAGAAAGTACATCCAGCTTTTTTGTTGCTGTTGTTTTTCCCATATACAAGAATCTTATTTCAAAATTAGTAATAGTCTTCTTTCCTCCTTCTCCTGAATTACTTGCTGATGATTGTTTTGCATAAAGTTATACCCCAAAGAACTCTAAAGAGAATCTGATCACAGAACCCAAAAGAATAAGGAGGGATGAAGACAAAAAAAGGAGGGGGGTGGGGGCAGTCAAGGTCAGTCTTTTTCTTGTTTACTAGAATTTGGATACTTTTCAATCCATGTAACTTTCTGTCCATACGTATTCATATATGAACTTAGCTCATGTATCTTTTTAAGCATCATGCATCACTGTTTACGCTACTGCAAGAACATCAACTATGAGCCTTCGAGAGAAAAAAAAGAGAGGGGAAAAAAAAAAAAAGACCTAGCAAAGAAACAGCGTGGCTGTTTGAATCTAGGTTGAGGCTAGCAATTACTTGCACAACTGAATAAAGAATCCCTAAGGTATGGTGTACATTACCAAGTTTCCTTTTGTAACCACAGGTTTGCATAAGTCCACATGCAAATTTGTTAAAAACAAGCAAAATTTAGCCTGTCAGAAAACTAAAACAGACCACAACAGAGAGAACAGTCACTTCCCAGATTACATCCTCACTTAATCAGACCAGAGCCTACAAAACAGACATCTTTCCTCATGTCTTTGAGCAGGCATGACTGAGTTAAGCAGAAAGGATTTGGTTTAAAAACACGGCGAAAGAAAGAAAATAGCTGTTACCTCTCTTACTCTTTCAAAGTCGTAGTTTGCAACATCAGCTCGCCTTTGATTTCCAGAAGTAGATGGGGAAAGACTTGGGGAGATGAAGTACCTTTGTGAACCCACATCGCTGCACACAGGTTCTTTAGGGGTACCAAGTATTTTCTTTCTCAAGTTGCGCCAGGGTAGATTTAGGTTGGATATTAGGAAAAATGTCTTTACAGAGAGGGTTGTCAAATGTTGGAACAGGCTGCCCAGAGAGGTGGTGGAGTCCCCATCCCTGGAAGTGTTTAAAAGCCATGTGGCTGTGGTGCTGAGGGACATGGTTTAGGGACCCTGACAGTGCAGGGTGAACAGCTGGACTTGATGATCTTAAAGGTCTCTTCTCACCAAAATGATTCTGTGATTCTGAGTATGTAGAATTTAAGGAAGACTGTTATAAAAACTGTCACACCAAAATGAAGTAAAATCTCTTATCCAGACTCCAGTGCCTCTCATCATCATGGCCCCAAAAATCAGGACTCCAAAGAACAAGCACCTTTATAGCTACTACTTCTGTTCACATGCTAAAACACAAGTATCATGTTATCAACAAAAGGGCAATGAAGTGACTGAAAACACATTGTATTTAAAAATCTGAGTAAAAAGTTACAGTGGATTGGTAAACTAACGAAACTGCTGCAGTTTGTTCATCAGGAAAGTCTAGTAGTTCATTCCAATTTCCAGAGGAACTACATGAACAGGCATGAAAAATCATACATGGAAAAGCCTCTTCTGCTCTACTCATTTGCTACGCAATACATAAAAAAAAAAAAACCCCAAAAAACAAAAAACCCAACAGCATGGTTTTCTCACCATGGTTTAAAATGTCTTGATTTTTCAACTCTACTGAATGTTTTGGAAGTTAGGTTCTTTCACGACAAGAATGCAGCACAACCTCAAAAATCAACAACACAGTTCTTCTGTTTGAAGTCTCCCGTCTTTAAAAAACGTGCTCAGTTTCTTAAGCAAGGAAAATAGGAATGTCACAAGGGACTGCTTAGATGTCTCTTCTGCTTTTGCAGCTATCCTGCAAATGTGCACCAGAAGTACATGCATTTTTTATGCTAAGTAATCTAAAACTTTTATAAGAATTCTTAACTGTTATTCTACCCGATGTGAAAAACAATACAAACAGATACATTTAATTAGGTAGGCATCTGATACTGTACACCGCAGAATGCAGTCATGCTACTCTTAAAGCACCTATAATCTTAAATCTTATAAAGGAATATACAACTTTCCTCAGACTGTATGTGTTGTCATATAATTATTAAATAAACCTACCTAGTCCCCACCCCACTAATTTCTACTAAATAAATCTGATCCAGAAACTTCACTGGTAAAAGTTTTTGATAAGATTGCAAAACACCGTGGTGTAGCTGACCATTATGTCAGGAACAAACACCTAACAAGAACATGCATTAGTGAGCTTTTTAAACCAAGTCAGTAAGGCTTTAAATAACTCATTCTTAATTCTGTAGTTTTTTTCTATTAACATCACATTTTATTAAAAAAATAACTTTCCTATATTTGACATGTATATTAGCTTGCTGTACGTGACTGAAGATCTTGAGACCTTTAACATTAAATGATAATAAATCAAACACTTTCTTCACAGCTTTGAAAAACAGGAGGGAGGAAGAAGGGGAAGACAGGAAAGAGGAAGGAATAAAGAGGAAGCGCCAGGCCATTCCTAGCAAGAGAACCAAATAGTTCTACAACATCAAATTATGAACCTGCATCACAAATGTTAGAAAAAGGAAAACTATTATATTGATCAAATATGGATATATTCCATGTAATTAGAACATACCATTGGGAAAGACTGGATTGGGAAGGCATACATTCTATTTGTAATTGCCTCTTTTCTGTATTTCCAAGAAATTCTTTTCCTTCCTTCTCTGAAAGCCATCACTGACCTACCCGCATTCATATGCACTCCTACTCCAGTATGTCAGTTGTACTAAAGCCAGATATACAAGACCCTGCAGGGAAACAATCTGGAACTATTTTATCATAGTTTTTCCCCAACAATGGCAATACTACTGGATAAATTTGATGGAGAAAACAACTCAGAGGTGTGCACATTTTGTATTTAATTTATAGTCCAGAAGATTACCCCCACACACTTTTAACAAGAAAGCTGTTCAGGAGTCATCGGTAACACAACGTATATATGTGGTGCTTACACATTCTCCACAGGGCTCAGGGTCTATGGAAGAAGAAAGAGATGAGGGAATGAACAACTTCCCTAAATCCCACAGGTTATCTGTGCAGAAGATTAGCAGACTGTGGTTGTATTGCTCTGTGTGCAATCACTCAGCCTTGGTGAGTGAACCTCCTCTTAAACAGAGGGTTTCACAGATAGTCACCTGTGCGGAAGTGCCCTGGCAGCAGCGTCATTAGCAGCTCTGTTTTCCAGGTTTAGTGAGAATGAAAACTCATGGAGAACCTGAAGTACGGGGTTAGACTTGGTCTTGTGTATAGAAATTGATCTCGGGGACACAGAGTTCAGCTAATGAATTCTCTGCTGCTTCTCTCTGGGAGAAGGGAATAACAAATGACATTCCCAGTAGAAAAACCAGGACAGAAAATATTATCTGCAAGGAGGGATAGAAGGTCCCTCTCTTCCCCCGCCAGATGCCTTCCTGGGAAGAGACAGTTTCTGGTTCCCTTCGAGGTTATCTATGTTAGTATAAGACTGGAGAGATATATCCTTGTGCAAATCATCTCTTACTTTCCTTATTTGAATACCAAAGCCTTTCTATAGCATGGACAAAAGGCTACGTTTAGCAGTTTCAGCAATGATGGCATTTTAGATTGTGGTAAAATCAAAATACACTGGAAATATCCAAACAAATCCCAACATTAGTCTGATGCTACCTAAAGCCAAGAACAAGCAAGCAATGAGCACTAGGTATTTTGGTTTTTTGCATGGGTATTACAAAAAATAGTAATCATACACGTCTTTCTTTTTAAATGTTCATTACTTAGATAAAGCACATATGAATGTAACATTCAGAATTGTAACATAGAAAATGTAATGTGGGCAATCTGCTATTCCAAGTACACTTACCAAAATACAATTTTATAATGAAGAAAGTCTCAAAATACACCTGTACAACAATTGGGATCCACAAAATATGATTTAATAGTATCACTCAAGATCACTTCATTGAAACCACTTCTATAATACTGTTTGAATATCCATCCCTGGTCAAAGCACATTCTCCCCCTTTCCCTAGCCTGTCCCACTAAAGCAAGGGTGGAATTTTAATGGCAATGCATCTCTTTTAAAACCCCATATCTGAAGCAGTCCTATTATCTATTACACTGCCTACACTTCGGTATTGGAAGGATGGGAATGACCCTCTCTGAGGCCATTGTACATTGAGACACTCATATTATTGTTTGTAGCGCAAGCAGAACAATCTTGTAAAGGACAACTAAATAGGGTCAAAATATGAATTCTTATCTCACTACCAAATCATTCCCTACATGTTACTTAAGCCTGTAACATTACAACTTTATTGAAAAAGAAAAAGTTAACCATTTTATCCTATAAATATTTTCTTTATTTGCTTTATGTTTAGAAGTTGCTATTTAAGTTCTATTAACAGAAATACATAACAAAAGCTCCCTAACAAGTGGAAAAAAGTAATTACAAATGCTGAAAAAGTTGGCCTCATTAACATATGTACAGACTTGCTTACTTAATACACATCTCTGTGGGAATTAAATCATTTTATGACACACATTTATACAGGCATTAAACATTCCCAAGTAACTCTGAGCAGAGAATACGCCAAATCTTTAGTCTGGGCAGACAAAAATGTATATTTCCATTTTGATTGTGGAGCTAACATGCAACAGATAAACATTCAGTCTGAGCTGCTGTTGATAAGTTGTTCTGTTTTGTCCTGCAAAGACCTTTCCATTGAACTTGGGTCCTTTTGTCCCTTCTTTTCCTTGTTCTGCTGTTCCTGCAGCTTCAGGATTATTTTTCGTATTTCTTCTCTTTTGGTTTTCATTCTTGGGCGTGGAAACCAGTCTGTTAAGTTCATTGGTAGCTCAAAACTCATAATGGGATTCTGAAAAGTAAGATCATTTGGATGTTACAGTAAGGAGTTATTACCTAAAGGACTGGAGAGAACTGAAGGGGGGGCGGGAAGTATTCTTCCCCTCCTCATTCCATCATCATGAAACAAAATTTCTATATTTTGTGTGGTTTCTACATGTACAATTAAGGTAAAATCAATCAAGCTTCAGTACATTACAGAGTAACATTCATACAGATTACAGTTCTGGTTATACGAGCACCCAAATAATCTAACTCAGTTTGCTACAATTTTACACAAAGCATTTGACTGCATAATTACGTAAAATTTTTGTAATTAAAAAAGAGAAAATTATTGTAACAATATAGCACCATTTTGTTTTTTAAAGGATGACTAGCATCAAAATGTAAAGCTGATTAAGAATCTTTTACTAATTACTCCTGCTCTTATAAATACCTTTAGGACAACAACTATCTAGGACAGTCAGTTTTATATTTCACCCTAAAAAACAGGGCCTATGAAAAGCCCCTGGCTACCACCAGCCCTTTTTACACTTACATTCTGTTTTCTTGCTAGCAGGCATTCATCCAAAGAATTAAGAAAGTTAGTATTATGAGACATTACCTCCACTACTTCTGTGACAATGTGCGAATATTTCACCATAACCAAACAATGGTTTGTGGAATAGTGTTTTCTTCAAAAGAAATTACACCTTTTGTGTATTCTAGTTTACATCATTAACAGAGTTATTTAAGAGTAAATTTCATTCATCCACTGAGCTAAGACTAGCAAGGCTACTTGGGAAAAAACCAGTCACATTCTGCCCAGGAACATGCCAATGCCTAATGTTGCACTAGCAATTATTACTCCACATCCAAATACAACATAACCCCTTCCCTTACCCATAACTGGGTAAGACAGCAAAAGAAAACCCCTATGCTGATCTGACTTTGCCAATGAAGCTACCCAGCAGCAGCAGTAAGGAAACTTCAGAAAAATGACACTGAAGATGCAGAAAACCACAGGCAAAACACTGTTTCAGTTAGGAAATAGGCCAGACAAAGGAATAAGAACATTAACAAAAACTAATTAGGGTGGTTACCAACAATAGAAAGGTACTTCAAATTAATCTGAGCTCATCCTTAACTAGGGCTTTTTGTTATTCAGCTTGAGGAAGAAAAGCAGGGACATGGGTCAGAAGCCACTTGGCACACGTATTCGGCAGCCTCAGAGCTTCCTTCTTGCTTTGCGAGTTCTTTGGTGGCAAACTGACATTAGCCATCTGCCCACCCACACCCCGGCTCCTCCTGCAGATGCTCTCAGGACCGCAGGTCGCTCTGTCAGCAGCGCAGCCCCTCCGAAGGCCGAAGCCCGCCGCAGGCGGCACCAGGGCGGCCCCTGGTGGGCGGCGGCAGCCGGGCCCCCTCGAACGGCGCAAGGGAAACCGGGACCACGCAGCTGGCAGGTCAGAGAGCTGTCCCTCGGAGGCCGAAGGGCAAAGCTGAACGGTAGTGGTGTTGCGGGAGGGGTGAAGTACTTGCTGCGATAGCTGACAGGTATGCTCCTTATTAGACTACCTACCCTGTCAAACGAGCCTTGGTTTTAAAAAATACACATAATGATTTTCACCCTTATAATTGAAAAGAAGATACTTTAAATAAATCCGCAAAGCAGTAAAAGATGTGCCTGAACAGTCCACAAACACAAAATTAAGCACCACTCCCCGCATACTGCCCCCATTCGGTTTGTACAGCTGCTGAAAACAAGGAGACTTTGTGCAATTTTTGAAATACACATGCAGCTGAAATTACTAGTTCAGTAACTGTAAGACAGTCAAGTACTGTACATCCAGTATAGGTTTTCCTTTCCCCCTGGTGCCACTTCTGAGAATACCCTGTGCTCTGCTATCTGAGACATCCACATGCCATCCCTGTTCCCTGGCAGACTAAGCTGCTGCTAACTGCAAGACCAGGCAGGACAAAGGATTCAGCCTGACATAATTCAGCAATCAGTTTGCAAGAAGGAAGGGGCTAAGACTATTAAAACCTGGTTGCTCCTCACATCCCCCATGTACAAAACAGGAAGCACTCAAGGATGGTTCTAAGCTCTCAAGGACTCATTGGAAAAGCAAAATCTTTTGGCTTTGATTTGCATGAATGCACTCTAGCAGAGCCTTGCTGCTCTCCTATGAAGTATGAACGAGGGGAGGGTGGGAGAATGGAGAGGAAACCACCAGCTTTCTCAGGAAGGGTTAGGTACAGGAGAGTTTAGGAACAGTGCTCTGAAGTACTACAGACTGTAAACAGACTTAGTGTCCCATGCATGCAACATCTCGCTTGACCATCATTCCTCCTCCCAGACCCAGGCCTCCAGAACTTGTGAATGGAGTTGTAACTTGAAGACCGAGACAGTTAAAGTAAGATTTTAACCGATTTCTTCAATGGAATGGGCCTTTAGCTGTAATGATTCCACTCCCATGTTTTAATGCAAGTTAAAAGGTCTAGCTGTATCATATTAATGAATTTAATCACTCACATTTCTTAGGGAGAAAAGAACAAGCTTTTTGTACCATAACTTTAGTTTAGGTTTTGAATTCAAATTTGAACTCTGTTTCTTACCAGATAATTTTAAAGGGTATGCACTGTAAGAACACAAAGGAAGACTGTAAATATGTTCTCTTAACATTCTCTCAGAAAATCCATGGCTTCCAATTTCCAATACATATATGCAACTAATAATTGCTTTATTTTCCAAGAATTATTATGTTAGTTAATGTATAAATTAGTTTATAATAAATAATCTAAGAAATAGGTACAAGAGCTGCACCAGAGAGCCTTCTATTTTTGTAATAATTTTAGTAGCTTATATTTGATTGCTGCAGGAGACCCCCCAAAATAGGCACACAAACAGGTATACACACCTCAAAAAAGCTCTCCACGTACTGCAGTATGTACACTCCACAATCACTGAAGTTGTTCTGTTGTGGCACTTTTGGGTTGGAACCTTTCATGACATCTTTGGAAAAGCTTCTTTTGTTGCCTTTCCTGACTTCCCATTCAACCTCTAAATATCTATGATAAAAGACCATGCAAATTCAAACTTTTGTTTTCTTGCTGAATTTGGGAAAAAAAACCCCAACCAAACCAAAAACAACCAAACAACCCAAAAATTCAGATAGGAAACTTACTCCCTTAGTGTTTCACAACATTTGACCGGGAAGGGCCTCTCAGTGAGTCCATAAGCAAAATGCAGGGCCTAAAAGAGAGAACACAATTTTTTAGTACATGGTATTTTACAGCAGTTTTTGAAAACACAATGTTACACAGCTAGCTAGCTAAGAAAGAATTTGTGGGTGACCTCGAACAAAACTAGATCAATACTACGAAGTTCTGCCAGCACTGCTGTAATCCCCTAACTGGGATAGCTAAATGCAAAGTTACCTTTAGATTTAACCGTCCACTTAGTACAGAGAACTTCAAAATGCACTTAGAAAACATAGTACTGCCAGACTGAAAGTATTTGTTACAGGCAAAATCTAATTGCCTAAAACAGCCTCAGGTGTCTAGTGCTCTTCTAGATGCACAGGTGTCTGGGACACTGGCAAGAGACTTGACAGGAAGGCACAGAACCCATGGACACCCTTCCGGAGTAGCAGCTGGAGATCTGATGGGACAGTTCACATCACCTAAGAAGACACCAAGTATGTACGTTCAAGAAGTGATCTGGTCCCAATCAGTCATCTACCTGACAGTTACAAAACACACATGTACTCTATCTGATAGATGGAGTGTTAGATGGAGATGAATAATGGATCCATAAACACACATTTCTAGATAGCTGAGTCCGCTTGAACACTCTTGCACACTGGAGATACTTATATCCTATCATTTGATTTGCAGTAACTATAAACATAACAATCGTCTCAACCACCTGACATGCAACAGCTGGATTTATACATCAAAGCTGACTCACAGCAGAGTTCAGAATCTCACCATTAGATGTAAGATGTATTTTGAGGGATAAATAGGATGCAAATTACTTTTCACAAGGCTCTGCTTTCTCTTTTCTAACAATAACACACATGCATTCACACAAGGCATCCTTTATAGAAACTGCAAACTAGTAAATTCAGACAAAACCATCTGCATGCATTTATGTATAGGTTTGTTTGCATTTATAAATTATGTATATACAATTTTTTTGCATAAGCATATAATCACGTGAATAGTGTTTGCTTTTATTTGTACTCGTTTTGATTTCTGACAAAAGGAAGTTATTATTTATACAGACAATGCTCTTTAAAAATGCACAATCCAGTACTTGCGGGGGGTGGTGGGGAACAGAAGTGAAAGCCTTTTCAAGGTAATTTTCTTTTTCATATAGAAGTAACTGAAAAATATGCTAATAGTAAATATTGAAGTGTCCTTAATGACTTTTGATATTTAAGTGTCAAAGATCTTACGAAATTTCATGTTTGGATTAAAATAATGTCTGATGGAAAGTACTATGTACAGATTATCCATCATCAGAATGAGACAAATTTAGCCGAGCTATAATCAGAAGCTCATAAATATGTGTAAAACTCACAACACAGATGGATATTTAACCCCTTTGTGAAAACGTAATACGAACAATTTATACACATTCCATATCACGTATAAATATATAATTTTATCCTGCACCATAAGAATGTATTGTGAAAGCCTTTACCTTTCTAGTAACCATTATATTCACAAAGAAGGAAATATGGATAAATAAATTATGAAAAAGTACAAATGAAATTGTGAAGACAGCAGTATTAGTAATAATATTTAGATTTAGAATCAAGCATTTCTGTCACACTAAAATGCAAGCCAACTGCAGTCTATTACTATTAATAAATGATTTCTGGGTTTCAAATATAAACCCCAACATTTAAAAATTTTAAAATCCAAGAGAGGAAAAAAAGTAAAGTTACTGAATTTAGTATTGTGAAAAATTCTTATTGGAGAAAAAAATAATAATGGTAAGAACTGAGAGAGAGAAAAAAATAATTTGAAGAACAGAAAGAGACAAAAGAGAAACAGCTATAACACATTTAGATAAGAAATGGGAGCAGTTAAAATTATTCTCATTTTCCTGTACTAATTTGAGTGGTGACAAAGGTTTTCTTTAGTATTAATTGAATTATTTTCATTTACAGACTTTTTTTTTTAATATAGAAGGATATATTTAAATGTACTTCTATGCCTTCTTTTTGTAGGAATCTAAGTGCAAGATATCAAAGAACAGCCTTATTTGAAGAAACAATTATCAGGTGCCTGAAGAAGCACACAGTCTTAACAGAAACCCAAAATCTGTTATTTCACTCAAAGTTTCATTCATTAAATGGTAATGAAGATAATGATACCACAAAGTATAACATTCTCTCTCAAGCACTAACAACATGCTGATTAAAGCATCTGAAGACTGATGTATGACCATGTCCCATAATTACTGTCTTTTAAATTTCATAAACTTTTATGAAATTTCCATTTTAACTGTTCTAATACTTACTGTTTGCAGACAGTAGGCTTCAGGTGCCATTGTCCCATTTCTGAGTTACAGTTATCATCTACAAGGCCACCATCATCACTACTGTCTTCCTACAGGAGCAACATGTTTACAGGAGTTTAAAAGCAAGTATTTTCAAACAGATGCAAAATAAATTACTGCTGTACTTACCATTTTTTATTCATGACCAATAACGTAACTTTAATAAAGAAGTGTAGTCTTACTCTGAAACCATTCATTTTTTTGTAAAAGTTTGCATTACCAACATTTAGACACATGGTTTCTCAAATCCATGCTGGAAACACGCGAAGTTAATGGTGCTATTTATTTAGCAACTGCTGAAACTAGAAAAAAAGCTGCAACTGACATTTTCAAAGCATTGCTGGCTTAAGTAGTGGAAGTGCACCTCTTTTATCCTCCTAATTATCAATACTTTCCCTTGCTAATGATTACTAGAACTTGCTTAGCAGTTTCATGTATGTTATCTTCTAGATGAAATGAAACAAAGTCTGCAACGAACTCAAAAGTAAAATTTGGTCTTTGCTCTGGAATGCACCAACTTGGTTCTTAGGGCAAAGAAAATTAATCTTCCATGATACTGTATATCACAGGTTCCAAAAACAGTCATGCCACAAACCTGGGAATATCATTTGACCTTTTGATTTCAATATTGATTGCTATGAAGGATAAGGAATTTTTATGAAAAAAATCCCCACTAAGTTCTTCTGCCTAAAAGTAACCCAATGATCCATGGTTTCTTACCCTTCTACTGAGTTCACTATCACTACCACAGACCACTGCATTATAGGGAAAAAGATGCTGTCCAAAAATTGGAACCCCCATTATCAGCATGATTTGTGAAATTTTTGGTGAGATATACGTACACTTCACTAACACACAAGATCCTATGAGTGAAATACTCACACTCTGCCATGAAGATGTTGTATTAAAAACTACCGTGTAGTTCATAATACACTTGTTTCTATTGCAGCCTCAACTCCGTTTTTGGCAAATGTGAAAGTGCACTCAGGCTGTCATGGTCTATCATTTCTATACTTTGCTCTGTGCGTTCTAGAAGATATTAGCAACAGCTTCATCCTGAGTTAAGTTCTAAGCTACACTACAACCAGGGAACTCAGCATCATTTCCTCCTCTCAAGGAACAAAGCTGGCCACGTGCTTTCTTCTCTGCCTTCACTCCAGGTACTTCAGATCAGACACACTCTGCTACTCATTCTCCATCTTTGTGGAACTCTAACTGCTACGAAATAGACAGAAAGGCTCTTCCATGAGGCAAGAATGACAGAATATTTGGGCAAGTGGCATTACAGGAGAGGTGGGTTGAGTCTGTATGAAAAGTGTAGTTAGGTTTGAACATGAACTGGAGCTTTTTTATGTGTGCACACATATACATACTATTTGGAAGCCACTGCAAATAGCTGCAGACTTTGGAAAATATAGTTTGTTCTGGACTCAAAGGTGAAATATAGGTAAATCCTAGACTGTATATTTGGTAGTCTCAGATTCTTTATTTCAGACAACTTGGAGTCATATACCTGCAACATGAACAGGAAGGGCAATTAGGAAGAGTAAATGTGTAACTCCTAGCTTGCTCATATTGAACTTCCACTGTAGAAGCAACAGGGCTATGGAATAATGCCCTCATACCCAGCCGTTAAGTCAGTAAAAGACATTTTAATGATCGGTCTTTCCACAGCTCTAAAATTTAAATGTCTTCGAACTTGAACAAGAACACTACTTGATTATAAATCCATGTTTAAATTTGATTAGGAGAAGGAACAATGAAACAAAACAGCAGAGTAGCACCTACTTATAAATGTGTCTGTTTATGTCCAGTAAATGCAGCTGAAAGAAGAGTAACTTGTTTTTGTGTCTGGTAGATAAACATGGGGGTGATGGAGATGAAAGATAGAAATGTGTTGATTTTCAGAGATTCCACTAAAATCACTGTGTAATATTGTCACTGTGCAAAAGACTCACAAAATTAAATGCAGGATCAGTACAGCAGTTTCCTGTTAAAAAATTTAATGAATGAATATACAGTCCTTGCCTGTCAGCTGATTTGCAAATTTTTGTAGGTAACCAGTGCTTTGAATTTGACACTTGTAAAGATAATTAGCTTTAGACAATGCACACTTATAATGTATATGCTGCTTTTAAGCTGCCCATTCAAAATACAACACAACATTTCGTATTTCCCAAATAAAATTGCTAAATTGTTTACCTGGTTATCTTGGTCTTCAGAAAAATCTATAAGCTCATCTTCATTTAGTCTACTGCCATCAGCTGAGTCTTCACTATAGTTTAGCCTGATTTTGTGCAATCCATCTGTATCAATCACAGATAGCAGTATATTTAGACATCAAATACTACATCATCTTTGAAGACCAAACTAATTTTAAATACCTCAGATTTGCTCAGGATTGCTCACAGTAACTGTGATACAGCTGCTATAATATTTCATTTATGCATAGGAACAGAAGTGGAAAGTTTCTTCTAAGTAACACAGCAGAAACTGTTCCTTATTCTGTGAAATGCCTAAAACATTTCTAGAGAACTGGACTAAACCCCACCATTAAATTACTCCGTAGTTCCATGAAACCTGTACAACAGTATAAATTGATGCTCCTACCAATAGGGGCAGTCCCATTTGGTCCCTAGTATTAGCACTTACTCTCATCCCTATATGCTTCTTTCCATGACACCAATACATCTACACACAGTGGACCAGACTGAGAAAGTCAGTCACAAGTTTGTTTTAACTTGATCAGATTCGCCGTGCAATTATATGAAGATTTGTGCTGGTAAAAGGGAAAAGGCAGCTTAAGAATACCCCGCTAGGTACAGCAGAATGCAGGAGCATCTCTCCTGGGAACAGCAGCTTAGAAATATTTGTGAAACTTCATGGTTTGCTACATAAGAAGAGTATCTGTAAATTCCCATCTCTACCCCCTCTACATATTTAGTCACTTGGAAAACAGCATCGCAAAAAATAAAGAATAACGGATGTTATAGTTATACCTGTGCAAGAAGCAGATACAGCTACAGGCTCACTAGTCTTACTACACTATTATACACAACTTCAGAACAGATTTTGAGGGGAAAAATAATAAACTATGTGGAATAAGTGAAAAATTAATAACTCATGCCAGCAAAACCCAAAATCTTCATAAGCAAACTTCTTCTAGAAAAAGGCATACATTATATCTAAACAATCTCAAAATAGAAGTGTTGGTTATGGTGTCACTGGTGGATGCATTACTTAGTAAGGAAAACCAGGATTTATAGAAGAACAGTAAGTAGGGCAATGAACTCGCTAATGGAAAAAACAGAGAAGACCTGCATTTGAGAGTACTTCAATAGAGAAGTTGAAGTAACACTTTGGAAAGAGGTTACCAGTGGAGTTCCACAGGGACAAACCTGGGAAGTAGTCTTACTCACTACCTTTGAAAGACCTTAGCACAAGAAGCAGGCAATATACTAATGTGACTTATTGCTGACAGATTCCTAAAAAATAAATTGGTATGACATGTGATTCTTCTTGATACAAGAACTGAGCAATAAAAAGAGGATTAGTTAAGTAATAAATATACATTTTGGATGATTTCTTCAAAAGTTATTTAGGTACCAACTCCTACTGATTTACAAGTCTAACACCCAGGATTTAGTTTGAGATGACAACATCTAAGTTTAGGCTCCTGTGTATAGTAGGCATCTAGGATCTCACAATGTTAAGTAGAGACTATAACCAGAATAGAGAGCTACTCAACTGAACAGCTGCTCTATGTTTGCTTTAGGGTGAGAAGATGTTCCACCGGTTTCATTGACTATACTATTGAAAAGGCACTGCTCTCTTTTTAGATACCCTAGGATATTCAGACTTACAGGTTTGGCAGAATCAAGAGTCAAAACCCTTCTGGAGAAACAGCTGAAAGGTGGGCAGAAAACCCAAGGCCTACATCCTCATCTTCCATCTGCTGAAACGGAAGTTTAGCTACACTGCACATCTAAATTTAGCTGCCTAAACATATGCTTAGCATCAATCTCAATTGAATCTCACCCTTAAACCAGGACTGTGGACCCCTAGGAACGTCTGCATTAAAGAATGGGTGCATCACCTGCAATAGCTGAGCAAGAGAATCTGAGTGTTTTAGATAGCAACAGAATGACCATTAGCCACCAATACAATGCAGCCATGAAAAAAGAGTAACTCCTAGTGAAAATATATGTCATAAAGCACGTTTCAACTAATTACAGACAAGAAACAGTTGCAGCATCCCAGCTATGAGACCAAATCATACAGCAGCAATACACAGTAACAATCACACATAAAATGAAATATCATTTCAAACAAGAGCAGAGCCCCCAACTCCCCACCCAAGACCTTCTAGAAGTGCCAATGTTCTCACAAATTAATAAATTTAGATTAGAAAGCAGGAGAGTATTTACATCCACAAAGGTACTGAACTTGCAATGGCCTGCAGTATACAGATTACACCATGATTGATAACCTTTTCAGATCTTCTAACATATAACTATGCAATTACTTACTGCATAAATTATGTCAGTAGGAATACTATCAGTGACTAATGTAAACATTCTGCGTGACCATGTTTTGTACTCTGTGGCTCAAAGGGATCCAACCTTGCAGTGAGCAAAGAAAATAATCTTTTCGTTCATCTCCCTTTAGAATTATGTCAGCTCCTTTGCTCACTTTGGAACAAAACTGTTCCAGATCACTGAAATCAGCCTCCACAGCAGCCATGCATAGAGGAAAACCTCTCTAATGTAACACGGGAGGTCATTGAGATAATTTTTTTTCTTTTTTTAAATTATTTTCTTCTTACTCTTTTTACATACCTTCTATCAGGACATTAAAGAACTTACGGTGCTGAAGCAAAACCTCAAATGCTACAAAACACTGGAATTAAAGTGTGTTCACACATTCTCAATTCAGTTCCCACATGCACACACTTTATGAGGATTCACTGTCAACTAATATTCTTCTTTAACAATCACAGTCTTAAGTGATGCAAAGTGGTATCTACAAAATGATTTTTTCAGTTGTGTGACATTTTCCACACTAAATTAATCTGATTTAGAAAGATAGTGTTTTATATCTACAGCCCTTTGTCATGTTAATTACATCAAAAGCCACAAAAAAATTTTATACACAATGGCTATAAATTACTTAGACGGCAAGCACTCAAACTTCAAACACATACTCAACTTTCAAGTATGAAGTTTACAAATTGCAAAAGTAGTAACAAATGTGAAATCTCTAAATTTTTTCATTAAATGTGCATACTTTACAATTACATACCCATAGATTGGCTAGCAGTTGTGAATTCACCCTGTATACCATTTTCGTCCAGAGTCCTATGGTCTAGTTTATGGCATGATGATTCCACAGTGTTAGGTTCTTCACATCACTGTCTATTGATTAAGTTTTCTGAAAACACTCCTTTCCCCTACAAGGACTTCTTCTACAACATGAAGACTCACTGGTCCTCTGTTTCAGTGTTTGGGTCAATTAAAAGCTGTATTGTACTTTTTGGTCATAGTCTTTTTTGCTGTGGACTGGAAGGCGAGTTTTGTACATCTAAGTCATTTGGCAAAGGAGATGGTGTGTTGCTCTCTCCATCTGAAGAGGAAAGATTTAATCTGTTTGTAGCATTTTTCATGATAGTGGGGATTTGGTTCATACTTGGGTTTTTCTAAACCAGGAAAACCGATGACAGCCAAAAACCAGTGAGCACTGCAAAGGAAAACATAAAAAACCAAACATTAAAAACTAGCATTACATTCAGGGTCTGCTGAAATTGGTAACAAACACCAATAAACACTGAGTGCATGTGCGCACACACAATAACCACAATCCTGTCTCCTCTCAAAGATAGATTGTAATAGCTGTTCAGTCTTCTGAGCAGGTTTTACTCAAGCCTTCAAAGTCATCTCGGAAGGCAAGACTACTCCTGCAAGTCATCACCAAATTCATTAATAAGATGCAGTAGTGAAAACAGGTGCTGTCGAAATATTTATGTGAATTTCCCTCATACTTTATAAATTCTTTTCCTTCCTTGAATTAAAGCTTATTTCTTTTTAACATTTTCTTTATCACTGCATGAATTAGAGATTGTAGAGTTCATGTTTTATGGCTATATAAAGTTTTCTAGTAGTTTCAACCATAGCACACAAATAGTCAGATGTAATAGTATAGCTGAATTGCCTGTATTCTTCCACCTTTGAGACCTTCCAATTGTATATGACACCTCACATTTTTAAAGAAATCTTGTCAACAGTGAATTAAAAAAGGGAAGAAAAGAGTGTTGTAATGCCACCACTGTGATCTCTTGTCCTTCTCACTCTTCACAGAACTGACATTCTAATCCTTTCAGGATCAAAATAGTAACATTCCCACACAAATAAGATAGGAGGTAAGTTTGCCCCAGTTTCTCTTTATCTCCTTGCCTCCTCGACTTCACTGACTTCCCACTGAACCTGAAATGTAGCAGCAGCAAATTCAGGGATTGAGGCATTGCAGTAGCTAGCAACTGACCTGATTTAGAAATTTTCTGAAGGTCTCCGATTCCCTGTAGCAATAACAAAAAAGAACCTAGCTATGTATTATGCAAGTGAAGCCACATTTAAATGTGGTTTTAGACAAAAGAAAAAAAGCAGTGGCTAAAAATACATGTGTACCTGCCATATTAAAAAATTAGATAATTACAAAGCCTAAATTCCATTGAAACTCAAATGGCAGTTACAGCAAGTGGCCCTTGAACAGCATCGTGAAGTATGGAGGCATTTTGTTTTGAATGATTCACCACACCTAGTAAATGAATATATTTCTAAACCCTGGAAATTTGTGTGGGCTTGATCAATATAGGCTTTATGTACCAATTATGTAAACAGACTAGCAATTAACCTGGATCTAAAACAGAAAATAGCTTGTCACTTTTAAAAAAACAACCTATTAGCATTGGAAACTTCAACAAAAAGGACTGTGCTGCCAAGGACAATGATGCAGTGTGGTAAATCAGCCACCTTGTTCTGAAGTTAGTTCTGCTCTAGAATCATTCTGCCCACCTCCAGTTACTGCAGTTTGACAACTTGTTAGATGATTAGCCCACATTCCCTAAACTAATGGTTTATGGGAAAGTCTGGAAACACTTTCTGAAGTAGATGCTAAAGTCCAGCAACTCCAAAGCAATCACTTCTAGAATGTACTCTTAAACCAGATGCCAGAATAGCTAGCTGTGTCCTAAAAGAAAAAAAAAAGCATCATACTAGGCAGCACAGGAGAAGCGTAATGAGGAGCAACCATTATCAGCATTCCTGTAACTCGAGAGAAGTTGTCAAGTTTTCTCAAATACCAGAGTAACTTGTTTCACATACTACTTAATTCAAGACACAAAGCAGCAAAAGAAACTCTGAAATTGGTTCTCAACCATATTAGTTTGTCACAGATTAAGGTTTGAGACATTTTATAAATAGTAATTAATGCAGATCGTCCAATGAAGCCACAGAATCTCTTCCATACCTTTGATCCGCTATTGTATCACATAGAGGAAGTTCTGTTACAATGGACTAATTACCAGCATCAAACCAGGTGGAATTCTGAAAAACATCTGCAGTGCTGCAATGCATCACAGTTGCAAACAGTGGGCCAGTCTAGACAACTCAAGGCTGTATGAGAGTTCTATCATCACAGTCTATGAGACAAGGAGTAAACTAGATGGAAGAGAAGTGGGTGATGAAAGCTTTACTACACTATATTAGGTTGCACATTCAGATGTCCAGGCAAAGGCATGTTGAAAAATTTCTGAAACCAGGTTCTCCAAACACCACACAGAATGGCATGTACTTTGCTCCCTATACACCCCTGGCATTAACCGGCTCTCCCTCCACACCTCTATGCCCTCTGTGCTCTAGATTTTCATTAAATCCCTGAAGTGATGAGGCAACACCCTGAATACAGTCTGCTTCCTGACTCTAGAAAAATAGCAGGACAAAAGAAAATAAAAAGAATACAAGCTCCAACATAGGGCAAGTACAGATTTTTCAGTTTTCATCTTTTCTTTCAATATGGTTATTGTAACTAAAAGATGATCTCGCCTATACCAAAGAGATCTTACTAGAAGAAAAAAGTAAGGGACAAAACAAAAAGTAAATCCAAAGTTATCAAAAGACAACAGCTTAGAAGAAAGAACTTCAGAGAACCAGGTCAAATCTAGAAAAATTACTCAGAAAATTTCATTTTTGCTCAATCTCATAGCGTTCCATTGTTCTTATACTAAAGCAGTGCACTTGAAGATCTACTATTTGTTTTTATCACCTGGAAAAAGATGTTTATTCTCTAATTTTTACCTTCAATTCACACTATAACCTAACACTGAATTTTAGAATTGACATTAAGCCTTTACCATGTAACTATGATAAAAAGGTATGTTTACTTACGCTCATTAAGAGGAACAAAAATGAAATCTTTCTCAAAAATATCAACATGCCGTGTCCATGTTTTACTCGCCCATGTCGTCTTTGTTGTATTCTGCAAGAAGAAACCAACACACGATTTGTGGGGTGTGTTTTTTAATTGAAGGACTATTTCACCAGATATTTTCACTTCAACAGCTATTTAAGATTTTCAAGGCATATTCTATGTTTGTTATAGGTCTGGATGCTTCCTAGAGTTCTGCTGGTATCATAATACCGTCTGTAAGGATTTTATCTCTGTAAAGCACCTGTTCTTGCAGTCTTCAGTGTACTTAGCTCTTAGTAAAACTGACTTATCAACAGACTTACGAAAGGTTTGAAGTTTCATGAATATTTCTTCTTTCTCTTTGATTAAGGCGTTTATAGAAGAACGAACTGAACACGTGTATTCTGTCAGCATCTTCTTTTTTCAGTTTTTCAAGTACCAAATACCTTATTAGTTAAAAAAAAATTTCAGAGGTGTTAACTCAAAGTATCACCAGAGTAAAAAGGACTGCCAATAGTGCTACCTCCCCACCAAGTTGTTTCAGCCCCTCTAAAAATACCTATAAGAATATTAGAGGTAACCAACCACAGAAACTCATTAAGTACTCTGCTCAATCAACAAGCTGTTCTGCTGCTGTTGTATTTATTTTTTTATCACAGCAGGGAAACAGGTTTTCAATGAGTTTGTTACATACAACCTACCTAGGAAAGACCTGTATTTTATACCTGAGCCAGTAAATCCCCAAACACTCCTACAGGGATGCACTCATTTTCTTTCCACCTTTAATAGACTAAAAATTACACACATGCACCTTACATTAGCGTAAACACAGCAGCATATAACAATTTAATACATCCCTAACATCTGCAGTATCAGTGACACCAAAAATTAATTTATGTATTATGTTAATCAAAACAAATTAAACTCCAGGGAACACAAATACTCTCAAAAAACCAACTGAACTTAAACCCGCTTTTTTCTCTTAGCAGTTAAAATTTCCCTTCAGATGCTAAGAAATTTTAAATAACCTTTTTTCCCAAGTGTGAACAATGTCACTGTCAAGCAGGATAGGAGAGGAACCAGAACTTCTTGCAAAAATACAAACCAACTTTTAAAATTAGAGCTATACATAGTTGAAGACCAAGTTTATCAAGTGAATTTTTATGTTAGAACTTTTCAAGTTTCAAAGCAAAAAAGATGACTAAAACTATTTTATGTGAAATAAAACTACTTTAAATAAAAATCAATAATAAACATCATTTAAAAATTCTCCTTCATTTAGACAATGGAGGTCTTCGTTGGTCACAGAAATAACCTTTAGCTGGAGGAGGTGGATAAACTATCAACCTGAAAAGAAAAATGCATTCAATAATAATATGAAATGCCAAAAAACCTCAGAAATTGTTACAGGGCAAAGATAAATATCTTACTTTTCTATAGGACCAATAATACGGTATGTGGTTTCTCCAACTTCATCATCATCATCAAAATTGTAACGTTTATTTCGCTGCTGCATTTTGGACTCAGAAGCAACCTTACAAGAATAAAAATCAATATTAAATTTGCATACTGTGCTCAAACTTGCCAAAAGGTAATGAAGCCTTGTGAAGTGCAGAGGTGTGATAGCTGTTGCTTTTGAGAGGGACTTCAAGTCAGTTTTTTTACCTTCCTCATTCATTTAATACACTTAGGTCCATACTCATTTCTTGCAGAGCCACAAAACTTTCAAATTCTTTAACAGGTAGTTTTGTTTAAAGAAACCATTAATTAAATTTAACTACAACACGCAACTTATTTCTCTTTTGAAATACTACAATTTTACTCATAGATTAATTTGAAAATGATTATGGACTAATATAGTATAAATTTCTTCTCCCTTAGTAATTTTGAAATGACAACATTACTTGTGGACCATTGTACAACCTTACAATTAAACTAAACGCACTAAAAAAGTATTGCAAATGCACAGACTATTCCTATAGTCTCATAACCGACCATGGACCAGTATGGGAATCCTCATATAAAAGCAGCAGAAGTTGTTGAGATTTTTTTTTCTTGGTCTAGTGACTAGCATACTATATTCAGTGTATTTGTAACCCAAATAATATAATGACTCTGTTCTAAGACAAAACATAATTACATTTTTTTAATTTGTTTTCTCTGTGAGATGGACTTCCTTGGAATTGTCTTCCAAGCACTTAGTAAATGCAACAAGCCTGCCTGGCTTCTTCAAAGGAAATTTTCACAAAGAAGTCAGAAAATTATTCTAATACCAATGTCAGTAATTATTTTTTCAAATACTGAGTTTGCATGTGGATCAAGACCAGTTTCAAAAATCAAAATTATGTACTGTTCTTCTTGACCTACGAAAAAGCAGAGAGAAAATTATTTTTTTTCAATGAATGACTCAATTATAAATAGATTTCAAAGAATCACAGGCCAACACATGTACACGTGCTGACAATACAACAGTAATACATACGTATGCAGATAGACTGAAGGACTAACTACCAAACCCTTCTACCTACATTTGCAGAGTGCATTCAACGTCTGCCTTAATCTAGAAGTGTTAATATTATATCTGACAAATTTTTAAAAGACAATGAATGCAAAGCCAAAAACATATCTGAAATAACAGATTCTCTGCTTACTGACAGTGAGACCCTGCAATCAATACTTTCTCTTTTTCTTACTACAGTTCCTATCCTATACAATTCCAGAAATATGTATTCAGCATAATTCCTCTCTACATAGGGAAACATCATGCCCTGATTTCCCAGGTCAACACTAAGAAGTCTAGAGCAGCGCTCTCAATTAAGATCAATTCTTCTGCTGAAATTTATTAGAAGAGAACTGTATTAAGAATGTAGATGAGGTTTATGGTCTCAATGTTTAGATTAAATTACTTTCATCCACCTAATCCCTTCAAAATCTACACAGTCTTTTATTTTGAAATATTTCAGCTTGTCTTTCTCCTACTTTAAATAGATGTGACTACAAAAGGGGAAAGGAAAAAGACAATATACTAAATTAAACCAAGAAACAGTACATGAGAACCCCATGATTCAGGTAGATTATTCATCTGTCCTGATCTAGAAGCCCACTATAAACATCACAGTTTTTGTCACTTTTAATACTAGATTCATACATCAAGTCAGAAGTCCCCAGCCTTTTAGCCAAAGCAGTCTGTAAGAATCACTTTTACATGGATATACAGCACTGATATCTACATGACAGCTCTTTCAGACCACAAAGATGCTCAGAAACAGTGACAGTTTGAAAAAATATTACTTTATCTAGCAAGGGGATGCAAAACTTAGGCTACTGCTTAGAAACTAAACTGAATAGAATACTCAGGGGAAAACAATTTTTTTTTTTTGAGATGACCACTCCCAGGCTTAAATGGGAAAATAAGAATGATTTTTTTTAAAAAGTGGATACAAACCGTGTATCACATAATAGAAGCACAAAGTTCTAACAAAACTACTGTTACTGATTCTAGGGAATCTGTTGTTGGGTACATAACTACAAAAACTCGTAATGGCAATTTCACAAAAGAAAGTTATTTTCTCTCATCAGATTTCTGTCACCTTAGAAACAGAAATCTCAAGGATCTCTGATCCACTGGCAACCCAGTTTTCATTTCTAAAAAGTATGCATCTGAACAAGGAAAGGAATTTAAAATGTTACAGTAATCAAAATCTTCATTTCCTTACACAGGTAAAGGGATCTCACCACCTAGAAGAGTAAAGCACTGCTTTCAGGTCCTGTAACGTAAACAGAACAAAACCTCTCTGTCCCAGTGAACATTCTGAGAACAGAATGCCATCAGGAGCTTCCTCATGCTTACTCCTGCTAGCTCAAGATTTATTAATCTTGTATTTCTTTTGGTACAGTGGCTTAGTTTCAACAGGTCAGCCAACACCTTTACCGTAAGTTGAAGAATGTGAGTTGGATCAATTGGCTATTGTATAAATAACACCCACTCACACCATCTGAAAATAAAAAAATCAGTACATTGCACTAAAAGAAATTATTTAGGCAATCAGACACAGGAATAGGATTCAGGCTGCAAATCCCAGTCTCACATAGCTGCCTAACTCAGAGCTGCAGGGTCACATTTCTCTGTAAGAGGAGACGAGTTTCAGGCACACACATAACCATTTCCTTTTGGTTATTCTTAACTTGGCATGCTAACTGTTGTGAAAAGTAATTCTTCAGCAACATATTTCCCAATTCACCACACACAGAATTTAGGTGTCTAGATGGATTTTGGGTGTTCCTCTTTGGGAACCAGGCACCTACACACAATTGCTTACACAGCTATGGATTCTGGCTTAAAGTAATTTCATTGCTCACAAAGTAAATAGCAACTGTGTTAACACCAAATATTCACAAGTATCAAGTACAATACAGCGGCTGGGTCTAAAACAAGCTCAGCGCCACAGCCTCAGAGGGAAAAGCCGGGGGAAGAAAGGCTGAGAGATGCGGAAAGGACAAGATTTCTTACCCAGACAAGTCAGGGAGCTTTTTCTTTTTTCACTTGTGAACACCTGTGTTCGTCTGAGGTTTAATGCCTGCTTCCAGAATTGTCTCTAGCGCCCTCACACACTGTCCAATTACTTTCATAATTATAATATTCCTTACAGCTCATATTTTTTATAGGAGGTGGATGAGGTTATTATTACAGTATTACATGTTGGAAGCACACAACTCTGAGATTGGTGAATGCATTCTTGGTCAATTTGAATGCATCATGTATTTATGAAGCTGAGTACAAGTATAAATAACATTAAAATTTAACCTAAAGAAAAGCCTACTTAAGGGGAAGAGGACTCTATGCTAATTTAAAAAATAGTGTGCATATTAAGATGTTAGACCCCTGAAGAAAACTATGTTGAAATTAAACTTCATTTTAAGATACATAGAAACAATCCACTTATTTTCCAAGCAGGTATTTGTCTACATCAGAACATCACTATAAACATATGGGAAAAAAAAAACCAACCCAACCCACACAACAGTTTCTACTGAAACTAAGGCCTGTAAGCAGAACAACACAGAAGGCAGAACTAAGTATACCAAAAGCTGTACCAAATATAAAGGCCCATATACAAAAGCTAAACAAACCAACCTGCTCTCATTCAGTACAAACGTTAGTGAAAAAAGTTACGCTAAACTGACTAAATGTTGTAACTAGCATGGGTCTGGACAAACAGAAGACTACAGTTTTGCCAGGCGTTTCTGAACTGTACTCCTCATCAGCCTGGAAAGGTGATAGTGTCTGGAAAAACATCACACCTGCCCCAGCCAATGATGCCAGTTTAGTCTTTAGTGCACTCAGTCATGATCCAAACCATTAAAACACGATTAAAAGTGAATAGCAGACTAAAATTGTTTTACTTACTGTCTCCTTTACATTCGTACCAGACATTGTCTTTACTCATTTTCAGTTGGTCTCTCAGGCTACTACATGTTGATGGTACTGTTTGTAGGAAAACTACTGGCAATTTTCGGACACTACACCATTCACATTTGGTAAGTTCTGAAGTTTTCAGGTTAATCTCTCGAATATCACTTTCTGATTCTAAGACAAAATAAAGACATTATATTAAATTATAGAAAAATTATGTAGGTTTCCTTTTCAAATTCTCTGTTGATTTTAACAATAAATCACTATGTGCTCATTAGCTTTCTTAAAAGTTTTGAAAAGTTTCAAATTAACACATATTCAGGAAGTGATGTCTGTTAATATCTTAAAAGATGAACTGAGCTCCACTGTCACCTCTCAGGAAAGTAATGAGAAACACATTGTTTTCTCATCAACTTTAATCTAGTTTTTATTCCAAAGAAAAAACACCATTTTCAGTGATTTAAATCTGCAACTACTTCTATGACACATTTTACAATAGGTTTGTTAGACTTTCTATGTAGATTTATCTCTGACCAAGTTCTCTTACAAAAAATAACTTTAAAAGGGAGGAGAATAAACACATGCAGAGAAATGACGTGATTGCCTCAGGAAAATAAGGTACTGCTCTCAATTTACTACCAAAAGAGAAATGTCAGCAACATGGTAAATTTTTAACACCGTATCTGATGCTTCCAATGTCAATGCTGAGTATTTTACAGGTTTTATTGAATTATAAAAATGGAAGGAAAAAATGTGTGAAGTCAAAGTTCTTTGAATTTGGTGAAAAGACTCAAAAGTTCAATGCCAGTAATTATTTCTAGATAGAGAAAATGGTTAATGGTTAAAGTAACTTTAAGTTTTAGGTAGTGGCAGCTTCCACACATGCTTGATGGCAGTCTCCATCCCAAAAACTATATTCCCTTACATAGGGGACAAAACACAGACAGGATAGAAGGAGAAATGAAGCCAACAAAGTCCTTCTAATAAATAAAAATCAATGCAACAAATCTGTCTCCTTCTCCTTTCCCTGTAAAAGCGAGCAGATACTGCAGACAATTCCTGGAAAGACTAAGGCTTTTCCTAAGTTAAATTCTTGTAAATATTTCATGACCAGACAGATGGTGAGCAAAAATTAGTACAATGGTTACCATCTAAAGAGTTTAATTTGCATCATCCTGAACATAATTGCAGAAACTATATGAAAAAAATAAAAAGACATAAAAGACATACCATTACTTTCTACCATAGTAGTATTAGTGGTTCTTATTATTAGTGGAGGAAGCGATTCCCCTGCCCCATCCCTGCTGTCCTTCTCGGCATTTGGCAGTCAATATCTAACAGCCACCCTCTACATCCTCCATTGTTGTTGGCAACTGAATTCACGCCCCTATACCTGCCATAAAGGGAGTCTACCACTTATAACGACAGGGCAAACAGTTACCCAAAGCAAAGTATCCGCTGGCTGCAGACTGAACGTGGTGACCACCACAGCTGCTGCAGAGCTCTGCTTTCCTTCTAAACCTCCAGTACCCCTGTCCCACTAGCTGGAGAAGAAGCAGGCCAGCTCTGAGTCAGGCTGCAGCAACAACATGCTTCCTTCAAGCTGACTAGGCAGCATTTACTGCTCAGAACAGTAGTTTGCCATCTCATCAGGCAAAAAAGAAAACAAAGGAAATGGAGCAACAGTTGTAAGCTCACCATTTCCTGAACAATGTCACTGTATTTATTTCAGAAACATGACATATACAACCTATAGGCTAGAAGAAAAAATTTTAAAGCGAGTTATAGACAGGAGAGGTCTAAGACACCTGTGTGGTTTTTACTCTCTAATTACATATCTGAAATAAAAGAACTAATAAAGTGTTAAAGAGGTAACATATTTTACAGGCAGTTACTCCTGCCTTTTGTTTTTGTTAATGGTTTTCAAGACAACCTTTGCCAATCATCACCAGAGTATCTACAGCTGTTCAACTAGAATGAAGGAGAAGAACTAATGAGCCAGTTCTAATTCCTTTTACCTATGAATTTTCTCTCTGTCAGTAGAAGGCAGAGATGATGCAAAATCATTTTGTATTTTATTCAACAAGCAGTTCAGGTCAAATTTGTACTCTCAATTTCTTTTTTCCTCACTTACCTGACTACAGGTACCCAGCATAATTTATTACATACAAAACCAGAGCTGATATTTCAACATGATTCATTTATTAATGCCTTTGACAAAGTTACTTAATTCAAATATATATATTGAGTATCAACATAAAATGAACAATGTGCTCACCTTCTTGACTTTCCAGGCGTATTTTAATGTAATCCAGGCAAAACTGTGGAAGACAAATCAGTAAGATTTCACATCCCCAAACCAACATTGACTTAGTGCCTTTTAACGGTTAATAAACATGTCAATTAAGTACTTAAGTAAAAAAAAAAAATTAAATAAAAATGTAAAATGTAATTTCTTTTTAAAAAGTGTACATTTTAGCGTAACTCAAGGAAGCAAGTATATTCTTTACTATTTATTGTCCTTCAGTCATACTGACAAAACTTAAGATCTCTCCTAAGTATTCTGTTTTCAAAAAGGTTTAAAATACTCTGCAAAAAATACCACAAATTAGAGTAAGAAAAAAAAAAATCTTAAAAAAAGCATGTCATCTATCAGTACTTAAGCAAATCGAACAACAGGGTATTGCAGAGAAGCGGAAACAACAAGCAACACCTCTCTGCTATTTATGTGACTACCCCGGCTTACTGAATACAGCTAATATTCAATGTCTCCTTGAAAGCCTCCATGTAACTTAGAAGGTTAAGAAAAAAAATATTGTTCTGTAGAAGCAATTTATTCACCTGCAGACATGCTTTTTTCTTCCCCTGCATCAATCAATATCCATTTTTTGGCAACTGTTGCCTTCAATTTTCTTAACAAATGCATGCTAATCCACAAGCCCTCCCAACCAAGTAAACATGATTTTCAATGGTTTGCAGACATAATGCTTCCATTAAACACCAGAACTAGACTGTACGTATTAGTACATAACACTACTTTGGGTTCTTTGGGAATCGCAGCCTCTGAAACTAGAGACAAACTTACTATTCCACAGACGAAAGCAAAATATTACATTGTTCAAGTATGAAAATAACAATGTCCATCAAAAGCTGAAAGATTTCTCAAAAAACAAGTTTACTAACAATCACAGGTTCCACTACCATTCTTCGTAGCGTTCCTATTCGTATACTTCGACAGTTCAGAATGACACTTTCACATGAATTTTGGAAATTTAGTGGTACAGCCTCAGTTACAGTCTCTTGAGAAATAACTTTACGACGTTTATTGGAGTGTTAGACACAATGTTCCCAAACTGAAAAGTAATTTTCAAGATTTCAGGATGTCTCGCTAAGATTTGTTGCTAAAACAAGTTTGTTAAAAATTAGTAACTAATTTTTCAGGTACTTTTCTGTTGGTCAACAGGATTACTTACTATAGCATCCACCTCAAACATATGCAGAAGGTATAAATTTTAAAGAACTTCTGAAGATGTTAATATTGCTTAATGTAATTAAGATGCTAAGATTCAAGTAAAAACCGTAAGACAACACTTGCAGACATTTTGTTAACACTTCCAAATCACAAATGCTTCTAAGATTGCCAAATCCAGTTTAGGTTTTGTCATTTTGAAATACTGTACCACCCGGCAAAACAGGTTTTAAATAAATATTATTTGTTTATTTATATAAAACCACTAATGCTGTAAAAGTACCACACTGTTGCTGATTTTATTTTTTATTTCAGTTTTTATTAGTCCAAGCTTTTGATGACCAAAACCACAGTACAGTACATTATCTGGAATAGAATCTTCAAGAAATATAAATAAATAAGCCAAATGAAAATTCCTTAATCAACCCCACAGAACTATTAAGATGTTTTTAGGATAGATTCCAGGGTCAAAAGACTAAACACTGAAAGAAGGCCACATGGTGTTTGGCTCCAGTTCAGCAAAGCCTCTAGATGCTGACTGAGGCTGTTTACCAACAGGAGAATCTTACAAAAACCTATTAAAATGAAAGCAAGCTGGCTGATAGCCCTCAGATTCATATATTTTATTTGTTTATTGCTTATATTGCTCTACTTTGTAGAACAATTTTCTGTACACTAGCTTTGGTATTAATATTGTTTCATAAAGCTGTCCATTAATAAACATGCTTTTAGCATACAATATATTAAACTCCCACAGAAAAACATTTTAAGGAATTTAATATTTCTATTAAGATTAAATCTTGACAATTATTTTGAAGACCCTAGTCACTAGCCTATCTTGGTCATAATTCATAATCTATTTTTGGATGCGTCATTTGAATACAGTGGAGAAGGCAGAGATTCTAAGTCCCCGTAATTAAAATATTTTTATGACTCTCGCTGAAGACAGCTTTTCACTTTTGTCTGCTAAATATTATTAAAAGCTCAAAATTCAAATCACAGACAAACAGTAAAACAGTAAACATTATAAAGTGGTGCTATATTCAAGTCGCGTCTTCAGTAAAGAATTAATGACCATTTTGAGAGAAAATCAAAGGAACAAAGCTTCTTAAAGCTTCTTCTATCATATTTGACAAAAACACTGTGATACCTGCAATTCTTGGTAGTTTCCTTGAATCAATGCAAATTGATTCAAGTGCATTAAATTTTACCAAAAAAGCCCTTCTGTTTCCGTTGTCTTCAAAAGCAAGTTCTTTTCTATTTTTGTCTAAAATATGCAGTTAATTTCCAATGAATTTCCAATGTTACAACTGGTTCATAAAGACTAGTGAACAAGAACATATGGATATACAAAGGAAAACATTTGGGAGAGTTTCAGGAGTCTGAGACACCAGTGCCTTCACAATGCAATGCTGTCAATTAATCCAGCACATAATGCCAGAATAACAGAAATTCAGAACTATTTATCATCCAAATTTTTAGCCCTACAGCTTTATTGTACAGTAGAGGTTCAAAGCTTTATATTGATAGTGGTGACTAATTATACATCACATTATAAACATCCATAATTTCATCAATTACCTTCCGTCAATGTTGCCTTCTGAATCTCAGCATAGCATAAAGGTTTTGGCATCATAACTTTAAGTGTTCTAACTCAGAAGAAACAAAGCATTTGAGACTGCAGGTGGAATTCTGATGAGATACTCTTGTTGAACTAAACTCACAATAGTGAAACTGGACAAGTGACCCAAGAATGGTTTTAATCAGCACTATTAATTCAACACGAGTTGCCACAGGGAATTTATTATTGTTAATGGCTCACTATTGAGGTGGCTAAGCTTTTAACGTGCCATGAAAGCTGTCCCCTTTGACAGCACTTAAGGAATCTGCTCATGGTGCATTTTTTCCTCTTTGTTTATTCAATTTTCCAGTGGTACTCAACTAAAAAACAAAAGCCCCACCATGAAATCCTTCAAATAAGTGCTATTAATTGGGACAGCTGCAAAATATTTTAAAGGGCCACTATTGTTCCCAGTGTGGCTTTTCATGTTTAACTTCCTATGTCCAAAATTTTACCAGGCAACAGCTAGTGCTGACATTCTTCTTCGAACTAAATAGGCCCTTGAGTTTCCTAGAGATATCCTGACCTGTCTCAAACAGTATACATGCAACACAGAAGCATCTAAGTTAAAAGCATAATTCAAACCATTATGAATGCTTGTAAAAGCATATGTTCTTATGTTTCTGGAATTATGTAAGCAGAGATGCTACATGATGAGCTGCTAAATTAAAAAAAAAGCAATTAAATATAGTCAACTTCTGACAATGCCAAACAAACCTTTATATTTTCCACTTATGACTTGTTTTGTTTTCTTTAAACAATGCATTAAATAGTACCTGATCTTTCATTCTTGCTTTTCTTGGTAGTGTGACTGCGATTTCTGTATCTGTTGTGATACTACCTATTCTCTGTTCTATTCCACAGCTGTTTCCTTTAATGCTGCTTCCACCTTTCCTGTAGAAGGAGCTGGGGAGGAGTGGGCTGAATCTGCAGGACGAGGTGAAATGCTTTCCATTCTCCTAGTGCTGCCACTATCTTCCTCCTCATCATCACTAGACAAAACAACTAAACAGAAATATTAAATTCTCAACCACTTAACAGTTCTCTAGCAGAAATTTCTTTTCAAACAACAGCTTAAATGTAATTAATGTAAGAGAGTATCTCAGTATATGAAAAGAAAATTATAAAAATTATAAAACGGTCTGTCCCTGTCCCCAAGAACATATCCACACAAAAATCCCATGCAAAATCTGTTATGTAAACTCACAAGTACCGTTCCTTCATTATACATATTTTGAGTTTCCAGGTTATGGCTATATTCATGAAAAGGTACTTACTTGGATCATTTAGTTCAGATGGTCTTGTGCTCCTCTGTCTTAAGCTTCCTGTAATTTTAGGAATTTTGTCCCAGTTATGAGACCAACTTTTCCATTCTGTCGTAACATAGAATGTCCTACTACTTCATTACTCAGCAGAATATCGGTTGGACCTTTCCCAACAGCAGAACCATAAAACTTCTTTGTGTTGAACCCTGTACCCGAAGATTTTTGCCCTGTTGAATTCTGATGTATTGAAGAACGTGATAAAGGTCCCATAGATTCACTTAATGTCACAGTTTGTCTGGAGACTCTTTGCAAATCCTTTAGAGAAGCACTTTCACAATGTCGGCATTTGGTCTGATTTTCATTTACCCGCCCACAATTTGGGCAATCAGCAGAATAATCGATTTGTTCCAAAAGCTAGAGGGAAAACACACAAAATCAGTAACTGTATAAGCACAGATACCATTTCCAAATCTTGCATTTAATTTTTGTTCAGAATGAAGATTGACAACATTATATTAGCAATTACAGTAAGCAGAGAAAGCAAACATTAAAATACAATTTAATCTTTTTTTTTAAGAAAAATATTCTAAGAGGACCAAATGTCATTTGTGGCAATTTTTAAGAAGTGATTAATGTTGGACAACTAATTTTCCTTGTTTTTTCTTTCCATATGTAAAGGTTGCACACTGTTCACACACAACACACACACATATGTAGTTGCACACTGTTCACACACACACACACACATATATCCATCAGCAGAGAAGGTCCAGTTACATAATTGCTGTAAAATAGTTTCATTGAACGAATGTCAAGTAACCTAAGGATCCACAGAGCAATGCTGAAGAGGACTAGAAGCAACCTCTGAAGTCATGAAGCTCATTTGTCCTCCCAAGATAGCTCTAACAGTCTGTTAAAGAATGCAGAAAAAAATCACTCCTCAAAAAAAAAAAATAAAGTTGGGGGTGGGGTTGGGAGGGCTGGTGGTGGAATGGAGACATGGAAAAGGAAAAAAGGTAAACATGCTCTAGAATTCAGTATCTCAGAGAAGAAAACAGGATTTGAGGAAAAGTAGTTCCCCAGATTTTCACGAGGAAGTCAGGAGCTACAGGAGAAATGTATCCTATCACTGCAAAGACAGAGGTGTGTTTTGTTTCTCTCACATGTACTAGGTCTCACTTAATTATGTATCAGAAGTGCTTCTTCACTAAGGGATTCAATACTAACACATAAGCTACTGAATGTGTACTGAGTTGAATACAGACACCTCTAGAATTGAAATTTAATGCATCTTAATGTCTCTTGGAGCATTGAGCTCAAATGACATAGCCACTGTACTGTGAACTACTGAAGCTAATAAATAACTACATCCCAACAAAACCTTTTAGAACCAATTTTCAAAACATAGCTATCACAACTGTCAACCCCAGCCATGAACACCTTTCTAATAAGAGGACTTTTTCAGGTGTAGAATCTTCAATCATTAAAAAAGAAAAAAGCAAAGACCAAAGTCATACAAGGAGAATACATTATTTTTACAAAATTTCTGCTATTTACCAAAGCTACACACACACATACTGAAAGAAATGCAAAAGTGTAAAAATGTATGAGACCTTTAAAAGTGAGTGGTGGGATAAGATAGCAAGTGACATGAAAAGCAGTGTTGTGCCTCAGTACTCAGTTACAGTATGTAGTTGTTACAAAGATACTGCTAATAACATGAATAATTTCAATCAGACATTGAAATATTGAACAGAAGCTATCAAACGTACCTGAAGGACCTTAAGTACAGAATAACTGCACCCCTCCACTTCAACTACTCACAAAAATTTAAAACCACCTCCTTTCCATGATTTGAGAGCCTGCATCTTGATGGCAGGGTAGCAGTATTTAATTAAGAGTGGCATACTCTTTTTAGACTCTATTTTAAGATAAATGACTACTTAAGTAGATGAGTTCTACCTAAATGTCTGTCTTATAACTTATACAAAACAGCATTTTTTTAAACTTTGAAATTTGGCAAAGACTAATACTATAGCTCTATACAAATACTCTTCCCTATATCTGTAAGTTTAAGAATGCAAAGCTTTTGTTATTTTTCAGCTTTTTTTTTAGTAAGCACATATAAAGCAGAAAATCCTCCTTTTAAAAACTATGTAAACTTTAACAATTAGAACATGCAACCTGTTATAGTTTAGTAAGATAAAACCATCTGCACTTTGCCTGACAAGCAACTGGTTATGTCTGTAACTCCTCTGGCAACAAACCACAATGAACACTTTCAAAGTGTTCAGAGGATTCAGCAACCTCTGATCAATTATTTACACACTCTGGCATCTCATGGCTCATGAAAATGCATATGGTTCATGACAAATGCATAAATTATTGTGTTAAATCCCTTTACTGTAATAAAGGATACAAATTTTAACCCATCAAAAAAAAACCACAAAAACTCTACGAAAACCCAAGAGCTGTGTTAGTCAATTTAGTTGCAGCAAGATTTGTTCTATATCCAGAAAGTGTATCCACAAACTATACAGTCTTCTATCTATACAGGAATGTAACTATCCTATGGGATTGGATAAAGGTTCATCTAGCCCTGTGCTGTACTTTCAACAGTGGACAGTGGTAGCCAGCAGGAAGCACAGGGAACAGTGTAAAGACATATTCTCCTTACTTGATGTGATTACCAATTTAGAAATTTTCTGAATCAGCGGTTGAGTTTAAATCAACTTGTTTAACTATGATGTAGCTTCACAAATTTTATCAATCTCTTTTTGAAATCTCATAATACATCTTGCGACAAATATGGGGGTTTCGCCTTTTATAAGCTTACTGCTTGACAGTTTTACCACAGGCACTCAGAGCAAAGGTTACTGGTTCCTTTCCTGACTGCTGGTGTTCTCAACTTCACAGATTTCTAAGATTTGCATGGGAAAAAGTACCAGATGCAATTATTAAATATTGTTTACATGTGCAATCTGTCTGATGGCTCTGGAAATGAAATCACACCCCTGGAACAACTAATCAAGTCTGCTGCTTTTTTATCAGGGATACAGAGAACAGTTTGTTTTAGCAATGTGGTCAGCTACATGCAATCTGGCTCAAGGACACCAAGCTGCTGATGTTCTATGTGCAGCTCCAGCCCTCACTTTCCAAGTGTATACAATGCAGGAAATAAGTTATGGAAATGAGTACCATGGCTTTGTAATAGGAAGGAATATGCTGAAAGCACACCTCGCTTCCTCAAGTACACCGAGTCTTCTAGTTAGAGCTAGGAGTTACTGCAGATGGCCTACACAGATCACAGTCCAGCCACAGGAATGAATGATAAAGCTGCTCTACTTCCTCTCACGCTAATTCACATACTTTGCAAGGAAAAAACTATGTATTAAAAGATGACATTTGTTAGATCTTCAGACTGAAAATTGTTTTATCAAGGCAGTGACAAGATTACATTTATTTTTAAATTGTTTTCTTCAATGACCATTTCAATCTAGAAGAGTGTTTTTTGCTTTTATCCTTTACCTGACAGGACATAAGGTAGGCTGCAATGAGATTTTACTACTTTAAACAAACATAAACAAAGTTATCACTGTAATGATTAAAACAAGACCCACAGAACTGTACCATCTTTTGGTTTGTTTTACAATGCTTTATTACTTCCTTGTATAGATCATATCTATATAGATATCATATGTAAATCAAAAACTCAGCTATTAAAATTTCCAAGTAACATCATATTAACTAAATATGTAATGGAAATGCATAAGTATAATACCAAGTGTTTCATTCTAACAAAGAAACATAGTCTTACTTTTAATACACAGGAGCAAATGCAAGCTGATTATATATAATAATCACAGATCTACTTTTTTTTTTTTTTTTTAACCAAGACCTCCTTACAGGAAGTTTTGCTTTGATAGCCATACTGTGTGACCTGTATGTGACCTGTAGGTTCTTTTGCTTCCCAGTGCAGCATCTGTTTGTTCAAATCAGAAAATAAAAATTTCATAGCCAGTATCAATATTAACAATTAAATATTTATCATTGTAACATTTTTAAAAATTTGATTATGTAAATCTTTCTCCCAACTCTAAGGATTTTTAGAACATTACTAATTTTATAACTGAATGTCTGTTTTTAAAATATGCATCAACTTTTAAACATGTTTTTAAAATCTAACCCACCTTTAACTGAGTTAAGCATTTTTTCGTAGCCGAAGATAGAGTCAAGTCAGATTGATACGAATTGCAGTGACGTTTCTGTTGTACCTTCTTTTAATTTCAGATTCTGATTCTGATTCTGACTCTTCTGTGTTTTCCATTATACTGTCTACGAGGGGAAAAGAATGCAAAAACATTAACAAGAAATGTCTACTCATATGCTGTTAAATTACGACCAACTGATGTCTTCATATCATTAACACAAACGAAACAAAACTTTTTAAGCAAAGTAACTTTGAAAATGTTGCTTTATTAATACTATTTCAGTGTTACTTGGTGACAATTCGTAGATTAGTATCTTTAGAGGGGCTTTGGGCTTGAAAATCTATACCAACTTCACTACAACTAGTATGGAACATACACTACCAAAAGTAGGAGTGGATCTGCTAGATTATGCTCATGGTAATTTCTGTTAAAGGACTGCTGCTGAATGCCTTTGGAATGATTAGAAATGTTCTCACTAATTAGGATTTATTTCTTCAACACAAGACTCAACAGCACACAAAACTATACTGCCATACCCTGTTTTATATCGGGGCATTCATTTAAATACTGGAAGAGTACAGGAACAAAGAAATCCATAAATTAACAATGAACAGAGTGAGATTGTCTTTTAAGAAGTGCAGTATGTTGAACAGGAGTGCCTTAATTCAGTTTAATATGAAAGTGTTATTTATACTCCCTAGTTTAATTGCAGTCTCCATACTGGAACTTTTTAAAGTCTATATTTTTTTTAAATAGATATGAACACTTTTCCAATATACATAGTGATAGTCTCAGGAACATCCTACTATTAGAAGACATCTCAAAACTAAAGAATGACTTGTTTTCAAAAAGAAAACAATAATAGGTGGGTTTTCTCTAAGTTAATCTACTTCTGTGTAGAACTGATATAATTCTACTTAACATTAATCTAAAAAGGCACAGCAGAATAGCTGGCCAGGGCAGACGGCTAAGCAGCTGAATAGCAGGTTTACAGACTATATCTGTTTCCATACTGACAAAGTTCAACCAAAGACTGTGATTTTTCTTTTCCAATGTCACAATTTCCGTATCTCAAAGCAAACTATATATTCTCTATTGTATCTCCATCAACGGTCCCTAACCAATGACATAAGAGCATATTTCAGTTGAGGTACAGAGCAGTGCTGACGCAGGCCCTTCTATCCACTACCTCAGTGCATGAATATACTTCATACCAAGTTACATTTTGTTATGTGTTATGTTATATATTTTGCACATATTAACAGTGATACACAAGTTCCTGGTCAATAATTCAAGAACAAGTTGGGTCTTTGGGCTTGGACTAGATTATCTCCAGAGATCTGTTCCATGTCCAACAATTCTATGATTCGAAATTTTCCCAATTTCAGTTGTTTTTAAAATAACAGAAGCTAAATTTAATTACAACCTGACTGAACTGGTTGCAAAAAAATCTGTCAAAAAGGGCAAAATCCTCCCTTCAGGCACAAACTTGTATAAAACTAGAGTAACATGATTTAAGCATAGAAATAGATACACTAAAGCTTACACAAAGTTTAGCAATGCACCCACCCAAAGCAGGTATTAAAAAAGTTATTCTGCTTAAAAGAACTGAGAACTCTAAACATAGCTTACCCACTCCTTGAGATCGTGGTAACCTAATGTGGTCTGCTTCTACTTTCTGAAGCTGAGGGGGATATTCTTTTCTGGAAATGAATTAGATATACTGTTGTTCTTCTGACAGACACCATTACATTTTATCCACAATTACACATGAACAAAATAAACCTGAAAGGTATCTGAAAGCTATGAAGAAATAGCTACATGCTATTTGTACACTTTAAAAAAATATTACCAGAATGCTAGGAACAGCTACAGTAAAGGTCTTAGAAGTGCTTCTGATCTAAATCCCCTTTGACAGTCATCAATAGTCCAGGAGTTTCTCACTTACAGACCCAAGTCTTCAAAGAAGTACAAGGTTGATAGTTTTATACTCCAAAAATAGAACAACTATTATTTTAATATTAAAGTAGATTCCACAAGTTTCACAACTTAAACAGGACGAGAAGACACAGAACAGAGGAAAGAGATTCAAAGTGGAAAAACCTCTGTGGTCAAAAAATGAAACTACCACCACAGAAAACATAGTTTCTATATATTTATTTTGAAAATATCATAATATAGACAAATCAGTGGATAACAAAATCTCTTGTGTATAATTTGCACAATATACATAATACATTTTTGGTGCTAATTAATGCAATATAAAGCATTATAGTAAGATTACTTTGGATCTCCTAAAAGGTATTTTCAGTTTACACACAAGTGTGACAAATTGTGCCACTACCAAATTAAGATTCCGAAGCTCACTGCATCTCAGTTACTGTTTGTGGCAGTTTCTCTCAGCTTGCTTACCCTGTTCTGCAGCTGAGATTACTGTTCCTGTTTTAACAGAACATGGCACGCACCTGAAACACAGGAGACCTTGCCAACAACCGCAGCAGAAGCTTCCTATTGGCAAGTTAAGGCACTGAGCTGCAAGTGGGTCAAACATACCCTATACTGCTATCTCTGATTACAAGGGCATTAATCAACAGCAAGGGGGTAAAGAACACAGATGTAGGTGGTAACATCTCAAACTAACAGCTAAACTTGGAGGACCCACCTGACAAAAATTTGGCTATGGCTGAAGCAGAATTCAGCACTAGAGATAAGGTTTTCTCTTTTCTTCACAGCACTTCCTAATGCATCAAATTACAAAACTTCTGAATTTTCTGAATTTCTAGGCAATATTTCTCAGAGTTTTCACATATTTTATTATTAACTAGCATCTTTGGTACAAGATTAATCTACAATCCCCTTAGGGATACTTCTTACCTAAACACAAACGCATTTTATTGTGTTGAGGGGTTGCACCATGAAGGAAAACTCAGGCAGAAGGAAAGACTGAGAAACAAGCATGGCTAGATAGCTACACAGAATGTAGTGACAGCACAGTACTCTACCATGAGTACCCACAAGCACATCACAGATGACAGATTAAGTAGTTACTGATTTTGTGTTAAATGTTTTGTGAAACAATCCTGCTCCCCCAAAAAGGTTTTAATCCTGCACACACAAAATATGAACCAAAATCAGAAACTCAACATGAATTCATAAATTAAGTGTATTTTTTTGTACATTTTCTTTAAAAATTCAAATCACAAGGGATTATTAAAGGCAGAATTGGTGGAAATATAAGCCAGAGCTCAATCTAACAATTACGTAACGAGAAGCTGTTACTATCGAAACTCATGACAGTGACATTCTGAAGGGCAGAAAAAACCCTGTAACTTCATAATATAATGAATAATACTATTAGAAATAAAAGTGAAGACAATTCTAAACAATACTTTACTGTAGATTTCATCTGAAAAAAATACTTTTGAGACAGTAACAGCCCTCCCACAAGAGTCAGCAACCTGAAGCACCTCCTACTAGTTTTTTTCCCTGAAAAACCCACACACAAACAAAAAGGCAGAGACCACCAGCACAAAGTTTTTACAGATGACAAAATGAAGGCTCCCCCCTCAGCACAATGTTTGTTACTATTTGAACAACTGCAGATCCACTGATATCTTCTCCAGTAAAGTACTTAGTACACTGAGTGGTTTAATTGCATGTGAATACAGAAACAGAATGGTAAATATAGTTTGTTTTGTTTTGGTTTTTTTTTTTTAACTTGACCATGATGCCTATCTTCAAAAGGACTATTTGGAAGAGAAAAAAAATTCTTAAAAGAGATTAAAAAAAACATACAGCACTTCAAAACAAATGCATTCTTGCTGTTAAGTCCTAACTTAAACTAACAGTTTCTTATTTCATAAGGAATAAATGAGGGATCAAATGGTTAAACAGATCAAGAGGCAAGCCTATCTAAATATGGTGTCTAACAGAAAAAAACCCAGGAAATACAATACTGATTGCTGTTCCTACCATCCTAGCTAATATTAAAAATACTCAAATTTTTTTTGACTGTTAGGTCTTCTAAAAATATTCATAAGATTTAGATATTGCTTGAAGAACAAGGCTCCAGGCTCAGAAATTGAATCATTTTAGGCACCTCATTTATCTTATCCATTACAAGCAGTTTTGATTTTAATACCTTTCAGTACAAAGGACGTAGACTAGTATTTGCTAAAAGCAACCTCAAGAAGTAGTACAGCATCAAACAGCAAAACATTAGTTAGAAAGAAAGACCAGGCTCTTCCTGCCACAGACGGGACAAAATACTGAGGTAGTGGACTGTGGAGAGTCCTCAACTTTTGATACATCTTAACAGCTAAATAGTATAGCATTCTTGACTAAACATGTTTTGCCCAGATAGAATGGTGTCACATATTTAGTATTTTCAGCATGCATTCAAGATTACTGCCATATTCCTTTGCTAATGGAATTGGACCTTAGTACCCTCACCTTGGCCTGGTAAGCAGACCTCTGTAACATCCGTCAGCCAAAGTGAAATTTTCATATTAAAATTTCTTCTCTAGAAAAACATTTGGAAAAAAGGGGTGGACAGGACAGGGATGACAATTTCTGTCTATGACAGAAAGGAATAAACCTAAAGAAACATTTGGATCTGGGAATTTAGGATACAGTGCTGTCTTAGATCAGAGTTTTCAAAATACCCACAATGTGGTGTGAGCCACATCAAAAATACCACGTATGTGCAAGGCTGCACCTACTCCTAACTTTGTTGAGGTGTAAACTCACAAAGAGCTGTGTTTAAAGCACAGCTTTGCTCTTTGAGAGACTGCCTTATGCAGCTTTTCCCCACTCTGCCTCTGTATACTACTGTTTGGAGGTACCACCGTAAGGCAGGCTGTTGGTTTCTACATCACTACACAAAACCAGTGGAATATGCTAACACAGGAAGCAAAAAGCTGCTGAGGTGAGATTCACCTTCAGCATGACTTCCAGGAAAAACAGACAAAAGTCAAAGGCTGAAAGAACAGCACAAGGAGTTGGGTTTTTAGTATGCATGTCAGTAGCCCCATTTGACCCAGAAAGTCAGGAGTTGCAGCTGCACTTATGATGGCAATGATTACAACTAAATTTAGCAGCTCCTGCCTAAATCATCTTCCCTTGTCAGGACAGCAACAAAGCAAAAGAAGGGAAAAAAAAAAACCCAACCATATCCAGTATTACTGGATTAAGCAGCAGCAGGTGTCCCCACAGGAAAATTAAGCTCACCAGCAGGAAACTCAACCCTAGTCTTCTATGACATACAGTGCCAAATTAAAAACATTAATAGTTGAACAGTTAAATAATAATATAAAAGCATCACCAAGAAAAAAATTATGAACTCCAAGCCCAGGCAGCAAGAGAATGATCAAATCTCTTCTTAGAGGGCCAAAACTAACTGATGAGTACCTCTTTGATATTTCTTTCAAGAAATAACAAAAGGCAGTAAAGCAGAAAAGCTTGATTTTACTACTGAATTTCAAATAAATCTAGAAAATCCTGACTATCATACAGAACCTATCTACATTAATTTTCTGTGTTACTTATATTGTTAGTGGTTGAACATTATATACACTCTTCAAACAATTCCACCTGATATCAAGCATTACTGACAAAAACCACTTACATAAACAGGGTATTTACAAAAACTCAACAAATTCATTACTATCAACAAAACATTTCCACTAACATATAAATTTAAGCTATATAGGAAGAAAACCAAAAGTACAGTATTTCATATGCTTACAAAATATTAACAGCGGTAAAACAGATGCAAAACATGTGAGAAATGAGCCTGAAATGAGCAATGAAAAACCAGTGTACCTGGTTTTGCTATACATTTTCTGCTAATGCTTTAACATATACACTTCATGAACAGAATGTACACAGTAATGCAACAAAAACCTTTAATGCTATTCAAACCAAGGTGAGATGACAGAGCTGTTAACCACCCTAAGATGATACACTTCAGAACCATTCTATTACACAAATTTTGCTGTTCTACGAAAAGAATTAGCAGTGAATTCTTCAATTCCAGAGAAAGTTAAAATTTATCTATCTATTTATATATCCAGTGCGAAAATAGATAAATTTCCAGTGGAAATGCACCCAAAGTTCACATTAACATGGCATTATTTAGAGATAGATGTAAAGGTCCTATTTTGGTAAAAGGAAGTAAGTGAACCACAAAAACAGAACAAAAACAATGAACCCGTTCACACATGAACAGATATGATTGCCTCGATTCAATATTCTTTAACTAGCATCGATAAAGCACTTGTTCAGTTAATTTCTTAATGCTCATTGCCATGCTCATTCATCAACAGTAAGCTTACCTTTCCTTTCGGTCCAGATTGCTTAAAATATGAAAAAAGAAAAAAAACATAAGATGCAAAGCCCCACATGTGTTGCACATCACTAAATTAAAAAGTTATCAGATATAAACTATAACCATTTAATTATCTCTTGCACTCAATGGATTAGTTTTCAAATGAGCATTATTATTTTTCACAGCATTTTCATAGCAGTAACTATAAATGCACAAACGAATACTACTTCACAGACAGCAATGGTCAGTGGTCTAAAAACTACATTTTCTTGCCTCTTTTTCAATGTGTAAAATTGTATTAATTCTGAACTCAACCTGGTTGTTTCACTCAATTCACTGTATGTAGAACTTGACATGACAGAATCCCAATATATGAATTACGATCAAGCCTCATTTCCAGTCCCTGACTGCCATGCAAAAGCAGATAAAATTACATAACTTTTTTCCAACTATTCAAAAAATATTTAAGTGTTTAAGTTGAGGAAAAAAAGAAATCAGATAACACTACTTAAATATTTAGGAGACCAAATGCAATCTGCTGCTGGATAGAAAAGGACAAACAGAATCAAGCAGCTCCTCCTGAGGTTTTGGCTAAAAAGAATCTCTAAAAATATAAGAATTAGTGTCACTAGTTTCAGAAGTGTCTCCTTTAATATCAGAGAATGTAGCAGGTGCTCACAACTCAGGTCCTTTGTATACCAAGACTGATATAAAATAGATCTAAGTACAGCACGAAGACAACTTGAAAACAGTATCTTTATCTCTCCTGCCTTCTCAAAACTTGCAATATGGAATGCTGTAAGCTTTTAATCTATGTTGTTACTCCTAAAAATCACAAGCCACACAAACTTCTATCATATATGCACTACACTAACATTATTCTAAAACAGAACAAATTCAAACTGTTTCCTCTTGTACTTCAGTCAAATTAAAAAAACAGAGTAATGATATTACAGAGTAATAGAAACTCATTTTCCTCTCGTCACAAACAGAACAGTCACAAGAACAGAGCAAACTCTCTAACTCTCTGTTAAGCAGAGGAATGGCAGGATTGAAAGTATACCAAGTAAGAAGGTAATCCTGATAACCTATGAAGTGCAGTATGAAAACCACATTCAATCTCCACAGTGTTCTGGGAAGTGAGTAAAAGGAATTCAAAACTGAATGTGACCACTGCAACTTAGACTGGGGTGAGGGTAATCAGCCAATGCTGTAAGAAAGCAGGGAAAAATCGCTTCCAACTGGAGCTACCATTTACAGACAATAAACACTGTTTGGTGCTGCTCATATCTGAGTTTGTAAACCCAGTCAGATCCAAACCAGGTCCCTATGGAGCCAGTATCTTTGTAGCCTTGGCACAGTTAATACACAACTTGAATTAACTGTTTATAAGGGCTGTAAAGAATCACACTGTTAAAAATTGTAAATTTTAATGCTAAGGAAACTTAAAGACAGGAAACAAATTTCCAGAGTGCCTGATACAGCACACTGTCATTACATTAGATGCCTTGCTTGTTTTAAAACCATAAAATCATTTAGGTTGGAAAAGACCTTTAAGATCACTGAGCCCAACCATAAACCTAGTACTGCCAAGTCCACCAAATCCCACATTAATATAATGCATTTAAAAGAATTCAAACTTTGACATCTCAGAATGCTTAAGAAATGAGAACCCTGGACAGATCCAGGAATTATAACAAGCAGTGTCCCTACAAATTGCTTCATGCAGCTCATGCATAAGGTTTGTTAAGACAAGCTGTACGTACATGCTATTCCAATGCCAAGTCTGAAAGAGCATAAGACAGAACTATGCGTCCATTAAATGAAGCAAAATAGTTTGAACCAACTACACGAGGCTAAGATGTATCTGAAAATTTGTTGTATCAGAACTGTACAAATATTAATTTCATCCCCAAATTTTACTGGGAAAAAAATGAATAATATTTATCAAAATATTATTTTGAAATGCCTGATCTTACTGTACAACAAACTTCCATTTTAAATACAAGTGAAACAGATACTTGGCCAGAATTTAAATTAACATGCATGTGCAAAAAAGTTGGAGAAAGAAATACAGCACACAACACAAGCTCCAAGTTCAACTTGATAGAGATTACAACTGAGTTTCATAATTAGCTTGCCACATGTGACACCATCCCCACCAGAGAACCTACAATCTGTAATGTCAGTGCCAGGAACTCAATCTGCTCAGAACTAATTTAATTATGTTTTTAGTTTTGGTCATCCTTTCAGTAACCCCTGGGGATTTTAGAACAATATGTTATGTTAGTTAAAACTATTTTTCCCATATTGTTACTGATCACCATACCATAAAACAATTCTACTAATGCAAACAATGTAAAAGAACACAACTTTGTGTTGCCTATAAATCACTATAGGAAAAAAACTTTGAGACCTTAGAAATCTATTTCCATGCTACCACCTTTTCTTTGTCTTGATATATACCTAGAATTTTATTCTTGGCTTGCCACCTCCATTCTCTGCATATATTCTTTTTTAAGGAGATACCATCAGAATTTACTTTTAAACTACTGTCTAGTATCAGTAAAAACTAGCAAAAAAAAAAGATGTAAAATAATACCCCAACAACTAAAACTATAACGACCAAAAAAAACCTACCCACTTGATATGCACTGGAATTTTGTGTTATGAACAGTTTTATAGTCCTATTTCAGCTAGGTTTTTTTCCTCATTCATAAATCTACATTTTCCATATCAAGAAGCCTTGAGAGTCTCCTTCTTTTTAAATTTAAAAAAAAAAGTATGACAGGAGACAATGTTCTACTAATTTTCAATCCTGTAACTCAGAGACAGATCTATAAGCTTTTAAAAGTAGTCAGTTGAGTAAACTGGCAAAAGATACTGCAATTAGAAATCCTTTGCACAGTTCCTCTGTAAAGCTTACCCCCAGTCAATTAGATCATACTGGTTCTGACATACTCCAGTAGCAAAGCGTAGGTTGAAATTTTTATGACTATTTCCCACCTTTGAAACTCCTAAAATATTCTTAGCATAAGCATTATTGTCTGTTGTAAATGAAGTACAATAACAACTCTAAAAGAAAACATACTTAGAGACATTCAAGATGACTACTATCCTATTACTTCATACAATATTCAGCTTGCCTATATTATGCCTTAGTTTTCTTTCTGCGTGTCACATAAGAAATCACTACTTTTTCTTCTTTTTTCCACATTACATTGTAGGCTTATAAAGAAGCAAGTCACATAGGTGAGAAAGGCAAGCAGGCAAGTCTAACATGATCTCAAGATTAAGAATCTCTGCAGTGGACACTCCTGCATGCTGAAGGAGCCTTCAGCACTTCACTAGACCAACTGGCTGTTTCAAAGAACCATCTCATAACAAAGCTTAATCAAGTACACGGATTATTAAGGTCAACATTCAGAGATCCAAGACAGAGCAGTCCTGCATGGTTTTGCTTACTTTGAATCATTTTAATTAGCACTGCAGATCAAGATTTATCTCTTAGAATTAAAAAAAAAAGTGAAAGGTAAGAGCATGAATGCTTAGAGACACCCCACGGAACAAGAATATTCTAAAAGCGACTGTGTGAAGAAGAAAAGAGCACAACCGAAACGACTCTGGTAACATAAACCTCAGCTTTCAGTTTAATACATGGAGAGGGTCTGCAATCCTCCTCAGTCATCCCTGCCTTGCAACAATGGGATGAAATGTTAAAGAAAAGGGAGATCTTTACTACTGCATCCACTATTACCAAGGGGGAGGAAATGTCCATGCTATTTTCCATTTACAGATGATATAGCACAGTTTGAAATGGAGGGAGGCAACAATGGTGTAAGTCCTCGGGGACAGGACTGCAAAATCCATTTTTCAGTCTGTTTCTTCAATGCCAGATTATCCTAATACATGTTTGGATCATGTCATTCATTCACATTATATAAAGGCTTTGTTATTCTGAAGACAGCAAATGAAAGTGAGGGAAGTGAGATGAAAAAGAGGACGATGCCTACATATGATCCACATAATCCCACCACCCCAAAAAATCTACACTAAAAACCAGCGAGGAAAAAAGGGGGCAGAAGGAGGCTACAAACTGCTGACATGATGAAGCACATGTGAGCTGGTGGAAATCCATTAAATTCGTAGATAAAATGAGCTCTGTATGAACAAACTTTGAAAGAAAATTCCTTAAAGCAATGGTTGGCTCTTGTTTGTGACACATGTTGGGTGTGAAAAGACGAAAAAAATGTAAAGTACAATCCTGCTATTTATAGAAGTCTGATGTAGTTTTAAGCTTTCAAAATAATGAAGTGTAATTCAGCATAACTGAGTAAGATTCTCCAGTTTCCAGCTGCCCCTTCTAACAATCATAAGCAAGGTTTTGCATTATATAAATATGAGATAACCCAGTTTATATGTTTTATGCTCTATTTACAGACTGCATAAGATCACCAGATCTATAACTTAATCTTTAGATGGATTTTATTCAAGCTGAAGTTTCTGTGAATTAGTATTTGATGATCATGTTGTCAGTTATGTAAATTCCTATTGCATACCATGTCCATTTCAAAGTATTTTCTAAATGTATTTAAATTAGCAGATGTTCTCATACTGAATACACGCAGTAGTGCGCTTTAAAATTAGTAAATTCTAAGATTATATAATAATAAGTTCTAAATGATAAGTTTGTTATACTTCAGTAATTAAGACCTAAACTCATGATCAAGAATGCACCATGTAATTACTTATGTTTCCTTAAAACACTTCATAGCATAAGGAAAACCATTACATACAAAAACAGACAGGACATTTTTCAATCGGAACATCTGGGGAAAGAAATGTAGTCTTACCTTTGGGCTGCTGTTTTTACTACTGATGTCTGTGCGTGCGCATGGTGAAAACGTCTACCATGTACCACAGTTACAGGACAAGACATATTCTGAGCATTTTCACTGCAAACATACAGAAAAATGGTTTAAGAACAGACTCTGGTGCATTTGTACACTGTCTTAGCTAAAAATTATGGTGTCCTGCTTTTACAATAACAGCCACAAAAACCAAATCAATTGAGTATTTCTGAATCAATAATACAGCTTGTTACGATTCTCTAACAGACATAAAACAATTCAGTCTCAATAAAATAGACAAATATGAATACACTCAAATTTTTTTCAGAAGATTTTTTAGAATTGTATCACCATCCAGAACACTGTGACCATCCCACCTTCTTCAACCCCATCACTGCAAAAAGACTTTGTTTTTTTTTTTAATGAATTACAATCATTTATAATTGATTCTTACTTCCATGTACATTCATTAGGCAATATATTAAATTCTTTAATATGACTTAAAGGGCATAACATGAACAGACTGAAAATCCGTTGACTCTTCAATCTCCTAACTATTGTAAAACAAAAGTCTTCTGGAAAGATTACTGACCACTGTCCTCTAGTAAACACTGATAGAAAGATATAGTAGATTGCCAATATAGTACTCCTTAAAAGATCATAGACCCTAACAATTATCTTCACACTTCCATGACAGGACACACAATACTAATTTGAAATGTAAAAAAAAAAAAAAAACCTCAACTTTTAACAGACGGCATGTGATATGCGAATTGTTTCAATTACAGAAATAAAACTCTTAAATATTGCTTGTAAATTGCTGAAAATTTAATAGCACTAAACGAATGTGACAAAGCATTCTGATGATAATATTTCTGAGAAATATTTTGAGTCAACAGAAGTTTTGCTCCTGCTATTTGTCCTGTTATGACAATTGAAAAAAACTTAAGTACTGAAATTCCCTGAAAAGCTGACAACTATTCTTAATCTTTCCTTTATATTCCCCCAAAAGGTGAAAGTGAACAAACTGCTAGCTTGCTTTTTAAATCTCTTTTCAGTTTAGCACTAGAACCCTCTTCAGAGCCTTACATTGAGTATCGTAAGTCGTATTAGAAGCCTTAGAGTGTTTTTGACTTATAAGCTGACTGTTATAACCTGAACTGATCATAACATAACCAGACATACACGAACTAGAGTTATCAAAACCAGTCAAATGGTTAAAACTATCTCTTCTAGAATATGAAGTTTAGAACATCATAGATGTTCTGAGTTAACAGTTCAGCTCCTCACAACTAAACATAATAGCGTCCCATTCAATCACCAACCTCTTCAAGACAAACACACTTATCCCACGTGCTTTCAAGCCAAGACCACCGCAACTCCAGCTGGTCAGTCATCATCCAGACTAATTTACAGTCAACCTTCTGTTTAATGTTGTCACCAGAGAAATAAAAAGCTGACAGCTACTTCCCTAAATACTTTAGGGTGTCTCAAAACCTCTCTGGCTTTGAGTTTGATGTCCTTGAAAGAGATACGAGATATGCACAAGCAGAGTGCAGGAATGCCTTCTTGAATGCTTAAGACTTCAGGAGTTTTGAACCAAGCAAGCAAGTCCATAAACACACCTAATCTCAAGGTTTACCATTTTATTTGTTGAATCTGAGCTTTGTCAAACTATCACGATTGGGAAACTCTAAATTCTGTGCCCCCTGCGTACAAAAAACTGTTCAGCAGCCCTTCTGCTTTCTGCCTCACACTCAAGTAGTGAGAAACTACAGTAGGTGCTGGAATAGAATATCGCAGCCTGCTGAGTGATCAGATTTGAGTCAAAGCAGACTGTTGCGGATGGCAGACTTAAATGGTTCATATGGCATCAGACATGCTTCCAAGTAGGACAGCTATAAAATACTATCTGCTCTATAATCCCTTTCTTTGAATAGAACATACCCAGTACAGACAGAATCACCAGAAAAATTAATCTGGAAGTCCTAGGCAAGTTGCAAAATTGGCACATCCAAACTGAAATCTGGGTTTGCAAGTTTCAGCACAGTTTCAAGAGAATTAACACACAACACTAAAACAGGGTGTTGTAATGGTCAGAAAGTTCCTTGAAGGAACAAATGTTCTACACATCTCAAAGAACTAAAATACATTGATGATATATGTCTCCTTGACATGATCTCAGAAACCACAAAATCATTAAAGTCTAGCTCTGATGGCAACAAGGTTACGCTATCACATTCTGTCAACTGATCCTAGGAACTTAACACCACAGATTCAAAGGGGTAAAGCACAGAGGAATCTTGCACTAGACAAAGGGATGGATCAGGACCTGGTTCTTACAGGTGATTTCAACTACCCAGACATCTGTTGGAAGAACAATACAGCACCTCACATGTCACCCATGAGGTTCCTGGAATGAGTAGAGGACTGCTTCCTCATCGTGTGTTAGATGTGCCAAACAGGAATGAGGCACTGCTGGACTTGCTACTCACAAACAAAGAAAACCTGCTTCTAGTATCTCAGTCAGTGGTTGCCATGGTTGCAGCGATCACAATATTGTGGAGTTTGGGATCCTGCTGACCATGCAGGTTAGTACTAAGACAAGGATTTTAGATTTTAGAAGAGCAAACTTCAGCTTGGTCAGACCTTGGTTAGGAGGGATTCAGTGGGAAGATTCCATGGAGTATAAAAGGAGCTAGCTAGGACTGCTGGGAGTTTTTCAAGAACGCTCTCCTGGAAGCACAAATATAGTTCATGCCCTTTAAAGGTAAAGGAAGTGGGTGGAGCAAGAGGCCCCTTGGCTTAACTGTGAGCTCCTGACTCTGTTCAAACCACAAAAAGCAGCATACCAGAGATGGAAATTCGGACAAATATCCACTGAGAACTACAGACGCATTGCCCAGGTATGCAGAGATGCAGTTAGAAAAGCAGCTCGAATCAAACTTGGCCAGAGATGTCAAAAGGGTTTTTTCAGGGACATGAACAACAAGCAGAAACAGTAAGGAAAATATGGCTTGCTGTTAAACAGGAGAGGTGAATTAGGCACCTGCAATGCTGAACAGGCAGAGGTTCTCAACACTTTCTTCACCTTTGCTGGTAACAGCACTGCTGGGCTCAGGCTTTGCAAACAAAAACCTAAGGTTGATTGCAAACAGACCCACTGTCAGTCAGTGAAGGAAGAGATGGTGTGAGAACTACTACAGGAGACTGACGCAGGCAGTATTTCAAGCTGGGCCTGACAGGTCCAGACAGTATCTATCTGAGGGTGTTAAGAGAGCTGGCTGACATCATTGCAAGGCCAGTCTCCACAATCTTCGAGAAGTCATAGAGCTTGGGGAGCATCCCAGAAAACTGGAAGAAGGCTAATGTCATCCCATCTATAAGAAGGGCTCAAAGGAGCATAATAGACACAGTATTCTTACTTCAATCCCTGGGAAGTTAGGGAACAATCCTTCTGGGGGCTATCACAAGTCTAGACTGTGCTTTTGGCAAGAAAGGTCAGCCCAGATGATCCCTGAGGTCTCTTCCAACCTGGTATTTCTATGATTCATTCACATAATAAACTAAACTATGTGGTCCTTACAGCAGGAGTCCCCAACAAGAAAATGTTCTTAAGTGGCCTTCTTTTATCAGGAAATTAAGATCTTTGGGGATCTGTGGGTTTGTTGTTTGTTTGTTTTAATTTAAGAGTATGCATGAATTTAAACCACCCACAAGCTGCAGAAAAACTAAATTAGAGCACTATGTATCACATTTGGTTAAGATAGTGGGTGAAGTGGCATCTAGGTTTTGAAATTCAACAAGATAGATTAAAACATGAGAATAGGTTACAATTACAACATAAAAGAGCCCTTATTTGGATTGAGTATGTACTGTTCATGTATTTGTTCTTCTCTATCAAACTGATGGACCTCCAGTCCATGCTGGAAATTCTGGATTTGTCACCTGTATGTTAGGCTCAAAGATCAGAACTGCCAAAGATGACATGCATCACACAGAACTTCAAGGATTTGTTTTCTTGAGTGACTCTGTGATAAGACAGTCTCACTAACCAACAACACTCTACGGATCAGCATGCAAGAACGAAGACAAAGACCTTGCTCATACAGCTATGTATGGGTTAAATATTTGAGGACTGTCCACCTATAGCTAGCTATCTTACGAACTTTCCTTCTTACAGAGGTAACCAAACTGAGTGCACTTTAGCAATATGGAACATTCCCAGAGAAAGTTACATGAATGTATCACTTTTATATGACATACACTAAATAAAGAGATCAATCTGTTACAAGCTAGGGACAGTAGTAACAAGCAAGTATAGCACTGAATGTTTAAACACTTGTTCCTGTCAGCTCTACATGCAAGTGACAATCTCAAGCTATCATGTAGAGTATGGATGTGTTGCTGAATCCTTTAAAGGAACAGTCTATGACTCCTAAATCAAATGATGTCTTGTAATAAGGTAAACAGAAATGAATCCTGAGTTAACCCTGGCAATTTGCAATCATGGAAAGAAGAAATCTCGACAGGGACATTAGAAGTCTTCTACCTGCTAGCACTGTATAGAGGAAACAAAAGCACATGCAGACAACACTGGTAAAGCACTGACAAGTATGCCAGTGAATGCTCTAACTCTATTTTAATAATATTCTGGTATTTTACTAATGTGCTATTTAAACATTTTGGAAGTGGGAGCACCTTAATCTAGTTTTCTGTCTTTGCTCAGAAGCACAGAACTGCATAGCTTCTTAAAATATATAGTAGATAACACAAATATGTACTACAAGTTCTGTTCATTTAGCATTGATTTGTATCAATGATCAAGTAGGTAAGTAATGTACAACTAAACGTAGTACCTCAGTTTCTTGCTATTTCCCATCATGTTGAGGCCAATTGAGTTCCCTTTAAAAAGTCTCAGGCTTCCAGCTCTCCCTCGCCTTGCATATGTTTTTATAGAATCACCACTGGTGCCAACAGCTCCAGGCCGACAACGAAAGTGACTGCAACAACAGAATCATGTATATTAAAATACTTGCATTAAAAGAAAAACACTGATGACAAAATATTTACGTAAATATTACTTTGGCTCATTTTCAGAATGCTTTTGTACAAATTTCATGTAAAATATACCTCATCTACACCCTTACTCACTGGAATTTCCTTACTAAACAAAAGATGAATTTTTTTGAAGTATGATGAAGCATCTTGCAGTTGTAAGCTATTCAGTATACATTAAAAATGCATATACAACGCAGTACACAAAATGCATGGGTTTGACTACGTATCTTCTCCTTTTATATATGCACACACATATGAAGTACTAAATAGTGAATCTGACAGTAAGCAATCACAAGATATATGATTAATATTTTTAATTTAAAAATATAAATTCCATTAATGATAGTTGTCTAAACCTACAGCTAGTTACTCATGCTCGTATTTCCAGAATACTATACAATCAACAAGATCTAGAGGAGTAAGAGGAACAAAAATATAAGGGTTGGCAGACAGACAGCTTGAGCATATGTTGCTAAATCAATACAAACTTTCATTTTGTAATACTGCATGGGTGTTTAAGAACCTAGCAAGCTTTAAAGATACATTTTCACCACAAGATAACAGAGTACTTACCTTTCTTTCTTCATTGGGACTGAAAGGCCCATCACTGTCATCTATGCTGAGCAGATTTGCCTCACTAGATAGGTGTGGGAGAGAAAAGCAGATACATTCTCATGCAACAGAGCATTGGCAAAACATTTTAAACACACAAAGAGCTTTTTTTTTCCTTCCCTCTTTAAATGCAACTCATACACATTGTATATATATGCCTGAAACAACAGGAAGTGGGCAATGTAGTGATCGAGATGTATTACATGAACCTAAACTTAAAGTGTACATCAAATTATTTCACAAAAAGCAAATTAAAAGGATGTTATTACTTCAAAATAGGGAATACTATTAGACCTTCAATATTATTATGGCAATATTACTGATGTCATTAAAGGTTCTATACAACCCTATGCATAATTGAGTCAATACTAAATTAACCCATAAAACACAGCCTTAGTTTGTTCGCGCATATCCATGTTCAAGTATGTGGTTTAAAACAGCAAACTTCACAGCACTTTAGGAGAACTTACGTATAACTAAATTTTACCATGTAACGATTACTGCCAAATACATCTTCTTAAAAAAGGTGTATTCAGTTTGGCTCAACTGCTCATTAAAATGTGTTTCTTTAGTACTTTATGTCTGTCATTTTCCATCATTATAATGGGGAAGAAGATACAAAATTCTAATCCATCCCATGATACTGTGAAAATGTACTCTTTTCAGTAATAGGCAATTATCCTCAAATAATCTTAAGTATTTACATTAAAACCCTCACCATGTATTTTATACTGACAGAAGCTAGATTAGCCTAACACATTCTTGCTTCAGGAGAAGCAACCTGCAGATAATCCCTTCTTATCAATCCTGGTATATTTACTGCCGTCTTGGCCATGACAAAAGAATACAACTTTTAGCCAGCTTGTAATTGCATGGTTTTGGGGGTTTTAATAAAGAACATTCAGGCAGAAATTACTTAAGAATACAAACAGTTATGCTAGGAGTTCCAAGGGAAGAGCTACAGAAGAGAAACAATGATGGAGCTGAAAGTGGAAACTTTCTCAGCTGCAGGTATGACATGTTTACTGCAATATACATAGTGATTTTAGGTCTTAATATACATAAGGTAACCACTCTGTACCCACCCCAACCTTCCCATTTCCTAAACACTTCTTCCACGCACAAGATTTCCCTTCACATTACAATTCATTCCTCCTATTCCTCCACCTTATGCAATATGGATATCCCTACATCAAATAAAAGTTCTTGACTCATACGGTGAGAACTGCAGACCCTGAAACTTCAGGAGGGTAAGACTGTGTGCACAGCTGGTTTTGATATGGGAAGAATGATGTAAATGTCAACAGTTAGCCAGTGGCACTGTTATATTTTCCTTTTGTTTACAGATCACAACAATTCTAGAAGCATAATGGTAAAACGAACGGGATCATCACTGATTTCCAATACAAAGTGTCACTAGGGTACAGTTGTACTCTGTACAGGCTAACCATGGATATTAAAATTTTAAATACCATAAACTTTTGTTTAAACTCTCTTTCAGGACAGATTATTCTTTCAAGGGGGACTCACAGAGCTTTCTCAACGCTTCATCAGAAGACAATAGTTTAACGATTTCAGATTTTCCAGATCCTAAAGAATACACAAAAATCTTGAAGCACAGACATGAATAGCAATTTAACAGTACCTGCAGCTCTGGCATTCACCTACAGTGTTGACCTAGCCAGATCATTTCATATCTTGACATGTTTTCCTTCTTCAGCTCTATAAAAATCATGATGACTTTGAAAATAAGGTACAGTGGCTTTGTACAGCCTTGTACAGTGGCTATGCTGCTAGGGCTTCAAGATGCCACAATACTGCAGCCATTGTAAAAAAGGGTGTTGGGGAGGGTGAGAGAGAAGGGAACAGTCTGCAAATGAACAAAACAGTGAAAAAATCCTTAAATCAAACTGAACAAGAATGATTCTTATGATGCCACTAAGATGACCTGACTAGAAAAATATCTGGGAATTGGACGTTTTTAAAGAACCAACATTTTCAGATTTTAAGGAATGCAAAGTATATGCATCAGTACCAGAAAGGATGTTTTTTTCAGAGAGCAGAATACCATAGCAACAGAATAATGTCTATTTGCTCATGTATCACATGCTTACAGTTGTCTGCTTAAAAGATACAACTTATATAGACAGGAAAAAAAACCCCACTATATCACAGTTTTACATAACAGACAACAACATTTTAACACTACTGAAATGAAACTGAGGTGGTCTTGCTGGGAGGAGGCTATGCCTCCTCACTTTGGCACTTTTAACCACGGAACCAGGGAGAAAGATTTTCACAAATAAGTTAAATGACACATTTCTTTTAAAATAATCTACCTATTATAAAAACTGCTTTGGTATGTGGCTAATGACCTCCTATTTTGTGTTCATCTCACTGAGGAAAGATAACCCAAGCCAACAACCAGTACTGACCAACAACATTAGCACAGGTCTCAGGGGGTAACACAAGAATACAGCCAATCCTTTAAGTGCTGGAATGTTATTCTTGGGCCAGTTCTAAACAAACTATTTGTGTGTTTACCATTAAAAGGGCAAAAAGCTGTGATAAGGTCAGACACTTGAATGCTAGAGCCTCAACGACAAGCACGAGATGCATCCAGATGTTTGCTTCAGATTTACAGCTTTCTCCACACAGAACTGCAGGAAGTTACGAGCATTGCTAGTAAATATCAGCATACCATAGCAAATGACATCTTTAAAAAATTGCCAGAATACATGCTTATTGCATAGTATACTTAAAATATTGGGCAGACACAAAGCTTTATGTTGGAACAATTCTATGAACTAAAACTGCTAATCTTTGAAATGTTCTGTTAAGGGTAATGGGAATTTAGAAAGAAAAGGACAATTTACTGTCAAATCACTTGTTTTCTTAAGATTTCCTTCTGTCAGTATTTTGTTATATAAAGTAAAAATGTAGCAGAAAAGAAAAATACACAAATTATTTCAAAATGCTCAATGCTTACAATGCCATTAAGACAAAAAAACCCCAGCTGTTACCAGAAGTAAATATGTGGGCAGCTTAAAAATTATAGCTGCTTGGAGGGAGTGAGAAGCTGCCTGAAATCATACCAGAGGGACAGTTAGCAAACAAGGCAGGATCTCCAGTTTAGATCAATTTTCAACTGCTCTTTTGTCTACACTTCCAGATAAGATGCTGCATAATTCACAAGTATAAAAGGAATTACTGATTCGATTAAGTAATAAAATTTCAATACAGGCTATGGGAAAACTGTTTATCATACAGAATACTTGAAAGGAATGAAAAATCACTCAGAAATACTATCTTAAAATCAGATACAATTATTTAAAACATATGTTCCATAATAATTTTTTCAAACTTTTTTTAGCATCACTACACTATACATGTGTTAAGTCAACATTAGCTGGAGATAAATGGAAAACAGCAGTAAATCACCAGAAGAAAAAAAACCTACTACGCTTACAAACGTGAGTTACTTCTACTTCTGAAGACAAGTAAAATGCAAATACTAACTGTATTATATGTACCGCCCCTACACTTAGAACATATTACTGTGCACCAGAAATAGATGTAAAATTGCTACGAAAAAAGCAAGCTTAATTTTATAAAGCTAAAATGCCATTAGTTTGCAAACCTTTTAAAAAGTGGTTTTAATTTCTGATACAGTTCTGTTTCGAAAAAAGCTCTTAATGCTTACCTCACTCTTCAATGAACTCCTGAATTCGTTTTTCATTACTAAAACTTCACATTTCTTACTGTTTTTATAAGATTACAGCATAGCCTGCTGCTGCAGCCTATGTGGTTGTGTGTCTACTTTCCCATCCCCTCTTCCACACACAATATTTTGCAGAATATTCTAAGATACAAATTCACGTAAGAATTATTTTTTAACTTAACAGGATGCAGTTTCTCCTTACTAGAGAACCACAGCACACTTACAAACTTGCAGGTCCTACTCTCCAAATATCTAAGAACAACCAATAAACCAAACATGCATTCTTCATGCATGAAACTCGCTGTTCTTTTAAGAATTCATTATTCTTTTTGGAAATAAATACATTAATATCAAGAAAACATATTAGTAACAATAAAATGGCACAAGGACAAAGTACGTATTCAAACTACACACAGCAGATTTAAGTTTTAGTGAAAATCCAAACACACTAACTAAAGAAATAAATGCTCATAGAACAACAACAGCCTTAACTCTACCAGTGAGATTTAATTTATGTTTAATTTTATATTGGCCCACAGCTACTGAACTACCTTAATCATAACTGTGAGGTACTGAGTACCATGACCACTAAAGGAAAAGTTGAAGCTGCTTAGATACCCTACCTTTCCATATCCTTACTTGACATGTTGACTTAATTCTTGTCTGTGTTCCTAGACTTGCAGAGTAGCTTCAAAGACAATTGCAACACTTTGGAAATGTACTGTGCCCTATGTTTTAAGCCCCATGTCCACAAATAAATTTACATTATAATGCATTTTTATATGGCAATACTATTTTCAATAATCACTTATTTGAAACCATTTTCTTAATAACTGAAATTTTTAAGAAATTATATAGTTTCTTATGAATAAATTACAAAAAAGTATTTATTTATAAATAGACACTTATACTTTCAATAGCCTAGATAAAAGCATCCTTACTCTTTCTCTGCATCTCCTTCACTTTCTTCTGCATGATCAAAGCTCCAATTATTTTTAAAACCTCCATCTCTCTTGGACTGTGATCTATCCAAAGCTGAAATGAGAACAAGTTAAGATAAGTCTTGATTTCAAGCTGAGTTATTAATCAACATAACCTAGAGGAGTAAACCAGATGCATATATTTTCCCCAAGTATTTATTTTGTTGATTTCAATCTTTAGCTATCATTTGACAAACCAAGTTCATCAGTGCAGTAGTGACTCATTTCCTAAATAAATACAAGTGAGTATCTGTCAACATCTTGATTACTAATGCAACAAGTTAGCAAGCTATTAAAAATGATGACATGAGGTAGTTTTACAAGGACTTAAATGGTTTTACTGACAGTAAACCATTCTTTCTCTGATATGAACTCTATGCCACATGCAGAAAAGGTCCTCACATTTATTATTTAAATGTCTAAAACCCAAACACATAAGCTAAAATCAGAAATTTCAGTGCTAGCATCAACTAAGTAAAAACTTGACCCTTCTGAGAAAAGTCAAATTTTAGACTTATCTACTCCCATATCCAACAGTGGGCATTTTCAAATAATATGATGGCATGGGGTATGCGGAAGTAAAGGAGGTCCAAGCCATGGAGACATCACTCATTAAAGCAAGGCACTGTTTACACCAGGCCCTAATTATAGTGACTAAGAGACGTTTCACAGAATTTCTGTACAACAAACTAGAGCAGCAGCTTTGAGTTTGGTATCATTTAGATGTGTCTTCGTACTATGTTTTTACTTGCATGGCTGGAAATGCATTTAAAGATAATTAATGCAACTCCATGTTTTGATAGAAAAGAAAAAAAAAAAAATCACAACCAACAACAGACACCTAGGGTAAAGTATAATCAGTGCACACAGAAATATTTACTGCATATTCAACCTCTGCTTCCAAGGACTTCCTGGGCCATGGATATTTTTGTGTTTTAACACTCTTTGCTTGCCTTTTTCTTCTTTCTGCTTGCTTTTTTAATCAAGCCTACTTTACAGAATCAACACCATCTTGCAGCCAATAATACCTCAGCTTAATTATACATTATATGAGTAAGTATATCTTTTTTCTTTGTCCTGATTCAATTTGGCATCTTCTGCTCCTACTTAGTACTCTACTCCTCCAGTTCTTGTACTTTGGAAGACAGTAAGAGATAACCCTTCTCTATTCACTCATGATTGCATAGATCTCTGTTGTGTTTTTTCACGGTCATCCTTTTCCTGGGCAGAAAAAGAGAAAAAAATGGAGTATTTTTTATTTTCCCCTCACATAAAAGCTGTTTCCTGCCTTTAAATCACTCTCAATGCTTCTCTCTGCACCTCTTCTAGTCTCCTGTACCCTTTCTGAGATGAGGACACCAACCCTATGAGGAATATTCAAGATGCACATGTGCCAAGAATTCCAAGAAGTAGCAAGCTGTTTCTGTTCTGTACTTTATTCCTTTCCTGGTAAGATTTAACACTTAATATACATAACTCTTTTCACCACTATAGAGAACCGTGATTATTTTCAGGTACTAGATATTTCTACCTTTCACTCATGATTGGTAACAATCAGTTCAGAGCCAATCACTGTCTACAAAAAATCCTCTCCTACTTCTCATTCACTTAGATTACTTAGCATTTACCTACACTGAATTTAATATACCATTTCAAACCGCATGACCCAAAACCTGAGCAACTGCAATTTTCTCTAAATAGCCATTTTAATAACTCAAGGTTTGCAACATCCACAAAGTTTATCACCTCGCTATCAAACCCTTTTCCTCACATCTGTGCACTGATGTTAACACAGAACCTTGTGGAATTCAATTGGTTACTCCTCCTATTAACAAAACGAACCTCCCCCCCGCCCCCCCCTCGCCCTTTCCATCTATTGCCAGTTGTTCCTTATAAAACTTCCTGCTTTATTCAGAGGCAACTTTGCCTCTCCAAAAGCCTTTGGGAAAGCACTTTATTGAGGGAACAATGGAATGAATTCTGGTCTTCACTTCTACGAATTTGGCTTTTAAGGTCACAAAGCTCACTGATGTAAAGTTCCTCAAATATCTCCGCTTCCTTTTTAAAAAGCTGGTATCATACTAGCTACCTTCTTCACCTGTAGCAGAAAGATGATGCAAACCAAACACGTTACAGTCACTATCTCCTTTTTTCCCAAGTTCCTCTTACAACACTTGGATGAATGCCATGTGATCCTGCTGCCTTGTTCAGTTTGCTTAATGTACTGCAATTTCTTCCACTGATGTTTTGTTTTGAGTCATATACTCTTATCACATTCCTTCTTAAGAAATATTCTGGCATGAAGACCTCCGCAAGTGTTGTCAAAGTGCGTGCAAGCAATCCCATTTTTTCAGCTATGACCTTATATTCTCCAAAGCTGCCTTTTACAACTCAGTTGTCTACTGATCCTACAGATACTCCAGAAACTTCTCTGCTCAGTTTGAAGAAAGATTTAACAATAGTTTTTATGCCTGTTAGGAGTTATTAATAAAAAAGTTTTTAGCCTGCCTCATTATAATTATAGGTTAAATCCACCAGCTTTTTTATTATTCTCTATTTTCATCATTTGGACAGAAGTTCAGATTCAAAAAGGATGATGTTTTGTTTCAGACATTTCACCTTACCCTGCTGTTTAGCCATGCCATCACCTGGCGAGCCTTTTGAAGTCTATTATTCAATAAGCAGCACGCGTGTGCTGTAAGCCTCCAGTATGGTGTCTTTAAATAACTCTCATGCTGTCTGCAAATATCTTACACTCTGGCTGCATTTTTTAGTTCCTTTTCAAAATGTTTCTTAAAATTTTTTGTAGTCCTCTTTTTTAAATTGAGCATTTCTGTACTTGATGGTTTGTCCACCATTACAGACCAGCTCAGCTGTCAGCGAAAGAACAGTCTTAGTATCCCAGCTCTGCTCATCCAGCTCTGGATCAATTTTCACTCTCGCTAGCATTCTTGGTCCTACCAAAACCGCAAATCTAGAAGTATACCATCATGTCAGCCAGACTGTTCACCTAACTGAGTTACCTGATGTGAATGGTTCCTTGGATCTGATTCTATACATGATTTTTTTTTTTAAACAGGGATTAAAAAGTGATCTGTCACACAGGCTAAGTTTCTAACTACTTTGTATTAGGATGTAAATTTGGAACCTCTGTGTTCCAACTTTTACTATGTATATTATCAAGGCCATTTTAATCAGCATGGCATATTCATTCCCAGAAGGTGAAAATAATCAAATAAGGAGAACTGGCCCTAAGATATAGATCCAGTAGAAGTCAATTGCTACACTTCAGCCCTTGAAAGCCAGCATGCTGGAGCAGATCTCGCTAGGAACAACAAATAATTTTTCCTCCCACTACAAGTTCCCTGTAGTGCTGTTACACCAAGGGATGTAAGCAACTCTGAGCAAAAGAAACTAGACGGAATTTAAACAGACATCTTAAACAGGTGTATCTAACATATTTCATTGCTTTTTTAAACAATTGATACATGTAATTTTTTAAAAGCAAACTAAAAAATTTCCTAAAAAATTAGCGTTTTTTTTGGAAGTTTTTATGGCATTATTAACCAGATCCTGAAGCCAGCCTTCTAAAAATCCCCATACAGTCTTTTGTGCAAAACCCAATTAACAAATAATGGATTACAAAGCAAAGTATGCTTGTAGGAAGAATGGCAGAAAGCAGATTAACACCTTTAAGTTACTCTGCGTGGACACTGTTTTGTAAACTCCTTCAGCAAGACTTTCTATCACTCAATGTCATTAAGCAATCCCTTAATGGCAGGAGAAAAGTTCACAGTGAATCTCCATGAAATAAGGGCAAAGTTGTGCATTTGCCAAAAAATTCCTTTAAAATTTTGCCTTTCTACAATACTGAAGTGAGGCTTGACACATACAGTATTTAGTAAAGTGCTAATGTCCAACAGAAGATATCATCTTAAAAGATTTTTTTAAATCTTGTACCTCGTACTCTAAGGCAAATAATTCTATATCAATCTATATTACAGCCGACCAGAAAACCATACCCATTTCTTTATTGTTTTGGATGTGATGCTGTATCAGCTTTGTGTGGCAAGACTTGGGGCGTGGGTGGAGGGTGGCTTCTCTGAGAAGGTGCCAGAAGCTCATCCTATGTTCAAGAGAGCCAATGCCAGCTGGCTCCAAGACAGACCAACCACTGGCCAAGGCTGAGCCCATCAGCAATGGTGGTAGTGCCTCTGTGATAACATAGTTGAGAAGGGAAAGAAGTTACATACAACTGGGCAAGTGTAACCAAAGAAAGGAGAGAGAATACATGACAGTAACAACTCTGCAGATACCAAGGTCAGTGCAGAAGGAGGGGAAGAAGGTGGCTCAAGCACCAGAGCAGAGATTCCCCTGCAGCCCGTGGTGAAGATCAGTGAGAGGCAAGCTGACACCCTGAAACCCATGGAGGTTAACTGTGGAGTAGATATCCACCTGAAGTCCATGGAAGACCCCACACCAGAGTAGGTAAATGCCTAAAGGAGGCTGTGACCCATGGGAAGCCTGTGCTGGAACAGGCTCCTGGCAGGACGTGTGGACTCATGGAAAAAAGAATCCACACTGGAGATTTGCTGGCAGGACTTGTGACACTGTGGGGGACCCACGCTGGAGTAGCCTGTTCCTGAAAGACTGCACCCCATGGAACGGACCCACGCTGGAGCAGTTTGTGAAGAACTGGGGCCCATGGGAAGGATCCACATTGAAGAAGTTTGTGGAGGGCTGTCTCCCATGGGAAGAGCCACCACATTGGAGCAGGGGAAGAACACGAAGAGGAAGGAGTGGCAGAGATGATGCATAATGAACTGACCACAACCCCTATTTCCCATCACCCTGTGCCACTTCGGGGGAAGAAGTACGGAATTTACGAGTGAAGCTGAACCAGGAAGGAGGGAGGGGTGGGAGGGAAGGTGTTTTAAGATTTAATTTATTTTTCATTACCCTAATCTGATTGGATTGGTAATAAATTAAACTAATTTCGCCTTCGCCATGAAGGTAATTTCTGAGTGATCTCTCTGTCCTTATCTTGACCAACAAACCTTTCATCATATTTTCTCTCCCCCTACCCAGTTGAAAAGGGGGAGTGATAAAACAGCTTGGTGGGCACCTGGCAACCAGACAAGGTCAACCCACCACAGATGCCAGATGCATCTGCAGAAGACCAACTTTTCTAGGAAAGCAACTTTTTCAGATGTATCACTGGATTGCCAGAACTCCCCACCAGCCCCGGATTACGACAGTAGAGACTTGACTTTTTCTATTACAATGTACAGAAGCTTTTACTAGCCTTTTGTCTGCTGAGACCACATCTCTTTCTGTGTGTCCAAGAACCATCCTAAAAATTAAACCTAAATTAAACAAAGGTTTGGTTCAGGACCAAGGTGTTTTTCCAGGAAGACCTGAAGTTTACATTCTTTTTCCCCAGTTACACTGGTAATGAAATAATACAAGCCTCATCTCACAAATGCTTAGACCATCACAACTGCAGCTAACTTATCACATAATGCAGCATTCACACCAAAAAATGCAAATTAATTTAAATGTGCTCAGAATCACTGCCTTCATCCAGACTCACATTTAAGTAAATTAAAAAGAATGCGTCTAAGCTTTCTAATCTGTTGTTCATTTAGAGCCATCACATATACTAATAGGATACAAGTACTCATAAAAATGTCGTACATAAATATTTTTTAATTGTTTTACTTTCCCTATTGCTTCATTATTCTTTCAGACAGGCTTCTATGCAAAACAGCTTTTTATCTTCCAGACTTGATACCATCAGTTCTAGCACATCAGCTGCATAAGTACAGTGAGGTTACATTTTCATATTCTGAAGGAGCGCTACATGAATGCGTTTATGCACTCCTCACCTTTGTAAAAGCTGTGGCTTCTTGCTCCTGTCCTGCACCCTGTGCATGTCAGCACAGCTGTTTCTTCACAGAGGGGAAACTAATTCAGGCAAAAACACCTTGAGCAGCAGGAGAGGGGGAAAGCTATTTTTCAGCCATATCAGTTTCCTCCTCTGTTCAATCATAATATCACAGCACAGCTGTGACAGCAGAGCAGAGAGAAGGGGCATCCAGGAACTGAGACTGTTTTAGGCACTAAGAATAACAAAGAAACCTGCACAGAATCATAGCCTAACCTACATTTACAGGTACAGATTTAGAGATCTATTGCTTAAAAGATGCTTTAACTTCCCTCTTCCTAAATTAGGTGCAGATGCAAAAAACCCATCAAAACCACTTCCAATAACAGGTAATAATCATAAACTCCTAGCAAGTGAGATACTACATGAAGCACAGTTCAGTAGTAGACTTCCAGATACCAGTGCAACAGATATGAAGTATGGACATTCTTTCACACATGAAGGCAATTTAATTTTTCAGATGGCTAATAAAAATTCCCACCCTTTCAAGAAAGTGATGTCAACAGAAAACCAATCATAAATACAGAGCATCCACTCCTGGACAATAAGTTTGCAAAGAGAAATCCTTTGTAAGAGGTCTGTAGTTTGAAGATGGAAAATCATCTGCATATTCTGATAAACACCTGTTGTTTTTCTTTAAGAGATTCATAAACATTGGGTTGCATACAGTGCAGAATACTATGTAGAATGACTGGACTCAAGAACACAGAACGGCCTAAGTTTGATCATTTGCCGAACTGTTCCAATATTTTGTCAGTATTAGCAAGGAGTAACAGACAGGAAAAGGAATGCTAAGAAAAATGTGAAAACCTTGTGACTAAGGACACAGGGGAAAAAAAGGACTTGATCCATTTTTTTTTCCTTGCCACTCCAGATTTCACTGTAAAGTTCTGCCCTCTGAGCTCCCAGTTGCCCAACTCCACCAACAGAATCTTGGGAATGCAACATCACTCATTGTTGAGGAAGATACAGTTAAAGAACACTTATGCCAGTTGTACATGTAGAATTCCACAGGATGAGCCAGTATATATCTCATGGTGTTGAGGAAGCTTGCCAATGTCACTGTTAGGCCCCTCTACATTATCTTTGAAAGGTCACAGCATGAGAGAGGTTCCCAGTGACTGGAAAAACATCACACCTATCTTCAAGATGGGCAACAAGGATAACCTGGTGAACTATAGCCTAGTCTGCTTCACTTCAAGCCCTCACCTCAAGGTTACGGATCAAATATTCCAGGAATCCATTCCCAGCTACATGATGACAAGAAGGTGACCAGCCAGCATGGATTTACCATGGGCAAATTGTGACCGACTAACACAACTGGATCCTACAGTGAGATGGCTGGCTATGTAGGTAAGGGAAGAGCAATGAGCACTGCAAGGCCTCTGACATGGTGTCCCACAGGGTTCTTATAGGCAGACTAGCGAAATGGACTAAATGCATGAGAAGGTGAGAGGAAAACCAGCTGGACCATTAGGGTCAAAGGGTGATGACTATCAGTGCAAATCCAGGTGCTAGCAATCTTTCAGCAACCACTATTGGAGCCAACACTGTTTAATGTCTTTGTTAACAATCTGGATGCTGGAACCAAGTGCACTCACCCAGTCTGCAGATGATACCAAATTGTGGGAAGCAGTTGATACACTGAAAGCTAGGGCTGGTATTCAGAAGGATCTGACAGGCTGACAAGAACCTTATGAAGTTCAACAAAAGCAAATGCAAAGTGCTCCATTTGGGTCCAAATAAGCCCATACAGCAGTGCAGGCTGGGGGACAACTGGCTACAAAGCACCTCTTCAAGAGGACATGGGGGTCCTAATGGACAGCATATAGGACATGGGTCAGCAGTGCACCCCCATGGCAATAAAGATCAACCACATGACATATTAGCAAAAGTTTAGCCAGCAGTCAAGAGAAGTGACTCTTCCCCTCAATATGGCAATTCCATATTAAACTGTAACTAGAGTATTGTGTTCAGGTTTGGGCTCTCCAGCGTAACAAAGACATTGACATCCTAGAACAAGTTCAGTGAAGGGCTGTCAAGAAACCCAGGGAGATCGAACACATGATATATAAGGAGAAGCTAAAAAAGCTGGGCTAATTCAGCCTTCAGAAACGAGGAGGAGACCTTTTTGTTGTTTTTCAACTTCCCAGTGGGTAGGCAGAGAGAAGATAAGGCCAAACTCTCCACAGAGATGCACAGTAAAAGAACAAGAGGCACTGGACTCCAACAAGAGAAAAGAAAATTCCAGCTCAATGAAAGAATTTATTTTTTACCATGAGCGTGCTCTAGGGTGAACCAGGTTGACCAGAGAGGTCACGGAGACTGAACAAAGCACTGAGCAACCTGCTTTAGCTGGGGCTTGGTTTGGTCAGGAGGTTCCAACCCACATGATTCCAACCAGTAGTCAAGTAAAAGCAGTGACTACTCACAGGTAAAAAGCATCACCTAAGGCAACTGCACCACTGTCACAAACATTTCCTAAATGAAGTACCTCAGTCAATTCCCTCTTTTCTCTCTCTCAATAAATCTGCTACCCACTGAAGCTTTCCACACAAGTAATTTAAATAGCATCAAAAGGAGGATTCAACAATAATGGGGAAAAAAACCAAGCCAAAACCATAAACCAAAGACATAAATAAAAAAGGCATTTTTTCATCTCTAGCATTATTAACATATATAGTTCTCTACTTAAGAACACTATTGCTAGACTGGAGTATACTGAAAATTCAGAAAGGAAGAAGAAAGTTTCAGTGTTTTTCCAGGAAAGAAATACAGAAGAGATATCTTCCTATTTTATATCAAAAATTGGAGGATAAAAGGTTAGGATTGGCTAGGGACAATTTCTGAATGGCAAATGTACTCTCTTTTTAACAAGTAGACACAATCTACTTGATTTTTAACTGTATGTGCATTTGCAGGGTCATCTTCTAACTCTTAGCACTCCCTGTGTGTTGGGCCTTACTGTATGGCCATGCAAGTAATTGCGCCAGCAATTTACAACACAGCCAGGCCTACCTAACTGCTCTGTGGTGATCAGAGTGTGAAAAAGTATATAAATAAATGTGAAAAAGTACATAAAGCTAACAAGCCCTTTCAAGGAATGTGGCACTTGAACAAGAATTCCAGATTTCTGTGGCAAATCAACATGTGATGTTAATCATATATTATCTCAAATTCTGAACACTGGAAGAGTTTTATCAGATAAGCAAAACACAGCAGGAAACTTCACAGTGTATTACGCATCTGATTTGCACACTTCTGATTTTTCACTTAGTTATGCACTGTGGGATCCATCTTCATAAAAAAAGCCAAGCTCGTGCAACTGAGAATATAGCAGTACTAAACAAACAGCAATCTATTTTTTAGAAAGTGCTGAAAGGCAGTTTGCATACTGAATAAGATTAATAACCTAGCCTAACTACCTGGAAATTAGGCAACCAACACTTTGAGAAGGTTTCCAGGTTTGCTGCAATAACTGGAACGTCAGTCACTGTACCTATATACCAAAAGGAAGCAAAAAAAAAATCAAGAATTTGTATTATTTAACACTTTGCATTTATCCTGCAAACTTGCAAAGTCAATGTCAGATAGGTATTATCTCCTCTACAAAAACATACAGAAAAGTTCCATGACTTCTACAAGAAGACCTGCAAACATAAGGCAGAAGAAGAAAGTCTAAAATGTAATTAAAGCAAAAAAAAGCAAGACACTTCTTTGATGCTGTCAATTATTCAGAATTTATCTGAAATGGGCAGCAAAAAAAAAAAACCACACATAAAGAAAAACTCAACCACCTCACGACAATAAAAACATCAATAATCTGGTCAAATGAAAAAGGGACATCTCAGAAAAATCTGAGTAGGGAAAGAACAAAAAAAAGACTGAAAGAGTTAGTTAAACTCTTAGCTGCTAGAAAAAATTGCATTTGCCTTTCTGTAAAGCCCAAAGATCTACCTTCCCCTATTCTTAATGACACTGGCAAGCTTTCATACTCATGAGAGGGCAGTCAACTGGATTAGATCGCTGATATGGCTGAAAAGTAATACAGACTAGCTCCACCAACACCACCCACAACTCCCCGCCCCTGCCCGCCAGGATTAGTTTTCTGCCTATTTAGTTCCTTCAGCCAACTTGCCATGAAGCCAGAGAAGTGCCAGTGTTGACTCAAGCAAAGCAGTGACCACACTGTCTCTGAGAGCGGCAGCAGAACTGTCACTCTGATCACCACAGAGCAGTTAGGTAGGCCTGGCTGTGTTGTATATTGCTGGCACAATTCCTTGGATGGCCATACAGTAAGGCTCAACACACAGGGAGTGCTAAGAGTTAGAAGATGGCCCTGCAAATGCACATACAGTTAAAAATCAAGTAAATAATGTCTACTTATTAAAAAATAAAAAAGGCAGCACAAAACCAGGCTGTCCAAATAGCCTCCTGCTCACACTAGATACACTATACACTTCAACTCCCTTTGCAATTAGAGATCATCAATGCAGCGAGGCATGATGTAATGCAAGTACATTATTGCATTAAAAACACAAAAATCTTTATATTGGAAGTATCAAACTTCACTAAACCTAACAATGAGTTTAAGAAACCCTGACAACTGAAAACTAAACCACAGCGTGCTAAAACTCACTAAGCAGGCTTTGTTTTTAAAAAGCTAAAAAAAACCCCTTAACATCCCCGGAAAAACAAACATTTTCTTAGTAATTACTTGTAATGGCAGTGAAGATGAGGAAGTGCTATTGATCAACTAATCTTTAATGTAACAAAATAACACACGCTTGCTTGCTATCTGTATCCTGTTATGAACCTGCTTTTCAAGAAGTATCACTTAAAAGCTGAAGCAACTTAAGAGACCACCTGGCAGCTGAAGATGAGTCTCAGACATCTCCATCCAAACATGAAACTCATGCTTACCTTGATCGATCAGTCTATCACAGGGCACAGAGTAAGTCTTTCTTCCAAGTAAGGAACCGTGCCTTTTTCACCTAACAAAGGCTTTGCTAGATGACAAAGAATTTCTCTACTACATTAATGGCAGAATTTTTTTTTTTTTTGTGGTACTCATCAGGTAAAGATTCAGCTACAACTTATTTGCCCTATGGCAGAACTAGTAATCTCAGTTGAAGGTTTACTGACCCACTGTGACAAGTATACGCAATCATAATAACCTGGACCAGAGTCATCCAGAAGTTCACTTTTGAAAGTTTATTTCCAATTGTAAAGGATCCTTAAACTGCCTCTTGAGCAGTAAGCCTTGGTAGAAATAAAGTTACAATAGACTCTAGTAACTGTTTCTAAAAGAAGTGAGCCTCAGTAATTGCAAAGGCAATTGTAAATGTGAACCTAACATCTACTGCATAGTTCAAATTCTCATCTAATGGGCTCCTGAATAATCTTTCTGTTAGAATGTCGTATTAAATTCCGTCACAGCAAGATATTCATATTTTGATAAATGAGCCATAAAAATTGGACGTGCTACACAAATACATTATACCCTACAATATTCAGTAGAATGAAATTTAGTATAAGTACTAAACAACTGTATGACACTGGACAAAAACAGTCTTATGAAAGTAACAAATATTTTTGCAGCTGTTTCTTACAGACATAAATTCCTAATATTACATAATGTTAATCATGTCATATAGTACTATGTTTTACCATACCAGCAAAATATTATTGGTATTTATCATTCCTAAAACATAGTTGTGGCAAGTCTTATTAAAAACAAACAAACCTAGCTAAACCAAACACAACAGGAAGACCTTGTTCCAGCTACAGCTTATATGGTCTGAAAACAAACAAACAAAAACCCAAGAAGGCCTCCACAAAGTTTCTGAACCATCACTGTTCTTTATTTATAATCATTCAAGATTCAGTCAGAGCAAGATATCCCAAATTCAATGTCTTTCACTCCAAATTATTCTTTAATAGGAATTACTCAGACATGCATTAAGAAATGTTTCCTTTTCTCATGTAATGCTTGCATGTTAACAAAAACTTTTTAAAGGCCTGCTGACCAAGCTGCGAAGAATAACCACAGCCTTTAATTTATTCCCTCTAGTCTCCAGCCTTCACCATAAACTTGTTCTGCACAGAAGTTAACCTGTTATTTAAAATAATTGAATTTTCCTAGACAGAATAAAGCTGCTGTTACACAAAGTTATTATTCTAAAGTTTAAGTTACGTATCACACCTTAACCTGACTTAACAGCTCACCAGAGAGAAATGAAACGGGGGAAGGAATGTCCTACTCCACCCACATGCAGAGTCTGTCTGCTCTCCCCAATCCAAACCATTGTCCTGTCTCTTCTGCTTACCCTTCAGTGAGCAAATTCAACAGAGGTTTGGCAAAGCACCAGTCTGGCAAGACAGTACACAGCAAGTTCAACCTCTCTGGCAATAAACTGGTAAGTCTCAGGGGTGGTGGCCAGTACAAGACACACCACGAGGCTGGAAGGGGGAGGAGAGGGAGGAGCAGTGCAAAAAGGGAAGAGAAGACGATGTCTCCCTCTCCCCACCTGCAGCAGTGAGCCCTAAGAGCAGCACAGCTGCAACACGTAACTCTCTCTAATATAATAATGTTCTGTTAGTCCCTATGCCCAAATCAGTTAATTTTAAGCCTTGCAAAGAGAACCAATTAAGTACTTGGCATGCAGCTTTGCATCCAAAATGGAGTCACAGCATAAGATAAAAGCAGCAATGTCACAACTCACTGCTTTAGGGAATCCATACACCCAATTTATCACTACTATGTACAAGACAATACCATCGCACCTTAATCCTTCTACTGTTCTTTGGACAGTTCATTTTGAAAGCATTATTTTCAAATGTGATATCCATGCTGCAAATTGCTAGTGTACACTAACTACAAGACATCAGTACTCATACATTTACTGCAATTCTTTCAATAATGAACTGTCCTTGTATATTAGAATATAATTCCACAGATTATTTAGGAAAAGTTATTCAAACAAAAACATTGCCAAAATGCTATTTAACTCAGACATTATACCATAAATAAAAAGAAAACAACTTCTCAGAAGTTATTTGCTCTTAATCATTCCTGTTATCTACAGTAACCAAATAACCATTAGCCATTCTGTATTCTGATTTATACTAGGCTAATTCAGAGACTGAATTCCATTTGGCACAATCCCCAGTTCTATGCAGGAAGACCACACCATGCAAGAAAATTAAATAAGTTTTCAGTACTTTTACAACATTCTACTGAAAGTACTCAAAAGACATCTCACAAATGTTCTATGTACACATGAACTACTACGCTCTACTTATAACACGTCATTAGTTCTCAAAAAAAGCTTCCAACCTAAACACGTGTCACTGAATTAGGCAATGATTTAACTACTTTAAATACACCGTTTGATTTTAGCCCACTATTTAAGAACCAATTATCTTTTCCATATTTCCTAAACGAAAGGAAATTTCGTGGTCTCAGCAGCAGAATAAAAAGCATTTTTTATCCTATATTTGTGAAGGATCAGGGAAATAAAGATTGCCAGGTAACTCTTTGCGCACCATGATATCCATCAACACAGTCTGCTGAGCACCCACTAGGCAAGTGCCATTCACATGACATTCACACCCAACTGACTCGATCAGCACAAGACACCAACTTTAACTTCACTACAGCTTAAGATCAGCTTCACCTGAAAATAGTACAAATGCTAAGCTGCTGAACACAGTAAGAGGAACTTTAAGAACGCATGCTTTTAAAAACTAAATATGTAAGATAAAATTACCTCCAGGCTTAATTTTATATAATGAATAAGAATAGTAGTATTTTTGCTAGTGCTTTAATTTTCTTAATTTTAACAAGTAACCAAGAGTATCAGACAGATTTCAACTTACGTAAGAATATTCCTACCTTAAAAAAAAACCTCTAAATTGAAAACAAATAGGTGCTAAGACATGGGCAAAACCAAACTTTTCAAATCTGCTCTCACCTGCCCCCCCAGAAGTGCCTTTTAGAACAACAAAGTTGAGAGAAGAATTACATTTGCATTTTTTATTTATCTTACTTTCCCGCCTCCTGCAGTATCATAAGCTATCCTGTACACTCTTCCACTCCCTTCTACAACACACATGCAGATGGAGGCACACGCTGTCCTGTGTATTAGCTGCCCTGATTGACCCCTGACTACTCACCCAGTATATGAACTAATACGAGTTCGCAGCAAACCGAACCACACTAAGGCAACACTAACACCTTCGCTTCAGGAACACTAATTTTGACTTCTCTGTTTTATGAAAGTGGACAAGTTACACAAAATTTCTAGCTACTTACCTATGACATCTCTACTCCTCTGCAAACAAAAGGGCTTAATAGCTATTAGTGGGAAAGAAGGAGAAAAAATGATGAGATACGACTCAAAAACCCCTCCCATTCTTATAAAGCAGTATTTAGAAGTGCTCAGTTTGGTGATTACTCTCACATTACAGGACCTGCTACAACACGAAACACCTTGACACCTCTCAGTTATCTCAAAGAGACACAGTTAAAATCCGATAGAAAAGGCGAAGTCTGATACTGCACAGAAATCCATGCATAGTCCTCCAGAAAGAACTGTAATACAAGCCAAAATTGTTGTTGAAGCCATTACAATAAATAATCCATTATGGTTTATCCTTGTACATAAAACAAGAAGCAAAAGACTAAAATATCCAAATAGGCTCATCGTACAAATATCGGTGCAAGATGTTTGCAAAATATTGATTTATGCTTGCTATCAAGCCACATATTGATGTTATTACTTATGTTATTACTATTACTTTTGTATTAATACTTACAGAAAGAAAAGTGTAAGGATCTCTTTCAGAAACATTCTCAATTTAATTTTGTTTGGGCCACTAAAATGCAGTATAATTTCTGTACGTTTTCCTGAGGAAAGAGCAGCGCTTTCCTACCAAATCCAAGAGCCAGAAAATAACAGATGAGGCATCCCGCATAAGATAGTTACTCTTACACCTTAAGCTTCTATGTCCCACTTTGTGCAAAATTATTGTAACAGCAGCTACTTCAGAAACAATACCAAATAATAAATGCCCCCATAATGAAAACCAGAAAATCACACTCACTTTCCAACTCAGAAAGCTGAGGACAAGCCTGAGCTCCTAGAATCCTGTCTCAAAATTACAAAGAAGGTGATGATGTGGAACAGGACCTGGGCACAGGCTATTTCTTACAGAATGCGCTACCAAGCATATTACAACATTATAGAGCAATAACTCTATAATACATGAAAATAAGTCAAGTTTATTTTTAGTATCTTTCTACATGCTTTAAGAAGCAGCCTGTCTTTCTTAATATTTCATGCTACTGATCACCCAAGTTAAGTTGGCATATACAGAAAATAAGACATTAAGAAGATAGTATCAATTTAACTTTGCTGAGAAATAATTCTCAGCAAATGGATTTAATTCCTAGAAAATAATGTCACTGAAGTCAATGAGAATGTTTAATAGTCTTAAAACCACTGGAAAGGACCGCTGAATAAAGACATGTACAGTGCTGGAAAGAAGTTCTGAATGGATCAGGGACTGGGAGACACAAGCAAGCCTTGTGAGAGTCATGAATTTCCCACTTTCAGACACAAAACCACTCTCAAGTAAGAGAACATGTCTGGGCACTGACAGGACTGATGCAAACCAGAAAAAAATTCAACAGCATGAAGCAGGAGTTTGGATTTGTGATAACGGCACAGAAGAAGGTGCATGATACCTGAAACATCCCTTCCCCTCATATGTAAGCTAATACTTACCTCCACTAGGTCATACACAGTGTCAGAGACTGTTTCAGAGACAATTACAGCTACTAATAATTAAATTTCATTGTTAAGAGAAAAATAAAAGTCATAGCAGCTAGAAAATTTTCAAGTGTTCTATCTAAACATAAACCCCACTCTGCCCTACTAATTTGTATTCCTCCTGTCAGTGATTTCTCAATGTGATTAAAAGAAGGGAAAAAAAAAACAAACCAAGAAAGGCTGACCACCACTTCAAATGGGAACTCTGTGTCTACCCACTAATAATATACAAATGCTGTGTGTTTCTCTACCATTCCAGAATCTCAGCTACCATTAAGAAAAAACACAAGTCTACAACCCTTGCTTTGGTGAAGACAATTCTTTACATGTGAGCAGAATGAAAAAGAAAGCAGTCTTCTAGAGTCCTCTGGCAGGCAAGTTTCTGCTGCTGCTAATGGGTAGCACATATAGTTTTCTCTGTTGTTATTAGGAAACCTGTAGCCAAGAAAATGGAATGAAAATTGAGCAAATTCCTGTCATGATTGCATTGAAATCTCTCAGCAGCTTTGAAGGTAAGGACTGGCAACATTCCTTAGAAAGAAGGTCCTCGAAAAGAAACTTCAATATTGGGTCAAAGTATCACTACTGTAACCACTGAGAGACTGAAAAAAGAAAACAGGAAGGAATCAAAAGTTTCTCCTTTCTTCTGGAAAATACATGCATTGAGGAATATTTTAAGTTTGCCCGTTATCTACTGCACCAACATAGCGATACGTAAAATTTCATACCAGAAGAGAGAAATCACAATTACCTTGTAACTCAGTAATATCCAAGGAGGCAGAATGTAACAAGAGTTCTCATAATTTTTCTCCAGGGGTAATGATCAATGGTCCTCTCTACTTCTACAAGCTGAACAACCCCCTATTCTAAATCCAAACAGATTTGCCTATATTTGCTTTATATTTTAGGTGTGACTATCAATTGAAAAACATAGGAATTCCAGCAGATGGAAATCTCTAATCACTAAATTTCTAGTCCTCCAAATGAAGAAAGAACTCCTATGCAACAGGACTACTTTGTTAGTGTGGATTTCTGCATTTCTGCCCATAAATTTGAAATCTTAGTGTAGGAAAGTAGATTTAGAAAACAAGGGAAACTTTTTACTAATTCCACCTGGAAACTAGCTTAAATAACAGAAATAAGGTACTTTCCGCACTTCTGAATTGTACAGTCCTGACATTTCAAGAAAAGTAAACATACAGGTCATGTATATCAATACATATAATGTATATCAATTACTAGCACTGCTCCAGAATGACAGTGAATGCAGCTTTAAAGAGAGTCAAACATTATAGTTCTAGGACTTTTTTTCACATTTTCCATAAAAGTCTACAAAATACAGCATAAAAAATGATCACATATTACATATGCAAAACCAGACAAAACCCATGTACTAGTATGAATCACTGTGTTCAAGAACAGCATTACCAGAAAGGCAACAGATAAATCAGTCAAGAAACACTCTTCCAGAAGGACCATTTTGTGTTTATTGGAGAATAAAATGATAAAAATATTAAAAGGGAGCACTCTAACAGCAGAATGACAGCCATATTTCTTCGTAGTAACGTCTGTTACACTAAGAGAGAAAAGCAGTATCTTACTGGACATGTGCAATCAAAACCACATTTCTCAACAACTCTCATACTTCAAGGCAATTAATTTAACTGTATGTTTATCTTAAGTCAGATAGTCAACATAAGTATGACAGCACCAGAAGTTTTTGTGTACACCTATATATAAATATATACCTATATATGTATGTGTGTGAACAGCACAGTTTCCACTAGATAAGAGATCAATTAGTGATAGACCCAACATCCGTTTGGCACATCATTCATTTTGCACATTAATGTCAGGGATGGACACAGGAGTTCTCACCCCTCCGCTCCATCACCCTTTAATATAACACTTCCAAAAAACTCAAGTAAACAATTTTTGCTTGTTGCTTTCACAGACTTCAACAGAATCCACAAAATATACACACTCAGACTAGCTACAGATCTAACTCTAGGCTCATGTCTTAAATCATCATCTTGCAATAGAAACAGTTGCCCTATTTCCTACTCTATATGCTTTCATCCCCGTTTCTGTCCACGTTATACTTGTTCCACAAGCCTGGCACTCTCATGCTTGTCTAGCCTTTGGATAATAGTGGTTCTAACCTCCTTAGGGTGATCTAAGGTGCTGCTGTGTGTTTCCAGATTACAAGATTGACAAAAGCCCCACAGATATACATATATATATATTCCATGCCTTTACTTTTTCCTAGAGAGCCAACATCCCTAGTGAGAACCTCTCAAATAATGTCTGAAAGCCTTCTTTTTCCTTTGCTTCAAACCAGTACAAAGATTACCATCTCTTACTAGATCTGCTTTAGTACTATCATCCCATTTGGACTTTGGTCACCCTCAGAAATTTTTTTGTCACCACCATCCACATTAGGTTTTCTTCACAAGTGCATGTACACTCTCAGGGTTCCTATCACATCATTACTCCTAAAATTAATCCATCCCCAAATAATGAGGAAACACAAAACCAGCTGATAACTCAGTGGGCCAATGGTGGAATACTGAAGCTTCAAATGGTGATGCTATCCCGTGTCACGTCGGTCCTGCTGTTGGCAAGAGATCTCCTAAGTAAAAAAAACACATGGACATTGTATAGGAAATCTGTCTTCTCTTCACCACCTGTCCAACCAGCAAGTAGCCAAGGTGCACACAGAAGACAGTGACTAGTCATCATCCTGACACTTTTACTTGTCTGCGCAAATCTCACTATATTCTGTGGACAGAGTTCAGGAAAAAATGGAGTGTCTGCATTTCACCAGAAAATGCTTTAAAGGTAGAAGGGAAGTAACGTGAGAGCCATTATTAACCAGAGTTTCTGAACATCAGAATTTCAGACTAATTATTCAGAACATCAAGCAGTATTTTGTTCATACTGTACTTCTATTCCAGAACATCCAGTAATAGAAAACAAAACCCAACATCCTGCAGCAAGAGAAAATCTGCAAGAAGCATGATCTGTATAACGTAGGTACTACAAAATCTCCAACGCTAAACTTAACCCTGATTTGAAAAACTCTACTTATGAGGAGCCATTTCTTTCATTACCATATATTTTTTTTCGTTATCATCACAGCTATTAGCCTATGTCATCAGGGTATGTGCTTATACCCTGATGTGCTCATGCTTACCATAGCATACTTTTTTTTTAGATTGGTAAAACTGTAAAGGATCAACAGCTAAAGATATACGAATTTCAGGATATTTTTTGCATTATAATCAAGAGCTTTAAAGTGACCAAAAAAACAACAAAATGCGTAGATCAAAAAAATTACTCAAGGCTTTATAAAAGCTAAAGGTTTCTTTCAGTTGCAGTTGATAGATTAATCATCTTCTTATCACAAATGTAAGAATGATCCCCCTCCCAAAACTAACGTCAGTCCCAAACCTTTAAAGTAGTATTTTAGAAGCAGACGAGACTCATTTTATGGTGGGGGGCAAGGGTACGGGCTAGGCCGAGGCCTGGGAACAAACTGAAGGCAGGGAAACGCAGCGGGGAGGCGGCACATCAATCCTCGTTCCCCCACCTCACCTAGCGCTAACCTTGCCCGGCCGCCCACGAGCCCACCGCCCCTCCGAGAGGGGATTCCTCCCGCTGCAAATCCGGCCCTGCTGCACCAAGCCCAGGCTGCTCCCAGCGCTCTGTCCCTACAAAGAAAACACTGCACTTCCAGAGCTTCAGAACATAAAAAGAAAGAAAAAGAAATCAAATCGCCCTCACTAACCCCTCCCTCAAAAGCAGGTCTCTGTTCACCAAATCAAACCACCCTTTACAGCACCTACCCTTCCCCCACCACGAAGCCACCTCTCATTGTCGTCGTCCCCCAAAGAGGACCCGTTTCCACAACCCACCCCCCCCCAAATGCACACATACGCCCGCCTCCCCCATTCCCCAGTTCGCACCGTGCCCCTTACTGGTTGCCAGAAGGGAAACGCAGCCCATGGGCCACGTTCCCCCGCTCTCAGCCATGCACGCACCTTCCAGAAACAGGCTGTCTCTGCAGCCGCCGCCGCCACCACCGGCCATCTTCCCGCTGCCGAGCCTCGCTCCCTCACTCCATCGCCCAAAGAGGCGGCGGGGCCTGGCCCTTCCCCCGGCCTGCGCGCTCCGCCGCCCACCCCCACTGCGGAAGGCTGGGTGACCCGCAGCAGCGGCGGCGGCGCCGCCGAGGCCCGGCCCTCTCCCGCTCCCTAGTCCGCGCGCACGGCGGCTCGGGCCGCGCTGCCTTCCGGCCCCGTGCAGGAGGAAGCGGCGGCAGCGCGCCCGCGCCTCCCTCACCGCGTCCGCCGCCAGCCGCCCCCCGAGCGGTTGCCAGCCGGGCCTGGCCCAGCGGCCGTCGATGGCGCCGGGCGGGGGAGACGGGCCCGGCCAGGACTCCGCCAGAGGCGCCTCCAAGCACACGGGGAGGACGAGGAAACGGTGCGCGCCTCACTCCCACCCCTCTCCTCCATGAATGGTGCGGCGGGGCCTCACCAGCGCTTCCCTGGCGAGACCACCGGTTCGCCCGCCCCGCCGGGCTCCGGCCCGCCACCCGCAGCGGGGGCCACCGGCTTCCCCGGCCCCTCGAGGATAAAATGGCCGCAGTAGGGCTGCAGCCGGTAGTGCCTCGGGTTCTCCCGCTCGGAGGTAGCAGCTTTTGGGAGGTGAGGAGGTGGATCGGACTGCCTAAAATGAATGAACTTTGAAGAGTGCGGGATTCTATTGCGCAGGTCTGGGGCCCGCTGCTGTCTCTCCACGTTCACGCTCGGACAAAAGACTACGAAAGTCTTAGGAGTTCTTAAGAATCATAAAATCCTCTGTGGCCCTGTCAAGGCACATTTAAATCCCAAACTTGGATTCTGCAAAATGTACAGCATTGCCGAGCCAGCTACACAGAAATTGCAAGTCATGGCCTCAGGTAGATTTGACTTACGAAATTAAAAAATCCTTTTTTAACATATAAGGTTTTACCTATTAAAAAACTTTCTTGTGAAGTCCAAGTACAAAATTTATATGTTCTTTAAGAACCAGGAAGTAGATTATGACCGTTCAGATGTAGGGGGAAAATAGATAAAATTTCATGGGCAGGTTACTTCATCTGGAATTCTACTGACTCCACTTTTACTGCAGAATTGGGGAATTTAGTTTCTAAAATTGCTAATCCCTGAAAAGTGAACTTTCAAAAATGCTTGAACTTAAGAGTTTGCAGACTAAAGTCCTAAATTAGGTACATTCAAGAGCCTAGTGCATATGAAAACTAAAAACTAGATAGAGGAATATTGTTTGTTTTCCTTTAAGTTTTCTAAATTTGTAATTTTCGTTCCCAGATTTTCTGTATTAACACCAACCATATTCATAAGCCAGCATGTTTAAAAGTACTTCAAGTAAGAGTGCACCGTTTTTACACAAGCAAGAGGTAAAAAGAAGCAGAGAATAGTGCAGAGCTGGCCTGGAAGAAGTCACAAGAGACATCAAACTGCTCCCCAAATGCGATGTCACACCACCAGAGCTAATGAGCAATTAGAAGGAATTCCAAAATCTGGAACAGTACTGGCAAACCGACATATCTTGATCTTCAAAATCTCCTTAGGAAAAAGACTTTTCTTAAAGAGGGGTCACAAAATATTCTTGGTTTGTTAGTAATAAAATTAACAGGGGACAATGAGGAGAAATAGGTGCAAGCTAATTATAAATAAACTGGAAGACCATATGTTTAATAGAAACCTAATATTAAAAAAGAAAACAGAAAAAGGAAACTTAGAATCTAATTTTTTAAAAATATCCTATAGTATCTCAGAATGCCATTGTCTAGACAGAGGGTTTGCTGTGGAGGTTACATCATTAATCCACAAAAACAAGTTCCTATTGACAGTTAAGACCAGACTGGTTCAGGTCTACCCAATTCGTCACAATTTTTTTGAAACTAAGGTTTATGAGTTATGATCAGGAGTTATTTGAATAAGTGTTTGATACACAGCAGTGTACTTCTGTTGATCAAGTCAAGACATCAAATATAGCTTCACAGTCTAATTTTTAGTGAACTGAGGCAGATATACCTATATAAAAAATACCTTTTAAAGTAGAAGTGACAAAGGAAGAAGTTATCAAAATTCATTAGATGCACAGTTGATTTTAGACTTTTTGATTGATAATTTAACATTTACTTTTTATGGAGAAGAGCTGCCCCAGAATTACATCTCACTGCAGTGTTCTTTTTTCCTTTAGTTTGAAGCTCTGGAAGGATGCGAGAGAATAATATGTAGTCAAATCTCTTGTTCATTTGTTTTTCATTAAGCTTTTATTATTAGTCTATTCTCAGCTGCAGATTGGGTTTTTATCATTTGGTAAATGTGAGGGAATGCAATACTGATGGCACTCAAGTCTTACAAAATCTTTTCAGCATCCTCTTTGCTTAGAACCACAGGATTTTCATCATATATAAGAAGTAACTGAGTGATCAGCGAGACAGAGGAAATTAACATTCCCCTTCCTGCTGGAGGAAGTCATACAGAATTTACTGAGTTTTCTTTCTCTTTTCAGTCAAAATGTTAATTGTGTTCACAGAATAAGAGCCCAGGAATGAAATGCATCAGGTCATTACTTCCTGGCCTTTGGCAGCCACTGGAATTTGACCAGTCCCACCATAGGTGTTTGACAATCACAGGATGTGATCGACGATCCTGCATTTACAAACCCTTGCATGTGCACAGCTCTGATGGCACAGCACTGCCTAGAGCAAAAAGCTGATTACTTCATTAGGCAATGATGAATAGTTTTTGTTTCATCCTAGAAATCTAATTTTTCCTTCTCTTCCCACAACGAAAAAAATTGTTAATAAAGGTGGCTTAGATGATTCAGTACTGAAGTTATGGAAAAAATATGTCTTTTTTCTTTGTATTTCTGATTGATTTTGTCCAATTACTTCTTGTTTCCTCTATGTTTTCTAAAGTTAGGCAACAAAATGGGGGTAGCTACTCCATAAAAACACTATTTCCTTACTTAAGGAATAAAATGGAATTGAGATTGCAGTCTTGCAGCTGCTGTATTATGCTCATGTACATTACTTAATTTTCCTTACTGCTACGTAAATTGCATATAGAAGTTTAAGGGAATTTATAGGCACCTAGAATAACTTTTTGTTATTTATAACCTATGAGACCTTTCTACATGCTATAAATCAATGCTATTTAGCAGTCTCACCTTTCAGAAAGTAAGGGTTACGGGCTGAATTATTTTTCAGTGTTTTCCACTGTTGTTCTTATAACTGTTTCTTGAATATATTAATGATTACTGAAGGTTTCCTGCTACTGTCATAAACATTTTGAAAATAAAAATCCCATTATTCATTGCTCTGGCTGTTGTAGAAAATGTTGCATTTGTCAACAGAAATAGTATGGCATAATCACAATAGTCTTTCATCTACTAACAAAAAGAATATAAGGAATGCATCTACAGCACGAAATATTAAAATCAAAGACTATGTAATCATAAGAAAATAACAGAAATTTTTACTGCAATATAAAATAAAATAAAAGCACAGCAAGACTCAGACTGTTACTTAAGGCATGTCAGGCATCCAAAAACATCCAGCATACAAAACATACTAGGCACATACACACTGGGTCACACTAGTCTCTAATCTTTTGCTTTTCAGGTCAGTGGGAAATATGCCTAAGTCAATGTCTAAAGTATTTTTTAACATATTTAATAGATACTGAAATTTTTTTTATTTTGTCTGCAGTTATATAGAAGTCACTCTCATAATCACACATGGAAGGAAATAAATGTTCTTAATTGCCAGCTAGAAGTTGCAGATGTTCTTTCTTTAAAATGGTGTCACACCCTTCAGAAACGCAAACTGTTTTGTAGCCAAAATCGTTGGAGATACTTTGTCAATAATAATTACCTTCAAGATCTTTATGTTAGTAGAGATGTCTAATTTAAACAAGCGCATATAATGAACAGAAAATACCTAACTGAAATTGTTTCAGCCGGGTCACACGTCTTAGAGCACAATGACCTTTCCCCTGCCTGTTTCATTAGATGCCTATTTGTCTAAAGCTTTAAGAATACTTAGCTTTCAGAGCAATTAAGGCAATCTTTTAGAAAAAGTTATTACATGTTTTATGTAGAAAACTTCTGTATGTATCCGAATCATGTTTATAAAATAAACTACACTGAGGGCACATAAACCAGCCAATATTAACCTGTATACATTCAAGGACAAATACATACTGCAGCAAAGAAAAAGGTCAGGTTTGCATATAAGGGGTTATATTATAACCATAATGAAAGCAGAGGCAAAAAATCACTACATCCTACCTATAGTCAGTGTACATGATTTACTCCCCTACTGCCCATGCTGATGGCTAAGGCACTGAGTTTGTTTCTTATAAATTCCCCTTCTAATCAGAACTTCTGAAACCTCTTTCTCAATGTACAAAGAGATTAGAGATCTGGACTATGATGATGGATGTGCTTCTCTCTGTATATTTCAGTGGTTAAGTACAGCAGTGTACTCAGTCTCATCTGTGACATGGAACCAGTAGAAGCATATGTAGCAACAAGGGTATTGCAAAGAATAGAATCCACACAATACAGGATTTGAAAGTACATGTAAAGAGGTAGTTTCATTTGTCCTTCTGCATAGAGTTAAATTGTAAAAACTTAAATGTCACTGGCATATGCCCTTAAAAATCTCATCTTAAGATCGATCTTTAGTCTTCACAAATAGTATATTAGAAAGGTGGTGCTTTTTTAGAAAGGTGGTGCTTTTTTCCATATTAACCTATATAATCTCTACACAGAAGTTTCTTTTTCTACCTCAATTAGAGTTCACTGTGCTCTTTGGAGTAACTTTCCTATACTGGTAGACTACTGTTGTGTTTCTCAGTCTTTTCTACAGTTCCTTTAGTCTTCCTTCATTTATTATTTTTAATCTCTCTTTAACTTGTCTGTATTTTAAAGTGGGGCATTCAAAACAGGATGCAGTACTAATGTAGGTCTCTCCAAAGCTGAATAAAGCAGACTGTCTTCTGCCTCTGACATACTGCAATTCCCTTTGATATATATTAAAATATTTTTCAGCAAAATCACATGGTTTATAGATCATGGTCAGTTTGTAATCCACTATAAATCTCAGATCCTTTTCTGTACTGTTGTTCCCTCGCTAGCTATATCTGAATTTGGATTAGTTCATTTGCTTTCTCCTTCTGAAGTGTATGATTTTCTACTTGTCCTCACTGCATATAATCTTGCTGGTTTTAGGTAGTTTGTTTTAATTCATCCAGATCACTTTGAACTCTAATCCTGTCTTTAACCCTAACTACCTGTTAGGTGCTTGCAACACCTGTGGTCTGGCAGTGAAAAAAATAGTAGAATTACAGCAAGGATAAACTTACTGTGTAGGATCATGTGCCTCTCTCAGACTGTCAGTGTAATACTGAGCATGCATTTTTTCAGCCTATTTCCTGGTTCAGTTTTAAGAAGTCATACAGGACAGTGGCTAATGCCTTACTAGAGTCAGTATGACCTGCATTCACTCCCTATCAATCCTGCATGCCAACTATTCCAATGAAGATGGACAAAACTGTAGTGTGACATCACAGCTTTCCAGTGATTCTCAGAGTACAAGTCCCAGAGAAGACCTTCATATATGTGTAGAAATCCGATGTTCTTTGCTCTTCTCTATCTTTCTTCTCTTTTCCACAAGATGAGGAATGTTATTCTGAGACATTATTTCCTCTGTTAGAACGACATGGATGTCCTCCGCGATTTTTGAAGGTGTCATTTACTTTATGAGCTATATTCTAACTGCATGTGTCCACATGAAATAGTTATTCATATAGTAATTGTCAAACGGTGGAATGTGTGTTTGAAGGCTCAAGGCAAGATGAAATTTTCTCCAAAATTGTGTGGATAACCAAAGTAGATCCTGTATAATACCTGTGAAATAAGAGGTAAGAAATATTCATGGAGTAGAGCCTTGGCCCTGATGGAGTATATAAATAAGCAGTATGAGCCCTGAGACGGGAGGTTAAGGAAATGAGAGTTGACTCGTGTGCTCACAGTCACACTGTATAAGGACACTTCAGTGGGAGGGGATGTTCTAACAGTGGTTTGTGAGTTCTGCAGTAGTTGTTAACAACCTGTCCCAGTTTATAAAGCGGCTTATCACAAGCATTTGTTTTAACTTTAAAGATTCCCCAAGTCTTTATGCTTTTTGATAAATGACAGTGTTTATCAATATGAATCTGTCTTTGGTTCATTCCAGTTGTTAATCATCCTTATCATTAGTTGCATGTATAAAAATGAGATGAATCTGGTTGTCATTGGTGTATTGTTCCTAACAGATACCATCAGGTCATGTTCAAGTAGTCACATGTAGCTGTAAAAGTAGGAGGCCAAGAGGCTAGGAGACAGTGGGGTCAGGGAATAGCTACTACCTCTCTGAGTCCTGTCAGAAATCATTGGAGCCCCTATAATAACACAATCATGTCAAATAAAAATGTCACTACTATCACTGTTTATTTTGTCAGAAGCTAAGGAGATGTTAACTACTCTGAGTGGAGCCAGTATGTGATTGGCCTGCAGATTTTTACAGGAGTAAAACAGGACTGGTTTTGGTGTTTCACTTTTTTTTCTGCTAAAAATTCTTGAGAGTCACAGGGGTTTTTATTTGTCTTTTCTGGGTGCCTGATGTCCACAGTGCTTTGTGAGCATATTGTGAACATGAGTAAGCATATGACTCAGGCTATTTAGAGCTCAGAAGAAAGATACTGTTCCTTTAATATCAGAATCACAGAATCCTAGAGGCATAGAATGTTTTGGGTTGGAAAGGACCTCTCAAGGTCATCTAATCCAACTCCCCTGTAGTGTGCAGGGACATCTTCAACTAGATCAGATCACTCAGAGCCCTATCCAACCTGACCTTGAGTGTTTCCAAGGATGGGGCATCTACCACCTCTCAGGGTTCCAGTGTTTCAGCATCCTCATTGTAAAAAATGTCTTCCTTATATCTAGTCTAAATCTCCCCTCTTTTAGTTCAAAACTATTAACCCTTGTCCTGTCACAACAGGCCCTACTACAAAGTCTGTTCCCGTCTCTAAGACCGTAGGCCCCCTTTAAGTACTGGAAGGCCACAATAAGGTCTCCCTGGAGCCTTCTCCAGGATGCACAACCCCAACTCTCTCAGCCTGTCCTTATAGCAGAAGTGCTCCACCTGTCTGATAATTTTTGTGGCCCTCCTCTGCTCCAACAGGTCCATGTCTTTCTTGTGCTGAGAACTCCAGAGCTGGACATGGTACTCTGGGTGAGGTCTCACCACAGCAGAGTAGAGGAGGAGAATCCCCTCCCTCGGCCTCCCAGTCATGCTTCTTTTGATGCAGCCCAGGATATGGTTGGCCTTCTGGGCTGCAAGTGCACATTGCCAGCTCTTCCAGCTTTTCATCCATCAGTACCTCCAAGTCCTTCTCCACAGGGCTGCTCTCAAACCCTTTGCCCCCCAGCCTGTGTTGATACCGGGGTTGCCCCAAACCAGATGCAGGACTTGCACTTGGCCTTGCTGAATCTTATGAGGTTCACACTGGCCCACTTCTCCAGCTTGTCCAGGTCTCTCTGAATGGCATCCCATCCCTCAGAGGGAAGAAGATTACATTATTATTATGAAGACATTAATCTCTATTTTATTTCGAGAAAACCCAGTATCTTGTGATTAAATTTGCTTACTTTATCAAATTCTGTAAATTTCTGTATAAGGTACCTAGATGACAAGGACTGTTTATTTTTAAACAAAATAAAGATATGAAAACTAGTCAGTTTTCTGTCATTTTGAAGATATATGTGCCTTGCCTGAGGATTTATGGTTGCTAAAACAATGTGAAATTTTAGCAGACTGTTTAAATTACAGTTACTATATGAGGACATTTAAAGTGGAGCTGACCTATTATTATTGTCTGTCCTGTTTGCTGCCTTGTAGTATAGAAGATAAATGTATTGGTTTTCAGCACAGAAAAGTTTTAAAGTGCTGTATCAGTTTTCATCATAAAAATTCCAGACTCTGTACCACCCATAATGATGAATAAAGATTGTAATCATTCTATGGAAAATTCAGCAAATGAAATATAATCCTCTTAAGAATAGATAATATAATTTAAAGAAAGGAAATTAAATCTTATTCATTACCCATAAGCAGTTTTCTAAGAGGAAAAATCATCAAATGACACTTGAAATGTATTGGGAAGAAATTAAAAGCTGTAGAATGCTTGCTTATCTCATGAAACTTTGTTGCTTTCATAAAGCAGATTTGAGGAGGCCTTAGAACAATATATCATCATCATCATCATCATCATGGCTTGGCTTCGTGGACGAAGATTTGGGAAGGGCTTTGCCCACGCTTATTGCAAAGAACAATATATATGCTATCTGTATTAAACTTTGTTACAATGATTTTGTGGTTTAAAATTTGTAGGATCTGGTTGACAATGTTTGCATAATTTGGGGGTATTTTGAGTTTTGTTACTGTCCTCATCAGTTTATTTAACAGCAACCTGTCAGCTACCATCTTCTCTCCCTCCCCAGACAGACTTAACCTTACGTTCTGAGTGTCTTGATCCACTTCTGTCTCACCTCTCCCTGTGGCTCCTGCAGTGAGTGCAATCCTTCAACTTCTTGTCTGTCAATGCTCAAGTTTTTCTCTTCCCTCAGTCCCCCTTGTAATCTTTCTGGCTCTTTCATTCAGTTTCTGTTTTCAGCTTCTTTCCACCTGCTCCCTCAGTACCAAAATCCTTCCCATGCTTCCAACAGAGATTTCTCCAACCCTTTTCTCCCACAATTGCCACCCCATTCCTGCCTTTTGTTGTGGCTCCCGCCCACTGCTGCTTCTGCTAATTTAGTTTGTTAGAATCCATATTCAATTACTATGCACAGTGATCGCTAAAATTTAGCTACATGAATAAAAATAAAATCTTGTCCCTATTTCTGGAGTGTATTTTCTTCAGTGCCATAATTCAGTTTGGTAATAAAACACATTCTTCTCTTCTGGTATTAGTTAACACATGTCATTTAAAAAAAAAAAATGTTGCATGCATACATGAAAGACTGAAACAGCAATCCAACAAATTTCATACTCAGTGCAAAGAACCTCAAAAAGCATAATTAATGCAACACAAGGTTTGAGATTTTAAGCCAACAAAAGCCAGACCATTTAGAGCTAAGGTTCCCATAGCAACCTTACTCTATCTCCTCCTGTGTCTGTGTGATAGGGTCTTTTTTTACGTGACCACATATGGCTAGAGAATGTGCTGTATTATTCCATAAATAGAACATCAGTTTAATAGGTGAGTTAACTACACAAGGACTTACAAAATCATATATATGTCTTAAAAGGAAATTAAATCAGTGTGGCTTGTAGAGGTACTGTACATATTTAGATACTAGAAGAAATTTTATGTAAGCGTCAACATGATTTACATCATCATTATCATAAATCCTGCTTACAAGTGATTTTTTGGCATGTTTTTGGTTTCCCAATTATCAATGTCCCTGTATATATAGGAAATATAAAGGCTAAATAATTATGGGAAGAAAATTATTGATATTTCTTAAAAAATAATAAAAGAAGTCACTTCAATTTTAAGTTATTACTTTCCAGAGTAGGCAGCTATGTAAAAGCATATGGGAACTCAAAAGAGGCAAACTTTAGTCAGACTTCAGAGCCTGAAATCATGCCATTTAACTGAAAGCATTTAAATAAAAGGGCCGAAGTTATATATGCCTTGTAATTTCTCTACAATTTAGGGTGGTAGAGGAGCATCTCCAGAGGTTGACTCAGTCCTCCTGAGATGTGATTTGCTTTCTGCCTATCTTACTCTACTAACTATCCAATAGGTCTGGAGAAACCAGTCAAGATTCCTTCCTAGCCCAATTTATTGCTTAAAGTCAGAGAAATCCAAGCTGTATTGTCCAAGAAAAAGGAATGAGATTTTCAGACATTTCTGAGTACTTAATGTGTCTTACGGGTTAGATGCAGGAGTCTCTCAGACTACATTGATATCAATGTCTAAATCCGTGACTTCACGCTCACTTGACAATACAAATTTGTTCTGGATTAGATAGGACAACAAATGTCATCTCTTTTGAGTAGATATAGAACAGTACTGTGGTTATTCTGGGTTTACACTGACTGCAGAAAGACAAATTATACTTTATTTGACCTAATATTAAAATGATACAGACAATAATATCTGACTTGAACATAAAGATTGCTGGAAGAACTTAACTTCATTTGTGTGTGTGTGTATGTGAACCAGTAGAATGAGTTAACATTGATTCAGCACTTTACATTCTTCATCTGTGACATTTTTGATACAGGACTGTCTCAGAGAACCTAGGAATATATCCTTACAGGCATTGGATAAGGAACTGCAGCACCCAACTTAGGAGCTTTTGTTTCTACTTCTGGATGCTGGGTGAGGCACTGCGGTTCAAAAGTAATCAAACCCTAACTTCTTGTTGGATCTAGATCAAGGTGACAAAGTTGAGATCCCTGATAATTTATCTGTACTCTTGAAATGTATGTTTGGAACTGGAAGTGTTTTATATGATGCTCATACAAAACTCTGGCAAACCAGATGGCAAGCAGTTCATTTGGCAAGGATTTTAAAACAAGAATAATACGATGAAGAAAAACAAGGAATAACACTGAAAGAAATACTCCCAACACAAAAGAGAGAAGTGTCATCCATTTCCTCAGCTGGGCTTCAGAACACATTTTCCATATTCGGTTTCTTTGTAAAAATGACCTACAGAGAAGACCTGGCTAATGTTCTGACAGTTAGAAGCTAAGCAGGTGGATACTGCTGGCATTCAACCATTGTTAGCTCTGAAGAAATCTGACACTCAATTAGATGACTGGCAAATCTGAAGTATCTGCTTTCCTGTAATAATATATAGACAACAATGAGACAACGTGTCCAAATAAAAGTGAGTAGCAGTCTGAAATATTGAACAGTTCCCCAGAGAAATAGTAATGGGGAACTATTCAACTAATACCCTCTTTCTCACAGGGATGTTATAAGGAATTAATCATATTGTGCTATGCTGGATTAAACTTCGTTGGAACTAGCACATTTAATTATAAACCTTCATTAGTAGTGAAATTAGTAGTGAAAGGAAGTTAAATTTTTTTTTTTCACCCAAGATTTTTTTTCACCCAAGCTAAAAGCAGATGCATGAGATCCTAGGGATCTGAATGCCCTGAATGAAAAGCTTTTATCTAGATACAGTTCAGGAAGGCAAAGTGGGGAAACAGCTCAAATGAAAATACATAAACAACAAATAGAAACACAATGGGGAAAAAAAAGTTTGAAGAGCCTAAGTATGTGGTTGCTATTAGAAGTCAAGGCTTGTATGTCAGGGTGCAGGCTGAAACAGTTTCTGATGCTATGAACAGGGGAACTCTTAAGTTATCTAAATCCTCTTATGCCCAGGGAAGTACAGCCTTGCAAATTCTCTCAAGTAAACATGGTAGCAACAGGAATATTTGTCGTCTTTAACAATTTGTCGTCTTAGTAGAAACAGCTCAAAACATTCTCTATACTGGGTCAATATACCTTTAACCTACATTACAAAGTTCACAGGCAACAGCATATTATTTCCTCTTCTAAGACAGGAGTAACTGCAGCTTGTCACTCACTAGGATAGCAGCACCCGACCATCAGCAGCGGCCAGCGTGTGAGGAACACCATACGCTTGAACTAACTGTATCCTGAGACAAGAACCTCACTAGCCCTGAGGATCCAGGGGCGTAAGTGTTGTTTTCTTATCATTTTTTAGGTTGGATATTTTTCAAACTGCACACATAGTTACTTACGGGCTTGTAGCATCTTCCTGGAGAAAGTGGGTTTTTAAACAGGGCAGCCAAACGTCTTTCCTGTGTTGCCTATGGAAACGCACACGTGTCCAGAGGGAAGGAAAAGCTTTGACGTGTGGGAAGAACCAAAAAAGATGCGCCTGGTCCAGAAAAAAGTCACCTGTCGGGGGAGCCTTCTGGTGAGGTTTCCTGCGGCAGCTGCTGGCCAGCTCCCTCTCCCAGAGCCCGCAGGAACGCCTGCGGCCGCCTGGGCAAAGCCGGCAGCGCAGGTCCTGCGGCCGCGGCCCGGACCCGCCCAACGGTGCCGCCAACGGCCGCCCCGCACCCCAGCTCCCGCCCGCCCCAGCGCCTCCCTCGCCACGCGCCCCAGCAGAGCCCAGGCAAAGGCCGGCCCGGCCCGGCTCGGCCCGGCCCGGCTTGGCGGGGCCGAGGAGTGTTCGCCTTGCGCGGGCACTGCCGGCAGGCGCAGGGCTCCACGCCTGCGTTACCGCTTCACGTGGCGAGCGCTGGTAGTGGAGCCGTCCCTGAGAGAAGTCCTTCTGGCATCATTCTCTTCTCTGGCTGCCGCCTTGTTTGTGCTGGTCACAAAACAGGGGTAGGAACACCTTTGGCCAAGTGTAAAACGTATTTGCATCTCTGCAGTGAGAGCTGCGGTTACGGCTCCAGCCACAGGCACGGTGTGACTCATGACCGCGTTACTCTAAGAAAACAGCTTAAGAATCTACTGAACGTAAGCATTATTTTCAACAGGAAAACTCACAAGCCTTTTCTTTTTTCTTAGGCAGTGGGTCAAACCATTGTTTTTTTCCTTGAGCTATTTGTTACAAACTTCATAAAGATCTGCATTTTTCCATTATTATTTATTCATCATGCACAATATTTGTAAATATACTGGTCATAGCGCTTAGGTTAATATAAATACTAGTCTTGTGAGACTTCGGTTGAGGTATATATGTATGATACTAGCATTGCAAATATCAAAATGCAATGTTTCCATTTCTATAAAACAGTAGTAACCCATAAGTAAAAGGGCATGTTGAATTGCCTATAATTCACGTGTACCTGTAAGAATAGCCTACTACCAAGGGTAAGTGCAAAGAGATAAAGTTAGCTTTATCATCAATATTTGCCTTTCATGGGTCTTGAAGAATTTCCTGATGCTTTTACACTCCACATGTATCATCTGCAGGACATTTGCAAACTATAATGCCATGGGAAGTGTCAGCATGTAAGATACCATAGCATCATTTTGGAACAGTGTAGTGGCATTCTGATATTGATCTCTCTGGTTTAAGAAATAACCACCACTTCCTACTTAGATGATCTAACTCAGAAACTGGCAACATTTCAGGGATAAAATTTTGTGGATGCCTTTCTGCAGCAGAGATTAGGGTTAGTTTGCTAGAGATCTACCATCTATTACTGAGACATGCCTACTTCTTACTTGGAGCTTCTGGTGCAAGAATTACTGTTTACAGTAATAACGTAGCTTTTAAATCAGTTGTTTTCTCATAGATCCAAACAATAAAGATTAGCAATGAGGTTTCAGTGCTGAAAGGTACATTAATCTGGCAGCATGAGATAAATTAACACGTAGCTTACTACTCTTTTGCTTTGATGCACCATTAAGAAAGTTAAGAACCAGCTGTCAGCCAGGGAGAGGAAAACCCAGTTTTATGCTTTTTCAATTTTAAATTGATCGCTAATGCAAGATCTTGAAAGAAGTTGATAAAGGTAATTCGTTCAGGTTTCAGACAGAAGCTGTTGAGCACAGCAACTCTTTCAATTATAGGAGCAAATCTGAAGTACTGAAAACAGTAGAGCTCAAGCTTAGAGGGCAAAGAGAATGACAATACATGAGAGAGGACAAGGAGATCCAAGTCAAGCTTTTAAGTCTGTCAACAGGACCAACTGGTGACTGCTTTGGGGAATTGGGCAATTTACTTGGGCAATTAAAAATGAAATCAGAAGATTAAAACTCGGTCTTAGTTTGTGTTTTAGAAAATAGCTGCACAAATACAGTTAATGCTGACTGATATTTCTAAAACATGTTGATGAAGCCAGGTTTTATGAAGCACAAAATATCTCATATATGAATCTCAGAATACCTATTCTGAAATGTCAGAATTCTTTTAAAAATGCTATCATAAAAGCAAAATGCTGTTGTAGCAGAATGCTATATGAAGCAGAATGCCATGAGAAGTCAGTCTTTGAACTATTCAGAGCTTCTAATGTCTTAAAATTCTCGTAATTAATTAAGAAATACAGTTATCCTCACTTAAAGGAAAATAGCCACAGCAGTGGGATTTGTCTTTCTTGTCTTTAGAAGAATACAGAACTGTAGTCTACATCTGGGCTAGAGGTCTAGCATTGTTTTACGTTGAACGGAGGGAAATAAGCACTTTTAAGGTATGACTCATTTGAGATATTTTTAGATATCTGCTTTAGAATGAGATTAATTGTTCCCTCAAATCTCCTGTTTCTTTCCATTAACTATAAAGGGTATCTATAAAGGGTTTAGCTCAGATGTAGATTTCTATAGTGTAGAAATCCCTATTTGATTAAGTGAATTGTATTGAGAGACTTATCAGAAAATAAAAGATGGCTGTCTTAGTTGCAGAATCACACATACATGCCTAGTCTTAAAGAAGAAAGTACTGGATGATGTTACATTTCTGTGGTCTGTCCAGGTGTCTCAAGATTAAGTTTTTTATTCCTTTCCTCACTGGTTTTTCTGGGCAGGCTGTCTTCTCTAATGCTGTCGGTCCCTGATTTACACTCAGAATATGCCTACATGTCGAGCTGTGAGTAGACACAGTCTTTCTGTGTTGGTGCTGAAAGCTGATAAAACCTCACACAGCAAGTGTTCTGAGCCAACCAAGAGCGTGCGCTTTCAGTGCTTGGCCCTGGCTGATTAACTGTGCTGCATAGCAGCCTTGTTAGCTCTGGCGTGGTGCGACGTTTGCTGCACTCACACATCTTGACCAGCACAGAACTTAGGCAGAGTGATCTGGGGCCTGTCTAAAGTAACCATGTAGACAGAGCTGCAGAAAGGTTATAACCCTCCATCTGCTTTTTGCAGCTGTGCAGTCTGCTTGTCATCTGATTAGGCTTATGACTGTGTAATAGAGTAGATCATTGCATAGAAGTAAAATAGGAAGGATCTAATGATGTCTTGGAATTGGTGAATATATAGTTGCTTCTTTCTTCTGTGATCTGATTGAATAGGCAACTCTAAAGAAAAGAATGTCCAGTGCTCTAGATAGGAAGAGCCAAAATTTAGTGTTACACTAGTGTTCATCATGGCTTGTCTTCGCGGACGAAGATTTGGGAAGGGCTTTGCCCACGCTTATTGCAAGCGCATTGATGGCTGAAAAGGCCAATGCGGGATAGGCAAGACCGGTTGCAAAGAGCACACCGGAGGGTCTCCTTGGGTGGTATAGTCGAGGCACGGTTCTTTCTGCGCTGTCTTTTCTCCTCGAGACTGATTCTACGCGTGCTCTCAAAGGAGATGGCAGCGTTATGTATGGTGTGTCTCCAAATCTCCTGATTGGAGGCCAGGGTGGACCACTGATGGTGGTCAATATGGCCTAGGCTGAGGTGTTGTTTCAGGGAGTCCTTATATCTCCTCTTTGGAGCTCTTCTCTTGCGGCAGCCGGTGGCAAGTTCACCATAGAACATGATCTTAGGGAGGCGGTGATCCGCCATCCTGGAGGCGTGCCCTGCCCAACGCAGCTGCGTTTTCAGCAACATGGCCTCAATACTGGTGACGTCTGCCTGTTCAAGGACAGCAACATTAGTCATGTAGTCAGTCCAGTGGATGTTTAGGATTGTGCGGAGGCAGCGCTGATGGAAGCGTTCGAGGAGTCGCAGATGGTGGCGGTAGATGACCCATGATTCAGACCCGTACAGAAGAGTAGGCAGTACCATGGCTCTGTAGACACTGATCTTTGTACTTTTCTTCAGGTGTTTATTGCACCAGACTCTTTTATGGAGTTTTCCAAAAGCTGTGTTTGCCTTTGCTATTCTGTTGTCTATCTCTTTGTCGATCGTGGCATCTGAGGAGATGATGCTACCCAGATAGCTGAACTGCTGGACTGACTGAAGCTCTGACTCGCCAATGGTGATGTGGGGATGATGGTAATCATCTTGTGGTGCTGGTTGGTAGAGAACTACTGTCTTCTTCAAGCTGACTTCCAGCCCAAAAAGCTCAGCCGCCTCTGCAAAGCAGGATGTTAAGCGCTGCAGAGCTGCTTGTGTGTGGGCAACAAGGGCGGCATCGTCAGCAAAAAGCAGCTCGCGGACAAGGTGATTCAGGGTCTTGGTGTGGGCCTTCAGTCGCCTTAGGTTGAAAAGGCTCCCATCGGTACGATATCGGATATAAATGCCGTCTTGTTCGTCGAGGTCTGCCGTGGCCCTTTGGAGCATCATGCTGAAGAAAACTGTGAATAAAGTTGGTGCGAGGACGCAACCTTGTTTCACACCATTGGCTATTGGGAAGGGCTCAGAGAGTGCATCACCATATCTGACTTGGCCACGCTGCCCCTCATGTAACAGGATAATCATTTTGAGGAACTTGGGGGGACATCCTAATCGTTCCAAGATCTGCCACAGACCTTTTCTGCTCACAGTGTCAAAGGCTTTGGTGAGATCAACGAAAGTTACATAGAGACCCTTGTTCTGTTCCCTACACTTCTCTTGCAGTTGTCTGAGAACGAATACCATGTCTGTGGTACTTCTGTTGGCTCTGAAACCACACTGACTTTCAGGTAGAAGTTCTTCTGCGATAGCGGGTACCAATCTGTTCAATAGTATTCTTGCGAGAATTTTTCCAGCAATGGAGAGCAGAGTTATGCCTCGGTAGTTTGAGCAGTCTGACTTTACTCCTTTTTTCTTGTACAGGGTGATGATGATTGCATCACGGAGATCTGGTGGTAGTTCGCCTTGTTCCCAACAGCGCACAACTAGCTCGTGAAATTTAGCATGGAGCGTTTGGCCTCCATGTTTCCAGATTTCAGGCGGGATTCCATCGACCCCAGCTGCCTTGCCGGTTTTCATCTGCTGTATGGCCTTAAGGGTCTCTCCCATAGTAGGGGCTATATCCAATTCATTTTTCACCGTTTGTTTTGGGATGAGCTGGATTCCTGAGTCTTGGACTACACGGCTGGCACTGAAGAGAGTTTGAAAGTGTTCAGACCATCGATTCAGGATGGAGGTTTTATCTGTGAGAAGCGTTTGGCCATCTGCGCTGAGTAGGGGGTTTTGAACTTGGTGTGTGGGTCCGTACACTGCTTTCAGAGCCTCATAGAATCCTCTGTGGTCACCCAAATCTGCGCATAGTTGAGTCTTTTTTGCTAGGTTGAGCCACCACTTGTTCTGGATGTCTCGAAGTTTCTGTTGGAGTTTACTGCATGCAAGGCGAAAGGCTGCTTTTCTTACATGGCAAGATGGCTGAGCGAGGTGTGCTTGGTGAGCAGATCTCTTCTTTGCCAGCAATTCCTGGATCTCTGGATTGTTTTCATCAAACCAGTCTTTGTTTTTCTTTGTGGAGAACCCTAAGAATTCTTCGGAGGACTGCAGGATGCTATTTTTAATATGTTGCCAAAGCGCTTCAGGAGAAGAGTCTATGGGATGGTCTTCAAGCCTAGTTTGAAGGTTTGCCTGGAAGCTGTCTCTCACTGCAGCTGTTTGAAGATTGTTAACTTTGAGCCTCCTCCTCAGAATGCCGCCCCTCTTAGGTTTGGGCTTAAAATGGAGGTTAAGTTTGCAGCGCACAAGGCGGTGGTCTGTTTGACATTCTGCACTAGGCATCACTCGGGTGTGACAGACATCGCGAACGTTTCTCTGGCGCACTAAGATATAGTCAATGAGGTGCCAGTGTTTAGATCGAGGATGCATCCAGGTTGTCTTCAGGCTGTCTTTCTGCTGGAAGATAGTGTTGGTGATGGTAAGCTGCTGCTCAGCACAAAACTCTAGCAAGAGGCGACCGTTGTCATTGCAGTTTCCAACTCCATGCTTGCCTAGTACTCCTTTCCAGGCTTCAGAGTTCTTACCTACTCGGGCGTTGAAGTCACCAAGGATTATGATCTTATCATCCGCAGGAACCTTTTGAGTAAGGCGGCGCAGATTGGTGTAGAATTTGTCTTTTTCTGTAGGGTCAGCTTGGAGAGTTGGGGCATATATGCTGAAGAGAACAACATGTTGCTTGTTGTGTAGCAGGAGGCGTAAGGAGATAATGCGATCGGAATGACCTGTTGGCAAATTTTCAAGTTTAGAGGCGATGGAGTTTTTAATCATGAAGCCAACTCCGGAATGATGACTTTCGGTTTTGGGTTTGCCTGACCAATACAGTGTGTAGCCGGCACCATGTTCTTTAAGGCTGCCTTCCTCATGAAGGCGAACTTCACTGAGAGCAGCAATGTCGATGTTGAATCGTGACAGTTCGTGAGCAATTATAGCAGAACGGCGTTCAGGACGCCCACTGTCTGCTGTATCGAGCATGGTTCTGATGTTCCAACATGCGAGTGTCAATCTGGACACACCTTTGGAGGCAGGTGTATGCCTTTGTCTCTTTGTCTTTGGTTGACCGCAAAAGAAGATGCCTGTTGGCCGCGGCTAGCCAACCGGATTGGAAGGGGAGATGAGCTTTGGTTAGGCCACCTTTTCTAGGCCCCTCTCCATGTGGAGCAAGCAGTGCTCTCCTTGAAAAAGGCTGCTTGGTCATTCAGGATGCTGCCGAACGAGACTGTCATCTCCCGGGTCAGTCTCAAGCGACCAATGTCCTGAACCGCCTGCATGCAGGGTTGGGTCTGCGGCTTCCAGTGACATCTTTCCACCTGCCGTTTCGTCCCTTGCCTGTCGCTACAGGGCTTTGCAAACGTGAGTACACCCTTCAGGCCTGCGCGGTGGATTTTTTAGGTGAGGCGCAGCGTGCGTGAGACTGGCCCCACCCTTTACACCTGAGGTTCATCTGCCAGGGCCTAGCGAGCTTGGACGGTGACAGCGAAGTCCTCAGGTCGTAGGTTTGGTTAGAGTATCCTTCTCTTAGATGGATGGCCTTACAGGGCTAAACGAGCTCCATCTGCCCGGGTTTGGAGTTAGAGTTGTCATTCTCCTAGGATGGTTGCCCGAAGGCTAGTGAGCCCATCCTGCCCGTGGACACACTTTGTCTGACCCTTCAGTTGAGACCTGTCAGGCTTGGGAGACCCTACCGGAGGCATATGCCACCACCAGCATAGCTCTCAACTTCGCAAGGGCACGCAAGCTCTTTCCCCACGGCAAGGGGGTGCCCATGAAAGAGTACACTAGTGTTAACTAACAAGTAACTAACAAGAGCTATTTTTAAACTTGCAATCACAGTAATTAAGATTAGAGGATATCCTATACTGGTCAAAGGATACGACATGCAGTCATTGGGTTATAGTAAGACTGAGATTCTCCAGTGAGATCGCCTTTACGAAAATGATGAGTTAATCTCTCCAGGAAATTCGAGTGACCACTTCACCTCATGCAGTCTGCATCTATAATCATTGCATCCACAGTATTATTCTCCCTTTTCTTAGCTTCATCATGTACTGTGGAAACAGCTATATGACATTTTCCCTTAACTGTTGTGTTATCTCCTGGGAACAGGGAACTTAAAGCAAATTCTTTCTTATCCTGCCTCACACAGATGTCATTTTACTTGTGGATGCAGCACCTTTATAATCAGTTTTAGTTAAAACTTCATTCTTCTGTTATCTCTGGAATGAAAATTTCTTCACAACCTTTTCATCTCATGAAAGTATGTTGTTATGGCAATGTTTTATAGTGCTGACCTATGCGTTTGAAGAATGTAATTATGAAGTTTTAAGCAAGCATAAGAATTTATAGACTACTTGTCCATGCTTCAGAGTAAAGTGGAACACTGTTCTTCCACAAGTCGTTTACAAAATAAATTAAAGGATTGTGTTCTTTTGATTTTTCATTCCCTTATAAAGTTGAAACTGAAGAATGACTCTTTTCAAGTTTTTGAGGGAGTGTTCTAATTAGTGAGCTGAATAATAGCTCCTATAAATGTCAATAGTTAGGCAGTCTTGGCTTTCTGAACTACATATGTGCAGTAATAAAAGAGCAAGTCATTGAAAATGAATTTGTCACTTTTTCAAATCATAGTTTTAGAACTATGCTTTTAGTCAGATGAATTGCAGCTGAAAGTATTTCATTTTTATGAACATTAACATATTTTTGTTTGTAAAACATCAACAAAACCCTGTCTTGACAGTCTTAGTCATAAAAATAGGCTCAACTAACTATGGAAGTACGCATGAACATTTCACTCTTCAGAAAAACTTACAAATCTTATGAAGTACCCTGTCATATCATTGAACTCTGTGATACAAGGAACCACAGTGTTAGGATAAAAGTAGCCCAAATTGGTAAAAGACATTGTCGGGGTGTAGCACTGTTTGATGACAGACCTCTTCTGTGACTAGCATTTAGTGAATAGGTTACAGTGGACTTTTAGTGGACTGCATTTAGTGATGCTGTGTCCTCACCACAGCCTCAAGAAGCTTTGACATAGCCAGCCCAACTCTGATTTCAGTTTCACTTACTGAACTCGCAATTAAATTTTTTAGTGTAAAGACTCCATGATTTTATTGAGTGAATAATTTTTCTTAATCTGTCACAAGGGGGCAGATTAGTACTGTTGAAGTTTATAATTTTTTTCAAGCAAGAAGAAGACTGATCATTCAAGAAATCTTGAAATACGTTGTTGCCTACAGTTTGATTTTTTTTATCAGTATTGAATGATGAGGGTTTTATTTAAATATTTCAATCACAGAATGAATGCTTGTTCTGCGGGATTGTGTTTGTAACTTTTTAATGCAAGAAATAAAATGAAACAATATAGTGTAATGGATTTTCCATTCTCCTTATCACACTACCCACATGCAAATGATCAGCTATTGCTAATTTTTTAGAGTTTCTGGTAATCATGTGATGATAATGCGTAGTACCCCTTAAAAGATAAAATTTATTTATGAAAGTTAATTAAAATGGTAGAAATTTAGTTCCATAAATAAATGCCCTTCTTAAAAAAAACTTTATTCTCTCTTTTACCCTTTACTTTTCAAACAGTATATTCTTACTGCAAACTGCATCCCTCTCTGTTTATTTGTAACTCAATAGTCCACTTAGTTAAAGGATGTAAACCAATTTAACTTGAATATTCATTTCCTTTTTCTCTCCATTGTGAATTCTACTCATTTTTAGCTTTTAATCTTCTGCTGCAAAGTAACATTCTAAGTTTCCATTTTTGATATTTACTGAATTCAAAGTAGCAGCATTCAAATTTATTTATATTATGATGGAGCCTCACTATGTTTACATATAGAAAATAAGTAGCAAAAATTTGCTTTGGATACCAAAGAAAACCAGTAATAAATCCGTTGAATTTATTGCAAAAATAGTTGTCTTTCTGTTAAAATTCTCATGCTACACAGAATTTTGCAAGACTATTTCCTGTGCTGAGAAATTTTAGACTGAACATGCATTATGCTACTTCGTTTGAACAAGTATTTTTAGAATTTTTTTATATAGTAAAGGATGTCTCATTTTTAATATGTGTGATTCTAGGAAAAAAAATACATAAGTAATAAATCCATATATCAAGAAGCTTCTAACAGAAGCTTCCATTTCTAAACATATATAACAGAAATGCTACCAGTGTCACTTTGTGAAAAGATAATAAAAGGAAGACACAACATAATATGAAAGCAAGCCTCACTGAATGTCATGGATGAATTTCACCACTTCTGTTTTCTAGTCTATACAGACAGAATCTTCTATCTGTGATACTCTAACAATCAATCAGGCAAAATTCTGAGGACTTGCCTCTTGAGTATGTGCAAAATAAGATAATTTAGAAGGTTATAATTTGATAACAAATGGTGGCTTTACACTGTAAAAGCAACCCACCTTCAGAAGTATCAGGTCTCTTATGTAAGAAAAGACCAAAAAACCCCCAAACAACCCAAAAAAACCCCCAAACAAACCCAAAACCTACATTTTAGCAGAGTTGCAATCAATCTTTACTAGATGATGGCAATAATTTTTTTGCCGAAATAAAACGTCTCAAACCAAATAAAAATAACCTGAGCCTGAAACTGAGATCTTGTGTAGAAAGTTGCAGCTCATATGCTTGAGGTATTAGAAAGCTATAGGAAACAGCATGTAGCTAGTAGTTTTGCGTTCTATAGATCTATGTGTAAATACATGTATGTATAGTGATAAAAGTTCTGTCAAAGGAAATGCATTTGACTGAAATATTTGACATACTAAATTCTGATGCCAAATTCAAACACCATGTATTTAAATGGGATTATATGTCTTCATATATATTTATAAATGCATCTGCAGATGTCAGGATTTGTTACAAATAAGCAAATGCCTTAGATATCTGTTCTCAGTCTGAAGGTTATGTGTACATGGGATGAAGTACAGAGCAGTGATTGTTCTAAGATCAAAAGAAAGACATGAAATAGCCCTGTTGAAATTTGTGCTTTCTTTTTAAAAGAACAAGATTTCAACTTGCCTTTGCCCTTTTCTACATCAGAACAGCGTTACTTACATTTCTATAATTGTTATGTATACTTCTTGTGTTTTTAAGTGTCCCATGGTAATAGTTAATGAGGGAAACATAAATGTTTTTATTATGTCAAATATTTATTCCATGCTGCCATTACTCCTACTGGTAAATCTGGTGTGTACTGACTTTATTCATTGTATCCAGGACATTATGTAAGGGAGAAATATGCATAATGTTGTTAAGGACAGACCATCCCACACTGAAACACAACCAAAGTACTCTTTAAGACATTTTCTGAAATCTAACCACTGATACAGACCAGATGGCAAACATTCAGCATACTGTGGTTGCAAATTTAAGCTGAGCCCTCTCAAGAAATCTTTCTGAATGTGAATGGACTTTTTACTCTTTGCACTTTAAAACATCATTCAGGATGTGTATCTGATCTCTTCTCTTTGATTTTGAATTCAGTAACAAAGAAGAATATCCAGAAAATTTTGGGAAACAGTGACAAAAGAGATGGTAAGAAGGTGAGGTTTTTAAATTCAGATTTATGTTACAGTACTCCTAGAATAAAAATGTTGGAAAATTAATTTTGAAACTTAATTTAGTGGAGAAATGGATTCTGTTGCTTAATACCTTTTCGAATATTTGACAGCATACCAAACACAGTAAGAAAGAAGACCTGATGTAATTTATACTGTTGTTAAAGGTTGACTTAAATTTTTTGGTGATACATACTTATACATACTTATGCATAAATGTAAGGTGTATGATAATAACATATTTAGTAAGTTTATTGCAGTTAGAAAAAATAATTTAGCTTCTAATTTTTAGGAAGGCATTTTTATCACTGTTTCACTGATCTCATGGCAAAAGATTATACATTTCTACAAGAAGGCAGAGGGTACACAACTGAGTGGGAACTATATTTTTTTTTAAAAAGTCCTTGACAAACTGAAAAGGGTCCCCATGCTTTACATGTTACTCAATCTGGCAATGAATATGACTAGAAATATGTCTTAAAACAAAAGCTTAGGCTGAAAAGGGCTGTTCAGGAAACATCATGTAACAAAGCATCAAAACTGCTCTCTCTGTGATCTCGTTGGACATCATTGAGTGCAAGTGGAAAAGGGAGAAGAGATTTATGGTTCATTTTATCCACCTACTTTTATATTTTGATCTCAGATCAAAAGGATTGACAACTTCTTCAGAATGGGCAATGAGAGATGGTTGTAGATCATGTATTTGGGATTGTATTAGTATACATGAACTGTGAAAGAATGTTCACTTGTAAGTAGTAGTTTTATCTTGGAAAGAAAATAGGAAATGAACATGCAATACTCCAGGTGCCAAAATATCAATTCTGAGTTAAGTCTCTGAAATGGTAACTTTGCTGTCCAGTGACACTGTGGTTAACAGTGCTGTGAGCCTGAGAAGATTGGCGTAAAGCTGATGGAATATTCATAAACTGTTTATTTCCATTCCAGTCTGCACACTCTAAAATACCACTTATTGCTCCAGCAGACTATTTCTGAAAAGGCTGCCCCGTCATCTCCCAGAACATCAGAGGTTTACATTCCTGCTGAGTGGGAAACTCTCCATTTGAGACTCAGCTTTATGGATGTAACTGAAAGAACAGCTGTGAAAAAATGGAGGGTGCATCCTTACTGGTAAATTAAACTGGTCCAAACTATGGGGCTGAGCACTGACACATGACCATACCATTAGATCATCAGAGCAGAACCTGTGACAGTTTTGGTTTGTGGCAACCAGTGTTTTCCTAGATAGTGCCTGGGAAAAGTTCATGTTAGCGCAGGCTGGGGTCCACTCACAGTAGGCAGTCTGGAAGCAGGTCAAGGAGAGCCACGTGGCCACGGTATTATTTACTAATGGTGATGGTAGAATGGAGGCATTTAAAGACTGGTAGGAAAGGGTTTATTTCCAAAGTAATAGTATAAAGGATACAGTAGAAGAAGAGCCCCTGTGGTTCATCTTGCTTTACATAGAACAGGGGCCTGTGTACCACATAGCCCATTACACATAGCCACATACCACATACCCCATAGCCTATGTACCACCATAACCCATACCATGCACCAACTCTGGTGTGTGACCTCCATAGGGAGCATATGGGTTAAATGTGAAGAATTATATAATCAAACTGTTATTATTTTTTGCTAGCATCCTGTGTTTTCTTTCACTAATAGCTGAAATATATTTGCATCGATCATGATAATGGATGCTATATATTTGCCCTGAAACTCTAAATAACTGTTAGTTATTGTGCCTGTTATGAATGGACACGAATACACTTTGAGGTCTAAATGGTTAATAATAAGCTTTGCAATCTTTAAGTTTAGGGGATCACTTTATTTTAAACACCAAAGTCATAATTGTGATGGTTTTGGTCGCAAGTCGCACAATTAGACGTCCCAAGTGACAAACATTAATGTAAATTTAGCTGTCTTCAAAAGAATGGAAGCCCTATACCACTAGATGGCATTATGTAGTCATTTAGGAGCTATGGGAGGGTGCAGAACACTAATAACCCATACAGATAAAATGAAAATCCACTATTACTGCACCACAATAAATCTTTTTGTTTTTAAGAAGGAATAAAAACATTTCATACAACTTTTAATGGTATCACTGTAAGGACAGGACATATGATATTTGAATATTGTTTTTATAACAGCATGCTAGTAATTCCTAGCATATATATACTAGCAGTATATATACACTTATAATGATCTCTGGAAAATTTGATAATATTAAAAATGGGGACAGATGACAAAGGCATTGTGAGACTGCAATGCACTCACACAATGTAAGGTTTCTTCTGCATTTCCTCCATTTGTATCCAGCCTTGACTTACAGCTACAGATGGGTCTCAGTTAAAACCCTGGAGATGAATAACTCCAAACCCTGATGATGTTCAACACTCATTTCCAGTTAGGAATTTTGCAAATGTTCCCCATGTTTAGAATGGGAGTAGCTTATGGAACCAATTATTCATGAACTTTAGTGGGCTTGAAATCCAGTCTTAGATCCAAAATTTGCAGCCTCAGTATATGTCTACCAAGAGTACTGCGCCCCCTGGGACTTTTTTAACAAAGCCTATTCTGTTTACCATTTGCTATGATGACTTTGTAATGAGAGAAAATATTCATGAGAAACTAGTTTTCAGATGCCTCAGTTCTGCAGACAATGCCTATAGCCTAAAGGCTTGTCTTATTAGTAATCATCCCGATTCTGACCACTTCTCTACAAGCATATAGCTCGTGTTGATTCACCTTTGTAAATTAGGGCAAATTTAGTCTGTAAATTTCTCAAGAATTTTAATGAAAACTAAAATTTTACTTATCTGTAAGTCTTGTTTGTACATTTTTTAAAGTTCCTAAAAAAATGTATTATCTGTGTTAAATTACCCATTCCTAATGGTACCAGCAGGGAGACGTCAGAGCTGTTCATGATGGAAAAACTCAGTCTGTGGCACTAGTGTCTTCCAGATCCAGGAGACTGACAGAGTTTGCGGGCAGCTTGTTTAGTGAATGCCTGAGTAGGCAAACTCTTCAGTGAGTCACTACAGGAAGAAGCTTTCCTCCCATATGCGTTTAATAGTTGTCATTAGGGTATGTAATCAGAAGATATATAGATGTTACATTGAGTTTTATTCTTTTTAGGAATAACCTAATAAATTCTTATTCAACTACAGGTATGATAAACGTAAGCTGTTCTTCCACCAGTCACACTCTATACTGGATAGTATAGTAGTATTACATTTACTATCTAGTGTACCAGGACATATATATATAAATGTAGTTAACTAACATAGCATGGTAAGTCTGTCTGCTACCAACATAAGTCTGTCCAAGGCAGTTTAAGTTTTTTCCAGCTTTTTTATTTTCCTTTGTTTGTTTGTGTTTGTTTTTACATATGCTGAGTATGATGTAGTGTTCTTTATAAAGATCTGATGTAAATAAAGGCTCATTTAACTTTCCTGAGATAACCAGCATGCTTTCAAGAGGTTTTGGTATTTTGTGCTATGCCCTTCCTTGTTTATACCGGCTTCAGCTGGTGTAAGCATGACCACAGAGATAGTTTACATCAAGCTCAAGTTCAGGTAGAAAAGATGGGTTGAAACTTGGTGAAAAACATTATTAGGTTAGCTAAGTGCATTTATTCCCAAGGTGCATACCTCTGTTGACCCTTAATCAGTAGGTCTCAGTAGTCTTCACTATCTGTGGCATGATTCTCTGGCTAGACAGAAGAGCTGAAGAAAAAGTGGAAACCACAGGGCAGCTTAATGTAATGAAAATGCAGAACAGAAAATTAGCTGTTCAAAACAGCTGCTTAAATGAAAACTTCAAATTTGTGAAGGAAGTGCAGGGGTACAGACAGATACCTGGGATCTCAAAGCAACAGTTAAGATGGTCATGGTGAGAATCATGTCATCTGATTTCAGGTGTAAGGGACATATGATTTAACCTCAGCCTCTCATGATCAATGGAGAGGAAGAAGCGCTTATAGGAGGGATTTCACCAGTGTATTAGTAGGACAGAAACTGCACTTTTGAAAAGTTTGCTTCTCTCAACAGCACAGGGAGACTGGGCAACTAGCTCAAAAGCTTTCATAACACTATAGATTTTTATATTAGTACAGCTGAATGCCAAGCTGATCATAATGTAGATGATCTGTGGTATGGATATCGTAATATAATGATGATGGAGACTCTTTCTTGCTCCTCAAATCAGAGCATGAGGGAAAGAGCCTCCTGTCTCTGCTTGCCCCTCCTTCCTGCAGAAATTCCTTGGGTTTTAGATGCAAAACTCTTTTAAACCAGTAGGTGTTTCATACCAAATGAATAAATTGGGGAGGTTTTATCTGCAATTTATTGACATTTTTCCACTTACCGTATAAATACATGGTTATCTCAAGCTCATTATGATTGTGTTTTTCTTCCATTTAATGTGCAGTTCATTGACTGAAGCCCAAAGTTACAAACATTCCCCTGAAGTTACGTTAGACAGGAATATCTAATCTGAACTGTCATCTCTTCAGGTATCCGATTTCTCAGAGCCTCACTCCTTGTGTGAAGAGCAATTGTGGGATTTCTTCTTCTAACCAGAAATAAAATGGTGCATTTCTGTGTAACCACTGTTAACATCCTGAATTAGTCTCAGAGCTGTGGGGTAGAGTTGGAGCAACATTTTCATATTATAATACACTGAAAAGTTTCAATATTCAGTTTGTTAAACTGATGGAGCTAGACAAGTGACAAAAGTTAACTGAGGAACTGCCATGGTGGCAGTTTTTAACATGCTGGATTTTTAACAAATAGAGCATTGCTGTTTTGCTGTGATGTGTACCACAGAAAGAATTGTGGACAGTCCAGGGGAGTGTATATCTGTGATTCCTTTTTTTTTTTTTTTTTGCAAAGGTCAGGTGAAGGCTGATTTAATTTCGTTGGTAGCTGAACAGAAGACAACCCTGTTTACATTCCAGAGGAATTAATTTCATGAGTGTGGTGAAGTCAAAGAAGAGGAATTTGGGAGGGTTTGCTCATTAGTGATCTTTCAGAACAACATTTCAGTGCACTTCCTTTTACTTTTATAAGCTTTAACTAATCTATTTTTATTCTGTTCAAACAGTATAGAAAACAAAAATCTATCATCTTTGTTTGTGAAGTTGTTCTTTATAAATGGGTTTGCTATAGTTGTGCTTATTCTGTTGTAGTGAGGTAATTTTGTAGTATTTATAAAATTCTAATTTGTGATGATAATGATATTGAGGAATTATTGAAAACATGGGAAATTTATTCTGCTGCCTTCTCTTATACTAACTTATTCATTGAAAAAACCTGAGGCGACATCTGGGTTGTCAGAAATATTTATGTAAAAGAATGGGGAGATGTTCATATTCAGTTCTCTAAGTGGGTTTAAAGTTTATATGACCCATGTAGGTTTGGACTAAATTTTGTTCTTTGAGGAATCTCTCAAAAGTACCTATTAGGAACAACCTATTTTTCCATTCATTCTTGTAATGTATCCAGGAAAGAAATCTGGGATAGAATAAGAGAACATGCACTAGCTAGGATTAGAGAAAAAAGGAGGAAAACAGTGGTAACAAAAAAGAGAGTGACTATACAGTCAGAGGCTTCTGCTTCTGTCCATGACCTGGAGACAGTAGTGGAAGGACCTTATTTCTTCTGTAAAGGTTTTACTGGTTGTGATGGAGAAAGATCTCAAAGGAAAAGATCTCTTCACGGGGAAGTGAGTCCCCTTTTCTTTAGGGTGCTGTGTTTTCCTCAGGGTGACTAGTCCTGCCTGTGTCCTTGCCAGCACAGTGGAGGCTCACTTTCTCTTTGTGCAATCAAGTGCTGCTTGTAACTTCAAACCCTGGTCATCCTTTGCCTTTCTGTGAGTCTGTTACACTCAATGACCAGTAACTTCCTCATATTCAAGAGGAAAGATGTGTAGCAGGGATCTGGTGAGGACCTGTATCCTTTCCTACCATCCTAATGAAACTTCTCATATGTAGATCTTGTTCTACACCCACCTAGTTCCACCTCTAGCATCCTGATGATTTGAGATCAGTAGTTTGATTGCCCAGGATTGTCACATAGATTACCAACATTTCAATACGGTGATTGTCCAAGGTCACTTTGTCCCATCAGTTCTAGATCTTCACAGGGTGTGAAAGGCTTGTGATGTGCTGCTGTGTGGGGCAGGTCCCACTTACAGCTTCAGCAACTGTCTCTGTGCTGCTGCCTGGTGTACTCTTATACCTAAGACTTTCTCCAAACATGCTGGTTAGCAAATGAAAACCAGTTATTTTCTGTATTTTTCTCTATTTTTTTTTTATTTCATGAAGAATTGCAGACAGTATTTCCTTTGCAGTTCGAACACAGTGATTAAGCTGATCCTATGAGAACTACACAGTTCGAACACAGTGATTAAGCTGATCCTAGGAGTGAAAAGATGGGAAATGCTTATGGTGCAAAAACAGATGGAAAGCATACACTCTGCTTGCCCATCACCTTTACTGTACATGGAGACAAGGCTGCCCAATCCTTTCTTTTGTTCCCTTCCAAAAAGAAAATGTTTTGAAGACATAAAATTCTTACAATATTTTGGCCGTTTAGAAGCGAATGTTGCCCTCAGGCAGGTTTCAACATCAGAGTGAAGCTAGGGTGTTTACAGTAATCTGTGTTCACAGGAAGCTACTTTCTAATTCTAGTGTAATAGTTAACTGGCTTCAATTATCAGTACAGAAAACTATTTAAAATCCCTTGCTATTTTACTTTATTATTTCTCATTATATTTCTCTTCTGATGTTACGATAATACATGAGCAGGTCTTTTGCTTTAATGATTGTTGAAGTTCATGTAGGTGTTTGGAGGTAAATTGGTTTATGCCTTTATATATATATATTCATATAATTATATATTTATAAAATGAAATCCCCATGTTTGCAGCTAAAGTTCTATCTTGGTGGCCATCTCTTGCTCTATGTGACAGCCCGTGTTTCTATTATGAATGGTAGAAATAAACCTCAGTGCAGGTAAAGTCTCGAAACTCATACTCCTACTAAAGAGTTTATTGTTAGTGGTTTAGAGAGACTTATATTTAACAATGTCTGTCAGCTGGCAGTATAAGCCAAACTGATTGCACAAAACAGTTTATGTCTAGTTAGATTCTGAAACGCCTGCTACAATATATTGAGTGCACTAACTACCCATCCCAGCCATTCACTGGTTTCTTTTCTTGCCTGTATCAGGACATTTTTCTATTTTCTTCCCCTTCCCAGTTGGATGATTTGTCAGCTTTTTGCTTAATAGGGAAGGTACAATCCCTACTGCTATTGAAAGTGAAGGGTAGAGAGCTCTCAATCAGATTTTGCTTCTTCTTTGACTAGCAAACAATTCTTTTGGTTTCTTTGTCTTATAGAGCACTACAGCTGTATATGACAAACCTGCCATATCCTTCGGCTACAGCAGAATTAATCTTTTCTTCAGGTGCTCAGGTTCTGCTTCGGTGCTTTGTTGCCCTCTGTTGAGTATGATTTATTTTACTTATTTTGTAATGTTTTTCTGATTTGTCTCATTTTTAAATTAAAATGGTCTTGTTCTGTTCTGAGTTATTTCCCAGCTGTGTTACTATGGACTGGAGAGTAATAGTTTTCTTATCTATTACTTGTTTTCTGAATGGTAAACTGTCCCTAGAAGAGTCTTAGTGATGGTGCCCTGGAGATTTGTTATTTGCTGGAAATTTTTTATATCCCAACCAATCATACAAGCAACACTAAAAAACCAAGCAATGCAGAGACACTTAGTGGATGATCTGAAGGACATCCTTCTGACAGAAATATAGAACAATAATTTGAGATTCATGAATGTTTTCTTGAGTTTCTAGGAGGATTTACTTAGACCTGAGGGAGAAAGAAGATCTGCTTAATATGAAAGAATTGTGGGGAAAACATGACAAAATAAAGCCTCAACTTTTAAAGGTATATATGTGGGAGGGAAGCACAAAATACTTTAAAATCTTGGCCTCCCGCCTTCTGTAAAAGGAGGAATGTGAGGGTAATATTTGCCAAAAATAGATCTGTTTCTGGTTCTAAGGAATCTTAGGTTTAATGTAGAGTCTGGGGATAATACAACATAGGTAGCACAAAGTGCATCAGCTCTAAATATTAATTGAATCATATGTTTCATCAGTATCACTTAAATGTGTAGTTCAAGACATTGTTTGGACTTCGGTTGGACAGTTAAACTCTGACTTTCAAAGACAGTTAGATACTGCACTCATCAGTTTTGGAAGTCCTATAGCACTTAAATGACCAGGAGAGCACTATCAGTTTGAACAACCAGCAGCGCAACATGCTGCCTGGCCCTGTTTTATTTAGTTAACTATGAAGACTTAGGTCTTGGCATACTAGAGCCTTGAAAACATAAAAATAACCAGAACTTAAGGGATTGTGGGGTGTGGGGGGGTTGGCGGCGGGAAGAATTATCTGCTTTGTTTACTTTCTTGCCAAACCTAAACTTTTTTGCTTCTTAAAAATGTGTTACATAAAATAGCATATGAAAAAATATTGCTAAATACACTCATGAAAACAATAAAAATTATTACTCTGAAAAAATGATAAATATAAGATGTGGAATTGTGCTGCAGACTATATTCTTCTCACATTACTCTGACTATCCAAAACCAAATGCTTAATCATCTCCTCTGGATTAAATAGCTCACTTTGATTGACTAGAGGCGTAAACAAACAGCTCAGATTATATACCTAACTTCATTGCTGATTTAGGTGAGATGAAATCTGCTCTGATGTATTGTTCATTTTGTGTATTGTTTCCATCTTTGGAGCTATTCTGAAGCTGTCTGAACATGGTCCTGACAGGGCAGCCTGCTCTAGGTCACCTTGATTGAGCAGAAGGATGGGATGAAATGACCTCCAGAGATCCTTCATGATCTCAACCTTTATCTGATTTTGTGACATCTTTTTTTTTTTTTAAAAAAAATGACATTACAAGTAGAAAGTAGCAATATTGCTAATTTGTAAAAAGAAAGTTGGCCTAATAAAATGAAGTTTCTTTAGCCACTGCTAGCTCTGGCTTCTCTGCTCAGCAGTCTTTGTGCTGTTACACTTCTGAGGGCTGAAAGAAGGGACGCTCAGGAATTAGCTGAATATAGATCTGCTTAAATTGGCCAGGTAATGAAAATGAAGAAAACCCACATGGCTATCAGTGGTGGTTGTTGCTTACATTTGACTTTGTATGTACCTTGTTCTATTGCAGTTGCTTATGTAAGTCCTCTGTGTAGCCCCTCTTGATTTCTGCACTGTACAGTATCACAGTTCCCTGTTGCGTAGGGATTCCCCATCTCACCTCCCATCACTTTTTTGGGTACTCTAAAAAACTGCCTTCTTATTTACAAGGACTGAGAGGAACCACAAGTAGTTTATTCTAATTTAGAGGGTTTTTCATCTCGGGAATTTATGTTAGTAGACAAGTACTGGACACCAGTAGTGAGATTTTCAGACATTCATTGCAAGATTTTGTTCAGATGGATTTTCTAAGCAATTGCAAAGTCACTAGGTATGGAGGAAAAAGGGTTATGTTTGTCAGTTTGCTCTTTAGCACTATGAGCATATGATTTAAGTCAGTTATGTACTGATGTCATCCTGGTCTCCTTCTCCTACTTCAGTGCTAAATTCTCCCATGGGTGATGTTCTAGCTTGGTGCTTTGTAGTCAGAGTGAAGGTGGTAGATTTTATATTCAGTCCAAACATGTTAGAGTTTCAACTTTTTTCTGTTATTCCAACTGCTGACTTACTGGTAATAACAGGAGTGGCATTTGTTTTTTTACAGAGAATGTTTCCCAACAGATATGTTTTAAAAATACAAATCCTCCTGCATAGTTTTAGTGCCAAAATATACAGAAAGTTTGTATGCTAATATGGAAAAGTTGGGGGAAAACTGGCCCTAAAGCAATGAAACCTTTTTTCAAATTTCCTATTTTCATCCTCACTTGTTACTGTTAAAATTTTGTTATCTAAATTCTCCTGCACTTTCAACAGTCAATAAAAAAGGCAAAACAAGTCTCTCCTAACACTCCTCAGTAAACTGTGTACTTAGAGAACTGTTCTAAACATCACTGCTTAAAAACAAGGCATTTTGAAAGACTTTTGTTTTTGACTATCACTAGCAAGCAATGTCTCTTCATGCAAGCGAATGGAGCACCAATTCAAGTGAGCCCTCTTCATTATTGTTCACCAAATTCTTAAACAATAGGAAGTAGAAAGAAGCGTTTCAGCAGATTCCTCTTCCCTGCATCTATGAAAGTAAAACCACAAAGTGTAAATTATGGCAAATGTTCAGAGATATCTGGAGAATGAAGCCTATTGTTTGCTGAACAGTTTGACAGATGAAAGCTATTTTGCATATATCCTCTTTATATTTAAAATGGCATGTCTTTGATACTCCATGGAGATTATTATCTTGAATTTCATAACTCTGCTCTGGCCACTTGCAGAGATGTTCCTCGAGCATGGATTTGTGCCTGAATCTAAATACCTTATGCATTTGTTCTTGTTCTCCTGCTCAGTGCACACAAATTATTCTTACTATGACTGTCTTTGAGAAGTGTATGTGTACAGTTTTGTCATGGGACTGGAGACAGTTCTTAATGAAAAAGTTAGCTGGACTGTTATTTACATCTGAAGTACATCTATGGCTCATCTCTGGGCCATCTTGTCCTGAGGATTCCAAGGAGACAAAATTAGGAAAGGCTGCTCCTGCTAGCCTACCCTTTTCTAGATAGAGAACTCCAGGCATGTACCTATTTTGAAGGTATTAGGATGCTTATACATGTTTTAGCCACTCCTTTCTCCTCAGCAATTCAAGTTCTACAGGTTCACAGATAATGCAATAATGAGTTTAGGTTTCTGTCAATAAAATCTGCAGGAGTACTAATGATATGAATGTTAGCTTACAACGTCTTAAGCAAAGTAACCATTCAGAACTTCAACTGATACATGTAAACGGCACTGATTTGATGACAGAAACCAGTGTCTTATGGGAAATGCAGCTGCAGTCTGGGGATGTATAGTGGAAGAAGCCTCCCCCAGCCCGCAGGAAACTAAGCAAGAAAGCAATGGATGATGCAGAATTGGGTGCAAGGAATACAGCCACCTCTCCCCATCCTCTCCCACCGCATATCATGAATTAACCCTAACATATAGATAGGTGGCACTGTGTTCTTGGAGATGTCAAAACCAGAGCTTCACCTCCTATGGGCATTCAATATTGCATGACACTGTTCACAAGGATAGAGGTGCTTTTCTTTGTGGTCTAGTCCCTAGGTGTCTCAGCTTTAGTAATATATTCAGATCATCTGTCTTGTTTGGAGAAAATATTCTATTGTTTCTCTTCTGCGTATTTATTGTGTAATATTCTTAGTTTGCAAAGACTGCCATGTTTCACCTCAGACTGCTGCATTTCATTTGGAGATGATACATTTGTATGGAGGGAAGAGATCTGGTAAAGAGCACATCTACAACAGAGGAATCTTACCAAGTTCTGTTGATATCTGTACAGTTACATAATTACAGTAATGGACTTGTACCTATTTGATAATTCCACTTTTCCTGCAAGCTGTTGGACTAATGAAGGTAGGACAGCAGAAAGAATTGAAGCCCTCTTAAAGATAAATGGCCAGACTCTGCACTGGTATAAAATAGATGTTGATCTACTGACTGCAATTAAGCTACAGTTTTCTGGTTCACAGCTTGATAGATTTTCTGAAAAGACTGGGGTGCTGCTAAGTGGATTGAACACAATTAGTCTGAGCTACAAGGAGAAGAATGTTTTGTTTGGTCTTATTCCATTAAAAGTGTAAATGAAGTTTGTGTTTGATTCATTAAGAGCAAGTGCTTATAATATTCTTTGCGTGTGCTACTGATAATTACCTACCTGAAGCTAATATATTCATGTTCCTCTCCAGGTGTTTTTTTTTTTCTTTTAGACCAATCTTTATAAAAGTAAGGTTAATACTACTAATACTAATGGAAGCTGATATTTCGGTTACATTACAAAAGTCTGTAGCAAGAATGCACAAACAAATCTTGAGAAAATACAGGACAATTTTCATTCCATGCAATATCTCATCATGGGACTATTGGAACGTATTCTAGGTGTCCTTTCAAGGAAATATTTAAGCCTTAGAATAGTTCTATTTTTATCTGTATCCATTTTATCTGACAGATAGTTTAATGTCACAGGATTAGACAAGTAGGGTGTTTGCTTATTTGCTTGATTATTTTTTTAACTGTTAACTGTTAACCACTTTAACAATTGAATGAGTTCTTTCATAATATAAAAATATTTGCTAAGGGACAGTAAGAAGTTCACTATATTTAGTCCCTAAAAGTGAAGGCTCAGAACTGACTTGATAATGATTTTTAATTATCTACTTAGTGAAAAGTGGTGTAGAGTTGTTTTCACTCTGTGGTCCAAGGACATCTGTGCACTGTTTCCAAGGGGGCCACAAAACCAAGGAAAAACACAGCTAGCTCCTGTAGGCTTAGATTTTGTCTGTGGGGTTGTTAATCTCCACATGAACATTTTTAGAATTGAACAGAGAGGTTGAAGGCCACTGACTAGCCATCTCATGGGCTGGGAGCTAGTCAGCCAACATCAAACTGGAAATAAATTGCGGAGTTTTGGTTTGCTTGAAACAGTAAGTGTAATTAAGTGTTGGCCTGCATTTTACATTGCTGTGCTAAATTATCCATATTTGAGTTGTATAATCTTTCTAGAAGATGTGCTTTAATTCACTGCAACTTGCTGTTTTGCATAAGGAAAATTCCACAGCCTTTCCTGTGTAGGAGGCTGTATTAGATTATGAAAATAGTTTATGCTGGCCTTATAAGCAATTAATCCATGTTCAGCTCAATTTTATCATAGTCTTTGAGCAAGTTACATACCACTGCTGGGGTGTGGCAGTGAAGCAAATACGAGATTTACTCTGTTTCCAGAGGTCTGAGTTGGCACTTTCCTCCAGACGCGTGCTTCAAACTGTCTCCATTTGACTCAAACCAGAAGTGAGAGCCAGGTTCTGGGTGTCCAGATATGATTCTCAAGTTATCTCTGTTTTTTCTGTCATTTTTCGTGGACATTGTTGTGCCCCTCGTAAGTCTGATGGGCTATCTGATGTTCTTGGCATGGCTATGTATCTAACTGTCTCCAGTCATCTTTGAATTGCACCTCACTTCATTTGGAGAAGACTTATGAAATGCCAATATTTTCGTTGGCACAATGGGGAAATATGAAATTTAAAATAGCTGAAATGGCTACGTCTTTTAATAAGTTTCTTTGATTAAAAAAAAACAAACCAAAAAACAAACCCAAAATGCTTTTTGAAGGCAGCATATGCAGAATTAAAATGAAAGACACCCTGGTTTTATTTGACTGGTAAAGCATGCAAAACTAGTACAGGAAAGACTGTAAAACTCCAAAAAGTGTTCCTGGAGGTTTGTGACTGTGGCAAGGGTCTTAAGGCACTGGTTTTTTAAAATATCTGGTATGTTTACCACTAGCAAAATTAAGATTAATGGCATATGTTTTGCAGGTGTTAAAAAAGAGAGTAAATAATGTAAGGAAAATATAAATAGTGGTGTTAATCATGCAATTTGCTTTTTAATTCTACATTGTTTTCTTAGGAAATGAATTTACATATCTGGGAAAATATTTGGATTGCAGAACATCACAAAGTCTTTTTAGTTTCATTAATTTGACAAGATTATAAAATAGACAACTAAATTAAATATATAAGCTAAATGGCAGAAATGTGGGGGTTGTTTATTTGTTTATTTTTTCCTTTGGTTTTAAAAAAGCAGGTGCTTGAGCTGAAGATATAGCAGACTTAATATCTAAAACAAAATATCAGCTTTTATGAGATGACTATAGTATCTGGAAAAAAATTAAAAAATAAATACCTAGCCCTCTCAAAATATAGATTTAAGGGGGTGCAGCCAAGAGCACATTAATCAAAACATGATCAAACTCCCTCCCTTCCAACATGCTGTAAGGCAGCATAAATTATACTGCAAAGCCAAAACAAAGCTAAAAACAGTAGCATAATCTAAAATAATATAGCTTTTATGGAAGCGGGCAATAAGTATTACAAAAGGAGGGTGTCAGAAGACTATGGTGCACTATACTGCAAGCAAATGAAAAATTAGTTTTTTAGAAACTAAAATACTGATGACTCTTACCTCAATGCATTTTAAGGAGCAACTTAATGAAGAACTGGCAGTGGTTGCTCACACAGAATTATACACATAGTAGAGCAGAACATACGGTTAAGAATCTCTAGGCCCACTTAGAAAGATTTGTTTCTAACATATTGGTCCAGTTAATTATGGTGTGAAATATTCGAGGAGGACAAAGGTAGCAGGCTGTATTTCTGGATGTCACTATGGCTTGAGAGAATGGGATATACTCATACACTGCAGTGATGGATAGTTGAGATAAAAATTATACAGTAACACTATTGTATGTGTTCCAGAAAAAGCTTATTTACAGGCACACAATTTAAGGTCAAGAGGGACCAGTACAGTCAGAAGAAATCATCTGGTTTGATCCTCTATATAAAAAACCATGGATTTTCTGCCAGTAATTTCTGCCTCAAGCCTGGAATTTCTCTAGAGCAGCTCAGGTCATAGAATTTTTCTTCCGATTTCTAGCAGAGTAAGTACAGAGAAAAATGATAGTGTGAATAATGACAATCCCTTTTCTTTATTTGTGACTAACATTATCTCAAAAACAGGCAACAGGTCCTGCTGCTGCTTTTGCTCACTCTTTGGAGGCACATTTTGTCTCCTCTGCTTTGCATCGCTGTGCGCTTTGGTGGTTTGATTGAAATACTGAGAGCTTTGGCTTCTGTTAAAATTTTTCTTAGAATTATTTACTTTGAACTCTGGTCTCCTGGTTGCTTAATTAAGAGATAACAAAATTATCAGAAATTACAAGAAAGACACTTTTTAGACTTAGTTGAGGGATGTCAGTAGGACTTACGATGATGCAGTATTTTGACAGTAGGACCTAATATAGGTTGGCAAACTAAAAAGTCTCTTTTGTGGTTCTGTTTTTTCTCTTATTCCCCAGCATCCACAACCTATATATATAACTATATATATATATAACTATTTTTTCCATCATTCAGTAGGGGAAATACTTAAATGTGAACAATTTTCATACTGCGCAAAATTAAAAGCTTTAGATTTTCAGTAATGCAGATTAATTACACTCTTTCTTACACTAGAAGTCCTTATATTCTCTTTGAGTCACTTGCAAAATCTTCTATTTTCCCCAAATTCTTGCTAAAATTCCCATTGTGTTACTGGAGTAATATCTATGGTGCACAGCTGGGGAGTAAGTTTGCAAGTCTACAAGAATGAGCAGACTTGCATCAGCAGGTCACTACTGAAACCCGCCCACAAGGGCTGGCAGCAGAGACTGCCTCCTAAGAAGATGCATTGTTCTCCACTCAGTGAATGTGTCACTAACTAATGGGAGAGAAATGCTGAGAATCATTTGATTTTTCTGAGATTTATGAGCCAAGCTAATTGTTTTGTTTGCCTGATTTATTATACTTGAATGGATATGGTACTATTAAGATTTTACTCTGAGCAAGAAGTTAGGGCCAGAATAGTCAAAATATTACTCATCTGATTGGACCACATCAATTTTATACAAGGGAACAAAGTTAGATTTCTTTTCAGAATGTGGGTGTATGTAACTCACGTCACCTTAAAATGTAAGCATGTACACTGAACTTTGTGCCGATATGTTATCTATTTCAAATAGCTGTTTCTGTAAAACAGAAGTGTTTCTATTTTTATACATTCTATCTATTCTGTCCGAGTCAAATATTGAAATGGACAACATGAAATTAGTGATTATTACTTGGTCTCCAAAACAGAATAGATTTGACATGATTGAAGTGTTTGGGGCTTTTATAAATCTGCCATCAAAATCCAAATATCAGTTACTTGACATAATATGTAATATTTACTTAATTTTCTGCTTATAAGCTCTTTGGGAATTAAAGTATTTTTTCATTGTTCCTTGCTTGTTTAGACAATAACACAGATCAAGCAGAGGTCATTCCAGAGATAGGGTTAGAGCACTAGGCTACAGGTGATCCCACAGCTGCTTCCCATAAGGGCTTATTCTCATCCCCTGGTATCTCATATAGTTGTGGCCAATTAGGTTCCTGCATGTTGAAATTGCCACAAAGAGCACATACCTTTTCGCTACCCAGCCTACTATTTGCACAGTGACCCAGCATCACTGAAGAGCACTGTTATGATTTGCTTGAATCTTCTTTTACTCTGAAAAGTTGGGGCATCTCCATGTGTGAATATCAACAAGCAAATTTTTTAGCATCTTTCTACTTTTTTCTTCCCTCTCTTCTTTCTTTCTTTCCTGCCTTCTCTTCTAACCGTAGATTAATATCACAAATCATCACTAGGGAAAAGCTTTCCAAAGGAGGACTGTTCTCCATTTCATTCTGAAGCACAGCTCAGAGTAGTAGAGTTGCTGGGCTAAAGAATTTTCCTTGCTAGAGACATTTACAGGGGCTGTTCTGACATAAAGTGCTAGAACTTAGCTCTAGAGTCTGAGATCTGCACCATCTTTGAAGAATCTTGATATCGTGGTGGTTTGTGGGCTGAAAGCTACCCAGTCCTACTGCTGGTCTGTTGATTAAGAGACTTAGGGCTTACAATTAGGAACAATAATTAGATTCAGAAGCAAGTGTGGATACCTTACAATGTATACAGCCCTGGAGTGATGCATTACTAAATCTCATATCAAACAAACTGAGATTTGTGTGGCTTTCCTTTCCTCCTTCAGTGAGAGTTAGAGACAGAGTAGAATTACTGTAGGAAGCTCTTGGTCTTGGAGAAAAATGTTGTCTTTGGAATAAATATCGTGCTGATAACTTTCCAGCCTAAGCCTTTCATTAATTTCTCTGTGTCATCTTAATATATTTAAACTCTAAAAATTCATGCTGCAGAAAGTTCTCCCCACGTGTAATTTTTCCTCAAGTGAAGTGCATACCTTTCAAATTATAAACTTCCTACTTGTCCTAGGAAAATCCTTGCTGTATAAATAATTGAACTCATCTGCTGAGAACACAAGTATTCTTTCTCTAGCAGTCTAAAATATATGCCTAAATACACATCTTGTACTTAGTGCTTTAAATAGTAATTACTCCCGTGAAGTCACTGGAAGCCCTTAAAAGGATTTGACAGTTTCCTCACAGTCTTTCAGTGAATGTAGTAGCTGAGCTGTACAGTCCTACATCCACTGATAATTCAGCAGCTGAGGAACTCAGCAAAGCCTGCTCCAAACTTCTCAGCTGTTGACAGGCTTGACTTGCTGAGAACACTGGTTAAATATAGCACAAGCGAGCTGAGCTCAACAAAGTCATTGCTGTAACACTGAGTGAAGAGACTAGAAGAGGGGAAATACAATCTGAGAACTAAACTGCCAAAGTCTAACACCACCTAGCAACTGCTGAAAAAACTTTTAAACAAAAGTCTGGGTGAGACACAGAGTGAGCATACCTCCTACTTCTCCTGCCTGGGATTTCTGCGAAAAGCAGCTCCAGTCTTCTGCTCTCTACCCCATTTCCTTCATTACTTCAGCTGCTGGTAGACCTATAAAAGCGGGAAAAGTTTCTCTCTTTGTGTTTTCCTGGGCTGGATCAGTCTGCTACTGTGGTAGTGCTGTGGAACAAGCTACTGCAACCTTGCGGTGTAAAGGATATATTCCTAGGTTCGTGTTAGCTGACAGGTAAGACTAAGCTAATGATTGCAATGCATTCTTTTTAAAAGAAGTGATTTTCTTTTCTAGTGGCTATTGGCTCTTTCCTTCTATGAACAATCTTCTGCATGATTTGAAAATGTCAGTAGATGAAAGCTGGGCTAAAAAGGGTGTGTTTTTTGGTTTTTGATTTTTCTTTTTTACTCTTTCATCACAGCAAAACATTGCTTAAAGAGCTTTTGCCATTCTTAGATTGAGCATAATCAAGTATCTAGTAGTAATATGAAAAAATCTATATAGATTTTGACACATATCTTGCTTATGACTGCTTACATGCTGACAGAAGACAAACCAACATTTAAGAATAGAATACATATCATCCCTTACCAGTGATAGTCTAGCAGCTATTAAAAACAGTGACAGCCTGTGTGATAAGTAAGAGGAAACAGCCATTCAGTAACTGAATTAACTAAATACTTTGCAACCCAGTGCATTGGTACTTTTTGTTTCCTTACTAACTTTTAGCACACAGACACACCTGGTGTCTTTTGTACTATCCTTGCGACAACACCTCTTGGTTCTTCCTCTTGTACTTATTTATGTAGAACGAATATTAATCTCTGATCAGTTGATTAGCTGTATAATGCAACTGTCCTAAAGACTGACCTTCTCTTTACTGTACCCAAGTGTGCTTGAGCTGGGTCATTATTGTTAAAGTGTTTGTTTCTGTCAGCAAAATAAATGAGCAACTAGTTCTCAGATGTTTTACCCTGACAGCAGAATGGCAGCCTGTTTGTCTGTTGGAAATGCATATCCTATGGTCCCACACTGGTCATGTAATTTAAGGGAGAAATTGCTTAGTATGATTTGCTTTGTCTAAACTGACAAAAGCTGTTTGGTCAATTGAAGAATAAATCCCCCCCACACCCTGTCTTTTAAAGCCATTTTCTCCAAACAAAAGAAATCTAATATGCATGAATTTTTAAAAGATGTATGCAATATGAATTCAGTTATGAGGGCAAAGATTTGAAGAATGCACTTAACCCTTGCAAAAACCCTGTTCACAGATTTATGGTAGAATTGTCTCAGATGAAAAATACTTGTCCTAAAGAAGGAATGGACTGACTGAGTCTATGCTGACTGTAATGTTTGACACTCAGTCTGTGGACTCTGGGACTGCCTGAGGAAGATGAGAAGGTCTTGTTTTCATGAAATAATTCTAGTTTCATCCCTGCATACTATATAAATAATGCCAATGCTACATCTTAGCAGTGACATGATTACAGACTGGCTGAAATTAAAATACTCTGAAGCAACTTTGACTTGGTAGCTGAGAATGTAACTACCTATGAAACAATGAGATAAATGAAGTATTAGGATGGAGGAAAATGCTTAAAAAGCAAAAATAATATAGTCTACATTTTATTTCATAGCAAGGGGCACACTACATAAGCACAAAATTGGAATACTTTCTGGTGGCTGTGATATAATGTGATAATCATTACTGCGGAATTACTACATCACTATGGTATCCCAAATCTAAATCTCAAAAGGAAACTTTGGTATTACTTTTTAATATAGACATATCCTGAGAAAGTTATTTTTTCATAAGAAAACTGTACAGTGAGAACTAAAGCTGAGACAATGGGATTTGTACAGTTTTTTGTAATCTTGACATTAGAGTGAAAGTTACTGTTTCTTCTTCTGACTGAATTAATTGGCAAATAATAAACTGCAGAAATGGCAAATTTGACCTTCTGAATATAGAGGTGACAAAATCTGGGAAAATGCTATGCTAATTGTTGACTGCTTTTTGGTTTTAGTTGTTGCTCAGCATAATGTATGGTTTTATAATTTTACTTTCCTTGCACAATTAATTTTTAGCAAAATTTCTAAAAGCAAAAGGCAAATTTATTAGCTTGATAACTGTCAAATGAAGTGACTTTTGAAGAGTCTGATAGCAACTTCCAACTCTAACACATGGAGTTGTGGTTTTACATACATCTGTCTTCCTTTCCACTTCAAAATGGAGGGGGAGGCTAAAATTACTCTTCTCAACAGGTGTCCACAAAAAGGCTCTGGGATTTTCCAATTGAATCTGTGGAATATGTAATATGGCTATTCAACAGATGGTTTCATATTTGAAGAATAGCCAATGCTACTAATGACTGCAGTGAAACCAAGCTCAATTTTATATCAAATCAAAAAGTACTTTAGGTTTTGGCGATGCACACCATTGTAGAGATTTTCTTGGAAGACAAGTAGACATAGCATACCCATTTATTTTCCCCATTATGTATTATTTTGATTTTGTTTATATTCCCATAAATGTGGAATGAATGGTGTCATTCATGGTACTAAAGACTGTGTATTCCTCCCAATCTGAATCCACTTCCATACTCTCCCTATCGCTTATTCTTTCACCTTCTTTATAGCAATATTATAATTTATGCCCTCTTTTTGGCAATCTAGCCATGGCTAAAGTCAACGTCTTAATTGAGTGTTCTGTCATCCCCTCAGTCTTTCAATCTCTGTGTAGAATGTCTGGTTCTTTTTAACACCAAATTCAAAGACTTGAAATTCATCTTCAGCACCATGCTGTCCCTGCCTATGTCTGCCCTGATTTTCCCATACTCCTCTTGCTCGTATCTGGTAGACTATTAACCTTTGGCTCTGGTGTTAACCGGTCCATCCTCTATGCTACTGGCTTTAGTAAGCTTGAAGTTGGCATACTGATAAGTTTTCTGTAGTGTCTGTCACTGTAGCACCTACTGCTGATGTCATGGAAAGGCTAAACTTGTCTACTAACAGAGCTACATCAACCAAGGTAGGACTCCTGAAGATATAGTTGTGCTTCCTGGAAGCAGCTTGTAGACTAAGCATGAGTATATTGGGAAATCTCTACTTTTACTAGTATGCCCTGTTTTGTTCCTCTGAGTCACAAGTTCACCAGTATAGCCATTTCTGTGCTAAGAGCTTTTTACTGATACAGGTGTATCAGTAAAACTCCTCCTGATACAGGTTCTTTCTGTTAGCACAGGTTCCACACATGCTTAATATAAGGCTTTTGGTAATCTTGTCTAACTCAGTTGATGCACCCCCAGGCATAAGTTAAGAATGTGCCTCAGAGCTGTGCTGAGTCAGAGGCCAGGTTTATGTCACTGAATTTAGAGTGAGATTTCCTTTGAGTTTAGTAAGATCAGGTCTTGGTGTTCATTAACAGATAAATTTCCAGTCCTCTCAAGAGCATTTAACAAAATGGATCATCTATATTCCTCTCCAAATAATTTTTTTCCTGAGAGACATCTTACTTTTTCTCTAATTTCCTGTTTCTTCCTTTCCGTTCTCAAGTTCTGTTGTTGCAGTTTGCCATACTATTTTAATACATAAACTGAAGCTGGGAGCAGGGATTTTGTCCTTCTATATGTCCAAAATGCCGTTTTGAGAAACAGAGCTACAATATTTGTGAAGAAGCCAGATAAAACATCAAGACAAAGGAGAAGGATCTCCACTTCATCGATTCATACTTCCTGTTTCACCAAAAATATTTAGTATATAAAGCCTAAAATAAGACCTGAGCACTAGAAAGATAAAACAGTGTGTGTGATAAAATACGGATAATTTATTGTATAGAAGAGTTTAACTATTTCTTTATGAGAAGCACAAACACCTAGGCTTTTAGGCTTCATAATCTTATTCTAGCACTTTTAATTTTTAGCCTTTTTTAAATTTCTGTCAGTGTTTTCTACTGAAAGTTGTTTCCTAATTGTATACAGCAAACTGGGAATTATTTGGGGAATACTGGCTTTTCTTGGTATTGGAGTATATCCAATAACTGAGGAAACAGTTCTTTCATGAAGAATTAAGATTTCTTAACATCTCTTTCTCATTTAGTAGCTAGTATTTCTACCAAGTTAGTGATACTAGAAAAATAAAGCATTTATAGTGCAGTGCTTTAGTTATTCTTTGAGGTACTGGTATCCAAAGGACGGGAACAGAAGTGCCGATTTCCTGTTCAGGAGACATGGGAGTCTCTAACAGTGTTGAAGATTGTGTGGCACCTAATGTACGAGAGTATTTGTGAAAATTGTGCCTTTTAGGATACTTGATTAGACTTTTCCTGTTATTTTGGGTTTTTGTCATCTACCCCTCCAGTTTTTGCAGATGATCTGCCCTTTCTGTATTAATTTTTATTCTTACCATCATAGCAAAATAAGTACCAATATCAATTCAAACACAAAGTCTTTCTAAATTAGGATAGCTCTTTTCTGTGTTAATTGAGGATGGTATTGTCCTATCGTTCTCATTCTGCTTTGGCTGGACTGTATCTCTAAATCTTTTCCATAAGTAAAGCACACAAATGCTAGCTCTAAAGATGATATGTAAGTTTACATAGATTGTGGTTTCCTCCAAAATGGTTTATACACTTCACAAATACAGAGAAAGAGACAGTTCCTGCAATTAAAAGCATATATCCTAAAAGCACAATTGCATTTTATTTTGAAATCATTCTTCTATAGATACACAGCTGTTAATATATGCTTTATCCTGGGTTGTTTAGCAGCTGTGTTCTGAGGTTGTGAAATGGCATTACTTTTTTGGCCCCCCTAGTTAATAGAAAATTGCTATGTGTGGTTTTGTAGAACAGAGAAGAAAATGAAGAATTCCAACATCCAATTCCTTAATTTTGCAGCTTTATAAGAGCTGAAACTTAATCAGAAATAAGCGTATGTGTGCACATGTGCATGCCTTTTATAAGGAAAGAAATGCTTTTTGGCATTACAGAATGCATTGCTGAAGGAGTGGGACAAACACATCCGAAAGTACAGGGAAATAGGCTGGAGCTTGTGCTTTTTGCCTTAAATGGGCAACCCGTCTAGTTGCTGTTAGCTGACACAAGCAAAGGGGGTGTGCGAATCTAAAAGATTGCTGTGCATTGTCCAAACGAGTTTCATTTCATAGCTGATAAAATGGCAGCTAAAATCTGTGATGTGGCCAGACTCATTCAGATATAAACTGGTGGGTTTTTAGAACAAGAGCAAAAACCTCGATGAACTTGCAATAAACTTTTTCAGTTTGATTTATATACTTTAAGAGATCTTTAATATGCTAAGGGTTGCTTTCTTTGCTTTTCCTTTTTGGGGAAATGGTGTCAAAGGGTATAATGTTTTGTGATTTATGCTGTTCAAAAGTTTGTTTCAGTGCGTATGTAAAAACAGTATTTTCGCAGATTAAGTCCATTTTCTATCTGAAGTGCACAGTATTTAGAGGCTTGTAGGTTTGGTTGGGGGGAAGTATAAAACTGGATAGCAAGAGCAAAGGCTTCACTAACAAACTTCGGAAAAAAATAGAAAAAGTGGATTCTATTGTAATAACAGAAAAGGATTTTATTTTTCTTTTAGAAACTGATTTAAATGCTGCTCCTATTTAAAAAAAAGTAATTGAAAATGAAAGCTCATGTGTCCTTTGTACAAGAATTTTCATTAGAGTTTATCATACTGCTTGCATTTTTCAGAAAATATAAAGCAAATGAATGCAACAGAAAGCAGGAGACTGCTAACATCAGTGTAATCGAATTGCTGCCAACTTGCCTTGTTTATCTAAGAGATCTCTGTGAAAATAAGGTCTTTCCCACACATGCATGAGTCATAGGATGTAATGGAGCTAAGCAGACTTGCTTCAGCTTTCTAATGTGCACATATCTAAACTAACCTGTTTTAGTGCCTGTTCCTGTAACTAACTGAGATCTAGCCTGACAACAGGAAGGGAGAAGTGGTGGTGAGTTCATGGTGCTATTTCAGTGCAATAACCCGAGTGCTAAGGAAACGATGCAATTTCCATTTATTGGGAAAACTGCAGTTACTGTGACAACAAATATGCACTAAAGAAAAACATACACAATTTATTATCAAGTTCAAATTTGTGTACATAGTAGATAGAATATTCATAAAACCTCACACTATCGAGTTATGCGACTCAAAGAACATTTTTGCTTTTAAAATACATAATCTAGATTGTTGAAAAAATATCCCTTTAAAAGCCATAAGCAAGGACATAAATGAAATTGTGGCAAAGCACGTGTGGTTAACCATGGCTGGTTTGGTGTTGGGCTGACTAAAATTAAAAAAAAAAAATTAAATTGGCATATATTTCTCATTCTGTAGCTATTCAATTCCTGTGTCTGTCAGTCTTAGTTATCCCCAAAATCTCACTTGTCCCACCCTCTGTAATCACAAACTCTCTTGAATCTAACCTTTAAGGTAAAGGTTATGGTAGTTCTTCTATAGCGTCTTATTTATCTTTTTATTCTTTGACAAGGACTTCTGTAATAAAAAGAAACATGAATTACATTCCAGTAGATAAGGATTTCAGTTCCTCAATCTGGTAAAATTCTTGGAGAAAAATAAACATTCCAATTTTTGACTTGGGAAGGAGACAGAAGGAAGGGAACGATGCCATGATAGATGTCCTCAAGCATGTCAAACAGTGCAGAACAAGATGTCCCTTCTGCATGGGCATGATGCACTTCTGGCAAAGAAGATTTCTAGATGGAGTTCCAGTTAACCTGAGACTAGCTCAGGCTCTTTTGATTTAGATAAGCCCTTGGTTGTGGAAGCATCTAAATATACCTGGTGGTGATTTCTGTAGCATGAAGCAATGGCAAAGTAATGTCCTTGTGGCACTCAAAGGGCTGTGGCAGGCAGCCTTTCTATATAGGATTTCTCATACCTATTAGGAATAACCACTGAAGACAGGTATTCTTCTTCTCTTTAATTGAATCAGCAAGTAATGTTCCTAAAGCTAGATACTGTAACAAAAATTTTGCCATCATCGGTAGAGATGAGTGGAAAAGGCTAGGGAATTCTCACGGCTGGCGGAGTATGGATGTCTCAGATCCTGTTGTACTTGTCTAGAGTAAACTCAGCGCTTGCTGCAGAGAGGAACTTGAGGAGCTAACGTGACTTGCACACACATAGGTCATACAAATTACCCTTGCAGCTTTTTAATTAAAAAAGCTGCCATATGCTCCATTGTGGGTTAAGTTAGTGAGAAAGTTAGTGAGATTTTAGGAAGAAGAGATCATGCTTTGAAAGACACCAAGCTAGGACAGACAAGAAGTGCTTCAGCAAGAGGCGGGGAAGCTTAGTGATTTAAAGCTAGGGGCATCTAAACTGTGGGTTAACCAGATAACAGCATCTTTAGCTACCTGCCTTGAATCCATATGGGCATTGATTTTAAAAGTAGCTTATGGGTTGGAGAAAAACATACCTAAACTGATTTTTAAGCTTTCAGAGAACATGTTCTTAAACTCCAAATTATTTTGGAGCAGGATTTTATTAGGAAAAAATGGGTGGAGTACAGTGAAAGCGCTATCGCTACAGAATTTGATCTATTTGTAAATGGAAATACACAACAGGATTGCTGTGGTACTTGGGGGCCCAAGAGTACCTGCTCAGAGCCCTATCTGTTACAGTGACACAGCTGCTTGGCTCCAAGAGAACAAATTCCCTGCAGTGATACTAGTTTCCAGCCCCAGTTCAGTAACACTACCAGCCACACAACCTATATCACCATGCTCAGTCTCTGAGAACTGATGAAGTGCTAGGAAAATACCTGATGTTAGCTATAGAGAGTGTAATGAGTTTCAACTTGGCTTAGCACAAAGGAAACACAGGAAAATACCAGAAATAAACTGAATAATCTATGTAAATGTTTGGTGAATACCCTGCACATAACAGTTTGTAACAGTTTGTTAAGGACTAAGCAGAGCAGGAACAATTCTAAAAGCAACTGCTATCAACTCAAAAAAAATCCCTTCAAGACAGCAGTGAGTATCTAAAAATGAGGCAAGCCTAACTGCACACAAGAAGGGTTAATTTGGATATCTCCAGCATTAGTTGTATAAACAAAGAGTAAATCATGCTGCAGGGATTAGGCTGTAAGAGTGACAGGACATCTGATAGATTGCTTATTAATCAGAAACACTTCGCTAAATTCAAGTTCCCTTTCCAAAGTATTCATGCCATACTTCAATTTTGTTGTGTATCCCTTTCAATTAATGTCATTTAAAATGTGCGGTGCTAGATATTGTACCAGGGGAGAAGAAGGCTGATTAAGTGGCTGTCTTTCATTTCCGTGACTCCTTGTATGACTCTCAGCAATTTATTTACTTCTACACTTTTAACAACACCTTGGGATGTTACAAGAATAAATATAGTAGTGACATTGATACCCTGAGATGTTGCAGTATTGAACATCATGTCAACAGCTTTGAATAAGGAGACTTAAAAAGCCCTCCTTGGAAACCAGATTCTGCTGGGAGAGCTAGCAATACAGGTTGAATTAGTCTGAATGACAAGAATATGTATTTTTAGAGGAGCTCCCCTGAGGGAAGCATAGCTGTGTCCTGAGTTGTGGGTAGCAAGAAATCAGCCATTCTGGTAAAGCACAGCAGAAAAAAAGAAGGGAGGGGGGGTGTGGGGGGGTGGGACGGATGGACCAGGGATGCGATGAGGAAGCTGCAAGAACAAAACCATACCAAATTAAAACTAAAGTAGTGTCAATACTGAGATGTTTCAGGAAAAACAAAACCATTCCCTCAGGTTCAGTGGTACCAGAAGTAATTCACAAGGCAAAGGTGGTGCTGTCAGCTTGTGAGCTTGTTGTTATTTTGGGAGTGCTCAGGACAAGCTGCCTGTTTCAAGAAGGAGGCTGCTGGGGAAAAAAACAACTTGGAGGAAAAAGGATCTTTGAGGGAAGGAGTCGGCAGGTGGTGACTGTCCAAATTAGCTGGTGCGGTGGTGCAGCCCCAGAGCCGCTGGGGGAAGGCCACACAAACTCCATGTACTGGCTGGGGAAAGAGAGAATGCCTAGAAAACAGAAATGTCCTGCAGTGCTCTGTCTCCTGCAGGCTCAGCCAGTAGTCGGTCTCCAGCCCTGCCTGCTGTGTTAAAGCAATGGTGGCAGCTCAGGCGACTTGACAATGGAGATTTTTGATAAGGACTTACCCTAGCCACTAGGTTGCCATTACATGACTCAACTAAAAACAGAGAAAATTAGAGAAGAAAAACAGTCCTGATGGCTTCAAGAGTGTTGAAGTCTAAGAGCTCTAGATGATCTGATGCCATGGTGTATTGCTTTAAAATCTCCTGAAACACAGCTTTGGAAGATTATCTCAAGATTTTGAATGTGTGCAAATTGCAATGCCAGTAGACAGAAGGGACAGTGAGTCTGAGAGCAGGACAGAGCCTCATGCTCATGTATGTGCCATAGCACTGAAGAGGCAGGTCAAGGTTTGCAGCCACAGCTGCCAAAACACCGTTGAAGGCAACAGAAGTCTACCACACCATGACCTGCCATGGTGTAACAGCAGTGACAACTGCAAAGGCGGGCCCAAAGCTAGTCCAGATCAAAGTAGGAGGTCTGCAAATTATTTCTTAGTTTACTTGGCAGCCTTGCCAATGACCCTTCCTTGGATTTCGTGAAAGGGACGTCAGGTCTTTATTATGAGAGCTTCCCCTGATAGAAGGTGTGAAATGTGGAAGTCCAAGCAGCCACCCATGTACCTGGGTGTACCAGCACAGGCTGTGCAGGGAGAAGACTGCTCTGCACATCCTGTTCTTCTAGGAGAGGCAGTGAAAGATGTAGTCCTCCCTTTGGGCATGATGCAGGGAAGGGTTGTAGGAACATAAGGAATACACACCTACCAAAAAAGAATAGGGAAGAGTGAAAAATTAAAGTCTCCTGGTATGGTTATGTTAAGCTGCAAGAAAAGGGAGTGGAAAGGGAAAGAAACCAGTGGGACCCTTTTACGTGATCTCAGCTAGCTTTAGGAAACGAGTTAATTGCACTCAAAAAATAGGTGCCCACAGTAACCACATTTTGAAGGTTCAAAAAATGCTAGGAAGTTGCATATGTACCAGAGTTCTGTACTGAAACATAGCAGCATTTCAGCAAACAATTTAGCATTCTGGAGTGTGAAGCTTCTCCCCATGTGTACAAGCGCAGCACTCATTGTCTTACAAAAAAAGTCATACCATTCTTTAGCACACCATGAGTTCAAAAGGTTTGTTTAAAGTCTCACAGTATATTGTAGCATATCATCAGGCTGTTGGTTTTTTTTTTTTAATTTAGGGCTTTTGATTTTTTTTGTTTGCTTGGTTTTTTCTGTAGTGAAAGAACAAAGTTAAACCCTCAGGGTTTTGGACCTCCTGTCTCAGGTTTGAACCTAATATTTAATCTCTATGGTCCCCTGGACAGCCTACCTCATTCTTCTTGTCCTAGTGTAAAAACAAGGGACTCTGAGAAACATTAACTCCATTTCAGGGTGGTCATTTGGTTGCTTCTTGAATCAAGCAGCTTGAGATGCTTGAAAACAACTCAGTGTATCTCCCCCAGAGGATACATATACATCACATCTCTGATATGTCTAAGCTCCTTGGCCTCTGTCCAGGAACATCCACATTTCCTGACTCATGGCAATGTACCCTGTCTGGTTGTACTTCATTAGCAGCAGCTCAAAAATCAGAACAGTATTTTTCTGTTGCATAAGTTTTTCCAAGCAGTAAACAATAACACCCCACCACAGACTTTATTACATTTATCTTGGAATTCAAGATCCAGAAGAGACTGCTGCTTATTATTTTCTTTAATGGCAACCCAAAAAAACTGTAAGATGTTATTCTTTAATAAATATTTTCAAGATAGCTTAGTATCTTATTAATCAAGTGCTCTGCTACAGAAGCTATAATAAGCCAATACTTTTTCTTCAACCTGATAAACGTGGTTATGATTTTATCATATCAATTATATTGTTACAGCAGCACTTATGCATTAAAAGGGTGAGGGTAAATTTAAGGGTATGGAAGCTGAAAATAATTAGAAGGAAAAATTACATTTTTATAGGAGTATTAACATACCTTTCAGAAGCATTTAAAACATTTTAAAAGCGGTAGCATTAACAGGTTCAAAGCAGGTTTGAAAATAAACACTCCATGACTATTACTGAGGTTCATGAAAAGAAAACTCTGTCTGACTCTAAAATCTATTTTGGAGCTACGACTGCTCCACTCCCTTGCCTGTGGCATGATGCAGCTGCTCTTTCTTTAATATTTTTGCTGACAGCTACAGCTGACAGATAACATTTCAGTTCATCCCAACATCAACCCTATCTCAAGGCTCCCTTACTTAAACTGAAAATGCTGCCTTCCTCATGGCTTTACCTGCATCACCATGCAACTCTGTAACTATGCAGTTAGTCATACTGGTCACTTGTAATGGAGCAGCAGAAGTAGGGCTGCAGTCAAGTCAGGTGCTGGGGGAGCTCATCAGCCATCCCACTGCACAAAAGGCACAGCAACAGCTCCTCTTCTTTCCCTTCATATCCTTTTCTATGCTCTATGGAAGGAGGCACCTGGACCTTGGAATAAAAATAATATTGCATATATAGCTATGCAATATGTCAACTGCTACTTTACATTTTACATTAATTGTCATGTTATATCTTTGTTTTCGTTTTATTTGTTACCCTGGTCAGTTTGAAAAAATACTGTGTCCATCTTAATGTATAAAATCCTAGCAAACTGCCTTTGATTTCTTGGTTCACAAAAGTTTTCATGTAATAACCAATCACTCAGTAACACTGTGGTGATTCACCCACAAAAGGGACTTTTCACAAATACAGCACTGTTTTCCTCCCAGACAGAAAACAAGAACATTTACAGAGCGACCAGTTCTGCCCCTGTACCTCTGAAGCTGTAAGAGAGGAGAAGAAGGTGGTAGAGGATAGCTTTCAGAAGTAGCCAGCATGTAAAAGAGAGACACAAAAAGTGGGAAGGAGGCTTTGCTCAGTTTGTCCTTCAAAAGAATTCCTGGGAAAATTCATTGTGATTAGGACTGTACATATATCTACACTTTTTTGATTGATGGGTGAATCGAAAAAATAAAGACAAATAAATGCTTTGTTATGTTTTTTCAGGATTTGCTGTGAGGCACATTAGTTTTTGTTTGCATTAAATATTTTACCAGGCTGCAAAGTACTGTTTTCATTATGAAGCTATTCTAGCAAAATTTAAAGAACAGGAAGTCAAGTGGGAGTTTGGAACCGTGAAAAAAAACCAAAACAAGCCAGAAAGCAAAAGGTCAGAATACTTTATTGCTACAACATAGGGATTAAAACATAGTATTCCACCTACCAAGAAAATACTTTAAATAAAAAGATATTCTGAGATGACTGCTTCAATCTTTGCAGAAAAAAAAAATCTACTTTGTGTGAAATACTTGAATTTTCACCAGAGCAAGAGCTGACACTTTGGAAGACCCGATGCTACATGCAAAGTCACAGAATTGTTCTTACTCCCTGTGACACAAAATTCACTCATTTTTATTCAAAATACCCATTTTGAATCATGCAGGCAATTTGAACAACAGTTTCCTTCTGTATAGTAAGATCTTAAAACACTATTGGGCTTTGACAGGGAACTGGGACGTGTGGAAAAAGAGGGTGGAGAAGCCATTTTCTCATCATTTTCCTGTTTCACTCTGGTAGTACCTCAGACTTCTTGTGATGTTATTGTGGGGGAAAAAATGATTGGAAATAGCAAAAGGAAGCCTTTCTGCGGTTCATACCTTCCATTTTCATTTTTTGTTTTTCTGAAACTTTATACTGAATTTGACTCAAATCTGACTCAGAGTACTCAAACCTAAGCTTTTAGGTCGGATGAATTGTTTACTAAAAGATATTGCCCAGTGTAATTTTAGCTGCAGGCTCTAATCAAACTGTTCTGCTTCGAGTCCCACTGCAGTGGGAATCCCTAAGGGGCAAAGCCTGGGCGCCAGGACAGATATGCAGCTGTAACTCCAGGGGCTAAGTGAGAAAAGCACATCCTTGAGCCTTTAGAGATAGTGCGCAAGTGTCCCAGCCCTTCTCTAGGCCACAGGAACTGATTTAGTGCTGGAGAATAGTGGTATTACCCTCCATTTGCCTCCTTAGAGAGAACCTAATCAAGCACAAAAGCATCACTGAAAAAAATATCTACTAGTGCAAATAAATGATATGGTGTCACTGTACTATGAAGAAAAGCAACAAACCTAGGTTTTCTGTGGGTCCAGTGATGATATAGATTATGTAGCTTTTGACAGTTTAAGAAATACCTAGTGTAGGTATTATTGTATTTTAATTTTGTTTTATTTATTTTCTTTGGTACAACTCTCCTTCCATGGGCTTATAAAGGATGGCAAAAACTTTGCAATTCTGTCATGCGGTTCAGTGGAATCATCTGAATTCTAACTCTGAGGAGTAGCATTTCATCCGTGTAACCCCTAAAATCGAAGCAGTTCCTTTATGGAAACAAGCCTGCCTTGAACAGCTTGCATTGAAACTCCATGGTAGTTAAAAGGTCAAAATTCTCAAGGACATCACAGAAAAGTCTGGCAGAGATAGGTTCATCTTAAAAATGCTGTCATAGAGAATTGCAGACAGGAAAACATAAATTGCAGACGTAATGTTATTTTTATATATTTTCAGAGTGCTGCCAAAATAGGTCATTTGGAGATCAAATAAAGGAAAAAACTTAGCAAGTTTGGCTGAAACCATTGTACGGAATATTTAGAAATTTCTTAGGGCATCTTGGAGAGTGCATTCTGTATGTCAGCTCACTAATCATGACCATCTCCTTTTTTCATGTACTCTCTAAGAAACCATGAAATCTACTGAGAATAAGATAGTGAACGTCAGGACACTTCTTCTGACGTTTCCATTACGAACAAAATTATATTAATTTATTTAATAAAACCTCTGTTTTTATTTTTAGCATCCTTACAAATGCTTCTTTTTGAACACAGAAGGGAGGGGATGGGTTTATTGATAAGCAGTCTTATCAACACAGGTACATTCTGAGTCTCATCTGTTTAATTCTAGAAAAGAACTAGTTGATCTAAGTTAACTGCTTCAGTAGTTTTCTCCTAAATCTTCTTTGTGGGTCCTTCCTTAAAGTCATGAGAAAACTGGGAAAAATCACAATGTTCCATCCAGATACTTTTGTGAGGCTGACACAGATTTCTCTGATCTTGAAAATAATCTGAAACTCTCTTAATAGAGGCATTTGAAGGTTTTCTACTAGTCTCATGTTTTGTCATGTGTTAGTAAAATATAGCTAATCAGCTGGGAATTAGCACTAGGTGAAAACGGGAAGTATAAATGTGAGCAGATATTAAATGCTATATTAAAAGTCAGGTATTTGACTTAGAAATGCGTTGTTAAACTGGGATATAGAAGACATACGACACAGCAACTTCATAACAAGACCCCTATCTAAGTTTGCCTGACATTTTTCACTAAAATCTAGTCTTGTATGAAGCCCAGTTGTTTACAGCTTTGCCAAAGTTCAGTTGTTCTGGCTGGATGTCTGGCAGAGTCTGAATTGTTTTTGGAATTTTCAGCTAGAATGCTTTGAGCATTTCCAAGAATATGAAATGAGAGGAAATTGTTGTTTGCCCATGTTAAAACAATCCCATAACCATTTTGCTGAAGAGCTTTAATGTCTCCATGTTCCAGAGTGATGTACTGAAATGCAGCCAGGGAACTGTTCTGTGGCAGTGAATTGACTTTTGCTATCCCTGTGAAAATTATACTAGGTTAAGAGCCACTGAAAAAAAGTATTTCACCAAGGATACCTGGTAGAGATTTGTAGCTAACTTCTCAGAATAGCCTACATATGACGCTGCTGTCCCAGTTCCTGACATCTCACCCACTGCAGCTGGCTTGTGCAGATGCCATTTCCAGAGAGCACTTCCATCTCAGGGTTGCAGGTTTAGGCAATACTCTTCCCACAGTTACTTCTACATCTGATGCTACAGCTCAAAAAACAAGGTGAAAGCTCTTGGTTTTTCTGTTTCCACAATACTTCCTCAGCAGAGCCTGTGCCATGGTGGGAAAAAATGTGTGGACAGCACGATTGTTCTTGCTGCTGGGGAGGGACACTGGAAAGGAATAGCACTGTGAAAAGCCCTTTTATGAAACCTTTGTTCTTGTCAGTCAGAATCTCTTTGCCAGTGATAGGTATTGTCCATCACCTTTGCTGTGGGATGGAAACATTGTCTTCAGGAAAGCAGAGGATAATCAACAATCACACTGGCTCTTTGCCAATGTAAATATGTTTTCATTAGGAACTTATCTGGATCTTCAGCTGACTCATTTGGAATCAGAATTGTCTCAGTTCATGTATCATGTGGCCTGAGATTTCTGTCATTGCTCTGTTTGACATTCACCATTGCCTGCCACGCGAGCTGGACTTTTCTCTGGGTCTCAGTGTCCACCTCAGCTGACCTTCCAGCTGTGAGCTTTGGAAGAGATCATCTCAGATCCCTCTCTAACAGCTGCAACAGTGCAGAGTCCAACCTCACCCATCTGCATGGCACTACACTTCCCTGAAAAGCTGTCTTAGTGCTTCTGTTTGGGTTTGGGCAGAGGGCAGTCTCCTGAGGCAATTTGCTCAAACTGCTTTACTTTTGTAGAAACCGCTATGGCAGCTGCTATCCCCATATTTTTACCATGCTTGCTGTTCCTCTTCTCTCTGCTGCACGCCCCTTCAGGAATTCTTTCCATCTGACTGTGCCATCTGTCTGAGTGAGAACATTTGCTTGCCCTTCTCTGAAAAATCAGGGTTTTGCAGTTCTGCTGCAGTTTTGTAGAGCAACAATATGTGTTTCCACTTCTCACTGTTGTATCCTTGTTTGAAAGCAATGTGGAAATGGCTGCACAGAGACTGTTAAGATGGAACAAAACAAAAAAACCGACCCAGACCATTTTAATAAAGCTCAGGGACCAATATTTCCACCTGAACTATTGTAATTAATGAGCATAGCAGATGATACTTTGGTCAAATGAGTCAAAGCTAGTAACACTTCATTGGGTCTTCTTAGTTCCTCATGGGCAATTGTGCACAGGATTTCACAAGACTATCTCCTTTTCAAAATTAAACATGTGAACAAGGAAAAAAATGCCAGCAGAAAAGCTTATTGTAACCATATGTGGGTTTGGAGGATTGTCTTTTATTGAACAGCAGTTCAATGAGTAACATAAAAAACTCATACAGGCAATTCTAAGCTCTGTCAGAGAAGAGAATAAGGATTTCTTGACGCATCAATGGCTGAACCATAAACAGCCAACAAACCAACCAGAAACTCAAATAACCACTTTGAGCCCTTGGCTTCAACAGATTAGAGCACACAACTTTTACGCAGTGGGAATATCAGGCCATGCAGGGCTTTCTACGCTGTTCCTTGCAGAAGTAGAGCATTGGGGTTTACAGCAACTGGTAAGGATTTGACACCAGCTGAATCCCTTGACCCTCCTCTCCTGCGAAAGGACACTGGCAGTGCCTTAGAGCTTGGGGATTTGTTCTTCCTGTTAGTGAAGCAGAACCTCAGAGGCAACTCCATCCTGAAGTGACAGCATGAAGTAAAAAAGACCACCCCTCTTCTTGCTTAAGTTTCCAATGTCCTGTGTACAATGCATGTTGTTAAAATTAGAAACGAATCTATCACAATTTTAAAGCAAACTAAAAGGACTTTTATCTGCCAAGATCCAGGTTCAAATCTTTCTCCATGAGCTGATGAAATCATCTGACATAAAGCAGAGGGTGCATTCCTTACAGAGCTTTGAGTGATGCGCATTTTACCAACTGATCCATGAAAAGGGGATTCTTGAACAAAATGGCTAAGTGAAAGGAGATAATATTAAAAATATGCTTATGTGGAATTTTAGTTGTGACATGCACTGTGAACTTTGCTAATGATTTCAGATATCAGACTATTCTGCAATTAAGAAACAGTTCAATATATTTTTAAATTGTAGCTCTGAAAATGTAATTTATGTTTCCAGTACTTCTATCTTAAATAGTCTTTCTGGGCTTAACAAAAATTTGGATACAGATTGTTTAAAAATTTGCAACTCCAACACTAATTCGGCTGAAAAGTTTCTGAGGAACAACTGTTACATCAACAAATATAACTCTCTAAATATATATGAGATTAAGATCCTTGCTGTTAAAGATATTCACCTTAATTTTAGGTGCTTGAGGCACAGAAAGCTTAAAAATACCACTGAAAAGAGTGCTGTGACATCTGAGCCGTGGCACACAACTCACGTGCCCAGTGACAAACAGCATGCTCTGCCCTTCTTTCGGTCCATGGGAAGAGTTGATTTTGGATTTAACTTAAGGGTGAGGCAAGTGCTTTTGAGATAACATTTTGCAATCCCTTGCTGCTCTGTTCTTATTTGCAGGCCCATTAAATACAGTTTTGCAAGAACAGCTTTCTCATTTGAACTGCTCAATAATGACAACATTCTTTTGTGGTTTAAGACTAACCTAAGCCAGTTCCGGAGCACCTGGCAGGAGATATTACGGGTTTTGTGTACTTCAGGCAGTTAGTTTGTATTGTTGCAGGGTCTGAGTTACAGATTTTCTTCTAAAAATAGAAGTATTTTGCCTCTGGACAGTAAAGGGAACATAACATTTACATTCAAAACAATTAAATAAAAGCATCCTCAGTGAGATAACGGTAACGTTGTAATGTCAGAACTACAGTGGGATAAGGGAGCCTCCTTTCAAGGGCCCCAGCCAAGCCATAGTAATTTAAATTCATTAGCTGAGCATTAAGTCCTTCAGTTTTAGCTCTGTGTCCTGTCATAAGCAATCAGATGAAAAGAAAGAAGTTTACTAAATTAGTAGTAAGCCACTGACTAGTTTTCCCAAGGTTTAAGCCTTGCACTCTCTCTGTGCCAACCCCTGCAATTCAGTCATCTTGAAGCAGCTCCACAGTATAATTTGTGGCAGCTGGGGACTGCATTCGTGCTCTGCTCTGGGCAAGCAAACAAACCAATGATCACACAGACAAGTGGCCAAAAGCAGCTAGCAGGGCAGAGCAAGTGCAGGGCAAGGATTTGAAACTTCCCCTGAGCACACTATCTGCCTACAGCTATTTTTGATTTAAGAGATTGCCTGAACCTGATGTGGTTTATCTGGTTAGCAACCGTAGGTGAGTATTTCTTCCAAGTATTTCTACTATCTCTCTCCAAGCCATGTTAACTTCATCCATGGACAAGGTGTTCTGCAGATCTGCTGTTCAGTGTGTGAAGAAATCCTGTTCTGTTGTCGATGGAGACTGCTTCAAAGCTGTGTACAGCAAAAATAACCAGCCAAAGCGAACAGGTGCCAGAACATAACAGGAGCATAGACTAGTTTTCTCCTGGAACTCTATGGGTCTGAAAGATGTTAACGTCACCTACCTTCCTGACTTCCTTCCCAGACACAGCCAGGACAGAAGATAGTCAGCGCTGGAGCCCTGCAGAGCCCAGCTTCCCAAGCTGCGGACAAGCAAGGAAGGGTGAAGGCAAACGCTCTTTGGCTGCCACAATGTGTAGAAATTATCTGATAACTCCATGAGATTCTGGAGAACAGGTTTGCGTCTCACAGCAAATGAATAGAAAACCTGCACATGAAATTGTTGCCCAGGAGTCTGAATCTAGAATTAGTACCATAAACTTTCTGACCATCGCTAGACTGTTTCTCCCTAATATTTCAAAGAAGCACAGAAACCAACAGTCCTTAGGGAGGTTCTGCTATACTTAAAGCACTCATAGTGGAGACTTAAATCTACAGTGCGGGAGATTCTTTAGTGAAGCCATCTCTTGCGTCTGATAAACACACCTGAACTAAACAATGTGGCCCTTTAGGATTTTCTCAGACAGCTTTCAGGGCCCCGACAATTCTTTGTTGACTCACTTGTGAAATAAGTTCATGATCTTTGCCTTGTCCATGTTCAGCAGCTCTGCATAGGATCTGCATGCAAGATACCACGGTGCTTTTTTTATGTAAGTGTCTGTTAGGAATCCCACCACCACTACTAATTTATTCCATATAAACAGCAGTGAAATCATGAGAAAATAGAGGCTCCTGTTTACTACCTGCATGGCCTACTGTCACACAAGCGCATATAAGTGCTGCATTTTGGTCAGCTCTTGCTGAGTGTAGCAGCCACACTTAATTTATCTTGTCTAAATCAATGAGCTGAGTAGTTACCACTCTCACTGAACATGGAGATGGTTCAAATTATAGATTGGTGAAATAAGTCTATTTACACAGTAAAGCACATATTAAGCATTGAGAGAAAAATAAAAGCAGAAAATGCTTAACCATCTTGGGGTTTTTTTGCCCAAGCCTTTAAGAATAACCTGTAATTTTTCAACTGAAGATTAGCATAATTCAACATGTTACTGTTTTAGAACTACATTGCTATATTTACTATTAAATGGTGGAAAAGAGATTGATTGGATATCATACTTTAAATTAGTAGGTGACAGAGTGATTTACGTTACTTTTAATTTGGGAGGAGGAGGTTATGAATTAGCTGTCCGATGGCTAATAAATCTTGATAAATCAGAGGAGTAAATGTTGAAAAAAAACCTGAATTACTGAAGTGTAAATTCAGAATCTAATTTCAGAAAGTATATAACTTTTCTTTTGAATATAGATCAAATTTTCTCTTAAAAATAGTGAGGACATTTCCCCCCGTGTATGAAAAAATGTTTCAGAACATCAGCCTTCTGAAAACTCATGTCTCCATTTATTCATGACCAATTTGTTCCTGAAAGAGTAAAGAGCACATGGACAGTTTCAGTTCAAATCAAGGACTATTTTTGCTTGAGACAAAAGTAGCAGTTTAAGGAGGAAATGAGACTGTTTTGATGTATCTGCATCATAAGGACTGCTGAGGTAAATCAGGAACTTGAAAAATGCATATATCTTCTGACTGAATCTTTCTTTACAAGTATACAATGGGGATAGAAACAGAGGCTATGATGAAAATCACTAGCATTGTCAGAGTCAAAAGTGAAACTGTACTTAATTGAGAGAAAAAAGTGGAGGCATGAAGGAAGGGTGGAGGGATGCTCCTTCACATTCAGAGAATGGCATATGGTATAAGCAAACAGCAACAAAATTAGAATGAAAAAATACATGCAAAGCTGTGTAGACAAACACATATGTAAAAGGGTGCTTGATCTTCACCATGTTTGATTAAAGCCAGAAGCTTAGAATGCTTTCAAAAGAATTTCTACATAACGTAGGAAAAGATGCTTGAAGTCGGTAATTCAGGTGCTAAGCCATCCACTAACTGATAACAATGGAGAGATTTTTCCATTCGATTGGATCCTTTCTTGCTGAGAATCTAATACTGAATCTAAAGAGCTGAGATTAGCACTGTTCACAAGAAACTGGTGAGAGATTTTTAACTTCACCGGCTAAGAAAGCAAACTGCTAGTAACGGAACCAGAAAAACTGATATTAGGTTTATGAAGGCACCTGAGGTGGGAGTAGACTGAATCAGGTTAAGATACTATTAATTACCATAAGATATAAGCTTATAGTAATGTTTTGGGCATCTTCATAGTAAGATTTGCCTTCACTGCGATAGTACACTTTATATGAAGACAGCATGCTGGTATTTCTATCAAAATTTCAAACAGGAGCTACAGGAATGTTTTATCATGGCCACAGTTTTGTCCCATTCGGGGCAGCTCTGCGTGCGTGTATGTGTGTGCATTTAGAAAGAAATGCTTTTACTTCTTTTGGTGAAAGTAGATTTTTTTTCCTGAACTTTTTTTTACCCAAGAACTTTTCTGCTTTGTAGAAATTCTTGGGTTTTTACTTCAAGCTCAGCATAAGCAATCTTCTAAGCATGAAAAGGACGGGGTTCTATAAAGTTTCTCCATAAACAGATGGCTCTGCTTTTAACAAAATGTCTTTCCTCTCACGTGTACAACCCATGCTATGACCAAAGTAAATGAGAAGCAATCATAATTCTGTTCCTTTGGCTATATCTTTTGGATACCCTCCAACATAAAATGCATTAGCAGAAAAATGTACTTGTCCTTAATTAATTTATAGCTTAGAGCAGAATACCATAAATAACAGTTGAACTTCAGCTGCAGAGGTTTTAAAGTCATGGATAAAATATTCTATAAAATTTATAATAAACCTTAAACAGTGCTAGAGGACAAGTAGAACTAATTCTCAATTATCTTAGGAATTTCTGTGATGGACAACTGAGTGTAAAGGATGTTTATTTTGTAATACATTTTGGTTCTATTGAATTTATTGTCATTGTGGGAGAAAAAATTATCTAAGTTTTACCTCTATCCTGAACAAATACACTTACTAAACTGAAATATTTGTTTGAGGGTTTCGATTTGTTGTGTTTTGTTTTGAAATAGCTTGAACCACATAAAGTATGCTGGCATATCTTGTTTTGATGCATGCATGGTTGAACGTTACAGAATCTGTATGATATAGTGTGTCTTTATATAGGAACAGAGGACTGGAAAGGATCTAATGGGTCATCAAATCTATTGTCCTAATATGGCAGGAATCCCATTTTATAATCCCCTTCATGAAGTTATTAGGTTCCATTGTGCATGCAACTAGGATTTTTACTGCTGTTAATCCAACTGGAAATTTGTTCAAAAATTTCATTGCTCCAACTGAGAATGCTTTTGGTTTCTAGCATAGATTAAATTCTGGCCAATCTGTGCCGATGGGTTCCCTTGCCAACATTGTCATTTAATTTAAATGGCTTTCCCATCTCCCTGATGTTTACCTCTACGGTATATTTATAGACAGCAACTGGATCTCTTAACAGCTTTTATTTTGCTAGGGCATGTAAGCCAAGCTCTTCATTCTGTCTTCTCATATGATAGGTTCTCTATTCCCCTGATCATCCTAGAAGTCCATCTTTGTACCTGAATAAGTCTGAGGTAATGTGCTACAAATGACAAAGTACAACAGTCTTGTATAATAGCATAATAAAAGAAACGATAGCAATCAGAGTAGTAATTTCAAACTTGTAAAGATATGTGGTGCCAAATATTTAGGAGGTTGAGTAAAGGTTTTGAAATCTTCTAAGGCAATCTTTACTAGAAATAATGGGAGTTTTTTTCTAAGTTGTTGATTGAAATTTCAGTATGAAAGGTTTTGGTTTTTAATCAAAAGCTGGGAAATCAATGAAATTTCTAATTTGATTGAGATCTTCAGCCAGTGTAGCGTGCAGATGATTAGATTTGTCACCATAATTGATGAAGAAATGGGTCTGGCATTTTGAAAGTCTATTTGATAATAATGACTAAGAAAATTCCTATGAACACTGAATAGTATGTGATGAGTCCTCCCTGGAGAAGCCACAGTTGCATTCGCGTGTTGCCTTTAAGAAATTTCAGTGGCAGACTTCAAGGTGTTGGTTCCCTGGAGTTAGCTCTGCAGAGTGTTCCTGCCAGTGTGAGCCACTGGAAAGCAGAAGAGAATATGGGGACAACTGATCCCACCACCTCACAGGACCACAGAGAAAAGGATATCTGGTGAAATCCAGTATCCCCTGGTCTCTTGTGCCATAGCTTCTTGGAAAACTCCAGGAAAATCCTGACTCCCAGCACTTAATACTGTGTGACAGCAATCCTTTTTTTGCTGTTTTAATCCTTACTGAGTCAATAGTTTAATCAAGTTTCAAAGGGAGCTTCATACAGAAAATTATTCCCAGCCTTGCTGAGCCTGCCATCCCACCGCTTGGGGCCATGATCACTGGAATGTAGGATGTCTCTGTTAGTGTGGAGGAGAGACATTGTTGGTCTGGGGAAGGGGCATTTGTTTTTCTACAATCCTTCTTTTCTCAGGAATAAACACATGATTTCTTCTTTTAGCTTTTTTCTGTCCTGTAGCATAAGTTAAAAAGAGCTTTTGTAATTCACTGTAGGAGAACAAGCACAAATTTAAGCTCGTACACGCGTATACAAAGATCAATGAAAATTAAAAGCTTTCAAAACACAAGCAATTTCTTAAGCAAGAGCAAAAGAGAATCCCAACCATGATTACAAGCAATTAAACGTACAATTAAGGAAATACATGTCAGGGCACTGCATTGGGGGCTGCTCCCTGGGGACTGGGAGCAGGAGGAATGCCCATGGCCACTAGTGGTCATCAGGCACTTTCCTGGGGATGGGCCAAGGCCGGGACGGACCGTGAGCCCACGAGTTGACCCAGCTTGGTGGGGCCCATGGCTGGGCAGGGCAGGCCTGTGGGGAGCTGGAGACTGGCCCTGCTGCGGTGATGCTGAGACAGGGCCTGATGGCCCTGGCGGGGCTGCCATGGGGTCCTGGGCCCTCAGGGCCCTGACAATAAATTAAACAGAACTGTAATTCTGATGAACATTTCTGACGATAATAGTCGTCATCAGATAGTTGATTTGATACTGGAAGCCATTGCATGCTGCCTGCCCCCATGGTGGCCTGTGGCCTGTGGGAAGTAGGTGCCCCATCATGCATCCTGAAGCCTTCTCCAGTGTTGCTGGTGGGGCGTAAGATCCTTGTCATGATCAGCTTCAGCCTGTGTCCTATTCTGACCAGCTGTGCATAGCCAGACCTTCACAGTGCCCCACCAGACTGTCTGTCCAGAAGAACTTGCCCTTCGTTGTACCATCCCCAGTGTGACAGCTGGGGCTTGGAGCTGCAAGGGAGTGAAAAACAACTTCGAAAGCTCTTTGCTTTCCCTGGCTGTTCCTTTGAGGGTCCTGAAATCAATGGGAAGATGGGGACTTTCATCAAAGCTGTTGTTAGGGTATCTTGGCCAACCTGCCAAAGAAAACTTCAACTTTCTTTCTCCTAAGTTTGGTTCCTTGATCTGTGGTGCTTCAGGGGAAAGGGGCCATGTGTATGTGAATGAGGAAAGCTGAGAGACTTTCTCCAAAACACATCTACAGAGAATCAATAGCTTTGTATTACTGCACCGAGAGTAACAAACTCTCAGCAACAAACAAACCGAGAGCAACTGACGAAAATTATTCTGTTTAGTCCATGTGATTAAAACTCTCAACAACTGGGATGGAAAAAACAGCCCCAAAGACATCCTGCTATGCAAAGGGCTGTGATGTTATTGTAGCCCTGTTAGATTAAAGATGCTAGTGGAGCAAACTCTGCAAGCAAAGCTGCTTCTTTCATTAACCTAATGGGTAGTTGGGAGCATTTTTGATGTACCTCTGTGATGGCAGTGAGTGAAATACCAGCTTTATTTAAGTGTGTGGCAAAATCCCATGGGCTTTTCCGTGCATCACAATGTTGTAGAATGGAGAGCATTGTAATTCAATACAGCGCTATTCATCCTGACTGTTTCTTTTGTTTACCATATTTCCTGTGGCATCACTTAGTTAAAATGGAGAATAAGACATGTACAGGCATAAATATTTTCTCAAGATATTTTGAAGTTTAATGAAGAAAAAGGTTTTCCAGAGTAGCGTGAAACATCTGCCTTATCCTGCTGCTTGGTAAAACATCAGAGGCTCTGAATTACTCAAGTCCTAACGGTGTTCCAGGATGTCCTCTCTTGGGAAGATTTAGGTGTAGTTACTACACTTGGAAGATGACTTTAAAACAATATATAGTGGAGGGAAAGTAGTCTTAAGGGCCTGTTTTTAAACCATGTCTTCTGTGAACAAGGTTTCTGCAAATCATGAACAATGCCACTTTTTTTTTTTCATTCAGTACATTGGGTTTTATTCTCATTTAGACTGATGAAAATCCAGAGTAACTTCTTTAAACTCACAAGAGTCAAGACAAATGAGGTCAGAATTTGTCCCATTAAGCCTTAGTCCACCCTTTTTGTAATCTTAATAATTAGTATGAGCTGATTGTCAGAAAACTATTATTTGTTCCTTATACTTTGTGAATTGCACTGAAAATTAAGCTCTTCATTGTGAAAACATGGCTCACTTTCTTTTATTAGCTCTAGATAGTTGCATATTAACTTTCAAAGACAATAGTCTTGATCTTTTATCTGCTCAAATTAATGAGAAAACTCTCACTGACTTTTTTGAAGGACAAACTTTTTGCAGGGCAAAGAACTAGTTTCTGTAAATCCCATGTGCCTCATACAAACTATACCTACTTTCTTTCTTGTAAACTGTCAGGCCAGATGTGATTCAGAGCTTGTGGGTGTAACAGTGTGATAACCTGAGTTCTTGCACTTGTAGGAATGCTTTCTAATATTAATAAATAAATAGGTGGATAATTGCTCAACTTTCTCCTAGAACTAGCTGTTCAAGACTGAAGTTTCCTAAACAAATTTTCAAGAATATTAAAGTATTTATCAATAAGATAATATGGGGGGTTTTTCCTATGAAGCCAAGTTTAACTTAATGTATTTGCACCAATGTAACTGTGATTACAGCTAGTTAAGATTTTATTATTGTATCTACCCTTGTGTGGTTCACAACCCAATAAATCTCATTCATCCAATTCAGCAAGGACAAAAAAACCACCCTACAAATACAAGTTGGTATTTACTATTTTGCAAGAATTCACATAGAGTTTGTTAAGAAATAATGGGGAAATGTGCCATGCACTGTTCTAACTACTATTAACTTAGATCCTGTAGTAGTCCTGCTTTATTCCTTAAATGGTAATGTCCCTAATATAACTACATTGTTATTAGGAGAACTATACTAATTATTTAAATAACAGTCAGTATGTAGAGTTGAACAAAATTGTTACTGTTTTCTTTAAAAAGATCACAGCTTTCCAGAACACCATGTTCTCCCTGACCAAATGTTTTGACAAAGGAAAGGCCTCCGTGGTCTCACAGCCCTCAGAAGATCTCTGGCACCACCAGATCTTTCCATGTTATCCCTGAAATGCATTTGACCTACCAAACTTTGCTTATACCATAACCATGCTGCACAGTTGAGAAGGTCAGGGCAGCATTCAGGGAATCCACAAGGTGGATTCAAATTCTGGTTGTTTATGCAAATTAATCAAATGTATGAATGAGTGTTTATCTAATAAGAGACCTTGCCTCCCTCCAGTGTTATGGCTCTGTTCCCCATATTCCCTGCTTTCCAGTAGCAAAGCTGCCAGTTCCCTCTATATCTGCTATGCCTTTGTGGTATTTGGAGTTGTCACCATGTCCTCAGCCTTCTTTTGTTTGCTTTGTGAGCTGTGAAGGAAACTGTCCGCAGCTCTTGCTGAGCTGTGGATTGCCCAGCTTGGCCAGCCAAGGGACTCACGCGTTCTCACTGAGCAGCTCGAAGTCAGCAGACTGTGTGCAGTGTGACTAATAGATGGGCCAAACTGGACATGTTACTTCTCTGCTGTCATTCCGTCATTTCGCTGCATTGCATTGCACATATTCTGCAGAACTCGTCTATCAATGAGGAACCCAGCACACTACCTACCAGCTTTTTCCTTCCCTCTTCACGGCTGCCTTTTTTTTTTTTTTTGATTGAGTGTGTTACTTGGTGTTGATGATTGCTAAATTAAAGCAGAAAGCTGTAACTTGTGGTACCAGCTCTTAGGAGGCAGCAGAATTGTGAGGTTTTACCATCTGGGTTGGTATACTGTATCATACCTGCAAACATGTTGCCTCTTCAGGTTGCTGTGCACTGTCATGGCTTTGGAGACACCTGGATAATGTCAATGGGAATCTCTAAATTAAAAACCATAAGTATTTTCAAGCCACTCCAAGTCTGGAAGTCTGTGTTTCTAGCTGGCCTGCTGGTTGGCAGGCAGAATAAGCAGAACATGCTGCTTCTTGCTTTGTCCTCGTGTGCAGCCCCTGAGCCTTATCTTTTCTCTAGGGAGCAGCAGGGACCCCAGTCACCCTCAGGTGGGAGCAGCAGAGCAATGGGACAGGGACAGCTCCATCCTCGACTCCCTCCTCCCCGCTCCGGACCTAGATTCTAGTGAAGCCCCTGCTCTGGAGGCATCCCTCGAAACAGGTATTGTCCAGCTTGACACACGGGAGCTTCCAGGTGGAGCTGAGCTCCTAAATAAATACTATTCAGGAGGTGCTGTTGCAATAGCATGGCTGGAAAGCAACACTTGAGCTTCCTGCAGATGTCATCTCCAGGAGGTGACCAAATTGACTTAAGTCATCTCTTGTCTTTTAAAAGCTCATCTGAACTGCAGAGCTGTCAAAGCCCTCAGGGGCTATTGAGAATTACCAAGGACATCCTGAATGTACATTATTTTCTCTGAAAATTTTTAGCATAATGAGTTAATAATAAGAATCCTGAGTTAATGAGTTAGTATAAGGAGGAACTCTTCAACAGGCACTGCTGACTTTTATGACCATACCAGGTGTCTCACAAAATTCATCTGGGATTTTACCTGTCTTTAAAAAGCCCCATTGCTAGTATCCCATTGGTTATACAGTAATCTTTATTTACAGTTTTAAAATGCCTCATGACGGTGAAATTGAAATTGTGAGCCCAGCTCAGAAACTGAAAGGCAAGCAATAACTGATTTTATAAAAATTTCACAACTCTAAGCCTAATATCATATCATAGTTCTAAAAGTTTGACTCATTTGGAAAGCTCAGGATTGTCTATATTAATTATGGCCCTAGAAGATCTATCTCAATTGGCAGATAAATTCCATTTGTGGTCAAGGACTGCAAACACAGTCTTGCTGGAACTGAAAGTTGTAGATTGTGCAATTTTTATGGCTTGTATAGCTTTTATATTTTTAGTTGATTGAAGCGTGCGATACATCATATAATCCTCCTTAAACTGTCATTCATAATGCTAATTTCCACTCACTTGACATAAATAAGTTCTTTCTTAAATATGTATAGTTACTATTTTGCCTAACAATGTTACACAAACAAAACTTTATTTTTCTCTGATACAAAGTTGATGTGAGTACAAACTGCTAATGATGTGTGTCTAGTTGTGGAATTCTTAAACCAAATTTAAAAAAAAAAACCAAATATTTTCTTTTTTATTTAAAAATATGCATGTGTTATGAAATCCAATAGGTGTTCCATTTCTTCAACAAGCCGTTTATTTAATCCTCCACCTTTATAGGCATTTGGAAAAGTTTCTCTGAGGTTTGAGAAAGTCCAAAACAATTGCACTTTTCACCTTTTTTCAAGACACAGTGAGAAGAACAATTCTGGTTTTTATTTCTTTCTAGAAATGAGACAAGTATTTGCAGGGAACTCTCTTGTTCTTGTGTTTGGCTATCTGCAGAAATTGTTTGTGTAACTGTACTTCATACCCTGTCTGAGCAGAAGGTGGGGGAGCTAAGCCTCTTGCTGGCACACCAGTTCATGGTGTCTGTGCCATAGTGCTAAATGCTGAGTTCTGACAATATTTTTGTTTTCTAGACTTTCCTGTCCCTCTAATTATAAACCCTTGTCTTCCACATATACGCTTATTTCAAAAAGTTCAAGGTTTGCTGAATACGTGGTGTTTGCTGCTTTCTGCGGGGCATGGCCAGGTGATTCCTAGTGTCTGGAAGGCCAGTGCTGCAGCTGAGCCCATGCTACCGTCCTGGCATGTTCTGCCAAGCATTTTTTGCATGCAGGCTTTTGGTTTTTCTTCATGCAAAAAAAGTAATAATATTTGTATCAGTAGGTGCAATTATAATAAGGATTTTTTTGCAATCCTGAGAGCTACATGTCAAGCACATGGCAAACTCTCAGGTGTACAGAGATTCTCTAAATATGGCCATTTCATAGCAGGTCAGTTTGTCACTCCTAGAATCAACTGACAAACTGCTGACTGATTTTTTTTTTTTTTAATTTATATTGTTTGTTTGGCACCCAGTCAATGATGTTGTACAGGATGAATTTAAAAGATATAGTAGCATATCAGAGTTTGGAATTTACTTTGATTAAATGAATTAAATGATCAATATGGAGGCAAACAGTTTTTTCAGATTTTGACTGAGTTTAATAATTTCTCTAGACAGTAATATCCAAATCCTAAAGCACTGTGTTCATAAAAGAAAATCTGAAAGTGTAACTGAATAGAAATGAACATGAAATGAGTCAGTTTTCTAGCTGATAAATATTATAGTAATAAACAATGGTATGTATTCCTCAAATTGCATTTAGTTTAGCAGATTCTTTCAGGTTTGAAGATATAAAATAGTCTTAATAATTTGGTAAAGAAAATATTTATTCTACATTAGGGCTTTGTCCTGACTTTTCTGAAAATCTTGTGAAGGCTTTCAGAGAATACTCAGTGTATATGTACAGCAGAGGCTCAGCTGGTTAGTCTGACCTTGCTTTTTCTGGACAGCTGTGTTTACCAGTCAGCTACTGGTAAGCACAGCTCTGGAGAGCTCTGGTGAGCTGCCCTTTAACTTTCAGCTGGACTGAAAAAAACTCCTTCACCTCTGAAATTCCTGCAATGTGCATGTGGACAAATACAGATAAGGAAAAGCTCTTATCTGTGGCCTATGCAGTGAATATTAAGAGGATACCTCGCTCAAAGCTCACTTAGGCATTGTCACTAGGGATAGAAACCTGAGTGAGGTCTATTCTCACTGGGAGGAAAACAGTACGTGAAAGGTGAAATGAGCATGTGAGAATACATTCTGTTACATCTTGTTTCTTAAGATAACTAATATGACAGCAGCTTAATATGACAAGAGGTGAATTTGCATCCTCACAGAAGGAAAACTGGTTGATCTTCCTTTTCCCAAACCAAAGGTGAGAAGCTAAGAAGCAATAACAATACCAGTTTGAGCAATTCAGAGGCAGGAGGAGAGGTTAAGCTTTTGACCATAACTGGCATTTACACCTAAGAAAGCGGCTGCCTGGGCAGTGCAGGGTCTGGCTTGCTCCCTGTGGAGCCAAGACATGCCAGAGCTGCCAACAGTGACTGCAACAGGTCCTTGCCAAGGCCATGGGTCTGCCACTCTTGCACAGGAGAATCAGCCGAAAGTAATTTTTCAGCCATCTAAACTTCCTTGAAGGTAGCTCAAAAATATTTAAGTAAACAAATAAGTAATGCTGAGACATTACATAACTTCTGGGTCAGACAGTTTTTGACTAAATAAAGAGAAACAGTCATTTCTCTATTTATATGCTGCTTTCTAACCTGACTTCTTACCTGATTTACCAATCATATCACAGAATCACATAATGACAGAATGTTAGAGGTTGGAAAGGACCTCTCAAGATTATCTAGTCCAACTCCCCTGCTAGAGCAGGTTCCACAGGAAATACCACCTGTATATGCCTCCTCCCTTCTTTTTTTTTTTTTTCTATGATGACCAAACTTTTTGGCATTATTGTGAAAAGTCAAATCAGTCTTTTAAATTTGTATTGAGAGACCCAGTGATCCCTCAATATCTAGAGGCACCCTCCAATTCCCTTCGGCAACACTAAGATCCACATTGCTTTTCTATCATCCACCTACTCATATGAAATAGGAATTTGAAAATTTTAAGATTAGTTTTTTTCAGATTTACATTAATTATTAAAAATTAGTCCCTAGTTTCACTTGCTCTAACTAAAATAAAACTAACGTGAATCCATTGTTTATTGCTGTTTCTTAAATTACTTGTTTTGGGCAATAATGGCCAAATTCTCCCCTCTTTTCCTCCCAAGAAAGACCGTTCAGCACAAGGAGTTGTGGCTAGAGAGTCAAATGAGTTCATTTCCCAGTTAGGTAGCTCAGTAAGGGTGAGCTTTTGGCTCTTTTCAGTACTTTTTAGAAATACTGAGTTCTCTGCTCCTCTCAGCCAGGAGTGTCCCTATGGCAGTGGGCTGTGTACTGATGCCTTGTAGAAAATCCATCCAAACAGCACAAGCCACTTGAGTTTGTGACTTCATTAACAAGAAGCTGGCAGTGTTGGTTATAGCAGGGACTGTGAGAAGTGGACACAGTGCTGCAGTCTAACATTTGCCACTAAGTGTGGATCTGTTAGATGCTTATAAGGAGATGCCAAATACCTGTTATTGCTTCCCCAGGCAACAGCAAAATTGGCCTTTGTGATGATGAATTTATGGATCCATTGACAGTTTATCAGTCAGCTTACTGATGTGCCCAAATTAGGGGCATAGTCTCTTCAAAGACGTCAGTGGTGGCTCAGAGAGGCAAAACTGAGACGTCCCAGCACATTCCAGGGGCAGGATGCGGTGGTGTTCTCCAGCCATAGAGAGGCTCGAGCAATGCCACCCTCTGCCCAGCACCTTTTTCCATGGAAAGAAAATTAGGGGATGCTTTTCCTGATAGACAGGAGCTGTGGAGGACTTCAGCAGTGATCACTGGAGCTGCATAACTGAGGATGAGGACAGGCCTGAAGTCTTAACATACCCTTAGAGAGCTCAGGCTCCATTTCAAAGACACTGAAGATTATGGATGAAACCTAAACTCCTAGCTCAGTCACACAAGAGAAATATTTAAAGATGAACATTGTGAGTTTGTGACAGTGTAGATGATTTTATCTTTGTGTGGGGTTGTAAAATACCCACTCCATTTGTAGGAGCAATTTTTTTTATCTTTCCATGACTTTGAACAGAAACTTCTTTCTAAGAAAAACAAGGAAGTATTTTTTACTTAATCCTTGTGGAAAAAAAAAAGAAAATTCAACCTTTTTTTAAAAAATTAAGTAATGTAGTGTGTTTTGCTAGTTGCAACAAGACAAACACAATCCACTTAGATTTTATCCCTGTTGAAATTGGATTTTAAGAAATGAAATCACAGACATTAAAGCAACTCAAATCTGGCAGCAGGTAATTTTAGTTATGTTAATGAAAGACCAAACCCATGGAGAGGTATTTGCTTTTTCCTCCTCTCTTCCTCCCCTACTCAAAGTAGCTATGATGTGTTGTCATCTTAGCTGAATTTCTGCTCTGAACTAAAAAGCCAGGTGAAGATTTGAGCACATCAACATTGACAGGCTGTTCAAAAAAAGATCAAAACCACCTCACCCTACAGATAACTCTTAAACTTCATTCTTTTCAAGTGAAGAAATTGTCTAGGGATTTTGAAACCAAGACATTAGAAGAGGCACGTAAATATGGTTTCTATAAATGAAAGGTATTAAAGTGGGTAAGTCCATTTTCAGTGCCCAGGTGAGGTATCTGCAGGTTTTTGTGCTGTGCCTGTCAGCATGAGGCATTATTTAAATCAGTTAGGCTGACATTTACTTCTTTACTTTCTTTGCCACAAGTTCTGAAGTCAGTGGAAAGCATGCAAGATTACTGGGAAATAATGACAGTCACTGGGCTGGCACTGCCAGGAATGAAGTAAGACTCTCCTTTTACCTCTTTAGTAGTGACAAGTGAAGTCCAGGCCTTTGAATAATGCAAGGACCACTCTAGAGTCTTGCAGTGCTAGTCCTTGTATCAGTGACATGAAGCAGAAGAGCTCAAAGTTTGTGCCACTGAGCCCAGCAAAAGCCAGGAGAAGCCTGATGTGAAGTGGGAATGTTGTGCAACTTCTCTCTCTGCTTCAGCTTCTCTGTCTCTTCCTGACCTCTAATGAACTGCTCTATCTCCAGACCATCATCTAGAATAAGTAATATACTTCTGCATTGACCTAACTTATTTGAAAAAATACAGATTCTTTTCTGGTTTCCCACCACTCTCCACTTATTTTCTCTCTGCCCACAGTGTATTTATGGTGAGTTACACTTTCCCTTTGCACGGCTGGTTATTTTTCCATTTCCTTTTTTTGTAAAGGAGCAGGCTGTGGAAAGGAAAGGCTGCAAATTAAACAGTGCCAGGACATAAGCACAGATACTGAAAGGTGAATGTCTGTACTCTTATTAAACCTTTGGAGTGGTCCCCAGTACACTTTTGGCCAGGCCACATAACACCCTCCTGAATCATTTGAGAGCATGTTTCAGGAGTCAGCATGGGCTAGGAGCAATTCCCAGTGAGCAGTGTGGATGAAGCCAGCATGTTATGGATGCTAAGAGTGCTTAAGAGTCTGAAGGATTTTCCAGGACAGCTGGCCTCACAGTCAGAGAGCAGTCCTGGACGTGGTTAATCTCCAGTATAAATGTAGCCAGAGAATTCCTTTTTTTTTTTTCTGCCCCAAAGGGAAAAATATTATTGTAAAACCACCAAAATTGATAGTGAAACTCAAGGGCGGGTTTAGTATCAGAGACTATTTTTAACTCTTTGGTTTGAAACCAGTTAAACTTCACAGAGGAGGAACCTTTTGGGAGGTGGAATGCTGCCCAGCCTAACAGAGGGTGTTACATTCACCTCTCACCAAAGGAACCGGCATTTATGTGCAAGCTGGTACTCTCTGTCTATCAACAACTGAAACTTGCTACAAAGAAGTCACTGAGAGATCTGGAACTTGCTCCCTGCTTTGGTTGACAGCTGAAATTTGAGATGCTGCAGATGTGTTTTTACACTGTTGTCTCTCGGAGACACTATCTGTAGAAGATACAGGTCCTCTGTATAATATTTTTTCCCTTTGCTGTAAAATCTGTAACAGTATCTAAGCCATGATTATTTTTTGTTATTTTCCTAAAACAAAAGAAAGAAAACTAATTAATGTAAAATGTAGCTATAGTCATTTACTAGTTTCAAGAAAATCAGAGCTGTGCAAATCATGGTTACTGAAAAGAATACAGGATTCGCGATTCGTGTCTGGTCAGCAAGAAACAACAAAATACTTCCCTCAACCCAAAGCTTTAAGTTTCCTTTTGGGACATTTAGCTTTTTGTCTTGTCTCACACTTGTTAAAATTAAAGTTAATTTTGAAATAAAAAATAATTTTAAATGGAAAATTTGAAATAGATTTTGTAGAAAGCTAGTGAGAGTTAGTTTCCTCATTTCCTAATTGTATGCCCTATTTGCCCTATTTGTAGTTCATTCCTAGGACAAAGTAAGATGGCAAGGACCACAGAGTGACTTTACGTTCCATGCTGTGTTCCCTCAGTGATGCATTCACTTAGGTGTCTTTGTTGGTCATCGTAAGGGTAGGGACAAGGGACTTGGAGGCAAAAGCCGTGAGGATTATCAGCCTGCTCCTGTCTGTTGCTGCTTTCAGCAGTTTTTTGCCATCTTGAAAGCAGAAAATGCACTTTTAGAGGAACAGTGGTCCTTAGAAAATACTTACGAGAGATACAGCGTGCTTCATAAGTCCACAGTATATTTGATCTTGCAGGTTATCAGCTTGGTTCTATGCTGTCAACAAAAAGAAATGACTAATGCTTACCTAACGCCAAAGATTACCCATTTGCAGGAGTGAAAAATCCTCGGTAGGCCAGCTAATCTGCATCACCTCTCTTACCATTTTCCAGGCACATTCTGGCTGTCAGATGATAAAACAAATGTTTAGTGGGTTTGGACGGAAACTAAGGGTGACATTGCTAGCTTTGTCTTCATATGAAGTTCACAGTTTGATTTTCAATTGAAATGGCATATCTCAAAAGGGCAGAAAGCTGTAAAACCATATGTGAAGAGTCGTGATAGGGCACAGTGCTCATGCAGCCTTCAAAGGGTGCCTGTGTCTTGAGACAGGAACCATCTACTGGGTGCAAGCCACGCAGCCCCAGGAAGCAGGGGCATTTCTTTCCTCCAAGGATCCTTTTCCTTTGGATCAGGCATCCTGGGCACAGAACACGCCAGTGGGCTGGAAACAGGCTGCAAAGAGGGATGAGTAGGAACCAATGTGCTCCCATGTCTCCCAGCTCAGTTGAAACAGGCTAGAAAGGCTGCACCTCTGGCAGTTAGCACTGTTGCCACCTACTTTGCTCCTGGCCAGTCCCTTTCAGCCACATAGCCACTCTGGAGGATAAATACCTAAACTCTCATCAGACCTAGTGGCATGTTGGTCTAGTGGTGTCAGCTACTTGAGCTGTCTCTTCTCTATGACTCCTGTTTGTACTTTCTGGCAGCTGGGAAGCACAGTAATCAAAACATGGGTAGAGTGATATATAAAAGTTTATTTTTTTTGACTGAATGATGATCTAATAGCTTATCATTCCTCATGCCTCATGCATCCAAGATGTTTTTCCAGATGAAGCCTGGGAAACATGAATCTTTGTGAAACAAGTCTATGTTACTCCTTAGTTGGTCAGCATGCATTACTCAAGTAAAAGTATTCCAGCTGAAACCACAAGTTTTCCTGAAAATGACAAAATTAATGGAATTATACCAGCATAAAGTCTGTTCTTTGTAAATCTGTGCCATAATTTAGCCAGAGAAGAGTTTATCTTGGAATTAAGAAAAGAGTGTTAAAGGGGTATAAATCTGCCTTAGTGATGACTTGGTTTCCTCTTTAGTTTTGTGAAATCCTTTTATGCAGATTATATCTATTCAGAATGACACCTGGATATGGAATTTTCAAAAATCTTTTTCTTTGAGAAGATTTGAGAATACATTTCTGTTTATTCCTTTCATGTCTTTTTTCAAGCAAATGAACTATTGTTATAATCCTTACTGAATATAATCCATGTGCTGCTATGCTCCACCCTTACAAGAAAGAATTTTAGAAGCTAGAAAGTAAATCTTTGATAAAGCAAGAAGGCTTTGCTGATTCTCATGTTATACCTCAACAAGTGTATCTGCTATAACTTTGCTACTTTTCTACACTATTTGCAAGCAGCATGAAAAGATCTACTCACTAAAATAGATTAGGGAATAATGAGATAGTGGTGGCTTAACAGAAGAAAATAATCTCTGCCCTGCATCTAAAACAGTCACGGCATTTTTGTCAGATGCCCTTAACAGGCACAAGTTCTCCTTCTTTCTCATAATTAAAAAGATTCAAATTTCTTCCACTGATAAGACTCCATCTATGGTATGACAAAATGAGGAAGACACCATGACATCCATGAGCCATCAGGAAATATCTCCTTCCTACACAGGCTTCTCTGAGCAATGCTGTGGCCTCTCCCCCTCACTGGAGCACAGGCAGTGGGTGCAGCCCAGGGACCATCCCAATCTGCTTCATCTGGCAGAGGGCTTACAAGGAAGGAAGGAGCCCACAGAGCAGCACTCCTAATGCAGGTTGTGCAAACCCTGCTATAGAAGCAGTGTCAACAGGATGGCTTGAACATTTCTTCTTCAGTGCACAAGCCTCAGCATGTGTGCTTAGGCATGTCTCCTCCTAACACGGGTATGACAAACGCTTTTCCAGTGCAGCAAGCAGACCAGGTGAAAGGATGAAGGCATTAGTGGTGTTATGTAGCTAGACTAGCCCCAAGCCCTCTCCTACTCTGTGTAAGAATTACAGCTCTGTGACTTGGCCATTCAAGCTGTTTACTGAGTAGAGAATTGTCCTGATTCATAAAGTATCTGTACCTCCATGCCAGTACTCCAATAACAAGGGCAAGCAGCTAACACATGCTCTCACAAAAGCATATGGGTAACATATAATAATACTGTCAGAAGGAACAAAGACCTTTTCTTGTTTGCTCTTGCAGATAATTCTGGGCAAGAGATTGGGGGAGGGTTAGAGAGCACAACGGATTAGTGCTCTAGGCGTGAATGTTTAGAAATTCAGGAAACTCCAGAATTGTTAAGAGTAGCTATTTGTTTCATTCTTCATTGTATTAGTCATTTGGTTTAGCACTCTCCTCTGAACAGCATGACTGAAACAAACACTGGAGTCATCTGCAAAAGCAAAATCAAGAATGAGGTCTGCGTTCCCCTGGCACAGTGTTGTTCGGCTATCGCACAGTCCAGAGTCTGACACGTCTGCTTCATGCAGCATCCAAGTCCAACTGGGCAGCATTACTCAGCACACTCCTCTGCACAATGCAGCCATCAGTTCCTACCTGGTCCTATGACAACCTCTTGGTAGTGTGATTCCTTTTTTATTTCTTTAAGTCAGAGAAAACAATAATAATGAACATTTGCAGAGTCCAGGAAAAACAGGAATAACTAATAATAAAAGTAATAATTTTAATCAGTCTCTGAGGTGGTGTGAAGTCGCATCTCTACGTGTTTGTCCTGTGAAAGCCACACCACTGAGGTCATGTAACCTTAGTTCTGGCTATCCAGATCCCTTGGAGCAAAAGCCATCCATCCCCATCTGGAGTAGTCCTTGCTGAGGATTTCTAAGCCAACAAGGTCAATTTGGCATCCCTGTCTTCCTCTCTTCCTGACATCTGAGAAGGTGTCTTCTTTTTTTTATATTTTTGCTTGGTGTTTTTTTCTTGGTATCTACTACTTGCAGATACAGACTGATGCTATTTTTAAAAATTCCCAGCTCACCTTATTTATGGGATCTTTCAGATCTGATGGAGGTTTTATATGATTTGGTCTCCATTCTGAGTATCTTGAAATTATTTTTCATTTCTGGCACTATACATTGAACAGAAATCACTGGGCAGAGATTTGGCTTGCTCAGTGCCTGAGTTCTCAGCAGTCTCCCCTGTGTACCAGGCACTTCTGCACAGTGCTTCATTCCACTCCAAATGCCTGCACAGAGGAGCCTCTGAAAGATACAGTTCCCATCACACAGTTCCTAAAGCCACAGCTGAGAAACAATTCTAGTTTTGGCTCACTAATGACCCAATTGCACCGACCCTATGATACATTGTTAGCCTGTCAGAAACCCACCACTTTCATGTGATATCTTAAGCAGTTCGATCTGCAACTGAACTCCAGACTACAAATTTATAGCCAAAGGCAACAACCATATCATGGCTATAAATAAACTTCTTTTGCATGTGTGTAATTATTATTATTATTATTATTATTATTATTATTATTATTATTATTATTATTATTATTATCTTAAGGGTAAGCACTATGGAGCCAAAATCAGTACATCCAATTAGCAGGAGGGACTATGCATTAAGTTCAAAGAACCCTTTTGTGTTACTTGATTCTAATAGTGCTAGTAACAGAGCCTAATCTAACCTGTCATTTCAAGAGCTATAGGGAGAACAAATTGCTGTCAATGGGGGAAAGGTTTGGAACAGCATTCAGCCTGTCCTCTCCTGACATCCTACTCAGCAAATTCCTCACAGATTTCCTCCTGATGTCAGTAAAACTAACATAAAGGTTATTTCATAAAATCTTGTGTGGATTGCTAGCTTGTGAAAACCGAAGGACCCATGCCCAAAACAACAATGTAGACTCAAGTCAATAATCATAGTATTTGTCTTTTGTGCTTAAAGCTTAACAAACAAGTGAAACAGAGGAGAAGCAGAAGAGTTTGCATGCCAAGTACCAATGCTGTGAGCACATATTGAAAGGAGTAGCCAATAAATGTCGAAATTAAGGTGACTGATCATATAAAGACTTCTTGTTTGACTGGAGACTGTTAGGAAATTTTTCCACTTTACTATGCAATATCATGAGGGATGGAAAAAAAAACAACCAGTAGAGTTAAATACTAAATGCTAAAGTCATTATAAATAATACCAGCTATTTCTTCAGGGAACAAACCCTTCAGCAGATCAGGAATGCTGTAACATAAAGTGACATGGTCAGGGCAGGCAGCAGGAGGACATTCGTTACCAGTGTTAGACTGGCAGTGTCCCCAGAATCAATTTTGGAACCCTGGTGAAAAAACAGATAGGCAAAGTTTTGGGATTTTGGTATTTGCATACTGAAAGAATGTTGTTGGAAATTTTTCTTCTTTATCAAGATGCTGTCAGAAATGTAGATGTATGTCCAAAATGATAATACTAAACATGACTTTCCAGCACACAGTATTTCAGCCAAGATCACTGGTATGTTCCGGCTACTTCATGCTGCTCTAATTAAAACTCAGCCACCCTTACAGCTGCTTTGTATTCCTAGAGCAGCTAGGATTCACAACAGCTGTGATTTTGGCCCTTAAACTCCTTGTAAATATCAAAACTTTGTCCCTTTCTGTCACCATTTAAGCTGGAGTTCACCTGCATCTCTGGCTTCATCATGCAACAACACCTTTGCATTTGGATAACATGTTGGAAAAGTACCAACATCATTACTAAAGACAGAATAGGTATTAGTGTTACCTGACTTTGGCAGACTTTTACACAAAGAAAGGCTGTTAGGGGCAATGTCCCCAAGAGTGACAGACTGCCTGCCTCTCTTACTGTGATGGAAGACTTGCTGCAAAATAAATCTACAAGTGCTAAAGAAATTTTTTAAAAGGCCAAGTTTGAATTCCTTTAGCAACAATCATATTCTAATTAGCTAGCTGATACAAAACTCCAGATCAATGGTTTAAGCTGCTCTGCTGCGGTATTAATGAAATTAAAAAAAAAAACCCCAACAAAACTACATCAAGTAAAAATGCAATTTAAATATATATTCCTTATTTCTCTGTTAGCATGCTTATAAACCTATAGTCAACTAGTCAGTCTTTACAAGGCTACATGAATTGTTATCTCAGCTCCCACAGGGACAGATGGATCCAAGTGACTGTCTTGAGTTGTGATGTGACAGGGTGACACCCCACCTTTTGTGAAGTCTAACATATCCAGTTAAGTGCATCTGGTTTATTATGCAGTGCTTGAGGTGGATGATGTGCCTCAACTAGTCATGAGTTAAATTTAAAATTAACTGTGCATCTTTAAGTCTAACCGTTGAGTCATCTTACTACAGAGAATCACTAATGCAGCATGTTCCAAAGCAGAGTACACGGTAACGTAATAATCTGTTTTCCACTGGAAAACATATGTAAGACAGACTTGCAATATTTATTCTTTAAACATGTAGGATGTTCTAAAGCCATGAAAAATAGGTTTGGTTTAGAGAAGAAAGTGGCTGGAGCCTCTGACCCACAGGGACTCAGAAGGAAACAGAAAAGAGAGACAGATTGAATCCCAAGTGCTCTCTCCTGAGAGGAAGCATGGTTGGAAAGTTTAAAACCCATTAAAGTTAAACAAATTGAAAGGCCCTATCTGAGAGGAAACATAGTACAATGTTTATTTTTCCATTACAAACCTGAGACCTAAAAGATTTCCGGAGGGTCTCAGGTATTGTTCATGTTTATAATGGAGATCTGTTTTTAGAAAGTGTAATTCATGTGTTTAATCCAAACTGTTTGATGAAAAACACACTGTATAAGCATTCAGGAAGTTAAAGGCCATTGTATACCTGTATCACGTATTGTTTGGATAGGAGCAGACCTACAATGCAAGGAATCTCATCGTGCAACTCTCTCACTTGAAAACATTGGGTCTTATTCTCTCCCCATTTACGCTGCTGGACGAATTCCACTGATTTAATGAAGTTAAGACATGAGCAACCAATTATAATAAAAGGCAATCTTCCTGCTGAGTGTGAAACAACCAAAATGCAAGGCTAATGTGAGCAAGAGATTTGTAACACTGGCCTGAGTCAAGTAAGTAGCCAGCCGTACATTAGCCAAGCTGATTAGTCTATGTATTTTAGGTTTTCCACCACCACTAGTGAACTGCTGCTCTGAGATCCTTATCAGAAAAGTGTGTGGTGTTAGCAATGTTGAGAGCATCTGTTTGACTAAGGAACAAGCTGCAAACTCAATCCAGAGATTAATTTATATGAGAGGAAAGATTTGAAAGCAGTGGAATATTATTCACTAGATCTGTCGATATAAAAACTGGGCAAGTTTCAGACATACAGACCCTTCTTCAGCTTTCTTCAGTCTGTTTGTTGAAATTGTAGTTGATCTTGAGCAAGATAATTCTCTGTGCAGATCTTGCTTTCTAGCATTCTTGGACTATCTTGGGTAAACAAGATTTAAGTAAAAAATTAAGGTACCAGAAAATATGACCGTATACAAAAGTAAATTGGAGTAAAGCAACATAAACTCCTGATGGTTTCCCTTGTCTGCTATACATTATACAAACAATTTCAAGTAGGATGAAAAATATCTAATTTTTAGGAGACCATCTTGCTTTTTACGTCTGAGTTTGGCCCTGAACCAAGCCTAAATTTACTACTGCCATTGTATTGTGTATGACAAATACCTTGATTACAAACAACAATCACGGTCATAGCAAGGGGAGAGGATAGCAGTATCAGTCCATATATAAACATGTCTGAGTATCCTATGCACTTCTGTTTAATAATGATAAGTGATGAAATACACACTGATGGACCCATCCTGTCTTCTGTGACATTGTTAGTCAGTGACACAGGATGAGATCTCACAGGGTTAATGGAATTTTAAGGGCTAGCAACAACCTGGCCAATCTGCAGGGTCAAGGGGGTAGAAAGGAGAGAGATGTTCATAGGAGAAGACCACAGACAGGCAGGTTAAGCTAATGTCAGTCGAATGTCTTGTGTGGATGAAAAGGGCTGATGGGTAAGAAATAGAACTGTGAAAAGATTTGAAGGTAAGGGTAAATGGTTTAGTTTGGTATTGCTGAATAGCATTCAGCGGAGGGAAACTAAGAAGGCTTTTGTTTGATGAGGATAATATGCCAAAAGGATGATTTTCACACCTAGGTTTTGTGTTTACTCAAAAACTAAACGTGCCCAGGGCCCCCATTCTGTCCCTGGGGTCAAATAGCACAACCCAGCCATGCTTGTGCTACTAAACTCTTTTTCCTTCCAGAACAGTGGGGCTACATCTGGACCTGGCCTGGGTTAATTCCTGAATTGTGCCCAGGAACTGGTTGGCAGAGTAGCACTTTGCCTGGACCTGAAGTGTGCAAAGGAGTGTGCTAAACATTTAGCAATACAGTAGGTCCAGTGCCAGCGCTCAGGAACATTTGCTGTCACTGTTTAATTTTCTAGGATGGACATACTCTAAGAATGCACTGTGGGTGCTGAAGAGGGCAGAGATGTGAGCCTTCAATAATCATGACCTGATGTTTTGGAGAAGCCCTGAATCTCCTGGAAGGACTGCACTGAGCTTGCCCATTTACCTCTTAGTGGTTTCATGCCCTCCGTGGTCTTTTTTTCAGACTTTTTTTCAACTTTCCATTATGGCACTTACTATCTAATATTCTCATGCAATATTTAGCTTAAGATGGAGTCTGCCACTTGATTTAGTCTGTGTTCCCCATCTTCCTTAGTTACCTGGTATAAAACTGTTGCTTCACTCAGGGAAACTATAGAGTGACCTTTGTTTGTCATGCATTGTCACTCCACTCTCGTAGATAATGTATACTCAAAGAATATGCTTTTCTAAAGATTGTATTCCTGACTCTGAAGTAAATCTCGTGTTAAAATGAGATCTATTTAACAGCCCTCTTTGTTTTGTAGTGATGAATTTTGAATGATCAAAATGTTGACTGAAGGAAAGGGAACACTGGAAAATGTTCTTTATAATTTTCCTGCATAATTTTTAAGTTCCATACATTTAAATTCATATCAGCATCCTGACATGTTGTAAAAGATACTTTACTGAAATTTATAATTAATGCCCTGGATTCACTGTCTGCCATACACAAGACTTCTTGAAATGCTTCAGCCTTCTACTACTGCCATCTCTTGAGCGTAACAGTGTTTTTCAGTTTTTAGAAGACTGTTGTTCTTCCAGAAGTCAATGTTTCCACTGCGGCTCTTTGTAAGTAATTTTGTTTATAAATGCATCCTTACGTTTACTTCTCTGTAGGTAGGGATGAGATCCCGAAACCAAGGTGGAGAAAGCTCGTCTAACAGGAACTTCTCCAGTTCCAAGCCTGTCATCAGCCATGCAGCGAATGAAAAACTTCAAGAGGATGCCAAGAGAAAGAACAAACCTCATCAGAAGGAAGATGAGGTCATGGTTTCAGCAACTGTCAAACGGCACTCAAAATCACCGGGACCTACTGAACGAAAGAACAAGAAGTCCATAGAGTTTTCTAAAGAGGACTTGATAAAACTCCTCAGTATAATGGAAGGAGAACTTCAGGTAAATTAAACATCTTTTTTACTGTATTTTCTATATATCTATTTATTTTTACATTTTCCAAGATGCCTAGGGCTCAACTAGCAATGACATGCAAATTTAAGGCCATAAGGAGACCTTAGGACCAAGGACCACGAGGAGGCCAAAGGACCATAAGGAGACAGCAGTGGTAGCTGGTGTTTAACAGGATAGTCATAGTTTTAAGTATGGCTTTATTTATCATCTCTATCTGCAGCTACCAAAGAAACAGAAATTATAAACACCTATCACAACTGATGAAGAAAGGGGGATCTGAAGATCTTGAACACTTAAAAAGAGGCAGAAAACAACCACAGGGGAATCATTTTGGAAAAAGGCAAGCAAATACAGTGAGTGTAATTATAATTTTTAATGATATACTCAAGGCACAAATTCACAAGTCAGTAATACTGAAAAAAAAAAACCCAAACTTAAGATGGTCCCTGGACCTTCTGCATATTCAGATGTTGCTCAAGGTTCAGCCAAAGCTCTGCACATTGCCTGCCTTGCAAAGGCCCATTAGTTTTATTTCTTGGAGTAGTGCTTGCTTGGAAGTTTTTTCAGTTGACCTGATTTGCATGTTTATTCAGCCCAGTACTAAGTCCTTGATGGCAGACAGCCTGATTTGTGCTTAACTCAGATCCCCCATATTTCCATCCAGTTTTGAGGATTCTTTTAATTGCTAATAAATCACTGAGCTCTCAGGTGTCTCAGCCTTCAGGGCAAATGCTATTTCAAAATAAAGAGCTGAAATGTGGCTGAAACAAGTCAATGTGAAGACTTCTGACTTTTCAAAACTTATCCCCTTTTGTGGTAGGACTGCTTGCCAAATTTGTACATTCTCCTGTTTGTACTTTAATGGTATCTTTCACTGAGTACATGAAGAAGCAGAAAAAAACTGCCCAACCTGTATGAAAGTATTTTATGTCTCAATCCCTTTATTCTAGTTAACTATCATTATTTAGCATTTCATATAAGGCTTTACTTTTTTCCTGAAACCCACATTCATAACATTTTTGTTTTAATTTTGGACTTGTTACCATCTTGTTTGATTAAGAGAAGCAATTGTTTTGGAAGTCATAGGTTAATATCTTTGGTATATGAGCCACTTCAGTTGCACCACTACCTCAACGCTGAGATTTCGTCTTACTAAGTATCAGTCTTCTCATACATAATTCACCTTCAGTTTGCCAGAAAGTATATTCAAGTTTCAGGAAATATGCATTCAAAGTAAGTAATTTTCTCACAGAGAACAGTCATTTTGCAGTGCAAAACAGGGGAAAAAAAGCAAGAAAATCTGTTGAATGCAATTTTACAAAGAAAAAAAAGGCTAATCATTATAGAACAGTATCTATATTTCTAATGCTTCATTTTACTTCATACAAAAACTTGTGTTTGTCATCTCCTAAAAGATGAAGCTGGCATGCAGCTTCAGTGGTGAATAGAGCCAAACCTCATTAGAAATGTATCATGCTCATGCTGTCCAAAAAGATCTAAAATGAAGTCACCTTTGTGGTCTGGAAAGGGGAGGTGAAGAAAATCACTGATGTTTCCTGGGTGGCAATAAATGTGGTCTGTATTCTTATCTCTGAGTAATTGTCTTTTTCAATACATGGAAATGTGGCTCTTCACCAATAGTTTTTTTAATTTGTGAGGGAGTTACACAATTTTTAAAGGACTGCCCATGTTCTCCTTATCCCTATGGATCCCTATGGGGATGCTGGGGATAGCTGCCATCAGCACTGTAATATGGGGTGAAAATCCTCACCAAGATGATACTCCCATTGACCTGGACAATACTTTTAGGGATATTCCTACATACAGACCCCACGGAGATGTTAGGCACTGCTAAAGCTTCCTGGAATCACAGGAGGATTGTGAGGACAACCACACTGTTAACTATAGAGTGTGTTTGTTCTTTTGCTCCTTGCTGCCAGGCAGAGAAGTAAATCATGATTCTTTTTATCCACGGGAGTTTTAAATTCCATTTCAAAACATCCCATTTTAGTTAGTTATTTACCTGGTACCTGTGTTGAACCATTACTGAAGTGGGCAAGCTACAGCACTTTGGCTTCAGATGAGAGCCTGGCTTTGATCATGCAAAGATGAGCCAAGGAAGACTCCAGCCAAAGTAAATACTCTGGTATTACTTCCTGGCTGTCACAGTGACCTAATGCACTGAGTCATTTCGTGGCTTTTCATTTTCAGATCTGTTCGGACATCTCTGGTGGCTGGCTGGCATTTTGTGGGCTGACAAATCAGACTGTGGGTTTATTTTTGAAGCCATTTCAATACTAGCAAAGCAAACATTATACAGACATATGTAAGAAGATTTTGCTTTGGGAATAACAGTAGGCAGTACCTGTAGGGAGATCCAATATATTTTGAAGAAAAAAAATGGGATAAAATACCATGACTTTTATTCAGCAGCCTTGAGCAGGGCAGATCTTATGTCTGAATTACTGACGCAGAGCAGAGTGTCTCTGCCTTGTAAACCCCAAAAAGCAAGCTCAGCCATGGAAAGTAATTTGGTCACGACAATCATGAGGTTAGCAGGGAAAACTGGTAATGTATGCATATGCTTCATGTGCTTAGTTCACTATTCACATAACCTAACAATGTAACAAACGTAGACCTGTGCTGTGTTGTTGTTGGTATCAGTGTTGAGTCCTTACTTTGGGACTTGATTTCCCAGCTCTTCATTTTGAAAGTCAACATGCCAGTAAACTGTGCAGACATGCCCTAGCAGTGAAGGTTTTGTCTGTTCTTTTTTTTTTTCCTTTTTTCTTTCTTTCTTTTTTTTTTTTTTAATTATGATGACCTCAGGTAGATTGTCTGCGCGATAGCTTCTAGGGCCAAGTTGGACTCAGCTTTGCCTGTCATCAGATTTCCTGGCTGGGCCCTGTGCACTTACCAAATACAGAGAAGGAAAGGTTTTCATAAATGTCTGAGGGTGACGTAGCCTAGGCCTTATTTTGTAACAAAACAAAAGGGGAGAAGAAGTATACAGAAGCTGTGGTGATGAAAATGTATCCCAATATACATGGCAGGAGAGCTCTTAAGTACAACCTCTCTGAAGGAGAGTGGGAAACAAATGAACTGATGACAGGAATTTATTTTAAAGGCCTTACAGCTTAGTAGAGTGTCTTTTCTCTTGTGAGAACTCACTGCTCCAATAAAAAAGTAGTGATTATATGGTCTTTAAACACATTGAATATACAGGGGCAAAAAAATTCAGGAAGGATGTCTTCCTATGCCTGGAAAAAAATTCTAATTTTTAAATACTGCAAAACTGATTTGAAAAGAAAACTTCAAACACCAGTAGAATAAATTCGAGCAGGAAGGCACAGTATTAATTTCCCTGGTAGTTAACAGTGATTTCAGGCAAACCAACATGTGAGTATTATTAATTGCAGAGCAACACAGGCAGCATGCATCTTTACAATGATGATATAATCCTATCTGTGGTTCACAGATTTTTGTCCAACAGCCCATGTATTTGTCCTGGCAGCAATATATTCCCTGTACACTTTCTAAGCAGCAGCCATTAATCTCCAGCAATACCAACACTGATTTCCAACATTTCCTGATTAGGCGCCTAAAAGGAAATGAGGAACAGTATTCATACATGTTTACCATTCACTCTTCTATTGCGTGTTTGGGAAAAAAAATGCAATAATAAAAGTTCATTTATGAAGACACCATCCCACTACAAATCATTGGATTTTTCAAGAAAAATAATTTCTTAGCCAGGTTCTGTGCCAGATGACAATTTAAGCTTAGGAAACAGTTTCCTATAGTTCATACTAATTCAGATAGAAGCAACTTTTCCATTCGAGACCCTTATTATAGCTGATGTTTTACTGTGTTTCTTCAGGGCAGAAATGGCATTTGTTCACTGCAGCTCAGGTACCTGTTCCTGTTGAGATCCCTTGCGCACTGAGTGAAATGCTTCCTGAAAGCCTGGAACTGTGGAGGAGCAGAGCTTTGCTCCTCAGAGCCGGGCAGTGGTGTGGGATGTAAATGAAATATGTGTTAAGGTATCAGGCTGCAGGCTTGAGGATGTGGATGGGCAATATGTGAAATACAATGTCTTTGGAGAACAGTATATATAAAATACAAGTTAGATGTAGATTAATCATGAGCCACAATTCCTGAGAAGTCTTCAGACTTCCAAATGGTCTAATATAACACTGGGTTTGGACTGATTTTTGAAGAGAAACACTGTGTAGCAGATATTCAGGGGTAAACCTGTTTGCATACCATCCTTCCTTCAAAGGGAGAGACCAAATTATTCCACAGTTAAAGAAGCGATATGTAAAAGAAATAATCTCTATTTATTGAAGACTTCATGTAATGGTTAATATGAGTGCTCACACAAGGCGACAGAGCAATAGCTCCCAAGGAAGGATGTCTCCCTTCCTTGGGGAGCAGCACCCTATGGCAAGGTGTGCTCCCCCTGCCAACACTTCTTGTCATGTCCAATTTGATTTGCTCTCTCTGATGAAGTTGCTAGTGAAAACATCATTCCAGGATTAAGACTGCCAGCCTGGGGTTAGTAGGTTAATTGCATTTGTGCCACTGATTACAAAACTGAAGATTGCACTGGTGGCTTCATCAGCTGCAGGAGGGGTTGTTACAGAGCAGGTATGGAGGGCTGGTTGCTGATGGCTGAAATAGCGTAATGGTGGGGGAAAGGAGCTTTCTCATCCACAAAGCCAGGAGGAGCACGCCTTTAGGTGGGCTGCAAGTCCTTCTTCTTAACCTGGGTGTATCAGCAAAGGGTTTGCAGAGGTGGCTGAGGGCTGTGTGTTTTGTTCTCTCCGGTAAAGTCCTTATGAAACATTTAGATGCCAGTGGCTGTCCATCTTTCCACAAGGGAAATCCTCTTTCTTAACAAACTCAAATAGCAGGTACCCATAGAGGTATAGATGATCTATAGATCTATAAGGTATAGGTGATCTACTAGAATGCAATAACATTCTAACATTTTAAAAGGTATTTTACCATCTGTCTTTCTATCAGAAAACTAAGCTTTGTAACTGTAAAGGGGAAAGTAAAATTGTTTACTGTTTCCATTTTTCTACTTCCTACTTTCCTTTTTGTATAGCTACGTATTTTATTAATACATTCTATTCTATAATCATTCTATTCTGTTCTCTTCCAGAACATCTATCTTTCCCTCTTTCTTCAGCTTTCTTTCCCTTCCCCTTTATTTCTCTAGTGGTGACCTTTTTACCCTATTCTATCTTTGTCATCCTCATCCTCATACTGCAGAGGCATTGACTGACCCATTTTCCTGAGAATCCTGGACATAAAACTCTAGAAGATCTGATGTTAATTAAGTCCCAGCAGCTAATTCTTTAGGCAAGCCCTTCATTTAACCTTTGTTATGAATTTATCAAGCTGTGTTTTAAGACTAGGTGGGTTGTTTATCTTGACTACTCCTATTGAGAAATAGTTCCAGAACTGAAAAGCCTTAAAGTTTAAAAAATTTCTTTCTTTTAATTTTTAGTGCTATTGCAATTATGCCTAGTGAAACCTTTATGAAATTGTGTTATGTGCCAACCATGCTTTGAAAAACCTACCTCTCTCCCTACTGTTGAATGCCTGATGTGCTTGTAGACAGCAGCCTCACACCCTGTAAGCCTTTGTTTTGCTGTGCTAGCCATGCCACGTCCTTTTAGTTCCCTCTAGCAAAATAGACTCTAGCAAAATTTCTGCATCTTCCATCACCCCTTGATCAGGACCAGTTACACCGTGGGTTTGTCTTTCTTAACAGCTGTAGCTGGAACTGCACACAGTGCAGTAGGTGAGAGCTCACTGGTACCTTGTATATTGAGTTTAATATTTCTCTTTCTCAGCTGACATGGATTTACTTGGCCTCCCCATCATTTGTCAGCCTGATTGATATAAGCCAGAAAGTTTGAGTCTGTAGCTGTAGTTCTGACATTTTTCTCTCTGTTTCTTTTTCCTCTTGCTGCAATGTGTAAACTTTCATGTAATGTCTTGAACTGCTTTTGTTTTGAACTCAACTTTTCTGAGATGTTGAAACAACATTGCGATAGCCCCCTCGGTATTGCTTAGTTGCAAACCCTGTACAAACTCCTATATGTTTTCTTCAGTACCTTTCTTGATACTCTTGCATTAATATTAGTAAATATTGAGCTGCCTGAAAGCTCAAGTGAGGAATGTGGGGTAGATAGGTGAGTAGAAACCAGATGTGTTTCTTTGGGGTAATAATAAAGCCAAAAGAGAAAGTTGGGACAAGATGCATTGCCACGGGAGGAAAGAGTACATAACAGAGTGAAGGGAAGGAGTTTTCAAATGGTCATTAGCAATATCTCACAGTCTGAGAGGCTGAAGAGGAGCCAGAGTGGAAAGAATAGGTAAAGCCAGAGAAAACTGCATGTAGAGTAGCTTTGCTTAAGTGTTTAGAACTGTGAAGTCTTGTTAATTGGATTGAAATAGTTTATGATTTTCTGAGCATATCATACAGATGAAATTCAAATTCCCCGAGAGAAAAACCTTGGCAGGTAAGAGCTACAGGGGAAAAGAGAAGATAGGGTTAATGTGAGGAGGGAGAGGTGACTTAAGGAGAATGGAATGAGAGGAAAGAAGTTGGGCAATAGAAGAAAAAGAGGGTAAGGAAAGGGGAAATAAACAGTGATAAATGGAGCCAAGTTAGAGACATGGAAAAGGGGCATAAAAAAAACGCAAGATGATGAAGAGAAAGATATCCACACTGTAGCAAAATGAGAGCCTAAAAAAATCCCTAAAAATGTCTGTCATTAGAATAGCAGTACAAGGAGTAAAAAAATTCTCTCCTTTCTGACTGACCTCTTGTTTGTTTGTTTGTGTTTTCCTTCTGAAGCAGACTTTTGCAGGACAAAAAAAAAAAAGGTTAGGATAGACTTCAGACCACAAATGCTCTCTTCTATTTTCATTTAATAATTTATAACCAGAGATGAATTTTGTCCAGAATAGTATGTTTCTTCTGTAGCTTGCAATCATTGCCGTACAAAGCACGGGAGATGCCATGGGAGGTATGTAGTGCTTGTCTAGCAAGTCACAGAATCATGAATTTTAAAACAGAAACCTGCTGGTTTATGAGAGAGTTAAAAAAGGTAAGACAGCATACTGAAATATAGTTAAATTCGGGCAATTACCTGCTTCCCCTGAAATGAAGGTCAGAGTTACTATCAACCACGGTGATGACGGTCACCTCCTTGGTAATAAAATTGCTTTAGAATTATATGGTTTTCAAAGTAATTATCCTCAGAAAAATGTCACTGTCACTGGACAGCTGTAGGCTGAAAACCTCTTCACAAAGATATTTTAACATCCTCTCTGTCAGTGCTTGATCTGTACTTAACAGAGCTACATCTATCATGTTATTCAGGGTTGGAGGGTCAGAAGAGAGAGGAATAATTGGCAGATGTCTCTGATCCATTGGATATCTTGACTGGAGTGGAGCAAAATGAGCAGCTTGAGGTTTTTTCCAAAATTTGTGGTACTCTGTCCAAAACTGAACAGTAAGGACTGCCCTGATCAACTTCTAAGTTTTGGTCTTCGTCTTGTCTTTAACTGATCCTCCTTTGCAATCTTCTAAAAATAATTTTAATCAACTGATGTAATTTGACTCCTTTTTTTTTTTATTTACTTAATAGAAATTGCATACTCAATGCAACAGTAATTAGAAAGCTTTTATCTTTTCTCATTTTCTTGAGAGAAGGACATTTCTCTAAGAGAACATGGACAACCCTTGTGCAATAAATGGTAGACGCACGGACTCTCTGTCTTTAAAATATCTGGGATTCTTGGGGAAGCTTGCAATGAGCATATATCTTATGAGTCATAATGCTGTCCAGTACTCTGAGTCACCAGCTGTTAATTTAACATTGCATTTGTAGCTGAGCGTTTTTATTAATTTTGCTGCCCCAGTTGCATATTTATTAAGTTTGTGTCTCCTGTTCTCCAGCTGAAGATCAGATAGGTTTTTGAGAGCAAAACAGAGTATTTTCCATCCAAACTGAGCTTTAATAAAAGCAAATATAATCTTTATATAAACGTCTATATAAACGTCTTTATATAATAATTAAGAGAACATGGCCATCTGAGAAAGCATCCTGTTTCTAGGGTTAAAGGCTCCACCTATTGGTTGACTAAAATGAGAGAAACGTAGTATTTTCACATAGAAAACTGCTGGCCCTACTGAACATCCAGTGTCTTGCCACATCTTTACGAAATCGCTGGCTTCAGTGTAGAATTTTGCATGATGTCCAAAATAAAATGAGCTTAGTGACTTATTTCTGAGGGCTGTGCATATGCAGCACCCAAAATGATGCACTGCTGAGACACTGTGAAGGCAAGTCCTTTCCTAAGACAGGAATAGTTTGGATTTTGCAAGTGAAGTCTTTCTTATCTTGGAAATGATTGTTTTTCTTTACAGGAAAAAGAATTAGCATCAATGCCAGCAAATTAGCAAATGCCAGCAAAATGAGTGGAACTGACTAACCCAAGTACAGTTGCATGGTAACTTCCAGGCATTTGTCACCTTCAAGTTTAAACAAGTCAGAAATAGGAGTATTGCTGCGGTCAGCTTCATAATGAAAACCCATTTCCCCAGTATTGACTCAGGCAGTCTCAGCAGTTCAGCAAAATGGCATTTTGAAGGGCTTCAGAGTAGTTCCTGGGGATGCAATGGGACTTGGAGATGGGAGAGGATGTCCAAGTGGAGCTTGGGGAGGGCAAGGAGAGGGACAGAGATTGGGGAGGATCAGGGGGATTTTGGAGACAGCAGGAGGATATGAGGGCATCATGGGCATGGCCAGGATCTCTCGCTCTGCACCTTTTGTTGCCTGCCCTCCCTAAGTTACTTCACTCTAAGAGTTCACACTACTTTCCTTGTTTCCTCTGGCAGCTCCTCTGTTCAAATGACTGGCTACACTGGTAAGTGCTTGCTGTAATGCAGTCCTACTTTTCTTGCCCTTTCATCAGTCATCAGTAACTCAAATGCACATCCATGTAGCACAGAGCACAGAAAAACAGCTTGTTGAAGCCAACAAAATGCTCGGATAAGAGAAAGTTGTGTATACAGTTTATTACACATGTATACACACTTATGTCTGTTGGTATACTGCTCTGCAAGTTATGCTCACAGAGGAGGCAGAAGGATTTCCTCTGAGCTTCATCATCCTGATGGCTATGGCCCCCCTGGCACCAGCTTGTCTCTCGCTCTGTCCTGCTCCACTCATGCTCATTCCTGCCAGAAGACAGCTAGATCACTGCAGGAAAAAATACATGGGCAGGTTTTTTTCCTCTTGGAGAGGAGGTACGTATGCCAGCAGCTTCAAGTGCTTCCCTGAAGTTCAGGTCAGAGCACCTAATTTCACATCCTTCAGTTCCTTATACAGTCAATGAAACCCTTTCAAAGAGCAATTTAGACAATCTGAGTTACATGTCTAATGCAGATACTTTTTAGTTTCCAATGTATTTCAACAAATTGGATAATAGTATAGAAGTGCATAAACATGGGGAAAATAAAAGAATATGAATGGGGGAAAATGAATAGTAGAACAACGCTATTGGTGTCAGTGCCCCATATTTTTTGTAGTATTCATAGCATTAGCATCTAGATCTTTTTTATAATTATGACTTAAATCTCACAGTATTCCTGGGAAGTATTATTTTCTTTATGGAATGGAAATTGGAGAATGGAGAGGTTAATTTTATATGTGACGCATGAGAAAGAGGTCCATGAAAAGAATATGGAACTCTTGAGCCTTGGTCCAGACTGGTTAACTTATGTTACCATAAGGGTAACCATTAAGGGGCAGAGGGTAACACAAGAAAGAGGAAAAGAAATGCTTTTTCTGTTATTAGTCTTTCATTAGTCATCTTTTTTTTTTCTTTCGAAAGAGGTGCTAACTGATCACAAAATAAGTTGTGGTTACAAAAGGAACTTGGCAACTTACTACACGACTCTAGCAATCTAAAAACACCTCAGTGTGTGGGAAATGTGCTGCAATTTTAATGACTTCCCATACTGCTATAGTAGCTCGTGATTGGCCATTCACCTGGGATATGGAAAGCTGCAGATCATTTCCTTAGCATGAATAAACCAGAATAATGACTTAGTCATTTGGGTTTTCATGTCTGATTTGGCGTAGCTGAACAGGGAGCTCTCCTCTGCCTTTGCAAGCATTGTGGTGACTAGTGCTGGTCAGAGGAAAGACACAGAGGTGTTTTCATAATTACCTCATTTGTTAGGATGCACACTGCATCATACCAGCCTTGAACTGTGAATAGTCATTCATGTGCTGTTGTTAATGATTCTTCCTGCTCTGGTGTCCAAAAAGGTGTTTTAACAGATGTTCCTTCCTTTCCCTGCTGGCTAGTTGAATCGATCTGTGGTCTCTGCTTGCTGCTGGGCTTCAAGTCATGTGCAAAATGTTATTACATGTTTAATGTTGGCTGAAACTATATTACTGGATATGGCAAATCCAAAACAGCGAGTATAGCCACTCTATAGTGGTGCATGGTTGAAGCATGTAGAGCATATCCTAACATGCAGAATTGTGTCTGTGACAGACAGTGACCCCTCGCATTGGTCTCTCTGTGCTGACTGGATCATGACACTGTAATTCTATATGCTGCAGTAACTGTCCTACTGTTTGATAATATCGACCAAAGCAGTGTTTCAGTGTGAAAAGACAAGACAAGATATCCCAGACCCTAATAATTCTGAAAACATCAAGCAGTGTGGAGTTAATACTTCTCAAGGCCTTGCCATGGGAATTTTCTGGCTGTGGTCCAGACTACAGATAATTAATTATGTCAGTGAAAGGCTCTGGTGGCCTGTTTTCTTCAGAAAAAAGTGACATCATCCATGGAGCTCTCTGGCAATAAAGCAGAACAAAGCTGTGTGGGCAGGAAATAACAGACAGATGTCTTCTAGTGCTCATTTGATCTGTTTCGAAGCTTGCTCTAAGAAGTAATACATTGCTCAGTGCTGCTTCTCCTCAGCTCTGCAATCTTTAGCGTGGACTTTTTTAAACAGAAGAGGCCAAATTAATCTCTGATGTAATACTTCTGGAGCCACTTCAGAGGGTTTGTACAGTGGATGATCTGGTCTATCATGTGCCTCTCCTCCAGTATTGATTTAAGAAGGACTTTCTGTGTTACCATTGTACGATAGTGCACAACAAAATGAAATACACTGTATAGTTCCAAAGGCTTCATACAAGGTCAGAAAGTTCTGCATGGTGTGGAGAAGAGAGGACAACTCTGTTTCATATCCCCAGAGCCATGAGTGATCACTTGCATTCCTGGATTTATTTCACTAAACCTTTGCACAAAACCACCGATTAGTTACTTTGCATCACTGAAGACATCTCTTTACCTCCAAAGTAAATCGTGTACATAGTGAAATGTACATCATTGTGCAAGTGAAAGCCAGAGTTTTGAGTATTAGGAAATTAAGCCAAGATGAAAGGCAAGAAAAACTTCTTTGCTGTACACAGAGTCTTCCTTGCAAGAGAAACTATGTAAAATGTCATTAGCCAGCATTTTGCATTGCTAAAATCACTAAGTGAGTGATATAAACAAGGCTACTTCGGATATCTGGTACAGGAGAGAAAAGTATTTCTTGAGTTTTTAGCAAAAGAGCTTTGTATGATGCAATATGTGGTAAAGCATTTAACTTCCCAGCTTCGAAGCATGCTTTGTACACTAAGTACATCTGACTTGGAAGACAAATTGCTACCAGTCCTTGTAGCAGTACATAGAGACAGTTTGAAGCATCAGGCCTTTAACAAAAGTGTCATTCCAGTAAGCAGGGGTAATTTTTGTTACTTTCTCTATTCGTATTCATAGTATCATGACTCAAAATGAAGAAACTGCACTTTCCTTTTAATAATTTTAATTTCCTCCTAAGGTAAGAAAAGAAGGGAAGTTACTGAGTTCAAACAGGAATTAGTGGATCAGTGTTAAGAAAGTTTTGCAGATACAGGTTTTTGGGTACAACTGCCTGAAGATGTTTTCTTTATTAAACTATGCAAACATGTGGTATTCACTTTTTGAGGTCTCTAATGGGAATTTTCAGAAATAAGACTATTCCTGCCCTGTTGGTGACACAGCATGAGCTTGTCATGGACAGAGCATGTGAGAACATCCTCCTGATCTCCCTCAAAGGATGCCTTGAGTGTGATGTTTGTTAGCACTAGGTGAAACGTTTATAAAGTCTACTGGAATTTAGGAGATCAGCCACTGGTAAGACCACAATGTTACATGGAGAACCTGTGACCTTATCTAGTTTCTGATGCAGTACAGAGCAGCTGTTGCACTATAAATAACCTGAACTGTGCACAATGCAAGTAACAACACCACAAGCAGAAGTAAAGGTTTCTGTCTGTGGATTGATAGTTGTTTCTTTCCATTAATCACTGGCAAGAAAAATATGACTTCACAAACATTAAACCTCTATGAGTTAGTGCTTTCACTTGTGCAGGCATAACAAAGTGTCGTGATAACTAGAAATGAAATAATCAAAAGCTGGAAGTATCAGACCTTTCAAATATTACATAAGTGTATTCCCCGTAAATACTACTCCTGCTCCTGAACTTTCAAAATTTCTTGCAATTAATTGAAAGGATTGTCATCATATTTTTGAAATATTTAGATTGCTCTGAAGTAGTTAGATGTATTTTAGATGGCTCCAAATATGGAACTATGAGGGAAATAGTTACTGGTAACTGAATTTGAGAGAAGCACACTGTGAATTTGCAGGAAGGCCACTTACAAACAAAATTCAGGAGAAGAGTCTAGGACATGTACTGGCAAAGGATCTTGAGTTGGATTTTACTCTCAGCTGACAGTGATTACTTGGACTCCATTCAGCCCGTCTTAAATACAACTGAAACTTTTTTCCGATTTACTAGATGCCTTACATGAAATGAGTTTGGTCAGCTCAGTCCCATTTCCCAGGTGACAAATGGCCTGTGGCAAAAATTCCCTGTTTAGTGGGTGCTGAGTTTCATTAGCAGTCTCACGGGAGAGGCCAAAGACTGTGGGAATGGGGAGAGAGGACTGTAGTAAATTGGCAGGGCAGGGCATGAGGAGGAAGCACGTCCGAAGCACATCTGAACGTCGGGCTTGTGTAACAGTCTTTCCATTGACCAAGAATTTGGTTGCTAGGCTGCCAGTCCCCTTTTACAAGCAGCAAAGTCATGCTATTGTTTCCTAAATGGTTTCAATTTTATGCAGGAACCTCTTTACATCCTTTCTATATCATTTAAATATTTCACTAGTCACGTAGTAAAGCGAGGTTTGGAACTCAGACCCCCGCTCTGCTCAAGCCAGCAAGCAAAAGAAAGCCATTCTCTTTTATTCTGCCAAAAAGTGAGTGTTTCAGGGTAGTTCTGCAAAGAGTGGCCTCATGTCAGCCTTCCAACTGGGTGGCTAGCATGCAGTCCTGAGGGGAGGGGAGCATTGTCTTGGATTTCCCAGGTAGAAATGCAGACCCCACATATTAATAAGTGCACTAATCAGAGAGTAGTAGAGAGGACGAAAAGGAGAGCGGGCAAAGCTGTGTGAGACAGCAGTGCTCCATAGCACTTCAGACCCTCCATGGGCGTACTCAAAATCTGAGTTCATCAGCCTTTAGATTTTGTCACCTCAAGTAATCATAAAACAAGTCTTAGGTACAGTTTAACTTTGCAGTTCCTCTAGCAGCAGAGACATCTGAAGGAGTTAACCAAGTACAGTGTCCGGTTCCAGTCCCCACGATTCAACAGACGCAGACAAGCTGGAGAAGGCCCAAAGGAAGGCCATGAAAATGATAAAAGGGCTGGAGAACCTGCCCTGTGAGGAAAGACTGAAGGATTTAGGTCTTTTCTCCCTGGAGAGGAGAAGGCTCGGGGAGGACCTCATCACAGTATTCCAGTACTTAAAGGGCAGCTGTAAAGAAGATGGAGGCTCTCTCTTCACAGGGAGCCACATGGAGAAGACAAAGGGCAACAGGTTCAGGTTGTACCAGATGAGGTTTCAACTTGACATACGAAAGAAATTTTTTACAGTGGGAACAATCAATCCCTGGAACACCCCCACCATTGATGTGGTAGATTCTTAATCACTGCAAATTTTCAAAATGCAATTGGACGTGCTGCTAGATGATCTCATCTAGGCTTCCTTTCCCACAAAAGGTTGGACCAGATGATCTTTTGAGGTCTCCACCAACCTGGTTGTTCTATGGTTCTATGAGTTTGATAGACAAGGATTCTCTAAGCAGGCTTTGCTCCTGGAGGAAATGAGTGTGGAAAAATACCTCTCAGCATATCTGTGGCCTTCTGTGTTTCTTGCCTTGAGACTATTACCAGAGGTAAAGGTGGCCTCTTCATTAACCTGTCTTCATTGCTCCTGGGGACACTTTATTAACAGAAAAGTCTGTTTATTTTCAAGAATCCACAATCTGAACAGTATAGATAGAAAGCTAGCTTGGAGTTTTCTGCAGGGCAATTTAAATAAAGAAAAAACAATAGAAGTAAATTTATGTATTTTCTAAATTCTGTATCTTGACTTGAAACAGCTTCTGTGACTAACTGCAGTCTTCTGGACTCACACAAATAGGTTTCATGGTGTTACAAGCTGTTGCAATATGTGGTCTTCTCACGTCTGAATACTCTCTCATCAGAGCACCAACAAAACAAAAACAAGGGCTTGAGAGATGGCTTTCCTGTGCCAAACACTATGGTCCTTCTAGCAAACAGCTAACAGCTTTCCTCTGGGATTTATATACAAGTTTATTTCCAATTTGAAACCTCTGCCTAGTGTTTGTCTCCTAGCTTATGATTTATGGTAAACAGCGTTATGCTTTGAGACAAGGGAGGCACCTACAGTAGATGTCCATCAGTAGCCACAGCTTGCCAGTATCATTCCCTCTTAGCTCGGACACCCCACTTTGAGCCTCTCATATCTCTTTCCAAGTATGTGTGTTGAAGTAGCCCAAGTGTTCCTCTACAGGAATATTCTGTCCTGTTTTCTGAAAATGTGTGTCCTGCGGTTTAATATAGTCGTAGTTGTTCACTATACATTGAAAGAAAACATTTCTATGTGAGCTCTCTTCTGGTTGTTTCAGTGCAAAATTAGTCATTTGGAGGAAACATGAAATTACGAGTTACACAGGCCTCCCGTTTCAGCTCCTTCCCTCTATATTATCCTGAGGAGTTTCAGAGAGTCTAACTGGTATTTGCAAATCCCGAGGCCGATGGCAAGGTACGATGTCGCCCAGGCCCCTCTCAATCTAGGCTAGCTGCACTTCAGAATCTCCCTATGCTGAGGCTTGTTGCTGACCAAAGAAAAGCAAATTTCTCTCCAATTTTATTATTATTAGCACAAGGCCCCTTTTTTGGTCCAAAGCTTATTACCAACCTGAGTGTCTGTTTGTTAGTTTGCTTTTCACAAATCATTATCACAAATCTATTGAAACAGCGTACTGGATGAGTTAGCCAATACCCTTGAAAAGATAATGATAGGAGCAATGGCCAAGCCCAGAAAAGGCAGAAGGTGCCTTGCCACACTAACGCGATCCAGATCCTGAGTGTCTGCAGAGCATGGGGTGCCCAAGAAGGGCTACATGAGCCTGCACCCTAGGGGTGGTGCCACCCAGCCTGTTCCCGTGCTGGGTACCCTCCCCTTGGGCTGCAGTGAGGGGTTTTCAGGACTGACAGCCCTGCCCTATCTCCTGGAGCTAAGAGTGTCACTGTTTCCTTTTAAAGATGAAGCAATGAATAGGGGTTTTCTTCAAAGATCTGAGGGGAGCTTGGGCACCTTCTTCCCTGCTTGGGGTGCCAGTTCCTCCATTCAGCATCACCCCCTCCCCTGACTCAGCTCCGTCTGGCTCTTGGTGGACCCCAAACCTGCAGATTCCAGAAACCTTGCCTCTTACCTGGCAAGTTATAAGCTGTTTCAGAGTCTCTCATTCCCTCATGCTCCATTTTAATTGTCATTGATTAAAGACTAATGAGGCTGGAAGGAAAGTATGGAAGGCAGTGCACAACGGAACTGGGGCTGGGGCACTCGCTGGGAAGAGCAGCACTTGGTTCTTTCACCAGTTATTACTGTATTGAATAACGACTGCAGGGCCTGGCGTCCAGCTCTTTGCTCTCCCAAGCCATAGCGTTAAGTCACCAAGCCCGAGTTGTCTCTGTTTGCTCTGCCTGGCCCTGTCAGTGTTTCATTATGCTGTTCAGGTGCAAGGTGTACCTGTCCCTGAGGAACGGGCTGTGTGGGTCCTGAAGAAAGCTGCTGTGCTCAGGACCAAAACTAACTGAGGTTTCAGCATGCCTGGTTGTGGCCCCTGGTGCACAGGGTAAGAAGGGGGCTGCCCCTTCATGCCGCTGTTCCTGGTGTCCCCTTTGCGCAGTGCGCCCCCTGAGCACGTCTGCGGCGTGCAGCCCCTGCGGTGAGCGCACAGCAGGACATCCAATTCGTTCATTGGGGCAGGACACAGATATGGCCCCAAAACTGTCTCTTTCTAAAAGGGCCTAAGACAACACGTCATAAAATCTGGATATGTATAAATACCTCCAAGCTCCCATGCCATCTTATGAGACGTTTTAATGGCTTTTTCTTCAATATAGAAGCATTGACCTTATAGTGACAAAACCACTAAGATATTTTTACAGGGATATTAAAAAAGATGTATACTTGAACCTGCCTAAGACTTCCCTAAAATCACATTTTTCCTCTACTGAGAGTGGCGCGTTCCCAGGACGTGATGTAGTGAGGTGTACATGCTCTTTTGGTGTTCTTTGGGACTAGCCCACATAATTCACTTGTAGTTCTGACTTCCCTGAGCGACACACCTTTCCCACGCTTGTGCTGAAACAGCATTACTACCATTCCAGTCTGTATTTTGTATCTTGCAGACATACGCAAAGGTTTTGCTTAAGGTTACAGAATGTTACATAGAGTAAGACCCTACAGCTAGCAGTTTATAGTTGGGCTAGTTCTCAATTGGGTGGCATGATCTTTGCCTCAAGTTCATTACTTGTTTTTATTTTCATGTTACTCTATTTTATAAAAACAAAAAGGTTTAAAGGGTCTTTGCCATTTCCTGAAATTATTTCCTTGCTCATTTTAAAAACAGGTGGTTTTGTAGTGCTGCGATGCCTCTGTGCTGTGGTACGGTGAGCACCATAGCTCTGAGGTACGCCCCTCACTCCCGCATCGCAGCCCTCCTCCACTGCTGGGAGAGTTTGCTCAGCCTCTTTGGGTCTGCAATATTTCTACGGATTCCTTTAAACAAACAAAAGTTAGAAAAGTTTATTTAAAAATTACTTGAAGAGAATATTTAGTCACAAAGTCAGGTAGAAAACTGGGAAATACTTGATTTGAGACTGTCTGAGAAATACTAATTCAGTGCACTTCTGCTGCTGGTTCTACTCATCTCCTTGCCCCAGTCAGGGAACAGCACAGGCAGTGAATAAGGCAAAGTATATGAAGGGTAAAGATGATCCCTGGCTGTAGCTGCAACTCAGATAAAAAAATCATAGCATTCAAATGTAATGGCAGGCAGGAATAGAAGAAAATTAATGCCTACAAGGGTGACATTTGGATTGCACAGATCATGTTTACTCTGATACCTGTGATTATCTATGATCATTTACTTTATTTTTGTGTATGCAGTCCATACATATGAAATGTCTCTATTTTCCCTGTTGGTTAAAAGGTTGGCTTACAGTAGTGATTTGCAATGTTACAGGCAAGGGAGGATGTGATCCACATGCTGAAGACAGAGAAAACCAAACCTGAAGTTTTGGAAGCTCATTATGGGTCTGCAACTCCAGAGAACGTGCTCCGAGTGCTGCATAGGGATGCCATCCTTGCCCAAGAAAAGTCTATAGGGGAAGACGTCTATGAGAAACCAATTTCAGAGGTAATAGCTTCTTGTTTTACACCATTATGTCTTTGCAGGGTGAATCCTAACCAGAAGTGAGACTCCACTTATATTGGATGTGTGCAAAGCACATAAGAGGATAATACAACCTTTGTACAAATGACCAGAAATTTAAAAATATGGAATATTCTTGTTCACTCAATTGCAGAATAAATTGGAAGCAAAGTCACTGGGTTTGAACATAAACAATAAAGAGCTTCTATGCTCCTTAGGGCAGATGCCATTAAGCGAGAACAAAATCTTTGGGTGTAACATCTCTGGGTTTTAAATTGCTTTAAATTATGGGCTCCAACCTCTACTGCTCACAGCACTGGAAAGCTCTCTTTGGTTTTCTTGGCATACTAGACCACTGTCAGGTGGGTAGTTAGGAGAAGAAGACCTTCAGAGATTGACTTTGACTATATGGGATCATAAACCTGTAATCATTTTACAGATTTTAAGACTGCATGCAAAATCAGTTCAGCCCCTAAAGGAGACCTGTAGGACTTGATCCCTTGCTTTAAAATCTAAGTAACGAATGTAGAATAGACCCGGGAATGTCTGAGGCCAGTGTGAACACCAAAGTAAAAAGCCACTGATCATGTTTATAGTTTCATAACAGTCCAGGACATGGAGAAAGAGCATGCAACAATGTACAATATAGAATATACTTTAGTGCCTGTCTAAATCTTCATAGTTCCTCCTATTAGAACATTTAATTTTTTCACCAAGAATTGTGTCTACCATGAGGTATCTTTATAATGTATATTCTTATTGGAGTATCTTCTGGAATTTTTGGGGTGATAAATAAGGGAAAGCAACCATTAGCATGTGGGACCATGCATGGCATACTGTCAAACAAGATTAAAAGAGTTTAGCAGGGCTTTTGTCTAAAGAAGCTCATAATTTTGCGGGAACCTCAGTGTAAAACTTTTGTCATGTGTAGGTCCACAGGGGTTATGTTTGAGCTAAAATAGGATGGTGACAAAATTTCATAAGTGCGAAAGACCTACTCTCAAAGACTGAACAAAACCTGGCTCCTTTCTAAAATGCAATGACTGTTTTTCTTTGACTGCCATGGTCAACTTCTGAAGAGCAAATCACTGTGGTCCTCCTGCTCCCTTAATTCCCTCAGTTTGCTGAGGCATCCTGTGAAGCAGCAACTGCCCGGTGCATCTGGGCCAAGGAAGATGCAATTCCTACAGGGTAAGGGCTGGGGGTGAGCAGACCAGGCTCTGCCAGCCACAATGCCAGGGGCAGGCAAGCAGGGAAGTGCCAGGGCTGTCGGCTGCTTCATCAGAGAGGAGGAGGATGGAGTTTGTCATCTGCAACCAAGGAACAGTGAAAGGAGGAACATTAATAGCTGTGGTGGTTTCAGAGTGCCCTGGCAACTTTTTGGACATACCTCCCACGCCTTAGAGTTTGTTTGAATAATAATTGGCATATTAAATTAATTTAAAAAAAACAAACAAACAAAAAACCAGAAGACAAAAAAGATAAACTGTTGATAATAAAGAAAGAAAGATAAATTTCTATCAAAAAATAGGCTGAGGGGAAACCCTAAGGCTTATAATGAATTGTATTTGGTAATGTAAAACTGAATCTATGCTGGACCTAAATAGTTTAGACTTTCTATCTCAGCAGGTTCACGGAAGGTGCATAACTCAAATTTCAGCCTTCAGCTTACCCCTTACGCTCCACATGTAGGTGTCTACTCCCCATATAGGTGTGTGACCTCAGGCTCCCAGGGTCTGAGGGCATGTGTGCTGCCCTGGCATTTGCCACAGCCTTTCCTGTGTGAAATGAGGAAAGTGTGCACTGCACCTCACCACAGGGGAAATTCTGCACTGCAACAATATGATTTGTTACCCTAAAACTAAGCAAAGTTTTGTCCCTTGTCTATCTATCTGAGAACCGTGCAAATATTTCTTGCAAACACACCATCTGAAGAAATCATTACTTTTACAGCTAAAGGACAGTTCCTCTTATTTCTAGTCACTGCTTTATGTAAAGCCCAAGACATAAAATCATGGGACTTGCATTTACCAAACACAACATTGTTGGTTAATAAATCAGATGAAGTAAGCAAGGAGGCCTTTAAAACAGTCTATTCTCCTTTCCTACAATCCAGCTGGACAGACTTGAAGAAAAGCAGAAAGAGACGTATCGGCGCATGCTGGAACAGCTCCTGTTGGCAGAAAAGTGCCATCGCCGTACAGTTTATGAGCTAGAAAATGAGAAACATAAACATACAGATTACATGAACAAGAGTGATGACTTTACCAACCTCTTGGAACAGGAGCGGGAAAGGTGAGTACCTGAGACGGTGCAAAGAGTATTCCCAGTGTTCCAGTCCTTGTTGGTTCAGCAGTGACATGGTCTGGTATTTTCTGTGTTTAAATGACTCTAAACTCATGTGTAAACCATTTGTAAATGTTGGTCCACTCATATTATTAAGTACATTACTGTGCCAGTCTAGAGCTGGAGGAATACCATTGAATGTTCCTGTAGCGTGCCCTTGAAGTAAGAAAAGAATTTGTTTTGAATTACTCATGCCCGTTTTGGGTTCACTTCCTGGTAGCTTTTGATCAGATGTTATTTAAGTTGATTAAGTTTGGGGCTGGCTTGGGCAGCATTTTGTGAAGGATGGGGCATTGTTTCTCACAGCAGTAGGACAGGGTAAGGAAAACCACAACACACGCTCGGACACTGATACACAAGTGGTAGGGACTTTGCTTTGCTCTTCACATTTAGGCTTGCAAAGTCACAAACCATTTGTATTATTTTTCACATTTTTGAAGACACATGTATCAGGCAAGATCTATGTTCCCCTGGAAGAAAATATTTTCATGTTTTATAAAATGTGCCCAGTCTGCGATGGTCTATCTGCAGTGTTTATCTCACAGGCTCATACTCTCCAGGTTTTTTTCTCCGAGTATTTGTCCTTCTTGTGGGAGTAATTTGTTCTCTGAGTCTCTAAGAAAAGAAAGAGCACCTACCTTAGGTGAAGAATGAGTACTCACTAACAGCTTCAGTCTTTCAATATGAAATGTTCATACTCATACCAAACCGCCTGAAATCAATCCACTAAGTATTAAAAAAAAAAAAAAAAAAAAAAAAGCTCTGAGAAAGATACTTAAGAGAAGTTCAAAGAAGAAATGCTTTTGAGGAGACCGCAGTCTGGTAGCAGACATTTGTGAAAAGTGAGGAGCTAAATTGTTTAGTGTATTTCCTGAGGTCAGTTCAATGCTAGCTTTGAGTAGGTGGCACATGATCTATAATGACCATACTTCCTTGTTTAATAGCTGCTGGTTTTCTCTCCCTCTGTTTTCCTGTGTTGATTGGCAAACTTTAAAGAATAAAAATGCTTCTGCATCTTACCAATTTGATTCTTTCAGCAGAAAATAAAACAATTGTTGTATTTCCAAGTAAGGAGCAATTTCACATCTGATTCTCCTGGGTGCCATTTTTTCTCTACGCTGAATATCTGCATATGTGTGGGCGGGCAAACAACTAAAATGCTACAAATGTAAAAGTGGTATTAAAATTCCATTTACATCTGTCTTTACATTTTATATTCACTTTAATTTGACAATTGTTGCCTTATTATTCCAGCTTAACTCATGAAGGACACTAAATAGCCTAAGATTACGACCTGTTTCTAACTGCCTTCCTTCAATGCGTTGATTGAAAAGCTTTCTGCCTCACATTACTACTGCTGAGATATCAAGTCCCATCTCTGTGGGCATTTTTCATGTCTTTTAAATTTCAGTTTTTCTACATTCTACAATTCTTTGGAAAAAAGCAATTTAAAAAGGAGAATTTGAGTTTGAACTTCTATTAGAAGCAGATCTTTAAGAGCAACTAAATCTGCCATCTTTAGTCACCAGTGCCTCTGTACTGGTTGCTGCAGGGGAAGAACTGCAGTGCTGAAGCCCTTTTGATTTATGTGGAGTGACACGAGAAACCTGATGTTTGCTATTTAATCCACTTTGTCTAAGATGCTAATAAGAAAATTTGTTTCAAGTGTATTAATGACCAAGCAGAGAGAACATGGCATCTAGATAGACATAGAAAACTAAGCATGCACGTCCCTCCCTCTTCAGAGTCCTCCTCCCAGATCACTTGCAGAGCAGATTAGCAAGATCATGATGGGCTGGGAACCACTCATTAGTGTACAGTCTTAAATGATCTCAACTCCTCCTCTTTGTTGCTGAGTGCACATGAAACTGAGGCTGCATCCACATCTCTGTAGGTATTAAAAACTGCAAGTAGTATCATTTGAGGGCTATATTCATGAAGAAAGAGAGGGTGATGGGATGACTTCTCAGGAAAGCCCCACAGTGGCAATCAACAATAGATTTTTGTCAAAAAGAAAGAGTCTTTAGTGGAAAGATTAAGTTACAGTAAGTTAAAATGTACAAAAAACTCCCATACTCACTTAATCTGCTTACTGAGAGAAAGAACTGACCTGCCCAAAGGCATTTCTATGCCTGCATAGGCACTCCTGTTTTGTAAGTACCACTATATATACAGTTTGTTTTACTGTGGTGCTTTGAGGCCTGAGGGTTATTTTATTAAGAGCTGAACAGACTTGTAGTCTCCAAAAAAAGAAAAGGGACATGGAGGTGAACTTCGCCCTTCAGCCACTCTGTTGCACTTGCAGTTATAATCTTAGTGAGACAGGGTGAGACAGAAGAAGAACAGTCCTGTTGGACGGCCATCTCACTGCAGTCTGGTACAATGAGAGCAGTAATAATTTCTGTCCTGGATCTAAGTAATTAATTTAAGTAATTTCTTTCCTCACAGTATTTTACCAATCTTTCCTAACCATTGTTGTCCACACCAGCCTCTAGAAGCCACATCTGCTTTTGCTGTCCAATTAAAGTTTGAGCGAGATAAAAAGGGAAATTCTTTAAGAGCAGAAATATGCCTCGGTTCTAATGTATTTCTAGCACTCTCTTAATGTATTTAATTTGGAATATTTTTTTACATACACTTTCATGCATTATCTCTAATCCATCCACAATATGATACAAAAGCAAACAGTTCCTATGAGGGACTAATTATTAGGTCAGCCTTGCATAGGAAGGAAGTAAGAGGAAAACATGATTTGTCAAGAATAATTATGCATGAAAAGTATAAAAAAAGGGAAATTGTACAGAGTGATATTAAAAATGTAGACAGCTAGGAGGAGTAAATGGAGAAAACTTGAGAGTCTGATTGTTGGTGTTGGCTCCACAACACCAAGTGCAACTAAGCTGTAGAAAGGTTGTGGGAAATGTTGGCATGTTACAGGAAAAGAGTAGTGACAACCATTTGACAGACGGAGAAGAAAAAAATCTCATACTTTTAGTGGAAGGTGCTTCTACAGACATGGTGACTGAAGTGTTTTGCAAATTTCCCTGTAGCACACTATAATCATACCTAAAGATGGGAATGTGTTTGAAGTTAGGGACAGTATTTTCTGTTTTCACCATTCAACCAAAATTCCCCTTTTCTGTGCTTGCCCACCTCAACTGCCTCTGTAACATCAAGTTGTCCTTGGGCATCTCCTATCTCAAGGAGTGCAAAAGTAGCCACCTTCCTGAAGCCTCCTGATGAGGTGGAAGAGTCAGGAGAAGAGCTGGAGTCCCCCGGGGCCCCCTCAGAGACCTTTGGTGGCAGACAGTGGGGTAAGGAGTCTCTGGTCTGGCAGGTGGAGAATGTGGGTTCTGCCTAGATCTGCACGGACAATGTAGCTTTCAGTGGACACCTGAAGAGCAGGAGTTCATGCAGCAGGAACCGCAATGATAAAATTAGTCCTCCTAGCACAGGCACCGTTCCTGATCTTTAGCTATGCTTTGGGGTGTGAGTTGGCAGCACAAGCTCGGGCACCAGCTGAGCTGGCTGCAGCTAAACTTCCCTACCCCAGAATGCTCTTATGTAAAGCAGGCTCGACATTAAGTGCTACTTGGTTGTTCTCTGCTCTGTCTAGTCCCAGCCCTCTTTCCTTCCCCTTTAGGGCACTTGGGAGGGGGCAGAATGTTTAGGATCAATTATAAACTCTTGTATTTGATCAGAAGGGCTTTTTCTTCGGGTGGAAAAGAGGAGAGCTCTGTGTAACCTCAGCACTGCTTTGACCTCTTGATCAACCTAGGAGTTGAGGTTTAGAATCCTGACATTTTTAGAAGTGCTTGTCTCTGAACAATTTGTTTTGTACTCTTCTATTAATCCTGCTTGTTGACGGTGCATTTTGCTGCTCTTAAGAGCACTGGAAAGCTCACATTGATTTTAATGTTTCAGAAACATGCTCATGGTGAGTACCACTGAGCCAGTCCTGCAGCAGGATAGCAGAAATAGCCTGAAAGCCTTCAAAAACGGTGGAGGAGGGAGTTTCTTTCATATGCATGGGATGTAGTTTGCTGAATAAAGGGTGCGATGTGGCAGAAGGGCTTTGTTGGAGCTGGTTAAGAGAGATCTGTGCAACTGCTTTGTGAGTAGTTTGATCATTTCCAGCACGATCCCTGAGACTGCTCTCAGCAGTCTTTTACCCCACCACACAACATATCAGTAAATACATACCCAGTATCTAATGTAAGTCCTGTCTGCCTGAAAGTGCCCATTTTATGTTGAGTCACATTTTATTGTAAGACTTCATTGAAGTGATGAGGATTTTAAATTGGGTCTTGCTTTCCTTGCTGCAGCTTCAAATTATTCTTTACAACCACAGCGACGTGTTCCCAGTGCACTGAAGCATTTCACATTTTCCTCAAAGGCAAGGCTGAGGATTCAGTCTGTACTTCCTAAGCAGTGCCCTGCTAAATCTGGTTTTAGTTAAACGCTCTTTTTGAAGTACATGGCCATAATTAGATCTGCTTAGAGGAGACAGCAGGACTGTGACCCCAGATCTTTCCTCCACAAAGTTTCCTTTCAGTCTTTTCGTAAAATTGTCTCCTCTCTGCCTCCCCCATCGCAGCACCCCCAGCAAGGAATGCACTGGCAAGTCCCTTGGAGGTCTGTGATAATACATTCCTCTCGGCTTCAGTCATCCTGGCACCAAGATGCTCTTGGCTGCTCTGCTGGTGATGTAATTCTGGGCCACATCACCTGCAAAGGAAACTGATCTGTGAGCACACAGCCGTACTGAAACAAAAATGGGAGTGTTGATGTTAGCGAGTTTTTTAAATCTTTTTTTTCTCCTTTTTTAGCATTTCTGCTTTTATTACCAAAGCTCCCTTTCCCTTTCTCCCTTTTCCCACGAGACGGCAGCACCAAGCCTTTCACTGGGAAGTGCTTGCCTTTCTGTTTCCCTTTATTTCATGGACCCAAGCAAGTATAAAGGCTGGAGTGTGACATAGCGTGGAGATTTTGTGTGCGTTACCTTTCCAGTTAGCATTTTTTCTTGATTTTTATGGAGATTGTTAAATAAAGAGGCTGTCAGGAAGACAGCAAAGTAGAGTATCCATCAGTCAATCACTTGTTTAGAGAACAATCAAACCAAAAGTATGAAGTGTTCAGGGCTAATAAATCTCTGTGATTTACCAGTTTAAGGCCAAATTCTGTATTAAGAATAGCCCCATACGGAGTTATTGGGGTGAGATGTATGATGCAAACATATAGCACAAATCTTAGCTGTAACTGTGAAATCTGTTGGCAATTCCTTTAAAGTCTGGAAATTAAGTTACTGTACAGAAAGATTTTTTGCTATTTTTTTTTCTCCAAGAGTTCTTAGCCATATTTGTAGTTTGACTTTTTTCTCATATGGTGGTTGTTTCTGTGTCCTGGTTTCCAAATTGTGACCCCAAAAAAGGAAAAGCCAGCCCGGTGGGACTGTAGGAATTTATCACTGCCTACAGCAGTTACTCATCTTACCGCACATTACTGGCCATAGTAGAGCACTGAGTCACTCTCTGTCTACTTCTCAGTAAGTGCATCTCTAAACTTTTAAACTTACGATGTAGAAGACAAGGGCAACAGTACAGGTTTTATCCTTTTCTTTTAGGCTGACATGCTATTTGTATGGTTTGGAAACACTGGCTATTTTCTGTCGATGTAATATATTCACAGGATCACAGATCACAAATTCTGTGCTAGTCTATTAAAAGAAATAACTGAAAAAAACTGGCAATGACAAATACCATTTCTGCACAGCTAAGTAAATCTGAAGGTCATCCATTTTGCAGGTCCTGTTTTACAGTTCTAGCTGTCTGCAAGGCAGTGACTGCTTGAAGTTTATGTTTTAACTAATGAATCTGGTCCCAAGTTCCAACAAAATAGCTCCAAAGGTAATTTAAAAATGAGAGAACAAACAGACTCATTGGACTGTGGAGAAACAATATGAAAGTATTGTGAGTCTTAAACAATGTGAGGCTTGCCATGAGCTGGGACTAATCCAAATCCATCTTTTCACACTTGGATACTCCTCAAAACTGTCCGGTCTTTCAGTCACTTCTGGGATTATATAAAATGGCATCATGTGTTGTTTCAGCTATTCTTCCAAAATTATTTCTAAGTAGGCATCAGCTTCAGAGCCCTTGGGAGAGAATTATTATACAAAACTATATGTAGTTCATTATTCCTAGCAAATATTCTTGCTAAAATCATCAATTCAAATGCTTCCAGGGTCAGACGGGGGAAAAAATGACTTAATTCAAAATCTACTCACAAACCCAAACTCTGTCCAGGGTGCAATAGGTAACAATTTTAACATTTAAGGGACCTTTGGCATGTTTCAGAGTTATTATCCTACTGAAATAAATATCAGTTCACAGCTCCACTGAGGCCATCTTTTTAAATTGTCATTTTTTTTTTAGGCAAAGAAAACAAGAACTGAATCAGGGTCATGTAGGGAAAATTGCTTCCTCATTCAGAAAGATTAGAAACAGGTTTCAGTTGAAGTGCCACGTTTCAGTGAATTTCAAAAAAATCTTAGATAGATGCCACTTATTTACAAGTATAAGTATATGCTAATAGGAACTCAAGCTTGAACTTGTTGGATATTCGCTCTATGTTTATAGGGAAGTTTACCTGTGCCAAGGTGTACAGACTGATTAGCGAAGTATATGACTTACTGTTTTGATTAATGTCCTAAAAATATTCAAGACCTATTCTACATGGTCAGGTAAATTCCACTAAGTTGTGTGAAGAATCTCATCTTGGGGAGTTATTCTGACTCAGTGAGTCTGTATAAGAAGTTTTCCTAACCCTAACCAGATGTAATGCTTTTTTCATCTTCTTTCCCGAAAAGGGTGCTGATTTATGCATCCCTTTTCATTCCTGCAGTATCTCCACCAGCAGTGAAGAATACCAGTAATGAGTTTTAATTTTACGTTATTTCAGTTTTCATTTCTTTTCAAGGCTTATAAGTGGGAAAATCTTAAGGCAGAAGAAAAAACCCAGGGGGTGCAAACATCTAAACCGAAGTTTCTTGTGAATTTTGCCAAAGCTTGTCGAAATGTGAGAGAAAAACATGCAGAATGCAAAATGTATAATTCAGCACAGATTTGTAAAGCACCTGTGATTATAATATTGTGTTGCCATAGTTAGTGTTTCAACTAATATTTTCAAAACGCATTTAAAAATGCTATTTTGGTTGTAAGATAATTATTATAAATGTCATCAAAGAAAATCTGGTGGCTTAATTCACAAGACTTGCTAGTCAAAAAAAGGTATCATAACTTTGGGATTACGCCATTCACCTAGACCATGGGAGACTTTCAATCCTCCTGACAGCCTGTTGGGATCTGAACCCACCTCTCTGAGGAGGCCTTCCTGGTCATGTCGCTTGGTCTCTTGGGGTGTCTCTTCCCACCCTTCCCAGGTAAAATTGTTCCACTTTTACAAATCACTTACATACTTTTTGAGTTCTTTTCACTAAAGGGGTGAAAATCTTCTTGTAGGCCAGTGCCTGGGTATTCAAATTCCCACAGACAAAGGAATTCACTGGGCCAGGTCTCTCCATCTTCTGAAAAGCGAGGATTTTTCACTCGCTGGTTTGATGAATTGTGCCAGATACGGTCCTCTCTATATGCTGCTTTTCTTAAAATAAAAAAGATGGAAATGAAATTACTTATTCAAAATGAACAAATGTTTCACTGAAATTCACATGAAACTTTTTTTTCTCTTGAATGTGAGGGAAAAATAAAGATTTTTTTATTTTTCCTTTGATAATTACTTACTTACTGAATTTTTGGTTCAGCTCTGTAACTGAAAAATCAATTCCTCACACAGTTCTGTTATCCAGTGGCTTATGTTAGGGAATGATTAATAGTTACATAGCTGAATATGTAATGCCCTAATGAGAAAATACAAAGAAATAAGCAGAAAATTAGGCTAAATTATAGCAGAGTGACAGCAATGCTTTTCTGATGATAGCAATTATGTCGTAGGTGAAAAAGTATCTCTTGGTGACAAGTATATATATCACAGGATAAAAGTTCCTGTGCGGTTCCATTTAAAATATTTATCTTCAGAGGAACTGGAAAGGCATAGACGTATTCTCTTTCATCATTTAAATATCAGGCTTTTCCTAGATGACTTAACTTGTTTTAAAATGATGCATAGCTTTCAACATTTTTTCATTTTGCAGATTACTAGCTGGGATAAAAATCTGGTTTCCAAAAACAGTAGGGGCAAAGCAGTGTTCATACTGATAGAAGGCAGGCGGGTGGTATGGATCAGGACATTGTCACTTGCAGTTGTTATTGCACAGCTCACGCTTTGTGGGCACTACTAAATACAATGATGCAGAAGAGTCTGTCCTGGTTTGACTGGCTCAAGTCAGACCAAGTGCTGTTGGTCCAACTTGCTTTCGTCGGCAAGCACTATTTCTTTGTGCCCATCACTAGCACACTGAGCTCTCTACTTCTTCAGGTCTTTGCAAGTAACTAATCTGAAAAATGCCAACCTGGTGCTGGATTTTATGAGCACAAAGCTGGCATTGTTGCAATTCCTTTGAAGTCAGTCGAGCTCTTCTTGATTAATGGTATTAATGAGAATCAGGGTAGGAACTCTAAAAATGTTAAAACAGTGTGTGTGTGTGTGTACCTGTAGACGTATATATATGCATATATAAATATATTACATACAGCAGTTTCTTGAGTGGAGCTGTAGCTCCTGGATATGAGTTTGCTCTCCAGTAAAATAACTTATTAACAATATTTATTTCCTGTATGATTATATTTTTAGATAACTTCTATATGCATTTCTGTTTACGCTAATAATAATTTATTACTATAGTATCTTTACATAATTTCTACAGCCAAATGCTGGCTTTGTATTTTGAATTATTTTTGCTCAGTATTGCCTATTGATTCTGCCAAGGAGTCTGTAAGCTTTTCCAAACTGATTTTTGCTCAGATATTGGGAGAATCTAGCCCCTGGGTGAGTGCTCTGAGGTCTACAGTGGGGACAGTCTCTTCTATAACTGCCTCTCAATGGACACAAATCTTCTAATGCAAGCAGCAAAGCTAGGAATTTTATGAGCTGTAGTAATTAGCTATGTGATGGTAAAAAAGCTTCGTGTTTTGTTTGGTTTTGTTTTTGTTTTTTTTTCCCCAGGGTTCTGGTGAGTTTGTTTTGGGGTTTTTTGTTTGGTTTGGTTTTTGGTTTTTTTTTTTGTTTTTTTTTTTCTTTTTTTTTTTTGGGGGGGAGGTGTCCATTTATGCTGCACCTCCAGAACGCAGGGGCAGTAAGCTCTAGCAAAGGTGGGTTTGTGAGATGGATGTGGTAGGCAGGTGTGTGCTCCTTTGTGTTCAGGGCAAGAGCTGAGACTCCTGGCATGAAAATTAACAGAAATACCTTCATAGCTTTTCAGACTGACAGTTGGGACATGGCATATTAGTATGTGGTGCGACAGTCAGGATTGCTCAGTGCTGATGTTAGAATCATAGAATTAAAGAATCATCAGTCTCTTTAGTTCATAAAAGCAGCCGCTGATTTATTATTTGCTAAATCATTGAATATGGTGCTCCCAGGAGGTCATGTTTAAAAATCAAGAAGGAATCTTCATTACATTATTTATTTTTCTCCACTTTCATCAGTGTGTATTGTTTTATCCTTACGTCAAGCTGTGACTGAGGTGGACAAATATGATTGAAACCAGTGCATGCACAGCCTGTATTTCTAAGAAAATCTGAGACCCTATATTGAGTGAGATGGAATTTTTATATTGACCCACTTGAGCAGACTCTTGCTCTCAAGCTGCATTGCTGTTGTGCAGCTATGTGAGTTTTTCCATGCTTGACTAGCCCAGTGTGTGCAATTGCATGAATGATATTACTTCCTAAATTAAATTTTTAAACCTCTTCACTCTTTTTTCTTTTTTTTTAACACTTTCCCATGTTTAAGACCCTGTCTCGGTGACCTTGTCAACATTACGTGGGTTGCTTGATGCTAAAACAAAGCAATAATTCTTTGGAGCCTGTTTTATCTCATTTTTCCTACCCATTTGTTTTATTCACTCTATCAAATACATTATTTCAGTGGTGGGAATCAGTTTCCTTTTAGGTGTAGGACTCGGGTGTCTTTCAGTCACAGTTATTCACTGGATGACCTTGCTTTGAGAATGGGTCAGCAAGAAGAAGTGCTAAAGAAAAGGAAGTCCAGAAAATATCAGCAGGAGTTAGAGCAACGGGGCAGGACTGATATAACTGGAAGGTAAAGGACGTGGAATAGCAAAGAGGCAGGTTTAGGGCTGGGGATGGCAGTCAACAAGACAAATAATATGTGAATTGAATCTGAATTAAGAGATTAATGAGAACAGAAGGAGTGGTGAAGAGAACTACCTGTTGGTAGAGCCTTCCCAGTGGATGACAGAGGGAAGAAAGATGGTGAAAAGCTAAAGATAGAAGAGAGACTGAGCTGCAGGCAGAAGAAGACTTATAAAGACAAACACAGCAAAAATGAAGCAGAAGGCATCATGTTAAAGATGTTGCTTGATGTGGTATAACACAGGTACTGGGACTTGCCAAAACTAACTTTATTTTCAGTATCCAGTAAGGGAATATTCACCACTGTTCTTTATGAGTTTCTTATTGTCATGCTTAAAAATATGACTCTTATCTCTAGATGGAGTATTTCTGATCTGTAAGAGAAGTCAGGGGAGGGGGAGGCAGCAACAGAGGCAGCTGCCAACAGAACAAAAACAACACACAGGTGAAAATCACTCAGGCTTAAGTCATGTCCCAAACCCAGCTTGAGCTAAAGAGGCCAAGACACTGTCAAAGTCTAAGTTTTTCTTGGTAAGCTGAGAACAGGCGTGGCTCTCCCTGTTCTCAAAGCCTCAAGCTCACCCCTCCACATCGTTTTTCCACGTGAACACCTAGCGCATCAAAAATGAGTAATTTAGAAAAGCAAGGGTGGAGACCAGAGCAGGTAAAGACAGCTTTTAGTGGGGTCCTCTGATACAGCACGGATACTTAAAGCAGCCAATGCTAAAAATGACAGGTCCACAGGGGGCAGCAAGGAACCATCCTGCCTCTGCGGTTCTGAACACCTCTTCCCCTGACTCCAGAGATGCTTTGGTTAAAGGGCCATAGCCTGCTTCTGTGACACCGTTGGTACTTGTTCACAAAATAATGATCAAATCATACTATAGAACAGTGTCCTTGATGTAGACGGGTCCTACTTCAGCTGTAATCACTTTTACTTCAAGGAGTCCCACCAGTATTGGAGATACTGACCTTTCTCATTTATCAAAATGATACATGCAAGTGTTAAGTAAGGACAGAATGAGAAGGGAAGAAAAAAAGTGCAAAGGACAACAAAGCCAGAAATGCTTTTGTTAAACTTTAGAATCGTGCTTCCATAAAAGGCAGCAGATCCTAACGTAGGGCAATTTGCATGCTGCAAAAAGAAAAAGAATTTAAAATCTAGGTGGCATGACTTATTTAGAAAGATTTGGGGAGTAATAAAAAAGCCTGTGTACAAGCGTGTGTGTGCACAATTTCTTTAACAGCTGCATGGAACAACCTCTTTTAAATAAGAACAAAGGTGAACAAAGCCAGTTGTCAGTGCAGCGTGCATGACGTATGCCATATAAAATGTATTGCCTGAGATATAACAGCACTGAGTCTTTTTCTCAGGCTTTTCCTACAAAGTCGTGTTTCAAGAATTTAACTGTATTTATCTTCATTATATATTTGTTCCAAAAGGCCCAGTGGATCACCTTGTTCACTATTTGCAGCAGCAAATTAAAATCAGCCTTTCTCCTCCCTCAATATTCAAATTTTTCATGTTCTATCAAGATGCCACTGAATTAAAAAATATCTTTTACACTCAGAGTAGGTGACTGGCTAAGTACAAAGTGGAGGATGGGTCTGACTTACCAAATGAATTTGACTTACCAAAAGAAGAGAAAAAAACCCACCAAAATAATGATGGAAGATTTTCACTGCTTTGAAGGTTTATGAACTAAAACAATTAAGTCTGGCAAGCAACACAGTGTATTTTCTCATGTATGTAATAAACATGAATTTAGGAAAAGTTTTGTTTTGCACAAACAAATATTTGGGCTTTTTGTAACATGTTAGAGAACTTGGAGACAGTTGCAAGTGCTGCGTTCACTCTAAATGTAATGTGTGTTTCTGCTCTGAAGCTAAAGAGCCAACAGAGGGCAAAGCAGTCTGCTGGAAAGGTTACAAAGCCCTGTTTACAGAGAATTTTATAATCATGCAATTATTTGTTACAAGTATCTAAGATCCACCAGAGGAATCCATTGCTGTGCAGAGTTTAGAGAATTTTTAAAGAGAGCAACTTATCAAAGAAATGTACAGACTATTGGCACATCATTAAATACTTAAACGTATTCCATCTTTCGCTTCCTGGTTGCTCTCCTCTATAGCAGACAACTGTGCCAGATGCACAATACAATTTCTGACTTTCAGAGATGAGTTGGGATTTGGGATTTCTATCTATTCCCTTCCTGCTTTTATTTCTTTGTGGATTTCTTATCTGGTCTCACAATGTTGCAAGTGCTGCTTTACTCAGAAATGTGTTTCTTGGACTACTTAATCCCAATGAAAGCATAAACAAAAATATTAATGAAATTCTGGGGAGCAAGTCAGATTTTCTCAGCCTTTGATGTGACTTAAAAGTGAAGGTACTCTTGAGAAATAACAATATATGGAGTACCTTTATATTTTTATATATACATATAATTTGAATACTATGCAGTAAAAGAAAAGTTGTAAAGGCTAAAGGCCTGCTTGACCTTAGCTGTGACATCCTATGTGATGTCCTCTATAGCTCTGGTACTGCCGTAATGGTGGGTACCTGGAGTAGTTGAGCTGGTGATGGAGAATACTTTAATGGTCTGGTGGTGGTACAGACATATCTCCGCTAGTGCAGGGTGTGTCAGCTCACCACTACCACTGCATTCTCTAACAAGTCTTCGAGCTATTTGCCTGCTGGCTCACACCCAGAAAACTTCAGTGACTCTACATCATGTTCCTGTGCTTTTATTTCTAGGTAGCAGAGTAAGCTGAGAGAGCTGGCAGTCTGGTACAAGTACCCTCTGGGGGTCACTGGTGCTGCTGGTGACTATCATGAGGCAGTGTTTGTGGTATACGTCACCTTGGCTTAGTGATCCAGCCTAATTTAGATTTTTTTCAAGATGAGGTTGGTCGGAGAGGTTGTGATGTCTCCGTTCTTGGAGGTGTCCAAGACTCAGGTAGAGCAGGCCCTTTCCAACCTGCTCTAACCGGACCTGCAAAGGGCTGGACCAGACAGTTCCAAGGTCCTTTCTAACTTCAACCATTCTCTGGTTTTATGATGTGGCACCCTCTGGAGGACACCAGGCATTTCCTGATGACTCCTTGCATCAGGGTGCTTGAGGCTATGGCTTAGACTGGGGCAGGCTTCGTGGCACCCTCTGGGCATTCCGTTTAATACATCCCTTGCCAGGTGGAGGCACTGGCAATGATCTCAGTCACCTTCTAGTCTTCTCGTGGCACATTATAGTACTGGCTGCTGGGTTTTTGCTGCGAAATTTGTGATGGGTAGAGGTAATCCCTTGAGGTCTCTGGTGTGTGCAGGAGTCCACTGTATGGCTGCTGCGATTTTAAGTGGTTCAGCTTCATGAGACAGGTGATCCCTTCTGGCTTGGACCCCCAGTGTCCCCTCTCTTCTTCATGTATTATATGTACAAAGCCAATTGCTATAAACTCACAGCTGCTTTCCTAATACAAAAATTAGGATCCTCCTGATGCCCCTAAAATTTCTGCTCTGAGCTGAGACATGAAAACAGATGAAAGATGTGTTGCTTGCAGTTCCAGCCTGGCCCAAGTGTGGCATCGTGGACAAAAGAAGAGCGACAACAGATAAAAGGGGACATCTAGGAGGGTTGTGGATTTGTGAGGGGTGGGGGTTAGAAATAGAATGGAGAGGTGAGGAGCAGTCTAGGACTGAACGGTGGCTGCAGCGAGACCAGGAGGAGCTGTGCAACAAGCTCAGAGTCCAGAGCCAGCTGGGATGGGATGTGTGACCAGTTATCTTCCTGAAGAGCCAGCACCACCAGGCAGGGCCTTGCTCTCAGCTGCTGCTGAGGGTCAAACCTGTCAGCAGTTTCGAAACTTACTTGCAAAGTGCTCTATGCCTTTCTAGGATCAAATTGCCTTGAGGCTGACAACTTGCTATTGCTATCAATTATTTTGTTAACTCAGAGTGCAGACTTTTGTGCAGGCAATCTAAAGGATCTAAACTCTTCTGACGATCTCCCATACGTAGCTCTACCAGAACAGTTATTAGGATTGCAAAGGACATGGTAAGTAGATTAAGCAGAACATTTCTCTCTCAATGCATGTGATCATTTGTAATTGCATAACAAGTTTTGTACAGAAACCTTTCCTCTGAAAAAATAGCAACATATTGAGGTGCATCAGCTTTGCACACAGGAGGCAACAATTTCTCTGCAGGACTCCAACTTCATCCTTTGGAAAGTATTTAGTAAATGAGGTAGGGGAATATAAAAAGGGAGAGAATGATTAAGACTGGTATATGTTTCCCTGGAAAATGTGACTCTACTCCTGTTGAGTGTGTGTGACACATTTCCTACATGGTGCTAGTTAAGTCATGATGTGAAGCTAATTTACATGGGTTGTGAACGTGGGCTCTGATCTGAGCACATGCAGCACCCACCCTGCCGTGCTCTGAAAACCACATCCTACGTACCCTGGAGCAGGTGTCCCGGCCAAAACCCTTGTCCCTTTGTGCTTCTATCTCCCACCCAGAAATGAATAATTCTGTTCTCAGCAGAGTCTGAAGAGTATGTGGTAAATAGAGCCTCGACTAAAGAGCATTAAATCAATCATTAAGCACCTGCTTTTCAGATGAGCACTCTCCAGCCTGTATGCTGAGGCGAGGATCCTAAGGAAAAACAATGAAAGAACAAGAAGTTAGATAGGTTCTCAAAAACATAAACATACACTGGTCCATTTTTGTGGATAATCATGTTTGACATTACGTGCTTTCAGTGGTTTTGGATATTAAGCGCTTCTTAAGAGGAAGGTGGACAGGAAGGGGAAGGGGAAAGAAAAGGTGAAGGAAGGGATAAAGGGAAGAGTGGTTTCTAGTTCCCCTAAAACTAAATACTAATACTAAAAAGGCGATCATGGGCAATCTAGGCAAATGGAAGGAATACCTGAATTCTTTCATGTTGGTTTGGGAACAAAAGGGCTGATTTTGGACTTCATTAATAAAGGGAGCTAGCAGAATGGTGCTTTCCAGTCCTCACACAGACTCTGAGCCTTTCTACTATGCATGAATTTTCAAAAACAAATATGCAAGTATATTAGATCCACTGGGGATTACCTACATGTATTCATGCCTTTAACAGCTGCTCTTACCATCAGCCCGTGCTTACCAACAGTAGTACTGTCACTTCGAACTCCGGCACGATGAGAAAGGCGACAACAGGAACTTCTCTTGAAGGGTCAGCGGAATGAACTGGCAGCTCGGACTGGGAAGCATCGCTTTTGTCGCGTCCTAGTTTGCATCCTAGTTCAGTTAAGCGAAAGCAACTCACAAGGGTTCTCCGCCATCAGATTACTGTTTTTTAATCGTTAACCTATACACGGTAAGCCCGGAGGGGGCTGTCAATAATAAACCCCGGGAAAGCGGTGCTAAAAGGAAGCGCTGGCAGAAGGGAGCCACCGACTCCCTTAAAGCCTTTCCAGCCCTCCTGCCCCGCCGAGGAGGGCCGGCGGCAGCTCCACCCCTTCCCCCTGCCCCGGGAGGAGGGCGCGCACAATGCGCGCCGCAGCCCCGCGCCCTCCCGCCGCCCCCCCGGGGCGCAGCCGTCACCTGGCGGCGCGCGGGGGACACGGCAGCGGCGTGAGGGCGCATTCCCGCCGGCGGAGAGGCCGGGTCGGTGCGCGGCGAGCCGCGCTGCGGGGTCCTCCGTTCCCATGAGTGTTTGGGTCGCTTAAAAAAAAATAAAGTCAGCTCTACGGTAAGAGAATTCGGATTTTTTAGGTTGTACGTTGACTTTGAGCAGCGCTGGTTGTTCTTGTCCGTGCACACGGAGTGCACCAGGCGTACGCGTAGGCGCCGGGGGGCGGCTGGAGCGGGGTCTGTGTCCGAGGGGGGCCGGGATGCCCGGGGCAGCCCCGCTCCCGCCGCCGCGGCTCCGGCTCCAGCCGGGCTGGACGGGGCGGCCCGGAGCTGATTTTAGTGTTTGGCCGGAGCCTGGAAGAAGATGCACCTGGTGGAGTTGTGCTGCGGGGCTTCCCCGCCCGGACAGCGCACGGAGGGGTCAGGGAAGGATAACGGCAGCTCGGAGACAGGTTCGGCAAATTTAATCTCTCAGCTGAGCGTTTCTGCCTCCTCTTCTTACAGATGCTGTTGCATGCTTTCTGCGCATCTCCCCTCCTCTCCTCTGACCTGCTAGATTAATGTGGATATCTTAATTGGGGGGCTGGAAAAAAGTGCCTGTCCGGTTGCAATAGCGTTTCATAGCCTGAGCGCGATGTGGTCGTGGTTTGTTCTTAAAGATCTTTGGTGCTTTTCCTACGTGAACAAGGTGCTGGAAAGGTGGTGGGACGCTGGATCTAATAAGTGTTTGTATTCCAAAATACTGCCTTTAGTCACTGTTCAGTTGGACTGAGACAGTTTCAACACAAATAAACTATTTCAGCAAACTGGATTTTAATTTTTACAAAATCAGTGTTAGAAACAAAAGAAGAAGGAAAAACTGTTGTAAAAGGCAAGCAATGTGACCTCCTAAGTAAAGAAAGTGTCTTCTTTCCTTCAGCGTAGTTTGGTAACTGTCATGTGGTTTTGAAGTAGCAAGAGTATTAATGTGCTTTTGATATAATTTGATATGATCATTTCTGAAAAATTAATTCAGCAGTGAAGAATAGACAGTTTTTTACACTTCAGCTTTGTGTAGTAGGTAGCCACAAAAATTTGTCTGTATAAATTTATTTACTTATGAAGTTTTTACTTGTTTTTGTAGTTGACCCTATGAGAAACTGAACAGCAGCTTGGGAAGTTCTGTGGCAAAGTCTTTCAAACAGTTGTCTCTGTTCCTTGCCTTTAAAGTTTAATGGATAGAAAGGAGAAAGTAACACAGATGTGCTTTATTCTATTTCTTGCAATGGGATCTGATCTCGTTTACATCTTTCTTGTCTCACTTGAGATGGTTATGAGGGAATGACTGAAGCTGATGATGTGAAAGTGTTCCCAATGTTGAATTGCCCAACTTGACTGTTAGGCCTTATTGTTTTGCTTCCTAGAGAGTCTGACCGCCTTTTATCTCAAATTGTAAGTGCTCAGAATGAGTTAAATTCAGCCTCTGGGTATCTCAGTCTCGCCCCAAACAGGGAAATGCTCAGAAATAGTCCTGACATGTGGAGGATTTCTCAGTGGCTGTAGGAATATTCTTCAATATCAGCTGTTGTACATTATACGGGGGGGTGGGGGGGAAGGAGTTCCCTCTTCATTAAGTTAAACCACCTCTTGCTGGTTTTCATTGTCTCAGGATTCTAACGAGCATCCTCTCACATCACTTAATATTCAGCAGCTTTCTAGCTACCACTAGGAAGTTTTCCAGTCTCTCTTACTCTACATGTGCAGCAGCAAACTCTTCAGGGTGGAATTGGAAAGATGAGCTTGCAAAGGCAGTTGCTTTCCCAGCGCTTCCTTGGGATTCCTGTGTGAGCAGCAGAAACGCTGTTGGCCCCTTAGGGAGGAAGCAGCCTTCATCAGCTGTCAGTCAGCTCATCCTTAGAGTGTCCAAGTCCTTGTTAACATACTTCTCTTAACCCCAACTTACTGGCCGTCCACCAAACAGGAAATTACATCCCATTGCAACAAACTATTTGGAATTTAAATGGCAAAATAAGGTACTACAGGAGCAGTACCTCTGAGATGGCTTTGTGCTAGAGCAGCGATGAGGAGCTCCATGGACCTCCACGCTGTGTATCAACTCAGTGAAAAGGTCCTCCAGAGATCTTACTGCTTCCCTCCTTCCCATTCTCTTCCTTCTACCTACTGTTCCTCCTGCTGCCTCTGTCTTGATAACAGGGAAAATAACTCTCCACTTCTCTCCAGGTTGTCCTCCACATTAGCCCCTCCTGTGAGTGCTTCACTAAACACTGGGAAGCTTGGCTTAGTCTGTTTGCAGAGCAGGGAACTAAACCAGGCCAGTGGAGCTGAAATAAGGTGCAAAAAATGTTCACATGTACACAAACCTCAGGGGAAGCTCATGTGCTTTCAGGTAGTCCTCTGCCTTACCAGGATTTCCTCACGTAGGCAAGTGCCCATTTCTATGTTAGAGATGGTAAAGGTTGCTTGAGCATTTTCTCATCTTGATGGAGGTACAAATGGAAAGGGCAATGCAAACACTGGTATAATTTTCAATAAAGGTTTTGGGGGCTTTTCACTTTTGCGTGCCCTGTTTAAAGCATTCTGAAGAAGTGAATGTTTTTTTGAGGGGAGAGGTGGGTTTTTGGACATCACCAAGCATCTTTCCTCTGATAACGGAAACTTCTTTGTATTTTCTTAAAATATTGTAAGCCACTTTGGAGAATGGCTTCTTGTACCAGCTGTCAGTGCTAAGCAGGGTTTTAATAGTTCCCAGGTTGGTACATGTATTGTATTTCAAATGTAGTCATGAAGTTTATGATCCTTCATAAGGCAAGAAAATGTGCACTGACTTCTATTTGTAATTTCTTTTGCAAATGTAGACAAGAACTAATGCTTGCTTTTAGCTAAGGTCTTGCTACTGCTTTTACAAATAAAATAAATCCCATCTAGAATCCAGTAATGCCCATTGGAGCTCTGGTATGAAACTATTGCAGTGTCTTGTCTTTTGAAAACACAAAAACATTATTCTCCAACTTTAAGTTATAATCCATGTTGAAGTCTTGCTCTGGCCTGAGAATAGGTGCTGACTGAACATGACATATGCAGAAATTAGAACAGGAGAAACAGTGTATGTGGTTAAGCGAAGTCTGTAGCCTTATTGATTCAGCAAATTGATCAGCCTGAAAGAGAATGTTAAACGACCCTGATGGCTAACCAGCAGACTCCAGCAAGAAGCCCTTCAACCACTCTGCATTTCTCATTGGAAGAAGGAGATACAGCCATCTGTGTCCTTTGACGCTTGTCCTTCCAGGCAGACTCAGGGACTTGCAGCAGACCAAAGCCTTGCCTCTGTTGGACATCTCTTCCCAACATACCTAATGTGCTGTTTTACAAACTGTGTCTACGTCGTAACCCAGAATGTCTCTTAGAAATACATTGACAGAATAACTGGACTTTCTGGCAGCTGGCATGTAGCTGGGGGAGTGGAAAATATGGTTTGCTTTAAGGAAAAATTGCCATCCAAACCTGGAGTGATTAGCCCCAGCCTGAGCATGGCAGTTAGAACTGGTAGGACAAAGCATGGGTCCTTTCTGACCCAAAGTATTCTATGATTATCTGATTATAATATAACTATAATAAAAAAAATGAAGCCACATCTCTGGAGAAATAGGGTTCAGTAGCTATTAGCATCCCATTGCGCTTCTGATGATCATTCTGAAGCTTGTAGGAGTGAAGAAGCAGCAGGAAGACTCTTGAATGAATGACTCTTGCAATGAAACTGTTCAGCACCAAACTCAAAGAAAGGAGGACAGTAACACCCATTCACACCTACCTTCCTCCTCGGTGGTTGCTTCCAGCACACCATTCATTAAGGACGTTAAAACCAAGTCTGTAGTTGCTCTTCCTTCACTCTTATCTGCCTACTCTGCAAGCTGAGATTGGCTGTTGAAAGGCTTTGTACTCCTAACTCTCTGGCACAGCTGTCTACAGACCTCTCTCCTGCTGCCCTAGCACTGCCTGGTGTGGCTGTGAACAGCTAACGCTGCAGTCTGGGTACGCATGCAGGAGGTGCTGCTCCTTGATGCAGCAGGGACCACGCGAGGGTACATCAGCAGCTTTCGTAGTCCAGTGTCCTGCCCCGTGCCAGTCAGGCATCTTTCTTTGTGGTACAAAATCAGGGAGCAGCATTGTCCTAGGGTGTTTGTGTTTAACTGAGGCAGTTAACAGTTTGCACGTATTCACACCTAAGGGGCTGCTATTTTATTTATCCAATATACTGCAAGGGGAAGTGTGGTTGTCTTGGACATTGGACAGCTGTAGGGCACCTGTTCTTCAAATACTGTGGGAAGGACAGATAGCAAGTTCCACCTGGACCCTGATGGCAATGGAAGACCGTGTATTCAGGGAATGATTTGGTCAGCATGTATTGATGTGATGTGTGTGGTAACCTGTGGGGAAGGAGGTGCTGCACAGACTTCAGCAGTGCTGTCCACAGACGAGCAGGTGGTACAGTCCCCTTCTTCACAGGGAACTGGAGCACGTCTGCCAGCTTCCCTGCTGTGGTCCAGTTGCTGAGCCCCTGAGTCTCTTACTGATTTGTGCAGATTATCCAATTGTAGCCAAATATTTCTCTCCATCTCCCAAAAAATCCCAAACCAAGACAGCAAATACAGGGACTGGTGGGGTACCAAATTGTTGGCTTGTCAGTGTTTTGGCTGTATCTAGACCCACATTTCACTATTAAAGGTTTTCTTTTGCTTTTTTGGTGTGTTTTTTTGGGGAGGTTGGTTATTTTTGGGTTTGGTTTTTCTATTTTTTTGCTTATTTTGACTCTGCATGTGCTTTCAACCTTTTGAGAATGCTGAAGTGAAGTTGCTCTGGATAACACATTGAAGACACGTGTGCTGTGGGTCTCAGGTGCCTTTAGTATTGCATTGGAGCCCATGCAGTTCTGTCTTTCTTCGCAAATGTTAGTAGCAGCAGTCAGATGAGAATCAATGGTGAGGGTCAAGACAGGGCAACATCGCCTTGCAGTCCTACTGAAATTCCAGTTTAACCAATGATGTATGAGAGTTGTACAAGGATGGAAAAGTGGAAGCAAGGTTAGACTCAGCTTTATTTTAGTGTTTAGAAGTAATGCTGACGTGTGGATTTTGTTTATTAATGTGACATCTGCACAGATTTGGATGCTGCTTTCTCATCCACACCTCACAGAATCAGGATTTAGAAGCAGTTTCCCTGGGCATGGATAACAGAAGTACTGTCAAGTACTGTCAAATCTGAGGCAGTTTAGTTTTACCATGTAAAAGCCGAGGCAGGATAAAATGCTGCATGGTGCTTCCTTGCTCAGCACAGACCTGTTAACAAATTCTCCTCCATGTATTGGCACAGTTACAGTGCATATCCCAGAGGGGCCAGGCCAGTTACTCCTCACTGCTAGCTCTTCTGCTAGGTACAGCAAGGCAGCGACAGTGCTAATGTGCTTTCTTCTGATGCTCTCATCCCTGGCATTTCTTTGTCTTAGCCACTGAAAAAACCCCAGATGCCTGTTAAACTTTCTCAGCAGTATTCCTCAATACACTCTTAGGTAATTGTAGGGCCAGTGAATTGTTCTGCACCCTGCTTAGCAGCCTGGCCGCTGTGTTCTGCCTGTAGCAACTGCTGGGTGAAAATCACACATGCCCTTTATGAACAACCTAGGAATTCAAAATCATAGGCAGTTTTCTGAGCATCTCTAGATAGGCTTTCAAGTGACAAGATGTTAAAAAGAGAACAAAATGCTGTCTTCTGTTTTTTGAATTTATAGGGGTCACCTTAAACTTTTCCTGTGGAAAAGGGAGGCTGTTTTGAAGATCTCATGTTCTTGTATATATGCTCATGACTTTGGGAGATGGGTAGTTTAGAGTACCACCAGGTTAGGGCACACTGTTCTGTCACAGCAAATAATATTTTGTGGAAGGATGCATGCTATTTCCTTAAAAATGTAGCCTGGGTGAGACGAGAGAGAGTTCTTGGCAGAAACTTTTGCATGAAGCAGTGTGATAGAGCAGCCAGGGAATATACTGCATGCTAATAAAGTTCCTTCTTCAGTGTGAAAAGTGCATGCTTTGTGAGTGGCAGTGAGTCTTTTTTTACCTTTTGACATTGTAACTTGACCCATAATGAGGCATCCACCAGCAGCCTTTTCAGTCCTTTTCAAAGAGCTGCCAAAACTAAAGAGATTTTTTTGAGACTGATCTGTGACCCAGCAAGGTTGGCTGTAAGGTTTGTTTGTTTTCCTCTCTCCTGCTGGTTCCTACTATTCTCTTACTCCCACATCCTATACTACTCTTGTTTTAAAATGCATTCTTCAGCCTTCTCCTTCCCTACCTACTGCATCCTGTGTTCTGCCTTCTGACTTCCTTCTCTTTTCATATAGCTTTTCTTTCCAGTTCCTGTTTGTTCTGGTCCCCGAGGAGCAAGGAGTGAAACATTAGCAGTTGCTGGAGGACCAAGTTAATATGGCTGCAGTTATTAGTTTAGAGTTCAGGTGAGGGCTCTGGGGGACATCCTAAGTGTAGACACTGGGCCACGGAGCTCTTTGCACAACTTCAGTGCTGGGGCAGCAGAGAGGAATGTGTAATCTGTGCTTCACTCACTACCATCTACAGTCCAGCATTGAAGATGAAAGTACTGATAAAAGTCGATCTTTGCTATGATACGGATGTTCTAGTTATTGCAGATTAGTTAACAGGTGGTAAATTGCTCTGCTGTTATCACTCACTGTGTGGCTCAGTTATAAAGAAGTTGAAAACCTTCAGACATAGGATAAGCAAAGCAAGTGGATTTCAATCATCACGTGTCTTGATAGGGGATGTGGGAGTTGTGGGTACTTGGACAGTGGCTTGAAAACCGTGTCATTTCACAGTAAATTCAGCGTGCATACCTGTGGCTTTCCTAAGTTGCATTGCTGCTTTTACAATAAGGTTCTTACATCAGTAGGGGATTTATTCCTGTGTCATCTGTACCTCTTTGTCAGCTGAGAATCACCATCCTTATAAATCTGTGCTTACAACATGTGCTGAAACTTCCTTTGCTGATGTCAATGTATCCTGAATATAAATCACGGATTATCCTTGAACTGTTGTATGGGTAAGGCTGGAAAATGTAGGTCTTTATTATCTTTCTGAGGATACACCTAACTTCTGTATTGTGAGCTTTTATGTTGTCTGAAAATACAGCTTTGCAGACTATATAAAGAAGAGCATTTTTCGGCTGAGGTTAGCTGTAGCCAAAGGTTTGATTAGTCTGACCTTTGCAGTCCACAAAATCTACTATTGTAAATGGAAATGTGCCTGGAAGGAGAAACTTCCTAACATAGTCACTGTGCTGGCAAATTTATTTTCCTGATAATTTCTTATGCCTGTGATGCCCAGATGGTTATCAGTTGTGTGCTAATGTAACCTTCTGTCCTGCTGGTTTATTTATAACCGGGATTGATCCATTTATGTATGGCTGCATATAACAATTACTTTTCATTTTTTATCTTATTTTACACGTTTTTGTGTATGCAAGACATAACGAAGAATCCACTTTGTAAAGCAAGTTTGGTATAAATTGATTGGTGAGTAGATATACCTGTCCTTTTGGGACATTATATACTTTTGCCAACATCATCCTAACAGAAATAAATGTGAAGCAATTAAAACTTGATGTATTTGTTATCTACACATGTATAAAATTTCATTGCTTTTCAGATTTCTACATGATTTTATATAGTTTTCAGTTAACTTTCATAATTTAAAATACTTGGTTTGAGAATGTAACTGAAGTAGGTAGTTATTTCTTGAAAGATTACCTAGGTTATGAAAAATAGAGATAAAATGAAGGAGATTTTAAGAATGGAGAAATACACATACATGTATCTTCTCTATTTATATTAGTTTAACGCATCTTTTCTAACTTCTTTCAGGTTGAAGAAACTTCTTGAGCAGGAGAAGATCTATCAAGCCCGGAAGGAGAAGGAACATACAAAGAGACTCAATAAACTAAGAGAAGAACTGGTCAAGCTCAAATCATTTGCACTCATGCTGGTGGATGAAAGACAAATGCATATTGAACAACTGGGTCAACAAAGCCAGAAAATACAGGATTTAAACCAAAAACTAAAGGAAGAAGAAGAAAAGCTTAAAATTATTAGTGCAAAAACAAAAGAAGATGGACAAAAACTGATGAAGTTAGAGGCAGAACTTGAACGCAAAACATCATCATTTTCTCAAGAACATGAGGAGATGACTGCTAAACTGGCCAATCAAGAGTCACATAATAGACAGCTAAGGCTTAAGCTAGTGGGGTTGACTCGCAGAATAGAGGAGCTAGAAGAAACTAACAAAAATCTTCAAAAAGCTGAGGAGGAACTTCAAGAACTAAGAGATAAAATAGCTAAAGGGGAATGTGGAAACTCTAGCTTAATGGCAGAAGTGGAAAACCTCCGCAAGCGTGTGCTTGAAATGGAGGGGAAAGATGAAGAGATCACAAAAACTGAATCCCAGTGTAAAGAGCTGAAAAATAAACTGCAAGAGGAAGAGCACCATAGCAAAGAGTTGAAACTTGAAGTGGAAAAATTGCAGAAAAGAATGTCAGAACTGGAGAAGCTGGAAGAGGCTTTCAGTAAAAGTAAGTCTGAATGTACCCAGCTACACTTAAACTTGGAGAAAGAAAAGAATTTGACTAAGGATTTGATAAATGAGTTGGAAGTGGTGAAGACTCGAGTGAAAGACCTTGAGGCATCAGAAAGCAAGTTGGAAAAGGCTGAAATAAGCTTAAAAGATGACCTTACAAAGCTGAAATCATTTACTGTAATGTTGGTTGATGAACGGAAAAATATGATGGAAAAAATAAGGCAGGAGGAGAAAAAGGTTGAGGGTCTAAACAAGAATTTTAAAGTTGAACAGGGGAAAGTTATGGATGTAACAGAGAAACTGATAGAAGAAAGTAAGAAATTTTTGAAACTGAAATCCGAAATGGAGGAAAAAGTGTCTAGTTTGACAAAGGAAAGGGATGAGTTAATTGGCAAACTGAGAAGTGAAGAAGAAAAATCCTCTGAACTAAGCTGTAAAGTTGACCTGTTAAAGAAAAGAATTGATGGTATAGAGGAAGTAGAAAGAGAAATTACAAGAGGCCGAACCAGGAAAGGACCAGAGCATGGTTGTCACGAGGACAACAAGATAAAAGAACTTACTGTTGAAATTGAAAGACTGAAAAAACGTCTCCAGCAATTGGAAGTGGTTGAAGGAGATTTGATGAAGACGGAAGATGAATATGATCAGCTAGAGCAGAAATTTAGGACTGAGCAGGATAAAGCTAACTTTCTTTCTCAGCAGCTGGAGGAGATGAAACTCCAGATTGCTAAAACCAAAGCAATAGAAAAAGGTGAAGCTGTGAGCCAGGAGGCAGAGCTGAGACACAGGTTTCGTCTGGAAGAGGCCAAAAGCAGAGATTTGAGAGCAGAAGTTCAAGCTCTTAAGGAAAAAATCCATGAGTTGATGAACAAAGAAGACCAGCTTTCTCAGCTCCAAGTCGATTATTCGGTTCTGCAGCAGAGGTTTATGGAAGAAGAAAATAAAAACAAGAGCATGGGGCAGGAAGTTCTGAACCTAACAAGAGAGCTGGAGCTTTCTAAGCGTTACAGCCGTGCTCTGAGGCCCAGCATAAATGGACGAAGAATGGTTGATGTTCCCGTAACATCCACTGGCGTGCAAACAGATGCTGTAAGTAGTGAAGCAGCAGAAGAAGAAACTCCAGCCGTGTTCATAAGGAAATCCTTCCAGGAGGAGAATCACATCATGAGCAATCTGCGACAGGTAGGTCTGAAAAAACCCACAGAGCGTTCTTCAGTGCTTGAGAGATATCCTCCAGCAGCGAATGAACTTGCAATGAGAAAATCTTGGATACCGTGGATGAGAAAAAGAGAAACTGGGGCTCAGGCAACTCCTGATAAAGGACCCCGAACCCACAGTAGTCCAACACATCCTGGGGAGGTTGTCCTTTCACCAAAGCAGGGTCAACCTCTTCATATTCGGGTGACACCAGACCACGAGAACAGCACAGCTACTTTGGAGATAACCAGTCCAACCTCAGAGGAATTTTTTTCAAGTACCACTGTCATTCCTACTTTGGGAAATCAGAAGCCACGAATAACCATCATTCCCTCTCCAAATGTTATGCCACAAAAAGGAAAAGGCAGTGAAAGTCCCATGGGCCCGGATCGTTCTATGTCTCCAGTCACTATAACAACATTCTCCAGAGAAAAGTCCCCAGAGGGAGGGAGAGCACCCTTTGCTGACAGACCTGTGTCGCCAATTCAGATTATGACAGTATCAACATCTGCAGCACCAGCAGAAATCTCTGTCTCTCCGCAATCACAAGATATGACCATGGGAAGGGCCGTCTTCAAAGTAACACCAGAAAAACAAACTGTTCCGACTCCAATCCGCAAGTACAATGCCAACGCCAACATTATTACAACAGAAGACAACAAAATCCATATCCACTTAGGTTCCCAGTTTAAACGCTCTCCCACTGCTGCACCTGATGGTGCGAGTCCTGTGATAACAGTCAGACCAGTGAACATAGCAGCAGAGAAAGAAGTTGTGACTGGTACAGTCCTTCGATCACCCCGAAACAATCTGTCCTCACGACCTGCAGCAAGCAAGGTGACAAGTACTATCACTATAACGCCTGTTACAACATCTTCCACCCGAGGAACACAATCAATGGTAAGCAGTGTAGTCTCGTGATATAGCCTTCATGGTAAGCAGAAGGGCAACCATAGTTTGGGTTTGGGACACCAGAAGGGAAAATGGGGTATGGTGTGGGGAAACTTTAGACTTCCCTACATTTGTTTTAGATATGACCTTAACTATAAGATCGGAATTTGCCTGATTCATATATTTTTGTACCAGTGTTGGACACTGGTATGCTTTTGGCATTACCTCCTGAAGGAGTAACTGTCAAAGGAAGTCCCTTCAAAGTTCCTTTAAAGTCATTTTCATAATGGCAGTCCTGTAAAATTGCAAGTGAGAGACAGAGAGGGACAAAGAATGGTGGAGATGACAGAGCACGAAAGTGTATTTTTATTTTTGGTGAGTGCCATGTTTGACTTCCGAAAATACTCCTAATGACTTTTGGCCCAGCTGGCTGATCTTTAGAGTCTGATCATGCAGGCTGGTATTTCTTTGGTTTAATCCCATTACGGTTATATTTTAATTAATACCTGCTGTAATACTGAACTCCAAAGGAGTAAATAGGCAGACATGATATCATTACTTACAGCTCCCAGCCTCTTTCAGCCAATGAGCAGTAAAGCTCTTTCTGTTCCTCAGAAATTCTCAACTTCTGTAAGTGCTGTATTACAGTAGGGCTTTCTCTCACATATTTTTTGCTGCTTTCTCTCTGTGCCTCTGCAGTGGTACCCCAGCTTCTCTTTTGTACTTAAATCAGTCTACCACCTCTGTCTTTAAACATATTGGACAATTTGTATTGATAGTCCTCCCCCCAGGTTTATTATTGGACAAGTTTTTTCATTTTTTCAGTTGTAAATAACCCTAGGAAAGGAGAATTTAACCAAAATAGAAAACCACTAGTATTGTATTAGTCCAGAAGTTTATTTAGCTAGACCGAGCCTCCAGCAAATGCTTAGGGGAAGATTATTTTGAGTGGGTAAAAACAGAGTAGTGTTTCCCTCAGCGTCTGTTCCCAGTTTTTGGCAATAGGTGGGTATTTCATTCTGAACCAGAGCCTGTAGCCACATCTTTGTGTTTAATAGACCGTGGCCGACTTTTCTTCTATTTATTCTTCTAATTGCTTTTTGAACTCATTTATACCGTTGTTTCCACAACATCAGGGGGCAGCGAATTTAGTTGTGGGCTCTGGAAAAAATGCTCTTTTGTTTGATAACCTTTTATGCAATACCTTCATTGGTTACAGCCTCTTTCTTGTATCTTGACAAATACTGAATAGTCATCCCCTGTCCATTTGTCTGTGCTGCTCAGCAGTCTGCAGACCCCTACAACACGCCTCTTTAGCTAGCTCTTGCCAAGCTGAAATGTCAAAGTGTATTTAAGATACACTTCCACACTTCAGGAGAGAGGTTGCCATTCCCATTTAAGGCCTCTGACTTAAGAAAACTTGCATTCATCATACAGATCTGTATGGGATTGCACGTGTGCTCCCTTCTCCCCACATATATAATGCATTGTAGATACTTTACTGTACACTGTTTCCCTACATATTAGAAGCAATTGTTCATTTTTAAAAAAGCCTTCAATTAATTCATTTACAAACTCTTTTGTCTCTTTGAAGCTTGGAAAACTTTTTTTGAGTTCCTCATTCTTTTTTACTAGATGTCTGTCTCTACTGTGATGATGCACTGAACTGTGGCGGACAAAATTTTTTTGCTTTGTTTTCATCTGGCTAAAAAGTGGCTTCTTTCTTCACTTCATCCTCCCTGATTTGGAATGTAAGGAAAATAGTTCAACCATAACATTTACTTTATCTTATGCTTCCCTTTGTTTTTTAAGTTCCCTAATCAGATGAGCAAGGAACTTCAAACAAGCCCAAATGTACCTTTTCCTCCCTAATCCCCTGAAAAAAAACCAAACCAAAACCAAAAGGGAAGTTGTATATTCACCATCTGTTTTGCAAATGACTACTTTACAAATACATTTCAATACCCCTAGTCAGAAAACACAAGTTGTACTCAGTAACCCTAGAAGAAACCAACATCAATATAATTTTGAGTGTTTAAGTTCATAAAATCAGAGAAGACAAACTCATACACAGCTGCTTTCTTAGCTCACTGGTTTAAATTTTTTTCTTAACTCTCCTCATACAGGGTGCTTTGTACAATGTACTAATGCAGTGCCAAGCTACAAAGGGAAAAATAATTCTGAAATTTCTAGCTCTCATCTGTTGCTGTAACAAATTTGCAGTTACTGTTTTCATATTTGAAAACATTTAACTCTTCTTCTGATTTGAATTTATAAAGTTAACTTCAGTACTGCAGGTGAAGTTCATTTTAAGGTGCACACGTTGTACTTTTAAAGGTTCAGCCTGAACTGTGGTGTCTTTCTGCATCTGTGAGTCCAAAACCGGAGACTGTGGTTTTCTGATGAACTGTCACGATTTCTGAGTCCCATGAATCAAGGAGTGTTATGGTTGTGTTGATTTACACTGACATACACTCTAGAGTAGCTAGAGATTTATATTCCCCTGATCCAAGTCCTCTTCTGAGTCTGCAACAGTTTTGGAGGCACTTCATGTTCTGCCTGCTGCACAAGCCCACAGATGGCTAGCTGAGCAGCTGGCCTCATCACACCAGTGATGTGCAGTCCCACAGAGGTCCCCACAGTAGGAGCTGATGTGATGGAGACTGTTTGACCAGTTGGATTGAATTCAGCATTTAACAGAACTATTGGCACTTTGATTAAAAAAAAAAAAAACCCTAAGCTGGTAACTGCCTCTTACATGACAGCCTATGGATTTGGGTAATTACTGCAGAAGTGGAAAAAATGGGGTTTGATCCTCCTCAGCTTGATTAGAGTCAGACTCCCGGGAGAATACTTGGACTACCCTAGCAGACCTAGCAGATAATTTTGTTATAACAGAGGGACTACAGCACAACCAAAAATTGAAGACTAAGAGACTAAAGAATATGCAGACCAAAATGAGCCTGAAACTGTAGCCTGGTTGTTACTCTTGCCTTAACACATTAGCTCAAGTCCCTGTGCCCAGGACAGTTCATGTAGTTTACGGTAAAAAAACCCACAGAATAAAAACAAATATTGTTTGGCAGAAAGAACGCAAATGTGCTGCCTATATCCTGTATTTTTTTTTTTATTTAGGCCTTACATTTGGCTGTAGGATTGCTGGTGAATTTGGTTCTTCTTTGGCCACTAGGATGGGTGTCAGTCCTGTAATCACTTCATGCCTGTGCTCTCCACCACCTGCAAGCCTGGCATCCAGCACTAGCTGTTTACACGGCCAGGGTACACAGTGAATCCAGTGACACGCAAATCCACAGGGAGCAGAGGGAATCCTGGCTGCAGCAGAGCCAGCATAGTGGCACGGCACCAACCATGCAGAGTGTCCTGTGACCGAGGCAGCAAGGCACGTCTGAAAGGCTGTTGGGTGACAGAGCTAACTGGCATATGTTAAAGCAGCTACAAGGCTACTTTCATTTGGGCAGCATTTAGTTTGAGATTGGCATCTAAATTTAGCTCTTTGTAGGTGTCCCATATATGCTCTAAGCTTCTGTGAGATTTCCTAGAGGTGCGTGGTGCTATCTGCATGCCCTGTGGCAGTTGAGAGACGTGCCTGAGGCTGGTAGGTATAACACTGTACCTTTCTGCAGTGGAAGCTGACCTTCAGATGGCACAAGATGCCTTGGTGCAGGCAGCTGAGTCAGTCCCTAGTCGTTAGTCTCCTCGGCAGCACTGAGCCTTGTGTGCTGGCTCTGTGGAGACTGGAGCTGCTCTGTGGGACTCTGCTAGCTTCAGTGTGAACTGAATTGCCCACTGGGCTCCACTGACTGTATTGACTAGGTCTCAAGTCCCACGCTCTCAGGATTAAATTGCCTAAACATACTTCTTCAGTATCATTTTAAGTGCTGTCAAGTAGGCTACCTAATTTCAGCTGCTTTATCAGGGGTTGTAGGTCTCCTTGGGTCCTGCAGATAGCTTGAGTAGCCTAGGGCATCTCAAATTGCACGAGGTATCTGTGTCAGCTACTGAACTGAACCATTTCTGTCCAGGGCAAGCTGGTCATGATCTGATCTGGAACAAGTGCTGAAAAAGCACCTTTCTTATTAAAATATTCCAAAAGTGAACATGTGTTTACAAACGTCACTCAGGCCCCCCGTGCTGTTCCAGCACCATGTACTGCCAGCTGAGACTGAGCCAGTGTGACTCTGCATCCTGTGGGGCAGCATCTCGGGCCCTCTGTGCCAGCTGGTTTCTGGTTGGAGCTGTATTCCTGTATCAGCCAGAAGACCACAGCCTACAGACAAACAGGGCTGGAGGGAGCTGCTTAGAGCTTGGTTCTTGGGAGAAGTGAGCAAGAGACAGACAGTTGTGAGGGTTCTCTGCCACAGACAATACAGACACTTACTGGAAAAGAGTGTCCTCTCCTTGCTTACCCCATTGCTCTCGCCAAAGCGGTCTGCTTGCTGAAGAGCCACGTTGTGCCGTTTCACTTGGCAAACACAAAACGCTTTTGCAGCTGCATGTGAAGCAGGCATTAGCTTCCGTATGATCAACAGGTTAGTATGCTGTAAGGAAGGCAACTAAGAAATTTAAAGCAAGTTAGAGTTCTTTTGAAAGTGCTTTTGAGTGATTTAGGCTTGAAATGAGTAACTTGAAAGCGCCAAATCCTTAGTTAATAATTTACATGTGAATAAAGCTGAAGAAATGCCTGAGATTCCAGCTACTTCATTTGATTGCCTCATGTTTACACACTGTGGAGCTCTTTCAGGGAGTACAAGATGTTTGTCATTTGGGATCCCTGGGATGTTGACATATTTTCCAAGGCTGATGGAATGCATTTGCATGTTTTGCCCTACAGAATTGTATGGACCTAACTTGTTTTGACATCTACATGTGAGTTCCATATTAGCCTTTAGACTGCTATTGTAAATGTTGCTTTTAGTTATTGAAAATGGCTTCCTTCCTGCCAGGCAGACAGCATTCAAGTTTTCCAATTGTGATTTTTTTTTTGTGTACACATGAGGTTTTGAACTGTTCTTAGAAGATTAAGGAACGGTTTTCCTTTGAATACTCAGGATGCAGACAGAAGGCTTTGATGCTACTGGCTGGAAATCCTTCGAGAGAGAAAAATGCTCCTTCGTGGAGCATTTCTAAAGAGTGTTTTTAAGTAAATGTGCAAATCCATGTTGCAGTCGACATGATCCCCTAATACAATCTATTTCAGCAGTTTAATTTTATTTTGCTTACATGTCGTAAGTTGAATTTAGTCATTTAACAGATGGGTCTAACTAGGATTCCACGTTCTTATGACAAGTGTTCTCTTTTGTGAGATCAAAATCTTTGACCATTATCTGAACAGAAAAAAGTCGCATATGAGATTCAGCTGAGACACTGAAGTTGTCACCATTAACATTTGTGTCTGTGTTGCACACTGCAGAAGATAAAACAACATTTTTCTTTCAGAATTGTCATGGTTATAAGTATTTTCTTTAGGTTATGGTCCATAAAGAGTAGCTTCCTGTTTTGGCCTTGCAGAATATGTGCAACCATAAGCTGGCCAGTAGAGACAGAAAATACCAGTTGACACTTTTGAATCTTTTTGTCCTATCCAAGTGCTCCTTGTGTATTTATACAGTGGGATTTAGTTGCCTAAACATATGTACTGATTACATTTTCAAAGCTATAGGATAGCTGGTCTGGCCTCCAGCTGGTGCTCCAGAAGGACACAGATCCCTGGTAGGAGCTGTGTTGGAATTGCCAGCCCCATGCTTGGGTCCTCTACCACTTAGGCCATTTTTACTTTTTTTTTACTCTGAACTCCTCAAACCTGAGGATAAGTGTGCTTGGTAGGCTGTTGTCCAGGGCAGCAGACTGGCAGAGGTAGTAAACTGATCATGTCCGCACTGCCTTGAGGTATCCCTGGAAATCTGGGCTGCCTGTTTCACCCTTACCGGAGTTGTGGCTAGGGCTTGGAGGGGGAGAGCTCTCTCCCACATTGCTCCCACAGCTACAGGAGTAGGAAATCCAAATCTTTGCTCTGTCTCTCTCTAGTGCCCCCTGCACTTCCCAATGCAGAAATAAGTGGCCCCAGCCATGCCCCCAGCGTATTTTGGGAAGCAAAGTCCAATTTTTATCTGTAATGCTGAGAAATCTTGCACCAGTTCTGAAAACATGGCATTTACTCTGGGTCCAGCATTAGCCTCATGTGGCTATACTGCTTTAAGAGCCTGCGCTAGTCTCTATGCGAGATGCTAACACTGTACCTGTCTGACAGCTAAGGCAGCATATCGGTAGCCTCTGGGGCTGTCCTGCACTGTGGTGTGCTGTGGAATTGGAGTTTTGCAGGGATTCCCATCCCTGTGACATCTTGATCCAAAACACCAGACCTCAGCTCTGGGAAACTCATTTGATCCCTACTGTACTCTAGGAGTATGTGCTATGACCAGGTTCTAAATGTGAACATTAATTTGCTAAAAGCTGTGTTTTGGGACATTGTTGCTTGAGAGGTAAATGAAGAACCAATGAAAAGTGTAAGATGAGCATATACAAAAAGAAAAAGTTCTTTGTTCATGTCATTTCTCTCTGTCTCTCTCTTTTGCAGACAGGACAGGATGGGTCATCCCCGAGACCTACACCCACCCGCATTCCTGTGTCAAAAGGTATGAAAGCAGGAAAGCCAGTAGTGGCAGCCCCAGGAGCAGGAAATGTGACAAAATTCGAGCCTCGTGCTGAGACTCAGTCTATGAAAATAGAACTGAAGAAATCTTCAGCCAGCAGCTCTGCCTCCCTGGGCGGGGGTCAGGGCTGATGGCCATGGCTCAGGGGGTATGTTCTGCAGGTTTTACTGCTGCCATGGAAGTCGACCCCGCCCCCCATCTGTGTAGTTGCTCACATTTGCTTGTACTAATGAAGTCCTGCAGCTGTCACTTACAACAAACTAATGTGTGTGCACTGACTACTTAAGTAACCTTTGTCTTGTTACTGAAGTTTAAAAAAGAAAAAAAATAAAAGCCATCGAAAAGGCAGTTTTATGCCAGGAAGCCTTTCAGCCTTGGAAGAGAGAATGGAGCAACTGCACTAGGTTATTAATCTAGTTCAGGAGTTCTTAATGATAGACTTGGTGACTTTTTAATAGATTGGAGGAAGTTTTGGTCACTTTTACTAGATTGTGTTCCACCTTAATGGATCACTTTCCAGCTTTGCCACTGCATGGGGCATTTTCCTTCCTGCTTGTGATCACATTATTGACATGCCACTTTGCCTAGGGAAGCAATGCCAGGAGACAGCGCACTTGAGGTCCTGTTTTAACGGAAGCTAGTACCTAAGGTGCGGGGTGGGGGGCGAAGAGAGAAAGAATGGGCACCATGTGACCAGCCTTCTTTCTACAGTCTCTCATCCAAATGAGTGTTTCTCAGTGGTGAGCTGCTTTCTCAAGGTGGTTACAAAATTCAAGGGGGTAGGGAGGTTGCACTGTGTTTGGCAGCAACAGTGCTAAACAGCAGCTTATTTATTGCAGAGGGGGTTAACACTTGTAGATAGTTCTTACAACCAGGTCCTTGACTTAGTCACACTGGGATACTGCCAGCTCAGGGGTCAGATGAAGGCAAGTGAGCCAAAAGGTGTTTATTCTTTAGGAAAAGCTTGAGAAACGTTGATCTGGCTAAAATCAATACAGTCCATTTGTGCCTGCTCCAAAGACCACTAAAGGCAATGAAGCAAGTCACTCCACTGACTTCACTAGGTTTTCAGTTTTCCTGAGTGGATGAACTTGTGCTATATTTAAATCTAAGTTGCCAAGCATCCTTATGTCTTAGAAGAGACGTCAGCACAGACTGCTGGTGGCAGAAATTGGTATCTAAAGGCACAGCTTAGGTACAGACAGTGAAAGAGAAAGGGTTTGATGTGGAAGTTACTCTCAAATCTCAGTTGTAATATTTTGTCTTAAATACAGACTCACAATACCATGGTGATTCATTGTTTTTCCTTCCCTCTTTGTGATTTCCTTATTTATATGTTTGCATTTTTAAGCATGTTTTAAGGAATTGTTCCAGCATGGAAATGGTGTGGATGCCAATGATTGTTATGATTGTTTATTTAATAACAGTAAAGTTATTTTTAAGTGATCAATTTCCACACAAGAAAGTCAGAACCAAAAGAAATGGCAGATCAGACTGTTGAGGGTTTTAAAGCTTGTATAATACCTCAACCACCAGCAAGCTGCAAAGGACCCAGTAGTTAGAAATAGTTTTCAGAAGGTAAGGTAGGAAGACCACCAATAAATGATAAACACAATTCACAGAAAAGAAAATGCACGAGTGGGTGAAATATTAAATGGCTTCCTGTCCGGGAGAAGAGATTTGATGGAAGAATGTGCCACGGAAAGTCAATGAAACGATATTCAGTCCAAGCAATGTTTAGTCTTCAGTCTGCACTTTGTGTTACCCTCCAATTTAAGATCCAGATATGGCCATTATCCCAGCATAAAGCTGGTATATTATTAGTCACATGAAGAACATTTTGTCTGCGGTGTAAAAGCTGCTGCCACATCAGAAGAGAAGTGGGTTTCCATTTTTACACATGTAGCGCTTGCAATACCTGTTAATTTTAAGGTTCTGGTTTCTATGACATCTGAAAGTCAGATTTGTATTAGTAGCATTTTTCATACCACTCAATTCCCAGTATTTCAGATAAAACTTGGAAACTGGAATTGGCAAGCAATTTGAGTTACTATGCCAGAAATACATCAGATCCTCTCAACTAACAGCTATCACTTAAAAGCCTCAATTTGTCAATACATGGTTGCCGAGATCTTACTGTTCTTATTGTAACATAGACTTTTTAGCACATATTTGAAGAAAACATGTTTTCAGAGATTTTTCTTGGATATTCACTCTAAATACTGGCACTGAAGCAAGTCTTCAGGTCAAAACAGTCATTTAAATAATATTGCGAACATGAGCCCCAAGCTAATGTGGCTTGATACAGTGATGAACTACAGCTGCCTTAAACCTTCCTTTTCAGATCCTTGTTTCAAAGAAACTTAGTTCCTCAGTTAACTGTTGCTATACCCAAGGCAATATTCTGTATGTGCCTGCGTTTGAAAAATTTGTCTTGCTTGACATCTAAGAAATGACTTCACCTGAAGAAACAAGCCAGCCTTACCGTACCTGAAATCCAGGGCACGCAATTTAGCACAACTGAACCAGAACTGCAGGCACAAGCCGGGGATTACTCTTGTGAAGTCAGTAGGATTTCATGAGACGGAGTCAAGAAATTCCACACAGGACAGAATGAGGGTTCTGTTATTTTTCCCGGAGGCAGCACAACAAAAAACAACTTTTGCTCCATAGCAGAAGCCTAAAGAATTCGAATCAGGCAACTGGTTTAACTGCTAGCTAAAAATAGGTATTTAGTTGTAGTCATGATTTTTAACATCTGTATTAACTGACCTGAGATTCTTGTTTCTTAAAGGTAGAAGAAGGGTAAGATGAAGAAAAAAGAAAGCCTATAGTTCAGAATTCTTCAAAGTTAAAGTGTAACTGTCTTTATTATGTTGGCATTTCCTCTGAATCTGAAGACAATTATGTTTAGTGACTACAATAAGATTCTTCATTCAGTAGGTCAGCTCCAGAAGGCAATTTAGACAACCAAGTCTAAAGACAGTGCTGAAGCTCCCAGAGGCATTCCGAAGACCTTCCTGAAGTTCTTCCACTGCCCTTGTCTAGTCAGTGGTTCAGTCGTGACTTAACTAGCACTGCAGCCTCTGAACCTAATTGAGTTCCATAATCTAGGTATTCTTGTATTTCCTCTAATGGCTTTAAGTTGAGCCACAATTTCATGGTCACTTGAAATCAGGATGTAGTCCCACACTGGAGTCATAAGCTGTAGTTCTGTATTGTCACCTCCAGCCAAGAAAGTACTCACTTCCATGTGGTTGACCCTTGAGCTGACACAAGTGTTTGAACTTAACTGGGGAACTGATCTGATCTAAAAGGAATCTGGCAAAAAGCATAAAGGCTAGGTTTAATATAGCTTAGTTCCAGGCTTTCAGGCCAGAAAAAGAAAGGAAGGCATAGCAAACCAGTGTCTGTTTTAAAGTAACTGTGGAATCGTGAATATCTCCTAGTAGATCAAACACTACACAAATGTAGGGTTAGTGCTGCCTATTTTAAAACAGCTTTGGATTGAAACCTTTCTTCAAAGGTAGGAGATGGGTTCCCCTTCTCACCAGTATCTGATGAGACTCAAACCCACATCAGTTCCAGTCACATTCACCAATGGCACTGACAGACAGCTGAGGGAGAAAGAAGGTGGCATTCTCATTCCCTCCTGTAAAGGCTGTGCTATTCTGCATGGAGGGCTTCAGTATTCAATGAGCAGAAACAAGAAGGTGGTTGAGCGGTCAGGATATTGAACTAGGAGGAGGGAGGTCCCCTTGGATTCCAGTCCCTGTTCCAAAGGCTGCCTTTGAGCCTGGTCTTTTGTGAAATAGAAGGCTTATAAGATGAAGCATATATGTTCATCCATCCCTCCAACTGTCCTTAGTTGATGCATAACATTGAACACATGAACCAGTTTCAACCAGATCTGACAAAACAATAGGAGTCTCCAGAATAAGTTCTTCCAGTTTAATGAAAAGGGCAACAGAGAAGAGAAGCAAGACTTCAGCAGTGCCCCACTGTGTGGAAGAATGTAGCATGAGATCACCTTCATATAACAACAAAGAATGAACACAAGAGAGTGATGTCAGAAATACCACAAGGACAAACTTTGTTCAGGCCTCAGGTTTTACTCTGCACCAAACAATCAGACTCTGATACAGCAATCCACAGGAAAATATTGGAGCCTTTATTTAGAGGGCTTCTTGTGTCTTGTACATTACTGGATTACAGTGCAGAAACCAAGCCTTCCTTTGCCCAGGTGATCCTCTACCTCATGCTTTCTCTCTCTTACCTTTTTCTCTGTATTGATTTTTTTTCTTAAAGTGTTACAGTTTCAGTAGCAAAATGCACTTGACTCACAGTAATAATGATAGTTACAGTGCTTCATCAAGGGTTGAGCTGGCTGTGAACCAATCTTTGTATTTTCGGTAGGACTGAATGTCAGCTGGAGAGATGCCCTGTTCTGGTTGACTGTGTGGCCATATAAGCAGTCATCATAACTCAAGCCCAGCAGTGGGAGCATACGGCTTAGGACAGCAGTAATGTGGAGAGGGGGAAGAGCAGGGAAAATGCCAACCCATTCAAGAGCAGCACGCATGGACTGAGAAGGTTCACCCTCAGTTCTTCAGATGATCTCTGTGATTTTAAATTTGGTTCCTAATAAGTTTTGCACTGTGTTCCCTAGATTAGATCCTGTCACCTGAATTACTGTTACATGTAAGTGTTGCTAATGTAGTCATTAGCAGAGCGATACATATGAGTAAGTGTGACTGAAAATGAGGGAGCACAGAACATCAACCCTAATGCCTGGGGAATTTCTCTCAGATTGGTAAACATGCTGAGTAAATAATAGAAGAAAAACAGAGATTTTGATGTATTTTGCCCACCTTTTTTTCCTCTTGTGACACCCATTAGTGTGATTTTTCAAAAAGCAAATAACACTTTGTGACTCTCTTGAATATGCCCGTAGAGTATGCATGTTACCATATTTAAACCTCAGACCACTTACAGCACAGAGTAATTAGCATCATGTGAATAATCTCTAAAGTCACATTGATATGTTAATTCATGCCAATTGGATGCCAAGTTACTGCCTCAAATATGCTACACATGTTCTAAAACATGCTTAGGTTTTACATGAATATTCATTAATTCTGATCAGATGTGAAAGAGCATGTCCTTAAAGAGAGTAAGCTACTGTCCTGCTGGGTTTCAGGTACTTGGCATAAGCTGCAACAGTCAAGACAATTTTCAGACCAATTACATGTTCCCATCACACATCAGTGGCTGATTTCGTGTAGTTGCTTTGAAACCTGTAGTTTGCTGGCAGAGGTTTCTGTGAGCTCATCTTCTGAACTTGTTTTCATTTAGGAGAATGGGTTTTTTTCCCCTGCGCCAGGGTGAGTTACACTTTTTCCCTTAATTTTGCCTGAGCTCTCTCAGGCAAAACTATACGCCACATTTCTCATTGTAGATGTTAACGTCACTTTGAATCTTACTCCCTACACACTGCTTTTACTTGGCTTTTTGGAAGATGCAGTCAGGGTTCACCACTCTGAGATGCAGAGGCATCAGCTCTGAAAGTCAGGTATGAATCACTCAGGTATGAATGGCTCTTCACTTCAGAAACTCTCTTCAGGATTTTAAAAATGGCAATACTGATGTATGATTCTCTTCTGTTGCTTGGGTGTGCATTGTCTGTGGTACATACATTTTTGTATTGTCGTTTGTATATACTGTAAGAAGAAATTAAACTTCATATGTTAAAATGTCAGTTGATGTGCTTCATTATATGAACTGGTATTTTTCATAGGCCAGCTGTTAATGATGTGTTTCCTGGAGAAGTTCTGGTTTACATCTGAAATCAGACTGAAAGCAGAATTAGCAGTTTTTCATTAACTTAATTTTCCTGACATTAAAATAAATTGTTTGTTTAAGCAAATGCACAGCTCCTGGACATACTCTCATCTACAAACCTAGAAAATTTATATAATCATATCCTACATATATAATCATATTCCTACAGAGTGGTTCCTCAGAACTCTGTCAAAATCTGCCCTGCTGTTATTTTAGTTTAATAACTGCTCAGACACCTCTTTTAGTAACTAGAATGTCATATGTGTGTGTATAATATATGTATTTTTTATATATAAGCATTTCAAAGACAAACAACTCATAGAAAACTAAGAGCATATATACATGTGTGAGAAATGAATGAGCAAATGAATACTAGAAGTGGAACTTACTTGATTTTTTAATTATTTCTCCAACTCTTTTCTGCAAAATTGCTGTATTGGGTCTGTAGGAGGAAGGCTGACTCAGAAACCTACTGTAGTTTTGCTGTTCATTCAGTGACTGAGCCTCTACGAGGAGCATGATATTTTTCTGCTACCCATTTAGTTTTTAGAATTCTGTATCTAAACTCCGTATTAAATATAATGTGCATAGTGAATACTAAGAAAAAATTGTTTCATAGAGAGTTCCTGTGACTCCTAATGAAATTAATGGGAGAGTTTGCCTGAGGTTACAATCTGGTATTGAGTAAATGCAGCTTTTTACACCATATTCCACAAGAGCTTGAAGTTAGAGAACAGCGCTGGTAAAATCATGCTGTAGTTTGTGGTTCTTTCACATTCATTGCTCGAGTCTGGTGGAACTGGTATACATATCTTGTTGAAAATAATTTGTTATTGATGAATTATATGGAAAAGAAATACTTCCTATTTGGGAAATTATATTATTTCGTTTGCTTTCACATATTTTCTTGAATTGCCTTAGCCTTGCTTTTCTGATTGACCTTGTATGAAAAGTATCACTGGATCTGCCACCTAGTGGCAAAGTTCTGGCATTAAGAGCACACGGAAAACATTTTGATTTTTCTGTCTTCTTCTAATGTAACTTAATCAAACATCTTGCAATTATTAGTTAGGAAGCAGACAAAGGCAAAAGTCGATAAAGATGTAGAAGGGAATAATGATTAGTGTCATTCCTTGGGTAGTGTAAATTTTTAAAAATCCTCAGACTCTTAGGAAGGAATCTTAAGGGAAACAATTTAAGACAATGAGTATTTATGAAAATGTATTATTGATGTTTCCAGTTATCATTGGTACAGTTATATTATATGAAATGCATAAAATACACCTTTTAGGAGAAAAATGTCATTGATCGCCGAATTCTAATATTAAAAAAGTTGCCTGTAAGAGCAGTACATACAGATAAAAGAACAGAAGAGCAAGTCATTGGTTTTTCAGTAGAACTCAGAGATTAATCAGGATCAGGGATCTCCTGCATTACTCACAGGGCAAAGTTAAACCCAGCTTTTCAAAGACCATGCCCACACATAGTTCTGCATGCTGCAGCTGAAATTTATCACCAGTAAAGTCAGTAGCAAAATTCAAGTGGACTTGCTGTATAAAACCAGCATAGGCTTCTAAGCCAAGTTTAAATAAAAAATGAGAAATGACCCCATACCTCTTTCCTCATCCCCATTTCAGAATTGCCAGCAGGTTTGTGATGGATTTGCGTAGATAGGATACAAGAGACCCAACTCCAAGTCTTCCTCTACCTGATTGGAGTGTGGGACTGGAACCGTGGTGTTCCTGTGGTTTAGTCCATTCAACTGTGTTGCCGTATGGACAACCAAATTATGATCTTGATGTGGAAGTGGAAGCCAAGGGCCTCTGACTCCTAGCCCAGTAATAATTTAGTTTTCATTTGTAGCATTAGCCAGGGAACACTCTTATCAACCAGTCCTGTGAGAGTAAGTCTGCGAGACATTCCTAGAAGAAAAACGCTTTGCACTGCCTTTGTAATTGTTCTTTAGAGTAACTTGTACTGTATTTGCATTTTCATGAAACCAAATGTTTTGCTATTTTTTCTTTTAGAGAGTGTCATCATTCACCAGTTACGCATGAACTCTAGATGAGTTACCGCCCCCACTATATGCTCTCTGTGTGCACTACCCTCCTTGCCAGTTGGATGGATCACTGTAGAAGCTCTCTGTCATCAACACCAGGGTCACTTGTGCTACTGATTGTTCATGGAAGTATTTATTGCTTCCATTAGATTTTATATATATTTTTTCTTGGTAGAGCTTTAAGAATGAAGGGCCCTTCTGATGTTTTGAAAATACGTAGTCAAAGGGAGAGAAGCAGTCTTTCTGCCAGCTGAATTTCACTTTTATTTGAAAAGCCTAAGGCACGTGCTTGGTTTTGTTTGATGTTTGCCATATAATTTATTTTTATAATACACTTTGTAAAGTAACTCCCAAAGTTGCAATTCCTGTTGTCCATGGCGCATTTATTTGTAGAATACACTGTCAAATTTGTGATTTGATATTTTTGTAATAGAGAGTATGTAAAGAAAGAAAAATTTAACTTCAGTGATATTTTGTGTTTAAATGCAGAAATATTCAGCACATTTTTTTGCCACCATGAGATTCTGTGAGACTAAATACACTGAAGACTGCTGTATGGAATTTGTACTATTGCAGAGTATTTCTTGCACTGTGTGATGGTTTGGCATAAAATTAAGTATTAAAGTTCAATGCCTTGAAATACAACCAGATTTACTCATTTTAAATGATGTAAGCCAGTTTTTAAAGCTGTGATTTTTTCTATATAATGTATGTTTTTACTTCTGCTTGTACCAAAAAAAGTTGATTTTCATTATACTGTAACTAATAAATTTTCACAACTATGCAAATGTAATTAAGTGTTTGAATTTTAACTCTAATTTCTTAAAGTTGACAGCACTTATATGTGTATTTGTTTGTAGGGACAGAAAGTATGGCTTTGTAAGTTCCTTCTTCTGACTGGTATCTCACTGTGGTATTAGAGTGATGTACATAGTTAAACGGGTTCAGGTGTTAAGATACAGAGAGGGGTCTATCACCAAGCCTGTCATGACTTAATAGCTTCTAACCTTGTGCTGTCACTGTATTGGCAGAGGTGTTTGACTGGTATGATCAGAATATTTAATCCTGGACTAGTAGGACTGTGTCATGCGCTCTGCCATACAGTGAAGGGTGCTTTTTACACTGGTGGCTGTAGCTTCTCAAAGAGCATCCAGAGAGTTCGGTGGCAGCTATACTTAAAATGATTTTTGAATTAATTATATATAAAGCTAGATACAACCCAGGTAGGGTCTGTTTTTCTTATGCATTTCATAATTAACTATTTTTAATCTAAGTCATTGGCACATATTTAAAATACTGCGGATTTTTTAATTGCAGAAGCTTCTGGGAGAAACTACTTTTAGGAAGGGAAAATGGTTTTGCTTGCAGGAGATACGCTGTGAGACGCCAGGAAGAGTGCATTAACTCAGAATCCCACTGAGACGACTAGGTCAGTTCATCTTGGAAGCTGTACTATTGCACTGCTGTGTAGTCAGTTTGAGCTTCATGGGAGCTGCGGGAGCTGTTTTTCCTTCTAGATACAAGTTCTGCAGCAAATGCTGACATTGTAGAGAAGCAGGATATTCTGGGACCTGTATAAACTTTCTTGGAGTTCATCTGAATTGTAAAGAGTTTGCTAATACAGCTATACTGAGTAATCAAAGTAAATGCTGCTTATCCTTGCAGAAGAAGCATTTTGTTGGTAAACCGTCATCTGGTACGCCAGGTTTTTTAAGGAGTGTTTTGTTTTGTTTTGTTTTTTTTCTTACAGCAGACAATGTATGCCAGTAACATAGCTGTGTCTGTAGATCATGTTGAGAAGCAAGTTGAGAAGAATTCCAGTTTCCAGAGAGTAATACAGATGAGGTGAATAAAGTTTAGTATGTGCCACATTTCAGTTTACTGCGTAGTAGTATGAACACTGTAATCACCCAGATTTTCTCTTTTTAAAGCATTACTTGGGCATCAAAACCTATCCATGTTAAGAACTACATTGAGCTCATCTGGAATGAAATTGCCAGCTATTTGAAAGTGACAGTGTCGTGCCTGAAATAAACTTCAGCTTTTAAATATTAGCAAGATACAATTAAAATCTTATGCTGAAATGGAGTCTGGATATAAAAGGACCCAATCAAAGCAGAAAATATTTTTCCTTGTTAAGATTTAAATATAAAGCCAAAGTTGTCCCTGTTTGGTTTATGATTCCTTAAAAAATATATACACATTTACAGTTTCGCTAATACATTAGGTTTTTCCGCTTTAAAAATAAAGGTTTGTTTAAAGCATAAATACAGTCGTCGTGTATCTGAAATCATTTAGATTTTAAAATCTATTGTTGATGAACTGCAGCACTTCAGAATAGGAGACTGGTAATACTGGTCATAAAGGACCCATGGTGATAGGCACTACTTCATTGCTGATAATGGTTTATGCAGGTAGAACAATAAATTCTGATCTGACACCTGGCAGGTAGCTGAAGTATTTCATAGAAAAGCCCAGAGGGTAAAACTCGCATTTGCAAAGGGTGCTTTGACAGGCGTGTTTTGCCTTCAATGCATTTCTGTTCTGGGCAATTTTTTACATTACCTAATCTGGATACTAATCTGGAACAAGTAAGTAAAGAAAGGCCATTAGCCACATAATTAGCCTATATTTTGGGGACCCTCAGGAAGAAATCTATTAATATAGACTAAAGATGTGATTAATTTCTACAAGTATGGTCATTTTAAAGGAAGTAATCAAAGTGCTTTCAGACTGAGACAGTGTAGAGGCTACCTTGGGCTATAGATACCAGCAGCTTTTAAGCAATTGAGAACCAGTGAAAGATCTACTTTTCTCTTAAAGACCTCTTCTGTCTAAAGAAGATTGAAAGACCTGTGTTAGTATAATTATAGGTGATAAAATACAATGTTTCAGTCTGTAAAAAAATAACTCAAATACTTTGATATCAAGAGAAAAACTCCACAGCCAGTGAGTTTTCCTTTTGCCTCATTGTGAAATGTGATTGGACCAAAGAGAAGACAAAACTGCTTTTTTGGTAGAACCTTCTCTAATGTAGAAAAACAAGATATAAAGTGGAGGTCACAGCACTGACTGTCTCACCTCCTACTGTGAATTGCTGGGTTTTATCTCTTTGCCTGAACAGTAATGTTTAAGTTAAAAACTTCATATTTAATGCTTTGTTATGTAGATTTTCATCCTGAAATAATCTATTTGGTAGTTAATGTATTTTATTTGCCTTGCCTGTTCTAAATATTAGAGAGTTTAACTATGTAATGTTTTATTTCTTTACGTTTTGTTTTAAAAAGTATGAATTATTTACATCTTTTCTAGAAATAAGCGGACAATGTAATAGAGTAAGTGCCAGAAGATCATTTTGGGGACTTAATGGAATATAATTAAAAAGTAAATTGGTGGAATTTTAGATTAACTACAGTACATTCATTTTTGTACAATTTAAGGCTTATCTTACAACCCTGAAATCCTACTTCAGTTTTCAAATTAAAATTTTGTAATTTTAGCATTTATTCTTAGTCTGATACATATTTGCTTCTTTTTGATCTTAAAAATGTAACACACAAAGGCCTTGACTATGTGATGTGTCTGTGTAGCACTAATTGCTAGGTGGATGCCTAATAAATCAGTTTGCCATTCCACATATTAAAAAGGAACATTATAAATGTATGTTTCAAGAAGTATTTGTTTTTCTGTATCCATTTGTGTTATAACTGCACACAAACCAATGTGAAGTGCACCACATTGCACAGCACCTGACTGAAAATTTCCTAAGCGTGAAATTTGTTGGTTGCACTTGCCTGAATATAAATCATTTTGCCTTACTGTAAAACTGTGAAATAACATCCAAGCCCTTAGCTCACAGGTGAAAAAGTAAAACCAATATATTGAAGTATTTATGCTGATAATTCTTTATTTCTCTGAAGAGTGGAAGTAAGATGTACCCTGTGATTGCATCCAGTTATGTTACTGAGGAAGTAATTGTTTTGGTAAAAGAAAAGATCATGCTTCTAATTAACCTAGTTGTTACAGTGCAAAATGTATGTGTAGGGCAAGGTCATAGACGAACATATGGCCTTAGATACAGCTAATTGAAAACAGAGCTGATGGTGAATCTGATCTGAATGATACGTGAAATGGATTTTTTTTGTTTCACATCATGCAGAATAGCAAGCTGAGATTAGTGCAGGCACCTCACTTTGGCTGTTGCTTTGTCAAAATGGCCACACTTATCCCCGCATCAGGACCTGGCCACGAGGATGTGTACCGTATCACACCTTGTCCAGTTCAAAACCAGACAGCAGCTGATTCTGCTGGCTGCAAAGGAGGAAGTTCTCCTGTTCTCTCCTTTTCCCACATTTCCCAGATATATCCTGGGCTTTTGTGGCTATGGCTACATTAGCAAGTCATTTGACACAAATGGAGCAGATCAGCACATAAAAGTTCTGGAGCTCTTTATGTCTCCATCGGACATAATTTGAGGTTTTACTGGAGTGGATGTAGTCTGGCTCCTAGCTGAAATGTCTCTCCTGCAGGTCACTTTGAAACTTTTTGAAGGAAAACTTTCATCAGCCTCTTTGCTTGACTGAAGGCCTCTCTGACAGATGCTCCAGGAAGTGCCCCACTGGACTTCTGCCCATTTCACACAACTGATAGTACCCCATTAGTGTCTCCACCACCTAGTCCACAGCCCCGCACCACTACTGTGGCTATTCCCCAACAGCTAGCAGAGCCCATGCCCAGTTTAACCATTGCAGAACGGATTCCTCCACAAATTTAATGTGCCCTTTCTTGCCAGTCCTCTCATACCTGGCAGCATCATGTTCGCAGCTTCTTTATACTGCCCCTCAGTTATCCTGCTGCCAGAGAAATTCCTTGCCATCTCACAGCACAGGTTTACACGCAGTCATCTTCCCTTGGGATCCCTGGTTTCACCTCACTGGATTTTCAGTGAGGCTATGGGAATAAAAGTCACTATAGCTGAAAGTGGTAATTGAAAGCAAACGATAAAACAGGGTGATAGTAGGGACTAGGGGCTTAGCTAGGGGGAATTACAGCAAAAGGCAGGGCCCACAAGGTCCTGGAAAGGATAGATTAGGAATAAGATATGGCTTTAGCACAGATGCCACGAAGAGATTTCTGAACTCTATATAATTATTTAGGCGCCAAATTAATTCTTAAATTTAGATGCTTAAGTGTCCAAATTTCCTATGCTGTCTCTGAAGAGGAGTCTTTGGAGTTTCCACAGAGACGGCATTTGCACAAGGCATTTGCTCCCCCCAGTGGTATTTGTTGATACTTGCGATTCTTCAGAACTGGAAAGGCATTTATTTTAGGGAAACTGTTCCACAGGCAGCTAAAAAGTTTTAGACCGGATTACATGCTTATAAAGTTATTTGAAAAACAGGGTGGTTTTTTTTTTCCCAAAAATAAGTGAATACTTTCTGAAAGTGGATTTTGGCTACACTCTATATAGTAAGGACTAGATGGTCCTCACAAAACAGACTTTAACATAAAGTGCCAATAAAGTGAGAAATACGGACTTTCAATGTTGCACGGGCTCAAGCAATGCCTGATAAAGCAAGTGTCCTGGGATACAAACACATGTCCCACACTGCCCTCCAAAGGAGACTATTTATGGATTGAAGCCAGATTAACTCCTGGGAAAAGAAAGAAATAACAACTCCAGGGAAATAAAACGTTAACAACTCTGACAGCAACAAGGGTATCTGCATTCACTGCACTCTGACTCACTCACGCTCCTCCTGACAACGGAGCAGGAACGTGCTGCAAACGACTCCTACAAGTGATGGTTAGTAAGAACGGCTTCATTAAGAGCAGCTCTAAAACTGTGCTGAGAGACGCCCCATGTTGTTACGTATCTACAGTGGCATTGATGCTGTTCCTATTAATAGGCGCAGGAAGCTTAAGTTAATTCTTCATTTTCGATACACTGGATGCTGCCCTTTTCCCGCAACTCTCTTCTGATGCAGCGGGAAGACGGGGGATGGGACGGCTCCTCCTGAACCACTCACTGAGTGACAAGGCGGCAGGCCCGAGGCTTCTCTGCTCAGAGGTGGCCGCAGCCGGTCGGGGGGACCTCGGTCCCGGGGCACAGAGAAGCCGGAGGGCCGCGGCGGCGCCACGGGCGTTCCCGCGAGCACGCAGAGCCGCGTCGCCCTTCGGAAGGGAGCCTGTGGCGCGGCTGGGACCTGCCTCACCAGATCCTGCGCCGCCGGAAGAGGGCGAGGGCAGTGACACAGCGCTTTATAAAGCTCGGCAGCCCTGGCGAGACAGGGACGGGGCCCGGGACAGGTGCCGCCCGCCCGCCAGCGTTCACGGTGCGGGGACGGGCAGCAGGGCAGACTTCGTCCCCTCAGCGGCACTGGCCGCCCGGGAGAGACAGCGGAGCGTTAAGCAGCAGGAGCGGGAATCACGCTTGGTCCCCCTCCAGCCCGGCAGCACAACGTCCCTAGCGCTACCACGCGTAATCGCCTGACCCCAAACACCGCCTCGGGCCGGCGGAAAGAGGCCGAGTGCGCATGCGCAATCGCACCCCGCGGCCCCGTGCCGGAGCGCCCCGCTTTTGCGCATGCCCAGCTTCGTCGCGGCCGTCCTCTGTCCACCGGGAGAGGTGGGGCGTGGTCGGGGTGGCGTCATCAGCCGTGCGCCGGCCGTCTCCCTTGTCCCGCGGTCCAGCGCGCAGGCGCGGGGGTCTCCGGTCCCGTGTCCGGCGGGGGTGGGGGCTCTGACGCTCGGGGGACTGACGGCAGCGGCGTTGCCAGTGGCAGCAGCGACAGCAGCGGCGGCGGCGGGTCGGAGCGGCGCCATGGCGGTGAACTACAGCGCGAAGGAGGAGGCGGACGGGCACCCTTCGGGCGGTGTCGGGGTGCCTGGCGGTGGGGCGGTGGGCGGCGGCGGCGGCGGAGCAGTGAAGACCCGCAAGCCCGATAACACGGCGTTCAAGCAGCAACGGCTGCCGGCCTGGCAGCCCATCCTGACGGCGGGCACGGTGCTGCCGGCCTTCTTCATCATCGGCCTCATCTTCATCCCCATCGGCATCGGCATCTTCGTTACCTCCAACAACATCCGCGAGTACGAGGTGCGCGGGGGGCTCGACACACAGGCTCCTCCCGCGGGCGGGGCGGAGGACAGCGGCAGCCGGTGGTGCCTGGGCCTGGCCGTGTGCCCGGGCGGGGTGGTGGTTTAGAAGCCCCCGGAGGCCGCTCGTGGGGGGCCGCGCCGGGCGAGCGGTGTTAGGGATCGCCTACCCGTAGGCGGCCTGCGCCTCTCTGCGAAACGTGCCGCCGCCTCTTCCTGGTGACACTCGGCGGGAGGTAGAGGTGGTTTACGTGGTTTCTGTGATGAACGGACACTTCGCCCTGGCTATTCCGGATATTATTCTTTAACGCTTTTACTCTTTAACGAGCCGGCCATTAATTAGCCAGAGCAGACACTGAGCTTACAGAGTATCCTCCTCATAGATCGTAGCCCTCCTGTCAGCCTTGCCAGTGCTGCTGAGGGAGCTTCCAGGGAAGTTAATGCCGGTATTTAGTCATCACAGCCCAATGCGAGTTTTGTTCCCAGTAGTAGAGAAATATGCGCATCGTCCTTGGAATAGCTTGTGACCATGGATTATATATCTTTAAATGTCCCAGAATAATTGTAGTTTCAGGACAAAACTGTGGTGAATGTATTGCTATAAGGCTTATATGCACTAATGATTTAACCTTTTAGATGCTCTATGGGAGACCAGGGTGTGCAGAGTAAACTTAGAAACAAGGATCAAAGAGTGTGGCTTTTTCTCATTATACTTACAAAACCTGAGTCATTTGCATCTGATAAGTAACCGCTCCACTGCTGTGAAACGTTGCTGAGCATTAACTGAAAACTGAACTGTATATCACATTAGGCCAATTTGATAGTAAAATTACTTAGTGTTGTAACGAAAAAAAAAGCCAAAAGACTTAGGGACAACTGTGAAAAGCAAATTGACAGCTATGCTTAGTTTCAGTGAGCTGATGTGACCAAGATTGACTGTAGGAAAAAAATGTGTAGTTGTTTGTTGGATTGCTATATTGAAGAATATGAATTTTTGTAGATCGAATCATTCTAGTTATTGGAGTAAGTTGTCACTTTCAAATAAGTAGTGTTCAAGACAGTGGCTTGGCTAGTGGTAGCAATGTGGCAATGAAGGTCAATTAACTAAAGAAATCCTGAGGCAGACAACGAATGGTATTATATTTTCATATTTCTGTTAAAATGCAAACAGTACTATAATAAAACCAGTGAAGGTTCACTTTCCTTTTTATGTGAACAAAAATTTCAGTCAAGGAGAAAAGCAGAAGTGGAAAAAACAAGGCTGAGGTGTATTTTACAGGGTCCAAATGTTGTATGTAAGCATATTTTTGAAAAGTAGTTGCTTCCTGTGTCAAGGTTTGAGAGTTGCAGAACATCTGAAAATGGACACAAATGCTTCAAAGAACGTTGCCAAGTTGGCATGGGCATGTAGACTTTTAAATTGTCATGTTATAGTCACATTTAAGGTAAAAACAATCTCATGTTTTTAACATGACAGTTGAGAGTGTCAGTGGAGAGAAGTATGAAAAAAAAACCTTGTTAACTGATTTTTTTTTTTTGACAATGGTATTTAAAATAGCCATTTTTCTAGTAAAACATTACTGTCTTAGATCATAATGATTGTAAGGTAAATATAATTGGATAAATATATCTCCTTTTTTCATTATGACTGAATCTGCGTTGATCTATAGGGACGGGATGCATCTGAGTTCTGAGAGTCCAAAAATGTAAGCAACTTCTTGTGCCTATATTGCTGCTGTATGCATAGACAGAATTTTTATGTACTAGTGTTGCTTAGCAGCTCAGTCATATACTCATTGTAAGTCCCAGAAGGAGCCAAAAACTAGATGTTCCTACCTAACATGCAGTATGAAAATCCATAGGTGAGCTGGGAGCATGTCTGATGCTCCCCTACACAGTCAGATTGTGTATATAAAGAAGTAGTGGCCATTTATATTTGGAAACCAGTTGGCAGGTGCTGGCCTTCCACCCTTTCTAATGTCAAGATACTCAAGACTGGAAACGGTTTCATTTGTTTGTTTGTTTTACTGTGTGGGTTCACTCTTGTATCATCCACCTCATGTGAAGCTCTCCCAAGTCAGATCATTAGGCTTTTGTGAGGACCAGAGGGACAGAGTTCTTGATTTCTGAGAGTATGATCATACATTAGGGGTGTGCAGGTAATGGGGATACTTTGGTTTGGTTCTCTGATCCTCATGCATGTTTTATCATTACAATGCAGAAATTCTGGGGTAAGATTATCATTCTAAAGGCAGCTTAATTTTGGAAAAAATAGTTTAGATCAAAAAGAGCTTTACAGTTGCAGCAAGAAAACTTAGATGAAGCATCTTACAGATTAACATTTGGTCTCTGAGCACCAGTGAGGGGTGCAGTGTAAGACTGCTGTCACCTGTATGCTTAGCTGAGATATGTCCCTGCTTAGTATGCTGACTTTTGTTAGTAACCCCCAAATACTATTCACAAATAGCTGTAAATTTAGCTCTGGGAGACAAGACATCTAGAAGCTAGGTGCAGTGACTAAGCTCCTTTAAAAATGTAATTGTGGGAGGAAGCAGAGGTAATTTACACCTATCTCCTAGACAATAGCATACTACTTAAGTGTGTGTGTGCACGTGTGTGTATATATATATGCACCTATAAACTTAGTGTATTGGAATTGAATAGGATGTACAATTTATGCCCTTGTACACATATTTCTGTACAGTTCAAATCAGCCTTTCCTGGAACTGGGTATTGCAGCCATTAGTGTCACTGTGAAGTGCCCTGTTCTCATACACGTGCAAGGACTGAGCAGTTTTGTCATTGATTTCCTTTATAAGGTCTCTTGAATTCAAATGTGGAAGATTTCCAACAATTTAAGTGTACTAGAATTATAGGGGGTTTGTGTTGGTTTTTTCTCTAGCATTTTCTCACTGTTTCCAAGGGTATAAATAGCCATTTATCTTGGGTCTATCATGAAAATAGTTCATTTGAGCTGTGTAAATGTGTCTTTTTGCCCAGTTACTAAAGGGTGAAAGAGTTCTGTGTTTTCTGACTTTTTTCAATTTTTTTTTTTTTAGAATGGATAAGAAGTGCTGACAGAGCATATTAATATGTGATAAAAATTGCAGAATATCCAAAACATTAATTGTCTTGGAAAGAGATCTTTGTGAGGAGACGGTTGCTGTGAAATGCATAACTGTAGTTAAAAAGCCAGGCAGAGTTTAAGGTATGACTGGGAATGAAGAACTGTAAGCAAGTAGATTACTGTTGTATACATCTTCAGTGTGGTGTGCAGTTTCTTTAGCCCTATCTCAAAAATGATACAAAACGTAATAAAACCTACAGAGAGGGATAGCAAAGGGGACCAGAGTTATGGGATGCCTTTTATACGAAAAGTGGTCAAGCAGAGTAGGATAAATGACAGTGTATGAAGTCTACAAAATCATAAATGGTTTGGAGAATATGTCTGTGCAATAGTTATCCTATTTCAAATATGTAAATCAACTGAGAAAAACCTCAACAGTCTGAAAAGCCACTGGTGCCGGATAATGTGTATATAGCCAATGTCCTTCGATCAGAGGTTCTTGGGAAGGGCTCGCCCTCTGTGGATTTGTCGTATTCAGCTGCTGGCCCATCCCTGGGGACAGAACAGGCAGATTCCTGCTGTGGACCTGAAAGTCAGTCCTTCAATTCTCAAAGTCCTTGTTTCGTTATTTTGTCAAGAGATGAAGACAGACACCTCTATCCTTTTAAATAAGCAGTCTGTTGAATGTAACCTGTGAATGTGGATGCAGAAAAAGCCACTTGTGTTGGCAGTTACTGTACAGGAAAGCTCCTGGATAGCATTGAAGCTGATAGCAGTGGTGAAAAGCATGGTTCTGTTTAAATAATACATCAATTTCATGCTCCACAGAATTTAGTCAATTATATTTTCGAAAGTGAAATCTTTAGATCTTTTGCAACCCTGGATTATTTGAGTTTGTTCTTGATCTAAAACTTCTCCACACACTGGAGAACTAGCTCAGGATATGGAAGTTCAAGCTCTTTCTAAAGGAAATCCTTGTTTAAGCTTACTTTAGCAGGAAAAATAGCCCACTGAGTTAGCCTTGAACAAATGAGATGTGTTGTTTGCAGAGAAGCAGTGATGGTCCCTCTGTCTGCTATAGCTATACAGAGCTGTTCAGCATTGCTGCAGGAGTGCTCCTTATAGATCCACATAAACTCAGCATCTTGTTCAGCGAAGGAAGCAGAGATTATGTGATCCTCTCTCTGCCAGCTAATAGCTTCTGAACCTGACTTGTTTCAGCTAGGCTTATTAGGGTGTAGGTCTCATCTGTCAGAAATCTGGCAGCAGAGCAGATACTACTAAAAGTGCTGAGAGAAGGGTGGCAGCTTAACAGACGTCAAAGAAATCACAGGAAGAAGGACCGTGAAGAAGATCCAGAGGAAAAAAGGTTTCAGTTGTTCCTGGACCTTGAAACTGTGTGTTTGTTTTAGCTAACCTTAATTTAGGTATTAGGACAAATAATAAATCACTTAATTCTTGATAATGCATTTCACTACAAGCATAAATCAGGGCAAACCATTAGCAGCAGCCTTTCATAAAACTATATAGGTGCTGTAACTTTAATTATACTGCTGTTAAACAGCTTGTTGCCATAAGCTGGTATATGTCGCACCAGTTGGAGTCTAAATTCTAAATAGGAAGTTCATAGTAAGTGTAGAACTAAGTAGATTATGGGCAGATGGAAGCTTTCTCCTCTACACTTGGAGGTGGCTGGCTGAGCCCACGTTAATTACTTTCTGCCATTCTCATGCTGGAGCTATACATGAGAGAACGCTAATGTGGTAAAGCGACTTCTGTTGGCTTGGGCGGTAGGGTGAGCTCATAGCTGCTAAGGATGTGTTACGCAATTCTGTCCAGGCAGCCTGTACGTATAGATTTCACATACTGGCTTTTCTTGACCTGCACTGTTAAAGACAGATAACATTGTATAAGCCAGATTAACACTGATCACCTTTCTTGTCCATCTACTGGTATTTTACCATTCCTAGCAAAACAGTATTAGTGTCTTCATCTTCCCTGTTTTAGGACAATTCTTGGGCGTTAAGTGATATTTTTTTATATATATATTTTTTTAAATCTTCTGACTAATTAGATGCATAAAATGGTCAGCAAATGCAAATTTTTTAAATTAAATATCTAGACTTAAAAATTTAACCTCTCTGGAAAGCACATAAAAGCGCGGGTCTTATGTAGAGTGTGTGTGTGTTTAAAAACATCATGTTGTCTGAGGTACCTGCTACTTGTGTTTTGTTGTATGGTTTTTGTTATGTTTAGGTTTGTTTTGTTTTGTTCTCCTCAGGCAGTAACAGCCCACACCAGTGTTGAATTTGTTTGAGGCTGAAATCAAACATATAAACAGAATCACAAAATTTTGGTTGGAAGGCACCTTTTGAGATCATCAAATAGGCCTGAATGGTGTAATAAGATTGCAAAACAAATGCCACATGGACTCAGTAGCTTACTAAACAATTTTCTTTACTCTCCCATTGTAAATTAATGACTTTTTATTTCTGTTATAGATTGACTATACGGGAACAGAGCCTTCTAGTCCCTGCAACAAATGTTTAAATGTTTCCTGGGACAGCACACCACCTTGTACTTGCACCATCAATTTCACACTGGAACATTCATTTGAGGTATGCTGCCCTGTATGCAAAGTGAAACGAGAACAGTGTATCTGGTTTATTTCGTAATTGATAGGAAAGCTGTATCACTTAAAGTCCTAAATATTTTTTTCTATTTTAAAGAATTATTTCTAGTTTTCCTATGAACTTGAATCTGAATTTTTTGTGCCTTTTCAGTAGCAGGGATGACATGGTTTTTAATGCCTCTGTTTATCTGGAAATGAATGACATTGAATGGAATGCTTGGGTTTTACACAATTAGATTTACTGTATGTGTCATATAGCTGGCAAATAGATCAGCTGGTCCTGCATGATGTACAAAAACTCAGTTCAACAAAAACTAGAAATACCAGATAAGTGCATTTTGACAAATTGGAGGCAAGTAATGAGGCTTCTGTGCTTAACATCAGAAAAGACAGGTGTTGGGATTAGTGCTAGTGAAAAATATTCTGATAGTTTATGGCATGTTTATACTGTTTGACTTCAGGATGACAGCTTGTGTTAGGATAGCGCTCTTATGTACTCAGTGTGAAAAAAGGATTGAGGCTCCGACTTTATGAATGTTGCCATAAAGAGTTTAAGAGGTTAAAATTTAAGCTTTGTGTGAATGAAAACCCCTCTTGCCCCATCTTGCTTCTTGTAGAGCAATGTATTCATGTATTACGGACTTTCCAACTTCTATCAAAACCATCGTCGCTATGTGAAATCTCGAGATGACAGCCAACTAAATGGAGATAACAGCTCACTACTTGTAGGTATTCATGCTTGGATGTTAATAACCAGTTAACTTTTGACTATTGCATATGTTGCCACATAGCAGAGTATTTAGTTTAATAATAATTAGGAACTAGAATTTTTGCGTAACAGAAGACAACCATAAGGAACTCATATTTCGTTTGCAGAAATTAACTGTAAAACTGGAAAATTTCATGTCAGTCATTTCATTTAAGTGGACAGCACTGCAGTACTTCAATCACTTCTCAAATATTAGTAGTTTTAAGCTGTCTTATCTTCAGTCAGTAGTTTCTATCTGTATGCATTCTGTCTGAAGTTTTTGTTTTCAGTGTAAAGTAATATTTAGTTACCTAGCACTTGGTTTGGATATTGCAGCTAAATGCATCCATTTTTGTAGACTGGTTCAATAGTGAACAATATTGAATATTGGAAAGTATCAGTACTGTGTATTCTGTTCAAGGCACTGTGTAATGTTTAGGACCAGACCCCTTCTCTTCCTCATTTTTATGGGGAGTCGAAATACAGTGGCGTTCTTGTTCCAGCAAGAATGATTCTCCCTTTTTATCTGTAAACTATAAAAAGGGAGAAAGTTTCAGGAGGCTGCATCTGGTGACTGACACAGGATTTTGAAGGTGCTTTTTCTGTTTGCATTTTTGGCATGTTGGTGGAGTCCTTGGAACCTTTTGCCTGTTATGTAACATTTGCCTGTTATGTTTGCCTTTTATTTTCTATAACCCCCTTTAATAAAAGAATACTTGAATACTTCTTGTTGGAAAACTGTTCCTATTGAAAGATAAAAGAAAAAAGGTGTAATGGCTTCCAAGAAAAGCCTTATTTTTAGCATGACCATGATGAGATTCTGACTTTATTCATATTTTATTTGAATTTTATTCCTGCTTGTTAAAAAAAAAACAAACCAAAAAAACCCCCAAAAACCAAGCAATCAAGCTAACTAGTATTGAATGCTGAAGTATTTGTAAATAACCTTACTTGTGGAAAGTTTTTTTTTTTTGTGGTACATTTAGGATGTGCATATTATGTAGCAAAAACCAGGTTATTTGGATAAACTAGCACAGACTTATCTGCCATTTTTCTTTCTATCTATCAGAATCCAAGTAAGGAGTGTGAACCTTACCGCACAAATGAGGACAAACCCATCGCTCCTTGTGGAGCTATTGCCAACAGTATGTTTAATGGTATGGTAACACCTTTAAGTTATCACTTAGCTATTTTTGTGATCTAGTGTATGTTTTGTTTTGTGTTGCAAATTATTCTGAGTAAAGACATCATGGGCTTTTTTGGTTTTAATTAATGAATTTTCAGTATTTTAAATATATTGTACTGCTGTTGTTTTTTGTTTCAAAATTGCTATGAGAATTAATTTAATTTGATATACAAAGGACGGAAGTACCTGTTATGAGAAGCTATTACTACTGTGGAGTAGAAACATAGATGTCATATATGGGTAATACGCTGCTGTCTAATATGCATTGATTCTCACAGAACGGCTTGTGATTGTGGCAGAGAGGTAATAAATGCCTTGTCCAGTGTTGTGGTTTTTGGGTTTTTTTCGCTGGAGGTAATTGTTTCACTGCCTATCAAGATCATCTGTCTAATTAAATTTTCTGCAGCTGGTTTTCTAATTGGATTTTCCTCTTTAGATACCTTGAAATTATACCGCATTGATAATGACACAAAGACTCCCATTACTTTGATTAAAAAAGGCATTGCGTGGTGGACAGATAAAAATGTGAAGTTCAGGAATCCTACAGGAGATGGAAATAACTTAACTGCGCTTTTCCAAGGTAAAAAAAAAGTCAAATTTTAAGAATATCAAAACACTTCAAACACCTTTTCATTCCAGTGAGTTTTATCTCACTGACAACATTTTACAGAATGTGCTAATTAAAACTACTGTGGTTCTCTGAGGAAATCCAAGCTAAAGACTTCTCTGCTATCTAGAAATGTTGTCTTTAAATAATGAAAGCTGCAAATTTCACGTGGAAGTGTTTGGTTTTTATCTTTACAGTAATCATTACTTCTTTTTAATTTCTGATACTCTTTTCCCACCTTGAATACCAAGAAAAAGTGTAAAAAAAGCCTAATATGTGTGCTGCTGTAGTCATTGAACCCCAGCTGGGAGCTAAGCACCACACAGCTGCTCACTAACCATGTCTGCGCCCCACGGGATGGCGCGGAGAATAGCAAGGGTGAAAGTGAGAAAACTCATGGGTTGAGATAAAGACACTTTAATAATTTGGGGGGGGGGGGGGGGGAGCAAGGGAAAAATGCCAAAAACAACGAGAGAGGATAATAAAACCCAGGAAAAACAAGTGATGCAAAAGAAAACAATTGCTTAGCTCACCACCAACCAAGGCTCTGAGCAATGGCAGCCCCTGCCTACCTCTACCTGCCCAGTTTTATTGCTGAACATGATGTCATAGGCTATGAAATACGGGGTCAGCTGTCCCAGCTGAGTTCCCTCCCAACCTCTTGTGCACCCCCAGCCTGCTTACTGGCAGGGCAGTCTGAGGAGCAGAAAAGGCCTTGATGCTGTGCAAGGACTGCTCAGTGTGTTATCAACACTGTTTTCATCACAAATCCAAACCAGCAGGATACAAGCTAGTATGAAGAAATTTAACTCTATCCCAGACAAAAACAGTATAAGTGCTTGGGTTTAACTTGAAATCTTGCAGTTGTTAATCAAACTCTTCATATGGAGTTTTCATTTATGTGTTTCTACTGGAAGATTGTGCAAAGTTTTTTAAAAAACTGTTTCTGTTTGTGGTTAGAAGCAACCGATGCCTCCCATTTGTTAGGTTAAAAACAGATCGGTAAATCAAAGTTTTCTTTGGCCACTAATGTCTGAAAATAATCTTCCTCGGGGCTCTAAGGTGTTTGTGTGTTTATGCAAAGTATATAGTAATTTCAGGTTTAACCCAGTGTGGGTTTCTTGCTTAGTCACAGCCAAATTACACGTTACCAGTGTGATGTTACCTTTAGAAAAGCAGATACCTTACCTTAATACAGTGAAGAATTGTATTTCCAATAAAATTAGCAAAAGCATTAGTATGGCACCATCTAAAATATTGTACAATAATTTTATTTGCTCATAGTCTGGGAAGTGGTAGTCAAACTCTTAACAAGTGAGCAGAGGAGCTGTCATCGTAATGGAGATCTATCTCACAAAGTAATGTTTTGAGGCAAGAGTTCCCAGCTATATAAATGTGTAGGGGAGGAAAATTTGTTTAAACAAATGGACAGTACTCCATGAGAAGAGATGGGTATGCATTACTATTTAAGCTGCAAAATAAAAAGTTCTTAAACAGCCCAGTGTATTGCAACAGTAGTAAGCCAACCTGTCTGTCCATACTGTCTAGAAGGTAATGTTTTTTTTAATATTAGAATGAATTTTGATGAGCCAGTCCTGTATTTGAACTACTTTATTGTTACTATTTTTGTTTAATCCTAGGCACAACAAAGCCTGTTAACTGGCCCAAGCCAGTGTATATGCTGGACTCAGAGCCTGACAACAATGGCTTTATCAATGAAGACTTCATTGTGTGGATGCGTACTGCTGCTCTGCCAACATTTCGCAAGCTGTATCGTCTCATTGAAAGGAAGGATAACTTACAGCCTACCTTACAGGCTGGGAAGTATTCTTTGGATATTACATACAGTATCCTTTGAAAGCGGCTAAGGGCCTTAGCTGGATTACACAGGCATATATTAGTACAAGTTCAAATTGAACTAGCCTTTTTCTTGCTATCGCTAAAAATATGATAGTGAGCTGTGTTTGAAAACTGGTACTGAGAATTGGGTACAATATTACCATCTTTTACTTCTGTGCAAGTTTTTGTAGGCTTAGTAGCTTCATACTACTGAGGCAAATCAGATTGCTTGGGTGCTGTAAAGGAATTAAGAGAAGCATAGGAAAAAGGAAAGCACAGAGGTGGTTGGCAATGTAGAAATTTGAGAACTTGAAGGTGTAATAACGATATGCAATCAAGGGCAGACTGACTTTAGAGGACAGAAAAATGCTAGAGCTGTGGATCAGGTGGAGGTCTGTCATTTCATTTTGGACAGACTAAAGACTAGGTAGACGTGCAGGAGACTAGAGGAGGAGGGTTGCCATAGTTACCAAATTCTTAAAATTCAAAAGCTCTTAATGATCATTTTTAAATAGCTACTGCAGTATTTTCCTTCATTGCACAACTGTGGGGAGTGCATATAAAACTAAATGAACATAATGAAAAATTTTGTACGAAAATATATTCAAGAAATTAAATTTAGATGTCCTTATTTTATTGAAGTTACTTTCAAAAACCGACAAAACAGTGCACTTACTCTTCCTTTAGAAAGGGGTTAACGGCTCCTAACATGGCATTTTTCTTGGAGTAGCTGACACTGCACAAATTAGTCCTAGCCTAAAAGAACAGCTAAATGTTTCATATTAGCACTTCCGATATTCAAAGGCAGCCGTTTGTATTTGGAACCTGAGTGAAACAACCCCAAAATAACCCATACCACATAAAGCTAAATTTGGAAACATGCTGCTTGTTTTCCTAAATGTTTTTCAGATTATCCAGTACACAGTTTTGATGGACGAAAAAGAATGATCCTAAGCACCATCTCGTGGATGGGAGGCAAAAATCCCTTTCTGGGAATTGCTTACATCACTGTCGGGTCCATATGCTTCTTCTTAGGAGTTGTATTGCTGATCATCCATCACAAATATGGAAATCGAAACACTAGTGCAGACATTCCCAATTAATCTTGCATTCTGAAAACAAATGTACTGCATGTGCATCAAGGCCAGTCCAGAATTGACCCCATTTTTGAAAGATAAATCTCTGCTTCTGTCACTTCTGGGACTGGGTACGTAATTTTTATGTAAAGCTCACCTTTCCCACACTGTGGATTAACTCTTGAAAATGACGGGTATACAATTAGCTATATTGATTGCATCTCTGCCCATGTCAGAAATTTTTTTTCTGATAATTTGCCTCTAACTGGGCAGGCCACCTGATGCATATAGCTCCCATTCCCTTGATGCATCTGCTGCTTGTTCATGTGTTGTGTAATATTGGTATGATTCAGTACATACAGATTTTGTGGAGAAAGACTGCTATAAGATACTGTAAATTGTCAACTTTCTGGAATTCAGGTGTCAGTGCTGTTGAATGGAAAAGTCAAAGTCTTAAATGTTTTTTCAATATACTGTCTTGTGTGCATGGGCTCTTACATTTCTTGCTGAGATTTTAATATATTTATATAAGTTGTTAAATATTTTTCCTGTGTCGTACCCACCTCTGTTATGGTAAATCCTTTAAGTGCTGTGTAAATTTGAGCACTCTGGATTCTTCATGTATTTACAATATATGTGCCTGGCCAGTAAACTAGCATCAATGGAGATACCAGAAAACTTATTTGTGAGTCCCTTTTAAAAATTGTTCTAAATTGGGAAGTGTTTGTTGCCAGTAGAATCTGGGGGTTTTTTTCTAATTTTCTTTGCTTTAAGTCATATCCAATAGCAGTTTATCTATTGTGCTTGCTGGTTTTGCTTTTTAAGAGCAGCTCCAAGCATTAAAAACTTAACATGTTTTTTTTCTATTCACAAATTTCAGTGAGTTCCTTTTACTGGAGGACTTTCCTAATTTTCTTGAGGCGTATGTATTCTGAGCAGGTGGTGTAAAGGAATTGCCATATACTTTCTCCTTATTTGGAGTGAACACCACATTAATTTTTTGCGGTGTTAAGATAGTAAACCATAGAAGTTCATAAGTTGAGATGACAGTGACCTCTTTTCACTGAAATGCAGGTTGAGCTTGCTGTGAAACCTGATATAAATATTGCAGTTAGAAGCAATGTGCGGGTTAGTGTCTTTAAATCAAATTCCAGAAGGGTTCACTTTTAGGTTAATTAAAAGTTAACTGTAACCTGTAAAATATTACATTTTGGTGACTTCTTTTTTTTAGATGATGCACAGAAATTGTAATGTATATGGAGATCACTTTATAAGCAACTAGCTTGATAAAGTATTGAGTATATTAAAGGAGACCTAATAAATTCTGCAAACAATTTAGTAAGAGATTTTATTTTGTTCTTGAACACATGTATTTTCATCTGGATGAGAAGATGTATTCTCATTAAGTGTGTATTCAGTTTAAGTGATTTCCATTTCTGGGATGGCTTATTTGTTACAAAAAGTTGTTTATTCATGCTCCAAAAGCTTAATCTAGCCAGCTTTAAACAACACAATTTATCACAGAAACACATGACTGTTCTTACTGAATTACTTGTGTCATCTTTTTAAGCTAGCAGTTTAAGCATGTAAGTCTGTATAAACTGGAATGAGGCACCTTTCCAGTGTGCTGGCTTTCTCTAACTCCATATAATAATTTCTTTGCATAGTACAGTATGGCAGCAGAGGGCTTTTAAATAGTCAAAACCCTAAGATTTTTATTTGCAACATACAGTATCTATGTTGCTGGAATGATAGAATAAGGGTATGTACCTTGGTGTGTTGCAAGGCAGAAAACTCGCACAAAATGTTAAACTGGCTTTCCTCTGTAGAGTAGCTGCTAGCCCAAAAAATAGCGAGTAAGGGGATGTCTCCCAATTACTTATAATTAAAATATTTTAATTTTTAAATTCAGTGCTTGTCACTTGAAATGCAAATATATTCTGTTTCTTTCATAATCCCTATGTTTTTCCAAGTAGGAAGTGCTGCTTTAGGGGCTGGGTTCAAAATTAAAAACAATGTATTTTTCTATCTTAAAATATTTTTCAATGCCTTTTTTTCTGCTGCCTGTAGCTGTCAGTGCTGCTTTAATATTCTTAATGAAGTGCACCAGGATGAGAATTGCTATCTGGTTTTTGTTACTATTAAGCTTTTCTCTTGAGAGCCTGTACCAGTAAATATTTGTCAGGCAGTATGCCTGACAGCCAGTGTGCTTGTAACAGCTTAAAATACTAGGTCAAATATGTAAATGAGCATGAGTGAAGGAAGAGTTTGTCTTGATGTCATGTTGGTAACTATGGAGATCCTTGGATTTTGTATTTCTTACGAGTTGCCCATATGTTGCCATGTATTAAAAGATGAAACCACAGCATCCCTGTCTGACACTTATCAGGGCAATGTCACTGTCCTAGGGTTCAGTGTCATATGTTGAATTGGGATTTGACCATCTGTGACCTGGTTCGTCGGTGGCATCCTCCACAGGTATTCGCTACCAGGGTTCATAAATACATAGAGCAATGCCTCTGCTTTCTAAGTGCCAGTTAGGTGCTTTCCAAGTCGTACCCAACTGAGGCAGTGTTCAAAGTGCGAGAGATCATAAGCTTTCTGAAGGCTGCTGTTACGAGGGTCTGCTTATGAACAAATCTTTCCTGGAGACAGTAATTTGGGAAACCAGGATATGTCCCTGCCTTACGCAAGAGCTCTCCAAACAAATCTGCCTGTGTGAGAGCAACTTCCTTCTGGTTTCTTGCAAAAATCTACATCCTTGTAACAAAGCAGACTGTCACCTTGGATATATTTTTTTTTTAACAGCATCAGGCTATTTGGGGAGCTTATAATATATATTATATATATTATATATAACTGGAATGTGAAGGATCCTTCACAGCCTTTGCCTCCAAGGGTTACACTGGTACTGAAACTAGGTTCTCAGCAACGTGATCTTGCTTTAATTACAAATGGTAAGCCTTGAATGTAAGCCATGTCTTTTTTTATAGAAATCTCCATGGAAGAAAAGGCCATGAGAGTCTAGGTTCAAGTAACCTCTGCAAGCACATGTGTCTGCTTGAATCCATCAAATAGAGCAATTAATGTGGCTGGTGCTTGGCTTGGATTCACAGGAGGCGTTGCTGCATCTTTCTCTCAGACGCCCTTCTTGCAGTGGGAAAACAAGGGTTACAATCAATACCTATAGACAGACAGATGTCCAGGACTGAGTTGAAGTGAGTGTCTGGTGGAAAAATGTGACTAAGTCTAAAGCAGAATGTACCTACTGTGACTTTAAAAAAAAAGTTACTGATTGGAATGCAACTGCTGAAGGCAAAGAACAAGGCATAACCGTAGAGTAATCTGGAATCATTGTATCATCTCATCTTCAGCGTTCCTGTGATAAGAAGATAATTTCTGATCTTGCCTGAAAATTTGTGATCTACCCTTGGTACTACATAAGGGTTTTGTTTTTTTTTTTTTAATAAAAGTTCTATATTTGCATTACCTGGGGTTGTTCCCTGTAACTGACTGAACTAGCTGTGATGATGACTTAGAAATTAAGAGGGCAACAGCGCAAAGGCTTTCTTGGACGGTCTGCAATATCAATCTTAAATTCAAGCCAGTCCCATGAGGATTTTGTATTGAACTAGTCAGTGAGTTTAAAAAAAAAAAACAAAAAACCAACACCCCAAAATGTGCCACATATAGAATACCTGTCTACTGAACAGCCTCTCACTTTCAAAGTAGCAGGAAAAATGTGAAAATTTATGAAAATATTATTCCTGCTCTCTTCTTAGCAAAGTGGCCGGTTTATGGCAGAGGCTCCTTCTAACAGTGTGAAAATGGGCTCTGAGGTAGAAAGCCCAGTTGTAAAAACTTTTTTTTTTTTTTTTTTTGTAGTAGTAGTAGCATTCAATTTTCCTCACATCAGCAGACATATTTTCATGTACCCTGCGTTCTAGCTCATGGAATCTATGCTGATCACCGTGTTGTCTTCTGTGCCTAAATGTGAAGCCTAATCTTACTTGACAGTTTCAATTAAGACTAAAGTCTGTTACGGAATGGCCTGATTAGATTCAGCAGGTCCTTATGACCTGAGTCTCAAATAAGAAACTACCTTCCTGTAAGCCTCCCCTTCCAAACAAGCTACGCCTGCATTTGAAGATAAAATAATACTCTCCATCTGTTGAGTTATATCAACTGCTGCTAGAAAGTCTGAAGTTGGAAAATTATTTTTCTCATTTCATGTTGGGAATGAAATAAAGAGAAATAAAACCATAAGTCAATAATGAATGAAACTCAAGAATAAAAAAAAAAATTTTTTTGAAAGAAAGAGGTGGAGTTCTTTCTCACCGAACTCTAATTTCAGATAAAGATGACACAGAGGAAGCAATTTGACCAAACTGAATACCAGAGTTATGTGCAGGTTTAATTGAATTTGTACCGGAGGATTGTGCCCAAATTTTGCAAAATGAAGTGGTGATATGTTTTTAAGTACTGTGAGAGGGCCAGGAATGTAATTAATGACCTCATTAATTCTGTTATGAAAATGGGAAACACTGGTCTGTGATATCCTTGGAAGAAATGAAAATACAGTTGTCTCCAGGTTCTCCCCCCTACTGGGGTCTGGAGGTATGTGGCTGAATTTAGTGTATGCTTCACAACAGATGCTTGTAAACTTCAGAACAATTTTTTTTTTTTTTTTTTTCTGTTAGCAAGTTCTTTTAATGCCGTTTTAGTGAATTATACAACTCAAGGTAACTTGGAAAATGGTTATACGAAGATAGAATACAGCATGTTTTCTCTCTTCAAACACACTGTAGCTTTTAACTGGGTTAGTGAATTATTTTGCTTGCAAGAAAAAAATTAAACCAGTGAGCAGGCAAGACTCAGGAGGAGGTTTAAAAAATTGTCATTTTCAGCTGTCCTGCTGCACCAGGGTTTCCATTTCGACAGTTGGGTTGAATGTTAACTCAGTTATTTGTGGATCTCTTTAGCACAGTTTACATACCATTCTGTTACTGGCTTAAGAGGTAAAACTTTTTTTTTTTTTTTGGTGGTGAATGCTTATTAACAGTCCCGTTTTCATTCTGGCTTAATACAATTGTTAATCAAATAAAACTTTAACAATGAGTATTATTCTTCAATACAATAAATGCAAAAGTTACTCTATCCAGTCAGGAAAAAGCAGTCTGAATTTCCTTCTAGTGAAATATCCTCACCCTGAGGCGGCAGGTTGCCATTTCTCTTTCTCTCAAGTTTTCATCCTAAATTAATCAACACTGAAGACACCAGTCTGTGCTTGCTCTGAGCAGTCATCTTGCAGCTTTGATTGGTACATGCCAAGTTTTAAGTACAGCCTTTCTGTTGTAAAGTGTATTTTGACAGACAATAGCACTGAAACTCTGATCCAGGCATACCAGGAAACGCTCCACACAGCAGAAACTGAGCAATAATAATTTATGTGGGGATTATGATCCTTTTACTAGCATCTAAATACAACTGAGGGTATACAAATCAGAATACAAATATTATACATACTCATAAAATCAGAGTGCAAGAGGAATGAATGGAAATCTGTCTTGCAGTAGTAGTAATGTATTCTAAGTGTTATTCTGTAACACTGCCTAAGTGTTTGAAAACTTTGTTATATAATGCATCCTGTTTCCTCCTTTGTTACAACACGTATTTCTCCATGACTATGCTTTCTAAATTTTTAATGTTTTACTGAACTAAGACTTATACCTGCAACTACTTCCTCATCTTTGTGTTTTTAGTTTATTTCTGGGGCAGTTCATCAGACTGAGAATTGCTTGTGCTTTGAGATATGATCCTTGTTATTTCTGTACTAGATTGAGTACTGATTTGCTGTGTTTGACACACACTATTCATCATGAGGTTTGGCACCAGAGCAAAAGCAGTGTAATGCCAAAAACTGAGGGCACTGCAACTGCAGCAAAGCCAGGAATAGTGTTCCTGACAGCACTGTAGTTCGGCACAAGGTTGAAGCATGAGAAGATGCACTTACGAGAGCTGGATCTGCAATGCAGAAAAAACCAGACTTCTCAGAGCGCTTTCTTGAAGGACAAACATTCTTCGTTTAGAATCAAACAGGCTCTTGCACTTCATACAAATCTGGCATTACTTCACTCTCTGTAGTTATGTATTGTGAAACATGAAGCTGAAGCTGGGTTTTCATTTTTTCACGTGGAGTACTCAGTATCCCTGCTGCTAATGGAGTCTGAGGCAGAGGGCAGGTGCATGTTTTAGTTTTGTTCTTTTTTTCCCGTGTAGTGGCTCAAGGAGGGATGCCACATCTATTCCCAGGCCGTAAGGCCTATTCGGCTGGGTCCTTCCTGGATTTGCCGGAGCACCCCTCGAAGGCAGGGAAGCGACCGGCAGCCACAGGATCCTGCGGCAACAAAGTTCCCCAGTTTGTGTCGTCTGGCGTGGAGGAACACCTCCTGGCTTAAGGCTCGGCGCCTCTGTTTACAGCCCTGCACTTGCTGCTGGAGACGGTACTGCTCCCTCCTCACCTTCCCTATCCCACTTGCGGTGCTGTGGGGCTCCTCTCTGGTTCCCGGGGCCCGACACCGGACAAACACCGCATCGGGCCAAGCATCGGACAAAACCAGTGCCTCGGAGCGGGTGCGGGAGCTGGAGCTGGACCTGGGCCGTTCCCTCTCACCCGCTCAGGACAGCTCCTTGCGCGGCTGCCCCTCCCGCTGTCTCCCCCACCGCAGGGCGGGGACCCTCCTGTGCCGCGGCGCCGCCCGCCGTCATACTGGGGAAGGACTGTCGTGGGGCCGTGAGGAGGGGAACAGCCGGCCTTACACCAGCCTGGAAGCAGCCGGGGAGCGTTAGCGCACCGGCCCGCTCCTCCCCAAGTCCCTGCGCAAGAACCGCTCCCGCAGCCGCCACCTTCTGCCCGTTCCGCCTCCGTCGCCCGCCGGGAGGACTGGTGCGGCTGGCGGGGCGGCGCTGTGGGCTCTGAGGTGGCGCTCTGGGCGCGTTGCGGGGCTGCCTCTGTGGTACTATCGGTAGGGGCGGGGGAGCTGCTTCCGCTTCCGCTGCCCTTGTTGCCGGCGGGAGGTGACGGGACCAAGAGCCACGATGTGGCGGAACCTGTTGGTAAGGCCGCCGGGCTGGGCCGAGCCGAGCCGAGCTGAGTTGGGCAGAGCAGCCTGCTGCCGCCCCGGCTACCGCTGTGTCAGTCCGCCGCAGGGCTGCCGCTTCCGGGGCGGTGTGGGACGGGCAGCCGAGCCTGGCGTGGGGGTGTTGGGGCTCCTTCCGAGGCTGTCGGCGCCCTCCCGGGTGCTCGCCCGCGTTGCGGGACTCGGCCGCCTGGTGACCTCCTCACCCGCCGCGCTAATACCGGTGCTGCCGTAGGAGCTGCTGCGCAGGACGGGCTGGGGGTGGGAAAGTGTTACAGTTCAGGTCCTGGCCCGCTCGCTCCACCTAGTGCTGAGCTTCAGGTACATGAAGGGACGGGCGTTGAGTCAGTGGGTCTGGGGTACGCTTAGTTCGTCTCTAAGGAGACAATTTTAGAGTGTTTATTTGGGATGGGTGAAGGGAGGAGGCGTGTGGTTCTGTTGAAACTAGTATCATCTGGATGTTTGCCTCGTGGTGGCATTTTTAGCGGTGGTGATTTTGCGGGGGAGGATCAATGTTATCAATGTTACTTGAAGGAGCTTAGATGTGCAGCTGGCTCTTTGAGACTTGACGTGTTAGCGAGGGCAGATTTGAGCTATCAGAAGAATTACAGATTGTTGTTTTTGGTGGTCTGACCTGTGCTAACAGGCATCTGTGTGATCTGACTATGGAAACAGATTCTAGCTGTCTTTAAACTAGATGTCTTTAAACTCTGTGGGGGGGGGGGATGTGCCTTCTTCAGCGCTCTGAAGGTTAGCTCCTGTGCTGGTGGCCAGCAGCTGAATTGCAGCTATGACAGAAGATCTTTGCCTGCACTAACATGGTTGTCTTGAATATCATTGTCCCCATTGCTAGAGTCAGACACAGCAAATGGTGCCATAAACTTACAAGGCAGAGGTCAAGATTTTCCCCCAAAGGATGCTAATGGTGGAGGCTATGCTGCAGATCCATAAACTGTTGTATCCTACTGAAAGTAATTTTCCTGAGTTTTTCCTTTTTAGGTAACCAGTCAGTCAGTGCTTTATGTGGTCTGTTGAAATATTGGCTGAATTAAAAATCAGTGGGGTTTGGTGAAAGTTTGTTTGTTTGCTTTAAAGACTGACTTTCTTGATTTTAAAAGAAGCTATTTCTACCTGGCATGGATATAGCTGAAAAATTTCATTGTTTTTAAACAACTGTTTATCTTGTATTTCAGGGTCTTCGCCAAATTTCCCAGAGGACCATAAGCACTGCTTCACGCAGGCAGTTGGAAAATAGAGTTCCTGAGAAGCAGAAGCTTTTCCAGGTATTGAGCGAGCTACAGTAGTAGAATAATGTTAGTAGAATAACAAGGTTTTAGTAGATCATAATTGCATACATTTTCTTTCTAAAGAACTGGTGAAAGTCCTCTTTACATCTGAGGTGAGCTCTTGAAATCAGTTGCGTGACTACAGAGTTTGAAATCAGCAGTTATTTCTACAGAGATTAAGAGCATAAGTACTTGCATGCTTGAATTGCTGACTCTTTAGGGTTTTTTACCCTGTGAAATGATTTGTACCTGAGTTTCTCACAGTTAGTAGGTGCTGTACAAACATAAAGACAAAGTAGTTTGAAATGAGATGGGGAAGTATATCCTAAGAACAAATAGAGAGAAACAGCAGGTGAGACAACAGAAGTACAGTGAAAAGTTAAACCTGCAATCTTACAGCTATATCCATAGCTCATAAATAAGCCCCATAATTCTTAATGAGGATGTGGTATTATTGTACTTCTCAGTTATGAAAACAGTAGAGGTCTTAAAGGATTGGATTCACTCCTAGAAAATTATTGAATCTTTAAAAATAATTTCTGAATTACTCTATTCCTGATTGATAGGGCCACTTAGTGAGAACTAGTGGCTCTTCAAATGTCACAGCAGTGGATACTCAAGAGCATACTCCCAGCTGTGAGCCATAACCTGGAGCAGTAGCTTCCTGCTGAGGATAGAGTGGACTGGGCTTCAGAGGTGTGAAAGGGAAAAAGTATGTTAGGAGCCCCAGTTTAATAGGCTTTTTTGTCCTGTTGCTTTCCTTCCCCTGAAAGAAAAAGCCAGTCTTGTTGGGCCACTGCCTAAGAACCACAACATTCATTGTGAGCCAAGGGGAAACGGGATGTTGGTGATGGAGGAGGTCAGAGGTTCTGTTTCTGCTGGCAGAAATCTCTGAGTGTATCTCTTCCTCCTCCCATTCCTTTCTTGTGGGGCAGCAAGTTCAGCTGGGCTGGGTTGCTGGTCACCAGCACTGGAGGCCGGCTTGAATTCCAGAGCATCGTGAACTTGCTGACAAGGGTAAAGATCATGTGGGTCTGGTGTCTAGGAGTTTTACTTCAGCAACGCAATTCCCTGTACAACACCAGGTGACAGTAGGGGTCACTGCTATAGATCACTCCCTACAGTGGGGATTGACTGTACTGGAGACGGATAGGAATTTCTAGGGATGGTAATCATGTCATGTCCTGTGCACCCAAGGGGACTGGCGCTGGTGTCAGAAGGGTTTAGGCATCTACCAATCACTGCTTTAGAAATTAATGTGCATGTCATTTACTGTACTTCCCTAGTGAGTGGTCACCTGATGCCAGAGTGAAAGCTTGAAAGGCAAAGCGGAATCTAAATAAGGTTCAGTGTCTTCTCAGAGTTGGGAAGTAATTTGGGGAAGTAGTTCTTGTTCTGGGTCATTCTCATTACATTAACACAATATTTCAAGAACTGTATTTAAATAGTTTCTTTTTGTCACTTTTTTCAATTAGGAGGATAATGACCTCCCAGTGCATCTTAAAGGTGGTGTAATGGATGCTCTGTTGTATAGAGTCACCATGGGTCTCTCAGTTTTTGGTAAGGCTAATACTAAAATATTTATACTTTGGCACAATTTTCTGCCCACTAATATTAAAATAGTTTTTCTTTGGTACTATCTCCAATGTGACTGGTGTTTCCTCTGTAAATTAGATATGAAGTTCCTTCAGTCTTTTCTTTAGAACAAGCAAAATGCATGTAGAGAGGGGAAAAAAGCACATTTGGACTATATATTTATTTGTGCTTTCTCAAGTTTAGCTTTTCAGATAGCTTTTTTTTCCCCAGACTAATAGTACTATGGGCTGAATAGTCTTTCAGAATTCTGGTATGATGTTAGAGAAAACTATAACTGCTTAGAAAGCTTATTCTGAAAAGGAGTAAAGTATAATTATAGCACATATATATATATCAGTTTTCTCACCAGCCAGACTCTTTTTACTGCTAGGTGATACTTAGTGTGCTGAGTTTTCACATGTTGTGAAAACTAGCAGAATCTAGCCAAGCTTCATGATACTGTATATATTTAACCTTTATGTTGCTTGTTACATAGTTCTGAATAGCCTCTAACTTAAATATGTTGATCTAATGATTTTTAAGTTCTGTTACTTCGAGAATGAGTAACCATTACTCTGTGATTATCTGTGTAGGTCCCACAAGCATGCCTCTCCCCTTCTTTTATTTTTTTCCCCTGTTTATTTTCATGCAGTCTGTGGAGAGGTATTTAAGGATTGTTATTTCTCTAAAATATGAATTGTAAAAAAAAAAAAAAATTCTTGAGACATGGCTATGGAAATGCATTGTGTCTGGATTGCAGCTGCTTATTGTCAGTATTTCTTCTGGAACAAACTGGGAAACTGGCTTGGAAGGCATCCCGTTTACCATTCTTAAAATATCCTTTTTGTCTCTTAATTCAGGAACAGCCTATGTTGTTTACCAGCTGTTTGTCATTTCAATGCCCAAGAAGCAGAATTGATTCCAGTTCAAGATGCCTCAGTGACTAGCATCTCTTCATCCAATTCCATGTGACTGTGATGGTAGCTTATACTTAATAAAAGCATCTGGCGTAATGCTTGGCATCAGAATTTAATCGTAACATGTTAACTGCAATCAATAAAGCAGTTTTTACGTTGTGTTGGTCTGGACTGTATCATGTGTTCTACATTAGAGTGCTTTTTACTTCCAGTAAATGTACATTGAGTTGATCAAGATGCAGATTTTTTTAATTGTGAGCCTCTTCTTTGTGTGTGGTTTATGTTAGTAGTTCAAAGGTGAGTTAAATGCCCTGAATCCCTAGGAGAAAGTGATACCTTGTCTTTATTCCCTCTTCTTCCTTTAGTGGAGCAAATTAATCTTATAATAAATTATTAGAATTAGATTAAACCTGTGTGGATATGAATGTTGAAGTTTTTATCTTTGCTGTCAGCTGCTGGAAGTTGACTGTAAAACATCTAGAAACAGAGGAATCTGATTCCAAATTGCCATCCAAAGGTGACAGTTCTTACTGTCTAGAGGTGATAACACTGTCCTCTGCAGCTTCAGGGGCTTAGAAGTACTCTCAGTTGAACTCAGCACCTTCATCTAATACATCTAATAGGTTTTTTTTTTCCAGTGGCTTTTCCTCTCTTACAGCTTGATGGAACATCCTATTGCCTGAAAAAATGAAGATGTTGAAGCATGCAAATATGATTAGTAGTGATGGTGTATTTATCCTGCTGCCCATGAAATAAACATACAGATGTTAATCATGATTAAGACTTTGTAATCTTCCACCATTTCCTCATGTTTCAGGTGACTAAAGCCAGCTTGATCTCAGTCATTAGCATAAATGAAGCAATCAGTTCTTTAGCATAAAATAAGAAAAAAAGTTTATTAGAGAGTTTGAGGGTGTTGTAGAGCAAAGAGTAAAGTGAAGGAGGGGCACAGTAAATGTTATTACTAACTGTACTAGTGCAGTGCTAGAATTTCTCTACTGATTGAAAAGGTTTACAGTGACTGTTCAGTAGATACTCTGGCAGTTGACTGCTAACTTGATCTAGGCTGAACTGGATCCTATTAAGCCAGAAATAGTGAAGATTCTGAAGGCAGTGCTTATAAAAGCTTCAAATTCTGATTCTTAATTTTGGTCGGTTTTTAATGCTCTTTTGGAAAAAAATTTCTCCAGCGCTGTGTAACTTTGGGGATTGGCTAAATGCTTAGAGAGGCTGCCTTCTGTCTACGAATTGTACATTTCTGTAGTTTGAGAACAGGACTGCCTCCTGTCTGTAGGGTAGGAGTAGCTTACCCAGTACACATCAGGTTAAGTGGATTAGGTTTCAAAAATTGTAGCATAATTTGGATTGGGAGGGACCTCTGAAGCTCAGTTGGTCCAATCTGCTGCTTAGAGCAGCGCCACTTCAGAGCTATGTTGGGTTGCTCAGGGCCTTGACAGTTACACGAGGCATATCTCCAAGGATGGAGATTCTACAGCCTCTGCAACCTGTTGCCAGTGTTTCACTGTCCTTTCTCTCAAGAGTGTCTTTCCTTTCCTGAGACACAGGAATACAATACACGTGTTCAAAGGATGGTTGTTAGCATTCCTGTAGAGCAGATTTAAAGAAAGCCATAATTGCACTTGACTAGATGACCACAAATTTCACTGAGTTAAAAGGGGAAAGCAGGCCTGTTTCAATGTCTTATGTTAAGACTTCTCACAGAAAATTAGGCAAAAGCTGGAGGCATTTTTGAGTTCCAAGTCTCTGCTACTTGTTTGTGTCAGGGTGTCAGTAGCTGTTGCTTCTAAAGCTCAGTCAACACTACGGTTCCTGTCTGAGCTGTCAGCTGTCCTCCAATGTAATTTCTACTGGGTCATTCCAAATTTTCTGGCAGCAATTTGAACGATGCCTTAAGCTCGTGCCTTAGCAATAACACGGTTGAGGAGTGCTCACTTGCTCTTCCACCAGCAGAACTGTATGACAGCTCTCTGCATTTGTAGCGACACAACAAATGGCTGATAAAGCTAATGCTTTGACCATGGTCTTTTCGGAAGTCCCTTCTCTTTGAGGGGCTGAGGTGGTGTTTATCAGCTTGCTATGACACTGACAACCACAAATGCAACTGGACATCTATCACCTTGAGGGGAGAATAATTTGTTGTTTAGAATTGGGCAGGGATAGCCAGTAATAACTGTAAGTATCATGTTTAGGAACAAGCCTTGTATCTGAAGTAGCTAGTGGCGTCACTGAAAATTCCTGCTTTGTGAGATCTGCTCTAGGAAGCATCTTTAAGTTGGTGGGTATGAGAATCACTTGTAAGCTGCCCTGATGCCTCTTATGAACTCGGCTATTGCAATTACTGCGGAAGGACATCTCTCGGAACCAGTGGTAGCGGAGCATCCCTAGTTAGGTTTTATGTTCCCAACACAATTAGTACTTTTGTAGCTTTCCTGTCAAGTTGCTGCTTGTGGGTTATGCTGTAAGTTTGGTGTTGACTCGGTAACAAGTAGAGCTTCTAAAAAAAAAAAAAAATTTCCATCAAAATAATCCTTCTGTTTCTTTTCTGAAGGAAACAGTGGGTTTTCCAAAATGTGAAAATGAGCACAAAAATCTAGCTTCCCACTACAGTACTATTTTAAGCCTCATGTGGATTAAGTTTGTTTAGAATTTTTTCATTGCTATCGTGGAGAACCGGAGTATGCTTGTTAAACTTGAGGCAAACTGGAAGAGAAGGGCCAGTGTCCTTGGAACTCTAGTAGAATCACAAATCTTAAAAAAAGGAGAGTAGGGGGATAGCCCTTGATGTTAGTCTCTCGGCATAGGTGTGTTTGGCCAACTGCATGACTAAAAGAGTAAGAACTGCCTGGATGGGTGTCTTAGAAGAAGGCTGGGAAATAGGGTACAACTTACCTTGAGATGAACATTGATGCCTACAAGGAAGAGAAACCTCACAGCACAGTGAACTTTATGTGCAAACAGCGTGCAAAGCAATCAGTCTGCTCTCTGCAACACTGGCAAGGCTTCTGCAGCTACCGTGTGCCCAGGATTACTACCAAGATGTGGACCAAGTGGCAGGCATCTGGAAGGCAGCATAGGGAAAGATCAAAATCTTTAGAAAGCGCACATCCTTTCCCACCCACAGGAATTCTGAAGAATATTGAAAGAAGGACAATTGTTTAAATAGTCTAAATTATAAAAATCCTGTGATGAGCTAGGCAGTAAATGTGTGTTTCTATGTGCCACCACAGCTGAACATGCAGCCATTCTTGTTGCAGTCAACCACATCTCAGAGTGCACTGTCTCAGGAAAGTCAGCAGCTTGTGGGCTGTGCTGCAGGCAGCAGCCCTGGTGGGAGGGCATGTGGGGTAAAGGCAAGCTGGGAGAAAGATATTTGTACTACAAAGTCATTAGCATTTATAAACAGAGCCTTGCAATGTTATTTAAATTAATAACAGATGACAAAACATCATTCTGGCAGACATGGGTCTAGTCACCCCAAAACGTGTCCCTGGAGCCTGTAGCTGAGGCGGGCGGGAGAGCCGTTGGCGCTGCCTGGGCTGCACTGTGCTGCTGCCCAGCGCTCACGGGGTGGTCAATGCAAGCTGTGGGCCTGTGAGCGGCTGGGTTTCTTCTGCTGTAGGGGCAGCAGGAGGATGAAACCAAACAAGAGCCACGGTCAGCTGCTCAGTACCATTTTCTGGGACTGCATTACAAAGCTAAAAGGGAAATTCCCATCTACTGTTCAGTCTGTATGTGTAATTTGTTGCAGGCATGTCCACATCACAGGCTGCCAGAAGGTGTAAGATAGGTGCCGATACTGCCTACACTGTCTTTCACTAGGAAAATGCAAAAAGAGAGCTATGCATCTTCTCCAGGGAAAATGTTTGGAAGTATCTGAACATCTTGCCTTCAATCTCCCTATGGCATTTTATGAGTAGAAGAAAAGAAAATAAGCAACATCTATTACTCCTTGCTATGTGAAAAAAATATAAATTCTAAAAAATAAAATGGTTGGTAATATGAAGTCATGGACTGCTAGCAGTTAACACAGTCAAATTGTGTGCTTTTTTTTCTGATTCTATTACTGTAGTGCTTAATTACCATCCTTAAATCAGTATTTTCTGGAGTTAGGTATTATACTGATGTACAATATGGCTACCTTACTGCAGTCCTGCTTTTGATTTGTGGTATCTTTCCCCAGAAGACATGTAAAGTTTATTTTCTACTTCACGTTCCTGTAAAATTTATTTTTCTGTTACTGTTAATAGAATTGGTAGCTATGATTTTTTAATATTTTGCTTTAAAGGATGGGGAAGCCTCTTGGAGCTGAGGACATGGGAACACTATCTTGGCTTCCACTGAGCTAGATTGTTTTAAATGTCACCCTAAAAAATATGGGGGACATTTTCTGCTAGATGGGCAATGCGTACTCCACCTCTTTCTCTTCCCTTGACACCCTATTTTTCGTTATTTAAGCTTTTAAACTTATACAGCTTTAAGGTTAACAAAGAAAGCTTAGCAGTATGCCATGATCTGCAGAAAGAAAAATAAATTATTCATGCTACCATAAGAGAAACATCTATTCAAACAATCAACAGACAGATGAAACAGACAAAAATTAAAGCCTTAGTATTGCAGTTACATGACCCTTTCTGAAACTCTGGACATACAGACCATGTTTTATTTTCTCCACTGAGAAGGTGGCTCAGAACTACCTACTCTTAGAACTGTGCTCTGGGCTACATTTTCTTGGCTGCTGAATATATTTATAGATACTATTAGCCTGACACACACAAAAATTTCCCCAGTAAAAGTCTGAGGATTAGCAATACACAATATCACAGCACTGGCTTCCTAACAGGCATTGTGAAAAAAAGTTCAGAAGCTCTCGGAAGTAAAAGGAAAACACTGGAGAGATCTCAAAGTGTATGATCTTATCTGTACTTCTTTCTTTTTCCAGATCCCAGAGTTAAAAAACCCACATTTCTACTGTTGCTCACCTTGACTAGCACTGCTCTGGACTATGAGGAAGCACGATGAATTTCTTTTGCATCTTTTGTATTAGGCTGTCCTTCCTTACTCTCCCATTGTTTCCCAATTCTGTTACACATCAAAGAGCTGGAGCTTGACCTTCATAGTTGCTAGAGTGAATCAGATTTTGAAAGACAAAATCAGTTTGATCAACCTGACTTGAACCCAAATAAGGTATTTAGGTGATGAGTAAGTCAGAACCAACATATCTTTTCATGTGCATGCTTATATGATTATTTTTTAAAAGAGATTCCTTTTAATAGTAACACCACCTTCTCTAGTCTAACTTGCCTGAACCTTTCCAATTATTTTTTTAAGTACTCACAGTTAATTCTGCTGTAAAAATAATGGCGTGTCCAGAAACACAATCTGAGGAGAATGTCGTGGCTGTACTGTACTTTTTCTGAACGTGAGTATTCAAGTCTTCAGACTTGGTGGGCAGCTCAAGCTGCCTGCACAGCACAGTCTGTTGTGTATGTTTTGGTCTTGTCTCAGTATTTCTCAGGAGTTACTCTTATTATTCACAAGCTTTCTATTAGACTACCCTGAAACACATGTAAAGCTAAAGCACACTCATTTCTATTTTCTCAGAAAGATACATCCTCTCAGAAAAAGCTGATTGGCTGGGATTCCTGTTTATAAATGTTGTGACTCGCAGGTACTTGAGAGAAGGATGTTATCCCACAGAGTCCTCAGTCAGATGGTCCTGGTTTTATGTTCTCGGGGAATACCAGTATCTATATACAGTTCACCCAGCTCACAAAATATTCACTTGCAGTGCATATTGCCCACTACATCCTAGAGAAAACTGCCAGAGGGATGGATTGGTCCTCTGCTAATATGTTTCTTTCTTTGCGTTCCCAATTCACCAATCTGAACTTTCTGAAATGTAGGATCTTGCCTCTCCTCTGTCTGGTTTATGTGCTGCATCTAATTATCTTTCCTCTCCCTCCCCAGATTTTATTGTTTTATTGTTATGTTACAAGCTTTGGTATTTTCATTGGCAAAACTGTCTGTCCCTTGTCCTGTTGGGTCTTTGATGACTGCAGAAAAGGCAAGACGCTGTCTGGTGGGCATGGATATAAATTGGAAAGGGATAGTCAGGTAGGATTCGGTAGCATTTAAACTTTACACATACCAGAACATGGAAGGAGCTACAATAGAAGAGACCACAGGATGCTTGGAGGTTTAGCGATACCTAAATTAAGGCTTCCTAAATAGAATTGTTACAAACCAAGGATGAAATGAACAAGGGCACAGTATTGCTTAAAGAGCATATTGCAGCATAGGTGCTCTCTTTCCTCTATGAGCAGCATGCATTTGCCTGCTAATGGAGGTGTAAAATAAAGAGAGGAGTAGACTGTCTTGTGATATGTCAGTCTAATAAAAAGGTAACCTCACCATCAGAGGTGTATCACGGACTACCTCTCTTCTTGCGGCTGGCTGTGAAGTTCACCTAGAGATGCAGTTCCCTGTGATTCCACCAGGAGCAGCAGCAGAACGTTTTCCTTGAACAGTAAAAGGTGTTCGATTGAGGTGCTTCATGTGTGCTCTTGCAAAACTGTATCAGCTGCCACAAAGATCCAGAAACAACTTCAATTGTCTCTTAATTTATTCGAGTTAAAATTTTTGTAGAGACTTCTCAGGGCCTTGTAGAGGACTTTTCAGGGCCAAAAGAGACATATGTTTATTTGTCCAGTTTTAACAATATCTGAAATAGCAACAAAAAAACCTAAATACTTCTAGATGGCCTTTCATTTTCCACAGAATTTTCCCCTTTTAACTAAGAAAGCTGGGCTGTGCAGATCCTGAAGTATGTGATTTGCCCAAAATGTCCTTACTCCCAAATTAAGATTCCTCTTAAGAGTCTCTATTCAAATCTCCTGGTATCATTCTTATCAATGTGAGTGTAACATTATGCATAGATATTCAGAGGTGCTTTTTGGAATTGTCTTGGATTTGCTGGGACAGAATCAGAGGAGGAGGAGGAAGAGGAGCTTCCTGCTTGGGCTTCTTACTTGGGCTTCTCCTGATCCTGCTCCTTTTCCTTACACTGCTTTCCCATTTATTGAGACCCCTGTATATTCGCTGGGCTGAGTATAACTTTGTATACTTTATATTGGTGTTAGTTTGACTGTTCCATTAAATCAGTTTTCATTTCAACCTGTGGGTCTCTTCTCCTTTTCCTAATCCCCCTTCTTGTTTGGGGAGGGGTCACTGGGTGATAGAGCAGCTGCTATAGTTTAGCCCTGGATATGGGCTAAACGTAGACAGGAATAAAATGGAGAGAAAGAGATTTGGTGCTGCTAGGGCTTGTCTCACCTGTGAAGACAGTTTGTTCCTAACAACTGTAAGCAGCTTCTGTTCCTGCATGCGGGCAAGGAGGAGCTTGTGATTCCGTCAGGACCTTTAAGCTATGAATGTGTTCTTTAACTAATTGAGTTCTATATGTTTATTTAATATCAAATTGGTTTCACATTGTTTCATCTCAACATGAACACTTACTCTGGATGACTAATGCTCTGGGACCTGAAGTTTATAATGGAAAGGCTGACACACACAAGCAATCTTATCTATCATAACACTATGCAAAAGGGAATTATATAATTAAAACATTTTAATGATCTCTTTTGCTCCATGGGAAGTTACAAGTCCCAAAGGAACCAGGCCAACTTTGTTATCAAGGTTTATTCAGTCACCTCTCAGGAGCAGTAGAGCACATTTTGCTAAATATAGTGCAGCGTGCTAATATGTGCCATGTGTGGAACATTGCATGGGGACCACTGTGCCACAGAACTGGAGCGCAGTGCACCGGGAGGTTCATATACCTCCTCCCTTTGGCTGAGATTTTCAGAAGTGCCTAAACTTAGACTCCTAAATCCATACTCAGACCTTTAGATCAACAGACTGATTTTTTTAGAAGAGCAATACCAAGAAATTATCCTCTATTAAAATCATAAAATAGAAAAATATCTTACACAACAAGAAAGGATTTTATTATTTCTGGAAATAGGATGGAAATGGATGGCCAGATTTCTGGGAAGAGGGGAATCACAACTTTTGGTTACTCCAGCTTAATTTATTATGGGTGTAAATGCAGCTTCTGAAAGGAAGTCACAAAACTTGGGAATGGTGTGGGAGAGACATGAACTGTATGGCTAGGCAGTAAAAGCTGCAGATGATGCATCTTACAGAGTTAGGCAGGAATCTCTGACATAATCTTTGCCTCTCGTTCAGGTCTTCGATCCAAAAGCAGATGGGTACAGACTGGAAATCACTACCATCTAAACATCTTTTGATCACCATCAGGCACACTCACTGGTTCCCAGTAAATAGGTATTTACATGAGCAGACTACAAAGCTTGGGACCAGCCGAAGACTTGGCTAGCAAAAATATCAGAGATGAAAAGTAAAACCGCTTAATCTAGTTGCCTAAACTTGGGTGTCTAGCCCCATCTCAGGCTACATTTGAGGCATTTGCTTGGGGCTGGCAAATCAAGAGGACATGCAGGAGACTTGCACACGTGCTATAGGAGCTGGGGGCCTAGCAGGATGCTTGTGGCACCCAAAACAGCACTGGAGGCTCGCCTCTGCCTCCTAAGTGGTCTAGTTTGAGACGTGCCAACGTGTATGCGTCCTGGGATGTATCTGACAGCTCCCCAAGAGGTCTCAGATGCTGCAGGGCACTCAAATGGCTCTAGAGCTCAATGTGAGAGCAGCTGAGCCAAGCCCTGTGGATGGTGGGTGGCCAAGCTGCTCAGGTGCTGCTGAGTTTGTTGACTAGTTCTTTGCTAGCCATTGCAGAAATTTAAATGCTGGGCTCACATGCAGGCACCTAAATGTATCTTAACCCAGAGCCACATGTGACCTGAGGTGACCATGCAGGACAGAACAATGAGCACAGCGATGTTCTCAAGGAGGAAAGCTGCGATGGTGGGGCATGTGTCAAGAAACACAACCCCTGTCTGCCTTCTCAGCTCCTCTCATTCTCATGGCTTGGCTTCGCGGACGAAGATTTGGGAAGGGCTTTGCCCACGCTTATTGCAAGCGTGTTGATGGCTGAAAAGGCCAATGCGGCTCCTCTGGAGCAGATTCTGTAGTTTTTATTAGAAAATAAGGTCCCAACAGTTACTTCCACCATAAAGAAAGGGACCTCATCTTGCAGCTGTTGCTATTCTTAACTGGGGAAGAAGATCATGATGTAGTAAAGCCCCATGTTGTGATGTGTCTTAAGCAGCATATTACTCTTCGGGGAGCACTGGCAGAGGGTAAAGGAGCAACAAGTCAGATTTATCAGCTGAATATTTACACTCTAGAAAATTTAATAGCAAAGGAAATGTACTAGCAAATAGAATGAACCTGAGTGTGTTTCAGAGTTGTAATTTGTGCTTAAAAAAACTATTGGTTTAAAAATCTTAAGCAGAGGAGTTTTTTAAAATAGGGGGTTTTTAGGGGGTGGTTTGGTTTTGGTTTGTGGTTTTTATTTTTGTTTTTAAAAAAACAAATAAGAGACACTGGAACTAGTAGCAAACACATTTCTCCAGAGAATAATATGATATAGTAGAAATCAGGACAATGCCAAAATCCAAGACATGTTCAAGAAACTGGAGTAGCTAAAAACTAACAGAGTAGCCAGGCCAGCTGTAAAGCATCCAAGAGAGTGGAGGAAAGGGCATATGAGAGGAGACATTTTAACAGCTTCCTGTGAAGCCCTTCTGTAGGCTGTAGAGGTGTTGATACATGAGAGAGACACTGAACTCCATCAGGTAAAAAGGACTGTCAGCAAAGAGTGGGTATGAGCTTTCAAGTAACCTTTAAAAGCAGAAACAAAAACCAATAGTTTTCTGTTTACACAACAGAATGCTTCTGATACTGAAGCACAGGGCAACATCTATTTATAAATCAAATTAATCTTATGCTCTGGTATTTGGAACTGTCAGCATTCAACATATTGGGAAGCAGCAGCCACAAGACTGCATTAAGAAATCCTCATTTGAATCCACATTGTTTTGCCCCCTGTATTTTCCCGTTTAGTTACTAGCCAATTATGACTTGTGCAAAAGAAACAAATTTCTTTTTCAAAGTTAGCTCATGTGGAGCTCATAAATGTTGTAGCAGGTGATACCTAGGCAGTGCTTTTAATACCTGCAAGCTAAGTTCTTGCCTGACCCTTTTTTTCTGCAAACCCTCAAAATTTCCATGTGTCCATCAATACCTGTGATAAGTGACATGCAGATGAGAGCCCTCTAGGTCCCATGGAAGTATATATAACCTGGGCTAACCAGCTCCTTGGGCTTGGTGTACTCCCTGGCTGTGCCCTGGCCCAAGTTTTGCCTCTGTGCTCGTTCTTTTGGAGAGGAAAGAGTAGTAGTGAATGCCACAATCTGCTAGCCTGGATATCAAGGCACCGAGCTTGGGAAGGTGAGGGGAGGAGGGGAGCAGAGATGATGATGACTATGGAGTCCATCTCACCTCAAGTTTAGAAATGGTAAAAAAATTACATAATTGTCAAGTGCAGACATACGGTAACATCAAAAGGGTTTTTAGCAAGTCTGGTGGTGTGTATACCTCTGGCAGTCACATGCATGAAGAAATCTCCCAGTCCTGGCTCTTCGCTCTCAGGCTGAGAGTTTGCAGAGATGCCAGTTAAGCAAATAATTATTTTTTCTTACTAAACTGAGACTATTTTTTGCGGAATTGTCCAAAGATCCAGGCTTCTCTGGTGTAGCTTGTTGGGTTTTTTTCCCTAAATAATTTTTTCTTTCACTTCAGAGGAGACTTTTACTCTGTTGATCCAACTTATTTCTGACTGCTGTCCATAGTCCAACTATGGACAACATGCGACTCACCTAATACAAGTTATTATCTATTGGCAGCCACTAAGAAACAGCTCCACAAAGTATGCTGTTAGTACTAAGTATGGTATGGAGGATTTCTCTTTGAAGGCCTGGCATACTTTAAATAATGGGGGATGAACTAAATGGCTTCTCAAGGTCTTTTCCAGCCTCATTTACTATAGTTCTAAGCATTTGTATCAGACTTGCTTGTTAGAGTGTTTAAGCTTTTGAATGTTTGTCCTGCTGAAATGACAGGAAGTTTGGGGTTGACCTTCACATCCTCTAAATCTTCACGAATGCTGGAAGAGAGCGTAGCAGCAGCTGAGTATTCTCCCTTGACATCTTCCCTCCGACCTGCTCCACAGTCAGGGGAACCGCAGCATCCCTCCATACTCAATGCCTTTTGTGCCTGTGAGGGAGAGAAAGACAGCATCAGCAGCTGGCCTAATGACAAGGTATTCAGTCTTAACTCCCTCACTAACATTAATTATTCCACTGTCTGCAATAATGGGACTAGGTCACTCATTAGCTAACACAGCTTGAACATTTGATACCTTTGAATACTTTGTCCATTAAGGCACAGGCTTATCTTCTCCATAAGCCTAACTACCACCTACACAGACCGTGCTGTCACAATATATATTGATATAGAAGTAGTAAGAAGAGTTAGCAAAATGGTCCTATTGAGAGCTTGACACTGCACCACTTCAGACCTTCTTGCCAATTAATATTGTGTGCTTCTTTGTAGGGAGTATTTACATTGAAATTGTTGAAGGGTTACCAAATGCAGGGGAACCCATGGCTATTAACATTTCACCATATGTTGAATCCAATTAGGTGCTCAGAGAACACTGTATTATAGTGTTCTGCAAAGAGAAGCTAGTGGCTAGTGATTTTAAAAAGTGTTTTGATTTTTAAAAGAGATGTGTTTCCCCAGTGGATCATTGTTCCTTCACTGGGGACATGGAGCCATATGGAGAAGAGGAATGCTTAGACCTGCATCCACAAGTCTTTGTGGCTAGCCCATTGCTGTGACAGGAATGGTCACATTAAGATATAATGTGATAGCTGACAAACATACAAGGTCACTGTCCTCAGTTAAATTCTTTTCTTGCCCTCTTTAATCAAGCAAGATTTGTACTGGCTTCATTGGGGAATGCTTCCTGAATAGATCAGGATTCTGTTGTGAAATAATGAACCAGCTTCTTTGAAACAGAGCAATTTAATTTAGGAATGTTTTAATACAAAACGTGTTTGTGCATATATATGGAAGGGACCATAACATAGTTGCATCTAATTTTTTTCTAATTTTAGTATTAAAGATCTGACTTTTTAAAAAATGACTGCCTACAAAATAACTGGCTTTCGTAAGACTCCCAAATCTCGTTAAAAGGACAGTTCCTTTCTATTTATATCTCTGCTTTTGAACAGTTTATTTACTTTTCCAGTTCTACTTATTTGGAGCCACAATTATTTCTTACTTTCAGAGCATTACATGATGGGAAAAATCAGTTAGAGAAATTAAAGAAACAAATAGTTGGTAAGGAAAACATACCTGGTGTGGTAGATAATTTTTTCATGACTGTAATATTCTCCAGGGACACTGTTTCCACAGTTGTTCCACTAAATGAGCAGATTTCAGATAGAACCAGTTCTCTCTTAACACTGCTAATATAAGAAGCCATTCCTCATTATGAGAGGTCAGACTAGTACTGCTCTCTGAATACCAGCTCTGAAATGTAATTGTCCAAATAAATAAACACCAGACTGAGTTCTTCTCATGCCATGAGTGGAAATCTCTCAGAGAAGGCAGGGCCTGGAGGAAGCTGTTTGCTGTATTTTGTCCTTCTGCACTTTATGGATGCAGATATAATACCGTTAATATTAGCTTTATGACTGATCTAATAGAGAAATAAAAATACACTGGAAAGGCCATCCTTTGTGTTGTAAGGAATGAATGGGCCTCCTAAATGACTGTACTAAGATGATGTTTAATTTAGATGCACTGAAGTGATAGATGCAGTGATAGACTGATCAGTAAAGTACTTCCTGGGTAGATGTAGGTAAGTCACTGGTAGCAGCACAGTTTTGCCTGTATAACACCACTTAATGCTGAATGTCTTTATTGTTTAATGTTAAAAAAGCTGACTCTTTTTTTATTCTTCCTCTGCACAAAATATATACTTAAATACATATATATATGAATAAGGCATTTATGATAGTCATACGTAAAGCAGATGCAACTGTGTGGAAGCCACAGAGGCCAAATCTAGAGTGATAGCCACATGGAAACGATAGTCAAGGTTTACAGTGCTGAAATGCAGAACGTCCTGTTTTATTCTGCCCTGGCAATGCAGCCTGAGGAAACAAAGAAAAAAGAGGGGGGTGCCAGAAACACAAAGTACCTTGAATTACTTCAGATTCAAAACCAGTTCAAAATTATGAAGAAATTCCTGGTTACCTGCAATATTACTATCACATACCTACACCAGAAATGGGCAGTATTATTAAAAGCATAAATATGAATTCAAATCTTGATTTTTGTATTTAAATTTGTCACTATTAAAATTTATTCAGCTTAAATAGCAAAGAAAATTGCAGAGCTGGAGTGCATGGTCTTAATGTGTTTAACACTTGTCTAAGAAACAAGCAGACACGAGAGTGTTAGTAAATGTTTATGCATTTCAGAAATGCCTTCTGCCTCGCATACTATGTACTCAGACCATGAATGTACATAGCAACAGAGCTGATTAAAAACGACCTGTTTAATTACTGTGATGTGTGGAAGCATAAACTCTAAATGCAATTTGTTGGTGTATTTCACACATAAAAGAGCTTAGGAGGAACATGGTTAGTATGGTTAGAACACAAAGTTAAAGATACAGATGATATCCTGTTGCCTTTGGAGTCAATGAATTATTTGCTCTTGCCAGCTCTGAGTCTTATTTCATTGCCAACCAATTGAGCAAAGCTGGTCAGTGGAGCGGAATGGGAGATAGCCCTCTCTGCAGCACCTAGGTCTGTGAGGGAGAGTCTGTGAGATTCTTGCACCCCTGAGAGACCCATTGTTTTCAAGGTCTCCACTCACATAAATCCAGTTGTAGATTTAGTAACAAATTATTTAAATATTTTCAAATAATTGTTCCAAGCGATTTAACTTTTAAGTAGAATAATACATATTTTCTTCCATCCTCATTATTTGCCTTAATTAACTGGTAACATAAAATCTTGGTTATCCTGTGATGAAAAAATCCACATTATATTGTAAAAAAATACTGACACAGTGCACGAGTAATAAAAGTACCTCATTCCCATGGTAGTGTATTTCATTGTAATTCCTGATGTCCATTCTTCTGAAACTATTGTTCACACCACATTTGTACTGGTGTTCTTGGTGTTCATTCAGGAAATTAAACTTTTAAAAAATGTATTATTTCTTAGAAATATTGCTCTTACAGATCAGATCTGGATAGGAAGAAATTAAATTCCTCATGGCAAAATGCCTAAAGAGAAAATCCAACTCCATAGCTGGGCAAGAGGGTTAATAGGTCAAGAGTATTTGCAAGTTTATCAGCAGAGGAGATGCTGCTTTTGTAAAGTGCATTTTATCAATACCAGACAGCTGAAGTTGTGGCACGTCCCTAAGAGTAGCTGACTCACTTCCAAAGTGTCTGGAAATGTCAGTGCACGTCTTCTGGTTATCACTTTCTTTTCAGCGTTTGGGTTCTCATGCAGATAACCGGTGTGTAACAGAAATGAAGACAACCTCATGCAGCTCAGGAGAGACAAGTCCTCCCGTCGACATGTCTTTGATCTCCCGATCCTGGGGAAAGGTGGCCAGAAGCCGCCCCCCGGTATACCATTAAACTCCACTGTCAAGCACTTCTACCCTGGCTGGAACTCGTCCTGATTGCTCTGCAATTCACGTCTGTGCATAAAGCTGACATGGGGCCAGCATGACCCTGAAATCTTACTGACCCCTCCAAGCGGTCCGCACGGAGGGTTCGTCCCTGCCTCTCCCTCTCCCCAGCCTTCCCAGTCTCGTTTTCCTTCTTCTCCCTTCACGTGGTAAGTCGCTTTCTAACAGCAGTGGCCCCGGGGCGCCCCGCGGAAGCCTCGGCGGGGGGCCGCTAGCCCGGCCTCTCCTGCTCCGCTCCCCGCCCGCCGCCGCCGCAGGGGGGCGCCCCCGCACCGCGAATGGCCCCGGAGACGAGCCGGGCCGCGGCTGTGAGACACCGGCAGCTGTTCGCTCTCCCTCTCTGCCCCCGCTCCTCGCCGATCTCTTTTCCGCGCCCCGAGTTTGCGGACCTGCTCCGAGGGGGCGGGAAGCAACGCGCTCCGCGGGGCCGGTGACATCCCGTATGAGAGGAGCCTCTTCCGAGGATGTTAGCGGGGGTGCCGTTCCCCGCGGGGCGGGAGCAGACCCGCTGCGACGCGGAACCGGCAGCTGCCCTAAGGCAGGCGCGGCGCCCCTGGAAACCCTGCCTGGTCCCGGCTAGCGACCTGCCTTTGCCGGGCAGGGGAGGGACGGTGTGTCCCGCCATGTCACCCTCTGGCAGGTCGCTCCGCCAAGGCCGGGACACGCCGTGTGCCACTGGCAGGCTCCCGCGAACAAGCGACGGGAAACCCTTGCGGAGCCTCTCGCTCTGCGGGCTGCCTGCTTTTGGAAGGTGCAGTTTCTTCTGAAGGCACATGGTTTCAGACTGGGGCCACGGGCGTAGATTTGCCCGCAGGGTCTCAGGGAGGAGGGCGTGGGGTCCCCTCTGCCCGGGGAGCCGCGTCCGTCCCGCTGCAGGCGGCTCCCGGTACAGGCGGCTCCCGGCACAGGCGGCTCCCGGCACAGGCGGCTCCCGGCACAGGCGGCTCCCGGCACAGGCGGCTCCCGGCACAGGCGGCTCCCGGCACAGGCGGCTCCCGGCACAGGCGGCGCTTTGTGCTCGAAGCAAAACACCTGCGTGGCGGGGTGGTGGTGGTTTAATGTATGTAGGCTACACAGGGTGGAGGCCAGACACACCTAAACTATGTCAAACTGACTACATTCGCTGTGCCCCCGAGGCTTCCGGCCGCGGCACCGGGGCTGCCCGCGCTCCTCTGCGAGGCTGTGCCGAGCATCAGCCCCAGCCCCGGGGACCTCAGCGCGGGGGAACCGGACGGGGAGGGAAACTGCGTGGAAGCCTCGGCGAGGGGACAGCCTCCGCGCCGCCGTCCCTCGAAGCCGTGCCCGGGGACTCAGTTTTTCCACTGCCCTCCCGAGTTCACCCCGTTTGGGAAGCGGAGGGGCGGGAGGGGGCGGCAGGCCGGGCCTCTGCCCCCGGGCGCGCTGCCGCGGCGGTCGCCCGCCTCATGCCGCAGGAATGCGCGGAGGTATGCGCCAGTTTCCAGAAGTGGATCCCCTTCCTTGCTGGAGCAGAGCAGCGCATATATCACCCGGTGGCAGCAGTCCACCTTCCCTGCAGTTTCGTAACCGCTTACGAGGGTAAATTGAGAGTTGGGAACAGCCCTCTATTAAGTAGCAGATTGAGAAGAGGTTCTTCCCACTTGGAGAAGGCAAGTCTTCCCAGACAGACCCCTCGCATCGGGAGCTACAGTAATCGAGGCGCCTCCTCTGCGCTCAGCTATTGCCGCTGCTTCTGCTCCTCCTTCGCCGCCGCTGCTACTTGCTGCTCTTTCCACAAGGTGCCCCCGGAGCTTCATCCTTTTTCCTCCTCCCTTTATCCAGGTCCGACGGCTGCTGCTGGAGGCACCGCCGGAGTTACCGCCGGAGGAGCTGCCCATCACCGATCCCGGCACCCGCAACCGCCCCTGAAGGTCTGTGCCCGCGAAGGAGCGGGAATCTCCTGCCCGCCCCTCGGTCGACCCCCCGTTGCCTGTCCGTACGCATCGCGCACGCAGCCCTTCCTGATGCACTTTAGACTGAGATTAGCAGCGCTGGGCTGAAGGCTGACAGAGGCAAAGGGAAGGAATGTGTGTGTGTCTCTGTGTCTGCCTGTTGGGCATGTCAGAGCCGGCTTGCAGGCGTGAGGCCGAAAGGGCGGAGGCGAGAGAGGCGCAGGGCAGCGCGCCCTGAGGGGCTGCTGGTTGTCAGGCGCTGGAGAAGGCACGACGGAGCCCGGCGGGCTGCTAGCCCCGGTGCTCGGGCCGAAATGCAGGGGGAGGCGGTGGTGGCGTCGTCCCGGACGGTAGCTCTCGGGAGAGCCCGGTGTCAGCGTCCGGGGCGCCTGCGGGCACGCTACCGTTGCGGCTTTGGCAGGAACTCCTGCTTGTCTCCCTCGTGTGTGCAGCTGCCGGGGATGCTTTCTCCTGTTGCCAGGTTTTTTATGCCTTTGATAGGTAGTGGGTTTTCCCTGGGTGTTTTTTTTTTTTTCCGTTTATGGGTTTAGGTTTTTTTTTCTTCTTGAAAGTGGTAAATGTCAGGCACTGCGCGGTTTGGAAATGCTTTGGCTAAGCTTTTGTAGGTTGTATTAGTGTGAGATTGGACTGGCACTGACAGAGCCCGTTTTTCTCCAAAGCAGTCTCTAAAGATCAGTGAGCAAACCTTTAGTCCTGACACAAAGTCTACTTGTGTCTCTGCTGAGCCAGCGAGAGGACCTTTCCTCAGGCTTTCTTTCACACACTAAAGTTTGCAAGAAGGAAGCAAAGTGTTTCTAGGTGGGCAAATGAATGTTTTCGCTGAGACGTTTTATTTCATGAAAGAAAAATGTGTATAAGGAATGGTAGATCTGCAGCAGTAGTGAACTCCTAGATGCCTTTGTGAGATGATTAATTTCTGTTGCTCTTCGAAAGGATCAAAAGATGGCACTCCAAGCTCATACAAGATTTCCAGGACAGAAGTCCGTTTACATTGAGTTTAGTCAATCCTTAAACTCGCCGCAGAATGCAGTAGATGTGCTCAAGGACAGCCGTTTCCCATGCAGAGCGGTGATACTATTTTGGAGCTTGCAGGACAATTTAATGCTAGCCTTGGTCTTTCTTGTTTTAGTGTCAGGGAGTGGTTACAGTCGATATCACTCTTCTGTTTACCTGCTGGAGGTAGCGTTGGACTGAAACCATTGCTTAGTGTTTCTTCGAGCTCTTGGTATTTTTATGCACAGTAAAGGTGCATTTGGCTAAGGCAAGCATATATGGGTGCTCAGCAGAAGCTTGTTTCGTTCGGTGTCAATACCTGGGAAATTCCTGGATTTCTGTAGCATCTACCCAGTAAATGTGCCTTGTGGCTTAGTTCTGTAGATAGCAAAAGAATATTATTTTCCCTTGTGCTGTTTCTGCAGACTAATGATTTATGTATTTTTCTTTTGTTTTGCTCTTGGCACCTTCCCGATAAAAATCTGTTGCCTAATTGCTTTTGGAATTCAGTTCCCTTCAGCCTAATTTTTTATGATATATGATGCAGTTACAACTTTATTCAAAGTAATCACCCCTCCCCTACCTCCCAGGATAGAAAAATACAAACTTTAGAAACACTTATATGCATATGCAATGCAGACTGTTCCTACTCGCCTTTACTTAGACATGGAAATAATTTGGAAGTTTTGCTATAGTAATTAGGGAGTAATTTGACATGACCAGTTATGAAAGTATATCTGCTTACAATTAGGAACAACTAACTTGGCCTAATCCCACCTATTTCTCTAGACGGCCTACAGTGATTGCGAGACTCTTTCGCCTGCCTGCTTTTTATAGTGTATTTTAAATCTATTTTCTCTCAGGACGTGTAAATGAATTATCAGATGTTGAAACATCATGGCTAGACACATGCGTCAGGTTTCAGTTGTGTGTTACACACACTCCGTATAATCTATTTCAGGCCTTCAAGAAATGATGAACAGCACATTCGTAGGCAGAACTCCTCAAAAAAAGTTTTATTACAGTTTCCAAACTGCCTTGAGACCACTAAAACACAGCTAACTAAGTGCTTCAACAGTTCTGAAAAAGGAGCCGAATAAAATCCCCAGCTGAAAGAGACATTTAGTTGATCCAAGGCAGGAATGACCTCTGAATTAGCTATCATCACACTTGGCAATGAAGTCATGGAGCTCCCTCCTGGCTTCTGCATATATGGAGGCATGGATCTTCACCATGCTTCCCTGATCAAATTAATTAACCCCAACTAGGTTAAAGCCATGTGTGCTTACTGTGATTGGAAAGGGTTCAGCAACAAAAGGCACATTATTGCGAGACAAGGCTCTCCAGTTAGTCATGCAGGTCTGTCATCGTCTTGAGTGACTTTCCAGTGTAGAGGTTTCAACCTGGTCCCATGGGTGGGGGCTGGAAGATAAGGGAACACAGTGAAAACCATGTTTCCTCTTTTTTATGTTTCATGAATGCACCCACACAATCCTCTAATCCACGTGAATAATTTCCTTCTCCTTTCTCCTCCGCCCCATCACTGCAGATTCATTCATGTTGTTGTGATCTAAAAGGGCAGAGATGAAGACAGCGCTGTGCTCGGCAGTTGCTGCTCTGTGTGCAGCCGCCCTCCTCTCCTCCATCGAGGCTGAAGGTAACCTTCCCCTCCCTGCCCCCTTGTCGTCGGTGCTCCGCTAACCAGTAAACCTCCCAACCAGCCTTGAGCTACCGGCTCTCTCCCTCTCTGTTTTTGAGTGTAACTACTTCACCTTTTCTCTTTCTCTCCTTCAGAGAAATGCCTCTTCTACCTTGCCCAGCTCCTTCTCTGCTCTGTTTCTCCCGGTTAGTCAGCCGGACCGTAGCTCCCTCCTCTCTGTCTCTCTGGTGTGCTGTCCACACCACCCCACAGACAGGACGCAGGCTGGCCAGTGCGGCTGTCCGGGCGCAGTGCCCCGAGGAGCCCGCTGCCACTGCTCCGCCGGCAGGCAGCCCGGCAGGGCTGGGGCCTGTGGCGCTGCCCTGCTGATGAACCAGGAATGGCTGGGCTCTGTGCTGTAGAGTGTCATTTATTTATGTTGAGAGAGGAAATGAAAAACGCACCACCCAAAAACCTGCAGACTTGAAATAAAATGCTCCAACAGAACCTGGCTCTCTGCGCCTGTGTGTTATGTCTGGGCTGGACCCCTCACCTCCACCCTGCTGGCCTGCCGGCGCACTGGCCTCCCCTGCTCGGCGGGGCAACCCCCGGTCGAGTCCTGGGGGGGCTGGACCCTCCCTTGGGGTTGCTTCGGCCTCCGTGGTGGGTCTGACCTGGGGGACGGCCCTGGGAAGATGCCGCTGCTGCCATGAGATACATCCTGGGCACCGCTGGAGGGTGGCTGGCCCTGGGCCAGGCCCTGCTGTGGCAGCCAGGGGGCCCCAAGGCTGTGGCATGCATGTGGCACAGTCACCTCATCAGAGGCCTTTCTCCTCCTCCTCGTCCTCCTTCTTCTTCTTGCAGGGCCCTGGGCCAGTCTCTCTGGAGGTTGATGTCCATGTCAGCCCGTGGCAGTGTCCTGCTTCCAGCTGCAGGGACAAAAGACCCTGGGAGACTTGTGGCCACCACACTCCCCTCAGCGTGGCTCAGAATGGCCTGGCCCTGGTGCAGTTGCCTGCCCAGTGGATTAACACCTCCCCTGTCACTCTCTGTGCGAGCTGCGTGGCTTTGGTCGTAGTAACGATAGTTCTGCCGTCAGTGGCTGTCACAGGAAATAGAGGTGTGGAATGTGCTGTGCTAAAATGACTTGATCTGACCTTTGGGACCTGATTCCATCATAGGGGGAACTGAACTGCTGAGTGTGAACTCACTTGCATTTACTGGGGAAAAAACAGAAGCCAGGATCTGATAATTCATTTTTTTCCTTTCCTTCTCTTTCTGTATTGAACTGAAAGAAATTCTCTGATTGTGGCCTGCTGCAAACTCCCGTGTCTGGACCTGGTCACCTTGGCTGATGCCTGCTAAAAGCACTGCAAATCAGAGACGCCTCTGGGGTGTCTTGCCCCCCAGCAGCGATGCTTCCTTGGGGCATGCAGATGTAAAGTACATGGCTTTGTGGAAAAAGATGGCATTTCTGCCAGAAGTGCAACATCTGGTCACCCTAGGAGAGAATCCGCCTGCTGCCTCCCTCTTGTGCTGCGTTGTTGTTGGCTGAGGAACCAAAAAAGTCATTTGAAGTCCTTTCAGAGTTGCATTGAAATGCAGGACTGCTATGCCAGAGAAAGCAGAGAAAGTGTACAGTTTTGATGGAGGAAGGGAGTGGATGAGTTTGTGTGTTCTTCCCCATCTTAGGATGGAGCTTACTCAGAGCTGGAGTAATGTTGCTGTTGTCCTGCAACACTGATTACATGTATGGAGTATTTCAAAATATAAGTGTCAGCATTTTATTTAGCTATAATGTGGACTAAACCAGTCATAGCTTGAGTACTGTTAGTGAAGCTACAAAAATGTATTTGGAGAAGCACACAGTTATTTTATAACAGTGAAACTAGATGCGTTGCCAGACAAGCTGGCCAAGCTTGTTTAGATCTCATGTTGAAGGATGCACCATTGCTAAGCAAAAGAGTGGGCAAAGCCTGATCTTGTGAGTTGTAGAGTGTTCCTGGACAGGACTTACATTACTCTGCATTCAGAAATGTGTATTAAATAAAATACCTAGTTTACAGTGATAAGGTTTCCTTGAGAAATTTCTAGCTCCAGAGTTTTGAAGTAAGGGCAAAGTGTCTTGGGTAGGAAGTGCAGTGAGAAATAGTGATGCTGAAAATGGAAGTTCAAAGCTAGGAGCACCTTAGGACTTGTTCTGGTGGAAACTACTTTTGTAGAGCTTTCTGCAGTGTGTTTGTTGTTTGCACTATGCTGGTCATGCTTCTGCACTGTTTTAATTTTGAGCTTCCATTTTGCTTCATTTTGTAAATTGCATGGTGGACCTTATCTGCTTCAGTTTTGGTATTGTTGCAACTTAAATCGTATTTGCTGGACTGACTTTCTCCCGTGGACATTTGTCCTTTAGTCTAGTTTTCCAACTTTCAGATCATGTTGTGGCTAAGCTCTCACCCCACCAGTCAGTCCTGTCTTTCTCTTATTTATTTGTTTATTTATTCTGTTCCTTTGGCTCTCCCTATGGTGTTCACAAGAGATGCAGTTTGAATTTTCTTTCCCTGAGGTGTGGGTAGACACTTAGTGGGATGGAAAAGTGAGAGAAGGATAAGGGAGAGGGGCCGTTTGATGTGGTAACGATTGTTGGTATGGAGTGGGAACACAGAGTGAAAGCAGAGGGAAGGAAAAGCTTAGTGCTGGTTTTTTGCCTTCCTTCAGCTTTCATTTTCCAGTCTCCCCTGGGAGCAGATCTGGTGTTTATCCAATACTGCTGTTCATAGATTCCTAAATGTTCCAGCATGAAACTGGTTCTTCATCAGCATCACAGCTGCTCTGTGAGTCCTTCGTGAGAGCTGTGCTCTGTTGCTGTTGGCAAGGCAGTGAGCTGCAGTGACGGTGTTAAAGCTTTTCTACAGAGGTACAGCAACGCAGGGGTTTCTAGTTGGACCATCACTGTAGCAGTAGAGGGGGTAAAACCAACATATAGTCTCAATGCATTCGTGGCATTTCACTGGGGAAGTTGTTTGTTTACCCTGGACAAGGAAGAAAATCTCTTTTCATGCTCAGCGTTTTTGCGCCTTTTTTTTTTTTTTAACAGTGAAATTCTTGTTCTATTTTACAATCCTTCTGATGTCTCTCATCTTAAATTTCTGGTGCATTATGCTGTATTTTATACTCTGTTTTAAGTTGTTTCTTGCCTTTTCAGTCCAGCACTGCAATAGTCTAGAGCATTCTCTGTGTATCCTCTTGTCAGCGTTTCTTTCTGTCACAGTATTTTTTTCATCTGTGATCACAAAAAGCCGTCCAAAAATCTATGTCCTTTTGCTAGATAAGAATTTTTGTTATTATTTCAGTCATAGTTTCATTTTCAGTCAAATTAGTATGCGAATAACCTGTTAGTTATAATCTCAAGGTAATGCTCTGATGATGTCATGGCTGGTAGAGTGTGTTGCATTTCGTAATACAGAGGAATTTTCAAAGGCTCAGGAAAGGAACAAGGAAATCATTAGTTTTGTGTGACCTCACTGAGCATGTGAAGGTGCTGACTTCAATGTTTCAGAAGCTGGTTCGAACCTAGAAAGGTCACTTTTCCAGGCTGGAAGTAAGGCAGGAGGGCATCAGTGAGCCAAGTGTGGGATCTTTGTGTAGTGGAGGAAAAGGTTTGTCAGGTGAAAAATCTGTCTCCAGGACATGCAGTACAGTAAGTGACAAAGAACTGCAGCAGAGCAGTTCTGGAGAAGTAGAAAGTCTCTTGTATAATAAAGCTTGTGTTGAGTACATTAATTTTCATTGACTGAATGGTTTAGAGGTGATCTGGGATAGCTGAACCTTTTGAAGTTAACCACCTATTCAGCTTTGGAAGTGGTTGGTGGGGCCAAAGATTTTATTACCTTTTGACAACTGATTTCTACCTTTCGAGAAACTGGCTGTTGGTTTCCAGATTCCTAAAGACAGAACCGTGTAGACTGAGGTGTGAAACTGAAATTTGTATATGCATGAAGGTTACTGTAACTCCCTGTTTTTCCTAGTGCTAATTAGAAGCAAAGTGTATGTGTGTGGGTATGTGTATACACACACGCACATACATATGTATGTACAAACAAGCGTAAAATTTGGTAAATATTCCTGCATGCAGTGCATGTATATATATGCAATTATGTTTAGTTACATACACTTTATAAGTATATATATTTAAATTATTTGCTTCCCAAATACACTTATGAACTATATTTCTTGTATTTTGAAGAAATTTTCTCTACATGTACAAAATAAAAAAAAGAGCAAACATACAGGTGGCAATGTTTCTGTATTGTGATTGGCAATGAATATCTAACAAGACTGAGAAGCTGTTCTTTACTACATTTCTAGGCTATAGCTCATTCTTTCTTCCATTCCTATTGGCAACACTGACTTCAAAGAAGCCTGACTGAGGTTGTGATCTAATTAATGGTGTCAAGTCCATGCCGTTTAAGAAGGAAAGATTAAATGAGGAGTTTTGGTTTCTTCCAGCCTCAGCAGGGCTTATCTCAGTAAGAGGAAAGCTGGGCTTATTCTTCAGCTTCTGTGGCCTGTATATTATTTTAACATGGGTTAATATATTATTTCACGTGTTAATTATAATGAGATTTTTCCAGTGATTGAATTACAGATTTTGTTTTGCATAGGGATTGTGGATGGCAGCTACTTCCAAGTGATATCACTTTAAAGTCTGGTTCTAGATTTAAATTGCTTGAGCTTCTGATTCTATTTTACTTCTCTCTTGTTAAGATATTCATTGGGATCCTCTAGCAGTCACATTGTGATATCTGTAAAAAGCTGTAGACTTTTATATGTTAGGCTTGTATTAACTGTTAAGTAATACAAGCTAGTATAAGACATGCATAGCATGAGAAAGATGCTTTGCTCTATATTTTGTTTCAGAAAATATACTGTTATCATACATGTATATAACACAAGGAGTGGCAGTGAATTAAGTATACTATGTCTGGTATTTTTTCTTCTTTTTTGGTACATACAATAGAATATCCAATCTGAATGATAATACCATAGTTCTAAGTGGTGTAAGTGAACTGTGTAAACACTATTGTCACACAGCAAGATGTGTTTTAGCACACTGGAAACCTATAGGGGGGCCATGCATTTCTGTGCACCAGCAGTGGAATCACTGTATTAAGGCAATACTATAATACTGTCACGTGTTATGACCATAATCCTGTACCTTGACAAGTCAGTGAGAAGTTTGGTATGGTTTTTGATGGGCACAGGATCAGACTGATCAGCAGGGTCACTATGCTGTAAGCGTAGGTGCAACTTCACTTAACGCAAGTTGCCCGACACCAAGACTGCTTGCTTGACTAAAGCCGCATTCACTCATAAGCTTTTGCAGAGGGGAGGTTTAAGGTTTGTCCCTGTAATGGGTCAAACTCCCACCACAACCAGGGGCATTTTGTTCCTAGAAGTCTGGTCTGATTCCGTATGGCAGATGTATTACTTTTCCACTGGTGAATTCCCTTCTGGAAGAAGAATTTTAATAAGGTGGAATAACAGTTGTGCTCTTTGTTTATTGCAATACGGTTTTTATAGTCTAAATATTTTGCTGTACTTCAGATGGACTTACTGCTCTCAGTCATATGATCATGATTTGAGCTTAGCCCCACAGCTGGTTTCACATGGGTGAAATCTGACCCACGTGAAGGTCTATGGATATTTTGGAGGTTATGTTTGTGTATCAAAATCTCACAGGCCATCTGGAAGACCTTTTGACAACATTGGATCCAAACTGTCTTTTTTTCACTCAGGCAAGATTCCTTTTTGGATTTCAATGGGAGAAGTACTCAGTGCTTGAGTTTGATAAACCAGCCACAGGTTGGCAATGAATGGATTTAAAGCACAGCAATGAAGTCTGGGGTTAGATGTGAGGAATAGCTTTACGACGATCGTGAGGCATTTCAGTAATTTCTGTGGGAAGCTGGCAGCCTTGCCAACAGTGGAGGTCTTTAAGAATGATCTGAGCAAACATGTCAGGAGTGACATGGGGTGGCTGGTCATGTCTTGGCCATGAGATGGATGAGGGGACTTTCTGAGGTCCCCTGCAATGCCAGTGTTCTAAAAGGCTATGAAGACCTGGATGAACGGATACATCGCTCATGTATCGATGTACTATTCTTACCTGCCAAGATCCACATCTGAATTTTCATAAAACGGATTAAAATCCTTTAAAACGTTACAGACTTTTCCTCACAGTCAGTTTTTTCAGTTTATCTGGAATCCGGTCATTTGGATATCAACAAGTTGGGCTGCTGCTGTCCTTCAGCAGTTAAAGCCTAAAGCCTCTGCTGCAACATGCCAATTTACTTGCAAGGTTGGTGGCACTATTTTTTCCATGTACTGAATTTTTTTAAAAGCATGCTCAGGTCAGTTGTCTCTGCCTTTGCATTAAATTTGTCCTGAGCCATTGCTACTGAAACAATATTTTATAATGATATTCTTATCACCTAAGTGTATTTTACTATTAACACACGTTGCATGATTTTGATACTAAGTAACGACTCTGCTATGTCTAGTGTTGTGATACTTATAAGCTGAATGATGAATAAACTATGCATGCAGATTGATGGTCTAATCTCACTGCCTGTGTATGGACGATAGGAAAAATAACATTTACTTCAGAACTAGTGTATCTATTGTATCAGTATTACAAAGCCATATTATCCTGTAGTTGGAAATGACAGTAAATTAAAAGCAAAAAGAATGCCTACACAATTGGTTGACAGGTTTTTTTAGCTCAATATCACTTACTGCAATTGGACTGTATTTTTTCTTAAGTATACATTCTAGCATTTTTTTTTTTATCTGCTCTTTAAATTATGTTCAAAACTGAAACAAAATCTGACATGTGGTGGAGGTCTTCCCTGAAAGAGAGGAGATCTGCCTATTAAAATTGCCTGCAAAACGGTCTCACAAGTGGTTAAGGAAAGTATGGCTGAATCTAATCTTACTTTATAGACCTATTTAAACAATAATATGTAATACACCTACCATGCACTGACAGTGAGTCAGTAAGGTACTGCATGAATCAGCATGACAATTTTACAAAGAGAATATCATTATAAGATATTTATGAAACGTCTTTGTGTAAAGAACCTTGTACATGGAGGCTTTTGTCCATTGTGGGAAGCTAAAAAAATAATAATCAACATTTAATTTACATATGCATGATGCTGCAAAATAGCGTATGTAAACTATTTCTTTCTGTACTGTTCAGTTACTTCTGTCATCAGCTCCTACAAGTTTTATTTGCAGTCATTTGTTCAGATCACTGGTGCCCTCTTTGCTGTTTTCTATAAATTCTGTAAAATAAATGTCCATAAATATACTTTGATGTTGTCTTTTCATAATTAACCATTGTGTTGTTTGGAACCATACTGGCATTTTATGTTAAAATGCCACTACTAGTATGGGTGCACCTGCTGCAAAGGGAACATGAAAACAAAAGTTTGCACCTTTGAAATTATATAGCGATTTGGTGTAAACAGGTAGAATCTTATTTTTGTGAACTTTCGCATCAGCTCAAATATTTAGAAAATTGTAACCATTACTAACCCCGTCTATTATCCCCTTAGTTCCTGAATTCTTTGCAGCCATATGCAAAGTATGTCACTTTAGTGGCTTCTTGGAACAAAGCGGTGGAGCTCTCCATATTTTGAAATAAAATGATACATCAGTATATCATTATTACTGATATACATTTTACCTGTATATTCGTATCTAGACCCTAACAGAAATTGTTTTACTGAACGTTAAATGCCCAATCTTTTCCTGTATTCTTTAAGATATTTTTTTCTCTGCCAAGTTTCTAGATCCAGTGACATTGATAAGAAATATGACTATGCAGAGACTATATTAAAAAGCTGATCCATTCTTTGATGTCTAATTAAGAAGAGTGCTGTGTTCTCATTGTCCTAAATGATCTCATGACGTTGTAAGCAGGTTGTGATTTGGCATGCTTGTATGGATTGCACCCAGCATGTAAAAAATTTTCCTTTAATTGTTATGTGAAATGTTTGCATATGTGGTTATTATCTGTGAACTCATTGTACATGTATCCAAATGTGTTTTCTATTGTGCTTGATCTTGCCGGCCATTCTTGAATGTCTTGGCAACTCAAGAAACATATGTTCTGTGCTGTCTTCTGTAATGCGTGTACTCTTTGGTGTTCTGTCATATTTTGTCAGCTTTTATTTTACTCTTTTTCCAACAACATATCTTTATATTTGTTGGAAACAAATTTATGCAAAGACAATTTTAGTAAGCTTTGCTCAACATTATTTTATTTATTCATTTGCCAAAGCTTGTTCGTCTTTTAAACATCCACCTGGTATAAATCTTTTGCAGTTAATCCACCGTCAGACTTGAATTTTACAATTATAGATGAACATAATGTTCAAATGTCCTGGAAAAGGCCACCAGATGCGATAGTGGGTTACAGGATAACTGTGGTTCCAACAAATGGTGAGTTCTGTAAAATTTTGTTACATCATTGAATTTTTTGAAAACTTGGGCTTATTTTTACTTACATCTAACTTAGGTATGAGAGTAGCTATTAACATCTTTCTGAAGTTTGTGATCAAGACTGGGTAGCAGCAAAGGGCATACAGAAAGGAGCAGTGATAGTTCCAAGTTAGAGTTTTTCTTAGCACAATGTTTACCCTCTGGGGACTGCTAGTAATAAGTTTTGGATGCCTTTCCTTTGCAAGGAGCAAAAAGAAGCAGAAGCATCACTCTGCTCCTCTTCTACGTTTTTACCTTAGAGAATTGTGTTGTACTTCATTCAACTACTTTTCCCAAGGGAAATATTACATGTGTCAGGTAACGATGCAGTGATGTCATATAACATCCTGATAATGGCTGTGTAAGACACCCATTATTCTGTTTCATTTTGAGAAATAATCAGTGTAAAAGTGATAGTGAATCACAACTGGACTGTGATTTGTTAGATGATATTACATTTTGTATGTGCATTTTGTTTTTCTTGAAATTTATTAAAGACTTCAGTAATTCTGTTCGCTACTGAAAACAGGTTAGTTTGAAGTTTGATGTTTCAAAATTCTTACTTCAGGAAAAAAGAAAGTGTATCATTCTAAAATTATCATTGGATTTTAGAGAGATTATTCTCTGATGCATTTTTCTTTCTTGTGATCAACTTGCCATTGATATTACTAGATTTAAAGGCTACATTAACTGTTTTATATATTTATTGCAGATGGGCCTACTAAAGAATTTACTCTTTCACCTAGTACTACCCGAACGGTCTTATCAGATCTTATACCTGATGTAGAGTATGTTGTATCAATAGCTTCATATGATGAAAGAGAGGAAAGTCTACCTGTTTTTGGCCAACTGACAAGTAAGTACCTGTAATGCAATTAGAAAACCAAGTAAGGTAACTGAGTGATCATTCACAAAACTCGACTTTGTTCCAGTTCCACAATGAAATTGCCACAGGCCTGAACTCTGTTCAGATGTAGCTGCATGAACAGCCTTTTTTCATTAGGCATAATTCCTAGTAGAAGAAGAGACAGTTTGCAAGAGATAAGAGGAGACTAAGATGGATATATCATGTCTGACACCCGTAAAGAATTCTTTGCAGGAAGCCACTGGTTCTTTTGAGCTGAACCTGCTTCCTATAAACTGTATCTACTGCAGTCAAGGGGAAGACTCTCACTGACCTCAGTAACGAATCTGATCGGTTTCCTCTGTGTGTGTGTGTGTGTGTGTGTGCGTGAAAAAAGTTACCTACCTTCATCAAACAATAAAATATGACACAGTATATCTATATGGATAATAAAATGTGGAATTTAATTTTTTATAATTCATATTTAATAATTAAATAAAGCATAAAATAAATTTAATACAAATGTTAAGTACATCACACTATGTTCTATGACACATTTTGTCATTTGTCTCAAGCTTCCCAGACAACCACGGCAAAATTCCTTATGATGAGTTCCTTTGTGTGTTAGAGAGGGGTAATATTGGTATTTCATCCAGCAATGTTGCAGTTAAATTTTAGGAAATTACTGTATAAGATGTACAGTTACAGAGGATTCTTAATTATTTGCATTTTCTGTATTTTGTGTTGTCCTGAATGTTGTGTTGTCAAATCTGTAAGTACGGGTGATGTATTCGTAACTTGCATTTATGTTTTCATGTTCTGAGGCTTGTCAGATTTGTGTCTAAGTCTCTACATGCTTTTCTTTGATATTTGCAAATTCAACCTGATTTCCTCCACTAATTCTCTCTATATTATGCTTTGCAGTTCAGACGGGTGGTCCAGGGATACCAGAGGGAAAGAAGGTTGAGGCTGAATTACAAAGTAAGGTGTTTTGTCTTTCAACTTATCTGACAATTTAGAGATAAGTGAGGTGTAGCTGTAGGGCCCCACAAAGTTATACTATGTTCCCGTGTTACCTAGCGATGAAGTTAACTTCTAAAATTGTCCAGAGTCAAGGAAACTTGGGAAGGGACTGGAGTGAAAGGAATTTATAGCCGCTTCGACAAAGGAGATGTAAAGTTGGTACTGAAACTAGGAATTTCATGCAACTAACCCAAGCACATCCATAAATGTCTTTGTCTTATTAACGAAAGACATTGTGCTGGGCACAAAAGGAACTGCAGAACAACCTGTGCAGCTATTATGGGAAGATAAAGATACAAAATGAAAATATTCCTATAACAAAATTAAATGTTTGTATAACACCAAATTGTTGCATAAAGTTTTGTATGTGAGTTTTCATCTGCTGAGGCATAACAGATTTTGTGAAATAGCATCTCAAAACTTAGTATCTAGGTGACAGTTCCTTTTTCATAATGGCAGCTAGAAGGCTTGTATGGGTGTTCACTTATGTGAGTAATACTTTCCCAAGTAAAATATTCCAGATAAGAATATCAATCTAGTAAATGTTTGTTTTGGATTTTACCTACTAAATTTCTGTCAGATATTTCTCATTGATTTGTAAGAATGTAATTGCTCATTTGCTAACAGAGATTTTTTTGTGTGTGTGTGTGTGCGCGTGTATGTTTTCCAGGATGCTCCATAAGTGCAATGACAGATTTAGTTTTCCTGGTAGATGGTTCATGGAGTGTAGGAAGAAATAACTTCAGATATATTCTGGACTTCATGGTTGCTCTTGTATCAGCTTTTGACATTGGAGAAGAAAAGACGAGAGTTGGAGTTGTTCAGTACAGTTCAGATACAAGAACAGAGTTCAATTTAAATCAGTATTTCAGACGAAGTGATCTTATTGATGCAATTAAAAGGATACCTTACAAAGGTGGCAACACAATGACAGGTACAGATTTCCCACATATGTGTTTATTTAGCATTTCATTTTGTAATTCAAATTTGCTTTAAATCCTAGTTCATTCAAACCTAATAAATCACAACTTGTGGTGTTGTTTTAAGGTGAGGCTATTGATTACCTCGTTCAAAACACCTTTACTGAGTCTGCTGGAGCAAGAAAAGGCTTTCCCAAAGTAGCAATTGTCATTACGGATGGAAAAGCTCAAGATGAAGTCGAAATTCCTGCAAGAGAGCTTCGCAACATAGGAGTTGAAGTTTTTTCTTTGGGTATGTTCAGTTTTTCTAATGATTGAGAGGTTAACATCCCTGAAGAAGTAAGCTATATGTTTTACAGGTTCTGCATTTCAAGAATTTTGCTATGCTACTCTTCCCATGTGTATGCCTTGAAATGGGTTGTTTGTGCCCTCCAGAGTGGCACATATTAGTTGTGTTAATTTGATAGTAATTCTGTAGCTCCTAAATGGAGATTAAGACAAGCATAGTTTCAACCTTGGCCTTGTTGAAGATACCACATTATTTTCTCGGTTGGAAATAGAGTATGTCACCTCATTGCTTTAATTGTTATTTTGTAGTTTGACTATTGGTGATGTCAGAAGGCAGAACTGGATTAAACTCAGCTTTACCCCAGGATGTTCTGATGATATTTTATGAATACATTCACAGTTGTCTGTATTTTATGGCCACTTAACACAGTCCTCTCTATTGCAACTTCTAGGAATCAAAGCAGCAGATGCAAAGGAACTCAAGCTAATTGCATCTCAGCCTTCACTGAAGCATGTGTTCAATGTTGCTAATTTTGATGGAATTGTGGATATACAGAATGAAATTATCTTACAAGTATGCTCCGGTGTTGATGAACAACTAGGTGAACTGGTTAGTGGAGAAGAAGGTGAGATACTTTACACAAATGTATTTATTGACTTCAGTTTATTCAGATGCATATTTAAGGGGCTATCCCTACTTCCTTTGCTTTATTTCTGGAGTTTGATCCGTTGCCTCATTTAGCAAGTGTGGAAAACAGGTCCCAGCTTTGTGCATTTAAGTCCAGAACAGAACATGTGGTGTAGTAGATTTGGATTAGCTCCATTATTCCATAGTTTCAAGACAGACACAACGATGTGCATTTATCAGAGTCTCATACAGTCGATTTGGACACAAGCATCATGCCTATAGAAAAATATACTAAAGGGAAAAAAACTGCTTGGTGAAGGGGCAGAATACGTAACTGGTTAAGAACCGAGGAATGAAAACGGGAGAATGCTGAGAGAACACAGATGTCAAGCTGTATCATTGCAGCTTTCTGGCCCTGTAAGACTCTTAAGTAACTAGTTATTCTTGGATCAAAATGACAGCAGAGATGAATCCACTGTCATAGAGCTCTGCTCAGGTCTGCGTTTGTTCAAGCTCTATACTGCGTTTCTGTGGGTGTAGCTTTCAGTTCTGGTTGAAACAGTATTAAAGCAAGGCAACATGTCTCCTGGAACTTCTGTGATGTTCAGGGGACCACAAAATGCCTTGTTCATATTTCTACCCTCTCACTGATGCCTCATTTGAACTGTCCTGTAATTCATTTATGTTTATTTATGCTAAAAATCTAAGTGATTTTCAGTAAAGGTTAAATAAAGATGACTAAATTTATTCCAGAAATAAAAATGTGGAAGAAAATATGTTTATAATCGTAATTGATATTTTGGGTTTGCTTTTGATTTCTTTCAGTGGTGGAGCCTCCTTCAAATCTGGTGGCCACTCAGATCTCCTCAAAATCTGTTAGGATCACTTGGGATCCATCCACAAGCCAAATAACTGGCTATCGGCTGCAGTTCATCCCAATGATAGCTGGTGGAAAACAACATGTACTGAGTGTGGGTCCTCAGACTACTGCTCTGAATGTTAAAGATCTCTCTCCAGACACAGAGTATCAAATTAATGTTTATGCAATGAAAGGACTGACCCCCAGTGAGCCAATAACAATAATGGAAAAAACACAACAAGTAAAAGTTCAAGTGGGTGAGTTAGGAGCTACTATTTTATTTTCACACGGTAGCTTTTTGTTATTGAAACCTCTGATGCTTACTTTAATATCATACCTGGTGCTTACTTTAATATTGTATCTATCTTTATTATTTAAGAGAAACAGCTTTATGTAGCATGGTTTATTTTCTTTATAAGCAACGGGGTATGACACGTACTGCAGATGCAATTAAAATGCTGTGGCTATTGAATATCTGTTTATGTTGGTGATTCTTTTTCTTTACAGAGTGCTCACGTGGTGTGGATGTAAAAGCTGATGTTGTGTTTTTAGTGGATGGTTCCTACAGCATTGGTATTGCCAATTTTGTTAAAGTAAGAGCCTTTTTGGAAGTGTTAGTTAAAAGCTTTGAGATATCACCTCGAAAAGTACAGATAAGTCTTGTCCAGTACAGCAGAGATCCCCATATGGAGTTTTCTTTGAACAGATACAACAGAGTGGAAGACATAATTCACGCTATTAACACCTTCCCCTACAGAGGTGGATCTACCAACACAGGCAAAGCGATGACATATGTGAGAGAGAAAGTATTTGTTACCAGCAAAGGGTCAAGACCAAATGTGCCGAGAGTCATGATTCTTATTACTGATGGAAAATCGTCAGATGCATTTAAAGAACCTGCAATAAAGCTGAGGGATGCAGATGTAGAAATATTTGCAGTTGGCGTGAAGGATGCAGTGCGTACAGAGTTAGAAGCAATTGCATCACCTCCTGCTGAAACGCATGTTTACACAGTGGAAGATTTTGATGCTTTTCAAAGAATATCATTTGAACTTACACAGTCTGTCTGCCTACGAATTGAGCAAGAACTGGCTGCTATAAGGAAAAAATGTAAGTAACTACTATTACAGAAATGTAGAAAGTGCAATGAAAAAAGATCTGAAGCTGTGTTTGTGCTCGTAGTTACCTAAAGAATTGATATTGATGAAATTGTCCATATACATATTATAATTTTAATAACTGGGGGTTTGGTTCTCATTTTCAAACATATTAAATGCAATGGGGGAAACTAATGGAGAAAAGGAGACGAAAGAATTATTGGCGAAATATTTTTTCCCCTCCCCTCATAGGTACTTAGAAAGCTATCAAAGTGTCTGTCTATCTGGGATGACCTTAGTGGATGTGCTCTGCTTTTATACTCAATGTCTTGAAGTAAAACAATTACTTACTAGGGCCATTCTTCTTTAGCTGTTCAAAGTCAGGTAGCTACTCTAAGCTTGTCTTTTACAATTTCAATGGCAATGGAGCAATGTCGACAACTCCTGACGGTGACTTGATTCATTTTTAGGGCTAAATAAATGGCCCTCCTAAATGGGTTTAGACAAGACAATTTGAGACAGCAGATGCTAGGTGATATTAATCTCAATCTAACTGTAAAGACTCAAATGAAGTAGCACATGAAAGTCTTCACATGCATCCAAATTTAGCGAGCTTGGATAATGTTTAGTATTTAAAAGATTTACAAATGGCCAACTTTTGGTCAGCTAAAGTTACTTATGGTTAGTTGCACTCTCAGTGTCCCTACCTATGTTTAGTAGAACACTAACATTGAATAGTCCCCAGTATTGAAAACCCCACTCTCTTTAAAAATAAGCCTTTTGTTTCAGGATAGCTTTGAGGAACAAACCAGCAAAGCAGCCTTTGTTTTAGAGGGCTCAAGCAGTCTTAACATCCCCACTGTTAGGCTGACTAGGCCAAGCAAAACAAGCCCAGGATGTCAGGTTTGTGTTTGTGCCTCGTGTCAAGTTCCTTGTTTCCCCTTTGACTCCATTCCTGAAAAAATACTGGGATTAATTTTGTTCTTATCTAGATCTGAAAAAACTCAAGGTTTCTTAGTTCTCATTGAGGACATAATGTTATTGCTGTTCACAGGACACATGAAAAAGAGAACCCAACTTGGTCATCGGATTCTAACTTAAGTTTTCCTAAGTCTATTTTTTTAGCTGGACTGTTCTCATTTGATCTAGAAATCACTGAGTTGGTGCTTCTAGTCATTGTCTTATGATTTGAGATAAACCTCACGAAATTTGATAGCTATAAGCAAGTATAGAAAACAAATGCTGTTGCATGTGCAATTGAAATATCTGTTCAATTAGAATAAATCAAATTCTTGAGAGACATTTTGAAATTATTTTAGAGATTTTGTTTTAAAAAATATTCCAGCAAGTATGCTTATCTGTGCATTTTTATTTCCATACAGCTTACATACCTGCAAAGAATATGATCTTTTCTGATGTAACATCTGACAGTTTCAAAGTGAGCTGGTCTCCAGCTGGATCCGAGGTTTTGTCCTACCTCATTAAATATAAAGTAGCAGTCGGTGGAGATGAATTCATTGTTTCAATACCAGCTTCAAGTACTAGCACAGTTCTCACCAACTTGCTGCCTGAAACTACTTACTCAGTCAGTGTGATTTCTGAATATGAAGATGGTGATGGCCCTCCCTTGGATGGAGAGGAAACCACCTTAGAAGGTAGGCTTCCCATTATTCTCAGACACAAGAGAGTCATATGTTTAAATAAGAATTTTGAGAGAATGGCTGTATCTGGAACACCGAGCTAGGGCTGAGAAGCTGTACTGGTATGCAGGATGAGAACAAACATTATTGTCTCTCAATGCATTTAGTAAATATATAAAATTCCAATAATAGACCATCATTAAATTGTTAAGATTGGATTTTATTTTCCCTGAAAGCTGGAGGGATAGACTGTTTCTCTGCAGTGTCCCATTTTGAATTAAGTGGTGTGTTGTCACTAATAAGTTCATTGCCATGTAGTGATCTTAATATATGACTAAGTTGGACTAGAAGATCATTGTAGGTCTCTTCCAACTGAACTGAACTCCTGTTCTGTTCTGTTCTGTTCTGTTCTGTTCTATTCTATTCTATTCTATTCTATTCTATTCTATTCTATTCTATTCTATTCTATTCTATTCTATTCTCTGTAGGAATGCATGTTGACTTGAATACATTTAAAGTCAAGCAAGTACCTGTGTAATTTGCTGTCTCTACATCTAACTTACATTAACGAAAATTATGTTCTATATACTGTGGGCTTAAAGGGGGCTGAGTTTTTGGTCAGCTGTTTCTCATCAGATCTTCATGGATCTGATCCAATAACTCTTAGTAACTCAAAACTTCCACTGATGTCAATGTGAGTTTATGTGATCAATGGCTGTAAATTTAAGCATGGTAGTTATACTTTTTCTTGATAGAGCTGCCACGATGCATTGCCACTGATTTAAAGGAGAAGGATGACAGTAAATTTGATTTTCTGTTCCAGTAGTTGAATACACAGTCTAGTCTAACTCATACTTTTTAAAATATTGATCCGCTCTCTTTCATTATTCCATGCTGTCATTTGTGACCTTTAGTGATGCCAATTGTTCCAAGGGAGCAAAAGAATCAACATGGAAATTTGCTAATTGCTCTTTCCTCTTAGGACTGACAGAAATACACACTTATAAAATAGCTTAGTTTTGAATGTTAAGTTTGGAAGATACAGGTTTCACTGTTGGTGTACGTATTTCCACGTACCAGTCAGATCGTTCTGGCCACATGTAATGTTCCCTTAGGAAAACAGGCAAACTCTTGGCTGATAGAATATGTAGCTTGTGAGAGCACAGGGGAAGGAGTATGTTTAATACAAATAATCGGTGTTCCCATGCTGTAACTGATACTGCCTTAAATAATTGTCAGCATCTCGATCTGACGAAATCCCAACACGCCTGAGAAGACAGAGCTCTTCTGCAATCATGTAAATGTCAGCAGGTCTCCATGCAGATCTATCTAACAACTTGGTCCAGCAGCTTTCTTGGCAACTAACTTTTGTTTCAGGCTTTTAAAGAATTTGAAATTGAGTATTGTGGTTCTGATGAGTAGAAAAAAAGTTTGTTTCTTTAAAACTATGACCATGAATTGCTCCTCTCTTAACAGGTCTGTGATTTAACACTGAAGAACAATGTTTTTGACGTATGATGTTCCAGCTGAATTATACTTTAGATAGTAAACATCAAAAAATGAAACTTGTTTTGCCTAAATAACATTACTGCTGGACAACTTGCAGTCCAGTAGATCTTAATGTATGTTGGAAGAATCAAGTTCTTCTTTGGTGTGCCCACTGAGTTCATATGAAATGACCTGAGCTGCTATTATGTTTTGTGAAACAGCAGGCGAGGTTAAATGATTCACCGCAGTTTTTCCTTACTTTCTGAGATAAGAAACTAATTCTTGCCTTTGAGTTTGCGACTTAATTCAGAAGCTTTTTTTAAACATTAAGTGCAACTCCTATTGCCATGAATATATTTTTTTGTTGTGAAAATTTAACTTGGAGAAATAGAATTGTTTTGGTGGTTTTTTTTTTTTTGCCTGTTGAATTTACCTTGGTCATTTTTTTAAAGCAGGAGAGCTGCCTGTGTGTAGTCAGGTGTGTCTGACAACTACCTGTAAATGGAGGTGGTGCAGAAGCAAATGGCCACAGCAAAGAAACATATACAATTTGTTGTGTTAAGAAATTTCCCCGCTGTGGCCAAATGTCCCTTACACAGTTCAGTTCTGCTGTACTGCTAAACACAGTCAGACTGTCTTAAGTTTCAGAAGTGGTTGTATAAACTGGGATTAATGTGCTTTGGGGGGAAACTTTGTATACCGCTGGTTGTAACTCTGACCCTAAATTTTCAGAAATGAATAATGGTTTGTGTACCTGAAAACAATGGAGGGCAATATAAGCTGTTGTTTTGGTAAACTGGATAGAGTGGAGCTGATAGAATGGTTGGAATAGTTTTACTTCATATACTACTCAATTAAAAGCAAATATTTACAGATGATATGTGTGTATTTTTTGTAGTTAAAGGTGCTCCTCGAAACTTAAGGATAACAGATGAAACTACTGATAGCTTTGTAGTTGGCTGGACTCCAGCTCCAGGAAATGTTCTACGATACAGGCTTGTATATAGACCACTTACTGGAGGAGAAAGGAGACAAGTGACTGTCTCAGCAAATGAAAGATCAACTATTCTGCAGAACTTGATCCAAGACACAAGATATGAAGTGTCTGTTATTCCTGAGTATCAGTCTGGGCCTGGGAAATCACTGAGTGGATATGCAAAAACTGATGAAGGTACGCGATCAATGCTATGAATGTAGTAAGCTTGAGAACTCCCTGCATGCTGACGTAGTCATACTGAAAAGATAATAACCCATATGGGCCAAATGTATTATCCCAGATGAACAGGAAATTATAAAATTACTCAAACCTAGTTAAGAGGTAATTTAAGACAGTATAGTTTATCAAAATTGTAATACTTCAGGTAAAAATATAGTCTATTGAACATGCAATATCTAATATGGCAAGGTAACTTGGGTGAAGAGTCTACCTGTATGTTTAATTAATTGTCCTCATGATTCTTCATATGGAGTCATGCATAATGATATAAATTATATTTCTTTTCAGTAAATTCAGACCCTGTTTGCATTTGTTCTGAATGGCTAGCAAGGAATGAATGGAACATTTAATTTACTGAAGTTATTACTGTAGCCTGAGCTTGTATGTAAATGTATGATCCTTTAACAGGTATCATGCCTTATTAAACAAAATCTGAAGACTACAGAGACAGTATGAATGTCCTGATCACTGGGGAAACTTCACAGAGATTTTAAATATTAGGAACCAGAAAAGCCATCATCAAAAAGAACTTTGTAGGAAGCCATAATGTGTTAATTTCACATTTCATTGGTGATCTTTGACTTGATTCTGCAGACAGTGACTTCAGTATGGATCTTGATGTGTTGAAGTTGATCAGATATTCAGGTGCTGCTACGTATAAGTGTTCCAGGATTGAGCGTGTTTTAACAGGAAAAAAAAATAGGAACATAAAGACTTTATTGGGCATTATTGCCTGAGGAGGGTGGAGATGGAATTGTACAATCCTGATTACAGTAAAGTTATTCTTTTATATATATATATATATATATATACACATACTTAGTGTAGGCTATTCAGGAATTATTTTTTCAGCATTAAGTCCTATGTTGTAATAATCTAAAAAATAAATCAAGAAATGAAGCTTGCTTCAACTTGTTTTCAACCTCTTTTGACATGTGCAGTCCGAGGAAACCCAAGAAATTTGAAAGTTTCTGATGCTACAACATCAACAATGAAGCTGTCTTGGGGTGCTGCTCCTGGCAAAGTGCAGCAGTACTTTATAACGTACACTCCAGTCACAGGAGGTGAAACTAAAGAAGTGACTGTGAAAGGTGACACTACTTCTGAAGTGCTGAAAGGCCTAGACCAAGCCACTAGGTATGCATTGACTGTGTCTGCCTTGTATGCTTCTGGAGCAGGAGAGGCCCTTTCTGGAGAGGGAGAAACACTTGAAGGTAATTATTTTTTGGTTCTGTACAGTCATTCATTTATTTGTCTGATGTTTAAGGTGTCTTAAAGTGTACTGTCTTCCTGAGTTTTCTGTAGAAATAAATATGTGAATGAAACATAAACACAAAGACATTCTCCTACTTTACGGGGATTTTCCAAACCTACTGTCCATCAGAGAAAACAGTGGGGTTAAATTACTGGTTGTGGACAGCACTCTGGATCTCTTCAGAAAGGTATTGCCAGAAACACCAACCAACACTGGCTTTACTTCCACACCAGCCTCAGTGAAATATTTTTTCTTATAACTCCCAACTTACGCAGTTTTAGTGGCAGACTGTTCTTAATGTAACAGGATTAATTAATGGGGTTAAAGTATCTATCTCATCCATTTGAAAGTTTGCATGGTTTCTACTGTACTGAGACTGAAAGATGTCCAGCGACTGTTTTTGCATTAGAGAAGCCTAGACTAGGCATAGGATTAATGAATCATATTCTGTTTTTAACTAATAGGAGTGAGAACCTGGACCTAAGTATTAACAGAATGCTGGCAAAAGCATAAGTTGGAGCCAAAGACTTTCTTATAAGGAGGGGAGGCTGCTCCCTCTCTGTATTTGAGTGGAGAATTTCCCAGACTACTTCTCTGTGGGCATTCTTAGTGTCATCTGTTAATCGTCAGAGGATAGGGAAAGCTGCCTTCTAGGCCATGAAAGGAAGTGTGACTGTGCTCTGTGCTGGCCAGTAATGTATTGCTAAAGTCTGGCACTGCAGCTGTGTAGGCACTGCACTTGAAAACATCTTACAGATTAATTATTTGGACTTAAAACTTGTTCATTGATGCTAACAGAGTTATAGTAGGGATATACTTGGCTCTCAGCTTCTCCATCAGTTTAACTTTTTGTTCATGACTCTGGTTAGGAAACAAACTAGAAAACCTATTTTAAATACGAAACTGTAAAAAAACCATAAAATCAGTTCCAATGATTCACCAATGTACTGAAGTCATCCCACTAAAATTTACGCTCTTATTTGAACATTGCATTTTGCAGCATGGGCTCACAAGGATTCTTCTGTGATTGATGAAGAAAGGCAGATACTTCCAGAAGACAAGTAGTCTATCTGAGATACCATTTTTCCTTCAAAGGAACATTTCTCTGTCCGTTGACTATAGAAGGAGCAACTGAGAGCTAGGCACCAACCCCCTGCCCACCCCAGTACCTAAGTCTCAGGCAATGATCCAATCAACCTGCTTACACTGAGACAGGGCGTAGCCATCAGAGAATCGGGCACCTTGCAATTCATGCTGAAAGTTCCCTAACTCCCTTGCTTTCACTACCCATGCAGGATGCAAAATGCTCCTTTTGTAGGAGAAAAGAATCTATCTCATGCCTAGAACACTGCTGAGATCCAGGTAAAGGAGAATGCTTAGCTGGATTCTGCGCATATCTTCCAGAAAAGCCAGAGGTGATCAGGATTTAATGAACTTCCCTTTTGGTGGTACTTCACTTTGTATGGTATTCTACTAGGTCTAACACTTTCTTAGGGGGAAGAGGGACTGTGAAGATGTAGGCTATACTCTGTCAGGGAGAGTTTGAATTCACATCTCCGCATCCCCGCAGATTCCCAAGGCTGTAGTGTATGCTGGGCAAGAGTCTCCTTTACTCTTTCTGTTGAACCTGAGGCACTGCACAACCATTGAATGCAAATTTCACTCTCAGAACAAGAGCAGACTGAGTCCCATGTGGACAGAGGAGCCTGACATCCCTGCTTTTTTCTCTGTGCTGTCAGTGGAGTAAGGAATGCCTTGGTCTTCCTTTGCAAATCTTGAGAAGCCTTCTGTGTCTCAGTTAAACAGACTGAATCATCCACTTCCTTAGGGAGAAGCCTCAAAGTTTAGTGAAGACCAAGCTAAATGTTTACATTTGGTGGAAAGATTTTAATTATCTTTGTAGTAAACCTGTGAGAGAGCCTTTATTAACACGGAGCTCAATCAACTGGAGAGATCAAGTGTGTTGAAAATTCATAAAATAAACTTAGCTTTTTACCCTATCATAAAATTTTGAGCAACAGAAAAGTCTTTTAAGGTATTGTCTAGAGCTGCAGTTAAAACATTCTAAACAGAGAAGCAGAGAATGAAAAATAGCAGAATCAAAAAGACAGGCTCATGAGAAAACCAGAATTCAGTCCCAGATAGAGACTGTCTTGCCCACCTCCAGGAGGGCTCTGATTCTGGTTTGGATTTTCTGCAGTGTTAAATTGTCAATAAGAAGAAAAACATTCTGAAAATTGGTTAGAGAGTCAAAGAATTTAAAAGGATAATAGACTATAGCTCAGGAATGTGTTCATATGCGACCAGATGTTATCTAAAATGGATGTGGTACTTAAAAGGACAGAGAAACATTCCTGTAAGAGGTTTTAGCCTAAACAATTGAATTAAAATGTTATGTAAAAGTTCTGTGACAGATTTTGTCTTTGGATAAATACAAATAAATGAGCATCCTGTCACCTAACTGAATTACTTCTTGTTCTGGGAGAAAACCAAATTAAAAATTACTTTTAACATTTTTTCAAGTATAGCTTTGTGATTGAAAGGCATATCCTTTGAAGATTCAGCTGGATTTGAAAAGCCTATCAGAGTGCACTCCAGAAAACATTACTCTTTGTGTTAAAGCTGTCTATTAATTTTTTCTTGGTTAGACAAAATGTTTGTAAGAGCATATACAGATGCCAGTCATTACTGAATGATGAAAGGTAAAGAATAGAATACAAATTTCTGTTTGCATGACCACAAAGGCCTAAATCATGATGTTTCATCATGGAACATCCACCGTGTATTTCAGTAATCTGCGTATCTGCAGTTTTATGGAGCAATAAAAATACTTGAATTAGGCCAAAACTCTTTGGACATGGTCCATAGGTATTTTAAAAGACTGTCTAAATGATGATGTGAAAGTTTCTCAGAATATCTATTGAAGTACATGTAAGACAATATTTCATTGAATGGTACTGTCTTACCTCACTGAAGGATAAAAAGACAAAACCTTTGAGGGAAAATAGACAATTAGGAATAAAAGGCTTGCAATTTTGGAACTGAAAGGAAACATTCAAACTTCAAAGCTTAATATAGAGGTTTACTTGAAAAAAGAAGTCATGCTGCCTGTGAAGCTAAGGTAAATATGGTTGGACTTGGCTGAAAAGTTCACAGGTCAGTGAAGTGAATACTTGGCTAACTGTTAGCTGAAATTACTTCTCTGACTGAGACTGGGAATGGGACAGATCTTAACTTCTGGAGAAATAAACTTATCAACAGTAATGACAGAAAAGCTGTGAAAGGAAGCATAAAACAGTGTTTAGTATTTCAGTTAGTTTTTCCATGAGCCATAGTGTCTGAGAAACAAAATAGCACAGGGTGTGTTTTTCATTGCCAACCACACTGGACTACTGAGCGCTTCAGTATTTTCCTGTATCAGGAATCCCAGTGGGGCTTACTTGATGTCTTCACCATATGAATTCTCACCAAATCCATTCAGTCAGTGATGCCATATTTGCTGGCCACTTCAGTTCATCATCATATCAAGAGCTAGGCTTGAGATTACCTTTCAAAGTGGGACAGTTGTTAGTTTATAGTATTGATACATAGCCTAAGAGAAACCACTCTGTGTTTAGTAAACATTTCAGCACTAATAGGAAAGTGAGAAAAGAAGAGCTCAATACAGTGGCTTCTCCTGCTACTGTATAGTCAAGAGGCAGGAAAAGAAAAATACAAACTCTCAGATGTTATGGAATTTTCTTGAGTCACTGAATGGTGTCCTGTGACTAAGGGTGAGACGAACATTCTTACTGCCTTCAGTAATGACTTATTTTGCTCTGCATGTAATAGGCAGTTATTGGGCAGTTATGTGTCTCGGTTGCAAGGGTAGCCTTCAGCAGAGAGAGAAAAACTGGTAATTTTTTAGACTGCTCTAACATGATTTGCAAGAACATGTATGCCCAGGCATTAACTGAAGGTCCTTCAGTTATGTGTACTATCTCCAAAGAATTTTGGAGTAGTTACAGGTTGCTCTTGGAAGTTCCTCCTCTTCCCCTCCTTTGCTCCGCATGGCAGTTTTTCAGTGTTTTGCAGTGGCTTGTTTGTTTCAGGATACTCAGGAAAATTAATCCACGCAAACCCAGCAACCTTTCTGTGTACTTTATATCATTTACCAGCTGGGTAATATCTACTTCTCCTTTAGTTTTAATTTTTGCTAAGTGAAGGCTTGCCCTTATCGTTTCTCTGCATAAAACAGAGAGGGCAAATATTCCCTCAAGTAACTGTAGATAATCTCTTCTATAAACTGTTTGCATAGCTATCTAGTTCAGCCCAAAGATAAACACATGCCAGAGAATCAGAATTTTATGAACTGTTCACAGACAACATGGTATATAGAGTTTAGCAACCAAGCAATCAGAAAATTACTCATTTCTGAGGGTGCTGTTCCATACCATACAGGTAATTGTTATTCAGAGAGAATGGTTTTATTTCGTTTTTGTGTTTGTGGAGCGGGAAAAAGGAAACAATGTTTTTACCCCTTTGTTGAAGGATTGTGCTTTCCATCTTCAGTAATCCAGATTTTAGTACATTTATAGTGTTCTGATCTTTTATACAGCCTCTTTCTGTCACTGGCTGATTTTGTCTACAGTTGTAAAGTATCATCCAGAGGTGAAAGTTCTGGAGCTTTATATTTCATACGGTATTAAACATAACTGCACATGCAAAATATGTGCTGTAGAAAACTCTCCACTTTTGTCCTCTCACTTTCAAAAATGTATAGTGATCCATCACTAGGCAGCTTTGGTTTGAGCCTTTGTATGAAGGTGCCATGGAAAAATTTTCCTCAGACACATTTTCTTGGCTGTGATTCCCATCAGCTCACACAAAGACATTGAAACTGCTAAAGTAAATTAAATAATTGCAGGCTGCCATTTGCCATGTGGTGTAACAAGGCTTGTGACAACTGCGGGAACTAAACAAATTAGCACTGATGGTTATATTTGATGATAGATAATACAGATTGAAGAACAAGCAAGAAACACCCACAGGAATGCCTTAGAGAAGTCTCCTTCTTATCCTCAAACACTCCAAATAAACAGTTTGGCTTTCAATTTTTTTTGGTGATCATATGATCTTACCCAAGTCATCATACACCACCAATAAAATGCAATGTTAAACATGGTGAGAGTGGTGAGTGTAAACTCAACAGACAGCGAGCAGCTTATGACTGCTACTGTTTTTCTAATCTGATTTTTAATAAAAGAGGTGGTTGTAAGTCTGGCAAGAATTTGGTTTTTCTGCCCAAAGGCATGCTGTTGGAAGAAAAGGACATACTGTACATTAGCTGCTAAATAGATTAACTTCCAAAATTTGCAGTTGTTTTAAAGAGAAACAAATTCATTACTAGATGAAGCAATCTACTCAGAAATGTTTAATCCTAATGAATGTTTGAAAATTTGAAAGCTGCAGATCTATTTTATGAGTGTCCTTTGGCTGGCAGTTACATATTTTTCAGAACAGCCTCAAGAATATATCAGTTACTGACTTGTAAGCCAGGGAGTCATTGCACTTTTACGTATGAATTTCAGATAAATTTAGAAAAAACGGGGGTTTTTTGTTTGTTTGTTTGGGGTTTTTGGTTTTTTGGTTTTTTTTCCCCAGAAAAAGATTCAGTGGTCAGCTTCCCCCCTTGCTTGCACAGACAACTTTCAAAGTAGTTTCACTTATATCAGTGAAGTTCCTAGGCTAGATATGGCCTAAATGGACATGGTTCTTTTGAAATAATTGAGACTACTAGTCTACATTAGAGGAGATGTCAACTCATTTTATTTCCTACCTTTGTACTTTTTAGAATAGACAAGAGGTGTAGTATATTATATTCAGAAGATAATTATGTCATAGTCTCTTCCCCTTTAGAAAGACAATCTTTATGTTTCAGTGATACAGGGTCCAATCCTGCCATCCTGTTTGATGGGTGGCTATTTGTGCTGTAAAAACTGGGCTGTACTAAAACAATTTTTTAAATATATCATGACTGAGTCACTTTTCGGTTTTAAGTTATTTTCCATTGTATACATTTCTTAGAGGTTAGTTCTGGGGATTTTGGAGGGATGGTCTCTTATTTTGGTCAGAAAATGAATAGTAGTTCTTTGGTAAATGCATTTGCTGTTTCTATAGTAACATCATCAGAATGCTTTAGAATTGAATGACCTCCTACAGGCAGAATAGTACAAATTCAAGTGACATTTTCTTACAATGAGGTATTTAGCATATCTTAGGGACTTATGTAACATTCAGACTGCGTAGTGCTGCCTCTGTCCTGATGGAAACAAGGAGTCAGTGTCCTCAGGAGATTTAATGCTGCTTCATGCATTTTTAAAATGACACATTCCAAGATTTTTGAATCTGACATTTGAAATTGACTTTTGCACTGAGTAATGGTAGAGATGTATGTGGGACTGTAGGCAGACCAGCTCTGAGCTCAAGACTGCTGAAGACAATGTGATAGCCTGAAACTGGTGACTGGCTTGCTCTCCTCAGCAGGAGTTTGCCCTGTCCATGCAAACACTTTGTTTTGCTGTGTACGTCACCATGGTTTACAGCTGTGTTTACACCAGCTGGTTTGGTGCTCTAGAAAATCATAGGACCTAATGCCTGTTAGGGACAATTTTCAAAAACCAACTGCTTCCTCACTTGTTGATGACTTGGGGGCTGTATGAAGTGATGAGCATACTTTAGCTTCCATTTTAAGTCAGGAAAAAGCAGGAATCTTTTGACAACTACTTGTGAGCCAGCCAGTCTGCTCTTTTTTTTTTCTTACAGTGTGCATTGTCTTTCCATGCCTCTTATCCATCCTGTTTAAACAAGCAGGCAAGAAGCAGATGTATCACAAGCATTTCTGACCCATGGACCAAAGAACAGAATGACTGCTTAGGTGTTAGACTTGTAGGGTTGGTTTTTTTTGGTTTTTTTTTTTTTTTGTGAAATATAAGCAAGATAACTAGGTATTTTGTTTTAATCCAAGGGAAAAATATCTCATAATCTTATAGGTCTAACTGTATGTTTGCTAGTATTGTGGTTTAACCGCATTATACCAGTGTTACTGTGGAGCATGTTTCTTGACTGTTAGTGTAGGAGGTTAGATAATATTTGATGGAATTCTAATAATTTAAGACCCACAGTTGCACTTCATCTTAAACACAACTGTTCCCCTAATACAAAAACACCTGTGGGAGATCCAGTGAGGCAGAAAAAAGCTATCAGTGAACTTCCACCTCACACATGAGGTGCAAATCAAGTTAGTGTGTTATGTTAAAGAAATGTTCTCGGTTGCAGTGTAACATATAAAAAGTCTAATTTCCCTTAGTAGGTAAGTTGTCTTGTCAGCAGTTTCCAGCTATTAGAAGTAAAAATTTTCCATTTAGTTCTAGTGGTTTGGTAGGAGTCCCAATCCCTTTTCCCTCTCTTACCTTGCCTTATAAAAAAGACATTTTGTTCCAAGGAATATTTCTTTCAGACCAACATATTACAGTAACTGGTGTTCATTACAGTCCATTCCAAACAAATTATTTTTCTCTGTTATTTAATCACCGCAATAATGACTTAATCAATAGCTGTTTTAAATATGCAGTTATTTTTGCAGTCTTTCCAACATATATCATTAGCTGTAGCGTCCAAGAGTAGACTTGCAAAAAATTCTGCTGTGGTAGCAGATACTTTAATACTGAAATCATGTGGTGGCAGAGCTGTGTTTTAAAGTAGCCAAAATGAAGTGACTTGTATATTTATATTTCATTAAAATATGGAATGAAAGGTTTTTATTGTGAGACATCTGTGCATTCTATCAAGTTAGGTTTTCCATATTTTTTTCCATTTGGATTGCCTTAATATTTTTTTTTGCTGTATGAAAAAGCCAAGATCTGGGAGTAGAAGCTTAAGAGCAGACAGAAAAATTGGTGTAATTTACTTTTGAGAGCAAATCTTTTTTTCAGGCTTCCAGGAAAATTGATCTTTGGAGTTTAGATTCTGCCCTGGCTTTCATTTAATGCAGTCACTGAATTTGGTGACAATTCATGAAGCATGAGCTGAATCGGGCCTTTTCACTGTAACTTTTTCACTATATGCAACTACTATTGTTGTGAAATAAAACTTTATCAAAACCTCTGCATCTTAACCTTTTTTTGAAGAGAATATGTCATAAATTGTGGTGATTTGTATTGTGAGGCTAAAAATTGGTTTGAGGAGTAGAATTGTAAGAACTGATGCAGGGTTAGGATGGAAAAAGAATTATCTCCAGATAAACATGATGGGATGTCCCAAGACTGTGAATTAAAACCCCACAACACAAAGGAATTCTCTTATGTGCTCTCTTAGCTATATTTGAGAGTCAGCTTTGTGATTGAAGTGGTACCCTCTGATTCTGTAATCTCTGTAGTTGATGAATCGTTATTATACTCTAAGCGTTGTTTTCAGAGGAGTTCATGTTAATATCCAATCATTGTTAAGCCAAGTGTGATTCATTGGCTCAGTTTTAATGAAGTTGTGCTGACAATGAGATATTTCCGAAGTGAAGCTTTCTACAGGTGGCCCTGTTTGCTCCAGTGGGATTATGTTTGGAAATGTTGCAGATTTGTGGTGGAAGTGGAAGAGAAATTAACATGAAAGTGAAAACACAGCATATGACTTTGAGCAACTTGTTGCTCAGTCTTGGACTGAAACTGCTTCAGGCTTATGAAAGCAGTGAGGTCTGTACTTTCAATGAGCCTAAGCAGTGGAAACTGGATAGGTACTGAATTTGTCTGTGTTCAAAGAATTTTGAATCTGGTCCTGTGGCTGCTGTGGTATAATACAGGGATATATTTTTATCAGTGCAGGTAAGACTTAACTGTGATGTCATGAGGCCACCTCAAGGGTTTAAGTCCTCTTGCTAAGCAGCCTCTCAGGAATGTCCTGTACAGTGAGAAAGAGAGAATACAGAGAGAATACATACCAAAGAATTGAGTGCTTCTGTGTGTATATGGATCTAGTTTCATAGATCCCTTTTGCAGATTTTGCTACAGTGAGGCCATTGCATTAAACCAGTCAGCAATCCTTCCCTGCCATCAAAAGCCAGCCATTGCAATAGGAAAATTAAACATATGTTATAAACCTATGTTAAACACTAAACAGAGGCACTCCTTTGACTGCACTGCTTTAGACAAATGAGCTCCATTTTTACACAGCAGAATTATTCTGGTGTGTTAGGTGAGACTCTCACATCCAGATGACAGCTGGATTTCACAGACTAATGAGCTGTTTCCTGTGTTCTGAGCTGGCTGGAACTACAGGGAGGAAAGAGGTACAGATCTTTTGAGTGGAAAGATTGAGACTGTTTCTACTGTAACTGTGGCATGAAGTAAACAAACTGCAAATCAGTTGCAGACATAAAATGAAATGGCTGATAAATCAGGACAAGGGGCAATGGGCACAAACTGGAACACGGAAGTTCCATCTGAACAAGAGGAAAAACTTCTTCACTTTGAGGGTGGCAAAGCACTGGAACAGGCTGCCCAGGGCGTTTGTGGAGTCTCCTTCTCTGGAGATATTCAAAACCTGCCCACGCAACCTGCTCTAGGTGAACCTACTCTAGCAGAGGGGTTGGACTAGATGATCTCCAGAGGTCCCTTCCAACCCCCACTGTGATTCTGTGATCTGGTAAGCAGTAGTCTGGAAGATAAGAATAGTACTATAAAATAAGAAGATAAGTTTTTCAGAAAAGGACTGTTTGACTCAGGTAAGAGTCTCCTTTATTTATCCTCCAGAAAAAAGTTACTCACATGAGGATGAAGATGGATGAATAAAATAAACTTATTTAATCAAGAGTTAAAACCTACCTAAATGAGCTGCAGCACATTTAAGCGCTGACTTCAATCCAAGTCTTTGATTAATGCTATTTTTATTTTGAGTATTCTAAAACATAACTGCTAAGTATCTTGCATGGTAAGGGACAGGATCGTTCATAGCTTAAAGCATTTTGTGGAAAAATCCATCAATTTTCTCTTCGAAATGCAAATGTATGTATTTGAAACTAATATTGATGGGAAAAGTTTGATTTTGCTCTTACGAGCAAATGATCTTACTTTTCTATTTGTACTTTTCTAACTTTACTATTTGTATTTTAGAGACAATTCACTGTTTTCTTTCTTGCAGAACGTGGTTCACCACGTAATTTGATTACCACAGACATAACGGACACTACAGTTGGGTTATCATGGACACCAGCTCCAGGAGCAGTTAATGATTATAGGATAGTATGGAAATCACTTTATGATGATACGATGGGAGAGAAGAGAGTCCCTGGAAATACAGTGGATGCAGTGCTAGAAGGCTTGGAGCCAGAAACTAAATACAGGATTTCAGTATATGCAACCTACAGCAGTGGAGAAGGAGACCCAGTAGAAGGAGAGGCTTTTACTGATGGTGAGTGTAGTACAACATTACCACCACTTGTAATGTTCTGTTTTTGATGAAATTATCATATTTTAATGAAAATTAACCTTATTTTTCTTCATCTTTTTTCCCTGAAAAGTCCCCCCAAACCAAAATGCCACCTCAAATCAGTCAATTCTGAATTTTTGTTTAACTGTTAAAAAAAAAGGAAAATCTCTTCTATGTCACATAGGTTTGAATTCAACAAGAATTGCTTCCAACGTAAGGTGTGCTTTTGTCTGCAAATTACTCTGAAGCCAGCTTTTCATAGGTTTGATGTGACTGCTGGAAATCAGGTAGAAGAAATGTTATGGAGATAGTAAAGGGGAAAGGTGGGGTAAATTCCCACAGAATCAATGAATTTCCTCTCCAAACTATTGCCCTTTCCAGTTTTCGCAGACCTCAAACTAAAGCTCACGGAATAATTTTAATAGTTCTTGTTTATTTTTCCTGAGACTCTTTTCTTATTTGATAAATATTATGCAGTATTAGTCAAAGCACAGTCAAGCCTTTACTGCAGTGAAGGCAAAGTAAAAACCACTGGGAGTCTAGGAATAGCTTGTTGCTTTATGGCGAGAATTGGCAAGTGGAGGAGCCAGAATGAATGAGGGGATGGCCTGAATCAGCCTTGATGTTTCTGTTGTTTGCCTAAAGTGGCCATGTGAAGATGAAACCTAAGAGAGTGCTCTGGTGAGCATCATGTATGTTTATATGTTCTTGTACTCTTTCCTAAGCATCTGTTTTGACTACTGTTGGAGACAGGCTGCTGAACTACATTAACTTTTGTCCTTGACCCAGTGTAGTTGCTCTTAAGGTCTTGCAAGAGTAGTGATTACTGCTGTTGGTAAGATCTGACTCCCCAGAGTCAAAGCAGACTGCTGTCCCACATCTTACTTTTTCCTTCAAGAACAGCAGCATTATCTGTCCTGCCTTTTCAAGGTTAAGTAGGCAGCTTAGCCATATGATTTATTGCTTCTCTCAATGTGCTGCCTGAGGGAACTTGCTGGCAGGTCTATCAATACACCCAGACCTGAGACTAATATTTCATCTTTCTGGTACAAACACAATTAGAAATTGTCAGTTCCTAGGACTGGGAGAGGATACTGTAGCCCACAAAACCTACCTTACTGCGTGATGAAATAGCGATTCTCATGATCCAAGAAGGTCCTGTTTTGCCAAAATCTAGATGGCTTATTCCAGCTGACAGCCAGCATTACATACCTTTCAGTTCACTTCAGATCATTTGTAACATTTGTACAGTCTGGAAAATACCTCTTAGAAGCTGAATGCTGCAATTTATAGAGAAAATGCTTTATTAGTTCATGTGCTTATTTCAACGCATATACTACCCTGCAAATAATGGTGATTGATTTTCCAAGCATTTGGAAAGCCACTCACCACTGTTTGCAGGATAGATTTTATGGACCCCAGCACCCAGCATTTAGATATTTACCAGTACCTTCTCAGTTCTGTAAACTTGAAACTTAGAAATTCTTGACTCTGTAGGACTTCGTGTTCATAAAAACCAATGGCTTTATAATACAATGCTTTTATTTGAGAGCGCTGAATCTATTATTGAACAGATTACTGAAAAGTGTGACTAAATAAAACTCCCAATTATGCTGTGTCATAATGTAATTTATAGTTCCCTCTTCTTTTCTCTCTAGTAGAAAGCACACTGATGTTTTAGTCCATTACAATTAAAAAATAATTTAACAATGGCCAGTGAGATTCCCCTGTGTCTTCACCACAATCAAATACTGTAATTTTAAAGAGAACAATTTACTTTGTTTTGATACAGCAGGATTAATTTTGTAAGCATGCATTGGAATATGTCTTTATGTGGCAAAGTAAACATTTATCTGTATTTTTACACTGAAAAGTGTCACCAGATGCCAGGACTGTGACAGTAGACAACGAGACAGAAAATTCGATGAGAGTTAGATGGCAGCCTTCACCCGGGAAAGTCTTGTCTTACCGTGTGTACTACCGACCACGCAGTGGGGGAAGACAGATGTTTGGAAGAGTCAATGCTCCTGCTACAAGCATAGTGTTAAAGCGACTTAAACCACGAACTACATATGACCTCAGTGTTGTTCCAATTTATGATTTTGGACAAGGAAAATCAAGAAAAGCAGAAGGAACAACAGGTATTTATCACAAGCTTGTACAGGATTTGATAATTAAAGTTTTGTACTTAATGATCATAATACTTAGAAAAGTATGATGGAGTCTGCCAAGAGCATGAATTAATGGGGAAAATGAATAAAAATTTAGAGGTTAAGAACAGAGTTTGATTTGTTGGAAACTTCACTATGGCATAGCCTCAGCACAGTTTTTTTTCTGTGGAGGTTGGAGATGTAAATATGGTGTAAAATCTGGTTGAAAATACTGGACTTGTATTGAAACAGTCATCGGAAGACAAAACAAGGAGTTTTGTGAGGAAGACAGTATATCAACAGTCTACTTAATAAAGTGTTGTCAGTTGTTTCATAACTTGCCTTTTGATGGTGGTATTGATGAAATCGCTACCCAGCATCCTGTTATTTAGATTGGTCTTCGTCGGTCACCACATTTTCTGTGGAAAACCTCAGGTAATATAAAGGGAGAGTAGATTATTTTGAAGAGTCGTCAGTGCAAGCCTGACCTCAGAGACCAAGGTCCTTTGGTCAAGCTTCTCTCAGAAGCTCAAACTCTAAAACATTTACTAAGTTCTGATGAGGGGATTTTTGCAGTAAAAGCAAAACTCATTTTCTACTATGCCTTTAGGATTTAGCTGATGCTGGTTTTTCATTTTGTAAGGAAATATTTTCTTAATATCCAGATCAAATCAACTAGATTTAGAGTCGCTTGTCAGCTTCCATAGATGGAGAGCCATTTTCAAAAGAGATTTTTTTTTCAGGATGTTTCTGCCCATGTGGGAATAGTGCCATTCACTGAAGTACACTGTAAATACTTCATGCCATTCTCTGTTCTCTGAACGTATGTTGTATGGAATGATGACAGGAAGTAAGAAACAAGTCTTACAGTGGAGATATCAGCACCTCAGTTACTGAGGGAAGATTTCTGTTTAAATTTAAATGTGGTTGATGTAGAGAAGTCATGAAAACTTGATCAGCTCTTGATCAATACCTAGTTTTTCAGTCTTGAGAATTATACTGAGCTAAATATCAGATCATCCAGCTGCTTTTGATTTTTTGGGATGTTCATCTTTATACAGATATGCCTCTGTGATTTCAGTGTAAATAGTTGTGGCAGTAATCACTCTTTAGAAGCAAGTGGAGCCTCAGTGGTCTTGTTAGTAGAAGTTGTCATGATTCAGGGAGGAGTGTCGTGGGAAAAGAGATGGAGGCTGTATTTTTCCTTGTGAGTGGGAGTGTATCTACTGTTTCTCAGCAGAATTCACAATCTGAGGAAATGTATGATCTTTCAGCTATATTTAGGCAATTGCATAGGCACAAGGATAAGACAAACATTTTTTTCCCCTCCACCTTTTCACTCCAAAGCTATAGGGGTGACTTTCTGTTTACGCCAGTTCCCATTTTTGCAACTTTGAGATTACGCTGCTGCAGTATTTTTATGACTGCACTTTAGATTGACACAGAAGCAAAAGTGATGCACAAGCTAGCACCAGGCTTGTTAACCACTCTGTCTGTGAGTACTGACTGGCACTGGGTAGACAGTAGTTTTCAGAGGAAGTTGTTCTTGACCTAAAAACCTCAAGCTGTTTGGCTGGCACTCCTCTGAAGAATTATTTTTTGACATACTGCCATGCCTGTGGTTGATGAAGTTGTTGGGGATGCCAAGCCCTGAGCCTGTAAAGGGAGAGGATTGTTGGCAGGACCTTTTCTATGGAATGGTCATTGCTTCTACCCTCTTCATACTTTGACCTCTGGGACCTGGAGGTCTGAGGAGGAAGCAGCTCGAGACATGATAGTGGTGACAGAGTACTGGCTGGGTGTGACTTTTCCTTGTAGTAAATTCTGATTTTTCCAGTGTTAGTTTGAGAAAAAGCTGCTTCCATTTCTCCATTTGGGTCTACATTGCTTACCTACCTGTTGCCATTTAAGAGAGAGGGTTAGTCTAAGCTGGTCATCTAGTCTTTCTTCATAATTAACAGAGAGAAAGACTGATGGTAGTTAGTCCATCTATTATCAACATTTATTGTGAGATCAGATGGATGTTTAAGTTAGGTGAGATGAATTGCCATCTATCCCTCAGTCTGACTGTAGAGGGAGCCTTGATAACAAACCTGGTCCATGTACCTATTGGTTAGATAGCTAAAATTCAGTGAAGGGAATCTCACGTTTCACCTCTTGATACTTGCCTTTATGTCAAAGGAAAGGGACAAAGAGTTTAGGACTGCTACTGATACTGAATTTGCATATGGATTTTTACATAAAAGCATACTTGTTGATTTTTTTTTTTTTTCCATAAGCAGACCTGATTTAAACTCTTTTTTTCCATCCTTGCAGCCTCTCCCTTTAAGCCACCTCGCAATCTGAGAACTTCTGATTCGACTACATCAAGTTTCCGAGTAACCTGGGAGCCAGCCCCAGGGCGAGTGAAGGGGTACAAAGTAACTTTCCACCCTACTGAAGATGACGGCAGTCTTGGAGAATTAATAGTAGGGCCATATGACAGCACAGTGGTATTGGAGGAGCTTAGGTATAGTTCATAATTGATGTATTTTTTTTTTTAAATAACGGGCTTAGAGTTTTGTTTAGTCATGATCTGGGATTGAAACTCCGGGCAAAATCTACTGTAGGAAAGAAAGTAGTTTTGTCAATAATCTATGAGGATCTTGTTATGCAGTCTCCGAAAGGCACCTGACAGAGCTCCTTCTGAGATTATGCATTCACGTCACTTGTGGTGTTCTCACAGGAACTGAAGGAGGGAAAGATGTGGGCAGATGCTGTGTTCTGCATTTTGCATATGAGAGAGCTAATGGGATACTGGAGAAAGTTGGGTGTTCTAAAGTTTCCTCTCAAAATTTCCTTACCTCAAGTTTGTTAAAAAAGCTTGGTTTAGTTCTTGATTCATTTTCTCAGAGACCTGGACTTATAAAGTAGGCTTCAGACTATGTCAAAATCTGTTATGCAAATATACTAGATATATTAAAAATAGGATAATTAAACATCATAGAATCACAGAACCATCAAATGGTTTGGGTTGGAAGGGACCTTAAAGATCATCTGGTTCCAACTCCACTGCCATGGGCAGGGACACCATCCACTAGCGCAGGTTGCTCAAAGCCCCATCCAGCCTGGCTTTGAACACTTCCAGGGAAGGGGCATCCGCCACTTCTCTGGGCAACCTGTTTCAGTGCCTCACCACCCTCACAGTAAAGAATTTCTTCCTTATATCTAATCTAAATCTACCCTCTTTCCGTTTAAAGCCATTAATCCTTGTCCTATCACTGCATGCCCTTGTAAAAAGTCCCTCTCCAGCTTTCTTGTAGGCCTACTATAAGGCTGCTATAAGGTTTTCCCAAAGTCTTCTCTTCTCCAGGCTGAACAACCCCAGTTCTCTCAGCCTGTCTTCATAGGAGAGGTGCCCCAGCTCTCTAATCCTCTTTGTGTCCCTCCTCTGAACTTGCTTCAGGAGGTCCATGTCCTTCTTATGTTGCCCCAGAGCTGAATACCAGTACTCCAAGTTGGGTCTCAAGAGAGCAGAGTAGAAGAGGAGAATCACCTCCCTTGACCTGCTGGCCATGCTTCTTTTGACGCAGCCCAGGATGTGGTTTGAGCTGCAAACTTTCTGGGCTGCAAAAACACATTGTGGGTCATGTTGAGCTTCTTGTCACCCAGTGTCCCCAAGTCTTTTCCGCAGAGCTGCTCTCAATGCACTCATTGCCCAGCTTGTATTTGTGCTTTGGATTGCCCTGACCCATGTGCAGGACCTTGCACTTGGCCTTGTTGAGCTTCATGAGGTTTGCGCAGGCCCATCTCTCAAGGGATAGCATCCCTTCCCTCCAGCATATTGACCGCACCACACAGCTTCGGGTTGCTGGCAAACTTGCTGAGGGTGTGCTCAATCCCACTGTCCAGGTTACCGACAAAGATGTTAAACAGCATGAGTCCCGATACTGACCCCTGAGGAATGCCAATCGTCACTGGTCTCCACTGGGACATCAAGCTGTTGACCACAACTCTTTGAATGTGACCATCCATCCAATTCCTTATCCACTGAGTGATCCACCAGTCAAATCCATGTCTCTCCAATTTAGAGACAAGGATGTCATGCAGGACAGTGTCTAATGCTTTGCACAAGTCCAGGTGGATGACATCAGTTGCTCTTCCTTTATCCACCAATGCTGTAAACCCATCACAGAAGGCCACCAAATTTGTCAGGCATGATTTGCCCTTACTGAAGCCATGTCGGTTGTCACCAACCACCTCCTTATTTTCCATGTGCCTTAGCATAGTTTCCAGGAGGATCTGCTCCATGATCTTGCCAGGCGCAGATGTCACTGGCCTGTAGTTCCTTGTGTCTTCCTTTTTGCCTTTTTAAAAACAGGGGTTATATTTCCCCTTTTGCAGTCAGTGGGAACTTTACCTGCCTGCCATGACTTCTCAAATATGATGGATAGCGGCTTAGCCACTTCATCTGCTTGTTCCTTCAGGACCTGCAGATGCATCTCATCAGGTCCCATAGACTTGTGCACCTTCAGGTTCCTTAGATGGTCTTGAACCTGATCTTCTCCTACAGTGAGTATTTCTTCATTCTCTCCGTTCCTGCCTTTGCCTTCTACAACTTGGGCAGTATGGCTGAAGCAGTTGCCAGTGAAGATGGAGAAAAAAAGTCATTGAGTACCTCATCCTTCTCCATTTCTCAGGTAACCAGGTCTCCTGTTTCCTTCAGCAGAGGGCTCATGTTTTCCTTAGTTTTTCTTTTATCACTGATATACCTATGGAAGCTTTACTTGTTGCCTTTGATGTCCCTGGCTTTTATCAGGGCTTTGTCTTTCCTAACCTGATACCTGGCTGCTTGGATAATTTCTCTGTATTCATCTCAGGTTACCTGTCCTTGCTTCCATCCCTGTGTAGGCTTCCTTTTTTGTTTAAGTTTGTCCAGACACTCTTTGTTCATCCATTCAGGCCTCCTAGTGTTTTTGCCTGACTACTTCTTTGTTGGGTTGCATGGTTCCTGAACTTTAAGTCTTAAATTACTTAATGAAAAAGGCTGTAAATTTAAGTATAGAATGTAGAATTAGCTTTTAAATTGTCAAACCTTAACTGTTTTGTGGAAGAGCTAGTCTTTGGGCTTAATGTTTTAGTACTTTCTTTTCCATGAGGGATTTTTTTCTGTGAGAATTTCATAAATGAAAAATGAGCATTTACCTAGCCAAGTGACTTTAGTTACAGTACATTTGTTTAACTCTTGCAGGGCAGGAACTACCTATAAGGTAAATGTTTTTGGAATGTTTGAAGGAGGAGAGAGCAACCCCTTGGTTGGACAAGAGATGACCACCCTTTCAGATACTACTTCGGAGCCATTTTTATCTCGAGGTAAACATGACTGAATTGAAGAAAAGGCAGCTTTGGCTTTTGGATAAAAAAAGCCCAAAAGTTTACCAGCATTTCCTTATTGTTTTTCTAATGCACGTAATATTTGTTTACAGGGTTCAGTATACTGCCCACCCTGATGACATAACCCCTGATCTGAAATGACCACTAAGTATGCCCCAGTTCATGATTCTATTCCTCTGCACCCTTTAGATGATCTTACAAAGATGATAACTCAGGCAACCCGTGTTTTGCTGATTACTCAAAGCCATCTGTACTGAATTTTCAAGCCATCCACATCTGTGTTAAATCACATAAGGTCAAATTCTTGAACGGAGATCAGAGCTCATCTACAGGGGTGTTCACAGGAGTAGAACAAGGATTTTTAAGCAGATCTTTAGCTCTTTGCTTGTCCTTATATGGTGACTTTTCCTTTTAAGACTAAGATGATATAATGAACAAAGATCTGATAGTTGGGAATGCCCCAGTGTTATTGTGCATTATTTAAGTTTATATTCAACATAATCATTATTTAGTAATTTTTTTTTACTATGGAGGGAGGAGATTTAGTTCAGAAATGCAATTGCTGAGTTCTTTCCAGTGTCTCTTTAGGAGTTTCTCCGTTTGTAGGTAAAATTTCCAGTCAAAGTTTCTCTGAATGTTGTGATGGCAGCTCCCTTGGTGTAGTTAATGGGCCTCTGTATGCTAATAGTTGTGCCCTCCATACTCTCAATTGTTGTGCCCACTTATACTCTCTCATCCAATGATGAAGAGAGTTTCAGGACTCAGTCCTCCTTCATGGAAAGCATAAAAAAGCAGGTCTTCGCTTCTTAATAGGCAAGGATGCATGTAGAAATAAAGACTTTTCTCCTCTGCCATTTCAAGGCTTGCGTAACCATCAGAGAGAGTTTGGTAAGGAGAAAGAACCTAACTGCAAAGGCTTTTCAGAGTTAAATAAAGACAAAAATGTTTCTGACAGCTCACTCTATATTCTTTTCACTTAACCTCTTTGATGCCTTGTTTCCACACTGAGCTGTGTGACTTTACACCTCGTGTAACTTTACTGACAACTTTTTTAGAAACTTCTTAATAATTACTGTCCCATTCTGTCTTACACAAGAGGCTGAAATTCAGAAAAACTTAGTAACAGGCCATCACTGACATTAGAGAAAAGCTGTAATAATTCTGGCAGAAAAATAATTGCACCAAGAGTGGTTTGTTATTTTTTATTATGGCAGCTGTAATTTCTGTCTTCGGTGATATAGTCTTTAAGCTAATTAGTTTTACTAATGCATGGATTTAAGTCATGGTTAATGTGAAAAATGAAGTTTATATCTGGGACTGTAAATGTGATAGTAGATTATTTATTAGTAGGGGAAAAGAAATCACCCTAGGTCTGGTGCCTTTGCTAGAATTTTCCATATGGGGAACTATGGTAGTTGGAAGAAAAATAAAAGTAAAAATAGTTTAACTATTATATTGTACATGAAAGTAACTTTAACTTCCATATTAAAGTTATGCATGCAATTTTTTTAACTAACATGGTTTTACTTAAACCCTACTCCCAACTGATTTTATTGTCCTGACTAAAGACTAGATCTATATTTTCTATGCAGAAGAGGATCATGCTTTTAACCCCCAGGTACATGGAATAGTTATATTCATGAGTCTACAATGTTGGATCAATTATGTGGAACATATATGAAATCACAATATCTTTCAACTGTGATGAGTGTGGCTGATTTTTCTCAATGGGATTTCTTCCATATAAAGACCAGAAGCTCTGATGGCAGGAAGCCAGAAAATTTGCAGCTGGTAACACAATCTACAGGAAAAGAGAGAGAGCAAGGATTTTTTTTTTTTTTAAATGGATATAATCATTGTGTCTTTCTGTTTTGTATAAATATTTTGTGATTTTTCTTTGTGATGAAAACAATATGATGCATATTTTATTCTGTAATTTGTAAACTGAAGATATCTGGAATAACTTCCTGCCTTTTCAGAACATTGCAGCTTTATATAAATGTTTGTTCTTGTCCACTCTCTGTCTCTTGACCTGTGTTTATGTTTGTGTATCTATCTTCTCTAAATTGTGTTCTTCTTCCCTGTGCATGCAAACTTCTATACCACTTGTATTACTATGTCTTTTTCTCTGGAAAATTCAGAAATTTGAAAGTTTTTGTACATATATACTATTAATTCCACTATTACATAGTTAAAAAATAAGCAGTAGTTTTGTTATCCATGACAGACTAAAATACTGTAAATTTGGATAATCTGGTACTGCTCACTGCCATGTCAATGGTTAGTTTATCAGTATTTTACAAAACCTCTGAAATCAAGTTATCATCCATCTTTAAAGAGCAAAAAAGACAATGATATGACAATAGAGAAGAGCACTGGCCTTGACATCTGCAAAGGCTTATTTATTAAAGGAAACATACATGAAGAAATTTATACAGCTTTTGCCATGGAACTGGTGACTGGTGTGAATAACGTTCACAAATAGGTCATACTTGACAGAGTGCCAGTGAGTAAAATAAGAGCTATTTTGGAAGCTAACTCATGACATATGTCATATAAAAGGATGGTGAAAGCAAGCTATGATGCTAAGTGTGTATTTTTGTGGTTGAAACCTATCATGCTAAGGTTATATTTTTCTGGTTGATGGAACAGGTTTAGAATGTAGAACCAGAGCAGAAGCTGATATCGTGCTGCTGGTGGATGGCTCATGGAGCATTGGGAGGCCAAATTTTAAAACTATCAGGAACTTCATTGCCCGTATTGTTGAAGTTTTTGATATTGGTCCTGACAAAGTACAGATTGGTAAGTCCTCATATGCTGGAGGGGAAATGAGGCGTAATTGCTACACAGCCACAGAATAACTGAGTAATGATGTTGTTTCTTTTTTTTCCAGGTCTTGCACAGTATAGTGGAGATCCCAGGACAGAATGGAATCTCAACGCTTATCGAACCAAACAGGCTTTGTTAGAGGCTGTTGCCAACTTGCCGTACAAAGGAGGCAATACTCTGACAGGTATGTCCACTGCCAGGATTTTCCTTAAACTCTAGTAAAAATAATTCTAGTATCTGACCCCAGTATTGTTCAGTGAGCTCAAATTTGTCTGTGATGGAAGGACCCTACAGTTCAGTTCAGTATGTTTGGAAGGGAACAAGCATAGCATAGACATATAAACTCAGTGTAAATCTGGAGGAATGTGATGAAGGAGTGCTTGGGTGATGAAGAGCTTCGGTTGCTGTTGAACATATGAGGAGAAGAAAAGGTAGTTCCATGCCGGGGTTGGGATGAAGGTGAGGACTCAGAAGGGAGGCTAGAGGAGATCAGGTAGGAGGGTGATGCATAAAAAGTAAGAGATTAGAGTTTTGAGAGGGCTGAAATAGTATCACTTGCTGATAAGTCTAGATAATTAGCTGCAATTAGATTCTGAGTTCTTCTAGAAGAAAGTAAATTGTGGAATGATGTTGTCAAGATGAAATCACTAGGATGAAATGCTCTCCTTTACCATGACTACTATATGGAAGTAGTTTATAGTGATGGTTACCTTCTTTGTGTCATGCTAGGAATGGCCTTGGATTTCATCTTAAAAAACAATTTCAAACAAGATGCAGGCTTAAGGCCCAGAGCTCGCAAAATTGGCGTTCTCATCACTGATGGCAAATCACAAGACGATGTAGTCACCCCTTCAAGAAGACTCAGAGATGAGGGAGTGGAACTTTATGCAATTGGTAAGTATTATATGAAGAGGTCGCCTGTGTCAATCTCCTGGCCATCTGCTAAATGTCCAGAGAAGTGGCCGCATACGTAACTACGTGGAAGGGTATTCAAAGCATGTGTTTAGGGACTTAAGTTCATGTCACTATGTTTCATGGCCATCATTTCTAACAAGTTTTGGTTTTACGTCTCCTCTGCAAGGTATTAAAAATGCAGATGAAAATGAATTGAAGCAGATTGCAACAGATCCAGATGACATTCATGCTTACAATGTTGCGGATTTCTCCTTCCTGGCTAACATCGTTGATGATGTAACTACGAATCTGTGTAACAGTGTGAAAGGTCCAGGTACATCACATTTTCAGATTAATTCATCCTTTTTCCATTTATGTGTTTGCACTGCTAATTCCTTTTTATTACTTATTTGGAACACTGTGTAGCCCTGGGCTGTTTTTTCAGCTTCTGGTGTGGGGAAGTTGTGCAGACCACCTGGACTGCCCTACAGGAGTTCTTCCTTTTCTTTCAGCAATGACTGTGTTATACAGCATGACATGGCTGGATGTGCCTTCTTTTCTCCCAGAATCAGGAATTATGTTGCTCATGGTATCAGGTGCTTTGATGATACTCATCCAATAAGGAAAATTTCATCAGCCCTGCTCTTTTCAAGTACTAATGTCTGACAGCCCAAAAGCAAAGCTGAGAATGGAAAAACAGTAACGTTAGCTGATGGTTCTCTAGTGGAACACTGGTGTTGAAGGTAGAGTAGGAATGATTGGGAACTTGTTTGGTCTTGAGGGTGTGATGGTGAGCTATCTTTTTACACAGTTGTTTTAAGAATTCCTGAGGAAACAGAAACATAAGCAAGTACCTATAGGGTGGGGTATTTTTTACTAAACATTTTTTTTTGCCTCATGTTTTTATTCCTGATGATACAAGATAACTTAATATTTTTAAAATTTACTTCCCCTTGTAGGTGATTTACCACCTCCCTCTAACCTAGTTATTTCAGAAGTGACACCTCGTTCTTTCAGACTGAGGTGGAGTCCACCTCCTGAGAGTGTTGATAGATACAGAGTTGAATATTACCCTACCTCTGGAGGTAGCCTTCAACAGGTTAGTACTGTATGTTAATCTCCGCCATTGTCCGTAATAACCTTGGATTTCCACATAACAGTAATGTCATTCTGAAGTTTGTGCTGTGTAACAGCAAATGAAAAAAGGCTCCCAAGGTCAAGAATATCATGCCTTGGTAAATGATACACAAAATTACAAAAAGTAGGGGCATACAGATGACTTTAGTTGTTTTAAAATCATGAATCCAAGAATAACATGTATTTCTTAAAAACAGTTGACTGGTATTTCTAGTAATTACTTTCTGTTCATATTCCATTGTCACATATTGGTTTGAATAAGTCTGTAGGAGAAAATTTCTGAGCATACTCATGAGTAGGCTCAGTGTCCTTTTAGTACATTTTCTTGTTAACAGAAAAAAAAAGACAGTGGTTGATACAGGCTGTGATGTAGTCCGTAGGTTAACATTGTATGACAGTTCTTTGAATCTGTGCCTAAGCATATCCTCCAAACTAATGTACAGGGTCAAACTCATCTTATGGAAATTCTCTAGACAGAGAGCCAGTAACTGGCAACCCTTGAGTCTAGGCAATCTGAATTAGTCATCACTCTCTTCAACCAGAGAGAGTAGTACCTAGGAGAATGAAGTCAGGCATGTCTGTGTACCTAACTCCTAAATTCTCATTTCTGCATGTGGCTTTTAAATCTTAACTCAGATTTGATTCATGGAGAATTTAATCTTAATAAATGATGACCTCAGGACTGGGCCTTTGTTTAGGGTTGGAGCAGCCATTTCAGTACTCACTGACTTTACAGCTTGACTACTTGCTGGCATTTCTGTTCTGCAAGGTGTTGCTAATGCTATGTGCTGTAATCATTAGATTATTCTGGTTGTTTAAAGCCTATTTCCAAAATGGTAACATGTATCTCTGCCACTTTCTTTATGTTTCTGAGTAATATAAAAGTGTAAACCACGTGTGAAAGCAGGATGCACAGTGAGTGCTGCTAGATATATCCAGCGCTATTGAAAACAGGCGTCCATCTGAGGTTTCCTTACATCTTGCTCTGCAGAAATAATGATATTATTCAGTCATGATATATCAGTCAACATACACAGAAGATTAAGATCGCACTTATTTTTAGTTCCTCACCATTGATTTCTGAAGAGTTTCACAAAGAATGATTTTTTTTCTTAGAGATAAGATACAAATGCAATTGTCATACAGTGGTTAACATTGCTTCTCTTTTACATAGTTTTATGTAAGTAGGATGGAAACAACGACGGTTCTGAAAGACTTGAATCCTGAAACCGAATATGTTGTTAACGTGTTTTCTGTGGTAGAAGATGAAAGCAGTGAACCTCTAATCGGCAGGGAAACTACTTGTAAGTTAGAAATCGAATGTGAATAACATGTGAACAGACAATTTGGCATGTGGGGACCTGTCCAGTAGAACTTTCAACCCTATGGACTTTCTTCTTAAAGGAAATAAAATTTTTAATTAGAATGACCAAATTATGCTGTGTTACATTGGTTGTTCAGATCTTGACTGAAAAACTTGAGCAAAATGAAATTGCATTGTGGTAAAAAATGTGTGACCCAGTTTTGTTGCAGGCTTATAAAACACGGCTGTACAAGACTGGAGCAATAGACATGAATTATAAATTCCTGAAATCTGATCATATACAAACGTGTACTCCATTTTTATGCTAGATAATTAATTCCTACTACTAGCATCCAGAACACTATAGAAATTCATTCTAAATTTATAAGATTAACAAAAAGCCAGTTCAACGCAATTACTTCACTTCTATAAGACATAACTTAACCATTATGTTTCTACTATTAGCTGTCTACATGATTGATTTTAGTTATATTTATGCAGAATGCAGCATAGGGTGACTTTCCTGCCTCTCTAAGTATATTGAATGGTAGGTGTTCATTTCACTTCTTTGATTGTGTTGTATTAAGCTTGTCATAAACCTTTAAAGTATGTACATTTTTATGAACTCTGTGGCAATTTTTAATGTTTATTTAATAATTTGAGAAATATATAAAAAAAGAAAGTACAAAAAATCCTTTTGTAAGTACCAAAGCAGTCATGTTCTGTTTCATATCAGAGCATTCATGTGAATTAATGTTGCTTTTAGAATATTTGAATGTTCCAGTGCAGACTTATAAGATAGTTTTAGCTGTGTGTAGCAAATCTGTAGCACATGTGAAATGTGATGACCATTACCTCATTCATAAACTAAGCATCATTTAAAATACCACTACTTGCAGATCACCTTTCTACTACCCATAACATATCCTAATACCAATGTGCAATATTTTCAGTGATACTAACTGTGATATGAAAAATGAAAGATGAAGGTGAGGGAAATAAATTAATATATGTCTTTTATTTGGCAGTGCCAATTTCTTCAGTTAGAAACCTGAATGTTTATGACATTGGATCAACTTCCATGCGAGTGAGATGGGAACCTCTCAATGGAGCTACTGGTTATTTGTTAACATATGAACCTGTGAATGCCACAGTCCCAACGACAGAGAAAGAGGTAAGAGAATTTGTCTTCACTTCCTGCACTCTACCAAAAATAAATGAAGAAAATGAATAAATTTTGTTGATATATCATAATAGTCAAAAGAGACTGGCATGTACTTCTCAAAGTGCAGTGAACTTACTGGGATATTGTATACAATGACATCAGTCAGGAAGCACTAAATATACAGTGACTCTCACAAACAAAATTCCCTTGAAGTTAAATCATCGCTTGCTTTTCTGCCATTGCTTTCTTCGGTATTTAAACACGGTGTGTTATTTTTCCATGTGCAGATGCGTGTTGGACCATCAGTGAATGAGGTTCAGCTGGTAGATCTCATCCCCAATACTGAGTATACTTTAACAGCTTACGTATCGTTTGGTGATATCACCAGTGACCCACTCACCACCCAGGAAGTGACATGTACGGGCATCTTGATTTTTGCTTTCTTGTTATTGATTCAACAACATTTAACTTTCATTTTACTTCATATAACAGTTGTTACATATTTGGTTTTGTTTAGAAGACCAACTTTTCCATGTTTTATGTATTTTCTAACTCATAAATTTCAAAAAATCTTAAAGAGAATTTCATTCAAAAGGTTACAAGTATTAGAAGAGGAACAAAAGGGTTTTTTTCTTGAATAATGAAGGGAGTTGGGTTTACAATCTTGAGGTTATAGGGTTTTTAAAAGGTTTCAATTTTGCTTGCATTAGCTTAGAAACATTATTCCTGAATTCAGACATTGTCTTAAGTATAGAAAATGCCAAGGAAACATGCATGCCAAGAAAAAAAAATTGATCTAAACATGGCTTCCTTTTTTAAACCTTTCATTAAAAATCTTTCCTTAAACATTTCCTACTGGCAGAGGCATGTTTCTGGGCTAGATTCACACAGTATGGTTATCCTTATGTTCTTAAAAAATGTTAAACCATTAACTGTACATGAAAAGTGACCGTTGTCATCAAAATTTATGATCTTAAGCACTGTTACTGCTAAAAGCATTCTGCTTATTATTTACAAAGGTGAAACTACTGTAGTTTATAGCTATTTTGCTTGTTGCTGGGACAATAAACTCTTAAACTGTCTCATCTAATGGCCAGAGCAATGAACTTCCCAGAAAGTTATTGCCTTCATTTCAATGAAATGCATAAAAAGAGTTTAATTCCTTCCGTGAGAGACCTATACCTTTCCTGTGAATAGCATTTTCACTTACTACTGTTGTTATTTTTGCAGTACCTTTGCCTGGGCCCAGAGGCTTAACAATTCAGGATGTTACTCACAGCAGCATGAAAGTCCTTTGGGATCCTGCCCCAGGGAAAGTTCGAAAATATATCCTAAGATACAAAATAGCTGAGGAACCTGATGTAAAGGAGGTAAATGACAGGAACTTTTTTTAAAGTACTAAAAGGCAGTTTTATTTTGAGGAACTAGGTTACTGAAATAATAATAGAAGTAGTAATATAAGCCACCATTGAGAAAAATGTACATGGTTATTGCAGTCAGGAAAGGGTACTGATTTCTTGGAAACTCAATAGCATGAGATAGATTTCTTTGGGTACTCCTGTCTTCCTCCTCTCCAAAGAGGAAAAATCCTCAAAGTGACTGGAGAATTTTCCTGTGCTTTGATAAACAGCTATTTCTACTCTCTGCCTAAGTGTTACCTCTGTTGCCAAGCTCTAAGGATGACAGGGTTGTGGAATAAAGGTATGTTAGCCCCTTTGCCTACTGTTAGAACATGTGTAAGCATTGTTAGAGATGTCTTTGAGTTATGTGCAAGCATTTCATAATTACACTGCTAGGCATGAATCAGCTTTTGGAGGATTAGATGTGTTTTTTGTAAGGGAATGAGAATTTTCTGGAGATGATGTCTGCATCCTCGTTTCCAAAACAATGAAGCAGTGAAAGATCCACAAGTAGTGCTAGTATCTGAGACAATATGCTTTGCAAGGGAATTAGTAGATAGCACTCAATATTCAGGTGTAAATTTGGGGGCAAATGGCAAAATTTAGTGCAGAATACTTTTCTGTTTTTCAGTACAGAAAATTCTGCCATTTGATCAAATGCAGTCAGAAACAGAGCAATTTACAATTCTTAAGTTACTCTTCTTATTCTTAGGTGGAAATCGACAGACTCAAAACCAGCACTACTCTCTCTGACCTTTCCTCCCAAACACTGTATAATGTAAAAGTTGTTGCTGTATACGATGAAGGGGAGTCCCTACCGATAAATGCAGAAGCTATCACTCGTAAGTTTTCCTAATAGCCCTACTTGTAGTTATTTTTCCTTATGTTCTATTTAAATTGTGTGTGTTGTGATATATTACTGAGTTTAGGTGGAACTCTGATTTAATTTATCTGAGAAATATTTTGCTTGCAAATATCAAAATATTAAAGTAGATATTATATAGTTTAAATATTTTTAACATTATTTGCAATATTATAATCCCTGGGAATCTTAGATGAGTTCAGTGTCTGCCTGCAGTTTGCAGAGAGGTGACAGACCCACAATGGAAGAAAAATTGTTTAGAGGTTGAAGGAGGAGTGTAGGAGTATAATTAATAAGAAAATATGAGAGTAGAGGAAGGGTTTAGCAAGTCTATGCAGGAGTCTAGGAAAGAAAGTAGGAAGCTGGGGCATATGATAGAGGATTAGAGACACATGATCTTGCTTCTGATACAAGAGAGATTTGTACTATGGAATGCTAAACCAGTCTGTACTTTTGGAGAATCATAAAGGCAGCATTTGACTAATCTCAACAAATAGAGGCAAGGAAATGGTGTTTCACAAATGGTAAGAACCAATCTCCATACAAGAGAGGTGACAGACTGAAAGGAGAATGGTGTTATCAGGGAAGCCCTCATCCTGTTCTAGGCTTATGATTTAAGAAGACAGCTAACCAGAAGAGCTGCAATAGAAATGAACAATGTTACCTTATCGCTGCCCCCTGACTCTGATGTGAAAAAGAGAGAAAAAACATGCATGTGTTCTCTTTTTTTCCCTTCTGAATTTTTCATTTTGTAGCCTGGTGTATTTAAAAAAGTTTGTGAGATTTCTTTTGCTTGCTTATGTGCTAACCTTTCTTCTATAGTTTTGGTTTTGTGTTAACGTGTGTGTAAGGAAAAAGAGGAAAGCTCTGCCAAATAAATTATTTTTCGTTTAATTCTCTGGTTTTTTCCTATTTACTAATTTCTTCCCAGTGGCATTTTGCCTTCTTGTCCTACAGCTAACCACTGTGAATTTCTAAATATTTTGTGTAATTCAGTCATGACTTATTTGGCTTTTATAAAGATTTGTGAGATCTGGGAGAAACTCATGCAGGGGCTTGACCTCTGTGTATATGAGTTCATAATCACTCCATCTGACTCCAAAATGTAAGAGCTAAGACTTGAGCTGTTGTGAGTTGTGACCTCTAGTGATGTCAGTAGAGCTACATTTGTTTTACCAGGTGATGACCTGATGATGTGACCTTATGAAGGATGATTTCCTTAGTGTAGGTGGGCTGGGTTATACTACAGCATTTTACTGTTGTCATTAGAATCATAGTAACTGAGAGGTGAATCGTCTACATAATCTGAATTCTTTGACTGAGTAATTCCTTGGTTTAACTGTATTTATTTTTTAGTTATAATTTGTGGAATTCTTTTCCTTTTCTCATAATAGAGCCTGTGCCAGCACCAGTCAATCTCAGGATCACAGATGTAACCACAAATAGTTTTAGAGGAACCTGGGATCATGGAGCTCCAGATGTCTCTCTATATAGAATAACCTGGGGACCTTATGGAAGATCAGGAAAACAGGAGGTAAGAATAGATAGTCACCATGGGATTTTGTGAGCAGTCTCTCAGAGGGTATATTTTTAAAATCAGAAATGTAATTAGTAAATAGCCTATAACTTGCAAGCCCTCCAGTTGTGCTCAATAGAAATGCAGTGAGAAGGTGTAGAACACGTAGTTACAGCCACTTGTGATGTTATTGGGTAGAAAGTTACTCAGTTATATCCCTCTCTGTTTGGTTTTGTGGTTTTTATTTTTTATTTATTTACTTTTTTTTTTTAATTTTTCCTCAAGACTATCTTAAATGGGGATGAGAATAGTTTGGTCTTTGAAAATTTGAATCCAGATACCTTATATGATGTCTCAGTTACTGCCATCTATCCTGATGAATCAGAAAGTGATGACCTCATTGGCAGTGAACGAACACGTAAGTAAATAATGGATTCCTGCATGTTGTTGTTCATAGTTTTTAAATCAGAAGGCATACACGTGCAAGAATTCTGAAAACTCTTTATACTTTTTTTTCTAGTACCCTTGGTACCTATCACCACACAAGGTAAGAATCTGAATTTCCAGGTATGGTATTATTAAAGAAAACTCAGAACTATCTTTTTCTAAACTTTGAAGAATGTTGACATTAAAAAGCTGAGATTATTTAATAAATATTACTGTGTATTTGGAAGAATGCTAAACATGAGATTTCCACATGCTTATTATTTTACAAACATTACAGTTTATGTTGTCTTGAACTTAATATATTCTGCTCTTGGTCAGGTGTTCATGCAGCCCTGAAAGTATGAATGGCTTGTCTCTGCTTTTTGCTTGAGTTACGTATTTATTCTTTTCTTTATTACAATTCTCAGCCCCAAAGAGTGGCCCACGAAACCTTCAGGTGTACAATGCAACTTCACACAGTTTGACTGTGAAGTGGGATCCTGCCAGTGGTCGAGTGCAGAGATACAAGATCATTTACCAGCCTATAAGTGGGGATGGCCCTGAACAGTCGGTAACTAATTTTGAAGTGCTGTAGTTATTCAACCTTAAATGATAGTTTTGCCAAGTAATCCAGTAGAATAATTGATTTTTAAAACACAACAGTGTGTATATTAATCACCTTTTAGGTGAAGATTTATATTTATAGCGAATAAGTATATTTTCTCGCTGTTTTATTTCTCCTCTTTCAAACACAAGATAGAATGATCTTTATGGAGCAAAAATAACTTTGGATACAGCCTGTTTTCTTGAAAACCACATAATCTATAGATATAACTAGAATAAAGGTAAAATGTGTTGGGAATAAGTCAATCAGCACATGAGACTACAAGTCACAGATAGGACAGGGTTATCACAACAATCAATAATATGAACTACCATGACTACTTCTGTAATCCGGTTTTCCACTGTTTTCATAGCATGGTTCATGTGCTATCAGAGGGACTTTGCTGTGGAACATACTGTGAACAGGCATTTACCATGCTAGGGACAGAATGACTGCCCAGAAGCATCAGTTGCAAAAACAATTCTGTGCGAAACATATGCTAAGGAAGTGTTTAAGGTATTCTCATGTCTTTTAATATGATTGAGCAGCTGCAATGATAGGGAGAGCCAGTACTGTATGATCAGCCATCTTTCCCTGCATTGTCAGCAAGAGCTGTGTTGACTACTGGCAGCCTACGCAACACAGCCTGGGAACGGTAATTCAGTGAGCCTGTTTATGAGAAACGTGTGCTACTTAAAAATGCCCTATTCGGCAGAGGGAGGCTGTTGTGGTTGCTGCCAAATGACTCAGAGGAACAGTCTCAGATGAAAACCACACTCATTTTGCTTGTTCCTGAAATTGGAGATCACACATGTTCAGAAGCGTATCTAGGAATGTTTACTTTAGAATCCCTTGGATACTTATTCACTCATTTTTACTGTCTTCTGAGCAACATTCGAGTTGAGGCAATTGATCTGTTGAATGAATTAAGTAGTTGAACGCAAATTTCGTGAGAAATTGCTGGAAGAATAAGAAACAGCAGTAAGGTTAATTAGTAACTGTAATTAATTGCTGGTACTGGAGTAAAAAAAATTATGGGGATTCTGTGCAAAAAATAGACTTAATAGACTTCTAACAACTGGATAGAGACTAGTAGTGGCTCTTTTTGAGGAGAGCACACAGAACACTCATGCTCTATTCATGGCATTTTAATGTCTGTCTGCAAATAATTCTCAGGCATATGACAGTAATTCCTTGTCTGCTATTTTTATTACTGTGATATTTGATTAAACTGCAGTTGCTGGGTAGACAGTAGCAGTGTCCCCACTGAAATACTTAAATTATAATTTCTATAAGTTTTTTATTGCTCTATCTGATGTTTAATGGCCTCAGCATCAAGGAAGAGCACAGGTGATTTGAAGACAACTCTGCAAAAACTGCACAGCAAACCCCAGAGACCATCACAACCACTTAGGGTCAGGTTTTGAAGGGCAAATAGATACTAAAATATGGAGGCAGCCATGATGGGATGCTAAAAGCATCTAAGCTTTGAACTGAGCTTTGTAGACTTGAGTACAAATAAAAAGTTTCCTTGTGAATTGAAATAATCTACTTCTATGAAATGCAAAAATGTATAAATGCTTGCTCATTATCAGTTCATCATAAGGAGCTTTTAAGTGTTATGACAAATGTATTAGCTGAATAGGCTTGAAAATATGCAAATTGTCTTAAAAGTACAAAGGATGCTCTTGAGTAAGTTTAATTTCACACAATTAAAAATGAAAAAGCTCATGATTCACAAATGCTGAAGATCTAAGTATTATTCTCAGTGCACTGTAAATCTTTTCCTTGGTTGAGCTCACAGGATTATATGTACAAGAAAAATTGAAATTAAAATGTAATGATTTTAAACACTTAACATGTGAAGTATCATGTTGTAAATTTTTTAAATCGAGGAAAGACAATGTTTATTTTTTTATCAAATGGACATTGGAGATCTACAGAGTGTTGTAATTTATTCCATGCTTGCATTCTACCTGAGAGTAGAGTATAAAGAGCCCAGTTCAAAGTCTGTCAGAAAAGTAAAAGACTCACATTGATCTCAATATGGTATAGTTAGAGACAATGCAGAGAAACAGCTTTGTGCTGGCACTGAACTGGCAGCTGATAGATAATTGTGCAAGTTTGGAGATCTTAAAGAATACTGGCTTTGTGTTACTGGACTCTGTCTAAACTTGCTAAGATGAATGTATACTAAATACTATTATTGGTCAATGTTTACTGTCCGTGTCAGTCACAAGAGCATTGCAGCATATGATATGTCATAGAGTTTTCCACTCTACATCAAATGCCCACGTTCTTCACTGTAACAGTAAGCATAAATGGGGCAGCATAAAAGGGATTTTAATCCTTTTTTTTCTTTTGTTTTAATTCAGACTGTGGTTGGAGGGCGGCAGAACAGTGTGGTGATACAGAAGCTGCAGCCTGACACACCATATGCTATTACTGTATCATCAGTTTATGCAGATGGTGAAGGGGGACGAATGACAGGACGAGGCAGAACCAGTAAGTAACTTCCTGGTATCTTATTAGGTATGTGTCAAGGGTTAGAGCTGAGCCAGCCATTAGATGAATGATGGACACTTTCTATTACCAACATCCCACCCCCTTTCTCCCCCTTCCCAAAGAGGAGAAAGAGAAAAGGAGCAAAGGAGGGAGACTTATGAATTGGAAAAGAAAACTAAAACTGCTTTAATAACAATAATAACAATAAAATGAAGTATATGCAAATATATACAATACCAATACTGAACTCAACCCTCCTGATGGCAACCACGTCACTGTCAGCACTGATTCTGTGGGCAGACACTGCAGAAGGCCCAGGCTGGACTCAACAGCAGATGGGAACTGGATGCAGGAGATGGATTCTGGAACTGGATTCAGGGATGCATGGATGGGATTGAAGGTGGAATGGACAGAGTCCTCCTCAGACACCAGTCTTTGAAGAGGAGAGGAAGAGAAAGCTTGACCCTTGTGATCACTCAGCTTTATACTGAATATGATGTCTATGGGATAGAATAGCTTGTTGGTCAGTTTGGGGTCACCTGTCCTGTCTGCTGCTCCCTGCAGATGTGACTTCTAACTTACTGCACCCCACCGTGGTACACAGGATTTAGCAGTGACCTTGGTCTGCACAGGAGCAAAGATGAGCAAGAGCCTTTCTGCAGACCAATCCCTGGTAGTAACTGTAAACATAAAGCATTATCACCTCTAGAAGCAGACCCTGTCTGCAAAAATGTGCCGTTAACTTCAGACAGTGCAGCCACTGAGCAGAGACTGAGCTGGAAAGTGAAATCACTGAACAGAATTAGTGCTGTTCTGACTCAAACCAGGACAGTGTGAAACAATATTGTATTGGTTTTCAAATTAGCTGAAAAAATTTCTTATGGTGAAATTCTTTCCATCAGTATCTGTCATTTTTTTTTTTTTGATGGGTTTCAAGTGTTTAAAGTAAGAAGGCCTGTCAGTCTACTGTCTGTAGAGAAACACTGGACCACTACCTCAGATTGGGTGCCCAGCTTTTAAGGCTGAGAGAAACCGTAATGCTGCTATGGAACTTCTTCCTTATTTCAATCTGTTTAATCATCTTGTGTCACAATTTAGTAAACACCTTAATGCATCCGAAGGCATGTGACTCCCCTATGTGTGCTGTTAAGTAAAAGTTTACAAGAGTCAGCACCTTCATTTCAGAGGCTGACCTTTACAGTGTGCACTTTGAGACTCTACCACTTCATGTTGATAACATTGTTTTGATCCTGGTGTAGAAAGCACTGATTGATTTGCTACCAGAGGCACTTCAGGCATAAAAAGCAATTCACTATTTAAAAATAATTAATTACTTAACTATGTACTTATTAACAAATTTATTAATTCATTTGTACTTGGTTTACTTTTGAACCTGCAATGGAAAGTCAAACATAGCAATACGTTTGGTGGGGAATGAAGAAAACAATCTCAATGAACTCATTGTATAATTCTAAAACAGTGTCCAGGAAGAAATTTTTATTATTGTATTTAGCATTCTGTATGCTGTTGGATGGGGCTAATGTGTTTTGATTAATGAAGACAAATAATATTTAACATGAACTATTAAGCCTGTTGTTTTTTAAATTTCCTAATGATATGTGACCTAGGCATGATCTGACAGCACAGGTGAGCGAATGTGGTTCCACATTTCTGACTGCTCATTGATCTGTTTCAGAACCCCTCACTACTGTGAAGAACTTGCTAGTTTATGACCCAACCACTAGTACTTTAAACATTCGATGGGATCATGCAGAAGGAAGTCCTCGCCAGTATAAAGTGTTTTATGGACCTACAGCTGGAGGTGCAGAAGAAATGGTAAATACTTTTGTGTGGATCTCACTGTCTTAGTTGCACTGCAGCTCCTGGTGCTAGTGAGAGAAACACTGCTGAGTGAAGTGGGTCTTGTTTGCCTATGCACTGGGTTTTTTCTGCATCTCCGTGAAAGTCAGTTGTTCCCATATGTATTACAGATGTTTGATTTTATGTATTAGACCTTCAGTGGTTAGTTCTTAGCACAGAGATTTTATACCACCCACAATTTTTTGTTTGTTTGTTCCTAGGGCAGTGCTTGTGAATGTAAAACTGACTTCAGGGTATACGAAAGTCTATAAAGTCAGCAGACCTCATTTCCACCCATTTTTACTGCTAGGAAGTCATGTGACTGTAGGCAGTCAGCCAGGGTGATGTCTGTGAAAGCAGAAAAATCCACATAGCTGTCTTACGCAAATCTTCTAAAATTACTTAATTGCTGAAGAGGTAAAACAATCTTGAAAATGGGAACCCTTGTTTCAGACTGCAAAATTATTGTTCTTTCCACCTTGTGTTTATTTTTCCACATCTGTGCAATTTAACGTGCCTGTGAAATGAGGAGTACATGAATTGCTACTCTTTTAATAGCATCTAGAGAGCTACTGATGAGAAATATTCTTAAATGCTGTGGCATTTTACTGTCTAACATGAGCTGCTCATTACTCCTTGTCATTAGTGTGTTGTAGTGTTATGTAATGTTTATTTTTTTGATTTGGAAAGTGATCTTTTAATGTTGTGAGCTGCTGAGTAGTGGTCATTAGCAGAATCTACAGTGATCTCTTTAGTGTTATTAGTAGAACAGTATCTGGACCCCAAAATGAAGATAATTAAGTGAGTGTGTAGGAGACCATAGGACTTAACAAGCATTTTTGTTAAGTCCAAGACAGAACCTTCTTGAAAGGCTATTGCAGAAGATACTATGAACCCTGTTACAAAAGGTGAATGTTGAAGTAAAGGTTCTATCACATCCAGTCTAGAAGTGGGATTTGATGAAGGAATAAGGGAGCTAGATAATAAAAAAAAGCTTTTTGCATGCCCCTACCTTTCTTTTTAAATTTGTAGACCACAGTACCAGGAAACACAAACTATGTCATCCTGAGGACTCTGGAACCCAACACGCCTTACACTGTAACTGTAGTTCCCGTATTCCCAGAAGGGGATGGTGGACGTGTCTCTGACACTGGAAGAACTTGTAAGTAAAATAGACCTTTTCAAGAAAATGTTAGGATTTTTTGTGAGTGACTCAGATCATTAGAAATTTATTGTATATAAAATGTGGAAGTTTATTTTCCCCAAAGCTAAAACATACGTGTAAGAAACTCTCTTTACCTGCTTGTTTATGGTTGCAGTTCTTGAACTTACTCTGTTTTCTTTGCTTATTCGAGTGGAGGTATTCTGTCTACTTATCTCAGGCAAGATCAACTCTTATATTGTGCAGCAAACTTACTGTTTACTTTCACACAATAGTAAAATTTTAATTGTAGCACCAGTACCAATACTGGTGACCAAATATTGGTGTTAATACATGCTAATGTCCATACCACGTACTTGAATTTTTCTAGAAAGTTTGAGTTCCTTATGTCCACACGAGCTAAAATTTGCAGTTTGTGGCTTCTTTTCATACCTGTCTGATCAACAATAGAGTAACAAAGTGTTATGATCATACCTTCAATTTTTATTATAAACTAATGTACTTTACTGCCTGCCTGCTTGTAAAGACTAATCATTGAGATTTTTAGATTTGTAGATTTTGGAGTAACAAAAGTAATGTGTTTATCTTGGGCTGATGTGCTTTTCAGCTTCCTTTGAACACCGTTGTAAATTCAAGTAGAACTAGAACTTACATAAGCAACTTTGTAAAAATTAATTTAAATTATCCTTCATCTAGTGGAGAGAGGAACACCAAGAAACATTCAAGTTTACAATCCCACAACAAACAGCATGAATGTCCGATGGGAACCTGCTCCAGGCCCAGTACAGCAATATAGAATTAACTACTCTCCACTGTCTGGCCCAAGGCCATCAGAATCTGTAAGTAATTTAGTTTTTACACTGTTCCTTAAAACTGTGTGGAGGTTATTGCTTCCTTCAATGAGTGTAGAACAATAATAATAAACTTGGGCCAACTATCTGCCCAGGAGTGTCCCTGATGAAAACACTGGGTCTGCAGGCATTTAGTCCATTGTAAATAAATGCTTAATTTTGTGAAAAGAAATAAGACTCCCATTTAAAATTGCATATTGAGGATTGAGTATCCTTTAGCAAATAAAAAGTTGACACTTTTTTTTTTTTAAGAAGCGAGAAGGCAACTCCAAATATTTACTAGGAAATGTTTAATTATAAAACCAGATGCCAAGTTGATGTGATTTTCCCATTTATGTACCCCAAATCAGTGTGTTTAAGGAGGTATTAGTGAGCAGTGGAGTCTGGATATGGGTAAAAATTTGGCCTCCAGATGTGAAGTAAGCGTACTTGGATTTGTGTAGAAATAGGTGCAGTTTTAGAGCTAAGCCTGTGAATGCAGTCACACAAAATGTACACCCATATTGTACATGTACTGATGAATATGTTTTTATGTAAGTAAATAAGTGTAAGAATTTTTAATGAATTGTTTATATCCCTGAAGTGAAATTGCGTATTGCTTCACACATGAGTGGGAACCTGCCTATCAGTACCTGTTAGAAAATGTTCTTTACATGTCAGTGAAACGTGACTGATTTTACTTTTTTGGTTTCTGTACCTGAACTATTTTAATGTAAAATGTAACAAATAACAATTCCATTTCCAGAATAAGAGCTACTTATGTATTTATTATTTTTTTTCACACTTGCTCTTGAATTTTTATCAATATTACTTTGTTATTTTAAACTCACATGATTTTTCTTGGAAAATGTGCAGTGTGGTCTTGTTCCCTGTTTTTCTGTATTTCATTCACATTGTTAATTCTAACATGACATGGTATAAACTGAAGCTTTTTTTATATAGGCGCCTTTTCTTTCTGTTTTAGATTGTGGTACCAGGCAACACTCGTGATGTGATGCTGGAGCGCTTGACTCCTGACACTACTTACTCAATAGATGTTACAGCTCTGTATGCAGATGGAGAAGGAAATCCAAGCCAGGCACAAGGAAGAACATGTAAGAGGCAGTCAGTTTTTGCTTTGTGAAATACATGTCAATATTAGTGTGTGAATAATTTATAAAATTGGTTGCAATCACAAATAGTGTAAGCCATTCAGTGCAACTCTGAGATCAATGCATCTGAGTTATGGCTGAAGCAATTATAGACATCCATGGAAGTGAGCTTTGGCTATGTTGTCTGGTAGTTGTGGTACATGCATAATCACTAGTGTAATTTTCACTTGTGAAATAAGCCTAATGTGAATGTTTAAGAGTTTAAAAGCTGTCTTTAAAGTGTGATTATAGATAAAGAATTTGTCTTTTGGAAAAAAAAAATAGCACATTAAGATGGGTAGAAATTGCTGTTAACAGAAAAAATTGTGCTTTATGTTCTGTGTCTTACATGATAATTTTACATGTCAACCTCTCCAGATGTTTGTTTTTTGCTGGAGATGCCTAAACACCAAAATCTCCTTGTTACAGCTTAGCTCGTGAGATCTTGGTTGGCTTATCCTTGTCTTCTTTAAAATTCATTCTAGAAATAACATGTAAAGAAACCGTTAGTGACAATAATAGGTCGCCTCTCTTTTGCTGCTTCTATGCTTTCTCTGTTAAGTCTCCATATTTAGGTAAAACTTGCAGATGTCTGAGAGTTTGAGAAGCAGAGCGTATGAAGATGCTCACTTTGCGCATCCCTCTGATGTTCGCTCCTTTCCATGCTGCTCCAGTTCCTCCAGTTAAGGCCCTATTTCTATTTAAGACCTTCAGGCACCACCATATTGTCATTGACTAAATCTACCCGTATATGTTTATTCAGGGTTTCACTGAGGGCCCTTAGCTTTGGCTTCAGTGAGAGTGACACTGAACTGGAAGAATCATGCTCCCCACACCCTTCTGTATTTTCTTTCCGTAGTGCCTCGCAGTGGGCCAAGGAATGTGAGAGTGTTTGACGAGACCACAAACAGCCTTTCTGTACAATGGGACCATGCTGATGGGCCAGTCCATCAGTACAAAATCATTTATTCACCCACTGGGGGAGACCCTATCGATGAATATGTAAGTTCTGTAATTTATTATTAAACACCGAGATGTTCTCAGTTGATTCTTTAGGCTGCAGAAAAACAAACACCCATTCTACGTGTCCACTTTGCATGCTCGGTGGGTTCTTTGGAGATCATTGTCAATGTTGAGAAGCCATGGTTTGTATGAAACAGTGTGGTGGTGGTTTTTTTTTTTTTTTTTTTCCCCAGAAAGTTACAGAACATACATGGTTTAATGAACTAACTTGTATGTAAAATAATGTTAAATATCTGAGTCACACATTGATCCAAAACGTCTTCCTGACTTTTAGTTCAAACATTGTGCTACCACTGGTAGATAGCCACCTATTACTTCATACTCTATTCATTATGAATTCTGAGTGTTAAGATGCAAAATAAACTTAAGTCTGCATTTTATAAATTAGAGTACGTAGCTTAATAAGAAAGCAATGGTAACTTTGATTCAGCATCTAACTTGCTTTTGTAAGGTTCAATATGAATTGTAAGTGTTTGTGTTTAATTTCCTGCAGCTTAATGATAACACAAGTTAATCCAAAGTGTATAAAATTCTCTGAGTGTTTATAGCAAAGGCAAACTCTGATCCTATAGAGGTCAATGGCAGAATTCCTGCTAATTGCCATAGCCAAAATGTAATGTGTATAAAGCACTATTTAAATGCTGTTACTGCTTCTATATTGTTGTCTAGGGCATGCTGAAATTTAAGTGGTTGAAAATTCCCTCCTGGATCTGTTAATCAGGACACACATACTCTTCAACACAGTTATCTTCTTTGCAGAAAATGTTGGACATTTCATAAAAACAGCAAGTCTCAAACAACTGAAAATTTTTGTCAAGTAGTAGTGGAAAATGTTGACTAGGACATGGTTTTGAGACAGATTCCCCAAGTTACTTTCCATAGTTTCAGTGCTTTATGGCCATTGTATGGAGCAGTGTCACTTTTTGCATTATACCTACCTTTTCATTAAAAGGGAGCAATAGTGCATGGCTGCTCCAGGAACTTAAGGAGATTGAGGGATGCGTAAATAGGCACACTTTCACATATCAAAATATTTAGAGCTTTCCTCTCAGACTAATTGTTGTTTCTGCCAAGAAAATGATCTCCTAAGATGAGGATAATGAAAAGGTAGAAATTAAAATGATGAGTAGCGTGAATGACTTTGACTTCTGTCCCTATTTTAGGAGCTTTTTCCTCTCTTTTTCTGTCTCCAAACACATCATCATGACTTTTTCCTTTTTATGAGGGAAGAGTACTGAAATCTTGGTGAGGAACTGCAGCATCTCAGTCTGATGTGAGGGCAGGGACTGAAGAGTCAATTTGATTTATCTTTTTGTGCTGACCACAGTGTTTTATAATTTAAAATAAAAAATACTAATAATAGTTTATAGGCTATAACCCTTGAGATATCCCAAATGACTTTATCTACGGTGGACATAAAAAACCAGTATGTCAAGTGTCAAAACAATTTTTAGTTCTAGTTACTGTAATTATTGATCAGTTACAGGACGGTGAGTTTGTTTAGCTGTTTCTTTTGTGTCCTAGACAACAGTTCCAGGGATAAGAAATAATGTGATATTACAACCACTGCAATCAGATACACTATATAAAATTACTGTTGTGGCTGTGTATGAAGATGGAGATGGTGGACAACTGACTGGAAATGGCAGAACTGGTAACCAGTTTTAATGTTGTATATTCTTTTTTAAATTTAAGACACATATTCTTTGAGCACTCCCACACTGTTAAAGTTTCAGTATGTTACTTATATCTTTGATGTGATTATTACCTGACAGAGTTACAGTGTAAGCTTCTAGAGGCTGAAAACAGTCACCTGTCTAATTAGAGCATTTTCCTTTCTTTTTAGTTGGCCTGCTTCCTCCTCAAAATATGTATATAACTGATGAATGGTACACACGATTCAGAGTTTCCTGGGATCCTTCACCATCCCCTGTTCTTGGCTATAAAATTTTATACAAACCTGTAGGTAAGAAAACGTGTTCATTCTGAGTATAACACCTTCAGAATATTGAGCAGCTAATGGCAGATCAGGATAGAAATCATATGTATCATGAAATGTTTGTGTTAAAGGTTTGCTTATTTCCTTTGTTCACTGATTTTGATGGAAACTAAAGACTTATTATGAGTATTTTGTTAGAAGCACAAACTATCAAACACAGTGTTTCATACTTTCAATTACAGAGATTGAATTATATATTTAAAATTTAATATGGTGACTAGATAAAGTCCTGGACCAGACTTGTTTTCCCACTAATACCTCTTGTCCTTGCGAGGATATGAACTGGTGTACGCGAGATGAGTATTGGACAGGTATCTAGGTACTTATACCTTTCAGAACCTTCATTTTATGTGACAGCGAAACAATACACATACCTTTCTGTAAGTTAAATTAAAAGCAAACATTGCTCAATAGCTTCTAAAGCTATGTGTATGTTCTATCTAATATGCTTAAATTTAAGAAATTAGTGTGTTTTGTTTTAGAAAAGGTAAGATTAACACTTAATGATGTGTAAAAGATGGCAGATACTTTTGTAGCTCACGTAATCACTAATCTTTCTCTCTCTCTCTGTACTTCCTTAACGCTTCCTTTCAAGGTTCAAATGACCCCATGGAGGTTTTTGTGGGAGAAGTGACTTCCTACACATTGCATAATCTGTCTCCCAGTACTACTTATGATGTGAATGTTTATGCCCAGTATGATTCTGGAATGAGCATACCTTTGACAGATCAAGGCACAACATGTAAGTCAAAATAATTTTGTGATAGTCATGCTAGATACATATGCTAATCTGAGAAAATGTTGATTAAGAGAGGATTTCTATGGTTCATTGTTAGAAAGTCTAAATATCCACTCATGGAAAATACTTATCATCTGTCCATGATGTAGATATTAAAAACACTAAGCTTGGGAACAGTAATGGAAATACAGTAATGTATTTTATGATATAAAATTTTCTAGTCTGCTTCCTAAAATTTTATTCAGCCATAGTTGGAGTCAACCTTTAATTGTGTCCACGGTAGTACAGACTCTTACCATGCTAAGCAGGTCTAGGCTTTTTGCTACTATGCTTTTATCTCACAGGCATGTCCAGTGATTGAAACTTCAGCTTTTCAGAAGGAGATGATTTGGCTGATGGCTTCAGCTAAGAAACTTCTAAAAATTACTTCTAGTTAAGATGAATCAAGCATCCTGAGTTTTATTGACTCAGTACATCCTTTTCATACTGCTATATATGAGTCACATTCTGATTTTTGGAAGTTTCTTATTTTATGCAGAATTCAACATGTTACATGTGAAAATTCTAAAAATGGACTGTTACCCTATACAGGAATGGTATCAGACTTTGGGCCTTTGTAAATAGCTAGGCGGGGATCTCTAGGGCATAACAGAAAATGAAGAGTTTTGACTAGAACTGCTTTTTCCTTCTGTGAGTATTTTAAAAAATCAAGTTCTGGACTAGCACTGCTAATGTAATTTTCATTTTGATGTGCTTTATCCATTGCATACTATTTTCCAGAGAACAATTTATCTTTTTTTCTCTTCATAGTATATTTGAATGTCACTGACCTAACAAGTTACAAAGTGGGTTGGGATACTTTCTGTATCCGATGGTCACCTCATCGGTCAGCAACTTCCTACAGACTGAAGCTAAACCCATCTGATGGTAAGTGCATTTTATTTTTTGCACTTTCTGGAAACACAGTTGTCCTACTTCAGTGACAGCACCACTTACTTGGGATGGTGGCAAGCGCTAACCAGAAGCCATAATACATCTAGTTGAGCTCTTAAGCTCTCAGTATAAGCTGGTTTTTCAGAGTGGTGACAAAGATGCAAAGAGGGAGTGCTGCTTATTGTCGGGTGGTGGGAATCTGCTAGTTACCTGGTTTTCACATGTACGTTGCAATGGTACTCTCCAGTATGCTCCAGGGTGCATAATCATCACATAATCTTGGTCTAGGAAGGCTTTTATGGGACACAAATAAGACTGCTGACCCAGTCTCTCCAACTTCCTCTCAAGAGGTCTCTAGTTTCTACACTTACTTGTACCCACATTCAAAGGGAAATAGCGGGTTCTCACTTTCTTTCCATTTGCCTTTTTTTGTCAGGTTCCAGAGGACAGGAAATCACAGTACGTGGATCAGAAACGAGCCATTGTTTTACTGGCCTCTCACCAGACACAGAATACAATGTTACTGTCTTTGTTCAGACCCCTAACCTTGAGGGACCTCCAGTCTCTATGAGGGAGCGTACAGGTAGGGAATAGTGAACCTTATGTTTTGATGATAGTACTTGTCTTCTTTCAGATGTAGAACTTGTCTTGCTCCTAAATGATTTTCAATACCTCTTTCAACTGATCTTTCCTCTTTCTCTCAGTGTAATGTCAACTAGAGTTTATGAGGGAAAGAGAAATTCTTATGCTCTTCTTCAAACCAAGTATTTCCTAACGCTTGGATGAAAAACAGATGCATTATCAGAGTGCAGTGTTACTCAGCTCATGTAAAAGTGTTCCTGTTATAATCAAATCATGTACCTTTGTTTTAGCAATAGCTGTAATCTCATTACTCTTATAACACAAGAAATTTTTCCTTGACTATTATACATTGTGTAGTTTCCTGAGAAAAAATTAGGGTCTTTCTGTGTGGTAATATAATACATAATCTAGAGTTTCTCCTTGAATGAAATAATTCATATGGAGTAAAAAAATTATTATTTCATTTCAGTCCTCAAACCTACAGAGGCACCAACTCTACCGCCTACACCTCCTCCACCTCCTACGATTCCTCCTGCTCGGGATGGTATGTTTATCTGTAGAATTATTCAGCATTGTTATGTAGTTGCTGCACTGCTTCAGAGTTTAATTCTACTTTTCATAGATTTAAAACTAGCACAGAATTTTAGGGAAATGAAGTTTGAGATCAGTTTCCTAATACAATCCATTTACTCTTGAGCTTTATTAGACTTCAACATTTCCTGGTTTAGAACAGCAAGGTGCATACATTTGGGGGAAAAAAATCATTAAATTCTATAGCTCTGCAGCAAATCTGTGAGTCTGTATGCCCTGAGCAGGCAATTTATGTTATATGGTAGCTGCACAGGAAAAAAACCCAGTGATTTATAACATTTACATTTGATTCTTGAGCTCTTCCTCGTTTCTTGAACTTTTCTTTGAAAATTTTTAATAAAAATTTTTGTGTTGAGCATTAGCCATATGCCTGCATAGTAGTAGAAGTTTGCTGAGTATTAGTCATTCTTGAATTTTCAAATTTTGAAACAATGCCCTTTATATTTCTCAGAGATGGGATTGATGCATTTTAAGTGTTCCTTTTCTTGGTCTTTCAGTATGCAGAGGTGCCAAAGCAGACATAGTATTCTTGACTGATGCTTCCTGGAGTATTGGTGATGATAACTTCAACAAAGTAGTGAAATTTGTTTTTAATACAGTAGGAGCCTTTGACTTGATTAATCCTGCTGGAATCCAGGTAGGTTTATTGTTTCCACTGGTTACATTCTGGAGAGAAACTGAAGATGAGGCTGAATTACTAAAGTTATATCTAATTTTTCCTTTCAGAATGCTGTCATTTTTTTGTATTAGATTGTTGCACAATGCATGTGTACATTTGTACATGTGTAATTATTTATCAAATATATTGGCCATTTTGTAAATACAAAGATAATCCAGTTTATCCTGAGAAGTTATTATTCTGAAATACAAAAGCTGTAGTGTGTGGACATCCTCCAGGAGGAGAACTGGGGTGATGTATGGTCAATGTATGGTTAATTTTATATTTTTGTTCCTTTGTGTAGGGTATCAACAACTTGTACACTGCCTAGTTGTTATATGCTAGGTTTTGTATGTGTCATATCAGAAATCTCTTTTAGGGACAGTCAGACTATTCAGTGAGGTTTACGTTTTAATTTCTCGGTGCAAGAAAGGAGTCTTGTGCATGTAGAGTCCAGCTGGCTTGCCATTAGCCTTGTCTTATTGAGCTGCCTGGAATCCCACTGTAGTAAGTAGGCAGAAGCCCTCTGAGAGAGGCAGTTGTGGAAGGCTCTTCATTCCTTCCTAAAAACAGATAAAATGGTCCACTCCACAGTGGCTGTAGTGAAAGTATCAAAAGATGAAAAGTTAGTCCTCTTAATTAATTAATGCATCTTTAAAGAATAAACAGTGACAGCTAATGAGGAATAGACTTTCAGAATTTCTGGGCTGATCATAGTTATGTCAAAGACATTTCCTGTCAGGCTTCTTACGTAAGCCTTGCATCATTATTGGCTTTCATCTGCTTATGGGAAGCTGGATGAGATCACTGCTTAGGTTCCCATAACCATTTCTCCTTCACTAGATGCAGTGAATGACATGAGATGTGAGAATGTTTCTTTGCAAGGTATTTCTGAAGTCAATTGCAATGACCTGCAGGTGCAGTGCATTTTCCTTGGTTAGAAGGCTGAGGATATTGTTTTGGTTTTTTGGGGTTTTTTTTGTTAAGAGATTGTGGGAGTGATTTTCCCCAGTAACTACGAAAACTGTTTACATTGCTCATGAACGGCCTTTCTTCTTCTATGCACATTTTTAGGTCTTTGATTCCTTATCTTTAACTCTCTAGACATTTTTAAGGAAAAGATATCCCTTGTACTTTGCTTTGTCTGAGACATTCTTTATCTTTCTTAGCTCTACAAGGTATATATATATATAATACAAGGTATTTTTCCTTCCCATTTGTTTCTTTGTTTTGTAGTATTTTTTTTCCTGCAAATATATTTGTGTCCCCAGCCTAGAGATAGAGAAGGCCTAATATTGGTGAGAGAGTTGTAAATGCTACTGTTCAGTAAAATATTTAAGTCACATACCTCTTGAGATAGTTGCAACAATCTCAGTTTTTTAATTGGATATTAATAATTTTAAAAAGGGAATTTACTTTAATATATACATAGAGAGATGTCTATTCAGTATCAATTAGTATACTATAATATTGCATAATATACTATAATACTACAGAATATTAAAAGGAGCAAAAAGAAATATATATATTATTTAAAGATGATTTCAGAATAAACGTTCTGTTATTGTATTCCAGTATTTAAGGCAAAAGAGTACACAATTTTGTATATATCCAACTTTATGGACATTCTATTGCCAAGTTCTTTTTGCGTTTCCTAAAGAAAACTGGAAGAGCTTTTGTCGCTACTGTACATCTGCTCAGAAGCAGAGAATACGCACTCTATATAATGCGTCATAGTGATAGCAAAAATCTAATCATATGTATTTAAGGTCACATCACATTTCAGAAATGAATGAGAAAGAAAAAAATGTGTGCGCGTTGCTCTGATGTTATCTGTGTATGTAAATATGTATGTGTGTGCAAAATCATACATACATGAAAAAGTTTTTTCAATTATTTAGTGCTTGCTAATATACCATAATACACATTTCGAAGGACAGAGTTGGTCTGAACGTGGAAGTATGAGACTGAACACTGTGATACATTCCATTTCAGGTTTCATTTGTGCAGTACAGTGATGAGGCAAAATCTGAATTTAAACTGAATACGTTTGATGACAAGGCCCAGGCCCTGGGAGCTCTTCAAAATATTCAGTATAGAGGAGGAAACACAAGGACAGGTAATTCTGAGCGGTAATTGTATGTCTTTCAGATAAAATATTTTCATAAACTAACTCATTATCCTAATATTGTATGGCTAAAGAATTAGGTTTTTATGTTCTTCTGTTTTAGCTGTGTGACTGTTGCACTTTCAAGGTAAAGTATCTTGTTAATAATATGGCTGACTCTTTGTTCATTGTGCACCTCACAGGCAAAGCCCTAACATTTATCAAAGAAAAGGTTTTGACTTGGGAGAGCGGCATGAGACGAGGTGTTCCCAAGGTACTTGTTGTTGTCACTGATGGTCGGTCTCAGGATGAGGTGAGGAAAGCAGCAACGGTCATACAGCACTCTGGTAAGCAATTCACAGTACCTCACTGATTCATTTCCCTGTGTGTTAAGCAATGCAACTGTAAGTGGTGCTTCAATTATCTGGGAACCCTTTAATCATTTATGGACTCAGAAATGTATTCTGAGTATTTGGGAAAAACTCAAAACTATTTATAGAATTCAGACTCTGGACCAGACATACTTTTTCTTTCTCTAGCCTTCTCTCCAGGGAAGGATGAGGCTTCCCAAGGCTTTCAAGTAGTTCCTCATGCGTATTGTTTCACAGATGTGACGTTTGGTTGTGTATTTCTCTCCTTGCTGTGTGGACTGCAGGGATCATTGTGAAAGTGTACTGCATTCTGCTGCTTTTTGGTGTAATGGGCTTGGATTTTGAGTCCTACATTTTACACAGTATAAACCAATGGATCTGAAGTTAAAGTAACTGCTTTTGGTGCAGCTGGGTCTGAGCTGACTCCTTCATTACCTTTTGAGCTGAGAAGCATTGCTCTTCCTGTTCAGATTTGTGCAATGTGGTTTATGTGTATCTAGTAATCTATTCCTGTCCCCTGCAGTTTTGCATTTCAGTACATGAGGTACCTGGAGTCCTGTTCCCTGAGTAGAGAGATGTACTTCCTTACAAAAATCACTGGCACGTAAACCTCAAGTGTTCATCTTTGCCTCTGTGTTCTGAAGGAATCAGCTCTTTCTGGATGGTTTCTAAAGATGTTTGGCTACCCTGTTCATAAAAATCTCTACAGTCTCCCTGGATAATCTGCTTCAGTGCTTAACTACCTTAATAACTGGAAAGCTTTGCCTCACATTTCACCCAAGTGTTTCTTCAGGCTGATGAAACCTGTTGTCTTTTCATTTACCTCGCTAACCAGGAAAGCAGTTGACCACTGTCCAGTGTAATGGGCCTTCATATTTGAAGCCTGTTGTCACTTCCTCTTTCTGTCTTCTCTTTTCTAGACTAAACAAACCCATTTCCTTCAACCTCCTCTTGATTGTGTTTTCTGAACGTCTTATCATTTTTCCTCTCCTGTCTCCTTGCTTTGGTTTCTTTTAATCTTAAATATTGTGCTCAAAGCTGTACAGCATACTTCAGATGAAGCTTCACCAGAGTTGGCTATAGAGGAATAATATTATTTTTGAAAAAAAAGTAAATTAAATTAGCTTTATCATTTGCAATGAATGTGAATTCTGCTTTCAGCCTCCAACTAGCATTTCCAATGTCTGCAGATTCTTGTCAATGAAATTTTGTGGGAGATTTTTTTCTATATAGCGCTGAATTGTGCAGTGATTTTTTTTTTTCTTCCTTGTTTTCTGGTATGGCAAAGAGAGGTCAAATTATCACATGGAGGCTTAGGTGGGAGAAAGGAAAGGAAGAAATGAGTCAGAGACAGAATTCTGTAAAGGCTAGAAGATAGCAGGAAACAAAAACTTGGCATAGAAGGCAAGGAGACGCTAATTTAAGGATTTGAAGAGGAAAATCACCCTGACAGAGAAGGAGATTATGCAGTTACACCTGATGATATGATTAAATTCTAGGGTCTGGGTTCTTCTCATTTGGCTTAAGCCTTCTAACAACTACATGTTTAGTCTAAGGTCATCATGTAGGGTCCTTTTATGGCTAGTGAAGAGAGCAACAGATAGTCATGTACAAAGTACAGCTTCTTCTGTCCTGAAGTTAAGAGTCTTAGGACACTGAGATGAATTGCATTCTGAATCTGCCCACATCTGTCTGTTGATTATAGGGGAAGACTAGACAACTAGCTTAGACTTGTGCTAACTTGGAAAGTAATAATTGGTGAGATGAATACCAGCCTAAGGAAGTGAAACTGAGAAACATGAAATGCAGGAGATGGCAAAAGATAGAGAAATAGATAACAGTCTCACAGAGATTTTGGACACAGAACAGATGTCAAATACTGTACAGTTGAAAGGATTATACATTTTGTACAGAAGAGTAAGGAGACTATGTAGTCAAGGTTGTATGAGATTGGATAATGTCCAACAAAAAACAATGAAGGAAGAAGGAGAAATTTTGAAAGAAAGATGCAAAAATCAGTTTAATCCCTCCTGAGCTGTGATAGGATGAAAGGATATCCAGAATGTATGCTCATAATGAAGACCAGACAAAAGACTAGGCAGAGCCTGAGAAATCAATGATAGAGATGGTTTGTGAAATATTGACCTGAAGAATGGTAATGTATGTTTACTACATTTCAAGTAACGTGTTATTTTTACAGGCTTCAGTGTCTTTGTGGTGGGTGTGGCTGATGTAGATTACAATGAGCTGGCCAAGATTGCAAGCAAGCCCAGTGAGCGTCACGTATTTATCGTTGATGACTTTGATGCCTTTGAAAAGATTCAAGATAACCTCGTCACCTTTGTGTGTGAGACAGCTACCTCAAGTGAGTAGAAGAGTGTTTTCCCTTTTCTCAAATTAATGCATTTGCTCATATACTGCTACAGTTGTGTGGTAGGTTGACCTCAGCTAGATGTCAGGTACCCACCAAAGCTGCTCTATCACTCCTCAACTGGACGGGGAAGAGAAAATATAATGAAAAGCCTGTGGGTCAAGATAAGGACCCGGACAGATCATTCACCCGTTATCACCACTGGCAAAACAGACTCAACTTGGGAAAAAATTTTATCTATTATCTATTGAATTAGAGTAGGATAATGAGGAATAAACCCAAATCTTAAAAACCACTTTCCTCCCACTCCTCCCTTCTTCCCACGCTTAACTTTGCTCCTTTTTTTTCTCTGCCTCCTCCCCACAAGCAGTGCAGGGAAATGAGGATTGGAGGTTGTGGACAGTTCATCACACATTGTCTCTACTGCTCCTTCCTCCTCAGGGGAAGGATGCCTTGCACTCTTTCCGTGCTCCAGTGTGAGATCCCTCTCACAGGAGACAGTCCTCCATGAACTTCTCTAATGTGAGTCCTTCCCAGGGACTACAGTTCTTCATGAACTGCTCCAGTGTTTGTGCCCCATGGGGTTACAAGTCCTGCCAGCAAACCTGCTCCAGCATATGCTCCTCTCTCCATGGGTTCACAGGTCCTGCCAGGAGCCTGTGCCAGAATGGGCTTCCCACAGGGTAAAAAAGTCCTTTGGGCACAAACACCTTCTCTGGCATGGAGATCTCCACGGGCTGCAGGTGGATCTGCTCCACTACTAATCCCCATGGGATACAGGGGGACAGCATGTGTCACCATGATATTCACCACAGGCTGCAGGGGAATCTCTGCACTAGTGTCTTGAGCACCTCCTCCCCCTCCTGCTTCAGTGACCTTGGTGTACACAGAGTTGTTTCTTTCACCTATTCTCACTCCTCTCTTCAGCTGCAATTGCTCTTGTGCGGTAACTTTTCCCCCATCTTAAATACGTTATCACAGAGGTGCTACCACCGTCAATCACTGACTTCGCCTTGGCCAGCGGCAAGTCCATCTTGGAGCTGATTGGCATTGGCTCCATCAGACATGGGGGAAGCTTCTAGCAACTTCTCACAGAAGTCCCTCCTGTAGCCCCCCAATACCAAAACCTTGTCACACAAATCCAATGGAAGTTACCATCCCATTTAAGGTACATCAAAAGAGATGATGATATATAAAAGTTAGGTTTCATAAGAACTGGACATAGTTTAAGGAAGCAAGTTACATTTTTTAAATTTTGAAGGAAATGTTATGTTTTATGCAATCTTGTCTCACATTTCAAAAGTACTGACACAACAAAAAGAGAGCAACAGTCACTGAGAACTATTGCTCTTTGAGAAGAAGTAGAATGATGCCAAATGTGAACTGGGGGCACAACAGGCCTCTTATTTACCACTGGTCTACGGGAGCTGAAAAGATGCAGTTATAGTGTGTGTGATGCTGTTTTAAAATAATCTCAATAAAGTTCAGTTATTTACTCAAGTGAAATCCTTCTATGGCAAAAATGAAGAATTCTCAGGCCTGTCGTGTGCAACTGTGTGCTCCCTAACTGTCTCCTGAGGAGCCACATAAATTTGCAGTTTTTCTTTGTGAATCTGACAGCTATAATGCAGCCTGACTCATACCTTAACTATTTATAGAAAGACTGTGTCATTGTGTTCCTTTCTTCTTATGAATTATACTCTTAAAATATTTGGGGGTTTCATTAGTTATTCCATACAATTTCTTACGGTAGAAATATCCTACTAAAAGTAACGAGTAAAGATTTTAACAGTACGTCTGCCACATAGCAGGACACAGTATGACCAATGTAACAAGTTGGCTCATAATTAATAATAGCACAGACTTTTTGATAATAAAACTTTCTGAAGTGTATATATGTTCATATCCTGTTAGGTTTGTAGTTTTGAATTACATCTTGTTTCATGTCTTTTAGCTTGTCCTCTCATTTACTTGGAGGGATATACTTCACCTGGTAAGTAACTATCCAATATTTCGGAATAGGTTTATTTGTGTCTTTTATAGCTCTACAGTGTTTTTACTTTTCATTTTCTCTTTGGATTTAAAGGTTTCAAGATGCTGGAATCATATAATCTAACAGAGAAGCATTTTGCATCTGTACAAGGCGTATCACTGGAATCAGGCTCTTTCCCAAGCTACGTAGCATATAGACTCCACAAAAATGCCTTTGTCAGTCAGCCGATACGGTAAGTAAACCTGAAAGACTCATATTTAGGGCAAGCAGGTGAGGAAAAATTAATAGACTTTACAGATGAGAACATTAGTATCTAATGGAAGATGCCTTTTTTTATGTTCTTTTTACTGAACTCCAAGAAATATACTCCAAAAAACATCCATCATTGTCCTTATTAAATGCTAATCTATTCCATTGTTGTGATCTGTTCACTATTAATCCAGTTGCTTATTGTTCTTTTTTGAGATTATGCTTCTTAACCATTCGAGTTGCATATAATCCACAGTTTGTCCTTAGGCAGATGAACAAAAGCCTCCTTAGTATAAGCTCAATGTTGTCAGAGAGAAATAGTTTCAATATGGAGGAATAAGCACCATTTTTTGCAGAGGCATCATTCATACTGCACTAGGCAGTCATTGATGTCAATGACTTAGGTTAGTTTCTCCTCTATTTGAGTTGCTGTATTTGGCAAATGGAATGGAATTTTCAAGGGCCTGTGGTCTTAGAGCTTGATGATGGAGGGGTAATATATGGTCATTCTTGCCAACATTTTTTCAAGAGAAACAAAAAGTCCTAGTTAACAGTTTTATTAAGAGAGGAAAAGTACTTCTCTCTTCTTTTTACATTTGTTCCTCTCCCGTCTATTTAAGTAAGTTTCAAAAAAATCGTTCTGAGTCAGAGTAGATGCCTAGAGATAACCAATTATTCCTATTAAATTTAAGGAAATTTCATCTTTTCAAACAAGCCTTTGGAATCTTCTGCAATCCTGCCAGATTGGGTAAAGATCGGATCACAAGTGCAGGAGCTGAGGTGTATGAAGAAATAATTTCTTTTTGCCAGCCTTCTCAGCTCACAAGTTTAAAACTGGAGGGCTTGAGTATATTTGAGTTCATTGACATGCCATTATAGCTATAAGAGTGATAGGTCTCTGACAGCCTGGGTTTTTATGATCTGGGGAAGTACAGATAATCCCAGTTTTGCAACTCTCTTACATTAAGATAAACCTTGCCTTTAGCAGGATAAAATGATAAAAAGACAATAAAAAGGCAGACTTCCTATTTATTTCATTTTTTTTAGAATGTTGTGATACGTGGTATGTTTTCTGCTGTAGGAGGTGGAGTAGACTTGCCAGAGTATTCTGGGCACTTATTTTTCATGAGAAGCCAGAAGATAAAACTTGCTTTAGACTGAGTCAGCAAAGCAATAAAAGCATCCTGATCCTGGTGGCATAGGCATTTCCGTATCTGAGTTATAAATAGTGTTGCTATAACTTCTTTAGTATTTTCATTCTTGGACTGTGTTGTGGGGTAATGTTGACTTAGTGATATGGCTATTATTGCAGTGTCATAACTGTAGGGGTACATAAGCTTTGCCTAAAATTCAGAACAGCTCCTCTCTTCATTTTAAAGTTTCTATGTTTATGTTCATGAGGCAAATCACCTTCTCAATTCCATTATAAAGTTTAAGGAGAAGCAGAAGCTACGTCCTTTCCTACAGCTCCCTTCCTGCATTCTTTCCTTTCCCCTTTAGAAAAAGCTGGAGGCCGTTTAGTACATGCTTTTATTTACTTTTGACTTTCTGCTTTTTTAATGTCTGTAGCAGTCTGAGCATCACAAATCCAAATGTCAGCCACTGATGAATGAAGTAGAGCCCAAATACATCACCAATTACAGAGAACACATTAAATATCTCCTTCACTGTATCTGTGTCTGAAAGGCAGCAATAGTTAAGAGCTGTTTTCTGTTGCCTGTCTAAACCAGGCCAGATGAAAAAAACATAAAGCTGTGTTCCTTTTTTCTGTATTTATCATCAAGGAATTTAAAACATGTGTAGTTTATACAGAAGCTTGCCACAAGAATACATGTCCAAGAGTTCTGGGTCATATTCTGGCTTCCTCCATAACCACAGTGCCTGGACCAACTGATGACAGGCTGTGAGTTCGTTTTAACAAATCACATAGTGTTTTTTATCACAAAGTTCTTTTCTATTTGAGAGAGTTTTAAAAATGCTTAGTTCCATTAAACACTGTGGTTTCCCCGTTACTCTTATGTCTTTTCTTTGAAAAAGAGCAAATGATGAAGATCTTATTTTCCTCATGTGTTTCCACGTCAAAAACTGTCTACATGCTGTCTTAACAGGGAAATTCACCCAGAGGGATTGCCACAGGCGTACACCATCATTCTGTTATTCCGTCTTCTGCCTGAATCCCCCAATGAGCCTTTTGCAATATGGCAGATTACAGACAGAGATTACAAACCGCAAGTTGGAGTTGTACTTGACCGTAAGGATGATGATGCTTATTGCATAGAGAATTTGTATGTTACATTCCTTTGCATGCATTCTTCCTAAATATTTCCAAGCCCAAAGCATTCCTACATGATAAAAGGATTATATATTTTTAGTTTAAGAGGTTGGGTTTTTTTTTCACTTTGTATATAATTATTTTTTTTTAACAAAGAATAATTCAACTAAGCTATACTTCAACGTTGGTCTTACCTCTAAAAACAAAATAAAATACATCTATGTTCTTATGCGTCAGTAAGACAATCTATAACCTGGGTTTACCCAGTTGAGTGGTATACTACATTTTATCCATAAGTGTATCTTAGGATGGTGGTTTCAGTAGTACATATGAAATGAAATGTATTATTTTCTTTTATTGCAGCTGCCAGCAAAGTGCTGTCATTCTTTAACAAGGATACAAGGGGAGAGGTTCAGACTGTAACTTTTGATAATGCTGAAGTGAAGAAAATCTTTTATGGAAGCTTCCATAAGGTAAAGGATTGAAATTATGAATGTTGCTTTCTGAACTGCTGTTCTTTAGAACAAAAGACAAGCAAGCAGAAATCACTGTCAGTTATATCTGGTCTTTGTATAGTACTGTAAGTTGACGTAGGGACTTACAGATCACGTAAAACACAATCACTGAAGTTAAGCTCTTCTTTGAACCAATGTAAGAGATTTGCCAAGAATTTGCCAAGATTGTTTACGTGGAGGGATTTATCTGAGCAAGTCATCATAGCCTGATTCCTGGCACATGAAAGAGGAAGAATAAATGATAAACTGGAAAACAAAGGAAAGGAAGTTGTGGTGAGAAAAAATCAGGGGGGAGTGTAAAGATTTGAAATCATTGAGAGAAGAGGAAGATAAAGCCACAGAAAGGAAGTAGCTTACAGTGACTTAAAGGCAGGGAACCAATTTTAGGAGGTGGAGCATATTGAGTAAGATTTACATGTTTAACAAACATAATACAAGTATATGTATATTTTGTATTTGTGAATGTGTATTGGTATACTTTTGGATTAAATTCTCACTGGGCCTAAAATATTCCAAAGTAACATTAACTGAGGAAGTAACAGTAATGAGAGAGAGCCCATAAAAGATCGTATAATTTATTTGTGGTTTAGAATGAAACTCACATTTTTTGAGTTGTCAGTATGGCTAGTGAAATCTTTACATGTTACTGCATCTGCCTTCAGTTGTAATAGCTTTGTGCTTGCTTTTCTAATTTTGTGCACCAAATTATGAAAACTTGATCCTGCCAGGTTTCCTTACCTCTAGTCATCAGCAAGTGTTTGACTCAGGCTACGTATATATCTAAAACACAATTTAAAAAGTATTTTCTTGCTGTGTTAAGTATATATGTTTAGGGCAAGAATGTGAATTTCAATTGCAACATTTTTGGTCAGCTGAAATGCACATTCTCCTGTTTTCATTCATCTCCCCCTGTTTAGCTTAGTTTTCTTCTGATGACTAAATATGGCTTAGGTATAACATTTGTTTTCTTTATGATACCCTCTCCTTCATGACTAGTCACTACTAGCATTCCTTTGAGGATACTGATAAGAGGTTGCCTCTGTCAACTTGCTGATATCAGAGGCCACGCGGTCAACCAATCTCTGCTAGGCTGAAAGCAGGGAAGGAGAACTGGTGCCAGCATTATAGTGTTTTCTGACTTCATCCGTTTAAAACACGGATGATTATGAAAATCATACAGTACTATAAAAGCTATTGGTTTCCTCAAAATTTGAGAGGATAATTTCCCAAACTGCTTCTATGCCAATTATTCTTGTTTTATAATTTATTTAAGGGCTAATTATTTTTGCATATATGAAGAAATGGTTATGTCATTGACTTTGTAACTGATACTTATGAGAAGGCTTGGATCACACCTGCAGTAGGCAACCTTTATTTTGTCCCTTGGCATTTGGCTTTTTGCCTTTCCTTTTTTTTGATAGCTTAGTAGGACAACTGAATTTTAAGGAAATGTAGTAGTCTACTGGAATGAGAAAAACTGTCAGTAAAGGCTAGGATGGATGTTTTCGTGTAAAAGCTGCTTCATCTTATCACCAAGAAGTACTGTTAAGACACAGAACAGCATGTAGCATGCCTCATTTTATGTATCAGCATGAGAGTTGAGACTGCCCTTCTTCACATCAGTGGTGTGAAGATTTCTACGTACTGGACTGCCAGAAGTCTGTTGTATCTGCTGCTAATTTCATAGATAATACTAGCAGTTATGTATAACTGTTTATTACACTTGCTGCTGAAAAACAATTACAGAGGAAATAAAAATCCAGATTTTTTAATTATTTTAGTAGTTCAATACACTCACATGTATGACTCAAAAGCAATCCTAGGATGTCAAACAATGTACAGGAGTAACAGCCATTTGCAAGTTATCTTAAAGCTCTGAAACTATGAATTCTTGCTTTTAAGACTATTTCTTAAGCACAGGTGTATCAGTTATTTAGTGCAGTGGTCAATCCCCCCCCCCTTTTTTTCCCCAGAAATGAATAAAAAGTTCAGATTTTGATGGAATTTAAAGTAACTGGGGTAGCTTTGATTTAAAGAGCTGTATTGGGGATTTTTCACCATGTAATTGTGCTGATGTCTCTGGATTCTCTCCAGAACGATTACTGAGATTGCTATATGAGTCAGGTTGTTAATGATTGCGACATGGGATTCCCCAGCTCATGTTCTAGGAAAGCCTTATGTATCAGCCATGTTGATTAGCTCCTAATAAAGGAAAGTAGTAGTTTCATCCGGATGAAGGAAGGAAAGTAAGATTAACACATTTGAAAAGGTACTTTTGCAATTTCTCCTACCATCCAGTTTCAAAGAAATGACAAATTTTTAGAACGCAAGACGATGTTTTCCAAAATATCAAACATTTTTGTGGTTTTCATTCAATAGCTTACTGGCTCATTCAGTGAAGAACGGTTAACTACACCTAACTGTGCAGGGATATTTACTTTGGCATACTTGGACACTTTGCGTAGCATAGCTGTGGTGAAAGCTGTTGAATCTGGCAAGTCCCATAGGAAAAATCCTGACTGCCTGAGACAGTCATTAAATTTATAACTGAATGTTTTGGAGAGACAAACAACTTCTTTCTTATTCTTACCATACTGGACTTGTTTTAGATTACAGTTTTGTAGTAGTTAGCCACAGGAAATTTGATAATGAGTGTATGTCTTTCTGCTGATGTACATAGGTTGCTTAGTTTATTGATGTGGTTCATTCAGCAGTAGATCAGAGCACCTCCAAGCTTTATCTTAGAAGGGGTCTGGAAAGAAAGATTAAAGTGTGTTTTCTTTCTTAAAACCTCAGTGCCTTATGGCACTGGAAATGGTCAGAAGTGATGCTTTATGTTGGTGTGTTAGAAATTGAAAAGAATGTTTCTGTTAACATTTTGGTGAAAACAAACAGTAGCAGTATTGAATACAGAGATGTTTTACTTTCTGTGAACACTAGATGCCTACTTTTATAAGATTTATGCCTGAGCCATGAGATTCGGGCTGGAATTCAGAGCTGGCATTAAATCAGCAGTTAGCTGACTGAGTCAATGACTTGGGAGAGCTCTGCTTATTTTTGATTGCTGGGATCACTTCTTCTTTGGATGAATAGGTGATGCTCAGCAGTCATTACTATTTCAGCATTTTCAAACTGATGTTCTCATTCAGCATTCTGACGTAGATTCACCTCTCCCAAGTTTTGTGTGCAAATGAAAATGCAGTAATATATATTTGCTACGCAGATGTAATTTACTTCAGTTAAACTGTGACAAATACTTAACAATCCAGTAGAAGGACTTGCATGTTAGATACCTTTCAGAATTAGCAAATTACATCTGTGATAAGTTTAAACCATTTGATGCGTTAGTTACCTCTAAAATTTAGTCATAATCAAATGACTGAGAATATGATATATAAATGATAATGAACTTAAAGTTTTGGCATGGTGCTTAATTTATTTTGTGGAAAGTTTGGCATTACATACCAAACTATAGTTTGGACACACTCACTTATCTTTCTGTTATTTTTTTAATTGGTCAGTGAACACTGTTAGGAATGTTAATTAATAAAACACTTCTATACACAGCACTGAGAATTAAACTGTGATGCCAACTGAATTTCAGATGACAAAAAATGAAGACAGTTTCAAAACTCTTCATTCCAATTATATGAAACATAAGCACATAATATTTAAAGAGTTTTAGATAAGCTGTGCTGATGCCTTGGAAACGACTTCACATGGAAAAATATTTAATATGGAAAAAAAGATCAAATTCTCAGGAGATTGTTCGGAGTCTTGTTGACTCAGGACATTTAAGGGAATCTCTGTTCCACCTTTATGCCAATTTTTTTTAAACAGTCATTAGATAGCAATATGTTTCTGAAGGCTTATGTACTGTGATAACAGATGCTTTAAACCAAAAATACGTACTTCTAGGATTCTTTACTGCTGATCTTACTGTATTGATACTTTAAAAAATACATAGGTGTTATAATGTTGTGTATAAAATGTATGCCATATGTAAGGTATATAAAGCCACTGTGACCTTAAGATGTTATTTCATCAACTGCACGTTGGATTTACTAAAATGTCGGACCCTTCTTTCTTTCTTGGATACTCCTGAATGTCTTCTATTTTCATAGAAATGAAGAAATTCACTTGCATAACATTTGCCATACGTAATAGAAATTTTTGGAATGGTAACCTTTGCTTCAATTTTGTTTCTTCTTCTGTTTATGTGTTTCCCCAGACACTTCATTCTCTTCTCCTGGTAAACATACCTTCCCTTTGTTACAGTCATTCTTTTCTCCCTCCCTCCTAAGTTTCCCTTATTTTCATTAATAAATCTCTTCTTGTTCCCTATTTCCCTTTATTTTGGCATATGTTTTTGCAGCCACATTTCTCTCATGGAAATACCTCTTTTGCATCTTCCATTACTTTGCCTTTTTCTGGGCAGGCTTCTCTGCTCACTTCCTGTATCTTAATGCAAGTAATACTGCTGGTTGAGTCGTCTGTGGAAAATGAACCCTGAGTCTTTGGATCTGAAACAATCTCCTCTCTGAACTACAGAGCCTATTAGTCAGTGGGCAGTCATAGGCTCATAAACCTCTTGTGTGGTCCCAGCCATCAGAAGAGGATAAGAAGAGCTTATATTCACTTCCTCTCAAGAATTCTTTTTACTTTTTCCTTTTATGCCATCTTAAAGCAATTTTCAGGCAAGCTTTTCTAAAATCGATCATTGTAGTTCAACTATTACATTAAATAGTACTTAGCTGTGCTTGTACATTCATCTTCTTGATCTTAAATACATTTTAAAGAGGTTGCTAATGTCATAGACTTTACTTGAGTTTGAATTCTTCCACCAGTTGAAAGTCAAGCAGGATTACAAAGAAGAAAATTTAAAGCAGTATTACCTAAACAGTAAAATACTGTTAAAGTATTAAAGTAAGTATGCCTATGTGCCTTTTCTAAATATTCTGTTAAACTTTTTTTTCAGGTCCATATTGTTGTAACTTCATCAAATGTTAAAATTTACATTGACTGCATTGAAATACTAGAAAAACCAATTAAGGAGGCTGGGAACATCACAACGGATGGCTATGAAATACTTGGAAAACTTCTGAAAGGTGACCGGAGATCAGCAACAGTAAGCAATAAACATGAATCCATTCATTAATGCAAGCCTTTGAAATTTTCAGAGGGAAGAGATTAGAGAGTAAAGATTGCTAAGAAACCAGTGTTGCACCCAAAACTTTCAAGTGTCTGTACTGCAAGACTCAGTATACTTTACGAAGTTTGGTCTTGATAGCTTCTCATTCTAGGAGGACTGCAGGAACAAAAATCTAACAACTAAAAGTTGCAGTCGGATAATTCAAACAAGAGCAGAAATGTTTTTCTTTTAATAGGGAGAGCAGTAAGTCATTGGAACTGTTTATTGTGAATTCTCTATCACTGAAAACCATTAAATTAATATTGTTTTTTTTTCCTAAAAGACATTCTCTAATTAACAGGTTTTAATTCTGGCAAGTCCTATAGTCTGTCTTGTAGTAGGTGAGCAGAGTAATTATGGCTGGCTTTATCATCTATAAACCTATAATGAAAAAGTGGCTGATGCAATGAGGGGCATATCTATTATCTTTAATATTTAATGAATGCTATTCCCTGGGCTTCATATTAGAAGATTTAAGTCTGCATTCTGACCCATGTGTGCAAACCATAACACTTCAAGAAGATTCCTGGTGCTCACCATCAAATGTTTGGTTGTCTGTATCAAACTACAGGATCATAGTTTTTGGGCTGAAGCAAATGGGTATGCTTTTACCATACAGTCTACCTAAGGTCCCCACTTGAACCTTTCTGCAGAACTTTTCCATGCTAGTGTCAGTGGAAAGTTTCTTTCATGAATCTGAATTAATATATGACCCAATACTGCAGGCCATAGAGCTAGTCCAGAAGTTTTTAAGCCAGATTTCATGCTGAAGTGCACAGGCACTCAGCCAGTGTAGAAGTTAATCGGTATTATTCATTAAGTATTGCAAAATATTTCTTGAGTCACTTTCTTTGGTTGCCTTTTGTCCTAGAACAAGAGCAAGCATCAGTGCTTGAATTTCTTGTGGCCTTATGTAGGCTTGCTTTTAAATTTGTTATTACTTTAAAATAACTTTTCAGTCAGTGTCAACAAAAGAAGTGAAAGTCTGAATGATGTTAAATACATTAGAAATAAATTGTTTGAAGAGTCATTTTTAATGATAATGCCACTAGATTTCATAAATAATATCTCTAGTATCTTTCAAGAGTCCTCCTTTCTTTTACAGTTAGAAATCCAGAATTTTGATATTGTATGCAGTCCAGTTTGGACTAGCAGAGACAGATGTTGTGATCTTCCTTCTATGGTAAGTATAAATGAACCAGAGGCTATTCAGAAAATTGTTATTAATAGCAAATTTAACAATATCAGTATTAGCCTGGTATTATACCGCATGCTGACAGCACATCTAAATAATAGCTGTCAGTGCAGCCAGTGAAAAACAGTGCATTTCAAAGTTTTTTTTCTGAGGGAGAGATTGTGATGTGCTAGAATTGAGTCCCTTAGGAATGGTGGAAAAAATATCAGTTATTTCAGTGATATTTAAGATCCTAGGTATTATGAATGGAATGGCTTTATTAGTTTTTATTTAGTCTGTTCTTAGATTGGCGTTCAAAAAGTAACTAGTTTATTCTTTGTCAGTGCAAGCTGACTGTCTAATGGATATAAATATTAGAACAACAGAAATTGCATATGAATTTGATTTTTCCTGTGCCTCTGTTGTTAGAGTCTCGTATAGCTTGCAGAGAAAATTTGCTAAAAATATGAAAGGTCCTGTAGAAATATTTGGAAATTGCTGTTTAGCTGTCAGTTTTACTTGTATTCGGAAACAGGATAATAGATAATCTTGCTGTTATTGTTTTAGAAAAGTATGCTGCCACCAAGTACTTTCCTTTATAAGAAAAGTAATAGTTGTGATTGAAATTTCAGAGAGATGAAGCAAAATGCCCAGCTCTTCCAAATGCTTGTACCTGTACTCAAGACAGCGTGGGACCTCCAGGACCTCCTGGACCAGCTGTAAGGAACTACTCGCATTAGACAAAACTTCTGATTTTTTAAATATGTGGAAGTAATTTTGTGTTGATCAGTGGTTGTTTGGAACAAAGGTCAGAGAGGTAGTTTCAATCAACGTGTCCATAACATCGTGGTAATCTGTTCCCCTTTCATCTTAGTTAAATACACAGTGGGGCAGCTCCTACCACCTCGACTTGTTTATATAATAATCCTTTTCTCATATTTCCAATGTGAATAGCTCCTCATTGTTCGATAGCTTGAAAAAATCTGGCCCAATCTCAGACATCTTGCACTTCATGTACAAGATATTTTTAATGGACTGTGCAAATATTTTTCCTAAATACAGAATCAGAAATTCACTGCAAAGAAAGATTCGTTACTCTCTCTGTCAGGGAAATAAATTAGTTACTTTTTTATGTGGAGAGGTAGTAATCTATGGAATAGATATGCTTCTACCAATTGCTTTGAATATAAGGGAGTTATACTCAGCCCAGTAGTCCTTCTGCTTTGAAGCTATCAAGAATGCTGCATAAGGAATCTGAAGCCCAGTTAAGTTGTCTGGCAGTCTACTAGAGAGGTATCCAGAGATTTTGATGAACATAAATTGAAGAAGTTTATGTCTGCAAAGACAAAAATGACAATAATTTGTCATGGGCCGAATTGGCAGGGCTGAAGCTGATGTGGTTTACCTGAGTTTCTGATGCATCTTTTATTCTAGTGCTCTTCTTAACAGTGTGATCTATATGCTTCAAAGCTTTGGGGTTTCACATAAGAGTTTGATAAAGAGATTCATAATGCATGCCAGTATGATGTACCCTTGCTTTCCCTGTATGAAATACATTTTCTTTCCAAACATTCAATTTAGGGTGGCCCAGGTGCTAAAGGTCCCAGAGGTGAAAGGGGTTTGACTGGATCATCTGTAAGTATCTTTCTGGAATGCATCTATAATATTGCTACATGCTTAGCTGTATGAAAATTTGTATAGCTTAGTTCTATGCTGAGCTAATAATGGAGGTTGCAGCATTGTTGTCTTCCGTACCGAGATGATAGCTTTACTTCTATTTAATACTGCCAGAAGGCATGTGTTGGCCTGAGACCGCCAACATGAATCAGAGAATAGCTTATGAAGGGATATGCCACTTGGATAACTGTTTACACAGGTATTAAATGTGTTTCCAGGATTCTGACTTACCTTAAGTGCCTAACCCAAAGGATTTTGCATTTACAGGTCTAAGAAGGGGTTGTCATTTACAATCATGTTTTAATTTTCTGCTTTAAGGGACCACCTGGTCCTCGTGGTGAGACGGGTCCTCCTGGCCCTCAAGGTCCCCCAGGTCCGCAGGGTCCCAATGGGCTGTCAATCCCAGGTGAACCGGTGAGTGGCCATTCTGAGCGTGGGTGGCAATGCAGCTTTGCCCTAACATTCTTTTTTCCCTGCAGTGCACTAGTGTTATGAAATAAGACTCTTTCAGAAACAAGTCTCTTTCAATACAATAGCATTTTCTATCCTGAGTGTGACGTGTGCTTATGGGATGCATATGAAGGGACAGGGTCTAAGCGTTGTAATGTGCATTGTGCTACTCTGTTTTCTGTCTTACAGCTTTTCCGTAGAGTTGCTAGACCTTCAAATTCTGGGACGCAAAACTATCAAACTGGTGCATGAAAATTAAGAATGCAATATTACTCAGAAGACTTTCTCACAGATTTACATGTCCAACTTCTGTTTTCTGAGATCAAATCAGTAGCTGAAAGTTCGGAGAGGCAATGGGTGCCTAGATCTAGGCATACAAAACAGCTCTTCATTCCTAGGGGGCTTTCTTGGCAACAGCATATATATTTTAGTGAAAGGCTACTTCTGATTTCATGTACATGCTTTCAAAACCAGAGTAACTCTATTAACACTGATGAAGTTTCACCAGGTTCTGTTTTTTATAGCAGATAGCATAGGTAATCCTTTGTCTACATTCGAAGTATATTAAGACTGTTTTTGCCATTTTTTAATAAGTAATTACCCCAAAACAGCAATATAAATTTTATCCTGGTTAGGATTAGGTTGAATTTTAATATAATCAGGGGCTTTTTCTATGAAGTCTTTGATTAAAATATGAAGTTTATGGGAAAAAAAAATTGGTGTCTGAATGCACACTGTCTCATTTTGCATTCAAAACTAGGTTGCCTTCTCAGTCTGTAATGTAATTTGGGAAATGGAAGACAAAATATGCTTTAAGATAGGCATTAAGTACACCTATTTTGTAAGGTCAAAGTAGAAAGATTTTGTTAATCAGTGTAGAGGCTTTTCAGTTTTTTGTTAAATACTGTGAGGAAAAACTTAATCGAGGTGACCTAGAGGTCCCAATCAACAAGAAAGGCCAAACACATTCCTTTTACATGTGGAATACAATAAATAAATTTATTTTTCACATTTGGTTTGCAAACCTCTGAAGAATGAAAACACTAACATTGGTGCACCTTTGCATTAGTTAAGAATAAGTTAGAGTGTCACTTTTGAGTCATGTAATCTCATTTTTTTTCTTTTTTTCGCTTGCCGTGGGGAAAGAGCTTGCGTGCCCTTGTGAAGTTGAGAGCTATGCTGGTGGTGGCATATGCCTCCGGTAGGGTCTCCCAAGCCAGACAGGTCTAAACTGAAGGGTCAGACAAAGTGTGTCCACGGGCAGGATGGGCTCACTAGCCTTCGGGCAACCATCCTAGGAGAAGGACAACTCTAGCTCCAAACCTGGGCAGATGGAGCTCGTTTAGCCCTGTAAGGCCATCCATCTAAGAGAAGGATACTCTAACCAAACCTACGACCTGAGGACTTCGCTGTCACCGTCCAAGCTCGCTAGGCCCTGGCAGATGAACCTCAGGTGTAAAGGGTGGGGCCAGTCTCGCGCACGCTGCGCCTCACCTAAAAAATCCACCGCGCAGGCTTGAAGGGTGTACTCACGTTTAAAGCCCTTCCCAAATCTTCGTCCATGAAGCCAAGCCATGAATCTCATTTTTCATATCAATTGCAATTCACATTGGCAGGCTGTGTTTACAAATTGTTTGATTATTTGTGTGTCATCAACGGTTGTTAATGCTGGATTATAATGCAAGCCACTGTGGAAAATAAATACTGTATTGTCAAATTTAAGTCATGTGGGTTGAGACTGTGCATTTATACTACAGTGCTGTAGTGTTCATGGAATGCAAGCTAGTTGTAAAAGGCATTACATTGCTTCTTTATATGCTCCTACACCTTGTGTCCTGGAAGTGTGTGATGCCTTTTTAGACCATGGGTTAGACTGAACTTTTACCTTTCGTGAGTGTAAACAGCTCCATTCACCAGTTGAGAAAGATAAGGGATGTTGGGAGAAAAGATGTAAACCTTCCCTGCTTTCCTACTTGTGAAGACATTGATAGCAGTTTCTCTTACTGAAAAGTCCATGTCACTTTCTTATCAAAATATGTGCCCCTTTCCAATGTCAACCAGTCATCCTGCATTTGCAGGTGTTTGTGAGATGATGAGTATTGCTTCAGTTAAGAGTTATATGTATTTTAATTTGTTCCATATTACATAGTTGGTTTATGGATTCTTTAATTTAGATATCTTGCAGGAAATATTTTTTGTCGATTTACACAAATTAATTATTTTGCTGATCTGTGAAATTACAGGGTCGTCAAGGAGTGAAAGGTGATGCTGGCCAGCCTGGACTACCAGGGCGATCAGTAAGTTGAGGCTGAGACAGGATGATGTTATTTTACATTATTTGTCATGCACATTTGTTGCCAGACAGCTGTCTTTGACATCACTAGGAGTCATGGGCTCTTCTCATAACTTCCTAGTTTTGGAAACATAGTTATCTTACACTTCAGAATTTGAAATGTAGGAAATAGTAAACCATTCAAAACAGAAATAGTGAAAGTTGAAAAGCTGTATTGAGTCAAGCCAAATGTCCATCTGGACAGTTGTGAATGCACAGGGGCAGACCATTGAATTAGGAAAAGTACATACTTCCCAGGAAGGTCTCTCAACTTCTGACCACCTGCAGTTAAGTGTCTTCCTAAACTAAAGGTTGGAGAACCTTTGCTGAACTCCTCTTCAGCAATGTTGTCTAATTACTTTCTACTTTTGGGAGTGAATGGTCTTAGGACATTAATTGTATGCTCTCTGAAAGAAGAAAACAGCATTAAATTTCACTCACTTATAGAAAACTATAGTTTTTTATATTGTAAACTAGTATTAGGTTTTGAGGAGAAAAAATACGGAGTTTTTTTGGATAATCAGCCAGATTTGGATAATCTGAGATCATTGATCTGCACGTATGGTGTCATAGCTAATACTCCTTGGTTGCCATATTGTCCTTGATTTTACTGGGAATATAAAGACTGTATGGGAGATGCTTAAATGGTGGTATAGATTTAGTTTTATGTATCAGATAAGGTCAGTCATGGACCAAGGGCCGTGTATCCTTTACCTGTTATATTAGTCTTTGTAACTCTGAGTAATACACATTTAGGGAGTAGTAATGTCCTGTAGAAAGCAATGCTACTTTTTAGTGTATGGTGAGATTAGACAGAAAAAGGGGAAGAACATGACAACATGATACAAGGCTGACAATATCCAGTTCCTACAACAGTGGTACTGATTCCCGAATGTCCTCTAATGTGGCCTGCCTGTTTAATTTTAGGGTGTTTCTCTACCTAGAAGCTACAAGAAACAGAAACAGAGAATTAAAGAATGTGCACAATAAAGCAGCAGAATGTTAAAAATTAGGTTAATAGGAGAAAAAGAATAAAAAAGGAAGAGTCTAATTTTTGTTTCTTTAGATACGCTCTGATTGATGCTTGCAGCTATGCTTTAGCACCAGGTGTTAAAGGATTAGCTGACATCTGTAAGTCATGCTTATGAAGGCTATAAACCAGGTATACCTGTTTTATGGGAACAGTACTGAAAATTATTTTTGAAGTTAAATTATGGGTTGGTAAGGAAATGGAAGTAAAAAGTACAGTGAGGGTGAAGATGCTTGTGTATATGAAACAAATATTTGCTCCTAAAGGTTTGTTTTATTCTTGTAAATGCCAAAAGGCAGCATTGAAGACAAGTAAATATTTAAGCATATATACTGGGATGATTAGCATAACAGTGATGCTGGTGCTGTCATGGATACAAGTTTATCATTCCTTTTCCCTCTAGGGAACCCCAGGTTTACCTGGTCCACCTGGCCCAATGGGACCTCCAGGAGAAAGGGTAATGTTTCTTCAGTTTGTCTTCTGAAAAGACCAAGTAATGTGTTTTTTGATTTTTTGTTTTTTTCTTCTTTATTGTATCTTTGTATTTTCAAATACTTTTTCAAAAGGATTCCAGTTATCAGTATCCAACCTGGGGAGGTAAGAGTGGAAGGAGTGGAAAAACCTAGGGGTGAAAGCCTCCCCAGAGAGGGTAGCCAGATAGGTTCTGTAAAATTGCACAGCTCACCCTCCTGACAAGGTTATCAGATGCCTGCATCCATAGGTCAGAAAGTCCACTGAGCAGGGCTCTGCTGAGGCACTCAGTCATACTGTCTTCCACACAATGTTCCTGCTGCAGGAGATCCCTTTGAAACTCTGCTTGTCTCAATGTCTGGCAGATGTCATAACCATAAAGAATCTGACTGTGCCATTCTTACTGTGAAGGCCAAGTTTGCTCCTTAATCTTTGACTATCTGGAGCTAAGAACTTTGGATGGGGGATTCTGAAATGTCTTCATAATGAAGAGCGTGCACACAGGTATTTCATTGTGGACTTGTTGCAATCCTGATCTTCTTCAGGGGAGAGAGGGACATTGTTCTTCATTTAAGTAGAAGCTTCAGATTTTTCAGCTAATCTGTGAGGGAGAGAACAGCAAAAGGGAGCTCTTTCTGCTCTGAAATAGAACAACATTTTCTATTCTTAAAAATGTTGAGCGAGACTCAGTTAATCAACAGCAGCTGAACATCTTCTGTCTTCTAAATTGGCTGAAGTTCATTGTTGCATATCCTTCTCCAGCACTTGTCGTGATAGCTATTTTTATAACTTACATTGTGGATAGTTTTTAAAATACATGCTAGTAGTAAACAGGAGTATTGCAATTATATAATCTTAAAGGTAATTTTAATCAGGCTACAATCTTAAGTTAATCTCTAACCATGCTTATGTTTTTGAATAGGGTTTCACAGGAAAAGATGGTCCCACAGGTCCCAGAGGCCCACCAGGACCAGCGGTAAATATAATTTTGTCTTTGATATACTCTGAAACAGGCAATCTGAGCCAAGAGAGAACCACATTGACGTTTTCAGTTTCTGTTAAATGTGAAATTGATCCTTTGTTTAATATCCTATATAGATCTGGGAAAGCAGATCATCTGGGTTAGCAGACATCTGCGTAAAGCATGTATTCACAAACGTTCATATTAGCGGTTTTGAAACTGATTTCTGCCAGTGTAAATAAGGGAAGAATCAGTTTATCTGATTCTTTAGCCATGATCTTTAAATTCATAGCTAGGTCTACTGAAACCAATCAGCTTATTACTTATAGTCTGGTGAAAAAAACCAGTGTTAATACAAGCTTTTCTTGACGAGTATTTGAGGATTACAGAATCAGAGAATCATCTGGTTGGAAGAGACCTTTAAGATCATCGAGTCCAACCGTACACCCTGCCCTGTCAGGGTCCCTAAACCATGTCCCTCAGCACCATGTCTTTTAAACAATTCCAGGGATGGGGACTCCACCACCATCCTCAGCAGCCTCTTCCAGTGCTTCACAACACTTTTGGTGAAAAATTTTTTCCTAATATCCAACCTGAACCTCCCCTGGTGCAACTTGAGGCCGTTTCCTCTAGTCCTGTCACTAGTCACATGGGAGAAGAGTCTGACCCCCACCTCTCAACAACCTCCTTTCAGGTAGTTGTAGAGGGCGATAAGGTCTCCCCTAGCCTCTTCTCCAGGCTAAACCACCCCAGGACCCTCAGCCTCTCCTCCTAAGGCCTGTTCTCTAGACCCTTCACCAGCTTTGTTGCCCTTCTCTGGACATGCTTCAGCACCTCAATGTCCTTCTTGAAGTGAGGGACCGAAAACTGGACACTATTCAAGATGTGGCCTCTGCAGTGCCGAGTACAGGGGCACAATCCCTTCCCTACTCCTGCTGGCCACACTATTTCTGATATAAGCCAGGATGCTGTTGGCCTTCTTGGCCACCTGGGCACACTGCTGGCTCCTATTCAGTTGTCTGTCAACCAGCACCCCCAGGTCCTTTTCTGCTGTGCAGCTTTCCAGCCACTCTTCCCCAAGCCTGTAACATTACAAGGGGTTTTTGTGGCGCAAGTACAGGACCTGGCACTTAGTCTTATTGAACCTCATACAGCTGACCTCAGCCCATCAATCCAGCCTGTTCAGATCTCCCTGTAGAACCTCCTGACTTTCAAGTAGGTTGACACACGTACCAAGCTTGGTGTCATCTGCGAACTTACTGACGGCGCACTCGATCCCCTCATCCAGATCATTGATAAAGGTGTTGAAGAGAACGGGCCCCAATACTGAGCCCTGGGGTCACCACTGGTGACCAGCTGCCAACTGCACTTAATTCCATTTACCACCCTCTCTGGGCCCGGCCATCCAGCCAGTTTTTATCCAGGGGACAGTACACTCATCCGAGCCATAGGCAGCCAGTTTCTGCATGAGAATGCTATCAGAAACAGTGTCAAAGGCCTCACTAAAGTCCAGGTAAACAGCATCCACAGCTTTACTTAAAAAACTACTTCATTGTGTTTTGTGGGACAATGTTAGAAAAGCTGCTGGTTATTAGAGAAAAACACATGCTGGATCAGACAGCCCAAGATAGGCAAGCTGTTGCAGCTCCAAGTTACCAGGTCCAGCCAGTAGTGAGGTGGAAAATGTATTCCAGTTGGCATATGCACAGAGAGCACATATTTACACCACGTATATTTATACAGACAGAAGTCGCTGGTGGGGTATTATTTGGGCTGCCCCTGCTCCCCCATGATTGTATTTCTTGTGCTGCTTTGTGGGTGTGCAGATGAGTTTTTATCACATAACCTAGCACTGGTCTCTTGTTTTTTCATATTTACCTAGTATCACGAGAAAGACTTTTATGGACTTCTTGTTGTGGACTTTTATATGGGTCACAGACCTGCTAGATGAAATTAGAAGGCCAAATTGTCTTGTACTTCTTTAGGAATATCTCATTAAGAGAGAGTGATACTAAAAACATATAGATGCTCTCTACATCTTTAGATTCAGAAATGCCTCTTAAACTGTGATGTTATGTAGGACACATTTCCATTAAGAAACAAACTATTTTTTTCCAGAGGACAGTTTTCAAGCCTGATACGTACCTAACAGAAAAAAAAATCTGATAGGAGCCATTTTAAGTATTCCTTTGCACTCAATGCAATAACACGTTTCTTATTAGCACTTAGGCCATTGTGGATTTCCACAATTCATTTTACATGTCTTCTGCTATAGGGTGCCCCAGGAGTTCCAGGAGTTGCTGGCCCAAGTGGAAAACCAGGGAAGCCAGGAGATCGTGGGACACCAGTAAGATAATGATACACTTACAGTATCAAATTTAAAATTGCAGTTTGTTGATGAATATGAGACTTCTCCTTGCTTTAAATACTTGTCTTGCACTTATGATGGTGGTTAATATAGTGGAGCTGACTTAAGACCACAAGCTTTTTTTTCAAACAATTTTGTTTTTACAGTACACCATTTTGCTGAGTTTAATAGTTGGGGCTGGAAATTGTGGTCTCTGGTTTCCACTAAAAAGATTGTAGATTATTATATGCCAAGACATATATTCCTACACTGCATAAGCACAAAGAACTAGGTCAGCAAAATGACAGGAAAGTCTTTGCATTTGTGTATGTCTAGTAAAAAGGCAATACACTGCTGAAAGTGGACAATCTTTGATAATATTGCATAATCACTTCTGTTTTGCAAACATTTTGTGCTTTTTGCAATGTGATTCCAAAATTATTTGTGGGTGGTTTCTGTGTGTTCTTTGCAAACCTTTAAAGTATTCTGAGCAGGAGATGCTGCCTCCCACCAACAGTTTCAGGAGAAATTTGGATTCATTCATTTGTAGGATCACTGAGAAATTATGCTTGAGTCAGGAGTGGAGACAGCGATTGAAATGATAAGTCATTCATTACTTGTACTTAATGTCTGTCAATCAGCCAGAATTTTCCAGCCCACTTCAATGTCATTGTGTATACAACAGTTGGATAATTTGAAAGAATATATAGTAGCCTGGGCAGCTTGATGGTTATGAAGTGGAAGTTCCCAGGAGCACATGGAAGCTGGGTCATTTTCTCACACACACATGGAATTCAATCTGCATTTGCCAGCCTATAAATCCCATTTCTCCTTGCGGTAGAGGCATTAAGTGTCTTAGGAAAGCACTGAAGCTTTCCTTCCTTTAGACATACATTGTTAATGTGATATTCCTGCCAGGTCAGATGCTTGATAGACATAGCTGGGGCATAAGGTGCTGTGGTTTGTTCAAAAGTGAGCTTCGAACTATGAGGTGTATCTGAGTTTTCCTTCACCTGGGACATTGGATAGCTGACCCCAGTTCAGCAGCAGAAGTCTTCTGCAGGTAAATAATGTGCAAAGAAGGAATTGTGGCTACAAGCCCAGTTTCAATGCTTTTGCAAAGCAAGGTGGTCAACTCCTGTCCAAACACCACATGTAAGTTCTCCTACACTCTAATCTTCAGAGTTCCTTTCAGTTAGAAATACTTTTTTCCCTAGTTATTGCACTTCGTTGTAATGGGACTCTATGCATCATATTTACTGTGAATATGTTTCTAGAGCAGATCCCAGCAAGAATCCTGGCTTGCAGCTTGCACAGATGCTTTATCAGGCTCCTAGTGGACAGAATTTCAGTGCTTTCCTTTGTGTCCAGTATGTGCAGCCTGATAGTCAAGTTCAATCTGCAGTGTCATGATTCATAGTTCAGGCCTGTCTGAACTTGTAACTTCCTGTCCTGGAGAAAGATAATGAGGCTTCATATTGCCTCTTGTAAATACAATGATAGGCAAATAATTTTCAACCAGATCTTGCCATTTTTTATTCTACCTGAACAATCCATATTGCTGGTACTTTGCAATACACGTCAGGTGAAAGACCCCTACAAAGGAAGGAGCTTTACACCCCAGGCAAAAGATAACCAGTTACATGCAAATTATGAGAAACCTTGGTGTTGCAAAGACATTCCCAGTGAATGCAGTCAATTGGAGCTCTTTCCTAGTGTGTTAAATACCACTAATATGCTAAGCTGAGGCAGACCACATCCTGAGTGTGGCTGTAAACATTCCTCTATCTCCATGTGTACTTATACTAGAAGTCAATACTTGAAGTGTTAATTGAATTTTCATGGAAATAAGAAATTTGACTTTTTAACCTGCTTATAAGTACTTTCAAGAGAAACTTAGGTATCTTTTCAGTGTAGTTACAAAATGACTGAAAAAGGAACTGTAAGAACACAAATAAATCAGTAATCTATTGAGAATTGGCACCGACTATCCTACAGGAGACTAAATTATCTGTCCTTTTTCTGCTCAGAGAGTGAGGATTTGGTAGTATTCTGTACACATATCATAGGGTAACAACCAGCAAGAGTAAGAAAGAGTAGTTAAGCTAAAGAGGATATTGGCTCAAGAAGAAATGGATACATTTTCTATGACTAAATGTAATGGGAAATAGAAGCTCTTGGACTACCATAGAAGAAAAGTTCCAATACTGTTGTTTTATAGCTGTGAGAGCGAAAATGGATCGGTAGGCAGACTAAGTCATCTTAAGGTAAAGCTGTCTTGTTTATAAAACACTGTGTCAACAGAGTCTGGCTGTGCTGATCTAGAAGGTCCTCAGGAAATAATGAAAGTCATTTATGTTTTATATATAAGGTGCTATTACACTGATGCTCCAAGAGCAAATAGATTGTGAAAATCTTTAGATGGTAACCCCACACACATAAGGGAGATGTGTGTTTTCCATTCTCTGCTGCTACGTATTTACTGATCTCCCATCCATCTATGCAGTTGTCTGAGATGAAGTCTCCAAAGGATGCTGCTTTGGAAGCAATGAACTGGTAGTTCTTGTGGGGAGCAAACGTTCTTTTGGGGAAAACAATTGAGCGAATTATCTTTTGAAGTAAAATTAGCAAAACTTCCTTTATTTTGTCCTTCAACTGTGGAACTTTGCTGCAGCCCCAGCCTTCATCCCACAGCTTAGAAAAATCCCACATGTAGCATAAACTGGCTTTTCCTAACAGTGACCACAAGTGACTTCCTCATAGCAGGATATCAACAAAACAGAATGCAAGCAGCAGCTGCTACTGCTCAAAATACTGGCAAGCAGTTGACAGAATTGCACTTCTTTTGTCTATTAAAAGAAAATAAAACTGAAATTCAAGAAGAATATAACCAAGTGGGAGGAAGATGCAAATAGCAACTTGGTAATTGCAGTCATAATTATTTTGTGGAGATCATATTTCTAAAATATCCAGGTGGAAAATTAAATTTGTTGTTAACACAGCCAGTCAGCCTCTAATCTTCAAATTTTAAAATTAGTTTGGAGTAGCCTATAGATTTCCAATCATAAGGCTGATTCAGTGTATCTTTACAATGTCACAAATTGAAGAATGAGAATCACCGTATCACAGAACAGCAGGGGTTGGAAGGGACTCTGGAGATCATCTAGTCAACCACACTGCTAGAGCAGGTTCACCTGGAACAGGTTGCACAGGATCACGTCCAGGCAGGTTTTGTATATCTCTGAAGGAGGCGACTCTACAGCCTCTCTGGGCAGCCTGTTCCAGTGCTCTGCCACCCCCAAAGTAAAGACGTTTTTCCTGATGTTCAGGTGGAACTTCCTGTGTTCCCATTTGTGCCCATTGCCCCTTGTCCTGATCTATCAGCCATTTCATTTTATGTTTGCAAGTGATTTGCAGTTGTAAATATGTAAATATACATATTGCGGTGTCAATATGAGGCTCATTTGATTTTAGTAACTTGACTGTGTGTTGCTTATAATTAAGGAAAGGCCTTAGCAGTTTGCTAGCTGGGGGGTCTTAGTTTGCGATACTTTGGAGCAATGTTATGCTTTTGCTACTAGACCACCTTCCTGTCTTACCAACATGACTGTGGCTGAAGACATGCTGAAGAACTTTTCCTAACTGGTCAGCAAAAATATTTTCAGAAACAGTATTTAGGATTTGAACATTTTAAGTTTGCTTCATTTTTTTCTCTTCTATGTATAGTTCTGTTGTGAGAATGCTCTAGCAAGTGAATTGATTGGAACACAGCATTTTAAGTAATTATTAGAATACTGCTGGGATAGTAGATCAGAAATCTGATTTCTAATACTTGCACTTACCTAGTGAATAAACAAGATGTACTACATGAGTTGCTTCTGGTCAAAAGAACACAAGATTGTACTATGAAACCTTAGAAAGAGTAAGACTACAATGAGGAGATGTTACAAATATGTACTCAGCACATAATTTCAAATGAATATGCTTTCAGACAATAGCAAAATTTGCCAAGTTTCAAACAAAGAGAAGCACCAAATAATTTGTTAATATTCCCTCCCCCCAGATTTTCATGTTACAGACTATGCAAGTGAAAAACCTGCAATTATATTCAATGGCTATTTCAGACACGTGGTAGTTTGTGACTGGATGTTGATGTCTGTTGAATTGGGAGGCAAATTACATCTCTTTTAGAGCTTCAGTACATCAGGACTTACCACAATGTTAATTATTAGAGAATAGAGATACAAATGTCATATTTTCCTGATGGTTTTAATTGTTATAGTTTATTTCTATTATGGCATTTACAAGTCCACAGTCTGTTTCATCATGTGGCTGTGCTAAGCTAAAACTAAAAGACAGACCTTTTCCATGTGGACTTCACCGCCTAAGCAAAGATATAGATGAAAGAGTGAAGGACAGAAGGGAAAGAATATTCATCAGTTTGATGGTTATATTGTGTACATATTGGTAACTGTCTCATTGGTGGCATAATTTATTCCACTGGCACGTTTATGGTGTCACCATTCTAGTTCTTTCATTTGAGTCTGTATGATGAATTTTGTATGAATGGTCTGTTATGCATGATGCAAATGTACTGTATGCCAACTAATTAACTTAATGATGGATGAGCTGCCATATATTTTGTGTGACAGGTCATGGGTAGGTGTATGGGACACAGCTGCAGAGAACATCAGATAGCATACTAAGTTCACACCCTGACATACCCCATGGCAATTTGTTGGCCCAAAATGTTGGTAGAAGTCTATGAAACAGTGCCACTGCGTTCAAATTGTATATTCGCTGTGACCTCAGTGGAATGATTTGTTGTCTCATGTTGTTGAAATTAATTGCGGGTACTGTAGGAATGTTAGGAAAAACAGCTGCGACCCACACTTAGCCTGTGCTTTGTTAATGGTGATAAACAGGCTCCTTAAAGAAATACTAGGATGTAAAAAGCCAATAATACTTAGGATGTGTGTGTCACTATGTGGAGAGCCATGCAGAGCAGCAGATGACCAAACTGGTCTTTTACCTTTGAAATATGCCTTACATTGAAGTAGTAATTTAGGCTACAAGTGAAAATCTTTTTGAACTCATACTAGCTCCTTTTTGCTTAACTAACAAAGCTGCTGTGCTCCTTGAACACATTCTGGCAGGTGAATTTACAATAGATTTTTAGAAGGACTCAGCTGTGGCCTAAGTCTGCATTCACTGAAGTCACCTGTAAAACTCACTTTCAGGAGCCATAGTTTCAGCTAAAGTTTTGTTTGTACTGCCCTGGAATTTTTGTCACAGTGAGTATTCAGAAGTGTTGTAAGGGCTGTTCATGATGGCTTCCTAAGCAGGTCTTGCAGTAAATGCAATTTTTTTTTCTTTTGTATTTTGATGTCAAAATTGAAAGAATATTTTTAAAACACTTTGCAGATTTTTTGACTTTTCAAAGAGCGTCCTAGTGGTTAAAACTAATGACCATGAATCGAATTTTCTATTTATTTTAAATGGGCATCTGCACTTTTTACTGTGGCCAAAATAATGTCAACATTATAAACATCCTTCTGAGATCATTGCTGTCTATTTTGAAAAACTTTGAAAATCCATCATACCAAGCATCGTAATTACATTTTCTTTGGAAAGTATGGTTTACTCTCTTGATGCTTTTCTTTGCTAGCAGTGGAATGTAAATATAAGGCTAAAATCTCAAAATGTTATGTTAGAGATGCACACACAAAATTTTGATTGCAGAGTAGTTTGTGCCTGTATAACTCCAGTTCAGCCTTTAGAAGCATCATTACAATATACCTGATGTTTTTGCAGCCATAGACCGAAACGCGTAGAGTATGGGTCAGTCTTCTCATTGGCTTCTTACATAGTATTCTTGAAAACCAAAAAACCCACAATAACCACTAGAGTGTTCAAAGGCAAATGGAAATTGCTGTTAGACAAAAGTTAGCTCTTGGCAAATGTCAATAATTATAAAGCAGCTCAAGCTAAGACTTCTATGAGACAGCTATAAGACTAGAAACAGTTGAGAATTAGCAGGGAAGCTGTCACATAAATCGAATAAGCACTTAATGGCATCTCTCTTCATTTTATGTGTCATCTTTGTATAGCGTTTTTTCACTTAACATGGGGTCTGTTTCTTGTGGGTTCAAGGAGACAGCTACCCTTCCTAGTGTGTTCTTCGTCCTAGCTTACCTTCTTTAATGATGAATTGACTTAAGATTTAGAATTATACAGTCATATATAACTTGTACAAGACTATTCACCATTTACTGAAATGTAGTGCTAGAAATTCAACTTCCAAATTCCCAGAGTGGTCCCAGTGTCAGAATACGTAAGTTTGGCCCAAGTTTGAATTTTTCCTTCAAATATTTTTCTTTTTCATCTGTCAGTGTGTTTAATCATACACAAAAGATCATTGCTTCTCCAGTCTTTTCTGGTACCTACTTTAGCATCTCTGAAATGTGAAGTTCAAGGAGGACCAGGTCTGTTTTCATGAAGAGTCAAAATATTTTCTAGAATTACTTGTCTCAAACCTATAGGTGGGGTGGAATAACGTAATGTTTCAGTTTTTTTATTGTTACTGTATTTATTTTAGGGTACACCGGGAATGAAAGGAGAAAAAGGTGACAGAGTAAGTCTGCTTTAAAGTCAGTTTTTCTCAGATTTTTTTATTAAACACTATGTCTTTAAAAGCATAGACACTTGCTAATAAAACATTTTGGTTTTGATTATTTAGGGTGACATTGCTTCTCAGAGCATGATGCGAGCAGTTGCAAGACAAGTTTGTGAACAACTGATAAATGGTAAACAGTGTTGCTTTGTTTCTGATTAGAACTCTGAGACCTAGAGTATTGTAAACAAATGCTTTTTTTGTGACCTTAATTGCTTTAAAATTAATTTTTGTTAATGATATTGGCTTCCAGAATCCCCCTTACCTTTCTTCCCTTCCTCCTCCATTTATGATTCGACTTCTGATCAGACATTCATCTTAAGTCTTCCTAATCCATCTCTACCTGCTCACCACTAATTTATTGAATGTGAGCAAGCATAGGATTTAATGGAAGGGGATAATTCATTATTCCTTCCTACTCTGACAAAAGACATTAACTCATTTCACAGTTTATTGAACCATTTTTCTCTCCTTCTGAAGGTCAAATGAGCCGATTCAATCAAATGCTGAATCAAATCCCGAATGATTATTATTCAAACCGTAACCAGCCAGGGCCACCAGGACCACCTGGTCCCCCAGGAGCTGCTGGGACAAGAGGAGAGCCTGGACCTGGAGGAAGACCAGGATTCCCAGGACCTCCTGGTGTCCAAGGACCACCCGGTGAAAGAGGTTAGTAAATTCCAAGGCAGCTGTATATTTCACAGTGGACATAGTGTGGAGGCTGCCAGAGGAGCAATCTGATCCTTTTACCGTGTCAGACTAGGAAGCCCACACCTAGCAGTAGCCTGTTAGGTCAGTTGGAATGCCTAAGGGACGCTGATGTTCTGGAGGACAAAGTTAATTACATCAGTGCTTTCCTCTGTCTCTCCCTTGCTCATGTTTCACTGCTCATTTTGACTGCTGTCTCAGGATACCCAGGAAAGTGAATGTTCTCTGAACTTCTTTGGCACTAAACAGCTACATCTTGAAAGACTGTTTGGAGTTAACACAACTCTTTGCAGAACAGAGCTTTGATTAAGAGAGAAAAGGTGTCATTACCAAGAATAAAAAGTAGGAACTGAAATTTAAAAAGACTAGAAAAAATCAAGGAAGAATGAATTTCTGAATTCTGCTTTTTATTAAATTTATTTTATCATAACTGTTTCTAAGAAAGTATAGAGCATCCTTTATAGCAGAAGTATACAGGCTTGAAAATGCCTTCCTGTTTGTAGTTTAAAATAACAAGTTTCTGTGGTGTTTTAAGTGTCTTAAAGATTTTTCTGTTTGAGAAAGTTTATTCACACTAAATTACCTCTGCATCCTACTTTATTTTTAGGTTACTATATTTAAATCCAAATTATATTCCCAACTGCACATTTGGACATCTGTACCAAATAAGGTTTGACCAGCCTTGTTTTATTGAATAATGGGAACTAAATATTAATCTCCAGGAGAGAGCATGAAGAAATATTTGCTTATGTGGTTTCCTTCCTTTGGTTTTTATTGCCTTTTTATTATTATTTTTTATTTTGTAGGAATGCCTGGAGAGAAAGGTGAAAGAGGGACTGGATCTCAAGGACCACGAGGTTTGCCAGGACCACCTGGTAAGTATTTCTTGGTTTATCAGATTACAGGAAAGTAGGAGAAAAAAACCAGCATTTCTTCATAGGGAACCAGACTGCATATGACGAGTGAACATGATTTACTCTGTCCACTTCATGTTTTTGACATATATCAGAGTTTACTGGAAAACCCTACAAAAAATGACAATTTAGAAAGATTTTTGTGTGTGGCTAATAGGTGTTTATCTTTATCTTGTAATTCACTCATCTGGTATGCTTGCTTGTGTGAAAATGTATTTCATGAAAATTGTCCAAATATTGGATGGATATTTTCATAAGTGTTATCAGATAATACTTTTGCAGTATCTAGTTCCATTTTTTATCTGTGATTGAAGAATTATCCCCAATCTACAAAATACTCCCACATGCAGTTAACAGATAATTAGAGTCAGATGATTTGACCATTGGTTTTGGTCTTTGTGTCATGCAATTTTGTTCACTGACGCCTTGGCAGAGATCAGATGCATCATTTGTTTCTGCTTGTAGTTTACTAGGCTAAACATGGTTTTTCATTACAGGACACATAAGATGCTTGCAGCAAATTGTAGCCCCAGTTACTCGAAGCTTCGCTTTTCTGCTAGGCATAATAAGACCCATTCCAAAAAAACCCCAAAAACATTACCTCATCTATCCTGGGGTTACAGGGTAGCAGATTTAAGGTACTCCTATATTTTAATTGAAATCCAGTGTGCTTGTCTAATCTAGTAGTTTCCCTTGAGATCTTTGTCTCTTACATGTAGGGGAAATAAACCAGAGAACTCACTGATGTTTCTTACTTGGCTCAAACCTTACTAAATCAGCTTCTGTGAATAAATCCTTAAATAAGCCACACACAGGGAAGCAACTATGATGGGTTACCTTTCTACTTTTCTTTTGTTTTTCTTTCTGTTGACCTCCATATATTAACAAAGTGCAAGTGTTTTCTCACCAGAGACATAGCCTGGTCTGTGCAGTCTGCACAGCAGTAATGTTAGCTGTTTTATCAAGCTAGCTCTTAAAGAAAACAACCTCCCAACCTTTCAATTCTAAAATTAGGTCCACAAGGAGAATCTAGAACTGGTCCACCAGGCTCCACAGGATCACGAGGACCACCAGGGCCCCCAGGTCGTCCTGGAAATGCGGGTATTCGAGGTCCCCCAGGACCACCAGGATATTGTGATTCATCCCAGTGTGCTAGCATCCCTTACAATGGCCAAGGATTCCCAGGTAGGTTATGAACAACTTAACTTTCCTTAAATAGCCTTCACAGATGTGGCTGTTCATGTTGAGCTGCTTTACATGAGACAGTCCTGCTAGCCTGGACATTTCCTCCTGGTTGCAATGAGCAGGCCTGCCTCATTGTAATGTGCAGGTATATGAGCAGTCCTTTGGACTTGGATGCAGATTTGTTTCGTGTTATATGTGGTTTGCTTTAAATAGGAGGTAGTAACTAAATATTTTAGTCTTTTTTTTTTTTAAACATAGATAGTTAGTAGTTAATAATGCTGCTCATAGGATTTAAGTGACCATTTTCTTCTTCTTCTTTTTTCCTCTCCATCCCCATCATTTCCAATTGTCTTCAGAACAAGGTTGAATTCTCCATGTTTCTCTTGAAAAATAAAAAGAATGCTGTGGTTGGCAATTTCCGCGTGTCTCTTTTTGAGCAATGTCAGGATTATTTATTCAAAATTGGTACCTGAAATAATAATTTTCCACAAAGGAAATCCATTCGGTGATACAGTGCAGACAACTGAAAAACACCACTGTCCTACAATTTCTACTGAGTTAAACACCATGGCGTCTCTGATTAGCCCTGGATCATACCAGACTTCCGCTCTGTGATGTAGCTCAAAACAGTAGGCTGCTTCTGGAATCAAAATAAAGAGTCATAGTGGCCACCGATTTCCGACTGGAAAGATTCTAATATATCTTAACATGGGGATCCTGCAGGACCACAGTATTATTAACAAATTAATATGTATGCATTGCAACATCTCAAAATTAGTGTATGTGATACTGCTATTGGATATGGTTTGCTGTTAGTGTATTGTGCATGCATCCATGAAAACAACAAAAAAAGAAAAGATAAATATATATATATATGTACACACTTGCAGACCCAGTGCTGCTGGTTAAAGAGCCAGGTGGTTGCACAGATCTCACAAAATTCTTATTTAAAAGACAAAGCAAGAAAACTGTACCTGTGATTCAGCAGTGTTTTCCTTTCTAGTAAGCAGTTATGTATACATATATAAATATATGCCTATGACTTAACCGTTATGTATTTAGTTGGATGAAAGTATGTTTTTGCACATCAGATGAACTTTTTAAAAGACTAACATCATCTTTGACCTGTTTCAGGTTTCGGCTAACACATTTTCTAAGCCGCCAGTGCTGCTTACAGTTTGAATACGTGAAAATCCTGTTTCTGAGATGTTTGCGCACGTGCTTATTAGAAAATGAGTCCGTATGGATATTTCACCACGGATATGGTTTTTGAACCATGCTGACCTCATTGAATGGGGAGATTCTTTTTACTAACACAACTCGTGAATGAGATAAAGGACAGTGATGTCAATTCATTAAGCCTGTTGCATTTCAATAATAAAATAGACAGTCTTTCTTTCTTAAAAAAAGACTCAGACCGTCAAAAGCCTCAGTGTTGAAGGAGGTTTATAAAACTACTAACCAGCAAAGGTAATGCCATTAGAAGAGACAGATTTAACCTGGTAAATGAGAAATTACTTATGTAAATAGTAAACTAATTGTGGCTTGTAAATGATTTGTATGGGACCATATCCACTAAAATCTGTTAACAACTCTACGTGATGCTTTTGCATAAAGGCCTGCTGCTGCTTGCTGTATGCCGGAATAACATCTTTGACAACTTATGAAACCTACCTGTCTGTTGCTTGTTACCAACGTGTCTGAACTGAGGCATGTGCCTTTTTTAATAGGTAATCTTGTTGGATTCTGTAACTGCAGTTATAAATACCAAAGTTGAATAACTAATTTTCTTCTGTTTTGCTGTAGTTTTTGGTGTTCCTGAGGCACCAGCTGTAACTCGGTTTGTTACGAGGAACAGCACGAGAAAATGACATGTACTGTATATTGCCGCTGGTGATAGTTATGTCTACACTTACTTTCCCATTCTCAGAGAAAATTAGTATATGCCAAACCCACCTGTTCATTTTACCTAGTCCATGTCTCCTACTAATTATTCAGTTTAAAATAAAGTCCAGTGCTTGCATTTACTGAAGTAGCTGTAAAATAATATTTTTATTTGTTTTGCTTTGGGTTTAATTTTTTTTTTTTTAGTTTTGTGATAATTGGTCCCTTGCATAATTTAAGGCTCTTTCTGCAACACTTTGTGTATTATAAATGCAAAGCCTTTCAAAATTGATTTTAGACTTTTTATTATTTTACTGCCAAAAAGTTTTCATGAACAAAACTGAAAAATACCCCCAGTGAACTATTAATTTATATATTTATTATGTGGAAATAAGATTGGACTAACATTACATAGACAAACTAACTTTCATTGTATTTGTGGATTCAAAGACATGCGATAACTATTATGTTCAATCGGACAACTATTTTCAACCAGAACCATACGTGCCTGAAAGTGGACCCTATCAACCTGAAGGTGAAACCTTTATAGTACCTATGGAGTCAGAAAGGAGAGAGGACGAATATGAGGATTATGGAGTTGAAATGCATTCACCAGAATACCCTGAGCACATGCGCTGGAAAAGATCACTGTCAAGAAAAGCAAAAACAAACCCATGAAAGATCTGTGTCTTGTTTTGGTTTTTTTGGTTGTCGGTTTTTGGTCTTGCTATACTTGGATTTGCAGATACGCACAGGGAGAGTGCATCGTTTCCTTTGCAATACAGCTTTCTGGTCTTTTCATATCAGACACACCCCTGTTTTGTATCTTGCTTATGTGGGGATAGCAATGCGTGTACCTAGAGACTTCATAGTGCTCTGGAAATGCTTGTAAAATACTTTTGCTTATAGTGACTGCATACAGGTTAATGTGTACATTCAGTTATCCCAGTGCTGCCTTTTCATTAAAATTATGTAAAAACAAATAAAGACAATAAAGAAAACCAAAAAACCAAAACAAAAATAACCACAGAGCTGCTGCAAAATTTCTAAGGAGTGTCTGCTTGAGCTCTACATTCTCCTTCTTTTTCAAATGCATGTTTGCAGTTCAGTGAGATCACAGGTCTGCATTATCTAGTTAAAAATGAAAGAAACAAAAAATTCCCTCTCCTTCCAATATAATTGCCATTTTCTTTTGTTCTTAGTTAAACTTTGCAGAGCATATACTGCTTTTATACGTCTCCTTTAAACAGCACAAACATTAAGTAGCCAAAACCATTGTATCAACTGGATACAGTTCAATAATGCCTGAAATCTCCTTGTTTGTAGGCACAGTAACATTTATTCCAAGTTGCAGTCAATCCTGCAAAGATGGAATTGCATGTTTATGTTGTATATTTAGTATGGAATTTTTTTTTTTCCAGAATACAATGTTTCTTAGTTATCAGAAGCAGTTGGAAATTGTTTGCAAGACTATGGATATAGAATTGCTGCTTTTATATTTTAACTGCAAATTGTGAATTTCACTGCCTTATATTATTTATTTCTGAAATGAAAGAGGCATTTTTCAATAAAACTACTGAAAATTTATAGCTGTCTGTTAATTTTTTGTTTTAAAGGTATGGTGAGACTGATGTGTGTGTATTCTATTAGTGTTATTTACTCAATCATTTGGAAATGCCAGGTACCAAAAATCAACTTAAATGGGAATAGTCTTAAAATAGGTATTTGAGCTGTGGTGTTGAGAGGTGAGTGGATGAAAGCAGGAGAGGTTTCCTCTGTCTGAGGTGTGAATGTGACTTTTAACAAATGAGTCTGCAAGGTATTGGGTGAAGAAAATAAAAGAGAGGCTCAGAGCTTCAGTTGCTGTCTTTTTGAGGGTTTCTGATGGATCGCTGTTGCAGAGAGAGAAACTTTCCACCTGAGGAACTGCTTGAACTGCAGTAAGTACCTAAAGCTACATCCTCGTGTGATGTGAGCATTGTAGCCATGGCAGCACTGAGTCCAGTATTAGCAAATAGCTTGCTTGAGGAAGTTGGTGTCCAGTGTTTGCTGAGCTCCATCTGGCTGGGACCGCACATGAGCCGACTACTATCTGCTCAGGAGGTCAGCGATGTCTGCCCAAGCTTTGGTCACAGTGATGGCTGTGATGTAGCTTTAGATAGAGGGGGGTGACAAGGTTGATTTGGAAAAGAAAAACAAAACTACAGTGAACCAGAAGTATTACTTGCTGAGGAGAAGAGAGTGGACTGGTGGTGATCCTTTCTATCCATGGTATCTTAACCAAGGTCCGTCTTAGAAGTAGAAATGGCTTTCAAAAGTGGACCTGGAGCAAAGCCTTTTAACTTCATTGGGAAAGCTGGAATGTAGTTCTTAAGATCATGCAAGATGTATGTCACAGAAGTGAAGCTAGATGTGCAGACTGGCTTCCTGATCACTGAATTTTACTACACACTAGAAGATATATGGCAAATTTTAGTGTCCACAGATGGAAATTATACAACAGTTCCATAGACTGCCTGACTGGTTATCAGTGAAACGGAACCCATACAAATGGCGTTTTGGAGAGGGATCCTGATTACAGTCATAGTTTAGACTTTAAGAGAATGGTGAACTGAGGAACGTTTAAAGCAAAATCAAAGCCATTGATTCTTTATGTTTCTTCTAATTGAGGGCAGATTTAGGCCAAAGAAGAAATTTTTTACAATGAGGGTGGTGAAACACTGGAACAGATTGCCCAGAGAAGTGGTAGATGCCCCATCCGTGGAACCATTCCAGGTTAGGTTGGACAGGGCTCTGAGCAACCTGATATGTTTGATGATGTCCCTGTTTACTGCAGCGGGGGTTGGACTAGATGACCTTTGAGTGTCCCTTCCAACCCAAAACATTCTGTGATTCTAATGGCGGAGAGTTAAGTATCAAAAACATGTTCCGCAGCTTGATGTGCAATAAAGAAATGCACGTGTCTGGCATAAAAAATGATGCTGGTAGAAATTTGGAGAAGTGATTAAAATATTTCTCTGAATTTTGTTTAAAAATAACAACATCTTGCATTGATCTCCCGTCCAGCTTTTTCTGGCATTAAGTGTGTCCCGAGGACAAGGTTAACCAGATGCCCATATCTTCATTAAAAAGATTCCCTTCTGTCCTCCAAACAGGACGTTTTACTGTATTTAAAGCATATATTTTAAATTATTTTTCTATTTTTTTACTAAGTACACCCAATGCCTGCCAACAATTCCTTGTATCCTTTGTGTTCTTTATTAATATCAATCTTAATAGAGATGCTACTATTTGATTAGCTGGTGGCCTGAAATATTTCAATATTCCATAAAACCTAATCTTATTGGTAGTCAGTACATTTTAGTGACAAAATTTTGCCCACAGAAGTGCAGGATGGAATTGAGCTCTAGGATTGTACTTCCTACAGGACCAGAATTACAAAGTGTGAGTCATAACCATCTCTGAACTTGAGGTAAGTGCTGATAAGCATTTGTATTTCAAAAATTTGTGTTTAATATTGTATTTGTAAAAATATTGTATTTTAAAAAATCCCCAGAATCCCCAAGCCTGGTTAACACTTATTTCACCTGTGCCACAATGTTTGACGGAGTTAGACTTCTTCTGACAGTGTATTTTGAAGTAAAAAGGGCTCATCCAAAATATGGAGAAAATACTTGAAATATTTGGACAGCTTGTAAATGAGTGTTTATTGATGGTGGCCAACAAGGAAGAAGAACTAATCTCTAGGAATTCTCAGGAGAATGACTCTTGGAAGATGGGGAGGTACTGATGACACTTCTGGGAAAGCTGTTGCAAAGCTGAGCCAGGCAAATCCTGGAGAAATACAGATGCGAAGTAGATAGATACAAACAAGTTTGAGTTCCTGAATATCTCATGCACAACTGAGCAGTTTACACAGTGTGGCAGTTTTAAAGAAGGAAATTGTTTAAAAGCTCAATTTTAATTGTATAAGCATTTTCTCTCATTTTGGCAAAAAATGTGGCTGCAAACAAGCAGGTGGGAAAGGGCTGCTGCTTGTTCGAAATTAGGACTGAGCACTGCAAAGAGGACCTTAATGAAGACAATCTTTTTGTGTCTTGAAAACATTTGCTCAGAGAGCGAGTTCTTTGCATTCCTGATACTGTGGATTGGAAAACTGCACAAATATCTGGACAAAGTTACTGTTTTATGAAGGCTGAATATCATCTCTGTGTAATTACAGGCAAAAATGGAGTGAAGGACAGCACGTAAAGAGCTGTGTTGGAAAGAGTGCCTCACTTAATTATTTCTTCTGTTGTCTTTAAATGCCCTAGCCATGACTGCATGAGAAGATAAAGGGATAGTGACTGATTTTCTTAGACATTAAGAGTTTCAAACAACAGCATAAACAATCTTTATTCCCCTGAAGGCCCCTTTTGGTATAAAGACATGGTATAATAGTGAAAACTTGATCTATATATATATTAAATGCAATCATTCTTGTTTGCAAGTTTCCAAAATAAATTCTGCTGTGGAAAACACATAAAAGGGGTTGCATGAGGTTGTCCACTGCCCTTATGAAATGAATGTGTTGAGATTTTTTGACTTCAACTTAGACCAAAGTTACAAATGGGAAAATATTTTGGGAAGATGTTGTACTATGAAAGCAGTAATTATTTTCATGTCGGCTTTTTAATATAAGAATGAACACCTTTTGTGTTTTTCATTTTGCTTTAGATGCCCCATTGAGCATGCTGATGTGAAGGTAGTTGTGTTCCTTGTCTTCAAAGTCAAAGGGATCAGACCAGCTTATAGTCATCAAGAAAGCACAGTTTCTAATAAAGGCTTTTCTGCCTTCAGTATTCTGCAGAAGACCTCAAACTTTTGCCTTGACTAGCTAGTTGAAAGATGCAGAGCCATCACTTTCATGCTCTAGAAAAAGAGATGGGAATGAAAGGAAATTCTCTTGAAGGCTTCTCCACATCTGAACATTTCTTAGATGACATTCAGTTAAAAATAGACAAGAATTTTAGTGCTGATACGCTATTGGCCTCTGAAAAGAAATGCTTAGTTGCATTTGCACTGAGTTATTTTCCTGTGCTGTTTGTTTAATGTTTCCATTTCATTGTCTTTTTTTCTTTTCTGTCATGCATGAGGTCATTGAGCTAATAGTGACAAACTGCACCTCAGAGAGTGATTCTGAAATGCCAAGTGAAATCCTGACTCCTGTAAGATGACTGACGTTCTGTGTTCTGCCACTGAATTTACCAAGGTTGATTTTATAGTCTTGCCTTCATTTCTGTAAGCTTGGTAATGTAGGAAGCCCTTAGCAATAAATTATTGTAGGTTTGGGTTTTTGGTTGGTTTTGTTTGTTTGTTTGTTTGTTTTCCTGGTTGTTTTGTTTTGTTTTGTTTTTTTAATGAGGAAACACAGCAAGGCCTTTTGGAGCTGTCATCCAGATGCTGCTCTCAGTTTCATTTCTGGGTCAGCTTTGTTGATCTGAATGTCTTCATCCTTGAAACCTGCTGTTTGTTTCCGAACTGTTCTTACAGAATAGTTTAGTGCTCAGTTTGAATTCCACTGTCTTTCGTTCCTGTATAGACAGTCCAGGATGTCTTGAAGTTTTAGTTCTTGACCACTGCACCTTTTCTTTGTGCAACCCATATTTATTCCTCCCTGGAGTGATCAAGCTACTCACTGGATTTTGAAGAGTTGTTGCTAAAGATTGGGGGAATGGCTTTTCTGGGTGCTCACTTTGAGACACCCAATAATTTCTTAGTTTCCATACACAATATGCCTCTAATAACCTCACGTCTTTAACCAGCCTCGAGTTATTTTCTGAGTCACTACCAAGATTATTTCTATAGCGTTAAATATTGAACAAAACAATAAAAATAGGACAGAGAAGAAATAAGGTACTTTCTGTCTCTCATTTTCATACCATGTTGTCCCTGCTAAGTCTTTAAGTTAAAAATACTGGAGGAGACAGATCTTCTTCCTTCAGCTATAAAGAAAGTAGAAAAGCTTCAGATGCTCAGGAAATACCAGAAAGGAAAGAACAAATGCTATTATCTTTTTCCATTAGAGAGGGCACCTCTCCAGGGACTTCTGCCATAAATTTCATCAGAATTATTGGCCTCTGAGCAAAATAAAGACATTTGTAAGTTACCAGAACTCCAGAACTGATCACAAAAAAAGTGTTTCTGTCTGAGATAAGCAGAAGTATAGAAAACTGATAAAAACTTTGAGTAATACTCTTTTTACAGCTGCCAAACTGAAGCAAATGTGAGACGTTTCTCAGTTATAATGGCCTGCTGTTTATGTCTCATAGCAACCACCACTGGAAAATTGCAACACATTATTTAATGTCTGCAGCTATGGTCTCATTAATTACAATTACTGTACATTGTACAGTAATGGTTTTCCCTTTATCAGTTATGCAAACATGTCATGCCTTGCACGGTCTTCCTTACCTTCTTCCACGCACCCTTTCTTTCCCGAAGCTTGTGTGCTATTCCCCTCTATTCATCCCTCCTGTCTGTGCAGCTCCGGCCTCCCTGGGGACAAGGAGTTGAAGCAAGTCCATCTGAGGAACACCAATATGGTCCCGGGGCTGGAGCACCTGGTGATTGCAAGAGTTGGGCTTGTTTCTCCTAGCAAAGAAGTGTCTGACAAGGAGGGATCCCTCTGCAGTCTTCAACTCTCTTCCTGCTATTCCGAAAACTTGTTTTATTTTCATTTTGATGGCAGTATATGAACAAAAGATTAAGAAAGTTCCCAGGATTCCTGGATCATGCACTCCATGTGACTTGCGTCCAAAACTGTAAAGTAGGGTTTTAGGAACAGAGTTCTGAGGTTGCTTATTGTTGACACTTGTGTAAGTATTGGCCTTTTCAAGTCTCCCTGTATCTTTTTGAACTGTTAGTCCTTTTCCTGCTTTTATACTACTGTTGTAATAGATTAACAAGCAGGATGTCTTCTGTGTAGACTTTATTATTTTCTTCTTATATGTAACTACAGGTGTCAATTGCCAAGTGAGATGGTTCAAGATATGTTTTTAACCCAAATTTATTTCTTCTGTGTAATTACAAGAAAGAAAGCAAGTACTTTTTTGTGCACTGGAAGGCAATGGAAAAAAAATACTCTTCTAACTACAATGGCTTTTAATTTTCACTTTAATTTACATTGTGGGTAAATAACCAAAGATATAAAACCCTAAACAAGGTTTTAAATAGAAAGACAGAAAGGAATCCTGGCCCAGTATCCATCCTTAGATCTTTACCTTCAAGTTTTCAGATCTAGGAACTCTGTTGATGTGAGAAATGTCAGCACAACATCAAATACAGGGTAGTCTGCAGTCTTGTTTTCGTTGGCAGTTCCTCAGAACACCATGAATACTTTCTGTTGTTATTTGGCAATGCTCTTGTGTACAGTATATCTGACTGAAAACGCCTGTAGACTGTTAAATCCCAGCCAGCACATCCTCCAAAGTAGTATCCTGAGGTTATATTTCTCAGTTTCCCTAGCTGATCTCTTCAGTAGCAACAGAAGTCAAAACAGCACCAAACATTTAATATATCTGTCCCATTTCTCAAAGACATGTCTGAAGGATGTGTTTTCCCTCTACAGCGCTTGCTTCCCCAAAAATGAGCCAAGATAATTTAGTGAAATAAATAGGTGAAGCTTTCAGAAATTTGAAGAGGAGACACTTTAAATGTATAGTAAAGATTAAAAGCTTTACTTTAGACAGTGCCATGAAATTAAAGTGTTTCTGTGATTCAGAGCAGTGCTGGCCTAATGTAAGTTCCCACTCATAGTTCAAGAAAACCAGGTAGAGAGACCAACTTGGACAAGAACTGTGTACTACCACAGGGTCACAGGTTGTACCCATTTCTTACTGAATCTGAGATACTGGAGGTGAATAAACAGTTTCTTCAATGCAATAGATAGATTAGCACGGGCCCAAACACTGAGCAATCATCAGTGCACTGAGTGCTTTATCAGTGAGCCACAACGATAAGGAATGTCAAGAAAAAAAGACTCCCTAAAGGCCATCATCCATCTTACCTGGATGTTGTCTATATTTAATTCCTTTAAAACACAACCTCTTTCTCCAACTGAGATGGGAGGAAATCTCTACCTTCTCCTTGCTCAGGTAGATGATATCATAGAAAGGAGGAGGAATTTGCAAGCTATGACTCCCAGTGCTCTAATCAAAAATATTTCTAACCACTCTCTCAGTGTGGGTTACCGGACTGGCATATGTCTGTGAACATGATTGGTTCAGAATAAGGAACTAAACCAAAAATCAAATGTGAAGGAGCTAAGGGGAAAATGCACAAGGAATCACTCAATTGCAGTTATTGGCTGGTGTAGTTTGGTGACTGCATTTTCTCCTGGAGTAGGCTGGGATGAAAGGGTAGTCATCAAGGGTGGACGGAAGATTAACCTTCACTGAGGAGGGAAAGGGAAGGGAGAAACGCAACTTGCTGTTCTTCCTTTGATAAAGAATGATGTAAGGAGCTCTTGCATTGTAGGTGTCCTCATTCAAACTCCATTATTTGTAGTAATCTCAGAAATCAAGGTATTGCTCATTTTCACAAGGACCATCATTGCTCTTGACCAAAACAATGTTTTATGAGAGACTGTTTTCTGACTACTTCTTCCTTTCACCACACGTAGAGCACAAATTATGTTGTTGCTCATCCCATTAATTTATATGCTAACAGACAAAAATCGCAGTGGGACCTAACCCATTTTATTAAACACTTAGTCTTTTATCCTGATAATGAAAATCTTAGTTTTTCAGTGGAACACTCTAAAATAAGTATCAGAGTTTTCTGTAAAATCATGGAGAAAAGTGTGTTCTAGAAGCGCACCCAGTTGGTGAAATATGAGAACATAAACTTGGGGATTTGCATATGCAGGTGTGACCTCTAGGCTTAGCAGATCAGCGTTTAGAGTAACCAAACTTGACTCATGTTACCAGTCATCAGGAAAAAAGCGAGGGCTCTGTGTTGTTCAGCAACATATCACTGCATAAGTAGCTGTCTCAACAGCTGAAGACTGGCCTTGCTGGGGCATCACTGGGGCAGGTGCTGATGGCCCCAGGCTGGGCTGAAATGGTGTCCTGGGGCATAGGAGGGTGAGAAGGCCCTCGTGGGTGTTTGGCAGGGACAGTCAGGCTTAGCACTGCCCTCAGGTTTCTGAAAATAGTATTTTCTGCTCATACAGTATTGTACAATATTTAGTTTGGAATATCCTTAAGCGGTCATCATCAAGGCTACCCCTTCACCAGGCTGGATGGTAAAATTGTACAAAATATGTCCCTTATGAGGACTGTATGGGCTGTTCCTCCTAAGGCTGGAGGTGTGCTGTGAGGGACAACCGCTGTTGACATTGGAAGATGACTTAATGCATCACAGTCTTGCTGGAGGGGTGGAATAGTGAGTGTTGTCACTAAATAAAGGTAACAATGAAGACTCTGCTGAAAACAGAGAAGTGGAGTAAATTAAGAACCAAGACATTAAACATGTACTATTGGACTACTGACACTGGAACAGATGCAAAAATTAAGAAACCCCGAGGTTTTCTTCACAAATCTTCAAGCTCATATTTAAGGCAACGCTATTTACTGTGATTCATTGAGATGTACTGGGGAAAAAATTAAGAGTATTGTAGCTGATGATCTACAGGAATATAAAACCAGAAAGTAAGAGCCTTACACTTTTAAATAGATGTACTCTTCATCCCTTTCTGACAGAAGAAACACAGATACAATTTCTGCATATTCTAAAAATGCAGTCATTTGAAGCAGGAGGTGATTGGTATTTTTTTCAAAAGGGAATATGTTCAGAAATGTGAATACCGATTGCTACATCCTGCTTTATGCACCAGTATATAGAAATAGTAACTAGAAATGTAGATTGAATAAGAGCTACAGCCAGTTAGTTATAAATAGATATTTCAGGCAATTCTCTCTGGAATGCAGCGCTAGATGGAAAGGCATTAAAAGAGACATAGGCAATAATCTTTCAGCCAAGCATTGGCTGTCTCAGAGGCAATATTACAGATTTCCTGAAATAAAGGTTTTCTTCAACATCTCTTTTTCAAAGCTGAATGGGTAATATTACAGCCATATATGACGTATAATAACAGTTTTTCCTATTTTCTGCGTAGTAAAATTGTGCGTTTTAATAGATCCATCTTTCCTATTAGAGTAAATGAAGAGCTCATAATGTCTCAACATTTTCATGATGTCTCAAAGGAAATCATATTATCCATTCCTTCTTAGAAGTACTTCTAAGATGGTCTCATAAATTGTGGTAAGGTTCAATATGAAGTTAGAGATGCAGAGAGGAAAAATTATCTGGATGCACATATGAAAGAACAGTTTCATTTCAGATCAAGGTATAGATCTTGCCCAGAAGTGCTGAGAAAAGGCAGATCTCCCTTATTTTTGTCACCTGTTAACAGTCGTTATCAGACTTTCTTCATGTGCTGTAATGCTTCACAAAGTTATATAAGTCACAACAAAACACATTGATTTTATGGTAACTTAACAATGACAAAAATGCCATAAAAATATTTTTCAGTATGAAAGAACGTTCCTGGGATGCTTAGATACTATACTACATGATCAATTAAGAAAGACCAGTCAGCTGTGCTTTCGGAGCCCCAAAAGATCAAAATAGTTTATATTTTCCATGTAGAATGACTTATATTTTTTTCTTATTGTGCATTCTGTGTAAACAGAATGAATAAAATGAGGTGCATTGTGATGAAATCTGTTTTGTGATTCATAAGACGCATATTGACTGTCATGTCTTGGTGTGCTATGTATTTCATATATTTAATCTATTTTGCTTTTGCAGTTTTAAGAATGGCTCCAGCTACAACAGCTGGGATGTTCTTACTGTAATACCAATAGTGTATGACATTTTGCTCCACTTTAAAGTTCACCCAGCTTTGTCTGCTACATCTGATTGTATTCTTGCTATTCTTTCCCCATGATCATTAGCTACACAAAATGCTGGAAAATTATACATATTTCTAAAACTGCATGAATCAATTCAGCTTTCACGGTCAAAACTTACAAGCAATATTACTCTCTTCCTTACTATGTAGTCTTTTGGCACGTCACATTAGACTATGCTTATCCTGTAACTTTAGTAGCACTGTGAGAAAAGCCACATCTCAGTGTGGTGGAAATTCCACTGGAGGAAGAACTAGTTCCTTCCAAACCAATTGGGTTTCACCGTTAATAAACTCTTTGGAAATGGATCAGTATGGAATTTCATGAATTATGACCAGACTTTCAGTAGGTCTCAATACCCTGAGTTAAGCTTAGGGGTTTTTTTTGGGTTTTTTTGGGGTGTTTTTTTTTTTTTTTCCCCCGCCATAAAATTCAGCTTCTGTTTAGGCACTGAGTCAAGTTACACTCTGGGTTCAGATGTGAACCAGCTTTTTAAAGGAGGCTGGTTAGCCATGCTGTCATGGTGCTGAGCCCTAGCTAGCAAGATATGCTGAAAGGGTGCACATTTTGCTTTTCCTCCTTGGTCACATTCATCTTTTCCTCCTTGGTTAGCCAATCACACCATTTAGGAGATGACTGCATTGCGAGTGCTCCATTGTGGGTGTCCCATGCCTACCGTATATTTTGGGATATAGAACCTCCTTTGCTGTTGAACTTCACCAAGCATGAGATCTGGAAAATACCATCTTTGAGTAGGTGAATTTGGATCTCTTAACCAAGTATGCTGCTTATATTGTACAGAAATAAAATGCAGACTAATTTTCCTGTGTGCTATATTTACAGTAGAAACTAAAAAATGCTCCAAGGAGAAAGAAAGTAGAGAAAAGAATTGTCTCTCCCATATTAAAAACATCCATTCATGTCTTCTAATAGGTAAGACACAAAGGACACATCTGCTAAAAATATCTGCCACTGAACAGAAGCATATGAGCTAGATTATATAAAAGCTTACTTATTCTAACAAATGATGAATAAAAATGAAATTAGTTTTGTAATTCCTATAAGGCTCTGTCATCATATATATATAAATGAAATGTAGGTAGTTAGAAAAAAAGCAACAACAATTTATCCCTCTCTGCTTACTATTACACTTCAAAAATGTTTAAATTTTCATAGGTTTCTTTCCATCCAATCATGACTTCATAGGTATTGAAAAATGCAGCAAATCTTAGTGGTGCTGTCAATCAGTTTCATAGAATCACAGAATTATCTGATTAGAAGAGACCTTTAAGATCATTGAGTCCAACCGTTCACCCTGCACTGCCAGGGTCCCTAAACCATGTCCCTCAGTGCCACATCTACACGTCTTTTAAATGCTTCCAGAGATTGGGACTCCACCACCAACTTGGGCAGCCTGTTCCAATGTTTAATGACCCTCTGTGTAAAGAAATTTTTCCTGATATCTATCTAGATCTCCCCTGGCACAACTTAGGGCCATTTCCTCTAGTCCTGTCACTTGTTATGTGGGAGAAGAGACCAACCCCCACCTCTCTACAACCTCCTTTCAGGTAGTTGTAGAGAGCGATAAGGTCTCCCCTGAGCCTCCTTTTCTCCAGGCTAAACAACACCAGTTCCCTTAATCACTCCTCATAAGACTTGCTCTCCAGACCCTTTACCAGCTTTGTTGCCCTTTTCTGGACATGCTCCAGCACCTCAATGTCCTTGAAGTGAGGGACCCAAAACTGGAGACAGTATTTGAGGTGTGGCCTCTCCAGTGCCAAGTAAAGGTGGACGATCACTTCCCTACTCCTGCTGACCACATTGATTTCTGATACAAGCCAGAATGCTGTTGGCCTTCTTGGCCACCTGGGCACACTGCTGGCTCACATTCTGTTGTCTGTCAACCAGCACCCCCAGGTCCTTTTCTGCTGTGCAACTTTCCAGCCACTCCTCCCCAAGTCTGTAATGTTGCAGGGGGTTGTTGTGGCTGAAGTCCAGGACCAGCACTTACTCTTATTGAACCTCATCCGGTTGACCTCAGCCCATCGATCTAGCTTGTCCAGATCTCTCTGAGAACATCCTGACTTTCTTTTCTGCTGGAAAGCAGCTCCATGGAGAAGGACCTGGAAGTCCTGGTGGACAACAAGTTAACCATGAGCCAGCAATGTGCTCTTGTGGCCAAGAAAGCCAATGGTATCCTGGGGTATATTCAGAAGAACGTGGCCAACAAGTTGAGGAAGGTTCTCCTCCCCCTCTACTCTGCCCTAGTGAGGTCACATCTGGAGTACCATGTCCAGTTCTGGGCTCCCCAGTTCAACTGACAAGGAACTACTGGGGAGAGTCTAGTGCAAGGCTCAAAGATGATTAGGGGACTGGAGCATCTATTTGATGAGGAAAGGCTGAAAGACCTGGAGAAGAGAAGACTGAGAGGGGTTCTTACCAATGCTTATCAATATCTACAAGGCAGGTGTCAAGAGGATGGAGCCAGTTTCTTTTCAGTGGTGCCCAGTGACAGGACAAGGGGCAACAGGCACAAAAGAGTACACAGGAAATTCCATCTGAACATCAGGATAAACTCTGAAGTTAACAGAGCACTGGAACAGGTTGTCCAGAGTGGTTGTGGAGTCACCTTCTCTGGAGATATTCAAAACCCTCCTGGACGTGATCCTGTACAACCTGCTCTAGGTGAACCTGCTTTGGCAGTGGAGTTGGATTTGATGATCTCCAGAGGTCCCTTCCAACCCCTAACATTCTGTGATTCTGTGATACAGAAGGCAGAAGCAGGGACAGGTAACCTTCAAGGACTAGAGAAACGCTGTCTGAGCATTCAAAGATGCAGTGAGGAAAGCCAAAGTCCACCTGGAGTTGAATCTGTCCAGGGATATCAAAGAAAGCAAGAGGGCTTTCCATAAGCAGCAAAAGAGTAGAGAAAATGTCGGCGTGCTGCTGAACGATGCAGGTGCCCTGCTGACACAAGACATGGAAAAGGATGAGGTCCTGAAAGCCTTCTTTGCTTCAGTCTTTACTAGTAAGGTTTGCCTTCAGGAATCCCAGATTCCAGAGAGCAGAGGTAAAGTCTGGAGCAAGGAAGACACACCCTTCGTAGAAGATGATCAGGCCAGGAAATACTTAAGCAAACTGAACATACATAAGTCCATGAACCTCGATGGAATCATGAGTACTGTGGGAGCTGGCTGATGTCATTATGAGACCAGTCTTGATCTTTGAATGATCACGGTGATTGAGAGAAGTGCCTGAGGAGTGTAGGAAAGCAATGTCATTCCTATCTTCAATAAGCACCAGAAGGAGGACCCAAGGAACTCTGTCACCTCTATCACCTCTACCCCTGGAAAGGTGATGGAACAACTAATCCTGAAAACCATTTCCAGGAAAATGAAAGACACAACAGTGATTGGGAGTAGTCTGTGTGTATTCACAAAATAGATGTCATGCTTGACCAGCCTGACAACCTTCTCTGATGAAATGACTACCTTGGTAGATTAAGTGAGAGCAATGGGGCCACATGGGGGCCACCCAACTTTGCAGAAAAGGCCCTGGTGGACATCAAGTTGAACATGAGCCAGCAATGTGCCATAGCAGCACAAAAGGCTAATAGTATCCTGGGCTGCATTAGGAGTGTTGCCATTAAGTCAAGGGATGTGATCCTTCCCCTTTACTCAGTAATGGTGAGGCCACACTTAGAGCACTGTTTCTGGTTCTGGGCTCCCCAGTATAAGAAAGAAAACCATAGACTGGCGAAAGTCCAGCAGAGGTCTACTAAAATAATTAAGGTACCAGAGCCTCTCCTGTTGGGAGAGGCTGAGAGAGCTGGGACTGTTCAGGCTGGAGAAGAGAAGGCTCAGTGTCAACCTCACCATTGTGTGTAAATACCTGATGGAAGAGTAAAGAAGATGGAGCCAGGCTCTTTTCAGTGGTGTCCAGTGACAGGACCAGAGGCAATGGGCACAAACTGAAGCACAGGAGGCTCTGTCTGAGCATTAGGAAAAAATTTTTTCAGTGTGAGGGTGACTGAGCACTAGCACAAGTTGTCCAGAGAGGCTGTGGAGTCTCATTCCTTGGAGATACATAAAAAAACCTGTCTGGATATAATCCTGGGCAACTGACTAAGGGTGGCCCTGATTGAGCAGGGAGATTGGACAAGCTGATCTCCAGAGGTCTCTTTTGGCCTCAACAGTTCTGTGATTCAGTAATTGGCTCTTCCTTAATTGCTGCAATGCAAAGTGGATCATACCTACATGCAAAATGTAATTTGAAGTTCTGACACAATTTTTCATGCTGTTAAAGTAGTTTTTGAGATAAAACATGAAGATATTCTTAGCAGTGTTTTGTGAGCTCCTCAGATTTTGAGGTCTTACCACTCTAGCCTTCCCCCACAGCTCTCACTGCAAACTTATCTTGAAGAAGTGTTGAGTATTCATCATTAGCATAGCAAGTTTCCAAGTATCGTGACATGAGTCATGTAAATTTATGCAATCACTGTCAAAGCATTTAAAACAGAGGCATATTTTCTGAAGTGAACCCTTAGAGAGGACAACATTTTTATGTAAATAAAAGATAAAGCACTAAATAGTGGCTGCAGTTTTGGAAGGGGACGGGAGCCTGATGTGCAGAAAAGCGGCTTCTGAGCATCTCTGCTGGGTCCTCCATGACCTAGTGATGTTCCAGGGCCAGCATAATTTCCCACCCGAGGTCATCTGGCACTTCACAGCACTGATCCCACACACAGCAGAACTATGTGCTTTGTCTCAGAGGCTGGCTTCTACTATGGTTTGAAAAACTGCTGTTCTGTGCTGCTTTCAGGCAGACCTGAATTTGGACCAGAACAGTCTTTTGGTTCGTCTGTAGAAGTGAAAATTAAGGCAATTAATCCTGTGGAAAAGCTTTTAGGGAAAGAGCCATCCTAGGACTGATGAAGGGCAGTGGAATGGAGAGGTCATAAAATAGCTGATTTCTGACTGTCCTCATCTAATTCCTGCTCAACCTTTTCCAGACACCTTGCAAAATAAATAAGTGTAGTCAGCATGAGAAGCAAAATTTTTACAAAACCTTCTTTTACACTAGAAAAGTGAGGCAATAATGAATTCAGCTCTTTCTGTCCAATTTTATTCTTCCCACCTCCCCCACCCCCCTATAAAGTACTAAAAGAAATGGAGGACCAACCTTTTCCCTTGCTGAAATGCTCTGCTTTTAAAATAATTACTAGCTGCCACTCAGTTAAAGATTTGGGGCATGGACTCTGGCACTAACTGGAACACCAGTGACTGACCCAAGGGGGAACCTTCTTATTAATTAAAAGAGGTGTTTGTTAGAGGAGTATCCTCTCAATGTTAACGATCTGGGGAAGATCACTCACAGGTGTCCTTCAGTGGTTTGTCACTCTGTGGCAGATTATTGTTCAGATGCAACATACTATTTTGACTTCATCTCTGAACTGTTCTTTCTGGAGAGGTAGAAGCAGGCCTTTCAGTCAGAGCTTGGTTTGTTGCCAGGATTTATCACAAACACAACCACAAAGCTTCAAGGAGGGATTAATTACATGTCTCCATCTAAACGGATCCCCTTGGTTCTGCTACATTCAATGTACTGTCAACAAAAAAAAAGCACCTGATCCAGAAGGTAAACCAGCACTTCACATCACTGCCAGGGGGACTATCCATGTCCCAGAACTCTTTCTAGCTATGCTGCTCTTCAGGAAAAAGGCTGAAATACATTGTGTCAGCTGGTGGGAAATACTGCCTTCAGATCTTTGATGAATAGAGGAAAATCTTGATTACTTGTTTTCATATTTTTCCTTTGGGGTTATTCAGCATGCCAAGTCTCAAATTAATGCTCATGTTGCTCTTTAAACAGAATGAAACCATAGCACAGAAGGCTTTCATGGGCTGTGATGTCATGCCCAGAGACAAGTTTGTTTATGTGGCTTGAAGTAGACTTGCTGGGTTTTCCCATTGCTTTTTGTTTGCCAATGTCAGTACAGTCTGTTCTTGCAGAGTGTTGGGTTCCTGAGAAATACTTTTGAAAAGGAAAAAAACCATTATCTTTCATATCTGTAGACATCTTCTCTTTAGATCTTTTGTTTATCATCTTAACCTTTCTGATGTGATATCATAATCCTGCTTGGCACTAATTCAGTATTGCTCTGGATTGCTCAATGGTCTGGATTGCCAAGTGTTGTAACTGCAGCTGGAAAACCAGGTTGATTCTTATATTTTCCTATCCTGTTCTTATTTTTGCATCCCCAAAAAGATCAGAAATTTTGTTTTGGATGTGTTCAAATTTATGATGAAGACTTAGATTACAGATTTTGATTGTTTAAAAAATGTGATTTGGGGATGCTGCTTTGGAAGTATGCGTTTCCATGCATTTTGGAAATTCATGAACCAAAAGGCTTTGCTCTACCTTCAAACCCAGCAGGAGCCTCATCAGAGGAAGAACACAATAAATAGGCTGTTTTCATGGCACCGCTTTGGGCTGTAGAAGGTCTTGCACCATTGTTATAGAGGGAGGATTTTGACGTGTGTGTAGACATCAGCTTGCAGCTCAGCTGTTATTCCTCACTGTACCTTTTCCCTATTTTTGTTAGGTGGGATGGATTTGTGGCTCTGAGCCTTACTTGCACAAAGGCAGCGTAGTTAGTCATGTCTGTGTCGTGACCTGTGTTGCTGAAGGACATCCACGGTAACACTGTTCAGAGCCAGTCCAGAGAGGGTAACGTTAAACTAAACATGGGGTGTAAAACTGCTTGCAAAGCACAGTAAGTTTAGCCAGAGCTTTTCCAGGTCAGGCACAACCAAAGCAGTGCCAGACTGGTGGGTGCAGCACATCACAAACTTAAAGAACTCTCTCTCACACACACCCCCATATTCACATTTCTTTCACAGCAGGATCTGCTCAATTTGTGTCTTACCTAGGCTGACTAGCTGAGACATCCAACATCCAACATCCAACATCCAACATGTTGCTGATATGGCCTGAGCCTCCACTCCCTGCTCCCTCAGTGAGAGCCAGATCTTCCTCAGCGGGGAGCAATAATGGGCCAAAGTAGTACAAATGTGTGTCCAGTGCATATCCAGTGCCCGGCTCCCAGGGTTACCAAGCATCCACATGGCTAGTGATGCAGGGAAGGGGGCTCATCTCCTCTGGTCCTGGTGCCCTGAGGGGCTATTTGGAGATTAAGTCTGGACAAACTGTTCTAGTACTACTAAAAACCTATTTTTCCCTTGTCCTGCTGGTTCTGGCTGTACATACTGAGACACATGTCATCTCAGTGAGACTGCTGCTGTTACATGGAATGTAGACATAGCAGGGCCACTGCTGCTGTCCACAGCACTACCACTGTACTAATGCAAGTTAGTCCATGTGAGGCCCAGAGGCTCCAGGGCTGCCACTCTCTAAAAAGTTCTAGTCCAGCTCCACCAGGGACAGAATTTCCTGTGCTCTTCTTCCCCTCAAACACATCCTAACAGCTCACAGAGAAAATTTCCTTTTGCTCCCAGGCTGTGCAAAGTGCCAAAAGTTTGCATTCTGCCAAGTTTTCCCATTCTTACAGGAGCTCAGTTCAGTAGTTACATTTAATGAAACATCCCATGATTCTTTCACAATTTTGGCAATCTAACAAGATTTTCCGTCAGTGAAAATAATCAGTTACTCCCACGACAGGTTGGCATAAACAATTTATTTTTTATATACAAATAAAAAATATTGTGTCTGTGGCTTGTGGGGTAAAATCCCACATCATTTGCATGTTAATTTCCCTGGCGATTCTGATTGCCGCAGTTTCATAAATGGGTCAGCATTTGTGCAAACTCATATCTTCGTGGTGGTAATCTCATTTCAAAGCTTTTCTATTTGTTTTGCTGCTCATTATAGATTCTGTATTGTATTCACAGAACATTTGCTACTTACTGGTTTGTCACTCTGGGTGAGGTGACTCACAGTTGCTGTCTACACTTCTTTGGAAGTTTACTATGAAGAAGGAAACTTTGTGCTAAAGCACTTGGGTCTTAATTTTGGACCATTAATCGGAAAAGATTTGCAAAGCCAATAGGTATGTGCTACTATGTGGAGAAAAGGCAGCAAAAGTCAGCGTGTATGTTCTAGACCCATGAAGTGTTCCTGGTCCAGAGAGAATGGAAGTCAACCAGAAGTCTTTCCATTGATTGTACTTTGGATCAAGTCTTGTGTATGAAAGGGCCGTCCAAGGGTCTGAACTGTTCACAAATGGTCCATGTCTGTTGTAGTTACCAGAAAATGCAGGGAATGAGCCAGATTCAAAGCTTCACCTTTTTCAAATCCAACTCACACAGACAAAAAGAAACATGACATTATCCAACATGTTGCAATCCAGGGTGCCGAGTTTCCCTGTGATACAACTCCTCAGCTATTAAAAAAGTAACAAAAACTTTGCTGGCTAGAAATATATTGGGCAGAAACTGGTAAATCTCAGCAAAGGTGAAGAGTCCTTCTGAAAATGGTCATAAATGTGGTGGGGCTGCAAAGTAGAGAATACAGTGACTTTTCAAACCAGACCTGATATAAGTAAACCCACAAACACCGAGTTTTGAGATGAAGATTGGCAAGTGTAGGGAGGAATCTTATGGGAGAAGAGATTACCTGGTACACTGTCTGCCATTGAGGGGACTAGGCTCAATTAATATATATACTACAATAAATACACTGAAAACTGCAAAGTATGCAGGTACTGAGGGAGCTGCAAAACCACACAGGATAGTTGTCTGTGTACATTGCATAAGCTACTGAAGTAGTCTATGCAGGTGAAACATAATGTCATACTGCAGTGAAGAACCAGCACGGGTCCCAGATTAAGAGCTACGGGCCACATCTCATGTTCGTTTTATGTTCGATATTTAAGATATAATTAGTTCACTGGAGCAAACTAGACTATTGGCAAAATATTTGCAGGGAACATTTACATGCACAGATGGAAAAGGCCTGCAGAAATCATTGCATAAAAAATAAGCAAAAGAATTAAGAATTCATTGATCTTCTCTTGTGAAATGGTGGTCTAGAGGACAGCTGTTTGCTATACTTGAAACTAGTTTTCCATGAGTAGTTCTGAGAGGGAACCATTTGCAACTCCAGGTGAGCATAGTCAATACAGTTAAGTAGGATGTAAACTGCATTCAGCATCTGTAACCTTTTACTCATATTGGCTAAGAAAACAAAAATAAATTCTGGCAATGCTTCAGGTATTGCCAAGTGATCTAGTGTGTATAATGAACAGGAGTAAGAAGATAGGAAACTGATTGCTTCTTGCCTTGAAAATGATTAACAACTACTTTCTTCAAAGGGAGTCCTATAATCTAACCTGTTTTTTCAATCACAGCTTCAGGAATACAGAAATGATTTCCAGCTTTACTCCACTTTCCAAATGTGACAGAAGAGTTTTAAGCTTGGGCTATTATGAGTATGTCCGTTGCTGCTGAGAGGAGTGCTAGACAATGTGTATCAACATTTGAACACACTGCAGAGGACAACGTCTGTTTGACCACTATTCATTGTTTGGGTAAGTAATGGAAAAACCTCCAAAAGTGCAGCTAGCTATCACCAATATTTGATTAAATCCTGAAAAGTAAAATTGCAGGTAAATTAATTATGATTTTTTGTATTTTCACTGGGTGCTCTTCTTGTCTAGCAAGCATAGAGATTTTGAGAAAACTCAATAAAACAGGATCAAAATGAAACACTGACTTCAGACTTGCAAAAATGCCATGAGAAAAGTAGCACTGAAGGAGAATATGCCTTACAGTCACAGAAAATCTATTCATGCTTTCTTCCATCAGTGGTGAAAACAACATACAAACAATGCTTTACTTACTGGTTAAAATAAAAGGTGACTCACACAGGCAGTGTGGGTAAGTAAAATTTTGCAAGACTGCCTTTCATATTTGTCCAGCGTAATGATCATGTAGCAGACCTTTTATGGATGATTTGGAATATATGTGAGCATAGAATGAATGTGGGGGTGAAAAATAGCTTTTTTCCCACGTATAAAACCTAACCACATGAATCTCAAATTAGCCTTAAAGCCGTAGTTCAAAACAAGCCCAGTTGCAGTGGGCTGTGTCCTAGAAGTTCTTTTTAGTGTGCAGAAAGAGCAGGAAACAGAAGCATGTGCCCTTTTCAGAGTCATTTTAGGACAGCATAAGTCCTGGGAGAATGGAAGCATGGAAATCGTTGTGTTTCCCTAATGAGAAAGGCTGTCACCCATGGTCAGGTCATGCCTGTATGCACCAGCCTAGGCACAATAACACATTCCGGGTAGATGGAGTCTGTACGAATTAATGTACGTTGAGTCTTCTTGCACGAGAGGCATAATTTCAATGGTGTGGAGTCAAATCCAATCTTGTGTTCTCAGCCTTGGACCTTGACTTCCGGTCAAGGCAGTCCCTTGGAGTCAGGATTTTCTTCCCATGTGTCATACAAAGAGTTAGAAGAACTTCATTAGACACTGACTAACTGGAGCAGTATGTGCAACCTTAGAGCTTTTCCTGGAAGTCAAAATGGGCCAAAGTGACTACATAGAAATCAGCTAGGTGGCATTTCTCACTTTGCAGCCCAACATGGTCTTCCCTCAGATTCATGCTACAGCCCCTCAGCAGGGTCCTTTTACCTTCTCAGAAGAGCTTATTTGTGGCTGGAGGGTGACTTCCTCTGTACAGAATGACCAGATTAAAATTTCCTATCTTCTTGAGCACAGCTATCATAAAACTTATTATGCGTTTGTCCCTTCCTGAATAATTACTGAGACCTTTTGATGTGGAGACCAGGCAGGAAGCCCGTCTTCTCAGCAAACAGCAGCCTGTGGGCAGAGAAGCACAGAAGTGTGTGGACTTTGCTTGCAGGTGTACCATGGCTTGAGCACTATTCTAATCACTGGGTGGTGCTGCTTTCTTTGGCACAGTCTAGGCCAGGTATCAAACCTGTAGAAACAGAGTAGTCTTGTGACATGGGTGGTCAGGATGTAGCCTTGCCTTTGTGACTTTGGTTGAGCAGATGGTGCAGCTAGTCCTGGCACACGTTAGCGTTCCTGGGAGAAAAAAAATCAAGGCTTTCTTGCACATCTCTTGATACATCTCCTGACTTGATTCTTTTGCCCACCACAGATTTTCTTGGGGCTATTTACACTCTGCCCATCTCTCCCTTCTCCTGACCCCCCCCACCCCCCCACCCCCCTCCGCATTTCCCTTTTCTGTGTGAATCCAATCTGAATTTCTCCACAGCTTTAGGGACAGGAGGAAGTTTCTAATTTATCTGATCACTGCAGTCCTGTTGTCTAGCTGTTGTGAAAGAAGTGCTTGGTGTTGTCTGTGTTAAGTATGAGGAGAGAGAAGAAGAGAACACTGTAGCTGATACATGAGATGCTGAAAGTGGAACAGAGAAAAGGCCTTCACCTATCACTTATTTATTCCTGCCAGTAGTTATCTCTCTCTCTTTGGGTTCTCTACAGGTACTAGCACCTTCTCCTGCCACATGACCTGCTGTTCCACTTCTTCATGGGCAGAAGAAGCAGAAAAATAGAGGTCCATCTGGGGAAAAGGCATATTTTTCCTTATTATGTGCAGCATTACCCTGTCTTTCATACATCAATAGCCCTGAGGTACTAATTGTGAGAAAACCAGAACAGAAGGAAGACAAGGAGGTCTGGAGCATTAACTTCAACCACCCCCAAACTGTGGGGAGGTTTTTCTCTTACTATGCCCAGGCATGCAACTGTCCATTTTTTGCAACTGGAATTGCCTAAATTCACAAATGACGCTTTGAAATGAAGGGCATTTGGTTCCTAAATTTACATCTAAGTCAATCTGGACTATAAGTTCCTTGCAAAAATCTGTCCTATTTATTAGTCAGATTTTGAATTTCCTATTTTAGACATATCATTTCAATGACCTTTTAGTTACTGATGTATAATCCAAAGTGTACTTTTTTTAAACCTAACTGAATTTAATTTTGGAAGCTCTCTGGAGATATACCAGTGAGAAGGAGGCAATTAGTCAGCTTTCTATTCATGGCAGCATTTTCAGTAATTCCTTCCTGCTGTACAACGTATTAGTGTTCTGATCAAATCACATCATCACTGCTGGGGTTTTCCCAGCTATACTTCTTAATTTCTGAAACCATGTTGTTTAAGATACATTTGAAATAGAAAGAATTATTATATATTGTCCTTGTGACATTTTTTTATGTTGAAATGAGCTGGGGCCCTTGCAGGGATCATCTAACTAATCCCTGTTTCCAAGCAGGACACCGCTAGAAGTCACTGGACGGCATCTGGAGTGGATTGCCTGAAGGAAATGTAGGCAATCTTTGGCTGTCTGGCTTTTGTCAATACCACTGTGCATATTTAATGATGGTATGATGCAAGCAAAGTCCTACTTTCCTGCTCAGACTTGTGATCTCAAGGTCTGGAAGGAAATTTCTTAATGGTACTTTGAGACCAGACTCTTTAATCTGTCCTGTAGGCAATTTAAGGACTTCCATTGCCCTTTTCTCCTGCCAGCAACTGGAAGAATAGTCAGGACCACACAGTCATAAAGAGTCTTAGGATATGTGTACCAAAAGCACCAGGACTAAGGTTACCATGTCTGTTTTGGCAGCAGGTTGGGGTTTTTTTTTGTTTTTTTTTTTTGTTTTTTTTTTTTAACACCAGAACACTAATGCATGCAGAGCAGGACCTTACTATTTGGTAGCTTCCTGCACCTCCTTTCTTGCTACCTAAAACTGAAGGCATAAATAGGGCTGCTATTCTTGGCAAATCTGAGACATATCAAACACAAAACCTTATGTGTACTTTTAGCATGCAAGAATCAAGACAAAGCATAGCGAAGGGTTCTGGTTTTTTGCTCCCCATTTTTATTATAAGCCTCAAATCTGATCCACTAAGTAAGGACCCTGAGGCTTAGTTTTGTTTATTCAAAATTCTCCTTCAGTTAGTACATTAATTCTTTTTTTTTAGCATTGGTTAATTCTGCTGACTATTGCAGACTATGACTTCCATGGGGCTACTTTGAAGTTTGTTGCACTGGTTTGTAGGACCTCATCAGACGTTCTCCCTTGGGTTGCAACAAGGCTGTGTCTCTGTAGGGGAGTGAGCCCTCAGCCTGGGCTCCACTCACTTCTCTGTTTTCTGTACTGTATTTTTACCAGACCAGTCTGCTGCAGAAGTCCTCCAACTCTCCAGCTATGGTAAACATTTTTGAGGAGTTGCTGCCCCACTAAGCAATGTGCTGGTGTCCTTGGGAGCAGAAAGGCACTCCTTCTCAGTTCCTGCTACCTCTTGTCCCTAAACTGCCCACGAGCAATGGTCTGTAAGTTCTTGGCAGGGAATGTGTAGCTGGGAAGTCATGTAAGTTGGAAGAAGGTTCCATTGACAAAGCCTTTTTATTAACAGAAATTTAAGCATATAGAGCATTATTCAGGAAAGCTGGTGGGATAAAGAAAAGGATTAGATTTCCTCCTTTGTGATTTCAGCTTGGCTTCATATTAGCATACTACAGTATTTTAGCACCTGGTCTAAAAATGGTATACTAAATATCCTGGCTGCTAATTTGAAATGTTTCTGCAAGTGTTATTTTCCTTGTCCTCTCCAACTGCACTGAGAAGCAGTTGTATCATCCATTTATTGCCAGATGTCAACTCTAAATGATATAGTACAAGTCATCACAATCCCCTATCTTATATTTAAGGAAGCATCTTCATGCATTTTCCCAAGTTGCTTTTCTCATGAGAGAGAAACCTCCTCATATTCATTAATAAATTCAATAACAACACATATTTTAGCATATGCTTTTTCTATAGTACCTGAGAGACTCAACCCTAGTTGGTGATATGCTGGGGGAGATGCCTATCAGACTAAGTGCTGTCCACCTATGTAGATCTAAGTATTGTCTCTTCTTCTACGCAAAATGGCCCAATTTTTGGTTCTGTGATTGTGCATTGCACGAGGGTCCTGGACCACGACTGACACTCAGAAATATCACTGCAAAGCAAATAATCAGTAAAGACCAATAGCGACAATTGTGCCTATTAAGTGAGCTTAAGACAGTTCTCCAGTAACAGGGGATGAGGCGTTTAACCCATCCTCGGCCCCATGCAGGACAGAAAAGAAAAGTGATCATGTCTGTGGGAAAGGGAGATGAATCTAACATCTGGATTTAACATGATTTTAACATGGATTTAAGCAGGCTGTAGCAGGTTCTTTGGGCAAGGTGAGATGAAAGTGATGTGTAAATTCAGCAAGTAAGATGTATTTCTGTTTAATGGAAACGGGTCTCTTGAGATGTTTGGGGAATTTGTAGAATTACATAGACAACTTTTAAATTAAACTTCCCATCCTGCATCTTAAGAAAGCTATCATGTTCACTCTCCACACATAAATATACTTACACACACATGCACATTATATTTTTTTATACAAATCTATATGTGCATACACATACAGACTGAAATGTTCATTTGTTTTATGACTATCAACAGATAATTATCAAAAACTCTGAGCTGCTGAGCTAAAAGCACTATTATTGTTCAAACACAAAATAATCAAGAATGTGGTTTTAAAAAAGCAGTGAGGGATAAGGTTTGGCTGTCCTAACTTATGGTTCTGCATTTGCATGGTACTTTACATTCTACTTTTTAAAAGTAATCTTGTGTCCCTGAGTTTCTGAGCTAACATTCACCTCAAAAACAACACAAATTTACATAAACTGCCAAGTTATCACTACCTAGCACTGCAGTTCTACATAATTATGTAGGTCAAATCCTAGAAACAGCTCACAGAACTATGGCTCAGATCACCTCCTACAAGCTAAAGGATGTTGCCCACTAACATATGCTCATGTCCTATCATTTATTGAAATACTTTCCCAGACTTTTCCATAGTCAGATTGATGAATTTGCTTAAAAAATAAAACAGCTTCAAAAATAAAACATAAGGTCCAGCAGTTGGAAATTAAAACCAAGTAAACCCAGGTGATACTATTGACTGTGAAGGTAACTATTAAAACGCTCTAAGGATGTGTAATCTGTCAAAATTTAAATCTTCAAGTAAATCTTCAAGTAAGAACTGTGTGCCCTTTGGACAGTTCTTAGTTCTGAGAATCACTCAATGAAGATCCATGAGCAGATGTCACGGATAAATATATTTAATACAGTTTCATTTGGCAACAATTCAAAATTTATTTCTAGTATAAGGTAAATCAAAGGGTCAGATTTCAGCAGTGCTTAATGATTAACCAGTTTAAGAACTAGCAAGTGCTTTAGAGAAGTAAAACAGAGGCTTGTTTACAGATTTGAGAATGACAAGATTCACACTAACTTACTACAAGGTACGTTAAATCAAAATGTGTATATATGTATACACACAAAATAAACGAACACACACACATACAGACAAGCAGAAATATTTGGATCCAGAGCCCACTCTCAAAGTAAATGCATAAAGCCGAACACCTAAATAGGTAGTGAGATAGGAGAAAGGGGCCAGCCTATTGTCAAAATTTCCCTCTTCCAATTTAGAGTAAATATTCACAAGGCATCGGCATTACTCAACTGGGGTGGTTGAGTCTCATGGAGATGGTTCTCGCCCAGGGCTTGTGTCAACCTCAGTGGCAGAAGATCCTGAGAGGCATCCCAGCTCAGGGCAGGTGCTGGATGTAGCCTGCTGCCGTCCAGGAGAGCTCAAAGGGGTCTCATTTTGGATCACTATTTATAAGGTCTGAGATAATTTACTTTTGTAAGGTATTTTTTCATTTTGATCTAACTCAAGTGATAAAAAGTTTTGGTTTGCATGTGTCTAGAACTTGCTGGATCTTGGGGTCCTAGCATCGTGCCCCTTGGGCCATGACCAAGTAGAAGCTTACCAGCTGTCACCCAGTCATAAGGTCCAAGAAGATAAGGAGGAGAGTAGGAGCCAGGTGTGCCAAGGGAATGCCCCAAAGCTCTGATCCATTGCAGAAGGTAATTGTTGTTATGGTCCCCAGAGACCAGGGAAGGCAGGAGCCAGGAGCATTGACGGGGGGCTTTAATGCTCTGGTAAACTACCTTTCGTAATTCGCATTTGACTTTTCCAATGTATTCCAGTGTATTGGAAATTGGAAATGTGGGGAATCATATCACCACAGCAGAATAGACAGCCAGTCATGAGAGAAGAAGGGGTAAATGGGTCTCTCTCTGTCTTGGCTCAGGTTTTCCAGAATTCTCGGCAATCCATAAGGTAAGTCGGAGCTGTTAAATTTGCTATGAATATTGTTTTTGCACCTAATGGCACGTTATGTGGACTTGAAATCACCCGTATGATCTAGGGATTGAGCACATACAGTTAGTTAATAGCTAATATATCCCACACAGTATGCCCTGATGTGGACTTGAGAGCACCATGTGAGTTCAAAAAAGTTCAAGCCCCTGTGTCAGAGAGAGATATGGCTCACCGTATCTTCTGCCAAGACGTGGTGGGTTAACCCCTTTTCTGCATGTGAATCCAGTGGGCTGCCCCATAGGCTCAGACTCCCAGGGGTCCCTCTGATGTTTTTGCAGTTCCTTCACAAAAGCCTGAAGCCCTGGGATTGTGTCCAAAGGCCTGTGTTACACATGGGAAGCAGCTTTCCCGAAATGGTCATCTCGATAAGAAAAAAAAAGCAAACGTTCTCCTCCAGACACCTATTCGTTGCATGCCCCTTCTCTCCTGTATGGAAGGGCCCTGGGGTTAACGAATGAAAATTAGCTTTTGGCAATACTTCTTTTGGCACCTCATTTCACTTCTAAGCAACTAGTCCTAGATGGCAGAGTTTTCCACTTTCATTAGCTCGGCTAGCCTCTCCAGCTGCAAGTTTAAGTGCCTGCATTGTTAAGAGCAATTATTTGTTCTGTGTCTGCATTGTTCAGACAATGTCTGTATTGTTAGGACCAGTAATGCTCAGAGCAAGCAAACATTGCTTTGACCGCAGAGGGAGTCTGGAAAACACTCTTTCGGATAAAACTGCATTTTTACATGTCCAGTGTTTCTGTCTTCCAAGTTTGGTTTACCATCACAAGTCGTAGTGGTGGCATAAGGAAGAAGCCAAAAGAGATACAGAAGTTTCTCTGTTAACATCCTCATCTGGACATTTGCTGGGTACGTGCAGTCTCTCACCCTTGTCTGCAGTGAGTGTCTTGGCAGCCTTGCTCTCTGGCTACCTCACAGTCTCACCCAGTCTGATGAATGCTATCTGTGACCTGCTCATGCGTCTTCCAGAATACCTACACACAGAAGGAGGGTCCTCAAAAGGTAGATTCCAGTGGGTTTCCTAGGAAGGTGGATGTGAAAAATTAATATAGGAAACCGTGGCTTAAATAGGAATGATGAGAAGAGGAAAGGCAATGTTGTGGTTCAGGATGCAGAAGATCTAGTACTAATTTAGCTTCTCTTCTCTTCCCTGAGTAGCTTTGAGCAAGTCACACAGTATCTCCAGGCTTTGGCACTCAACATTTCTCCTTTCTTAAGCTTTGTCAAGACCTGGTGTCTGAAGTAGTGGAACTTGATGTAAGACACAAGTGAACTCGTGTAATTATAGAGAGGTCTGCAAGTTATTTAAGTGTGTGATTTAAAGGAAAATGTTATTTGAATGTGTTATAATCAGCTACCAAATGCTATAATCAGCACGTTATATAAGCACAATGTCATTCAATTTAAAATATACTAAAAATAACCATATATAAACAACTCACGGAACATAACTTTTAGAGGATTAAAATAGCAGTGAACAGAATAACCGCTGCATTTTTAACACTACCACATAACACCTCCAAAAAGTGACCAAATTTTATCTGATGATAGACAGCCAATGAGGTTTGTGCATGAACATCTTCTTCCACTAGTTGCTTCAAAATGTTAAACTCTTAACACCCACAACTGGTTGAGCTGATTGGTGCAAAGGAATATAATCAGCCATTGACTGGCTTCAGCAGGTCAGTAGACCTCATTAATATTAGCATGTTCTGTTGCTGTAGTCAGTACACAGATTATGGCAGGGTCACTGGTCAAGGTAGGAACAGCCATGCTGACTCAGATCAAATATCTGCCTAGCCCAATACTCTTTCACAACAGAAGCGAGGGGAAGCCCAGAGGGCAACCACGTCAGATATTTACTTCAAGTACTCTTCTGGTCTCCAACTATTTCAGCTCAGGGAATTTCCTGAGACAAATATCATACTGAACCATAGTAATTTGAAGTCTCTTCTGAAATAAGGCTGCCAACAGAGCAAGGTATGTACAATGTGGATCCAGCAGTTCAGGGATTGTTGGAGGTGGGGGCCTCTATAAAGTACATCTGCTCAACAGACTTCTCTATGCTGTTCCAGATTGTCTGCTTGGCTTACAAACTCTCCAACCTCTATTGCTTCGTAAAGCCATTTGTGGTTTTTGCTCCTAACTCACACTGGCATTAACAATGACAGTAGTTTGAGCAAATATACATATGCTGCAGATAACTATAAGACTGCCAGTTATAAAAGCCTGACTGGCAGCACCACCTCAAGGATAAACCATCAGAATAACATGCAGAACAGCGAAGAAATGAACCATATTATATCTGAGATAAATTTGTTGTCCAAAAGTATCTGTTTGTGGATCTGCTGCATTTAATCCCCTTTTAATTCTGCTGATACTGGCTGCCTCCACAAATTCTTGTGGCAGCAAGTTCCAGAAATTCACTACAATTTATGTAAAAAAATTTACTTCATTTTAGCCGTTTCATACTAATCTCTCACTAGCTCAGTGAGCGCCTGCACTTACGCTCTTGAGGAATATGGTGACAAACAGTTTCATGTTCTTTGTAACCACGACTATTATGACTTGGTAAACCTCATGAATCTTATCCCATTCAACCTTGTTATCTCCAACTCTTATCCCAGAGTTTTCAGTTTCCTGCTGTATGGCAGCTGTTTCATCCTCTTAATCATTTTAAGTGCCTTTCTCTGCACTCGATGCCATAAAAGGACATTTGCTCCAGTCTTATTGTGAGTTAATTTCTGTAATTACCAGGGTCTGAGGGCATGAATAAGCCTTAATTGCCCTGATCAGCTTTACCTGGGGGCCACATCCACACCTCTGCCTCTGGGCCCAGGGGCTCCATGCTGTAGGTAATCTTGTTCTTGGCCTTTTGTCTTTCTGCCCTGACTTACCGGCTGGGATTTTAGCCTTATCTCTAGCCCTATCTCATGGTTGTATCTATGCTGTAGATAATGTCCTTCTCTACCTCCTTTCTGGTAGGACTTCCTGAATAGACCCTGACTCAGCACCCAACTTCACCACATCTGGTGATTCCTGGGCAGCTGGTGACACCCGTTACCCTCCCCACTCTGGCCTTGCTTAGGTGCTGTGGTACAGTGCACAAGAGTGATGCCACTGCTCGTACTGGGGTCACACCTGGCTCTGGGCTTGGTCCCTCATAGAGTAGCTCTGCTCCTGCTGCTTTCTAACAGCAATAAATTTAGTTTGGAGCCTTGTAAAGGCTTTTACTTTCTGAAAATCTGAATATATTATGTCTGTAGGCAGCAGGTTAATGAGGCAGGATTCTGCCTTTGTAGAAGTCACCCCAACTCTTTTGTGATGGACTTGATTTATCTACATGTTTTGCTGTCTCGTTCTTCATTATAGACTCTACCACCTCACCAGGGCTGGAAATCTGTCTCATTAGTCTATGGTGCCCATAGGTTTTCCTGCAGACCTCCTTCTGTGGATGGGAGATATATCATCAGTCCTTTGGCATCATGGCTGTTTGCATGACACGTTGCATACCTTGGCCAGCACCTCTACAATTTCATACTAAGAGTTACTTCAGAGCACTCGGGTTAAAACCAATGAGCCCTGTGTACTCTTCTCTATCTTTTTGAACATCCTTTTCTTGACGTTCTTTTTTTATTGGATATTTTCATTTTCTTTCAGAATTGCAGCATAGAGGTTACCCGAGTATCCTGGTGTTTTTGAACAGTCTCTGGACTGCTTGTAGACATTTGGTTTTTGGATTGGTGGGATGGTTGGTGGGTTTTTGTTTGGTTTTTTGTTTTGTTTTGATGGGGTTTTTTCTAATTATCTGAATGTAGAGAGTCCTCTTTCTTGAAATTCCCTGTGGTGCATTGATTTACCTTACTGTCTGCTATTACAGCTTTGAAAACTAATATATTGTGAATTGTGTTATTGTAGAACAGCTTTCCCATTAGTATCTTTTGAACTAGGTCCTTTGAACACTCAAGGCCAAATCCGGAACAGTATAATTTTTTGTGGGTCCTGCAATTGGCTGGCTGAGGAAGCAGTCCTTTGCTGGGCAGCTGAAATCTCTTGTTAATACTAAATCTTCAAAATTCATAGCTTCTCTAGTCTTGCTGAACTTTCCTGATCATTATCATCACTCTGAAATGGGCTAAGTAGATCAGTTCTGGTGTTACACTTTTGCTTTCAGAATATGGGATTTCTACACATAGAAATTTCGGGGTGCTTCTTTTTCCTTGTGATACTTGAACTGCTATATTTCATGTACAGTTCTACTAGCTCACCTTATGCATCCTGCCCCTCTGAATTTGATAACCTACAAACAGTGCGTCACACTGATGATTGTCCTTCCAGGAGGCCTCTGATGTGCTGCTGTATCAGGGCAACCACTCAATGCCTGCCCAGTGTTTCCCCTGTCCTAATATTTAGGTGTCTGTCACTGGATCAGAAGCACTTTATTTCTACTTTCGCTCTGCTGCTCAAAATCAGTCTAGCTTTTTTTCTTTTTCTTTCTTTCTTTCCTATCCTATTTATTTTTCTCCTGACTTTTCCAGAATGTGCTAAGATGTGCCTGAGTCTTTTGTTATTGCTCTGAGCCCAGAGAACAACTTCATGCTAATGTAAACATGCTGTTGGCAGTGTTTCAGTTACCTTTGGCTGTCTAAAATGATTCTAGATATTTAAGTTTATGAATCTGAGACATCCTCGGTGTACCAGAAGAGATTATATGGAGCTGGGGGGAAACCATGACCTTCGAGAACTGCTGCTGGATGCTGAGCAGAGTACTCTAGAGGACATTGAAGGACGTGAAATGCTTATATGTTGAAAGCTGAATCAAGCTCGTAACACTAGAAGCCAGTTCAGTGCTAATTAAGGAAATAAAATGCATCTGATCTTCCCTGCCACAGCCCACTGCACGTGTGTCTGTACCTGAACACAAGGATATATGATAAACAGAGGTCTTTTTTTAACATAGAGATAGCCTTAACATGAGACTTTTTCGGGTATACTTGGTTGAGTGTAGACTAATGGGATGATTTATAGAGACTGAAAAAGCTAAATACAGACCAGGGGAAAAAAAAAGAAAGTAATCAAAACAGATTGGCAACTGAAGCATTTTTAAAATGTTTAGCTTTTGGGATAATTTTTATCATTTCCTGAATAGCCGTTTACACTGCGAAAATTACTACTATCCACTACAGTATTACTTCCCACGGATAAGCAAAAATTCTACAAAGGCAGAGCAACATTAATGCTTTGGTTAGGGTAAACCCTAACCAAATTTTTGGCGTATGGACATGTAAATTACTGTACATTTTCTAGGAAATGAATTCTTAAAAGATGTTGTCCTTAGACACTTTTTTGACATTGGGTAATATCACAAGAGAGGTAAAATATGCTAGAAGGAAGATGTGTGGGTTTTTTCTTTTTAATTGTGATTTGCTTGTGCTATTTCGTAGCATTGAATTTTTCCCTCCTTTTCCCAACTCCCTAGTAAAATAATTGAAATTAGCACACTTTCAGGCTTATATTCAGATTTACTCTATGTTCTGAGTAGCCCCTGATTTTAAGGAAGGATTTTTCTTTATGATTACTCAGGTCCTAACAGAAACCCTTTACACAGATGATATTTATAGCTCATGCTCTTTCACAGATGAAATTGAAACTTAGGAAATGGAAGAAAGACTGTGTGGCTTACACAGGAACAGTGTTAGAGGTGAGTATATGTACTTCATTAGTCAGAATAATACCCTCTCACAGACTCAGTGAGTTGGATGGAGTGAGCAGGTGAGGACTTATTCTACAGGGTGACTGCTCCAATAAGAGTTCAATGCAAAAGAGTGTACATGGAGTCTCAGTCATGCAAGACGCTTTTCTAACCTAGAAATGCCTGTGGCCAAAGTACCCATCTGTTATATGGGGTCAGGTTGACAGAATGCATTTAAAATATAGAATAAAAGCTTCCATGTTTGGAATGGTATGGACATCTTGGACCACATGTTGGCTCAGAGACATTTTTGGAAAACAACATATTTAGAAATGCTTTTTTCCTCCCTCTGCATATCAATGATTTGCATTGACACAGACCTACTGGCTGCAGAAAAGTATACAAAATCCTCCCTAAAAATGATTCTGGGTAAAAATTACATTATCGCTGTCTCCATAAGCTCAGCATCCTGGCACTATGGCTATTTCTTGCTGGTTTGATATGAACAGCATAACTGGAAAAAAATCTCACATACTAACTGACTGATGATAAACCCATCAAAAGCCAGGCAATAAGCAGCAACATATTTAAAAAGTGACAACTTCTTCACTTGTCAAGGAGTGCAAATGTAGCAGTTGGCAGATTATTCTATTTACAAAGAAACAAAACAGCAGTGGAAGATTAATTTTTGAGGTCGTCATCCTTTAATCCAGAGCAGAAGCTGAAGAAAATGCTCCATTTAAAAGTCAGCTGTTACTGGGCATTACTAGCTATTACTAGATCTAGTACTAGGGATAGCATAAAGTAAGGAAGGAATATGAATTCTTACATCCTATCGTTTGTTTTAAGGTATTTAGGAACTCAGTCCATTGTGGAAACTCTTTAAAATAGGCAGTCTGCACTGGGAGACCTTACGATTTTTATAGGTAGGACAGAGTGGATGAACAGAAATCGTTCCAGAGGAAGGGCTTTATTTGTCTCTGTTCTCTTCTATATGGCATGATTTTTTCCATTGTCTTTCAATTTTTTTCCTATAGGTTATCCTTTTCTAGACTTCCTCATGGTTTTCTTCTAGACTCTCCCTAATTGATCCATAGGTTTCACAAACTGCAGCACCTTAAATCGGACTAAATACTTCAGCTAAACTCCTGCCATCCTAAGCTTGTGAAAAGGATATTTTCTTTCCATGTCCTTTGCAGACAAGATTTCTGTTTCTCCATCTGAATGTGATTGTTTTATTTTCTTCAACAACAGATCATAGTTGATCCTTTCAGTTTAGGAATCACCAAAACTTCCAGCTCTTTACTGAAGGGCTGCTGCTCAATCCAACATTTCTCGAGTATGTGCTTCAGCGGTTTACAGGACATTCAGGACATCCAGAGAGGTATCAGATCTGTTTTAGACATCTCTAGACGTAGGGGTTACCAGAGACTGGACAATGCGGACCATTCTTTTAATCATGTTCTAGGTTGACAAATCCTGTGCCAGAAAAGCAAGGGACCCGCTCGATGTCTTGAACAGAAGCTGCTCTGCTATTACGCTATCTGCTGTCATTCCTTTGGCTAGAAAGTAGTTTTACAAATTCAGCTTTCAAAGTTGCATTCAGCTTTAATTTTTGAAAGAGGAATAGTGCACCACAGACACTCTGGTGTGTGAGGTAAGTGTTGTGGCACTGTGCCTTAGGTGCCTTAGCTTTGGCAATGCTTAAGACCTTCCATTTACAAGGCCTGCCTTTCCCTGGTAGCTCTGCAACTTCTCTCCCAAGATTTTGTGCCAATGTCCTTTGAAAGCCATTGGGGTGCTATTTTTCCCTTGTTCTCCTGCAGTTTCTTTTGTGCTGCTGCTTTCAAAGCCTTGCACCTGGAAACCCTGACACTGGTATGACAGTTCTCATGGGGGGAACATGCCACACTGGTGTGGGAATCTCCCTGTTTTCCTTACTGTGTTGAGTTTGTTTCGTGGGGTTTTGGTAGCCGGGGTAAGAGGCTGCTGTTTTGTGTTTAGTGTGGTTTCAGTAGCAGAGGATGGGGGTGCTGGCGTGGCCCTCCTTAAGAAGCTTCGCAAAAAGCTCCCCCAGCTCCACTTCAGCCCAGCCTCTGGAGAAGGCAGAGCCAACCAGCACCTCTGCAAGTAAACGTGTTTAAGAGGGGGAACCTGTTTGGTAAAAGCCTTTATTTTGGGAGCTCTCTTTCGTTTTGTAAGAGTGTAGGACAGAGGAAGAGACAACAATGACATCACCCAGATTAGTGAGGAAGGGGTTGGGAAGGCACTCTGGAGTAGCCATTTCCCTTTGGCCCATGGTGAGAGGACACACTGAGCCCTTGCAGCCCTCAGACATCACTGGTGGAGAGGTCTGTTTGCAGCCCGTGGAGAGGCCCACACTGGAACAGGGGACCACTTCCTGAAGAAGGTCATGACTTTGAGGGAGACTTGCGCTGGGGCAGTTCGTTGTGGGGAGAACCGCTGCCCGCAGGAGACCCCCACGCTAGCTGGAGGTGTTCACAGAGGTCTCTCTCCTGTGGGAGTGATGCCACACTGACACAGGGGACAACTGTGAGGAGTGTTTCCCTTGAAGAAGAGCGAGCGGCAGAAACAGCGTGGAGTGAACTGGGACTGACACAACCCCCTGTACTCTGCCCCACCCTGCACTACGTTGTGGGGAGAAGGTAGCAAAGTTGGGCCTGGGAAGAAGGGAGAGGTGGGGGATAAAATGTATTTAGGATCCTGCTGTTGTTTCTCTCTCTGTCCTACTCTGATTGGGCTGGTGATTTGGTAGCGATTTTGTTGTTTAAATTAAATTGATTTTGTTTTCCCAAGTCGAGTCTGTCTTCTGCCCATGACCATAACTGGTCAGTGACCCCTCCCCGTCCCTTGTCTCCACCCTTAAGCCAACTGCTGTATTTTGTCCTGCTGGAGTGAAAGAGCATCTCTGTGGTGCTTTGTTGCCAGCTGGGTCTAAACCAAAACACTTACCTTTCCCTTCCTCACACTTTTTATCCTCCTTACCCTATCCTTACCCCTTATTTTGTAGGTTTTCATTTATATGAAACTAAAAATTAGTGGACAGAGGTAATTTAAGTACCTTATGTTACCCAATATTATATATGGGTGGAAGTTTTGCAATTGATCACATGCAACCTTTGTGTCATGTCAAGCATTCAGTGAGAGGAGCATCCCAAAGGGAACAAACCCCAGAAGCCTGAGCAGGTACTCATGAAAAGTGTACTGTAGCCTTGAAAAAGCATAGTGAAGATTCTTTGTCACAGTTACACCAGCCGCACTGGACAGCACTCACTGAGGAGAGTGCCTGTGTGGGACCCCATTCCTGCTCTTTCCTGCTGACCCCTAGGGAGAGATTTCCTTTACCTTTTTCCTTTTCTCTCTCTCCTTTTTTTTTTTTTTTGTCTTATTTTTTTTCCTCCCTAGAACTAACTTGGCATTAAAGCCAATGCCTTTTTCACAGGTAGGGTCCTAGAGCTATGGATCTTGCTAATAAAGCTCTCTGTATGTAAAGCTGTTACAATACCCTTTGTGCAATTGCCCAAAGCAGTTCTTACAGATCAGAGGAAGTTTTTTAACAAATGTTATGCATTTGCCCCAGACCATGCATGTTTAACACTAGTTGTACATGATCACTCCTGGGGACTAAAAGGATTCAGAATAGACCGTATAATCCGTCAAGTTCAGATACGGTTTTGTTTTGGTGATAAGATGTGCTCCAGTGCAGCCTTCAGAGTGAACTGTAAAATTGTTGACAACCTGTTAGTGCCTAGTGCCGTGGTCGACACAGAGGGGGGCACAACGTCCATGCACAGAGCCGAGACACAGAAAGAGGAAGGATGTCTTCTGAGAAAGACACCCCAGGAACAATGGAGGTCTGTTGGATTGTATGTAACCTGCCAGCCAACTCTTTTAAACTGTTAGAAGCAAATAGGCAGTAAAAGAGCACCAGTATAAGTGAAGGCACAGACCTTCAGTTCAGATACGGCAAGACTCATACACTACATTGTTCTTGTTACGCAACTGCTAATATGATTTACATCATGTTGTCCTGTTCATTCTCAGTTGTGACTTGTGATGATTAAGCAAGTAATAAAGTATTATCACATGTCTACATGATGCTTCAGGGAATTTAAACTCTTTTCCTGTAATCAGAGTTGATCACAGGGAAAAATTTGCAGAAGCAAAGGGCCTATCACAGCTGGGGGAAAGCGAAACACTGGAGGCAAAGTTCCTTGCACAAGAAAAGAAAGACCTGGGTCCTCACCAGAGGATCAGGGAAGGTTCATGCCTTTGTCAAAAAATAAAAGAATTGGATGGGGAGAACAGCATAATACAGAAAGCAGATAGGGAGACTTTCCAGGGGAGAGAGAGAAAGAGTGCATGAAACTGTTACTTGCTAACACTCTCATTAATGCTTATGAATAATTATGGCAATTAGCAGTAAGTACACAGCGCCATATCTGATAAGTTATTTCCCTGTGAAGCGCAAGAGCTGTTGTGTATATTTTCTTTCAATTCTTTTCCAGCATTAACTAATTAGAAGAAAAAAACCTGTTGGTTATGTCTCAGAAGAGGAACTCTACTCTCTGTGATGGCCTCGAAGTAATGACATGTTACTAAGTTATTTGTTTTAATTTACTCTTGGATCACTTTTATGGGGAACAGGCAACACTGAGAATAGAGCAATATTAAGTTGATGAATGAGAAATCAGCTGAATCATCACAAATGAGGAAAATAGTTCATTAATCCAACTGTGAATGGATTCTGGCTCTTCCTTTTTGAGAATGAATTCTATGATCCCTAGTAGAGAAGTAGAAGAAAGCTTTCTAGCTTTTACTTTAGCCTGCTTTGTTCTGTTGGTGCTTCCACTGGAAAATCTTTTTAAGCTGTGAGGATTTTAGAAAAATCCTCTTTGGAAGAAATGACTGTGAAGATGGTGAATTTTTGGTAATGAGGTATCCCATAGGAGCTGTGTTATTTGTGTCAGCCTTGTGAAGAAGTCTTAAATATCCTAGAGTGATGCAAATTGGGCACTTACTTCTTTGCAACATAAGACTGGCGAATATGCTACATAAGGCATTCTTTGTATGTGGCAGCCAGAGGCCTTTGCTACAGCTGGGAAGCTCCAGTGCTAGCAGGTTTTGAATTCATGTTGAAGGTGAGGAATGAAGAAATAGAACTGAAATGAAACATGTAGGTGCTAGGCAATACTGCACACTCTCTGGAAGCAGAGATGGTTACCTTTTTCATAAGAAGCATTCCTCTGCCATGAGAATGATTATGGCCTTTCATAGAGACAATGCAACAGTAGTGGTGATCCGTAGCACATTCACTTGATGTGTTTACTACTTGCTGTAGATGTACTCAATGTTGTCTTCTGTTAGAAAGAGTGGCTGGGCAGCAGGAGGAAATCCCTGCTTACCTTGTTCTGGTTGCTGCTCTCTGGGTCAGATGGAGCTCCTGGGAAGAGGAGATTTCTTTTGTACTATCTAAGCATGCGCATTTAGAGTAGAAGATGGGATGGTCAGTGTATGAGCATGAGGGAGCCAGCAGGCAGGATCCTGCAGTGTTTAGACACTGGAAGTTTTCCAAGAGGCTTAGGGAACAAACACACGTCTTGGAGGTGATGGGAAGAAGACCTTCCCAGTGGACCTCATGCCGGCTGCCCAGTGTTTGTTGCAACCCAGGATGCCAGGAGAAACCTGTTGGCCTGAGAGAAGACTGGTGAAAGGGACCTGCTTGCCAAAGAGCACTTTTGTTTTCTAACCTTTTGTTTTAATCTGTCTCATCTGTTGGAGTCGACCTATTCGGATGTCAAAAATTACCACTTTTTGGTCTGTGTTTTCAGAAATTTTGGCTGTAGCTATCTAAACCTTTGTTGTTTTTGGCACCCTCCCTGTAAGTGCAGACAGATGCACCTCAAAGTAGTGGCTGGCTTGTGAGCCTTTCAGAGTCAGCAAGGCCTGGATATGTCCCACTGAGCTGAAGTAATTAAGGGAAGGAATAACATTTCCTAACTGCATTTCACTGAAAAAGTGAATGTTTAGTTGAAATTTTTCCCTAGGAATGCTTTGCCAGGCACATGAGAGGTTAGCTGGAGAGCCAGAGTGGGGCTGGCCTGTCACCCTGCTGATCACCCCAGCACCATGTGTGCCATTATTTAAATTCCTGGCATTTGAGTGGATGAATCTGTCTCAGAGGGCAGAAATTAAAATGCCTTCCTTAAAGCACTCAAGTATATGGCAGGCTGAAAAATCAGGTGATTGACGATAAGATTTTTCTTATTATGACTTATGTTACATTGGTGCAACAAGATCAAGCCCCTGTTAGGATTACTGGACGAGGACACCGGCTCTCATCCAGCATCCTGTATTTCTGCAACATGGATCAGGTATGTCTAATAAAGGACCATTTCTGTGAACGCCAGCAAACAGTGCAACGTTCTCTTTTACAGCAGACAGAAGGCTGTTTGTAATGGAGGGGAAACATTTCAGATATTAATTAATGCTTGTAGTGTTCTCCTCTTCCCCCACTTGAAAGTTATTGCTAAGAAACAGGAGCTGAACACGTGGAGCCCTATGTGTGAGGGCAGGACCCCTGGGCTCCTCACAGCATTTTTGGGAGGCTGATTTTCCTATATAAATACTGCCTAATGGAAAGAAAGATGGACTGGTATCAGAGAACCCCATAAATGAGTCTCTTGGAAAAATGTTTGCTGTTGCCCTTTATTAAAGAGCAGCTATGACAATGCTGAGAGGAGAACTTGCTAGCTAATGTTAAGAGCTACATTGTGGCCACTGCGCAATAGTAGGCTGGAGCTTGTCTTGTTTTTCAGAAGAGATGTTAGTCTTTTAAGAAAGAAGGGGAGAGAAAGTCTCAGGGTAGAAGTGGCTGCTTCTAGACAGAATGACATGGGAGTCTTTTTTTCCCAGTAATTGTGGGGAATTCTGGGCCATGGTTGTCTGAGCCATTCATGTACTACTTGATATAATGCTAAAGATTACAATCAATGCTGAGAACCAGGCAGACACATTTTGTGTGCTAGCTTCAAGTACAATCTAAGAGAAGATTAGACTTACTTTTAATCAGATCTCAGTAATATATATATATATTTCATATCTCTGCCTACTTATTTCCATATACAGCATTTACAAGTGTGTCTCTATATAGATAGATGCATATAGATATCTATAGATGCATATTTAGTGTATATATTAGATTGCTATTAAGAGGTTTCTTCCATTAATCACTATTGTTTTTTAGAACTGAAGAATGAACATGAAATGGATTTCTGCCAAACACTAACTAAAATAATATCAGATTAGTCATAAAAATTTTTTCTTTAGTGATATAATACAGATTTTGCAGACTTGCAACTTCAGCAAAGAAAGTTGGTGTCTGGCAGATGAGAAAAGCAGAGTTTTGCATCATCCACAGAAATCAAAACCAGCTGTAAGCCTAAGACAGCACTGCAAGAAATCCCAGCAGGCACCCATGAACATGAAATCAATAGCCCTTTTAAGGTGCAGATTTTCAAAGTCTTGTGTGAGGTTTTAGCCTCCTGACGTCCACAAAATGTGGTGTAAGTCATGTGGCTAAAAGTCATGTAATGTTGTGAAAATTCGGAAGATTAAGATCATTTGATCAGATGACATGAGAACCATATGACTAAAGTGTCTGTAATTCCAAGTTCCAAGACAATGGAAATTTCTAAGGGTCTTATATCAAGAGACTTGAAATAGCTAGAGGAGTGCAGAGGGCATGGTGGGAGTTCACAGAAAACTGCAGTGCAAGGCTAGATAGATGTACAGATGTGTGAATGTAAGTGAAGTAGGCTAACACGAACACTTTTTTTCCTTTTACCCACGTAGGATTTTTATGCACCTATGTTAAGTTTCCATATGTTGTAGTACAGTAATATACAGTGTTTATCTACAAGTTGTAATAGTGGCTTTTATTGCAACCAAGAGTTTTGATGGGTGCATATCACAATTATAGAGGCCTATATAAATACTCCATCAAACACCTATATATAAAAATTAGGATCCTTAAATACTACCAATGCCCATCTTAGTCATCCATCCTCTTTTACTTCTCCATAATATACCTTCTGAAGGCATCTCCCTCCATCCTATTGTCTCTCTTTTTTTTTTCCCCCCTGGACTTTCTTTTGAGTCTGTTCAAAGATCTTGTCATTCAATTTTTTAAAATTTCTGGGCTTTTCCCCCTTCTTTGTTGGTTTTTTTATCTCCCTTCAGCAGTCTTGTTTTGTTGCCAGAAGGAAAAGGAATTAGTGACAAATGGGTGAATCCCAGAAGTTTGGTTCCTTATCTGATGTCTCTTAACTTATGAACTTTTGCATTTCCAAAATTGGCCTACAAAGTTCATGAGAACAGAATACTCATGAGAAAAGACTGCCTTGCATAATTTTGAGTGTTTTCCCCTTTCATTTGGTGAAGCATATGATTTGAATAATAGACTTTGGAATTCTTACTAATAAATGTTGCCAGAAACCAGAAGGACAAAGGCATAGAAAACTGAAGCAAAATGAAAATAAATTAGCCAAGGGTTTTGAAGCTAAAAATAATTTGGTTTGCAGAGTTCGAGTTTTAAGAAAAGGTTTAGGGTCGGGAGCTGGAGCTATCTAATTTGATATGGCTTAAATTTACCTGTTGATATTTATTTGAGGTTTTACAATTTGGACTTTATATTCAACATGGGCCTGAAAGAAATAAGAGTTGTATTTATTCTGTCAAATCCCTGCCTGATTGGGGATCAGCAAAAGCTCTGTTTTTTGCAGTGGGTGCAGTTCTTACACCATGGAAGAGATGGTCTCTTTCATAAAGAGGATGCACTGGAAGTAGGCAGATGAAAGAGAATTGTTATCCATAAAATACAAGTGAGGAATGTGACTTGCCCAAGTCGCAAGGAGTGCTGGTAGCAGGTGCAGGAGCAGGACTCTCTTTAGAATCAGCTCACACAAAGACCATTTTTTGCCTTTTAAGAACAAAGCTTTCTGACACTATTTGTTCTGACAGCAATCTTAACTCTAGAAGCTGGAGGCTAACTGTAAACCACACGTGGTCGAGAGTATCAAAGCATAGTGAGGTTTACAGCTGTGTGATGAGGTTCAGAGTGGTGATAAAAGTCAATGCTTCCAATAGCAGTTGCCTTGAGCCACCTCTTAAAAAGCAGAATGCCTTATGTTTTATGAGAAACTAAAAGGTGTTTTTTCACATGATGGAAACTAGTTTAGTTTTCTGCACATTTTTGTGCATAAAATAGTGACTTTATTTAAATCTAAAAATATTTTGTATAGGATTGAATGGTACCTGATTTTTGTTACTAAAAAGAATGGCTGATGAAAATAGTAATTTGTTTGTTGAACTGTTTTTCAAACATGAAGTAAAAGAAAAATGGATGTCTTGATACAGCTCTGTTGTTACTATACTCTTTTTGAGCACCAAAGAAGGGTTAAACCGTGCACTCTGCTTATATTTGAGTGTTTATCTTTGGGTCGACTTCCACATAACTGCTTATATTTGACTGAGAAATTAATGTGAATTTCTGGGTGAACTCAGAGAAGAATTTTAAAAGTCACAAAATGCAAGGATTCCAAACTCCATTTTATAATAAATTCGTTGATAAATGGATAATGTACCAGAGTAGAAACTAATACAAATGATGGAGCACAGAACAATCATTCAAAAATGAAGTAATAAAAACTTAATGTGTCTGAAAGAAAATGAAGTCCAAATGTTTTATATTACATTTAGGAAATCAGTGCATTTTAATATGACCTAAAATTTTTACTGTAGATCTCATTTTCTCAGCAGTTGTAATGGATATTACAATCACAGGAGGAAAAGGTAAATATTTTAAATAAAAGTGAAAACATTGTTTTAGTTACTGCAAATAAAACTAGTTACTGTCTGTAAGATACTTAATACATGGCTGCTCATACAAATGCTTAGTAGTATTATGAATAATGTTTAATGCAAATGCAAAGAATCTGGCAGTTGAAAGAGCCACAGCAGCTAAAACAAAGAAAAGATGTAAATAAAGTGAATCTTGCTCTAGCCTAAACTAGTAGAATTTAATAGAACAAAGACTTAAGATCTTGGCATGGTACTTCAGCTGCTGCTTGCATGAATCTTAGAACTGCAGCACAAATAATGCAAGCCCTGAAGTCATGTTACGGATTCAAGGGTGAAAAGTACAAACTTAACTTTGTAAGGTTCTCACCAGAATACCTCTGCAGCTTAGATCCATTTGCAAATATTGGATGTTTTAGTACACTTTAAAAATTCCATTAACTCCTGAGAATAATTGTGCATAAGCTATTCACTGATTACTACATTTATATGCGTTCAGTAAGACATTTGTATTTTGTGCAAATTGTTTATTCCAGTTCTGTTTAATGTATGGACTCTCTTTTAGGGACTGATTTGTTCAAGGATGTTTTTAGTGCTCTCCTTAGTCCATATTGCCTGGTGTATCACTAGAGTGCTAATATGCTAGGGTATTGCAAGCAATGAGATATGGTGCTGAGAGACTCAGAAAAAAAGTGCCAAGAAATTTGTTTATGTCTCACCAGAATATCTGGCTCTGTCCAACGGGCAGTGCTGCCAACGAGCAGAGACACATGCAATATCTGGCATGATTTCTGCCCTTGATGCATTGATGCCTCTAGTGATCTCTCCTGATAGACCAGGATATCAAGAGTTGTGAGGAACAGCCAGTGTCCATTAGAGGCTGTTCACATGGGACAGAGAATATGCTGGGAAGGGAATCCATGAAGCAAATAGGCCATTGAGGAATGATATGCAGGGAAGATAAGGAGAGGGTCATCTTTTTGTTAAGGATCTCCTTGACTTCACAGAACTCTATAGGGCAAAACTAGAGACATGCGTATTAGGAGCTTCTGCATCAACTTCAAGAAGGAAGTAACACTGGGGACATTTTGAGAGTCTGCTACAGATCTCCTGACTAATAGAAAACAGAGGAAGAGGCCTTCTCCACACAACTACTGAAAATGTCCCACCTGCAGGCATGTATCATTATGAGTGGCCTCAACTGTCCAGACAACTGCTGTAGGCAATGCGGTTTCATGCAAACAATCCAAAGGTTAGACTGAGTGGGTGACACATTTCCAATGCAAACGTTAGAGAGGCAGGCCAATGGTTTTGCTCTATGGGACTTGCTGCTCACAGACCGAGAAGGATTGATGAAAAATATGGTCACTGGTGGCATCTTAGGCTTCAGGAACTGCAATGCAATGGAGTTCAGGATCTGGAGGAAGATTAGAAATAAAACTGCAGAACTAGGGTTCTAGATTTTCAGATGCCAGACTTGGTTATTTAAGAAATTGCTAAGCAAAATCCTCTGGGAAACAGCGAGGCAGGGGCAGGGTGCCCAACACAGCCAGATGACTCCTTCAAAGTGAAATCATCAAGGGATAAGGAACAAATTATCCCTTTGTGTGGGAAAACTGGAATGTTCAGCACAAGGACAACTTGACTGAAGGGAGCTTCTTCATGAACTAAAATACAAACAGTGAACATGCTAAAAGTGGAAACAAAGACAGGCAACAAAAGAAGAATATAAAAGGATCTCTAAGGTAATTTAGGGACAAAATTAGGAAAGCTAAAACTCAGGTGAAGCTAAAAATAGCTTAATTAAATTGAACAATAAGAATGAGTTGTAAAGGGAAGATGCGGGGCTGCTGATGTATGAGAGATAACAGAGTAGAATATGTGGCAAAGACTGAAGTACTCAGGGGCTTTATTACTTTGCTCATCACAAGCAGAACCTTCTCCCTGATGCCTTCAAGTACCAGAACAGTTTGGAAAGAAGCTGGCACTGGGCGAACAAGTTAGAAACTACTTCAGCTGGACATATTTATATTCCTGGGACTGCTAAAGGTGCTGAAAAAATTGGCTGCTGTAGTTGCCTTGCTGGCTGCTCTGATTGCAAGGCTCCTGTGTATTGTCTGTTAAAAAAATTATTGAATGGAAAAAGCGAACATTACAGTCATATTCAAGAATAACAAAGAAGAGGATCTGGAACACCGTCAGCTGCTGGCTCACCTCAGTCCCTGTGAAGATCATGGAGCATGATCTCTTGGAACCCATTTCTAAACTCAAACAGAACAAGGAGGTAATCAGAAACAGTCATCCTGATTGCCTTATGTAGTGAAATGACTGGTTATGAGAATGAGAGGAGGGAGGTGGATGTGCCTTTAGTAAGGCTTCCAACCCTAGAGCTCTTATCTGGAAGCTGAGAATGTATAGGCTGAATGGTCAGACCATTGTGTGAGTTGAAAAATTGGGTGGGCTGCCAGGCCCAAAGTGTAGCACTCAATGGCTTCATGCCCAGCTGGCGGCCAATAACAAGCAAAGCACTCCAGGGCTGATAACGGAGCTGGTGTTCTTCAGTATCTTTATTAGTGACCTATATAACAAACCAGAAAGCACTGTCCAGCAACTTTGCAGGTGTCACTAAGATAGGGAGGACCTGCTAATATAGTAAAGGACACAATTTCTGTCCCGACTGACCTTGAGAAACTTGAGGATTTGGCCAGCATGAATTTCAAAAAAAGAATACATATCTACACTTGGGAGTCTGGGAATAGGTGGGGTGAGAAGCAACCTTGCTGCAGGGAGTCTTGAGAATAAAGTTGAGGGAAGAGTTACGGGCTTGTGTAGGTTGGAAAGGTCTCTGGTGGTTCTCTTGTTGAACCTTATACCATTAGATAAAATTGCTCAAAGCCTCGACTAGTTGTATTTCGAATATTTCCAAGGATGGAGACTTCACAACCTCAACCTCATATAGTGCTTATTTACCCTCATGGTGGGAATTTTTTTTTTCCAATGTGTGTTTGTAGCATATTTCTCTTTCTGCACCTATGAGAAGACTGGGTCTGTCCTCTCTACACCCTCCTAGTACATTGTTGTAGACATCAATAACATCTCCCACAGCCTTCTTTTTCTGTATTGACCAACCCAACTCCCTCAGTCTCTCCTTGAACATACTGTACTTCAGCCCCCTGACTACCCTGGTGATTCTCATACTGGAGTGAGCCCAGAGGCCAGTATCTTTCTTGTGCTGGAGTGAGCCCAAAATTGGATGCAAAACATATGGTCTCACAAGAGGTGGAAAGAGGGAAGAATCCCTTCCCTTGACTGGATAAACTAATTTTAAATACAGCCCAAAAGCTGGTTATCTGCACAGGCTCACTACTAACTTGTATTTAGCTTCTTTTCCACAAGGACACCAGGGCCTTTTCTGCAAAGCTACTTGAATAGAAGCTAAAAGTGGTCTGCTCTTATGAACACGAAAAAGTGCATAATGGGCTACTCTATACCTCAGGAAGGTGCGGCCAGAAGTTTGAGGGAATTTATTATATCCCTCTGCATGACACTGGTGAGACCACATGTGGAATTCTGCAACCCATTCTATGCCCTCTCTTCAAGAGGGTGTTGAAAAAAGGGAAGAGTCCGATGGAGGCCTGCTTCTAAGGTCAGGGATTTTGAACAGATGACCTTTACAGAGGGGTTGGGGAAGCTGGATTCATTCAGTGTGGCAAAGAGGAAGCTAAGGGATAGTCTGGCAGCAGCCTACAAATAGTTGAAGGTCAGCTGCAAAGGTTATAGATCTTTACTCTTCACAGTAGTGGCAGATTATATTAGACAATGGAACAAAGTGCAGTTTGAGAGATTGGACATTAGGAAAAACCTTTTCACTAGAAGGGTAGAGAAACACAGGAATAGGTCACCCAGAGAGCTGATGGAGTGTCCTTTCTTGGAGGTTTTCAAGACTTGGATAAACAAAACTGTGGCAGACCTGATCTAGTACTGGCAATTGTTCCTCTCTGAGTGGGATAGAGACCTGCAGAGGTTCATTTCAGAAACATTTCTGTGATTCTGTGATCCAATGCTATTAGGCAGGAAGCCCTCAGACCAATAAACTGTGCTGTTCACTAGATATCATCCTTCCTTTTCAGCACTGAAGGAGGCGCAGCTGGAAAGAACAACCCTTTCCACTGAAAACTGCCAAGAAGAATGGAATCCTTTTTGTAGTTTGGACTTGGCTGTCGTGATTCACACATTGATTTTGACATTCCTGTTTGATTTTTATAGTTCTCTTTAGCCAGAAATGAAACCACTTACCTTAGAGCAGCTAAAAATGGTTCAGGGTTAGTAAGTGTTCTGCTCAGTAAAGGCTGAAAAGCTTGTTACTATTTCTTCACTGCTTTGTCACCACATTTTACAGGTTATTGTTCTAAAATGAAAGATGGTCAGAAGAATATATTTTCTTGGAAATACCGGTGACTATCAAGAAGTTCATATTAAGAACTATTGCTGTATGTCATGGTTTAAGCAACTAAGCATCATGCAGCTGCTTGCTCACAGTCCCCCGCTAAATGGGGAGAGAATAGGACAAGCTAAAGTGAGAAAACTCATGGGTTGAGATAAAGACAGTTTAACAGCTAAAGCAAAAGCTACATGTGCAAGCAAAACAAATCAAGGAATTCATTCACTACTTCCCAGCAGCAGACAGATGTTCAGCTGTCTCCAGGAAAGAAGAACTCCGTCACATGTAATGGTTACTTGGGAAGAAAAAACTTCAAAGCTATCACTTTGAATGTCCCCTCCTTCCTCCTTCTTCCCCCAGCTTTATAAGCTGGGCATGATGTCATATAGTATGGCATATCCCTCTGGTCTGTTGGGGTCAGCTGTCCTGACTGTGTCTCCCTACCAACTTGTGCACCCCCAGCCTTCTTGCTGGCGGGGTGCTGTGAGAAGCAGAAAAGGCCTTGACTCTGTGTAAGCGCTGCCCAGCAATAGCCAAAACATACCTGAATTATCAATGCTCTTTCCAGCACAAATCCAAAATGTAGCCCCATACTAGCTCTTGTGAAGAAAATTAACTCTATTCCAGCCCAAACCAGCACAATGTAGGGGTAACTACTACGAGGACTGAGATTCCTGGTGATTTGACATCAATTCCGGTGGATGCTGAAGCAGTGGCGTTAAATCCAATTTCCCAGTGGATCTCAATGACAATTTAGTCAAATGCAACAATTGGCTGTGAAAGAATCCATGAGTGTCAAGCAGTGTAACAAAATCCATTGATTTATCCCTCATACTTTTAGTTGCTAATACAGATATAAGCATCATTAGAGAAACAAGCCTATATTTTAGTTTATATTAGCTTAGTTATGTTATCAATACTTAATCTATATTCATTAGATTCATGCATGTTCATTTCAAATGTTACTTGATCAAGCACATACTCCTTTATGTGTTACATTTATATATTAATGCATTCTCCAGGCATTAGGAGCTCATTTGCAAGAAACGAACATATAGGGAAAAAAAGGACTCTTTTTTCACCCTGGTTCTGGTGCTCAATACAAGTAGAGAGGAAGGTGTCATGCTTGGTATTCTTTATTTTGAATGAGCAGGAGGCGTGACACGGGCTGCTTTGTTCATACGTGTTGGTCAATAATACAAATTGAGTGGTGAGGAGTGCGGGAACCTGCCGTGGTTGACAGCATTAAACGGCTTTTCTTTACAGTGAAAAGTGGACAACTGAAGTTATGAATTGTGTTATTGCTGCAGAGGCAAAAAGAAATCACGGCAGCCTGCTCAGAGCTCTGACATAATAGCAGAATTTTAATTGTTCTCATTAAACATTCTTATTAAATGTGTATACGAATGCATTCAATTAAGTTTTTGCCAGGAAACAGACGAACTGTTTCAAGATGATCAAATGGTTGGGATTTTTTGAAGTGTTATGGTCTGTGTTTCTTACTGGAGTCAGACAAAGAGATTGAGAGTTTCCAAAACCTTTAGTCCTCTTGTTCCAAAAAACAAGTTAATATTTAAATTATTAAATAACATTCAGTTTTAAAGCAGGAGTAATGTCATAGTGCAATAAAACCGAGTAAGAGCTCCTTTGCAAAGAGAAAGAGTAACTGAAAAGTTGGAGGACTATGCCATTTGGAATGCAGATATGAAGTCAATCACTGATATGTTTAGATTGGAGTAATTTAGGGAACGAGAAATTTAAAAATGTTTTGCATTAGCCAACGTCGTTGAAGAGGTGACATGGCAAAGCATAAAGCCTGTGTGTCAATCAGCAGTGTTCCGATAGCCAGAAAGCGATCACTTTATGATTCTTCTTGAGCCTAGAAATAGCTCCCACACTATAAATTATAATTATTTCTTTCTTTTTTTATACTCTCCCAGTCTTTACTTCAATATTTCCCCAATATTAATATCAAATGTTTGGGTATGTGTGATAGTGTATGAACCCCAGTTTTACAAAGACATATGCATTGCATATTCTGCTCTGAAGAGTCCTAAATCAATTGGAACATTTTTGCATGTGAAATTAAATATGCACATAAGTGGGACATCAAGGTCTGAGCAGTGTGTTCTCTGCTTTTCATCTGTATCATGTTAGACCCTTGACCTGGGAAAATTATGAGAGGTTTTTCAATGAAATCTAGTTCAGAAAATAGTCCTATTTCAAGGAAAAAGATTATATAAAATACAGGCTTCTATAAGGCTCTTGAAAGAAAATGTTCCCTAACTAGAGGTTAAGAAAGGAAGCTGCTTGGAGAGAGCTTGAACTAGAAACTGGGCCATCATGCTCCTTTTATAGCATAACTACCTGGATAGATGTAATTAGTTTCTGCAACAACCAAGGCATGCAGGAGCCAATCCAGGAATGTCTGATGACCTGACTTCTGCAGAACTTCTAATAAAGACAAATCATGCAGAGCTTAGAGTCTGACCTCTGTCTCAGTCAGGGAACTGTGACAAATAGACTGAGTCTCTGGTTGCAGTTTTAGCCCAAGGTCTGCACAGCCTCCCTAGCAGTACTAGTTCAGTTGTGAAAGTTCTCTTTTGTTTTATTTTGCAAGTCAGGAATGTACCAATGAGTAGTTGCTTTTTGGGTAGCCAGTGTTGTCACTAGAGACTTTTAGAAACGTTTTCCACTAAATTTGAAGAATATGTTCAAGCAGGTAAGAAAAAGAAGCAACTGTATTTCTGCAACAGAATTTTACTTTATCCTTCTTATTCCTACACACCTGGATATAGAATAGAACAAGACTATTTCAGTTGGAAGAGACCTACAACAATCATCTAGTCCAACTGCCTGACCAGTTCAGGGATGACCAAAAGATAAAGCATGTTATTAAGGGCTTTGTCCAAATGCCTCTTAAACACTGACAGGATCAGGGCATCGACCACCTCTCTAGGAAACCTGTTCCAGTGTTTGACCATCCTCTTGGTAAAGAAATGCTTCCTAAAGTTCCTGCTGTATTCTAAAGCCCCCTGACTCCTAGGTTTTTTTCTAACTCTCCCTGCTTTAGACTTTCCTCTTCCACTATTATGTGTACAGCTTGACTAAAGTCCATCAGAATTCTGTTGCACTAGTGTTTGACTGTCTCTTGTCAGATACCCCTCAAGAGACTAGATCAGTTTTTGCTTCCAACGTGGGAAAAGCTCATTTAAGACAGACTGTTTCTTCTGTCTGTGAATCCCTATCATCCCATAGAAAACAGACAAGTCAAGGGAACCCACTAGGACAGGCTTTTGTTCTTTTCCTGGTTAACAGGCTGCCCAGGGAGGTGGTGGTGTCCAAATCCCTGGGAGTATTTAAAAGACGTGTAGATGTGTTGCTGAGGGACATGGTTTAGGGACACTGATAGTGCAGAGTGAATGGTTGGACTTGATTTTAAAGGTCTCTTCCAACCAAAGTTATTCTGTGAACTGGTTAACCTGTTTGTCATGTTACAGGTCTAATAAGAAAATCACTGATAGTAAATGTGGTAAGAATGGCATTGCTTTCTTTTCTAGATTACAGTGCTACTAGATGAACTAATTAAAAAAGCCTGCCATTTTTGTGAAAAAAAGCTACTACATGTTTTTCACTTGAGCAAGGAACATTCCTTTCTATTGCTGTATTAGTCTGAACATCATTTTATTGGCTAAGCTACTGCACACTGCTACTCCTGGCACAATCTACCAAGTCTAAAGACTAAGCTGGTGGTATAGATTGCACCAAATCACATACAGAAGGGGTAAAAATACATATTTAGGAGTCTTCACTTTGCTTACACTCCACTTTATTGGAAAATAATTTGCGGTCTGAACAAAGTAGTAACTTTGCAAACACAGTACAAGGAAGTACTGGGTGTTGCAAAGAATAAAAAAAAAGTGTTGGCATCACAGTCTTTAATACAGGAAGAGAACTTTTCTTTAATCTCAGTTCAAGTGCAAATAAAATTAATAATTTATGAATATTTGTCATCTAGGAGCCAAAGCAAGGAAATCAGAGGAAGCTCAACAACTTCTACTCTAAGTCACTAGTAAAATAAATGCCATAGTTCCTTGTTGAATTTTCCTTAAGAAAAGTAGGGGATAGAAAGCAGCCCCCTGCCTCTGTTCTTTGCCCACAGGGTCTGTAACACCAGAAGGTAGAGGAATCTTGGAGCTGCAAGGGGTTCATTGTGATGAGCCAACAGCAACCTCCAAAGAGGCCATCCTGAACAAATGTAATTGCTGGCAGCTATGATGCCTTCAGCATGATTTCAGGGTAGAGTCTTTTTGTTACAGACCCCTACAGATTCCTGAAATTCCACTAGTAAAATTGATTAAACCTGGAAATTCCAATACTGCCGATTTCTTGGAAGACTGGTGTGGCAGGTTGAAGGAAAAAAAAACCTGCCCGAAGGCTTTTGGTGTAAACTGATTAATTGAATTATTCCCTTCCATGTTATGATTCGCCCATCTCATTGGATAGAAAGTTTCTCGAGAGGGTACTGCCCCTTTAAGAAGCTGCGGGCTCGGGCGGCTGGGGGGCTACTCGGGACTTCCGGGGTTAGTCGGGACTTGCGGGGCTGCTTCCCGGACGGCTTCGGGGGTTTTTCTCGGGTTGTTCGCGGCTCTCGGCTCTCCGGACATTACCGGCTCCGCTCTGCGGGAGTCACTCCAGACACTGCGGCTTCGCTCCGGGGAAAAGGCTTTTCTCCAAACCCTGCGGCTCAGCTCCGGGGACCTTGCAGGCTGCCGGAGTGGACCGTGCACCGGGGCAGCCCCCGCCACGCCGCCTGGGACAGACTGCTCGCCTGGAGGCTTTTCTGCTGCCGTAAGGTTTTACCCTCTCTGCCTGCCAGCGCCGCGGTTTCCTGCTTCTCTGCTCCTAGTCACTGCACAACGAGAAAGCGGTAGGGACAGCGCTCTGCATAAGGGAGTCCCGCGTTCATAATAGCCGCGGGTTTCCTTTGTTCGCTCCACGAAAGCGCACACGTGGCCGGTGCCATTTTCGGACTCCACGTGGTACCGTCCCCCTTTGTCTCTTTTTCTTGCGTTTAACCCTCACCTTTCCATCCTGCACAGACTCTCAGATTTTGCATTGGTTTTTCCCTGCATGTTATATATATTGTTCTAGTTTTAATAAAAGTTTGTTTCAGTTTTCCAAACGTTCAGAGGTCTCACAAAATCTTTTATTTTTCCTTTTCGTATCTCTGCTTTTGAACCCTTTTCTCTCCCGGAGGAGAGGGGTTCGGGGATAGGGAAGGGCTCGTCCCCGTGATCGGCTTGCCTCAGCCGACCAGCGACAACTGGGAATAATCTGCACAATGCAAGCAGTTCACCACTAGTTCTCTGAGAAAGAATATTCTTTCTTTGAATTTGCTTACTAGAGTTTAGAGTTTATTATTAGATTTGCTAAGGCAGCCTGAGAAGGAAGTGGCTCTGTTCCAGTGAGTGGAACTCATATAACGGTAATGTTGTGTCCTTTATTTACACTCCTGGTCTTGCTCTCTGATCAGCCTTTATGTCAGCTGTTATGACCGCTCTATGATTTAGGCTCTCTGGTGTCTTTGATGTTCAGGATAGAACTTTCCAAATTTTCTTATTTGGATCTTGCCATTGTGCAGATGGTAGACTTTATCAGTGATGGTGTCAGCAGCAGCAGCTTCTGTCTCTGTCATGGTCCATAGGCACATGAGGAAAGACTTATACCTTCATGCTTTCTTCTTCATCCTGACACATATTCTCTCTTCCCTAAACTAACTTGGATGAATTTTCTGCAACTTACCTCTCTCCTGCCACTACATACCAATTTGAAAGAAATTTGGAAAACTCTGCTGTTAGTGGTTCAGAAAGAAAAGAAAACTGCAGAATATTACTAAGGATGAAAGTAACATTATGGTGGAAACTGAGTGCAATTTTTATTCTCGCTGTGTTGTTTTACAGGATTTTTTTGCAACTATAAATTGAATATTCCAATGAAGATCACAGATGCAGTGTCTGATGGAGATAAAGCTTTGAGGATTCTTGACAAAAATAAAACCAAGTTCTAATAAATTTCCTATTCCAGAAATTACTTGGCAGTCCTGAAAGGAAGTTGGGAAACATGTATTGCTTAACATACTGTTGAAATAGAACATTTCATGTTAGGGCATTTTGCCTGTGGCTATGCCACACTGAAGATACCTCCAGCTTGTCACAGAAACTAATCCCAGCTTGGTGGGTAACCGGACCAAGAGTCCTCCTTGGGAGTCTCGGTTACTAGAAACACAATCCAAGAAACTGTGGCTTAACACTTGGCAAATATCTGACAATGGAAACCCAATGAGTGGAAAGACTTCACTTTGCCCTGTTGATGTTCCTGGGCTAGCAGACCAGATCAGAAGACATGTACTGCTTTTTATTCATTAATCTGAACAATAAGGGAACAATAAGAAATTCTGAATTTTCTAGAAAATGTAGCTTTAACTGAAGGTAGATTTAATCTTAATCCTGGACACATACACATCTTCATGGAATTCTGCTAAGCCCCAATTCATTGTATGAGTTAGTTTTAGGAATAAGCGATAATTATTAAAGAGGATTTCATACAATAATATCAATGAATTTTTCTCTGAAGTTGTTGATTCACTGAAGAGTAGGACTGTCACTGAGGGACCTTGGTATGCAGGCTGACAAGTATCTCAAGAAATTTAACAGAGAAATGCAAAGCCCTGCACCTGGAAGGGAATAACCCAAAGCTGGGAAATTTGTAGAAGATCTGGTAGTCCTTGTGGACAAGAAGTTGAACAAGAGTCCTCAAAGTGCCCTTGAAATGACATAGGCTCATCAGATCTTCGACTGCAGTCATAAGCAATAGCTAATTGGTCCAGAAAAATGATTAGTCCACTCCACTCAGCCCTTGTGAATCCATCTTCAATATTGTGTCTAGTTTTCAGGTCCCCAGTAACAAGAGAGATATTAGCAAGTGACTGCATCCAGTGGAGGGTCACCAAGATGGTTAGGGTTCTGGAATGAAAGTGAAAGTATCAGCATCCCAAATTGATTCACTCTCTAATTAAAAAGACATTCTGGAGAAAAACATACGGATTGGTTTCATGTATAAAGAGTGTAAAAAAGTGCATATATTCTTGTACAACTATCTTCATTCATGGAGCTGAGAACAGCTCTGTGATTGAGATGTGTGGATGGGCCTTTGTAGGGAGTTAGCAGTCCCTTTTACAAGGATTTCTCTAGGCCAGGACTCAAGGGCACTTTACGGACTGGCATGAGGCATGGCAGGCCAGATTTATTTGATCTAGGAGCTAGAAAGCTAGGCAGAATTTTAAGACTAACAAAGACTAAATAAAAAAAACCCACCCTGCTATTATATTATATTCATTACAGCCAAAGACAACCTCTTCTTTATAGCAGGGATAAAAAAATCAGCTATAAAACCTGGGCATTTTACTTTGACTGACTTTAAAAATCAATCAAGTCAACAAATGAAGTCCTGCTGCTACATATTTCGGTCCACTTTAAAAAATTGTGGGAAGATTGCAATCAACATCCTTATTAATGAAAATTTAGCACAGCATGTGAAACTATTTAAATTTCAAATTTTTCCAGAGACCAATCCCTGGCAACAATTCTGTCATTTCCCTACAGTCCACTCCAAATGGTAAGTAGTCTCTGGCCACTGCTCCTTCATCTGAACTCCTAGGTTACTTTTCAGATATTAAAAGTCCTACTGGTTTCCAGGTTGCTAAGAGGCATAACCCAAAATGAACCCCGGTAGTCAGTAGTGGGCACTGGGCTTGGGAAGTCTGAAGTAGCTTGGAGAGGTCTCTATGGTCTGGTAAACATGGCCGTGAAATCACTCTTCAATACCAGCTTTGCCAGCCCTACCGCTCGTGAGCTTGTAAGTACAACACGAAAGCTGGGCAACACGTACCCAATGGGGCAGATGGGGTCACAGCACAGGGGAGTGTCCTTTGCTCACTGTGTGAAATGTGGCCATATAGCTACTGCAGCTCCGGGTGCTGCTTGACAGTCTGGCACAAAGATGATCTCTGAATCTGATTGACTAGGATTTGCCATAGGCTAAACTCTCCAAAGGACACCTGTGAGGTGCACTACTTTTCTAAGCTCCTTTGAGGAGGATGAATCTCCTATGTTCCTGTCATACACTTGTAGCCCAGGCACACACACATATCCAGCCAGATAGGAGCCTGGTTTCACTGGTTACTTCTGCAGAGGTGCATAAGGAGAGCATACAACATCTATAGATCAAGTTTGCAGGACAGCAAGGGAAGTCTGGCTGTACTTCAGTAACCGATCTTAATGAATCATAAACTTCTCTGACTCTTCCTCATCACTGCAAGGCATTCTTAGGGCCCGGATCAGCATCTTCTGTGCTATGCAATAAATACCTTACTCTACAGTTCATGCACTTGCTCATGAATCATAGTTCTCCTTAAATGTGAACAACTAGATCTGACTTGACAGTTCCCACAGCTAAACAGCTTTTCTCTCTTGTGAAAATGTGATCCTCTGCTTCTCCATTACCTTTGTTTGCCTTCTGACATAATGTGTTCTCTGTGGTTTGAGTGTCACCACTAGAACTTTTACTTCAATGTTCTGCAGGTGGGGATTTTTCACTCCCAAGTAACAGCTACATTCAGGTTTATGGAGGGAAAGTTTATCCCAGCTACCTCAGCAGCTGTCCCAAGACACCACTCCTGTATAAGCCGCCAGTGAAAAGAACACTGTGTCATTGCACCTGATCGTGGATGGGAGCAGGGGAAGTGAGGACTCCTCCTGTGACGCAGAGGTGCACTTCATACTCACAGCCACAAAGAGATCTGTAAGAAAATGTTCTTTTGCCACACTGAACTCAAAGACTGCTCATCTAGATGCAGGCTCTCCCAAATAATAAGAACAGTTACATGACACACATACTGAGGTCTTGTAATACAACATGGACCAAAGAGCTGTAGAGCCAGAGTTGTTGCTCGCTGGCAGAGCAGTATGTATCTGCTGGATTGGCTTCATGCCATGCTGGCACAAAATCAGACTTTGCAAAAGTGCTGCCAGGGTCTCAGCAGAGCTTTACTGCTTGCTGATGAAGACAGATGATATGGTGGTGAGTTATTGCTGAAAAATCTGTATACGCAATCTAAGTGACAGATTTACCACTCCTGAAATGAAAAGGAAAGTTCTTAGGTGAGCTTATTGCAGTGTCGCCTTCTGTGGCTGATGCACAAGGGTAAGGATGAACAGGGATAAGATGGGTGTGAAAAAGCATCTAGGAGGAGGCAGGGAGGTCCAGGTGTACTGGTGCCTTCCAGGGAGAAGTGAGAAATGCCCCTCTGGGTGCCTCTGAGGCCAATAGTTGATAAAACCAGCACAACCACTCCACCCATACTGTAAAACTTTTAATTACATTTTCTGGCTGGGAAAGCGCACATTTTTCACTAAGTTTCACGTAATTATACACACCCAGCACAATAATGGCAGGTGTTCCTGTTTTATGTGCCATGCTTGCTTAAGTACTTGTATCATGGATATGCCTTCAAGCAGAAGCTGGAGGGATGCCATAATCTTGAGGTGTTGCAAAGAGCAGCTTCTTGGCTATTTTCACTTCCTTGGTTGAAAAAAAATTATGTGGTGACATATCTTTGCAAAATTAACTTAATTAAATATCTTATCCTTTTCAGAGATCTCCAAATTGTGCCTGTGAAGACAGGACACCTATTTCTGGTTTGGAGAGAATTCTTTAGGATCTTATAGCAGGATTTCATGAAAGGTATTTGAAGTAAATATTTTTCAAAACCTCTGGTCAGGATAGGCTATATTTCCAAGGGAGAGGGAGCCAGCTCAGTTTACTTTGGGTTTCAACATTTTTGCATGATCTTCTTTCCTCTTTTTTTTTTTTTTTTTGGTCTCCTCTATTGTCATATTAGAGATTTTTATTTTTTTGAAAGAGATTCAAGTTCTTAAACATAGAGCTATTTTAGGTACTCTGCAGTATCTGAGACACATCTGCATAGGGCTGGCACGTAGGACACAGGATCTGCAGGAAGATGCCTCTCTGATGTGGTGCTGGGATATACCACATGGGCAGGACTCTCTAAGGCATCTGTAATGCTATTAGGCATCTACTGAAATCTTGTCTTTGGTGTCAAGGGTAAGAGATGTGAAAGCTGAGAGGCTTGACCAGGGAACATGCATGGGTTGAATGGCTGTTGTAGCTTCCTATTTTAATGGAACACAGAAGAAAAGGGAAAAGAACAAGGCAAGTATAAACATATGAACAAATATGGTTTTGCAAGCTGCCTGTGGCAAAGACAGACATTTCCGTGCTGGAGATCAATAGCATTTCCAACTTACTACCATTGTACTCTGTGCTTGGCATGCAGATGAAAGATTAAGAGTGCACAGGCCAGTAAGGACTATCCATTTCTGACACCCCACAGACTGGTATTCCAAATCATATAAAATAGCAGTGACAAAGGCAAGCAAACAAAGACAGAGCTTTTTTCCAACCAGGATAAAAATTGCTGGAAAAATCCTCTCTGGCATCAGAATTCAGGAAAAGCAGAGAATTTCAGGAAAGCAAAGAATATAGTAGTGATAATGGGAAAAACAACTTATAACTAGTTCACGCTTTGTGCCAGGCTGTTGGTAAAGGATGTTTCATCAGAGGCTGAGTGACTACATAAATAGCATAGAAATAACTAAATCAACCAGTTCTCTTATAGCAGCTTCCAACATGAATTGAAAGGTTCTTCTCTTATTTGTATTTACTTATTATTATTATTATTTACATCCACCAGTTGGATGTTCTACGAAACTCAGAAGCGCAGGAAGGGAGGAACTTTCTCTCAGGAGTTGAGAGATAAAAATACACAAATGTGTGAAGGAGCACAGTGAAAAATCCAAAGGAAAGGGTCATTTCATTGGATGTTCTTAGTGAAATTTGTTGTATTGGGTGATGTTTTACCATTGCTTAATTAATTTGTAAGCAGGCAGGTTCTTTTGGTTTTGGCTGCAAGTTAAATTATGTGGTCTCCAGGTAGGTCATATAAACTATTGCAGTGTAGTAGCGCTCTGAAGTGTCAAACATCCAAGGGGTGAAGAGGAAATAATCAAATTCTCTTCCAGCCTTCAGCTGCTCATTCATTGAGCAACTTCTTCCTACATCACACCTTTTAAAACTCTTGCATATTCTTAAGTTTATGGGCAAATACCACCATCTGGGATGCACCCCTCCGAGTGCAAATAATCATAAACAGTACAGTAGAGCTTTCCCTTTTCATTGGTGTGTAGTGCAGACCAGTGATATCTCAGCTGCAGCTCAGACAGCAGCAGGATCAGCTTGTTGCAATTACCAGCAAGGCATCATTAAAAATGAAACACTCTGCCTCCCTGCTGGAGCTTTGATTTCCTGCCACCTCTTGTCATGCTGCCTCCTGATGCAGCTCATTTTGCTGCCCTCTTTGCCAGCTCCAGCCTCCAACAGCTGATACGTCATGAGGCCTGTCACTACCCTTCAGGAGGTAAGAACGGTTTATGTAACCTGAAATACATTGTCCTCATTAATTATTCCTTTAATGTGGTTTTGCTCCTTTTCAAATTCCCTTTCGGTGAAGTCTTCCCCAGAGAGGTGTCTTTATGACTTTTACCATAATCTATATTTTCATTTCCTCAAAGCTCTGGATAAATGCTAGAATCTAACTTTATCCCTTCATTTCTTCTGAAACCTGAGGTGAAACTACAGAAAAATCTGTATATGTTGCATCTCTCTTCCTCATTGTCTCTTGCCACTGTTTGGATGAAATATGTACCGTGGTCTTTTGGTCAGATACAAGTTTTACTCAGAGACTCAATAATTTTTTTTTTTATCCTCAGAAGCTTTCTCTGAGTTACTTCTGTGCTTTGATTTTTAACACTTTTTTGGGGGGCGGGGGTGGGCGTGGCAGGAGAGGACATGATTCCGAAGAGAGGGAACAGGGTACTGGTTATCTACAGCTGGGTTTGGAGAACATAGCTCCTCATCTGAGCACTGTGTGTGGTGTTGAGTCCAGGACATGTCAGAAAGACTGCTTCCAGTTGCATCAGCCCTGCATTTTCAAACAGCAGGGCTTCTGCTGCCTCAGTTAAGTGCCTGCCTTCAAAAGCGTGGTGTGGTGGTCAATTATATTAACATCAACCAGTTTGTCCTCCTTGTCATCTCTCATTTATTTATTTCCACTGTTGCCCCTCTCCTTAAAGAGCAATATGAAAGCGGACCTCCCATTTTTAAGGTGTTTATGAGTGCAATGAAGTTCTGGTTCGTGGCAAGATGCTACAGCAACTACAACAACAAAACCTAGTTATTTGCTGTGTGAGCAGTTGTTGTGGTTTAACCCTTTCCGCAGCTCAGCACCATGCAGCCACTCCCTTACTCCCCCACAAAGTGATGGGGGATGGAAGTGGATGGATAAAAGTGAGAAAACTCATGGGTTGAGATAAAGAAAGTTTAATAAGCTAAAACAAACAAACAAAAGACTCCCACCCCTTAAAAAAAAAACAAAGAAAAACAAGTGATGCAAAAATCCACAAAACACAATTGCTCACCACCAGCCAACTGATGCCCAGCCAGTCCTCAAGCAATGGCAGCCCTGGCAAGCTTTCCCTCCAGTTTTTATTGCTGAGTACTATGTCATATAGTATGGAATATCTTTCTGGTCAGTTGAGGTCAGCTGTCTCAGCTGTGTCCCCTCCCAACTTCCAGCCCACTCCAGCATACTTGCTGTGTGAGAAACAGAAAAGGTCTTGATGCTGTTTAAGCACTGCTCTGCAGTAACTAAAACATCCCTGTATTATCAACACTGTTTCCACCACAAATCCAAACTAGCACCATACAAGCTACTATGATGAAAATTAACTCTATCTCAGCCAACTACATTGGAACGACAATCTGCCTCAAAAGTAGAAGGATAACCAATGAACCGTGATGGTGATAATAAACATTTTCTAGCAGAATATGAGGTGTGAACAGAACACCTGCATTTCATTGCCGTGGCCTTGAACCACAGAGGAGTAAAGTGACCAGATTTTTAGTTGGTTTCTATTGTTAATTTATCTTCTCAGGGGCTTTGGTTGGTATTTTTTGGTCAGCATTATATGTATTACACATTTTTCTCTGCATATTTAATATAAAATATTGTACATACAGTAGTATTTAACAAATATTTCTGTCCTAATCCATGACTCAGGATTGACCAGAATAGGTCACAGCTTTATAACTGGCATGGTCATAGTTTGTTTAAGTGCATTAAAATGCAAAATGGAGCTCTCTGCCAAAAGAGAGTTCGGTGCCTAATTTGTCCACTTTACGATATGTGCCAGTAACTGACAGAACGCACATTCAGTTCTGCACTTCAGGGTTTCACCACAAATCAAAGATACTTTTTCAGTAAATGGAAACCTTTTGGTGAGTGAATCAGAGACCACATCAGGGCTGGAGCTGCAAATAAGTAAATTTCATTACAGCTTTAATTGGGTCCAGGGGTTCAGTATCAACAGCCTCTAAGGAGGGTTTGATACTGATGAAGAAGGAAACGGTGACAAGCTGAATTAAACTTGAGCATTCTAATCAAGACAAGACATGGGTGTCAACTCTGCTCCTTTGATATATCACTTCCTAATGTTATTAGCTAGCAACTATTTATTTGTTCTACTTCTTTGAGGCAACAGATTGGGTTGGATGATATTTATTTTCTGTGCTATTTGTTAAAAGGACAAACAAAGATTTTCTAAAGTTATTTCAAGCAAAGGAATAACTCAACAAGCAAAATACCAATGCCGCTGTGGGTGAAGGAGAAAGAAACCCTATTTGATGTTGATGATTATACCGTATCTTTTATTGTATCCAGAGAAAGAAATACTGAGAATGCTAAGAATAACATTTCATAGGAAACAATGTTTTTATCATGGGGAAAAAATAACGTATTGTCTGTGAATGCTGAACTTAACCTGTACTTTACCATGGGGCCTATGGTTTCTCAGAGACATTAAAAATACATAATTTTCTTATCGTATTCACTGAGTGATGGGAATATATGAGTGGTTACAGGAAGGTGGGAAACAGATGGCTCTAGCCAAACACAACTTGTTCCTCTGTAGCTACTAATTTCTAAGATACAGTTGCTAATTATGCAAAGTTGTGTCCCTTTTTCCTGCCTTATCAAAGTGCAAGACTGCATTGCAACTCATTTAGACCTTTTTTTTTATTATTTTGTGGAAACTTCAGTTATTAATCAAAACAGTAGACTGATCAAAGCCTCTTGCCATTTAAAATGAATATATATTTGGAACTCTTTCATGCTCATTTAGATAACCTGATTAATATCCCAGTAGCATTAAAAAAACCCTACTTTTATGTGAATTTATGGTGCCTAATAACATGTGCTGCCTATTCTAGGGTATCATATGAGGTTTATAGGAATGATTTTTGATTTCTGACACTAAAGCAAAATTTTAAGGACTGGTTGATAACCACTAGATGGTATTCCACCTAGTAGTCCTTTGTGGGTTCCAGCCAATAGAGTGCTCCCAACCTGTTCCCATCTTTCTTTTGGAGAGGATGGGAGCAGCTATTTGAAGAGCAGACGTTCCTTGAATTGCTGAATAGCCCTTGTGTGGCTGTGGCTGTGTGTCTGTCTGTGCAGAGATTGGAGGTTTTCCTTGCTCTGCATCTACATCCGTTCATAACAGCCAACCTCCCAAGTGCAAAAGCAGACTTTGAAGTCTCTATGAGGCTATCACATTTCTTTAGGACATTTGTCACATTTCTTTCCAGACAGTCAGGAAATACAGAACATCTAAGTCTTTTCAATCAAACTGTAGTTTCATTTTGCATTCTGACTTATTCAACGTCCCAGGTGATGGCAGCAACTGGCTGATACTGTTCAGAGGACTGTCCAGGGATCCTGTCTTCTTGCTCTACCACATCAATGGCTCTGGTTACTCTATTCTTGAAGAAAAGGACTTCTCGAAGAAGGAATAGAAACCAGCAAAGACCAAGTGCAGTGTTCAGCTAGAGCTGGAAGAAGTTTCTTGATCAGCTCAGTAAAGCACTTAGGTTAAAATTTTAAAATTCTGTGCCATTACAAAATATTCTACTCAGTTTATTCCAATATATTCCTGCATGTCATGCAGACTCAATGCAGTGTTTCCTAGGGTTTAGTTTTAAAAGGGAACACGATACAGAACGCTTTCTCACAGGGCACTGTACTTGAATTTAGCAGACGGAGCCTTGAGTGAAGTTGTGCAGATTTTGGCCAACAAAACCTAAATGTTCCTCAGATGGTAGTAGCATTTTAGATTCAGAACAAAATATTAGAGAATTGTCTACTGAATCTTCTAGTCCTCTAGAGAGTATTCTAAAGACAATTCAATTTTTTAGATCCAAATATCTTAGTGGGCCTAAAGTTTGTGGGAAAAGAAACTAGGTGTGTAAAGAATTATTTGTGCATTTTATTTGTGTGTGTGTGTCTACCTGCCATAAGTGTTCTTTCTATGAGATGAACCATGACTGCTGTCCATGACTGTGGATACAAAATTTAGGAACTCCATTAAGATGATACCATTCAAATGCAAACTATCCGACTACTGGGAAGAAACACTGTTTTACAAAGAGGAGATGGCAATAATAAATAAGCAATTGTCCAAGAACCCTCTTTGAAGCACAAAACGATGCCAGGACTATTCCAGTAATACTGCTCCAGAATTCAAATCATTCCAATAATAAAGATTATGTTTTCAAAAGCAGCAGGTGGTTCTGGTGTTAGAAATTAACAGCGTATCCTTTCCCAGTTGGGAGAGACCAAAGAGCAGCTCAGTTGTAAGGCTGAAATTATCCGCTGTTTTTGAAACTTTGAGCAATGTGACTGCAGAGGAGCTTTAATTCTGGCCTGAGGTGATAGGGAGAGCTTTCAAGTGGTGACTGGATCTTCAGAGAGCATTTTTCAGGAAATCAAACTGGTAATCCCATCAGATGAATCTTTTGAAAAGTTTTTAATACTTATGCTTCTTGTTGGAGTAGAAAGCCATGGGTAGATCCAAAGCCCAAAAGAAGTAATTGGGAACCACTGTTTATGAATTATTTCAAAGGACTTTGGATCAAGTTCATCGTGACAGCAGGCTTTATCCTGGCATTTTAATACTTCCATACCCAGCTTTATCCAAGGCAGTGAACTGACAGGCAAAAGTAAAGCAAATGTTCTTCTGATCTTGAAGAGAATCTGAAAACACGTGTAATTACCAAATAGAATCAGTTCTGACATGAATAGGCATGTGTAAGAAAAGAGAAGATGAGAAGGGAACTGACGCATGATCAGCAGAAAGTGAAGGATAATAAGAATGTGGTGCCTACGCTTCGGGTCGAACTCCCAAGGTAATGGCCACTCCACATCTGTTCCGTTCTGTGTCTGGAAGTAATTCTGAAAAGTGAACACATATGAGGCCATATGTTGTGCAAGCCCAAAAGTGTCTGTGCAATGGTTTAGTGTGATTCTCAAAAAAAAAAAAAAAAAAAAAAAAATCCTCGAATGAACATTATTTGTTTTAATTATTTTTATAACCCTGCCTGTCAGAGGTGGAAAATTAATTATTTACATGTAATACATGCAGTGTTCAGAGTATAGTAGTAATCTCATTTATAAATGTATTTCATGACAGTGATGCTGCCAGTTATTTATTTATTCATGAATGCCAAGAAAGGCATTCATTTTTGAAAATTCTTGGAGTGAAATAAAGAACATATAGATAATTATGATGGCTTTTTTTTCCAGCAGAATCATTACGTATCTTTTCCACAATTCACAAAACTTTTTAAAAACCACGTAATGGGTTTCCTTTTCTTTCTAACTATTCATCACAAATGTGGTTGTCTATTCAGTTCTAGTTAGCCACCTCCTTGGAAACCTCCTGCGGAAATCTAAAAGAGGATGTAATCAATATCCCCATATTCTGAATCCTCAGCCCTTACTGATACACAGTTGAAATATTTAAGATATGTTTCGAAGCTGGTTCTCTTTTGGAGTTGCAGTAGGAAGAGAACACCCTTTGAGACCTAATTACTTTAAGGACTATTTAGCTCTTCCGCTTTCAAATAGATGCTTACCAACCGCAGTCATGGTTGCTTGTCAGGAAAGAACTACTGCCATGTATCATTATGAAATTAAGGTCCATTTTCAAGGCTCCATTACAGTAGCACAAAGGCATGAGCATATACTGGAAAGGCAGTGAGATGCCATTTGCTTCAGACAGTATGCAGCATCTCACTTTTCTTCGTCACATTTCTCTCACTACCCATCTATTTATACCAGATTATTCCCTGCTGCTTGTGAGGTGGGGGAAAGAGAGACAGCAGCTTGTGCAGCAACCACCACAGACTCTGAAAAGTTAGAAATGGAAAAGGTTAGTCAGCTGATTAACCACATCAAATGGACGTGTTGGATTATGAATGGGAAGTTTATTCTCAACGCATGTATTGTCTCAAGGGAACAGGCAGTGCGTTGTACACCATGGCAGAGCAAGCATCGCAGACCATCTGACCAAACAGGAGAATCAGACTGACAGATTGAGAGCAGGCCCCAGTTTTTTTCATTGCTGAAGGCAAAGTACGTGCTGATGGCTGTAGTAACTAGTGGGTACATCTGTCAAACTACAGAGTGGAGGTAAATGCGCATGTAATCCCAGTGAGCTCTGGATTTATTGACCCTTCAACAGATTCACAGGATGGACCTAATAACACTGGGCCAAAAACTACATATGTACAGGGAAATAACCAGGAATAACATTCTCCTGTTTCTTTTCATACATTTTTAGAACTGTATTTATTTATTTTTTTTTAAAGAAAGAAGACAAAGTGGAGGTCAGAGCCAGGCTTTGATCCGAAGAAACCTTTGCCCCCATCTGGTATCTGAATTTTGAGTCTTGCCCAGTTGAAACCACTTTAATCAATGTTCTCCAAGTTATCAGAAAGTAATAGACATAACAGAAGTCTCTTGGTTATGTCTATGCCTGAGGGCTGGAGGAACCTCACCTCCAAACCTGCCAAAGGCAAATCAATTAAACATTTTGTTTCTCCACTTGTGAAACAAGGATGAACACATTGTGCCCCTCTGGAAAAAGATGGACTCTATTTTTGCTTCTGTACATTCTGTAAATTTGAATAAATTTGAAGCTGAATAAACCTCCGTTCCTCTGCAATCTCATCAGCTTCAGCTGAAATTGCAATCTTTGCCTCTTCATCCCTCCAGGCCTCCTCCTCGGTCCTGCTGTGCTCCTTTCCCAGCCCCTGTGCCTGCTCTCCTACACTGAGGCCAGGATTTCTCACATCAGCAGTGGGTGTACTTTCTGATTCTTTCCCCCCTTTCCTCCCATATACTCTGTGTATTTCATTTTGCATCCTGCTTTCTTTTAACTACCTTTGGGGACCCTCAGGCTTGTCATTCATGGAAAATAGATTGCACTGAGAATAGAGTGCAGACTGGGATAGGGCAACAAAGGAAAGATACATCTGATGAGGTAAATGCTGGCCCCGAGTCCTGAAGAAACCACAGAGCAACATTAACATTTCCAGGCAGCTGGCTCAGCAGTGATGTATTCTCCTACTGGTTAGGCAGCGATCATTGTCAGCGCTCCCAGAGCACCGTGCTCCACAGGAATGAAGGGAGTAGCAGGCTAGCGGTGCTATGAAAAACATGTGCTTGATTTGCTTGTGGTTGGGACAGGACACACAAAGCATGGCTCCAAAAATCTCCTCTGCAGCACCTTCTCCTGGCCCAACTAGAGAAACCACAGCCAGCAGCCGAGAAGAGACTGCCCACCCTGTTGTCTCGCCAGAGGCCAAGAACATGACTGCTTCCGTCAAGCCTGTACTGCCATGAACATCTTTGCGGTGGGGAATGTTCAATGGTAATTGCGATATACGCAACTCTTCAAACAAGCTACATTGCTGCGATGAACAGCAGCTGAGGTCATGTTTACATGCTGACAGATGCAACCTGCAGCCACTTGTGGTTTATAGCCATGGGCAAATAATAGTGTAGACTAACTGGATCTGATTTTTCTCAATCTGTTGAACTCAGCAGTGTTACACTGCTGTAAATGAAAGTATAGCAAGACCTGTAAGTATCTCGGCAGGTTTAACTGAGGACAGTCTGTATTTAATGGGCAACTGGTCAGCCCATGATTTGGGCTCTGCCCTCACAGGGGCAAATGAGGATGCAAAATGCTCCTTCCCTGCATGCTGTGGCCTTTCCACATGCTTTCTCTCTGACCTTGTGTCCAGGTGTACGATAGCAAATGGGCTAAGGCAGCTTCCCAGGGTCCTGCCTGGGAAGGTAGAAGGTAGTTTCGGTAGTTCAAAGGCCATCAGGGCTAGATTCAGCCACGATGTTAATGGGGAACAGACACTCCCTGTCACACTCTACAAAACGTGCACTGTACCACACAATGATAACAGAAGGCTGCACCTCATTTTTCCTTTTACCCCCAGTAAGTCACCGGACCTTTCTAGGGCGTAGAACATGGAATGTAATATTCTGCTGCTTAAGAGTTGCACAAGAAGAAACAGAGAAAGCTTGGGGATGTCTGTACTGCTGAGAGTCGAAGCTGGAAGAGGATGGTGATGGGTATCATGTGTTAGGTTGCAGCACACACACAGAAGCATGGCTGATATCTTGTACTACTTAAAGCCACTGCCTAAATACTGTAGTGTTCAAAAATCTTTTTCCAGTGGTTCCATCTAATGGAGATCTTGTTCCATTGTAGAGTATTTTGTACCATTTGTCATATTTCTTGAAATTTAGCTTTTTTGCTGCAGCATGGGTAGTGACAAAGCACCTTCTGTGCTGTGTCATAACCCTGCCAGTAAATTTCAAATAGAGCATCTGTTTAAAGGAGCACCAATACAGGATGAAAAGTAACACCATAGCAGGGAAGAGGTTAAGTGTATATGAATATAATTGTTTCACGCTCCTTTTCCTTGGTTGAGCTTTTCGTACAAGCTTCTACACTCTCATTAATTGCAGCCAACCATAAAACCCTACAGGTGATCCAAAAGCTTTAAAAGTAGGATTTTTGGGGATGGAGTTTAATTACTTATAAAACCTCCATGTACACTTTTTGCTCAGGGAGGATTCCTGCAGGCTTACCATCAAAAGCGTGATTGGTTTGTGTTTGCCAACTTTCCTGGTAATATCACATGCTCACGTTAATTACTTCATTAGAGGACTAAACAAGAACTTACAAGAGAGGTGAATATATATTCTCTATGCTGTTTAAATACGATTCATTAATAGTGGAGAAGGACGCGGAACAAAACGTGAATGAGCAGGCATGCGATTAGTTGTCTTATGGAAAACCACCACTGATGTTTCACAGCTTCTATTTTCATAACATTTGTTTAGCTTTTCTGTCTTTGAGGACAAACTATTTTCACACAGCTGTCAGCATCTGTGAAAAGTTGTCTTTAAAGGCCTGGTGACTATTATGGCAATGTTTTTTGCATTTTTGGTTCCTTTTTTTTTTTTTTTCCCAAAATACTTTTTTCTCTTAAGAAGCAAACAAAGTTATGAAACAAGCTTATGAATCAAACCATACAATGCTGCAAGGAAACATAAGTTCGTGATTTGAAGGAATGCTGAGGCAAACTATTTTGACCCTGTTTTCTGACCCAGAGTTCACAAAAGTTATGTTCAGAGATACCAGGAATTATCTGGCAGTTGCAAGTGTTGGTAAAAAATTTACCACGAAAATGATTTGCTGCTGGTGTAGGGAAAAAACAGAAGTGAGATGTGCCCATCACCTTTGGAGTGAATAGGTTCATAACTGGGAAGAATTTGTTACATGGGTGTAGTAGAAGATGTAGAGATCAAGTTATGGCTTCTTTGCCACTGCAGCAAAAATCCAGAATATATTATTGTTTAGTGCTCTCCGGACTTCATTACAAATTTGTGTGAGTTCAAACTACTTTAAACTACATTTGGAGATCAAACTGTCCCAAGGATTTTTTCCCTAGGTCCTATAGTGAGTACAGCTCAGCTGAGCTTACTAAACCTCATCATGCCCAGGTCTGAGTTCTACTTGATGAAACCATCAACAGCAAACCATTCTTCATTTGGAAACTTTATACACTGGGTTTTTTAGGGGTTTGGTTTTTTTTGGGTTTTTTTTGTTTGTTTGTTGTTGTTTGTTGGTTAGTTGGGGGTTTTTTTGTTGTTGTTATTGTTTTTATTTTTAATATCTTGTTGCCCAGCAAAGAGAAATACCGATTTTAATCACCTGTAAAGCTGTGACATAGTACTGTACTGAACCAGTCATAAAACTAAAATTTGTGTCCAGATACAACTCTAATTTTCTCGAGTTTCTCATGACACTGTTGGATTTTGTGCATACTTGAGGCATGGCTGGGGGCAGTCAGTTATGAAATAAACAATAAAAAAAAAGGAAAGAAAAACATTGAGGGGTTCAGAATATTTTGCTCTCCACTCACCGCCCCCCACCCCCCCGCCCCTTTTAGGGGTTCTATCTGCAGTCACCCTGTGACTTGGGCACAGAATTCTATTCCCAGTCTCATACAGTTGCTTCTTTCTCACTTCTTGCTCTCCAACTAGCATCTTCTATCCAGGGTTTATCTGTAAGGGTATATCCGGATAAGCCCTTGATAAGCAGAAGGATACCTCTCTCTGGAGGGATATCTGGGTTATGTCCTCTCCTGCGCGCCGTGGCATCCACATAAGAGAAGTCTAAGAACCCTCATGGAGTCACTTACTCTGTCTGCCATGTCAGGAGGCAGTAGCCTTCAGATGAGGGGCAGTAACTAGCAACTTAGGGCTTGTTTTCCCTTCCTCACAGGGCTTTGTTGACTCGCACTGCCTAGTCATGGAGGTTTTACCTGAGAGACTGCTTCATATGTGCAAGGCCCACGAGCTGATGTTTGTTCAATTTGCACATTTTGTGTATGGTTTATAGATTAGTTTGTGGCTGATTCTGGAATGTCACAACTTTATTAAATAATGATGTGAAAGGGCGAAGAAGAGATGTTTCAAACAGCACTTTTATATTTAGGAGACACAAAAAAGCTGAAGTTGCAACAGGAGAGAAATTTTTAAAAGCCAGAGGCAGCAGATTATGAGGAAATAGTGTATAAAAGCAGAAAGACAGAGAAAGAATGAGATTTTAACTCATTTCAGTTAGAAAAATGCACTTGGAAATAATGCTGCTCTCCAGACTGAATACAGCCGTCCCATCAGTCTTCCCAACAGTTCCACCAGCTTTCACTGCGAGCATAAACCAGCAAATGCTGCTTACAGTAAGGGTAGAAACCCTGATCAGAAAAAGGGGAAAGAGTTACCAAATGTCAGCACACTCACTGTCAGTGTTTGGAAACCTGACAGAGGCCCCTATCCAACTCTCACCCATCCCAGTGGACACCCTCCATCCCAACTTTTTTTCACTGGAATACATACTGAGCCTGTTGAGCAGAACTGGTGCAACCAAGACGGAAAGTTAGGGTCACATCAAAATTCCTGTAATCTGCAGCATTTCTGGGAGGCTTGGTTGAAGTTTGCACCCTTTCACTCATACACGCACTGCACACTAGCCAGCCAGGATACTCAGACTACCGACTTTCTAAATATTTCTTGAAACCTCTGGAATGTTTTGGGCAAGATCCAGGAGCTGGAAAAATATAATTGTGGAGCTTCTTGAAAAAAAAAAACAAAAACAACTGGTAATTATTTGAAAGAGCACTAATTTAGAGTGACTGAGGGAACTCAAAAGTTGCTGAACAGACGGAACAGCTGGGTGAGGTTCCAGGTGGAAGGACTTATGCTGGAAATCAAAGCCGCGCAGCTGAGGTTGAAGCTGCTGGGCTCATGCTAAACTCTGTCTCATGCTCATAAGAGCTGGTAACAGCCATACACAGTGCCATCTACTGGGTCTGCGACAGCTTTTAACCATTCCTTTGGAGTCTTGGAGTTCTGAGCTCTGAGTTTGGCTGCCTGAACCTGGCACTGATGGCTCTGTAGCTGAAGGGTCTGGTACGTGGATTTTCTCATTGGCACTGTGAAGCGTAGCTGCAACAATAAATGTATGGCAGCACAGGAGATGTCAGGAAGACCAAAACTTATTGAAAACTGCAAGAAACTGAAAAGCAGCATATGCACTGTGACAAGAAGGGAGAAATACTCCCGGGAACTGTAGGAAATGGCCTTAATAGGGCATGTGAGAAGAAGCAAAAAGCACATCTCCCTCTTACCTCCCACCAGCACCTGGCAGTTAGAAGGACAGATTTCTCTCCCTTGCCTCTCATTCTCTCACACTGATCTGGGACAGCTAGAGCTGAAGACATTTCTCTCATGCCTGTCTGCTCTCTCATGCTTCTGTAACCAGAGTTAGACTGATCATCATGATGGGTTTAGGAAAGAATTTTTCCCCAGCTCTGATTAGGAAGGATCTTTGCATTTTTATTCAAAGTACAAAATCTCTAATGTGGGAAGATGCCAAGAATATTGTCTACAGCTTTTTTTGTAGTAAAGGTCTGGAAATTGTTTTAAGATGTTGGGAAATACTCTGAGGGTTTTGCAGTGTGGGAAAGAGTAGAGTTCTTTGATCCAACAGCATGTTACCTGTTTGAGGACAGGGGATGGGCTCAATTATTCATGTAATCTCTTCTAGTCCTTTGTTCCTCCTGGGGATTTTGCTTCTCTCTTTCTTCCAAGGAAAGAAGAGTGCAAGATTTCATCAATTGCATGCTGCTTTTTCACTTTGTTTAATGACATGACTTACTGCTGTCCAGGAGATAATTCACCTGTGTGAATTGGCTGGGAGATGCAAAGCCTGGCCTTCCTCATTGTGCAGAGTGTGCTTAGAGATGGCTTTCAAGCCATCAGGGAGGGCTTGTTTGCACGAAGAGATGCCTCTTGAGACTGCTGGGGTGGAAGTGTTCATGTCTCTGGAAGTAGAAATTGTCTGATATGGCAGAACGTGGTTTCCTTAATATATGTGCAGAGGATACAGCAAGCAGATGGACCAACAAACAATGGTACGTCAAAGGTACCCAGGAGAGATAATTTCTTAAAGAAACAAGTGAAAACTTCAAGTTAGACATAGGAAATGGTTTGGCTCTTTTTTTTTTTTAGCTTTAATGTGACGTCAACTTTACCTTCTAGAGTTATAGCCTACATCTGCAGTTTCTTTCTTAAATATGAAAGGAACCAGACAAAGATTGTAATTGTGTAAACTTGCGCTTAGATATTGCTGTTGATTTTCTATCTTAGCACATGTACATTTTGCTCTTAATGCAGCTGCAAATAGACGAACATTTGTCTTCCAGAGAAAGGATACAGATTTATCCAATTCAGAGTATCCAGCATGACTTGATTCCCCTTCTTATTTTATGTTCCAGTTTTGTTAAAGTGACAGTGTGAATGCTAGTATTTTGAATTGATTTTATGAAAAACATTGAATCAAAGACACATAGTAAGTGCTGGAGAAAGAGAGAAACAATTGTGATTAAAATAAATAGGCCGTATTTGTTCTTTATCAAGCTCTCCTCTTGGGCACACAGGCATGAAATGTTTTCGTGTAGCAAAAAAAATGCTATAGCTATATAAAAACTAATATATATTAGTTATATATATATATATTATACTCAAAGCATTGTAAAAGAAAAATATAACGCCTCAACCTCTGCATCTTCTCATGGTAATGGTTCCCTATATACCAGTAGCAATTCTCTATAAGTCCTAAAACAAGACTAAATTACTCCGGTAAGGACCTCAATTGCAAATGGTTAAGCAGACATTATGAACTTACAGCAAGGATTTCAGCTAAGTCTGAATTCCACAGTCTCAACTGTGGAAAGAACAAATCCAAGAATCACAAAAGGATGTTAATAGCGCATAGAAGTGAATATACATGACTCTGCTAGTCAGTAAGTGATCAAATAATTAAATAATATAGTACAGTAAAGCTATAAACACATATTAACTATTTATCACTTTGAGTCCTGATTCAGGAAGACAGTTTGGCCTTTGCTTAATTCCCAGCATGTGACTGATCCCTTTGAAGCGAATGGAAAAAAGTTAATTGGGGTCAGAACCTCAAAATGGGAGGTGTCCTTTATTCACTTGAATACCTCCTCCCCAGAGACAGCTCGTGGCTCTCTGCCAAGTCATGTGCATACTCAGGGGTGGGTTATTATCAGCCTTATTCATTCTGTTGGGATTTTCCCCTCCCCCTCTGCCTTCCCCCCTTCCCCCTTAGCATGTCCATTTTCTTCACTGCTCAATCTCATTCTGCTGTCCTAAACCAGAACTGTCCTAATCTCCTTTCACCTCTTCCCTGCATTGCCATGGGTGTATCTTCACACAGGCAAATACCACCCATCGGTGACCTAGATAGCCAATTGCTCTGTGGTTCTCATGCCTACCCCCTCATAGGGAATTACTGATGATCAGTTCCTAAATTCTGGTGTGAACATGGTACCAGGCTTGGTACAGACAGAGCTATACCTGCTCCCCTGGCTGCCACCAGCAAGCTGTAGTGATTCCGTCTGAAGTAGGATTCCTAAATTTAAGCTATTTGTTGATCTTTGTGTGCAGAACTGGTCTGAAACTGTTCCAACATCACTAATAGTACATACAGCACAGTCTGGGAAAGTCTGCCTGGAATGACACGTACATTTACTGGAGAAAACCACGATCCTCACATACCTTCCCTCATAAGCCATCAGACACATCTTTCATTTAGAGAGGCACAGAATCAGTACTTATTCCCGTAACAGATACCTGACTAATACGTTAGAAATGTCTGGTGTGAGTCATTCACTATCTTTGCTTCTGTTTCTTGGTGGTCCAAAAAAACTGTGAAATACCCACCAGAAATGAAGGGAAAAAAAAAAAAAAGGAGTGTAAATATCCACACTGTGTGTAGGATACCTTTGGTGAATATACATGTCTTAAAACTTTCATGTCATTTTTCTACAACACAGACCAAAAGTGTTTCACTGTTTTCAGCCTCAAGCACACTCTTCTGCCCTAGATCTATACATTTAATTGTTTATCTATTTAACTTGTTTTCCCCCGACTTCCTTCCGTGTAGTTTTCTTCTCTTTCCCTCTGGTTATGCACAGCTTTTTTCTGAGAGAACATGTTGTACCCAACCTCTAAGCAGGCTGGTTTCATGTGAGTGGTGCTGATGAGTCTGGGCCTGGCAGCACCAGCTCACGGGATTTGTGGGTCCCCTCACACTGCTTTTTGAAAATTTGGTAGGGGTTACACATTAGGCTGAAAAACAGAAAACTGCATCCAACTCCTATGAATGACTCATGTTGCCAGTTTGTGCTTGCTGTGCTGGAAATATATTTGTAAGAGAATCTTTTACTTTATTGCTAGCAGCAAATGGTTACTTGGAATCATTCATCTTTTCTTTTTTTTTTTCTTTTCCCCTGTTCTCCATGCTACATCCTGAGCTATTTCTTGTTCAGGCAGGTAACCAATTCCTCTTTCCTTCTTCTCAAGAGAACAATCCCAGCCACACAAGGATCAGCTAATGGCTGATTTCTGTCAGCAGCAGCACGTGCAATGGGAATGCCCTGGTGCATCCCTGAAAGCATCTCCTTAGATAGTGCAGAGTGTGCCAAACTGCCCCAGGACCCACCCTGGGCTCTGGTACTGTTCCTACGAGCATGGTCCAACTGCACAGCTGTGATTGGACTGATTTGCAACTGGGAACAGAGTGGATGTGACCACAGATGTTCGTTCACTGATGATTCATTTATCATCTTTCTCCACTTAATTTACCAAAGGTAATCAAATGGCTTCTAGGATCCTGAAATACACCAAAGAGGCTGAGACTTAGCACATCTCACTCTTCAACAGGAGAATTAGACTTTTACTATCTAGACACCATTTCATATGGATGTCCTTACCATGCTAAACCCTTAACGTATGTTTGCTTTGCTCTTTCTATGTTCAGAACTCAGATTTACTAAATTTGGTAATTTTCCTTCCTTTTTTGTCTTCCCCCAGAAGCTTTCCTTATGTTCATTTTATATTGTCAGAGTTCATACTTATTGTATATCAGGGCTCAACACTCTTGCTTAAATTGGCTTTTTCATACTCTCTTTTAGCACAGCCAAACAAATTGGCTAGAACAAATGCTGTAATCTGACTGCATTATTTCTGGACAGAGATGGTAAACTCCTTGACCATAGATCTTAAGCTAAAGAGGGTCCTGAGAGGGTTTTGTGTAAGAAACCTGCCCAAACTCTTGAGCTGACAGCCCCAGAATATGAAATCAAGGGAAGAATTTCATCTAGGTCCTGTCTGCCAAGGATTGCTTCCCTCTCCCTGGGAGTGGGTAGCATCAGCACTGCTAAAGCACGAGGGACAGGCCTGTGGAGTCAGAAGTAACGTAAGAAGGGAAAACAGCTTTATTTTGTGCCTCTTCTTTATTAGTATGAGCTCATACATGGAAGTGCTTGACTCATGTTAAAAATAATTGTGGAGGTTATGAGAAATGCATTTTCTTATTCAATTAAACAAAACAAAACAAAAAAAGGAATTATTTGATCCTGTGAACAAGGAGAAGTTTGACTTTCAATGAACTCTATAGGCTCTCTTGTGAGTTTTTATGCTTAGACTTGTAATTTTTGACCTTTTCCTGGCAGGCCAACCATGCCAAATGGTTTATAGAGTTATATTCACAAAATATGGGAGGTTTAAAATTAATGTCCCTGGATAAACTTTCCAAGTGGGATGCCTGAGCTGGTACAAAGTGTTCTCATATTTGTTCCTCATCATTAACAAATTTGCTCAAAAAATAAAACACTCTCCACATTTCAAATGCATTTATTTCCAGAAAATAACAGTATTTTTAGGAGACATTTGGGATAATTTATGACCTCGTCTTGTAATACCAATTGACTGTTATAGTGGAGAAACGATGATTGAAAGCAGAGAGTAAAAAGACCTAGTAGATTATCTAATCTTTATCTTTTCCAGTACATTGATGTCTCTTGTAGGTACTGGATAAACACAATTGTCAAGGGTTAGGGCTGGGCCAGCCACTGGACAAATGACAGATGCTCTCTATTAACCCCTCTCCCTTCCCAAAGGGGAAGAGGAAGGGAATAAGGGAGAGAGACTTATGATTGGAAAAGAAAACTAAAACTGCTTTAATGAAAATAATAACAATAAAATGAAATATATGCAAATATGTACAATATCAATCCCAAACCCACCCCCCCCCTCCCCGATGGCAATTACATCATCGTCACAACTGGTGCTGCAGGGTAGACACTGGGGAGGGCCCAGACTGGACTCCGTGGCAGACGGGAACCAGATTCAGGAGCTCGATTCCAGAACTGGATTCAGGAATGCACGGTTTGGGATCGACAGCTGAACGGACAGAGTCCTCCTTGGACATCAGCCATTGAATAAAGGAGCTTGACCCTTGTGATCCCTCAGCTTTATACCAAATATGACGTCTATGGGATGGAACACCTTGTTGGTCAGTGTAGAGTCACCTGTCCTGTCTGCTCCTCCCCACAGGTGCAGCCTCTCACTTACTGCACCCCAATGTGGCACACAGGATTTAGCAGTGACCTTGTTCTGCACAGGAGCAAGTACAATCAAGAGCCTTTCTGCACACCAGTCCCTGGTAGTAACTGCAAACATCAAGCGTTATCACCTCTAGAAGCAGACACTGTCTGCCAAACTGTGCCGTTAACTTCAGACAGTGCAGCCACTGAGCAGAGACTGAGCTGGAAAGTAAAACCACCGAACAGTTCTAACTCAAATCAGGACAAAAAAATCTTTTCCTGACAAGTCTCTAAGGTATATTTTTCAGCAAAAGTTTTGCTGGAAACATTAAGAGGGCATCACAGAACAGACAAACGCAGTATGTATTCTACAGACCTCTCATAACTGAGGCTTTATTTCTGCTGCTATGTCTCTTATTTGCTCAGTGTCCTGTTCATCTTAGGATGTTACTGAGGTAAGAAATGCATGAATACCAGTAATGTAGGCCATCATTTATCACTGAAAAAACCCCAAGCTGTATATTCATCAATGAATTATTGTGAATTGCTTGCTAGATACGTGGAAATGTTTAACATAGTCAGGTGTCCAAGTCTTGCTCTCTTTCTGAATGGCCTCATTGTTTGCTCGTGGCTCACAAACGGAGTGATGACATGAATGGGACTTGGGAAAGTATCTATGCTTGAAGAGAATTGATATGAAGATGAGAAAACAGTGCCAGATCATGCTCCCATGAAAGAGCAACTGTGGCAGATATCCAAAGATTACTGAAAGAAGGGACCAGAGGAAATAAACATCTGTCAGGTGAACAATGCCTTAGTTGAATTATGAATACCATGGAAAAGTTTGATAATCTCTAGGAAGGTAAAGTTGAATTTTTGATAATGTCTTGTTATTCAAGTCACTCATGTAAATTTTGAATATTATTTATAATAACATGTAATAAATGATATATAATTGATAATGCACACTAAATTTTAGTTATATTTATGTTTCATATAATGGTAAGATTTGTCCTAGTTAGGAAGAACGTCTTTTGAACCATACCTGCTAGGTGCTTTTAGTTTGATAATGAGCCCTTGATAACTACTATTTCCATAGTTTTTCAGATGCTTTTTCAGCTAATCTGTAGTGATTTCGTTTTGACTAGTTATGTGCAAACTTATTCTGGTTGTGAGAGACTACTTAAAAAGTGATAATTTTTTGCAACCCTTATACTTGCATAAACAACTGCGTTTTTGTTGAGCTTGTAGTCTAATGCCAGTCATGACCCTCAGAGGTGGTGATTCTAGTTTGTGAACAACCACTCTAGACTGCATTTCCATTGTTTGTTTATGAGGATATCATGTGAGAGACTATCACAAGCTTATTAAATCCAAATATATCATATCTACTGCTTCCTATCTACCATAAAAGCCAGTTATCCTGCCCTATAAGCCAGTTATGCCGTCAAAGAAATAAATTTGATTGAGCTTACAAACTTCCTTGGCTGGCACCCTACCAGGTATCAGTGGGATTTGCCAAGATTGTCTTGGCAGCCTCTCACATCGGAGCTATGCAAGTGGGTGGGTTGCAGAAAAGCAGATGGTGTATTTACTCTAAGGAATTATTTGTAATGACATTGTTTATGAGAAACCTATGCTGACTATTTATCACCTTAGGAGTTTCCATACTGCCATTCTTGCACCAGGTGAGAACCATGACTGAGGAGGCATTAATGATTTCCTCTGAAAAACTGTGCAAAGACGTTAAAGTTATAGAAGACTGCAGAAAGGATCTTGTGGTGCCTTTCTTCAAGAAAAGAAATACAGGGAAAACCAAAAAGAACTATAGACCAGTCACCACCCCTTTATTTCTGGACACCGTCCTAGGTTTGGCTGGGATAGGGGTAATTTCTACAGCCAGAATAGCCAGATGGAACCAAACAATGGGATATTCGATACCATACTGACAGTCATGCCCAGTATATATACATATATAAGGTGAGCCTAGCCAGGCAGTTTCAATCAGCGGTTCAGCCCCGGAGCTTGGTGTGGTGCGGTAAGCAGTGTATTGTTTTCTCTCTCTTTGTGTTGTCTAAGTAAAATCTCCTTATCTTAACCCACCTGGCTTTACTTTTACCTTTTTTTTCTTCCCCACCTTGGAGAAGCTTAGGAGGGGAGAGAGCAGCTGTGTGATGTTTAGTCGTCAGCTGGGTTAAAACCAGGACAGGCACAAACCCTTAAAAGATAAGAAGAGGATGAATATACAGCACCAGCTCATAGTGAGCAATCCAGAGGCCCTGGATATAGATTCTGCAGATGTGTGATGCCAAACATACCAGAGAAGGGCAATGAGTCAGAGAGACAGAGTAGTCGTGAAGGGGACTGGCACCCTATAAGCAGTGACCGTGTCTGCCTGCAGGAGAGGACTGCTGGTGTGAGAAGCTACACTGTGCCAATTCCCAGAACTGCCAGGCTGGGGCACCCACGGGACCACACTTCCAACCAAGATCCTGCTTTGTCTTTCAGTGGAGGCAGGCATGAAGAAGCAGGAAAAAAAGGTGTGGACATGATGGGTAGAAAGTGGTTGGGGAAGACATTGAGGTGGGAGCTCTCCAGGGTCCACAGTATAGGAGTGGTGGAGGATACTGAATTCTCAACAAGTGAAATGGAGATGCAGCTGGGCTGCATTTCATACCTGTAAGTTTGATATATCTAGTATCAGACCCCTTACGCCAATCATGGCCAGTCTGAACTGGAAATAGAAGGAATGGTATCTCAGTTATTTAAGCCTTGAATCAACACTAGAGCCAAAATAGATTTATCAAGAAAAAAATATTTTAAATCCATTTACTTTCATTCTGGGAAGGGATAGGAGCCCTTATAGATAGAAGGTAAGTGGTAAGGGTGATATTACTTGGCTTTATCAGCAGTTTTCACACTGTTTCATAGTATTTTCTTAAGCAATGAAGGAAGTGTGGACAATAGAAAATAATCAAAACATGATGCAAAATTGGCTGGAAGAAACATATAGAGAATAGCTGTCATTGGTCCAGTGTCAAAAGGGAAGAACGTATGGACTGAGTTTTTCCTATGGCTGGAGCTGTTCACATTTCATTACTTACTGAAACGTTTTGTGCCTGAATAAGAGGTATGCTTATTAAACTCAGAAATTATGCCAAAATGAGAGAGGCTAAAGGACTCTGTAGGACAGGGTGAGAACTGAAAATTAATCAATGTTATTGGAAATAGCTTCTGGAAAAGTATGCTGTTCACTAGGTTCATCTCACCTAAACTTTATCTAACAGTCTGGTATCCAGTCTAATCTATTCAAAGAGAATCAACATCCCCAAAGTCTTTAAGAAGCTGGAAAATTAGCAAAAAAGACTTGGCTGGTTTGGCTAGAACAAGTGGAAAATAGTGAATTTATAGAGTAACAACCACACAGTCTGAAGATGCATTGACTATAAATCTGCGATATCATGCAGATCTGGAGAAAGCAAATACCAAGCTGAAAGGTATAAGTGGTAATACTGTATATATGAAATGTGAAATAGTTCTTCTGCTATATAGGCACCACAAGAGTCTCTACAGAAACACCATGTTCACTTCTGGCTCCTGCACTTTCGGAAAGAGGTGGATCAACTCAAGAGATCCCAAAGGTAAACTGTGATCTCTGAAGAAGGGTTGATGGATTGTGGAATGTTTAGGGAGGAAAAGGCCAGGTGATCACCAGTACAAGGTAGGGAATATACTGTTCCTCATGCCAGATAGGTGAGGACAAGAGGTGCTGAGGTAAACTCTAAAGAGAGATTTAGTTTGATATTCGTGAAGGAACCAGCAGTGATATGCTATTGAATAATGCATAGGGAGGTTGTGGTAGCTTTAAGGTTTAAAAAGAGAATAGATGAACTCCATTTAAGAATGATACTGTATCGTTGAATCTCCTTCAGAGAAGAGGCATGAAATTGATGATTTGTTGAGGTCCCCGTAAGTCCTATTTTCTGTGGTCTCTCCTTATCAGTGCTCCCTTGTTCTTCCCAAGGCAGCGATAACAGTGTCGGATATGTAATCAATCTGCCCAGGAAAGTTTAATGTTGCACGAATCAAACACAAAAACTCAGCTGATAGATATTGCTTATTTTCCTATATCGACACCCTTACTCATGTGACCTTAGCAAAGTAAATCTCTTTTATCATTGTATAATGGCAGATGAATCATACTCACTTTTAGTAATAACCCTGCAGGTCCTACTATCACTTTTGAGATGTTAATGGAATCACAGAATGGTTGATAGCGGAAGGGACTTCTCAAATTCTTCTTGTCCAATTCAGCTGCTCAGGCAGGGCTACCTAGAGTCTGTTGCTCAGGACCATGTCCAGATGACATGCGATTTTTATCCTAAGCTCTCTGAGGATATGCCAGCTGTCATCAAGCCAGGTATACCATGTACTCACCAAGATGTGCCTTGCAGACCCAGGAACCATGCCATTTGCACTGAAAATGGAGAGGGGTATTTAGGGATAAGTGGTATTTCATTTTCCTGACACAACAGGCTGATTTCTGTAAGCAATCCCAGACTGGTAAACATTTTTGCTAAGGCTTCCATTTGCTAATGGAATTAACTTATCACACACAAATATCAATGTTAACTACATCGGTATTGGCTTGTATTTGCTTTTTCACCAGCAAGTCAAAAATGTCATGGTTTTATATGTACTAACGAGTAGTGTATTTTGCTTCCCTGCAGAAGCAGCTCGCTATTCAGAACAGTAGTTAACCCCACTTCTGAAAGTTTTCATATATGTTAAAAATGAGAGATATATTTAATTATTTGTTTGTTAGGAGTTTCCTGAATCTCTCTCTTGAGCTACCAACTTGGCCACTTCCTAGGCTGACAGTTCCATGTCTTGACACTGCATTTCAGCTCTCATTTCTTACATTCCTCTGGAAATCATGGAGAGACTAGTGTACAGAGTTCATTATTTTGATGCCTAGACACTTGTCTAGCTTCATACTGAAGATCTCAGAATTGCCTGGCTGAGGGTCATGCCAAAGTGCATTAAAAAAGCCCAGAAGAAGTGTAGACAGCATCTAGATACGGAAGGGCTCTTACAGCCTTTGGCAATGTTTATGCCAGAGCAAAACATCTTGGGATGTCTCATTAATAAATCTCTGTCTTCTGACTCATGTCTGCCTTGCAGACATCTAGTGCCTCAGCCTGCCTGGCCTCACATACCTTGACATGCGGGGTCCCAGATGTCCTAGAGAGCTCTCTGCAGCTCAGTGGGAGTGAAGGAGATGGATTAATTTGATCCTGCCAGCAGTCTTAGAGCACATGTAGTAGATAGAATATACTAGAGTCATTGATACAGTCACTGAGATTTCTGTGGCTCCAGCAGATAAAGAACACCTATTACCAGGCAAGACACCCACTTCAGTTTGTTCTGTGACTTGGGCATGTTACTTTTTTTCACATTGGTTTGTTTACCTGTAAAATTATTTCTTTTTATTTTTCTGGATGTGTATACCTTACTTAGTGCTGCTTCTCTAACCGCTCTGATCTGAAAAGGTACCAAGTTGTTACATAAACTACAACTACCACAAAAATGAAGCCCTACAGTGAAAAACAGCATTGTCAACAGTCCATCCTTAAAAATGAAGATTACTAAGGAGTAGGATGATTGCAACCACGAAACAACGGGTTTTTGAGGAAAGCACCAGATCTTTCTGATGGGTCATTGTCATGAAGTATTTTGTCAAAAGTGAATTTTAAAACCTAAGAGGTATTTTTCCAAATGCAAATGAAATCTATATGTAGTAATCAACAAAAAAGTAAATAAGCATATCTTTAATAAAAAAGCATAGTAAATTCCTACACAATATAGTTCATTTGTTGTTGAGTCCTCAAAACTGGTTAGTGGCAGCAGTTAACTGGTATAAAGTTAGTGCTACTGTCTCTTACAACTTTTCTCTACAGGGTCTGTTACAACTTTTCTCTACAGGCTTTTAACATCTGCCTAGGCATGTTTTAGCAGAATTGTTCTGTATTTAATACCATATTTTCTTCCATTATCTTTTCAAGGATATAAGAAATCAAGGATGGGATTACAAAAGTTTCTGGAATTAACCACTGGGAATACTGGTTTTTGTGAATATGAGCCAGTGCTGCATAAGCTCAGCATTTCTGGATTATTTGTTTTTCCTCTGTCCTTTTTTTTTGTTGTTTCTTACTTATCCCTTATTGTAGTATTTTATCTTTAAAAATTTATTAGAATGCATGAGTTCAGCAAACTTCTTCAGACCACCGTGCTGGGAAGAGCAAGAGAGGTACAGAGTTTGCTCCTTGGACTTAGCAAAGAGACTCTCTGATCACTGAGGATTAGTGCACACAATATAGCACATGTTCACAAAGTAAGTGTGAAAAGAGGTCTGCCTATATTTAAATTTCTGCCAGTCTAAAATTACCATGTGGTTGTGATTTGTCCAGGCAGAGGACAGGACAGCAATATCCCCGGGATATCACTGTCAGACCACAACTCAGGCCTGCGTTGTGCCCAAGGGCTGCTTGTGCCCCCCTTGGTAAACCACGCTGAAATTTCCTTTGCCTCAACTATCCACTGGTTGAATTATAATGATGGCACCTATGGGTCTCGTCAGATAAAAATTTGAGGGAGACTGTGATACAATGCCATATGTTGGATAAGTATCTCGGAAATAACCTATTTTCTAAATTACGTGCTGTAAGTTTTAAAAAAATACGGAGCTTTTGACAAAGAGTCGGTATGTATGCAGCAAATGAATACTTTCTGATCATTGATGTTTTTCTAGCAGAAATTCATCAAGTTGCAAAAAATCCATAACCATCTAGCCATTAGCAAACACCTTTGAAATTTTGATGGAAAGACTATGCTGTCATAAGGGTTTGGTGGGTTTTTTTTCACTATACAGTGAGGATTTGTACTTTTTTTTTTAATTTAAAGTAAAATTTTAGCAAAAGTTGATTCTTTTTTGCTCAGGGACAAGGGAAAGAAGGATTATTGTTTCCCCCTTTAAAATGTAAAAGAATACACTTTAAAAAGTGTTGGCACTAAAGAGCCATAAGAGTTTTGGCCAGCAAAGAGAAACAAGTACTTTGCTAAATCTGGATGTCTGGATTCAGAGCCATGTATTTAGGTTCTAGTACATTCAATTTTCACACATTATGGAATTTTTTTAAGGTTGTTTAAAAAATTCTGTGACTGTTTCTTCAATTAAGGTCCGATTTTTGAGTGCTTGACAGTGGAAGATATGAGGATATTTTTTTCTTGGGTGCCTACGCTCTCACTTGATAGAAATAGAACTGATCAAGATTTTCAAAAAAAAGCATTGTTACAGAGCCATAAAACTAGGCTGTAGGAATTTTCTGATGTGCTATCATGTCACTCAGTGCCATAGCTGAATTGATGAATAAATGGTAAAAAAACCCCCTGTGCAACAGAGGAAATTAAAGGTCACATACAGCAATAAAATGGAAGTAAAATTCTGCATTATATATGCACATAAAGACATTTTACTTCTCTGTGTTATTTAAATAATTTATTTGATAACCATGTGGCCAGAATGAGAATGAAATGAATATTGGACAATGCTGTTCCACCTCACACTTCATGAAAATATTATTTGGGGAAACTATTCCTCAAATGCCTCTAGCAGAAGCTTTCCTTTGATGCATTCTGTCCTTTAAGACATTTTCAACAATCTCAGGTCACTACTTGAGGACATATTCTCCCAAGTGAGAGGAAGACAACAACTTCTTTTCACAGAAATATTTTGAATTTCTTACATTTTTTAAGACATTTTGCTGCCTGAATATGCTTCCCTGTGTTCTGAAGTGAGAAAATAGTCTTGTTTTATAAATTTAGGGTAGATTGTAGCCTCTGTAACTCAGGTGCTTGTGCAGAGATAAGCAGTAGTAGAGTTCTTCTTCAAAAGCTGTATCATCTATCGATCTCCATTGCCTGAATAGGGATTATAGGTATTTCCTGCCTCTATTAAGACTCTGCATATTGTAACCACCTCAAGTTTCTTACCACCAGTGCTGCTGCTATAAGGGAGAAGGCCATCATCTGTCACACAGAGGGGTAGAGGGGAGGCTTGTGCCCTTCTGGAGTGGAGCTGGTTGCTAGATGGGACAATTCTGGTGGTCTAAAATGGCGTTAGATGCCAATGTGGCATACCTGAATCCTGCTTGAGTAGTCTGCCATTGAGGAGGAGGGCTCCAGCAAGATATATTCAATTTTTCAACTATATACTTCTCTTAATGTAAAGGAAAAGAATAAATTCATTAGGATTCCTACTTTCAAGGTGTGGAGAATGATTTCTCATCTTTATTTTAGAGGTAATCAGTCAGTTACATTTGAAGGTGTCCGAAGAAAAGCAGTGGTACCCCAGGAAAGGACCTTTCCATTTTTGGCTGGTACTACAGTTAACATTTTACCAGGTAGGCAGAGATAAAAAAAACCATTGTATAAAAGTTATGTGCAGAATCTAATAACTTTTATCTAATGAAATAATAGAATAAACTGACTTCAACAGCAAACTCAGTTCAACAACAAAACCCCTGACTCATGGCCCAAACTTAGGGGAAGTTTATGGTATAAAAAGCATTTTTATCAACTGAGACTTGATCACGTGTAATTTAGCTTGAATGGAGAAAGTTGGCTTTTGAATAGAGAAAGACAGAGTATTCATAATAAATGCACTACTTTGGTTGAAAGAGTAATCAGCACATAAATCTTCAAATTTAACCCTGATGAGTTTCCTCCTGACCACAAGTAAGAACAAGTTGGAAGAAAATCTTGCCTGAATGCTTGCTGAGTAGGGAGTTTAATTAACTTACCTTCAAAGGATAATTTTCAAAACATACCAAGACGAATGCTCTGCAGGAACTTATTAAAACCAAATTATGTTTTAATTTGTTCTTGGATGAAAAGCACAAAACAGCTTAATAAAATGAACTATCATCTCGGCTGAGATGCAAGCAATCACATTTTTGTGGTATGGAGCTGGCTTTCATCAGGAATTTCTAATTGCCAGTGAAGTACTAAATATGATCATCATGTCATGGGAGTATTACTACCAAGGTAAATACCAGGTGAAATGATTATTTTCTCCCCCAGACCTTCCTATCTTCCAGTATTGTACTGCCCCATACATGCACATTACACCATACTTATACAGGCATACAACCTAACATGCTCAGATTAATAATTGTGACAATAATAATTAAGAAATAGAAATTGTATAATAGGCCACAACTCTTTAAACAGAACCAAAACCTTAATATCTTTTCCAAAATTATCTTCAATTTTTTGAATTTTTGTTTTTTATAGGAATATTATATACAGCTTCTGCAATAAGCTGTTATTTTGTTTAATTATAGAAAGCACAAATAAGTGAACTGGGTAGTGAATCTGTTAATGGTGGTGATGACTGTTGCAGGTTGTTAATCCTACAGGGTTCTGTTCTTGTCACAGTCACTCTCATCCTCTCTTCCAAATCCTCCTCTGCAACATTTGCAGTATAATTTGCTGTGTTTCAATTTAATCAGTGTGCATTTTCAACAAGCAATTTTATAGATGTCACAGAATAAGTTAAAGACCTAACAACATTTAAAGAACTACACAAGGCAGTCTCTTAAGTATTAGAGAATGATGGAGTAAGTCCTGAGAACTGAGGAGGGAAAATAAAGAAATTTAGAAATAGGACAAGAAGAATCTGGTTGATTTTCTAAACTTCATTGTCCAGAAAGCTGTTGGTACTAGTTGATCTTGAAGTCTGAGATGATCTTACAATAAATACAGGATTGCAAGAAACAGCTAATACTGCTCTATTGCTAGCAAGTCATACCCAAGTGAATGATCCTTTGTCTAGTCCATTTGTATAGTATCTAAGGAAGAGGGCGGTGCCAATAGGATGGTTTTTCAACAGCCTCATACAAGAATGACATCTCACACACAATTTAGTGAAATACGGTCTACATGACATTCCTGTAAACTGGATGCCCAACGTAGGCAAAAGCAATTATCACTATTGTGCTATGAAACTTGAATTGGCTACGATTCTTCAACCTTTTTATTATGGAAAAGCACCAGCTATGTTTACAGTGCTAAATGCAAAGTACCTCCATTTATGTGCGGATAACACTACCTAAAAGAGGTTGAAGTTTTTTCAAGAACAGGATGAAGTGTTAGGTACAAACAGGACAAACTCCAGATACCAGGCTGGTTCCCGAAGTGCAAGTCATTATCATCATTTTATATCTTGATAAATAGCAATTTTCCAAATTCTGGGTCTTGTCAGGCACTGATAAGTTGATCTTCAACAATGGAATTCTATCGGATCTTCATTGGAGCAGGGGGAAGGCTTTAACAGTTCACGTTATTCAAGAACAGAAAGAAGGACTCATGTTCATTTCAGTCTCTTGAGGTGAAAACATTAAGTGGGAAAGTTCCTGTTCAGTCCTGGCTTCCCTTAGTCAAGTGGTACGTAGAGAGAACTATTCTGTAACTGTAACTATCTATCTCCTCTGTCCAAGCTTCATTTTGTCATTGTTCGTTTCAGGCTGATGCAGCTACGTAGTTCAAAGCTCTGTTCCATGCCTTCTTCCTTAGAGCTGAAGCAGAGGAGATTAGAAGAGTATTGTGGTTTTGCTTCTTTCTTCAGCTGTGGAATGATGACTGAAGCACACATACATGAGTCACACACTTGTCAAAAAGTTTCTTTGAGATTGGACAATCATATTGGGTTGGCGATCAAGAGAGGAAATACAATGTAAACCCCCAGAACTACACTACAGTGTCCTTTACTTGGTCCAAGGAACTGGCCAGTATTTGGAGAAAATTTATTTTAACATTATTTGTTTCTTTCATGCAATTATTTACCAAATCCCATACACGAAATTCTGTTTTCCAGAATTCCTAGGGGAATTCCTTTCCTTTGCTTTCTCAGACTAACATTCTATACAGGGTTTTACCCAAGAAACTCCTTGACTCATCTCGTCTTACTTTCTTTCGAGTTTACACTCTCACTGATTGTTTTGAAGTCTCCTCAGTTTCTTCCTGTCCGCTGGCTGCTTCTCAGTTCTTTCTGACAAATGAATACAAATAGCTTCACTAATTAATTCCCGGCCCCTGTGTTTTCCTTCAGTTTGGTTTGGGCCATGGCCTTCAGTGTATCCTTTTTTTGCTCATCAAGGGGCATTTAATCATTCCTTCTTTTAGTGTTACTGGAAGAACAGGATTGTGGTCTCCAGCAGGCTTTTTTATTTGAAACAGTGAAATTCAGACTTGTTACAATGAAAGATTCTTTTCTGGCCTACTCTTAATTACCATTTCCAGGCATTCTTGTTGGTATGGATCCTGGAAATTTTTCATGTGATCCTTTTGCTTAGGTGCGGCAACCACATAACCACAGGCACTAATGGATTGTTCTAGGGTCAGAGACTTGCTGTATGTGAGCGGAAAGTGGAGTGCGGGAGAGATGGATGAGAAGTCTGGATAAAAAAAGAGTCTGACTGACAATATTCATTAACATAAGTATTTTCTAAGTTTTTCTCATAACAGATGTACAATGATGAAGGATGACATAGTTCATAGGAAAGAAGAACCTGTGAAGTTCCTTTATTCACTGAGACACACAAATTTGCATTTAAAGTGCGGTAAAAGCCAGATATGTAACACCTTTAATATTCAAAGGTATTACCATTGTGCCTGGCTGCCATATAAATTAAAAATGGCACTGATTCCTAGTTAATAAACTCTAATTTTCATTTCTCCAGTGGTTATTCTCCTTTCTCAAGTATGGTTTTATCATTATATATCCAGACAAACTTTTTTTTGAGGGAAAACATGTGAAAATGGCTCATGTGGTTTTGTAAGGTGGTGTGGGTAAGACATGAAATCTGGTGGGTATAGTGATATACAGAAATTCCTGAAATAAGAAGTGTCACTAGGTGTGGTAACTTTTTTTCTGTTGTATGCCATGAGTGAGGGGCCTAATTCCTATACATGAGGTAATTAGCCCCTTAATTTTTGTGTTTTAGCATGTTGGGTTAGCCACCACCCCACGGCCCAAAAGGGGTGTACCTGAAACTCACCTTTGGTATGAACATTGACATCTGAGCGAAACTACACTGCAGGGAGTGAAACCACTTACAGGATTTACAGATCCCAGATCCCCGTATCTAATTAAGAACGTTTAGTTTAGGCATTGGTCTGACACTTAGAGTACTTGTCTGGGAAGCGGAAGCCCTGGCTTTCAGGCCAGGAAACGCACCAATCACCCAACATTTTGCTTAGCAAGCAATCCTCACTCTGGGTGGTGGTGGGCTATGGTGCAGACAGGAATGCACAGGGAGAACAGACTGGCTTTGTAACATAGTGGTTAGAGAATTCACTTCGCTTTTGGAAAAGCTTGGCTCCTGGGCCGTGTGCCCAGAACTGTTTGTGCATTTTACTTCAGATCATCACTGGATAAAAACCAGCAACACTGAAGAGAACAATGACTGGAACTGCACCTCTCCGCCTTTCCAGCAACGTTCCCGAGTCATTACAATATTAAGTCAAGCACCCATTGCCACTGTGGTTTTAACTGTCCATGGTTCCAGCATCAACAAGAGGTATGGAAAGTGAGTGCTTATCCAGAACAATCTCTCATTTAATAGTTCAGGAAAAATAGATCACATGCTCAAAAAGTAAGTCTTAAAAGAAGATCAATTCTCCACGCCACTTGAAGAGTGGAAACTTATGGGTTTTTCAGCTGACCTCAGAGAAATATGCTATAAACATGCCTCATGTGAGGATGCACAAGAGACACAATTCCAGAAATGACTCTCTGGGTTGCAACCTCATGTTGGAGAGGGAGTTTAAATCATTGCAAAAGATGATAATACCTGATAACTCAACTAGATAAGGCTAGAAACTGTAGGTGGGCAGGCTCTCTGAAGGACATAAGTGCGCTAGATGGATGTGGTGGTTTAGCGTTTGTGTGGTTTCGGTAGTGGGGGAAGGGGCTGCTGGTTTTTGTTTGGTGTGGCTTTGTAGTGGGAGTTGGGTTGCTGGTGCAGGCCTTGTAAGAAGTTTCTCGAAGAATAAAGCTCTCTACAGGCTCCAATTTGGTGCCGCCTCTGGCCAGGACTGAGTCAATCAGCACCTCTGCAAGTAAATTTATTGAAGAGAAGAAACAGTTTTTGCAACAGCTTTTGTTTTGGGGAGCTTGCTTTTGTTTTGGAGGGGGTAGGATGGAAGGAGAGGCAACATGTGGAACCAAACGTGTGGTCACCCAGGGTAGTTAAGAAGTTGGGGAGACATGCTGGAGCAGTAATTTCCCTTTGGTCTGTGGCAAGATGGCGGGCTGAGACCTGGCAATCCCCGGACATCACTGGTGGAGAAATGTTTGGGTTGCAGAGAGCTGTGGAGTAGCCCACAATGCAGCAGGCAGTTGATCCTGAAAAAGGCCGTGAATTTGAGGAAGATTTGCACTGGGGTGATTTATCACTGCGATAACCACCACTGGTGGAAGACCTCCCATGCTAGCTAGGAGAGTTCATGGAGGACTGTCTCCTGTGGGAGGGACACCACGTTGCTGCAAGATAGAAATGAGAACCGTTTCCCTGGATAAGAGCAAGTGACAGAAGCAGCATGGAACTAACTGGGACTGACCGCAACCGCTTGTCCGCCGCCCCCGCTGCACCGAGTCGTGGGGGTGGATGTAGCAAAGCTGGGCCAGCAAAGAAGGGAGGGGTGGGGAGAAAGATGTATTTGAGATCCTGCTGTTTTTCTCACTGTCTACTCTGAGTGCATTGGTGATTTTTAAATTAAATTGATTTTGTTTTCCGAAGTTAAGTCTGTCTTTTGCCCGTGACCATAATTGGAGACTGTGCTCTTGTCTCGCCCCTTAAGTCATTTATTGTGTTTTCTCCCACTGGAGTGAGAGAGCGAACGTGGTTCTTTGTTGCTAGCTGAGTCTAAACCATGACAATGGACTAAAAGATGATTAAAAGATCACCCAAAAGGTGGACTTCCAATTGATCAGTACTTTGAATTTAGGCAACAAGCATATTCTTGGAGCACTAGAATGCTCTCTAGATCTTCTTCCAGCTTCCATGAATAGACAGACTTTCCTAAACTTCTTTAGTTTCAAATAATCCTGACTGAGGCTGCCAGTTCTTGAAGTGTTTCCATATACTTGTTATGAACTTTTGGTTTAGGCTTCAGAGGTGTCCCAGTTTTTGCAGTCTGACAAATTTCAGCCTAACTGAGGACAGAACTCATGTTGGTCTGTTCTGTTATAGAAACATTGGAGGAAATAAAATTTTTATAATTTTTTCACACTTTTAAAATTTTCTTTATTGGTCCAAGATGAGCCTTTTAGCTCAGATGGGAAGCTGACAGTGAGCTACATATTTTCTAATTTATATTATAATGAAATTTGAGGTGATTGTTGTTTCTATCTGTGTAGCTCTTTATTTTTTTAGAAACACCATTTTTTCATAAAGTATCAAAAACATATGAAAGAGGTACACATATGAAAAATGCTAAAAACATTTTTCTTCTAATATCATTTTACTTAGAATGACTGAACTAAGTAAAAGTAAATTACTAAAGGTAAAAACTAAAAGATAGTTCTCAACTTTCGGGCATTATACAATGCTACAATAGCTTTTTTTTTTTTTTTTTTTTTAATATTGTCTGTTCCTAAAAATGTATGGCCTCCAGATCCTGGTGAAGATAATCTCACTAGCACAGCAGGCTTTAGAAAACTTCTCCAGTGGCTTTAACTCTGTTCCAAAGTTCCTCTGGTTCTCTTCTGTTTTAATTATTTATAATACCTTAAACTTCTTTTTCTTAAAAAGTTATGGACTTTTAACCACCTATTGCTCTTAGTTACATTTAAAATTGCTTTAACTGAAAGTGAGTAAAGTAGGATTTTATTTCCCTTATTTTTTGGGAAACTTCCATTAGCATATTAGATAGGACTCTGTTTATACTCAGCTTCACTCTTTACTCTTTAGAAGAGCTATTCTCCTTTATCATCAATAAAGTGAATATTTCATGTAGTCCCAGGGAGTGAACACTGTTTCATAGCAGGAAAGTATACTTAGCAAAATCTCAGAGGGTAAAAAGCTTTAATGTACTTTTGAGTTGTTTCAAATATCAATTAGATTTCAAGGGGTCTGTGTCTAATTCTGATTCTCAGAATTATTTCTTGGGAAATAAACTTCCCAATCAATTATATTATGCTATCTACATCTGTTCATATTTATCTAGAGTTTATGAGACGGATCAAGATTGTTGCCAACTCTTGTGATTTTATTACACGTCTTATGAGATTTTGTTGAGAGTTTTCTCTAAATCTCACATGATCTCATATTTATTGTTTCAAACCTAATGAAATCTCCCTCAAGTATAATGGTTCTTATTACTTTCTGCAGGACTTACTCAAATGAAACTACCCTTAGCTGTGGTACAATCATTCCCCTACAATCTTTGTCTTTTCAGTAAGAAGTATGATTGCTATCATCAGCTTCTCAAGATCTTGTCAAATATAAGAAATATCTGTATCTGTGCTTAATAGGCTCTTTAGCAAACTGTTAGGAAAGAAATTAATAAAAATATCTATATTTAAGAAGGAGAAACTGTATTTTGAGTTCTAGAACATATTTTGAAAGAAAAGATGAAGACTACAGGAAAATGTATTTTAAAGATACATGGATTTACGTACCACTGATCCAAAAGCATCTTTGACAAGATAGCAAACATTCAAGACACCCTCCCCACAAGCTATTAATCTAATCTATCTGGACTTCATTAACACGTGTAATAGTGTTAGAAGAATAGTGATAGAAGAATATGGGCACTGGGCCAGAGTTAGACAAGAAGTGTCTTCAGGAGAACTCTCAAGGAGATGTGTTGCTGGGGAAAAAAGTAGGCAGGACAGAGATCACAATGGAGTTCCTCAGTAGTTAGTTCAGGGATTTTCTTCTGTTAATTTTCTCATTGGTGAAAGAAAATTGAACTTGAATATTGAAATTTCATGGTGAACTTGGGTAACATTGAACGCATGTAAAAATAGTGAATGGAAATACATTAGTATATTATACAACACTGATTTTCTGTTGTTTTGTTTTTTTTAAATGGGTTTTATTTGGTTGTTGGTTTTGGATTTATTTTTCTTCTTCTTCTTTTCTCTTTTTCTTTTTCTTTTTCTTCTTTTTCTTTTTCTCTTCTTTTTTCTCTTTTTCTTATTCTATTTCTTCTTTTTTCTTTTTTTTTTTTCTTTTTTCTTTTTCTTTTTCTTTTTCTTTTTCTTTTTCTTTTTCTTTTTCTTTTTCTTTTTCTTTTTCTTTTTCTTTTTCTTTTCTTTTTCTTTTTCTTTTTCCTTTTCACCAGGACCTATGTAGTGAATTTGACACAGAATAGGTCAAATGTTTTTGGAATGTTCATTCCAACATGTGAGCTATACAAATTCAATCTTGCTAAATTCTTTATTTATCAATATCTTACTGAAATTAACATGAATTAGAAAGAGGAATATTGATAGTCATAGTGTGTTCAGCTCAAAAAGATACTAACAAAAGTCAAACACTGGTGTATGTGTACACATGAAGAAAAAACCCCTTGTTTAAAGTTTTCAGTATTAGTGTTTGGGTTGTAATAGTTTTAGAAAAATCAGTATGTCTTTTTGCTTTTCTATCTCTCTAAAGGTAAGTTTTAAGGAACATATTTCAAGGTAAATTTAAAAAAAAAGAAAAAGAAGATAACTTGGCAGGCAAAATGAAACTCCACATAAGCTTGAATAAATTGTCTTCATGTTGCCAGCATTAATTGAGATCAGTCATAGTATTATAAACAAAGAGCAGAAACATAACCGTTTTACATAAACAGCTATAGGTAGGCTGTATTTTATCTATCCAGAACCGTTCCACACAATCACAACAGCCTAACTGTCTTTCTGTTGACTTCCTACTATTTCAAAACACCGTCCCATACAACACAGATATTTTCTGCTAGCAGCTAATGCCATTTGTCTCAGGGCAGAAAACCTGTTAGTTTCAGCAATGTCTTAGAAGGCAAACAGCATTGGTAAATAAAGAAACCAACCTACAGCTTCCCTTTGAAGCTTCCAACTGTTGACAAGTCACAGGATTTAAGAAAGAGGAGAGGCTGTGCCAATAATTGTGTTAAATAATGCTTCTGCTGTGTATTAAGGCATAGGAGTTCAGTACGTGCCTTGAGCACTGTGTGACTTCGCAAAGATGCTTTCCTGGCCTTTGTCCTTTGTGACTTCTGTTTACCAACTCTTTGATGCAAGGCTCATGCCATAAAAACTCAGTAATTCCCAGAGAGTATTGTCATCCCTGAGTACTCTTCTGCTACCATTTTTTATCTCCGGTTCTTGCATACACTCTGTATTTATTTCTGCAGAGTGACACAGTTTCCGCAGCGGAGATGGAGAGTCTCTCCTAGCTCTAACTTCTTCACAGGCTGTGCTACAGAGTATTTTGATGAACTGGGCCTTTTCCTTGAAATGAACATAGTATAAGGCTTTTAAATGTCCTTTCTTGCAGGGGCTTAAAACTGAGAACTCCTGGTTTCTGTATTTCAGCCACTGGAGAATTTGTCAGTCTGAAACGTAGGCTCTGGCAGCCTTGGCTGGCAGCTAACACTCTCTTGAGTTTAAATTCCAGTTGTGTACTCCACTCCATTGTAGGTGTGGGAGCTAGTCTGAATGGAGCTCAGAGTTCCCCAAATGGTTTCCATTAAGCAGTCCCTCTTTTCAGGTATGCAGCATGTATGCCTGTCATAGCTGTCTTGGATTTTGTGGTAGAAGCAAGTGAATTTGCATGAAATGTCACAAAGGTATCATTTCAGAAGATGCTATGCTTTTTTTCCCCCCATAATTTCAAAGAATGTTGTTTGAGTTTCAAAATTCACCAAGTTTGTGAAGTTGAATCAAGAATTTTCCTTTTTGAATGCAAGCTATCACCTGTGGGATTAACCCACCTATATGAACTTCCTTCAGCAATTCCATTTCTGTTTTCTCTTGTGAAAATGTCTTGGCAGCAGTTTCTTCCTTCTGAAACAATTCTCACCTGTCTGACATTTCCTCTCTATTACTCATGCTGCACAAGGCCAATAAAATAAATATGTAGCCAGCTCCAGGTTCTTTTTCTCTGCTGTGTGGTTCATCTCATTATGGATTCCATGTCATGTTAAGTTGGGAAGAGTGGAAGGAGTCTTTAGTTGTTTTATATCTTCCTTTGTTTTCTCAATCTTTCAGCACCAAACCCATCGGTTGTAAAAAGCTCTGGTTATACTTTTGTGTGTTGCTGAGTATCATGTACGTCTTCCCTCGTCCTATCATGATTTCATTCTGAATAGCAAGTTATCATCTATTCTATTTGCTTATCAGATCATGGTAAAGCCCTTCTTTCAATAGGACGAATATCTTGGACATTTGGTCTTCTGGGCCATATACTTGCAATTGAAAATTTTAACATCCTGTTTCATCATGAGGCAGACTGTTGCTGTAGTCTGAGCTGCTGATTATGTTTTGGGATTATCCTCTGGTCGTTTGATACGTACTTTATGCAGCTGCATTGGTTTTTTTCAGCATCTCACAGTAGTGCAATTGTCTCTGCTACTATCAGTTAAACAGGTTGGTAAGGTTGGGAGTAGCAAATGAGAAACAACAAATTTATAGTAGTACCAGGAGAAAAGGTCCTGTTTTTTAGATCAAATTCTGACTCATTGACAGACTGGGAGAAAAAGTGGTAAGGAACCAGAATGACTGGGAAGGCTTAATCATATTGTACAGTATGAAAATAAAAAAATAATGTTATGAAAATTTAGCTAAGCCAGGGGATGAAAATGTATATTGATCTAGAAGCCAGAGAGAAACACACAAGACCCACAGTGTCAATAAACTTTGGGGGCATCATTTAAACAAAAGACAGAAGACTTCATCTATGTATTTGTACATACGTATACATTCATTTCAAAATACTAAAAAAGTATAAAGAATGGAACTCTTTGTGATAGACAAAGGAGGATGTATGTCTGGAGAGATGGTCAGTTCTTAGAAAATTAGAATTCACTCTTTCCTAAAGATCCAACTGGAATTCTTTTTGGCCCTGCATTCTTTAATTAGAAAATACTTTTTTCTTTTTATGATATAGAGGGTTGTAATATCTGAATAGATGACATTTTGATCTAAAGAAGAAGAGCAGACCAAGTGTAAAGCAGCTTAATCTGCTTTGATTAGTTTTGAAATGTAGTTTAATCTGTCGAGCAACAACTTGACGAAACCTGTGAACTTGTAAAGCAAAAATAGCATAACTGGAGAAAAAAAAATATGAAAGTGCACAATTGTTTACATGAAAGTTTAGACATGTCAAAGCATGCCTCAGCAGAAAAAGAAGGAGTGAAAATATTACCTTGAAATACAGGCAGACAAATTTGAGTGTCTAGTCTAGATGTCCAAACCAGTATAAGCCACACAGGCATTCAGATCTCAAGAATGGAAAAGATGTCCAGCTGGTGTGGTATGCAAATCTCAATAATGAATCTAAGAAAGGTAAGAAGTTTTAATTCAGGGGCCTCAGTGCTGAGATATAGTGCAAGTGCTAAGCAAGTAGAAAATAAAATTCCACCTAGAGTTTGTATGGTTTAGTTCTAATAGTGTAGTCAATACAGGCAATACTTAGCCTGTTTATCCCAGTGATTTATCCTAGATAGAAAGTAAAAGAAGCTGACTATCAATTCTTCTGTGTCCTGGTCTATACAATGTTTCTGCCACTGGTCAACATTTTCATTAATGACATAAATGATGGAAGAAAGAACATATTGATTACTTTTGCAGACAACGCCAACACGTTGGAACAGCACAGTAGAGGACAAGGTTAGAATTTAGCCAGGAATTCGACAACTTGGAGAGGAGATATGAGAAAAATAGGATGTGTTTCAGCAAGTATAAGCAAAGATCTCTATATTTAACCAGGAATTGTCAGCTGCATAAACACAGGTTTTGAAACAACCAGCTGCCTAGCAGTTCTGCAGAGAAAGATCCCAAGGTTGAGTGGATCATAGCTGGACATGAATCAACATCGCAGCATGCACTAAGAAAGGCAAGCCAAATACTAGACTATATAAAGAGTCATGTCTTCTGTAAGACATATGAAGAAGTTCTGCTCAGCTTAGCATTAGCACCACCTTAGCTGGAGCACCGTAGAGGACTATAGAGTGCTGTAGAGGACTATTAAGATAAGTGTAGGTTGGTTTGAAAGAGAAGAGGTGTGAGCACAGGCAGAGGCTAGAAAATATAATGGATGAAAAAAGATGTAAATATTGTAGTTGTTTGGTCTAGAGAGAGGAAGACTGACGTGAGACATGATAACAGACTTCAAATATTTAAAAAGCTACTGCAAGATGGAAGGAAATACATCAGTAGTGGATAGTGTAAGAAATAGTTGGCTTAAACTACAGCAAAAGAAACTTAGGCTAGACATTAGGAAAAACTTTCTAAGGATAAGTGAAATACCAAGACAGATTGCCTAAAAAGGTTGTGTAATACTTATCTACATCATTAGAGGCTTTTAAGGATTCATTAAACAGGTATTTGCCAGGAATATTTTAACTCAGCACTTAAAAGTGAAATGTACATGTAGATGAAATTGTTCATAAGCCAATCAAGTTTCACTGGTGGTACTGAAGCCATTTTGGTTCCAGAAACAGGTATCAGGTACTTAGCCAGTGAACTATATATCATGATGTAAGAAGCTTTCATGATGATTTACAGAGACTTGGAATATGAGTGAGTACCCTTGCAATTCAAGCAGACATATGCGCCGTGTGTCAGAGAATGCATATCCTGCCTGTTGCCCTGCTAGATTTAGCGGACTCGTTTATGACCTTGGGGATAGTGCTGAGGATAGCCAGATGTTCTGGATCCATTCTTGGTCATTTAATTTCTACAGGATGATGTAATCTTGCCTGGAATAACTTCTCTCTCTGTCACAAAATTGCAACCAATATCTGGGAAGGTGAAATGTTGCTGCTTGGACAACCCTATCTTTTCTCACTATATTGGTCAAGAATAGCTTGATTGCCTGGTTCCATTGGGTACAAGTGACCTGAGTGGTGACACAAGGGCCAAGCTTCATTATGTCTTCCTCATGAACCACCCACAGAAAGTGTGTTCACACCATGTAGAACAGGATCTCAGAGTTGCTGCTGAGTTTGGCTGAATTTGAACTGTAGTATAGTCACCTGAATTGAAGGAAGGTGCATTACAGAGGGGGAAAACCATCTGGAATAGGTATCAGGTGGCTGTGAGATCCTCTGGGCAGGTTGAATGGTTGCCTCCAATATACCTTACCTTCACCAATGTAAATGTCAGCTAATACACTCCAGTCAGTGTTGGGACTCCACATCAGGGTAGGGGCAGCCTTAGATTTTCTCTTGTGTGTATTACAGATAAAGGATCTAAAAAGGTGTCAATAGCACCAAAGAGTAGATTTTTCAGGGACAACTCTATAAGGGCTGTTTATAGATTATAGCACAGCATACAGCACAAACAATTGAGTTCTTAAAATAGGGAGGAGGATTGAAAACCATTTTATTCTACCAAATACCCCAAAACCAGAATGCAAAAATTTGATATGGGTGAGAAGCCATCCTTCTAAAAAGAGTCAAGGGGAATATAAAGAATGAATACCTGAAGAATGAGAAAAAGAGATATAAATATGAAAGAATATAATTTACGGTCAATTTATAAGGTAATGAATAAGGAACATGACAGCATACTGATGATTGATGGAGCAAAAGTAAGGTGGCTTTTAAACATGAATTTAGAACAAGGAAAAATCTTAGTGATTTACAGTTAAATGTAATTCAGAATATCGTACAAACTCACTCCAGCATTGCTTATTGACTTGTAAAATTTTAATTGTTCCTTCTGCTTTCTTATTTTGCTTTTTTTCTAGTTTTAAATATTCTGTTTGTCTGGCTAGTTAGTTAACACATCCTGTTCTTCATTGCCTGCCAGTTACTGCAATTCCCCTCCATGTCACAAATCACTGTAATCACATGGCTTTCCAGTTTCTTCTCAGCATTTCCCTTGTTACTCAAATACAGAATAATATTACAGAGTTAATAATAAATCCAATGATTTTGAGACTTATCTAACCTCTCTGATTTTTAATGGACTGTTGGTTATGTCTCAAATGAGGATATGCTCTTGCAGGACTAATAAAAAACCACCCACTATCATAGTGTAAACAGTATTTTATCGGTTTTTTTTTTTTCCTGGCAAAGATTTTCTTACAAAGTAGCGTTCACTCTGATCATCTGTGCTCATTTAAGTGAAACTAAGAAGTTTCTTTTTCTGATTTAGATTCCAGGCTTCCCAATTTTTTTTTTTTTAAATTTAGTGACATCAGAATCATTGCCTATTTTTTTATCAATATTTTTAATTCTTTTCTGATTTTAAGACTTATTAATTCTTTCCTAGAAATTTTCGCAACAGTTAATATCAAGAGGAACTCCAAAGTTTCCTAAATTTAATCTGTATATTATAGACCAGGTAAATTCACCCAAAGGCACCACCCTTTTTGGCAAAACTTCAGTAGATTTTAACAAAGAGCAGATGAGATTAATATTCCATCAATGGTGGTAAAATAGTTGAGGCCAACATAAATGATATCAGTGAGTCAGATATGGGATTCTAGATGATCAGTGAATGGTAAATCAGGCTACAGAAGAAGGGGAAAACTTGCAAAGGTGAAAATGCTCCTTCTAAAAAAGGGACCTGTGACCATTAAAAATGTTGTGCAACATACTTCAGTCAAGCACGTGGAGGCTTCTGCATGCCCTGATCAATCTTTCTCAAGATGCTGCTGTCTTCAACGATAAGGTTAGCACTTTGTGATCAATGTCTGATGCAGCAGAGAAAGATAAAATCAAAATTCTCCTCATTTGTAAGTCATGTTATGCAATTACTACTAACCCTGAGAACCTAATTTATTAATACGTATTATTGAGCTATAAAGACATGAATGCTACTTTGTACGCTGTGGTGCTAGAAAGTGTTCTATCCAGCCATCTCAACTCTGCCTTCACTTGATGCAGGTAGAAAACAAACCGTGTTTCTTAAAACATTACACTAATTTTTCCTCAAAAATTCCAACCAAATGTCCATCCACTATGACCCTTTGACAACTCTTTCAGTGTTTAATCCCACATCTGCTGTCAGGCTGCCTCAGGCACACATGGCAAAAGATCTTTTACAATTACAGGCCATTTTTATGGCACTCTTGAAACTTCTGACAAAATCCAGGACAAAATGGCCTCATAACAGTGCCTAGTATGGGAAGTTAACAGCATATGTGATGGGACACCCAAAACTGAGAGGGTGTTTGCTTGAAACTGATTATGTTAAAAAGCAAGATGAAAATAAGCCAATTAAAGAGTATCCAGTGAATTACAGAGATGATGGTAAAAAGAAGGCATCAACTTGAGAAGCAGTGTCACAGGAGCATTACAGCCTGTAATAATAGGGTGTTGGAAGAGGCCTCGGAGTGGGAGAAGAAGCAGTGACCTATCCGGGCACAGCCAAGCATTGTCTCGCAGCATCCCCAGCACTGCCTGGGCTGGGCCCAGCAGCATCCTGTGGGTGACCTGGGGAAACCCCTCCTTGGGGTGCACATGGGGCATCTGCCCACAGCGGTGCCTCAGTGGGATGTTGGCAGCAGCAGAGGTGCATGCACAGCTGGAGCTTCCACAACGCCTCATGAGGATCTGACGGTTTATGCTGTATAGCTGATACCAATAACACAGTTCACCGATGACTGGCTAATTGCACATCTTTAATAAATCAATAAAAACTGTTTCCATCCTGACTTGTTTAATGTAGGTGAACTGAGTGTTTTCCCATGTGCCAGTCCCATACACCTGACTCTGCATCGTTCTTTTCTACTCTGAAAAGAAAGCACCCTCTTCCATAGCTCACATGGTATGTTCCCAGAGTTAATACCTTTTGTTTGGTTGTATTGAACACAGCTGGCTGCATTCTAACAATTTCAGAAAATTATCTAGAATGCTTCGTGTCAGTTACTTGTTCCCATTACTTTCTGTCATGACAATTTTTTTTTAAAATTCTGATTTTTAACAGAATTATTTGGTAAGATAAAAATACTTGTTAACACTGGACCAAGAAATTTTTGTTATTTGTAATACTTTTACATATTAGCTTTGAAAATTGTATGCTGTGCGCTGTCAACAAGACACTTCTCAAGTAACTTAATTTTTGTCCTGCCTTTGGTGTATAATGCAATAGTGAAAATGTCGTAAAGTAATAAATCAAGTACTGACTGTAAATCATCGGAATGTGTTATCTTCCAAATACACTATGTCAGTGCCATTGCTTTTAGAAACTAGATTTGTATAGCTGTCAATAAAGACCACAAATTTATTTCTGACAGGAATTTGTCTGTGAACAAGATTGACTCATTTGAATTCCAGGTTTTATCTTTATTTGCATGTATCTATGAATCTATTTTTCTTTTTTTAGCCTTCCTATTAGTTAGGCTAACTGATTTGTAATTCACAGGATTATTATTTTTATCCTGTTTAAATATTTGAACTGCATTTGTAGTTATCCAATCACTTGGAATTTCTTCAGTTTCCCAGGACTTGTGAAATATCATACAAGTTGTTCTGAAAGCTTCCAGCTGGTTTACTCAGAGCCCTTGGGTGTCAGTTATCTGGGTCTGTTGATTTACAAATATTTAATTTCAACAGATGTTCCTTTACATCTTTCTTTGCTACGCATGGTAAACTAGCTATTACAGCAGCAACAGCATCTGAGATATATATAACCTCATGCCTCCTTCCACATATAGTACAGAAATGTCTATTGGCCGTTTCTGCATTGTAATTCATTTTTTGCCAGAGCCATCTAGATGGACATGTACCTGCAATCCAGTCCTCTCAGTATAGCTTTCCGTCAGTTTCAGCAGGCCTTCAACAACTCCTTTTAACTACGCTTGCCTCCTACCCAGGATAACCTTTTTTCGTGTCCTTGGAATTGCGGTTTATGACTTCCCCATAGGACACTAATGAACAGATCCTTCCTTTTAATAAGACACTCTACCTTAAATACATGTGCTTCGTTAGTTATCTTCAGTTGCTTCAAAGTTGGTAAAAGTGACCAGTTCAGGGATCAGGTATGTTGATAATGGGTTAGTGCCGTGCTCTGTTCTCATAACTGAAATCTAACTAGATTAAGATCGCTGGCATCTTTTTTTAGGTAAGTCATTGCCACATCTCTGCCAGTAGACATAATGCCCAAATACTGAGTTACCTCATTGCTGTCTGCTCTTGGCTACTCAATTTGTCCAGCAAAGACCCCTTGAGTTGAAGTCACTCTTGGCAACACTGTTTTTTTCCTATCTGTGGTTTAAGGAGCAGTTTGCACTGTGCATAAAAGATTAAGACTGTAACAGAAAGATACCTTCTTTAGTTTCATTAACCAGAACTGCTGTCCATAAACTTTCACAGTGCAGTGTCTGGAGTCCTCTGTGGTTACAGTGTCTTGCATGTGAACTGTTACTTCTTCTCCCTCATCCCTCTTCCAGCCATTCTATTTTTCCAAAGACAAATTGCAGGATTAGTTGCAATATTCATGCAATAAGATTGCAATACCTGCTCTGTAGTCCTTCTCGCACATGAACATCTCCCTGCCAGTCATCACAGCAGCAGCCTAGACTCCAAGTATTGTTATAGAGATGTTAAAGAAGGATGTCTTCCTTCTGTGCTTACATTATTATGAGGTCACAAATTCCGTGTGCATAGCTTAGTCCATCTCCTATAATGACCATGCTATTATTCTGATCTATCTAGGTAGCTGTAAAACCTTTCTGGCTAATCTTTGATTCAGAGAAAATAACCATCTGATTTATACAATGCTTTCACTATAGCAAATGATTCCACTTTACCCAAATTACACATTTCTCTCTCCACTCACATAAAACAAGTTTTCATGTGTAGTAGATACGGCCTTTTTGACTCCTGTTACTCAAGAAGCAGAAGGGATTTCTGAGAATGCCAGAAGGCTACTCTATCTGCTTTCTACCCAGTTTTTCGTCCAAGAAGTAACATAGGTTATTTTCACATTTGGATGATGACTCTGGTAGATGTTGAATAGATAATCCAAAAACCTCACTGTAGAGAGCTTCTAAACTGACAGGTTAGTACAAGCTCACTTTTCCTATCTAACTGAGTATAGATACTCTAAGCCAATAAAACAGCTCTAAGTATAAAACTTGAATAAATCTGTTAGTTCATTCTAGATATATGTCCGATATAATGGAAGGACCTCTGCAGCTCGCAACATTCAATGGACACATAGACATAAAAAACTGACTCATAAAACTTATTTTAAGCATGAAAAGTGCTTGTCATTGCATGACAAATGTGAAGAAAGTTATGGTAAAATTTTGGATCTTTATAGCTGGGAGTTCACCCTAAGTGTGCACACATGAAGATCATGAACTAAATGTACACCCAGGTATCTAACCACAACTATATACTTAGCAGAACTGCAAGCTTTTTTTTTTTTTTTTTCTTTTTTAAACTCAAAAATTGTTTGATTCGGGGAGGAAAAATTTTTTAAAAAATCACTCTCAGAAGTACGTTATTGGGAATAATAATATCTTGATAATGATCTTAGTACGCCATTTTTACTCTTTCAGAATGGACATCTTGATGTACTTGCAGATGCAAACAGAAGTGTATTGATGGTCTGGCTCCATCTCACAAAGAGTAAGTTGATAAAAGAGGAAATATATGGAGTACTGTAGAAGTAAGACCAGTATTACTGCTGCACAGGGTGTCATTTGTCTAATTTTATTTTTGAGACAGATATTGCAGGTGCCTGTAATAGTATATGCACTCTGGAACAACCCATATATAATGTAAAAGAGGTTAGGAAAGAGTTCAGCTCTATTTCTTTTCTATGACATTTAGAACCACTTTGTGAATATTTTTTCTCCTTAGTTACAGGTAGTTTTCCACTGTTTAACAGTGGCAGAAAATTATTAATGATTTTAAAAATAAAACAATTAATTTAATTTCTGTATCAGGTAACTAAGCAAGGTTTTTTTTCCCTGGGTTTTCCGTATCAAACTAGAAATTTTTATTCTCAAAAGAACTAAAAAATATCTTCTTGAAAATGAATAGGCAAGCTACTATATAGATCATGAAAACATCATGCTGCTTTAGCACATGTGATATTAATTTGAATGGGACAGAATATAACATTCAAAATAAGTGATTGTCTAGCAATGAGACATGAGAAATCCCCAGTGTGAGATATTTGTTTTGAATTTCAGTTTGGTTTCAGTATTTCAGTTCCTGACACTGAAGATGATATTCATATATCACATCTAACACAGACTATCTCTTTTGACAGGATAATCAGAAAAATTGCCATTGTCTAAAGGCACATTAGGAGAAAGAGAAGATATATAGTGGACAAAGGGAAGATGAACGATGACCTTCAGAAAGAAGACACATTACTTATACACACTCTGCCACTGAAGACTGGAAAGATAATGCAGCTACAGGAATGAATGATAGACACTATGGCTAATCTTGGGCCTCGCAGGTGTTTGTGCCTGGCAGCATATATGGGATGAGAGATACACTACCTGTGGTAAAGGAGGATAGTGTTGGCATGACTTGAGTTAATTGAATACGTTTAAGTCTGTGGGACCAGATGGAGTGCAACATGACGAACTGGCTGAGGTCTTTGCAAGGCCGATCGCTATGGTCACTGAACAACAAGGCAAACATTTCATTTATCTTCCAAAAGAGGTCAGTCACCCTCAAAGGAGTAATCAGGAACTGCAGACCAGTCACCTTCAACTCAGCCCCCATAAACAAGTTGTGGAGAAAGTCCTCCAAGAAGCCGTGTCCAGGCATTGAAATCCCAAAAGAACAGGTAGTTTTACCTCGACGAACTCTGATTTCAGATGCATACATAAATGAAAAAATGTCGTCCCGTCCCCTCCCACCCCCTTTCCTTCTTTAGTCTCATGCCCTATTTTTCTTTTCATCGGCTGGCCTGTGGCAAACACTTAGCTATGTTTTGTTGGAATATGTGTTTTTGTCTATAGGGTTGTTATGCATGGTTAGAATTGTTGCGGATGATTCAGCTTTTGTCTCACCTTTTCTCCAAGTATCCCTGACAGCAGAACATCACCTTGTTACACTGGCTGAGTTGCACTATTCTATATTAATCATAGCAATCCTGAGTTTTCCTGTTAGACGATGATGAAATGCTGAGGTTGAAGGCACTGACCTGAGGAGATCATAGCTAATTTCATGGCTGGAGGAATACTAACTATATATCTTAGGTAATTTTTGTCTTGGAAAGATTAATGCACATATTTCATTCAACTTGATTTGCTTCATTTACAAAATTGGCAATTGGGACCCTTTATAAAATGGCTCTGCTCTTTAAACACTTGCATTTGGTAAAAATGTTAGAATGGTTTCTTCAGATTGCTGTCATTGGTTTATTTATGTGTTAGTTTAATTTTATTTATTTATTTGTAGTTGCAGAAGACTTCCATTTCATCGATTATATATAGTTCACTTTTGACAAACACGAAGTTGTAAAATAGCAAAAGTAATATTTCACTCTAAAAGTTATGGCAATTCTACAAAAGAGCAGCGAATTTCAGATTAAATACTTTAGAAAAAATGAAATTATGTTTGTGTTCATTTATGAGTTCAAAAGTTGTCTTAATTTCATTTATACCAGGCTACATTCTTCTGCAGGTTGCTTTTTTGCACACTATTGTTTACCCTTTAGATTTCACTTTATGTGATCTATCATTGTCTTTTCTGAAAGTAATTTCCTATTTTCTGAGAAACTCTGGTAGTGGAGATGGGTGTGGATATTTGAACCAGCAAATCCTTGGCTTAACACTTGGTTCAGCAGAGAACTTGAAACTGCGAATACCTTTAAGAACCATTGATTTTCATGGGTCTGTTCATATACTTTAAAGTAAGCATGCCCTTCTGCACTTCTCTTGAGTATGTCTGTATCCAAGAAGAGAGGGCTCTGCTGGGCTCAGGAAGGGGAGATGTGCTTTTCCCCTCAGTTAAGTGCTCAGAGATGTCCATGTGCCTGGAGTACCCAAACATTTGCAGATGACCTTGGAGAAGAAAAAAAAAAAAGATAATGCTGATTTGTACTCAGTCATGAACATTTCAATAGCTATTTGCCATGCACTTGTGTAATGTCAGTTCATGATTTTGGTTTGTTAATTTTCGAGAAGATTTAGACCAGTGCACAGATCCTACTGCATAGAAACTTCAGTGTGTGAGACCAGTGTGCTTGATTTACTAGCAAATGTTGCTATTATGGCTTCTTCATAGCCCCTTTGCAACCATTATCATCTCCTAAACAACTTCTGTTACCACCAAATACTAGACAAAACTAGCCTTGCTACTAGAAGTCAAACTGCAATTTATAAACATGTGAAGTTTTTAATGCAAAATTCAGCTGAACTTTGTATCCTTTGTGGATTATCTCCCTCTTGAGAAAAGATTATTACCATTACATCAGAATGGAAGCAGCATTAGCATACATGTCTGAAACTGCAAAGTACGACTTAGATAATATTTTTAGTCTTGAAAAGGACTGGTGTACCTAGTCTGAGATTCTGTATCTGTATAATCCCTTCCTGTTGCCTGGAATGAAATCTCCAACATACACTTTTCACCTGAAGATCTCTCCTCCTTGCCTTGCCTTGCCTTGCCTTCCCTTTTTGTGTTAACTAATTCCCCTTCTAATGAACACATCTGGAGTTAACAAAGAAAAGAAGCTAATGCTGCCATTTGTGCATCATCACTGCACTCAGTCTTCCCCATATTCTGTCCCTTTCCCTGCTCTTTGCCTCTTGTCTTTTCAGTGGTTAAAGCCTGTTAGAGGAGGAATTGCATTTATGTGAAACAAAGCACCGTGGAGACAATTTTTCAATGAGCTCCTGAGGCTTCCTGTAATATCTATAATACAAAATAGTTTAATGTGGCAACAGTTCAGGAAGGACAAGAAAAAACAAATGGCATTTAGGTCACATTCCTACTTTCTGAGAAAATACTGAGTGACAAAAGAAGGAAAAGAAATAAACTTATATCTGGAAAAAGCTAATGTATGTAGCTAAGTCCCCTAGCATGAAAGAACTGTGTCACAGACATAGCTGAGGTTAAGAATAGACATGTTACATCATCTTTTACACAATGCAGTAGTGGGAAAGGGGAGGAAATGGGGCCTTAGGAGCGGAATAAGTAAATCAAAGACAGATTTTATAGAAAAATAGCTAGACTGGAAGCTCCTTAGGAAAAATCTGGATTGTGGTCTGTGTTAGATACAGGTGAGGAAAGAATGGAAAGAACTACTCTAACAAGAAGAGAAGTTGGGGTTACTGATGACATGGAAGAAATGGTCAGAGGATCTGAGAACATTCAGTTTTTTTTTTCTTTTCTCCATTTTTTTTTTTTTTTTTTTTTTTTTAAGAAAACCTGTAATTACTTAGCGACGGTGTGGCAGCCTTTCAAACTCCAGAGTCTCCCTAAGCCCAACAGGAAAAATGTATACAAAACTCTGAACAGTTTCTTTCCCACACTAAAGTTTATCCAAGACTGCAACCAAATTAGAGAAAGTTCTTTTCAGAGCAAATTCTTCAAGACCATACCTCTAACACCTCTTCTATAGCATGTAGAAAAATAAGGGAGTTCCATTAGTCATAATGTCATTTGTTTCATTAGTCATAAGGGAGTTTCATAAGACAGCACAGAACCTTTACAGGATGGAGCAGCACTCAGCAGTGGCAACATCCCATCCTTGTTGGAGAAAAGTGGCACTTAGATGGCAGGAGAGTTGCCATTTGGAGTGTACAGAGGAGCTCCTAATAAATGTAAACCATAAGCCAGCTGAATGCTAGGCTTCTTTGCGCAGACCAAACAAATAGTTCAAAAACTCCTTCTTTATTTCATTGGTGGCTTTAATCATGAATAATCCAGCAAGGATACTTAACCTGTTAAACCATAGTGGAAGGAGCTGAGCTGGATGGCCTATCAGCCTCTAAATCTTCAGGTAGGACTTTGTAGAAAGACCTGTTCTATGCTTCCGTTTCTAGCTTGGAGCAGAGAAACAGAGGGAAGGAGTTAAAAAGAGTACTCAGTGTTTCTTAGTTCAGCTGGAAAAAAACAGCATCGCAGCTCTGGAAGTATAGACTGGAAGTCTGAGAGCAATTTAAACTGTTTGGAGAAAAGTTTGGAAAAATAAACAAAGTGCATATGGTTATATGGGAAAAAAGCTGGATAGTAAATGATTAACTGAGAAGCAGGTGTCAGGCAAAGGTTACACAAGCTATAGTCTAGGGATAAAGGTGAACTGGGGACGATGCAATACGTCTGCTGAAACCAACCATTAGTTTCATTCTGGAGTGCTGCATAGATTCGTGGGACAGAACAGGGTCTACTTGGAAGCTGTGTTTTGTCTCTGGATACTATATAGACGGAAACACATTCTGGAACGTCCTGGAATTTAGTACCCCTTATCGTTCTATGTTTTTGGCAATTACGCTTATTTTTATTTAATATTCTTCATTATGCTGATACAATTTTCGTTCAGACAAGCAAGCAGGTTTAGGAAAAGTGTGTTTCACGTAAGGGACCGTAGCTTCTAATTCTACTCTCACTTGGGGCCTGTGTCTAGGAGAGTGTGTGTCCCAGCAGCAGGCAAAGGAGCAGTTCCTAATTAGTTTGATTTCACAGCCCCACATAAATCCAAAAGTAAGCCAGTGCTAGCATAAGATGTGCTCACCTTGAAAAGGGTACATGTGTTTTTATATCCAACCCTTCTTTAGGAAAGCAGCTCTTAGATTACAACAAGCATCACAAAGGTGTAAAAATCTAATGAGACTTGTAGAGAGACACTGTGAATCAGAAAACCATTTGCCTCAACCACAGCAACTGTTTTCAGGGCAGCCTGGCCCTGTGACGGCCTCCAGACGAGGTAATGGACTCCGTCCATCGGTTCCATCTTCTCAGTGGCTTCTTGACCCTGATGGCTTCATCTCACAAACTTACTGCTGCACATCTCTTAGGAGACTTTGGGCAAGCTCTCATTAATGGAGACTAGACAGAAGATAGTGCATACATATATGACAGAAATAAGTTAAAGATGATTGAGTAAAATTAACTTTGGCATTTTTAAAATTTTGAAGAGTGTTTTAAAATAATTTCCTGCGGTATGTAATATAAAGTGAAAATTGTGTGGTTTTATGCAAAGCTAAAATAGAAGACTGCCTTCTAATCATTGCACAATCAATGAGACACAACATTACATGAACAGATAATGGAAGTTTATGCACTTGGATCATTTTTAAAGAAGAAAATAAATAATATTTAGGTTTTCATTTATTTTTTTGTCAGTTCAGAGGAAACTGTCTTGTAAGTATGCTCCCTGTTACAATTTTGGACGATCATTTCCTGATTCCTGACAGATTACCTGGTTTTGGTCCTTCAAAGTAAACCAGTTAAAAAAACCTCCAGAACTATAGGGGGTTAAGCTGTCAGAAATGTAAGTCTAAACGTAGGTAATACCTGCTCTGTTTGCTATTTTAACCTGAACAGACACTGGCTCAGCCTACTCCGAAAAAAAGAATAAATTTGAAACAGATGTCCAGAAGTCACATATTCTACAGGAGTCCTGCCTGAAACAGCCTAACCAAGCAGGGTCACTATGGATGAACACTGAGATTGTTCAAGATTAAATAGCAGAGAGAGAACTGGCATATTATGGCAGCCTTCATTGTTTCCATTATTACCATGGTTTTATAGGATTTAGAAATCTTCTACAGTTTAACATGTTATATCCCAACTAAATTCAGTCAGATGTTACTATTGCTGTAAATTCCCTCAAAAAGAATTCTGCTGGCTTTCATTTTGAGTCTGGCAAATGCGATAAAAGAGATAGATAGCATCATTTGTCTTGTAGTCACTAGGCAGTCCCACAGAAAATGGTAGTGCAGCTCAGAGCTTGTCAGCAATGGAATTTGAATGCTACTACCATGTTTCGGCCATGTTTCTATCATAGGCAAAAAGCCTCTGACAAATCCTTTTTGCTACTGCTCTGTGTCATTGTATCTTTCCATATATGACAGTATAAATGTCTGCGGTTCCACAGGTGCTACCCACAAGGGTAAAGTCATCAATGGGTAAAACCCTCTCCTGACTGCCTCGTACCCTGGTGTGATAAACTCTGTCAGTTACTACTGGAACCAATGCCATTGGTCAATCTACAGTCCAGCAAGAAGTGCCTTAATTCCCTCATCAGTACACCCTTTCACACAAATCTTCACTTTAAATAGAGGGCTGAAATGGGGCTTACTGGTCCTTGATTGCTCTGTGCAGCAGAAAGCCCCAGGACCTCACTAGGGTAGCGGAGAGACAAGGAAGGAGGAATAGTAACGTGGAAGCATGTGTTGCCTCAAGAATGAGCTAAGATGTTCTAGCAGTTTTCTGGAACTAAATACTCCACTAACTTTACTTAACATAGCTGGGAATATTGTCCAGAATTCTAAATAGTTGTTTATTCACAGTGAGTACAAACACTTAATCTGAAATCTACTTCTTTAACAAAATTCTTGAGTTATCCTGCTTATTTATGCTTATCTTGATTGTCTGAATGGGATATTTTAACACTGGAATTCTCAGGGCAACTGATATGGTACCAATGTTTTGTATCGAGTGTGTTCATGTCAAATGCAGGCATTTGTCTACATGCAGCTTTATGCTGGATTTTAATTTGTGTTCCCTTCTGGAGACACGTTAGCACACCAAAGCGGTAAGTGGAAGTTGGGATTATGTGGAACTGTGTAAAGAACCAATATTGACTTGCTTTTCATGCTGGCATTTTGCCTTTCACTCTGGAAGTCTTCTGGAAGGAATTTTGCCTTCCAGTCTGCTTTTTAGACACCTACTAGCAAAGAATCTCATTGCTGGCATTAAGCCTTGACATATTGAAATTATATTGGAACTAATGACTCTGTAGATTTGTACAATGATTGCTGATGATTTCCATATACATACACCACATAGTTAAAAAAAAATTAACAGCCTGTAAAATAAGTATAGAAAGAACTGACGAGGACTGTTCAGTTCATTATTAGCTCATGAGATAATATGTATCTCACTCATTTTATATCACATGAAATGCTTTCAGGAGAGCCATTTGGCAGGTCAAATACACATTTCTACATGAAGCTAAATATATAGTTACGAAACTCAAGCAGTTTGTCTCTTGGATACATTTTTCTTCTTTAACATCTAGCATGTAATTTTGTAAAATCCTTTGGTCTTAATGCAACAGATGGAGGAAAATATTTCAAGACAGTCCTCCAAAACAAAGACTTGAAAATTAGTGTTCTGGTTGTGATGGGTTTTCATTCTGAGTTCTGTATCAAATGATAGCTTGGTATATGTTGTCCAAAATAAAAGGATAATCAAGTCCAGCAACAGTGTTCTAGCCCTAAAATCAGTTAATTTTAGGAATGTAAATAGACCAAAGTGCTTGAGTCATTCTCCCTTCCCTTCCCTTCCCTTCCCTTCCCTTCCCTTCCCTTCCCTTCCCTTCCCTTCCCTTCCCTTCCCTTCCCTTCCCTTCCCTTCCCTTCCCTTCCCTTCCCTTCCCTTCCCTTCCCTTCCCTTCCCTTCCCTTCCCTTCCCTTCCCTTCCCTTCCCTTCCCTTCCCTTCCCTTCCCTTCCCTTCCCTTCCCTTCCCTTCCCTTCCCTTCCCTTCCCTTCCCTTCCCTTCCCTTCCCTTCCCTTCCCTTCCCTTCCCTTCCCTTCCCTTCCCTTCCCTTCCCTTCCCTTCCCTTCCCTTCCCTTCCCTTCCCTTTAGATGGATAATTTCACTAAAGCAAGAGAGCTTAAGTTGCTTATAATAATTTCCTTTATTAAGTGCAACTTTCCCTGTGGCTTAAGAGAGCATTGCAAGAATGAGAGTTTTCTGCAAACCAATCATGAACTTATCTGTTGCATACTGAACACATGTCCCCAAATCACAAAAAAACCCAAAAAACCAAAAAACCAAAAAAAACCACCCAAGAAACTTAGATACCATAGAACTCTGCTATGACCCCATTTTTAATTTATCTGTTTTCTATCTTGTGTGTTGCTTTGCTTCATTTTCTGGTCTTTTTTGCTTGTTTTTTTGGATGCGTATGACAAATGATGACTAAGACTATGAGTGAAGGGTTAATCCTCTATTTCTTCATCCTTGAGAGAACCACATTAAACAAATGATCACAAAGTTTAACTTTTCTTGGTATCAAGAAGAACATCTGGAGCTGTTTGTTTTGAGTATTAACCTTTTTGAAACATACATCCACGAAACATTTCCAGCCAGTCTCATGAGGCCCGGTTCTCGCTTGACTTAGATAAGCCAGGAATTACTCTGCTCAGTGGAGAGTTGTTGCTCAAGTAAATAAAAATTTCAGGTAAATGAGAGCAGAAGATTTCTGCTGCATTTATCTTTTTCTGTTTCAGCATTTGCATTTACTTGTGTGCTGGGTAAATGGCAGCCTCCCAAGTCCCTGAGTAATAAGAGAATTATGAATTATTCTTTTTGGTTACAATAGCTCTATGTGAACTGTAGGACTGAGCATGCCTTTCAGCTCTTCTCTCTGCTACATGCCCCACTTGTTGCCTGACTGCACTGGGGAGAATTATATGGGGCTAGGCAGTAGAGGCACAGTGCCTGGTGCAGGTTCAGTGACTGGACACTGGGAGACTAGGCAGGACTATACATACTCTGTGAATTTTGTATGCATGGGATTTGTCAGTGAAGGTCACCAGAGGATTTCCGTTCAGGCAGTTTTTAAGCAGGCTGAGAACTTAGCTAGGATTACACTTTGAGGTGAATTAATAATAAAGACACTAGTTTACTAATTTTCATAGTATCTCAACGAAGCTGTATCACATATTAATACACTGTACTGTTAGTAAACCTAAGTTGAGTAGATCAGAGTGGGCTGGAAAACAAAAGGCCCTGTGTCATAATGTGTGTCTCATGTCTCCAAGAACTTCCATGAACTTGGACTCTACACTAAAGTATGAAGTGTATGTTCTGCTGGCTGTGGGATACTGGGAAAATCCCTAAAATGTTCTGTGTTTTGGCAAATTTCCTGGGGGAAACTATGTTTAACATCTGTATTCCATTGCAAACCAGGTGGTGCACCTGAACTTCACTTTTTTCTGCAACCACAAAATCCATAAGTGGTGATTTAATAGCAAAATGTGAAGACTCTCTGATTTTTGTGACCATGTGGATAACATCACAGATGTTCAGAGCGGCAAGAAGTACTGTAAAGTAGATATCAGGAATGCTTTTTAGAGCATAGTTGAGCATTAGTGCCTAAATCAAAGAAGGACTGGTTTTGACCTTCATTTATTAAAAACTGTCATTACAAAACTGTATCATCAGTGTTACTGAAGATTAAAAGTCTCTTGCACACAGCCCTACTAACCTCTTTCTACAGACCATATTGCCTTTCCTAAGTTTGTCATTGATGTTCTTGGGGTACTTCAGTTTAAATATTCTGTTTTGCCCAGGAGTAGTGGCTTCCAAAGCATGTAAAGCAGATGAAAAAATGTCAATAAATGATGCATAAGAAATTTTATAACTGATGGGTTAGTGTTCATGTTAAAGAACAGATGCTGTCCTTGCAAGTGCATGAAGTGCATACTAGAAGATCCAGATTCCGGAGCCACTTCAGTTGCCTATTTACTTGATGAAATTGCTTGCTTGCTTCTGTGCTTTGACTAGCGCTTCTTGTCTTCATCTCAACTCCTTTGTTGAGCACAGCAAATGAAAATAGCAATATCAACCAGTAATGGTTTCTTCCTTCTCATCATTAGAATGCCTGGTTATTAAAATACTGTACCAAGCCATGTAGTTTTGACTTCTGTTATTTGCATTTTTGTGTTACATTCCTTTGACTCTTAAAGAAAAGATCGTAATATTCTGATGGGAATGCCGTGCACAGTCTGCTGGTGTGGTTAAGAGGTTAAGAGAAAACAGACTTAAAGGAAGTTAAGCAAATATTTTCACATCCCTTTAATTATCTCAGGTCATTCCTAAAATAAAGTTTGTTCTATTATTTGAAATTAATTTGTCTGTCTACAGTAAAATGAATTAGTGTTTACTTCCTTTTCCCAAGGCTAAGAAAGAACAGATATATGAATTTACCCTTCAGGTAAGACTGAATAAATCTTGAAGTTCATTCAGAATGCAAGTGGGTACTTATGAAACAGGATATATTTCATGGTCAGTGCTATTGAAATTTGTAGTTTCATTGTGTGTTCTGCTTGAACAGAAAATAATTTCTTCTCTTGCAAAGTGGTCTGACATGACAGATCTGTAGGCTTTTTATGTTATCCAAATTAAAGCAGTCCCCTTCTCTGCACTGGCAATCACCTACAGATGCTTTAAGCTGGAACAAGAGGTTTGTCAACAACCTTTTTGAATATTGTTCCTTTTTCCACTGGTGAGTGTCTTGATGTTGGCTGGTCTCTCATGGAACAGACAGTTCTTTATTTGGGTAGAGATATCTAGCTGGCACTGGGACATCTTTGTGATAGTATTGGCTGCATTTGGAAAAAATAAAATGCAAAACTGCCTTTCACCACATTTTTGTTGATTGCGGAAAGCATTTTGTTTCTTAACTTCAGCCTTAAGCAAGGCCAACAGGACAGACCCTTCCAGCAAACAGAAGCCTTTTAGGAAGTGGACAAATTATCCTCTATCAGTCAATGTGTCTTGCTGAAAGGCATGGCTGAAAGTGGCGCAATGTTTCACTGTCTACTTCTGATAACACGTCTCCACAATTGCTTTGCTTTTCTGATATAACCGTTTTCAGGAAAGTGTTTAGTGTATTTTCTTTTAAGATATATCACAATTAAGAGCGAGCATGTCTTGAGAGCACATGCCATATTCTCTGATACTTCATCCGATACTGAAATTTTCTTTTTATTTTACAACTTGTGAGCTAGAAATATTTGCTCTAAGTGTGAATAGCAAATGTTTTTGTCACCACATTTCTCCGACTGAGATTTTATATATCTGATAAGACCTTTGAAAGGGCAAAGAACATGCTGCTTGCTGTTCCTCCTATGCATATTGATGTACTGCACCTTCTATACCTACTACATATTTCATATTACATTGAGGAGCACTGATCACCATTATACCAGAAGAAAGAGAGGAAGAGTTTTTATCAGCCTCTGAAAGAGACTGTAGATATTTATTGCTTATATAATTTTGTAAAGTAAAAATTAAAATTTAATTCAAAATTAATTCTATTCTAAATTATGCATTTTGTTCTTCTGTGGTGATAGTTACTGGTATCGTGCATATAAGAAAAAGAAAGATGGTTTTGCTTATGAAAGCTTCTGAGATAAAAATACTAGCAAACTAATTTTTTCTTTGCAATACATGTTTCACACTGTGTTGGGTTTGTATTTCGTGCTGTTTTGGTAGTGGGTGATGGGGCTGCTGGCTTGTGTTTGGTGCAGTTTTGAAAGCGAAGGACGGGGCTGCTGGCACAGCCCCTGTAAGAGGCTTCGCAAAAAGATTCCCCGACTCCAGTTCAGTCCTGTCTCTGGACAAGGTGAATAAACGTATTTAATAAGGGAAACCAATTTGACAAGCACCTTTGTTTAGTGAGCTCTCTTTTGTTTTAGAGGGTTGTAGGACAGAGCGAGAGACAACGGTGTGGGAGACAACCATGCGGTCACCCAAGTTAGTGAAGAAAAGGAGCAGTCATTTGCCTTCAGATGACAGGTTGATTCCTTGCAGCCCTCAGAGATCACTAGTGGAGAAAAGGTTGGTTTGCAGCCTGTGAGAAAGCCCATGCTGGAGCAGAGAGTCGTGGAGAAGTCCACACTGGAGCAGGCAGTTGATCCTGAAAAAGGCCGTGACTCTCAGAGAGATCTGCGCTGGGGTGGTTCATCACTGGAGAGCTGCCACTGGTGGAAGACCCCCACGCTAGCTGCAGGAGTTCACAGAGGACTGTCTCCTGTGGGAGGGATACCACATTGCCACGTGGTAGAACCGAGGAGTGTTTCCCTTGAAGAAGAGCAAGCGGCAGAAACAGCAAGAAGTGAACTGGGGCTGATGGCAATCCCCTGTCCTCTCCCACCCTGTGCTGAGTGGTGAGGAGAAGGTAGCAGGGCTGGGCCCGGGAAGAAAGGAGAGGAGGAGGGAAAGATGTATGTAATATCCTGTTGTTTCTCTCACTGTCCTACTCTGATTAGACCAGTGATTTGGTAGTGATTTTGTTGTTTAAATGAAATTGATTTTGTTTTCCCAAGTTGAGTCTGTCTTCTGCCCATGACCATAACTGATGAGTGACCCCTCCCTGTCCCTTGTCTCAAGCCTTAAGCCAATTGCTGTGTTTTCTCCTGCTGGAGTGAGAGAGTGCCTGCGTGGTGCTTTGTTGCCAGCTGGGTCTAAACCACGGCACGTGCTGATATTGCTAATGTGAAAAACAAACATTTACATTAAGAATCACACAAAGTATCACAATGATATATTAGGAAAAGGAAAACCTTTCACAGAAAGTGTTCTTTATCCAAAAAGTGACTGCATGAGAAGGTTACCTCTTACACAAAGATTGTCTGGTTTTCTCTGAATAACAAAAAAAAAAAAAAAAAAAAAAAATTATTACTTGACTCTCAAATTCAATTTGGGAAATCTGACTGGGTTCCTTTATTACATTTACTGCACCAAAAAACTAAGCTCCCAAAGGGCCACATTATTCTTGGATGCACTTGTGGAGCTCATTGGAATCAGGTGTCACAAAATCCTGACAAAAAGCAGAGTCTGAAAATTACAGGGCTGGTACATGAAGCTGGTACCTGACATAATATGTCCTGCTGGGTCTTTGCCCTGGTTCAATGGTGCACAAGTCAGAAAATCTTTGCTTTGGAGATATTAGGTGTGACTACTGAAAGTCATTATTTAATGTGACAGGATATGTAATAAGAATGTGACATGACATAAAATGAGAAGGCAAGAATGTCGTAAAATCATATTTCTTGGAGCTTTGCTGTACCTACCCATCTCTTCTTTAATAGTTTTGGGCTATTTCATCTGGGCCGGTATTAGACTTTTTCTTAGCCAAAAGATTGTGGTTCTGTAACCTCATGCACTTAAAATTTTCGTTTGAATAAAAATCTGATAAACTAAGATAGTACTTGCAAAAATGGGAAAGGAGAAAGGCAAACAGACAAACAAGACATTTGACTCTGCTGGAAAAATGACAGAACTTGCTCAGAGCAAGCAGCAAAATAACGTGAAACTTGATTTCAGAACACAAGCAACCCAAAGAGAAACACTGTGAAGAATCAGGACCACAATAGGTTTGTAGTAGTTGATTAACATAAGTCACAAAGAACCTCAGGTTAGATCCATAACAGCAATTCATTGTTTGCTTGAAGGGCCATGTTTGACACAAAGGCAATAAAAAGCTCGTGTGAACAAGGGTGTGGGAAATATTAGAGGTAAAAGAGTAGAAATGGCTCCATCTGATCCCTCTCAGCTGGATATGGTTTCCAGAATCTTTTTTGTGGTGTAAGTAGGTTTCTGGTTAGAGTGGTGTGTAGAGGTAAAAACACTGGTAACGTAATTAATACAATGTATCTTGTGAAGACATTATCCCTACTTCAACACCTTTTTAGATTAATCACTTTTGTATACTTAAAAAGGAACTACACAGATATGTCAGAAGTCTAAGGTGGTTTTGAGGAGACATAATTGTGCTTAGATGGGCAAGAAGAGTGGTAGAGCAGGATGTGTGACAAAGATAATAAACTTCTTTTTTTCCTCCCTAATGCTTATAGACTTGTCATTTTTTATCAGAACTTTGATGAATGCCTCTAGAAACTTGGCTCCATTCCCCCAAGGATGAAGTCTGTTACTTCAAGCCCTTCTTCTTATCTAGGACCTTTAATTTCTAACTGGCCAGGAGTCCTGAATTAGAAGATTGGAACTGAGATTTTGACTGGAATCACAGAGCCAAACTACCAAAGTACTAAACACAGGAGAGCCCAGAGGAGTCAGTTGATCTCACCCATGTGATAAGAAAAGAGACAGGCTGAGATTTGAACCAGAAACTTTCAAAACTATTCTGGTCATAAAAGCTCAGGAATTACCTCTTAGGATGGACTTTATCTTGTTATACCAACAGGTGGATCTTTAATATATGTTATCTTTAATGAAAAACAATCTGAATGTAAGAATCACCATGAGATTCTCTCTCTGTAGAAGAATGAAAGCTAAGAAACACAGCCTCCTGCATTCCTGAAGGATTACATGTGATTTTGCTAACTCAAGAAAGCTGAAAGACTGGCCACTAAATGTCTAAAAAGAGCAGAATCAGTTTTTGTCAGGGGCAATACTTCCTATTCTTTATATGGCTATTTATATTTATTTTGTATGTTCTTTCATCCTGTTGTATGTTCTTCATTAATGGAAGTCTTGACTTCCTTTTTTTTTTTTTTTTTCATCATCACAACCTTTTCAGGACTGTAAGATTCTGGTGTTCAGTGGGCACAAGGGGACTCTTAAGCAGTAGGTAAGAAGCTTTGGAAAAAGAAAATAAAGTGAATCTTCTCATCATGCTAGCCACAGTATGTCTGCAATAGTCTGAGTTTGAAGTTCCTACACTGTTTGCCATCCTAGCAACTGGAAAAAATATTTTTACTTTCAGAGTATGTTTGTGCTGGAAGGCAACTGGGATCCAGTGATGCAGAGCCAAAAATGCCATCTTTCAGAGCAAAAATTTAAAGCGAAGTCACAGTTTAATGTAAACGTATGCATGGGACTGTATTTTACAGCAGTGGAGGTATCTTCTAAACCCCAGGAACTCCAAAATATGGTCTTTTTTTACGGACACCTGAAATAAATGAGGTCTATTTCATTTCTCTTGTTATACATTCACTGTATTCCTGTACCTGCTGCAGTAGGAATAAGGATTGAGAAAGGATATGTAGAAAGAGCAGCCTTAGCCCATAGCTTCAGCAGCCTATGGAAGGGATTAGGTGGTCTCCTACTTGCAATAACATGGGATGTGACTTAGTAACCAAGGGAATCTCTTTAACATTGTGTTCTTTAAATACCATAAAGAATAAACTGGGTCTAATATAATGACTAATCCTTTCATTTCAGTACACAGAAAAATTAGTCTCTCCACATGCCTAGTTTCCATTGAGTCCTTCTTCAGATTTTGCTTACAGAAGACTTTGTATGAGTAAACTTCATACAGAATTGGGCAAATAGTTAATTATGCATGCAGCTGAAGTTACACAAAACAGTTTTTATCTCAAGAAGTTGGGCAAAGAATAAAATATAGACTTTGGAGAGAATAAATCTCATTACCTCTCTAAATGTGTTAATGACTATTTCTAAACTGTATTATATATCAAAATTAGGTCTATATTAAACAGAGTATGAAAGAAATAGACTATAACCCATTTTTTTTGAAAACACAAATAATGACAAGAAGGCCATGTACAACTTTGGATTTCACTGTAATTTTTCTGTAAACATAGTCCCTTATGCAGATTGCATGGTTACATCTGGAAATTTTTGTATGTAAGTTTCATGGATAACTATATCTATGAACAAATATTCTGACCCATCGTTTACCATTGAATAAGTGATGATGAAGCAGGTTACAATTAGGTTAGAGTATATAGTTTTCTGTGTGACACATTTCCAATAGGCCAAGAATTTTCATTCCATGCATCCTGGATTCGACTATGTTGACTCAACTCTGTGGTACAGTCTGACCTGAGAGCCACAGCAAAACACTAAGTGATTCTTCTATTTCTTCAGTTGGAAAACTGGAACTGAATACAGTTTCTCAGACTCACTGAAAAAATTCTAGGTAACTCCCATGACTGACTAGGTTATCACAAACAGCTTCATCCAAGTATGGAAAATTAACTGATGCTCTTTTTCCTCAGAGACCAAATGGATGGCTGTACAAAACACTCTAATGTGCCAGATAAGGTAACTTGTTACTGGCTGTGTCCCTCGGTAAAATTAAACTAAAAATGACATAGAAAGAGAAAAAAAAACCCTGCATTTTTTTTTCTTTTACCTTTTGTATCTTTTATGTTCCTTATCTAATCATAGTAATTGTTTTCCTATTTTCAGTGTTCTTATGACAGATATAACAGATTACATTGTTTCTCACTTTCCATCTGCTATTTCAAATTCAAATAAATTTATCTGCATAGGTAGGAAGAAAATGTTATTAATTGTCTTTGAAATGCATTCAACAGAAAGAGGAATTCTTTCTTAGCATTTAAAAAAAAAGATTAATTAGGTGGCAATGTAGTACATTCATGAGTTTGTCTCTAAAGACAACATCAAATACTTGTATTATGGTTAGTTTGGGGATCTGCAAGAGCTAGTCATCAGAGTCAAAGTTCAGATGGAGAAATGAACACCAGCTGACATCTTCCAAACTGCATGACATTTGGAACAAGGATTTTAATTTGGAATCATTGAACACTTCTCAGTTTATCAGTTTTGATAAATTATTTTTGCATGTACAAACACAAAACATATTGGATAATTTTTACACAAAGGGAATCAAGCTGGAAGAGCGAACAAATACAAAGCTTTCATGCAGAGAGAGGAAAAATACAGCTTGTCACTTATACTGTGAATAGCATTTTCATTCACAGCAGTGATCCACATTAGACTGCTTTTATATAATATTACAGAAATAATGGAATAGCATCCCTAGGACTTAAACCATATGACAGAGGTAATTTTCTGAGTCCAACAGAGAGCTTGCTATGGCCTGTGCCTTAAACACTTCTCCTGAGATGTTAGTGTCACTTTTCACTTTGAGATATTCTCAGGTCCCTGACTAGCTCACAGGGAAAAGGGATTGACCAAGAGAATCTATACCTCATTGTGTGAATACATAGAAATCCAAGGAGCATGTAAGATCAACTGATTTTCGTGTCGTATCATTTGTACTAGACTCTTGTTTGTTGGTCCACAATAAAAAAACCCAGTCATTTCTCTGGCTCTCCTCATTCTTCTGCCCTCTCATTCTCTCATTCTGTCATTCCTATTTAAGTAGAAAAAAAAGTACATTTTTTTATTTAGGAACTGGGATCGCTGTGGATCACTAAAGCAAAAAATACTTTCATTCATTAATTCAGTGGGAGAAAGATCGCTCTTTAAAACCACTGTTGTTAGCAGTAACCAGAAAAATTTATAATGCGTGTGTTGGGCATTGGGAGTATTACTGAAACAGGTTTTCAGATTCTCCACCTGAAATATGATACGAACAATCTAGCTTTCATGCAGTCATGCACCATTAGCTATGTTTAACAAATGCTTTAAACTCTCAGACTGAAACAATAATTTTGACTATAGTGATATAAACCAGCCCTGAAATATTACAGCAGGATTCCCTGGACAGCCAAATGAGCATTAGAAATGAAAACCCATGTTCAATGATGTGTTCCAGTACATGTGTAGAGGGCCCTTTGTGAATGAGATTCAACATGTGTCACTTTTCACATGCGCTTGGATAGAGTAGTGCTTACTAGGGAGGCATCTGGAGGAAGAATCCAGGCATTAGAATAGGCTGTGAGAGAAGCTGGCAACGTTAGTGCATAAGTGGGAGCAGTTGGTAATTCTCTGTTGAAATGCCATGTACTCTACATGGTGCTGGCTCTTGTTCAGTGGTGCAGATGATTTCTCTTCTGAATATCACTAGAAGTATTCTTCTTGAATTAAGTCATGTATCATTTTCCTTTAAGGCAGTAAAAAGGGTCTTTGACTTATAGCTGTATTTAAACTAGACAGACAAATGCAGCCAATTAAACCAAGCACACACAGTTGTTTTGAGAAATAACTGGCAAATTATAGTTTTAATTTGTGATAATGGATGTGAATGTAAGCCCCTGATACCACTAAGATAAGGTGAAGTGCAGGGTGATTTGTCAATGTATCTGACAAACAATAACCATACAGTTAATTCTGGCATGTGGTTATTATTGATTGATCTTATGAATACTGTGGTGGGTTTTTAGAGTGATCACAAGGAAATATGAATTAATCAAACCATATAGCTTGTTCAGTTCGTAACCTGAAGGAGTCTTGACTCATCAGATGGAAAAACTGAGTAAAAGTGAGGTGACTTCATTTGTCCTTCAAAATAAATCTAACACAGGCTTTCAAAACCTGAAAAAAAAATGGTGGGGGAAGTAAAAAAGTATAATTCAGTTTTCAGTTTTTAGGTAATTTTATCTGACCTGACTGGAAAAAGAGTTTCTGGAAAGGTCACATGACTTCCTAGGTTTTCCTGATTTCGAATCCCAAATATTTGGAATCAACTTGAAAAATGTTCTTAAGGGAAAATTTAATGGCAGTTTGTGTTCCGCCTCTTCCTGGGCAAGGCAAACCATGTTATCACTGAATTAAAAGCACCCAAGTCTCAAATTTCTGCAGTGTTCAGTTCTTTTTCCAGCCCAGCATTACTTGCAGGCCATCCTGAAAGTAACATCGTAATTTAATGCCTTTAATGAGGTTGAGTGTTGCTTGAACTTCCATTTGTAATGAGTCAAGGTTGCTTAAGCAGCACCAGACCACACAGATACTAATATAGAGGACAAGGATCACAGTTCTCTGATGGAAGTCTTTTGTTTGCATGATTTCCCAAAAATCTCATTTGTGTACCCTTTTCCACCTGAACTCCATGGCAGAATCATGGGATATTCTGTCAGACTCTAATAAGACAAACCCTCTGTTTATGTCCCTAGCGAAGTCACATGAAGTTAACAGGATGGTGAGACTCAGTCAGGAGCAAAAGACTAAGTATGGAAAGGTAAGGGTGGAGGAAAGTAAGGGCATACAGAAAGAGAAGGCACTGATGGAAAAATAAAATAAAGGGGTGATTGAATTCAGCACACAGTCATGAGGGAGAGTTTGCTGGATAGAAACTGGAGACTGGAACAATAGATATTCCTTGACCTGGGCAAAATGGTGGTGAGTAGTATTGCTCTTATGGAGAGAATATTCCCTGAAGTGAGCTGGTAAGTCTCATTTGTAATACTGCCAATGCATTCATACCCTCTTGGACCTACTAGAGGTCCTAGAATTCCTCGCACATTTTCTCCAGTGCAAATCTTTCCATTTATCTAGACTGACAAAAAAAGTGCATCCTTCCTTGTAGCTTGCTAGTGTCTGAAAATGGCAGCTTGTGTTATAATCTGAACAATAATCATGTCCCTTTTTATTTTCCCTTTTCCAGTAGACTTTTGGCAAGAGTAAATATGCAATTTTAGTAATCTAAAAAGAAAATGGTTCAAAGCAGGGAAAATTGTATTACATCTGGAGAGAAAGAAACCTAATCTTTAATTTTCACCAGCTCGTCAAAGTTCATGAAACAGAACTGGATTCAGGTGGTGGAATCTACTAGAAGCATGTACAAAAGTGTTGTTCAAAACTCTGAAAAGTGATAACAGGGTGCTGTATTAGTAAGAAGTGATCAGGTGAAAATGTCTATATATAGTCAAACATTTGTCTTCGTTTATTACTGAACTGACAGCAATTATGTGGCGCTAGAGTCTGTCACAGCTTTATTAACTGTATGTAAAACTATTCTTTTCTTCACAGAAATATCATAATTTTCAGGGTAAGTTTTGTTTAAACGGCAGCCTGTGCAAATAAAATTCAAATAGACAAGACATCAAGAAGTAATAAATAAATAAATAAATAAATAATCCCTTGTAATGTACAGCTACTTTATTTTCACATTTTCAGTAGAATATCCTTGAAAGATCATGAAATCAGATATTCATGGTCTGTTAATCACACAAAACCTCTAACGATATAAAACTTCAATTTCCTGAATATCTTTCTAGAACCTATACAGTTCATGGAGCTTATATTTCCTGTAAACTAAATAATATGCATAGAACATGAATGTTGAGGTGGAATAGTTGGAAGCAGTGGATCTAATTAATCTCCATAGTATCTCCAGTCTACGCAAGAGTCATAGCTAGAATGAAGAATTTGAAAATAAAATACTAGAAAGTTGAGAAGTAGAAAATATTTAAAATTTAAAGTAATTAATCATGCTGTCCATAGCATTAATTAGCAAGAAAAGCGAGTTACTATACTTGTCTTCATTATGAAAATTAATTTTAAAATATTTCCTTCCCCTGACTGCATTACATAAGCACTCAAAAAGCATGAAATTTTCAACAGGACTGGAAAATGAGTAAGACTCAAGAATAAATATTTATATTATAATTACCTGATAAATGTGTCCAATCTGTCAGCTATGTACTATTTGTGTAGTGTCATGAATGGTGAGGTAAGTAATGATCTATGCCTTTAAAATAGGTGAGGGAGTTAAATCTAAGATAGCTTCTTGCTTAGTTTAACTTCTAAGATTAGCACATGCTTTAAAAGAGTCTTAACCAGATTCTATTTACTTTACTTTTTCCTCTGTTGGTCCCCATTCCTGCAATCAGGTTAGTACAAGACAGATAATGGTGACATGTCTTATATCTGGACTGACACCAGAGGCGATCAGGCTATGGAATTTAATACTGGAAACACTGTAGAGAATGAGACTGATGAATAAAGTTAAACAAATTCCTCCTTGCAGAGCCCGAAGCAGATGTAAAGTTGAGTCCCAAAGGAAAAATATTTGAGGAAACCCATAGAAAACAAATTCTAGACAGGTTACTTAAGACTTTTGATGTCAGGATGTGGAAAAAGTAGCTCCATAGAAAGACACACTTAGATGAAACTTCTGAGGAACAGGCTACCTCTATACAGTTCTTAAGAGAACACTGCATTCATTCATAGGGTTGGCAAGCTGTCGGAATGGTTCTACATATGATTGAGTTCAAAATAGCTAGAAGAAAAATTACCAACTACAGGCAATTTGACTTTGGGAAAACTATTAGTTAGGGCATATGTGACATCTGAAGAGCAGATGAAGTTTCCACTAGGCAGGTGATAAAACAAAGAGGTGTGAAAAAAAAAATTAGGTTGATCGAGAGGTCGAACGCAACCGCAAAAGAACAGCCATTCATAGCTTTAAAGAGAGCTATGCAGCAAAGGCTTGGGAACCTCCGATTAGCAGCTACTGGAAAAGTAATGTGCCTAGGAGAAGAGAGAGTAAGTGCAAAGCAGAAAAGTACAGTGCTACTGAGAATCACCTGCTGGGAGAGCAGATTGGTGGATCGTTTTCAACTATAATATGGAATAAGGAAAAGGGGAGAAATACAGCCACTTTGTTTTAATAAATTTAGAAATCTTCATAAAAGTTAAAACAGGCATTAAGATGTAAGAGTATGAAACAAAACAGAGGAAGCAAGTTTTTTCTATGCCATAACTTTAGCAGTACTTTTGTCAAAGACACAGTGTTCAGACTACGGATGGAATATCTTTCACACGTTGTAAAAATGCAATGGCAAATAACAGGACATTTGCTACTGCACAGAAACCACAGAAATAAGTATAATAGTAGTCTAGAGGTAAAAATCCTTGAAGTCGTTCATCTTGGTCAAAATCCCTCATGAGTAGCACAAAAGAGAGGCAAGTCACAGTAAGGGAAAATAGATGTATTTTACAAAGTCCATATTTGATTTTTTTTTCCAAGATACTGAGAATAGGTTTTATGTTACTGCAGCTTAGTTTACTGCAGATCTTTCAGTTTATTCCTAGATCTATGTGTCTTTACAACTAAAAAAAAAAAAGTCAATTCTATGCCAGATTTCATACAATTTATTTGAGAATCTCTTCTTCTATAGCAGATGAATCACTTAGTAGATGCACTTATTTTTCTCCATTATGTAGAATGAGAGTCTATAAAATTAGTTGGAATGTAGACATCTAAACCTGACTGCAACAAATCTTGCCAGAGTACCTCCCTGGCCATTTCAAAAACTCCTGTGTTCTCCAGCCCTGGTGCAGAGAAATGCACAGAGCAAGCACCTTTAACAAGGATGTGCTGAGTCGGAGGGAATACTGAAAAGTTGGAACGCACTTGGATTACCCTTCTGTGCACAACAGAAAACCAAACATTGGTATTATGTGGTTATGCAGAGGCATACAAGCAGGAACACTGCGGCTTCCCCACAGTGCTGTCCTCACTTAACTGTCTGCAGCCGAAGTATAACATATATTATGTTTCACAACCTTTGGAAGCACAGTCAGCATTACAGACTTCTTGTTTCCCTCATCCCCCTCTTCTGTTAAGTGCTGTCTTCTTCCCATCCTTAGATTACCACTGATGCATCTTTGGCACTTTCCTCCTGCTAATGCATCCTCACATCTCTGGAAGCCACTGTTACTCTTAAGGTGCAGCAAGTATGTAGATGCACTGGTCCATATCGTTTTAGATAGCAGTTTTCTTATAGGAGTTTTCTTGATGGGAGAATAGGCAACATTTACAGATGGACAAGTTAAAAAATAACATGAGAGAGGAAGGTATCTGCCAGAGTCCACATACAAAGTAAGGCGGAATATCGTAAAGAAAGCATTTCCGAACACCTCGTATTTTGTCTTCTGGGGGAATATTTTGGCCCATCCTGCTAGGTTAATGTAAAACCTTGTGTTCCATTTGAAAATTAAAAAATGTCTTGAAATGAAGGCTGAGAACCTGGGTTATAAGCAGATGTAGAAATAATGTATTGAAGATAATTCTAAATGTAAATATTCATGCATAAACAGACAGGCAAAGTGAAAAAATGTATTGAACCTCTTTTTCCCTTTTCCAAGGGACAGTATAAATTTGTCTTCTACACTGCATTCTACCTTTTTGAAAATTTTTGTTTTAAATGATTTATCCAAGACAGAACTCTTGGGTTTTTTCCAGCTATGAGTCTCATTTTCTTTAATTTGCGTTATTGCAGCTTTACTTCTGACATTTGAAGTCTTTAAAATTCAACACAAAACTGTTTTCCAGTACCCAGCACAACCACTCAGTCCCATCCTGTTCTCCTAGGGGTATTTACATTCCCCATCCCGGCCCTCAGCTCCACTACAAGTGTGAGAAGCTTTGCCCTCCTGGTGTTTCTACCTAATTGTACAACCATACACTACAAGCTCCTTGGGTTGTTTATATGTTCACTAAGCATGCTGGCAGACAATAAAAGGATGCCACGGCTAATGGATCGGGTCTACCAAAGCCCTATTCACTATAATGATCATTTTCATAAGTGACAAGAAGCACACATTATGCCTGAAAATTGACTCATTTTGTGTCAGAAACCATTTAAGAGAAGCTGATCAGTTGTTTTGCATTTGCTAGACTAATTTAACATCCATGAAAGATGAAAGATGTCTTGCTATTGATGGGGCGGATCAAATCTGAAAAGAGGAATAATACCTACATCCTACCTTCCATATTTGTTTTTATTCAGCTGGACACATCTCAGCTTACCGAGGTAGAAGCCAATGCCCTGTCCCAGAGGTCCCAGACCTGTGCTACTGGTCTGGGAATTCTAAGAGAGAGTCTAAGATTATTGGAGAACAGGCCTTGAAAACACAGAAATTTGGGGAAAAAAAAAAAAAAAAGCAAGCACTTTCTCTTCCTAAATACATTCCTTTTTTAGAAACGGTATTTGAACAGATTGATGTAACACAACCACACAATAACATTTTCCTCTATAAAGAGCTGCATATCTTAACATACTTGGCCAGAAACTAATCTCAGTTTAACAGAGTATACTGCATATGTCACAGTCCTCCCTTACTATTTTCTAATGTGTTACAGGATAATTTTATGCAAGCTTGTTTCAGTCTCAGATAACTCAAATCAATTTGCTTTTGCTTTTATATTTGATGCCTAGAAAGGAGCTCTTCTGGCCTAATGTTTCCCTAAAACTCTCATCCAGAAAGAATTTGATATACTGGTCTATACTATAAGTCCATTTACCTTGCAGTTCTGAGTGAACTCTAAAAGAAATATTGCTCTCAAATACTGTCAGTTAGTGGCTGGTTTATGAAGCTGAAAAGGAGAATTTGCATCTGTAATAATTTTAATCACAAACATCATTACCCTTATCAAAGTCTGGCAATTATCGATTCCCATTAACCTCTCAGCTACAGAGATTTCCAGCAGTAAACTATTCTATGGTAAAATTAGTGCTGAGTGAAAGAGAAAAGTGATGATCCCTTTGCTTATATTAAGAAGCAAAATTAAAATGAACAAATGATATGACTATTATGTCATTGAATACCTGTCGCACAGCTTCTTACAAGTTCCTTGCTGTCACTTTACTTGTATGGACCTGCTGCAGTTATTTTCTGCCCACTCAAGGACATTTAAAACAGCAAACGTATGTCAGGAATAGAGCTCAGGTAAATCTGAAATTATTCCAAATGCAATTGTAGTTTTCCATGTTCCCTGAGTCCTGTGAGTCCAAACACATTTCTCTTTTCCTCATTTAAAGTCATTACAGACAAGAGTGCGAGACAACTGCATTACATTACTGGCAAATTCTGGTCATAAACACAGAAAATACAGTTCCATGAGCATAGCATGAGTTCAGGAAACATAGTCAATATCAACAGCTTGTCAACATCAGGGAAGTTCCTGATGCCTGGGGCTGGGCTGGGTGGTGGGCCTGTGGGTGGGCCCAGCTCAGGGGACCCATGGCCAGGCAGAGCAGGACGGTGGGGAGCTGGAGACCAGCCCTGCTGTGGACATCATTGCAGCAGGGGCTGATGGCCCTGAGCAGTTGACCTGGGGTCCTGGGTTGTGGGCAAGGGGGATCTTGCCCTGGGGAGCCAGGCAGGGATGGCAGTGTCATCGGGGCCATGACATGTACAATACATGTGCCAAACCCTTCTTAGCATTGGTAGATGGGACAATGGCCACAATTTACATCTCGGGAGTTTTAGGTTGGACATTAAGAGAAATATTTTAACTTGAAGCATAATGCCTCACTAGAACACATTACTCAGAGAGGTGGTGAAGCCCCCATCCTTGGAGGCTCACAGTACTCAGCTAGTCAAAGCTACTGCTGACCCCACCTCATACAGCTGGTAGTGCTAGAGGTTAGACAAGATGAAGCCCAGAAGTCCATTCCAGCCAAAACTTCTAGAATTCTGTAATTCACTACTTCTCCAGTAACAGTCCCTGAAAATGAGAAATTGTCCAATAAGCAATTGTCCCTGAAGAAGATCACAAAATGTGTATGTGAGAGTATGCAAAGAAGGATGTGTTCAGATAATAAGCCTAAATATCATTCTGAAGCACTATAATTGGATATATATTGTGTATCTGTGCAGGAGAATAATCTTGTACAGTGAAATAATAAAAAAAAAAAGATCTTGTGTAGGTTGCCTTGGGCTTTTTGAAAAGCACTGTTTCAGGAGTTAAGATGTTTTCTGCCATATTTATTTTGAAAGAAATTATACAGGCTTGATTGAAGTACATATAAGAACCTATAATAATAGGAAGCGTCATAGATAAGTAGATGAACTGAACAAAATATAGAGGCTAACCTCTTTGGCACACTACTGCGAAGACATCTAGTTGCATACATTTCATTCAGTTTTATACTAATATAGTGATTCTTGTTTCATCTGGTACAAAATCTTAGCATTTAACATGCAAGACTTTATGAATTTCTACAAGGAAATCTGATCAGCTTCAAGAACATTCAACTCAAAGGAAGGAAAAGGAATGCAATACCTCTATTTGATTTTCCCTGGTAATTTGATAATATTTTGATTTATTTCTTTGAGACTTGATGAAAAGCATTGTATTTATTATACACAGCATCTTAGCAAACATTGCCCTGCAGAAAAGTATTGGAGACAAGGCATTGCTAAATTGACATTTTAGCAAATATATCTAGAATAGTCAGAGAAACCTACAATCTGACTAATAGAAATGGCAGTTTCATGAGTCTTAAAACATTTCCCTGCAAAATAGTCAGGTCATGCATAAGAAGATGGTTTTAATAATTTCACACTTAATAAAGGATATGTAGAAATTAAATAAATCCCTGCAGGATTTCAGCAGATGCCTTTGTTTTGTCCCAGATTCTTCCTGCTGGCTTTTTCATGCTTGGTGCTGAAGATTAAACCGAAAAACTAAAAGGGAAACAAACAAAAAATAGCCTTTTATACTCCCTGAGATTTTCCGTCTGTTTTCTTCTATGCCAACTGAAATAACTCTAACTTTTTGGCTTATTTCCTGCCTCTTTTCATGACTAGATGACATACTTTATGGCCCTCATAAATTCACCAGATTTGGGAAAATTTCATATGGTGTTGTGTGACTACTAGGAGATTGAATTATATTTATTCCTTTATTGGTTTTCACAGAAGGTCAAGAACCATAGGCCATGGAATGAATGTGCATCAGTGACAAATAAGAGGCTTGCAGTCTGGTAACCAATAACACAAACATCCCCAACATGGACAGAAATGGAGCTCTGAATGATGTGATGGTAAGATCACTGGAAATAGGAGAACAAATCTGACCCGGAAGAACAATAAACTGGATAAAACAACAAAAAAAAAATCACATTTGTCCTTCATCTCATATATCCCATATATCATGTTTCCTGTGTACTGGATCTCAGTGGGCAGAAGGCAAACCTAAAACCTAAGGTTCCCACTGAAGCATCTTGAGTGTATATCACCTTTTGAATAAGCGGTTTGATTTGAAGAATTGGGATCGGTAAAAGAGGGTGTAAGCATAGAATAAACACATTCATTGAAGAATGAATCTTCCAAATGTACCCTACAGCCCAGAAGTTGTAAGATTTTTATTTTCCGCTTCATCATCAAATCCAGAAGGAACCTGGGAAGGTGAGGAAACAGGGTATCCCTAAAGAGGGCTGTATGGGAAAGGCTCAGTTCTTTCAGTTGCAAACCTGGATTAAGCCTTTATTGTCTCTGATATGAATAGGGAGGATTCCTTTCAGACGGATTATCCTGTGCTGCTAAGTTAATATATAAATATTATCCAACTGGTCTTTTAGTAGCTGGGATTGAGTATTTCCAGAATTTTAAAAAACTAGTTCTTGATTCTTCATGCATATTCCAACGGCTAAAATTGCCTGTCATCTTCAGCTATTCTTATAAGGAAATGATTAACAGTTTAGAAGACTAGCAGATATTATTATCATATCATAATATGTGTTTTTATATGTGTAATCTGACGAACTCTGAAGCTAAAATGGAGCTTTATTTTTAATGGCTGTATTCCAACAAAACAATCCAGTAAACTTCCAGGGGGAGCGACTTAAGCCTGAGAAAAGAAAAGATATGGAGTGTGAAGAAACCATTTCTAAAGAAGGAACCTCTTAGTATTTAAACCTGTGAAGAGTTAAGCTAAAATTCTTGTTAGCTGATTGTTCATTTATTTTGACTAAACACGCAGCTGAAGAAAGTTCATTTGCATTTCTGCATTATGACAAATTCTAACTTTTGAGCAGACAGAAAAGATGTGTTGTCACAAGGACGTGTTCCTAGTGATGATAGTTCCATCAGGTCTTGAAGTTTTGGTCGTCCTTACAGATGGTGAGTAAAACCCAAAAGGGCTGCAATGAAAGCAGAAAGCTGGGTATCTTGTGCCAAATTTCAGTTCAGAAAATGCAACAGAATATTTTGACAACAGCAAAAAATTTAATTCAAAGTGATATAATAGTGGCAGAAAGCATAACTCGACAACCAGAGAAATAATATTTCCATATGTTAATTTTGTGTCTAATCTGTGCATTTATTCCCCTTTCTACTGTAGCTACAAATCCAATATTTTCCAAAAGTGACAGGAAATGTAACAGGATGGTAGAGTTGTCAGAGAAATTCTTATGCCAATGGAAGATGCCTGTTTCATACTTATTTACCTGTTTTCGTATCTAGCATGTGTTTAGGCACTTCAGTCTGAAAAAATATGTCCTATTTGAGAATACATGAGCAGTTGCTTATTATTCAGATTATCATAATATGCGTTTCAACTTGCCACTGACATACTAGATAATTTAATGATTAACACACAAATCTCAAGCATTAAATATTATCCCTTTGTTTCCCAGGCCTTGAAAATGCAGTGGATTTGCAGCAACATGTTCTGCCTAATGTCAGCCACAACTTCTGACATTTTCTATGGACATGCAGAATGTTTCCCAATCAGAGGGAAAACAAGGCACATCCCTTTCTTCTTTTAATATCCTTGTTTATAAAGCTGCCATTTCAGGGAGCTTGGAAATGCAGACCATACAAGCTCAGTCCACAAAAACCATGAGAAGACATTGAAAAATTTGTCAAAGTTGTTATACGGCATAGCAGCATGTATAAATACGATGTATTCATCCTACGAACAGCAAAGCATGGAATACATTTTAATGTGTCATTTGGTAACATATTTTATAAGGCTGCCCAGTGAAAATTTATAATATCTCTCTTACGTAAAATATATGGATAGTTAAACATATTGGGAAAAATGATGATTAACATGCAAAACTTTATGGTTTCACAAAACCTGTATGCAAAATTTCAGGTGCAGAAGCAGGACTATACACTAAACAGCCAGAAGTGAGGAATGGGTATATGCAACCAAATCTGGTGCATAATGTTTTATAATCTCACAATCTGTTCTTTCTAACAATTTGTAGCTGAATAGGAGCATATATTTCAAGAAAACACCTAATCTTAATTTAGAGATTTCAAGTGATGGACAAATCTCACATTTCTTCCTTATCTTTTCCATTTGTGAAACTAAAAAGGTGTGAAACTAAAATAGCTAAGACTGAAAGACCCAACTGAAAAATTCATTTTACTTGATAAAAAAGCTGAATATTATTTTTATCAATGAAAGATATTTTTTAAGACATTATCTTCTTTTTAAGACTCTCCAAATGACAAACTTATGGCATTTTTGATATTTCAGAATGCAATGGGAGCTGCCAAATCCATCAGCCCTGCTGAAACTCAGTGTTCCTGGGTCCATCCTGTAGTGCGGTTGGACCTAGGCATGTATTCCCAACTTGTACACAAATATACACACATGTGCTCTGTACACACTTATCTGGGTGCACAAATCAACATAGAGAAAAGCTGGCACAAACATAAATGGCACGCGTGACCTAATCCTGTCCCTCTCATGGCATCTTCTGGTTAGTAGGAAATATACATATGTCTGTACGTGTATATACATACAATATCCATGCCCCCAGCAAATGGCTTAGACACCTGTCTGCCAAGTTCCTGGCCCTGGACCTCTTGGCCTTCCAGTTACATCGCATGCACACCTGCTCACTGGCACTCACACATATGCACCAGGGTCCCTCCACAGCTGGAGGCGGCAGTGATGCTCCAGCTGGCAGTATAGACTGCCCTACACCCCAACACACACCACACACCCCAACACATTGCAGTTTCTCCAATATCCAGCACAGACTTATGGCTGATTCCGTAGCTGTCTCCCAAATCTAATGCATGCACGCAGAATAGACCCTCTACCCAGGAAAATAGAGATGGAGTGTAGTAAGAAGACAGGGCAGGCTGCACATGTCTGTACAAGCACATGGCCATGCAAGTGTCCTGACCAACACTGGTTTACACGTGACCGTCCCCTTTTAGCCCCTCATCTTTTTTCCCATGCTTGTTCCTCTGCAAAGCACTTTGACCCCTGCATTTCCCCATCCTTTGCTCTTCCCCTAAAAATCCCATAATAAGCCTTATACAGTCCCAAGATTCTCTTCCACACCTATAATGAGTCCTATATGTGGGTACATGGGGCAGTAGAGAGTGAGGTAACCCAGAGAGCCTCTTGACTCATCATGATGCATTTCACCCCAGACCATGTATCTCCTGGGACATCCCTGGGAAGGATTAGGTTGGGGGCTCATGTCTCTGATGGGGTTATTGGTGATCCCCTGCCCATCGTTGTACGTCTGTGCCCTTGTGTTTGAGTGGAGATGAAATTTTTATCACATAACCTAACACAGAATTCTGGACTTTATTAGGGGTAACGGATTTAATACAGATAAAAGAAGTTTGTGAAGTGTGAGAAGCAAGATTTCACTTACTGTACTGAAAATGTACTTCAAAATAGAAGTTTCTCTATAATGTAAATTAGTTTAATGTTGAATACAGTATCATGCTGTGTCAAGATTTATGAACCTATAAATACAAAAAGAGAGCATGAAGTCTTTGAAGCCTAATTTAACTAAATTGGCAACTCATGTCCTGTTTTGTATTAGAAAAAGATATTTAATGAGAGCTTTTATAAGACATGAAAGAGAAGAGGAGGAATGTGGGACATAAAGAGCAAAGATGGAGGCTGCTTGATATAGGTTTCTATAATTAATTTGACAGCACCATTTAATCCAACATGTGTTACAAATGCTTAAAGCTACTATACTTGGAAAAATTGGAGAGCCACTTAATTTTTCACTCAGTCACCGGTTAACAGCTTAAGACGATTTTAGTCAAAATACAGCTCAATTAAAAGGGGGTCTCCAGGACTCAGACTCTGAAAGCACATTGAGGAGGAAAGGACGTACTTATACTTCATCAAGGAATGCACTGAAGTGTTTATAATTCTATTGAGCTAATGAGTTTCACCCAGCGTGCACCAGTTAAATTCGGTAGACTATAATCTGGGCTCTAGAAGTCGGCCAAAGGCCATTTTATACATAATGTTAAATGAAGACTTGGCAGCTTTTCTCCAATAAAAGTCTTTGTGTACTTTCAGAAATTCAAACACATTTTTTGTAATTATTCATTTCCCTGAGAAGAACACACCTCCTCTACAGAATTGTAGTCAGGTTTGAACTGTACTTCATTTTAAATTAGTAGTCTGTCTGCTTTTATTAAGTCTTCAAGAAAGGAACGGTGCAAAAGACAGCTTTGTTCACTTCATTTTTTGACTTCTGTATATTTTTGTGCAGCAGCTCTATTACCCTGTCTATGATTATCTAATGGGATTTTTTTAAAACCTGCAGTTTTTGTTATTAATAGAAAATATTGCATGAAAATACAGTTAGATGTTATGATTAATAAAACAGCATGGGGTCAGAAAAAACACTGGTAGCATACTTAACTGTAGATATTTAATCAAATTCTTTATAAAAAATTCAGGTAAATTATATAAAAGCTTAAAGGCATTTATTTAAAGAAAATGAAACAGAGCCACACAGCTGGATCTGTAATATCATTTGTTTATAATTTATGTCATTTTGGGACAGAAGAAAACCAAATACGTTAATCAAATAATGAAAATGTAACCATGCTTTATGTGATATAAGCAGAACTAAGTGAACTGGAAAATGGTGGACTATCACGACAGGAAATAAAAAACAAGAATACTTTGCCACACATGTCATGTTGAAGCTCATAATAGAAAACAGCTCTCTCTTTTCATGTGGTGTAAGAAACAAGAACAGAAAACATTAAATACCTAATTATGATCACTGTTTATAAAAGGTCCAAGTATGAAAATAATTGAATTAGTCAGTACTGACAGTATTTAAAAGTTTTAGCTCAGGGTGGTAAAGGGATGATTTTTTATGCCTTCACAGAGTACTCGGTCAGCTGAGTCATTTTCAAGAAGTCTTGGTGTCTAAAAGACCCTGATTTGCCAAATCAAGTGTTCCTGAGAAAAGGGACTTTCACCAAAGTCCTCAATTAAAAATAAAAAATGTTTTAAAGATATCTGATGTTTGAACTTTTGATAAATTATTCATTCTGGTTTCCTCATTTGAGGTGAAATCTTCTGAAAGCAAAGTAATTATAGTAACAGAATAAATAAACTATGTAGTGTTTTTGATAGTATTTTGATTGCCCGAGCTGTTTTAAAAAGATTACTCTTGTTGTGGAGGTTGGTCAAGATTTTTGCATTTCATCCTGATACAATGCAGTTAAGTTCTATCAACAGCAAATAGGCATCTTCTATTTTTGACATGAAAATACTGGACTATAATGACGCATTTAAAGGATGAGTATTATTTATATTTCAGACTAAATTTCTTAATTGTCAGACATATGTATTTCCATTTTTCATCTGTTTGCTAAGAAGGGAAGTTACATAACTCAAAGCTTCATTACCCCATCTAATCATCTCGAACAAAGAAATAGGCTTTGTGCTGCGGCCCCTGGGGACGTGTATTACAGTGCAGTGGGCCTTTTGCTGAGAAAATGGACAAGCAGGCTAAATATTTAATTCTGTTGACATTTAGCTTGACAGAGCCACTCAAGAAAAAAAAGATGGTGTCACTAATAACCAGGTCACATGTCGTGTTACAGTGCTATGGGAGGTGAAAGCTTGTCTGAGTAGCGGTGGTAACATAATTCCTTAGCGTGCCATCTCAGATAGGCTGATTAACACACGGAGCAGGGAGCGAATCTTGTGGCATTCATTTCTCGTAGAAATGCTTGTACAGATATGAATCAAAGCCTGTAGCTCAAGTCACACATGTGAAGGTTGGACAGGCCTGGTGACTGTTCACTGTGAATGGCCTTTGGCAATAGCCCCGCACAGGGCTTCAGAAAGCCCAGACCTGCACGCGAGAGAAAAACTTGTGTGCCTGTTTAACTGTACAGGAAAAAGCACGTTTAGCGGTAATATCACCCATTTTCTAATTGGAGGGGAAGAATAAGGCAAAGGACTAAGAACATACCTGAAAAACAGATGTTTGTATATTAAACCTAGACTACCAATTTATCAGTAGGACAAAAGAGTGCTCTATTTTTTTTTTTTTTTCCCAGTATCTACTTTACAAGCTTTGCTTTCAACTTGTCCACACAGAACCTTGGACACTGTTATCTTAATCCTCATCTTTCAAAAGCAATGTGAAAACTCAAGCATGCTTCCGTATGGGCAGGTTAAAAGACCAGTTAACAGTTAGGTACCTTCTGCATACTTGTAGTTCTACAGCCGTGTAGCAGGTTGAAGGAAAAAACCCTGCTTGAAGGCTTACTAATTGAATTATTCCCTTCCATGTTACGATTTGCCCATCTTATGGGATGAGAAAGTTTTCTCTCGCGGGTACTGCCCCTTTAAGAAGCTGCGGGCTCGGGCGGCCGGGGGCTACTCGGGACTTCAGGGGCATTCGGCTACTCGGGACTTCCGGGGCTAGTCGGGACTTGCGGGGCTGCTTCCCGGACGGCTTCGGGGGTTTTTCTCGGGTCGTTCGCGGTTTCTCAGCTTCTCCGGACACCCCCGGCTCCGCTCTGCGGGAGTCACTGCGGGACTTCAGCTTCGCTCCGGGGAAGAGGCTTTTTCTCCAAATCCTGCGGCGTCGCTCCGGGGACCTTACAGGCTGCCGGAGTGGACCGTGCGCCGGGGCAGCCCCCGCCACGCCGCGTGGGACAGACTGCTCGCCTGGAGGTTTTTCTGCTGCCGTAAGGCTTTACCCTCTTTGTCCGCTGCTTTGATATTCTTCTCTGCTTCAACGAATTCGGTAGGGACAGTGCTTTTCCACATATTACAGCCCGGCGTTCATAACAGCCGCGGTTTCTTTTGTTCGCTCCACGAAAGCGCACACGTGGCCGGTGCCATTTCTCTGGACTGCACGTGGCACCGTCCCCCCTTTGTCTTTGTTCTTGTGTTTAAAACCCTCACCTTTCCATCCTGCACAGATACTCAGATTTTGCATTGGTTTTTCCCTGCATGTTATATATATTGTTCTAGTTTTAATAAAGTTTTGTTTCAGTTTTCCAAACGTTCAGAGGTCTCACAAATCTTTCTTTTCCTTTTCGTATCTCTGCTTTTGAACCCTTTTCTCTCCCGGAGGAGAGGGGTTCGGGGATAGGGAAGGACTCGTCCCCGTGCATCGGCTTGCCTCAGCCGACCGGCGACAAGCCGGAATCATCTTCCCGTGTTCATGTCATTTCATCCGTGCTGAGTGTCAAAACCATGCTGAGTGTACACTTCAGAACCTCAGATAAGACCACATTCTTGTGGTGTCTAATACCTTGATGGAGAATGTCTGGGGCTCCCTTTTTAAATAATCAAAAGTCTATTCTTTAACAGAGTTTGGAAGATATTAGGGGTATTTCAGTTAGCAAAGTCTGTGTTTTTCTGCTATGGTTCAACAAGCTTATTGCACTGATGTTCTAGTCATTCTTTCCACTTTATAGTATATTTGTAATTGTATAAATCAAAATGGAAAACATTTTTAACTGCGTATAGATTTGTCCATCCAGAAAAATTCCAGCTGCTTGTGCTGAATAAGCTTTCTGTTCTACTGGATATATATTCATGTCAGAGAATAAATGTGCTTAAAACTTACCATCTGGGAATTGCTCACCCTTGGTGAGGCAGGATTTTTTTTCCCCTGATAATAATAATACTACAAAAAGCCATTTTGTAAGGGCACCGGTGAGTATATATATTAAAATATTTAATAATGTTCTTTGACTTCAGACAATGAGGCAAAAAAAATTGAACTAGAACAAGAAAATTTATTTTCTGTATCCTGTACATTCTGATTGAATTACTGGAGAGTAAAATCCCCTATAAAAGATAAACAATATTTTAATTTTTTAAAATCACTAACAATGTTGGGCCAGAACTGAAGTGATGCACAGGACACACATTTAATTTCAATAAAATTATCCTTATAAGAGAAAGGAATGTTATATTACTTCACAGAAACTTGGAATAAAAGTTATTATTTTTCAGCTATTTCTGTTTGTCCGGGTTTAGAATTAGGTATTCCACATTCTAGGTTAAACTTCAGAAATCCTTATCTTAAGTTTTTCAGGATGGGATTTAATTCACCTACTTTGAAATAGACAAAGGGTAGTCATTTCCATCCACATAATTCTAAACTCCCTTTGTAGACAATGTTTAATTAATTCATGTTATGTTAAGGTGAAATGAATAGCCCTCTGAAATATTTTCTCTCTTGACTTGAAAGACAGCCTAGGTAACTACTTCAGGCTTAGACAAATAGTTTCTAGATGCCAACATGTGTTGTAACATAAACCTCTTTAAGTCACTTCAGGATCTATAAAAGCAGGTCACATACTTCTCCAAATCTGTAGATTTTGAAAGATGTAGTGGACACGTATGCATTCATTTCAACCATTTCTTTTCTGATTCAGCTATACAAAGATGAGCAGTGTGGTTATCATGCATCTCTAAGATATAGCTGGAAAATTCATCCTGGAGCTGAGAAACCTGCTCCACCTAAGGTCTACTTCAAAACTCTCTGAATCCTTATAATTTTTTTTGCATTAATATTTTATGAAGAACAAGTCTTGACTTCCTACATGTTTTAGAGTGTCCAAGTAATTTTTGTAGACTTTTAAAGTACTTCAGGGACACGTACAGACAATTGCTTTTACATTCTTGTCTAGGCAGAATGCTCTTCCTTAAAATTCAACTCAGTTATCTCCATTAAAATATTGCCAGAAGTCATAAAACACAACACCAAATCAATCCATGAATCAGTCTGTGCTTTTGTGGTGGGTTAATCTTGACTGGCTGCCAGGTGCCCACCAAAGCCGCAGCTCCTGTCAGGAGCCTCATCCAGCATGGGCTTTCCAGGAGCTGCAGCTCCCTTCAGGGCATGTCCACCTACTGCAGCGTGGGTTCCTCCACATGCTGAGGTGTGGATATTTGTTCCACCATTGTCCTCCATGGGCTGCAGGAGGACAACCTGCTTCACCTTGGTTTTCACCATGGACTGCAGGGATCTCTGCTCTAGCTCCTAGAGCACCTCCTCACCCGCCTTCTTCACTGACCTTGGTGTCTAGAGGACTGTTTCTTTCGCATTTTCTCACACCTCTCTCACACACCTGTGCATTGTGTTTTACCCTTTCTTAAATATTTTATCTCAGAGGTGCCACCAGTGCCACAGATGAGCTCAGCTTTGGCCAGAGGTGGGTCCACCTTTGAGTTGGCTAGAACGGGCTCTGTCTGACATGGGGGCAAAGTTGTTCTCTTCTCAAACAGGCCACCCTTGCAGCCCTCCACTTTCAAAATCTTGCTACATAAATGCAAACAAGCTTTTCAGCCTAGACACCCATAAACTCAGGAATATTAAGGTCCAGGGACAGAGGTACTCAGCTTCCACGTAAACTGTGTTTCACAGATGATTCAGAAGGGGCCAAAACACTTGCTAAGACCTGATGTACTATGCCAGGCTCAAATGATTGCTAAATCAACAGAAAACCAGACAGTTCTGTGCAAAACTAATCTAGTGTAATGACCTGGTTTCATCTGGAAGTATGATATTTGGTTACCTAAATTTCATTGCACAAAGCTATACTTTTTACTACTGATATAAAAGATGAATGTAATTGAGCAGATACTCATTACAAGTTCCACAGAAGTTTTATGCCTACGTGAAATTGGCACTGAATGCCATGACAAGTAGAGCTAAGGATATCACAAAGCTACGGTTGCACCTGTCAATTAGTTTTCAGTCTTTTGCCCACCTCATAGACATTACTCTAACTTGTAGGTAGAAAACTAAAAGAAAGAACTGGAGAGCATTGTATCTCATTCTGTCAAGATTTGGGATAGGCTTTACATCCTTGTTCCCTTTCCCCCTCAGGCGGTACACAATACAGCTATTCAGGCCTTATCATGAGTTTTATACCTGTTCCTGATAGTGCGTGAAGTACTCTCACTTATATTACAGGTGAATAAAGAAGAACTGGTCCATTTTATTCTCTGCTCTCATCAATCTGTACATTATGTTACTTATACGCTTTCATTTTATTTCACATACTAATATCACCAAAAATCCATGTATTTTCAAGTCCATGGAAAAGGCTATAGGGAAATTCTAATTCTTTTGTGTTAGTGGAATTACATCTACCTTCACTGTGAGTACAGTTCTGCAGGCCATGATGGAGTGAGTCATTGACCTCTCAGAAATGCAATTTTCCTTAACATTTTGACATTTACAAGTTTCTCTTTGGCTACTCCTTCAATCCTACGAGACAGGGAAGAGAATGTTTAAAGTGAAAAGCAGTTGCTAACGTTAAAAAACCAGCTTAAATGTTTTAGCCTTTTCAGATTAAGTATTGTTTCTGTAATTGTCTTACTTAAGAGGAAGAGTAGCAGAAACATCAAAATATGAAAAGAAAGAAATTTGAGTGGATGCTGAATGAACAGGCTTTGTAAGTGGTGCGCAGAACTCGTAAATTAAAGTTGTAAATTTACGGTGAAATATTGTGCATGAGAGGCAAGTTGCTTTTTGCCTGCTTCATTCTTGTGAGAAGAGACTAAAAATCCAAGACATGCGTTGTTACTTGGCTTGTAACAACACGCAGATCGCGAGACTTTTTTGTACCAGTTTAGCGGTGTCTGTTCAAATCACCGGCTTTTCCACTCCCTTAGGCCTGCTCTGAACTCATCTTTCCCACCCAAGGAAGAGTGGGACAGACTTGGGGACTCTTAGACACAATTTTAATTCCCACTGCAGCAAATAACATGCAAACCGATTCCTCAATCCGTTTTCTCCTTTTCTTCAGAAAATTCCGTGAGAACAGAAACAATTTGTAGCATGCCTGGAAAGTTAGTACATCTGTTGAAACAATTTCAGAAACAAATACCAAAACAGAGACTATCTCATAAAGAACATCCATCCAGCAGCTCAGCCATTTAAAATGGAGCTCTCTTAGCTCCTGCATGTTCAGCAAATCCAGAAAACAGTTACCTTTAAGCATTCAGGCATAAACTATGCAGTGTGCTGTTGGAGAAAACCAGCTCCTTAACACTCCCTCTCTCACCCCAATGTAGTGGGCTGTTGGTAGGTGCAGCTTTGCCTGCACTAACTTCAGTTCCAAAATATGGACATCTAAGTGTATTCTCTTTCAGAAGAACTGATATGAAATGAAAGCTAATGGAGCTTGTTCTCCGCCTAAAGATGAATTATCTTCCTTCAGTGGGTAAGATGAGGTAGAGATCAGCCTTTACAGCCCAATAAATGTACCTACAACCTGCCTTTCTGTACTTAGAAACATACTGGGCAGGAGGAGAGAGAGGAGAGAACCTTGCACTGGGTCTCTTCCATGCAGACCAACCATCTCTGAGTATTGAACTCAAAATATTAATGAAGAAAGACAGAAGTTGCTTCTAAATATTTCTTGGCAATTTTGGCTCTAAATCTACCTCCACATCAGCACTGGTGAAGAACCCTGGCATTATCTTAGCACACTGCATTACAACCACCCTTTTCAAGACTTTTAGCAGGAAAGAGAGATTCATCTGAGGAAGATGTCTGTGTAAATATTATATTTTTCAAGTAAGAGATTAAATGTTGCTTTCTTCTTCTATTCTATTGCTGGAACACTCCTGTGGGGAGATAGCAATCCTTCTCCACCTCAAACAGCAGAAATTCTGTGAATTTTTATGCAGAATATTTAATGAAGTAAAAAACATTAAGTGATCATCTACGTTAATCTTGTCAAACACTTGCAGAAACTTTTGTAATTGGGAATGCATGATTACAGTTCCTTTGTGTCTTCAGCAGAAAAAAAAAAATCATTTCATGAACATTGGTGCTTTAACTCTTTTTCCATCCATTACTTTTCTAATTATGGGGGAGAATAAGGAAGGAAAGGAGGGGAGGAAGCTGGAGAAAGAGGGCAAGATACAAATAACAGCTTAGACATTTAGTGCTGTACAAAATCTAAGCATTTGTGTTTGAAAGTCTTTCTATTAACAAAAAGTTTACAATTTTTCAAAACAACTTTGAACATAAACCTCAAATCTTCCTCTCCTGACAATGAACAATTAACAAATTTAGGTGGCTGTAGCTTTTCAGATACTTCAGCAATTTGACAATGTTATCCCTCACCCAGCATTTATGAGCTGCTTCCTGAACTTCCACACACTGCCACCAGCTGTCTTAAAATGAGCAGCAGTTTGTCACTGAGCTCCAAGAGGAGAGCGTGGAGAATATCCCCAGCTCCACTATAGCACACATCCTCCTCCTCTGCCAGCTCTTTCCTTGTCCTCCGTCAACCTCCATTGACCTCAAAAATGTCTGTAGCCTTCGGCTTTTATGATCCCACAAACAGAACAAAATGCATACGTACCGGATAAACATGATCAAAAGCTGTTCCACAGAGGCCGCAATATCTGCCACAACTCTTCAGTCCCAGGCAGCGCCTGCAATGCTGGAAGCAGGTTAGAGCCTGCCTGCAAAAGTACAGCTGCAGCCTCACAGCACAACTGCGGATTGATGTGACAGTGAAAGGAATCATTTTGATTCACACACATCAAGGTGGTATTTCAGTGTCTTGTAAAATCTGTGTCAGGTGAAAGTAGTTAGGATGAAATACTGGAATTTGTTGTGCACGCCAAGGAGGCACATTTTGCCCTGGCACTAGAAAATTTCATGCTTCATCGTTGTAGCATAGGTGAATCTTTTTGCTTGACAGAGATTTGTGTCTGGGTGCCAGCCAGATATATTTTATGTGCTGTACAGGCAAAACATGAGCTTAGGTGTTTGAATGCATCTCCATGTAGAAATACCTGTGTCATTCATGCAATAAGTTATTCTGAAAATACATAATAAAAATATCCATAAAACTAACACAGAAGTTTATATTTAAAGATCCATCCACTGAGAAAGTTACCTTATTAACTGTATCCAGTTAAGTCAGATTATTTTCTGATCAAGCATAAGGACATCTAACAGACTGCAGATGACACTGGTCATCAGAATGGGAACATTTAGTCATCCCAGGGAAGAAACAACTTTCCTTACAGCATCTGGCATAGCTAGAGCAAACTGGACAGAAATCAGTGCTGGCATTTTAGAATACTTCTTTTTATAAAGAAAGTATCAACATTTTTGTGGACTTTCTTTTATCCAAGGGAAAACAGAAAGAGAGTTGGCTTGGTGAATAGTTTTCAGCTTCTTGGATGTGGAAGGAGAAGAACTAATTTAGACACTGTAACGTCAATAAAAGGTGGACATATGTGGCTGGAAAATGCAACAAAATTCTTCAATGAGAAAACATAGGTACCATTAAAAATACTGAGTATTTACTAGAGAAACTTTGCTCCTTTCATGTTTTCTGCTCTGAGGCCCTTTCCTACACCCATTACTACGGATGACTAGACTTGTATAGATAAAATACAAGTATGCAGATTCCTGCAAGTAATTGAAAACCTGGAAATCCAGAATTATTTTAGCAGTGATCTCAATTAGAAGACAATAAACACCCATATATGTGGTTAACCTTCCTACATGTCTGTACAAATGGAAAGCTCTCTTAAATTCTTGGAGCTATTTGTAAATTATTTTCTTATCCCAGGCATCTTGTAAGAGTGTAAGATTACTTTAATGGATTTTTGTCCCTTTCACAGTTTGTTTACATTACAACCTTCAGGAAACCTTTTCCTAGTGAAAAGTGTGAGTAGAAAATGAAGGGGTAAGAGAATATAACAGAAGAGAAGCCGAATAATCTCTGATACCAGAAAGAATATATTTACTAATTGTGAGGACAATAGAAGTGGAACCTCCAGGCTTTAATATCCTCACTGCTACTGATCCTATCATTGATTTGCAAACACCATCCATTATTTCTGATTTATTTCTGCTATCTATAAATAGATGATAATGACCTATCAAACATTAGTGGAAAATTGCATTTGAAAATTATTTTGAGACCCTCACTTTTGTACTATGAGATTACTTTTTTATTAACAGAGGTTTCAAGCAACAGTCCCAATAGTTAAGGTTGGGTGAGCCCACAGGCTAAAATAACAATGGAATTGAATATTTCTTAAAACTTGAATTGGACCTCTGACGCTTTGCTTAACTTTCCTGAGGTGATTTTTCACTTTTATGTGCTCTAAACTGACCGGTTCCAGTGGGCCATAAAACCAGATGTGCTGAAATACAAACACTACCACAAAGTTGCTTTTGTGGTATTTCCAGTCTGAAGGGAAGCCAAAGATGTTAGAAATCCCTAGAGAAAGCCTATTTTTGCAGGCAGTTTTATCTATCATTCAGTTCTTTTATGACAGCAACCCAAAATGAACAGGAAATAGCAGAACTCAAACATACTTTGTTATTTAGTCACATTCCTACAAGGTGCTGAGCAGAACTGCATGGAGAAAGGTAATTTTGTTTCCTGAAGGGTTTCCATATTTTGAAGCTTGGTGGCAGTTTGGTTTTTTTAGTGAAAGCAAATGATATCAACACTCTCAGTGAAAAAGGAAGGCTCCTGGCCCTATGCTGTGGGAGTGCATGATGGGTCCTGGAAGTGGAGCCTCCTGGCAGAAAGTCGAGCGAATTTTATCTGAATTTGATCAGTCAGAATTTTATTGAATTCAAATAATTTTTTTTTTAATCACTGTGTCCTGAATGAACAAGTAAATTCTGCAGGAAACATATTATTCTGGTATGTCTTTAATCTTTTTGAGTTTCAGACATTTCCCAGAAACAAATTTCATACTCACTTGGGGTTTCAAGCATCAGCTAATTCAGGTTGCCCTAAAACGAACATCTAGATCTGGTTCAGCTACCCAAAACCAGAAGCTTTGTGCTCTTCCTTAAGTTGACCATCTGAAGTTGTGAGATACGACACAGGACATGTAGCACAGCTAAGTCCATCCACCCTGGTAGTTAAAACCGGTGTGAGGTGTGCAGGGGCATCACAAATACCTATACTTAAGCAACTAAATTGAGACCCTGGGGCAGGATTCAGTTCAAGACACCTAAATCTAAGGCTCTACGTGCAGGTGTATCACTGTTGCCATAAGTGCATAAGCTCCCATTAAGGAAAATAAAGGTCAGTGATTGATAATGACACAGATGACGCCATGATGGAGCCTAGAGAGCTGTTAGCTGATTAGTCATTTGAGTATCTGCTTCAGAGTGTGCTGAATTTCCTCAGAAGCTCCACTGACTACCTCGACTAGATTCCAGTGATAATAATGGAAACTGACATTTGCCATGGCGGTATATCGCTACAGGTAGACACTAACATTTATGTGTTTTGACAGTAAACTGAATTATGCTCCTAATGGTTTGTCAGCTGAATTGTTCTCTCACTTACATTTACTGTCCTGACTTGGCCCTTGGTTCAGTCCAAACCGTGGTAGCTGGCACCAATTCCAGTGTTCCACATATCCCCCAAATCATATCTGTCTGCGCTGTGCAGATGACTTAGTTACTTTACGGAGTGTCAAAAGGTACTACCATTTAAGTTTAGGTGGCTGAGTAGCATGCTAGGTCTCCAGAAACTATAATGTAATCTTGTAATTTCAGTTACTCTCACCTAGGCTTCTGGAGTCATTTCACATAATATGTGAAAAAAGTCTGGTACATTCGTGTTGGACTATCAGATATGAATCTATCAGAGATGTGGGGCAGCCAGATGGCAGTCAATAACCTCAATGTTTTGGAATTTCTAGGGCCCTGGAACATCTCTAGCACATATATAGATACCATATAGAGTATCTGGAGCTAATCCTCACTCTACGTCTTTCAGGTGAATCATAAAAAAGAAGCTACTACTGAAAATTCTTTAATTCAAAGGCAAGATTGGGGTTATATCTATGTCTTGAGATGGAACTTAGCTTCTGTTGCCTTGTCACTGTTATAAAAAGCTGCATTCTTGATTTAGATATAAAACTCCAATACAGAATATAATAATTAAAAACATTATAGCTGGCTTTGGAAGCTTTGCATCCCTTTTGGTTTTCCAGTGCGGTAAAAGCAGATCAGAAAAATGGGATATGGCTTTTGTTCCTGCATTTAAAACATATTATTTCCTTTCTGCTTTCTTTCCTGATCTGGTTTGCCATTGTAGCATGTGGTCGTTATTTTGAATTCTTTTTAAAATAGCTAGAAATACTAATGGTCTCCTGACAGGCAAAACTGTCTACAGTAAGGTCCTTTTAGATGATCATATACTAACAAATTAAAATGTCCTAAAAATATATGCTGTGCAGGTGTTCCTGTCTGTCTCTGGCTCATGAGCAAAGCATAGGAGAGTCACAGCCACATGTTCTTTGGCTCTGGATTGCAAAGTTGAAGGTGAGTAAAGATTAGATTTTCATATTTTCTTCTTTAATATTGATATTAGACACTTTTGAAACTTCAGTTGCGGAGAGATTGAATCCAAGATGCCATTTCCAGAATGCCAGAAGGGATCACTTTGATAACTTAATTTGACCTCCTATATCACTTAAGCCATAGGTCTTCTCTACTTTCTACTAGACCATGGCTTTCAGCAATGTATTTGATCTTTTGCACAAGGGCTCTTATAATTGTTAGCAAAACATCATTCTGGTAATTTAGCTTCAAAGAAAAAAAGGTCCCTCAAACATGCATCCAACTTTACCATCCAAGGACTGCTCTGGTGCCGCAGGTTTCTCTGACAAAGAATCCTCTGCTGAAAAATGTTGTTCCATATCAATGCTTCTATGGCTGTAACCGGGACACTAACTTTCTCTTAAACTAAATATATTTGTCTCTTCAAGTTCTTCATTGTAAAATATTATTTGCAATCCTCTAGTCATTCTTTTGGCTTTTCCCTGATAATTTTATATATCAACAGCTTTCCTTAAACTTGTGTACTGATGTTGGTCAAGATAAAGTTAATTTTTTTCGTAGTAGCTTGTATAGGGCTATGTTTTGGATCTGTGATGAAAACAGTATTGATAATACAGGAATGTTTTCGTTACTGTTGAGCAGTGCTTAAACAGTGTCAAGGCCTGTTCTGCTTCTCACACTGCCCTAACAATGAGTAGGCTCTGGGTGCACAAGAAATTTAGAGGGGACACAGCTGGGACAATTGACCCCAACTGACCAAAGGGATATTCCATAGCCTATGATGTCATGCTCAGCAATAAAATCTTAGGGAAAGGATGAGGAGGAAGGAGGGGACATTCAGAATTCTGGCATTTGTCTTCCCAAATAACCATTACATATGATGAAGTCTGGCTTTCCTGGAGATGGCTGAACATCTGCCTGCTGATGGGAAGTAGCAAATGAATTCCTTATTTTGTTTTGCTTGCACAGGCAGCTTTTGCTTTACCTATTAAATTGTCTGTATCTCAAACCACAAGTTTTCACACTTTTACCCTTCCAATTCTCTCCCCCATCCCACTGAGGAAGAAGCAAGTGAGTGGCTGTGTGTAGCTTAGCTGTCTACAAGGGTTAAACCACTACAATGTAGACATCCAACTGTCCATAATATTCCAACTAGACTCATATCTGTGCCAGATATGAATGCAATGTAGCCTCTCTGCTGGCATGCTGTTGAGACCTGAAACATAAACATCTGTTGTTTATAAAGCCAAGAATCATGTTAATTCTTTATACCCCAGAATCATATGGATTGCTCAATTTGCAACCATGGGTAGATTCTACTATCCTGTAAGCATGGTTTCCATCTTTGTTGTGTGACCACTCAATGTTTTCCTGTGTCTGTTTACCAGCAATCCAAGCATGTCTTCTGTCTCCAGCCCAACATAACTAGGTGGGTCTTCAGCACTTACCAATCTTGTTATCTTTCATTCCTATCACCGAAAAGAATGATGAATTTTGTGAGGTGAAGAGTCTGCATTGGTCAGAAATGACTTTCCATGTACTAAACCTTTCCATTATGTGCATATTCCTTTATATTGAATTCTTTGAAAATTATAGATTCCCAGCTAGCCAGTTATATATTTGGCATGTGTGTACGGGAGCACATGCATGCATCTACATGTGTGCACACACATGGTCATACACACACACACTCTGTCTTTCTCTCTGTGCTATACACTCACATTCTTCTCTTCTTTGTCTTTACCATATGAGCAGATATGTGGCCTTATCTTAAGCACACATTGAATGACAATGAGTATTGGTGACGTCAAACATAGCATGAAGTAACAATTCTGTGAAGGACAAAAAAAATTGTATAACAATTCTGACTCTTCATATGCTTTTTCTTTACTGATGTACTCTGCTTCCTCATTAACGAAGCAAAAGGGTCCCTTTTAGGAAATAACCTGATTCATTCTGAAGGATATGGTTAACACTTTTTGATATGGAGATGTGAAGCATGATTTCATGTTTTGAGTTTATGGCCTGCCCACCAAAACCATCATGATTTACATTTATCTTCAGAAAAGGAGAACCTGTGGTTCATAGAGCAGACATATTTTTTAGGGAATTGGGTGATCCAAGGTAGATGATAGTACAGTATAGAGAGTATCAATACCAATCAGATTTTGCCAAGGCAGCAGTGGACAAAAAATTTAAGCTGAACAATGTAACGAGATTTAAGTGCCTAAAGGAACATTGTGGTAGGTAACTAATTTAATAGCAAAGGTTCATGGCTGGACTCGATCCAAATGGTATACATTTTTACCTGGTCATTTGATCCATTTTTGTAAAAATGTAGATAATTTACCAAATGAAGAGTGCCTACAGATGTTTAGGCCACCTCTGGGGTGAAGCACTGCAGCCACTTCATAATGAGTTCCAGTACTTGACAGGAGTGCTTCAGAGGGCAAGATATGAAGAAAAATATTATATCCGGTTGAAGCTGAGCCAAGAAAGCATAATTTACTTATTTGAATGAAAATCTTTCTCCTTCAGCTGTTACCAACTCAGCATGATGGCATATTACACTCTGAGAGACCTTGTGTCATTATGGATTTAAAGGGAAAAGAGTTATTGACTGACTTGTCAACATTGCTTCATGCTGTACGTATGATACTCCTTTGAGATTTCTGATTCTGTTGCTGACCAGACCCAACCCTGCTGAACTAATGGTATCTGACAGAAATGTAGTTCGAGTGGCATATCTGCAAGTTATTGCTATCAATTGTAGGAAATGAATGAGTCTTATTTCCAATAGACTGGGTAACCCCTTCATCTCACTGTAATACTTATTTCATACATTTTCCAATAAGTCATGCGGATGTTTTTGTGGTGTGTTTTGCTCCTGAGCCTGGTATGAGTACTGTTTTACTAATTTTCACCAAAGTGCATTCAGATCGTGATCCCATGACCTACCTGCCACTAGCGGAAGGACTGGTGTTTTGAATGGGCTGGCTCACCGTCAGTCTTGGATGTTATGATGCTAAATAGTTCTACTTATTTGTAACAAGATGTTGATTTGCTGTCTGAATTCTCAAGTTTTTGAAGAAACTTATGATTTGCATCTCATAAAATTTTCCTTGGATAAGTTGGTCCACTGAGTCATGCAGGTGTGATAACTCCATTGCTGCTGATTTGAAAAGAACAATTAGATCTCAGGTCAGCATAGTTCTACCATCAGTAATCTCATCAACTCTGGTAATATCAGTGTGAGACTAGGATACTTTCCTCTATAACCAGAACTTTTGCAATGCTACAGCAGGAGAATCTGCTTAAAAAGCAAACCTTTTAAATGTCTGGGATAGCATTACTTTCAAATAAGAAGGAGAATGTTGTTGAAGAGAGCAGATGTCTATTTTATAAAATCATGTATTGTTCTTTCAGCGTGGAAGAACTTATTTTAACTCTTTAGAGACAGGCTTGTTTTGTTATTATAAAGTCGAAATCACTAGTGTTAGAGTTCAATATATGTGTTGTAACAAAATGACAGAAATATTTTTTTCCCTATTCCCTAATTTTTCCTTCTCTGAGATGTGCTAAGAAACATTTTTAAGTTGGTCTTTTTGGTATGCAGAGCTACAGAAATGTGCATTATTTTTAAAAAATGTTTTTACAAATCTGGTACAAAACCCTGGATAAGGAAGCCAAAATTAATTTTAGAAGCTGATGTAAATTCAGTGGAAATAAACTGGTCTCAAACTAATGAGACGTTTGAATTCATCCTGACTTACTTTTGCAAGTTAGTGGAAAGACCTAGATATATGTCTAATTACCTTCTTCAGCCACTGGGGAGAGATCAACATCTCCAGATAGTAATTCAGGACATGCAAGAAATTAAAATACTGGCAGGAGGAATCTGAGTCTATCTTGCAGGTACATGGATGTGAATGAAATTATTTTAAATGATACTGTAGGTGAAGTTGTGCAACTCATTGTGTAGGCAAGGCAATTTCAAATATAGGCTAAATTATCAAGAAGATACCAGTGATTATGCACCTAAAATAGTGGACAACCGTGGTCATCAAAAGAAAATGACAGGTAATGAATGCAATTAACAAAGAATAATACTTGAGCTGGTCTATCAGCAATAGAAAGGCAGAGGGTTCTGGGCTGCACCTCTGCAAAGGGAGAACATTTTTCAGCGACAATCCCCAGAAAACACAAATTTGGAGAGAAGAGATTAGACCCTGTTTTCCTCTTGAAAACCATATTTGGATCAGAAATATGTATGAGATGAAAGCTGCTGTTGAAACTACAACTGTTGAAAGTAAAGCAACCAAAAAGTTTGAGAAAACTGTTAAGAAATAAACCTCAACTAGTTCAAAGTATGAAGGGATAATGATAGACCTAGATGGCGTACATGGAATTTGCTCTTTGAAAAGGTTGGTGTTATCCCTTTTCCTAATTGTCTCACAGTCTCCTCTGTGACATTCATCTATAATAACGGCAACTTGCTGTTGTCATGGAGCAGTACTTAACCTCTTAGCTTTGAAGGAAGAAGAGACAGAGAGAGACCGAAAGATAGGGAGCAGGTATGTAAATGCTCAGTTACTCTGATTGATACTTTTATGAATCTTTCTTAACAGTTGTGCTACAGGAAAGACAACCAGACACTGTTTGTGACATGCAATTTCTTATAATTAACACACATAAAACATTCTGGATTGAAAGTGATCATGCTTAGATGAAGCTCAGTTGTTTCATATCTATTCACACAATGAAGGAGACCTCACTTTTTGTTTGTTTGTTTCCATAACTTTCATTCAACCTCATAAAACCATTATAAAACTTCCGTGTTTACCAAAGAGGAAAAAGCACATGTGCTGTGGTTCATCCATTCCAGCCGGAAAAGGTGATCAAGCTTATTTCAGCTGGTTTGATATGTTTTCCTGCCTGGTGGTTCATTTTAAGTTGAAAACACGTCCTTTTGTGGTTCCCGTATAGTCTTAAAAGACAAATTCAAGAGAGATTGGAGTGGGTGACCTGTGATCCTGTCCTTGAATATTGCCATCTTCATATCTTTAAAAGATCTAACTCTATGCTACACTTAATGGACTTCACTTTATCAAGAGGTCTGCTGTGTATGAAAACCTGATTTATGAGGAAAAAATATGCAAGAGCAATGTACTGTGAGTAATTTCCCTTTAATGTTTGTCCATAGAGAAAATTCAACACATCAAATGTCAAATTATTGGAAGGGTATATAAAAAAGCACATTTAGAGAAATGAAAAACAGTCTTGATGGCCCAAAACATACATAAATGTTAAAAGCTGTACAACTGTGTTATAAACAGAAAAAAAAATGTTTTTAATAAAAACTTGGAGAGTTTGTACCTGTCTGCTTAGTGAGAAAAAAGAAAATGAATATGTGCAATTCAGAAGCTGATTTAAGCCAAAATGATTCTTATAAAATTAAAGCTTACAGAGCTGGAAATGAATCTTTTGTAAAAGGAAATGGAAACAAATTATTTTAGGTTTAAAAAGTATCTTTAAATTGAGGAAATTGGATTGGAAAGGAACATGAAACATTCTTTTGCTCAATGTCTAGCTCTCATTTGCACTGATCTACAAGCCTCCTAATCAATGAATGTGAGTCTTTCAGGTTCATCAAACAGATAGAAATATAGCAAACAAATATAGTCCTTTGGATTCAATAAACCAGTTTTTACTTCTAGTCTGTGATATCAAGATCTGCTTGGTGAATGACTAGCATTTTGTATTCAGCTCAGGATTTTTGTTATATGTAAAACAACATTGTCACAGTTTAAAGTACAAGCATGCATGGAAGAAGTGACGTCGCTGTGTTTTGTACTTAATTTCTCCCAGTTTCCATATTCCCCTTTTTTCCATATTAAGTTAGCTCACTTTACAAGCTGGAGGATGAATATTCTGTAATACCATGATTACAAACGGTATTTACAACCCCAAAAGCTAGCACCTCTTCTCTCTCTTTTATCTTCCTCTGTGATAAATGTTTTGCTGTTGGTGGGGCATAGCTAGCAAATTGTCTGTTGGAGCAGAAGAGAGTACAGAGAGCTTTTTCTATAAGGAGGCTCACCAGGGGTACTGAAAACTTTGCATGTTACAGAAAACTGAATGTAAAAAATGAATAGATAGCAAGTAGTACTTCATTATGTGTTAGCCTACAAGAATGTTGCTTGGTGTCTATCAACTTCAATACAAGTTGCCTGGAAAACCAGCATAGTTAAAAATGTTAGAAATTACAGACAGATGAATAACAGAATGAGGATTAGTATTTGGCAGAAGATGTCCATATCTACTTGACAATATTTTTGGAAGAAGAAACAGGAACAGTTAATTAACAAATAGCTTTCTGGAAAGAAGCTTAACGGATATAGCCTTCTCAGCGCGAGTGTTAATATGCTTTGTTTTAAACAGTGTATCATCAAGTTACTATTTGTATGAATATTTCTTCTTCAATGGATTTAGCATATATGAAAGATGCCAGACTGGGAGCTTTGGAAACTGCATTTATTTATCCAAAGAAATCCTACAGCCTTAGCAATGGCAGTAGGAACCAGTGTTCTCCTCCTCACACTGGGAAGCCTGTTCTGCAGATCCACTAATAGAGTCAGAAAATAGGTCAGCTTCCACATACATTAGCCTTTGCCCTCTCTGCAGAGGCTGCCAACAAGACTGCCAACTAATGACAGCTGTGTTGGATATTTGTTGACTGGGAACTAAACTCAGATTGCAGATTCCTTTCACACAATCTATGAAACACCTATCAAATGGCAATTTCTTTTTGACCTCGAACAGTGTTAGAAGTATTTTCCAATGAGGAAAACTTCTCAAAAGTGGTATGTTGATCAGCATAAAGAAAAAAACGGGGTTTTTTCCCCTTTGGGAAAGCAAGATCTATTATAAAGCTTAACAAAAAATACATACATTTACAGAAAATTCATGTGGATATGTCAGAGGAAGTCCTTTTGTGTGACAGCAAGGATAATCTCTTAAGATTATTTGATACTTTATTATGAAAATGTTATTAAAAATCAAGTTTATTTAGAAAGGGAACATGTTTCCAGACTATTTTGTGAAACTATTTTTTCTTGGATTGAAAATTTTGCTTTAAAAATATGAAAATTATATCAGCATGCACCAGAACCCCTAAAAAGACCTTAAAATATCCTTTTCTGAAATTCAGGACGCTTCAAAAAATGTACTCAACAGAATATTATCTAGGCTAAGTTTTAAGTGCAGAGTTCTAAAAAGATTTTCCTTAAACTATGTTTAAAGGTATTTGTGATTAAACAGATTGTACAAAAATCCTGCTCACTTATGAAGTCTTTGGCATGCGCTGCGTCTATTTACACGCTCAGCAAAGCTGTATCTCTGATCTTGTGGGCAGTGTTCTACACTTGAATTCCCACTGGTCCACAGACATAAGTGTAGTTATTACTAGTGCTTTTGAATATGATTTGTCTTACTTTTGATTTGAGCTTACATTTGCCTCTTTACATGAGTCTACTAAAACATGTCCATGCAATATGATGTTTCCAAAGTCTAAGAAGCAGAAGGCTATAAGTATGCAGATCAGCATATTACAAAGAAACCTTTTTTGGGGGAGAGAAAGTAAATAGCAAATGAAGAAGCTAACTGTTTTGGAAGTGCACTTCTGACTACTTGGCAGCTTTTCAATTAAGTTCCATCTTTAAGGCTGTAGGTTATATTCGGTCACTTGTTGAAGAGCCAAACCCTTGTGCCATAAATCCGGGGAGTAATCAACACCCTTTCCAGGGTAGAAAGTACAGACAAAGCGAAGAGAAAGGAGGTACTCACAGACTTCCGTCATGAAGTTTCCTCATTCATTTACCCTCTCAGCCAACGCAGAACTGTTCCCAGAGTGCTCCCTGAGACTCTGCAGATTCACTGGGTCTCCACAGTCCCTGGAGAAACCAGAAGCTCATAAAATCACTTGTCATTCTTATAGTCAGCTCTGACAGAAGAACAGCACAACTGTCAGGAGGCTGCCTTATTTTTACAAATACAACTATTCATTATAAATGTCTTCCACCTCTGAATTAGTTCACCATATCTGCTGAGCAATCTATGCATAAACAAATTGTTGCATTTCTAGGTTAAAGGACTATTGCCATCAATGTAGAAGAATTCTTGCATACAAGTGGGAGAGAGGTATTAAGCCCATAATTCTCATTACGCCGTTTGCACCTACTCATTAACATCAGTGTATCTCATATTTTGAAAATGTCTTAAGAATTCACAATGTTATGCACTGTGTTAGAGACTGTAAATATGCAAGTCCAGCACAGGAAAGTCTTTTCCTGGAGGCATGAATTACCAAAAAACTTTTTAGCAAAAATCTTTTTAGTAAAAATCTTTTTAGCAATTTTTGCATTCCTGTGGACAGAAAGCAATACGCCTTAACACTGAAGGTGGAAATTTCCTGGAAGCCAAATTCCAAGTACATGAGGTATGCCTGTTGAATCTGCTCACTGGAACATTAGGTAAATTTGTGCCTAAACTTCTCTAGCTTGAAAATCGATTCTGCATCTACAGGAGAAGGTCCTTTGCTAACATCGTGACTATGCAATAATTAGTTTTCTATTCCTTTTCCTGCACTTGTTCTACATTTGTCCAAATGCTTTTCCCTGTACCAAATAAAGATCGTATCTATTGCACCAGTTCATTTTTTCTTTGTCTACAGTTTAATCAATAGGGAGAGAGATAGAAAAATAAGCATATGCTCTTCTATGATGGAAATGAAATCATAACTGACAGATTCCATAAACTCTTTTTGATGATTTTACTTCATGTTAATATTGTAAACAATATCAGACCTCCATATGACAAGCAGAAAAAGAATCATGTGAAAAGGTATCCTCAGTTACGAGGAGGAAAGATATTTGTCAGTGTATTGCTCTAAAATGTTGTGCTGGATTAGGATTGAGTGCATATTAAATCCAGGTTAAAAGTTTGACAAGAACAGCTGCTCAATTGGTTTTAAACTGATCAAAATTTTTTTGTGGTTCTACTAGGATAAAAGTTATTGATCACTTGATGGCTGATGGTGGATTTACTGAAACTAGTATTTTTACTATTTGTAGAATGAGATTGCTAGTTTCTTCTGCGTCTTTCAAGGAATATGTCTGTCATCTTTTAAAATTTATTTCTTTAAAGACAATTTCAAATTTTATCAGTATATTAAATATGAAAGGGAAACAATAAAAGTACAAAATAGCTTTCACAAACCACACTTTTTGGTTTTAGCTGGCAACAACACTCATAATGATATTCAAGATTGGAAGACAATTAGCAATTAATAGATTTCTACATGTATTGAGTTACATAATTAAAAAACTAAAAGCAGTTAAAGTCAGAGGTCATTTTCTTAAATGTTATTACCTTGAGGCAAGGAAATTTTGATACTGCTATGACACGCTGGGATAAATTAAGAGAGCTTGTGAATTTAGAAAAAGTCTGTATTCATGTAACTACAGGTTCTCCTGACCACCCTTTTTGCTTACGATGTGCTGCCAGCTTAAACTTGAATTCTTTTCAGTACATTGCAGTGTTAAGCTCCCTTTGACTTTTGCCTGTTGAGCAAGTGCATGAAAGTCTAAGTGAGTCCAGAGAAATTTTAATTTGCTGTTATTCATTCCTTCCAATGGTGCTATATCAAACTGTACTACTGTGAGAGTAACTTTAAAGGATTATTTTTTTTTTTTTAGAATACATCTGCATGGACTTTTCCAAAATATTCTTGGAGTCCCCGTCAGTAACTAGTTAACTCTGCACAGCACTTCTCATACTATAGCTCTCCTGCCTTCTCATACTGAAAATGCCATAAATTCTTCAGGAACTACAAACTATTGTTGATTTGTTTTGCATAGGTTGGAAGCTGAATGTGTCTCCAAGCTCAAGTGCTGTAGCACAGAGCTAAGGTGATGAGTTTGTTTATTCTTTCAGAAGAAAAGGTGCTTGCATCATCAAAACAAGTTCTTGTGACACGTTGAGTTTCTTGAATTTCTTTCAACTCTTTGGTATGTGAATGCAAATGTGTCTATCTGGAAAGTTTGGATAGGACTATTTCTGATGAAAATGCTACTAAGAGTGCAAATTAGCACATACACGTGTCTTCTATTGCTGTATGCCATATATTTATAGAAAGTTGGATCTTAGACTAAGATTCTAAGACAGTATTTTTTTCCTGAAGAAACTAGTCAGATATTTAATGTTTTCTATTTTTTTTTCCCCCTCTCCCCTTATCTTTGTACCACTTATCAGGTAAGGCAGCAGCAAGATGAAGAGAGTTTGAAGAAATTTTTTATTTTTAGTTCACTGCACCGCAATGATTTTCTAGGTCAAAGTTTTCCTTAGTGTATATGACTCAATATCAAGCCAAAAATTCTTTGTGAGTTTTCAGCAGAGGAGTGATGTCAACCACTTGGCTTTTGGAGTGATTTTTAATGGATTCAAGCCACTGGTGGATATGGGAAACTTATTTGGAAAGAGGAAAAATTTCTCCATAGTCTACATCCAACATTTCAAAATTTCTAGTAGTTAATTGTGCATAGCTCATCAGATGGAATTGTGATTGAGCAGATCAATGTTTTCAGGTCTGTGCAGAGGGGCCTTTGTCAGCTGCGGTATATATTTGGCTGAGAGATTCTTTTTCAAAGATGTTTGGTGAAAAGGATTCCTCAGGTCCCTACCTCTGTTAATCATTAACTTACTTCAACACTAAAAATTGGCATAAGTATAAAGAAAAGGAATTCTATGCAAGCCACTGTGCAGTGGCATCTTAAGCCATTAGCCTGTAGCTGTCCCCAAAGCCAAGAGAAGTTGCATAACTTTATTTCCAAGTGCATATAACAAAAACCTTGGAAAGTTTTAATATTTTCACCATTTTTTGAAATAGTTAGATTACTAAGTGCATGATAGTACATGCTGGCTTCTAAATGCTAATGTTAAATTTCTGTCTAAATCTTTACAAAGCTGAGATCTGCAGAAGAAAAATGAGGAGACTGCAGGATTAAACTCTAACTTTTTTGTAAATAAATGAACTGCTTATAAAGATGGACACTCTAAGCTATGTCTACTTATGTTAATTTCCAGAAAAATGAGAATATTCACATGCTTTTAAATAATGGGCGCTAGAGAAATAAGCAGGAAATAAGCACACTGTATACATAAGGCATAGTCTAGCAAATACTTAACAGGCTATAACCTGAAGTCATGAAGGGTTAACTTCCAAATGACAGCCCAGTAACTTTTTGATACACTTCAGAAAGTTGAGATAAAACAAAATAAATTAGATTTTTAGCTGATATAAACTAACCTTTGAGAAACTGCAGTGAGTCTGTAAGTACCTTGCTGTCCAGCAAAGGACAACTGTGTTGAACGGAGTCTGTCTTAATTTGCAAGAGAAGAAAAGGTTTAGGTTAAACTGATGTATGTATTATGTTTTATTTTAATGGATTTCTCCAACCGAGGAAGTCCTTGGAATAAATCAAGAAAGCATTAGTTTCAGAGAAGCTGTTTTCGGTTTTAGTTCCTGGCCAGAAATGGAAGGAGTGTTGGGCTTGCTGTATTAACTTTTTGAGATGGAAGATGGATTGCAAGCCAGGGATTATACTGATGAGACATGTCTGCTGAGAAATGTCTTGAACAAGAAAAATAAAATAGTTAGAAGCACCATCTCTTTTTAACTCTCAGAAAGCCAAAACTGCGAGATGTAGCAGAATACAATTATAAAGAAGAGACACAGCTGATGATACTCTATAGTTTAAAAACATAATTTCAAAATTAGGAGAATAAACTCAGTATTTGCCTGATATTTGTAGAAACATTTCTGCATCTCATTACTCTTTATTTCAAATTCAAACTGGTCTTCTGGTCCATTGCAGTCTCTTCCTAAAGGCATTCGGTGGGAGCTGCAGAGGGTAATGGAGAATTACCATGAAATGACTTAGACATGACTATGATCTAATTGAAAACTGGCAGAAGAACAGTAGTTGGGGCAGTTGTAAAAGTATGCAAAAGCATACTGAGTTGAAATTAGGTTTTTAACGAGTTTCTCCTTTACTTAATTGCATATAAATTGTGTGTGTTCATGCAGGATGGGGAACAAGTTAAATTGAATTACCTACAAGTCGCAGCTGTCCATCCTGATTTCTGTGCATATTTCTAACTTCTTTGTATACCTTTTCATCATTCTTCTATCATTCTGACATATAGAATACCACCACTATAATTTCACAAGAATTTTCAGTCTGCTTATACTACAGAGAGGTAGCCTTAATTCAGCATATTTTCTCTCACAAGTACTACTTCCCTTAGAGAAGAATTGTCATTATCATTATCCTAATAAACCAGCCATCTTAAATTTGTCACCTTTATTAATTTTATTAGCACCCACCATTATATAGTATTTGCACTTTCCTGTAAGATTACTCTATCAACAGTAAGTACTACATGTTTTTATCACTCTTTTAATTGTTTGAGCAACTCCTCACATAATGCTGTCATACCTCCATGAAGTTCAGTGAACCTGTGACAATTTTAACCAGGTGGAATTCTCCCCTCTCATTAGTGACTGTTCCTAGATCACAATATCTGCTTTTTCATTTTTCACAATTTATTGTCTTTTTATTCAGCCTTCTCAGAAGAGGACTTACTTAAAAAGCATTCGACAGACAATAAAAAGGAGAAATTGTTCAACAAATTAATTGTTCAGCATACTATGGTCACCTTTGTTGAATTATATTGCTTCTGAGGGTTGTGGGTGTCCTAAGAATACTTTCAGTAGAATATAGTACCCCGTTATAAGAATTCTTCCATTACTTTTAACCTTATTCTCATTCAGGACAAAATGTTGGGGGCAGGATTGCTCTGCAGTGTGCCCCACAGTCCCTTGTTTTCCAGTCTGGCAGACTTATAGCAGTGCATTACAGCCCCCTTACTACGAGCCTGAGTTTCTTTCTCGTGGCAGTCGGCACATAGAGGGTGGATGCTGTATGCCAGCACCGCATCCTGACATGCAGCCAGGACACTGCCAAAGTGCTCACCCACGCCTGGCAGACAGGGATCATTCTCATTTCCTGAGTTTAGACTTCCCCGGCGTAATTATGCTCTGGAGAGAAAAAGAACAATGGCCTTTTAATATGGGGAGGGGAGAGAAAGGTCATATTGAAGGCAAGGTTGCTATCACTTTGTTCAAGTAGATTACTTGCAAGGATGCTAATTTTCGCATCACAGCTTATTTCTATCTCCAAATCTTTTAATCTATCATCTGCTTCATCCCATTACAGTGGTGGGCTGCCAGAAATCCTTTTTCTTTTACTGTTTTTCTTACAACTAAATAATGTATCCTGCCCCCTACTGCTTATGTCCTTCTTTTAAGTTTTCTGGCAAACAGGTTTTATATACAATGTCTTTAATGTAAAGGATGCCACGTGAACTCAGCTGGACCCAGAAGCATGGACTTATTCAGCTAGTGTGAAAATGAATGAGGTGGAAAGAAAGCTTTCCCAAGGAAAACCTGAATGAAGGGAAAGTTTTTATTTGCTGCAGTCAGCTGGCCTTTTTTTAAGCTCAATTTCAAAGGCATTGAATTCTTTCTGAGGTGCTCATTAGCTACACTTAGCGGATAACAGTGTATTTATTTTGGCACAATGCTGGTGGGCAGAGGGAGTCAGAAGGCTATTTCAAGGATTTAAACAGGTTTAATGCCAGTGGAGGGAGTGCATGTTCTGAGCAAGAACAAAGGAGTAAGCAAATCTCAAAGAAATTAGCAGTTTTTTCCCCTTCTGAATTGCAGGTGAAAGGGGTGAACCAGAGCCTGCAGGAAAAGAAGTTTTCCTCTCATACGTACATTTTTTACAGAGCTAGTCCTCATTATTTCCTAAGAATCCTCAAAATTTCTGTCTTGTATAGTTGGAGGCATATATATTGTGAACAGAGAGGATGGTGAGCAGAAGATCTGCATATTGGTGTCTCTTGCAGATATTCATTAATCTTAGGCAGTGTGCCTTACGGAGCTTGAAACAAGTAACATGGCAATATCATGTAATCTTTCTATGAAAACATGCATGTCCAATAGTGGAAACATTTTAAAGCAATGTTTGCATATTTGCAATATTACAAACCTTGTTAAGAGTCAACATAAGAAATATGAGACATAAGAAACAGACCAGCCAAGCAACCTGTAAGTCCTTGTTGTGTCTGTACAAAAGGAACATGTTATTTTATGGTTAATAGGTTTGATCAAAAATTCACTGAAGTGAAAGAGAATCTTTCCATTGACTTGACTGGAATCTGAACCCAACCCAACATCCTTTAGACTTGAGCTGCAATCATAGCCTGTATGTAGGTAACACTGTGAAGATAGCTTCACTCAACCACTTCCTCTGGTCCATTGCAGTCTCTTCCTAGAGGCATTTGGTGAGAGCTGCAGAGGCTAACAGAGCATTAACATGACAGTGACATGTGGTAAAAAAGGTTAAAAAAATGGAAGACATCCATATGTCCTGAGCACGTGGGTGTCAGGCTGACCCTGTGCACAAGTGTGAGGTAGCAAAAAAGAGCACAGCTATAGTGTAATTGAATGTTTGATATGAACTTTCACCAGACCAAAAGCTTTATGTCTGAGGTCCAAAGTGAGGCCGAGAGTTTTAAGTGAATGCAGACTGATAGCCAGCTAGCCAGCAGTGCAATGCTTCTGCTAAATTGCAATTGAGCACTCATGGGGTTCTGGCTGATCAAGTCTTTTCCCTCGCTAAATCTGTGAGGGGAAAACACTCCCATCTTGAACATATCAGCTTGAAAGAGGTGTTAAAATGTTTCCCCCAAGTGCACTGACTCACGAGAACAACATGTGTGAGCGCTGGTAATGAACTAAGAGCCATTTATGGTATGAAAAACAGAGTTCAGATAATCATCTCCGTCAAGTGTATGCTGAACTGTGTGAATGCAGTGACAGGAAACACAAAATGTGGTCAGTCAAGGAGCAATATTGAAGTCATCCTGAGAGGTGAAGGAGAGCTGCGAGTTGCGTAGGTTGGGCCAGCAATATCACTTTGGGAAAGGCCGTAAATTTCTCTTGGTTTTATTGGCAGCTTTCCTTGCTTTTACTGAAGCCTTTTACAAGATCTGGCGTATATGACACACTGTTAGCTAACACAGAGCCAAACCAAAGCAGCTGCCCTTAAATCCAGGCATGAGTAAGGGTTCGTTTTGGTTTGTAGAAGGTCTATTCCACACACCATTTCCCATCCAGAGCAACCATACTCCTTCGCAGAAGAACCAAGAAAAGACCAAGCCCATTGCAATGTATGTGTATCATGAGGGTCTCTGTTTGTCCATGGGTTGAACAAGTTTTGCTTCCCTCATTTACTACTTAGCCATGCAGGAGACTCCCACTATCTTTTTCTAAGAAATTGCATGAAAGTGATATGGGTTGCTGAAATTTTTATATCTAGAAAGAATCTTGGTTCATCCCAATCAAAGCTTTTCAGTGTAAATTTATTAAATTAGTTAAACTTTCTCAGAGAATATTTTCTGGTCAGTGAAAGAAGTCCAACACCGAAAAGCCAAAGGATGAGGTACAGATTTGTGGGTCTTGCTCTAAACCAAATCTCTCAAATCCTTCTCTTGGAAGAGTACAGAGCTCATAGGCTGTGTGGAAATGTGGATGAAAGGACAGTAATGGCAAGGTGGAGTACTCTTCCATGTCTGTCATCTTCTGCTCTAAGACTGGAGAGACTTTCATAGCAAGGAAATTGTCTCTAGAAACACTATATCTTTCAAAGTCTTTTGAACATAATATTTTCCAGTAAATATATTTCCCTATGTTATTATATCTTTGCAGTCTCAGCAAACATGTTTTCTGCTTTCTAAGTGGCATCAGTAAAGTGAAAAATAATAAAAACATGGTGTTTTATGAAAAATAACTTTTACAAGCTCTAGTGCAAAACATTAACAATCTGTCTTCAGGGTGTATTGTAAGGAGAAAATGTTCAAACATCCTTGAAGGGTCAGGGTGCCAAATTTTCATTACCATTAAGGGAAACTCGGCATTCAGATGCTCTAGGTAGCTTCTGAAAATCCCACACCTCCCTTCTTCTATGTTTGTGGAGTAGGCAGAATTTTCTAATGCAAAACATTGTTTGAAAAACCACATAAGTTACAAAAACCAGGAGTTTCTGTTTCTGAATCAGTAGTGACTTAATCTAAAAATAGCTGCTTCAAAGGGAATACAAGTCTCTGGAGTGTAATGATCTGACTGGACTGTGGTTTTAAAAACAAGGCTACTTAAACATAAAGATAAACATGAAACAATCTGTTCAAGCTTTAAAACAGCCTCCAACGTCGTCAGAAACTGGATTTCTGAAGACAGCAAGTTGGAAGATCCACTTTCCTGCAAAAATAAGCACTGTGAAGGTGCCGGTGCATACTGGGAAGGAATGCCTTGCAGGATGTGTAAAGCTTAGCTCAGCTTTCAGTAGTCACTGGACCTCACAATGCAAACAGGTGTTATATACAGGTGTTTGTTACAGTCCTTTCTCTAAATATAGCAGAAAGCCTGAGAGACTTGTGCAAACTTCTGCACATGGAAAAATCAACACATATCTTACATTTGAAATGCAAAATTAGAATGTCCCTCCAGCCCCCAAAAATTTGCTTATTTAGGAACTCCAGAGGTGTCTGAACAGGAATTAAAGCATTAAAGTGAGTGGTCCCTACACCTACTCTGGGATCCACCCACATTCCTAGTAAAGAGAGTTACATTGCCCTCGAGATGATCTCAGTGTAGTCCTTTTGCAAACTGGGATAATATCAGCCCAACACCAAAAGAATTGCAAGCAATGAAATGCTAACTCCCAGTGATTGTTTGCAAATAAGCAGCCTTTGATGCCTTATGAATTACTGAGTTGGAGTTGCTTTGTCTGGAATGACATTTCAAGAACAGCAAGTGGCTTTCTTTATTGGATTTGAAACATCTTTTTTGGGAATACCATATGCGGTGAAGAATTTGTAGCAGATGATTATCAAATGACTGTATGCAAGAGAAAAAGAGCTGACCTGAGCACAGCCTCTCTATGAAGCATTGTGTAGAATAGCTATTTTTTATGATTTATGAAATCTTCCTAAAAAAAAGGAAAACATACCGAGATTATTTTTAATATTTTCTTCCCTGATGACACATCTGTCTATGCTAGGTCTGACCAGCTGATTTCTTAAGAATTTCCCTTATTTTCTTTCTCTTTTTAAGTTGATCTCTTTTTGTCCTTTGTCCCTGGCCATGCCCTTTGTCCTTATTGTGTGTTGCAAGAACTCAATAATGCCCTAATGTCTACGACAGCACTACCCTTTTGAAGACTCTGTCCCTACTTACAATTTTATGTTCCGTTCTGCTAGCTGATCATTGCCTGCCATGGCTTCCAACAAGCTAACTTCTGTCATGAAACACCTCTTTCTGATGATCACTTTAGCAAGTATAACCTCATCTCAGTGGATCAGGCTTCTGAGATACAACAGTACAGAAACTCCTCATTGACTGCATTTTCTAAGGAGCAAGAGTATAAATATCCATTGCGTCCTAGTCCCTGGGCAGTGAGTGGTACTGAGTGTATCAGAAGAAAACACAGGAAACCTGGAGTAGACAATTATGCAGCAATCCACTACACAGAGTAATTTTCCTTAACTTATTTCAAGAAGTGACGCATGCTAGAAACACTTGGATTTCTAGGGTAATTTTTTTCTTTATTCTGCCTGCTGCAGAATAAAAGAGGTGAGCGGTACAGAAAAAACATAAAATCTGGATTCATATTAAGCTTGGCCTTCATGAGAGCTGTTCAGTGACCTTCATCATCAGTTAACTAACTCTCTTTTAGCTAGATTCTATCAGAACAGTTGGCAAGCAGAGGTGAATGCAAATGCAAGGTGAGAAAGTGCCACGGAATTATAAAATGGAAATGGAATAGCATCACTTGCTGTAGGTTTCCTGGAATTTGTTTCTGTAACTATGGACCGAGAATTGTCAACACGGGATGAAAACCATATTCTAGACATAGAATCTGCAAAATCTGAAGCTTAAATCAGAGAAGTAAACTGTCTTGTCCTAGTGCTTAAGGAAGAGCACATCTTCCTTACTCGCAGAAAATGGGTTAAACAACTGAGTTCAAGCCAACAGGATTTTCTTGAAAAGGAAAACAAAGCCAAAATCACTTTAGTGAACTGTAATAACCCTTAGGTAGCAAAATTCATCCCTTCTCCCCCTTTCACAGCTGTAATAGCCCCTGTCAAGTCTTTTCTGCATGATAAACTGTCAGCCCTACTTTCCTCCTCTCTATACACTGCCCACCTTTGACAAGAGGATGGGCTGATTAATCTGTTATTTTTAAATATACTCTGCTTTTGGATCTTCACATTCTCTCCCACTTAAACAGTCAATGTCCTATGCTGGCCAGAGATGCTGTACCAGAGTCCATACAATAAATGGCAGAAGATGTCAGAGTGGGTCTTTCACTCCTTTTGGACACAGTGCGAGGAAGACCCATTCACCGGGTTCATGAGCAGACAAGCCCATGCCGAGGCTGCTTCCAGCCCCTGCACTGTGCCCAGCTGTAGGCTGCTGTTGCAGCACAGCCTACATAGTTTGGTTCTTTAGAAAACAGTTGGTGATGTTCAGTTGAGGTATCAGGTGAGGACTGTAACTGCACATGTTCACATGTTCTGCAATATAGCCAGGCTGTTCATGGTGTCCAGAGAAGTTTCAATAGTCCAGTTACTGAGCAAAGGTGCTCCCTCATGGGTATGTAGTTCTTCCAGTAGAGCAATGGGCAATGTATCAAGCCTGAAACAGGACTCATCCTAAAAGTGTCGGAAAAGGTCAAATACTTATCCTCCAAAATAAAAAGGAAAGGAAGGGAGGATATTCAACTTTAGCATCTAGTGAATGTTATTTGTCCAATTGTGCTTCTACTAACTTGATTACTGGTAGGGAGAAGCAACTTCATAAAGAAGAACTACAAGCCTGAGGTGCATAACTTTTGAAGAAAGTGGGTGAAAGTCAGCAAGAAGTGAAGGTAAGTGATTGAAGCTTTTATTCTACAAACACCAATTAGTATTTTGCATTGTAACTGTTACGATTGCTAATGGGCAAATTAACAGTGTATTACCTACATGGGAAATTAAGGACAATGAAGACACATAATCCTCTCGCTAGCTCAGGATACTAAAATAAAGGTCTCTTCATGATTATTGAACAACAAGCAGTTGACTAATCCAGTGAACAACTCCTTCTTTTTCAGGTTTATTTGTTGAATTTAATAAATTTTTCTCTTTGCAAAACCTTAACTACAGAAAATATATTTCCTAGACTTTCATGCTAATGGGGAAATTCTATTCCCTTCTAAAGAAATTGCATTAATTAGTGTCACTACTCTATCAAAAACAATCTGTGTCACAGCAATAAGCAGATATACTGCTGTAAATTGAACAAAAGAGTAAGGTAGTGTTTTAGCTCCATGAATCCATGGGGACTACAGCAAACCTGTGTATCTTGAGCTAATGCAGTCATTCAGCTAATTCTGATACTCTGAATGCTTCAGAGCTGATGAACCCTTCAATAGATGATCAGGCCTGATTTCTTTAAAAGGGGAATCACAGAAAAATCTGAATAATTGTTTTGTGAGGAATTATTGCATTGTGCATGTTTATTTCCTCCATCCATGCTTATATTAATTACACAGTTGAATATGCCTCTTTGGGGTGACTATTTGTTTCCCTCTTTTTTAGAGTGGCTGATTCTATTTTTTTAAAGATCATTGAATGATTTGGGTTGTAAGGGACCTTTAAAGATCATCTAGAGGGACCTTTAAAGATCACCAGTGTTATCATCTCGGAACTAGTAGGGGTGAATAAACAAGGCTTATTCACAAAGGCTAATTTTAAACACAGACACCAGTCTAAATTAAGCTCCTCTCTTGAGTCATTCTCCAAAGGAGAATTTGTCTGTCTCTATCTGTCTCTTCCTCTTTCTTTTTGCCTAAAGAGGCTGGGGAGGAAATTAGCCCTTACAAATATTCTCTCTGATGCTAACTCATATTTTTCCTGAAGAACTGAATACTTGCGTCTTAAACAAGGGGGGAAAGAACCTTACTAAAAAAGATTTCAAATAAGCTGAAAAAGAGAGGTGACTTTTGAAGATACCTTGCAATCTAGAATACAGTTGAGATGTAATGCCTTTAAGCAGGACACAGAATTACAGTGTATGTCTATGCTGTTCTCTGCAAATACAGCTATCACGTTTGCCATCTTTTAATTTCTCTTATTTCCAATTTGTTTTAACTTCATTAAGGTTGAAAAAAGCTATAGATATTGTAGTTTTGCAAGGATCCCTACAAGTCTTGTCACAGATGTGTAACTGTGTCTTCTGTGAAAGTTTTCTCCATTTTTATCCAAAGCTCTAATAAAACTATGTGCAAAATGTAAATATAAACAGTTGGGGGACCAGTCTCCAAAAAGGGCTTCCATACTGTTTCCAAACTAGGAGATAACCCAGCCAAATATGTTCAGTAATTCAAGCAATACGGTACTGGTCAACAAGGGATAAATATGATTAGAAACTTTATTACAGAGTAACTCATAACTGCATGGAAAAAAAGTAAAGCTTTTCTGTTTTGAGCCGAGGATTACTAAGGATTTACACAGAGCCAATAGCATTTTAAAAAATGTCTGCATTATAAAACATCAAAGTCTGAGACAAGTACTGAGCGTGTTGTATAACACTGTTTACATGGTAAATCCTACCTAATGTGAACAGAGTTTAAATGTTATATCTTGAGCTGTATTTGTATAAAATGTGACCTGAGTAGGGATTTTAATGCAACTGTTCCATACATCTACGGAGAAGACGTGTGAATGTCAAATTACAGAATATAAAATAAGAATGATAATAAATGTCAAACATTTACTTCTGAGAAATTTATTCTGTGCTTTCATAAGCAAAATACCCCAAGATAGCTTCTCTATTAACTAAATTGTGATAACTATACTTGTAAATGTCATCTAAGTAATTTAAATATTTAATATTCTATTCCACGTACGTACCAGTGGAGCAACATAGCAGTGATTCCAGTCTACAACTCACCCAAATCTAATAAAAGGTTCAAAATAATTTGGGATCAAAATATTCAAGCTGTGATTCAGAAAGACCCTTTAAATAAACACATGGGAAAACTATTAGAAACAGAGAGAACTCAGTTTGATAATACATGACATTCCACTTATGGAAAAAAATGCTTTGCTTTATTGCCTAACACAGGAAGCTTTCTGCTACTAGTTAATACCAAAGCACATTCAAAAAACCAAAATGTCAAAACATTAATGTTTTTCCCTATTTGAACTATTTATACATATACAGATCCAAGAGACATGAGTGACAAAAGTGACTTAGGGGAGAAATATGCCATTTTCAGTTACCATACTTGGAATCAGAGATGAAGAAATTATTGTAGCAATAAAAGTCAACTACAAAGTACTAACAGAATATAACAGAATATAGTCAAGTCTACTTGAGCAGTTTCAAGCACCTTTACACATACAGATTATCTAAGGATTGAAATTTATGGAGGTAGGAAAGATGAGCGATATTATACTTACATTAAAAATTAACGTCCAGAAATGTTAATATTAATGTCTTGGCCACAGGAATTTGAATACAGGTATTCTAACTCCCAGACTCTTCCCCTTACCTTTTGGTAGTACTCCTTGCCTTGGACACAGAACATGGGTAGGAGCCATGTTACCTACCTATATCCATGTGAAATAACAGTTGTCTATTTCCAGCCCTCCTTAATTGAGATTTAATAGGGTCTTGCAGAATTTTAGAATGAAAATTAATTAATACTATTTGAGTTTTACTATATGGAGTATAATGACCACAATAGTGCAATGGGTTCACAGTCCAAAATGTTACCTACAAGTTATGTGCATGATTATATTCACCATGCAAATCAGCAACAGAAAGAGTTAGATGTGAATGTCTCTCACACACTATGTTATCTGGGCACCATTTATTTCTACAGGTGGGGGATGATGGCAGCATTCTAAAAAGGTGGTATGGTTAAGGTGAGAAGCTAGCAGGGATGAACCTCCTCTTCCCATCCCTCAAGGCTCTGAACTTCTCAAGATGCACTGCCTTCTTAGCCAAGGATACCTGGTGTGGTCTACAAGGGAGGAAACAGTAGCAGCAGCAGGAAGAAGAACAGATTGGAAGTGGGATTTTAACAGGTGATGTGGGAATTGGCTGTGATTTTAACAGCTCATTCAACTGACCAGGACCAAACCTGTCTCAGTGCTACCCTGGAGAGAACAATAAAGCTCAGAGCAAGCAAGATTGAAAGCAAGGAACATAAAATGAAATTATCATGCTATGTTGAGCTAGAAACTGCGTAGAAACTGAGATGGGATCATAAACATTCTGGAAATGTTACCATATAATTACAAATTTGTGATGTCACTGAATTATCACTGATCAAAAATTTGTGGATTTATCTGGAAAATCATATAAGTTTAACATTTTATAACTGTGCCATCATTATTTCTGTAATTTTAAAGAGCATTAACAAAGCAGTGTTTTATTGTGTAACATGTGAAGACAGAGAAGGTAAGTTAGAAAGTTACTGGGGACAGGAGACTTCTGACACTGAATTTCAAAATAGTTAGAAAAATTACGTAAATGTGTTGCTTTATTAGTTTTTCAATATAAAGTGCTTCAAATTTTGCAATAAATTTGAGTATTCAGAAGTCAGCAGCTGCGGAGCCAATAGAAAGCAGTGGTAGCTGGAGCAGACTAATGTGTGCATGTTTCTCCCTCTTAACATCAGGAGGTTTAATGGCTAAGAGTCATTATGACTAATGATTTATAAACAGAAATAATATGGTCCTAATTCTTTGGGTCTAGGACTCAGTTAGAAACAATTTTGTTTTGTTCAGCAAATAACGAATGAAGGTTCAAAGGTATTTTTAGAGAGCATCTTTCTTTAATTAAAGTGATTTCAGTGACCACAGTATTTTTGGGCAGCGTGCATAGACTTCTACAGGAATGAGAACAATTTTCTTGTGATGTACTTATTGTTTTCTTACTTCAAAATGTTGTCAGGGAGAGAACTGGAGGAATTTAATACTCTCTCCTTTTTGGTAGATGAGATAGTAGAGAAAGAGAGACACCAGTGACCACACCAGTATGCCAAAATGGAAACAATTGAGTTCAAAGAGGTTTAAGGGACTTCACAATTAAATAAGACACTGAAAAAGCTTTGCAGGGCTCTGCAAAGGAACAGAATTTCCATACAGGTACTTGTGCTTGGTGGAATATAGCAACATATAATTAAATGTAAATTCTGCTTAGAAAGGCTACAGACTTATGGATGTCGTGGTCCTTCAATCAATAAGCCTAGGTGTTTTCTGGAATAGGATATGTATATATGCGGTAAAGGGTAATATCTTCCTCATGGGAAAGATAATGAATAAAAAATTTAAATACTCACTTTGACTCTTGGGAAGAGAAGGTCTTTCACAGAATGTAAAAAATTCTCTCACTTCTTCCTTTTCACAAGAAATTTGAGTCTTGCATGAGTCTCTAGATTACTGATCATTCAACAGCCTTCTGCTGGTCAGAAAGTATGCTATGCATCAGAGAGCTAAGCGTAACAGTACATGACTACTTAAAGCTCTTCAAATCTAAGGTATTCTGATACTCTTAACAACTTGGAAACAAATATACAGATAAACATCTTAAGAATAAAATACATGAGTTGAAATATATTCAGGCATTTGAAGTCAAATAATTCTGAAAAGGAACCAAAAAAAAAAAAAAAAAAAAAAGGGAGAGCATGCCTTTAAAAAAAAACCCCTCCACCTCTTTGAGCCTAAAAGGAAGAGACACATTACTCAAACTATTTTCGACATGTAGCTGGACAGGCTTGCTATCTTATCAGGCAACATGCAAGTCACAATCAGGATAATTAAAATTTTCTGAGCTAAATAAACGATCACCATTATTTTCTGCCTGCTCTTTTAAACTGTTTAAAATTGTGCTATATTTAAAGTGTATATAAGCTGAAGTGTATATATTACAGATCACTGTAAAGAACCATTTCATTTATGTCTTTACTCATGAAGATAGAATGGTGCAAAATACAAAAGTTTATAAATACTTGTGAAGTGCTACAAAAAGAAGAGCTGAAAAAATCCCGTTGTTGCAACCTAACTAATCTCTTTTGTACAGTGAAGCACTTAATGCAGACTTCTTGGCAGAATCAATCAATTTACTTTTTGATTTACTTTATTTGCATTTGAGCATGGTATTTTCAAATTCTCACTGAATCCACATAGTCCTGGCAAGAAATATTTGAGGCTTAATATACATTCTATTCTTGCACCTTTATGTCTCCTTAGTGTAAATATCTCCTTAAGGTCTACTGCAAGCTTGACCCTTTCACAGCCTGGGATCCCAGGCACTGACGAGCCCCAGTAGTGTCACTTGGGCTCAGACGGCAGAATAAATTCCTCAGTCATAAGAAAGAACTGTGAGATGGTCTGTAAAAAGAGAAGAAAGGTAGAGGTGAGAATGTTGAGTCAGATTCATTAGTAGCTCAAGTATTCAAGAGGATAAATAATCATCATCATGGCTTGGCTTCGCGGACGAAGATTTGGGAAGGGCTTTAAACGTGAGTACACCCTTCAAGCCTGTGCGGTGGATTTTTTAGGTGAGGCGCAGCGTGCGCGAGACTGGCCCCACCCTTTACACCTGAGGTTCATCTGCCAGGGCCTGGCGAGCTTGGACGGTGACAGCGAAGTCCTCAGGTCGTAGGTTTGGTTAGAGTATCCTTCTCTTAGATGGATGGCCTTACAGGGCTAAACGAGCTCCATCTGCCCGCGTTTGGAGTTAGAGTTGTCCTTCTCCTAGGATGGTTGCCCGAAGGCTAGTGAGCCCATCCTGCCCATGGACACACTTTGTCTGACCCTTCAGTTGAGACCTGTCTGGCTTGGGAGACCCTACCGGAGGCATATGCCACCACCAGCATAGCTCTCAACTTCACAAGGGCACGCAAGCTCTTTCCCCACGGCAAGGGGGTGCCCATGAAAGAGGGATAAATACTAACCTGGAAAGGTATATAATGCTAGCGGCAAAAATAAGGGAGTCTGCTTGAAGTTTGTTAGGAAGCTTTGGGTTGAGTTATCAGAGCTGGGGAACAATGGCAAGTCAACAGGACTGAGAACTTGTCCACAGAAGACACAAGGGCCAACTTTTCCCTCCTGCCTAGCCAGCAAAGAATTTCTGTGTGCTGTATTGGAGTACTGAGCACATGGATGCTTAGTCTAACAGCTCATTGAATCCTAAATATTTTTGGTGTGATACTAAATTAAAAATTGCTTTTCACTTTCAAGTTGCATATATCCTTCTTAAGGAGTCTCTGCACCAATTGAAAGATGACCAGACAAACTGATCCGAAATAAGGGAGGTAACATTACCTTCCTTCCATCTGCTACTGTTCCCCCTTTACTCCCCCACCCTGGAGTTTCTACTTTTTTTCCTAGACAGCACTAGCAGTTGAAACCTGGAACGATTTGACCCCTTTTGCTCACCCCTTTTGTACTCTCATAGCAGTAACACTACAGAAATATCAATCAGGAAATGTTTTTCCATCCTGTCTACTGTGGGTGTCTATTGCTAGTCCCAGACATTAAAACCTATTTCAGCTGATGTACAGAAGTCTAATCCTTAATTGGGTAGACGTTTTCTTGAAGGTGAAATCAAACCTTCTTCTGTATGGTAGTATAGACAAATCTAATCCAAATTCCCTAGCTGCCATTTTTTTTCTATAGACTGTACAGATTTCAGATCAAGAACACTAGGGCTGAAATCAGTCCTTCCTTCTGTTGCTAATAGCTCTGGAGGGAATAAGAAACCATGAGAACAATCTAGTGAGGTTCATTGCTTCAGTGGCTAAACTTAGACTGATTCCCTTAATAGATTTCTAAATGATAGAATCATAGAATCATAGAATAGTTCTGGTTGGAAGACATCTTTAAGAACATCACGTCCAACCGTTAGCCTAGCACTGCCAAGTCACCACTAAATCACGTCCCTCAGCACCAATCTACATGTCCTTTAAATGCCTCCAGGAATGGTGGTTCCACCACTTCCCTGCACAACCCATTCCAGTGCTTTACAACCCTTCCAGTGAAGAAATATTTCTTCATATCCAAACTACACCTCCCCTGGCGCAACTTAAGGCCATTTCCTCTTGTCCTAATGCTTGTTACTTGAGAGAACAGACTGACCCCCACCTCACTACAATCTCCTTTCAGGGGGTTGTAGAGAGCAATAAGGTCTCCCCTCAGCCTCCTTTTCTCCAGGCTAAACAACCCCAGTTCCCTCAGCTGATCCTCATAGGACTAGTTCTCTAGACCCTCCACCAGTTTTCTTGCCCTTCTCTGGACACACTCCAGCACCTCTATGTCCTTCTTGGAGTGAGGGGACCAAAACTGGATGCAGTACTCAAGGTGCAGCCTCACCAGTGCTGACTACTGCAGGACAATCCCATCCCTACTCCTGCTGGCCACTCTAGTTCTGATACAAGCCAGGATGCTATTGGCCTTCTTGGCCACCTGGGCACACTGCTGGCTCCTATTCAGCCAGCTGTTGACCAACACCCCCAGGTCAGTTTCTGCCAGGCAGCTTTCCAGCCGCACTTCCCCCAGCCTGTGGTGTTACAGGGGGTTTTTGGGACCCAACACTTGGCCTCTTTGAACCTCATATCGTTGGCCTCAGCGCATCGATCCAGCCTGTCCAGATCTCTCTGTAGAGCCTCCCTACCCTCAAGCAGATCAACACTCCTACCTAACTCAGTATGGTCTGCAAACTTACTGAGGGTGCACTCGATCCCCTCATCCAGATCGTTGATAAGGATGTCAAAGAGAACAGGCCCCAATACTGAGCCCTGGGGAACACCACTTATGACTGGACACCAACCAGATCTAACTCACTTAATCACCAATTTTTGGGCCGGCCATCCAGCCAGTTTTTTATCCAGCAAAGTGTACATCCATCCAAGCCATGAGCAGCCAGTTTCTCCACGAGAATGCTGTAGAAAACAATGTCATTACTAAAGCCTAGGTAAACAATGTCCGCAGCCTTTCCCTCGTCCACTAAGCAGTTTACCTGAAGGTGTGAAGATCCTTTCCTTTAACATAGCTTTTTTATTTTATTACTTGCAGTTTCCGGTAACTTTGTCTCATCAAAGGGAAATAAGGATCTGTTGCCAAAGTGGGTCTGATATTTTGCAAAACTTTCAGAACTTCCTGCCTCAGTATTATGAGATGTAGTATGAGTCACCAGTACAGAATATAAATCTCAGTTGGAGTGAGTGTGGTAATTGGTTGTGTATCGGGACAAACATTTCTGAAGAGTGAAATTACAATTCTTCATCGAGTAGTGCCAAGAAATTAATTTGTGTTCATTACAGCAGAGAAGAAAGTAATACTCTTGACCAATACTTCCTACGTGTTTACACAATGTAATATTAATTTGTTGCTTCTTCATTTGCTCTCTGTTGCTTAAAGTTCTCCACTGGAATTCAAACCTACTTTCATGTGGCTTCAAGTGGCTTATAGTTCTTAAGAAGTTTGGCGATATATAGGAGAAGTTCTGGTGGAAAAGGCATTTTGCTGCCAGTATACCAAACATACAAGAGTTATTCAAGTCCTTAGTACCCTTTTGAAGGCTTTCTGGTTTCATGAGCCATTTTCCTGGCATCTCAGAATGGCTAAATTCTGCTTTTATAAGGGGAAAGTACTGGATTTTTTTTTTCCATCTTCTAATCCACTCTATCACAAAGGGGCTTTTGCACATGTAGTTTTGTTCCTCAGAGGGAACAGTCTCAGCAAAGGTTCCTGTCCAATGATGATGCAAAGCCACATTTATTTAATTTTTGTCTATGAATGGCTTTCATTTTTGTGTTATCAGTTGTAGAAGTATTAATTTTGGCTTGCAGCTTCAAGAAACTGCTGAATAATATTGCTGGGTTTTTATAAAAAATGATTTTTCCCAAGAAGTCAAAATTTAGTGCCCTTACTCTGGCTTTTGTATTAGCCTGACTAGCAACTGTCTAGCAGTCAGGTAACCACTGTCTAAGGTTGTAGCAGTTCACTTTCAGTTTACACTAGCGATAGGTAGTTATTGTGTTCTGCATGAACTGTACATGACTAGAATAAAATGCATTGCAGAAGAGCAGAGTCTCAACGTGACACTAGATCTCTGAGACTGCAATTTCAAACCAGACTTGTCAATCTATAGTCACTGCAGGAGTGCAACCTTGTGAGTCAGAGAAAGAAAAAAGATACAAATGTTGGTGATAATCAGGAGAACAGAAGAACGGTGTAATTGGGAATGGATGAAAAGAAAGAACGTGTGAGCAGAGTGTCTCATATAAGTTAAAAAAATTAACAGACATGAACCCCAAGAAAAAGGAGGAAACCAGCATCACTACCAACATCTTGTACCTCTTGAGAGGAAAGAATCCCTCATAATAAGCATCATGCTCCTCCTGGTGAAGAATGGGATGTTTGGAATAACTTACTGTAAGCATCACACCTCTTTATTTTTTAAGGAAGACAGAAACTGTCAAGATCTGGACCCAGAGGGATACTGAAAGGTTAAATATAATACCATAAGAAGGGGGTAGATGCTGGTATGGTTTTGTGCAACAAGTTAAACTGCATTGTTAAAAGACTTTTTTTATTAACTAAAAATTTTGGTTATCTGATTGCTAAAGAATGAGTTGGACTAGTAATAAATTCATAGCTTTCTATATATGGTATGTTCCATTTGCTGATAACATTTTGAGAGTAAGAGTATTATCAATATTGAGCAAAGCAGAAGATAATGAATCTGCTTACATATGTGAGAATGAGAAAAAAAAAAGGATGTTAAAGAATATTTAACAAATTAAGTCAGAAGTAATTCTTCCTGGTGAAACAAGAGGAAAACAGTTGTATTTTAACATGGAGATAGATGGGGATAGATGTTTTGAGTAGAAGTTTATAATACTGCAATTACAGAGGATAAAGGAATTCAGAATAAAACCAAGGAAAATCATAAAAACTCAATCATTTTTATTTTTGAGGAAACTGGAAAATAAATTAAGTGCTTCTTCTAAGTGCAAACAGAGAAAGAAGCTCAATGGTGGACACAAGCATGACAAATGAAAGTTAGGACATAATAACTATTACAGAGGCCTGGTTCCTCCCAGAGGAAGAAATTGCATTATAGAGTTACAGGATGTTCCAAAATAAAATGTTCAGCAGAGAAAAGCAGAAGAGGAAAGGGAGTGTATCTTTGAACTGTAGGAAAGTTAAAAGCAAACTTGAATGAAAAATAAAATCAATTTGGCAAAATTAGTGTGGAGCAAATGTCTAAGCACCAAAAATACAAAGTGATAAGTTAAAGACTTCTTATTGCCAAATAAGTACAGAGCAGAGGACAGAAAAATATTCCAGCTGCTCTAAATTAGTACAATTGAGTTGCTTTCAGTGGAGCTACAGTGATTTGGATCATCTGGAGATTAAGTGAAAGAACAGTCTAGATAAAAGAGAAGATGAAAGATGACAGCCATATTCCTAAGCAGGAAACCATGGATGAACTTAAATGAGGATTATCATAAATGATTCCTGTTAGAGCTGGGTTTTATTAACTTTGTCTGATCTCGGATTCACTTAGGCTTTGGAGCTTTTAAAGCTATATTCAGATTAAAAGGTCTTTGATTTGTTTTTCCCCTAATAAAACTTGTAAAAAGAGGAGTGGGAAAGAAATAGAGGGGGAAGAAATCTAGTATAAAGAGGGGTGACAGCTGGAGAAGAAAGAACAAGGCATTAAGGACTTTGCATAATATCTTAGAAAATTTATTCTTCATTATTCTAAGCCCGGGTGACATTCCAACCATCATCTCTCCGCGACTTTGATTTGCTTTGTGGTCATTTTTAACCAGATGGGGTATAACTCTCCATGAAACACAGCTATGTGAAAAAGAACACTACAAAATTTGTAAATCACCTCCTATACATAGCAACAAAAACATACTCTCTTCTTTTAATGACATTTGCAGCTTCAGGCTAAGACATAACACTCTTTCTTAATAGTTTTATTTGAGGATATGTTGCTAATTCCGATGTAACACACATTTAGTTCAAACGAACATCATTGTGATGGAAAAGGTCAAAATAGAGCAAAGAAAGCACTCAAAAATAATAGATGACTTTGGGATGTGTGTGTGTAAGTAGGGAATATCATACAGACTCAGAGCTCAAATTCCCAATGTGTATTGGAATTTACGTTAGGAAATATAATTACTTTCAGATGCTGCTTAAAGTTGCACCTTTGTCCTACTCTTCAGCTCAATTCCTGCTGACAAGATAGGTTTCACTGACCTCTGGTGTCTGTACACATATTTTCTCTGCTATGTAACCCATATTGGTTCCAAATAAAGATCACTTTGTAAAGTTTCAACTGTTTTTTTCTTTGCTTTCCTGAACAGGGATAGTCAAATTTAATAGAAATGCTATATTTATATACTAAGCACTCTGAATTCTGCAGGCTGTACTCAATAACCTTGAATTCATATTTGGTGCTTATAGTTTTATTTGTCCTGAATAAAATAATTAAATCATCTGACATGAGATGATATGTGAAAAATAGGATTTGTAGCAATTGCTTTTATACCCTCACATTCTATTAGGAAAACAGTTGTTTCCATGACCAAGTAGTTTTACAAACTACAGGGTCACATTTTGTCATCTTTATTGCTTTATTGCTTTTAAATGCTACCATAGTCTAGGAAGTCCTTTAGAGACTTCATTGACATATTTGTAAAATGAGACATAAATCAAGGCTTAAACGGGTCAGAATGTGGATTAGGAAGTGTAATAAGACAGAATGATCTAGGGGATCAAGCTGAAATGCAGCTTGCTTCATTTTTTGAAATTACAGACACATGCTTTAGAAAAAGTAATCTCCGTTATCACCTTAGTGGTTTAAAGTTCTATTTCCATAGTCAATATAGGCATTAGGGTGCCATCAGCACAATGTGTCAAGATGCTTTATGATTCCCTTAATAAAAATGGGGCATTCAAAGGTGATGTCTTTGCCCTTTTCTATAAGTACACCACAACTCTCAGCTCATACTTTTTAGCAGATTAGAAAACGTTGTTTTCAAGCCTGTGCCTAAGTAGTATCACAGACAACTTACAAGATCATTTTAGTCCTCTGTAATGAACATTATAGCTACATTTTTAAATGGGAAGCTGAAATAAGACCTTACCTCAAGTATCCCAGGACTTGTGTAGTACAGCCCCTGTCCACCATCTATGGCAGTGGAACTTGCTGCGATAACTTAATGACACTTTTTTTTATTTTTCACAGTTGGAAATCATTCTTTACTTGCTTCTGCTATCAAAACTGGTATCCATTGGACTAGTTAATGTGTAGTTGGATTTTTAGACATTTATTTTCTATAGGAAATACGATTAAATTGCAAAAAGAAGTGGTATTAATATGAATCAGAAAATGTCTGGAAACACTGTCAAGAATTAATTTTTTTTCCAAATACTCAAATTTGTGGAGAAAAAACAAAATATGGAGAATGTTTGATTCTTCCCCGCTTTGTCTACAGGGCGTCTACATATGGTGAACACCACTGCCTTGGGGGACAAGAAACAAAAGAGTAAAAGTACAAAGTGGTTTAGTTACGCCTCATGGAGGCATTACGTTAAGACACACCATGGCCATTACATAACTGATGTCCTGTTCCTGACAGCACTGCTCTTTGTTACAGTCCAACATGTTGTTAAGATACTCAAAATCAGATATCTCTATTGTCGATGGAGAAGGATTGGTGCCTGAAAAGGAAATCAGAGTGCAAACCAGAGCAGCGAAGTTAGGTTATAAATAACTGATTCTAGCAGTCATCTTTGCAGGGGTGTATTTCTCTGTGTTGACCATAGAGGGAGCCCCATCTCTTAACCTGGGCATCTGTTAGATGACTAAAGGAAGATGTTGTAAATAACACCCCGAAACAACTGTTCTTTTGTTAATGAATTATGTATAACTATGAGATGTAGGTCTTCTCTTCCTATTTTTCTTAATATATATATATATGTATATATACACCTGGCAATTAAAATTTGTAGTTATTTCCAGGCCACAAAATACGTTCCAAGCTAATTTCCAGAACCTTCTCCAAAAGTTTTTTGTCTGGCAAGCGATGAAAATTTCCAGTCTTTTAGTATATACAAGCATAGTAAGTTTGCTGTACAGAAGGAGGAATTCTCAAAAGGCCTGGTAGTGAGTGGAAAGACCAGCACTAGTAACTTCTTTTGACAGGCCTTGAAATATAAAGGAAGTACATACACTGTTTACAGGATATTCGTCTCACTCCAGGTTATTAAGACTCCCAGTAGCTGGTTCAACTTCAGCATGTGCTTAGACTGAAAATCAGAATTTCATACTTTGTTGTCTACTTTTTTCCACCTTCCTTAGTGCTCATGAGCAATTCCCATTTAACCAGCACCTAGTAGAGTATTTCGTGTGCATATGAACAGAATGCTACACTGAAATCAATGTGAGACAGGAGTGTGATGCTGAAAAACCTCACGCACGTGGAATGCCCACTAGCTCATCCCTGATGTGGTGGAAAATATGTGTTGAAATGTCAAAGACTTGTAACGCTATTAAGCAGAGATAAACAAACCATCTGAAACATCATCTTGGCTCTCCATTATACTCACAAAACCTCAGGTATAATTGTAGTTTTCTCTTCAATATGGTTCCACTTTTACAAGCTTGTGCATGTGATGGAGTCAACATCGTGAACATGTGTTGAAAACCTCTTCAGGACACTCCCGCCTCCTTTCCCAACCTGTACAGGTTTTCAGTTGTTCAGCTCTTAACGCTTGATAGTTTCTCGCACAGCAGAGCAAGACAGGGGAAAATGAGAAGCTTCCTCGCCCTACCTCAAGCCCCCAGAACGGAGATTTTATTTCTGCTGTTTCTTTTTTAGGGTCTCAGTTAATTTTTGGTCAAATAAGAAGAACTTATTTGTTTCACAGATTGGTCTTTCATACAAAAAAATACTACATAATGAATCTCATGAGGTATTTTCTGGAAAAGGCAAATATACTCCTTTTGGAAAGGGAATCTCCTCAGCTCTTACTCAATCTTTGGTGAAAGGAAAGCTCTTACCAATTGCAGACGAGACCCCTCTATTGATTTCTTTCATTCCAGAGAACATGAGGCATAGGACTCTGGAAGGAAAACTGGAACTGAGCTTTTGTGTGTGGTTCAGTTTAGGTAGGACAGAGCACAGACAGGGCTGCTGCTGCCTCTGTGTCCAGTTCCTGATGAATTTCACAAAAACATACTGCATGCAGATTAACTTTTGTTGGAGTCACCTCATGGCCATATGTTTTTGCAGTTCCCTTTGTTGATCCTTGTTAGAATCATTAAACAAGATTCTCTTGTTATAAGAGATTTTTTTCTTTGTCATAGTATGCATGAGAATCTTGAGCAAGTATTTAACAGCAAAGGAAATACCAGGTATATTAGGTTAGATTCTAGTTTGTCTTGGAGGCCTATGTAAGCATTTCTATTTTATGAACAAATAATAAAAGCAGAACAAAGAACTCCAGGCTTGTTCAAGATAAGTTATAATGAGGAACCTTCAAGATTTTGAATTCCACCCCATTTCTAGAAGCTAATGGTTACTGCCACTTTTCAGTAGTTTGTGGTGGGACATATTCATCTTACCAAAGCCTAACCTTTTATTAGAGAAGATTAATGGAGAAAGGCAGGAGCAGGGATTCATATCCTCAGTCACAGGTCTTGGGATATCACATTGATGAATAGTGCCTTATTTTGCAGCTGACAAAAATGAAGTGTGTGAGAATGTGAGGATAATAGCAATAAATAAGTCAATATTTCGCTTTAAAAATGTGGTATTGTGTACAGCACTACACATTATTCTGGAAGATGTTAGTAATTTGGAAGTATATAAGCATAGTTTTTCAAGACATTTTTCCATGTTGCTGTAATAAAAGAAAACAAAGAAGAAACCCATTAACTTGCTATTCTAGTTTATTAAGAGATATTCCTTCTGGTTTTGAATTTGGAGGAAGGTGTAAGGATGTTTTTACAAAATGTATCTTTAATATGTCTATTCTAGGCAGCAGACAAATGTATGTTTTCACAAGAAATTCCACATTAATCTTCCTGGACTAGTAAAAATGGACAAAATTTGATTCAAAATAAATGCAACATTTAAACATTAAAAGGATTAGGAAAAAACAATCATTCCTCCACAGCAGTTAACCGAAAAGATTGTATTGCCCTTCTGCAGCCAAAACATGGCACAGGTACATAATCCAGTAATTCATGGGCTTAATGTACAGTTAAGTATGCTGAGTTAAAATAGGGCACAATTAAATATTTTTGTTACAACTCAGGAAGAGGGAACATATTATTTTTCGTGTGTGTGTGTGTTTCTATTAGAACCTGCTTTTAAAAGAGAGTGGATGAGAAAGATGATTTTCTCATGAAATTTTTGGTAAACTCTCACATAGTTTCCTGAGATTCAGCAAGAGACCATACACACTGTGTTTGCATTCTCATGGAAGAGGACCACTTGAGAAGCCAACTTTTTGAAACAGCACCTGTTATCTTTGGAATTTAGCCTTATATAAGCTTTCCATCCCTGATATTTTTCTCAAACTTCTATTTTTACAGCTCCACAATTAAAGGCTTAAGAACTTGTACCCAAAGCTGAAATATTCCTTGAACATCCTAGACTTTCTTTGTCCTCTTGGTCATGTTGGGATTCAGCTGGCTCACAGTCCTCTATCCATACATGCAGAGAAACTAAATAGATCAAATGTGTTGGAAGCACTCAAATGTGCGGGAGACATGAACTGCAGCATGATGATGCTGTAAAAGACCTTCACCAGCAAGAAATATGGTGCTGTCATACAAAATTAGACCTGAACCTGAAGACTTTTATGTTTATTGAATTTAGTAAATTGTACTGCACTCACAGTATACTTTCTAGAAATTTGGCTTTCATAACCAATTTTTGGAACAAAAATCCAGCTCTGGTGCATTAGCTGTCCTCCTTGTTCCACTGCAAGTTTTGCAGATATACTCAGGGATAAAGATGAACAAGGGGAAAATAATGATTCAAAGCTGAGAACATTTTGTCTCACCAGAACTCCAACAGGTAGATTACTGACCAGAAAGTGTCCTGGTCTTGTCTGGCAGCTTCAGGAATTGATGGAGTTCCTTATCCTCTCAAGATACCTCCAAAACATGAACCCTCTTTTCCATAGAGGAAGTAACACTCGAACAGGTGTAAATCATGGAATCATAGAATCATGGAATAGTTGTGGCTGGAAGACACCTTTAAGAACATCACATCCAACCGTTAGCCTAGCACTGCCAAGTCACCACTAAATCATGTCCCTCAGCACCAATCTACACGTCCTTTAAATGCCTCCAGGAGTGGTGGTTCCACCACTTCCCTGCACAACCCATTCCAGTGCTTTACAACCCTTCCAGTGAAGAAATATTTCTTCATATCCAAACTACACCTCCCCTGGCGCAACTTAAGGCCATTTCCTCTTGTCCTAATGCTTGTTACTTGAGAGAACAGACTGACCCCCACCTCACTACAATCTCCTTTCAGGTGGTTGTAGAGAGCAATAAGGTCTCCCCTCAGCCTCCTTTTCTCCAGGCTAAACAACCCCAGTTCCCTCAGCTGCTCCTCATAGGACTAGTTCTCTAGACCCCCACCAGTTTTCTTGCCCTTCTCTGGACACACTCCAGCACCTCCATGTCCTTCTTGGAGTGAGGGGACCAAAACTGGATGCAGTACTCAAGGTGCAGCCTCACCAGTGCTGACTACTGCAGGACAATCCCATCCCTACTCCTGCTGGCCACGCTAGTTCTGATACAAGCCAGGATGCTATTGGCCTTCTTGGCCACCTGGGCACACTGCTGGCTCCTATTCAGCCAGCTGTTGACCAACACCCCCAGGTCAGTTTCTGCCAGGCAGCTTTCCAGCCGCACTTCCCCCAGCCTGTGGTGTTACAGGGGGTTTTTGGGACCCAACACTTGGCCTCTCTGAACCTCATATCATTGGCCTCAGTGCATCGATCCAGCCTGTTCAGATCTCTCTGTAGAGCCTCCCTACCCTCAAGCAGATCAACACTCCTACTTAACTCGGTATGGTCTGCAAACTTACTGAGGGTGCACTCGATCCCCTCATCCAGATCGTTGATAAGGATGTCAAAGAGAACAGGCCCCAATACTGAGCCCTGGGGAACACCACTTATGACTGGACACCAACCAAATCTAACTGCATTCACTAGCAATGGTTAGTCCAAAGAAACCAAGTTGAGGAAGTGAATTTATCTGGATTCGCTAGAATACCACCATTTGAAAACAAGCTTCCCTTGCAATACAGTGGTTTTTTTGGTATTTCCCGTGACAGAACAATTTGGGAATCTCAGAGAAATGGGGAATGAATTAGTGAAGTATCAAAACCTTTGTTTATTAGAAGTAATGAAAGAAAGGTGCCTCCTTACGTGTTTAGCTAAACATTAAAAATGTATCTGAAATAGAGTATTTTCAGGAAAAAATAGCAAACTTTATCTTCCTGTTAATTTTTAGCTATTGTCCGCAGCTATCATATTTCTTACACTTGAAATTCCATTTAGAGGCCAAAAAAACACTTAATGGAAGTCAGAGGTCCTGGTGCTAGCCCAAGATTAGAGACGCTACTTAAGAAAAGTCAATCCTAGATTTAGATTATAAACAGAATTTAAGAATAACCCTTCAGAGAGCTCACAACAGTATTTTATTACAGAGTTATAAATGACAAGGGTTAGAAGGGCCACATCCAGCTTTGGAAGAGTAGACCAATGCTTCCTATTTATAAGCAGAAAGATACAAACAAATCAGGGCATGTTATTAGTCTTTCACTTTTGGATAAACTAAAATCTAACTAACCTCTCAAGCTGCAATACTTGGTAATAAATATTTAAATCCTTGAGGTCTTTTCAGCCAGTCATACAAGTCACTTCTCCATTAATAACTCAGAATCATTCTTGATTTAGCCTCACATAGGCCCTTAAAAAGCAAAGAAAAAATGAGGAGTCTAAAAGAACAGAATTAAATTTATTAGGGATGCAATTCTGTATGATAAATGCAAGGCAATGATTTAGGAAAAAATTATCCTGATATGACAGAGGTACAATTACTTAAGTAGCTGCTCTTCAGCAAGGAAAAAAATAAAGAAGCATCTAGAAAGTTTGACACACGAAGGGTGAAAAATTAAGAAGAGGAAGCACATAATAACAATTTTTAAACACATAAAATTTGAGAAAGACAAATAGGACAGTATGCCCAAGTCTACAGTGGATGTGATAAACTACGGCAGGGAGAATCACTTTAAATACCCAGATAATTTCTTCCCATAAGGGGTAGTAGTACATTTTGGAGAGCTTGAGCAATTGGAGAACGTGTGCAGTTGTGAGACTCCGAAAGAGTAATTTAAACAAACTGATATCAGGACTGACAAAGGTACAAATGCTCCTGGTTGCAACTGAGGCATGGATTGGAACACCCCAAATAACCCATTTTCTAGATTCCATAAAGCTACTTATTTATTTTTTATTTAGTCTGGCTGGTGTTTGACTCCCGCCTCTGATCTTCCCACATCAGTTTAAAAGGAAGGAAACACTAACACTAGGAGCACATATCGATACTCTTATCTCGTTGAATGCTTAGCAGGTTTTAGGAGACTGGTTTGAATGTTTTGGCCACGTCTACAACAGGGAAGGTGAAACAAACAAGAAAAGGAAAACTACCAGGAAAAAAGAATAATTAGTGACAGAATGATGGAGGGCTGTATTAAATACATTATGAGCTGGGCATCTTCAAAAGAAGTAAAGAACAGTGTAATAAATATAAGAAATGAAATATAACCCATAGCAAACATTTGGTTGAAATATCTTTAACTTTTACAGGTCAAGGTTTGTCTTAAGTTTGTTACATTGTGTGAAGACTGATCTCTTGGCTTTTTATGATGACAAACACTAGTGTCTTAAGTGGTGACACAAGAAGATCCCTGGGCATACCAAAAATGTGCATTGTGCTGACCTTTGCTAAGCTGGTACTTCTGAGATTCCAGGCATACAACATGCCTCACAGAGGAATAAAAATGCTGGCAGTACTGTATTTAGTTGGAGTCAGCATATACTGTTTCTTTCAAATTTACTTAGAAATGCATAGGTTCTTTGTGGAAAATAGTTAGATATCCAACACTGCTGTTTGTATTCAGTGATAGAAAAGTCAAGCAGCAAAGGAAAAGCTGACCTCAGTCTGGTTGAGGTACTGCTGTTTTATTTTTCAGTCTTTTTATAGCATCATTTTGTAGAAAGAGACACTTTTTATCTTTGTTGTTGTTTCTTAGCCAAATACCATATTTTAAATTCGTTTCCTCCAGCAGGGTCAAGATGGCTGCACATGTTCTGGAGAGGAAAAGCCCAAGGATAGCTTTTGTAGAAGAGTGACTGTGGCTGCTTCCACCTTTCAGGAAAGTAGCACAGTCAGATGTGAAGAAGAATGTCAAGTAAAAAGAAAAGAGTTAAATCAAAAATGTTCCCAGTAGGAACAAAAATTTTTCCAGAAAGAAGAACTGGAGCAGAAAAGTGGTTCATCTTGATCATTACTGCTAAACTAAGGTGAGCTTTACATTTTCTGTGACATGGATGAAATAAGTCACATTTTGGATCTCATTTGGACGCTATCAAAACTTCAAATTTACTTCGCTGTTTGGAAGTACCTTCCAGGAGTTCTGACTCTGTCCAGATGTGCAGTATCATATTTGATGCAATACTCTGGAATGAGACCAGTTAAAGCAACTTTCAAACACTGACAGGCCTCTCAAATGCAGAGAATATATACCTTACAATATCAGTGTCGCTTAAAGATAATGCTGTCTGTCATAAATGGAGCTTATACAAGTTATCCATAGGAGTTTTAGTTAATCAGAATTATCTATCTATGAAACAAATTGAGGATCTTTTACCAGAGAACTTGAAAGGAAAATATTGTGTGTATTATCACAGAACTTTGTCATTCTCATGTTACAGAACTTATATGCTGTTAATCTCTCTAAGACAGATGCACCCTTGCAAACATAATAATTCTGTCAGAACCACATGCATTCCTTGCATTCTTAAACCTGGAAATCCTTCCTGCAAGAAAGTGTATTCTTTGTGCCAGAGCACAAAGCTAAAAACAATGCTGACTTTTTGTGAAGCAGATTTTCTTCACAAATGCCAGGAACGGAACATTTGATAGCCTCAAGAATTTCTGTGGGTAGAAATGCAAACCTCAAGGAACATCTGCACCTCGAGAAATAAATTCTTCAGTGTACCTGTTGATTGCAGTTGTCTTCTTCATTATGTGAACAGTGAGTATTAGAGTCATAAAAACACTTCCGCAACATTCTTGCTTTAACAATAATTCGTAAAACTTAGAACATATTTAAATCCAGTTTCTACATCATAAATAATATGACACATACATTATTGAAAAGTAATCCTTTTATACTGCGTTGCTGTTTTTGACTGCTTACAGGTGTTGAGAGCACAGACTTCCTAAGAAAGACCAAGAGACACTTGCAGATGACCAGGTATTTATAAACAGGCAGGAAGGAGGAGGAGTGGCTGAGGGAACTGGGATTGTTTAATCTGGAGAAGAGGAGGCTCATGGGGGACCTTATCGCTCTCTACAACTACCTGAAAGGAGGTTTTAGGGAGGTGGGGGTCAGTCTCTTCTTCCATGTTACGAATGACAGGACGAGAGGAAATGGCCTTAAGCTGCATTAGGGGAAATTTAGGTTAGGTATCAGGAAAAATTTCTTTACACAGAGGGTCATTAAGCATCGGAACAGGTTGCCCAGGGAATTCATGGAGTCCCCATCCCTAGAGATGTTTAAAAGCCGTGTGGATGTGGTGCTGAGGTACATGGTTTAGGGACCCTGGCAGTGCAGGGTGAACGGTTGGACTCAATGATCTTAAAGGTCTCTTCCAACCAGATGATTCTGTGATTCTGTGGTTCTGTGAGTGTGGGAATATGTTTATTCTGGCACTCCTGTTCCTACAGTGGTGAAGGATGGCTCTGGCAATTGCCAGTGAATAGAATGCAATAGGGATAAAAATCCCGTTTCCTCTCTCAAAATAGAACACACTCTGAATAGGTTTGAAGAATTGTACATGAGGCAGAATTTCAAAGTAACTTCTGGCAACGTCACCAACTTCCAAATCTATCTGCACAGAAAGTGAAAAGCTTATGGACAATACTGAATAACTCCATGAGAGCAAAACATCTGGTTTCTTAAAGTTTCTATGCAGTTCAAGTTGTGATGAACCATATAAGGAAAAATAAGGCTTTGGGTATTGGTATGTAAATGTTTATATCCACATTCCAGTGCTCATCTTAAGATTTCGACATTCAGACCAAGAATAAGGGAGCAAATAACTTCCAAGAGATTGCAACATATCTAAGAACAACCTGGAAGTACTACAGCTGAATTAATCTTAAAAATCTCTCTAAACTTAATACTATTCACAGAAGGAAAAAATAAAATAGTGATTGCATTTCATTCGCAGGAAAAAATGTAGCAGGACTTTACAGACAGAATATTTGGTATCCACCCATCATTTCTATTACAGGCTTTCAATGTTGCTTCCAAAAGTAGTGATAGACACATCTACCTCTTCAGAGGTACAGCTCAAAAAAGGAAAAATATTATTCAGAAAAGATGAAGCTTTTGTCGTATGAGATAAAAGTTTGATTACATTTCTTAAATTGAAAATCAAGTTGCATTTTGAAATAATGTAAAGGTTTTTATAAGACCCTAAAGGTGTTTTGGACTTAAAATATTTTACCGGTACTTAACCTGTCGTGCCACATATTTTGCCACTTCTATATTTTTCAGGAGTCAAAGTTTTGCTTTTCCTCATGTTTATGTTGAGTAAGAGACTATTGGAAATTAAACTAAAAGCAGGATTCCCACTGACGTCAGTGGGAATGGGACTTATCACTGCATGCATTCATTGTGTGAGTCATACTAGCATAGCTGTCAGATGATCAAATTTCCTTTATGCTTCTCTTTTTAACTTACTAAATTACGAAAGGATCATAAGATAATTAAGGCAGCAAAGGACCTTGGGCGGTCTCTAGTGTAATATACTTAAAGTAGCTTACTCTTTTAGGTCAGACCACATTTCTTAGGGTTTTACCAAACTGTGTCTTGAAAACTTCTGTGTAGACTGGGCAACTGTCCCCTCCTGCTTTGGAGAGATAGGGATAGGTTACTGTCCTGTCCCACTTGGTGTAACCAGGATGATTCTTTGTGCAGTAATAAAGAGTGATGCTCAATACTCAGGGCCATTTAGCGTAAAGAAACTTATACAAATGTTAACATGTGATTATAAAGCTATATAAAACTTTTGGATAGTTACTTGATGATAATGAATGATTTTAACAATGACGACTTGGCAATAGAAAATATAAGGCTATTATGGTATAGAAAAACAGAGAAAATAGAAGGAAAGAGAAAAGAGAAGATAAATAACCGGGTAGAGAGATATCACCACCCTTGGAACCATCAATGTTTTTCCACTGATGCTCATCTGGTGCAGCAGGGTCTACTGTCACTCTGGTTCCTCCAGAGGTGAGTGCGCATGTGGCGCCCCAGGTTACACTTTTTATAGGGTCCAGCTCCTCAACTAAGCACATGCATTCACTCTCTTGGGCAATTCCAGAAATGGATCTGAGGTCTTGGGCATGCACAGTTCTTTCCTCAAATGAGGCTGGGGTCTCAGCTGATCATCCTGCCCCCTCTTCCGCCATGACTGTGGCATGACCCTCCATTCCTGCACAGGCACAGTTGAACTGCCTCCGAAACAGGGAAGCTGGCCTAGAGACAGGCAATACCCCACCTCCGCAGGACCCACCTCTCCCTATAGCAAATCAGCACAAGTTCCCTAAAAGTAACACAATCCAAACCACAACAAAACAACAAGTGTCCAAAACCAATTGTTTAAGGCATAATACCTAAAGTCAGTCCATCACAGCAGCCTCTTTGGGCAAAAGGGGGTGGGTGGAGGAAAGGTGTTGATTTTTTTTAATTAGTTTTGTTTCTCACTACACAAATCTATTTTAATTGGCAATAAATTACATTATTTTTCCCCAAATCGAGTTCTGTTTTATCTGTGATGGCAACTGATAAGCAATCTTCCTGTCTTTATCTTGACCACACAAGCTTTTTCATCGTATTTGCTCCCTTTATTCTGTTGAGGAAGGGGAGTGAGTGAGTGGCTGAGTGGGTCACAGGCTGAAGGCTAAGGCCAATCCACCACACCAATGCAGACCCCTCTGATACTTCACTTGTTACCAGCCTTCACATTATGACCCATTCACCATCACCCTCTGAGCCTGATCATCCAGCCAGAAATTATCTATCCTAATATGTATATAACAGCCTAATGTGGTAATTATTTCAACACTATTTTTAAACTTTTCTGCTAATGTCTATTCATATGTTATGTCTTTTTAATTATTTGGTAGTGGACTTTACGTATTTTGCATAGTATTCAATAATATCCACAAACACTAACTGCTGCTTGAAACAATGTAGAGATTCATAAATGTATGAAAATCTGTCTGGATTGTGCATAAGGATTGAACCAGAGACCTATCAAGCCAGGAAAAAATGCTCAGGTCTTATCCGGAAGAGCCTAATATCTTTTATGGGTGAAATGCAGGTCAGGACACACTTTAAGCCTTACAATTATTCATCAAAGATTTACATGACCATATCCAGACTGTTACTTTGTGAAATTTCAACACAGATCAGCAATAATTACAGTACTAAATCCAACAGTTTTGTGACAAATACTACATTGTGCATCAAGAATTTTCCAAAGTCCAATCTGCTTCAGATTTAAGAATGCTAAATTATGATATTAAATGCTTGCTGCAAATAAATGGTGAGTTTAGGCAACTGTCTAAGTTGTCTGAAGTTAAGGGCGTGAGTAGCAGTGTTTCATGACATACACGTTTCACAAGACACATGTGTGTAAACTCAGAGAGATGACGGGTAGGAAGGCAGCCAAGACGGTTTATTGATACAAGTACTTGTATCTTATTTATATCTTGCAAAGTACTGAATGACTCAAACCTAGCTCTGTGAGTAGCTGTTCTATTGAACCACATCCCAATAAGGTGACAATCTCTTTCTTTTCCATATTCACTGTTTGTTTGTTACACTCAGATGTTGTGCACAGTAATGAATCTTCTCTGCAGAAATTTTCTCTTGCATGGTTATTCAGCTGCCAATACTTCCAAGCTGAGCTTGTTACAGTCTCCTTTGCACTTCCATCTCCTTTAACTCCTCTCAATTAACTCTGAGCTTTCATTATGAAGCAAAGACAAACTTATTTAATGTCTCTCACACTCCATTTTGTTTGAATTTTTTTTTTCTAATAATTTTATATTCCAGCAACTCTTATTCCTTGTCTGTGAAAAAATTTAGATCCCAGCTAAGAGGAAAATACAGGTCATATGGAGTGGGTATGTACAATAGGTATATATAATAAAAAAGCTGGAGCATTTTTGTTTGTAGCATTTTGGTTGCATCGAGATAGTAATTGTGAAAATCTGATTTTGTAAGAAATGGCAACCTATGCTCTGTCACATCCGATTAGTTACACAGGCAGCTTTAAATTGAGGTGCACCGAACAATGTAGAAAGCTGCGTTTGCACCTCTGCTGCAAAGTGCTCAGCCCAGAGCAGAATATTCGGTAGGTTTTGAGGGCGTTCAGACAGTCTTTCAGATGCATGCATTGTATTCATAAACCTAATTCAAAGTCAATGGCTCCAAAAGAGCTGAAACCTACCTCTCATACCTGAGAAAATATGCTATTGGGGAAAAAAAAGAAAGAAGAACAGGGGGGTAGAACATGGCACTGTGCTTAGGATAAAGCAACCTATCAGTTTTGCTCCTGCATGACAGCTGGAAGTTGAAGGTTTGGAGGATTTAGAGAACAACAGCCTTAGTTTTGTACCTCATTTCCCTATCTATCTGTGCAATTGGGATGTTAATTTTACTTCTGTAAATCTCAGGAGGGTGTGGGCTATTGAGGGCTGCAGCCTCAAAAGGAAATAGGCATGTCAGCATTCCTGTACTTGATGTTTGAAGGTCTAGAAAATAGTTCAAATCTAGAAATTGATATCTAGGCCCAAGGAAATTTAGCCTTTGCCTTGTCGGGGCTGTGGCTCCAGGGCTTCTGTGTGCGCCCCGTCTGCGTGCCTGCACCGTGCTGAGCCGAGAGCAGTGCACGCACCATCTCTGTGCTGAGCAGACTGGAAGGGAAGTGTGATGTATTTCAGCAGCTTCTGGGTTTGAATAGCCAAGAGGTCAAGACTGCAGTACCAGTGTAGACTTAGACACCTCTGAAGAGGTTTCACATGTGTAAAGCATGTAAATGTGTAAGTATCCTATGGCATTTTGCTCCCTCTAAAAGATTAGCGGCACTATTACGCTGTCCAGGTGAGGAGTATTTGATTTGCAACATATTTTTTATATAAGCTTGGGAAAATTAAGTAAAATTTAAAGCACGTGAAGTTTACAAACAGCAAACAAAAGTACAGAAGAATTGACCTGTATTGCGGACACTGTCCCCTCCTTCATCCACCATGCCAGCCAAGCCAAAGTTTGCCTCCCGCTGGCTCCCTTTGTCTCAGCATCAGCACACGGGAGCTTTAATCATCACTTGTATTTGACTGGGAGCATCTGACCCATTCTAGTGAAAATTAGCTGTACCAGAAAATCATAGCACATTAATAGGTTTCCAGCCCTGATTAGAATTACAGCTGCTAAAGTTGAAAAGTACAAAGCTACCAAATGTATATCGTAAACATTTTACATCTAGTGTAAAAATATCTAAGAAACTATGAAGAATGTTAAAGCTCTAGGGAGCAGTTCCAAAAAACAGAAATTGCCCATTCCTCACAGCAAGGGCCTTTGGTCATAGGTCAGATGCTGCTATCGTGAACTTCATCATTCCTCAACAAGCAAAACAGGCCAAAACCTACACCGTCTTCTGTGAGTCAAGTCTTGTAGTGATGGCCTGGCTAAGTCAGTGTCAGTTTTCCCACCTTCTCATGTTGTTGAAGAGGTAGGTAGGAACTAGGAAGTTTTCATACCCACCTCAGGGACTCCAGATAAACTCACACAAGCATGTCATGGACACAAAGACAGTAGAAAACACCTTGTTTCGATGCTTGGGTAGATGAAGTAACCAAGATGTCCTTATTTTTTTCTCATTATATCTTCATGTCAAACACCTAAAATGTAGTGATCTTCCTAACGAAAATTCTCAACTGATTAAACTTTATTAAGCAGTTTTAAATTATAACACAGATTTATTATTCATAAATAAGATAATAAAATAAAAATAATAATATAATAATAACAAGAAAGAGAATTTCTGGCTCAAAAATATTTATTGAATGCTCATATAAAGTTTTTCTTAACTTTTCTCTACTTTTGTGATTTTTCGTAATCATTCATTCTTTGGACAATAAGTATTTGTTGTCTTATGTCTCCATACTCAGGATATTGTTGCCAAGTTTGATGTTTTCCTCAAGAGCAAGGATCTCTAAACCAAACAATTTTTAATCACAAGCATTACAAATTTGAGGTTTAACTTCTGTAAAGGAAAATAAACAAATTAGGGTGAAAAGCAATTAACTGGGAAAGCAGATAAAGGTAAAAAACCTTGTGCAATTGCTTCTATTTGTTTAGAATAGATGAAGAAAAATATTTCTTTCACAGAACAGGCAGGGGCAACAAATGACACTGTCAAGTCAAACGTAACCCACCAGCGAAAACAAAGTTATATGCGAGGCATGAAAGCAATGTTATAATCTTTTTTCAACTGCAGCTTTTAGTGTTAATAATCTAAAACTACATCTCAGACCTGAACTTCATTGCCTAAACGCAGGTTTCTCCTGTGGACTTCTGTAGTCAAAGGAGACAAATAGGCACCTTGGGAGGATATCTCTCTGAGGATAATATAAACCAATCTTTGTCTACTAGTTCTTTTTACTAGATTTTTTTTTAGTGAAATAATTTTGAATAGCAAAAAATGTAGACTTGAGAATATTTATCCTATAGGGCTAGGAAAGCTAGATAACAATATTTTTTTTAGGTACTTTAAAACTGTCTGGCTTGACCAAACATTCAAAAAGCAATAAAATTTGCCTTCTTCAAAATAATTGATGTATTCGCTCTAGTGTTTATATGCTGTTTGTGAGTTCTGTCAGCTCTCTTGGAGAAATAATCTAGGCTTGGGCAAATAAAGTTGCACTTGCAGCCGTGATTTTGAGGACAGACTGTCCCTTGGACAGTTGTTACTGAAACACTTGTCTGCTTTCCAATTGTCATAGCAGCGACAATCATGGAAACATCTCCAGTGAGTTTTGGAACCCAAGATCATAATTTGCATTCCTGGCTAAACTATATGCTCCCATGAAACTCAGAGGAAGCCATCCAAAGACATAAGTAGTTTAGAACAGCTCTAAAGCTCTTGGTGTTAAGGTCCTGGCTGTGATCACTGTTAGAGAAATGCAAAGCTGGCTGAAATGCACCTTTTCCCCATTTCCTTTGTCTCGAATTCCATCTAAGTATCTAGTTAGGAAACACTTCTTGTGATTTCAATTTAATTTTCTTTGCAGCTAATCGTGGATGTGAACACACCATCCCTGGATTTTCTTAACAATCGTCAGTTCAGGAAATTCCAGAGCTGCAAGGCAAGGTCTGCACCACGAAGATGCCTTTTGGCTTACCTTTCTGCTTCCCATTGATTTATTTTGCTTCATGAACAAGTGCAATTGCCAATAAAAAGCAATCTGTCTTTTGATTTATATGAAGTTCTGACGGAATTTCTCTTGGAAAGATGCCTGTCATTTGACGTCAGAGTTCTTAATACAGTTGCTTTTCATCTAGCGGTTGGGTTAAGCAAGCCGCCATCTGCTGACGCCTCTGCTTCCCCTCATCACATTGCTCGAATATTTTATTCCAATGATACAAGCTCGAGGGTTCCTTTCTCAAAGGAATGGCATTCACAGCAGGACATGGGAAATTTAATTTGAGGGTACAAATATGGTCTTTCCAAATCAGCTCTTTTAATGGAATGGTGAATATTTCTGGGAGCTTTTAAGAAACCATCTTTGAATGCTGATATGGTTCTGTTGAATCCTTTTAGCTGACAGCTTTTAGCTGTTTAGCAACTTAACTTCCAGAATGGGCTTTCGTCGGAGACTATACATCTGTATTCTTTTCAGAAGGGGTGTTCATGCTCTCAGTGTTAATTATGGTAAGCATTCAACAGAAGAGGCATAAAATGAGGTGGAGGTGTTTACTGCTTTCCATTGATTCTATGGGGAGCTAGATGCCTACATCTTGCCCTTAGAATTTTATTCATATTCGAGGCTATGTCAGTCCCTCCCTTGATTCTCAGGCTGCATGCGCCTCAGGCGGCCCAGATTCCCCATGCTAAAAAGATTGAACAGAATGCCATGCTCTACATGCAGACATTGTAAATACAGTGATTAGCTTTATTTTCATTATACATTTAAAAGGCCAAAATCAAAACAGCTCACATGGCAAAGGCGCAGAGATAGAGTATGCTGGAATATATCTTGACAGCCTTTCTGAAAGCACAGAGGGATTCTCAGCTGAAATCAGTTATACCTACAAAACTAAAGGAAGCCTTTCTGATTCAATGCCACCATCATGTTTATAACATTTCATATACATTGACAGAGTTTTAGGAAAAAATCCAATGTTCAATTCAGCATCACACTGCATTTCATCACTGTGTTATGTTGCCTTGCAGAAGCTTGTGCCCTTATCTTCTGTTTTTCTTGCCTAAACCTTACCTCCCTTAATGTAACATGTGGCCCTAGATACGTTATAAAAGGCATAGCCTTGTTAATATGAAAAGAGTGAGAACTGACAAAGCTGAATTACAGCTCCTTTGTGGCCAAATCACCACAAGAGAGAATTAAAGAAATGAAGAGAGTTCAGAGTTTACCACTTACAATCTCCTCCTCCGAGGTAGTGTCAAACTGCCAGATCAATCCTGGCATGTGCACTCTGAAAAATGTCTGCTGAAGGAAACTTCACTTAGGTTACAATTAAGTTTGGTTTCAACACATCAAAAATGTGATCTTACACCAAAAAAGAGCAGATTCGTAGGACTATCATATATGAGTCAGCAAAATTAGTATTTTGCTATTCTCAGAACTGGTATGACCTCAGTTGGAAAATAATTTTCAGTTTTAGAGACCACGACTTCAGAAGAGATGCAGGTATGTGAAAAGAGTGCAGAGAAGATTCGGGAAAGAATGATACAGCTTTGTTTAGATATGATGAAAGTTCATGAATAAGCATACACATGAGAAAGTGGAGCAGCCATTGCAAATGAGCTCCACTGATTGTCTAGAAGACTTAAGATTCTTCAAACCTTCTAGAAAAACTCTGTCAAATAAATACTTTTTCCTAGTTTCCCCCCAAACTTTGTTATGGCCACAGTTTATGCAGTGGAAAATCCCTTGTGTGACTTAGTTCATGGGCAAAAATGCCCCCTTATTTGCTTCTAGGATGCTATAATTCTTCAGATGAGCTCTATAATATTATAGAGCTGAGGAGCTGTTTTCAGGTTATCTATTGCCTTTAAAAAGTGAAATAATCCTTAACAGGCAAAAAAGATTTAAAAAGGCAAGTAAGTTTTAACTATGCATGATTTCTCACATTAGCACTTCCTTTTATTTAATGTTGCTAAAGGGTATTTTTTTATCACTTTTTTCCACAAATATTCTTTTTGAAAGGTCTCAATATTTTAGTTCTAATAACTTAAACAAATAGCAATAAGTACAACTTTACATTTGTCACTGGAAAAGTAGAGAGAAGGAATCCTGCAGCTAACAAGTTATTGGGAAGCTGCAGTTGGGCACAACCCATTTGAGAGAAAATGTGGGTCTTTCTGATATTTTGGCGCCATTTCATGCATATAGGAAAAAACAGCGCAGACGGCAATAGAAGTGTCAGCTCTAATTTGTGGTGCTGTTAACATGAAGAATTATGCAGGTAGACTTTCAGACTGTTACCAAGGCCCTTTGCAGGTTAAAAATACCTCTATGCTTTTTTGCTACATGTCAGTTTTGCTACATGTCTATGAAAATAACATGTTCATAAAGTATTAAGGTCTTTTGCCACTCTTTCTTTGACAAGGTATCTTGTGAGTTTGAGTCCCAGCCTACGCTTTCTGGAAATATGTAGTTTCTACTTCTAAAAAATCATGACTTAATCTTGACTAAAGTGGTTGCAGGGATTGGTTTGTTTTCTTTGTGTTGGTGTGTCAATACAACAAGGCGACAGTCGGCTGTGTTTTAAAGAGCCCATGGTTGCTGAAGGAATAAAGTACCAACCATCACCATGTCACAGAATCACAGAACCATTTTGGATGGAAGATACCTTTAGGATCATTGAGTCCAACCATTCACCCCGCACTGCCAGGTCATTACCTTCTGTAAGGCAGTGAGGTGATTGAAGACAGCAGTTGGTCAAACACACATCAACTCTTCAGGAGGCATAAAGGAATACAATCTAAGACATATATTTGTGCTACTGGTAGAAATGTAAAATGTCCCTTGAATTTGGTGTAGGTATAGGAGATTCAATACAGATCGGATTTTGCAGTTTGCTTTGATTATCATTTAATGACCAATGATGTCTGTCTTTAAATTCCAGGAATGGTTATTTAGTATGCTAAAAGATACGTAAGAGTAATTTAAGAGTGTAGAACTCTTTCTAACTCTCTTTATGAAAAGTTTGTCAAGCAGTGTAGATCGGTAATCCCTTTGCTGTTGTTTGCTTCCCATACTCTCACAAACACTCACAAACTTGTAATTTTGAGTTTCTGGCGGGGTCTCTGTGAAATGATGCATTGGCATGTAGTCAGCCTGATTTCTCAATAGGCATAGTTTTAAAGTCCGTATCTGGCACAGGAAAGTGTGTTCTAAGGTTCAATCGATTGCACTGCCCAAGCCACTAACAAACGACAGCTGCAGTGCTAAAACTGAGGCCATTGACTTGTACTTGAGCTGTGAAAGGACTGTCATGGAGATGGAGAGGTCACTGCCTTCCTTTAAAGATTGGGGAAGTACAGATGCATCTTTCCCCTTAAACTGCATTCCTGATAAGCTGTTTTGAAGGGCAACACCTTCTCTGGCATGCTTTTTGGGAGCTCTGATGGTGTGTGAGGAACAGCGACCGTAAGGAGAGGAGGCAGGTCTGGAAATCCCATTAGCCCTGCGAGGAAGCTGGCTCCAAGTGAGCTGGGGGCCAGTGTACATGTCAACCAAGAATAGGAGATTAACCACAGGCAGTGCTTCCACGCTGCTGCTGCTTTATGTGGAAAATATCATAGTTGATTTTCTGAAGGAAGAAAAAAAAAGCAGAAAAAGAAGGTAGTCCAAATGCTTTTAAATGGTCAGCAGTAAGAGCTGATTAAATGATGAAATTGGAAACACTATCTAATGATTGTCTAGTTTTTCATGTTCATATAATTGCCATGAACAAATTACACATACAGAAAAAACTCTGTGGTTAAAGTGGAGGGACAGCATAAAACTGGCCACACTTTCTGTGTAACTTAATGAGTTCTAGAGTTCTCTGACATGCTTTTGCTGTGCAGGCAATGTATGTGAGCATGCTCCATAACTCTTAGGGCGTTTGTTCCTTTTCTGAGAGGAAAAGAAGTACAGTAACGGAAGATTTTCTTTTTCTGACCCTTCAGGCTCATAGGTTGTATGGTAAAGAGGAAGGCAGAGCTGTCACTAATGTCAGCCAGGAGATTAAAGGAATGACATGGTCCCTTTTCAGGCCAGGGACCATCGTAATGAACTTCTCCAGGAATAGTGTCAGCAGGAGGTATAAGCAAACAGCAAAACAGAGTGCCTCTGCCCATGAGGCATCACTTGCTTCGCCTTTCAGAAGAAGCAGAAAAAAGGGAGATGTAGTTAAAGTAACTCCTCACTAATTGGGCAGTTCACTGCCATGCTGGAGTTAGAAGTCTGACCAGCTGTGGATTACTCAGTGTGTCTGGATAAAGACGACAACATGAAGCAGTGGAGCTGTTGAAGTTGAACAGCTTCAACAGTGAGGTAATGGTGGACTAATTGCAGGCAGCAGACACTTCAGAACCTGCAGTGCCAAGGGTAGGATTGAATGGCATAGATAAAACATCAGCCATCAGCTGTTTTGACGTAAGATTCTTCCAGATTTGTTGGGGTTTCTAGAGTGGGTATGATACCATTCTGTACCTTCACAAGATCATAACAAATGCCTGACAGGGACAAACTGGTGGCTCACTGAAGGAACCTCTCTGTCTCTGGCAGCAGGGGAGCACACAAGCTTGGTTACTGCCTGCAGTGCACCCTGCCCTGCAACCCCCACCCCCCCACCCCCACGCAGCAGCCCCCAGCAACTACTGTCACTGGAGTAGTAGTGGTAGGGATATCGCATTCTCATTGCTATCTCTCAGCCTGACACCCAAAATCTACTCATTTATTTTTTGAACATTGTGAAACTGCCTGCCTTCATGATCTCCTACTGCAGTCCTGGACATCAAGCACCTCTTAAATATTGGGATGGGATGGGATGGGATGGGCACCAGGACTGCACACAGCATTGAAGATGTGAGTGCACAATGATTTTATCTGATTAGAGATGAGTTTTTCTGTTGCTGTGGATTTATTTTCATGGGCTTATTTTCTTTTTTTTTTTTTTTTCCTCCTTCCTCGATGGTCCTCTTGATACTACCAGTTCTTTATTGGCTTTTTCTCGGCTGCTTTTGCACTTTGAGCTGATGTTCGTGGACAATTGTCAGTGATAACTCCAAGGTCTCTTTCCTGCATTGCAACTGTGAGTTATGAGCTCAGTGTCACCTAAGTATAGTTTAGATTATGTTCCCTCGGTGTGTTTTGAAGCAAATAACTGATTCTTTTAACCTGAACATAGACGAAGCCATCTTTTTGTACATAGAGTTCTTTCAACTTAAATGAGAAAGTAATGTACCACCTTCTTATTCTTTCTTACCCCCTCCAGGTCTATACAAGCAGATGTAATTCATGCACACATCTGACTACTGTGAAGAGATATGGTAAAGAAATCTGAGACGATGTTAAGTTGTGTATAATACTGTGGCAAGTAAGGAGAAGCAGCATTTTATAGAAAAGAAACTTAAAAATAAACAGTAATTAGCTTTACTTGAATTCCTCTGTGCTAAGGACACTTAAATATAGTCAGTTTGTTGTTAATGATATTGTAATAAAGAGTAAAAACAGAGTAAAACGAGAAGCTGAGCAAAACCAAGGGGAGAACTGAAAACTGAAGAACCACCAAGTGAGTTACAGGAATTGCTGTGTCCAGTGACTGAAAGTCTGTCAAAGTAGTCATGAAGAAGATGCTATTTCTTGCTTGTGCAACACAAATTTGTTTGTTACTCTGTTTTATTTCCCATGACAATAAATCAGTATACTACATGTAGCTTGAAAGTTCAGAGGTCTTATTATTCTGCTTGCCCCCCTAAAATTGGTGGTACCACACACTGTCCTATATGTCCTGTATATGGTGTACAACAGTAGTGGAAAGACTATAGATAAGACAAAGCCTGTTTAAGTAACTAATTCGGTAAAGTATGCTGCAGTCTACTTTCTACTATTTTGGCTGTGCCGACAGCCTTTCAAAGGAGCTAAGAAGATTCTGGCTTTTAGGGAAGTCCTTGAATAGTTAAACATACCTTCCTTGGCCCGAATGCAGAACTTGAGAACAAATTCTACTGAAATCTCATATAGTCCCTTTGCTCCTCACAGTAAGACAACTTCCAGGAAAGGCACTGGAATAGGGAACTGGGCAGTGATTTTCACCAGTGACCTTCAGGCATTTCTGCCCCTGTAGGTTTCACATTCAGCATGCCAGACCTTTTGCTGTTTTCTTTTTCTTCATCTCCAGCACCTTCCACTATCTTCCAGCTAACACTTTGATGGTGATTCACAACCTTGGCTTGCAACGTAAACTACAAAACCAAAAGCAAATTAGTTAATGCACTGAAATTGGGTGTTTGATGCTGACCTGCTCACATGTTCTGTTCATTGGCCAAATCTTTATCTTATGGGGGTTTTTTCCACAGTTTTGAAGAATTAGCTTTTCAGGGTAAAAACTCTTATCTCCACTTGTCTAGTACCTGTCTGAGTCCCTTTCTTGGCTTGCCCTAGCCATTTACATATTGAACATGAAAAATAACTGAAAAGGAAGAGGAGAAACGCTGCGGGTAAAATGAGGTAGAACCCTGCTTAGAAAAAATATGTGCCATTACTTCAACTGGATGTGGGAATCTCATCTGTTTTCTCAGAGGTCTGCAAACACATGTCTGTAATTCAAAGATGTATGACTAACGTATGCATATGTTTCTCTTTAGACCTGGTTGAGATCTACAAAGGCTGATGCTTGGACTTGATTTATGCACTGCACGTATTTATCTCTTCATTATGGTAATCCTTGTTGTCAGTCTGCAATGACTTAAATGTTAATCATATTTGGTATCCTCTGCACTATATATTATACTGCCTCAAAGTTTCCAGAAACTATTCTTTGTATAAAGAAAAGTAATAAACATTTTAAAGAACGGGTGCAGACACTGATATATGTAGTCAAATATGCTCACTTCCCCCAAACACACTCCCATGAGCGGAAAACACCAAAACCACGTGTTTTCTCTAGGGAATGCAGCACAACTGTAATATTCATTTACTTTCATGATTTTTCTCAGGTCATCCGTCTTTCCGTGAGTCGATGTGGTAGGAATGTACTATGGAGTCATCTGTTTCTTTGAAAAATACGACAAAGCAGTTTTCTGACACCTGTACTGTCTTTGGGACACTTACTGCCCATTGCTTTGGAAAATCTGAAGACAGCTCTGTCTCAGATGAGCCTTCCTAGGCTACGCAGCCACTACTGCATGCCCTGTCACTCGTCTAAAAAGCTTAGTCAAGACTGGATGGATCTTCATCACAGAAACCCACCTGGCTGGGAAGCTTAACTTCTTTTCTGCAAAAAAGATCTGATGTTTTGAAAAGGCTTTTTTGCGGAATGAAACACTAAACTCTCTGTTTCCACTTCAGGAACATGTCCATGTTTCTGAAAGCCATTGTGCTTTCCAGGCTCTCTCGCCCTATGACAGCCTGCTGAGGAGCACTGGAGCGTGGGATCTGCTGAAGTGCCCTGGAGACTGGCTGCCTGCATTTGCCTGGGAGTGCCATAGGACCAGGGAACTGCAAGGACCCCAACTATGAGATGCTGGCACATGAGCCACCAACAAGCGAGGGAGCCAGGTGGCGATGAATCTCCATCACCCTGTGGGAAAACTCACAATATTTCCTAGTATATCTTTCTGGAATAAAGCTTCTCCAGTTTTTATGCTGAGACAAGAAAGGGATATATTTTTTGTGCCCAGAGTCCATCTTCAGTAATAAAGGAAAGGAAAACATAGCTACAGCTCTGTATTACTGGGTCACAATCCCAGGATTACATGCAGAAATCCTTCTATTACCCTTAGGAAAAAGATAATACAATTTATAGGTGAGTATTTTAGAAGCTAAACGATGGGTTCTGTTCAATATGATTGCTGAAGCCACCATTTTCATTCCTTTGATAGTTGGTGGCTATTTGTAAATAGGACAGTGTCACTAGAAGGCATTAAAAAGATTCAAACAGAATCATGGAAGTGTTTATATAGGACCCAGGGGGATTTCTGAAGCAGGGCCAGCTTACGACTTCTCTGGGTGATCCATTTAAGTTCTTGACTACTTTTATTGTAAAAAAATTATTTCCCAATAGCTAACTGGAATTTTCAGCTTGAGGCCATTGTCGTTCGTTATTTTGCTGTGCACCTTCAAGAAGACTCTGGCTTTATCTTCTCTATAACCTCCGATTAGATAGATGGGGTCAGCATTAAGATTTCCCCCTCAACCTTGTCTTCTCCAAAGAAGCACAAACCCAGCTCTTTCAATCCCTTTTTCTGTGTAATGTGCCTCCTAATCTTGACAGTGACCTTGCCCTGGACCCTCCAGTTTATCAATATCTTTCTTGTACTGGGGAGTACAAACCTGAACATTTTCAGATGTGGTTCACAAGGGCTGAATAGAAGGAAATAAACAAATAATCATCTTCCTTACTTGCTAGCTACACTCCTGCTGACATAGCTCAGTATGATAGCTTTGTTGCTGCAAAGACATACAGTGGATTAATGCTTGACCTCTTGACTTCCAGGAACTCAGGTCATCTTCTGCAAAGGTTCTTTTTTCCAGTCAGACCCCAACCTGCACTGCTACATGGGGCTATTCTATCTCAGATGCAGGACTCTCTATTTACTTCTTTTTAACTACATGAGGTCCTTGTCTGCCTGTTTTCCAGCCTGTCCAGGAGGTCTGTCTGAATAGCAGCCCTATTCAGGACTTCTTCATGCTAGCTGCTCCCCATGATGTAGTATTGCCCACAGACTTGCAGCGGGTGTATTCCATCCCTGATATTACTGAACAGTAACACCCTCTGGGGAATACCGTTTGGAATTGGCTTCTTGTTAGAAAAACCCTTCATGCCTGTCAAGCACACATACATCAGGCTGTAGGAAGTATAGTGTTTGGGGTTATCTGTTCACTACTGCAATTAAACAGAAACTGAGTAAAAAGTTTTTTTCTGGTTCCTCACTGATTTCTGTTCCTGAAAATATTCTCCACTCATAATAAGTAACCCTCTACTTTTACTGACTCTGTCGACACACGTTTTTGAAGATGCCTCTTAACTGACTTTCAGCTTTTGTATGTTACTAGATAAAACAGAACCAAAACTGAGGCATCATTGAAAGCACAGTTATTTGCTACCAGGAGATAGCAGGGGGCACATGCACATGTAGTAGGAGAGAAGCAAAATCTTCTGGCTCCTTGAAAACTCACGATGGCTCTTAGAGGCTCGCATTTGCTCTGTTGATTTAAGCATGAATGACAAACAGCAACAGAAAGAATTTATATTATACCACATTCTCAAATGCTAAATACATATATGGATTTCATTAGATTTTCATTAGTTCAGTGAAAAGCCCATCTGTGAGCTCCAGTGAGCACAATACAGTAACACGGAATCCAAACAGAACATCTGGTAAACTCTATAGAAAGATCAAACAGAAACAAGTATGCGATTGACTCGGGAAAAAGAAAATTTTAATGTGAAGAAAAGCACTCTTCCAATGCATGACTCAATAAAAAAACCACTGTGTTCATTAACATGCACTTAGAATAATACAAATGGTACTGTACAGAGAGAACTTGTATACATTCATTAGGAAATAAGTTCTGAGTATTTAGTCTTAGCAATGCATTCCATTATGCAAAATAGGTTGCTTCATTTCACTGAGAAACCCTTCACTCATTTAAATGAGAATTCAACTAATATCCACGTTTAAAGGCACTCCTGACACTAATTTTACTGTGTTACAGACATACTTGCACCAAAATGCTTGTAAATTTTCAAAAAGCACTTTAAGGCAATTCCAACCAAATATCTTAGGGCCTGCTGATTCTCTGGGATAGAACATAATTTGGACAAGAAAGTCGTTCTCTATGATGACAGGAACTGCTGGGAACTGAAGTGACAAATGTAGCCCTTAAATAAGCTTTTGTTTTTCATTTCTCTGTCCCACGGAGCTACCCAAGATCATGTAGCTCTTCCAGGCCACTTGCCCCTACCAAACACCATTGCTCCCAGCATGAGATAACTTTTACTTAGCAGCCTGCTGACAGCCTGGAACAGAGATTGACAATACTTAATAAGGAAGCACCGGCCTTTATCAATTCTAGCAGTTTAACAGATTTTTCAGTAACTCAGCCAGTATAAAAGTTGAAGATAAATGACAAGGTCAAAGCATTTGGATTGTGGATTTTTTTCTCTTTCTTTTCCTATGTGTGGATAGTCTCCTGGAAAGGTATTTCTTGCTGAAAAACAAAGGTTGATACAAGCAGTGGAAAGCCAAAACACACATTTACCTTCTTTTCCACTGCTTGCTCTGTGCTTTGAAGTTTTCTGGTTCAGTTAATATGAGAGAACTGCAAAATGTAAGATTTCTTTCACTGGTGTAGATAGATTATAAACTCAGTTTCAGAACAATGTAACCACAACTATCCTAGATGTGATGACATCCACATAAATCTTCATACCAGAGGGAGAATGAGGTATTAAATCAGGTATATTTATATTGCAAATTGTTTATGAAATCTCAAGTTGGCAACTGAAGGGAACAATACATATGTACTTACTTCTCTTAAAATTACAAGAGCAGATATTATCATAGAAACCAAATGTGCAATTTTGCCTCCATTTTTAGGTATATTTAAGGCCTAGAAAATGTCAAGAAAATGTATTTTTCTGGAAAAATCTGTGCTGTAGACAAGAACAAGTTGAATGAGATTTCCAGAACACTGGACCAGCTTGTCAGCTGGTGTAAATTAGAGCAATTTTAGCATACTCAGAGAATGTATGCTAGCATCATCTGATAGCTCTGCGAAATGAAAAAGTAATTTGTAAGAACAGTTTTAACTGTTTCTTTCTAGGTTAAAACTTTGACATAAATCATGTGGTCAAGTGATTTACTGAGATTTCCCTTTTTGTGCCTCATTATTAAGAAATCTTAATTGAAGTTAAGTGCCTGAAAAGAATTGTGATTTTCTTTATTCCTAGAACACAGAAAAGCTGCTTTAGTGTCACAATAATTTCATAAGTTTATTATATTTTCATGTTTTAGGGAAAATACAAAAATTAGTTAGAAAGTGGATCATTTAACCCAGCAACTGCTCTCTAGCAACTGAAAAATTTATGTAGAGGTTGAGTGTTCAGACACTGAACATGGTCATTGCGTAAGAAAACTGGTTTCTTCAAACTTAAAGAAGAAAGGGTTAACCCATGCACCATTATACTTGTTCTTAATTACAGCTGAAACAGTGCTTTTTCCTTGCCATGTTAAATTTTTCATCTCCAGCTTTTCTTGTGACTGGGGCCCCCAATGCTGGTTTTTTTTGACATTTTTTACTTGCTCTTTTTTGTTATGTATGATTTGCTTCTTGTTTAAGAAGATAATATTTCTTCTGCCATTTTCTTCATTGTTGGTTGTATTTTAATCATGATTTATTATTTTGTCTCTTACCTCAAACCAAGTATCTTGTCTGGATTCTTCTGAATTATTCCCTCTATCCCCCTTCACTTTTCCTGCAAGTGAAGCATAACAGTAACGCTTCCTCACATAACAGTGATACTTCCTCACTTGCAGGAGTAGACTACTTGACCTTCAAAATACTCTACCACAGTATCCATCACTCCCATGCAGAGATGAGGGAAGTCCTTTCAATCCACTGCCATGCTTAACGACTTTTTCATATCATGTCTGGAGTATTAGAGCCTACATTGATGATAATCTGTAATATGAAGTTTGAGTGAGTAGCAAGTTGTATATGTAGTTAGAGTGCAGCTTGAAGAAGTAAAGGGACTTCACTGGGTTTTTAACATGTTTTGAAACTTGCCTACTTTGTCAATGAAGAGCATTTGGCTTCAGAGTGAGTAAACAACTTTTCAGTGCCTGATGAAGCAAGGGAATCAGAATCATCATAGAATCATAGAATGGTTTGGGTTGGAAGGGATCTTAAAGATCACTTCAATCCAACTCCCCTGCCATAGGCAGGGTCACCTTCCACTAGAACAGGTTCCTCAAAGCTCCATCCAACCTGGCCTTGAACACTTCCAGGGAGGGGGCATCCACAACCTTTCTGGGCAATCTGTTTCACTGCCTCACCACCCTCACAGTGAAGAAACTGTTGTTAGCTCTTTCTACTAGTTTTCCTGGCAGGTAAAAACCACCGGGGGTCCCTCCCAAAGAACCTCAGCATTTCCAAACTGGGAGACAGCAGGAAATGGGCTGATGGGAGGAAAGCCCAGATCACAATTGAGTCAGTGAATCATAAGCAGATGATTCAAAGATTGAATTTGAATACACCCCCAAATATAAGAGTAGGAAAGGAAATGCAGTTCCCTAAGTCTGTTTGGAACCTCAAGGCTATTTCATAAGTATAAAATAAACTTATGAGGACAAGCACCTCATATATCTCCCCTCACAGTGGGGAATATGGATACGTATCTTTCATTCTGGCTGCCAGACCATACAGAGTGAATCAAACTCATCTGTATGCTAATTAAAGAGAAGCATCACTTTATTTTTTTCCTCTTAACTTCTTCCTCTAAACCTTGTGACTGTGCAGTCTGTTTTAATAGTGAAAATGAATACTTTTAGGTATTAGCATTGTCCTTTAGGGCAGTGATCAGAAAGCGTAGGGTGAGCAGTGGTGTCCCAATTGACATTACAAGGAGTAAAGGAGTATTCTCTGACGCACTAGTATTGTTTAAGAGACAGTAACAGAACAGTCTGAGAGAAAGGCGTGTCTTCTAGTGGTCATTATTAACCAGGAAAGTTTTCTAATATGCCATGAGCCAACATGAAAGGCAAAAGGATGAAGCAAAGGTGTAAAATAGTAACAAAGCTCAGGGAATCTTCAGTTCCAGAGAGTGATTTCCTCTAGAGGGTTTGACTTCCCACTACAACAACTTTTCCCCCACCTCCTAAAGTTATGTCTGAAAACAACTTAAAAATAAAGAAGGAAACATTATCTTTGTAGATTCAAGGGTTCCTGCTGGTGATCGGTTTTGCAACACAGACTGCCAGTTTGTGCCTACAAGTCACTGGTGATATGAAAAAGGTCTACATGACCATGAATGGCATGGAGAAAGGGCAAACTGTCTCACTGCTAACTCTTCCAACACCAGAACTAAGGGTCTGCAGATTAAACCACTGGTAGTCAGGATCAAAACACACCAGAGAAGGTGGCTGTGGATCATGAACAAAGAGCTCCATGAGATTGAAAGCCCATTCAAAAAGTTTGCATGGTTTTAAGGGGAAATCAAAGAAGTACTTGGAGTAGAGATCTGCTACAGTTACTAGATAGACACAGCACACTAGGTGTAAGGGATGGTAAAAATTAGTTGGCAGCTAGCAGAATACTTGGGGAAATGTTATATGAGCCTGCTGTGCTCTTCCTTCATGCTTACGTTTAATGCCAGTGGTGGAGACAGGGTACTAAGCAAAACAGATCTTTAGCTTGAATCCATACAGGTTTTCTCATGTTTCTATTGAGCTACTAGTTGCTCATCTACGTCTTGTTTTTCAGACTCTTAGAGTTCTATATTCCCACGATTCTTTCCAAAATGTGTTCAAAGAGTTTGTCAATGAGGAATACATGATCACGATAATTTTCCATGTTCTTCCTATTCCTCGGAAGACACAGCTAGGAGATCAATTGCCCAAAATAGAAAGAAACAATGAATTGTGCTTTATGCCTTATCTGTGTCATCCGAACTATATTTTCTGTTTAAATCCCGTTTTTTCCTGAAGTATCGTGTGTCAGCGCAAACTTCCAAAACAGATTTATATAGCTATGTCGCTTCCCTTCATATTTTGACACTTGACATCAAAAATCATTAAGACATCTAAGCAATCTCTTTGTCTTTCTATTTTTCTGTTCTCATCAGATTTTATTTCTCTCTGTTGTGCAAGTTGCTCTGAATGTGAAATAATAATCAGGTAGACTTCTTTTACAATGAAGACTTATAAGAAAGCTGAAGAGGTAAAAGTAACCTAAAACAACTAAAAGAGGAGGAAAACTGCTATAAAGAAGAAAAGAGAACACAGAAAAGGCAATATGGATACCCACTGAAAAACGGAAGGAATATTCATTGGGAAATGATTGCCTTGACTGGTAGCTGTGTGAAATAACTACTTCACAACAACCATTACCTAATTGTTCCCTGTGAGGACACTGATTTGGCATAAAAAAGACTTTAATCCAGACTAATTGCTTTGCAATTTAGACGGTGAAATCACCTTAGCTGATTTAGATTTAGCTTGGAATAAAGCTTTTATTTATTTATATATTTATTTATTAAACAATGTTTTCACATGGGAACTTGTCTGGAACAGCTAAATTCTATTGAAATGCCTTCTTAGTGTGAGCTTTACTGCTCATTTCCTCCTGCCTAGATGAAGTTTCAGCATGTTTCTTCTAAACAGGGGTGGTTATCAAGGCCTGATTCTGATTTCATTTATACAGCATAATTTTATACCAACATACCCAAATAGCTTTACTGGAGTCATTCCTGATTTAGTATGGTATGAGATCAATATCAAGATTTTATGCTTGTTAGAATAGATGCTTTCTCTGTTTAACAGCCAAACTAGAAAAAAAGTTTGGATCGAACTATAAATATTTTTTTTATTCTCATCCTTGCTGAAATGAAAATGAAGTAAAAATAATTTAATACAATACAGCATATTGCATTTGGCCCAAGATGAAATGTTTCATATATTCTAAGTAAAACAAAGAAGGGAGGATTCACAATATAAAAATTCCTTAAATTTCTGCCGTTTTTTTCCTCTTTCTTTTACTCACTAGTTCAAGGTTAGACTTTTTACGCATATTTGGAAATATAGGTCTAGCTACTACAGCTTTGAACTGATTTCAAGAAAACACCTTAACAACCAGGCTATATGCTATTCTAAGGGAAAAAGTGATCTTTCCTATGATGTTTTTTACACCCACTTTAGCATTCATCATTACACAAAAGTCAGATTCATCTGATTAAATTCAGATGTCTACATCTAGATATCCTTAGCTTCCTTTAAATACTTTGAGGACTTAATTTACTTTAAGATCCAAAGTAAGCACATCTTTCTTTGACCTTCAAGACACAAATGTGCATCCCCTCCTTGTGCCACCAACCTCTTTACTGTATGTCAGAAAACCTTTAACGTCACCCTTAACTCCCTCAGCAGCCTACGATATTCGCTCAATACCAGACTATGGTCATATCCATAATCAAAATAAGGATATAAATGCTCTACTGCTTCAATTACCTGACATCAGGAGGAGGTCTGCTGTGTAGCACAATGGTGATTTCATACGCTATGCACACATTTTTAAGGCATTATCTAATAGAATAAAGTATAACATCTCCTTCCCCATCTCAGCTTCTATAAATCAGTACTAGAATAATCATTTCGGATGTCCCAAATGAAAATTCAGAAAGTGAATGAAATCTCCCTTTCTTTTTCTCTAAGTAGATCCCAATCTCAGTAGAGAAAGCAGTCCGCCAGGAAAGAGGACTAGGGCAACAATTGTGCTGCAGAAGATCTGCGAAGTGAGGAGCTAGCTTAAGATTGCTGGGTGAAAAATTTGTTACTAAAATAAGAGTAGGCAATTAATTCACCTCCACAAAAGTGGAGGAGTGTTGGCTTCAATAGTTTTAAATGCTCCCATAAAAATGCTACTTTTTCTTAATTATGTCTATGTTCACCTTCAACTTGGTTTCCATAAATTGTTGATGTTTGATGAAAGCTTTGCTCTAGGCATTTTGTTTTCATTATCAGTGCTTTTTGTTTGATACGGAGAAAAAGACACTTTGAGAAGAGAAAAACTGCAGACATGAAGAATCCATGCTATATGTCAGGGAGTGACACAGTTCTAGGACATTCCAAGTGTGTAAACATAATAAAATAGTCATTAGTAGTTAAGGCATAAACAGGATCTGAAATGCCAAAATAATGTGCAATTATTCAAGAATTCTGGATTAAGAAATGTGTATTTCATGGTTTAATTTCACGTTCCTCTGAAAAAGTAAATATGACAGTGTTTCCAGGAAGAATGCTTTCATTTTATTTAAAAGAAAAAAAAAAAGGAAGTGGGGTGGGGGGTGGGGAAAGGCAGCTTAAATTTTGACTGAATTAATAATATGGAAATAATGTATTCTTCACTGTGTATAACTTGATCGGTTTCTCATCAAAGTCACATACAAAATCCCACCATATAATAACAGGATCACTTTAAGGAGGCCTTGCATCGCCTAGTAGCAACAATTTGGGATTGAATGTGGTGGATAACTCGGTCCACAGTACAGGTTTCCAAACCAGGTTAGGGTGTGGGAGTGTATTTGCCCTTTACAGAGGTTTAGAGTCTAGAGTTCTGCTGTATACAGTTCAATACCGTTCAAGAATTTCTTTTGCTGAACCTGGCTGTTTGAGACTGCTCACATCCAGCTCATTTGAAAAGCTGTTTTCTCTCCCGCATTGCACATTCTGGCTTTCTTGTAAGGAATTACCAACTTACTTCTAGATGTCATTCCTTTACTTAACTGTCTATTTGCAAGGGAAAACAGCTGTTTTATTTGACTGAAAGAGAAAGTATCTTCAGCAGTTAATTTCCGCTATCTCACTGGCAGAAGTATTTGGTGTGTCAGAAAGAAGGGTGAGAAAAGGCAGGGGAAGAGAAGATTTTGTGTGGCTATTTTGTTACCTTCCTACCTCTTCTTTTCTTTCCTTTCCTCTTCGTCATTCTTCGGTAGAGCCAGGGGTTGCACTTGAGCAGAATGAAAGTAATTAAAAGAAAAGAAACAGCAACTAGAGACAGTTAGTTTCTTGCTCACTGTATATGAAGACCTGTATACAAAGTTCTTCAGCCATGCAGCAGCCCTCCCACTCCATTCTGCCTCCATGCCACAAGTTTGTGTTTCAAAGGTGAAGGTGTGAATAGTGTCCTGTCAGGGTAAGCTAGGTGGAATTTCTCTTGTCAGCGTATTTTACATAGACTGGGTCTTCAGGTTTTGCCATTTTAACGGCACCCTGATGTCATGACCCTAGATTAATCAGGCTCAAAAGGACTGTCTGCAATACCCAATGTCAAACTCATTAATAAATGGTTGATCTTCTTAGCAAGGAAAATCTCAGAAGGAGACAGAGGTAGACAAATTTTGTGTGTTTCCCTCTTGTCTTCACAGCATACTAAATTCAAAGCATTAGGCTGAAAGGAGACATCCTGAATTTGGTTATTGGATGTGAAACCAACTTATATATCACACTATACCTGCATAAATAGGTGCCATTTTGATGGAAGATATTTACTGCCTTTAAAATATTGTGAAGTGTTTGCCGCGTTTACTCAATTTGTGAAACACATATCTCTGTTCCATATTCTTTAGTGCCTCAGTAAGAGGAGTTAGGATACTTCCATAAACATTTTTTTATCGGAAGATTTTAATTTTTTTTCTCAAATCTATTGTAATTTTTTTCCAGAGAACCATAAAATCTTATAGGTGGGAATGAAATATGTACATCATTTTGTCTAACATCCTGCCCAAGGCAGGCACAGCCAGATCAGGCTGCTGAGGGCCAAGTCCTATTGGGTTTTGAAAATCTCCAAGGAAGGGAAGTTTCTTTAGGTAGCCTGGTCCAGAGTCTGAACATTCTCATGTTTTCCCCCTTAATATTCGATGCAAATTTTCCATCTCATGGTTTTTTTTGGCTCTTGCTCTGTCTGTGCACCCCCACAAAGAGTCTGGGTCCAACCTCTTAGCATCATCTTATCAGGCAGTTGTAGACATCAAAAAGATCTCCTCCAAAGCCAACACCCTGACTCTCTTGGCATCTCTGTTCAAGACACATTGGTATGTCAACAGGTGTTTTTGCCAAAATCATGAACAAAAAGCAGCCCAATAGCTAGGGACTTCAAATGGCAGGAGCAGGCTAAGATCCTGTTGTACTTATTTTGGAACAGGGATCTGAAGTTTTACTTGTCTTCCAAATCTATATTTAATTATAAAATTAGAGATGTTTGTCACCTTTGCCACATCCACTGTAGGAATGGTTCTACTTTATATAAAGAGCAAAATGTTAATTTTAGGGTAAAGAAAGCAAGGATGAACTTTCAGGAGTGTTTAACTCCACTGCAGAGGATCAAATTTCAAATCTGTAGACAAGTCAAGCAGGATAGCATGTGAAAACAACCAGGCAACTTGTGAAACCATCCATCAAATAAAGCTATTGTTCATAAAGGTGTAATTCTCTGGTGAAAAGCATGAAGGGGTCCGAGCTGAAGTATAGAACCAAAATATAACTCTGAAATATTGCCCTATTTAACAACAACAACAAAAAAGCAACATTTTGGAGTTTTGAAAACTAATAATTGATAATGTAACATACTTGAAAATTGAAATATGTTCTTCTTTTAACTTCATTTTGAAGAACTTATTTGTGGTTGGTTAGTTCCTAAGAGCAATTGTCAGACTTTTGAAGTACTTGGATTTGATGTTTAATAACCAAGTATATTACTTGGCAGTAAATCCACCACATAGACATGCATGATTTCCAAGAGCAAAAACCTACTTACTTTACTCACGCGGAAGGTCTCCATTTGTTCTTGGAAGGGATTACTTTCAGCACCAAACTAACCAAGCCCAAGTTTTACAAAGCCTTGAGGACTACAAGTCTTTCCCAATGAACCATTCTACTGTTGTGACTAGGAGTCTTGTCTAGGCAAAAGATGGGGAATTCGAGGAAATTCAGATTTCTCAAGATTTTGGGACATAGTTTGCATATCAGACAGTAACAACCCCATAAATAACCAAGATTAAAAGACGAAATGTTGCCAGTATTGTAATTTAACCTAAGGGTATGCAAAGAAGGAAATAAATTAACTGTTCACTAAAATATTCTTGGCATATTGTTACTGATTAAATTGACTCCCTATCCAGAGTGTGACTCATAAGTGACAACATAAGTTTTTAATTTAGCTTAAATAACATCAACTTTTATCAGTTCATTTCTGAACATTCTGCTATGGCTGCATTTCCCAAAGACCATGGTTATAAAATAATATGACAAATACTAGAGGAAACCATGCTTTAATAAGTCGCTAAGATTTTGTTTGACCTTATGAGAAGAGGACTGAGGACATCATCCTGCTTTTACTGCAGTTCTCTTTTTTGCTTTCTCTAAATAGCAGCTCTAGAGAGATGATCTGTTATATAATTTTTCTTTAGAGCGGCTTTTAGATGAACCACATGAAACAACCATAAAGAAAGCAAAAAAGCATAATGCATATATATTGCATCATGGTAATAGAGTGGTTATAATAATTTCCTGCAGGTCCATAATATAGATTTTATGTTACTCTCGAATGAGGCCGTATATTCTCTGCCATCACCTGAACTATCTCCACTACCTGGTGGTTGGCCTGAGTGGTGAGAAGCAATTATAACCGAAGGCTGATTGTACCATTCCTGCATATGCCATTGAAGGCAAGAAGCTCCAAGTACATATCGCTGGCCTCGTCAAACTCTGAGTCTCAGATGAAGCTTGATTGATGTGGTATCATCACAAATACATCTGTTTTTTCTTGCATCTTGCAGGATTTGCTTACATAAACTACTTTATCTTCTTCCTACCTGGACTCACTGATCACTTTTTCCTTCAGCTTTCTTTCTCGCTGTCTGAAACCTTCCTGTTAAAACCTACCTGTGCAGCATATGTCATGAGATTAATGAGACATTTGCCAACATCACAGAGTGTGGTCCAGATGTGTGCATCTTTCCTTCCCTAATGTTGTGTCCATCAAGCCCATTCAAAGCATAATTTGCTCAGAGAAACATTTCTCTGCTACTCAGTGGTGTACACAGAGGTAGCAATGTATGACAATAATAACCTCAACACCTCTGCTGATAGTCCAGCTGACTGGGATTTATTCAGTCCACTATTCTCTGTCTTTTAAACATTTGTTTGCCCTTCCAGCACATTTAGAGAAATAAAGAAAATAATTAGTTTCCATATTTACTGTAGTTTAAACTTTTATGCCTCTTTAGAAACACATTTTTCTACTTTTAGAGGTACAGAGAACTATAAAACCATGACTTTTTTTCTTATAGGTACCCATGCAGATAAGCCATGTAGTTTGCTGTCAGTATACTCACTAAAATGAAAGAGAACCTGTTTTTCGTTGAACAGTTCACCAAAACATAAACATAAAAGAATCACAATGAAATCTATGCATCTCTTGACAGTTTTGAGCATACACTGGTTCTCTGTTATCTTTTCCTTTAAAAATATACAAAAGTGACACAGACAGATCCACTGAAATAAGTCTTATAATTTTTGATCCACTTCCTTTGCTGGAAATATCAAGAGCCTGCCCTGGCATGCTATATTTCCTGGTGGAAGATAAGCATAATGGAAAACTGTTGATGCTCTGCCATAAGAACCTTCCTATCCAGAAGTCATTTGCCTCTACAGAATAATATACCAACTCTTAAGGAAATTTTGCCATTCTCTGTTCTAGGCACTGTAGGAGGATTGCAAGGAATTACAGCTCAGAAAGTTAAGGAGAATGTGTATAATATTCATTTTCTGTAGAGTTGAAAGTATGAATAGCTATGATCTACTGAGAATGCCAGAAAGTTGGAGCAAACACTATTGTTATTTGTATTTAAGTTAATCAGTATAAAAAAGAGAACAGTATATTTCCTTGAACCACAAACAATGAAATTACAGCAGTGAGTAAAACATATCAAATGACCTAGCGTGTGTTTGCCAGCAGTGTATGAGTCACATTGTAAAGGGGAAGGGGGAGAGGAGAGTATGGGATTGTCATAATTGCTATCAGACGCCAGTCCGATGTGCTTTTTTTGGCTACATTTGGGCTGGTGTTTTACTTGACTTTTGACACTGCTTCTAGCCTATGCTCTGTTGGTGATCACAACTCCTCCACTAGAGGATACCAAACCAAATCTGTCACTGCAACAGCACAGCAAATCAATCCCCAATCCATTTCTGTCAGAGCAATGCATTTTAGACTAAATAATTTGAAGAATAGAGCTCTTTCTCTCAAGTGTGCTTAACTAAGTTTCATCCTACATCTGAGAAAATTATGTTGCATCCAGTCCATTTGTGTCTTGGTGAAGTTGCATCTTCATCTTCCCCTTTGAAAGGGAAGGAGATGATAAAGGGAGTCTTCCTCATGAGCTAAGCGCTACTAAAATAGAACATTTCTGGATAATAATTCCTTGTCTGAAGGATGACTCTCTGTACTAACTATTATTATCACCAATGTTTTTTAACATTGACCATATATGTAGAAAAATATAACACCCATGCCTTGAAGGACAAACAGGTTTTCTATTAAAAAAAAAAGTCTAGGTAGCATTGTTATGATGTTCTTATCATCTAAAATTTTCTGTCTGAAAACAGTGAAAAGATCTTAATGCCAGCCACTGCCCTTTAGACTGAAAATTGTTCTCACAGTATTTCATGAGATTGCTCCTACATTGTTCACATTGGCACTTAGAAAGATGATGTATTAAAAAGACCATGATGATCCCAAACTGACTAATCATAAATCAGGTTGTGACAGCAGCATAGGTTTGATATTCATTTATGTTTTAAAAGAAAGACTTTATAAAGCCAGTCTCAAGAGAACTCCTCAGTCTTTCCTCTTCACCAAAGTCTCCTGAGGAAGATGAAGTGCATGCCAGGGGCTGGTATTTGTATTTCAACCTTAGCTGGATTGCGAAGACTTTCAGCTGGCAGTGTGTTCCTCATAAGCCATGGAACAATTTAACTCCATTCTTCTGTTGAAATAATTTTATTACTTTCCAGAATGTAAAAAGATGGATTTAATACAGGGTTATTTTTACAGACAGTCCCACTAAGTCCCAGGTTCCATTAAATGTATGCAAGTAACAGTACAGATGCAAACTGTTTCTGGTTTATGTAACAACAGTGGCATCTGCTTTGTAAATATCGTAAAACCACATGTACTCATCGGTATATATATTGAACACTAACAGAGTTGCACGTATTTCCTCATGATCATTCTTACTGTGTAAATTATATATATTTGTGATGACTCATGGTAAATACGCATATCCCACGTGCACTACTCACATATTCAAACTTCAAAAGAATGTTATTGCAAAGTCAAGCAGTTAAAAGTTATAAAAAGCAGGTTTAGGTTTGCTTGTGGATGCAGGCTTTGATACTGTAATGACGTAGTAGTTTTTAATCAGGGTCCTTTTCTTCAGCAGGCCAGAGGAGGAGTAATGCTCCCTTATTAGGCATCTATCCTCTAGTCCAGTGTATGATCCTATGCCTGATTTACTGGCACATCTAAAAATGTCCTTGAACACCGAGTGTGCCCACTCCTGGGCACAAACCTTTTTGAACTCAAGGTGAGTAAGAAATAATAGGGTACAGGAATTATTATGCTATGCTGGTTAATATCACCCACCAGCCTGGCATCCAAAGTAGCCTTTTCTCTAGCTAAAATAGCATGCTGCTCTCCATTTCCTTAGTGAGGATTGTTTTTCACTTCTGTCACATTTGAACCCAAAATGCCTCCACATGACTTTGCCATCAATGCCACATGTAAATAATATCTAATTTGAGAAGTCAGGTGGCTGAGAGAAATAAAATACCCAAGTCACTGTGAAGAACATGTGTGAGATTACTCCACCTCTCGAGTAGCCTATATGGGGTGTTAGCACAGCGTGTGCAACCAAGGAGGAATGGTTATTTCCTTCCCTGCTACTGCTTTATTCTTAACTTGAATTTTTGTTGAGCACCTTCATTAGCACGTCTCTTTTAAATTCAGGAATACCACAACAAATCTTATGAATCAACAGAGGAAGAATTATTCAAAGTGCCTATCTGTGTGTGAGTTGGTATTAGGATGGCTATCATATATTTGTCTAGTTTTCATAGTGCCTCTCAGGTTTTGAGCATCTATAGGTCACAAATATGAAGTCTTTTTAACCTACTCCACGTTTAAAATCAGCTTCTGACTACCTTGAGGGCGAGGTTAGAAGATGCTTTAGACTCATCTTTGTCTCAGCTTTTGTGCAAATTAGCTCTGCCAGTTCTAAGATACAGGATCTCAGTCTCCACGTCTGTGTGAGAAAATCTCATAGCTTGTACTAGGATTGAGTTTCTTTGGCCACTTTCTGATGAATCCAATCACAGCCCAGGAACTGCCATGGAAGAGCTAGGTTTGTGGCATGAGTCACTGTGACACAGACCAGAAAAAATAATACGAGTTTCAGTTCTGGAGAGTAAAAGAATTTAACGTCTCTTGGAAGCAAATGAAAACAAGGTCATGGCTAAAGAGCATTATACAAAATTCTCAGGACAAAAAGAGGTTCGTAGGAAAGTTTAGGGTGCCAGTTATTATTTAGTGATGTTATTTCGAGGTATAACAGAAAATAAATCCGAGAATGGCAACACAGGCTGGAGCAGCACCTGATTTGTGTTTAGTATGTCTGGTGGCCACACCCATTTACGGTGCCTTTTGTTAAAGTATTTTCATTTCATTCAGAAATGGTTTTCTGGGTCTACGTAGTGGTGATCATATGCAAGTGTAATTTATAACATTTCAGTATGTAATTTAAGAAAATCATGTTTAAGTACTTATGTGGTTGTTATTCTAGAAAGCAGACAACCAGTGCAACAAAATTTTTTGGGATGTGATAACATTTCATTTAAGGTACCCACTATTCAAAACTTTGCTTGCTTGGCCATTAAAAAAAAAAAATCTGTAGTGAGAAAGCTAATTTGCAAAACCTTTGTTAAAAATGCTGAAGTAAACTCTGAATATAAAGGGTTTTTTAAAAACTATTTTAAAAAGAAAAAACAAATTTCCCCGCCTTTAAATGTTTGTTTAAAAAGCCATAGTAAAATTTAAGAAGATAAAAATATAACTAGGTTTGTCGCCGGTCGGCTGAGGCAAGCCGAGCACGGGGACGAGTCCTTTCCTATCCCTGAACCCCTCTCCTCCGGGAGAGAAAAGGGTTCAAAAGCAGAGATACAAAAAGGAAAAGAAAGATTTTGTGAGACCTCTGAACGTTTGGAAAACTGAAACAAACTTTATTCAAACTAGAACAAAATATATATAATATGCAGGGAGAAACCAATGCAAAATCTGAGAGTCTGCACAGGATGGAAAGGCGAGGGTTAAACGCGAGAAAAGAGAGAAAGGGGGACGGTACCACGTGCAGTCCGAAAAATGGCACCGGCCACGTGTGCGCTTTCGTGGGGTGAACAAAGGGAAACCGCGGCTGTTACGAACGCGGGGCTGCAATGTGCAAAGCGCTGTCCCTACTGGATTCTCGTTGTGCAGTTTGTAGAAGCGAAGCAGGAAAGAAGCGGCAGCGCTGGCAGGCAGAGAGGGTAAAGCCTTACGGCAGGCAAAAAGCAGCCTCCAGGCGAGCAGTCTGTCCCAGGCAGCGTGGCGGGGGCTGCCCCGGCGCAAAGTCTCGCTCCGCTCCGGCAGCCTCCAGGCGCGGATCTCCCAGGCGGCGGGCAGGGTCCGAGCCGAGACAGCCTGTAGATCCCCGGAGCGAAGCCGAGGTCCTGCAGTGCCTCCCGCAGCGCGGAGCCGGGAGTGTCCGGAGAGCAGAAAGACGCGAAAAGCCGAGAAGCCGCGAAAGCTGCGAATGCCGCGAAAGCAGCCAAGAAGCCAGAACACCGGGAAAAGCCGCGAAAGCCGCGAATGCCCCCGAAGCCGTCCGGAAAGAAGCCCAGGAAGTCCGGGGAAGCCGCCTGAGCCTGCGGCTCTTAAAGGGACAGTACCCTCGCGAGAAACTTTCTCATCCAATGAGATGGGCGATCGTAACATGGAAGGGAATAATTCAATTGGTCAGTGTAAAACAAAAGCCTTCGAGCAGTTTTTTTTCCTTCAAACTGCCACAGGTTGAATCTGCAAGCTACTTTTTTTGTACTTCAAAAGCTACCGGAAGTATGACAATGTTGTTAACATTTGAAATGCATTTACTGGAGTGGTCGAAGTATTTGAAGGGGACAGTATATAGAGCATTCTAAATATACACATAATTTTCCATTATGATTTAATTTCTAGATAAGAACAATTCCTACCACTTGTATGAGGGGGATCTTATTAATTTATACAAATATATGATAGGAAGGAAGGGTGTACAGAACAGGGAGCCAGGCTCTTTTCAATGGTGTCCAGTGACAGGACCAGAGGCAGTTGGCACAAACTGATACGCAGGAGGTTCCCTTTGACTATCAAGAAACACTTTTTCACCATGAGAGTGACTGAGCACTGGCACAGGTTGCCCGAAGAGGTTGTGGAGTCTCCATGCCTGGGGATATTAAAAAACTATCTGGATACAAGCCTGGGCAACTGGCTCTGGGTAGCTCTCACTGAGCAGGGGATTTGGACCAGATGACCTCCAGAGGTCCCTTCAAACCTTGACTACTCTGTGATTCTGTGATAAATATTCAGTAATGAGCAGTCTAGGAGGCTATATGACTGATTTGTATCCTACTGTCATCTGTCACATATGTCACATGGATACCAGGAATTTTTTGATTTGTAAATACAACATTTATTGGCAACATGCAGTTAAAATTTCTGTTAAACACCATTCCTATTCTTCTCACTGACATAAGTCCCCAGAAGGTTTTCATAATTATACATTTTTATTACAATATTTAGTGGTAAACTTTTCAGCAAAAATTTCGTACAGGATGTAGATGATATTGTCCCTCACAACTGACAAGTATTTTTGCCCTCACTACTCTGACAGTCCTTTAATCTTGAAAGACTGCAGAACAAATCTGTAAACTGCCATTTACAAATACACAAAATGACTACACTGCAGTACAAGAAAAGATCCACCTAAATCGGTGAGGTCAGTTTTGTTACACTTTTAAGCCACGAATTTCAGTGTTCTTAGAAACACATGAATAGTAGATGCCGAAGTGGACAAATTAGGAAGACAAGCAAGACAATTAAATTAAGAAGAAAAGAAACAAAACCCTCAGGTTGTATGCAAATTAGTTGACAGAAACTCGGAGCAATTAGGTAATATCTGAAAGCAATGTTTTGCTAAGAGGAAAAAAGCTCTGTTGTGTTATTTATACAGCATCAGGCAGAGTTAAGGTCATATACTCAGTTTAATCTTTGGATATTTCTGACTCTTGTGGTTTTGACCTGATAACACTATTGGTCTGTTATTTGGAGAAGAGAGAGATAGATGGAAAGTCCCTAGTAAAACAAAGCCTTATACTTTGCTTTTAAGTTGCAAAATCACTCAAAATTATGAAATGCTGAAAACATTTGCCCCGTTTATTCTTCTGTGTTAGGAGGTGATGGTCAATTCAATCATAATTTACTATAATTTACTGTATTTTTCATACAGAATCCACATCTCATTTAGTGCATAGGGAAAATTGATAGAGAAGTAAGTTTTTTTAATAATGGAGATGGTTGGCTAAAAATATGAATTTGCAACTTTAGATTATTCTTTTTTCCATGTTTATGTGATTTCCTTAGGTTGCAAAAGCTGAAAGCTTTAAATTTCATTATGTAATGTCCACATGGAGAGTCAGAAAAGCTGTAACTTTTAAATCAGAAATTTTAAGCCATTTTCAGCTTGAGAGACTCTAACATTTTTTCTAATTGATGTTTGGACTCCTGCATAATGTGTTTTGCCTGCCAAAAAAGGCCTTTTGCTTTTCTCTGTCACCTGTAAATCTGACCCTAATTTTGATGCTTGAGCTAATGAAGTGAGGGATAGCAATAACAGGCTGTTACCCTAAGTGTGGACCAGCGATACAGAAACACGACATACAACAGCAGTGGCCTTGACAGATCACTGTAGGACTTCTTATTTCATGCTGAAAAGGGCACTCGCTACTAAAGGAGTTGTTTTCTCCCCAGGAACATTATTTTCCACAGATGTCTGACTTCTTTATAATATTTTTGTCTAGACTTTATTATTTATAGACTCCTGCTTTTTAACCAAAACACTCTTCAGTTTGTTCTGCTAATTTTTAGTTACAAGAAATGCAACTCTGCCATCCAGTCTCTTTTACCCTACATTTCTAGGTTTCCTTCCTTGTTTTCAAGCCATAGGCTTTTTGACTAGCCAGTCTGAGTTCCCATTTTATATTAGTGCTCTGCACCAGCATCCACCTCACTTGCTTGTTCCCCTTGCATTTCTGTAGTGTCCTGTATTCAGCTCCTGTCCTGTGTGCCTTTGCGTAAGTCATCTTCTTTAGATACTTGCTGCCTCTCAGTAAGTGGATCATTCACAGTGCAGAAGACAGGAGCTTCTTTCTCTCCCTTCTGATGTCTGGCCCCATTCCAGCCTGGAAATAGAGATGTTAAGAAACGCCCAGAATCCTCCAAGTATATATGGGATGACGGTACAGTTCCATACTGGGGTTAGTGAATGAACCATTCAAATAATAGGAGAAGCATCACAACCCACTGTTTTGTGGGAATGACTTATAGACAGACAGCTTCAGCAAGAGGGGGCAGCTTGTGTATGCTCAGTAAGAACAGAAACTTCTGGGATTTTTGTGGTCAAGCCTTAGCAAATTTCTAGTGAGTTCATACTAACAGGACTTTTCCAAGATTTACATTATGAGCAGTTTCTCATATGGATAGCAAAAGGCACATCAGTGACACACACACCACCCTTTTGCCAAATGTCAAGTTCCCGCTCCAACATAGGAGGAGGGCACAAGTGACGCCAAAGTAAAGGTTACAGGACTGGTTTTTTAGCAGCAAAAAATAGCATGTTTTTCTCTTGTTTCACAGCAGAAACATTTTGGCTGAAAATTTCCAAGAGATTTTTTCATAAGGCCATGCATGGAAAACTTCAACCTAAACAGTTAGTTTGGCAAAAGTATAAGAAAATAAGCCTTACAACAGGAAATGTTTGCAGCCTTTACATTAGGCAGTGCTACCAATTCAGTGTATTGTTTACTCAGCACCACTCTATTGCACTAACAAAGGTATTCAGCTACTTGCAAGGCCAAGTTGTGAGCTTGGACGGCATAAGCATTAGCTCCCAGTTGATGCTGACTAGTGTTGACTACCAAGATTCTCTTTTAACCGCAGCCTTTGCCCATTTTTTTGCAGCATAGCTGATTACATTCCACAGCTACACCATAATTTGGAAAGTCCTTTACCAAGTTTGATGTTCATAGTGATTTCAACAAATATGAAAAGAAGAGGAAGATGGCTTTAGAAGTTTCCATCAAAGATGTTATCATTGAAGGTAATTTTTTAATTCTTTTTACTCTTCTATGGAGAAGCTTTCTAGCTGTGTGGGGTTGCTCTCTTGGAGGGGAAAACAAGGTTATATGCATCACCAAATATATGACACATGACCATTGTGTATCACTGAAGACTCGACAGCAGTGATGCCAAGACTGAACAATGTAGGTTATTGGCATGTAGGCTTCTTCATCCTTTCCGTTAGATGGACAGTGACCATAGGTGCTAAGGGGCTTTGCTTTTGGCTTTTTTTTTCCAGCATGATATTCCAATATCACTGTAAGTAGATACACCACTATGTCATCTGTAATTGGTCTAAAATAGTCACGTTTCTCATAGGACTTTGTGAGCCATGTTACTTGTGCACATGTATTTTCTACAGGTCCAGACCCAGAAATATGTCCTTTGAGGGGTAGTTCTCTGGCAGCCTCTTTTTTCTCCACGCTGATATTTTAAGTATAATGAGACAAAACACTGTCAGTTTTTCAAACTTCTCAAGCCCATCCATGAACTTGAAGTGCAATCCCTGCTTTCTTGCTGCTTTTCTTGAAGCACTGAGCTTCCAAAACAGAGGGAAGAGGCCCACCAAGGCCCACTGAAAGGGATGACTGAAGCAGGCAAGAGATGGCAGACATCTCTCGGGCTGAAAGTGGTTGTTCAGAGCACTGACAAAACTCCCCTTCCTGAGCTCCTAGAGATGATACCACCTCTTATCTAGCACTGCTGGGCCACATCACAGCCAGCTGCTCCAAATTAAGAGTTGAGCGTGAAAGCATATATCAGAGGGTAAAACGCACAGAGAAAAATGCAGAAATAAAGCATACTATTATAAAGTCAGAGTCTCAAGAATGAAGATTATATTGAAAAGAAATTTAACAACGCTAAATATTACAAAATCACGGAAGTGCACTGCTGGATATATAACCCCCAGCTTTGATACAGAGATATCATGCAATAATTAGGTGATTTTGATTAAAGAAAAATGGTGTTGTTACATGCAGTAAGAAGGCAGCATTGTGGCCGCGTGATTTCTAATGAGTCAGTTGACAGATAGGGACAGCATCTTAAAGAAAAAAGCCCATTAACTAAGTTTTCCACTAAGTAAGTTTAGTTTAGAATCTAGGAAAGCACTGAGGAGCAAGAATTACGTATTTCATATGAAAGCTAGTTCTGTCATTAAAGATAAAGGATTAAGTCCTCACAATTCAAGAAACCAGTCCTCAAAGTGAAAATCCAGTATCCCAGGATCCATTGTAAAAAATGTTAGTCCATAGAGTAGAGTATGTTTTCCTTCTTCTGTTTTGTCCAAGTGGTGTTTTACCTGCTGGCAATTCAGCAGACTTTGATATTTAATTTCTACATCAAGACAGCACTCAATGTTTGTACAGCTTTCTACTTAAGCATTAGTGGGATTGTTTTATTAGTAAATATGCTTTCATTCCACCTTTTGGCAAAAAAAATAAAAGGGGGGGATGATAATTGACAATAAATTTATAAGGAGACAAAAGACAGGAGTACTAATGGAGAGAGAGAAGTCAGAAAGTATACATTTCTTTGAGCTCTGAAGATTTTTGTTATGCTTCCATCTTTTTATGTTTAGATTTGATCCTTGGAAAAGTAAAAGGAATAATAGTTTAAAAAGAAACACCAGTACCAAATGCCGCATTCCATTTACTTTAAATGACCAATTAATTTTTGCAAGAAGCTAGTGCTGAGCGTCAGCCACAAAGATGCTGGAGAAATAGTGATACCAGTGTTGCTGAGAATTTTGTAATGCCCTTTACTTCATCTACTTGTAAGAAGCATGGCCTAGTGAGGCAAATGACAGCTGGAATGTTCCTGGATAGAAAATAAGAAAACTCGTTTAAGAAAAATGGTAGTGTTTGGACATTTGTTTTCATTTTGAAACAGAATAAAAATGACATCCTTTGAAAGACTTAATTTAAATTACAAGAGACAGTCTTTCTTGTTCTCCAGAACAGCCCACACCCCTGTGGTTAGGATGTTGGAGAGAAAGCTGTTTGGAAGATTTTCAATAAAATATATTTTGTTGGAAACCAGCAGTTCATTAAAATGGGAAACAAATCTGTTGATCACAATGTTGTTAAAAGAATTTTCAGCTCTAGGGCAACAATTCTCATCCAAGATGTAAGAATGCCCTTACAAAGAGATTTGAGCTTAGTTCTTTTGAGTCCCTAATGAATTCCCACAGAAAGATGACCATTAGATTTAGACTTGATTTCGTGCTCTGTGACAGACTTCCCATGTTATCTTAGGCAAGTTGCTCTGGTCCAGATTATTTAAAGGAGTTAAATGTCTAAGCCCACTATATATGCACAGTTTTTCCAGTTTGACTTCATGGTCTAATCTTATAAAAAGGCCAGAGCACATGTCAGAACAAGATATGGAAACACCAACTACGGACCATCAATGGATAAGATAACAGCTTGACATTTACAAATTTACTAGTGGTGGGAAAAAAATACATTGAGATTGAGTACTGGTGGCAAAGGATGCTGAGAAGATGTAGGCAATCAAGTTTCCAGTCCATACTCTCCTCCCAAGGCTGCAATTTTTGGATCATTGAATTGAGCACCTTGATATTGCTGGCAACTCTGTCTTTAAAGCTGTTTTAAAGCCGTTTAACCCGAGAGAGTATATGATTGGTAACAGTTCCGGAACCTCATCACTTTGCCAATCAGCCTTTTTTATCCATTAATCAGAAAGTATTAATTTACCGTTTTATACTTGTTTGCAATGCTGTCCTTTGACTTAAATAACTTCTTTCTTCACTGGAATTTGTGCACCTGACGTATCTAGAGCTAGCAATCATACCCATTCTGAACTTCGCTTTCTCTGGATTAGAACAACAAATCTCTTTTACTATCTCCTTGTAAATAATGTTTCTCTCTGCTGCAAATTCCTGTAGCCCTCCTCCACACATCTTCCAAAGTGATGTTTTTTCCACCGCATAAATGCATTTAATACTTCTCTATCTTTTTCCAGTAATACTTTGCTGGATGGACCCTAGGATCCCTCAGCTTTTCCCAATATGGAAAATCAATGACGGTGTTGAGCCAGAGTGCAACTTGTTCATAGGCCGTTGCTCTCTTCTTTTTATCCTTGCTGATGGATGACCCACTGGAAAGGTGAGAAAACCATTCTGCTTCAGGTCTATACGTGTATACCCTAATTCTCTACTGTCAAATTTAATCCCGTTTTTACTACTTTAATTTCCAATTAATTTGATTCTTCTAGTATGAGATATATATATAAAAACATCTGCATTTGGTGATATTTGTGTCCTCAACAAATTTCATGAGACCATTTTTACTACTTGTGCCAAGGTCAGTATTGAAAATGTGAAATAATATTGGCTTGGAGTCTGATCTTTGAGAAGCTGCAGTCATAAATCCCTTTCAGCCCAATGTGCCCATTTTAACATATGCTACTTTTGTTTCCTCTCACCGACTCAGATCTTTCTGTACTTCAAGGGGTCTTGTAGGAAAGATAAGGACAGTGTTTATAGCAATGCCTGTCGTGACAGGACAAGGGGTAGTGGTTTTAAACTGAAAGAGGGGAGATTTAGACTAGATATAAGGAAGAAATTTTTTACAGAGAGGATGGTGAAATACTGGCACAGGTTGCCCAGAGAGGTGGTAGATGCCCCGTCCCTGGAAACATTCAAGGTCAGGTTGGACGGGACTCTGAGCAACCTGATCTAGTTGATGATGTCCCTACTCACTGCAGGGAGGGACGGACTAAATGACCTTTGAAGGTCCCTTCCAACCCAAAACATTCTATGATTCTATGAAAACTTCTGGCTGCAAAGTCAAGTGGAGCCTCTAACTAAGAATTAATATTCCACTGGTCAAATAGGTTATGCACAAATACATTATGCACAACCATAAGTTAAGCACTTATATGTCTCTAAGGATACGTGCCTTAGTCATCCTTTGTGGCAGCTGCCATTCTGCAAGGATAAAGTCACTTCCAGTGTATCTTGCTTATAAGTTTGAGTCAGGTATAAACAACTTTTGATTTTATAATCACTTGCTGTATAATCCTCAAGTTGTAGCATTTCTTTGACCAAGAAATATGGTCAAAATTATGCGCAGTTCTGCAAAATAGATTTTAAATGTTTGATGACATTCATTGTTTTGTCCTCAAATTTCATACAATAAATGTTAATGAAGTAGTAGAATATCTACTATTGACAGGTGGAAAAGCTACTGAAATCTGGTTTTCTCTCCTTATTTTTCCTCTCTTTAAACATAAGCATTTTTCTACCATGAATGGATACAGATTTTCCATTAAAAACTGTCAGCAGTGGTTGAGTAAATGTCTGCCAATGTTACAGCCAGTTCATGAAGAATCCAGCTTCACAGTCTTGCCAACACAGCAATTAGGACCACATGTGCTAGAGAGGGAAGGGAAGCCTATTCATAGTGATGACAGTCCTGTAAGGCCTGATGGCTGCCTTTCCAGTCCCAGATTTCAGAGACTTTTTAAAACATATCTGCTTATTATAAAGTTCCTGGTTTGCATATTTAAAATTCACAGCGCTTCTTTCGATTGCATTATTCATCTCCTCTTTAACTCTTTGCATTTATGTATTATTATGTCAGGAAAAGAGTCAGTTTTCAAATGATTTAATGCAAGTGCAATTGAAACATCCTGATGTTGAATATGTATACAGACTGTGTTTGTATAGGTAGCTATATGTGTGTATGTGTGTGTATGTATAAAAATATACAAGAATTTTAAAACTACAAGTGTTTATACGATGAATGATTCATGGGAATGGCACCAACCTTTGGAAGCTTCTACACTGCAGTCAATGGCTCTGCTTCAGTCCTGGACAATACAGAGATGTGTCACTTGTTTAGCAGCCTGTGTGAAATTCATTTGTGGTTATGATCCAATATCTTCTCAACAAATGTACAAATCATGTTTGAATATCTGGATCTTAGTGACATGTGTTGCGAAAGGGATTGTAAACCAGGATGAGTATGGAAACCAAACTATACTACAGCTATAATGTTTAATAATGATTTGAGCAATTAAAATATATTTACACATAGGTTGTGACTGTGGTTTAAGCATAAATCTAAGTGCAAATTGTAATAAAGTGATAGGAGTAATCAAAGGAAAAAAGAATCGACTTTCCAAAGTAGGATGAGAGGCTACTGACACACAGAATGCTTTCTGATCTTAATAGCTGAATTGCATATTTTTCAAAGAACAGCTCAACCCTGTTCAGTGACAGCAGGCACAGAAGAGAACATGATTACTGAGGGATGGCACAGAGCCTGAGGTGTCAGGGTGCAGGCTGTGTGCGCACTTGAGCCAGAATGGAAGCAGAAACCCAGGCTATGGGTGCAGAGACCAGGAGGATGCCCAGTTCCATGATTCCTAACTTAAAAGGCAGTTCCAGTTCCTTCTGCATTCGCTGGGTGAACTGTGTGTTAGTCAGCCGGCAGGCACACCTGTCTCTGGAGCACAGCCTGAGATTTGCAAGGTCAGCGTGACACATCCCTCACATCAGCCACCGGGCTGTTATGGCAAGGCTGTTACACCAGGCATGTCACAGCCCTTGTTAAGTAGTTACTTGGGTAAACTCAAAGCAGAGGCTCATGGAGTGGTATCTGGCTGGCCCTGTAGTGTAATGGCCTGTATGCTGCCCAGTCTGTTCCATCACCCCTCTCCCAGACGTCGCCAGGCACAGCTGCAGGTGTAGCCCCTTCCAGGCTCCATTCCCAGTGGGAGTTTTGGATGAAGACTCCCTGGTCTGGGAGGGGGAAAGAGTTCTGATTTGGGGAAAGGAGATAGATTGGGCTGTGGGTATTATGGCCACTGAATGGTCCTTGCTCTGTTTATTGTTATCTTTACTGGCCTCATTGTATGTATCATCAGGCACATTCGCCATGACGTAGTAAGGATCCAGCTGTTGACTATCTAAACGTTGGGGGAATTCAGTGCTGTAGTGAAGGCCTCATAACACGTGCCAATTCTGGGGTCAAGGAAGCTTGTCTCAGGGTGCGCAGTTCAGGGAATTAGGCACTGTGCTTGAGAATGAAATTTTTGTGTGAAGACTTTTACCTTTTCCACATACTCAGATAAACAAAATCATTACTTAAACTTTACACTGATAATGTTCGCCAGCATACCCTGTCTGTTCATTTGGGGCCCAGGGCAGATAAGAAATGTCTGCGGTATGCTGAACTACAGAAGCACAATATTTTGGTTAGGATGGGTACTGCCAGAAACAGTCCTGACATCTAGTGACTAAAGGATGGTAGGAACTGTAAACCGCCAAAGGGTTGAAACCAGCCTCATACTTTTTTTAAGCCATGGCACAGAGCCAACAGGATGTCCTTCTGTGAGAGCGTTGCAGTGAGGTGGTTAGGGTCAGAATTGTATTTAGGCACAGTCATTGTTGGATAAATGCCTGTCCAACCTCATTCATTCACTAGCAGTACATATGCTTATAATGCATTTCAAGGCCTCTGTAATATGGACTTGAAATCAAGAGAGAGTGCAATAAAGATTTAACCAACCAGCATAGCTGGTTCTTTTCCCAGCCTCTGAATTCTATCCAGAAGACACAGCCAGACGTGGGTTGAAGAAAGAGCCGTAATCCATAGAATGAAAGAAGAAGGTGGAGAGAAAAGGAGTTTTCAGGACATCAGTTAGGAATAAAAAAGTCTTGCTTACATATGGGACTAAGGAGTCTACAGATGTGCACAGGATGAAACCTTATCCTCAGCTTCAGGCATACATTTCTCAGGAAATCACTAACTTCCAGTGAGGCCTTGGATATTGGTCTGTTAGATACAGGAGTGCTGAACTTGTACTTCCTCTTTACATAATATTCTCCTGATATTTTAAGAAAATGGATTTATAATATTGTTGTACATGGATCCTAGCAATCAGCACTCATGTGGCTGCAAAATTAAGATTCTTGTAATATGCAATTTAAAAAATCTCCTTCAAGGCACAGCTATGCTATATGCAGAGATATGTCGTAGGAGGAGAAGCAGAGAGAGTTGTGGCTCTTCAGCCTGCAGAAGAGAATACTTAGGGTGGTCTTAGGAATGTGATGGTAGGGGTCAGTAAAGCAGATGGAGCCACGATCTTCTTTGGGATTTCCAGTAACAAGACAAGAGGCTTTTGGAACTAATTGAAATACTGAGAATACCATTTAGGTGTAGAGAAAAGTCAAGTTTTTTAATGTGAAGGTGACTGGGTATTGGAACAGATTGTTCACAGAGGTTGTCTCCATCCTTGGAAATATTAAAAACCCAATTGGATATAACCCTGTGCAGGGTGCTGTAGCTGGCCCCAGTTTGAACTAGATGGTCTCCAGAGGTGTCTAGCCTTGACTTGTGGTTCTGTGGTCTGTAAACTAACAGTGATTTGGCAGCTTTAGGACAAAGCAGCCAGGCTGCATCGGTGGGGTGCTGTACTCAGCCTGCTCAGCCAGAGTAGCTTTTGTTCAGTGCCAGCTAACACAGTTTTACAACTTCTGACACCCAAGCTGGTGTCTCTGCATACTGCTAGATTAGGGCATTTAGATCTATCACCTCTTCCTGTTAAGAGCTTCATTGCTCCATGCCAGTGTCCTACATATGGCCTTGTATTCCTGGAAAATGCACTCAGTTTGAGTTTTCTTCTTCTAGTTTTAACTGCTCTCAAGTTTTGCATGTATTCTGAAGGTCCGGAAGTCCTATGTTAGTGACCAAGAAACTGGACACTTGGGAACAATATGCCCAAATGTAGCATTATTATCTGATCATGATACTATCAGTAAAATAATTTTTGTTGACAAGTCTACAAGGCACATATTTGACTCTCTTTCTCCATTACAGAAACCTCACCATTTGCTGCTGAAATGTCAGCCAAATAATATGAAGTGATATCTTCCGATTAGAGCTAGATTTTTAAAACAACCACTCTTTCTATTAATCAGTTTTATGTTGTACTTTAGCAAATACTGACAGAAAAATTCTACTTAACATGGGAAAATTTAGAAAATAGAAACTCAGTTTAAGTGCAGAAAACTACTTTTTTTTTTTCATGACAACTCTGTGGTATACCTTGGATTGAGTTACAGTATGTCAAGAATATGGGGTGAAACCCTACCCCTATTGAAATCACAGGCAAATAGGCCAAGGTTTCATGCATGAACAGTAATTGGCAAGACTTAAATGTCATAAATATTCATTTTGTTTGGAATTAAGGATGGAACAAGGATACGCGAAATGCTAGTTTTGAGACACATTTTGAGAATTTTGAGGACTATTTTAGGAGATACACTCATTTTACCTATTTGGTAAAATTTTTGGCCTTGATTCTTGTCTCAAAATAACCTTGAACAGGATGGGGCTTGCTAGGTCATCGAGTTTAGTCTTCTCTTATAATAAATGCCTACTTTATAATAGTACCCTATATTCATCCAGGCATGTCCTAAATGCTTCTTGTTTTTTATTAATTTAAAGCAAAACCTGTTGAGTTACCCAGTTACAGCTGGTATTTTAAGTGCATTGTGTCACTTCTGCACTAGTACACCAGTAGTACTGAAAAAGCAAACTGGTTTGAATCACACAACCTACCACTAAAGAAATAGGGAAGAGCTCCTCTTTATAAATCCGAGTGGTTATCCAAAGAGGCTGGATGCAGCTGTGCATAAACAAGAAAATTCTGCAGGTGCTCTCCTGTCCAAGAGATCTAGTCTGTGAGAGCACTGGCTGACATTAATGGATGAGAGTTTCTCATAGCGCTTAGCTTAAATCTGTTTCTGGCCCCCAGTACCATGTTTAAGTACCTTATTGTTTTTGAGCCATCATGATGGTATTAAACAAATATTTTTAATATGACTTTTAAATAAAGTTCCCTTCTGTTAAAGGAACACTTTGAAACAGCATCAAGGTATTTCTCAAGGGTGGAATGTTGTTGCTTACAAGTGACACCCACCAAGTATCTGCCTAGTAAGTTTCAACACCTCATGTTATGCACCATATGCTTTTAAAACTTATTCACCTACTAAGTTGTTTGCATGTGTCTTTTGATAATATGTCAATAGCACGATCTGGTGATAATTTGAAATAAAGAGGCTGCTATAAACACTGATCTTATTCTTAGATGGCAGGTTTTGTTGAGACAAATTCCTAGGAGGCTGTATATATTTTTAAAATGTTATGTTACTAAAGAAATTTCAAGAAATGACATCATAAGGGTCAACACATTCAGCTGTCTGGTAGATTTAATTTTTCATGAGCCCATGGAACAAGTTGTGTCTGGAATAGATCCTTGATTAACATGGCATCACTGGAGGCTTGAAGTGTCTTTCTCTGCCTGCAATATATGCTTTGTGGGTAAGTACTGTGAAAATCATCTTAGCAGCTCTCATCAATCATAAAGCACTCTGGAGAAACGTTTTAATCCCCATGTGCAGATATTGGAAATATATCACAGAGAACTCTAAGCACCTCCTGAAAACTACCCATCAGGTTAGCAGTAAAATTGGCATCTGTGTATTCCTCCTTGAATACATCCTACTTACCCAGACATACAATTTTCCAAAATGCTGTCACATGAAATCATTGCCAAGCATTTCCTTTGCTTACCTTCTTGATCTGATCCTCATGGGCTAGGTACAAGATTGTCCTTTCAGGTTTAGGCAGCCAGGACTGGTGCAAATGGCCACATTCCTAAGCAGTTCACTGATTTTTTGTCTGTCTGGATTTCTGTGTCTAGGAGATAGAAAAAAACAACTACAGTGAGTGTGTACTCACTATTCTATACCGTGGTTAATAAATTAAAGTCAATTAGTTATTACCGGCTGGAGTTTACCTTCTCATTCCCTAGATAACTGTATAATTCCTTCAAACTGCTGAAACTGCTTTTGTTTTGTTTTGTTTTGTTTTTTTGGCTTGTACCATGTGTGTCAGCTATATATCTGTAGTTCAGCTTCAAAGACTAGAGAAAGAAAACCACCATCACAACTTCAGTGATGCCTTTTCAACAGCCTCAGCCTGGCTAACAAACTGCTGCCAAAGTGACATCCCAAAGGCATGCAAAGGTGAAAAGGAACCTCCTAGTTTTACTACTTGTAAATATCTGTAGCCATTGTAGCCCAAAGGGATCCAAGACTACTTAAATAATGGCACGATGTCTTTTCTAGGCTGGAACGAAGCTTGTCAAGGGTTTGGAGATATATATATATATATACATATATATATATATATATATATAAAAAGTCTAACATCTGCAATAATTTTATGAGCTTCTATTCTCTCGGTTATTCCTTCACAGCAGAAGTAGCCTGAACCCTTGCTCTAGCACTACTCCTCAGCCCTGTTTTTGCTGCACAGACGAATCTCTCCATCAATTGATTCCTCAGATCAGCCTAAATGGCCAAGCTGAGTGCTGCTGTTTTGGTAAGACTGGTAATACTTCCCCATTCCCATGTGGATGCCATAAATTAAGCAAATGTTACATCTCCAGCATTTTCCCAGAATACCCATAACAGAGCAACTACTCCTCCTGTCCACTGGAAAAGTAGCAAAGTGCTACAGCATATTGACACAGGAAACATCCCAGAAATCCTACCAGTGCACCTGCTTATGATAACAGCACTTGTGAGGACAGATATGGTCGTCTAGTGCCTTAAAGAAGATGCCAGTCACTGACAAAGTCAGCAGTCAAGCCATAACTGCAGTGGCACATAATGACAAATAGTGCTGGTTTAATTAAGAAGGATAACTGTAAAAGCTGCTTTAATTCTATTTATGTCTTTTAAAAAACAAAACAAAAGAAAAGAAAACAATGAAAAGCAAGTTATGTACTGCCAGGCATGTATGTGTGAATAATATAGTAACTACTTTACTGTCCTTAAGTGTTATAGGCTAGGTGCTCACATGTTGTAATTTAATGAGACTGTGGTCATTTATTTTAAAGTAGCTTCAGTAGATGAGGATCTGGTTTTAATACTGAACACAATAGAAACTAAAAGAAAAACAGCAGAGGGACAAGATTTTGAATGACAGAAGTCCAGATGGAGATTCTGATTTTGATACCCAGGTTAAGTGTCCTAATTCTCAGGTATCCTGAATACACAGCAAGTCTTCCCAGTGTCAATGCCACATATGGTCTTAGTACATGGCACCTCAAGGAGACTCTTTACCAACTGCTTTCACATTTTCTTCAATAAATGTATCTATCTGCTGGGTCCTCTGCACTTGCTGACTGCTCTCCTGTTTAAATATTCATCAGAGTTCCTGTGAGACTCTTTCAGCCCTTGCCAAGGGATACCTGTATTTGTGCAGGTCTGTCTTTGCCACATATCAGATATCATAACGCTTCTAAGGGATGAGGGGAAGTTAGTACTTGAGTTTGTCAACCAGAGACTCATAGAGCTTATAAACCTTTTCCACCCTTTACGAGGAGTGTTATTTTTCATTATGTGACTCAGCCCATTATCTTCTCTTCAGCTGGTGTCAGAATCTGACCCTTCTTCTTTTGGAAACACTGCATTTCCAATTTCTATGTTTACATATTTTCACATCACCAATGAGTAAATGTGATAGATTTCTGGATAACAGCAACATTCCTTGTGGTATCTCAGATGAACCAGAAGTGTTCCACAGGAAAATGACAGATGTGCCAGCAGATGGAAGTGATGCCACGAATTGGACTATGGCTCTGGATCAGCAGGAGAAGCATATTAAACAGTTCTCAAACTATGGCAAGAAAATGAAAAAGGAAAATATTGTTCTAGTAAGACTGGAACTTACATACTTGGTGAATAGCATAGTGCAAATTGACTGAAGAATGTATTCGTCTGAGTAAATGACAAAGTGGAGACTAACACAAATAGCAGTACTTCAAATACCAGTGCCCAAAGTAGAGAGATTCCTGGAAAGATTTACATGCTTTTCCATATTCCAATCACACATGTCTTTAGTTACTGTGTTGTCCAACGTCATTCCAGGGTGACTGAAGATGACTAGGAGAAGTGGCATGCTGTAATACCATGAAGAAGAAAAAAGAAGTATGAACAAAAACATCTATTTTGCATAATCTGGTTCTAACTAGGTTTGTTAAATCATTTGCTGATGTCACCTAAGAAAGATCAGTGGAAAGTGCTTTGTTGTTTCTGCTTGTGGAGGAATTGATTTCAAATTCAAGAATGGGAACAAAAACTTTAAAATTAATAATTAGATATATTCTCACTAGAAGTCAGACATGAAAGCCTTCAGAAAATCTGCTTTGCTGTAATTAAGTTACTTTAAAAAAGCTATTTACAATCACCCATGAGATTAAAATAATGCAGCTGTGATGGTACAGAAAATGTTTAATCTCATAAGAAGCACTGGTTTTAAATGCCAAGTTGTCACTGATGATTCAGTCATATTTACCAAACTGAACAGAGTAAGTAGTAGAATACTGACTTAATGATGACATAACACAGTCTACTGCTGCTGTACAGAAATCACTACGAGGCTCCTCGAGAAATAAATTAAAGATCTTGCATGGCGTTCTGGGTCATCACAAAAATGTTAATTGTTAAAGGAAAACAGGAAAATGTCGTACACCTTCTCCTTTAGGAAACCTGTCTCTGAAGGCTACCAGAGAATCCAGCACATAGTGAGTCCAGATGGTCTGTGTTCCAGGACCAAATACATTACAGCATTTTACTTATCGGGTGTTTCTGAAGTACAAAAAGAAAATGGAGAGAGTTTGATTTGCTGTGGTCTGTTATGGTTCCTGGGCCATGCGTGGTCTGTTATGGTTCCTGGGCCATGTGCCAATGAGTATCTTTTCTGGTAATGAAATTATTGCCAAATAGTGGTCTTGGGTCTGTACCACACAGGTATAGGGTTAACTGCTGGAGAATCTTGTGTCCACATTGCATTTGCTGATCTTGTTGGCACACTGTTTTATGCCCTTCACCTGGAGAAAAACTGTTTCATTCTTGAGATTAAGCCCAAAGGCAAGTGTGCGTAAAATACAACCTCTTCAGCATGTTAAATTGCTAATTAATACACCTACAGATTGTGGTTCTTACCTGCAACCTATCCTAGAACTCCACACAGTCTTGATTTAGAGATGTTCATGACAAAAAAATCCTTTCTGCCACTAAGAAACTTGTTTCAGTGGTCAATAACCCTCCCCTACCAAAATAGCATGATACTCGTACCTGAGTTTTTCTGTTGTTTAGATTCTATCTTTCATCTTCTGTTATATTTTTATGCTGTTTTTCTGTTATACATTTTCTGAATGGAATAAAACACTCTCTTTATGAACCTTCATAAAGAATCTTCTTAAAGAAACTTGACCTACTACTTGTTGCTGAAAACTGATTTAATATCAGTGTTATAGGGAATCTCTAAATGGTTACTGTGCTCTGGATAAGGACACCAGCTTCTTAAACAGAGAAAGAAGGAAAATTTCAAGTGTCTTAACAAAATAAACTGCATTTCCTACTGAATGTGAGTACCGTGGACTAGACGAGTTATGGACTGAGAATTTTACCTACATACTAAAAGAAAGAAGTTTTCGGGATAACAATTTTCACTGAAGACATCCAAAGGGAATGTTCTCACACACACACAGTTAAAACTCAATATCATCCTATTGTGAAGTGATACTTCATACACTTGGAGATTTGAAACACATTCGTCACAAATTTATTGACGCAATCCTTGACACCAGAAGTAAGTCTCTTCAGGGCTGAGTAACTGTGTTTAATGCTATACATATTCTTAAAAGAGCTCTAAATTTATGCTCTTATATCACCTCTTTGAACAACTATGATGGGAGTGTATGCCTTTTTACTCAGAATGAAAAGAAAGTAAGGGCTAATAAAAAAGATCAATTTAATGAAGTATAAATTTTTTTTTCAAATCTTAATATGCTCACATGCAATTGAGAAAGCTGTGATAATGAACTTGGAACTTGAAGCTACTGAATCCTTCTAAGAAGATTGAAAGGGACCTCAACCACCCTGCTCAGAGCAGAGCTAATTAAGGAACCTTACTCAGGACCATGTCCAGTCAGATTTTTAATATCTCCAAACAATGGAGATCCCACAGCCTATCTGGGCATCCTATGCCAGTGCTTAGTCACAGTCAAAAAAACAAAAAAAGCTTTTCCAAAGTTACAGTAGGAACCTCTTTTTTTTTTAGTTTGTGCCCACTACCTCTTATCCTGTCTCTGGCTGACACTGAAAAGACCCTGTTTGTGTCTTCTGTACACCATCCCTTCAGCTATTCGTACACATTGATAAGATCCCTCTTTAAACCATCTCTTCTCCAGGCTGAACAGTGCCAATTCTCTCATTCTTTCCTCATAGAAGAGATGCTCCATTCCTTAATCCTCTTAGTGGCCCTTTGCTGGACTCTGCATTGCATTGGGGAGCTCAGAACTGGACCAAACAGCCCAGATGGATCTCACCAGCACTGAGCAGGCAGGAAGGATCACCTTCCTTGTCCTGCTTAGTGACAGTTCTCCTAATGCAGTCCAGGGTGCTGTTGACCAGAGCACATTGTCATGTTCAAGCTGACGTCCACAAGGTCAATTTCCCTTCATATCACTCAACTCCAAGTGGACTTGGGCTTTTCTAGCTCTCTCCTTGAGCACTCGAACAGTTTCTCCATGTTCCCCTGCTTCCAACTCTTCCTTTTGTGTTTGAATTTTATCAGGAATATCTTGCTCATCCATGCAGGCTACCTGCTGCCTTTTTGTAACTTCTAGTACATGGGAATGGAAGTGTCTCGAGCTTGAAGAAGGTAATCCATGAATATCAACCAGCTCTCCAGGACCCCTCTTCTCTCCAGGACTAATTCCCATAGGATTCTTCCAAGCAAGCACCTGAGCAGGTCAAAGTGTGTTCTCCTGTAATTCAGGACTTTGACCCTGCATTTTGGCCTGTTCCCTCCTTCAGTATACTGAACTCCACCACCTCATGCTCACTGCAGCCAAGGTTGCACCCAGCTTTAGCATTCCCAAGCAGTACTTCCTTGTTTGTAAGTATGTCCAGCAGAGCATGTACGTGTGTTGGTTCCTTGATCACCTGTGTGAAGCGGTCATCAATGCACTCCTGCAACCTCCTGGATTGCTTGTGCCCTGCCATGTACATATCACCTCACACCCTTTGTTTGCTAAAAAATCCACCACTTCCTCACTTGATTGTTGATCATCCGCTCCTTCCCCTGTCACTCCTAGTTTAAAGCTCTCCCCACCAAGGTGGCCAGCCTGTTGCTCCACTTAGTCAGGTGGATCCCGTCTCTTCCAAGCAGTCCTTGGTCCTAATGGAGTCCTAAGTCCCATGGTTGTAAAAGATGAATCCTTGTTGTTAAAATTAGCAGTGAAAACAGTTGTTTACTTTCAGGATCCATCCAGTCTTCCTCAAGTCCTCCAGAAGAGAAGACACCACCTGAGCCCCCCTTAACATTGACCATCACCTCTGGAGCCATGCAGTTATGCTTGAGGTGCTCCAGGTTGTCCCAACAATATCATTGTTGCCCTTGTGGAAAAGCAGGAGGGGACAGCAGTCCCAGAGCTGACTTGTCAGCCTGTCCAAAACATCCCTGATGCAAGCTCCCAGCATGCAGCAAACCTCTCTAGGCATCAGGTCAGGTGAGTAGACAGTGACCTCTGTCCTGCATGCTGCCTCTCAGTGTCACCACAGGACTCAAGTGTTACTGGTTCGGAGATTTCATAGACTCAGGTCCCAGGACCTCCTTTTCAACCACAGCACTGACCCCCTTCTGGAAGCTGCATGCTGTAGTTGCACTGATATGCTGTGCTGCATTGTAAATGTTAGTAAAACCTTACAAAGACAGTAAAAGATGTAAGAATCATTAACAATTGTGTTGTATACTGAGGTAACTATAAAAATGTATTCAAAATAATGATTGAAAAATTGAGCCAGAGGCTTCCTATTAATATTGCTTCTCATCATTCATGGTGGTTTATGATCTTGGGGTGATGAATTCTTGCTACAGTGCATTACATCAACAACACAGTCGAATTATTGCTGATGGTTAATAAACCCCCAGAAGTTTATAAGAAATTACCACTTAGTATGTGGTATATAACTTCTCACTGAAAGCCAAATCCAAATAAACTAACCAAAGTATGTGCTGTACTCCTTAGACTGAGAACATTTTGTTTTCTTTGTAAGTGTAACACAGCAGGTACTGAAGACATTTTGGATGTTTCCAACTGCCCCATTCTCCTTGCCTGAAATGTGGTCTCTACAGTAAACATGATACTATGAAAATCTCCTGTTTCAGAAGAACTGTCCACATACTAAATTTAAAGGGCCAAAACACAACGGTTTATTGTTAGATTATATTTATCATAGTCCATAGAAAACAGAGTGGAAGAAACCCCACCAAGTCACGGAATCGTTCTTCACAAGAAGACTGGCTATATCCAAACCATTTTGGGCAGATGATTGAATAACACTAGTCTTCAAAATATTTAGTAGCAGAGAGTCCACAATGTTCTTGAACATCCTGTTCCAGTCTTTGCCTGCTCTCTGACAGGATTTCGTCACTTGGGTCTGAGCTACAGCGCCTACAATCTCAGCCTGCTAAAGACAGAACAGGTTTTTTTTTTTTTAATTACCTTTTACGTATTTAAAGAGTGTTATCACCCCCTCCATCAACCCCTTTTCCAGTCTAAACACTCCAGATTTCTTTGGCATATTTTTTTTTCCTATAGATCATACGTTCTAGACCTCTGATCATTCGTCTCATTCATATTTTTTCAAAAGAGTCTATACATCCCTTGAATAGACCTCAAAAACATAACATTGTGCCCCTGCTGTGGTCTTATCATATTGAGTAGACACACCTTATAGGTGAAATTTCTTTTTATATATCTCGGAATGATTTTTGCCTCTTTCCCCAGTCATGTGACATTGTTTCATGTAGAGTTTGTGATGTGTTATAACCCTCTGAGCTTTTCCTGAAGAGTTGCTGCTCAATCTGTTGATCAGTTTATTTATACAGACTATTCTATATGTCTGAGTATGTTTATTGACATACATCCTATTTTTTGGACTATGTTTCCAGTTTGTCAGGACTGTACTACTGCCTTCTAGTGTGCTTGAAGGTCATCCTAATTTGGTGTTATCCATAAAAAGAACGGTATCAATCTTTATCCAAAACCCTACACTGGTTCTAAGACAAATAGAAATGCTACTTACCATAATCACTTTAGTCTTGCACTGATCTTACTACAGTTCGCTAAGACCATATTTCTTAAAATTGCTTATGAGGATGTTGTGTGACAAACTGTCAAAATTCTGACTAAAGTCAAGAGATATCTGGCATCTACTGACTTTCTCCACAAGGCCTCCTACTCCATCATAAGTAGAAATGAAGCTACTTTGGAGAGGTTTGTTCTCAACAAATCCTTGTTGGCTCTTACTTACCTCCCTGTTATCTTCCAAGTGCTTACAAATGCTTTAGCTGATTATTGTTCCAGTCCTTTTCAAGGAACTGAAGTTAAGATGATTCCTCTGCTAGTCCCTGACTCTTTCTCCTTGCTAAAGATAGGTTCTGTATTTGCCATTTACCAGGCTCTCAGAACTTCACCATTCCCTTGTGTGCTCTCGAAAACAATTGCCAGTAGCTTGGAAATTATTTCAGTCACTTTTGTAAATGTCCTCAGGTGAATTACAGCAGGGCCAAATTATTTTTTAGCATCATAGCTAGATGAGTATTTGTCAATTTTTTTTTTCCCATTCTATCTTCAACTCCTCTCGTTTTATTACTGGCATTAATTGCAATAAACTTCTGACCACAGTTAATCTTTTCATGACAAAGCAATGCCGTTGTGGACTCGTATTTCCTTACTGCCACCGTTTGTAAGACTTTTACAATGTTTATCTCCATTTCAAATGTTTCAGAATAGATAAGAAAATTCTTTTACAAGTAAACAGATCAAGACATAATTCTGATGTCATTTACACCAGAATAGATCAAAAATCATGCTCTCTGGGTCATTGTTGTTAAGGTGAGGGCAAGCAGAAAGAGCTGCCAGAGAAAGGAAACTAATCTGAATTACAATTTATGCAGCTCTGAACGTGTGGATTTAGTGTAATTAGGTTTCAGTATTGATCAAAGTATTATTATTACTGTATGCACTTCATGTCAATTAGCAGCTTTTCCAGTGATAATTCTTATAACAAGTCTGTAAAAAGTGTTGAATAATAGGAAAGAATAATAAGCAGGCTTACAATACGGTCTCGTAGAATCTTAGAATCATAGAATGCTTTGGGCTGGAAGTGACCTTCAAAGGTCATGTAGTTCAACCCCCCTGCAGTGAGCAGGGACATCATCAACTAGATCAGGTTGCTCAGAGCCCTGTCCAACCTGACCTTGAATATTTCCAGGGATGGGGCATCTACCACCTCTCTGGGCAACCTGTTTCAGTGGTTCATCACCATCATTGTAAAAAATTTCTTCTTTATATCTAGTCTCAATCACCCTTCTTTTTACCCCTCGTCCTGTTACGACAGGCCCTGCTAAAAAGACTTCATGAAGAAGCGCTCACTGGTTTTATACTTAAAAAAAAAAGTAAAAAATTAATTAAAAATAAAATTTCCAAAAGACAGAGGAATAATATATGTTAACCTAACTTTTTTAAGATCCGTAAATCCTTGCATAAATCCTTCTGATGGGAATATCTTTAAATCTTCAGCTTCTAGGAAGAGAAAGAATTTTGATTCTGGCACCAACTCCTAACTGTCTACCTTTCATTTTTCATGAGTTACCAAAGATGAAGCCAGTTAGGCACACGTTAAAATTCCTCCATGTGGACATGTTCAAATTCTGTCAGGTTTGTGTCGCCAGTTGGCTGAGGCAAGCCAATCACAGGGACGTGCCCTTTCCTATCCCTGAACCCCTCTCCTCCTGGAGAGAAAGGGTTAAAAAGCGGAGACAGAAAAAAGGGAGAAAGAATTTGTGAGACCTCTGAACGTTTGGAAAACTGAAACAAAGTTTAATAACACCAGAACAAAATATATAAAATACAAGGAAAAAACCAATGCAAAAATATTGGAGGGTTTATACGAGATGGAGCAGTGAGGGTTAAACGCGAGTAAGAGAGAAAGGGGGACGGTACCACACAGAGTCCAAAATGATGTCGACCACATGTGCGCTTTCGTGGAGTCAACAAAGGAAACCGCGGCTGTTACGAACGCGGGGCTCCAACGTGCAAAGCGCTGTTCCTACCAGTCTGGTCGTGCGAATTAAAGGAAGCAAAGCAGCAAAAGGCGGCAGCACTGGCGGCAGAGAGAGAGACAGCCCCGAGGCGCTGGTCTCCAGCGGCCAGAGCAGTCTGTCCCAGGCAGCGTGGCGGGGGCTTCCCCGGCACACAGCTCCGCTCCACTCCGGCAGCGCGGGGGAGCCGTAGCCGCAAGCAGGCAGGCGGGCAGGGTCCGAGCCGAGGAGAGACAGGCTGTAAGGTCCCCGAAGCCAAGCCGCGAGACTGGAAAAGCCTCTTCCCGGAGTGAAGCTGCAAGGTCCGCGGCGCCCCTCGGAGTGCAAAGCCGGAAGTGTCCCGGAGAGCGAAAGGAGCAAAAACCCCCTGCAAAGCCGCAAAGAGCCCGCGGCTCTTAAAGCGACAGACGCACGCGAGAAACTTTTACAACCAATGAGAGTGCTAAATGTAACATGGAAGGGAATAGTCCAATTGGTCAGTTCAAAACAAAACCTTTCAAGCAGGTTTTTTCTCAAACTGCCACAGTTTGTTTAGAGGCTTTTAGCTTCAACAAACTAATTTTTAGCTAACAGAGAAGCCTGTCTTGTTTAGTCCTTTGATCTAGTCATTTTGATTCACAGATGCAGCACTCACATCCTAGCCAGATGAAAAAATGAAGGCATCCTTTGTAAATCTTGTCTTGCTGTAGCGCTGAAGTCTGTTTTTGGGACTTGATTCATCTAAAGCTTACCTGTGTGAGAATGGCCCAGGATGCTAGATTGTATCAGGCATTAGTCAGCCTTGGACACACACCTGGAATTTTCTGACCTGCCCCACCTGGAAGCAGCTGCATTAATTGATGGGGTGGCAGGAAACCCATGCTGGGCAGTAGAAGTGGGAAGTTACAGCCACCACTCTCCTTTCATTTTTTGTGCAAGACAACCCCGTTCCTCACTCACCTGGCTGTTTATTCCTTTCGTGTCAGACTGGATGCTGCCACTGCTCTGCAATCCTGATCATAGCCTAGAGGTACTCCTCTGGGAAGTAGGAGCTCTGAGGCTGAATCTCTTGAGACTCAGAGAGAAATTAGGTCTGAGACTCAGGACTCTGAGGCTGTTTGTTGAAGTTAGCCTTTACGTCTTCAGAGAGGATGCCCATCTCCAAGGAGGTGTGTGTTCAGCTCCCATCTTTGGCTGGTATTTCCAGTTGACTACCTTTAAGCACCTGCTTTCCCAAGAGATAAATACAGACCTGCCCTTCATTTTCAATCTGATGAATAGCCCCCTTTGTGGGTCTTGACCAGAGAGATGATCTCCAGTCACCTGCTGTTCTGGACAGTTCAGACCAGCGCCTTGAATTACCAGTAAAAATATGGTCAGCTAGGATTTCTGCCAGTAGAACTATTCCTTTTGGGAGATCATGTTCAGGAACTCTGAGTTTCCAGGATTCACATTTCACAAGCAATTCTGCTCTATGGAATGGCTGGGAATTCCTGGGCTTCCAGCATCTCTCGTCCTAGGGCCAGGGCTCTCAAGGCTTCCAAGCATCTTCATCCATGAAGAGGAATTGGCTATGGGAAAGAAAAAGTTATTTACAGAGAAACATTTTTAAAATTAAGTTTTCTTTCTTCTTTATAGAGAAGATTTTTAAAAACAGTAAAAATGTTTCCTGAGAGAAGGAAGTAAACTCTTAAAGTTTTGATCAACTCTAAATAGAAGTAAATTGAGAGAGCAACTAGGGCATGAAGGGTATGGGAGGATTGTCAGATTCTCTGGCACATTCCATGTTCTGATAGAGATTTATAATGTTGCAAATATAAACCAAATATGTGAAAATTTTTGTGACAGGTGTCTTCCTTTGGCTGAATAGAAAATTAGAAAATGTCAGACAACATTGTTCAGCTGTTGCTGAAAAAGATAGAGAAAAATACTGATTTACGTCAATAAAACAATAATCAAGGGAAACCTCTACTTATCAGTGTTTCCACAAGAACTTCAAATTTGCCAGGAAGGTAGTCCACCAGAAAGAATAAAATAATAATTAAAAAAAGCTTTAAAAGAACACATATTTTCATTTCCCCAGATGAGAGAATGAAGAAAAATACCGGATGTTTCTGTATACTTGGTTATACATCACCCATCTTTGCACCCATCCATCTTGTGTCATGAATGAGGCTAGACACTTAAGGGTGCAAGGGGATCAAAATAAAATAACAATTTGGAGCACAGAAACAAAACCTGACACTAGGCAGGATCAGTAAGAGGCAAATTTAAGACGTTCCTTAGAAGTTGAATGTCTATCAACCTCAAAATTTTGTGTGCATTATGTGTCTGCGTAATGTATGTATGTATCCTGTATCATCAATATATCACAACGGTAAGAACCACATCATTACCTGTAGGCAATTAAACAATCTATTTCCAACACTACTCACTGGACACCTGAACAGTCTGCAAAGGACCCTGGGGACCACACTGGTGTCTGTGCTCCCTTTTTGCAACAGGCTGTGTTTTGAGACGGTTTATTACAGTCAGGTAGCTGAACACACCTAGGTCAGGTCCAGCCCTGCTTCAGGCCAAAAGCAGCTCTGCAATGCAGAGCAGGAAGACAAAAACACAGGCACAGCTGTGTGTTGTTTCTCGAGTTAGCAGGGTCTAGCACGACTGGCATTAAGCCAGAGATAAGAAACTCAGTCCTGCAGAGCTGCTGAGGTCTCTGCACCAAGCTCCTCAGCATTTTCAAGCATGGCAGTGCAATAAATGGGGTAGTGGTTCCACACCAGTCAGTATTTTGTCCACGTAAAGTTTTCCAGCAACCTGGAATATTCAAGAACCCAACACTGACACCGGCAGCCAGGAGCTCGAGGGCTCAGGTCTAGGTCTGTCAGAATTTATTTTCTCAGGATATGTATGCAGGAAACTCAACGCAGAAGTTCTGTCAGATTCAGTTTTAATCTGGTCTGACCAGTATGTTCCACTACCATTATCCAGGATAACTCAATCTCATAATGTATTGGATAACAGAATTGACTATGAAGACATGAAATTAATTTCTCTCTCCATGCTGCTACTTGAAGGAGAGAAGTAGAGCAATAGCAGTTTAATTTATGGTCTTATGATCCACCACTGGAAAGTACTTCTTGTGTCATTGATTCATGTCCCCTGCTCCTTCAGAAACCACTTCATCTAATACTGTTCATAAATTTATCTTAAAATTGGTTAGATTTCTAGACCATACTACAGCCGCAGAAAAGTAATCACAGAAGAGCATTGCTTTGATTTTTTGAATTATTATGGTTACCAAACCAAGTTCCTGGCTGGTTTATGTATGATAGCTCTTGTGCCAACATTGCTCTTTAATTTAGATATCCCTACCCTTTCTATGTTATTTAATCTCTTGATGTATATTTATAGTCAGTAATTAACAGGACAAAACAAATAACTCTTTTATCTACCATTGTATTTCTTCAAAGACGTATTATACAGATTCCAATTCAAAGAAAAGCCAAGATAATCTGATACTTTTGCATTAGGTTAAGAAAATATTCTCATTGTCAAACTGGTATAAATAAGTGAAATATGTGGATTGGCAAATACCTGTTTTCTCCCTACCCCTGCATATTACCCATGCTACTCATTGTTGCTCTGATCCAAAAAGCAACATTTCAGTGCTCCTGAGTGCTGGAAAGTGCTCTCAGAGGAGAGGATCCTGCAGAAGGCCCATGTGCTGATGGACATTCAGGGTCCATCAGCACATCAAAATGGGGCAGCTGTGGCATTCTAGGCCTGTATAAAATGAATATATCCATAAGAACAAGTAAAAACAAGTAAAATCTTATCAACTGGGTGGTATGACATTGTCTAGTCTTTTATTTTTTCCTTTTTTTCCTTTTCTGTGTGTGTTTAAGTAGAGATTTTAGATGACATGAGATACCTGGACTAGGCAGGCTCAACTGAGCCAACTGAGAAATTCACCATTGGATTGTTTCCATTTATTTCAACGGGTTTTGGATCAGGCTCAAATACTACCTGACATGCCAGAGTAATGCAGGTTTTTGGCTCATTGAATAGAGAAATTGGGGGTGGGGGGGTTTAAGTGTTGACCAGCTGTCTTCAAGGAGCAAATCCTTCTACCTAGTCCTACAAAAACCATGGTGCTCATATTCTTGAAAAGTTTTCTTTAACTGTTAGGACCTCTCGTGGAATCTTCAGTGATGCAAGCAGCTCTTCAGGGGGTTTTATGTTTTCTTCAAAGCTTGACCCAATACGTCAGTCAGTAGAGATGTTGTTACTTTCAAATTGATGGCATATGGGTTAGAAGGACAGATTATATAGATTTTCTTTACCATTTGGGGTTAAAATAAACAAGCCAAGTAAACCTTCAAGCAGGGCAAGGGACCCTGGGATAAAAGCCACCTGCTGGTCAAGCTATTCTATCCTTTTGCAAAGTCTTTGCAAGTTTGCAGTCTTTGTAAGAATTTAAATTAAAGCCAGGAAAGAAAGAAGCCTCTACCTCAAAACTGCTACAGTGTGATCTTTAGCCATCTGATTTACATTAGAGATTCCGAGAGTGCCCAACTTGCTTCAAAGACCAAAGTGCAAACCTTAGAGTTTTCTCAATGAGTGTTTTCTTGTAGGAGTGGAATATAACTTGACTGCTTTACGCAAGGATGTGTAAGGGAATTACATCAACTAATTGCCTGTGTTGGGAAAATGTAGCAGGCGTTACGTTTTCTTTTGTTCTTACAATAAAGTTTGGTTCTGTAAGGACTTTTTGTAATCTTGACTTACAGGCAAGCATAATGTATGGGCTGCTCACAGCGAGATCTGTAAATGGTTTCTAGTTCCTACTTTTGTTTAAACTGGCATCAGCAGAATTAAGTTATATTCTGCTTTACAAGCTGAATTTTATTTATTGCTTTTAGAAAAATGGCCTTACTGTATAAGAATATATTAACTATCTTAGCTCATATTGCGTACAGAAGCTCGAATAGTCTTTGCCACCAGCACAGAATGTCAGAAATTAGAAACAGATGGTAATTACTAGGAACAAAGATGAGGTTTCAGAGGAGCATGGATGCAGTGCATTCCAGAGCACATAGAGTATTTTTTTCCATGAAGATTAATGGTTATTATAAAGACATTATACTCAGTGAACTCACATATCACTGACTTTACCTAGAAAGTGAAGCAATCCATTTTTACAGGCTGACATAATTTAAAAGTTTGTGAAAGGGTCAGTGTGACTGATAGGAACTTCAGATTATACTAGATACTTTCTTCCACATTTTGTTTTGCAATATTGTGGCTCTAGCTTTTATCTATTTCTATTTTTCTCTGCCCCCATTAATCATTCAAGTAGATATATTTTTTGCCTATTGTGCTTGACATAAATGAAAATATATAATCTTATCACATTATCAGAAACCATAAATTCCATACTTGCAAATAAGACCTCTGTTAATCATAAGGAAGAATTGTCAGCTGTGTGGTTTCAAACACTTGGCAAATGACCAACATTTAAATCTTGTGTTTGACATTTTGATCTAAAAATAAAATGTCTTTAAAACCACACAATATCAATTTATTTTATTTATCTGTAAAATCTTGCAAAGGTGTAGAATTACAGCATATAAGAAAAAGACTATCATTATACAAACGGTGGAAACATAGTTTAGTAACTAATTTCCAAAAAACCTGATTTCTGTTATTGCTCTATTCATCTCATAATATTAGAAAAGATAATATGCTAGTAAAATGTTCTGCGAAGCAATTGGATTTTATAACAGGACCACGTAGCAAATTGATGTGCTACAAGCTAAGATATTCAATTAAATTATTTGAAGCAAGTAATTTTCCGCTTCAGATTTTGAAATATTTCAAACCTTTCATAATTCGGTAAAGGATGTTCTCTAGTGTCTAAATTTAATATAATAAATTTCATAGATGTTTATTATTCTGAAGTGTTTGAGCTAGAAGTCTGCACATGTAAGTGGAAAGAATAACACAAAATTTTAACCACATCTCTGCTGTGTTCTGATTCAATGACCTAATAAAATTGGCTTAAAAGGTCTTTTAAACAGTTTACTCTGAGGCACTCAAGTGTATTTCATTGGTTTGCATGGCAGATCTCCAGGGGTCAATTGTCTAAGACGTATCACTGCAAACCATTTGTTTTATTTCTATGGGAGTACCTCATGAAAAGAGTAAGGCTAAATGAGCAAAGAGTTGGTTCTCCAGAGACAGATATATTGCCATCATTCCTGGCATCAGACAAACTGACAGCCACGCTGGTAAACCTCTGAAAAACCATGCCGACTTCTGCTTCACCAGTAACACAGGAAAATGCTTTCTGAATAAAAAGACACCAATGCCAACAGGAAAACATCTATCCTACTCATACTTGTGAGAAGGCACAAGGAACTCTAGAGCCAAAAAAAGGAATCCATTAAAAAAAAAAAAAAAAAAATGTTGATCCGAACTATCAATCAATAACTAAGTTTCTTGAAAATATCTGTTTGGACTGAAAATCAGCTTGCATAGGCCACTCTTGATTCTAACCCATTCCTGCTCTCCTGGACAGATTGTAAAACCAGTACAATATATGATAGATTGGCTTTGACACATTAACGCTCCATCTCAAGAGTCCTCAGGTCATAGGTTTGGTTAGAGTATCCTTCTCTTAGATGGATGGCCTTACAGGGCTAAACGAGCTCCATCTGCCCGCGTTTGGAGTTAGAGTTGTCCTTCTCCTAGGATGGTTGCCCGAAGGCTAGTGAGCCCATCCTGCCCATGGACACACTTTGTCTGACCCTTCAGTTGAGACCTGTCTGGCTTGGGAGACCCTACCGGAGGCATATGCCACCACCAGCATAGCTCTCAACTTCACAAGGGCACGCAAGCTCTTTCCCCACAGCAAGGGGGTGCCCGTGAAAGAGAATCTGCTATGTATTGGTGCAAAATATACCTTAAGGCCTGGCATTCAATACAAATATGTAACATACACATGTACAGTAGAGTTACTGGATTCATCATAAAGCTAAACATGTATATAAAAGTTTTCACTCATAGATTGCATATTTATAAAAGCAAAAGATTACTTTATGCTTCCCCATCTTATTGCTTAGTCCCTGTTGCGTTTTTCACTCATACCCATCACATCCTCAGTAACACTCCTTTATAAAATTTCTATTTTTTTTTTAATGTGTTAGATATTCTCTTCAGAAAGTGCCATCTTGTGGTGCCTTTTTCAAGCACAAAGAAACTGCTACAGAATGCTCTCACCTTTTACAGTGTTCAGTAAAAGCATTTTCAAAAACACAGAATCCACAGTCACTTCTGCTCAGTTCATTCAAATGCTTTACACACACAGATGCTTATAGTTAATTCTCAGCCAAAGGGTGTGTTTTTAAAAAAACAAAGTAAGGACATTTCTCTGTGTATTTTTGTAGATTTCTGATGTCTGCAAGTCTTCAGTTCCCATACTTGTAGTGATTTCTTAGTTTACTGAAAGGTCATTTAACTTGGCAGAGAATGCTTCTACTACTGAGCATTCACATGAACAAAAAAGAAGGGCCTCTTGGCCTCTGTAAAAACTTCTCACATCATTTAGCTATGATCCAATATATTCCTTCCTGGAGGACTTTCTCCAAAATGCATATATACTGCCATTGCTTTCAAAAATTTATTAATACAATGTGTAATAGAGAAGGTAATAAATACTCTTGTTCCATCTTCAATATTGAAATGGAAGAACAGGGTTCTTTTTTCACGTTGAAAAGTTCCTACCCAAATGATGCCTGAGAGCGAAGCATCCACCATTATCACATATTTTATTTGAGCTGAAAAAATATTGCCTCTTCCTAATACTTCCCAGAGTTTGGACATTCAGGATGTCAAAGCTGGATTTCAATCTTCCACTTAGGCTTTTCCAAAACCCCAAGTCTGACTTCCTTCAAATGTCAAAGGGATTCTACTTTTAAGACAAGTTTCCTGGTCAAATTTGTGCACACAAGGGTAAAGGCTAAGACTGGATGTAAATGCTATGTACAGTTTAAAGACCCTGACATCACTACTGTACCCAGGAGAACATCTTACTGCACTAGGGGGGGTGCCCTGTGGGAGAGGTTTTCTGTCATCCCCAGGCCTCTGTTTTGACATCCCTGCCTACCCTCCAGACTGCTGGTTGTCCTCAACTGGTAGGAGTCATGCCTTCTCCCTCTCCTTGTCATAACTCTGTGAGAAACAGCAGCCAGATAACAAAGGGAAGCAGGGGAAGCCAACACATCTGTAATTAAAAGCCAAAAGAAAAAGAAGACAAGACATCAAACTGTTTTCATATGGTTTTTGACCCGAGTATTTTGCTGGTGGTGCTGAGACTATCCCAGTCTCACTCCAACAGTGATTTTTTTTTTTTTTCTGGTATACCCCAAGGACTCCACAGCTGTATGATGAAATTGATAGATGAGCAGTACACTTTAATGTGTAAATAGACCTGGCAGACATTGTAGACTTGGACCATTTTGTCTGGGGATGTGTAAGAGCCAGACTGACATAAGATCTCAGCAAGGGCTCCCAGCCCATTTGGCACAGGTGCTGCTTCAGTGAAGAGGCTGGGGTGTGCTCTGATGGAGAACTGGACTGAGGGGCACCTGCAACACCCTGCTCTGACACGCACTGTAATAACATTTGCAACTCTCACAGGGAAAAATTACCTGAGTGAAGGAAAAACATCCTGGATAATGCATGTGCTGTGTGTTTCTGCGTGGAAAAGAGGAGACACTTTGCTCTTGGCTGCCAGAATGATTCTGTTTGGACATTACAACAGTTTGGGCTTCAGAGTGTTGAAGTAATCCAGTTCATGTAACGTGATTTACACTATTGGATTGCCAATACAAACAGGCACAAGGTAACCTGCAAAGGAAGAGATGGAAGATATCACATGTAATTAAAACATGCTTCCAAATGCATTTACAGCTTTTCCTTTTACACTGGCTGATTATGGTACTGTCAGCTTTCCTACTGAGTTGGTCAAGACACTTCTGTGATATATTAATGATTTTACAGAAATGCCAATCAGTACAGCACAGTTGCTCTCTAAACCCTTCAAGCCTTTGGATTCAGATGAGGATGAAATTATGTTTTTCATCCCTTGATCTTCTAAATTTTCTCTAGCAAAGGGTGCTTTGCCAGTAACTAACATTGCAAGATAAGACGCTTTGGAGGATCTCAGTTGAATCTCTAGACTCCTGACTCTCAGTCAACTGACTGCATTACCTCAAAGATCCTGCCCAGCAGGAGAGAACAAGTAAAATGTTGGTGACAATAAGGTTTGTTGATCTTGTATAACCATGGTATGAATATGGCAGCTGTCAGCAATGGGCAACATCCCCTCAAGAGAAAGGCGGGATCAAAATACAAGGTTCTGGAATCCTACACCTGCTCCTGAGGAGAGCTGGAGATGGCAGCAACAGCAGGACACAGGCTGCTGGGCTATGTGGCCTCCAACAACTGCTGATAGTCTCTACCTGCTTGTATGTCCTGGAGGCCCAATCCTAGAGAGATTTCTCAAGTAAGGAAGAATTTTGCAGAGAAAAGTCTGAAAAGCTGGAGGCACACAAGCCTAGTTTTGGTCTGCAGAAAAAGAAGAGATAGTAGCTTTATCAAAGGGTAGTGAGAGCCCAGCTTTAAAAAGACGAGTGCAATTCAGTACTATAGATATGGAAGCGTCACATCAGAGCTAGATTCAAAATACAATTTAATTAAAGTGTATCAGACCATAATTTTGGACACATTTTACCGGGGTGGGGGGGGGTGGGGGGGGGGGGGGGAAGATAAATGAACTGTCTATATGGTAGGAAAATTTTTGCAAGGAAAGATGAAAAAATATTAGTGATAACAGGCAGCTATCCAGGGTTTTGTTTGGAACAGAATAGCAGGTTTGGCAAGAGGATGGTCTACCCAGTCTAAATCACAAGTTATGTGGATGTGGCAAAGCAGTATACAGCAATTAAGGACCAGTCCAGTGTGCATCTTGGAAAACAGAAGTTAAATTAATTATAGAGGCTCAACTCAATTACACTAATAAATTCAATAAAAGCAGTGGAAAATTGAGATTCAGGCTGTATCACATCCAGGATATCACATTCTGGTTCCTCTTCTGTGGACAGAAGTAGTTCCAGAGGTAAGTTAAAACGCATCATGAACAGCATGGATAGAGTCCTGAGACCTATACCCAGCAAAACCCTTCAGCCCTTTATGCATATGAGTATCACTTCCAAGGACCAACACTCAGGTGTTAAAAATAAAGCCTATACTTAATCATGTTGTGGGATCAGTTCCTAACTTCTTCCTACCGCTGAAACAGTCTACTAAGAAGTCCTTCTGTCCCAAAGGGTCCACTCAGCAAGGGAGTCTGTTAATTTAGTGCTGTCCTTTCTTCCTGACTTGAAGGCAGTAGGCAGGCTTAGCAAGGCACAGCCTCAGTGATTATTTTATCTAGAGTCTGACCCATGGGATTACAGGGCCAGCTTTAACAAGCTGGTAGCTTTTCCTAAGCAGTTTGCATCAGAACTTCAGCATATCCCTGGTGGCCAAATTAAAACGAACCACAGTCTGGAAGTCAGTCCTTTCATTAATTTGTTGAAACAAGCAGTAAAGCCAAATATACTAAGCAGGCTCCTAAATTCTGTGAACGGAGGTTCATGCTTAACAAATCTTAATCTCTCTGCCATGGGATTATATGCATTAATAATCTTAGAGGCTCTTTCTGGGGATTTAAAATAATAACTTTTTAATCTGAGGCTGCAGATACGTCCTATATTAGGATCCCTCAGTTTCTCTTTAAATCTAACAACAGATTCTAGAAAAAAGTCCATTCCACTTGCAAAAATAGCTGCTGTTGCTAGGTTTAAATCCTTCAAATATTATGGGTCTTTACAGTGCACTCTTTTCTGGTTTCAGACAGGGCAGATGATTAACGGTAGTCCAGACTATGATCAGACTCTTCATCATTTTGTTTGCAATGTAAGTTCTATATCCCAATTACGGTTCCCATCTGGGAAGCCTGGGTACAGGTATGTGCCCTAAGCACATCTTACTTCTGTGATAGACTAAGGTATTGGTCTATAAGAGGCCCTTCTCCCTCTTTCTTCTCCACACCTCAGTTTCTGTGCTATGGAAATTAAAATGAATGGCTCCAAGAGGATCATGACCAGTTGATAACAAGGACCTGATCTGGAAAAAGATTCAGATGTGCACGACAGTGTGCATCAAAAAACAAAACTAGAATTGAAGGTAAACACTGCCTGTGAGAGCTGACTTGTCTGCAGTCACCAGTTCCATCAGAAACACGAACAGTGATATGGTCGTTGTTTGCAAGTGAGGTCAGCAGTTCAGGACTCCAGAACACATTTATGGGTGTGTTTATTTACTTGGCTTTACATACCTCATCTTTTTTTGTTAGCAAATTCCCAGTTCTTCTGGCATCACTCACTAGCGTGTCAGACATACTTGGTCTTTGTTAATTTAATCAAAACATCACCAATTGACATAATTTGTGTTATTGCCCCCACCCCCAATCCTGTAGTGCTAAGCAGAAATCAATGTCTGACATTAATGTCTTTCCCAGTCAAGTTTTCAGCCTTTCAATTCCATTTTCCAGTGCTAAGTCTAAATGACCATATTCCTTGTGAGCAACTACATGCAATCATATTTAAAGTTCATAATTCAAATCAGTATCAGCTTATATTACCTATTTATTATGGTGACATTCTAGTTCATCTCATATTGCACCCTTTCACGGTTTCCAAAATTATTAGTAAATCCTTGTATGGCCTCTGTGTCACATCCGCCTGTCTTTGAGTGACATAGTTCATTCCTTTGTGTTGCATTAAGAATTATAGAACAGGTAGTGATACTACTACTACCAATTTTGCTTGCAAAAATAATACACCACAGCTTGCAGGAAGACAAATGGACACATTTTAAGCTTTTACTCAACTTCAATTTGCAAGTAAAGTGGGAAGACTGGAGGTGTGAGAGGACCCAGTTAGATTTAGTGTACCTTGTACAAAAGACGATTGAGTTTTTGATTGTTTAAGTTGATTTGTGACAGGCAGAGTAAGGAGCTACTCTCACATAACACACAGAAATATACGAAGAAGGACCGTTGTTAACATGTTGTTCCCTTGAGCTGGCTCATCCATTGACTTGAGCTGTGCAAGTGTTCTGTGGAGGAAACAGCCGGGCATACCCTCACACACAAATATGATATTGAAATAGCTGCAAGAACCTTAGCTAAAATAGTCTTTGACAGACTTAACACCATCATCACTAGACAAGTCGAGGCATTTCAGGGACCTACTGACAGATGGCATTATTATTATTTTTCCTACTGCACTTTTCTTTCATTACTCCCCTTACAGATGAAAGCAGCATCAGTGCCTGAAGTTGTAACTATGATACACTCAAGATGCCATTTGAAAAACTGTAATGTAATCAGACAGTCTTTATTCCAAGATTTTGTTAAAGTAATAATATAACTTCCCTTTCACTGACTTTATACTTTACCTATATCCTACATTACTGGGAGTCCTAAAATATTTAATGACAATGTTCATTAATTAACTGCAATATAGTGCTTCTAGAACTAATTTTTTTGTAAAGTATTTGTTTGTTTTAATGCTTTCTTGTTGATAGATACAGAATTTCCAACATTTCCGCTTTTTTTTCAGTTTTTATTTTTATAGACATAGATGTTGAAGAGTAAACTAATTTCTTTCTGCCACAAGCTGGATTCCTTTTAGGTATATAAGTAGGCACATTTTTTTCAAAATGAAACCTGCATGTAAACCACAAAAGTAGCTTATTTTAACATAGAATTAGTTATAAGCAACCAAATATCTGAGAAATCATCCTTCTCAACTCTACCCTCAAAACTCATTTAAAAGGAACACAGTTCTTACCAGAAGCAAATACCTTTAAGGGCGTCAAAAGAAATTAAAAACTTTCTGCAAATATATATTGATTTTATTTTTTGCTCCAAAATAAATTTTCTTTTTCCTGTGCATTTCAAAACTCATATCCGATTCCCTGTCTTTCTAGGTATCCCTAAGCCATAATGAATCTTTTCAAATGTTATTTTACCACCCTACTAAAGACTCAGTGTTGATGATGCTTATGTCAAAAATTGCAGGTATTTGAAAAGGAGAAGGTCATGTACTTCATCCTCCTCTCAAAGTTAGACTATTCTCTACAATAAATCTCTTAGCACTTTATTCATCTTAGTTTAAAATTGCTGAATAATGGAGTTTTCACCACTTCCTCTGGGTGACTGAGTGCTGAAAATAACATAGAAGTCTCCAGTCATTGCCTTTGTGAAACATTTATGAAATACTCTAGGGAAACATTACTGCTGTTATTTGAGTATGTTTTTTCTATTTTTTTTTGAAAAGTTCTACTTGCGGTTATATTTGTACTAAGCACAGCACGTCCTTATAGCTGTGACATACAGAGGAATGTTGGGTGATAAATATCCATCTACATGTCAAAAATTGTTTTCTCCATGGTTAGTTGGGAGCAGGGAGAGAAGGTCTTGGAGCATTCTCCCATAGACATGAGGCTCATGATTAAACCCACAGATAAAGTAATTCTGTCTTGGCTGTGTAACTGGCAAAAGGATGATGAACGTCTACATCTGATTGTAGAAGGTGCATGGGGGCTCAGAAGCCTGAGATCTATGAAAAAGGCAGTTTTCCTTAAGCAGGGAACTGCAGACCGGAAGAAATATTCCATGGAGGACAAACCAGAGACAACAATGGGTCCCAATGCTCCTGGACTAGCTGAAAGAAGACATCCAGTACCTCTTCTGCTACTGGGACTCCAAAGAGAGGATCATCTAATGAAATTTTTTTAGTGAAGCCTGTGGTTGAACACACAAAATTGACTGCCAACAAATGTGTAGGCTGTTATAAGCATATATAAGGTTTGAACATTTTGGCTGTTTCTTAACAGAGTTTTTTATTTAAAGGAGGTTGCTGGTGGAATAACAGTTACAACAAACTTCTCCAAGAAATAAATTGTTATAGCATTGCGTAATACTGACTGCTTGCCACAAATAGGCAATTTTAATCAGGTTGTAATCAAACATCAGTCCAGAAGTGGGAATGCTGTGAAGTTCCAGATTGGTCTGAGTAGGAGCAGAAAACTCCACTTCTTAGAGGGACCTGGATAGAGGAGGAAGGCAAATCTATAAAAGTGCCGCTTTCTGTCATCCCTGTGGCAACAGCTGGGCTTGGACTCTTTACATAGTCAAAGTATTGGACAGACACAATGACTATGTCAATAGCAGTAAATTAAAGGTGCTCGGGATTGTTTTGGCAATGAGGCTAGCTGGCAATCAATAGACCATGTCCGAACTGCCTGTGAGAAATTACGTAGCAAGACACAACCAACCTGCTGGAATGATCCTTTCTCTGTCTAGTCTCTGAGCCTCACCAGGAGCCGTCAGTGAGCTAGCTGTTGTGGACCAACACTGTACCATGAACTTTGCAGCAACCTATCTATATAGAAAATCCAGTTTCAGTAACAGGGAACGTTTCCTGTCTTTCTTTGTTTAACTGTACACATATAACCACTTCAGTGATATAAACAATTACAAATAATAGTCATAGTATCACTTTAATATTTTAACATTGCATTTTTAAAGTAGATGTACATTATCTTAAGGGCTGTGATGATAGTTTTCCTTTAATAGTTGGAATTTTTTTAAAATTATTTTACTTTTTTGGAAAATGATACATTCAACTAAAATTTCATAAGATTCCGTTTCAGAGGAGTTCCCAGAGCAAGTCATCTGCTCAAAAGTCTTGTGCAATATTTTTAAGGAAAAATTTAATTCCGTCATTCAATGGAAAGGATTTTTTCCAGTCATCTTTTGTTTCCATTTTCATTTAAGTTTTTATTTTCCTACTTAACGACACTTAGAGTATGTTCTGACACTCTCCATCTGTTAATTCAACTACCCCATGTTTCGTTTCTGTTTTCAGTATTGTTTTTGCCTGTCTTATGAGGCTGAGGCCAGATATTGGGCACATATGAGAGGAACATACAAAAAGCATTCTGTCCACCTACCTCGTTACAAGCAAAAGAACTTATGAATGTCTGTACAACTGCTAAGTCAGCTGTTTCCTCAATAAAGTTATTACTATCCATAGCCCAATAAAAAACCTTGCTAAGAATTTTGGAAAGGCTTATTATGCTGTATTGTGTACTACATCAACTCTTTTGCATATCATGTCATGAAATGCAATTGTTTTTCCTGAAAAAGATGACTGAAAAAATGAAATACAAAATGTAAATACCTCAGTGAGAATTCTAATAATTTAACCAGATTTTTTTTTTTAACCTGAAAACTGTTGCATCGTACTTTTACTACTTATTATGTTTTATACTGTAATTCTGACACACTTGCTGCCAAGGATGCAGGGAAAAATGACAAGAAACCAAGAGATAAAGCAAGAAAAAAATACAGTCATAAATCTTTACAAACAGACTCCCATCAGCTGGATCCTCACATAGTCATTCTCATCAACCTTAAGTCACATAACTGACTTTGATTGCTGAGCTAGCAACATAAAATCTATTTCAATAATAGCAAAGGAGTAGCTTGGTAGAAGAATAATTGTTACCTGAGTTACTATAGTAGAATATAATTGCTCCTCCCTGATCTGTGTGATTTCAAGGGAGGGTCAGAAAACGCAAAGGAATAGTGAAATGAGTACTGGAAATACAGCCATAAAAAAAAGCTCAATGAGAAATATTCTTAGCCAAGTGATGAATTGTACTGAAAAAGGCTTGGAAGCATGAAAAAAGATACTGCTTCTTGTTGTCCAGTTTCTACTGCATTTTCAGAACCTGAGCTTCATAAAATGTTTGTAAGATACAGTATCACATGGAAGAAATACAGATGTCTCCATACTGAGAAAACCTGCTTGAATTGGTTGTTTCAGACACAATAAACAGAAATGTTCTTGCTTCATTTTTTAACCTACACATAAGCATTAAAATTCTGGATAGCAAGAGAGAGATGAAGCAACACTAATGGCATAATCTCTATCTCTAAGACCTGTGATAATTTCAGGACTTCATTTTTTTACAAGTTCACTTCAGAAACTTGGACCTAAGGACACTAGGACATGTCCTAAAACAGTACATCTCCATCCCACAAATCCTTCTGAAAAAGTTGAAGGAAAAGAATAAAGAGATAAAATGAAGGATTAGTCTTTTCCAGATGTTGGTGTAGGTACAAGATGGTCTTTCATGGAAACAATCCCATTGCAGTGATCTACAGTTGACGTGCACAGATAAGCTTCCTATTGTAGATTATTGTCTTTTGGACATACATCTGTAAAAGGTGGTCATGACCACCTCAAACCATGACACAAAGCCACTCCGAGCTGCAGGCTACCTAGAGCTAAACAGTAAGAAATATTGAGGACAGAGGTATGTCTGAAATCCCGCTCCCTGGCACAGCCTAGCCGACTCAGCGTTAGACTTTGAACATTCTGGTACTCAAAGCCCCAAATAATATTCTGCGAATTTACTTAATTCATCATGACTCACATTTTTATAATTAGTACTAGTGATGTTATCAGTGGAGACTGTTTCTTCCATAATATCCTAGGAATTAGGCTGCATACCCAGGAATATGATGTTCTGGATTTGGGTCCTCTTCAAGCCTTGTAGTGGTTTTGAAGAAGCCATTTTTTTCTTGTCTTCTGGAGGGGAATATCACAACAAATTTGGCTTGCCTGGAAACCCCAAGATTTCAGAAACTCTAAGTAAGTCAAACATCATAAATCACTAGTGCACCCATACAGGCTCAGGTCAGGAAAGACATCTGAGAGTCACAACTTCTCTTACCGAGTCACCATCTACCTCCAACTGCAAAATCCGCCAAAGACTTATTATAAAACTATGACAGTTCCATTTTGCTTTATCTTTATCTCTTCGTATTTTAGTAGAAAGGGGATAAAATCAAAGGATGAAAGGAAACAAAATAAAGAGCAAAATTTTCATTCAGGTGCAGAATTACCCAAGAAGACTACTAGGGAGCATGACATTGCTACAGCCTAAGAAGATGTTCAAGCAAATCCAAGAATTAGTTTTCTTTCCCAAATTCAGCTGAAAACAACCCAAGCAGTTCAGGTATACCCTAAAGACCTGCTTAAGATAGAGCAGCCTGTCCCAGTGGCAGAGTAACAAAGTTTTACTGGACAGCAAGGTTTCTCTTTCAGAGCGTATATTAATCTGTGGTCAGGAGATTGGTCTCTTGAGTATGTCTCTAGCCCTGCAAACCCATGGGGCTAAATATAATTTTCTGACACTCTAACTGCACTATTGCTTGACAGTATTTTAGAGGATTCTTTTCCCCTACCTTTTGAATGGCATTCCTATAGTCATGGGTCATACACTTGTCTCTAAAAAGGTCCTACCTTTGTGCTTAGTGACTCCTCTTCTGGAAATTTTTTCTCCATATTAATACATTGAAAGGAGAGCTGTTGTTTGTAGAGGTGGAATCTCCATTTTTTTTGCCAAGGTAGGCGTTTTCTTTTGCAAATAATACCTCCTGTTTAACAAGTGTCCCTGAAGAGCATGATGATGTCCTTTAGCAATTCAACACATCTCAAAAATATTTAGAAATAGTCTACAGTATGTTGATATTAATGCTCAAATCCCTGTTATTAGGTCACATATGGTCTAAATTTCAAGACTTGAAATAACAAACATAACACACTTTGAAAGTGTTCACTTGACGAATCGTATAATTATAATACACTTCACTACACCTTATTAAATATGTCATAAATATAAGTTATGTTCCACAAATGCTTGTTCTGCTTCAGGAATTGTCCAAAGACTGGAAGACAAAAGATAAGCAAAAATGACAAAGTACAATAATCAGATATTTTAAATTCTCAGAGTAGTTTCAGTGGATTTGAATTCTCTTGAAAGATGGCATTTCATCCTATTTTTTTTCTCAAGATTATATGTATTTATTTCTCAAGATTTTTCTCTATCTCAAGTTCTGGGAAGTATCTGAGATGTGTGAAATCAAAATGTGAAAGCAAAAAATGTTACACATAGATTGACCAAAAGTGGGTGAGATAATGAAATTGCGCAGACCCTTGCAGATTTCTGACATGAAGACTTTTTAGATCAGTTGATATTAACAGATTAATTCAACTCTGCTTCTATCTCAGAAGACAGAATTTGATGTCTTCACTACTGTTACATTTTTATAATTAGATCTTACTCATATTTTTATTTCTTAAGCAGTCTTTAACTTTCTTGTACTTTAGTCTGAGTCCTTGCCAGACTGGGACTCTGACTTGTGAGATTTATTTAGGGATATAAGGATTTCTTCATTATATGAGCTGTTTAAATAAAGGCGAGTAACTTTCTAAGAACTACAATTTTAGTTCAAATACAGAATTTATGGTCTTAATACAGGAAGAATTCTTTGATCTGTTTTATTGCCTTAAAAATTTATGAATCTATAGGAGGCCATCCTTCTTTATCTTGGGGTTAAATTCTACAGATCTTAGGGGAAATTTAGGAACAAATGAGTACAAAAGCTTCATTCCTTTGTAGGAGGAGGTGGGAAATTGATGAATAGAAAGAAGACTGAGAAGGTATGGGACTCCTCACATGACTAGCTGCTTCTCAGTAGGAGTTAGGTCTGTAGAATTTGCCTTTAATTTCACATACCAGCAGTGCTGAATATTAACATTAAAAGCTAGCGGTAACATTATCCCACAATTATTTATTAGAAATTGATACTAAATCTTTCTGAAGATTATATTTGCCAACTGCATTTGACCACAAAGTACTCCAAAGGCAAAGTCTTTATTTCATTGAATTGTTGAGAATACCCCAGAGCAGAACAGTGAAATGACTTGTCAGAAATACTGCTGGATGTATCACTCCTGTTGAATACTCTCTTCCTTAGGTTGGGCATGATAAATTATTGAACAAGGAATTTTTTTTTTTTCCCCACAATGAACACCAAGGATTCTTTCAAGTGTTATTATTCTCCTGGTTGGTAGTAAAGAGTTTACTACCCTAACTCTGCTCCTAGGAGTGCACTGGACAAAAATTGCAGTTAAAAAAATACAGCTACCTAGAAAATGCATAGAGTTGTCTTCTAAATACAAAAGTTTTTCCTGCTACTGAAAGTACACAGTTCTTGTTTGTTAAAGAACATAAAGTCTTAGCATGTGGCATCTCCGGATATTAGTCATAAATATTGTAAAGGAAACCTAGTAGAAAGGGCAATACCAACATAGAAATCCCCCGTTACGATTTCTAGGCATCCGTGGAAAAATCTGTGAATCCAAGATTAGAGGAAGCACAGTATTCAATTATCTAACACACAAAGGAATGAAAGAGTTTTCCACAGCCAGACTTTTTCATATTGGGTCTTTAGCCCAAATGATCTATATATTGAAAAAGACATAGGTAGGGGTAGGTAGACTCTTTATTTGTCATGTCGAGTTTGTCTTCTGCTTTGATATATTTCACACTTTAGTTAAAATAGGACTGGATTTCTATTTGCTCTGTAATAAAAAAAATCTGTTCCTGACAGTTTCTACAGTAGTAGAAGCTATCTGGTTTTACCTCTCTACTGCGCATTAATCATGGGATCTGCTTTCATACTTGCTAAAATAATATCATAAAAAATGGGAGATAAATTTATGGTCACCTTCTGTTCTTTTCTATGCTTGGCTATATATCGAATTCAAGTATATGCCACCTATCTGCTTCTCCTACGAAAAGTTCCTTATTTTCTTCAGTAGACTATCCTGGACTAGCTGGAAGACCACTATCTTTATTCCAATCTTAAAACTTCTTGTGGTGTTAGTCAGCTCTAACTTAAAAGAATATGAGGTTATCTGTGACAAGAACTTATCTCCATGTAACAGAGGAAATAGTAATTTTAAATTTGTTTAATATTTTTTTTTAATCTCCTTATACTGCCATCAAATGGGTATATTCAGGACTAATTCAAGGCCTGATTCGAATTCCACTGCAGCCCCTGACGCATTTCCACTGCCTTTGATGAGTTGCAGACCTGATCTGTAGAGAAATCCCTGGATTAATTGTGACACTTCCTGTAGGAAAGGGCGTGTCTTGTGATTGCTCATCCAAATCCTATCTGGGGTGTGGATGCACCAGTGGAACTGGAAGATGTTGTCTACTTATTTCTGGTAAATTGTCACAGTCTTCACCCATCCAAGAATCTTGCTGGTGCTGTGCAGTCCCCAGTGACACCTTTCTCTGTTAATTGGTCTAGAAAAAACTCAAATCTAAGTGTTAGTGTTGCAATCTCTTTGAGCGGAATGCCTTTTGAAAGCATGGAGTCATTGTTCTTCTCGTCACCTATGGAGTATTCATTGCTGATCAAGAGGATATACAGGGAAACAGTTCAGAGAAAAGTACGTGAAAATATATTTATGTGTCAGGAAGGAGTAAATTTAAAAGGGAAGAGCAATACAACAGAACAGTTACACTAGATAAATGAGAACATAACACTCATAAATGGCTATGGACAAAGACCAGTGCAGATAAAGAAACAGCGGGACAACATAGATTCATTATCATCCTACAGCTCTTTGCATTGTGTTATGAACCTCTATTACGGTATCACTAAGAACATCTGATAGTATGCATGCCAACATGTTAATTCAACAAATCTTGATCCTCAGCTGTTAACAATTGAGTGTAGTTCTGTTGAAGTCAGTACAGTTATAACGGTTATATGGATATCTTCAGTGTCCATAAAATGGTTTGGATGATTTAATAGGGCTCAGCAAATACTAAAAATAGTTTCCAGAAATACTTAATTAAAAAAGAAAAAACTGAGTTCATTTTGGCTGCATTTCTACCCCTTTCTCATTCCTTTTCTAGGAAATAGTCTATTTATGAAGGAGTAGCTTCCACTGCACCATCCAAAGAGAATAAAGAATTACAGAGACAGGGAACTGCATTCCTGTATTCTTTTGATTGTTTAACCCCTGATCTAACAAACATTTATTATGGAAGAAGTGTTCATGGAAAGAGCACATTTCAAATTATTATTTTTATATGTCTGCTTGATGTGACTTTTGAGAAAATAACTATACTTATCATCTGCTCTGGAGTGACATTTTTTGGCTGGAGAAGAAAATCTGTACTGTGCAACACATATGTGACTAATTACAAATCAACATTCAAGCTGATTGAAAAGCAACCCAACTTCCATTCACAGAAATTAGACCTGACACCAATATTAAAAAAATCCCCAAACCCCAACAGCATTGTAAATCAAAAAACCCACCATGACCACCACCAAAAAGCTGCCTGCTAGAGCCTCAGTTTTTCAGTGATATCAGAAGACAGTGCTAAAGCAGCTTCATGAATATCACCTTTACTGGACAGTTAGGAAGAAGTTCACAGTACTTGACTTTGGGGAAGTCTGGGTAGTTCAGCTACCCTCAAGTGCCTAAGCCCATTTCAGAAGCCAGCCCAGGGTCCAGTTCTGCGTCTTAGAACAGGGCAACACAAAAAATAGTATCTGGCTTTCTCAGGATTTCCAGATTCCTGCTGATGAGCCAAATGATAAGCTAGGAGCCAAAGCTTACTTAGCACCTGAAAACCTACAGCACACACACAGAGGTAAATAACATATTTTAGGGGCCACTGTCTGGCCAACAGGTATAACCTGGCTCTCTTCCCTATGAACAGCTGAGCTTTCTTACCTGCTGAAACAGGATCTCCACATCTAAACCACCTGCTAGAAAACAACTCATAGTCCATGCTAAACCCCTAGATGTAGCCAGACATTAAAGACTTAACTGGTCTGGACCAAACCAAGCAACTAACTTTTTAATGTGGACATCTGTGTCGCAGTGAACAGTCTTTTCCTCCGATTGTTTAGTTTACTAGTATGCAGCCCTAGGTTTAGTGTTCACAGAAAAGTGCAATCCATGTTTCCCAAGGAGTCTGAGAGAAATACTGACGTTCCAAGAATATTTGTAAACAAAAAATAAGGAAGATTTTAGTTCTTTTAATGAAATGACTCGTGGGATGGGATGGACCATGTTACAGAAAAGCACTCACGAGTTTGGATGGTAGATGGATTTATTTTATCCTATGTTTTTTGTGTTGTCATGTTTTCTATTTGCTTGCTTCATTTCCCATTTTGCACAGCTATCTTTCTTTATGAATATTGGTTTGATCCCTTACTGACAAGAAATACCACATGTTCATGTCAAATTATTCTCAAATGATCTATATATAAGCAGCCTGCCATACCACTAAACAAATTCAATATGTGGTCCCAAAATAGATCCAATATCTCATTAGCCATATAGTAATGTGAAAATAAATGTACTATATGACCTAGCTTTATGCGTAGGACAAGAAGAACCACAGAATCACCGAGTTGTTTTAGTTAGAAGAGATTTTTAAGATCGTCAAGTCCAACCGTTATCTCAGCACTGCCAGGGCACCACTAAACCATGTCCCTCAGGCACCACATATTCACGTCTTTTAAAAACCTCCAGGGAACAAAACTCCCGTCTAACTTGGTGTTATCTGCAAACTTACTGAGAGTGCACTCAATTCCCTCATCTAGATCATTGATAAAGACGTTAAAGAGAACAGGCCCCAATACTGAGCCCTGAGGAACACCACTTGTGACTGGCCACCAACTGGATTTAACTCCATTCACCACCACTCTTTGGGCCTGACCTTCCAGCCAGTTTTTTATCCAGAGAAGCATACACTCATCCAAGCCATGAGCAGCCAGTTTCTCCAGAAGAATGCTGTAAGAGACAGTGTAAAATGCTTTACCAAATTCTAGGTAGACAACAACCACAGCCCTTCCCTCATCCACCAAGCAGATGACCCTGTCATAGAAGGAGATCAAGCGAGTCAAGCAGGACCTGCCTTTCATAAGCCCATGCTGACTGGGCCTGATTGCCTGCTTGTCCTGTTCATGCTGTGTGGTGGCACTCAAGATGATCATCTCTGTAACCTTCCCTGGCACTGAGGTTAGATTGACAGACCTATAGTTCCCTGGATCCTCCTTCCAGCCTGTCTTGTAGATGGGTGTCACACTTGCTAAACTCCAATTGACTGGTACCTTCCTGATTAACCAGGACTGCTGATAAATGATGGAAAGTGGATTGGTGAGCACTTCTGCCAGCTCCCTCAGTGCTCTAGGGTGGATTCCATCTGGCCCCATGGACTTGTGTGCATTCAGGTAGTGCAATAGGTCACTGACCATTTCCTCTTGGATGATGGGAGCTTCATTCTGCTCCTCTTTCCTGTCATCCAGCTCAGGGATGTTCAAAGAACATCTGGTCTTGCTATTAAAGACTGAGGCAGAAGTGCCATTAAGTACCTCAGCTTTTGCCTTATTCTTGGTCGCTATGTTTCATCCAATAGAGGATGGAGATTCCCCTTAGCCCTTCTTTTACTGTTTAATGTATTTATAGAAACTTTTTTTGTTGTTTTTTATGGCAGTAGCTAGATTAAATTTTAGTTGGTTTTTGTCCTTTCTAATTTTCTCCCTGCACAGCCTCTCAAAATCCTTGTAGCCTTCCTGAGTGACCTGACCCTTTTTCCATAGACCATAGACTTTCATTTTCTTCCTGAGTTCCAGCCAAATCTCACTGTTTAGCCAGGCTGGTCTTCTTTCCTGACAGCTTGTCCTATGGCACACTGGGACAGCTTGTTCTTTCACCTTAAAGATTTCCCTCTTGAAGAATGTCCAGCCTTCCTGGACTCCTTTGTCCTCCAGAACTGCCTCCTAAGGGACTCTGTCAACTAGTCTCCTAAACAGGTCAAAGTCTGCCCTCTGGAAGTCCAAGGTGGCAGTTCTACTGACTCTCCTCCCTACTTCCTCATGAATTGAAAACCCTACCATCTCATGATCACTATGTCCAAGATGGCCTCCAACCTCTGTCTTTCTCTGTTTGTGAACAGGTCTAGCAGGGAGCCTTCCCTAGTTGCCTCTCCCACTAGTTATGTCAGGAAGTTGTCTTCCACACACTCCAGGAACCTCCTGGACTGTTTTCTCTCTGCCGTATTGTATTTCCAGCAGACACGTGGTAAGTTGAAGGCCCCCACAGGAAAAAGTGGTAGTGATTGTGAGACTTCTCCCAGATGCTTATAGAATATTTTATCTACTTGTTCATCCTGGCTGGGTGGTCTATAACAGACTCCCACCATGATGCCTGCCTTGTTGGCCTTGCCCCTGATTCTTACGCATAAACACTCAACCCTATTGTCACCATCATTATGCTCACAACAATCAAAACAATCCCTAACATACAGGGCCACTTCCCCACCTCTCATTTCTGGCCTACCCCTTCTGAAGAATTTATAGCCATCCAACGCAGCACTTGACTTGTGCGAATCACCCCACCATGTTTCCGTGGTGGCTACTATATCACAGTTTTCCTGCTGTACAATGGCTTCCAGCTCCTCCTGTTTGTTGCCCATGCAGTATGCACTGGTGTAGATGCACTTTAGCTATTGATCCAGTCAACTTTCTGGGGGAAGAAGGCTTAATTCCATCCTCACCATTCCCAGGTGCTACTGTAGTTTCTAGCCCATCATTATCCCTTGTGTCTTTGCTATGGCATGGCACTCCATCCCCTACATCCTCTGGTGTGACACACCAAAGGAACTCGCTAGCACACCATCCCACAAAAACAGTGATGTGCTGCACTGAGGCTTGTCTCTAGTGTGCCAGAGGCCAGACAAAAACGAAGGCAACATCTCCTCTACTGAAAGAGAAGAGTAAATTTCTCATCTGAGTAGAACGATATTATTGGTATCCAGGATTCAAAACCTATTCAGTGACTGTCCTGTACTTGAAAAATTGTACCAATGCAGCCATCAGAAGACTTTACTGTAAGACTTTGTGTAGCAGCCTGAACACGTTGCTAATAGTGTCATAAAGTAAAGGGTTTGAGGAATTACAGAAAATGGAGCAAGTGGTGGGAAAGTTCAGGGAAATAAAGAGAGGGTGAGTATCAGAAGGAAGCAAACAGAGAAATTGAGAATAATCTCTTAGTAACTTTTCCACTTCCAAGCATGATCCCAAATGAAAGCACAAGTCATGATCCAAGGTGCTTACATAAGCTTGTACTTCTTAATTCTTATTCTTTTTTTCTCCCTGAGATTTGGGGAAGAATTATGGAAATGTTATGACTGCATAAACTACAAAAGAAAAGAATAGGAAGTGGAGCTACTGTAAAGCACAGTGTTAGTTAGTAAGATACAACATGGATTTTTTACCTGAAAAGATTAAAACAGTTGCTTTATTTTAACCTCCCACAAAGAACTGTATTCATTCCAAGAAACCATACTCGGAGAACAGGTAAAATAATGGTGGTGAAGTACTGATGACAGATATGTTTCAACAGCATATTAGAAATGACTCAAATAAATAAAGGTTTTGGAACTTCTGAAGTCAGCTGTGTGACAAGTTCTGCCTTTCATCATCTTAGATATGAAAGTGGTTGATGACACTGGAAGTGGCTTATCCTCTCTGAATTATAAACAGAAAAGAATTTTTAAAAGTAGACGACCATTAATGTGCTTTAGGCAGCATCACTTCCCACCATGTACCAGATGGCCCATCTCTTCAGAAGCAGCATTGAGGAGAAATGAACAAAATGCAAGTTGTCTCCTGGCTCTGCAGCAACTGCTGGTGGAATTGAGTACTAAAGGTGAACAATGGTGTGCAGAGAGAGTTCTGTGGAACACCTAGGAATGGTTTGCTGAATTATTGACCAGTCCCCTCAGAAAGCAAAATAAAAATAAAAATAAAAAATAAAAAAGGAAAAAGAAAAAAAAGAAAAAGAAAAAAAAGAAAAAGAAAAAAAGGAAAAGAAAAAAGAAAAAGAAAAAAAGGAAAAGAAAAAAGAAAAAGAAAAAGAAAAAGAAAAGAAAAAGAAAAAGAAAAGAAAAAGAAAAAGAAAAAGAAAAAAGAAAAAAAAGAAAAAGAAAAAGAAAAAGAAAAAGAAAAAGAAAAAGAAAAAGAAAAAGAAAAAGAAAAAGAAAAAGAAAAAGAAAAAGAAAAAGAAAAAGAAAAAGAAAAGAAAAAGAAAAAAGAAAAAGAAAAAGAAGAAAGTACAAACTACACTGTGCTGAACTCTTACAAGCCTCCTCTCTGTGCTTAGCTCTACATACAGAAGCAGACCCAAAAGTAACCAAGGTCTACTTCATCACACTGACGAGAACACTTGGGTAAATGTATTGGTTACCGAGAATGAAGAACTACATTCCCTCGGCATTTACAGGGTCCAAATGCCTGCATATTACAGATGAAGCTGTTCACAACTCCCTGCCCTTAGCCTACAGTGGGATTTGGCTTATTTTATTAGTCCCTTTCTATGTCAGTATTTTTATAAAAATGCAACTGAAGTCACACTTGTTCAAATTAGTTGTGAAAGAATGCCTTAGAAAAGCAGCCTTGTAAACGCAGTCACACAGAGGTGTCTAACACGTAATCAAGGATAGAACAACTAGCTGTGAAAAGCTATTTGATTACTTCAATGCTCAGATTGTATTTCCCTTGATTTTCAAGGATTTAGGATCAGGGTGCCACTGTACAAGTAGTTATGAGCAGTAATGATCCATCTTTCACCTTACTCAGTCAAGATGATGACAAAAGTATGTGACCTGTGATAAAGGCAAAGCACGGTTTTGTGCCAGGAAACATTGCGATTGAAGTACTCAAATTTTAATGCAATTTTGTGTATTTAGTAATTAGCACCTCACAGATTAGTAACTGACTAACTTTTTACTCAGTCTTTTTTTCTTTTTTTAAGTTCTTTGATTTAATGACTTATTAGTTTAGCAGTTTATTTAGTAATAAACCCAAGTCAGTCTGCTGCCTCTTCTGGCAAAGTCTGGAATTAATTTAGAAGAAGCAACAGTGAATTGGAAAAAACATTGCAAGCATGGAGAATCAAATACAAATGCAACTCATCCACATAGTTTAGAAAATGGACTACTCAGATGATTATCAAATGGTCCAGAAAAAAATGTTAAGCCTACTCTTTTTCCAAGGTTTAAAATATCTGAACTTTTTCTGAATTCCAGTGGTACTTATGACTTTCTGTTCATGAAAACTACAGCAAAAATGACAGTGCAGCATTTTCTTCAGCATTATTCTATCTATGCAGTAGTATACATTTTTTTAAAAAAAAGTAAATATGAAAGTTTTAAGATTGCAAACTATGGACACAACTGATGTGGAAGTTTGAATTATCAGAATGGGTAGCAATTTCTGTAACTGGGATATCCACCTATGATAAAATTTTAGTGTGAAATAAACAGAACTCTTCCTAAACACTCTGAACAGTCAGGTGGTCTTTGTTTTCCTTGTCTAAAAAAAAAAATCTTTGATGTCTGCATAAATACCACAATATGTGACTGGCCCTCCAAGGCATTTCCAGTCCAATTGAAACTTAACAAACATCTCATCTGAAAGTTCTTTTCAAATTGCTGGTGAATAGAGGGCTTCTAAAGTGGTGCTGTGCACAAAGTAGGTAATTATGAATTAGGCACACTCTGATGCTAATACCACTTACAGTCATTCACATTTTCCACTGATGTGAACTTTTAAAGGGAGTAAAACTTATGAGGGCACTAAAAATTAGGGTTTGGTACTTCGTATTACATGGTATATTTTTGTTGCTATATTTATAAAGTTTACAGAGGCCATTTCATTACATGGCAAAGTCAGTAGTTTTACAAGTTTCCAGGCTTTTGCTTGAGAAGAAAATCTTCCTGTTTAATAGAGATATTGCCGTGAGCTTTGAAAATACAGTAACAGCACGGGTTAGTGCAGATCTCTAGTTCCCACGCAGACTAGTGGGTGGATTAAAACCAATCCTTTCCTGCAGTCCTCAAGGAATAGCTGAGAAAATTCAATTCTTTATTAGAGACTGCACAGTTAAATTCCCTTCCCTCACCCTGAAATATACCATGTTTTGAGTCCCTGTTGCTATGTCTTTTTAGCAGCAGTTTCTCATCACTGAGGTTTTAGGATTCTGGGATTTTCTGGAATTAAAATTAACATGACCTAGAAATAGTCCATGGTTTCAACATACTCTACACTTTAAATAACATTAAAAAGTTTCTACGATTTACAAAATATAATGCCTATTTTACAGATCAGCAAAATGGAAAAATTACTTGACTTGTAAAAACAGAAATGAGAAACAAAACTTAAAATCCTCCAAGACTGGGAATGTTTCTACTGCAAAACTGTGGCAACAATTTGGCCTATTAGCCAAATGTACCCAAAAAGGCATAAGCAAATTGGCCTGTCGAACCATGAAACTGCTGGAGTGAGGAGCTGTGACCCCCATCACCCCAGCGATTCCTTCACACAATGGGTCTCTGCTACCAGCTCATTCACCCTCTTTTTTTTCCTTCCTGTCTGGTCTTCATAAGTAAAAAATTCAACGACTCTTTAAGCAAATACTAATACTCTAGACATGACTCTTCATGTGAATGATCATTTTAAAGGTCAGGAATTTGTTATGCTATGTATCTTTATCATCAGAAACATCGGTAGCAAAATACCATGAACATTTGTAATGGTTCATGAATCATAAATAACAGGTTACAATTCATATTCTTTCTAGTATGTGCCTAGAAACACTTAATCATTGAAGAAATAATCTTAGTGAAAGCACTGCACTAAATCATGCCCATTTGTCTATTAATCAGGGAAAGAAGTATATTTTGATTACATTATGTGCCTTTTTTGGTTCACATATTCTAAAAGATTACTTATCCTTATTATTTCAATTCCTATTGACACAAAGCCAAAAGAAATACGATTTGCAAAGGGTGCTAGCTAGAAATGCTGCCAAGAGAAGGCTCTGATTTTTAAGGTTTTTCTTACTGTATTTTACACTAGGTTTCACAGTGCTGAGACTGATGCTGCTAATAAGACCATGGTCAAAAGTCACTGCAGAAAATAGCCACTTTGGTTTGGGTTATGCCTCTGCTTTGAACCTTATGCAGTTTTTTTTTACCACTTCTCAGAGACAAGCCCATTTGCAGATAAACCCAGAGATCAAGTTATGAGCAGTTCTCATCCACATCAGTGAAAAATTCATTTCCTAAGTTGAACCTGCTTCTGAAGGCCCTCTAGAAAAAAGTGGTTGACTCTGTATCTGGCTGAAGCAGATAAGACAATTCCTTCCACTGACCCTGCTTGTGGGAGTGACAGCTTCCAGCAAGGAAGTGATAGCAAACTGCTGGCAGACAGAGGTAGTGGAAAGGAGTTACCCTCAGCCCTCACAGCATTTCTGCACTGACTGCCTAACCATTGCATGGACACTGAGGAGTACAGGATTTGCCTTGCTTTTCTTGTCCACATCAGTCTATTTGTAGGGACCAAACACTAAATTACTTGGTAAAAAAGGATTAGCTGGTCACTTCTTTGGCCCTTCCTATCCATGTGCTCAACATTTCACTGTACTAAAGAAGGGTTGGGATATTTATGCATCACTTAGTTCTGGACTGTGTTTTCTAGCTCACGTCTTGTTATAGGAAAGTATATTATTTTAAAATTACTTTTCAGATGTGTGCACAGTACTATTTTAGACAGATTTCTACAAAGGAATCTTGCTGTGATAGACCACTTGCCCACAATTCTTTTTGTACTTTATTGGCTTTTTTTTTTATTGCTCTGGATTTTCTTCAGCCTCACTGGCTCAAACTGCACCGCTGAAATCAATGGAAATTCTAAAATTAATTTAAATACATGCTTTCAAAAAAGTAGCCAAGAGGACAAGAGCAGGCCTACGTTCTCAACACCAGCTGATGTCACCATAAATGTATTAAAACCTCCAAAATAACAGGTCTCAAATGTTCTTAGAACTCTGGTGTCAAATTAACATTTGCATCAGCTGATCTATCAATGTCAGCAACTCATCCACTGGAAATTTCAGATCAACAAAGTCTTCCTTAAAATTGGAATGAAATGTAATCCTCCCTAAGAAAAATATTTTCCATCTGATTTGTGCTTTCCATTTAGAACATGTAAGCAGTATAGTGTCCTTAAAACCTCCTGATTTAGGTTAAAATTATGCACTGTCTTGAGAATACAAAATTTATTTAATTTTAAATTTTTTTTCAGTCATTAGCACTAATCCTTTGTAAACTGGATATGCTTACAACTATTTTCTGCATGAAAAAATATGCAGAGGGGCTTACATTGTTCACAGTGGGGTTTTAGTAACAAATTTGTTATCCAGTTACACAGTTTGAAACCGATCAGTTTTGCCTGAAGTACTTCTCTGATTGCATTTCTAATACTGCAATTTGGAATACCCTTTGAAAACAGCGTGCTTCAATGTCAGTGGTATGAATAACTTAAAAAGTAAAGACATTTTGAAATATATGAAATATGGCAACTTTTTGTTACACATTGGGTTTGCGGTGTTGGTAGCAGAGGGGCTACAGGGCTGGCTTCTGTGAGAAGCTGCTAGAAACTTTCCCTATGTCCAATAGAGCCAGAACCAGCCGGCTCCAAGATGGACCCACCACTGGCCAAGGCTGAGTCCATCAGCAACGGTGGTAGCACCTCTGTGATAATAGATCTAAGAAGGGGGAAATGTTGCTGAGCAACAACAATTGCAGCCGGAGAGAGGAGTGAGAATACGTGATCGAAACAACTCTGCAGACACCAAGGTCAGTGAAGAAGGGTGGGGGGGCAGGGTGGGGGAGCGGTGTGGGGAGGTGGCGCTCAAGGAACCAGAGAAGAGATTCCCCTGCAGCCCGTGATGAAGACCGTGGTGAGGCAGTCTAACACCCTGAAGCCTGTGGAGGTTAATGGCGGAGCAGATACCCACCTGCAGCCCATGGACAACCCCATGCAGGAGCAGCTGGATGCCAAAAGGAGGCTGTGACCCAATGGGAAGCCCGCTCCTGGCAGGACCTGTGGATCTGTGGAGAGAGGAGCCCATGCCAGAGGAGGTTTTCTGGTAGGACTTGTAACCCTGGCGGGGACCTACACTGGAGCAGCCTGTTCCTGAAGAACTGAACCGTATGGAAGGGACCCATGCTGGAGCAGTTTGTGAAGAGCTGTGGTCTATGGGAAAGACTCATGTTGGAGAAGTTCATGGAGGACTGTCTCCCATGGGAGGGACCCCACACTGGAGCAGGGGGAGGGTGTGAGCATTCCTCCCCCTGAGGCAGAAGGAGCGGCAGAGACATGAGATGAACTGACCGCAACTCCCATTTCCCCATCCTCATGCGCCACTCGGAAGGAGGAGGTAGAGAATTTGGGAGCAGAGCTGAGACCAGGAAGAGGGAGGGGTGGGGCAGGCAGGTGTTTTAGAATTCAGATTTGATTTCTGATTACCCTACTCTGGTTTGATTGGCAATAAATTAAATTAACTTTCCTCAAGTCGAGTCTGTTTTGAAGGTAATTTTGAGTGATGTCTCCCTGTTCTTATCTTGACCCATAAGTCTTTATCATATTTTCTCTTCCTTGTCAGGTTGGAGGAGGACAGTGGTGGAGTGGCTTTGGAGGGCACATGGCATCCAGTCAGGGTCAACACACCACACACATTTTAAATGTCAAGACAAGTTCTGGACTATCTACGTAGGGCCTTAAGAAATGTTCTGGAAGATATATTTTAACCTGGTATAACAAAGTACTGTTGCTTGATTGGGTTGCCACCTGTCCTGTCATCATGTCAAGACCACAAGGAAGAAGCGGGCCAGAAGTAGGTTTGCAACCCTGGACTTCAGGAGAGATAACTTTGGCCTCTTCAAAGACCTACTTGGAGGAATCTCATGGGTTAGGGCTCTAGAGTGTAGGGGGGGTCAAGAGAGATGTTTGATATTGAGACACCACTTCTTCCAAGCTCAAGATGAGTGTATACTTTATCTGTAAAAAAATCACTTAAAGAAGGAAGGAGTCCTCCATGGATGAGCAAGGAGCTTCTGGAAAAACTCACATGGAAGAAGAAAGTTTACAGAGTGTGGAAGAAGGGCTTGGCCATTTGGAAGGAATTCAGGAATGTTGTCAGAGTATGCAGGGATGCAATGAGGAAGGCTCAGGCCCAGATGGAATTTAATCTGGCAAAGGGTGTCAAAGACAACAAGAAGAGTTCCTTCCAATACATCAGTAGAAAAAGGCAGGCTAGGGAAAATATGGGACTGCTATTGAATGAGGTGGATGCCCTGGTGATGGAGGATACAGAGAAGGCAGAGTTACTGAGTGCCTTCTTTTCTTCAGTCTTTACTGCTAAGACCAACCCTCAGGAATCCCAGTCCCTGGAGGTAAAAGAAAGTCTGGAGAAAGGGAAACTTTCCCTTGGTTGAAGACGATCAGGCTAGAGATCACCTAGGCAAACCGGACACCCGCAAATCCATGGGCCCTGATGGGGTGCACCCACAAGTGCTGAGGGAGCTGGCAGTTGTTATTGCTAAGCCACTCTCCATCATCTTTGAAAGGTCATGGAGAACAGAAGAAGTGTCTGAGGACAGGAGGAAAGCCAATGTTACTCCAATCTTCAAAAAGGGCAAGGTGGAGGACCCAGGAAACTACAGGCCAGTCAGCCCCACCTCCGTGCCTGGAAAGGTGATGGAACAGCTTGCTCTGGAGGTCATCTCTAAGCATATGGAGAAAATGAGGGGTATCAGGAGTGGTCAGCATGGATTCATGAAGGGGAAATCATGCCTGACCAACTCGATAGCCTTCTGCGATGGCATGACTGACTGAGGAGATGAGACGAGAGCAGTGGATGTTGCCTACCTTGATTTCAGCAAGGGTCTTGGCACTGTCTCCTATAACATACTCCTAGGGAAGCTTAGGAAGTGTGGGTTAGATGACTGGACAGTGAGATGGATTGAGAACTGGCTGAACGAGAGAGCTCAGAGTGTTGTGATCAGCGGCACAGAGTCTAGCTGGAGACCTGTAGCTAGTAGTGTTCCCCAGGGGTTAGTACACAGTCCAGTCTTGTTCAACGTATTCATCAACGACCTGGAAGAAGGGACAGGGTGTTCCCTCAGCAAGTTTGCTGATGATACAGAACTGGGAGAAGAGGTTGACACACTAGAAGGCTGCGCTTCCATTCAGCGAGACCTGGGCAGGCTGTAGAGTTGGACAGAGAGAAACCAGATGAAGCTCAACAAGGGCAAGTGTAGGGTCCTGCTAGTGGGGAGGAGTAACCCCATGCACCAGTACAGGTTAGGGGTTGAGCTGCTAGAAAGCAGCTCTGTGGAGAAGGGCCTGGGAGTCCTCGTGGACTAGTTAACCATGAGCCAACAATGTGAGGTTTTACATTTTTCTCCCAATTCTCCTTCCCATCCAACTGGGCGGGGGGCATGGGAGGGGTGGGGAGATGGGTGGGAGGAGGAGTGTGTGAGTGGCCACATCGTGTTTAGTCACTGGCTGGGCCTAAACCATGATACTGTATTAGGAAGAGTTTAAAATTCTAGGTTCAAAATCTTTCCATTGCAGCTTTTCTGTTGTCCCTTGCAGTTTTGGTTTTAGGTCTACTGCTGAATCTCTACATTCTGACTTTCTGACATGGTAGAGCTGGGTTCAAAACTCAAGATAATTTAATGAAGAAGGTGGATAGCTAATGTTTAGAGTTTAGTGTATGTTTCAGCACTTAGAAGAAACAACAAAATTATCTCTGGATCTCATACTTGCACTTTGCTCTTATTATGCACTGAAAAACCCTCACGGTAATGATGAAAGGTAAACCAAATAACCACAATACAGCAGAAAAGCATTACAGAAAGGACTGATAAAAGGCAAAGCCACTCAGCTATCAGCAAGGGTACAGTTTCTACTACTCCATCTCAGGTATCTCACCCCTGGTCCTTAAAGGAGAGTTGAACACACCTTCTAAAAACTAATCATAGAATCACAGAATGCTTCAGGTTGGAAGGGTCCTTAAAGGTCATCTAGTCCAACAACCCTGCAGTAAGCAGGGACATCTTCAATTAGATCAGGTTGCTCAGAGCCCCTTGAATGACCTTGAATGTTTCCAGGGATGGGGCATCTACCATACCTCTGGGCAACCTGTTCCAGTGTGTCGGCACTGTCATCATAAAAAAGGTCTTCCTAATATCTAGTTTAAATCTCCCCTCTTTTAGTTTAAAACCATTACCACTTGTCCTACCATTACAGGCCCTATTTAAAAGTCTGTCTCCATCCTTCTTATAAGCGCCCTTTAAGTATTGAAAGGATACCATAAGGTCACAGAACCACAGAGTCATTTTGGTCAGAAGGGACCTTTGAGATCATCAAGCCCAATCGTTCACTCTACTCTGCCCGTTCACCACGAAATCATGTCCCTAAGCACCACATCTATGTGTCTTTTAAATATCTCCAGGATGGTGACTACCACTTCCCTGGGCAGTGTGTACCAATGCTTTACAACCCTTTCTGTAAAGAAATTTTCATTTGACCATGTTGAACCTCATATAATTCACCTCAACCCATCAGAAGTTCTTCCCAAAGCCCTCTCTTCTCCAGGCTGAACAACCCCAACTCTCTCAGCCTTTCTTCCAAGGAGAGGTGCTCCATCCCTCTGATCATTTTTGTGGCCCTCCTCTTGACCCGCTCCAACAGTTTTGTGTGTTTCCTGTGCTGAGGACTCCAGAGCTGGACTCATTACTCCCTGCTGGGTCTCATGAGGGTAGAACAGAGAGGCAGAATCACCTCCTTCGACCTGCTGGTGACGTTTCTTTTTATGAAGTCCAGGGTACAGTTGGCTTTCTGGGATGTAAGTGCACAATTGTGCGGGAATAAAACATGGGGAATAAAAAGTAAATGTGGGGAGTAAAAAGCCAAAAGTCTCTTGAATAGCAAAGTGCATAAACTTTGATAGATTACTCATCCCTCTACATACTGTGTTATACAAGTTTCAAAGAAGGTGTGTGTCTTTTCTCCCTGGCAATTAGCATCTCTCTTTTCCCTACCACTCCACTTACATGTCTTTAACCAGACAGATTTTAACAATGTTTTTTTACAGACATGACCTGATAAACAACAAATTAAACTGTGAGTATTGCTTTCAGGTTTTATTTGGTTGCTAAGGTTCCTATTTCTATTTCAGAAATGAGGGCAAGACAGTAAGCCTGAAGACAGGATTTTGAACACCCTAGCTGGTCAAAAAAGGTGCTAAAATGAGTCCTTTCAAATCACTTTTTATGAGCTACTCCTTTCGAATATTATTATCTACATTCAGAGCCATGAAAATGAGGGCTTACAGAGTAAGATCTGCAGGCTAGAACAGAGAAACCCTATCTTTAGAAGTCTCTCATAGGAGGACTCACCTTCTAAAGATGCCTATTGTTCTCCACTGGCGATGAAGGGGAATTCAGTTGACAAAGCTAGGACAAGTGGTCCCACCCCCAGTATATACATTTCAATGATGTCTATCTGCTCAACCTTATATGAACATCAACTCGTACATAAGCAGATTTAATGCGAACAACATCGATACAGGAGAAATGCACTTAGCTCATTACTGGTTTTTGATTGAGAGTAGCCATAAATGTAGTCAACTATTTGGGATAATATCAGATTTATTATGACTGATCCCCAAAATCCTTGGCCTGCATATGCCAGACAGGCCCACCCTTCTCTCAGAGACAGGAATCCCTATCAATCTTTTAATTCAATGCTCACTTTAAAACCTCTTTCTCATTCAGTTGCAATAAAAGCTTTTCTGTGGAATTTAAGCAGTCATTTTCACCAATAAATTCTTAGTGTTGATAATCAGAAGAGCTCTTATAGTGGTAGCTGTCAGATCTCTACAGTCAAAAGAACGGTTATAAATATAATCCCTTGAGCAACCATGGATAGCAAGCAAATTGATAACTATCTTGATTGATTTATGGGCAACTTACAGAGAGAAAAAGCCTGTAATGGGATACAATATATGCATCATGTCCTATGAACTGCTGACGGACTGCCAGATGAACTCTCTGGCCACCTGCAAACCATAGGCATTTGTATCATATTGCAGCAACAATCCATGGAGAAGAATTTATATTCTAAAACAACAGTTGCATTAGAAGATTCCATGGAACAAATCTGATTTCTCACATGTTCGTTGAGGAGACATGCAGAGCCAGATGTTGTGAAAAGCTGAATACTCTTTTATACCTGAATTCCCTCCTCCTATGAGGTTAACTTGATTACTCATGATTTCGTGTTATTCCCTTGAGACAGAGTCCAGGGTTCTCTCCTGAGACAAGGCATCTAACTCAAAGAAGCTCATTCTTGAAAAACATGGCCAAAGTAATTTCCAGTTTGTTTGACCGATGAGTCAAAGCACCAAACAGGGAAGTTGAGTTCCTTTTCACTGTAGAGGAACAGAAACATCTTGGATGTCCCGGATCTTGGCAAACATGTTATGCAACCTCTTGTTGACTCTCCATCTAATCTTAATGAATCTTACATTCTTACAATATCCCGTTTCACATCACATTCAGCTTCCACGACAATCCACTATTACCATAAAATACAGACCATTTCCTGGTCCAGCTTCCTTACATCCACCACTGGCTGCATCCTGCTGCATGGGATTGTGTTATTATAGTGGGCTTAATGCTCCAATGGTTGGCCTTTCTCTACTGTGAGTAATGCTTCACTCCCACAGACTGCTGTTAGGCTCAAGTACCTGGAAGGTCCGAAGGCAGACCTTACCAGTGAAAACCTCAGCAAAAATAGGCACACAAATAAAGCTGTGAATTGTAATATCAGAAAGGTGGTTTCTTAACTTTCAGCACCAAACAGTACTGTTTTTTCTTAGATCAGACCAAAAAAGGCCTGCTGGAGAAGGTTTTAAGTCTTTGTGGCATCCTGTTTCCCTAGGAAATGTACTCTAGTTTAGGAATCACACGTATTCTGCCCGAGTCCTGCACAGGTGTGAACCTCCCAGTGGCTAATTTGGGTTGGGTGGGTTAGTCCCTGTGCACTCCACTCATAGTATCCCTTTCTCACTGCTTAAACTTAGAGTAATGGAATGGGAATATAATAGCTGGCAGAGCCAATGAACTATTTCTGTAATGTAGGTTAATTTTTGAAATTGCATTTCAGCAATTTTGTTGCCACTTCACTACACAGATTGAGTGTAGTACAACCTGCAGATGTGCCTTATGACACAGAATAGTCATAATGGCAGCTATTTCTCACTTTTCCTGTTATCCATTTCTTCCAACTTTAAAGCCATGTATTTTGCCACACTGTGAGAAAATCCGATGAGAACTGGGTGTAGGAGAGACGGTGGCAGCTAGGATCCTCTTTCTCCTATTTTCATGTTACAGCATATGGTAGAAAATCAGATGTTGAGAGCTAATAAACATTTAAGAAGGGCCTGACTGACTTATTTTCAGGTATATTTCATAAGGCCTATTGTTTATATTAAATGACAATGTTAATAATGTCCTCAGGTTCTGTTTAATATTACAGAGTAATAAGTCAAGTTCCTTGACTTATTTGAAGAGAAGAATAAAGAATAAAGAAATAATTGGTATTATATTAAAACATGATACACTCCTCTACATCTACAATGTGTTATCAGGAGGCTCTGCAAGAGTGTGATAGCTTATTGGCCTGTGCCAGAATTATGGTCTCAGTGTGTTAATGACTGCATTTTCATTTAATGCAGCAGATGCAACAAGAATCTCTACAGACAACTATTGCCACATATGTGTAATATAAAGCTTTCTCACCTACCAAATTCCTTACACCTGTACTCTAAAATGACTAATCAAAATAAGGCTGCTGTGAAGTATAAATCAAAATGAACTTTCTCCAATAAACAACAAAAAAAGAAGTCACTCCCATAAAATTAAAATTTTATTGCAAGTTTGAGACTTAGGAAATGAATTTTCAATATCTATTTATTACAACAAAGGATGATGTAAAAGAGCACAATTGTAACATTCTTCCAAGTCCATGAAATCTATGGAAATGTGATTCAAAAAAAATTTTTTTTACTATTTTAATAGCCGCTTTTGACTTCTTTGAAGGAAGCTGCATAGCATATGAAACAACCTTATCGCCCATACCCGTTCTTTGCTTTCATTTCCAAGCCAACCATCTTTAGTTATTGCTGTTGCTTCAGGCTTATTAAAGTTTACCAATACCATGTCCAAGATTTTACTCTAAAAGGTTTTTAGATAAATGATTAGATTCAGGCGTGCAATGTGTAAGACCCCTGTAAAGCCTGATTTGGTCCTCATGTCAATCTGACATCTGAACCACACCTCTTATTTGCTTCAGAAGATGAGAAAGTGCTTTGAAACATTGCTTGACTAAAGAAAATGGAAAGGCAAAGTTTTACTCAAGGTCATTATTTACTGTGAAGTTGACTGTGATCTGGATAGAGTCATGGTGGTAATTTCTAACACAGTTGTTAGTACTTGGTGCCAGATGACAAATAGCACCATTTTGGGGGGTAGACTGCTATTAAACACTGAAATGAGGTCAGGTGCATACCTTGCTCTTTTTACCTTATCATTATCCCCAGACTAATGACAGTAACAGTGAGTAAAGAAGCAAACCTAACTTCCCGTGATTTTATATGAGAATTTCAGACAACCACAGACCAAGCTGTCAGAGAGTCCACATCCAGACTTCTTGCCCCATGACTTCCGTGCAAATGGGTATGATATTAGTGCCATACAAGTTTCTGATTTCTCTTAACTCAAGCAGTTTGAACTAATCCAGCCTTCACTGAAGCTAAAGAAGTGAACTGGTAAACGGCTTCTCTAGGATAACACTCACTTCCTTGCTATGCCCAATTATTACACATACAACGGAGAGTAGCAAACCTTCAGACTTCACTGCTTTGCCAAGTTCTCCCAGCTATAAACTGGATTAAGGTCTATCAACTCTAAAAATCATTAGCAAATTGGTTTTCAGCACTTTAAGAACATAAAAATAAACTTCCAAGGACTTTTTAACAATCCAGACTTAGAAAGAACATTTTTCTTTCCTTTCTTCTGTATTGAGAGTAAATGAAACAGTCTGAAATCTTAAAAATTATTCTTAGTTTCTGGTCAGAGTTTTCAAAATCTGTATTTTTCGAGTGGGAATTCAGATATGTACTCTTCAAAACCAAAGTTAGTCCCATATTTCAGGTTGATTTCTAAGACCAAAAATGTTTTGGCAACATATCACACAAATGACCAATCACATTATGAAGTAACCTACCTTTCCAAACTACCACTGGATCCATGGATGCTCAGAAAATAACTACTTCAAGATCTTGTTTTGTCCATGAGCAAAAAATTTGTACATTAGTAGCCTCATCCTGTCAGTCAACCAACCAGTCATCCCTGTTTGTCAGCAAAAGAAAGGTTTCCATATTCAGTTATTCCATAGACACAACATGAAAACCATGCAGGTTTCCTTCGGTCAGTCACCTCACTAAGTCACTAAGTGTGGAACAAGTTTGCTTTACTGATAAAACTTTGCCCCAAAACACTGTGTACAGAACATATGTTTTCAATTGTCTGTATATGTATAGTAATAAAATGTTCCTTCATTCCTAATCAAAACACGTACTAGCACATTTTAGGACACTTTCTTAGACAGCTTGAGGAGTTGATTTATATTTATCTAAATGTTCCTTTCTATAGGAATTCCAATTAAATTCTGAGGAGGCAAGCATCTCTGCATTCTTCAGATATTGTGCATGGCAGAAATGTCAGAAATGTGTAGCATTATTTCAGGAATTCGTGTATCCGGCATGCTTTCCATGCCTAAATAATCTAAACCAGAATATACAATATGAAACATTCCTCTTTATTACTCCCACAGTGCTGGTGTAATATAATGGCTTTCTGAATCCTTGGCACTCTAGGAACAGTTCCTTTGTTCTTGTTCATCCTGGGTCAGACAGGGCTATCTAATGCTGGGATTCATCATACACTTACTTCAGTGCCTGGCACTCACCAGCTGCTACCCACAGTTGGCAGAAAGTGGTAATCAGGCAGAACCACTAAGTTTGTGTGTTTGAACTGGCTCAGTCCCTTTAAAGAAACTGAGCTTAGTTGGAAAAACTACATTAAAAAGCAAGGGCTGTAATCAGGCATCTCAAAATCCCAAAGGAGAGAGCTGTTAGTGCTGTCCCTAAGCACGCTGACTTCTTTGTCATGAAGCTGACTGGTTAACAAGTTTCTTTAGCTTCTATGTGTCATTAATTGGCATTTGCACTGGATTAGGTTTTGCAAGAAAGAAGTAGTTCTGTCATTATGGCAGTTGTAGGAATTTTGTGCAAAAGGCTAAGACATTCAGAATCTGGCAGGCAAAAGTTAAACTCCTACCTTCGATGCGACAGGCTGTGGATTGGTATACAGTAAACATAGGATGATTTCCCAATTCTGTCACAGACACCTTATGATACAAATGGTATGTTATTCCATTTCTTTGCATTATTATTCCCCAAATAGGGGACAACGTTATTAACATGCTGCAAAGCTCAGTTCTATGTTTTTAATATATACAAATATTATGATGATGAAGGACAGTAAGTAAATGGACAGTTCAAACATCCTTATCATGAGGAAACCTCCACTGAGTGTGAATTTTGCTTATCTAACAGTAAATCAGCAACCTGCAATGATTTCAGCAGTTGGCCATTTGGTAGTAACCCCACTGGGCCTGCACTATGGGCAGATACTTCTATAGTTATTTTTTCTTGCAGATGAGATCAGGATTTAGCTCTTACATTTAAATTGCCCTGATGACTTCTGCTTCTGAAAATAGTCTAGAAACAGATTGCAGAGGGTGGATGGTATGCTGAAGTACTAGCTCATCTACAAGATCTTCTTTTTTTTTTTCTATTAAGACTTAAAAAAGCATTTGCCACTGTCTCCCGTTTCTATTTCAGCTCCAGCAGTCTACAGCAAGGAGTGGTGGTGAAAAAAACAGTGTGCCAGATGTTGGTTATGGCCTATTTATGATGTTGGCTGCAATACTCAACCCTCCACTACCACTCCATAAGCCTAAGAGAACAGTTTTACTTAGATTACGGAAAAGTGATATTTTCCAAAACACTCCTCCAAACAGAGATCTCTCTGCAAGAGATACTGAAGGCAATAACGCATTGTGCCCTCTCATGAGTGCTTATAATAATGCTACTTGTTGTTCTGACATGTTTGCCTTTTGAGGTTGAAAATAACTACACAGTAATTGTGTAACATGAGGGTGAGCTGTGGGCTTTGCATTGTACTTCAGTGCGCGATCCCTTGAGGAGCTCATATATATTTGCACAACATGAAGGGCCTGCTGTGAATCTCAAACCTTCACAAATCTAGGTGGGTTTGAGATTTTACTGACTTGCAAAGACACCACAGCATCTCTGATGAATTTATCCCTTCCCTCTGTTAATGCTCTTTTTTTTTTAGCATGTGTATGCAAGGCAGGCTGTGCTTTGGACACTTTCTTCTATGTTCTTTCTCCCTCCTAACTGTTGTCTAAGACTGTGTTTCACCCTTCAAGGGGCTCCCATAGGCTCATCTGGTTGTTTTTCCAGAGTGTTAAAGACAGTATGGATGGGGACCCACAACCTCCCTGAGAGCAGTAAGAAAGGTAAAATGACTGGGGTTAGCAGGCAGGGCCGGTGGCTCCAGGGCTTTATAGCTAGCACACCAGAGGTTGGGAGAATGTTCTAATTCTGATTCATGGAGATGTTTAAGGAGAGGCTGTGCATAATAAATATTTTTGCCTTTTTTCAGTAGCTTTGAAAGCCATCAGAGCTAGAGTTACACGCTTCAAAGCTGCCATGTAGGGTTCCTAGTAAGCTTGCATAGAAAAGACCCTTCTCCTTCCTGAGCGTGGCCAGGAGCACACCATATGAATGACAGAAGTTAGAAGGAAACATGGGAGTAAGCTAAGCTAGAGGAAAGAAGTAGGACCTTCCCAGAGCATCCAGTTAGTAGAATACAAATTCACACCCAATTACTCTTATAATGGCCTTTGAAGCATGCATTGCCTGTAATTCGGGTGTTGAAAGCTTTGGAGATTTTTTTTTTCAGTCTCACTATGAGGGCAACAGAAGGATCAAATCAAGTATCAAAATCAAAACCTGTATTCCTTAGTCTGGCCGAGTTGCACAAAGAAGTCAAAAGAAGGCAGCTTGCAATTCAGGATAATATTGAAAGATTATCTGAGGGTGTGCTTAGGAAACATGCACTTGGCCTGGAGTGAATAAAACAAATGAATCTCAGCAGAGTCATGAAGGGACTTTTGAGGCTGTCAACAATTGTTTTCAATCACTTACAAACAAAGAAGGTGTAAATCCAGTTACTGTGTGATGAGACAAATATTTGAATGGGTCTCTAAGCATCAATATAGTGTCTCTAATGAATAGTACAACAGGCTACAACTGAATCATCACAAAACTCAGCATTCAATTACTATGTAAATATGAAGAGCTGAGTGTGTTCTCTAAGTACCTACACTCACCCTAAGTTCATGCGGCTGAACAGAGCCAAAGGTCTTTGCTTTGGTCTGACAGGCTAATGGAGTGAAACATCAGTGATCTTCACTAGGACATGTACTGATTAAAAGCTTACTACTATCCTGCCTGCTGAAGCGCCTCCAGGAACAACAGAGGAAGGCACAGTGCTGATGTCATTGTCTGGAGCTGTTGGAACCACATTTATCAAACGAGACATGCTATGGAAGCTAAATAGTGAGCTGCAAGTATTGAGGGGTTTAAATCTAGAAATCTTCATACTGTTTTGATAGCTTTAAATAAAGATCCACTTAAACTGGCAGTGAACGTAGAGGAAAACCTCTCTGCTGACTACGCTTGCATCTATGTCACTGTTTTTCAGCAGCAAAAAAAAAAATATGTGAATTCATGCAATGGGAACGCATGTAGACAAAGAGATTTCTAGCCATACCTCTGCTAGTACCAGAGATGGTAAGTTTGTTTGAAAACAAGTGTTTATTCTAAGCATGAGGCATAGAGAGCATTTGACATTAATCCGGAGTGGTTTAAGTGGTTCTTCATATGCATTGCTTAAAAGACTGTCAGCGCAAGTGACAGTGAAGTGTCAAGTGACAGCGCAAGTGTCAGTTTAATTCTTAAACCCCAAATGTACCAAAAAGATAACTGATTTACACAGATAACATCAATGCATGGTTGGAAAGAAAGCAGTTAGCAAATTTTTTATTTTGATCTGTTACCCACTTTAGAAATGGTTTATAGCCTATGGATAATATTGTTTTCATCTTGTATGGACTTTTATTATCATTTTCTAAAAATCTACATTTGATTATCTCTCTGTATGAAGCAAGTCCTTTATCCTTCTCACTGCAAACACTAAAGCAAAAATTCCTTTGTGGTTTCTAAATGAAATAGAAGAGTAAATGGCAAAATCTTTATACTATTACACATACTACATGCATTGTAAACTGTCTGCATCATCCCATGTGGGATGGGCAGTAATCTGCAATGCATTTATACACCTTTGAAGTAAAGTCAACCAATTTATCCTACAGATTACTTTAGGCAAATTAAGTAGATGCATCGTGTTAGTTAAAACACCCCTTCTCATTACTTCAGGTGAAAAAAGGGACACTAATTTTAAAATTGTGGTGATTATTTCTAAGAATTTGTTTAGCATAAGCATGTCCTGAATAAATAATTTTTCAGTGTGGTTTTGGGGCTCCGCTGTGAAATAGAAATGGTCTAAGCTGAAAGACATTCTGGACATCATGTAGATGAACTGGAAAAGCATCCTGTTGCAATTTAGATTTTCTTCCACAAGAAGTAGCAAAAGAAGTAGATTTTAAACTCATCTGTTCGAATACTAACTTCAGCAAAACCATCAAATGTAGAAAGATGTGAATTTTCTACTGTGTGGCAGAGTCAGTAAATCATTAAAAGATGAAACTAAATTACAAAAAATATTTCCATGGTTCTGGATTGCAAAATACTAAAAAGCCTTTTCTCGTGCTTCCTAGGAGAGAAATACAGGAAGATAACAGTTCAGTAGGACACTTTTTCTTCCTATTCAGATCTGCTCTATATACTTCATTTACTGTGAAGTAGTGAAGTTGTTTTACTAAATGTACACGTTAAACAGAAAATCTGTTTGGAAGTTACATTCAGTGAATAATCATAAATATAGTTTCCCAGCAGGTATTTACACTTGGAGTCATACCTACTGAACAGCAGTTTTAAAAATTTCTATTCCTCAGGCAACTGCATAAGATAGAATCTCATCTGGATTACAGCTGGTTGCAGTTTTCTGGAAAACAAAACAAGCACCAAAAAACATTTTTTCTTTGGAAAAAAGAAATTTACTTTTTTGTAACCATTCTTCTTGAATATATGTTCTCAAAATGTACACTCTCTCCAGCTATATATAAGCCCTGCAGCAGGATGATTTCCTGCCATAATGGTACTTAGTGTTATATGAATAAAGCTGGTGCCCCTCTCATGTATATGAAAAGGCTGGAAGACCTTGCACTTTCAACCTCCTCTCACAAACAGGATTTCTGTGTCTTCTATAGGGACTTTGAAGAAGAAGACATGTGAGAGGGAACGTACCTACAGGGAGGCAGGCACAGTATAGGAACTGATAGTCATGGGGCCACAGTACATATGGAAGATAACTGGTGGATTGGGCACCACACCCTATAGGAGCAGAGAGGCAAGGACTGCTCCAGGGACCATGCTTACAGGACAGCCTGGAGGCTCATGGTGGCTAAAATCAAAAGTTTTTCTTTCAGTCAACAATCAGAAATAACACAGTTATATTCAGAAATGCCAAAACCTATCCTTAACAGTAAACCAGTAGCTTTTAAATCCAAATTTCTATTCTGGAGATATTTCAGATTTTGAGCCTACAACCACATAGAAAATACTAGAACTTTCTTCTGGGTAGATATTAGTTATCATTTCTCCTTACAGCCTATTTATAACCCTTTGCTTCCATGTTACGAATGCCCCTTGCTAGTTGCTCTTCAAATAGCAGCATGACAATCCTTACTGTAAAACTAGGTACCCAGAAAAGGGCCAAGTAGCTGTGCAAAGACTTTTGTTCAGGTGCAAATAAAGGAGTAATTTAACCTGCACCTTCAGGAACACCTTGATGATCAGAGAGCAGAAGGAATGGGTGAGGCAGATACTCCTGCAGAGCCTAGTGGCAAGCAAGTTCTGGCAATGAGAAAGTGGCTACTCCCTAAGGAATCTTGCCTTTCAAGAAAAAACTCATCTGAGGACTATTCTAGGTAATTGTTTGTTCTGACTTTAGTTTCTTAATTTGGGGTTGACTGCCAGTGCATTGCCTGTATGTAACACCTCATTGTATTGGTGATTTATGCTGCAGGAAGCTTTGTTTCTAATCCTGTGTTGCTCAAGCCATCCTGGTGGTAAGCAAGACTTTTCATTGCATTCCTTAGGAGCTGAAAGCCTTAGCTTCCACAAGGCTAAGTGCAATTACTTTCACCCTCCAGATGTCATGAAAAGAGAAATTAGTTGAAAGGTGCAGATGTTCAGTTTACATTAGACTAAGTATATATAAACATCAGTTTTCTTTAGGAGTTAATTGCTCCCCTACCAAACTGAAAAAATTTCCCCTTAATGCTACTGGAATAAGCAGTTAACGAATGAAGCTTTATTTAAAAGGTGCTCTGTCATTGCTTGGGAGTTATTTCCTTTCTCTCGTCCAGAAGGTAAGTGCAGCTTCTGCTGATGAAATATCAGTATGGATAGAGATCTTAAGGAAACATGCTTTAGAATAATAAGACTAAAATTATCCAAAAAAATAGTATGTATTCAGAGTTATTGATGCTTCATACTCATCCAGATATAGTCCCGTTTGTTCTGAATAGGCAGTACCACTATCAGCCACACCATCCCAGAACTCCAATATAACGTATAGTCAAAGCTTTAGGGACGTTTTATTGCAGAAATGGAGGACAATCTCACCTTCTATATAAGTAGCAGGTGGGACAACGCGTAAGTCTGGTTCTTTTAGAAAGTACAGGCATAAGGTATTCAGCAGTTATAAGCTGTTAATGAAATACAGTTTTTATTTCCCTTGTCACTTCAGATTCTGAGGAGTATCTTTGAGTAGTATTGCAATTCGTGGTTCACGTGGAAGGTAGACTGGCTAGAATGAGGAGTAAGAATTAAATACGTATTTCAATTATAGTGCTTTCCTGCATTGTGACATTGACATTTGTCTTCGGAATATTTGAACAAAGATCATTATTTAGGGTCATTATGCATCCTCATAATCTTTTCCCCCTAAAATTGATAAAACAGATGAAGACTGAATCTTTAACAACATAAAGAAGTTCTCTAAAATAGCAACATAACTAAGAAACTTTAAAGCTTACCTAAGCGAGCATAACAAGCACATTCTTAAAGCCACATTTATGGAACAAGTGCTGCAAAATGGACTGATCATTCTGTGTGAGATCATTTTTATTAGTGTCATTATAATGGTCTGAGATAACTGACTCTTAAGAGTTTAATCTTACAAAACAGACGTATTCTGGCTACTGTAATGGAAATCTTTAACCACCCTCCAAAACAGCTTAGAACCGCCAGAATAAATAGCAATTGTGAAATATTGTTCCTTAAACTTAATTAGGTGGCAAATTCTTGTGGGAGCCTTTCAGAATTCTAATACACGGTTTATAGAAAAAATAAAGTGATTTTTCAGCTTCTGACATTACAGAATGATATTACTGCTGTATTCTTAAAAATAGTTGGAAATGTAGTGTCAATTGATAGGAGACTGCTTTTTTTTTTTTTTTTTTTTTCCCCTTTTTCCAAATAACTCTTCAGGACACAGGAAGAGTTTCTGAAGACCTCTCAATTCCTTTTATCCTTGAAGTGTCCCAAATGGTAAAAAACTCATTTAAAAAACCTCAGTGTACTCAAGGGCTTTCTATAATACCACCATTCTGTGGATTTTAAGTAGCATCAGACATTGGGACTGATGGATTTAATGGACCATCACAAGGAAATGTAGGAGGGGGCAGTTGTTCCACAGTGCAGCCCACAAATCAACCCCGCGGGTGCTTCCAGGCTTAGCCCCAGTCTATCATTAGGCCAAGTACGTGGTTTTTTTCAGAAGCGTAGCGAGAATGTTTCCAGAGAAATTCAAGCAAGCATGAAGTTTCCTAGCCAAGTTGGGTTGTTGCTTTCCGAATTTACATTTCTGAGAAAGTATTCTACTTAAATGGAAAAACAAACAGATCCCCCCAGTCGTAGCCCCTTCTTCAATGTGTACAGACATCTGGCATGGGAAGTTTTTACAAGCTAAGAGGAAGAATATGGACCCTAATACTTAAACTTGCCCTCTCTTCTCTGTCTGAAGGACTCTCTCAAGAATAATTTTGCCCATTATTTGGCAAAAATCATTAAACCCAGTCAGTTTGTTTTGGCTGAGTTTGACACTGATTCAATCCATTTTGAGCTATTTTTTAGTGGTTTCATGATCCAATCTTGTATGCGTCTTTTGGACTCAGGAAATGTTGGCACAAGTGCAGCGTTCTTAGTTTCAAAAGCATTAAAACATCTTTCCCTTTCACGAGGGTTTTATTTCTCTCATTACACCGTACAAAGAGAAGCAAGATCTCCTCGTTCTGCTGCCAGATTTTATTCTCATGATAACAAGAAGAAGCAACTGAAACAAACAATACAAAATAGGTCATTTTTATTCTACCTAGCATATGTTCATACAATTAAAGAACGGTTACAAGAAAACTGACTTTCTCTTACAAAGTCTGTCAAAGTGCCAGAAGTTAATTCCTCTATTAATATCTTCATAAAGCCATATAAAATCAGAAGGGTTGATAAACACAGCAGAAATACTAAAGAGAATAATGAAAGTTAGAGTATTTAAAATAGTTTGATCTTTTATTTTGTTGGAACATTGTCTTTTTGTAAATGGTGGGATATCTTTGACATGACAGGAAAAATTGTCACGGTATTACAATGAAAGACTAATGAGAAATTATAAATTTAAATGCTTAAATAAATAATGTAATATGTAAATAAATAAACTTTAAATTTAAAGTGCTTAAAATTAGTTTTTATGGAGTTGAGGATCATATTAACTGAAAACAAAATATGTCATTAAGAGATTTACAAAAATCTGTAGCAGGTTACAAACAGTGGCAACAACAAATTTACTGGGCCACAAGACTACAGAATTTGTACTAGATTTGGGGATTTTTGGACTCCTCACACTCTATACCATTCAGTTTGATCAATTGATATATCTGCCTATCTTCTGAATTTTCAGTCACACAGAGAAGTTCTTCCTCTTTTATTAGTTTATGAAATGCTTCTCTATATCTTCCCAACTTCTGATACAGTTTTGTTCTGTATTTTCCCTTTTCTCTTGTAAACATAATTCTTGACAAAACTGAACTCAGAATTTAAGGGGAGATTACATTCTGAATTTCTTTGACTCTCATGTTTGCAGTGCTGATATCTGATATCCCATGCTGAGTCAGTATCCAGGAGAGGATTACAGAGCCTTTCATTCTTTAAATATAGGGATTTTTTGCCTTATTAATTTTTCTTTCATGAAGATAGGCAACAATTCACTGAACAGATGACTTTTGAATAGTCAGATGTTGGGCTGAACAACCTATTTAAGACTTATTTAAGTACCTAGTGGGTACAAAGTAGTATTTCTAATTTAGGTGAATTGAACCAATTTGGTAATAACATGCTCATTTTAAGTCATGTTTCTATCAAATAGACCTGATACCATATAGTCATACTTTCCACAAGAATAGCTGCCCATCCTGATTGATACCATCAACAACAGCAATAGATACATAGCAAAGGGTAGAAGATAAATTTCCCCAAAATACACTAACTTGTAGCCATCTATGACTCACTAGATCTATAATTCATAGTTCTTAAATTGTCCTTTTGGGTTTAGATGGCTTCCAGCTTGCCTTTGACAGATTTATTCCATGTATGAATCAGTGTACTTGAATATTGAAGAAATACAAATTTTTTACATTTGAGGAAATAAATTCCATCATTTTGATACTTGCTCTTCTTCCATTTTGCACCTTGACAGCTGGTAATCTGATTTGATGGCTCTTAGTTCTCATATGAAAAACAAGGAACAACTGTTCTCTGATCATGCTTTCTGTGCCCTCTGGGTTTTTACAGATCTCTCTCATATCCTTGTCCCAGCTGTCTCTTTTCCTGGCAGAAGATACCTGCCTTATTGAATCACTCCTTTCATGGCAGCTTTCCAGACACCTTGTCATCCTCATCTCCTTTTCTGAATCCTTTTCAATTCTGCCTCAGCATTGTTGAGATGTGGAGAAGAGACAGGTCAAGGCAGGACTGCACTGTGGACTCAGAGTCACATAATGAAACTGTTCCTTTTTCACTCAGTGCCTTTCCATGTTCTATTTCTTGGGCTGCTTCCATGGCCGCTACTGAACTATTCATAGAAGCATGCTATGTAGGTAGCTTGTTTAGTTATTTAGAATATATTTAGTTATTTTTCTGTTTGTACATTGCCATGCAACCATTATCATTGATTTTCCTAACTCATTCCCATTATCACACAAATATACTCATTTACTCAAATGTTGTGTAAATGGAGGTTTTAAAGGAACTCTATTTTAAAATAGCTTGCATTGGTTTATAACCCACTAAGTGACTTCCACCATGCAGGATGAGAATAATTTTTAATTTTTTTTTTTCAGAGTGTTTTTGTCTTGAGGAATAGAAATGCAGAGTTTGACTTAACCTAACATATGTTTGTCATTTACTAGGAAAAACCCTATAAAAGAAAAATTATCGACAACTGATTTTTTAATTTGAAAATCAATAAATTGTTAATACAGTTTAAACATTTTCCTCAGTCTTTCACATTTAGTCTAGTAAATCGGTGTTATATTTCTGCATTGCCTTTTCTTACTGCTTTGAGTCACCACAAGTCTATAGTAATAATTGTTATTCAATTCAATTGATTATGGTGTTACGTGATTTTTCTGTCTGCTTGTGGACTCAAAGCTTTACTTTCCAGTTTTTACAATATTCCTGTGTGATTTCAGTCAGGACACTTTTCTCTTAGTTCCTTTTCTGTTCATTGGGGTTAATAAGTCAGTAAAGGTAAATTGAGAAATGCGATATGCTTATGTACTAATGGGAAGAGGAGCCATGTATGTCACAAAAGGTGGAGTGAGAGTGATAGAGGATATTCTTTAATAATGTAGTCTCAGATTCATCAGTGAAGTTCCAAAGTTCATTTATATTTACCTGAATAACAGGCCTCAAAAAGACAATTTACACCATGACAGTGAGAATTATAGTGTTATTTATTCCACAGGGTAATGAGTATTTGCAGTGGTTAATACTTGTTCAGATATATAAATGCTCAAGCAGTGAAGTTAACGTGTTTTAATTGTTTTCATTTCAATTACTTATTTCTATAAACTATAATAAAATTATTTAAATGCTAGCTCACTGACCAGTTGTTTGATCAAAGCAGCACAAACAGCGATACACGAAATTACTTCTAGACCTTTTAATAAGTGTTTTGATTACTTGGCCTTGTGCTTAGCACATAGAAGGAAAGGGCATATACAAGGCTACGACTTCACATATTATTGATGCCACAAAATAATTTGAAGAACGTTCTATTTTAAAAAAATATGTAGAGAATTTCCATACTAATAAGAAGTCTCTAGGGACATCACAGTTCATGGTAAAAAGTTAATTCATGATGGATATCAAAGAAAATTATTACCGTGACAAAGCGTTTACCACATTGTAAGGTAAATTCACAGCTGCAGCTGTATATCACAACATACTATTTATATACTAAAAGATAGAAATTGTTCACTGAAGTGGACCATCAGAGGAGTCCATCTGTGGCACAGCGGTGCTAGGAAGCCCTGTGTGTTGAGCAAGGGCGGAGTGTAGTCCGCAGTACACTAGGAGCAAAACTCTCAAGTTTTTATTCTGGTACTCAAGGTGATAGGGGGCCGTGTAACAGGAGTGTCACAGACCAGCCCTGCCATGAACTGGAAAAGATAGTTTCTTGTAGAGCAACAAATTTGGGATCATTACAGTGCTGAAAATGTCATGTGCTTAGGTTAGAAACTATGCGTGTTTCTCTGGATCAGTTAAGGTCTTCAGTAGGAGTGCTGAAACAGCTGAAACAAGGGAGGTTTGCAGCCCAAGCTGCTACCCAGAGACATATGTGGAATATTCTGAGGTGTTGCTCTGTGGTAACGTGTGGGTGTTTTGTAGGTAGTTTGGAAAGCGGGAGTCTGGCTGGAGATCTGGTACATTTTATCAATCTCAGCAGTTTTGTAAAGCTCATTACCGGAACCTCAGTAACCATGAAACTGGTGCCTTTCAACTGCTCCTAATTTGGCCTTGAATGCTCACTGTTTAATCTCACGCATTTTACTTTGCTGTAATCTTTCACACAGACTTCATTTGAAGTTTAGCTAGCAAGTTGCTTTGTAGGTAGGATGTGGCAAAAATGGGTTACAAGCAGCTGTAATTAATGTTTCCTTTTAAAATCAGCTTGTTAAAAGTAACTTGGATCTGTTTTTCAAAGAAACTAATGACTATTTTCTCCTGGCTGTGTTCCAGCAGAACACATTTGATACTCAAAGATCTTGCATTAAATGGTAGAGAAAGTCCAAAATTCAGTTTGGAGTTCAAACCTTAGGGAAATCTCAACAGGTACTTTACTCCTGATGCTGCTGAATGTAACCCTAGTGTGGATCTTGTTATAATATGAAATGAAAAGCAGAGGAAAAATTTATGGAGAGCTTGGAGATAAACTGTGGACAATACACTTAGAAAATTTAGAAAAAGGATTTAAACAAACAAACAAACAAATTTAAATAAGTGCTTTTTTTTTTTTCAAGTTTTGCAACTTTTTTATGGGAAAGGTGGAAGAGATACTGGAAAAAAGTGAAAGAAGAGTCAGGCATATGTCTTAGGTGAAATGAAGGGTGCGATGTTTTTCCTCAGTATTTTAGATAAAATATTTTCTACTGGTACATAGAAAAATCTAGAGATTTGTCAATCAACCAAACGTAGAGATTTGGCAATCTAAGAAACTTCTCTGGTATATGACAGATTTCACACCTTAATTCCTAAATACTGAAAATATTATTTGGCTCAGAATAACACAAAACCTTCTACCTGTTTGGTTGAAACAGTATAACTCAAGAAATTTCATGTGCTTCTCTTTCTGTAATTAGCACACAAAAACACAGATGCTTAGATGGATTCTAGGCAATGATAATATTAGAACATGCATCTTTTTGGTGTGGTGAATTTATACTAACAAAAGAACAAAGCATCAAAATAAATATATATTACCAACCTAAAGAATTTTAAGATTTCTTTCACCTTAGATTCTTTTAGTGAACTATTGAATTTTTTTTAATTATAATTCTATGAAATTTAGGTAAGAAAATGTAAATTTACTGGGTGAGAGGACAAGTTGATTTATAGGATCAGAAAATAACTTAGTTTGGACAGGAACTCCACAGGTCTACTTATCTAGCTCTGCTCAATAAAGGGCTAACTTCAAAGTTAGATCAAGATGTTCAGGTCCTTAATAACTTCTGTCATTAGATATCCGTAGGAAAGGAATTGTGGAAAAAGCAAAGAGCAACTAAACACTTTCAAGCCATTTCCTTTTTTTATGTTCTTCTTGTTTTAAATGGAGGTTTCAGACACGTTCGCACCTTGTATAGCGCCATGATATCAGTAGCTGAAAGAGGACCATTACCATCACCTGATCTGACCAGATGTGTAACACAAGTGGTAGGTCTTTCCTTTCTTTTCAGACCTAACACCCTGTGGTTATTTTTTTAAAATGGAATATTATTAAGTATTAGAACTGGTTACACATGTTGAAGTACAATGGGAACTTTATCTCAGAAAATTTTCTCTGACACTTCTCCCCCCTACTTCAGGTTATGTTCAGTGAGGATTATCTGAGGAGATTATTTTTTTAAAAAATGTTTTAATGCACTGCAGGCTACATGAAATACAGACTATGTACATGTCTGACAGAGCTTTAAGGCTGACCCTCCACACTTTTTAGTTCGTAATGACTGATGTACCAAAATTACTTTAAAGCCCTACTAAGAGCCCTATAACTCATAACTTTTGAAACAGAGAAAACAGCTCTTCAGGACAAGCAAGAAGGTTAGAAAACCAGTCTCCCCTCTGTGTTTGTATTCCGCTATTCAGGACCAGGCCTTCAACCCAGACTTGTCTTCAGCCCAGCAACTTTCAGCACCTTCCTGAGTTGTGTCAGTCCCGCCTGAGCCACAAGATGATTTTTTCCAAGCACCTCCAAAGGCTGGCTGTTGGCCTGCATCTTGCCCATGACCCAGGAGCCTTCCAGCCCTGACACATGTTGCCCCCTCCCTGCTTGGTGAGCCCATGGCTTCTCTCTGCATGAGAACAGTGGGCTTGCTCCCCAGGAAGGTGCAATCTCCTCTCCCACCAGATGTTTCTACCTGCCCCAGAACATGACAGACAGGAAAAGGCCACCTTCTACCTTGCTCTGCAACACGTCTTTAGTAAGGCAGAACATATGGTGCACATACAGTAAAATGAGCACAAACAAAACCCTTATACCGTCTGTCATAGTGTGTGAAAACATGGAAACTCTGACTAGAGCTAGAACATCTCTTTCAGAAAGTTGATTGAACTGCTAGTGGGATTGGCTTTGGCAATAACATTTCAATCCAAAAAAATTTTTTTTCTTTACAAAACAGTGTGGGAGTATTTGGAGCCAACATTTGGGTTCAGCCTGTACCTGGGGGACGGGTGGGGAGAGAGAAGAAATTGTTTGTTGTTCAGTATAGGGCCTGGCAGTTCTGTCAATAAGCAATGACTGATAATAATATATTCTGCTACACAGAATTAATCAATTGCTAATTAACTCTTATTCAATCTAAATTTGAATCAGGTACCTGCAGTCCACAGTTTCACGTGGGCTAAGCTATTTCCAAGACCTTGCCTTCACTAGAAAGTGAGAAATGGAGTAAACAAGTTTTAAAACAAGGTTTTAAATTGTATTTATATATGCTGTTTGCCAGTCTTTGCATTAATTAAAGACTTTCAAGGACATTTTAATTACATAGACAAACAATTGTATAGTAAGTTTAAGTGAAAGCAAATTCACTGTCCTGTTACACCCTTCAACTTTCACAAAATTTCATTTTCTGTTGTAGGATGAAACCTGGTGCAGAGACATGTAACTGACAGTTTGAGAGGCTACCTCTTCCTTGCTGAGTGCAAGGTCATTTCAGGGCTGCCTTGTTCTCTTATCTGAGGTGAAATTTATAAGTCTACCTCATCTCCACTGTCATTTACACTACTGCATTTTCACTTACAGCTGGGATGCTCCAACACCACATTCTGGCATAGGGATATCTTATTAAGCTGAAATAATTTAGTTGTGTGTCGTGATACATCTGTACTCTATTTTTTTTGCTATAAAAAAGGAGGAACAAGTTGCTGACAGGTGGTGCAATTCAGCTGGTGCAGTTCTCTGCCATGTGGGAGAGCTAAGATCAAGCCTCGACATCAGTGCTTACATAATCATGTTTGGAAACTGAAACAGCTCCAAAAGACAGAAATAAGGCAGCTGCTTTATAAAAGCCTATCGTTAGAGCAGGCAAGTGTGAACTACAAGATGTCCAAGACCCAGCCTCTCAACTGAATAAAGCACAACAAAGACTTCGACCCCTCTATCAGATGCCAGGAGACTGCTGACTGATTTGGACCTAGCACCTCACCTTCCACCTGTTCCCCTCCTCTCCTTTTTTATGAATTCTTGTCCAAATAGAGCACAGACCAAAGGTATTGCTTTGGACTTGCACTTTGCAAAAGGCTTGTGAAATCTGAAAGAAAGATGTGGACAGGCTGGAGAGGGTCCAGAGAAGGGCCATCAAAGGACTGGGAAGCCTGCCATGTGAGGAGAGCCTGAGAGAATTGAGTTTGTTCAGCTTTGAGAAAATAAGGCTTAGGGGAGACCTTATGACTATGTTCCAGTATTTAAAGGGTGGCCGCAAAGAAGATGGAGACTGGAGACACTGTTTTTACAAGGAGTCACATGGAAAAGACAAGGAGTAATGGGTACAAGTTATTTCTTGGGGGGATTCCAACTGGACACAAGAGGAAAATTGTTCACAATGAGAACAATTAGCCATTGGAGCAATCTCCCCAGGGAAGTGGTGGAGTCCTCAACATTGGACAGTTTTAAGATTTAGCTGGGCAGGGTGCTGGGTTGTCTTGTCTAGACTATGCTTTTCCCAAGAAAGTTTGGATCAGATGATCCTTGAAGTCCTTCCTACCTGGTATGCTATGATTCTATGATATGATTCTATGAAATGTAGCCTGAGTTTAAGATTCAGAATAGCGTGTGAAAATCGAAGGGGAAGTTGCACAATATTTGAAAAGATTTGCTTTAAAAGAAAAAAAAATTTCTTGGAAGGCAGAAACAAGTCTTTCCTAACAAACATTGACATCCAAGACTTTATCAATAACTCTAACCCTGATTCTCTAAACCATTTCTAAATAAAACAATTCCAGTATTAAATGCTTTTGTAAGTGCTTTACTAAATATCTAATTATGTCGTCACTGAAAGTCAACATCCAAAAATTGGAGAAGATATTTTTGAGTGAAAATGACAAACCATTGAGGTGAACTCCCACGGGGGATGACAGAATAACCCTCCCTTGGTTCTTCAGCTCAAGACTGAATGTAATTCCAAATAGGAGTCAGCCAAACAAAGAGACTGCAACAACAGAAAACCCCAAACAAACAAACAAACAAACAAAACCCCAGGGAGTTTTATGTGTAAGCTATTGGGTGAAATGTAAAGTCTCTTTGCAAACAGGAGGATGGCTTGGATTTTCCAGTGATTCCTTTTGACCTAAATCTATGAAAGAAAAACAAAGCAAAAACAAACTATGAATCAGATCACTTCTAAGTAATGGTCCCTCAAATGGAATGTTTTCTTAATCTGTTTCTGTAATGCTGTCAAATCAGACGGTCATATTTTCCTGGTACAGTTTGTCCTTTATTTACTTTTTACCCTTCTGGAAGTTTTTGATATTAAATTATACCACCATTTGCATAAATAGAAGTATTTTCCTGAGGAAAGAAATGTGATCAACTGGACACTATTTGTCATGCTGATCATCTTCTGTTTTTCAGTTTGATTTACTTCTCTTCAGCCAGCAGGGCTGTTCCAAGAACTTGTGTTATTATCAGTCATTTTCAAATGATACTACTTCACTGTGTAGCTGCTTAATTTATGTACAATCTGGACTGATTGGCTGTGAAATATCTAACTGAGTATTGCCTTTCTTGTCCTTTGACAAATGCCCCACCTCTCAAAAAGGTTTTTCCAGGGAAGCAAGAATAAAAAGAAGGTAAAGCTCTGACAGCTGCAAACATGTGCCGAAAACTATCACAGAGAAATATGTATTCCCTTTTTGTGCCTCTTTCCTCCATGGTCTGCAGTTTATGTAACACAATGTCAGATGGACTGTGGTCTGTAGAGATGACTGAACAGCTTCAGGCAAGCCTAAGAGTTCTTATTTCTTGAAAAAAAAAATTACAACAGAATCATTTTCTTTATAAACGTTTTTTTAAAGTTTTCTTGAGACACTACAATTTTATAACAATTAGATTTTTAGATGAAGTAAAAAGCCAAATATTTCTGCTTCATTGAAACTCTATTTTTGTTCAGAAAAAAATAATTTCACTTTTCATAGCCAACTCAAGTCTTCTGAGCAGTGTAAACAAAATTGAACTTTGTAAGTTCAAGATGGAGGGTCAAATCTTCAGCCACAAGAAGGGAAATAGCAGAAAAAGGGACTGGCTGGGGTTGGAGAGATCTGGTGAATTGGGCTCATCACTCCTTGGAAGATGGGAAGGAAATCCTTGTGGAATGGCTTTTCCTGGGAACTACTTTCCTTTCACACTTGGCCATAGTTTCTCCCCTGTGTCCTCACCCACTCCTTCCAGCAGCAGTGGCAGCCACCAGCCAGCCTTCCCACACCTTTGTCTCACCTGGCTTTTCCCTCGCACCGAGGACCTGTGCCTGGGCACTGCAATATGCAGCCCCTCTAATCCTCATAATGAGTGATTCATATACTCCCCACACCTCTCAAGGAAACAATTAGCCACCTTAGACCAAACAAGGTGGAGGTCATGACCTTCCTAAGCTCAGCAGTGTAAGCAGAGTGGTGACAAAGCCATAGTGTAGCTGTGGGCTGTGTCCACTGTCCCTGCCCTGTTGAGGGAGACTGATCTGACTCTTTGGCAGGAGGCACATTTGTGTCATTAGAAGCTCTGTGATTAGCAAATTTACTCAAAACATAGGACACCACAGTCAAACTGCCTTCTTTGCCAGAAAGAAAAAAATAAACACAAAGTATGACTCAAATAGGTAAGCCTATGACACAGGAATTATATGGAACTTCAGTTTACAAACTTTTGTGAGCCTTATACGCAGGATTTATTTCTACCCTTCATTTAAATGTGAAAATAAAAGGCCACATGAAAATGATACAGCACAATTTCCTTGTGACTGCCTACTCACAGTAAAAACTAAATCGTGCACTGATCTGCAGATGACAGCATATCGTCATCATGAATAGTAAATTAATACTTCATAGTGTTTATCTGTTCACTACAAAAGTCTCCCCAGTTCCCTACCATCAATGGCCATTGCTGCCCAATTCCAGTCAAATTTATATGGTCTGGAAGGCTCCTCCCAGGTTGGGCTGATTTCTCAGCTATGACAGGAAACCATAAGCTTTGTAAAAAAACGGATATTTTGGTGAAGAAGATATCCAACTCTGTATTAAGTAATTGTTAAAACAAATAAGTACTCTGACCAATAATAGACAAAATTAATACAGATTAAGGATTTATGGAGAAGTTAGTTAAAGACACATTTTTAGTGTTTGGTTCAAGGAAAGCATTTTTTCATGTATTTGCCAAATTCCTATAGGTTTTTTGAGAGATCCATACTTTTTCCTTGCATTGTGTGTTTTGCCTTCTGCAGAGGTTTAATAATTGCAGTGTTAAGATGTTCCAAGTGTTGAACTCTTGATAGTTTTGACATGTCTGTTTGATGCAGTGAACAATATGAATCAAATCCGTATTTACATAACTGGCAAATGTAACGTATAATTTCAAAAGATATCATAGTTACACCACAATTACGCAAAACGGGTATTAGATTGTACTCTCAGATTTGCTACTACTTAATCTTTGTTTCCTTATTTCTCCACTTAGATCATAGTTTGTAAAGCCAAGAGACATTTATATGCATTTGAAGAATGGAGCTCAGATTGTTTTTATCAAGGAGCAGCTTCCGTCCTTCTATTTCAGCCCTGTGGAAAAAGCAGCTGCAAATCTGTAGCTTTGACCAAACGGTCTACTCTTGACATCTCTTCAAGGAGAGAAAGCAGTAAGATCTTTCTCACACTTAAGCAAGTAGTACAAACGACACATAAAATTGAAATTCTGTTTCAAAGCAAAGTTGGAGATTTGTCTCTGTTTAACTACTTGGACACAGGTTCACGCAGTGAACCACATGCGCAGATCCATGCACGAGATCAGGGCCTTTCTTAGGGATGTGACCCACGGAAGAGGAGAAAAAGCTGATGTTTTGAACCGATGGCTAACAAAGGACTGGGTGTTTGCTCTGTTTCACTACTGTGTCCTCCCTGCTACAACATGGATGTGCAATTGCAGCTGAACCACACCATAGGGTTGGTCCTATGGGCTGATGAGCAGAAAGAGGATACACATGCACAGTTATTTAGATCTTTGTCTTGTTTTGGATTCCATAAACATCTTAGTACTGTGTCCCAGAAAGACGTACTACAAATGCTTAATCCGCATATTCATGTGTCTTCTTCTGACTTCGGAAGTTATCCATATTTTTGCAGAAAGATTCTCTTGAATACACCAATTTCAGGAAGACGCTCAATAGCTTATAGAGTGAAAACTGTAAAGGAAACACCAAAAATAGTTTATAGTTTATTATGCACGATTTATTTAACTGAGTACCCAGGCAGCTATTTCTGTCTTAAATTATTAAAACAACCCATAATTCTTCAGACTTTCAAAGACAGCCACAGTAGGAAACATAATGGACCAAACCTTAACTCTGCACATGTGTAAGTACTATTTTGTCCTGCTTAAGTATTCATCTTTCCAACTGCTGTCTCTTCAAACTATTCCATTTCTCATATGGTTTAATGTTCTCTCTTTTTATCAAATTGTTTGAAGCCTTAAAGTAGAATTTCCATTTTCTTTAGGATTGGGTTACAAGTACCATTAATATATTAGAACAATTCTCTCTAGCATGCAAACAATTATTTTGGTTGCTTCATCATAAACGTAGTGATTCTGGTATGGAAATCAATATCCTTGAATTAATTGTACTGTATTAATGCCAAGTATGGTATTAATTAATGGCATATTAAGAGTCTTAATTCAAGTATCAATATCTGAGTGCATTAAGGTTCCGTTCTAGTGTATATCTTTTGTCTCTGTCACTTTCTTAAAGACCCAGGACACTGCAGGCATATGAGCCCTAGCTCCATTCCCTGGTTCCTCATGATTTTCTGGCATACATTTAAGACATGAATCGCAGTTTTCAGAGGAATTTCTCAAGGCCCAGGTTTGCAGTTTTCCATGTAGGCACCTTCAGTAATTGCTCCGCTTCGTGGTGATGCTGGTCAGAAGCCATGCTGGAGCTATGGGTGGAGCAGTCTGAGCTGAACAGATATCAGCAGCTCCTGGAGAAGATAAGGCACCTTCACAGGTTTTGACAGTGCAGGATTCCTTGCTCTTTGAGAAAAAAACCCACAAAACACCACAAAACACCACAAAACACCACAAAACACAATGCCCACAAAAACTATGCCTGTTATGCTGAAGACCTTTTCTCACAAATCCTTACCAATGAAAATCAAGTTTTACCAAAATTCAAAACAAGTCAATGAGAAGATTTTACACTCAAAAGGAAGAAGGCTGAGAGATATTGAACAGTTTGGTAATCTGCTTCACTTTGACAGAAATTTTATATGTAAAATTCATAAGTAGTGTGATCCTGTGTGGCACTGTAAAACCATCAGATATTAAACAGGTAGGTAGATAGAAGAATAGCTTTCCTTGTCAGGAAAGATTCCTGACAGTGGAGGCCTCATCAGCAGTCCAGAGGAGATTCACTGACCAATTTATGGAAATTACAGTACAGAATTTAAAAAGATTAACATTTCATTTCCAATGCAAATGTCATTTCTTTCTTTAAATTGTATCTTGGAAGATGTCATGTCTTAGGGCTGGACCAGCCACTAGATGAATGACAGATGCTCTTTATTAACCCCTCTCCCTTCACAAAGGGAAATAAGGGAAAGGGAATAAGGGAGAAAGACTTATGGATTGTAAAAGAAAACTAAAACTGCTTTAATTAAAATAGTAATAGTAATATGAAATATATACAAATATAAACAACATCAACCCCCCAATGGCAATTATGTCACTGTCACCACTGATGCTGTGGGCAGGCACTGGGCAAGTCCCAGACTGGACTCAGTGTCAGACAGGAACCAGATGCAGGAGCTGGATCCTGAGCTGGATTCAGGAGCACACGGATTGGGATCAAAGGCAAAATGGACAGAGTCCTTCTTGGACACCAGCCATTGAAGAAGAGAGCTTGACCCTTGTGGTCCCTCAGCTTTATATTGAACATGACGTCTATGGGATGGAACACCTTGTTAGTCAGTTTAGGGTCACCTGTCCTGTCCGCTCCTCTCCACAGGTGCAGCCTCTCACTGTGCACTGTGTGCACCTCCACCGTGGTACACAGGATTTAGCAGTGACCTTGGGCTGCACAGGAGCAAGTACAAGCACACCAATCCCTGGCAGTAACTGTAAACATCAAGTTTTATCATTTATAGAAGCAGACACTGTCTGCAAAAATATGCCGTTAACTTCAGACAGCGCAGTTAATTGGCAGAGATTGAGTTGAGAAGTAAAATTCCTGAACAGAATTAATTCTGTTCTAACTCAAACCAGGACAGAAGATTGGCTTCACAAGGGTAGTACACAGGTCTTTTTCTTCTTATATTTAACTTACATATGTACAGACTTCTTCACACTTACAGTAAACACTAAATAGTAGATATAAGCACTATATGTTTAAAATATTGTCTTATGTCAATTCAAATTTTATGAAACCAGTCTTTGGCTCTTTACTCATGCCTTACACGTGTAAAATCTGATTTCATGGAGCATGAGCAAAGGCTATGTTTCTTTCAAAAAGAAAATCCAGTTGTAAGAAAGTTCTGTCAGAAAAACTTGAATTAGAACATATTCACAGTCAAGAACCACCTTTTGCAAACTCCTCAGCACACTGAATTGAGGCAAGTTCTGTGTAAGGTATTTTAGTAATAGAATTTTGTCACAGAAATGTAAATATAAATGTAAAAAACTTGAACATTAGCAGACTTTCTAGATAGATAGGAAAAAAAGAATAAATATTCCTTTAAGCACCCACACTTTTTTGGATTTGAAATGGGGATGAAGCATAACTTGAACCATTGGATGCATGGCACCTCAGTGGTTTCTGCAGCCGTTGGAGAAAGTCCTGAAGTGTTTTTTACCATCCTAAAACTCTATCACATGCAGGTTTGCTATTCAGCCCTCAGCTTATCAGAGAGATGTATTTTTGGGACCCATTGCAGAGATTAATCATCTTTCTGGGAAAACCAGAAAGGATTATTCCCCGTGTCATTGAAGTGCCTCCACAGTACAAGGTTTCTTTGCTCCACGCAACACCAAGGACAAAGCAGGTGAGACAAGGATGCAGCAGATTTCAATGATATTACATGGGTTCATCTTCCAGAAGGGGCTCAACCACCTTTTAAAATTAAGCTAGAAGGAGGTAAAGAGGAAGACATCCCCAAAACAAGCTGAAATGCCCCATCACACCTGTGCGAGGAAAGGTATTAGGGGCCCCGTGGAAACAGGGGAAAGGAGGCTGTTTGCCAAGCAGAAACAGCTCCGTAAGGAAACATGATCCCCAATGTGAAGGTTACTGCTGCACAATTCCCAGGCAAGTTCAATTAATAAATGTGTGGCCTAAATAAACCACATCCTTCCATCTTGTTTTCTCCTTTCAGATTAGGACAATGGGGCTGTGCGGTGGGCACAGCATAAATTTCACTCTGGGTTTCATACAATACTTAAAAAAATATAAAAGTCTTTTGGCCTAAACGATGAGTCAGATGTCGAATATTTTGAAAGGCAGTAACACTGTGAAATTTTATAATAATCTAGAAGTGATCTAGCTGTTTCTACTCAAAAAAATGGAGTATGGGTAAAAAAATTTTATTGCACTCATAGATATTAAAGCAGAATTTTAAGGCCATTAGGCTCAACACAGGAAAATGCCAGAGTGTTTCTTTTCTGTGATGTAACTCATCCAAGGAATGATTACAGTTTGTGGAGTATTACTTTTTTCAGCACAAATCTTACATGTCTTTATAGAGAGCTGGGAAAGGAACACCAGAGGAGATAAAACTTTTCATCAACAGACTGCCTGACCTGTCCTCATGGGAGACAGCCTTAGGGATATACGGTCATTCACCTGCTGCTCCAGGCACCAGCAGCAAGAATGAGGGAGCCCAGTTCTGCCTTTCTCTCCCATGAACCACATCAGGTGTCTTCTATTTTTTGTCTGTTACCTGCTTGGCTGCCATCACGCAGTTGAAGATTTCCTCTAATCTCCAAGAAGTCTTCATCAGCGTCAGCACTCCACCACCATACAACTCATCAGTACCATTGTGAGAGACACAGAATCTGCCTTGATGCAACTTGAGCTCAAAATGCTAAATGTATAGAAAGTTGGACATCATAGGAACACGTCTTGTACAAAATGTCCAAAGGCCTGCGATCACCAGCAATTTCCATAGCCTTCTGCCCAGCCCCTCTGAGCCACAGGGCTGGCCACAGCATTGTTCTTGCATTCTCACTGGTACGAGGAATTGTGTATAATCACGTCTCCGCTAGGGCTTCAGCAACTCTCAGCTCCCTTTCAAAGAAATATAAATTGCCTCTGTATAGTTATTGTACCTTCTGGTGGAAAGGTAGGATGTATTTTATCTTATATTTCACATCTAGCATTTAGGCTTAAGAAATTAAGCTCTCTTCCCTTCCTTGTACTGCCGCGCCTTGCTCTTTTTATTGTTCTTTCATTTTTTGGTTTTTTGGCAGGAAAGATCCAGATCACATTGAACTCAAAGGATGAAAACCACAAGAATGTAAGAAAATCATGACAATCTTTGTTTAAATCACAGCTGTATGATGCCAAAACCATTTACTCCTAGTATTTATTCCCAGTTGTCAAAATCATTGCAAAAAGCAGTCCATCCGAAACACGTGGATTTAGTCACTGGCAGAAAACAAAGCAGGAGCCCTGTAAGGCGTATGAAGCACACCACACTGACACTGGAGAATACGCGCTTGCATAACCTTAAAAATAGTTTACATTCATCACTGCTTCAAAGAAACAAGACAAGATGCTGATAAGCTGAGTATCAATTATCTGACCCACTATGCAAACAATGTGAGTGACTCAAACTAACATTTGAGACTGGCTGTACTAGCCATTTATTTTGGCAGTGCTCAACAAGAGATGAAACTGAAGTGAAATTGATTGAAGACAGTTATTGATTACTCTGCTTTACACCACCATTTGTCCCGGAATTTCACAGTCACATAAGAAATTAAACACCTGCTTGTTCTTTATTTGTTTCCTCTGAATCAGAGACTGGAGTAATTGTGAAACAAAGTATTATATTTAAAGATTGTGGTATATTTAACATTGAGAAAGGACTCACTTCTAAGTTTTATTGCAAAATTCATTCCCAGCTCAGACGATTGTGACAATATCAAGCAGAAAAATATAGACAATGCCACGTGAGTGAACTATCCAAACCAGCCTTCTTATAGGTGTGCTTGCTTCTGTTTTTCAAGGAGACCCTTCTGAGCAGCGCAGAGAGAACAAGGACCACCTTTACTTTTATGTGTTGTGCAAGCCTGGGCTGCTAGGCTGTGGCAGGGCTGGCATCCTTGCCGAATCTGGATGCAACAAGTCTCATGGGCTTGCCTTGATCATGGGGACCCTATCAGTACTAAAACTTTGACTTTTAATTCTTGAACTGAATCACCCACTATCCTGCAACAGGGAAACATTTAAAGAGAATCTTGTCTGTAACAACATATAATTTAAGGCTTCACAGCCTTAAATTAGGTTATTCATACGGGTGCAGTTAAATATGCTCCTAAAAGCTTTGCTCCAAAGAGATGGATGTAGAAATATTAGCTGTACGAGCACTGTAAAAACAGAGTCCCTGTATCCTGTCTGATTGCATTCAGACCTTTAATATTTCTCATGCCAGCCTTTAGTGTTTGAGAATAACCCACCACATGGTCTGTATAAATGATGCAGAGAAGCTGTAATGCATGATATAGCAACTCCTTTTTTTTTTTCCCACACAAGTGAACAGCTGAAAAGGGTGGACTTCCACCTACTTGTGCCTGAATTTTTGTCATGAGTTGGATCTCCAAGACAACAGAGAACTTTGAATATAATGAAAAAAATGTTTTCGGCAGTTCCTTTTACCCTTTCCATACTGTTCTGAAAACAGAAATACTGTTTCAATAAATTTTAAATTTTATTCTTTTAATAAATAAATTTTCCACTGTGAAAATACCGCCACAGCAATCAAGTAGATTTACCAGTGCCATGTATTCTCAAGTAAACAGGACCATAACAGAAGAGGAAATTCTCCCCTCAACTGCCTGGTTTTCCTCCATTAAGGTTTGAAACTCAATGTCACAAGGTGGTTTTTTTACTGGGTGTTTATTTTGCAGTCATTCTTATATCAGTACTAAAGAACGTTCTAAAGATGAAAAATTGAAAAAGAGATTAGAAGTACTAATCTCAACTCCTCAAAAGCAAAAAATGCAACATGGCAAAAGAGGAAGTTTAATTATCAATAATGTTCACATCACGCAAAAAATTCAGATGTTTTTTGTGTCAGCAGATACTTGTTGGAGATCAATATTGCCATATATTTTGTGTGCTTAACTTTCAAAAACCGCTTGCTGAGAACTCATTTCAGCTTTCGGGTTTTTTGACTCATAAAAGCAATTGAGTTGTTTGTGATTAATTTCTAGTAAAGTGTGACTAATCATTTCAATCACATAATACCTCTGCTTTCTGAGTGAATAGGTAAGAATTCTTACTTTTAAAAAATGCGAATTGTAAACATTATTTCTGAGATAAATTTTCAGACAGTTCATAATTATGTGTGAAAAATGAATATTCTTATGAATAACTGCATGAACACTCATGATCAACAAGCCATGGACCATTGCAAATACGCAGTAAAGTTTTCATGTTTATTCACATAAATATCTTCAGTTCATTGTCAGTGCTATTTAGCTAGCTTGATATTCTGAGTAGTACTGCTTTGCAATAAACTAATACTGTTTATGTATAAGAATGCCATCAACAAATATTTGACATGAAAAGCCAATAAGAAAAAAGTAATTAAAATTTACATACGCTAGCATTTGTTTTATGCATCCTTATTTTGCTATTTAAACTTTGAAGTGGCACTGTTCCATTAATAACATTTGAAATTATATACAAACATCCAGAGGTATTTGTGTTTTCCTGGCAGAATGCTCTGTAATACGGAAGCAGTACGTGGTCCGTGGATAAAGGGTAAGAATCAAGTACTTGATCTTCGTTTTCCCAGAACAAAAGACAAAAACAGGAGTCGAGCCCATTTGCAAGGAGATGTTGTAGACCTTTTAAGTCACCATTTCAAGCTAGAACACAGCCTAAAATTCAGCCACAAATGCAAAAATTCGGGCAAAGCTACAGTAACGCTAACCGGTAGTAACTACTTCACTTCTTCAGAGGAGGACTGCTATTCCTTTCTAGTTCTTTCAGAAATAAATACACAGCTCGGGCAGCACAGGAAGATGCAATGCCAATAGCAGAGGAAGAAAATGCACAAACCTGAAATACTGGGAGATTCACTACCTTCATCCTCAAAAGGAAAACCAAAACATAAAAGTAGTTTGTGACTTCCCCCTGTCGGCAGTGAAAAGACCCATCTGTCTCCCAGCTCTGATTATTGCTATCCAAAATGTTATTGACAGCCTAAAGAGGCACATCTGGGCTCCTGGTACCTGCAAAGACACACACCTTGTCCAGAGCAAGCCTAAACAGACCACAGGTGACTCCAGTGCTCTGGCAGTGGCAAGGGTTACTCTCATCAGTCTTCACAGTGAGAAATTCAGGGTTCGAGCAGGGACAAGCACAGCCTGAGGGTAAATACGACCATGCCAATAATGTCAGCAGCAGGGTTTTGCTTTCCTTAACCATGGGATGGTATTCTGTGAACTACTGAGTGAGGATGGACTCCCCCAAAAGAAGACAAGGAAGGGTATCTTTGCACACTTACAAATGCAATGGGGTATGTTTTAAATTGGGATTGAAGTGAGAGGGAGCAAATTCCTTCAGGTAAGTATAAACAGTACAGAAGCTTAAAAGGTAGTGGGACAAAGTTTTGCACAACAGAATCAAAAGAGAGAGAAACTGTGATAGTGCATGCACTGCTAATCAGAAATGCCTTTATTCCAATGCAAGAGACAAGGGAAGTAAACTTCAGAAGCAGAAAGTCCTAATACATAACCCAAACCAGGTTTTAATTGGTAGAGAAAATCCAATGGGCTATTTTTCTATGCCAGGAATATTAATATGAAAGAAGCATCCTACATTCCTTTAAACATGCTTGTCGGCTACTAACAGGTAGGTTAAAAAATAATGGTCTTAAGCTGCAGCAGGAAAAATGAGGGGTAAAAGTGTAACAAAAAACCTGAGCATGCTCTTCAGCATCAGGAATGTTTAGGAACATTTCCAACATCTGTCAGGAACAACAAAGAGAAAACTGGTGCTGTAGGAGGCAGAAAGTAGATAAGACAAACTCCTGAGATCTCTTGCAGACAAGAGTTCTGTGTTTTTCTGATCCTCATGTAAACCTAAAGTGTGATTAGTCATTCAGAGAAGCATCAGAAGTATTCAGAAAACACGAATTTCATTTGGTAAAAATATTTTTCTTTTCCTATCAGAAGGAAACTAAATTCACAAGATAAAAAGAGTCGCTTTGTTTGTAAGCTCATTACACAGTGGGTGGGGGGCTTACATAAGGCTACATGCAGCTCAGGACAAGGCTCTGCTTTGTCTGATTTAGGGCAAGGGTTTCTTTGTCATTATTAGATCATCCTACTTTATTAAAGGACCAAAGAACCCCTACCTGGCCCTTCAGTCTCTCACACTGTGTCTGTTTTCAGATGGATTTTTTGATGAGGTATTCTGTCTAGGGCCTGAAGACAACTATTGCAGCTGCAGTTGGTTTTGCCATCTAAAAAGATGCAGTATAGCAAAGTTCTGGTTTCTCTCAAGTCATGTTTTCTGATATATAAAGTTTCATGTAAGAAAATATGTTCCACTCTAGAAGTGGTATAATATGCTCTTTCAAGGCCATTTTGATGTTTTGCAACTACAGTGTAATACTATAGTTCATAGGCTAAAGTGTAATACTATGCTCTCATCTTTATTCAACAGCAAAGAGATTTCCTTGCAGCTCAGATTACTTCACTAGTAAGGAATGTCAAATTTACCCCCAGATCTTCAAAAGAAAATATGGTTTCTACAGTCTCTGAATAACTGACTTTAACTTTTTGTCTTCTGCAGAAGACATTAGCTTCTATGGAAATGTGATAATTAACCTCTGAGGCTTGAATGTAATGATTACCAAGTTGTATGCTTGTAACATGAGTGAAGAGAAATGGTTCCTGTGTCTGTGAGTTGCTATAAAAGCACACAAGATCAATCAATCTTCTCAATTCATCTATTTTTGATAACAGGTTTCATGCTGCAATATTTAAGCTGGACAATCTTTTTATTTCTGAAAACATAATTAAACGTCTGCCTTTTTATTAATCATACTTAAATTCCTTCTGTGCTCGGTATGAAAAAGTGTTTTTATCTGAATCTACATTTTCTCATACCAGTTTAGAAATGTGTCATCACATGGTGACATATGGTGACGTATATTCCTGTGCTGCTCTTTCTCTGGCCTCAAAGCACTTTGCAAGCAATTGAGGTACTGAATGCTGTGGGAATTCACTTAATCAGGATATAAAAGAGGTGTTGTGAACACTGCAGACTTAGATGGTGGCTGCATAGTGACTATTTCACTGGTACTGAAATTCAGCTCCGTATGGAAGGAAATGCAGTAACAGTTTGCTTTTTGAAACAGAAAAAGCGACATCATGTGCAGCCATAACAAAAGCATCCTTCAGTACAAACAAATGTATCAACAACCATAACTAGACAATTCAGGGTTTAGCTCATGGAAGAACTGAATCTGAATCCAAATAAAATGACATTTTGTTATTGGAAATTTCGAAGATTTTGGAACCATCTGACAATTTCCTTTTGTTGAACGTGCACAGACAGTAAGTTCAGTACTGGGGGTTGCTGACAGAAGCTCCTCACTTTGAGTGAAATTTTATAAATATTATTTTAATTCTTTCTCCAGCTTTTTTTGAGAATCTTTCCACTCCTGCCTATGTTAGTAAAATATTCCTTGGTTCCTTCTATGCTGGCCTGCAGCTATGTGATGAACACAAAGCATTCAGTATTTAAGAAACTCAACCAAGGGACAAGATCTTTTAGTATATCTTATCTGCAAATACGCCATAGTCATATTCCATTCCTACCTGCAGCTGTCTGCTGATTACAGCATCAAATTCAAGTTGAGCTGCATGTGTTCAAAGACTCAGGGATTAACAGTAGATTTAACACAAGTCTGAATCTAGTTTTCCTTACAGCTAGTAAAACAAAGCCAGGTAAGAACTTCTGATTTAAATAGGATCATTGTTCTATATGGTCACACAAATGAGATAAAAGTACCTGTATGAAAGATCTTACGCTTGCACTGGAAAACCAAGAACAAATAAACTTCCTATTCTTAAGAATACCATGCAAATACTCCAGCAATGTATAGTGACGCTTTGCTAGCATAGTCAGAATCCCAATAGCTTAATAAAGACAACATGGATGCTGAATACTTGAAACATCTTCTTTTAAAAACAGTTAATTCTCTAACTAAATCCTCAGACATATTTATTTCCAAGCTATCTAATGCATATATACTTTCATGGTATACCTTAACTTCCAATGTTTTTTACCCAAAATGTGGAAGCAAACTGTCTTCAGCTCTTCTTTCATGCCTCTCCTCAGATAATAACTCTTTAGCTCTACATTACATACTATAATTGGCTGAAACCAGGGTATAGATCTAAATACAAACTGAGATGACAAGCTAATATTAAAAAAACAAAGTCTCCAGTCTCATATTTATTTTACTATGTTGTCTCCCTGCTCTTTCCTTTTTTTCTGCAATGTAAAAAAAGACTTTTTAATACAAAGCTTAGTCTTAAAACCACTTTTTAATGCCATCTCATGTACGTCAAAATCAAAGCCTTCACTGGATTCACACATCTGTCCCCGTACTGTATTTGGTTCACATTATAGCTATTCCTATTTAAGACATGCATGATGACTGCTATAGCAGAAATAGTCATACGTAAAAATTAGTAACAGTAATAATGTATGGACTTTACATCTCAGAGCTCATTTGACAAGAAGAAACGGGGTCACTACTTTATTTCAAATTAGGTATTTAAGACTTACATGTGTAGCACACATGTTATATATCATCCCCCTACTCTGAGGGGAAAAAATATGTGTGTAGCTTAGCTGTAGTTTTCTGCAAGTAAATGCCTATTGTGACTTTACAAGTTAGCTTCTTGCTTTAAAACATTTTTATGCTGTTGTGTTATATAATGAAAGAAACTGCTTCAAGTAAAAAATTTAATTCAAACAGTAATAATTTAGAAGGCATTTTCCAATTTTATTATATTTCCAATTGTATTATATTTCCAATTATATGGTCAATGGAGACATTTACAGCTGATAGATACTTCAGAAGACATATGTTTCAGTATGACATTTGCTTTGTCAGCCATTTGATTCTTGTCATGAATCAAACTCTGTTGGGCTGGGCTGGAACATATATATGCAAGGGTTTAAGTTGTGTCTTCAGTAAGTAGGCGAGTGTATATATACGTTTCCATAAAATTCACAGCATTGTCAGTACTGTTTACCCACTGTCAAGGTTTGAATTTGACATGGACAGACACTAGGGTTTCGTATTGAAATGTCTTGGCTTTACTATACCATTAAAAACCAAAATCTAAGCATTGTCTTCCAGGGCCAGAGTCTTCATTACAGACTGGAAGACAATGGACAAGGAGGGGATGCAGGAGCTCAAGCTGGGAAGCCATGTCCTAAGCAGGCATTTGCCCAGTAGCAGCCCCAGAAGGAGCACAGGTCTCACCCACCAGCGCCCACTCATACCTCACTGTCATGCATAGGGATTTAGGCTGAAGAGTTAACTGACACCTTCCTCACAAGATTTAATCTCAGATCCACTGAAAGTATTAGGAAGAGTCCCTCAGGTTGCACAGGACTGGGCCTTTAATGAGGAATGGTACTAATGTTAATGTGTTTCACCTATCTTTACTACAAAGGTTTCAATCTTGTCTGAGGGATTCCTACATCTACCCACCCAGTGTACTGTTAGTGCAGCTTTACTGAAGTCAATAAAGCTAAATTGGTCTAATCCAAATGATCTTCATTAATTTGATCCAGCAGAGGGTATGAATCACCTGTATTTACATTAAACATATTTATAGATGACAAGGAGAAGCAATGAGCTTAACTTAGCTTAAAGGTCGTTTCTTTCTTCAGAAGAGCTGTGTTTTATACAATATTCTTCCATCATAAATTTTAATCAAAACAACGGTCTCACTTGCTAAATGCCTGCTGTTTCAGCCTCCGTTGTCATCTCCACATAATTTACAAAACTTGTCAAACTGAAATTGTTTCTGATGGAGACAAATGTCCACTTGGGACTGTAATGAGAACATTGAAGTCATTTGTACTTGTGACCTAAGCAGAAAAACACATTAACTTGCCATTTTTATTACTGAAATTTTCACCTCCTAAGAGCAACAACTATGCAGTCTCAGTGAGAGGGTTTTAAAGTTTAGATCAAGTTAGGACCACAGCAATCCAATATAAATGACCATCGACTTCCTTTCAGATGGAAACAGACCTCTTGGGAATAAAACAGAAAAATGTCAGACACCATTAATGTGAACCGTGTAGCATGTTCCTGGGTTTCATGGTGGACATATCATGAATTAAATTTTTTTTCACAATTATCATATTTATGCTATAAAATTTTGTAGTCTTGCATTTTTTAGCATTTGTCTTAATCTTAACCTTATCTTAACCTCTTTTAATATCACAGGCTGTACAAAATATATGCCCAGTTCTGTGCCGTAGAAAACCTGAATTCTGTATGCCGTAGAACTATTTTGCATGCTTGTTGTTCCCACATTCCCGTGGTGGAATGAGTACTCCTTCTGCCTGAAATATAACTGAGAACAGTCAGAGACATTCAAGACAAAGCATCATCAGTCACCAGAAACCAAACATTGCTCATTCAGGAAATAAATTATAGCCATACTGTGTCTGTCTCACAAATCTAATCCTGCGCACACCTACCCAAATCCACACATATTCATTACCAGTTCATGGCCACTGTGACCCCAGCAAGAGTCTCCAAAGCTGCCTTACTCCCACAGTCTGAGCAGCACTCATATCTAAAAACCCTATTTCTCTGCTCTGTTTCTCTTCCTCATTCACCTTTGATAGTCTTCACCTCTCCAGAAGTCCTTACAAAAAGTCATTGGCTTGAGTTTCCGGTCAAACACCTGGGAAATTAAATCATCTGGATGATCACTGAGGCAGAGAGTTCAACAGATGGTCTTAAACAAGTAGGAGTTCTTCGGGTCTACAGCAGACAGAAGGGGAGGAAAAGAAAAAAGTAGTAACAATTCACAAGTGGCAGATCACCATTAACCTCAACAGAGCTCTGTGGTAGTTGTCCAAGGCCAAGTCCTTCTCTGAAAACTGTATGACTGGACAGCTGTTTGATCCTCCCTTTCCCTCTTACAGCTCACTCCCTACTGGCTGCCCTGAGGAAGGGAAGAGGCTGAGTTTTGGAGGCCCTCAGCAGCCTGCCCGTTTTGAGGCTTCAGGGAGGAGAGAGCCCCATTGCATGACTCCCATCCTGATAAACTATTTATTATTACTGCTCAAAGCTGCTGGTTGCTCCCCTTCACCGGTTCCCCACCAATCATCTCTAGCTGAGTTTCTATTATTCCTGCAAATCATATTTGCTTTAACCATCCTAGTGGGCCATGGCCTTTTACAGTCATTTAAATTAGCCAAGTTCACCACGTTGCTTTAACAGCAACTCTTGGCTGGACATGTGCTCTGCTACTACTGTAGCTTTGCTGAGCCATTCCTTGCACAGAAGCCTCTGGCACTATTTCGTCTCCTGAGAAAGGAGGCACTGATAGGCACAATCCATTCAGCATCCATGCCACAGGTGACGTGTTCAGTAGGGAGTATTTTCTCTTTTTAAAAAAAAAAAAAAAAAAAAAATTCTCAGAACTCTTTGTGCAGTTTTTCTTCAAGCCAGGTTGCAGGCTGCAGCTGTAGATCACTTTGATCACGCCAGGCTCTCAGGAAATTGTTTGCCTATGCTTTTCACAAGCTAAATATGAATGACATCATATCATTCCCTCAACTTTATAACAGAACTTTTTAAAGTAAGTGTCACATGCCATTCCTGTGTGAAAGTTTGACTTATTTCTGCCTGTGTATTGGCCCACTCTAGCCACCCTTCCCCTCTGTTCTTCACCATTTCCCTCAGCACCCGTGGGAAGACTGTTTTTCCAACCTCTGGGGAGCAACTGCTCCTCTTGCTCAGGCTTCGTTCCACCAGCCTGCATAATTAGACACTATAATAACAGTAACTCCACTACTGTTGTTACTAGTCTAGACTTTCACCAGTACATTAAAAAAAAACCCCAAAACACTGATCTAGAGAGTTTGAGATGCTGGGTTAGATACTCATTGCCAGCCTAACATAGAGCTGTAGCACAAAAATATGAGGCTTAGTTTGCTATACACCAGTTTTGGATTAGAAGAAATCATGATCTAAGTTCTGCTGCTGCTGTAAAACACACAGAACTGCTTACTGACCCATGGACAGGGAATCTAATGGATTGCAGAACTGGTTCTTAATGCCTAGTGTAGGCAATCTGTAGGTCCTGCTCTCACTGTGAAGAATATAGTTAAGGAACTTCAGTGGTTACAGGTTCTGGTTGATAAAAACCACCCTTTAGACTGCTCTCCCAGTGCAATTAGTTTGACAATTGTATTATTTCTAAGTTCTAAATGTACAGAACATGCAGATGGGAAAAAAGTCTATGCTGTCTGCTTCTATTTATCTTCTGCCTTATATTTGCAGCCATTTGTTCTTTAATTCCTTATTTAGTAAAAGAAACACCAAATAAGTTCCCAAACACAGTACATGAACCATTTGAAACCTATTTACATAAAAATACTGATTTATGGTTTGACACTGTATCAGATGTATCTGAAAATGGTTTCTATTAAAAGAAAATTTGTGTTACCAAAAATAAGTCTCTTCTGAAATGAGCGAAGAGGAGCTGTTGTCAGAGGGAAACCAAAAGGAAACAACAAACGGAAATAAAAGCCTAGGAAAATAAAACTAATTAAACCAAAACAATCAGGTTCAGGTTTCCAGAGCTGCAGTCTGGATAGTTGTTATTATTGTTCTTAAATTTCAGTTTCAGAAATGTTTGACTGGTTAAGTGGTTTCTGCATTTCCTCTCATTAACTTGATTTTTAGAAAGTTCATGAGAACATCTTGCTTTCTACTTTACCCTGATTAGGCTGTGCTTCATCTCTGTCCCAGCTGTAATGTGATAAACTATGATTTTGTGGCCAAATGTCAGCAATGATCTGAAAATCTCAGCTCCAAGACAATACTCATTGTCTCAAACTATATCACTAATTCACACGTAGTTAATAGTAAGAGAAACAGAAACTTGTCTTGGGAGTGGGGTGGGGGGTGGTGGGAATAACTACTTTGAGCAGATAAGCAAAAGGCAAGATCATAAGTTTAGACAGTGAGCCTCTGTGTTTGGTTGAGAATCGCTGTCAAAAGGTAAAAAAGAAAAAAAACTAGAAAGCTGTTGTTAACATCTCTACTCTCACTATAATGAACTTCCATGGCCCATTTGTACTGGCTTCTGTAAACAAAGGGAAAAAGCCTGCAAAAAACAATGTAGAACTTCTAAGTATGAGTGTGAGGGTCTCTTCTGCACTTTTTTGCACTTTTCTTGTGTTGATTCCTCTATAATCTGTTTCTGGAAGAAGATTCAGTTTGTGGATGTAGTATTTGAAACTGTGGGATGGAAAATTTTGGTTTTGTCTTCATTTGACAATTGACTACCACTATTCTAAAGCCATTTCACCAAAGGTTAGAGTTGCATGTGTTGCAAATTTAGAAGGCAGAGCAGCTCTGTCCATAAGCAAAATAAAACTGTGATATTCTGGCTTCTATTGTGGAATAATACTAATACGAAATTAAATCTTGAGCCCTATGAGAAATTTAGAGCGGAATACTAATTTTTTTTAATATGAATTGCAGTTACATTTTGAAGAAATAACTAATATTTTCTAAGGGAGATTTAAATAAGGCAATGGTGCTCTTTTTGTTCTTATTTTTATACTCTCTTAGATAACTTTCATGTTCCTTTTAAAAGAAAAGTGCTTCCTTTATGCTCAGATGAAAATGAACTTTGTCATATGCACAGCCTTCCTTCTCTTGGAATTTGAAAAAGAAAGAACATATTTACATTCCTCAGAGAAGTTAAACTGCATTATGAAAGTGTTATGGCCATTTAATACATTTATATTCAGCTCCGGTTTCTAGTGGCTTGGATGTTGTTACTGCTGTTCTCTGTAGGGAAAATAAATGCATTAAGGTCTCAGGTCTGCCACAGAGATTTACTGTTCTCTGAGAGTGTATCTTTTGCTGTTTTCACAGGGGGAAAAGAAAAAAGAAGAGGCATACACGTATCAATGCTTGTGGCTCTACATAAAGAGCAGTGCTTTGTTCTGGCATACTAAAGATACAGAACTATGTGAAGCACAGGGTTCCAACATGCTTATAAGAGTACATCCAGTAATCAAGCACTATATTATGCATGTCAGATGGATTTGTTTGCAAGGTTGGAGCAGTGGGAGGAGATGTTTATGTAAAAAGGTGAAAAAGAGGTGGGAAAAAGGAAAGTAGCAGAGACTGTGCTGCAATACAATGGATAATATGACTGTATGTGCCAGCCTAGTTGCATGCTTCAAAATATCCATCCAAAGAGTTTGTGGGGTACCAGGTGGAGACGAACACATAGGTTTATGTAAGGATCTTCCAGATTGTTGCATTTTCAGAGCTTCCCCCATTTGGATGTTTTTTCACACCCTGTACTCAAAGGCTGTAATTTCAAGTCCCACTTCACTGTTCCAGACATGGGCTGGCACCTTTCCTTTATACAGCTCTTCCTAGAAGCCAGGCATCCTTTGGACACCCAACAAGGGACCTGGGTGCAGCAGGAGCTGGAGTAAAGCATCCCAGTGTTCAGTTTGTCTTCCAGACAAAGAGCACTTCAGAACTATAGTCAGTTCTCGTCATTAACCTTCAACACTTTCCAAATACATCAGTCTTAATGCTGCATCTCTTAGGCCTGGAAAAATGAGTGGAAGACACTGAGCATTAGTGATGAGACATGAGATAAGAAGAAAGACTTATCTTGTCCAAAAAAAAAAAACCAAAACAAACTACAACATAGAAGAGAAAATGAGGGACAGATAAAGAAGTAGAGAGGAGGTCAATATGAAACTGAAAGTCTCCCACGAATCCTTTGAGGAAAAAAAGATGTTTTTGTCAGTAAGAAAATAAGTAAAAAGGTATAGGCTCATTCATCTTTTCAGCTGCCTCTCAGCAATTTTGGCAGCCAAAAAGAAGTGCCCAATAATACAAGCGTGAAAATATGATCCTTTCTATGTTCCTTCTTATGAAAATAGAGTGTGTTACAGTTTCAACTACTCCTTACATGGAATGAGCTGCAGGGGAAAATACACAGGCAAAAGTCTGTAATGCACTCAGAAAAAGGAAGGCAGGTAGAGATGATCTGTTTTTAGCCAGCACCTTTAAGAACAAGGAAACATGTACATAAAATCTAGTTTCTATTTATAGTGTTGAATGATGCCTGCTGCAAAATTTGAAACGTTAATGAGAAAAACTTTTGAGAGGTTGTGTTTCTAAAGCTAGACTGACTTACACCATTTATCGTCAAAGATTATTGTCTTCAAAGTATGAATTTTGCTTATTCTCACCTGAACCCATTAGTTTGTTTACAACATCACACTTTGTTGCCATGGAGACATCTATGATAACATTGAAAGGGATTTGAGCTTGTGATGGGCTGACTAAAGGCCCTTGAGTACAATCACTGCAAATGAGTCTTTATGTCATTAAGAGGTTATTGCTCTTCTAAGACCATGATTTCAAAGAGAATCTGAAAGTTATGAGCATATGATCTCCCAAAGGCTCAGCAAGCAAAGGTATTTTTTTTAATATAGTCCAAAGTAGCTTTCATTTAAAAAGCCTCATGGTTTCAGGGTCATGTGTCCTAATATAGTTTTAAATCTCTGAGATTGAATATAATGTGGCCAGATTTGTATCAGAAGGAGGTTAGCAGTAGCACCACAACCTACATTTAATATCTCCAGGAATGTTGCAACAGATGAAAACATAGCCTACAGCTATACACACAAGGCAAGAATAAGGTTATTGTGGAATTATTAGGCTGAATGATCTACTGGAAAGTTAGGGAAAGGAAAGAGTTAAACCAAAATGGACTTTGCTGGAACCACAAAAAGCAAGGAGCAGAAAGAGTCTGCTTCCAGGAAGACTTATCTGATGTTTAGTAAAGAACTAAGTTATGTTGAATGTTTTATGTAAAGATCGATTACATCAACAGACGACTACTGAAAACAATAAAGATCATAAATAATTTTTTGTGTTTGTGCATCATTTATAGCTCATACTATTCCACCAAAATCATCAGCAAGTTCAAGTGGATGCTTGGCAAAAATTTTAAGAAATATCACCACAATATGGAACAGCAGTTAGGGACAATGGAGATCAATATAAAGAGAAATGAAAAAGAGAGTCCTAAATGTCAGTACATTTCAGTGACTTCAAATCCCTTACAAAAGGATGTTTGAATGGAAGCAGCCCACTGTTTTGTTTCTCATGTTCAATTTTTTCTTTTTTCTTTTCTTAACAGTCATTCAACATTATAAAACTTCTGAAATAAAGTTTTCATTAAATGCTCCTAGCAGAGAGTACAGAAATGAGTCTGATTTTCCTTAGACACATGCTATTGCACTTTCAGGTGATGATGTTTTCCTTTTGTCAACAACCAAAGAACAACATTGTGGATAAAAGAAATAGCTTATAATATTGTCTTGCTAACTTTCCTGTAGATGTGATGCACATCAAGGGAAAAGATTTCTGTGAAACATTTGTTTTTTTCTTTTCATAAACTGGACAAGATATTTTCTCATCAACACGTGCATGATGTTCCAACGAGTTTAGATATATATTAATGACAAATCTTACACTCTGGCAATGGCAGTAAGATCAAAATAGACCTAAAGGAAATGTAGGAAGTGGATAAACCAGGAAATGTAAATATAATGCTGTAACACATACCACTCAGCACCGCAAGCCAGAAATCTCACCTTTTTTTTCCATCCTTTCAGCTGAACTTTTATTCTATTTAAAGAAAATTGTCCAGATTTCAACTGTGTAGTCCACATGGTGGACATTTGTGTCAGTATAAGACAAGAATTTGGTTTCAAAACAATTAATTCCGGGGTCTGGAATTATTCTTTCCTGTACTTTTGGGGACAAAAAGATAACATACAGAGCAAGACATTTTCATGAATACCCAAACATACATAATCTGATAATTCATGGAAACACATTTGCTTTTAGTATCCTTACATCACACATTTTTATACTTAAAACAATTCGGTTCCTCCTGTATTTATTGTGGTCTCTCTCTTACTGACAATATCTACAAGTAGTTTATAATAAACTTTTTTTTTGCTACGTTTATTAATGACAAATTAAAATCCATTCATAACCTTCTGCCAGAATAGTAGACCTTACCATCAAATCCATTATTGTCTCACAGTTTCTTGTCCATATTAAAGCAAATAATTATTTGGTTGTGTCAGTGCATTGTATCTTTGCTCATATTAACTAAAGTCAAAAGTTTAATATTTATTGATCGTTTAAACCTACAGAATGAAAATCTTCTGCTTTATATTATGTCAAGTTATAATTCAATGTCTGAATTTTCTTAATGGTTGAAGTATGTACAACTTCAGGCTTGCTTGTAAACATTTTAAAAATCTATTTAGTCTTTATAGTTGTTTTAGGCTTAACACTGGCTTGTTGATTCCTCAGTAGAGATTGATGTCAGTGCACAAATGTCGAATGAGAAAATTAACTGGAAGTGTTAAAAATAATTAAAAGAAGGGTGACTACAAACAAAAAAAGTTGTCTGAAAGGGAAACATGAGATATAAAATGGTAGTGCCATGGAACATGAAAGAATAAACAGAAATATTAAAGGTATGCATCGGTCACTACTGGAGAAAAACAGAAACTTCACAAAAAATACATTGAAAAGTGCCTGCAAACAACAGGCAAAGAATTTTGACTGGATCGTTCCACCAGTTAATTTTTTTTGCAGACAAGTTGTCCTGGAATTACAGAATGGAAATAGGCTTAACAAAAAAAAAACAACTCAAAAAAATCCCAACGACAACAAAAAAACCTGAAACACAACAAAACAAAAAGAAACAAACAAAAAAAAGAACAAAAAAGAAGAGGAAAAAAAGAAAAAAAACAAACCTTCAGTCCTTGACTCCCCTTATACTTCTTTGACATGGTTTGCTTTCCTTAACCCTCATCCATAAAAAAACCTCATTCTCTTCTTTGAAGGCCTGTTTGTTCACTGGCAACTGCTATACTTACGCTCTTACCAAAGGCTCTACTTTTAAAACCTCACTCCTGATGGAGCAGTTCTTCCCTGATGTGGACCTTGCAAGTTTTGAAGAAAAATGTCAAGCAAGAGGTAGACTGAGCAGAAAATTACAGTGTTACAGACAGTGAGTAGATAAGAACAAAAAAGCCATTTTCAAAGGGTCACAAACCTTGAGGAAAGTTCAGGCTGCCAATGGCTCTGGATGGACTAAGCAAGACTTCAAGCAACAAAAGACCAGTAGTGGTTTCTTCTCTACTTTCCTGGTTAGCGTGGATCAAAATCAAACAGACTTAAAATTCTCTCTCCATTATGCAGTTAGAGCAACCTGCACTTGCTGACCCTGCTTTGAGCAAGGCACTGGACCAGATGACATCCAGAAGTCCCTTCTACCCTCAACTACTCAGTGATCCTGTGCTACTAACCCTTGCATAATGTCTGCATTTGATGAAAGAGTAGCCTAAGTATTTTTACACACAAGTTCTCATTTTTCTTTTATATACTCTTTTGGTTTAATACTTGCTGTTCTTATGCTGTACATATGCTGCATTGGTCTTTTCCACCATGTAAGTTCCCTGATTCTCTGCCTCCCCTTTCGCTGAAACATAAGAGTCCTTGTTCCCATTCCGTAATCGCAGAATCACAGAATGGTTGTGAGATTGGAAGGGACCTCTGGAGATCATCTTGTTCAATACCCCATTCAGTCAGGGCCACCTAAAGCTGATTGCCCAGGACTGTGTCCAAACAGCTTTTGAATATCTCCAGACAAGGAGACTCCATGACCTTCCTGGGCAACCTGTCCCAGCACTTGTCACCATCACAGTAAAATATGTTTCCAGATTTTCAGAGGGAACCTCCTGTGTTTCGGTTTGTGCCCACTGTCTCTGGTCCTGTCACAGGACACCATTGAAAAGAGCCTGGCTCCATTCTCTTTGCACTCTCCTGTCAGCTATTTATAAACAATGATGAGATCTCCCCTAAGCCTTCACTTCAATCCTCTGTCTCTCTGCGGGTAACAGAGAATTTGAAATGGAAATTCCTGCTGTGCTGGAATTGTAAATGATTTGTATAATAGGCAAAAACAGCTTTTTCTGCTCCTTATAAAATGTGCAGCTTGTTGCTTTTAGACATTACTTTTAAAACAGGTACTGTTTTCTGCCTATATTGCCGATTTACAGAATGCTATTGTCAGCTGAGTTATGACTTCAAAAATTTGTCACTAATTTGCTTCATTAGAATGGTCTTGGTTTCTACATCATTTAAAGATACCAGTTACAAGGTTTCTGTCTCGGGAGACCTGCTGCTTCCCAAACAACAAAATAACTCTCCTGAGGGACTTGTTTGAGTTTTATACATGTGTTTGTACCCTGTAACCTTCTAAGAAACACTTAAATGGCATAAAAAAAAATTTAAAAATACCTTTTCTTTTTTCTTTTTTAAATTTGTCATTTGCAAAACAGTTAAGAAAGAGAATATATTTTATATTTACTGGAGGTTTGTGTCAATTCACACATATAAATGCTGATACATAAAACAAGATAACTTGTTAAATCCAATGACCTATTGTCCATTAGGATTAGTGTTCTGATCCTAACATTTGGTACAGCCCTTAACAAAATGAACCTTATCTTAGCAAGGAGGAGGGTCTGGAAGCAAGGAAAGTTCTGTATATTCTAGAATAAATCACAGTACAAAGACTACATTTCAGTATAGTTTCAGGTTTTGCCTTTAACTTGCTGGTTTTTAACAGATCTGCAACTTTAAGTGAATCCCAGGCACTGCAAAATAGCAAGCAAACAACAACAACAACAACAAAAAACCCCTAACCAACTAAAAATGTGTTGAATCACAGAAATTAAACCCAGGTAGGATAGATAGCTCTGCCGCTATTTCCATTCCAAGTTTTCTTAGTTTTTTAATATTAAAAAACTATTAAAGTACATAGGCCAGCACAGCTTCTATTTGATTCAGAAGTAAAATCTTTCCTCTTTTTTCTAAAATTCATGTCTGCTTAATGTAAGTAGGGCAGTGATTCTGCTCTAATACTCTTCAGCCATGTCTCAACTGACTATGCTCTTAAAACGCACTAGGCTCTTGGAATTTTTTTTTTTTTTTTTTGCCTGGTATGTCTAATAACAATTCTCCAACACAGCTTAGAAGTTAGAATGGACCACAGGCAATTCCCAAAAGGTAATTCAGACATGATTTGGAAAGCACAGGAGTTTAACAGCACAGTAAAACTGTGCCAGTTGGCCTTAGGACCAGCATAAGGGCCCTGGGACAACTAAGCTAACTAACAGAGAGACTAAACTGAGCGACAATAAAATACAGAGAAGCATATATGCATGACCATATCCTTCTACACTTTTTTTCATAAGAGAAACAGACTGATAGGAAAACAATAAAAAAAAAGAATCCAGTGGAATGATGAAACTGAGTGAAGTGTATAGTACAGTAATACTATGAGTGATGTGAAGTATAGTAAATATCTAAAAAGTACCATCAATTTTTAGTCAAAGTCAGCAGAATGGATGTGGAAGAGTGAATAGCAAGCATCTATAAAGACAACATAATTTCCCAAAATTTTTTTATAGGAACAGGTTTTTTGTAATGAGTTTTTGATTATTTCACCTGACTACTTTATTGCATGTCATGAAAATAAAACAAACAAACAAAAAAGTAAAAAAAAAAAGAACCACTCATTTGCCTGATGTATTTTGTCACTTCCTTGAGAGATACCAAGAATGCCCCAGATTATTTCCTGAACAATCTGCACTATAATAATAATATAACCAGGAGCTGATATGAAAGTACAATAGTATGAGAACTGAGCGAAGTTTTTCCAATCACAGTGAAAGTATGACTACAAGAATTTTCTTTGGGAAAATGTTGATTTTTTATTCTCTGTGCATTTACCCTATGATATTAAATATTGAATATGAAGGTGTTTTATTCAAATTTTTATGTGACTGTGAATTAGGTTATCTCAAGAAATAATCCTAGAGTTCATAAATTCTCCACCAACCTTCCAGAATTCTAATTCTGATCTGGATTAAAATCTGTCAAGAAACACATCATGTTACAGCATATTTCTCAGTCAAATGATCTCATTTAGCACAATTAATCAACACTTAAAATCCTTAGTTCTGTGCACTCTTGAGGAGTTGGAAGTGACCTGCATTGCACAACTCCTTCACATCATGGGCAAGTTCTTTCCTCAGAATGGAAGTCTGAGTACAGCTCTTAGGTTTGACATGCAAGCCCAGGAATTTAATCAGGAATTTAATGATCTAGAAGGGAATTCAGAGGAGACAAATAGTAATTTCCTAGTGCTCTGTTTAAAATGCAGTCTTTCAGGTTCCCCTTTTGTGCCTATTTTTATCATTCCATCTCTCAAAAATCTCCAGTCAATCTAACTTATCATAGAATCGTAGAATGTTTTGAGTTAGAAGAGACCCTTAAAGGTCATTTTTCATCAGCCTCTGAAGGGTGTATATACATGCTAATATGGTGAAGCTTGTGACACTTTTAAAATAACAGTTTTAATTCCTTGATGGTGGGTCAAGAAAGAGGGCTTAGGAAGCATTGCTCCTAAAGGAAGGCAGGTACCTGCTACACAGTCTTATTGGAAAAGCATTAGTGTGCTGCTACTACCTGTCACGTTAAAGGCAGGAATTCAAATTTTGCCTGCCAGAGCTGGAAAGGACTTTCACTGAAACACCTTTGCAAAGCAAATAAAACTAATAAAGAGCTTATTAAAGTGACAGATATAACAGATTCAGAATTGCCGTTGACGAATAGACTCGCTGCAATAGGCCTAATAACTAATATATAGTAGTAATGCCAGCAAAAAGAAAACTATCCAGGGTATATTCACTGTGAGGTGAAGGCACAATTCTTACCAAGAGGGCAACTCTTACCAAGAGGAAGGGGAGTACAGCCCATTGATCGTCCTTGCTAGGTCTTCCGTCTTTCCTCCCCTGCCAGGTATTACCCTTCCTGGCTATTTATATCCTGACTCTGTTTTTCTCTGCCTTTAGCATGATTCGGCTGGAGAGATGAGTAACATAGTCATGTATGTTTAGAATGTACTGCTTTAGGCATATTAGCATATTGAGGGGTGCAAATTTTAATATTAATTTTGCAGGTAATTAGTCAAAGGTCTTTGCTCAGACACTAGGACCTTCGACATTTGCTTGCTTTTTTCACTTAGTTAAAACAGAGAAGTCTTATCTTCACCAGACTCCCTCCTTCAGCCATTATTTATGCCAGCTCAAACAATCTCCACTCCTAGAGATAACACAGGAAACTCAAGTTTGCAAGCATTTTGTCCCTTTGTACAGAATCTCCACACTATATAAAATACATATGAAAATGTTATATTTGAGCCCATTAACATCACTGTTGATGTGAAGTAATATACAGCAGACCTGCCATAAAAGTGCATCCCTCAGACAGTCCATGACTGTCATCAAACAAGCTTCCTCTCATCATGAGACAAACCCACAGTCCATCGTATCAGTTCTGGGTGGTTCAGCACCCTAGTGGCAGAAGGCCTGATCCTCATCCTTCCCTCTGGCTGAAATCACCATCACTTCTACAGATTTGAGCTCTTGCTTCCAGGGGACTAAGCTGACCACATTCTGAAAAAGATGAGCGAGAGTATATCTAAACACTATTTATTACCTCAAAAGCCAGAATGACTCATCATAAAATGAAAAGAAACCTTTTCTTGACTTTTTTTCTTGCCATCGTCCTGTTCTTCCATATCTTTGCAGGTACAGCCTCTTATGTTACACTCAGGTCATTACACTGGGTTTCAGGGAGCTGCTTATACCACATACATACTGTGCAGGAATTTCGCTTACGCTCTCCTCCACAAGCTACAGAGACAGGATGGAGAGAGCCAAAATTGGTACTTTATTTTTGGCACTGGTAGACAAAGGATAAATTAAAAAATTAATTTGAAGACAAAAGCCACTTCTGCTTGGTAAACACTGATAAATAGATAAATATCACCTTTTAAAACTACTTTAAAACTACATTTCGTCCTTTTCTCGGACTGCTAGTGCAGGAACCATTGCTGGAGTTACACAGGAGGGATGTTAATTCTTACAGCAAACATGAACACTTTCTCTGTTTCAAAATCCTTATCCAATTTTGGCAAGTGAGTTAGAACGTTCTTTTAAAGATATTTGGATAAAGATTAATCTACCATACTTACTATGGAAAGAAAAAACGTTAGGTGCAGATTTGGAAATCCAAATGTATAATATGGAACACCTGCGAAACCTATCTCAAATTATACTGACAGGAATTCTTCATCTTTGTATCCCTTTTCTGTAGAAACCCTTCTTGATACAATCATTCGTCTTCCTAGATGGCCTTGGGAGGATCATGATTATTAATAGTGATGGAACCAATAATATAAAAATTACTGGATGTGCATTTGAATGACCATATTTGCTTTCCATAAGGACTAATACAGCTGCATTTCCTGTATCAGTAGGAAAAGATGTGGCGTCTTAGTTGCTGTAGATTCTACCTCTTATTTTTAAGATAATTTTAACTAGAAAGACTTTTAAAAATAGATTTTACTAGCAGAGTTCATGAAAGATCTTCTAAGGATTTTTTCCCTAGCAAAGCTCTCCTTCCTAAACCCTCGGTTCTTTTGGCCAAACTCATGATAGAGGGGCCCCACGGAAAGCGCAGTATCACAAGCTACTTAAAATATGTTTCATCATGTGTGGGCCAAGGAAGGACCAATTTGCTTGCAACCCTTGAGACACCCAAGAGGATTCTGAAGGGAGAAGAGCTGGGTCAAGTTTCCCTCCCTGTAAGCATGCCTAGTTGGGCCCCACAGCCATTCCTGAACTGTGTTTGAACTGAGTTCATTTAGGGTGATTTCATCATCTCACAATAAAGACAATTTAATTGCAAAATCATTTGCTGTCTTGAGAAGAAATGTCTCTGAAAAGAATCTGAGGGTGGGGATGAATAATATAAAAATGGATTTCCCTAAATGCACAAGTTTGTTTTAGGGTTTCAGTTTTCCTTTCATCATAGATTTATCCTAACCTTTTAATAATACTCTCTTTATTTGACTGCCAATTTTTGGTAAGACGTCAATGTAACATTTCAAAGAAATAAGAGCTGTGTAAAGAGCTGCTATTTTCAGTGTTGCTGTGTTGCTTCAGAGTAGTTTTCTCTCATTCCTATGAACATTGAATTGGCTGCTTAGCTGTTAAAATTAATTAACAGTAAGTTTAAATATTCAAAGTTTCAGGTGCTCAGATCTAGAGAAGAACTATGTTTTTACCTGATTTTTGCACAATCCCCACCCTTTTATGACTGTTGTATAACATTGATCATATGTCAGGAGCACATGCGAGGGAAATAGGCTTATAAAACTGACACCAGTGAAATTGAAGCCGCTTGGAAAACAGTCATTTTATATGAGTATTTATATATCTCAGTATCTATAGTTTGTATTTCAGCCTCTAACATGAAATGGTAGTAGATTTTGGTCTGTATTCTACCACACAACAAAGCTTGTATTTGGAGTAATTCAGTGGTCAGATGCAGAGAAAAAAGTATGTTCAGATGTTATGCCAGGCTTCACCACCATGAAGAGTTAGCATGCACAAGGTAAATGTCATCACATATTTTACTGAACTAGAATCCACAGAAGCAGTGATTTTCCACAGCTCTTTAAGGTCACATTTATTTGGATTTTTTTTTTTTCACTGAGTTTAATATCTATGTTTTTTTCTTATCCAAAATAGACAGGAGGAATTTATGGCACAAAACCCAATAAAGTTAAGTGCAGTATGCAGTTAAATAAGTGGAAATATAGAGAAAATAATGAAAAAACCACAAAGATAATTAACTAGGAGTATGTTCAGTCCATTACACAACTGTGTTAATAGTGTTTATATATTCTTAAGGTTAATAACTAATACTGAATTCAGAGTCTTCAAAAACATGCATAATGACCAAATTCTTCCCCTGGATGCTGACAAGCTAACATTTTTTGTTCAAAACAACTTTCCATCAAGTTTAATAGGTGAATAGTTCATCTGATTTCAAATCTCTCCTCCAAATCAGCTTGTATGTTTTATAGGGTTGTATTCTGTAGTTTTGACTTGTAGAAGTCATGCCTGAATTTATGAGAATCCACTTGTACCTTCAGCCTCCACATATATATCAGCATAAATCGAAAGCAACTCCAACAAACTCAACAGGAAAAAACAATGTGAGAGAGAAAAGTTAGCCCCAGCTTTGTTCACTTTTGAGTGTAAAGGCTGCTAAAAATTTTTCTGTTGGGAATATCACATAGACGTTTCTCCTTTGTTAAAGGTTGGAGGAATGAAGCATGCTCCAAGTTTTGTCTTGCCCAAAAATTCCCTCTGCAACAGCAGTGAAGGATCACTGGCATAAAGATGGCTTTTCTCTAGCTTGGGATTCCTTCACACCTGGGAACACCTCGGTCTCTTCTCTCCTTGACAGCTGGTAAAGGTTTCTTACCAATATTGGACTGAATGGACAAGGGCAGTGCAGCAGATCTGGGCAATCAATACCTCATTTTTCTTGCTTAATGATGCAAAAACTGAGCTGGTTTCATATCACTGAAAATGTAGTCAGAGGCTCCCAAGTGTTTTTTTTTATGTCTCTGTCATCTTAGTTAAAGACATAAACCTCAGTTAATTATTTTGCTCGGATGAAAACACTAGCAAGTATAGACAATATTAATAACAAAAATAGAACAAGTAATCATAAATAAAGTTCAAATGAATCATAGGGACTGGTACTAAACCTGAGGCATTTTCGTACAGCAAATGCTATACAGCATTTCTAAAATTACACAGGATTATCATATTAAATCATTGATGATAAGCTTTGGCAATAACATCAAGACTGGTGTTAAGGAAAATAGAGACGTTGAATCATCAGGGATAGACAGCAATTTGCCTATGAACTCAGGTACATGTTTATCAAGCAGTAAGTACAGATTTTGCAAAGTCCAAAGGAAAAAAAAAAATCATTGTAGTACAAAGTTCTAAATCAAGAAACCAGAAAAACAGGGCAAATACATAGAATGGAGAAAACAGTGACTCCAGAAATGATGACAGACTTGAACGGCTCTGAATTTGAAACTGTATTAGGAAGAGCTAAGGGACTTCCTGCTTAGTTAGTGTGAAAGGTGGAATCATTATTTTCTTTAAGGGAAATAACCAAACACTACAAGGTTGTTTAATCTGAAAGAAAGATGTAAGGAAGGGTGATGGAAGGGCTCCGAGCTTGGTAAAAACACCAAGCATTCTAACAGTGAAGCTCATTGATTTCCCATCTCTTGCCTTCTCCAAAGCAAGACAGGATGTCTTTCTTAAAGACTTTTTTTTCTCATAAAACAGAAGTTATTTGGCTCAAGCATAAGAATAGCTGGGGGAAATTTAATAAGCTGTAGTATGTTTAAACTAGATGATAACATGAAGGAAGGCATAGTCAGAAGGTTAAACCTCTCTACAGTAAGTGGAGGCAGAAAAAATTCAGAAAGCTTAAAATTTGGCTCTGTCTTGAATTGTCAGCCAGAGAAGACAGAGGTAGAATTCGTAGGCTAAATATAACATTTGTGATGTCTTTATCTGTCAGATGGCTTACAGTGTGCTACTAGCTTCATTGAGTTTAGAAAGAAAGAGCAGAGTGAAACCAGAACAGGTTTTTCAAATGTGCAGTAAAGCGATGTTGCTTTTATCTCAGTTTTCCTCAGGGTTGTAAGTCATTCCAAAAAAATGATAAGTGCTTTCAATATTTCCCCTTCAGTCCCAACAACAATTTTGACTGGCCATTCTTCTTCCATTGTTCTGTATTTGCACAAATGTAAGAGAAGAAGAAATCAGTCTACTGAGCCTTTCCCCAGTTCCACAGAAAACTGAAATTCTCCAAATACCAGCATCACAAGGCCAAGAACAACAATATTAGTAACTAAATAATAATAACCAAATAAAATTCATCTTCTGTAAGCTATTAAAACAAAGTTTCCCAAAGTTGTTCTAACTTTGTTGGACTAAATCAAGGTCCATACTGTGAATACTAGAAGCAAAGAACCCATTGTTAGGGATTTGTATAGAATGGCAGTTTGTTAATCCCAGCAGATTCTTTCCAGAATTGTAGCATTGATCAAAATCTGCCTATGGTGCCTGGCAGCAGATGTCTATCCACCCGATATCCAATCGTCAAAAAACATTTTGTCATATCCACTCTATTTATTGAGAAAAAAAAAAATTCTAACAGGATGTAGCTCTAGAGTACAGTTAGAAGAAAAAAGAAGGTAAAAGAGCCACATAAATAATAAGTCATTCTCAGAAAATCCCAGCAAAGAGACAAAGAGTGTCAGCAAAGAAAAAAAGAGAACGTAACAGAGAGATACAGAACCAGAAAGTTATGAGGAAATAAAGTGTGATCATACAAAAACTTGTGATGTTACATATAGGTGGATATATGAAGGAAAGTCTTTCCCTGAGAAAAAGGGAAAGAACTGAAGAAATTAATTGGCAAAGCTAACCCCAAATTAAGTGCTTTCTATCTGTACTAAGGGTTAGGTCACCCAGGCTCCTAGAAACCTGGCAGTGAATAAGACAGTCACTTGGGGCTCAGGCTGCAGATCAAAACAGGAGACTGAGGAAAGAAGTTGGTCAGGTCTGTGCTGACATCCCTGAAGTCTGAGAGAAGCCATATGGTGCTACGTTTGAGAAGGTTTTGCTCCGGTACCATTCACATACCATGCTCAGGTATGTGAAAACACAATATTCCTTCTGGAATATATACCTAATGAAGCAATGGAGATTTGAGGAGATGGTTGGGGTTTTTTTTCTTCTGACACTGCTTCTGTCATCTTGGAGCACAGAATGCACCTTTATGTGTTGAATTTTATTGTGTTTACAGCAGGACTAGCGTTTAAATACTGAAGGAGGAAGAAAAAAGTTAAAAGTATAGAGAATCACCAGAGACAGCAAAAAGGAAAGAGCATGACTTCAAGAACTATGTTTTCATAACCCAATATGGCCCTTTTGAACATTTCAATGACCCCAGTCCTTCTTCCACTCACTTTACATGAACCATCAGTATGGTACTAGCATTCAGGTCAAAAAAAGCCACTTATCTGTAGAAGAGAGTAGATTTCAGGACTCTTAGCACTCGTTTTGCTACCTCTTTTGTGGTGAGCTCATGAACCTGTTTCAGCCATTCAAATTGGCCATCTCAAACACGTCAATTGCTTTCTTCACCGGTTTTGCTACAAGCCCCTGTGTCTCTGCTCTGATTCATTAAGTCTTGAAAAAACACTTCTAAAAACCTTACCTCAGAGCATTACCCCAGGAAAAGGGCTATGAATTTTATTAAAGAATCACAGGAAGATTAGCAACAAATGTCTCTACCCACACCATGCTGTTTACATTTCAGGTCTGTTTTATTAATTGCCAAGAGTCTAAGACCATTTTCCTTACTCCCAGTTGCTTTCTGCCGACTTCCTCAAGCTTTAGAAACAATTTCATCACAACAATTAACCAAGGAAAAAAAATCCGTCTGCACTTGATTGCCGTCACAGCTGTGGATGCTTGGCTATGTAAAGAACCCTGGCTACAAATCTCCTGTATAAACTCAGTTGCCTTTGTTATTCGCACAGTATTTTTACTAAGTAATTTCACTCAGAACAAAAGTGTCTATTTAAACAAACGCTGCAGCTGTCGGATGCTGCAAACATTTAGAGTCATGGAAAATCCTCTTGCTAACATGTTCCTGGATTCATTCTCACATCAATGGTGTCAGAGCAGACTCTTTTCTACGTCTGTAACTGTTCCTCCACAGGCAACATACACTACTTTTGTTCTAGGTTTTTATTACTGATCTTCTCCCACGTGCACTCTTTGCAAGGATGTGAATTGTTGGGATGCGTATGTTTTGCCATCAGCGTTCAGCTGCATGCACTGAAATGCATTTCTCAAACAGCTTCCAAAGACCTTTATGACAAATGCCACAGAGCTGTTCCGCTTATTTCTTTTGGCTATACTCTCATGTTCTCAAATTCATACAGATTGCTCATTGTCCAAAAGTCTCTATATGTATGTAGGTCAACAGAACACAAGTCCTGGAACAGAGTGCTACACATTCTAGGTTTTGCAGCTCTATATTTCTCTGGCCTCTGAACTATTATTTAGTGTGACGATCCTTGATGACTATGGACTGTTACTTTTTTTTTTTCTTTGAGAATTATTTTAAAATGAGGTGAAAAGATGCAAATTAGATGGGCATTTGCTGCTTGTCTGCCACTCCTGTTACTCTTCCAGCAATTGCTGCAGCGTGGCAAAGAGTCATAAAACATTGCTACCAAGTACACAGATAAGCACAGGAATCTTCATTGTCAGCACTGCTGGAAGCTGGTCTCTCTGAATCCTAGAGAGACTTTGGCACAAGTTTATAGACACCTGGGGCCGAACATGAAAATCTACCTATTAAACGGAGCTTTAGAATACAAAAACAACTATCATTTTTACAGATCACTCCTAGTAGGAATATATTTTATATTTCTTACTTTTGGCTTTTTACCTTTAGTGAAGTAAATGCCTAATTAAGATGATTGCAAGAAAAGTGAGGGCCCCCTCCAAATAGTTGCTATGGGCACTAAACTAAAATCTTTAGCTCAGTCTTTAGGAATTCTTAGCAACCCAGAAGCTTACCACCAGTTATTTTCTAAACTTTCTTCTGTAAATAATAGAAGTGCCCTCAGAAGGAAAATATTTGTATGTTGTACACCACGCGCCTAGCATCTGCTAACTGTTTTTTTTTTTTGTTTGGCTCAATTTTGTAGTTTTGCTCTGTTTGCAAAATACATGAATCATGAAATGGATTTTTTTTTTTTTTAATTTTTTTTTCAGTATTTCTGGACATGACATAATTTTGGATCTCTCGTTTGTTAAGGTGCCAGAAGGAACTCTAACAAACTTCTAATTAGAAAATATTTGTACTTTTTCTTCACACAAATTTTGAAAAAAAAAAACCCTAACATAATCAAAGAGATTTGCAAGAAGTGTTTGTTTATTGTGCACAGAAGAGGAAGGGCTGAAGTTTATCTGCAGTTTAGTGAAGCTAGCAGAGGACATACAGTTGAAATCACTCTAGAGTGACACTGCAGCAATCATAGGAGCAGACGGTCTGTGAGGAGAAACATCACTCATGCAAGAACATGATATAGATGCTGTTCTGGGAGGCTCTTGGCTGGCTGACCCACCTCTGTTGCTGCCTCCGATACAGTTCCTGAAGAACCACCTTGCATGACAGGAACGCAGCATTGCGGAGCACCATGTGAGAGGGGAGTCTGTCATTGTGGAGCACTATGGGAGAGGGAATTGCTGCATTGTAGAAAGATACATGAGCTCTGGAAAGATCCTGTTACCCTCAAACTTCTTGAAACTCATTCTATGGGTGACAACGACACCACCAAGGGAAATGGATTGAGCAGCTCTAACAGCTGGGGTGAGGGACAATGGAGTGGATGCATCCTGCAGTCCAACACCTGTCTGCATGGCTGACATTGCAGACAAAGCATTGGCTTTTATGACCAGGGAATAAGAAATGCTGGAGGACATGAAATCCATATGACAAAGGGGAGTATAAGCGTGTTTGCTAGCTGGCTTTGCTAACCTTGTGAGGAGGGTTTAAAACTAGGTGCTGAGGGCAAACTTTGGGCACTGAAGATGGTGCCCAAAGCAGAGTGGGTGAAGGGAAAATAGAGAGGAATCACTCAAAGGACAGAGCCATCTCTCTCACTCCATTGGAAGGTGGTACAGTTGGAGCCTGTCTCAAATGTTTGTTCAAGAATAATGCACATGAGAAATAAGTAGGAGGAATTAGAGTCCATGCAGTCAGACATCTATGACATCACTGGAAATATTGAGATGTGGTAGCACTGCAGAATCTGTGGGAATGCAGTATCAGTCACTGTTAAGGAAGATAACAGTTAGGGAACACTTAAGCCATATGGACATGAACAAGTCCACAGAATCAGAAAAGATGCATCCCTCTGGGTTCTTGTAGATATCATCAAAAACCCTCTCTCAATAATATTTGAAAGGTGAGAGCAATCACAGAAGTTTCCTGACAACCACAAAGGCAGCAAATATCATACCCACTTTCAAGAAGGGCAAGGGTGAAAATCAGGAGAATACGGGGGTTACTCACCCTAACCCCATGGAGTCCTCAGGGAAGCCATTTTTAAACACGTGAAAGACAGTGGTTGGGAAGACTGAGCATGAATTTACCTAGGATAAATCAAGCCTGACTAACCTGACAGCTTTTTATGATGAGATGACTCATGTTTTAATAGACACTTTCACAGCATTTTAACTTGCACAGAGGTAAAGAAGTAAAAATCTTTCAGTCACCACAGGTTAATATTCCATATGCTGCTGTATGTTTATAAGACAGAAGTTTTCTGTAATTATGAAAACCTACTGAATTGAATCTCAAATAAAAATACTAAAATAAACATCCCAAGACTGTCATGTAACAGAAAACGGATCCTACTCCAGAATTTTATTTGAATCTTCTCTGAGTTTTACTCCCATGACTTGGGGTCAGTTGACTGTTCAGATGTGAAGGGTGGAAATACTTATGTCCACAGTTTAAATTTCAATTCTCTCTTGTAGTTTGGTTCATATGAGTATTTATGAATTTACATGTTTCTTCATTTCTTAAGAACTGCAGAACCTCAGGCACCCATCAAATACCTGTCAGTGTTCTCAAAGCCAGGCTTGGTTTGACTATAACCACACACTGTGTTGAGTTTTACAGCAACAGTATGGAAGCATTTTGTTGAAGAACTTCAAGGTGTTTTGAAAAATCTATAAATGCAGGGAAATGAATACATAGTTGAAAAATCACAAACAGTTCACTGATAGACTGTAGAAATAGCCCAGAAATGTCTGTCCAATTATCCTTCTATAACCAATGCCTGAAAATACAATTGTACTGTTCTAAAGACCCTTATGTCATCTCTTCCTGAAAGAGCCCAGATGTACAAACTCATTCTTCTTTTAACACATTTTTTTTCTAGATTTCAACACTGCTCTCATGATATTATACGGACGTCAAGGCTATCTACAATATGTCAGCAGGAGCTACATATGTTAATTCACACATTACTAATCATAGATGTATTACTGCCAACAGCAGGACCCACAGGGAACGGTCATCTTCAAGACACATTCAAACATAATGCAGATCTCTGAAGACATTTTCTTTCAGAAATTACTTGTCTTGAATATTTTTCTTATTTAATCTAATTTTTACATCATTACTTATGTTTTCATAAAGGAAAACACAGTCAGTTCTTGGTGATCATGTTATTTTGCCACACCCATAAAAAAGAACAATAAGACATGCTTCTCCAAAGTGCGTCTTTGGAGTCTCCTGAGCTGTCTTCTCCAAAGCCAAATTAAGTTTTGTTAAATAGCTAATTAATTGACATTTTGGATTGCTATGCAAATCATGACAACTTATTCAAATTTTCTTTTAACAGACTGAGATACTGAAACTTAGATTCTAAACACATACCCTTAAAAAAATGGAAATCTGCAAAACAGGTCTCATGAACTGCAAAATATCTAAGTAGATTAAGCAGAGACACTGCTTATAATGTTTTATAAAAAATCCATTCTTTAGCATTCAGGTTCTGGATATCTCTATCATTATTACATGTATTTTTCCATTTGCAAAAGTGTGCCAAGAATTTATATTTCCACACAGGTAAATGAATAATATTAAGTCTGTGGGGTCCAGAAAAAAAGGTATACTTTCCTCTCATCTTAAGTTTTAAATCTAACAACCTATTGCTTCGAGACTGAAACAATACATATGTTGAAACTATCGAACTTTTGGAAAGCAAACACATTTACTAAACCATATCAACCCATGAATGTCCTATGTTTGGTCACTTTCCTCTTTAGTTGAGCTTTTGTGGAATATAAAATGTACTTAGAACTTGTTCACTTGGCCCAGTATTCTCTTGGTTGAAAATCATCCCTCGTTACCGCCAAATGGGGACATTTCAAGTGTTATTTTCAGTTTAAAAGAAATGGTTCTAACACATGTAAACTATAAAGTTGATTTACAGTTAAACAGTTAATATACCGTATTCGGTAGTGAATCCTGGCTGCTTATAATGTAGACATAAATTTAAGATTTTTTTATGATGCGATGTTATCTACTTATTGACAGTTTATCTTGTTAAAAGTATTACTGAGAGGCAGGAATCTAACATTGCTGCTAATACAATATTTTTCCCGCTTCCTAAAGTGCCACTTGTTCTGGAATCCTTTGCTGATGACCATAATCAGGTGATTTTCCATGTGAGCATCTACATATTCCTCACCCATGCTTCATCAGTGATATTCAGCGCTGACTGGAAGATGGATTGCTGATCATGTGCTAATCCTTAATATCAGAGTTCCACTGGAATAATTTTTTTCCTAGAGGCAATTTCTTGACATTTTCACAACAAAGGACAGGGATCCAGGACAGGTGTTTGAAGCATATAGGACTTTTTTTTTTTTTTTTTGAGGGTAAAGCTGACTTGGAAATGTAACTAGGAATAGACAACTAGGAAAATAGGGGGAGGGTGTTTTCTAGTGCTGTGAATACAGACAGAAGAGCATGCTTTAACTTTGAGTGTCCTCAGACAGGAAGGTAATAAGGCCTCAGCAGGAACCAGATCAGAATAACACAGGTTGGAAAGAACCTAGTTTAAAAAATTATACAAATTATTACCAGCTGATGTTTCCAGAAAAAAAGAACTCAATGAAACTACATCCCTTTCATTTTTCCTTTTCCTTGTTGAGGTCAACTGCTTGTTGCTGTTATTTTCTATGAAACATACTAGGTAAATTTACTTTATGAGAAACAAATGCAATCGAAATACTTTTTTCTCGTCTACAAAGACTTTCACATGCTGAAAATAAAACATCAATTGCTACATCTGTGCAACAGCCAGACTGGTATGTTCCAGAGGGCAGATGTTGATAGTGAATCAAGTTGTAAAGCACTCTTGAAGGTTAGCTCCTATCTGAGGAATACCATGCCAGAAGGTCTTAGATTGCTTTTTTGTATTTAGGTAGAAGCATAGTAGCTCTCCAGATAATATCTTCCCCAGCCATTGGCACAAAGCAGGTATGGTCACCACCAGTCCTGGAAAGCTTGTCTGCACCCTCCTGCTCAGCTCTAAGTTGGCCACGCTTGCCAGGATTTACTTCATGTATTTTCAGAGCACCTCTTTAAATTCACTGGACAGACATGTCTTTGGGCTGGGAATATTCTATTCAAATACCATTAGATAAAAGCCAAGAGGTTTTTCTTTGCTGAAATCTTCGCTGAGAGGAATGTTTTTTTCCTGCAGTGCCTGTTCACAGGTTTAGCAAATAAAGATGACAAGCCAAAGCAGCCAAAAAGAAGATGAAGGATTTCCTTGAATCATGGTGAAGCGATTGTTGGTGGTTACCTCTCTTCTTTTATTCCCCACCACAGTACAAGTTACTAAGAATAGTTTATGTAAAAGGGGGAGAGGATGTGCCCTGGTGTGCCAACAAGTTTGAATTTGTTGGTAAGGAGCAAAGGAAGAGATGAAGCAGCACATAAATAATGCAAACAACAAAAAATACTTATGAAAGGAACAAAAAAAAAATGAAATGCTACTTGAAACAAAAGCATGACAGACATTTTATCAGGCTAATCCTCCACATGTAATGTGATGCTTTCTTCTGTACATTATATGTGTTTATTTTTCAATGGTTATTATAAAAAAGTCAAGCCACTGAAGTTATTTGAAGGATTGGCTTTTTGCAAAGCCACATTAGTATTTCCTGTAAAGGTTAGTTCTCTAGCCTGCATTTTTTTAACATATTTCACTGAATTTCAGGGTCTAATTGCCATGATGTTAAAATTCATGCCACATCCCAATAGAATCCAAAGGTATCTCCCAACAAATGTTTTTTTTAATGACATGTCTTTTTTGTACCAAGCTAAGGCACACATTTTGTTAAGTATCTTCTATTGTATCCTTTTGTAAATTGAGGGGTTGTTTTCTTCTATATGACTCATGGTAGTATATGAAGTCATTACAGTTGGAAAAAGACTTTCAAAAACCCCTGCCTCCTTTTTTCATCTTCCCATGTGTCCTGGTTCTCTAGTGCAGATTTCACAAACAGCAATGCTTTTATATCCACCCAAGAATTCTGAGGGAGCTGGCGGAAGTGATCACCAAGCCACTTTCCATCACTTACCAACAGTCCTGGCTGACAGGGGAAGTCCCATTTGACTGGAGGATGGCAAATGTGATGCTGATCTACAAGTCCAGAAGAGGGACTCAGGGAACTACAGGCCTGTCAGTCTGACCTCAGTGCTGAGGAAAGTCATGGAGCAGATCATTCTGTGGCATGCACAGGATAGTCAGGTGATCAGGACCAGTCAAAATGGATTTATAGAGGGCAGGTCCTGTTTAACCAACCTGATCTCCTTCTATGACAAGGTGACCCATTTGGTGGATGAGGGAGGAGCCATGGGTGTTGTTTACCTGGGCTTTAGTAAGGCCTTTGACACCGTTTCTCATAGCATTCTCCTGCAGAAACTGGCTGCCTATGGCCTGGATGGGTGCACACTTCACTGGCTGATAAACTGGCTGGGTGGCCAGGCCCAGAGAGTGGTGGTGAATGGAGTTAAATCTAGCTGGCGGCTGGTCACCAGTGGCATTCCCCAGGGCTTGGTATTGGGGCCTGATCTCTTCAACATCTTTATCCATGATCTGGATGAGGGAATTGAGTGCACCCTCAGTAAGTTTGCAGATGACACTAAGTTGGGGGGTAGTGTTGATCTGCTTGAGGTTAGGGAGGCTTTACAGAGGGATCTGGACAGGCTGGATTGATGGGACAAGGCCAATTGTATGAAATTCAACAAGACCAAGTGCCGAGTCCTGTCCTTGGACCATAACAACCCTCTGCAATGTTACAGGCTTGGGGAAGAGTGGCTGGAAAGCTGCCCAGTGGAGAAGGACCTGGGGGTGCTGGTCAACAACCGGATGGATAGGAGCCAACAGTGTGCCCAGGTCGCCAAGAAGGCCAATGGCATCCTGGCTTGTATCAGAAATAGTGTGGCCAGCAGGAGCAGGGAAGGGATTGTGCCCCTGTACTCAGCACTGGTGAGGCCGGACCTTGAGTACTGTGTCCAGTTTTGGGCCCCTCACTTCAAGAAGGACATTGAGGTGCTGGAGCAGGTTCAGAGAAGGGCAATGAAACTAGTGAAGGGTTTAGAGAACCTGTCTTATGAGGAGCATCTGAGGGAACTGAGATTGTTTAGTCTGGAGAAGAGGAGGCTGAGGGGAGACCTTCTGGCTCTCTACAAGTACCTGAAAGGAGGTTGTAGTGAGGTGGGGGTCAGTCTCTTTCCCCATATTTCAAATGACAGGCCGAGAGGAAATGGCCTTAAGTTGAGTCAAGGGAAATTTAGGTTGGATATCAGGAAAAATGTCTTTATACAGAAGGTCATTAAGCATTGGAACAGGCTGCCCAGGGAGGTGGTGGAGTCCCCATCCCTGGAAGTGTTTAAAAGCCTTGTGGATATGGTGCTGAGGGACGCGGTTTAGGGACCCTGGCAGTGCAGAGTGAACGGTTAGACTTGATGATCTTAAAGGTCTCTTCCAACCAGATGATTCTGTGATTCTGTGATTCTATATCAGTGCTACTGAAACAGATGGGCTCATGACTAAGTTCATTTTCATGGCTTGGCTTCGCGGACGAAGATTTGGGAAGGGCTTTGCCCACGCTTATTGCAAGCGCGTTGATGGCTGAAAAGGCCAATGCGGGATAGGCAAGACCGGTTGCAAAGAGCACACCGGAGGGTCTCCTTGGGTGGTATAGTCGAGGCACGGTTCTTTCTGCGCTGTCTTTTCTCCTCAAGCTTGATTCTACGCGTGCTCTCAAAGGAGACAGCAGCGTTATGTATGGTGTGTCTCCAAATCTCCCGATTGGAGGCCAGGGTGGACCACTGATGGTGGTCAATATGGCCTAGGCTGAGGTGTTGTTTCAGGAAGTCCTTATATCTCCTCTTTGGAGCTCTTCTCTTGCGGCAGCCGGTGGCAAGTTCACCATAGAACACGATCTTAGGGAGGCGGTGATCCGCCATCCTGGAGATGTGCCCTGCCCAACGCAGCTGCGTTTTCAGCAACATGGCCTCAATACTGGTGACGTCTGCCTGTTCAAGGACAGCAACATTAGTCACGTAGTCAGTCCAGTGGATGTTTAGGATTGTGCGGAGGCAGCGCTGATGGAAGCGTTCGAGGAGTCGCAGATGGTGGCGGTAGATGACCCATGATTCAGACCCGTACAGAAGAGTAGGCAGTACCATGGCTCTGTAGACACTGATCTTTGTACTTTTCTTCAGGTGTTTATTGCACCAGACTCTTTTATGGAGTTTTCCGAAAGCTCTGTTTGCCTTTGCTATTCTGTTGTCGATCTCTTTGTCGATCGTGGCATCTGAGGAGATGATGCTACCCAGATAGCTGAACTGCTGGACTGGCTGAAGCTCTGACTCGCCAATGGTGATGTGGGGATGATGGTAATCATCTTGTGGTGCTGGTTGGTAGAGAACTACTGTCTTCTTCAAGCTGACTTCCAGCCCAAAAAGCTCAGCCGCCTCTGCAAAGCAGGATGTTAAGCGCTGCAGAGCTGCTTCTGTGTGGGCAACAAGGGCGGCATCGTCAGCAAAAAGCAGCTCGCAGACAAGGTGATTCAGGGTCTTGGTGTGGGCCTTCAGTCGCCTTAGGTTGAAAAGGCTCCCATCGGTACGATATCGGATATAAATGCCATCTTGTTCATTGAGGTCTGCCGTGGCCCTTTGGAGCATCATGCTGAAGAAAACTGTGAATAAAGTTGGTGCGCAAACGCAACCTTGTTTCACACCATTGGCTATTGGGAAGGGCTCAGAGAGTGCATCGCCATATCTGACTTGGCCGCGCTGCCCCTCATGTAACAGGGTAATCATTTTGAGGAACTTGGGGGGACATCCTAATCGTTCCAAGATCTGCCACAGACCTTTTCTGCTTACAGTGTCAAAGGCTTTGGTGAGATCAATGAAAGTTACATAGAGACCCTTGTTTTGTTCCCTACACTTCTCTTGCAGTTGTCTGAGAACGAATACCATGTCTGTGGTACTTCTGTTGGCTCTGAAACCACACTGACTTTCAGGTAGAAGTTCTTCTGCGATAGCGGGTACCAATCTGTTCAATAGTATTCTTGCGAGGATTTTTCCAGCAATGGAGAGCAGAGTTATGCCTCGGTAGTTTGAGCAGTCTGACTTTACTCCTTTTTTCTTGTACAGGGTGATGATGATTGCATCACGGAGATCTGGTGGTAGTTTGCCTTGTTCCCAACAGTGCACAACTAGCTCGTGAAATTTAGCATGGAGCGTTTGGCCTCCATGTTTCCAGATTTCAGGCGGGATTCCGTCGACCCCAGCTGCCTTGCCGGTTTTCATCTGCTGTATGGCCTTAAGGGTCTCTCCCATAGTAGGGGCTATATCCAATTCATTTTTCACCGTTTGTTTTGGGATGAGCTGGATTCCTGAGTCTTGGACTACACGGTTGGCACTGAAGAGAGTTTGAAAGTGTTCAGACCATCGATTCAGGATGGAGGTTTTATCTGTGAGAAGCGTTTGGCCATCTGCGCTGAGTAGGGGGTTTTGAACTTGGTGTGTGGGTCCGTACACTGCTTTCAGAGCCTCATAGAATCCTCTGTGGTCACCCAAATCTGCGCATAGTTGAGTCTTTTTTGCTAGGTTGAGCCACCACTTGTTCTGGATGTCTCGAAGTTTCTGTTGGAGTTTACTGCATGCAAGACGAAAGGCTGCTTTTCTTACATGGCAAGATGGTTGAGCGAGGTGTGCTTGGTGAGCAGATCTCTTCTTTGCCAGCAATTCCTGGATCTCTGGATTGTTTTCATCAAACCAGTCTTTGTTCTTCTTTGTGAAGAACCCTAAGAATTCTTCGGAGGACTGCAGGATGCTATTTTTAATATGTTGCCAAAGCGCTTCAGGAGAAGAGTCTATGGGACAGTCTTCAAGCCTAGTTTGAAGGTTTGCCTGGAAGCTGTCTCTCACTGCAGCTGTTTGAAGATTGTTAACTTTGAGCCTCCTCCTCAGAATGCCGCCCCTCTTAGGTTTGGGCTTAAAATGGAGGTTAAGTTTGCAGCGCACAAGGCGGTGGTCTGTTTGACATTCTGCACTAGGCATCACTCGGGTGTGACAGACATCGCGAACGTTTCTCTGGCGCACTAAGATATAGTCAATGAGGTGCCAGTGTTTAGATCGAGGATGCATCCAGGTTGTCTTCAGGCTGTCTTTCTGCTGGAAGATAGTGTTGGTGATGATAAGCTGCTGCTCAGCACAAAACTCTAGCAAGAGGAGACCGTTGTCATTGCAGTTTCCAACTCCATGCTTGCCTAGTACTCCTTTCCAGGCTTCAGAGTTCTTACCTACTCGGGCGTTGAAGTCACCAAGGATTATGATCTTATCATCCGCAGGAACCTTTTGAGTAAGGCGGCGCAGATCGGTGTAGAATTTGTCTTTTTCTGTAGGGTCAGCTGGGAGAGTTGGGGCATATATGCTGAAGAGAACAACATGTTGCTTGTTGTGTAGCGGGAGGCGTAAGGAGATAATGCGATCGGAATGACCTGTTGGCAAATTTTCAAGTTTAGAAGCGATGGAGTTTTTAATCATGAAGCCAACTCCGGAATGATGACTTTCGGTTTTGGGTTTGCCTGACCAATACAGTGTGTAGCCGGCACCATGTTCTTTAAGGCTGCCTTCCTCATGAAGGCGAACTTCACTGAGAGCAGCAATGTCGATGTTGAGTCGTGACAGTTCGTGAGCAATTATAGCAGAACGGCGTTCAGGACGCCCACTGTCTGCTGTATCGAGCATGGTTCTGATGTTCCAACATGCAAGTGTCAATCTGGACACACCTTTGGAGGCAGGTGTATGCCTTTGTCTCTTTGTCTTTGGTTGACCGCAAAAGAATATGCCTGTTGGCCGCGGCTAGCCAACCGGATTGGAAGGGGAGATGAGCTTTGGTTAGGCCACCTTTTCTAGGCCCCTCTCCATGTGGAGCAAGCAGTGCTCTCCTTGAAAAAGGCTGCTTGGTCATTCAGGATGCTGCCGAACGAGACTGTCATCTCCCGGGTCAGTCTCAAGCGACCAATGTCCTGAACCGCCTGCATGCAGGGTTGGGTCTGCGGCTTCCAGTGACATCTTTCCACCTGCCGTTTCGTCCCTTGCCTGTCGCTACAGGGCTTTGCAAACGTGAGTACACCCTTCAAGCCTGCGCGGTGGATTTTTTAGGTGAGGCGCAGCGTGCGCGAGACTGGCCCCACCCTTTACACCTGAGGGTCATCTGCCAGGGCCTAGCGAGCTTGGACGGTGACAGCGAAGTCCTCAGGTCGTAGGTTTGGTTAGAGTATCCTTCTCTTAGATGGATGGCCTTACAGGGCTAAACGAGCTCCATCTGCCCGCGTTTGGAGTTAGAGTTGTCCTTCTCCTAGGATGGTTGCCCGAAGGCTAGTGAGCCCATCCTGCCCATGGACACACTTTGTCTGACCCTTCAGTTGAGACCTGTCAGGCTTGGGAGACCCTACCGGAGGCATATGCCACCACCAGCATAGCTCTCAACTTCGCAAGGGCACACAAGCTCTTTCCTCACGGCAAGGGGGTGCCCATGAAAGAGTCATGACTAAGTATGGTAAAAAGATCTATCAGAAGAATATATGGTATATGCCTCAACACATAATTGCTTTCATACAGATTATGTGCAAAGAGTACAGCAGCATTATCAACATAAAACCAAGAAAAAACTGTTTCTCATATTTCTAGATCCTTATCATATTTGATTAAAAAGCACCAACAAACTGGATCATTATCAAAACTCATTTAGGTTTGCTGTCAGCAGCACACTGTCGATTTACCTCAAATGAGGATATGACACAGAAATTAAAATCAGAAATTATGTGCAATATTTGAGCTTGTTCATCTAAATAAGAGTAAAAACAGCAATTCAGTGAATGTATTGAGGGGAAGGGAAGAAAGAGAAAAAATGGAGAGAAGATATGGATTTCTTCTTTTCAGGGACAAGTTGGTGAGGCAGCCTTAATTGAGCACTGGCTTCCTCATAACAAACCTAAGAGCAGTACTTTCCCCTTCAGCTGCAGGCTATATTTCATACACTTTCCTGGGCACAATGAGAGCTCACAAAGCAATTACGGTAGTGGAAGACTTATGATGGCTGACAGAGTAATGGAAGGTGTAAAAAGTTCCATGTCATTCTTTAGCTTCTAGAGCATATGATTCTGTTCAGTAAAGTATAAGTTTCCTTCCCTGCAAAGAGGCATTTAGAGATACAATGCTTTGTTTCTGACCTAGAAAATAAATAAATAAATGAAGCCAGCAAGAAAGCAAGAAAGAAGGAAAGAAAGAAAGTTATCAGTCACAGAGTCATGTAGTACATTTCTGCCAAAGACAGGCTATAGTTTGGCTGTGCAGCTCTGTCTCGCAGCAAGTCTTTGTCAGATTCTACTTCAATTTTAATAAGCCTTGAAAGAACGCTGTTCCACCTCATCCCCAATAGCATCACATCAGGTAACATAAAAGAATCCATATTTCCTATAAAGCATAGGTATGTTTTGCACACTTCCTCTTAAATGTGGCTGTTCTTGCACTGAGTAAAGTTCTGAATTAAAAAATAAAAAAAGGACAAATATCATGTGTATTCTGATGCATAAAAAAAAAGTTTTGTTAATAGTCTTATAAGATTTTTCTTAGTTTAGAGGAAGACTAGCTGTAAGGAACTTGTATGGATAAAAAGGATGGATGATCCATACTATATGTCATTACATTTTTGTAAGTTCTAGTCTTTTTATGTTTATTTATGTATTTCCCTTGTCTTCATTCTCAATGAATATATGAATCAACATTTATATCCTCTTAGTTCATGGAGACCGACCAAGCTGTGATCTTCAGTGCCAAATAATGTGTAAATGGCCACATTTTCCAAGGCCCTCACCATACAGACACTCCCCTTGTCTCAGTGTTAATGAAAATTTCAGACCCAAAGTGCTAAAAGTTCTACAAAAAATGAGCAGAGGTGGAGAAAGGGAATACAACTAGAGTGAAGCAATAGATGCTTATGAACAGGTCTTGGCCAACAGAAGCCCTGCTCTCTCATTGTGTGGTCAGGTTTCGTGTGTTCTGGCTGCAGGTGCAGGAATATACTCATTTTTCTGTTTGGAGAGCAGCTATCACATATGGATCACATATTGCTTTCCATTTTTTTCTACAAATTACCATCTAACATGAAAAATATATCTTTCCAGTCATTCATCATCTACTACTAATGCACTCCATAGTTGTCTACATATTAAGATATCATTTACTGTGACTTCATGTGCAATAGGAATGCCATTCAACCATCAACTTCTTAAGTACAGTTATTATGAAGAAGAATCATGTTAGATTAAGTGCTTTTTTTATAGTCCATCTACTTTTCTCTATAATTATGGCTACAGCTTTCAAGCTAAGAAGTCAGCAATTGGTACTCAGGAATGGAAATACAGAAGCCTTGGGGACAACAGTACCATGCAAATAGGGAAGGTTAGGCTGCTTTCTTGATTAAGGGCTCGTTTGTTCCAAGTACTGATGTCACAGCTACACTTCAGTGTTCGTTGTGCTGTAAATAAATTTTCCAGCTGACAAATGTATTACTGTCTAATAACCAAACATATTTGTATGGATACTCAAAGGAGTTACAAGCAAATCATCTAGGAATTATACATAGAATTGTATATCTATGCAACACATAAGGAAGCCATGAATATAATTTCTTTTATGTAAGAGAAAGACAGAGAGCTTGGTGATAAACGAACAAGGTTGAAAATTAACAGAAAAGTTATTTGCATTTCCTTCTTCACTTGAGAGCTGAAAGGCAGGTTAGAAAGAAAAAATACAAATGGAGGGAAAAACAACTACACAACCTAAACTCTTCCAGAGCCCATCCTTTGGCCATAGGGCATGAGCTGACCACATCTACATGGTCAAACTCTTAGCTTCCAAAACACTGTGACAGAGTCCAAAATGCCTGTTGGGAACAGCCACAGTCTGTGCGAAGTCCCAAAAAGGGGAACTGGTTGGGAGAGAGATACCTGCCACACCAAGGTCCTGCTCCGAAGGTACAGGAGTTCAAGCCTGAGAGACCAGGGTTGTCCCTTTTTTCTGTCTAGCTCATGGAAGTGGCAGTACCAGTCAGCTCAGCTTGGACCCATTGTCTCCACTGGGAGGTTGAGATGCAGATCTTGTGTTAGCTAAAGTCCTGCCCAACCATGGTAACTGTATCAGTAGAACTCTTTATAAATTGATATTAAAGAGACTCTTTTATTCCCCTTTGAAATTGAATTGTTTCCTGTCTAAGATACTGGCATCAACCATACAGACTCTTTTGTAAGTGTATAATTTACTACCCCGATGAAGATACAGAAAAACACGTGGTGGTTTTTAAGCAGATCTGAGTCCATCTGCACAGAACTGTTTATTGGACCACGGCATATTTCGATTTCCAAGCTGTTGAGAGAGGAAAAGGTCATTTGAATAGGATTCAGAGTATGCCAGTTAAAAAACAAATGGTATTGCACAAAGGAGAATGAGAAATAGAGGACACTGTGGTGTGGTTAAATAAAATATACTGTTTTCAGGGGGGATGAAGGCTCTTGTCAGTAATGCACTCAGTAGGCAAGGAAACAAAGAGTGAACAGTTGAGAATAAGACATTTCAAAGTGAAGCACTATGTAGATAATAATAATGTTGCCTGGGGCTTAAATTATTCCTCATCCTCGTTGTTTAAGTAGAAAAGAGGACAGTGTCTCAAGGAAAAGAGACCAACTTCAATTTTCAAGACGTAGAAATAGCATATTCAATGGCTTTTGTCACTAGGTAAGAAAAGAAAAAGACAACATAATTAGAACTATGGAAAGCCACTCAGACAGTATGCCAAGTCACCTGCATGTAGAGCCACTGCAGGTAATCCTAAAGCTCCAGTCAGACCATTGCTGTTAAGCAGAGTGTATTACCTTGGACTTGGGCTGAACTAGTATTCTTACATGATGTCTGGCTACCATTCTCCTGAACCAGCTCATATATGCCTAAAACATAACGCAAATACATACCTGTGATTTCATCTCTGACCTTAACTGTTCTGTAGTATTTTCTTATGAGAAAGGATTGAGGCTGACTGCCATATTACCTTGTAGAAATGTGCTTTTCTGCAAATGTTGCTGTTTTCTTCTTATTGTCCCCATATCTGGCTGGTAAAGTCCCCCCAAACTCAACACTGCACCACAACACAGAACCCTGTTGTGCAAACAAAGCTGAGTGTCAGGAGCACAGTATCTTCCTTCCCTTTAATCTCATTTTCATTCATGAAAATTATCCTTAATTGTCTGTCAGGTCTTTCCAAAGACAAACTTTCTTTGCTTTAGAAATGTGCTAAAAATAAACTACTTGATGATTTAATATATGAACGGAATAAAAACAAAATCAATTTGGGATTTTGCAAAGAGAAGTTTCTCCTTAAACGGTTAATACAAATCTTCTATTTGCTTCCCTTTTCTTTGGTAAATTTAACCTAAGCTATGAGAAAGCAAATGCCTCTTGTAAGCAAAGCTGCATGCTCTTGGCAAGCAGTGTGTATGGCAAAGGAAAAGCACATGAGGCTGTCTCAGCAGCAAAAGACTGGCTCATAAGCTAAGAGTTTCCACAAGCTGCCAGATCAAAATCACCCCTGTCCCACAAAAGACTCAGCTGTCTGCCTCGCCTCCCTTGTCTCTGCCTCACTTTTCTCCTCCTCACCACCTGCAGCCTAACAACCAGAGGCTTGTCCTGTTGTTCCTGCACAGAAGGGCAGTTAGGAAATGGAGAATAATGTGAAAGAAGAGTAACAAGCATCTCTTAGGTCAAGCTGTGCTAAGGGGAATTCCTTCAACTAGAATTTACATGGCTTCAGTGCAAGAAGCTACATGCTTTGAAATAGTAGAATAAAAAGGGGAAAGTTAGAGAGGTTTCTCTTATTGCACAGCACTGCCTGTGATAAACTCCATTAAACAAAACTGCAGTTTCTTCTAACAGAAAGAGCAAGTCTGAGTCTAAATTTACCCTTTATAATGTCATAGGCATTGTTCCAACAAAGTGTTTGTCAGAGACTGCAGGAGAAGGAGGCTCTGTGAAGGTTTGAAGGTCATGTGCCAGCACGTCAGCACACACAGATGTCCACAGCATAAGGAAATGTCATAGAAACCTACAGGGTCACCACAAGCATAATTTCTTCTCGCACCAACAAGGAGGACACAGACACACAGAACGGTCTAGCATCACGTATCTCTATTCACGCATAGTTTAATTTATTGTAAAACATCTTGTGTAAGCGTTACCAGAATACTTTCTTAGGGAATCTCACATAATGCAGATACCAGAAACAGATATCCAGCACCTTAGGAATTAACACCATCCTTATCTCTTTTCTGCTTTTCCTTCTCACTGATCATAGGAAGAACTCTTGGAAAAAAACAGGAGAATGCTAGGAGGAAGATTGGGCACGGCACATGTTATTGAGCAGGCCCTAATCTACAGATTAATTCCTGCATTTTACCTGGCATTTGGTTATGATATGCTCCTGATAGTTGTTGCCACTTTATCTCAAAAAGAGTCATTCCCTTCCAGCTACCAACAGCAGCCAAAATCATCCAAGCTCCTGACAATTTTACTTCTGCTCCAGCAGGATCACACAAAAAGCAAACCATGAAGCTATGTGTGTCATGAAAAATCGCTTGCATAACTAGGAAATTCATAAAATCTGGAAACAGCTGTATCTCATTTCCCAAGGACAGTGGAAACCCCATCCTGTTCTCTCAACCTGTTCCGCCTTATTGTACACAGCAGCAGGGACAATGACTGGGGAACAAGGTCCTCTGAAGATCATTATACAATATTAGCAATATTTAGAATGTTATGTACAAAGCACAATGCTTGGTGTTGCAAAAAAAACGAGGTAATCCTGATTCAAGTGAGATAGTGTCAGTAGTGCCATCATTAAATTTATGTACGGTACTTTAGAACGAGAGAAATATACACTCATATGGGTCTATATAAAGGCTACAGTATATAACATTAATATTTAGCAGAATAAATTGAATAATCAAATTGATCTCTGCCTCTAATCAACTGCTGAGATTTTCTAGCTCAATGTACATGCTTTCTCATAAAACATCTTTTATAACCTATGTCCTTATTGAAGGACAAAGGTGTTTAATGTGGAGAAACTTAGACATTCGATTGGGAATACTGGCTTGCTGAGGACTATAAATGTTATATAAGCCTTTGCCAGAAGCTATTCACAATAGTTACTTGGAATAATATAGTGGTGACTGAAACATACTATGTCTGAGAAGCTGAGGACAATGTTAGGCTTCAATAAAATCCAAGAATGTGTTACCCCTCTGAGCCCTCTATAAAATCTAATTTTATATTTTTAAAAAGAATTCCACAATGCAGTTATTCTATGCCATTGTATATTAGAAAAAAGAAAAAAAAGAAAAAAAAAAGCATGCTCAACTTTAGATATTTGTTTTGGTGCTTGACACATTCTGATAATAATTTTCATTTCACTAAAGTTGCATTTGTTTGTATGACCAAATTATGACAACAAACATGAACTACAATGTGTCAGTATGTGTATTTTATAGAGCTTAAAAGGGAATTAGATTCATCAGAAGGAGCAGGAAGAGTTGCATACAGTACGAAGCCACCTGCAGAGATTATAGAATTTGACCCCAGAATCAGTCACTGGTGCCTTTGGCCCTGGCTCCACACTTACACACTTTCTTGTGGGGAATAGTTAATCTACACTGCTAATACCAAAGTTCCTGTCCCCTTCCCATCTTTTACATCTAGTTTATTTCTAACTAGAACTAGTCAGCAGGTCTGACAACTTGTTTGTTTGCTTTTGGTCAAAACAAGCAGCTGCATCAAAGCCAGGATGTCTTGCAGAGAGATATTGATTCTTATACTGTTTCCAACGGCAAGAGACATGAATTCAAAAATTGCTCCTTCTGATCAGAAAACTGTTGTTTCACCATTAAATCCCTTCCTGAAATTATTTGAAAGAAGTTTGTTTTGTTCTAATTCAGAAAAAAAGCAAAATTTCAAACCTCAAAGTTGTCTCAGAAGAATTTTGTCTTGTGAGGATACTCTTGAAATGTAAAGTTTCTGCTGGGGATGGGATGCTGTCACAGCAGGAAAAGCAGTGACAACTGATGTATGGACCAGCCTAAGCTCCAGAACACACAATGTGGTTGTCCTGAAAAGGGCAAATAACATTAATTTCCCTACTGGAAGAGAGTAGAAGGATTTAATTGAGTGTACAGTTCCCTGTACTCATTAATTAATAATAACACTGGAGAGGTCCTAGTCGACTGGAAGCTAGTAAATGTTTTAATTTTTGAGAAGGGTAAGAAGGAAGACACTGTTAATTACAGGCCTCTCAGTCTCATTTTGGTGCCTGGTAAAATTATGGAGAAGATTATTCTGGGAGTTACTGAAAAACACTTGAGAGAAATGCAGTCATTGGTCATAACCAACACAGATTCACAAGGGAAAAGTCTTCCTTAACCAGCGTAATTTCCATTTATGACAAGCTCACCTATCCAGCTGACCAAGGGAAGCCAGTAGATGTGGTGGGTTTGGATTTTAGCAAAGATTTTGATAATGTCTGTCACAGCATCCTTCTGGATAAACTGTTCAACACACAGCTAGATAAGTCCATATTACATTGGGTGAGAAATTGGTTGATGTGTCAGGCTCGAAGGGTTATAGTAAATGGGGTTACATCAGGCTAGTGGCCAGTCACCAGTGGGGTTCCCCAGGGCTCAATTTTAGAGCCAGTGCTTATACTCTTTAATGTATTTTTAAGCAATCTGGACACAGAAATCGAATGTACATTAAGTTTGCCAACGATACTAAACTAAGAGGAACTTCCTCGAGGGTGGAGAGGCCTTACAGAGAGATCTGGGGAGTCACCAACTGTGTGAAATGTAACAAGAAGCAAGTGCTGGATCCTCCACTTGGAAAAGATAATCCTGGTTATTGGGGGATGAAAGGCAGGAGAGCAGCCCCTCAGAAAGAGATCTGGGTGTTTAAGATGATGGGAAGTTGAATATGAGTCAACAGCGTGCCCTGACAGCCAAAAGAGCCAACCATGTCTTGGAGCGCATCAAGCACAGCATAGCTAGCCAGTTGAGAGGGGTGATCATCCCAATCTACACTACACTGATGCGAACCCACCTCGAGTAGTGTGCAGTTTTGGGTGCCACAATATAAGGACATTAAACTTTTAAGAGTGTGTCCAGAGGAATTTGACCAAGATGGCAAAAGATTTTGAGAGCAAGACTTAGAAGGAGTGGCTGAGTTTACTTGGTTTGTTCCGCTTGGAGAAGAGAGTGCTGAGGGGTGACCTCATCACCATCAACAACTTCTTCAAGGGGGACAGCAGAGAGGGAGTTGCTGAGATCTCCTCTCTCTGATGACCAGCAATAGGACATGAGGAAATGGAATGAAGCTGTGTCAAGGGAAGTTCAGACTGGACATTAGGAAAAGGTTGTTCACTGAGAGGATGGTCAGTCACTGGAACAGGCTGCCCAGGCACCAGGTCATGGCATCAAGCCTTTCAGAGTTTGAGTGTCTGGGCAACGTTCCTCATTATATGGTTTAGTTTTAGGTACTCCTAAATCATGTTTTCAACAACTTTATCTTTCTGATAAAACTTGCCAAGTTTTGGAACCACAAGCTGCATAAAATTAAAAAGCACTGGAGAGTGCTTCTTTGTAAGTCAAGGAACTGTGTTATCAGATCTATTACAGTATAGTTACTGTCTATAACCTTCCATAAACCTTTTTTCCCCACAAATAATCTCTCAACGATTACCACTAGCCAACATTAATAGGACTTTCTAGTCACATCTAGTTAAAAACATCTCAGTCTTCAGAAGTTATAAAGTGCTCCTCTCTTTCCACTTACCAGAAATTACTCAGAAGACATATTCCTCTGGTACTAAACCATCTTTTTTTGCTGCTTCTTTTCCAAAGGTCTTCACCTGCCATTTCCAGTCTGCCTATGAGTTGTATAGAGCAGTTACAGCTGGTACTTCTAGCTCAATGACTAGCTTTTGCTGATGAGCTGTCAATCTGAATGAACTCCATCGCATAAAACCACAGGGTTTACCACGAGCTCCTGTTCCCCAGCTTTGTAAAGAATGTTATTCACTTTCAAGTACAAACTTGTAGTACAGTCAATACAGCAGGAAACAGGTGGGTAGATAAGCTGCTGACTGAGGCAGTCATTAGGGACTTCTGAGAAAATGGGAGTGGAGGAAAACTACATAAAATACTGTCTCATCTTTATGTAAATATTCATTAACAAATATTTGCTTACATGAGTACACCAAAGATAACAGTGGTCCTGTATAAACAACTCCATATGATCCCATTCCAGAGTATCTTCTCATGGTACTTGCCACGAATGGCTATGTTTTGGGACTTGCCAAATATCTTCAACTTCTTGTCCTTCTAAGGGCAATAACTTTCACCCAGTATTGTACAGACACTGAATATCCCCTGTAAAGACATTTTCTATAAAGTCTTTATTAATTCACTAACTGACTTAATATTTACATTAATGTGCTCCTCACGTCTCACCTCATGTCCTACTATCTCCATTCTTTTTCAGGATCTTGTGCTACAATATACTCTTTCTTCCTATCATGTTTGCCTATTATCATTTCTTCATGGGCTAACACATGTAGATAGCTTACCTCGAATGAAGAACTATCTCCACTCTCTTCCCCCACCTCCCCATCTTCATTTCTAGGAAATAATCTCTGCCCCCTTCCTAAATTTCTTTCCTGCAAAGCACTATGTAAAGCCACTATTAAGTCTTTTGGGTGTTCAGGAAGTACAAATAACAAACAAATTTTCTCCAGTAGCCCTTTCCTAAGCTCTTTTTTTTTTTTTTTTGACATAGCAAAAGACACTCATCTATGGAAGTACTTTTCATACTTTAATGAAAAATTACTAGCTCTTTGTAGGTTTTTCTGTAAGCACAAAGATGGGGAAAAAACACCCCTCTGATGCCCAGTATTTTAAAACACATTCATACTTCTCAAGGTTCATAACTTTTTCCTTTCTGTCTACTTTTTTCAGATTTTTGATTTTTTACTATTTGAGGTTGTAAGTATGTGAAATTTTCTACTTCTTGTTATATAGGATGATGCCTATTACTTAATCTTTCTTGCTTACACCAAGGCAGAAGTTTGCATGCTCTGCCTATTTCTGGCAGGAGTTAACAGGGTGTGATTTTAGGATTAACATAGTCATTAACAAGGCAGATGGAAGGGGGTACTTTGGGCAAAGCAATTCACGTGTTAAAGAGTTGATCTGTATTATTGATATGTTTTAAGGGATTGTTATTGGAAGCCAAGTCAGAGTCTGTGGCATAATCAAGCTGTTGTACAATTAATATCTTTCCTCTTGCACATTTTTCAAGGTCTTACAAAGCCAAGGGGAAAAGTGTTCATAGTGGACATCATATTGTTTGGGAAGGGAGGAGTCAGCTAACTCTCAATTGACTTCCTAAGCAAGAATGTAAAACAGATGAGAAGTTTATGATCCAAAAAGCTTTTTGCATATTGTAGGAAATGAACTAACCAAACTAAGAAGTTTTATGTGCCTTTTCACGTATGTGAATCCATAATCAAAGTTACTTGATGATACGTTTCCCTAAATCATAATGTAAAGGGAAACACAGCTCCTAGGTACACTGAAATTTCATGCTGTTCAACAGTAAAATTATTAGACATGAGAAAGAGACAAAAGTTCAGGGTTAGGGCTTTTGATGTTAAAAAATATATCTCAAGAACAGAGTGATCCTCGCTCTATAATGACCGGGTCATGCCTGGGAAAAATAGTAAGTGAGAGATAGGCAAAGCATTGCAAGTATATTCTAATCCACCATGTCAATGATCTTGTTCCCATTTTATTTCTCTAAGTTTTCCCCCAGTTCTGTAATATAAAACCAAGGATTTACTTGTTAACTCTTCATTAATTTTGTCTGCTAAAAACAAAACTGCGAAGTTTTACGCTTGAAAGGCGCTTTATTTCTCCAGAAATAACATGTTCAAAGGCAGCAATATATACACATAAGCTATTCAAGTGTCTGAAAAAAAGAACAAGTTTACATTTCATAGAAGATCAAGTGTCTTCCCTCCAAATTTCTAGGCCCAGTTTGAGCACAGGTAGCTGACAGGATCCAGGGAGAAATTCCTCCCATGTGGGTAAATACCACTGCTCTGATGGCAAGGAATTCATGAGACAATTTAGCATAATTCTGTGTTGTCACAAAAGGCCTCTTTAAATTATTCACACACCACTGCCACATACTAAACTTTGGGGAATATACTTCTGTTCTTCAGGCAGACACAAAGAAGACCCACAGAAGACACTAGCAGATGTGTCAAACCAGCTGCATTGTTTGCCTGAATTATTCTTATACCTAAAATCAGATCCAAAAAACAAATTCCAAACAAAATTTCAGCCTTACAGAGGTCTAAAACTAGCAGGATGCAAGGGCACATATGGGGAAAACATGATGTGTTTGGAAGGATAGTATTACAGTAGTATACATTTCCCCCAGCTGCAAGCAGAAAAGTTGAACATATATTTGTACAGTAGTAGTAAAAAGCTGAATGATTTAGCAGAAAGTGGAAATGAAATACAAGAAGCAGGTCAAGAAAATATAAGGAACAGTAGTTGGAAATTCTACACTGAATGCTACAGAAAGGAAAATGTTAACGAAAGAGGAAATGCCTAGGCTCTAGTCAAGCATTGCTGACTTTAAAGTGAACATTTCAATGGCATAAGTTCTTGTGAGCTTTAGGCATTTCTGATGTTTAATTTAAGTTAAATAATTTGTTAAATACATACTGTTGGCTGAGAATTTCCTGAAGTCCTAAGCAGACATAAGCATATGTAAGTGCTCCACTCAAAAAAAATAATTAAATAGAAAATATCTTTTTTTAGTTTCCAAAGTGAATTCTAGAAAAAAAAGTAGCATATAATACTTGCTAGTTTGACACGTTAGCTGAGGTTTCTTTATTGCATTTTATTTTCTCATCTATAGTCTGAGGATATTTTCATGCTGTGGGATTGACCATATATGTCGAGTATTGTCTAATATTGAAAAAAAAGTCCATCTGGATGAAATCAGATTGTCTTGCAGATGTTGAAATCCAGTCTTGTTTCAGTCTAGCTACTTACATAGAATTTAAATGTCTCCTGTAAAAACTGTTCTTTTTTTAAAGAACCAAACCATGTTCCTTTGTATTTTGTGCACCACTATTGTTCCTTATTTTATTTATATACATTTGCAACTGACATTGTCACAGGACTATATGGCTAGACACCTATTTCAATTTGCCTTATTCAGTTTGAATATTAGCCTGACTGAAAACCTGCAGCATAAGTAAAGTCTGTGAGGCCTATTTTAATTTATTAGCTGGATATCAAAATCTTTCCACTGAAATACCTTGCTCCAGTAATAAGACAGAGTAATCTGTCTTTCCTTTCTAATAGCCAGAAAAGACACAAAAGGTTGGTACAAGCATCCTCTGGTTTATTAGTTAATTAAATGGTGTGTGTAACACTCTTGTTTTTCTCTGCAATTGCGCCTGTTAATTTTAGGAGTGACTGGACTGTTGGTGCGCATGTTCATGTGTGCTTTTATACATTTTTGAAACCAAATTTTAAGTTTGGTTAATTTAAGCTTAAATTATCATGAATTCAGAATCAAAGGTGGAATTATCTGGTATTTCTAATGTCTTTACCAATTCTACTTTTTAGATTTCTACTTTTCTTACCACTGTTGAGATGCATTTAGCTAAGATTATATTGGTTGATACTCACCTGCTGGCTTCCTTTAGAGCACTGATACTAGGTTTATTTGTTATTCTTTGTATTTGCCAAGCTTTGTACCTTGGCTTTAAAACATTGTTACAATTAATTGGTAGAATACACATCTCACCTATCAAAGTGTGTCTTAAAAAGTTTATCCTTGACATCCCTTGGAAACACTGTAATTTTGGTATTACAATTTATTAATTTTATTTTGGCTGCCATTTAAAATGTTTGTATCAATCCAAAAATTGTATGAGCCTTGCATTTCTCAGAAACTTATTTTCATTGGTGGAACTGATTAAATATTTTACCATAGGAAAATGCTAGCCTATTGAAAACATATTGCAAGGAAAAGAGCATCTCATTTAGGAAAAATAAACACCATTTTGGTAAAAATGCTGTTCTGCCACCTGGAATGTTACATTTCTTGTATTTAAGTTTACAGCTATGTAAAATATATATTTAGCTTTTTTTTTTTTTTTAATAAATCAGAATTTCTGATTAATCTTGGAGTTTCATACTGAATGGAAATTCTGAATCCTGACCAGCTGCCTTTATGAATCATCTTCAGAGAAAACATCAGGTGAGAGTCCCTTGGAGACACCACAGATGTGTACTGCTGTTGAACTGTAGAAAAGTAAGTGTCCAAGAGCAGAGGCTGATCTGGCAGTAGTGGATTTACCATTACTCAGAAAAGTGGTTACATTCAGTATTTTCACGTTCACCAAAGGAGGTGTGAAACTCATTTATTTTCTCTGAAAAGGCATTTCCTACAGACTTGCTCAGTTCCTGCTCTTGTACCATTCTCCTTCAGTAGAGCAGAGATTTTTGAGTGTTCTCCTTGGCAAATAACTTTTGAAGAGTTATAAATCTTGTCCTTGATTTCAAAGCCACCTTCAGTCCTTTTGTACATAAAAAACTGCTAAGAATTCAAGACAATGGGAAGACAGTTCTTTTGAAACATCAATAAATCCCAATTCTCTTTGGTTTAATTAGCAGTGGAAGGGATGTAGCTAAGCCAAAATTAGAGCATGACTAAGAGGAGGACAAAACATTTTTATATCGTTGGTTGAATTTGAAAATTCTATTCTTCAATAAATTCAAAAGAATTTTTTTAAAAATTGCTGTTTTGAGTCCGAGTGCAAAGCATATATTTTGCAGTCATCCCAGAAAAAAGAAAATATAAAAGTAAATGCAAATGCAAGGTTAAGCTCACTGCATGAATCATTATTAGCCATCTTCCTCACCTCTGAAAGACACTCAAGATCAGTGTTGGAAAGTTGGACACAGGAGGCTTCTGAAGAGTCTCTCAAACTAACATTCCAGCTCTGAGAGTAAGGAGATTTTGTAGGCAAGGGTCTCATATGGCCAGTTGAAGTGGCCAGTTGAAGCATATAAATCCACACTCCCACCCCAGCATCTGTAGCTAGAAGAAGATTCTACAGAGCAATTAGTGAAGCACATAGCAGGAAGTAACTGAACGCTCTGGTCAGAAACAGCATTGAAGAAACAGATTATCATCTAAAGACACCATGGGCAGCAGCAGAATGATTATTGTTCTGTTAGCCTCCAACAGCAAAGTTTTCTGAGTTTTATTTAACTTATCCACATAAATTTTGTTTTCTAGCAAAGCGGGACTTCACAAATAAAAATTTCAAAGGAATCCTGAGATTCTTACTTTAAGGAAAAACTGGGAAAATTCCACTATTGAGGCTCCATCTGAATCGGGGCCTTACGTGATAAGACCCCGCCTTACGGAACTGCTGCTATGTTTGTTACAAGGGCAGGTGGGACATGCAGGTGACCAGAGCTCTTGTACGTGGAATTTGCCTACAAAGGCAGTACGGACTACCAGTAAGGCAAATCCATCAAAATACAACTCTGCCATTAAAAAGCATAGCCTGAACACTCAACTATTACAGTTCACTGCTGTGACAGCAATCCTTTTTCATTCATAGCATTATGACAGACCAGGCAATGAGCAGCCGCTTCAGACATGTTACAGGGCACCACCGTGTGTCTTCTCTCCTGAGTCCATTTCCCATCTTGTCTCAAGAAGACATTATGAAATTATGTTACTCCACTTCAGTACTGCCTAGTGGGCATCACGTAGAGATACCCTAGGCATCACCACTCAACAGAGATTCACAGCATTATTTGGTCTGATAATTTCTCAGCCTTGGAAAGGAGATCACAGCAACCCTGAAAATTCTTGTTCAGGGAGGGTCTTGGACATGGAAGCTCTGTGATCTTCCCAGCTTGGAGTCAATCTGCAATAGAGGGGCCAGAGAAACTTTGAAACTGAAAATACTTGCACTGCCAACCAGAACACAGCCTTCACGAAAATATCACTATGAAGCTGGACACAGTAAGAGCTCAGGATCCCCAGCAACCTGCCAGTTAAACTGGCAGAACTGCACACTTTTTTTTTCCCTATATGAATTTGTTTCATCCTTTTGTCAAATTTATCATATTTAACAAAATTATATTTCTCCGACGATGATCCTTTCTATCAATGAATTAATTTGTTTTAATAAGAATGTAACATTCTGCCACTGCCACTGTTGCTTATGAGAAGGTTGAGTAATACACAATGATTTTCATCAGAAAGAAAAAGTCCTTTTTCCTTTTTTTTTCTTTTTTTTTGAGGAGGAAGCTGAATCTGGGATTATTTTATAACAATTAGCGTAATATTTGAGAAAGCATTTTTGTTTCTCTGTGTATAAGACCATTCAAGGAGTGTGCCATGTTGATTGACTCAAATATGTTTGCTAAGACTAGACAGACATGATAGTTAGGGTTTTGTTCTTGAATGTGTCACTTTATGGGTGTTCATTCAAACAGACTTATTAATACATCTTCTATATATATGTTATCATCCCCACTGAAAGAAGGCTGGGCTTCTTATACTATAATTCAGCAAAATTCCTATACGATAATCCAGAGACTTGGATTTCTATCCTAATTTACCTGGAAATCTTTCTGGAACTTTTCCATTTCACAGACTCTGAATTTGAAAATGTTGTTACATAATGTTCACGGTAACTCAAATTTTCAAACATTCCATAATACTTCCAAAAATGTTGTTTTGTCTAATGTGAGTGAGGCTTCACTGCTGTCCTCTGTATAAACTTCTCAGCACAGTTAACACATTTTCTATATTCTTGGTAACATATACTGCAGTGTTTCAGAAATAATATAATGAAAAGTTAATAACCCTGCAGAATAATCCTTATCAAAATAAAACTTTTATTATGTTTCTAAATAAATAGCATTTTCAAACATCCCACAATTAACATTTATCTGGTTTGATTTTAATTTTTCCCATTTACTTAGTACTAACACTATTTTTCTTTTAAAAAAGATGAAATCTCTTTCACACAATTTTTTCTTAGTTGCTTTTGTTTAGCCCATAAAGCTGAATCCGGGGCATACCAATCATTCTGTAGCAAAAGACCAATTTCACCATAAATCTGAGTTTGTGGCATCATAACTGAAAGAAACAAAAGAAAAAATGAGGTTGTGAAAGCACTAGCAAGATCAAAGAAATGCAGTGGCAAAATAAACTTCCCTGTTACACATTATACACTACAATAGTCTTTCAAACGAATACATTTGGCTCCTGACACTTTAAAAGTCTGCCTTTGCAATGCTCTAGGTAGACTGCTCCTATTTTCTAGCCAAAACAAGCCCTCACCATGTGTTTTATCAGACTGCAATGGAAGGGATTGCTTTTATTATTCTGATAACTGCTGTCACTGACAGACTTTTGTATCCAAGCTCTGCTTTGTTTTCATGCTTGAAACCATTCCACTGAAGCCTTTGGAATTACTCAGCATTTATAGGTTAATTACTAAACATAACACTATTTGGAGAGCTTGTCTAACTTGCAATAAAATAAAGCCAAGATCTACCTTCCCTGCATGGATCACTTTCATTCACCTTGAGGGTATTACATGGATCATGGATTAGTTTTTGGCAGGAGTTAAAACTGAAACAGCCAACAGGCTTACCACTTAAGCGGTTGTCTTTATCTGCCTTTGTCGCGGGGGTTTTTTCCTTTCTAAATTCCATTTTAAATTCTTGCCTTAAACAACTTCTTAAAGCAATTATCACAACTTTTTACAGAGTGTGTGTTTCCACTGACAGATTTCCACTGAATAATAGGAAGAGGAAAACAGGTTTTTTCTTGTGGAAGAAGGACAGGCGGGCTGTGTTGATACTACTAAGTTAATCAAGGACAAGACATGGGTTGAATGCTAGTATGAAATTGTCCACATCATGTAATTCTTAGCAAATATTGGGTTTACCTGTACTGTCCACCCATATCGCAAATAATATGTGAGTTAATGTGAAGCAGGGACAAACAGAGTATGGATGAGGCTGTCTTACACTGTGGGGCAACAGGAAAGGGAGGAGTTAGCTCAATGGCTGTGACAGGTGTTGTACCACTTACACTGGGAGCCAGAAAGCAAGAAACTTGCTCAAAAACACAGCTCTGGATGCTGGGGCATTTTCTGGAAGACCAAAGATTACTCCAGACTTTCACCAAGGATAGTCATGTAACAGACATATTTCTTGGAAGGAATTTCTTAAATGAACTCTCCAGTCATAGACATGTCAAAAGATCAAAAACTGCATGGGAAGGAAAGAAGGAAATAATGTGAACCCTGTAGTGCAGATGAGGAGAACATTGTTTTTCTAGAACAATGAGAATTTGTGTTTCAAAAGCTGAAGCATTCATAAGGAAATCTGAGGGTGTGTAGAACACAAGGAGACAAATCTGGTACAAACTTACCCATATTATCTCTAACAAATTGTGCAGATAAATATAAAATTGTAGGGATACATATCCCTTGAACTGAACTCTGTTCAGAGAGACATGGTTAGCTAACCTCCCAAAAGGATCGCAGAAGTGAGTTAGCATATGTGTAGGGAACAATGGAAAGTGATTATTTGACAAAATACATTTTTATTTACATGATATAAATATAAATGAACTTGCACCAAACAAGGGCCTAAAGGAACTAATCTCTACAGATCAGAGAGGAAGTAACACACGGAATTCCATGATATCAGACTTCTCCTTAACTCCATGTGTCCTGAGCCAGAGAATTCACCTGGGTTTTATTCAGCTTTTATGCCTAACCCTAAACCAAACCATATGTAACTACAGCAAAGGAAATCATGTTTTGGTAATAATAGAAATGAACCTCTGAAGGTCCTGCATTATCTCATAAGCAAGATGGTTTTTCATACTTTATACTGTCTACTCTAACCATAATTCAACTGTAGCCCATGGCTAGTACTTCCAGGTAGAAGGACCACACAGTCTGATCATTATCTTCAGTCTTTAAAGTTATCCAGTCTAAACCTAGTCTTACCCTGGCTGTCAACATTCACTCTAGACCAAAACATAGACCTCGATCAAACAAGCCACTTTCCAAACACTAAGTTCCCAAACCCTTCAGAAACAAAATGAAATATGCAACTTCTAAATTCTCAAACCATCCCAAAACTCAAGCTGAGACCAACCCAAGCCATGAAATGAATATTCACCCTGAGCTACACTTTCCTGGACCTAACTTAAAATTGTTGCCCTGGAACGAAATCCAACAAGGAAATATAGAAACAAGACTGAAAAGAAAATATTTAAAAGGACACACAGGTAATAAAATTCCCTTTCATAATGCTGAAGAGCATCTTCAAGCATTTGAAGAAACTCTTTGCTTTCTAACTTGGAAACACTGAGTCCAGTCCTAATTCTAAGCCCATTAATGGTCACAGATTGCAACTCTCTAGTAAAAAGATGCCAAGCATCAACTGTCCTTAACACTCTTCTTCTTAATCTTGAGGCATATGGCATCCATCATTTAACTGCTTCTTCAGAGTGTAGTTTCTGAAACACTAGCCCAAACGTAAGAGTTGAACTTAACCAAGGTCATGGAAAAAATATAAGAAAAAGAAAAAATATCAAAATATTTGCCTGAAACAACCCTTTCTTCCTGAGGGCACGGCACCAGATGTTTAAAGGTGTTCTTCAGTCCTTAGATTTCCCCAAATAACCTTACCCTTAAAAAATAATTCTAGCCAGGGGAACCACCCATCCAGTGAAGGGAACATAAGCTGTTGACCACAATTGACCCCAGACTTCTATTCAATCTTCTCTCTGAAGACTACTCAGTCTCAAGGACAAAACTTGGCTCCAGTTTTAGATTTGCAAGCCCTCCTCATAAGAGTAATTATGACAAGGAGAACTATACTCAAAGTTAAACAAAATAAAAATAAAAATGTGTTGACAACAGACTCCAGATCTATTCCAGACTCCTGCGGACAGAAAATAATTAACCGGCTTCTTATATTACCAAAATGTAAGCCAAATCTAATCCTAACTCTAATGATTGCCACAGGACCCATCCTTCCAATAAGAAAACATAAATTCCTGATCACAGTCAACAGCTTACTTTCTTGAAATAACTTATACTGCCTTACACTGGAGAGAAAGGTGAGCTGGACATATTTAAGTTAAGCTTCTGAGTTGGGTTAGGACTTGAAACAGTTTTGTCTGAAGGTGCTGTAGGCAGAGATTCCTGAAAATATTTTGAAGTACAGCTTAAACTACAAATGCATTTTACAGAATCAGTGGGAGGTACTGTTGCTTTTATAGTAAGAAGGTCCTGAAGACCACTAGGTATATCAAGTTTACAAGTAAAGAGCTGAGGAAAAGTTGACCTGACCTTGCAATAGACAATGGAACAGCAGAGAAACCTGGACTCTTCTACAGTGACAAGTAAGATCTACTCAAATCTCACATAGCTTTTTTTATTTGAAGAAGGTGAAGCATTACTTCCACGTATTCTGTAGCTATATGGCACACTGTGCCATTCCATGCTTTGAAATGTCATGAGTTTGAATAGTTATACATCCTCACTGCATGGAGTTCATTTCCAGCTGCTGTACGAATCAAATAATAAGTTGACTGAAAATAATTCCTCAACTGGCTGATCTGTAGGGCAAGGACAATAGTCCTTAACTGTTGTGCAGCTGCACCAGTTTCACATTGTATTGGCATGTTAGGGAGGTAGCTGGTGTCTGTGGTAGTCATTCCTTGCTGGGTAGAAGGTAGAGTCAGGATTAGCACTAGGATGATTGTGGAAAAGGAGATAAGACAGTGTCAGTCATAGGCAGTGTATGCTGAGCCTCCTGCCAAGTCCAGGTGAGGGGTGTGAGTGATAAGAGTCGGTGGTATTGGAATCCATGTCCGCTGCCAAGGACAACAGCATTCCAGCCTTGAGTAATAATTCTCACTGCCTGGAGACGTGTGCTGTCTCAGAGTTTCTTGTGATTAAATAAGGACTTATCACAGATACTGCAAATACACCCATGACTTTTACTTCTGGTGATGTTTTTTATTTTCTTTCCTAGCAACAACATGCTTTTGCAGCAATTTCAAGCATGGATGTTGAGAGGTGAGTGTGGGTAGGGGTCCTTATGGAGAACATACTGGAAAATCACAGGTGTATGGGGTGCATATGAGTAAAGTGAGGTAATGATGGCAGAGGAATGGTGTGAAAAAATAAGTGTCACAGATAAATAAGACTTAGGTAAGGAGCCACATATGGTGACCTTTGATGAGAACTCAGATATTGTTAATTGTAGATGTTGCCTGTGATTATAAAGAGCTCTGATTCTCCACTATTTTTTTTTTCCTGAAGAAGCTTAAGGACCAGTCTTCACTCTAAACTGCCTTTATATAAATATATCAGTGAGGTGATATATTACCAACAAAAAGTCTTGAATGAAGGAATTAACAAATCCCTTGAATGAACCCTTAATAATGAAAATTATGTGTTAATTGGTGATTTACTTATGTACGAAAGGGTAATTTGAAAATACCACTTAAGAGAATGAACATGGTAAAATCTCACCAGTGGAAATACCTGTTCATTTGGGGGAAAATCTGATAGAAGGTGGCTGGAAATTAAGCTGTGAATTATTCTCAGTGGGAAGTAACGTAATGAAAAACACAAGACTCTATATTTCCAGGGAGTTGAGGTTTTGTGTAAAAATATCATTAAAAGTTCATCATTCATTTTACTTCTTTAGACAGCCATATAGGAGTCAGCAATCAGTATTTCCAAAACCAAGTTACTGTCCCATATAAATAGGTTCGGTAACAGGAAAATGTGCTGTACAGCAAAATTATAAGCAGTGGGTGGAAAAAAGAAATCATAGAATAAATACAGATAAAGTATTGTTTCTGTCACATCTATGCTTCTTTGAACTAACAGAAAGGAAAACTTACTCAAGACTGTTTAAAGAAACCTGCGAATACAATAAATCCCAAACAAGTGACTCATGCTGAGCTGTGACCCCTAAGAGTTGCTATCCTGCCTTCTGTCCTCCGAGCACAGATGCTAGGAGCTGAAGACATACTAACTCCCTTTGCCTAACGCTGGCATATGCGTCATACTGTGAATCGACTAGCTAACCTTTAAAGAGGGCAAGAGGAGAAAACTCGTTATGAGAAAGTGGAGAGTGGCGCTTTCCACAGGGTCTGGCTTAGCACAGAGGCGGTACATAGAAAGTGCTATGGTAACAGAACATTCCTTTTACACATTTTAAAATGGATGTATTGCAGACTGATCTCTTTGGGAGAAAAGACAAATTCGTGATAACAAAAAAATATCTGAAATATCATTTCCTTTAAGATAAATAAATAAAGAAATAAGTAAACAGATACTTCTTTCCTCTTTAGTGATTCTAAGGTATATCTGACAGGTCAGGGCACAGAGGCTACACCTTCATTAGTAACTTAGAAAAAGCTATGGCAGGGGTTCAGGCACTGACTTGGAAACATCCATACTGGTATGGAATATCCCATTGGCTTGGTTCAGTCCAGCTATCCCAGCTGTGGAAATTAACCCTATCCTAGCTGAACCCAGGACAATAGGTACAAGCCTCTGAGCGAACAACAGGTAGTCTTTCTAGCATAAAACCAGTCACAGGAGTCTTCAAGGGCTCTGTGGAGAGCATTTCTTGAAAGACAATGTGAGGACAAGACTATGTGTTGCATTTTATGGAAATATTTCTTTCAGCAAATGGTTTCGGATGTCTTTTTTACAAAGAAGGAGCTGACTTCAAAACTTCTCAGGTTTGTGGGCAAGCACCAAAGCATCAGTTCTTTGGATGTTAAAAATTAACACTTTCTTACTCATTTTGCTGGTTGTACAATGATAGACCTGAGTTAGTATAGGACAACGAACACATCATTCAAGCATTTCTTTAATAACTACTCTATGGACAAATATACAGTATTCTACTGTACATATTTCAATCTCCCAGAGGATATTAGAATAAATTACAGTATATTATATTAACATATTAAGCCACAAAATACTAGCCATCTAGCTCACTTTTAGGAAGAAATCCATCATGGTGTTCTTTTAATAGTAAGCCAAACAGTAAAATTCATGCAGTTTGTAAATTAGGAAATTACCTTACAAATTATATTTACAGCTATATACACACCAATAACTCTAGAATCACCCAAGTGATGTCAAATATTACGGAGGAAATACTAGTGGTCTAGTAGTTTCACAAATGTGATAGAAATACAGTCCTGTTCTGCATAATACATCTCTCATCTAACTGATATTTTGTTTGTGTATATCAGAGGGTAAAGTCAGTGTTATTAGTATGCAGAGACAAAAATTCAGCTATAATCATTGATTCACACTATCCATGAACAAATGTCATACAGGAATTTTCTATAACACTTTTTCTTTCCCCAGATCTCAATTCTGATCAGACAAACTCAAATCCATGTTAAGCCTGGAATGCTATTCAACTTGCACGAATCCTCACAAGGATTTGGCTTTATTACACAAACAGTTAATATCAGAGATTCATTCTACCTCATTTCTTTCATAAACCCATTACAGGAGATGAACTAGCTGTGTCGTTCTCACGGTGATAAATGCACTTCACCTCTATACTAAAGCCTTACCTATCAAGGCCTAAAACTTCATTGGTAAAAATGCATTAATCAGATAATTTTTTTCCTGCAAAAAGCAGCCAAATTCACTGAGACTTATTTGGGAAATTTTCTCTTGTCGAGTCGTTCCTGTGAATTATAGAAAAGCCATTAAGCTAAATTTCTTTCTGTCCTTGTAACAGATATTTTCAGGCTTACCCAATTTTTTCAGTGTGTTGTGGTTTTTTTTGTAAAATGACAAACGAAATCCTCAAAGGCTTATTTTTACTAGCACTGCATAAATTACTAACTCATACACATAAATCCCCCCAGAGGAAAAGGTTTATTTTAATCACAAAGGAATCTTATTTCTGCAATAATAACCGTAACTTGTGTACAATTAGGAAATTCTTACTTCAAATGAAACCTCAGACAGCTGTTTCTTCAAGAGTTTTTTTTCATTTTTAGTCATTTACAATAAGTGGTGAAAAAATTATAAATGTCTTTGAAAAAAAAGACATTGTCTTGCTGATTGTGTAATTTTAACTTCAATTTTAAACATTCTTTGTCCATAATATAACACTATACTGTGAACTCATTAGGGCTGGAGTGGCAGTGGCAACCTTGACTTTTCTGTGCCCAGTAACACATCACCTTTACTCAAGTAATTACTCAAGGGGAATACGGAATTCTTATCACATAATAATTTTTCACATTTTATCCATGCATTGAATATATACTGTCTAGTAAAAAAATTTTGCTTCATTATGATATGAAATTGGTTTCTTAATCTTATCCTATTCATATACAGGATATTTAGTACACAAAATACAAAGAAAATAACAACTCAGACATGCTGGTAAAATCTTGCTTCTGAGATGCTTCCCCTTTGTCTTTAATAACTAGTTATTAAAGTACATCTGCAGCTGTCTCAGTAACAAAGCAAGAAACATTCTGTGTAAAATCTTTTCTGTGTAGCTCCTGCAGCTGGAATTATATTTATGTTTAGCACTGTTAATTCATCATTTGTTTTACTGTACTATGTCTACATTAGCATTTCAATTAACTAACGTACAATTAATGATCAGGGCTACACTTTTGAAGGAAATTTCCCACAAATCATCACTTACTTAATGCACTAAGTGGTCTCAGAACATGCAAACAGTTCTTTTTGGCTGAAACTAAACTGAGAAATGCACTCTCAGAGAGCATTAAATGAGTTCCCACCACTGGCACACATGTTGACTACTAGACTGAACGGGAGCTAGTCTGAAGTAAAACCTCCTGAAACATGTATGATTTTGACATTGGTCCTGGGCACCAGCTATTTCCATCTACAAACTTATACTTAATGCCTGTACTGATGGGTAATCAAAAGTTGCCAGTAAATGCTATGTCTCTCTCCAGAAGGTTTCAGGTACTTACTTAAATAATGGGCTTCATGTGCAAACTGCAACAGGAAGTAGTTACTCTAGTCATATTTTATGTTCATGTAAGAGAGAACAGATATAATAAAAGATTATTTGTCATGGCCCTCTTTGGGAATACTGAAAACCTACACATAAAATTCTTAAATCAATATATCAATAATTCTAATTCTTCTTTCTTGTAAAGTAAGAGCATTTTTAATCCCAATACAGAGTATGAACTAAATCCAATATTTTTCCTAAAGTTTACTACTTCTTCACACTAGAAGTTCCACTTTTAAAAAGAAATATTGTACTAAATCCATCAGAAACCTGTGATTTTATATAAATGAGCTAGATTTATTTACTTTTCCTTTAAAATTAATTTGTTAAAATTAATCTTCTTGCACTTGCATGGATTTTGTATTCCTGAGGGCATAGCAAACTACTCTGGAACTGACTGTGCCTGAGGATTTCTTTAACACCCATTCATATCAGTTTAACAACTCTTTTCAATGTTATAGGATTTATTTTTTTTTAATTTGTGGTTTTGCTTTATTTATAAGTCTGAATCCCATAGATTATTCTCTTCTCATGTAATATAGAGGTTAACTTTCTTCTATGGTAAAGAACCTCTCAACATTTGTATGTAAATGTAAAGATAAAACTGTGCAATCTAAAAAAAAAGTAAAACTTAAAAAAGGCTAAATATAATATATTCTTTACAGTTCAGCTATGTGCTTTATCCTAAATGTTATGCTTTGTATCCTCCAGAAAGTTCTCATTAAGTAGCAGACACAGAACACATTCTTCTCTCTCTTTATAAAGTCAACTTTATCAAAAACATCAAGCTAAAATACATACTTGCCTAAGGATTGGTCTTCATGCAAGTTTTTTTTAGATATGATATAAAAAGTAACAACTGATACCTCATGTTATACTTACTAATTATTTAGACCATGCAAATTATGCAAGTTTATTTTTATATACATATGGTTCCTAAGTTTAACTTCTTCAGTGTGCTTTGTGTTCCACTTTATGAATAAGTATTTTATGTAAGAATGGGGAGAAATTCAACCGTATCACAGCAAATTTGGTGAATTATTATGCTGTTGTACTGCTGAGAATAAAAAATAAATAAATAAAACAATTTATAGAATTAAAATTATTTTAAAACACATATTTATATATTGCTAAGATGCACTCAGATTTTTTAGCCAGTAAAATTAACCTTCATTTTGGTATGGGTGCTACAAAGCTGACAATGACAAGACCTGTTCCTTGACTTACACTAATACATTTAATGAATTCTGTTCTGAATTTTGCAAAATTAAAATAAATAATGATATTCATATCACTCAGTTATCTATTTTAAAAAAGGAAGTAAATCTAAAGAAAATAATACTATCAAAATGTATTTTGACTGGATCCTCAGCTGGTGTAAGTAGGTCTTCATGACGTCAAACATACACACCCAGAGGGAATTATCACAGCTGAGGATCTGGGCTAGAATTTTTATGAACTCTTTCCATTATTTATTAAGGATCTAGTTGTTATATAAATTAGAACCCCTTGACAGCCCTTTGGCCATGTGAAAATATCTTGAACTTCACCTTTTAGCTCATTTATAATACCAGAGAAATTTGCAGAGGCCTTCCTGACGGGCAAAAGTCTCATGCAAGAGTGGAATCCTGGCTCCGTAAAAGTCAGTGACAAACTCCTATTGAGTTTACTGGACCTACAGTTTTCCCCAGCGTAGTAGAAAAAAAAAATGTGTTCCTAAATATAATTTATGCACAATGACAGTGCAGTTAGACATCCTTTTCTAGGTTAGCTGGGGGGGCAGGGGGGGCAGGGAGGAGGGCAGAGCAGAAAAAAATCTCTTAGGAAGTCTGGGAAAGTCTCCAGTGATGATTTTTACATTATTATTCCTAGTACGATTATAAAAGTTGGTTGTTAAAGTACATGTATTTACATTGCATTATTTATTTTCGTTACGCAATCTCCCAACTTGCTTTATGATCTGCATGTTTATGAGGAAAAAACACATCTTTGAATAATTAGGAGAGTTACTGAAACACAGTTGAGACCAAGAAATTATTTCTTCTCAATTTTGGCTTTTCCTCAGCTAATGTCAATGACAATGGCTAAACTCCTTCTGGATAGGAAGTGTTTTGAAGGAAATGTACAGCAGAGCTAAGAAAAGCAGGGAAAAGAAAAAAAAAAAAAAAGAAAGTAGCTTTGCCATGTGCTACACCTGTGTAACATGCAGTCAGGTCATAAACTTACTTTGGAGAAAAGCAGTTGTAGAAGAAGTGGCTTCAGGGCATTCAGACTGGAAGTCCACTTTCTTATTAATTGATTTGCAAAGTTTTTTTTTAATCAACAAAATGAGTTAATAGCAAAACCAGGCATCTCTTCTATTATTTTTCTCTGCCTTTCCCAGTAGTTTGGGGATTTATGCACTCTTTCCCATACATAGGTCAAGAAGATTTACGAAAACTAATTATGGAAAACAAAATTTTGATATTCCTAGAAAGTCACTGAAAACCTGGTCTAAACCCCTTCAAAGCTAATAAAAATATTGGTATACATTAAGGATGCAGTGGAGGATAATGCTGAAAGTACAGTGCCTTTACATAAATTACCATTTCTTTGGGCAAATCTTAGCTTTGATTCTTAATCTCAGAAAGATGTAAAAAATTAAAAGAGGATCACTGGAGGATATTAAAGAAAATCCGTGAAGTTGAATATTGACAATAGTAAACTACTCTTTTTGGTCTAAAGGTAAATATAAATAATAAACCCATAAATCATAAAACCATAAATGAATCGTAAAACCATAAATTAAATACTTGGATTCAAAAACAAGGAAGCAATCATTAATATACAAAGAAAATACATTTGCAATTCATTAAAAGAAATACTTTAAGAGCCATAACTGATTACAGAATTCATTAGCAAAAGTCATCTTCAAAGTAAAGAAACTAATGAGATCCAAAAAACAGTTTACATACACACGTGTAACGATGTCCCTTTTCAGGCTATAGCAGGATTTAACCAAGGACTTCTTTAGAGCATCTACAGCTGGAACAAGGGGATTCACTCACAGGCACTGGCAGCCTCAGAATCTTCATCTAGTTTTGCCACTAGAAAATGGCAGAAAGTTGCACATACTCTCTGAGTGTTACCTGTGGGAAGAAGTTTGTCTTGAGTTCTGCGGTATCAAAGTTCAAATGACACCACATATCATTGCTTAATGCTGTCCAGAAACTGAACCAAGGCATTTTAATCTGAATTTTAACCTTCAAGAAAATGAAAGATCCTGAGGAGAGACAAAGTGGTCACTCCTGAGAGACTGTTAATGAAAACATCATTCTGTTCGTGAACACCCTCTCAATATTGTATCAAAGAGGGTATTTTGAATATATTCCACCATAATAAAACCACAAAGCAAAATTGAGATTCAATATTCTATTTGCTGAAAAAACTTATGGCATAACTGAGTTCTGACATGAAGCAAGTAAATACGCTGCTCTTGGCAGTTAAGAGAATCTTCTTTCGAAAATATTTGCTTAGCCGTCAAGAACAAAAATGCTCTGCAAGGAGTGAGAAAAGCACAGCAACTTTACGCAGTACTTAATACATTTAATTAAGTAAATGTCAATCCAGATCAACAGCATACACTTTATGGCAGCTGGTTTAAATGGTTGTTGCGCTACTGAGGATGAAGTTAACTCCTAGCAGATGGCCCAGGAATTACCTCACTTTCAGGGAAACTGAGAGCTGGTTGAATAAGTACATTGACTTCCAGAGAGACTCTCAATGCTGTCTTGGTGAAACATAAAAGGGAATCTGGCTGAATTCCCTATTAATACTATCTAGCAGGAGGCTGGATACTTAAACTTGAAATTTCCCATGTTTGTATTTTCATAATACTCTTAAAATCACCATGAAAACATATTTCTTATTTCCTAGGAGTACCAAGGCTGGAGGCCTGGACAATCTACAAGTTATTATAGATTGATCTGTAAATAACATCTCAGGGTTTTTCTTGTTAGCATGTCTTCAAGCATTTGGAATGGGAAAAGATTCAGAAAGAGACATACCTGAGTTCTGGAAAAGCTTCAGAAAAGTTTCTTTCTGTTTCCAGAACAAAGTTAAGAAATTATATGATTAGTAATCAAAATCTCCTTAATTATGAAAATACTTCTGAAGTGCACACATATCCTAGAGCATAGGATTCAATGAAATATTATGTCACACAAAACTTCAGGTGAAATGATTCAGTGGCCAAGAAAGGACCGCTGTTGTCACTGAGAAGCAGTTACCAAATACTAATGTTGTCAGTCTCTGTGGAAACGCAACCTTTCATGTTTGCTGGTAAGGAGATTCCACAGTCTGCCATAGACTTTGTAGCAATGACAGTGTCTTTTGGGTCTGTTTGTTTGGACAGACGAGGAGAAATCTGTTAGTTGCCATCCCTGAAGCTTAACTGAATTTAGGAGAGATCCCCACTGCAACACAGCAGATAATACGATATAATCATGGGCTTGTTAAGTCACTAGGCAATGAATTAGTGTAAGAATGCCAAATAAAGACAAATAGCTTTTGTGTGGAAAAGACCTTCATCTCATGATAACCTGGAATAACTAGGATAACTTTAAACTAATGGCGGTGATAATAGAATGATTTTCATTACTTTCTTGATATCAACTGCATAAGCACAACCACCTTCTTTCCAGAACAGCCATGTAGCACACATTATAATACAGTGCTTAATGATGTAGGGTAACCTATTTTATAAAGTCCTTTTCAATGTGAAGCAGTCATCACCATTTTAACTAACCATACATTTCACATTCTAAACAATAGGAGAATCATCTGCAATGACGCTTAAAGCAGTATATAGCGTGTGCTTCTCCATCCTTGTGGCTGGGTTAACACCACACCCATGGAAAATATTATATTCTAACGATTCCAGAGTTTGGTTTTACTCTGAAAGCCACGTTAAACTGACCAACTGTGATTTACAGCTAGTTTGTCTTCTGCCTGGAAAATGTACAAGTGAACTATTTAGAACAGTAGCTGTTTTCCTCATTCATCTGGTTTGGATCACATTAATCCTAGGTTTGGACGAACAAAAAGAAGTTAATGTTTATGGTGTTCCCAAGTATTTACTAAGTATTACACAACTGCAGTGCCACAATGACATAAAATATTTCTGCTCATTAACAGGAATTGTCTTTACTCTATTCTGAATAGTAAATAACAAGAATTCATTTTAAAATTTCTATGTAGTGAGAGTCACTGCTTCAGAGACCTTTGATTCAATAGAAAGATGATTAATTAATGTTCAGAAAAGAATAGATACAATACCTTCAAAAGTACCATTTCAAAACCAGTTGGAAGCACATTTGTATGACTGTTTATCTTTCCACAGGATCTCCATGAAAGATGCAATAAGAAAAAGCCTTTTTGTTGTTTCCATGACTGTTGTTTTACCGCAACCAGAGTGGAACTCAGAAAAGCATTATGAACAAATAATGCTATACTAGATGGCGAAACTGCAAAATATTTGAAGACCCAGATCCAGTGTGGGTGTATAGGGAAACCAGCTTTCATCTGACTTGCTGTGAAGCTCATTTGTTCAAGCTGCATTGTATCAGAGCTAATTCTTTTTCCCTTACATGTATACCAGGAGGAAAACTCTTGTATTCTCAAGAAGATAGCAAGAAATTTCCTGGATCCTCCCCTATTTTCATCCAGTAAACATTTTGAGTAGAAGTATAGTCATTACACCCAAGGGCCCACATTCACTTCTCTGAGACCGAGATGATACGAGTATCTTTTCAGAAAATAATTTTTGATGTTATGAAACAAATAGGCTGTTGGGACAAAAATGTTGACACTATGCAAAATACAAACTGTGCTTTAAACTCCTACAGGCCTTTAGAGCCTAAACTATTGGCATTTGACTACTTGTGCTCTGCTATTTAAAGATGACTCCGAACAGTAAACTGGGGATCCACAGGTGTTTTTCTGATCTCCTGCCCTGCTAAATTTCCTGAGAAAACTATATTGACATTCAGGCAAGGTTTGGGCTTGCAGCTAATTCAGAAGTAGGTTCAGCATCAATGAAACTGGCTTCAGGTTATCATTTCTTTCAAGACTCTAACTTAAGTAGAAACCAGATGTAGTCCTTGCACAGATGGCACCTTCTTAGCTCAGAATTTGGGAACACGTCCCACATCTGAAGCAGAGCCCATGTGTCATGGCTCCTGGTCATCAGTCAGACTGCCAAATTGCAGTGCCCAACCAGACATCGTATGATTCACATGTTCACAATAGGAGTGGCAAAACAAGCAAGACGTGTGTCGATAATGTACCTTAACTCCTTTTTGAACCTTGGCAGAGAACTATATTAAAGCATTGTGTCATTTAAGACTTTATAGCTTGACTGCCCCTCTTTAAGAACACTTCACCGCAAAGTTTCAGATTTCAAATTTAAATTTAACAGGAGGGGTTGGCATATGTCAACATTTACGTCTATTGGCAATGAAACAGTGCTAAAAGACCTGTAATCCATTACAGGTGAGATTGCCACCGGTAATGATCCTGCCATAGCCCCTGAGGCACCACTAGGCCTGACTGTCCATTTCTGCCCCTCCCCATGTTCTCCCCATCCTTCCCATGGCCCAGGAACCCATGTCAGACCCCCAGGGACATCAGCCCCTACCCCAGTGACACCGCAGCAGGGCTGTTCTCCAGGAACTCTCATCCCTGTCTTGCCTAGCCATGGGCCGCACCGAGCCTGGCCCTCGTGGGCCTGTGAGCAGCCTGGCCTCGGCTCGTCCCCAGGAAGTGCCCAATGGCCGGGGCTGGGGCTGCCCGCAGCGCCCCCTACCCCCCCCAGCCCAGGAGAGCCCTGCTACCAGCCCCCACCCCTCAGGGAGCCACGGGCCCACCCCGCACCCTGGCAGTCCCCAGGTCCAGCCTGGACTCAACTCACAAAAGAGCTTTGCCCTCCAAGCTCTCCTCCTCCATGTGCCCGGTATTTGAGAATAGTTGCAAGACAGAGTTACCCGAGTTGGATCCAGTGGCCTATTCCTCCACAAAGAGTTTTCAACTCTGTACACAACGGTGCTTATGAATGACCTTTTCCTAGATACACCTTGAGTTTAGAATGTAATTAAGGTTAAAGTAGCTATAACGAGTGCTAACGGCTAGGACAGCCAAATCTCTTGTGCATGGGCAGAGAATGGTTTTGTACAAAAAGGAGGTTTTATGTACCTGTCCCTCTGATCATTGCTCGCAAGTGGATACCTAATGCATTTTCTAATGCAACATTCCCCTATTGTTTCAGCACAATAATCCACACGTGCAATTCGCATCACTGATAATAAATACTGCTTTAAAAGTATTGATCTTTGACATAAAACCATCAGTGAGCTTGCACTCCCAGGTAAGGTGAACCTTCAGATGAACCACACAACAGTGCACGAGAAAGAAGTCGGAGGCATCACAGGCAGGTGGGGCTCACTGGGTTGGGGGGTGAAAGTCCATATATACCCAGATAAAAGTATAACAAAAAATGTTATAGAAACAATGGTGTTTCAAAAGTTATGCCACTGATCTGTATAAAACAGCTGTCTTATTAGATATGTAATTTATTAGATGGTGTGTTATGCAGTAGACTTTAGTCACACGAAACTATGTTTAGCTTATGTTTTCCTTTAAAACTTAGAACCAAAGACTTTTTTGGTCCAAATCCTACTGTACAAAATTCATTTTGAGTGACTACTTTGGAGTGAGAGCTGTCTTTAGAAAAGCCTATTGCAGTTGCTGCACCTAGTAATTCTGCAATGATATGTTTCAAAATATTTCTATAAAGCACTTCTTACATATATATACATCTCTAAAGATTTCTTTAAACATTGGGGGTACATCCAAAACTGTTGTATGGGAAGCTATTCAGTTACTCAGACAGACATACCAGAATGTCTTTGTGATCTTGGACACAATGAACAATGGACGATAAAAATCTCATTTTGTTTTTTAAAGTTTTTTTAAAGTGAAATACTGTTGAAATGTTTTCATTTTCCTTGCACATTTCCAATAATGTGTATTGATTGTTATTACTTATAATTTAACATTTTTGTACTGAAATTCATATGTAAAGGGGAAAAGTAATTAGCCTCAACATAGAAGATACAGTTAGGTCTTGTAATATGTCTTCTTACCTTCCTTTTTCTGTGAGAGTCAAGACTGGGACCCAAACTAGAAGTTACAGAGAAAAGAAGCGCTTCTTCAGCCAGAGAAACAAACCAAGACCAAAGTATTCAGTTGAGAGGAGCTATATAGGAAAATGAGCGACTAGAGAGACCTAAGAGGGAGCAGGGTTCGTGTTACATGTGAATGTGCATTGTGGGATCTTTGTAGGAAAAGCTGAAATGCCAAACAGGTATCAGGGTCCTGTGTAACTATGAGTGAACAGGAGCCAGAATTTTTGAAGTGCTTCATAGGTGAAATGATGTAGTTGTGAAATAGGAATTATATGCCTAAATATATTTCTGGATCTTGGACTCACTGTAGAAAAATATTCTGGCACGGTATTCACAAATGAAAAAATGTATGGATCCTTTTTGTGTATTCTTGATATTAAAGGTAAATCACACTACCTGAGTTATTTAATTCAGAAAACCTTGAGACCATATAAAAATAGCATATATTTTTCTTACAGATTGATAAGCTGGAACTAGACTAATTAAAAGGATGAAAATGATGTACTCTTTAAACTTCCTCAGGGTACTTAAATGAGGACAAATTGGCATTAGAACAGCTGAAATAAATTAGCTCATTAAAATTTCCTTTTGCATCCAGTAGAACAAGACTACAACATGCAGTCTGTGATATAAACAGATGCTGAATCTAGAAAGGGTAATGGCATGCCCATATACAAACAGGCAAATGTTTAGAAACACATTTCCAAAAATACAGTGGTAAATTTCAGAAAGCTGAAAGATCTAAATTTTCATGTCTATAAAATACGGTTTCTAATTAAAACCGAAATAATTCTTTCATTTGAAGATTTGTCTGTCATTAAATACATCCATCACTGACTCAAGTACACACAAAGTATCAAATTAAGGGAAGATCTTTCTAGTGCTCCCAAATAATGACATTTTGCTGCACATGAGGAGAGGTTCAACACATAAGAGGGTGTTAATTTAATAGGGTGGGTTTTTTTCCTTTTGCTGGGAGGATTAAGTGTGGTAAAGGCATGGACAATGCTTTTCTTTCACAAATCTCTGCGAGGATTCTGTCAAGGAAAATTGTTAAAGAAAGACACACATGGGGAATGTTGTAACCAGACTTTCTTCTATTAGAACATACACTGGTCATCATCAATCAATTGCTTTACACTTTTCACATTGATGGAAATCTCATTTTGTGATGCCACAGCTGCTTTATAGAATGAGCACTAGCAGATACCTTCCAATCCATTTCGTTCTGGATGCTAATGTGAAAAGAGATGACCACAGGTACATGGAGTTCAGCTTTTTTGACTGAATTGTTGAGGATGTTGTCCAATTTTCTTAACACCTTAGCATCTATACTTTTCCTTACAATCTTAATTTGTTTTCTGCTGATAGACTCTAAGAGTACATGTTCCTTGTAAACAGAAAATGCTCTAGCTGTAATCCCCACTTTATAAATAACACGCTGGTATGCAACTTTCCCTGATTGCGTCCTTCATTTTACTGTCCTAATTCCCAGCTGCTCACCACATTCTAATTATCTGTTTTAAATGGCTTTGTACAACTAATTGTCCAATGTGTACCATATACCCCGACCAGCATAGCCAAGCCTGCAATAGCTTTGTTTTGATGACAAAAAATTTGACAGAGCTCTAAAACTTCATCCCAGAGTTTATCAGATTCTTACACAACCAAGGACAGTTCAGGAAGACAGCTTTCATATCGAATTGACCAGAAGCTTTGGTGTGATGATTGCGCAGTGATTTTTGCAGGCATTCAGCAAGAGCAGTGATGACAGTTGTGCGGTACATATACAGCTTTGCTCATAACCTGCTTTTCTTTTTTTTTTTAAATTACAGATATACAATCGTTTATCTCTGTGAAGCTACTCTGGCAACTGATGTCTTCTTCATGACATGGCTTTCAGTCACATGGGGTCAGAGACCGTTTGCTGCCAAGGTAATTGCAGTTTTCTATAGATTTTGGTTTTCATTCTCAGTGCCTCTTTAGATAGGCAAGACTAAACTAGAAGTTTGATTTTTTAAAAATGCTGCTCGGGCTGAACTACTTGGCAGCATAATTAGGGTAATCAGGATTGTTCTCTTAAAGGAGTGTCATCACTAGGATGGCCAGCGGCAGGCCACCAAAAGGCAAAGTTTGTAAGGATATATAATACTTTTTATTAAACAATTTGATATGGTTGCCTGCTAGGTGCTCAAGAGAAGTAACACAAATGAAACTAAATATAGAACGGTAGATCCAATAAAATTTAATTAAGCAATTAACTTGAGAAAAATTAGATATGGAGATGAAAAGATGTCACGCCACTAACACTTGTTGGATAAACAGAAAAAGATCTTAACATGTTTTTAAATGGAGGGATGATCATGAAAATTAGAAGAGACCTAAACCTATGTCTTGAAGAGGTTCAATTGTTTTTCACCATTTGTATAGGAGGTTATCAGAAAAGAAATGTTGGAAGAATGTTTGTTACTGAGTTTATGGTGGAAGTTCTAAGGAAATCCAGGGTTTCAGTGTTAAAAAAATCCCTAATAACAATTAAAGCTGATTTCTTAGCTGCATAATATATAAATTTACAGATTTGTTTTTCTTAATTTTGCTATAAATAAGGCACAGGTCAATATCTCTTTATTTCCTAAATCTCATAAAACAGGTTGAATACAACCTAAAATAGCTACACACAGTAGAGGAGGTCTAGATGTTTTAAATTATCTGGGGAAAAGCGTATTTTTGTTCTAAGTAAAAATATGTATCTTTTAGTATTATAATTTATTTTTATATGTAACAATATTTCATTTATTGAAACTTTTTATATTCCAAGAAGTTATGAAATACAATCCACAGCAGTTGCTGAGGACATGGTGTATTTTTTCACATTCAAGATTAATGTGTTAATAGATATTGAAATCAAATAAATAACTAACTCAGAAAAAAAAATCATTTAACTTAGATATTGGGATTATTTGTGTATTAGTCACATGCATACATGACACAAATATATATATATATTCCAAACATATATGTATTTCAATAAGTAGAAGAGCTATTTCAAGAAAACCATTAAACCTGTATTCCATGTTCATTTAATATAAAGTTACACAAAAGTGCTTAACACTTTTTTCACTTATGTAATATTGTAGTAAAAGCGAATAACAATATGATGAAAAATCCTCCTTAATAGACACTTATCTGTCAATGATAGCTATTAAAGGAATTAAGAAAATCTTTCTGAAATTATAGAAAAGTTGAATAGAAATAATAACTCTTCTGAAGTGTAAAGCAGTGTGCCATCAGACAGAAACTACACACATATTAAAATACAAACTCATTTGGTTCAGACCTCATGAAGAAAACATTACAAAGGCCCTTCTCAGTAGAACAGGTACATGAATAACTCTCAATTCATTTGATAAATTATCAGGATGATAATTAATATCATAATACCCTCCATGATAAGCATAGTATTTACAACCAAATCCAAAGCTACAGTAAATCATGCTCATGTGCAATTGCTGCAGCTTATCCAGTTCCTGTGTCTTTAGATTCTTAATGTATCCCAGATTTAGCTGTTTTTATTGGCTCTGTTCAAGCATGTAACCAACTCTGAACTTGAAAATCGAAATACAAAGAAAAGTGTATGGAGCCACCATAAAATAATCTGGCAGTGAAAATATAAGAAAAAACCTTCAGAAATCGATATTTTCCATCTGCAAAATCTCTTTAGAGTTATATTTAACTAAAAAATAACAGGCTTTTACCATAAGCAGTAGGTAACCCCTTTATTATTGGAGTGAAACTTGATAAATAAGTGGTAAAGTAAGATAGCAGACAATTATTAAGCTGAAAAAACAGTATCAGACAATGATCAAACATTGTTCTGCAGACAATTTTTTACCTTATAATGCAAAGAATATATAAAATAAATTCCTTTAGGAGTGGTAACTTTTCAGATGCCTTTCTAAGTAGCCAGCACCTGCAGTTCCATGTTATACTGAAAGTTTTTTGTCATTAACTTTTGCCTGTTGTCTGTCCTATGCTTAATAGTAGCTCACCTATACGCGTACCTCTGCTACTTATTTTGGGTGCTAAGAACAATCCTGAAGAAAATACAGAAGTACAATTTTTTCAGAGAAAATGTCACATACACACCACAAGTTTACAGCATTATTAATATAAAGCTAAATATATCTAAAAGTTTAGGTATGCAAATAAGTATCAGTACTTTTATGTATACTTATTTGCATAAAATATGCATTTATATATGTATATTCTCTATGATTCCTTTTCCTGACTTTGAAAATATTATCTTCTGTCATGACTAAGCAGTATCCAGTTTCAGCTTTTAACCAACATTATTTAAACAATGGCTGTTAAATTTTAAAAGCTTTCTTCTGTATGTGAGAGTTAGTCTAACTCTATATTAACATTAAGAATCTATTAAGGTATTTAAGAGCATTTGCATACACAGTAGACAAGGACAGCTTGGTTTTATTTTTTCTCTTAAATTTATGAGTCATATATCATATTTTGCAAGAGATTCCTGCTGAACTTTTCAACTTCGCCCTGGATAAACTAAATACGTTGAATTTTTCTGGTCAGTACTTTTTTAGTCAGGCTTTCAAAAACTGCAGATCTTTTCTAAATCTTGTCAATTTTAATCAACTTTTTGACAAAAGTGATTAAAGCATCTCAATAGTTTTCTTACTTATTTGCAGAGATGCGCAAAAGTCATTCTTCTTCCCAATAGAACCCTGGATTTACGTCCAAGTTTTGTGATCACTCTCATCCATACACTGAAATGTTTATTTCTGTACAATATTAATATTGAATATGTTTGGCATATTTCTTTTTTCTTGTCATATACTGATGAGTAGGTTTGAAATTGTATAGTCATCCTTGCTCAGGATGCAAGTTGAAATCTGGCAGGTTCTGTAAGCTCCCATAGACCTCAGTGGAAAATAAGCAGTGATGATCTTGTAAGTTCAGGCGCTTAATATCTTAGTAATCTGAATCAGTCTTGAACAATTCCATAAACAATTCAATAAAATGCTGGGTATAGTCATCCCACCCACCCGTGCAGGCCCTCTTCATGGCATTTAATGAAAGAAGAAAAAAACTCAGTCCCAAATGACAATAGGAGAGACATTAGAGAAGTTGTTTGACTATGTAAACAAAATTCATGGTTACAGTCACCTATTCAAGACAACAAGGTCAGATTCTGCCTTTGGCTTTTAAAACAAAAGCTCAATCATTCAAATCCACAGGTCAGTGGAAATGATTACCATAAACAAATCTAGACAAACATCCTGCCATTTGGAAGCCTATGCAAATGGATATTTTCGTCATCTGGGTTCCACTAATCCACACAAAACTACGCACATTGTAAAACAGGCTTAAACAACATCTCTTCTTTGATTATCCAATCAAAATAAAATTAATATTTTTGTGAAAAACAAAATGCAAATTTAATTCCTGCTTTCCATTTCAGGGGGGTGGGGGCTGGGGGGGTGGGGGGGTGGGTGGGCGGGGCGCAGGTTGGGGAGAGAAGGTAGAGCTACCTCTCACAAATGTTTGCAGATTTTAAAGAGAGTAGTGTCGTCCAACAGCAGAATACTTTTTTTAACAGTTGACTGACAACCCGGGCAAGTCTTCAAGCCTGTCAGACAGAGCTCAACTGTTATGTGATGTTGCTTCTTCCCTGCGCAGAGCTGCAGCACCAGTAGTCTCTGATCCCCTGCCACATCACAGCTTTAAGTGGCTGCTTTCCGCACCAATGGCACTGACACTTCACTGGCTGCACATCTATCCCGAGCCTTTGCACTTACAGTACCTGGCACCAGTCCCTGTTTTTCCTTCCCTGGATTTTTTCCAGCGGTGCTTTTCCTGGTTGTATTAGAGGTTTCCAGCAGATCTCCGCTTAGCAATATTTTTTTACTTCCAAAATATTTTTTTTTACTTGTACACTTACTGCCTCCTGCCTTATCATTGAACTAACTACAGACAAGACAATTTTTTTGAAGCAAAATCCCATAAAAGTTAATCATGGAATGAACAAGGTTAAAGGCTCTAGTGGAAAAAAGAAAAATACTATTTAATAAAGAGTGATCTGAAATACACCATTAAATAGTAGGATAAAATTGTAATGGGTAGTTCCAAGAAAAAAGGAATTTTTTTTCTAATAAACTCTCAATAACTTTCCTCTATTTTCTTAGGAACTTGCAATGCACAGCACAGTTAGGTAGCATAGTTTCAGTGGAATCAAAGCTCTCTATACCCATGGGGTTTAGGTTTCAAGGGCTTTATGAAGCCAGCAGAAGCCAAATTGCTCAGTATGTTTTTGCATCAGTGAAAGTCTGGTTTAATTTCCTGATCCTGGGAATTATTCACAATTAGGTCTTTTAGTGTCTTTAGAGCTATTTCCATGCAAATATTGTATTACAGTTCTCATTTTAAATCACTTAAACATGTGTGTATTTTTAAGTCCATTGGCACAAGCTTTCAAAGTTCACTGCTATCTGTCTTTAATGAGTAAGAGGGTGCCTCCTGAAGCCACCTGTGCTACATGACAGCTTGCACCCACTGAGAGAAAAGCTGTCCCAAGCTGAAGTCACCCTTCAACCAGGGACTGAACAGCACATTTTTATCCTGTGTTCTAGACAGCAGTTAGAAGTTCTAGACAGTAGTTAGCAGTATTTACCTTTTTTCATTATTCAAATGAGGAAAACTACAACTCAGTCATTAATATTCCCTCTCATGTACTGTGGATAAGTACAGAAGTACACCATAAACATTAGCCTGGTAGACAGAGAATAGCCCACAGCTCCCCAATATCTTGAGGAATAAACCACATCCACCACCAAGCTCTCACTTGAAGGCATATGGTGACTCTGTGGCCTTGTTTAAGATTCCTCTTACTGCAAAAACAACAGATCCCATTTGTTTTCAAAAAAACTCATAAAAAAGAGCATCTAAAAATCAGTAGGAATCTTTCTACAGGGTTGCAGGGGAGTTTTCGAACAGGGCCTAGGAGTGCAGTAGAATTGAAAGCTGCCTTCTCTTTTCAGCTATATAATTTCTCTGTCTTTCTTCGTGTTGGTTGCCTACTATCTTTTGTGCGGTGTTAGGAGATGCATTTCTTATTGCCTTCATTTGCCTCATATGCCTGATTTTCAGATGCAGACAAATGTTACTTCTAGTGCTTTTCAGTACACAGCTCCCTTCACAGATATACTGCCAATCTCACCTACTTACAATTCAGATGAATAATCTCTCTGTCAATGTGAGAAATCACTTAAGAATATTAAGGAAACTATCAGTCATAATTTGAATGTGGAAAATAGTGATGCTCTAAAAATTTTTCTTTGACTATGTGAATCTAAGGATAACCCCTGTATTCAGTGAGGGGCACTGGCACAAGGACTGTGAGTAGATGGAAACCAAATTTTATAGTATGGAAGGGAACAGCATAACTGAGAAATTGTACCTTGACTTTCGCTGCTTGCAGTTCCGTTGCACTTACTGACTAGACATAGCTACTTTTGGCTATACTACAGAAGCTGCCAGGATAAGAACTGTTGGACCGCGCATATAAACTCCTCCAAGAATCATGGCTAGAGGCTAAGGTCAATAAATTTCTGTAAATAAACAGACAGTTCACATTCCACGCAATGATCCACCAACATAGGAAGTCCAGATGTTCCCCACTGGAAATCATAATTAGTACTGTATTGCTAGAAATCACGCATCCTCACTACCATCGTTTATAGTGCCTATCGAGGTATGCAAATATTGCAAACTCAGGATAAAAAGAAACCTAACAGTTTTGTATGACCCACATGTCCCATTAAAAGATCAACTGAGATTCCAGTGCATCTTGAAAAGGTGAGTAATCTTGTAATTGTCACAGGTTTCGTTTCTGTTCCTGAAGGCACTTTTATCATATTTACTGCCAGCTCTAAAGCTAAGGAGCTTTCTAAATACTCTGCCCTCTGGAAATTTGTCAATTCTTTCCAGTCATTGCTGGGTTATCAAAAAATTGTTATTAACTTGCTAAGTACTGAAATCCACTGGAAAGATAAACTGAGTATAAGAGAAATACATTTAAGAATGAAGACTGAAAGAGATATATGCTATATATTGAATCCTGTATTTATAATGTGAACTTTTTATTCCTTTAACTTACTGTCTAATGAAATAACAGCAATGTTCAAACATCATTTTCTAAACTTAGACACCAAAAATGACTTGCTTTTCAAATATGCTAAATATCTATCATTTTTATAATTGTATGTCACAATTAAATAGTTATATAAATATTAATGTTGTGAATTGTTCCCAAGGTGTCTGCTCACTCAACACAATATAGGATATTGGTTTTAAACAAAATAAAACAAAACAAAAAAAAAAAAACCAAGAGGATTTTACTTTTGGTGTGTTGGTATACTTGTTTTAAGGGAATATTATAAGTAGCTGCAAGTGGTATTTACGCCCTTTTCTCATTTAATCAAGTCTGTTTGTCATTAGAATGCCAGAATACTCTGAATTAGCTGAAGTGTTGAGCAATGTACAAAACACACAAAAATGTTATACCATATTTGAGCAGGTTCAGCATCTTTTAGCAATATCTTAAAAAACATGTGGAATTGTTAAAGTTTGTTTCCACTAGCAGATTTTAATATTTTCCCTGAGCTTTATTTATTTATGTCTTCAAATTAAAAAAATTCTTCCAAATAAAGTAGAATTTTGTTTTTATTAAAAAGTAAGGTAAAATATGTCTGATTTTTTTTTTTTCTATTCAATTCAGCATTTGGTCTTAAGTGCACACTGCACAACCAGTTGTCTCTACAAGGCGGTTGGAATTGGCTAGATTTTGCTTCCTGTCCCAAATTTCCATCTGGATCTGGGTGTTCTTTGTTCTGGGTCTCCATGTGAGGAATTCCCTCCCCAAGACAGATCCATCAGACTCAATCATTGATGAAGGATACTTCCTTTCCAAGTCTATTTCCCATCTCCCCCACACACGCACACACACACACACACACCCTTTCAAATACAGTCTCACACTTGCAAGGTTTTTTTGCTCACAAGCTGGGTGCTTTGTTCATGCACTGCTTCAATTATTTTAATTTTTTTCTTAGTTTTAGTGGGTTATCTTTCTGCGGTGTTTGATCACTACCGTGCACACACTTCTGGCTTAGCTTACTCAACTTATCTCAAAGTAACAAAACTTTATGAGAATACAGAGATGTTAATCTTGCATTAAAACTCTCAAGAACATTTGTGTACAGAAGTCCACAGCTACATTGCTTAGTGGATCCATCATCATGTTGCATTTTCTTTTGTAAATTCGCACACATCATTTTGTCTGTAAGGGAAAAAGCAGAAACAAGCACGTACGCATTCAGCAGCATAGGGGAACATCCAAAGCAGAAATCTGTGGAAGAGACTCTGATAATCCCACCAGTGTCAATTAATCCCTGCCTCTAGCCCTGCTGATGCTGTTGTCATGAGAATCATCCCAGCACATATTTCTTTCATCCCCATAGCTGGCTCCTCCCTGGAACACTTTTCTTCCTCTGCACTCTCTGAATTCAGGCACCACATGGACCCTAAAGCAGAAAGGAACAACACCCCTGTCCATTTCTTTAATGAACAGCTGCCAATGATCTCTGCAAACAACTATGCTGTTAGTATATAAGGATTTATGTGGTCGTAATTTTTATATAATGCTTTTCAGCCCCAGCTTTTGATTTTTGTATTTCAAGATTCAGCCTCATCCATCATCTTATTGCTGACAAATGGTATTAACATATTTCCTGCAAAAGAAGTACAAAGAGTACTGAGCACAATTTGTTATCATTTAACCTGACCTAAATACTGCATAAGTCTTTCTGCAAAAGAAACATTCCATTCATTTCTAGGTATAAGGGAAGGAAATTTTCAATGAAAACGTGGACCCATCTGCTGAAATGATGCTTCTGCTCTTCATCTGACAGCTTTCTTCTCCATAGCTTGCATTTTCTTCATTTTTTGTAGGGTGAAAAATAATTTAGAGAAGTAAGAGGCAGAAGAATATTTAAAGTCATGAGGTTTGCTTATTCTTAATTTTTGCTATCAGTGTTATTAGAGAATTCAAATCAGACTTTTATCTAGAACATTTTTTCTCTGACATATGAAGGTTTTTATATCAGGGTTTAATTTTCTAAAATCTCTTAGCTCCTTACAGCCCATCCTATTTTTTTCTTGACATTTCTGTTTGGCTATGGCTTGAATGCTAAAGCGGGGTTTGTGGTGTGCAAAATGCATTATGTATTGGTTATATACGTGGTATCTCTTTCACGGGCACCCCCTTGCCGTGGGGAAAGAGCTCCGTGATGCAATCATCATCACCCTGTACAAGAAAAAAGAAGTAAAGTCAGACTGCTCAAACTACTGACGCATAACTCTGCTCTCCATTGCTGGAAAAATCCTCGCAAGAATACTATTGAACAGATTGGTACCCGCTATCGCAGAAGAACTTCTACCTGAAAGTCAGTGTGGTTTCAGAGCCAACAGAAGTACCACAGACATGGTGTTTGTTCTCAGACAACTGCAAGAGAAGTGTAGGGAACAGAACAAGGGTCTCTATGTAACTTTCGTTGATCTCACCAAAGCCTTTGACACTGTGAGCAGAAAAGGTCTGTGGCAGATCTTGGAACGATTAGGATGTCCCCCCAAGTTCCTCAAAATGATAATCCTGTTACATGAGGGGCAGCGCGGCCAAGTCAGATATGGCGATGCACTCTCTGAGCCCTTCCCAATAGCCAATGGTGTGAAACAAGGTTGCGTTCTCGCACCAACTTTATTCACAGTTTTCTTCAGCATGATGCTCCAAAGGGCCACGGCAGACCTCAACGAACAAGACGGCATTTATATCCGATATTGTACCGATGGGAGCCTTTTCAACCTAAGGCGACTGAAGGCCCACACCAAGACCCTGAATCACCTTGTCCGCGAGCTGCTTTTTGCTGACGATGCCGCCCTTGTTGCCCACACAGAAGCAGCTCTGCAGCGCTTAACATCCTGCTTTGCAGAGGCGGCTGAGCTTTTTGGGCTGGAAGTCAGCTTGAAGAAGACAGTAGTTCTCTACCAACCAGCACCACAAGATGATTACCATCATCCCCACATCACCATTGGCGAGTCAGAGCTTCAGTCAGTCCAGCAGTTCAGCTCTCTGGGTAGCATCATCTCCTCAGATGCCACGATCGACAAAGAGATCGACAACAGAATAGCAAAGGCAAACAGAGCTTTCGGAAAACTCCATAAAAGAGTCTGGTGCAATAAACACCTGAAGAAAAGTACAAAGATCAGTGTCTACAGAGCCGTGGTACTGCCTACTCTTCTGTACGGGTCTGAATCATGGGTCATCTACCGCCACCATCTGCGACTCCTCAAACGCTTCCATCAGCGCTGCCTCCGCACAATCCTAAACATCCACTGGACTGACTACGTGACTAACGTTGCTGTCCTTGAACAGGCAGACGTCACCAGTATTGAGGCCATGTTGCTGAAAACGCAGCTGCGTTGGGCAGGGCACGTCTCCAGGGTGGCGGATCACCGCCTCCCTAAGATCGTGTTCTATGGTGAACTTGCCACCGGCTGCCGCAAGAGAAGAGCTCCAAAGAGGAGATATAAGGACTCCCTGAAACAACACCTCAGCCTAGGCCATATTGACCACCATCAGTGGTCCACCCTGGCCTCCAATCGGGAGATTTGGAGACACACCACACATAACGCTGCTATCTCCTTTGAGAGCACGCGTAGAATCAGTCTCGAGGAGAAAAGACAGCGCAGAAAGAACCGTGCCTCGACTATACCACCCAAGGAGACCCTCCGGTGTGCTCTTTGCAACCGGTCTTGCCTATCCCGCATTGGCCTTTTCAGCCATCAACGCGCTTGCAATAAGCGTGGGCAAAGCCCTTCCCAAATCTTCGTCCACGAAGCCAAGCCATGATGATACGTGGTATGTTGAATGCATTGTTTCATTGTGCATTTCTGACATCAACCTTGCACTCAACTTTAGAATTTGGAAAGGATAAAAAAATCCTACAATGACAGGATGAAGTTTGAAATTCCAGGAAGAGATTCATAGTGCTTTTTGCACTTTCTTGAACATCTCCCAGTTGCAGAACTAGCAATTTTGGCTGACATTAGTTAGTGAGCAGACATGAGGAAAGATTTTATATTTGCTGCTAACATTTGAGCATTCAGACTTTTAAACCTGTGCAATGTCAAGTTTATTAGGATGTGCTGGGAGAAATCTGTGCTAGTCCCTTTTTGTGTTGCATTCTGGACCCAAAGTTATGCAAATGCAAACCAGACCAGTGGAAGATTTTGGCAGCGCTATGCAAGAAAGAGATGCACATGGTTACCATGCAGTGAGCATGTGCCTTTCAGTAAATGTCTAACTCTTTGCATGTTTGGCAAAAAAAAAAAAATTACCATCTGCTGAAGAAGAAACTTTCTCAAGCGCACAGTTACAATCTAAACCAGATTTTGTTCAGTCGGGCATGTGCATTACAGAGCTAGTTGTGCCTAGCAGCAAAACCTGCATCCACAGAAGACCGCAGGTGTCTTTCTTGTGAAGTTTCCTAGCGTAGCCAGAGGACTTGCAGTACCAACACCGAGAACTGCAGGGCCCCTGGGAAGCCACAAGGCTGGTTTGTGGTTCTCAAAACAACTGGAACCATTTCTTGAAATTGCATTCGCACTGCCTGTGAGAAACTTGCACTGGAGGCCAGGCAAGTGGGCCCCTGCATTCAGGGAATAAGGGAGCAACTCCACTTTGACATGGCACATATGGCCCTGTCTCCAACACACCCTGTCTCCTTTTCACATTAAATTCTTACAAACTGTTGCAGCACAAAGAACAGCCATTACTACTTTGCATATTTGGTTACTGGAATGCTTTATGACTTAGTATCTCCAAAGGACGTGGAAAGAATGAGTAGATACATTGCATTACAAAGTCAGAAGATGAATCAGTACTTTGGCAGTCATTAGGAAGTTCCTCAATAACACAGACAGAACCTTCAACAGAGACTATAACATTCCAGCACATAATATATGGGCTAACTGAGACTTTGGTGCTTACCTCCTATCTAACTGCCATTCATTATCCTTTATTGCCTCTGTGAACTGAGCCTTGAGGTCACAAGGAGGGGAAAGCTGAGCCTTGTCCTACCACAAGGAAATCAGAGAGGGATTGCACTTCCAAGATAATCAGATAAGAAGACTGTTGGTCAATACTACACAATCAAGAACCGGGAAATGATCCAGTAATGAGGTATCTGAGAAGATCAGGGAGCAAGTACACATCCCTTATACTGTCTCATTATGGAACTGACAACCAGATCCGTTCCTCTGTAAACTGCCCAAAATCTTGCTACTAAAGACGGATGCTGTGGTGCACATACAAGCTGGTAATACAGATCTTCCACATGCACTCTCTCACTCCAGTCCACTGAGCACAAGGGACTGTGCTCTGCAAAGGCCTGTTGCACAACAAAAGAAATACTGCATATTCTCTTGTCAAAACATACATTCAACTTGTGATATATTCTTGTGACACACCCAAAAAGAATACAGATGACTGAAGTAGTAACTGGTAGCACAATGTCAGTAAGGAGGAAATTTGTAAAAAAAAGGATCAAAGTAATAGTAGATCTTAAAAATAGCTGAGAATTCCTTGACTTTCACTGTTGACAATCATTTTGGTTTTAACTCCAAATTTTCTTTGCAAACTTCTCTCTCGCAATTATACATACTTACTATACATTTATTTCTCTAGCAAAGCCATATCACAGCTTGGCATAGTTCACAGTCCTCAATTCAAAACCAATTCAGAAGACAAATACTGTGGATGAGTATAAAATGAAGTAGTAAAAATATAATTTTATTTAGACAATATTGATTTTTTAGATTTATTTAGTGATGTTATAAACAGATTAATTGTAAAATTACTTTTGATCTAAAGTGTTCTTTAAAAAAATTTTAATTCTTTAAACTTTAAAAAATATATATTTGACCTTATGAATTTGAAAAAAAATATTTCTAAGAATTATTTGTGCTTAAATGCTGTTCAGATATTTCATTCAGCTGTTTTTAATGTACATACACCTTCTTTGAAAATTTCTGACTGTCGATTATTTCTGATTCCAGAGGAGGAAGGCATTAACCCCAGGTTCTCCATATAGTCAATAGTGATGGGCACATTCAAAGTATGATTTGCCACATCCCAGGGTGGGTGTCTAAAATATGCCTCCTGAGCAAGTTGTTGCTTCTTTTGCCTCTCAGTGTGGTCATGTGGAGAATGCAGTCTAAGCAAGTCCAGCCAATGGAGGGGAGGTTTGGCTCCCTTATTAAGTGTGCCTTCACATCTGCTCCATGGCTGGTAGAGTAAGATAATTTTGACCAAAAAACCTGCAACAAATGCCTTTTGAATCAAGCAATTTAGGTAGAAAATCTCAGTGCCATTACCTCCACAGTCTGAGTAATGGCGCTGTGAGAGGGAAAATATTGTATGATTAAAACCAGTATTTCTCATTTTTAAAAGAAACCTGACAGTCACTGGAGACAAACCTCAAACTCAAAACAGTATTTTCTGATTTGGGTACCTAACCCAGGCAACCGACTAGATAGCTTGCCATATAAATAATAGTGCCCTGACAAGAAGTGTGGAATAACTGCAGTACTGACTGTTGCCAGCTTTAGACTTCACTTTTTTGGAAAATTTAGAATTACTAGCAGTAAATTGCATTTTCAGTTGTGGGATTTATCTTATATATGAAATGAACTTTTCTAACACCAAAATAATTTGTCTGAGCTATTATATGACAGGTGTGGAAAATAAGTTGCAAACGTTGCATTTATTTTAAACTACAGTACAAGGGAACTTATATTGATTTTTGCCCCCCACTTAGAACATTCATTATGTTCATTATAACTTCCCTTTTACTGAAGTAATGGCATTCCCAAAATGAAAGCATGCCCTACAATTACTTTCTTTTGGCTTTTATTCAAGGTAGTTTTCACAGCAAAGATGACACTGATTAATTCAGAGACTAGGTAAATAACTGAGAAATAAATTCAGATAGTGTCATTTATATACATCAAAGTGCATTTCATGTCCACCTTCATTCTTTTTAACATTATATAATCTTTTTCCTGATTTAATAAGCTTAAAATTAATTCTACAGCAGTGACATTGAAACTTGGGTGTAAAATTAATAGTAGCCATTTGCATGAAGATTCTCATTCATTCAAGACGTAACGAAGGCACTGCACAGGACAAAATTTAATACGTAGGTTCTGGAGTTCAACAGTTCATTTTGGATCTGATTTTTGAATGTACATCCTCAGAAATGCTGAGTTCTCCCAAGACTTCAGTCATGGCTTTTATTTCCTTCCAAGTGACATTCAGCTGCTTTCTCATGTAGGCCAACAAATGGCAGGTACTCAAATCATTCTATGTGGAGCAATTCCTGTAAGGGATAAATACAAAGACACCAACTCACTTCAGGGATGAGAATGTATTGTAGTAGGGGGTTTTGGCTTGTTTGGGTTTTGGTTTTTTTTTCCCCCAATAAATTTCAGGAAACTATTTCTACAGTGTTGGTAGCTTCAGCCTAGAGAAAATAAAATAAATTAATGAAAAATGTGATTTCTCCATATGAAAAAGAAGCAGAAGGAACAAAGAAGAATCCAAAAACATCAGGTCAAAAAAAGCAGACTTACTTAGCACAACTTTGATTAATTCATTAGACCAGAAAGGTCACAGATTAGTGACTATTGCTGAGAGCAAATCATGGCTCCTGCACCAAAATCTCTAATAGCACAGAAAAGGCTCCAAACACTAAGAGACCTCCCTTGCATTGTTTTCTAGCAACAGGCTATCATCTATTAATTTTGTCTCATAAAATAGTTAAAGTTATGCATTTAATAAGTTTTACTGACACGTTTTAAATACTATCACTAGAGGTTTATTAGCAATTCTTTGAAACACGGAATCTTGGAAGAACAAGCCTTGAGACTTAGTCCCTTTGGATTACTCTCATCTGTTTTATCTGGCCATGGCATTACAGTTAAAGTCAGAGAATTTCCACAGATATAGCTTACAAACAGACAATTACAAATGAAAAATTGAAAAAGCTAAACCTCGGCTAATTATGTTGCACAGCTACAAATATTAAATATTACTTTTCTTTTTTCCTCCATGAGATTAGAAAAATGTTTTGACCTGGGAATTTAGGAGGAAATATACCGCACTACTGAGGCATACCAATGATACTTTCTATAAATATTGCTTTATAACTCCTCAGTATTCAGCAAAAGATAAACTGCATTACTACAAAAAATCTTATCCCACTTGCAATCCATTTCTAAGTCAAAGTTCATATGTGAGTTCTAATCTTTTTGATTTACAGTCACAGATCCTTCCTGTATTTTCTGACACAAATCTGAGGGTTATAAAAAATGTAGACCTATTCTACCTCTTTCTGTGGGAGTAGAATGTCATTGCTTCTCTTCATACTTTTGAAAGAAGGGATAAATTCACGGTAAACAATCTAATGCTTTAGAGTGAGCAGATTTATTGTTTTAAAATATGAACATTTTGTTCCATAAAATATTAATAGCTATTTTCAAATACTTGTACATGACAAAAGATAAGTAGACCAAGGCTGACGTGTAAAAAGAGGTCACATATAGTTTACTTTGAATTTTTTACAAGATTTCAAATTTGTTACAGTGTCAGGGTTACCTTCAAAAGAAAATTAATTTTTATTCTAGAAACAACTATATAAAGAAACCACAGGGAGAAAAAGGTCTTCTAACACTGTCCTTTCAAACTCAGAACACTGAACCAGACCGTTGGGTCCATTCGTGGCTGCACATGAGTCTGAATATGGCAGGGATAATACTCTGGGACTTGCAAACAAGCAGAGCCAAACCAAGGTCAGCCAAACCATGTCTTTAGCATTCCTCTTAATCAAGCCAATTCAATCAATCAATCAATCTTAAACAGGATTAAAAAGAAACCTGGAGGAGACCCACTACTCTGTCCTTCCAACTCAACATCACATCTTTGCCCTGTTCAAGCTAAAGGATCCGGGATGATTTCCCAGGTCTCACATCCAGTTCTGCCTGCAATCACAATCAAACTCCCTGTCGAGCATTACATCCACCCTGCCATGACAGACAAACCGAGGTCATGGGCCATAAGGAGCTGCAGAAAACCATGTAATGTCCCTGGCTTGGATGATGAGGGGATTAATAGCCTGAGGAACACTGCAGCACACAGCTGCTACGCAGTTCAGGTATTATGTGAAAGACCAAGTACATGGAGGAAAGAGAGATAGTGATGAAGGACAGGAAGGTTAAATATCCCATATTCACTAAGAAAGTCCTCACAAATAATTGCACAATTGCACACTTAACAATGAATTTCGACAGCAAATCAGAACACTTCAGTTTAGTTGGCCTAAATTTAGATCTTTTACATTAAGCCTATCTGCCTGCAAAAATTTAGTAAACAGCTCTGATAAACTTCTTCAAAAGCCACTCTCATAATTCAGATATGGTCACTTCATGTTAAAAATAACTTGCCTTTACATAGCAACTATAGCAGGTACAGGTAAATGCTAATTAATCTTTTGAGTTACTTTTTTGAGACAACAGGTCAGGTGTATTTGTAGTACTATCATTTCAAACATCTTACCCTGTCCGACTATCTCAGCATCCCTGTTTATCTCAAGCCACATCATCATTATTCTGTAAGCCAGAAGATACCCACAAAGCAGAAGGAAAGCAATAAGCAAATTAGGAAAAATGCATATTAGCCCAAGGATGACACTAGATATCACAGTATGAATATAATACATGAATATCATATGATATTCATGTATGATGAATACTTCACATTTCTTGAAAACTCATTTTTCCAGTTCCAGTTCCAAGTCAGATACCAAGTGGAGAACCTTCTTTCAAGAACAGCACAAAGAAGGGTTATCATGGACCACAGTGCCAGAAGAGTCACTGACCTGATGACTTTGATCCCCAAGGATCTGTAGAGTTCTTAGAAGGAAAAGGCTTATAGTATGTGCAAGAGATTATAGACTTAAAGGTACGGAGCTTTTGTCACGTAAACTTTGAAAAATACATTTTCCTCTTTTAATTGTCCTTGTTTGTTTGCTTTTAGGTCATACTTATATACTTGCTGCACATGTTTACTCTGAACTTCACCAAGATCAGTTCTCATTTAGACTGATTTTATTCTCCTAGTCCCTACTCTGTGCTCATAACACAGGCTTTATCTAGATAAGCATTAATGTAAAAACTTGGAAAAGAACAGCTGATCTCTCTTTCTGAACACCTAATAATAGTTTCAAGTAGCTAGCTCTAGGTTAAAAAGAAAAAAAAAAAGGAAAACCAACAACAGCTTAGACATCTTACTTTTTTCTGAATAATGCTAAAATGTCCTTTCCAGAGACAAGTACAAGGGTCATGAAATCAGAAGTAAAATAAAGGAGGGCTGTTATGTCCACTTAATCCTTCTGCAATTATGCATTTGTTTTGTACATTTAGTAATTGTTTTGCTAAGTATACTAGACTCTCCCCATACAGTTTCTATACACCAATTATCTTATTCCTGAAATAATTTCTCTGCAAACAGCCTAAACTTTTCTTTCCTGCTCTTGTTGGAGCCACACATAATTGAAGAAGACATACTTAAATGCTTTTCATTTAGCATGTCTGTCTCGATTGTCTGTTTTAACAAAGTTATGTTTTATCCAGCTACTTTAAACTTTTCTCCTTAATGCAATATTATTTTTGTTATCCTTCCCTGAACTGTATCCAGTTTGTTGCTGTGTTTCCAGTAGTGAGATACTGAGAGATGTGGAACATTCCAGAGGTGACCTAGGTGCTCTATGAAGTAGCAGTTCCATCTCCCTGCACTATGGCATGATTTTTTTAATGTTTTATGCCAAAATTTTGTATACTGGTTTTTTTGTTTACTGCCACATTCCGTTGACAGCTAACCCTTAGAGCTAGCCATTCACGCTGCCATTTCTTCTGGCCACAGATAGTCACTGGCTATCCGTGTTTTGCATTAGTTTCACCAAATACCTTATGTGTGTGTTTCCAAATGAAACGAACTCCCTTCTGTTTCCATTTTTAACCTTTTGGTCATAATGTAATACATTGTCAGTGTCCAACGGTTTTGGGCTTCTCTCCACTTGTAGCTGTTTACTGAATTTAAATAGAGTCAAAGGTTGAATTAAAGCAATACAAGTTAATGTATCTGTCAGAAAACAAAATATTACACAGATAAAAGATAATTACCTCTTAAAAGGTAAATATGAGGTCTGCCAACAATGTTTAGGAAAGGTAATTGTCTGTGAGTATCAAAATAATAAAGGTCTACGAAAAGAATTGAAAGGAAGACACATGTAGGTCTTACAACTTTGAGTAGTACTTCCAGAAAAGACTAGTCTTTTTGGCCTCCTCAATGTTTGCTCTGGATTGAGTGGACCACTGCCTACAGAGGTCTCTCTGCCTCAGACCTTTCACTCCGCTGACATTCACTTCATTGGCTTTCCTCCAACAACTTCTTAGAAATTACTGTGAAGTTCAGACTGGTTTTCCAGTACATAGGGTTGCTTCTCTACCACAGCCTCCAATGTTTTTGGCAAGAGGTCAGGGTTGCCTCCAATTCTGCATTCCTCTACTACCATAAGTGAAGGTTGCAGGACAGTTGCTCTTGCCTACCGCTCTGTTCTTACTCCAAGCTCTGGTCTCATGTTGCTCCTCCTGTTTCCGCCACACAGGCACCTCCTGCATACCACTTCTGTCTCTCCTGAGGCATGTCCTACCTTTCTCACCTTGTAGAACCTGGTGAGAATTTCTATTTTCCGTCTAATAAAATCCCCAGGTCAGCAATCTTCTGGCCCATGAATCTTTAAGTTTAATTTATAATACACCTCATTTCCATAAGAACTTTTCAAAGAAAGCAAATAATTACTCAGATTTCTTATTTCAGCAACTGCCTATCCAAAATCTAAAGAAAATGCTATATTTCCAAAATAATTTTGTAAATCTCCAGAATATGAACTTTCAGTTGGCCACTTTCATTCTTTGGATTTACAAAATAATGACAGGAAGCATATTCCTAAGCATTCTAGAAGCTTAGGCGAAATATACTTAGAAGAAACATGTATAAGTAATGTAATAATTAATACGGTAATAAAGACTAACATGCAACCTAAACATTGCATCTTTCCCGGTTTTATTTTCATCCTGAAACAACATTCTTGTGTTCATAGGCAAATCATATTTCCTGAAGTTCAGCATATTTGAACTATTTCTAATCCAGGCAATGTATATTATAAGGTAACATAAATACATACTGACATGATTTCCTATAAAATTTAGTATGTGGATGTGATCTATCTACCTTCATTATCGATTTCCCTTTGAGCATTGTATAATCATATAGTTTTACACATGAAAGTTGTTCATTGGTTTGGCATAAGAATATTATCTTTTAATGTACCCTTGGTTTTTGTTTTCTAGCCTTCAGGGGCAATAACTTGGTGGCTTAGAGTAAGTCTATAAATTCATATGGTTTCAGCCCAAAGCACATTCTTCATTATTTAAAATGGATTTCCAAAGTTTCAAGATGAGAATGTACAGAGTAAAAGTGAAAATAGAAAGTGTACCTTATTCCTCTTATATTGTTAGCTATATAAGCAAAAACTACTAGCATTAGGCAGTTGCCAGCTCCTCAGATTTCTAGTTACATGAAAGAATTATAAACTGATACAAATTTTAAAGCAGGTGAGCAAGTTTTACCCCTTCCATCACTGATTAAGTCATCAAGTATTAGCTGATTTTCACATTCTGGTTTATCCAAAGTTTCCTCAAATCTATCTGTGGAGCTTTTCCATCTCACTTTAGAAAAGCTTTTTGGTTAAGCTGGACTTAGCTTGATTACATCTAATCACAAGAAAAATATTGGAAATTTTCTACATTTATAGTTCAGAATTTTAATCTTTTGAGTGCTTACTAGTATCTTTGTTTTAACTGGTTGATGAACAGCTTTTGTGAGCATAGGTTTTTTCCTTCCTTTATTGATGCTTACACTAACATTTGGCCTTTCTGCTTGATTTTGTGGTTTCTCTCTAGTATGACAGAAAAAAAGACATCAAAAGCATGCATGTTTCTAGTATTAAAGTCCAAAAAGTTATTAGGCAACACTCAAAATCAACTCAAGGATAGAGAAGACTGAAAATATGGGGGAAAAATCCTGGAATGCATTTGAAAGCAAAGCAGATGTTTGTTAATAGTCATAGTCACTATCAGAAGGAAGAAGAAAAATCAGGCCACTATAGGTATCATTCACTATTTCCGCAAGTAACCTATGGGAAACTTAGAAGCAGACAAAGAGTATCCCTGAATATAGTTTTTGCACTAGAGAAAGGCTTGGGAGCTAATGAAAAAGAAGAAACCACTGGAAATGTAAAGAAGGCCACCTATTCATAAAAATGTGAAGGTACTGTAACGCCTTTCTGCCGTTTATTATGTTTTCAGGATCAACATACAAAGTCATAAATCAGATATCTGTCAGAGGGTGACCGTGGATGGCCCAGGCTTTATTACTTCACCCAGAATACATAGCAGGGAAGTTTTACGATACGACTTCTTAATTTATCCAATTTTGTCCGATTTATCTCCTCTGCAAGAAGTAAATTAAAATCTTCAGGCAGCATTAAAGAAAATACATAAGCTTCTTAGAAAGGATGTACTGATTTCAATGAAACTTGCTTCACTGAAGACCTCACTGGCACTGATGGGAGTTGTGATAGATTTTTTCATATTACCAAGCTTACTCAGAAAAACAGAGAACAGCTGATGGGATTTTGCTTTTTATATCATTATATTGTTTTTGCCACTTCTTGTTAAACTCCCCATAATACAAATTTGTGTGTATAGGCACTGCAGGTGAGACCGGAGATCTTGGATTAAACTTTTTTTCAGGCAGCCAGCTTCCACCTAGACTTCAAAAGGTATTTGACATTCGCATTTACGCTGGCCTTTAGATCCAGTATTTGCATTTTGCTTTATTTTACATTAAAACTCTATTATGCAAATGTAAATAGAGAAACAGGCTATTAATTACTATAACAGCCAAGAAGCAAACTTGCAGAAGCACTGCAATGATAGAAATAAAAATATCGAATGGAACCTCTTACACTGACTTCTTAATAAGTTTTTTACAAACTTTTTTTACACCCTTCTTCTCTTCTTCTCTTTTTCGATCCCCCTGAATTGATGAGAATTTTCCTAAATGGACATTATATTCATGCTCTTTTTTTTTTTTTTTTTTTAGTGTACTCATTTAAAATAAAACCTTTTCTGGTTGTTTCGATTTAGAGTATTATAGTGATACATTCTTTTACTGCAGGAGTGCCAGAACAAAAGAGCAAGTACAGTAATATGTAACTGTGTAAATTTTTATTTCCCTAATGATCACAAAAGTACTGTGTGAGAATGCTAACAGTATTGCAAATGTAACGCTTGGAACTTCCGAGATTTGTTTGCAAAGGTCTTTGAATGGAATTATAAATACAGTAAACCTAATACATGTTATAAATATTAAATAAATCCTTGCAACTGCCTGAGCTCTGGCTGCTATAGTAATATGTCTGATTTGGTGGAAAGGAGAAAAAAACAGTGACCAACCGAACTATGCCTTCTTCCACAGATTTTATTCCTTGTGAGTAGAGCTGCAGAGAAAAGGTACTGTCAGATCTCATTACCTTTTTACAAGTTTTACACTTGTTTTTTTTCATTTCCAGACTCAGCAGTGCAATATTTAAATCCTATTGCTAAGCTCAGCTTTCATTAAAAGAAAATACACTAAAATTTGAAAGTGGCAGGAAAGTGAACAGTAAATGGGTTTAAGACATAAATAAAAAAACACTGTAAGTAGTTCAGTATTTTAGTTTAGTGTCATCCAGAAATTAGTTTAGTATGCATAAGACATCTAGTTGTCTCTCTGTATGTATTTCCGCCCAGCCATCTGCCTGCCTCACCCACACCCCCCACCCCTGTAATTTTGGAACCCTTTTGTCAGCTTTACCTAGATGAACAAAGTAAGTTGAAGTCTCAACAGGTAATCATGAAAATCAGTTTGATTTAGAAGAAAGTTTCTGGTATATGCAGGAAAGGGAAGCAAAACTCCACATTTATACATCAAATTTTTGCAGCTTCCTGTTGGCCAACAGCATGTGCTTGCTGGCCTGACAGATCAGCAGGAACACAGCTCCAAACTAGGTGTAATGCTTACACCAGGACCATTACAGGAAAAATGGGATTACTGAAATGCGTGGAACTGCAAAGAGGGGAATAAATCTTTAGGAAATCAGACATCATTGATTTCATTGCTCAGAAAAAATTTCCCTTAAATCTCTTCATTTCAAGTGATGACAGATGGGTATGGCAGTTTAATTGCTTTGTTTTCAGGTCACTGCATATTGTACATTCTGCTAAATAGTCAGGGAGAAATACGACCATGTGCTACTTTCTGGCTGCTGCCCTCTGGATCAGCATAACTTCTTAGGAGGGAGGGGAAATTCCTCCTCCTTCAACACAAAAATGAACATCTGCAGCCAGGGGTCTTCTCCAAGAAGAGACCAATGGAGACTCATGCATAGAGCAACAAAGGAGTCAAGAAGCACCATAGGACTCCTAGAGAAGGCTTACCTGGACACCTCAGAGGGTCTGTGTATGGTTTCAGCAACTCAGGAAACCACCAAAGGTTGCTGAACCGAAAGGAAGGTGAAAAGGAAAGGTCCTCTCCTGCCAGGATGAAAGTGAGAAGAGGAAGATTTGTTTTCAAGACTAGTTTTTAACTGATCTCACCCAGCAATCCTGAGTTTTCTCTCTGGAAAGAATGGCCATGTTCCATACTACTATTTTTAGATTTTATTGAAATATACATCTAGAGATTGGAAGACTTCAGTGTCTTTTGGCATGCTTAGTTTTAGAGAACTGCTCAGTTTTATTGGTGAAGCAATTCCAACTCGAGGCACTGGCTGACTGGGGATCCCATCACATAACACTCTTTCACGTCTTGAGGTCATGACTCACCATTTTTAAAGTATAAGATTGGCAAGGTTATGGCTGTATGATAGCTTTTGTACTATGGCGCATACACCCAAGACCACAAAGTCAAACCCTCTGTGTGTTGCAACAGCCAGAGCCATGCGGGCCTCTAGCAATCCTAACAACTGCTTCCATAGAGACAGGTTACCAAAAAAAATTATTGCTTGTAAATATATTGGTGTTTGGGTGTATTTCTGTACACTACACAGAATGTAGAAGCAGATACAATCTGCTTCTACTTACACTCCGTATAAATGTGTCCAGCATCATCTGGAAGGTATGGGGCTGTATTAACACTGGTTTCAACTTAAACTAGAGCCTCATTTTTGCTTGGGACAGGGATTTTTAGAGCATAGTGGATGACTATGACAGAAATATATTTTCCAATGAGTTCAAGTATGAACAAGTGTGAACATCTTGTCAAAGACCATGTATGCTGATAATAAGAATTTACAATGAAACCTTCAAGTTAAGAAAAAAAATCTGTTCCAAATCTGAAAAAGCATTAGTCTGGCCTAAAAAAAATGGTGCAGCCAAAATAAAAATATTTTAGTTCCATACGTTCTGGGTGTTATAGTTCATCTATCCTATATTCCTTTTATTTCCTAAGCTTCTAAGATGCAGCAGTTTCATTACACCAAGATGAGTTGGTGATGTGTCATGAAAAAGGTACTTGACAGGGAAATTGAACTTAAAGGAAAGCTCTGAGAATCACATCTCCCAGAAGGAATCAAGAAGCGGCCTTTCAAAATTGGACTTGGTTGTTGCCTTATATATTTCAGCTCTTGGTCTTGCACTTAAGGTGCTTTGCTTTAAGAAGAATTTGGACAGACTGTGGAAAACCCAAGGAACAGACTTGAAATGGTCAGTGATCAGCTACCTAGAAAATACAATGTTCGAAAGGAGACAGAATTAACTGAGGTTACTTAGTGTAATGAAGAAAAGCAATCTCTAATCATGTAAGACAGTGGAGAGAAAGGTAATAATCTGTCCCACCCCATGGATAAGACAGAAAACAATCAGCACTCCATTAGGAAATGCTGAAATGCTCACCCAGCAGGCAGAGTGAGCTGGTAGAGGGAAGAGACTGAGCAAGGGGAAACATAACCGAAGCCTGAGAAGGAGACAGGCTTCAGAAGGGCTGCAAGGAGACACCAGTCCTAGGGACCCACAGAGACAGCGAAGAGTTTGCTGCAACTCGAAGCTGCTAGCAGTTGCTGGACTGTGAACACACCTGCAAGAACTCAACAGGGAGTATAAGACCAGGGAGAGAGATTTTTTTTTTTTTTTTAATTTCCCTCTAATTACTGTCTTTCTACATTATCATTTTTCCTTATTTTGGAAAAGTTCTGTGTTCAAAATTTGTGGATTTTTTAGTGATACTCATGGAAATATCATCCATTAAGGTAGTTCTATCATGAAGATTTGGAAACCTAGGTGTCCTAAGAGGCTTTCACATTGTATTTCATGTGTTTCAAAGACAAAAACCAGTATTTTAGAACATTTTGAAGCAGACTTTCCATATTATCAAAATCCTGGTGCTTCAAATCCTAAACTCTCATATGTCTCTTTTCTCTTCCCACACTCTTCTTCAGTCTTCCTCAGACTTTCCTTCCTCCTGTAATGTCAATTACTATCTAAGCTATTCAAAATTTAAGTTACACTTTTGCTCAGAAGAAGACATAGTTTGCATGCCAAAAGGAAGGATCGTTCAGAAGTCAAATTTAAGTTTACCATTTATAGATTCACAAGTGCTCATTAATTTGATAAATGGTATTAGAACCAATTTGGGATACTTTATTTTTTTCTGTGTAGCAGTTGTACTGATTCTTTTGCTAAATGTTTATTTGTAATACTTTTGATAAGATTTGCTTTGAACTAATGGTGCCATCAGTTTTGTGTATAGCACTCCCTGCTGTCACTTTGTGATTTTGAAATGGGGAAAAGCAATTTTAAAAAAGATATTTATAAAATTGATTATATCAGTCGTTGAGCTATGTGTATGGCATATACTTGTGTCCCTTTAATTTTTAGTTAATGTTAATTTTATGTAATTTACTATTTATGAATTACCACCTCTAATACTCTCTACTTGAAAAACTTCTAAGAATTTTGCCATTTTTCAAAGAGCAGTCAAACAATGAAACTTTATAAACAAGCATGGGACTGTGCTCAGACCCGGTTCCTGCCCTGTTTAGTCAAGGTGTAGATGTGGCCAGTGTGGCCCAGAAGCTGGGCCCTTCCAGCACCCTGTGCTGACTTAAGATGGTTCTTGTGAGACATGGACCTCTTTAGCCTAATGAAAAGGATGGCTAAACACTTGGCTCCTGCTAAGGGCCACAGGGCAAGGAGAGGTGGGAGGCAGTAGAAGCTCAGAGAAGCCCAGGGTCAGCCTCAGGGTTTGGTAAAGCCCCGGGGTTTGCAACAGCCCCCGCTGTAGCAAATAATTCTTCTCCAAAGGCAAAACCAAAGGAGAAATCGTGATCACAAGTCCAGTTCTATTCAGAGTTTCTCCCTAAGTACGGCAGCTGTCTCTTCACTAGAGGGTTTTAGCATAATTTCAGGGCGACGCTCCGATACAACTAACTGTGACTAAAGACTGAGGCACCAGGCCCAGCCAAAACCATTTTTAAATAACAATCCTCCAAACTGCACTGTCTGTTCATTCTTCTGAAGAACACTTAAGACTTCGTACTTTTAAACAAATGGATTGTCCAGCGCAATTCTGCAAAAGTAATTCAGACTGAGCTGAAAATATGTACCACAGGCATGGCACAAGCGATTCAACATGAGAGACTGAGCTACAAATTTTCCTTCCTGACAATGTGAAGTCTCTCTTTTTCCTTTTTTTTTTTTCCCCTGCCTTTTTTTTTCACTGTCTGGCCCAATTAGTTTGGACTTTTTGCTGGAAGCTGGCAGTACAGTACTTTGCGTTCCATAACCTCTGATGCATTCAAACCACAAGTGCAAATTTGCCAGGGGTTGGTTCCTCAGGGGCGTCAGGACAGAATGGGTTTTGCCGTATCCCTTTGCTGCTTTGACCTGTGTTCTTCTGACAGGTCCTCTCTTTTAAGACAAGAACGTCTTTTTTAAAAGTTTACTTCCCTTTAATTTCTATGAAGAATTCTATTTGAAGAATATTTTAAACATACTTTAATATGGATATTTAATTATTTCTTGTTTTCACAGCACCACAACATTGGTTCCAGAGGAAAAAAATACAGTTTCACAAAGTGGACTAATTTTTTTTTTTAACTATTAAAGTGTTGGATATGTTCAGAACTTAATTAGAGCAGGAGCTACAAGTGCCTTTTCACAGTTCTGTAACTTAAAAATAAATGTTAAAGTTACTATTTGATTTTGGGATAGAACAAGACAGAAAGTGTCTGTTTTTCTATATCACATTACAGAAAATGTACTGTTAACTCTGAAGTCTTTTTTTCCTATTCTTAAATCTCAGTTCTTAGTTTCTTCTCAAAATATTTAAATTGAATTGTGTTTCCCCGCTTGCTCCCAGAGTCACATAACTCCATCTCAGGGATATTATATCACAGAAATCTGGCTATTATTAAAAAGTATTTTGTTTCCAGTTCTATCTGTAAATGTCTTTTAAAATTATAGGTTGAATCACAGAGCCTTCTTGTTAGTTACTTTTATACAGGAGATGCGTACTAAAAGAGTTTTAGTAACAATTTTAACAATTCTCTTTTTCCAGAATTTTCATTCCTTTTTAATTTTTAAGAATGTAAAACAGACCTAGCAATATTATCCACGGTTTATTTGAAGAAAAACTGGCTTAGCCTATTCTTTTTTTTTTTAAACAATGTTATTTTTTTGCCAACTTGTCAATTTGTCAGCAGTCCACAAATTAGCAGTGTCCTAAATCTACTATCAGATCATCTAGGCAAACACTACCTTCTTCGTGAGTGATAAATTAAATGCAATGACATATCTGACAGTCTCCATTTAGCATTAAGTTTCTACAAAAGAAACCTCATTTTCTCTGGAGCCGTTAGGAGGAAAGAAGAAAACACGTAACACATTAACTGAAGTTGTCAGCAGTGGTGGAATCCAGTCACAAAATGGAACAAAAAACCCAGAAATGGTAGAAGAAGGAGTCCTTAACACCATCTAACTTGCTTCCTCTTGAGAGAGATTAATCTGTTTATGTTTTCTTCTAATTTTGAATCTGGTTTTAATATTAATATTGAACTAAGCAACGCAGGATTGTATCATAAATTTTAATAGTTTAATATATGCAAGTAAAGAATGAAGATTCTTTCACACTTGTGATTTTACTCAGAACTTTAATAGCTGTACCTAATTTAACTCATTTTGCTTTTAAAATTGTTATAGTCTTGAAGATTTCTGGTCTGATATAAAAGAGCGTACAAACACTGGGCAAGCCTCTAAAGGCACTAATAGGTGCTACTACTGTTGTATCAGACAGTTCTGCACCTGCAACATTTAGTTCTGCACAAAGCCACAAGAAGAGTTCAGAGACATACATTTGCTGGGAGGTGAATTTGAAAAATATTTAGTATCATCTGTGACAAATGTTGCAACATTTACTTATTTTTAATGAGGAAACCCTTGTTTGCCCAAGCTAAACATCCTTGAAAATATCTACTTCTATTTTTAAAAGCATGCCCCCACAAGTGGCACATTTCATTGAGCAACAAAAAAAACTCTAAAAAGCATAGTCAAAGGAAATTTCAGTAAGAAAGGAAAAAAATTACAAAGGATAATAATAAAACACATATAAATCTGTACTTCAGGGAATATTACACCTAAGCTTTAAGGCCAAAAATCAGTCTGTACCATCAAAGCCTATATGTTGTCCATGCTTCAGAACACTTTACTCCAGGAGGAAAGAAAATCACGTGCAAGAGCTGAAAATCTGTGACAGGTGGAGAGGATGTAAGAACAGAATACAAGTCTGTGTGTTCAGCTTCTGCACAGTAACACGTTCAGGCACTGTTATTCAGTTCATCGTTACAATGACACTGAATAACAAACCTCTAGAAAACCTGCTAAGGCAAAGTACCAGATGTGTCTGGCCCAGTACAAACGTAAATGCACTCTCGGTAGATCCTGAGGTGACAAAGGACTTCACGGTAAACTGCCAAAACTTCAAGTCATTGACAAAACCAGGTAATGAAGCCGTTGACACCCAGATCAACCAGTTTGTTGAATCAGCGTGTCACTCTGCAAATGACTTAAGGAACTTCAGTGCAATTGATGAAATATTAAGAACTCATCAGCCCCAGTAAATTCTGCAGCAACAGAATTTGTTTCCTGTTCCTCTATTTTTTATCTTGGGTTTCTAAGGCCTAAATGATTATTTTTGTAGGCCAAATACCTCTTTACAGGCAGAACTCAAACAAAGCAACAGTGCTTTACTGTTAGCCACATACAAGGCTTTACGTTTCCTGTGGGGGATAACATCTGCTCTAGCATTGTCTTCTAACAGGCTTGCAGGAGGCTTCAGGAGCTCCCTCTCATCACCACCAGAGGAGGCGTCCTCTTCCCCTCTCTCCTGGTGATCAGCAGTGACTGTGAAGTGGTCTCATTCCACTTAAGTATCACTTTGCGGCTGTGGATTTTAGCGTTTTCAAGAAGCTGTTGAAAGATTGCTCTTTGTGTTCCACACTCCTTCCTAAAATAGTCCATGTTTGATTTATTGTCCATGTGCTACAGGTGAGTTGTTGTCTAGCTACCACGTCAAAATGCACAAATAGGCTCAGTGAAAGCATTTTCCAGCATTGTTGCTGTGATCCTGATTGTCCTGCAAGTATCCTGGCAAGTGTGAAATAAATGCCTGAATGTCGGTAGAATTCTAAAGCAGGATTTACGTGCCTGCTTCTCAAGCAAATGTGGTTTTGTGGAAGGTTGCCTCACAAATACAGGAACAGTAAAGGGTTAAACCCAGATCTTAACTGCTACCTCTTAATGATGAAATAGATAGATTTTTCTGAATTCAGGGATGGAATTTAGTTACATTTAGCCAGATCCCTAACACCAATTAGAAGCAGGAGGAATTGAGCATGCTGGTAAAGTACAGCATTTGAAAGATGCACTTATACACTTCTTTTGCTACCTTTAAAAATCCTGCCATTTTCCCACAAAGTTCTGATTTGTAAAGATGCATACAAACTAACCTGGTAAAATCTGGCTTTTTAACTTAACTGAGTCCTCAGCTTATCTTGCTCTAGAGTATTCTGTCTTTTGTTGTTTCTAGTGTCTCTCTCTCTCCATGCTCCCATATCGCCTTACTAGTATGAGTTTGAACAGGACTAGCTTTACTGTTTCCTGATCCTCAGCTACTGGGTACAATGTTTATTATCATCATTATCAGCATCATCATCACAATCATTATCACAGCTGGGGAGACTTATGCCTAGCTGTTTTGACACGCTGTTTGCTTCCTAAAAATATATAACACAAAGCAACCTGTTTAATACTGTTACTGAAGATTTTTTTTCTTTTTTAGGTAGCAATATTTGTCTAAGCCTGTTATTAAGTCTGTTCAAAGTGTTTCCATCTAAACCTTACAGACACTGGTGCTGTTGTATCTGCCAGCAGACATGGTCTGAGTTTGCTTGGATAACACCGCACTGTGCTAACTTGTAGGGAAAAGTCAGTAATAGGATAATTACCACCAAAGAGGATGATTTATCACAGATTATCCACTGAAATCTGCAGTGTTCATATGTTGGGATAAAAAATTAAGTCTGAGACCCACTGACACAGGGGTGAGACAAGGAAGTAAATAGAGGGAAATATAACCTGGAGGGGAATCCACAGAGAGAGGGAGAGAGGCTGAGAGGTGACTTTATTGCTCTCTATAGCTTACTGAGGGGGAGAAATGGAGAGGAAAGTGTTGATCTCTTCTCCCTGGTGTCCAGTGACAGGATGTATGGGAATGGTTCAAAGCTGAGGTTTAGAGTGGACATTAGGAAGCATTTCTTCAGCGAGATGGTAGTCAAAGACTGGAACAGGCTTCCTAGAGAGGTGGTTGATGACCCAAGTCTGTCAGTGTTTAAGATGCTTTTGGACAATGGCCTTAATAACATGCTTTAAGATTTGATGAGCCCTGAAGTGGTCACACAGCAGGACTAGAGGATCATTTTAGGTCCATTCCAACGGAAACATTCTATTCTATGCTATGCTATGCTATGCTATGCTATGCTATGCTAAGCTATGCTATGCTATGCTATGCTATGCTATGCTGTGCTATGCTATCCTATTCTAGTCTACTCTACTCCTATTCTATTCTATTCTATTCTATTCTATTCTATTCTATTCTATTCTATTCTATTCTATTCTATTCTATTCTATTCTATTCTATTCTATTCTATTCATTTTTAACACCAGAGACTCAAAGATACGGCGACAGAAGGAAACTAAGAGGTTCTTGTAAGAGTTCTGGAACAAGAGACGTATGTGGAAGGAATGAACATCATTTCAGAGTAGCCTGACATCTCTATTAAAAATATGAATGAAGTAAAAACTTTATAGACAGAGAAATGCTTCTCCCACACTGGTAGCATGAAATGGTGAATTGTGTGTATATGTCTGTGTATCTGTCTGTCTCTCTGTGTCACACAGCTCAGATCAGAAAGATATTACAAGCATAGAAAAAATAACGTAAGAGTATCCAAGCTGGTTTATCCATGAGCCATCTAGTTTCATGACTGCTCTCCAGCAGTGGACGTGAGCAGGTGACGAAAAGGAGCCTAGTAAATACCATTGACTTTGAGACACTTTCCCAATTTCTTCCCTGTGTTAACATTTATAAACATCTATAGCAACGCTTCCTATGTTGGGGCAGCTACTTTACTGAGAATAAATATTGCATTCCTGTGCATTACTATACCAATTAAATAAACATAGATATATGCAATGAAATACATTTTGTTCTATAAAAGTAGCTGACATGAATAAATACAATTCCCATGCTCTGCCTGAACGAAACAAACCAAACAAACAAACCAAACAATCCAAACAAACCAACCAAACAAACAAAACCCCAGAAAGTCAGAAAGGCAGAAATGAGAGAGAAACTCCTCATCAAACTGGAAAAGTTTAGCTACCCAAACACTTGCTGCTGGATAGATGAAGCATCATAGATCATTCCTTATTTTGCCAGCATGGCACTGCAAAACAATGAAATACAAGATGCAAGGATCAAAGAAAGAGTTGAAGGAAATCGAGTCTATATGACAAGAAAGTACATGCTGGTTCAGATACACCACCATTAATTTTAGACAGCTTTTGCTCCATCATTTTTTCAACCTCTGGGATTTTCAGTAGATATTTCCAATTCAGAGCAGAAATATGACATGATCAGTACCAAGGAGTATATGGTCTCAGCATGATCCTAGACCACTAACTGTTTCTGAATGTTTAACTGTTAAACACCTAGAATTTGGTAAGATTAAACACATGTAAAGATACCACCTTTAAGAAATGCTTTTAAAGATGATCAAGCATCCTACTTGCATTTTTATGAAAATCTTTAATTTCCTGTCATAATTTGGAGGTTGGGTTGAGGGTTGTTTGGGTTTGGGTTTTTTGGTTGTTTGTTTTTTTTTTTTTTTTTGGGGGGGGGAGGGGCGCATTTTTGCCTTGTCAGCTACAAATTTCAAGGGCATAATATTGAGAAGTACTATATAGCTATAAGTAGTAAAGAGGATTTAATTTCAGATCCTCTCGTGGGACCTATGTCTTCATTGTCCTTCAACTCATAAAACAACATATGAAAGCAGAATGATTACTGCAAAATGGACTTTTTGTAGGCCTTCATCTGTGACCTTGTCAGCAAAAGGTCAGGATATGAACAGATCTTGTTGCAATATTTGTTTGGATAGAAGGTTCTGTTCCCCAACCTAAACACTTATAAAGGCTTTCTCCTCTAATGAAGTGCAGATGTCTACCCCTCCCATCAGAACTGAGTGCTTTTGCTTACCACGATAAGTATATCTGCCTTCCTTTTCTACGGAAGAACAATAATATTTTCCTCTCTTTGTGTGACAAGTGTACCAGAATCCCCCTAAGAATCAAGAAATTATGGGTTTAGTGTATTAGAAATATTTATGTGGATAATGACTAATAATGATTACAACATAAGAATAATTTTCTTGGGGTTCTTGATTTGACTTAATTCACTCAAAACAACAAAAGCCTCAAATATGTATCACCTTCCACATACATTTTTTTCTTCACTGACATTTTATGGATAGCTTCCTAACTTGAGATTTTCCTTCTTTTGTTTGCAGATAGTCCCATATGCCAGAGATAAATCCAACAAATACTTTGATAAAATCTAATGAATAAGAGAAAACTGAAGAGGTACCTGGTCTTAAGAATTACTTTTTCCTGTGCCATATTTCTACTCTCCCAGTAAAGATAAAAATTTGCAATAGCTTTGATAAAAAAGTAATATATTCACATTTCATTGAAACCTTGAAATTCATTTTCTCTTTCCATGCCATCATGCTGTAAATATGGCCTCATATTTTTTGGATTGACAATGATAACTGCTTTCTGAAACAAATTTTTCAACCAAATCTGTACTCACCTTATGGTCACTATAACTGTACATATTTCCTTAGGTTAAGAGAATGTCATGAAGAAAAGCATGAAAAGCTTTATTAAGCTCAATCACATTATGCATGTACCTTCCCATTATCCATTTAGCCACTTATCCTATCAAAGGAAAAATTAGATTTAGTCATTAAAAAAAAAAATTTTGATTTTTTTTGGTATGACCTGTTCTTGACAAATCTATACTGGCTATCTTTTGTCTTATCCTCAGGCTATTTGCATTCCAATTGCTTTGTCTTTTGTGGAGATAGCTTTATAATTTCTTGAGTCATTGTTTCTGAGGCCAAATTAGATTAATGTGTAACTCTTTCATGCTCCCTTTTTGCCAAGTGAGGAGCATATTTGACCTTCTCTTGTACTGTATACACTTTTCCTGTCATCATTGATTCTTTATGGAAACTGACAGCCAAAAGAAAACTGGTAGCCAGAGGAAGAAGCAGCGAGGAGAGGAGTAGAGAGGAGCAGGAAAGTTTCTCCATTTCTAAATGAGAATGGGAGAGTCACACTGAATGATCTGGACCATTTCAGAAGCTGTGACAATTTAAGTGCAGACAAGTGCAAAGTTTCAGACTGAATGTAGAGCCCATCTACTTATGGAGGACAGAGGCAGGCAGGATTTATACCTGTGAAAGGTGAAGAAGGAACTGTAGTGAATGAGGAGATCAACATAAGCTCTTGGTTAGATATCTTTGCAACAGATATTTAAAGTGAGTTAGATAAGTATGGGAACAGTCAGTATGGGGAAAGTTTACTTTATAGCAGCATAGACATGTGTTGCAAAGCTCTGTCCATCTTTTAAAAAGGAGGCTGAAAACTGAAGAGGCTGTAAGGGACTACCAGTTAATCATTTCAAGGGCTGACATAGCGACAGAGATAGCAGTAGTTTAATATATTCATAGATTCACCAAAAAGACTTGTAGTCAGTTTGATTACAGATTGGGCACCCTATGCTGGATCGGAACTACATCATACTAAAGAATTATTTGTTTCAGTGAGAGAGGAATAGCAAGGACCAACTGCTAGAAGGTTATCACAGGCAAAAATTCTCAACTTGGGGACTTTTTACTTATTCTTTTGCCAGTTAACACAAACTTCTATTTACCAATTTGTATACTGAGAAAAAAAGAAAATACAAACAGCTAAACAAAGATGTTAAGTAAAAAAATTTCCACCCTATTCCCAGGTTTACCTTAAGCCAAACACTTGTCCTCCCCATTTCTGTTCTCAGCTCGCCTTGTTTTTGCTGTGGGTTTCACTCACTCAGTTCCAATCACTTTGGCAAAGCAACGAGCAACACAGTAGGCTTGAATCACGTTCACAAAGGTTTCTTTCAGCTGCTCCATGTTTCTTAATGGGTTTCCTCCACTTTTCCACATCCACCTCTTTCCAGTGTCCCTGGCACAGCCTGGGTTCCTCCACAGGCCACAGTCCCTCAGGGTTGTCTGTGCCCCAGTGTGGCCTCCCTCAGAGGTGTTCCCTTTTGGCATGGAGCACCTCTTCCAACAAGCACACCTCCAGCTACATGTCTCCTTGGCAGCTTGTCTTTCCATGCATCTCCAAAGCATCTCCTCCACATGTCCTCTCAAAAGCATCTCCCCACATATCTCCAAACATATTTTCTTCTTATGTTTTCTCCCCTGGGAGCAGACGATCTTTCTTAAATGTGTCTGAGCCATGGTTCAGAATACTCTCCCATCTGCAAAGCCTTCAGGCATGGGTTTCAGAGCTGGCTGTGGATGGATGAGGGCAGCTCACACCACTTCCCACACAAGGCACCCTGTAGCCCACTGCCACAGAAACTGTGCCTTTTGCACCCAATACAAGCCAAAAACTTTGAGTGAAAAATTATATTCACATTCTTAGAAGAAAGGATGTCTAATCATGAGAACACCTGAAAGATAAGACTGAAGAATTTTTTACCTTTTGAAGACATAAATTGAAAACTGAATACTTTTTAGAATACATGCTTTATTCAAGCTTGTGTTACTATCATAAGTATGTAGGATAATACATGAGATAAGTAGAACAGTATAGAAGGGAGATGTTATAATCAGATAGTCTCTTCTGTCTTTAAAATCTCTTTTGTCTGTAAAGCTGAAACTCTTAAGAGGAGGCTTCAGGAAGCGAGATATTAACTGTGCAGTCACGAACATATACACTCTGCACCTCAATTCATGTAAGTGGCAATGGGATCTGTTAAATAAATGAAAGCAAATGAAAAAAATTATAGACCATAAATGTCAGATAGTAAGCCTGATTTATAGAATGCTACTGCTGATGTAACTGTGCTTAATAGCATTGTTTCATTACATCACAATAGAATAATTAAGGTTGAAAGGGATTCCCAGAAGGTCAACCCCCGCTTCAAAGCAGTGATGGTTTCTCAGATAGATCAGGTTGATCAGGGCAATGTCCAGTCAAGATCTGAAAGCCTTCATGGATGGAAACATCAGAGCCTCTCTGGGCAGCCTGTTCCAGTTCCTCATACATTATATACTCCAGACTCCTAACCATTTTTACAAGTGTCTTTCAATCTGAGAAGACTCAGAAAGAAAACAGTACTCCAGATGCATAACCTTACAAGTGCTAAACAGAGGAATATAGTCACTTCAGTCTCTGGCAGTGCTCTTTTTTAGGCATTCTTAACGTGTTTAGATTTTTTCCCACTAATACCATATGATTAGGGGACATAGGATTCAAAATACAGATTTTATATTCTATTTTGAGCTATTTTGAAGGTCTACTCAAATAAATAATGCAACAAAAAGATAAAATCTTCACTTTCAATAACAAGTTTTCATATTTAAGAAAACAAAGGGTTCAGCTCAGTTCAGCTTTCTTGTAACTAAGTAGTGTGTCTAAGTGAAACATAATTGCTGTCAACTGAAGGAATTGATTAGTTACCCATTAGTTCAAGGAAAATAATTCCAACCTTCATAATTTCAGATTAAATTAAAAGAACCAGATTCATCAGATGTTCCTCAGCAGTGGAAAAACACATGCAATTTGTACACCATCTTCATAACCAAACTAACTTCTCTGTATAGGAGCTTAGTATGTGTGCATAGATTTATATAAAACAATCCATCCTTTGTCATTGTATGGACATCTGTGTGGTTATCATCAAAGATGGGTGGACTCATTAGACCCACCCACCATGTGTATAAACAGAATCAACACCGACGATAATAAACTGTCATTCTGTGCATCAGGAGTATTGGATGGGACGAAGCATTTTGACAATGACTTTTAAAGCTGTTTACTGATACCAGAGCACAGTGAAACCTCCAGATAGCTCAATCTGGAAGGTCATGTTCCCCATGGGGAAAAGCATTCTGACCACCTCTGAAAACAATAGGAATATGTTCTGTAGTACTTTTAGGAACATTTTACCTGCTTCAGTATCTGTATTGGCATACAATGGCACTGCAGCTGGCATGAGGCTGTATAAACAGCAGTGTTAATTGAAACATTTCTGCCTGCCACTATCATCTGCCACCACACGGTCCTCCTTACCCACCACCATTACTTTGTTCAGGTACAATTGTTTGTGGAGCTGCACAATAAAAAGATTTAAGCTACAAATTACCTGGCAGGAAAACTGGAAACAAATGGTCAGAAGGAGAAGGAGTGGACAGCAACTGCTAAGTGACCACAGAATCAGATTTCAAATTCAACACAGCAACAGTCCAGAGTGCAATGATGGGTTTCCATAGACATTTGGATTGTATGGAATGGACCAACAGGAACTGAATGGGGCAATTTCCCTGGAGAAGGAAGAAACTGAGAAAGAAAATGGAAGCACCACAACTGGAGTTTGTTATGAGCAATAGATACCCAAGGTCACATATCAAAGAGATAGTACTAAGAGAAAATCTGTTTTAGAAGAGCAGAGGCAGGTGTGAAAGCAGAGAGCTGTGTCTGAAATCCAGCAATTATTTTGCATCTTTTCACTCAGTAAATCCATGAACTCCTCAGCACTTTACCTTATTTTAGTCTTAGCCCTGTTTACACCTACTTCCTACCCACTCTCTCCCATTTTCATTTTCTATCTCTACTCTCTCGATACTAACTCTGACTCCTCGATCCCACTTGATTTTATATCCCATTGCCACAGCACTGCTTCACATCTTTTTCCCATCTTGCTTCATGGTTCTTGGTGCCCTTGTTCTTTCTGAACCAGTCTCAGTGTCCACATCCCTCTGGCCTGTGTCTCCCCCCGAACTCTTGTAACATTACATTTTTCCAGTATCTCTTTTCAGATCTTCCTCATTTTGCACAAATTGTCTAAGGTTCTCCCAGTCACTAAACCAGTGTATTTCCCAGTTTCACTCCCCAATTTCTGTCAATGTCTCTTCTCCTGGATCATAGTCTCAGCCTGTTTGACAAGTTAGTTCGTATCTCCCACAACTCCTGGAGGTGCATCTTACTTTTTTCTTTTCCTTTTGTTTAGCATTAATCCAGGGTAATTTCAATCCCCTTCAGTTTAGGTTTTCAAGAATAACAGCAAAAAACTATTGCAGGGTCTAATGAAGGAAGTAAGGGAGGGACAAGGACTTGGCAGCACTAACAGCTTTGCCTGTGGCAGAAACAGACCTGCTAACATGGATGTCAAAAGTAAAAATTCAATTGAATTTTAGAGAAACATGTCTGCAGCTATGTGGCAGGCAAACATGCACAAACATCTGTAGTAATCATATTTCATACAAAAAACATTATATATAAACCAAAACATTTCATTCTCCTGAAAATTCCATCCTCCTTCTAACTAAGGAATATTTTTTTTTTCTAAAAAGAAATATTCATCAAAGAAGAATGTATCACTCTTATGATTCTTTAAAGTTATCTATTATCTTGTTCTTGGCAACAGAGAAATGTGAATAGTAAAAATTTGGCAACCAATGCGAAACTGGAGCAGGTTCCCATAACAAAAAAAAGCAGTTGAAGATGACTGACATTGGATCTTCATCTCACTATCTGGAAAACATTTTATTTCGCTGTAGAATCAGTGACTGAGGAAAAGCAGTATTATCTTACTTTTAATGACATAACTGAACACTTCCTATAGTTATAGTTTCCTATGGAAAACAGATCTTTCACTTACCTCAGACAAGTTCAATTATATGATATGTTCTATGATGAATAAATATCACACCACCGTTTTACTTGGAAACAAGAGCATACGTCAATATACGCAGCTAGGATTTTCTCCTATGAATTTGCTTTCCTGCAAGTAAACAGTCTTTTCTGTAATCACTGTAAGCAAAATGGCTGACAATTTTCATGGGCTCTTTTGCAGAGCATGGGTGGCCAGGAAAAATGAGGGACAGCCATTCTGCAACAGTGAACTCTTTTGGGACTTAAGAAACAAACTGCTCAAAGAATTTTTTCCACATATTAAAGAACTATGACCACACTTCAGAGAAATTTTAGTTTATAGTCAGCTTCCCAGCATATTGCTGTATTGCACTACTGGGACTGGTTACTGCAGAACAGTCATATAGAAAAAATACGTGAGGGACACTGCACCCAGCTGCTTTTTTTTTTTTCCAACCTACACACTACTTCAGTTCAATAATTTCTGTTTAAGATCTACCTGGCACCACATTTTTCCATGTGCCTGGAAGACATTATGACTATTGATGAAAGATTGTTTCCTTTTTTCCCCAAGCAATTTAGGTTTTGAGGAAGCCAAATTAATCTTCATAGAGCAAAAAATAATCCTCTTTGAAGTAATCATGTTTGACAACCTTGTGTCCTAGCAGCAATCTGGGCCTTTCAAGAAGGATAGGGCAACAATTTAATGTGAAGAATATAAGAGAATCTCATTAATGGCACAACTATCTAACCTTTACCTGAAAAACATATGAATGTTTCTGCAACTCTTAGAATTTACCACACACCACTTCATAATAACTGAAACAAAACAAGGAGAGAAGCTCACTTCTAATGGCTATTAGACTAGATTTTAATACATTCTGAATTTCAGTGTTTTATCTTTAAAATGTTTATTTCCTTTAACAACAATAAACAGACAATTGAATTGAGATCAGCACACTATTTTCAAAAAATTCAAAGACTGTTCTTTAATAGTTCAATTAGCATCTGACAGGGATTTGAGCAGTAAACTGGTCAGCTAATAAAATCTAAGGCACACTCTATTTATTTACTCTGGTTTCAATCAATAGTGAATTTCAACAGCTCAAGAGAAGGCCAACAGCCTTGCACCACCCTAACTGCTAACGATACTGTCTGTACTGATCCTCACATGAAGGTTTCCTTCAACATTGTCGTAGCTCTACTTCTTCACCAGCAAATCTAAGGATGTTGCAAAATGACTTGCTGGGTTTTGAGAATGGCTTTAAACCAGGACCAAGACAAATATATGACAGACTTAGATACATCCTACCTTGCCAAGGAAGGGAAGATTGCAAACTGGACAATGACTTACAATGACAAACTGTCTTGGAGAAAAACGATCTTCATTATCTGGATCTGAAAAGAATGGATGGAAACTGCAGAACATGTGAAGGATGACTCTGTTATACCCAATATCTGCAGTGCCCTCACTGAAGTTCTCTGAAGTGAACATGAAACCAAGTCTGTGAATATCACACTACAATACAGAGAAGAGCAGCAGGAATACACAGTTACAGTAAATATGACTTTGAAAGATTAAAAAATCGAAAGTACATAGAGTTCTGTATTACACACAGAAATACAATTTCTGTGTGGTTGCTTTTTTTTTTTTTTTAACAGATTTAATATGTCAAGGAATCTGACAGTGGAAAGAGTTCTATGTTTCATATTGCCTATGCCTAATTTTTACCATGCTTTGTCCAAGTATTATCTTTTGTCAGGATGAAATTTGCTCTCTTCTTAAAAAACATGTTTCTTAATATTACATTTCTTATGACATATAGACTTTGTTTATTAACCATGTTATATGAAGTTTAAATTCTAGAAAATTCTATAATCTGACATAATTCAACACAGCCCAACCTGACATTTAAAGAAATACCACTTTAAAAAAAAAAGTGAGAGAATGTGGCTATTATCCAGGAAAATAGTATATACTACCTTGGCTAGAAACTAACAGTAGTTATACTAAATGCTTGAGCCAGCTAATTCTCTATTTTTCTAATAAAGTAATTCTTAAGATGTAAAAATATAGCCAGTGATCATTTTTTCATCTTTTTATATTTTCACATTTCAATACAATCTTCATATAACATTTCAGGATCCTTTATGCAAGACTTTATGCCCCACTAAGTTCTACCAAATATCCACAGTCAAGCAACCAAGATTTCTTGCAAAGTTCATACCTTTTTCCTTTTAGCATGGCTTGACCAAGTTATACCCCACTGGCATTTACCGACATAAAGCAATCGTGAAGTTACTCAGCCTGTTTCTGGCTTCCCTTTCCACATGATAAGACAAATCAACAGCTGGCTTATTTCAACATAGCTCCTCTGAAGATAGTTCATAGCAGCTGAACACTGAGCCCAGTGACCTGTGTTTGATTCACAAATGCAGGATGCAAGACATTGGGCCATATGTTCTGAAAAGGCTAATGAGTATTTCAGAGGCGATGTGTAGCAATTCAGTTTTCAATCTCCACAGACTTATGACAGAATGAAGGATGACAGGCAATAATTTGAAAGACTGGAAACTGCATGAGCAAGCCAAAATGTAAATCCAAAATTAAACTAATCACTGTTATATGCCTCTCTCTAGGGAAGACAACAAAACATAGAAACTCCTTTTTTAATCAAGGTTGACCCACAGACCAGTTTTCATAGCACACAAGAAATGCACAGAAAATTTTTTGTTTTGTTGCTCTGAGCTTGTTCTGAGAGAGTTTCATCCTCTAGATTTTAAATTTCTTCCAAATATTAATGATTCATGCAGACTTGGAGGATGAAATTAAATCTGGGTTGCCATCACTAAGTGTCTTCTGTAAAGCTGGTATTTTATGGTGTTTGATGAACACTGACAGACTAGCCATAACCCAACTCTAAATCCACTATTCACTCTTAAGTATTGTACACTCAGAAATTCTGAGTGTACGCGACACTAAAAGTCTGGTTCTCCTGGCTTGTCCATCCTGTACGGACTGAAGTAGGGCAGATCAGGTGAGCAAGGGAGAAAGAGAGAGTTAGGAGGAAGATGCACCAAGGGGATAGAGAGCTGTGGGCTGGGTGGTTTGCCTGGGAAATGGGGTTATGTGCAGAATGAGTTAGGACAGCTGTGGGTTAAGTATGGCAGTTGGAAAAGGGAGGCTGTGATTTGAGTGTGTGCAATAAAAGGCTGTGTTACAACAATAAGATTCTCAGTGAAAGAATAAGGTGTGTAGGGCTGAAGGTGGTCACCTTCTAAGACACCAGAGCCTGTGTCCCCACAGGGGTGCAGATTCACCTCAGTCGCAGAGCCCATAGCCTGCACTGAACCTGCCTTCACCCTCACCATCTGAGGTCACCTGCACTGTTTTCTCAATGTCCAGCACAGCTTGGTTAAACAGTACATTTAGGAGACAAAACATGTTTTGGGCTGAGCACATTAAGGTACCCATTTTGATCTTTTATATCTCATTAGTCTATTCCTCCCCGATAGAGTTACCTGCAGTTCTCACAGCTCCCTACTTTCCTGCCCAACATCCAGTCTGATACCCTACACTCTAACCATCTCCAGACTTTCCCATCATCCATCTCCCATTGGTACTCCCCATGTACAAAATCTACACCTATACATTGCTTTCCTTTTGATACACTGCACAGATGCTTCTCCCTTACATGTAGACCAGTAGCTTTCTTACTTCTGTTGTCAGACACCTTTTCAGTTCTTGCACACGGAATCACAGAGAATCACAAAATCATCTGATTTGAAGAGACCTTTAAGATCATTGAGTCCAACTGTTCATCCTTAGGGATGTTAGTTCATAATGGTTTGTGTCACTTGTGATGCAAATTAAACCCGCCTGTACAGGAAACAAACACTTGCCTAGTAAAGGCTCACTTGTAGAACAAGGTAAGTATAATGTAACAAGTCCACTAACCCAGAAGCTCTAACACAATTGCTGAATTACTGCAGGAGCCACAGATCCTTTAGGATACCTGAGCCAACATGGAAAATGACCAGACATCCCATAAAATAGAGAACGGGACTGAATTATGGTATCTGAGGTCAGAGTATTTGCCTGTTTGTCCCATGATGGATTGCTTAACAGTTGCTTGGAAGAACTTGTTCTAAGGAATGTGCTAGCAAATTGACTTCATAATTTTTATTGCTAAAATGCTCTTCAAAAGGCAGGGCTCTGAATAAATCTACACATTAAACAGAATATATTCCAGTAACACTAAAATAGGAAGCACTAGTTATTGGATATTTAGGGCTTTTTCTGACTCAGAATTCCTGGTGGTTTTACATTTCAAGTTGTTTCCCATGATCAGCTTTCTACATATACATCTTGAAGTGTTGTCAGATGTAAAAGATGAAAATACTTTGATTCCCTATTGGGACATGTCAGAAGAAATTAATCAAGGGCAACATCCTGTTGCCTGCTGCGTTGCAAGTTACCGGGAATATCTGTGAAACCTTGAACTTCTGGGAGCCTGGGAACAGTGATACTGGACTGCAAGAAAACTGAGAAAAGAGGATTGGCCTCAGCACATCTCCTCATATGTTAACGCACAAGGATACTTCTGGCTACAGCTTTAATTTGAAAGCACAGTTAGTTGAAAAGAAAAATTAAGAAGTCCAGTTAGTATTATGGTAGGGGAGACAACGAGTTACCCAGGTTCCCGGCAGGACAGTCATTGCAAGTGCTATCAGGGCAGAGAACATAATAACACGTATGAGCACAAAAGTTCACAAACAGTAAACTATAACAACAAATATCTCACTACATCTATTCTCACTTAGAATTAACCAGCTTATAAGACTTTAAGAGAAATCCTACATAAAACATTCCACGTGGCATTAAAATAAAGGAAAAACTGACAGTGTTCATCTACTACTCACAAGGAGTAGCAAAAGTAATATTAGAGACCTTGGCAGAAAAAAAAAATCTCAATGGCAAAAGCATCAAGAGGACAAAAGCATATGAAGTGAAAGAATTCTTAGGCTTATACTCCACAAAAAGGCTGTATATGTTCAGTTTTCATAAAGGTACGTAGTTACCACAATATATGTCATAGTAATACAGACCAGTCTGTCTAGTGATATGTAATAACATTTTTAATTAAGATTAAATTATTGATAAAATATCATGTTATTTCAAGAATTTGAATTGAGATCCAGACATAAGTTGGTATGTGGCCTTGTTTCTGAAGAGCATAGTTCCATGTTTTCTTCTGATTCCAAGATACTGGTATTGTGGCTTCTGAGAGATACATTATTTTAATATTTTGCCTCACTCATTTCCAATATTAGCTACAGTATGAGCCTATGACATTGAAAAAGATTTCATAAGAGACTTTTTTTGAATCCAGAACGTGAAAAGTGAAAAATATTAAAAGTTGACTCTTTGAATTTGGTGTTTCTTTGTTTACTTCCCCAGACAAGAAAGGTGGGCATACATGAAACATATGAACAGCCCATGAAGAAATAACGCTTTAGACAGCTAGATGGGCAAAACACTGCTTTGAGGTTCAGGTTCAAAGGTTAATGGCTAATGGATTCATTCTCTACCTGGAGGCTAGTGGAGTACTATGGACTCTTGCTTAACATCTTTGTTAATGACTTGAGGGTGTGACAGCAAGCTTGCAGACAAGAAGAACCTGCATGGTGCTGGGCAGGGCTGCCGTGCATAGGAACATAGAAATGATGGAGAAATGAGCCAGCATGATGAAATTCAATAAGGTCAAATTCTTTACAAAGAAAAAAATTACTCTTCAAGGAAGAGTCCCTTGCAGTGTACTGCTGGGACTGCACCAGCTGGTAGTGCCTTCCCATTGTGTAGCTCTGCAGGAAAAGCTCTGAGGCTCTGGCAGGCAGTGAGCTAAGCAGGAGCCAGCAGCGGTCCTGGCAGCAAGAAGCCATCCTAGGATGTATCATGCAGGATCACAGCTTCTTGATCAAGAGAAGGGGTCTTCACCCTTTAATCCTACTTATATGTAGGATATCGGAGCCTGTTTTGCACTCCCTATTGCAGGAAAATGGAAGTGAGTTCAGCGGAAGCCACCAACATGACCATGGCTGGTGTATTTGCCCTTTTGAGGAAAGGCTGAGGGAACTGGACTTATTCACCCTGGAGAAGAGATGGCTTTGGTGGCATCTACCAGCAGTCCCCAGGGCCGCAGGGGGAGATATTGGGAGGCATCCTTACCTTGTTAAGGAGGTGATTGCTCAACACAGATGTTAGACCGTATGAGAAAGGGGAAAAAACTGTCAATAAGCTGATTCCTGCTTGAAAGAGAGGACACAGAGGTCCTGATCCCCCTCTTCTCCGACATTTTCATAAGCATTATATGATGCAGTCAAAATACTTCTAGGGCTGCTTCAATTGTGGCTCTCTGTACAGAGACTTAATTAAAGAGCTATTCAATTCCTCTATGCACTCAGCAGAGGAATTTCTGGATGCCTACACTTCTATTTACTGGATCAGACCAGAAAGCCATCTGGTCAGCACCCTACCTAGTTATGACCAGCAGTAGTACTACTCAGAATGAGGCATTAAAGAACTACCGTAGACATGGGATAGTTGATCTCCAGTATTAAACCCTGTTCTAATCCCCGAGACTCAGACCTTATTTTACTTCAGCCATTTATTCATGTGCAAGAACACAATGTGAGATGAGATTGTGCCATACACTTTTGAACTCTCTGATGAAACAGATTAAATGGCAAGTCCCGTTTTAGGTGTTAAACATTCATGTCTTACTGAACTCCAAGAAGAAATGAAAATATTAGAGTACGTCTTAAAATATGAGTTTCCAGGATTCCAAAAGTAAGTAATTCCTAAGTAGATTATAGTTCTGACACTGTAATTTGTAGTTAAATTCACCAAAAAAAATTAATAGGGAAGCCTCGATATCAAGTCAAATATCACTTTAATAACAGTAAAGAATATTGCATCGAAAACTGACCTGTCTTTAATATAATATGTTAATATCTGCAAAAAAAGAGGATTAAAAAGAGTCTTTGCAATCATGGTATACAATAAGAAGCTTTGAAAGCACCCAAGTCACAACCAGCAAAGGGTATCTTAGAGTGTCCTCTTCACTGTAAGTGCGTAGACACAAAGAGTTTGAGTGCAGTCACAAATGGTTCAGAAAACACAGTCTGTTCTTCAGCCCAAGAATTTTATTTTTGGTTCACTCCTCTTCATGTACCTGCACTACCATTGTTTTGTGTTCGTGTTCTGATTTAACCATGAGAACACTAATGTGGGGACATCAATGTGTGAGCATGGTTATTCGTTTCGATATCTTTAGCTTAGCAGGACTCTCGTCCAATAAAACAAATGTTTCATATATCCAAGAGGGAAAGCCCTATCATCTACAGCAGTACTTCTTCAGAACATAGAGGTAGACTTTGGACTTGGACATCTCTGACTTTTTTCTCTGAAGTCCTCTCAACTTTCTTACTGAAATATTTGAAATTCAAATAAGGTCTTGTGCTTAAGGCACCAGACTAGGAGACAGGAGATCTGGGCAATGTGACCTACATTTAAACTTTTGACAAATGACCCTACTACCACACTCCTTATACGTAAGCTCAGAATAATCTTTGGTTCCCTATACTTTCTTTGCCTTCTTTTGAGGATGAATTTAGAGAATCAGAGTGAATAAAATATATTCTCTGATAATTTTCTAATATTCTTATCTGCAGAAGTGAGGTCATTCAGTCAGGAAACTCAGAATTATACCATGCCATCAGTTGTGTTAAAATGTGCACTCAATGTTTTCAAAAAGATATTGGGGGATTATTTAACTTTTGATTTCTGAGAGAACAAGGCATCAGCTCATGAGCTCAAGATATCTTCCACATTCATGAGAGGTAGGAACATTTTGTGAGAAGTTGAGTTTTTCCATGTAGTGACTTCTTTCAGGAGCAGAGACTCTTATGCAAGAACAAATATTTCTAGCCTTATGATAAAACTGTGACCACTTGAAATATGACATATGAATAAACTACTTGCATGCAAATATTTACTAAGGGCTGTTTGCTTATAACCTAGAGCCTTACAAATGACTGTAAGAACTGTAAGATAACTAATAAATTAATTTCTATGTGCATTGTGAAGTTATTTTTCTTAGCAAACCTACAACATTCCAATCCTCTGGATGGGAAAAAATAAGAGAACTCAGGAATAATATTCACATTTGGAAAGAGTAATGTTAAATCAACAATACCATTAACCAGCCACTAAGTGCAGAAAAGTGCAGAATTTAACAACCTTCCAATGTACACATGAGATATAACGGAGAAAAGGAGAATCACATTTATATTTATTTTAAACAATAACTATTTGGATTGAAACAAACGAAATTTATCCCCTGAAAACTTGCTTCTCTATATCTATAATTATATATGAGTATATGAATTCATATTCACACTAGTCTTGTTTTACATAACACATAATATTGATGGCCCCAACTTTGGCACTAATTGTCCTTTTCCACATCTAAATGGAAACATTTCTGGTTGAAAATATGCAATCTGATCTCTAACCAGAACGTCTCCTTACACAGATGTGCATAAGGGCTTTGCCGCTGGAACATCATAAAACTGCTCAAGTCTCCATAATCTGTAATTAGAGGAGGTTGCAGTTTTCTTCCACTTGCTTTAGTTCTTGAACCTTTTTTCCTAATAAGACATTTCTTTGACATCTGGACACGAGCCAGTCTCTGAGGTCTTGTCCCAAAGCTCGCTATTACTCAAAAGGAATATTTCCATCGACTTTATTGGATTTTGAGTCAACACTTACAATCTCTGTTTCAATCAAAGCCTGAGGTGTCCCACATATAATAACCAAGCTGTTGCGTCTGTCGCTTTATGAGTAATCTTTCTACTGATTTGTTACTTTTTTAGTACTGCTTTTGCTGCTTTTTCTTGAGCAGTTCTGTTACTTAGCTTGTTTTATCTATCCCACTCAGATCCCTCAAGCTGCATTTCATTCAAATATTTATGATGTTCTTAGTTCATTTTCTTCAAATTAGTTTTAAATTTTTAGCACTAAATTAATCTATTACTCTATTGCCCCCACTTCTCTCCCTCAGTCTATTCCTTTTTCTTCTGTGGTACAATAATTATAGTTTCTATTATCTTGGTATTACCAATGCATTTAATGCTATGTATTATTTTTCTTCTATGAAGTAATTTAGAAAAACTTTTAATAAAGCTCATCCCAATTCCACTCACTCATCACTTAATTCCACGCCAATTTTTTTTATTTATTTATTTTATTTACCTCCCTCTGTGCTACCAGTTTCTACCTATGCTATTACGCAGAGAAATAGTTTAAAATACAAATCTGTCAGTTTGGCTACCAAATTTGTGGATGTGAGTCAAAAAACTGACACCAGATTAATTCAACTATCAACCAGATTTTGTTAAATTTCTCCTTCATCCTCTGAACGACGTCTTCCATGCTTGCACCAATCATCAGTTTAAGATAATATTAACTGTGACTTACTTTGACTGATATTTCACCACCTTATGACTTCAGAAAATGCTGCCCAAGCTTCCATTTAGCATATAGGCACAAGGACAGTCATGAAATATATCCAATGCAATACTGATTTTGAGAAAAGAGGACTGATGTTTGTAGATTTGGCTTAATCTTTGGTCATGTCTATCTATAGCCATGCCAGACATACCAGACAGTGAACCAGGGCCAGGGTCTATCCAGGTGGTCCCATCAGGAGCAAAAGGAGCTGGGACTAGAGACAGATCTGGAGAGAAGATGCAGCGCATATTGCAGGGGGAGGGGGTGCATCCAAGGAGGCCAACTACCTACAGGGATGGAGATGGAGTCTGGCATTGCTGCAACATCTCTGGGAGCGAGGCTAACAGTTCTGGGCTGGGCCAAAACAGGGTCCTGGGACACAGGCAGGGTTGGAAGGCAGACACAGCGAAGGTCTTCTGGTGCCCTCAGGGCCCTGACAGGCCCCTGTTTCTCGGCTTCCTGTGGTTGCAATCAACTAACAATCTAGGTGCCATATTTTCTGGAAGCCCTTAAGAGGGACTCCTTGAATAGATCTCTGAACTATAAATTGAATAAATGATTATTCCTTATTTGAAAGACTATTAACGAAATTGCTTCAGATTTTGGTGTGACAGCATCTGGCATTCAGTGTACCTCCCCAAGGCAAGGCACTTCTATTGGAGGATAAATTAAGTTGTTGATGAATTATCTTATTTCCTGTAGCAAAGATTTTGTTCCTGGCTCTGGAAGCAGACAAGCCCTCACAGTCAGCTCTTATTTCTTTGCAGAATCTTGGCAGTGGATTGCAAGGACTTTGCTGTGGGTTTCTCTCATACAGAGCATTTCTAGGACATAAGTAAATGTTTTATGAGGATTTAAGGACTATGGGGCTGGCTGGATTAACAGAGAGGGTCAAAGAAAGGCAAGCCCCAACTCTATAGCCTAAAGATGGAACAAAGCTTACACAGACCAGAGCTGGGAGAGTTAGGCTCCTTCCGTCCACTCTGTGGTGAATGTTGCTTATTTCCAAATTGAACTGGGTAGTTCACCAGGACAAAAATAAACAACATAACTTTTATATTACTCAGTGATAATTCTGGGGTGATGCTTATGAAAACACTGGTGTTGATTTGGCAAGAAGATAATGTTGCTTGCAAGAAGTGTTCAAAGTAGCATTGTTGGATTTTCCACTATTCCAAAGAATATTCTCCTTGCTTTTAGAATATTGAACTTCTAAAATCATCTATGTGTCTTACTCAGGTGACAGGGCTGTATGTTTGCAAGTTGCTACACTCACGATGAATCAGACATTGTACAGAACATGTGCTAGTGTCAAAAAAAAAAAAAAAAGATATATCACACAATTTGATTTCATTTCCTGACTAGATAAGTTATAATCTGTGCAATGAGTGCTAACCAAAATATTTTATGTATTGCAATGTATCCAGGAGCTGTGCATAATCTTTTCAGGAGATTTTTAGTGATCCATATAATTCTTACAAAAGTAGTGAAATGTTTCCTTCTCATAATCTCACAAAGGTGTTTTTAAAATCATGTCCCCAAATCATTATCAGATTTCTGATTTTCTATTGAATACATTATTCAAGGAATTTTCTGCTTCAGGCAAATTAGGCAATTCTTACTTTAAATTCACCACACAATAGCTAAATAATTTTCTTCTAACTTGCACCTGTTCTACTTACAAGGAAAAACCTTCCAAATTCTTATATAGTAGAAGAGATGTCAAATACAAAACTTACTTCATTACGGTATCTTTAATATCCTGTTTAGTATTACGCTTTTAAAAGTGAATTTGTTATTTGGAATTCCTCTGCACTTTAGGCTGAGTATTACACTTTTATATTCAGCCACTCTCTAGGTGTCATCTAATTCAAAGCACTAAAAAAAAAAACCAGCATCCAATAAAGTCAGACAAGAGAAGTATGAGCAACAACAGATAGGCAAGACAAACTGAAGAGGATTTGTTCAATGCTACTAGGAAATCATGTCGAAGTTAAGCCTGAAAAGCAAAACTTCTGTGTTCCCCATCTATAGTTCAATCCTTTCTTTACTATGCCTCTCTCTTCCACCCTTTTCTATTGAAAAAACAACAATTAGGGCATGCTTAGGCATGTCCTTTTTTATTTTTTTTTCCTATTTTGTCTTTTTTTCAGATTTTGAGCTGACTCAGAGGCCTCTATCACCTGTTTGAACCATGAGTGAGAGAGCTGTGGGTCAATATTTGACTTTTGGAAGAATAAAAATTTGGGCACTGAGAAGCAACAGAAACTGAATACAAAATTAGTAGCACATTAGAGGACAAATACCAGCAGTATGCTACTTGCAGTCTAGTATGCTATAGTTATCTGGGTTTAAAATTTCTTCATAAATTATTTGGCCTCTGTTTGACAAAGAGGAGTAAAATGTAGTCTAGAGTTTCAAATTCCACTAGTGAGAACAAGAGCCATCATATTGACTAAGGTAACAAGAGGGAAATTTTAATGTATGGTACAACCAAAATTTCCCCTTCTCAGTGTTTGGGTTTTTAATTATATGGTTATTAGCATTTGAATATCTCTGTAGCAACCATAAAACTGTAATACTTTCCTAATATGGAAAACAAAATTGTGCATCTTATTTCTTTAGTTCTTATCTTTGTTTATCTTGAATAACTTAGGAACCACTGACGTATACTCCCTTTGACATGGCTGCCCTCTTGCTTTTTTTTTTAATGTTGTTATTATGACTAAGATAGGATACCTGAAATGATAGTTTGTTGACCTTGAAGGTTGCTTTTGAATTTATTTTTATGCTGTGATTTATGTGTGTGGTGTTTTAATGTATGATGCCATTAATTAAAAAAAAAAAATTCATTGTTATTCAAAAGATATGTGGGATCTTGCAAGAGAACTTAAAGTTTCGTACTCTCCTTGTTTAGATACCGTACAAAAAAGGGGGGGGGGGGGGGGGGGGGGGGGGTGTATGTGTGTGTGGAATGTTGAAAGGGGAAACTTCAATCAGATTCTGTAATATTCTCACTGTTTCCAAGAAATATAGGTGAAGGTGGCCATACTGATCACTGGTACAAGAGTGGTGCAGCTAGACTTGTGGAATGTTTTAACAAGAGACCTCACATTGCCTACATCATTACATGACTTTCATTAAATCACTGCTACTCGTGATTCAGCCTTCCATGGTATCAAAGCAAAAGTGTTTGCATAACTGCATTAAAACCTGTACCTGAATTTCAAGTACCAGTTCAGTAAACTGCTAGTCAAAAGAGGAGCTAGAAATGTTATCCACCACAAGGGGCAGCGCAGAGAGTCTTTGGTGTGCGTTTATTCACATGCCTTTGTGGTTGTGGTTTTTCATATTCTACATATGTAGAATACTACACCAGAAATACACCAGAATTCTTTCATTTTTCTATTTCCTTATATATAAAACCCAAAGTAGTGGTATCCTTTTGATTGTTTGAAGTTTGCTTTGTTTCAATAAGCTCCACTAAAACCTATGACGCCAGAGTGCCATAGGAGGTGAAGATGCTCCTGTAGCATCTCTGGTAGGACATCTCACTAATCACAGAAACCAGATATGCCATGTTCAGTAATTTCTGTTAAAAACCTAATGACATCTGAATCTTGAAATTTGTCTCACCAAAACTGAAAGGACCCTATCAGCTTCTTTTTTTCTAATTCACATGTACATAATTCTCAAAACCAAAGATGGCACTCTAGTAGCTTATCACAATGTTGGGAAAAAACCAACCAAACAAACAAAAAACAGAACAAAATTGGTTAAATCAAGCCTATGAGAGATGTAATGGTTTTATTTGTCACATTATCCAACTGTTATCTTTTCTTCCACAATGTTTCATTATTATTAATTTTTAAAAGATTTGTTCAACGCCAGAAAACATTGTGGTATTTAAAAGTACCAATAAAATAAAATTTCTTAATGCAAAAGTCTTAAAATTTTTAATTTTAAGAAGTTGGGAGGAGACATTAATGAAGCTCTATTGGGAGGTAAAGATTTGCTTCAGTTTGTTGCTGTTTGTAGTTCCAAAGACTGGATGCTAAGCTCTGTGACACAATGGAAGTCTGCATGATTGTTAGGATAGTTTGGATCAAGGCCTAATTAGCTATTTTCCTTTCATTTCAGTGTCTCTGTACAGAACTTCTTTTTGGTTTCAAACTAGTTTTAGTTGGATGAGTTTAGCACATTTAGAGGAGCACTGTACAGAGCCCATTTTTGAGGCAGAAGGGGATAAACAGTGTTTATGTTGCTGTGAGATGGCTAAGATTCTAGGAAAGTAGGTTCAGGGAGCTAAAAAAACATCCGAGAGGTGTGTTTTATAGACAAAAAAAAGTAATTTAAAATATTCCTATTGTAGCTAGTTATTATCAAAGAAGGTTTTATGGTGCTTACTGTAAGTATATATTGTGTGACTCCTATCCACTTCAAATTTGATTTGTTAATTCCCAGGCCTGTAACAGCTATTTTTATCAAAGTGAGAAAAGTCATGTAAGCCCCATTTTGGAAATACCTAGGAATACTGAATTCATTAATTCACTTTCTGTTTACAGGAGATTTGGTTCTTCACTCTTCTGCAATAAATAAACATAGTGCTGCGTGGCCAAGACAAAAATCTGAGTCAATCTTCTTTGTAGTGAAGACCTGACATCGCACAACAGTTCTGGAAAGGCTTTGGGCATAGCCACTGGCTGTTGTGTGAGCATATCCTGCAGACACAGACAGATGTTTCTGTACTGTTGTGTGTGTTTTTCTACACAGAAATACTCACATACAATACATAATTTAAAGCAGAGACCACTATGCACAATATATATAGTGCATATAGTGCACTGACTTTGGATAACATTTCTTTAAAGCACTTTCATAGTGAAACATAATGAAAATTACAAGACACATTGGGCTGTAACACTCTTTAACTAGCCTAGATAATGAGTTCACACAACCCAGCAGTAAAGGGCATTATGTAACACAAAGCTATTAACCCTTTTTTCATCCTTGACCTGAAAACAGTGTTTTCCTACTATTTCTACTAACTTCAGTACATCTGCATTTGTACTTTCTTGCATGCAAGCTGCAGCAATAAAATATCATCCTGAATCAATTATAGAATAATATATAAAGAAAATTCAAAATCTTTTCCGACCAATCATATGGTTTTGCACTGTATTTTACTATTGTTTTAAAGTCCTCCAAGGAGATACTATAATGTTGTGACCATCTAACTTTACATATCCGTGGAAGCTGTACAGAACAAACCACTAAAGGAATGACAGTAGCATTGAAATATAACCTTGGAGTCTGGTTCTCCAGGCTGCGATCTGAATGCAAGTTGTATCATCACAACAGCACCATTATCCCCATGGGAGCAGTTACCATAAATGTGACAGATATATAGTGAACTGTATTTGCAAAGGAACATTTCAATGGCTAATTGCCCAGTGATTAGGAAATACAAAAAAGTGAAAGAAATTTTAAAATAAGACAAAAGAATTCTGGAAATAAATGCTAGATCTTGAGTTTACCCTAATTAATGGCAAAACTACTAAAATATTCCACAGTAGAGTATTTCTTCAGATTATTTTAAAGATTATCAGATTATTTTCTCTCACTAATCTGAAGTCCTTGTTAGAGGATTCTGAGATTAGAGGACTTCTAGATTTTAAAATCACATGCTCTTCTTGGAGCGCAGATACAATGTACATCCTCATTACTGTCTCAAGTTCTTCCAGAGAGCACCTGCTTTACCTTTTATTAAATTTAGGTCCTCATGACAGTGACTAATTCTGACTGCTTTCTCTCATACCTCTCCATCCAAGAAATCTAGTGGCAGAATTCCTTTCTCACATTAAAAGAAAAGTGAAACAGAAAGGTACTTTATTACCTGCAAAACAGTTTAAGGCAACTGGTAAAGTCTGCAGGACTCCCCAAGTGCTCCTGAGCCATGAGCTCTTTCTTCAGCAGTGGATACTCTGAAGGCAAAAAAGTCATTTGAGGAAAAATGAGGAGCAAACATTTTGAAGCTAACTAGAGATCTGGAATGCAAAACTCTAACATAAGGTATCAAAATAACATCAGATCAAAACTCTTACATGCTTGTTAATTTGTGGTGCTCTTTTCTATACACACAGAGAGCATCCTTACACCTTGATGTGAGAAGCTTACTAGTTTTTCAAAGGGCTGATATTTTATACATTTTTATATTTCTGGTTGCAGCTACTATTTGAACTCAGCTGGAACAATGAGGTAACTATTCCTGTGAGGACATACCACTAGAAAATGATGAAGGGCATATCATGCTATGCATTTCACAGTAATTCACTAAAGAACAAAGCAATGTTGAGATTTAGGGATCTTGCTGCCATTGCAGTTTTTTAGAGAAAGTTCACCCCTGTGACTAGAAACATGAGTTCAGTATAACTATCTGTTCCAGTGAATCTGTCTACTTAACGCTGTACCTTTGCACATGCTTAATACAGTCTTCATTTTCCATTCTGTAATGCATTTCTCTTTCCACAGTAAATGCCAAAGATCACCCAGTCCTTATTAGCACACTATCCAGTTGTGCAATTTATATATGTAGTTTCATTCCCACTAAAAACTAATTAAATTTTGACGTTGCTAAGCATTTCTGAATGTTCCGTACAGCTTACTTTTAATGAGAAACAGCCAGGAGGCAGTTAGATTAAGGTAGTTTTCATATGGACAAAATTTTTATGTGGACAAAATTTCTCCTGGCATTTATGTATTGTCTCATCATTTCCTTCACCATCACATATTGAGGAGGAAGGAGGGAATCATGCCCAGTGTGGATGGGGAAGTTGGCCTGCCACCTCACACAGGGGAGACTGTTTCAGCAACAAGAAACTCAGTCTCGTTTGGCATGCAAACTGCAGGAGAAGGTTCCTCCCACAACACCAGAAATTGCAGGATCCCGTAGCCTTGAAGCTCCACCCTCCGAGTATGCCTCACCAGCTCTGTTAGCCCATTTGGTAACCCACCCTTTTATCGCAATATCCCTGTTTGCATTTCTAGGAATGCCAGTGGCATGGTAGCCTAGCAGGAGGTGATGGGGACTGGTATCTCTTCAGGACTCCATGCACAACAAATCTGAACCTGTACACACACAGATCTATACACCCATGAGTGCTACATGTTTGCATATACCTCCTTAACAATAATTAGTCAACATATGTAATTATAATTTATCACAATTAATCATAATCGCAGAATCACAGGATCAGAGAAGTGATAAAGTTGGAACTGACCTCTGGAGGTCATCTAGTCCAAACTTTGCTGAAAGCAGGGTCAAAAACAGCAAATTGCTCAGGACACTGTCCAATCAGAGATAATCACCGTAACCAAGCAATGTTTTTTAAAAACTCACCGTGAATCTCAGGTTTCTGGGGTTGTGGGGTATACCATTCTCACAAAGGAAACAGATTTATTTGGGGCCCATGTTTGTGAGCAAGTTTTTTCATTGCAAATGCTTTGAAAACATTGAGTTGCATGTACCTTCTCTCAATAGTCAAGGTTGTCATTGCCTAGATGTTGGGTAGATGCAGTGATGAGCTACTTTAACAGTAAACAGTGCCAGCAACAGCAAATTTGTTCATGCTCATGTCCATTGTCACCTGAACAAGTATAAATTTTGTAAAAATTTATCGTTTCACTGAGCTTTACTTAGTCAGGACCTACATCATCTACTAACGGTTAGAAATCTCCCCAGTACCAGATAAATGGATATTGCTTATGATGTTCTCAACATCAGATCAGCGCTCAGAAGGAATTCTCTCCTAGTCTGCTGTAGCAGAAAACAGGATATTTTTAGATTTGTATTTTTACCTTTTCTTTCAGAGCAAACAGGATCCACTCTTCACCAGGTTCTGGGCAGATGCACCATGGTATCTTCTCTTGCAGGACTGTGGTCGTGCCATTTGAAAGCTATTACTGGCTTAGCAGAACATGTTGTCAATGCTGTGTTTTCTGGTATTTTGCAATCACATTCAGTTTTGCTGTGTAGAAGGAGAGGCAGGCAAAGCCTGTGGAAGAGGCAGTGACATCTAGACAAAATATCATAGCTGCTTGCAGTTGCAAAACAATGAGCTTGATCTACAAAATACTTTCCTGTCCCGTATTCCAACCTAGATCATCGTTAGGTATGAAATCCCACAACCTAAAGCCATTTAATTTGACTGAATGGCCAACCAACCTGGAAGTCCAGACATGGCTACATTTACCAGGTGTTTACAGAAAAATTATTGGGAGGTTACAAAATTTCTGATAGAGACAGTGTGTTACTGAACATTAAAGCACAGTTACATCAAAAGAAAGTAGTCAAAAATTGCTATTCAGTATTTTCTATTTTTTTCATTCGGCAGTCCTCAGCTACATTCAAAAAAGACAATTGAAAAGAAATTGCAAGAAATCAGCTAATGCGCATTCATGGTCAGGTCACAGCAAGATCAAAATCTGCCTCCTTTCTGGATTTTGGATTAAGTTTGGCTGGAAATAGAAATATATAAATGATTTACCTCTCCAATCCCAGGGTTTTTTATGTTATAAGGGTTCCAGGCACAGACATATTAACTGGCACAGCAATCAGATAAAACTGCTTAAACTGATTAATGAACGATAACATCTTTTTTTATAAGTATTTAATATTTACTGTATCCATTTGCTTTATCTTCTTGATTTACTTTTAATGAGGCAGCTTGATGTCTTTTTTTTAAATCACCTTATAAACAAAATGAGTAATGTATGAACATAAAAAAGTAAAACAATTCCTGGCTGCCATTTGTATGAGAGAGATATACAGCCAAGGCTTTTAAAACCTTAAAAATACAAATTTATATTACTTTGCATTGAATTCTGTTAACCAGTTTGGGTGACTCCTACCTTTGTTCATGGAAGCTTATCGAGAATGATGTGTTCTGCAATGATTGCAATTGGAAATATTTTATAGCTGTTTTATATTTTGTTGTGCTCTAAAATGACAATAAGCTGTATTCCGTCTTCATTCTACATTTGGAATTTCCATTGACATCAGTAGAATTATTGAGAAAAATTAGAGAGAATGGTCTAAGGCTTAGGTCTGCATATGCCCTTTTTTCAACAGGAAGAGCATCAAGCTGACTTTATTTTTTCTGACCTCATTCTCTCCATTCGGCCCCTAACTCTACACATATGCACGTACTGCACCATCTGCCCAGCATGAAATTACAATAGTTATAACTAATGGAAAAACCCAAAAAGTATTTAATGATAAACAAGGCTGCTTCCCTGTAACAGCTTATCCTTAAGAATTGAACTCCACAGTTAGAATCAGAGAACTTGCATGACTGATATTTATAAATTAGGATGTTGTTTAAGCAGAATATTGTTTCTCAGAGTGTATAAATCCACCTACTAAACACATTATGTCAGACATTTCAAAAAGCATGTATATAGTATGAGATGAAGTACTAGATGGAGTTAGGCACAATGATAAGCCTTGGGATCCTTCTTCAAATTTCAAATTAACAGTCTGCTTCTAAGTCAGGAGCTCTTTTGTAAAAAACTTGTTAGAAGATCAATGTTTATTAAAAAAAACCAATCATGATCTTTTAGGATCTTTACATTTTTGTTTTACTGTCAGAGGGAGACTGTTTAATCCTCAGATAGCCTCATTTCTATTGTTAGTTTTATTATTTTTCAGCCCTGGAAAAAATTGTAAATTCATTGGGATTTACAATGTCAAAACAATTTACTCCAAAAAGCATGTTCAGAATTATGAAATTTATCACCTTATGACTAAGTCTGGTGGTAGGTGTTGCCATGGACCCACAGAGATACATCAGAAAAATAATATGTATTCGCCTCTTTGGCGACTGCTGTCCTTCAGATGTTTCGTACCTCAGTTAGATCGAGCATTGTTCCCCCAACTGTATTTGCTCTGTTGTTCTTTCCATTTTATTGTTGTTTTTTCGATTGATTGTTTGTGCAGGTTTCTGCCTCATGGTTTTCTCTTTCTCTCTCTTAATGGGCACCCTCACACACTCCAAGTATTATTGTTACTCTATTTTATCTCTTCTGCACAATGCTTACTTTCCCTGCCTTTTTCCTTCTCTCTTTCTTATCTTCTTTGTAGCCGAGAATTGAAATGACACAACATTTCTGGAAAGCCTAGGTGCATCTTTGGGCGTTGACACTGGTTGTTAGTGAGTGCATTCTGCAGACCACAGCTGGATGTTGTTCAGTAATGTTGTTTATGTGTGTTTTTCTATACAGAAATACTCACACACAATACATAACTTCGTGCAAAGGCCACTATATACAATATAGTTGTAGAATGTCTATAAAACTGGGAGTTCTAATGAGCTCTTCAAAAATGCTCTGATGTCTTTAAATCAAACAATGTTTGCAAGAGCGTCTGGAGGTGAGGAAAGCTCATGCTGGCCACTGGAGTGAAACAACTTTCCCTGAAGATTCGCCTTTTGCTTCTTAAGTTGTATTTTTTGCACCACGTCCATCCGTACCTCCTGTGTTCACTGTGTGACTCAAAAAGGGCAGAGCAAAATACCCGATTCACAAAAAACTTTTGTGTAGTCCTTTATCTGGGCAGGTTTCTCATGTTTTAGGGGAAGTTTATATCTCTTTTCTAGGGTGTTTTGAACATCTCACAGGGAACTGTTTTGTTAAAGCACGAGTGAAATTACATTAACAAATCTGCCCATAACAGAGCTTACCTGCCAGTCCAGAGGTCAGCTCCTGGAGCCACTGGGTGCTGTATGGAGTTCCATCAGAACAAACAAATATAGGATTTGGACTTTGGTAAATGGAGGGTACTCAAGGGTAAAAGAATGGATGTAGCCTTAGTAAGGAGGTCGTGCAATTCTTTATGCTGGCAATGAACTAGTGCCTTATCATGCTATTATTTGTAGTCATACTACTTCAGATCATTTATACTGCTAATACTGTCATCTGGGATTTAGTATAGCAAAAGCATTTCCAAATATCTTTGTAATTTTAGATGCTCAAGGGTATGAAGCAATAGCTCTTGTCTTTCTTTACGTTTGGAAAAATTCCTGTGTAGTTTATGCATCAGGTTATAAATAAAGAACAATGAAGAAAGAAAAAATAGACTGACCATTGGGACCTTAATTTGTTACTGATGACAAACACCATAGCAAACAGTGAAACCATTCTGTGCAAAGGTTCTGAAGAGACAGCAATGAAACACTGTCTACTTGTTAGCATTTACCTTATTGTTCATCTGTATTAACAATCTCATTTTACATGTACAGTTAAGTATATCTTTTCATTCATCAATGCAAATCATCCTTGAGGTACCCACAGCGCTTTTTTGTATAGAAAAGGAATATAATACACTTGTTATACAATGACATCATAGAACAAATTATTATTACTGACTTCAACAGAGTATTGGATGACCCACAGATGGTTTGTCCAGGGTGAGGCAGGGATGTGTAGTTTTCTACATACCTCCTACATATGTGAGTAAATAGAACATAATAGAATGATTTTTTTTTTCTCTTTCTTCTATTTACATTTTCTTTACATAACTGAAACTCTTTCGATAATATACCTCAAACATACCATGGGATAGATAATGAGAAAATTTGCTAGCAGTTCTAGGAAAGTTCCCAGCAGTTCTTTGTGATTACTGAGCTGATTTTCTTATTCCTCCTCCTTCTTTCCTTTTGCTGTACCTCTTACTCATATCATTTAAATGTGTGTGGCCCTGATTAGTACATACTATTGAACTCCTAAATTGATATTGTTTGCATAATGTATTTAATTTATATGAATGCATAGCCTTCCAGATTGCAATCTTCAAAGCTTCCACAGAAGACTTATTTTCACTGATAATGTGATTTTCACACTGACATGTGAGAAAGTGAAATTTACAGCCTAACTGTGTTCTTCTGATCCATGTGAAACAGTAAAATAGAATTGCTTTGTCAGATAACTGGTTCACCATCTTTGTTATCCATGGCTGGAGTTCCCCGTTGACACACTGACTAGAAAGTTACATGAAAAAACATTTGGGTGGAGGAATCAGAATTATTTTACTGAGCTGCAAGACCTTATTCAAATGTTAACAATAGAAGTGCAAGCAACTCCAGTGCACTACAGAGCCACAAATTCATCACAAGATTCCTTCGAATTGCTTAGAATCAGGGTAGTCGCATCGATTTCAATATAGCATTTTTTAAAAAAATAGTTCTTCTGAACCTAAAATGTACCTACATACAGACCTATATACCTGCCTTCTTAGCTGTTCTAATCTTTTAAATTCTTTCCCAGTTGGAGCACAGAATGCTTAGGTCTAAGGAAAATAATATGATTTTCAGTGCTGTCAAGGCATATCCTGCTTTCCTCTTCAGATGTATTCCTCTATAACATCAGTAACACTTGCATTTAAAGGCTGTCTTTGATTCCCAGCTGCAGTTCTCTGCTTTCCTATTTCGGCTTATCTTAGGCACCAGCAAACCAAACAGGTGCCTTAAACTTCATGACAGCTTCCCTCAATAACTGTTCTCATCAGCACATTCTTTAGCTACTTTTATTGCATTTGTCTCAAACAGAAATGATACAGTTGGTCAACTGGGGTACACAGAAGGAATTGCTTTCACTGGATCATGTACAGAAGAATGAAATAAGGAAAACTATAAAGACATGATTTACAGAGTTCCCTAGGACAAGCCATAGTTAGTTACTCAGAGAGATTTTACCTAAGTATTTAGGAAGTTATTTGTGGTTTTCTTTCCAGAGGCTATATTCATGAGGCAAAGATTTGGAAGTTCTACCTAACAACTTTTTACATTTTTTTTATTATTGTACCTGAAGTGGATCTAGGAATTGCACCTCCATATCAGGCATACATACAGCCATAATGTCTTCTTTATTAGGAGTCCAAGCTATATAAATTGCAAGCTTCTTCAGCTCTGCTCTCAGGATTAGCTGATTACTTCAGAGGGACTAGCAAAGCATTCTTAGTTTGTTCAATTTTGTATTTGCTTTAACTTATTGGATGTTCTTCTTCCACAATAAAAAATTCTGAAACTTGTTTCCTTCTTGGGTTAACACCTAGGCCTACTTCTCACATGGCCATTATGAACAGAAAAGAAGTAGATACAAAACACTAAAATACTCACATGCTTCACTAATTAGGAATGGACTTAGATGTCTGGGTAAATATTCTGGTGAATTAAAGTCTTAAAATATTTCTCTGATTTTATCAACTATTTCTAGTGGTAGAGAACAAGAGGAATTTTTCAGAGAACTCAGAAAATATTTTCCATCACCAAATTTATCCACTATGCCTTTTAACCGTCTGTGTTCAAAAGCAAGCCACAACTTTGACTCTGAACTATCTATTAGCTGTTTGTGATCAGTCTAGTCCACCACATAGGTCCTCCTGGCTGCAGTCCTCACTCTCTCCTTGACCTCCTGCTTTGCAGTAAGCAACAGAACTGCGCATCTCTTGCATGATTTCTCTTTTCTCATCCACTCCAGGAGTGGTGTTCTGGCAGGGTGCAAGCTTTAGGATTAGGAAATCTATTGTGTGTTTACACTAGAAAAGGCAAAATGGAAGAGGAACTTGGAGCTGAGGAAGAGAAACTAGTGATGTTCTTCTGTCCCTGCAGGAACTCCCTCTGGGGAGAGAGTGGCTCTGCCTTCCCTACAACATTCTTCAGACAGTGGAGAATTTCGGGCCCACTCACCTTCTCTCCTACAGGCTAAACAAACTGCTACTCCTTTCATGCAATGTTTTCAAGCACCCCAACCTTTTAGGTGATCCTCTGAGTTTGCTTCACCTTCTCAGTAACTCTCTTGTACTGGGGGAACTATTATGGCTGCAATTTTGGATTTTTTTAAATATCTCAAGCACATTTCTTCTGCCCTTCAAGATTCTGCTGCAATCTCTTGGACCCAGTGTTTTGCACCATGTTTCCATCACTTCAGGAACATAAGGGGAGAAAAAAGCTTGGAAGATTTGAAACAACATAGATAAGTGGGGCTCTTTTTCCAAAGGAAAAGTTTTAATGGGGTTCGTTAAGAAGTATAATACACAAATCAGTCTGCCAGTATACAGAAACGTGCATCTCCGCAGCTGTTACAGTTTGCTTTATTTTGACTGTTCCTTTTATATGTCTAATGTTAATACTGAGCCTGATGAAATACCAGGAAAAAGACGCATAATCCGCATAGTTATTTTTGAAGACCCGTAGAATTCATTACAGAGGGGCCCACAGAGGGGCTTTTTAAAGAAATGTGAAAATAACAGAAGTCAGTAGAATTTAACTGCTCCCGCCTTGCAGTGAAAGCAAAAGGTTAAAGTTTCCCCCAAAACTGGATTTCCCATGGTCTACCACAGTTAAGATAACATTTCTGTGAGGTTTCTCCTTGCCACTGTTTTTCCTCTAAAAAATAACCATTTGTAATAACAAACGGACCAGGAACTCATCAATGCATTCAGGGTCAAGATGAATCTGATTTCTACAGAGCTAAGACAAAGAATCTAAGCCAGCTGGAAAAGCAAGTTAAGAAAATATTTTTAATGGAAATTTGAGAGGATCTAATGCTTCCATTGTTGTACCCTGGAGTTATTGGACCTGCTTGTAACCATGCCTTCTCTCTGAGAAGATCTCTAACACATCTGTTGGAGAGAGAGGTGTCCTACATTGTCCATTTGCATAGAGTGAGATTAACAGAAAGAAAAAGAAACTTGTACTGAAATTGCCGTGAGGACATTATGAAGAAATGCTATGAGGTCATGCATAGTATTTATTAAAAGAAGATTCTTGGTTTCTTTAGGATTCTTCCTGGAAGTTTTTTGGCAAGTTTACCTTCACAGGAAACAGCCCTGATACCATAACTAAAAGAGGAGGTCTTAGTTGGGGATTAGCTTTTAACTTCGTCTTGGAAAGGTTGCTAGGAATTCCAAAAGAGAAAGGGAAGACCCATGACAAGATTTTTTTTAGCGATGCATAAAACAAATTATTTCAATTATCTCCATACTGTTTTTGTGCACAGGCATTGGATATGGGAGAAAGAAAAAGTATGGCATACATTTCTACCTTAATATCAGAAATGCCCTCTAATGAATGTTTCACTACAGGGAATTTATGCATACCCACATAAGCAATTGTTCATCTGTTAGTGAGTGTTTTAATAGCCGCATAAAATTAATCTTGATAAATCAGATGGAAATTTTGCTATAAGGTGTATTAGACTCTGAATTTTTTGCTATGATAGAGAATATCTGTACGATTATGAAATTTCATTTCCACTTACATCATCCACATCAAGGCCTGGCCAGTGTCTTTGACATATTTCAGAACTGTGTCCAAATGGAAGCTGAATCACTTGCTCTTCTTGTTCAGGAAATTCCACAAAAGGAATGAACTTAATACATGAGGGATGAGAGCTTCATTCCATTCAACAATAAGTTTTGAAACACCTTACAAAATAGCTTTCATTCTTCATTAAAAAGAAAAAAATTTTCTCCTTACTAGCACACGTCTAGCCTTGAGTCTTCTGTATGTCAAGCCTGCACTTCATCATTAACCCTCTGGAAGTTTTATGGGAGCTGGAGAAAGTGAGTTATTCTGCTCTTGAAATCAGTCTACCACTTTGGTCATTTCCTTACTTGTGATGTCTTTACCTCAACAGAGTTTTCTGGCAGCATGCTCAGAAGGAAAATCCTTTTGTCTTCACTAACAAACCCTCCTTGTTCTCTGCTGTACATCCTGTACTCAGTCATTCTGTAAGACTTTTATTGGCATTTGTGTTACTGGTAAATTAGCTTAATATTTCTGTCGGACTAGTTAAGCATCAATAAGTTTGGGTTTTCTAGCTCTCGGGAGACCTATTTCCAAAACAATATTCGTATGGTATTTTCCTATTTATAGTATCGGAACTGCTGATAGGCCACGTGTTTCAGCATCTCTGTTCATTATGATATAAATAGCTAGTCTTACAATTATATTTATCTCTGATAATCAGGTACTGGCTTTAGTGGGAGAAAGAATCTCACTTTATTTGATCACTCAAGTCTTCAGCTTCAGCTGAATCAATTGATACAGTGTCAGATACAGATTCAAATACAGATACATGCCCACACAACAGATACTAGATTGTCTCCCATAACACTCTCCCGTGGGGACACACTGTCTCCCATAACATCTTCCTAGGTAAGCTTTCTAAGTGTGTGTTGGATAAGTGGAGGTGGATTGAGAACAGGCTGAACAACAAGAAGACCAACGGCTTGTATCAGAAATGGAGTGGCCAACAGGAGTAGGGAAGGGATTGTCCTCCTGTATCCAGCACAGGTGAGGCTGCACCTTAAATACTGTGTCCAGTTTTAGGAAAGGATTACAGGAAGGATTGTGAAACATTGGAGCCACCATCCCCGGAGGTATTTAAAGGATGTGTAGTTGTGGTGCTTAGCAACATGATTTAGTGATGACCTGGCAGTGCAGAGTGAACTATTGGACTCGATGATCTTAAAGGTCTCTTCCAACGAAAACGATTCTCTGATTCAGTGATTCTGTGACAGAGCTCAGAGGGTTGTGATCAGCAGCGTAGTCTATTTGGAAGCCTGTAGGTAATGGTGTTCCCCAGGGGTTAGTACAGGGTCCAGTCTTGTTCCACATATTCATCAATGACCTGGATGAAGGGACAGGGTGTTCCCTCAGCAAGTTTGCTGATTATACAGGAGTGTATAATCAGATAGGAGTGGCTGACACACCAGAAGACTGTGCTGCCATTCAGTGAGAGCTGGACAGGCTGGAGAGTTGGACAGAGAGGAACCAAATGAAGCTCAACAAAGGAAAGTGTAGGGTACTGCACCTGGGGAGGAATAACCCCGTGCACCAGTACAGGTTAGGGGCTGACCTGTTGAAAAGCATCTCTGTGGAGAACTTTGGAGTCCTAGTGGACAACAAGTTTACCATCAGCCAGCAATGTGCCCTTGTGGCAAAGGAAACCAATGGTATCCTGGGGTGCATTAAGAGAAGTGGGATCAGCAGGTTGAGGGAGGTTCTTCTCTTCCTCTACTCTGCCCTAGTGAGGGCACATCTGGAGTACTGTGTCCAGTTCTTGGCTCCCCAGTTCAAGAGAGATGGAGAACTACTGGAGGAAGTACAGCGAAGGGCTACAAAGATGATTAGAGGACTGGAGCATCTCTCTTATGAGGAAAGACTGAGGGACCTGGGTCTGTTTAGCCTGGAGAAGAGAAGACCGAGAGGAATCTTATCAATACTTGTAAATATCTAATGGGAGGGTGTCTCTTCCTAGGAGTGCCCAGCGACAGGACAAGGGGCAGTGGGCACAAACTGCAACACAGGAAGTTCAATCCCTTCTTCCTTTCCCTGTGTGTCATCTGATCTTCTGTCACAGGATATGTTCACTCTGATTAACAAAAAACAGCAAAACAAACAAGCAAACTTTCTTAACATACCTTGGCTAAAACAGCAGCTAAGTCAACATCACAGGAGTTTTACAAATGAAGTTAGCAGGCTGATTTCATTTCTACATGCTGAACTCTTATTGCCAATAAAATTCAAAAGCTGGGTTACCTGACTTGGCTGTTATTTCAAACCTAACTAGCCACATTGCATTCTCTGCTATGATACAAGTGATATAAAAAAATCAGTTCCAAAAAAGGTTGTTGAGTTACGTATGCTTTCAGTTATATAACCCTTACACAAAAACAATAGTAATATTGCAATCATAGAGATGAAAAATCCTTCATAACCTTCTGAGTTATGGATACTCTGAGCCATTCTCTTTTGTTAAGGCATTTATAGAAAAAGCAATAGTATAGTGTGCAAGTTCCATATTCAGGACCCCGTTATCAGATCCTGTCTTAGCTATTGCTGCTGCTATTTTGTCTGAGTTCAAAAGAATAGGCAAATAGCCTTGTATCCAGACAGGACGGCCAGAACATGCCTTCCTACACAGCCAGGGAAAAGAAAGAATTTACAACCCTTTCACCTTAAACACCGCCAAAGGTATAACATCTATGTGTGCACTGACAGGTTGCCTGCAATCTTTAAAAAACAGAGAGGCCCATACATTTTAATTTAAAACCTTACAGTCCACACATAAAAGTAGCTGAGCACTTTGAGTATCCTGTCCTCAACATGCTTAAACCAGAATTTGGGATGATGACAAAGAAATTACAAAATCAGATACTATGAATAGAAAAATGTCTCAAGTCAGTGGAAAAAACATATACATTCTGGAAAACAGCATTAATCTAAGACCCTGAGTGTGTATCAAGGTCCTCAGTGTGTACTAGATAATAGGGAAAAAAGCCATACATAGCCTGAAATAAATGGGTTAAGAGAGTCATCTCAGACATATATAAGGCCAGCGCACAAAAGTAGAGAATGTTTTTGTAGTTCTGTGAAGCATAACAAAGCCATAAACTGGGAATTATTAGAAGAGTAAGATATCAGATGTAGTTCAGAAAAGAGTGGAAATTGTTAAAATTATTTAAAATTATTAGTGTACTAACATCAAATGAGTTTAAATAATTTCCTTGTGTAATCAGGGTTGGTTGGTTGGACTATTCTTGTCCTGGGGACGAATATCTTAATTAAAATTTTCTGATCAGGTTTAAGAGAGTGTTGTTTTTCCCTTTTTTTCAAAAAGCCTGCTATTGCGGTTTTTCTCCATGACTTTCTTCTTATTTACCATGACAAACAATTACCTTCACCCATGAAGATCACTTATTTGCAAGCCTGCTTGCAAGAAAAAAAATCACAGCAGTGACAGACAAATCATAGGAAAACCAGACTGCAGTTTGAGTTATGACATACTGTGTCATGTTTAAATAGACCATTAATGTGAAAAGGGTTTATTTAAAAAAAAAAAAAAAAAAAAAAAAAAAAAGAATGCAAGTCTTTAAGTGGTTTCAAACAATTTCTTTCAAAGTTTTTGGCGAACAGAAAAGGAAGGAACAGATGTGAGGAAATGCTGTTCCGAATCAGTGGCTTGAACTCACAGACTATTAACATTGTAGAAACTGCACATCCCTCTTATTTAGACTTGCATCACAGAGTGTTGTGTGAAAGGCAATTCCACCACCACCACCTTTTAACCAGTTTGCTTTTCACAGTGTCTTGGGTTTTAACATAGCTTTTCTCCTGGGGCTATTTCACCTAGAAAGAACTGTTTTTGCTTACTAGTATACTTAATAACGTACATCCAAAATACATGGTGGAAGGCAAAAACGCTGCTCTCAGTTTATACTGATGTTGATGTTAAGTCACACATAAAAATAATAAAATCCTTAGCAAGTTCATGATATTAAAACCCAGCATATGGGAAAGCATGGCTACCTGCCAATGCTACAGATGCACCATCAGCACAGGACAATAAATCACAAGAGAACGATGCAACAACATGGAACACTACTATTTCAAAATGTGTTTTACATTTTACATACACCCCCCAATCTACATTTTTAGAAACTGAGAATTATATATTTACTAATTTGTTCAAACTATAGTGTTATTTTTACACGGAATTATTTGACTAAGTAAGAATAAAATTTTGAAAAAATTGCTGGGCCATAGTAGGCTTAGAATTCAGAAGTGGGGAAGTCTATGGAGTAGATCATCTTGAGTGTGACCACAAGGCGTGTACAGGAAAACCAGGTCATCAGGCCCCATCAGCATGGGTTTATGAAAGGCAGGTCCTGCTTGACTCACTTGATCTCCTTCTATGACAAGTGGATGAGGGAAGGGCTGTGGAATTTGTTTAACTGGACTTTAGCAAAGCTTTTAACACCATTTTCCACAGCATTCTCCTGGAGAACCTGGCTGCTCATGGCTTGGATGGGTGTACTTCACTGGATGGCTGGGCCCAAAGAGTGGTGGTGAATGGAGTTAAATCCAGTTGGTGGCTGGTCACAAGTGGTGTTCTCTAGGACTCAGTATTGGGGCCTGTTCTCTTCAATAACTTTATCAATGATCTGGATGAGGGTATTGAGTGCACCCTCAGCAAGTTTGCAGAGAACAGCATGTCAGGCTGAAGTTTTGTTCTTGATGGTAGAGACGCTCTACAAAGGGATCAGGACGGGCTGAATCAATGGGCTGAGGTCAAACGGTATGAGATTCAACAAGACCAAGTGCCAGGTCTTGCACTTGGGTCACAACACCCTGCAACACTACAGGCTAGGGGAGGAGTAGCTGGAAAACTGCCTAGTGGAAAAGGACCTGGGTGTGTTGGTCAACAACTGGCTGAACACGAGCCAGCAGTGTGACCAGGTGGCCAAGAAGGCCAACAGCATCCTGGCTTGTATCATAAATAGCGTGGCCAGCAGGAGTAGGGAAAGGAATGTCCCCCTGTACTTGGCATGGGTGAGGCCACACCTCGAATACTGTGTCCAGTTTTGGGCCCCTCACTTCAAGAAGGGCATTGAGGTGCTGAAGTGTGTCCAGAGAAGGGCAACAAAGCTGGTGAAGAGTTTGGAGAGCAAGTCTTATGAGGAGTGGTTAAGGGAACTGGGATTGTTTAGCCTGGAGAAAAGGAAGCTGAGGGGAAACCTTATCACTCTCTACATCTACCTGAAAGGAGGTTGTAGTAAGGTGGGGGTTGGTCTGTTCTCCCAAGTAACAAGTGACAGGACGAGAGGAAATGGCCTCAAGTTGTGCCAAAGGAGATTTAGGTTGGATATTAGGAAAAATTTCCACACTGAAAGGGTTGTGAAGCACTAGTACAGGTGCCTAGGGAAGTGGTTCAGTCACCATCCCTGGAGGTATTTAAAAAGATATGTAGATGTGGTGCTTAGGAATATGTTTCAGTGATGACCTGGCTGTGCAGGGTCAACACTTGGACTCAATGATCTTAAGGGTATTTTTGAACCTAAATGATTCTATGACTCTGGGATTCTGTAAGCCATTAAATGGTGGGGAGTATGCATCTGTGCATACTTCCCTTTTGTGAAATTATGGGTTTTTTACAATATTTATCCATATTCATAAAAATAATACCTCGCTGTAACTTCTAATTTGATCTATTGTGCTAGTTTGACAACATATTTATGAAACATCTACTATCACACCTAAGCAGTAAGATTTAAAAGATTTATGACAAAATTTTTAATCATATCAGAATGGCATGAAGCTGACATCCTATTTTCAATATATAATCAAGAAACTTAGACATGTAACTCTGCTGAGTGCTGCTTACACATCCAAGTTTCTGTTCATTTCATAATTAGATGCAAAGCACCCTCATTCTCATGGCATCTCAGCAAAAAAGCTGCAGCTGGTTACAGATCCAGCTTTAGTCACAGCTTTTCTATGCAGGGTTTTCACGGTGTAGTGAAAAAAAAATTGAAAATACACTGTTTGCTGGGGCATATCTGAATCATGCATTTAAATGTATTTTTCATAAGAAAATTGTGGGAAAACTGTCCTTTTTTATGTACTCTTTCTCTTGTGCTTTTTTGATTAATAGATTAACACAATGGCTAAAACCACGCACAGGATGGGCCTGTGAAATATCTAGTTTTCAAATCCTAAAAGAAAAATGACTGCAACCTTGTTTCTATTGGTGCTAATGGAAACTGGTTAGTAGCAATTAAGTCTGAAATAAGAGCAGAAGATTTAGAAAGACCTAGTTTCATAAGAATTGAAAAGGATCAGCAAGCATTTAGAAAAAACAAGCATGCACAAGGACCCACTGCCACACACATACACATCATATGCGAAGTTTTTTTTGCACTTTTGGAATCATCTGATCATTATCTGCTGCATCAAGGGAAGGACAAAGCAAATATAGTTTTGTTTTCTTTTCCTTTTGTTTTTCTGATTTTTTTCCTAACCTCTACATTTACAGGGGATTTCATAGTTTGGAGAAAAGGAGGCTGAGGAGTGACCTCATTGCTCACTACAGCTTACTGAGGAAGGGATGTGGAGAGGAAGAGGCTGAACTCTTCTCGCTGGTATCTAGTGATAGGACACGTGGGAATGGTTCAAAGCTGCCTCAGGGGAGGTTTAGGATGAACATTCAGAAGTATTTCTTTAGCGAGAGGGTGGTCAAACACTGGAACAGCCATCCTAGAGAGGTGGTCAATGCCCCAAGCCTGCCAGTGTATAAGACAATGCCCTTAATAAGGTGCCTTAACTTTCAGTCAGCTCTGAATTGGTTAGGCAGTTGGACTAGATGATCGTTGTAGGTCCCTTCCAACTGAAATATTTTTTTGTACTCTATTCTACCATCTGTGCATAAAGATTTTTCACAGCCAATGGTCACTAGACATACACTAGAACATTGAGATCCAGTTTGGTACTGGATAAATAAATATTACCTAAATAAAGAGATAAAATTGTAAAATCTTACTGCTTTCATTTTTTTTCAAAAACTGACAGATTGGGGGTTTTCCCATTTATTTCTCCTGTTGTAACCAACCAGACTCTGTTCTCATGTCATCTTCACTACATTGCAAGACCATAGTTGTATACTTTATAAAATTTATAAAAACCTAGCTAACCTAACCAACCTAAAGAGGACATGCAAAATTGTCATACTTCAATACTCTCAATTTCTTTTGACTGACAATAAAAAAGCCAATGTAATAGGCTACTGCATGTGCCATTCTATTTTAATAGTTTCTCACTCTTAATTTGAGGTGTTTTCTCAAACATAAACATTAACACTAGTAAGCATCTCCTATTTATTATGAATTTATTATGCCTGTACACACATTGGGAAAAGAAAATCTAAATTTCAAAATTTCATATCATAAAAATTTCAGAATTATTTTTATTTATTGATCAAAAGATTAATTTAAACTGTTCCTTCTTGAAGAACAACTTGCTTTCAATGAAATTATATTTCCTGACCAAAAACTTTTAGTTTTTAATACTTCTGTGTTGCTGTAATTGAGAAATCTCTTACTTCAAGCAACTCAGATGCATATCAACAAAGGATATATGACAGAAGATATCTCCTGAACATAGGTTTCGGGCAAAAGTGAGTATTAAACATGGGAATGATAGACTTGTTTGTTTTTCCTGTAATTGAATTATTTCTTTTGGGCAGGGAAGTCTAAGACATTGTTCAGGGGATGAGCTGTTCCAGATCAAACTTCAAAGATGGTTTTTGGAAATAATAGTGAAACATTAAGGCGAGGTGTTTTTTAGCTGGCAGAATAGGCAAACAGCCTAACTGTTTGCATATGTGCACTTGGTACTCATTGGTAAGAGATGTTGTTTTATCATTGTGTTCTTATTTTATTTTCTTCAGAATTTATGATAACAAAATCATGGCAAGAATTAGGTCTGAGTCATGAATTAAAGTAAATGTATTTACTGAAAGACATTCATCTCGTTTATATTTTTCACTGTTTCTCAGCTGTGTTACAGCATTCATGTTTGTATTCTTCCTTATAAATAAATAAATCCCACATTAATATAAAAGTGATGAGGTAATTTAATAGCATAATCTGTTCGTATTTAGGGAAGCAAGTGATACCTAAGTCACTGCCTTTCTCAAGATGTGAGGGGGAAACCTTTGCATTGAGGTCAATGAGAGTTCAGCCAGGATCTCATCCAGTTACTTAAATAACTCATTAATGATTTTCCTACATCGTAAGCAGACTGATTAATATAGATTGGTTAGAAACTAGCTAAGGGTCAAGACAAGTGACTGTGGGATGGAAAGTCCAAGATACCTGTGACAAGAAATAAGTTAGTAACTGTTGCATAGTTCCCTTGCACAGCATCTGCTCAGCAGTTCTCGGACCTGATATCTGAAACCTCACTTTCCTGCTCTTTTTAGTTTATATGACCAGGTCAAGAGGTATCGATGGTAGAACAGCGTCCCATACAGTCAACAGTGTTGTTTGGAAGTCACTTTTTACTGCCAGCTCCTGTCTATGAAGATAAGGACAAGACAGATTGTGAAGGTGCAAAGGAGCTAAGGGGTCTTGCATTTGTGAGTGTAGAAGAATTTAAAAATGTTATGCATTTTATTAACTTGAAACATAAGAGGTAAATTAGTATGGAATGAATAAGTGCTATAGTCTAGGCTAGGTATATTCTTTGTCCCAGGGTATCTGCAGGAGTCTGACCTTTTTCAGTGGTCTCGTGAATTTACTGCACCCTACAGCTGTATGGGTCTTTAGGTCATCTCCCATTACCATGCTTGGGTTCACATTGTAAGGTGGTACCAAGACACAAGCTAGATTGAAAAAAAGGATTGAAAAGGAAAAAAAAAATGCCCCTACTTTCCAGCCCACAGCAGGATTGGACTAGATGACCTTCAAAGTTCCTTTCTAACCCAAACCACTCTATAGCTCTATGATTCTATGTTCCAAACGCTATGGTCCAACAGAACAAGAACACAAACTAGAATTACTCCAAAGTAAATGCCTCTGAAATGCGCATAGTGTGGGCAGCAGGACCTCAGTGCCCATGGTTTTATTTTACAAATCCACTCATATTCATTGTGGTTTGTTACATATGACAGGACTAACCTCTTGCTGTCCAGGGCCTGGTGGAGCACAGAAACATACTCATAAATATCAAGTGAGCCAACAGCCGATTGATTTATGGCAGATACAGTTGTTCACTGGCAGATTGCACAGTACCTTATTGCATGCTGTCCAGGTTACTTTCAGTGCTCTGAGTTATTATTTTTCAGACACTAGGATCCCTACATGTCTAACACATACAACCAGGCACATTTTGTCCTTAGTTCTATTGATGAAGGTAGATCAAGGATTAATTTTTGTGTTAATTAATTAAGGAATTAAGTATTTAATTAAATAGAGATTTCTTCTGTCGTTGACCTAGGGTCATGACATGCCATTTCATCATTCTTCAGAGTTTATTAATATTCTGTCATATTTTCATAATATCCTCTGCCTTGGTTGCAGCTTCCTGGATAATTTCCTGTATGACTGAATGGGAAACAAACACTGAAAGCTTCAGACTCTACTGCTAATTGAAAGCTAAGTTCAGCATTTTTGAAAACTCTCCTACAAAAGCAAATGAACCAAACTCAAATTCTGAAGTAGAATAGAAATGAAAGTGCACTTCTGTAAATTCTTAAATAAATGAGGGGAAATCGGGCAGCAAAAGTGAACGATCCTTCCTCCCCTGGAATGTGGGGTGGTTTTTTTTTTCCTACTTCTGTTTTTCCTTCTAGCACAAGGCTGCTGTTGCCCAGACTGCCCAAGTCACTGAGGTGGAAAAGGTCAGACAGAAATGCAGAGGGAAATTGAGGACCTAAGCCTCACTAACTAGTTGAAGACATCTTTGTGGAAATACATACACATTATCCTGCAATCAGTTCATATTCACGTACCTTGTCCCCAACTTTTGCTGCTCCTGTTGAGAAATTGAATTGTGAAGCTCAGGTTTTGGACCAATGGCAAGGTGCTTGAGACAGTTTTGCACTACCTTGTTTTCTGATTTGCTTTTATGGAAGCACTTTAATTTGTTTGATTGACTAAGGTCATTGTTAACCAATCTGACAAATGACTAGCTGCTCAACCCCTTAAAAAATGTGTTGCATTTATGGATATTCCATTGTTTCAGATGAAATCAGGCAACGTGTCTATTTCTTTCCAAATATTGACCAGGCTCTGACTGTACTCTGGCCAGCTGGATGCACATCAAATCATGTGGTCGGACTGGCAATTGGGAGCAATCCATGAGGAAAATGTGGGGAGCTAAATGCTGGATAGAAAACAAGAACACTGCCGTAATCTGGCCTGTACCTTGAAGCAGTTTGGCTTTGGCTGCTCACACAGAGGAGACAATGTGTGAGGAGAACCTGATACCATCGGCAGTCACAGATATGGGAGTGATTTCAACTGGTCCTGCATTTCCCTAAAACCCAGATGATCATCAGTGCGCCACATGTCATCTTTCAGGCCATACTTGTCCCAGACAAGATCTGTTTACCAAGAATGAGTAAAAATTTGACACAGCAGGAGAGCATGCACATGAACTCCTTAGGGTATGCAGCATTATTGGTAAACTCCTCATGGAAAATCTAGCTTGGAGCTGTTGTGAAAACAAACATTAGCAGTAATTACAGGACTTAGAAAGAGAATTATTCACACCAACAAAGCTATCTCTCTGGGCTCATATAAGACAGTCATAAACCCTGGTGACTACAGCCAAATCAACATAACGGCAGCTGAATCTGGGAGCACAACAGGCAAGAGATCAAGCTGAAAAAGGCAGGAACAAAAGGAGGCAGATTTGAAGAACACAGACCAGAAGATCTCATGCTGCACCACAGGCACCAAATGAGTCATGAACACTCATCTTTGACATTTAGCAGTGGGTCTCACACCCCGTAAGACTTTGTCCCATGCAGCAACCCTTGCAAGCCCCCCTGAGGCTGTCAGCAAGTTGTGGTAGAGACTTCAGCAGCTCCCTGGCAGGGAGGAGGCTGTAGTTCACACCACCGCATTGTTTACTGTGGTAAATCCTAGGTGAAACATTGGCTAGCTTTGCTTACTAGTTACCACCGACTGAAAGTGGCATGACTTGTCACAAGTGGGTACAATACTTGTAAAATCAATGAGGCATTCAGAAAGCTTGAAAGGGAAGTATTAGTAGCAGAAATGCAAGTTGCAGAAATTATTCAGAAAATTGATATAAAATACGCAACAACTATGCATCAATGATATATAATATCTTCTATATGTTGGCATATTCAATTCAATATACAAAACCTGCTATGGCATTTCTATACTGATCTGCCCTATGTACATCTTCAAGAATAAGTTAGATGTCAGAAACCATTTTAGATCATCAAGCAATCGGGGGCTTCTCAGATCTATATAGAAATGCAGCTGAAGATTTGAATCTCTAGCATAGTTCAGTGTTGTTGCATCATATCTTGAGAGCTGTGAATTTTGCCTACTAGTTCTAGAGAAAGTCATTTAGAAATCTTCACTTAGTCATATAAAGAGGAGGTGGAAAGATTTTCCCTTTCACTCTGTTAACTGCAGTAAGTTTGGAAACTTAAAACATACAGTGCTCTGCAAACACACCGTTCTGGATCAAACAGCATTGTAATTTTAGGATTGATGGCAGTCATTCCCAAAGGCCCTCTCCAGGGGTGAATCTTGTTTGAACCTGGGAAGGAGATAGTTCCTGTCATGAAGGATTTACCAAGTAAAAATACAAATAAATGCAGTTAAAAGTCCAACCAGCCTTCTTAGTTACCTGTGTCACAAGATTTGTTTCATTTCTTTGTTTTGTCTTGATTGTTTGAAAGATGGAAGAGAAGAAGGGTGAATCAGTGGGGCTAGACGTGGACCAGCAAAGAGAAGAAAGAGAAGAAAAGCCTCCTACCAGCGTGGTCAAGACTGTCAGCCTAGGCTTTGCTGATGTAATGCCAGAACTGTGCCTGAAAGACTTATTTGAAAGAGGGCAAAGATTCAGTAACACAGCTTTTTTCCAGGCTCCCAGGACATTCAAAGCATCTCATGTCAAACCATGGATTTCAACACCCTGATTGATGTCAGCTGTGCAGTGTGAAAAGATAACAAATCTGGACCTTCAAATGAAGAAAGTGTTTCAGCAACCACATATTAAAAGTACTCCTGCTGTGTTGGTGCTTGAAATGCTACAAATACTCTACCAACTCAGAAGTGTCATAGCTTTTTCTATAGCAATAGATATACACTTAAAGAATTAGTAATTGACTGACAATATGTATAAGCCTGTAGATTTTGAGCTTTTGTCTGTCTCTCTAGACTATTAAAAACCTTGGGAAATCAACAGTAAAATTAATTAAGCATACTTAAAAACTTATGCTGTTCAGTCTTTTTAATGTTACTGTTGTTTCGTTACAGAATTTCTGAAATGCCTTATACTAAGACTGTTACAAATCTTTAAAATTAGAAGTAGCTGGCTGGACAGCCTTCTAAGGAACCAGGTTCCCCGTATGTAAACTTAGTTTCCCTTCTTGGACATCATCTTCTAAAGAAAAGCATGATTTGTGTTTTTGTTTTTAATATCAGCTTGCAAATAACTTTTTGTACCAGTGGAATTTCCGACAAGGAAATGAGGTATTTATCCTATCCTTATGGTATCCTATTTTATGTTTTCAGAATATGGAGTGAAAGCTGGTATCTTATTTTAATGCAAACTCTGTCAGGTTCATGAAATAAAGCTTTAACTGAAGAATTTTGGATAAGGTCCATCAATTCTTATATGTTAAGGAGTATTATTTTAAGTGCAAGTAGAATATGCGCCCATTTTTTCTGATACTGTGTTCCTCTAACTGGTGAATGATCAGCTAACAATCATGATGATATTTATTGGTGATTATATTCTGATTCCATTAGTCTTTAAAAGAACATAGGCTTACTGCAACCGGTACTGCAGGCAGTGTTACTAATTGCCCCCCCAACTGCTACCTCAGGCAGTTTTAAATATCTGTACTGACAGAAAAAACATTGACTAAACACATATGCAATAACCAAGAAAACAGTAGAATTATCTAAGCTACAGTCTGAGTATACAGAAAAAAATTTGGGTTTAAATGTTATGGAGAAAAACTGAATTATAGTTTTCCCTTGTAGACCGAAGACTCTCTCACCACTGGATTAGCTCAGATTTCTTAGCATGCAGCCATATATGTGTCAATCAGCAGAGCAGGGATTAAATCTTTCAGTCTTGTGTCATTGTTACCGAAGGGTCAAAGAAGGTTAATAAGAGCTTTGTCAACCCCTTGTAACATTTCTGCCTTATCACTATCAGAACATAGAGAACACTGGTAAAAATTCTTAATGTCCCTCAAAAAATTGAGACCGTAAAACAAAGAAGTAATATTTGGTTAATAATTGTATTTACTCTATGGTTCTTTTCTATGAACAGAGCAAATGAAAGAAAAATGAAAAAATCAGACAGGCCTGCTGAGCTCATTTATGTTTATGGTTTCACCCATGTCACGCTTAGATCACCCAGGAAGTTATACGTATTTTACTGTGACTGTGCGGTGCTGGCGGTTCCATAGGCATTAAGGTGTGTCCAAGAACACCATGTGGGAAAGTCCCAACAAATATAAACAGAATCCAGAATAGTAATATACCGTCATATAAGTAACCCTCAAGAAATGTCATATAAAACAGATGTGCCATCTCTGTGACTGAACATACTCTTCATTAGAAAGCAGACATTACTAGATATATCATCTCTAATGACATCAATAAAATCCCTGTTCATTATGCCCAATGAGATGTCCTTAGACATTTCTACAACATCAAGGCATGGTCCCCTGTGTCAAAAGAAGCCCACACTAATGAAGTCAGTCTATTGGTTTATCCCACTTTCCCATGCATTGAGAGAGTAATGGAAAATGAAGGCTGAAAATGAAGGGAAAAGCTGTGGATGTGGTTTACCTGGACTTTAGTAAGGCTTTTGACACCGTTTCTCATAGCATTCTCCTGCAGAAACCGGCTGCCTATGGCCTGGATGGGTGCACACTTCACTGGCTGATAAACTGGCTGGATGGCCAGGCCCAGAGAGTGGTGGTGAATGGAGTTAAATCCAGCTGGTGAACGACCACCAGTGGTGTTCCCCAGGGCTTGGTATTGGGGCCTGATCTCTTCAACATCTTTATCCATGATCTGGATGAGGGAACTGAGTGCACCCTCAGTAAGTTTGCAGATGACACTAAGTTGGGAGGTAGTGCTGATCTGCCTGAAGGTCAGGAGGCTTTACAGAGGGATCTGGACAGGCTGGATCAATGGGCTGAGGCCAATTGTATGAAATTCAACAAGACCAAGTGCCGGGTCCTGTCCTTGGACCACAACAACCCTCTGCAACGTTACAGGCTTGGGGAGGAGTGGCTGGAAAGCTGCCCAGTGGAGAAGGACCTGGGGGTGCTGGTCAACAACCGGATGGATAGGAGCCAACAGTGTGCCCAGGTCGCCAAGAAGGCCAATGGCATCCTGGCTTGTATCAGAAATAGTGTGGCCAGCAGGAGCAGGGAAGGGATTGTCCCCCTGTAGTCAGAGCTGATGAGGCCGCACCTTGAATACCGTGTCCAGTTTTGGGCCCCTCACTTCAAGAAGGACATTGAGGTACTGGAGCAGGTTCAGAGAAGGGCAATGAAACTAGTGAAGGGTTTAGAGAACTTGTCTTACGAGGAGTGGCTGAGGGAACTGGGATTGTTTAGTCTGGAGAAGAGGAGGCTGAGGGGAGACCTTCTGGCTCTCTACAAGTACCTGAAAGGAGGTTGTAGTGAGGTGGGGGTTGTTCTCTTCTCCCATGTTACAAATGACAGGACGAGAGGGAATGGCCTTAAGTTGAGTCAAGGGAAATTTAGGTTGGATATCAGGAAAAATTTCTTTACACAGAGGGTCATTAATCATTGGAACAGGCTGCCCAGGGAGGAGGTGGAGTCCCCATCCCTGGAAGTGTTTAGAAGATGTGTGGATGTGGTGCCGAGGGACACAGTTTAGGGACCCTGGCAGTGCAGAGTGAATGGTTGGACTCGATGATCTTAAAGGTCTCTTCCAACCAGATGATTCTGTGATTCTGTGATTCTGTGATTCTGTGAATGTCCATGAGATTGAAAACTCCATTGAAAATCCTACTGAAATTTTCTTTTCCATCTTCCCATTTGTTTTTAATACTCTGTGACTTTCATTTTGATTAGCCAGGTCACAGAGGGATCCACTCCCTCTCAGTGATTACCAAACAATAGGAAAATCAACGCAAATCTAACATCTTTGATGCCTCTTAGAAACTTTCCCATCTGTGTATCAACTTAAAACACAGTATCTGTTGATTTATCATGTCAAGAAAGATGGCTCCGGAAGTCTTTGCACTATAGCAAGTAAATGACTGGAAATTCATAGCAGGATATAGAATATTATCTGAAAGAAGAAAAAAAAATAACCTTTGAAGGCATGAACTGGTTCAAGCTTTGTGTCTGTAAGACTTTCCACACGTTCTCACAAAAGAGAAGATCTTGTCAAAACAGTATATGAGGCTTATGCAGCTTTACTCTGTTTGTAGCATTTTCATCTGCAAACCAGTTACTTGCAATAAAACAATTTTGGTCTAAAAGGAATAATACTGCAATTCAAAAGCTGATAATGCCAGTGTCTATAATAAGCTGCTTCATAGCTGACATTTCTGTAAAAGCATTACAACAAAAACTATTCAGGCTTCTTCAGTTCCTCCAAACCTACATAAGGCTTTTTCTGAACAATTTCTGCATAAAATATTTTTATATATTATACCTATAAACTTCAATAAAGAAAAAATTACAAGTGTATTTTCTGAATCTTCCCTCATGACACAAGAGAGGCCCATACAGGAAAGCTATATGAACCATACAAGCATTAGATTACTACACTTCTGGTAGATCCTCTTTAACATGTTTCTCAAAGGTACTCTTGTGTAAGCTGGACATTGTTCCAGAGTCTTAAATCCTGCATCTAAAAGTGTAGAACCAGCATGTGAATACTCCAATAATCACTTGCACATCTGTATTAGGATCATATTCTTCACTACCATCAGAAGAATAAGATGCAGATCCAAATTCTATTCTCAGTCACTGGTGTAAATCCAAAGTATCCTCATCAAAACCAGTGAACTTATTCCAGACTTACACTCCTGGGTCTAAAGCAGAGTTCAAGCTGTCTTGCTTTAATTTCTTCAGTTAAGAAGAATGTCTGGCTTTCCAGAACTCAGAAACTTTGAGTTTGTGTACTGCCAACTTAGCAATAAATAACCAGATTCTTTTTTGTTCTTTTCCTGAACACAGACAGAGTGAAATGACATTGACTCCAGCCCACACGCTCCTGTTCACAGAAAAGTAGGAATGGGTTAACAACTCTCTTTCTGTCCAAATGCATCTATTACTATTATTTTATCAACTCCCTAAGGAATTCATGAAGCTCCTTGTGTACTCCAAGGCTGACTCTCAGGAAGAGGTTGAAGAATGGTTCCTCTAACAATTCCTCCCTTATTACATCGAATTATTGAGTTTGGTGTGTCTTAAATCCTGTAGCATAATGGCTATGCTTCCTGGTTCTACACGTGCAGTATATCCATAGGTAGTCACAGAAGGCTGTGACTTTTTCCACAAGGCATCTGTTTTCCTTCTCTTGATCATAATATCCAGGGAAAATGCTCAAATTAGGAAGTAACCATAGAAAGAATGATCATTAAGTACTTCCTACTCGATGAGAGAATCGGGGAATAGAGAGAAGCTAGAATTTCCTTCTGCCCTTTTTTCTTGTACCAAAATACATGTATAGAAATGAGAACTTGGAAAAGCTTGCAGATATTTAGAAAATAATCTCAGGCATCCAGCCACAAAAAAATCTGTGAGTGTGGGACGTGACTGTACAGGCTAGCCTAGAACAGAACTACCTCATTGTTAATGCAGGTCAAGGAGTTAGTGGAATACGATAGTGAATCACAAACCTGTAACATTGAGGAAAGTGAAGGGACCAGACAACAAAGGCGTGCAAGTCTGTCTGCTAGAAAAGTGTGTGCGATCAGCACAGAAGCAGCTGAATCACAGAGAGCATTTCTTATGATCTTAAGGCAAATAGCAAGACAAAGTACGAATCTATGCAAGCCAGTGGGATTAAAGAGCAGAGAATCAGTTTGCTTGTACATAACCCAGAGGATTTTATTTTGTATGAAAAGAAGAAGGTTTGGGCATTTTAAATGGGATTGCCCACTACTGTGGAAAAGACCGGTGGAGGAATAGGGCCACAAACCACCTACCAGCAAATTCCAAGTCACCAGAGTCCTCGAACACTCTTCCTCTATCAAACAGTACTTGTCTGTCAGTGAAGACTGAGGGCTGTAGCCTGCTGTCTGGAATAGTTTTTAAGAACACATTTTTATATTACATGAACAGCTGGAAAAAATCCTCATTCTAGAGGGGCGCTGTAAAATGTGGTGCCCTGCCAAGGTCACTGTAGAATATTAATGGAAAATGTCTGACTGCTGTATAACTAACAGCACTAAATAAGCAACGGGTCTGAGGGGAGTGGCATAGGAGCGCTATTTGGAACCAATCTTCCGAGCAAGTATAAAGGCATTCCTCATACAGGAAGAAAACACATGTGTTTTAGCTAGAAAATGCTTCTGTTTTCTAGAACACAACCCCCAGTTTAAGACTGTAGTGGAGAAAGAGGCCTGTGGGGCAGCGACTGTTAATCCAGTCCAGGTAGCAGGAGCAGCAAATCATAAATGTCTAAAAAACACTGTGGAGGCAAACGAGGCAAGGAGAAGGGGGGGACTGGAAAGGCATGCCTTGCTGATGGCATGCACATCATTCTCTGGAAAATTTAAATAAGGGAGAGACACCAATACAAGTAACTAACTTAGAAATGGCATCTCATACTCCAAAACAGCTCAGTAAATTAAGGATAAATTTTTCATTGCTCTAGAAGGAAAATACTATTCTCCAATTTGGGTTGTAAGGCAGACCTGCACTGCAGCCAGCTTGCAGACTGGGTCTGGCCCACAAAGCAGTTTCTCTTGCCCACCAGGAATGAGGCAACACGTGTCTTTTGACTGTACACTTCCCAGCTGGTGCCAGTCAGACTATTCATGTCTTCTGACTGCTGGCTGGCTTAGAAGAAAGTTCCTCCACACAGTGATCCTGCCAGAGGACTCCTATCTCCTGGTTGGGCACATTCCTCTGCTTCTTCTCCCCTCTTATCCCTCCTGGACAGCACATCACACAGTGTCTCCCTGTCCAAGCTAATCATCAGAGAAAGGGGAGAGCGAAGGCATTGGAGTGAATGAACAAAGCTGGAAGGGCAGCCGATGTTTGGATGACCGTTGTGAAGTAGAGGAACCTCTGAGCTCATCTGAGTTGTAGCTTTATGCAATAAAAATTCATTTAAGAGGAGAAGGTGAAAAACATTTCTTGTGTCATAAGGATTCTTTCACCTCTGTGATGCGGCGAGTTTGTTCTGAGGGAGAGGCTGTTGTTGCAGGGTAGTCAGATAACATCACCAGAGTGAACTAGAGCTCTTCAGAACTGCATGGAGGCTTTCAGATGAACCAAGTGATACCAAAATGGGTCAAGGGAAACAGTGTATTTTAACCAGTTCTTTTTCAGGTATATGAAAGGCACTGGGTTTGAATAATTCCAAAGAGAGAGGTCAAATAAAAGTATCAATGCTGTCTGGTTCCAGGTGAGACAAGTGGAATCAGGATAATGCAAAAACCTGAAACATGGATCAATATTGGGTTTTCTTCTTTAGAAGAAGAAAGTGAGGCTGACAAGCCCACCACAGCAGTGGGGGAAGTAGAGCCAGTTCTTACAGAAGCACCAAGCGTGTCAAGTGAGGAGTTCAACCTATACCTGAAGGGACTTAGAAACAGCAAATTCAGAAGACAGATCCAGCTGTCTAGCTGGCACTCTTGGATTCGTCTTTTGGTTTGTGGGGTGGGGGAGGGAGGGGTTTGCTTCCTTGTTTTACAAAACGTTCATTTATTTATTGCATAACTGTAGAGACGTATTTTTAAATAAAGGAGTGACAGCACAACACTCCCAGCTGAGAGTGCAAGGCAGGTCACCTTTAGCACAGAAATTCCTAAAACAGAGCTGCAATCCTCACGGCAGGATCCAGCACAGTCTCTGAGTGCTCAGAGGCTGACACCGACCCACCTCATGGATCCTGGAGACTTCAGCATGTGCTCCAGGCCCAGACTCAGTTTACACCTTTGCGTTAACCCCAAGAAGCTTCATCAGGGTCTGTTCCATGGGTGTTGCCAGGACTGAACAATAGTGCAGCATAGTCACCGCAGCTGAGAGAATGAAAGAATCAGGCGTCTGGCTTCATATACAGCCTCATGGGGTCTGGAGCAGAGGAAAGAGGGAACTGGGAAGCCTTTAGGTGTTGGACAGCATTTGGCTTTTATTATGGTCTTCCCAGCTATCACATAGCCCTCCAGAAAGAAATCTTTGGGAACCTCTATTTTAATATATTTTGCTCCTTCCAAAGGAGAACATTCACTGCTTCAGGAAGCAACCATCAGGGGGGTGTTTCCAGTCAGAGGAGAGAAAAAAGGAGTCAGCAATGGGCGAGGAGCTGCCTCCGCCTGAAATACATGCATGATTCCAAGCTTGTGCTCACATCCCTGTGCCAGGGACTCTTCTGGCTGGGGCTAACGCACCTAGAAGGAGAGGTCAGGCAGTACAGCCTGCCGACAGCTAGCCAAATGCGTTTCACAGAGTCTAAATGCAACCATTACTTAATATCTGCTGCCAGGAGCCACCTTGTCTGTGCTGACATCATCTGGTCAGGTTTTTTACACTTTCTAACAGAAACTATGACACACTCCAGCAAGAATAGACACGTAATGCCAAGAAACAGACAGCATCACTCAGGTCCCCAGATGGGTTTGAATAATTTATTTCTAATTCAGCTTCATTTTTACAGGTTTTGGAATAATGTTTTTGAGGCCAAAACTTCCATCCACAGATTGTCTTTTTTCACTGAAACTTTTGAAAACATTTTCAATAATTTCAAGTTGAAAAACCAATATTTCAGAATATATTTCCCTGATAATATATTCTATGTGTCCACTTGATCATCACAGATTTTTCTGTTGTAAGTATCCTATTTAATTAAGACCCTAAGTCATATTTTTATGACAGTGCCTTTAGTACACAGGAAGAATCACATCAACAGGGTTGTTAAGAGCTGAAATCAATGCCACTCATATGCTGGTAAGGAAGAAAAAAAAAGCCTCTTTTTCAGCACTGCTCAGTATTAAATCAATGAAAACAGCTCGATAGCAGAAAACAGTTGGGAATATGGCTTATTTTGTCTAAACCTATAAGTAATTTTACTAACTCAGAGCTATGTGGAACCTGGCAAAAATAACAAATTTACAGCTGAGCTTATGATTTTCATTTTCCAAACAGGACAACAAAAGTCCATTGCTGCTTGGTACCATTCCACCTACTTCCTCAGAATAAATGCAGCAGAAATGCATGTCAATTAAACACTGCAAAACATTAGTTACATGTTACACCTGAATTTTATGGAATTCTTCCATTTAAGTTAATGACAGAAAGATTCATCATCAGAGTCCATAGACATGGGAGCTCATGAAAAAGAAAAACACTATTTTCCTGTTACAGCAGAAAGACCCAAAGGTTAGCAGACTATTTTTCCTGATTTTTTGACTAGTTTTTCTGATTGTGTCTAGAACACAAATCCAAAGCCAGAGATGTCCAGGGAAAGATTCATGTGGAACATGCCAGATTTCAGATCCACATCTCAGTAAGTTTACCGCTGTGGTAACTTTTTCTGTTTTCAGTAAAAGACAGGTGGGAGTTCGGAGTGAAGAGGCGTAGCATTGGAAATAGTAGGAAAAAAGCTTATGAGTAACTTTCAAGACACCAGTAGAAAGAGAAGAGCTAATAGTATCTTCAGGGAAGCGACAGACAACTCTGGCCTGCCACAGCAATGTCAGTACCGTCTTCTCCCACCATTTGCCATGTGCCTTACCTCAGGACCTGCTTCCCACATAATTTTTGAGTCAGCGGCATAACCCCTCTGCTGAATATCATCAAACAAGAAAGTAAAGGAGGGAAAGCTCCAGCAGCAGTACTGCCCTCCAGCAGGAGGGTAAAAGTCCTTTGAAAATGAGACTTTGTTTACAGAACAAGAGGCAATTGTTGCTAAAAGACCATACTGACTTCAGTGTAGCTGAACACATTACTTGGTACAGTAAGATTATTTTTTATAGAAGCTTATACTGTAATATTTTCCTATGCTAAATCCATAGATCTTTACTTCAAAATAATGGCCATTTCAAATAATTAAATGTTAAATGAATCAAATTAAAATAATCACAATATATTGCTCTTTCTCCAAACCAGAAGACACGATTTAGTGATAGTAGAAATAATAATGTGAGGCAAGGATGGATTGTTCCTGCTTCTTTTACAATCAATAACCACAAACAAAGTTGAATCTTCTTTCACGATGTCTGAAATTGGCCCTGAATCTCTAATAATCCAAAATCAGAGATCCTTTAAAACCCAGGTCTCTTTTTTTTTTCCCTTAAATCATTTATTATAATAGTTTTACACATACTGGTTCTCCTCCTATGCTCGGCAAAGACTAGAAAACTTTGTCAAGCATTTTCAGTTCACTTTTTTTTTATAATTAAGTCAATTTCATTGTTTTTATAAGCTGGGTACTAGCAGCACTATTTCACTTTTCATATGTGATTGGCTCTGTGAGTAAAATAATGCTTCTTCCCGTGTTGTGACTCCATTTTTCATAAATGGAAGGAGCCACTTTTTCCTGCCCATATCTGGGGCCCATTCGTGTCCATGTCTGGGTCAAGGTTTTAATGAATTTGTACGTTCTTTATTAATGTTTTCAATATTAATAAAAAGAACTTTCCCAAATTGTCATAAAACCATTTTATTACAAACACAAAGAGTTATTTTTGCTAATAGCCAAGATGGTTTGATGTCTTAGAAACGTTAGTGTAAATAACTCCCATCAGAGGAAAAAAAAGAGAATTAAGATGCCCCAAATATGGCAGAAGTACATCTGAAATCTAATGACAAAAGTTCTCATGTGTTTATCAGGGTTATAAGCTCAAAGACCTCATGGCCTAGATTTTCACTCATGAGGTCAGTGTCTACATCTGTCTTATGTTACAGTATAGTTCCACAAACCATCTGTTCTTGACCAAGTGTCGCTGGTCGGCTGAGGCAAGCCGAGCACGGGGACGAGTCCTTTCCTATCCCTGAACCCCTCTCCTCCGAGAGAGAAAAGGGTTCAAAAGCAGAGATACGAAAAGGAAAAGAAAGATTTTGTGAGACCTCTGAATGTTTGGAAAACTGAAACAAACTTTATTCAAACTAGAACAAAATATATATAATATGCAGGGAAAAACCAATGCAAAATCTGAGAGTCTGTGCAGGATGGAAAGGCGAAGGTTAAACGCGAGAAAAGAGAGAAAGGGGGACGGTACCACGTGCAGTCCGGAAATGGCACCGGCCACGTGTGCGCTTTCGTGGAGTGAACAAAGGGAAACCGCGGCTGTTACGAACGCGGGGCTCCAATGTGCAAAGCGCTGTCCCTACCGGATTCTCGTTGTGCAGTTTGTAGAAGCAAAACAGGAAAAGTGGCAGCGCTGGCAGGCAAAGAGAATATCAAAGCCGCAGGCAAAAAGCAGCCTCCAGGCGAGCAGTCTGTCCCAGGCGGCGTGGCGGGGGCTGCCCCGGCGCAAAGTCTCGCTCCGCTCCGGCAGCCTCCAGGCGCGGATCTCCCAGGCGGCGGGCAGGGTCCGAGCTGAGACAGCCTGTAGATCCCCGGAGCGAAGCCGAGGTCCTGCAGTGCCTCCCGCAGCGCGGAGCCGGGAGTGTCCGGAGAGCAGAAAGACGCGAAAAGCCGAGAAGCCGCGAAAGCAGCAGAGAAGCCAGAAAACCGGGAAAAGCCCCGAAAGCCGCGAATGTCCCGAAAGCCGGGAAAGCCAGAAGAGCCGCGAATGCCGCGAATGCCCCCAGGAAGTCGCCCAAACCCCCTGAGCCTGCGGCTTCTTAAAGGCTCAGTACCCTCGCAAGAAACTTTCTCATCCAATGAGATGCTGCGAATCGTAACATGGAAGGGAATAATTCAATTGGTCAGTTTAAAACAAAAGCCTTCGAGCAGTTTTTTTCCTTCAAACTGCCACACCAAGGTAACAGTACTTCTACTAAAATGGATGGCTTCTCTCTTCCTCTCCTCTAATAACCATTTGCCCTCTGTTATGTAGGCAGTAATGCATACGGCAGTATGTGAAGTCAATCAAACAGCTCACAAACACACAAACCCCTTTGAAATATGTCAGTTCAGGCCTCCAGTGGTCAGCCATAAAACACTGGAAAAAAAATGGAAAAGGGATAGATCACAATAGATTCAGCTGGACACACCAGTCAAAATTAACCTCATTAATTATCCAGCTCCAAGTCTTTGCTAAAAACCTTCCTTTCTGCAGTACAACTGTACTAAGCTATACTGGTTCATGTGTTTACAAAGCACTTCGTTGTGGAGAGAAACACTAAAGAAAGGTATAGTGGGAGAGCAAACCACAGCCTGCAAGAGCAGTGATAATCTGTGGAATTCATTGCCTAAAGTTGTTAGAGATTCTGAATCTGTTTCTCATTTGAAGTTTTATTTGAATTTTTTTTTTTTTTAATATATGTGTGTTTGTACTTGCTTCCAAGGTTACCTGTATTTTATTTTTAAAAATAGATTAACATTAAATACTTGCAGACTGGTCTAAAAGTCACTGAAATTAATGGAAAACCTTCCAATGACTTCATTGGTCTTTGGATCACATCTTTCGAGAACTCTCTTCTTACAAACTGAGAATATCAGCCCCATGTAGAGTATAAGTCAGTATTGATATTAGTGCAGAGTGATTTGTAATAGCTGAGTATCTGATACTACCTCTGGCGAGCCCAGTTTGCAAAACCTGCGTCTTTGTAATTGCCTTGTGAGTGTACATTATTTTGCAATGGACCACAGGTGTGCTTAAAGCAGCAACTATAAAATTAGTTAAGATGTGCCAAAGACTACATTCCAAACTGTAAGGTAGCCTTGTGGATACCCTGCTGTGCTGCTACATCTGAGTACTGCAGCTTAACAGGTTTATAGAGAATGAACTCAGCACTTTGTCCCAGTCACCAATATAGATATAAATGCAGTTGTTGTTGGGTGACTTTGATTTATCTAGAAACACTGCCTTGGAGCACCTCTCACAGTACACATACCTGTGTGGCAGAAAGAAGAAAGCAAAAAATAAAGGAAAAGCAAAGGATTTACTTTTTATATCTAGCTTTAACATTCTGAAAATCTACATAAAATGTCATCTCTTTTAAAATGTGATGGTCTTTTTTAAAGACAGAAACTTGGAACTTTGCAGAGCAGCTTAGCTGTTCATACAACTGAAAAAGAATGACAGAAAGATGACATGCATTATTTAATTTCAGAAATAAAAGTATTTCAGAAGAATTTACATTGATTCAGGTCTTTTTGGTGTTTATAAATGACAATTCCTAAAACAACCACTTAAAACAAGAATAAATAAACTGCATTTGTGTGTCAATAACCCGGTCCATTTCTGTGTTTATAAAACACAGCAATTATTTTGAATAATTGAAATCATAGCTGTTACGTATGAGAAAAGATCCATCCATCCAGTGAAATTTTACAGTGTACCTCACACACAGTGTACCTCTTTTCTTGCCAAAGTTTTGAGTGTATGTACTGTTCACCTAAATATAAACCAGTAAAAACTGGATCACTGAGCCAGAGAAATAATGGTATGTGTTTTACGTGAGATTCTTTAAAATAATTGTACTTTTGCTCAGCATCAAAAAGAAAAATCTTTGGACACTGTTAAAGCTTTGAGTTATCTTGAAATATGGCTAACGATGGGGACTGCTATAATGGCAAAAATATTTTATTTCTGCATTAGGCTAATTAATGTAGAAAATGTCTCATTTTTACAGCCCATATAGCAAAACATTTGACAGTTATACAAGTGAGGAAATTTTTCTGAAAAAAACAAAAACTGTGGACTGAGCAAGATGATAACCCTTTGAACAGGCAGACCTTTAAGTCCTCAGCACAACATTTGATTCACAGCACCATAACTGTTGACAGAGTTTTTCATTACAGTGGCTACTCTACGTAAGCCCTGCCAAAGTCAATCATGCTTAGAAACTGGAACATTCTTCAAGTTAGCAAACCACTTCCTTGCTTTAAAGGTCTGATTTAAAATCAGTTAAGGCCAAATGAAAGATGTCCCCTTGATCAGTATCAGGGGTGAATAAAGTTTTGGTGACGTATTTTGCAGACTTCACTTACTTATCACTGGATGAAAGCAGACTGAGGGGAACAGAAAAATTATGGTCTTGACTGCAAGATGCTATTTGGGTTTCACACTGAGCGTTATCTCCATGGTCAGTGCTAGCTCAGCAGTAAAAGCACAGTGACGTGCACCAAATGTCCCCATTTTTTGCATCGCTCGGGTATATGGCAGGGACGTCAATCATTGTGAAGATGAAATTGGCAGGAGGGATGATGTACTGTTTTGGTGGGAACTGGTTCCATCAAAACTTTTAGATTTTAGCCGTGGCAGAGGAATAGGAGTGGAGGCAGAAGCAAAATCAGGCCCAATAATGCTTGATGATCCAAGCAGTTTGCCAGGTCTAAACACCATGAATGGCTCACAGAGGATGGTGCTCGATGCATTCACTTTGACAGAAGGAAATCCTACCAACACCGGTGAGAAACCTGTAGCCGTCCATTATAAAAAGATGAACTATGGGAAAAGACAATGTCTTTGTGATAGGCGGGGTCCAAAGCCATCAACTGAGTGAATACTGAAGGAGTAATGAAGGTAGATGGGAGCCTGGGATATGCGTGCTGAGTCCAGAAAGCAACAGGTAGTTGTGTACAAGTCATTGTGCCTGGATCAGGAGAACTCAGGATGCTGTGCAGCACTAGACTCCCTCTACTGGCATCATGCAGAGGGGAACCGTCTACTGTGTATCTTCCAGAGAAAGCAGGAAAAATTCAGTTAGTCCATGAAGTAAAAAATTTTGCCACCACTGTCCTGTGCTGTAGACTACATTGTTTTGAGAGAAACTGCTCAGAAGGGCACTTTTCCTGTCAGCTTCTCTTCTTACAACTTACTGTAGGTAAAGAGCTGAAGCAACGGATAAAAAAAACCATTGAAGGTATCAGCCCAAAAGTTAATAGACCTCCAAAACATAGCTTTTTTTATAAGATAAAATGAAACTAAAATAATTTATTTTTTGAATTATGCCTATTGCTTTGTTTCCTAGGCAAGCAATTCAAGGTGCTGACTGCTGAGCTTTGCAGCCCAGTTCAGTAAAATGCCATATCACATGCTATAAATTATCTCATTGACTTCAAGGATTGAGCCTTTAATTTATTTCTAGCGTCTCAAATATTAATTTAATAGGACGCTTTTTAATAAGCACTATTGCATACAGTTTAACCTTGGGTTTTTTTAAAAAAATAAAGTCAACTGTTCCCATTTTTCCAGACTATTCAGCTTGTGAATGTACAAATAATTACTTTTTAAGAACATACATTATCCACACCTGGACTTTCTTTGACAGAAATATTCGTATTTAGACTTCTAAATTTAATTTAATTAAACTGGGAGAAGATGTAATTGCTAGACAGCCAGGAAAAGGTGAGCTTAACAGAAGCAAACAAAAGAGGCTCTATCAAGAGGAACCACTTCATAGAACAAAATAATTTAATCAAACTGCACAAAGACCACTTTGGTTCATTTTTTGAAACTCATATTTAACAGTTACAAGCTTGAGAGTTGGTAGGTAACAGGTCTTTGTTTAACACTTCTGCCATTTCTGAATCTCTCCTGAGAAGCCTTATACACTCCTAGTTTAGGGTTTTATACAGTATGCTAATCCACCTTTTGCTTCTTTTAAAACATATTTCATTGTTTTCACACATGCATTCTCTCTCAGCTGCCCCAAACCACTACCACCATCCTTTTGCTAGCCTCTTTCCTTCCCACTTACTTCCTTCTCTGTCAGGTAGAGTGATGCAGATGAACATATTTATATATATTTATAAATTTATTGCTAGTATAAAGTAGAACAAAAGGGCTGTATTTCGGCATCATTTAACGATTAACCAGTTTAAGAACTAACAAGTGCTTTAGAGAAGTGAAACAGAGGCTTGTTTACAGATTTGAGAATGACAAGGTTCACACTAACTTACTACAAAGTATGTTAGATCAAATTATGTATATATGTGTACACACAAAACATATGAACACACACATACAGACAAGCAGAAATATTTGGATCCAGAGCCCACTCTTAAAGTAAATGCATAAAGCCAAACACCTAAATAGGTAGTGAGATAGGAGAAAGGGGCCAGCCTATTGTCAAAATTTCCCTCTTCCAGTTTAGAGTAAAAACTCACAAGGCATCGGCATTACTCAGCTGGTGGTGGTTGAGTCTCATGGAGATGGTTCTCGCCCAGGGCTTGTGTCAACCTCGCTGGCAGAAGATCCTGAGAGGTGTCCCAACTCAGGGGAGCTGTTGGACGCAGCCCGCTGCCATCCAGGAGAGCTCAAAGGGGTCTCATTTTGGATCACTATTTATAAAGTCTGAGATAATTGATTTTTGTCAGGTACTTTTCCATTTTGGCTTAACTCATGTGATGTAATGTTTCAGTTTGCACATGTTCAGAACTTGCTAAATTTTAAGGTTCTGGCATTTTTCCATTACTTGCACATGCCCAGAACTTGCTGGATCTTGGGGTCCTAGCATCCCCCACTTTGGGCCATGACTAAGTACAAGTGCACCAAGTTTTAAGAAGGTCCAAGACTATAAGGAGGGGCGTAGATGCCAGGTGTGCCAAGGTAGCACCTCAATGCTCTGGTCCACTGCTGGAGATAATTGTCATTGTTGTCTTCAGAGAACAGGGGAGGCAGAAGCCAGGAGCATTAAGGGAGGGGGTTTAATGCTCTGGTACACTACCTGTTGTAATTCATGTTTGACTTTTCCAAGGTATTGTTGTGTGACCCAGACAGGGGAGACGTGCCCTGTATCAAGCAGCCCATGAATCATACCACCACAGAGGGATGCTTTGCTTAGGCTGGAGACTGATTATTAGTCTTGCTTCCCTATTAGACTCTTTTTCCATTTCAAGGTGAGCACCATTAAAGCTTTTCATGACAAGGTCAGTGCTCATCAGAGACCATTCTAATTGCATCATCCTCTTCGAAAACTTCACTGATGCGAATGCTGCTCAGATTCTGACATGGAATTTTGTCTTTTCTACAGCAAAATAGCAGAGCAGGTTGCTTCCCCTCACTACAGAGAGTTCTGCAAGACATTTTAGTTTCATTTTGCCTCCAGCAAAGAGTGAAAATGATGACTTCTAGGAAGTCAAAAGAGCCCTGAGGGGCAGGCTTTGGCTGTCTGTTTAAACAAGCAATCTTGTATTGTTCAAAAGACAGGCGTGGATACAGCCCATATGTGAAGCAGGACGGGGAGCAGGGAGGCTGCACAATCTCCTGTCTGCCCCCATTTCGCATGAGTCAGGACCATGTGCTGGATTGTCAGTGTTTCCAGACTCCAGTGCAGCTCAGGAGATCCAGAGCAAGAGTAATGAAAGAATAAGAGAATGAGGCAGGCAGCTCATGTAGGTTGTGCCTGCTCCTTGCAGGCTGTTTCTTAATTTATTTTTGCTAAACTGAAAAGGTGAAATTCTGCCATATTATGCCTATTTCTGACACTGATTCTTCTGTCTCAGGGAGTTTCCTGTTCAAGTGCCACTTGCAAGGTACCTGCTATCTCAGCCCACGCTTGTCAGAACTGCTCATCGTGATGAAAGAACATTAAACCCTTAGGGGAGCAAAATACGGCATCATGCACGCCAGGCTTTGTCTATCAATGCAGATGTACACTGGTAACTTGAGGTCAGGAATTAACAGGCACCCAGCACAAGTTTAATTGTGTCAGTCTCACCTTTCCCAGAAGCCGTTGCCCAGAGCTAGAGATGTCATAATCTCCTTAGAAAAGGGAGATACATATGGTAAAATCATTAGACTGAAGGTATTTTGAGGCAGGTTTCTCAAGTCTGAACAACATCTCAAATTTCACTGGAGTCTATCTCTTTGGTTTTATTTTTTTTAATACTTTCCCCTATGGTTAGATTATTCTATTTCAGTCTTTCACTCAACAACTCAATGCAATGAAGGAAGCAATTTGAGGACACTGACTAATTGGTATAGTATTTCTCATATCTGATATTAAAGCAATATAAAAATCATGCGGAAACACATGATTTCATTTTCTAATAATATGCAGAATAAATATACTTAATGGCTGAAAAATCAAAGGTTAAAACACCCACCATTCATTTCTCTTTGAGCAGAAAATATTTAGCAGATGTTTTTCAGTTCATACAGGAAGATCAGCAAATTTAATCTTCAGGGAAAGGAGTAGATGTGTATGAATACATGTACATACATGTACTCAATACTGGTCTCACCTGAGTCTGATTATTTACATGGGAGATAAATGCATAAAGTGAAAAAGGTAAAGTTGTGAATGGCTGTACTTCTTTAAACTGCATAGGGTTGTATTAAAGGCATGTTAAAATTAATGTGTACTGGAAATGTCTGTTAATTATAAAGAATGTCACTGTTATTTTCCATAAGACTGGGGGAGTCAAGATCTTTTATTTGGCTTCAAGATTTCCTCATGAGTATTTCACATTCCTATTCTCAGACAGGAAAGAGTCAGCAGATACTTATACAGATTAAGAGTTACCATAGTTATCAATGTCCAAAAAATGCTTTAGATGTCTAACCAAATCTGTGGCTACTAGAGATTAGGGTGAAACTTTTCTAGTATAATCTTCTACATCTATAAATCTATTTTCAGTTTCCCATATATTCTTTTGAAGCAACCGATATAACTCATCATGAGAAACAGGACATTAGGTAGACAGACTATGAGTTGGTTCTCACTCATATTATGTCAGCTCCTTCATTTGAGTGGATTTGCAGAGGTTAAAGTAACATTTCCTATTTATTCATCATTTGAGACTATGGCCACGTAATCTACCCATGTTCTTCCGTTCATCTTCTCTTTTGGAAAAATCTGTAAATGATGGTAAGATATCAGGACAATTGTGGAAGATAGATGTACATCCACATGCATATCTTGAGGCAAATAAGGCAGATAAAATACCCATTAAATAAGATGTATGAAATTGAGAAATCTCCAGAATAGCAGGCACTGACCTGAGCCATATCCAGACTCTTTTACCATTCCAGTCTCACAGGGGAAGCTCTGCTGCCTCTGTTCTTTTCCCTCTGTTGCTCCATGCAGCAATATGAGAGAATAGGACCAGTATCCCTGGTCCACAGCCCCCTCTCTGAGACACTCTGTCCCAGTTGCACAGTCCTGCTGGCCAGCTGGCGGTGGGACCATCTCTTTCTTCCAGGACTGCCTAATGCAGAAGTGCTTCCAGCCCTGCAGGAGCATAGCCAGAGGAGAGGTCAGCATTGTCTGGAGGTGTCAGTGCTCCCCTTCTCCCTCTCCACATCACAGACATCAATGCCAACAGTTACTCCTCTGCTGAGAGTATATTCCTACTGTGCTTTCAAACACCTATCACAGTTCTACAAAAATGGTGGACTCCTTTCCTCTTTCGCCCAGTAAAAGTTGAGTGGTCTTGGTATAAAGCACAGTAATCTTACCCTAACAGATCAATGTACTTTGCTTTTTTAACCCTTACCAAGATGCAAACTTGCTCTTTAACATATACATACTAAATGTTGAGACTTCACGCTAAGGTCATCTCACCAGCAGGCTGATGGGAGGCACGGCAGAGAAGGCTTTCTCTTCCTGCCTCCAAATGGAGTTACTCTGCAGCAGACAATGAGAATGCCATTCTTTTTAGCTCTTGCCTCCTACTAACTCTTACCAAAAAAGGATTTTTACTGAGCACAGATCCCCTACATCTGTGGTTTCATGCGTTGCTTTAATGGTCACTGCGCCATTTAGCAAACAATTTCAGATTCCCTCCTACATTGTGACAGTTGTTGTGTATCTGTGCACGGCAGAAAAATTGAGATGAGCAAAACACTTCAACATTTTTGAAGCGAAGTTCAGACAGATTTTTCAATGAATATCACAAATTTACTTTATTCAGATTTTAAGTTACTATTAGCACTTTTTGTGTTGTATCCAACAATTATTGACAACAGCTGGATTGCTTCCTTTCCCGAAAAGTTTTCATTTAATCCCATGGGCTGGCTTCATACAATGAGGTATAATTTGCTAGCATTCAACTAAAGTGTTTTCAGAGCTGTGAGCAACACAAGAGTCATCAAATACGCATTACTCATCCAGAGCAATTCCCAGCTTGTATTTTGTTGCTCTTAAGTGTGTGTGTGCGTCTTTGATAGCACAAGGACATTATTAATCACAGTTTGCTGGTCAGACAGCAATCTTAACCATTCACCACAATAAAGGCAGCAAAGCCGAGACAGGAAAAGGGTTTGTCATGTGTGTAAGACAAGGACAGTTCTTTCTCATATAAAAAAGCTGGCCTATCAGAAACAAAAGTTTCAGGGTATTTAAAAATTTTAATGATATGAGGCAGGCTGAGCTACCACTGAACTACCAAAAAAACCAACTTGAAGCGTTTAGTAAATTGACGTTTAAAGTACGGAGTGAATTTCTTCTACCTTCAACCCACTTATTTTCTCGTGTTTTATGAATCAAAACTTTTTCTATTTTTATAACAGAGAAACTTTAGATTTCATATTATGAACAAAAATAAAGCTGGATTATTACCAGAGGAGGGCCACAAAAATGATCAGAGGACTCAAACACCTCCCCTGTAAACAAAGGCTGAGAGTTGGGGTTGTTCCGCCTGGAGAAGAGAAGGCTCTGGGGAGACCTTATTGCAGCCTTTCAGTTCTTAAAGGGGGCCTATAAGAAAGATGGGGACACGATTTTCAGAAAGGCCTGTTACTATAGGACAAGGGGTAAATGTTTTAAACTGAAAGATGATAGACTTAGACTAGATATAAGGAAGAATATTTTTATAATGACAGTGATGAAACACTGGCACAGGTTGCCCAGAGAGGTGGTAGATGCCCCGTCCCTGGAAACATTCAATGTTCAGTTGGGCAGAGCTCTGAGCAACCTGATCTAGTTGAAGATGTCCCTGCTTATTGCAGCAGAATTGGTCGAGATGAACTTTTAACTGTCCATTCCAAACCAAAACATTCTATGGTTCTGTGATTATTACAGATGTATGTTCCAAATGTTCTATTTTTTTATTAATTAGTATCAATTTTTTGTTTACACAATTTACATCAATTTTGTTTACACAATTAGGAAACTCACAAAGCTAGCTTCCAGGAAACTATACACCGAGTAAGGCTTACTTAGACAGTCAGCTTTACTTTCCTTTCCCTTTAATTCTTTCTCTTTTCTTTCTAGTTACAGATAAAATTACTGTAATCACCATCACAAGGGTTGTTGCAATGACTGGCAAGCTTGCTGCCTTGTAATATGTGCTTTGGCACAGACAGGTGAAGTTTTTTTGTTTTGCCATCCTAATAACAAAGTAATATGAATAATGTGGAAAAATTTAAATAACAAAGTAGCTGCAATAATCTTCCATGTTTTCTGAGGCAAACACAGGAGAATATCATGACCATTATCAAGATTAAAGCCTCATCTGTCCCAGTATCCCATGTCTGAGCACTTCCTGAGGAAAGTGTGTGAAACAAAGCCATTATAAAGTAAGCTTTCATCTAGCAGCATCCCCCACAACATCAGGTATTTCAGAAGTAGTTTGGACTTTACGTCATTTGAACTACATATTTGACATCCCATGCCGCACACTGTTTTCATTGTTTGTTTCTAATTTTTCAAAAATTCTTCCACTGACACTTGAGTTTGACCTAATTCTCAAGTTTGTAATAATTTCAGCATCAAAGATAGCCTTCCTCAGATGCTCTGTAGCTATCACCAACACAAAGAATTTATTCAACTTTTCCACCATAGATGACCTTGACATCTGTTTCATACCTCAGACTTCTGCCAGGCTTCCTGCATCCAATGTATTTAAAAATACACCAATATTTTATAATTTGCCAATTTACTGCATTAGATCTCAATTTTTTCCTCTTACATTTTCTTCATTTGGACAAAGGATGTCTCTTCTATTGCCTCTCTGGATCTTTTTGGTTTGGTCCTTTAACAGTCCATTCCTGTTTGTCACACACTTTTATTGTGAGTCTTGAGTAGGAGCTTTTAAAGTGCCCTCCTCTTTGTAAGCAGTTTATACTTCTTACAAGCATTGTATCACTGCGCAGTATTTTGTCATTTTGTTTTCACTATCCTACCACACTGGTAGGAGCTGTCCTGTGAACAAAGGTTTGTCTGCATCTTTTATTAATTTCTTGTGAATGTACACCCTTTCTCCTAAGTTTCTCAAGATTCTTTTGAGTCTGAAATTGAATGAAACTGGAAGTTTCTGAAGTAAAATAGAATCTTAAACATCCTATTTAAATTTGCTATTGAATCACAACCTTTGAATCTCTATGCTTATTCAGAATGGGATCTGACTTTGCCCACTTTGCCCTCTTTTTGAAATGTCTGAGAGTGATAGTGAGGCCTTTACTGGAGGAGGACTTAGAAAATCTCTTTGATGTTTCACTTTGTTAGGTACAGCATCTACAGGAATTGCGAACATTTGTAATTTTCACACATCTCAGTTTTCAGCTTTTACAGCATCTCTTGATGAATATCCTTTCCAAACAAAATCACTGATTTCTTTCCTAGAAGCGACAATTTTCCTTCTTTTACCTTCCCAAACTTGGCTTTCCCAGTTCCTTCTCTCATTCTCATTACACACTCTTTATATCTATTATCACTAACACAAAATGAAGCTGAGAACATAGTAAGACATCTGACTAAAACTAGATCGCAATGTTAAGAGTATTAGCGGAAGAGAAGTTTAAGATATTGATTCAAATAATCCATAGTGTTCAAAGATTTTAAGTTCTGCAAATTGACAGCGAAGAATGATTTTGTTCTTTTTTAGGGGTCTTTTGAATCTGTTAAGTGCTAAAAGCGTATAAGGAAACATTTATACTGTGACCTTAGGTTCAAGTTTTAAATTTTCTTCATGAACTCTCTCTTATGTGATACGGCATTGTGGTCATCTTTTATCTCCAGACAGCATGTAGTATTATTGATCAAATTGCTTAGTAAGAGGGAATTTGACAATTCTTTATTTATTGAAAATTACATTTTGCCATCTTCAGCTCTCTAGGTCTTTAAAGGTTTAAGAGAAAATTTTATTTTATTAATGGCACAATACACAGAACTGTGCAAAGCTGAGGGTATCTCTCTGTGAATATAATCTGATGCATACTCACAGCTATGTATTTCTTGCACATGCAAAAAAAAAAGTGAGAAGGTTTGTATATGCTGCTTTTTTATGGACAATTTAAAAGATAAGTAGGAAAAGAGAAAGCTAAACACCTGAAGATTGAAAAAATTTAAAAATGTGAAAACTCACACTGTCAGACTACAGAGGTAGACTATAGAGGTAGAACTATAACCTGCAGCTGGGCCATAATGGTCGGCTGGCAGCCAAACTCACCTTCATTAGCTTCCCAGAGGTTGAGAGAGATTTGTCAAGGACTCAAATGATTTTCACTCCCCTCATCTTTGGCTTCCATTATGTCCTCCTCCTCTCATGAGACTTTCTGACTTGAAGGATGAGACGGCATCACTTTCTTTTTATTCTTATAGCTTCAGACTTGTATTAATTCTGCCTTACAAGACTTTCCTTCAACGTGTTGGAAAAAGTAGGCTTAAGTCTTGCCTTGGAATCAAGCAGCTTATCCCAGTCAGAGGTCATTGCTGGACACCAATAAAAAGAAATGTTTTCCTTTAGTTAGCAACTAAGAAATAGTCTATATTTTATATGAAATAGAAATTGATGTTCATCTTCAAAAAAATACAACAAAACTCCGGGTATATAACATCATTTCTGAAAGACTGTGAGTGGAAAAAAAACCCAAAACTATTAGTATAAAAACATGATTGGAAAAAAGTCTATACAGAAAGCAGCCACTCAGTTCTTATTTGCCACTAAAATTAAGAAACATTGACCTATCTTCACTCTCAGCATTCCTTCGTCCTTCAAAGAAAATGAGTATTTAAAGAAAATTTTCTCTCAGACACTAAAGTCTTCATTGCAATAGGAAGAATCTAACATCAGAGCTCATCCTGATTAAACCAAGATGAAAAACAAATTTTCAAGTAAATATGGGGCCTTCAAAAAAAGGCTTTTAAAAAAACACTTATTTCTCTTACAGTTTAGAATAATGTATTTAAAAATTAAAAATATCTAGAAATGAACAGTTAGATTCTAGTTTTGAACTTCACATGAGTAACAGCATCACAAAAAGCCACCACATTTGAGCCATATTAAAAAATCTCTGCATCGGATAATATGCATATATAAAACAAGATTTTATTCATTATACAAAACTAATATTACCCTTAGGCTACCTTCCAGTTTTGAAAACCATGTTTTAGGAAACATCATCCCATCTTGCTTCTGCATAGAAGTTATGAGAACAGGCTAAACCGCGCTGTACACACTGCTAATTTTCCTCATCTCCGGATGCTGTTCCAGGTTTTTCATAGTCACCATGATAACTCAAATTATTACATATGTAGAGTTACGTATTTTTTTTCAACTCCCATTCTTTAGGGTTGGCAATATCCAACATTTTGTAAAGCAAAGGAGTTTTAATGGCTTACGGCTTGAGGTTTAGTAGTTCCCGTTTAGAAAAAGTCCACATTCTTTTAAAACATGACATGCTCTGCTCCATTTTCAGATTCACTTGCAGAAGACTTGCATATGTAAGTTGTTAACTCCAAAAATATTTTACAAATGAATAGCTGATGCCTAGTTTCTTTCCATGCAAGACATTTCATCAACAAACAAGATAAGCATTTACCTACAGAAAAATATGAAGAATTGCTTCATTCCCTTCTGCTGTCACTCACATGGATTCACAAATACGGACTGATTCTTGGCTCCTGCTGAAGTCCTTTTGTGATAAGACTGCTTACATGAGTCATTAGCAGGCATAAAGCCAGAATAATTTAGTGCATCCCCCAGGCTGCTCGAAGGCATGCCAGGAGTAGGTTTGGATTTCAGCTTTGGAAGCAGAATACGAACTTCAAGCCACACTTCTCACCCCCTTCTCTCATCATGTCTGGTAAAGGACTTGTCCTTAACTGCAGTTTCTTGGTCTTCTAGATGGTAATTTCTAAAGAACACAATAGGAAAGTGGGAACATAATTCTCACGTCTTCACTGATGTTGTAAAAAAAGAATCTTCACATAAGAGACGAAAATCTGCCAGCTCAAGGACGGCAGTATGCTTTGAAATGGATAATACCCTTTTTTTTAATGTTATCTATTTCCTAGAGGTCTAAAATAGAATTACAATACAATTCTAAAGCTGTACAGTGGCTCAGGACCAGATTCTCAGCCAAAGTCGAAAGGCATAGGCTATGTCTCAAGAGCATATATAACTTGCTTCAGTTTTCTTGTATGCCTTTTCAGAACTTCTCCCTTTCTAGACAACAGGGAGTATCAGTCAGGATTACAGCACAGAATTAATCAAAGTGCAGCTGAGTGAAGTCCACAAAAAAATCAAGGAATGATTGCTTTTAGAGAAAATGTTCAAATATTGTGCCACCACCTCATTTTCAGCTGTACAACAGTACAGGGAAAACGAATGTGATAATCCCATCCAGTCAGAGACTCGAATACCGTGTGGGAAGGCCCTGAAGCTGTAGATTGTAAATGTAAAGGAAACAGTTGCACGCTTTTACTTTAAATTACTGTTGTCAATTTATCACTCAGTTCTTTGGTGGGTCTGAAAGGACAGGTTATTGGGAAATGTTCGTAAAATGTGCACAAAGACAACACCATGCAGGGTATTCATAGCATGTTTTCCCTGTTTGAGCTATTTTAATCTACATTAAGATGCGCTAAGCAACAAAAATGTACACATTAATGAGAAAGAGGTCTGTATTACACCGCTGTCTCTACCCCTTTTTTTTCCAGTTTGTAAGGCAGCCTGAGAAAGGCGTGTCACACAGGTTTCCTAGTCCAGAAAGGGCAATTTCTCTGCATTTCCAGGATTATTATTCTGGTCATTGCCTGGCATTTCTTTAAAGCGGGTTCACGGGCTTTCTTCTGGATGCACTTACCACCCACATTCAAATGTTATTTTTCTGTGATTATCCATCTTGTATTTCCACTTCACTATGTTTCATTAGGGATTCACAAAGGTAATTTCTTCTTAGTGCCCTCTCTTTTCAGTTTGCCCTAAATTGCTATCAATATTTTTGTTGTGCTGTAAATTCAATGAGGACAGTGAAGATGCCTGAGAACTGGAAAAGGAACTATGGTCTAACTTCAGAAAGAATCCAGATTTTAAAAAAGTAGCAAACAATTTGTAAATCCCTTGGGGGAAAAAAAATAGTTAAAAAGAATTACTCCAGAAGATATCTTGCTAAATAATTAATAACTTGGATTTGGAGTTGAAATTGAACTGATAAAAAGTGTGGATGACACAAGTCTGGATGACATATGTACATCACACTTGAAATAATGTTGAAATGAAGAAAATATCTGTAAAGGCTGATAAAAGTGGGAATGAAAAATTTCCTGAAAAGGAAAAAGTGATCGAGACTGATACAGCAAGATCTGGAGGCCTTAGTGGTTCTTAAAGGAAATATAAGGCAGCAATAACAATTAAGGTTTTCTACAAAAAAAAAAAAAGAGGAAAGATCTTAATTCTTAGATTCTATTAACAAGCATCCAATGCAGGGCACAGCAGCTTAATATTTGAGTATACACAGTAGAAGGAAATCTGCTGGGTCCAGTCCAGAGCTAATCCTTCAAGGTGGACTATATGGGACAATCCAGATGAGAGTAGCAAGAACACTGAGAGATTTAAGAGACATGATTGATGAAAGAATTAGCTTTGATTACTCTAAAAATACGGAAAGAAAACAGCATAATTTTCCTCTAGTAAAAAAAAAAAAAAAGCTACGGTATTGTAACCAGCTGTTTTCCATGGCAAATCAGATGTTCTTATTCAAACTCAAAAGCTACACAAAACAAATTGGTAGAATTTCCAAAGAGGAAGATCTGGTGTTGAACACGAAGAAAAGACTCCCTCCTGCAGGTTGGTAAAAAAAAAAAATTTAAAGGCTATTAGACAGCTTCTGAAAATCTTCAGGGATTTTTTTGTAAGTTTGCTTTACATCTGTTCAGAATCCCTCAGTGCAGACCTCTGAACTAAACCATCTGATGTGCCATGAACTATTTCTGTTAACCACAAACTTTCCAATGACAATTTTCAGTGTCTAGGCAAGGTTATGAAAGCCAACTGAATATTAGTTTTATTTCTGAAAGATGACCAACTCTGGTACTGAAAAATGTAACATATCAAAACATATGTAATGCATAACATATCAGTTACCTATAAAAGTTATTTTTCTTGGTACATCCTGTCTTCATTCAACACAAGCAGGGCTTGTTGCACTTTAATTCATTCTATATAAATGGGGAAATATTTATATATAAAAAATTTCTATGTAATGGATGTGTGAAATCCATGAGCAATTTTTCATTTGCATCTGGTGAAATTAAGAATCCTTCATGAACTGTAATAATGTTATATCCTTAAAAGTATTAGGATTTCTCTGTAACAATTACTGTTTGTTGATGGCAAAGTTAAAATCTTGAAAATAAGATTGCACCCCATGTTAATTAAGTAAAGCAGGTGGAGTAAACCAAATTCCATTACACAGGCAGTAAATTTATTTTCCTATTGGTCTGAGTAACCTAAATAATTTTTAATTTTATGCGATCTAAGAATTCAGAAATATTTGAAGTGTTCAGAATTTTCTTTTCCCAGGTTTGTTTTATGTATCTATTCAATAGGATTCAAACCATCATGACAACATTTCTCATCTTTGGTGTAAAAGCTTATACATGTCCTGTAGTTTGATGTAGGTGGAACAGTATTTTGATAGAGTATGTGCTTTTGATGAGAGGCGGAAAGCTTTGGAAAGATCTTAATGTAATCATACTGGCAGAGCAATTTACACTAAATCAGGAAAGGGTAATCTGCAAGTTGTAGCTAACAGTGTTCTTGTTTTGGCCAGGATAGTTAATTTTCTTCACAGTAGCTTGTTTTCCCTAATTCCTGGGCCGTGGGTTTGGAAGGCAAAGAAGATAAAATAAGATAAAGTACAGCTATAGTGCCCGATCCACCCCGTGTCTTGTCCCTCACTGCAGCCATCAGCCTCACCAAGGGCCAGGGAAAGTACTCACGTGGGCAGGCAGCATGGTGTCACAATTCATTTTGTATGTCACCATTTTGCGTCCTGCATGTACTATATGCTGCATTGCTATAGTTGCACATGGGCAGCAGTTATAACAATGTACACCTGTTACCTTTGCAAATAAACAACTATCTGCATCAGAATTTTTATATGTTTATAAATCACCATCACCTAAATACTAATTTTTTAAAAAAATCTAGTTTGGGAAACATAACTTTTGCTGTCCTAATGGATTTATTTATCAGTGTGCTCAAGTTAGACATCATGGCTACATTTATTCAAGTAAAATGAGCAGTGCCAGGGAACATTTCCAAACACAAGAACTTGATCTTCTGCAAGGTTCCCAGCACGCTTTTGACCAGACAGATGGCAGCTTTCCCAGATGAGTAGAGGGCATGGCCGGGGGGTGGCTTGGGCCAGGACTCATTCTCAGCAAACACCTGGATACTTTGTAGGGTAAGACAGATGAGGAGAAGGGAGATGACCAGACTGTGCCAAAAAAGCCTTGGGGCAGTGGACTGGCCTTGGTAGGTGCTATCTTACTAGTATAAATTTACCCAATACTTCTTGAATGCCAGGAACAGTTAACCTGTACAGCAAAATCACTTTAATACAAGTGCTGGCTTTTTGTCAGGAAACAAAGAAATTATAAGTAGTCTACACTAGACTTTGCAGGCAACTTTCCTAACAAAAAAATGTCCATGTATGATGTGATGAAGAAGGAATACAGACAGAAAAGTTATCACAGAGGAAAGAACTTTGATTTGAAAATGAGGGCAATCAACCTTACTTTAGAATATGGTCAAATAAAGTGTTTCTTTCTTTATCTCACATCAGGCATATTATTCTGTATATACATTTCTCTAATATTTATTTTTACATATGCATAGATATGTACATGCATGAACCATGAAAAATTAATAATGGAGGGATTAAGTTTAAGATACTCTTTCCTGTAGGTAGAATTTCAGAAACCCCAATGCAGTTATAATAAAACAGAACATGTTTAATGTCTCACAGCAGACTTGCAAATATCTACCTTTTCCTCCTACTGTGGTGACGTGCCCTCACTGTCCTCCAGAAGTAAGGGAAAATCACCTTTTCTATGGATCACAACACAGCTACCACTGGCCCTGGCAGTACAATATTCTTGGAAAAGAAACAAGAAAATTTTTGCATAATAAAATCAGCCAAGATTGTGTTTTTCATATATGGAGGAATATTCTGTGCTGCTTCTAGAAGACATACCACAAACATCCCCAATGATTTAATCAGATATTGCAGATGTTACAAGAACTGTTTTCAAAGTGCTGTCTGGTTTATTACCAGGGATCACTAGATCATTATATGTTTTATAAGTTCAAAATAAATATGTAATTCCACTTCACTTCAGAGCAGCTTAATTTTCTTTAGAAATGTTCATATAAGAACTCAAAACACTTTGCAAACAAAAATAAGATTGTGGCAACCAAGCTTTTGCAACAAATTCTGCAGGATTAATGAAATACATCATGAACATCAACGTGCAACTCTTCACGTTCATTTGCATGAACAGTAGTTAATTTGCAGAGTAATTTGGGCAGCCGTTATTGGCAACCATTTATTCTTTTATTTTCCTAAATTGTCACTGTATTGCCCTTCAAACTGACAGGAAGGAAGATTGTACGGAAGTACAGGAAACCTACTCTTAAGGAAATGTTTTTCCACGGTTGCTGCATGTGCCCATTACATTTTTGTCCTTCACTGATTTAAAACCAAGTCCTTTAAAAATAAGGTCCTGCAGGGGCTAACCCAGTGGTCTAATTAGTGATTTCCATTGTTCCTCTGATGGGAGGAAAAGAGGGACACAGGTTAATTTTCTAAATAGCTCTCTAAGTCAGATGGATTTGAGCATGTCACAAAACAGGAAATAGAGGAATGAGTGTGAGGTCACCAGCTCCTCTATATAGGGATAGCATTTCCCTTCAGTAAAAAGAATTCAGGGAAATGCATAGCCAAAAACAGTAGTCACAGGAAAGAGCTTTCCAGAAATAAAATTCACAGCCATATTTAAAAATAATCTGATTAAGACCACTATGTTAATATGATTTTTAAAAGGTCTTGCAGAGACCACTTTAAGTAGCATTATTCACTGTACTTTTAGCAGATTATCTTCATACATTACTTGTATGAATAACATGGCTTCTTAGTGTTTCAGATCAACTAAAACATTTCTCTAAGTGACACTGGGGATAGGAGGGTGCATACATAACTATATCTCACTTCCTTCCTGAAGTGTAATAGGGGAATAGTCTTAGAAATGAAATAGGGGAATGTGACCTAGATGAAACCGTTATAGGATAGTGGAAAACTTATTTGAAGACAGAAGATTTAAACATTCAGTATCATAATGGAAGCACGCATTCAAAGGGATTATGTTATGGTTCCAGCCCTGATCAGTATCTTAATCTTAATGATGGGCAAAAACATAAATAAGCATATCAACAGCTAAGAGAGCATTGAATGACAGGATGAGAATTTAAAATTTTCTGGACACATTGGAGAAGTGGTCTGAAAAAAGTAAGATACAATTTAATAAAAACAAGTGCAAGTTTCAACATTTTTGTAGCAATGAGCAACTGGGTGGGGGACAACTATATTTTCAGTAGTCTAAAACAGGCACAATCTAAACATAACTTTGTCACGCTGCTGCAAAAACAGCAAGCAATGTGTAAGGGATACTTGGGCAGGAGTCAATGTTAACACACGTGAAGTAAACCTGCTTTCTACTCAATTCATGTGGTCCTCAACTAAAGTATTGTGCTCATTTTTTTTCTCTGACCATAGACCAATTAGACAGACTTAAGAAAATATATGAAATGATGAAAGCTTGAAAGAAATGGAGTTACTTAAAAAAAGAAGGTTGAAGGAAAACTTCCTAACAAGTCTTGAAATCTGCAAATTACTGTTGCAAAGAAACAGGTATCTTAGGATATTAGAATCAGATGAATCAGCCTTTAAGAACTACTGTCTCTCTGCCTGTTGGCAATAAAGGAAGTCTAATTTAAATTAGGATCCTAACTTTCCCATGTATAAATTAAGAAAAGCAAGGATGCTTTCAGGTTCGACAGACCAAGATTAATCTAACACACTTCTCTTCCTCAGTCATAATTGACATAATTAATCCTTTACTTCAGGGGGTGATATTTATAACATTTTACTGTAGAATGGAATGCATAAAATGGAATGGATGAGCTCTTGGCTTTGGCATTTTGTTAAACAGACATCGCTTACTTACTACTGGCAGCAGATGTAAAAGTCCTGATACCTTATACATAAAACCAATGTGTGGGTCCTGCCTTGTTCATATTCTAGCTGAGGTCTCATAGAAGTGAGTATCTGAAAGCAAGTTCTGTACTAGGACAGAGATCTCCTCGTTATAGGCATCCTTCCTCAAAAGAGGTCAGATGAATTTCAACAGCCTCCTTCAGAAAACTTCACTAGAATCCACCACATACATACTTCTTGTCAAGACCCCTGCCACTGTCTATCTTAAGGCAGATTCACTTTAGTTGGGTTAGTCATCAACTGACTCTGAGAAGTTTTAAACAGTTTGTCAAAATATATTTGTCCATCTGTCTAACAGCAACACCATTTCTACAATAACCAACTAAAGTACATGCAATCACCTTATTGGTATGCCATCTCATAAATTATGATATTCCAGCATAACATTTACCTGCTGGTCTGAATGAATGGTTTAGATGAAAGTTTACTTTCCTCTGAATGAAATGTCAGCTGCATTGAAAATTTAATGAAGATATCCCCATGGGTGGTTTGCACCTTCTTGCACACCGGGTCAATGGCTGCCACAGCTACTTGGCTGTAAAACATCAGAATCAGTTTTAGCTTCCATCCAACAGCAAAAACCAACCAAATAAAAAAACCCACCAAACACAAAAAAACCTACTCCCTACTTCTTCATATCAGGAAGCCTTGTCTGTTCTCTCTGGAATACAGCTTAACTTTTCCTCTATCCCTCCTCTTTCTGACTTAGAAAATTCTATATTTGCAAGTTAGGAAGCAATCTGCTAGGCTGATTCTCACCACCTGTATTTGTTCTTTCATGCCTTCAGATGCACAGGGTCAAGACTGATGAAAAGCAGATGTATAGAGTTGCAGTGCTAGTTACATTAACAAGCCTGTTAAGGCTATAATCATTGAGAAACCAGTTATAAATCTCAAGTAGAACCCTAAAATGTTTTCATTTATTCACCAGAATTAAAATTCCCATTCCCCAGGGTACTCTTCAAGTGTTTTATTTCGATGCACTCATTACATTTAGCCAGCTTGGGCATGAGAGCCTTCCTGCAGAGCTCCAGGTCTTCCTCTGTTTTATGTCAGTTCTGTGACTAAAAGATACAAAGAATACACAACGAAAGTGGATAGCTGCACATTCATGGCAAGGGTTCAAATTGATTAGATGTCTCAGAGGCTCCATGTGTTCAAAATGGAAAGTGTGGAAGCTGATGGGCTCATAAGGTGTGAAGAAAACATGCCATGCTTGGAACTCTGGATTTACAGGACTCTTCCACTAATTCTTTGTTATGCATATATGTTATGCATATATAAGCTATTTCATATATGAATCCAATCTTTAAAGTGTTTTAACATTTAACCAATCTGTGGCATCAGATATAAATCTAATTCATGTACTGCACTTGGCCTCCTTTTTAACATGTTCAACTCAGGTTAGTCTGTGCCGTCTCCTGGGTTCACAAGTATCATTTAATCTCTGATAAAAACTGCTGGAGTGCAATTGGGGAATGTCCAGTACATCAGAACGCAAGATCTAATCGGTTATTGGCAAATTATCTTCCACTTATCTCATGTAGGTCTCTCTTCCTCAGGAGTTCAAGCAAAATTGTCAGATCAGAAAAGTACTTTCTCCCTCCAGTTACTCCAGAATAGCAGTGTTATTCCTTTGGAAGACTAGTCCAAAGGAAGTGTTCAACACTTTGGGAGTGTTGAAAGTTGTTATTATCACTTCATAAATCAGTTTCTTACTACACTTGACAGATCTCATGAAATATCCCACTCATATGAGGATAGGAAGGATGAAAGCCTATTTCAAAAGTCTAAACATCCTTAAAGAATGTCTTCCAAAAAGACTTTGTCTTACCAATGAGCATGTTGAAGGTGGAATTCAGAGCCATACTACGAGAGTAGAGAGGGAAATCTTGTTTTGAAGTAGAAACTCTTACAAGGGAAAAATGCATATTCCTGTGCCCAGCCCTTAAATAAGCAATAACATTATTGAAAAATTCTTTGTTTGGGAACAAGCTATAAGAAAACACACTCGTCCTGCAAGGCATAATAACTACAGTGGAAAACACTATCAATGTAATTACAGTGCTGCAGTCAGCTCTGCTGCCAGCTATATTCCAAGTGCAGCATAGAGAGGAAACACAGATTTTTACTCTACTGAAATAACCCGTGTCTGCCTAGAGATCTGGGGTGTGAAGGGAAGATGTGGAAGCTTTAAATGCAGGAGAGGCTCCATAGACTCTCCATCGCTATCATTATGCAAGTGTAGAGAGAGATGGTAAATAGATTTGTCAAAGCAATATGGTCTCCCCCATATTGCAAATCTCCTCCAGAAAATATGAAAGTATCTATTCCGTCTTCAATGCCAGTGATCATATCTATTTACCTTCCTAATACCTGGTCTTCTGGAGAAGCTAAGCCAATGAACATTGTGACCTGAAACAAATTATAACCAGCAAAAGTCTGAATCACAGAACAGTAGCCAACTGCAAAGAAATGACTTAATGGAAGAAACAACTGCTTTAAAAAACCTGTTGCATGCTGGTAGTCCAAGTCCAAACATTTGCCCAACACTTACAGCTACAATAAATAGCTAATGAGGCATTCATGAATGGGCAGCCAGTTCTGAATTCTTCAAGGGATGTGGACATTTGAATGATGGTGGAAAGTAAAGGGCTGAAGGTGGGAAAAATACTTTTCCTATAGTTAATCTGCTTATTTTATATAAAATCAAATGAGAATGTTTTCCTTTAGCAGTGTTTTATACTGTGTTGGTAGCATATTTGGACTGGTTTGACCTAGAGCTTTGCTATTGTATTCACTGACATTCGAATTTGGCATTTAATTAAATAACTTTATCTGGAAGTTAGTGATATATGATACTTGTTACAAATAATCATATTTTAACCTGAAAATGCAATAGTATGGGCAAGAGCTTATTGTCTTTATAGGGATCCCAATCCACCACATGTTCCCTTCACCCTTGTATACCTCTATTCCCCACAGAAGTCTTGAATGACCTACTGCTCTTCCACCTTCTTCTTCCTTGTGTTTCCTTTCCACGTCTGCTAAAACATACCTGCTTTAGCTACTTCGTTGTCCCTGGCAGGTTTTTTTGCCTTTCATGTTTCCATTTCTCTCTGCCACATTCTAGCCATCTGGATCAGCAAACATGATGAGTCCACCGTTTTCCCCCTTTGCTTGGAGACAATGATTCCATCCAACCAATCCCATCCTTCTTTCCAGATCATTCCTACAATTCCCCAAATTCCAACTATGTTGGCATTGCAGCTGTGTCAACTCATCCCAAGGCTGTGATATTCCCCGGTATTATTCTCAGCTGTCTGCCATTGTACTTGACAAAAACTCACAGTCTCTGTAGAGGCATGTACCTCTAATCAACACACAGCTCTCGAACAGTCCTCCTCTGGAAGGACTTAGGGAATCACCACCTAACTTGATGCAATCAGCCATTCCCTGGTGAGTTTCCCTAGACACCATGACTGCATGCCACATTGCACACTGCATATTCACCTTGAGCCTTCCTGCCTGTATGTACTATACGTATTTTGCATGGAGAGCATCATCACACAGCAAACACAGGAAAGAAAAAAGCATTTTAGGTGTGTGGGATGCTCGGAGATGTTTGCCGCTATTTTGGAAGTTCTGTGATGTTGACCTGGGTTTCTGTTTCTTGTTTCCATATCATTGCTGCATCCCACCAAAGTAAAGAAAAGCATACACTTCATAGAGTCTGCCTGCTGTTGCTATCCACACACACTCTGCCTTCAGAGGGTGTTTTGGGAGAAGAGATGCTTGAACAGCTTCAAGCATCTCTTGACAGTGGCCCCGACTGTGGCAATGTTTGCAATGTCACTTGATTGCAAAGATTAGCTGGACAATTGCAGATGAAAAATCAAACCAAGACAAAGATGAATTATCAAATATTCATGGGAAAAAAAGAGACACAGTCACAAAGTAGTCCAGTGAGAGTTAGAGTCCAAAAAGATATCAGTAGTCTGGGGCATCTTCCGTGACTTAGCTGAAGAGTATTTGTACCTTGATCATTAAAGGAGGCTCAAAAGAATCTTCTGATGGTCATGGTTAAAGGAGGCTCAAAAGGGTTTTCCGAACTGTCATCCAGAGGCCAGGTACAAGAAAGCTCTTCCTAGAGAGCACAGCTGAAGAATACAAACACAAATAAGCACCATGGCCATTGCATTCATTGTGTAACTCTGGCATCTGCTGATGAATGCGAACAAGTGTTTGTGCCCAGAGCTTGTGTCTTCTTCCACAGATTAGTACTGAAGAACTGCAGCTGGGCTTTACATGGCAACTGTGTTCCCCCAGTGCTGTTTCCCCTTCTCACCTCTAGCAGGTTCTATGGAATAGAGATGGTATTGCAAATCCTACTTCATGCAGATGGCTTCTAGACTCCCATTTTATTGTTCCTTTGTCTGGTATAACCCTTTACTCTGTGGTCCTCCCGAGCCTTCCTTCTTCCTCCTAAGGAGCGTCCTCTTGACCTTCTTGCCCTATCTGAGGGGTTCCCCTCACACCCTTAGTTCTATTGATCCTGAGCTTTTCTTTTAGTATCTTAGTAACATTTATCTCTTGTTACCATAGCAGTAGCATTTCTGAAAGTCTTTTCAGGGTTTATTTTTCCCAGTAGTATCAGAAAAGTCATTCAGGATATTAAATTTGTCCATGTCTTGTTTCTGGATTCCAGGGATGGAGGGTAGGTGTCTAGCCATTGGGTTAAATGTTGGGAGATCTCAGGGTGAAAAGGGCGTCCTTACTGACATTTAAAACCTCAGAACGAGAGAACTATTGGGTAAAAAGTAGCCCGACTACATCTTTGAACAAAGCAACAGAAGTCTACCTATATCTTCTTATTCAGGCCTGTACTCTTTTTTAGACCTGGCTCCTACTCTAATCCTTTGTCACAATATGAGCCGTGGTTATCTGGCATCTGATCCAGAAAGATTAGCAATGGCATTGTTTTAAAATCATCTTGAAAATGCAATTTTTATCTTTCTAAGTCATGTATTGAACTGGCAGGAAAAATATTGTTTCTCTGTAATAAGAATTAATTAGTTTAAGATATTAGAAAAGAATGGAGGTGAGAAAATACCCCATTTCAGATGCTTCCTACTTTAATTTCACCATAGTCTTGTATTGACATATTGTAATATCCTGACACTATAAAACTAAATCATACTTATGTTGGTCTTTTTTTGCCATTGTCATGACAATAAGTCATAAAAACAAATCCACAGTCTTGAATTTATATTAAGATCGTAATAAAACTTAGACATCCCCATACTGGAGATGGAAAAAATGATGAAGTCATTCCGTCAAAGCACCTGCCAATGAAGGAATATTTTCTACAGTGTAGTCTCCACTGATTTATAGCCAGATTGGACAAATGACTTAAGTGACAGTTTCACCTCTGAGAGCTACTTCAAGAGAACAGCAATACAAAATGTATCATGGAAACTAACCAGTGTATTTTTTCCAGAAGCTATTTCATATCAGAAATATCTATTCAATCGTATTTGTAATATATTGGGCAAATATATTGCTCAAAGTATTGAAAGTAAAACAAGTTGACACTTACAAGGAAGAATTAAAAAATGACTACAACTTTGACTGAACCTGACATAACTCTTTTCCACTCAGTATATTATGGAACAGAGCTGTAAATATCTTCTATCTCCCAATTGTCTGAAATCAATCTAATAATTTCTAGTAGGTTTGAAATGTAAGATGGGAGATAGAAATTACAATACTCACAAAACACGTTCCTGGTCTGAAGATGACGTTGTGTCTGCAGTACTAGCAACCAGTTCTGTTATGGGATTTTAAAGGCTGGACTCCATATTCCTTTTAAAATCTCCCACAAACCTTCTTCTACACATTGTAGTCCGTCCCCCCCACACCCACACTGGGGATGGTTTCACAAGTGTTTAAGAACATCTTCAATTATGCTGCCACTGGAAAGGGTGGTGCACCCTCCTCTTTCACTCACTCCAGAAGCACACTCCTGAACATCACCTTTAGCCCAACTAGTCATGCCAGCTAGTGTTGGTTCAAGCTGATCACTAAAACCACAGCCCCAAAGTGAATAGAAAAACATCTTCTGGACATCTGCTGTGATAAAACATAGCCGAGTCCAGAAAATTATTTCAAGTAACATTATGCTGGTGATTTGCCCTGAAGGTTGTACAAATTTCAAATGTGCCTGTTTATTCTTGTCCATGACACAGTCATTTTTGGTATATGAAGGCAGGTATCTTAAGAACCTTAGGAAAAAAACACCTTACCAGTATAAGATTTGGATTCACTGATAGAAACTAATACACAGACACGCTGGAGGAAAGGGATGCCATCCAGAGGGACCTTGACAGGCTTGAGACGTGGGCCCATGCAAACCTCATGAAGTTCAACAAGCGCAAGTGCAAGGTCCTGCACCTGGGTCAGGACAATCCCAGGCACAAACACAGGCTCAGCAATGAGTGGATTGAGAACCTCTCCTATGAGGACAGGAAGAAAGAGATGGAGTTGTTTAGCCTAGAGAAGAGAAGGCTCTGGGATGACCTTATAACAGCCTTCCAGTACTTAAAGGGGGCCTACAAGAAAGATGAGGAGGGACTCCTTATCAGGGATTGTAGTGATTAGACAAGGGATAATGGATTCAAACAGAAGGAGGATAGATTTAGATTAGATATCAGGAATAAATTCTTCACTGTGAGGGTGGTGAGGCACTGGAACAGTTTGGCCTAAGAAGCTGTGGATGCCCCTTCCCTGGAAGCATTCAAGGCCAGGGTGGATGGGTCTTTGAGCAACCTGATCTAGTTGAAGTTGTCCCTGCCCATGGCAGGGGCTTTTTAACTGGGTGATCTTTAAGGTCCCTTCCAACTCAGGCCATTCTATGATTCCATGATTCTTCGACATGGTTTTACCCACTTCAGATTGCATAATGTGAGCTGGGTCTTGCTGAAGAACGCACAAAACCAGACAGAATTCTAAGCTTAAAATTATGTGCAAACATATTGTAACTGGCAAAATATAGCCCTATTTTAAAAAATCAGGCAGCCTATTTTCAAATTCTTTGCTGCAGCTGAAGGACAAAGTCTTTACATGGTCTAGGTCATTAAGCTGATTTTAAAAATATGTCAAGCTGACAAAAGGTCAAAATGCAATTCTGAAGGAAATTAAAGTGATATTTAGAGCCAGTAGGGACATTATAAGTAGGCCATTACTTCAGTATGCAATTAACTCTGTTGCCAACACATTGAGAAGAATGCTGAGTAAATGGAAAGTGTTCAAGAAAACTACAAACATGATTTAAGGCCCACAAATTGTATTTCCCAGTAAGACAAATAACAAGATTGGTCTTGTAAGTTGTTGTTTGGTTTAGATCATTATATCACTATTTAAATATTTAATACTTAAAACACATCCCCCTAATAAATTTTATAATTCTAGGCTAGAGTTGCATTTAAGAACTGAAAGAAATGCATGGGAGCATTAAAAGTAGAAGTATATATGTTGACTTAGAGCTGAGAAAAGATTTTTAAGAAGTCTTCAAACACTTAGCTCTTCCAGAAATTTTTTAAGAGGTACTTCATTTAACTGCAGTCTAGCAAATACATTTCATTTCATCCCCTTAGACAAATATTAGTGATCCTTCGTTGTCAAGCCAAACCTTAAATCTGAAAAGCAAACAGGCACCTGGTTTGGGAAGGGGCAGTGAATTCTCTTCTTTATTTTTTTTTATTATTTTCATCTCTTCAATTCTCATTTTGCCAAACTGCTCAAGGTACGCCATATAGAAAAAGTTTAAGTTTTAATAGCTCCCCTGAATGCAATAACACGGTTCTGAAGTCCCTTGAGCTATTTGTGGAGAAGGTCTGAAGATATACGCTTTTACAGGGTATGTGTACAAGAAACCTAGGCTCTCTTTTCCAGGTATTTCTTTTGCATTCAACAAAGCAAGTGACAGGTTCTTACTTTTTTTTTTAAAAAAAGGGTATTTTTAACCTATTGTATTCTGTAAAACATTGTAGATTTCCCATCCAATGGCTAATATATAGAGTGTGGAATTCTGGTTCCACAGAGCAAAAATGGAACAAAGGAAAATAAAAATAAATACTCCCTAAAACCTAGTCAATTTGCTTAAAAGCAGATAGTGGAACCCATGCACTTTCAGGATTTTCTTCAGATCTATTATTCATAGTCTTTTTGGCACAACTTTATATACTTCTGCTTACAGTGTTTTGGAAAACTTGTACTACAGCTAATTCTAGTGCATTAAAATGAAAAGCAATAGACGTTATCATCATTGGTTTTTAAGAAACAGAAGAGGGGCCAAGTACATGATAAATTACAGAAGTCTAGTTCAGGACCACCAGTTTCACATTCAGCTCTGAGACCAGCACTCTGTGGATGCCATTTTTTGTATAAAGCTATAAATAGAAGGGGAAAAAAATGCAGAACAAACCTGTAAATTTAATCATAATGAATTTTTAAGCACAGTTAGATGGAATATACAGTCAGCCCCATGAACTGAACTTTGGGTATCAGCTGTACATAAAGGAAGCTGATTCAAGTGAAAACAAATCTGCTCTTTTCACAAAGCGCTTGGGATATGTAACCTAACTGCTATGAACACTATTATTCTCCTCTTCCAAATTAAAACCAAGTTCCTACAAATCAGGTCCTTCTGGACATTTTTTAAAACTATAACTAATAAAGTCCATGCTCAGTGTCATGGTACTTCTTCCTAATTGTTCAAAAGTTGGGGATAACATGCTCTATTTATTTTTTAGTAGGACTCTGCTGAGCTGCTGTTTATCTTACTGCTCCCAGACCACGAACTTTCAAAACAGGCCCAGCTGCTCAGTGTCAGACGTGACTCATGAACGTGTTCCCAAGCCCGAAAGTGTAGAGGTCCTGGAAAGTCATCTTCTCCAGGCTTAGCAAACATCAGCTGCATGTATTAAACTTTCACATCTCACTCATTTTGTTGGAGGCAAGTAAAATATTCTGTTAAATCTAATGGAATTCCTCTTTTTTTCATGTCTCCAAACAATTCCAAGTCCCTCACCTCCGTAAGAAACACAGAGCCTTATGTGGGGAACCAGTAGAAAAGCACTGCCAGGCATTATCCAAGGATTCACCCTGCTGGAAAAGTATTCAGGCAGCTGTCATTCTATGTGAGCATGGCTATTTCATCAGAGACCACGTCCTAAGTTATTACCACTGTTGTTATTATATATAATCATATCTTCAACATTCAAAATAGGAAACAGGGAGACATAAAGGTCAAATCTGCAGAAGTTATTTTGCCAAACTTCAATTTTTTTCTAGAATTTTGTGTAAAAACTTTCACTTTATTCCTTTTTATGAAAATTTTCTGCTCAGTATTTTGAATCCCAAAGCCCCTTTCAAACAGAAGTGTTGCTATGCAAGATGACAAACGGACCTTTAGAATTCAGAGAATTTCTCTACTGAAAACTGAAGCAAACATAAGTCTTGCAAAGGCCAAAAAAAACGTCCAGCTTATTAAGCACTTTCATTTCATTGTGCAGAAGGCATATTACCCTCGTAGCCTGCCTGCCAGCTGTTAACATTTAAAATTTGATGCAGATTGTCTATAAGTATACGACAGCAGGTATTGTCCCTGGAGTTCTATTGACTTCTTCAGACACCTGTTCACTCCATTGCTATCCAGTATTACAAAGAAGATAATTTTTAGTTCTATACTACACAGGCCAGTTTATGCAATGGAAAGCTCATCTCCACAGATATGGAAAGGAACACAGAGGAACAACGTCAGATGGGGAAACTCAAGTTTAACACCCAACCCCAGCTCCTCCCATGCCCATCGCAGGATAGCACACAGCCCAGTGGCTAAGCCCAGCTGCTGGGCATACCCACACTTTACATATATATATATATATACGTATTTCCCAATAACAACCCTTCTTCCTGATCAGCCAGAGAAGGGAATGTGATCATGACATTGACTTTTTGTGTTAGTACAAGCGCTGAGTGTGTCTGCCTGTGTCAATCTGGGTGGCGGACATGAGGATACATGTCCTGCACACATGTACACACGTGTCTATGTGCCTACTGGGAATAATACGTGCTCAGCCTCACTACTGGTTGGATCCAGGGCATGGAGCTGTGCATCCTTACCTCTGGCATGTTACTAGATTCAGCATCTCCTTTATGTGCTGTGCAAGCGTCTATCTCTTCCCAGCGAAAACCAAGTACATGCACCTCCATTTGAAAGTTCTCTTTCACAGGCTGCGTAGAATTAAACATCCCACTTTGGCTGGCACACATAGAATTCTATACGTCATTTCTACAAAAAGTGCTGAAGTACCCCAATACAAACCACATGCTCTACCACAAGCCTTATATTCATATAAAGCTCTTTTTTAAAAATTGTATGTATAATGTGTAGAGGGTGGTTTACAGACTAGATGACATATAGATATGTTGCTGGAACAAAAAGCAGTGCTTATATCTGAGCAAACTTTCTCTCCAGAACAGAGCTATCAATTTAAAAAAGCAGTTAGTAGTTTTATTTCACATTTCTAAACTTTGTAGCAGAAGCAGTATATACCACTTATTAGAAGAATTTTTCTTCATGGGGCGCATGCCCTTGCAGAATGCTTGCTTTTTTCAAGCTATAAAAGTCTTAGTATTGCTAGGAAATAATAAATCTGTACAGAATGTAAATTTATCTAGTAAATTTGAAGGGGGCTGTGAGAAAAGAAGGCAGCAAGCACCTGGAGGAGACCAAAGACTGAAACTGTTTGTTCTAGAGGGGCAGTAAATCAGACAGACAGGCTGGAAGTGGTCAGGCTGGGAGAAAAAGGTGCCACAGGCTTACTCAAGTTGAGTAGCACAAACACATTTGGTGGTTAACTCCAAAAATTGCAGCAGCTGATTACAAGGTGGTAGTTCAGAGATATTCACAGCTGTTGAACAGTCTTAGAGAGGACTAAGGGAGAATAAACCAAGGGAAATATTCTCGTAAATGTTTGAATTGGAGTTCAAATCACTGAAAATCAATGTCTTCTCACAGTGTTTGCCTAGTATATCCTAGAGCATCATACTTGTATAAGTAAATACGTCCATCTATATAACCTTAGACTGCAGAAAGGGTGAACAATCCCTGACCTGTGTGAACTACATACCATGTTACAGCCTTGAGAGCTCAGCTATGAAAGCCTCAAATTCAGAGGTACTACAGCAGGATGTTGTTTCACAGTTTTCCCAAAGACAGTGGAGCATTAAGGATACAAATAGTTTCTAGCAGTGTTTTTTAGCAACGATTGTCTTTCAAAGGCTTATTGACATTACAGCTATCATTCTTCACAGATCATCCTCGCTATCTCTCCGTAGATTCATTCCAGGCTCAGTATAAAAACAGGAATATTGATTTGGGTTCAGCCTGCCAGTCCTCATTGCATCCTTCTGTGAGATACTCCCTCCTGTGGATTAAAATTGTTGTTTGAAGGATCCTGAGATGAATAGACAGAGGCAGTCACTAGGCTTTCCCTCAAAAGCTACACATACATGGATGCAGGAGTTAGAACAGAGCACAGCACATCTTTTAAATCAAAGCAACCAAATACTATACGTTCAGTCACTCTGCTGCTTTAGCCAACAAGCTATTTATAGAGTAATGCATACTTATCTTCTAGATGTACCAAAAATTTGAGAAAAAGAGTTGCAGAATTATCAAACTACACAAAAATGTCTAATCAGTTCATCTTGTTTCCCTAGAGCCCTTTTAGTCATAGTGCTTTTAAGATCTTTTTCTCTAATACATTACTTTGGACATATTTTTAAAGTGTCTGAAAAGCCAGATCAGGTTGTGGTATTTGTTTGGAAAAGGAAATAAACCACAGCTGTGTCTGCTGCTTCAAATGCTTTGATGGAAACTATCTCCAACCAACAGCACAGGTTTACACTGACTGTTCTGCATGCCTTCTGCCCTCTGAATGGAGGGTGACCATAAGACACAGCTCCTCAGAGCAGTTCACAGCAACGACAACCACTTAATCTCTTGAATTCATTTCAACATGATTTGAAAAGTCTAAAAGTGATTACACACATTCATGTTAGAACTATTAGTCAGGTACTGTGAAACTGCCTCAAGTGAAGAAGTCATAGACTTCTGGGGACCAGATTATTCTGAGGAATGTCACTGTGTGCTTGAAATGTTTAATCTCCTCTCCAGCACTTACTACTGGCCACTGGCAGACTGGGTACTGCACCAAAGGGAACATTATTGCAACACAGAATCCATATACTTTGTAGTAGAAATTGCCATAGTTATTAGTTTGTGTGCTGACTTCAAATTATGCTCAGTCATTGAGGCATTTTGAAAAATCCAATACACTTCTATTCATCTTTCATTCCCAGAATACACATTTACTGATGTAGAATAAGAAGCCAATAAGGAAATGGATTTACCTTTCACGGTAGCTTCTCAAAGGTTACTTGGATTTCTTCTGTGTTTCTTTTCTTCCCAAGTTTCCCAGAATTTTTTAGAATCCCTGTTACTTGAGCATCCTTAGGTCATGTCTGTCTTGCGAAGCTAAGAGTTATACCCATCAATCATAATGTCTGAAACTCAGCTGTGTCCTAGCTCCAGCATCAGAAACATCTACCAAATGTGTAAGAAGGGTCATGTACAGGACACCTGCTGATAGACTGGGCTGCAGTAATCCTGCCTTGCACCTGGTGCATCCAAATTTCCTGAGTGAGATCTTGGGCTGGCTTTATGTTATCACACACGCTTATATTCTCCTTCTCAAGGAAGGAGAGTACTTCTCAAGGCGTCAAGTACTTGAGCTAGGCTGTTTCAGTGTGTGAGTGTTTACACAGGGAACAGCAGATAAAACCGATCTTGAGAGTACTCAATAGTTCAGTTCTCCATCACATACTTAACTTGCCGGTTCCTTCTGCCTGAAGGCTTCCCTTCTCCTTAACACAATCATGTGTGTGGATTCTTTAAGGGCAGTGAAATTAATGGTTTATCAACACTACCTTTTGTAAGTCCCTGTGGGCTGGACCTGCCTGTGCTCTGAGGTGATCAGACCCAAGAGCCAGTTCACATTTGCCAGGACTGTAGCGGAGCTGGAGCATGCTTACCTATAAAAGCTCACACAAGAGTAGCCTGGGAGGGGCTGGGCTGCTGTTGGCAAAGCAAGCCTTTCTGCCATCACAAACACTGACATAGCCAACAACACCAGGCCAGTCTCCATCTCCACTGAGGTGCCAGACACCAAGCATTTCATTGCTGCCATGGTTTTTTTAAAGGATGTGCTGACTGTCTGTACAAATCAGTAACACCTGAGTCTCTGGTGGCTCTTGGAGAGCAGGTGCTTCTTGCTTGCAAATGTCACATTATGTTTTTCAGTTATTTGGGCTGCATAAAACAGCACACAGTAGCAGAAAAATAGGGTCCTCTTGAAGAAACAGAGTCATAATATTGAGCATATCAGGCTGTTTATAGCCAGTACACGGACTGTGTTAGTAGAAGGCCTTACATGCATGTACCAAAGATTACCTTTTCTTACTAGGAATGATAATTGAAATGTCATTTCTGCTATAACTGTTTTGTATTGCTGATACAAGCCCAAAACATTATTGGACAGGTGTTAATCCAAGAATGATGTATCTTTATAATGAAATGTTTGGGTAACAATTCAAGGGTGATTTATGAACTATAATGTAAAATACACAGGATTGTTTTTGAAATACTATCATGTCACACCATAGTGAAAAGAGCAAGGAAAGTGAAATATAGCACTAACCATGTTTTGCTGCAGAAAGCCATACACGCATTGTTCTTGTGGGTTTAGTACAGGGGAAAAATATTTTCTCCCAGAAATAGCCACAGATGAGTCTTATGTAGCTATACATGTACGCTCGTTAACACTCACATGAATAAATAAGTTACAGGCCAAATTTGTCGCGGGGTTGCACAAAACAAACTATAAACATGCAAACAACAGGAAGAGATGCAAGCTAGCAAAACTGTTCCCATGAGTTTCAGGTACTGGTGTACGCTCTTCATTTGTTGAGCAACTCATTAGCAGGTTTCTTAAGTTAAATGAAAAGATTCAACAAAAAAAATCTCTACATACTTGTGCTCCTCATTTTACCCTCTCTAAAATTAAAGTTCTTTCATATCTGTCACATTTACAGTACAGAAACTTCACAAAGATATATCAATCTTAATACATAACTTACCCAGTGCAGTTAGAAATGTGGTCATTAAAATTCTAAAAACACCAGAAGCATAAAAAAGAATGGACAGAATAATCAGAAAACCTTAATTACTATCTGTGCTGGTTTTGGCCATGGTAGAGTTAATTTTCTTCATAGTAAGTAGTATGTGACTATGTTTTGGGTTTGTGCTGGCAAAAGCATTGATAATTCAGGTATGTTTTGGCTATTGCTGGGCAGCGCTTACACAGAGTCAAGGCCTTTTCTGCTTCTCACACCACCCCACCAGCAAGTAGGCTGGGGGTGCACGAGAAATTGGGAGGGGATACAGCTGGCATAGCTGACCCCAACTGACCAAAGGGATATTCCATACTGTATGACATCATGCCCAGCTTGTAAAGCTGGGGGAAGAAGGAAGGGGGACGCATTCAGAGTGACGGCATTTGACTTCATAAGCAACCATTACACATGATGGTGCCCTGCGTTCCTGGCGATGGCTGAACGCCTCCGTGCCGATGGGAAACTATGAATGACTTCTTTGTTTTGCTTTGCTTCCATGTGTGGCTTCTGCTTTACATATTAAACTGTCTTTATCCCAACCCATGAGTGTTCTCACTGTTAGTCTTCCAATTCTCTCCCCTATCCTGCTGTGGGGGCGGTGAGCAACTGGCTGTGTGGGACTTAGTTGCTGCCTGTAGTTAAACCACACCAAAAATCCTAACATGGCAAAATTATTCACATATTTCCTAGAGTCTCCTCTGGTTTAATTTATCAATAAAATAATTCTGCTGGGATAGTCCTGTCACTGAATACATTTCTCCTGCCATAACCAAATGAGCTGTATAGCTCATAGTGTTACCCTATCCCAGGCTTGCTAGACATAAGCCTGGACTAGCTAAAGATAAGCCTGGGAGCATCTTGCCAATATGTGAGGGATGATGTGCTGGCGAGCTCCTTCAGTCTGCCATCTCACTGGAGGCAGGGGACGGAGATCCATGCGGCAGCAAGGGCTATTGATGTGTTAGAAACAACAGAAGCACCTGAGAAGAGTCCTGTAGGAATTATGACTTCTCCCTGCGAAAAGGTGACTGGATCAATAGCCCAACTGAAATGCATCTACCCCAATGCACACAGCATGGGCAACAAACAGGAAGAGCTGGAAGCCATTGTGCAGCAGGAAAATTATGATCTAATTGCAATCACGGAAACACAGTGGGATGACTGACACAATTGGGGTGCTACAATTGACAGCTATAAACTCCTCAGAAGGGATAGGCAAGGAATTTCTGAGATTGCATGCCAAATATATTGAGTCAGTAATGTGAATGAACAGTGATTTTAACATACATGTTCTACTTTTAAAATAAGTCAGATTTGCCTGCCACGTGCTCCTTCAGCAGCCATTCTTTAAAATAATTAAATAAATAAACATATTAAAATCAACACTGTCAAGTGTATTTTTTTCCAAACAAATAATATCAGAGTCAAACATAATATTAAATAACAATGAAGCATAGAGAATTTAAAAAACACTGCTCTTGTGAAAACAAGGTCAGCAGGAGCCACAGATGTGGCAATGAGATAACATTCAGCTGATCAGGTTGCCCATAACTAATGACCAACGAAGCCCATAACGATGCAACTCCACAGTATATACAACCTATCTGGTTTTTTTATTCTTCCTGTGTTTTGATTGATGATTAATCCTGGATGCCTACATAACCATGTCCTCTGGCTCCAAAACTGGCTCAGCTCTCCAAACTGCCACCAAATTCAACTAAAAGGTTCCACATAAAAATGCTTTGACATTTTCCAGTAATTGCTGTGTTTTATTGTATGTTTTCTCTTGCAGGTCATGTTCCTTAATCAGCTCCAATTTGCTCTGTGTTTATCATTACAGCAGAATGAGAGTTCAATGAGTGAAAAGTCAAATGAGCACAGACACTCCCAGATTCAAAGTATGTTATTTGACAAACATTGTCCAGCTTAACAGAGGCATTTATGGCCCTAATTAAGCCAACAGCCACCTATAATAACACCAGTACAAAAGTGTTTGAACCTTGAAAATGCCATCTCTAAGCATTTATTCTGGAATACATTGTCATTTCAGACAGCGATGACTTGGTGAGAGGGAGGAAGCTGCTTTTCCAGATGGCTGGAGCAAAACTTGGTGCTGCTCATTGCTGCAAGTGGATTTAAGAGTGCAAACCTCCCTTCCTTACTAGTACAGACTGACTCTTCTCCTAAATCATGGAAGGCTGGAAAAGTGTCCTCATTTGAGTTAGAACAGAACTTATTCCATTCAGTGATTTCACTTTCCAGCTCAGTCTCTGCTCAGTGGCTGCACTGTCTGAAGTTAACGGCACAGTTTTGCAGACAGGGTCTGCTTCTAGAGGTGATAACGCTTGATATTTGCTGTTACTACCAGGGACTGGTGTGCAGAAAGGCTCTTGGCTCATCCTTGCTCCTGTGCAGACCAAGGTCACTGCTAAATCCTGTGTACCACGCTGGGGTGCAGTAAGTGAGAGGCTGCACCTGCGGGGAGGAGCAGACAGGACAGGTGACCCTGAACTGACCAACAAGATATTCCATCCCATAGATGTCATATTCGGTATAAAGCTGAGGGACCACAAGGGTCAAGCTCTCTTCTTCAATGGCCGGCATCCGAGGAGGACTCTGTCCATTCTGCCTTTGATACCAATCCGTGCAATCCTGAATCCAGTTCTGGAATCCAGCTCCTGCGTCTGGTTCCCGTCTGCCACTGAGTCCAGTCTGGGACTTCCCCAGCACTTGCCCCACAACATCAGTGATGACGGTGATGTGTTTGCAATCAGGGGGGTGGGGCTCTGTATTAGTATTGTACATATTTCTACATATATAATTTTATTTTTATTATTATTCTCATTAAAACAATATTAGTTTTCTTATCCAATCATAAGTCTCCCTCTCTTATTCCCTTTCTCTTCCACTTTGGGAAGGGAAAAGGGTTAATAGAGAGCATCTGCATTCGTCTAGTGGTGGGCCCAGCCTTCACCCATGACAAAAAGTTACTGCATGTGGATTTGAACTAGCAAAAGACCAGAGACTGAAGAATTCAACCCTGCATCACTTGCTGCACACAACTTACCAGAAGGCTTGTATGATCAAGACTTGCACTTAGAGAGGACAAAAAGGTAATGGCACAGATTGGTGCAGAGTTGTATTAGAAAGGGGTGGAGTCATTCTGGACCTGGGAGCATGGTCAATCGTAAGAATACACTAACTCATCTGACAATGTCAAAAAGTTTTAAAAAACAAATGGAAATTGTGATTACATAATTTATTTTGAGAAAGTAAAAAGTGTAGGATGAAAATTGTGGCTTTACATGGTCATCATTTTTGAGTAGTATGTTTTTTCCCTAGGTGTAATATGTATCAAGTTGCTAGTGGAATATTCCTTATGCATAGGACACACACCAACCAGTCTAGCTTTCTTCACAGCATTTTCAATGCAAACATGATCGGCTTAGTCACAGTGTAAACAAGACTAAGTAAATAAATTATGAAGTATAATAAAGTGAATTGGAATGAAGTTCATTTGCTGAGTAAACAACTATCAGAGCAGTAACAGCAGTCATGTATCTGATGTAACAGCCAAAACATAGTAGACTATAGATCCACTGTTACCATAAACCCTGATCTCAGCAGAACCTCTTAATGAAGTAATTTTTCTTGTGATTTCTGGCTGCTGATGTATTTAAGAATTACAGCAAGAATATTGACTGAAATGTTCACAAAATAAATCACAACATTCAGTATAATCCTATAGTGCAGGCTACATTTGCAATGAGCATGACCATGCTCTGGACTCCAGATCTTCTAAACCTCCAGGCACAGCAAGAGATCACAATCTTCCACAGCATCTTTTCAGGCTACAAAGTCAAACCTACTTTTCTGTGGAAACCAGAAGTTTAGAGATGGTGCACTGATGTGAGCTTGGATGTGCCTGTGGCTAAACCTGGTACTCATAGGAAGAAGAGTTTAGAGTCTTGTGTAGCTTGTCTTACCTTTGGCTTCAAATATCCAATGTTGACAATGCTGGAGGACATTGTGAAGTTGTCTTGTAGTCTGTGGTGTGGGGAATAGATTTTCTGTGAACCCCACCAGGACTGCTCATCTATGAAATGCTACCTGTGGCAGCAGGTGATCAGTCTCAGAGGAGAAGGGAGAATTCTCGTCCTCTCTTTATTCCCATGTTTCCATATGACTGCAAAATTGTCCTCTGCCACAAGAGTTCAGCAAGTCAGTGTTTAGCAGAGGAGCATTCACCTTAATATAAGAGAAGGTAGAGGGACACATGGAAACTCTTTACAGAGGTGAAATTGGGTCTCTGATCAAGCAGACCTGATCTCCAGCCAATGAATACGCAGAAGAAGGACAAGGAGAAGGAGGAGGAGCAGGGGTGGGATGGTATCAGACTGCTCCTCCACACTACAGAGCACCCTCGCTCACCTGGATTTCAACCAGTTGAGGGGAAGCCCATTTGCCCAAGAACTATCTAGAAATGTGCACGTACTCCTCAACAGAGTACATAAAACTTATTATTACGTGTATTTTCCTCTGGAGTCTGTGAAGTTGAATGATTTCCTCAAGAATAAGTAATTATATGACTTAACCTGGATTCTCAGTTATAAATTAGAGTAACTAGGAAATTATAATTCTACAGTGGTCATTTGATCAGCTAATTATTTACAAAGATTTTTATATTATGTTTTCTGGAAAACATCATCAAAAAATATCTATGTCATAGCTAAGATTATTCTAGTAAAAAAAGTTAACAAATACTCCACTATTAGGGCTTTCATCTGCGTTTACCCTTACTTGTGTTTCCTCTTTTATCTGCTTGGCCATTTCTTACAATTAAACCAATCCTTTATCATAATGCCAGATAGCCTTCAGCTTGTTTACCTTAATCTTGACATCATACATTTTATTTTATGATTACTCAACTATGGACTCCAAGTCGTAAACCGTTTTTTATTGTCTGGAAGGGAGAATGTAATATGAAACAGAGTGACAGAGAGAAGCCTGCTAAAACGTATTTCAGGGAAATCCTTACTGAAAACAAAAAAAGTAGGTTTATTCCCACTTTTGTTGCTAGCTAAAATTAACTATACCTAAATACATTTTGTTGTAGGTTCAATACAGTGCAATTTGGGGCATTCAAGCAAATGGAAAGATTCCAGAGAAGACCTGCAAAAGCCTACAAAAAATGAGGACAGGATTGTTTTCAGAAAACACAACTAAACAGCTTGGAGATATTTCATCTAGAGGGGAGATTGTACATGGTGTCTACCTAGACATTAGAAAAGCTTTTGACACCGTTTCCCACAGCATTTTCCTGGACAAAATCTGGCTGGAGGCCCAGGCCCAAAGAGTGGTGGTGAATGGAGTTCAATCCAGATGGCAGCCAGACACAAGTGGTGTTCCCCAGGGCTCAGTATTGAGGCTTGTTCTCTTTAATAACTTTATCAATGATCTGGATGAGGGGATTGAGTGCACCCTCAGTAAATTTGCAGACAACATCAGATTAGGCTGTTGATCTGATTAAGAGAAGGAAGCTCTACAGAGGGATCTGGACAAGCTGGATTGATGGGCTAATGTCAATGATACGAGGTTCAACAAGGTCAAGTGCTGGGTCTTGTACCTGGGTCACAGCAACCCTCTGCAATGCTACAGGCTTGGGGAAGAGTGGCTGGAAAGCTGCACAGCAGAAAAAATAACCTGGGAGTGCTGGTCAACAGCCGGTTGAATAGGAGCCAGCAGTATGCCCAGGTGGCCAAGAAGGCCAATGGCATGCTGGCTTGTATCAGAAATAGTGTGGCCAGCAGGAGTAGGGAAGAGATTAACCCCCTGTACTCGGCACTGGTGAGGCCACAACTGGAATAATGTGTCCAGTTTTGGGCCCCTCACACCAAAAAGGACAATGAGGTGCTGAAGCATGTCCAGAGAAGACCAATGAAGCTGGTGAAGGGTCTAGAAAACAAGTCCTATGAGGAGACGCTGAGGGAACTGGTGTTGTTTAGCCTGGACAAGAGGCTGAGGGGAGACCTTATCACTCTCTACAACTACCTGAAAGGAGGTTGTAGAGAGGTGGGGATTGGTCTCTTCTCCAATGTGACAAGTGACAGGACAAAAGGAAACGGCCTTAAGCTGTGCCAGGGGAGATTTAGGTTGGATATCAGGAAAACTTTCCTTACAGAGACAGTTGTAAATCATTGGAACAGGCTGCCCAGAGAAGTGGTGGAGTCGCCATCCCTGGAGGTATTAAAAAGACATGTAGTTGTGGTGCTTAGGAACATGGTTTAGTGATAACCTGGCAGTGCAAGGTGAAGGGTTGGACTCAACGATCTTAAAGGTCTCTTCCCACTGAAATGATTCTGTGATTCTGTGATACGGTAACGGTCTCATATACATAGGTCTGGTGCAGAGTAGAAATAAACTTATTTTTACTGTGAGCAGGACAAGAAGTTATTGGTTTGAAACTGCAGAAAAAGAGAGAGAAATTTTGAAATCAATCTAGGAGTAAAAACGTGCTGAACTGCATCACCTCCATGGTCAAGGAATCTCTGTCTCTGAAGAAGTAAGAACAGATGAAACACCTGAGTCAAGAATGACGGTGAACCTCACGTGCCTGCGGTTAGTCAAGCAGATGGATTAAATAACAGCTCAAAGTCTCCTCCAGAATAATCTGATACATTCAAAAATCAAAGACCTCTTGAGCTGAGATCTTGCCTGTGGTCCAGCACCTTTTCACATGCCAGCTGATGAATTCTTTTTTTTTTTTCAAACTACCTGTTTCTACAGAGTGTGTCTAGGAGACATGGCATATGCACAGCACAGCTGAAGGGACTTTTCTACAGTCAAAACTTATCAGAGAGATTTCTTTTCCTGGTGCAACAATAGAAATAACCACATTTTTTCAATAAATTGTAACAGCAATTTCTCCAAGGTTTTAACTTTTGGTTGTGATGAAGTAAAACATCTCTTTCTTCAAGACCTCATTGGGAACTTTATTTCAATAGTATTTTTTTACCTCACTAAACTATGGCATTTGTGATGCTCAAATAAAGCAAACAGTAATGAGTTGTGAGTTTTTTAAACTTGTGATAGGGTGTGAAATTAATCTGTTTTCATTTCACCGGTTAATTAGAGGTGGGATGGGTATGTGTATAGTTGCAAAATCTATTATCTAGACCTCTGTCTAAAATCTGTAGAAGGTTAATTTTCTCTGTGGAACAAGTACACATGTGATTTGTCCTTCCTCCTTTTGACTAACCATGAAAGAAAAAATCATGTGAGTCTTGTTCTAATTAATTTTTCCTGTGGCTAGAAATCTCATTTATGAGTAAGTTGAATTTTTTTTTTAATTAATATAATAATATTTCCATTCACCAGTCAAAAACTATGTCTCTAGTCTCTATATTCACACATGTTGAAACAGAAGATCCTGTATTCATACCTTCTCTGAATTTATATGTATATAACAGGCTGAAATGCAGTCCTTCAATTACAAACAATTTATTTGAGTCTACTGTTTTTGCCCAACTTCATTTCTGGTTAGTTTCTAAAAATAAAAAATTTATTGGGAAGTTGCATATGTTACGGCTTTTCTGTTTAACACACTCATGATTTTCAGGCTTGTGATGAAATTAACTGCAATCTTGAAAATTAGAAAATGCAGATCTGGTTTTTTGTGTAGACTTTACCATACCAAGACGCATCTTACTGAGAAACAACCAATAGCTACACAGTATAACCACAGTGTAATCAATGTGATGACTACACCACATAATTTAGAAATCTAAACTATAGTGCATGTGTTTATGTAAGCATACGAAGATATTTTTGTTCCTATGAGTAATAATTTCTTTACCAACAGAGACAGGGCTGACATTAAAATACCTTTTGATGCACCATGGGTCTATAAACTTCTCAAAAAGGACTCAGGGTCCAGGCTTTAGGGGAGCTAAAGTGATGCCTGGAAACAAGTGAGCCCCCTCCAACTCCCGTGTGTAGGGGAGAGCTGCGCATCACAGGCTGGGACTCAAAAGATCCAGGACACTTGTTTAGTAGTGAGAGAAACGCTGGCAGCCCTCCTCCCCCTGAGACAGGTGAGGAGGTGTATCACCATCCTTTTAATAAGCTCTCAGAGACCTAGCTTTTGCCACCCAAGTGGTGACCTCTGTTCTTTCCATACAGCCATTAGTGACCCTTTTAATACAGCATAGCTAGAGGTATGCTCCTCATGCTAAAGATCTCACTGACACCGCGAGGCTTCCTGGTCTTCTGCTCCCTTCTCTGCTACTCAGGATTTAAACCTCGGCTCACACTGGAGCTCACCCAGGGCTGCTGTGAGCCTCTCTAGTAAAGACTTGGAATAAGACTCTAATAAAGACATGAAAGAGCTTAATTTAGTTTGTCAGATGAGAAAATTGGGTGGTGAAGTATCTCATTTTATATGACCCACCAATTTCCCACCCTTTACTAGTGAGACAGATCAGTTTGACAGTTGCCAAGTCTGTAAGAAGGCAGAATTACACGGTCCTGAGCAAGCCATTAGGATCTTTGGTGGAGGAGAGCTCTGGTCTATCTTTATTTGGCATCAGCTCAGTGATTCACAATAAAACCATTCATAGTCTCTCTTTATAGATGCAGCAGGCTGGGGAAAATGCTGAAAAATAGAAGGTGCTGCCTGCACTGCCTCTAGAAGCTGTCAAATTTATGAGTTGACCAAAACTGCTGAAATGGTGCCAATTTGTAGGGTTACAACCAGTAATTCTTCAATGCTTTCCGTTAAGAAACAGGATATTGTTTACAAGAGGTCAAATAATCTACTCCATTACACAGTCCAGCCTCTACGAGTTATCATCTATAAATAAATTATGTAGGGAAGTTCTTTCAGCTGTCACAGATAACGAACCCATTGAGATCCACTGTGTCACCTTTGCCAGCAAGCATGCTACACAGCAGGGGATGGAGGAAAGTCCTGTGTGTCTTGACGGAGACACCCCATGAACCTAAACATTTCACTGAAACAAAACTAAGTGACAGGACGGATGGCATGGCCACAGAGCGAAATAAACCACCATGGCTAAGCAGAGGAAAGCAGCAATTATAAGACTTCTGTCCAGATGAGGAAAGGAAAGAACAGACATACTTTGGTAATACACGTCATATGAACCCAACGGAGCCCACAAGAAGAAATGCAAGTTTGTAATGATCACTTTCCCATGTGGTTTGTTACACTGCTTGTGCCCTAGCACTACTATGTTTTATAGTTTAATGGTGGTTTTTAAATTAAAATTCTACATATTTTAATTTTATTATGACTGTGGAATGGAAACTGTGTCCAAGCTAACCGGATATGCTTATTGTCTGCTAGCTATCACATGTACACATTCTCAACTCACACGTGTGCACACACAGCAATCTGACACAAGCAGTTTTAAAGTACAAGAATGAAGTTTAATGTGTTTTAATCATACTGCAATTACCATTAAATCCGCGGGGAACTGTTTACATCCGTTTGTTTTTCAAGCACAAATTTAACAACCTTTTAAGAATTAAATAACAATAGTTCTATAAAATGGTTTTTAGATAATTTTGTACCAGGAACCTTACTGATCTGCTGTAGAAATTCAACATATAATTTAAATTTGGATTTTATGTTCATCAGAGATGGGACACCAGCTTCCTTCTGAAACGGTAGCTTTAGTCTGTCTGGATAATTACTAACTGAAGATTCTCTCATAAATCTAGATTCTAATATGTTCTAGCTTGTGATAATGAAAGAAATTGCAGCAACTCTTTTTTTATATCTGGCCATATGTCTGGATAGTAAATCCACCAGTTTATCAAAGAAATTGAAGGAGGGAAAGGGTAATAAATATTATAACTCTTGTATGTTTTCCAAAATAAGCTATATTGCCTCCTAGCCTAAGTCTTGGCAGTATTGACATTCTTCACAGCGGTAATGTGATAGGGTCAACACTGAATGTTCTTGAAGATCCTATCTTCATTTAGAATACATAAAATCTAGTACTGATCAAGATTTCAGCTGTTAATAACTTGCTAATAATCTGCCAGACTAATGACAGAGTGTCCGTTTGACTAAGTATATCAGCTAAGCAAACTGACACTAGCAGTCAGCATGAAAAGCCACTTTGTCCCGTAAAGGCATGACCTTGTCCATGTACATGAAGCCAGTCCAATTTGATTTCATCTATCAGCGAAGAGAGAAGGATGTTTTAAGGAAGAAATCAAAGTAATCTGAGCTAAATTTAACTAGCTTGGCATGACATGATGGGTCAGGATGGTTACCCTGGACAAGATTTTGTACATATTCTTTTTGTAAAATTTTTGTAAAAGATTTTTGTAACTTCTTTACAGAGGACCATGAATACCAGAAATACTTGTGATTAAATGACAGTTTTACAATTGACTTCAATATAAGAAGGGCTTTGTCCAAAGGAAAAACAAAGGTCTCACAACACCACCAGTACAGAACCTGAAAAACTACATTGTGCAAGCAGGTGGATAAACATGTGCTAGAGACAGTCCAGTTTGTCAACAGCGTAGCTGTTCTGAGGTTATCCGTGGTAAAGCACATGAAAATGCAAGTGATACACCCGTATCCAAAGATAGCTCGAAAGTGACAGAAGGATGTAACATAGACAGCAGAATGTCTGGGAGAAAAAAGTCTCTGAATACCATGACATAGAAAAACATACAAGTTACACAACAGATTTCCAAGAATTAAGTAGAGACATGAAAATCAGGTGGAGAACAGCTCAAGGGACAAGAGAGAAAAATCTGTCATATAAAACTGGGAAGTGTAAACTAACAGATCTCTTTTCCTTATCAATACTATAACCCTTCATTTCTGTTCTTTTTTTCCTAAAATGCAGTTGCTATTAACAGCATGGCAAGAATTTCAGATTTCAGCCATCTGGTCAGGAGTTACTTGGTCAAGAAAATTGTGTGCTTGTTCTCCAAACCCTGATGCGCTCTTGCACAAGATGAGACTTCATTTATTTAGACTTGAAACAATAAAAACACACTCTTTTCCAGGTAAATATCCTAACAGGAATTCATTACACATTGCAGTGGAACTCCATCACTCTTGGGGCAGCCCAGAGTGACAGACACCTCCTGCGCACCGTTCCTCTCCAGGAAGAACCCAAAACTACTGCCACCAATGCCAGCTGATGGTGCCCAGCACTATTAGAAACATACTCTCCACTTTGCCTTGCAGAGAACTTTGATTCAACCATACCCCAGCTTCTTGCTAAAACAGCGATGATTTATAACTTCATCAATTTAATTGCATGTTAGATGTTAGAATGAACAAATAGTCCTTCTCCACAGATCGAGGTGTAAAAGCTGGTGCTGAAACTGTTCAGCAGCGCTATAATGTATGTCAGGCAGAGGTTTCCTTAGAACAAAACCTTGACTTACCTACTGTGATGCCTTACATGTATTACCTGCTTCACAATGAAGAGCAGAATATCTGTTAGCAGATTCTTCTCTTAGCAACACCAGATTTTGTTGTGGCTAATGCTATCAAGCATCTCTCTGCTTTTTGAAAGAGTTCCCAACTTCTATTTTACTAAAATGTGACAGATCTTGAAAGCTGTCTAAACCAAGCTTATGTCAGAAAACAAGCCAAGCATTACGAAAATTTTTTTACTTTCTTCAGTCCAGTTATGTGTCATGACATCAGCTGAAAGCCTCAAACAGGATTACTAGTCTGTAACTAATGCCAAGCTAGATGGGATTTATAATCAGTTCAGCATAGAAATTTATAGTAATGTTTAATCAACAATACAGAGATGTCTAAGATGAGTGCATATCACAGTGCAAAGAGCCCCTGCACTGAACTTTCTTCAGAGGTTTCATTTGACAATAACAAAGGGATTGCCTCAGGGTTCATGTTGTTTTTCTTTAGCTCATTCCAGCCAAATTCTGTCCAAACAGAAAAGCACCATTCTGTGATGATGCTCCAGCACAAGAAAGGACAACTACTTTCCATTATTGCAAGTAACAAGGGAGTTGGCACTGGAGATCAGAGAGTGATCCTGTAGGCTTTCTAGCTAAGCTTCCCCACCTAAGGAGAAACGTTCACCTTTAGAGCACTTAAAAGGTAGTTTTTGCAGCTCACTCATACAAATCACCTTGAGCAGATTTGAGATTTAGGCCCCAATCCTTTAAAGTACATGTGACTAGCATAAATGTATGATTACAGTCTTTCCCATACATGCGGGCCCATTTTCATTCCTGCTGTGTGACGAGGAATGGAACAGCATTGCTTCCTGACAACTTTGTTATCACTGTTGAAAAAAATCTAGATCAGTTTTCCCATGCACTTGAAAGCATTTATGTGCCTCCCAAAGCTGATATGCAACTAGACTGGGAAACGCTGAGCCTTCCCTATTGTACCGTTATTCCATCATTCTGTCTTTAGCTGCCAGTATCTTCTCTGTAGTTTCATGAAGCTGAGAACATAGAACTGTCAATTAATTTCTGTACGTGCCTTTTAAAAGGGTTATTTTTGTCATATGAAAGCTAAAGAATACGTGGCTTTCCATGGAGAGAGGAGGATGAAACCTTTCTGAAGAGTACATCTTAAGTGATTGAAGGCAGCGCTTTGTGTTCTATTTCACCCATTTATGTTAACCACAGGTCTGACCGATCTGTGGGAACACAAAAGCTATCTGCAGTAAACCATGAATTTAAGGTCAAAAAGTGGCTCTAATAGGTAAGGGAGTACGTTTCTAGCCACTGGAGGAAATAATACTGGTATAGAATATGTAAGATACAGAATAAAAAAAAAACAAACCAAAACACAATCTTTCCCAAATAGTATTCCAATAACTCCATAGCATTATTTTCCTTTGTTCCATCTACAAGGATTTCATACACATAATATCCCAAGTTGTCTGCAAGCTCTCAGTTCCTGCACCACAGTGAAATTTGACTCCAGATTCAAATACCTACATTCAGATGTCTACATGTAGGCATCCACATCTGAGCCAGCTGTATAAGCTTTCCACAGAGAGCAGCATTCCGGTCAAACCAATCAGCAGAGCCTACAGACCTGTTCATCGTGCCCCAAAATAAATGTCAAGGGCTTGATTAATTTGCCTGAAATTAAGCACTCGCTGCCTTTTGTATAACATCAAGTAGGGCATCCTGCTTCACCTTAATCTGCCACTCCAGAAGGACCCAGTTCTTCCATAGGGGTTTTGTCCTGTGGCTGTGTTGTGTGGGTGTCTCATACATCCTGAGACATCTCAAGTAATGGTCGAAACTTTAAAGCAATCAAATTAAGATGTTAGTGGCTAGTCTTCAAGCATCATTGACTCCACATCAAGAACTCCCAAGCACCTATATTTATGGACCTAAATTCAGGTGTCTCAATCTCAAATCAATTCTACCTTGAGAGATTGATCTTAAATACCACCGACCAATCTTTTGATAATCTCTTTTACGCTTTTTATTTCATGTTAATAACAGAAGTCAGTAAATTGCTAAACATTCTACTAGGAGAGTTGAAGCATCAGTATCATAACAATGTATTTTAGGTATTCAGTGTCTAGGAGGAACTGCTGGATTTTGATAGAAAATGTGATAGTTATTTTTTAATGATAGTATTATAATTTTACGCAAAATACAGTATTCCATATTATCAGGTCAGAAAACTTAGGAAATGTCAGACTACAATTAAATATGTTCTACACATGAGAACAGAAGATGAATACATCATGTCTCAGTGGGCAGACTGTTCTTGTGACAGAGATAAAATTCTGTAATAATTGTACCAGTAACCAAGTTATTAAGAATGCTCCTAATTGAAGTCCATGTGAAAACACAATGTTCCAATTGAAATTAAATTGATAGGGAAGAGATTAACGTGTCTTTTCCACTTCCATTAAGACTCAGAAGTACACTCACATTCCTACCAGAAATAAACACAAAATACATGGAATTTCTAAATCCATGCAAGACTAATTAATAAATCTAATCCAGAATGAAAAAAAAAAATTGTATTAGTTAAATTCTAAGTTCTCAGAAGTTAATGCACTTAAGCAGCTTGGTAGGGATCAGCATGCAATACCCACTGGGACCGATGAAATGGGACAGTAATCACTGGATCTCCCGACTGTCCAAAACACGGAAGAAAAGGCCTTGAAAGTGCAGCTTTATTACATCAAAGCTCTTGGCCCAAGCACTTAGCCAATATTGTTTCTGCCAATTCCATTACCAAGTTAGTCACTCATATCCATCCCAGAAAAAGAAAGTCTGCATAACACTGTCTCAAATTTTTCAGCACCGGTTTTGACCAATGATAAAGTGATTTTCTGTATGCTTTGCCATATGTTTATGCATAAGCTACTCTGTCCTATCTAAGTTAATCAGTGTAACAACTGCTAAAGGTAAAAGAATCACTGTGGCAAACAAAATAATCTTTAAGCTTTGACAAAACACACTCCCACTTTTTCTCAAATGTCTCACACAAACGTATTTAACAACTAACAAAATGCAGGTTTTACTCTGGGATCATAGACCTGTGAACGCCTTACTTTACAACTCAACAGAATCTCAAATTTATTAAAAATTGTGTCTTGTTTCAAGTTAATACTGAAGACCTTTCGCAGAATAGTTCCCTGCTTGGTGGAAAAAGAAAACTTAAAACAACGTTAAGAAGTTTGAAGGAGATAATGGTATTACTGCAAGAGAGAAGAGAACAAGAATTGAGTCTAGAGCAGGGATGTAGCAGGTGAAAGAGCAGTGATAAAATCTGGTTTAATTAAATTTACTCTGATGTCATTTCAAAGCCATCACCTTGAAGAGTTCATGGAGGGTAGTTGAGGCTCCAAAAGGCTGGTAAAGGGAAAATCAAGGGTCTTCCTTTGGAAATGAGGGAAATGGCAGCCGGAGGATTACAAGTCAAATAATTCCCATTCTATGCATCCCAAACTTGACTCAAACAATAAAGTTTCCTGCAGTGGAAATTTGCAGAAACTTCTGCGGTATTCACTGATAACCACTCAAGTTTAGGAAAGTCCAGTCTAAGAAAGTATCACCCAACGTCTTTCAACAAGCTCTGTCTTACCTGAATGCATCAGTTAAATTATATTGAGACATCACATAGATATAGTTTAGAATGCAATTAAAAGATGTCTGTTTATTGCATTTAGCCTAGAAACAGCACAAAATGTACAAACAATCTTATATTCTGAGGTTACTAAAATCCTTTTTTTCGCAAAGTCATTTGCAGCATATCCTGTGAATGAGTAATTCTTGCAAGAACAACTATCCAAATTTTAAAGGCACCTATTCTGCCAGAAATAGCTAATACTGAATATTCAAACATTAGTTGAAAATAACACTTTCAGTTACCAATCAAATCCTGATATAAAATCCCTCTTCTTGCAAAGTGTGGTTTTGTACGAAAAAACTAACAGGTGGAGGAAGGAGTGGAAAATTTTCAGTGACTGGCATAGGCTGTGGCAATATACTTTAAAACTATTCTGGATTACTATTTCTTCGGTGGCATGGAATTCATTGCCTTCTGTCTGTTTGTAAGATGACTGAATTTTATGTCAAATAGGAAACATATGCTTTTCCTTGTTTTATAAAATTAATATTTTTCATATGACTAATAATACATATAATTCATACAATTTCCAGTAAACATACAACTTTAAATGTTTTTCCTGTGGTCATTCAGAAAAAGCAGAATACATTACAGATACCAGGCTGACTACTACTGAGAAGGTTTTCTTTTCTTGAAAAATAAACAGAAAGACGAAAAACAGATTGAGACAAAATAGGGATAAGCATTTCTTCCACTCTTCAACACAGATGTCTTAATGTATCAGACTCTTATAGTTCTTGAGAAACCCGCTGGAGAGGAGTTCACTGATTCAGCAGTTAATTATTTCTTTACATGGATGGCACACACAGGCCGAGGACTCTGACCCACGTGCATTTTGGTTTTGAAAGCTTAGGAACATTTCTAGTTGTATTTCTCATTTTGCTTTTTGTTCCTAGAGCGAGGGATAAAGCTGCCATGGCCCTCTCATTGCAGCAACAGGACAATCTGTTCTACATGAGCAGACGGGGGCCTCCGGGCAACGAGATCGGAAAATACCACAGTGGCAAATCTGCCAGCAACATCGATCAACATTGCAGACTGGAAAAAAAAAAAAAAAAGTAAGTCCAAGTTCTGGTCAGCCTGACTGACAGCTGGATGGTAGGAGTGGCTCAGCCATTGACTACCTGAGCCACAGGAGGCTGCATTTGGCTTGTGAGCATTCCTTAGAGTACCCTTGTGCCAAAATTCCTCAGATACAGATGACGGAGTCTCAGCAGTTCTTCAGGAGTGTTTTCAACTTTGTTACTGCTTCCTGTTCCCGTTACATTCACATACAGTCGACCAGGTTTAAGTAACCCTCAGGATGTGACAGCGTGAAAATAATGTTTGACATTGACTTCCCTTGTTGGTAATTCCACAGTTCACAGCAGATAATAAAACTTTCCAATAGCATTTACTTGAGAACTCACAGCAGCATAAATACGGTGTTCAGTTCACGTGGGGTCTGCTACGTCATATTCTGACTGCCTTTGATCGAGAACAAACTCTGAAAAATCATGCCAGACAAATGGCACATCGACATACCCAGAATTTAAGGAAAACCGGTGCTGCTTCAAGGTCCACAAATGCTAAGCTGTCTGGTTAGTCAGATCTTGAGGCCAAAGAAACAAATTTAACTCGCAGCTTTCCAGCATACGCTCTGCAAGGCCATAGCCAATAAAAAGACCTCTATATTTGAGTCTGGTTTGAAAGTCACCCACTTCCCACTGAGTTCCTATAAATTCCAAATCATCAGCTGTGTAACTTGCAGCTATTTTCTTATAAACATAAGTTATTTAAGGCATATTTTCTGGCATCACAATGGTAGTTTCCATTGTTACACTCTGTTAAAACACAAAACATAAAGTGCATATGTAAGCATTTATGCTTTACAATAACTTATTTATCCAAAGTCACCATATGGTCGTACCCATCTGAGGGAAAAGGTGCTACAGGAAGATATATATATGCTGGAGAAAAAAAAATGTGACAGAGTTTTCTGCTCTTGTATACACATCAGAATTTACTGGGTCATTTTATCACTCCAGTAACCCTTCCTAAGTATTTCAGATGAGCAGCAGTGTGTCAGAACAATCCCAGGGCCAGATCTTCAACAACTGCAGTTTCAGAAGACTTAACTCCTCAGTGCATCTGCGGAAGGCTGGCATGAACAGAAGTCTTGGAAACACAAGGGTAGAGCTTATGCGGCTAAATTTAGCATTCATTTCAAGACACGGTTTAGCTCCTCAGATTCCTGTTAAAGCTGAGGTACTGCATAATTCTCTGAACCTTTGGTCATATGCCTCATGCTGCACACTCCCTGCTGTATCTTAGGTAGATCCTGGCTGTGCTGTACTGTGAATGCAACTTGGGACTGGTTTAGCTAAGGAACTTAGGAATGGGCACGCCCAAAAATGAGAATCTAGTGTATAATACTCATGTAGGCTTCTTCTGTGGTCAAAGGATTGCTGGCTACCCGGCTTATAGTGACTTGAGATGAAGTACTCTCTGGAAGGGCCTCTGTCTTTCTAGCAACAATGAAGAGAGTCTGAACAAGTAATTTTCAGTGGATATTTTAGATGACTGGAAATAGTGAGATGAATCCCACCTCCTGGGCTGATCATTTCTGGCACCAAAGAACTCATAATGAGTGTAGTCTCGTTCATTGCATCTATGAAGGAGAGACCTAGGAAAGAGCTCAGGACTGTACAGTGGGACTCTGTCCGAAATTCAGAATTCAGCTGAGAGGAGTGAAAATGGAAGAACAATTAAGTAATATATTCCCTTCTGCCAATTCTGCGTTCCAAAGCTGAAATACAACTCAAGAGCATCACCAAGTGACCACAGATTAAAAGTATATTTTAAACGTAACCACAGTGTACATTCAACGATTTCCCTTTGGGTATTTTTCGGACATCTCCACTCATTTTCACTCTCTTTTTGATGCTTGGTATTCACACCAGTAGCAACCGTTTTCGAAACTGATCCTACACTGACTTTATTCCTCTAGCAATACACATTTACAATACAGATGTAAGACAAAAAGATGGAGCACCAGTAGAGTTTTTTGGCATGTCACAAAAATAATTATCTGGTACTGCAAGACACTACAATGCTGCATGCAGCTCTGAGGCAGGTGTCAGTTTATCTTGTGATTGTCTGGGAAACTGGAAAAAAAATCAAGGAGAAACTCCCAAATCTGAAGGAAATTCCTAGAGTATTATTCTCTCACTTCTAACTAATTCTTCTTTTCTGTAACATTAGTTTGGCCACTTTCAACAAGTAAAGAAAACTTGAGCAAATTGACAGAACATTTAATGGAAAATCCATGGAAAGCTCTCTTATGCATGTGGGCAGTTTGGTTTCCTCTCCATTAATGTTGCCTGAGAGAATCAGTTAACTGCTTACTATGTTTGACCTCGTCAGATTCTCATGCAGACATGCTGTGAGAGCCTCAAACTTTAACATTTCTATTCTTAACAGGAACGGCTTGTACCGTATGTTTGTTGATGAATAACTACATGCAAAAATTGATGAGATCACAGAGCTATAAAATAACTTCTCTAATGGCAAGAAAAATAAAATTCAGTTTTGCCAAGCTGTGCATGTCACTATCTCAGATAAAAGCCTAAAGTATTTTTCATTTCTTATACAGTAAGATTCACTAAATAATGTCACTGAAAATGTAGGCACCTGACAAGAAAAAGCTGTTAACAAAACCAAACAAACAAACAAAGGTAGGGCAAATTTAAGTTTGTAGGGTTCAAATTCTGCTATCATTGTACGAAGCAAACTGATTCTTCTTTGCTTCTGCTGATAGCCTTTGTGAAACGCATCACCATTGGAGGGGTAATGTTCTTGCTACAAAAACCTTTATCACAGTTATTTACCAGGTGCTCTCAGTCCTCCCATAATCAAATCTGAAGCCTGACTAAGCCAGCTTACACATAGGTGTGAGAGAGGAAAACAGCCGCCGCAAGTGGAAGTGAAAAGGAAGACTGCTTAGAGCTACAAACTGGGCTATTCAGCTCTCTGGGCAAATAAAGGTCAAAACATGCTGATGACAAAGCTTGACTTTCTAGTCACTCTTGGACAGTAGAAGGCATATTTCATAACCATTGCACAGCCATATCATATGTATAGCCCTGATGTAAAACCTCCATTGTCTTTGTATTGTAATTCTACCATCAAATAAAGTTTAGAAGATAACTGCTAATCTGGATGTTGCAGATCTCTTAGTCTGCAATGAAAGAGGTTGAAGCTTTACTACAGTAACCTAGGTTTGCCACATGCTTAAAACATATCGACAGAATTACCGTGGCTCAGTAATGTGCTCAACAAGCACAATAAAAATGAGGGTAAAATACAATGTTTTGATTATCCTTCCATGTTCCAAACAGTGCATACTGAGAAAATCCCCCTACATAAAAACCAGAACTGACATACTCTATGAAATCACTTGGTATCCTGCTCACTTCTGATTTAATTAACTCAACTATACTTTGCCATCCAAATATGAAAAATGTTGGCGCTAGTATGTTGGAAAGTGAGAAATGAATAAGCAACCATGAGAAGTCGGCAAAGTGCAAGCTGACATTGTCCAAACCTCTCTGCACTGTCCCGGCAATACTAACTTGCAGCAATGTGCCCTGAGGCTGCCAATAATGATGACTTTTGGCATTCCCCTGTTATTTTTATATGGGTAAAACAATCCCATTCATTTCTTTTTGTGATCTTCTTAGAGCTTGTGTCACAACCTCCCATTCTGAAAAATCTCAGAAGGAACGGTTGATTCCTTGAGTATTGTTTGTAAAAGCTAACCTTGCTAAACATTAAACCAGCAGTGGAAAATTCATCCTTAAACTCTTTACTGCCCCATACTACTATTATCAAATTATAATATATTCTTATTAAATATAATTAATATGGATAATCTGTAATACGGATACCATGCATCTCGTTTCAGGCCATATCCCAGACCTGGGTGCTAACTTAAATTTGCACCTTGAAGAAGAATCATGTTTAGTGTGCCCAAGCATGGCTTAGGGCAAGAACAATGTTTGAAAAATCTCTCAACTTCGTCTTGCATCTCTAAGCATCTTTGATGTTTAGACATAAAAACCTTCCCTCTCAGCCTGACTTCAACAGGTTACTGCTAGTCAGCCTCTTCCATGTTTTCTTCCAGCTGTCTAAAGGCAGAGTGTCCTAGCAGAGCAACTGATTTCATTCTTAAATATCTTATCCAGATATTTCTACCTCCTTTTCTCAGTAAATTGATTCAAAGAGGTTTTGTAGTTAATATTTTAGCCATGATTACTGCTTTTGCGTAAAATGTTCCACTCCGCTCCCCCACTTCTCCTTTCTGTCTCTGCAGCCTGCAGTATCACAGTGTCTGCCTGCAGGTACACGACATTGCCCTAACTACAGACAGCATCACTTTGGAGTAATAGTCTGTCTAGGACCTCTGCAGAGTGCTCTGCTGTCACACTCCGCCATCTCCCCCAGTTTCTGCACTCTCCCAATGTTCCCGTGAATAAGCCGAGCACTGCAAGCACGGCACTTAGGACCTGCTCCAGCTGACCAAGTATTTTACTATTGTCTCTTCCAGCAGCTGCTCCAGCTCTCCAGTTATACCGTCCCTGTGTTTCCACCCATCTCTCATCTTTTTGCTATGTCCTTTGTTTTATGCAACCTTCTTGCTAGTTTTCTTTCTGGAACTGATCTGAGGAACAGCTGCTTGTTGTGGCTGCTCTCCTCTCTCACACACCTATGCATTACTGTGCTTTTTCAGACTCTACATTTGATCATCTGGGGACTGGCAGCATTGGCTGCAGCAGTATACAACATCCATCCAGCCCTTAGAGGTCTGGCCATTTTATTTACTGTCCCCAGATGGCTCATCATCACATTCATACAACCTTGAGGTGGGGTCCTGGCACTGTGACAGGATCTTCTAGAGTGCCCAAACAAGTCTCACAGTCCTCAAAAATACATAACGCATCAAAGTGAAGATTATGTGTCCTGGTTCAGGATGGCGCCCGGTCATCTGTGTGTGCTTCAGGAACGGCTCTGACTCAGGCTTTCCTGGCCTCAGAAAGGGGGACTGATGGCCAGCAGCTTCTCTCTTAGGAGCCCTCTTGACTTCTCTTAGTCTCCCAGTCTATCACACCAAGTCAAGATACAGTATTTAAGGGCATTTATGATGAAGCATTTAAGGGCAGCATTTAAGGACAGGTACTATGCTTGGACTTTGTAAATCAGTATTTTAATTGCTGATCTAGTCTCGTCATTCACGTTGTCTGCTGGTGTGTAACATTTCCCAACTGTCATTTTCAAGAATGGTTTCACAAATAGAGCTGCTAATTGGCTTCCATTGTAGAAGTGGCATTTCTCTTTCAGAAGACATAATTAATGTTCCTTTTCACACGTACCTCCCTCTTTTTTTTTTAAGTCATTTTTTATCACCTTTCAACCAGCTGCCTTTCCCCAGTACATGGGCAGTACTACACCTTGATTTTCGTTTCTGGACCACTTTTATTTTTTGCAGGCTTCATATCAACATTTTTGAGCCCTCTTTTGGTGGCCACAGGTCGACGGAGGAGGTACTTCTGCCCCTCTGCCCTGCTCTCATGAGACCCGCCTGGAGTACTGTGTCCAGCTCTGGAGCCCTCAGCACAGGAAAGACATGGACCTGTTGTAGCGGGCCCAGAGGAGGGCCACAAAAATGATCAGAGGGGTGGAACACCTTGCCTGTGAAGAAATGCTGAGAGAGTTGGGGTTGTTCAGCCTGGAGAAGAGAAGGGTCCAGGGAGACCTTATTGCAGCCTTTCAGTACTTTAATGGGGCCTGTAAGAAAGATGGGGACAAAAATTTAGCAGGGCCTGTTGCAAGAGGACAAAGGGCGATGCTTTTAAATTAAAGGAGGGGAGATTTAGACTAAATATAAGGAAGACATTTTTTACAAAGAGGGTGGTGAAACACTGGCACGGGTTGCCCAGAGAGGTGGTAGAAGCCCCATCCCTGGAAACACTCAAGGTCAGGTTGGATGGGGCTCTGAGAAACCTGCTTTGGTTGAAAATGTCCCTGCTCTACTGCAGGGAGGTTGGACTAGATGACCTTTGAAGGTCCCTTTCAACCCAAAACATCCTATGATTCTATGATTCTATTCCTACCATTTGCAACAGTTTGCTTTGTCTTAGATTTCTCGGGCTTTTCTCTGTTTCACAGTGCCTGTCCTAAAGAATCCTTCCACAACAGAGCCATTTTTAAATAAATTGTTGCCTGAGGAGACTAATTCCGTCAACTGAAACACTTCTTGGGTTTCTGTACAAGAACATGATGATGGTTCATCTTTCTATTAACAGTTTGAAGGACCACTGGGTCCTTCAAAGAAGGATCTTCACCTGATCCTTATTCTTTCAACTATCTAAGTTGAGGTGTCCTTAGCATGAGGAAAAATTCTCACCAGATAGTTTCTAGGACTGTGGGAACATATAAGCCTTCCCATTATTTCAAGGACACTCTTCAGGAAAAGGGGGATCAGAATAAATCCTAAAGATAGCTTACATGGAGAGATTATTAGCAACACATTTTCTATCAGATTCTTTCCATGTGAGTGGTCAAAAAAATAAAAGAAAGCCTTGGATTTTTGTCTGTTGTTGTCATTCAGGAGTGTTTTCGGAATAAAGTAAACTTTTTTGTACTTCCTAGCCCCAGAGCTAAATTTAAAGAAAATTATGTAAAAGGACAATTTTGGTCAAAGGAAGAGCACAGAGTACTTCTCTTGAGAAAAGTCTGCTCACAGATGATTTTACATGTAAAGCCCAAACTTACTGGTTTGCTAGAAAGGAAATGAGGTTTTGCAGTGTGTTCAACAAACTTTGAAACCAAAAGCACTATTATTTCTGATAGAAGGACCTGGACTATTACGTGAGAAGAGTTAAAGCTTTCTGGTGACCCTCTAAGCTGGGGCTCATGCATCAGTGAAACTACACAGGGATAGAGTAAGGCTGGGTTGTCTCCCTTGTTGTTTTAACTGCTTGTTTACTGTGTGTTCCCAAAGACCTGGGAGAAATAATTGTCACGAGCAGACAGCCTAATGATTGTGGACCAGCTGAAAAACAAAGACCCACCTGAGAGGTCACAGCTCATATAAACTGTTGCAGTTACAGGGTAAAAGGTTTAAATGTGAGTGTTAGACTAGAACAAATTAAACAACAGTTTTCCAGTGAACCTCTTTAAATACAAGTGTGTTCCAACTTATAAATAACTACGGAGGACCAAAGGTGTTGTATCATATCTTCCAGCATACATCATGTGTTAAGTCTCAATAGGCAGATTTATCCAATTTTGTTTGATCTCTGCTGTCTGGAACACACTACACCTGTGAAGCAGACCCCATGTGCAAAGCAAGACTTCTAAATGAAAGCCAAATGTGGCTGGAAATAGTGCTTGTAAGTCAGAACATGTATTTAGCTAGCGCTTTCTCCCAAAGTTTTGCTGCTGAGTTTTTAGGCTTCTTTAGGGCGAGCTATGTGTGTATGGCTTCTTAGGACTCATTACTGACAATTTTCTCAGCACTAAATTCCAATCACCACCAAGAGACTCAATTTATTAACTACCTGTTTATGCCTCTCTGATATGCCTGCCACTTCTCTTAGAAATAAAAAACAAGTTTGATTTTTACAGCTCAGTCACAGCAACTTCTTGGAAGAAGATGAAGCTTCAATATTTGTAATCAAATGTGCTCCCCTCATTACCAGCATAAGGCTGATGGTCACCCAAAACTGTCCCTTGGTCTCTCCCAAGAACCTTCATACGAAGCATGGCTTGATGCCCAACTCCTATCAGAACAGGAGGGTATTTAATATGAAGTGGTACATTTTCAATTTTCACTCATGTAGTCTGCAAGGATGGTGAGTCTTTGAAGTTTTATCACTGAGAGGGCTCTTTTTTTCTTATGTATTTTGTCCAGTCTTGCAAACACAAATCTGATACACACTTTTTTCTTTTGTCAACTGATTATCTGTCTCCCAATAATCCAGTATTAAGAAGTGTAGAAGCTACGAAAGTCCATGGAATTCAGCAGCAAGTACTGGATGCAAATTAATTGTACCAAAAAAAAAAAAAAAACCCCACAGAAACAACCTTCTTCAGAAGAAAATTTTAACTTTTCTTAAGACACAGATTTTCTTCTGAGCATGAAGGAATCATAACCAATCATCAAGAAAAGGCTTCAACTCAGATACTCTAGCAGGTCTTGTACTTAAAATATTGCCCAGGTGTCTCTGTGCTATTCAGAAAAACTGGCTTGTCATATACAAATTCTCCAAATCTGAGCTGCCTTTGTGATTGTAGTCATATGTGTATGTGAAAGGGAGTCTTGATGTTCTGAAAAATCAGGTTCTAATTCAGCAGAGGAAATAAGTGAACAAGCCTCCTAAAATCATAGTTTTGCAGCTAGGAAAGAAATAACCCTTCTGATCTGAGGTCTAATTAATTTCTCCTATTGCATTCTGTGCAGAGGTAAATCATACATATCTTTCCTGGTGCAGAATCAATATTGAAGAAGGCACAAAAAATAATGACAGTACCAGCAGGAGAATACACAGAAACGCCCACCACCCAGACCACAGCTTTAAGCAACGGATGGCCACAATTTCTGATACAACTGCCACAAATTCCACAGAAGTCAAACCAGGAATGAAAGTCAACACAGACATTTCACAGTATCACAGCATTTGTCACGTGTGGTGGAAAGAATACTTCTCTGTAGTCATTATCTCCAACGGCTTTTTTTGCCTTTGCTTGGAACACCTGCAGCCCGGAACGAATGACTGCTGAGAGCAGAACAATCACAGAAATTTTTTTAGAGCCTGTGTTTCATGGAATACACCTCGTTTGTCTTCACATGTTGGTTATCAGGGAGAAAGGCATTTACTTCAGCTATGTAAAATGTTGCAGAAAGAAATTTTTGGCTGTGTACACATACCTCAGCTAAACAAGGTTCTTGTTTCACTGTCTCTAGAAAATCAATAACACCATGAACTGAAGGAGGAGGCGTGAGGAGTGAAGGAGTTAGGGGGAGTTAAGCTCCTTTTACATGTTGCTTGGATGCTGCTAGAAATTTTTAAAGATTTGGTGAATCAAAGGTCAGTTGTGGGTTAGATGTGGTAGTGGAAAAATATCTGGCTGGCATAGTCCATGGAATGTGTTGCAATCACTTTGAAAAACTCTGGAAATCCAAAGCTGAGAAAATTTATAGAAATTAAAGAGTTATTGGCAATCTTTTTGACAGAAGGCAGCTCACTGGAAATATCCTCATTCTGAAAAACTCCTGATGGTATTTCTGGCTCAGTTGTTTTTGTTGCATGGCAATACTGACATCTAGTGGACATGGTCCTCTCAGGGGTGCTGGGCCTAACCAGGACTAGGGAGAAATTGTCTGATCTAATATTTTTTTTATGTTTTAATGGAAAAATATATTTTTGACTAGGGAAAAACTTTCCTGCGGAAATTTATCTTGCTTTTTCATAAAAAACTACAATTCTTTCATTATGTGCCATTTTGAAGCATTCCCCCCAACTTTTGACATTTTTGGCTGAAACTTATCATGCAGAGGGGTCTTTTTTAATTAAATTTTAATTTTTTCAGTTTCACATTGAAATTTTCCAGTCCTTGTGAGACATCCATTGGTGTTTTACTGGTAAATCCTCCTTATTACTCTGACAGTTCAGGGAAACAGAGCAAAGGTCTTCTCCACGCAGAGAAGTCACACTTGTACAACTGACCGTCAGCCTTTTCTTACACCCATATGCAATCTTGGTTAATATCCTTCTGGTTTGGACCGAGGACGCAATTCCCAGCCTGGGTGTCTGTGAAAAGGGTGAGGATTTATCCCCCAGGGAGGCGTTCACGGGCAGAGCAGGATTACAAAGGTCATTTCTTAGCAGCCAGTGTGTGGTGGAACAACGTGGAGCACAGAATCCCCTGGGTGATCTCTGCTTTGTGGTCCAAAAACACCACGTTGCTCTCTCCCTCCCAGCAACATGTCCCTTCCCAAGGTGTTGGGTTTCTCTCCAAGTAATGACTTTACAAATCCTCTTATAATCAAAGGCCTTTTTTTCCTCTGTTCTGTGCTTCTGATCTGCCATTCTGCCTCCGAGGTGTGATGAATCCCTTTACTTTCTAAAGGGGTTTCCCTCTCCAAACTCTCTCCAGTGGTGGGGACGGGGTGGTGCCACGATGGTGGTGGTGGTTGGGCCTTGGCTGAGCTGCCCCACTGTGGCAAGGCTGGGTCACCCCCAGAGCTGCCCCTAGATCGAAGCCCTAGATAGGCAAAGCCCGGCTTCCTCGACAGTTGTCAACAAGAATGTTTGGGGTTTCTTGTTATCCAGCGAGCATTTTGTGGGGTTAAAACACAAGAGAGACTAGCCAAGGGAAAGGGAGAGAAGTCAGCAGGGCTGCAAGGGAAGGGGCTGGGAGGTCTGCAACCAGCCATGGGAGGGTATTTGGTGTGGGACAACCAGAAAGCCCTCGTCTCTGTTCTCAGCTCTAAAATGGGGGTTATGACTGGCTGCCATCTGTCTATTGGCTTGATCTGCTGGGTTGGTGAGATATCTTTGTGCCTGAGAACAGACTAGAAATGGTCATTGTTGGGGTTGTAAATCATCTACTCTTTGGACTCAGCTGTTCACAAAGTCTGAGCAAAAGATCTTTATTCAGATATGAGATTGGTGAGAACTTTCACTGAGTTTCTTTAACTCCTCAGATTTATTCAACTAATAATTTTATTTGACAGGCTGATTTGACTGTAAGCCTGTGCCGTTCAAGAGCAACTGGAACAATAAATTACATGATGTATAAGAGTTACTTTACCCTGCTTTAGGGAAGAGTACAAACAAAACCTGTCTTAGAAAAGAAGCACACAGGCATTATACCAAATGACGTGATAGTTCAACCCTTGCAGAAAAATGAGCCTTGAAGAAATAATATGTACATCGCCAGTCAAATTTTATTTGATTTGAGTACATACACACAGGAATTGCTGTGGTGCATGAGTCTTCTTGTATCCTGCTGTCTGTACTACAGCAAATATTTTTCCAGGTATGTTTTGATGTATTTTTTATGGTGTTCTTTCATTCCTGGAACTAGAGGAAAAACGAATGAGAAGCAAATTTCCAGCACTCCTACAGCTGAGAATTTCACCTTGATGATGAAAAGGAGTTGGACAGAGACTTGCAAGAGGTCTAGCAGGTGGTCAGCCACTGTATCTGTAAACCTTCCTTTCTTCAGCCCAAAAAAGAAACTGAATCTGTCCTGATTGCATTTTAAACCATAAACAAATGTGATAATACTGGAACATTGCCATTTTCCCACTATGCACTGGTCCTGAAAATTCAAGCTAAACTATTGTATTCATTAGAATTTGCTGTAATTATTATCATTAGCACTAGTAGCCATGATAACAGTTTGGGTATCTTTTAAATACTGGAGTATCAAAAGTCTTGGTTGATAAACCTTCTTAAAATATCCCATCATTTTCGCAGATGGCAGCAAGTGGTGGTTTCTGAGCAGTTTGGTGCAGGCTGGCACACTGCCTGACTTGGGGCCAGACATCCTGCAAGTGCTCAAATTGTCCTCCTGGCATTTCCCCCCACACACATCCTTCAGAGCAGAAAATTGCTTTTGATTGCATTCAAAGGCAGATTGTCTTTGCTGCTTGGCCCCAGTCCCTGTAGCAGCAGAATATCCTAATTATTTTTGCAGACTCAGAGCAGCACTACTTTGCCATTGTGGCGAGCCTGATGTTAGGCTGCCTGAGGGGCAGCATACAGGTTAAACAAGGCTACTGTGCATAACGTTTTCCTTTCTCATCCAGGAGTATCAGTGAACGTTTGCAGTCTCATCTTCCCTGAAAGCTCAGCAGCCCTTTCACTGGTGGCAAATTCCTCAACGTCAGTCTCATCAGGATCACACAGGAACAGAGATTTCTGGGCTCAGAAAAAAATAAAGACCAAAGCCATGCCAAATGCTGTGTCTGGTGCAGTTCCTCCCTAAAGCCCCATGGGAATAGGATGGGAAACCTAGAGAATGTAGTGCCAGTTTTTGCACTGTTACTCCGTCCTCCATAACTGTAAAATGCTACAGATAGGATCCCAGTTTAGAGAGATATGTAAGAAGCAAAAAGCAGGAAAAGCAACTTTAATTTTCTTCGTTAAAGTGAAAGTCTATAAACAGGATTTTTCTCACTATTTTTGCCTCCAATGCATTTAACTACTGATTTTTTTTTTTTAAATTCCCATCCAAGATGTGCTTAAATCGGGCACCTATCTCTGGTAACCCTCTCTGACATCTCCTTTGCCTGTGGAGATACAGCCCTTCACTGAAAATTATCCCCTCCTGTTTAAATATTCAGGCTAAGCAGATGAGTCTCCTCTGCTGCACAGCTCTTTCCTGGACCACACTTCCAGCAGGATGCAGCTCCGGAGGACAGAGCCCTCACCCAAGGACAGCACCAGCCCCTGGTATGCAGCTCTGGGACAGCCAGCTCCAGCCATTCCTGCCCTGCAGGCAGCCTCTGCCACGGGATCTGCCCAGCTTCAGGGAGCTTCAGGAAGCTTTGCTGTCTTGATGGTTTCACACTGACTTACAGAGAAAGCCAAGGAGATCCCACATTTCCTTGGTCTGCTCAAGGGCAGACCTGTCACACAAAGGGCTTTGAAATGGGACAAATTGTTGTTATTGTTAACTGGAACTTTAGAAGCCTGAATATTTATCTATAAATATATATATATATAAAATTTTTTATAAAAAAAGTCCCTTTATCTCTGATTCTCATTCCTACTCCTTCCCAGAGATAAAAGAACTAAAACCTGGTTGCCCCCTCTGCTACATCCTCTGCACTGTCCTCTCTCTGAGGACAGGATGCTCATAAAAGAGGGACTGCCTTGCCAGCATTATTGTCAGATATGTGGAGCATCTGCAACTCTGAAGGCCTCCAGACTGCATTACTGAACGCCCATGGGATGTGGCGAGGGCAATATACCAGTGGTAGTTGCTTTAAAATCAGTCTCCTCTGACTGGATCTGTCAGTTGCATTATGTAGCATTTTGGGACACCGTGGGGTTGGCTCTGGATAGGTGATACTGGCTGCTTGTGCCACAAGTTGAGAGCGCCGCACTTTCTGCTTGTTTCCTGACAGGTGTGTGTCTGCCTTCTGCTGTTTGGTTTTGCAGTCAGGGTGTCTGGTCAGCATCCCAGCTGCCAGGCAAAGACCAGCAACCACTACAGCAAAATTTGCTTTTTTTCCACTTACCAGATGGCTAAACGTTTGTGTACTTTTTTTTTTTTTAATATGAACTTTGCAACTGTCTCTGGAACCTGTGTCAGCTGGAGATGAGATGACAGTGCTGTGCTCCGCACAGGGCAATGGTTTGGCTGTTTGGAGCCTGCAGCTAATCAGCTCAGCCTCCCAATTCTGATGAGTCACTCCCCTTCAGGAAGATACCAAACGTGGGCTCTCCACAGACTTGCACTGGCAACTGTCTGTCTGCCAGACTGGGTTTTTAAAACCAGTCTTAGGAAGCCAAGCTTTTCCTAAGACATGCCCTCTTTTCCCCGTGGCAGCTGGTCAAAGCTGCCTTAGCAATGTGTTATTGCTGAGCCCCACTGTCACAGAAGCAGGAGCACAGCAGGAAATTATCAGGGCTCAATGTCTTAGAAATTATTTCCCTTGCAAGCCACATGCAATCATTTGTTTCTGAGAGAAAATCATATTTCTCGTCTGCAAGGAGATGGGTGGAGAACCAAGGGACATAAAACTCTGCAGATGGCAGAGGGGTGAACTCACTCCCTTCCTTCTGATCTAGCTGTGTTTTGAGGCTACGCTCAAGGAAATGAAAAGCGATCATTTTAACACACTTCAAAGTCTGCCAAAGATGCCACTGGGAGCACTTTCTATTATGAGCATTTATGTAATTAAAAAGTCATACGTGGAAAGAAAACAGAAGCAGGTTCTCAAGTCTTTTAAAATACAGGTTTCTACCCTTGCTGCTACTGTGATTAGTAAAAACAACCTGCTTCTGAACGCCCAGGGGAGAAATTGCAGCTCTAATTTGTGCCAGTGGTCTTTATGGAATGAAACTCTAGGGAGATGTTTTTTACCCAGGAACAGTAAAACATCCCCAGTTTGAGCTGTCATCCCAACACCAATTTCATTAGGGGCACAGGACGGGAATTTTTGTAAGAACTCCTGTTGTTAGGAAGCACTAGTGGTAGGGGGGTGGTTACTGAAATGCAACATTTGTTTAGCTGTAAGATCAAAGCAGCACGATGGCTGACGTGAAGCTTTTGAGAACAGATTAGACAACATCTGTCAGGCATGGCAAGTGGTCATGGAAGAAATGGAAATAATGATCTGCTAAAGTTCCTAGCAGCCCTGTTTTGTATAATTTCTGGGATGCTCTGTGGTTCTTTGGTCGAGCATATAGAACACTTTTTAATAATGACTGTGGCAAATCTAGTCACAACCATAAAACAGTTAGGATTGTAATATTAGAACTGTTTGTGTAGCAATTGGCTAGAGTAGGGCTGGAAATTTATGTGTGTAAGGGAAATATGTGATATACCGGGTGGTCTTTGCTCATCCTCCAAAAATGCCTTATGTTCCTAATTTGTTGACTATCTCTATTAATTATCATATTTATTTGAAACAGTTTTGAAAGCATAAAAAGCTACTAGAGGTCTCTTGGAATCTTTCCATTTGTGCCTCATCTGTAAAAATTACATCAGAAAAGGAAAACGATCCAAACCAAAATGAATGCACAACAGATGAAGAACAAACAGGGCAGCACTCTATTGATCCCTCTATCAGTTATGGGGCACGCTGCAGTGTGCCCTGAGGGTCTGTCCTCGCTGATCTTGGACCACAGAGGGGAATGACAAAGGGTCCTGATGGAAAATGCCTTTCCTTCTCACTTCTGCGGGTCTCCTAGCCACCTGCCTTCATTGCTTACGTCTCCAACAACTTACCAATAAATGGGGCAATGGCATTTCAGGAAGGAATACTGAATGATTCCAAGCTACCTGAACTATTCTGGAGCTCATTTATTATGCCATTGTTATCTCTAAAGTGCAGTTGATGGAGTGGCCATGGCACAAGCATGTCTCTGTCTCCGAGCCACTTTCACTAGCAGGCACACTCCTATGTTCCTAAGGGCAGCTTTTCTACAGAAAACGTGTTGCACTTCATTCGTCCTATGATGGCATCAATCTGATCAGATGAGATAAAGTGGCATCCTAAGAGAAGGCTCGCTTCTGGCTGGAAATCAGTGAAATCACTGGAAAAAAGTGATCATGACAGATAGCATTGTTTAATTGTTTAGAAAAAACTAAGCATCGAAGACCCATAACAAAGCCAGTAAAACACACCATTGGTGATCACCTCTCCTTGGATTTGTCAGTTCTTGCTGCTTTCTGCAGCCCAGCCTATCAGCATAAAAGAAATTTAGGCTGGATGTTAGGAGAAGGTTTCTAATGAGCAAACCAATGTGGATGCAAATGAGATTCCCAGCTCAGGGACTAAATGGAGTAGGGGACTGCAAATGAAGTGGGCTCCCAGACTGTTCTTGGAGGAGTCCAGTCAGCTGCCAGAAGGGATTCTCTAATGCAGCTGGCCTCAGGTCAATGATCTGGAAAGCCTCCTCCAGGGCTGTCACCCCAGCATCCTCTTGGTCTCAGCACAATCACGAGGACATTTCCCACTGATGCAAGCCTCCACATGCCCATCCCCAAGCAGACATAGGCCAGGCTGTCACCTCCTCCCACCCTAACCAGAGGCTGCAGAAGTGTTTCGACACTGCTGGAAACCTGGCCTTGAAGTCACCTCTGTGACTTCCAAGTGCTTTGGAAGCCAGCAGGTGCAATGGCTTTCATCCTTTTCTGCAGAAATTAACCTTTCTGATTACGTCTTCCTTGAAAACGGACTAACACTAATCCTCGTGGAGTCTCCAGACTGATTAGTGTCAAAAAAGAAAAAGCACCACCTACTTAACAATTATTAGAATAAATGACGTGAACAGTAGAACAGTGTGTGCTGGGAAAAAGAAGCATCCAGGAGCCTTTTCGAGTTGGCATTTATGCAATGTAGCAGAGGATGCTGGTGACAGCACAGTAATCATCTGGCCCTCTTCAAAAAAAAAAAAAAAACACCAAAAAACCCGCAACAACAACAACAAAAACCCAAAACAAACAGCCCAACACCATTTCAGCTAGACAAGGGTAAAGGAACAGAGATTTGTATTGTCTATACTTTCCAAAACCTTTAACTCTGAAGAGGGTAGACTGAGCTCAGATGCTATAGATAAAGGAAGGCAAGTGGAGAACTATTGCAGATGTCTACTGCAAAATGTTAAGGCTTGCATTGTCTTAACCACAGATGGCAAAAAATTAAGCAGGCAAAAGCCATATCTGAAAGAACCTAGAGAGGTAAGGACAGGAGTCATCAAAGCACTGGTTACCCACTGTTATTTGTTCAGAGCCCTTAATATTTCCAGAGTAGTAAGTTGGCTTACAGAGGAAAAAAAATTGCAGTGGGAGAGATAAACAAAGATATGCTTTCCAATTATGTTCTAAAGAGTGTTAGAAAATCCACACAATGGAACTGAAAGGAAAGAGAGAGAAAATTAGAGAATAGGAGAGAATTTGAACTGCTGAGAGTACGCCAAATTATTAGTCATCCCTGGAGCCTACCCTGAAAGGTTAGTGTTATTTTTAAGAATACATTCCTTAAAGGAGAAGAATAATTTCCTAGCAGAACTAATTTCTCGATAGTCATAAACCCTCCCGAAGGAAGCAGAAGCCCCAGAAATGAAGTTAACAAAAGCCAGGCGGAGAAAGAGGAGGAGATCCTTCCATGAGTCCTCGGGGCAACTCCGAGAGGTACCTGCTACTGGAAGAGAAGAGATTCGGAAAAGCCTGTCAGAGGGCAACTGTTAAGTAGGTAAAGACCTGAGTGGGAAACTGTCTACAACGAAAGGGAGTAGAAAACAGGTATGTGTTTCCTACAGATCACCTCAGGTTAGATGGCAGTAGAGAAGGCTGACTTACTCTTCTTTAGTTCAGGTTTGCTTAATTTGAGTTACATGAGATTTTCATGAGGATGAAGAAGGCAGACCAAAGTGTCGTCACCTACCCGATGTCCCACAATACAGAATTTGTGAATTTTCAGTTTTGAAAAACGTTCAGGGTATCGCTAACAACACTTAAGGAACTAAGGGCTATTATGGAAACAAAAAGGTCACCCTCTCCAGTTCCATACCAGATTCCCAAGCCAGAGTTTTCTCCAGGCAACCTCAGACTGCACTGGAACAGGACCAGTTCAGTGAAGAAAACATCACTGACTTTGCACATTGAAAACAGCAAATTTTTTCATATTTTAATTTACTAAAAGACTGTATGTTTCATTGCTCTGGAATTGTAAGTGGCAGCATGTTGCCCAGGAGACAAAGGAAAGATTGGTTCGTGAGATAGATGACAGGTTTTACCCATTCCTCAAAGGAAGTAAGACTTGGAACAGAGCTCATCAGTCTGAATAAGCACTATGCCAGCACCTCATCAAGAAGCCTGCAGAGCTAAAAGTTTGTGAGCACTCTGAAGACTCTCTGACAACATGCCTGGGTGTTAAGGCTGCCCCAGCATCTCTGGATGAATCTCTAAGTACCATGACAATTTCATCCAGTGTCATCTGGAGAACACACCACTCTTCTCAATGAATGGCAAAGGCTGATACTTGCCTCACTGGAACCACTTAATGTGTTAAGTTTTATTGCTAGGCACTCTTTAAAATTGGAAAAAAATAGTAGGCTCAGTCATTCAATATACTATGATGTAAAGACACTTTTTTTCAAGGTAAGCGATGACAATTCATATGAGTTCAGGAAGGAATAAGGAAATCCTGTCCTGTTAGTCTGTAAATTCAGTTTATCAATTCTAAGTAATGGGTCATTGTTATAATCAATAGCCATAGAAACTCCTGAAACAGACTAGTTGTCATTCATCACAAGACTTGCAGCTAAGTTTTTCTAATGTGTTCAGGTTTCTTTTGCTGTCTGCCTTCTCAATAGTTAACCTTCCCCCAGGCTGTTTTTCAGTCTATAGACAGCTGAAGGGAGTGAATGTTTTACCAGACAGAGCGCATAGTGCCAAGCCCATTTTCAGCGCACTTTAAGTGTATTCATAGTGCGGTGAGAAAATCTTCTTTGTGCAAGGAAATACAGTCTGGAGCTCCATTGTTTTAGCTTAATCCATAGGTTCAGTCCTGAAATGTGATCCATGTGATTTCTAGCATGGATGGACATGTTTTTTTGTGTAGGGACTAACTTGGGTTAGAAGCTTTAATTTAACACTATCTCATTTACACTCTCGAGAAGTCATATCATGATGTTACACAATGTTAATACAAGAGAACTGAAAGCAATTTCTAACCTACAGTTCTCTGACTGGAGCTGCCTATTGATAGCAATGTATTCATCTGCTAATATTAAAGATGATCTTCATTGTTTTATGAGTTTGGAACCATGAAACTGGAATTTTAAGAACTGATAAAAGCATACTAGGCCAAAACCAGCTGTTTCTCCTTGGGAGGTTTGGATGTGGTGTTTTGTTTTTCAGTAACTTTTCCTTGTGAAGCACTACCTCAATATTGCCTCTCATCAGAACCCAAAGTTTTGTTTTAATTTTAATGTCTCTTCTTCCAGTCTTCTTATGACTTTGGTGCAAGTCTTGATTTGTTTGAGGTTTCTAAAGACAAAAAAAAAAATTTATTACCATAAGGTATGACTGTTGGCTTAATAATAGTTTTTAACTCAGAGCTCAGAATTTTAAAGAACTTTTTGGAGGAAGAGTTTCTTCAATCCTCAATTAGAATTTCTGGTCCAAAGAAAATCAGTCCATAAGATGATAACAACAGCCAAATATTTAGGTATTTATTTGAAGATGCAGGTTTCATGTGATGTAGGTCTTAAAACTTGGTTTTTTACATAACTGGTGTGTTTAGGGCTCCATCATACCAGGCATTGCCAACCCATAACAAGAGAAACAGACACTACCATAACTGGAGTCTTGTAGAGAACACTGTGAGAAAAATGGTATCTTTCCCAATATTATCAAAAGGTTTCAGGGAAGTACAAATACCTCCCCATCCCCTGCCAAGTTTCTGAAATAGCAAAGACTAAATGAGTCCTGAGTTTAAGGTATTTTTATTAAATGAGGTCAGGAAGATCATTTAAGGTAAACTATCACAACTCAGTGAATCTGGAATATTTGAATCAAATTTCAACTTACTGAAATTTCCAAGCTTCTACTAGATGAGTCAGACTTCAAAATTTTTCTACAATTCCAGCAAAGTTTTATGATCTTTTCCCTAACTTTATGGTGATTCAGAACTTTTACAGAATGAAATCATTGCTATAAAGTCCTGAATGATGATATTGCAAAGATATGTAATGCACTCATCGTGAAACACGCTCAAAATAGAAATCTTTCAAGAATATCTTGGTTTGAAAATTCATTCAGCATCAAAACTGAAAAGAAGAGAAAAAGAAAATCAGGAAATTCTGAGAAATTTCTGCAGGTATCTCCTGAAATTATATCAGCAGTATCAATACTCCTCCTTTAATCCCAAACACTGGCAATAATAAACCTCAGGTCAAAGCAGCCATCTGAGCCACCTTGAACTCTCAAAACTGGGCACTCAGGAGGCCCTTCTGCTTGCACCTCAGTTTAGCAGGTCAAACATGCCTTCTGAATATGTATGTCTGGAGATCTGCTTCCATTTCTTGCTTATTTTCCTGTTGTTTCAAAATTCAACCCTTGCGAACAAGTTCTCAGTTTCTGCAACCCTTTCTAATAGACCTCTGGGCTTGTGAAAAAGTACAAAATTAGCATAGCACCAACTGTTTATCAAAAATACTATCTGCTAGTTCCAGATGTTCATACACATAACATGACAGATACAGAGCAGTACATACAGCATTCTGAAGTACAGCCGGATAAGCACATATCTTTTTTACCTATACAAGAATGTATGTTACCCTTTACTCAGATTCGTTTCCCAGAATAGTTGGCTGATAAATATTTTCCCAGCCCTAAATTACTTTGCTTCCTAAACCCTTGCAATGAGGTCAATCTCTCGAAGGCATAAAACTGCTGGCTTTATTACAGTACTCAGGAACATATATGTGCCTAAGATGCAGGAGCTCTCTGGAGCTAACTCTGAATTGAGCTGCTTTATCATCTCTCCTCAAGCTGCAAAAAGTCAAGTATTAAACCACTGGAGAAATGGTACAGTTCTGATATTTCCAAATTCCAGGATAGAAACTTGGAAACTTTATGAAGTTCAGGTTTGATTCAAATTTTCCAATGTTATTAAATCTGGAATTTTTCCTCTCTCCTCACCACCCCCACCGTTCTTCTGGACCTCCTCCATTTCTGAATCGCCTTCTGCATCACAAGGCAGTTCCAGAATACCACAGCCATCCTTTCTATTTATGAAGACAGTATTTGCTGAATGGGAGACAGAGCCAGCAATTTTAGGGTACTTTTAATTTTTTTCATTTCTCAGTTTCTTGTGCTCTTCTTCCACTCACCAGCTCTGCACACAGAGGTGGAGCCACAGTCATCCAAAAGGGAGAAAAGCTTATCACAGGAGCATCCCTGGTATTTGATTATCTTTTTCTTTCAACAAGCTCAACAATTACATCTGCAGAGCTTTGACATTCGATTCCGTTAAAAACCTACTCTTTTCCATGGAGAAAATTGAACGCAATGACGAAACTTGTCTTGTGGGTAACATTTCTTTTTAATTCATTTTAATGATATTTCCAGAATAACTATTTAGTTATGTGGAGGAGTAATAAAAACAAAGGAAAGCAAATTTTTTTTAACATTTAAAACAAGAGGCAATCTGTCACCCCCAAATTTGCAATCACTTCAAAAGTCTACAGCTGAACTCAAATCCCATCATGGTTCATCATCTGACCCTTAAATCTGATCATGACACCACTAAGGGTCCTAATCAAAGCAATCTTCATAATCTTTACATGCCTTTAAAGTACCAACCATGCAAAGAAGTATAACCCCCAATCAATTACACAGCTGAAGTAAGTTTATAGCTCTTGATGTTTTGTAGCTTTAATGAGATTCAAAGAAAAGATGAGAGGACCTGGTCCAGAATTTTGTCCACACCCAGGCTCTATCAGACACGTACTATGAATCAAGATTGATCTACCTGTTGCTTTGAAGTTTTCTCATGATTTCCTCATGTTCCTTCATCTGTCCGCATCCTTCCATGTCCTCCCTGTTTCATGTGTTGATAGTGAGTCTTCTAGAATAGGCACCATATTTTTGCTGCACAAATGTATGATGTCTGGCATGGGTGGGTCGGGGCCAATGAGAACTCCTTAGCTGTCCCAGTAACGATACAGCTAGTGACAGCTGAATGCACATCAAATCCTGACCTACCTGAGCATGCTAAAGTGACAACTGCTCCCCATCGCACTTTTAAAAATTGGATGTTGTGTGTGCATGCCTGAAGTTTCACTTACCCCAGGAAAAAGAACATGAATCTGCACCTTAATGATCTGACTAGACCTTTTTGACAAGTTTTCAATTAGGTTACACTCAGCTGAGGCTGGACACCGCATTCCATTACTTTAGCACCTGATAGGCTCTCCAGAGGGTTGATCTGAAGTAGAATCTGTTTTCAGAAAATCTGTTCAGAAAATTACTGCATCGTTTACAATCAGTTACAGAAGATTTTTCAAAATGGGAATTTGATGCTCATGGCAGCTGGGGATTAAACTGCTTCTTAAGCTTTTGAAAAATCTTCTCTTTGTTTGCAAAATATTTTAGTGAGTGTATCTGAAATACTTCATCTCATATGCTTTTACAATAGCTATTGTAAAACCAGCTATAATTTCTTTCTTTAAAATAAAATTGTGTTTAAAAAAAATCTTTGGGTGCTGAACTGCACAGGTTATCTTTAATTAAGCAATGTAATTTTGTATCAGAAGTCTACACAAGATTTACTGAAATACTTGTAGATCATCTGGAAGCTTGAAAGGAAATTTGGTAAGTTCCTGTGGCTTTGGGACTCTGTAATAGGATGGTTCGGTCATAGGATCCAGTGAAAATGGACATTGGCTGAATGTGCATTTTCTTTAAACTACTGGCATTTCCCAAGAAAGCTAAAAAACTGGGATTTTCAATCACAAATTTTATGTGATTCTCTTCTGCTTGAGCATCAGCCTTCTTCATAAAACGTGATGGTACATAAATGTGGGTTCTGTTTTAAGTAATAAAAGGAAAAACTAACAACGTAGTCCTTTGATCTTTCTACCTCTTTTGTCTGCTTAACTTCACGTATGGACAGACTTGCACAAGAACTGGCTACTCTAATAACACCAGACAAAATCCAATACAGCATACTGATCAGTAGAACTAGAGTTACACTGGGCTGTTTGTTGGCATCAGGAGAAAGGATTAAAAAAAACTTTTGCCACTTTGTTCTCAGAGCCTGCCAGGCTCACTTACCAGGCATTACATGCCAATACTGTATGTGCAGTTTTTTTCATTTTTACTATTAGCAATGTTTTTTCCCAATGTGAACCTGCCCGTAAGCTCTTATAATTGTAGTTAGGTCACCAGACAGCAGTGAGCTCATTTGCAAAGGGGCAGATCCCTTACAGCTTCCTGAGACTCTGGGATTTTCAGAAATCAAGAACTGAAATTCATCTCCATTTCTGATTCTGAAATATTCAACATAAGTACTTGAAGATGGCCTTAAAAATCAAAATATGTGCAGGTGGTGGCTGAGCATTACATTCATACTTTGAGAAGGTGCCTCAGCTGAAACTTGGTAGTGGCCTCCAAAGACAACTCCCCGCCTGGTTCTGTGCCGTAAGTGCCGCAAAGTGCGCACCAATTTGTGCTAATGTTTAGATTACTGCTTTCACCAAGAAATAATATTTTTTTTAAAAGTTAATAACACAGCAGTTGTATTTCAAAATGGATGCAATCAATCATTTCCCAAATGGGGTATTTGGGTAGCAATGCTGGTATTTGCTCTGGCCCAGCATTATGGCTTCTTTCATGGGCATCTGCACCCCAGAAGAATGGAAATACAGAAAGCATCAGATGAGTGTACATACCTCATTGACACTCATTTGGAGATGTTGAGTAGAACTCTTGTCAGGATACAAGACATACATTACTGGGGATTTGACAGATTAGAGAGGATTTCATATTTAAAGGGGTTATATATGCAGCTGCAAGCTGTAGAACAGAAAATAACAAACCACTGTGATTGTGTTCAAGTCATACACATGTGGATACGCAAATCTAGTAACTTGCAGTGGTCAAAAATCTCTCCCTAGAGTCACTGATGCTCCCACATAATCCTGCAGGTTGGGTTAGGTCGATTTCTGCTCGACAAGCGTGTGTTATCAACTACATTCTCTGTCATTCTCTCAGTCAATTGAAATGGTAACTAGCAGCTCCAGCAAGCAGTGCTGCTGAACAACCAGGATAGACTTCGTTCTGTGAATGTTAACGGGATATTTGAAAAGATGCAGAGCAGTGCCAAGCAATTTTTTGAGAGCTAAAAGTTTAAAGATGTTGGGACATCTCTATATCTGTGTTCTCTGTCTGAGTTGTCTTTTATGGAGGCAGTGAGTGTTCTCACCAGGAAAAGAGAAAATCCCTATTAGTTTTATTACCCAAGATCATCAACCTTCGTCTTGCAATTAGGTCAGCCTCCCTAGAACAAGGATTGTTTCTTGTTTTGAATAATCAGGCCAAGAGTTGTCAGCTGTCATTGCCAACAGCCACATCCAGCAGCCAGTGTCTCCTACCTAAACTGATACCCTGCAGTAATTTGTTGCACGGTTGGCCCCTTCAGAGTTCAATCCTCATCCTGGTTTGAGTTAAAACAGCACTAATTCTGTTCAGTGATTTCACTTTCCAGCTCAGTCTCTGCTCAGTGGCTGCACTGTCTGAAGTTAACGGCACAGTTTTGCAGACAGGGTCTGCTTCCAGAGGTGATAACGCTTGATGTTTGCAGTTACTACCAGGGACTGGTTTGCAGAAAGGCTCTTGGCTCATCCTTGCTCCTGTGCAGACCAAGGTCACTGCTAAATCCTGTGTACCACGGTGGGGTGCAGTAAGTTAGAGGCTGCACCTGTGGGGAGGAGCGGACAGGACAGGTGACCCTAAACTGACCAACAAGGTGTTCCATCCCATAGACGTCATATTCGGTATAAAGCTGAGGGATCACAAGAGTCAAGCTCTCTTCTTCAATGGCCGGCATCTGAGGAGGACTCTGTCCATTCTGCCTTTGATCCCAATCCGTGCATTCCTGAATCCAGTTCCAGAATCCAGCTCCTGAATCTGGTTCCCATCTGCCGCTGAGTCCAGTCTGGGAGTTCCCCAGTACCTGTACACAGCATCAGTGGTGACAGTGACAGGATTGCCATCAGGGAGGTTGGGTGCAGTATTGTGTTTCTACGAATTTGTATATATTTCATTATTATTTTCATTAAAGCAGTTTTAGTTTTCTTTTCCAATCCATAAGTCTCTCTCCCTAATTCCTTTCTCCTTTGGGAAGGGAAAGGGGTTAATAGAGAGCATTTGTCATTTGTCTAGTGACCAGCCGAGCCCTAACCCTTGACAATCCTCAACACAGTCTTTCCTGGAGAAGCAATTTGTTGATAAATATGAAAAAACCCACCCATTATACTGCATTTTCCAGTGCGCCAGTGAATGTATTACATGTGATAGATATTTAGTCACTTAAATAAGGGCCTTTTTTTCACACCACCTCGGTGGTAGGGAATAGCAAGAGCAGGACTATTTGGTAAGAAAGTTCAAGAAGACTCCTAAGCCTAAGACACCTAGAAGGGCCCTGACTCTTGCGGTCTTGTGTAGTCCTGGACTCCTAAGACCCTTGCACAACCAGTCACAGCACTTATAAATGTGGCAAAACTGTAAGTACAGCAAGAAATACAATAATAGGAAGCACTGGGACTCAAACACCCTATCTATCGATGTATTTTAAAGTTACTGGATGTAGGGCAGCGCTTCTGCCTAACAGCCTGCCTTCAGCACGCAACTCAGTGAATGAATAGTTCATTTGTTCAGCATCTGTTTGGACAAGCAAACAGGAGCTCTAATTTAACGTAAAAAGTGTAACTAAAATCAAAAGTGTTCTTGTTACCTTGGTTATCACAATCTTGCTTTCTGTGAGTGTTATTATGTGCTCAAGGTATATTCAGTATCATTTTTCTGTCTTTTTAACCTCTAGCATTTTGATTTTATCCCTGAGGAAGAAAATGGTGAAGTGGGAAAGTTCAGCAGAAATATCATATGGAGGACAAAGCCTCATACAGAATTGTAGCTACTAATGAAACCACTCCCCAGGTAGCTTGCTCATACTCTGTCAAGCTGAACCTCTACACTGTAATCTAACAACACAGCTGTGACCAGCACAGTCACAAAGACATCATTTAAATCTTTTTTATAATAGGAGCTGGGCTTTGAAGCCTATAAAACCTATGAAATGATTCAGCCTCACCTTAGGAACAGCCTAGGAGAAAAGTACCTGGTGTATTAGATACGTTGCCTGCTCACATTAGGTATATAGACAACACCTGAAAGACTCAGCAATTCAGATCACTGTATCTGATACCCCCCTCTTACAGGATGCCTGATCCTATACTTTCCAATTTCAAAAGCAATTATTTCACTCTGCAAATATTGTGAACCCTGCTACAATCAGAAATCCGATGTTCTGGCAGTCCTGCTGTGCTTTTCAGAATCAGCATTGACTTATGGAGGGAATTATGGGCTCAATTTTCATTTACACCACGTAACCCCACTGTAACTCAAGTGAATTCAAAGCAGTTTTTCAGCGCTTACTTTAGCATCAGCAGAAAGTTACGCCTTGCACATCTCAGTAGATCTCTTATAAAAGATGTCCAATGCTGCGTCATTGCAGCAGAGCTTGCAGACATCACCTCATTAAAAAAAAAAAAAAAAACACTGGAAAGGACATCAAGAGATTACTTATTCTATTTTCACCACCTAGACAGACTCTTACAGACTCAGGACATTATTAGCAGATGTTTGTCTAACCTGGTCTTAAAAGGAGTCTTGCTGAAGAAGGCAGCTATCTCCAAAAACAGCCTATCCCAGAGTTTGTTTGCCCTATTACAAGGTTCTCCCTGATGCTTTCTGCATTCTTTCTGCAATTTAATCACCTGTTTCTAATCTTACCACTCATGGTCACAGCGAACAAATTATTCTCCTCAACTTTTCAAGAGTTTTTAATATAGCTGGACATAGTTGACAGAGAAACATCTTATCCCACAGCACTACCTCCAGCGGCTTCAAGCAACTCTAATTCATTTAACCTTCCCACGGTGTCTGTGCTTTCTAGACACGTCCTGTTGTCTGCCCCTGGGAGCTTCACAGCCAGACCACTGGTTTCCTGTCACAGACCTCAACAAAACAGAGCCATGGCATTCCCAGTAGCTGAGAAGTGGAAGGGCGTCACATGTCTCCCAAGTGTACTCTTGTTTATACATGGGAATCCATTGTTTGCCTTTTTCCACTACAGCTTGACATTGTTGACTCTTGTTTATGCTAGCATGTCCTGTTCTTTGACATCTTTCACAGAGCGATCTACATTACACGTACACTGCACATGATGTAGAGCAAGAGATCCATGTTCAGGTCAATAAAACACATCTTGAATACATGTAGGAATGTGTTTTGTGACCTGTAGCACAGGTCATGCAATGTCATCCTGAAGAGTCAGTTTTGCTGCTACCAGCATAAGCACAGAATAAATACAGACCTATAAATTGATCTAGCACCACCAGTCCAACATCAGCCTGATTAAAGTTTCGCTCCTTCTTTCTCTCTTGCTTTCCTTCTTCCACACAGACTGTTTTCCCTATGTCTCTCAGGCAGACTCACATCCCATTGCCAAAGATATTTTTTGGCTGGTGAGCAGACAGAGGCTGGCTGCTGCCCTGAGTGGGAGATGGCCGTTCTCCTGCCTGAGCGATGGGGCAAAACAGTGCAAACAGCAAGCGCTGGCTGCCAGGCTGCTCTTGTTCCACACAGCCACCTTTGCTCACTGCCCCTCTCCTTGTCACCCTGTGCCTGCAGCTGCCTGGGCTTAGGGAGCACAAGGTGGCACTTGGCTTTGCTTGCAGTTCAGATAACCTGTTTTCAGTCATCTCTGGAGAAAAGGGCTATGTACCAACCTCCTGCAAGCCAGATGTGCCCCATCAGTTGCCAGGTGAAATGTGCTAATCTAGGGGGACCTGGGGTTTAGGTTTGTGTTTGAGTGTTCCTGTATTTGACCTTGTGCAGCATTATCCCAGTCCTACTTATTGCAAAAGTAGAAGAATAAAGTCATTATGAATAAGTGGAAAAAGAATGAAACTAGAGAAGCAGCTGAGGCAGAGCTGCTTAGGTTACACTAGACTTTGTTTTCTCTATAATGCACTGTTAAATGTCTCATAGCCCTTTGGTGAGAGGTACCACTTTTAGACCCACACGCTGTGTTTCTTCATGAAGAATTCACATCTTTTTGGTTTTTCGCTTTGCTTCTCCTGTAACCTGTAATAAAATTCTTTTAGACTGTGGCTGGTCTCTGTGTATTGGAAAAATGATGGATGGGGTCAGGGAAGGAACCATTGAAGCTGTAGCATCCCATTTTAAATGGAGCAAACAGAATATGTAGCAATGGGAAACTCACTCCTTACAGCTGCCTTAATATAATTTAATGTTGCTATAAAAGTGTTCATATTTTTATTATTATAAGTAAGATTCAATTAAAATCAGAGAGGGAATAAAAACAGGCCTAATGACTAACAAGGAAAGTGATCATGCACAGGAACAAGACACATTAATCATATTGCTTCTCATCTAACATCCAGCCAACCCATTAATCTTCAAATTATCACTATGGTGATGATGTATAGTTCATTCCTGAAATCAAACTGCAAACTATAAAGGAAAAATCATATGGCACCTTGCTGATACATGCTCCTGTACTGAACTTAGAATACAATGTACAGAGAGATCTCTGGCTTAATTAGTTGGCTGCTACCTTTTTCCTCCATATGAAACCACAGAACTTTCTTAGTACATTATTTCCACATGCGCTTCTATTACTATCCCTGCTCCTTGATCCAGCATTTTAATAAGCATTCATCTCTTAAAAAAAAAAATTTAAATGTCTATCCACTTAACTAAAGTATCCCTCTGCCCAATCTTCCTTTTTCATTAACATGAGCCAGAAGAATCCCCAGGGAAATCCACAGAATCTCCTTGGTAGGTGGCTTTTGTGAATCAGAACAAGAGGCTCTTTTTTATATCATTTTATTCCACTTTATTAGGGATACAATTTCTCATTCTTTGCTCCAGACATAGTAAAATCTTCTTGTGCCTAAGTAGCAGTGCTGAATGTCTCGGCTGGTCTCGAGACTTGAACACGCTGCTAGTGCCAGACAGACATGTGCTACCACAGCACAGGGAACAGGATACTAAGGTCTAAAAGCGAGCACCACCAACTTGCGTTTCCTCTGCAAGTCGTAACAGGTATTTTAAAGACATCCATGGGTGAGAAAAAATCCAAAGAAATCAACACTTCTGTGCCACTCACACACGCATCTGCCTGACACTTCTAGATTGCTCATGTAGAAAAAGGCAGTGTGTTTACAGCAATACTTACACTTAAACTCAAGCTCTGGTTGCTTCTATGTTTTATTTAGTAGCCTGCTCCAAAACAACCTTTCGAGGAACTGGTCCATAGTCCAAATGTCTCACCTTCCCAATTTGCTTTATTTAGGGCTAATATCTATATAGAAAAAAAACCACCAAAATTAAATATAATGCTTTCATTAACAGCCAAGGTTAATTTAAGATGTTGTTCCATGTTACTTTTATACAATCTCTCTTTTTGTTCATATTTAATACAAAAAATATTTTGAAATTAAACTATTATTGACAAAATTGAAATTAAAATTTCCATATAAGTGACTCAGTATGGAGCCCACAGTACCAAGCACCTCCCATCAGACTGCAAAATTAGCTTGCTGTTATCTAGGACTCTAAAAACTTTAAACAAAGTTTTAAAATTTAACTGTACAAGAATTTCTTCTAATAATAAGATATACTGAACGGGGCTGGAATAAGTGCAGTGGGTTTCCCTTCTCTTACGTGCTTTCATGAACAGTGAATCAGTTTTATAACATTCTCAATGACCATAATAAAAGTGTTGGCCTAGAAGATATACTTCTAGGTTTATTAATCTGTACATATATCAGCTGGGAGACTACGGCAGACAATAGTGCATAAAACTACATAAAATATTTTGTAAGGTAAAACTACAAAGCAGTCCTTTGTAGTCATCTTGGAAGGAATCAGCGGTATGGATTTCATAAGAGACTTAAAATTGAAGGCAAATGAAGAAAATAAAAGGAGATACTAAAAGAAACAAACAGTACCTAAAATACAAGACAAAAACTAAATGTAAATTCCTAGTAGGAATACAAACACAAAGCAAGTTTGGCATCTAAAACAACCCTATTCTGCTGTGCAAGTGTTTATTTAAGTGCTTGCTATGGCCTTATGGAAGTAGAGCCAATGACAGGTTTCTGGACCCAGACAAATAGGACTATTAGGGACACCGAGAAATCACGTCCATGCCCTAGGCAGGATTTACAACAGCTTCTCCATGAACTCCCACATTGTCTTACATCAGCCTTTGTTAGTCTCCCACTGCCATACAGACATTTCTAGCTCAGTTGCACCTAACTGCTTAAAAGCCCCACTATTAGGCTTCGCAGTCTTTCAGTTGTCCAGCTACAACTGGACTTCATATCTTGGGCTTCCATGATACTATTTAGCCTACGAGCTATTTTCAGAAACTTAAGTATTCAAGATCCTTTAACTTTTTTTTAATATCTACACTAACCGCTCCGTGCTGCTACTGAAATATCTTTAGTACTTTTACTATTATCATCATAACCCTCTGTGATAAACTGTTATCCCATTTACCTCTGCTGCCTCTTCTGTAGATTAAACCACTGCTTTCTTTAACCCCTTCCACACACATCTCATCTTTGAGGTCCCTGATCCTTTCAGCTGCCGTTTCCTTTTGGAGCCCCTTGTCACAGGAGTGTTGTGCCCACACAGGAGCCGCTCCTCCAGCCGAGACTGCAGTAATGCTGGATGAGGAAAGCAGTGCTTTTCAAACACTCCTGTTTACACTACCCAGCACATTAGCTTCTTCGGCAATAGCTTGACGGATGCCGCCAGATGCAATAGGTTAGCCTGCGTTCAGTGAATGAGCCATTTGCATCCCAGCTTTGCTTCAGCAAAAATGTTAGTCATCATCTGTGCAGCTCAGCGCTGTCTTTCCTGAGCACAGAGATTTGCTCTTATCTCAGTTAAAGTGGAACTGATGTTTTTGAGCATTTTGGCATTTTGTCAAGGTCAACTTGAATTCTGGTCTCCGCAGTGCTGGAAGTCCCCCCATGTATTGCTGCCTGCAAATTTAATAAGGCTCTTTTCTAGCTTTCCCAATAGGACCATAACACGCCCCTGTGAAACTCGACTGAATGTAACTTTCCGTTCTGGGGCTACAAAAGGTAATCCTTCCTCCATTGCAAGAAATATTCAGCTATTTTAAGGCTTTCAAAGCCCCCAAGAGGATGATAAGCAAGTGGCAGTTCAATTTAGGGATCCTTGCACCAGGTCATAGGGATTTTTTTGTAGTGGATAACAGCAGAAACACATCCAGCCCAGTCATGAAATCAACAGAGGATGCTTCCAAAAAAAAGGTATGAAAATTCAGCTGTACAATACTCTTTGAAATTACATCAAATTTATTATTAATCTCTCTCAGTTCAAGGCTAGTTTAAACTCTGCTGCATGAGGTTTTAACTTCTTTGCCCAAGTAAGTACAGTTGTCTTCGGTCACAGTATGCTCAGAGGTAAAATCAACCCTGAAAGTCATGGCCGTGTTAGATTGCATTTTTCTTTCACATGGAAAAAGTCTTAGCACAAAGGTGCTAACTGTTTGAAGCAGCTCCATGTCTCACAGGGCACATCTCACTCAGGAGCTGCTCTACCTCTGGCAGAGTCCCAGAACTTTCTGCATCTTGCTGAGGACTTGGGTCATTCCCAAGAGAAGCCAAAGGGTGCACTGGTGGTTTATAACTAAGCCTTTCTCCTCGCCCCCCCCATAGGGACAGCTCATCTCTCCCCTGAATTTACTGAGCCTGATGACTTCTAAGATACTTTCACTAGGACATCAGCCTCCTTAGACTACCTCTATAGCAGAAGCACAACAACAAAAAAACTACCAAATAAATAAATAAATAGATCAGGAGATAATTTAGGTGCGCTGACTTACCCTTTTCAGAAACCCATCCTTCCATCAATTATTCAGACAGTATAGGGTCCTCAGCTACTCCCGGAAGGTCACAGTCCCGTCACTGCTCAGAACTGCGTTGTGTTTTCTGGGGCTGCAGCAACATGCTAGTGACAAGGAGTTAAGTCAAATGAAAGGAATCAACAAGAAAAGGATAATTTGCAGAGCATGCGAGGCCTGCAAATAGCATCCACCATTTTATATTAGTAGAGATTGATGTTCTCCATATTCAGCATTCACAGCCTTCTGCAGTTCTCACTGCCATTCAAGATTACCACCCTCATGGTCCCTAATGTGCTAAGAACGGGGAGAAAGGAGGCATAAAGAGAGCAAGAATAAATGGCAGACATCGGGCAAACATCTTGAGCATAAAGAAAAATATTTTTAGAAAACAGAAAAACCATGAAACCATCTTCCACTTTGGGGAGTGCTGTTCTGTTAAAGGAACATCAGCATAAGTTATGTGTTAAGAGCACACAACTGATACATATGGCAATAAGATTAAACAGCGTACTTTTATTGCTTGATTATCTTCTCATACTGGGCCAAAAAAATATAAACCCACAAACCAGCAACTCTAAAAGCAGTGACATATATGGGAGGAAAAAAGCAAGAAACAAGACTGAAACATTCTGTATCTTTATCATCTGCTGCCATCTGGAAATAGATGTGTTTTCTACAAGGTCTGGGGACTGCAGGGAGAGCCCTAGGTGAGCAAAACGAACGATAGCATGAGACTTTTTTTCAAAGCTAGCTAATACAGTAATTTTACTTCAGTGGATTCTTGATCTGTGCAGCTGAGGTATTTTAAATTCTACCAAAATAAAATATTTGCAGATTTATACTCCTAGGCTTTACTGTATTTCCCCATAAAAGGATATTATTGGAACATACGGTGAGATACTTTATTGCAACAAACTTGTGCTGACACAGGAAAAGGCAGGCTTTACCTAGATGGCAAGAGGCGTGCAATCTCACTAGAAGGGAGGAGACAACAGGAGATACACGCAGGCAGAGGACACAAGAAACTGTATGATGTTGGTCATCACAATAGCTCTCACCTCCGTGGGAGCATAAGGCTTGTCAGTGCTCACACACGCTGTCACATGAAAAAATCACAGCAGAGGAGACTTGCTGGAGGGGTTTGCAGGTAAACTGATCTGCCTGGGATGGAGCTAATTTTCTTCATAGCAGCCTGTATGGTGCTGCACTTCAGATTTGTGACCAAAACAATGTTGATAACACACCGATGTTTCCGTTATGTCAAGGCCTTCTCCATTCCTCACACTGTCCTCCTAGCAAGTAGGCTGGGGGTAAGCAAGAGGTTGGGAGGGGACATAGCTGGGACAGTTGACCCAAACTGACCAAAGGAATGTTCCATACCATATAATGTCATGCTCAGCAACTGGAGAAGTAACTCAGAGACCAGCTGGACATCGGTCTGCTGGTGGGAGATGGTCAGCAATTGCCTTTGAATCACTTGCTTTTCTTTCTCCTTTTTTCCCCTCTAATTTCCCCTTTCCCTATTAAACTGCCTTTGTCTCAATCCATGAGATTTCTCTCTTCGCCCTCCTGATTCTTTCCCCCATCCCATCGGGGATGGGAAGTGAGTGAGCAGCTGGTGGGTGCTTAGTTGCTGGCCAATATCAACCCACCACAGCAGGAAAGTGGTGATACAGCTTTACAAGCACATGTAGGAGTATTCATAGCATAGGATTAAGTATGTATCAACCCCAGTAACTCTAGCTGGAATTTGTGCTGCTAATCACAACACTTTGAGTCCAGCTGTTCCACCAGTTCTCAGTCCACCACAGTGCCAACCCATTTAGACCATACTTCATCACTTTATCTATGAGGATATTATGAGAGGAAGCCTTACTACAGTCCAGATAAACTTCCACTGTTTCTCTTCATCCATGCAGCCTAGCCTCTCACCTCAGAAAGCTATCAGGTTGGTTAAACAGGATTTCAGCTTCATAAATCTGCACTGGCAAGTCATAAGTGCCCTTTATCCACCCTGAGTTTGAGCTGATAGCTATTTATCCATAAGTAAGACTGAAAAAGATTTTAATCTTGACAGGCAACAAAAGCTCTGAATGAAAGGGTAGATCTGTGACACATCAGCACGGGGATGGTTGCTGAGCTCATGGGCGAGATCCCTGAGAGATCAGAGTAAACACAGGAAACAAGGGTGAGGAGATCCTGACCTTGAAACAGAAGCAGGCTAGGAAGCTCTTCCAAGGGCAAGCAGGAGGAACGGCAAGAGAATTATAAGAATTAGGAAAAGGTAGTGGCATGGAGGCCAAACTTCTAGAGCATGAAAAATGACAGTTAAAATAGCAGTTCACCTGAAAAAAATAATCTGCACATAAATTCAATCAGATTTTTATAAAACACTTTTGCATTAAAATTTCTTGGAGCTCTTTTACTGCCGTTCAGGCCCCCAACAGCAATAAGCTCTATATCCAAAAGGTTTGCTCCTGTTCACAGAAAATGTACAGTTCCTGAGCTACTCCATGACCAGAGGCCTGCCTGAACAGAGTTTATCACAGAAGACTCTTTATACCACTTTGGTCAAAGATAACAGCAAAGCGTCCAATAACTTCATGTTGAATAAAATAATATGCTCTTTTAAAATGAGGTGACCCCTAGTCAGAAAAGTCCCAAACAATGATCTGCAAAGTCACGGTTAGCAGCCTGTCAAGGAAACCACCATTCAGAAAATGAGCTTTAAAACAGGTGAGGCAGCCTCTAAGATGTGCTGAGGATGGGCAATGGTCAACAGTGTATAGAAACTGTGAACTACTACAGGTACATGTATTGCTAAACAAGCAAACAGTAGACATACTATTAAAAGTCATCTTTAATAGAATTTAAAAACAGCTATTGCAAACTTTATTTAAAGAAAAATTAATGACAATTTTCCAAAATTCTGTGAAACAGTTCCTCAACATTTGGTTTATTACTTGAAAAGACAGAAGCAATTTGCATAGCTGACATGTTAGTTTACCTCGGTTTGCTCAAAACAGCTCATAAAAGCATTCCTTTTCTATAAGTTCTAATTAATTTGATGCAAAGTGGAAATGCATATGATGATCCTAAACAAGATCAAAGTGGGTATCTGACTCAAGGCAGCCAAAAATTTTAGTTCTAATTGCTTAAGGCCTGATATGGAAAAAGAAGAGATGCAATAGCCAGTAGGGCAGATAATGTATGGTACATTTTACCTGCTGATATGATACTTCCTTTGAGACAGCATGTTTTATATTTTCTTCTTCATATTAGTATCCCACCCAACCTAAAACTTAAACCTAAGTAAAAACCACAACAAAAAAATCAATTCAAAATATAATATCATAAGATCTTAGCAAGGCTGATGAAACTTTTGGGTAACCTGTAAGAAATACAGAAATAAAATGTGTGATTTGAAATTAAAGAGAAATCTTAACACTGGAGTTCTGGTGACTCAAATGTAGCACATAAGCAAGTAATGCTCATACACATTTGAAAATAACAAGCTATCCATTAGGAAAAATAACCGCTGGATTCATCTAATACAGCACCCTGCCAGACCTTAGTGCATAGAATAACATTAGTGCAATGATATTTCCAAGCGGCACACAAAAATACAATGAACTGAATAAAAACCAACACTGAAATCAAATAATTTGATTGGGGAAAAGGAGAATCCAATAACAACTAAAAAGACCTGATCACATAACTGCTGTCCCGTTTTATGGATAAATTACTAGTGAGAACATGTAACTTCAAAATCTCCTGTGTATTTAGAAGACTAAACACATAAATATGGTTCACTGCATAAAGATTCATGGTAGAAGAAGAATGGCTATAACAGAAACATTATGAGCTATTAAAATTGAATGTTCTTTCTTAGCATTTGATATAGAAAAATTATGCCATTAGGTATCAGTTTCTTTCCAAATTTAATATTTTCTAAAAACCTAACTGTATATTTTGAAAAACAGAACATTACACAATGTTGTTGGTTTCGGCACTTTGTGAAGATCTTGTATGTTTTTAATTGCACATACATTGCATATTGTAGTAGTACATTGGAGCCTATATAAAGGCTATGCATATGCCTTCTACAGGAATCTGCTTAAACCAAATATTGTCAATATTCATACCTATCTGAACAACACATTTGGAGAAATATTGCTAGGATAATATTTTGAAAACTGAATAAAATAAATTTTTGAATCTTGTTCCCTGTTCTGTACAACAGCAACAGGTATAGAAGGTTTCTAGACAACACTCTCAGAGAAACCTGTAGGGAAAACCTCAGCTAAGATCATGGATGGCATCAAAGGTAGAATTTTGGGGGGAGATCCTTTAAAATGCATTATGTTTTTTCGTCAATCCTAAATAAGTGACTATTTTTTACTGATTTAATAGCGTATTAATGGCCCTGCACAAACCATGTCCATTGACAGTACGTGGGTGAAAGGGGCACAGGAAGTACCAGAGAATACTCAAGATTTCAAAGAAACAGCAATCACACAGAAATGTTCAGGCAATGCAACATGAAGACTCCATCACAAAATACCTTTTCCTGACTGCTTTTGGCACCGCTTCTTAAAGCTCCTTGTTCCTAAAGAGTTGCATAATATTTTTTGCTACAAGACTTCCTAATACCTTCAGAGGAAGTATGGCCCCTCTAACTTCAAAAATTGACTTTACGGAACACTGGAAAAATACATATGCTGAGCATTTTTGTGTAAAGGTCCCTATATAATGGTGAGGAAAACTAAAAAGTCACTATGCCACATAATTTCCCCTTTCCTCAGTTCCATTCACTGTCAACACACAATACAAAAATTTATATTCTGCAATTCATTCAAAGCACTAGCCAAAAGTGACTGAAGCGCAGTGACTGAAGGCATTGGTGTAGGGATGTCAAAGGCCACCTGGTGTAATCATGCATTTAAAGTCCTATGACGTACACTGTTCCTTTAAAATAGCTTAGTACAGAGGCAGATTTGGATGTCTGCTGTACAGAAAAAAGTAAAATAAAAGAGGATGTTTGTTCACTGACTCCAACAATTTCCATGACATGATGCATTATGAGTGATGCTTCTTAGTAGGGTGTGCAAGGCAGCCAAGAGTCATTTAAAAACATGTGTTGTTTATCTCAAAAACAAATGTAAGAGAATACTAATAAAAGCTGCACTGTCTGAAATAAGGCTGAGGAGTTTAAATCCATTTTTCTGAAGGATATTCAGAAACTTGGAACTGCCTGCAAAAATAAAACTATTTTATTCCTACTATCTACTGCAAAGAAGTAGTTTATCTCCAGTACATCTTTATCCTAAGATTAATCAGGTATCAATGTTCCTCTTAGGGGCTTTACATATAGTAAAAACTGAAAGTATGTGAGCTTTGGGTTCTTGAAATGATATTAAATGGAGGCAAATGACATGTCAAGGCTGCTGTCCCCAAAGGCAAAAGACCTGCTTTTATAGGTCACCAAGAAATCAAACTCACAACAAAACATCCCAGTTTAGAGTGTGGATGTTTTCCAGATCTTAGACTTGTCACAATTCTATCTATGCTCCCATATACGGGGTAAAGGATTTGAGACACAAAGGTGTCTTTCAGTTTGTATCCTGGTTTCTATTAGCTTTGGACCTGTGTAACCAAGGTCTTTTGACTTATAGAGGGTCAGATTCTGCATCCTATTAACCAAGTAGTGCTTTGGATTTCAGTAAATATGGTATTACTTCATGTGGGTCAGAGCAGCACAGGCACTCATGTTAAGCCACTAATCACCTGTTCAAGGGACTAGATCCAAGGTGCACCAAAGACAAGTGAAAAGCATGAACTGACTACAAAGAACCAGGCCTAAGGTCTGCCCCAGAGATAGAACAGAACCCTAAGTTCGTGAAAAACTTTGTAAATTCTAAATACAGCTAAAGTAAAACAAATAACCCCATCTAAACTAGTTTTGCCATTAAAAACCTATACCTCAGTATTAGAAGGCACTCAGTTCAGGATCTTCAAGCCTCTTCCCATTATAGCATCCACTAATTTGCTTTGTGAATGAAACTATAGATGAGCATAAAACATAAAAATGCACATTTTAAGTGGTAGCAAATTTTGAATAAAAATTATAAATTGCTCAAGGAAAGTGACTGACATACTATTACATGTGCACATGTACACACTTTGTCTCAAAAAGGTATGAAAGAAAGCTAATCAATAGCCTTAATATTTCTACCTCTGTTAGGTGTAATGACAGCTATTAACTTCATTTTAGTAACTATGAATGTTATAAACTTGGCTTCCTTATCAAAAAAGAAGTAAGCATTAGATATCAAAGGCAGTGTTCAAGAAGGGTAAATTGGCTGCCAGATAAGGAAGACATTCATACACTCAGGAGGGATGAGCTCCCAAGCTCACACCTTTCAGCATTCATAGAGACCTGTAATTCTCCCCATGTGCAAAGAGCAGGTTTGGCTGCAAAAGCACCTGTTGCTCTTCACTGACCATCTCCTCCATCCCTCTTCGGCAAAGCACTTAAGCATACAAGGATGCTCTTAAAGTTAAGCAAAGCATGTCAATTGTTTTGCTGGACTGTACAAGAGCATGTGCAGCCCACACCTCCTAAAAGCCTCTCCCACCAACCAACAGGAGTTGCATGCACAGACGGCATTCAGGGACAACCAGCTGACATGGCACACAGAGCAGTAATCAGCTGTTCAGGGTTATGCCACCTAAATCACTGACAAGATGACACCGCAAATGCAAGACATAAATGATGCCTCCGAGTGACATTTCTAGAAGACTTCCAAAAACCAGAGAAGTCTCAAAGTAACCTTCATCCTGCTGGTCATAAATATGCCAGTAGACACCATCATTCTCGCAGGAAAAGAGAATTAGATTTGTTTCTGAATAACCCTGGAAAAATGGAAGTCTCAAACACAGACTCCATCTTTAATACATTTACAGCAAAATCCTTTCAGAGTGAAATGCATGAGAACATCCTGAGGCCTTATTTTCAGACACGATTAGCTTATTATGAATTGGCAAAAAAAATCCACCTAGCATCTCTGTGATGATAAAAAAAGACTGATAGTTTTCTGGAGCATTCGGCAGTTTATGAATGCAGCATTTTTGGCTCTTGGATCTCCTCTGAAGCCAGCTTCTTTTATTTTTCATATTATTCCCCAAGAGAGCATACAAAGAAATTCAATATTAATCTTAAGTGTCATGTCTGCAGAACAGAACAAAGTGAGGTCTGGTATCAAGCTCCCAGCACCCCAGTAAAGAAGTTGACAGCGTGTTGGAAAAGCATGGTAAGTTAACATACACTCCCAAAAAACAAGCACAACTGAAAGCTGGGGGAAAAAGGGAGAGGGAAACAGGAAGCTAGGTTTGTATTTTCTCAGAGTGCCTTCTCGGCAACTCTGTGCTTCTTCAGAAAATATCTTCAGTATGAAACTAACACTGGGATAGTTTTTCCAGCAGACACTTAAAGAAGTTTTCTGGCACAGCCAGAAATTTACCATGTGGGCCAGCCCATCTCTCCCTGAACGCAGCAGGAGTTTGGTCACTGTAATCACTAAAGACAGGCTGGTATCTGAACATAAAATTTTCTTTGGATAATTTATGGAAACATCAGATGTGAAAGAATCTGTTTCCTTTTACGGCACCCAACTGCACAGCAAGTTTACATGAAGAAAAAACAGCACACAGAACAAGAAGGACAACGAAGAGTGCTGAAGCAAGGCTGGAGAAGCATCTCGGTGGCAAAGATTGCAATCACTTTCACAGAAGTCACAAGGGGTTATACTTTGCATTACTTCTGAATTGTAGCTTCTCACTGCTCTTCTCCCTGTTCAGAAAGGTTAATTAACATTAGTTAGTGAACTTCTGAGAACTGACAAAGAAATTTGCTTCACAACAAAAGCATTTTTAAAGGATAAAGTAAACTCTGGTACAGACCTTGTTGTACACTGCCAAATACTTGCCAGAGCGGGTGTTTAAGCCTAGGCATTAATCTTTGGTTTTTTCCCAAAACATCAAAATGTTCTCAATATATTCAGGGAAATGCTTGGCGAAAGGCACACTTCCATAGCCTTAACCTCAACTGTTAGACTCAATCTGTTCACAAACCTTGGTCAAACATTTTAAAAGTAATTTTGCCCCTACCCTCACAGTAACTCCCCTGACAAAGGAATTTGGGTACTTCACCCAGCGGGTTATTGGCTATGACATTTAAGAGCTAAGTCTCTCATAACTGATGCCTTCTCTCTCACTATTATGTTTGGGAGCTTCAGCTTCCTGAATCTGGGACTGGCTACCTGATCAAGCTCCTGCTCCTGTATTTTGCTCCCCTGTTCCCTGAAAGGCTGCTACAGAGCCAAACAGACTAGATGCCTGGAAAATCCTATCAATTCCAAAAACATCTATGCATGATAATTGCTCACAGAACAAGCTTTTGTAAAGTTTTGTTTCTATAGTCAGTTTTTCATTTGAAGGTTTTCATTCCAATTAGGGACACTGCAAGGTTTTTTTTATTAGTAGTAGTATTTTTTAACTGAAATTATATTCAGTTTCCTTTATAGCTTCAAGATATTAAAAAAAAAATAAAATAGAAGATATATCTTTATGGGCCAAAATGCTTACCCAACAGTAACACCCAGCTAGCTCTGAGTGAAGATGGGTAAGAGAGGCAGCAGTCCTTTGAGTGTGCTGAGTGTATATTAACCTTGGCAGACCTCCTTGCTGGTACTGCCATATTGGCATCCAAACCAGTTCTTATACTTATCCTAGCTCTGAATGTGACATGAATCTGACTGTCATAATAACATAAGATACACACCTGCAGCCTGGGTCACCAACTAGGAGAACAATGGATAACAATAGATTAAAATAAAACCACATTCCTGTATTAAACAGGCAGCAGTTCTCTCAGAAGAACTCAGAATCATGGCATATTTATATATGTTGACCAATAATATGTCTATTCTACATAGTAATATGAATGGTGTCTTGCAAAATAATATTTGAAGCAATCATTTGCTTAAAGCTTTCTACTGCAGCACTGATTATGTCATACAAATTATAGTCTTTAAGGACATTAATATATTTGAATTAATATTGATTTATTGATAATTTCTAGATACTAAACGTATGTAAATAGAATACAAATATTTACACATGTGCACTAATATATGACTTATTAATACACATATTCATTAGCCTATCTAATGGTATTCTTATAAAAGATTTCTTCTAGGAATTGAAGCACAGGAAAATTCATTTTGGCATAGATTCTACGTGTTATGTATTTGTCCCAAATAAAAATTGCTCTAATTTATTAAGTCACTAGGCCTTAAAACATGTTCTAGGTTAATGGACAGTGTAGTTATATCTGCTATTTTCCTATTTTAGTTTAAAGTTCTGTGATTGAACAAACGTTTCAGCCTACATAGAGTAAATGTGATCTTCACCTAGTTAAAGTAGCACACATCATAGCATATTTGGTTCTCTTTTGTCTTGTGCTAAAACAAACCAGCATAAAGAAAATTGCCTATACAACTTTCTTATGCCTTATCTCAAACCAAGCCCAAATCCTTAATAATGTTTCAGCTGGCTGGTGTAAAGAAAGCCTCTCTAATATCTTCTCCAGCAGCTTGTCATCTTTCTTTACTTTTCATTTTGCCCAAGAGCTTTGTACTTTTCTGCCTTCCTCTAAAACACACTCTACACTAAAAAACAAACAAAAAACCCCAACCCAAACCAAAAATCTTTGAAACTGTTTTTCCCATGTACATCTTTTTTACATAACTACAGAAAGCAAAACACTGGCATTTTCTCCAGTGAAGGACTCTTAGTTTAAACATGAAACAGATGGAAAAGGTACTTGAAAGACAATGATTAACTTGGTAAGTGAACCATAGTAAAGTTCCTGCTTCATTTTGGTAGTTTTGGGAACACATTGGGCCCGACTGAAGCCAATTTGGTCGAGCTAACAATTAAGTTATGATAATTCACCCCAGGTGAGGAACCAACCCATTAGGACAGTAAACATGTATGGGAAAACACTGCTATTTGTTAGAAAATTTGGCATGTCAATGTTCAAAAAGGCTACAGTTTAATGAAAATAGTTAATTTCAGTTTGACGTGGCTTTCTCTTGCACTAAACTTTGTCCTATTTCCATGAAAAGAAACTTTTTTTTAAACTTCTGAATCACTAAGATCCATTTGGAATGACTGACACTTACTAGGTTCATAGTAATCCACTATAGTCACTGAAGCATCTTGGATATTTGCCACTTTGAAGTCTCTCACAGCTGGAATATCCACACAAACCTGTGTTTCATTTAGCTAGAAAAACAGAACAGAAACATCCTGAGAACTCTGGTGATGGTGGTTTCATGGAAGAGTTAAGGATTTCTAGCTCAGCGGTAGTCCACTTCATTTCTAACAACTTAGAATTGCATATAAAAGAATTTGCATATAAAGATGCTTATCTCATTTGTAGTAATGTTGCCAAAAATCACAGAGTTCTTGAAATGTCTGCCTTCATATATGATCTTTAAGAATCTAGAAACCCCTTACAAATTTCTGAGTTGTACCTATCCAATCAGTCTCGCTAAAAAAATAGTTGAACTATTAATTCAATGTGAATAGCAGATGTTGATTTCCCCAAAGAATACAATCATGTCTTTCCAAATTTAAACCAAACAATGGCAGAGTCAAGATTAACATCACTACAAACACATTTCTTGGGTATTTTCAACTTACAGAGTCTAAGTATAGGTTGATTTTTCCATTGTCCTTTTCCATTTTCTTAACTGTATTGTCTAACGGAATGAAGTCTGGTGACACAGAGAAACCACTAAGTAAGCCAACCTCCATGAGGACCATGCCACTACTGGGAGCTGTGCCAGAACCCAAGTACCTTTTCAAAACACAGAGACAAGAAACTTTTAGTAGAAACACAGTAGTCCAGTCTCCAAAGAAAATGTTTGATCTTTAAATCCCAAGTATGGCAGCAAAAATGCTTAAGAATACTTAAGAAACAAATGGAACAAAATGCTGACAAGAAAATTTCTAATGAGAAAGTGATAATAATTGATTTCTTTATTATTCTGATAATTTCAACCACATATGCAAAAGCAGGTTTAGCACTGAGAATACTATGAGAGACTACATTGACACCACAAGGAGCTTTCCATTGGCATCTACAACTGCAGGTTTACATCACAAATATGCAGGAAATACTGTAATTAAATACATTTCAAAAGAAGTAATTAAGAAACCACCGTGGGAGCTCTTGAACTGGTATTTCCTTTTAAGGATGCATTGGTTTACTTTTATTCATTTTTGGAGGGTGAGATAAAGTCATACACCAAAAAAGTCTCCCAAACCTTTCCATATTTCCTTTCATAGAGTTTGATGGTTCCATTAACAATGTCATCATCAGATTATTTCTCAAAGTTCCAGTTTTAAAATGCACGGCCATGTTATTAACACAGTTTTGGAAAAAGAAGATTAAATGTGTTCCTCTTTTTTTCCTAAATAATTATTATTTATAAATAATTTATTATTACATAAAACCATAGAATGGTTTGGGTTGGAAGGGACCTTAAAGATCATCTAGTTCCAACCCCCCTCACATGGGCAGAGACACCTTCAGCTAGATCAGGTTGCTCAAAGCCCCAGCCACCCTGGCCTTGAACACTTTCAGGGAGGGAGCATCCACAGTTTCTCTGGGGGTGTTCCAGGGGTTCACCACCCTCACAGTGAAAAACTTCTTCCTTATATCTAATCTAAATCTACCTTCTTTCAGTTTGAATCCGTTACCCCTCACCCTATCATTACACTCCCTGATAAGGAGTCCCTCCCCACCTTTCCTGTCGGCCCCCTTTAAGTACTAGAAGGCTGCTGTAGGATTTCCCCAGAGCCTACTTTCCTCTAGGCTGAACAACTCCAACTCTCTCAGCCTGTCTTCATAGGAGAGGTGCTCCAGCCTGCTGATCATCTTCATGACCCTCCTCTGGACCCACTCAAGCAGGTCCATGTCCTTTTTATGTTGGGAGCCCCAGAGCTGAACACAGTACTCCAGGTGGGGTCTCATCAGAGTGGAGCAGAGGAGAATCGCCTCACTCGACGTGCTGGCAACATTTATTTTGATGCAGCCCAGGAAGCAATTGCCTTTCTGGGCTGCAAACACACATTGGTGGCTCATATTCAGTTTTTCATCAACCAACATCCCCAAGTCCTTCTCCGCAGGGCTGCTCTCAATCCACTCATCACCCAACTTGTATTTATGCTTGGGATTGCCCTGTGCCAGGGGCAGGACCTTGCATTTTGCCTTGAACTTCATGAAATTTGCACAGGCCCACCTCTCAAGCTTGTCAAGGTCCCTCTGGATGGCATCCCTTTCCTCCCGCATATTGACAACACCTCACAGCTTAGTGTCATTGGCAAACTTGCTGAGGGTGTGCTCAATCCCACTGTTCATGTTGCCAGCAAAGACAAACAGCACGAGTCTTGATACCGACCCCTGAGGAACACCACTCATCACTGGTCTCCACTTGGATATCGAGCTGTTGACCACAAATCTCTAAGTGCAACCACCCATCCAATTCCTTATCCACCGAGTGGTCCACCAGTCAAATCCACATCTCTCCAATTTAGAGAAAAGGATGTCATGCAGGACAGCGTCTAATGCATTGCACAAATCTAGGTAGATGATGTCAGTTGCTATTCTTTTATCCACCAACACTGTAACCCCATTGTAGAAGGCCACCAAATTTGTTAGGCATGATTTGGTCTTAGTGAAGCCATGTTAGCTGTCACAAGTCATCGCCTTATTTTCCATGTGCCCTAGTGCAGTTTCCAGGAGGATCTTGCTGGGCACAGAGGTGAGACTGACTGTCCTGTAGCTCCCCAGGTCTTAATTTATTCACCTTTTAAAAAATGAGGGTTATACTTCCCCTTTTACAGTCAGTAGGAACTTCACTAGACTGCCACAACTTCTCAAATATGATGGATAGTAGATTAGCATCTTCTTCCAGTGTGAGAATCAGATGCTGGGCTAAAAAGCTTTGCTCTACTGAGCAAGCCTTGCATACTACGGTGCACACAGATCTATCGAAGTATATCTACGGTGTTCAGTGCTAGATGTGATACCTAAATGACCTGTAAAAGATTGTATTGTTTTAAATAAAGCGTGTGGCAGAACAGTTTTCCCCCACTTGGCATGGAGGGTAAATGATTATTGTTATGCTAGAATAGAATTTTCTACAATCCTCATTTTGAAGGCCTGACAGTAGTTGAAAGTAATTGAAAAAAACTATTTTTTCGTAGAGCTGGATGGTTTTAAAAAAAGGGAAAACTTGCTTTCAAAGCAATGTTGTTAAGCCTGGCAGCATGGCTGATTGAACGCAGATATGACTTTGAAAGAAATACAGCACAACTGCTGACTTCAGTTGGCTCATGAGATTAGAAACAAATAAAACCATCTGTTGGATGATGTGCCAAAGTAGCTGCTATTGAAAACAAATAACTGAATTGGAACTGGATGTAATTATTTCTACATAATTACCAACAAGAGGGGAGGAAAATACCCAAGCTGTCTAGCCAGCCTGGGTTGCTACCAAAATATCAACAGGTAACCAAACCAGCTTGGTATTGTCAAGTAGTGACAAAAATATATCCCTAGAAGTTATGAGGGTCTGGCTCACTTAAAGTAAAGAGACAGCCTTGGGGTGTGGCTCCCGTTATCACCTTTTCAACTACATGGTCTCTTAAAAAAAAGAAAAAAAAAAAAAAATCACCATACAAACAGAAGAACCAGTAAGAGAAAAGAAGACGACTTGAAACTTGTACCTGAAGAAAACTGAGAATGTTTTCAGTTGAATTTTATGTTTCAGCTCTTCAGCAATTTGAGATCTGTGTGAGACCCTCTTATAATGATACAAAGAGGAGAAAACACCACCAGGCTAGTGTAGGCAGAAAGCATAAACAAGAGAGAGTAGAACCATCAGCAGTCAGTTTCCCACGCCTGGAAACGGTATGCAGACAAGAAGATTGACCAGAGAAGTAACTGGCAGCCCTGGGTATTTGCCTCTCAGACAATGAGTTAGCTTCTCTAACCAAGAATCAGTTCAATTTGAATGAGACATCATACAATCCCGTGTCATAAATAATAGCCATTTGAGATGACGATGGTAAATGGCTATCAAGCTGGTTGAAATAAAGTGGAATATTCTGCAGATTAGAGAAAGGATAAAATATTCAAAGCTGCAGTCTCCATTATCTGACTATGCACACTCAAAACTAGCTAAACTGGTTGAGATTTCAGCAGTCTTTCTGTATTTGCCTACTTTGGTTTCTCTACGAGAAAACCACATCATGTTGTAAAGATTATCAGTAGACCAACTTTAAACTATGCAGGAATTTAATATAGATAATGCATATATTATATAGAATATATTATACACAGTCTATAGGGGAAAAAAGAAGAGGATGCCAAGTCTATTAAGTCAAGCAATCAGAGATGAAGACTAAGCCTAAAGAATAGAAACACAGACTTACTAAAGCTTATACCAGTCCACTTCCCATGATAAGACTTGATGGATCTTAATGATCCAAATATTCTCCTGGGACAATTTTATAATGCCACTAGATTTTCCCCTATCATTTGAAAACTTCGCAATTAAAACATCACCCTAGAGCCTTCCCAGAGAGATGGGGCCCTTCATGTCTACTCCTGAGCCAGAGGTCTTAGCTAGAAAATCAGAATGCTCAGTCAAGACCTATGCCAGACCCATCTTGTAAGCCCTTTACACGTCAGGAGCTTGTGCTAGACTTCGGAAAGCTGTAGACCCTTCATAGAAAACTTTAAAACAGAACAAGTCTTTCTATTTCAAGACCTTTCATGTATTCTAACATCCCTGTCCACCATCTGTATCATTGCACTGGTTACCAGAAACACACAAAAACAGGGCTCTGGCTTTGTGCCTGCTGGCTATTTCCCAAATTAAACCAATCATCTCTGCACTGAAATCATATTCACTATAGGTGACTATTTGTATGATGTTGTCACCTAGAGGCTCCATCTCCAGTCACAGCTCCCTTGTGGCAGGCAGAGCATAACAACAGTTCTAGGCATACAGTGTTTAAAGTTTAAATAAATAACAAAAAGAGCATGTGGAGGAAAAGAATGCAAGAGTAATCATGGTGGATCAGGTAGTACTTTGCAAATCTTGCATTTAAAAGAAATCCATTATAATTTCACAAGATTAAAACCGTGTTTCTAGAGGAAGTATTCACAAACAGATGAAATCCTAAAATACAAAGAATGTAGTCATGTCAACATCCTTGCAGTTAATAAAAGATAAAAGATTAAAAACATACATATAAGGAAATATGGTTTTCTGTGAAATATGCAGTGCTCTTTAACTACAACAACTGAACACTGAAGAAACTCCCAGAGAACAAACATCTTCATATATTTCTTTCAAATACAAGTATAAACACTTTTATAGCAAGCAAAAATGAGACAGCAAAGCAAAGGAACAACTTTGTTTAATGACTGACTGACCTAGGAATATACAATATGATTGTTCAATGTCACCTGTTCTCAAGTGATCCAAACTCTACTCAGGTAACATCTGGTGGCCGTTCTGTGGTCTCTGAGATGATACTTTAGCAGTTTCAGCTCAGTTCTTAGTAGGTGTTTACTGAATAAGAAACATCATCCCAGATGCACACTCCCTCCCTACCCTCCCTATTCAGCAGGAAGAATAGAATTAGCCTGGCTGGAAAACTCATAACCTCTTTCAAAGCTAGAATGTCGCTTACGTTATATTACCAAATTCATAAATTTAAGACATAGTGGTAAATGAAAGATCACAAAGACACTTCCACAATAAAACAAAACCCCAGTTCTATTTATCATTGTGTAAACATGGATTTAGACTCCTGCCAAAATTGTTCTGAGCAAAGTTTATTAATAGATATGACCCAAGAATGATTACTTATATTTCATGGTGTTTTCAGCACTTCTGAAATTCCTTCTCTCTTTACAAAATAGAAGTAAGCTACTTGAGATCAAGAGCAAAGCATTCTGCTCATGAAACCTAAGAGTATTGGGAAGTTGTCACAGTCCGCTACTAGAGGTTAGAATGTAGAAGTCATTGGCTCAATTTTCAACTCCATCCACAGTTCTCCATACAGCTGAGAAGCACTTGCACCAAAGAAGCATTTTTTCTGTTTCACACAAACTCTTCCATATACCTCTAACATTTAGGGTACCACCATCTTTATGAATATCAGTAAAAGAATATTATCTGACCAGCAACAATTTTGTACAAAAGATCTACCACTCTATTGAACTATAAATTGCTTCTTAGTTTAATAAGCGACATTTTTACAAAGTAATTCTTTTATTCTCTTTAGTTATGTTTATATCCCACACATTAGTAAACCCATACAAACAAATGGATAATTTAGCTAATTTTAAATAACTTAAAAGTTGTATAGACAAAGAGGTGTATGAGATGCTCCTACCTTGTGCACACATTCAATGACAAATGGTTTTTATCATCTTTGTCATCCTTTACATCAACATTCAAGTCAAAGGCTTCTTGTTTTCGGACAGATCTGAGCCTTGCATCTGTGTGTTTTTTGTTGTAAATAACATTGAGCTGTGGATTGCAAGTAAATACATTAGATGACATACGTAAAGCAAATCTGGATGGTTAAAACACTAAGTTTCTAACAGCATAAGGGCACAAGAGTGCTCACATGAGACAGGATACATGGCCTTGTATCTGGCAGTTGCACACATGAGATTCATAGGAATTCTGTGGAAGAAATATCTTTTCTGAACACTTTGTAATGCAGCAGAACCAATGCAATTAGCAAGACAATTGAGGCAAACACAAGGGAGCTCTAGGACAACCAGCAATTTTCTCCTTATTTGTTGTCTGGTGGTTTATAATGTTACTCCCTGACAGTGTGAAATGGGATGAATAAAGGCAAACTTCAGAGACCGACACCCACTGGGTTAAAAGAGACAGGCTGTATATGAAAGCAGAGCAAGAGCAAATACTTAGTGTATGTACAGAAACTGTCTTCAGTCTTCATGTCAAAGCATTCATACACTCAAAATAAGTGAGGAATAGCATGTTACTCCACGCTCAGAACAAGACAGTTTTCTTGCAGTTAAGTAAGTAGATTCATCATCTGGTTCATTTGTGCAAAGTCAAAGCTACAGCCTTCTGTCTGCCGCAGGGCCAGAGCCCTTGCCCTTTCTGCTCAACAACTGCCAAGCTCTGCTAGGTGAGTCAAGTAAGGACGTGTGACTGTATGTCCAGTGCAGGACAGTAACATTAATATAAAATAAGCTCATCTGTTAGGCACAGTTTGAAGAGTTTCCAATTTTTCTACTGTAGACATGTGTAAGATGCTTGAACAGACGCAGAAGAGTGGTAAAACCAGAAGCCCTTAAAAGAGGTCTAAATAATTAGGAGAAGATAGCCTGATTATCTCAATATCCTATAAAATTACCAATGCCAACAGTCAAAGCAGAAATGCTGGAGCTGGAATTGAGCAACCCCAATGAGTAATCTCACATTATCAGCTATGACAGAAAACTATGCAGTAATAAACCAGGCTGTACCATCTACAGAATTTAATTTGATGATGTAAAGAAACAGCTGAACACCTGCAGTGTTTCTTTAAAACTGCCTTACTACCAGACTGGAGGATGACAAACGTGACAGCAATTTTTAAAAGATTACTAAGGATCTAGAAAACTGTGGATATCAAGTAAACTTGGTATCTGTATCAGAAAACACAGTCAAAACTATAATAAAGAGACAATGGACAAATGAGTAAATATGACATGTTGGAGAACAGGTTATTGCTATAAACACACCAGTTACCAGAATCAAATGAAAAAATGTGGACAACATAACTCTGTCTAGCATAAGATACCTGGATGTTACACTGGCATGAACCTGGTTAGGAAGATTACCAGCCAAAGGTGCTGGAACAAAAGAAGCTGCCAAGTGATAAAGGGCTGTTAAAAGATGGGAATTGAGGGTGGGAATGAATGTACATACATGAAAGCAGTGGAGTCCTAAAGGAATCTGTGCTGGGTGACCACCATTAAACATATCCATAGATGATATAAAAAAGAGGGTGAATCCTGATATGATAAAATTTCCTGATTATACTACTTTTCTTGAGGTATCAAAGACTAGGATTACCGTGAAGAGTTGCAGAATGATAGAGTTTTTATGTACATAAATAATGGATTTTGAACTGATTACTACCAGATCTGTTTACCATTTAAAGCAATGGTAAAACAGATGAAAATTCAGCCATAAACAGCTAAGTTGGAAGGACACAGTAAAGGTCTACAGAATAATGACTTGCATGGGAAAGATGAGTAGGAAGCAGTTTTTCATGCAATGGCAAGATTAAATCATGGAATTCCTTCCCACAAGATGCTGCAGACACTAAACTGTACAAGTGTCATGGGTTAGGGCAGGTCCAGCCAACAGACGAATGACAGATGCTCTCTATTAACCCCTCTCCCTTCCCAAAGGGGAAGAGAAAGGGAATAAGGGAGAGAGACTTATGGATTGACCAAAAATGCTTGAATGAAAATAGTAAAATAAAATTAAATTTATACAAATATATACAATACCAATATCGAACCCAACCTCCCTGATGGCAAACACATCACCATCACCACTGATTCTGTGGGCAGGCACTGGGGAAGTCCCAGACTGGACTCAGAGGTAGATGGGAATAAGATTCAGGAGCTGGACTCCAGAACTGGATTCAGGAACGCTCGGATTGGGATCGAAGGCAGAATGAACAGAGTCCTCCTCTGATGCCAAAAGCTTGACCCTTGTGATCACTCAGCTTTATACTGAATGTGACATCTATGGGATGGAACACCTTGTTGGTCAGTTTAGGGTCACCTGTCCAGTCTGCTCCTCCCCACAGGTGCAGCCTCTCACTTACTGCACCCCAACGTGGTACACAGGATTTAGCAGTGACCTTGGGCCGCACAGGAGCAAGTACAAGCAAGAGCCTTTCTGCACACCAGTCCCTGGTAGTAACTGCAAACATCAAGCGTTATCACCTCTAGAAGCAGACCCTGTCTGCAAAACTGTGCCGTTAACTTCAGAAAGTGCAGCCACTGAGCAGAGACTGAAGAGTAAAATCACTGAATAGAATTAGTTCTGTTCTAACTTAAACCATGACAACAAGCATTCATGGGCATAGACAACCTCATGGAACCAAAATTTTCTAACCCCCCAGGAACTATCTCCAGGTAAAGGTCTTGAATAATACATGGTAAGAGGTGGAAGACAGTCAAGTAATATATTACATGTATTTATCTTCTTACACTCTCTCCAAGCATCTACCACTAGCTGTTGTGGAAAACAGAACACTGGGCTAGACTGAGCTTTGTTCTGACCCAACAGAGACCCTCTTATGCCTTCTTTCCAAATACAAGAACTAGGGGAGCAGATTCAAGAGGAGAAAGAGGTAGTACTTCTTCATGCAATACATCATTAGCTGCAGAACTACTTGTCACAAGAAGCTATGGTTGTTAAAAGTTCAGAATTACTTTAAAAGTTACCTCTATATGAAAGAAAAAAAATCAATCAAGAAAAGGTCTACCAAGCTAAAGAGAGCACACAGAAAACACCTGTGGATTGGGAAGGCCTTGTGTTGCAAATTGGTGCAGGAAAAGAAGGTACACCAGTGAGATATCACTTCATGCTTGCACTGTTCTAGCAGCTTTTAGTTGTCATTCTCTCTCTACTGGTTACCATGGGATACAGGATAATGAATGATATCAGTTGTCCCAGCACATCTGCTCTAGCATACTCATGTACTTATACCCAATGAAAGACACCAAAAATGAAATTTAACTTTTAGAAAACATTCTAAGATGCTTCAGGCTGATTAACACACAGTGCAATGTTGACAGTAACTGTGGCATCCCTTTGCCGTGGCACAAACAGGAGACTACCTCTGACACAGGACAAGAGAGTGGGTTGCTCACTCAACTCTTCAGTGTGATAAATCAGAAAGCTAAACTTTCAAAACCATATAATGACAAAATCAAATACAAGAAACTAAGAAATATTTACTATAAAAGAATAGTTGACACTGTTTGTCAAAATAGTGATTATCACCACCAACAGAAGCGTAAGTTTGATTAAAGTTTTCGCACAGAAACTAATAATCTGCTCCTTTAGTCATCAAGACAAAACACATGGCAGGGCGGGGGGGCTGTGTGTGTGGATCTTTTTCTTTGATTTTGGTAGAAAAATAATCAGAAAGTGGCTGAATTAATTCTCCTTGCAAAACCCCAACATGCAATTTGCTTGGTTAAGGAAAAGGGAATGAAAAGAGCTTCTGCAAAATCATAGTCTCTTTACAACAGTTTCCTGCAGCAGATAAAAAACTGTCAGTCCAAATTTAAAGGTATGACAGGGAGCTGTCTAAATTCTAGATTAGCAAGTCAGTTACAGACTAGCAAGTCTGTGCCAACAGAGGAGTATTCAATTTCTGATTTTTGCTTTTGCTGCTACATCTCTCACTCCTTGATATTAAAGTTATGCTCTTTCTTTCGATCTACACATAATTCCTGTTGCCGAGTTTAGTATGCTGTATGAGTACAGAACCAACTCTGTACGGGCACCCACGACAACTGTGGTACAACACGGAAGATTTATCCTGTACAACTGCTCTGCAGGAGAAGGCCACACCAAGGATAAAGCCAGTCTAGAAGGCTTGCAAGTTAAAGGCATGCAGAAAGTTTGGTAAAGACAAGCTGGTGGAGCATCAACAATCTGTCATCACAGAAACAAAGCTGTTTTACCTTTTGCTAGAAAAAGCTAATGGATGGGAACAGGTTAGTCAGCTAGTATCTTCATGAAATAAGTTACCATTGTTAGGGTTTGACTGTCCTTTCCTGACTTCTCATGACAATGAAGGAAAAAATCATTTTCACAACACAAGAGTTTAATTAAAGCCTCCTTGTTTATACACTCTTACTCTGGGGACAGAAGGCTATTATACAGAAACTAGCATTAAAATCAATAAAATTAGTAACTGCATTTCTTCTTAACCCTTTTAAGAAACAGCGGCCAAAGGTAAAGACAGATCCAGTCCAGTCTTGTCATACTGCAACCAGTTCTGGTGAGAGGCCCAAGAAGAGAAAACTAAAAGCTAATCTTCTGCATGAGAGAGATGTTACATGCTTGTATGTGACCCAATTGACTGTGCCACTTATTATACTGCCCTCATCAATGTCTCTTTCCCTATCCTTTTTGTCCTTCAACCAGCAGCACAAATGTGCTTGACTGAGGGCATGAATTCAATGAAATCATCTCCGGTATTTTTCTGTCCCTTTTGGACTACTTAGAATCCACTCCATCTGTAACAGAGAAATATGTGTGAATTTCACAGTGTGCTTTTTTCAGTACCATCACACTGAATAACATTCAGTCCCTTGCCTAAGTCTCCTAAAAATACGCTGAGTGAAAAAAAAACAGTCAGTGCATGTCAGTAACAAGAAGCAGGTGATTCTCATTTTTTCCCCCTCACTCCCTCTCTATACCAGACCAGGAGATCAAGATCTTGTTCACCCAGCCACTTTGCCCATACCCATCCTCCCCGAGCCTGCCCACTCTCTCCTCATTGCTAGTCCTGGATTTCAGTGTTGTTCTCCTTCATTCCAGAAGGCATGGGCCACACCACATTTTTGAGGCATTTGCCAAGCCCAGTTCACAGTGGTTCCAAGACTTTCAGCAGGCCACCTATGGAAGATCACTTCTTCGACTCCTTTCTCTAGAGAGTGCTTTTCATATACCCTAATCCTAAAATCATCCTCTCTTTCCTCTTGCAGAGTGTCTTATGTCATCCATGGTATGTACCCACATAATGAAGGGATGAGCTAGGAGAATTCATTGACAACAGGACCACAAAGCTACAAGTAAATGTCTGATTTTGCAATTATGCATCCAAAATAAATATATTTTATGACATCCTGCAGGATCAAGAGTAAATGTACTGCCAACTCACACACACAGACAGTGAGATTTCACAAAAAAATAAGGTCTTTTTTTTCTAAGAATACATTCTGTTGAGAAAGCAGCCTTTTCCATTAACGGATCAAATCTTGTGTTTTGTGATATTTAAATGAATTACTATTTTGACATGCTACATTTGGCCAGAAAGCCAAATCCCAGAACAGTGAATCTCACAACTGTACTTTCGAGGCCCTAAGACAATGAAACCCAGCTGAAGAAATGTGATCACAATGTCATATGCTATCTGATTTATTAAATGCGACCCAGATCTAGCTTGTGTCTGGGAAAAAGAGAAACACCATTCATACGGCATCAGTGCTCTTTCTTCTAGCATACCAGACCTGCCAAAGGATGCAGAAGGAAAAAATTGATCCCAGCAAAGAAAAAGTTTTGGAGAAGCTACTCCAGTGTGTTAAGTACAATATTTTGAATCAAAACACAGCATCTCTGACTCAAAGCTGCAGGAAAAAAGGGAACAGCACAGTGACCTAAATGAAAAAAAATAATCTGGCACTGGTTCCTGAACACCAGTTATTTGGGAGCACATCTGCATGTTTGTACAACAAATCAGGAATTTAAACCATGGAGCTATACACCCCCAAGTAGCCCTCTAACCACAGAGTCAATTACTGGCTATTCTGAGTGGAAGGCTTCTGCTCAGTCTTCACCAGATATGCTGGTTTGGATGTGAAATTTTCCTGCTGGCAAAAACATAACTGGAACCAACGTGCTTCCACAAAAGGCATTCATTTCAACAAAACAGCAAAAAACAATTTGCTGAAAAGTTTTTGATCGGCTTGCCTGAGAAACGCTTTGACTTAATATCAGGGAGTATTTCTCAGCAATGATTAAGGATAAGTAGTCTTAACTGTTCTGGAGCCCCACAGTTACATTCCACATACACACACACAGTGCAACCACAGAAGTGTGAACACAGTCCTGCTGAGATGTTCATTCCTGTCTTGGCCTGCAGGTCTGAAACTAAGTGATCCTCTGAAAATTTTGAACTTTGCTGTAAACTTCATTTGGACTTCTGAGAATTAATAAACACAGGACATGATCTGTGGCACTGTGGGCTTTGCAGACTAGTGCTGAATGAATGAGGTGTATCTCTAGCTGCTGTTCACTGCTGATAGGAAGCTGTGAAGGTTTCTTTGCAAAGGTCTTTCATCCAAAAGCATATTTACCAATCATCACCACGCTTTTTTGTTTCTCAGATGCATAGGAACACTGAAGTGAAGGTCAGGTTGGAAGGAACTTGAGATGGAATCTGACCTGGCATAAAATTGAGACTATTAAAGGCAGCCTGAGCTAATTTTTCACAAATATGACTAGGAGTCTAGTAGGAACTCTGTCTGGTTTTGTGATACACTCAGCAATTACGAGTTTATCTATATACTTCCAATAAAATGAGTCTCTCATGCTCAGAGACTAATATTTCTGTATGATCTGTAGCTTTTCAAAACTCTTCGCTTTCACTTGTGTGTTTCTAAGCCAGGACAGGACAGGTCAGCAGAGAAGAGAAACCCATTAGTGATCATATCAGATCAGACCCAATACTGCCACCTTCTCAAGCGGTATTTCACATAGGGTTAGGGAAAACCTTGGAGGTGGAATTTCCTCAGAGCAATCTCTGTTACAGAAGAGCAAGCAGCTGGAAAGGTTATTTACAATTTGGTAATTCTAAATACAGTATACACTGATCCTGGATTAATCTGTTTAAATATAAGTAAAGACATTTGAATTTATACCACTGAAACAGTTTTCTGTATGACAGGCAGAGGGGATCACTGTACCTCCTTCCACTCTTTGCCATGCCCCCTCTTTTGGCTGATGCTAAGCATCTATTACTGTTGGCAGTTTGCAGGATCCTTTGACTCTGTCTTTCATGCTATTTCAGAACAGCATAAAAATTGCTGGAGAATCTGGGCATAACACTCTTATTTTTAGCTTTTGCACTATTGTATTCCACTTCAATAAAAGGAAAGTAGCTCTAATAACTAGCCAGGCAATCTTGTTCTGTACTGATCTGTGCCTTACCATGGTGTACCACAGGTTCCCAAAGAAGCATTTCTGACTGGTCCACGTGCCTTTTTCACTCTGACCTTTGTGTACCACTGCATTTATCTTGCAAACAGGCACTGCATTTCTGCAGGAGGACAGGGCTGCTTTGATATGGCTCTGGTCCATGGAAGTGCCCCCAAACTGTCAATCATCCATCAGTACTTAAAAGGCTAGGCCATCAGACAATCAATCACATGAATATGTCCATTCCCACAATATTTGGTTTACAGCACTCTTCAATTAGTAAAGTGCTTTGGTACTCATTTAAGACATTACATAAGGTTGTTCTTACTAACATGTTTTATAAAGCTTTCTTATAGAGAGCGTATCTTTAGCAAGAGTAACTGCACTGCGTACCTGAAAGACAGCAAATCCTGTTCCCTCTGCTGCCACTGTAATTGTCATTGGTTGTGCAGGGACAATCTGAAAGAAAGATGAGTAAAACAGTATTTTCAAAGTACTTTCAGTCAGATGATTTTACAAAAGTATTCTTGCTTTCTACAGTACCTCCTTGGTCTGAAGCAGAAAACGGTTTTGAGTATCAATTGAGAATGTTTCTGGCATTTTCAAAGAAGGAGCTGTCACTGTTATATCCATTTCTGTTTTGCTTGCCGTAGTGAGAGTTGCGAATAAACTCAAGGCTTGCAGAGCCACCACTGTGTCCTGATGAGAGAAACAAATCCTTCAGTATTGAACAGAATAAGCCTGCGCAGTGAACTACCTGTGTATAGGGCATGCCCTGGGGAGCTCACAGTGCCTGCATGACCCATTTGGTGATCATGCTGGAGTCTTCATGCAGACATCTCCACGTTTCCCTTGGGATTCCACTGGCATGAAGGATACCAACACAGAAAAGGGATGGTAACACAGGACAAGTTAGCCACTGTGACATGCAATGGAGAATGAGGGGTGAACCAGCTAAGGAAGTTTATCTCTTGTGCAAGGTGTGTGCAAGACCTGACAACAGTCAGAATCATACATCACACAAGACCATGAAGAGAAAGCCGATGACGAAAGTAATGATACTGCTAGATTTATTTAGTCACAATGCATTAAATATCCAGTACTGCACAGGAGTTATTCAGCATACCTTGATGACCGAAGCAAAAGCTATGGGTTTGAAAAACTACTAATAATTATTTAAAAAAAAAGTCTGAAACCAGTTATTATCAGACCCCTGGCAACAATTTCCGAGGGAATCAGCCCAGTTTTTATACCCTATATCTGATCGAAACTTTTTGTGCAATTGTTTAACCACTGCTGCAGAATATGCTTATAAACACATTATCATATAAATATATATATAAATACTCTTTTGTTTAGTTTTCTGTACAACTGCAGGCTTAGCTTTCCAGGTTTTGAACACAGGAAACAGTTTTTGAACATTTGGTCCAGCACAGTTTAGTGAATGAGAATTTTAATATCCACTATTTTCCGGAAAAAAATATAGTAATCAATTACATGTCTCTAATGTTTCTCAGGGACTTTTGCTGTTAGCACAGTTCATTTTGCATCTCTTTTTAACCAGTAGCACTGATGGAGTTAGCCTTGCAGGGTCAGCATACAGAGGTCATTCTTAGGTCACTTCTAGCAAAAAAATTCTAATGTAACAGAAGCTCATTAACTAAGACATGGTAACTGTGCTATACCTTAAGGTGCCAGCACATGCTGCCTATTCACTGTAAATTATTAAAAACCATTCTTCTTCCCATGTAATGTCCTTGTCTGAGATGACCTGCTTCACTGATTTTTTTAAAATCCAGAAAGATCAGCAGATAAGCAATAATGTCAAAGTCACAGATACGCTGAACCACTTGGGATCCCAACTCCAGTGCTTAAAGTGATGAGACAGAATAGATGCAACTATTGGGCTACAGGAAGATTTAATAGTCTGGATTAAGTGGTAGACTTCTTCAGTAAGAGGTCAAGATTTACTCTGAAAGAACATCTTCAAGTACCCCTTTGCAGAAGACAGTGACAAAGCACCTGAATGACTCTGCCCTTACTCAGCCTACTCATATAGTATCACAGAACAGCTCAGGCTCAGGCAATTAAAAGATTGTCTGGTCCAACGTTTTGTGGGAAAGGGAGCCTAGATGAGATTATCTAACACCCCATCCAAATGCCTCTTGAAAACCTTCAGTATATGTCAGTTTCTGATAAAGGTCTACAGCTTGGAAGCCCAAACTGACAAAACTTCTTTCACACTTAAGTGAATGAAACTACAGCAACCTATCACATCTATACCTAAGGAGCTATAAGCTCTTATTGGATAATCTGATTTTAATCATCCAAAAGCAGAAATATGTCAATTCATGGGAAACCAAAGAACATCTTGAAATGTCTTTTCCAAGTCCTTACAATTACATTTCCTGCATTTATATTTCTTGTCTAAATTCCAAAAGAGTTCAAGATGTCTAGAAATACTATCTGTCATTGCTGAAGATGACCTCCGAGCTCTTCCACATCACAGGCTCAAATGACTCACAAATGACACGCAGGTGAAAAACAAGAGGGCAAAAGTGACTTTAAAGTAGAAAGCATATGCAAGGCTTTCACCAGGAAATGTTCATAGCAGAAGCACAAGGTGCAGTATGACAATGCTCGGTCCAACACACAGCCTGAGAATTCAGAGAATATGGTCTCAAGCCAGAGTCATAGGTCCCTCTTGCCTAGCAACATGGGCTTTGCAGAATTTGCTACTCTCCCCTGCCATTTAAATCTACGTTTACATATATACTAGTTTTTGTATGAATTGTATTCCTGTATGTGAAATATGTGCATTTCATGCCCGAACATTAAAAGCATTATAAGGCAGAATATACTGATTGCAAATTCATAGTAAGGTATACCATGTATACAAATTGCAGTGAGTTATCATACCCTAACTTACAAAACATCACACATGCAAATGTTTATTTTCCTCCTTAGTGTTTAACAATATATTAAGTTTCTAATGTAACAAACTAATGGAAGGGAGCATTCCAAATATTTTCTTTTAAACCAATCTTAGAAGTTATCAGAAAGTATGGGGCCATTTCCACCCATTAAAAAAGGCACCCAGAGAGACACTGGAGTAATTTCAAAACTAAGTTTAGACTATGGAGGAACAAAAGGATTAAGTTAATTTCTTAACTTCACCTTCAGGGGTAAATGGTACACTGCTGGATTTTTTGGAGAATAAAGAAAAGCTTTCTCAACTCATTTAGTGATTCAATCAGCTTCTTCAAATAATAAGGAAGAATTTAACACTTTAGGAAAATACTAGAACTTCAGGGGAATCAGGCTGGTTCTTAAATTGCATTTTATTTAGTAGAACAAATTTCTCTCCGATTAAGACCAACAAACATTTGAAAATAATGAAGCATAGCCTGCACAGCTTGGTACCAAGCAGTATGATGAAATGTGACATTTTACTGTGACTGGCATTTGTAGTTAATTTAAAAGCTAGGTTAAACTAATGCTATCCGAAGTACTACATAAATTTTCTGGATGCCAGGACAGCTTACAAGACGTGGTTTCAATAACATGGAAACCTCCTGCAAATAATGAAAATCTTCCAAATTTCATGGCCCATCAAAAACCTACGCAATAATGAGGACAACGTACTTAAGTTAAGACCAACTGCCAACAGAGGCACTAGGTTAGGCTGTTTCTCTAAAACCTAATCCCCTTTCTTATCTTAGTTAGTAGGCTTTCTGAGTTTGAGAACCCATATATGGAAAGAATAGGAAGAGGTTTCTCTCCTTGGAAAAAGAGTAAGCACAGATGTTTATCATACTTGCCTTGAAAACTTGATTATTTTTCCCTGGACATCACTTCTTCTTAATTTAAGAATTTTTTTAAATTATTATTAATACTTTACATAATCAAAATGACCTTCTGTTTTTTACTATAATTGCCAAAATACTAAAACTGGCAGTCCAAGTTTAAGATGCCAAGATCACAATGAATGCAAGCCTGCATGTAAACAGGCTGTTACAGCAAAACAAAATTCAGTAATTATTATGTAAAAAAACCTAAATGGTCCCTTTTCCCTTTTACTTTTTTCTTTGTTAAACATAGTGCTAATTTAGAAAGTATAGCAAAATGCCTTGTGTCAAGATATTACCTGAGTAGATGAAAATCCCCCAAGGTGATTTCTTTGCTGACTTAACCATTTCATGATAGGAATCCCCTCTGCTAATCTGTCTTGATGAAAGTGCGAGAGCAGGGCATATGCTGCAAGTTCAATATCGATGGACCGTGGCTGCCATGAATCAGAAATTTCAGAAGCAGGTGTTACCCAGAAACGAAATTCTTCTGCAAAAGGAACCAATAATAACATCAGATCCACAGACTGAAGTCTTTGGACTTCTGGGAAAGATTTAAGGGAAATCTCTTAATGCTTACAGATGGGATCTAACAAGCTTCTTGAAGATTGTAATGTTTAGGCATGTATCCCATAAAGGACCAACTTAAGCACTTCTCAGCAGTGGCTGAATCTAGATACAAAAAAAGCTGGAGTCTGAATAGTCACTCCCATTGAGTTCAGTGAACATTATATTGATCCTTTTGCTGTCAGCCTGAAGTGCCCACATAAAGGAGCCCTTGTGAAAAGGCCAACTCACTGCTGTGGTGCTCCTTTCTCTTCAGGACTAGAGAAGGCACCTCAGGCAGCATGGTTGCTCACTAGGCTCACTTCTGAGTGAAGCCTTCCAAAAAAGTTACTTACTCCCTTCCCAAAAGTGACTGTCCAAAAGCCTAATTCATTAAAAACAGAGGGACACCCAAGAGGCATTGTTTCTAGGCTACAACGTGAATTCCGTCAGATTTTTCAAGAAGAGAGTTACTGTTTTGAGCCAAAAACTTCTATTTCATATATTCCATATGGTCTTCCCTCAAAACAGGGAACAAAACTCAGTCACACTGAACTCAGAAGAGAGTTACATACAGAAAATGCAACAGACCTCTGTATTGTCTTACAGAAAGTCCAATCCACTAACTTTTCATTCCAATACAGATTTTAATTAATTGCCACCCAACGCCCTCCTGATCTATCCAAATGATTTTGGAATAGCTAACCTCATCCATCTCTCTTTAACCAGGCTAATCTTACAGAGTACACAATAACATGGGAAAACTGACAAGGAACATTCTTCAACAGCATCATGGTACTCCCATCAGGAACATGGTAACTGAGACTGAAAGGTCTAGCTTTGATGTGAATTGTCATTCATTTATGGACACTTTTCATTAAGGATGTCTTGGAAGTTCTTAGCTTATTCTCTCTGTCATACTCAAAATAGATTTGAATTCAGAAAAAGGATTCTATTCATCTCTAATTCTAGATGCAGCTGGAGATACATAATAGGTAATTTTAAATTTGACAAAAATTCATCTATACAACTGTATAAAGACAGTTGTCTAATACCTTGGTGTTCTGCTCTCTGGTTCAGTATATCCAGTGCTTCCTTTGCTTTTGTACTTTTTGCCCAAGATAATGCATATGTCACAAGTGCCAAAGTATAATTATCCGAAATGCCTTCTTCTAATTTGTCTTCTAGAAAGTTTGTAGCACTCTTGATAACATAAGCATGCTGAAAACAAAGATCATATTGAATAATATGCAGAGGATAAATATATATTGAAATATAATTTAAAATAAAAATTTGTACAGAAACAGAAACATTGCTATCACTAAATAACTATCAAGAAATACTCTTTCAGAGATGCAGGCACAAACCTCTAAGGCAAGCCGGTTGATGTGGCACTGTCTTTTACAAATGTGAGTAATCTCTATGAAATCAATTGGAATGACTTAACATCTCTAAGGATAGTTCCTTCCATAAATTTCTTTACAAGTTCTCGGACTAAAGCCATGACAATATTCTTGCTAAAAGCAATTGCCTTTAGATTTTGCAAAGGCACATAAAATTGAAGGGCCTAAGAGCACAACTTCATATTGTCTCCGGTAGATAATGAAAGTTTAACAAAATCAGGTTGTTTTGTCTTTCTTCAGATGTCTCTCTGTATCATTAAACTACCATGTTTGCCAGGTACTGTGACAATTTATGAAGTGTTCCAGTAACTATGAATTGTATTTATGAATTCCAATACCTGTTTATCAGGGAACCCTAGGAGGGATGACATGATGTAAGCTGTGAGAGTGACTGGATTATTGGTGCCTCCTTGAAGATCACTGTGTAACACTTTACCAGGTTCACGAAATTCTCCATTTAATTTCTGATGCCGGACAATCCATTTAGCTGTATCCATGAGTACATCTTGGTCAATATCTATGAATGGACGAGCTTGAAGGAAACACCTTAATACAAAAGCTGATAACCTTGGGGAAAAGGTTAATCAAATATGACAAAATTAGCAACATATTACAGCTTCTACAGTTTCAGATGATGTAAGAATACTGTGATGCATAAGGTGTTCTACACACGCTTTCCAAGTACAGAGGAAAATACATGCCTACCCAGACAAGCAAGCAGACTGAGATTAATCCAACAAAAAATGAAGCTATGTCCTTGTTCCTAAAGGTCACCCCTTTTGCAGTGTATAGACTCCAACTCTGCCAGCACATGTGTATGTTTATTCAAATGTTGTTCTCCTGCCTTCTGCTGCTAGACTAAAGTGGCAAAAATCATAGTTTACAAGGTAATGAAGTTATAAGTGTGATGTTAATTATCACAATAATCCCTGCAATATCATTGAAACAACCTTTGTTGTTTTACGATCAATAATCCCAAGTTCTGCTTTGACTCCCTTCTTGGCCAAACATGCATTCACGTGACCTGTCACTGCACTATTTAAGTACCAGAGTTGCCAGTACAGCTAAATTATCTTCATTTTCCAATCCACCAATACTGAGTCTAAGGCAAATCCTGCTTATGTCAATGAAAGATGCCTACTGACTCCAGGAGTGACTCTATCAGTGGCACAGTAACAGGGATGGTTATATTTAAAGTCAGCAGTGTGTACTGACATAGGTAAGTTTATTTAATACACTAACTGAACATGGGTTAGCTGAACAAAGTGCTGGATCTTGTCTCTGTTATCCGTCTAGCTTCCACTACTATGCTCGCTGTTTCACAGGGTGAAATTCAGCACTGAAAAGCCTTTTTTTCAGCTGTATCTACAGTCTCAAAATAAGGAGGTGAGAGGGGTAAGTCAGATGAATTTTTACCACCAGTAGCTGTTCATTCCCTAGGAAATGTCTCAGTCAGTCTTCAGCCTCCTGTAAGGAGAGAACTGAAAATCTGAAGCAATGATGACCACATATCCCTAAATGGTTTCAGTCAACTGCAAGAATAATTCATTGTATTATTATTATTCATTCCTTTGAGGAAAGCAACACAAAAACATTCAGACCAAGCTATTCTCCTGGCTATAATAATTCATCGCCTTTTGCAAATTTAAAAAGCCTTGCCCTGATAATGGCTTTGACAGCATATTATCCAGCAGAATGACCTTAGAGGTGGCCTAAATATCTAATGAAAACCAGGCAGAATGCTAATACAGCTGGAAATTTTTACCAGCTTCACAAAAAAATTTTAGTTGCAGGGAAAACATCTAAAATACTCAAATTCCACAGTGAATCTGCCATAACTACTTACCACGTGCTCCCAGAGGGATCTTCATTTCCAAAGGCACTAAAAGAGCCATCATCCCTCTGGAAAAGGAGCTCTCTTTGGTAGCCTGAAGTGGAAAAGCAGAGACAGGTATTGAACACTTTACTCTCACTCAAGTTCTCGCACAAACTGTATGCTGCTGTGAAGTGAGGCACCTTCTAACGCTGAGGAGGGCAAAACTTGAGCTTGCATTTCATAAAAATCTCCCAAATTTGTAGGAACACACAAAACTGTGCAGAAGATGATGAGAAAGCAGGCTGGAGTAACACGAAAGATCCATCTACAAACAGAAGCCGAAGCTCCTGCTTCTGCTCATCTGCCCCCCAAACACAACAGCGTGGTGCAGAGAGACGTGCTCCCACATAACTCGGTGGCTCCAGGAGCACAGCAGCAAGTGCAGAGCAGAGTACAGTTATAGTTCAGTGCTTCACTGCTTTGAGGAGCTGGAGTTGTGCACCTACAGAAATGTTCTATCTTTCCAGCAGAAGGAAAGACAAGTAAAAATTAAGTATTTTCCAACTAGAAGGGTAAGAGTACAGCAAAGCTACAATTGCTGCTGAAAAATTGACCCTTTCAGCAGCTCACTTTTTCCAAGTCAAATCAGAAAGAGTGCTGGAAGAGGCTGCTCTGAAATGAGTGAAAATTTTCAGAAGACCTGAAGGTCCTGAAATCCTGAGAATGATCCATTTAAATTGTATCTGAAGATTTTTCAGTATCCAGAACGAGTGTAGCTTTCACTAGTAATCACTCAGCGATTTGCTACAGTCTGCATGCTTTCTTCTCAGTGCCAACAGTTACAGTCACATGAAAGTCTCCAAACACAAGCGTATCTAGCACAGGAAAAATGGCAGACATGCTGGAACAGGAGACCTATGGGCTGTGAACCACCACATTCATTCCAACGGACAGTCAGTCAGACATGAAAAACAATGCTTCAAATGTCAACACATACAAGTGGAAAGGCAAGGAAAAGAAGGATCTTATTAGGAAGAGGTACACTAGTACTCCCAGAGGACTGGCTGGAACCCAAGAGATGAACCCACTGAGCAATGTTGAAAGAGAAGTGCATCAGGATGGCAAGGACTTCAGAAATATCTGAAAGACTAAAGGGTCTCACATTTCAAACAGCTTGGAAACGCTGCTCAAACTCATTGCTTGCTTTGGGTCTAGCACCAAAGTTCTCAGACTAACCAAGGTATTTTTTAATTCTGAAGAAGTTATTTCAAGATGTGATCCGTCATCCCCACAAAGAAAGGCATTTTTTTAAAAGGCAACATTTCTTTTGCTTTGCCTTTGATTTAGGTAAATTAAAACTACTAAGAGAAAGATCAAATAGCAGTCTCTGCTACATATATGATCCCTTCATCTCACACGCATTTAGCCTTAAAATTAGTTACATTTACTTCACATTATGAGGTCACTTTTTCTCAAATATTCCATGAATTCTGACATGTGAAATAAAGTCTGTTTTAAATCAAACTTCATGATAATCCTTTCAAAAACTGAGCTTATAGAAGTTACATCTCAAACTAAAGATAAATTTCAACTTTATAATTCTATTTTAAAGAAAGTCAGTGCAACAACTGAAATCAATTGTTAAAGAAAAAAAACAGAATGTTTTTAGATTGTGGTTATTTTCTATCTTAATGTTACAAATATTTCAGCATACTTACTGTTTTGGCTACTACAGCGTTAAAAAAATGCACCTAAATTCAAAGTCCAGGAACAAGTTAAGTAACACAATGCTTTGTATATAAATGACATTTAATCCTCTAATTTTTACTTGCTTTGAAATAACTTTAATAAACCTGTTACCGGAAAACTTCAGAAAATTATGGTAGCAAAATTCAGGCTTCAAATAGTAGTAGATTGCTTACAAACTTCAGAGTAGCTGTTTAAATAACACATCTCTTCCCCCACATCTTACTTTTCAACTAAACCATGTAGTAGGAAGCGTTTAAAAAAATCACTTAACTGCTTTTGACAGAAAATTGGGATATTGATGAAAAGAAAACTTATTTTGAGTTGGTCTTCTCCAACAGAAATGTCGACAACTTAAAAAAACCAAAGACTTGAGAATAAACAAAATTTGGATACGTCATGGTGCCTTAGTAGGGTCATAGCTCACACGAGGACGGTCTGATTGCCCTCTGTGAACAAGGCTTTCGGCATGCAGACTGACACATGGCAAGTATGGTACATTGCAGTTAGACACTGATCCAAAAGGCACAGAAGAGCACAGGGCAACTGTGTTCTCCACACTTGGTGATGCCCTGGAGTATTCCTGATTTAGACACTCAACAACTTCCAACTAAAATTTTCCAGCTTTTGATTTCCTACACAGAGTTCATTCTGACCAAGTCTAAAACTTGGGTGGGCGAAAACCAGCCACCAGAGCAGATGCCACTCTTTTGAGCTCTACAAGGACATGGCAGGATGGGGATGGTATCACTGAAGACAGATACACACATGTGATGAATATGGTTCACTCTGCCCACTGACTAATTTTCAACCTCTGAGTCTCAAGCAGAGGTCAGAAATGTTTGCTCACACATGGTTTTATCAAAGGAGAAATAACAACCACCTAGGAAATCCATATGAATTACCTTCTAAAATGCATTTCTAATCTGAAAAAAAAAGGTGACTATATAAAAACATTTTTTTTCTGAGCAAACTTCCGCTTGTAAACAAAATCATTTGCTCTTTAATTTTGGTAGCCCAGAATAATGAGGAAAAGAAAGAGATGGGCTTCCAGTTCTCATTATACCAACAGAGCAGTATTTCAAATGCCAAATGCAGGGTCACAGATATCTTTTTACTAGTATCAGTTCTTAAAAATCTAACATCTTTCTTTTAAGCATACAGACCTTTTCTCATAAATGATACAGCTTTTGATTTAATATCCTCTCTCAGCTGTCTGGTTTTAGTCAGGTATTGCAAAACATAAACATTTGGAGCAAAATTGATCATATTCTGTTCACCACAGCCATAAGGCATCTTAATCAATGATGACAAACCATTGATAGAAGGCCCGAGTAAATCACCTGAAAGATAAAATTTAATGAAAATAAAGTTTATTGCAAATAAATGTATACCTCACACATAAAGGATGGTATCGTCTACACTGGGAGAAAATATGATACATTAGGAACATTTGTACTAAACACCACCAAGCAGGCAGAAAAGGTACTTCATCTTCTGATCAGCTTTGTGCCCACTGACCTATCTCCCCACAGACCTTTCCAACTATAGAGTAATTTCAAACAGCCATTATTAAAAAAAAAAAAATTAAAAACCAGATACAGAACGTATTTAATCCAGGGAAATGTTTCGGTAATGCTACATATTTCAAACTTCTGTGTTTCTTCTCTCACCCACAGTTATCAAAGCCTACATGTCACAAGAAACAGCAATCAATTGAGTTATAGGTTTTATTCTGCAGGCAAGCAGCATCAAAACAGGATACTAGCAAATTTTGCAAGACCATCCTTATTAAAATCTGACTCCTTCACTAACTCAAAATGGATAGTCAACACCATAACATTAAATAAAGGAAATAACCCACTCCATGCTTAAGGTCTTCCTATGCTTAGTCTAATGCATGATGATAAATAATTTTGAATTAATGATTCAACCTATTAACATAGCAATTAAGTAAAAATTAATGCAGTTCCCTAAAAAACCCATAAAGCAAAAGCCAGATTGGGCAAAATCTGTAAGGGTCCTTCAGCAGAGTTTCTAGCAGAAACTCTAGCAAAGCCTGTTAGGGTAGCTCAGGTTATTACACGCTAGCCTCCCTGCTCTACTTGACAGAGTTTACTACTTCTAGTTACTACTGGCACCTGCTCTGTTATCTGAAAACCACCTATGCCTGCAGTGCAGAAGACGCCAGCAGCTGGATTATGGACACAAAGATCTTAGATACTGAGTTCAACAAAAGCCCAGCAGGCAAAAAGTTATTTAAAAAAAAATATAGCCGCCCAGTAAATAATAAAGATGGAAACAGAATAAAATAATCCTTACCAACAGCAGTGACCTGCACTCTCTCACTGCCACTTACAACATCAGAAGGAAAAGCGAAATCCAAAGTTTTTGACATTGTTTGTGGTTTATTCCCAGTCAAATCCAAAAGGACTGTCTGAGAATACGTCTGTTCCAACCCTTCAGCCTATCAAAATAAAGACAGGATTATTGTAATCTCCAACAGAGATTGCTTTTAGGACAGGAGTTGAGTGCTTACTGTACTGAGGGATCTAAAGCACTGTCAGGTATTTTATGCCACTTGTTAACACACCAAGAACCTGACCTATTGGCCTGTCCAAACTGAGCACGGAAGTGTTTTACTTATAAAGATCTACTTCCATGATTTGCTTCTCGAGACTACATGTCAACAAAAATACACCCACAAAGTCAATGAGAGCATCTCTGATTCCAATGAGCTCCATGCCAAGCAGAGAGCTCTGTGGATGAGGACACGCCAAGGCCAGAGGTGGTAACTTTCATGCTGTCTGCAATCCTACAGCCTGTCATACACAGAGTACTTAAACGGAAGTTAGGTACATGACCATAAAGGTTTCATTTCCTCATATATGCAAAACCCCTTGAGAAAAATTGTCCTTGAAGCAAAGAAAATAAACAGACTTCTTCCCTCAGCCCACACCTTAGTCTAACAGGCTTTTATTCTCTTCTGCACTACAGCTGAACTTCAACAGAAAGGGCAGTAAGTGGCTCCACCTGAAAACTGCTCACAACCCTGCAGAAATGTGCTTTTAAGTGGTCTAAGGAGAAGCTGAGAGAGCTGGGACTCTTCAAGCCCACCAACTTATATATATATACTGGGCATGACATCAGTATGGTATCGAATATCCCATTGGTTGGTTCAGTTTGGGCATCCTGGCAGGGGAAATTAACCCTATCCTAGCCAAATCTAGGACAAGCCTGGAGAAGAGAAGGCTCAGGAGGTGTCTCATCAATGTGTATTAACACCTGAAAGGAGTATATAAAGAAGATGGAGCTAGGCTCTCCTTAATGGTGCCCAATAGCAGAATAGGAAGCAAAGCACACAAATTGAAATATATATAAAGAAATACTTTTTAAACTGTGAACATGTTCAAACGCTGGAATAAGCTGCTAAGAGAGGCTGCCAAGGCCCTGTCCTCGGGGATATTAAAAACCTAACTGTATATGGTTCTGAGCGTCCTGACGTAGTTGAACCTGTCCAGAGCAGGAAGGTTGGACTACTCCCTTCCAACCTCAACCATTCTCTGATTCTGTGATCATAAGCGCTTCCTTTAGGATGAGATGTATGAATGTCTACCTCCTTCCACTGAAATGGAGCCTAACATGAATCAGACTTAGATGTCCAAAGTTAGGAAAGTCTTATCAGTTTCTGGTTTATCAGAAAGTCTGGAGGCTAAATTTCCAGGACTAGCAAAATACAGAAATGTTCATATAAAATAGGCTTTGAACTAAAGCCAGACGTAGGGCAAAAATTGCACTCATACACAACACAGTTATTTTGTCCACTCTCCACAGATTATAGCTCTCCACAGCTGTAGTGCCAAGGTTTCACTGATGCACTAATAGGTTTCACGTTGCCTTCAGAAGCGTTTGACACACTGCTGTAGAACAGACCTACGTGTTCATTCCTGGAAGGGAATCTAAAGAATTTTAGAGGAGAAATTATTTTAAAAGAAGTGTTTTCTACTTAAAACCACCTGACCACAGAGCAAGAGGCAGACAAGTAAATTGGTTTGCCTTTTTGCTGCACTCTGTTGTATATTTTTGGGACAAGCCAAACTGCAGACTGTTTACCTTTACTAAAACTTTCTGGATGATAGCATCAGAAGCAGCAGATGATATTGCTGTCACTTTGATAGGAATCTCTCCCAGCTGTTTCAGCTTAATTGGGAATTGAACAGTTTTCCCATCTTCACTTGGTACAGAAATAGACTGTTGATTTTCTGTAGCATTTATTTCATTGGATGTTAGAATAATTTCAAAAGCATCGTTCATATCCAGGATCACAGTAACCTGTAAATACAGCAACATTTGCAGTACAAAGTGTTAATTTTGAAAAACTGCTTTCATAAGCTGTCGCCTTTATTGTACGTAGAGAAATAGCTTTATGGTCTGCCCACTGAAGAAAATATTGAAGTTCTTACAGGAAAAAGATATGGTCTCCACTGGTGATGAAAACCCTGCAGTGTCAAGTAATATTCAAGTACAAAGAGACTGTTATTTTACCTCAGTTTCCTCCTTCAAATAATTAAAGATGTTCACTTCCAAAATGAACTGCTCTCCTCTGATGACCGAGTATGGAAGGTTCAGGAAAATGAAGAAAGGTTGAAAAGCTTCTAGCTGCAAAACAAAATCAGCAGTGAACTCCTACAATCAGATACTAGCAAGAAAATTACTGTACACCTTGTCTTGCGATCACTTTTAAATTCAGAAAACAGAGTATGTTTACTTGTACTCTGCAGTTAACAAAATATATTACTGCAGGGCTGAAGCAGAAGCCAAAGATGCTTCTGGTCAGTAGCACCTTTGTGGGAACTCAGCAGCACAATTCAGATGAAAGCTGCTGACAGTTTTGACGAGAGAGCTCCAACAGAGGTATCTGAATTAGGACTAAGAGTCTATCATCTAGCAGGTTTGGAAGCTCTGATCTGTCCCGAGATCTCACTAAGGTAACCGTGAACTGTTTTGAGTGCACAAGTAACGGATGATTAAAAATCTGTCAGTTGCCCTGTCTCCATGTCAATACAGAAACACATGTGGGACTACAAAGTAACTAACTCTCCCAAATTCTGTAATTCACCAACACCTTAGAATCATGCGTTACTTTGTAAGGTTATTCGTAGCATAATTTCTTTAGTTGTATTTCTAAAAATACATGTTGTCTTAATTAAAAAAAAAACTGCAGAAATATACCAGCAAGCAGTTACTTTTATCTGTGATCAGAGGTTTTTGGATGAAGTCTTGGCTCTAAGAAGTCAGTAATAAGCTCTCATCAAGCTGAATGGGATCAAAAATTCACTATTTATGAACATCTGTACAATAAGAATGGCTGAAGCATGGTATCCTTTATTATTCAGCTGTCAACTCAAAATGGCTTTAATTTAATTTTCATTAAAAAAAAAAATCTTCCAAGTGTTTTGAGTATCAGATTCCAAATCCCTTCAGCTTTCTTTTTAGCTAGTAAATATTCCAACATTTTCTTTTTAAAACTGAAAAGTTGTTTGCTAAAGCTGTCAGTGTCAAAAACTTCTTTAGATATTAAACATTAGGGAAGTTCTGATGGAGAATTTTTTGTTAGTTCTTAGTCAACTTTTTCCCTATGTACCTATTTTCTTTGTCTTGTTTTGCTTTTCTCCAAAACTCTTGCAATACTAAAGTTCTACACTCAAGAATATTCTGGTATATCACAATAAAAAATGATAGAGTAAAATTATCGACACTGTGCGGTAGAACTCAAATACAAACAAGATGCAAAGCAGTAAATGACATTAAACACGCAGATGTCACTTATTTCCTCATTACGGTTTTTATGCATTTATTTTATTTGCCTCTCTGTATGGTACTGATTAACATGTTTCAGCCATATGGAACTCTAAGTGCAATCTAAACATCCCAATGAGGGTGAAGTACTGAATAGTGCATGTCGGTGATTATAGTCAAATAATAATCTCAACATCTGTTCTACTTGCAGCCTTCTCAAATTTGAGGATGAGAGGCCAAGTATATATTTTCATACAGTTTGAATCACAAAACTATTCCTCTTTCTGTCCCATGTTTGGCAAGCCGAGTGAAAGAAATGAGAACCATGATTCCAGTCTCAAAGGAGCTTTAGCTGCAAAATCAGATTGTGCTCCAAATTCTGTGGTGGAGTTATGATCAGGGTGTTCAAAGTACATATTCCGTGTCTGGAGTAGCATCAACTATGAAATGTGGACCTAGATCTCGTTTTGGATCCAAAAGTTGTCCCTCCCCGAGACTCTGAGGGCAAGAGAACTTAAATGGGTAAATGGCTGTCTCCAAGCTATGCTTGCACTAGTCCTGGCATCAAGTTGGAAATCTATGACCCAGTACTACACAGTTTCAAACTTTCTAACCTTAGGCACTTAAGTGGAGTCCTCTCAGGAACATAGTTTATCTAAGATTTTTACATATGAATGGAAGAAGATAACTACCTTCAGAGGATCAAATATAAAATATAAAATACTAGTTAAATGATACTTTAAAAAGTAATTCCTAATTTCAACAGGCTAAGTAACTCTCCCTAAGTAGCTGTTTCCATGGATAACAGAGTGAGCCTAGGACAACTGCACTTGTAGGTGGAGAATCTCAGGTTAGAGATCTAACCTGAGGAGTGCTGAATTCGACTTAAAGTGCTAAACTCCTCAAACACCTGGACACACAAGAGCCTCAAGAGATAGAAACTTGGCAGCAAGAAGCATCTCATCCCATTGCTGACTCTCCAGGTCCACTCTGCTCCTCAAGCTAAGTCACTCAAAAAGTAGTACCTATGTTTAGTCCAAGGCTGGTTTTGACAGATAAATGAAAGTGAGGCAAGAACTTAAGTTTCTAAGCAATTGCCCCATTGTCCCTCCTGGGTTAAGTGTTAGCAGAACAGCACAGTGGCATGACTCTTCCAGCAGACAATGTGCCTCTCCCATCCCAGCTACCTCTTCTCAGACAGTCTGTGCAAACCTCCCTGCACGCACCAGTAACTCATGAAAAGCCTTCTCGGCAGAGCCAAGAAAACATGAAAGCACACTGTCCTCGGGCTGTCATTCCCCCTTTCTACATACAAAGGTTCTGAAGTGGACACATCCTGAAAGTACTCTAACAAAAAAACTGCTCCAGCAGAAATAGGCACCCAAGTATCTGTGTCATGTCTGAGATATTTACACGAGCAGGAAGAGTAAGCTGATGCAGTATCACATATGTCTTCAGCGACGATGTTTTCTCTACAGTTTGAATACACACGGCCTCTCAATTCCTTTATTACTATAAGGAGATGGCTGCTGTTAGAACTAAAATACAGCTTCCAGTGACAGCCTACAGTGTTACCAGCATTTAAAGGACAACTGTCCAGTGCCATGGTACCTCCACCGGAGCAGCCATCACTCCAAGCCCGCTGTTTTCAGATATCACAAAAGCACTGGCTACCCAGGATGTGATGGTATCAGGTACAGTGACTTCAGTTGTGATGTCTGTGTCAGATCTGATGGTAGAAGGAGAAAGCAAACTTTCAAAAGTATCCATTCACAGTCATCAAGAAGTGAACATGAATGTTTAAAATGCATCAAAAATTAAGTCCAAACTCTTAGCAGGAAAAGCTGCTGAATATCTGTTTTTCTTTTCCTAATCATTTAGAAATATTTGCGATGGCATTAAAATTATCCAAAAAAATTTAAATTATTTTAAATTACATGAACTGAAGGTAATTACTTTGAATCACATTACATATTATCAACTTTTACAGATTCTTTAAAATAATCCCAGATGACAGTTGCTTCCCAAGCTTCTCAGCTGTGAAAGAATAGAAGATTTATGCTCCACAACAGAGGTCAGATTTCACCATCCTTTGACAGTTTGAACCATTCATTGAATTAGGTGCAGAGAGGAACAGATTTCCCTTTCTGGGCTGATCACCATCTTCTCGTGTACCGTAGAGGAAAAGACTGGGTCTCCCTATCTGTTATCTCCCCCTCTGCAAAAGGAAGCAAGTTTCTTTTGTTTCCAGGATTTTTATCTAGTTTCTGTTGAAACGACAAGGCCTTCAGTCAGGCAATGTCCTATTTTGCACAGTTGTACAATGCCTCACTAGGTGGGTCTCCAATCTCACTTGTGGCCTCTAGGTGGTGGTAGAATATAAATAATACTACATTTTTAAGGCGTGTTCTCCAGCACCAGTGCAGAACGCTACTAAAACCTACAAAATAATAACGGGCAGTGTAAATCAGTTTCTATTTGCTTATACCTAGTTTTAGTGTCGATCCAAAGCCAAGTCTCTGGAAAATGTGTCCTCACATAGAGATTGCTGAAATCAGGAGGTCCATTTTTAGATTCCGACATATAATCACCGAAACCATCATCTATGGGTACCATTCCACCATCTACAAAATAAAAAATATTGTCTTACCTTTGATTATCTAGGTTTAAGAAAAATCAAATTAATACAGTTAAGAAAAGTCAAATTAATACAGTGTTTGGACTATAATCTATTCTTTTGTTACATATGGTTACAATACTCCATGGCTTTTTCTTTTTTTGCTTGCTTGTTTTTTTTAAGAATAAAAAACTGTTTCTTACAAGCTTAAATTTCTACATGGCCTCTCTGGACTGCCTGTGGAACTGGTGTAATATGGCTACACATGACAAACCACCACAACATATATCAACTGGAACTGCAAATAAAAACTTCATTCACCTTCATTCAGACAGGGGTAGTATCGCTCAGGACAGCAGCAAAAAGGATGTTTTTAAAATACTAGTCATATGCATTTTGTATGTCTTGAACCTTGGAAGTGGTAATGGTTTGCAAGACTGGAGGCAGTCTGCAAGCAGTACAGTAAGGAAAGCTTATAGGGGCCCCAATCCACAGACTTCCTCCCCAGTCAATAAATTAGATTTGGCTACTTTTATTTTTATTACTTACAATGCAAATGTTCCTTATCCTCCTCAAGAATTGCATCAGTTGATACCCAAAGGCTGCACTTCTGGATAAAATATATACAATATATCTCAATACAGGATATTCAGGACATTAACAGTGCTTATCTATTTTATTTTCTTTATTTTTAAGAAAATAAAGTCATCGCAATAAAGCAATCACAGAACTAAAGCAAGTAATAGACAAGAACAAATAACACCGAGATAATCTGAATCTCAATATTGCCTTAATGACTGAAAACTTTTCAAAGGAAAGACAATATCAAGCATAAAGTAATCCCTATTTATTAAAGTATAAACATATTGCTTTGCCTTCAGAGTACTTATATATTGATAAATTCACAGTCAAAACCCATATGAGCCATGAACAGAGTACATTGTCTACAGTCCCAAAGTCCTTATAAAAGGGCATTTTCTTCTAGCAAGTGATGTGAAAATCACTAAGCAGTAAAAAAACCATTTAGAATAATAATTTTTTTAAAAGTACCTGAAAGACACCAAAAGAATCTCTGACCAGCGGGAAATACTGCACTGTGCTGTATAAATTGAGTTCATGGAAGACCTTAGACAAGAACAACAAAATCATCCAGAGAGTGAATGCAATGTCACATTTTTCAGAACTTTCACTGTTGAAGAGGCTAATTCACAGAGCTGTATTTCAAGCAGCAGCTCGCTTAGCTCTCACATCAAAGAAAAAAGAATCCATGACAGGATGAAGGGGATTAGGCTGCATGATTAATGGAAGCGTGACCAAAACTACATAAGCCTAAAATAGGAGCCTACAGACCACTCATATTCTATGGCACTTAGGCTATGTCATTTGAGCACTTTTGGAGTGATGTATATTGTCAGCTCTTTCAAACTGTTTGCACTAGAGCTTCTGCAAGTAAAGGGAATTCAAAAAGATGAATAATTTATTCCGCTCTTCAAAAAATAAAATTTTCTTTCTTATATTACTAATTTTAAAGAGTACAAAGCACAAATCATTTGGGAGTTTTTCTGAATTGTTTAGCTTTCCTGAAAGAAGAAAGTGCCAAGTCTAAACCAAGCAGTTTATCAAATGGAAGAACAATGAAGTATTAATTTGAATTAGAAATTCTGGGCCTATTACCTTGTAAGCCTTACAGTCTTCTCCGCTCATGTTAATAAACTACTTGCAGAAGTAAAAAATATTTGCATAATTAAGGACTAAAAATCCTGCCCAAAGAACATTACTCATTCAGCATATAAACCGTAACATTTCCATAAACACACATCTTTCCTACACACAATAATGAAAACACTTTTTGACCATTTACTTACAGAATCTTCTGTTATGTCACTACTTTCTCCTAGAAGCTTTGTGCTTTTATCAACAACTGCAAGTCCAATTACTGATCCTGGTTCTGTGGTACTGATTTTAAGGGAGACCTTGTCAGATGGCTTGACCTTATCTTTGCTCCAAGATACTTTAATCTAGAAAAAAGTAAAAACCAGAACTGGTTTAATTTTTCAGTGATATTTATAGCCACTAACAACTCCAAGGAAGCATTTTCTTAGCCTAATTGGCTATAATTAAGACTCTGGATTTGCTTTTCCTAGAACCTTTGCGAAAATACTATGGCACTCATTTTGCTCTCTTACTCTTCCTAGCTCATCACTTCCTTGGACTGGTGGGAAGTCAGCATTAGGATCCATTGTTATTTCAACCAGCTGTTAGAATACAAGCAGCAATCTCTTGAGCCACAAGGATACACTGAATTTACAGCCCCGTCATACACTTCCTCTGATAAATCTGTGTAATGACATCTTCCAAGCACATTCAGTATGAAAATCACAGAGCAACAGCAAACACATGATGTGCTTCACTGTAAATGGGCATCAGACTGATTCATGCAGAAAAATGGCTTGTTTCTGGGTACACTATGGCACTGCAGATCTGTATATTTTACCAACTCATTTACAGAAATTAAATGCTTGACAAGGCTACAAATCATAGAGAAAGTAGCTTTCTACAGTAGTGAATTCATTTCAGTGGCTAGAGTCGAAATGGCAAAATGGAAATAGCTTGAAATTTTGAAGCCTTTGAGATCAGTTCTTTCCTTATCTTACATTTTTTCACTATAGTAAATATAGGAAGGTTGATATTAAATTCTCATAATTTATCATCTCAATTTTTCACCCTCTCTGTATATACACTAGGATCATGTTTTTCATCCACAAACTACATTTAGTCAAACTGGAATTTTCAAGATCATTGCTACAAAACAGAATGCAATCTTATTTGTGGACACTGTAATCAGGGGAAAGATTTCAGTTTGTTTCCAGAAGGCTGAAGCAAACCATTACACCTTCCTCATTGGAAATATCTTTGTCTACCCTAAAACTCCCAAGTTTCAACTAAATTATCTTATTTGTCTTTTATTTATGTAGCTTCATCAGACACTGCTACATAATAACCATAACCAACAAACGTGCCTGCAGCTCTCTCGCCATTCTGCTTCTCCACTTTCTGATGCTCATATCCTGAGTTTGGAGAAATCATTAAATGAATGGAGAAATTTTTCATACAGGAGTGAGACAAACAGCCTCGCTACTGATGTCTGGCTATAAGTGTTAAAAGTTTCTATAGGGGAGGAAGAATTTGAACCAATCAAGAGCCTTTGGGTGGTCTCACCTGTAAAAAGTCACAGTGAGGCCTTTATTTGCATAGAGGACCAAATCTCAGACTGGTAAGTAAGCCGGAAAAATCAATTCATTGCTGCAATAGTAGTTTTCCCACTCCTCTTCAAGCTTTTATGAGTTAAAGTATGCACAGTCACATGAAACACAAACACTGGACACTTTCATTGATGACACACTGCCTGGCTAGAACAATGTCTTTATAAACGTTTACAGTTCCACACTCTGAGCACTTATAAGTACCTTTCCACTATATTGGCCAGAGCAATCTTTGGCTCAGTAATTGACCAAACTATTAAAAAACAAGGAGATGCTGTACATCTGTTTACGTGGAAAATATAGGGCTAGTGGAAATTTCTTTCAGATATGCAATGGCTGGACCCTAACTGCACAGTATTACCAAAAGTGTTTCCAAACCTCAGATTAGATTCTCAGTGAGGAATTGTTTACCTTTACAGTACTATGATTTCAAATACAGTTTACCACCCAAAAAACCAGACAAAATCATAGTCTCAGATTCAAGGTCAATATAGTTACCTTGTCATCTAAAACAGGCTGAATGGGGACAGTGAGAGCATCATTTACAACCACGCCAAGCTCATCGATGTAGAATACAAGTATACATGCCAGGGGAGCCCAGGAATTTTCTGGTGTTAAAGTGAATGTTTTTGCAGCTTTTGTGCCAAAATCCATAATTTGTTCCTTAGATAACACCTGCAAGGGAAAAATTAAACACGGAGTCTGTGTCTCAATATGTCATAAACTCTGCAATTCCTTCTACAAATAGCTCTTAAGATATATAGATATACATAGAGAGAGGGGTTTTTTTGACTAAGCAGTTGACCAGTTCTATGAGACTGGTTATGGGACAGGCATGTAATGTAATATTTAAATATTAGAAATAGATTTTTTTTTCTATGCTTTAATTCCTGTATCACTATGGACAATTAAAGAACTACAACAAAGAGCACACAGCACAACGTACGCTATGAGAACACAAAAATACAACAGTGATACAGCTGGGTCATGTGGGTCATCTATATAGCATTTCAGTTTGGATCAACAATACAATTCTAAAAGTCTCCCAATCATGCCTACTTACCAGACTTTGGTTTGTACCATGGAGAGTATGAACCGGGGCTCACTAATATATTCCAGTTAAAAAGAGGCATTCATTTTACCAGGTCAGGTTAGAGCTAGTCTGAAGGTACCTCTAAATACCTGGCGTTCAGGCCCACAGCATTAATCTTTTCACTGTAAATCTGTTCCTACTGGACCATACCACTTACTAATGAGGACAGGGCCATGAAGGGAAGTATCTGTATGGACCTAATTTTTTTTTAAATCTTCTAGAGACTGTTTCTGTTTATGAAAATACACATGAACACCCACATTTTATACTGTTCTTAGGTTTTTCTTATTCAGTTTACTTTTAAAGTCTCTGAAAGAAAAAGAATTGTAGTTTTGATCATTATGGTATAGACTGTGCACAAGACAGGCATGTGTTAAGGACAGGATGGAAGACTGATGATAGTATGTGTAATAAACCCCTCAATCCAGATGCTGTAAGGTACAGTACAGTAGCCGAGCCATTAAACAAGCCATTTATTTTAAAACGCTTCCTATGAAGTCCCCTTGTTAACAATGCCACCCTGCCCACTGGACCATCTGTCTCCTCAGCAGGCAGGTCTTCTCCTCACCCTGTACCTGCAGGCTCAGCCCTGACAGTCCTGAATCTGCGCACAGGTTCCGCCAGCCCTCTGCTTCCACCTGCATCTGCAGGACCTGCTGACAAGCCCCACCTTGGGCAGCTCCCAGGACATCCCTTGACCCTTGCTCCATCACAGGTGCTCTGCACAGTCAGAGACAGTATTCCTCTCACAGTTGCACCTTGTCTCACACATCTGCAAGCAGAGGTAATCCAACAGCCAAATCAGAGACACACTTGTCCCAGAGAGCAACTCCTTACAGTGCCTGGGGCACTTCTGCTAGGTAGCAAAATGGAGCTCTTTTTCAAAAATAATCATCCCAGTGAAAAGGAAGTTTTTGGGCCACCTTTTTCACAAAACACAATAAAAAATGTTGAATTTCTAATGTTCAATCACATTCCACTCACTGGAGTATTTCTCAAGTTGGTAACAGTCATCTTGGATTGTCCCCATATGTAAAACTAGTAACTTACCAGATAGTGGAACTCTCTCACTGGCTTGTTGCTTGCAATGTTCAGCTCAAAAGGCTTTCCAGCCTAGGAAAACCATATGATTCATACACATGAGTATGGAATATGATGAGTAACTTGAACAGTTCTTATCTTGGCAAGTTTTATCTCAGACTGTACCTTTACATCCTGGCTCTTTGTTTTAACCTGGAGATAAGTCTGGCTGGGGGAGCTGAACACATCATAAACACCGATGTCAGTCTTACTGCTGAGGAACTCTGCCTGCAAGACAATGCATAACAAAACTCTTAAAAAACCAGCAAAATATGTGTCATATTCACTTATATGGTACCATTTACAAAAGCATGGTAGCCTAGTAATTACTGAATGCCTTCTTTGCCTCAGTCTTTAATAGTAAGACCAGTTCTCCTCTGAATGCCCAGCCCCTTGAGCTGGAAGACAGAGACAGGGAGCAGAATGAAGCCCCCATAATCCAAAAGGAAATGGGCAGTGTCCTATTGCACCACTTAAACACACACAAGTGTATGGGGCCAGATGGGATCCATCCAAGGATTCTGAGGGAGCTGGCAGAAGTACTCAGTAAGCCACTTTCCGTAATTTATCAGCAGTCCTGGCTAACCAGGGAGGTCCCAGTTGACTGGAAGTTAGTAAACGTGATGCCCATCTACAAAAAAGCCTGAAAGGAGAATCCAGGAAATTACAGGCATGTTAGTCTGACCTCAATGCCAGGGAAGGTTATGGAGATCATCTTGAGTACCATCACACGGCACGTACAAGAAAACCAGGTGATAAGGCACTGTCAGCATGGGGTTATGAAAGGCAGGTCCAGCTTCACTAACCTGATCTCCTTCTATGACGCGGTGACCTGCTTAGTGGATGAGGAAAGGGCTGTGGACGTTGTCTACCTAGACTTCAGCAAAGCCTTTGACACTGTTTCCCACGGCATTCTCCTGGCGAAACTGGCTGCTCACAGGTTGGATGGGCATACACTCGGCTGTATGGCCGAGCCCAACGAGTGGGCATGAATGGAGTTAAATCCAGTTGGCAGTCAGTCACAGGTGGTGTTCCCCAGGGCTCAGTGTTGGGGCCTGTTCTCTTTAAAGTCTTTATCAATGGTCTGGATAAGGGGATTGAGTGCACCCTCAGTCAGTTTGCAGAATACACCAAGTTAGGTGGGAGTATTGTTCTGCTTGAAGGTAGGAAGGCTCTACAGAGGGATCTGGACAGGCTGGATCAATAGGCCAAAGCCAGTGGTATGTGGTTCAACAAGGCCGAGTGCCGGGTCCTGCACCGTGACAGGCCTGAGGAAGGGTGGCTGGAAAGTTGCACAGCAGAAAAGGACTGGGAGGTGCTGGTTGACAGCCAGCTGAATAGGAGTCAGCAGTGTGCCCAGTGGCCAAGAAGGGCAACAGCATCCTGGCTTGTATCAGAAATAGCGTGACCAGCAGGAGTAGGGAAGGGATTGTCCCTCTGTACTCAGCACTGGTGAGGCCACACCTCAAATACTGTGTTCAGTTTTGGGCCTTTCACTACAAGGACACTGAGGTGCTGTAGCGTGTCCAGAGAAGGACAATGAAACTGGTGAAGGGTCTAGAGCACAAGTCCTGTGAGGAGCAGCTGAGGGAACGGGGGTTCTTTAGCCTGGAGAAAAGGATCGCTCTCTACAACTACCTGAAAGGAGGTTGTAGTGAGGTGGGAGTCAGTCTGTTTTCCCCAGTAACAAGTGAAAGGACAAAAGGAAGTGGCGAGGGGAGGTTTATGTTGGATATTGGGAAAAATTTCTTTACTTGTGAAGCATTGGAACAGGCTGTCCAGGGCAGTGGTGGAGTCACCATACCTGGAGGTACTTAAAAGACATGTAGATGTGGTGCTGAGGGACATGGTTTAGCGGTGAACTGGCAGTGCTGGGTTAACGATTGGACTTGATCTTAAAGGTCTCTTCCAACCAAAATGATTCTGTGATTCTTTAATGGCAGCATAGGACCACTTTCCTGCTTGCTTTGGCTATCTGGTATTTTTTTTTCTCTTTCTGTCTTGGTACAATTATTAGATCACATTTAGATAGGATCTGTCACTTTTTTTCTAGCTCTAATCTGAGTATGAGTTAAGGAAAGTAACAGCAGGTGACATATCGGCTGTTGCAGACAGCAGGAACAGCATATCATTGCTCACAGCCCACTCAGTTTGGTGTGTCACTGCTCCAAAGCAACATATTACAAAGCAATACCTGAACTCTCAGAATTTTTGTATCAGACAGGATTGGAATCTCAATATCAACTATTCCATTTTCTGGGACCGTGTAATTCAGGACATGGACTGTCAGATTTCTCTCCTCTGTTGCCTCGTTCTCAAGGTGCGAAAGTGAAGAGTGGTGAAAAAGCAGGTGTGTCTGTTGTGCAGTGACTGTGACAAGATTCTGCCTCTCTTCAGCTGTCAGCTGGTTACTATCAGAACGTGTCACCTTTAGCTAAAAACAAAGAAAAAGAAAACACCCATCAAACAGGGTAAAGCTAAAATGCACACACATAACACGTAACAATATATTTGCACTAACATTATATACAAAAAAAAAAAAGGTATCCTCAGATTTCTCACGTTAGTAACTTTATTTTTAATCCCTTCTGAGCACTGCAGGTAGCAAGTCAGCCAAGAACAAAATTACTCATAACTCCAGGGAGTGAAAGAAAGAGCAATAGCAAAGCAGATGGAACTGAGAGGTGACCTGTCTTTCGGCTCTCCCAATTAGTCTTCAGGTTGAAAATGCTTGTCTTTAGGGTACATTATATATAACCTACCTACAGCCTGAATATTTAATTTTATCACTTGTATCTCACCACCACAACAAAGGACAACCTAAGATTACATCATTTGCAGGAAAATGTGTCACATGAGCAGAGATGGTGCCAAGTCAGATGCCTTTATGGATTCATCAAATGAGCCGAAGAGGAGACTTAAAACAGGCCCAAAATTGACAGTCTGCAACTTCTTCACTTCAGCATCTGTCAATCAGCACTACATCAACCCTTATACCCACATTCAGATTCTGATCCATAGTAAAACCATTCTCTTTCAGCATTACACCTTCCAAAAATTCAATTTCTACATTTAAAAGCACTGAACTAATGTTTCCTTTTTCTTTTTCAATCCAGAGGTCTGTCACTCCATTACCTCTCCTCTGCTGCCATTATTTTCCTGTCCTCTCTCTGCATAGCATAAACAGAACTCCAATTACTAGTCACAGCAGCAGTTATTTTTCACACTCCTCTGGGAGCATAAGTGATACCTTCTTCTCTGTCAGCTGCAAGCATTGCTAAATGCCTCAGCTGCTTCGCACTCCACTCATCTTTGGAAGAGCAAGAAGGTCAGAGCTGGAGTCAAACTGGGATGTTGGCAAGGAAAAGGACAACAACCAAAGACCCAAATGATCAGGCTAGCTAAGAAATCTACTCTGAAAGTGTGTATTCAGCCTATTTTATTGGTATTGGTCTGATTTCTATACAGTAAAGGCTCAAGAATTGTAAAGTAGATTCTCTTCTTCAAGCAAACCACATTGATGCAATATGCAACCTCTGCTGAACACAGACTGTGGACAGCATGAAGAACATCAAATACTTCTATGAAAGGACTGCAGCTGGTATGAGAAAGACAGGACAGAAAGCAGAAAAGACATTTTTCACTTGAGGGCAATGTGGTTTGATGAGTTTTACTGAATTTTGTAACAGCTGCCTTAACATATGTATATGCATTATATAAAGTATATATTTGTGTGTGTATAACACCCTTCCGTATACAAATACATTATTAGGAGAGTTGGGACTCAATAATTGGTTGGTTGTTTTAAAGCACAGTCACCTAATGCAAAGCAACTGGCTAGAAAATGAAAAGATTGCTCTTCCATAAGAATGCTGACAAACTATACTCAAATATATCCTGCCAACACTACAGCATTCCCTGTCACTTTATCTTTTCCAATGCAAACACCTCTAAGTTTAGTATTTGCCGATATGTATCATGAAAAAGAAGTAATATGAAAACAAATCTGTAAATTATACTTAAAAATCTGAGGCAAACTTTGGCATCTAAGCAAAAATACAAAAGTCACATTTGTTTATGCACAGATCATAATAAAACAAAAGAACTTACAGTAGCTAGGAAGTTCAGAGAAGGTTTTATAACTCTAGAGTAGTCCATAAATTCAATAAAATAGTCACTTTGCTTTGGAAATATGATGGTACTTGAATTTTGGGAGATTCCTGTTGAATAATTGTATACGTTTAAACAACATGCTTCTAACATACATATTCCTTTGGCAGCAATAATATTTACTGTTCTGTTTTTGTTTGTGAAAAGTATATTATTCTAATATACTTTTCACCATTCCACTCCTATTACTCTTCATCCTTCCAGCTAAGAATCAGTACAGAGGTGGTATAGGTACTGGTACTGTCTTCCATAATGCTACATAAGCCATAACACATAGTGCTCTACTCCACACAGACTTCATTACAGTGACACAAGGAAGAAATTTATGAATCTCAAATCAGCCAACTTCACCTTGCTGGGATTTCTACAGAAAGTCTGTTACGAAACCTAATTTCTGGGACAGGCAGAAATTTTGTACAAATTATTTTTTTCTAATAGGTAAGGTGCAGTGGAACATGAACTCACAAAAAGGCTCAGTTTGCAAATCATCCGGTCTAGAAGAGGGTTGTCCACTGTCTAGTGGACAACATGGGGCCAGAGAACTCTTTCTACCAATGTGGTTTACAAACAAGTAAGGTAAGTTTACGATTAAACTTAAGTTTGTAAGACTCAGACTAATGCCAGCAATTCTTTCTGGCTGCTCTTCTCATCAAAAGTGATCAGCCATTCACTCTAAGCCTCCATATGAACATATTTCTTGCTTATTTAACAAATTGTTTAGTGTAGAACTGTATTCAACTGGTTAAACTATTAAATATCTAGGCAAGCAACAGTTCAGGTAATATACTTTTTCAGATAATATATTTGCATGTAGACGTGTCATTCTGCCATCAGCACGTGATGCTTTTCTAGCACTCCAAGCCCTTCCACATAGCCATAAGCTCTTCCAGCACCACCTAGTCTCTAGATTTCTCTCAGAAGACATCACACAGCCACATACCTGTGAGGGACTCAGTGACCACTGCGATAATTTCTATTGGCTCTGTGTAATCACTGCCACCTTGGTGCCACGACTGATCTGAGTTCAAGTTTTGCAGCATAAGCTTGTTACAGGTTACATTCACAGATCCATTTATCTGCAATGTAGAAAAAATATTGTCGAGCCAGCAAAGCCGAGGACACTTTTCTGTCTACAACAGTTTATTTCCCCACATACAAATTCTGGAGTGTCAACACCAGGAAATTATGAAACCTGACCTTTATTTTTTGCTTTCAGTAACCATCTTTATTAAATCCAGTAGAATTTCATTACTTTTTAGAGTTAACAATGCTTCATGAAGAAAGTTACTTTTTTTTTCTTGATATCTAGAATTATCCACTTCTACAGGGTCAGACACTGCTGACTATGCTTTACGTAAAAATACAATGAACAGGTCCCTGTCTGAGGAGAGGGGTATACCCTATCCAATATTCCCAAGTTCAATTTCTGTAGGCTAAGCACTGCTGAAGGCAGCCAACAGAAAATGACAGGCATATCATTTAGCAGAAATTTAACCTGTTTTAAACATAGTCAATAGCTCTAAAGTAAAATGCCTGATTTTGGAGAACAATGCCGTGACTCCATCACCACTTTTAAGTCTTCAGATCAAAACTGCATGCCTTCTCAAATTTCATGCTCCAGGTTCCATGATAGGCATACCTTGGCCAACCAGTGACATACAGTAACTCCAATGTAATTACTAGGCAATTAGTAGGCAAAATGCTTTCATCTCTACCACATTACAGTTCCACCTAGACAATTGCAGTGGTCTCCTCTGGTCTTGTAACACCATGCTGAGTGTGCAGGGGCACACACAGGGCCAGGGAGCATTCCTGGGCACAGGTCCTCCAAGACCTACACTGCTACAGCAGCTCCTGGAAAGTTTTGTACCTGGGCCAACTAGCACTCTCCAAAATAACTTCTGGGCACAGTTCAAGGGACCACAGCAGCCAAGTATCATAACCAACAAGCAGTCTGAACATAAACACTTTATTCTGGAAATTAAAGAGTTTAACACTATCCATGCAAGGTACTCCATAGAACAAGCCAGCTGAACTCAACACTCAAGAATGGTCCCAGGCATATTTAACCTGCAGGAGAAACAGGCTTCAAGTCTACAATGCTACAAACTGCTAACAGAAGACTCACCTCCATTGTTGTTGTTATATTTCTCTTGTTTGTCCAGTAAGAGACAGAAAGGCAAGTGACCGTTACAGTTCCCTTTACTGGCTTTCCATAGGTGTACCTGAAACACATGAGTCAAAGATAAACAATGCACCACCTCCAGGGCTTGGGCTCGGGCTCCTGAAGAGCTCTCAAGGCAAAAGATTCTACCAAAGTATTTTCCCCTGACATCAAACATGGCTAGAACACTTCTGTACTCTGAAACATGAAGTTTTCAATACTGAGACTAGTTTTATCAACGTTGAAGTCAGAAGCCCAAAACCTGGAGAAGATACACAGTGCTGCTCTTTCCTGCATGCAAGCTCTATAAACCTATTGCTATTATTAAGGGCTGTACAATGTAGCAAAATTAGCTATATTAACCTAAGCTGGAAGCAAGTTATTGAATAGAACACCAGTGTACCATTATAACTACTGTGCAGTAGAGTTACAATGGGACATAGGAAGTATTTTGCTTCCCAAATCTGCTAACACAAAACGAGAGATCTCAAGATATTCATAGTCAAATTATTTATTTAGTAATCACAGTCCAAAGAAATCATGGCAAACATAATTTGCAGATGGGATGAATCTGAAAACTCTAACATTCACTTCTTAGTATGCCACAAGCAATCTGCAGTCAAGTGAGGAGGAATAAAATAAAGATTTTGTATAAATGTTTCCAAGTTATACATAAGAGAAACCATGACATTATCAGATTCAGACAGAGAAAGGGAAAAACAGACAAGAAGGGGATGACCCAAAATCATTCCAGTCCATCAGCAGGAATACATTCAGATGTAATAACTTCAAGTACTTTAAATCATTATAGATTTAATTGGCAGCCACTTAAATACCAAAGCTGAAAAGCAGAGCAAAAGAATAATCAAATAGTGTAGTTACAGGAAGAACACTGACAACATTGTCTCCCACCTGAACTCAGTCTTTCCAAGCAGACCTAATTACAGTAATAAACTGCCATTAACCTTGAAATGATACTGCCATTGGGTAGCATCCCTGTACTTAACTTAATCTAATAATACTCTAGAGATGAGAAAGGAAAACTTTTTTTAAAAAATTGTCTCTTATGAGAAATCTAAATGTTTTATAGCATGAGGCTGTATTGCCTCTAGGAAAGAAAGCTTTTTGTAAAAAGTCCAAACGTTTAATTTCAATAGCTTGTTAAACAATCATTTCTGCATTTTACTTATAAATGGAGTGCTTGTCTAGAATGTATGTATTTTATGACACTAAATAACCCATGACAGATTTTTTTTTCAGGTATTCTTGAATGCACCTATCGGGTAGCTCTATCTGGCACTCAGCTTGCCAAAATAAAGTTAATTTCTATTTGAGATCAATGCATACTTCAGTTTTTGTCTAGATATTTGTTCAGCTGAAAAAGAAAATATTATTTATACAATAGTATACAATAAAGTCTCTTCTGAATGTCTCAAGAGTTTTTAATTTTTCATCTATTTACAGGTAGAGGTATTTTGATAGGCAGGAGAAGCCTATACTTCAAATCCACAATGTGGATAAATTGGATCAAGAAGGATGTGCATAGAAATTTGTATAATTTCCTAAGTGGTCTAATAAAATATAGTTAGTTACTCTACCTACAAACCTTGACATGTTAAGTTAGAAAGCATCCTAAAAGAGCAATAAGAACAAAAAATGCCTCAAAATATACATTATAAACAAAAGACTCAAGAAATATTCTGAATAAGGTAGCTTAAAATGTCTTGGCTATAATCTAGAAATACCTTTACCTGACCAAAAAAGCTAACTAAAGGTCTGAAGATCTAACATTGTTACAACAAAATCCAGTAACTAGACTGGACGCTAGTCAACTAGTTTTGACTTGAAGGCACTTTTTTAGCATTCTGCATTTAAGTTTTCACTTTGGTACTTAGAAACCCACAAAACTTTCTTCAGAGTGAGGGTGACAATGGTATCAACGATTTACTTACTTTGCAGTGACAACACCAGTTACATCTTCCTCTCTCAAAGAGTAGTACAAAGGTATTGTTATCATAACATCAAATTTTGGTAAAACTAGAAAAAAAATATTACAGAAAGCATTACATTCACACAAGAAATATATTTTTTTATTTTTAAGTAGTAAGGGTAGAACATGCATTATGATAAAGACTACTACAGCTTCCTAGGCAATAAAGGGTAAGATATATTTTTAACTCTGCCCTATGCATGTCACAGACTAAGACTTTTTGTTGAAAGAAGAACACCAGGTATCATAAGAGCAGCCTGCACACAAGCTTGTAAAACTAAAACATAAAACGTTTAGCTTATTCAGCCTTTACAGAATCACCAGCAAGCTTCATGATCAGGCATTATACAGATATTTTGGGAAGAACACATTGCTTGCATGATCCTGGAAAAACAGGGACAATAACTGCATCTCGTAGACATCAGATAATTATTTTAAAGATTGCATAACATCTGGACACTACCATACTAGGTCATTAAAACTATCAAAGATAAACAGGGCAGCTGATAAGACAATGTTTTTCCCAGGACACAGATTCAGTCTCAGAGAAGCAAGAGATTTGGAAATTACAGTTTCTGGGAGTATTCAAAGGGTTCATGCTAGACAACAAAAGCTAGTCTCAATCAATGGAGAATCAACTACCAATTTTGGTCACTACTAAAGGCCCTTAAGTAACACTTACCATATTCCATCACTTGAAATCTTTGATAATGAACTTGACCCTATTGGAAAAAAATCATATGAGAAAATACATACACTTGTGGTTGGATTAGCAAGTATAACATACCTTCTCGGCCAAATCCCACCCATATTCAAGGTAAATCACCATTTCTGACATGATGTGATTTTAAATCATGGCTCAGCCATTATTAGATCCTGTTATGGAGCTCCTGTAGGAATCCATAGTATGGCCCTGCTCCACAGAAGGACAGGGAAGCTCAGATGCAGCATATTGTAAGGATATATAATGAAGAGCTTGTGGAGCTTCCAGTCTGCAGACCTCTACGTACATCTGGTTTCTGAGCTAGCTAGCATAAAACTACCTAGCGTAAGTACCCACAGTCATCATGATGAACCACGACTGACCTAACAGCAGTATCTTTACTAGATCATTTAAAATTAACTCTACAAAAGAGAAGGTCCTACAGAGTCTGTCCAAAGGACAAGACCATTTCAAAAGCATATATAACCTTAAGGTTCTTAATTTACTCAAAAGGCAGCTAAAATTTTGTTACAGTCTACAGTGCATACCTACTTCAGCAGAGATACTCTTGGGTTATATCTTCGTATCTTGTCTATTTGTTCATTAAAAAATCAATGAAAGAAATAAACAGCTGTACAATATATTGTTAGTTGTGTTCTCTTATATTTTCCTGTTTTTCTAATTTTTTCACTTATTTCCTGATTTTCCTTAGAAGGGTATCTGAAAGCATATTCTGGCATATCTTTGACATGTGGTACATCAGGTCATATATGGCACATCATTGGGAAATAAAATTTAAATTTTTTTTTCACTCTCTGAATGTTAAAAATTCAGCAGCTATTTTTGTTCTTCGGTACAATGACAGTTGACAAAGAAGTCATGGTAATCATCCACAAAAATTTTGCTTTTAATTGTCTTTCTTGATTGTTCTCCCTTGCTAAAGTGCAATTAATTCAAGTTGCACCAAGGAAGGTTTAGATTAGATATTAGGAAAAATTTCTTCACTGAAAGGGTTGTCGAGCATTGGAACAGGCTGCCCAAGGAAGTGACTGAAGTCCCTGGAGGTATTTAAAAGACGCGTAGGTGTGGTGCTTAGTGACATGGTTTAGTGGTAGACTTGGCAGGGTTAGGTGTACTGTTGGACTTGATGATCTTAAAGTTCTTTTCCAACCTAAATGATTCTGTGATTCTATGATTCTGACCAAGCACGTGCACCATCTGTCCGCAGACCTTCATTCAATTGTTTTTTTACAGCATCTATAACAAAAGCTGCTATCAGCAGGGAAATGGCATGAGGTCATTTACCAGCAGAGCCTAGAACTGGAGCTCTGAATCTCCGCTGATCTACTTGATACAGGGATTACACTGGAGCAACGATTTTCCAAGAGGAAAATCTGTTGTCAGCTAGGCTGGATGAATGGACTGAGAAACTGAAGGAGTCTCCACTTTTCAAAAGGACAGGAAAGGAAAGGCTGGTTTTAAAAGACTATTTGGCCTCTTTGCTTAAGAGTCTTCTGCGAAATAGGGGAAAGATAAAGAAAGACAACAGTCTGTCACTAGGAGGCAGCTATTTTGAAAGGTTAGTATCACCAGCTGCTACTAAACTGCATGATGAGCTCATGTCAACGGAGCTCAGAAGTCTGACTACTTTGATTAATCCCGAGAACAGTGACACCACTACAAGTAATCATTTGTGCTTGAGCATCTCAGTGAACATAGTATGAAATGTGGGGCAAAGGAGATTGAATACGGATAACTAATTGTCAGGTAGCATCAAGAAATGTCAGATGGCAATGAGTGTCTACGGCAAGAGAGGATAAACAGAATTCCTGTAGGAAAAACCCTAGGCCCAGGATCCAAGCTGGACACAATTGAAACTGATCTCTCTTACCTGATCAATGACTTTGCAAAGTAGGTATCTCAGATCAAGCTCATGACACCTCTATATTTACACTTCTCCTAGCAAGAGATTTCTATCAGAGTAAAAATCAGATTGTTACCAATTTCATTGTCACCAATCACCAAATCAATTGCTGTATTTATATTCCTAGGTTTGAAGAGATATATGCAGTCTGCTATTTTCACAACATATTTGGAGGTCATAATCCTTACAACACAAAATGCCACAGCACTGACGGGCAGTCCACAATCAGATTACTATCAGGTAATCTTAGGAATTGGTATCTTAGGAAAATGACCTATAGTGAATTTATCTCACGTCTGGTTCTCTCTCACCATTTCTTACCAATGTTAAGCATTTATACATTACCCCTGCCATTAAGCACACCATGAACAGATTGTTACCCTAGCTGGCAGGATGAAAAAGCACCTCCTTTGAAAATGAGATTTGTTTCACCCTACCTTAGAAGTCAAACAAAAAAAAAAATTCTTAAAAGCTACAAGAATTGTAAGTAGTAGAAAATAGACATTAAAGTGAGACTAGTTCTCTTGGCTTGCTCCTTCTCTAAAATGACAGCCTTTATGACACAAAGCAAACTGCGCTTCACAGTGCAGTGAAAGGAAAAGACCCTACTAGGACATCTTGATGATTTGAACACCAAGCCAGTTTTCCTACTAACACACACTTTTCAGCCAAACTGGTTTGTCAAAGGACAAGTAACAGCACTTTGACCACTCCATATCATTTTAGTTCCTCAGGGCAGGGCTGTCTCTGGAAAATATTGTTCAAGTATTTTGGAGTGGAAGTTGTTAAACCAGTTTCCAGGAGTGGTGGCTTCTGAGACAGGCAGTTAGTTAAAACCGAGAGAGATTTTTTTTTTTTTAAAGATAGGAAAACAACACCATATCTATTCCACTTGTTTCCAGAACTGCTTTATTCTAGTATAGTTTTTGTCTTCCATTCCTCCTCCTGCTTCTTAAACACTCCTACCCTTCCATACTATTAGCATTTTTTTCTAAAATGGTATTTCTTAAACTGAAAAACATCCTGTGCACATAGCCAGAATATTAAGAACATAGTGCCAAAAAGAGATCCACTTAAGTATTCTGAGATCATGAGGATGATGGAGCCTTTCTGCAGTTAGATGCTGTGGATCATGACATCTAAGAATCACTAACAACGACAGTCCAGATTTTGCTCTGCTGTGATGAATCAGTCCTGTCTGAAATCATTTGGGTCTAATACAACTAGTGAGATCACAGGAATTGTTCCCCCACAATTTTTCTTCTTCTTCGACAATCAAAAGACCCTGAAATGAATCTGGTCTAGGTCCTTTTTCTTGCTTGTTTCTGACATTTACGTGCAGCACAAGTTACAGCATCAGGAAAGACTCTGGGTGTGGTCTCAGGGCTCTGCCCTCAATAAGCGTGGTGCTGGCACCAGCTATGTTCCTGTGGCTACACCGCTGTCTCACAGATCGCGTCAGAAACGCTCCTCTGCTTCTGCTTTGTAGCTAATAAAATAGATTTTTTTATCTAGACAGAATTAACAGAAGCATTTCATGATCACTTTCGTGCTTTATTTTCACATGCAGGTAATAAACCCTGAAATAAAATTCTGTATGAATTCCCAAACTTCTGTTCAAATCCACCAGTGTGGTCTCCAGAAACTAAAGAGTCCCATCAGTGTCACCAGTACACACACCATGAGATCCTGATTAAGTATCAGTGCTCATTTGCAAACTACTGAATACATAGCCCATTCCTAAGGCTTTATGCACAGTCTGGTTTTGAAAGAAGATGACACTTTTTTTAAGCAATGGCATATAAAAGATCAAACTCAATGGATCAAATGTGAAATCTGTAGATGATCTAGCAGTAAAACATCACAGAACTCACTGTGAATACACTGTAACACACATAAAACCTCAAAAGTTAAAAAATTCTAAGTGTAAAGCATATAACCAACCCCAGTTTATTTTGAAAGTTGCTTTATAGCTGAAGCTTTTAAAAAAATATAATACCCTTCAAAAATATTTTAGAAGGCCCTCGTTACACCTGAAGCATTACTACTCTTCAATATTTGATAGTAAATTTCCAAATAACAACTTCCATAAATTAGATCACAAAATGCCTTATAACTAAGAACAACTTCTGGTCAGAGATGCCTACTACTAAAACTCAGCAACTAAAAGCCTTTCAGCAACAGGCTCCAAAACAGGAAATATAAGATATCCAACTAAAATACAAGGTGGAGACTTGGGAACCAGACTATAATTACTCTGTCTTGAGTTTTCTTGAAACAGCTGAACTAACACCTGAACTCTTATTAAAAAGTACTGCAGGATGTTTAACAGCAGCAAACAGCCAGAACCTGACTTAAAACAGGATTCAGAGGCAGTACTTCCAAGAATTCAAACTTGGTACACTTGTGAACTAATCGGTAACAACTAAAAGGGAAATATTTACTGACTTAACAACACCCTTTAAAGACAGGAAGGAAACCCGAGACAGAAAAGCTGCACAGTTGACTTTAACTAGAAAGCTCAGGTCATGGCATCAGGATAGCTACGTCATTCGGAGATCAGCCTGGGTTTGCCACGTGAAGATGTTCCTAGAAGCCCTGAGTAGCCCCATAAGCTGCCCTAGATGCCATGCAGACCTAGTTATAGCAGCATTAGGTAAGGATAGGTAGGCATATCTATTTAAAATGCCAGACATATACTAAGTATTCCTTACCAGTAAAGTTCTGAGTGACCTCTGTTATCAGGAAGGGAATCTAGGCAACCTTATGTATGACACGGAAAAAACCTGCACCTCCTTTGCTCAGCAGAACAGCTGCAGAACAGCAAGGAAAATTCAGGCAATTGCTAGGAATATCCACCCAGAGTGATGCGAGTCTCTCACTAGCTTTCACTGAACACTAACTAAATCTCTACCACATCACCTACATAGAGACGTGTCTTAGACCACAAACTGAATCCCATCCCATGTGGCCTTGTATTTCAGAGCATAAGCTCACTTGTAACCGAGAGAATCAAGAATGGTTTCCCATCAGAAAAGTTCTTTTCTGTTAATCTTGCAGGTTTTCTTAATCCAATGGTATGACGTACTATGAGAAAAATAGCAGTCTATGAGACATCCAATGTAAGATGCAATGTAGGCACATGCTTCAGAAATAATGCATATTGCTTTGTCATTTTATTCTTTTAACATAGAATTTGAAAATTAAAGCAGAGCAGGTGCGAACCATGAAGGAAACAGAGTCTGAAAGTAAACAATGTAAGTTTCTCTGTGTGAGGCTTGAGGTTGCTGTTTTATGCCCACAGGACAAGCATTATAAGAATAGCCAGGTTTTTCTGGACGCCGAAGCCTACAACTTTTTCTTTTTTTCTTTTTAATATAATATACTGTTCTTTTTCTCCTCTATTTTAATTTTCAATTCAAAGAGTTTAATGTCAGAAGGAAACATTTAGCCCAGGTTTGGTTACCCTAGTATTCATCTACTCCAGCAACCTGCATTATTATAATGCATCTTCCAAAAAGGCAACCATTCCTGATGCTAAAACATCAAGTAATAGAGAAGAATCAAGCAGCTGAGAAGCCCTCACTCCCTTTTTTTTTTTTTTTTTTTGTTTGTTCCAGTGATCAAGAGCTTCATTGATGAAATACATATATACGCCAAAGAGAATTTGTCTGGCTTCAATTTCTATTAGTTGGTTCATAGTATGCCTTTTTCCCCTAGATTAAAAAGCCTTTTAAAACCTGTAACGGCACTCAAGACCGTAATCAATAAATCCACTGATTCATTTGATCCCGTGATACACAGTCAATTCATGGGACTTCTGCAGTCTCCCACCACAGAGCTTTCTTCCCTGGCTCCACCTGCAAACTCTGTCACTACTTTATATTAGAAACACCCTGGGTGAATGTCAATTGCTCAAAAATAAATCCACCCTTCTTTGACAGACTTTACATACACTGCTGTTTTTCAGTAGGATTTTGTACAGTGAAAACCCTTCACAAAAATCTGTTACTTCAGTAAAACTACCTTATTAACCAAATCCATAATAGCCTTCCAGAATTTAATTCTTCATTAGTGGAATCCCAAATCACTTTTGTCATTGTCTTTCTCATGCCAGATGACAGGTTTATAGTTTCCCATGTTACCTCACTTACTCTTTTCTGTTTAGGACATTCACCTCCTGATGGTCTAGTCAACTCTCCACACTCTGAGATTCATTTAATCACTCTGAACCACCACCACCCCTTTCCATCATTTACTTTTTCCTTTTTACTCATGACTTGAGAGGCAGCTGTGAGAAAACAGACGAGTGAAGTGAAATCTTAGTAGACTGTAGCTGATGGTATTCTAAATTTTAGCCATTCAGTACTGCTACAGAAGGCTGATGAGCCTGGAAAACATACGACATGGTGGGAATGTCTCTCAAGTCATGAGTAACAAGGAGAAAGTAAACAGGGAACACTTTGTTCACTGTCTCTTCCGATACATAGTTAGAGGGCACCAGCTGAAGGAAGTAAAGAGCTATTTCAAATTTATTTAAACAGCACAACTGAACTGTGGAGCACAGCTCTGGTGGATGTTGTAAATACTCGGGTGGGATCAAAAAATGTCTGGACAAATTCACAAAAGTACACTGTTAAAAGTTGTTGTTAACTAGAGAGCCCTAAGGCTTGAGCTGGCACAGTGTCACGACTGGCTACTCTCAATGCAGTTCTCTAGGTGTTGAACCTTGGCTGCTGCCAAAGATGAATCTATAAGGCATTTTTCTTTCAATTTTACAATATTTTTTTTCCTTTTCTTTTTGGTTTTACTTCAGGAGGGAGTGGCACTCATATTCAGATCCTGAAAACAGCTGCTGCAGCTCCTTCAGCAGTGTCCTCCTGACTTCAGGATTACTCAAGACTTTGCAGAAAGCCCAAACAAAATTTCCCAAACACTATTTCACCTGGCAAGTGAGCTGTTGAAGAAGCCCACCATTGTCACCAGCCTTTGTTCCCATGGCTGAGCCACACTTCCTCAGCTCCTGAAAAGCACCTATGCAGCTGTGAGTAGGACTGTGCTGTGAAGCAGACCAGAGAACTTCTCTAGGCTAGGCAAAGAAAAACAGATGCTTTTCAATCTGGGCCACATCCCTGGTGTGCTTTAGATCTCATCTTTACTACAGCTGCCCCAATGTGACTGAGAAGCTATTGAACAGCAGTGCAGGGATAGGAAGGAGTGGTCAAGTACAGGGAGAAGAGCAGGAACAACTTAAAATATTTTTCCCATCAAAGACAATAGTAATGACTCTACACCCACATGAGAATGCGTTCAAAAAATGCAGTCCAGACTCTTACTTGAGCACCACCCACACCTACCTCAGCCTATAGAAATCCATCAAGCATACAACTGGTACTGGTAAATATTACTCCCAAGTATGACATGATTGCATGAGTTTTTCTGCTTTCTATCCCATCATCTCCCTCATTAGGGAACATCAAGCATCCTGTTTGAACTTGCTAAATGTCTCTGAACAGCACTGTAAGCCAGGTCGGAAATGCAGTTCCCAATACAGGCATTTAAAGCAGGCTGAATAAACCTGACACAGAGTTTTGAACAGCTAAACCTCCAGCTATTTTTGCAACATATTCCACGGTGTATGACGAGCTTAAAGGATTGGACTGATAGAACTATTACCAATAGCAATATGCAAACTAGATCATACCAGTTTTGTTATGCAGTAGTTATGCTTTACTATTCATCCTTTCTATTTTGCACAGGTTTATTTTCCTCAGTAGTTCCTCAGTCATTGTGAATTGCTGAAACACCCAAAAACTAGACAGAGATTTGTAAATAGTCTTTGATTCCACACCCCTTGAGACAGTGACTGGCTGCACAGCAGGGCACAATAAATTTCTCATATATTAGCTTACAAAATAAACATAAGGGCATTTCACTTAAAAAAAATTAGTACTCCTTAAGATTTTTCTTTTATATTAAAACCTGTCACTTAAAATAATATCTGTATTTCAGAATCAAAACGCAGACCTTAGGATAAAATATGTATATTTTTTAAATATCTTTCCTTACAAACCCATATACTACTGAAAATCTTGTGAGGTTTGCTGAGAAGTAAGGATTTCCTCATCTCATGGTCCATGCTTATTTCTGATTTTGCTTCACCAAAGTAAACACAATTTTATTCACATCTATCAGGAGAAATGAAATCTTTCTGGGATTTGGCAATGTTAATACTCACGTTCACTTCCACCTCTATGGACCAATCTCCTAGTGGAGGGTTCATTGATAACTGAAATTTTTTGGAGACTACGCCCAAATCACCCTCCTCCATCAACCACTGCTGAATCAATTTCTTCCGAGGGTCCTAGGAGAAAAGTCAGGCTACATGTTAAAAGGCAGTAGTCTTGCTAGCAAGATTTAGGTAGCAATACATATGATATTTGTAATATTCACATCACATGAAGTTGCAATATGTGACAAATTCCAATGCGTAACTAGGTTCCTTTGGATACTTACTCGGATAAATATATTCAGAGATGCTTTGTAAGGTTTAAGATCAGGATAGACAGTGACAATCCGAAACATTACATCTTGTCCCGGTTTATACATAGGTTTATCAGTCTGGATGAATACGGAGATGCTCTTTGACATGTACGCCAAGGTGGTACGGTTAGAGAAAATGCGCTGGCCATCAGCATGGCCTTCCACCAGTAATTCATAGTTCCCAGAAGCACTGTTCAAAGGCAGCTAAAAAGAAAATAGCAACTCTCTGTTAACTATCCAAAATATTCTTGAGGATATTATTATTCCAGAGACATTTGACAAAAAGATCTGAAAAATGCCCGAACTTGTCATCTTATGTAAATTCTCAAAAAGGGAAAGAGGATTTCAGGGCTTTAAAGTGTCATTTCAACAATTACCTGAAAATGTGTTAGCAGAAGCATCTTTTCAACACAATTGCATCTAATTTTCAGTAGTAATCAGGTTTTCAACAATTTAAGTCTCTATGTATTCATACACCGTTCACAGATTCACACACAGACACACACACTATGCTCTCTCTGTTTTCACAGTTATTTAGATATTTCTCGAGTTTTATTTTGGCAGCTAATTTTTTTCTGATTTCATCACTTTTTGGTAATGAATTTTCCAAAAATAAAAGAGCTGAAGAAACTATATGGGGGCAAGATGAGCAGGAGAGTAAGAAAATCTTGCACTTCTTTTTACAAGCTTTAGCTTCATGTCCTATGGGGTAGAAAAATCAAATTCAGAATGAAGAACTCATGAGGTGAGTTTTTCAATAGAAACCTCACTGATTTTGTCTCATTTCAGTTTAATGATTCACAATCACAGCACATACTGTGACTCATCTAAAAAGCAAAATAATTATTCTTCCCAAAATATTAAGGAATAAAGGAAGCGATACTTTATATGGTAAACACAGACAGATATCACTGGCAAGGAAGATCAGGATAACCATGCACAGGTCTCTCTCTGTCTCTCCAGTGGACAGAGGAAATCTGGAGCTCATAATTCAGATGTATCAGTTAATTTCCTAAAGTTAGGTGGGAGAAATCCCAGCCATAGGGGTCAAGAGGCTCGAGCAGAGCTGCTGCAGCAGCTCACAGGAATTTCACCTCGATCAGAGCCTACACAGACCAGAAATGACCCCAAGGACATGCCAGCCCAGGTGCAGGCTTCTGTACCACCATCTGCTGAGGAGTGTCTCTTTGAAGAAGAAAAAGTTTTAACACAACACAGAGCTCATTCCAACAAGGAGCCCTGCTGAAAAGCTTAAGAGTCACATGTTTCTGTTTACAATAGCAAATCTGGAGTGAAACCTCTGAAGTCAAGACAAGTGAAACAGAGAGGACTGCATTTTTCAGCATAACATATGGTAATGAAAATTACAGCTGTTAAGTCACCAAGCAGAGCTCTTCAACAGTATCCTACCAAGCTCTATAATGAAAGGGTGTTGTGCTGTCAAAACTGATTTTAAGGGCACACAGTGAAGTAACAGAAATTCCCAAATGGAAAAATGTCACAGGGTGACAAACATAGATGCAAATGTGGGTATTGAATAAGTTTCCTTCTGTGTGTTTACCTATAAAGAGCAAGCAACTTCAACTTCATCCCCCTCTGTTGACTTTCTGTTTTTAAAAACAAGCCAGGAAAAAAAACCAGGAAGGGCAAAAATAAACAGGCTCTCTTTTTCATTCATGAGCAGGCGTATGATGACACAGGAAGGAGAGATTGCCCCTTTAAAATCCGGACTTATATACTTAAATTTTACGTGCAAAGCTCCACACTGAAATAGATCCTGCATTTTCTTCAATTGCAGGCTTTTATATACACATTGCCAAGAACATATGATGCACATATTTTAACACTCTCCAACTTCCATGCCAGGAATTCTGGAATATATTAAATAGGAGGACAGCCTTAGTTACTGCATCTGTCAAACATTACTTAAAAATTAATTAATTTACAATACCACCATTTATTAAAGAAGGTTTATTCCCTAAAAAGCAGACAGGATTTCCTACAAGAAGTCTAGGAAACATTATAAACATTCAAAATCAAAATAGGGGAAAATAGGCTTCTTTTGTCTCATCATAGCAGTGAATTGTACTCTTACAGCATTATTTTAACATACTTCCAAGGATTGTCTTTGATTTCTTCTTTAAAACTCTGTAAATGCCATTTAGAGACCTCATATTTTTCTGTATCTTTTTCCTATTATGAATAATGACAGAAAACATGTATTTTTATATTTTTTGTATTTCAAAAGATCTTTCCTTCCAGAAACACGGTGACAAAACTGCCTGTTGTACCTTTCTTGATGTAAAAGCCAGCGGCAATGAAGTGTGCATTGTCATGGCAGTGTATTAGGACAGCTGAGGTGCAAAGTAACCCACCTTCTGATTCACACATCTGTGTTAACAGAGACCACACTAATACACTTCCAGAAGGTCACTGCTACAACAATGGTAACTATTATTTACTTCAGGCCCACCAACTCCTTCTCTAAAGGGTAGTTTCTCAGCCCAAATATGAGCAAGGCTGCTTTTAGTAGTAGGTAGTAGGAATTTGCTGTGAAAATACTTTATCTTAGTCAATACATCCCATAAGTGAATGGTATTACTATCCCCATTTTGGCACTCCTAACGTAAGAAAGAAAAAGGCCATCTCACGTATTTCTCCTGACCACACCAGCCACCATCACTAGCACCTCTGACAAGGAATCTACTGTTTCCTCTGGAAAAGATGACAGCTGAAACCAGAAACTCGGTACCCACCTTCTGCTACCAGCCAACTACACTTGGCAAAATGTAAGTCTACTGTGGCTACACAAATGAAAAAAAATCTTACTATTAAAAAATGAGACAGTTTTCAACACTTCAGATAGCAGTGAGAGAGGGAGGAATTCACCTTGCCTAGTTTTATCTGTTTGAACACTTTAAAACCTGCCAAGATTATATTAAGGAATTTGTTAATTTAATCTTTTTTTTTTAAACTTAGTTTTCTATGTTTGTTAATTTATAGTTTGTACAGATGCATTTCAAGCTAGTAGCCTTCATAATGTTGAACTCGTTGTTCATATCTGTCTATCAAACATTTCCAGATTATTTCGTCAGATAAAAAGTTTATTTGAGATCAGAATTTAAACCCACTGGGTTTAGGAATACTCAGATTTACAGATGTCTATAAAAATAAAGACTTTGATAAAACATTTTTCCAGACACAAGGTGTTTAGACCAGGTTTTCAAGAGGAACATCCAGGATTATAAACTCAGGAATCATACTCAACACACAATTCAATATTATACTTCTTTGTTGATGGGTTAGCTTATTAGAGACTTTCACTGAACGTGCATTTAAATATATTTTTATTTTAATATTTCTCAATTATTGCTTTGCACAATTCTTTTGGTTCTCAATAGCCCTCATGGTGTGTCTGAAACAGAGATGTAGGTATCAGCCATCCAAAAAAATCGCAACACAAAGTTCTGTGTTCAAGTTTCATGATAGCTTGCGCTGCTGCTGGAAATCAACTCCCAAAACCTGTAGTTACTTGTTAGAAGCTGTAGAGCACTTGATCTGAAAACTCCTTGGCTTATTGGTCAGTAAATATACTCAGGTGAGAATGTAAAAATAGCTAGGATCACATACAAAATACATCACCTCATCAACATCAAGTGATGAAAAATTACAGAAAGTGAACATTTTGTGAGGAAGAAGGAAAGGAAAAAAATACTTACTACTGGAAGAACAAGAGTCCCAAAGGAATCTGAATAAAAAAAAGAAGAAATACCACACTTTCAGTATCCTTGTAAAAACTTACTAAAACATAAACATTATCAGGTTAGTTAGAAGAGCAGTGCTCCTTCCTCATGCCCACACTGCCTGTAATACCCACGGGACAACCAAATCCCCTTGATGTGGTTACTCTGAAGCTCAGGGCACGTGACTATCCAGCCAACACACGTGCAATGGCTGCAACTGGCTGGCCAGCATGCACATGCTTAACAGCCAGCTGACTGCTGCCAAACACTGCCTGGTCATGAAACTGAAAAATACACAGCCTGGAGCAACTACTGCATTAGACAGTATTGATACACCTTGTTTATACTCATTCAACATCTCATTCTCCAGATTTATTCCACCCAAGTCTTGTCAAGGCCTCCGTCAGTTACCATTAGGTTATGGCATAAGCAGCTCATCTCCAGAGACACATAAAGGGGCACGAAGGAAGGATGGCAGGTGGGGGAAACCTAATAACACCTAGCCCCATCCCAGGGAAGCACTCAGCCCATCACACACCCATCACTACAAGCCTAGAGGCACACCAGCAGAGGGGAAATGCAATACGCCAGTCAGAGACAAAATCCCCCCACTATCAGGCAGATTCAGCAACTCCCTATCACTACCATCCCAAATCTGCTGAAAGAACCAGCCAGAGCAGAACAGTGCAGAAAAAATGAAATGCAGTGCTCCACCTAAATAATAGCCTGAAGGCGCCAATGGTGTCCCAGGTGGGAGCTACTTCAACAAGGAGGGTACGGTTTGGCACTGTTGTCCTTGAGAACAATTCCCCTATCAGTTACCACTGCCCTAAGGCCAAAGCACCCCTCTGCTTCTGCAAAAAAGCCGATTTTGCAAATTCTTCACATGTAAGAGAAATCCAGGATATTTTGTACCTTCTCTACAGTTTAGTAGGCAACTGAAAGTCAGTGTGGTTTCAGAGCCAACAGAAGTACCACAGACATGGTATTCGTTCTTAGACAACTGCAAGAGAAGTGTAGGGAACAGAACAAGGGTCTCTATGTAACTTTCGTTGATCTCACCAAAGCCTTTGACACTGTGAGCAGAAAAGGTCTGTGGCAGATCTTGGAACGATTAGGATGTCCCCCCAAGTTCCTCAAAATGATTATCCTGTTACATGAGGGGCAGCGCGGCCAAGTCAGATATGGCGATGCACTCTCTGAGCCCTTCCCAATAGCCAATGGTGTGAAACAAGGTTGCGTTCTCGCACCAACTTTATTCACAGTTTTCTTCAGCACAATGTTCCAAAGGGCCACGGCAGACCTCGACGAACAAGACGGCATTTATATCCGATATCGTACCGATGGGAGCCTTTTCAACCTAAGGCAACTGAAGGCCCACACCAAGACCCTGAATCACCTTGTCCGCGAGCTGCTTTTTGCTGACGATGCCGCCCTTGTTGCCCAAACAGAAGCAGCTCTGCAGCACTTAACATCCTGCTTTGCAGAGGCGGCTGAGCTTTTTGGGCTGGAAGTCAGCTTGAAGAAGACGGTAGTTCTCTACCAACCAGCACCACAAGATGATTACCATCATCCCCACATCACCATTGGCGACTCAGAGCTTCAGTCAGTCCAGCAGTTCAGCTCTCTGGGTAGCATCATCTCCTCAGATGCCACGATCGACAAAGAGATAGACAACAGAATAGCAAAGGCAAACAGAGCTTTCGGAAAACTCCATAAAAGAGTCTGGTGCAATAAACACCTGAAGAAAAGTACAAAGATCAGTGTCTACAGAGCCGTGGTACTGCCTACTCTTCTGTACGGCTCTGAATCATGGGTCATCTACCGCCACCATCTGCGACTCCTCGAATGCTTCCATCAGCGCTGCCTCCGCACAATCCTAAACATCCACTGGACTGACTACGTGACTAATGTTGCTGTCCTTGAACAGGCAGACGTCACCAGTATTGAGGCCATGTTGCTGAAAACGCAGCTGCGTTGGGCAGGGCACATCTCCAGGATGGCGGATCACCGCCTCCCTAAGATCGTGTTCTATGGTGAACTTGCCACCAGCTGCCGCAAGAGAAGAGCTCCAAAGAGGAGATATAAGGACTCCCTGAAACAACACCTCAGCCTAGGCCATATTGACCACCATCAGTGGTCCACCCTGGCCTCCAATCAGGAGATTTGGAGACACACCATACATAACGCTGCTGTCTCCTTTGAAAGCACGCGTAGAATCAGGCTCGAGGAGAAAAGACAGCGCAGAAAGAACCGTGCCTCGACTATACCACCCAAGGAGACCCTCCGGTGTGCTCTTTGCAACCGGTCTTGCCTATCCCGCATTGGCCTTTTCAGCCATCAACGCGCTTGCAATAAGCGTGGGCAAAGCCCTTCCCAAATCTTCGTCCGCGAAGCCAAGCCATGATGATGACAGTTTAGTAGGCAACTACTTTATGTAGTCAATTTTATCAAGATTAACAACTTTTCTAGAAGGAATAAAAAAGAATAAGCTAAATGTTATTAAGAGAAAGGGAAAAAAATGCCTTAACACTGGCCATTTCCTCTAGCAGTAACCTCCTACCTGGTGGTTTTAACTACTATGAAACAAAGCCAGCAGTGTGGCAGTCTGTCTATGCTGAGCCATTACCTCTATGACAACCTAAAGCTGCTTCTTCACTGGACACCAGCTCTCAGCCTTCTCCTCACCAGATACATCAATTCCACCCCTTCCTCCCCTTTACAGCTGTTGGAAGATGTGTGATACCTTCTGCAGGGTTGCAAAAGTATAAACTCCAGTCTACTGCAACATTACTTCTCTGTTTCGTGGTGCCCAACATCCATGTTCTCCACTTGAACATTTTCCTTTACATTCACATATACTGAAACACCTTTACAATCTATTCAATCCTCTACTCCATCCGAGTTATTATTTTCCATTGAATCTGCAGCTCAGATAAAAGCTAAAATTTTCAAAAACGTGCACAGGATCTACCATCCTTAAGCAAAGGAGCACACAGAATTAACTATCCTCACTGCATTACATCACCATGGGAGTAAGAAATAAACTTAGTAATGTATGTGGGTTAATATAACTTATTAACTATTTTAGGTAATGTGGCCTCAAATATTTTTAGAATACAAATAAATGCACTGTTAAGCTCCTGGATATCATTACATCATGTACCACGGCGTTTATTTCTATTATGTATTTTAGTCTTTAGAATAGAATATTTCAGTTGGAAGGGACCTATAATGATCATCTAGTCCAACTGCCTGACCAGTTCAGGGCTCACCAAAAGTTAAAGCATGTTGTTAAGAGCATTGTCCAAATGCCTCTTATACACTGACAGGCTCGGTGCATCAACCACCTCTCTAGGAAGCCTGTTCTGTGTTTGACCACCCTCTTGGTAAAGAAATGCTTCCTTGTGTCCAGTCTGAACCTCCCCTGGTGCAGCTTTGAACCATTCCCATGCATCCAGTCACTGGACACCAGGGAGAAGAGATCTGCACCTCACTCTCCACTTCCCCTCCTCGGAAGGCTGTAGAGAACAATGAGGTCGCTCCTCAGCCTCCTTTACTCCAAACTAGACAAGCCCAAAGCCCTCAGCCGCTCCTCATAGGACATTCCTTTCAGCCCTGTTAACGAGCTTTGTTGCCCTCCTCTGGATACGCTCAAGTACCTTAACATCGTTCTTAAGTTGTGGGGCCCAGAACTGCACACAGTGCCCAAGGTGAGGCTGCACCAGTGCTAAATGCACTGGGATAATCACCTGTCTTGACCAGCTGGTTATCCTGTGTTTGATGCACCCCATGATGTGGTTTGCCCTCTTGGCTGCCAGGGCGCACCGCTGACTCCTATTGACTCATACTTTCTCATACCGATTCTATTCAATTAAATGTTTTTGTATCTCCTAAAAAGCAATGGGTTTGTACCTATCTTTTACTCATTTGTTGCATGGAGTAAGCAAACAAAGAATTCATTTATTTATTTAATTTATGTCCTTCTTGATCTTGGACATAAAAGCATTCCAAGATGAAGTAATCACTTGACCTTTGAACTCCAATAAATGTTAATTTACTGTTATTCAGTCAAGGAATTCTTTCCTTTGACAGTGGCAAACAGAAGCAAGTCTCGATGGACTGAACACAGGTTGACCTGGCTGCTGCCGAAGCGCTAAAGGAAAAGTCCCATCCAGCATGTGCCATCTATTCAAATTATAACCTGAGTTAAACCAAATGACTCACATCCCACAAACGAAGTTTGTGGGTGGCATGCTCCAGTGCTTCATTCTGGTATTCAGAAGCCTAATGGGGATGGGTAGCACCGGGCCCTAAGCAACAAGTTCTTTCCACAACATGTTTATACTACCGTTAAAGCTACAATTTTTTTTCCTGTTATCCCTCTCTTCATTTGAGAGGCAGGCCATGCAGTCATTGGCTCTGAGCAACCCCTCCAGCCTTTGAGGTTTTCCAGACAGGCAAAATACACACTTCTTTTCTCAGCCGCCAGCGGAGAGCGCACCCTGCCCCACTGCATGGTGACAGGGAACCCCCCCACTCAGCCAAGCTTGCTGGCCACACAGGGCTACAGGACAACCACCAGCTACAGGGGATGAATTACATGGTCCCGCAGAGTACCTGATTCACAGGCAATATAGTCCCCTCTCCAGTCACTGATTTATTTATTCCCAACATCTACCCAAGCATCTACATGCCCAAACAATCGCACTGAATGAGACATCATTTTAGCTAAAGGAAACTTATGTCTTCCCAACTCAGAAGACACAGAGTCACGGTTAACTAAGAAATTTTTTTTTTTAAGGGATTTTGATATTTCACTGGTAAAGGCAGCTGGATGTAGATTAACTACCTCCTGAAATTTCACTCAGTATTACACTAAAAGCCTAACCCTTCTCTAGTTCCTCTCCCTCCATGAAATGAGGCTGGGTTTTGTATAATCACAACATGACACTGTGTCACCAGAAAAAAAAAACAAAGTTTGTCACTGCTGTTAATGGGTTAACAACAAGGAACAGGAACTTAGTTTTATTTAGGACACACATCTGAGTGGATACACACATCGTCAGTATTGCTGCACTAGCTTTAATCTATCCAGCACAGCTCACTATAGCAGTGACTTCAGTAAGTTGGAAGACACCAAGTACAAATCCGATATTCAAACTAAACCACCGGGTTTCTATTCCCATCTTTACCCATGCCAATGCAAACACACTAGTACACACACAGAAAAGGACAGCACTGAGGGGGACAGCTACACATCACCCTGCACAGCTTCTAAAAGCTTTCAAAACAACCTTTCACATAGCAGGGCAGGTACTTTGCAGCTTTCTCATCAGGGCATTGCCTGCTTGCCTCCACTGATTTTGAGAACAACTCACATGCACAATACGGAAATCTTAAGGTAGAAATATTGAGTTTCTTTCATGTTCTTGGGCCTGGAACATGAAAGCTGAGGCAGATACAGCTGTGATGCAAAAGGGGAAGTAGTTAGGGAGGAGGGAGATTTAAACCACAGTCACTTCTTCTATGTGCAACTGAGAAAGCATTTACCTTCTGAAGTGGTGTTAGCGAGGTACAGCCTTCCTGGCTGCCTTGATAAAGCCCAGAGGGCTGTCCCATTCCTAGCCAGTGAAAATCATAAAAGAGGCTCCAAGGCATGAGGTAATATTCTAATTCATGTCACTACACAATTATTTTGCTAGGAAATGAGAAGCCTGAGTAGATCCAAAACTCTTTGGTGTTGCAGTGAATTTCCCTGTCATGCAAGACTTTCCCATGTTCTCATCGACTACCAAGCTGCAAACAATCCCCTGGAGCTCTGCTCAGCTACGCCCAGGGTTGGTTTTGGATGTGCTCAAGCAAGAGCTGTAGGCAAAAATACTTCCTTTGTGCCAATGCCGAATTGCTGAAATTCACCACATTTTCCTGTCCATTCAATGAATTAAAGTTATATTTAATTGTACAGCAATCTTGGGTTTATAAGGAGTTAACCACGGTCCCTGTTCTGCTGGAAGCTCTGCTGTCATGCAGCTGGACACTTTTGCCCACGTGTGGTGTGTAACACTTCCATGTGATTTACATATGACATCGGTCAATTCCACTGTCCCCAAAAATGGCAGCAGTTGTCATCCTCCTTCAGCACACCCCTGCAAGGGGTCCTTTCAGTTATTAAATACAGCTTCCAATGATTACAGGTAAACAACTCCAGGTGGTAGAAGCAGGTTTAGAAAGGACTCCAGAATAGCTGTCACCTGCATTAAGCATTGTAGACCACAAAACACTTCGTCCTGACTCCCCACGTCTGCTCTCCGCGATCCGGGCTAACCGGCATGACTGTAGCAGGCCACGGAGGGAGAAGACCAGGAGAGAGCAGAGGTCCCTGCTACTGCAAGGCATTAGTTAAAGAAAACTCCCAGCTGGGAGCCATGTCCTAGCTGCAGGGGGAGGCAGGAAAAATTCAGTGGACTGTTCCAGACTAATCTTGAGGAAAGTTAAAAAACAACCTCCAAAAAAAATCTCCACAGAAGTCACATGATCCTTGAAGAAAAAATATCTTTCCTCATCACTCGCAAAATCCTTTCTCTCACAGAATTCCTGAAGCTTGTACTGTATTCATTCAGTAAACATTGCACTGAGGAAATACATGGAAATACTGTGGAAACAAACGCCACATTGTCCTGCCTCCTCTTCCTCAGAGTCCCTGGCATTTAGGACAGTCCAGCAGAAGAGCAAAGGCAGCGTGGTAGTGACATGTCACCAGTATAATCGGCAGTGGGAAATTAAATCACCTTTTTAACGTACTTTGCCACCATGCCATTTTTTGGAGGCCTAATAGTCTTGTTATCAGAAAAGTAAATAGGAAAAAAATTTACAGAGCCAAACACATGCATGTTTTTATAGACTTATGGAGAGCTGCTCAAATGATGGCATCTCACATTCTCCCTATAGCATAGGCTTGACCCAAACACAGAAACTTATGCTACCCCTTCTGGAGCTGACTGACACCACTAGCACTAGGACTAGACGCAAATATTTCAGGTTCCACTCCCCAAAAAGGACAGAAGTTCCAGAAAAATGACTGTATGGCTTGGCACACTGAACTAGAGCTTGTGCCAGTGTCAATGAGTGCAGCAGCACTTCAGCCTCTAATTTACACAAACTCAGGTCTTGACTCTATATTCTAGCTCATGTTACCAGTATTGCTACAGACTTTCTCAGTTAACCTTTTCTGTCTATGTCCTCATTCATTCTTAGTCCTGTGCAAGAATGGAAAGATATAACTGGAATCCCTTCAGACTGATTTACTGAAATGATGCCATGTTCTTTCTTCTGGCAGCTGTGTTCACATATCCATGCTTAGGAAATGTTTACAGAAAAGCATTTTTTCTTTGCAGTGGTAAATGGAATTTTTTCTACTGTGGAGTCTATTTCAAAAACTCACATCAGAGAAATAAAAAATAATGTTCTTCTAAGTCCCCAGATTTTCTTCCTATCCAAAATATATACTATTTTTGTGCTTAAAAAACAAGGAAAAAAAAAAAAAGGAAGCATAAATACCAAGGCCTAAACAGTCCAAGGAATGAAAAATATTTTTTTTTTCATAAAAGGCGTCCTGCAAATCTGTTAAGTTCACAGTTTTCTTTAAATGCATTATACTCCTCATTTATTATCCTAAAATTAGCACGCAAATTAGCACTTGTTAGTTACACAAGTAGCCCAAAATACACAGTGTGAGCCACTGCTGTTAAGTTATGGCTATATTTGGGGCAGATGATAGAAGGAGGGGTAATACAGCACTTAAACACATGCAATAGGGATCGCTAGTGGACATCAGAATACAGGCTGACATCCAAAGCCAAATGAAGCCAACAGACCTGTAGCAAAGGGTATACCCTTGCTCCACAAAGCCTCCTAAACCCTTCCTGCCTATCAGCACTACACCCACTTCTTTCCACAGCCACCGATTACCCTACTCCCTATGTTTACCGCCCCTTATCCTTTTCAGTCCTTTTTGCAATTTTGGAAGCTAAAAGCACTCAGAAATTATAAAGGGAGAGAGAGGCAGGATAGCAGCGCTGCCTATGGAGAAAGGTGCAAAGGGACAGGAGGAATAATCTGAACAGGACCAGAGTTTATCAACTGAGGGTCCAGTCAAGAGCTGGTGCATTGCAACTCTAGAGGACAGGAGAAAGGCAAAGTGCACAGACATTTTTGCAATTAAAGCCACATTGTACCAAACTCTGCAGCCGCTACCAAGTTCTAGCTTCAGTCTGCAATCCACAGTGTAGGGATATTTTCCTGACAAGCAGGGCAATTCATGTCAAAAAAAAAAAACCCTTCTCCAGCTAAATCCAAAGGTTTTTCCCCAATCTGCTTTTACTTCACATTCAGAAGTATGGTAGAAACTCAACCATAGAAAGTACAACCAGAAACACACGCAGTCAGGACAGAACAGATGCAGATTTACCAGAAGGTATGAAGAGAAGGGGTACAGTCCTTCCCCACCTCTGCCCCCTCACCATGGCATTCCCTGTGACTTTCTATTTCACATGGCATAGGAGTCATGGTTCTTCCCTGCTTGTCTCTTTTACCAGTTCTTTTACCAGCCCTTCTCTCACCAGCACTGCCAGATTCAACCCTGAAGAAAACCACCATCTTCCACCCCCTCAGACAGACAGACAGACACTGCCAATGTTGGGTGACTCTTCCCTTGCCCTGCTGCATCCATGATCCCTTCCACAAGCAAGCACCAAGTTTCCTGCAGACTGGCCCTTCCAATTTCTTTTTAGACTTAGGTCACAACTCAGACATTTAATTCTCCACTCAGTCTTCTAAAGTACAACAACCGTACTATTATTACCACTTTCAGCTGAGTGGTCAGAGAGCAGCCAATTGCAAGAAAACCATATTTAAAACACTTTGTGGTTTATCTGAGGCAATGCATGCCAGGTAGGAAAACCAAACAACTTCATACTTCTAAAACTAAATCACCTCTTTAATTAGAGATCTTCTGACAGCTACCCAGCAGCTACCATCCCAGATGCATAAACACAAGCACAGGCTTTTTCTAACTTCCACCTCCCCGCACCCCAACACCACTCCTCCCAGACCAGCCAACCAGCATCTAAGGGCCATCCATGGACTTTCTGTCAGGCGCATGATATCATCACTGCCTACCCTACCCAAACAACTATATTCCCATGAATTACAAATTCACAGCTGTTAGCAAGACAAGTTTTGAATACTACAGAGAAAACTGTCTTGACAACAGATCCAATCTATGAAACTACACAGGCAACTCAGAATAACCTCAGACTTAAGCCTTTTACACAACTAAATGGGAAATTCGTTGCATTCGCTGAGTTTCCCCCTGGTGACTGTACACAAACACACAAACTCACAGGCATCTGCACAACCTGCTTTCAAGGCATTATTGGCCATCATTATTATTCATTCTGATGCCTGTGAAATAAACACAGACAAAGCCACTATTACTGCAATTTAAAGCAGCTGCAGTTTTTATTCTGACTTGAAACATCAGGAAATCATACTAGGACAGACGTATTTAATAAGAGTTCCATGCTGTCCCCACTTCTCCAGCTGGCTTGTCAGAGTGCTGTGCCAGACTATCAATAGCCTTTCTAAAGTAAAATATAGCAATAGCCTGTTTCTTCTCCACCTACAATCCCTGCTAACCCATGGTGGAACACATTTTATTTGCCGGTTTTCTCTTTTCACTCATGCTCTCAAAACTTCACTACCAGTTTTAAAATTATTTCAATTAATTCCCTAAATAGTCTATAGGCAATTTTATCAGGCCTAAACATCTATTTTACCAAAGTACTCTTTAACCTTTTCCTCTCCTTTTGTTGCCTTAATTCTTAACCCTTTTTCATGGCAGTTAGTTGATCCTCTTAGTGAAGACTGAATGCTTACCGCCTCTCTGAATCACTGACCAACACCCTTATCACCAGAATGAGTAGAGAGACACATCCTTTGCTTGCTTTCCTGCTACCAATATGATATTTTAAAATCCTGCTTTATTGTCCTTTATATTCTTTCCTACTTATGATTTGGCCTTTCCAGTTTTGTCCTTTTTTACCCACGCTAATCCTTTAAGCTCAACCTCTGTAACCTGATGTCATTTTCAATTTAAACACGTTTTCCTTTTTTCTATGGTATTTTGGCCAGTGATAAGATTGTGTTTAGTTACTTTATTTCTCACCCTTCTGTTATGTTAGGGTAATGAGTACTCATCCCTTTAACACGAATCCCTCAAGAGCTTTCTCCCTTTACTTCCCTTCCTTCTTGCTTCTGAGAGTATCTTACCTCCCAATTCCTGTTGTTTATTGGCATAGCTTTTTCTTTTCCTCCAAAATTCACAGCCTTTACTTTGTTCTTCTCTCTCCTCCCTTTTCTAAAAGCTGTAAAGCTCGTCCAGTTCACAATAGCATATAATATTTCCTATAACACTGGCGCATATAATATTTCCTCCTCTGCAAGAGTTGCCCCACTGCCACCGTTTCTGCTATGAGTGAATTACTCCACCCCTCTCAAGGTACTGTGCAACAGCCTGCAGCACTCAATCTGCCACAATCTCTTTGGCTGGATATCGATGTAGAACATGGCGACCAGAATGACCTTGCATTCAAACACATAAGCCTTGATCCACAGAAGAGCTCTTTCTCTTGTCTCTCGATCCAGTTCCCATACCTCCTTCTCCAAAACTTTTTCTTCATTTTGATTTTGCATAGGTTATCTACATGTGCTGACTATTTGACAACTTTTGTTTCATGAGGCACAGTTACACATACATTTGGAGGTGGAGGTTACCAACACAAAATCACTGCACTCCTGCTCTCTTGCTGTGTGGCTTTTTAGGCATTGATGTAGAATTAGACAGAAAGGAGCTGTCCCACTAACCTGCCAGCAAAACACTTTACCCCACAGATTTTCAGCATAGATTTTGTGGTCACCAATGAGTCAGTCATTTTATTCTGAAATAAGGTACAGTGTCCAAATCCTCCAAGTTAACAAAATGGACTACCATACTTAGGCTGTTCATTCCCATTTAGCTGTTACTTTACAACTTACTATTCTGAGTGCTTTTCACTGTTTCACACACTAACACAGTCAGGACCATATCATTAAGTATGCAAAACATGCCTTCTGGTAAAGGCAGATTTTCCATTGTCTATATGGATGATCACTACATGTCTGAGCTTGACAGATGTTCTCACAAACTCTAGCATGTTTTGTAAATTCTAGCTGAGTATTTACCACACTCTAGCTTAGTAACCTCTGTTAACAAGTATGTTTACTCCTCTCTAGAAGTACAGAAAAGCAGTGTATATTAATTAACACATACAAGTAATCTACAGGGAACCCAAACTATGCATACTATCGTAAACCAGAGTCTTCAGTCCATAAAGTAGTTCTCACTCACTACGCCTTAAATACCTTATGTTGTACCTTAAATACCAGAAGCTCTGATTAAATCTTATTCTTAAGAACTAAAAAAAGTTCATGCAGTCAGGTAAATGATGACACCTGATTACACATGAAAGCTTTTCTTAAAACTATTGTTCTTTCAAGTGACATGCTACTTATTTTTTGCAAATTATTCTAGCACCAACAAGGAAAACAGACTTTTCAGAAGCTCTTGCAATTAAGGTATTGGTTTTCTCATACTCTAACACACACTGCAATGTCTGGGTAGCAAACCCTCTAAGAAAAGACTTCCTGCCAATTCAGACTACATATAAATTGATCAATGACTGGATAAATATGCATGCCAAGAGTCACCCTTCACTGTAATCACTGAAAATCACGTCATTCATGAAAAAAAAAAAAAGCTTGTCTTTATTCCCATCATTTTGTTATTGCTGTTGTTGACCCAGAAAACCCAACAGCTCAAATTGCAGGTAAGCCGTTGTTATCTTCTGCAGTCATTTTCAATCAAGGTGAGGATCTTTTGGATACTCCACCTCCACAGAAAATGAGTCAAGGCTTGATAGAGTGCACAGAAACAGCTTTAGTTAGTGCTTTGTGGTTTTCTGGAGTCTGCTGAAGACAATGGAAACCTATTCTCTCCTGGTGACGCAATGACTTTTTTTGTTGTTATTGCTGTGCTTGCTCACACAAAGTTTACCTGTAGCAGCAACATCCTGCTTGCAGACAGGTCTGTTGGTCTGTTTTCACTACATTTAATATAATTAATTTAGGGAGGTCTTAAACAACCTCCCTTACTATGGTATATTTGGATTCTGGAATACTGAGCCAAGCTCAAAACATCAGCACTTCTTTAAATGCATGTATATGTACACTTTTTCCCCTCACTCTGAAGAATACAAACTAGCCACTTATTAATAAATATATTTCTTTTCCCTTTGATACATGAAAAGCTGTGAACCAGCCTCTACTGCTAAAGCCTTTCTTTAATGGACAATTTCCCAAGAATCACTCAGATATCAAAATTCCACTTCCAGTAACATTAAAACAGTGAATGTTTTATCAACCATCACAGCGCAAGCACTCTGTTTCTTATATAAAGCAAGAGTTATATTATATAAAGAAAAAATAACTGTGCCTCTAACTTAATAAGATCCTTTTAAAGAGCTAACTCAGAAATTTAGACCAGTACATGTACCATATTGAGCTGCTGCTGGAGCAGCAGAATGCATTTTCAAGCAACTGCAGATGCACTTTGCCAGACACGTATGTAATAGCTCTTATGTTTAGGTACTTGACTAAACTCAGCCTGCAAAATTAAACAGCACTATTAAAGATGGTGTCCTCAGCCTGTCCTCTGTCCCCAGCATCTGATTCCCAGCGCTGCACCCATCTCAGTTAAATCAGCACAAATATTTGCACACCAAGTCTGCCTAAAAAAAACATTCAATAAAATAAAAACTTTATTTTTCAGTCAGAGCAGTTTCTCAAAGCAGTTAATCCCCTGCTTTTGCTGTCACCATGCAAGGAAAAATACAGAGCATAATTGAGCCAGCTTAGGCAACAGTGCCACTGGATTTGCAGCCTAACCAAGGAAAGCTTTCTAGATATTCAGCACAGTCAACAACTTCAGCTACACTCTGCCTCTCTTAATACTTATTTGGCATGGACACATGGCAATAAAATTAATCAGACTTATGTGTACCACAGGAACAGTAATACCACTGTATTAGCCACTCTGTGCAACTTAACGGACTCAAGTGACAGATAAAGCAACATTTCTGGGGACTAATATATGCAGCAATGATGTCATTTAAAGAAGATTTTGTGTGCCTGGAGATACGTTCGGGTTTTTTCCTTCAGCTGCAACAGATGGCCTAATAAAGCCTCCCCCAGTCTCCCGTCAGTCACATTCTTAGACTAATACAGCTACAACAGTATTGCTCATATTTTATCTTAAGGTTGTTTTATTCTTCAGTGAAGAATTTAAAGCTTTAGAATCTTCTGTCAAACTGCTTTCTCTCTGATAAACTGCTTTCTCTCTCAGTAACTCTATTCACAACTGATCCACTCCTGTAGCGCCTTCAGATACACGCCTTCAACACTACATCCTCTGTTACAGGGGAGTTCTCTTGCTCCTGGCCCATAACAGTATTGCTTGCATATTTGTTCACAGAGAACAAATGACTAACTTGACTTTAAAAAATGGATGATCACATACTAAATTTAAGATTTTTGCAAGAGAAAGTACACTGCATGCTCAGCACCTTGTTTTTTCTGTTCCATTTATCAATTAAAAAAGCATGGAAAATTCAATAAATATTTAAAAGACAGGAAAAATATTAAAAATCAACAATAAATCCATGCACTTCAAATAATGTGCTACAGCATTTCTCCTCTTTCCTCACTCTATCCAGTCTGATACAGTCAGACCTGTTCCTGATCACCCACTGTTCCCTCTGACTTCAGCAACTCCCAGCATCAAGCCTTGTTCTGTGTGCTGTGCAGAGACATCCACATATTTTCACATTTGGAATTAGCAGTTGCTTGTCTGCTTTTTAATGTTGAAAAGGACAATAAAAAACAGACATGTTGAAACTCATGCAAGGCTCACTAAACTTGATGTTAAGCAGAACAGAAGCAGGAAATAAAAGTCAGTATAGTTAGAGGAAGAAAAGGAGAAGACAGTTTTTCTTTCAAAATCAGTAAATCAGTTGATTTGCGTTTGTTTTGGTTTAGGTTGTGTATTAAAACACTGCCCGGAAAGGTTCAAAGAGGAATTCTGAACTTAAAAAGGCAAGCTCACTACTAATAGCATAATAAATACATCAAAGTTATTTTCTCCACAGAGTAAGAACGTTCCTTTATCCACTGCTGAACCCTCCACTATGCCTAGTCCAATAGGGTTGGTCTGTACTTTTGAAAAAGGAAAATCTAAATATGACATGTAGTGTGTTATGGAAACTTAAGATTAGGAACCATAGGCATGACAGCCAGTCTGTTTTACCTGCATGGAGGTTTTAGGTGCTAGCAAATCTGTCCTCCTAAAGTAATTGCCTTAGGCATACATCACCACAAGCACTAGTGTTAGATTTGAACACTAACAGACCAGGTGTATACATTTGATTTAAATCAGGAATGAACATTTAAATCAAATGGGTTTTTTTAATTAACCATAGCACTACAGAAAAATTGCCTCAGGTTTATGCCTTTACACTGGCTGCTGGAGGTCATATACCTGATAACAATATAAAATTAGAGTGGACAAACAATACTCAGTGTGAAGTAAAACCTGTCAATGCATAGCTCTGGAAAAGCTTTTTCAGAATATTTGAAATAGCAAGAAGAGTTTTGATCAGATATGCTTTTCTGCATCATGGGGCCATGAATTTTTTGATCTGGTCAAAGGCACTTCATCACACTCAAAGCCTCACTCTTCTCTAGAGGTTGTGAAGAGATATGGGCTTTCATGAAGGCTTAGAAATGAAGGTGTGATGCTTCCAATTAAAGCATCTACATTAACTACAAGGCATTAATAGAAAAAATAGTTAACATGATAAGAAGAAAGTTCATCAAAGTAGGGTAGGTTTTTCTAGGACCTCATACTGCCCCCAGACTCTCTACAAATAAAAAGCTAGAGTTTAGGTGTTATTTATATTACCTCATACTAATATTTTTAAAGATGGATTATCCATACAAAACATTTTCTTTATCATGAGGGCAAATCTCAGGCAGGATATTTCTCTGCTTCCGTTCCCAACTGGTGTTTATGAAAAGGAGCCAGGGTATCTCAGTTCTCCAACTACTCAGAACTGCCACCAGGTCCTCTGCTGCTGCCCAGAGGGCATATATTAAATAAGCCTGCTCTAAGGTTTACTTATGTTCAATCTCCAACCTGTCCGAGTCAGTTCTTGATTCTTAAAAACTTCTGTTTCCACAAAGGCACAGAGCTTCCAAGTAGCAGTGTCTGACATGGTCATCTCCACTTCCCTGTTGTCCTCATGTTCTCTCTTTCTTAGTGCATGAGACTGTTAGGACATGCTCTGTGACCTTGTTTGTTCCACCCTTACCATTCACTTGCTTGCACCTTGCACCTTAACAACAAGCCTACCAGTGAGGACCTCTTCCTCTACTTCTTCTTCAGTGGCCCCACTACGTTGACCAGAGTACTCCCTAGCTCCTCATAAACCCCACATCCATCACACTTTGCTACTATCTGATTATTTTCAGAGTTTACAATGAATTAGCACACCCAAGAAACCACTCACTATCCAGCTCGGTTGCCCACCTGCACATAGAGCCAGCAGAGTACAAGATTATTTTCCCATAAGTGACCTCTACTTGGTAAAATAAAGTTCCTATTTTAGCAGCGTTTAGAAATTGTGATATTTTGGGAGCAACAAAATACTTGTGGGAGAAGGCAAATCGAAATGTTTCCAGGCCAACTCCGTTCTCTTACCTTTCTCAAAGACCATTTCCCCGCTCAAGATGGTCTTGTTATCTCTGATCACTTCTCCCCTTACAGTGACCTGTTCTGGGCTGTCCGGCAGCAGAACCACCCCAACAGTCACATTTGCTCCAGGCCTGATATTCCAGGGAACTGCCACCAGAAACGTCGGTCTGGAAAATCCAAACAGGCAGAGGGGGAAAGGGCAAGGAGTGAAACACAATCCCCCGAAAAGTAACAGCGTCCGCAGAACAACGTACGATACATGTTGCAAAGCTCTTCTGGGGCGCTCCGCTGCGGAGGCTGGAGGTGATGCTCACCCCCCAGTCGCTACCGAGCGCACCCGGAGGCTGCAGGACGGGGAGAAGGCTGTGCTGCTCTGCCCGCTTTCCCGGAGCCCCCCGGGAAGCGCCCCGCCAACCCAGGCAGTCTCCGCGCCGGGAGGGGAGGCGCGGCGCTCCGCGCACCCGCCCGCCCGCCCCCGGCCCACCCGGCCCCACGTACCCGGCCGCCGCGGAGCCGCAGAGGAGGAAGAGGAGGAGTGGGAGGCGGACAGCGCTGCGGGTCCGCGCCATGGCGCTCGGTGCGCCCTGCCCCGCGGCCGCGCTCCCCGCAGCCCGGTGGGTGAGCCGCTGTGTGCAGGGCCAGGGCCGGGGCCGGGCGGGAGGCGGCTCCGCGGGCGGGAGAGGGAAGGGAGAGGCCGCTCCGCCGGCGGCAGCCGCACGAGTACCCGCGGGGGCGTTCCCGAGGCCGGCCCCGGGGGGCGCGGCGGGGGAGCAGCCAGGCAGAGAGAGAGATACATACGCGTATCTATATCCCCGGGTGCATTCCTGCTCCCCGCAGCCCTCGCACCCCTCATCTTCGGCAGATGCAGCTGCGGAGCAGGTGGGATTCTCAGACGAGCACAACACCCTACAAAATAAATCGAGAGTAATGTTTTCGCCTGTAGCATCGAGCGGACTGGCCGTCTGTTGTGGGAACTGCCCATTTATCGTTCAGGCTTTGCACTGCAGAGACTTGGAGAGACTTGGAGTGCCCGCTGGCACGGGGCTCAGGCTCGGAGGCCAGTTGGAAACGGCTCTGGGTCTGAACGGGGAGAACGGTGATAGCTGAAACTCAGGGAGCCTCATAGCTACTTAAACGTGAACCGATTGGTAATGTAGCTCTGGCTGGACTGTCCCCTGTAGCCAATACATGCAAACTCAGGCCATGTCTGCATATGTGTCTCCACCCACTGAAGCAGCTTTGGGTGAGATGTTGGTTGCATCTGTGTAGCCTAGACACATCTAACGAAGTTTTGATTCATTTGCATTCTTTCATCCCTGCACAAGCCTAATACATTTAGAAATTCCACCCAGTTCTTGAAGTCTGCCTCTTCAGAAGTGCTGGGCTGGCATCCTCTGCATGGAGTTACACAGGCAAAATACAGTCACTTATAGCCCCGCATAGAAGCATCATGTTTTGTTCTTATGAAAATCAGGTATGAACAGCAAATGTACATAAACACTGTGCTCTAACAATATCACAGGCAGTCACGCAATCTTTTCACATCTTTTGCATTTGCTTTTGTAAGATTTCATACCTCTGCTGATTCTTTTTGGAGTGCCAGTCTTTGCAGTGATACAAGAGAGGGAGCCACCTCTGTAGACTAGGGAAGGGGTGATATTACAGCAACCATAGCTGATGCCTGGAAGGTCAGTCTTGGCAGCTCCTCACCTGCAAAAAGTGCATAATGAGGCAAAGTTTGGGAAATATTTGTTGTCGTTATTTGTAAGTCCTTAACTTGTTGCTTGTGAGAAACAGCAGGGAAGATGAACAGACACTGCCACTCCTTTTCTTGGAGATGGTGGGGAAAACTGCTTACAAGTAGTGCTGCATCCCAAGCACTCCAGCCTCAGATGGTGAAGCTACTCACAGTACACATTTCTCCAGTCTCTGGCACTGAGCCCAACTGGCACTCCACCATACCTGTCAATACTAATCAGCTCTCTTAGTCTCCAAAACAAGATGGCCACTTCCATATGTCCTGTTGGGTATGGTCCTTGCTAATGCCTCAACTGCACCACAAATTGTTCAAGAGAGCACTTGTTGGCCAGGGCAAAACCATGCCAAGGTCAGCCTGAGGGTAGAGACAATCAACTTCAATCCCAAGAACATTTACTGGCACTGTTTACTTAATTAGTATGGATGTAGCCCAAAAGTCCATTAATGAAAGTGCTTGCAAATGTCACAGATTTTGCCCAACTGTGCAACAGAATTGTGGACTCCCACCTTCCTTTTTTTTCCCTAAGGGCTTGTTATTTCAAGATACTCTTGTATATGTATTTGATCTCTTCTTCTACAAATATACCAATAAAGAAAGCCTACAACAGAAAGTAAGGAAAGAAATGGATTATTATTAGGTAGCATTTCATCTGTCCTGAATAGATTTACCACTGATAAGAAATGGGTAAACAGAAATTGTTAGATGCCATTCCATTACAACATGCAAGCTCAATTTCTTACAGGTATATCCATGAACTCAGAGACAGCTTAAATTAATGGAGGACCATCCTACTACTTGGAGATCTCTGAAGCCCCGAGTCCTCTGAACATAACCCCTTAATTCCCTTCCTAATCCAACACGGAGTTTCCTTTGCTGGAGTTACACTACCTTCTGATTCCCTCTGCCTCGTCAGAAGACACTTAAAGCCCCTTTTCATCATTTCATTTCCAAACAGGATATACTATGCTGTAGGCACATGTAGAGGGTTTTTGTAGTTAAACATACCATTTAGGAATCAAATGTGGAACCTAAGAATTCAGTAAATTCCCAGTTAGCAGAAAATGTAAGCATGTAATAGCCTACTTCACACATAATTTTAAGAGTCAGGTCTTACCAGAATCTGGTAAGGTTTTGATTTTCAAAATTGCCCTGCAGCTGCTGATTTTCATTGTAATATAATGCCCTGAAACACCACTTCAACTCCTACATTCTTTTATCAAATATGGTCCTTCTTTGGTGCCCAAACAACACTAAATACTTTACCTGAACAAGGAGTAGTTCATGTGAGAACTCCAGCCCCAGGAGCTCTCTCTTCCATTCTCCACTCAGCACCTCCCAGCTCTGCAGTCCGCAGCCCTCCCAACCCTACTTTGCAGCCTGTGCCATAAAGCTCTTTCCAAGGAGAGGTTTACTTCTAACACAGCTCATTTCAGTAGCCCTGTTTGGAACACAGCCCCACAAGTGGCCACCAGTATAGCATGTAGATAGGAAACTGTGGAGCATGAGCAGATATAAAGTAAACAAAGGAAATTCTAAGCTAACTTCAGCCCTATAGCAAGGGTATGCCATAACTACACCATGTATCTCAAGCCTCCTCTGCACATTCCTCTGCTCTCAAAGAGTTAAAATGAGTCAGGAGTAATTGGAAAATAAGCATAGTTATAGAGCATTGGGCTGAGCTGGCAACCTATTCACACTCACTAAGTGAGTTGGACTTGACTTGTGCTTCAGGTAAGCATAATTTATCACGCAACCTTACTGATCACAGGGCTGTTACATTCCCCTGCACTCTTAATCTGCTCATTTCCATTTACGGTTGTCCACACTAGGGTTAACTAGAGTTACATATCACTGTTTAGTTTGATCTAGGTCAGACTGCTAACTCAAACAAAAACAAGCAGCACTTCCATTTGTGCTAAATTGGTCAAATTTAAACTTAGGGGCACCTAGATTTGAAAATTTTTTTCATACCCGCCGGCTTCTGTAATAGGGCACAAAACATCCTCAGCTAAAAAATACCTGTCAGCCCAGAACAGGCAGACGAAATGGATTACATTAGTCCTCTTAAACTGCTAAACTGTGTTTAACCAAACAAAAGACCTTAGCCAGGCTACACGCCATTTTCAAGACCACAGAAACAACCATTTGGCAGTGTCTCAGGCCTAAGTAGTTTTTAAATGTCTGGCTCTGACAAACACCTGAGAGACTAATTTGCATACAAAACTGTAAGCAGGGAACTGCACAGCAACTTATTGCTATCACCATGTGATGGAAATTTAGTTTGGACCTGACTTCTGCATATTAGGAATAATTTTGAAAGAGTATAACCTAGCATGAAAGCATTTAAAAATCTTTGATTCCTCCAAGCCAGTGGAGTGGATACCCTGGAGACACAATTTGGTAGGTAAAACAGGTTGTTGTCGTGTTTGTCATGCCAACCAGGGAAGCTAGCTGAAAAATCCCTCTCTGTTCAATTTTGACTTCTTGGAGTTAAGCAAGCATTACCAAACTTAGGTTTTAAACCCATCTGTGATATGTCACCATAATGAAAATTCCACTTTTGCCACCTTCACTTCTCCCCAGGAACCTAATTTTGCTAATCCTTCATGTTGTCTTACAAACAGAGCCTGAAAGGCTGTAAAAGTCATCTACAGCACTGGCTACGGTCTCAGGTAGCTAACAACTATACTGTTGTCTGTTCCTGCACAACTTAGTTTAAGTCTAGCCCGAATATATGTACCAGTATCAGGGGAGATCACACCTTTGAGTTGCAGCCTAGGTATACTTTAAATAGAAATGTGTTAAATACAGAAAATCGTAATGGTCCCTTAAGGAGTCCAGAAAGCAACTTCTGCCTTGGTAGATAAGAAGGATCACAGCACCTAGCAAGCTCTACTAATTGTATGAAGATTGGCTGGAAATAAACACATGCACAGCATAGTCTGCTTTTCTCTAATATCACACACAGAACACAGTACTGTTTGGTAAATATAAAAACCTAAGCACTGCAGTACTTAAATACTGGGGAAAATCTCAATAACAATTTTGACAGCAAGGATTTGAATGGTCAATGCCCTGTCCCGCTTTTAGCATTAGATGGTGAGCTTGGCTGGTCATTGATTCAGCTGGATTCAGCAGGCATTCAACCAGATTGTGGTGCAAACAAAGTGTATTTCCATGAAATGAGGCAATTTCAGGGAAATCTGAAGAGCTGTTATGTGGAAATTTGAACTAGAAGATCACTATAGTCTCTTCCAGCACAATATTCTGTCTTCTCAAAAGCTTAGCCAGTTGCCTTATGCATCACTGAACTCAAGGCTTGCAACAAAGCTCATTTAGGGGATGGATAAATCTTTTAATTAATCTCAATAGGCTTTGGATTAGGTCCTAGCAGAAACTCTGATTCAGCAGCTCATGGAACCAGGAAGGAAGCAAAAGTCTGGTTTATCACTCATCATGAGTGGACAAGAATTATAGTGAATACTAAAAATAGGTGGGTGGAAGATCATTCCCTGGTAGTAGGAGGGCACAATCCTTGCTTGGATGCAAGCCTGAAAAATTTGCTTTTACTGGAAAGTACTAACAGGAGCATAGGATATAAAGCTCTCCCAGAAGTGCTCACTAATAAAACTTCTGAGGCAGGTCCTGATGATGGAATGTGTCAAAATGTTTTACACTACGCTGATGAAGGGTGTGCCACACACTGAAACTTGCCCTGAGCTATCAGGGTGGAGTTTCATGAAAATCTGGCCTGCACAGCAATTAAGATCTTTTTTCCTAGTACCTGAAGTCATCTCTTTTCATAACGTTACTTGCAAATTCACTTCCAACTTGCACTGTTACTCCAGGTGGGTAGGATTCACCTGGTCAAATGTGGATTCTGCAGTTGTCCACAACTTCTTATTTACATTCACTGGGTAGACAGTGGAACGAAGTAGGCACTTTTCAGACCAGATTATACGACTCATTAAGATATCAAGGTTTGAATGAGCAGACAGTCAAAAGTGGCCTTCTAAATGAATCAAGTGAATGCCATCCTAAAATCCATGAATTTCTATTAAATGTCTTAACAGGGAGTCAAGGAAAAGTAGTTGATATATATCTTGTAATCTCCAGAATGTGTAAGATGTTATATGCTTATATTTTAGTTCAATTTTTATTATTAAAATACCTGTACACATTTTAACCTTATCAATAAAAAAATTAATGTGACCAAACCTGTAAATATTGTACTATTGCATTATATGCAATATTATATGTGTGCTTTGAAATACAACCAATGAAGTAAAGCACTATCTTTTAGAAAAGACATTAAACTTAGAAGGACATAATGGTTAAGGCTTTGTGAGGTTTTGAGAGATTCACTTTTAGAAATGAGATTCAGAAAGAAAGGGAATTAAAGAAGGAATGACAAAACTATACTATGAGAAATGGCAAAGTCTGAGGAGCAAATCTACAAACGATACACCTAGGAGTTCCCCTACAGCAAAGATAATCCTCAGTTACCAAGTTCCCTGGCCTTACAGCCCTTTTGAACTGACTGAGCTGTGCAGAAGGACGGTAATGGAATGAAAACGAAGACGGACGTTGCCCTGTTTTTCCCAGAGCAATAGTTCTTAGCAGTTGATGGATCTCACAGAACCATAATGAATTACTGTGAAATGACCCTATGTTCTTGTTCTTGATGTGCTGAAGGTTCTCCAAGGTGCAAATAAATGTTGTATCCATAACAGGTTTTCATGTGTAGCTGAATTTTCAGATTTCCTTTACAGGCATCCTCAAAGTAGACTCTTGGCTTTATAGAAATCAATGGCACTGAAATCACTGCCTTCAGTGAGGTCAGGACTCAAAATGGTATCCTTCACCCTGCTCAAACTCTAACTTTGATATGAAGAAATGAATTTTCTTGCATTATTTGCTGCATTTAGCCCCTTAGTGTTGATTGATATACTGTATCTTATCTGATACATGTGAGGAAGCAGGTTCATGTAATGCCTTTTTTATTGACAAGTAGAAGTTATGCCTGAGTTTTATTTTACTTTAGCATTTTTCTCTGACTGTAAAATTTTCAACCATACCGTAGGGGCATGTTAAAACATGCACAAATATGCTGGTTATATGAAAGTGAAAGAAATTTAAAAATTTTACAAGCGATTACAGGTTGTCCTTAAAAATCCGTTTTCCTAGGGCAGTATTTTTTACAATTGTATGAAATGAAATTCCATTTACCAAGCTTCATTAATCATTTTATCTTAGTTGCCCTTATTCCCTTTGCTTTCTGAGGGTTTTCAAAAGGTCAGTGCAACTCCTCACTGCAAATACGGCTGAAATGGCCAAGAAAATCCTTCTTTTTAGTAAACAACTTAGTGTGCATTAACACTTTTTCATTTTAAAGAAGGTGAGAATTCCCTGAGGATTCAATTAAACTATAGCCTATAATTAAACTGTAAACTTAAATCATTGCTTTTAAAAAAGGAATTGTCATAGGGCAGTATAACAGAGCATTCTGGAGTACAAGCTCTCATACACTGTAACTTCACTTTTTCTTAAGTACATTTAAACTGTCAGATTTTTAAGGAGTGTCTGTTTCTGTACTAGCTATTTACAACATTCACGTCGGGGTTGGGAGAATGTTAGTACAGCAGTCTGTTTTATAGACCAGTGTATCCCTGTAGGCAAAGGCAGCTTCCTTTCAAAAGCAGAATGACCTCAGAGCAATTCATAGTGTAGCCAAACCTCATTTCCCACATTTACACGCAAATAAGTCAAGGTGTGGCAACAAGGCAGACTACAGCCATGAGTATTTTGAGTCATCAGAGAGAGAAGATGAGAGGGCCGTCCACGACATTTTTTGCAGGAAGAAAATAACACATGCTGATCTATGGGAGAAAAGTGTAGAAAGAACTAATGATCAGGCATTGAAGTCAATCAAATGCAAATTAGAAATGAGGTATATGCTATCAACTGAGGTTATCTTCCTAAACACACTACCAAGGAAAGTGGTGGCTGCTGCTTCTTTTTATGTTTTCCCATCAAACCTGAATGCCTTTTCAAAAGTCTAAACCAAATTAAGGTAAGTCTAAACCTAATGAAAAGAAATAAAGGGACAACTTGCTGAAATTCCCTACGTCATGACATACAGATCAGGCTAGGAGATCTCCAGGCAGCATGATGAAAATCCCTGAGGTTGCTCTTGAGCTGAGGGACCAAAATCATACACAGAGAGATGAATGTATCCCAGAAAGGACAGACCACAGATCTGTCCCCAAAGAAATTAAATAGAATTGACTAGGGGGAAAGAAAAGCACCTAACAATGATGGAGACTATACTATTTCAGTCCTGGTTTCCTTCATCTTGACGTGTCCAGAAAAGGTCAACACCAGAAAAAAGAAGACGGAATTACAGGTACTTGTTAAACTGAAAAGCTTTTGTAGGATGTGATCCCTTGCAGGACAGCTTTTTTTCTTCTAAAACTGAAAACCAAACTTTCTGCTTGGAAATTGGTCAAAAGCTGAAATCGTGACCATGTTTAAGTTTAGTTTGTCTTTATTTTTAATCTAAAAAATAAAAGGAGAAAAAAAAAACCCTTTACTTTCCAACCAACCCCTCCATGGTATCAAGAAGCAATAGTTATTTAGAATAGGCATAGGTAGACATTAATTATGTAGGTAAAACCTCTCAGAACCTCCCTTCTATTTTGATGACATCCATCTGACAATCACATGAGAGTCAACCTCATGTTACGCAAGATGTCTCTTACAAAACCAGTTTATTTAGCAGTTAAAATGGCTTCTTTAGACAGAAAGAATTAAAAAGTATTTTAAGAAAATACACTCAAACTATTTATAAAACTTGCACAAAACTTTGTGTTTAGTTTAGACACAGGTAAATACCAGTTGCGTCTCTCTGAGGACCAACTCTTACCACATACTGCCCACAGGAAAGGAGGGAGAGTTGCAGAGTCTGATCTTAGTGATTAAGAAGGATCTGAGTAAAGGTTTCATGTTTCAAGTCACCAAATAACCCAAAGTCTAAATAAACTTACCCCTTGAGTAATACCACTATAGGATATTCATTCATGTTGTTCAAAAAGCAACTGTTTGTTCCATTGCAAACCACCCACAGCAGCACTCATGTTTATTTAAATGAAGAGGGTGTGGACCCAAGAGCTACATCTTTCCAAACTTACTGTAGCAACTGAATGTTTGGAAACTGCTGTCATACGTCTGAAATGCATCCTATACTGGACAACTTTCTAAGGCCTCCTAGCCATGTTTTTAGGCTAAAGATTCACCCTGTGATTTTTCTGACCACTAACAACAGTTCTGTGAGTTTCTTCTTCTCATTTTGTTCCTTTTTACTTCAGTTTTAATTTACTTCAGATATTAAAAAAACCCAAACTCTATTTAAAACACCTAGTGCACGTGATGCTTTGTACTCCTGAGAGGAGTAGCAGGATCGCAAGATCACAGGAAAAGTCAGGGCAGAGGACTTGTGAGGTCATTTAATCCAGGCTGCTGTTTAAAGCAGGGTGAGAAAGTAGGTCAGACAAGGCTACTTGGGGCTTTATCCAGAAAGATCTTGAAAACCCCCAAGGACTGAGACTGTAAAACACGACGGCTAGATGTTACAGAGCTCAGGACTTTGCAATTACCTTCCTTGCTATGTCTGAAACAGAGTTAAAATTTTCCAGCTGCACTTTACTTACACTTAGCTGCAATGCTCATACATCTTCATCATACTTGAAATAACGTAAATGACAAGCAGGTGGCTATTTGAATGACTGCAGTAATTACTATAGCCTTGTTTGCCTTTCTCTAGCGAAGAGAAATTTTGACAACAGCACAAACAGCTCTTACACGATGCACAATACAATCAAAATGGGAATTGCTGGTAAAGGAAGCAGGGAGACTGTGATACCAGTTTCAGTTGTCTCAGTGAGGTATGGCAGTATGTGTTGCGCACTAGGAAGTGCTCTGAGTGAGCAGTTACAAAGGATTATGTGATAGGCATCAGGCCAGGATTCAATCCCACTGACATTCAATGTACCTGGCCAGGCTGTCCCAAGAGTGATCCTGAGCAACGTGGATGTGTTGACACCACAACTGAGTCAAGCCAGGGTTTACTCCTTGACGTGGGTTGCAAAGAAAGCATAGATACACTTTACATCTATCTTGAAAAATTCCAGCCCTTGAGGCTTGATGGTCCCCAGCAAACAGAAGGAAAAATACTTGTAGCGTATGTAAAGAACATATAAAAGTTATGAAAGGCTGGAGAAGAGTTTTCCACGCTAGCCAGAAAGAACAGTTTGTCTGCAGCTTTTTGAAGTGTAGGGTAAGACAAAAAACAAATCTCACAAAGAAACTGAGAGTTCATAAGGGATGTGTTGGTCTACTTAGCTGAGAATTTTTAAGTCTGAATTTAAACATTTATATTACTTTCCAAATCCTGAGGTGGAGAGAGTGACAGCTGTAAGTCATATACCTAAGTCTTTACGGGACTAATGACTGCAAGATAACCTGGAGAGAGATCCCAGAGAGATGTCCTACAGCAGGCAAGGACATGGAGCCAGTCTGCAGGCAGGAAAAGACAAGGGCTTCGCAGGGGCTCCACCACTCCACAGCAGGGTGAGGCTGGGCTTGCAGCCGAGAGCCAGAGACCACCACAACATTGGTACCTCTGAGGGATGGTTGGCTTCCACAGCCAGAGACTTGGACTATGTAGCAGCTTCTGCACTCTGCCACCAGTCACCATGCAGCACATCAAACAGGTATATAAAGGCTCCTCAGTTGCAAATGATTCATCTGAAACAGTATGAGCACTGCTGTACAACTAGGTTCAGCTTTTTAAAAGTTAACTGAATGGGACCCATCTCCTTTTCTCCCTCTCCCTCTCTTTCTCTCCTTCTTTCTCTTCCTTTCCCTCTTTATTTCTTGTTTGTTTTCTAATAGTCCTATTGTAGCTCAAACAGAATCCATTGTATAGGAAGACTTGGTAAAGCCTTAGGCCACACGCAGTGAACTTATGCTGAAGTTGTACTTCATTACATGAAGGGAGGCCCCAAGACTGGTGCATCCTGTGAAACTTAAGATAACCACCTCTGTCAACAGAAGTTGCATCCTTGAGACAGGAAAAGGAACGGCCAGACTGGAGACAGAGAAAGGATCCAATGAGGAACAAGAAGACCTCAGACCCAAATATTACTATCGGACCAGACCACCACATGAGGGAAGGGGAACTTGGATTTTAAGGGTGTAACAGCCCAAAGATTTCTTTGTTTGGGGTCCCTCTCTAGAGGCACCCAGTTCGACCTGCTCTAGACTGCTGTACCACTCAATAAATTCCCTTGGAGTATGTCCAGTCAGGGACTCTGCTTCAGGAAACCTAGGGTCAAGCCTGAGGGACAAAGTGCCCAAGAGTGAGTATGTGCATGTGAGGGGTCAGAAGGAGCACCCATCTGCTCATTGGAGCCGTCTGCTGCAAAGGAACTTCGGTCCTAGCAGTTAAAGTCTTGGGTGGTGTGTGTGCAACTCCTTGAATGGTGTATGAATGATCAGAGAGTGGCTTCTCCCTTAACAGTCCTATTGTACTTTTATGTAAAGTTTTTATGTACAACCTCTAGATGTATGAGGGCTGTTCTGGAAGTAATGTCTCCTATTTTATTATGTTGGACCACGACGTCATGTTGGCAGATGTTGGTGGTCTGGCAGTAGAGGTTGAACCTTCCCACCAATATCCCGTTAAATTTTGTTGCCGTGTGACAGACGGCAGCAGAGGGGCAGTCTGACAACGTGGCCTCTGACATGGCAGTGTGTGTGAAACAAAGGGGTGTCACTGAATTCCTCCACATGGAAAAAATTGCACCCATTGACATTCATTGACGCTGCTGAATGTTTACAGAGACCAAGCAGTGGGTGTCAGCACAGTGAGGGGGTGGGTGGCGCATTCCAGCAGTGGGGACAGTGATGGTGGGTCCCCTCCCCTGGTGCAGGTTTTTATGAGCACCGCACGCAGGCTCTTGTTCATTGCTGGTGAAAATGCACAGCCAGTGGTGGGGACTGTGTCAAAAAGCAGTGTTTTGTAGCTGAGAATCTGCTCTATCAAGTAGCGTTATTGTGCTCTTTGTAGCTGTTGGAGTTTCCATGGAAATAAATAGGAGGCATTGCTTTTGGAGCAACCTACATAATAGCTGGGGATAGCTGCCAATATGTGCAAAAAGAAAAAGCAGGTTGATTCTGTTATGAAAGTGTTGTAATTACCATAAATTTAGGCTTAATTTTGGAGAACAGAGTAACAAATTAGAGGCATAGTTTGAGACAACAGGGTAACAAATTTCTTTAGTAAAAAGACACCACATTTATTCTTTCAAAATTCAACATTTTTGAAAACAACATTAAAGGAGAAGTGTCTTTATTGTTGAAAGAAGCTTTGTTTCTTTTTGCTAGGCACACCTCGACACCAAACATCTGAGAATCTTGACTTATGTCTTCCTTAGACACCTGCTGGTAAAAACTAGTTAAGTCATTCTCTATTTCCCCAACCTGTCAAAGGAATCTCACACTACCACACATATTTTCAAGTCTCCTAGATTCACTGGTATGCAAGAGACTACCAGTTATTAACTCCCTAATTCACAGGTTCTTAACTGGCATATTATCTTCCTTCAGCATAAAAAAGCACATCATCCTGTCCTGTGTGACAGGTTCCATCTAGCTTTCTGAGATGTCTGCAATAATTATTTACTTGGTTATTGACAGGATTAACGTATTTTTCAGCATTTCTCAGCTATTATGCATAATGCAACTTTGCACATATCAGCACTTATAAGATTAAGTAAAGCTCCTTTCGCCACTGGAAATGTTTTTTTAAATTTTTATCATTAACTTTCACTACAGAGTTCATGTTCAAAGAAAGTTAAAAAACACTTAAGTGACAGCTGCAGCATGTTCTTGGGCAGTTCCAGGCTTTGGCAAATCCAGCTACCAATCAAGTTCCCAGCAGGCTTTCCCAGCAGGCTTTCCCAGCAGGAACACGACAAAACTCTATCGAGATAACCTGTGAGACACCAGCATCTTTTATCCTCATTGTTCCATCTTTCAGAACAGAATAACTCAGATTAATTTTGTTTTGCACATATCTGAACAGCCTCAACACTGCAGTATTATAATGCACCACATAATGGGGTGGAAACTCTTGAAAGAACCCTTCTAGACTGGCACCAGGCAGGTACAGAGACATGGTTTTGTAAGACTGAGCCACACCGCTGAAAGCGTAAGTCCAACATTTATGCACACCACTGGAATTCATAAAATACACCCCAAAACCTGTGAAACCCAAATATTTCAGTACCTGACTCCACTAGCAAAATGCCTTAAAATCCAGTGCTTCTACGGCTAGACATGTACACAGGGAGAAGTAAGTCTTCGCCAGGGATTCAGAAACTTTGCATTATTTCTCAGAGCATACTTAGTCCAAGACTGTAAACGCATACCCCTGTCTGTAGGATATCATTCTGCTGTGGAACTTCTTGCCACAGAGAACATGGATACTAAATTTTACATGGGTTCAAAACCAGCATAAATTCTTGACAGACAAAACTGTGATGGACTACTGGGTACAGAGGTACCACACCCAGATCAGGGAGGGCCTGAGTCACCAGTCAGTGTATTCAAACACGCAGAGACTATTCAGAGGATGTGTGATCCAATGTTTGGTCTGCACAAGTCCTTCCCTCAGCATTTGCTATTGACTGCTGTGAGAGACAGGATACTGAGGGAAATGGGCCATTGGTCTGACGCACTATAGCTATTCATCTGTTTTTATAAGCCCACTGAAAAAAGAATTGCACTTCTTAGCAAGCTCTCCAACATCCCTTAGTAGTCCACATATCCACAGCAAAGCATTTAAAGCCATTAACCCACCAAACAGTGAACTCACCCATATGGCTGAGGGGCAGCACTGGTGGTAAGTTTCTTTCTTTCTCTAAGGACATTCATGACTTCTACACATGACAAAACAACTATAGTTAAAAAGAAAGAAGATTCCACAAAGCTCCAGTGCACTGTTTTGCCCAAGGCTCAGCATCCACTACAGAGGTAAAACTAAATGCCACTGACTGAGGAGAAATATGAGTCCATGTTTCCATGCACAGATGAGAGTCCTGAACAGGGGCCAGCTGTTTAATAGGATATGTCCCTTGCTACTCCCATTTCCTTTAGGAATAATACCTTTAAGTAAAAGAGTCTAGACATCAAGATTACCTATACTTCCAACCTATACTTCCACTGGCTACTACAACTCTAAAATTTAAGCAATACAAAGCCTAAGTCACTTCTGTGAATCTAGTTGAGCATCGTCATATAACTCAGAGGAGTACTTTGTAATATGTGCTTCCTTTCTTCCATATGAAAGCAATGCTTCTAACTGAGGAAAGTCCCAAGCTTTCTGCTGTCAAGGCCAATGCCAAAAATTCAACTGCATGGAGTGCCTGGGCTAACAAGTGGTAAGAAAAGTGGGCAAGATTAATATCTCCCCTCACAACATAAACCCCCAGGGAAGAATATCCGCAGTGACAGGGAGCATTTGCAACAGACGGAATATTTCCAGACAGATGAAACTACATTGCACTGCCAAAGTCACACAAACCATTTCTGATTTGGTCAGCATCATCTTATGCATGATTTAGTAATGACTTTGTATTCAGCTTTACAGTAGAGGGACTGCACAACTCAAGGCATCCTAATTCTTTTCCTTTTTGATTGACTGTAACTTGCTGCCTTGTGGGAAACCTGACAAATTTTTTGCTTGGATGCATGCACATCTCTTTTCTTGTCTGAATGATATGACACTTTATATTCTTCCATCTTGTAAATTATCAGTCTAAAACATAAATATCCTTGTTAGGCATTTATGACATAAAAATGCTGTACACTGCACTGCGTGTAAGAAGACTTAGACAAATTTAAGAGTAGATATTTCAATCTTGAGTCACTGAACTCTGCTTATGTTACTTCCGGTTATTTAAGAATAACAAGATGATTCTTATAATGTGAGTACGAGCTGTATTTCTCTGCTCCTTCCTTTTGTTTACCTTGAAAAAAGACTTCCAAAGTCAGATTCTTCAAAAGGGCATAAATAAATAAGGGTATCTTGTAAGATTAATTTAAAAGAGACTCAAAAAAAAAGATGTAGGAACCCAGGAACAGACAACTTTTAATTAAATCCTATAAAACTTCATAACCTGACAGAAAAGACATCTTGCTCTGTGAAGAAATGCTGCGACTTAGGTTAGCATCACTGATATATTTTCCCAGGCCACCTCCTCATCTTCTAAGCAACCCTTGGCATTCAAGGTTGAGGTCTGCTATTTGGTATAGGTAGGTTAAACAGTTTAAAATGTGTTCCTACATCAGCACAGCCGTATCCTGTCTGCATGGCTGAATAAGTGAGTACAAGAGCTTCCCGTAAGGAGCCATGGCACTGGAGGGAACAAGGCTGGAGTTTCTCTTCAAGACCCAGACACCATCCAAGGTTTCTTTTCCCAACTGGACTTCAGAGGAAAGAGAGCCATCTGCTGCTCTACACAAGACATGCTGCAGTGTGTCTTTTTAGCTTGATTACGTGAAATGTCAGGGTGGCATTTAAGGAAGGAAGTGCAAATCTTTGGTGTTCTCTCTCGTGCTGTGGAGCCAGATGACAAGGGAAGCGGGGGGCTGAGCAGTGCTATCGACCATCTCCCCAGACTAGCACAGACCACAGCTGCATCCAGCATTGAAAGTAACCAGAGCAGAAGTGGTTCAATACAAACAACGGTCCTTTTTAGAAATAAAAATAAACACAGAAATCACTTCAAATACTTCACATCAGTACTGCATCACAAGTGTGACACAGAGCCTGACAGAGCAGAGCAAAGTGAAGGCAACAACCAGCACTGCCTGGTAGGCTGGCCAGAGGCAAACCGCGCCCGTTTATAAACAGCTATATACAAAGTCAGCCTCCAGGGAGTAAGGCATGATGTTCTTATCTGCTATGACAAAGGTCAATGCTCACCACACTCTCCTAAATCTGTATTTATGGCTGTCACCTTTTGACTGGGACCTTGTTATTCTGCGTGCTTTTGGGGCAGCATGTTGTTAAGTGAGGAAGATTCACTCATCAGTGAGGGTCTGAAAGATCCAAGGAGGCAGCATGGCAGAAAATTCCACTTTCCTTGCTATTGCAAGGTTTGCCGGCATTATCGCATACTGAGAGCATAGGTAGACTTAAGATACAATTTGCCTTAGTAAGAAGAAATGAGAGGTAAAAAAGCCTATGAAAAGCTTTGTCTATCGCTTCAGTCCCTGAAGTCCCTCATTCTCCCTGTGTTACGGTGAAAGGAGTCTAGGGAGAGCTTGAGGTTCAGCCTATGGATAGAAGTGATCACACTCATGACCCTGTGCAGCCCATCAATCCTGGCCCGTACACCCCTAGACTTCCTTCCTCATGGGCTGGGTGCCAGCACTATTGGGGTCTCTTTCTGGTGGTAAGTACAGAAAGGCCAAGAAGAGTACAGCATGTGTGAAATTCAAAGCTAAAGTCTTCAAGTACTAAAACCAAATATCCACGTCGCATAAAATGTTGCAAAATATGTTCAACGTGTGCTTTCTCAGAATAAAGCAATTGATTTTCCTTCTATAATTTTGGTTGTAAGACTGACTTCCAGCTAAGTTAGACTCACAGAAGACACTCTTAGGCTAAATTTCAGAACAAGGACAGAAGTCCTGTTTTGCTTCACATGTTCACACAGATGTAATACTGTATGACCGGCACACAGCTGCAGTTATTCAATTGTTACTTGCAAACTCAGTGTGTCTACTTTGTGAGAAATGATAGAGCTGAATATGATGCCAGGAATCTTTTACATTCTTCCATTTTCCTAGATGCAGACTTTTCCAGGCAGTTACTTACACATCGGTATGATGGCACAGGCATCTAGCAAAGCCAAGCCGTCCAGCAGATGACCAGTGGGATCGTCAAAATGACTCAGCAGTCAGCCCTGGCAAGAGCACAGATGAGCAGCGGTGGGCTCCTATGTAAAAGCCTGTAAAACTTAAAAGACCTCTGCCCTCGTTAGCTTTGACCAAGGTTGAAAAACAGTGATTCTGAGCGGAAAAGCTCTATTACATATGCACTATGATGCTTATTATTATATTGGTGCATTTTAAGGCCTCACTCCAGGAATCGGGCACTGTGCACGCACGCAGAATAACAAGGTCCCCTGCTGCAGGCACTGCGATTTGGCGGTACAAGGCGCTCAGGTGCCCCGGCGTTCCGGTGCTTACCGCGAAACCCCGCACCCGCACTGCCTGTCCGCCCCACCTGGGACGCGGCTGCCGCACCTCACCCGCACCGCGCAGCCGCTCGCCCTCGCTCACACACAGCCAGGCGCGCTGGCCGTACCGCGGCCGCCTGCCGCCGAGCCAAGGAGCCCTCCGCGCGTAACGCTGCCCTGCCCCGGCGCTCCTTTGCGCCCCGCAACCTGAAGCAAAGCTCAAAATACGTTCACAGCCGCCACCTCGTCGCGGCCCGGGGAAGGGAAGGCGTGATTCGCCTGATGAGATTTGTCCTAAATATGAGGAACTTTTCCCAAAGAAATCGAGACAGGCCGCACACCGACACCATCCGTCCGGCCGTCTGTCAGCATGTCCCTCAAGCCCCGTCAGTCAGTCAGGCCGCCCCGCCCCGCCACGTCCCGCCACGCCACGCCCTGCCGGAGAAAAGACGGGGCGCCCGCCTTCGCGCTGCAGGTGGGTGGGTTGTTGCGGTTATTGCCCTCACCAAAGATGGCTGCCAAGGGCAGGCCGGGAGCGGCGCCGCGTAGCGGCTGAGGCCGTTTCCGCCCGCCAGTGCCCGTCACATGACCGCCGGGGGCTGCAGCTGCCGCTGCCCGGCGCCGGCGGGGCAGAGCGGGGCGGGCGGGCTGCGGGGCGGCGAGCCGCGCTCCCGTCCTCTCAGCGGTGGCGGCCGGCGGTTTGGCCCTGGGCGCGCTGCGCGATCCGGGTGGCAGCGACATGGAGACCGAGGAGGGAGAGGACCGCACCCCGCTACTGAAGGAGTCCCAGCCCGGCACGGGTGAGAGGAGCGGGAGGCGGTACCGGAGGCAGCTGCCCCGGCGGGTCGTGCCCAGCCGGGCTCCCGTCTCGCTGCGGACCTGCCGACCCGGGGCTGCGGATCCCGGCAGCGCCGTAGGGGGCGGGCCGAGCCGCGGCGCTTCCCCGGCGGCGCCGCGCCCCATGTCGCGGCGTCGCGTTGCCATGGAGCGGTGGGGCCATGAAGCGACCGAGCCCGGGCCGAGACCATCGCTGTGGGGGTCGTAGGATCGGTCCCTCGGCTGCCGTTGCTCGCTGGCGGGAGGACGCGCTGTCAGAGCAACGGCCGCCCCGGATCCCGCGGCGGCGGCGCCCATCTCCGTGGCCTCGGGGGCTTCACCTCCTTCACCTGCCGCGCCGCGCCCTTAGATGCGGCGGTGTCAGTGTTAGGTTCCACGGGCCTCCATCCTGACAGGGATCGCGGCTCTGTCTGCAGCACTGGTGGCAGGGAACTGGCCTGCTGCCCACTCACCTGAATACCCTGTGAGTCTCTGCCCTTGCCTTGGTGTCTTTTCAGTGAAGGCAAGCGGGTAATTCCAGTTAAGTGCCGGAATAACTATTGTATTAACGAGTGCTGGGGTCCACCGAGGTTAAGGCAGAATTTCATTTTAAGGCAGAATTTCATTTTAAGGCAGAATTTCATTTTAAGGCAGAATTTCATTTTAAGGCAGAATTTCATTTTGACCAATTGCTTGTTATGGAAGCATGGAGAGGAAGGAAGGTGGAAGAAGGCACAAAGAGACAGTTATAGGAGAGGAGGATCATGATGGGGTCAGGTCTTAACAACAGCTAACATGTTTATAGAGGGTTGTCTGTGCTGTTTTGTTACCCAGAATGTACAAACTATAAAGAGTAAAGTAAGATTTTAAGTTTCTTCAGTATGCCATGCAAAAATACTCCAACCTACTTGGGAAACGTAACTGCAGCAAGAGGGGTTGCTAACAAAATGACTTAAGAGTGCCAGGAGGAGAGAAGTCTGAGTCCGTTATTAAAGCAATACATTCCTAAGTTTGCACAATGCGTCATGCTCTAGTTGAGGTAGGTCACCTCACCCACAAGGAAAAATACAGTAGAAGAGCAACTTCCTTTAACTGCCGTGCAACTTGCATCACAGACCTATTTTTTTAACTGCAATTTAAGAATCTTGTTTAGTTATAGCTAGAGTATTATAAAACATGCCCCTGAAATCAGAACTAACTATAGATGTAGGACCCAAGACCACCAATCAAGGTAAGACCTTGAACGTCATGGTTAGCTGTCTTGAACTTTAGAGGGTGGAATGTCTGTCTTTTTGATTATAGCAATCTCCTGAAGAGGTGGGTGTCTGAAACGCATCTGGAATCTTCTCAACTCTTCTGTTCTGTTAACCTGATCCAATATTCTCAGATATTGCAAATGCACTTAGTGGAAAGAGATGGAAGCAGTAATTTAGCAGCCATTTGTTTCAGACTTGCAGATCTCCACGTTTGTTAGATTTTTATGATAAACTGTTTACAATTGGGGGGGAAAAAAAGTTATATTAGTGATCTTAAGTTCTTGCACATCTGTTTTGTGGAGCTTGCTCTCCAGACAAGGTGTATACCAGGAAGAGGCTTCCAGAGGAAGAGTAGTTGATGTTCCAGTTAATCTGCATTTCCAAGGAAGAGTTACATCATCAGTGTGATATTCAGCCTTCTTTTGTTATTGTTTAACCCCTGCCAATATAGACAGTGGAAAGGTTAAATAGCTTTACCCGTGACTATATTCATTGTTATAAATAGTGTGACTATACATTTTCTACTTAAGGCAAATTGCTTTTTAAACAACAATAAAAGAAAATGAAGCTGCTTGACTAGTTTTTGTGCAGTAAGCACTTCCTGCTCTCCTGCCTATTGTTTTTAAAGTAAGCAATAAAATCTTGGCTGCTCTTCTTCATGTAATTTAAGAGTCAGATATTACTGCAGGTCCGGAAGGTGTTTTGCATATTTGTACAGTAGCCTCATTTACTAAATAAACATAGCAAATACAGCCTCTCTGTGTCCTTTTAACAACTTGTGCAGCCGTAATGAACTTCACATAAAGTTGGGCAGCATTAGAGGCTTCAAAAATGGTAAAGTTCTAGGTTCATGCAAAAAGGCTCTGTGGTGGCCCCACTGAAAAAGACAAAATTGCATGGACTCATTCCTTGTTTCAAGGAAGGTACTGTAAAGGGAAGATTCTTTAGGTAGCTTGTCCACAGAGCATGCTTTTTGCTTCTTACTGGAGTTAAGAGAATCTAGTCAAGAGACGTACTGCAGTAGCAGATGAATCTCCAGTCAATCCTGTTGATCATAGATATGCTTGAATTAGATTATTAGATATGTTAGATATGTTTGAATTCTGATTAGTCAGAGAAAGGTGAGATGACTGTAGTATCTGCAGGTGTTGATCCCCAACCCTTTCAGATTTTCAGACATTCAGGTCATTAAATTTTCTGTTAGCAATGTTGTTTTCTCACAAGGGGGGAAACTCCACCACCTCACTATTTGTAAATTCAGCAGACTCTTCAAGTATTTTCTCAACGCTTCTGTTCAGTAGGTTCAGGCGTTCCCAGCTCATAAAGAGTATCTGCAGAGCTGTAAACTGTACTTCGTATAGATACAAAATTTATTGCCGCTGGTGATGTGCTGGCCAAGTTACAGTTCAACTCGGATCTGAATCTCCTGTTACTGATAAATGATCTCTGCCAAATGCTGCTGAGAATTAATAACTGTGTTACAGTGCAAAGTCTGATAGCTGGGTTTAAACAGCTGACAGAGTCAACTTAAGGTCACAACACAGATTTTTATGCTGAATCTAAGACTCATTTTCCTTTGTCAACTTTATTATGGTATGGTGACTGCTGAAGAGGGGCATTCTGGGAAACTGTGGCTGTTTCACAGTGCCACCACAGTGTTTGCCATTCCTCTTTCTGCTAGTTTGGTCTGTTTGGCAGCTCTCAGCAAATGCACATTCCTTTATAAGCAAACGTATAGAAGGAAAACTTGTCCTAGAAAACAGCCTGGAATCTCAATGACTGTTAATACTGCTTTAAGAGTCTCTGTTTTTCTTGAACCATTTTCATGTATATGACAGGCTTCCTGCTAATCTTGAGGGGTTTTTTTAGTGTGAAGTCCTGCTTTAAATAAATATTACTACATTTTGGAGAGGACTTTTGAAACTGTGTTTTTAAATTCATTTCCACAGACCACACACCACACTTCCACTGCAGCCCCTACACTTGTGTGGGTAACTACCAGTTGTCTAAACCAGAATTACATTGGTTTTGCACATCAGTAGAAAAATGGGCTTTTATTTTCCCCACCCTCAGCTCTACCCCTATTGAATATACCTCTTAAGGCTAGAACAATTAGCTTGTTTTCTTGCCTATTTTTTTCTTACCTGTAAATTTCTGAGATTATTAGTAAAAACTGCTGATCGGTTCTTGTTTTGTTGCGTTCTGTTAAACCAAAAATGTTTCATTTACTCTCGTTTCAGTCCCTGCATGCTGCTCAGCTCGCTACAATCTAGCACTACTGGCATTTTTTGGGTTCTTCCTCCTGTACGCCTTACGTGTGAACCTAAGTGTTGCTCTGGTGGATATGGTAGAACCTAACACAAGCTTAGCAAAGAATACGACTTCCAATGTGTGTCCAGAGCATTCCTCCACCATAAATGTTCCTCGAAACACAACGGTGAGGTCTCAAACATTTTGTCCTGTAATGTAGCATCTTTTTAAGAGGAATCTGTGATTGATGACTCATGCTTGGGAGGGAAAGAACCGGCTGCTTTTTATCAGATGGCCTTTTCAGTGGTTCTTTTAAAGCTATTCTGAAAAATAATAGCCCTAAATGACTAGCTAACTTAGAAGTGCTGTGCTCAAGGTCAGGTTTTTTACATACATCCTTTCGGTGCTATTCCTTACAAATGGGCTAATCTGACATTGCAGATCTACTATGACTCACTGTTTTTATAAGCCAGTGATCAACTGCTACTATTACATCTGCGTCAGAGCTCACATCACTGTCCATATTTGCCTGTTCTTTGTACAGTCTCAATGACATGAAATTTCATTACAAATTAACATGTAATGTTTTTCTCCTCACCTCTTGATCTCTTTCCCAGATCATGATTCTTGTCTTTATATCCTTTATCTCTGACTTCCCTTCCAGTAATCCGTAAAATCGCATTTCTTAACTGAACAGAACTGACGGATATGAAAAAATGCTTTAATAAAAAACCGCACCTACTTTGTGAATTTGGACTTGCATAGATCTCATCTTATAATTGAAGTTTATTAGGAGCACTTTTGCTATCTTCCTGCTTTCATTTTGTTTGCTTGTTTAGTGGTCATTTATTATTTATCATGAGCAAATTATAACTGCAAACTTTATGGGAAGCAGATTCTGTCTCATCACTTCTGTGAAACAGAAGCATCATTTAGATAGTTATAAATTGGGCTTTTGGAAGTGATCCCAGACTTCAAAATCACTTTATTGGGCTTTTTGCTGACTTTCTTTATAGTTCCAGGCTCCTTATCTCCATCATCGCTTTTATTACTTCGTCCGCTAAACTCATCTTCCTTCTATTGTGGTTATCCCACTCTTCCACCTACCCTTGTGAGTCCTGACCTTGGCTGCTCTCTTTCCTTAAATCCAATGTAAACATTTGTGTCTCCTTGTTTGCTTTTCTATCCATATATTTTCTGCAGCAAAATCCATTTTCTAGAGCACGACAGTATGTCCACAGTGATACAGAGATGGGACTCACACTCATACAGACTACGTAGTCTGTCTCCTAATCCAAGATGCTTAGAACTCAAAAAAGGGATAACTGCCCGAGCACTTGCATTACATGTTTTGAGAATTTTCTTGCTTGGGCTAGATACGTCTAGATAGACTGTAAACTACCTGAATTAGCTTTCAACACAACTTCAATTGCAGTATAGATGTGTGTAGAGGAGGGAGACCCCAGATTTGTAATTTAGGTGTAAAGGACTAAATGATGGATCAGACTTATATACAAAAAATGGTCAGAGAAACTGCTATTTTGAACTTAACTGCACTTTGGGTTTTTTTTTTAATCTTTTTAGGGGGAAAAGTATTCTTGGGACGCTGATACTCAGGGATGGATCCTTGGTTCTTTTTTCTATGGCTATATCATTACTCAGATTCCAGGAGGATATTTTGCAAGCAAAATTGGAGGGAAGCTGTTGCTGGGGTTTGGCATCTTTGGTACCTCTCTATTCACCTTGCTTACTCCCCTAGCTGCAAATCTGGGAGTTGGCTACCTCATAGCTGTCAGAGCCTTGGAAGGACTGGGAGAGGTAATCCTTTTTCTCTATGTAACTTGAAAATGCATCTGAATAATTTCTTAATAAATTGTAGTGATTAGACCCTGTAGGTGTTGGATTGTTTAATTTTGAGTAGCTTCGTTTTAATTTTTTTAAATGATTTTTACTTTTAGTTTTTTTAATAATTAAAAAGTTTGCCCTATATCTTAGCCTAAGTTTTTCAAATATGAAACAGGTTTTATTTGTAAGGACACTTGAGACAAAACTAGATTTATCCCTTCTCATTTGTCAGAAACCAGAACAGTATTGTTCGTGTTCTTGCAGCTTTTCCAGTATATACAGAATCAAAAGCAGGAGAAATTAATTCTCCTTCCTTACTCTCAAGCCTTGCACTGTTTTTTTAAAGTGGCTTCTAGCTAAACAAGAAACTTACAGATCGTACTACTGCTTTTTAATGAAATAAGCTTTGAAACATGCAAAGTTGAAAGGAGTTCTAAAATTGTCACATTACAACAGAATGAAATGTTGTTTTCTAGGGTGTTACCTTCCCAGCTATGCATTCAATGTGGTCTTCTTGGGCTCCTCCACTGGAACGAAGCAAGCTCCTTAGTATTTCATACGCAGGTGAGAAATTCCCACGCTGATAATGGAATTACACATTTTTACTGCAGTTACAGGGAGAATTGACTTAAATCAAAGGGATTTATGTTATAAATTTTAATCAGCATTTAATCTGGAAAGCATAGCATTGAATTAAATCTTGCTATGCATTCATTATCTTCATTTATTCATGGCTTTTTTAACCCGAAGAAAAGTTTTTGATCTGCAGCTAAGCACAAACTTCAGTCTAACTTTGGTATAAAGTGGTGCAGAGAGTTACTCTGAAGCTGATTAATACAAGATACTGTAAATACAGGAGCTGTAGTATTAGAAACATAAAAGCTTGACCAGGATCACAGGATAGAGGGTGTGTGTTTGGTTGGGTTTTTTTGTTGGTTTGGTTTTTTTAAAGTGTTTTTGGAGAAACTCAAGGAAGAAAACTTCCAAGGTCCCAGGTATTGTTGCAAGACTCCTTGTCAGAGTCCAATACTTCCTCTGTGTGGAAGGTCTAATGTTTGATATCAAATTTACTTGTTTGAAGATATTTGATGTGACACAGGATTTTTGATTTAGCAGAGTGACACAAAATATACTGAAAGCACAGTACAAATCCAAGTTAACAATGAGCAAAATATAGCAATTGCAATACACGGTTGCAATCCTGGTCTCTAATATGCTCATCACCATGACACTGGGAGTTCCCAGTCACCAGGAAGGCGTATGTGGGTTGAAGGCAAGTCAAGTCTGTTTTTAATGGTTTAGTTCTTATATTCTATGCTGGACTGAGCCATGTATTCACTTCCCTCATGCTGGTCTGACTAACTCAGGAAGACAGTCACACTTTTAATGTGCCAGGGGAGAAATGTTTAGACCACCAGCTGATCCATTCAATGGACACAGCTGTTAATCAAAGGGAACCCTCTGGTCCCCTTTGCCTTGAGATAAAGTCAGCTTTCTTTGAAACAGCTGTGGTGGGTCACACCCTGCATTATTCCCTGAGCTTCAGGAACACATTGCTCTTGCCCATCTCTACTGAGCCTTTGTCTGGTTTAGGGGGTTTTGGTCAGTCACATGGCTCAATGCCCTATTTGTGGGCTAGGTGAAAAATGTAGCTTTCTAAATTTACTATTTCTTCGAGGATGACAAATTTTGCATGCACTTAATGAAGTAATGGGTTATTTTACTCACTCTTGTTAGTATTAATTCTGTACATCTTTCTTATTCGACCTGGGATTCATCAAGAAGACAGTATAAACTGCGGCTACAGTTTCTCAAGTAACTAAGGCAGTCTAGTGGCTCACTTGTGCCAACAGGAAAGAAACCTTAATCCTTTCTTCCTCACATTTCCTCACTTCCTTCCTAGCCAAGTGTCTCATTCCTGCCTCTGTGCTATTTCAGGCACTCATCAGACCCTTCCATGAGCCACTTTAATCCACAGATGCAGCAGAAAGCTATTCCTCTTTTTTTAATTTGTTTTCTGCCTTAGTGAATTAAATCTGCTTTAAAGGAAGTCTTCGTGTGACAGCCAGCACACAAGTTAGGCAGAGAGCACAGAGTTGGGATTGACTTCTATTGCGTTTAACAATTGGGAGCTTTTAAACTGTCCTTTAATATCTTGTGAAACTCTATGCTAATATACCAGTGAGAAGAGGCTGTCGCATTGGACAGCCAGTTGTTAGCAGTCATGAATGGATAAGGCATCATGTGTAAATTTAGCAGAGTGTTTCTTTTTCCCCACGTTTTCATGCCTGGCAGTCACGTGATCTGTGGTTTATTTAATCATGATCCTGTTAATTTTCTAAGAAAATATATGATTGAGATTATATGTAGTTGTTACTTTGCTTTATATTTTGCGTGACGTGGTTTTGTTGTTCATGGTTCTGCCTCAAAAATTGTTTCCATGAAGATGGAATCTAGGCAGCCGGTGTATCAACATAATCTAATGTTTTCTGAGTTGAGATTAGGTTTGGAGGAGTGACATATAACTAATACCAAGAGAGAAGGTCTACTATTTATCACCAGTAGAGTTCCTAAATATGTAAATAATTTGGGTTGGGTTTCTGGTTTAGATTTGGGGCGGAGGCAGGAGGGAACCTGCCATCCTTTGCAAAATGTTTATTGAGTTATAAACTCAGAAATAGTTCTTTCCTGGTTTTGGTTTGTATATGAACTGAAACCTGCTCATCTTTCCCTTCTTTCTTGCCTGATCCTACATCCTGTCAAATTCAGGGCCCATAGGATCGAACCTGCATTTCTAGCATTCCTGTTTCTGTGGAGCTAGTAGGAGTTAAGAGAAATGCAAACTGATTTTATCACCTGAATGTTTTCTGCACACCACACCCCTCCACCTCACCAAATCCTTAATAATACTGTATTCAGCTCTCTCTTGTTTTGCAGCAATGTCGGTTGACTAATTTGCGTTGTTTTGGATGTACTAGAGCCATCACTTTATTGGAGATGAATGTGCCAAGAATGCCTGTCTTTCATTGCTTTTTGCTTGTGAGTTTTGGATGCTTAGGGTTTTGTGGCTCTGTTTACTTGCAGCTGGTTATTGTGCCGGTGTTTCTTTAAGGTGAAATGTCAGCCCTCTAGTGGTGGTGACAAATCTTTTCTGTATGATTTACTTAGAAATATAAAATGAGAAATGCCACTTAGTTTAATGGGTCTATGGGAGATCTAATTATTGTTTTTCTACTTTGTTTTGATTTCTTCCGCTAGGTGCACAGCTGGGAACTGTTGTCTCTCTGCCACTATCTGGTTTAATTTGCTACTATATGAACTGGGTTTATGTGTTTTACATATTTGGTAGGTGGCTTTATTTTATTATTATCAAAAGTACAATCCTTTTTTTTTTTTTGAAAAGCATGATGTATTACAAAACTTTAAGTTTTAAAAACCTGTTGGACATGTAGGGTTGCTATTTTATTACTCCTGGGAAATTAGAAATATTTAAAGCTGAGTCATGCCTGTCTGCGGCTATGTAAGCCTTGCTTCCAATGAGCAAAGCTGTCTCTGAGTTGGACAAAAGTTCATACATGTCAAATGTTCTTAACTCTCCTGCCACTTGGAAGCAGTCTGAAAATTCTTACGTGAAATTGAGTAAATAACTTTTATCCCAGGAACAAACTTCTCCTATGAATGAGAGAACATGTGAAAAGTTACTGCTGCTTTAAATGGAAACTGTGGAAAATCTCTTTAGCAGTCACAGGTACCCTGAAGGAAGGCCCAGAAAGCAAGGCATAGCATGTTACTATGAGTTACGTTCTAGAAGAAACTCAAACACAGAAAGTATTTTCTAACAGCATGTCATAGATCTAACGGATGCTTTCTATAGGTCTATTTACATGTCTGAGCCATTTTGTATTCTGCATGGGGAAGGGAGAACTGGAATAAAACACAAGGGTTACACTTTCCTCAACAAACCATCTCCAATTTTTGTATAAACAAAAAGGTTTCAAAATAAAGAATTGGACAAAATGAAGTAAGTTAACGCTATATAAAAGTATAGTTGATTTGGACTGGCTGTAGAAAAGTTCTGAGGTTGACAGTTTTGAGGTTTGGCTTAAAAAAAGAGGATTGGTACATCAGTTAAACTGTATGTAGGGATAGTCTGTGTATGTGCACAAAGTATTTTTTGTGATTAAACTTAATGTGAATTTTTTTCCCCTGGGTGAGCCATATCCTTTCTGGCTGTTCCATGTGACTGATAAAAATAAAATATGTATGTGTATGCAACTTTCTTGCTGTGTAAGGCACTTCCAAGTTCAAGGAAAAGAATTTAAAAAACCCCACAAAACCCCCCACTCTCCTGCTTAGTCATCTTTATTGTTTATTACCTCTAAATGAGTTTTGTTGAGCCACTTGGGGGAACTGTTTGTAAGTAGATAGAAAAATCAAGTTCATTTAAATTATAGTAGCATATTTGGAAAAAACCTCCAACTAAATCATCTGAGAGTATTATTCACTCAATATAATTGCTTATGTTTTTATTTCTATCTCTTCATCCATCTTTTCCTAACAATAGGTGCACTTGGTGTATTATGGTTCTTCTTCTGGATGTGGTTGGTTAGTGATACACCAGAAACTCACAGGAGCATTTCACATGCTGAAAAAGAATATATACTTGCTTCTCTAAAAGATCAGGTACAACACTTTGGTATAGTCTTACTTAGGTAAGGCAGAATTTGTCAAACAAAGTAAAAATATAGTGCAGTTGTGTACATGAGAATCAATCAGTAATCAAACAAAGCATTTATAATAATGCCTTTTGTCACAGACATTGCGGTGCTTTTTAAACAAAAAGTTCAAGTTATTGCTTCTTTTTAGACCCAGACTTGTACAATGTCTTTAAACTTAGCTGTGCAACATTGGCAACTTTTTTCAATCTGTCTTCTAGAGTAAGAAAGAGATTACTGTTTGCAAATAAAACATTTTAAAAGTGCTAATGAGCCAGTTCCTGAAGTGTGCATTTTCTGCAGTTTATTCCTGTGACTGGGGATTATGTCTTTACAATCTGTGAAGCTGGCTGAGAGATCAAAGTTAACATCTAGCTTTCAGCAGGAAAGATTGAGCTAAATAAACATGTGAGGGGTGACTTTAATAATTTACAGTAAAAGCAGGAGGCAACAAATCTCAACAAGGGAAGACATAGTTTTTTAAATTCTGATTACAAACATAAGTGGTTTACTTTGCAATAGTAAACAACACAGTAGTAACATACATTAGTATACCTTCAGCGAGAACTGAACACAGTAATTCATTCATTGCTGATGACTTGCGTCTATCGACTGAGTTGCATTTTGTGCCCTTCAAAGTGAATGATCAGAATGATAGAGTTGGGTAGGATCAAAACACTGTATTTAGTAAATGTTCATATTGATGTCCTGATCACTCTTTCTCTTCCCTTTCTCTCTACCTCCTGCTTTCTAGCTTTCTACACAGAAATCTGTTCCCTGGAGACCTATACTGGAGTCCCTTCCACTCTGGGCTATAGTTGTGGCACACTTCTCTTATAATTGGACTTTCTATACACTTCTTACACTCTTGCCTACATACATGAAGGAGATCCTGCGGTTTGATGCACAGGAGGTGAGATAAATAAAAATATAGTAATTTTCTTCTGAATTAATGAAATGAAAACCAGAGATCATCCATGCTGTTTAGAATAGAGGAACCTGTTTAAGAACCTTGGAATGTAAATGTATAGTTGGGAAATGTTAAAATGATTTTCCACAATTTAGCAGATGCATTGAAAATGTTTCCTGCCTTGTAATTACCACTTTTCTCAGGGCTTATTTGACATTTAGCTTAATGCTAGCTTTTGAGCTCATTTTTCTCATTGAAGATGCATGCTATTCATTTTTAACTGCTCAGATTTAAAACAAAGATAAAAAATATTTTTCTGTGTTATATGGTTTGTATGATCACTTCAGATTTTATAGCTTGTTTTATGGCTTCTGAAATACTATCTACTTCTTTGTTCACTCATAAAGGAGAACATTTCCAGTTAAAAAAGATAAAAATAAAACTAAGGAAATCATTGGACAAATGGCATTTTAAAAATCATTTTAAGGAAAGGAATGGGGAGCCTGAAACTGATTGGATCCCCTTCCAAATTGTCACTTTCTTTCCTTTCATTAACAATCAGCAGAGGTAAAATACCTTTTCTTAGTACAGTAAATAGGATGAAAGAAAACCATAGACTTAAGGTCCAGATAATGCTCTTCAAGGAAATTTTAAAAATGAGACTCTTTATCCAGGAAAAATTATGGCGGCGAGGGAGTGGAACATTTTTATTTATAACAATTGCTTGACCCTCCCGGCCTTTTTTAATCAAGAAAGTTTTGATGATAGCATAGTTTACCTGCAGAATCTGGTACAGCTCAAGAAAAAGGTGCTCAGAAATTCCAAGATGTTTAGCATAGTCTTTTCCTGGTTTAACACATCAGATTGGTTTAGAGCAAAGTGAAGACGCATGCCATGCAAGAGAGAGGTGATGCCAGCAATCTTGGGAGGAAAAGATGGGGAATTGTGGTGTTAGAAGAGAAGGTTGCAATTGAGCAAGCTGCAAAATGGCTGGGAAAAACTAGCTGCAGTTGCTGGTTAGGTTCTTGAGGGGTATCTGTGTAAACATCTATGAAAGTCATTTGCTACCACAGCCCTCATTTGCATGTGTTTTGTGAAACACCATTGCATTAAACATGAACAGGTTCTGCCGTGAAGTGGCTTCCTATAACTCTGCGTTGTTTCTTCTTTTTGGAGTGACTTAGAGTACTGACTGTTTTGAACATTATTAAAAAAAAAAAAAAAAGCTTGCATAATAGTGTTGGACTAACTTTGCCACACATTTAAGTGGAAATTTCATTACTGTTTCAAATATTATAAAGTTGCTACTGTATAGTCCACCAGTTTCCATTCTATAATAAAGGGATTGGTTAAAAATAATGGTGTGTCTTTGAACAGTGCTTCAAAAGAAGTTATTTTTCCTTATTACTAAGACTATCTTCTATTTTTCAAAATTTTACGTACTGCTTTTGAAAGCTGAACATTGAAACGCAGTACTTACAGAGTGGATTTCGGTTGGAGATGTGTTTCTGGTCTCATTTCAAATTAGATTTCCTAGGGAAGCTTTCACTGCTTCTTTGACAAATACACGTTTTATAATAGTGTATAAACAATAGAATATTTCTATCCAATAGCTATCCAAATGCCTCTTTTTAATCACAGATTAGGTCAAATTATAGCTCTGTTATCAGTAATTATCCATAATTGTATGGAAAGGCTGTAAACTTGTACAGCTTAGTAGTACAGTTTTTTCACCCTAATCAGAAAAACATGCGGAATTGGGAAGAAGACTCTAAACAGCTCTTGTTTAAAGTAATGGGAGTTAACAGGTGACTTCAGTGTAAGTACTGTCACATCCTGAATAATAGGTTTGGTTTGGAATCATAGGATGTCCAGCCTGGATCTGATGGAAGTCCTAGTTCTGTATCTTGTTTCTGATTACAGCCAGCATCACATGTTTCAGCAGATTGCTATGGGATACTGTAATGTTGAAGAGTTATAGCAGTAAAAAACACTGAGATTCCATATAGCTTTCAAAATTCTGAACAATATTTCAGTTTCCACTTTAGTAACTTACTAGGTAGCCTGTCCAACTTGAAACTGGTGTTTCTGGAAACTCACATGATCAGGTTAATGTCCACCAGATACCTTCATGTATAGTTTTCTTTTTTCTGAACCCAGTTGCTCATTTAAACCTTTGAGTTTTAGGTCTGGCTGCAGTGGTAGTTATGGATTAAGTCATGCAATGGAAAATATGCACATTGATATCTTTAAAATGCTTTCCTTTTTCTATCCCTAGATTGCTCTCTTTATGGTAATACGAACTAGTTATGGGGATGGATCATTTTGACACCTCTGGTTCAATCTCTGTTAATGCTCCAGCACAAGTGATTTTTTTCAAGGTACTGAATTGTCATTTCAGTATTTTAACTTTCTCTTTTTTTTATCTCCTTAACAGAATGGGTTTTTATCTGCCCTACCTTATTTTGGCTGCTGGTTATGTATAATTCTGTCTGGGCAAATTGCTGATTATTTACGAGAAAAACAGAACTTGTCCACTGTTTGTGTTCGCAAATGTTTTACCCTAATAGGTAAGCGCAAGTATCATCTCTGTTTGGAACGTATCATAGTATCAGTCTGGGCGAAATGAAGGATTTGGGAGAGCAGTGTGACATTCTGCTGCGAGATTAGGCAGGGTTGTGCATGGCTTGAGAGGAGCAGCTTCCTTTGCATGTTAATTTGTCAAGAGTAAATCCTATTTTCTTTTCCGTAAAAAAAGATGGATAAGAGAACAGTAAGAGGTTGCAAAAAGCTTTGTCTAGGTCAACATACATTATTTTTACAATCAAATAGATTAAATAATAATTGCTTGACAGAATGATACCTTGTGAATGGCTTTCTCAAACTGAGATGGGATATTGTTCTGCTTGAGCCTATTCCCAGCCCTGTGTTGTTTAGCGTTTTGTTTATTGAAGACTTAAATAACTGAATAGGAATATACTTGTAAAACTTAGGGTTGCCACCAGGGTAGGAACTCCAAACAGAATCCAAAACTGTCTTGACTAATTGGAGGAAAGATGATCTGAAATCACCAAGAGATAAACAAGATCCATTTTTTAACGGGTAAATACAGGTAAAAAATAAATTAAGGTAAAAGGCTGTATTTTAGGAAGGAGAAGGTGATTGCTGATTAAAAGAAGGGAGAGGAAAGAAAGAGGGGAGTGGGTGGGCAGGAAGAGATTAGGTAAAGATCCACACAAGATGCAGCCTCATAGATGTATGTCCACCCTTGCTGCCTTCTCAATTCTGTTGATTCATTTGCTTTCTTTAAAGCAGCTCTTACAAGAAACTTTCAAGACCTGTTTTTATTTATTTTAAGTCTACACCATTTTGGTGATCCAGTTTGCTGCAGGGCCTCACACCCAAGTATGTATAACTGAGGTGGAAACCTGCTGTTGTGGCAGCAGGACTGTTAGGTTGGCTTTATCAACAAAGCGTGTACTTGGAGCTGTTTACAGAGATCGTGGTAGGGTCCTGTAAATGGGCCCTGGTACCGGGAAATGGGTACCAAAGTTGACTGCAGGCAGGAAGCAGCATGCACGAGCTCACAATGGCTGCTAAGCCATTTCCAGTACCTGATGTAGCATCTCTAAAGCTAGCTTCTCTAAATTTTACAGAAGGCCTCAGTAAGATATATCAGATGTTCAGATCTTGTAAATGTGAAATAAAACTCATTCTAGAAGGTGCTTGCAGGAGAAATAAGCGTGTGTATATATATGTATGTGTGTATGTATTAGTACCAACCCTTCCAGCTCTACTGTATTGTCATCTGCAGAAGGCAGTGTTTGTTCCTGAAACCTGGAGACTTAAATGGGGATAATTTCTTTGCAGTGCACTGTTCACCTACCAGTGTCAGTATGGCTTTTATTTATTTTTATAAAAATAATATAATTTATTTGTGAAGTCACTTTCAGTATCTGTTGATTTTTTTTTTTTTTTTTTTTTGTAATTTTTTATCTAGCTGAATTTTGTTCTTTGCAGCTAGAGTGGGATTTTTCTGGTCTGGCTAACCATTTCCTGAGGCAGTAACAGGTTTGCAGCCCATCTGCTTGTCCTCAAGCCCACTAACGCATGTTGTGCAGTGCCAAATTCTGCGCACTAGGGGGCGGTGGAAGTTGTATAGAAAATGTATGTGCAGCTTAAAGCCTCTTAACGTCTTGCATGTTAAAAGTCCATTGAGTGTAAGATTTCTGTCTTAAAGGGATGATTGGACCTGCAGTGTTCTTAGTAGCAGCTGGATTCATAGGCTGCAACTATGCCCTGGCTGTTGCATTCGTGACCATATCAACAACACTAGGAGGATTTTGTACATCTGGGTACAGCATCAACCATCTGGACATAGCACCTTCGTAAGTATTGCTGAAGCAATTGTTAGTGCATGTGATATGTTTATGACTGCTTTTGTTTTTTTTTTATTGCCGGGGTGCGTGGGAAACAGCTATGGACCATGTGCTGTGCAGACTTGGAACATAAACAGTCACAGTGACTCAGGTTTGCAGTATTAAGCACTGTATTTGCAAAAAGTGCAAGTTTGGCAGAGGATGTGATAAGAACAACAGTTTAGAATAATTCCATTTTTGATCCTTCAATAATACGTTATATAATTCATGTCATTACATTTACTAGATTTTTGTCCTGTTTGATTCATAATCTTAATAGAACAGTGTTTTTGGAACAGCACAATACAATTAAGTTTCACTCTTTAAAACTTTTCCATCAGAGCTAACAACCTTTAGCAGGAATGTTACCATATTTAAGCACTGTCATACAGGCAAAGTATTTATATTCGAAAAACATACTATAAACTGGCATCAAAATCTTGTTATGAGTAGGTGACTTGTTAATCAGTAAGTGATGAGTCAGATCTGTTCAATTGCTCTTAAAAGACTAACTTTTAAGAGTGCAAAGTTAAACTTGAGGGTGTAATTTCTCCAATATGTTACAAATTCAGAATCTGATAGATCCATCAGTTTCCCGAAAAGCATGGAAGCATGTGTGTGTGTTGGTTTTTTGGGGTTTTTTTTTTTTGTTTTATTTTTGAGGTTTTTTTCAAGTCCACATAGCGTTTTTTGCACTGGTAAAGTCAAGTAATTTGCTTTGTCATTCATTTACCCATTTGCGGTAGCACTTAGATATGAGCAGAGTCGAATGGCCTTATGACCAAAGAAAGTGATTCTGTACTAACGTGCAAAATGAAGAGTTTCAGTGTAAGTGAAGAGAGGAAAAAACTTTAAGAAATGTGACCTAGAAAAAAATTCTTAATATCTGGACAACTTATATGGAAGTCCTTGGGTCCAAATTGAAGATGGTCTCCGGGCTTTGCCAGTTGGAAGGATGGTGGTCATGTCCTCAACAATGGACAAGTTTTGACTTGACTCAGATGGATATGAAATAGTGAGATCCCAATTAATCTTAACAGGTGAGATTAAGTAGCACGCAAGAGGAAAGGGTGTCAGTGGCCAGCTATAAACAGCTTGTGCTAGGAATTGAAGAATGAAAGTAAGAAGAGTAGCTTCTGTGATGCACTTTGCTTTAAATCAAGTAGAATTACAAATTTGGAAGAGATAGTTAAAGCAGTGGATCTGGAGTAGTATGGGGCCATTATACAAATTCTGTTTCAAGCTAAGCTTTGCAGATCTACAACAGTTAGTTACCTAAAAATGTAAAACATTGGCTAGGAGTTGGAATTATTTATTTTATGTCTTTGTGTTTAAAAATACCAAACATAAGCAGTAATGTCAAAAGACATTACAACTGTAAGTTACTTAATGGCAGAACTTGGATATCTGTGCAGTTTTGATTTTCCTCCTTTTCTCTGTGCATCACAAACTAGTCTTTGTGTCACTATTGTGTAGTTCCCCTGCACAGGACCTTTTCTCCACTCAGTGCACAGGATGGATCCTGCTCTAGAAATGACTGAGCGTTGCATAGAGAGGGAGAGCGGCATTCATTCCTACACCCTCTACCTCACAGCTGTAGTAGTTGAAGAGCACATAATGGCTGAAGCAGGGCATTATAGGAGAAAAGAAAGGGCCTGTTTAAGCTAACCAAACACTGCTCTTAGGAATTCAGTCCTTTCAGTGTTCTGTCACAGAGTTTGCATGTGGTAAGTCAGGTGGATCAGCCTCTAGTGTGATCATCTGTGAGGGCCATGTCCATATCCTCTGGCTTTAGGAATCTGGACTCTTAAGCGTTCTTTAGTTATGAAGGGTGATGGGAATTTCCCAAGGCTCGTTCAGATGACCATAATATGTAAAGGGAGTCTGCAACAGCTGGAGACCAAACTTAAACATCTCAGCTGAGAAGCTGATGTTGGACCCAGTGAGATTAACTGAGGCCGAGTTCATTTATTGCTTGGGTTTTTTATGCCTCTTCAAACTAGTATGTTCTGTTTCTCAAAAAAGGTATTACTCAGAGTGCGGACAGAAGTCAGTGCAGCTGTGCTTTGAATATACGAATTATGCTGTTAAATACTCTGAAAGTTAGATCCCGAGGATCTCAAATCAATCATCCAGTAGGCACATACATTCTTAGGAAACGAAAACACAGACTATCTATAGGATGGGTTTCACATCACCACCGCCATCTCTTAAGAGTGGTGTAAAAATAAACTAATACTGTGAAAGCATTTGGGATGATTAAAATTCTAGCTGAAACAGCTGAATAGCATGCAGAAAGCAATGTTTGGGTTCATACGTGAGCAAGTGAAGTGAAACAAAATATGAAATGGTACTCATTAGAGTGAGTATAATTCATCCTGTCCACTGAGTGCAACAGAGGGTCACAGGAAAAAGGAAATCAAACAACTGCAGCGTGTGCCTCTGTGAGGCATATGCATAAGGAACTTCTGTATGCAGGTGACGTCTGAGGTTTCCAGAACTAGGATGTTGTGTGTGTTTTCTAATTTGAGAGATACTTCACTTTACATTTCTACTGCATTTATTTCAAGGGTGATTTCACGTATGACAGTATACAGAGTATTTTAGTTGCCACAAGGGAAAAATCATCTGGCATAACACTGATAGACGTCAGCAAGAATAATTAGATTCACCACATGAACTGCTGCTGATCCCTCTGACCAAATCCCACTCTATTGTTCCTACCCTCAATGAAGTCCTGCTTTTATTCCCTTTGCATTTAAACAAGTCTCTCTAGCCCTTCTTTCCTCTCAGATAGGCTGAAGGGAACAAAATGATTATGAGTGCAGGAGAGGCAGGTGTCTTGCTGATAGTTCAAGAACTTAGCCTGGTGTTGCCTCGGGAGACGAATGGCTGCATATGCAGAAAAACTTTCCTGGATGGCAACATGGTCAGGGTGGATGCTGTTTTATTGAAACCAGTGATTCGCTATTCAGCACATGTATGCTTTAATTCCGGGTAAATCTGTCCAAATGGAGACAGAGAAGGAAAAAGGCATGTCCTTGTAACAAAGATGGTAAGAAAAAAAATTTCTTCAAATACAGAAATACAAAACCATCTAAGGCAAGAGGAAAAAGAAGCCTTTTATTTCCCCCTACTTAATTTTTTTTTTTTGCTAGTTTGAACTTTATTGGATGAAATGGACTAGGCAGGCATTCACAATTGCAAGGAAGTGCTTGACATAATTATAGAAATCTGTAGGGTCTGCATAAAATTGTGAAGGAAACCTCTTTTAAGAGTTTACCCAGAGCTCGACATAATTTTTTTTAAATTTATTGAAAGACATTAGAATAACCAGAAGTGATTCAAGGTGGTTTCAAAATGCACTTATATGCCCATTTTAATTGGTGTAAAAATTATCTTGACTAGAATAGTGAAAGGTCCCTCGTTGCTACTAAAACTTGCATTATACCAAAGAAATAATGATGACATTCACAGGAAGAAGTGAAAACCAGTATTTGCTATGTGGTTTTGGTTTCTAAGAGGTATTTATTATGCCATCAGTGTATTGAATTGGGGATGGGGGAGTTGAGGACTGGAGGGAGATAAGATTGTTTTTGTGGGGGAAAGGTATTCTATTCCAGCTCTTTAAATCTACACCAGTATGTTGCCATAATTACAATTTTCAGTATTGTTGTTACGATGAGCCCTCATAATATTCCCATAGCTCTGTTATGCACTAAACACTTCACATATCTGGTTTTTTACTCAATATTACTATTTAACTGCTCTGTAAGTAGATTTGTATTTGGTTATCCCCACTATGCCATAAGAACCTGATCAACAGCTTACTATTTGTCTTGCTCTACAGACGTGTCACTTTTTGCTTTCCCCTTTCATGTGGGAGTCTCTGCTGTGCTGAGGGAGTGGCATAGCAGTTATCTGCATCAAACAGCTAGTGTTATCAGTACTGCAACCTATGTCAGAAACTCTGGGCATAACCAGAGGCATTTAGCCAGCAATTGATTGCTAAAGATCTTTGGTGACCAGGGAAACTATTAAACTTGTTTAGTTTTGAAAGTGTGTATTACCATTATTGTAGTGCTTAAATATGTTGAAGACAAAAAGCATTTGGTTTTACTTAAAGGCTTTAAATGAAGTTTTTGCTATATGTGCCTATCTGTCTAAAGGAAACTTTTACACTTTCACATTCAGCTTCATAAAGTCCTATTAATTCTTAAACACTTTCTGAGATAAGAAGACTATATGCTACATTTATAAGAAATAAGGATACTTTTAATTGTGGCATTGGAGCTCAGTCTAAAATACATTGCCATGCTTTAAACTGATATATAGTGTTGAGGAAAAAAAAAATCAACTAGTAGGCTAGGTAATGGATTATCTTTCTCAGGAAAATACACATTTCTCTAATATTGTTGGACTGGATACACATATCACAACCCCTTTTAACAATGCTGTATAGTGGAATTCTCCTGTTTTGGTAAACAAAATGTCAAAGCGATGCATCTCTCTTTAGAGATGCAATTATATTTCTATTATGTTAAAATCAGTGAAGACATTAATTTCACTCTGCTAAACAGCCTAAAATGATGACTGGGAAGATAGCTCCTTTCTCCTGTGGTAAACTGAAACTATTACTATTTTGTATGATTCTTCAGCCAGCAAATCCACCTTGAAAATCTGAACCGCCAGGATTTGTGCTCTGGTGGTTGGAAGGACGAGCTCTGCTGCGCAATGTCTAGCTCTCATTTCTCTTTAGTTTCTCTCACAAGTCTGCTCTTGCAGTACAGTTTCAAACATGATCTTTCAATATTGCAACACTTATGAGAGAAATCTTTAATTGTCTAGAGATTATATGCTGAGACTCAGATATTAAGCAAGTTACCAGCTTTTCCCAGCAAGTTTTTTATGTCCCCTGGTGCATATACATGCATGTGTGTGTGATAGAGCGACAAGTTCATAAAACAGGAAGCCTCACAATGGAGCTGCAGGAATGGTAACCAGCGGAACTGGTTAAGTCAGACCCATTTCACGTTAGCCTGGACCCACAGAAAGCTGAAGAGAGGGACTGCTGCAGCACCCTGAACTCAGGTCCTTGGAACATGTGCTTTGTAGTGTTAAGTGGGGATATCATCCTCACTGGTGATACTGCCTTCCTGGCAGACACTTTTTAGCAGTGATACCTGAACAAACTTTACTGTTGCCAAACAGCACCCTGGCATACTCCTTGTTGTTTTTCCACTTGAAGAATGCAATGTTTCCTATCTAACTTTTCCAATGGATTAATTCCAGACAGTTTGGTTGTGGCTTAGCAAAGGGGATTTGGATTATGGATTCTGAGCAAAGCCATGAGTAATTTAACTTATTCTGTAACTAGCCTCTGGAAATCAGAGACATGTAGAATCATAAAATCGTTTGGGTTGGAAAGGACCTTTAAGGTCATCGCTGTACACTGCCAAGTTCACCACTAAACCATGTTCCTAAAAATGTATGTACCAAAGTGTCAATGAGATGTTACTAGAATAAAAGTAAGCCATTCCCACTGGGATATTTGTATTTTAATTTGTCTATGTGATCAAGATGAGGCCTACGTGATCAGTTAGACAAAATTGTTTCCATGAGTGATAAGCAGGATAATAAACAGGGTTAACAATTTCTCTTGCAGGTATGCTGGAATTCTCCTTGGGATCACAAACTCTTTTGCTACTATCCCAGGAATGGTGGGGCCAGTTATCGCCAAGAATCTCACTCATAATGTAAGTCTGCTTACTATTTTTTCAGTTGTTATATTTTTATCTCCATTGAATGGAAAATCTGTCTTTCAAGTCTGCATTCATTAAATGAAATCTGGATTATACATGTAAGTCATACTGTTCCATTGCTGTGAATGACTTAATTCCTAGCCTGTCTTTATTATCCTGATCCTGACCAGGAAACTAAAGGTAAAATCAAAGACCTGTGTAGGACTTCAAAATTTTAGTGACTCATCCCTTATATTCTCTAGGAATAAAATGAGTATGTTTTTATCACAGTAAAACTCTGCTAAAATGCCAACTAGATGAGACAGTTGTGGTACTATTTTATCAAATTAAGACAAGTTCTTACTTGTTCTTTTAAAATCAGTCTCATGTGAGGTGTTGAGTTTTAAGGTTCAGCATTTGTCAGATGAGTGAGAAACTAGATTCAAATGTGTGGGTTTTATAATGCACCCCTCTGTATGTACATTACAGGCTTATGACATTCGAAGCTGTGTTAGCTTGACAAGATATCTAACTTGAACAGCGTAGGCTTTGACCTTTAAGATGATTTAGTCAAAGGGTGATTTGGAGTAGAAAAGGGAATGAGGAGTCGTTTGATTTTTTTTCTGGTATGGTGTCTTTTTTTTTTTTTACATCAACTATATGGATTATTCTAAAATATTCTAAGAAAGGAAGATGGAAGGAGTAAGTTTATTGATACAGTTGAATTTTTTGAGTTGGTGATCACTCCAATAATTTCCTTAAAAATAATAGGAATATATTCATTAATACATGAATCCAAACAAATTAGATATTTCAGACATCTTAACAAGTGGGATTTTTTGTTTGTTTGGGGTGGGTATTTTTTCCCGATACTAATGCACTGTTCTGGTATTATTCTGGTTTTGTAGTAAGATCATTTACGGGTTAGTTACAGTAGTTATCTGAAATAAAAAAAAAAAAAAGAAAAAGCCTTAAGACATCTACAAATATTACTTCTTTATAAGAAAAGAATAAAAAAGAAAAAACCAAACCAAAACAAACCACAGTTCTTTGCTGCCCATGTCATAAGGCCTTTCTTAAATACCAGAGTTTTGAGAATCCCTCTTGAAATCTGAGTAAAAATAGCTGCCTTGTTTGGGCTACAAAGCTTGTGGTCCTGGCATATCCACATAGTAGTTATTAAGCATATCTTACTGCATAGTGCAGAGCACTTCAGCTCTTGGATCACCTGACTTGAAAGCAAGGTCGTGTTTCCCCTTACAGCAACATTCTCTCTGAGTTTGTGTAGCCTTCATGTAAATGTGAGTTTTGATGTGAACATTCTGCATCTCAGATGATAAACTGACCCAGATATAGTATAATGCAATTCTGATAGGACATTCTGTGTAAGCTGTATTATTAACTGATGTTGACTGTACTGTGATTTTATTTTTATGTTTACAATGCTTTTATGTTGCTATGAAATCATGCTCAATAGCGTTTACATTGAAATGGGCAAGGCATGTAGCATAAGTTAAAATTACTTTTTCTTGAGTGAGGCTGCAAATTGACTGCATCTTTTTTTTTTTTTTTTTCCTCCCTTTTGACAGAATACTGTGGGAGAATGGCAGACTGTTTTCTATATTGCTGCTTGTATTAATCTATTTGGAGCAATTTTCTTTGCATTATTTGCAAGTGGAGAAGTTCAGGACTGGGCAGTCAGTGGATATCACTTGCATAGAAACTGAAGGAGATGTTGAAATACCAAAGCTATGCTGAATCCCAATGTGCTAGAATTACATGACCAGAAAAGTGCCTTCCCTACTGATGCCTAGGAGTCTTCAGAGCTTTTCAGTTAAACTATTTTATCTCTATATCTTTTGTACTGAAAATAATTTGACAGCATATGTGTGCTATTTCCTAACGATAAACTACTTGGATTAAATACAATAGTTTCATGCTAGGACTTGATATCAAATATATGATCAGAGACAACAATTTATATTGGTGTGCTAGGCTCCAATTCTTTCCAGTTTTTAATTAATATTTTCTGAATTAATGCGTAGGCAGATGTTTGTTGATACTGAAATGAGAGGAAGAAGCAAAGTGATTATGTAGCACTGTAAGGAGGAATGGCATGCAAAGAATTGTACCTGAAAAAGTGTTTTGATTTCCATGGTGAGACTGATAGGTTTTTGCTGTTTAAAAGTCTAGAAGAGCTCTAGTTTTCTACAATCTTTTATAATGCTTTTATTTTATCAGTGTTTTAATTGATGTCTAAGAAATGCACATATGATTTTATTCTATTTTATGCACAAGGTTTCAATATATATTCTCTGTTTCATGAATACAGCTTCACAACCTATATAGAGCAATGAGGAAGTAAAATGTACCGTTGTGACTGACAAAATAAGCCATGTGTTACTGTTCTCCGTGGTGCAGGTTTTTAAAATAGACCTTAATTTTATTCATCTGTGCAAAGAAGCAGCAGTGCAACTCTGTGGTTTAAATCTAGGCAGTGTGCAAGAGTGAACTAGAAATAGAATATCTATATGGTTTCCTAAAAATAAGTTTTAGTTTGGCAGTTCATTTTTTGTCTCTTTAAATCAATGCAGTGGATTCCTTTCCTCTTACATGTAGATGTTTGTCAGCTTGTCAGTATAAATGCAATAAAATAAGGCCAGTGCAGGGTATAATGCGGAAAATCAGTTCTCTAACAGCCTTTTTTGTTAGTCAGATAGAAGTAGAGTAAAAAAGAACTAGTGCAATAACCTGATGCTGTTAATCTCCTATCAACATAGAATCTGACACTCAAGAACATCCTTTAAATAACATGCAATTAAATGCTACACGTTAGGACTAAATGAACTCTATTAAAACAGTGGCCTTATTAAGAAGAAATGGCTGAATAATCTCGTCACAAAGCAAAGGAAAATTCCTGTGCCAAAGATTTCTGGATTGGAGCAACTAGGTAAAAAAGCAAAATCACTGGGCTCTGGGTTTTTCATTTACCACCAATCCAAAAGAAAAGCCCAGTACTAAAGCTGCTCCAGTGGAGCCTACCTTCCTTCATTTCTAGGAAATGGCATCTGCCTCTTCTTTTTAGCTTTGAGAGCCATTTTGTTTTGACCTTCCTTGAAGTGTCATGTTCTCTGATGGTGGAACCCTGTTTTAATCTGTGTTTGTCTGCAGCATTTCCATAATAAACAGTGTGAAGTTCAGATTAAATTAGTAGCTGTTCAATGGGAGTATGTTGAACCTATATTGTGTCTTCAGTGTTTCCACAATAAATGGACTGAATATTTACGTGTGCATCTGTTGTTGAAAATTACTGTCTCCCTGAAGTTGGAACACCATTCTCAAAGTACGCTGAACAAGATTGGTGACTGGATTAAGGGATGGTTAATATTTTCCTGGAAAGTTATCTGCTTTCAGAAGTTACTTGTCTAGCTTTACAGGTGAGTACTGTCTTCCACCTGACGCTGTATTAAAAGGAGTAATTTCACTTTGTGTTTACTGAAATTTGTAGTCTTTCAGTGGCCTTGGTTAAAAAGGAGGGGGAAAAAAAGGTTTCTGTCTATAAAATAAATTAATTTATGCCTTTGATTTTCTAGAGATCCTAAACAGGGCAACATATGGACAGGGTTGTTATTTTGCCTGTCCTGAAGTTGGAAACCTAAGCTTCCCATGCTTTTAGTGTGTTTCTTTGAAAACAGTGCAGTTGAATATCAAAATTTAAAAATAGATAACTTAAGGGAGTAGATGTAGTAGAATTGAATATAGACATTCTCTGTATCACTGAAATGAGCCTGAAATGGTTTCAGTTAAAATCTGAATCACTTTTAGCCTTATCAGCGACTGAGCAATCTAGAATTTTTTTACCAGCAATCTAGGTATTGTTTTCTCCTCATCTAAGGTACCATTAATACTCATGTTGTAAATTGTGTGACTTTTAAGTGAGCTTGGAAAGTGGGACTGAAAAAATTGCTATAGACCCTTATATTATTTCTAGACAACAAGCTACAATTAACTTATTAGTACATACCTATTTCCAATTAATTTTTTAAAAGTATAAGATCATAGATTCTTGCTCTCGATTCAGCAAGGCTCTTAGTACATTGCAAACAAACAAGAAAAACCCCAAAACCACCTGAAGTTTTACCTTTCTGCATCGCACTCACAAAAAGGAAAATCTGTAAGGAAAAAGCTGTCACAATATTTTCGGCTATTCCTGTTACTGTTTCTATTGCATTGCCATATTCGTGTTTGCACAGCTCAGTCAGTTTCATCTGTTCAAAACCACTTCAAAACACTTTGAGTGCCCCTCATCTCTGTTCACCTATGTGATACAGGATCTTGGCAAAAAATTGGGCAGGTTTTTTTGTGGTGTTTTCCTGAAACAATCCTGTGATTGTTATTTTTTGCTGCATTTCTTTAACAGGTATTCCAGAGTAAGAAGTTCTGCTCTCTGATCCATGAAGAACCCTCCTAATAACCAGGATGTCCACTTGGAATGAGGGAATTCAGTTCAAAACCAGATTTCACCCATTTCAGAGGAGGAGTTGAACCACTGTTTAACACTGGAGCATGTCATAGTGTTGCCAGGTATTTTTAAGTGCATTCTCTTCAGTGTCTCCTTCTGACACTGTTCCTAAATATTTTTTGAAAATATAGTGTAAAGTCTACCAACATTAGTAACAGGGATGGAATAACTCTTCACAGAATATCCTACAGCATATGAAATGAGTATTGACCTGAGATCTGGGTCAGACCAGAGCCTGGAAAAGTGCCTTCATCATACTTTTCAAAGGAGGACAGGCCACAAAGTAATGGGTGTGCTTTTTCAATTCTATATTTCTTTATTCCAAGGGTACCAACTGTCAGTCTTGCACCTTAAAGAAGTCCGAAGTATTTGACACACAAAAATATGAGTTAGCTTAAGCAGGCTTTTTAAATGCTAAACTAGTGAAGGTTTCTATAACTCTTCATAGGCACCCATGCACAATGCTTCCCTGTCTGCCTGTTCTGCTGTAACTGGTAACTACTGTATTTGCTATGTGAAAAGGTCATCTTAGCACATTTCCCCCAGAAGCTGAATTGTTCCTGTGATGTATCATTCAATCACTTATTTACCTTTTTTGCCAATTTCTTCTATTTTCTGGGAATGTTTTATTCCATAATAAATGAACTAACCTTTGAGTTTAAGAGATCTTCCAATATTTTTAGCATTTCCCAGGAAGGAAGGCTGTGGGTGAGGAAGCCTACACGTTACAAAAAGAAGTGAGACAAAGTTCGTATGGAAAGGTAGTGTCTTCTGTTAGAACATTTAGAGCATCTGGGAAAAAGAGACATGCTTTTAAACGTCAAGCCTCTTCTAACGCATTATGAGCTCAACCATCACAACTAAAACACTGCTGTTTTGTTACAATGAGTAGCATATTAAGAGGATCTCCTGTTTCTCCTGCTCAAAAAGCCAAATGTCTACTCCTAAATCACATTCTTTAAGTGCAATCAAATCATACAAAATCAAACTAAATGATTCTCACTCAAACAGTTGTTGGCTGCCCAAATCATTTTCTGAGACCTGTCAGTAAAGACCTTTCTCTATTAGTACAAGGACTGACTTGTTATACTGAAGATGATGTGTTTGACTGGAAGCCAGGAAAAGGATGTAATTTGACATGAATGATTTGGTATTAACACATTTCACTTTTACCATGCCCACAGGGAGGAAAACACCACACTAGCAGTAGTGTATTCACCAACAGTGAAGGAGATAATACTGAAGATATAAAGAGGATCTCATGGGGATAAGTGCTTTAAGAGAAGTTGGTTAGCTTTGTGTTAGTCTCTTTTCTGTCAAGAAATAAAATGAGCCATTTTTTAAAATGCATTTGTTTAACAAATTGTGCTAGAGTCAACTTAAAGCTTTGCTGATTTGCCTGCTTCATGCTTTACTCACACAAACAGTTATTAATATTTCTACAGTTCTGTATCTAATTGACTATATGTTTATAATTCTAAAAAATAGCTTAAGAAATGGTTCATTTATTTACATTTTATGTGATGGTCTCTTACAGAAGTAATTCTTGACATGTTTAATGTGAGAGTAAAACAATGACTTATATTGATTTTGGTTTCTTGCCCTCCACCAGCAGAGTTGCCTGTAGCCCCAGTATCTGTTTTATTTCACGGTATTAGTTATTAACATTTTATAAGATTCAAGTAGCCAGAAAAAGAACTGCAAGAAGACACAAACAGTTATTTAAATACCAGTTGCAGAGCAAAACAGGGGTGGAGGGACACATAAAGGCATGGCACAGGATAAAAAAAACCTACTACCTTGAGTGAGAATCTGGACACCCTCCCAATTAAATCACCATTGCAACCTTTCTACTTCCCCTCCTTCATAAAGCTGCCACAATGGGGGTTGGTCATACATTTTAAACTAAAATTACATCAATGTCATTCAAATGCTTGACATAGAGATCAGTTATTTATTGTGTGTAAAACCAGTAACCTGACTTAACATAACACTTGGTAATTTCTAAGAAGCTCCGATACACATCTGGCCAGTGTAGTTCCGAAAGAGTCGTTACTCGATCCAGTGAAAATTTGGTTTCTTTGAGAAAAGTTATTTCCATGTGAAATTTTAACAGTGGCGCTATCAGTTAAGCAGTGCTGTCCTAAAATTGTTGCATGTATTATTTCAGAGAAGTCATTTTCCTTATCCTGTGTAAACTCCAAAACTGCTGAACTGATTTTTGCTTCTCAGTAGCATACTTAATAAGATTACACATTGGCAGAGTTCAGACTTGGATCAGACACAAAACATGAAAACTCAGGTACTGGAGTAATTAAAAAGAAGGCTCAGGTACTGATGTGCATTTTCAAGTGAATGCAGATTAACTTAAGAATAATGGTAACTTTGCTCTTACTGCAACATAACCTGTACAGGGTTGCAACACACTGCAAGAGAGGGTGCCTGGGAGTTGCCCAGGGCATAGCAATGGAAATAAAGTATGGCTTATTAAGCCAAATTTCTGTTTGCCTTCCCCTCCTTTTAAAGGCTAGCCATTTACTATAGAGTAGAGCTGAGTGAAGAGTGATAATAGCCTTTCATAAAGTGTTCTTGGAAGGAAATTTCATTAAATTAACTTCTTAAAATCTTTTTTGTAGTATACAGACGTTTCCATGTGGCTGCTTCAGAACAGGAAATGAATATATTAATTTTTCTGGTCTTTTCCTAAACACTTAAGACACTTCATACGCTTAGCTCAGCCAGACTGGGATATTGCCATGTTTTCTGATGCGGAAAAAATGGTTCTGTCGATGTTTCTCAGACTACCTCTTCTGCTGAAGCATTCTAGCAGTAAATGACTACTCTTATACTTAATAGATGAGGAGGCAAAGGGTTTGTTTGGTTTTGATTTGGGGGGGAGGGTGTGAAAATTAAAAAAACCCCCAAAAACCTATCCACCATCTTTCTCCCACTCTTTCCCTGATCATATGGGCGTCATGGAGAACAAGAAGCAACAAGTGCCTTCTGTATCTACAAGTTTAAACAGTCCCTGCTGACAGGGGAAAAAAAGAGTTTTCCACGTATTACCAAATAGGAAATGAAGCAAGAGTCCTGCAACTACTGATAATTTGTAAGCACTTTAGGGAAAACATAACATTCTAAAAATTGCAGGTAGTTTTTTGATAATCCCACAATATAAAGAGAATCATTGCTGTGGCCATCTTTAGGAGAAAACTGAAATGGTGTATATTTTGCAGCTCAATTCAAGACTGACACTGCCTGTCAATGTTTAAGAGGCATTTGAACAATGCCCTTAATAACACAGTTTAACAATCCTGAAGTGGTCAGGCAGTTGGACTAGATGATCATTGTAGGTCCCTTCCAACTGAAATGGTAGACATAAGTCTGACAGTCCCGCTGAGCATTAAGGAGCTCTTACTGTATTACTTAAGCAAAAACACTTAAACTGCCTTTTGTGTGAAGAGCCAGGGGTGGGGGGAAGGGGAGGAGAAAAAAAGAAAGAGGAGGGCATTTCCTATAATAACCCCCAAAAATGTGTCTTCTGAATGATCTTAAAATTAAACTGCATGAATGTACAAAATGTCACAAAGTGAGATTTGGTTTTGACTTGACTGGCAGGATGCTTTCAAATTTGCATGCTATGCACGGTCAGTGCATCTTGCATGGTTGTTCTGTTCAGCTGGGCAAGTACATAACATCTTTAAGGGGATGGGAGTGTGATTTTTGCTGTCCAAAGAAAGGAAGCAGTATAATGTGTTGCTCTGCTCAGAGAGGATGGAAAATAAAGCCCATAGCAATTATAGAGGAAATAATTATTTGCCACAGTCTGATTTGCCATCAAGTCTCAGTCATTACTTTCATCATAAATGTGATTCATTTTGCACAGTCAAGCACTGCTCCTGCAGTCAGCAGGCCTTATTAAAGGTTTGAGACTGAAGTTAAAGTGTTTTTTTAAAATAACCATAACTTTATAGCTGGTTCAACTATAAGTTGAAATATAAATTAATTTGGAATTACTATGGAAAGGCTTCATTTCTTGTCTGGAATGTTGTTTAATTAGTGCAGTCTTTGTCCTTTTTTCTTTTGGATTTAGAGATCTGCATATTTTGCAATCTACTTACAATTCAGTTAATATTTTCTGCTATGAAAATAGCTTCTGCTTAAGCTTAACAGCCCTTGTGTGGAGAGAATGAAAAATTGAGATATTTGAATTGTTAATATTTAGATGTTAGAACTGCTAAGCATCTCTGCATGGTTTTGAAAGTAGAGAAAACGGGCAAATGACAAGATGTACATAGCAGTAGAGAAGGATCACATTGTGGAAAAATACACAGGGATAGCAGTGTTAATTTATCATCTCTCTGTAGATTCAGGTTGGTGCCAATGGTACTCTAGGCAGCTGTTGAGAGCTAAGCATCTGCTAAAGTATTTTCTGTAGTATGACCTAAAGCCAAATCTGCAAAGGAGACAGCATGTGGCGAAGCTGTGTTGTCATACATAACTGGTAAAGTACATGCTGCCAACAACAGAACTCACGTTTCTCTGTCACAGGTCTAAACTCTGCCTCCCATGGGAGAAGTGGACTTGAATTCCTACGGCAGAGGGTGGAAATCAGCCTCATCCTCCACTTCTATCACAGATTGGAGGGGAGGATTAAATAATCAGCACTCCCTGTTCTAAGAGAAAACAGGCAGCTTTTTTTGTGAACAGCCTACCATATCAGTCCTCTCATCCTTAAGAGCTGAGAACAAGGACTGCATGATGTATGTGGAGCTGTAAAAGGTTTAGAAAGAAAATAAGTGTACCAAGCAGCTGTATATTAAAATCTTGTGTATCTGCCTATGTACTGCCACCACCTTTAATGTAAAAATGGATGTATGTGGGCAGAACCGTCTCTAGACCTGGATAGCAGCTGAGGTTTTGACTTCGCCAGTCAAAGTGTGTGCAAAAGGTGTTCACTCAAGCTTAGACATAATAGGTATCTATAACTTTGCATGCATTGCTACATTCTTGGGATTCAAATTATCCCTTCTTACTGAAAGACTCAAAAAGAGTGAAAATTAATCCATAGCAGTCTTCTTCAATCAATCTAAGAACATGCTAAAATCATAAGCCACAGAAGTTGCGAGTCCTCCCCCCAGCTCTCTTCTTAACAGGGTGCTAACTTCAAAGCTTACTTTTGACCACTGAAATACCAGTTGTATTAAACAAGCGGTCAAAATGCAAGCAACCAGTTTGAACTGCTGGAATTGAATTATAAGCAGCTGGCTTCACTTCTAACTGAGGATCTAATGGAAAGAAAAAAAAAAAAAGCAACAGACCAAAACAAAATTCCAAACCAAATCCATCTGTCTGCTTCTACTCATGGAAGCTAAATAGTAAGTGTGTCACTTTGAAGCCCACATGAAGGTTTCACTATTCAGAGCATGTGCAACCTGTACAAACACACTTTTACAAAGGCAGATGTCTTCCTACAGGATGAAAAAATAAATCTCTCTGCAGGCTTCCTCTTCCTCTGTGCGTTTTCATTCTTCTGAATCTCAAATTATGATGCAAAATCCCAACCACATGCACAGATGGATGGTTGATACGCAGCTCCTGTTGTTGTAAGGAGGTTGCTGTTTGACTTATGTCTTTTTAGCTGAGTCATGAAGTATAACTATGCGGTTGTACATTTCTTTGTCTCAGTGCACCACGCAAGGAGACTGCTGTTCAGAGCGACTATTGCTGGCAGCGAGGAAACACAAAAGCGGGGATTTAGAGTGCAGAGCAGGGCAATGCTGAGCTGGTGCATGCTTCTGCAACAATGGAGAGCCATGGCAGGCCTCTGCCCCAGCACGGTTGGCCTCAGCCAGCACTCTCTCTCCTACCAGCCACCCGGTAGGCAGTTCACACATGTATAAGGCACAGAGGACAATATAGATATAGATAAGGCACTATAAGAATTCAAGGCAATTGGATGAAAATAATTTCTCCTAAAATGCTGATCCTTTAAAAATCTCAAGGTCAGCAAGTCAATTAGCTCAGTCAGTAAAGATTATTTATTTTCACTTTTTGCACAGCGCCTTTACTGTACTTGGTCTGAGAATGAGTTGTGAAGAAATGTACCAAGCCTTCCCAAAGAGGCCTCAGACGTGCCCCAAAGTATCCTCCAAGGCATCTCCACCCCCACACACAGTTTGTTTGAAATCACTGCCTCCAGCTGTAATTGTGTCCTGGAGCCTTTGCTTTAAATGAAGATGGCTTCACGTTGAACCCTAACCCTTATGATCGTCAACAAAAGGAAAGAGGCCCAGTGGTAGTTCTGCTCCTGTGAAGGTCTGAGTAGACCTACTAGAATCCTTCAGAGATAAAAATGACCGTACATAGGTAGGCAGAAATGTATTGGTTGGTGGTATGTTAATGCTACGAAAACTAAGTATAAAAGGCTGGTCTTTATGTGTCCGGTGTTTTCCATCTGAGTGACTTCGATCCCTTCCCAAGTATCTTGGCATTGTGTCGCCTTGTTGCTGTTGTTCATTGGATGGTATGGTATAACAGACAGCTGCTTGGAAGAGATGGGGGGCAGGCAGTCAGGGAGGCGGAACTGGTACTGTGAGTGTCTTGCTGCTCTTCAGAGCCTCTGCACTATGCAAATAAGCTTTGGAAAAGTCAGCAATTAGCTTGTGACTGTTACATTAGCAGGGTTATAAGCTTTTGGTCTTAGATAGCTGTGATGTGCAGGTGAGCAGGTTTTTTTTCATTTTCTTTGTCAGACTATATATCTCGTTGGTTCCACTGTTGAAGGGTCTCACGCCTAGAAAATGGGTAACATGGGAGGGGAACCAAAAGCTAAATGCTGGCTAGTTTTTATGAAGGCACAAACTAGGGGTCTGAGAAGCAGGAGGCTCTGGCCCAACATCACTGGGGATTCTAGCCATGGAGTAATGCTTCCTTCAGCAAAGGCATCTGGACAGTGCAGCCTCTGCTGTCTGCATAAAGTCAGCTTCATGTTTTATATATCAGCCAAGTTAAAAATGACAGATTTTTAAGGGTATCAGTGTGATGCAAGTCTAGTTTTTCAGTTAAGTGACAAATTGTCAATTATGTAACTAATTTCTAGTACAGTGTAATTCTGTTTAGTATTTGGGAAAAAGAAAATAGTATCCCAACTCTTATTTTTTTTGATAGAACATGAGACAATCACATGACTCTTCCTGATAACTAGATATTTTTTTTAACATCCATGCATTGCAACTATTCACTTTTAAAACAAAATTGAACAAAGTGTAAAATATGAGAAAAGGCAGGTATAGGTACACTGGATTAAACTGTCTTGTTTAACAAGGAGGAAGAATCAAAAGACAGAAGTTTGTGTATTGTATACAGCAAGTGATATTGCTCATAGTAATTTCCCACGCAGATGAGTTGTCTGTGGAGTTTCGGTAAGTTTATGACTTCCAGAGCCAAGGGATGAATTTATTCTGGTTGATTTGTCTTTATTTCTGGTGACCAAGCCTTGTGCCATTTTATTCTACCAAGCTATGGAGGTGAAAACCTTAAAATCACTGCACGTGTGGCTAGTTTTTTATTGCCATTTCCATTTCATCTCACTTTCATTGCTAACAGTGGCGTCCTGGTAGGCAGGACTGTACTCCCTGCTCTTGCTTTCTCTCATCTGATTGAAAAGGGCTCAGGGCTTTGTGTATGTGTGCTAACTCTTTTTTTTTTTTTCTTTAAACTCTGCAGTTTCTGTTACATTCACAACAAATGTAGTACTGCAGTAGAAACTTTAATTAAGCAGGAAAAAAATGTGGTTATACTGATAAATGTTTTGCTTGCAGTTTCAACTGCAGTAATTGAGACCTGCTTTATAATTCATCCACTGGGGATTTTGTGTCTGTTTTGAAACCTCTGACGTGCCTATTAGTAACAGAACTGTATACTGACACTCTCAACTACAGTGATGACAGAGCTTTTTTTGAAACCTTGTGGGTACTTTTTGACTGAGACTTGCCTAGCATGTCATAAGAATGATAGGATTATGAATCATGCTTAATCACCATGACTTACCTTAATACCCCTTGAAAAACAGTTCCATAACTGCCTTGATAGTAGCAAGAGCGATTTTTGTTCTCTTGAGAGTAGCTGGAGAGAACCACCTCAAACCATCCTACACTTTTGTTAAGGTAAGATGAGGGCGATATAGTTTGTGTCATGCTGGATCTCTGGTAATCTGCGCAGTGAAAAACAGATTTGGGCTTTTTTCACACAGGTTTGTGGTTTCTCTTTTCTCTTTTTCACTCTGAATTAATCTGTACTTTCTGCATTTAAAACAGGAGTACTCTCGTCTCATTCACAAATGGTTAGTTCTGGGAGATGCCCCTATATCCTATGGATAGTAAGAGAGGCACTCTGGTAAACGTGATATAGGTGTTGTCTGTGTTCCAGGCATAGTCTGCATTCCTTTTCTCTAAGCCTAGTCAGAGAGAAAGTACATTAAACACTTTGCTGCTGCCATTCTGGGAGACGTCGAAGATGCATTGGCAACAGTTTGGAAACTTTGCTTGTTTTGTGGAAATCATGATTTTAAAGCCATGGCACTGATTGTTGTCATAGTTTTGTTTTCGTACTGCATTTTAAAGAAGCCCTGAGGTAGTTGGCCTTGTAATCCAGAAAAGTCACAGTTTTATCTCTTGTGCATCGATTTTTTTTTTCCTTCCCTTAGGCTGTGCTTTAGGCAATCACTGGATATCAAAATATATTATGTCTGGAAGAGAAAAATATGGAAGAATTGAGTGGTTTTTAAAATTGAAATAAAAAGCATATTTGTTTGATATAATTTTTAAAAACTACTTAAGAATATAGATGACAGAGCACTGTCAACTACTGTCTAAAGGGTACGTGTATTAGTTTAACCAATTTGAAACCTGGTTTGGTTTCTCTAGGGTGCAGCATAACAACATGGTGGTGGATAACTTTTTGGTTTTTAAGCCTCAGGCAAAATTCAATGAAATTTAAACTCTGGATTCATTTAGGCTTTTCTGTAATTGCTGCTTATTGAAAATATTAAAAGAATTAATCGAATAGAAAGTGAACAACACATGATCAGATGTAATCGTGGCATACTGCCATTACTAGATCAATGAGTGTACCTGGGTATTGTCTGTTGTTGCTTGTACACTTTGGGGATGGTCCCTTTAAGTCCCTTTGATGGGTCCTTTTAATTCCCAGCCCCGACTAGTAGGCATTGTACATGTGTATAGCAAGAGAAGAAAAAAAAAACCACAACATGAATAACTACAGAAAAAAACCAACACACAATTCCTGGTTCAGAACTCAGATTTAAGAGACTATAAAGGTTGTCACAAGATTAGGGTCACACTAAGATGGTCTGACCTTACCTAGTCACACACACAGTGAAAAGTAATACAATATTGTTGTAAACTTGTGAAGATGTAGATTATAATTCTTATTTTGTGTGTATTAAGATTGACTTCTCTGCTGAGTAATGAATACTTAAGAATTAGCAGTGGAGATATACACTTGCCACAGAAAAATACTCAGAATCTTCTTGAACAAGGTAAGTGTATTTTGACAAAGTTTAAGCATGAAAGGCATGTTTGGGCTTCTTAGGTATGTGAGTAGAACGTGATGCAGCCTAGATCAGCCTGGATGGTTATAATGGCCATATAGCTTAGTCGGGAGAATAAATAAGAGTGCAGTTTCACTTTGTAGCTAATCTGATGTAACTGAGCCTTGTCACCTAAATGATATATCCTGTTTCCTGTGGGTTGAGTCTGGGGATCACGTGGCCATGGATTTAATTTGGTCAACTGAGTGATTGAATAGAAAACAAAAAACAAAACAACAACAATGAAAAGCTTTTCGGTGGATAGCTTTGATGTATGGCAAAACCTGAAGTTCTATAATTGATGTATGGCATAAGTGATGAAGGGCCTAAACTAAAGTTTTTCTACAGGAAATATTTTTCTGCTTGAAATATGCAGCGTTTCACTTGTGGAACAGAATATGGCAATTGTACTTTGTGCTGATTAGCTGACTATGTAACAGCCAGTTGCTTGCAGATTTCACAATGTATAAATATGACATGCTTTCTTCCGAGAGGGAGTAAAAGTGATAAAAAAGAAACATCTTGACCAAAAGATGCCAAAAGTTGGATGATGACCAAGACACTGTGAAATTAGCCCTTTTCTTCAGCAACTAGGGGAAAGGTAAAGACAGCAGGGGCAGATCACCACCACCATCTCAATTTGAGCAGACTTGCCCTCCCACACCTACAAAAAGCATCTGTGCTAATTTACATAATTAGCAGAGATGTACTAACCAACAGAAAACAGAATACTAATTAATGAGATGATAATTTTTAACCAACGGAAAGTAGTTTCTTTGTTCTCTAAAAGGTATAAAGTTTGATGCACACTGAATCAGGGTGCACTGGCTTTGTGGATTACCACCTAGCACCCTGTCTTGTGCAACACTGGACTAAAATCATAATCTTGGCCCTGTGTGTCTGATAGACTTCTTGCACAGCAGGTAAACAGACCCTGGTTTTGGGACAACAGCTTCACTGCTGTCACTCCCCTTTCAACTATACGATTGCTAAATCCAGTGCAGGAAATCTCTGGACAGATAGAGGAGAAAAGCAATTCTTCTGGCAGGTATTCGCAGCTGCATAGGTTTAGCTTTGACACGGAGTAACTCCTTTCAAATTGCTGAACTCAGATGCAAGCTTAAGAGAAGGAATTAAAACTTATTTTAGAATAGGTTATTTTTCCTTTCATATTCTCTATATTGCAGTTTTTACCCACAGCAGTCGCTGTTTGCTTCATAGGAATGTCATTAGTCTGACATTATTCTAACTGTTGCTAGTGGATGCTGTTTCTCAGGAATATCCCAGAAAGAAAGCAGAAAGCAAGTGAGCAAGAGTTTCTGCTTCCTTAGTTCATATGGGTGTGTGAATGTTGCTGGGTAACATGACTCACTGTACAGCTTTGTGAAGTAAATGGGACTGTGTTAGCTTGCAAAGCAAGTATAAGCTATGTCCCATAAATAGTGATACTGCACACTGTCGCTAATGACTCTACAGAACTAAATTTAGAGGAGCTAAGATTTACTTTCTAAAAAGCAATGTTTCTTTACTACTGCCATTTCACTCACACATCCACACTCACCCCTACCTGAGATGGTGGGGGGACCCCATTCAGATGTGGAGGGGAAGTGGGGCAGCCACTGCTCGTGTGTGCTCCTACATGTTTTCTTATCACAGTACTTGCACCTGTATGTAGTGTGTACGCACAGTCCAGTTTTCAGTAGTGAATGACAATGTATGTACATAAAACAGCTGGGGGGTGATTTAATATCCTCTCTGCTGAACTGGAAACAGAATACAGAATTGAAAACTTTACACTTCAGGTCGCCTTAGGAATTGCACAGGCTGTGATATGGAGACTGCCCGGTAACTAGGAGAGACCTTCTAGGTCTTCCTGCTTTGCACAAAGGGGATCCTTGATTGCTATTCACAGTTTCAGCAGTACAGGCTGTCTCCTGCTGAGAGCAGAAAAGTTCCAGTTTCAGGCAGCAGAGGACAGTAACACGACTCACTCATATTAATCAGTTTGCAATCTTTTTCTAACTCGTACTGTCTTTTTATGTGTTTTATTCTGGTCTGTGGGATAGCCATATCTCTAAGCTCAAGCATCAGTCTTAAGTTCATATTCCCATTCTTGTCCTCCCCTCCCTATCTTCTGTCGTGATGGCCTGACAGGATGGCATGGCAGCTTTGGCTCTGCTTCATTCTGAGATTTGGCCTGGGTACAGAGAGCTGACTCAACACCTGTTCCTAGTTTAAAGGGGACGAAGTCTACTTTATACAACCTGTAGTACAAGCTTTTAACCTCTGAAATGCCATACTTCTGTGGATTGCCTTGCAAGAACACAGCTGTTGTTTTTCACAAGTATTGTTTCCAAAGGGACTATAAGGAGTAGCAGCATGTACGGACTGACCTCCCCCATAACGTCACTTAGTTGATAGTTCCTCTCACAGTAGCACTGCCCATGGGAAAGTCATGTGCACTGTTTTTTAGCATTCTTCTGCTTGTTGTTTAGAAACTGCCAGAGAAACCAAACATGTTTCCCAGCATTTCATTTTGATAAGAAACCAGTACCGAATGAATGCTTTACAACATCATGATAGGAATCTGCTCTGTTCCTAACAGCTCTAATATAATCTGCCATATGCAGTGGCAGGAGGAGTTTATGGTACAAAATTTCTTCTCCCCTTTTTCATTTTTAGCCTGACTCTTCCTTGGTTGGATTTTAGGACTGACTATTCCATTTTCTTCTACACTTCTGTGTTAGTTTTATTAGGGTAGCTTTTTGGTTTTCATTAAATTGTACTTGATCATCTAATGTGGAAGAGGGAATTTATACAGCGAGATGCATGATTAGTGGTTGAAATATTGGTGAATTTCCAATATAACTAAAAAGATTGACCTTCAGCTGATACAAGCACGTTAAAGCCCTGGGGAGATTTCTTTACTAAGCTGAACAACATGGACTAGAATTATGGTATAAGAAATTAATTATGATCACATACATCTTCTAAGTCATGTAAACCTGTGGAAATTAAGGCTCAAAGAGACTTTTGGATATCTATAGCTAAGGAACTTAGCTATACTTAGTTATACTTGACCCATTCCTGATAGGTATTTAGGGGCTTGAAAGAAGTTTGGTAATGATGAGTGTCCCACCAGCTGCCCACAGAATCTGTTCCCGTGTATTTTGTCTTTAGGTATCATCTTGAAGCATGTCTGTCTTGTCCTAAGAAGGACAAAGTATCCCAGTAGAGGCTTTAATGAGTGCTAAATAGAGTGGAAGGTTTATTTTACGTATCTTACAGCACTTCTGTTTATACCTATTGGTATGTTTGCTTTTTTTCACAAGCATATGGCAGTGTGGACTCATGTTCAGTTTGTGATCCACTCTAACCCCAGGACCTTTTCTGCGGGACTGCTGGCTAGCTGCTACTTTTCCTGCATCTGTGCAGTGAACTGCTCCTTACAAAGGACAAATATTAACCATGATTTATTTCCTAATTATTTTAGACCATTTCTCTAATTGCTCACATTATTCTGAATTCTTTTCTTGACCTCTGAAGTGCTTAGCCCTCCCTTCCACCTAAGTGTGCAGTTTAAAAATTACACTTGTGTGTATAACTCTATATTTGTATGGTGGAATAATGTCTGTGCCCACAGAAACTGATTTGATACAACCTTTCATAGTGATAGAGCAATTACTCTGAGCACGTCATCTTCAGCTGGTCTCCTGCACACCCATTATTTTTTGGAAAGCTTGCTGAGCTTACTTCAGCAAGTTGCCTGTAAGGAGCGTCAAATCTTCCCTTAAGTTAAATGATATCCACACTTTCCCATCCTTGAGCCTGTTAAACCTGTCACAGCAGAACAGACTAGTTAGATGCAATCTGTGCCTAACAGGTCTGGGGCTGTTACTTACCAACCTATTATCTCCTAAAAATAGTTCATTTGTTCCAATATATTTTTCCAGGAACTTAAATTAGACCGACTGTTCCGTAACTGCCTAGCATATGCTCATGTGCTCTTTCTCTCTCTTTCTTTTGCTCTTTTTAATTTAGAGATGTTTTTCTATTTTTCCAGTGTTCTGGAACCTTCCCACTTCACAGTTTTCAAAGATAATCAGTAGTGGCTCTGAGCGGCTAACTAAAAACAAAGGCATCATTTTAAGTAAACAGCCCCTCCTGTTCTCCCCCCAGTCAAGTTCTTTCCCCTTTTTTGTTTGGGGTTTTTTTACTAACATAATTAAATATTGAGCACTTCTTCATCTGTTGGCTTACTGCTTTTAGCAAGCTGTTCTCACTGTTCATTGCCAATGCCAAATAACTGGCTTCTTTTTCTACCTTAACTACCAACAATCTCAAATCTTACATCTTTGTGTCCAGACTCATGATTCATCCTTTACACAGGCTTTTCTGTTTGGTGGAATTCTGGAGACCAAGCCAAACTGCCTCTCATTAAATTCAGTATAGATTGAACAGGTCAAGTATAAGTACTTCTCCAGATCTAGATTTATTCCCATTGTTTTTCTCTGAAACCTTTCCAAACTTTAATTGTCTCAAATCTAAATTCACTGAATAAATGTCAAGCATATGCTTACATAAGCACTAAAGCTGAGCAGGGCTTCTAAATGACTTGACTTGCACCACTTCTGGTTACTGCGGTTACCACATAGTAAGAAAGATGCACGTGTGATTGCAGTGGAAACTGATCCTATGTCTGAATGATGCCAAGGCTTGAAACTACAGCAATGTCGAGATGGGAAAGTGAACAATGGATGGCACTTCAGCTGAGCAACCAGACGTGCCTGCACCATCCTTAATAGCCTGAGTCTCAGGTACTGTCCTTTCTTCTTTGGCCTATCCATCCGCTCTGTCAAATTCATAACATACTTTTGCAGTCTGCATTAAATCATCTTCATTATGGTTTTCTCCCTTCATAAGCTGCATCTCAGGTTTTCTTGATTCATATACACTCCAAGGAATCTACCTATAGACTTTTTCTCCCTCCTTGAAAACTTGCCTTAACTTGGGTCAGCAAGAGAGGCAAAAAGGAGGGGATGCAAAAGGTCTGCAAGATGAGAGTGGAGAATTACAGGTTTTCTGTTGATGAACTTCCAGCCTGCTAAGTTCACAAGGCAGCTCCAAACCTACTATAGCGAGAGGCAGCAAAATCAACCTTATTAGTGTACATTTAGCAAAGCTATTGGAGCATACCTCAATTACTGTGAGGACTCAGAGAACTCTAAAATGCTTGATCAGTGGGTGAGGAATTGAGACTCCATGTAAAGGTTTCATCACAGGCTTATCGGCACAAAAGGACAAGAAAGTTGCTTTTGACAAAATGATTTTTAGCAGAAGAGACCAGAGCTTTAAAATGGAATTTCAGAAGTTGACGATGGAGAACAAGAGCCAAACTGCCCTCACCCAGTGGATTTCTGTTCAGTAACTGACACTTTCTTCATGCACAATGCATTATTTTTACATATATATATGTGTGTGTGTGTGTATATGTGTGTGTTCCCATTTAGGGTATTCTTTGAATTAAACTCCTAGAAGGGCTTACTGTTCATTTAGAGTGTCGAAAAGGTGGGGGGAATATAGTGAAAATAGGATTCCGTTTGGGGAAAAGGAGCAAATGCTGCAGCCTGTTTGCTGTTGGAAAACCCTAATGCAAAACCACAGAACAGTTTAACAAATTATATTGTTTCTCCATAATAGCGGTGGTTACTTCGTCAGCCCTTCACCTTCATTCTGCATTGGTGTCTAGTAACTCTGCCTTTTGCCTGGAGCCAGGTCATCACCTCATGTAAATTAGCCTAGCACTAATGAAGTATATGAAGCTTTGTCAGGTGTCTACAAGTGTGAAGGGTCACTTTTTGGTTAAACTGGAGGAAGATTTAATTACTTCCTGGATCTGAAGTCCTCTAGTTGTCTGCATGTATCTTCCCATTCACTGTTCAGTTCCAGAACAGTCTTACTGAAGCAGCAACCCGTGAGGTTCTGTTCTTCCCACTTAGGACACTTCTGCTTTAAATCAGATACTTATATTTTATAGCTCAGCAATGCAGATCTCCACAGCTGTTAGTTCTGGTCACATCTTCAGTATACCTTCTCTGTCTGATCCCTGTCTAAACCTTCAGTATCATGGTTCAACTGGTACTAAACATTCAGTATAAATTAGCCTTCTCATGCTGTGGATAAATGTGGTTTGAAAAGATTGTCCAAAGGATTTTTTTTAAAGCAGACTGTCCTCTAAGTGTTAGTCCGTCACCCGTTGTAAATGCTGGAACTGGAACAGTAGCACTTCCCAGAGGAAACTTGCTTTAGGGGAAACAATACCTTTTTAAGAGGCTCATGTTCAGTTATTCAGAAGCCCCTGAAACTATAGCTGCTTATTCATCCCAATAACACTCTCAGTAGTTTTGAAGGCCACCCTCTTACACCTCTTATTGTAAGACCTTATTTGCTGAATCTATAAGCATGGTCAGCTGTGAGATCAGACAGAGTTAATGAGGACTTTATCTAGTTCAAGACTTCAAGGAAGAGTATTTTGTGCTGTCTCCTAAGACAGTAACTTAAAGTGTATTTACTGTTGTTCCTTCTTTTTACCAAGTAATTTCATTTATATAAAAATATCAGCTACTAGTACAGAGCAGAGCTAAAGAACTTTCAAAAGTAGGTTTTTTGAAGTAGTTTAACTATCTCACCCAGTTCAGTTAAACTGGTTTGTTTTTTTTTTAAACAGGTTTGCTGACTAATCTCCTCATACATAAATAACACCATTATTCTGTTAATTGGGGGGGGAGGGTGGGGTATTTATTAAACAGATGATTGTAAAATCCAGTAATAAGCATTAGGATCACATAGGGAAAAGGATTTTGTAACAGATGTAGATGTGTTTTATTTCTGTTAAGAAGCAATGCTTTCAAGAACACTTGCAGATGAAAGTAAAGCTGTGTGTTCATGCTATAGTTCATATTGACCATTTGGATTAATGTACATACAATGATAATTGTAACACAGGGATTAGAATGCTTTTCCATAACACCTTCTGAAAGTGCCCTCAAGAAATCTCAGTGCCTCTTCTGCATATGGTGAGCTTGATAAACTGTATTTATCAGATCTGTGTTTAAAGTCTTGTGCTTATGAAGTCTGTTTGCTTACACTCCTGAATGACCTTGTTCATTGCAGTTGAAATAGTTGTGTAAGCGCTAGTTAACTTCATCTTTGTACAGGAGTCTGACCAAAGAAGATGCCACTTCCACATGTATGTGGAATACAGTTAAAATTCTTCAGAGGTGCTCAGAAAGCCCATTTTTTATTTTCTAGCATGATTTCACGGCTGTGACTGTGTTCTAAGCTTATAGTACATTCTGTATGTGCTGGAGCCACATGCTAAAATGTAAGTCAGGCCACAGCAGCTTTTGTGATCTCAAAATGCAGTTAACGTTTATTTTTAAAAGTTAGAATATTTGGCTTAGATATACTGACAGCCTAAGTTTCATTTTACTATCATTTGATCTGAGATTCAAAACCTTTATAAGGTGGTGGCTATCCTATAGGTTCCTACAATGCAAATGCTGTAGAGAACCCCTCTGTGTGTTCTTACACTGGAGGTGTATGTGGACATATGTTATTTCAGTTTAGCGACCAGTGGTTGAGGGAGAACGAGTAATTTTACTGCACAAAGTCCTCCTATATCTGAAGTCAGTTTGGATTTAGTAAGCACTATTCCAAAGCTTGAAAGCCCTTGACTTCTTGAAATCTCTTATCTCCGTTTCTTCTTAAATGTTCCACATCAAAGAGATTAGCTTTGCCAAATGAAAAAAATCTAGCATTTTTAACACGCTGTTTGTATACTGGATTTAGCCCAGTGTGTGCCTGTCTGTCTTAGCTGAGAGGATTCTTCAGAATGCATGTCCACTGAATTATGTGAGGCTACTCAGATATCTGAAGCTCCCCAGCTGTATAAATATTTGTGAGATTGATAATAGAAATGTTCCACTAATAGAATGGACAATGACAGATATACAAGTTGTTGAGAGATAAAAGCTTGTATTGGACAGATTAAAGAGGAAACAATAAAATTCTTCTGAAAACTGAATTAAAGAAATGGAAAAAACAACTGTTGTGTACTTGAACTAGGACTGTGGTTAAAAATTTGTCCAACAAATTCAGCTTTCATAGCTTTCAGCTACGTACATACCACAGAAATTGCCATCTTAAGAAACATATCATTCTAAATGCCTTCATTTATGAATCAGTCTTCTAAAAAAAAAAAAGTTCCTTAAAGAAAGAAATGTGCAGTTTAGTATGGGCTATGTAAGAAATTGGTAACATCATTTCCTTTCTTCTCTCCCTGTTGAGGCACAAGTCACTGACTACATTTGGAAAGTGTTACAACTATCTTTTCATGAGAATGGATGCTTCGGCAGATGACTCCATTAAAAATACCCCCTACTGACATATGCATTTTAGAAGCTAACTTCAAACCATCCTGAATAATAAAGCTTTGCATTATAGGAGACCTCAAAAGTGCTGCTTAGCTTTCTTACCAAATATTACTTTCCTTTGGACTTCAGCCTGAGCCACTAAATCGGTTATGATAATGCATTTCCATTTCTATAAAGTAATTCATGTCCCTTTTCCTGCCCTCCTATTACCGTGTCTTCATATGCAATGTCTTCACTAGTAACTGCCTCTAAATGTTAGCTTTCAGGAAAGCTGAAACACCTCTAGTTTCCCCCCTCCCCGCCACTGATCTCTGCCTAAAAACATAGGAGGGGAAGAGAAAGAACTTGATGACTTTATTCCTTTCATAAAAATTAGTGAGTTTGTTTAACAGGTTTTACCTGCAGGTTTTACTCTGAAACGAGATTTTTGTGTAAAAGGTGTGTTCTAAACTCAGCATATTTAACGTGACCTCTCTCAAATCACTTTTCTATCTTTTTACAAAATGCACCCTATCTTTTTTTTATTATTATTTTGCCTGTGGAAAAATACCAGATATTGTGGAAAAATTTTGATTCCATATCAATCCATGAAATACTAAGTTTACAGCTCTTTACTGTAGTGAATTTGATGCTGGGTGTATCTCAGCTAGAGAAATTTGGAGTCAAGTGAAAGTGTAGATGCATGAAGCGGGGTTTGTGCTGGTGGTTTTTGTTTGGTTTTGAACAAGAAGCTATTTCCGTGCTTTAAAATGTGCAATCTGAAGAGCATACCAACAAATAAATGGGACCATAGTTGTGTGTATAACTGTTTCTAACACAGCCATATGACATACCTGAAGAACAGACCATGTAGCTATTTGCTTTGCAGGTAATTTTAAAGGAATACACAGATTTTTTTTTTTTTTTTAAAGGAACAAACACAGATATTTGTTCAGCTTCTCAGCTTATTTTCACTTGAATAGGTATAGAGGTTTAGTATTTAATGGGTTTTCTTACATCAGTTAGGAGTGAGTAAATCAGAGAGCAGTCCACTGGAATCATGAGGGCTTTTATTTCTGATATTGTGAGCTGTTTTGTGACTTCTCACTGCAGTGTTTTCAAAAATATTTTGCTAGGGCTGCCATTTTCTCACCTGGAAACACAGTAGGGAGGCAGTTCTTGCAGTTTGGGTTTCTCACCCAGAAGTCACATACCCTAAATGCTGAAATGGTTCTCTTTAGCCGAGTCAACTTTTGTTCTCTAATGGTACAAGAAAGAAAAACCTTGTTTATTTTTAAAGCCAAACGATGCTGCTTCTTATTCTGGTATAATAACGTTTCTGAAATCCCTGCTCTCTCCCTCCTTCCCCACCTGTTTCTGGGAGACTTGCAACGTGACATGGGGAGATTCTTGCCCTCCATATTCTAAAGGAGGTAACAAAGTTAAGCTGACCGAACATTTCTGATCTCATTGACTGAGTTCTTTTGTGTCCCCAATAAAAAAACGTAATTAATTTGCAAGGGTTATCCCCCTGAAACGGGCCATGATGCAACATGTGACGGTCCCCGCGGTCTCCAGGCCCGGTGCGGTGCCTGTCCGCCGCCGCTTGCCCTGCTCGACCGCTCGGGGCTCCCGCTGCGCCTTTTACTGCTGCTCTCCTTCACCTCGCAGAAGGGAGTCTACTCCCGACGGTGCACCTCAACCGCTGCCGATCCCTACGCTGGAAGGGGTCATCTCTCACTTTCCCCCGACCCCCCAAGCGCGGCCCGGCACCGCCCCACCGGCGCTGCTGCCACAGCAGGCCCGAAGGACGCAGGAACGCGCGGCCAGACTCTGCTACCCACAGGTGACCCCTGTCGGCTCCCCGGGAGGTTACCCGCACAGGCGAGCGAGGAAAATCCCCGCGGGCCCCGGAGACGCCACGGTCGCGGCAGCGGGGTCCCGCCAGCCCCGCCGACACAGCAGCTTGGCGGGCGCGAGTCAACGCCCTTTACCCGCGCGGCCGCCCGTGCGGAGCTGTGGGGGCGGGGCTACGGGGCTGCCGGGAGCTGTGACACGTCCCTTTAGGCCCCTCCCCTGACTAGGGTATATAAGGGGCGGCGTTCACGCTGTCGGTCTTTTTCGCCACGGGTTTGCCGCCGCCTTGCAGGTGAGGCGCGTGCGCGCGGGGCAGGCCGGGGCCGAGGGACGGGACGGGACGGGGGTCTGTGCACGCTGGGGGCCTGGCGAGGGCCGAGCCCAGGCGTGGTCGCCGCCGCGCAAGCGGTGCTTTAGAGGTAGGGGGCCGAGGCGGAGGAGGGAGGAGAGCGGGCAGGGGGCGCTGGTGGGGGCGTGGGGTAGGTGGGAGAGCGTACGCTGGGGAGATGGTGACGCATCGTCCTCCTCAATTCCCCCCACTTTCCCCCGTCACCACCACCCCCCAACCCGTGTGCTGGGGTCCGGGGAACGGTGTGATCATACCGGCGTAGAGCTGGAGGTGCCCGGTCGCCTCCCCACTGCCGTGCGGTGGTGGTGGTGCCGTCGCACCGGGACGCGTGGTACCTGGTGGGTGGCGGCAGTGTGGCCCGTCGGCCGCCGCCTGGGCCGTGTTGGGGGAGGGGGAATGGGGCACGCGTTAAAAAAAAATGGCCGCTCGCCTTTCCTGCCTGCAGCGAGCTCCACAAAATGGAGGACGCGGCAGCCCGGGCGGGGTGAGTCACACAAAGGAGCGGGCCGGCCCCGCCCTTCGCACCGCCCGTCAGCCCCGACGGGCCCGCCGCCCCGCACCCCGGCTGCCGGGGGTAACTCGAGCCCGTCCGCGGCGCGGGGAGGGGGTGACGTGAGGGGCGCCCCGTGGGGGCCTTGGCCGGCGCCCGCCCGGCCGCTTCGCCCCTCCCCTCTCTCGGCAGGGCGGGGCCGGGGCCTCCATCCCGGCCGGGCCTGCCCGGACCGCCTTCACGCGGGGCCGCCATCGCTGCCCGCGGTGGACTGCAGCCCCTTGGCCAAGTCCCCGCTGGCGGCACTGGGGAGAGCGATGGCCTTGGCGGTGTAACTGGTATTTTTCTGGGTAACTTTCAGGTGTCGATTCTCTTTTGCCGAAAGAAAGAATTTAGCTGACACCCAAAATGGGAAAGGAGAAGACCCACATCAACATCGTTGTCATCGGCCACGTCGATTCTGGCAAGTCCACCACTACTGGCCACCTCATCTACAAATGTGGTGGTATTGACAAGAGGACCATTGAGAAGTTCGAGAAGGAAGCTGCTGAGGTGTGTGGGCCTGTGACATCCAACCAAATTTTTGGGTACAGGAATTAATAAAGATTTAGTTGCAAGTTGCAAACTGTTTTGTGGCCACAGGGAGGTGGTTTTGTTGCAACTGTCCCAGTAGCCAAACAAGTGTGTAAGCGTTCTGTGGCCACAGGGTAGCAGTTAGGTTGCAGTTGTCCCCAGAGTTGAACAAGTGCTCAAGTGTTGAGTCTGCCATTTTGTTAGTGGCTCGGATTGTGAAGTGTAGAATGGTGGGGGCAGAGGGGGGCGATAGTCTAAAGCTACAACTGCATAATTGTGTCTGGAATCATAATTCAGGTGGAGTTTCTAGCTTCAGTCTTTGTATATGTGGTGTTGAGGATAAAACTAAGTAAGTTGCTCTGAGAAGGTTTATTCTGAAAATAAGAAAGGTAGGGATTTTGGTGCTTGAGCCTCTAGAAGGTTTTATTGATCATACTTAATTTTTCTCCTCTGTAATAATAGCGTGTGTCTTAATAAGCGCGTCATAGAGTGAAATGTAGTGAACATTGGTCTGAGTGGCAGTTAAAATGTTGATTATTGCAGGGATTGCATTAGTAGGACAATTTAAATTTGTAGAGGACACTCGATAGTATGACATAGGCTCAAGAGAGCTATCATAAAGATGTGTTAGTGCAATTAACAAGCTGTCAAGGGCTAAACTGTCAACAGGTTGAGTAACAGAAAACAGTTGGCATCTCTCACTAGTAGTGCCAAGCGTATCTTGTTGCTTGTTTTACAAGCAGCAACATTTTTTGGTATTAAACCACTTACTATTCTTGGATTTTGCTCTTTAGCCAATGTGCGATCTTTAAGTGAAAACAAATATATATCTGCCTTTGAAAAAAAGAGGGGAGAACAAAAAAAAAACCAAATCTCTGGGGTTTTTTTAATCCATAGATGGGCAAAGGTTCCTTCAAGTATGCCTGGGTCTTGGACAAGCTGAAAGCTGAGCGTGAGCGTGGTATTACTATTGATATTTCCCTGTGGAAATTTGAAACGAGCAAATACTACGTCACCATCATTGATGCTCCTGGACACAGAGACTTCATTAAGAACATGATTACTGGAACTTCTCAGGTATGTAAATAGGACTAAGGTTTTCAAGAGTTCAGGCAGGTTGTTCCTTGGTTGGTTGGGAGAGTTACCTTAATACCTTGACACATCTGCAAGAGTTGTAATCCGGGGCTTTTTTTTTTTTCTTTCTTTTCAAAGGCTGATTGTGCTGTCCTGATTGTTGCTGCTGGTGTTGGTGAGTTTGAGGCTGGTATTTCCAAGAACGGGCAGACCCGTGAGCATGCCCTTCTGGCTTACACCCTGGGTGTAAAACAGCTGATTGTTGGTGTCAACAAGATGGATTCCACTGAGCCACCTTACAGCCAGAAGAGATATGAAGAGATTGTCAAAGAAGTCAGCACTTACATCAAGAAAATTGGCTACAACCCAGACACTGTAGCTTTTGTGCCAATTTCTGGTTGGAACGGAGACAACATGTTGGAGCCCAGCTCTAACGTAGGTTTGACATTTGTATATATTAAGAAATGAAACTAGGAAGATTATAGAGATGAATTACACTATAGTAAGATGCACATGATTTTTAATAGTTATGTTTGGAAGTGCCAGGGTCAGAATTCAAGTCTCAGCACTTCCAGTTTTTTTACTCTGTAATAGTATATCAAGATAATGCCACCTGGTCTTTTCTAGCCTTGTGCCACTAAAATTAGCAGACAGTTTATGTCTGGGCTTGTTCTTGTTACAGATGCCCTGGTTCAAGGGATGGAAGGTTACCCGAAAGGATGGCAATGCCAGTGGAACCACCCTCCTTGAGGCTTTGGACTGTATTCTGCCACCAACTCGTCCAACTGACAAACCTCTGCGTCTGCCTCTTCAAGATGTCTACAAAATTGGCGGTACGTGTTCTTTATAATGCTTCTTGCTTGCTGTCAACAGCTGATGTATGACTTGTGCGACACCCTCAAGGCACAAAAAAGCTCTTGGAAGGCCTTAGGATCTTACGTAAAATAGCACGTGAATAACCCATTAAAACATAAGGACCTAATGACAGGAATGCAGTTATTTGCCTGAGAGCTGTTTTTCAAGTGGAACACGTAGAATGCTTGTTTCAGGTGTTTTTTCCTGAAAGGGTGTGTGTTCCTTGAGCTGAATTACAAACATTGCTTCTCTTTTGCAGGCATTGGTACTGTGCCAGTTGGCCGTGTGGAAACTGGTGTTCTAAAGCCAGGCATGGTGGTTACATTTGCCCCCGTCAACGTCACAACTGAAGTAAAATCCGTTGAGATGCACCACGAAGCCCTGAGCGAAGCTCTGCCTGGTGATAACGTTGGCTTCAATGTTAAGAACGTGTCTGTGAAAGATGTTCGCCGTGGAAATGTTGCTGGTGACAGCAAGAATGACCCTCCGATGGAAGCTGCTGGCTTCACTGCACAGGTCATTTTTGCAGCTGTTTGTTTGAAGATGTTTTAAGACACATCAGTATCGAAAGTTGTCTTGGTGTTAACTTAGCTTTCTTGGTTTCCTAGGTTATTATTCTGAACCACCCTGGCCAAATCAGTGCTGGTTATGCCCCTGTGCTGGATTGCCATACTGCTCACATTGCGTGCAAATTTGCCGAGCTTAAAGAGAAGATTGATCGTCGTTCTGGCAAGAAGCTGGAGGATGGTCCAAAATTCCTGAAATCTGGAGATGCTGCCATCGTTGATATGATCCCTGGCAAACCTATGTGTGTTGAGAGCTTTTCTGATTATCCTCCTCTCGGTAAGGCATCTCCTAAAATGTGTTGATATGCTTCTCTCTGGAAAAGACACTCCTTGGTTTCTAGAATTGGGATGTAGCATGTTTTGCAAAATTCTGTTAAAAGCTGTGACTTGAATAGAAGTCTTGAAGCAGAACCAAAACTTGAGGGCTGCTCTCGTGTCTCTGTCCTAGTCTCCTGCAGTTTACTGCCCTAGAGCAGAGTTTGCCCACTTAGCCCAAGTTGTCTCTTGCTACTGTGCAGGTAATGCTGTGGGGATGTAGCCCTAGACAAAAGTCGTAAAACAATGTTTTTGTTTTTAGGTCGTTTTGCTGTGCGTGACATGAGGCAGACGGTTGCTGTTGGTGTCATCAAGGCAGTTGACAAGAAGGCTGGTGGAGCTGGAAAGGTCACAAAGTCTGCCCAGAAGGCCCAGAAGGCTAAATGAAAATTCTGTACGTCAGCTGCCACCTCAGTCTTAATCAGTGGTGGAAGAACGGTCTCAGAGCTGTTTGTCTCAATTGGCCATTTAAGTTTAATAGTAAAAGACTGGTTAATGATTACAATGCATCGTAAAAGCTTCAGAAGGAAAGGAATGTTTGTGGACCATTTGTTTCGTGGCAGTTTAAGTTATTAGTCTTGAAAATCGATAAATTTTTTAAAATGGAAACTTGACCAAAAATCTGTCACAGAATTTGAGACCATTAAAACAAAAGTTCAATGCTGCGTCTCTGTGTTCTTTGGGTTAACATTAAGTTTGTAGAAGAACCTAGATACAGCCCTGGTGGGATCAGGAAGTATGAATGGTACCTGAGTATGTTGAGAAGTGGCAAAGCTAATACTCAAATGTGTTCTTTTGAATTTGAAGAGTAGAGCAAAATTAAGCTGCAGGTTTAGTTTTAACTGATCAAAGCCTTAAAATACAAACTACTTCTGTGGTGCTTTCTTTAAAAGATGGTTTCTGGATTGGAGAGCACAAATACCAGGTAATAGTTGCAGTATTTTGGTGCATTCTGTTATGCATTGAGTAAACCAAGAAAACTATATTAGGAAGAAGGAGTAGTGTGAACAAAAGCACACTTAACCTTTAAAAAGTGGAGGGAAAAAAAAAACCAAACAAAAAAACCACAAAAACAGAATTGGGTGTTGGGTTTGCCCTAAGTCTTGCACACAGGCTTTTCCAAATTGCTAGCAGGAACAGATTTTTTTGTCCTGGGAAACTGATTAACTGTCAGGTAGACCTTCGGAGATTAAACACATCTAAATGTTTTCTAATATATACTAAGGCACATTCAACAGGTAAAATTGAAAAACAAATTTTGTTCAGGATGTTTTGATGCTTGTCAGGCAGTCTGAATGACCTACCTTGATGGCATCTTGCTCAGCTTTTTCAAGAACAAAGCTCAGAGAGAAACCAGCAGGTATGACCAGTGACTTACAACAGGATGGCGTTTTATACCTGTCCTGCTTCGTGGTTTTAAATTTTTGAGCTTTGGGTTGATATTTTCAGGGTGTCTGCTTGGAGAATGTACCAGAGCGATGCGAGAAATGCCTAGTGCTGTGTCAGCACCAGGTGACGTGGTGGGACTGGATACTTGCCATCTTTTAACAATGGGGTTGAACATTTTGATCAAACAGCCAATTGAAGTGGAATTGGGTAACTAGTCCAAAAGATTATTATCAATAGATAAATAACCCAAGTAAAATGTTTTGGGCTGTAAGAAATACCAACTGTAATAAGCGGGGATTCTATAGAAGTCTCGCTTTGGATTGGTAAACTGAGGGAAGCAGTTAATGGATAATCAGATCTGGCTTGCATAATGGTGCAGCTGTTTTACTAACCTTTAACACCATTTCCCCACAGCATACCCATGAAAGTTCAGAAATATTTCAGATTCTTTGAAGGATTATTCCATGACACCAGTATGTTCTGTCTGTAGTGGCTATATTCTCTTGTTCCTTTCCTTCTTCAGCTATGTGCTTGCTCTGCAGGACCCATACCTGTACTGCTTGGATATGCTTCTATATTCTTGAACTGCTATTACTTCTTTTCATGCTCTTTGTTTGCTTTGGTTGGATTTTTCTCCTTTCCTGCTCAGTTTCTGTGTCTTAACTGCAGTAAAAACCTTGGAGGATTATACGCTGTGTTTGAAGGTATAGATATATAAAGTACAGTGGAAGCAACGGCTGGAATGCTTTAGTTTCTGTAGAAGACCATGGAACTCAGTAAAGAAATCTCACAATTCTTAAATTCTCCTGCTAAAGGTTTGTTCATCTCCCCAAGGCAACAGGAAGTACATCACTAAAACTGAGACAGGTGTGCCATCGCCATAACAAAGCTAAAGTATCTTGCCAAATCGTTGCATGCTTTTCAGTTAAACTGCTGACTTTTTTCCTAGAGACTGTGGTCAGACTGGTTGAGCAAGGAGCAAAGTTCTAATTGAAAAGAAAAACAGCTTGGTCACAAACTGCATCTTCAGTGCAGTGATGTGTTTGTTCCAAGTTTCTTCCATGTTCCTGTGTAGGTGCAGGATGTTTGGTTTGGCTGGCCATGGCCTAGAGATGCAGTATCCAGCCTGTTTGCAGTTCCTCTGTGCTCGGCATGGTGGTGTCTGCAGCCGGGTGTCTTTGCTCTACTACAGTTTGGAAATTAATGTGAAATAAGCAACTGATTGAAACTGAAGCCTTCAGGTAAAATAAGGTCTGAAATAGTATTAGGCATGTGATGTGTCTCTGATCCTACCCAACAGAAGCTGAAGGAAGGGCAGCAGCTCAAGGCAGGCAGTGCAGCGCTTTGAAGAGGCAGTTGTCTTCCAGTCAGCTGTGTGTGGATAGAAATGCTGCACAGCTGGCAACTGCAGGTGCTGCTGGGAGGATGTTCCACCTTAAAGTGGCCCAGCTGATGAGGTGGCAGTCAGAGGCCTCTGTTGGGGCAGGGGGCATGGTTGTGCCTCTGCGGGAGAACACCGCTGAAACCTGGAGTAGGAGGCAGTGTGCAGCTAACAAATTTACGTTATACGCAGCAAAAACAACTGGTTGCTTGTGAACACTGCCTAGGGTAGTAGCCATTGCTTTCAAGTATTTAAAACCTCAATTTCACACAATTTCTGGGTGTTCTTTCTTGATTTTTACTATTGTAGACCAGTTTTGCTTTCTATGCACTAATGCAATGCCATCTCAGTTCTTTTGTTAATCTTTGACTACCTGGGGGGAAATTGTTAGACTTTTGTAAACAAAATTTGGGAATAAAACTACTTTGGTCAAACTTTTAATAAACGTTAATAGTTGAGAACTGTATTTGTTTCCTGACTGCTTATTTCTTATAGCAACTTTTACAGCTGTCTAACTCTTCACGTTGTCCCGCAATGCTGGCAATATTTATATGGAAGTGTGAAAGCATGCTGTGATGTAGCTAGCTATGAAGGCAGAAAACTGGCTAGAATAATCTGAGTTTTATTGCTGAAGGTGCATTGGGGAGCTGAAAGACTGAATCATAATTTCCTTTCTAGTTGATGATGTGTGCTTTCTAGTACACGGAAATATTCTAAAAATGTATGTGGGGAGGTATTCAGGGAATGGGGTACAACAATGCCTGGTCTGCCTGGGGAAATGGAACAGCATAGTCATAGTGGCTGTAACCAAGTAACTTCTTGCTCCATTTTGTTTCCCTAGGTGACTGTTTCAGGCTGCAATAAAATGGTCTCTGCTCAGGCGACTACCCCAAAGCATTTTAATTGTTACATCAGACCAGCTTGTAAAAGGCTAGTAACTGGAAGAGTTAATTTTACTGAAATGGCAGGTGAAACACTAATTCATATGCTTCCTGTAGCTGGCTCAGGCTATGTTGAATGCTATGGGCGAACTGTTGGAGTCAACTGATTATTTCTCTAAATGTGTATTTTCAGTTCTAGCTTTGGTCAAGATAACGCAGAAACAAATTAAACTATGTACTGTAGGGGGCCAAAGTGATTCAGTGTCTGTTTAAGAACAGCATAAATACATCTGGATCACTAACAGAACTCACTGGGTTTTAACTTAAATTGTTTTGACTTAAAATATTTATGTAGTGCTCAGAGGGGGAGTTGAGGGGCAGAGGAGGCTGTGGGAGGGCAGATTAGCTCCATGCCTCCGCAGGAGCACCCTGCTGCTGTGTTCTGGGCTCTGCAAAGGACAGCTCTGGGCATGCAATATGCATTTTTGCCAGTCCAGGAAGGGGTTGTGCGTAGGAGCCTTACTTGCTGTTAAGGATGGAGGCTGAGCCTTCCTTTTTTTTTTTTAAAGCCACTTCAGTGCTGGCCAGACTGGTTTGTTTTTCCCAACCTGCGGTGCTGCAGGGTGGCTGGCCATGAAGGTTGGGGCAGGGGGGTGCTGCACAGGGAAAGGACTCTGCTTGAGGGAGCCGGGGTCTTTGCGACCATGAGGAGCTGGTGCTGGCCAGGGCTGTGTGCAGGTTGAGGTAACTAATTTTGCCCATGTTTTGAGCGAACCCAGGATGAGTTTTGCTCTGTGCTTCCTTCAAAACAATGCAGTTCCTTTCCCTTGCCTATGTTTATGCAGGTGGCTGCAGAACTTCATAGTAGGTGTTTTAACACCCTCGACTAGGTCTTTCTGAATCCTCTTTGGTCCCATCAGATTATTTCTGCATTATAAATCAATTTCATCATCTGCTTTTTTTAAAAAGTGAAGTTACTTTCTCTGGCCACCCATCAATAATTCTTTAATCCTTTATGCTTCAAATATTTACACAATATCATTCAAATCTGCTAGTTTCTCTGCACTAGGAAGGTGACAGTTAAACACTTCCCTTGAAAGCTGCTGGGTGAAGTACTGAGGAAATGGGGAGATAGATAGGCTGGAGCGCAATTCACCTATGGGTGGTCTCTGGCTTGTGGGTGGGAAGATGGTGAGGCAGCAGTGGGGTGCACAAGGGGCGGCTGCTGAGGAGCTGTGCCCATACTTAACAGTTCTGAAGCTCTGCAGGTTTTGTTTATTCCTTCCTTTAAAACAAAACAAACAACCAACCCAAAAAACCCCAAACCAAACTTTAAGGTATCTAAGCTTTCATTGGTGAAACATCTCTCATGGGCTGCACACATGCTTTCAAGGATGCTGTAGCAACAGGTTTGCCCTCAGTGTGCTGATGTACCTTGCTAGGGCTCTCACCTGGCTCATCTGAGGGACACAGTCCAGTAACCTTGTTGTCCTTCTGCAAGAGCATCTGCTAGCTGAGGTCCAGCACAAGCAGAAGCCCATGGGTTAATATGCTACTTTTTTCATATTACATAGTCTCTGGAAATAACCAGAACCAGCTCACCCCTAACTTGGGGCCCTGCCTGCCCTGCTGGCAGCAGTCACAGTCACTTCTTCCCTTTCAACTCAGTAAAATCCATATTATTCAACACAAAGGGGAAAAGCCACAGCAGAGCTCATTTCCCCACCCTAAGTCCCTGTTCTGCCGGGCTCAACACAGCTGAGGAATCCAACTCCAAACCCACACAGCCATGGAAAGGCAAGACAACCTTCCCCTCCTGGAAGGGTTCTACTGCAGGCAGGGCTGAAATTTGAAAGAAACTTTCAGATTCTGCTTGTCTGCAGCCACCCAGGCACATCTTAAGCAAAACTCTCAATTTTTTCTTTGATGTATGTATGTGTACATATATATATGCACATAGATGTAGATGTATATATCATATATTAACATATATGTGTTAATAAGATACCTACTGTCTCTCTTTTTTAAATATTGCAGATGCCAGACTTCTTAAAAATCTGCAGTACCTGTTCTGAAGCTGGATTCTAAGCTAATTCCTTAGTAAATGGAGAAAAAACCCAATGATTAAATATTTAGTTATTATTAATAATTTTATATATAGAATAATATTATATTGTTATTATATTTAGTTAATAACTATTTAGAAAATATTTCGTTTTATAAGCTGGGTTGTGGCTCTGCTAACAGGACATGGGTATTTGGAGAAAGAGATGTAGGCTTGTTTGGTGCTAAGATTTGTCTCTGTGTAAAACAAGCCCTTAAATAGCCTTTCCCAGAGGGAAAAAAGAAAAAGAGTAGATTAATTTAAGTGTAATTATAGGTTTGCTTCTACTTGCATTAATAACTAGCATTATGTAGTCTGCTGCTAATGTGCTTTTATGGATGGCAGTACCCTAATTCTTTGGAGGAGAGGATGTGCATGTGCACAGGGACCAGGGAAAAGAAAGAGCAATGCTGAGCAAGAGCAGAGTGTCTCTGCTCTGCTCTGCTCTGCTCTGCTCTGCTCTGCTCTGCTCTGCTCTGCTCTGCTCTGCTCTGCCCTGTCCTGCTGCCGTCACTTCCTCACGACGGCAATTCCTGTGACTCATTTCTGGGCATGAACCCCTTGGATTTGTACACACGGCACAGCTGAGGAGAAATGAGATCACAGGGTGCGATGTGACCGCTCTGCATCTGCCACTTGCAGCTCATGCCTGATACCCATGGCTGTCAGTCGGCCCCGCTCTGGGACAGTGTCACCAAGCCAGCCCATGGCCCTCTGGCCAAAGTCTCACGAGGTGCAGTGGGACAAGGACTAGACCTTGCTGAAGAAGCCAGCTCAGCAGTATCGGCCACAGCAGCCTGTCCGTTTGTGACTCTAAAAATCCTGTACACTTGTGACACAAGCCACCACCTGCTCATACACGGCACTTTTCAAGTTAAGCCACATAAAACTGCAACCGAGGAAACTAGTCACGAGCCTGTTGTCAGCTCCCCTGTCAGGCACAGAGTGAGCTCATTTCCCACCTGGCTTTGTGCCTGCTCTTCAGTTAACCACAGCAAGCACTTAGTCACTTGGAACAAGAACACTGTGTGCTTATCAGTCCCCAGTGGTGTCTGAAAGCGAGCCTCCTGGGGCTTGTGCTCAGAGCTGCAGCTGATGCTCAATGTGAATGCCTTTACCCCTCACTTCACCTGCCTCCTCTCTCCACCACAGCATTGGCCTTTGCTGAACATGCTCCTCACTAGGAGCCATTTCAGCCTGCTCGTGGTGACTCTGCAGACCCCCTCCTGCAGCAGGGAAACCCTGACTCTGCAGTGACACAGATAGGGAAGCTGAGGACAAGGACATGTTTGAGCCTGTGGTTCGCAGCCGAGCACCCCAAGGAGACATCACAAGCTGTCAAAATATCTAGACTCAAGTCTGCAAAGAGATGAAGAAGTTGCAGCCTCCAGCTTTCAAGCTAGAAGATTTGCCACTACTGCACTCCTTGGCACAGAGGTCAAGGCTCAGGCACCATGTATGGTGACTACACAGTAGTGACCATGGAGTCAGAGAACATCTGATGGGAATTTACATCTGTCTCTTCCCTCGGAGTTACACATCCAGAGTTAAGCCTCCACAGCAGTTTAGAAAGAACGGAGATGAAAGTATAATTTTGTTTCCCTAAAGCATCCCTGTCGTTAAAACAATAGATCAAGAATCAATCCCCTTTTGTCTGCCCCTTTTGTAAAAGCAGTTGCAGAGCAAGTGTCCCATCTTCCAGCTGAATGCTCCGGCCACCATAATTCTCAGGACAAGAGAGGAAAGACACATTTTATTTCTCAGTAGGCACATGAAGTCATGGCAAGAGATGGAAACAAACACCTGGAAGGACTGAGCAGCACAGGCCAGGGTTTGTGGGAGAAGCCCAGAGAGCACCTCAGAGCTCCTAGGGAACAGCAGATTCTTCCTGCATCCACTAAATGGGGTCCCTGAGATACCTGTCACTGGGTGGGGGACCACAACCACTTTAATCTCCTATAAACTGGAGCATGCTCAACTTATGTTGTGAGAAGCCTTGAAAAGGTGCTTTCTGAAATACTGCTGTACGTGAGTCTGTTCCTTAGAAATTACTTTATAAGAGAAAGATGGTGAAAAATACTATCAATCTCTGTAGCTGGTGTTGGGAACACTTGACAGTTGATCTCAGTGGAAGCTGATAGATGTACGAGCAGTGTTAGGTACGACTGTTAAAAGGCAAAACGAAGCAAAACACACCTGCCTATTAAGCGAATATTAAATGCATATACTGTAAATCTGTGAAGGTATACATACTTGTCTTCAGTTTGAAAAGTGAGTCACTGATTAAAGACAGGGGCCAGGAGCTGCAGGGATCCAGATCCAAGACTAGAGCAAGTGGAAAACAGAAATAATACAGAGTTTTTAAGAGCACATAATTGTCACTATACACACCCACGTATACACACATTGACTTATACTAAACTTTTCTTTTTGGTAACTGGAAATCAAACAGTCTTTAAAAGAAAAATCTTACTGAAAGCTGTTAACTTTTCCATCTTGAAAATATTCTCCTTTTTTTCTTCATAATTTCTCCTTCCTCAGACTTGTCTTAGCCATTCTCTCTCTCTCTCCCACCTTCTTTCTCTCTTGGTGACTAACAGATTTCAAGGAATGAACTTCAGAGGAGTTTGAAAGAAGAAAATCTCTTCCAGACTGACTATTTTTCGATTAACTCCTACAAATACCTATTGCGGGCAGTTCAGAAGACTGGCTATAAAATACACACCCTTTCAGCTGCAGTTCCAGGTTGGAATAATCAGAAGCTGTCAGTGAACTCAGTCAGCATAACTTTCTTGAGGATCCACATCCAGGACTGACTTTTGCAGTGTGAGATCACCCTTGCCAAAAGAAGATGTTCTTAACAAACACACCACTTTTTTCCATCACTTGCTTTTTTTGGTTTTGGCTTTTTTTTTTTTAACTCCTTAAGGGCATATTATTTTCCTTCTTGATTCAAATCCTCTCTCAAACTCACCTGAGACACCTACCTTCTGTTTTCATAGCCAACAGTGGGATTCCAGCAGCTCTTCTCTGCATCATCCACATAACAGCATCCACATAACCACTGGCACTTGGGCAGGCTGGAGCCCCCCTGCCTTCCTCCCTGCCTCTACTCCCATGCTCCCAAGGGGCTGTTGCTCCTGAGGGGACTGAAGGAGTGGTGGGGGGCTGTAATCATTGCGGGGGCCTAGGGAGCGAGGCTGGAAGTTGCCTGCAAGCATGGGGCTGTGAGCCTGGAAGGGGGGCTGGGAGCTGTGGAGGGTCCACACCTTTCCCTGCTCGCCCCAGCTTGCCCTAGCCACCAGCCTGATGTCACATACAAAGCACCTCAAAGGAGATGATTTTGCTGCCCAGTTGGACAGCAGGGAGGGCATACAGGAGCTGCTTGCCAAGCTGTGGGTGAGCTGGGGACTGAGGGGCTCCACTGCCAGCATCGTGTGGGGGTGGAACTCTTTCCCCAGACAGCCCTGGGCTAGGAGTCTGACACCTCCTCTCCCCAGGAATACCTCTTATGCTCCTCAGGAGATGCCTCTAGCACCAGCCAGGCCTCATGGCTGTGGAAAAGCCAGGTCTGCAACAGAAGAGAGAAGCTCTCCTAGGCTTCTCTTGCAGATGGACAGCTGGGTGCACAGGATGGCACTGCTGCCCCACAGCAGGGTGCCATGGGAAGAGACAGCCCATCTGCCAGCCTTGCCATCTCTCCCCAGGCAGGCAGTGGCACCCCAGCATGCACCCGCAATTTGAATACCAGGAGCAGCCAACACCTGCCACAAGCTGCCTCCTCTGCCAGCAGCACCCTCCACATCTTTTGCCAGGGGCAGGGAAAAGGCCGCTGACAGCTTGTCCCATCTGCTCAGGACAACTGCCATGATCAGAGCACAGTTCTGAGGGTGGAGAGCTAGAGGCCTGCCCCACACAGCCCTGCAGCCTGTGCTGCAGCTGTGAAGGACACAGCTGAGGTCCTGGGTAAGGTTTTCACTGGGAACCAGGGACCCACACAGCAGCACAGTGGGACCAGGCAGACAGCACAGCTGTGGCAATGCAGCAAGAACAAAGTTCTGGTGGCTGAGAGGGGCAAGGCCTCTGCAGCTCAGCCCATGCCTTATACCCATGCACAGTGGGGAACCAGTGCTACTGGCATGGCCTCTGCTACAGCTTCCCTGGGCAGGGATGTAGGGCCAGGGCACTGGTGACAAGCGGCAGAGCATGACCCAGCAATGCCAGCAGTGTGCATCAGGTGCTACATCAACAGCAAGTCACTGCAGGTGCCACATAAGGCTGTTGCAGAGCATCTGGCTCTCCTGTCCATCAAGACAGGGCCTCTGGAGGAGCTGGAGAATTGCTGCCTGGACTGCATTGGGTGCAACCCTGCCCAGCTCAGGAAGGCCGCTCTGCAACAGCAGGACAGCTCAGAGGAGAGGGAGCTTCAGCAGCTGGTGGTCAAGGTGAAACAATTCTCCTTGACATGGTCAGGGCATCTCACTGTCAGACTGAGGCAGACCCAGACATCTCCTGCCATGGCAGGTCCCACTGACACTGAGATGGCAGCTTCTGCCCTGGCTGGAGCTCCTTAGGAAGAAGGGCACCACACACCTCTTGCTCCCACAGCACAAGAGGAGGCGAAGGCAAGGGCAAGGCTGTGGCTGCAGTTGAGGGACCTGGCCTAAGGCACAGTGACAGCAAGAACACTTGCAGCATCTCAGTACACCAAATCTCCCTTGGCTGGAGAGCCTTTCTCACCCTAGCAGCACATGAAGATGGGGAAAACATGGCTTGTCCCATGCCTGGAGACCGTCAAGGACAGGCCAGCACAGCCATTGTCTCTCTGGCAGCACTAAGGATTAAGTGGCTTATTCATTTCCTCAAAACGCTCTAGCAGATGCTGGGACACCCTGCCTTGCCCCAGCATCGGATGATGGAGACACAGAGGCTTCTCCCTTGGCTCAGGTCCCTCAGCACCAGGTGAGCCAGGAGCACGTGGTTGGCACCAAGCATCCTGAGGCACTAAACATCCTGAGGCACTGGAGACACATGCACCACCTGGGGTTTGTGCAGCATGGAAATGCCTGTGTCCTCCCTGTCACAGCACTGACAGCGCCTCCCTCCCCTTCCCGTGCTCTTGTTCTTCCCTTGCAGCTGGCCTCCCAGCACAGAGGTGATGCACAGCCCTCCTGCACCACCCATTTTCTTGCCCCCAGCACTTGCAAGCCATGGAGAGTTACCTCCTGGCCAGAGCCCTGTGCACCACGCTCAAGGACAGCCTGAGCATGGCTGGTGCTCTATGCTAAGCTGGAGTGCCCCAGCTATGTCCAGGTAAGTCTGACAGGGAGGGAAGGAGCCATACAGCAAGCTCAGATGATCCCTGAGTCCGCATGCCTTATGCCAGCAAGATAGTTTTCAGCTTTTCCTGGAGGAAAAAGTCCTGCCTGTAGAAAGCCAACAGCAGTGACAATTACCGCCTGCTGCTGCAGCTAACCCACCTCCTGCTCTGCAGCCAGCTGTGCTGCACCAACCACCTGATAAGGCTCCTAAAAGCCCTTTCCTGCCTCAGAAGTAGTGTCATAGGGCAAGGGGAGGCTGCAGCAGCTCTGCCTGGGTATCTCAATACCTCTCGCTGGGGCCCTTGGGTATGAAGTCACCCTGGACCACAAGTGGTGACTCTTTCTCCCTCTGCAGATTGAAGAGGCTCTCACCCTGGGTCTTGCTCCAGCTGCCTTAAGCAGCCCTTTAGTGAACCCCGCCCCACCTTAATTGAGTGAATTGTGACCCAGTGAGTTGCCAAGGCTCTACTGAAAGCTAAGTGACAACCAAGCTCTTCGGCAAGTTTCAGGCTAAGCTTTATTTCTTTTAAGGGAGGAAAAATACCAAACCCAGAATACAGTGTTTACATTCAATCAGTCTCCTATGTAAGTTTAAATATTCATGTGGCACACATTTTCATAGCCAAGTGTTTCCTATTGACTGACATCACACTAAAAGACCAGACGGTGTGCAGTCACTGCATAGCTATGAATACAATACTGAAGTCAATGGAACACACTTTCCAGCTCCAATTCTCTTGTGCTGCCATGGTTTCAGCACGGTAGTAACGTTTGTTTCAGAAGAGCAAAACACTGTCCTTTCCAAGATGCTTTACAACAGATTTTGACTGACACCTTCTCAATGAGTGGAATTTTAAAAGCAATTCCCGTCTTCATTTGGATTGACAAAATCACAGGCTGTATTTAGGTTCCTGAGCGTTTACTTAAGATTTACATATTCGTCATCTTTGTTCGACTCGATGACACTGCCACAGGACACTAGAATTGCTTTGGATCCAGGCAGCATGGGTTTCACCTACGAAAGGCTCATGACCACAGCTTACCTTGCCATTACTCTGGCAGGAAGGGTACGCTTCTCTACAAAGGGATTTTAACAAAGGTACTCTGGGTTCTTTTCAGGAAACTCTGCTGACACCTGTCTTTGGGAAATTGGCTTTCTCCGAGTACATTTTCCCTGGTAAATACTTGCCAGTCTGAGGTAAAGTTTTTATCCTCTCTGTCTTCTGATGATGGGTTTTCACAAATCTTAGCAGGTTAACAATAGCAGCTGGTGTAATTCCAGGGATGCGGCTGACTGCACCAATCTGTGTGTGGAAACAGGAACAAGTTAACCAAGAACAAATTTACACACTGGAGCTAGTGAGAAATGAGATCAAAACCTGTGGGTATTCCTTTCCCTGATCCTCCTCACTCCCCATGTCCCTTGGGAAGACACAGAAGGGGTTTCATTGCTGCTCAACTTTGCTGTGGCCCAATATCTTACCGTCTGGGGACGGTTTGAATCCAGCTTCTCCCGCACCTCTGCTGAAAGCGATGCATCAATGGCAAAGTAATCTAGGTCCTCTGGCAGTCGAAGGGCTTCATCACGACGCACTTCTTCTATTTCCTGCTGTTGATTGACTACACACCACTCGTAAGCAGCTGTGATGGAAGATCAGGGAAACAAGACAACCAGCTATAGATGTTCATGTGAAAGAGGTCACTTGCAGAAATTCTTGGAAGAAGAACGAGAAATTCCACTGAGACTAGTCTCACAGACTAAAAAGCCTAATTCACAGCATTAACTCTGGCAGAAGTCATAATCTTTGATTTGTTACAGGAATTAAGATACACGGGTTGGCTTTTCCTCTCATCCCAGGAGAGGATGGTCTATTTGACAGAGCAGTACAGAGGAAAAAGCCAGGAATGAATATGAATAATCGATTTCACCTCAAAAAGTGAAACATAGGTGCATGCACAGGGCTGTGGCCTATGGCAAAAGGTGCATACTCTGATAATAGTGTTTCATTTCACTAAGCAGCAACATGAAACACACTGGTAGGAATGGATTTGCTCTCCCCTTACTGAACAAAATGTAAGCAGAATCCACTAACAGATAGAAACTCTGGTACTCTACCTTCTATTTTCAATCTCTCTGCCAGTTCTCTCCACTGAACAAACTTTCCCAGGGGCTCTGGGACAGCCCTTGCCAGAACCTCCATGTTGACCTCTGGATATTGAAGGATGTCAAAGGCACTAGGAGAACAACAGTAAGTTTTTATGTTAGGAAAGAGTCACTCGCATAAGGCAGACTTACAGCTGTTCCCAGCAAAAACTTGTAAAGATCTCAGTATAAGCCAGAACAACTGCAGAGCCAAGCTCACCTCCCTATTACCTCCTCTCAGTACACCGAAGAGCTGTTAAACTAAAATGAATAGCAGGATAGAAGGGATAGGTAAGGGCAGGAGGACCTTTCACACAGACTGAGTCAGCCAGGTCTTAGTCACTGATTTAAAACAATAGAAAAGGTGAGATAAAGGATGGGTAAGGGAATCGAGGACCTGTGCATGCAAGAACAGCTACCATCTGACACTAGCCTTATTAGCTTATTAGCTTTATTAAGCTTTCAGCAAAGCAGCAATCATCACCGCTTGGTGACACTCTCAGTAAGGACAGGAAGAACCAACTTGAGCAGGGGAGTACCCCCTTGCTTTGGGAGCCTTATGTCAGCACCAGGAAATGTGGTACAGTCAAAACACCAGATTTGCACTTATTCTATAGGCGAATGTCAGATGTCTGTCCCCAGAAGGTGGTAAAGCTGGAACCTTGGGAGTACTGACGGCTTTGGGAAGGATGGACAAATGCTGAGAAACCACTAGTCAGATATGCTAAAGCAAGCATAGGTTGGACCAGAAAGCTTCAGCTGTAGCCTGTACCTGACAGGTGACCTTCGACTGCTACTGATGGAAACTTCTGGTATTAACTGGGACCATTTGGATATGCTGAACTGAAGTGATTTTAGTGTTGCAATTCCTTCCTCTAAAGCAGCTCTTATTTTAACTGCTTGTTCATATCGCTGCTGTGATACACACCCAGCTTCTTCAAAACCTGCAGAGACAGGTGGCATATGAGACAAAGGTCTACAAACAGGTAGGGCTGCTCACTGCAAGAGGCAACATAACGAAATACCTCTGTGCGTGAGCCTGGCATCGGCATTGTCAGGCCGGAGGGACATGCGGAACTCCACACGGCTGGTGAACATCCGGTATGGCTCACTGGTGCCCAGAGTAGTAAGGTCATCAATGAGGACACCAATGTAGCCTTCGGTGCGACTGACAATGAAAGGGGGCTTGCCATGAACCCGTAGGCAAGCATTGATCCCTGCAATCACACCCTAGGCACACAGAAAACAAAACAAAATACATTTATGGGTCTCTTCATGGCTAAAATACCAGCACATCTGCCTCTGAAGACTCCTGTGTCTAACTGTACCCTGGAAAATGCAATAGTCTGTACTAGTAATCTAGGCAGTTTCTTTCTTGTGATACGACAAGTGCCTGAAGGGCTTCTTGGCCCCTGCTGACATGACTGGAGACAATTCCCACAATTATACCCACTGCAGTCTCCATGCTGAAACATTTGTCAGTCCTTCCAATTACTTGTTTTACTGCTATCTTGGTAACAGCAACTGTAGATACTAGAAGTAAAAATACCTCAGCAAGCCTGGGATCAGGGTGAACAACAGAAGTAAGAACATCTCACTAGCACAAGATAGGCCTAGCAAGACAAACGCCAAGGCAATATCCCTTTCTGAGTGCTGAGTGCAGACAATCAGATTCACCCACCTGAGCTGCAGCTTCTTCATAGCCTGTAGTGCCATTTACCTGGCCTGCAAAGAAGAGGCGCTGAACAAGACGAGACTCGAGAGAAGCAGTCAGTTGACGGGGATCTAAAAAATCATATTGCACCCCGTAGCCTATGACAAACAAGAAGACCGTTCTTACAGGAGGGATTTTGAAGGTCCCTATTTATCAGCAATCAGTGGGGCAGAATGACTTAGCCTTTCAACTTTTATTTAGGATTTAAAAACAACCAAGGAAAAATCCCTGCATCCAAGAATGAATTTTGTTTTGTATTTCCTTTGTTTTGCTATGCTTTAAACAAAATCTGTTTTTTTACTAACTGGTAACCAACATGGCAAACTGTTCAACCCCCTCACCTGGCTGTAACATCTTGGCTTTTTCCAAGCCTGGGATGGATTTGATCACCTGCTCCTGGAGCTCAGGTGGCAGCGTCATGGACATGCCTTGTGGGTAAATGACATTGGACTCCAAGCCTTCGGGCTCCAGCCACACCTGATGTTCTCGGTTTGAGAAGCGCATAACCTTTGATTCAAGAGAGGGACAGTACCTACAACAAAAAATAGCCATGAGCACCACCTGACATGGAGAAAAAAATAACTTTCCAGAAGCAAAGCTGGAGAGACCCACAGTTTCAGACAGATTGTCAGCTCATGTCATTGAGGGTCCTGCATGATGCCACATACTTACCGTGGGCCCCTTGTTGTCTCCCTTATATGGTTGTTCAAGTGGAGGTTATCATGGATAATTTGCTGGGCTTTCAGGGTAGTGCGAGTCAGGTAACATGACAGCTGATCTTCTGGCTGAAAGAGGCCAAAGCTCACTAAGTTAATCCAGCCACAACATTGTACTCTTACTGAACAACTCTGAGGATCCCCAAAGGCTTTTCCATGACAGTTGGCTCTCACTTCCTGCAGAGATGGGTAATGCAGTAACACCCACTATACAGACAGAACACAAACAACTGGAGAGCTTGAGCAATGTGCCCAAAAGCAGACCAAGAACAGTACAGAACCCGGGAGTCCAGAATTCAAGTTCTACTCTATACACTGTAATCCCAATTACAGGATGGATATTCCTATTAAAGGAACACATTTTATCACGGCATTCAAATTAACTACAGGAATTCAAAGCTCTGAAGTAAGGGGAGTAAGTGCTGACCCTACAGCTAACAGCCAGTTAAAGAGTTTGGTGAAGAACAGAAACCTCTCAAAACCCTGCAATTAACATGGAAAATTCAAGGTTTGGAGAAAAAAAAAAAAACCACCATGTAAAATATTTCACTGATTTTTCTGAAAGAGAGCAAATAAACTCACATTCAAAATGGTAATAATGTTGCACCTCAACTCCTCAAAACTTTCCTGCACATACCAAGGGCTGCAAGTGATACTAATTCCACCACCACTCCGTCTGTAACAGGTTATTGCAATTCCTATATGCTCTGGGGCAAATCAACTCCTGATACTTATTTTTGTGCTACATTATGTAACAACTACATTATGTAACAATCTGTTTTCCAAGATTTTCTTTGGAAAATTAAGTTTCTTCTGCTTTTAAGTTGCTGTTAACACGCCACCTCTGAGCTCTGTGGATAACTCCATCCTTTACTAGTCAACACTATTAATGATCTCTAATTTCAACATCTTAATCTTAATTCTGGAGCTGGAGTAACAAGCAAGACAATGTAAATCTCCACAATACAGGTCTAATATTGGAAGTATTTTGTTAACCCCCCCATGTAACCAGCACATGAAGAATACTACTAGCAATATTGTATTCCACGCAATTCTGATTCTAAAAGTAAAGACAGTTTTGTTCTCAAGTTGAGAAGCGAAAGGATAAAGGTACTTGCTTTCAAAAGAAAACAAGCAATTTATCCCTTTGCATTAAGAGCTTTCAGAAACCTACCATCACCTCCAGCATGAAACACAGCCCAGCCTCCCTTCCCAGCCAGCAACTCCCTGGCTGATCTTGAGCACGACATTCCTGGAAACGCTCCCCACCTGGCTCTGCATTTCATGTGTGATACCCCACCTTGATCCACACAGCCTTGCTGAGGAAGCTGAATGGCACTGGAGGATTGTCAGCTGCACGTTCCTCCAGACCACTGAAGTCAATCGTATCTTTGGCAAGTCGAGGTGGTGTCCCAGTCTTCAGCCTGCCCACAGCAAATCCCAGTTTCTCCAGAGTCTGGGCCAGGCCAATGGCTGGCTGGTCCCCTAGCCGCCCAGCTGGGTGCATCTCCAGTCCGATGAAGACCATACCTCTCAGAAATGTACCAGTGGTCAGGATAACACCCCCAGCATGTACTGTGCTCCCATCCCCTGAAACAGCAAGTTTTCAGAGATGCCCGTATTTTAGTATCAACAAAGCCCTGGTATTCTCGTGCTTCTATCTAAAACTAGACTAACAGTGTTCACTGAGGTTTTATCCATCTTTCATTACTTACAAAAACCAGCATTTCAATAATAAATGCATTAGTAAGTAGTTATTCCTATATTTATCTTATTCTTACGTCTGTTACTCCTAACACACAAAACCCACTCCTGGGAAAAATTCCTTTAGTTTGGAAAGCTTGTTTACTAGAACAGCAAGGGGTAATAAAGCATCAGTCTGCTAGTAATGGGACACCACTGCCCCGTAACACTGTCAGCAGCGCACACCATCTACCAAATAAAATCTCAAAATGGAGCATGGAATTCAGTAACACTAGTATGAAGAAAATTAAACTTAGGTAACCTCCCGCTATCCCATCAATCCAGGTATGTTTTCCATTGCATTACACATATTAACCCAGTTTAGTCCGCATTTGGTCTAAATCACTTCTACTGGCCAATTCAACTTTCTTGGTGATGAATCAGAAACGTTTACCTCCAAGACTGCTCTTAGTGTAGGGTAACTGAAGGTGCATACTGAGTTACTAGTGCATACCCAGAACGACTCCTGTGACTTGGCATTTCCCAGGATGGTCTGCTTCCGGCTCAGTCAAGAGAAGATCTTCCACAGATGCCTCATGAACTGTCAACAGTGGTGTGTTAAGGATTTCTTTCTGTCATGAAAGGAGTTACTGCAAAAATCTAGGAAGTTATGAGACATATGGGCAGTCCCAGACCCTGCTGATTTCCAAAACACCTATGATCCTCTTCCCTTTTCCATTCCTACCAGGTCACTGGCAAACACTCGGTTACTGTCCTATCCTGATTTATCAAAAACCTTTCATTCACAGGTAAGAGTTTAAACTCAAAAGGAACTATTTGGTCATGAAGCCTCACCTCTATATAAAATGTTAGAGAATTTTTTAAATTATGCTGAGCTCTAACAACTTATGCTGCATTAAAGTACCAAACAGAAAGGTATCTAGGTTTTATAGGAAAACATTAAAAAACAAAAACATCATCCTCCTCTGTAGTTTATCCAAATACTTCAAATTTGAGTAATTCATTCTAACAGTGCAGCCCACAATCACACACAAAAAAATCTCTCAAAATAAAAACCTGTTTTTAAACTAGTCATCGCTCTTCCCCTTCTCTTAAAATACCCCCAATCCCATTTAACAGTCACTGACGTTTTTACCAGACTGTACATATGAATACACGGTTAACACATCCTTCCCAAGGGCCGCTCACACTAGCACTACTGCTCCACAGCTGCTGCTCTCCAACCCCTCGGCCTCAGCTGGGCCGAGCTCCTGCAGACACCGTCCTGCCTCTGCACAAAACCAAGTTTAACCGGCACACGCGACTGCGAAAGGGAAGAAGGGGCTCCGGCGCCGGCCCCCGCCGCTCTCACCTGCATGTTCTCCTTGTAGACGCCCCGGTCGATCTGGGCGCGGAGACCCCACACTGCCGGGCCCTTGCAGCGGTTCAGCACTTTATAGTGCACTCCGGAACGGTCGCAGACGCGGCCACACAGCCCGTCCAGGGCGTCCACCTCTCTCATAAGATGACCCTTCCCGATGCCACCGAAGGAGGGGTTGCAGGACATCTCCCCTAGCAAGGAGAAACACGGACACCCCTCACTACTGCCGCCCAAAGCTCCCGCGACCTGCCCGGCTTACTGCCCCTCCCCACACCGGGGAGACCCGAGACGGCCGCAAAAAAAGGACCGGACCCGGCGGCAGCGGGAGCTGGGCGCCAGTATCCCACGACACCTTTCCCCTCAAGCCTGGACCCGACCCGGGCACCCCCCGGCAGTACCGATGGTGCTGATCTTGTGCGTGAGCAGCAGCGTGCGAGCCCCGCCGCGAGCGGCCGCTGCCGCCGCCTCCGTCCCCGCATGGCCCCCACCGATCACCACCACATCATAGCGCGGTGCCACTGCCGCCCCGACCTCACTGCCCGCCCGACGGCGTCCAGGCCGCGGCACCGCAGGTAGCGCCAGGCGGCGCCAGCTGCTGCGCAGCAACATGGCACCCTCCGCGAGCCGCAGCAGTGCCAGCCCACCCGGTAGAGGGGAGTGGCCTGCGGGCGGAACCGGAAGCGCGGGTCGGCCATGCCGCCGAGCCTCGGCTGCGGGAGAGGCGGAGCCGTTTGATCCCGAGGGGCGGCCGCCCGTTTCCCCCGCCCCGGCGGGCGGTGCTTGCTGCCGGGGGCCCCGCCCGCCGTTTTGGCGGTAGCGAACGGCTGGTGAGGCGGGGCCGTCCCGGTGCTCGGGTGACCTCTGCCCACGCGCGGGCGGGGCCGCCCGGGAGCGGGAAAGCGCTTCTAGTGATTGGAGGGAGGTGGGCGGCCGCGCCTCGGGATGGCCCGGCCCAGCCGAGCTCAGCCTGGCCGTTGCTGTCAGAGCTTTGCCGCGCCCGGGCCGTCGGGCGGAGCCGGGCAGCGCAGGAGAGCGCGGACGTCTCTCCCCATCCGGCCCAGCAGGAGTTTCGTTTCTCGTAGGAGGCGCGCTGCCTGAAAGAGGAACCTGCCTGAGGCGAGAGGCGGGAATCTGCCGCCGGCGGGCTGCGCTCGCCGTTCGGCTGCAGAGAGGGAGCGGAGGCCATGGACGGCGCCGGCGGCAGAAGCGAGCGCGGCGGGCGGGAGACGCGGCCTGCAGCGTCACGGGGCCGGGGCGCAGCTAGGGGGGCAGCCGGGAGTACCGCGCGGGGCCGCGGCACAGGCGGCAGGCTGGGCGGCGCCGCGACCGCCCGGGCGCCGCGGAGGGACGGATCCACTGCCCGCCGCGGCCGCCCGGCGCAGCGAGCCCCCGCCGCCAGGAGTCTGCCGGCGGGCGCGGCGGCGGGCGGCGAAGAGGCGCCCGCGGCTCCTCGGGACAGCGCACGAGCTGATGGAACTGCCGCGGCGGGGAGGCAAGCGGCAGTGCCCGACGGGGTGGTCTTCGCCCCCGTGGCCGCCCGCCAGCCCCCGTCGGCCGCGGGCGTCCTGCGACTCCGGGAGGTGCTGTCGCGGCTCAGCCTCGTTCGCCAGCACGTGTCCGAGGCGTCTGCGCTGGTGAACCAGGTCGTGTTGCACCTGATCCAGGCCATCCGCAGCCAGGACGGATGCTTCAGCTCCATCGAGAGGCTCAGCGCCGGCAGCTACTACGAGCACGTCAAGGTGGGTGCCGGGGGCGCCGGCAGCGCCTCTCCCGCTGGGATCCGGTGGATGGGACGCACCCGGGTGGCTGGCGGGCTGGCTTCCAGGCTGATGCCGCGTCGCAGCCGGGGCGACTGGGGTGGTGTCCGCCACGGGAGCTGGAGCCCTGGAGCCCGGCAAGCGGAGGGCGCGCGGGCGCGCACGCGGCGGCTTCGCGCCACTCCTGCCGCGCGAGAACAGCGGTAAGCTGTCCCTTCCGACGAGAAGGGGCCTTAAGGATTACTGCGTTAATTAACAACTAATCATAAAGTAGCTATCTCGCTGCAAGATGGATGTATGTACATTCAGTAAGGGACGCTGCCGGAACAAGACTCGCTTTAAAGCCGCAGCAAGCCCCGGCCCTTGCAGAACGCGCAGGTAAGCCCAGCGTAACCGGAGGAGGTGTCGGGGACAGGTCTGCGTGAAGGGCCACGCGCCAATTTTTAGTTTAAAGGTTTTTCACAAAGCAGGAGAAATAGGACTACTTTTTTTCTGGTTTCAGCTCAGTCTGAAACAAAGCCAAACGGGGACAGTTTTGTTGTTTTTTTTAAACCAGCTTCAGGCATAGCAGTGTGGGTTTTTTTCCTCACAGCTGATTTCTATGTGCAAAAGGATGACTAAGATCAGCATTCATGCATTACTCAGAACAGCTCAAGAATCTTAAAACTCTCTTAAGTATTATTGACTTGGAAAGCTGGGAAATGAACTGCTATCAGTAAATTGCTCTTCTCCACTCCAATGCACAGCAATCTTGTAATACAAATCCACTTGTAATACAATCCAGAAATAAGCTCACATTTCACACCAAACATGAGAAATACACCAAGGCAGTTGAAAGCCTAAAGAGAATAAAACCTAAGTTGCACATTGACTGTTACTGTACTTTGTAGGTATCTGAACCAAATGAGTTTGACATCATGCTTGTAATACCTGTTGCAAGACTTCAGCTGGATGAATGTGATGACACTGGAGCCTATTATTATCTATCATTCAAAAGAAATCCAAAAGAAAAGTATTTGTTGAAGTTTTTAGATGAAGATGGAAAATTATCTGCCTTTAAAATGCTTGAGGCACTAAGAAAAATTATTAAGGAAGAAGTAAAAAACATTAAAAGTAAGTACTGGGAGAACACACTTCACCTAGAAATGCTAAAAATCCAGTTACATTGCGCATACACATTGCCCAGTCGTTAATAAAATGTAAATTTTTTTTCCCCCACTCAACTTGTCTCTTTGTGGCAGGAAGTAGCTATAGCTGTACCCAGTATCTCTTGCTCTGTCTACCACTCTCTTGCTCTTGTGGTAGGAATGACCACAAATACATCAGAGCTAACCATGTTATGTGATTAACCCATTGCTCCACTATACAACCCTCGTTTTATGTGAAAATAAGGAATATTAAGGGTTCTGTCACATGCTTGGTACTTCCTACATGACTATGTATTTGGAATCTATCTGCCCTGTACAAAGAGCCATTTGCTGAATTTGGCAAAAGGAAGAACCTTCTTTTATACGTTACCTAGGATTTTATATAGATATGTGTAGAAAACATACCTGTTTTAGGGTGCTTTTTTCTCCAAAGTCTTCAGAGACCTTAATGGCCCAATCTCTTCAGTCCCAGTGTTTTTAACAGTGAAACAGTTCATTGGAACACTTTACTGTATTCTGATTCTGTAGACACAATAAAAAACAAACAAGGAGTGTTCCTTAATCGGTAGAACTCCTCAGCAGGCCTTCTTAATGTTTTATTTAAAATCCATATCCTGTAGGATAGATCCAGACTGAACTGAGGTATTTCTTTTGAGTGATTATGAATTCCTCTTAAGTAAAAATCTTGACATTTAAAAAAAAGTTCCTAATATATATATAATTTTCTTCTTTGTTATATATACATCAATTTATTCTTTGTTACTAGATGTGGAAGTAACTGTGAAAAGGAAAAAGGCTGGAAGCCCTGCAATAACTCTTCAGATCAAAAATCCTCCAGGAGAAATATCGGTGGACATTATCTTGACTTTGAAAGTTCAGCAGAGCTGGCCGCCCAGCACACAGAATGGCCTCAAAATTGAGCAGTGGCTCGGAAGAAAAGTCAGGGGAGACTTCAGAAATACATCACTTTATTTAGTAGCCAAACAAAACAAAAAAGAAAAGGTTCTAAGAGGTACCTCAGATACTGACAATAAGTCTTAAGTTATGAAATATGTTCTCTATACTTGATCATGTACAAGTCTATAAAAAGGGTATCCAGATTCGGTTCAGTATTCTGCCTTCGAGGTACAGATCTTTACCTTTTCCTGGATATACCCAGATCAAAGACAACTGAAATCCCTCTATAAAACTTCAGGTTTGTGACACTGCTTGTCCTGTACTGAAACCTAAAGACAAAACTGCTCTGCCATTGTATACTAACCATTCCTGAGAGCATTATATTAAGTCTGCAAAGTCAGACACATGAACATGGACCTACTCTGGGCTAGTGCTGTACTTAACAGCAACATCCAGTCCATTGTAAGAAAAAAAATAAAAGGAGGTTTCTAAAAAGGCAGGGAACATCCCCGTAAGTGGAACTCCATACACAAGTCACATACTTTTGCAGGAAGTAACTGTACTTCTCTAGCAAAACGTTACTTCTTACTGAACTGTGATATGGCTACAACATTTTTTTTTTTTTCTGTCAGTTTGTGGAAATGTCCCAACTTGCCATTGCATTATGAGAACTGATGATTGCAGCAAATAGTTCAGGCAGTCTGTTATTTTAATTAGCATGCCTACCTTAACAATGCCAAATAAATCATTAATGCTCTACTAGGGTATCTCTTCCCATGAAAATTAAATGCAAATACTAACTGAACCAAACAGGGAAGGGAAACAGTCTAAGTCACGTCAGAAAGACACAAATGATTGCTGGTGTTTTAAAAACAAAGAGTTGAGCTATGGTAATCATTGTTTTCAGAAACACTGCGAGAACAACAAAAATAAATGCTTTAGAACAGTCATCTTACTTGAGAAAAACTCACAAGCCTACTATTTTGCACAAAGAAATTGAAACCAGTGATGATTTTTTTATTCAAAACCAGAATGGTTACACAGTAAGGCTGGTAATACAGAACAGAAATTCGAAAGTAGATTTCTATGAGTAGTGTGATTACAGAATCACAGAATTGACTGGTTGGAAGGGACCTCTAGAGATTGTCTAGTCCAACCCCCCTGCTAAAGCAGGTTCACTTGGAGCAGGTTGCACTGGATTATGTCCAGGCAGGTTTTGAATCTCTCCTGAGACTCCACAGCCTCTCTGGGCAGCCTGTTCCAGTGTGCTGCCACCCTCAAAGAAGTTTCTCATGTTTACATGGAACTTCCCATGTTTCAGTTTGTGACCATTGCCCCTTTACTGCTGGGCACCACTGAAATTCCCCAAATCATGTTCAACAAATGCAGGAAAGTTCAGATTTAAGCTTAATTTAAAAGTAAATCCAAACATCCTTAGAATGTAATTAAAGCCTCCAAAAAAAAAAAACCTACATCCTATATTAATAATATTCCAACTGTCTTTGTGTGGAGCAGCTGGGGAACTAAGTAAGAATTAAGTAGGAATTAAGTAATTGCAGTTACAGAATTGAATTTTAGTGCAAAGAAATTGATATTCAAAATTAAGTAAATTATAAAGTGTCTTTTTTTTCGTAGTTATAGATACTGGTACCTGTTGCTGTGTAACAATTTAACAATCTTGTACTCAACTTTAGGAAACACCTGGCGACTCTCTTTCTCACATATTGAGAAGGCCATGATCAACAACCACGGGAGCTCAAAGACATGTTGCGAATCTGATGGACCAAAGTGCTGTAGGTTGGTATTTCATATAAATATTTAAATTTAAACCTGTGGGAGCCAGGCTGTCTAGCACTGCTTAACATTTAAGAATCTGATCTAAAACTACTCGTAATAAGGGAGCAAGAATAAGGCTTTTAGGCATCATTGTTCTACAGGGGTACAGCACTGCATTCAACATTACTGAAAGTCTGACCTGCAGTTACTCAGGAAGAGGTGGAAACAAATCACAGTGCAGGTTTACAGTCCAGACTTGCCTTACAAAGCAAAAAGATAGGACTTACTAAACAATCTTTCCCAAACTCAGTCCTGTTTAGAAGAGCCACCTTGAAAGTCTGATGACACCGCTTTCTGAGCTTTCAGAGCAAAATTACACTTTGTACCAAGGGAATTTCTAAAATGATGGTGAGAAAAGAACTGCTGAATGCAATCAGGATGAATAAATGTGATTTTTCACTCCCAGTAAAAAATAGTTTCCACGTTTCTTCAAAGATAAAGAACAAAACCCACATGAGGTACAGAACCTCCTTAATGGCAAACCAACTTCTTACTTTACTTAATTACATCTGGTACTGAATCAAGGCAGTCACAAGAGAAGTAATGGACAATTCTGTCTGTGCTTTATGAATATTACCAGACATGCTATGCCCCTGCCTAGCAGTGCATTAAACTATATATAACTTTCCCCCTCTTGGTGTGCCACAGGAAGATAGTGGCATTTCCTTCAGTGTAAATACAAGCCAAAAGGGCAGCTCTGATCTTAAGTGGTGCTCCAAGTTCAGGTTATACTGGTAGAATCTGCAGCTGGGAGTCTGTACTATGCCAGCACATTGCGGACTAACGCTTTGTACTTTTGTGTTGCTGTGGCCACTGGTGAAAGTGGTGTATACACAAAACCTTGTTTAAAGTAGAAATCCTTCATTACTAGAATCTGACTTCATACGCAATAGCTTTACGATTTTCCATTGTATCGCTGCACTTATTTTCAGATTTTATTCAAAACATTATTGAAACTGTTATTCTGTTAGAGTAAGAACATTTTTATTGCTTTCATGAATAATGTGTATTCAAATATCTAAAATACATATTCAGGACTATGTTGAAGGTACTTAATCAATTTTTATTTATTTAACAGGAAAGGCTGTCTTAAGCTTCTGAAGTATCTTCTAGAGAAACTTAAAATGAAATATCCGAAAGAGCTGGAAAAAATCTGTTCATATCATGTCAAAACTGCTTTTTTCCACTCATGTGTCATGTGGCCAAATGACACAGACTGGCATTGGGGAGACCTGGAACACTGCTTTCAGAAATACCTGGGGTATTTTCTGGATTGCTTGCAAAAGTCTCAGCTGCCACACTTTTTTATTCCCCAATACAACTTGCTCAGCCTGGAAGATAAAGCGAGCAGTCATTTCCTTTCAAGACAAATAAACTATCAATTGAATAACAGATTCCCAATATTTCAGGAAGAGCATTAAATCCATTGTTTACAATAACTAATTGTGTAGATTTGCATGTTTAAAACCAGAAGGTCTGCACTTCAAGTTACACCTCAGTAGTCAAGAACACCAAGAGAAAATTGCATAATTCAGTTACACTGCTTGGCCATAACCCTTGAAAGAAATATGATGTTTTAGTAATATTTATCTTCCCTATCCAAAATGTAGATGTCACCTGCAAACTATCTTCAAGGTTGTCATGGGTTGGGGCTGGGCCCACCACTAGATGAATGACAGATGCTCCCTACTAACCTATCTTCCAAACCTGTCTTTCAAAGGGGAAGAGAAAGGGAATAAGGGAGGTAGACCTATGGATTGGAAAATGAAAACTGCTTTAATGAAAATAATAATAAAATGACATACATATATAATGTAATACCGATACTGAACCCAGTCCCCCTGAAGGCAATTATGTCACTGTCACCACTGATGCTGTGGGCAGGCACTGGGGAACTCCCAGACTGGACTCAGTGGCAGATGGGAACCAGATGCAGGAGCTGGATTCTGGAACTGGGTTCAGGAATACATGGATTGGGATCAAAGGCAGAATGGACAAGAGTCCTCAGACGCTGGTCATTGAAGAAGAGAGCTTGACCCTTGTGATCCCTCAGCTTTATACCAAATGTGACATCTATGGGATGGAACACCTTGTTGGTCAGTTCAGGGTCACCTGTCCTGTCCACTCCTCCCCACAGGAGCGGCCTCTCACTGCACCACCATCGTGGCACGCAGGATTTAGCAGTGACCTTGGTCTGCACAGGAGCAAGGATGAGCAAAATCCTTTCTGCAAACCAGTCCCTGGTAGTAACTGCAAACATCAAGCGTTATCACCTATAGAAGCAGACACTATCTGCAAAACTATACTGTTAACTTCAGAAAGTGCAGCCACTCAGCAGAGACTGAGCTGAAGAGTAAAATCACTGAACAGAATTAGTGCTGTTCTAACTCAAACCAGGACAAAGGTATACTAAGAATGTATAGAAGAATTTGCAATAGTTAATTTTCCATATGTAATTTCTACAATTCCAAATATAAGGCATCAATGACTAGATAAAGTGAAAAATGGCAATTTGATTTATAATTAAGATCCACTGCAGAATATCCAAAATATACTCTTGCTTTCAAAAGGGATAAATAAATAAAATCAAATTGCTAGAGTTACTTTGACATCGACCAGAACAACTTGTCCACATCAACTGAGTGGAGGAAGACCTTTTGCAGAGGAAAACCACCAGCAACAGTGAGCAGAGAAAGAATATGGTATCAAAACAGTACTAAGTTCCTGAAGTAACTTTTCTGAGTCTTCAGAATTGTTTTGGAAATCAGTCTTTTCACTGGACACTGGATGGGAAGCAATCATTTATCTAATGTGCTGCAACAGAGTAAAAGTTACTGTGCCAGTGAGCATTTGTGCGATGAATCTTGTAGAAAGAAAGGTATCTTCCACTCGTATCAAGGAGGAAGAGTCTCCGCGTTTCAAGGGTCTACAAGGACACTGTCTGCAAAAATATGCTGTTCACTTCAGAAAGTACAGTTAGAAGAAACTTAACTAAAAAGTAGAATCTCTGAACAGAATTAGTTCTGTTCTAACTCAAACCAGGACGTTATGAGAAAGGTTATCAAAACCAAAACGCAGCATGAATCTGATATCCTCAGAATGCAAATTCAGTTCAGTTTTCTTATGTTGAGGAATATGTGTTAGGAAAAAATAATTATTATAATATTTCCTAATAATATTACCAAAATCATGCAGGTGATAATAAGTACACAGCATTTGGGAACTGCTGTGCTGTAAGTAAATACATCTTCTGCTTTTTCTTAAAGAAGCCATGGGAAGTCCATATTTTTAGCCTACTTTTTGAAGGCAAAATAACCTACTGGCTTAAGTAACACCCAGATTTTACCTCAATTATGAGCAAATAAAAAAGAGGGAAGGCCATAAGAACATTTAGAGAATAATTTTGCCAAAAGATTGTCATCTCATGAAATTCAGTTTATTAGTTTTTCATTTACTTGTATGACACATGGGTAAACACAAGTTCAGACCAAACTCCTTCCCATGTAACTTCCAAAGACCGAAACCATTCCCCATTATCATTAGCAGTCTGCGTGACTGATAATAAAAACGCCTACACCATAAGCCTTGAATTAGAATTGATTTATTGAGTGAACTCCCCAACTTGCATGTCTAAGGTCAAATGCCTCACATACCAAAAGGCAAGTACCTTGTATATCTAAAGCCAAATGTCTTGCATATCCAAAGCCAGGAAAACAGCAACTTCTCAGACTGTCCCAGATCCTGGCGACATCTGGGACACATGCAGGTAGTCACGTAGTCCTGTTTGATAAAGAATATAAAAGCAGGACCCCTTTCACAGCAACGTTGGAGACCTCACCTACGAGTGGACGCACTGTGTAGGAATTCCCAGTTGCTGGGAGGGTTCTTCAAATCCTTTGCTGTGACTGGGGCTCCCCAGCTGATGTACAGGATTTGGATGATGGTAACGTCTTAAAGGCAATTGGTGATGTATCTATCTTAATCACAACAGCTATCTTTCTGTACTAATGATTAGGTGCGTTGCTTGCTTTTTGCACCCTGCTTACTCTTTTTTTCCTGCTTTGAACTAAAGTAAAATACGTTTATTTTTGTTTTTAACTGGGTGTCTGTGTCCTTGCTGTTGAGCCCCCGGCATTTAGCAAAACAGTGACAGAACCTAGCATCCAAGTGTAAAATTTGAATCTTTATTTGAAATAAATAGAAGTTGATATTCAAATGTATTTCTTCTTCATGTCTTTAATATCACTCTAGTAAACTGTTTTTCTTACTTAAGCTAAAAAATTACATTCATAAGAACAAGAGTAGAAGTTGTTTTCTTTCCAAGTTAGCCACAAACGCGTACTTCTTGTTATGCTCTCCTCCATTAGGAGGAAATGCAGACATCTCCAAAAAAAAAAAAAAAAAAAAAAGCCACACTCAAGACACCAGTCTTAACAAAAGTGACTTTCAATTGTAAGATTTAAAATAAAGAATTCTTGCTTCATCAAACATCAGTTACTGCAAACAGCAGATTTCAGCTAAGTTATGAAGCAGGGGATCTTTGTGTTACTAGTTAATGATTAATAGGCATATAGTACTGGTATAACATAGATAACAATGGTATGTCTAGTGGAGGCAAAATTTATCTCTGAGAAACAGGAACTAGAGACCACCAAAGCATACAAAAACTTGTTTTGCAGTTCTTGGCAGCAGAATGAGGGGCATCTCAACCTAAGTTCACTCAGAGGACATGGTGATGAAGACTACAATGACAAAGTAAAGACCACCAGAGGCCCCTGAAGACCACATATGGACTGTAGCACGCATGCGAACAGGGGCAGTAACCAATGCTAATAATTTCTCGGGAAATGTATGCATATGTTAATCATTCATCAGAAATCACACAAATATCTATTTGTAGAATGTATATAATTGGTATGTGCTTTTGTCTCGGCATGGCACATATGGAGGAGCATTCCCCCGTGTCGTCCAGCGCTGCTAATAAAGAATACCACTTAACAGTGAAAAATCCTTGCTGTTAAGTTCATTCTTTTAATGAGTTATCTTTGGAAATAATTCTGCATGCCACTGGCAGATGTGGCATATCAATGCAGAGGTATAGTATTTTGAAGCCATACTGACAAACATTGTTTACATTCACTAATCCATTTCTCTGCAAATAAAAGGAAAAATAATCTTTTACATTCTTATACAATAACACTATACTTAATTAAAAATAACCACCAAACAAACCAACAATATTTGTTTTTAACCAGTAGATAATGGCTTTAGAAGTTATGCACATCACACAAGAAAAAACAATGAAATTAATTTTTCCGAAGTGAAAATAGTGTCCAAGTGCAAAACAAGATTTATTTCTATATAAAATTAATTCAGTTTTCCTTTCTAAGCCACTCTTAAAAACATTTTATTTCAATGGGTCAGGTACAGAAAACAAACTTCTAAATTCAAGCCCACAGATGCTAATAGTAGCTTCAGTAACTTCAGTAACTTCAAGGAATTACAGTTGTTTTGGGGTAATTCTCCAAGGCCTTCGTATACCTTTGTCAGTCTCTTTTCTGATTTGAAATTGTTTGTATCTTTCTGCCATTGCAATAAGCTTGTTAGGAACTGCCTGATAAGAAAGCAACACCAAAAACAAGGTCAGTTTTAAGTAACTCTGAACTTAGACTTTGCTTTACAAAAATGCTACTGATTTGTTCCTAAACTTGATTTTGTTATTTATCTGGCTCCCATCACTTTGCTGATTTGTCTTTTCTGTAGAGATGCACACAGAAATCTTTTAACATAAAATTATACTGAAGTAGACTAAAAAAGAATCAGCAGTGTCTCTGGATTTTCAATTACATATGTATGCTAGTGCATATAACCAGCTAATTAAAACATCTATATTTCAGATAGAAATGTATCTTTCAGTGATTACTAACAGCTGGAAAAAATGTCCAATGCCACTACAAGGTGATACCATACTGTGTATATATTTGAATGTTCCTCTATTATGGTTGATACTAAATTCCTTTTGGAAGTTTGAAGAGGCTCTGAAGAGAAACTTAAAAGAACCTTAAAGCAGGTTCTTAAAATGTTGCCACAGGAAGGGTTCTCATATGGACAAAACAAAGCTAAAAGACAAGAAGGGCAGGAGAAAGTGGTCAGATCTCTTGCCACTGGGAAGTCACAAGATCCATGGTGCTTTTTGGCACGTTTGTAATTATGTGGAAAAGGAGGTGACACTTTGTCACCTCAGAGTTACGTTTGTAAGGACTGAGGCCAGATGCAAAGAATTACAGACTGTATTGAGTGACACTGATAACAATGAAAGAAAAAAGCCATATACCATTCTTAGAGATCATGGAACAAAGGTAGTGCCCAACAAGTCTTCTTAAACCAGATCAGACATAATGTACACATTAATGCAGTGTTGACTGCAAAAAGCAGTACCGGTGACTGTGTACTGTCAGAAGAGGGTTTAGATCACTAATCTATCGAAGCCAGCCCACTTGAGCCATCTGCTACAGCATGTAGCCATGCAACAGGTAGAAGATACCCAGTCCAGAATCAGTTTCCTGACCAGAGGGTGAAAAGCAAGCTTCTGCATTGCATGTGAGGATGGTATTAATGTGATTGCTCAGCCTCTGCGGTTTGTCCCTCCACGACGGCACAAATACAGTGGGAACAGTACAGAACCAACAAATTTTAATACCTTTAAGTCTCCTTAGAAACACTTAGACCTGGCAATGCTTGAACAAGTGAAGAATGCAGCCAGGACAAAGGGCCTGGAGGAGGAGGAAGGTATACTCCTCCAGTTCCAAGTTCTTTTGTCAGGCTTTATAATTCAGCAATGCCTGCCGTTTGCTATCTGCAACTTTTCTTAAGCTGGACAAGCATCAGCTCGCTATATACTTTTTATGTGCTGCATTGCTCTTACTGGTGAACAACTGCCTTGGCTGTCAGGACTCCACAGAATGGAACGCCTATGGAATAGTCTGTTCGGCCTAAGATTTAAATGCTGTTTAAAAATCAAGTGAAAAATGATGCATCTCTAGCTGAAAGTCACTACAGACTTGTATCAACAGAGACAGAAGGAATGAGGCAGATTAGTTTTCAGTTGAAACATGGGATGATTTTCTTCCTCAGTATCAGATCAGATCCTCTTACAGCATGAAACAATTTATTCAAACTAAAATTGCAACAATTTCTTGCAAGGGTGTTTTTTGAGCAGGCACAAGGAAAGAGTGGGAAGAAACCAAGACAGGGAAAATAAAAATCTCAGTGAGGTAATATCCAGCATCTAGTGGTTTTTGATATTTTTTACATGCTCAATCTGTGTACCTGCTAAACATGTAAGCTAGGTATGGTAGTCCAAATGAGAAAGCAGAAAAGGATAACAATGTCCTAATTTATATGTAACATTCTTCTTGGTATTACAGAGATCAGTGTTTTTTCTGCCTGATTCCACAATAAATCCGTCCATGCTCTTAGTAAGCTTATATATAACATCCCTGCAGCATGATAAAGAAATCTTCTGTCGTACTGGACAGTACTTCTGCCTGTACATTCAGAATCGTAGTGAACATCTGGCTAACAAATGCACCTTACTTATTTTGAAATTGAAGTACTTTGAACCTTCAGACCATGTTTTCAGTTGCTTTCCTTCCTTTTTACATGATGCTTTGAGACTGAAGTAATGATATTTTCATTGTCATGAGGAAAAAACCTGCCTGCATGGATACTTCCCTTCTACCAGCTATAACTAAAAGTTTGAGAATGATGCTGTGACTAACAGTTACCCTTGAAAGTAAGGATTCAGAGATGCTCTTTTCTCCTCTGAACTCAAGAGATGTGTTCTCAGTTGAACTATCACATATTAAAAACGTCTGAGAACTTCACAGTCTGTAGCAGGAGACAAGGCATGGATGGTAACGGCTGACTGAGAATACAGAATAAAGTGCCTCTAAGTTCTATTTAAGTGGCTTCAAAGTATCATTACTGGTTTTGTCTCTTACCTGTTCTAAAAAAAAAAAAAAAAAAAAATCAAAAAACAAAAAAGCCCCAAACAAAGAAACCCTCACAACCCAAAACAAAACCTCAAAACATGAACAGCCCCAAAACCCCCAAACAAAAAACACCACCCCACCCCCCAAACCTGCAACTTTAAGAAATTATTAGCAGACAACTCTTGTGATAGTGTTTTTTTTCTTTTCCTCTCTCAAAAGGATCTTACCAGGTTTGCAATAAGTGGCATAACATCTTTGAAAGAAGAGTTGTACAACAGAAGATTTAGGTTGAGTTCTAACTCGGGGTTTAAAGTTTGACTAAGCGTTCATAACAACCACGGGTCCTAGGTAAAAGCAATTTAACTTGTATTCAAACTCCCACACCTCCCCAAAATTTTTTTCAACTCACATCAGGGCATGAACAGGGGGTGTTCTATAAATCAGGCAAAATACTATTTCTTGTTACAGCAACAAACAGCAGTGTAATTGTCTCTGCCTTCTCAGATATGGTAGCAAGCAAGAAGTTCTTCTTTTAAACAAAGAAAGAAATCACATTGCAGTCCTATTTCCCATACTATTTACAAACACCCGAACTTGAAAAAGTACACGCAGGTGTCACAACTGTCAGACATAAAAACCTGAAGGACAGTTTAGTTCTTCTGATGTAAGTATTGCTAATGTTTACGCTGTTAAACAAGAACATCGTTACACATGTCCAGAAGTGAAATACTGGAATAAAATACTATGAAATAAAATAGAACCTATTATTCCTCTAGAGACCTCTATGTGTGCCTATGTTTATTCTTGGGATGTGGAAGGCTTCAATTAAGGTTCCCAGTTTTTCTGGGATTCATCTGTAAGGCAAAATACAGCTAAGGATATCCAGGACAAGAGAGATTGAAGTACCCGTTTTCTGTCTGAGACACTACATTCACCAAGAAAGGTGAAAGCCCACTTAAGACATTCATGAACTGTTTCAGGTGGTAACCCAGAACACATATAAATCTTACCCACTAAGATGTATTCTTACTTGGTTTGCTCTTTCCAGAATTTCTATCAGCTCAGATGCAACCCTCCAATCATTCTTAGTGAAAAGTGTTACTGCCACGCCAGTACGTCTAAACAAGGAATGAAGTAACTGTTATCTTCAAAACAACTGCTGCTAGGCTCTTCCTACTGACCTATACACTAATCAATTGTACTACAGGCAATATTATTAAACTGGTAGATAAAACTGGCTTGAGTATTTACTCAATTTGCACATGACAGAAAGTGTCTTTTCATGAAGATCAGAGTACGGCAATTCGCCTAAAATGGAGTGAAGGCAAAAGTGGTTTATAATTTTGTTCAATAAACCTAGCATAAAGACAAAATTTACTTATGAAGAGACATACATCCATATCATGATTAAATAAACACATACACAAACAAAAAAACCAACCAAAATCCCCACACTTGTGCTAACCTGAGAAAGCAGCATTCAAAAGTCTAACACCAAACTACACCACCAAAATAGGCTGAAAACACTGAATTTATCTAAGTTTTTCCCCAATGGGATGTCTAGAAAACTAAATAACTCAGCGTCTCATGAAGAGACAGACAAGAGGAAGTGACATTTTGGAATATCTACACAGCAGCTGCTTTGAACTGTAGTTCTTCCCCACATTTAAACTGGCTTTCAAACACCCCTCACTCCCATCCACTTCAATGAAATAACAGAAAAGTGGAAAACTTTTTTGCCTTAAATTTAACAGTGAACTAATTTCAAAACGTAAAGCAGTCTGGTTTTATCTAAAACATACTTTGATAGACTCTGGAGTCTTCACTTCCCCACTCCACATCACCTGTAACTCTAGCATTTGACAGAAGAATCACCCATGCAGTGGATAAAATATTGACAATATATCACTATTTTCTTATAACCACTTACCCTGCTCTTCCAGTACGACCTACTCTATGAACATATTCTTCAATGTTGCGAGGGAAGTCAAAGTTAAAAACATGAGTAATATCATGCACATCAAGGCCACGAGATGCTACATCAGTAGCTACCAGTATTCTGACTCTGCCTAAAGTATGTACAGACAGACAATGGAAGTTTATGAAATAAACAGAAAATATACAATTACTGGTTTTCTAGTAATGGTTTCTAGTAATTGGTTTTCTAATAATGCACTTCACACATAAAGGAAAAATGTGCTTGTTACATGTCACACTGAGTTAGCTTCAAATACAAGGTGGTAAGTAAGCACTCAAAATATCATTTTACTATTATTTGTATTTCACAAGTAGAACAGCAGGGTGCAGAAGCAAGAAACATGCCTAGCTGGTATGAAGAGTTTGTGAAAAGAGCAGAAACTTCAACAACTATGTTCTCAGCTGGCATCCTTATCATGGGAGTAACGCTTTATTTATTAGCATGAGATCACACAACCCCAAAGTATAACTCTACTGGCCTAATCAAGAGCAAAACTGCTTCAGTGAAAGCACCATCATTTGACATTTAAATTTGTCATTCTGTAGACTAACACAATACTGACTTCTCATACAGATTTCAAAAATAAAATAAGCCTTATTTTAAATTATTTAACTCTTAGATATTCCAAATTTTATTGAAGGGCAATCTCTATGTTTGATTTTTTGTTTGTTTGTTAAGTAAACATATAATTCAGAGCTCTTTAATATTTTCATTTCCATGGTACTGAAGAGACATGGCACTTACAAATAGAGAAAGTTCTGGACGCGACGAGCATTAAAACCTGAGCTGAACAAGCCAGTACTTCAGTACAAACGTACCTTTCTTGAAGTCATCTAAAGCCTGTTCTCGATCGCACTGTTCCCTGTTACCATGAAGTGACTGTACTGGAATTCCTTGGATACTAAAGTTGCTTGCTAAGTCATCAGCTCTAGGATAAAATAAAACAATGGTTCTTAAGAAAAAAAAGGAAGAAAGTGTGCAGCATCTAGATTTATATCAAAAAGAAAATAATGCGACAACAAAAGCTAAACATGCACCTAGAGACAAAACACCAAGGTCAGCTAATATTTATTGTAAAAAAGTATGAAAGTAAGACTATGCCCCTCATATGTTTGCTTTTATTTATATATTAAAGAGAAAAATAGATAATTTTTGTGCTGTTCACGCTCAAGTATGGTACAATGACCACTCCTCCACCCCAGTCATGTCTTGTATGCACCAGCTGCATATGAAAAGTAAACAGCACATGGTATTAATGTATCCCCAAGAATCTTTACATCTACTTTAACTAGGTGAAACTGAGATTCACCACCACCATTAATCATATTAAAAAGGATACACACTACCAGCCAGTCTGGAGGAATGAATAAGTAAATAAATATACTACTACTACCAATACGTTGCTGACAACAGCTGTTAACACTTGGTAATTATTATGTGAACAAAGAAAATATCCATGATTTTTGTTAGAAAAAAAATGAACAGATGTAATACTGAGAAGTGATTACATACGTAAGTTTTCTTCCCACAAAAATGATGACCTTATCTTCTGGCTTCATAGAGTCAACGAAGTTTTGCATGAAAATACTCTTATTCTCCTCAGCAACAACAACAACTCTCTGTTCTACTGTATTTACTGCCTGTTAAATGGCAAAATGGAATTTTAAGTAGAAACAGATTAGAGTAGTATTTTTTCTGTTAATTCCCATATTATGACATTATAAAAATGATACCATGAAAGACTATTTTAAAACCAGAGTATATACCAGTTTGGAGTTCAAACAATGCAGATTTATTTGTTGTTTCCTAGTTACTTTAGGGGAATAGCAAAATTCATCTTTCAGCAGTTTATCAAATCATGTCTTTACAGAGATTGAGGGTACAGATTAGCAGACTAGTAAGGTGAAATAAATATTCCTAATATTAGTGAAAATCAGATTGAAGTACTTTGAGTATATTTTATGCTAAGCCAGAGAGAGTTGGAACAAGAGAAGTCTTACATGAAAGGACGAACTATTAAATGAGATTCTGTAATCAATTTGAAATGATCAGTTCTGTGCAATTCTTCCAACAACAGTTTGTTAATAAAGACTTTACTCCATTATATCTGAACGTTGCCATAGAATGTCTAAGGTATACTATATAAGCAGTATAAAGGTCTAGACAATCTCATGGTGCTACATAATGATCTTGTGGCAAGGGTCAAAGAATCAATCAAGTACATAGAAAGATTTTCTCTCCCCATGGGAACCCTTCCCTCTCCCCATCCAGAGGTCACCTCTTCTATTAAGAGAAGCTGCTGTAGAAGAGATTAATGCATTAGACAAAAGAGCTACAACACCAGCTGATGTCTTTCAAACTCCAGTCCTCTGTCCTTGATGGGTAATGCCCTTTGACAAAAACATAGTTCTGAACAGAACAGATGAAAAGTACATTCTCCCCCCTATTTCTACCTAAAAGTGTGTTGGATACCGATTTTCCTCATTCCCTATCACTAAAGAAGTGGAACTGAGAAGGAAAATTTCATAATTTAAGAACCAAACTCAAAGCAATCTCTGGACCAGGATGTACAGATATCGGAAGAAGTCCTATTTCTGTAAATTTTGTTGGTACTGAAGCCGACTACACATAGCTGCACATAGGAAGGCACAAATCTACATATTAAGAAGCTTTGGATTTTAAAGACAGTTCTTACTCTAACACATAATGTGCCTGCTCTAGGCAAGTGCCCTCTAACAGTTTAGTACAGAGCTTCCACCCTCTTTGAGAAAGCAGCAGTTAAGAAACACAGATCCAGATAAGAACCTGTACAGATGAGGAGGAAGACCTTCAGGAGGAAAAGTAAGGAACAAAAACTTGCTGAACAAAAGAGGAGGCTGCAAAAACAAGGGTTCAGGCAAGAACACATGGCACTGTGAAGTACAATATGCAGACTTCAACTTGATTGATACCTGTTGCTTGTGACATTTTCTACTGAAGATCTAGGACTTCAAGATCTTGTTTCAGAAACATGAGAACAAAGCTTTTTTCTTTTTTTTTTAGTTCTTTCTAAACTTTTCATAAAGCTTTAAAAGAATACATGCAGTTGTTTTTTTAAAGTTCAGATTGATTTTAAAGTTATATGCATTTATTTACAGTTAACATGGTTTAAAGGTAGGTTCTTCTCAGAAAAAAAGAAAAAAAAGAACAAAACAACTTACTGCTAAATCAAGAGTGTCAACATATACAATCATAGGATTTTTCAAATAGGATTTTGCTAGGCGACGAACACCATCAGGCCAAGTAGCACTAAACAGGAAGTGAAGAGGAAAATAAACACATGAGAATAGGTTGCAAAATCTTCTCCAGTTCCTTTATTTCATCACATTCTTCTTTCTTTTCTTTCTTCAGTGAAACACTTGAGTATGCATTAACAGCAGCGAGCTTATGTAAGTTTTAGAAACAATCTTAAGAAGTCATTAGTAAAGAGCACTCAAGCTTTAAAGATACATTTCTAGGTTAAAAGTACAGGCAACAGTTATGGAACTTTTCTAATAAAGCCAAAGGTTAGCAGCAGTTCAATGATACCTAATGAGCAAGTTTCTAGTCTGTTTTTCTCTCTAAACAATAGCTCCAATGCAAAATACAATAACAAAAATTGTTGGGATATTCTATTGTTAAGCTCCAAAAAGCTGCATAATTTAAAAATTAATCCAGGTACAGATACTGATCAGGAGGTTACGATACACATTTGGTCCCAGATGGGGAAGTGCAAGTTGGCGTTTCAAATTGATACGGCAAATTCTAGTACTCCCACAACTCCTTCCTTTTTTCGGAAAAACTCAGTCATTTTTATAGGTGATGTTAAACACCAGAAAAGGGGTACTAAATAAAAATAAAATTGTCAAATGACTCATTAGGACTGACTAGACAGTATTAGAAAGAAAACTGATGCCATTCCCATTAAGGCTCGTAAAAGTTTTTAATAAAACTGACACATTTGTTTTGAAGTTAACCTGTTCAATAAACTTATGTTTACAGTGTTCAAGTACTGAGTACTATTATGTTTACATACCTTGTCATAACAGTTTGTCTGTCAGGTCGCACATCTATTAGGATCTTCTTTATCTGAGGTTCAAATCCCATATCCAACATTCTGTCAGCCTCATCTAAAACCTGCTCAGAAGAAGGTTATTTACTGCATATAGTTCTTTAGATAAGGGTTTCAGCAGACATTACATCGCAGACCATTTTAATGGAAATAATTTTAATTGCAGAATCCACTCCACAATGTATTGCAAAATCTGCTCAACTTCTATTTCACCTCTTCATTTTCCTTGAAGCTTTTTCATTTAGTAATACATTTGCAGGCAGAATGAGAAAATCTACAGCACCTTTAAGAGCACTTAAAGTCAATGAAGAAAGTAAGCTAAGAACTGTTAGCTAGATTTGGAGCTAAATTGTTACAGCATACTGAGTATTTAATTGTTAAGAGGGGAGTGGGGTAGAGACAAGGGAGGGAAAGCAGGCCAAATTGTCAAACTAGACAATGTCACCAGTTAAACAGACAATGCAGAAATAATTTGAATATATGAAAGTATTTTACAAACTAGCAATGGTTTTAAGTGTCCAGCCCAGCAAAAGACAAGAATGAAATGAAGACATAAGGATTCGTGACAGTGTTTACATGGCTATTTTCCCACTGAGATCAAAAGAAAGTTAGTCACCCAAACATTTAAATATCTGTTTCTAACTCTGGCGCTTACTGCATGAGCTCTGTTAAGAACTTGAATCACTGGTAACCTTTAAAAGAAAAGGAAAGGACAACTTGAAAAATGCATTTCATCCATTAATAACAAACTGATCCTGACAAAATGAACCTGAAAACAACAAATATTACTAATACGAGATAACAATTTAGCATATTTAAAATGCTGACTGTGCTAGAAGCCCATTTTTTTTTCTAGGGAACACTCCATATCTGCAATGCAATTACGGTGAGTATGAACCATCCCTCCAACTCCAGTCTCAATGTTAAGGTGTATTGTAATGAAGACTTTAAAAGTTTAAAGAAAATGTCATTAAAGCTTAAGTTCACACTAAGTCAACCATTTCCCAACTGGTGCATTACTCATTCTGCATCAGCTACTTGCCAAGTAAGTTATGCTCCTCAAATTTATGACGTTGTTCATTTGAAGATCATTCAGTCTGCCAGGAGTAGCAATAACAATATCCACACCTTTGGTAACCACGTCTATCTGTCCTTTTCGATTTCCACCACCATATATGCACATACTGAAAAATGAAATATTTTACAGAAGCAGCGTATTAGGGTTCAACTAAAGTCAATCTTTTTCAAATGCCACCATGTTGCTTCATTTTAAAAAGTATCATCTGGTATTACCAAGAGGAAGGAATACAGTAAGCGTGACTGACAGTATCACAATAAATAGTGGACTTTAACACTGAATGACACTCCCTCAACAATTCAGCAACAGCCTTCTCCTGAAATTGCACTGGAAGTAACCATGAAAGGAAAGAAGAAAACTATTAAGCTATGAGTATGTCTTGGGTTGTTCTGAAAATATTCACACCAAAACCAGATGAACAAATAAAAGGATGCACAATTTTCTAAACAGTACTATCAAAACTCACATGTTCTGCTCCTAAAACCATCAAGGCACTCAATAAGGTATTAGGCTTACACACAAACTTAAGACACTCCATAGAACAACTTAGTATTTTTGGGAAGGAAGCAGAACATGCATTTCAATGTTTGATGACTGCAAGACTAATTCTGAATGCTATACAAAGTTACCAGAGAGCCCTAAAAGTAAGTTTCAGAGTCTGTTTAATAGCTTAAATGAAGATCTACACTCTCAGCAGATTTGTGGATGAAACTAAATTGGAGGAGCAGTTGATACACTAGAGGGCTAGGCTATTACCCAGAAGAACCACAAAAGACTAGAGAAATGCGCTGACAAGAATCCCATGTAGTTTATCAAAAGCAAAGATGGGGATGAAATTACCCCATGGCTGAGGGCTAACATGCTAGAAGATGGCTTTGCAGAAAGACTCGGGTGGCCAAGAAACTAAGCAGTGTAACCCCACAGAAAAGAAAGCCAGCTGTGTACTCTAGAGGAGGTAGACAGCAAGTTGAGAGGACTCATTATTCCCCTTTATTCAGCACTTGTGAGACCGCACCTCAAGCACAATATTCAGTTTTTGTACCACCTGCCTCTATTACAAGACAGACATACCCACACTAAAACAAGTCCAGTAGGCAGCTACCATGATGGTCAAGAGGATGGAGTGCATGACATGAGAAGCTGGTAACCAGGCTTGTTCAGCCCGAGAAGGAAAAGACTCATAGAGATGTTACTGCTGACTACAACTACCTAATAGCAAGGTGCCGGAGGACACAGCCAGACTCTCTTCTCAGCTGTCCACACAGAAGAACAATAAGCCACAAAGTTACAATACAGAGAACTCCAGCTATATATAAAAAATATATATTTTCACCATGAGAGTAGTCAAAACAGGCATTCTAAAAAATGTGAAAATACAAACTCTGCATTAATTACCTTTCCTCCTCTCTTAGCCAATACGATTATTTTAGTAGGTGATTTAAACCACAAGTGATAGGAAAAACAATACTTAACAAGCAAGTGAGAAGTAAGATTACCTTTTAATTCCTTTGTATGCGTACTTCGAACACTCTGCCTCTACTTGAAGTGCCAGTTCTCGAGTGGGAGCAAGGACTAACATTCCTGGCCCCCCACGCTGATCTTTGGATCTGCAATAAGGCATCTTTAGAGTGTGGTAGGCAAAGTCCCGCACATCTAACATCAAGTATTTTTATACTGTTCTAGACTTTTTCAGTACACTGCTACTAACAGAATCTAATAGAGAGCATCTCTCTTACAAGGAAAGGCTGAGAGACTTGGGTCTGTTTAGCCTGGAGAAGAGAAGATCCCCTCTTAGTCTTATCAATGCTTATAAATATCTAAAGGGTGGGTGTCAAGAGGATGGGGTCAGACTCTTCTCAGTGGTGCCCAGAGACAGGACAAGGGGCAGTGGGCACAAACTGGAACACAGGAAGTTCCATCTGAATGTGAGGAAAAACTTCTTCACTTTGAGGATGGCAGAGCACTGGAACAGGCTGCCCAGAGAGGCTGTGGAGTCTCCTTCTCTGGAGAGATTCAAAACCCACCTAGAGGTGATCCTGTGCAACCTGCTCCAGGTGAACCTGCTTTAGCAGGGGGGTTGGACTAGACAATCTCCAGAGGTCCCTTCCAAGCCCTACCATGCTGTGATTCTATGGTGAAAAATGTGGTACTTATTCCACCAGGTTTACAACTTTTTTTCTAATTTATGATTTATTACCTTCTTTACTAGAAAACCATCACATGGCGGGTGGGGCAGGGGGAAATATCCACAGATAAAACAAGTCAGACATGCAACCAAGTCCTTACATTGGTTGTGAAGTCAAGTGAATGAATCCAGGCATTAAGTATGCTAATGTCTTCCCGGTACCAGTTTGTGCTATACCAATAAGATCAATTCCTTGAAGTACGATCGGCCATGCCTGGGACTAACATAAAACAACAAATAAATGTACTCTTCTCTTACATCTCAGTTAGAGTCATCAAATTGAAGAAATACCTGAATTGGAGTAGGCTTCTGAAAACCAACTTTTCTTATATTAGTCATTATATCAGGATAATTCTCAAATGCATCTTCAAATTTACAAACAGGATTGGGAATGCAGCGCTTTTCACCTTCTTTTAAGTCATCACAAATTATGTTATTATTTTCTTTCCTGTACAGAGTTAAAGAAGTGCAATTACTTTAAAGGCTCATGAGCTGAAAAGTAGAACTAACACAAAAGACTATCTTTCTGATCTTTTTCTTTATTTATTTAAAATTCATGAAACAATAAAAACCAAGTTTAGGCTCTTGAATCAGACTTGTAACTATTCTTCTAACTTTTTTTAAAGAAAGCCTTCCTACAGAAACACTTCTCCTGGAGGCATCAATTATCATTCGTTCTTAGAATGACTAATTTGAAGCTATATATGGTTACTAACACGAACTGCAGTCCTGTCATATCAGACTTCAGTTATACTCTATTACAAATTAAATAACTGTGACAAGTTTTTAAGCCTAAAGACAACCCAGAACTCATAGGAATGGATTTGACTTCTTTGTCAGAACCCTATATTCTGACAAATGCCTTCCCAAAATATTTTCAGCTTCCAGCTCCCTAGATGCTCTAGAAAATACAAACAGAACAGTTTAGAAAAAAGAATATGGTCAGTACGGCAGGCTCAAAAAAACCCCCACCCTAAAACCACATGAAAAAAACCCAAAACACACCACCACACACAAAAAGCTACATTAAAAATGGAGGTTCTGAGGCTCTCCCCAATTAAAATGTATTAATATGCATAAGTAGTTTATCTTTATTCCAGTCCTGTACTCTTCTGAAGATTTCATTCAGTAAATGGTTTTACTTCAAATGCGGTGTGGGCTAGGAAAAGAATGGATAATTCAACTTCTCCTCATGCTTACAGAACTACTATTTTTTCTACTGTCTTTTTCCCTGAAGCAGATTAGATGAAAAAGGAAAAAAGTTCCTTTATCACACAAGTCTATTCCTCGATGCGTGTTCTGAACCTACAGAACATTATGCTGTTGCTCTTGACTAGCTCTAACAACGCAATGCACATACACTTTAAGGATACAGGTGTCAATTCCATGCTTTGTTCACCGTGGCATGGTTTCTCTGGTGGGCATAGGCAACAGAAAAAACAGACACCATGCAAAAAGAAAAGTAAAAAAAGCTAATGCTTCAAGAATGTTCACCAACTTCATTAGAACCACTGAAAAGGGTTGAAACTACTACTAGGGCCTGATCAGAATTACTTGAAACAGATGATCTGCTTTTCTGGCAAAGTAACCACGTAGACTGCTGGATCAAAATGAACAGATACAGTTAACTGAGGCATGTACTCACCAGGATGCACTTGTAAAGACAAGATAGATAGGAAGACAACAGTAAGAGAAGTTGAAATTTTGCTTTGAAGATGGCATTTGACTAAAATATATGATGAAGAAAATGGCAGGCAAGAGGTATTCAACATATGAACAATCATATTTGAAAGGACCGAGAAAATGAGAACATGCTGTCTCATGAAATGCAAAGAAACAGCCAAAAGCCAATGAACTGTCTTTTTTCCCTTTTGAGAGTCAATTAGATCAAACACTTTTAGAGAAGCAGTTAGTCCCTAAAAGTTAATTTTCCAAGAAATTTTCATCTGCTAGTTATTCCTAAGAAAGAGTTCCTAAGAGAGTTTAGGTTATTACAAGACCCTAACATTACAGTGTCAGTCTCGGTATTTCATCTCCCACTTCCTGGGCGTTATATCTTAACCATTATTCCCTATAGAAATGAACTTACCGCCACAGTTCCACTTCTTCTTGTAACATAGATGCAGTCCTCGACGATTCTTTATAGAAGTTTTTCTCAATTGGAGGCAATCCTTAACAAGCGGGAAAAAAGAATCAGTAAGAAATGCTAGAGACTCAAGGTAAGTCTGCTACAGCTTAAGATGGAAACCCCACAACCCAGACAGTGCCTTGTACTAGGAGACTAGTCAAAAGTAATGGAAGATTATTGGTGTTATTGTTAAAGATAAAGGCTAAGACAAACACTTAAGTATCTGCAAGGATACTTCTCCACATTTCAAGTTCTAAAGTAATTCCTGCTAAGATATATAGTACAATGTTTAACAGTCTCAGATTTTTGCTGTGGCCACATCGAAAATAACAACATTTTCAAAGGGTGAAGTCAAAGTACCAATTGAGTAGCAAATATAAGTCTTCATATAGCAACTACAGTGTCCTCCATGGCCATGGTGAGAAACGCTAACATGGTCACCTCGCTGCAAATACTTAACTAATTTGGATGCTGGGAGATTCAGTCATCTCAAAGCAAAAATTAAAAACATTTAAATATTCAATGGATTTATCATATAAAGACAAGTACCACAGAATCAAAATTTTAAAACTAACCTGCCCACTTCATGGCTTCATATTTAGCTTTGTTTTCTCGAAGAGAGGCCCAGTTAATCACTGGTTTCTTTGGGTTATTTTCAGGCTTGATAATGTCCAAGGCTTTTCCTGTGGATTTAGTACCAAAATGCTGCTGTTTGATGGAATCTGTTGCAGTGTGTGGGAGAACCCCCTTCGAAACAAACACCTTATTTTCTTTTTCTATTGTAAGGCCTCTTATGTGATTTTCAATAGACATGAAGCATTTAAATTGAAAATTCTCTCATAGGTCTCAGCCTTAAACATCAGTAAAACCTGTACAAATCCAGTACAAAAAGAAGCACTTCAACATCTTTAGCTACTTAAAGGAAGTAATGACAGATGCCGAAATGCTCATCCTCCAGCTCTAAGTAAGGCTTGCTGTACAGCAGACTTATGAATCCAGATGATACGCAGACAGAAAACTTTAACGGCTACAAGAGCAAGGTTTACTTCTAAAAGCATCCAACGACACCACAATAAAGCCGCAGTGTAGTTACACTCTATACTCCTTTTTTGGACGAGGGTAACATTTAAGAAAGAAAGGTTTTACACTGAGGATATAAATGGCAACACAATTCTGTATTAGTGAAAAGCAGGAAACATGGGGAAAACACACTAAGTCACACACACTAAGAAAGTGTTTACTGTTTCTAGCCTCTTGAAACATACTTGTCCACCTTCTGGGTCACTTCTAAAAACCACAACTCACAACTACTCCATTCCTTATTCTAACGGTGGAACACAACTTTCTGATCCCTTCCTCATCAATGGCTCAGATAAACAATTTCAGATGTTGTTTGCCTGTTGCCAAAAAGTAGTTCGGAGCACACACACCACCAATACCAATAACAGAAGCAGCATCTCAACATTCAATCATTAAATATATATCCATGTAATGGACAAAGTTAACACAATAAAGCCTAGTAAACTGAGGTATGATGTGTAACATCAAATCTTAAATGTCTTAAATGCTAACTTCCCATGAAAGTAGCAAGAAGTCAGCATCGCCCATGTTACAATCAGTACGTTTGTTTTATAGACTACATTTATGAAAGCTTGTTCAATTTTAATACTGCACAGATACCACATTAAAAATTAAATTAGAACCAATACTTGTAACTTGGGGGAATCAGATTGATAATGTAAGAAACCAAGCAGTATAACATTCTGCATTCATTAAAATTGTTGAAAACTCAGGGGAACAGGTTTTCACAGAAGTCCAGCAGTTTGAGGGGGGAAACTGATCATCACTGAGAAAGGAGGATGTCTAGATATTTCTGTTTTAAGGATGTATGCCATTGTCCAAGAACACGGTGAAAGTTAATTCACTTCAGTAAAATACTAATAATATAAAAACACTCCAAACTACCAAATACATGAAAAGACAATCCAAAGGTTTTTTTTTCCCAAAAACACAGTTCTCACCTTTCTCAGTCCCACCTCTAATGTTTCGTCCAGATCTTGTAACAGCATCATCAGGCAACATCTTTGCTTTGTTTCGCACAGCAATGCTGCCAAAATTCTGTACTTCAGCTTCACTGGTTCCCTTTACAACCTATGTTCATAAAACCCTACTGAGTTTTTTTAATATTGCAAAGACAAACGTTATATAAAAACACATACTGAAAACAATCTTTGAGGGGTTTTTCCTGAATTTTAACTTCTCTTCCCAAGAAAAGTCCCTTTAATTTCCTTCCTAAAAGGAAAGGAAATAAACGCATAACTAAGGAAAAAACAATCACAAAGTTTTTCCTACTTTCACATAACAGTCAAGTCGCATCCTCAATTCCACCTCCTTTTTACAAAGTCTTGTAAGAAGAGTAAATTATTTCAGCTATTGGCAACACCCTTCAACCAGTAACTCTAGTTTACATGGAAGCAAAACCAAGTATGTTCCAGAGCCCAGGCCTGGATGACATACAGCACATGGTACCTTTATCCTGGAACCCAAAGAATCCTCAAGCTCTCTTCTATTAGCTGCGCCTCGACCTGTTGTAAAGATACACTGCAGGTATTACATAGATCTAAGCCAAACTGTCAAAAACTGTACATGGTAACTATAAGCATTGGTTGTGACCAAAACATTAGACTTTTATGTAAGTGCATGCATCCATAAATAAAAGACCTTGGGATACCAAACTGTCAGAAAATGCAATTAACTTTTTTGGCAATTAACCAAACACAAGGTGCTCGGGGGTGGGAGGCACCTCAGCTGAAGAGATGGAGCAGCAGAGCTAGCTCAAGAGCGAGCCACCATTCCTCCAGGTCACTACAAAGGGACTTCAGCTGGCTTACACACTGCTGGCCACGAGAAACTGAAATCAACCCAACTACTTCGGGGAGGAAAAGCTCAAGCTGCCCTGGCGAGTGGGAGAGCTCCGCTCCCCAGCCGGTAACCTGCAAGAGCATCCTGGCAAGAGATGTAAGGGGCTGGGGCCATTCCAGGGCCAGGGAGACGAAGGAGCAGCGATGCACCCCCTCGGGGTACAGAGGGAGGGGCAGCGGCCCACACGAACAAACCTTCTGCAGGCCGGGTCCTCTCCTGCCCCACCCGCTTACCTCAGCGGGCCACGCAGCCGGGGTGGGAAGTGGGGGGTGTTGCGGGTGCGACCGTTATTACCTAAGGGAGCCCCGAACAAGGCGCTATCAAGGTGGAAGCCGCGGGGCACCGCGGCGCCCCGAACTTGGTCGGCGGTGGCTCGGGGCGCCTGCTTCTCTGCCTCCTCCCCCGGGCCAGGGGGGCCTTCAGCTCCTTGAAGCTCCCACTCTTCCCCTCCGAGGCTGGCCGCCGCCTCCCGCTGCCACTCAGGGCTCCTCCGTCTCCCGCTGCCATCTGCGGAGGCACGGATCTGCAAAGGGTTCGTCGTCGGCTGGCCCTGACACCCGTCGGCGGGAGAAGATGGCCACGGGGTGAGAAGGCGGCGCGCCGCCATCTTCAGCGCTGCTCGTGTCCCAGTCGGATGTGGCGCCTGCCTCCTCGGGCCCCGCGACGGATCTCGGCGCGCCTTCGGCTAGGGGCGCGCTGATTGGCCAGGACCGGTCTCTCTCTAAGCAGTGATTGGCTGACTCGGCGAGGCCGCGCGGGGCTGGGAGAACCTGTGTGTCCCCCAGCCAAGCCCGAGGCTGGGCTCTTGTCCCCGCCGAGCACCGCAGGGGAGGCCGACGCCGCGCTTAGACGCGCGCTGCGTGGCCGCCGAGGGCCGCTGGGTCCTGAGTCCCGTCTTCTCACCCTTCTCCTCTGGTGGCCACGTGCAGCTCTGGGTGGGCTCCTCTGAGGAGAGGCGGTGTTCTAGGACCTAGGAGGGGAGGGGCAAGAAGTCGGTCCTGAACGTGTAGGAAGCCCCCGAAGTCTGTCGGCTGGAGCAGGAGGGGGAAGGCAGTCAGCCCAAGGGAGGCTGAGAATTAGGGGTGGCACTGAGTAATTCTGCTAGGTGTATAGGCTTGTGTCATGCTGATACATTGCAGTCTGAATTTTTTAGGGAAGTAATAATATTTAATGTCAAATTAAGCTTTATTAATACTTTAATGAAGATTTTAATATGACTGAATGTACTAAATCGGATACAATATTGGAAATAGAATCACAGAGCAGCAGAGGTTGAAGGTACCTCTGGCGGTCATCTTGTCCAACCCCCGCAGCCCAAGCAGGGGTGCCGAGAGACAGTTGCCCAGGACTGTGTCCAGCTGGCATGTGAATATCTCCAATGATGAAGACTCCACAACCTCCCTGGGCAACTCAGCCCAGTGCTTGGTCACTGTCACAGTGTGAAAAAATAGGAAAAATAAACAACCTAAGAAAAAACTAACACACACCTCCCCCTTCAGTTACACTGAAAGTCTGCTAAATGAGGGTTGAAATATCCCTTTTAGGCACAGTCGTGTACACTTGTTGTACAGAGCTGAACAGAGAACACTTATGTCTGTGTTTTTATGGGTACACATCACTGCCTGAGTCTGGCCGTTGCGACCTGCAGGGTAAATCAACAGGAAAAACTTAACACTGCTGCCTTCTGACCTTTCCCTACCATCTCTATGTACACATGAAGCAAGACTGTCCAGGGTGTGCCCCAGGGCTCAGTGTTGGGGCCTGTTCTCTTTATCAACAATCTGGATGAGGGGATCAAGTGCACCCTCAGTTTGCAGATGACACCAAGTTAGATGGGAGTGTTGATCTGCTTGAAAGTCAGGAGGCTCTACAGAGGGATCTGGACAGGCTGGATCGATGGGACAAGGCCAATTGTATGAGGTTCAGCAAGGTCAAGGTCCTGCCCTTTGACCACAACAACCCCCTGCAACACCACAGGCTTGGGGAAGAGTGGCTGGAAAGCTGCCTGGCACAAAAGGACCTGGGGGTGCTGGTCAACAGCCAGCTGAATAGGAGCCAGCAGTGTGCCCAGGTGGCCAAGAAGGCCAACAGCATCCTGGCTTACATCAGAAATAGTGTCGCCAGCAGGAGCAGGGAAGCGATCGTCTCCCTGTACTCGGCACTGGTGAGGCCACACCTTGAATCCTGTGTCCAGTTTTGGGCCCCTCACTTCAAGAAGGACATTGAGGTGCTGGAGCAGGTTCAGAGAACAGCAACGAAGCTGGTGAAGGGTCTAGAGAACAAGTCCTGTGAGGAGCAGCTGAGGGAACTGGGGTTGTTTAGCCTGGAGAAAAGGCAGCTGAGGGGAGACCTTATCGCTCTCTACAACTACCTGAAAGGAGTAGGCAGAGCTTGGCTGTGTTCCCATAGCCTGTGGGGACAAATGGCTGACATGGAAAATCTGCCTTTCTGGAGACTGCATCTTTAAATTTTCATATCTATGATTACGTTCATCAGAGAGGCAGGGGGTCGTCTATACAGGGAAATATCTTGCTCTCATTTTAAAGCATCCATGGAGGCAGTGACTTCACCACAAGAGCAGGCTCTCTATATTTAATACTTTACACTCAAATACTAAATCTTATCTTCAGCAGGACTGCAGGAGAGCGAAGCAGGGTAAGAAGACTGCAGGTTTGGTGCAGCAGCATTCTAGAGCAACTTTCATGATTCAATGCAGAGGAAAGGACTTCACTTAGGCCTCAAGTTAAATTGAGGTAGCGGATGGGTCTTCGCTGAGGAATCCTGCTCCTTGCACGGGCCCCGGACTGCCAATCCTGAATCAATGACCGTTTATCTAACCGGGCAGGTAACAATAACTTCCACACTAATTTTTACATAGGTGCTGAAACATCTGAAGTTTAAGTAAACTCTGCTGTACAGTTACCAGGAACTGAATGTATGAGACTGCTTTGTGCACACTTTATTCTAATACACTTCCTTTGTGGTGTTTTGGTCCATTTAATAAAAAATTACAAAACTTCAAAAGGAAAACAATGAGCAAGTTTAAATTTTTTTCTTGCTGGATACATGGTTACACAGTGCAATATTTTATGTAATGAAACCCCCAGTAAGAATGGTACTTTTCAAATCATTTTTATTAACAACAATATGGATTCAACTTTGTCAAGAAGTTACAATTACCATTGTAATGTACTGGCTAATGTTGCAGTGTCAGTGGAAGCAGCCTTCATGCTTTCTAAGCCTGTTAGGAAACTGTCTTTTTGTCTTTCGAAGACATAAAAAATGCTTCCAATAGCAGATGATACTGGATATGTCTGGAATTGTCCTATGTGTGGCCACAGCTGAGTGAATGGCCACAGTTGCATCTAGATGAATGAACAGGAGGAAAATATTACACGCTTCCACTGACGCTGCAGGGGACAATTCTTATTTCAAAAACCAATTAACCTTTTTAGACAATGACAACACTTTGTGTGGTGTTTAATCCATTTGAATTAAGTTGATTAACACACTTGAAAAAAAATGTGAAGCGGAAATATCTGAGGCAAATTCTTTTCTGACCTGTATTTCATTCAAGCCTAGTGAATCCAAAAGGATTGCATGACATAAGTCAGGATAAAAGTTGGCCCAGAGAGGCAAGTTCATTCCTGGTATAGGTGGTTTCAGTTCCTTTAAGGTCAGTGGAACTGAGACTGATTATCCCAGTGGAGGCTGAACTTCACCCAGTTGGGCAGTGACTTTATTGAAGTCAGTGAAGCCATCCAAGGATGAATTTAGCCTCAGATGTTTAAACCATTTTTTTCATTCCTTTGCTGTTACATTTTCTTTTTCTGCTTACTCCTCTTTTCTGATTATTCTCCTTTTCTCTGTGCTTTTTAAAAACGTCCCTTCTCTTCTTCCCTTTTTACGTCAGTACTTTGTGCGTTATTTTTTATATAGTCAATGTGACATGGGTAAATTCAGCTAAGTATTAGTTTCCTCAGGAAATAACTGGAATATTACCATTTTCACTTTAAACAGATGCCCAACAAAATGAGGATTTGAATCTGAGCTCCCAGTTCAAGAAAAAATCTTGAAATCCATAGAATAAATGAATTCCATAGAATTTTTTCTCGAGTAAGGATTGCAGGTCCCAATCCAGAAATACTTCTCTACATCAGATGTTCTACTAAACAGCAGCAATTCAGTATGATTTGACTTATCACAGAAGAGCAGGTGAATTAGTCATCACCATACTATCATGAGAGCAGTCACTCCAAGTAGGATTATCTCAAAAACATATGGAACAACCGTGGGCACTGTGAATAAAAGTGTATGATCTTTGCAATCTTGAACCCTAGGCTAAAACACCATATTCATATTTAAATAAAAAGTATAGGTCATATAAGCCAGGAGCAAATACAATTTTTTAAACAAATAATAATCATCAAAACTTTTCTTTTTAGTTCTCTCTTTAATCAGGTACAAGAAACTTGCTGATCAGAAAACAGTTATTTGGATCGGCTTAGTTCCTGAAGCTCTTACTTAAGTTCAAATGCTCTATTCCACAATCCTCAAGTGGTTTGTAAATCAGAAAAAAAAATGTCCTTTGTCCGTACTCATCAGCTGTCATGAGCTGTCATGAGCCAGGCTTTAATAAGCAGCTCAGGACAAGACTTGAAAAGGTCCTTCTTTTATGAAACAAATGAATGACTGTCAGTCATGACACTGTCTTCTAGAGAGAGAGTGTAGAAACAGGGAACTCCTCATGCGGAGGTATGAGCAAAGCTTAGAAAAAGCCAAACAATTCTTCCTCTCCAGAATTTCATATATTCGCTAGTCTTCCTATTTTCTATCAATATTTTGTTAAAAAATTCCTATATGATAAGACTTGCAGCTACAAAAATAATAATGGTAAGCATAAAGGAAAAAAATTAATATTTTAAACCATAATTTGAAAAGATATGATCTTCTGGATTTATTCATACTTTGTAAAGACATTAACATTTTCATACATAATTTATAGAACTCATTCTTTTGTGCATAAAATTGTATTAAATAAATTAACTTAAAGTTAGAAGGACTCAAGCATGTCATTTAAGGCAAAAATACCAAGTTTCTGTGAGAATTTATCAGCAAAACCCAAGGTCCTGTTTCTGTGTGGAATGGGTACAGGCGGAGCCAATGCTCAGTTCTCCCATTGATGCCTTCCAGGCTTAATGGGGGTGCAACCATCTCCTCGTGCAGATGAGGGTGGAAGAGTGGTGTCCAGTTCATGATGCCTTGATTTTTTGACCTTGTCAAAGAGGGGAAGGGAATTTCATTACTGACACAGTTCCCATGTGCCCAGTCTCTTGCTCCTTAACTGAACCTAAGTGCAGGTTTATGCTTAGGCCAGCAGGATGTTTCATATGAAAGGCAAGAAAGGCACCATAAACTGTAAGGAAGAAGAAAAAAAGTCTAAAAAAAACTTGTGAATTTTTACATTTTGGATCGTACTTTAAACTTTACAGATCTGTCTGGATTAACTGCAGACATTCAAATAAGTTAATAGTGAAATGAACAGAAATGTGGAAAAAACCCTATTTATCCTCACAAAATTACTCTTGTAATCAGGCTTTAATATGATCACGCTGCACATAAAAGCAGGAAAGGCTGAATGTGGTAAATTATATGGCAAATCAGTGGTGAGGAAATTGTGCTTCAAGGTGTCTTTCAGTATTTAACAGCTGAAGTTTGCTCCGGGGTAAGCCATGGAGCACAGTGTACCATCCGTGGACCCCATATAACAACACAATATATACACTCTACAGTTTGCATGTACTTTCACATAATAAGGTTGTCATGTAACATCCAGGAATACTTCTGTAAAGGAAATACGGAAGCAGAAATTACAATGGTTTCATAGTAAACAGATGAAGTCCTTCACAATACAATCTATAGCATTTAGCCATGGTTAAGACTGGAGTGATGTTTTTGATGTACATAGTAAGTTCCCAGCAGGTCTGGGCCTTGAGAAAACACTGCCCTGAGTGAGCTGGCACTGGCACCCCCATACATTCAGTGATCCTGCTGCTAGCGGGAAGCTGAGCCCAAGTCGAGTTGTCTACAAGCCAGTGGTGCAGGTGGAGTATAAATCTGGGGGGAGGCAATGCACAGGAACTTCATTCAGCTGCGATGAGTGAAATCCTGTGTAGGCTTTGCAGAGTTCTCCCAGTTGCGAAGCCTTGCTGGGGATGTGCAGATAGGTACTAACACTGCTCCTGTGTCTCAGCAGAAGTGAAGTGTAGGTTAGTACAGGAAAAAAAGAGGATGTATCAAGCAGGAATGCTTGGTCTGATGTAGGTTTTGAATTTGAAAACTTGAGTGTTAGGAGGAAGGAGTCTGAAGGTCCTTTCTTGGAAAGTTCACAAGAAATGACTGCAGCTGGGACACAGTGTTGAGCTATAGGAGTGTGACCGCTTTCCCCTCTCTCCTCCTTCCCTTTTATTTAAAAAGCAAGCAAAGCAAAGCAAACCAACAAAAAAAACCCCTTGCCTTCAGTTGTTTTCTTTTTTCTCTTTTTTTCAGTTAGAGGTGATCTTCCCTACTTCTACTTCCATTTCTGATTGTGTATACGCTTTTTTTTTTTTTTTTGGAAATACTACTCAGTATCTGTGACAGACAGGCTGGATTTTTTTAAGAAAAAAAAAAAAAGTTTTTTTCCTCTTTACTTTCCTTGTTTTATTTTCTGGGGATCAATTCCCTTCCTGCCCATCTAAATCCATATCATTTTTTTTCTTCACTGATTGTGTTGTTTTTCTGTCTTCCCTGGTCTGTCCTCTTTAGTTTTACTCTGTCTTTGAGTTCCTCATTTTCCCTCCTTTCCCAGCCTTATGAAGCGCTGTCATGGTTTCAGATTGGGACTGCAAGGAAAATTGCCAAAATTTCAACAGAACTAAATATTCTTCTACAATAAAGGCAATGCCTGCTTCCTTCTCTCACCCACTGCTGCCAAAATGTTCCAGATTCACAAGATAGCTCCTCAATGAGACTGGAAAAAGGAGAGAATTCCCTGAATTTTTAGTGCAGTCACCCAGGTTATCCGCTTCTGAGGCCAGCCCAAATCCTGAAAATACAAACTCTTCATAGCAAAATATGAAAGATTCATTTCAAAGCAAAATATGTTATGAAGAACAATGTGATAGTTGTGTGTCAGGTACTTTTGCCGCAGCACTAAATCAGCAAAAATCAGATGGATATTAACGTACTGTTTTTCAGAGTTAAAAATAACTGATTACTGAGGAGTTAATGTGTATGTCTTGCAACAGGCAACCATTTCTAATCCCGTGTTACTGGTTTCCTTGGTACCTTGCTAGCAGCTGTAGATAATTTTTTTTTGTAAACAAAAACTATCATCTAAATCAGGACATTATATATATGTATTTAATCAGTACAGAAGCAAAGTGCTTTAAACCTTATGATTTTTACTTCTGCCCTGTAGAAACAGCACTAGGTCTAAATGCTCAACTTTTTTCTTTTTGATATATCCTGCAGCATTAGCTTTGTAGGCAACTCATTATTTAAACCTACTGTACTACATGAAAGGCTGCCGTACTGTAGGTGTAAATTTGAATGTTAACCATCACTTAAACATGCACTTTCATGCAACTAGGAGATTCGGGCTCATTGAACTGCTTTGCAGATTCATCCTGATTTTTGTGATTTTATCTTACTAAAAAGGCTTTCAAAACAGTTCATGCTATGATATGTATGACTAGAGGAATGACCCAGCCAATGAAGAAAGCCCACAAGCTGTTATTTAAGCTTGACGTGGAACAGATTGAGTGCTTCTGTACCATCCCCTGTCTTGCAGATGCTTTGAGATGATCTTGATATTCCAGTCCTTAGAGAGTCAGCAGAGAGAGTTGTTTCCACTAAAGGGCGCGAGATGGCTTCGGTAGTCTCTGTTCCTGCCTCTGTCTCCAACTCTTCATCAGTTATAAATAATTTTGACTCCCTCCATTTGGAGTATATGTCTTGGCTACCTCTGGAACCACTGGAGTCACTGCCAGCAATCTGTACATTCAGTTCTTCTGTTGATTGTATAAGGTTTTGTACAGATAAAGACTTCCCTAAATCCATTTGCACCACAGGTTTAACTGAAAGCAAAGATTCCCCTTCTGTATCCAGACTTTTTCTCCATGTGAGATCTTTCATTGCACTGGGCTGTGCAACTTGTCCATTATCCCTTGATGCAACAAGGCAAGCGGTGACATCAGAAATATTTTCCTGTGTGGTTACAGGAATAATATGAATGGGCTCAGGTCTATTGATGTGCTTCATTGATGAGAAAGGTGGTATTTGTAATGTTGTTGGAGTTGCTGGCTTAGTTGCCTGGTTTATTTGGTTTGGTGCATTATTAACTGTTGCAGGTCCATCGTTTGGCACTTGCGTTGCTTGACTATGCATAGCTGGACTAAAAGCATAGTAAGCCTGAGTGCTGAATTCATTTGGTGTCAGTATAAGCTGTAGGCCACGAGGCAGATTGGCACTAGCTGATCTGGATATACATCCACTAGTTTGTGCAGAATTAGACAAGTCTTTGCTGTCCGATGGACTCTGATAATCAGAAGTCTGCTCACACTCAAAAGCCGGCATTTGAAATGAAGCCAAAGTGAGCGCAGATGCAGATCCTTTTCGCAAAACTTGTTGATAAATATCTAACAGACAGTCCAGTTTTGACTCAATGGATTGTACCTACAGGAGGAGGGGAAAAGGTTAACATTAATGCCAAATGCTAATTTAAAATATTTGGAACCCAAGCAAAGGGAAAATGTGACTGCTGAAGAGAAAAATGGAAGGACCTTGGTATGTGTCTTTGACCCTTGAAAAATAAGGTCAAAAGCCATGTAAATTTTTCATAAGCAAACTGATAAAAGGGAAAAAAAGTTTAGTAACCTGTGGTTTTTCCTTACTTACTTTTCTGTACACAAAAGACAGTTAAGGTAATATTATTCATAGCACTTTTATTTCAACATGTAATTGAAGCAGATATTAGAAAAAATATTTTACCTGTTCAGCCTTTGAAACTGGCAATAAAATAGAAAAAAAGGCAAGAGCAGTAGAGCAAGACAAAGTGACGTAGATAATCACTCTACCTGTTTCTCCACTTTGACTACACGCCCTAACATACTGAGGTCATCGGTTGTCTCATTCTCTGCAGGATTCTTTTCTCTACTTCTTTTATCTGCAGTGATTTGTCCTTTCCCCAGAATTTGGTCAACGCTGTAAGAGAAATCAAAAGCTGCTGTGATTCCTGAAAACAGTGATGATATGAAAGTGTTCTCTATATGCATACATTAAAAATTAAAATCACAGTACTTCAGAAAAGCACTTGAGAAAGAAGACAAAGTTGATTTTATTAATTAAGGGAAAAAAAACCCTGATTTTTGAGTAATTGAGATTGCTTTTCTTTTCTGTTGGCACTAACTGGGGGCCAGATCTTAGCCATTGCCTGGGAGACACAGTGCTAGACTTGCTGAGAGGGGGAGAGAGGAGGTGGCCTCTCCCATAGCTTGATGTTGTGGAGGAACAGATATACCAGTGCCACCTTCAGCTCTCCTGTCCTATCAGCAACATTGCGTCCTGGGAAAGTTGTCAGCTTTAAGCAGGAATCTCAGCCTTGATGTTGGTAATGATACATATGATGCAATGGTTTTCTTTTTTTTTCCCCCCTAAAATTATTATTGCTGGGAATCTAGAACATAAAAACTATGTAAATGCTACATTACCAGTATTCCCAATTTCATTTATGTGAAAAGAGAAGGTCTGGGAGAAAGGTAGTTCTCAATGTTGACTTCACCCTTTTGGCAAGTCCCTGACTAAATTCCTTGTTTATGAATGTGACACAGTGAATAGCTTATGAATGACTTTGGGTCACAACAACCTCAAGCAATGCTACAGGCTTGGGGAAGAGTGTCTGGAAAGCTGCTTGGTGGAAAAGGACCTGGGGGTGCTGGTCAACAGCCAGCTGAATAGGAGCCAGCAGTGTGCCCAGGTGGCCAAGAAGGCCAACAGCATCCTGGCTTGTATCAGAAATAGTGTGACCAGCAGGACCAGGGAAGGGATTGTGCCCCTGTACTCGGCACTGGTGAGGCCACACCTTGAATACTGTGTCCAGTTTTGGGCCCCTCACTTCAAGAAGGACATTGAGGTGCTGGGGCGGGTTCAGAGAACAGCAACGAAGCTGGTGAAGGGTCTAGAAAACAAGTCCTGTGAGGAGCAGCTGAGGGAACTGGGGTTGTTTAGCCTGGAGAAAAGGCAGCTGAGGGGAGACTTTATTGCTCTCTACAACTACCTGGAAGGAGGTTGTAGTGAGGTGGGTGTTGGTCTCTTCTCCCAAGTAACAAGTGACAGGTCAAGAGGAAATGGCCTTAGTTGCACCAGGGGAGGTTTAGGTTGGACATGAGAAAAACTTCTTCACTGAAAGGGTTGTAAATCATTGGAACAGGCTGCCCAGCGAATTGGCAGAGCCACTGTCCCTGGAGGTGTTTAAAGGACGTGTAGTTGTGGTGCTTACTGACATGGTTTAGTGGTGACCTGGCAGTGCTAGTTTAACAGTTGGACTCAATGGTCTTGAAGGTCTCTTCGAACCAAAACGATTCTATGATTCTATGACTTTACAGATAAAGAATAACTTTTTCTATTTTTTAGGATTCCATTTTCTGGGGACAATTTAGAGACATAGTTTTTTTGTTTGTTTTTACCCACAACATACTGAGCCAGAGGCTCAGCTGTGTTCACAGAAAGAGAGGCTGGTCTGAAGGATAGATGGCAATTTGTATCCAAATATAATATAGAAATGTTAAACATTGCCAATATTCATTATGCAGTGAATGACGTAACATAACGTGCTTATGCAGGGCAGAAATTATTCTTTCCTTACCGTGACTGAAGACTCTTAATCCTGCATAACATGTCTAGATGACCTGCTGAATACTGTTCAATGACATCTTTGACATCATATGGACGAAGTGTTTCCTTAAACTTTCTCTTTGCAACATGAAATTTCATAATTCTGGTGGGAAAAAGCATTTCACAGATTAATCTTCAACAGTTGTGAGAAAATGCAATATATTCCACTGACAAAATTTGACAGCTAATTTTTAAATGGAAGATACTTTCAGTACTGCTTGTGCAACCAAACTTTTCCTTTTACACACTTGGTTTTATGATTACAAATGTGTAAGTACAAATGTGTTGTAGTTATCCCTTTGAGTTGTTATTTAAGATAGATCAGGTAACACTATTTGAAAGAGTGCAGAGCATGTTTAGTTTATCAATATACACCTCTTTGGCTTTTTTATGCTAAGTGCCTGATATGAAAGGTACTGAAATTCAAGCTTAACTTAAACTTGGAATTAGTCCCAGTGACTTGAGTGGAATACCCTGTAAGCTACATTTCTACTCACACTACTTCTGTCCGTGTTAGAGGAAAGATTTCTCTAACAAATTGATTATACAAACATAAATAATAGTATTGTTTTTCTGGTGCTCATTTGGTTCTCTTGCTCTTTGCTTCTTTGCTTTCCGTTTTGTAAAAACTTTAAATTTATTCACCCAATTAATTTTTCATCAATTTTTAGTTTTAATTAACACTCAGGCCTAAGTATTTGTTTTTAATTTATTTTGCTGACTTAAGATCAAACTTTGCAGGCTAAGGATAAGTTTTCATCTTTGATCCACATTGAAATCTATGGGAATTATTGTTTAATTAGCATTGGTGATTTTTTTTTCCTTGAATTTTATTGCAGAATAGTACTGCAGATAAGATTAAATATCCAAAATGGATGAATGGCATATGGTTTTTATGGGAGACTTGCACAAGTTTCTGTGATGCTTATGTGAATATGTGAAGTCCACTGAGTAGCTCTTAGAATGAAAATATTATTGATATTAAATTATGATATTAAATCGCAATTTTTAAATAATAGAAGTGATAAATTTGCAAAGTAAATGCAAATCAGTGAGCTGATTTGCCAGGTTAGCTGATAAACCCTGCAGTTCTCCTTGGTTTACGTGAGAACTGCAGAAGAGAAAACCATGCAAGAACTGGGAAAGAAGCTGGGGAATCCGGTGTGTTGGCCAGTCCGGTCTGTGTTACAGAGCTTACGAATCCCCATTAGGGCAAAACTGCTAATATTTGCTATCTATTGCAATTACAAAAGCAGAGACAATAAATTGGTATCCTATTCCAAATGCCAATACTTCATGATAATAGATTCCCTCCGTGTTTACTATGATATATATTTAGCAGCCATAAGACAATGAATTATATTAAAAACCAAAACATGGCTCTCACTCTGTGATAAAAGTAGATTAGTGGTGTTATAGTGGAATTTAGGAAAGCCATACTTTGTACAGTTAGGACAGACATTATGATAATAGGTATGTAATACCTATATGGTATATAGTGATCTTCTGCTGAATTCTGTATCATACATAAATGTTCTTCCAAATAATACCAGCCTTTTCCCACAGTGCTCAGGTTGTTGATATTTCCCGTTCTGGTAACTTCCAGTTGAAAATGAGATTGCTTGTCACTGGTATAGAGCTTGAACTGTGATTCTGATTATAAAAGTTAAAAATGGAAAAGGCCTGTTAGGAGTAGTCTGTCACCTTGACTGTTCAGGACTGATCTCCATGCAGTTTTAAATATGTGAGATGATGCACTTTCCTCTTTTCCATTGTCAGCCAGTTCTACAGTTACTACAGACTAATGGCTTTCAGCATCTTTTGTAATATGAAGGCCTCTGAAGCTGGGATGCAGATTTTTTTCCTTCTAGCTGTCAAATGATGCCAAGATGTTCTGTTCATAATAGTCTGACAGCACAGACAGTCAACTGGATCTTTATTCAGGTTACAAAGAATAAACGATGTAGCTGACATACAGGGAAGTATCATTCTTTTTTTTATTATTCTCTCTGTTTTGGTGGCCACAAATTTTTTACTTCACACTTTTGATAAAGTAAAAATATGAAACTCTATTAGAAAAGCAGAGCCAGGAGATTAAAAGCATCGTTGAAGACAACTGAATTTACCACAACTGGCTGATTTTACAAGAGAAGAGAACGAAGACTAATTTTTATTAACATCCATAGAAGCTTCTTAATCAGTGTGCACAAAAGTTGTCATTACTGCTTTGCAGCTTTATAACAGGTTTTCTGCTTATCAAAGCCACTTGTTTGTAATGGTAAGAAGTCAAACACAGGATCGAAAGCATCATGGCTGTATCAGTGAAGTGTAACTGTACGTTTTCTGGTTTAGGTATTAGCTTATGTGATGCCATCTTAATTAACTTCAGCAGGGTTTGGAACAGACTCATATTGCTTAATTCTTTTTGCTTCAATATATAAAATTTTATATTAACTTTGCAAAAACCTGAAGGGTTATAAAAGACTGGCATTTAAAAAACCTGCAAGTTAGTTAAGAAACAGAAAACCTGAATTCTTTCAGTGATGGAGCCCAGCAACTGCTTTGCAGTTTGTTGCAAATTTGTTGATTCTCCATACTTATTTGCAGTAAATTTTAAAAACTAAGTTGGCTTGGATATGTTGAAATAACTATGTAATTGAACTTGATAAACTTGAACACCCATCCGGAAAGATTATCACAACCTAATAGAGCGTTTTCAAAAATAGTGAACAAAATCTTCCTTCATTAATGCTTCTAAAATAAGAAGTTCCCTATTCTGGTGTGTTCCTGTGTGATAAAAAACGAAGGGTTCCCTTATGTGAGCACAGGTGGGCAGCCTACCTGCACAGAAAAGGGAAAATGAGCACCAAGTTATTCATACGCGAAGGATTTGAAGCACCATCCCTTAACCAACAGGAGGAATAGGACAACTGCAGCGCGGTTTGTCATTTCTAGTACTACCACAAGGGGGCAAACAAGACTCATCAGAAGCTAAACTGAGTCGCTGCTGGCAATGCTGAACTGCTGGTACTGACCAACCAGCAGTAACTGAAAGTAAAAATTAACCCGAAAGAACAAAACTGTGTATTCCCCGTGACTTTTAAAAACATTATTTGTACTTTTAAATCACTGTATGCCGTGTAGTGATAGATGATACATGGTTGTAAACCTACCTGAGTCACAAACATGACAATTTTCCATAGGAAGTAGCCTATTTCAATGATGCATCCAGACGAGAGCAGAAAAAAAAGTCTTTGGTCTTGAATTAGACCAATATATCAAAGTGCTTTGTCTGTAGTTAGCATCTAACATAGGTCCCACTGATCTTTACATGCCCTGGTAATTTCTAGAAAGTTACAGGTCCAATGCCAACTCCTGCCTTGTTGGCCCCTAGCAGCCAAAAGCAGCATCTATTTCATTTAACACTTGTCAAATGCAAGATCAACACTGACCTAGAATTACAGCGTTTTCTGAACATGCAGGTTGCATATCTTTACTGGCATTTATTGCATTTTAATTTCCATTCTTATTGCCCTTTCCAGTATTAAAAGCTCTTCTGCTTGTCATAAGTGCACTTTACTGAAATTGGCACCAAGTCAGAACATCTGTAATCCTCTGTTCGGCCCTGTCATACTCGTGTTATTTTTTTAAACCAGCATCATGACAGTCTTGTCACTATCTCAGGAAGAAATGGAGCACCATTCTACTGGGATTCAGGTAAACTCATACATGGTTACTGCTTTGAAGATCAAAAGACAGGTAGGTTGTTTTACCCATAGCTAGATGAGGTGACCACAGGTTGTATTCTCACTTACTACATCAAGAAAACAGGTGCACACATATCTAGTTATGCTGGTTCCTCCATCTCTCTACCCTTACCTTGCCAAACAACCCTTCTTCCTGTAGACAAAGACACATCTAAGAGCTTTGCCCAGACTCTGAAGACCATCTGGGCAGAAAATATACAATGTGTTGGGATTTAAAAGAAATTCTGAAACGCCATCATTGAAATACGTTTTATAGGTGTGGCAGAAACTTTTCAAAGACTGAACATAAATGTAAATTATATTCTTCTCCTTTGCCTATTATATATGTATGACTATTCAACCATACAGCTTATCAGCTCAAGAATTCTCGTTTCATTATGTTTAGCTACATTTATTATTTCTTATTAACAACAAAGGAAAACATATCTATGCAATCAGCAGAGTTAAAGAGAGAAAAGACTTCTTAGGTCAGCAAGTTCTTCTTCCTGACACTGCAGATATTTCTTATTGCATGTTTATTTATGCTTCTCAAATCTAATTTTATATTCCACAAATAGTAAAATAATTTCATCATTTCCATTGTGGGGAATATTACAGAATTTAGTGCCTCTTGCTATGAAAAATGATCAGAGATATCACAATATATGGAAACAAGGTATCCTCATCTTCTTTTCAGTCTCTTTTATATACATTCATCATTGTGAGGTAACAGAGCTGGAAATGCAATGTTTTTTGTTAGTCTCCAGGAACCCTGCAGGATATTAACGGCTTTTTGTCCGTGACAAGACTAAGGCTGGCTGAGTAGTGCTACAAAACCTGCTAGCACAAAGGCTCAGTGCGGTGCTAGCAAGGACTGCTTTGTGAACTGCTCTGATCCCAGCCGGAGGCTGCAGGGGAGCAGGACTGATCGTGGCTTGGCCCAGTGTATGCTGTGGAGCATGCACGGTGTTTTGTCACGCTGCCCATCTGTTCCCTACTCACCCAAGACTGTGCTTACTTTCCCTACTGCCTCAGTGGATCTTTCCTGACAGAGAGTTTGTACTGAGGGGAGTGGTGGAGGGGGCAGCACAAGAGATGGGCCATGGAAGACTCAGCTTTGGGGACTTTGAGATAAGGCTGACAGCCTGACATGTTATTGGACAGGTCTGCCCAATGGGTCTTCAGTAGGACTGGTTGTGAGTCCTATTTTTGGAAAGGGCCAATATATTAAGAACTTTTTCAGGAAAGGACTGTTTTCTCCAGCTCCCATTTGACCATTTCAAAATGAAAGTTTGTTTAAAATAAGAGTTGTTTTGAAGAATAAAGTAGTCCTGGGAAAAATGTAAGTAAGCAAGGTCAAAACTGAAGTACTCTTTGAAATTACCAAAATGAAAGATTATAAATAAACCAGTTTTTGCTATTTCAAGGCTGTCCGACCTGAGAGAAAACACAGCATATTCTAGGCTCCTTTCACAGAAAAACCCCAGCTCTTTCTGACTGCAAAGCTGAGAGAGGCCCTACCTCTGTAAACACACAGGCATGAATTAATTTTGCCAATTTCATTTTTTCGCCAAAACAAAAGGACCATTTTTATCATTGTAAAACAAGGTAAATGTAACATTGTAAAACACAGCTCTAAAGAGGAAAAAGTAATTGCTCTCCCGTATTGCAATGTTTCAAGGTGATGTAGCCAGAATGGATTCAACTGTGGGTGCTTACATTTGGGGTCTTTTGCATAGTGTCTCATGAAGCTATTCAAGTACCTTCTGTCTTCAGCTGCTCCTGTAAGCCAGCATGAAAGGAAAAACAGCCTTCACCCTCCCCCACTGCTTTTGCAATTCAAAGGTATTGCTAGAAACAAACTTCAAAATGAGACACAGTTTCCATATAGGCAGATGTTATCATCTTGAAATTCTACAGTTACTATATAGTGTCTCAGATCCTTCTTCAGATGTTTGCATAGATTCCAGGGCAGTCAGGTAACAGATACTCTGAATAATCAGAAAGAGGATCAGCTACCTGATGAACTGAATTATCAGTCTCCTGATTTTGAGAGATTAAGGTGTAGCATTTAACAGAAGTCTGAAGATCATGGCATATTACTGCTTTACAGATCTCAAAAAAAGGTATGCTTCTGAAGCAACATCTATGTCCTGCTTATAACCTAGTGAAACGCTAACATTTGCAGGGGCAGATGGGAGAGTTTTGTCACTAGCAAGTAGAGATGCAGAATAGTTATTCTCACCCTCAGTGGTGAAATGAATTGGTTTTTGGTAAGCCAAGTGTGCAGAGAAGTCGGAGATAATCTACAAATTTTACTCTTATCAGTTCAATAGTGCATGTCTGAAATAAACTGTTGCATCTTTGCTCTTCTTACTGGAATATTTCTGTGGATGGCTCTGTGGAGGGAGATTGCCAACTCCATCCTTCACCTTTGGTTACTTTCCATTTGAGCTGGTAATTACCAAGAGAACCAAGCAAAGATGCAGGTGATGCATTGAACTATCCAGTGGTGCCTTTGTAAACAAGCTCCGTGAATTTAGTATTAAAATGTCAAGTTGATCTTAAGGAATTTGGACAATGTTAAGAATGAGATGACCGTTGGTATTGCTTGCCAGTACAGTGGTCTGGTGCACCTGGAGCCAAGAGTCAACCAGTCAGTTTAAAATGCGACATCACCGACAAGGATCTTTGGCACCTGAGGCAGCGGACTATGCTGATTGTTCCTAATTTGAGCATTTTCCATTTGAAGGAATAGGCCTGCCTTGTAGGTGAGAGTCCACTGTGTATAAGGATTTCTGCCACCTGCTAAAACTTTGCTGGCAAGAGATGGTTCTCAGCAGTGACATTTGAGTTGCCGGTTGCTGTGCCTCTGAACACAGACCTGGTATCTGACACGTCCTGTGAGGTCATTTCCAGGCAGGTTGGAAAAATGGTTGGAACATACATCTGCAAGTGATCTGTCAAGCTGTCTGTGCTAGTAAAAATGTATTAGAAACAGCCTTACTCGCTATCTGCCTTTAGAGGCAATCAGTGGAAAGAGAGGAAGGAAATACCAGTAGTCCATAGGCTATTACTATAGGAAATTATTTGGTAAAGAGCTTGAGTTCTTTCTTCCCATAGTGCTGAGAAAACTCAGGCAAGATTCTCCCTGCAGGAAAACATCATCCTTCTGCAGGGTTTTGCAGAAATCCCCTGTGGCTGTTGCCTGGCTGCAATAAGGGTGCAGTCACTGATGTGACTGTGATGAAGAGCCAGTGGGGTGACCCCCAGTGATAACCTCGGGTTTGCTGTCAGCACAGGGGGAATGCTTGAGCTCTTCTTGCTTGTCGATGTACTCTTTGTGGTGGGTATTTTGCCTGTCAGCATTTGCACTTCAAACTATTCAGGAAGGTGGAGAGCCTTGGCAGTCTTGGCAGAGTGAATGCTAAGTTTAAGGTTTCATACCAGTCATTTTTTAAGTTTCAATGCAGTTTGCTACTTTCTTGAAAAAGAAGGAGACTATTAGTTTTAAACTATTGGGATTATATTTAGTTCAATGGATAGTGGCAGGCAAGGCTTTGCACAATTGCATGAATGTAATTGTTCTAGAGTTACCAGAAGAAAGTTGCAATAAAAGTCACATGACAGACAATTTTAGAAATATGGAAATGCAATAAACCCCTAAACTTTTAAAGGAAATAACTTTTCCAGACAAGGTGATACACATTCAGTAAAACTACTTCAAGCTGGATTACAGTATTTTGGATTACAGGAAATATAGTGGAAACCAGTATTCATTACTCTCTCTTTTCCAAGTCAAGTCATGTAGTATTTTTAGACATTGAAAAGCTGATAATGGAACAGGTATTTTAACTTAAAATTAAAATACGGATGAAAAGGAAGCATAAATAAACTATATTAGCATTAGTTATGTAACAAATATAGCCATGTAATAAGCTCAACTAACCACCATTTTATTAATCGACATGCAGTTAATTAGTATCTTAATTAAAGAAATCTCAAATATTTATTCATTCAGTATTTTTTACTCACCTGATTGCTCTGATGACAGTTTTAAGAGCAGGGGTGAGATCTTCTACTGACACATCACACTGGCACCCTTTATCATCATAAACATCATCTGTTCCAAGACTGGTGTCAGCTGCAAAATACAAGAGTAGGCTAAAGAAGTAGCATTTAAAAGTCTTTTCCGTAGTGTATTCTAACTGCCTGCACAGTGTTTCTGGAAAAATAACAACTACAAATCAAGTAAGACAGAGCTTCATCAGTTTACTAACTATATGATGCACTTGCGTGTGTCTATGCTTGTGTCATAAAAGGCCTGGGTAGTCCCCAGTGTAAATAATAGAAGTTAGAAAGGAAGAAAGCCCTGTTATTTTTCAAGCTAATTAATGGTTGAGTACCATTATGTCTATTCCTGATGTCTCACTGTTTGTCATCACATTCTCTGTCTTAAGGGAAAGTGGTGACCTAACAGATGTAATGGCAGTATCAAAAGATGCTGAAGTTACATTAAATTGTTATTTTTTTTACCACTATAAATCAACCTGACGCTTGAAGACAAAGGAGAAGATCCAAAGATCCATTTCATTTTATAAGGTGGCTGTGGAATGATCCAATGCGTTATTACAGGTGAAAATAAAAGAAGTGCCTTTTTACCAGAAATGAACAGACAACGGCATCCATCACGAATCAATTGCCACTTTAACCTCAGAGCCATATAGATAATTTCAGCCTTCCTTTGCAATAAGAGCTTAAGCCAAGTTACTGCATTTATTTGCCTGAAAAGAATGGATCCTCTTTCCTTTTCTAACACTGCCTCTACAAAGTTACCATTTGAGAATCAGCTAGAAATCTCAGAAGTGCCCAGTGTGCCTCAATACACAAAGCAAACAGGGACTGATGCATGACCGGGGTGGTTTGCAAACTTAAAATGTGCTAGAATGGGAACGGAGCAAGGAGGGCAGCGTCAGTGGATGCCCATACATCATGTATGTCTCCAAGGCTCTTCGGGTAGGTGGAAAACTCTTAAGGGTAGGTGTTTTTCCTCCCAAAACATTTTTCTATAGTCCAAGTGCCCAGGTGCAGAATTTCACCCAAGGTCAGTGTATTTCAACATGTGTCTCTGCTTCATGAGGAGGAGAGTGTAAAACAAAAGAGTGACATGAAATAGAGGAAAAAGGATGGGATTCAGTAACCCTCAGTAACGGAGGAGATCTCTTCCCAGTCCTATATTCCTGCCTGCATTCATGCATTCATGCTGTTATTTAAAACATAGGTGTAGTCATCCAGAACCACTGCAAATAAACCATTTCGGGTGCTTCTATTATAAGCAGATTTGAAGTGCAATCAGACACAAATGATTGTAGGACATTTTTTGCAAGTTCCTTTTTCAGAAAGACTGTAAATGAAAGACAAAAAATACTCTCTGTCAGTCAGAAGTGCCTGGAAATCTCATGGTACCTATTAAATCTAATAGGAATGCTATCGTGGCATAAACAGCATTGTACTAAGCTGCATCTGGGAACAGGTATTGCCGCATTGTTGTCTTCACAGATGTAGTATTTGGCCATAATAATTTATTTTGATGACTCTAGCTAGTTAATCTTTTCTTTTTTGACTGTTGCTGAACTGGTGCATTCATGAGGAACATCTACTGTAGCTTTGAAGAGCAGGAGATTTTATCTTTGACAGATCAACTTAATACAGAAAGACAGATGGTTTATAGCCAGGTTAATATTATGTTTAAGTACACATAAACAATCAAATACAGCCTTAAAAAATTCAGTTTTGCATTGTATAAGTGAAATTTTCATACAAAACTTTGAAATCTCCTCTCCCATGCTATTACTGTAAGTCATGCCTACATTGATGACAAGAGTGCTTTTTTCTCACACTTTTTCTTTGCTACTGACTTGGCTTACCTTACTGATAAAATATATGTCTTTCCACCTACCCCACATAACCAACATCTGGATCCCTGCCTAGAAATGTGATTATCTAAAATAAACTATGTAACTAGTTGGATAGGTAGATACACTACCTAAAACCCCCTCTCTGATAGTGCTTAGTATTCCACGACACAAACTTCCCACGTGTCGTGTCTGATCAGCCTCTCCAGTTACTTCTCCCAGTGCTGAAATCTCCCAGCTCATTTCTAAGTGCCATACTGAAACCAGAGCTTTTTTATGCTATGGGTAATTCCAGTGTGTCTCTAGGTTTTGAATCTACTCAGTTATATATACAGTACATACTCAGTATAAATTAGGAATAATTCTGCCAAGGTCACAAGAGCTACAACCATGTAGCCCCAGTGAAAGAGCAGACTCTAACTTGCAAGTTTAATATAAACATGTTTCTGAATGGTTCTCTCACTGATACAGTTCCTGTGTCCTTTGCCAAGTCCAGTGTCATTAATAAAAGGGCTTCCTTAACAGAGTATTTCTTTGCAGAACTGTTTTGAGAACAGTGTGGTGCAATTATAGTATTTCATGTTGCTCACATGGGGATACAAAACTCAGTAAAACCTTTAGACAGATGCTGGAAAATTCTTATAAATTTAAGCCAGCTTTAGGAAGAGATACCACTCCTAATAAATCACCTTCTTATTTTCTTTCTAAGATTCCCACTGACGTTAATTTCCTTCATTACGGCAGGCACTCGGTACCACATGTCAATAAAACTTGTGCATGGCTATAAACCTTGTTTGATTCATATGGGAAACATTCATGTTTCTTTAGAATACTGAGCAGACTTGAGAAAAAGTTTGGGAAATGCATAGTAACAATTTGAGGGAAAAAAAATCCAGCTTAAAATACCAATGAAATCAAAGTTCACATTATAATGATTTTTTTCAGTGGAAGCTCGTGTTGTGTATGACATAGTTATGAGGTGAGATGTACTTGGATTGCTTCTGTCCCTCTGAGTTCATCCTCAAGGTCGGGGCTGTGTTGGGGTCAGTTTGGACGCTTTGAGAGCTCCAGCTGTTAAAATCCCTGCCAGTTCCCAGACAGGGCTAAGCTACAGCCTCTGACAAGGTTCACTCCAAGCTGCTGCTTGTTCCCCGAGAGAGCCCTTCCCACCATTAATGGGGCAGGTAGGTCCTGCAGTGCCAGCTCACATCTAGCCCTGCACATGTCTGCTTCTTTATTCTTCCTCATCCACTTTGTCCACGTCTCCTGCTCTCCATTGTAGTGTCTGTACATGGTCCAAGCAAGCTCCACAAGGAACCTTAGGCAGCTGCTGCTCTGCATGAACCTGGTCACTCTGCCAGGCCTTCCTAGGTTAGCACTGGTTCTTCTTTCTTTCCAGGAGCCTCCACCGCCAGCTAAACAGGCCTTTCAACTCTGTTGCTTGAGTAGTTCATGAATCTGGTCTCAATGATGGCCAAAGTGTCTCTTAATGCAGATTTAGACATACCCTCCTGCACGTCTCCCTAAGAAGGTGTGTCAGCCAGTCTGACAGTCCAGAAACAATTTCCCTTTTCTAATACAAGCATCTTTACAATTCAACATGTGTTTTGATCCTAAACATAAATCTGGAAAGTGTTTCTTTCACAAATGATAAGGCATCCACCACTGTCTTACAATCTTTGATATTATTTACTTTGGGCTACAGTCTTGACTTTGCCACTTAATTTCTTCCTCTTTCTTCCTGAAGAGCAGTCTTTGATTTAATCTCACAACAAATCAGCAATTACCAAGAAACAGAAAAAAGGCACGCACAAGTCATTAAAATCGTGTTGATATTTCCCTGTTTGTCACAGTATTTATGCATTCTTCATGCAAGCAGTCATTTATGATCCCCCCCAAATGCATGGGTGAAAAATCACTCTGTTCTGAAACTTTATATGTCACCAACAAAAAATTTATGAGTTTGTAGCTGAATTTCATATGGCTCTGCGCAAAAGGTATGCACAAGGCTTGATTTATTATTTCTGTAAATATCATGTGTCCTTTCTTAGAAGTGTTTTCTGTTGTTTAATAACATGCTTTGGCATTGGGAAAACTGTGACACTACTTTGATCACCCGCATAGCCCCATGCTTTCAATGTCAGTAACATTCAAATAATTATGTGCCTGTTTAACAGAATTTAATTTGTTTCTGGGAACTAGTAACAACAACCCAGCATTGGTAAGTCCATGTGCCAACACCATGAGTAGTCCTACAGAAGTGCTCCTAACATACTGATCGTTTGGGTGATCCCAACATAGACCCTTTGACTTGTTTTTTGGAAGCCTTCAGAAGCACTTAGATCATACTCTGACTGCGTAGGAGGTGGCTAGTCCTCTTTGTGAGTGTGATCTAAATCATTCTGCTGAGGCTGAGTACCCACCTTTTAGACATGGCAAAACCTAAATGGGTGCCTGAAGTTAATAGTCTGCATATGACTCTCAATTATTCATGTTACAGCACAGTGTTGTGTCAGCTTGGTAAAAAAACACTGATTTGGAAAAAAAGTTTGATTAATTTTCATTGTAATGCATAACTCAAGGTGAAAAATGGATGGTGGCCCAATTTCCACAGGTGCTGAGTTACATTGAGTCATAGTTTATAACTATGATTCAAAATCCAGACTTCAACTTGAGAATGGAAGTCCAAGCAATTCATAATGCAGCTCCACAGCTTGTTCTCCACCCCATTCAGCAGCAGTGCAGGGCACCACAACATGACACAGTCATCTCCAAAACTCATTTTCTGTGTGAGTGGTCAGAAAGAAAATGAGTGGAGAATTCAGTGCACCTAACTTCTGGGCAAGTAAAGTTAGGCATAAATTCAAAGCTTTCGTAGGACAGATTTTTGTCCTCAAAAGTTATTCTAAGTACAACCATCTTCATAGTTTATGTTCACGCAATTCATGCAATTTCCCTTTATCAAAATGAAATGTGTCTCAGTCTAGTGTCTTTGTTTAAATTCGTTTCACGAAACCTCACCTTTTCACAAGCTCTCATTACTTTCCCATTTGTAGAACCATGAATGCAAATTCCCTTCACTATCCCTAGAAGTTATTTTCTTTCAAATTTTCCGTTGCTTTAAAACATCAACAAGCTGACTCTCTTTCAGGAAAGAGTTCACATAAATCATTTTACTGTGAGTGCCTGCTAAGCTCCTTAGGAAAAGCCAACTGAAAAAAGCAACACTAATTGGGATGAAACTTAATCACATACTTAATGACAAGAATGCCCAAATCTCCCCCAAAAAGGGAAAGGCAGCAGCCCATGTTTACATGGTTTCCAGAGCAGAGGCCTGTAAAAGGAGGACCAAGGGAGTAAATCGTATTTATTTCCTTGTTCCCTGGGGTAAAAAAAAAAAAAAAAAGGAAAAGGCTTTCTTCTAATTATGAAAGAAGGAAGGAGGCAGAACAAGTAGACTTCCATGCTGTGCTCTTCACACTAGATTCTTATTTGTCTAGACAGTGACACAAAAATCCCTGGTAGTACACAACCGTATTCAAGGGGCAAAATTAAGAAAGAGGGAATGAGGATGACAACATTTGAAAACATTGTTTACAGGGAGCTTTTATGAAATGGTTGCCATTTCCATGCTGGAAAGCAATTTCTCAGGAGAGAAAGGGATTTGGTGCCTCCTGGAACGAGAAACACTTCTACATGAGCTCCTCCAAGCTCTCTTTCCCTTCTGCCTGACCGGAGTCTCCACCCTGCAGGCAGTACCTATGAGGAGTGCAGCAGTGATGTATCCATAACTCGTTCTTTTCTCCCTTGTTCTTCTCCTGAAAAAGGCAAAACTTTCCAGATGGGGAAGAGGACATCAGAACTGGAATTTGGTAGCTGCAGTGCAGTATGAAGTAGAATATCATAAAGAATATCCCTAACAACATTTTATATGTGAAAGCGTTTCTAAAAAGCAGAAATTTGGGCAAAATTGAAGAAAGGATTAATTTTGTACATATTCTGGGTTAAATTATCCTGTCTCCTTTCTTGTAATTTTTTAAGGTCAGAAACCTAATTTATATGTTATCATACAATACAGGCAAGTTCCAAATATCTAAAATTCTAGCATTCCCTTCTAACAATCCTCAGTTGTCTTTAGTTGTTATTTAACTTCTAAAAAATTTTCTGCACTGGCAATATTTCATGGAACAACTCCCACTACTTAATTTAAAAGGAGTCCTTTTTGTTTTGAGTGATGATATGGAGGACCAGGAGACTTTCTAAAAGCAAGTCATTATATGCACAATAATTGTGGCGTTAAAATGGCTGATCTTATTATAAATAGTGGCACATTAGCCAGCAAGTTGAAATGGCCATGTGAGAAGAGTAAGAAGGAAAATTGCTAGGTGACTAAACATGTGATTTTACTGTATTTTTAGATACACATCTCTGTATTTTATATACATCGCATACAAGAAGTTAAAACTGTAAAAGAAATTGTAGATATATATGATAAAATCTAGAACTGTGGTGTAACAAGCTAAATGTCACACCTAATTGACTGTCTTACTGCAAGACTTTGTAGCACAGGTCAGTTGATATGATGTCTGATATTCCATAAGGGCTACACAGGTCCTGCACCCTGGGAGATTTCCAGGTTCTGTTGTCTGAAGGAGGTGGTAGCCAAGGGCAAAGGGAGAGAGAAGGACAGCAGCTTTAGATTCAGTTAGCCACAGGAGAGTCCTGTTTTTTAAAAAACCATGAAAGATTTCCCCAATAATGTTTTATAAAAATGAAAACATTCCTCAAACATTTCAGATTTGATGCAAGTGGGTTACATAGTGGTTGGGCAGTTTTATGAGCATCCTCTCAAAACGACTCAGACAATGGTAATATACAAGAACTCTATTGTTGAGTTAAACAATCACAAGACAATTTCCCATCTAGCACAAATCTATATATTGCTGATAAAGTGTCATTTAGTCCCATCATATGGGGTTTATACAAATTGAGCAGCTTTGTTTTGACATCATGCAGCTTCATTTTGAATCAGCAAATTTAAGCTAACCGAGATGTAAAAGCAACCATGCAAAGGACCTTTGCCACATCAAGTGAACCTTATACAAGGTCAAGATGTTTGTGCTACTGAAAGGAAAACCTGTCATTTTTCCAATACATAAATTACATGGTAATAACTGAGGACATGGGGGCTGAAAAGCACAATTGCATTCTTTCCATGGCTTTTATAATATACTCTACCCTGAGGATTTTGTGCAAGTACTCTGTGGGGAATGAAAGGCTAGAGGTCGTGTGAGCGCATAATGTTCAGGGATGGTGCAAGAAATCAAATATTTGCTTAGAGAGTTATTTTTAATTAATCAAATGAAATATGTTTGTAATATCTCCAGTGCTGAATGCTTTTAATGTTTTATTCAAAAAGGCACACAATGTCTCTAGGTTACAGTAAAGGCACAATAACTCATGCAGAGGCTTAGAAACATGGGATGGTTGAAAACAAGTATAATAGGGCATTTTTGTCCCTTTCTGAGAACTGCATCCACAACATAATATCAGTTCATTACTTCAGCTGTGGTGGTGCAAGACTTGAGCATGATTTAAGCAGAAATGGTTCCTCAGAAAATTAGGCAAGCAGGAAAAAAAAGAAGGGAGGGACACCAGTGTCTGCAAAGGAAAGATTTTGCTAAGTAAGTCTCCATGGCTGGATCTATGCTACATACAATGAGGCATGGGCACAGTGCTTAAGCAATGGCATAAGATCACCTGTACTATTTAAGCACTTGCACAGACTCTGGCATGGGTTTGGCTCCTGCCAGTGGGTATTCTCATGTGACAGGGACCATTCCCCATGGGCAGTTTGTCTGCAGTTTCCCTGGTTTTGGTGCAGGGACACAAGCCATACTATGTGAGCTACCTTGGTCTAAAGGTGGCTCTTGGCTCACTTTGTGTACAGGTAGGCGAGGTGACTGTGTACAGCACCTTTGCCCACGTGATGTGGCATACCTTCAGGGGAGGGTCTTGCACATCCCTATATGATTCTTGTCTCCTTTTAAGTGTGGGCTTTGTAAAGCTTCACTATTTACCATTCTTGATTGGTGAAGATTTCCCTTTGATCTGTTTGCTCCTGATATTTTGCTTTTAGACTGATAACAGGGATTGGAAATACAGCATCCTGGCACCTTTGTTAATTTGTGCAGGGTCTCCTCTTCAACAAGAGTTCTGCCAGTTGTGAGCCACACGTCACTAGAGACTGGACACGCATTTAAAATCAGATTGTGTAAGTCTTGGTTTTCAATTTCACTCCCCTGCGTTGTTGCTAAATGCATCTGCAGTCACACCACCAGAGACCTCTCCAGCCATCAAAGCTCTTTCAGGTTTGGATTCCATTTGCAAATGTGCATATGTAGATGAAATAATTGCTGCCATTGCCAGACCCACTTTGGCAATAGCAGTAAATGGTTTATAGGCAGTTTCAGAGGACTGTTGCTATCCGTAAGTAAAGCCATTTGTGCAACAGTTTTGGTCATACTGTTCTAAGGCTGCTATGCCAAAATCCTTTTGGCAGATACCTGTGGCAAACTTAAGTGTTTTGCTTGCTGCCATAAGACTCTCCTTCTGTGGTTTTAATATGCAGCGGGGTAGTGTTAGTAAGCTTTTGTTACTGGGCAGTCTAAGAGGAAGGCTACTACATTTTCAATCATGTTAGCCTCTTAGCTGCCTCTGTGAGCTCCTGTCTGGATTAGAAACCTCCCATTACAGGCCAGTTTTTAATTGCTAATGTCTAGAGTGTCCAGAGGTCTCCTTCTGATGCTTTTGGCCAAGATTCCAACCATGTCCTTTATCAGAACTCCGTCAACCCTGTAAAGTCGCAGTGTTGACTATCTGCCTTAGATCATCCTTGTATGCTAATAATTTCTATTCCTTTATGAACCCTCTACTTATATATTTGCTTCCTTGCTTTATTTTTACACAGAGTTCAGTGCACCTCACCTTCAGAGTGAGGTAGTTCCTGCCTGTGCTAATGGAAGATCATTTACAACTCCAAATCCCATATGGTGAAAGAAAAATCAGGCAAATATCTGAGTATCTTCTCTTTTGGAAGGGGAAGTTCATAGTAAGAATTTATTATTTTTTTCTTTAGGTCACTGATATAAAGTTTTGACACTGGACTTGATGCCCAGTACTATGTTGTCACTGTCCAAGAGGTCTATTGCAAGTGTCATTTCTTCTACCTCCCCAACATACTACAGAGACATAAGAATCACCAGAAGGACTGGCTATTCAAGGGTATTGTTTTGGGTCCAGACTTTCATCCAGAAAGGGGTGGCTTCTAGTTAAACTTAAAGATCAGCCTACAAAAGTAATGAATCCTTTGGCCAGAGAATACCTCAAGGAGGAAACTGGAGGACCTGATAACTGAGAGATATTAATAAAGTGCTGCAAATACTTAATTTTCATCCAGTGAAAAATGCAAGATGTTCTAAACTAAATGCATCATTTCCAGATCCTTTTCACTGAACTGTCGAATGCAGAAAGCAAATCAAACTGTGAAACTGGCAACACACCAGAAAACAAAAAACAAAAACCAACCAAACAAACAAACAGATTGGTAATGTCTGACTTTTCCTGCAATGGACTGCGTAAGGCAGCAGGAAGCTGCTTCTCAGCAGTGAGCACACTGGACATCTCTCTGATGATACTGGTCCTATAAGTAGCTGGACGAGGTCCCAGAGTGGAAACTTGGCATTTGCCTAAAAGCTGGAGACAATGGAAGCTGTTTCTTCTGAGACATATGAGAAATTGGTCATATCTGTTGGCCCCAGTTCATAACGGTGGACTAGTAGCTGGAAACCGCTGACCAGGAAACAGGTTGCGCTCACCCTGAGGAGCGGCAAGATCTTTAAGTGTTTACACGCAGCAATGAACACTCTGTTGTCATTATCTTCTACCTACAGATATACCCAAGGTGCCATTTATGCCACCTTTTCTGTGAAAGGAAGTCAATAAGAGGGAACACGATCCTCTCATGTAGATCATTGCTATTAATGACAATACGTACTGGACAAAATAGAGGACATGCTGAGGAAATGTTTCTGTGACAAATGGGCTGATGTAAAACTAAACGGATGCTTGAGTGAGGTGCAGGCTGCAGGACTGGAGCAGAAGTGAGCAGCTGATACCCTGGGAGTGTGCTCAACAAATTACTCTCTTCTTAGGTCACTTCCAGGCACAGTGCGAGTTATGGGAGTTTAACCTATGAAATCACTTCTGGTGTGGTTTTGGGGAAATACTCGCACTATAAAAGGGATCACGTAGGAAGCCTAAATTTAGACAGGGTAGCTTCGACCCCACTCTGGCACGTAAGGTATTTCTCTCTTCCCACTGTGGAGCAAGTGGCCTTGTCCCAGCTCCACATCAGTGTCAGACCCAGGCCAACATCACACAGCCCTTGTGTCGCAGCTGCTGTGGGACACAAGCCAGGGCCCATGCCCTAGAATGGAGCCAGGAGTGGTGAGCAACCTGGATAGCAGCTTGGTGTCTGGTACACCCCGGTAGCTCACTGTAGCGCAGCCAAATTTGGGATTTGGATCTCTGCAGGGGAAAGCTAGCCTAGAACAATGACCTTAGCAAACACTGTTGGTTTGTCTTGTTTGCCCTCCAGGAAGTTTATTTACCCAGGCTTTTCCTGAAGAGATGTGTTGCGTAGGACATCCTCAGCTGAGGGATGGGGCATTTCAGTTCAATGAGTATCTTGCAACCTACGTGCCTGTGATTATATGTGCTCTTAAAGAGAAAGCAGACACCAAAATCGCGCTTCTGTTTAATTAGTTTTACCACAGTTGTATGTAACATGCATGATTGCCATTGTAGAAGCAGGTTAAACTTTTATCTCTTTACTTAGATCAAATTATTCATATTGTACCTTGCCCATACAGCTACAGTCACTGCCTCCTGATGTTGCAAATCAGTTTGTTTCCCTTATTATCTACTTGGGGGTCCCACAAGGAAGAACAAAATGTTCATAAGTTGGGAAAAATGTGAATGGAGAAACCCAAATCCAAATCCACTGGAGCAGTGGTACCCCCAGAGCTGCGTGAGTGCACTTTTCAGTGCAGGACCCTTTCCTTACAGGGGTCGGGCTTATCTGGTGCTCTCGGCTCCTGCCTGTCGAGGGGCTGCTCTCATCCGCTTTGGTGCTCCCTGGTTAGGGGAGTCACTGTCTCTGTTTTGGCAAGCTTTTGCAAATGAAGATCTTTGCCTGAGCACTGGGGGACAATCCCTTCCCTGCTCCTGCTGGCCACACTATTTCTGATACAAGCCAGGATGCTGTTGGCCTTCTTGGCCACCTGGGCACACTGCTGACTCATATTCAACTGGCTGTTGACCAGCATCTCCAGGTCCAGCCACTCTTCCCCAAGCCTATAGCGTTATAAGGGGTTGTTGTGACCCAAGTGCAGGACCCGGCACTCGGCCTTGTTGAACACCATACCACTGACCTCGTCCCATCAATCCAGGCTGTCCATATACCTCTGTAGAGCCTTTCTACCTTCAAGCAGATCAACGCTCCTGCCCAACTTGGTGTTCTCTGCAAACTGACTGAGGGTGGACTAGACCCCTCGTGCAGATCATTGATAAAGATATTAAAGAGAAGAGGCTCCAATACTGAGCCCTGGGGAACACCACTTGTGACTGGCTGCCAACTGGATTTAACTCCATTCTCCACCACTCTTTGGGCCTGACCATCCAGCCAGCTTTTTATCCAGTGAAGTGTACACCCATCCAAGTCATAAGCAGCCACTTTCTCCAGGAGGATGTTGTGGGAAACAGTGTCAAAGACTTTACTAAAACTGACAAGCCCGTAGTTGCCTGGATCCTCCTTCCAGCCCTTCTTGTAGATGGGTGTCACATTTGATAACTTTCAGTCAACTGGGACCTCCCCGGTTAGCCAGGACTGCTGACAAATGATGGAAAGTGGCTTAGTGAGCACTTCTGCCAGCTCCCTCAGTACGCTTGGGTGGATCCCATCCAGCACTACAGACTTGTGTGCATCTAAGTGGTGCAATAGGTCACTGACCATTTCCTCTTGAATTATGAGGGCTTCATTCTACTTCGCATCCCTGTCATCCATCTCAAGGGTCTGGGCACTCAGAGAACATCTGGTTTTACTATTAAAGACTGATGTGAAGGTGACATTAAATACCTCAGCTTTTTCCTTATTCTTGGTCACCATGTTTCCCCCCACATCCAGCAAAGGATGGAGATTCTCCTTAGCCCTCCTTTTGCTGTTAATGTCTTTATAGAAACATTTTTTATTGTCTTTTACAACAGTAGGCAGAGTAAGTTCTAGTTGGGCTTTGGCCCTTCTAATTTTATCTCTGCATAACCTGACAAAGTCTTTGTAGTCTTCCTGAGTGTCCTACCCTGTCTTCCATAGCCATAAACTATCCTTTTCTTCCTGAGTTCCAGCCACACTGGCCTTCTTCCCCATCGGCTTCTCTTATGGCACACCAGGATGGCCTGCCTCTGAGCCTTAAAGATTTCCCTCTTAAAGAATGTGCAGCCTTTCTGGACTCCTTTGCCCTTCAGGACTGGAGTCTGTCAACCAGTTTCCTAAACAGGCCAAAGTCTGCCCTCTGAAAGCCCAAGGTGCCAGTTCTACTGACCCCCGTCCCTACTTCCCCAAGAATTGAAAACTCTACCATCTCGTGATCACTATGTCCAAGATGGCCTCCAACCTTCACATCACCCACAAGTGCTTCTCTGTTCATGAACAACAGCTCTAGCAGGGAGCCTTCCCTAGTTGGCTCCCTCACCAGCTGTCAGGAAGTTGTCTTCCACTCAATCCAGGAACCTCCTGGACTGTTTTCTCTCTGCCGTATTGTATTTCCAGCAGACGTGTGGTACGTTGAAGTCCCCCACAGGAAAAAGTGGTAGCGATTGTGAGACTTCTCCGAGCTGCTTATAGAATATTTCATATGCCTCTCAATCCTCCCACTATGATATCTGCCTGGTTGGGCTTCCCTCTGATTCTTACCCATAAACACTCAATTCTATCATCACCATCATTATGCTCAGCAACTTAAAGCACTCTGTAGTATATATCTTGGTGGCAGGTGATTGCATCCCTGGTCGAAGCTTCTGGGCAAGCTCCTCTGCCTGAGGGGCCAGGGCCGTACAAGCTAAGCTCTCAGCTGGCAAAGGCGCATCAAGTGCAGGGTTGGCCATGGTGTGTGGCCCACCAGCGAAAGGCAGCAACTTTGGGCAGCAGCTGCGCCCAGCAGTGGGAGAGTGGCCATGATGGCAGAGCTGGTGCAGCCAAAGCCATGGGATGCATTTAGTCCATCTGCGATTTTCCCTAGTGATCTCCGTTTCCACTAGTTGCTCCCTATGCTCCACTGACACAAGAGGTCTTATTTAAAAAAAAACCACATTGACATGCTCTTTGAAGCAGGCTATAGCTTTCTTGTGTCTGCCCCCAAATAACAATTCTTTCTGCTTTCCAAAAACAGATGGCATTCAGAATGCAGGTGTGCAAGAGCATGAGCAGGCTGGGAGCAGAGTGCAATGGCAAACAAGGCATAAAAAATTCCTACCGTCGACCACAGGTTTGGGCTGTGAGCTCTTCAGCCGCAGTGAGGGCCTGAAGCGGGTTCGGTCGTTGAAGCTCCAGCTCTTCTGGACTTTGGTTGGGCTGCCCTCGGTACCAATGTCGGCACTTGGTGACCGGCGATCTCCAACTGAAGACTGCCTGTTCTTTATACTTTGACCTCGTGGGCTGGCCATCCGGACCCGCTCCTTAAAACTTAGCTTTTGACTTTGAAGAAGAGAAATATATTTTATTTCATAGTTCCTTCACTCCAGTTCTTTTTTCTATGGTATGATAATAAAAAAGAATTTCTAAAAATTTTCAATAGTATGAATCTCTTTCTTATGCACTTTTATTTTCATTGAATATATTTCATTTGGGAATGAAACTGATTTAATGTAATTATTTTTTGATAGAGGCATTATCAATGGCAGTCTGTCTTATAGTACAGAATAAAGGAAATGAAAATTTACAAGAAGAAACAAATTTCACCCAATTATTATACATTAATCTCTAAGATTTTTTTTCCCTATTCCTTGAATTTTAAAGAGGTTTATATCCATCTTAGTCAGCCCAGCTCAGTGCGTTTCTGGCCATCTCTTCAGATAAACAAGAACAAAGTGTATTCTATCACTACTGCATGCCATGTAGTATTGTTTGCAGGTTTTTTTAGCAGGCAAAGACCTTGTTAGTATATTCATGCTTTTTCAAGATATGGCACTTCCAACATTTCATGCGCATTGTTAGTGATCATTCATATCCAGAATTCCTTGTTACTGTACTTACTTGGACAAGACAAAACCAAAATTAACAAAACATCCAAGAAACAGCGTGATGGCTAATTAGTGGAAATGTAATGATACACTGTGTGCTCACTAAAGGTGTTGATGGAGGTTAAGCTGGGAGCTTACTACCTGCAGGTGGTATTGGATAGGTGTTTTAGGACAGATACAAGAGCCCAGCCAAGCTCATAACTGTGACTGCTGAATCAATAGTGGCTCTGGTCTTAGAGTTGGCCAAATGTAAGCGGATTTTTTTCCTTCCTGTGCTTATAATCCTGCCCTCCAGTCAGCTACATGTGGGATATGTAGATACTTTCCAGTGCTTAAATTACTTTTATTCATGTTCAAACATAGCTGATGGCAGCTTGTGGTCACCGTTGACTATCTGCCTATGCTTTTTCATTATTTAACATTTTTGCCTTTGTTTGTCTCTTCCTGTAGCAGAAGACACAAAGGGGAAAGAGAAAGCAAGTCTGATTGCAAGGTTTGGAAACCTTGTTTTACCTACAAGGTTGAGGTCAATTGCCTGTACAAGGGAATGGTTGTCTTGATCAGCAGTCCTGTTCTTGCAAGGGGAGCGATGCAGTAGCTGCTGATGGTATGATGTTACTGGATCTTGCAGTCCTACTGCTCTGGCAGAGACTTTGGGGGTGCTTTTAAAACACCTATAGCAAATACTGTCTATATTATAATTGTATTAGAAGTTAAGGAGCTTTCTAGTACTCTCAAAATATTTGCATTTAACTTCAGCATGCCCACAAGATGTTTTCAACACAAATGTATTCTGCAGCTAATTAACTGATGCTAACATGGACTATGTGGTTCATAGATGTTTAACCTACTGCACTCTGAAAATACAGTGTTAATATGTCATTAAATGAAATGGAAAGTAGTTATAAACTTCTGTGTCTGTGAAATGTTGAGATAATCAGATATCTTTGTCCATGCATAGCATAGCATAGCATAGCACAGCAAAGCACAGTATACAAATACAAACATCACCGAGAGCAGAAAGGATGTAGTTTGTAGCAGGCAAAGCACATGCTGGGAAGCTTGTAAAGAGATAATTTTCAAGAACACTAAAAATGAGCACATCAGTGGAAAGATTATTAGACAAATGTTTCTATATGGCATGTTGAATCACTTGAAAGAATTAATTTACTATAATTTCTAATGTAATCCCCTTCTTCCCTTGCCCAAAGTAAGCAATTGTTGAAATAGACACATCATGGTGCGGGAAATGTTATCTATTTCCATTGCAAATTGTTACCCAGACCTGCAGTACTGCGTGCTGTTGCATATGCAATACGAAAGACCCACAGAAGCTACTCTTTGAAAGAAAAGTGAGTTCTAAAATTTAATTTTCAATATAAATTGCATTTCAAGACTGACTTACTTTTCAGCTCAGGAATCTTTTGCATTGTACAACTTAATGGAAATACAAGCTGTAAAATATTTATTAACCACATTATTGCACTGTCATACTATACAGCATGAGCAACAAAATCAAAAGGGACTTCTTATTATAGATATTATTCCTAGGTATGTGTCCCCTGTGGTTTTTTTTAACTCCTCTTATGGTGCAGATTGTATTTGCTATTGAAGCATGAAATTAAATTATATTTTTTTGACGAATCTTAGAGTAAAAAAGTTTCTGGACAGATCTCTTCCTGTTGCACTAATTAAAAGGAAATGAAAATTGATAAAATAGCCATAAAAATTATCAGTATAGACCACATTTTTTATAATCCCATTAACTCCAAAATAAAAATGAAAATAAAAAAAATTAAAAAAGCACACATGTTGTTCTGTCAATTAATTTGTACTAATGAAAGCAATGTCTGCCTTTAAATGATTTGTACACATTGTTATTTCATTTATAAAAGCTGAATGGTATACAATGGCTACTTAACCTGAGTATCTTTAGTTCTCCAAATCAAAGCAATGAGGCAATGGTGAAAGGGACAGTAGACACTTCATCTGTACTAGAGACATTTTTCAAAAGTGCAACACTGAGAATGAAAACATTAATTGAAAATGCAGACCTTGTAGTTTAAAAAAAAAAAATCTGCCTTGTAGCAATGGCAATATAATGGCATGCCAAAGGTCCATGCAGAGGATGCTGCACCATGGAGAAGAATGCAGCCCCTGAAGGTCATGTGGCTTGGAAACTCTATTTTGCATCTTGAGAGTTTCTCCAAAGACACTGGTTATAGCTGTTCACTTCTTGGATCCCTGTTCCTATTTTGAGACTGGTGGGAAATGTTCCTGAAGTCACTGGGTCCTACTCAGCGCAGGCACAAATTGTATTTGTGACTTGCAGCAGTGGAGAATTCATGCTTCCAAGAAGAAAGCTGCCGACCTTGGGAGCACGCTACCATGGCGCCCTTCTGTATATACAAGAAACAACAGATTATGAAGGAATAACTGAATCTGAGCATTTGGGGGCATCCTGTCCAAGCTTTTTCTCACAGTGAAAGTCCCTTTCCTTACAGGCTGTATAGTTCATGGATCTTGATTCTCTGTTGCAATTGTGGTAGAGATGGTGCTAGAGATATGGCGCGAATATAATCCTATGCCCTTTCAAGCATCTTTGGGCATTCTGCACTTCAGTCATTAGCCACTGAAGCCTTTAGGGCTCTTTACTCCCATTTAATGCTTGTTGGATTAGCACCGTCCAGTGCTGTGCTAAAAATCTTTCACTTCTTGCAGAACCTAGCCTATTATATTTTTCTCTCTTCACCTTTTCTCCTCCTTTCTTACACGATATCGAAAGGTAACCCTTGAATTAATGTAAACTTGTTAATGGCCATTGGAATTTCACATACCCCTGGAAGTACTCCTAAACTTTTAAGTTGAAAAAGGCAAAAACCATGTGAAAGAATCAGGAAAACAGATGTCTAAATGCTTTCTGAAATTACTCGGGTTCCTGAATGAGACCTAAATGACAAGGATCTGAGAGAACCACAGCTATCATCAGTCATCTCGGCATTCTTTTGGATGTCTGTCCATCATTTCTTGTATCTTACATGATTTATCCCAGTTTAAGGATATATACATATTTACTTTCTACTACAATCTTCCTTGGCAATGATAATCTCTTTGGACCTATTGCTCTTCTATTCTTGCAGGTTGCAACTTGTGGAATATATTCATGTCGATAACACTGGAGCTTTGAAGCATCTTTTAGTGGAGATCAATTACAATTGGCACCTGTGGGAAAAAAAGCAAGTGACTTTTCTCTATTGGTTTGCCTTCTGAAAGGTCAGTTGTGGGATCTTACCACTCATTCCTCCTGTCAGTACATGCATGAGCGGTTCACTTCCCTGGGATGGCAAAGGACTTTCTAGCTCTCTTTAAAATTCTCTCTTTTCCACCTGTGATTTAGAAAGGAAGAGGTGTTCAGGGACGCTAGAGGTCACTGTAGCTTCACTGCAGCGGGAACAAACGCTTCGCTGCTGGACCAAATGACTAGACTTGGTAAGATTTTGTGTTAATTGCTAAGTGTCTACAAGCCTTTGCTTTTCTCTCCCATACTCACAGCTCTGTCTGTCTTCCTTGGACCGTCTTACTATAGTTTTTGGTTAACTGAGCATTTCTTTGCCTCCCAGTCCCACTCCCTTATTTCCCTGCCTACGTTCCTGCATTTCTGGTCAAGTTTATCTTCTGCCCTGCTACAGCCTCAGACCTGCAGCACTACTGCTTGCTACAAGTCACAATTTATAATTTGTTTTCCAGCTTTTCATACTGAGCTGCTGGCAGAGGGGGGAATAGGAAGAAATTGAAATGAATCAAGAATCAGCTGGAGGGCCTGAGTGTGAGGTAACATGCTTTGGATCTCGACTCGAGACAGAAGCAAAACCTGCCAAAAATGATCATCCATGGCAAACAGCTCCAAGCAAATACAGTTGCCAATTTTCAGCAGTTAACTTCAAATAAATCCAAATGTTGATTCTTACTGAGCCTACAGACAACTTTACTGAAATTAAGCTAAGTTGAACAAATGCAAGTGCAATGGATAGTACAGTGAGGCCTGAAGTTCCAACATTCAAGACTTCTCCACCAGTCTCATGCTAGGACTATGATCCCAAGAAATGTAGTGTTATATCTCATACCTTCAATGAGTAATAACAAGAATTCAGGGACATAATGTCTTGAAGTTCAATCGTCAGACATAAAAAAATAAATGTTCAAGGGTTTTGTGTATTTTTTCTTTTTTCAAAACAGTTTCCAGATGAAGAGAAACTATTTTTTTATCTCCATTTTCTGTCACCAGTTTGTACTTCTATTGTCTTCTAAATTGTTTTTAAAAAGTAAGAAAAAAGTTGTAATAAGCTCGAGTTACAAATCAAAGGTTTCTTTCCATAACATCCATCCATCTAGGAATTACCTTTTTTTTGGTAAGAGACACAATTTCCACAGAATTCAGCTGAAGCAAATGGTTGATTTCACATGCATCCCTCTACCTTCCAGTGCAGGACGCAAGCACAGCCTCCATGGGCTGCGTCCAAGGATATTCTTAACAACAATTGCACATTTTGACTATTGCCTAGTCTGTAATAGCTTAATATTCCCCAGTAATTATTAGATGGAGAACTCAACTGCTATGGTTATAAAAATCCTCTTGGACTTGGGGAAATGTCTTTACCCAAATATTTAATTCCAGTTTTAGATCTCTGCAGGGTAATGCATTCCAAAAGTTCAAGTCTCAGGCAGAGAGAGGAGGAACCGGGCTTTGGCAAACCGTGGCGTGCTGCACACTGCAATTGTCTGACCGGAGGAGTTTCAAAGAACTGGTGTTATTGCCGCTTTATTAATGTCATCGCAGGCAACAAGCAACAAGGGAATTACAAGCACTTAAAAATAAGTAAATTAAGAAACTCTTTTGGAGAAGTAAGAAACTTTAAAGCATTAAGGAGGGCAAGTAAATGAATCATGCACCTGATGTTAGTTGCCATTCTCAAACATCATGTGAATAGGCAGGATGCTGAATACCTATGTTTCCGAGGGGTGTACATCCTGAAGAGCTTCTGTTTATTACTACAAAGCTTACTAGGAGTGAGGGGAAATAGAGGACTGTGTTACTAAGCATTCCACTGCTAGGTAAGGAGTTAGGCTTTCCACCTCAAGAGAGATTCTGCATCACTAACCATTCCTTTTTCATATGGTGGTTGCAGAGAGTTTCCATTAAATCTATTTTTAGAAACAGATACAATACAGGAGGAGGAGAGAATTCCAGAGTACAATTTACTTGTTTCCCTCAGAGCAGGGATGAGTTTTTTCCCCAAGCTCCTATACTGGCAAAACTCCTCCTTATTGCACCAGAGAGAGTTGTCTGAATAGGGAATTTGTATTCAGGATCACTAGTTACAACACTAGACGTGTGACGTTCATCTTTTGCAGACACCCATGCATTTAAGATTCATCAGTCTTGATCTAGTTTCCTGCACAGGAAGAATTTCAGCCATGTTGTATAATTGAACACATAAATATTATTTACATTCAGTGTGTGCATTTGCAGATATGGAGAATTTAACATATAGGCTTTTCAATGACTTGCAGAACTCTAGAACTGATTTATAGAAATATCTCATTTACAGTGTGGATACACCAGAGAGGTTGTCTAACATTACTCTTGACAAATGATTAATTAGAATACTTGTGTATAATATTTTTGAGAAATACAACATACATATTTTTCTTAAAATCAGAATGAAGCTACAGCCTCATAAACACAACTCTCTCAACTCAAAAGCACAGCAACATTTGGTTACCTAATGAAAGACTGTAGATCTGTACAGGACAAAACACAAGAATTCATTTCTGTAACCATTGAAGTAATTTTGGTAGGAAAGAAAATAATTAACTTTTACCTAAAGTATCTCCACTGTTATTAGAATGGAGTATAGAGCAAAGAGCATTTTCAGAAAGCAATCCAATGCACTACTTGTGCAAACACATCTTCATTTAAAGAGTGAAACAAGAAGCAGCTTACTTAGTTCACATAGCATTCCATGCAAGTCACTCAGCATTGCAGTAAGAAAGAAGTTAAATAGTTGAGGACAGTTATCTCAAAGTACATTGCAGCAGTTTGCATTTACATTTTTACCACAAAAGACCACATAGACCACATGTATTTTGGGTGATACAAACATACAGCAACAAAGCATAAGAACGATAAACATCTACTGACAAAACACACCTTTTTTAAAAGGCACTGAGTGGTCTTTAGGGTTTTTGCTGTAGAACAGGATCTCAGCAGTTAACTCGTTCATTTTTATACCAACACTGATTTGCAGCAGGTGACATATTAGTTAAGAGTTTCTGAAGGGACAAACTTCTTCCACTCAGTGAAAATAAAGTGAAAACATCTGGCTAAATCACTGACTTCATTTAAAACCTGTACAACAGTTATCACTAACATGGAGCATGCAATATAGTTTTGACAGCCAGCATAAGAAAATTTGCCTCTTTAAGCGCTCACAGGTACAACTGGGAATAAGCTCCCCCTCTGCATGAATCACTGTTTTGGAGGTCAGTACTCATTTACTCCTGACTTCAGTTTCACCTTTAAAAGAGCTGAAGTCAATTTTAAATGTCACTGTTGAAGGAGTAGGAAATAGGGCTGGTGAGTGCAAAAAGTTTTGATCAGGCTGTAATAATCTAATGAGAGCAGTAAGTTGCTAGCAAGCCTGTAGAGGTAACGGATATGAAAAGTCAGAGAACTGGCAGAGCAGGTGAAGTGCTCTTGGGGGACATCTCAGAGCAAATCCAGTCCCCTTCAGTTACTCTGACACTAACAGCAGTTATGTGCACATCAGGGAAAAGGAAGGAGTCAGGTGCTGGAGGAGCAATCTGGAAAGTGAAATGGGACATGGGTAATTGGTGTGAAGACTTTCCATCCCTGACTGAATAACCCAGAAGAGTTTGTGAACCACAGTACAACTTTCTTTCTTGGCTTTTCATCTGTTTCTGGTCAAAGGTAAACTCCACTATTCTCTGAACGTGCCGATACTGCAGCGCTGGCTGCTGAATGCCTGCGGACCCCCATCCCTAATGTCCTCAGCTGGCATCCAGGCTGGGTGGAAACCTCACCTCTCCTCGTGGCCAGCGGTGGTGGGGCTTGTTTAAGGAGAGATGTCAGGCTGCCTCCTTTGCCCAAACAGGGCTGTTGGAGAGTGCAAACCATGCAGCCAGGAGGAGGTGAGCCACTGTGGTGGTGCTTTCCCCCCAGTTGCCATGTCCCAACCCTTAGGAGGGGGCAGCAGGAAAAGGTAGGAAACATGAAGACATAGCACTGAGGAATCCTTGAGGATGCTCCTGCAGGGCAGCACAGACCCTTGCCAAGGTGACATCCAACTAGCCCTGCTGGGGGGTCCTGCCCCTATGACACGTGGCTGGTGGGCTTGTTCACAAAGCCGGATGCCCATAACTTCCACTGTGATTCCTGAAAACTGTGAGCATGGATTTTATGGCAGAAGCTGGGGGCCACATGCTTGCCCAGGAGCTAACTCTGGTGAGGCTCCTTCACTCTCTACTCTGACCTGTTCAAACTAAGCCTGCCTCCCCCCCACCTCAAAGTTAAAAAATGTGGCTAGAAAAGTAAAAAAATTGCCTAGTTCTTCCCCAGAAATCTGGGACAAAAAAGCAAATCTCAGCAACATTAGTTTAACAATATGAGTTTTAAAAAAGCAATTTGTGATTATTATAACAGTTGCAGTTCACTGAACCTACTGTAAAGAACCTAAGACATCTAAAAGCCATTAAGCAGCAGCGATTTCACAGATAAAAGAAATAAAAGAAACTACAAACCTGCTAGAAGCTTCCCCTTGTTCTTTTCTTCAGGTCAGGGAGTGGGAAGGAAAAACATACTTGTTATGCAGATAGTAATCACATTATTTAGTTACAGATGATGTTAGAGATGCGATAAACATAAATGGGTATGTTAATTAGTGTACAACAAACACAGTACATTGCAACCACAAAAAACATTAAAGCAAGATTTGTAACTACAATGCTTCTGAAAAAGAAACTTTTCAGTTGTTTTAACACATGCATAACATGCTTAGTACGTACCACTGCAGACTGAGTTGGCAAAGCACTTGGGCAAAATGCATTGCTGACACATACATAACAGAAAGCTGTAGGCTCTTATTAGATAAAGTTATCTCTGGTAAATAAAAAGGTTTAATTTTAGGATAGCACAGCAATATGCTTATTTAAAATAATAAGTAGATGCACTTTTGAGGGACAGTCATATTTTAGAATATTTTAGGTGGGATACAGCTTCATTATTTATGTAATTTTATATCCATCCATTTATACCAATGTTGCCTTCAACCTCTTCATGTATGTAAATGTCAAAAATCAATATTCCATGTAACTTTTAATCTAAAAGCTCCTTTTAGACTGGAGCATTTTGGAATTACAGTTATGGTAATGGATAACTTATGGCTCTGTTCTTGTCAACTCTTTGAAATTCAAAGATCAGCTTTGGGTATCCAGCCAAACCTCTTTTTGGCTGAGCTTTTTGGCACATGATTACCTTTTCACTGTCATGTGGATGTTCATCACCCAGCTTTGAGAGAAACCACTAATTCTCTTGCACGGACTGCCATAACAACAGTTAGGAGGCTTATCAGAGCTTTTCCATAAGGCTTTTAGCGCTCTCCTTTCTGATCTTTATCGAGTAACTTTTACTTCCTGATTCGTGCCTTGTATTGTATCAGTCAACTTACTACCTTCTGGTAAATCTTGCACTGAACAGTCTTGGGGTGTCAGCGCTCTGTGAATTCTCACCCAAGCTGGGACATGAAATATTTCCTGTGTGCCAAATTATGTCATCAGGTCTTTTTAGTCACCTGCCACTGGCTGTGTGTATAACTGGGGATATAATTTGCTGTAAGGAAATACTGAATCTATCAGAAGTTACGATGAAAAGGAGCAAATTCCCCAGTGCATTCTCCTGCAGAATACCACAATGCTCTCTTCCCGTGGAAAGGTGGATCTGTAGCTTTACCCTCATACAGAGGCATAGGTGTAAAAATAGCATTAAATCAAGGAACAAGCTCTGCATTAAACTTAATATTTTCCTTCTTAGAGATAATTTGGAACTGGGTGAAACATTAACCTTGATACATGAGTGGGATTTGGGGAAATTGTTTCTAATACTTGTGCTCAGTGATATTTCTTAGATAAATGGCAATGTACTTGTCCCACTGTCCTAGGATCCTAGATAATACTGATCTGATTTGTTAGTTAAAGTTTTTAATGAGAAGACTTAATAAGACAAAACAAGGTGAAAGAGACAAATAGTAATTCTCTATAAGCTTGAACAGACATTGAGAACAGCACCAGCTGCCATATTTGTACCTACTTTGTAGGGCTGCAGGTATGCAAGGCCTTCAAATGAGGCTTCCAGGTAGCAATGGAAACCGATTTCTCATCAGCCGCATAACTACGCCATACACACTACGTGCAGGATATATGGTAAAAAAGAAAAAACAAGGCAAGAGGGAGCAGGGGATGAAACAAAAAATTGAAAAGCAGATTAGTAACCAATACAAGTCATGGCTTTCTTTTATCATTCATAGCACTGATACATGCCTGAGGGGAGGAAGAATACTTTCATAATATCGCCAGGTGGCTGTCAGGTTTGTTCGGCTGGCGTCGGTAGAATAAAACCGCCAAGAAGCCTGGTATGGGGAAACAATAGAAAAGCACAAAGGAACCAAGAACATGAAGTGACAATGCCACCGCACTGCTTATGGAGAGAGGGGACTTTGCTCAGATTGGGATGTGCTCTAATAGGTTGGTTAAGGAAATACCAGTAAAAACCTGCCAAAACTTTTGTCAGTCACAAAGCACTTTACGCAGTAAAGTAAGAGTTACTGGCTTTGTGGAAGCACCAGAAGTTATTCAGCACATAAAGGTGCTCAAAAAAAGCATTGCAGTGATTTAATTGTGACAAGCTGATAGGGGACACCCACACAAACTTGGAGTCTCAGATAAAGAAAGTGTCATTATACATTTTGTAAATGAAAATGTATTGAGAAGTATTCTCTATGGTTTGAAACACTGCTAAATGTTTAAGAACAGGAAATAAATAATTTCAAAGGTGAGTGACCAAAACCTAGCATTGAAAATGTATTCACTGTTTAGATTTTTAACTGCATGAAGATAGTAAGACAGATCCTTGGCTCTAGAAACTGGAACAACTTCCCTGATGTCAGCACAACTATATTAATTTGTACTAGCTGCGTATCTGTGCTTGCTGTATATTGCCAACCATTAAATTTCATCCAGGTATTCTTGTACGGAGTCTAATACCCCCTGTTTTCCTACTGCATATCTCCCAGAAATACATCTAGTCTACATCTACAGTTGAAGAACCTGTCACCTTGTAGATTGTTCCACTGGTTGATCATACTCATTGTCAAAAATCTCTGCCTTATTTTCAACTGGAAACTCTTTGGTTTTGACTTATAGCCAGAGATTTTTGTTATGTTTCTGTCTGCTACATTAAATAATCCTGTAGGTTCCAGCACTTCCTCTCTGGACTTTTGTAGTAAAAAGATATTCACACTGAATATATCTTATAAAGTAAAGAAATGGAGAAAAGCATATCCATATGAAACATTTCAGTTTTCTATGGTGATATTTTAGCTATCTTTAAGTCGGTAAAGGCTCTAGCAGACAGTATATCTATGGCAACAGAGGAGTTAGCACAGAATAATTCTACAGAGTAACTGATTAGAAAAGAGACATTATCCAGATAAACTAAAGCACTCTGATTTCCATGGTAGCTCATTATCAATATCCACAACAGACAATTTAAAAAAGCCTGAGCACTGTTATGGTAGATATTGATATGCAGTTCAGGCACATCCTGCACTTCTGAACATGAAATTTTCTCCAGTCCTGGACTAATTTTTTTCCAATGTTTTCTTTGCTTTCTCCAATGTTCCAGTCTCATTTACAAACTGTTGAGTTGATATGTAGCATGTTAGTACCAGTATCACCATACACAGAGGTAATATCAGCCTTCTCCTACTTGCTAATTTTCTGATTCTGTATCTAAGGACTGTAATAAACCAGCTGGGGTAACATACTGGGAAATTGTATGAAGCTCTTGACCCTTCTTTCCCATTCTTACTCCTCTGTGTTTCTTATCCTTTGTCAAACCCTTTCCAGAGTAGTCATTGTGGCAGTTTGAGAAAAAAAAAAAACAGTTTCTCTCCTGTTTGGAAGCTTTTGTTTTAAACTGACCAATTGGTCTATTCCCTTCCATGTTACGTTTAGCACTCTCATTGGTTGTAAAAGTTTCTCGCACGTGTCTGTTGCTTTAAGAGCCGCGGGCTCTTTGCGGCTTTTGGGCTTTCGGTCTTTTCCGCTCTCCGGGACACTTCTGGCTTTTGCACTCTGAGGGGCGCCGCGGGCTTGCAGCTTCGCTTCGGGAAGATGCTTTTCCAGACCTGCGGCTTGGCTTCGGGGACCTTACAGGCTGTGTCCCCTCGGCTCGGACCCTGCCTGCCCACCTGCCTGCTTGCGGCTACGGCTCCCCCGCGCTGCCGGAGTGGAGCGGAGCTGTGTGCCAGGGAAGCCCCCGCCGTGCCGCCTGGGACTGGAGACGCCGTGCCCGGGGCTGCCTTCCTGCCGCCAGCGCTGCCGCTTCTTGCTGCTTTGCTTCCTTTAATTCGCATGACCAGACTGGTAGGAACAGCGTAGCTCGGGGTTTGCACGTTGGAGCCCGGCGTTCGTAACAGCCGCGGATCCTTTGTTTACTCCACGAAAGCGCACGCGTGGCGGCGTCATTTTGGACTCTGCGGCACCGTCCCCCTCTCTCTCTTACTCGCGTTTAACCCTCCCTTCTCCATTCCTGTATAAACCCTCAGATTTTGCATTGGTTTTTCCCTGCATATTATATATTTTGTTCTGGTGTTATTAAACTTTGTTTCAGTTTTCCAAACGTTCAGAGGTCTCACAAATTCTTTTCTCCCTTTTTCTATCTCTGCTTTTTAACCCTTTCTCTCCCAGAGGAGAGGGGTTCAGGGATAGGAAAGGGCATGTCCCTGTGATTGGCTTGCCTCAGCCAACCGGCGACAGTCATTAATGCTGGGACAGAGGCCTCTTGTAATAGTATGAATTCATTGTTTCTAGATCAAATTTTGTATTTGGTGTATTAAGATGTTTGGTAGGAATCATTCCACTTCGTGAAGTCACCAGATCATCCTCAGGTTCATTCCCTTGTGCCTGCCCTCATCTTTCCTATTCTTCCAGGCTTCCATCAGCAATATCTTCATCAGCAATTTTATATTAATTCCAGATCACTGAAAATGCTGAACGTGAAAATGAACACGTAGATGCTGAACAGCCATCATCATGGGATCCGACCACAAATGTCTTCATTTCACAATGATTTTGCCCATTGAGAGTTATGTTCTGAAATCTGTCAGCTAGCTACTCTTAATCTATTTAGCATGCTGTCTTACTAATATTTTGGTTGAACTGTCATACAATAGTAAGAAGAGCTACATCCAAAACCTAAATCTATTGTGTGTTTCATCTGGTAACCAAATTTAGAAGTATATTAAAATATATGTGTTAGAAAGTATCCCAGACAGTCATTCTACAGCACAATAGAAAAAAAAGGACTAGATTTATATTTATTGATTATTCTAATAAATATTAAATATCAAATATAAATATTTGGATTTTTAGTTATGATTATTTAATAAACATTGAAGATTAGTAATGAAAAACATTTATTAACTTCAAGAATGCTTCAAAGATAGCCTGGCATCTTTCCTGAACTTTATCATGGAACTCTAGTATATTCATGCTTAGCTTCTTTATTTAGATTTATTGTTTCAGAATTAAAAAACCAGCATAAATGGGACACATAAAACAATTGGGATCCCAAGAAAATAAAGAAGGACACTAGAAGATTATTCCCCTCCCCTTTTTTTTCAGTGCATCAAGTAGAGTAAATGTTGGTGCAAAATCATTCTTTAGAGGATTTTCTTATTTTTAACTAGGACTGTAATTTAAGGAAAAAAACCTATGCAAAACAACTGTTTAACAAATATTGTAGAATCATAGAATGATTTGAGTTGGAAAGGACCTGAAAGATCATCTTGTTCCAACACCCCTGCTGTGGGCAGGGACACCTTCCACTAGACCAGGCTGCTCAAAGCCCCATCCAACCTGGCCTTATCATGCCACTGTTGCTTAAAAAAATCTTTCTCAATCCTTAATTTGCACCATCATGTCAACACTGGACCTGAAAGCACTTCAGACAATTTTAGACATTTTGGAATTGCTATGCCTACATTTCCAGCTTTTGAATTAACTAATAGAGAAAGCAATTCTCTGGGCAGGACACTTCATTTTCACCAAGTATATCACTCATTGGAGCACTCTGAAACCTAGAGTAGGTGAAAAGTAACTTAATATAGTAAAGGGTGCTGTGCTGTCAGTTAGGTTGTCTAGGGAGCAATTCTATTTTTTTCAAGTAATTTGCTAACTGCAGACATGCAATTGATATCATCGACTTGATTTCTTCAGCATGGATAGAAGAACTCAAAAATTACACATAGAAATGCTATAAGCACAATTCTGGCAAATTGAAATAATAAAACACGCTCCAATATGTACTTTAAATCACCAACTCTTATTCTTTGACTGATTTCTTATTTACCTGAATTAGGCTGGCAGCTGGATTCCTTCTTTTCTCAAAGTGTTTCTGGCGATGCTGTTCCTGCACTTTTAATGCGAATCCTGAGCCAAGGATGCCCTGCAATACAATATACCATTTGTCATTATGTAGGTAGTTTTTTCAACAAATATACATAATTAACTACAAAGATTTTGTGGAGATGTTGCGCCACATGATTGCTTCAGTTAATACATTTATGACAGTATATGACAGTATAAGGCTTAACGACAATATAAGGCTTAACAACAGTGCCCCTTTCATGGTGAAACAGGAGACTCCTTACTTAAGTGATGATGTCTGTGGTGCTACCAGTGACCACTCATCCCAACCACTGCTTGGCTTTGTGCTACATTATGCCCCTGCAACTCTAAAAGCCATGGAGATACATAAATATATATAATATACTTTATATAAAATCAAGCAGGAACATTCAGAGGAACTTAAGCCAGGAATGATTACATTACCAGCTGCCAGATATGCCAGATATATTATGGACCTCAAAGTCCGTATATGAAGTGCTTATTATTGCTTTGGATTTTAGAAAAGTTAGAAAACGCCTTGCTTAACAGATTAAGACCAGTTCTTCTCACTCTTTCCCATCTACGTAATTGTTCATTCTATATGCTCTGAAAAAAAGGTGCTGCTGAAACCTCTCCCCTTTTAGCCTTTTTACCTCTGAATAAGTAGGATAAATGTGACTCCTGCTGAACAGACCCAAAGATTAAGAATGTTTCCCTCCTTGGCTTGCAAGGAGTGTAATATTTCTGCTGGACATGTCTGCATTATAAGGAGGAATATTTCCACTTGATTCTTCATTAGGATAAAATAATATTAGAAATGCACCAGATTCACACATATCTCTTATTTTACAGACAGATTCAACACAAAAGTGTTTATGAGGAAAAATCTGTACCTAGACGTGAGGAATAAAAGTTCTGGCATCTCTGATATGTAAGGTGATCAATCTTTTACATGTTCATTGTAGTCCTGCCTAGACTAACTTTCTTGTTACTGGTGACCAGATGACAAAGGGAATTAATTACAGTAGCTGTCATTTAATGTCAAAGATTCAAAACCAGGTAATGTATTGTAACACATTATAATATGCCAGAGATACTGAAATACTCTCTGTACTTAGAGTAAGAAATAAATGCAGTATATTGATGATTCAATGTTGTTGGAAAATGCTGACTTTTTATCTTGGTTTGTCTATATGGTTGAAAACAAATGTATTATTATAACAGAGGTATCTTACAGTGATCTAAAAATAATGAATCTGAGCATTAAAATACGGATTTCTCTTTATGTTGCACTGAATGCAATACTACAAAATACAAATGTCACTTCTGATTTCACGCTTATTAAATAAGCCTACTTTAAAAAAGAAAGGAAATTCACTCACAAAAATAAAAAGTTATTTCTGAAGCTACATTATAATTTAGTCATTAGATTATTTCCTTTTCCATTAAGGTCTGCTGAACATTGATAAATACAACATAGATAAATTGTCATGTTTATTTGCAATCATTCACAGAAAATGATAGCTGCATTTTCACATTCAATGACATTAACTTTTGCTTGATTTAATGACTTCTACTACTCTTTGTTGGTAGACTGGACACGGTCATACAAGACAACCTATTAGGAATATCTCACTTTTTTTTTTTTTCAATAGAATCTAACTCAAAAAAACCCCATCAGCTGATTCTTTTTTTTTCCAAAAATCTGAAGGAAAAGCAGTAATACATAAGCCACAATTCAAAACAAAATAAAGGAATTTCAACGTTATATAATATTATGCTACCTAATTTAGGATTATTTCCCAGGTTTGTCCATGACAAAGAAACTCCCCAAAACTCAAGCAACGACACCAAATCTTTTGTTTGGATTTTGGATAGCAGTTTACCAGTGTCACAGAGCAAAAAGCCTTAAACAGTTGTTCTTCATGTAGAGCTTCCTTCAGCTTTTTGTAACGTAACAGCCATGGGAGCCACATAAGTTTCTATTGCTTTTTTACAAAATTTATAGGCATACTTACAGCAGGTAGTGCAAAGAAAGAAATGCCAAGCAGAGCAAATCCTGCAGAAAGCAACCTTCCAAGCCAAGTAAGAGGAGTTTTGTCTCCATAGCCAATGGTTGTCAATGTGATCTAAAAAGAAATGAATGAACGTCGTGGTTTACCAGAAGTCACTGAGAGATTAGTTGTAGATTATTTACATTGCGTGAAACAGCATTTCCACTAAATAATCCAAGACACATGGAATATATATACTTTCTAAAAGAAAAACAAACATAAATTAATAAATTTTTCTATGAAAACTTAATACAGTTTATGACTGAGTGAAACTGAGATAAATAATGTGAGGAAAACACCTAAATAAGCAATAAATAAGTTCAAAAAATAGTCAAGCAGAAGGTCTGGGATCTCAAAGTTGAGGTAAATGATGGTGAATTATGTGAGTTGGGCAGGAAAAAAGTGCTCTTTTCCATGGATGTAAAGGGGTTTCACCTATATTATGCAGGTGAATACATTATGCATGTATGTATTTGCACAACTACACAAATATAAATTACACAGAGATCATATTGGGAAAATAGAGTAGGGAGAAAGTTGAAGTTTGTAGATGATATAAGTCAAAGGAAGCAGCTGCATTTTCCACAAGCCCATCAGTACTATTTGAAGTGGATTATCGTCTGAAACACAAAAAACACTAATCAAAAAAGCTGTACAGAACTCCAAGAAGTTCCTGGTCCTTTCCCCTTCCTTATGACAGGTCCAGATATACCTATATCACTCCTGACATGAGGGTCCGAGAACTACTACACAGCAGTAGATGCAGAGGTACCTCAGGCTGTTGGACAGTGTTAGCTCAGACCTATGTGAGGAGAGGCCAAAGAGGAAGAGGAGCGTGTCTGTATTCCCTTCACGTGGTGAGTGTAGTCAGAGGCTCAGTATACAGATGTTTCAAAAGCTGTGCTGTGGAGGCCAGCACCCCTGCTGCATAGCACCAGTGCAGATGAAGGCAGAGTTTGGTACATATGGGAGGGCTCTTCACATGCAACTCATTGACCGCAGGCCACGTAGAGATGGAGGGCATACACAAATGCTGCTGAGATAATGATGCATAGTTGTGGTTTACTGAGCATATCTCCAAGGCAAACAATTATGGCTTCATGTCTGTGGGTGGCTGAGGGTCTTCCCTGAGTCAGGGAAATGTCCTCCAAGCTGCCCCTGTGCTGGGAAGTGTGCTGTTGCTGAACCTGGGGACTGGACTGGCAGAAGAAGTGTGCTTCCTTCTTGGGTAGTTTGGACCCACAGGAGGTGTGGGCAGAGCAGAGGATTTCTGAAGCCTGGGTGGGAGGCTGCTGAGCGTGTGCTCAGGCAAGGGCACACGATGTAAAGGACAAAGATAGACAACGTTAGGCTGAATGCCAAGGACTCCAGGGCCTGTTTTTAGAGGAGAACGTGCATGGAGAATTATTTTGCATCATGTACCAAATGTGGGCAAGTTCAGGCTTAGCAAACATTCTGGCAGGAACGAGTTCTTCAGGAAAATGCCTTCTAGAGACATTATTTTGCTTCCAGCTTCCTCAAAGTTCATTCCTAGGCAAGATGGCCAAAGAAATTCTATTTAATCCCGGGGTCACCACAGGACAAAAGAAGGAAAGTCTTTTGGAAGTAATTAGATTTCTACTATTTAGGGCTCTTTAGATAGTAAACAGTGCTTTTAATTGCTCCCATTGTTGGGAACAAGCTGTGGGTGTAATTTACCCTGAGAAAGCCATAGCAACTAAAAGAGAGTGAGCTGGATTAAGGCTGCAGCTGAAATTTCAAGTGGTTATCAAGTCTCAAGTTTTGTAATGCTAGCCTGGTCACAGAGACACCACTTGTGTGCTTATCAGGTCTCGCTCTCCTTCCTTGCTCCCCATCCCCTTTTCTCAGCTTTTGCTGGACTCTTTGGAGAGCCAATGCAACCCAGGAAAGTGGAGAGAATAATTCACATTTCTGCATGGTTTGCATCTGCTATTTTGGTGAGTTGTGTTAGCTCATGGAGGCACTTAACAAGCCCCAGAGCCTGCACAAGTGCATGGCTGAGATTGAGCAATAAAGAGGAAGGGAGATGGGAGTGCAGCTCCGTCTTTCCTGGCAGAGGTGAGCTGATGTAACCACACTCTTGGCCTGGCAGAGAGGCTTGATTTGGTTTTTCTTTGTTTGCTGAAGAAGGTATTCCCAGCTCTTCTCATCAGAGGGCAAGTGCAGAACAGTTTGAAGCTATTAAGAACTCAAGAGCAACGAAGCGCTTGAACAAATGAATCCCTGAATAAAAGTTCCTCAAAATTTGTTTCCAGGCCAGTCATTGCAAAGCAGTTTGAAGCTCTGGAACAAGCCCAGTTTCTTGGCTTCTGTCCAGTTCCCTATCTCTGCCAGATGCTGGAAAGTACAGAGATATCTCCTGCCTGAACCGACAAGAAGGAAACAGAACTAAGTGTCATCTGCATATTAATGATATTGTCACTGAACTCTCTTCTGAAAAAGTCAAAGATAAGCTAGAACTTTTGGGATCTGACATCTGGGAGTGATCCAAAACCAGGAGCAGTCACACAGACCGTACGTCTGGAATTTCTCCAAAGAAAATAACAGGACCATATTAAAGCCTTTCCCCCCATTCCTTTAGGTCCTGAGGACTTAATGGTATCAGTCTGTGATTAAGAATATCAGTGGCTTCTTGCTTACTTTGAGCTGTTTTATCTCAGCATGGTCTTTACATGGGTGTATAGGTGTCAGCACTGTGCCACATCATCTTACTCAACACTGGACAAATGGGTTTGATCAGCATTTTATATTCCTCTCATCAGACAACAAAGAAAATATTTTTCCAGACAGCTTCAGGATCAAGTTCAGGAATAATCCTCCACATCTTTGTTAGTGCTGCAAGCGAATGACTAAACCACTGGCTAGGTCCTAACTGGCATAATCCTGAGGTTAAATTAACTGAACAGGGTGTGGAAAACTACTGGAGGTGAGACCATGACGACATGAGAAATTTCCAGACGTCACTGATAGTAATGTAAGAAGCACACCAAAGTTATAATTAGCACTGTGAGGGAAGGCGGGATCCCACTGGTGCTTGAGGGAGAAGTGACCCAAGTTTAAAGGTGACTGGAGGAAATTATTTGGGACCTTTCAGAGATTGTAGTATTGCAAGGAAAACAGTACCTAGGTGACTGCATCAGCATTACCATACAAGGCCAAGAGTGACTAGGCAACAGAACCACAAAATCTGTAGCAAACCTGTGAATGTAATTAGGGACAGGTTGTTTATTTGAGAGGAGACTCGGTCAGAGGAAGCAAAGTGGTGAAAAAGAGGATCAAGATACAGTAAAAGAAATAACAAGGTATACAAATCCTGTCTTTCTGGGGATATCTGCTGAGCAGCCCTGTGTCTGATCACCACAGCCTAAACCAGGACAATAAACCAAACCTTTTAAAGTTTATTTGTATAGGATTCATTTCACCCAACTTGAAAAATAAAATGCTTAGATGTTTAGCATGATATGGTCGCTGCAACATGCACAATGGAAAGAGAGATTCCTTCAGCAAGTAACTTTTGTAGCAGATGCAAAACACTAGTGTCTGGACAGACCAGCCAAGGCAGGCAGTGTCACCTGGCTAGAAGCAAAACTTACAATGATGATATAGCTTCTGTTATATCTCATTGCTGGAGCTAATAAATATGCTAATAATAAGTGAGGTAATATAATAATGAATGTGATTACATAACCTAGGTGACTTCGGTTAGATGAGATAGATGCCAAGATGCCTTCTTCTACCCTAATATTTCTTTCTGATGTCATTTTATGTTCTGCTATCAGTACTTACCTTTTGAATCTTTACCTGACATCAATTAACTGAAAAAAGATGTCTTTTGCTCCTGCTATCATTACATTATATGGGAAAAACATCATCAATATTAACTCATTTGAGCTAGCAATTGTGACAATATTATTCATTGTAATATTTTTTTTTTTCACCTACAGGTCATTGTGGAGTGCCAGAGCCATTCTGGATGCCAGAGCCATCCAGTTGTAACTACTGGATTCTACTAGAAAATAATGACTTATTCAGATAGACTCTGTCTAATGTGTAAGAGACAGGAATCTTCGTTGCATTACATTTGCAGGTAAAACTAATTAACCTACAAACTAAATACCACTATGAGCACACACAGTTCTAGCTAACACTAGCAGTTCTCAGAAAACTATGCATGGTTTAGTTTTGAAATACTTATGTTTTTGAATTGACCTTTTGTTCCTGTATAGTTTAGTTATTCTGTGCAATGATTTTACCTCCTCTACCAAAGCAAATTTTGAACCTGAGTCCTTCTTATAAAGTTCTTCATATTCTTTATGCACATACTGTTGCGTGCTGCTGTGTTAGGCAGCACTGTGGGGACCCCAAGCACAAGAATATTCACAATAGTAACATTAGCATGGCGTTTAAATTGCAGGTTGCACAGTACAACATGCAATAGCAGATACGGTGGAATATTCATATGTAAATTAGGAAACCATATCCTGCCTTTTATTTCAGTGTAAAAATACAGGCTTCACAAATGGAGTCAGTCAAATGACCATAGCAGGGTATACCCTCAAATAATCTAAATTAATGAATGGGTTAATTGCTGCAGGCTAGGTCTGGTCCTGTAAGGGGGGGGCATAAAAAAAGCTTGAAATTTAAGGCAACTATTTGTGCCTGACTTCAATGCAATTTCTTGTACCTCTGTCACCACATAATTCAATCTGGAATTTGGTAGATACCCTGTGGTTTAAGTTAGAACAACTTTTGCAAATAAACAAATCAATGAGACGAAGCATTGATTTTCCCTAGAATGCCACACATTTTGACCTTTTCAGAATCTGCGTGTGGGTTAATCTGGCAGTAAAAACAACGCTAACTAAGAAGCACATTATGCATTTCCCACATACTGTTTTACATATTATACAAAAAATACTATTATTAAAATGGCAAAGATAGCACGTAATGGGGAACACTGATTTTCAGTAACTTTGCGCACTTAAGCACATTAAAAATGTCAATGTATTCATGTCGCACATCAGGGAAAGACGAGAAGACATACCAATATACAATATAGATTGGGTTTGGGTTTTTTTATTACAATTTGTTGTTTTCCCACTGAAGTCAAGAAAAGATTCCTATTTTCTCAGTTGCTCTACTTATCTGACCTATGAGTCACGCATTTTCACTTCAGAGTGTACAAAATATTTTAAGCACCTCTTTATACAATGATTATTTCTTAGCAGGGTTTTTCCTTAAAAAAATAGCAGTCAGCAGGTAGTGGATCAGCAAATTCTAAAATAAAGATCTTGTTCCTGCTGCTAGAGCTGCTCAGGGAGAAGGATGTGGATCTAACATGAGCCACAGTCAGATGTCAGAGTTGAGGTCTGAGTTTGCTGGGACTTTCCCGTTCCTCGTGCACATGCTTCCCCTCAATACTGCCTGCTGGCAGGTGGATACAACCCTCTGCTTAGTCCAGAATCCCTGCCTACGCAGTGCTAAGTCTCACACCTTTGCGGAGAGGCAGAGGGTGTTTCCTGGAGAATCAAATGGCTGAAAACGTGCATTCCCAGACCCATGCACTGCCACAAGAGGGTCTCTTGCAGGACCACATCCCCACTGCAACCCCCAAAGGGGCAGTGGTGTTTGAAAACTGATGGAGCCAGGGTACCCATCAGGAAGGACATCAGCACCCCAAGCCAGATGCTCCACAATTGTGTCAATACAAACAGGTTAGAAAAGTTTAAGTCAAACCTAGACCTCAGCTTTTGAAGAAAAATGAAACGTTATGAACTACAGCGACAAAACTGAGAGTAAAACCTTCTTTCATGACTTCAGCCAATATGAATTTTAAATGTGTTTGGATTTCAGGATAAATATGTATATTTTATCAGAGATCTGCCTTGATGCTCTAAAGCAACAAGTTTCAGGAAAAATAGTTCTGCATATTTGTAAACACACAAGTAGTGACCTACTAGGTCTGGCTTTTCCTAGCTCCCAATTTTGTGCTCTGATAACAGAGAAACATAGCCTCTAGGAAAGACATGTAACAAGTGATTAACCCTTAGATGAACACATTTCAAATACACAAACGAGTCCTACTAAATAGGATATAACCTGAACCTTTGCTCAGAATGTAAACAAAACATTGAAAATATTTCTCAAGGTTTTAAAGCATTTTGGAAAGAGTTTTTGCACAGTCCCCCATGCATGCTCTGAGCCTGTGGATACTACCAGTCCAGATGAACTCTTGTCAGCAGAAGGTCTGAGGTAAGAAAGCTTCATTTCTGCATCACTCTGATGAGGAAAGATGGCAGAGGCTGGTTCAGGTCTTGCTCTTATTCCAGGAAAAAGAATGAGTGCCCTAGGTTTATAGCAGCATTAATGATCTCACAGGCATGATTTCACTATCCAGACACTGTCAGTGCTCATGGTGTTTGTTCTACTGCATCAGGAGGAAAAGAAAAGCAGTTTTATACTGCCTGGCAATAGCTCTGCCATAGGCTTTGTTGGGGCAGATTTCTTAAGCTGCCTAAGTAACTCCCACACAATGCAGGAGTCTATAGGGCATTTTTAAGCAAAACCCCCGACACATTATACCATTTTTTTTTTTTAAATTTCAGACCTAGTTTTTCATTGTTCATTTAAAGCCTAGTTTATTTAGACATGCAAGCTTTCATATAATCCTCCTTCTTTCCGAAAAGCAGTCAGGCATATACTTAGATCCCACAGTTTTCAAGAAAGTAAAACCAATTGATTTGATAGTTAAGCATGAGCTCAACTAAATCAGGGCTTTTACACCTGTAAAAATAACACTGCTGAACCAGAATGGGAATATTTATCCTTGCTTTTTTGTGCTCAAGGGACAGGGGAAGGAGAAAGAACTTCATTCTATAGGTGCTGATGATAGTCTTCCCTTCACTGCAAAGCTTATGTAAGAATTTTTTACCTCTTTCTTTCCTGACACTTGTTCCTCTTCCTGCACTGCAGCTTGCAGTCCTCTGATTTGGGTTAAAGCAGCTGTTTGTGGGACTGTATTACTGAAAGGATCTGGGTTGAAAAATAAACTGCTTTCTTCTCTTTAAGATTTAGTGGTCTGGTTTGAAGCAGAAACAGATAAACAGCTGTTCTGCAGGTTGGGGTGAAAAGAACTATGGATGTGCAAATGAATAGCTGGAGGAGGGAGCTTCTCAGACCAGTTTTCTGCCAGTGAAAACAATTCACTGAACAGCATACTAAGTTAAAATGCACAGTAGATGAAATTCAAAGCACTCTGGCATACTGGTTAAAGAGCGCATATTATTTTTCTGTACTTACTGTGCCCCACCAGAGAGCATCTGCATATGTGGAGAATTGGTTATTTGCATCTTTTTCCACCAGATAAACCAGGAAAGATGAAAAGATGAGTACTAAAAATCCTATGTACCAGGCTGTGATTAATTCCTAGATAAAAGAAATCAGAGATCAATATCAATTTGAAAGACAAAACAGAATGGCATTTCAAGGAAGACACAAACAAAAGATCTATATACCTTTTCGGCAATTCAGCAGTTAAAAGTCAAAGGCTTCCCTATGGATACAAATTTCCTCCGAAAGTGGACCAAATCTACTCCTATGATTTGAAGCTTCAGCAACTTCACCAACATATATCAAATTACAACTGCATATCACAAGGACAACATTTTCAACATATACTAAAAACTGTTAGCATTTAACATAGCCTGACATATCTCTGCTAATTCCCATTACAAACTGATGTAACTTTAAAAATTTTTGGTATTCTGCTCAACACTAATAAATGTTTGTTTCTTTGGCCTGTTTTTGAATCACATCAAGTGAAGATATCAACCAGACAAAATTGGCATCTATGGTTACATACCTTGCTATGCGCATAAACTACTGAACCTAATAATTTCCAAGTGCCTCCTCTTCGGTCCATGCGCACCATACGGAGGATCTGTAGGAAACGAAGACTTCTCAGTGCTGATGTTGCAAAAATGTTACCCTGAGTTTTTGCAGAAACAACTGCTATTGAAGCGATGAGAACAATGATGTCTGAAAGAAATACATTACAGAAAACATTAATGTCCAAGTACTAATAAATAACACATACAGGTACATGAGCTGAATGAGGGGACAAAAGAGAGGCTCTTGCGTTGGGTGGGAATCTGAAGCACTGAGGTTCCTGTTTGAGGTAGGAGTAGTGAGGTCAGGGCTGGTGTCAAAAACTACCTTGGGAGCTTCCAAAGTGAAAAGTGAGGGTAGTAATTTTGAAAACATATGGATAAGAGGAGCAATGTTGAAGGAACCTCACGCAGGAACTTTGAAGCCTGATGTAGCAAACTGTACAAATCGGTAGATGTATTAGAACTTTTTCCCGTTATATCTTTTCCCATAGCATCTTTCCTATGAAAAGGCAAAAAAGAAAACAGAGGTAAGAAAAAAATAAAGCAGCCCCAGTGGTGAGACTCCAGTGGAACTGGACTTAAAGCACATATCTTAATTTCCTGTGAGTACAAACACTGCGTGGTTGAGGCATGTGGTTTCTGGACACAACTTCCCTGAAGTACCATCTCCTGGAAAGGAAGAAATACAGCACTGGGTACTCAGAAGCATTCTTTTAGCTGGCAGACTGGAAAATTTGTTGAAGCCCAGCAAGTGTTAGGATTTATTTCTTCAGGTCACAGATTCAAACTGTGAGAGTGAGTTCGTTCTGAGTGAACTAATCACCCAGCTGTATTTAGAGCCAGAACTGCATTTAAGGGAGATGAGGAGAAGCACAGTGATGGCACATGTGAGAAGGCATAATGTTCTTTTATGATGATTTTGGCAGATATGACAATGGGCATGGAGAGAAAAAGCATAGAACAAGCTCATCACCTCATAATTAATTTCCTTACCTTCTTTAAAAGCTTAAAAGAGCCTTTGTAATAAATACCTGGTTTAAATATTAGGATTTTGTGGTGTTTGTATGTTTCTGATAATCTAAACCCATATTTGCCAGTGAAGAACTGAAAGCAAGTTCTTGTCGACAAGTTTTGCTTCTCTTGTGCTGGGTACGAACACTCATCTTGTCCCAAGCAAAGCTCCTGCAAATCAAGAATGACCCAGTACATGAAAAGCCCCCTACAGGCAAGCAGTGAGAGAGACTGGCTGTACCTACAAGCAGGAGACTGTTTCCTTAGCCTACTCCAGTACAGTAAGAAATAGCCTTGGTTCATTCTGCTCAGCAGCCAAACTAAGTTGAGATCCAAATACCCTTGCCTGCAAACTGGGTAAGAATCTTGGGTTTCTCTGAATTTATGTATGGATGTCTTGGTCCTCTTATTACAACACTAAGGGTACAGACAACCTGTGGTTTAAGGAGTGCCCTATTAAAGTGTGGAAATCATTGTCACAAGATGCTAAAAGTTTACGTAGGTTCAAAGCCAGTAGATGATCTCATGGGAGAAGATTTAATCCTGGGCTGATACCAAGAGCCCACTTCCGGCTCAGGATGTCTCTAAGTATCAGGCTGTTGAAAGCGGAGAGATTCTTAGGGAGAAATATTGCTGTATGTTTGCCCTGCTTGTGGGATCTTCCCTGACAGTTCACTTTTGGTTAGTGTCACCATTGGACAGCGTGTGTTAGGCTAACTGGCCTTCTGTCTGACTTATGCTCTGATGTTTTAAAATGCCTTTGGCATAGGTGGATCACAGGTGGCTACTGTATAATTAAATGGCCACCAAAAAAGCTGGATTTGCTTCTAGTTGTAAATCCAACAAGTGCAGAGATCAAGATGGGCTCGAATTGGATAAAGTATCCTGGGACATCTCTGCACAATACAAATCTCAAGATAACAACAGCCAGATGCAGGAGGTCTGGGTGAGAGATCAGAAATAGGACAACTGATGAGGAAATTTAAAAACATCACAAATTCTAATGGAGGTAAGAAAAATAGATGGGGTGGGATTCAGCTCCATGTGAAGACATTTAAATTTAGGAGTCCACATGTGAAGCAGGTGTCTGAACTGCCCATGCAGCACAAGGAAATCACGTCAGCTGGGAGAGGTGCACAGCTAATCCTCAGGAAGGCTCCTGTTGGCTGCTCAGCTGACTCATGTTGTGGGCTTGGTACAAAAAAAGGCTTGATTCAGCTGCCCAGATTTATTTGTCCAGTGCCACTTGAGATGCCTTAAGGTATCTGAGACAACCCTTTCATCTAGCAGCTATGCTCTCAGACCTGGTAAGGCTGTACCCTTCAGGAGAGTTTGCTGGAGAGCAGGGAATATCATGTAACAGGGAACACCTCTATGTACTCTGCTGAACTAAGCCCTAAATCTCGACCGACTATACTGGAAGTATAGACACGTAGCACACATGTACCCACCTAAAACCAAACTTCTATATTTAGGTGTGTTTATCTGGATCTGAGGCTCATATAGAGCATGCTGGAAAGCCTTGAGGAATACGGACTGTGTCCCTGATAACTAACATGACAGCAAGATTAGCTTGGCTTGTCCCATGCTCCTCCGAGCAGAGCAGCAATGTAACAGCCATTTTTAATTAGTGGTGACTGGCTAGCAGCAAGTCAGATATTGTTAGAAAAGCAGGGTGCACTCCTGCTAAATCATTCTTAGAACTTAAAAAAAAGTAAGGTCACCCAAATATTATGAATAATGTATTCGATCTGGAAATTATTAAGGGGCTCATTGGGGGTTTTGGTTACCCTCAAACGATCGGACATTTTTTTACAAAAGCCACTGATTTGCTCCTGCCCCTATTCCTGCCTATTTGAGGAGTTCTGACAGCTTTCCTTATAACATGGCATTTCCTGGAGGTCCCCCCACTGCAAAAAATTCAAATTAATTCAGTTTTGCCAGCACTGCACAGCATCTGCCCTATGCTTCTGGGAAACCTCTGCCCCATTGAGGGTCTCTGGTCCCTCTGATAATGAGATAAAGAAGCCAACAGCAGCATATCTCTCTTTTCCTGTCCAAGGGAGTAGTCTACTTGTGTATACCCTTCTAGATGGAGGGTAGAGATGGGGAGAGGGAAGAAGAAGAGAGGCTGAGGAAATGGGGGAGCAGAATATGCACTAGCACGTTTAAAAAACAGTTGGAGGAAAGAGCCTTTACAGGCTGCTGGTGTTTTTTTCACACCTTTCTCTCTCATCTTCTTCACCTCTTCACAATACACCTCACACCCCACACCCCCAAGCCCCCAGCTCCTCAGGCTGGGAATAGGGAATGAGAAAATGTGTCCATTGCCTAAGGAGTCCTTCCTGTCTGTGTTTCCCTTGGAGGCAGGGAAGGCAGGCAGGCACATTATTTCAACATAGTTTAACTTGCCAGGAACAGGTGTAAGACAAATCAAAATAACCCCTTCTTGGAATGAAATCAGAGTCCAGCAAAAAAACTTGCAACAGTTGAAAGTAACTTCTGAATATGTTAAACTTGCTTGGTTTTCTTATCTAAGCACACCCTGGAAAAATAAAAAGTTAAGTACTTTATAATTCTCTCTCTGCCACATTTTTATCCAACACACCTCAGGTGCCATTTGCCCTCTTTTAAGCAAGAAAGCAAAATAATCCTCTGAACTTCCTTTCATATTCCACTTGAATTTAGCTAAAAACTCCATGGTATTTCTGTATTTTAAGAAGGCTTTAGCAAGCTTCTATCAGTATTTTCCTCTTGATCTTTTAGTTGCAAAACTGGGAAATCAGGAAGAAGTAAATAGCAACATTTAAATTATTTAATGGGTGCTCAAGTTTCACTCTGTATCTTGCTGTAAATCACCAGGAAAGTTTGGGATGTGAGAGTGAGTAATGGACGGTATAATTCCAAACTCTTCTGTAATGGCTTGTAAGTGAAACATCACACCCATTTTTCAGAACGGCAGAAAGGAGGACCCTGGGAACTACTGACCTGTCAGCCTTAACTCAGTGCCTGGGAAGGTCATAGAACAGGTCCTCCTAGAAGCTATGCTAAAGCACATGGAGGACAAGGAGGTGATTCAAGATAGCCAGCACAGCTTCACCAAGAGCAAGTCCTGTCTGATCAACTTAATGGTCTTCTGTGATGAAGTGACTACATCAGTGGACAAGGGAAGAGCTATGGATATTGTCTATCTGGACTTCTGTAAAGCCTTTGACAAGGTCCTCCAGAACTTCTCTCTAAATTGGAGAGATATGGATTTGACGGGAGGACTGTTAGGTAGATAACATATTGGTTGGATGTTCACATCCAGAGTGTATTGGTCAATGGCTTGATGTCCAGACGGAGACTGGTGACAATTCATGTCCCTCAGGGGTCCGTACTGGGACCAGTGCTGTTTAATATCTTCATCAATGGGATCAAGTGTGCTCTCATCAAGTTTGCAGATGACACCAGGCCGAGTGGTGATGCTGACACACCAGAAGGATGGGACACCATCCAGAGGGAGGGGATACCATCCAGAGGGACCTGGACAAGCTGGAAAAGTGGGCACAAGTGAACCTCATGAAGTTCAACAAGGCCAAGTGCAAGGACCTGTACCTGGGTTGGGGCAGTCCTTGGTATCAGTACAGGCTGAGGGATGATGTGACTGAGAGCCGCCCTGTGGAGAAGGACTTGGGGGTACTGATGGATGAAAAGCTTGACATGAGCCGACAATGTGTGCTCACAGCTCAGAAAACCAACCATATCCTGGGCTTCATCAGAAGAAGCATGGCCAGCAGGTTGAGGGAAGTGAACTGCTGCTCTACTCTGCTCTGGTGAGACCTCACCTGGAGTTCTGTGTCCAGCTCTGGAGTCCTCAGCACAGGAAAGACATGGACCTGTTGGGAGCGGGTCCAGAGCAGAGCCACAGAAATGATCAGAGAGATGGAGCACCTCTGCTATGAGGACGGGCTGAGAGAGTTCAGGTTGTTCAGCCTGGAGAAGAGAAGGCTCCAGGAAGACCTTATTGTGGTCTTTCCATACTTAAAGGGGGCCTATAAGAAAGATGGGGACATACTTTTTAGCAAGGCCTGTTGCAATAGGACAAGGGGTGATGGTTTTAAACTAAAAGAGGGGAGATTTAGACTAGGTATAAGGAAAAAATTTTTTACAATGAGGGTGGTGAAACACTGGCACAGGTTGCCTAGAGAGGTGGGAGATGCTCCATCCCTGGAAACATTCAAGGTCAGGTTGGACGGGGCTCTGAGCAACCTGATCTAGCTGAAGATGTCCCTGTCTGTTGCTGGGTGCATTGGACCGGATGAACTTTGAAGGCCCCTTCCAACCCAAATAGTTCTATGATTCTATGACTTATTAGAAGATAGAAGTTTCTGATGTACATTTACTTCACTGACTTTATCCAAGCTAACATTTTCTGTATGATCTTCCAATACATCAGCTATGATGCAGATTTTATTCACTTTTTAGAAATACCTCTCATATTTTTATCCTTGCAGATAGTTCCTCCCTTGTTAACTCCAGTCTGAGATTTCAGGTTTTCTCAGTAGCTTTTGCAATGTTCACTTTTGACACTTAATTTCAAATTAAATTTCAAACTTCAGACATTTCACCTAGTACCTCTCAAGAAATCCCTGAGATTACACAAAAGTTTTGTTAATAGTAAGTTAGCAAAGGCTTTTTCAGTTGATAGCCATCATGTTAACAGCTGGCGGCCCCCAGAAAATAGACAGGTGAACCCACTACTCTTGTATGTAATTGATTACACTTGTATATTGTCCAATCTCACTAAAATAATGACATATAAGCCCAGTAATGAAACTCAAATAGCTCACGAGAGACGTGCCAGCCTGAGTTCTCCAATTCATAGAGGAAGGACTACGTTGAGCTGCCTTACCTTGCTCAAGCTCAGTCAGAAATTCTGGTGTGGTTAGCATTTCTAAGCTGTAGGCACTTCTAATGGCAACTCTGTGACTGAGAGATTAATAATGATAAAAAAGAAGGCATCACAAATCATCATAATGGACTCGTTTACTTCTAATAACCTTTTTAATGCAACTTTCCTACTATGAACTTTTTGGATGTTGTGAGATTTTACAATATCCAAAGGTATCATACTAATGGGCCCAGATACATAGATAAAAGGGTGAGCACAGGAGCTTTATTTGGATATTGCAAAATGTCCCAAAGCCTCGATGTGCCATCAAGTCAATCTATAAAATTACAGAAAGAATGTCAGGATGATACTAGGAAATTTAATCAATGACAAGCTCTCAGCTGCTCAAAGCTCATGTACACGCTCAAACTGATGCGCAAACCTGCATTACCTTTTTCATATTCTTCAAAATCTTAGTGTATAAGATGTTAGTGAGAGCTTTTCCTGTTGCCTGCATGTAATGCTGATGTGTTGGAAGGTCCTTTCAAAAATTATACTTCGAGCCAATACAGGTTAAATGAATCTTGTGGGTTTTTTTTCTCTGATTTTATCTGAATTGAAAATGAACAATATTTAATAATTTTAGGATCGTCACTATATCATCAAAATAATGTTTGCTATAAATTCATAGAAAATGCTCTGAGTTTACACATACTTGATAAGAATATGCAGGAAACTGCAATGGCTGTCAATTACTGTGTCTGCTCTGGCTACACAACTGTACAGAGAGGCCGCAAGCTAGGATAAGAGTAGGACTCATCTGCACCCAAAACTGCAGGAATACGCAGAAAATCTCGAGTGTGGTTTATCTAGCCTGCAGCTCTATTAACTCACAAAGGAAATTGACTGGCAACCATATGACCAAATTTAGGATACACTTAGCCTTAAATTGGGGCTCGAGTTATCATTTATGACCCAAAGAAAAGAAATGATTTGTAGTAGTAATTTCTTATGAATAGGTCTCAGGACAGTTCATTATCTTAAATTTCAAAGTTACTCCTGAAAAAAACAGCACTCTGATTCTGTGGTATTACAGAGCCACTGGGCTCCGTAGTCGACTAAGAGCACCAAGGGAGCTTTGACACCTGTCCTGTCTGCTTACCTTGGCACAGGTTAGGCATGCATCTTGCAGCACAGTGAGAAATTATTCTCACTTGCTGAGGAGTTTACATAAGTTTTAATCCAGATTTACAACAACTACATAGAAATGATTAACAACTTTCTATTCTGAGTCACTAGGAGGTGTGAGTGGTGGAAGGGAGTGAATGATCAGTGGTCTACGATCTAGACAAGTGGTCCGTGCAGTGGGTGGGGAACTGGCTGACAGGCTGCACCCAGAGGGTGGTGGTAAATGGCTCTTTTTCAAACTGGCAACATGTCACAATTGAGGTCCCCCCAGGGATTGATATTGGGCCCAATGCTGTTTAATATCTTCATAAGTGATCTGAATGAGGGGATCAGGTGTACCCTGATGAAGTTTGCTGATGATACCAAACTGAGTGGGGAAATGGACACCTTGGAAGGGAGACCCACCCTTCCTTCTTGCAGGAAGACCTGGATAGGCTGGAAGAATGTGCTAACAAGAACCTCATGAAATTCAACAAGGACAAGTATAAGGTCTTGCACCTGGAAAAACATAATCCAGGAGTGCAGCAAAGACTAGGATCTACCTGGCTGGAGACCAGCTATGTAGAAAGGGGGGGTCCTAGTGAACACTGTGCTGCTGCAGCTAAGAAAGCAGCACAGAAAGATGCTGGGTTGCAGAAACAAGGGCATCACCAGCAGAGATAAAGAAGTCATTATACCACTCTACTCAGATCTTGTTAAACCACACCTGGAATACTGTGTTCAGTTTTGGTCGGTGCTATACAAAAAAGATGTGGACAGGCTGGAGAGGGTCCAGAGAAGGGCCATCAAAGGACTAGGAAGCCTGCCATGTGAGGAGAGGCTGAGAGAATTTGGTTTGTTCAGCCTTGAGAAAATAAGGCTTAGGGGAGACCTTATCACCATGTTCCAGTATTTAAAGGGTGGCTGCAAAGAAGATGGACACTCCCTTTCTACAAGGAGTCACATGGAAAAGACAAGGGATAATGGGTACAAGTTACTCCTGGTGAGATTCTAATTAGACACGAGAGGAAAATTTTTTACAATGAGAACAACCAGCTATTGGAATAATCTCCCCAGGAAAGTGGTGAAGTCCCCAGCATTGGACACTTTTAGGCTACGGATGGACATGGTGCTGGGCCATCTTATCTAGACCATGCTTTTCCCAGGAAAGGTTGGACCAGATGATCTGTGAGGTCCTTTCCAACCTGGTATTCTATGATTCTATAATTCTATGATTTTAATTTTTCTAATATCTTTTTGTATATCCTTTGTATATAGTCCTTCCAGTAGCTTCAGCATGTTTATTGCTATTCTCAGAACTCCCTTCAATTTGTCTGCAATGATCTCCACATCTAGCTGGCTGGGACCGGAGGGTATAATTTAATCAGTGTAGAAATGCACTTTGAATTTTAATCAGACACTACAGCACAAAGTTAACACACGCACACACATTCTGGAGCACTGTATTTGGTCAGGACGCACTATAGAAACATGATAACAAAAATACATTCAGTGGGCTCTATCCTAACCAATATAAATTGGCAATTTAAATTAGGTTAGGATCTAGCCTGATGACTGACCCCTGATTTAGGCCATACATCAGTATGTGAAAATAAGGTTGCTCTTTTTCAGATTTCTAAAAGCAAATGTCTGTTTATACACACTCATCTATAGGAACAACAGCCTTTTGTACAGCCCAGTAACATATTTGGCATTGGTGTATTTTATGCTCTTGTGGGCTACCTAAAAAAAAAAAAAAAAAAAAAAGAAAGAAGAAGAAAAGAAAAAGGCATTCATAGAGTTTAAGGCTTCTGAATACCCTAATAGAGGGGTATTCAGAGAGGGAAATAATTGTATCATTATTCCTTGAGTACTTGTTGAGAAAGGTCATAGAACAGAAAAGGTCGTTTCATCATAGCTGGTTGCAAAAATGCTTTTAGCTTCAAACAAAGGATTAACCACTTCCCTCTATTGGTTCAAGAGGGCAAAGAATAAAAATCATGATTAGAGTACGCTGCAACAGTTAATTTGAAAAGAGGCAAATTGTAATGTTTTTACCATGTGGCAGTTCCCTTGCTATGAAATCAGTGGGATAGTTCACATAGTTATGGCAGAAAAATTTGGTCTAATATGGGCTGAACTTCCAGTGACCTTGCATAAGTATTTCCCCCAGAAACCAAGAATTTTCATTATTTTTATCTTTAAAATGTCCAGAATCTTGATTTTTTTTAAAGTATTAAATCTGTAATTACATATCTGAAGAGAGATGATCAGCATTACCACTTCTAGAAAGGTGATGAATGTTATCATAGTTTGTAAATTATCCCATTGGAAGAAGCAGAACCATTTACTGATAAAGTACAATTCAGTATGTCCAAGATTGACAAAATAGGCAAACTGGATTTTTAGAGACTACTCTGGAGACGTACAGTCTTTTGAGGTCACCTGAATTCACCCTCTGAAATATGATACACTCAAGCATTATTCTCTGCCTACTAAAAAAACCCAAAAACAGTTTAATGTCATCCATTGGATTATATCACCTGAACATCTCTATCATAATTTGAGAGAGGCAGGAAGCTGAGTTCTGCACTTCCCACAAAAACTGAGCAGATTTACAGCCATAAGGTCTCAGTTTTCCCGAGAAAAAAGGCCTAAACACCACCATCAACAACAAAAAAACCCCACTATGCAATATGAGATAACCTGAGTTTTACAGATACTAAAAATACTGGTGCTCAGGATCTGAAGTCCTGGCAAAATTTGCTTTCAGCTATGTCTGAACATAGCTTTTCTTTCTGGTCAGGGATCGGATCTCTCTGCTCAGATGCCAGGCAGGTTATGATTAATCGTCACCTACTAGTAAAAGTAATTGGCAGGATATCTTCAGGAAATTCTTGGGATGGATGACGCTGTTAGATTTTTGCAGATGTTGTTGTCACTCCAGCCAAAAGGTCTTTGTGTTTTCAAATACATAACACTCTCTGGATGGAAACCATCTCGATTGTCATTACAGGCAAAACAAGCTGGTGATTTCGCTTCCTTTTGTAATCCTTTTTCAAGATGCAAAACAACTTGGTATTTTTAGAAGTAGGAAGGTGAAATAGTTTTGTGTATCAAGATAATTTGCAGAGATAAACACAGATGAGTGTGAAAATTGACTTTTATTGCTGTTGAAAAATCAGGAAGATATGGATATGTGGCAGTGGCAAGTAGAAGAGAAAGAAGTTAAACAGAAATGCATAATACTGTCTAGGCGCTGAAGTAGAGTTAAAAAAACCATCCAGACATTACTACTTCTACTCTATTGATTTTTCTTTTTTTTTTTTTTTGGAAAATGGTTGCATTAGTCACTGACTTCAGCTCTAAGGAGTCCACTAAAACTTATCTGTGCATAGAAACTTGAATTTTTCTTACGCATCAGATGAGCAATACTCCAATGAAGAGATCAAAAGAGATGAACCATCTTGAACCCCTCCCTCCATCTATAGTTTTCATTTGCAATGTATTGGAATCATCTGAGTAAGCAAAATATTTTAATGTGAAATGAAAGTGACCTCCTGGAAATACAGGCATCTTCTGTCCAAGACACATGTTAATTTTATAAAGCCGGTCTATTTAGAAAAGCAGCTCGCCAATATGTAAAGCTATTTTTCCTGACAAAGAGAAAAAGGTAGGAATTAAAATTATGTAAGATACATAGATACATAGAATTTAAAACATAAAATATATACTATTATTTACATGATATATAAACCCTATATAATATGTATTACTGAAATAATATATAATATATAATATAAAATACATATGTATCTATATTATAAAAGCACTATTGTGTGGTGCTTAGTTGCCAGCTGGCATTAAGCCATGACACAGTATAGTATAAAACAGTTTATGTTTCATGTATTTTCAGTGCCATGGAAAATAAACACTCCATTAAAGTGCCAACACGCTTTAGGAGATCAGTTCGAAGCTTTTATAACTACAAACACCATGAGGATTAGCTACAGCACTGTGTCCTGATGCTGAAGCTCCAGATTTGATGAAAGTCCCCAGAGTGCGGTGCTGAGGACAAGGTTAGTTCTGCAAAGCAGTTGTCTGCCAATGGGACTATACCCCATGGCTGGTCACTGGTGACCCTGTCCGTGAGACGGCAGACTACACTGAGCCCCAGCTCAGGCTCAAGCTGAGCAGGACCTCACTGAGGTGTCACCGCACTCTGGAGCCGGTCTCAGCTTGGTGTGTACCTGAGGCAGGGCGAGTGCATCTGTTTGGCTGAGGTAACTGAAAACATGATGTGGTGGCAGCTCAGCTTACTCCTCCATGGCACATCGAACAGGATGAATAAGCGTGTTAAGTCCCTGTCACCAACCCCCAGCACACACACACACACGGACACTGAAAGCAAAGTGGTCCAGGGGAACATAAACCAAACCTGTCACTCAAAACTGAACTCACACACCCTTCTGCTAAATATTTGTTTTTAAGCTGGTACCATGCTTAGCACATGTCTTCAGCCATTCCTAGCGAAAAATTATTAGCTTAAGATTTCTTGCCTCAACCACAGAAAGGAACTGTATGTCTTTCTAGATCACGAAGGAGAACTATCCCATGTTTCCTGTATCTATGAATACTCCAACTAGCACCAGTAAATCCCTTTCTTCACAGGCACCTTAGTATGCCTTCGCTACACCTTGAGAAAACCTCTTTACTATACAAAGCAATTGTATGTTGCTCCCAAACAAAATGAAACAAAACTGGAAACAAGTCAAAGACACTTGTCAGTAAAGCTAATAAAATACAACAAATTTGGACACAGTAGGTCAAACAATTTTTGAAACAGAAAAAGATGGATTTTTTTCAAAAAGACAATATCGACATCTTTTAGATATGAAAACTAAATATTCCTTATGAAATTCCCGAATAAGGCAGATGGGTCAGATATTTGTTTTGTCATTTTTTAATTGAGGTTTATAATGAGATCCTAATTCTATCCCCAAGAATGGATCAACCGATGTTACCATGCCAATGTGCTAAAAGTATTTGTACACAGTTGCTGTGTAAAAGCAGCGCACTTTCAGGTCATGATGAAAATGCATCAAAATCATGTTATTTTACCTTTTGTTGTAGATAGCCAAAATATTTCTGTGTGGGCTGAGTCTCACAATAGCTCAACAAATACTGAATTTTAAATTGTAGTTATGGTTACCATTTTTTATTCAGTCTGGATAAGAATAACATTAATGGGAACATTTCACCTGTCTTTGTACTGTTAGCAATTAACGTTCACGGCCCTGTTGAGTACACACTCTTTCCATGGACTGAATAAGTCCTCAGCAAACATCTTTATGTTATTAAAAGCTGGCTCAATAAATCTTAAAAATCTAAGGGCCTCCTGCAAGCCTTTCATGGATTTGTACTTTATTAGCCTTCTCTAGTAATTGATCTTTAACATTATTAATATGTACCTGCCAGAAGGAATAAAGCACTATTTATTCAGTAGTTTTATTTGCCTTTAAGACAGGCTGACAGAATCATATTTAAAACTATATATTCAACCCAGTGTTCACCAACCCAAAGAAACGAACCGTGAGTAACACGCACGCACTGATCTTCACTTACTCTGCCCAGTAACTGTTTTGTGCCTTACAAGCCCTGGGAAAACAAGGTTTGCTAGTCACTTCACTATGTCCACGGGTTTTTCCTGGATGATAGTAGACCTTAGTGGAAAAGGCTATTGTTGTGGAGAGAAAAAAACCTGAAGGTTTCTGGAGGCAACGGCAGCAGGATGGACAGCCAGGCACACACCCCCCTGATGAATAAAGAGGCTCATTAGATCAGACTGTAAGAAACCCACAAAGTTATCAGCAAGAAAAAATGAAAATAACTACATGCATGGCAAGACTTGTTTATGGAAAAAGGGCTGAATAATTTAGAAGTGGTTAGTCAGAAGACAAATATGAGATGGCAGATAGAGGTATGCAAACGAACAGAAGATAAGAAGGTGTGTTGGATGCCTCCTATTTACCCTTCCTTATAAAAGTGAGATCAAAAGACAATTTAAATCTGATAAAAAGAAATACAACATGCAATTAACTTGTAAAATTCATTGCCGCAGGATATAAAGGAATAACTAGGGGAAATTAAAGAAAAGATTGGACGTTTCTCCCTGAATTGCTGGAATTAGAATTTTTCAGGGGATCCAAATTCCTGTGTGAGTTGGTCACTAAGTAACCAATGTCCAAACAAAAATGGTGTGTGATTGGCTATTTGGGCTACAGGTATTAACACCTTTTTAGAGGTATCTGGCACTAGTCAGCACGTAGAAAGACACCAAACAGGGCTTCTATGTGATGCAGCCCAGCAGGGGAAGCAGCGCTGTCTCTGTGCTGGGTCCTTGTAACCACACAGGCAGGAGTCTACGGGCAGGAGCCTGCACTTTGGCAGCCTTTTCAATCGTACTCTAAAATCTCAAGGAGGGGCAGGTGGGCAGGGTGTTTGGAAGTGTCCATCTAATGCATTCCCAGGTTGTGCATAAAGTGAAGGCAATGCAGTGGTACGGGAGCAGGAAGGCCAATGAAAGCGGGAACAGAAAAATCCTGGTTGTGAGGGTGAAAGTGGACAGGCAAAAACTGAGAAGCAAAGATGCTGTGTAAAGACCAGGGGAGAGAAGAGCATGTCTCTGAGGGCGAAGAAAGGCCTGTTTGTAGGTGGAGAGGGAAAAGACAATGTTAATAGTCCGCTCTCAGACTCATGGGTGAGAGGAAACAGGAGGTATGCAGTATCTCCCTGAGTTATCTAATGCAAGTGTTGCAGGCAGGAACATGGATCCCTCAATGTTGGCTGAAATAGATGAATTCCTACTTCAAGTTTTCTGAGCCTCCTCTGGAGGCGTACACCTCTCCCCTCTGCCTAAAACCAGAACTTGCATTCCTAACCTACACAACTATTTTGGATGCCTGTGCAGTGAGGGTAGGTGCCGCCTCTGGTTCTGTAAATACAGAGTTTACTCAGATGATACAGAACGAGAGATTTCCAGCCACTCTTTACCCTCAGCTGCCATCCCACCCGCAAATCGTGGGAGAGTAGCTGAAGAGGGACTACTGTGCCAGCAAGAAGCTTTGTATCTTTTGGAGAACACTAATGTGGGGCACCTTCAGCCACCCTTAGACTTTCTGGCATGGTAGATGTGAAGAAAGAAATAGAAGCGCTATTCAGTGCTTGCCTGAGAGGGAAAAAAACATTATCTGGTAGAACTCTCACAAACCCAACAATCAATCCAGGAGGCAATTCCAAAGTGAGATCTTAGAGTAGATTATGCTGTTCTGCGTGACAGCCTCTCCACTCTGCCTCACGAAATTTTCATGTGAAGTGAAGCAGTCCTCAGCATGGGGGTTTCACGAGCAGGATGGGCTGGCAAAGGGTAGTCCCAGGACTGAATGGGCCCTGCCTTGTCCTTGGCTGCTCCCAGGATGGTTGCATACATGCTGCCAAAGCACCCCTAAGGAAGTAGAGGCATGCTAGTAAAATAGAAGTCACACTGAAAGTGGCTTTTGAAATAAAGCAGTGCTACAAGCTAGGGATATCACAGTCCTGTGAGAGGCTGTACGTATGCTGAGGGTAGAGTAAGAGGCAGTTGCAAAAGTCTAAAATAGCAAACACCCAGTCTTAATAGGATGCTATTTTGGACCAATATTGAAATGTTCCTAAATGATTCAGATTCTGCCTGGAGAGCATAATTCAGTGCTACAAAAGCAGAACGAGTGTAGCCACCGAAGTAGCAATTCCTCTCACAGAGGAGCTACGAGAAAGAGCTGACAAGGAATGTCACACACCTAAGCAGCTGATCTGCAGCACAACATCTGGAAAGAAGCCAAGAAAGCTGAATATTTCCTTGCATATCAATTAGGCTCTGACATTTTATTCAATTCCTTTAAAATATAATTTTTTTTAGATGCTAGGAATGATAAAATTTGAAAAACAAACATACTGTTTTAATGCTTTTAAGACTCCATATGCTGAGGTAGGCAGATAAGTCAATTTGGCACAATTCTGTCTACCTCTAACTTCCACACTAGTGCTTACATTAGCAACTACCTAATTTTGGATTGGAAAATTTACACGTATGTATGGAAATCTGAGCAACTATCTTGTCTATGAATATGATAAGAACTCAGCATAGTATGGCAGGATATTAATATCTCAAATCGAATAAAGACAGGTGGTGAAAAGAGGTGTTTCTGTAAGCATCTTCATGTACTGGGCTTCTCCAGTAGCAACAAGTTTAAATTAGACGGTCCCTAAAAAATGTGAGCAAAATTGAACATACCAAGCCTAAACCCAGAAAATGCTGACTGGTTCTTGGTCTGTCAGTTGCTTACCTCCTTCTTACTGTACATTCCCAAGTCACTGAGACCTTGTGCTTCACAAGCATCACTGGAAAGTTCTATAATACACATTTATAATATATAATATTTTATACTATATAGTATTTAATAACATGAAGTAATAATAATAATAATAAATAATAATAATACAAATGCAATGTATTGTCTGAGATTCATATGAGAGATGATCAACAGTTTGGAAACTCCATAAGTAATTTACAGAATCAGGGTGAGTATGGACAGAGAACTGCATTATTTCTAAATCATTCGACTGTTACATTTGACTTTACGACACCTTCCTAACAAAAGTGAACTGAATTAGGAGTAACTAAACATTTTAGCGCAGGTACTGAGCTACAGTGGTCTTGTCTGGAATGGACATAAGTACCTCATGCTTGTGAAAATATTTTTAATAGCCTTCTAAGAAAGTAATTCCAATATCACAAATAAATTCTTTTTAGTAAAAGATCTTTGGCTGTTAACTGTCTTCCTATTACAAACCTGTCTTCATTCTCTGATCCTTCACATCCCAGTGCTCTAACCTATTTCATCCATTCTGGTGTGGGTCTCTTCTAATTTGTACTGCTGGAATTATCTATTTATGAATGACTAATTATTTGCTCCCCAAAGGGAAAGAAGCACTCGCTAGACGCACCTCACTCAGGTGGCCCAATTCATGTTAGGTGCTCCTCTACTCAAAATAACATGGTAGTGACACTAGTGTAAGATTAAAAACCCACGCCAATCAACAACTACACACTAATTCTTTAGCATATACCAGAAAGAAATTTCAACATGAACTGCATTGTACCAAACTGGCAGATTTCTTTTGATCAGCAGACATACAGCTTCTAGAAAAGAGCAGAGCCTCATGTCTTTACTCATAGCAAATGGTACCTTACTCAGCAGCAAGAGTAGTAGTCAGCAAAAGTAAATGCGAAAGAATAAGGCCCACAGATGATATTAAAAAAACCCCATTATTTTTCCTACGCATTTCTAAAAATTGTATCGCCAGGACTGTCAAACATAAAGATATGTCACTGAATATTAGTTTTAAAAACCTACACAACTGGGGACCCATTTAGCCTAAAGAACACCTCTGTTCATTGCACATAATTATGGCTGCTGAAATTATGTGAGGAAATTTCAATTTCCAATCTTACTACTACTACTACTACTACCACCACTACTACTACTACTACTACCACCACCACTACTACTATTACTACTACTACTATCGGAGTATTTTCTGGAATGAAGTGGGCAGTGTGTTCCTGAGATGAGTTCAAGTCAGGTTGACCCCCCACATGGAATTTTCGCCTGCTGGAACTTGGTTTTGCTGGGATTTATAATGAGATACGATATGAGATGTGTCTCCTTGGTCAAGGATGTACTTAATTATGGACCATTGCTGGGTTATTTAGAGTTCAAATTATACTGCAAAGAGGCTGTTTATATTGTTTATCACGAGCGGCAGATTTACTATCAGTCTGTATTCAAACTGTATAATGTGTATAAATACCAAGGTGACAGACACACAACGTGTCATTACATAAATATATTGAATTAATTCAAATTAAAGGTTCAGCGGATCTTGTAACACACTAGATATGGATTTGTTTATAAAGACTTGACAAAAGTGCCATATGATGGTTCATTACTACTCTAATTAATGAAAAATAGATCCAGTAATATGCAACAGCGGCTGCTATCACTTAATGGTCTGAAACAAGTTTTGCCAGCCATGAAGTTCAAGAGCCCGATTACAGATAATGGAATTAAGCTTCGTGTTGGGAATTTGTTCATTCTGCAGCCTCAACAGAATTTGAACTTCTGACATTTCCATCATGCTGTAGCTTGACTAGAGGTAAAATAGAAGCAGCTGTGGGGAAACTGCTAATGGACTAACTGAGATACATGAAATCTTTCACTGGGCGGGACTACCAGGAAGTCTAGTTGCTCTGAAGAAATTTTATATTACTAGAAGTGGGCTCAAGTGTAAGGTGAAAAAATTTTAAAATGGGAGTTTCAAACCGCAAATGGATCACTACTATTCTGCACAGTATAAGACAGCAACACTGGTCTGCATTGTTAACAGCCAAGCTTCAGACTGATATGCCCAGGTATTTAGGATTTTCAGGAGAACCTCTTTAAATATATTAAGTATCTGGGAGGGTATTTATGTTTGCATACCATCTGCATTATGTGCACAAGCTTATATACAATTAGAGAAAATGAGGGATGGCAGGTAACTCCTGACTTGGACAAAATACAAATCAAGGTTTAATACTATTATTTCCATTTTTACAGAAATAAACAAGGGTACAGAACTGTCAAATAATTTGATAGATATCAGTACTAACCTGGTAGTACACAGCAATGCTTGATGAATTAATTTGTCAGGGTAGTGACACTGTAGGCACACTAATGTAAGCACAGAGCTTGGCCCTAAATAATTTTTTTTCTGGTTATTAGATTATTAATGGAAAAAACCATAAAGGCTGTCTGAACATGATCCTTGAGGCAATCTTCAAATTTATTATTTCTAGCTCTTAGGCCATTCCACTATATGATTTGTGTTTGATCAGAAGAATAATCAGGGAACAGAACTGCTGGAGATATATAGCAAATTTAATTAATAGTAAACAAACAGACTAGGTCTTCTAAAATATTATTGCTCCACTGTAACAATAAGCAGAAAGAATAACTGAATGGATGACTAAGTAAATAATTAAGCAAACTCATGAAAAGTAATAGGCCAAAAATGGTCATGTGCTTTTAAGGAGACCTTAGCACTGAGTTCACTGAGTTCCCCTCGAAGCCATCCTTTCTCCAGGCTGAACAAGTCCAGGTCCCTCAGCATGATCATACTGGTGGTCTTCATTGAACTCACTCCAGTCTTTTGACATCTTTAATGTATGGTGTTGGAGGGGGCAAATGGGGTGCAGTATCTTAGATGTGATCTAATGAGTGCCAAGTAAAGGGAAATAATCGTGTCTTTATCTACTGATGGTGCTCTAGATAATACAGCCTGTTCAAAAATCAATCAGCAGAAGAAGAGAGACACAGAATAATTAATAGCAAGAACTTTAGGCTACTAGTTTAGTTTTCAGAAGCTGCTCTAGTAGCTGTACAGTGTTTTGCAGAACAAAGTTGCCAGTGAACCAGCATAGGAAGACATCCATTAGCAAACGACTGTTGGCAACTAACTAATTCTGCTAGAAAGTGATGGAGGTGCAAGAGGGACAGAGAAGATGCTTTTAAGGCTAGAGATTGTTTACATGAACATAGGTGCAATAAGAACAGCAGGTGAACTCCAGAGAAAGAAGGAAAAAACCACAATATCAAGTGAAGTAAACTCCAACACTCACCAAGGCCCATGCCAGGAGACCTGCCTGAACTATTTCACAAACAGTAGGAAGGTAGCTATGAGCTGTTTAAAGGAAAGGGGGAAAATCTACACCAGTCACTCCATGATAACATGCAGGGTTTTGAACACGGAAGAACCCCTCTGTTCACTTCTTCCGGGAATTAACACCTCAGCCTGAAGTTAATCACAAAACTCGGCAGTTGAATGGCTAGTGTTTCCACAGAACAGCATTTGGGAGAGCAGCAAACCATTCTGAGACATCAAACCCTTCTAGTAACTTCAAATTCTTTCAAGATTTATATGTTTCTAGTAAGTTCTAAATGGCTGAAGTAGGTTAATTTTACTAAATTAACATTCTGGTGCTTTCTTATGATTGTGTGCTGACAAAGCCTGACTACTGAGAAGTTTCAGGTGCACTACAAAATCCTGAAATACTGCTAAGTCTGGTTAAGGAGGATAGCCGTGTTTGTTGATGCAAGGCAGAGTGAATGTCTGAATTTCTAGCTTTCCTTTGACAGGTGGCTGGTAAAGGCTGGGAAGATTTTTGAATTTTCATTCCACTTTTGTCTAGGCATGGGAACCTCAGGACAAGTGTGTGTTCTGGCACTGGCTGGGGTTGAGTAAAGTACCTACCAACCTCCCCTGCTGCCTGATCAAAGTGCCAGCCCCAATACTTGCTTTTCTCCCACAGTGTCATAATGAGATGATTTTTTCTGACGGGAAGCCTTTCCATTTACTCATGCACCTCTTGTGAAAGATCCTTTCTACATTGTGGGAATTCCTCAGTGGGAGAAGGTGTGGATTTAGCAGGGCATGAGGCATAAGGTAAAAGTTTGCTTTACTCATCAGCTCTAACCAGTGCACTGGTCTGCTATGCCATGGGACACCGCATAACTCATTTTTACACCAGGATGGCATTCATCCACGTGACAATTTGTTATTCACTGTTTACACTGAGACCCATGTGTATAATGGCTATAAACCATGTGGCTCCATGTGCTTGCAGCTCTATAGGTGCATGGGAGAATTTGTTTCCTACACCAGTCAATCTGTAAGTTAATTTAAGATACAGGCAGATTACATTAAAGCCTGGAGAGAGGAAGGAAGTTGACAGAGAAGTTGGGATGCTGGTATCCTGAACTTCCACAGGTGTTCTGTAAAAATCATAGAATCCTAGAATGATTTGTGTTGTAAGGCATCTTAAAGATCATCTAGTTTCAACCCTTCTGCCATGGGCAGGGACACCTTCCACTAGATCAGTTGTTCCAACATGGCCTTGAATGCTTCCAGGGATGGGGCATCCACAAGTTCTCTGGTCAACTTGTTCCAATGCCTCACCACCCTTACAGTGAAGAACTTCTTCTTTACATGTAATGTAAATCTACCCTCTTTCAGGTTAAAGCCATTACCCATTGTTCTATCACTACACTCGCTGATGAAGAGTCCCTCCTCTTTCCTGTAGGCTGCCTTTAAGTACTGGAAGGCTGCTATAAGGTCTCCTTAGAGCCTTTTCATCTCCAGGCTAAATAACCTCAACTCTCTCAGCCTGTCCTCATAGAAGAGGTGCTGCAGCCCTCTGATCATCTTCATGACCCTCCTCTGGACTCACTCCAACAGGTCCATGTCCTTATGTTGGGGGCCCCAGAGCTGGACACAGGGAGATGGGGAGAATCATCTCCCTCAACCTGCTGGCCACACTTCTTTTGATGCACCTCAGGATATGGTTGGATTTCTGGGCTGCAAGTGCACACTGCTGGATCGTGCTGACCTTGCTTTTCCTCTGAACCATTAGAAAAATAAAAAAATATCAGGTGGATTTGGTTAGCCATCCTTGATTTCTACCTTTATTGGGAAACTGTTTTCCTGCAGATTCTTTTTCAAAATAGGGTTTTGACTGGTTGTTGGCCTATTCACCATTGTCACAGAAAATTTCTAAAGCAAAGAAGGGAATAGTCTCTTGAAATAGTTGTAGAAGTGTGCTATATCCTATATCCCACTGGCAGAGCAGATACACGGACTGTCATCCAGAGAGCAGCAATGCAGGAAGTAGCAATGAGTCAGAAGATATTTCTAGGTAGGTTTTCAAACTTATTGCAGTGTACACATGTCTGATCAAAGAGTTTAAATAAAGAGAACACAATGTATGTACATATATGCATGGTATCTATGCATGTGTATATAAGATGTGTAATATGTCCATTACACACATACAGTTTCCATGATTTTCAATGAGATCAGCTCTCACCACCTCATTCTTCCAATATACATGTCAGCTGTATGACATACATAGGAAAGTGTCTTTTTGAGACCATAAGGAACGTGGACTGACTGGTATTTAAGGACTTGATGATTTTATATGAGAAGCTTTGGGCAGATGACAGTTGACACACAGCTATTATGGGTTTACACCAGGTTACCATAAACAGTCTGACTCCAGTAGTTTTCATTCAGAAGCAAACCAGAAGGGAGGGGTGTTCATTTTTATTTTAAAATAAACTAGACCTGGGACACTCACCTATCACACAGAATGGCTTCCTTGCAAAGCGCAGTCTTCCTTGCCATCCTCGGTATCGACAACAGCATCCAGCAGACCAGATACGAATAATAAATTCCAAACCAAAGACAACAATCATGACAAATTCCTAGAAAGGACAAATAAGAAAAAATGCCTGTTATAGATAACCAACACTAAAGCAACAGGAAACTTATGACCACTCTGTGTGTCTAGCAATCCACCTCGAGCATCTGAAGATCCCAAGCCAAACTTGGGGTCCTGCTCCCCAGGACGCTTACACATCAGCACACAGAACACAGTCCCAGAGCTTCCTACTGAATGGCCCAAGACTAACCTGCATAACATCAAATATCTGCTATCATCGGCTACTAAACATGAAACACTGAAGAACTGAATCATACTCAAAAAATATCAAAGCAAAATACTCAGTGACTTTGGATATTGAGGCTCACACCTCAGGTAATTTAGACAGCTAGTGAAGGATGTGTTATATAACCACATCCATAAAATCAGTTCTTAGTTTGAAGGCTGAATGTTTTAGTAGATATATTCTCATTGAAGCAATATACAGGTGATGTGATTGAGATGATGCAGCAGCATTTAGGAAATCAGTTTGTTTCCAGAAGTAGGTTAAGACACATGCAAATGTAATTACATACAATGGGTATTTAATTGTTAAGTAACACAGTAAATGAATGTTCACATTAGGGATAACTTTCCCTGGACAACTTGTGAATAAAAGCATTTAAAAAACTCGCCTTGCTGGTCTGAATTGCTTTTCTTTCACGTTGGAAACTTCTTTAAGCCTGTCCATTTTAATAGCATCAACCTGTATTTATGCAGTTTTTATTGGAAGAAATTTTTCAGTACAACAGCGAGGTCAATAGAGTTGCAGCAATAGAGTCTGAAGCACAATTCAACTCCATACTGTAAGGATCTGAATCCCTACAATATGCGCTGATATAATGCATACATACTGGTATGGAACTCTAAACTTAGATACTCTTCTGGACTACCATCAGAAAGTTATGAGTTTTGAAATGACAAAATAGAAGTTTGTGTGTTCACCAAAAGAAGGAGAAAAATACTTGAAGGAACTTCTTAGACAGATGATCAAGAAGAGGATGAAAGTTGTATTTTATTTGGCAGCTGAATGTATTTTCATGTCCAAGAGAAAGTTGTTCCTTGTCATCCAATTAATTTGTTATTTCTGCAGGATGAGGACTAGTGTGGTACTGGTAGGAAAGCACCAAAAATGAATTAAGTAGCAAAATATTTGCAAGGGTAGGGTTTATCCAATATTGATTATTTCCCAATGAACAGTTTGCCTGTTTTTAGGCTGTGAGACCTTACAACTCTAAGGGCCAGTGAGGCTGTAAATATCACATATATCAACTCAGGCATTAATTTAGCTGAAAAAAAAATGACATCATTAATATTGTGTCATGTAACGGTGCTTTACTAGCTTGTGATTAGTGGCAGTACATTGAAAAATTGTGAATTTAATTTGCTTTTGTTGTCATAGCACAATTTGAAAAGATAGTATTCCTTCTTAAAACTTGTCAGCTTGTATAACGACATCACATTGAAAGAGTTTTTAGAGCCTCATTCAGTGTCTTCGTTTCCAGTTTTGTAAATCCCATATTGAATGCCTAAATCACAAAAGCAGAACGAGATCCCTCTGCTAAAATGTGGCTGAAGAAAATGTCATATTTTCTGATAGAAAAGAACACTCGGTAAAATGACTGTGATTGTTTAAAGTTTTATTTTTATTCATTCTACTGCAAGAAACTTCAGCTTAATTCCATGGACAAGAGTTATTGCACAGCTTCGGAAAAGATTATGTGCAAAACTGAAAAAATTCTCAATATAGTAACAATAATTCTTAATAGCTGGCTACCATGGGGTACATTTCCTTGTAGGAAATTCTGCGTAGGCCAAGAATAAAATGGACAGAAAGACAACTGGAAAAAGGAAGAATGTGTATTTTAGTTATTTAACTACCACTTTTATGTGGTAGTTAAACCGTGAATCTGGTTTAGACATTGTAAGGTGATGTGTCTGCGTTTATTGGGGTTGACGGCAGGCATCCTGGCCATTTGGCATCTGATTCTCCTGATGAAGTTTCTTCTTTGGGACAGGGGTAAGAGCTACCAAAGGAGTGGAGGGCAGTGAAGCATGAAACATTCTGTGCTTCCAATAAAATCTTTTCTTTGTTAAAATATAAAAATATTTAATTTGACCAAAGTTTGTTGTTTCCCTGGAAAACATACTGTGTGATGCATGAGAAACACCTTCGGTTTTGTAAGTATGCTGAAATTGTCATGGACATCTTACAGGAGCTGATCCACACATGTAGGAGCGTGTCCTCAGTCATACACCAGGGCCTCTGATAGAGAACCAGCAAGAACAGAAAGTACTTAATGATTCTGGAAGGACTAGTCTGCAGCTTCAATTCAGTTAAATCAGTATCACAAAACTGCTGGTAGAAGGTGAAAAGAGGTAAGTTTTTCTGGTAGTTTACTATTCTGGTTCCTATTAGTGCTATGCAGTTTTGTATCTGCACTACCAATAGCAATTCCTATTTGCTGTGCTTGCTCAGTTACACAAAGATGAAAAAAGCACTGTGTGCTGAAACCACGTTTCAGACTCTCTTGTATTATATGGTGTACTTGTGTGTCAGAGGTAGAAAACCTAATTGTCTCTCATGCACAATTGCATATACATGTACCACAAAGAAAAACTTCATGAAAGTATATCTATTCTGAGAGGGAAAAAGAGCAAAAGGATGTTTTCTCAAATTTTATTTTTTTCAGAGGGTGGGGTAAGGATATAAGATTTTTCTTGAAGAAACAGTGAAATATCTTTGTTCATTCTTTCAGAAAAATAGTTACCATTTCTAGCAACATTACAAATCTATGCATGGTATATTTTCTTAAAATTAACTGAAGTTTCTGCTACTTAAATGAATTTTAACAACAGCTCCTGTAGTTATAGCAAGTGAGCTCAAGTGCAGTAAATATGGCTCTGTGCAGCAGAATGCTAAAAGAACTGCTGATTTTATAAACACTATATATTATTTTCTTCCACACATAACAAATTTCTGAAAGTTTTAAAATACAGTATAAGCTTTATTATCAGAAAAGACAGTAAAACAAAGTGGAGGTGGGGTTTCACACTTATTTTTACACTTTCTGAAATACCGTTGTTTCCAAATAATCCATATATCCTGGTCACTCTTACTTCCTCAGAGAACAACTGATTTCGAAGGGAATACATATCATCATGAATAAAGTCTAAAGGAAAAGGATGTCCTAGAAAATGTGAATGCATTGAAACAGGACTCTTCATATTAGTAAATGTGACAGGTTTGTTGTATTTTGGATTGGTCCAGATTGAAACCAGAGAAAAACAAAGAAACCCATTCCTCTGTGAAAAAAGTAATGTTTTAGTAATCACGATGTACAGTCAAATCTCTGTCAAGGTTAATGCAGGCCAGGTAATGACATTATTTTTTCCTATGGCAGCTGCACAGTCATGGGGTTCTTAGTTTTCCATGGACAAAAATTGGAAGGATGCATCCCAAACAAGACCAGTTTTAGGTTTTTTTAGGTTTTGTTGTTTATTGGGTTTTTTTCATTTGGAATGGCTTATTACAAAATGAAGCATAAATCTAGGCTTTTAAATAACTTGGTTTTAGTTCCTTGGCAATTGAAACAGAAAATCAGAACATAGTTGGAAAGGCATGTGACAGAATAAATTGTCACACCATGTATGATTTGTAGGCTTGCTGTAGCGTTCCAACTATCTCTTTCCTGTATATAATATGATGGAACCTCATTAAATTTGGATTACCTATGATTTACGAGTAACAACATTTACATCGGAGTGGGAAAATCCTTTACGGTTGATAAATCTGGCCTCCTTCAAAATTCAGCAAGGCTGTATTTGAACTGATGAGCAAGTTTAGATTTACTGGAAACCTAGCCCTTCCCTTCCTAGGTAGAGCAGCCATGCCTTGGCCTTCAGCAGTTCATCCTTTCCCCCTATCTTGTTGTCCTTTTCCAATCACAGCTGCATCTGGCCTCGCACCACAGTTACCACAATCTGTAGCTTTTTTGGCTATCTAATCTCACAGTTAGCCCCCCTCAGTAACTGATATGACAGAGGCATCGTTGGTTTGGACAGCAGAAAGTCCTTCTTCCTTCTCGCAGTTCCTCTAGTCTCATGAACTTTCCATTCTGAAATGTTTCTGCATACACAGCTCCAGCTGTCATGGGGAACAATGCATATGCAAGAGAAACAAGGCTGATGCACATGGGCTTAAAAGATTCAGTTGCTTTGGGCATAAGGAACACAGGTGCCAGTGTGCTCCTGAAGTCTTTTACATCTGCGTGTGCCTTGGTCGCTCTGCCACTGGAACAATGAGGGTCACACAAATGGCAGGGAAGGAAAATAAAAGGTCATCCAGAGCAAGGTTTCTGTTAACAAAAGGTCCTGGAGGACTATCATGAACAGGGTTGGTAAGTAATGAAATCCAGCATACAATCCAGCTACAATGAGCACTTCCTGCACCAACCCCCACCCCCCCCCCGCCCATCTAATTAGGTTACAAGAGATGATTTTTTAAAATTGTCTACATTAATATGCTTCTCAGGTAGTTTTTAATGATAAGGTTTTCCCTAAGGATAACATTATAACAGCAAAAACCTGTTCTTATCATAGCTTTCTTGTTCATTAACATAACTGCTTATTAAAACTTAAAATAATTTGCTGCCCTGAAATAAGGTGCCTTGGTGGCAGACTGATATTTCCGGGAATTACAGCCATTTTCAAGATGAGAAAATGACCAAAGTTGAGCACTCTATCCTGTTCTTCTAGGATGCTTCTGGTTATTTTGCAAAGCATAAAAGAGCTGAGGTTTGGATATCAGAAATCCACCCACAAGACAATGGCTCTGCTGTTATTTTAATTTATATTTCTTGTATGGAAATTGTGTTTTTAAGTATTCTAAATGCTAGTGCAGTAGGACAACAGAGCTGCAGACTGATGTAAGGAGCTGCCTGCCTTGAGCTCACAGGTGAACTGGGTCTACAAGTGACATTGTCAGAAGCCTGGGAAATGGACTAGAACAAATCAAATTAACCCCCTGAGGTAAGCTTTAATAAGGCCACAAGTGTTTCTCCACTGAAGCCAACATCTCTGCAGTGTAGCTGCACTGCAGGTGCTCATCTGGTGCAAATCAGCAGAGCCTCACTACACCATCACAGCAGAGGAATAGGAGGAGCAATGTTGTCTGATACAACTTGGGAAGTGGTCCCTCTTCCCTAAAAACTCATGAACAGGGAAGGTCAATGTTTCCAAATCAGTTAGAAATAAGAGAGAATAAACATTTTCTCATCCCTTAATTTACGGCTGACTGGTTTAAGACTGTCATCGGCTGCTAAAATCTCTTCATGGTGACACACAAGTAGTTGATACTATTCAAATAGTAATGCTTTATTATTTATTGTCAAAGAGGATGAGATTGTTTTTTCATTCAATTAAAGCAAAAACGTAACACCTCAGCTTTTGCATCCCTCTGTCAAGCAAAATAAAACCCTTTACTGATTCAGAGTACCAAGCATCCCTGGGCCGTACACTTTGAACTGATACGATCGGGATATGAGGGGAAGAACAACAACTAGTTAGTCTGTCTCAGAGAAACCTGAGGAGGGTTTGAGCTTTAAACAGTTATGATGCAGAAGCTGATGTAGGTCTAGGGACACTTCTGTTATACTGTCCAGTTTCCAGATTAAAACAGCAGATATGAATATGTGCATGATTTATACTTTAAAATAATGGTATAATGTGAACACATTTGTATTATTCCTGGTTCAGCATTAGAAGGAGAGATCTTTGATCTAAACAGCTAACAAGTATGTCTGCATGTGCATACATACTCTTAGGGAACTAATGTTTTAATTCTTTTCAACTGCAGTTGAACAGTGGGAGAGGCAGCTATAAATCTGAAAACATAACCCATAATATACCCTATTAGTGGCATATAAATCACAACCAGAGACTTCAGTTCAGCTTCCAGTGTAATACACAATAAGTGTGAAATTAAATTTATGTACCTTTTAATAATTTATCTGTTTTATAATGAACACGATACTTCTACTACACTTGCTTTTCCAAATTATGATTAAGATTTCCCATGTTGATTCTATGTTAATCGAAGATTATTGAGAAATCAGTTCTATGCCTTTTTATCTAATAAACAGCTATAGGTCTATTGATACGTAGGTCGCTCCGAAAGCAATGCCTCCTATTTATTTCCACGGAAACTCCAACAGCTACAAAGAGCACAATAACACTATTTGATAGAGCAAATCCTCAGCCACAAAACACTGCTTTTCGACACAGTCCCCACCACTGGCTGTGCATTTTCACCAGCGATGAACAAGAGCCCACATGCCGCGCTCATAAAAACCTGCACCAGGGGAGGGGACCCACCGTCACTGTCACCACTGCTGGAACGCGCCACCCACCCCCTCGCTGTGCTGACGCCCACTGCTTGGTCTCTGTAAACATTCAGCAGCGTCAATGAATGTCAGTGGGTGCAATTTTTTCTCTATGGAGGAATTCAGTGACACCCCTTTGCTTCACACGCACTGCCATGTCAGAGGCCACGTTGTCAGACTGCCCCTCTGCTGCCGTCTGCCGCACGGCAACAAAATTTAACGGGATGTTGGTGGGAAGGTTCAACCTCTACTGCCAGACCACCAACATCTGCCTCTGATGTCATGGGCCAACATAATAAAATAGGAGGCATTAATTCCGGAGCAGCCCTTGTATAATATTAAAACCCCAGAGAAACACTTAGTTTTAATTTGCCACATGATATAAAGGACTTTTGCTCCCCAACTCCCTTTTAGCTTTTTCTACTTATTACTTGAAATGGCACCTATCAGTCATGCTTCTTCATGCACTTACAAAAGAAAAAAGTCCAGAAATATTACACCAAGTAAACCCAGTTTTGAATCAGATAGTACAAGCAGGCACCAGAACGATGTAGCTGCCATTTAATTATGTTTTTCATCATCTCTTATAGAGTAAACACAAGTATATCAGAATCAAGACACGATTCTTAGCACCGACACTGCGTTAACCTTCCTCAGCATCCACGAAGGAAGGACAGACACCATTCTGCCTCCCCAGATCTGCAGACCTACTTCAAACCATCACAGCTGAGAAACTTCTGGTGCCACAGGAATGAGTGCCATACAGGTGCACTTGGCAGTTGTTGCTCCTGTCCGCTGGCCATCATGACTACTGTGATTATGACGTTAGTGCATATGTGGGCAAACATGTCCCCAAAATCCTTCTGGCATTTGATGGGCATGGTTCTTCTAGGAAGACCCTGGTGATCACAGGAAATGCTTTCCCAAATTGGGAAAATGGCAACGGGAAGTGCTGACTTCGCCAACATATCTATCCTGCTCTTCCTCAGATACAGCATCACCCTTGAATATGGTGTTTTCTAGCCATTTGCACTAACTTATTTGAGCTATATCATTTGTATGTGTCAGGTACAACTACACTTCTGAAAGAATTCCTGCAAGCAGATGATAGCCATTAAACTCACACTATAGAAAAATTTTCTGCTTAACAAACATTTTTGTATCTTGCTTTGTGCGTGTTCACATTTTCTTTCTCTTTATGAGGTATCAGCAGTAAAGGGTCTAATTTGGGTTTTAAAATTATCCACATATTGAAAACAATGAAGCTCTGTACAGCTGTACCCAGGCCTTGGCATTTCCTTTGTGATTTCTTTATGCATTTTTTTCTGATGTAGTCACATTTGTGATGTCACATCTTACAGACAGATGTTCAAGCACATGTCCCTACAGCAACGTGGCTCTGAAATCTTCCTTTAGAAATGTTTGTGAAGAACTTGATATCTTTTGCTGTGTTCAAAAGAAATGCAGAATGGGTGTCAGAGCCAGTACAGACTCGGAATCCTTTTATGTTCTGGCATCCATGTTGATTTGGTATTGATGTAAAGGGTTTAGGCTAATTGTTACGGCTCATCACATGTATGTGAATTAACTGATAACATTCGACATGCCGTATAGCAGAGTGGGACAGGATATTAATTCTTTTATTCTTTCGTCTTAGCATGTTTGGAGTTGTTAAATCCTAGCGACTCTGCAAATGTTATCTGCTGTGTTCTTTTTAAAGTTATTTCTTCTTGCAGTTTCTCAGTTTGCAAAGCTCATTAACAGAGTCTTCCCAGAAGTACACCAATGCATGTTCTGACCTATGGGCATCTGGAATGATATGCTCTGAAATGTTTCCGGTACCAAGCATTTTCAGAAAGCAATTTTAAGAAAGTGTTTTCTGACAACTAGTAACTTTTGGCAAACTGGTCTTGGAAGGCACTTTCCCCTATCTGCCAAAATTCTGCTTATGCATTTAGTTCTTGAAGATATTAACTTCTGTCATCTCACAAATTCTTTGGTTACAATATTTTTATTCAGTTCCTTAGGTCCAGTGAAAAAGTTGACTTGGTCCTCTCTTTTTCAGTCCCATAACTAGACTTTGAGAGGCAGTAGACCAAGTCTTGTGTTTTACAAATTATGCCATTTGCTGAGTGTTTTGCAGCTTTTCCTATTATCTTTTTTCAAGGCTTATGGTACAAACCCCTTCCACATCCTCTCAGAAACATACATATATCTTTGTGAGACACTCATTTCCTGTAATCATGTCTTCTTATGGTATAATCAGCCAATTCCTTCCTGGTTCAGATTTGATACCAAAATTATTATCCTGTCCATGATGGCCCTTTCTTTAGACACTTCGTGGAAGCCTACAAGTTTAAAATGGCCAGTAATTATTTTGCTAATTCATCTTCACAGCTCACCCACAGTTCATGGTCCTCAGGCCTGGACTTAGTTCCATCATCTACCCTTTAAACTCTCTTTGGATTTTTGTGTTATAGGTATGTCTGCTCTGCATCCTTACAGATACTTTTTATATTTGCCTGTATTTTAATAATTATTTGCTGACTTCACATTTTTTTATCTGAACCTTGTGAAAAGATTTCTCTCACTTGAGGAAAGTTCACATTTTGACTGTAGTAAGCTATGTCTTGGCATGTTTTGTCAGGTCTGTGCAAAGTGACTGAGTGGATTATGGTTCCTGTAGGTTACTCAGATGCTGGGTGTTCCCTAGGTTCCCAAAGAGCTTTCATATTACTGATGTTCTGCCTTTTTCAGCATTTTTTTCCTTTTGACCTCTAGTGTTTTGTAGACTTTTTCTTTACAGATTATTTATAACCCTGTACTTTGGCTTTCCTCTGGAGGCATATTCTGCATTTGCATTTGGCAAATCAATATTTCCCTAACAAGGGTCAGGTCTGAGTTTCTGATAGAGAGTTTGATATCTATCAATTTTTACTGTTGGAATCTAAAATGTTCATTGCCTGTTTTAAGGAGGTAGCTCTTGCTCTCCATGTAACGAGTTTGGATTGTTATCAAATCTGGCATGAAGCCAATAAAAATCAATACTGTAGAGTCTAACATAAACTATTACAAATCTACACCTATGGAAATGTTACACTTATGACTTGGAAGTGGTTTCCTATGCTACCTTGTTATCACTTAAACCAATAAAACAAGAAGGAAGACATGCCATGGAAGAGCAGCTGTTGTGCAAAGAGTGTTCCTTGTTTTTTCATAAAGGAGGTCAAGGACAGCTGGTTTGGTGCTTTAGCACAATGCACTGGTTAGCCTCAAAGGAGACATGCTTTTTCCTCCTCAAAGAATTATATCCCTATTAATCTGAACCCTGACGCCCCATCACTAACATCTAATCTTCCCCCTTTTCCACTCAAAATCCTCCTAGAGATTCTGTTTTCTCCTAGAGAAAGTGGCTCTTTAATGGCGGGCTAAAAGAAACCGATTGTTCGCGATACTAGGATCTTCTCCCCTGACTTTCTGCATATAGCCATATAATGTTGTGTACAAGACAAGCTAAGAGACAGCTCTTATGTAGGAACAGTTAACAAGAATATAAAAGAGTATAATGTAACTATTGAAAAAACCAATACAGGCTTTCTTACTACAGGTTAGTCATTTTAATGTTAAAACTGTACCAGGGCATGAGTTGTGTTACATTTAACACTGCTTGTGGGTTTGCTATTTTCATCCACCACCCTGTTCCTTCAGAGGCAATGGAAAATAATTTCATGGATGGTATTTCATCCAGCAACCATTGACTTGTGTCAACTCTACTGAACTTAACATTGCACAGTAAATGGACTGGTGGTAGTTCTGCCTGCCTGGGAAATGCTCTGGCAGCAACTCTGAAACTCTCTCTTGCCTTTTATTGCATTTGCTGTTGAATCCTGCAACACTTGAGGTAACCATTCATAATTATTGTATCTATCTTCTTTAAGTGATTCAGTGATGAGATTTTTCTTTGCCCCGATTGCAGATCACATATAGTATGTGCTGTTTTAGTCATCTTTAGTCATCAAACCCATCTAAGTTTTCCCAGTAGAACTATAATATATTGCATTTTTTAATTACAAAAGAAAAATTATTCTATTCACTGTGTGATTTTTTTATTCTTCTCTTTACAAAGGTTATTTCTGCTTAGTGCAGAATAATAAAAGACAAAACATTACTGACAATGTAATCAAGCCCAGAAACATATCAATAACAGATTTATGCCAGTACCAAGATGTCTTTACTATGAAGTGTTCGAAGTGTATTTTTTCATATTCAGCACTGTTGACAACAGATGTTTTCATAGATACCTCTACAGTTTTATGTGCGGTGCCATGTTCCTTTGTTATGAATTTTTATTGTTACTTCCATCTCTCTCCATAGCTACAGTGTGTTCTTATTTGTTTTAGAGCTTTGTTGGTTGGTTGGGAGTGCCAGTGCTGCCTTCTGACAGAAGAATTACAGCTTTGGGGACATGTCCTGATGATATGTTTTTAAATAACTTCACCTTTTCATTTACATTTTTCCCTTGTCAGACTTCCTTCTAATAACTGTTAGTTTCAGAAAAGTGCAAGCAGCACTTATATTTCCAGTGGAAAGTTTCCTCTTTTGCAAACAAAGATTCTCGAGCAGTTGTAGTGAGATCTGGTCCAAATTTTTATAACAGCTCTGATTTGATGAAATCAGTATACAGAATAGGAGAGCATCAATTTAATCAGCAAAGGCATAAAGTTATTTATTTTGATGAGGTAAGACTATTTTCTTTCAAAGCCAACAGATAGTTTATTATGACATGGTTGAATTGTTTTATGCTCATGTTATCACCTTATTATAATATTAGTGTATATGAATCCAAACAAGACTGAGAACATGAAGGCTTTAACCCTATCGATATTACATTTCCCCTCTCTTATTCTGTCTTTGATAACATCAGTTTTGTATGTCTAACAGATGTAATTTTTTTTAAAGATTTCTATGCAGAAATTTTGAAATTTCAAACCCTTGATCTGAATTGGGATGAAAGAAAGCGTTGAAAAAGAGTATCTCCAGAGAAACACTGATTCTGAGTTTTGACAAGCTCTAGCAAAATTGAAAATCACTGATTTTTTAGTTCAGGGATCAGCTAATCTGTTTCTCTTGAGAGAGAGAACATTGCAAAAAACCTGCAATAACGTGTAGGCTATACCCTATTTTCTCTCTTAGTCATGTATCTATTTGAAATTTCTTGAGTTCACTCTGTTTTTCCTTTTATGCATTGCTAGCTGATCCTACAGAGCCATCCATCCAGTCCTCTGCTCAGGTCTGTTGGTCTTTTATCCAAGCCTTGCAAGAGGATTCAAATTCTGGGACAATAAATCTAACCTGGAAAATGCTACTTTTTTAAACTAAGAACTATCCATCTCCCTTTTTAAAATCCACTCTGCCCAGCTTTAAAATTTTGTAGTGGATTCATATGATTACATCTCTGTGGATGGATTTACTCTCCTAGAGCAGAGACAAATTGAATATGTGCCTGCCTGCTATGGGGTGGCTATACCCTATGTTTTTAAACCTCTTTCTATGTTTCTTTTCTGGGAAAATGTTAGAGAAGGAAGGAATGTTAGGAAGATCTGAATTAGAAGCACTAGAAGCACTTAGGAGACTCTCCTTTTGGATTTCTGTAAGTGACCACAGCGCATGTAGAAGCTAGCCTTATCTACTTCATGCTCTCTGCTTTTACATCTTTGGGAGCTATTTCTGCCTGAAAAATGTGTTCCTAGGGCACATTTTCAGAGGCTCTTTCCCTACAGAACTGGGAACAGCTTTCTATCCCAGCCTTTTTCAAATTAAAACACAAAAAAGATTTGACAGAAATTCAGATGCAGAAATTCACATGAGTTTTGCAATCTCTCCATCTTGATTAAAAATGAAAATTATGAAAGAAATTGAATGCTTTGCCACTTCAAATAGAAATGACATTTCTTTCCTACAGCCCCAATTTTACTTCTAAGATAAAAGTTCTAAAATGCTAAAATATACAAATAATATTTTATGCCAGGCCAAATGAAACATGTAATCTGATCCAAGACATTTTGTGGACTTTTTGATTTGCCAAATCTTTGTGGGTCAACTCAAATGATTTTATTTATTTTTTGGAATTGACAGCAAACAAACAGAGGTGAACCAGTTATTCACATAGCTTTAGTTGAAAATTATCTTAAAATATGGAGAGTTTGGTCATGAAAGTGAATGACCTCCAGTTCCAGATATGTTCCTTCTTGGCTATATTCCCCAAAAGACTTGATTTTGCCTTCCCAGCCTAAGTTTTAGTTCTCATGTGTTTATTATTTGATAATGTGCCAGCAAGCGTACTTGTAGGAGATCAGCTGTACACCAAAGATTATTTTCTTGCTGTGTTAATTGGATTCTTAAGCTGCTTGTGGCTTTTTTGATGTTGAAGTTGATTTTATTCTACTGTCTGTCTGCGATATATCACTGCTGCAACTGGAGTGCCAGAAGTTGTATGCACAGATAGGCTAAAGCATAATTCTTATTATAGGTATAAGGGGTTTTATCTGATGCTCTTCCCCTGGTTAGGCTGGTTATTTCTGGACAAAAATCTAAGTAAATTAATTACTGATGTAACAATCCAACACTGCTTTATGTAACATACACTTAACTTATCTGAAGGACTTTAATTTTAAGCATAAAATACAAATACTAAATGTGTTTCCCTTGACAGGTCCCCTGATAAGTAAAAGATGCCTAGGAACACAGTAGTACTTGTGCAGACGCCAGAACTGAAGCCCTGGCTGGGTACGGCACAGAGCAGTGGGGCAGGTTCCTGTTGGCTCTGGGAGCAGACTCTGGCATTTCTGCAGTCCAGACGAGTCCATTAGCCTCTGCTGACGCTTGGAAGCCCTCAGCTAATACTGCTTTCCTAAACAATGGTGTACTTTGACATATCACACACCGTTGTATTTTTCTGAGAGAGTATTTAGGATGCAGTGATTAGGAGATATGTTATCTGCCCCCTTGTAAGGTGAAACTGGGGTAGATAAATGGAATTTTCTGAATGCAGAACAATAATCTTCTCAGCTTCTCTGGCCTTTCTGAGAAGGAGGGAAAGGTTTGCTCACCTCATCTACACTTCCTTCTTTAACCTCCCTGTGTAACTGTGAATAGCTGCAATATGTCAAAAGCCACAGGTGTCAGTGCAGGCAGCAGCTCAGACATTAAGTTGAAGGAACATTGCATTAGCTATTTAACCAATTAACAAGGCTGCAGGGGGGGCCATCTGGAATAAATCTGCGAAGCAAAGAGTTCACAGAAACCCAACAGGCAGCTCTATGGAGTGTTGCATTTGTATGGTACTTCATTAGAAAATAAACATGTATCTTCCATCTCAAGCACGAAGCCAAACAGTATTAAAGCAGATCTCTGATAGTTAATACAACTGTCTCTACTAAATGACACACTTGTAAGGTTGTGTGAATCACTGCAAGGAAAAGGTTGTGAAAACTAGTGACTGCAGTTATGTGTTGGCACAGCCAAAACCACCGCTCCTGGGTTGATGTAGAAATGTATTTTTCTCTTGGTTTGTGGTTGCAAAAGCCTGTTTTGATAACATTGCTAATATCAGCTAATGATTCAGTATGTGGAGCAGGAGCAAATCATGCATTAGCAAACTGGAATAAACCAGTCAGCTTTAGCCTGCTTCTGGCACTTCATACTTTGCTGTGTTTATATTTTTCTCCATTAGAGACCCACAGCAGGAGCCATAAAATTCGTCATCGTTAGATTTATTTCTGCCAAGGTTTTGCTGAACACACAGTAGCCTATAGCACAGAAATGTTGGACCAGGCTAGCACTGATGCCTCAAGTATTAACCATCCACCCTTTTCTTCCTTAAGGCCATTTCTGAGTTCTGAGGCCTCAGAAGCAGAAAGTGTTGCAGTTTCCCACCACAGACCCTGAGCAGCTTCGCTGCACTGATGGACATCTCTACAAGGACTGGTGTATCAGCTAGCGGAGCTCACCACACCTCCACCTGGTGGTCGGAACAAACCCAGGACTTTGAAGAGCTCCTGGGAGAGCCATGGCAAGAGCTCCAGAGCTCAGGCTCCTGGGAGAGCCAAGGCAAAGCACATGGAATGCGTTTATCAGGCAGCTGAGGAATCAGCAGTGATAAGTGTACCAACACAACCAACAAATATGGGGCTCGTGGGAAATGCATGGTTTATATCAGAACAAATGGCATTTCTACAACCAATTTGCGTAAGTACACAAGGAAACAGATTACTTGTCACAAAAGCACCTGCTATTAGAAATAGGGCATTTTCAGACTGATCGAATTTTCCAGTTTTCTATACCAGAAAATCTTAGCAATTAGTGTAGTAATTGCAATAATATATCTAGCTGCAGAACATTCAAACAAACTTCCATTTGCAAAGTGTTGTTCAGATATGTAAATAATAGGACTTGGTATGAGTGCAGGATTAAATCTGATCACTTTTAGATAGTTTAACGCCACTTCATCTTTTCTCCAGAAAAAGAAAACAGTCTGATATGTCTAGGAAGCAAAATACCTCATTTAGCACAGCTCTCCCTAACCAGACCTGCTAAGAAACCATGAGATGGGGCAGAACACCACACGTCTGCGCCTATGCAGCTCAGGACGTTTAGTTCAGGTATCTTGATGCGGTGGCACATTGTGTTGTAGAGACATAGCATATACCATAATTATGCTTATCATTCTGCTCATGCCATAATTAATTAGGAAGCTGTTCTGAAGACCAAGGCTTTTGGATATATACAATGATGACAATAAAAATGTTGGCATTTGTCAAGCATTATTTCACCCCAGGCACTACCTAACGAGCCACAGGCTGCTGTATACATGGAACCGAAATAACCATGGTAACTCTGGGTATATAGTGACATTTTAATGATCACTACTACCTATCCTCAGGCCATCACTTGCAGAATGAAATGGTCCGTCAAGAAGCAGATGAATACAGTGGCATCCATACAATGCATGAAAAATGTTAAGTACTTTTAGGAATTGAAGCCATTTATATCTGCCTCAGAAGGGAAAAAGAGAGATAAGCATAATACAAAAGCATGTATTATGAAGAAATAATGAAACTACCACATCGTACTGCAGCAACTGCACTAAAATGTCAGTATCTACCAATAGCTAAAACAAATTGGTATCTAAGATACCAAAATTATTTCGAATTTTAAGTATAAGCGCCTCTTACTCCGTACTGATTTTATAAATAGCAGCAGCAGTATCAAATGTCTTTCATGCAGGGTCACTGCCAAACTGCAGGAGAAAAACTATCAGTTAAAAACCACAGCAATTCTCAAGCAAAGAAGGGGAAGCAATACAGTACTTTATTAACACTTTCACATAATCTGACCTGTTTTTAAAGAAAAAGATGGTGGAATCCTCTATTTTATTATTTTTTTTCATCATTCTGATGAGAAATTTGGTTTCTCAAAGTGTTCAGGAATTATACTATTTTCCCCATGATGAGGGAGAGGATTTGAGTGTATATAAAAGTATCTGTAAAACTGTCTTGTATTTAGAATTTTCACTTACCAAAATGAAGAGACAACCAGAGGCAAGTTTTGTGTGTTCAGGAATAGTAGAAAACACGGACAAAATCAAGCAACCAAACACAAGGAGAAAACTGAAAAAGAAAGAATATTAATAATTGTTAATACTTTTCAGAATGCTGACCCAGTATCTATATTGATCCTACTTCACCAATATTAACAGAAGACAATCAATGAAGAGTCTTCATTAATAGAAGGAAATTCAACCACTACTTAACTTGGTTCATTAAAGACATTAGAATATCCTGTTACTAAATCCACATGCTTCTGAGCAGCGCTGGCAGAATTAATGGAAACAAGATTGTCTTGGAGAAATTAATCAATACACACACACTACTTTCAGTATCACAACCCCCTACCTTCATACAATCCAGATACTCTTAGTGGCTTTAAAGAAAGATCACCAATGGAAGAGTCCTCTCTGAAAAGAAGTCTGAAAAATCATTTCTCCCATAACTAACCACAAATATCTGCTGTATAAAGTTACTGAAGAGCTAAGATACATATTGCACCTAACTGTCAATCTGAAACAACTTTCTTCTGAGGAACAGAATTCAGAAGCTGAGAGGTAGCTGAGTTATGGCATCAATGCCCTAAATGAACAGTCTGGGAACAAACTTAATATCATACAATCCACCGAAGAACTTAAAATAAAGGATTGAATTAAGAAAGTCTTACACAAGTTGTGCAATTACAGTCAGGAAAACATGACCACAATTTTGAGCTTGCATGATCTTGCATGTTTCATAGTGCTGACGAATACACGCAGGCAGAGCAAAGCACTGACAAGCTGCTACACCCCATTGTGAGGAAGATGCAAACACTCAGCATCACTGTAGAAATTCGTGCATATCCCATGCCTGTTCCTTACGGCATACAGCACATGTGGTGTTTGGAGACATGAGCCTGCAGAGCTGGTACTGCTCTGAGGCCTCTACTATGGATGATATGGAACAGCCTTTCCTATTGTACTGCTTCACCAATAATAATACCACTGTGTTGGTGAAACCATCTGTGAATTGGATCAGAAAATAAGTTCATTTCACCCACACCACCACAGACTAAGCAGCAGCCTTGCAGCACACTGAGTGCAAGGTGGCGCGTGTTCTTTATTCTTGCACTAGGTTTTGCAAGTAGTAATAATTGAGTCTATCAATGTTTTGCTAATTTCCTTCTTAAAACACTGGTCAGTCATGCTGGGCAATGAGTCAATGAACTCAGGCAAGCCTTTGACTTTTGTCTGAATTGCTGGGTCTCTTGTTAGCAGATGCTCTAACCCCACAATTAACAGGTATTGTAATTAATGCAGATATACATGTGTAAGAAAGTGCAAATGGCTCCTTCCTGATACAAAATGGACTCAGATCTCTTCCTGGGATAAAGGGAAAGAAAGCATAGAAATTACTGGTCTATACAGAAGGTGCATATACTCTTCAATATGATGTTTCCTTTAACCAACACAATAATTCTGAAAACACAGAAAGCAGCTTTTCAGAAAATTACTGGGGAGTGTATGTGTTTCTGACAGCCAAGTTGAACATCCCTCAGCAGAGTGCTCTCATACGTTAGTACGCTGAAGTGTCTTAGCATACTAGCGTAGATTATCCAGCAGCTCGAGGGAACTGAATATTTCTCACTGTTTGGCATCTGAAAGACCACACCTGAAGTGCTGTGCCCAGTGTGAGGCACCCCAGCATGGGAAAGAGATGGACAGAATGAAGCAAGTCCAGTGGCCCTCCACCAAGGTGGTCGGGGCTGCAGCTCATGACATACGAGCTGTGTAGGGTGGTCAACACACTGAAGGGAGGGGATGCCATCCAGAGGGACCTTGACAAGCTTGAGAGGTGGGCCAATGCAAACCCCATGAAGTTTGACAAGGCCAAGTGCAAGGTCCTGCACCGGGGTCAGGGCAATCCCAGGCACAAATACAGGCTGGGCTTTGAGTAGATTGCGAGCAGCCCTGTGGAGAAGGACTTAGGGACATTGGCTGGCAAGAAGCTCAACATGACCTAGCAATGTGCATTTGCAGCCCCAAAACCCAACCACATCTGGGGCTGCTCAAAAGAAGCATGGCCAGCAGGTCAAGGGAGGTGATTCTGTGCCTCTACTCCATTCTGGTGAGAACCCATTTGGAGTAGAGTGTTCAGCCCTGGGGCCCCCAGCATAAGAAGGACATGGACCTGCTCGAGTGGGTCTGGAGGAGGGCCACAAGCATGACCAGGGAGCTGGAGCAACTCCTATGAGGACAGGCTGACAGAGTTGGGGTTACTTAGCCTGGAGATGCAAAGGCTCTGGGGAGACCTTATAGAGGCCTTCTAGTACTTAAAGGGGACCTACAGGAAAGATGAGGAAGGACTTCTTACAAGGGCATGTGGTGATAGGACAAGAGGTAACAGATTCAAACTGGAAGAGGGTAGATTTAGATTCGATAGTAGGAAGAGCTTCTTTACTGTGAGGGTGGTGAGACACTGGAACAAGTTGCTCAAAGAAGTTGTGGATGCCCCTTCCCTGGCAGTGTTCAAGACCAGGGTGGATGGGACTTCAGCAACCTGATCTAGTGGAAGGTGTCCCTGCCCATGGCAGAGGGGTTATAACAAGACGATCTTTAAGATCCCTTCCAACCCAAACCATCCTATGATTCTATGATTTTAAGATTCTGTAATATAGGAGAGGCTGAGCAGAGCAGGACAAAGGGAGGCTGAGACCTCTGACCATTGTTCTGAGCTACCTCAGCTAATTCTGGTTATAAAGAAGGCAGAGAGGACACAATTTGCAGGAAAGAGAATTATGATTACCTATAAGGAAAAAAAGTCAGAGTGAAGGGGATTCAACACCAGAACAAGTTGCCCAGCAAGACTGTGAAATCTCTGTCCCTGAAGATTTCAAAACTTGACTAGAGAAGGCCCTGGTCTGACTTTAAAGTGAGTTCTGCTTTGAGCAGGAGGTTGGACTAGATGACCTGAAGAGGCCTTTTCCAGCCTTCTGTGATTCTAACTACTGGATACAAGCAATATATGTTATTGCATCTGCCTCCACTTAGGCTTCAGGAGCTAAAACTGCTCTTTCTCGTATTACATAGGGACTTTCCATAATGCTGTAATATAGTAGTGCTGTAATATATCCAGTACATTAGATAAAAAGTCCATTTTTTCAGAATTTCTAATAGAAAATCTGATGTGCAATGAGACGAGACATTGGGGGCACATCTTGCAGCGTACCACTTAACCGCTGGGGAGAAGTTCTACACTGAAAATCCAGTCTGGTAGAAAGTTGTATACAAGCTCTGCTAAGAACTGTAAATAAACCACTATCTAGTAGGGTAAAGGGCATCTCTGGCACATACCATTGGCAAGTCTATTCTCCAGACTAAAGAAAGATTAAGATCAGCAAATATATGCTTAAAGGTTTCATAAAAGAGTAACTCAAGTGACAAAAACCCACCTTGTGAGCAACTTTGCTCCACTTCCCCCCACTTTTTTAAAAAAGGAAAACCTTCCCCAATGTTACTGGTAGTTTCAGCAGCTACAGTCTTCAGATACAATCCCCCTATAATTACATCCTACTGACATAGGCATAAATGTGGTTTATCCTCATTAAGACTTGCACAGAGGGCAAAATAAAATTAAGTGACTAAGAATTTACGGTAAAAAGATGTAATTTACTTTTGCTGAATTTCTTCAGTCCTGAATCAGTTAAAATTATATTTTCTTACTTCCTTTGTATTTAGATATTAAAAATTGCTCTTGTTTAGTTGTATTCCAGTTATACCAACTAAATTGGAGGCCCAGTTGTACTGGGTCATGTCCAAACACACAATACAAGTTTTCACTTGGAAGACGTCTCTTATAGCACAATTATAAAAAACAGACGCAGCAGGAAAAAAGCAAGCTTGCTCCTATATCACAGCTGGAGACCACGGCACAGAAAAGGTAAGGGACTTGCCTAAGGTTACACAGAAAGTCTTTGTATGTGGAATAAACCTGAACCTTTTAAGTCCCAGCCCAGTCCTGCTGTGACAAAACCATCTTCCACTCACCCACCATTTACTTCGCTGTAGTTCCTCAGGACCATGATTTAGAAGATCACTGTGGGCAAGGTGTTAACTCACGATAGATGTGAAAAGTGAGTCAGGAGAGGGAATCAGTAAAGTTAGGCAGTGTGTTAATCAAAATAAAGAAAAATATTCAGAAAAGCCAGGTGCAGTTTAGATTAGCACCTGGTAGACGTAGTTCTGCAGATTATCCATGAAAAACAGAAACAATCCTCACAGCAATACATAAGAATAGTCTTGGAAAGATATTTTTCCAAACCTCTATCACCTTTTGTTCTCAGTTTTTCCAGAAACTCTAAAAGGATTGGAGCATTGTTATTAATCAGTATTATTAAAGAACAAAAGAAAAATGTTTGCATTTATCCACCCACACATTCAAGTCTTGACCCTCTATCCCTCATTCCTCCCTCCAACACTGAACTGCCATTCAGCATATTATGTCCAAAATTAGACTGCAAGCACTTCAGGGGCAGGGGAGAAACCCAGTCCTATTAGCCCTGCAAAACTAAAAGCATACTTCTAGGTGCTGTAAAACACACCAATAGTGACAAAAGTAGAAGGATTAAGTGTTCTGGAATATTTTCTGTAGTTTATTTACCACTGATGTACTTTCCTTCATAGTAAACCAATAGTTAGGATTCACTTTCTATCTTTTTTAATGTAATCTGTTCACCCAGGCCATGCAGTGAAAGCACCTTTCTTTTTCCCCAGCTAGAAGGGAAGGCGTGAAGGATACAGCAACAGCTTTCACCTGGCTGGATGTTAAACAAGGATCTGTTCAGCAAAAATAAATCCCTGTGGTTCACACGCCATGGTGGTCAAAGTGTATCAGAAGTTGTTCTTTCCTATCATAAACTATTTCTTCAGTGACAGATGAAGTGTAGAGGACTGCGTTAAGGCCTGAGCCGTCATTTTATAACCCTCAATAGAGGAAAAAGTATTTCTGAATGCCATCCTTTGAACTGTGTGCTATGATACATGCTATACTAGAGGATGCTGCTGTAGGTAGAGAGTAGTACAAAGCTAAACACAGAACAATTATAGCTGGCCTCTAGTGGCTCATATATTTGTTCAGGCTGAAAAAAACAGATGGTCTTTCCTCATGCATTCAGTATCAGATAGTAAAACATATGCCTTAGGCAGCAACTTCCCATAAAATTATTAAAGCCCTGCCATAGTCCTGTATTTTATCAAAAGCAGCAACTTCCATTTTGTTTCATCAGTAATCAGTTTTGCTGCAGATCCTTTCATCTTATTCCCCTGCTTCTGAAAGCATACACTAATTGGAGAAAAGCCAGTTTATGAAAGATGATATAACTCAGAAGCTTTGATATTTATTCAATCTGCCTCTCATAAACTTTTCTTACTGGTTAATTAGGAACTACCAATTCTCCATTTACTTAATTTTCAACAGAATTCTACTATAGTTTGTGATTTAAGGGCTGTTCATATGGAAGAGGATGTTCAGCTTAAAGCAGTGGTTAAAATATTACTCAGGGAATATCGTAAGTATAAAAAATAGACTCAGGGAAGATCTTTAAAAGCTATTTTGCTACATTATTTACAGCTAGAATTAAAATAATCAAAAGTTAAACATCTGCAAACAGTTTTATGATCTCTCCTGTAAATAATAAAAACTTATCACTGTTAAAGTGACATAATTAGTGATTAGACCACCAGAGTTATGTTCCAGTACTATTTGAAGTCTGATTTAATCCCCATAAATGCAAGGACATTCAAGATTATGACCAAAATGGTTTGCACACCCTTGTCAGTGCCATTGCCCTGGATTTTGTATGGAAGTTAGAAAATATTTGAAAGCTTCTGCTAACCTTAACTACCACCAAAAATTAGCTCTTACTTTTCCCACTGGTACAAAGTCAGAACTAAGGTATTTGCTTGCAAAGTTACAGAAGGTTGTTGGCATTCACAAGGTCTGAGTCTACAAGAATCTATTAGAGTCCCTCCATAAGTAATTCCTTCCCACAGCCAGGAGCAGGGCCCATGTTTTCTTGACAGTGATCAGGGTCTTGCTGAGTTGAGTACGCAAATACCACCTTTAAGTGATTTTTGCATTCTTGAATGCATAAAATCTGGGTGAGGCGTTAGATAAATAAATGTGCTGAGGATTATACTGGATGTATAGCACCGATACATCCATTACAGGTTTAGATAAGTGGATACAACACCCACTAAAAACCCTATAAAGGAGGGAAGGAAACAGATGGTCATTTATGGCACTGTTATACTTTCATTGGGACCATTAGTTTTGGTGAACAGTTCTCACAAAAAGCATAGAGACAGATATTTGATTATCAGGTTGCCCTACACGAGGTCCATGCCTCGAGTAGATGCTGTCAGCACTCTCACCCCTCTTGGTGTGTGAGACAGGAAGAACTCACAGCTTCAGTGTGCTGTGGAGCTGATGGGAAACAGAGAAAAACAGCATCTCCCGGACTAGGAGTTCCTGTTATATATACAGCAATTTGCAAGGCACTAAGTTCCCATAGAGGAGAAAGCATGCATATTGTTGGGCTGAGAGCTGGTGTACCGCGTTGTATCCCTGAGCAGATGCGCATGATCAAGACAGGAAGGCAGAAGAAACCTGACAGCTCCTGTCAGCCTCAGTGCACTTCCTGGGGTCTCTAAGCAGACAGTTCTTGGAGGTGGGTAGAAATACCCTCTCTGAACGTATACAGAGAGACAAATGCCAAAGCATTTTCCTAATTTCAGCCAGAACTGAAAGTGGAAACGTCAGCTAGTGCAAGTGTGAGGAGGATATTTATGCAGGTCCTGTGGTATCTCCCTTAAAATGTAATCTTTTCAACATTTCTATAAAACAGATAATGCGCTGCTGACATGGTGGAAAAGAATACAGTTTAACAGTTTTGATAGTGCAAGCCATGTGGATTAAATTTTCCACCATTTATAGTTTCAATGTGACTTGTTTATGCAAGAAAATGAGATATGACAAAGGTTATTGCAATTTGTTAAAAATGTTTGACAACAGCCGCATGGAGAATAAGCGCTCTTCCATAGAAAAAGCTCATAAATTTCTCCTGGAGGCTTTCTTTAAAATGACTTGCACTTCAACCTTTTCTTCAAGTGGAAGAGTGTAACATGTTAAAGGCTTGGTACTACACTGCCTTCTACCCAGAAATAACACAACCCTGTCTATGGAGAGGTGGAGTATGACAACCTCATTGTCTTAAAATGTGATAATAAACTGGATAGAAAACTTTAAAAACTATTTTTGAGATAGAAAAATATATTTGGAGCAATCCCAACTTTTTCTGTATTTTTCTTTGGAATAATTCTCAGAGATGTAGAAATTTGAGCTAAATTTTGTGTCTGAAATTTTTTAAAAACTGAACTTGCTGCTGAAGAAACTTGTTTAGAAAGGTGAGTTTTGTAAGGCACTAATGAATAAATTTGATTTAAACAATATTTTATTTCTCATTCCCCTATGAGATGTTTATTCATTCCAAAAATTCGTCTGGTTCATCAGGTATGAAAGAGGTTAAGTTTGCAGCGTTAAAAAAAAAGTGTCAACCTAAACCGACCTTTTCTGTCATAACTTTAGGGAGTAATTTTTTTTAGCAATGTCTGCTAAGTGATTGTCTTATATTGACAAAGCAATGAAAATGCTCTAACAGGAGATGTAATCAAAACCAAGCAAATTCAATAGCTCAGATACCTACGGGACACCAACAGAAGTGTCATTAAGTGAACATTTGATAATGCATTCCATCATAGACAAAAACACCCCATCAAGGTAAATTTCTCCAGAGTTCTATAAAGCAGGCATCATTCTTCGCTGAGCAAGCACATCTGCTTAAAAGAAAACGAAACAAAATGAGAAATGCTTACTCTGATGGACTTAATGCTCACATATTCTTGTGACCTAGATATTTTCTAGAAGGATTTCATTAGCTTCAGTGGGACACATTTTTGACACAGAAATAAGAATAAAGCATTTATTCTTCCAGTTTTTAACTACTTTAAAGATTGGGAAGTGTAATACTGATTTGCATTCCAGGATCCTTGTTTGCACTTACAGGTGCCTCAGATGGGTAGAAAATGACAGAACACTCCTTTTATCACACCCAAAGAGTAAGCCCTTTTTTAGACCAAAATTTTCAAATGTAAATGCTTAAATTAGTAAACAGAATCTGGTTTTAGGCAACTCTGTAGGTATTTTTTTTTTCTTTTATATCAAATAGCCCTAACTCCCAGTGACAAGTCTGGTACCTCATCTAGCAGCTTTTGCTTCACCACAGATATTTCCCAAGAAAATTAATTTAAAATATGAATAGAAACTGTGTGATATTTATCACTCAGCCTTAGTTGCAGCATTTATATAGTTTTCTAGAACATATACAAAATAAGATAAAAACTTTATTATAATGCAATGGAGAAAATTTAAAGAATTACAGTATGAAGCTGGAGAAATGAAAACCACTGTATAATCTTTTTTTGTAAAATAATTTGTCCATTGCAGTCTATTTATTCTAACATCGTCCACAATCTAGGGCAAGGGGAAATACTCAAATAACCTTTTCCTGTAAAAGTGTTTGGTAACACACTGTACTCAGATCTCTTGCTAACCAGAAAAATAATCCTTAATATAAGAAATGCGTGGATGAGTAAGGAAGAAACCAGCGTAATCCACTTCAAAATCAGCTTTTCAGGTCTTCAGGTTTTAAGATAGAAATATGGCCACTACCACATGTTTGTTTTTTTGAAGTAAGAGAGCAAAATCAAAGAACAGAAAAATTGTAGGGCTGCTGAGTAGTTTTTTATGCCACAAGTAGCAGTCCCCTCTTTGTCCAGTCCCAGTCCACTGCTGGGAGTGCAGCTCTGGCTCCGGTGAAGCTAAGGCGTGATTGATCGTAATGGGGCCAGATATCACTCACCTTCATTATCTAATCGTTCACCAGTGGCAAACAGTGCCACGGCTTTGGCAGCTAAAACTAAGTAGAAAACTTACTTGGTTGGTGAAAAAAGCCTCTATCAGCCTCTGGAGTTAATCCCACTCAGTGTGACTCAGCTAGACCCCTAGTAAATCACACTGTGCCAGGGAAAGGCACTGCTTCTCCTGACGATCTACACCATTAAATGATGAGGGCTGCCAGTAGCATCCTTTGGCCTGGGTAAAATAACACTTTCCTAGACAATTCCTGGGTATGGTCTAGGAGTTAGCATGGATGAAAATTTTCTCTGGACTTGCTAGTACATCTTTTACTATGGACAGGTACTTCGGGATGTCAAGCTATTGTGTTGAAAAAATATTATTATACTGAAATCCATATCCAAGTACTATCAAATGAGCATATTTAAAAGATGAGCTGTAACTTCTGATCAATAAGAATATTTTGGTATTGTTTTACATCTTAACTGAAGGTAAGGATGGAGGCAGAGTGTGTTGAATATTCAGGTGCCTGCTTGGCGTATTTTAATAAAATCCCTGGGATTAAACTACTTGCAAGATTTGGGATTAAGAAAATTAGCCCAATGACTATGATGATAGGTTGATACTGTGGGAAGCAGCCAAGGATCAGCTGTGCATTTTCACTTAATATATTCCATCCTGTTAAAGAGCTCTGGAACACAATTCACTCTCCTTATGTCTCATATTTTTCTCCAATAGGTTTATATATTGGATTTTGCTTTGGTTTTATGTTTGTTTTTCAGTGGTTTATGGTCAGTAACATAGAGAATTAAAAGAGTTCTTTAGGGGAAAGGAGCACTCAAATGCAGTCATGCAAATACACTGCTGCAGTACATGAGTAAAAGGAACTCCTTTTCATCATATTCCTTAAGAAGGTATCTTAGTAACCCTTGGCTACTTCTATAATTTGTTATTTTTCCAGAGATATGAATGAAGTAGTACCCACAACGAACAAAGTAGTACCCACGAATCCTCCAATAATAGCTTTCCAGAGCTGCAAAATAACACAGTTATCATGGCAGCAATGTTCACTTTCATGATATAGTTGAAGAATCTATGGGATACGTGGCTTTGTATGGGGATTCCAGTTTATTTGCTGTCACTAAATGCTATTAAGTCTCACACGTTACCAGAATACTGGATAAGACAATAACCTATAGGTTTTTGTTTGAGTTTTTTATTTTGTTTTGTTTTGTTTTTAATAGAGAAAGGTATTTTAAGTGGAAACATCAGAGTTTTGATGTGTATACACCACTATATCAGCCTGCGATTAAGACAGGAATGATTTAGTACGTTTACAATATACTGAAGTACAGAAGAATATTTTTAAACAGTCCATGCAGGAGAACGAGGATGAAAGAGCAAGCTTGTCATGTACAGAACCATATATTCATGACAGAATTTCAAAAATAGTAAGCATACACACAGCATTTAAAAGTCCAGGCTACCTTATAGCCTCAACACCCCTTATAACTACCACAGAAATCTAAGCAGACACAAATGCCAGGGCTGATTAAACTTGGCAGAATAATGTCGTAGTGGCATCAAGAATAAATGTTTTTGAAAATTTCTTCAAGGTACCAAGATCTAGGTCTTTTTTCTCTAATTTATTAACTAACAGCTGGATTTTGGTCTTTACTGAAACCTTACAGTTGACTTCAGCGGAAGTATGGCTTGTGTTGGAAATTACGAGCAGACTCATAAATATTACCAGAGCAAAGAAAATCCTGTTAATTTCCTATAGTTTCCTCCCAGAAGTAAACACGGATATAAATGGAACACAGACTATTTTTCTAATGTAATACGCTGTTAGTATTAAACTTACTTCTAAGACTTAATCACTGCACTAGCTTTAGGTAAACTGCACATAGTTTGGTACCACTCTATTAGTCTTGTTTTCCTTAATCTAAATAAGTTCTGTGCTTTCAGGAATCTGAAGTGCCCTTTCTTGTTGTTAGGTGGCAGTACTAACAGACCAGGATCTGATGGCAGAAGCATGTGAGATTGCAGAAGAAGAAGAATCGCATCTTGGAGGGTTCAAATGATGGTGAGAATTTCCTGGGTTTAATGTATTCATAGCCACACTTATCTCCTCTCTCCATGGGGTTCTATGCTCATCGTGTACCGACTTGAAGGGAGCACAAAGTCTCAAAAACAGGGGGAAGTGGGGTGCTCAACTATTTCCTTGTATGCTTTAAGTTTCTCGGTGTTTAAAAGCCAAGAGCAGGTGTGCACTTTGTCAAGCACTAGGCCTTGCTGAGCTGGGTACAACAAACAGCTTGTGGGTTTGTATCACACGCTGCTCTGAGAACAGAACAGCTCTCACAGTGACCTAAAGCAAGATGCAACATTTATTGTTCAAAATGAGGCTTTTATTCTGTCTGAGTCTTTCCAGTCAAAGCCCAATGATGTGACTCATTTTCCTCTATTTTTCAGGGGCTTTTATCTCATAATCACTACAATTGGAAAGAAGGCTACATAATTTCTTCTGTGCATCAAACAAGGTTTTCTGAAGTCCCTACAAAGTACTGCTGGTAAGCACACCAGCAGTGGCTCAGTGCAGCAGCACGGAAGGGCGGCATCTTGCATGCCCAGAGCAGGACCTGCCTCTCCGGGGATGTTTGCGAGGAAGTCAGCTGCTGCTCACACGCCTGGCTTCTGTGTGACAGTGGTATGCTTATACATTGCTTTGGCAACAATAATATTTTTGTTTTGATAATGAGTTATTTTATTAAATGCTGAGTTGCACAGGTTCTGGAGCAAGTATTATGCTTATGCAGAATGTTAAATACGCAAAGTGATCACTTATTTTCCATATAGGGAAAAACCTGCCCTTTGAGCTTCTTAAACACATTAAAGCTGCTCCTTGACTGTTTGCAACAACATTTGAAAGTGCTTTTACTTTCCAACATTTCATCTTACAGTGGCTTCCACTCTTTGCCAAAATCCTTCTGCTCAGACATCAGTGTGAAACAAGCTTGCATTTTTAAGACATGTTACAGGCACAGAGATAACTTTGTATGAATTTTTACTTTAGCAGATCAGTTTCCTTTCACAGATGCTGATCCTGTAAGCACTTACTCAACTGTTCAAGGTCAGATTAGACAGGCCTTTGAGCAACCTGATCTAGTGGAAGATGCCCCTGCCCACAGCAGGGAGGTTGCTCTGGACGGTCTCTAAAGGTCCCTTCCAACCCAAACCATTCTTTGATACTATGATGTATCTGCAGAGTTCAGTCAGAGATGACCGGGAGTACATGCTTCCAAGCACTGCCTGTATACTGCAAGGTTAGAGAAGAAGCCCTGGAGATCCCTTTGTTAACCTCACAGGTAAAGTCAGTTTTCTAAAGCTTCAATATACTAAGTACTAGCCTTCAGAGCTGCATGTAACATCCTAGTGAACAGGATTGCAATTTCCCACAACTAGGGGACAGACAAATATACATGTCTGCTGGAAGAGAAAAATACCTCTCACTACAAGGAGCTGCAGTTAGTTGGTGTATCAAAGAATGATTCCTGGCTGTGCAAGTGCCAAGGGAACATGTCTCTGTTGTACCTCTATGACTCCCATTACAGCATTTTACACCCTTCAGTGTGCTCTGTCCAGACAATTCCACCTTGAAATCCAGGAGTTTTTCCGTATTAACAATGATGTGAAGCGGAGATACATGATAGTTTTGCCTCCTATGATTCATAAAGATTCACATTAAAAATCAGTACAGGCTAGACACTGCAGGTCTCTTGCAAAGTCTGAATCTCTGAGAGTTTAAATTCTTAACTGTCTTTAAAATGTTAACTCAAGTGTACACGAGAAGCTTGTGAGAGTTGAGAATTGGTCCTTCCTAGGCTAGGAGTGATTTAAGCTACGTATGGGATCCAAACAGAGCACTTGCACAGCGAGGAATCATTCTTAGTTGAGGTACACCAGCTGATTGCACCTCCTTGTAGTGAGAGTGGTGTGTTCTCCTTCCAACAGAGATGCATGTCTGCCTGTCTCCTAATTGCTCAGAAAACCTGACAAGTGAAAGAGTGGATTCAGGGTAAGCACAAAAACGTTGCATATATTTATCTGAAAAAACCACGTTCTGCCAGATGAACCACCTTCTTTTCATGTATTTTGTGACCTGTTCTGAACATTTATTTATGCAAATTTAAAGAATAAATGCTGAGCAGGACTAGACATCTTGATTTAACTGAAAAATCATGTAACAGTATCTGTCCAGCCATATGAGAGCACACAGATGAAAAAGTAACCCAATGAACCAATATAACAAAGCAACTGAAACCCTTTCCAAATTAACAAGATCAAATCTCCCTATAAAACTGTATGAAATAGATAGTTTTGCAGTATGCCCAGAGCATCATAGAGCTCAGACAATCAAAGGCAAATAAATAACCAAGGACCTAGCTGTTAAAGTCATCATATTAATTCCTAACAAAACTAAAGTTACACTGGCTTCTTTTACAAAGGTCATTCATAGAAACCACAGTCTCATATTGGCTGGAAGGGACCTCCAGCAGTATGCTTGTCCAACCGCCTGCTGAAATCAAGTTCAATTACGTCAGCTTGCTCAGGGCCATGTCCAGTCTAGTGGTGAATATCTGCAGGGAAGGAAGCTCCATGGCCTCTCTGGGCAGCCTCATGCATCACCCAACTGCCTGCACTGTTACAATTTTTTTCTTAGGAACAAGTTGCAATTCTTACATAAGAAACACTGAGCATCAAATTACTCCTCCAAGTATAATCACCAAATTTCATTTTTTCAGATCACCAGACTGCGTCACTCAATCTACTAGATTAAGAACAGGTGGATTTGGTGGGCTGGGATGATCTGCATTCTCATCTTTCTGGTCCTAACCTCTTAGGTCTAAGGTTTTAGGTCTAAGGTCTTAGGTCTAAGGACCTTCTCCTTACCTCTCTAACCTCACTTAGTTTGTACATTTCAGCTGAATATCTGTAAACCTAACATCGAAGCACTGAGGTCAGATATCAAAGCCTGTCAACCTAAAATAGTCTCACTGTTCTCTGTAGTATCCTCATTATCTGGATTGCTATACTTCAAACTCTCTTTCTTTTTATTTTGCCTGTTATTTTTCCTGCAACCCAGACAAGCTAAAACACTGTTTTTACTATAGAAATAGATATGGTTCACTTTATATGTAACTTGATTTATTTGTTCATACTCCTTTTAGTTCGTGGAAAATGGAAAGAATCCTACTAAACCCAAGCCACTGAAGTAAAAAAACAGGATGCATGTTAATGTTATCTTGATTATATAAATTATTATCTCTTGCCCAGCAATGAAAGATTTTCCAGCTGTTAGCTGGTATTTTCAGATACAGAAGCCTTGAGTAGCTGTTTGGAGGGGCTGACATACTCAGGAGTCCTAGTTTGTCTGTGGAGCACTTTTGAGGCTCAAGCCTCAAGTAACTAAATGCCCAGGCACAGATTCAGATGTCCAGTAGTACAGCATTTCCACTTGGAAATTTATTTATTGTATTATTAGCAGGCCGTGTGATGTCTTTCTGCAATGTGTTTCGTCTATTTGTGGCCATGGCCCAGCAGGTCACATGCTGGACCCAACTACCTTATCAGCTTTTTTGGCTTTAGAAGAAGAATAGGGATTTGTAATGAGATACCTACAGGATCTGTCTGAAAGACGAAAAGGCCACTTCAGCCAGTGTGCTGTGATGCGTTTGTTAAGTGTGCAGGTAAGCAGAGACAATCACTTAAAAAAGTGAATATTCACATATTTCTTAGAGCTTATGACTGGAGTGACCATGAGGTCACTTAGCCAGGCTTATGAATGGTACTGGCAACAGCCACACTTCAGGAGACTGAAGTATTCCACGCCTTCAGCAGCCTGTCCACAATGCCCTACAGCTACAAGTACCACAGAGGAAGGACTACTTGATTGCAATGGGCAGAGCATGGCCTGGCTGCAAAGAAAATCCCAAATAGCTTCTGAGTCCCTGATGATATGATCTGCAGGAAGACTTCTTCCTGACTCCAGACGGACCCATTTATCTCCAGGAAATAACAAGATGTAAAACGTAGACATCTAAGAAAACTTTCTTGGTACTATTTTAGACCTCTGCCTTGCATGTGTCTAGTGGCCTGTCCCTAGTTCTTATCACAGCTCTGTGCTTCAGAGGAACGGAGAGGGTGGAACCAAAAGTATTCGGTTGATTTTTCTTCAAGACAAAAAAAAGAAAACCCTCCAAACCCTCCCACTCAGTTGCTGTCAGCTGAAGCACTTATGACTGTCATTTCTAATCACCTTGCTGAGGACATGACAGTATTATCAAAGCTGCTCCTGTAAAATTCAGTTTTGCAATAGCAGAAAAAAAAAAAAGAATGTCTTTAGTCAGAAAACATTTATAGAGACTGAAGGTAAAATGGCAATTCTGATTTGTTCCTGCATTTTCAGTTTTGCTCTCTTATTACAGCCTGTTGCTTATTGCCTCAGGAAGCCTTTGCCTGCTTGAATCTGCGTCAGCTAACAGCTAAATGAATCACCCAGAAGTTTCTTTAAATAGTTTGATTTTTTAGAATTGCAAAAAAAGAGTAAACTTCGTAATGACAGCTCGTGCAAGTCTGCTTTGTCAGGGAACAAACTTTGCGATGAAGTGCTTTGCCATTCACTGTCTGGATGATCACAGTGGACTAGACCAAAGCCTTTCCAGCCCTTGCAACAGTGGTTGGTAGCAGATGCCAAGGGAAGACCCTGTGGAGGTGGCAAGCCTGTTCTACACCGGCAGGATGTGGTTTAGGGGCTTCCTGAACCTCAGGCTGTGGACCTGGGTAGACTGTGTTGATATCAGGTTGTTTAAACACAGTTCTGGAGTCCATGTGTATTTTTAGCATGCATACATAAACCATCAATAATTTACAAAGTTTAAGTATGAGCTCTATGAAGATGTACTTTGAATTTGTTTGCTTGACCTACTCCTTAATAATTGCACCGATGCCACCTCTGTGTGGCCTTCTGAGAGGCAGTTAATCACCATTCCTCTTCACCTGCTCTGTTTGCATCTTGACTTTATAAATCCTTATTATTTGTGGGTACAGAATAAATGTTTTTGCAGAAACTAGGGAAGATACAGACAGAAGTGAACTCTAATTTCTAAATTCTAATCCAATAACCACTGAACCCAGCCCATGTCAGGCCAAGCAGTCTGGCAGTGTGAATGAATGCTGGTGTCTATTTTTTGTGACTCACAGTTGGGTGATGTGTCTGGAATAATCTCTGTCTGCCTGCTTCTGTAGCTTCATGACCAGATTTGTAGACTGGAGACAGCTTACACTATGACGCCAAGCTAGTCTAATGCTTTATATGTGTAGTACATATATTTACACGTTGCACCACGGGGACAATAATATATTGTCATTACAAAAAGGGACATTACTGTTTTAAAATATATTTGCAACCTGCCAGATAAGAGGAGTTGGTTGGGACAATACAAGTCTATTTTAAAATTACCATTTTCCTCATTATTCCAGTTACTAGGTAAGCCTCAAATCAGATTTATAGAGAAAAATAAGGGCTGAAACACCATCTTTGCAATGGCATTGCAAAATATCCAAGGGAAAAAGTCAGATTTGCTAATATATGGTGAAATTTGCCTATGATTTGTAACATAATGATGCAGTGTGAGTCCTGCAACACACACGTATAAGAAGCCTTCAGCTCATTAGTCTGGAAAAATCAAACTGCTGCTACCAGCTTCAGGGACTTCTGGTCTCCCTGGAGTCAGCACAAAATTGTCTTGCATATGAGAAGACCGAAGCTGGACTGAAGGTAATTACTGCACAAACGCAAACAGCTTGCTTTTAAAAAATTCTTCTGTGCATGTTGAATGTATGTGATAGATTTAAACAACATCATAAATGTAAACTGTACTTAAGAAAACTGTGCAGCTGGTAGAGTCCATAAAGATAAAAGAAATGTTTCCATAACATTTAATTTCAAGTTGACATTTATATAACAAAACCATGGTAAAGCTATGTTTAGCTGAAGTTGTTTGCATATTTTGCAACAGTATCACCAAATGCTCTCTCCCTCATTTATATAGTTACCACATTTTGGTAACCACATTTATATAGCAGAGGCAACAGCTACCGCAAAAGGAAAACTGAAAACCAGAGGATTTGTAACGTTTGGATAAGCAAGCCATCAGTTCTGGTATTGTAACTAATCAACAACTGGATGTATTCGCTTTCGACTGAAGCAATTGCCTTGTTTTCAGTGACAGGGACACACAGAAGAGCTCGTACCAAGTTCTTGAACATTTAACTATGAAAATACCCTAATCAATGTGATTTTAGTTTGTCGGACAGAAACGCACTTTTTCTTTTTGTCTTTTTCATCTTAAAAGTGTCAGAAGAAATGGCCACCTTTTCAGGCTCACGTAAATTCTGAGTTCATTTCCTTATCAAGCACAAAGCCATAGAAATGTAATTTTTTCAGTCCCATTGGTTTGGTAAGGAAAGAGACTTAACATAAGCAGATCCCTTCCTTACTGCCACTGTGATACAAAGAGGGTTCATGTGAAGTTTTCCTAGATGCATTACATGTGCTAAGAGATGCAGAAACATGAGTTACACATTTGTAGGGTGTCCTGGTTTGAGTTAGAACAGCACTAATTCCGTTCAGTGATTTCACTTTCCAGCTCAGTCTCTGCTCAGTGGCTGCACTGTCTGCAGTTAACGGCACATTTTTGTAGACAGTGTCTGCTTCTAGAGGTGATAACGCTTGATGTTTGCAGTTACTACCAGGGACTGGTGTGCAGAAAGGCTCTTGCTCATCCTTGCTCCTGTGCAGACCAAAGTCACTGCTGAATCCTGTGTACCACGTTGGGGTGCAGTAAGTTAGAGGCTGCACCTGCGAGGAGGAGCGGACAGGACAGGTGACCCTGAACCGACCAACAAGGTGTTCCATCCCATAGATGTCATATTCGGTATAAAGCTGAGGGACCACAAGGGTCAAGCCCTCTTCTTCAGTGGCCGATGTCTGAGGAGGACTCTGTCCATTTTGCCTTCGATCCCAATCTGTGCATTCCTGAATCCTGTTCCAGAATCCAGCTCCTGAATCCAGTTCCCGTCTGCCACTGAGTCCAGTCTGGGACTTCCCCAGTGCCTGCCCACGCTATCAGTGGTGACAGTGACATAATTGCCATCAGGGGTGTTGAGTTCAGTATTGGTATTGCATATATTTGCATATAGTTCATTTCATTATTATTTTCATTAAAGCAGTTTTAGTTTTCTTTTCCAATCATAAGTCTCTCTCCCTCATTCCCCTTCTCTTCCCCTTTGGGAAGGGAAAGGGGTTAATAGAGAGCATCTGTCATTCGTCTGTTGGCTGGACCTGCCCTAACCCATGACATAGGGTGACATCCCATCCCTGTTGGAATGAATAAGAATTTTGCTATTGACATTAATAAGGTTAAGACTTCCTGCAAGTAAATCTACCCCTTTTTTTGGTGACAAATCTGGCATTTGAGAAACATGTATTCCTTGCAGTTAAGCCATAGCAAAGATAGGCCTTTACTGCACTTAAAGGTGTGAAGGCACAGTGAGACTGCAATGTACGTCAGCCTGCCAAGGTCAGCTTTAAACAAGCTACCTCAAGTTCTGACAAAGTGCAGCCAAAGAAGCATAGAGGTTAGCTTAGGCTAGCTGTCCCATTATTCACCCAGCTTTCCAGACAGGGTGAGTAGCTCATACTTGTGCTCTAGCCTGGCACAATTACACTACTATCATTACCCAGGCTGACTGCATAGAAACTAGCTCGTGAGTGTCCACAGAATCTTCTGTTGACTTAATCAGAGATTTTCAGGCATAAGAATACAATTTGCAATACAATATCCAAAAGAAATTTCTCAAAGAATTTTTTACAGAAGAATAGAGGGTTTATCTTCATCACCACACCAACAAAGAAATTCTTTGTAGACCTAAGGAAATTTAAGTTTAAAAGAAATAACAGAAAATCTTCTAATAAACGCTATGAAAAAGCATGACAATTTCAATGAAATGGGAACTCAAGAAATGTTGCGCACCATCATAAGCAAAACTCAGGGTTTATATTGAGTAGCAATTAGGATACATGACCTCAGTGGACTACCAAAATAGAGAGGAGCCATTTCTCACTCCTGTTGGTCCTTGCGTGTCTATGAATTAATCCAAAAGAAAAAATACCTTGATATTCAATGAGACAACTCTCAGGAAGATGCTGAGTTTCAGCCAGCACTTCCACATGTCTCCCTCTTTCCGTTAGCATCCCTGCTGCAGTGCTTTGAATGACACCTCAGGAAGCAATAAATACAGCACAGCACTAATCAGCTTTATTTATGAAGGGAAACTACTTTCTCAGTACAACTTCCAACCTCCTCCAAGAAATCGCTAGCATTTGAAACAATAAGTATTTTTGTACGTGAGTGCCAATGATGCAAGGCAAAAAAAAAAAAAAAAAAGGAATATGTGCATGGAAACAGTGCAGAATCAAGTCTGAAACCAAGAACTAGCTTTCTGTTGTGATGCCTGCAAAAACACTAGGGCCCCAAGGGAACATTTTCAAAGGGTGTTTAGAGTGGAGATGGAAATAAGTACTTGGTGAGATTTTTCAGAAGTTCCTCAAATTCTGCACCTTCTACATTCTTCCTTCAAAATCTAACCCAAGTCATGTGATAATACTTTAATTCTTTTTGCCCTGAAAGACATTTAGATGATTTAAAACGTGGTATTATGAAAGACAGTATGGTCTGACTACTGTTTAATAAGTGTTCACTTATATCACACAGTAAATAATAGTGTAATATAAGTAGTGGTGTATTACTGATAGTAGTTAAACCAAGAAACTGCAACTGCTAAGAAGAGCAAATGAAATGAACTGTATAACTTAAAATATCTTCCCATTGCTAAAAAAATGCATTTTACAGTATTAAATCAAAGAAAAGGAACCAGACTTTAGACAGTAATCTTTTGGAGGCAAGCTGTGGTTCCTTGAGTGTGCCTGGAAAGAGTTCCACATATAGGTATCATGGTCTCGTACGGAGTATCACCGGCCTGGATATGACATGCCTGGATAAGAGTCAGTCACAATCACAATATATTTCAGGACATCAAATCCATCTTTTCTCCAGTTCATTTTCTACCTTGCAGGCTTCCATCCCTGTTATTAACAGTGTGGGTGAGGGACTACTGATTTAACTTGCCAGACCCGAGTGTCACCCTGAAGGAGCTCCTAGTGAGGAGACACTTGATGCTGCTCAGCAGAAGGCGGAGTCCAGGCAATAGCACTATGTTTATGAAGCCCGTGTGTGGGCTGTTAAAAAAATAATTTTTCACTTTAAAAACCTTCACAAATCAAACGCCAAAAAGTCTTTAGGCCTTTTTCTAGTTAAGACAGCCTTGAACTGGAAGAAACTAAAGTTAGCATTTTATATAGGATAGTATTGGTAACAACGAATTATATGGATTATTGGCACAAAATATGAGAGAGGTTAATTTAAAAATACTTAAAAGTAATTCAGTAAATCATTACTATGCTTCTTCTTACATAATATTGCATAACAGCAACAAACCCCAAAACAACAGTGATTATCTTCAAGTATTGCAAGTGGTAATAAAATGATTTTAAACATTGCACAAGCAAAGAGTATTTTTGATAGCATGAGATGAAGACATGGCTTCAGTCTCCAAAGTAATAACGAGGTGAGAGTGGAGAGCTCATAAAGGGAAGATTGTAAAGAAACTCAGCATGGATGTTGTAAGATTCTGTAGTGAAGAACTTTCTGGGATGTGCGCTGACCACAGCTTTGCTTTAGGACATGTAACTCTTTATTCCTGTCAAGGAGGGTCAAGAAAGGAAAAGTAAAGATTATATGACAGTAGAACAATTGCAAAGGGTCCACGGCAAAGAGATCATCCAACAAGAAATAAGCCATCAAGTGTAGCTGAATCAGAGCAATAAAATAAATAGAGGGTCAAATCAATGCCTTCTACTATTTTGTTTTCTATTGCATAAGCACATTTATTTCTTTCATTTTGTTCTACGAAAAAAAGCTAAGAGAACTCGTCTGTTACAGAGTGATACCCTTCCATACGCAAAGGTCTCAGCTGTTTGGATTGTGTTTCTATGTACTGTCGACACATCCAGTGGATGTATAATGTAAAAATTACAAAGTCCTACAGATTAAGTAATAGCTTTTACTGAACTTTGGAATAAAAGCAAAGTAGCTTTAAATTACTTGGAGGTTATAAAAAGAAAAAAACATAGAAAGAAAGATGAGATAGATTGTGGAACAATAGCCTGTTAAAATAACCTAGTCTAACTTTTATAGCTACTCAAGTGCTCAAAACATAGCCAAATTTCCATGATGCTACTGACTTAATGCCTTTGAACACTCATGCCAACAGACTTCTCATATCTGAACAAAGAAAACAAAAGCGGATCTTTTCCATGAGTTACATACAAATCCTAAGTTAACAGGATCCAGATAAAAAGGTAATAACAACTGACAAGATTAATAAACTACATGAGCACACACACTGCATTGGCAGCAGGTTTCCATCAGCTTGAATCCTCAGGCTTGCCCTTCACTTTTAAGCTTCATGTAGTTGTATTAAACAGACGTCAGACGCAATTTTACTGCACTAGTGGAGCCAAGCATCCAAGCTATCCTTTGTGCTAAGCCTTTTTGAAAAGATGGTATGTTTTATAAGAACACTTTTTGTGGTCTGTACTTGGTTTAGATGCAGGTCAACAGAATAATTACTGGTCAAAATTGCTCTCTTCCACCCATCCAGGTGACAGCATGAGCCCTTTAAAACAAAGTTTCAGGAGTGGTGTCTGAGAAAATGTCTGGAGAAATGTATCTAGAAAACCTAAAGAATGTGATCAGGTGGGAGTTCAACTACCATAGCACACTTTCTCTGCTTGCCTCTGAAAAAACCCCTTAAAGAGACAAGGAACAAATGTAGTATCTGGCATTTACTAACCTTGAGAAATTATTCCCAGTGAATAGCCATATAGCAAATACCTAGCACTGCAGATAGACAGTCAACCAACTACCACTTCCTACCAAAGCCCTCCTTTTAACCATGCAAAAATGAATGTGCGCTGCTGGCCTAGCATCTTTCAGTTGCCCTCCTCTCCCCTGCAACTTCCCAGGATAATCTCAAACAGCCCCACATGGAACTTGCAAAATTATATGCAAGTCACCATCTTCCCCATAAGCCATCTTCTATGGAGCAAAATAAAGATTTTAGACATATATTTAGAATTCTCTTTACTTCTCTGCAGAAGTCAGAGAAAAAGGCATGTCAGTGGTTGTCTATAGGAAAAGTGTACTTTCTCTGTGACTTCTTTCTTTTCTCTTCTGCATGAATTAACATGAAATTATATTATCATAGTTTTAAAAACACTCTGAATGTAGTGATGTAATTGGCATCCAATCCCATTTATTGTCTTACATTTTATGCACATATATGTAGCGATTTCCATGACAAAGTATTTATTCCTTGTTTAGCATTCAAAACATGGTCACTAAATCCCCTCCGCCCTCCCCCCCAGCCAAAGACCCTATCTAAAATCAGGTAGGTAGATGGCTTTCTGATGCCTCTGTACAAGATCTGATCTAGTAAACCTCTAAACAACAGGCTGCTTAATATCAGTAATGACCATATACCCTCTTCTTTAAAAGGCAGCAGCTGCTTTACCTCTGTGCAAGCCCAGAAATGGCCCAGGCTGAGGAGTTCTTGCCTATGCAATAGTTGCTAACACCCTCCATGATCCAATTTGGTTCCACTCAACCTTATTCATTTACCTGTTCTTGTTCTAGCAGAAACTGATGCTCCCTCTTCCCACTCCAAGAACCTTAGTCCTCCAGGACAGAAATCTCTTCCAGCCCTACTAGACAAGTTAGGATTTTCCCTCATTCTGAGATGCAAAATAGCTAAATGGTAATAATGAACTATTTCCACATTCTCCATAATGCCAAATCTATGGCAAAAATCTTCAGCACAACCAAGTTTAAAGTCTTCCCTGGAAGAACAAAAGATGGATCCTACAAAGAGGAGACTCCCCAGTGAGCTGCAGAGTTATTTTCATGGTGTGAGACTCATAACAGTTGTTGGATTAGGGAACCCTCTGGACTGACTTGTTTATTTAGCAATTTGACATCTCAGAAAGTCGTAATATCTCATACGTGGTTATTATATTACTGATGCAAACCATGATTTGGTGAGTTCTAAATATACTTCTCACAATAAAGTATAATACATTTGCCAAGAAATATATTTTTGCTGCAGAAAAAAGACTCTAACCAGTAGGTATCCTGTTCTATGCCTGTAAAAATGTAGGAATCGCCGATTATTCAGATAACCTTCACTCTTTGTGTTTCTCTTTACGTTCGAAACAGGAGGTGGAGTGTTCACCTTTAGTCAACCATAACACAGACATCTGCAGCTTGGTTAGCTGCCTATGGTCCCCTGAAGAACAGGTACTTTTAGGGTAAGATATGTTTAACAAGTTTTAGACTTTAAATTAGGAATTAGGAAATTAACTGTGTTGCATATTAGAGCAACGACACGTCCCAGCAACAGTCCATCTGTCCTTTGTGTCTGAAAGCTCCCAGTAACAGCAGAACAGATAAGGGTATAAGAAGAGTGCGAGCATGCAGAATACTTCCTTGGACTCTAGTGCAGGACAGGGACTTGGAGCACGAGACATAGTATTCTTGTATTTAATATCTGTTGATATATTTATCTTTAATAAATTTGCTTATTTTCTTCCACTCCTTTTAAACCCTGTGCCAATGTAAAAACATTAGAGAAAAGGGTCTTTCTATTGACTGTAAATACTCTCAACCATACATATGCAGACATCTGTATTGCAAGTTGTATGTCTGATTGTTGTCATTACTATTAATAATGATCTTTCACATTTCATATAGAATTAAAATATTCCTTCTAGCCCTTTTCTTAAATCATAAGATTTTTTTGGCAAGCAGTTCAAACATGACTCAACAAAAGATATACCTTGGGGCAGAAATATTCTTATCCATTCAGACTTCTATTTCAGTCTTTTCTGTGTATGGCAGTGAAAGGCATGTCAGATCCATAATTTAAAAATAAAGAATCGAGATATTGAATTATGCAATGGGGAGCAGAAGATACAGGCATGATCCAGATATCATGGTTAGATGGATATAAATACACAGTAAAAAAACCCAACAGCACCTCAGTGACTACAAATATGTCCCAATTTGTTAGACATGCAAGAGATCAGAGTTCATCCTTGTGCTGCAGGACACCCAAGCTAGTGCTGTGCTGATGGACTAGGATAACCTAGGGTTTCTCAGATGGCCCTAGATACTTATATTTATATAGCTTCCACCCTGGAAGTAGACTTTTGGGAGAACCAAACTGATCTTCAGACTAATTGAGTATGTATGACAAGGTCTGCTTGGTGAGCTTACCCATTTGGATGTAATTCTGTTTCTAGTGTCATGTAAGGTACCTTCAGTTAAGTTCAGCCTCCAGCTACTGCACCAGAGGCTGAAAGTCTCCTAGAGATCGAGTCATACCTATCAATCGTGTGCAGATGTTTCAGATACTCTAGGACATTTCAAATGTCACTAGATACCTGTATTTTAGGCAATCGAATTAAGTACTTAGTGTGTCTCCAGAAAACTACATTCATGTTAATAAAGTATCTTAATATTGAGCTGGATCCCACCCTTCTGATGTTATCAGCTTCTACACCATCTGTCTCAAATTTATACTGACTGAGGTACTGATGGATTACAGACATTTTTACTGCAAAAGCAAGTTACACTGTGCTAAAAATTTTCTCATTAAGGTGATACAGGTAAGCATGCTATTAAAAGTCAAATCAGAATTTTCAGAAGACTGAAAAACACCACAAAAACTAATTCTGTGTGATAAAGCCACCCCTAGGCCCACAGTGGCATCACTTTTGTGAATATAGCAGTAGAATTAAATCCACTGAGGCTGATTTTATCCTTAGAGAAAAAAAAAAAATCAGAATTAGGTCCTGAGAATTAAGGAAAAAGAAACAGAGGATTGTATTTTCTTTCCAGAATAATCCAATAAAAGCCAAAATTATTGTGATCCAGCTTTTCTAACACAATTTTAAAAAACTCCAAGACTACCAATGCCAAAGAAACATGACACACATAAAATCTTTATGTATTAGCTTTTGAACTGATTTCAAGAAAGCTTCCATGCAGAAGCTAAATACTCAGGCACAATGTAAAAAATAATGTACGTGAAAGGTATTTCACTACTGTGGCTGTAGCAGCAAATGTTGTAACTCGTGTTAGAAAATGTGTGAGCACTGCCTTCACCTGTCTGCTGCCTGCAGTGACATTTAATTGGATAAGTTACCTTTTTCAGCTTTTATTTGAGCTATTATACTGTATACTTCCGTTTATAATCTAAAAAAGGAGAAGAATTGTTTCATCTTTCAAGTAATTGGATTATGAACTGGCTCATTTAAACCTAGAATCTGTTTGAAACAAGCTCTTCATGTCTTCTTGGGTTGAATCCTCTGTGAAACTCTGTGAAATGAGTAGGATTTTTCCCTGTCCCACTGGCTTAACTGAATTTGTACTGTTGAACAGCACTCGTACACTGATGATGACAGGACTCCGTATAAATGGCCAGAAAAGTTCCTCATGTTGTGAAGAACTTTAAAAATGGGAGGATCAGTCTAGCAGAATCGCAGGGCCAGCCACGGTGCAGCTCCACGGAGGCGAACAAACGCATTTTGGAAAGCCTATCTGTCTCTCATCATCTCCACAACAGAAAAGTACATACTTTGTTTCTGCCTTTGGAAAAATGTTAGAAAATGCTTTTCACTTCTGGAAATATTTAGAGTAACTCATCGTATCTATAGTAGGTGCTCCATAAGGGTCAGATCTTTGAACAAGCCCAAGGAAAGATCAATTTCCCTGTCTGAAATAAACCAAGTCAAGATTACTCAATGCACGTGCATGAAAAGAAGATGTAGGACCACTCACTCCATATCCCAGTTGAAAATGATCATGCAACAGCTATATTAAATTTTTTTCTATGATCGAAATGCCACCACAATACAAATCCTAGATTTTGTTAAAGAAATATAAGACTGTTTGAAAAAAAACTTTCAAAAAAGAAATGAATACTCAGTTGTTCCTTTGTAGCATTCCTGTGCTGATGCAGCTGATAAATTTAGAAATCAATCAAAGTTTTTTCTGAGGTTTTTCACCCTAAACCTGAGGGTTTGACTCCTTTAATGTTAATTATCCCCAAAACAATTTCAAAACATTAATATATGCATTACAATGCAAAAGCACACGAGGTCAAGTCAGTTGAGTGAGAAGCAAGATGTACAAGTTCTAACAGCAGCTTGGCACCACTGGCTTTTATGTTACCTAGGTGTTTTCATTACAGAAGTTAACTGCATTATATTATTGTCATTAAATCCTCTCTGGAACTTCACTGTTTTCTGTTTATTCTTTATACATTTTAATCCTTTGTTTATGTTCACAAATATGTAAATACAGAAAACAAAGCCTTGTTAAAATGCAGAACTTAAAAATTACCATCCCCAATATATAATGCTTGGTTAATGACAGAGAAGATTGCAGATTGCTTGATTACTATTATAGCATTTTTCCTTCATCCGTTATAAAACTTTTCCTGCTGTACCTGACTAAAAAGCTTCCATTTGTCTTTTAACACCAGCTAGTGTTATCATTACAATGCTACTTCATGTAAATATTATGAGATCAAATTTTATGAACCACTCCATTTCACAGACAATTTAACAGGTACTTCCTCTGAAACACAAAGGCCAAACATAAACAGATTCAAATTAAAAAAAAAAGTGAGTACAACATTATTTTTCTGGCCAGGAGGGCAAACACTAGCCTGAAAGAGGAGGAGCGAGGGGAGAGCCAGAGGAGGAAGGAAGGTCTCCATCTTGCAACAGTCTCTTCTCAGGCGTGATAGATTTCTGAGCATGACTAGATTTGGCTTGACTGTCGCAGAGAAAAGTGAGAGGAAACTACCTTCTCAGCGTGGGGGAGGATGGGATATGATGTAACCCATCAGGGAATTTCATACAAGTCTATCTACAGGGATATGCTTTCAAAATTTTGGACTTTAAGCCTCCAAAAATAAGCTTTCCATCCAAATACTGCAAGAGAATAATTGAATCATCTACGTATAAAATATGTCATGAAAAATATTTTGTTAAACTTTCCTGGGGGCAGAATAATGGACTAGATGTCTCTCAGTGTCCCTTTTGACCATATTTTCTGTGATGTAATACCATATATGATACATGGCCAAATATCATTACCCAAGTACAGAGTCAGGTAAAATAGTAAGGTAACGGCTGTATTCCTCTTAAAATGTTTCTAGGATCAAAGATACATCCAGGCATAAACTCTTACAAGAACTTTTCCCCAAGTTCTTACAAATTTTAAGAAATCCAGAGGAACATTTTACTGCCATATTAGTTGTACGTATATTCTTTGTAAGTAGCTGTAGATTTTATAGGTAACCGGTAGCTTCAAGAGCTCGGACACCTAAGGCTCTTTAGCACTCATTTTGGGGATTTTTGGATCAAAGTAGCCATTTAGGTTAAACACAGGTGTTGTGGTCTTTCATTCAGTTATGACAGGCTTGATGCCTTGGAAATACTGGGTGGGTCTCCTGTGTCCTCAGTACTGGATTCGAGAAATCAGATATATGACAAATGTATCTGACTTGCACTATGCAAGCAGAATAGATGTGCAGCTTCTGAGACGGTGTGTAATGTAAGAAAACCTGGACAGAAATACGAGACCCCATGCAGTGCATCAGGACTTAAAACATGAGTTTGTTGTCCATTCAGTTCTGTGTTGTATTCCTTCATCAGCTTCTTGCTTTTTTTTTCCTTTTGCTGCTCTCCTTTGCCTACTCTTTTCTAAACAGAATACAAATGCAAATACAGAGTTTAACTCAAATTCTTCAAAAAAAGAGCTCACCATTAGAAAAACATTTAAAATTAGACTGACTGAGTTCTTAAAATCCCACATGGCATTAAAAATGTTTAGAAGGCGGCAATCAAATTCAGAAGAGACAAGCTCAAGCATCTCTAAGTGCAAATATAAGCAAAATTATTTTGCAAAAGCAAGAGGTGAATAAGAACAGATTTCCTGGAAACTCATAAACTCATTTGTCACAGCAAAGTACATGACAATCTCAGCGGAATTCTGGGCAGAGATTTCTGACACATTACAACAGCAAGAAGGCTTGCTGTTTCAGAAATTCAGCATTTTCCTAGTACAGCTAGTGGAAGTTCACAGCATACTGAAGCAGCTATAAAGTTCTCACTCACATGGCATGAGTCCCAGGGCTTTTGGATTTCTTTTTTGGTTTAGATTCCTTTGGTCAGTGTGGTGTGATTTTTAAATTAACAGTCTAAACACCTTGAATGAAAAGCATTTATTCATTAGCTCAAATATTTCTCATAAATGATAAAGAAGCTCCTCGCATCCACTTTAAGCAAGCAAGCAAGTTTACCTGACAGCAGCACTCACATACATCTCCATCACACTGTATGTATGCACAAATAAGGTTAGTAGCAGAGCTGAGATCCATTCAGAAAATGTCCCGACAAACTCATCACAGTATTGAGATTAATAACTGTGTTATATATATCAGGTGATTGCTAAGCATATTTCAACAAGATAATTTTAAACTATTCAGGCAATTCAAGCATTAGTCAATAAGATTTATAACCTTTTATGTTTGGTTTTCAAAACTTCTCCATTAAAAATTTCCCTGAAAATGAAAGATGAACTATTGCCTGTATACATATGTCGCCGGTCGGCTGAGGCAAGCCGAGCACGGGGACGAGTCCTTTCCTATCCCTGAACCCCTCTCCTCCGGGAGAGAAAAGGGTTCAAAAGCAGAGATACGAAAAGGAAAAGAAAGATTTTGTGAGACCTCTGAATGTTTGGAAAACTGAAACAAACTTTATTAAAACTAGAACAAAATATATATAATATGCAGGGAGAAACCAATGCAAAATCTGAGAGTCTGCACAGGATGGAAAGGCGAGGGTTAAACGCGAGAAAAGAGAGAAAGTGGGACGGTACCACGTGCAGTCCCAAAATGGCACCGGCCACGTGTGCGCTTTCGTGGAGTGAACAAAGGGAAACCGCGGCTGTTACGAACGCGGGGCTCCAATGTGCAAAGCGCTGTTCCTACCGGTTCTTGTAGTGCAGTTTGTAGAAGCGAAGCAGGACTGGAAGCGGCGGCGCTGGCAGGCAGAGAGAGAGACGGTGCCACGGCAGCAGGCAAAGAGCAGCCTCCAGGCGAGCAGTCTGTCCCAGGCGGCGCGGCGGGGGCTGCCCTGGCGCACAGTCTCGCTCCACTCCGGCAGCGCGGGGGAAGCTGCAGTGTCTGGTGAAGCCTCCTTCCCGGAGCGAAGCTGAGGTCCTGCAGTGCCTCTCGCAGCGCGGAGCCGGGAGTGTTCAGAGAGTGGAAAGACGCGAAAAAAGCGAGAAGCCGTGAAAGCAGCCAGAAAGCCGGGAAAAGCCCGAAGCCGCCTGAGCCCGCAGCTTCTTAAAGGCACAGTACCCTCGCGAGAAACTTTCTCAGCCAATGAGATGGGCGATCGTAACATGGAAGGGAATAATTCAACTGGTCAGTTTAAAACAAAAGCCTTCGAGCAGTTTTTTTTCCTTCAAACTGCCACAACATACTAATGGTTTTTATACACCCTGAAAACAGACAGCATTCTTTACCATGGTTCGCACTTTCATAAGCTGATAATTTTCTCAGTGTAATAAAAATAAGCCAATGTTTTCAAGTGAGATTTATGTTCCAGCAAAGGAGAAGTCTATTCTTATATTATTCAAGAGAAAGCAGAATCTAATCTTCTTTTATGGAAGCTAGGAAAGAATTCCGAGTTAACTAAAAAATCCTTTTTGCAGGTTAAAAAACTGGTGTCATATGTAGACAGGTACAAGTTGTGTGTTGTAGATGTTGGTTGCCTATCTATCTTGTCTGTTTTCCCCCAGAATTCTTCATAGCTGATGATATAGGGTCCATGTCTCCAGGACCTAGTTGAGCTATTTATTGTTTTTCCTTTTAAGTTAAGTACATTTCTTTTAAATTTCTTAATTGCTAGAAAGTAATATTCTGAAAAAGGTAAATCATGATCAAACGAGTGCTAAGGATGAAGCTTCTTTTCCTTCAGATGTTATTGACAGAACAAAAAACAAACCCAAAGACACAAACAAGCAAAGGAACAGAAATAGACAAGACAGACTGCAGAGCCCATGCTGATTCCAAAAGAAACCTTTTGAGAAAGTTTTCCATGAAGTGTAGAGCTCCACCATAAGAATTTTAGCTTACTGTGGTATGTCGTGAAGACTCAAGGCTTCATAACATTTAATAGATCCCTTAAAAAAAATTGAAATTAAATCAATCATCAGCTATTTCTCTCAGTCTTGAAAGCATCGAGAAGGTTTCATAATGTTTCCAGGATGTGGCTGGTGCAGTACCAAGCTGCTGATCTTCACCACACATGAGAATGGCCAAAAACCAAACAGGGACTGGAGACAGACAAAATGTATCTCCATTATCATTATTTTAGAGACTCTAAGTTTTGTTGCAACAGAAATTATATGAGTAGTTGGATCATTAGAGTAAAAAATGCCATAAAACAATAGCTGGGGAGAAAGACAAAAGCTATTGAATGAACTTAATATATTTGATGATGATGATATCAGCTTTCAAATAACTTAAGTCTGAAGCATGAGGAACTAGAATACTCTTCTAACTTTAAATATTCTCAGGGGAAAACAATAAAGAGAAAGTTTCCATACCATGTTAAGCATTGCCTGTTTAAAGCCCATGAGTTTCACAATTTACTGAGAAATACATCTTTCTGAGTAATTTCTCTGTGGGTGTATAGAGCGATTTGTATGCATGAAAAAGAGGACACAAGTGTATATGGTCACACTTCTTCCTTTCTACGTGTGCCTGATGGTCAGTGCAAGCCCATGCATGGGTGCAGTTAATGCTGCAGAGGAGTTCAGTTCTGCGCATTTTGCTCCAGTATAGATTCAGCCACATTTCTGCTGCCAAGGTCACCTTGCTGATCTCCCGCCAAGACCCATAGTCACACACTTTTTGCACCCTCTCAGTGACAGCATCATTATTGTCAGCTTTAGAAACATAATAGTCTAATCACTCACATCAAACTCTTGAACTAAACATATAACTAATAATTCTCTAGTTAAATGACTCCAAAAATTTACAGTTGCAATAACATCCCGGAAAACTTCACCAGCATGTATGTCTATGTCATCCCTTTCTTTTTCACTTTATATTTGGAATAGGCATGGGGCCATGGTGGCATACCACAAACAACAGAAACGAGACAAATGTCAACCCCAACAAGTACCTGGGATGTCCCTGACACTCACTCCCATTCAAAGGCTGATGAAAAAGAATGAAGCAGGTCTTTTACCACTACAAACAACGTATGTGTCTCAAAGGGGGATTTTTCATTCATTCCCTGAAGTCTCTGGCCATAGAAGAGCCTGATCGATAATTTTGCTTCAGTATCTGCTTTATTCTACCACACATGATGGATGCATTAGTAAATGCAGAGACAGACTGAAACTCATGGCAGGAGTGCTGGGGTGTTAGTGAGGATTAAGTGACAGCAATCCACGACCTGAGTATAGTGGAAACACTCCACAGAAGTTTTGGTCCCATAAGATCTCTCTTTTAACTCAGATATTGGTTCCACTGTTCTCCAGCCTTGTTTATGTTGTGGAAGATTATAAAAGGTTTCATTCTCCCAGCCTTTTATGAGAGCTTAAGGATTCATCCCCCAGATGTATAGATTTACAGCCACAGGTAGGCACAATGTTATCAGAAGGTCTAAAAAAACTTTTAACTCTGCAATAAGCTTCAACCCCCCACTCCCCAGCAGTGATTCTGGCTTTGATGTTTCCAGCATGGCATCACAGCTTCTCCCTGATCCTTCAGGAGAAGCACAGCCCACAGGATGGTGCCAGCTCTGCTTCCCACCAGGGGCTGGACTAAATGACCGTTGAAGGTCCCTTCCAACCCAAAGTATTCTATGATTCTATGCAAAGTCTGGCTAAGTTTGACACTGGACGATCTATGCCTGGCAAGGCACAATGGAGGGAGGAGCAACATGCTAGTCTGCGCCCAGATGTGGGGCAGAAGGTTGGATGCATTGCCCAGAGACTTGCGCAGACTGGGCTATGTCTGGTGAACCTACTTTCACTACTGTTTTTAGCCTGAAAGCAAGCCCAATTGCTAGCATAAATACATCCTGGGGGACAGGATGGAAAACAAAATTCTACCGCATGGGACGCCAGGAGCCTAATAAATTGGTGCTATAATATGTGAGTGGTCCTCTGGGAGCTTCCAGCATTTGGAGAAGGATAAGGAGAAAGGAAATTAGCTTCTGTAATAGGGAGGAAGTCCTCAAGAAAAAAGGAACCTTCTGGGATATAACTCTCTGAGCCGATATTAGCAGGACTTAAGTGGCTCATACAAACTCTTCAGACCCAAGCCACCATTTTGGAGGTATTAATTGTTTTTCCTGACCTCCTAGCAATCTGTAATTACAGTGCTGGTGATTTCATTAACCTTCTACTAACACAATCTCACTAAAATTATTGAAAAGGCTCTATAAATTTCAGCTTGATCCTATAAATCTATTGTTTACCACAGTAAAGAATGGGACTGATGGGCTCCAAAATCAAGGGAAGATTCTTAAGCTATCCATATGCTTAAGCAATAATTTTAAACACAAGAGCCACCAACAAAAATGCCAGAGAAGTAATGTAATCTCCATGCTTGAACAATTAAAAAATCACTAAAGAAAGCACATGGAGCTTAAGATTTCTTGTAAAAAATGGGAGTCTGTTTCTTTCCGTTTTGTTTGATTTGACCAAAGACTGAAGCATACAACAGATTATGGTTTGCTCATGCATTGCAGCTGCAAGGAAACCCTTCTGTCAAAATCTACATAAGAAGAAATACATATGGCAGGGAAGAGCTGTGTTGCAAATAAAGTATTTTTGCTGGTTTTTTAATGGTTTCAGTCAGTACTTAAGAAACAGGGACTATTTATGAGCATTTCCAATCTGCAAATTACTATATACATGAACATATACAGAATTATTTACTTTACACAACACTCCTGGAGGATATTAGACACAAGTCTTTAAAGCAGGGGAAAGAAAAATGCAGAAAAGTTAAGTGACGTACCTAAAGGTATACAGAGAGAGAGACTATAAGCCTGAAGAGATGAGCTTATAAAGTAAGGGATGTGAGCAATGTATGACAACAATAAAATAAGCACTGGGAATGTGCCTCATTGAAAATACCTAAATTTAATTTACTCAAAGGTCCTGCAAACAAAGAGCCAATTCTGTCTGCCTCAGGCACAGAAAATGTGAGCACATACAGAGTGACAATACGTGCACATACCATCCTGCTGGATGTGCCACATCAGCACATCCTTGCCTCACATCCCTCCAATGGGGAGTGCCATGCTGTGCGGCAGTCCAGATGACAAAAGGTCACAGGGGATGGGGAAGGTGCTTCGTTGCTGCCATCATCACCAAATCTCAAAGGAATATCATGAAATATTCACTAGGCTTTCAGAAGAAAAGACAGGTATGGTGCCAGATTTTAGTGCTGCAAACTAAGGAAAGGAAGGGGCAATTAGCCTTCAATCATAAAAGTCCTGACCAGGTCTGTGCAACATTTCCTCCCAAAAAGCCTCCTTCTCTTTGTGGTCTTTTTTTCAGATGATATGTTACTAGATGGCAGATCGGTAAACGCAGGTTTGCCCTTTTTTGCCATTTCTCTTAAAAATTAAACACAACGAATGTGTACAGATGCATCTAGAAGTTATTATTGCCATCATTATTATTGATCCTCATACTAACTATTATTACTATGAGTACTACTTTTTACTAATTGCTACTACTTTTAACCTAATTAATTGAGCTTTGTTTTCACTGACATTGCTTTTCTAGAAGTTTAGCATTCTGATTTTCTGCCTGCGGAAAGGGGAAATGAGTGCAGTACTGATAGTAGTTAATGCATCTACCAGTGCTGTTTCAGACTCATCTGTTTTCCGTGATACCACTGCTGGGTTTGTGCCATTTTTCAGCCTGAAAAATGTGCTGCCTGGTCGATCTCACCACATAAGCCACAACTGTCACCTTCTCTCAGCTCCGTCACTGAAAGCAAACCAATCCTGGCATAAGATCACAAACTGCACTTAAGCAAAATACATTCTTTGTGCTTCCATTTTCCATGGTTCTGGCCAAGAAAAGGGTTTTGAGAACCCTTCTTCCCTGCTCTCATGTAATTTTGGTACTTTATTTTTCCTTGTTCCTGTAGCAATACAACTTTAACTCTCCTTTCTTACTGCTTTGCCCAACCTCACTCTGGATCATATCTTTCTTCAGTCTTATATTTGCTGTGCCCTAAATGCCACTGTTAGTTTTCCTACAATAATCATTGTATGTACCGATTATATGTACTCAAAATCTATAAACTTTTTGCATATTCCTTCTTTGTAGTTACAGTGATTCACCATTATGTATTTCCCAGAAGCTTGTAGTAACCCTTCTATTTGTATTGTCTTATAACTTTAGGTAAACTCTCCTGCTTGTTCAGTTTTCAATTTGCACTAGAACTGAGGAAAAGAGTAGTTTGCTTCTGTTTTCTTGTGCCACAGGAATCCCAATCCTACTATGGTTCCAGGACCCAAGATTAAAAATACAAAAAGTGAAGGAAGAGCTGCCGATGTGCTTCTAAGAACGCAGCACCACACTTTTAGTTCATATTGAAGGGGTGGATTATTTATTTCAATTCGTAAAATAAATCTCAGTGATACGCAAGACAGTTCTTTTATCTCTAGACTAACTATGACTGTATTTTTAAAATCACCCTCACCATCTTGCATATATTCAGTGGTGATAAGGAAATCCTTCTGACTTCTGGATTATTCTACAGTAGCCCAACCTTGTATTGTATGCACAAGCATTTCACATTCCTAGAAAATGTTTTTCAATCTCAAAAGGTCCAATTACTTGGATTCACTCTTTAATGGCAGGGAGGACAGATTTGCCTATGATTTAAAGTATATGCCTATCAATAAATCTCACTGTATGGTTCAAGCAACTTTGGAAGAATTTGAGATCTTAATTTCCTTAATCTTCATGTATGAAAAAATACTTCAGTAAGCATGGCAACAGCATTTTCTGATTGAAAGATGGGGACAACCTAAATTCTGCCTTCAGTGTAACATCAAGGTAACTTCACTGGCTTTCTGCTTAGTATATGCAATTTGGCTTTCAATTTTTGATTAGTCAATTTATTTTTGGTACTGACCAAAAAGTTCATCTCAAAGTGATAATGAGATTCTGAGAACAGTAATGCTGTGGTGGAATAATGGTACAAAAAAGAAGAACTAGTGCCAGTTTTCCATCAGCTTTACAACTGCTGTCAAAGTTGAAGTCAAACACTGAGAACTGTTACAATTCTTTAAATAGCTTAAGCCAAAAACTTTCAAGGATAGATATCCAAAAATAGCATTGTAGTAAACTTTGTACAGAGGAGGGCTTTAACAGACCTTCTATTCACTCTTAACTACAGAACATATGTCATAATTGTATTCTAACTCTTGAACAGAAAAAGGCAAAAGTCTAAGCTACCAGTCACCAAAAGCGCAAATGGTATTTTCAGAGGCACGTAACAAAATTAAAGGAGAAGGATTGAAAGCAGCACTGGAAAGCAAGTGTGCGTAACTGAGTGATATTTTAACATTTTCTGTCATAAGCAATTTAGACAAGGTTAATTTCTGGGTACTCTGCATATAAGGAGCATATGCAACATTAAGCACCATCTGTTGCGTGTGGTGGAAACCACAAGCAAAATGGCAGGCAGTATCTGGGGAAGGCATCAGGTGCCTTTTGGGGAGGCTTCAGCAAACTCATAAACAATACATCAGGCACTGCTCTAAGACCTCCTTCCTATTGGAGGATCTTAACAGGAATTACCGACACTTACCACATCTCTCAGCCACTAAGGAAGCACGTAAACCTACTATTCCCTCTTAGCAGATTGCAAAAATGAACCACAGAATGGTTTTTACTCTTTTTAAGAGTTTATGAAGAGGTGTGATGTGAATAGGCAGAAAACAGATCAGTTCCCTGTCTTGTAGCCAATTTCCTTCTGGATAATACTGTCATAATGACTTCAGCAACACTAGTAGTTTTTGTCAAGCAGGAAGCAGCCATGTTTCATCTGCTGAGATGTACTCGTTGCTCAAACTGTTCATTTTAAAGCAGACATTTCAGTCACTGAACAATCGCCCAGCTGCTGTCATGCATTAATTGGAGGTCTGCAACACACCAGCACTGAAACTTTTTTTTTAAACTAGTGAAATATGAAATACCTTCCTAATACTTGAAGTTCTTGTAAAACCACGGACATTCTTAAACTCCTTTACTGGAGAAAAAAAAAAAAAAACCCAACATTGCAAATTCTCCAAGCGCTCTACCAGATCAGCATATGATGCATATAAATCTATTATCGCTGAATTGTAGATTGTGTAAAGATCTGAAGTTTTTGCAGCAAGTCCCGTTGCAAGTAGGGGCTTTTTGATGCTGCTAAAGCAAGTTCAATACAGAAATACTATGCTTCTTTTCAACAAGTAGTCGTGTGCTCTATGAAAACACATCCTCAGAGGCACGCTTATACATTATACATCAAACAGCTAATCAAGCCGCTAATCTCACACTGTGCTCCTCGCTTCCTGTTGAAAGCTAAACTAAACAACAGTGCTCAGCTGCAGCCTGTTTGGCGGTGTCTCAGACATTTCTCCAGCTTGAAGAGCAAGTATTCAAGTGAACAACTGAAAATTGCTACATAATTAAAAGATAACTATTTTTGAGTTCTTCGTACATGCCTCCCTCTAAGCTGAGAGCTGATGTTGAGCACAGTGACAAAGATCACACAGTACCTAACCAGGTATGCTATGATAACCTTTATCTCAGGTACTGCCCTGTTGTCAGCAAGGAGTGAGGCACATGGTCATTAGCAGACCTAGTGGTTAAACTGATTGCTGATTTTACATTTTAATTTTTGGAAGAACAGTAATCTGTAAAGCGGGAGGAGGCTATTCACACAGGTAATCACCCCTGGATTCTTCTGCAGACAAGAGAGAAGGAGAGATTCTCTGAGCTGCTCTTTGAAAAGCTTATTTTTCTCTTTTCTGTCTATGAATGGAGCCAAGAGAAGTTTAGGTACCCAAATGCCTAAGGTAAGGGAGTGTGACAACAGCCAACAAATGGGCTTATACAAAATCCTAAACCACAAACCACTCCAAATTTGCTGCCATTGGAGGCAATTTTGGTGTCCCTTAACCCATTCTGCAACAGCAAAATATCAAGGTGAAAAACTGGTATTTCCCAGGGTTTCTCAAACAAGAAATAACGTTTTGAAAGAAATAAAACATTTGCCTGACATGTGAATACACTCCAAACCTGTCAGGAGCCCAAAGTTTTAAAAATTAAACAGAAAAAAAAATCCAGATTAGTTTACATAAATTGATTTACTTGCATTTCTGGACTTTTAGTGTCTGCTACTCTTATTAGGGAGGCCAAGAGTAAAATACCTGTTGATTTTGGTGTGACACATTTGTGTCACACATTTAGAGCTTATGTAGAAAGATACAACCAGGAAAAGTCAAGCTACATGCAGCTAGTAGAGCACATCACACTACATCCTGTTATTCAGAAAAGGGACCTTAGTGGGGGCTTTTCAGGCAAAGTGATTTAATGTGTTCTGAATTCATTCTTTCACTTAAATTGACTTTACTTTCCTCAACATGCTTGTGTACACTAAACCATAGACAAGATGCCTCTTTGAATTTACCAAAAATAAAAACCTGCAATCAATTAACTCATCTTTCATCTTGTCATCACTTTTAGTTGAATAGGTCTCTGCAGTGCCTCGTTTCTCTGTCCCTTGAGATCTGCCTGCACCAGTATGGTTAGGAAAGTTAATTTGAATGAACTACAGATATGGAACAAAATGCATCAGTGAAAATGTCCTAATCCCTAAGGTGCAGTCCCTCATTCACAAACAAAGCTGTCTGAATTCCTCACTACTTTAACTCTGAAAAGGAGCATTTGTGCGCTAATTCGCTTTCACTTAACACCTTTACTTAACACCCTCCTGTGACAAAGCAAGGCCAGCAAAATCCTTAGCATAAACACTTTCAAGAACAAAACTATCTTTATTGCTGGTAGAGTTTATTTTGCTTTGGGAGCAGGCTATTCTCAAAGCAGGACTCTTCTTTTGCCAGGGGAAGTCTTGTCTCCATTCAGATGGGATGATGATAAATACTACCAGAAAAACCCCAAACCACTTTCCCAATATCAGACAGCCATATTTAAGATTCTTCAAAATAGTTGTGGCTATTCATGAGAATTTCTAAAACAATATAGGTATATAATTTTCCTCCTTTGCTCAATAACATATGAAAAATCATTTCTAAATTTAATCTTTTAATCAGGAAATTTTTCTGGTTTTGCAATTTATTTTCATAAATACTTTCACACAATGTGATAGTTATTAAGTGTTATTGCATTCTAGTGCTCATTACAGTGTAGACCATGCCTCTATTCAACAATTTTGTGTAAAAATTGAAACATTCCTCTTTCTCCTAAGTGGATTCTTACAGCTTCCTGAAGCAGCTTAGTCTATCATTTAGCTTTTCAGTACAACAAAGTTATGCTGGTTATAGAACTTGGCATTTCAGGTAAAATTATAGCCCTTTGCTACAATATTTATACTTCTCTCTACAATGTTTCCAGAGCATTTTCTCTAGCCATCACTGTAAAATACCAGTAAAAGCTCAGTCTTTTTGCTGATTTTTATCTCAAACATTTTCACTGAATTATGCAGGATGCAGAAAGCCAGAAGCAGAACTGGAAAAAGAAGAGAAAGTAAAACTGATAGCTGTGATGGCACAGCCCCAGAGCAGAGGAGGAAAGAAGCAGGGATGGAGTAGGCAGAGCTGGAGGCAAACGGGATGGAGGAGGCGGAAAGATGCTCTGTCCAGCTTGCGCCTGGCCACAGGACAACCACTGCCAAGGCTTCTTTTGGAAAGTCTGGCTTCCTTGTTCTGGCAGCAGCTGCTTTTCTAAGCATCTTTGTTTTGCTCTTTATTTTGCATTCCACAATATCATCTGCCTCCCTGCCTCTTATTGTGCCCCAGCCAGCTGTCTCATCCTCCCTCACATGCTCATTGCTCACTATGGCAGGAGTCACAGACTGTGTGAGAGTCCCAGAGCCACAACTGCCACATGTTTGCTACAGTCTCTTTCCCTTTATTATTCCCTAGCAATCATCTCTTGATGGCTTGCCATCTCTTTCCCCCCTCTTCTTGTTTACAAACACAAATACATTCACAGTAGTGCATCCACTGGCCTTATTCTGTCTAAAACTCTGTGCTTAGCCAGCGTGTAACCATTATGAGAAATGGCAATTGGCGGAATGGCAAATTGACTACCCCTGCCCAAACTCTCTGGGGCTTCCCCCACTCTGCCCACAACCCAGGCACTCCATTTCAGCCCCCTTGAGGCCACCAATCCCTGTCCCAGTGATGCTACAGCAGGGCCAGCCTCCAGCTCCATCGCCATCCCTGTAGGTTGGGTCTTCTGGGTGGACCGCCCTCTCCACGTACAGTGCAGCTTGTCCCCAGCCCTGCCTCTGGCCCTGACTTCTTCAGCTTCCCTTGGCAGACCCTGGTACCAGACCATCACCTGGTGCTGTTGATGGCCCTGATGCTTAGCTTCAGGGGGTTGCACCACCGTGGGGAAGGCACATCCTTGTGCAGTCAATCCTTGCTGCTCCCTAACAGGAGGCAGTTTATTTTCCAACAATTTCTTACCAAAAATGCAACTTTCTACTTGCAAATTGTAAACTTCTAAACCTTTCTCGGACTCCTTCTCATATTTAGGGTTTCTCTCTAGCCTTGCTATCTTTGTAAGAAACAGTTATACCTTAAAGATACGTGCACACCTCTTCTGTGCTCCATTCTTTCCCAATTTGAGCCTCCACCCCCTCAAGAGAGGCCAACGGTTTGGTGCTTAAAGGTAACAGATATGAAATCACAAAAATGGCCAGGAAGGAAGAGAAAGCAAGAAAGAACCAAGGTATTTTAGTTTTTGCATTTCAGACTTAATGGTTAGAGATGTTTCTCTTTTTCTCCCAAAACAGCATCTCTCCCAGCATCCCAGTGCATTAACCTTCTGCTTGAACAACTGATGGGAAGGTGAGAAGCCCTCTCAAGCAAGACCACTCTCTCTTAAGGACAATCTAAGGAGCTGCCCAGAAGGAAAGGGTTGGAGATGCAGTACTTCTCCCAAGCCCTGACTTTGTTCCTGAAGAGCAGTATGCTTAGCTGGGGTCATGGCAGTACCATTCCTCTGTCCTGGTGCCTGGACAAGTCCTAGCTTCAATCGCCATACACAAGGTTTTGAAACTGTGAGGCCAGCTATCATGGTCATTGATGTGATTTTTGAAGGGTCTTACTCTGCTGAGGTGGTTTCTTGGTCAGAAGTAAGTTGACAATGTAATTTGGGTTGCCAAATTTAACTCTTGAAAGTGATGGCTCTTCTCTGAACATTTGTTTTGGTTTATTTTACATTCAAAGGCTAGAAAAGTGTGTATCTTAACATCCGCAGAGGCTCTATAGAGTGTGCAGCTCGTAGTTGATCCAATATAGAAGCTTCTTTGGAGAGCTGATAAAAACGAGCCTATCAATCACCCAGCTGGCCAGGGCATATGTCCATAGTTAGCCGAAGACAGGATTCTTTACACGGGAGCTCACATAAGCTTATGAACAACCGGTGAGATCATGCCTTTCCTTTGAATTGGTTCAAGTACTCTTACTGTTAACAAACATGTTTTATATACGTGCATGTTTCAGCCCTCAGAATAAGGAGAGGAATGAATGAAATGTCCCCCCAGAATAAGAAAACAAAACCCTAGAGAACTCTGACTATAGAGAGGTGAGATATAAATGAAGTATATAACAGAAGCAAAAATAAATCTAAGTAAGATAAATCAATATATTAATGTACTAGCTAAGCCAGAAGTCTATAATTATTTTAATATGCAGTTTTGTGGCTTTTGAATGTATTGCATAGATGGCTGGTTCAGTTTCCTAGACACTATTATATTTGGCTCTGTGGTTTATTTTGAAAGAACATAAAACCTCATCCTATTTTAAAATCAGTTAATCTGTGACTTTCTTGCAAAGGGTTGTAAAGTGTCTTCTGATGCCTCTGTACTGTGGCCAAGTATGAAAACAAGCCTTCAAGCCACCTACTTTCCTCTCTCAGTGCTGTGCTTGACTCAAAAACAAAACTCCTATATATTGCTTGAATGATGTGAACATGGAAGCGGTCTTTGAAAACATTTAACTGGATTCTAGTAGGAGCAGAGGCTATAAAATTAAGTTTCATGAAAATTACTTTAACAGGACAGAACAATGTGGTATATTCATGTTCAAGAATATTGTATGAATGACTCAAAGTATTGTCAAACAGTGGGAGAATCAGCCTCCTGCAAAGTCAAAGTGCTTCTTCAAGAAGAGACTTTGCGTTGTACAAAATTATGGAAGGGTTAAAAGTATTACAGCTGCTCCCCTCTTGATTGATATATATATATATATATATAAAAAATGAAGCTGCTAGAAGTATTACTTGGCACAAATTTATTAACAAGTTCCTTGAAGAGATACTGGAATGTTTACTGGTCTGGAGGGACTTATGTTTTTCCAGTTTGCTATTCCCTTTAAATTGTTTCAGTTTCCATTACCTATAAAATCCTTATGTTTTCACTGTGCTTAAAACAGTAAGGAATATTTTTTCAAAAGAGGTAGCTGAAAATAAGCAGCACTGAGTACTTGATTTGCTTACCTTTTCATTCCTCTTGCCTTGCCTAATTAGTTAAATCCTAATTTTCATGACACTGTATACTATTACAAATTTGCTTTTAAGCAAAATTCTTTTCATTCACACAGCACGCTTTTCTTCTTTTTCTGCACTTTCACAATAAAATTGCTTTTTATTTCTTTGGGGGACAAACTCCCAAACCAACCAAGAAAAACTGGAAAGTACTGAAACACTGTGATTCCTCCTGCACCTGAAATCTTGCACTGCCCTATTTTCTCAGTAATATTGTACAGAGACATCACATAAAATGTTGCGAGGCACACTGTGCAGCTGAACCTAAGTGTCAGGAGATGAACATATGTATTGTCTGTTCCCCCACATGAAAAACTTGTCCCAATTACAAATCTTGTCCAGTTTGCTTTTAGAAAGCATGTGCCACTGCTTCAGCTCTTTCCCTCTTCCCCTCTGCAGGCATTCCTTTAACATGAATTCGCACCTCAACAGCTGCCCCAAGGGCTCCCTAGCAAGATCACGTTCAACTTTCATAGAAATAAGTCATCATAAACTTCGTCAAGGGAGTATGGCATGAAAGCAGAAGGGGCAATTTATTAAAGGAGAGCAACATTGCGCAAGATTTCCTCCCACGTATTTTGAATGATATCTGAACTGCAACCAAATAGACACACAGAGCATGAAGCACAGTAATGAAAAGGGTAAGTCCGCCTGGAAACAGGCTATATATGAGAGTTAGAATATTCCATTTGCAACCCTTGTGTATATAGATGATCATTCTTCTTATCGTACCTTGTGGCCAGAAATTAATTTACACATGGTGTAGTACCCACATTGCTCTACTTACTGACTACCACTAGATGGGAGTTTAATGAAAGATCATTTTTCATAGTCAGAGGGCATGAGACGTTATTTGCTTCTTAGGCATGTTGGACCAAATGCTCAGCTGATGAAATCAAAAGAGCCAATTGTGTGATCTTTCCAATTGCCTTTTTTTTTAATAATAAAAATATTAAGGCCTGTAAATTGAAGCAGAATACAGCCAAACCCCAACCTAGCATGGGGAAGATGGTATTAGTTGCCTGGCATGGTTATGGCAATGCCGGCATTACAGGATATAGAAAATTCTACTTAGATAAATATCCCAAGGTACCCACCTTAGCCAAACTCCTCAACTTTCTAGAATGTGAGAATATTTCTGGCTTGTTTTGACACTATTTTGGACCATGAAGCAGAAGCACAGGATTCCAGAGCATAAGCTAAATGAAGGGACATTGCTTCTCCCAATGTTTCTGAAGCTCAAAAAAAATGCATGGTCTAAAATTCAGTTTCAAATCTGGATGAAATTTTGGATAAAATGAATTTCAGGGCAAATTCGACCGAAATGTCTACAAAGATCCCTAATCATTAGCTATTTAAGAAAAGCAAAAGCCTTATTTAAGTGCTAAGGGGAACTGATTTTAATGTGGAATATGTGAAACTGTGCAAGCACAAGTTTCCATTACTCTAGCATACTACACACACATATCTTTTTGCTTGGTAGTCACAAGACGGCTTCTGTAGTCGCAGTGTCTTCCCGTGCTGGACTTGAAGACTCAAATTAAAAATCAAAACACTTTAAAAATTGCCCAGTATCTCTCAGGGAAGAATTTGTTTTGATTAGTAAAATGCTTTTTGAAGATTGAGGATCTTTGAGGATTTGTACAATTTTAGAAGGTCTTGGGCCAAGTTAATTTCTGGTGGAACTCTACTGATTCCTGAGTTTGATGGAGTTACATCAGGGATAAATCGGTCCCTGGTTGATTGCAGCTACATGAATGAACATTACTGCATGAGAATAAAAAACCATCATATTATATTTTCTCTCTTTGGGTTTAGGTTAGTTTCCTTTTATGTTTATGTATGAAAAATCTCTTAATAGTTAAAGGGTAGATTACTTAAGTTTCTCATATATTTGCTAAATGCTAGTGAAAATAGCATTAATTAGCAGACATGTAATACTTAAACATGATGTCCTGTCGGAAGTATGAGGCTGCACAAAGAAGGTAATGGCCCGTATTACATTTAAATGTAATAAGCTAACATTACTACTCCTATTAAGACCTTTGAAAATGTAATTAAATGCTCAAATGACTACTAACATGATTAAACCAAGAATAAGGAAGGTTATTAACTAAGCTTATTAAAGACACTTCACATTCTGTCCTCCTTGGTAAGAAATCACACTGAATTTTTTAAGAGCTTATCAGGGGACAAGCAATTTTGTCATTGTCCTGTTCATTAGAAGATTAGTGCTGGAACATTACTCCTTTATAAAAGAAATACATTAGTAATACATGTGTCATGGGTTTTTGTGGGTTTCTTTTGAATATCAAAACTTGTAGAGGGAGGTCTCTTTAAAATGCCTACAACCTAATTAAACTATGCACATGCTTATGCTGTGAGTTTGGTATGGTACGCAGAGAAGCAAACAGATTTTGTGGAATATATTAATGTGTATGTTAAAACACATACCACTACTAAAGTGCTTAATTAAGGAGTTCTTCAGCAACTTAGTTTTTTTCCCCATGAAGCTCTATACCGTCATCAAGTTACCTTTCGAGCTACCTCCCCACTAACCTTATATAGATGCAATCACTTCGCTTCTGATCACTGTTGCTTACAATACACGGAATATGTAATGTGTGCATTTATACATTTTTATATGTATATATGCCATCTGTATTATACACATATACATAAGTGTATATATGAATGTTATATGAATTACCATACAAAATATGTATTATATGTACACATGTATAAATATTTAGTGATTCTGTGTTATATTGCATCATTTTTCAACAATGGACTCTATAGCCTTTTCAGAGTGATGTCCTCTAGGACACAAATTTCTGCAGCTACCGCTCAATTCCTCATCTAAGTTTGTATTTGGTTTTATAAAGATATAAATATTTTTGAATACAAAGTATGGCATAATTTAATAACTATTTACCATGTCAGTATGTATTGTCTACAAATTCTACCTGTAGGTTTTTAGTTTTTTTCCAGATAACTGAAAAGTATAAACACTACCTCTGGAGCCCATTGTTCAACCTCTAGAAACACCTTCATTCAACTATGAATCTCCATGGTCAACTTCCCTTACAGTTTCATAAAAAAAAATTTTCATAAGCTGTATTATTTTGCCCAGGACTGAAACCAGGAGAACCAGTTTCTACTCACATTTGATTCTTCCCAGTTGCACTTTTCAAGTAATGGCACATCAGATTCCTTTCAATTTATCCTGAATTCTAAGAAATGATGAGGAGTTACCATCAAAATGGTAGAAATCAAAGTCTCCATGCAGCAAGCCAGCAGGGCCTGCTAATGGAAGAATATTTATCCCTAATGGATATTGTTTAAAATCTTAGATCCTTTGTCAAATTTTATGTAATAGATACGTTTTCCTTTCCAAATACCTAATAAATATTTATTAAAGACATCTGGGTTTTTTTGGCAACATCGGTAATAAATTTCCATCTTGTAATAGACCTAAACAACTCTTGAAGAGACTAATAAGAAGTGGTGTTTAAAGTACAATAAACAAAATTCCTAAAACAGTTTCACTTCATCAGAATAGCTTTCTTGTATCTTTAATTTCTCTTATCAACAGTCCATACTTTATAAGTCCACTAAATGAACAAAGAGATGTAGCAATCCATATAAACTGAATTTTCTTCTAGCATTTTTGAAGAGAGATTTAGCAGTTTGGACTAAGCAGTGAGATGGAGCTAACTGTTACTTAGATATGTTTGAGCTTTTGCAGTGCTTATCTCTACTTTCAGGGCAGCACATTGAAGTCATCCTCTGCCTCACTTTCTAAATGAATTTCATTATAATACAAAAGCCAAGACATTATATTGCCCATTTCTGTGCACTTGCACGGAAAGACTCCATGTGCCTCCACAAACTACCCAGAGTCATTCCACCATGGTCTGTGGTGGCACAGACAAGCAAGCCGTTAACAAATAAAACAGTGCTAAACAGCTGTTAGGAACAAGAAATGGAAATGTTTTCAGGCAGGGATACCTTGTGGCTCTTGGCCTTCAACGGCATGCACTGGCTTTCTTGCTTTAAAATTCTTGCATCATGCCAGCTTTACCTAACAGGTACTGTATTGATTGCTGTTACCTCCTTTGAAATCTTTGCAGTGCCTCTATCTACAGAGTAGGTGACAGAAGCGTAGGAAGCTAATGGAATGGACTTTTAGTTAAATGCTTGTTTCATTAAACATACTCAGTTCTTCTTTTAATAAAACTCAGCTCTTCACCATTCTCCTAAGTTTTGACCTTGGAGCCTAAATTTGACTGAAGGAAAATTCCTACTTGGGTTGGATCTTGCCACAGAAACATGAAGTATCTGCACTCCATTGATAAAATAAAAAATGCTTGACAACTAAAAAATGTTATAAAGTAAAATAATAAAAATCTTACTACACTCAGAGATTTCAAAGAATGTAGTAAGAGCAATGGATACAAAACTTGCTAAGTAAGGCTGGTAGCTGCAAATATTTTAAAAGTACAAGTAGAAGACATTTGGGGTTCATGTTATTTCTTATAGTCAAGCTAAATTATCTTTGCTGCACTCTTAATTAACCAAAGTACACCATTTTTGTCCATAATTTGTGTTGTGTTCTGTCACGGTTTGAGCCAAGACTTCCTTGTTTTGGAAATGTGCCCAATAGAGTATCGGGATTATTTCATACAAGTTCCATCAACCCGGCATCACATTGGCTAGAAGTGCAGGTCAAAAGATTTCTTCCGGCAGATACTCCTTAAAACCTGCAGCCAGGAGGAGTGTCTTCCTCTTTGGACACCAGACAGCTTCGGAGAAAGAGCCACAGCGAGAGGGCTGGCTACCGTCCAGGCCGAAAGCCTGCGGCCTGCCCCCCCCACCCGGGGCCTAACTCAGAACTGTGTCTGTCTATCGGCGCCCAGCTCTACTGTGAATTGTTGTGTGACTCAGTCAGCATCTCTCTCTCTCGTATCGGGTAAGAGAAGAGATATTTCTCACTCGGCGAGAATCTACCGCTGGATTCGGACGCGGGGGAAGCTCACCCCCCTCCGCGTTCCGGCCGCGAGGGCTTCTCCTTATCCGCATTTGAAGCTGCTTCGGTCAGGAGTGTCCTTGAAGTTTTTTTACAGACACTGGAAAAGATCTCCCCGCGAACTCGTTAAAATACTTCTTTAAGCTGTTAAAAACTTTTAATCACTTGGCCCGCCACCATTTTGGATAGACGCCATCTTCTGAGCTACCATCCTCGCGTGACGTCATCTCCTGGCCTACGGCCAATCGGCCATAATTGTAGTTTCTTTTCCCTTTGCAGTGTGTTAACTCTTACTGTACTGTTTCTTGTTTTGCATTTAATATATAGTTGTGTGATATGATAGTACTTTAGAATTTTTATTAAAAGTTTGTTTCAGTTTCCCATCCATATATTCCGAGATTTGACTTTTGTTTCCCTTTTCCCTATATCAGTAAGGGATTTAAGGAGCGTTAGGGACCTTGAGTTTTACTCGGAGACTCAACCCCTAACATGTTCTTATGTTGTATTAAAGCTGCGCAAAGGTAGATTGACTCATATTATATTTTTGCTCTATAATATTTCTTTTTCCCACAGAAAAATCCTCGCTCCATTTGCTCTTGCCATTGAGAATTCACTATATTGAGAGGATGTAAGCCTTGAAGGTATCAACCTGTACTCACTTCACTGTAATCTTGACAGATCATAGCAGACCGAGGAGGGGGTATGTGGAAGAAATCATTAATATACCTGAGATGGTGCTCTTCTTCCAGCTATCACGGGGGGTGTGTGGGTGTCATGATTAGCAACACGAACAAAAGATTGTCTGCAGTGGTAGCCTTCGTGACTACACTAAAACAATTTTTGAGAAATCACCTACTAGTAAGTCTAGGAAACTTGCCTGTATCTATCTATCTTTCTATCTGGTCTTTTAGACAAGAGTCTAAAAGAAAATTCAGTTAGTTATCAAACAGCCCTTAGCTGAGCTAGCGAGGAATGACAGTCCTACCTGTCTGTATTGCTCAACTAGAGCAACAGCTTCTGTAGAAATAACTGGCAATCTTCAGCTGTGCCAGTTTCACACAGAGAATTGCACACAGTCACTCAGGAGCTCCAGTTTGACCTAATCACACAAGTGATGTTTCTGATGTTTCTCCTATGAGCAGTACTAGCAAACAATTATTTCTGAAAGTGCAACTGTCCATTTCTTCACTGAACAGTAATGAATAAAACAATTAAAGTTTAGAATATCCGTGGGCTCAAAATATCTTTAGACATGGAGGGGGAAAAAAAATCAAAGAATGGCTTATCATAAAGAAAATAATAGCATCATAAATAGGGAATAGAAGAAAAATGTATTAGCACTTATGATTTATATTATAGCAGAAAACAGTGGTAAATATTAAAGTGTCCAAGAAAGATTTTCTAATTTGACAAGAAACAACGGTTGAAAAAAAACAGTGAAAAAATGGGGGGATTGGGAAGTAGTGACTGGGGTGTGGAATTGAGCACTGAAATACAGTCTACACACTAGAAAATTGTTATTCCTTTTTATAAGCATGGAAATAATGCATTGACTAAAATTTGCTCTCTGCACAGCCCAGAGCCAATGGCACTATGCTGATTTAGATGCACTAACAAGACCCAAGAGATTTGCTCACAGCCACAAGTAAAACCTGAAGCTTGCCTCTCAATGATCAACTGGATGCAGTTACATCTCGTCTTCAGACTTTTCTTTTCAGTAATAACTTTACTAAAGCTAGGGCAGACCTATTTGCTCAGTCCCCTGGGAACTAAAGGTATATTTTGCCTCATAAGGTAGGACCTGCATTGCCGTTGCTGATCAGATGCCCTTTGCAAACACAATACAGCCTTCATTTTGAAGTGGAAGCAAGAACTGAAAAACAGATGTGTTCCAAATCTGGGACATTTTTTCCTTTCAATAAACATGACAAATCTCAATTCTTTCTAGTACTCACATATACATATTTAAATAACTCAATAATGAAAGCCAGGGCTTTGGACAGCATCGGACAATTCATCAATGACACTTGGTATCAAGTGAATCCATAAACAGATTTCTTTTTTTCTCATTAAAGGCTTTTAAATATAGCTTGTCATAGAAAAGCAGGAATGATTCAAGGACAAAACATCCTCCTCTGCCTATTGTCTCTGCTGATGGATTTGTGTCTCCGCCCAAAACCAAACATGTTTCATTTATAGCCTAAGAAATATTTACACCTAGACAAAAACCCCACAAGACTTTTCTTGTTGTATTTTAAAATTATTTTTTAAAATTTATCTTCTGTTTCTGCTTGAAACACACCACTCAGTAGTCTCTCCCTTCAAGACAAGCCACTTGTGTTAGATTGGAATCTCTTTTTTGTCACAGAAACTGTAAAATCATGGATTAGCAGCTGCTGCATGAAGCTGATATTAGGGAATTACTTTCCTTTACATTACAGAAATCAGCCCTTGCATAACTCCAGTGTTTCTCCCTGCTCTTTCTGTCTTGAGGTAACTCACCACCGCAGTGATCCATGCCATGCAGCTTGGATGGCTTTGGCCACCTAAGCTCTTCTCAAGCTCGGGCTAGTCCCAGCCAGTTGACAGTCACCTTTTGTGTTCATTAAAAAAAAGTTAAAAGATACAGGAGATGACAGTGAAGAGAAAAATCACAAGGAGACAAATATTTGGAGGCCTGACAGAAAGTTTGGCAGGGCTCTGCTCTGATGCATCTGGTAAGACTCAGGTATAAACTACATAAATCAGATCAGCCTAGTCAGTAATGTACATAATGAAGGTGTACAAACCCCTGGGTGAAGTTTGTAGTTGTCATTTAAAAGAAAGCATTGTCAGATTTTCTCCAATGTTTTGCTATAGACTTTCCTAATAGCCTTGGGCATATCCAATGTTTCTGATTCCATGTCTGATTCATCTATCAAGATGGAATAACAGCACACATAGTAAGAACAGAGTTATACACACTCTGAAGACCCTGGGTGGGAGTTCAGCATTGCTAGTCATAATATATATACGAAGTGAGACCTTCCCAAATTACTCAGGTCATAAATCTTAATTTTATTTTATCTGCTCCAGAGAGGCTGCTCTTTCCCCTTTCTCTCAAAGACATCAGATATGCAGAGTCTGAATGCAGCTTGTCTCAGTTGCTGCTATGGTAAATGTCTCCTGCCAAATTTCAGCCCTAACTTGAAAGACCAGGTAGCCAGTGATCTGGGAGGGCTTGTGAAGTCTATCCTGAAAACTCTTCAGCAAATCTTTATTGCATCAGGATTTGAAATAAATGAATTAATGCTACCATGGGTATATTTGTATCAGCTAACATCACACCTCCCGGTGCATGTCCTAGAAACATTCACAGTTTCCTTTAGATGCTGCTTCCATTTCTCCAGTTTTCTAGCATATCCCATCTCTCTTTGATCTTGAATTGAAGTTTATACCCCAAATGTAGAAAATTTTATACCCAAGAGGTAGAAAATTTTCTCTTAGGTAACAGCAATGATCTCTGGGGATCCTGAACAAGAATTTCTCATTTCAAATCAGGCTAGCTCTGACCACAGCATGAGTGTTTCTCTCTGGTTGGTGTCAAGATTCCTTTCAGATAATTTTCCCTGTTATTGCAATCTGGAAAAAGGTATTAAGCACAAAAATTCACAAACATATTTGTTACCATGAGCATGAAACCATTTAATTTTTAATGGTTAGAAATTTCTATGAAAAAAAATGTTTAGCTCAGTATTTATCTGCAATGTACAACACTGCTGAAGTATAATTTACACGCTGAAATAAGATCCGTACCCTTACAGTTTCCCTGGGCAGACTTTGGGTCCTGACAGGTAATTGGTGAGAGATCAGGCACTTGACCCATCAGCTTAGCGGATGGTGTCCTTGCTCTCTCTGACTAGACAGGACACATCATCAATTTCATGGTAACTGTGGAATAGCATCTCCAGATGTACATCTCCAGATGTTTCTTTTCTGGGGCACAAGATTTCTTCCTTTTCAGAAATACTTCACTGCCTCATTTTGTTACTTATCTCTATGTTGGGCATAAAATACTACACAGTTTCTTAGATTCATGTGGAAGATGTAGTTAGATAGTTAATTCTAATAAACTGTTCCATCATACTGACAACATATTTTACTTTCATTTCTTTAATTTCTTTCAGCTTTCCTTGGTGTCCATAATTAGCAAGGCGTTCACTACCATTTTTCTTTGTTCATGCAACACAGCCAGATTCTGTAACTGATCCCTTACCACTTGTCTATTTCCCAAACGTCTGCTCCAATGCCACGCTTCACAACTTCCATGTAGGATAGCCTCTCCAGGGTTCTGCAGTTTTGCTACTACATAGGTATACATAGGCTTAATGGAGAGAAGTAAGTACAAAAGAGGAAAAGGCCAACATCTATGTGCCCTGACAGCAGGTGATGCTTCCTTGACTGACTGCAGCTCCTACTGCTATCTTGCTTGTGTTATAGTTGAACACTACTTGCTATCTCTCCCCCATCCTCTTATCTGTAATTTGTGTCCTCCTGGAAGCTTTGTGGTGCTACAGTCTCTCTGGGTACTCCAAAGGCAGAAATAAGCTACAGTTGGCTCCAGACACATCCTGTTCCCACATGTTTTCCTGGCAACTTGGAGAGGTGCAGCCCTGTTATACAACCTGTTATTAGCATGCACTCTTGTTCCACAAATAGATGTGAACCGTTACTCCAAACCTCCATTTATGACCAGCAATATCTGCCTGCAACAGGAGATAATGAACCCCATTTTGAAACACCAGGTAGGTCCAGAGAAGTGACTCCAATGGAAAAACTGCACCTTCATTACAACAGTCCTTGTGAGACAGATCTCTAATTCAAAATTTGCTATTAACAGGATTATTGCTTCTCTATATTCATGTGCATCTGTTGGCCTCATCAATTTTTTTTTCAGTATCTACGCATGGGAAAGGGAACTGGACTCGATCAAGATGCACACATATCATCCAGAGAATTTATTTATTTTATCTAAGTTCAAGATTACAAATTCTGCCCTCTCTTACATCATGAACTCCCACTAACTTTATTAGTAAGGGTTCAAAGATAACAAGAAGTGATGGCTTTTGGTGATAGAAACCAGCTTGACTTTAGGTTTGTAGGTCATGTGCATAGGGTTGGCAGTTAGCAATAAACATTTCTTACTTGTAAAAGGAAAACATGTGATATGGAAGTCACTGAGTGATAATCCACACGGAATTCCTAAAGGCTACTTACAGTCATTTTTCAGTCTGGAAATCCACATCAAGCCATTTCCTCCCCTCATCAGCAATTACCCTAAAACTGAGCATAAGGTTCTCTTTCCTTTGGTTTACTACTAGATACAAATGGATTGTGTATTTGGTAAGAAAAGAGAAATTTGATTTTGTATGTCAGAAGCACCACTAAAGAGAAAAAAAACTTATCAGAAAGAACTATGACAAAGAAACACACGAGATGCACAGCTGTACTGAGATAAATAATAAAAGAATTGTAAAATGTTAGCTTAAAATGTACTTGTATATGCACTTTCAGTTACTCACCTGAACGTACTCATGTTTTGATTTTAGGGGAAATTAAATTCTGAAGCCTATCTATAACCATGTAATTTTCCTATCATGTTACAATTCAAAATCAAGCCCAGGAGCCATTCTATGACACTACACTCTTGTCCTTCATTGTTGATTAATCATCGCAGAACAGATTTCTGACAAACAGCAGATTTAGCAGTCAGACACAGCACTTATTACATTCATTCCCGTCTGTCCCTTCTCATTTAAAAAAATATGCTAACTACAGAAACAAGCTTTGGCTTCTGGGGAAAGCTCACACATCTAAAATCAGAAAGTAGCCTGAGGATGTAATTCAGCATGAGTATCTGTTAATGAAGACTATTCCCATCATTACTATTATCTACCAGGGAGACTAAGATATGGAAGGAATTGTTTGTTTGCCAGTGTTTAATTTTCTCCCATCTGAAAAACAGCAGGGAGTAAATATGTGTCTTATATGACATAGAATTTATATTACAGAAAACAATCTTCACAGGAAATCCTCATAAATACAACACAACTGATGGAACGTAACAATATGTTATAATATTTTTACTAGATACTGTAATTTTATAATTACTTCTTTGCTTCCAGAGAGAGTAAAATCAATTTTATAACACAGATATGTTTTTGTGTGCATCAAGAGATTTGAAAGTTTCCAAGCTCTTCGTTTTATTTCTGTTTCAAATATACCTACATTTGCTCTGTAGGTGTTCATATTACTGAAACATATGCAGCGATTTTTTTTGTTCAAGACTCTTCAAATTCCTTCCTGAACATTGCTAATAAATCCTGATGTATTCTGGTATCATTTGGCAGATGGCTAAGCAGATGACAGCAAAGAAAGACGGAGCAGTCAGAACGATCTGTGCAACTAGGCTTGGTACAGCTCCCTGACCCTTCAGGTCCTGCCTTTGTATCTTTGCTACAATGTCAGCTCTCTGGCTCCCTTTTAAAAATGTATGTTTATCCCTGATCCTGTGCAATCCCATATTTTAGAGTTTTGTCTAGACTAACCTCTTTTTTGGGGTGCAGAGGGTATTGCTACAATTTTTATTCTAAATCTGTGCTCAGTTGGAACTCCTTCCCTGCCTTTTATTAATAAAATTTGCAGGTAAAGTTGCCATTTACAGTTTTGTGAAATGAGTTTACATGCAGAAAAACAAAAGTACTTCCATGTCTTGCTCAAATGGACTTCACTCACAAAAGGCAGGTACCACTAAAGTTAATGACAGCAGCTGCTTTTCTGGCCAGACAGAAGGCCTAGGATAAATAGTTATGGGCTTTACAATAGTTGGTGAAATTCTGGTCCTATCCAAGTAAATGGCAAATCTCCAAGTGGAGTGTGGATTTCATCCTTTAAAGAACAGAGGTGCACCATATAAAAAACTGGAGCTGACTCCTGTAGAGCATATCAGAAGCATTAATACAGCCAGCTTTCTGCAGACTAGACTGTTAACCCTCCTTTCAGCTCTTCAATTCCACCTGTCATAGAATCATAGAATAGTTTGGTTTAGAAGGGTCCTTTAGAGGTTATCTAGTCCAACCCCCAATGTAACACACTGTAGGCACAAATTCACACTTTTATCTGCTTATGGCTGTAAAATATAGCCCTGTACCTCATATAAAAGTCTATTAATCCCCCCTTCATTTCTAGTGGCTGTGACTTTCTGACCTGATTCCTTCACTGTATGTTAAGGAGGAAGTCTGGGAGAGGCACAACTCCTTAAGATCCACAGAGATCAATAAGTCAAATAAAACTAGTTGTACTCCAACAATCTTTCAGTCAGAAACTAAGAAAAAAATAAATACCAATCTCCTAAGGTGTTGAACATCCTAAAAATCTTAAACTTCTGTGAAATGTCACACGAGATACTACCTACAAAGAGCAGTAAATATAATAGAAGTATTGTGGCAGAAGTAATAATTGTTGCTTTGAACAGTATTTGTAAACACAGACCCCCAAAATGCTTAAAATGAGAAGTAGAGTTAACACTTGCAAAGACACACTACTTAGCAGTCTAAGCAGTACTAAAGTATGACTTCGACATTTAGTAGCACACAGCCTTTCAGTAAGTCTTAGATTCAGTGTTTAATTTTTAAAGCAGAGTTTAGAATAGGTCTCAAGCAACTGAGACAAGTAAATTGTCCAAGCTTATTCCTACTTCAAGTCATCCCAGAGGCAGATAGGCTAAATGCTGAGCACCCAACAGCAAAATTGCATCAGCTAGTGAGTATTTTGTGATGTCCTCCCTCAAATCAAATTACGGTGACCCACAGTGGAGGTTTACCCTAAGTGAAACTTGCAGTAAGAAAACTCAGGATTTGAAATACTGCCTTTTTTTTTTTTAAAAAAAATATTAATCATTTAAAGATCAAGGGCCAGCCTCCGTCAATGTTCTATGTGCAGAACTCCCACTGTTGTCAGTGGGAGTTTCACAAACATCTCTGGGGCAGAATGTGACCTTGTTATGTATGCAGCCTTTTTGCGTAACATTAAAATTTCAAAATTAGATTTACATCAAGGATAGTTTTGATAAAATGGCTAATAAGGAACAGAACATTGTGCTGAGCTTCAAGGTGAATGCCACCTTCTGTTGGTAAATGGTTAAATGAATTGAAATTATGAATCCCAACAGACATGTATTTACTTGCCATATAAACTGCTAATACTTTGGTGTCTATGAAACCCATGTGTTGATTCTATGAAGAAGCGACAAACAAACCGGAAAAGGGATTTTGTGTAGATTTTTAAACACCATCATCAAGAACATAATGAAAGCTCACCTGAGACAACAATAAAAATTAATCAATGTCTACTCCCTTATAACCAACTGCTGCTTACCTGCTTTTGTTTGAAGACTGTAAAGCAATAGTTCTACCTGCACAGAAAAGGTAAAAAAATAGAAGAGAAAAACCACATTCCTTCCCTCTTTTTAGGCAAAGCTCTCAATCAACAAATAAATCCAATTCTAAGTAACAACATAAGATTGGGACCCAAATTATTAAGCACACTATGAATTGCACTCCTGCAACGCTTTTATGCTCAGCAAACAGATTGTATTCTATAACATCTATTGCTAGTTTGACCAGCTTTTACCCCTGCAGTATTAGCATTTCAGCAAATGATTGTGTCATCAAAATCTTAAATAACAGTCAGAAAGGGGACAGATTACATCCAAAGACAACTTGAAATACTACCAGAATACATCTAATTTTATAGATTAGAAAACCAAACATGCATAAAAGTACATTTGTAAAGCTAAAGTCCCTATGATAAACAGAAGTATTATAGTTATTATTTACCTTGACAGACCTTGCTTTTTATTGTAATTGTTCGGCATAAATAGAATTTGCAGTGGAGTGCTCAAGTACATTATGAGGGTCCTAATATACCCAGGATATACAAGGATATAAAGGATATACAATGTGATAACTTTATCACAGAAGGTAAGAAAACATGTTCTTCCAGGTGGTGCTAGTAGGAAGGGGAGTAGGGCTAATTCTCTTGTTACTCAATCAATCTATACCTTCAGGACCATGACAGTTGGAAGGAGCAAGTGGTCCCAAAGTGTGGGAACTTCCCAGGGCCATAGGAGCCACTAGTAAGAGAAGCATGGACAAGTGGGTGACTGGGAACCCTCCCTTGGGAAGCGCTGTGTTAGAGCACTGAAGTGTTCCATACCCCTTGATCTCCCGACAGTGTTAAAAATGTCAAACAGAAATGAAAGCTCATTGCTGTAAGCAGGCTCCACTGCTATGCTGTTGACTTTGAAACAACCTCTCAGAAGAGGTAATTCTCTTTCCACCTGCTGGCAAACAGCATACTGGAAATCCTTGATCATGGCATAACTCCCATCTGACCCAGAACTAATAGTTAAAAATGTCAGTTAATGAAGGCAACAGGATGGTCATGGAGTGGCTATTTTATGAAAATGAATGCTTAAATCAACCCCAGGTTAGGCTCTGTGAACACACTGCAGTGGTCCCCACCTTTTCAGGCATTCGGGTAATATGATGCTTTTTTTGACAAGTTGCAGAGGTTCAGGCATTCAGAAGGTGTTAAATGTCAAGGTGTATGGAGGATGGTATTTTGGGTCAATGACAAAACAACAACATTCTCTTAACTGATCTGTGAAATCTGTACCTTGCATATACTCAATGTCAATTCTCTGTTTCTCAGTTATATGGCAAAATGTGTCTGCAATAGCCGAGAAATGGCTCAGGGACACCACTGAGCCCACACAGTCCTATATTCTTAAATCAGTGAAAATTAGATTTAAGATGCTGGACTTCAGACACATTCCCCAGGAAAGCTCATATTTAGAGAAACGCTTCTGTGAAAGAATTCCACTGATCACAGTATAAGCTACTACCTGACTCAAGTCTACCAGAAATATTCTCAATCTCCAGCCAGTCCTTTACTGTCCATTATACTATTCTCACTTTCTCTGGAAGCAATGGCAGAGCCAGAGCAAGAAGAAAATTATGGTGTAGATGTTAAAATGGCAAGTCATATAACCCCAAATTGTACAGCTCATCTTTTCAGCCTAACTTTATGCTCATGTTAATTTTCATTTTTATGGCTGACTACACCTTCAGCCAGACTTGAGCACATCTGTTAATATTCTGAATGGCCACAGCACAGATTAGCTCCTATCTGACAAACCACACGTCCGATGATAGGCATAGCACCTGCCTTCAGTAAGATGTGCTGCCTCTTGGCGATATCCATGCACCCAGACAGATCTCACCAATGCAGCCACGTGGCTCTTAGACCACAGCAGCCTTCTGTGCAGCCAGTTCGGAGCATGAGGCAGAAGGAACTGGGATTTGTCAGTCTGCCAATGCTGCGGGATTCAGCAGAGGACATAGGGAAAGTGATATTAATGCACATACCCTATAGCAAGTGACAAAGCACAGATAGGACTAATGCTGCTGCCCTCTTCGACAACTACAGCCCAACTTCCCCAGCAGCCCTCAGCAGTGCCAAGTGATGTGCCAACTCCAAAGACATCTTCACAAGCAACATGTGGGAAGTTGTTTGTGATAAGACGTGATAGTGGAAAATATTCTTGCAGAATACTGAAAGCTATAATCTAACAGATGCATGGAATTTATTTATAAATGTTTCCCAAGATCTCATCTAAGACCAAAACTTGGCCTCCCTGGGTCATGGGCTTTCACATTCCTAGGATGCCTAGGCATGAGAAGGCCATGACTGTGACAGCTATGTAACAACCACATATCCCCATTCTCCAAGAATATTTTGGAGATACGACAGGAAAGGCCTGGACTTATAAAAATAAGGGATTTACACTGAGATACTGCATGACACATCTATGGAGGATAAAACTACCTTACTAATATCAAACCACATAAACCACAGAGATGACAACAAACCACTCCCATATACCTTCAGAAGGTAAAGGAGTTTACAGAACACAGAAGTAATCCCCTGCAGCCAGGATATCAAACGAGAGGAGAAAACTGCTTAAAATACATATCTCAGATCAAAGAACTAATACACAATCCGATATCTTTGCTTTTTGAAGTGTTTCTAAATTTATGGAAACAGATTCTCATCTGAAGTAAATCAACATCTTTCATTAAATCAATTAGCAGTGTTTTCCTGACTCTAATTAGATGGTGATTGGGCTATTGGAATGCTTGTGATCAGGAACTGTTGGAGAAGTCTCAGGAGGACACATGTGGTCATTAGATTTCCTGCTCCCAACAACCTCTTCAGGAACAGGTAGAAACCGCCACTCAAGAAAGAGCATATTTCCTTATAAAAGGTGCTCATATTTAATGCTTATGGGAGGAAGATGGATTCTAAGACTTACAATGTAGTTCTTTTTTTGGGGGTGGGGAGGAGGTGAAACTAAGTATTAATTGGTCAAATTAATTTTTAGGTTTTGTGGATTTTACATTGGCTGACAAAACAAGCTAATCAAGTAGCAAAGATTAAATAGACTTAAAATTGGCTTATCACCCATGATCATTGCCAGTAATACTAATTTGATTCATAAAAGTTGAATAAAACTTTAGAGCACTACAGGAGACTGAAATTATCTATGTGGACAGCTTCTCCAGATGCTGAAAAGCAGCACTTGCTTCATAGTCCTCTGCAACGCTTCCTAGCAAAGAAATGCTTCTGATAGACCGTTTTCAGTTTCACCTGACTTTGGATTCAGTAGGCACAGCTGATAACACCTCCAGACTTCGAAGCAAAAAAAGAAACCAAAGCTAAGAGTGGTCTTTGGGGTCAAAAGCGGTAGGGCCACTTCAGCAGAGGTAGGTAATGTCAAGCAGAAGCATCAAAAGTGTATTTATTTGTGTTTGTGCTTAACAAACAAGAAGAGAATAGGTCAGAGTTAAAAACTATGAATTTTGACAGAAACTGGGCCTGTGATTTCTGAGTCCTTGGTCTAATGATACACGGTTGGTCAGGTACCATCATAGTTTCAAAATATTTGTAAAAGATTACAGGATTATTGCCAGTTTATAGAAAGGTCTTTTAACAGGTCTCTGTCATTTCCTAGAACATACACTCTCAGTTGCATGGTTTGTTTTTTTGCTTTGTGCCTCCAGCCAAACTCTTTCAGCATTCCAGGTATCCGATCATGCAGGTTTATTTGCACTCTACAGAAATAATGAGAAGATAAAGAGACTTCAAACCTGGGCCTCCATCACTTAACTTTCAAACAGGCTAAATCCTGAGAGCAAATTCATTCTGGATACAATGTACTCTCTTCTGGTTCACTGACCATGAAATTCCCATCCTGTCAGGACCAAGATTTGGATTGCTTTCTGTCATGCAGCACATCTACTGAACCAGGCCGGCCACTGCTATCGTAAAATTTTCTTCCTAGCATTAGCACACTTTTTTTCTCCTCTCATAAAGTACACTTGAAGATGAGGCTCCATTTAGAGAGGCTAAAACCTCCATGTTTGCATATTTAGCTTCAGAAGATGTCCTGAATTAACTCCCCTGATGCTGCTCTAATAGCAAAAGATGTTCCATGGACCAGGGACACAGCAAGAAGCACAGGTCGGCTCCTTTGATCTCAGTCCCTCAGTAATTGCCTTAATCAAGAGGCAGCAGAATCTTTTCCATCCCAGCAAAAATAATATTGACTTGTTTGTATGAAGTGCAACAGCTGCAGCAGAGGAAACAGCTTTCCCAGCGGTCAGCAGGCTGTTTTCTGTGACTCTCATCAGGGACAGGGGGAGACAGGCACAAGAGACAAGTCAGAAGAAGCTCTTCCAATGAAAATTTTCAAACCCCAACATACTTCTGAGAGAAATTTCAATGACAAAAGAAAAAAAGTCATTGAAAGGCTGTCAGTTGGCTTCGTTTCTCTCTCTTCTGAACGACAGAATGTGAAGCGCTCCTTAACTCAAACGTTCTCCATGTCCTTTCATTTCTACAGAAGGTCCCAATGAGTTCAGGTAACACAGACCACACTTCCCTTCTGCTTTAATTTAAAACAGCTCTCAGGGGAAAGAAGCCACTGCTTCCATGAAGGACCTTCGCCTCTTGCTTGGAATGAAGTGGCCCCTTTGGTTTACACAACAGCTCTCCTGCCTCCAGTTGAATTAACATGACTTGCACACACCACCTTGAGCAGTTATTACCCTTCCCCACAATTTCCTGTGTAGCTTTCATCAATTACAGCATAAAAACAAAAATCAGAGAAGTCTTAATTTTCCAGAACTGTGGTGTGTTGCACTCGACTGCGACGTCATGAGAATACAGTTAAAAGGTGTTTGGGTGTAGCTCTGCCGGCACAGGTACACACACTGCAGCCAAGTCTTGGTGGTGCAGATGTCCTGGCCTGTCCCCAGAGAGGCGGCCAATATCTGGGGTTGGGATTGCTCCAGTGCCCCCGGTGCCCCCCAGCCACCCTGCTCCTGGCCGAGGTAGTTGGACAGGTCCTGGATGCAAGACCCTGCCCTGATGGACCCCGCACGGCCCTCCTGCTCACACCATACTGCTCTTGGTAACTTTGAATGATGCCTTTCCAAGCTACATGTATAGACGTGATAAAAACTATCACTTTCTCTCCTGTTTTTGTACTTCGTACAAATTGAGGAACTCACAGTGTCCTTTGATATGATGAAAATGCATGATAAGTGCCAAACATATGAAGTATACATTTCCTCAAGCATATTTCTATGGGTAAGGATTTCAGTTCACAGAACACCAAGGACATATTTTTTAAAAAACAAATTATCACCCACAATCTCTCTGATTTATAATAATTATAAATAAATGTAATCTATTGTATTGTGCTTTATTTCCCCTATTATAGTTGTCGTTTGACAGATTCCCGTTAGTACCTTATTTGTTTTAGAAAAAGAGATATAAAGCAGAATGGAGCCATTCTCCCAGTTAATCTGTCCAATCTAGCTGGTATTAACACTTGGAGTCTACTCCTTTAAGGAAGTAAAGTGCTGCTTACAATAAATCTGCCACAGTTTTTCTAGAAGTCAGTTTGACTGTTTTCTAGTATTATTTTTTCCATCAATCATGCCTTTCTCTTTCCATATATAGCAATTAACACATTTAGGATGCAAAGCTGTTCAGTGAAGCACTGTTTCTGGCTAATGAAGCAAAAACTCCTGCTGTCCACTGCTCTGCCTGCCTTCGCTGGGGTGAACCTACTGCAGCGTGCCCCACCAACCCCCTGCATCCTCCTGTACCTTGGAACAAATTTTCTACTTTGAAGTTTGTGGGATGCTGTTCATATCTCATTTTCTGGCAGGTTGTAAGCAAACAGGTATACTTTGAAAGGCAATGCAAGCCTACAGCTTGTATGTAACCTCAAATTGGAGAGTAAATGGAATAAAGGGCGGACAGAAACCATAAAATTAAAAAACTATGGAGGAATGTTAAGGAATTTTTATTACAAAGCAATATAAAGATGTTTTATGCTGTCATCAGGCTGTAGCGGGGTATATACACCCTTTATGGACTGCAAACCCTCATCTATGGCTTGCTAGTGACTGGCTTTCATCACTAAATGCACTGCAAGAAAATAACTGAGATTCTCTTGGTTCCAGCTTTATAGGTTTTTCCTGTTCACTGGCCTTTTACCTGAAGAAATGGAGAGAGAAGATCTAGTTACATTTGTGCTCTGCTACTCACTTCTTTTCTATGTGCATTGGTGTTAGGAAGCCCAAGTATCATAATTACAGAAACTGTTTCCATCATCCACCCCTCTCTCAGTTTTCCATCTCTCTGGAGGAGCCAACCATCACATCTACAAGAAGCCAAGCTACAGCAAACTGTGTTCAAGTAGCTATGACTCCCAAACAGAAATTAATATATTAAAAATACAAAGCTACTTCAAGATCTACTTTAAAATTCCTGAGTTTCTAATAATTAAAAATTCTTAAAAGTGCTCATGCAATGGTATCATGTGGCGGGTTACGAAGTATATGTTTATGACAGCATATATTCTTCTGGTAGTAAATAAATTCATTAGAATATTTTCTCTTAAAAAGAATATGGATAATGACTTAATACTACCTCAGTTCATTTACGTAAAGCTAGATACATACCTATGATTTTTCATTTCCGTTTACGTGTGTCAAAAATATTGCACTGCACATTTGTTTTGTTTCTTTTTTTAAGCTATAACCAGTAGCTACACTGTAAGAAAAAAACTCATATTCATTCTGCACCTTTCACCTTCTGAAGGGATACAGCTGAACAATAGTTCAGGCTGGAAATCTAATATATCTAGGTGACAGAGCAGGCTTGTGAATGTGTTATATCCATAGAAGGCAGCAAGACTCCAGGCTTCAGAAGCACTTTTTGAAGGATTACGTTACAAAATAAGCGTCTCCTGATCAGATAATGCTTTTATTGTTTAATTTTTTTTTTTTTTTTTGGTGTGTGTGTGTAACCTCTCTTTCATGAAGGATGTTGTAGCTACAGAATGACAGTGGCAGATTTATTACCCTTTGCTGCGGATTTCCTTGTTTCTGCTGTCTAACATGCTTCATATTCTTAAACGAATTGATTTGGGGTCTACAGTTCAGTGGAAAACTGTGTCATCTACATTGCTGCTTACTATCACACACAGCTAATACTATATTTCACCATCGTACCAGACCACCACCATCAGTTTTGCTGATATCAGTTAAGAAAGTAGAGGTATTTATCTTCTAAAAGTTCTTTTTTTCTGAATGAACAGCCTGGGGTCTGATACAGCTCTTGGCTTCAGCTTCGGGATCTACCTTTTCTTGCATGGAAGTCTCTTCACAGACAAATTTCTACTAAAAGGTCTGAGCATAAGAAGTCATATCCTGACTTCTGGCTTCTTATTCACGTGAAAACTAGAAAGAACTCCTTCCAGCTGTCTTCCAGTTACTATCTTAATATTTACAAATAGCCAGCTGGTCAAGGAAGGTGATTCTCCCGCTCTACACCGCTTTGGTGAGACCTACCCTGGAGTACTGTATCCAGTTCTAGAGTCCTCAGCACAAAAAAAAAAAGACATGGACCTGTTGGAGAGTGTCCAGAGGAGGATCACAAAAATTATCAGAGGGCTGAAACATCTCTCCGATGAAGCAAGGCTGAGAATGCTGAGGTTGTTCAGCCTGGAGAAGAGAAGGCTCTGGGGAGACCTTATTGTAGCCTTCCAGTACTTAAAGGGGGACTATATGAAAGATGAGGACAGACTTTTTAGCAGAGCTTGTTGCAACAGGACATGGGGTGATGGTTTTAAACTAAAAGAGGACAGATTGAGACTAGATATAATTAATATCTATTTACAAAGAGAGTGGTGAGGCACTGGCACAGGTTGCCCAGAGAGGTCGTAGATGCTCCATCCCTGGAAACATTCAAGGTCAGGTTGGACGGGGCTTTGAGCAACCTGATCTGGTTGATGATGTCCCTTCTCACTGCAGAGGGGTTGGACTAGATGACCTTTGAGTGCCCCTTCCAACCCAAACCATTCTATGATTGTATGACATAGACATATACATACCCATGTTAAAAAAAAAAAAAAAGGTCAGATATTTAATTTTCAAAATATTTTATTTTTAGGTTATCTCTGATTTTTAGGTAAGAAAAACTTTACTGCTTAATTTTAAAACTAAAGTTTTATAAAAAAAATAATGAATGGAGAGCATTCTTCAAATGTCTTTCACAAGAAAAGTACTCAGGTTAAAAAGTAGAACAGAGTTTCACCATGTTGCACAAGTGCTTCACAATGTGGCAAATACTTTTCAAAGTTCCTAGGAGCAGCCTATCTGTTTATTTCCTGTCGGTACATCCCCAGGCAGATGCAGTTTTCCTACAAAACAGAAGCCAACCTGGAGGATCCTGTCCGAGACAGGGCAGCGCTTCACAGGCCAAGCAGACTCCTCAGCTGGTGCAGATGCTATTCTCGCTTCTACTCCCTAAATGCAGAGCTACATTTTTACATGAAGTTCAAAGCTATATTCTGAATTCCCCATGCACTTCACAGCACTATTATTTCAAAACTGTGAAAACCAATGAGTGATAATAGAAAAAAAAAGTATTTGTACAGATTGTAATATGGAGAAAACAACAACAGCTGCAACACAGGCTGCCTTGCCAGACTTTGCGCACCAGGGTTTGAATAAATTATACTATAACTGGGCAAAAAGGCTGGATATTAACAAGGAACATTACATAATGCTGCTAACTGGTAATATACATTAAAGAGATAGAACATGATACTACACAAAGCAGTTTAAAAAAAGTAAATTGACAAATAATATACTTCCATTGAGAATTATCAGAAATAAATGGTATTTCTATGGTTTCAAGGCTTTTCTCTTTTCTTTGAGCCAGCTACTGGTTTTAATGGATATTTAGGAACACACACAGTGTCCGTTGTCAAATAATTATTTTGTCTTATATGTCAGAGCCATAAAGGGTGTTTTCAGCATCAGTTGATGGATTATTTTGATCAATTCAGACTTATTAAAGCCTTGCTTTACCTTAAAGTAAAATAAGACAACAAAAAAAAAGAAAACAAATTAAGCAAAATTAAAACTACTTTCACAGTATAGGGGCATTTCACCGCCTTAGAAGACCACAGTTCACAGCTTGCAACTGAAGGAAAAATTTGTAACTGTATTCAATTAATACAGCCATAAGCGTATGTCTGCTCACCGAGGAAATCTGCTGCACTGGGCAACTAGAGAAACCAAGGACAGCACTCTTGAAATAAGGCATGATTACAGGTTACAACTGCGGCTGCTAAGAGACGGACACTACCAAAATAAATACAAGAATGAAAAAAAAAGCAGAAGTGGATATAACATTTACTCTCAGGTACCAATTTCTGTTCAGTGAGAAAATCCAGAGCACCTTGCAGATTACAGTAGTTGTCATAGGGTCTTTAAGAGTTCCAGGAAAACTGCTGCCAGTAGGGACATCGGAAAAAAAATGTACTTCAAATTAATTCATTGTCTGACTAGAGCTAAGCTGTCTGTTTCAAATGAAATGTAAGCCCCTGTTCAGAGTTGCTTGATCCTTGCACTCCATGGGTAGGTCTTCAGCTAGTCACCGGTCAGGGATTGCAGACTATCTGGAAGGGGATAGTCTAAAATAGGAAGAAGTACAGAGTTCCCATCAAATTCAACAGTGGGCACATCTGAAGGTAGTGACACATTAGGAATCCCTTTAAAAGCTTTTCTTTTCCTCTTCCAGAGAAGTTGGCTAATGTAGGTTAACGACTAACAAAGCGCTCCTACAGTCTTTGCAGAGAAAATCCACTCTGTCCTTCTTCCCAATGGGTATACATGTGAGAAAAATGGAATACTAGGAGTTACGGTGATAAATGTTCTTGATAACTAAATCAGTAAAAATAGCCTCAAACAAATTTCTCCCTCTTTAGATCCTACCCAGTATGCAAAGTCTACTACCCACATACTCAGCCACTCACTGTACAGGAGCTTTTGCTTCTTGACAACAAATGCCACAGTTTTCTGATTCTTGCTCTGACTGAAAAAAGTCTGTCAGATATGTTCTGTTTCAAACTCTTGATGGCTAAGCAGTGACACCAAGGTTAAATTCATAACAATCTTGATACAGAAATGTGGATTACTTAAAATGTAAACACATTAAGATCCATTATCTTAAGATATACGGCTAATTTGTGTACTACATTCTCTGGAATTATGGTTTAAAAGACATGTTTTAGCAGATAATCTACAGCATACTTTATTCTCCATAATGGTACTCAGGGGATTTTTACATTCCATTCAGTTTTCTATTTTATGCTCATGATTTGTGGTTCGCATATGGGAAAGGGAGTGGTTTGGAGTATAGAGATGGTGGCAGCAATGTCCTAGAATGGCTTTTCTTCAGAAGCATGTGCCCTCAGCTTCCTCTGCTTTGAAAAGCCAGTTGACACTACAGATGTCCCTTAAGTAATGCACAGGTTTAGGGAGATCACTGAACAGCAGCAGTAGGAACTTGGTTTCAGAAAGCGACAGGGAGTGAAAGGAAACAGTACAAATTTACTTTTTTTTTTTTTTTTTAATTTGTACATTTTCCTTTATTGCCACACAGCCCTTCCAGGAAAATTACTTTAAAAGCAATACTGCTCTGGAGCTTCTAGAGTGTTACAAATGATTTTTTACTTTTACCTCAGTAACAGAAAAATAAACAAAGGTCTAACTGTGAAAGGCAAAATTCAGCTCCTTTTCTGGTTCACCACACAGAGTGCATTAGCACTGAGCTGAAATCAGGGAGATAGGTGTCAGTCTGGGCACAAGCACACTTGTACACTTTCAAAGACCGCACTGCAAGAAAGGACCTCCTTACAGAGTAACGAGTTTAATCACCCTTGTAACAATACACAGGATAAGCAGCAACCACACGTAGGTAACTATACTTAGTACTGGGCCTATCCTGAATAGCGTGAGCAATTTTTAGTCATTCAGTGTTCTTGACCAATTCTATCCGCTATTGTGACCTCCTATGAGACTGCTCGAAAATGTAATGGGCACTTCTTTATTTTTGAAGACAAAAATAGAGTTCAAATTGATGGCTCTGTAAGGTTTTTATTATTATTCTTAGTTTCACATTTTTAGTGCCAATTCACATGCCTAAATGCTCAGAACAGAGTCTGACAGCTCTCATTTCCTCCACAGCGCAGTACAATGGGAGACGCATTTCTTCAGAAACAATAAGGTCAATTTGGTTTCTTTTCAGAGTTGCCCCAAGTATAATTTCTGCTTAGATTAACATATACTTGTGTGCTGGCTGATCTCACGGCTGATTTCTAGTTGTTTTGACAGCTGCAGCTGTAGTATGGGCTGCCACTGAAGTCAGTAGAAAAACTTGCTGCTAACTTCAGTGGGAGTGGGAGCAGTAGCTTTACAAGCTGTGTTTAAGAGTTTAGTAAGAAGTCCTTAGAGGCTTCACGGAGCTAAAACATTCGTAAAGCAGGTCTTTTCTCCTTACTGTGAACAGATTTGTAATGTTGCAAAGAAGATGCTTCTTTAACCCATGTGTCAACAAAAAAACATCAGCGGATCGTCATCCTAGCCTTTGAGATTACTTCAAGCATGGAAATTTGCCCCAGCAGGAGATTTATTGATTGATAATATTTAGACGATATTTGAACACCAAATCAATGCAGACTTAAATTCATTTCTAGGGCATCATTAACAATAACTTTGTAGCTGATTATTTAATATTAGTGTTTTAAGAATTATATTCTTATTATGAATAATTCTCAATAATTATTTATTAAATTTTGTTAAAAATTAAATTTAATTATTAAATTAATAGGTAGTATCAAAACCATAGAACCTTTTAACTGCTCACCCTTTTGCAGTATCTTTCGTTTCACTTCTATGGCTTTGCCTAGAAAATGGATGGGGAAAAACATTTAATCAATCAGACGAGTCTTGCTCTTCCACCATATTATCCTAGGGTACCTTCAGTTATTTCAATTCCTGCTAGCATGAATCCCATGCTCTGCTTAGTTCATGTCTCTAGTCGCTCCGATTACACTAAAAAGGGTTTCTGGGCTTGAACTACGAAGCTTTCAAACTGAACTCTTACAATGATGACCTCAGCTTTCCATGCCAACAACCTTCAAAGCATGGTGGAATAGTATTAAAAGTCATTGTTAGAAAGCCCCATTTTCTCCTCTAGAGTAACGGCAAATGCAGTGAAAATCTTACACGATATCACAAAAAAAATATTTTTTTAAAGTAGGAATAATGAACACATCATGCTACGTGAGAAAGTAAAAAATGATTGTGTTCCAATCTGATTAAAAGAAACCGAATTTAGTTCTCATGTTATCACATGATGCAAAAATGATAAGTGAAGGATTTCACTAAAAACTGATGAAGGGCAGAATAATTTATTTCACTACTTTTACTTCAATTTACAGTGACTGTTCTTCCATTTGCCTAGACTAAATTTGCTAGTGTTGTGTTAAGAGGGAAGTAGGTCCACAGTTGGAGAGAGAACAGCTATTAATTTACACATTCCTCCACACCTCTGGGGTGGAAACATCCATCAGCCATATTTCATATAAGAAATATGGGTTGATATTGTCATGCTCAACTTGGGGTGACTGCGTTTGTCACCACCTGGTACCTTGACAACGTTTTGAGAAAGCACCACCATATTACCACCAATCCTCAAAAAATAAGGCACCCACAAAACATTTAATTTTAAATCTTATTTTAATTAGTATATGGCTACATATAGCTGAACTACTGAGTGAACTGCAGTGGGGAAAAGGCTGTATGTGACAACACCAGTGCACGGGTACATGCTTATTTTTATAACAACAGATAAATACACAATTGTTACTATATTAGTTACAGAGACAATCTACTTGTAAATCTTCCTCATATAAGAAACATATTTTTTCATAACTCGGTATTTTCATACTGCCGCTGCTAAAAGTATAGTGAAAAACACGAGCCACAGATAGCTCAATAAAATTAAATTTATATGATTTATATGATTGCCCCACGTAATATTTACTTAATATAGTAAATATTTCTATTTTGGTATTCTAGTACTTATTACTATTACATTAGTATTACTATTAATATTAGTATATACTATACTATTTCATTAACATTTACTTACTATGGTAAACACTAAGTTCACTTGGACCTACCTTAAATGGCAAGGTTATCTTGCTAATATATTTGCAGGTGACATTATCTGTATATTGTCTGTGTTTTAGATAAAGCAACAAAATGAAACTTATGCAAGAGGGAATATACTATGAGTATTTCTGTCTGTTTTCTAGAAATTAATGACAAGTTGATAAATTTGCATTTTTGAAGAAAAATATCATTAGTTATGAGAAATCTACAACGGGAAAGCATTAGTTTACAACTAGTTTACAAGTGGATTTTTTTGGTGTAAAACGTGACTCTAGAATAAAAATGGTAGAGTCAAATTTGGACAGAGGTCAGCTAAACACTCTCACTGGAATTTAAACACATGAGTAATGCTTGTTTGCACAATTTTTCAGTGATATCCTAATTGCATATTTGCTTGCAGCCGAAGTACAGATGTGACCGTTTAATGAGAATAGAGTTCTGCTCTAAATCAATGCCTAAGCTGCCCTCTCACAGGAAATACATGTGTTAGAAATACAACTAATATCTAAGATGAGATGCCCAGAACTAAACTCAATATTCCAATTATTCTCAAGTGCCTGGTTCTTCTTGGATTCTTTTGGTTTTTTTCTTCTCATCCTCTGAAATAAATTGGCTAAAATCCTTCTGCCTGTTCTGTTTTTTAACAGTACAAAGAAGTTGCATACACGAACTGCAAAACTGTTTTTGTTGCAGTCATAATCAGCATTAATCGTGTTTACTACCCTAATGAAAATCCTAACCATCATTGTAATAAGTAATAACCCTGATAATCTTTGCAGAGCATCAGCTGTATCCAGGGTATTCTGATAATATTAAATAATGTACTCCATAAAATTTTACTTTTTAAGATGTCAATCAGTGAAACAGTACAAGTTAGTTAATGAACCACTGCTGAAAATACATACTTTTTGTTCTAGGCTGAGATTTAAAAGGCAGAAGAAAATGTATCTACAGGACAGCATAAGCTTATGTATGAGGATCTACAAAAGGGCAGTTTGTTCAAAGGCTGCTTGTCTAGATTTTGAAGAAAAGAAATTAAGATTCAGCATAAATATGTGAAGGACTTTATCAGTGTGTATGCGGCACTAAAAAGTCTGGATTCTAAAATAAGGTGCCATGAATATTTGCTCAGAATTAAAAATCAGTTCTTTATCTCACAGGCAGGTGGCATTAAATGGAAGTAAAACCAAAGTGTCATATTTCCTGCTGGGGTTTTCTATGTGTGATCTTGTGATCTAGTGTTTTTTACTCCCTGAACTTTATTAGAAAACTTATTATGTAACATTAAACATTATGGCTGAGGAAATGTAGAAGAATAAACAGTTTTCAAAGTGCATATGCATTCCTAATTGAGCAGTACTTCTTAGGGTATAATTTGATGGGTTTACTGCAGTTGGAAAATTATATAAAGTGAAGTTGGAATCCAGTGGAAATACCACACTCCTGGCTGCCATTCACCCCGTTAGCAGGTATCAAGCTGGACTAGCATAGCTGGAGCAGGCTTCAACTGATACGTTAGTGAAACCTACACTTGCAATACAGAAAAGAGAAATTTGATTTTGCTCTGATTAACCAAAATGCTTCTGCGAGTTCGGAAGGGCAATCTATGAAACAGATGAGTTCTGAGACTTCTGCCTTCTCACCCGTTCCCTAGCACTGCTTTTGTGCTCTCTGGAGCAGAACAAAGCCAAAAAGGACACAAGAACAAAGCCAAAGTTAAGACAAAATTGATATTCACGCTTTTCACTTTGCCTAGGTACAAATTCTGAAGCTGGCAGTCCTGCTGACCATACGGTGTACACACACTGAAAGGTTAGGCCATATTGCAATAATTTAATATTTACTGAAAGATGGTGAGCCACAACCTGGCTGCATTAGGAACTGTTGTGAGCTTTGTTGTATCCTGTGGATCTACAAGGACCAAAGCACCATTTTTGTCAACCCAGTTAGCAGAAGAGGCAAGCCATGGAGTGAGAGATGTTTCCTAGGAACATCTCATTGTTGCCTAGAGACTAATGTCTTTTACTTATTACACTTGATATTAGGGGATTTATGGGCTTATCAGAAGTTTTTCTATTGCTTTTAATGTGCTTCAGATCAGTCCTTAATGAGGAGAGTATACGCCCCCGAAGAGAGTCTTCTCTGATGCTATTTTTTCATCATATGCCTCAATCTGTGAGTATTAATTGATCCTAGCACTGCACTCAGCCTTGACTTCTCAAACCTCTGGCTTCCCACTGCTAATGTCAGAACATCTGAGCAAGCGAAAACATTCGCAGCCTACAGTAAGCACTCCTGTTGCTGTACTTGCTGGTTAAGTGCTGAGCCAGCATCCGTGAAATTATTAATGTTAAATTGAGACCTACAGCCCTGTATAACATCTTTTCTCAATGATACATAGTATTTGAGGTGCAAAGAATATAATTATCATTGTATAATGTAACCATAAAAAAAAACCTAAACCCAAACTGAATGCAGTGAAATTTAGGACATCTACATCACACATGGGATAATTTTTTTCCAAGTTGTAGAGAGGTGAAGTCACCTTACTATGTTACTGCTTAACATAGAAAATATCCTTTTCTTATGAGAACTAAAAGTTAATATTCTTAGAAATTGTTTTAAATATGACCTAGAGTTCTTTTTATTTTGTGAAGTGTGAAGGCGGCTGGTCAAAATAGTAAGGCTGAAAGACAGAAATATGAAAGCATGATTCTGAACGCCTACATTCTGATAAAAGTTATATATGTTTGTAACAATTGCTGAATTATACGGGAAGAAGATATTGATATTTCTAGTTTAATGATCTAGAGATGTGGAATTCAGCAGAACCAAATCCATCGGAAAGAAACGGTGACATATCCCACCTAATAAATCATCTTGGTAACGACACGAGACATAGCAGAGCAAAATATTTGCAACAATAGCACTGACACAAAAAAGATCTATTTATGTCATTGTGATATCAACAAAGCTGAAGCTCGCTTTTTATTAAGATAATTGTGTAGTAAAGGTATATTTAGAACTCCAGGACCAATATTTCCGACTAATTATCTCATTACTGAATGCTGATAGCTCCAATTTTTCTGCTTTCTTTGTCCACAAAGATAACTGTATAGTATCCACATTGTTACAAAATGCATTCCTTTCATAAATCCACATTTCACCTCATGATTTGTCCTTCCATCTAAGAGCATTTCTCAGAATCTTCCTGGATACAAAGGTGATACATCTGCAGCTGTTACAAAAACAGCAGTCTTGCCAAACCTGTTTGGGGACAAGACTGCTTGTTCCCTTTGGACCTTTTTTCAGGAGGAAAGAACACGTCACGCTGCTACAAAATGCTCAACCTGCTGAATGATACTAATGCAATTTGCTAACAATAAATGATCAAGGAACATACTTGCACAGCTTATTAGGACCGGTACTACACAGAGCTGTGAGCCTGCAGAGAGCCAAATACTCCCTCTCACTGTGCAACTCTCATGAAGGCACTAGACAAGTAACAAGCTTCGCCAGAGCACCAACTCTTCTTCATTACCATCAGCTGGCACATGATAATTACAGAAAATCTCATCCTCCTTGGAAAGATCTGGGTTTGTTAAAAGTGGAAACCTTCTTTCTTTCCAAACACACGCATGTGCGCACACACCAAGCTCAGGTTTCAGAGTCAAACGCTCCCTCATAGGTCATAGTGGTGCTAAGATGCCTTGGGCAACCTTCATTTGGACCCCTTATGCATCAGGTTTCTGGCACAGTCATGTAATCACATACTCCCTGAATTCTGATGAGATCCCTGTTTTTTTAGCCCACAGTAGAGACAACGGTTATCTAGCGAACAGCTATTCAGTATTTCGTGGCGTTCTCACCACGTGGCTCATCCCTGTGCTACAAGAAAACACAGCTCTCCTTCTAGTTTTGCAGTATTATCAACTATCTCTTTGCTGAGCTGCTTATCATGCTGATGTCACAAATATTCATAAAACTATTTTAGACCATGCTGATGAGTACACTAATTCCCATTTATAGATGTAAGTGAATTAGAGTAAGGGAGTAAGGCAGGAAATTTGCATTAACTGAGCCTTCTTACACTAGCCTGTCAATCATTGTTTCCAACCAACTGGCACAAAATGAGCCCACAACTTCATTACACATCTTGCTCCTACCACAGTAAAAGAGGCACATCTGGCACTTATGTCTATACTAGTAAATTAAGCAAGCCCTGGAAAGTTGCTGGCATTAAGGGCAGCTGGCACAAAAAGCTTACATCCTCACCAGCAAAGCCCTCTCGCCTCCAGCACGGCTCTGGCTGCATGAAAACTGGACCATTTTAATGGCAATCCATGCTGGCATGCTGCTGGAAAGGGCACTGGCTGGGCACACCACTTTGGGCCAGGGAAGGTTATAGCAGTTTGCTAGCACAGGCGTTTCTGCCCACTGCCCAGGAAGGCTCCCAGGCACACAAATAGTACAGGTTTCATCAACAAAATCACTTTCTCGCATTCTTCTTCCTCCTTAAAAGCGCTGCAGAAGGAAGCCTGCTACATAGAAATCAGATCACTTTGCTTATCATTTTTACTGCTGTTTTTCTTACCCAGATCTATGACAATGAAACACTATGGAACAGAAATATCCATTGTACAGCATTTCAAGGTAATAATAGTAGATATCAGCGATATTTGAATGGCTTGTCACTTCAACACATTTTATGTTCTGGATAAGAACAATTACTAATGTAAAAATGTAAAATGGATTATTACACTGAGCAGAAGATAAGCCTGAAGCACAAAATACAGATTTATCTATCTCTATCTTCCTTAAAAAAAAAAAAGATATTGCATATTGTGTTTGCCATTTGTGTAACAGCTAAATTTATCACATTATCAAACTGATGGTCCAAGGGGAAGGAATCTTCTAAAGCAAACAGCAAGATATAAGATTAGAATAGAGTTCGGTCTTCTGGAAAATAACACTTTTTTTATACGCAAGCAAATGTGTGGCCAAAGGATATAAAAACTGTGCAAATAATTTTTAAGCAAGTATTTAAAAGACAATGACTCCATCCCCACCCTGGTTCCTGGGTACGTGTACTCTTGCAAGGAAAGAAAATCATACATTACGTTAATCAAGGTATCTCAAATGTTGTTTAATATTTTCTTTTGATTTTAGTAGCAGTTTTTATTTACTTTTTCTTTTTTTTTAAGAGTTGCATCGCTTATTTGGTATTTTCTTCTTCCTGAATCCTCAAACTTCTAAGTTTGCAGCATCTCAGTTATATCTCATTTGTAACGCCCAACGACTCATTTATCTAATTTATCCATTTTTGCTATTATCCTACTGAAGCTGGTATTTTTATATCATGGTGCATTTCTTTTTGCTGTGAAAAATAAAAATTATTCTATTCCATATCTCATTATTTTGGGAACAGAGATTTATGCCTAGATACTATGTCTGTCCTATTGATTTACTGCTCAGAACAAGGAAGTATATGAAAAAGCATCTTAAAAGTGAAAACATATTAAAATCATGTATTGTTAAAAATAATCAGACATGTCAAAATTAAAATGTCAAATGCAGATTTTAATATCTATTTTCCATAAGTTAATTTTAAACTGTTTTCAAGGTGCTCATTCAAATCCTAAATATGTGCATAACAAGGATAATGTTGGATAGGTTATTTTCAGTATCTTAAAACCCTCACATTAGAGCTAAAAGTAGACTGCTCTGGATAAGCGTTTTTGCTTTATTTTAAATGTCAACATCCAAATATTCAACAATTAAAATATCACACAAAATAGAATAAGCCTAACCTAATGCAAGAAAACAAATGAAAAACTTCCTTTGCATCAAATAACCCAGGTACAGATTCCCCACTGCTTGCATAAGCTTTTTAGCTTTACAAATCCAGCATAATATGATGTTATGAGACAAAAACCACTGTTCTGCTCTGTGCAGAAGTACAAAGGTCTACGTGAATTGCAGTGCATTGGAAAAACAAGGCAATTGTTTTGTGTCATTATAGAAACAACAGAGGCGGCACCGTTGCAAGCAGCTGCTGAAATAGGTATATTGGTCCTTCTTGTTCCATTAATTGTCAGAGAGCCAAACCTTCAAAGAGCATCTATGCGCATAGAGGTGTTTCTGGTGCTGCTTTTATTACCACAGTAAGGAATTTACTGTATTAAAATCTAAGTGCACATTTATTCTGATTGAAAAATAAAGGAAGATTTCCCTGCTGACTTAGCATTACTTACACAAGCTGTAATATCCCAGGATTATAGTGACAAGACATTAATTATTTCACAAATAAGCTGTATGTATGCTGATGATATATAATATATAAATGTTGATGGAAGTTACAAGCATTTTGGAGACAGGTGGAGATACTGTTATCCTTAACAAGTACACATCTAGCAAAGGCTTATAAAGAGTTAGAAATTATTCTCATAAGCAACCTGCTCAACTGCACAGTAGTTCTTTATCAAATACAATGAAAATATATGCATCTCAATTACTGAGTTCATCTAAATAGTTTATAAGTGTAACGTAACATAATACAAGACTGTAAATTGGTTATAAATGGGGCATGAACAAATTTAGACTTAAAATTACAGGAAGATATTTAAATGTCTGAGGACTAGAGTTGTGAAATGGTCATAAAGGGCAAGAAACCTAAATTGTTTAAGTATGAGTCTCATAAGCGTATAAAAGGGACTATACAAAATAAAGAAGATAAATTCTGGAGACAAAAAAAGGGTAATGTGAGTTTTGTGTATCCAATTTGTGTCCTCAGATTAAAAGGAGGCTGGACCATAACATCCGTCATTATAATGTTTATTGTACGAATCTCATACTGACAGCCAACCATAGCTCCCTCTGGAATTTAGGAAAACATTTAGCTGTCTTGGAAAAAATAGAGTGTCTCACCAGGAGAAGGAGGATGCTTGCTTGGAAGCTGGAGATCAGCCATTTCAGACAAACACTTTTTCTCCTGCCTTCTCCAGCTCTCAGACATGCAGTTGGTGTGTTCATCTCACTTGATCACAGCCAAGTTACTCTGAAAGTTTGGGATCAAGAACAGCTTTTTTCCACAGGTCAGACTACTGGGATGACCCAGCCTGTTTTCTTTCAGTTGTTTCTTCCCTGCTCCGCTCCCCATTAGTATATGCACTAATATCACCCAGGGATATTGTTTACTGAATGTGCTGTTGCTACACAGCAAAGGATTTGGCAATTCCCTCTTTCTCTGCAGCTCATTTCTAGACAGAACATAGAATCCCTTCATGCAGCCTTCTCTATCATAGGAATATGTGTCTGAGCATTACAGATAAAGGCTAGAGAAGAAAAACTTCAGGCCAAGGGTGTGTTAGAGTCTACACAGTTGAGCAATGACACTGTGACAGTAACATATTACGAGTAGAGCTCCTTTTAGTTTTATCATCGTATGAATCTGACATAAATTATTTTGGCACCATATTAATCAGTAGTAAGAATAAGGTTTAATCTTGCACTGGAAAAAACTTTAAATTAGGATTTGGATTATATCCAACATGAGGTTCTTATTAGTTAGTGATGTCTTGCCCAATACATATAAGGAACAGTTAGCCAGGAAGGGGAGGTTTTTCAAACCGTGATATGTCACAGTGCAGCACAACTTGCCTTGGTGCCGTGTGGCGCAGTGTGGCAGTGGCAGTAAGCAGTGCATGGTATATCACTCCACTTCATTATTGTTTCCTCCCTCTTTGTGTTTCAGACAAACTCTCCTTATCGTAACCCACTTGGCTTTACCTTTCATTCTTCTTCCCCTGCACCAAGAGGTGTAGGGAGGGGGCAAGTGAGTGGCTGCGTGGTGCGTGGTTGCCAGCTGGGTTTAAACCATGACAGGTGATACTAAACTGAACTAGATTTTCACTGGTTATAAACCTGAGTCCTCCTTGCCCTCTGTGTTTTCCATACACATGATACGGACTATTGCTACAAATAAGTAGCAAATCAACTTGCTTGTGAGGAGCAGAAAGACATCAAAGGCAAAAACTATTGGAGAACACCTATATGCGGTAAAAAAAAAATTTACTCTTTTTACTGGATTTCCAGTAAGAAGGCAAAACAGACAAACATTCTCAGAACTGGTGCCTTTCTGCTTTTACCTTATTGAAAACAGAGAATTTTATAACTTTATCATAGTAGCACACAAGATTTTTTGAATGCATATTTCCCTATAGTCACTACTTCGCCTTTCTTGTTCTAGGAGAATTCTGCAATACATGCTGGGTGCTAGCTTCTTTGGCCATGAAAACGGGCTTGGTGACATTGCTCATTTATGCCACCTAACAGCACCTGAAGGAAGTAATGTGGTCCTGCAGCATCACATTGCTAGCAAGGGTAAAAGACTAAAAATATGGACAAGCAAAGCAGAAGCATTTCTAACAGCTTTTGTTGACTTTTTACTGTCATGGACTGTCACCTTCTTGATCATGGAAAAAATAGGATGTCAAATTGTTTTTAAGGCTAAATCTTAACAGAAAAAAGTAAGTCTATGAGCAGCAAAACCAGTGATGTCCCACAGTTGAAGCTCCCTCCCACATCTTCTACTCTCCCGTTAACACAATATCCTTCCGTGTACTCTAGCTGTGCCTATAGCAATAAATCAATGGTCCAGAGAAATTCTCCAGCTATCAAACTAGGTGGCACAGACTGGATCATTGTCAGTACAGCAAACCCTACCAAGCAAGGTGGCCAAATCCAAACCTATTGGTAATGGCTTACACTTTGCTGCCCTGATAAGGCCCAGTGATTTTTTGGGAGTGGACTCCTTATCACGGCCCTCAGCTATGCCAGGGGCCATTCCTGAAGTCACAGAGCAAAGACCATCTCATTCCAGCATCCAGGACCACAGCCTGGCACTCTTTAATTTATTAGGATAGATTTACTCTCTGTACTTGCTAAGTGCAATAATCCCAGTTCTCCCGCTCTCACACGTGTTTGTCGTATGTCCATGAATGCTAATAGGATGTGCTAATCAGGACCTATTCACTACCACTGGGAGAGCCTACGTTAAGATCCTGTGTCTCTTCATGAAGACCATAATGAATGATTTTTGGTGTGGGATTAGGAGATGTATTTGTGAGACTTGTATGCACCTGATTGGTCCATACAGACTTCAAGTACCATCTGCTTGCATGTCCAGTCATTTATGCAGCATTTAAAAGTCAAAGCTTCATAGCAACTAAAAATACTAATGCTTTGAAGGAGTAATATTTGCCTGAATGGATGTTATCTGCCTTTTCATTCAGTGAATATCTGTATAGAATCTATTATTTGAGAGATATTTGATATGCAAATTGGCTGTCTTCCTTTTTAATTTTTTGTGACCTCTCTGAAAACCTCATGAGGTCCTTAGGATTTTAGAAAAATTCCTCTTGATCCATTTCCCCATCTGTCAGTGTCTTCATGCTTTTAAAAATCAGGCCCTATGTGGCTTAGGATTTTAAAGCCTATTTTAAGAAGTGACATTAGCGCTCACATCCCACTGCATTTTGGTGAAATCGCGTGTCCAATTTTCAGGAGACTTTGTGTTCGATTGATTCAGAGAGTTATCTAGCATGGCTTATGACAGCATCATAGCACTTGGACTTAGTGTGAATTGGGCACCTAGAGTACTCTATCGATTTTAGACTACAACACGGATTTTATCTGAACCTGTTGGAGCCTTCAGCCTCCAAAGTGCTTACATTGCTTTGAAAATGAAACTAAGGCTGCAATGATGTTTAGGTAATTTTGGAAATGCTGCCCGTTATCCACTTACACACGGTACTTTAACAGATTTGTAGTAAAAGAAAAAAATACTTTTCATTTCAGATCTCTTTACTGTTGGTTTTTTCCCTTGGGCTTAAAAGCAAAATTTCTACTGAAAACTGTGAGGTATCTCCTTTGAAATCAACACCATAAAAAGCCCACAGAACGTAACTGAGTTGTGAAGATTTCTACAGGATGTGCTGAAAACATCTCTATGGAAAAAATATCAGTGTCTATACACAGTACTTGCAACAAAACGTTCTTGCTTCATTGTTAAATTCTGCCAATAGTTTGCATGAAATTCCATGTGGTTCCTGCACACTACAGCAGAGTCCTCTGAAGGTTAATCCTGTTTATTTAAAATCCTAAAGTGCTGTGCACGTGTGGTGGATAATCTATACTAACTTAAATGTGTATTCATTGATACAGGACATTTTTGGTAGCAACTCAGTGACCTGCCTTCATTGCCTATGAGAAGATTTGATTACTATCAGAATGAATCTTATCTAAAGTAGGAAAATTCTGTGAGTCACAGATGTTACTGAAAACCTATGCACATACGTAACTAGATAGTTGGGTTTCCTGTAAGACAGTCCGTGACAATTTTTATGTATACAGACCACTCATCATCTTCAACAGACCTTATACATGAAGAGAAGCACAAAAGTCATGTAAAGCACTGCAGGACGAAGAGCATGTGGTGCAGAAAATGATAGTGGAGGGGTCTGGGATGACTTAGACCACGGACATCAGGTGAAAGGAGAAAGCAAAAAACCAAAAAACTGCAAAAAAAAGGCAAACAAAACTGAACTTTGGCTCCTCCTGAGAGCTGCATTTGTTAGAAGTGGACTGTCGCCACCTTGCTTCATAGCACTAAGGGAAACAGAAACTGCAGCGCTGAGAGAGCACCCAGCTTCCCATTACGCGCCTGCCTGCTCAATGCCAACACAATGCTTCCGCCACCCCTCCAGTACATTTTCTCATCGCTGCACCCCATCAGTCCCCACCGGCACAGACAGCGTTGCATAGCCCTGCCAGCCCTTGTCCTTCCTGCCTGCTCTGCTACCGCTGCCATCCCCACAGTGCTGAGAACAGCATCTACATTTAGTTTGCACTGGCAGAGGTACAGACAGACAGCAGTTGAGAATAATGTATATTGCCAACCTGAGTGTGACATTTTATTTAACTGACAAGAAAATGCACAGGGATGGCTGTGAGCTTTATCAGTGATGAGATGTGAACTGCCAGCTATGACTATGTTCAAATTTTCTCTTCTCCTGGCATAAGTGTTGATTGGCAACTGCTCAGACTTAACAAACACCATAGGGGTGGCACAGCTGTTCTCAAATGTTAAAAGCTATTGCAGGAAAACCTTTGCTTTTTCCCTGTTGGTAGTGATACAAAGTACGTCATATGCATATGCAGGCCATTATTTTTACTTATTAATTTATACATAACAGGTTCACTTTCTCTTTTACTTAAACAAAGACATTTAGAATTCTCTAAGTAACAAAAAGAACACAGACACCGCTTGAAAACTAATACCTTTTGTAGCTCTGGGGACAGATGTACATTTACTCAGGCTGCCTTATGATCTTAACAAAGCAATGTTCATAAACTCTCTCTATTAAGAGATATTTTAAAACAAAAGTGGAGAATTATCTTGGGCCCAGATATATAGAAAGTACTGGGCTAGTAAGATCAAAAAGGTCCCACAAAATCAAATAAAAAACCTCAAAAATTCATATCCATCTTACATTATTTCATTATATACCTGGGGAGCACAAGAAAATCTTGCTTTCTGCACTGATACATGTCCTGAAATCTGTGTGCACCTCTGGGAAACTGGCAAGCACCATAGGTGCGTAAGCAGAGGGCACAAATGAAGGCAGGTTTGATTAGGACCTGGAGGCATATCCTTTTGCAACTGCTTCCCATTGGAGGGCAGCTCTCCCAGCAGGACCTGGGCTTCTGCCCCTGCCTGCCTGCCGTGGGCACAGGGGGAGTTAAACCTTTCCCTGGAAGGCAGGGGGAAAGTTGCAGAGACGGTGCATCATCTGGATGAGCCTGCTGTTTAACACAACAGAGCTGTTGTGAACATTTTCAACGTACAGTGTTCTTGCAGTTTACTCCTCTTTATAACAAGGATGACAGGGTTGTGTTAATACAGCACTCAGCTGGTCTTTTCAAAACCTCAGCTGGAAGAAAACATCACATGCCCATGTACACAAAGCTCAGCTCATCCCAAGGCAAACGCCACTGATAGCAATGCAACATATACAAAATAAGCTTGATCATATTACTTCAAGGTGAATTTAGTCACTCTTTCCACCGACAGATTTTTAAAAGGACCTTAATTCTGTATGACTCAGGTTTTTAGGTATTTTCTACATGGGGTTTCTCTTGACTCATTAGCTAGTAACCTTTGAAAAACTCACACAGATGCAGTCACTTTCACAGCTTCTAAACCATTAACAATGCCTGAATTTAGTATATGATAATCTTCTCTTTTCTATGGCACTGAGAAGGCTAATCAGGAGATCCAGTCTGAGAGCAAAAACTGAAGTATACTTAAATAATCTCCTAGGGCCTTAATATGTATATCAACAGTTTAATTAAATCATTAGATTATTACTTATAATTTCAGAAGATAAAATTGTCAGTTGGGTAATAAAATCCTTCATTCGACACCCAACTGCAATCTGCAAGCAAGCAATTCAGTGGCATCATGATAACCTTTCATATTTATATATTGATTTTCTGAAATGAGCATATCAAATTCACCTTAATTCTGTTAATGGTACGGCTTACAATTCTGTAGTGCATATAATTACAGAATAATTTAGGTTTTGTAATTAAAGTATCTACAGTTATTTAATATACACATTTTCCACATGCCATGTCAAGCATATGTACATGCTGGTGAATAAAAAATCTTTTTCCTGCATGTGTGTTTTCTAAAATGTAGATTTTAGCATGCGGTGATGTAATGGGACAAAAGGTCTACCAATTAGTTTGTAGAACACCATAAAGAATCATTGCCAGTAAATCCTGCATAATTAATCAAAGTCTCTTGGATATCGAAGGAGGAAAGGTCTGTACCTTATTTAAGTTTATAAATCACTTTATAGTATTTTGTGTTATACACTATTTTTGCAGTCACTGAATAGGACCATATTTGTACTTCTAGTGGAAACACAGCAGCCAAATTAATAACGCCTTCTGTGTTCAAAGGTTAAATACAGCTACATAGCAGACATCAACTAGTACCAAAGTGATGCAAGAACATGATAATGATCACTCAGATGTACCAAAGGTTCAAGCACAGTATCTGTCAGTGTCCAATGGAAGAAGCCTAGGCCATTATATAAGAATAACAAAATACATAATGCATAATGTTATTTCCTTAGAATACTGTCCTGGACTTAGCCAGACACAGTGTCTTTGCAGCTGACAGCCTACATTTTTAATTCCATGATTTAGTCCAGTTACTTTTCCAAGTCATCTAAACTGTTAGCATCCACAATAGAGTTCCCTGGCTCAGCTCCACTCCGATGATGAAATGCCACCTCTGCTCCGGATGGCTTGGTAGTCCCTGGTTTTATTTCATGTCTCCTACTACTTTTAGTCAAAGGGACAGAGTCTCTTATCCATCTTCACTATGCCACATCCCACCCTCATACCTTATCCAGATTAAAGAAACCTAGTATACTTTAATATTCCTTAATATGTAAGCTCTTGTCATACTTCTTGACCACCTTTGGATCTTCTCCACTTTGAGAACATCCTTTTGAAGACTCAGGGAATCAAAACTGTACACAGCATTCACAACACTCGCACATATGTCCAGGCACATAAAGTTTTCTGGTTTTTTTATCTTCTTCTTTCTAATAAATCCAAACATTGCATTTGATTGCATTTTTAATTGATTCTGAACTTTCAGCTCACCTTGTCACAGAACAGTCTATTTTGACTCCAGTATCTCATTCCTAGGTGGTGTTCATTAGCTAATACCCCATTGCTCAGCATCTGAAGGAAGGATTGCTGCTTTTTCCCCTGAGCATTACTTCACATCTGAATTTCATCTATCATTCTAACATGTGGTCACTCAGTATCATATGATCCATCTGTAGATCTTCACAACAGTCCTTATTCTAAATAACATGACATTTAACATTTCTTTATTCATCCCTTTACAAATCACTTGTAAGTATTCCGATTACCATACACTTACGTGAGATTACACTGGTGATCTACCTATACTGTAAAAACTGAAAATGCATCCCTGGCCTTTGTTCCCAACTTTTAATGAGTTGCTTTCTTCTGTGGAGAACTTCCCTTTTATCCCAGCGTAACTTTGTTTAAGCATCTCTGGTGAAGGATCCTGTCAAAAGCTGCTGGTATGATCCAAGATCACATCAACCAGTTCTCCTTCAACTGATCATGGAAACCTTCAGAGTGCGCCAGTGAATTACAGAGCTCAATTGTCCTTTGCAAAGTCATGCTGACTCTGCCACAATATATCACATTAATCACATATGCACTAATTTTATTCATTATTATAGTTTGTATACCAATTTGTTTATACTAATTGCAGATGACAGGTTTACTCATCTGTGGTATCATGGATTTTCTCTGGAGTCCTCCAAAAAATAAGTGTCCTTTAAGTCACTTTTCTGTCCTCCAGTACTGGAGCATTTTCAAGCAAGTGATCAGAGCTCACAGCTTGTTAAGACAGAATTCAGAATCCTCCTATCCTTCAGAACATGAAAACAAGTCTATGCTATCACCAAGCTATACAGAGTCTGAACTATTATTTTATCAAATGACAAAAAAAAAAAAAAAAAAAAAAAAATCAGCAAATCCCACAGTCGAAGGCCCCATTTCAGATCTTCCTGCAACAAGATCTTCTGCAAGACACACCCCATGCTAGAGCCTCTACTGTGAAGCTCCAGTCTGGGGAGTGTAATCAGCAATGGAAGTCATGTATTTTTGCTAGATTTTAATGCGGTTTCCCTGCAAAGATCAACATTAACTTGCATTTTGTATACACTGCTTCTCACAGTAGGTGCCAACAGCTTTTTGTCTGGTTTCTGAATGTCTTCATTTCATCACTCCAGTTCACACTTTCTGCTTTACCAGAAATTATTTCCTTTTCCTTAGGCCTATCTCTACCTTCTTCATTTCCTTTCTAAGCCTTTGGCTGCATTTGGTGCATATCTGCTTAAAATTCCCTCTTTGGCTTGCCAAATACTGTCTTCTTCATCTAGACAGTTTCATTCAGCTGTAAATGGTGCTGCAGTATCAATTTCAAAGCAAGAGGCCATCTTTTAAAATGCGTAATTAACAGCAAACGACAGAATGAGAAGTCTTCTCATTAGTGCACATATAATTTAATGCGTAAGTTGAGTCAATGGCAAACCACCTGTTTCAATGCACAGTGATCTGATCTGTAGATGTTAGCAGAGAGTCACAGTAGGGGATTTCCAGAAGCAAACTTCAACCCACTGGTGCTAACCTCCCTGTCTCTGTTTCTGTCATCACTGGTGACAGATTCTTTCACAGGGTCACACAGTGTGGCTCAGTCAGATGGGTTTCCCAGTTTCAAGAAATATAGCGAAAGCTGGGGGCAAATTAAAAAAGGTTTTTGAAAGCCAAGAATAACTTGATAATATACTTTAAGATTTCTTACATATGCATGAAAAAGAAAAAATGTCTCCCTCTTTCCAGTCTCAGTGTCTCAGAGAGTCTCCTAAGCGGAGCTGTCTGGTTCAAAAAAATGCCTCTAACTATTAAATGGAATGCTGTTACAAAATCAAACAGAGAAACAGCAGTCAAATGCTATGATTAATAAACTTCTAGTAGAGTCAATTACAAAGAAAAAATGAAAGAATTTTTCCTTAAAAACTGATGTGAGCAACAACATTCTGTTTCCCATTTCATTGCTCACTGAAAATCTTTGAAATAGTAGACCTGTCCTAAACAGAGGACAGATGCAAAGGGAAAATGCTTACCAACATATTTACTTGTTAGTAAAACATTTCTGTAAAAAATAAGACTAACTTAATGAAGTCCCTCTTATTAGGATGCTTAACAGGACATACATAGAAAAAATAATACAGTGAAGTGGAAAATATGGATAATAGTGGCATATTTAATAATGGTTTTCAAAGTAATCAACAAACACAGAAAACAAATTCTATTGATTTTCCTGCTGGTCTATCAAATACAGATAAAATATAGTCTAGACTGTGATTTTCCCAAGTAAGGTTGGACCAGGTGATCCTTGAGGTCCCTTCCAACCTGATATTCCATGATCGAAAATTACACTGCGATAGAATTCCTAGAAAATTTCTTGGTCGGAGTTCATTCCAGATGTGTATTTCCTTCCTTTAAGAGAGGAAGAGAAAGGAAGGTATGAAGACAACTTAAAAAACATAGATTAACCAGCAGCACCCAGAGGGATAAATAAAATCAAAGTAAGGAAATACATCTGAGGCATTTGAGCAGGAGCCCAAGTATGTGAACACTAGGAACTGAATGCAGGTTTTTCAATACAACACACTTTTTGCCAGATAAAAACAATTCAAATAATATTTTTCAAAACATTCAGGATCTGTTAGTTGATTTATTGGGAAGATTTCTCAGGCTCTGAAGTAGAGAAAAGATAGGAGAAAACAAGACTGTGAGTGGGAGGAGGAAAAAAAAGAAAGAAAAGAAAGGAGAAAGAAAGTAAGATAACTACACTCTAGAACAATTCACTGATCAAACATTTGCCCAAGACGATGGAAGTTAACCAGCAACAAATCTCTGACTGATTCTGTTTCAGGCAAGTACGGTATTAGTATGACTCTTAATCTCAGTCTTGAAATTGCTCTACCCTGCCTAAATAACTCAATATTCAGCAGACAGGAGAGAGGCTGACTCTACAGCCTGCTCACCAGACACCCCCACACCCCATGCATGGGCCCCTCCTGGTCAGGCAGACAACCACTAGGCTATTGCGGGCTGGGGTCTTCTTCCCACCTCTTACATAAACATGCACATAGATATGCACAAGTCTGTGGGGCCAGAGGGGATCCACCCAAGGGCACTGAGGCAACTGGCAGAAGTGCTCGCCAAGCCACTTTCCATCATTTATCAGCAGTCTTGGCTAAACGAGGAGGTAGGGGTTGACTGGAGGTTGGCAAATATGACACCCATCCCTGCCAGGAAAGGGTATGGAGCAGATCACCTTGAGCACCATCACACGACACATACAGGACAAGCAGGTGATCAGGCCCAGTCAGCATGGGCTTATGAAAGGCAGGTCCTGCTTGATGAAACTGATCTCCTATGACAAAGTGACCTGCTTAGTGGATTAGGGAAGGGCTTTGAATGTTGTCTACATAGACTTTGACACCGTTTCCCACAGCATTCTCCTGTAGAAACTGATTGCTCATGGCTTGGATGAGTGTACTTTTTGCTGGATGAAAAATTGGATGGAAGGTCAGGCCCAAAGAGTGGTGGTGAATGGAATTCAATCCAGATGGCAGCCAGACACAAGTGGTGTTCCCCAGGGCTCAGTGTTGGGGCCTGTTCTCTTCAACATCTTTATCAATGATCTGGATGAGGGGATCAAGTGTGCCCTCAGTCAGTTTGCAGATGACACAGGGTTAGGTGGGAGTGTTGATCTGCTTGAAGCTAGGGAGGCTCCACAAAGGGATCTGGACAGGCTTGATTGTATGAAATTCAACAAGGGCAAGTGCCAGGTCCTGCACTTGGGTCACAACAACCCCCTGCAACGCTACAAGCTTGGGGAAGAGTGGCTGGAAAGCTGCCCATTGGAAAAGGACCTGGGTGTGTTGGTCGACAGCCGGCTGAATCAGAACCAGCAGTGTGCCCAGGTGGCCAATGTGGCCAACAGCATCCTGGCTTGTTTCAGAAATAGTGCAGTCAGCAGGAGTAGGGAAGGGATTGTCGCCCTGTCCTTGGCACTGGTGAGGCCACACCTTGAATATGGTGTCGAGTTTTGGGCCCCTCACTCCAAGAAGGAGCATGTCCAGAGAAGGGCAATGAAGCTGGTGAAGTGTCTAGAGAACAAGTCCTATGAGAAACGGCTGAGGGAACTTCAGTTGTTTAGCCTGGAGAAAAGGAGTCTCACAGTAGACTCTCTATAGCTACGTGAAAGGAGGTTGTAGCAAGGTGGGGTGTCAGTCTGTTCTCCCAAGTAACAAGTGACAGGACATAGAAGAAATGGCCTCAAGTTGTGCCAGGGGAGGTTTAGGTTGGATATTAGGAAAAATTTATTCACCAAAAGGATTATGAAGCATTGGAACAGGCTGCCCAGGGACGTGGTGGTGTCACCGTCCTTGAAGGAATTTAAAAGACATATAGATGTGTTGCTTATGGACATGGCTCAGTGGTGACCCGGCATTGCTAGGTTAACGGTTGGGCTTTTGATGATCTTAATGGTCACTTTCAACCAAAATGATTCAATTATTCTATGTCCTAACTTTTTTCTGCACCTCCATGAGCCTCAGGATTTGTCATTAATTATACCCTCTGCTGCTGTCCATACCAGCACACATGTATGTACTGATCCAGTGGATAAAGTACTCTGAATAAACAAATTCTGAATAAGGAAAGCATTATATTTTTTGAAAGCAACCACCAAGGAACAATTCCATAAATCAGCTAATTACAGGAAGGTTACATTGGCTAATGTGGTTCATCCATTCACAAATGGGAAGTAACGGGATTCAGTGTAGGAAGTGTACAAACAGGAGGAAGATGGCTGCATCCTTCCCTTTTTTTCCTGTCTTTGGAAGTAGAAAGGAGGTCAATTATTAGAGAAATTCTGCAAGCACTTATTTATTCTTGCTTATTTTAATTTTTGTCAAAAATTACAACAAGAAATTTTAAAGTATCTTTTGAGTACCGATGCTGCTGCCTCATAAAGATTGTAGATATCCTTTGGAGAAGAGAATAAAACTCGTTGAAAGAGATGCACATAACTGCAGTGTGAGCTAGCAAATTACAGAATCCATAGAATTACCAAATGACCCAATTCGGAGGTATTAAAATAATCTTGGCAGATCCATGGCCCAAAATCATATAATCTTCATTTCTTAACCTACCGTGATCGGAGAAAAAAAATTATTCACATAATTTTTCTTTATTTCAATTTTCATTTCCACCTGTACTATCTGTTTACTGATAAGACTACTAAATGGTGCAGAGAGAATAATCATGGAGAATTCTACTGCACTATCCTACATTCCCTTGATATTCACTGGCTAGTTAAAATTAACTTTGATGGCTACCATTTAGCCAGTTTTTAATCCATGCCATGCATAGCTATCGATTTTTTAAGAATTTACTCTTATAACCAACTCACTTACAATTTCTCAAATGAGCTACTGACCCATGCAAGCCAAAAATCTTGTACATCTAATGTAATAATGCTGTTATTAATTACTGAAATACCAGCCAAATTAAAATGCTCCTTAGTTCAACACTTGCAAATGAGAAAAAGAGTTTTAATTAACAATTACTGGTTCTGCAGATGGAAAGTTCTTCTTTTTTGGCTCAGACTTTGAGTCAGAAGCTACAAGTGTTACATATGACAGGCCAAAGCAGTCACGAAAATGTTGATCCGAATGACTTCTGACTTGTTTATTGAAAAAATATGAAGCCTGTAGACTTAGCTAAAAAGTTACCTGTTATTTTTAAAAGCAACAGAAGTCTCGCATTATGCTTTGGTTTTCATTTACTAACACTTGTTGTAAAATACTACAGTTTTATATTGACATATCTAGCTTAATTAACACAATTAATATCTCTTAAGATAAAACATGCTTTTATTCATGTTTAATTAGAAAACTTAAACAACTCTAAGAAACTTAATTAGTGTTTTGCTTAGGTTATTAGTTTTGTTTTGCCTTCTGTCCCTGATAATTGAAAATAGCATAGTTAATTCCTTTTATTTGTAATCAGTTTGTAATTAATTGAATTTCGAGGACTGTTAATGCTACACTATTTACTTTAAAAATGGAAATATTCTTATAGTCTGTAAACCTGATATGTAAAATCTGTATTTTAAGTCAAACATATCTTTGATGGTTTTTTCCTCTCTGTCTTCTCAATTTCTTTTAATTAGCTTCTTATTAGAAGCAATACATATCATAACACAGAGAAACCATTTGCATATTTCTTGTAAGCAAAATTCTTCTTCTGACGAGACAGAGTGAAAGATTATAAACTTCTATCTCATCTCCCATTAAGTTTCTATTAGGGGTTTTTTTCATTTGCGTTTAACTGCTTGGCAAAGACCAATGGTTAAATTACACTGGATCTTCACCTAGTGACTGTAGAGGATCTTGTCTTGAAGTATGTGTGCATGTTTAATAGCATTTCAATAAGCAGAGGGGAAATGTCACATCTAAAGAACAGTTTTTGTCTAAGCATTTCTAATTTGAGAATCCTTTCTTCCTTGGTCTTGCCTTCAGGCTTCCCTTCAGTATATGAGAACACAGCTGTGATTAGGGGGGAAGGAAGATGTCTTAAGGCCATTAACTCACCTCAAATATTCTTTCCTGTGGTGTCAGTACCTCTCTGATAGTGCTTACACTTGATGCTACAATCTTATCAAGATGTGTTCCACCAATTCCAAACAGCCTACCTTGATTTATTGCTGTAATAATCAGTCCTTGGCTTGGCAGCACTTCAGTGGGAATTACAGCTGCCCTGGTTTCTCAGAATCAAGTCTAACCTGCTGTAAATCAGGCAGGGACTATCAGTGACTGCTTTTGAAAGAGTGGGCATTTCGCCTTTCTCCATTCATTTACCAAGCTCTCAAAAAGAAACTGTGTTTACTTCACATAGATCTTGTTGTGATTAATCCATTGATATTGCTAAAGCACTGGAAAGAAGTCTGCTTAAACTGCCTTTGTACATGTGTTTTTTTTTTTTTTTTTTCCCTAAATTCCCTGCAAACACTGTGCTATGGTCTCTGTTATCAATAATTTTTATATGAAAAAGTCTTTCTCATTGCAAATAGAGAAACTCACTCTAAACATACAGAACCTCAGTGAAATACAGAACACTCAACTGGGACAATAACCTATACCCTAAACTTTTTAACCCAAGAACAGGCATCCAGAAGACTCATTTTCTTTAGATTATTCTCTTCATGTCTTTCACTGGTGATCAACTTCCCTGAGAGAAGAGCAACACCGTTGCATGATTACACCATAATAACGGGTCTCAGTGTTATACCAAGTCAGTGTTGATGCAGCATTACTGCCATCTCACGAGGCCAGCGGAGACGGTCCAGGAATAAAACCAAAGCCATCAGACTTCTTGCCGATTCATCTTTTCGCTTATTTTGATGATGCGCAGACCTGCATCATACTAATATTAGCATTTAATTTGATATTTGATATTTGACTACATTTAATTTGGTATTTGACATGCCAAAACTGCACATCATTTTGTAGATACTTCATGAATCACTTCTACCATATATTAAAATATTACATAGAGTCTGCTGGCAAAGTGGAAATACTGAAATCTTGAAAAATTAGAGCTCACCAGACACTGAATGAGAATCAAAAATGTCCCTCCCTGTTCTTTGCTAAATTCTTAATTTTATTCTACTTTTGTTTCTGATGTGTTCTGCAACTGATTTAATTTTATAAAATGTGAAGCAAGTGTTGAAAGCTCTGCAAAGCAGCTATTCCAACTAATCAATACTGTCAAAGTAAAAGGAAAAAAACCCACAAAAGCAACAAATAAAAATGGAGAGCAAATCCACATTTCCATGAATATTCCAGCTTTTAAAAAGTAAGGCATTTTTCGCTTAATTAAATTTCAATTTCCAAGTGATGAAATGAAATCAGAAATAAAAGCAGAATTTAGAGAAAGTGCACAAATATAATCTTGCAACTGATATAACAGCGATACATTTTAAGTTCAATGGCTTATAACAAAAAATAATTTTTGTTCATATTAGAATCACATAGAAGATAGCTCTCCAACTGCTTTTCTTTCCAAGATGAAAATTTGTGTAAGAAATCTTGGAAGCATTTATTGCATATATAAATACTTATCTCTAGATAGAATTACTCATTTATGCCGTGTCCACGGACTATGAATACATGATTTTATATTTTGATTTTGATTTTTCTTGTTTCCTTTTTTTTAAAAAAAAAAAAAAGATTCCAAACCCCACAGCCAAGTGCCTAACCTCACCTCAATGTTTTCCAGTGCAAATCCCATGGCTTCTCTAGTTTCTCCAAGCTGCACTGAGTTTAAAGAAATGCACATTTACCTCTTTTTATCTTTAGATCAACATTCAGATGTTTTTAGTACAGAACCTAGCTTGTTTCTCTCCAGATCAGTCAGTACATGGTAAAAACAGATATTTTGGCTAGAGGGATACAAAGTGGAATAACCCAAGCTCATTCTTCAGCCACACACAGACAAAGCATCTGCTACTTATTTTACAAGTTGCTAATGACAGAGAACAGTTTTCAGCTCCTACTGAAAGTATATAAAATACAACCATACTAGAAAACCCTCAGATAGAAGGTACTGGAGTCTTCTTTGCAAAAACATGCTGCTGTATTTTCAGTGAATATAAAAAAAGGCTTTTATCTTCTTAATTTTCTATCTCCTGTTCCTATTATATTATTTATGAGCATACTTTTATTTTCCTGTAGATTTCTAATATCCTGACTTTTTTTTTTTTTTGCTTCTCCTTACACTTCATAAAATTACTTCGAAAGCTAATCCAGGCAAATCAAATTTCTCCCTGTTTAAAGTAAACACAGCCACCACTGTTCCTTATTTTTAAAGAATGATGCCTCTAACCTTTACAATATACAAATTGTTATTCTTCTTCCTGAGTACAGAAGCTTTAGATTTCTAGTACAGAAGATAAATCTCAGTCTCAGTTCACAGAAACATAAGTAGGCATTAAGCCTTGGTTGTGCAGGCTAGAAAAAACCACCTTATAAAACCTAAAAATCTTTATATGGAACTGTTTCACCCCACATTTGCCCAGGAATATAAAGCGAAGACAGGCAGCTGCTGTGGAAGAACGAAAAGTGTTAAAATTCTGAAGCCCTGCTATATTTAATTGCATTCTCTTCATTTCAGAAACCTTATTTAGATGGGAAATCTTAATTAGGCTAACATAAAAACAGTGCTGATATTCTCTTCACAGGGTTTGGTCATGAAAACAAGCCTGGACTAGTCCTGCTGTCTTGGTTTAACTTTTGTAAAATGTTGGTCAAAATGTGATGCTAGAGGTATGCAGTCATCTGGTATTGCACTTGCTGACAGACGGATGTGTTCTGAGGCAACGGATAGTGCCAAAGTTCTTTCCATTAAACGATCACATTTGCCAATATTTTGCAAAAATTAAAATTTTCACCCTTTAAAAAGAAGATTTAACTATATATGATATGACACAGTCTGCTACTTAACATCACTGCATTTATTCAAAGGAAAGCAATTTTCAAGGTAGGAACAATTTTTAACGTATTGTTTCCTTTTTTCCTTTTGATCTGTGACTCCCTTTATAAAGTTTACCTTTGTTTGTAGTAAATAGAAATGCTAGTGAATGATTAAATTAGTCATTAAAATTGGATCCAAGCAGAATTCACCAGAATCGGTATCCTTTATTTAAAAGCTACTCTTTTGAGAGAGGGAAATCCAGTGAATTTATCTTCATTACAGAGGCGAAGAGTGGATTTCTCATAAAACTAATCACTTCAGAGCCAAACTCATGGCAGCTGAAGAACTGTGAAAAATTCATGATCCTGAGAGAAGGCCAATGGCTGCTGTAGACAGAAAAGTAATTTCCAGGGTTTACTAAAAGATATCTCAAGATACGCCAGTTTATGGAGTAGTTAACTATTCTTAATAGTTAATAGCCCTGCCACTAAACAAGAAGATATTGGTGGTGATAATGGACATATAGGAAAATTAAAAAAAAAAATTACTGAAATTTTATCATCATCTATAGCAAGAGTGCCACTGGTTTGGCATATTTCACCAGTAATCTGCAGTAAGAATTCAGACCTCATTTTGGAGTGTTATAAATTCTATGTAAAAAACTGCTGAATAACACTGATGATAAAGAACAGAAAACATTTTAAAAGGCAACAGAATAAAAAAAGAATGGAAGCATAAAGAAACATTAGACATACTAGGAAACAGACAAAAAAGAAAAAAGAGTTGATTGGCACTTACGGCACACAGTCTTGGACAAAGTGGGAAACAACTGAAGACATCACAGGTTGCTGTTCCACAGCAATGACCAAAGGACAATTTGGTGTAACAGTCAACAACAAATTGAAATCTTTCAAGGCACAAAAAAACACCAAAGCTGAATTTTGGCTACATATTCAATGCTTCTAGATAGTAACGACACACTTACCAGCAAGAGCTAAGGGACCAAAGTTGCCATTTTCCACGTGTCCTACAAGCATGTGTCATGAGGTGTTCACACCCCTAGTTAGATGATGAACCATGGACTGACAGTAATGGAGAACTACATCCAAAACCAGGCCTCTCTCTGCCTGTGGGAGGTCATCCTGGTGAATTACCCTAGTGGGTTCAGAAGCGCTCCCTGTGAATGGACCTGAAAATGCTGGAGGAAAAGCTGGACCTCAACTGCATGTCCCTGATGTCTCACACTCTCACCCAACCAGAAGGACCCACAGCCATGTTCCAGTCCCCTCCTACTCTTCTTACCCCTGACCAAGCCCACATTCTTAGCCAAAGCGTGCAGTATATGGTATGCAGTATAAGCGTGTTTATGTCTGCAAGAGATCCAGTTGGTCTTGGCAGAAACATCCCATGAACCGTAAAAACATTCAAACATTTAATTACCTGGATAATCAAGAAATAATGTTTGGCCTCTGCCCTGACCGATTTAGTTCACTTCTGTAGATGAAGCTAGATACAGTTATTCAGAACCCTCTGAGGCTCTCCTACTGTTTGCTTGCAGCCAGGAAAACTGACTTTAAGAGAACTGTTCACAGCCATTTCAGTTCAAAATGCAGTGCAGATGAGCCAACGACCTTTGAAATCAACAGAAAACAGAAACTAGACTTCTGAAGATTGCAAAGAAAAGACAAGGAAAGTAGAAATAAAAAATATACACAAACCCAAAGTTTCTGAATATGAGTAAGTAACATTTTGCAGTCATGCTTAAAGTCTCAGACGGAAAAGTATGCAGAAAAGTATTTGCAGTGGGGATATCCCCTATCCACTCCCCTTCAATTTCCTGACTATCAAACAAGAGCAAACAGTCCTATTTACATTTTTCTCATTGCTAATTTGAACACCAGACTTGTAGAGGATAGAGGCTGTTTAGTATAAATTTACATATTTCTCATACTAAAGAATGTTTGTCAAGAAATATTGTTTCTACGCCATCTGAGAAAGAATAAATAGCATGTTCAAAATCCCATGTCAGATGCTGGGCAGCCCCTCTCCAGGATGCAGGATTCTAATCCCACAGGCACCTCCTGCACATGTGTATATAAAATGTGTCATGATCTAAACATTTGAGATTCATTGAGATTTATTTGAGATTTATTTCCACTCATCTTCTGAAATCTTGTGAAATAATGTTCTCTGGGTTTACACAGGTTTTTACACTTGGCTACCAACCGTAAAACAACTTCCACCCTGGACTAGTGAAAGGAGGTCCGTCCAGTGCTTTCTGTAACTGCACACTCCGTGTCTGTTCTTCAAAAAGCGTAATAATAAAACCATTTCTAAAGAAACTGGGCTAATTGCCACACACCTCAATATGTTAGTCAATAATTTCTATGAACATATACCATAAAAACAGCAGGTAAGTTGAGAGAGAACCCAGAAGCTTTTCTACTAAGTTACCTGAAGTTTCAAACAGGCATTTTTCGAGACAAAAAGGAACAACTATTCTGGAAACTTTGGATTACTTTCTTTTTTTCCTATTTTTCCCTTTCATGTCTTGTCAGTATGAATAATGAAGGGTAAACACGCAGCTGGTTACACATTCAATAGCAATCTGGCTTTCTCCTGGGAATGGAACATGCTACATTCTGTGTAATATACTGGTGCAAAGTAAGGGAGAAAGAATAAGAAGCCCCAACATAAGGATGATTTTCTTTCACTCAGTCAAAGACATTTTTAGAATTTTTTCCTTTGTGTGATGATAAACAGCTTCAACTACAGTCGAAAATGTACGGAACGGATTTCCTTACATTTTAAAGTACTCCTTGTCCAAACCCAAGAAAATGTAAGAAAATTATATTAACTACTAGTAACAAACGTTCACTCAGTCAACCTCTGTTTACAATAACATTACCTCTAGCAGCCAATATTACAGGGCAAACAAACAATAAACTGTCATGCCAGATTCTTATGGAAATAAATGTATGAAATGGAGGTCTGCAGTGTAACCCATTTAACCAGCGCAGAATATGCTGTAATGGTTTGTTATAAAGCTTCAGATAGACCCCAAGCAAACATTTACTGCCTGCGTTACAGAAGGGAGAGGCATTCTCAGGCTTTTACTGCAGGATGCACTATTTCTCCCAGCCATTCAGAGCTCATTAGCTGTCAAGGCGGAGGCAAGCAGCAACTGTGACATGAGCTGCTAAAAATATCTCTTATTGGCATCTGTTCTGTGGTATTTGTGTGCATTGGAAACTTCAGTGGGTGTGTGAAATTTTCCAGCTGCTTATAACATATAGGACTGAGCCTTAAAAGATAGTCACAGACCTTGTGTTATACAGAAGGGAAGGTTTAGAAGAGGTACAAATAAAAAGGGTGTCACTACGTGCTAGAACACTGTACGCTGCTTTACACCATGCAGAAGTTTGCTTGCAAATAACCATGTTTTTGCAAATTATGGTGAAAGTCTGTCCAAAAGCTAACTGATTCTACTATTTCCAAAAGCTTGCCAGACATATAATATGTATTCACCCTGAGAGTGTCTGCTTGATTTCTTCTCAGTGTACAGCAGACTGTGACTTATTTTTGCTTGTAAGAAACATTAAACATTGTTTTTTCAGAATGCCATATGTGTTAGCTTCACCTATATTTCTGACTCCCAATAAAGCAAATATAAGGCTGAGAAAGAGGAACTGGTCTTTTAGGTTTATTTTATAAGTTCAGTCAATAGACTGGAGAAATCAAAATCCGCAAAGCAGAGGCAGAAGTCACCAAGCAGGACACTGAGCAGACTGCCTACTGTATGGGAGCCCAGCATGCAGCGGTGGGGAGAAAGGCTGCCCTGTGCCACTGCTCACTCACTGCTCACTAGCCATCGTCTGCACATTAACTGCCTCAGTAGCAGGCAACACAAACTGCAAGTCTTATTCAATGGCAAAGTGCTTATATTGCATTTTGTATCTACTTTCCAAATATGAAAAATTTTTCTGCCTTACTGCTTTCTTTTGTGGTACAGGTTTAAAATAAAGACATATCAGAGAGAGGAAGAGTGGTTCAATGTTTCTTTAGGATTTCTTACAGAAAAAAACAAAACAGAAAAAGGAATCAAGAAGCTAACTTGCAATAGGAATTTAATGTAATGCTGTGGGTCTTGTTAGCTATTTGAGCTGATATTTGCAATCGATATAACTGTCTGTGGCAGGTGGTTGGACAAAAACAATAGAAGACGTGAGGACCACAGAACTACTTGTATTCAATTAAGGAAGTGTTATGTTATCTAGCATTAGTTATACTAAACAATTATAAAGTTGAAGAAGTCTTAAGTGAATTCAGATGGTAGAAAGGGAAAGAGCTGCACTGCAACCTGCATTCAGTGAAAGAAGCTTCAGTGACCTAAGGAAAATCCACCCACATTATAACCTCTTTCCAACTACTCAATGTGCATTCTGAAATTACTATACAATACAGCTGAGATAAGCAGAAAGCTTCCTGCTTAAAAATTATTGCCAAAGATATTGGTTCAATGTGCCTCCACAGGGAAATTGAGTAAGAGTTTAATTCCATCAGCAAATCTAGTGAGAAGAGCATTGATCATATCACTTTACGGAATACTTTGGCATTACTACGCAATTATTTTTTTTCTAAGTTGTAAGACAAGAGACCATTTCTTGTGAGATGAGTAACAAGGAATTACCACTCAGACAATGGAAAAGTTCATTCATTGTGATGTTGATCCCTAGCTTGGTGGCACTCAATATACTTTCATGATTCATTCCCAGTTACATGGCTTAGTGAATTCACATCATCAGAGATATGAGTTGGTAAAAAAGTAATGGGCATAGCTACTTATTGATCAAGTGTCTCTTGGTTCTCCATTTCAAGGAGATAATAAGTAAGCAAATATGCTAAAGACAGTGATGATGAACTTACTTCTTTCTCATAGATCCACACTGACAATTCTGATGTATGGCTAAGCACACTTCACAGAATCACAGAATCGTTTTGGTTGGAAGAGATGATCTAATCTAACCATTAACCCAGCACTGCCAGGTCACCACTAAATCATGTCCCTAAGCACCACATCTACACGTCTTTTAAATACCCCTAGGGACAGTGACTCCACCATTTCCCTGGGAAGCCTGTTCCAATGCTTCACGACTCTTTCCGTAAAGAAATTTTTCCTAATATCCAGCCTAAACCTCCCCTGGCACAACTTGAGGCCATTTCTTCTCATCCCAATGCTTGTTACTTGGGAGAACAGACTGACCCCCAACCTTGCTACCACCTCCTTTCAGCTGTAGAAAGTGTTAAGGTCTCCCCTCAGCCTCCTTTACTCGAGGCTAAACAGCTGCTTCTCACGCGACTTGTTCCATAGATCCTTCATCAGCTTCGTTGCTCTTCTTTGGACATGCTCCAGCACCTCAGTATAGTGAGGGGCCCAAAACTGGACACCATATTCCAGGTGTGGCCTCATCAGTGTCAAGTAAAAGGGGACAATCCGTTCCCTACTCCTGCTGGCTGCACTATTTCTGATACAAGCCAGGATGCCACCTGGGCACACTGCTGGCTCCTATTCAGCTGGCTGTCGACCAACAACCCCAGGTCCTTTTCTGAGGGGCAGCTTTCCAGCCACTCTTCCCCAAGCCTGGCCCTTGGCCTTGTTGAACCTGGTACAACTGGGCTTGGCTCATCGATCGAGCCTGTCCAGATCCCTTTGTGGAGCCTCCCTAGCTTCAAGCAGATCAACACTCCCACCTAACCTGGTGTCATCTGCAAACTGACTGCGGGTGCACTTGATCCCCTCATCCAGATCGTTGATAAAGGTGTTGAAGAGAACAGGCCCCAACACTGAGCCCTGGGGAACACCACTTGTGTCTGGCTGCCATCTGGATGGAACTCCATTCATCACCACCCTTTGGGCCTGGCCATCCAGCCAGTTTTTCACACAGCTGAGAGTACACCCATCCAAGCCATGAGCAGCCAGTTTCTCCACTTAATCAGTTCCTCCCAAGAAAATGCTGTTTACTGCAAAGTAATCTTGTATTTGTAAGCTTCTTAGAGTACTGAAGATAAAATTTACTGAGAAAGCAAAAGGATGCATTGAACCAACAAAATCACCTGTTTCTGTGATCTGTAAAAGCACATCATTGACTCAGGAACTTGGATAGTGTAAAATCTATTAAGAGTTAATAGCTCTAACAACTGTAGAAACTTTGAATGGCAATTACACAATGTTCAGAACTCAACCAGCCTGACTCCGTTGCGGACCCTTCTGCAAAGAGAGTCACATCAGAAAGAACGCTATCTGTTTTTCCTCTTTTGAAATATGCAATATTAGAACGAAATTTGATTCCAGCTGAGGGGAATCAAATTGAGCAGACACAGTAAGCAAATGAAGCAGGACAAAATAATTTGGCACCACAGCTTTTATCCCCAGCCTACCTCTGGCCTCCAGAGCTATGAAGAACTTTGCCTGTGAACTCTGAGGAGCGCAGTGTGGCATTTATGCTTGCCTTCCCAGGACCAACTGTCCCCTCGGTGTCAATACTGCAAAGTTAAAATCGTGCTGTAGGTTGCCAGTCCTGCAACCCAAGCCTCTTCCCATTGCTATTGCCAGGAGGCAATCCCACTGCTCAGAGGAGAGGGCTCATGCTCTGCTATGGAGCCATGGCACTTCGGATATCCGCTGCTGGACAGCTGTACAACACTCGATCCTGGCAGTGCCCGCTTCTGCGGCCAAAAGGAGTGAGAGCTTGTGGCCTGGGATAAAGATTCTGAGCATGCCTGGGCAGTCACCCTGGCAGGAGTTTCAGGCACCAGCCGCCTCTCTGCATGAAGTCACCCTTGTAGACAGGGAACACGGACAGTAAGTAGATCTGGCTGTGGAAATGCGTTAGGCCAGAGCTTTACATACAGTGTCGGTGTCACCCATGAGTACCAAGGTGGCAATGTGTCACCTCAGTGCCAGGCTGCACCTAGCAGTATGATTTACAAGTACAGTGGGGCTCCTGACTGACATCTAGCATAACATTTAGAGAGTACATGCTTTAAATAATATCAAATACCTTTTTTGTACATTTCTTTTAATTTTTACAAAACAAAAACAATCCTAAAAAAATAATCTAAATGAACAGTTAGAAGACAAAGAACAGAGAAAGCAGCGGTGAAGCTGAGGCTAAATTGAGAACTCAGGAGAGAGTGTGCTGAGGAGAGGGAGAGTTAACGAAGCACAGAGGAAGGATAACAATAATAAAATGGCCCAGAACAGCAATGAGAGATAAGGCAAAAGCTGGAGAAGATGACAGGTGAGAATTCAGTCATCAGTGAAACAGGCACGGGGAAGATGAAGGTCCATGGACTAGGAGAAGTGATAGGAAATTCATACTCTGTAATACTGCATTGACATGATGAAAATTACCTGTGGAAATACCAGCTTTTAATTCACATGCTATTTATCTCATGGCCCTATCACAATCCCTTATCAAATTATCTTTTGAATTATGGGGTACAAAACGGCAGTGACTTCAAATACTGTCGCATGGTTTACAGAGTACAGTTGGACCTAATACCACAGGAAAAAGTAGTCTAGCTTCCAGAACTTGTCACAGATATGTGACACAGATTTTTTCATCATTATCCAAGGACAAATCAAGAATAACTTCTGGCAGTCAGTCAGTGAATTAAAAAAAAAAAAGAATTCCAAAACTTGTACCAACTTCCTCCTCCATTTATAATAACACAGACTCATATATTTTAATGGCAGTATACCAATGCAACCGAATGCAAGCATTTACTCATTCAGTGAGGGTTGATATGGAGATCACAGCAAAAGAATGCATCCTAGAAGTTACTTTAACTCAGTATACAGCAAGGGCTAAAGAAGGTATAAAGACATACAGGAGGTGCTAAAATATATTCAATAAGGGTAAATCAAAATAATCTGATTTTATAAAATTAATGTGGAACGACAGGCTAATACTTGTCCAGCTGATAGGTTTCCACCTCTAAATATATAGTGGAAATCTATCGTGTAGGATATACAAAACTGTAAGGCGGGCATAGCATCACTGAAACTACTTTAATATTCACTTAACGAGAATCCAACCCTTGAAGTCAAGACAAAAATACCATAATTCTAACTAAAAAGATGTAAAATCAGAAATAAAATTAACCTTTGGTAGTGCATGTGAACAGCACAGTCAGAATTTGTTGCTCTTTACATAAGTTTTTCAATAAATCATATATTTTTTACCAGTTGTAGGTCAAAGTACATTCTTAAATGTTTTAACTCCATGTTCTGATCATGCAAAATGAAATTTTGAGATCCACACATTGTGTCTGTAAGTCCTAAAGAGATAAAAACAGAAGGAACATATAATTCTTCATCGCCCACTTTAAAGCGCACAGCTGGGTGAATACCAATACAACACGTAAAATAGGAGGATGTCTTGTATTGCAATGCTCTTCTCTGTCCCTCAGATGTCATACCCATGAAGGATAGCTTATATGTGATGTAGTCTGATCTTTTCACAGGGAGCAGTCATGCCGTAGCATATTTTGTTATTAATAAAAAAATATTCAAAAAATTCTAAATGAAAATAACCTGTCCTTGTCTTCCTATCATGAGAGGAAATACATTCTGCTATCCAGGGCTGGGCATCTTGGAGCACCAGGAACATATAGGTCCTCTGTTTTTTTAAAAAACAGGCATCTACTTATGAATTGCTCTTTAAGTGAACAGTCAGTGGGAATTTGATAGCATTTTGCCAGAAGAATGTTTTTCCTGTGGGCTAGCACTGCTATGGGCAGCACAGTGTCACTTCAATGAACTCCAGTTTACCAGGGCATGTGTGAATGATTTCTTTATGCAAGGCTCTCAGAGCCAACACGCATCTGAAGGAAACACGCTGTTTTGAGAAATTCTAGTCTTAGTCTCCTCCTCACGCCCTAGTCTATAAAAATAAAAAGTTAGCTTAAAAATGTACTAGAGAAATAAAACTGCATCCAAATAAAATTTATTCACTCCCAGGCAACCGTGTTTCCATTTCTAGCTTACTGGCAGAAGATGAATTTGTGACTTAAGGGCAGAATTTTACAAGTGGGAATATAGCAAAGAAGGTACCCTTATACAGTACGGATTTCTCTGCTATGGAATGTGACCTTTCAGATTGCTTTGAGTTGCATAGCTGAACCTCATTAAAGTTTACTTCACAGTTAGGGACTACTATAGTTCTAAAATTCTGTTGCTTCTAAAACTGTGAATTGAAAAAATGACTATACAGTCCAAATAGATACTTTTCTCAAAGAAATACATTCATTTTACCTGCTCGGAGTGTTATTCTAGAATATTCAATAGGAATGTAAAACTATCATTTAAATTTCTTGGTAGAGGTGCTAAAGCTTCTTCATTACCAAATCCCAATTACATCAGCATGAATATTCCCTTCTTACTTTTTTAAAAAATTGCTCTCTGATATTTGAGCCCCTTAAACAGAGCTAATAAGGCCTAAAAAGGTGCAATAAGTATGATGCATATGTGTGTGAATGTAATAATAAAAATTCACTAAGCACCACTTAGGAAAACACAGGAGAGAAACAACAGCAATTTAATGTTGCTCTCAAGATGGAATGGAAAAGCTTTTTATCTCCAGGTGTATGGCATTCAGAATAACCTCCTTAAACAAGCTTTTAGCAAGCAAGGAGAAAGTGCTGTTGTTTATTCTGAAGCCTAGCGCAACACCAAAAAAACCCCAACCCAAACCAAAAGAAGCACAAGATAGGTTTTTTTCCTTTAAACTGGATTTTTGAAAAACTGAAGAAAGGTGTTGCTGTTTCTTTAAAGATACGGCTCAGTTAAGCCAAATTTACATTAAAATCTCTCAACTAATGGTGATATAATGTTCCTGGTGTTCTAATACAGTAACATTCAGATAATATTTAAAAATGGCAATATAAATTAAGTCTTTTCCACTAAATTGGTCTAAGTAGTTCCTGTTCAGTGGTATATGCAGCACAACATTAAAGCATATCGAAAGCATTTTTGTATTGCTGTTATTGATTAGTGCAGAATTCTGCATTCACTGCAGTGGCATCTGGGGACCAAATCACAGGAAGATGAAGGCTATATCTGCATGGTCAAATTGGCTCAATCATGCTGTTAATGTATGCAAATCTGCTATCAGTTTTGAGGATCTGTGAGTTCCTAAGGAATGCATGTTTGGGTCTAATAGGATAACCAACCACGGCACAATTCGAGGGTGCAGACAACTTGGCAAAAAAGCCAATGGGATCTCCCACATGTAGAAAAGAAAGTTGTCAGTTAATAAAACATTTTAATTAATATTTTTTGGTGTGTTTTCTTTTCTATGATTTTGAGAAACAGTTTGCCAGAGAAGTGATCATATGGCACTGATATGCTTTCACATATTTCCACCTCAAGAATTACAATTATACAATTATAATTTAATAATAAAAGTAGTAAATTTTTATTATGATTTAGATTGATTTTGTACTTCTTAATTATCTTCTTGACATCATGACAGGCTTTCTAGCTCTTTCTTTTCTGAGAAGTTTCAAAAGAAAAAAGAGAATCCAAAAGAGGTAAAAATCCAGAAATAAACCAGCTAACTTAACACAAATGCTGGCTCAGGGGAACTCTCCAAATTCTCCAGAATTAAGTTACAAGTCATTTCATATTATGATGAAAGGGGTAACAACCATGGTTGGTAACAACTTACAACCATGAACAAAAAAACCACAAGAAAACCACATGAAATATAGGCAAAAGTATTACCATCTGCATCCCTCCTACCTTTCACTGTTCTGATTGCATCAAACATGCAGATCCTAAGCAGAAACCTTCAGTCAGGCACAGCAAACAGCAGGGCTTCCTTCTCCGGGAAGAGAGGAGGCTGGACTGGGAATCTGGGACCTTTTACTCTAACCTTGACTAGCATGATGCTGCAACAAGTTCAAAGGTAGACCTTCTCAAATATAAACAATGGGCACAACATTACCTATTTCCTGGGGCTGCTCTGAGGATTAATGGTCAGGCAATACTTCTGCACAAGCTTTACATATTAACGGATGAGGAGAATCTTTTGGAAGATCAAAAGAATAGAAGTTATACCCTTAGGACTCCCAGTGGAGTAGATTAAAAGATTATTGGTTTATGTTTGGCAAGAGCCATCTAGAACAAAACAATCACTTCTTGAGTAAAGACAGGATGATGTGTGTCTCCAAAGGTGCTGGAATTAGGGAACAGTGCATCTAGGGAGGCAGAGTGTGAATGCATGTGCAAACCCCCACAAGGATGACAACTAGAGACTGAAGTGCTACTGATTTTGTAAAAACAAAATGTGCTTCAGCCCCTTTGGAAGAGAAAAATTCTGTCATCAGTCAAGAGCTGATGACTCCTGGAATGCTGTAGGTCAAGTTTCTTTAGGATGAGGCCATTCTGTGTGTGTTGAACACAGAAAGCACTTGTTAAATACATAACACACTCTTGTTTGCCCAGCTCCTCGGTCTGAAGCCACAGAAGCTACCTTGACGCTCAGTAATTCCATATATGAACTTGCTGCACTGTTTTAAGAGAATGAATTGGCTTCAGCAAGTTTTGTAGTTCATGCAGATACCTACACTGACCAGCATCTGTAACAGCCAGTTAAACCTACCGTGGCTCTTTCATTACTACACTGGTGTCCTTTCTGTAGACACTTGTTTACTACTCATATTTATAGTTAAACTATAACTCCCTGAAAAACATTTTCAATTGAAGTATTAAAAGAGCAAAGATAGCTGTGTTACTGATGACCAGATAGACTTATAGCAATTTTATAAATCTAAGTGCTATATATTGGGATTAAAATGCTTGTAAAAATTGATAAAGACTCCCTAAAAATACACAGATCTGTTGTCAGCATAATTCATTGAACTATGAATATGTATGAACTCCTATTCCACTTAAGTGTATGAATTAAAAAATATTAAGAACTTGGATTAAAAACCATATATCTGCTATATATTAAATCACCTTGAATAAAAACACCAATTAAAAATTAAAAGTTCAGTGTAAGGACAGACAATAATATACACTGAGAAAACAAAGAAAACACTGGACTTTTTTCTAATCTTATGTAATAAAAAGCGTCACAATTCTGCTGTGGAAAATGCTATTCTGTCATTAATATAAAGTCAGCACATACAGTTTAATTTACTTTTGATTAGATACCCATTGTATGAGTCAGTGCAGATCTTAAAAATCTATTATAAAATACCAGAGTCAGGAGAACAATAGTTAATACAAAGCAGTTGACTCCTTCTGTTGATTGACTTTGATTAGCATGGATGGCAACCACACATGCACAGGAAGAAAATAAAACCCTGCAAAAGAACTCAGGGCTCTGTATGTGAAGGTGCTGTCATAAGAGTCATGGTGCTATTTTTCCCCCAACACATTTCCAAAAAGGAACAAAACAAAGCCTAACAAATCTATAATAATAACATTTCTTATTTACGCTACACTTTTCAAGAAATGTTGCTTTAGTTTTCCTGGCTTGCTTTGCTGCAGAATGACTGGCATAATCAGAAAGTGGTTTTTAGAGTTACTTAACGAGCTTAACTCTACTTGCTTTGTCTTTTATCTAAGATCTTCAACACATTTACAATGGTCTTCTCTGTTAAAAGACTAAATTGTGTAGTTGAAAACCTACAGGTGTCAATGAGAAACAGCCAAGAGCTCACCACAAAGGTCACTGCAAGCAACAGGCAGTGCTTTGGTTTCCCAAGGATTGCCCTCACCACTGGGACTCAAACACATCTAAAGACCATTAGACACCAAGGTGGGACAGTAAAAACCAACTCCCCCGCTTTGAACTGCAAGCTCCTGGAACTAACAGTTTTTATTTAGAGGGGTTATTAGTTTTACCTTATGTACCACTCTAGGGTGCAGTAAGTGAGAGGCCGCACTTGCAGGGAGGAGTGGACAGGACAGGTGACCCTAAACTGACCAACAAGGTGTTCCATCCCATAGACATCATATTCAGTATAAAGCTGAGGGATCACAAGGGTCAAGCTCTCTTCTTCAATGGCTGGTGTCCAAGAAGGACTCTGTCCTCCCTTTGATCCCAATCCGTGTATTCCTGAATCCAGTTCCAGAATCCAGCTCCTGAATCTGGTTCCCATCTGCCACTGAGTCCAGTCTGGGACTTACCCAGCTCATGCCCACAGCATCAGCGGTGATGGTGACATAATTGCCATCAGGGAGGTTGGGTTTGGTATTGGTTTTGTATATATTTGTAAATATTTCATTTTATTGTTTTTATTTTAATTAAAGCAGTTTTAGTTTTCATTTCCAGTCCACAGGTTTCTCTCTCCCTTATTCCCTTTCTCTCCCCCTTTTGTGGGTTAATAGAGAGCATCTGTCATTTGTCTAGTGGCTGGCACAGCCTTAACCCATGACAACTTAAAATGCTATTTATTTGAAAACTATTTCAGCCTACTATCTTTGTTCTCCACTTCTTTCTTTTTTCCATTCTTTTTCTTTCTTTGTCCTTCCTTCCTACCTTTCTTCCTTCCTTCCTTTTCGCTTTCTCCAATCCTCCCACACGAGTGCCACAGCTATCCAAATATAAACATATTTGGTTTTGTAAATGAAGGCGTTCATGGTTGAATGGCTACAGATTTTCTAAGCAGACCATTATCACTACTTAAATACGATGTGGGGCATTTCCTTTTGGCGGTCTGTTGGGACAATTTTCCCCAACGGAGAAAACATGCAAAGATTATAATGCAGTCTCTCACATCAGTGAAGTAAACACAAAACCTGGTCCAGATGAAAAGTTTTAAATTTAATTTAATTTTAATTGCAATGACAGTATCTTGATAGTGTTCAGACAGTGCTCTAATTGAACAGGGAGTGTGCCAGAAAAGGAATGGGGTCCTGTCTGCCTTCTCTTTCCCAAGAATAGCAGTTTGCAGCTAGGTTACTCCATGTCTCTAGTCATTGCTTTGGGGACATGGATCTAAAGCTTTCTCTTGTCATCCACCTTTTATGATGGAGAAGATCTCTGTCCTTAAATCTTTTTTCATAAACTCACTGTCCAGGCACAATTTAGCCCCATGTGGCGTGACTGTGGCTAGTCAGAAGTTGCTCACCGCCTTCCTCCAAGGAAATGTTTCTGCTTGTCAGTGACACTCTCATATCTCTAATTTCCATTCTCCCTTATAAGCCATATTCCCCAGTGCCACAATATCTTCTGACGGACTGCGTTTCTAGAAACTGAGAACAGGAGATTGAAGGAACGTGTATTGACTAGAGGATGAGACCACAAATAAACTGCTCTATGAATTCCATGAGACAATATGGCAGAGTGGCCAAGTGAAAACACTGCAGCTTTCCTTGAGAAGGTTTCAGGAACTTTTGGTTTTGATGGAAACCCAAACCCTTTCACGGAAGGTCGTAATTTTTTAAAAAACGAAACCAATCCCAAAAATATAATAAAAAATGCATTTTTCTGCTAAAAAAAAAAAAAAGTAGCAGAAAGGGTCGTATTCATTTCAGTTAGTTTTAACGTATCTTAATGTTAGTCATGTTGTCTAATGTTATCCAGGCTCCCTGGAAATACCAGGACACAAACATCTCCTAGTGCTGATTCCTCCAAAAACATATGCTGAAGATACGATCTGACATGAGGAAGTGAGCAGTAGCTGTATTAGATGGATATAAGCTTTCCCCTCTCTGCCCTTTATTCCTCCCCCCATGCAGCAGCCCACCATCCCTGCAGCAGTGATTTGAGCTGCCAGGCTGTGACACAGTGAGGAAATTAATGGTCTGCATGAAAAGTGTCTCAGAGGTTCTTATGTTGAAGATTTATCAGTTCTCCTACTCTTTGCAGACAAAGAGAGCAGCACACTTCTGTAACATCAAACCAGTCTATGAGCTAGTGGATGAACTGACAACTCTCTTTCGCCATGGACTAGGAGGGTTAAGCAAAATGCACTTTATCTGAAATGTTACAAGATTTAGAACTGTAAGTAAATTTCCATCTTTCTGTCTCTCGTGTCTTCTTCTGGAGCTGTACAAAATTATTTTAAGATCTTTAAAATGGTACAATGAATTGACAATTCTTTTTTTATTAATTTCTGATTACTATATATTCCAATGTAATGTCATAGCACTAACAACAACAACAAAAAGAATAATTACTAAGCTAGCTATATCCTCCAGTTTCCTCTCTTCTTTTAAAAATAATGCTGGTGATTTAAGTGAAACATTTCAGACATCCCTCCTCAACTGGTTACATTAACTCAAGTTCAACATGGCTTCAACTGCCCCATGCATGGCTTTTTCTGTGGTGGAAGAGTACAGCGTCGGGCCTCTCAGAACAATTGCTGTAATTATTTCCTCAGATCTCTGGCCACATTCCCATTTCAATAGCAGCTGCTCTTCATTCTTACACCTCTACAACAGCCGCTGAGTTGTCTTGCTTTCGGTTCCTTCTGCTAGTACAGAATGGAGAAAGACAGAGGGGGAGAGAGACAAACAAACAGGAACATGTGATAGGATCTCCTCTTACAGGTACTGTCTGAGTATTTAAAAGATGCAGATAAAACATTTAACTGGCAGTACAGACATGAACACTGGTTTTGTATGACTTCCAAAGGATGACAACTACTCTTGATGACTATGATGCCTCTTTAGTATCTCATACTCCAACCCTCAAGCATTACTGACACAGATTAGCGATGAGATTGCAAGTCTGAGCAAGTACTGGCTCTTAGGCATATATTGCAGGCTTGTCTTGACTGCAGACATTAGGCTGACTGGAGATCATGATGAGAATATTTCATATAAAGCTGACTACGTTTACTTCCGGTTCATCATCCAACTTCCAATTCCTGACTATTCCATTGCACATGATCCCGCCAAGTACAGACTTGTCAGACTGTGTTCTTCAGACACCTATTATTTCCTAGAAAAGCTGATGACCACACCAAAAACACTTGCTACGTTATCAGTGACCGTTGACAACTCTGAGGCTCTTTTTGCTTAATTGGCAAATGTTCTTTAAGCAAAGAGCAACTCACAGGGCCAAATTATCTGCTGCTGAATGCTATTGGCTTATTTGGAGATAAGGCATGAGCAAATGTAACCCCGTATTGCCTCTTAATTTTAAAGTTGTTGCTTAAAAGAGAAGTTAGGTGCTTGGGGCACTGGAAAGCAGGAAAACTGTCTTTTAATTGTAACAATTATTATTGATTGTGATTAAGGATATAAAACATTTTCCATAAGAAGGTTTCTTGTTTTAATTGACAGGTCCACAAGTATGTATTTCTGTTTTAATTAGAACTACGTAAGACTTTAGCCATGTAAAAATAGTATAGGAAGGATAACATTACTTTGCTTATGTAAAAATTTCTGAAGACCCCTTATCTGAACTACTCACACATAGTGTAAGTCCAGATGAGGAATACTGAACACTCTTAACATCCTGTAATGCACTAATTTCCTGAAGAAGGCAGTAACACATGAAAGAAACAGGACACCCATAAAGGGGCAAATTTTGTGTTCGGTTATAATAGAGGCAATCTATCCAGCACTTATCCCATCCTCATGAATGAAGCCAATCTAAATTTAAACATATTTAAATCAAGGTACTTTGATTCAAAAGGGTACTCTGGGTTCACAGTCATTATACAGCATTCTTCGAAGCAATGTCTCCTTCATGGCCTTAATGCCCACATGTTGATCAGCACATAAATCTGTATTTTAAGCTGGGCTATTCTTCTCTGCCATGTAAACATTATTGCTCTACTGCTTTATGGAGGAGCCTTGAATAAATGCAGATAACAGATTCTGGGTTGCTGTTAGTATTTGTTATTATTAATCTCCTTAGCAGAAGGACATTCTGAGAAACTCTTGAAATCGGCAAACTCTTTAAAGAGAATATGACAAGAGATGAGTGTGTGGGGGAGAAAGAAGAAAAATAGGTTCTTTAACCTGTAATTGTGACTCCCACACTGTTTCTTTCAACTGTCTGTGGTGATAGTGTTTTAATACCTTACCCCTTCAAGGCCGACACATCCTCAGTGTGGTTAAGTATTAAGCTTACTTTCTATTGTCACAAAATAGTACACATTTTAGAGAATCCGACCGAGTTCATAGATTTAGAAAGCAAGCAGTGTGTTCAGGGGGAAGCGTGGTGGCAAAAGAAACAGCCTGTTCATTTGGTGCTAACACAGTCCCTTACAGTCCCACAGTAAAGGGTGCGCACATTTGCAGTCATGCTTGTATTGATGGCCTGATTGTCAGTGCACGCACCGGAAAAGCAAACATGCACGCACAATTGCATAATTCACGTGGTACGCTAAGGCGCGATAGAAATCTGTGCTTACTCATCAATGTTTAGCTGAAGCAGACTTCATCCAGATGATGAACCAATAGTATCAAGAAGTGGACGCTCATCTGATCAGTCCCATGAAATGATTCCTGGAATTATTTGAGCTCCCTACAATGGGGGATGGGACCCGCATTCCAATTTTTGGATCTACTAAATTACAAAACCAGATGAAATGTATGTAACCACTCAACAAACTTCTAGCAACAAACCAAGATAACTATAGTTGTGTCAGTATGTGTAAAGTAACTACCAATTAGGAAACTATCAGTGCAAGAATAGTGGTTTAACATACCCAACCAAAATATCTCCAAAAATAGTACAATACTTGACAAAATGAAGGTGATTCCCCCAGCTTAGATTTTCACATATAGCACATATTTATAATTTAGTATTTATATCTTAACCTATTTTCCCATTCCTAAGAAATGAGAATTTTATTAGTGTTGATACTGTACCTGTTTTGAGAGAGAGCCAATTTAAATTTAATTTTAAACTAGCTTTCAGAGATGCTTCAGAGTAAATTAATACCTTCAATAACTAAATACACAGGTAGTTCATTACCCCTTCAGGAAAACAAATGAAGTCCTTTCTGGAGCAATAAATCTGACATGATATTAAAAAAATATTTAAATAAATCCTGTGAAAGATGCAAATAAAAACAAGATGGGTACAGGACAAAGTATGGTTTAACTCACAATTTCATTAAATTATCTTGGTCCTCCGCCGCTCAGCAATAGACCGTGACATTCACAGAACTGTTCATTTTATAACTGTTCACAGATATGTGCAGCGAGGACCTCTGTTCTGTGCCATTACTCATTTAAGGAGCATGAAGAAAGGGGCTGTTTCTTTCTGACACACAATGACACCACTTTTCCTCTTCTTCCTTACCAGATACACCTGCTAAACCACAGTTGTGTTGACGTGCACAATGAGCAAACACTGTGGTACAACAGCACAACACTTGGTGTTGAGGACATAGTATTTACAACATGGGAATTTTGGGGTTTAATTGCAGCCTGAATCAAGCTTGGTCCTGGGGACTGAAAGCCAGATCTTAGTGTCTGGAGTACATGAGATGCAAACACCTGGGACAGATATTTTCAGTTTCTTTCACTCCAGAGAAAGCCATTTAAGGTACTGCAACGCTGTTCATGGTGCAGCCAAAATAACAGCCAGTGAGGAAAACCAGGACATTCACTTCAAAATATCTGAACTAAAATGTTAATGTAGACACACCCTGTGACACCCTGGACCATGCTTTGGGTCTGTCAGAAGGGTCACAGCAAAAGCAGATGAGACAGCTTGTCCCAAATGAGAACAGGCTACTAATGGCAACTGCAGATCTAGGTGAAGCTGCTACATGGTGCTCCAGAAGAGGACCAAGAAGGAGGTCTACCTTAGGGGTACGCAGCAGGGCAGTCTCTACAGCACGGGGAACCGAGCAGGCAGACATCAGAAAGGCTTTCTATGGGTCTGTGCAGCTGCTTGCTTAATCCCCTGTGTGAAGGCACGCAGAAGCATCCTCCCTGCTGAGGGGAACAGCCTTCCCAAGAGAAACATGCTCAGTGAAACAAAAACCTCAAGCCTTACCTCTGCAGTCAGGGAGAGGGGTAGTGAGAAAAAAGAAACATGATTTTCATCTGTTAGTGCTCACACTTGCTCTTCATAAAAGCCTTTGACCGCCTCTCTGTAACTCAGGAGAGGTCAGCAATGATTCCTTCTCCCCGGTTCCAAAATCAAAGGTCCCCTCAGGAAGGCTGAGGGAGTGCATTCTCCTTGGCAGGATGTGAATATTACAAGCTGCAGTGGTATTCCCTATCCTCACTACATTGCTCCGTAAGAGGCAACCAAAACGAAACAGATTTTAAACAGAAGGGGAACACAGCTGGTGCCTTATCTCCATAATTGCAAAGTATCTATTTTTATCAGTTTTCTGTAATGCACTAATCAAACTACTATGGAAAACAATTACTGAACCTGGAATGGTAGAATACATAGACATATTAATATGTTACAGATGTAAACATACAGATATAGGGACTGTTTAGCCTCTACCACAGAAGAGGTTGTGTGCCCACAGTTTAACACTTCCCAAGACTCTGTACTTACTAGAGATACTTCTGTGAGGATCTGCTTTCAAGAGCCGGACACAAAATTTATGACTTCAGCTACTGAGGAATATTGCATCTGTCTAATATCTTTAATTTTACTCCCCAAATAACCAATACGCAAAATCTATTCAGCGGGTTTTTTAAAGTCTGCACGTAGCAGAAGGGATGGTGAAGAAAAGAGAAGTGCCTTAAATTTTGAATGGAGGTATTTACATTAAAAGATTAAATGCAACTTGGCTTTGGTCACCTACATGATGTAAGAGAGAGATCTTCTGAGTTCTGGACTCAAGTCTTTGCTGAGGAGTAGATGAGCTCCACAGCAAACACTGTCAGCTAAGATATAGAGCCAAAAAACTGCCTTCCTGCTCTTTGTCCTTCCCTGTCAGAGCAGCTGTACTGCTGAGTTCAAGCTGCACACATCTGGCGTACCACTCACTGTTGGCATTCACTCTTGCACAAATTAACCCTTAAATTTACTCAGGCTTATCATCAACAAATCATAGTAAACATCAATAACACATATATTGTGCAGAGACATTAAGAAATAATCAGACCAAAGAGCATTATTTTCACACTAAGGTACCTGAACCGTTCAGGGCTCAAGAACTTTGCTCCATGTCACACAGCTGGCAAATGAGTACATTAAGACACCATAACTGAGACGTGTGATTTGGAAGTCGTGAATGTACTTGGAAGTACTTGCAAGTATCCAGAACATAGCTGTGAGGAACATATATGAAGAAAATAAAAGAGAAGGGAAATATATGAAAGCTGTCTGTAATTAGACAGATTAAAGCAGACTCAATCCAGAGGTTTCTTTTATAGTTTTGAAAGTAGCAATTTCCCAAAGAGAGGAACCATGTCAATGCCAACTCAGAAATATCCAACCACTGAGCAGGAGCTAGATATGAGTCCTAAAAGACTCCTATTAATAATTTTGGCTTTAAGCTGAGGCTATTCAACTGAAATAGCAGAAGAGAAAAAAGAGGCATATGGGTGGGTCAAGAATGGCTAAAAATCATCAGTGTCAGGTTGCTGTGGAAAAAATGTTAAATATGACCTTGGGTTTTAATAGATGAAGTATTTCCAGCATAGACGGAGCGACATTAGCAACACTCTCTGGAAACTACATCCTGTATACCATGTACTGTTTTGACCACTGTTCAAGAAAGAGAAATTAATCCGAAGCAAGAGCAAAGAAGGCCCAATTGAATAAGTAAGTCATAGAAGTGTATTCAACAGAAGGTAAAAATGACAGAGCTTGGCTTGTTTAGCCCATCAAAGTAATAGCTGAAAGGGGACAGTTTTTTTCTAAATAGGAGTGGGATAATCAAGAAGAAGACATATTTAACCAATAATCAGTGCTATCACATGCTGTACAAACTGTATGATCATAAACTACCTATGAAAATTAAGGCTGAAGATGAGATTTCTTATCAAAATTGAAAAACACTCAGTGGGAGTAGGAAGTGAAGAAAATCTAAGCAATTTTGAAGATGGAGTTCATAAACGAGAAAGTTTCCAATGGTCATATGTCATAGTTACGTGCAGGAGCTGGTAGTTAGACTCAACAACCCAGGAGAAATACTGTGTAAATATTGGACTCATACAGGCAGCCAAACCAAAGTAAGACTAGAGTTAAAAGCAGTTAACTCCAAATGGAATTATTTTTTTCTCCCAGTTGATGAAATTAAATGGGAAAAATCACAATTTTTTATCCTACTTTTAGTCAATAAAATGATTAATTTTATTCTTGTGTTACTTAATCACTTTTTAAAAGCCTTTAAAATCTTGTTTGGTTTCAAAACACATCCTTTCAAAATGAAAAGCTGGAACATTTCTTTTAGAAACCACTGAAATGGCATGATTAATCTTTTCAAAGGTGTCTGCTTTTTTCAAAGACATTTCAGCCAAATCTGTTTGAGGATTCAACAAAAATTCATAAATTGTTTCCAAGCGGGCACGTTCAGCACAACAAAAGATGTTAAAAAAGAATTACGTTAATCCAGTCTTCAAGGACTTTAAATAAGAATGTAGCTGTGGTCAGAATCTTGGACTATTTTTGGAGTATTTCAATATCCCAAAAGGTGCCTCATTTTAGTTCACATATAGGATCTTTATTTTTATCCTGACAAGGATGGTGAATTGAAGACCAACTTGTTCAGCCTTAAATAGAGGTTTTTAATATTAAACAAAAACTGTCTGTGACAGCCAAAAGAATTAGTTCTTACTGGGTCTTCATGTCTCATCACCAGCTGTTGAAAGCTATATTTGATTCATCTGGCTGCAGAGTAGCCATCTCTTTTACAGATTCATAAGGCACCTTCACTCGCCTAACGTGCAAAAATGCTTTTTCTGGTTCACTTTCCAATATAACTTCCCCTCTGCTTCTAAAACTGATCTTACACATAATTAGACACTAATAATCCTCCTCCTATGCCCACCGGAGTAGCTGAAGGATTATGAGAACGTGAGTATGTGTATGACAGGCTGTGGACTCTCAAGACTTCAGTGCAGCAGGGCATTTAATAAAGGTCTTCAAAAATGCCACACAGAGAAGTCAGTACTATATTTAGACAAGTTTACTACCTTTATTCCTTGTTTCCAACAGAATAAAATTATTACTTTACATGAGGGCTCACTAAAGAAGAGTGCTTGAGAAAAGCATTTTAGTACTTCTAGCAATCAAAATGTTTACTGGTAAAGGGGGCTGAATACACTGCAACATTTTACTTCCAAACAAAATGTATCACAAAATCCCATTCCTAAATAGACTTTAATTTATTTCAAGTAGACTTGGTGTTTTCTAAGTCCAAAGTTAGATGTTGTACAACTATGTCAAGTACTTTATAGATGCCAGAGAAACTAAATTAAACACAGACACAGATTTCATATAATAGCTACAGCTGAATGACCTCTTCAATCCAAAGTGTATTTAAAATAAATGTGGGTTTGGGTTTTTCGTTCTCCCCAGGAAAATAGTTTCTTTACTTCAAAATTCCTTATATTTCAAAATGTGCCTTCCATTTGTTTATTCCAGAACAAAAATTTGAGTTTTGGGATAAACTTATATGGAAAAAAAACTAAATGAAAAATACAAGAATTTTTGTAGTAATTGAAGTTATTTTTCACTCAGTTTTACTGAACTAAGAACTGTCAGTAATTGCAATTACACAAAATTCTACATCCCAAGAGGTGGAGTGACCAAAAAAAAAAGTAAATATGTTTTTCAGTCATTATTCTTGTGGGTTATTCCTTTTGATATCCATACTAAAGTAGATGGATTAACAAATAGTCTGTATTTCTAGCAAAAATAATGATCTTAGTTTGGATTTACTTATTTGCCAACATTCATTTTGCAGAGTAATACAGATGCCGGTTTTGCTGAGTTGTCTGTAAGTATATAACACTTGTCTGCAAAAAAACAGATGTGATGTAGTTTCTTTAATGATTATTTTAGAAGATATTAATAAAACAAAACTTTTCATTCCACTCTGTAAAGATTGATATTTTAGGATAGATGTTAGAAAATATTTACTCTGTATGTGCCTCTTTTAGTCTGGACAAGAGTCCAAAAACCCCAATAACTTTAACAAGCAGATGTTCTGTTTTAATAACATCTGCAATAGCATGACAATTCCAGAAGATGGAAATGGTGCTTTTTACTAAAAAAACCCTGAAAATAGAAATAGTCTACATAGAACGTGTTACTAACAATGCTATAAAAATAACTGAAAAATATGAATAATGGGAGTTCACATGATAAAGAAGTAAAGGATGGGATTTTAAAGAAAGAATGAATTTATCAAAATGTATCATTCTAATTTTTTAACTTAGCCAGAAAATTTGAGAGTTGTTTTGATTATTCAGTCTCTTCGGATGTAAAAGCAAGGTACTAGAGAGCTCTTCAGCCTGCGCTATATCTGTGTGCCACAGGCTGCCGAATATCAGAGCTTGAGGGTCGGGTACCACCCCGGATCTGCACTACTCTGTTTTAAACCAGCTGAGGTGGGAGATATTTCCTGTGTTCACAAGTTTTTTTCTCTTTGCTCATATGCCCTGTGATGGTCTTTGAAAAGTGAAAGAGCTCAAATACATGCAAGTGTATGTGTACAGCTTTTAAACAACAGACGTCCAGATTTCAGTTGGCAAGACGAATCACTGCCCTGGTCACCGCTAGTAAGAAATGGAAATGCAGCACAAGTCGTTCAGCCAAACAGATGTGCTGCAAAGGAGCGGTAATCACCCTTCTCCTCAGAGGGCTCAAGTCTTGCTACCTTCGGTTTTTGCACAACAGGGAAAATGCTAGAATTCCCATTTTTCACACTGGCCAAGTATTCTTTGAGGAGCAGAGGTCAAGCACATAGCTTTCATTTTGAGATTCATAGATGGGATGCAGTGAAGCAGAGGCTCTTGCGGAATTCCACACTGTGGAAAACAGCGTGTCAGGAACAGATGGCTGGAAACTGCACCCACTCAAACCAGAAGTAAGGTACATTTCTCACTAGAAAGGATGTGGATTCACCACAGAAAAATAAAAGGCAAAAAACCACTCTCCAGTTCTTGATGACTTTGAAGCTTCACCACATCTTCCTCAGAGACCTGATGTAAGTTATGTCATTGGCAACACTGTGGGCTCACTAGAAACTTTAGTGGATAAAATTTGATGCATTAGGGAAATACAGTTTTCCTGAAAGGTGTGGAGGTTTAAGGGTTAGTGAAGTAAGCAGGAAAATCTTAGTAACTTCCACCTGCTACTACAGTTACTTTGGTTAAGGATCCTTGTTCCTTGAAGACAGCAAGCTGGGTCCACAGAATTTTTTACGTTCTTTATTTAGTTTTAACAACATAATATGGATTTTGTGCGCAAACACACATTTTCCAGATAAGTTTTTAAGAGTCTGAGGCTCAGATATTCTAAACATTGTCTTTGCTTGTTATCTCAAAAGCACACACAATTTCACTGCCTCCTTGCTAAGTGGCTTGAGAGTCACATTTCTCCCTTTATTGTTGCTGTGCTGTGATTGTCTGACTCAGTGTCCTTCCTAAGGGTCAGCACAGAGCCAACCTTCTCTTTCAGCATACTGTTACAGTTCAGCTGTTTCTGGGTTTGCATTCATCAGTATAAAATGTTTCACTGTGTAGTACTAGAGGTTTGGAAGGCCTTAAAGAAAATGCAACTGCTTTGAAGGTGGTTTTGTGCCTAAGTGCTGTTCCTTAGGCTTCTCTGTGTGCCCTACTGCAGCTCTGCAGGGGATGCACATGTCTGAAGGGCCAGCTGAAGTGCTGGGGACTGGAAATCCAGTTCCTTGTGATTTGGGATAAATACTACTTCTCTTTTGCTCCTTTTTAAGTTGGAGGTTATTTTAAGACCTAAGAAACAGACTGGTATTTCATTAACAAAAATTACCTGCTTCCTTTTTAGTCCCTTCTCTCCTCCTGACTATTCTCAGAAATCCTAAACACTATATTCTCCTGCTATTCCAGAAGGCTAGGCAGCTATATTAATGATTTTTATATTTTTAATATTATTTATTATAATACTTATTTATATTATCTACGTTGGTGTTAGGTACAGTGTTATAAGGAAGGGTTTGATCATGCACATGCCTCGCAGATACTTTGGCCGCTGAAGTGGCACAGACAGAGTGAATTTCGGCAGAGCAGCTCCTACCTTCATCCTTTCATACATCCAAATAAACCAGGTCAGAGTTCAAATGGGTAACCAGACCATTCTCAAAACCATACACTTTCCATACTCTCTTAACACACAGCCGTTCCTCTCAGATGCTTGAATTAAGCAACTGAAACATCCAAGCAAATTTGTAGCCTGAAAAAAAATAGTATCTCTAGGCTGTTGATATTTATTTTTAATAAATCCTGAAAAACTGAGCAAGTTCCAGGGGTCTGGAAGTGAGCCAGAAAGAATAAAAAAGCTGACATAGTTAATTATAGTCTTGAAGGGCTCTTAACGCTCACACATCCCTCTACAAACCTGAGGGGATATTGATACCAGGCTTCAATAAATATATTATGGAAATAGGGAAATATTAGAAGCATGGCACTGAAATTACACCTGGACAAATATACTACATATTACCCTAATAAATTTATGTGCTCAGTTGACAGCAAGAGCTATACTGATGCATTAGGATTAGATATATTAGCCTATATGCTGCTTGAGGAACTAACAACTGTCTAACTATTAAAAATATTGTGGTACAACAATCACAATCATAGTAATGAATTAACTGTCAGATCTGGTAACAAATTAGGGTCTAATCAGTCCAATCCTGAGGGAACTGCTTGTTGCCCCAGTGTTTTTCATTTGTTTCATCAAATGATGTACACAGATATGTCATCACAAATGGACATGTACCTTATTTCTGAGGTGGGGTGTGTGGGTGACACATCATTTCGGTTAAAAAAGAGAATATCAATGACAGTTCTTGTGAATCCATCTTTATGTTTTCTGCTGCAAGGCTGAATGCAACTTGTTATTTTTAATTCATTTCAGACAGATGACCTCAGAGAAGGTTAAAATCTCACTAGTATCTCAAGGTCTGGAAAACAGGTTATGTCATCCATCTTCAGTGGAAGTTCACATAAACAGCTTAGAGGGTTAGAGATCTGGTAGAAGAAGAATAACCTCTGATACCAGCTGGTTCTTCGGAGAGAAAGGCATAATAAGATGATGACTGGAAGCTGAAGAAAGAAGAATGAAAACTGGAAATGATGTGAAAATTTTTTTATCAGGAAGATTGGAGTAAGATATCACGGAGTAAATGGGCAATGGAAGATTCTGTCATGAGTTATGGGGCTTAGTAATGATATGAGGCCACGTGTCTATAGCCCGAATTATGAAAGATGTTCATGACCCACTGTCAAGCTTTAGCATCTTTGAAACCATGAGAAGAATGCAACTCAATTCCAGCTTCAGGAAAAAAAAACTACCATGTGTGCTCTTTTTGGTGACTCAAATCATATGAGATTTACAGAACCTTGCTTAGACCCCCGATAAGACATGGCAATGTCAGTAGCTGAAAGGTAACAGCTATTTCAACTGTGGTGATACCTTTACCATCTGCATTGGCACCTCACCCAAACACCATTTTAAAACACTTCAGATTATCAGAACACCTCTCAATCCTTTTGTAGAGTGAAGGGACGAGTCTAAAATATTCAACACCTACTTGTAGATAAAATTAATTTAACAATTGGAATATCACATTTAGAGCTCTTTGTGGTAAGGGAGAAGACGGTGGTTTCTTTTTCAAGGCATGGCTTTTACCCAACCCCAAACTGCTTCTGCATCTTATCATAAATTCAGTACCAAATATTTTGAAGCCCATTATTTCAAACTGTCAACGTACTGATCAGTCATCAAATATAAGAAAGGCATCATTCACAATCACAAGAATTTGTTGTTGGAGGAATTTGTTGTTTCCTACAAACAGCCAAGCACTCAAACACTGATCAGTTAGAAATGAAAACATCTGGCGCACTGCAGTGTTTATATTGCACTTATACAATTCAAACAGTTCTATAATATATTGATCGAATGGGAGAGCCTGCATTTGCAAAAAGTACTGTAACTGCTTAATAACCCTTGAGAGCTAAGCCTTTATCTGTATTCATATTTAAAGACTCCACACAGATAATCTCTAGCCCAGGTTAATGATTGTCCTTCATAGAACTTTTAAAAGAAAAAAAATATACGAGTCTCCTCCCTGATCTCAGCTGACAGTTATCATAATATCCTGATCGTGAACCCAGAAAGAAAATCCACCTTAAGTTTATCCAGGCTTCAGGATAACATCTGTAAATTGTTTAAGATTATCCTTACGATATCTAGCCCTAGTTGGGGGGTTTTTGTTTTTTTTTTTTTTTTTTGTACTGAAGTGTCGTAGAAGTCACATACTCACGCTCTGGGCACTGAGCACCACACAATCCTAAATACAGAAGACATACGGAACTCTAGAGGTCAGAGAAGTAACAGGACATCAGAACAGTTCTTTTATTCTATACAGATAAACTGTTGGGGAAAGAAATACAAAATGCACATAAAGTTGTGTAAGCAGACAGACAAAATGGATGCAAGTGCCAATCAGAATTCTTCCACTATCTGTATAAACAGTAAAAGTGAACACCTATTTTACCATCCGTTCTCCAGGTACAAATGCATACTCCCCTGCCCTGCCTATAACTAAACACCCATGCTAAATAAGCATCAAACTACCTGCAACCAGAAAAGCAGTGTACCTATCCTGCTGAAATCATTATCAGCTTCAGATGGTGAAAGAAGCATCTGCTTTCTGTTATCTTCGATCAGCTACCAGAACAATATAGTGATTGAAGTCGTGTCACTAAAATTTCATCTTACTTTTCTAAGAACACAAGAGAAGTGTAATTAATTTCACTCATACAGCAGGAAACATAAGACAAAAATCAATGCATATTTAACACGGTAGTAATTTTTACTAGCTGTCAAGTTCTGCTTTGATGTAGTGCTGATTGGCCCGTTTATGCTGTATCTCAACAAGGAAGTATTCTGCCCCATCAAGAAATTAAAGTGGGGCAGTGTTTGATTTGAGATGAATATAAATGTAGTTTAGAGTAAATGTTGCAGTATAATCCTACTCAAGGCTATCTCTTGTTGAACACTAGAAACATGACTAAACACCCTTCTAGGTAAACAGTCTTCTATCACTTCTTCTGTCACTTTTTGTTCTAAGTTCCAGGTACCAGGGTGCCCAGGCTATAGGGGCACGGTTGCCCTACATTATCTGCTACAATAAGGAGAGACAAAGAGAAACTTCTCAAAGAAACTCAGTCCTGCTAAGATCTGAATTGTCTGCCTAAGTTGCCTATTTGTCTTGGCAAGTTATGGACAGAGTCTTGGCAGATGGTCAGTAATCCTAAATTAGCCTTTCTAGTTATGTACCTAAAATTAGATGGGATCTAGCTGAGTGTCATTGCTATGTAACATACCCCAGAACAGTCTGGCTGATTACTATTATATGCATGTATGTGGACAATTTTTATTCTTTTCTTCTTACTTTATGTAGAAAACTCCCAAAGCAAATTTTCTGATAGGCAATGTCACTGCTGACTTAACTTATTAAAAGTCTCAGAATAATTATTTTCAGAAGCAACATTCTAAAGCAACTGCACTAGTGAAAACATTTTATCTGAAAGTGGGACTATATATTCTACCTTTTGCTCATTTGCAACTGTTTGGAAAGGTTGCCTGGCTTTGGCTAGCTAATTTTCAAGCCAGGTTGATGCTGGAAGCCTCGGGTTTCATTTCCCCTCTCATTTTAGATGTTTTAGGGGATTTGTATTCTTTTGCTGAATAGAGTACTGGAGAAGACAGATGAGGAAGATTATGTACTGTTTCCACTTGAGTCTGATTATTTGAGCAGATCATACAAATTTGAAGAACCATGCAACTGAACTTCTTAGTGCTTCCCTCTTGATCTGATAATTTGGTACTGAATCATTTGACTGTTCCTGGATTACTCCCTGATACCACCAATTTAGACTGTGATTTCATTAAAATAATCATTATCAGGGTAAATACGCCTCAGTGAGCACGCAGCTGGTGAAACACAGCAGCTAGAATGCAAGACAGCCTGCTTTAGTTTCACCTTTTTGTACATGCTTATATAAAGAATAATGAATATGTACAAAAACCTGCTGTACAATAGAACTTGAACATTTTACTTACTGTTTTATAATCCTAATGGAACAATTTCCAGCAAGATGAAAAGAAATTGTTCTGCCTTTCAAGATTTTCCTTCCACACTAAAATGGAATTATTCATTCTAACCTCAGATAAGAAGAGCGCAGTAATCCTTTTCACATTTATCGCATATAGAATAGGTATCGACTTGATAATAATGTTCCAAAAATGCACTTCTGAACAGTTCAGCACACTGCCATTAGCGCTTAACCAGCAGTTGCCACTGACGTTCTATAATCCACATAAATCAAAACTGGACCTAGACTCTTCACAGACCCTGCAAAAGGCATTAGTCTCTCTTTTTCTCTCCTTTCTTAGCATTTTGCATCTTTCTTCAAACGAGTTCAAAGGTTTCAAAGGTTTTAATAAATTGGTACAGAAGGTTTTTAAAGCTTTCATTTTCAGATATGTTTGTGATATCTTCAGAGTGTTAATGGTACCATTCTTTTATGTATATGTAATGAGACAAATAGACTAGGTAATGCTTTAACATAGAATAATTCTTGGTGTTATAACAACCAGTGAAATAGATAACAGCTTTAGGTACAGCAAAACTGTACTTAAAAGCTGATAACACTAAAGCACATCACCAAATGCATGAATCTATGAATTCATGCTGAGAGGTGGGTTATACATGACATTAATCAAAATTAATATCTTATTTACAATAAGGTCTCATCGGGCACAAAGAGCAATTTCTGACAAAACACCCCAAGCATAAGCTCCAGTCCTTAAACTATAAATCTCATATTTAATTTGCCTGAGCATCAAAATATTATGACCACTATTTAATTAGGTGCTATATTTCCTGCTCTCTTTAATCCTTGCTTGTCAAACTGTGAGTATACTTCTGAGATTTTAACTGGTCTGCTAGGTTTTTTTTCTGTATATTAAAAATGAAATCCTTCAGGAAGCTCAAATGTTCAAAGCTAATATGGTGACCTGTCTCAGCAGTAAAAGATTAACTACCGCATACCCATCAATAGATGTGAAGAAAAAAAAAAGAAGAAAAAGCTAAGGTGGAAGTGCTAGGCAAGCGACAAAACTTTAATCCATCTCTTATTTACTCTAAGAATATAGGAAGCAAAGTACAACAAATTTAGCACCAACAACACTTATATATGACCCATCAAATAATAGTGACAACTATGTTCTTTTTGAAGTATCAAATGCTTGCTAAATTATCATTTAACAAGGCAGACTAAGCAGAGAGCTAAATTTTCCTCAGGATCCATAACTTAGTATAAGGAGTTCTTCCACATGTCCCTATCTAACAAAAATATCGGCTTAAAATGAATTTATCCAGAATGGGCAAACATTTCATTCACACATCTTGACTCTTCATTCATTTGAAAGAACATTTCCTGGGTATAAGACTGTCAGATGTGATTATGCAAAGAATGGAGACATTTTAAAATATCAACTCTGGAGTATTTCTCAGACATTTCTGCTGAACAACATGGTATCCAAACATCAGTTCATATTACGTTTTTCCTAACATAGGGCAAAATATAATCTGTTAGAATGAATATGTCAGCTTTGAGACTCTATGTATAAAAAAGACAGAGAAGTAGAAGTAAACATGATAGCTTAACAAATGCTACTGGAGTGGACTTTGCTATCTCTTATGGTGATATATTAGAAGGTAAGAATAGAATCAACAACAATAGAAAATAAAAACACAAGTCTGCTTTTCCTCTCCTTCAGCGATACCTAAAATTCATTGGGGAGGCGAAGGCAATCCTTGCAGGTATTGTCCAAGATCCATACAAATGTGTGACACTGACGTAATTTTAATTGGTTGGTTGGTTTGTTTCTTTATAATACAAATGAAGGCTTTTACATGAAGAACTTCAGTTTTATCAACTTATTCCCTTATAAAGAAATAGAGATTACTTAACAAGCCTCATCTATAGGTTTTCCTCATTTCCTCATCTTCCTCATTTTATGAACATACCGTTCTATTTCAGCGTATACTCATTCATTCATAATGCAGTTTGCTAACTTTCCCCTCTGTCTCTTAAATCCAGTAGCACATGCTCTAAGTAGTAAACACAAATATTCATTTGGTTTGCTTCAGTATTGAAGGAATATTTTAATACATAATAGAAGAACTCAGTGTGAGATAAACAGCATTCTCACACCCAGACACTACAAAAACTCTGAATGTCTGTAAATGAACAGTTCAGATTAATCTATTAGCTAAAAATGGAGAAAAAGGGAATAGAATAAAGATTAAATGCATCAAAAAACTTTGAATTTGTATAATCTTTGCAGTAGAATATACATTTTCCCTGTAACTTCAAAGACAAAATTTGACAATCTCTTAATAGGCTAAGGGTTTATGAGACCAAAGTCTGAAAGTAAAACATGAGGAGGCATCAGTGGTTTTTTTATCAATAATGCTAAAAGTACATTAGTAACTTTGGCAAAATAATGTGGGATATTGTGAACTAAGCACAAAGTGAATTGAAGAGAGAGAATTGAAAGGGCTTGACACATTATGGTGTAACGAGAAAATTAGTGATACTGTTTGACCCCAGGAGCTTGAGCTTCATTTTGTTTCTATATCCAAGGAGATTCATCTTTCCAGATTTGGATGCCTTTTGTAGTTGACTACTTTTCTACTACTTCTGTTGCAGGGTCTGTTTATTTGGAAATTATCGTTAGCCTTTATCTCATCAGCAATTAGCCATCCAGCTGACAAATTTATAGGTGCCATTATTGTCCGGGTCTTTGGTGGCTTCTTGTGTTGCAGCTTTTCATTTCTTATCTTCAAGTGCTTCTCTGCACATTAGAAAGCAGTTTATTGGAGGCAATTTAACAGGTTGAAGCGACCTGGGACGTTCTGTCTCTTTCCGTTTGTGGAATGTAGGTCTTCTGTAAGAATTATGTTGGGCTGTGGAGGAATTCTGGATACAAGACATACTAGAACATGGAAGGTCCATCCTTGTTATTTTACAACCTCATCCAAAGATTAATAGAACAGATAAATCTAACAGATATGTAACTTTAGGAAAACATGTTTATATCTAGGTAGTGATTTTTAATGATGCTACAGGCAGGAGCTATTTATAAAGATTAAGAAAAAGCAATCATAATAAAAAAATATACAGAATATAGAACACATGAAGGACTACAAACAGATTCAATAAGCTACCTACAATGCAATGATGGATCAATTCAAATAATAATGTTCAAGCTTGCTAGAATGCTTTTTTGCTTGATCCACTTCAAAGCTGGAGCAAGCCTGTTTAAACACTAATGGCATCTCAGTTATAATATTGGCTATTTTGGAGAAAGTAGGAGGTCAGAACACAGTGCAAATAAGCAGCAGTGGTAAGTGGCATGAATAATAGGAAAATTTGGAAATCAGAAACAAACTGTAAAACTTAATGATAGCGTATCTTGAAAAAAATTGAGACTAGCAACTGCACTTGACTTTTGACTGAAAGTACATGAATTTCTTGAAGATATAAAATTATTTCAGCTAGCAGGACTGATTGTTCTTTTATATCTCCATCTAAATGAGGCAAAACCACTTGAGTTTTAAAACCTGTGGTTTTACAGTTAAAATTCTCACGTTACTTGCAGACATAATCATTCTAGCAGCAATGGATAGGATTGGTAACCTAGAGTTTAAACTAATAATTTCTATTTCTCTGAACATTTTTATAATTTTCTAGTGGGAAAGCTGATTTTTAATGAGGAGTGAGATGCCAGGGACTACACTAGGTAATTGTATGTGCAGCTAGGAAAATAAGTGATTGCAGATGTACAGAATTAGAACTAGCCTCACGTTTGCCAGAGCTGGTCTCTTCCTGATCTCTGTCTTTCATGTTGGTGCATGGTGATAACACATTCAAAAAGCAAAAAAGTGACTACGCTGATATAAAAATGTTATTATAAGCTATATGCTAGTTCCCATAATATATAACGTTTCCCAGCTGATGAGCTTGATAGCTCCATTAAATGTGTTTACTTTGGAGTTTCTAAAGCATAGAAAATTTTTTACTACGGACTTATATTGTTCTCTCCCCAACGGTCATAAGTCATAGATGGAGATTTTAAATACCCATCTAGATGTAAACATATGTAGCACACAGATATAATCCTGATGTTTCATTTGATTTTCTCTTTAGATGCAGAGTTTTCTGAGAGCCTGGGTCAAAAGAAATGAACCATTAAAAAAATAACACAATGCTATTCTTTTTTTGTGTAAGTTATTCTGCTGTTTCTTTGTATGTGAAAGATGGCTTTCCTTCACATAGACCCAAGTGTAAAGATTCTAAAGAACTATGGATAATACTAATTTACTGCACTGACGTAGTCACTTCCATGTCTCACTTCCTCCACAGATACCTTTTACTCACCATTTTAGTGCAACAGCAAACGCATTTCTTTTTAAATTGGACAAACTCTGAAAGGAAGAATTCTATTATTGCAGCACTATCTTCATCTTCTCTTAGAGCTATCACTATCAGCCTTTGAAACAAGGCAAACCCCTACCATAATTACTTGCCAATTCCTCATTGGCAACTGAAACAGTAGCATCTGCAATGTGCTGAATCGGCCATTCTAAATTAAAACCTGCAAGACAAAACGGAAGGGTTTGTCTTCCATACCTGCCTCCCTCAGATATCCGTCCTCTTTGCAAAAAGGTTGTAAGAGTCGGACAGAACAAAAGAAAATGGAGAGGAAATAAAAAGTAGGGAAGAGCATGAGAATAGTATAAATTTATATTTTATGCAGATTTCAAAATAGATCCAAGTACTGTAAAATCTTAAAGATAATGCTTGTTGATTGATGACAAAATATATTAATTTTGTGAGGAAAATAAAAAACAAACACAAAACTTTGGAACAAACCACTTCACAAATTCATGTTAATATGAACTGAGTGGCCATTATCACGTCTAAAAAACTAAGTCTCCAAGGTACACATTGTACACATACATCACAGGCATCATTAGTCTGTGTCTGTCTGAAACCAGCCTTACCTGGAAGGGTACTGTGCTTAAAAGAATTTAAGATCTCATTTTGGCATTCCTTTCAAGCTACAGTAAGAGGAAGAGGCATCTGCCTGCTTAGGTTCAAATGGAAAGGGACGATTAATTTCTTGCAGGGTGCTGCACGTTACCAGACAGAGTATGTTTGGAGGGAATATGCCCCCTGGCCAGGTGAAAACTGGAAACCAACAGCCTGGCAGTTAACGCACATCAGGAGAAGGTCAAATACTCTTTTTGATGTATCACAAGATAAACAACTGAATCTATCTGTTACAGCAGGACTTCATCAGACCGGGAGGCAACATCAGTTTTAAACACTCACTAACTTCTGCGTAAGGGAAAGAAGATGTCACAGCACAGGAGACGTATGAATGAATATTTTCATTATCCAAAGAGACAGGCCACGCTGGAGCCTTATTTTCGAGTATTCTCCACTCTTGAGCTCCTGTTGCAGTGGGCTCTGTATGATTCAGTGCATTTGCATCCTCTCACCAACTGTAACTGGTCCAGTTAGGCCTCAAAAGCCACCAACAGGAAACCACCAACAGATTCCTCAGAACAAAAAAGAAACAAAAAGAAACTTTTTCTGTTTTTTTCCTTTTTTTAAAGCTATACGAACACCACTTTTACTGGAAGATGTTCAGCAAGGAAGCAACATCCAAATTCAGCTTTTAGTAACTCAGGAGTAACGGTTACTTTTAACCCACTGGTAAAAAGTGACCTTTTGCCTACTGGTAAAAAGTCACAAGACAAATCACCATCTGATGCACCTCAAGGCATCCTCACATGGGTAAGTCAGTTAAATAACATGTAGGATAACCTCACTGGGACCTTATAGACTGAGAATAACTTAGAAGGCATGTCAAAATTCAGTACTACTCTGACCGGATGCAGAAACAGATCCAAAGCAACCCCTACTTTGCAAATGTACAAATTAAGTAAATCACAAAAATGAGATTTCACCGCAAACACTTCTCAGACCCTGCTCAAGTCTGTGCCCTTGTCCCCTTCCTTCTCTGGACATGTTTAAATACGCAAACTCTGCAGGACTTCCCTTCCCTTGACAATTTTTAAAGAACTCTGCCCTAGGCTGGTTCCACTAATTGCATATCCATGACCAACAGATGAAGAGTAGAGTTACGCCAGCCATGGCAGAGCGGTACACCTGAGCCCAGAAGCATCTACAGACATCCTGCCTATGCTCTCCTCTGCTATTCACAAGAACATGTAACCTAAGGATTTGCAGGAAAGTGATCACCAGCCGCCAACCTTGGGAGCATGTGTGGACAAGTCTTGTTTTTATTCTGACCCCCTTTGCTTCCTCAGAGCCCCAGTCAGCGTTGGTTCTGCCTTAGTGCAGCTGAAGGCTTGTTCTTCTCTCCTGACCTTTGCCGAACCATTTGCAAAAGCTATTCAAGTAGCAACACGAGCACTCCTCCTCGAGCAAGTCTGCATTACTCTCTATGTTTCTTCAAAAGCATTCCTACCCTGAAAAAATAACATCCACCAAACAGGCTGATCTCCAAACAACACACTGAGGGCTTTTCTCACTGTGCAGGATGTAATGTTTTAGATTTAGCATGTCTAACATTCAGTGGGTTTTGTTATTGAAATTGTATGGATGAGTAAGAATTAGATATACTTGAAAAAATAATGAACCAGAAAAATTAAAAGTTACGATAGATAATACCAGATCTTTTTCTCCTTGGCAACATCTATGGTGAATAGTTTTATTAAAGATGTCAAATTTCATACGAGGTTTTAAATGAATATGTAAGTAGTAAGCATTTTTTAATCTGTCCTGCCACTTTACTAATTTCATTAGTTTGGTTTGCAAAGCACTAATCTGTTTATGCCTAACACTAGCTAACAGTTTGCAGAAATAACTTCAGTAAGTTTGAGGGACTCCAGAATACAATTTGAAAAGCATGGGTCTACAACAAGAGAGAAGGCACACTGAATCAAATATAAGAGGAAATGATACTAAAAATTCAAGACCCTTGTAAACCAGGAAAACTAGCAATTTTTTTTTTTTTTTAAAATACGACATGGCAAATTACTGTTAGAATATGGGACATGCAAAGCAAAACCAGAAAATTAATGTGCAGTATCAGATATTTCTAGCCCTTCAGCTCACAAAGGATATGTGGGAATGATAGCAGAATACCTACAGCGAACAGAACTTTTCAGATCCACAGAAACAATCTTTGGTGTTGTGACTGAGGGCAATCACAATTCCCCTCTTGAATTCCATTTTAACATCCAATCTATTTCAAATTACATTGAAATATAAAGTAGTGATTACATATGCTGTTTGGAGACTTTTAGGGAGGTACTCCAGCCTACATAATTGGAAGTAATTTTAAAGCCAAAATAATAATTTGGAACTAGCTCTGATCCCTAGAGGTGGCTTACATTCAAAGAACAAAAAGCAAACGGTACATACTACAAAGAATCTGTAAGATTTTTAGGAGTATCAATTTCAGTGAAGCTTGCTTCCTTTGATGTTCATTACGAACTTTTAAATGCTGGGTGACAGTGACGGGCTGAGCAGCACCTAGAGTAAGGTTTCCTGTATGTGAGTGAAATGTGAGTGGCAGAAAGGCTTGCTTGTTGCCACTGTTAAATTGGATGAGTGCCTTGGATCATGCCTTTCCCATCTGATCAGCCACAGTGACTCAGCAAAGATCCGTATGAATGCTTCCCCAAATGTTTTGAATAGATCCAAAGAGTTAAAAATCAGTTGCATAAAATATCGACTGGTTTGAATAAATAAATGTGAGAAAATTACAAATTATCCACAGTAAGTCCAGAGATACGGAAAAAAGCTAATGTAATAAAACACATTGTTTGTAAAATGCAAGTTCTACTTGTTCTGCTTTATTTCTAATCCTTTGACACTTTAAATTAATATGTATTTTTTTAAATATTCTTGCAGATCCACCTGCAGGAGAGACAGAGATGCCTGTGGTTCTGCTCTTCCTGTACTTCCTTGAATTCATTCTGCCAAACAGTGGGGTTTGACACATCCTCTGCCCAGAAGCACAGAAAATTATGTTTTAGCTGTGCACAGATTCTTGGAGTAAGCAAATAAATAGAAAGAATTTGTACAAAGGCATTATGGTGCCACTACATAAATATCAATTTCTACTTCTATTTATATTATCACAGCTCAGTGGTATTGCTGCTGTGCTAATCCCTTACAGGTATGAACTTCAAACTGCTGAATGTCCAAGGCAAAGGGGGTGACAGGAATACTCTGACATCCTTGACATGCCTACCAAGGCTTACGACACTGAAAGGGCACGAACTTCCCTTCATTCCAGTAGGGTCAAAACCATTCTCACACAGTTGGCCAGGTGACTAAAAGAAATTACTGCTGGGCATTAAATTCTTACAGATGTATTGTGATACTCCAACATCAACAGCACATATTTAATAAATAGTAAATGAGTATTACAAATCTCAATGCTACAACTAGATCATAAGAAAATCTAACATTAATTTTCTATTCCTTTTAAAATGAAATCAATGCAACAAACTGAATTACTAAGTAAAGGCTGGTTTTGTAGGTTTGGAAAAGACAAAGTTTGAAGGCACATTTTTTCACTTGTTTTATAATGAAAATGATTTTTTGAAAACAGGAAAAACAAATCAGAGAAATTATCCAAAAAAGAAAAAAAAGGAACAAAGAACATATGGGGAATGGTATTTTAACATTTTTCATTGCTTTTCATTACAAAGAAACTCAAAGAGATTGAAGCAACCAACCAAAAAAAAAAAAAAAACAAAAAAAAACCCCAATATGCCATAATAAATGAAGAGACAAGATGACACAGATGGCAAATTGCTGTCATGAAGCAATGGCATAATGTACTCATGCTTAAGCTCCGCTAAAAAGGACCTGGAGGTTACAGTGACTGCTGGGGTGAATATGCGCCAAGAGCGTGCTGCCACTGCACTGGGCTGCACACTAGGCTATGTTAAAGGAGGGCAGATGTCACAGCGGAACTTACTATCTCCCTTTACTTGGCACCTCTGAGGCTGCATCTGGAATATGGAACCCAGTTTTGGGATCCCAGTTTGAAACAGATGTGGAGGAACTCAGGAAGACCAAACAGAGACCACCCAACATGGTCAGGGTCTACAGCAAGTGGCCTGTGGATAGAGTTTGAGGGTTGGGCTTGCTCAGACATGCAGACTGTGGCTGCTTGAAGGGAAATTGTAAAGACGATGAAGTCAAACTCTTCTTGACAGTGCCAGATGGCATAATAAAGGAAAATGACCTCAAATTGTGGCTTGGAAGTTTCAAGCTGGACACCCTCCCCTGAGGCTAATGCAGCCTCGACAAGCTTGCCCAGCAAGACGGTAGAACCTGCCCCTTGGATATTTCCAAGACCCGACTAGACAGTTTCATGGCTGACACGCTCTAGTGTTAGGGATACCTGTGGAAGCCTGGACTGGATGACTTCCAGAAGTTTCTTCCTGATAACATTTCTGTGCTTCTATGATTTCAGTACCATTATAGCAAAACTTTCGTTTGTTTGGTTGGTTGGTTTTGTTTTGGTTTTTTTTCCTGGAAATCAAAGGTTGTTTCCTTCAGTATTTTAGACCTATTTTGTTATCAGAGAGGCAATAATGCAGAGGTAACTTGTGACTTGTAAGTGAGCACTTTGATGAGAAAATGATATATTTTTCATATAATTTATCTTAGTATATATTAATCAAGGAGTATTTATTAATCAAGGAATGCAACTTCAGCATATCAGCCACATGTTTGATGAACTGTGTTCAGACTTTGTAAGAAACAGCTTTAAAAATTAAGACAAGCATTTATGTTTAATGCAACAGAAACAGAGGAGTCAGTGGAGTGATTCATGGTCATAGGGTGAGACTATCAAATAGAATGGCTGGGCAGATCATTGTATCATCCTTATTTCACACAGATACTGTAAAGGCAGGACTGCACCTGTCAAGCCAAGAGAAAGTGATTTTGCAGTAATCACAATGCAAGACAGTAAGAATGTAAATAAGGGATTTACGTCCGTGGGTGAAAGGAAGAGAGAGGTCTCCTGGAGATCACACAGAGAGGTGACCTGCAAGACTTGTCACCGTCTGGCAATGAGTTGCAATGGAGAAGACTGAGTCAAAGACACCACTCAGGCCAGATAAAAAGTTAAAGCTTTCCTTATACATCAGAAAAGGAGGTATTGGACAGCATTTGAATGGGAAAAAAAATGAATTCAACTCGAATTTCAGTTAGAGACAACTGAGCAAGAAGAGATGACAGCAAATATGTCCTAGATAGGAAAAAGTTGGTGTGGACCAGATCTGTGAGCCATCAGCACAGAGATGCCAACTGAGTCTGTGTTCAAGAAGATCATCCACTGATGTGACAGCAGCAGAAAAAAAAAGTCTTGAAAAACTGACACTTTGAGCACCTTCACGCAAAACAACTAGGGGGGAAGATACAGAAATCATCACAAAACCAGGTGACTGTGGAGCCAGTTAATCCACGGCAGGTAACAATTACAAGGTCATGTCTTGTGTTGTCTCAAGTGTCCTGGAAGGGTCAATGGGAAAAGTAGAAAGCTGTGGTCAGAGTTGACTAAAAAGATGAATTAACCAGAATTCTAAAATTATAATTCTAAGAATTAAAACCCAAGGAAGACTGTTTCTTTCTGGGTGCCGCCTTCCATTCCATTCCATTCCACTCCATTCCATTCCATTCCATTCCATTCCATTCCATTCCATTCCATTCCATTCCATTCCATTCCATTCCATTCCTTGCTTCTGGCAGCTTTCTTACTTTCCTCACATACGCTGCATTTAAATGATGGGTATCCAGACATGGAACTTGGCACTTACAGACAAGAGTTGCATTGGGATCCTGGACTTTCTCTTCCAGTTGGTATGGTGTAAAAGAGAGATGCCACAAAACAGCAATAGAGAATAGAAGGGTGTAATTGACTTATTTCTTGTGATACCTGACAGTATAACCAGATCTTTGAAAAAATTCAGACACAAACCGTTGACTAATGCAAGGAAATAAAGTGAGTATTCTTACAATGGCTTCCCTTCAACTGAGGCCAGTTGGAGGCACTTTTAATTTCTCTGTTACTATGTTGTGTTTTCTGTCTTGTGGTAACCATGATATTCAAGCCCTCTGAGAAACACAAAAACATACAAGGCAACTGTGTGAGAATATGTTCAGAACCGTAACTGAAACTAACTTGCCAGTGAGACTGCAATGTTAACCTAGATTAACAAGCCTGGATGTAATAGGCTTGGTTTTGATCACATTTACAGCTGTATAATCAAGAGTGACAATTCTTAAGAGAAAACCTTTACACTACTATTACCACTTGTCAATATATATTTCCACAATTACAGTACTCAAAAGTGGGTGCTTTCTAGCTTGTTTCTGAACTCTTAGCTATAGGTATTGTATGTATATGTAAATGATCCTGTGATGAGAATAGGTATTTCCATCACATACAAGAAGTGTCTTGTAAATATGTATAAACGGTGTCTTCATCAGAATCTAAACTAAAACTCAGCTAAATAAGTTCACAAAGGAAAGCAAATATTAGAAATAAAGTAATTACTATATTTGAACAGATGACACTGACAAGGTGTATATAAATGACATTAATAATCCCTTGGTTTATAAAATCATTTTTCTCTACAACAGAGAACTTCTCATGATCAGCAGTATCTACAGATACTCAAGGCCACAATGGCAAGCACAAAGTAAAATGTATTTATTGCCAACCTAAAATTGAGATCACCACTGTTTTCAAATAAATGCATGAATAGCTAGGAACATATAACATTTCCTCTTGTTAGATAAATAGATACATTTCATTGAGAAGAAGATTAATGTGCATTTGAGATAGAATAATAGGTATAAACAGAAATTAAAGTTGTCTATTAAGACACACACTCTAAACACAATATTCTTAATCTAATCTCAGAGAATGAATAATTGCTGGACCTTTGCATTCCTCTTAATGAATCTATTTACTCATAATTAAAACTATTAATTCTCCTTCAAGTCTAATATTTCTTGGATGACATATTAGCAACTTGAAAGTCTTCGATTTGCAATTTGTTTTTAAGAAAGCCATCGTGCAGGGAAAGAATAATATTCCTTTCAGTTTTAGTGAATACCAGATCTTTTATATGCAAAGTAACTCACGCTAAATACAAAATGCAGATCATGGATATTATCCTTTCATTAGTAATAAAAAAAGACAGATTGTCTTTTTGGCTATATATCTTATGGGTTACTAATAAAAAAGATGGTAGTATCTGTGATTTGCACTTGCTAAAAGTGGCATACTATCTGCACTTACTATTTACTGTGATTTATCACTGCATCTCCTCCACACAAAGAACAGCATTTCTCTTCCAGTACTGACAGGTTCAGTATAATTAAACTCACATTTTGTTCATTTTCTTTGATGGCATCAGAAATAGCATGAGCTGATGTTAATGAAGCCCTCTTTCCTTGCAGGTAGGCAGCATGCAAGTTTTTCTCATCTGCCTTAAATTTTTTGTGAGGGGGAAGAGGTAATGGTAGGTAGCTCCCTTTTTCTAAGTGACCACCCATGCACATGTGCATTACCAACATCACTGGTAGCACTGTACTCTAGCTGAGTGAAGAGAGTCGTCTTTTAGGAAGGGACATGAGGTACCAAGAAGAAAAAATGCTTCCATCTTGTGAGCTTTATCTACAGCGCTGGAGCTGGTGAATATGGCCTGAAGAGCACACAGTGGGATACAGTCTGTGCTAGCAAAAAACCCCAGTCCTCGACCTATTCTCTGGCTGTGGGAACAACCAGCAGAGAATAAGGAGGGACAGCCTTGGGGTGTCCCTGATCCATGTATGGGGCACCACTAACAGCTGCATGTTACAGTTAATCTCATGCTCAGTGACGAAGGACATCGACTTGAGTGCTGACATATCCGCCCTGGCTCTTGAGTTTACTAATGTAAATGTAACATGAAATCGCAGTGCTGAGTGCTTGCTTCATTTCACATACCAGTTGTTTCCTACAGGATCACGTTAGCTGGCCTTGACCTTTCTTGAATGTGGATGGCCAGAACTTCTCAGGACGTTCCTGCAAAAGCCTCAAGATCACCTCATGATTTCCAGTCAATGCTTCCCTGTCACATTATGACCACACTTATCTTTTTCACAGACAAATTTTTGTGGGACCAGTTACAGTGCAACTGGCCAGTATATCCATTTAAAGCTGTTTTCACCAGTGTGCGTACCCAGCTCACTGCACAACAAAGAGATGGGGCATTCTTGAAGTGATGGAGAAAAAGATCTGTTCTCTTCCCTGCAGCTTTTTTCCTGTAACCTACTTCACCACAAAGTTGTGCTTTAGGCCACTAAGATGTATAAACCACACTTCTGTATACACCTTTCTAGCTTAATGTGATAAATCCCCACTGTTCCACTGTTGCCCTCTGTAACAATGGAAAAAAGCAGAATTACTAACCAATAGTGGCTACGAATATGCACAGTATAACAAGTCTTTCAGGTAGTAATAACAAGGAGCAGCAGAGAAGCATAATTTAAGAGAACATTTAATTCTACAAAGAGCTATTAATTAAACGGGAGATTACCGTACATTAAAACTTGCCTAGTTTACCAGCTATGCCATTACTGATCTTATCCTCTCCTTTTCCAATAAGAAAATGAATTTTTAAAGAAAGTTTGAAATAAAGATCTAACAAGACAACCTGGTTTTAGAAGATATTATATTTATCATATGATATGATATCATATGATATGATATAATAAAAAAACATAATCATCTTATATCACATATCACATATCACATATCACATATCATATCATATCATATTATACTATATCCATGAAAACTGTTAAAACAAAATGAAATTAGTCCACCTGAGTTTTGGGCTATGGAGAAACTCCTGTTTGGAGGACCCTAGCCAAGAGTCTAAAACAAGCTTTGATGCATCCTCAAAAGCTGCTGTCTTAGTGAGTGATTACAACGTACACATATCCTTACAGCAAACTGCGGGGGTCTTTACGGAACAATTATATTTCTTCTGATACTTATCTGCATTATTCTGCTACTTGTCACAAAAAATTATGTTCAATGTAATAGAATTAAAATGAAAAATTCTAAAAAAGAAGTGCAGATACACAGCATAAATCGAGAGAGAATGCAATTACAGCTCTTTCTCCTCGAGACTGATGGAGTCCAGACTTCAAAATCTAGTTCATAAACTAATTTCCTTGAAAAATTCAGCTTGAAAAACAAGAATTGATTCAGATTCATGATCTGTTTACTACTATATTGTCCATTTATTTATTTAGTTTATTAACTGGAAGGTATTTGGACTTGTAGAACTGCCATTTAAAATACTCAAATTTGTGAAAACACTAAAATATCTTACTACACAATGCAAGAAATAAGTTCATTGCTTTGATGCAGCAACTAATGATTTAAACTCAATTAAGGCTAGGAAGAGGAATGATACCTGTCTTTAAGCACAAAGATTAATTACTCAAGAGACAATAAATCACTCAAAAAGCAGGAATTAACAGCTGCCTCAAGATTTCTGTGCTGGATACATCCTCCCAAAAGGCAGACCAATGTAATTACCAGCCCTCTTAAGACCATTTATAGATTGTAGAAGCAGTAAGGACAGCAGTAAGTATCCTCAGCAAGATATATTACTACAAGTACAAAGCCATTTATGAGAAGCATCTATGAGGTTAAAGAATTAAGCACAGTACACTATCTATTTACAGCTACCTATTTTCCTTTTCACTCTGTAAAAAGGCAGGGCTCAGTATGGGTGACAAAAGCCTCCTGCTAGCTGTTCTGTCCATGTCTTTGGACAGCCAGAAGCACAGAGGCCACGTCTGGATGTTGCACAACCACACAAGCAAAGTTGTCTTCCACAAACACTTGCAGAAGATCTCAAAAGGGCACGTTCCATTGGCAGAAAAGACAGGGTAGGAATTGAGGCACAGCAATGAGGCACTGCTCTGAGCAGTGTTCAGGAGAAATACAGTAACTTGCTGTCCCTTTGGCAGGTCCACTGGACTGCCAGGGTCAGAGCAGACAGTCCCTCAGGCTCCCATGCAGCTCAGAGACACCTTTAAATTAATGATAGGGCTCTTTCTCGCCACCCTGTGAGTTAGGTACATGTATGAAGCATTCAACCTAACAGGTACTTGGCTGAAATGTCTCCAAGACAAGATCTGTAAAGTGATGTGGGGTGCAAACTCTGTAGCTTGGCATGGATGCCCGGTGTCACTCATAGGATAAATTTGATAATGATAAATTCAGCTGCTTTCTCATGTGCATTACTAGAGCAGGACAAAAGGAGACGACTCAGGACTTCCCTGCTCTCTAATTCAGCTGACTAAGAAGAGTTTTGTAGGACACAAAGAAAGACTTTGCATTTAGACACAGAAAGGGCAAATCCACATAACTGACCAGAGAGGGGACAATTGCCAGAGGACTCAAACTAATTAAAAGCAGTTGCTTACAGTCTTTTTGCAGGTTTTTCTTGGAGCTCTGAAATTAGAGATATGGGTATTGTATTTCTGAACATCTGATCTATTTTAATTAAGTATTTATTTAATAATATTTAATTATATTATTACCATAGGAAATTAGCAAAACCTAGGAACATTTCAAAGCAGAATTATTATTTTCAATATGGAAAAAAATGCTTTAATTTACAAAATGTAACATTAGCTGTGACAATATCTTGGGAAAGTCTTTTCATCGGTTGCTTCCCTCAAGCTCAGCTTAACTGACAGCTTATTTTTCACACCTTTTCTTACAATTTTCTCAAGTTGCATTAGGTGAAATGCAACTTATTTTTCCAATTCCAATTATTTTTAATTCTGGAAAACCAATGCTCCATGCTGAGCTTAAATTGCTGAATTTTTTAAACATGGATATTCTTAACAGACATACTTTTTTTCTTTTATGCACCTTTGCCTCAGGAATGTGTTTACAACACTGTGTATAATCTATTCAGACGCAGCAGCTTTTGAAGCAGCAGAAGTGGAAGTGTGCATCTGAGGGTTAAGTTTAGCTGAGGTGTTACAAAACAGCTGCTGATCTGCTGCTTTCCAAGGTCCTGCTTGTGATCCGTGCGGTCACTGTAAGACGCATGCTCCTGTTTTTGCAAGGAAGGAGGAAGCTAGGAGATATCAAGGAAAGAAAGCAAATGTTGGGAGTCTAGCCAACTGCAAGTGCCAGCAGCAGCATCGGGATGCAGCTGAGGAAGAAAGAAGAGGTGTCTGCCAGTCTCTAGGGCAGCTCTCCTGGATAGTGTCCTGGAAAGCCAAGACGGTTTTATGCAGCTCAGGCCTGGCCTTCCTATTTCCTTTATCGGATTTACAGCAATGCAATTTGACTGATGCTGTGCTCGTTGGTACAGCACCATTTCTGCTGCAGACCCTGCAGCTCCTCAGGTCCTAACAAAGCTGCCACACTCTCTGACTGGCTGGTGAAGGTGCTGGGATGGGTGACCCTTGCTCAGCCAGGAGAGTCACCTTGGGCTCTGACCCGCTGCAACCACAAAAGGGTTCTGACCCTGACTTGAAATCACATAGCTGAGAACATACTGAGCTGTAGAATAATCACCACTCTTTTGCGAGGGAAAGAAGATGTAGGGAAGACAGAAGAACGTCAGTGAAAGACTAATCACAAAAGCTAATATGGAGAAAAAGGCTGCTACCAGAAGAACTCAACAAGGGAGTAGGGATATTAACCTCACAAAGGTTGTTACCCAAAGAATGGATAAAAACTGCTGTAAAATTGGAAGGTGATAATATGCAGGTACAAGAAACTCGTAGGTTGTTTGCATGACCTCTGTTTCAGTTGTAATACTGAACAGAGTGGAAGGTAAGGCAAACTGTATCTGATATTGGACTTGTCCAGTCTTACTGGTTTAAAGTAATGACTTCCCATAGACAGAACAGGGAGCAACAGGAATGAACATATATGGCTACTATTATACATAATTACCATTAAAATCGTAATAGATTTAAAATTGCTTATCATTGGACAAATACCTGGCTGTCTGTATATATCTACCCTACTCCCACTTACATCCCCAAAGTTGATGTATTTTCTTCTGAAGAAACACAATTAATATTTGATCTATTTTCTACTCTAATCCTGAATGTCCAAAATAGTAACACTATGTAATAGTTTGTCCAAAACAAAGTTACCATTTATGAGTCTAGGATAATGTATTTTACTTTGTATTGAGTAGTAGAAATTTAATTAAGTTTGGGATGAAGCTATCAAAACAGTAAAGTGTTTGTACTGCTAAATTAGATGTGATGAATGGTTTTGATTACCTTTTCTCACAAACTCAAAGTAATTTATGACAAAGCTTTTAATAGCAGTGAAGAATAGGTTTTACAAGGTACTCTCAATAAGCATGTGTGAGTAAGAGGCTCTCAGGGGTTTTTCTTCTTGGGGAGATGGTTTTGGAAAAGATTCATAAACGTTTCTTCACACTCTCTAACAACATTCATCTAAACCAGTATTCCAGCTTAAGAAAACAGGCCATATGAGAGAAAAATTTAGAGAATGACTTGAATCATACAATACAGCAGAACAACCTGAATATCATTGTAGATGAATAAAATTAATTTTAGAACAAGCCTATCTGCTGCAAAAATCTAAAGTCTCAGGATTGCTCATGGAAAAAATCCACAGAAACAAACACACTTTTTTGAAGATTTTGAGTTTTCACTCAATTCCTCCTTTATATCAAAAGAAAACTACAAGGATTGGAGAAAGCCCCACTAGACAAATTATTATAATGAACTGAGAAAGTACCTAATTAATAAAAATAATTAATCTAAAATCTAGGAACACTCTTCAATTCTGTCCTTTCAAAACCTTCTGTTTTGAAATTTTCCCCAAATTTTGAATTTAAGTGACAATGCAATGGTGGCATCAATTGTAACAAATTGTTCCGGCTAACACAGTTCCTCATGAAAACTTAAGTCATGATAAACCCTGGAAAAATTAAAAGTTTTGTCTACATACAGTACATGTATATTTGTAATAGTCCAGATTATAAAAATACACAGACCTTACACAGATAAAACAATCTTTCCTAAGCTGTTTTCAGTTTAAATCAACTGTTTTATGGTCTCTGGGACATACATTAATATGTAAGTCAGTATGCTAATAAAAGCAACACTTGCCAGAAAAAGTGCACTCTACGTATTTATACACATAAATCTTTATTTAAAATGTTCCCTCAGCATAGCTTCTACTATTTAGCCTACTAAGTTGTAAAGTTACCAGCACGTATCATTAAGGTTTGGTTCTAGAAAGTTCCCCAGTTTAATGTCTGTCAGTGATACAGAACATAAACCAAGATACCTATTACTGGTTAACAACTGAGCAGAAATTGTATGATATCTAAGTTGATTAATCTACATTATTTCTAGCGCTACACAAAAGCTTGCATTAAAGTTTTTGTGAAACTAGGTAAACTATTGAACTGCTAGAAACTGTAGCTATATATCTAATGATTCCTAAATCCTACCTTATGGTAAGGTAAACACATAATTTAATAAGCTGATTCAGATAACAAAAGAAACATGAGCATTTTTAATTAATTTTCCCTAAATCACAGTTTACTTAGAAGATAACTAGGAACTTACACTGTTTTGGTCACATCTACAAAATTGCTATGCACTGTCTTCCTTAGTTACATATAGGACAAATATTTTTCCCTTAAAAGATATACAGATAATACAAACCCAAGAAATATCTTTAAATTATATGTTTGTCCTTATAAATGCAATTAAGAAGCTCATATTACTCTGATGATCTAAGACACATAATAAGGCACAAGAAACATAACAGGTAGTTCTCCAGCTATAATAAACTTCTTCATAACACCCCCTTTACCTGTCTCCATACAGCGATGTAAGAACAATTCATAAAAAGCACAGATGATTTGAGGGCATCCTCAGACACACCTTGACGATTCTGAATTACTTTGGAATTTCACTTCTATTTGATTCTGTTTCATATTTGTTGTGAGCCCAGTTCAGATGTTCCTTAAATTACTTAAATTTCCAGATTACTTAAATCTGAAAATCATCAGTGTTATGAATTTCTGTATAAACATAGAAAGTGTGTTCACTGAAAACACTCTCTTACAAACTTAATAACAAAAAGTAGTATTCCTAGAAGCATATAGGATTTCATCTTAAGCCATATTTACCATCATCCCAAGTATATAACCCATATCCAGGGAGCATGTGCCTAATGTTACTGTAGATAAAGCCTCAAAGCCAAGCTACTTAGAAGCATAGAATCATAGAATGCTTTGGGTTGGAAGGGGCCTTCAAAGGTCACCTAGTTCAACGCCCCCTGCAGTGAGCAGGGACACCTTCAACTAGATCAGTTTGCTCAGAGCCCCGTCCAACCTGACCTTGAATGTTTCCAGGGATGAGACATCTACCACCTCTCTGGGCAACCCATGCCAGTGTTTCACCACCCTCATTGTAAAAATTTTCTTCCTTACATCTAGTCTCAATCTCCCTTCTTTTAGTTTAAAACCATCACCTCTTGTCCTGTTGCCCTAGGCCTTGCTAAAAAGACTGTCCCAATCTTTCTTGTAGGGTCCCTTTAAGTACTGGAAGGACACTGTAAGGTGTCCCCAGAGCCTTCTCTTTTCCAGGTTGAAGAACTCTCAGCCTGTGTGAATAGTGGAGGTGCTCCATCCCTCTGACCTTTTTTGTGCCTCTCCTCTGGACACTCTCCAACAGGTTGACATCATTCTTGTGCTGAGGACTCCAGATCTGGACGCAGTACTCCAGGTAAGGTTTGACCAGAGCAGAATAGAGCGGCAGAATCACCTCCCTCAACTTGCTGACCACACTTCTTTTGATGCAGCCCAGGATATGTTTGGCATTCTGGTCTGTGAGTGCACGTTGTTGGTTCATGTCCAGCCTTTCATCCCGCATTACTCCCAAAGTCCTTCCCCGCAGGGTTGCCCTCAGTCACATCATGCCCCAGCCTGTATTGATAGCAAGGATTGCCCTGACCTTGCCCTTGGCCTTGTTGAACTTCAGGAGGTTCACATGGGCCCACTTTTCCAGCTTGTCCAGACCCCTCTGGATGGCATTCCAATCCTCTGGCTTGTCAACACTCAGCTTGGCATCATCTGTGAACTTGCTGAGGGTGCATTCGATCCCACTGTCTATGTCATTGATAAAGATATTAAACATCACTGGTCCTAGTACAGACCCCTGAGGGATACCACTTGTCACCGATCTCCATCTGGACATCCAGCCATTGACCCCTACCCCTGGATGTGACCATCCAACCAACTCATTATCCACCAAACAGTTCTCCCATCAAATCCCTATCTCTCCAGTTCAGAGAGAAGGATGTTGTGTGGGACTGTGTCAAAGGCTTTACAGAAGTTCAGATAAATGACATCCATAGCTGTTCCCTTGTCCACTGATGTAGTCACTCTATCACAGAAGGCCACTAGGTTGGTCAGGCAGGACTTGCCCCTGGGGAAGCCATGCTGGCTGTCTTGAAGCACCTCCCAGTCCCCCATGTGTCTTTTAGCAGGACCTGTTCCATGATCTTCCCAGGCACAGAGGTGAGGTTGACAGGTCACTACTTCCTGGGGTCCTCCTTTCTACCCTTTTGAAAAATGAGCGCAATGTTTCCCTTTTTCCAGTCACCAGGGATTTCCCCTGACTGCCAGGACTTTTAAGATATCAAGAAAAGTGGCTTGGAAACTACACTGGCCAATTTCCTTAGCACTCTGGGATGCATCTCACCAGGTCCCATAAGCTTATGTATGTTCTGGTCCTCAGGTAGTCACAAACCTGATCTTCGCTTACAGTGGAAGGGACTGTGACCCCTGGGCCCCATCTTCGCAGGCCATCAACTCAGGAGGTGTGAGAAGTTATCCGTGAAGAATGAGGCAAAAGTGTTGTTGAGCAGCTCAGCTTTCTCTTCATCTATTGTTACCAGCTTGCCCGTCATGTTCATCAGGGTGGTTATGCTTTCTTTTTTGCTTCTTTTTCTGATCGACATACCTGTAGAAGACCTTCTTATTATTCTTTGCATCCCTTGCCAAGTTCAGCTCCAGCCATGCCTTGGCCTTCCCGACTCCATCCCTACACAGCTGGGCAGTGTCCCTATACTCTTCCCAAGATACCTGTCCTTGCTTCCACTGCCTGTGCAGTTACTTGTTGCCCTTTAGCTTGATGAATTGGTCTCGACTCAACCACACCAATCTCTTCCCTTCCTTGCCTGATTTCTTATGCTCTATGGAGAGCATCCTTAAAGATCTGCCAGCTCTGTTCTGCTCCCTTGTCTCTTAGGGCTGTTTCCCAGGGGACCCTATTGACTGACTCCTTGAACAGCTGGAATTTTGCTTTCCTAAAATTCAGAGTCCTGACTTTACTCTTTGCCTGACCCACATTCCTCAGGACTGGGAATTTCACTAGTGCATGATCACTGCAGCCCAGGCTGCCTCCAATCTTGACATCTACTGATGAGCTCACTTGCACTGGTGACCATCAAGCTCAGTATTGCATCCCCTATGGTGGGGTTGCCTATTAGCTGGCTTAAGAAGTTATCCTTGATGCACTCCAGGAGTCTCCTGGATTGCCTACATCTTGCTGTGCTACTTTTCTAGCAGATGTTGGGTGGTTGACATCGCTCAGCAGGACAAGAGTCTGTGAGTGCGATGCCTCCTGCAGCTGGAGTAAGAAGGCTTTGTCAATAGGCTCCCCTTGATCAGGCAGCCTGTAGTAAACACCAACCACAAGGTTCCCTTTAATGCCTCAGTCTCTGATTCTTACTGAGAAGCTTTTGACCTGCTCATGGCTATTCTTCAGGGACAGCTCTTCACACTTTACCCACTTCTTGACATAAAGGGCAACGTCTCCACCCCTCCTTCCTCACCTCACCTGCGCCTTCTTAACAGCCTGTAGCCATCAATAGTCACACTCAAGTCACGGAATTTGTACCAGCAATTTTCAGTAATAGCAACCAGGTTGTGGCTTTCTAGCTTTCTAGCATCACGGTGGCTTCCAACTCCTCCTGTTTGTTGCTGTTGCTTCATACATTGGTGTAGAGGCACTTCACTTGGGCTGTCGGCCACGTCACCTTCCTGGAGGAACTCCCCTTAATTCCTTTGAGATATTTCACCAAGGTTCCCCTCTTGGATCCTATTACCTCAGGAGCCTTTGGCTCATCTCCGTAAGACTTCAACTGTGCTGCAGTGTCCCCAGCATGCCTCAGAGCAACACGGTGAGGACCCTCGCTAGCATCCTGTCCCTCTAACCATGGCATGTCATCCCACAGCTTGTCACAGGCAAGCCTGATATTATCCCGCTCCCACTTCAAGTCTAGTTTAAAGCCCTACTTCCCATATAGCATTATGAGAAAAGATTTCTTAAATTAAAAAATCCTTAAATTTTCTCCTTAGAAAAATCATCCTTAGTATAATGAAAAACATAATGCCTTTTTGTATTATAAATTATTTGAATTATTCTTTTTAAAAGTGATATTTTTCTTGGACAACTGCTACAGAGATGCTATAGTGCAATCACTACTGTTAGCCTATAGCAAATATATTGTAACTGACAAAAAAGTTTCAACATTTTATTAACAAATTGAACAAACCCCGTAACTTTAGCTGTGTAATTTTAGATCACTTAAATGAAAAAAATTCTCCAAGAAAAACTTTTACCAAATTAATGAATCAAATTTTCTTACCAATACATTACTTAGAATTTTTATTATTATTTTGCATGTAATTCAACCATACTCTGTTTCAATAGCTAGCAATTGAAGTAGTTGGCTTTGTATACCAAAACCTACATTAAGTGCAAAACCCCCAGTAGTTAACCATAATAAAAAAATTCCCAGTGTGCATGAGGATTAACCACATAGATCAGATTGAATTAAAAAACACCTTTATCTTACCTAACACAGCTCCAAGTCTGCAACCATCAACAATGCCTCTTTACCTCACACAGTTAATCTCATAAATTAAGTTTTGGATTAAGCATTTGTGTCCTGAAATGGGTGCTACAAATCAGCTAAACGTAGCTCAATGCACGTTCACTTCTAGGAAGTCTACAACAATGGCAGTACTTTTCACATATACAGAGCCCAATATTACTGTCACAGGTGTTCAACCAAAAAATATAAATGACTAAGTCTCTGTCACCCATGGGAAAACCATCAGGTTTGTGGATTACTCAGGTTTTTCTTTTCCCCAGCATGCTCTAGCATTGCGTGGTGCAGAGATCCAGCCAGGCCCTTATCCACCTTCTCGTGCTGTTCCAGCATGCCACAGAGATCTGTAAGGGTGAATGCTGAAAATGTCTTCTGGTATCTTGACTACAGTGGAAACATGTTTAACATAAATCAGGTTGAAAGGAAAAGTTTCCAAATAACTTCGAACAATTTAAATGCCTACAAAAAACTGAAAAATCTGAGCCCCAGTCTTTGAGAACCGTGTGCCTACATCACCCTTGCAGGCAGGAGGAACTGTCTTTATTTTGAAATGCCCTCAGATGCTGATTTTGTTGACACTACCCTTGTCTGCATTGAGGCAGTTAGCAAGGCTGTGCCTCTGCTCTGGTATCCAACCTTCCCTTGGTCATGCCACATCTTGTGTATGAGCGTTGGGGTCTCCCACTTTCCAGCTTGGATAAAAGGCTGAAAACCACTTGAAATCAGATCTTCTCAAGCCAGGTCCCTAGCCACAATCCTGCACTTTGTTCCACTGCTTTTACAGCTCTGAAAACTGGCAACCCATCAAGCAAGCTCCCAAGTGTGGCCACTCATGGGAGAAGCCCTGGTGGCCACCAGGCAGCCACTCTTCAAGTCACTGCCAATCTGGCCTCCTCGGGGTGTGCCTCTCCCCTCCTTCCTTTCCTGGCCAGACTCGAGGTGAGATGGGCAACCCAGCCATGTTGATACAGCAACCTTACACAGCAAAGCATTGAAGGCAAGGACACCTGGATGTCTAATAGCAAAGTATGTTCATGAAGGGGTAGGTATGAAGACGTGACAAGTGAATACAGATGTATTGTCAGTGTTTTAGGATCAATAAACGACATAATTTAATTTGTTGTATAATCACATACATTACTGAAATGAACTGCAGACAGATGATGTCTGAGCGTTCAAGAGTCAAGATGAAGTGGAGGAGGGCATTGCAGCTTGATTAACTGATTTTTAAGGATAAAAATCTTGCTAGAAAATATATTATAAATCAAGTACACATGTTGAAAACTTATTCATTATAATGGAAAAATTATACCAACGCAGCCCATCTGCTTCTGAGTGATAGGTTTGGTAAACTGTCAGAATATCATGTAAACTGTTACAAATCTCATTTAATGAGTATCTCAAAAACATACATAGCTCACATTACTGGCAAGCTTCTAATGAAAATATATATCAAAGAATCAAATATGTGTGAAAGCTGAATTTCAATTACTCAACGAGATAAAGAACAAAGGCTGCAGAAAAACAGCAAGAGCTCCATCTACCCCTTCTGAGATGAATCAAAATTCCCCAAATGATCTAAAAGCCATGGTTATCAACACCCAAAGAAATACAATTCTTCTATTGCTAATTCCTTTAATATTTTACAGCATTTTAAATAATTCTGTTGAGACCAAAAGCAAACTAAAAAGAGAATACAAGTTCAGCCTTCTGTGAATATTTGCAGAAATTCTGTCCAGGAGATAGGTATTCTCTCCATACCTTTTCATTATCTGAAATTTTTCCTATTTCCCATTACCATCTCATGAATATTGCCTAAAATACTACTATGACCTCTTAAGGCCTAGTTGAGGATACCACTGGTGTCTAACCAGTACCCTTTCTGGACTGCTCCTCCATACAAAGACAAACTCATGCAAAGTCCTCCACAGGTCTGGGACCACTGATGTGCACATAATAGCTTCTCCTTTTGTTTTCAAAGTTTGTCCATAAGTTAAAGGCATCTGCTTCTCTGAGGAGAAATAACACCTTTACTTTGAATGCATGAACAATTTACCAAGAGAACTACTCAACTGACTTCACAAATAATCCCTAACCTTCTTGAACGTTCAAATTTCACTGGCATAAAAATGCTAGACTCTAGAGACTTTTCACTGTGACGGGAGATCATACACACAAAAAGAAAAACAGCTTTTTCCATCACAGCATGTCAGGTATAAGCTCCACAGCCTCCATCACTTTTCCAGGAAGCTTTCTTCCTTGACAGGCATCCTTGATATGCTCTACTTCTCGCTCTCCGCCTCATCACAGCCACATGCAAGACTGTGGTACAGCACCTGCCCACACAGGTCAGCTTAATGGAAATGCCTACAAATAGCTTAAAAGTGTAAGAATCCAGTTTCTGTGGAAAAGTAGATGATACAAACTAAATGTCATGTAATCTCAAAGTTTTCTCTGTAAATTTCAGTCGTACACATTTCAATGTAAGTACAGAATAGCTAGTACTGATAGATCCACACATAGAAGACATTAACAATGACACACCATGAATGGAGTAGGTGCAGGCAGTTGTCACATTCTATAGAATAATTCGAGGAAAATGCAAGCTATTACTTATCATGTCTAGAAACAACATGGCTCCTTTCACAGCTCCTTCCCTCCAAGCTCTCTGTGATGGTAAACAATCCGGAGAAGATGCTGCTGCTCCCGCTGAAGGCTGCAGTTGCATTTTGTATACTATCCATGGTCTCCCCTCACTATTCTTTACATGCACAAATGCTTTACTAAGTTCACCATTAGATTCTCATATAAATCTGTCATACCCTGCCACTAAACTGCTACCATAACATGAAATTCAACTTTGGTTTTATTTCCCAGGGTAGGAGTAGAGTCCTGAATCTTCACATATGTATTTTATTGATGGCATTTTTATACCCATTTTAAATTGCTTTGCAATCCCAAACTGTATTTCACATTACCCTGCTTTCAGTTTCTACAGTTCCTATGTTTAGATTTTGAAACACCTTTTTCTTTTTACTAAATTGTACTGAAAAAAGTTTCTTTTTAGTTATGTGTATTTTTATTAAAGCAGTAATAATGGTAGCAGAAACTCAGAATACTCTAGCTAAATGACTATTTGACAGCCTATAATTTCTCTGTCATTAAAATACATATTCTAGCACTGAGTTCATGTTGGAAGAATGTTACCCTAAGGATCAGTCTTTTCTCATAGTACATCATTTAAGTTTACTTAACACCCCGTCCAATAAAACAAAAAGTGGTCAGTTTTGGAACGAGAAATTCTGATATAACTGACCATTTACAACAACAGGAAGTAGAGCTACTTCTCATAAGGGAATTTCAGAATACCATTCACTGCATGTATTGTCTAGGAAGGATCTGATTGCAAATGTACCAGTGTCTTTTCAAGACAAAATAATTCTTTGCCTTAACAAATAATAGATGTGATAATACACAAGGGATATACATGGGATTCTGGAAGGCCATGCACTAAACATTGTGCACAAACTATTTAGCAGGACTACCCTTATAACATATATATACAGCGAGGACCTGAAGGAATGCTTGACGTTGTAGAAAGCATCCTTTAAGATTAATTTTCTCAGTAATATTTTTATCCAGTAATAAGAATTTTTAAACCCTCTTCTTCTATTCTCTTACAAACTGCTCCATAGAGACTAGCTTCCTCTTCTGCTGTATCTTGCAAAATGCGTAGCTAGTGATTATCCACTCCCAGAAATAACCACCACTGATAGCCAATTTAACTCACACTTTAGAAAACAACAGGAAAACTTTCAGAAGTCCAAAGAGGATCTACAGGCCTTGAGAAATTACTGAAATTTGGAGAGGAGATATGCAGCAGCCATTACATTTCATGTAATTTTCAGAGTGGAAAGATAACTGGCGGCAGTAAATGGCAGAAATTAATTGTTCTTGAGCAGTTATTTTTGTATATACTGTTGAGTCTCAGTTTTCTCTCCTGTCTAATACAATCACCATTAAACAGCATCTGAGTGCACTCTAGAAGTGCCCGCTACAAAACATTACTGCCTTTCGCATGTTTGTTTTAGTATCCCCTGTGGCAGCAGTCCCCTGTCAACTCTAACAGTTTCACTACTAACCAAGATATTAATACATATATTTACATTTTTGCATATTTAGGAAACTGTGGGAAAGATCAAACAAACGGACTCACAAGAGTGGTGGATCCTGCAAAGATATTTCACCCCTACAAGAGCCCCTGGCCATCACCATGGGAAAGCCACTGCTTCCACAGACACCATTTCATCAACACGGGAGCACTGCAATGCGACACGGGAGGGGCCGACCCCTCTGGGGACAGGCATGAACGCGCATCATAAACACAAAACATTTTGGGCTGGTTTCCTAACTGCTAAAAGTTGTAGAGCAGAACTGCTGCGACACCCGAGTGTCACACCCAACTCCTCAGAGTGCTCCTCACCACCATGCAGGTGCAGAACTCATGGACCATTAGAGCTGACATTCCTATTGCAAACTGCTGCAACTAAAACACATTATTAACCCATTTTAATGCAAAGATGGTAAAAGGACTAGGAAAGGGATGGGAAATGAATGCGAAGCAGGTACTTTCATACCACATTTTCTTTAACTCTGGAATTTTCAAATTTATTGTGACAGGCTACAGTTTGGAAATGTCATAGGTATTAGTTTAGAAATAATTTTAGAACCTCAGTAAAGCTCTCAAAGGGCACAACTGCACCAGTCATCCCATAGCAGATATCCATCAAGAGAAATATTTTTAAGCATGAGCACTGTAGTCACTACGTATTCAAAATATGTTAAATCGTTAACGTGAATACAAGGAAAAGACTAATTACCAATAATTATCATTGTTTTTTTCGAAATAGCCAATGGCGGAGTTGATATTTTTCACCCCTTTATCTGTTTTACTACAGATATTTATGTATTCAACTGATTTGCTGCTGTTTGGGGTGGGTTTGTTTTAAAGTTTACAGTGGGATGAATGAGTGGTAAGAAGTGCAATACTTTACCGTCCCTGCAAAGGCTGGACTAACATGTTTGTGCTGCTTCTCTTTTTGAGCTAACATGGTCAGAGTTACCTTGGGTATTTCTGCGCAGCAATGCATAGCTCTGCATACATACATCAGATCTGCTGATGCAAATTCATTATTAATGTTCTGTATTCAAAAGATTTTGCTCATTAACTGAGTCTCCCTCTAGTTTATCATTATTACTTCCTGCAGTATTTGTAGATGCCTTGGTTTCCCAGAGCATTAATTTCTGGGGACTTGATGGCAGAACAAACTAGCTGCAAGCTAATGCAATACCGCTCTTTCTCCCCAAAATTCTTGCTATGCTAACAAAGTCTTAGGACACAAAGATAACAGACAAAGAATTGCACAGTACTCTAGGAGAAGTTCAGTCACTGAAATATGAGGATTATGCTAACATCTGAATGGCATTACTTACAGAGCTACTGGGGAAGGAGAGATTATTTGGCAGAGGGAATTCAATTTGCTTTGGAGTAGCACAATACTTTAGCCGCATACCCTTCTTCCCAGCCCCAGATTAGAACTTCTAAGCAGCAGGTTGCCCCACCACTCTCTTGTATATTTCGATCTGGTTTATTGGCCAGCCTTTTCAACTGTGATCTCAGCTTCTGACACATGCACAGTCAGTGACAGCAGGTTTTGCAATATGTTCCAAACCTATACTTCCATTTCTCATCTGGTACCTTTTCAGACAAAATAAACCGCGTGTACAAAGTTTTCCACCCAACCTACTGATAGCAAGTCAGATGTCATGGTTAACTATCACACACCTCAATTTTCCCAAACATTTTTTAGTACCCAGTTTTCAGAACACAAAATTCCCATTATGGATATTTCTAGAGGCCATCAATACCTTTATGATGGGCCAAACCTCTAGTCCTGGAGTCTGTGCCTTTAAGAGATGAGTGTAACAGGAAAAGACCCTGAACAGGGAAGACGGAATTAAATCACTTAGAACAAGGCTTAGAAAAAAACCACATTTCCTGCCAGAATTTAAATGGTGAAAGATCCCTATCACATAAGTTGTTAAAATCAACACTAAAAGTAATTTTAATAGCTTGGCTGTATAAAGAAATGGAGGATCTCCAAGTTTTGGGCCCACAGAAGTCAATGAGAAGGTTTGGGGCATTGAATTACGTCTAAAACTATTCAGCTCTGCTAGCTCCTCTGCCATTTCATCTACCAGTCAGTAGCAGCAAGAGTTCAGTTTTATTTGATCATGCAGCAGGGCTGTGCTTCAGGGAAGGAACGTGTTGATTAAAGTTTTACAATATCATGTTTATAATCACATCAATGTTGAGAATCAGACGTCAGTTAAGGCTGGGTGGCATCTCTGGAGATCATCTATTCCAACCCGCTGCTCAGAGCAGGGTCACCTAGAGCACATTGCTCAGGTTTTGAGTATCTCCAAGGATCTCTACCACCTCTCTGGACAATCTGCTCCAATGTTTGACCACCCTCAAAGTAAAAAAAGCTTTTTCTTATGTTCTTATGTTCGAGTGCAATTTAGTGCACTTCAATCTGTGCCCAGTGACTCATGTTCTTTCAAGAATATGCAGACTTACTAGTCTTAATTTTGGATCACAGTGGACAGGCTGAGAATTATTTTCAGTTTATGTGTCAGACAGAAACTACCTAGGGAAAAGAAACACCGCTTGTATGCGTGTGTATATATTATACTAAGCTCCATAAAGGAATACATATTCACAAATATTTCTAGAAATGAGACTGACAAATTTTCTCATTCTAAAGCAAAATGGACATATTTCTTTATCAACATTTTAATAAATTGTAATTCATACATTAAAGAAATTAAGAAAACATTACAATATCAATTAGCTAATTACAGGAGGTGGGAACGACAGAAGATGGCAAGCTGCAATGTTAGCCATGAGACCACACACATACATGCTCTACTTCCTAGCAGTAATATGTAGCAGCAGCAGCCTTGTATTTCAACAGTTAGCAACTTGATATGACAATAAAAAGCACCAAGTAATCCTCTTATTACAATCATACAACATTAGGGTGAAAAGATAGCACATGCTTTTCCAAAGAGATTGTACTTTATTATTCATTATGCGCCTGCCAAAGAACACAGAATCAAGGAAACACTTTCATGGTTCCACTTTTGGCATGCTGAATCATAGCTGTCACAGAGAAAGTGTAACAGATTGGTGTTCTCAATTGTTTTCCAGAAATTGATGGATAATTAAAAAAAAGGTTAAGTATTCTTTCTAAGAATCTAAAATGCTCTTGCCACCATGTTATATTAAATCCAAATCACAAAGAGATCAGATTCAGAAATTTCTCTGCATTACAATTACAAACAGATACAAACAACCTTTTGTATTTTATCTTTGCCCTGCTGTATGTATGGGGCAAACTGGGAAAGGTTACTGATTCTCAAATAAGACTATTAGCACGCACACAGAACTACCATAATAGAGTTATGGTGAGGGTACCAGCAATTTTTCATCTAAATAAGCCGTCTTAATGCTATATTTAGCATTTCTGATTTTTACAAAATTCAAATTTCTAAATGGAAAATGTGAAATTCTAATAACTCACAAAATGATGAGGAGATAGAAATATAGGCAATAAGACATAATACTAGTGAATCTTTTCTCATGTTATTACATAGTTAACTGTTTGCATAGTAATTTTTCAAATATATTTACATATCCCTTAACATGAATTTCTGTAAGAGGATGCCATTTATCTCTCCAACAATATAATTTAACTTTTATTTCTATAACAATTATGCCATACTAGTCTTCACATATGAAGTTGCCAAGAAATTGCAGGCTAACTCACTAAAAAACCACCACTCATTTCTAGAAATGTCTTCTCCCTCTTCACTGTGGATAGCACAGCATGACTACTGATAAGTAGAAGACATTCTATTGCTGAACTTATAAAATATGTTAAAAAGCTACCTTCTCAAAATGGAAAAAAATGACAAAATGCTTTTATGCATTTTCAATGCTGAATTTTCAATACCTAAGAGTTACAAAATCATCTTTTTCTGTCTTGTACAGTCCATACACACCAATTGTCCTGAGTCTTTTCAATATTTAGGTTCAATATATAAAAGTCTATATAAAAGAACTTCACATAACATCCAATAGAAAACATGTATAAATTAGAAGGGGAGGCAAAGTTGCTGTGGCTGCCCTGCACTATTTTGAAATGTCTCAGATGTCTGCATAAATAAGTATGAATTACTGATTATTTTAGCATCTCATAGGAGAGCTAATAGGAATTAAGTTATTATGCTCAGTTACACTCCAACGTAAAAATCCTCAACAGTTCCTTAAAGAAAGCTGCCATCATCACACATGGAATGTATTTTATAAAAATCCCAAGAGTTTTTTTACTTCAAGAAGGCTTCACCAGTCTTTAAAAACTGGTGAAAAAAAATATTGCTTTTCTTGTTGGCCTCACATCAACTGAAGTCCACTCCCCATCTCCTGCTACTTGCACACACATAGACTGATGAAAAGGATAGTCAAACTGGTTTGCCTCATACCTAATTGAAAGAGCTAAGTGCCTGGAAAGAGCACTTTATCCTGTCCTAAAATGAATATCAAAGACAATAGTTATGATATCTTTGCCTCTCAAGGTGCCTTTTTTCCTCTCTATAGGTTAACATACAACCTTTAGTTGTCGAGTCTTGCTGAGTCTAAGGTAGATGTCTGAAGTCCCGATATCCAGCTTCAGAATGGTGAGGTGATCCCACCTTACTGATTGCATATAACAGATCAGAAAATAATCTCATTTCAAAGGCTGCAATACTACTGATAGTCTTAAGTTATTTTGTTCATGTTTTACTAGCACACTGATGTTTTAATACATGTCCTTTAACACTGTTGTCACCAGGGTTGTCACTAAGATCACTGTAAACCCACAGGCATACAAAACTCTTTCAGGCTTACTTGAAAACAAATCAGCATCATGCTACAGAATTTACCACTCGCATTCATTGGAGTGAATCCTTGAGGTCAACATTCTTGCATGAATATTTAACTCATCTGAAGCATGCACTTTTAAACTGTAATAAATCTAAACTTTTGTTATTCAACTCCCAAACTCTTAACCACTAACCTACAAGAGACACTTGTTGAAAGAAATACCATGTCTAACACTTTTAGAGATGTAAGTGCTGACAACAAACATCACGCTGAGGAATTTAATGTTGGAAGAGATTTGAATGCCAAAGTACAAAGAGCTACGAAGTATAATTAGAGTATTTGTTGATGTAGCTCCCTGCTGAGGCACAGCCAAGGTTTACTGGAGCACAGAAGGACATCATCTTTCCATACCTGCGCATATTGGTATTCATAGGTAATATATCTTTGGTCTGACCAGCATGGCCTTATGCACGTCCTTACAGATGGAGAAATTAACAACCTGAGTAGCACCCCCAGTAGAGAGAGAGAAGTTAACCGCAAGAGGCATAGGTGAGAGGCTTATTTGGAATACAATGGAGAAGTCTAGTCAATCTTTAAAAAAAACCAGAGAATGTCTTGTATGAGGAAGGTAAGAGAGAAGGGCTGTTTTGTAAAAACAAGCCAAAGGGAGTTTGTATTCATATGTATGGATACATTGGGGACAGTAAGGGAGGAAAGACAAAAGACAAAGGAATATGTTTGGCACAAAAGTAAATTCATCTAAACTAGCAATGAAGAAATTAAAGCTTCAAGTTAGACATTGTTTCTAAGCTTAAAAACTGCTGGATTTTGGAACATCCTTGTGCAAGGTGTCAGCTAGGTCAACCAGAAGATGCCTTCATTCAGGCATTCATCATGCATGGCCATTGCTAATTGTACAAGAGGACTAGATAATCTTAATTGTCACTTTAGGGCCTTAAAATCCCTGTAGCAAAAGAGTGTAAAAATCAGAAGTAAAATAGTCCCTCAATTCATGTTTCATGCACATGGAATTTTTTGTATCTACTATTTTAGGCGTCGTTCCTTTCCAAAAAGCTGTTAAGCTTAAGGTTTATATGAAAGATAAGTGTTCATTGAAGTAAAAAAAAAAGAAGTAAAAAAAGATACAAAATTAGAATTACAAATAACTATGATTTTTTTAAAAACATACAATGACAAGAAAGTCTACACAGGCACATTGCATTGATAAGAAGATAACAGGCCATTTGGCATTCATTTTCATTAGACTTTGGCAGCATATTCAACTTCAATAATTATCTATTATTTCAGTTCATTATAAACCTGATGACTACTGTAAGAAACCAAGGTCCCTCCATGAGATCCGCAGACATTTGATACAACTTTACAGCTAGAGGAATTTTCCTTAGATCATTACTTTACCAAGATAAGATCAAAATTAAAACATCAGGAAAACATTGAACATTTTGACATGTGAAACTGGCAGAGACCATTTTATACTGAAAGCATTCTATATTTACAGTTGTTTCTAATTAAGATACAAACTAAGTCAACTTTTCAGAGTGCACAAGTATAAGGTTAAGGGTTTAAACTGCAGTTTTGACTGTACTGCAAAAACTGGTATTCTGGATGATTGCTACAATTTCACCTCAATCCATGAAAAGACCAGAAAACTGGCTTTCTACACATACCATTCTCTTATCTTCTAAATTTTGTTTCAGCATCTGAAATAGCACCATTACTTGGATGAATGAGTTGTAAAGTCCTGAGCGAATTATGAATTCTTATTTACATGCAGTTAGTGTATTTTTTAAGCATAAGTACACACACTTAGCTATCAATCCCGGAACTTCCCTGGAAAGCCTGCTGTGCAAATTCATGTAGCAGTCAGAAACGAGAAACAGTCCGTAACAGGCTTTGCTTTGTCTCTTCTGGCAGTAACTTCCACAGTGGGGGCTTTGCTTCTGAGGATGGTTTGCACAGGAAATAAGCCAGGAGTCTCTAACACTATTCTGTGTGGCACATGGCAAAGAATGGTGTGCTTCTTTTTTTTTAAAGGTAGACATTTCCAATCTATCAGATGGTTTTGTAGGTGGAAAATTTTAGTTCTGTTCTGACGAGCACAAACTGCAAGTGAAGTTCACAGAAAAAAATGTATGTTCGTTTGGCCATTCCGTTGTCCATGAAAAGCACTGCTGGTGAGTTCAGAGTAACCACAGAATTGCATCGGTGCACAGGATATTTGAACGGGCTCAAGGATATTCTTAAATTAATTCTTAGTATATTTTTCAGTTATGCAAAGCTAATTTCCCTACCCGAGATACAGCAAATGAATTTCATGGAAATACAGTTACTAAAATCAGTACTTACCTGGGCTCAAGTTCCCTAGATCATGTGTTATGTGACACCACCAAGGTACTGGACATGCTAAAGGCTCGACCCTTATTCCACAACCCAAACCCAAAACAAAGCAGAACATTACAGAGCCTATAAAAACCCACTAAAACCACATTTGAAATTAAAAGACTTCTTCCTGCTCCCTTTTTTGACTTTAGGTGGGGGGACTCAACGCATGGCATTTCACTGAAGTATCACTGACAGAATTATCTTTAGGTCACGTTTCCATTGTATGGTGTGACTCTTTATTGCTTCCAGAGTGGAAAGGTTTTATAATAACAAAAACTCATGGAAAGTGAAAGCAGCAGCTTGTTTGCTGTCTTGCTGCCAGCCTGCAGAAATCTGTCTCCTCACAAAAGCATGATGGGTGTTGACAGCCTTTGCAGAGAGCAGCAAAGAGATCTCCAACAGAAATGTAAGCTCCAGCATAAATGTAGCCTATGCCATCTTCGTGTTGGTGGTCTCTGGTCAGTGTCAAACAGCTGTATTTCTTTTCTTTGGTAAAATTAGCAGTGCATTGGCTGGGAGAAAAACTCGTTTGTATCTTCAGAACAAATCTGATGAACATGGTACAGGATCTACCCGCAAACCCCTAACAGCCACAGCAGAAAACACATTTATAAGGAACAGCCTTGACTGCTCAGCCCACTGAGTCACTTACAGAGGTCCATACTACAACTTTTATATATTTCTTAGAGCAAAATCACATGAAACACAGTTTCTGAAAATCACATCAGAGTATGTAACTGCATATGGTGTAACTCCTGGTTACTGAGAAATTATTCAGTGTTAACTAACTAAAAGAAACAGAGAGTTTACATCTTTTGATATTAAAAGATATGGGTGATGTGTTTTTATCTTTTGCTCAACTATCACACTATGTGAGTAGACTTCCAAGTTTGGTTTATATTGTTCAGTATTAGTACAGAACTACTTTGAAAGCTGCCTTCTGCCAAACACCCCAAAAGGATCAACATCTTTTTTGGGGGACAGGGACTGAGACTGCTTCCACATTTGAATCAAACACTGAGATAATAAATTCTCTCCATTATACAATATTAGATGCAGAGAGGTTTTTCTGCTTCATTTACACAAACTGCATGAATTTTGTTGAGAAATTCTGAATTCTGACAGTAACTCCCCCAGCAGTAGCTGAGTCGCAACCTCAAGCTCAAGATATTAAACTTCTTGCAATCTCAGTAACCATCGTTCCCCTGTAAACTTCAAAGCAATTACTTCATGTGAAATATTCCGCCTCCCTGTCTCTCACTTCCACAGCTCTATATACTATCCAGGCAGAGGTAAAAGTACAGATACTGTTCAATGGATCGGTGGGACTGAGAGATCCAAGCACCTGGCTGCAAAGCAGTGTTCACGATCTGTGTACCAGACCATTACTGGTGTAAAAGGTAACAATCCTTTCTGAATTCTGCATCTCTAATAATCTTGTATTTTCTCCCTTGATATTTCAATTTATCCACCTTCCTTCTCTGCAATTTAGCTCTTTATTTAGCTCACAAAGTAGACATTATCCTAAGTAGGTAGAGTATTCATCTTTTGGCGTCAGTGCCAGTTACCCCTGGCAACAAACCGCTGAAGGAAAACCTTGTTTTCATCTGGCAACTCAAAATAGGACTAAAGAGTCAACTGCAAAGCAAATGCAAGAAAGCAGATCTTTAAGTCTGAAGAATTTTCAACGAAGGGCCTGCTTCATTTGCAGAGTTCAAATGTCAAAGAAAGATTAGGTTTTTTAAAAAATTATTATGTCACATGACTGGGGCAATGCTCCTAAAAAGTGACATACTGGTGCTCATTTAAAAAAACTGATGCAAAAGGGTTGCATTTCAAAAAGCACATCCGCTTGGAAGAAGTCTCAAGAACATATGAGATACATACTGACCTAATTTAAATATGAATAAACCACACAGTCTAATTACAAAAGCTAGAAACAATGACACAGATTTTAAACCTAGTGTGTTTCAGACATATCGGTATACACACGTAGACACACAGTGTGCCTCATCCTCAGCTCAGACCCATGCGTGTTACACTTGCTGAGTTTAGACAAAGAAGTCCTGTGACCAGGCAATACAAACACGGATTTAAAAATGGGTCCTACAGGAAATGAAAAAGGCAAAACAATTGATACAGGAGCTATCTGAGACTCAGCCTGTCGACTTGCAGAGCAGTGGTGCTTTCTGCAGACACAACATGCTCACATGAAGACATGAAAGCAGAACAGACTTTTACTATCGTCTGCCAAGGCTGGGAATGAGTCCTTTGCTTGGTTTGGATCATCTGAAGCAAAATCTCCCAGGATCAGGAGAAAAATCCTCTCACTGGATAACAGTGGGTTTGGTACAATTAAATTTTGTCATCTGCTATGCACCTGGTGGCCTTGAAAATGTTGGCAAGGCAGAATGAGCCAAGAGTACACTAGTGGTAGAAAAAACTCTACATGATAGCAGCATACAGCATGAGAATCATCTGATACAGCCTAACACGTCACTTGACCCTTAAAGTCAGTGTAGAAAAGCTGATGCTTTTAGAAGGTAGTTCATCTTGTTAGAAACTATAGGTCTAAAGCAGGCAAGATGAACTGCACCCTAACACCCATTTCTCTCCGCTGGCTATTAAGCAAGTGTAGGATGTCTGCCTCCCACCGAGATGCCCACAGCCCAGCACAGTCATTAGACGTAGTCTCTGTCCAGTGCCAGAGGACATAATGCCCACTCCAAAGCCAGAGTAAGCATGGGTTCACCTCAGGAAACAGAAAGTCTGCTATCCCTTCTGAAATTCTCTTGAAATCTAAGTCGAAAGCCCAAATGGATATTTTTTCTTTAAATGGCTTAGAAGGATCACATGAATAAATTCCTGACTCTTTATATACGGGAATTTCAAAACAAGGCAACTCCAGAAACACCATTTATATTAATTCTCACTTTTGGATACTTCAGACACACTTAATCATGGCTAACAATGGAAGTTAAACTGCCCGATCCATCATTTTGTCCTGGCTTTCCTTTTTGTTGGGAGCAGTTAGGTTGAAAGACAGGAGCTTCTTATTTATACTTATCAAAAGTACATGGAAAATAGAACTTAAAAATTGCTTTCTCTCAAGGAAATTGCCTTTGTCAGTGAGTAGCACTGCAATTACTGACCAAGCATGCTTTGGTCAACATTGCTTAGCAAATATATCAACTTCTACTTTTAATTTTAATTTGCATTTATAAGAATAGAATCGGGACATGTAGTTACTTGTTTCACAAGTGTTGGAAGAACGCACACACAATATTTATCATTCAGGCATAACCTGTTTGCACTGAAGTTAATCAACTGATGTTGATTCCAACAGAAAACGAATTAGTTCACATTTGCAATAACATCTACTATGTATTACTGCTTCAATAAGCAAATAATGTAGGACATGTGATGCTTTTATTTTAACTGCTTGGATTTCTTCCCTCTTAAGTGCATTAGGATAAAATTAGTAAGCTATATTTCTACCCACTTGTGATCAGCAATAAATACTTGCTCTTACAGCTTAGTGCACTTTCCCTGGTGAAACCTGATCACTGCCCACTTTCAAAAATTCAGATATGGGGATTTGCATTGCTTCTTTTTGCTTAGAAAGAACAAGAAAAGATGATACAGTGGAGTTTGTATGGTAACAGACTTTATAGCGGGGAAAAAACCCGACTAAAGTGGGGATATCTACACAATCATGAGCCAAAAGGAAATATTTACTATTTCTCATAGCTCAAAATTTAGGGACACAGAGTGAAACTATGCAGTGAAATATGCTTTGGGACTACTGAGCACAACAGGAAGAATTCAGTTTCCAGTTCAGTTTCCAGAAACCATCCTTATCAGGCATTGAAGTTGTTACCAGGGAAGGCATTGAGGAGGACCTTGGCTCCTTCACTCCTTCTCAAAGAATCCATTACTGGCCTGTACTGGGAGATTGGAAATTAGGGCAGATAAAACCCTACGCCCAGTGGGGTTTTTATGTGATAATTCTTTATTTTCAATTGAGAATCTAGAATCTTCTAGAATTTTTTCTTGTAAGTTTTTTCACTAATTAGAAGCACATTTGTGCTTCTGACTGACTTTCCAACTGACTTTTTGTGAATGCTCATTTATCTTGTTCCAACTGGTAAATCGGGTCTGTGACAGACAAATCACACGTGATAAGACAAATGTATGTGATAGATAAATATATTTCTGTAAATTTGATTACGAATTCCTGACAACTAACACTTATAGCGTTATATATTATATAAAACAATATCTCATAATCCTTAAGAAAATCCTGGGGTAGCCAGGACAGAGCCTCTGCTACAGGTGTCAAAGCACTATAAAAGCTCATGTCTAAGGGCCAACATCTTCACGTTACATCTGCACTGGTGCAGAATTATTAAAACCTGGGTGAAAGGAAATCAATTCAGTCTGTTGTTGTCTAGGAAGGGAAATAGACTGATTATAGACGACCACAGAAACAGCACCAGAGATACACAGAAGACACGTTTACATATACGAGTTCTGGAGTCTTATTAATATGAACAGGTTAGTCTAAGGCAAAATTTTGCCTGTGTGAACTGCTGGATTGAAGATGTAGACTGCTTATTCTGATCTTAACAAAGGTATATTCAGCCCCCATTGGGCAGACGTTTCTGTTTTATGCGAACATTTGCTGCTTTGACTTGCTTTTTTGAAAGTTTGTTTCAGACTACTGAACAGCTTCCCTCTTATTGTTCCTTTAAACTTAAAAACATGTCTACCAGTGTTACCCCTTAAACACTGACCTGCTAAGAAAGCAAAGGTGTATTAGAAAATAGTCTAGACTTGATTCAACGTGGTCTCCCCTTTTCAGGGCTCTAAACCAATGGGCACAAGCCAGGCTATGTAAAAAGGGGAAAATAATCTGTTCTTTCTCTCTCCAGAGCTCTGAGCCAAATTACGTAGGAGGTTAAGAAAGCACTTTTGTCTTCTTGATGGGATATACATTTTACCAAGAGCCTAATGCTCCGAGTCAGCGAAAAAAGCTGGAAAGAGCTGAGCTTATGCAAAAGCAAAATGGTTTGTTGGTTTTTTTTTTAAACAAATTATTTCAAATTTGAAACAAAGCTTTTGAAACAATTAATTACTTTTCAGGAAAGCCAATTACAGAAGAGTTCCAATACGCCATCAAACGCTCTTTTTTAAAAATCTGAATGTCTTCCTTACATGTAAAAATGAAAGTGTTAAAGGTAATACAACATTTGTGGATCAGTTTAAAGAACTGACTTTAATAATTGAAAAGAGCATGATTTTGAACTAACAGACAGCCTTTATTTAAATTTATTAGAATATTTTCTTGAATATTTGCTCTCTCATTGTTTCCTAATGAAAGAACAATTTTCTTGACTGTTACCTACTAAAACCTGTTGGTTTCCAATTAACCACAACTTTTTGGCACTTCTTGCTTCTAACTAGGAGGCTACACAGATTACAAATACGTTCACTCATGCAGAAACTATATATGAATTAAAAGATATTTACAAAGCTTTGAATCAGAAAATTTATTCATTTGCTAACGTTTTGCTTTTTAATTTATGAATCAGTGAAACAGTAATTTTTTTAGTAATTTGTGTCAAACTGCATTCAGATGGAAACCAGAATCATAAAATGTAGAAAACAATGTTTTAAAAATAGTTACATATGTTTATCAGACTTCTGGATTTATACACACAAACACAGTCTCCTCCCTCCCCAAGATTATTAAAACACAGTTTAGGAAAATGATTATTCAAACTCAGTTTAGGAAAATTATTTACAAATCAAAAGGAAGTCATATTTTCAGCTAAATGAGCTGAAACTCCTGATGATCACATATTTAAGGAATTTAAGATTAAGAAAGACTCTTTTTTTTTGTATAAAATTGGAGAGAATTCAACTGCATTACATTTCCAAATTAATATCTTTAGCTATTGAACTGAACAAGCTGAAAATACTATTTCTTTATCCACAGAGCAGTCTAGAGACTACTACAGAGAGGTTAAGCTAGAAATTTTCACACTCGGTGGTATGGTAAACATGCTGGCTCTAAAATTTGTAGCACTTAAACATTTTTGGAATAAAACATAAACAGTCTATCATAGCAAATATTGACTGATATGTCACAATTTTAAACAGGAAGAAAAACTCCATGGAAAAAAACCCCCTCACTAGAATAAAGCAGAGAAAACCAATTCACACTGTTATAGACCACAACACACATACACATACACACATTATACCGAACTCCTGAAAAAGACGGGGGTATGGTGTGAACCCTAGAGCTTTCCAGCTTTCCAGCACGGTACCTATCAGTATAGTACCTTCTTTTCGATAAGAAAGGCACCACACAACAGTTTCTCTATAGTCTCTGGTGTCAGGAATAACCTCATTTTTAAAACAGCGCTAAAACAAAACAGTGGGCAAATTGGGTCACAATAGCCAAGCCCTGTGTGGGACAACAGCTTCTGTACTCAGTCCTGAGCCTCACCGGTCATTCTGAATTGGCCCCTCTTTCAGCATCTTCTGTTCCCAGACCTGTTTCCTGGAAGAAGGCCTCCCTAGTTTCTGACGGTCTTGTATTCCAGTCAAAGCCAAATACACATTCAGGATCAACCGCAGAAATAAGAATGATTTCTCATGGAATCACGGTGATATCAAAAAAGCTTATGAAAATAAGCATGGCATTCAATCGTTCTATGCATAAGGGAACTGTGCTACATATAGAGAAAACTTTACTAACTAGACAATAAACTGAGCTCTATTTGCCATGAAAAAGTAAGACTTTTTTTGCTCTAAAGTTTGTTAAAATGCCAAAAAAGTTCAATTTCATGATAAATTTAAGTTCACTGCAAAATGGAACTAGCTGAAGACCGTCTCCTGACACAAGATTATCTTTCTGTTAGTGGGTAATGTAGTGGCATAATGTCAAGAGACGTGACACCAAGGATAAGCCTTAGCCTGACTTGCATGGATAACTCTATAATCTATTCCTGAGACAGCGTTTGGGCAAACTATATTCTTCTTGTACTCTGTAAGTCCATCTTTGTGTCTGGCATTGTATTTTCTCCCATCTAATTTTGTCTTTCTAAGACCATTTTTGCTTAAAACCACCTCACTTCTGCAACCCATAGACTAATATTTTTTACATTTAAATTACCACAACCATTACTAATATCCCACTAAATTTTTTGTCCAGAATGGGGAGTTCTCATTCCTGACACGATGTGTTATGTCAATTTGGTTGGAAGAACAATCCTACAATGCTGTCAAACAAAAGCAATGGTTGAAGCACTCAGTTTCCAACATGATGTTTCATCCTCATGTAGAACAGTACGTAAAAGGAGTTAATTTTTAACCGTGCATAAGCATGATGAGGATTGGAATCAGCTGCTCACATCTTCAAATCAGAGAACCAGCTCCCCATGATGACTGCACATCTCAGAGGTCCTTCTTCTGCCTGCTTCTCTGTAAGTTATGATGCCAAGAAACTACTTGGTTTTTTTTCTCCACAGACTCCAACTATAATCTCACAAAATGTCTTTTTTCCATAAACAAAGCCAAAAATAACTTCTTAGTCATTTGATTGTGAGCAGAATAGCCTTTTATCAAAGCCCTGCAACACTACTGACAGATACAGCAGTAATTATCACCCTCCCCAAATACGTAACCTAGAAGGCCATATAGACCTGAACAGAGCGATAAAAATCCAGCTAAGGGGAACCATATTGCTTGCTCAATTCTCAGCAAGTTTTGTAAGTCTGTAATAAGTCTGTTCTATTACAACTATATCAATTATATTTAGATAATCTGCCTAATAAGACTTAACCAGGAATACCATACAGATCCATGACAAACTCTCACAACACACTGTGCTAAGAAGTAAGGATTTGGGGGTTATGCAAATTTTTAAATGACTGTTGGAGGCAGAAGGCCACACTGAACAGACCTATCAAATGGCAAATATCTCCACAGCGGCCAAATGCTGGCAGCAGTACCCCCCTAAAGCACTTGCAGATAGGGCAACAAATCTCCAGCCTTCTGGGGCACGCTTCAGAGCAAAACCACGTGTAAGCATCTCAAAACTATTTAGCTATGACAGTCAGACTTACCTCACATCTCACCCTGATGTTAAAATGCCGGTTACATGAGTCTGCTGCTTGCGCACAAAGGAACTGTGGCATTTATCAAAGACCTCAGGTTCAGTTAAGGCTGATTTCAAATAAACATAGCTGTCTGTGCTGCTGGGAAATGAGAGGAAGCGAAATACTATCATATTTTCTGTTATTACAGGCACATATCACATAGCGCAGCAGCACCTAATTAGAGCTAGTAAGACATTAGTATGACATTAATGATTATTAATGTCAATTTGTTTGGACAAAATTGGACCTCTCATAAGGATTTGATCCATTTATTAATTCCCCTTTTTCAGGATACCTTCCAGAAGCAGAGCAGACAAAGTGCTTTTGTCATTGCAAACATTAAAAGGCACGTATACCGTATTTTGTTCTGGATTGGTGCACTTCATTGAAATGATCTGTCTTGAGCAGTCAGCCCACAAAACTAGTATGGTCACTCTGAAAGCGGCCCAGAATAAAGGGTGCAAAAGTAGTATTCAGGCATATACTTTACAATTTGAAATGATAAGCTGAAGCTAGGGAGACATATTCCATAGATAGCCTGTTTCACTCTCTGATTTTAGTCAATGACTGTCTCATGCAGGGTCAGCTAGAAAAAATCTTTTTGGCTTTTCACTCAAAGGCAGAGAAGCAAAATTTTAAGTTACTTCTAAGCTGAACAACAAAAACACCCCAACAGTTTCTGTTTCTGGACACATGGAAAATAAAAACAGCTGGGACAATAAAAGATTAGATTTGTAAAATGAGGATAAAACAGTAATAGTTTCCCACTGTGCAATAACTCTGTGGCTAGATCCCTCAGGGAGGATACTGGTTGTTAAACTTGAGCTTCCCCAAAGTCAGAGTGAATGCCCTAGCAGCAGAGGCAATGGTGTATCTGAAGCAGCTCCATTTTACACAAAATTCTTTAAAAATTACTGATAAAAAAATCAACAGATCTACCCAGGAAGCAGGAAATGACAGTTTCCATTGCAGAAAAATCATTTATACAAAATGTAAAGGTGCATTGATGAGATGGAGAACGCCCCCTAAAACGCTTTGTAAACTTGTAAACTTGTAGCTCCAGGCAAATACAAGGGTAGAAATGTGACTAACTAAAGACCAAACCCATTCATCCTTGGTGACTTTCTGAATCTAAACCTAACCAACCTGTTTGATGCAATAACTCAATCAAATTTGGGACATATTTGCAAATAGTTTCAGGATGATGTTTTGACTATTGGTCAAAAAAATGTCACCCAAATCTAGTCACAAGAAGCCAGGTTTTATAATACTAGGGTTAGGCAGCCTACAAAAAAACTTATTCAACTTTGAGCTTTATGAAATATCACAGGTTGCACATTTAATAAATAGATACACAATAGAAGTATTATATGGAAAACCTGAAAAAAATGTAGAAGCAAGCCAATACATTAAAAGTATGTAGAAATTTTAATTACTCTAGAGAATTAAAAGAAAAAAAAATTAAAAATCAGCATTTAACCAGTGATAATTCTATCTTTAAGCTCTTGCTTAAAATATGGGAACAAATTTTGTTTGCAGTTATACCACTTGAAGGAGAGATACAACTTTAAAAAGAGAACCTGAAGCATGAAGTTAAAGGTATAAAACTCACCATTTTAAATATGTGACCACTTATGGATGCACCCTTAGCATGTCCTGTAACTAGAAGATTTTTTTTGTCTATGTGATAGTAGTAGCTTAAAATAAGCCAAATAAAAGATTATCATTAAAACAGCCTTTGTTCCTGCACTGGCAGTTGTGTGGTTTTTTTGGTTTGGTTTTTTTTCCCCCCTCATTTGGACAAAGGAGGGGGAAAAGAGACAGAAAAAGAAAAAAAGAATGTATTCTTGCTGCTTGATCGCAGAGAAATGTGTACTCCCGACTGGACAGTGAACTCAGAGTTGTTTTGATTTTAATACTTAATTCATTAGTAATGGAAAATTTCACATCCGTAGTGAAGGAATAATCTGTTGAATTTTTCAACTTGTAGGACATTGTTTTTGATAATTTGCCAACCAGAATGGGAGATTATTATGCAGAGTATGCCAAAATGGCGAAAGGCTTCTCATGCTATAGGGCCAGAAAACAATCATTTTATGGGATTGAATTACTGATTCTTAAGCTTTATGGCCCTATGCTGCCAGGCAGAAGGCATTAGATCCTGTATCCTGCTGTAGATCCTGTATCACATCTCAACAGGCTACGAAACTGGCTGGGACATTACGTTTGGTTCCTTCAGATCCACCACATCACCATTTCATTGAAAGTATGTCTCAATAATTTTGTCAACCTGATGGTCAGAGGTTCAACATGCACTTATGCTATCACTGTTTTCTTACTTTTCTATAAGCAAAAATAAAAATATTTACCCTAGAAGGTAGACTTGTTTCAGTCTTTGGATATCGTACAGATGATATATCAATGTTCACTTTTATATGAAGTTTATTTTTCAAATTCAGATAATTGCTGGAAAATATAAGCATTTGTCATAGAAGACAGTCCTTTTTGTTTTAACTTCAATGTCTCTTTGTAATTATAACAGAACAAAACACAACCCTAAGCCGTTTTTGTATTAAAAAACCGACATTTATACATATGTATTTTAGGTCTAATTTATTGGTCATAACATTCATGGAACTGAATGAAAATTCCAGTTATAACAATATTTGATATAACATCTAATGATAATTGGAAAATACATTTTATAGTTTGTCAGTGGAATATGACACTACGATTTAGAAATAGTTCTGACACTGACAGGAAAAAACCCCAAAAATAACTTGGTTGATAAGCATAGGAATATACCTACAGTGACATATCTCTATTCTCACTTGTAAGTTAAAAGAGCACAGTTATTTTTCTGAGTGCTTGTACCGTAGTCCTTCACACCTCTTTTTTCAGTTAAAAAAAAATGTACATGCTCAGATACAGCAAACTAACATGAAGCCCAGACTGTTGTCATGGTTACTCTGAGACATCCTAGTATATAAAGGATCTTACAGTTTTCATTTTTGTTCTTAAAATTATTAATTTATTAACAAAGTTAGAGTTCCTTACTACTGCACGTTTAGGTGCCAACACATCCATAATTCAGTGGGTCCTGTTTTTCCAAGTAATTTAATTTTAATGGCCTCTGCACAGTGGAAAATGCAGTATCATAAGGCTTTCCAGAACCATTCCAAGCAATATTCAGCAAAACGCTTTGTCTTGATAAATTGAACAGCCCAGCCATAGCATACCACCTTCTTAATATGAGCTTCCCAGATGAATTACACATTTGTTTTACTCCAGTGCTTTAGCTAAAGGCTAGTTTATTTATTTATTCTGGAGGCACTTCCTTATGCTATTGTAGTTAGGTACTTGCCAGCAATTTTATTTTTAGACTGTGCACTTTGGTGGTAAGAACTGAGAAATAGCAGTATTTCACACTGAAGTCTTGATTTGCATTGTTTAAACATTATGTGTCCTTCCTGAAAACATCTACCCTTCAAACACATTTAAGAGCGTGAAGATGTGCAATAAAAGGATGCAATGCTCAGGTCATATTTCATGTGTGCATGAGGAAGAACTACAATTTGCAAGTGTAAACAGGAGTTGCTAAAAGATTTTCATAAAATTCCCAGAGGCATATGAAATTGTTTATTTAAAATAATGTTTGTGTGCTCCAGCTCAGCAACCCATGCAAAGCAATACAAATTCTCACACAACACTGTTAACCTCAAATTTTACAAGTATGCTAATGTGCTGGCAGTTCAAGTATGTTATTGAAAACACGAACTGGCCGTAAGCGTCACATCTCTTTGAGGTGGCTTCGTTCAACATGTTCTGGGCTAATTTTAACACAGTATCTAAATTTTGGCATGATGAAAATTTATGGTGTGCGTGTCTTAATAGGGGTCAAAGGTTTTAGGGAACTACCGCTGTATAAAATTAGCCATAAAAGTAGGCAATTATGTTGATGCCCATTATACAGGAGTTACATTTCTGCGTGATCAGCGGCAACAAAAGTGAGAAGAATCCTAACAGGTGCCTTTGGAAGAGGAAGCTCCCCAAGAGTATCTCTTCGGACCAGTTTGACCCAGCTGCTTTCTCTGCATAATGTCTAAGTTCACTCACATATTCACAGTGGGCCTGAATCACTTAGGAAGAGCCTTCGTGAAGGTCAAAGGAAGGGAAAAAAGAAAATAAAAGAAGGACTGATGCAAAAGGTAAGGGGAAATGAGATTCGAGTCAGCAAGCAGCTGGACAGGAGGCAATTTGAATTAATTCTTACCCATTAACAACTCAATATGCTGCAAACACAGTCACAGCAACCCAAATCACTCCCAACTCTGCAGTATGATCCTCTCCTTTCGGCAAAAGTAAATGGCAAAAGGAGGAAAAGGATGAAAGCCGAGAGTATTAAAGCAAATGAGCAGGCTTCCTCATAACTCACCACACCTTGTATGTTATTTTATGTATGCTAGCACACAAGGCAGCAGGGAGAAAACCAGTTCATCACCTTCTTCAGAAGCAGACGGCTTTCTTCACATCTCCTGCATAACCAAGTAAACCCGCAGAATCATCTTAGATAAAATATAATATTAATAAAATTCAAGATGTTCCTTTTCCAAAAACTCCATACACTTGCATGTCACGAACTAGTGTATTCTCTTTAGCAACTACTAATGCAGTATCTGGATCTCTCACCAAATCAGTATTTCCCAACAGCTCTGCAGATCCCCCTGCCCAGCGAAAAAGGCAGCAAGGCCCCTTCTGCCAGCACCAAAGCAGTTAATCCTCAACCTCTCATGAGGTCAGGTCAGAAGGAGCCTCCTTATTGCTATTACCCTGCCCCAGTGGCAAACAGAAATCAATCAGCTTGAGCAGGGTCAGTCGGACTGGACAGAAAGAGATGCACTAGTCTGGGAGCATCCAGGTTTTGCTAGGGAGAACGAAATCTTACTCAGTTGTAATTCCTAATAAAGAGAAAAGCCAATTTGCCTTAATTAGGCCACAGTCTAATTTACATGGAAACTAAGTATGCACAATGTATGTTTATTGTTTTTGAATGTTTAAATCATTGAATGATTGAAATGATTTTGTTGCACTAATCTGTTTCAAGAGGCCAGTATCATGCGTCACACATACCCAGGGGAGGAAAGGCAGAGGCTCAAAACCAGTTAAATATATCAGCCTGGACCCTGCTACAGACTTCAGATTTCAAGGAAATGCAACATCTAAGAAAGATGAAGGAAAAATCTCTCATGCCAGAGGAAGTGCAGAAAGGCAAAGAAATACAGTTAATCTCATAACATCGCTGCACTATTAATTAATTAAGAAACTGAGCCAAGGTGGACATGTTGCAAATGCCATGGCATCGCCTTTACCCTAATACAATGTGAAGGTCCGTGGCCACGTTCTTTGGTTACCTCATAATGGATAAAAAAAAATAATTACCTTTCATAATTAATTTTAGTGAGAGAACTCCAGGCACAAACCCATCATTTCACAGCTACGTCTTACCTGCAAAGCAAATGTCTAGAGGCAAGCTCTGCACGAGTTCTAGGCTACTGAAAGGCAGGAGGACCTTCACAAAAGTGGTGGGGGAAGAGACACCTTGCTTGTACGCCCCATTGGCTCCTCTCCCAATGAGCCCTGATGCCGAAGTCCAGGCGCTGCCAAGCACCTGCTCCTCTGCCGAAGCTGGCTTCCAGCCACCATGGCAAATACCAGGGACAAGCCTGGGGCTCTATCCCAGCTCCCTGCACCCCTCACAGCTCCAGAAAGCCCTCTTCAGCCTCGGCTGGAATATCCCAGAGTCACTAACCTGGCAGAAACCAAGCTACAACTTTCTAACCTGCTTGTCAAAGGCTTACGATGTCACCAAATGCCAGCAGATACTTGCAGGGCCCATCTCAAAGGCCAGCCCCATCTATAACTGAGAACATCCACTCTAAAGCAACTCTGACAGCTTCTTTCCTGGTTACTTCTTGTCATTTATTTCTGGTAGCTAAAAGTAAAAGCATCCATGTTTCCTCCTCTCCTTTTTTTTTAAAATTATTTATTTTTAAGTACACTGGAATGTTTTAATTTCTGTTCTTCAAAATAATTCAGGTGAAAGGAAGTGTGGTTAGAAAAAAGTCTCAGCTAGCAGGGCCCATATCTAAAAAACATGACTGAAAACACATCCTTGAGATATGCATGAGAAACATCAGGCCAATCTGAGATAAGGCAATGATACTGGCTTGAATTGTAGTTGGGAAAGAGAAGGAGCATTCATTGCCCTTAAGTTTACACTGCATTACAACCAAGCCATATGTACAACACCACACATATAAATTCATCATTTCTGAATATAGAAACAGATAGTGAAGTCTATTATATATATAAATCTCAGCCCACTCAGCTATTCCCAAGTGTATCACATATAAAGCCTCAGCTTTCAATCCCCTTTGCCTAAGCTTTCAACTTACTACCCATCTCTCAGCAAACCTTTCCAAGTGGCACTGCAATGGCAGATGTTCTGTGTGAGCATGACATCAAAGATTACCTCTGATTTAACTAGAGCATTTATCTAATTTTCAATCTAACTTCACTTTTAAGAACTCCAGCCAGTTTCCCTTCACTGATCCTAATCTCCTTCCTAAAATAATTCCCACAAAGTCTGAGAAATCTGCAACAAGCCAAAAATCCCGAATATATGTATATTCATCAATAAAGAAGACAAAGATGAATGCACACCACAAGGAAATCACAGTTCTTCAAGCAAACTTGAGTAAGCTGAAAAAGTCCTCAAAGCTACAGACTGCTAATGGTTAAAGCTCAGTTCTGCAAAGCCTAACTCACAGGAGCATCCTTATTCCCACGCTATCTCTGATTAGGGTAGAACTTCTTGTATGAACTGGGAGATTACAAGGTTTGAGTCATTAGTTGTAAAAAGTCTTTTCTAACAAAATATTTAATGCAGATGGCACAGTGAAAAAACGATGATGACGCTCAAGTATTAATAACAAATTGAAACAACTTAGAATGAACCTTTCATTCATATTTCTTTTTCTACATCAGCTAACATATTCCAGCTCTGACAATTTTACTGTACTTGAATGATATGCCAATTCTTAGTGGTAAGTGCTATTTTTCAAACCAGTTGTAGATTGCTGCTGAAATAAAACCTTCATGTGATTTTAGGATGTGATGCCCCAAGTTTGCTTTGCAAATCAAAAAGTTAAACAACATCCTGAATTCTCACTGGTTGTTCCATTACGTCTTTAGGCTCCAGATGCAACCTATAGAACATGATAGTTAAATCTCCCTGCAAGTTGCCAGCAATAGTATGTTGACTTCAACTAATCAAGCCCAAATGAAACGCTAGACAAGTGCCACATATCCTTGTCTCCAGTGTCAAGTTTGTATTCCTGCCCGCCCCCCCCCCCCCCCTTTTTTTTTTTTAAATGTTGTCCTCAAAATACCTCTGTATGTATTTTTTGGCTACCTATCCCTCAATACCTGTCATTTAGGAAGATGTGGTACAGCAAAACATTGCCATGAATCCTGTTTCTCCAACTCTTCTAAGTTTCACTTGCAAATAAAGGCAGCACTTAACTCTTCAGCTACAGAGCTGACCAAGCATTTAAATGTCAGCACTTGGTTCTGGTTTATTTTCTAGTATCAAAAAGGGAAAAGAGCGGTGGAAGATAGCAGAGTTTAATGAGGTCCTAACCTGGCCTACATGCAATAAGTGTAGAAGGACAACTTCACCAAAAGCGTAAAAGACCCCAAAAATACACTCCAGCCATTTCCTCAGCTGTTTCAGGACCTGTCCTGGGGATGTCAACAGTTAGTCTGGCAAGCTCCACACATTCATCAGGAGAAAGCTGGACCAGAAGATATGGGAGCAACTACATGAGAAGGAAAATGGCACTGGGAGCTCATAGAGCTGGACACAGACTGCAAGTTACCTGTCTTGCTTTTGACACAGAGACTGAATTATTGCTGTGGCGAGTTGGGGACTGCTGCTTACATGGGAAAGTCAAGTCAATTCTGAGGCTGCCATGGTGTTCACAGTGCATTCAAGCAATGAAAAAACGTGTATTTTGAGATCATCTACCAAGACTAAGAAACCACCCTCGTCAGAAGGAAAAGATCTGTGTGTAGGACTGTTTCATCTAAACCAAGATGCTTCAAGGTGTAGGAAGACCAAGCTGAGCACAGGCATACCCACCCCAGCTGGGCCAATGCAGCCAGTGACGGCTCTCTGCATGAATGACACATGCAGCACCATTTTTTCCCCCTAAATGCTCTAGCATGTCATATTTAATCAATGACAGCTTCCTTATTTTGAAAATAAATTGCTTCAGTAGTACTGAAGGAAACACAAAACACAGAAAGGGCTGTTTTTAAATAATTTGCCAATTTGTGCCATTTGGTTATTCGGAATAGAGTATCAAGTTGAAATTTAGCAGCCATTATACAAATTAGTGGGATGTATTTCAAAGCTCATTTTATTTTTTGAGATGGGGTTCAATGTTGCTGAACAAATGTGCTGCCAGGGGTGTAGGACTGGCGGCTGCACTCACAGTACTGCTAACGTCTACGTTACATCAACAGTCACTGCTTCCGATTATTGCTAAACACCATTATACTTAACGAGCTATGGAGAAGTGTTAACCCAATCACACAGCATAAATGAACTCAGAGGAGAGGACAAGGCGTTGGCATGGTCCTTGAAAGTAACCATCTCTGGTTTTTTGGTGACGGCCTGGCTGAGTTTGCCTGACCTTTACCACCGTTCTCTAGCAACATGTTGGCACGCTTTGTCTGCTCATCGTCAAGAGAGTAGTTAACTTATGCTGCTGTCTTTCCAAGGAATATAAATGGACTGTGAATCGTGTTGCAACTCATAGCAGGTACGCATTTAAATGCAAGGCTGTAAGCCCACTCTGTGCAAGGGAGGAGCCCTCTGCTCCAGTGTCCTCAGACTGAGGCTCTCACCAGCTTTTCTCAGCATGGGCTCTTTCATGGTGGTCAGAAAAACTTGTTGCCATTCAATCAAATGATGGTAAATTTGTGAAGCTCTCACTGTGACTCCAGGGTAAATTCTTCCATCCCTACCTAAGTAGATGGCCACCTCTAATTTTCTTCCCTGGTATTTAGATATTTCTTTCAGCAGACACCTGGATTCAATGGATACCCACAAAAACACTTGCTACATGCAAGACTCTTCTCAGCCATGGGAAGTTTATAAAAGCCAGCACCACTGGCACAGGATGGCACTAATGACATGCAAAATACCAAGCGGTGTCTACTGATGCTCAAGATACCTGAAAGATGGTGAAAGAAAAAGACGAGAGTCATTAAGAGGAAAAGAGATGCCCTTGGTGAATATACGAAAGGGAAGACAACAGACAGAAAAGCACAAACAGGTGGTGAAACTGGGGAAGGATTAAAGGGATTTGAAACCCATGTGGTGGGTATAAAAATCTGAGGGTTTGCAACTATGAATGAGTTGAAAAAATGGATACAGTAACTGTGGTCCCTGTCAAGAAGCTTGTCAACACATGGCTTTCTGAGAAAGAAAACAGCTACAGTGGTTTGGTACAAGACTTACAAAAATGCTGTAAAAGAGAAAACATGCCTAGAATATATGAAATTTCACACTATGAGAAAAAGTAGACCATACTCAAAAAGATCTAAATGTTACTGAGATGAACTGACTTTACTGTCTTCAGTAAAGAACAGTCTCATGAACGCACCCAGTTCGGAGAGCATCAGGAAGAGATCCCACCAGCAAGCAAGCAAGGTGAGGTACCTCATGCTGCACCTTGCAATGCAGATCAGCACTTTCTGTTGATAAAGCAGTGAAATAAAAACATGTCAAAGCACCCTGCATAACATCAGTGCCTCAGCACAGCTATTTACTAGCTGTCAATTACAATTTTATTTGAATCCAGCATGTTACCAATAGCACACACTCCTGTCTCCACCATCCACTGTTCTGGTACTTGACATTCAACTGCTACAATTGCACCAATCATGTTTTTAATCAAACTGATCCTCTTTTCCTTATTGTTTTTCTACATTTGGTAGGCTGGAGCTTTGAGCCAGATCTGTAATCTCAGTTCAAGCCTTCTTTAAATGGTTTTACCATTACCTAATAAAGACTCAGAGTCCACCCCAACTCCTGGTGTTCTGTTGACTATCCTGAAACAAAGTTCTTGATCAAATTTGCCAAAGGACCAGAAATAGCCAAGAGAAATAAAACCATAAGTCTGTCATATATCCAATATGAGCATATCTTGGTTTATCGCAATACATTGTGTCAGAAAGTACAACTTTTCCTCTGACACCACCCAATGTTACTTTTTGTTGGGATATATTATGTATATGAATTATTAACTGGCACTATAACTTTGTTGGAACGGATCTTTTTGAATCTAACTGGGATCTATGCCCCAAAGACACACAAATTATGCCCAAGCACTGTCCAGCAGTCTGTCCACTTTCTTCTATTCACAATTTTTAAATCATAATCTCATAATCCCCACTGATGGACGTGCCATAAACTAGACTCTCTAAACACTGTATTTGGTTCTGGTATAAACTTTGCAGATACTAAAAACATAGCATTGCAATATCTCAGCATACATAAATTAATTCAAAAATTTAGCTCAAATCACATAGTCTCCTAAGGACTGATTACCTTGAGATGCTTGAGGAGCAAGGTTTTCTTCTAGCTACGGCATTACTTGTCGTAGATTAAATCGGACATCACTTCTTCCCCAGGGTCTCACAGCAACTATCCTTCTACAAAGGAGTGAAATTGCAAGAGTTTTCATTCTAAGGAAGTCCATTTTCAGTTCTCAAACTGAAGTTTAGTTTAAAGTCCCTCAACATTCCGGCCCATTAAGACACCCATGAATCTCAGATAGCTCTATGGAGATGGGAATGACCTCTCATCTTTTACGAACTATCATCTCCGGCCTTGACTCCTTCAAAGGTGTCTTGCTGCCACAGAGGCTCCAAGGGAACCAACAGCGAACAATGTTCCAGGCCAGGGCACCGCCAAACCCCCTTCCTCAATAATATGGACACTGGGACAACAGGCTTGCAAAAACTTACTAGAAGGTCCTCCACGCAACATACCCAACTCGGTAATGCACAGAAATACATTCACTAATTACACTTTGTCTTTTCATTTTCAACATGTAGTGCAACTAAAATTAAATCAGTTGTTTCAAATTTCTCATCACTTCCCCTCTCTACAGCACAACCAGACAGGAGTATTTCTGTCAATGTTGTCTACAGGAGGAACCTGAACACGCAAACACAACTTATCTAACAAAATTAGGCATATCCATAAGATCAAATTTGGTGTGTTAAGATAGGATTTCTCTATTCCGTCTCGTTTCCAGTTCTCTTAAATTCCATTTTTTTATTCCAAGAAGAAAAAAAACATGAATTCTAAGAAACAATTCATAGCTGCTCCACAATACTTTGTATTTGCTTTCAGCTTAAACTGCTTTGTAAGTCCACAACATTAAATAATCCCTGGAAGTTTCTAGAGGTAAAAGCATATAAATGTTAACTGACAATAAAAATATATTGGCATATGTTTGCAGTATTTAAAATATTTCAAAATAAATGGACAAAATGTTCATTTTTTACTTTACAGATGTAGATAGAAATGAGTTGCATTTACTCACAATATTTTTAATGACTTATCACATTTCAACAAGATAACCGTTTTTATACATCACCTCTTGTACTTCACGTCTTTAGGAACAACCATTATTAGTCACATTTTTGCTGGCATAAAAGCAGCGCTTACTCTCTAACTTGTGGAAAAGTGGCTGCATTCCCATTTCTAATTTCAGAGTAGAACTGATTATGACTGGGTTATGAACCCATATCCTACAGAGAGCCAATAAAAACATAAATAGGAAAAAAAGTTTTTATAAAGAACCTTACAATAATATTTTCAATAGGATTCTGTGGCATTCTGCAATTTTGCTAGAATGTTTACAACCCTACAAATCTTAGAAACCTAAAAGGGACACAGGCTTTAACTTCTTGCACATTTACTGCTGATAAAAGATATGAGATTTACTTACGTCATTCAGAAACTGTTCTTGTCCTTCAAAACCCATCAGTATCTAGGAAATAATTCTTGATTAAACAATGGATGCCCATGTCATTATTTTCTTTTCTTTAGTATCTCTAAAACGCTACTAACTGGCTTGTTAAAACACCAATATTCTCTTATAAAATTCACAAGGAAGTACATGTAGAATAAAAAGGAATGTTAGGCATTTGTTCTTAGTTGCTTGTTTTTCTTCTTCATTTTAGACATGCAATGAGGTTTCATTTTGGAGGGGAGGGTGGAAACCCACAAAAAACAACCAAAACCAGTACAAGCATCCACTTTCCAAGAGCCTCCCTTCCATCCAAGCCTTTCAACGACCTTTTCTTGAAGAAAATAGCATTTCAGCTTGCAGCTTCAGTTCTTAACCTCTGCCTAGAGGTTTTAAGCCATCCTGCCAACCAGTAACAAAAAGTGGGGTTTTTTTGATGTAGACACACGTCCAGAAACAGTATCATCTAATTCGACACAGACAATCTTTAGCATTGAATAGGTGACATGTAAAGAAGGAACCCTGAAGAAGGAGGTGCCTTATCGTGTTGCCAGTTTCCACAGCACTCAGCACATGTAGATGGGATGGCATTCAAACACACAGGGTGGGAGGCAGCAAAAATACTGCTGCTTTTTGAACTTCAGATATGCGAAATGTGCCAACCATCTACAAATCAGCAGTAGAAAATAGTACAAAATAAGAGTTTAAAATCATCATTCTCCTGAAAGCCAAGAAATGAAAAACACTGCCACTTCGCTTGGAAACTTCTTGCCACCAATATATAATTTTTTTTTGCCACCAACACTGTAATGATGCTGTAATAAATAACAATGTGTACAGCCATGATGAAAATTTTATCAAGAGATATGACTACATGTTCTTCCCCTGAAGCAGGATATTGCATTTTCTGTGTAATGCAGATCAGCAAAGCCGCTCTAAGCCACTTGATATTAAAACAAGCTGATTTAAAACTGAAATAATTTACTCCAAAACCGATTTATTCAGCAGAGTTCAAACACTAAAACTAATAATAACAACTCTTATTCTACAGAACAGTTACCCAAGGGAAAATCTCCATTCAGACTAATAAAGCCTCATTTTCCAAATCGATAAAAGGAAGATATTATTCAGTAACAAAAAAGTAGGATGCTTATGCTTTTGCTGTGAAAGACAAAGGGGTAGAGAACAAAAATGTGCAAGTGTTCTTTTACTTTTACAATACAAAATATTGAGTATATTTAGTGTTTTTTCTGTTTTCCACACAGTCTCAAGTATTTGTCCAATCTAATTCAATGTACTTCCCACAGCAGGGTTGCATCAGCTCCCTAAGGAGCAAGAGTATTTCTGGAAGCCTTTGAAGGTGCAAAGTCCCATTCCCCACGGCTCCTCCAACCACCCCATACATCTGGTCTGGTCCAAGCTGTGCTCTCCACTCTGCTTTCTTGGCAGTCCCTCTGTTTATTCACTTCTTGCAGCCCAGCAGGCATCCAGTTTACTTAAGAGTTTTCTTTGGCTTCTAAAGGCTGGCAACTATGCAGAAAGCACTCTCATTGCTTAAGATCAGCATCTCTCTGGGCTGGTAAAGAAAAAGGGTGTGATTTCTCACCTTCATATGAATCATCTTTTTTGTCCATAGGATTAAGCAACAGGTGTGGGGGTACCTAACATTTATCTTTCCAGGAAAACTCTCATTCAACAGGAATGCCTGTTCTTACTCGCAGTGGAAAGACCTTAGGTGAAACCTAAGTGACAAGCCAATTTTAATATGTTGTGATTTGCATTTTATTTAGGTTAACCTTTGAGACAGAGGACTCAGCTTTCCTTGCAGAGTACAATGCATGTTTACAACACCAAAAAATCGTGTTACCACTCAGTTAAGTCAGTTGCCCCTGGACAAACTAAGCATATTCTCAAAAAAAGCACCACATATCTTGAACTGCTACTGTAGGCTTCCGGGAATATGGTCAGTTCAGTCCTCTTCAGTAACAGATGGGCAAGCAGTGGAATTGGAGTCAGATTCTTATGGAAACAAGACTCCTGCAATCAGGTGGCTTGTGTGTATGCTTGTCCACTCCAGCCTCCCTCAACATGAATGGACTTTTCAACTTGGTAGCTGATTTTGATCAGACTTGACAGAGGCAACAAAAATGTTACCTTCTTACATATTTAATGAAAATAAGTGGCCTGGGAGAGGAAAGAAACTATGTGCAAATCCTGTGCCAAAGAAAAGGAGCAGCATGCGACACAGCTCTCTCATGGGAAATGCACAGGAGAGAAACCTGCAACATGCCACAGCTGAAGAAAAAAGTGTCAGGACTGAGCTCTGATCATCTTAAGGCACCAAAACAGGAAATAAACCCAGAAACACAATGGCACATGTTATTAATTCTGATGCTTATGGAGCAACCTGTTAATTAAAATCACACTAATTCTCCACTCAGGTGCAGCATCTTCTGCATTTTCTTAATTGATAACTTTCTGTGCAAGGAACAGGACTTACAGAAGAGAGTAACCAATACTGTCTGGAATCAGCCAATAAACACGAGGTAAGTTTGTGGCTACCAAATACCTTTGCAAATATGAAGCATCAACTGCTTTTCAGCTGCAGGAGAAGTTGCAGCAGAAATATCTGGAACCAATGAGCAGGCTCCCCACGACGCCTGCGTTCTGCCAAGCCCAGCAAGAGGGTTTGCTCTGAGTTTGACTGGCACTTCAGGAACTTCGGGGCCTGAACAACTCACGTCCACAGAATTTCAATAGTTCTCCGTGCCTTGCATGTCACAAAAATTAACCTGTGCAGTCCACGTGGTAGCCCAAAATCATAAATGATGGTATCTAGCACTAGCTTCTAACCTCAACTTTAAAAAGAACGCGTAACTTGAGTTTCTAGCCGTCATCGTCCCCCCATTCCCCTACATATGTAGAGAGTGAGATATCCACAGGAGCAAGGGAAGAGTCACGGCCAGAGTATCAGCTACCTTTTTTCTTTCACCCTGAAACCTGAAACCTTGGGTAGCAGGTTATCAAGGAACTCCAAGCAACTCCATTGTGAACATTCCCCACAGACCAAAACACAGAAACTATGGAATGGTCTGGTCGATCTGTTTACAGCATGTTGTGTATTTTTATTTCAAACAGAACATTTAGATGTGTAATGGGTTAAGATGGTGGTGGCGGGGCTGAGACCCCTGCTGCCTCCTTTCCCTTTTCCCTAAGCGCGCGCGCAAAAACTTTCTCGTGACTTTTGTGGGGAAGGGATGCTGCAACCCTCTCAGCTTCTCATTGGAGCCAAGGCATGTCAATCAAGCGCCTCTGTGACTAAGCATATAAAAAGCCGGAAATCTGTGGCTATTCGCTCGGCGCACGCCACATTTGATTTTCCGCCCCGGGACCAAGAGAGAGATTCCATCAGAAACAGAAAACGCAGTTCCTCCACATGGCAGCAAAAGTCTCTTCGCGTTTCTTTACGTGTTCTGTTTCCTCAGGGGGGTGGGAAGGAGACACAAGTTGTCCCCCTCACCCCCATATTGAGGAGATCGACCACTGAGGGAATGAGAGAGCGCACTGTCCCTGTAAGCCAGTGATGGAAGTGTCCTGCCGGGGCAGACGCAGCGCTGGACCATCGCCCAAGAGACGCACACAACACCCCTGCCCACGGACTGTGGAACAGCAGACACCGAGTCATCTGCTACGAGGAGTGAGAGGGAAAGACTTTTGCAAAAGTTTCTGCCTGAACAGTTCATTCTTGGACTGAAACCTCGGAGGTTAAAGAGACTGCGACTCTCCTTTCCTTTCCCCACTGTGTCCCCCCTTCCTCGGCTGTGTCACCTAGCAAGAGCTTTGTTTGTTAACTAGGGATATGGGATAAAATGGGAGAGAATGTATATTTACTTGTATATACTTATTTATGTATTTATTGACATCTCTCTCCTCTCTCTCTTTATCAATCGTCCTGTTTGAAATTTAAATGATGATCTATGGTTTAGTTGCTTTGAGCATTAAACCAATGTTTGTTTCACCCCTTAATTTAAAACCCTGTGTTTCACTAGTTTTCTTTTTTCTAAAAGCCCAAACAAGCCCAGACAAGCCCAACTGAATTACTTAAAACTCTTTTGTGTAGCTTTTGGGTGGGTTCACATTCTCCCCGAGGCTACAGAAAGTCGCAAAACTTTTCGGGAATTCCAGCCTTTCTAATTTTAAACTGTAACAAGATGTTTATTAAATTACAAAATATTCAGGAGTGGGCATTAAAATTCCACAGAAAAAACACCAACCAAATCCAAACCAACAAATATTTTTCAATTCTTAATTTAATGAAGAGAAATATTAAGTGCAAAATCTTTCCTAAATTAATTAATTTTGAAAAAATCCATGGGAATGTGGTAGGATCTCCAAGTCCCAGCTACCAAACTCATGGACTATCTCTGCTCAGTGGGCTTCCCTTCGGCTTGCCGAAGGAGAGGTCCGCTAAGGAAGACAGATGGCAGATGGCAAGCTGGAAGGACAGGGAGCTGAGGAGGCAGGCAGACAGCAGGACAGACTGGTGGGCAGGAGTGTGGAAGCAAGGCAGTATAGACAGTTGTCAGCCATCTGCCTCCTTGCATCTAGAACTGCAGCATGATCTACAGGTTCCTGTGGTACTTCCTTGTGGGTTTCCTCTAGAAACAACTGAGATTAGTAAGGTTAAGAATAACAGAAGTTGCCAAACATATTATTTTCCCAGAACTCAATGCTGAATGACGCTTGATTGGTTTTTCATACATAACATAAAATCCCCTACAGCTTTTAGGTTATTTCCTGTTCTAAGAAATCCACACCACCGTTAACAGCAGCACCTGGCAGAAAAACTAAGCACATTTAAGGGCACATTTTCCTATGAATATTTTTTTTATATCAAAGCATAGCCTCAAAAAGCTCCTTCATGCTTAAAAATGTGACTACTTTAAATGAATCATAAAAGTTAGTGGTTGTTGCACTGGCTTCTCAAGCTGTTATTTTATGCCTTAAGCCAAATTTAAAAGAAGCAACATCAGAGTGTAACAACAACTTGTCTCACTTACTGGCTGGCTTCATTTGCATTCTTCTCAACAAGGAGTTGTGAAATGTTAAACCTGAAGAATATTTCTAACTTGTAATAGCAACTTTGCTTTGAATTATCCTCTGATTAGTCACATAACAAAAAGGCTTCTTTAATCTTAAAAGTGTTCAGGCACAGATAAAAATAAGCAGGTTAAAAATACGACATCCACTACTAAACACAAAAATATTACTACACACATTATTTATCAGTCCAAACATTTTATACATTCCTATAAAGTCCAGAAATGCTGTATCTGGCATCTGAACTGCATGCCTTAATTAGAGGTCTTTAAAAAGCATATTAAGGTAGAAAGATTATAATTACATATATATGAAAAAATACATATGAAGGGAATCACCTTTTAATGTATGCTTCTAAAACATTATTAGACATACAAGGCTTCAGGTAAAAGTAAGTAATAATATAGAGGTTATCACAGAGGTGGTAGATGCCCCATCCCTGGAAACATTCCAGGTCAGGTTGGGTGGGGCTCTGAGCAACCTGATGTAGTTAAAAGATGTCCCTGCTCATTGCAGGGAGGTTGGACTAGATCACCTTTAAAGGTCCCTTACAACCCAAACTATTCTATGATGCTATGATTCTACATGGAATACTAACATCTTGTTTTAGTTGGATCCTTCTGGGACACCTGCATCTCTAGTGGATGAAAGGTGGAGCCTGGAACAGCTGGCACAAAACTACTGCAGCTGGCTCATTAAAGGTTTGCAATATTGATCATTCCACAGTACTGTGGTTGCAGTAATGAAGGATAAGACATGGGCCCTTGACAACAGTGAAGGCAAAAGCAAGTCTCTTTGGGTGCATGTGCACTGCAAGCCTGGTTAAGCGCTACTGCCAGTCGGGATGCTGGTTATTAAGCTCTGCCGCAGGGCACTGCCTCATAGTCCTTGGCTCTCTTTACAGCAGAAGCCCTGGAAAACACTAAACCAACTGGAAGTATTACCAAGAACACAGAAGTATGAGTCTAAAAAAGAGTGAAATACATACTTACACATAAAACTCCTATGGTTTAAAGAAGAGCGCCCTTGCTCGCCAGGTTTCAGAAACCAGCATGGACAGACTCATCAACCTTTTAACATAATTTTGCCTTTCTGGAGGGGCAGAAGTAGGTGATTAAAGGTTAAAGCTCAGGATCGGCTTGCCAAATTCTTTAAACAGCTTCTAATGCTTTTAACCAGTATTCAGCGGTACTTCCACCCTCTCTCTCCACCCTTTCTTTCAGCTCCTAACTCTGCTTTGTACTTTTAATACTGAACTGTGGTTTCTAGAGCACCACCAGAGTGAAGAAGCTCATCTCTTAGAGTATCAGCCTCTCTCTGTGAATTCCTCATGAAAAATGCAGCAAGAAATCTCTAGTGGGAGTCTCACCACCTTTCCACGTGTTGGTCATCTGCAAGAAAAGAGAGGAAGCGGAAAAGAGAAAATGGCTGGTTGGGATTTTTTAGCAGAACTTTCTCCTGAAAAAACACATACTGATTCACACGCATCTAAACTTCCATCAAATGAAATGATTGATTTTCTTTGCGCTTCACAGGATGTTGAGGATGCTGTGAAGGATTTTGAATTCAGGTGAAAAAGTACTCTTAGTGAAGTGAAGCTCAATACATTTTTAAAAAAGTACAAAGTGGCTAATCACTGAAGCACAGCACTTACAGAATCTTAAATGGTTTGGGTTGGAAGGGACCCTAAAGATCAACTCGTTCCAACACCCCTACCGTGGGCAGGGACACCTTCCACTAGATCAGGTTGCTCAAAGCTCCATCCAACCTGGCCTTGAACACTTCTACGAAAGGGCATCCACAACTTCTCTGGGCAACCTGGTCTGGTGCCTCAGCAGCCTCACAGCGAAGAATTTCTTCCTAATATCTAATCTAAATGTACCCACTTTCAGTTTAAGGAACATCGTTCCTGTAGGTCCCTTAAGTACTGGAAGGCCTCCGTAAGGTCTCCTGGAGCCTTCTCCAGGCTGAACAACTCCAACTCTCTCAGCCTGTCCTCCTAGGGAGGTGTTCCAGTCCCTGATCATCCTCACGGCCATCCTGTGGACCCACTCAAGCAGGTCCACGTCTTTCTTACCACAGGGCCCCAGAGTTAAACGCAGTACTCCAGGTGGGGTCTCACCAGAGTAGACTAGAGGGGAGAATCACCTCCCTCGTCCTGGCCACGCTTCTTTTGATGCAGCCCAGGATATGGTTCTAAGTCCATTGTATGAATTCACATTAAGGCAGGTCTGCAATTTGTTGGAATTGACTCACTTAGTGGTACTTCTGGTATGCATTTAGCATGAAGAATAAACCAATATGTACATTAAGTAACAGTTAAACCAGCTCACATCGCGTTGGTGCATCTATCCAGTGTACAGCTGCTATGTCAAAAGATACGAACAGCACCACAGAGAGGAAGGGAAAGCTTAAAACACAGAAGAAATGCCAATTTCCAAAGCTACACATCAAGGGATAAATGTTCATTCGCATAATTTTTTTTTTAAAGTAGTGTATGGGCTTTAGTATGATATTTTTGTAAAAACTACTTCCACCCCTTTAAAAATAAACCAAGAATACCACAGCAATTTCCCAAAATTTCAGCTTTGGCTTTGTGTTTCCACTCTTCGCATCTCCAATGTCACTCCATTTTTCCTCTCTTGGTAATTCAAGATGTTGCCCATGCTTTTTACTGGAATTTTAGGGAATGCAATTACCATGTTATCTACTTAACATAAAATGTATTTTAAATAAAGAAACTGAATACTCTAGTCTTAACTATTTAACCCAATTTTTCAATATGCATATTTTAAATGGAGTATTTTTAAGCTTAAGGTAAGGTTTCACAGGAAAAAAAATGCAAGCAAAGGATTTTTAGCAGCAAAAATAAACAAGACTCAAAAGACTGTACTTTAAAAAAATTAAAAGTTAAAATACACAATAAGGAAAAGGTCTAACGAATCATAAATATAAAATACAGTGATCCAAACTTCGCATTTGCATCACTTCAGACCTCAAGGACTACCCGGATTTGAAGTAACTACCACAAGAACAGACCAGCAGCTGAACATCGCCAAAAAGCAGTCCAGGTTGCCCTCACAGCCACACCTTGGTAGACATCTATTAGTACATGCCAGAGAAAACCAGGCCTGCTCTCAGCCAAGGGCAGCGCGGATGCGGACATCAGCTCCTCCAGCTGAAGCAGATGAAACAGTGGCAGACCTCAAAAGATAAATCTAAAGAAAAACTAAAAGTAGATTCTGGGTTTCTTTGTAACAGTGCATAACAAGTGGAATCTTTTCCCTATGGTTCTACACTCTCTTAGGAGGCAAATTTTCAATACACAGAGGTATGCGATTTTGTGCTACGAAAATGTATAGTTTTCTTGTATTTCAAGGAAACCAATACTCTATCTGGGTACCTCCTGCTGCCAGGTGGTCTCAATTACTACCTATAAGAATTTTACTCTGTTATTTACACACAATTAAACACGTAAGCACGTAATCATGTTTGTTGCAGTTAACACTTCTCTGTTCAATAGACCACTAGTCTTCAAATACACAGAAACGGTTTTCACATTTCCTTTTTAATGAGACAATTACAGTCAAACTGCTTCCCCCTCCTAGTGACAAATTCAAACCCAGTTGTTAGGAGCGAAAAATTAACAGCAGTGAGTAATTCCTGTGTCCCCTGGAATACAAGCTGCTGGTTTCAGACCTGTATTCAACTGGCACCATGCACCCAACTGCAGCACCACTAATTAGCACACTTCTTAGCAGTCTGGCCATGCACACCAGACTACACAAGCTACAGAAATAAAACTCACTTTCAACAGCAATGCCCCAGGACAGGGCTATAGAAAACAGAAATTTGTGGAATTTAAATGACAATGCTAGTTCTATATAGCTACTATGAGGTTATACAGAACACCTATATTTCCAGGAATGTCCATCTGGCATAATTCATATATCAAAGTTATAAGTAAAAGAAAAAATAAATGAAGAAAAGAAAAAAAAAAACCCAACAACCAAAACCACACAGAATCTCATCATTACCAAGAGGTAGTGATCACCCGAACAAGTACAATAATAATTCCAAGTTAAACGGCACTAATTTTTCCAAAAATCTTTTAGACTATCCCTTGTACTCCTGCACTTTGTGTGCCTGGAAGTTGCACAAAACATGTTGCTTCAGGGCTACACTTAATTATACTGGGCATCCTGAAATAGGTGTATCTGACTCAGACTTTCTGCATGTTTTGCCAACCAATCAAACCATAAGAAATGCAAACTATGGTTAAATTAAGCAATAAACACCACAAGCTGCAAGTTGTAACATATTAGCATACACCACACTGTAAGGAAGAAGATGACAACAGAAAACAGTTTCAAAGCAGTATTTGTAATGGTACGCTCAGGAGCTGTATTTTGCAGGTGGTCCAGGACAGGTGGGCAACTGACCAGATGACCCTTAAAAAAACATGCTTGTCCAGGTCTCTTCACTTGGAAACACCTCTAAGATGGCAAGTACGGCTGAGCTGTTTTACTTTACTCTTTCACAATACTACACAAGCAAATTGTGTAAATCAACTGGGCCAAAGACGGTCCCAGAGATATCAAAAGAAAATGTATTTCATTATGAGAATTTTAGGGTATTTGTTTTCAAGTCCCAAGGGCGGTCATTAATATTTAGCGACTTACACAAAGTTGCTAGACAAAACACAAAACAAAATAGTAGATTAATGATCAGATATTTTCTGCCTAAATTTTAGGAAAGCTAAGAATATAAGAGAACAGCCTGACAACTAGAAAATAATTAATTGTCATTGATAATCATTGCATACACAGACAATGATGACAGCAATTAAAGGAGAAACCAGCAAGTGATCCATGCTAATATTGAGAACTTTCCATGAACAGCTGCTCTTCCATAGAACCATTATAAACTTGCTAATCCAGTCATTTGACTAACTTGTAAGGTCATTTTCTAAATGGCAAGTGGTAAGTCTTGAGTTTGAGTTTCAAATTCTTTTAGTTGATATCTGTGTCAAGCACTGTGGCAATAAATTCCAAGCAATGTGGCAACTTAACATCAACTGCATTATATGAATACATGGGGTTTTTTACATTGATAATAAAAACCAGTCTTCTATATTCATTATGAAGCAAATTCTGATATTAAACACTGCTTTTCACAAAGGCTGCAAGCATAATATATAATCAGCTATCAAACTAAATATGTTTAAGAGCTATCTGAACAACTGAAGTATTTCCTATTGATTTTACATTAGGAACATATCCAGATTTCTGTGTCTGCAAGAGAACAATCATTTTCAGAAATGAATAAACTGTATGTAGCAAAATATGTTATTCTGTACCATATCATTTTCCAACCTCTATGGTTACTTTTGCAGCAATATTTTAATGGCTACTTTTCAAGGGAAAGTATTTTGCCACTTACAATCTCTGTTATTCACTGGAAATGGTTAAAGTAAAGATCTAAAAACATTGTTTACAGCATATTGTGATCCATTGCAGTTGCATGTGATTTACCACGGAACACACCACACTTCACGAAGCACAAGTGATCACCTGGGAAGCTGCACAAGACAGCGATGACACAGGGCTGATAGAAATCTAGTAGATTTTTTTTTTAAATTACACAGCACTCTTAGAAAATTCAAGAATACGAAGATAAAGCATCCTATTACTTCACCAGTATTTTGCTTGAGATTGCTACAGCTTCTGGATTGAGCCTGGAATTAATAGCTAGTAAACAGTTCTAGCATTTGGCCTGCCATTTGTATCTGCCAAAGACTTTTCTATCCAAAAGTACTAGTGTTTGACTCAACAAAATAAATCATGCGCTCTGCTTTTATTAATGGGGACAGAAATGTTGTCAGCACTTTTTTATAATATATTTTAAACATATACATGCTTGAATGCATCAGAGAGTTTTCAGAAAGTCCAAAACAGTGTGAGACAAATGGCAGCATGGTGCTGAAACTTCAAATGAAATAAACCACTGTGATAAAAGCAGGGCTCTTTTCACCCCTCAGCAATGTCCACAGGGTCCTCTTACAAGGGTGACCATTAACAAGCCCACAGGTTCCAGTTCCATGGTCCTCTGAGGGAGGACTTGAGGTAATCAGAGAGCACAGAGGTAGGAAAAGAGCATTAGTCCCTTAGGAAACCAACTATGCACAACCATAAGAAGAAAAAATTGACTGGCAGAGTAGCTAAAAAGCCACTCAACGGGAAGTCTAATGTCTTTATTTTGAGTGGCTTTTTAGAAAATACCTGAAATCACTAAGAAGAAAAAGAAGCTTTTCTTCAACTCTCCATTAGAAAAAGAATCTAGAAACACTTCAGACTGAAAAGCTTGCCATGACTCTCCACAAACACACACACACACACAAAGGAATAAAACATGTTTTTCTGGTGTTTTATTTCTGGTTTGTTCCTTTTCTTTCTCAGGATGAAAGAGCTGACAGTCTTATTTGCTCTGTCTTCGGGGAAGACAAAGATCTCTACATGAACAAGGGTGAAGTTTCAGGAAAGTTCAGGGTTTCAGGGCTACATCACATATCCAACATCACATATCCATTACAGTATTCCTCACGTTTAAAGATGAGGCTGAAAGACAAAACTTTATCAGTGAGCCATCGCAACATGCTGAACACAGCAGGTGCCCTGTGTGTTCGTAAGGCACGGCGCTGTGGTACATGCTGGACTGTGCTGAAGGCAAACACCGGTTCACTGAAGGATGCTGAATGTATGGGTTCTGTTCAGTTTGCTATGGTTGTGTGAACAGAAAGGCCATACATTTCTAGCTTTCCCAGCACGTTCTCTGAGACACTAAAAAGGCAAACACAAAAGACAACCTGAAGACTTCAGTGTGTGTGTGTGCGTGCAACAAATTCTAGGGTCTGTTTTAATGAACACAACGTATTGAATGATTCAATGCAGAACCAAAACAGCAGACGCCGTGGACTCAGCCTACCTGGACACAATATACATAAATTTTAAACACCTGTCATCTAGAGGTTACCTGGTAAGAGAAAAACTAAGACTTTTAGTTGCAAAGATATGAATTGCTGTTCCATCCTTTTTTTCATTCTTTTTTACTCCTGTTTTTGAAGAATTGGCAAAAAAATTATATAAGGCTTTAATAGTTCAGTAGAACGTCCCAGAAGACACAGTGATCACATCACAGCAATATGATCGGTTGAAATTAATTAAACAATTTCAAGAGCATTAAGTCCATCCTCAATCCATACTGCACACTGCAAAAGTATGCAGATGGAGAAGCCTGTTTTGAAAGAAGCAGCTTCATAAAAACTCACCCTAAAATGAACAAACTACTCCAATTCATGTCTACCTTTCTCAGAGTTTGTCGAGCCCTAGGTTTTTTACAACAGCCTGGGAGAGACTGATAGCAATCTGTTCTGCCAGGGCATCCCATTGACTGTTTCCTCCACATTCTTACTAGTCTCTATCAGCCACTTAATATCTGCTGGTTTTCAGCTCCCAACCGCAGAAAAAGGTGTAAGACTAGGTGTATCTTTACCATCATTAAATCATCTGCATTTTGGCATCCCTGCTGCATGCTGGGAAGCCACATTGCCATTCTGCTTGTCCTTCCACCAGTCATCCATTTCTCTAACTCTTCAGACAAAGCCAAATAATGCAGGAAGAAAACTCTCATTAACCATGTGATACATACATTCATAAAATCGTTACACCGCAAAAATCACAGCTAATGTAATAGCTCAGTATCTGTCAAAATAAGTGTTAGTTTCAAAAAGTCACTGGAAAAAAATACACCAGTTTTAGTTACAGGTTTACTGAAGCTGGGTTTAGTTGCAGTAAGTTAGAAATGCACTCATGTTAGTCCTCTGCTGTCAGGAGTTTATTGATGAATGAACAGCATTTCTATCACATGCTGCTGAGGTTGTCAGGCCCAGCAAAAAGGAACAGTTTCATTTGTTCTTTTTTCGGACTTAATGAATCATGCAAAGTTGACTTGCTGGTTTTATCACTGAGTTATAAATGTAATTTTAAAGATTACCTAGCCCGATGCCTTTTACAGCTATTAAAAGTTAAGAGAAATAACTTTCTCCTAGGGAGTAAGAGAACCTAACTCGGGGCTGAGGGGTAGGGGTTATACATCACAGCGATGAGCACTCAGAGCATACTGCTGACTCCAGACAGAAGGAGTTGCAAGAACTGAAATATTGAGAGTTTGAGCAATAGTTTGAGCTGTAGTGACAGACAGGTCACACCTTTGAGATATTAGGTAGACAGAAATCATATCAGGAATGATGAAGGTCCATCTCAACAATGACGCCTGGGTTACCACCTGAATAAAAGACAGCGACCTTGTCTGCAGTAATTCAGAAAAATGTACGGTGAGAATTGTCATCCTTGCCTACAATGCTGACCAACGGCATTGTGTTGCCTTTCCATATTATTCCAACAGAAAAGACAGATTTCTTTTGTGAAGATTTTTCACGGTTTGCAGAGCATCTAAGACACTGACAGATAGCTAGATAGGTAACGAGAACACCCAAGAACAAAATTGATACAAACACTTGGTATTATTTAATCATGAACTTGGATCTCCTGCTTTTGTTCATGAAAGAGGTCTGTGTATTAATGAATGACATCCTGCAGAGCTGTAGCTGCGTGTGCCACCATTTTGACAAGGTATTCTAATGAGTTTCCAGTGTTCTGTATTAATTATTGTTTTTAATCAAACTAAAAGTGTTAATGATGTTTTAGAACACATAACCAGCAATTCCCAGGGCTAGACTGCAAGATATCAGTTTTATCCTCCTGCCAGAAAACAGTATGAACTGTATGTGCAGAGATTTGTTGCTGTCACCTGCACACCCTCTAGAGGTAGGCAAGGCAGCCCTCAATTTGAAATTAATCCACAGATCCATACCTGGAACAGCATAACCTGCCAACATCACATATCCATTACAGTATTCCTCACGTTTAAAGATGAGGCTGAAAGACAAAACTTTATCAGTGAGTCATCGCAACACGCTGAACACAGCAGGTACCCTGTGTGTTCGTAAGGCATGGCGCTGTGGTACGTGCTGGACTGTGCTGAAGGCAAACACCGGTTCATTGAAGGATGCTAAATGTAGGTATCGGGACATGAGTGGGCCTTGCTAATATACTTAGCCCATTCCCAAAATCAAAATACACTTCTGATCTCTTGACTGACTCGTCTCTAAATGATTTAAAAATCTTTACAAATGTTCGTGATTTTATCCAGGATGGTTTTCATTTTAGTCTTACTTCACAGACATTTGCCTCATTTAGGCTCAACACAGAGAAGAATATAATTTTTCCAGGGATTAATAAACCTGAAAAAAATTTTTAATAGTATTTCTTAAATACTGAGCACTCTGGTATTTAATTTTATCTTCTAGATACAGATCATATCTGAAATGTCACAATATTTGAGTTTTCAGTCACTATCCATATATTATTTATGATTAACTCCTAAATCTGGTGAGAAAGGCAAGCCAAAAAGAATGCCACGACCTTTCACTGCAGTGAGGTAATTTACAGATATTGGCAGATGAAAAAATACTGGAAAGCAAAATCATACAAAGGATTTTTCCAAGTATATACTTCTCTTCTAACACTTACTGGTGTGATATCACGCTTCGGTTTGGTAGAGCTACTTCAGCTCCAGCTTTCCCTTTAATGAACAGCAGCATGACAACATTTAATCCAATATTATCATATTTTTAGATGCCTTTGATTTTATGGATATCATTAACGCAGCTATGGTTTCAAGGAGAATTCCCTGGACAGAAATAAGACTGACTGAATTCCCTTCTGCAGAGAAAGTCCCTGAGGATTGTATTTCTCACCAAGCTAAAGGGTATTCAGAAATATTGGAATCTCAGATGCACCTCCCCAGGTCTTCCTCCAAGTGTAGATGCTGAAGGTCAAACATTCGGCTGCACTGTGCTAACCCAGCTGTACCTTTTCCCATAAACTGACCTGCAAGAGCAGTTAAAAAGTGACCGCAGCTCCAGCGGAGTTTGGACCACATGAGAAGAAACCAGCTGAGGCTCAATCTCAGCAAGGAGATTTATGCTAACATTTACAAAAGGAAAAGCAACCAGAAACACAATCAGGTAGTGAATAAAATGTTCAAGTTGTAGTAAAAATATTACTGATTATTTCCTCAGGTCTGCACACAGCGTCAAGACCCCAATGGAAGAAAAATACAAAGATCAATATCATGTTTTATTTATATATAAATCCAACAAATTGATTATTGCTGGTACTTCAGCTTTCTCTCTACAGAAACTAGATAATAAAAGGGAAAAAATGTTAATTAAAAACATATTAATACAAGACAAACACATTTCTAACCTGAAAGTAATATTCAGTATCAGTCACGTATGGTCACAGTCAAGTAGACATTCATAAAATCTTCTTCGCCTCAATGATTTTGTACCCACCTAGATAATTTCTCCTGCCTCTGCAATTCTACAAATGCTCTTACCAGAACTCCCCTATATAGTATCTCCAAACAGCCAAATTTCATGCCGAGTGTCTGCACATACATGATATAGTAGTAGCTTTATGATTAGTAGATTTATGATATAGTATGATTATGATATAGTAGCTTATAGTATATTATGATATAGTAGCTTTAAAGATTTCAGAATAGGCCCTCCTCTCTTCCTATAAGAATTTCTCAAGTATAGCTTCAGAGGCTTTATAAACATGTCTCTAATTCAGAGGGGTTTTCGCCATCATCCCTGATTGAAAGACAGAGCTTTTATCAATGTTCAGTTTGATGATTTCTACTAATAGCTATCTAAGTGCCTATAACTGTTAATAATACCACTAGAAAGAATGTCTATATGCATTTACAGGATGAAAATCAGAATTCCTTCTAAACATTATTTACAACTCAGGATCATCGCCTGCCTCATCACTGCCTACAATAACCTCTCAATTCCAATATCTCAGCAAACAGATTATTTGCAGAAGCCAAATCACAAGTTTAGTCAGTAGTCAGTGCAACCTTTGAGGAAGGCTAACTTCTTTCCAGACTGTTACCTCCAATCACCAAATGAAATCTATTGTTTCTATCCTTAAGGGGAAAGAAATACATCTGTTTGAACAAACTGTTGTATTATATGAAAATTTACAACACCCACAGATGTTAAGAAAGCTGTTCCTCTTTATTCATTCTGCTTCATCTTCAGTCTACAGATGCAGTTGGGACATCTCAAAGAGAGAAACTTCCACAGATTAAATGTCTAGCAATTGAATAAATCACTTGAGAGCATGCATACTTATTGCAGCTAACCACAGTTGCACAGGACGTGTACTGGAACCTCCTTTAAAAAAATCAGAATTTAATTAACATTTCTAGTAAAAACAGGTAGGTAGGACCAAAGGCATGAGAAAAGGATGTTGAAAGGAGGTTGTAGGGAGGTGGGTATTGGCGTCTTGTCCCAGGTAACCAGCGATAGGACGAGAGGAAATGGCTTCAAGTTGTACTAGGGGAGGTTTCAATTGGACATTAGGAAAAATTTCTTCACTAAAAATGTTGTCAAGCATTGGAACATGCTTCAAGGAGGTGGTGGAGTCACCACCCCTGGAGGTATTTAAAAGACACGTAGTTGTGGCACTTAGGGACATGGTTCAGTGGTAGACTTGGCAGTGTTACCTTTAAGGTTGGACTCAACGATCTTAAAGGTCTTTTCCAGTCTAAATGATTCTGTGATTCTAAGTTCTGTCTCCCAACTGCACTCAGAAGAATCTGAGGGAGAGGTCTAAGAAAAACCTCCAACTGCTAGCACAGGCTCTTCTTTCCTCCCTGTTGCACAGATAGGTGCAAGCAGATCATTCACATGCTGCTTCACATTTCCTGACACCTATACAAATCCTTTTGTAGAGAGCAGCAAAGAACAAGACTATGCTTCTTCTCGTGGTAATAGTTCATCTGACGCACGGGTAAAAAGCTGACTCTACAGGAAAGTATCAGATGCACAGAAAAGAGACCAGAAACAGATTTCTCTCCTCCTGATGTTTTTAGAGACTACTTCTAACCTCAGTCAGCATAATTTTCTTGGATGTGAAAGAGTTTTCAAGCTGATGAGTTCACTGTGTGATTTTCTGGCAACAGAGCAATGCCTGTTCTCCAGGGCTGAACCACCTGAAGGGAAGAGGACTTCACTTGCTCACCAGCCCCAGCTGCAATGCAGATGATGCTCCAGCATCACCACACCACCTTCAACTGAGCCATCACCTATAATTCCCCAATCACATGGCAGTTTTGCCGTTGAAAAGATGTGGTTACTGACACCCTGGGGAGACCTGGGTCTCCTGGGGAGACCGACCTACATTTCCAAATTCACTACTAAGGATTGGTGGCCTTCCACCCCACTACCTGCAGAAATGCATCCAAAATAATATGTCATCTTAATTTCCCCACAGAAGGCCCTCTCAAGTATGTCAGGATACTTAACACTTACTTAGAAAGGCCCCAGCAGCAACTTTTAAGTGCACTCCTTTCATGAGAGCTTGGAAGAGGAAGATTTGTGCATTTGCTCCTAATGGGTAATTCTCAGAGGTTATGGATGAGCTTAGGCTGTATGAAGCAATTAAATTTAATGCCCTAGAAGTCAGATGCTATTTCTGACTGAATAACCTCAAAAGGGTGTGTGCAAATGCTCTCATCTATGACACCAGTGAACTAGGGAGGCAACTCAATGTGTTCAGTAGCATTTTTTCCCTCTCAAATCACAAAGTTTTTACTCTCCTGGTTTGGTGATATTTGACTCCTGGAATCATTCTGTTGCTACTATATGATACCAGATATGACTATAATAAAATAATTAACACTTTACAGAAATCTTGAAAGGCGTAATATGTTTTCTTCGTTGACTAGAGAGTCTCAAAGCAAGAAGGGAGCCAAAATAAACACGAATGTATTGCTTAAATCAAGAAGTGGGCAGGTACAGAGCTTCCTTTCATTATTTCTAATCAGTTTAAGAGCATGATCCATTTGCTATACTTCATTCTATACAAGTGGGGAGAAAGAATTGACTTACCCGTTGAATACACAATAGAATAATGAAAGGAAGATGCAGGTACTCCATGCCTTTGAAAACCTTTCACTCTTCAAGAAAATGTTTATATACGTATTTATGTCCATCTCTGTCAAGGAAAACATTTATGTTTGAAGATTTTCTTGGGTGAAGGCCAAACAGAGAAATTCGGGTATGTCTAGCTGGAGGACTGTGTCCACTTCTGAATCACTGGACCAGACTGTATATATTAAGAAGTAATCACATAGTCTTTCAAGTACAAGACACTGCCTGAGACTACACTTCAGTGCCCAAAATGATGAATGTTTTGCTGAGCTGCCTGTAATGCAATTACACTGCAAGTCAGACAGCAATCACAAGATAAATCTATGCTCGACAGAAAATTGAAAGTATTTCTTGATTAAGTGCAGCTGACCTGTAAGACAGCCTTTGAACTTTTAATTAATATCTTAAAAGGAAGTTTACTTTGCACATGAGCACAGCAACTGCTTAGAATTATTTTGCAACTGATAAATTGTACAGCTGATTAATTTTCTAACTTAACTGACCTGTGATGGCAATCCCTTGGGTAATATACATCTGGTCTTACAGGAAATCTGTAAACCAAACTTTAAAAAAAAAACTCTCTCAGAGAAAACAAGAGAAAAAAAAAATTACAAGTTTCCCCAAAGTCAGTATAGTTTATAATACATATTTAGAAGAGAATCACAATGCACCAGCATTAACTAAAAAAGCCAAGAATGCATTCTCTGTTGTGTTAATGGTTTGCAAAGGAAAAAAGCAACAATTATTGTAAGAATAAACTCTTGTCTCATTAGGAATAATGTAGAAAATTATGTCCATTATGTATACATAATAAGACTTTTCATTAGATAATATTACTTACGCTTTCTACTTCATCTTTTCTACACATGTGCAGAAGACTCACGTCCGTTTCAATCAAAATCAGCAGCAAATTTCATTAGTTTTTGTCAGACACTTATGGTAATGGAAGTATGAACCATACAGAAATGTTGTCAATTAAGTTTTACCTTTGAATTCTTAAGAAACAACTATCTTACAGCAGTGTGTTTTATTTGCAACGTCAAGAGTTTACATCATCTAGGAATAAAAGTTTTTCCTTCTCTACATTTTCTCCATAAAAAGATTAATAAAGTTACACACCACCTTTCCACTGAAACTATTTTGAAAAAATTTCACTGCATTTTTATGAGTATTGGTAAATATATTAACGATGTTTATTTTCAGGAATAGCAAAACCATTATTAATGACTGAATGATCACTGGCTGATGCTAGAAATTATTTGCAAAAATATTAGTTCAATTGTACTTTCATCCAATTCAGGAAATTTAATTAACCTACAAACAACAACAGTAAAACAGGTTGAATAGCTATTAGAAATACAGTCAGATGTGGAGCATGGAAAGAGCATCAAGTTTGTGTAGATACTACTATTTTGCTTTAAGAAGTCAAACACTGCAGAAACTTAAGTAGTATTTGGGGAAAAACAATTCATTAAGCTATCTAGAGTCTATTCTGAAAATCTGTCACACAAATACTCAGGCAGGCAATCAAAACCTTTCTAAAATCTTTCTTGCATCCTCTAAAACAACTATTCCTTTGAGATAGCACATTTAATGCCACATTATGTATTCATAGATCCTCCAACTGTTGGACAGGTTCTATCATTTCAGTCAACTTCTTTCACCACATGAGACCTCAGTTCACCAAAAGTCCCCAGATCATACTCAGTAAGGAAGACGAGAAATGTTACGCCCAAGACCAGCACATCACGAAAAACAGACCTCAGCTAGGACTCTCACCCCCAATATAATGTTAATTGAATGATGGTTGTATGAGGGGAAAAAATAACAAAAATATAATTATGAAGAAAGCTCTTAACTCCCTTCTTGTTTTAAGATGGAGAAAAGATGGAGAAGACCCTGTTCACAAAGGTTATAAATTTATTTAAAAATCTGATACCCAAACACTAACCTAAGATACCATCTACCTTCCTATAGACAATTCCTAACCCCCTTTGAGAAATAAACTTTATGACAAATAAAAGAAAGTCCACATGCATGAACTTTCTCCAATCCAGGTCTTGGTGACTCTTTCCCAAAGAAAGCCTTTTGTTCTCTTCTTTCTAGAAGACTTTTTCTTTCTTGATTTTTGTGGCAAATTGGTTGTTTCCCTAAGTTGATCACTGCTCTTGAGGCAGAAAGTAAAGCCAGTATAAATCTGAAAATTTAGTAGACCAAGCCTCAAAAATTAAAATGTGAAACATTTTACTTCACTAAGGTAAGTATACATCATATTATAAACATTGCTGATGTTTATCTGCTGAAAATCTTCAGGTAGGCAATAATTCTCCAACAAACTCAAGTGAAAAAGAGAAGCCAGATGTTATTTATTGCCTGTGAACAGGTTCCAGGTGAGGACTGCTGTCCATGAACACCACCAGGGAAGAGGAGGAATGAAGTGTTGTTGACCATTTTATCTTCTCTGCCAATCACAGAGAAAGTGCAAACGGTTTTAAAGATTGTTGTATCTCCACCTTTCTGGTGAGCATATAGTAACCAAGACAGCACAAAAAAATACAGGATGAGAACAAAAAAAACTATAAAGTTCAATTAAGGGAAAAACAGAGATGTACATCTGGCGCAGAATAATCCCATGCATCCATACAGTCTGGGAACCCAGTGTTTGGGTGGCAGTCCCACCAAAGAGTGCCTTGGCATTCCTGTGGACACAGCAGGCTGAGTATAAGCCAAGAGCATGCCTTCACCAGAAATAAGGCAAGCAGCATACAACTGCATTAGAGAAGTGGAGTCAGCAGGCTGAAGAAAGTTATTTTTCTCCTCTACTCAATGTGACTTCACGCTAAGGAACTCAGTTGTGCCCTCGTCCCATCCCACCCCGCCCCGCCCCCCCCCCCCCCCCTTCTTCCAGTTGAACACGGATGTGCAGAAGCTGGAAGAGATGCAGGAGAGCAACCAAGACAGTCAAGGACCTTGAGCTTGTGTCTTACATAGAGAAGTTGAGGGAGTTGAGCTTGTTCAGTCTGGCAAGAGGGTGCTCTAACAGGTGACATGGTAGCAGCCTACAGCTACTTGAAGGGAAATTAGAAAGATAAGCAAGCCAAATTCTTCTTGCTAGTGCCAGATGATAAAGGGGCAATGACCATAAACTTACACTTGGGAGGTTCAGGTTGGCTTTCCCATCCTTCCCTCCCCATGCCAAAACCCCTCTTTTTTCAACAGGTGGGTGTTGCAGACCTGCAGGCTACCCAGAAAGGCAGTGGGACTTCCATCCAGTGAATTTTAAGACCTATTTAGACAAAGCCCGGCTGACATGACTGGGAAGAGTCTGTCTTTCAGTTGGACTGGGTGTCTTCCACAGCTCCCTTCCAAACATTTAAGTGAGAAATATGTACGCAGATAGAATGACAGCCTGTCTTAGATGCAGCAATCCACTGCAGATTTATACTGAAGTGCATCTAAATATCCACCATCATTCATTGTCATTCCCTGAAAGAAAATACCTACTAAGGTTTAGGTATTGCAGTTAAAGAGTTTTAAATTTTTACCTCTGTAGTACCCAATAAGATTTGCTTTGCCACATCATTTATGTTGTCAACCCTATAATTCGTTCTTTGTAAGTATCATGTTGTAATTTGTTTTTTAAAGCATATAGAAATATACTGCTATCCTAACAACATCAGACCCTGACTCTGAAATGGTGCTTGAAAAGATGGAAGCCATAGATCTACCCACAGAACACCTGGAACTAGTTGAGACATCATCATCAGATGTCTCAAGATAGATAAAATAGATAAAATCATTTCTCCTACTTTCTGATATTAAGAGAAAAAGCAAGTATTTAGGCTGTTGCACATTACTGGTTTTTTAGCAGAATGCGGAACCTCACAAATTATACAAATGGCACAAGACGATGCAATGCTGTTCGCTCACATGCAAAGATGCTGCTATTCAACAGCCATCTGATCATTAGTAACCTATGTCATTTCCAGCAGATCTGCAAAACTAAAATAGCATGTGACATCTTTGATGGCATCATCAGATTTTTTCCAGAAATAATTTTTCAGCCTTTTCCATCAACAACACAGGGGACAAGAACATCAGGCAGGCTGTTAAATTTACCCAGCATTGTATGTTATCTCCAGCAGTAGCCAACAGAGGATGCTTTTGGACACCTATCAATACAGGTCATGCAGAGTGATACTGCCCTTGTGCATGCCTCCAGTCGTGCGATTTGTGATTCAGAAGCTTCCAGAGCAAAAGGTGGTGGCTTTGCAAAGAGAAGGACAGCCCCACAACAAACTTTAAAGACTTCTGCATGCAGTATGTTACAAAGAAGTCAGTAAGAAACAGAAACTTTATTATTCCTGAAATAAATCCAACATGTTAAATTAGGAAACTTATGTAACTAATTACATCTTAGCAGTATGAACAGTATCAAAGAGCAGTATTTTTTCCTGAATGTCTCACGCCATCTTTTTTTTCAGAATGTCAATTAAGAAAAAAAAATGCAAAATCCTTACGACAACTAAATATGAAACCCAGAGTTAAATCTGCAATGAATTTGGAATTCCCCTTTGATCATTCTAAAGCAATATCTATACATCTTTATCAAACTGAACAACCCAAAATTATCTCAATAAACAGCAACAGCGACAAGAGCAAGAAATCCTATGATATCACAAGACAATGCTTTTGAAAAGTTACAATACCACAGATTTTAATGCAGGCACACATGCATTAAATATGCACATGCTCCATGTGTACGTGAGATGGTGTGGCATAAATATTTTACTATCAGGAGTTAAACTACTGACTCATTACTCATAAACGGTACGAATGTTCTTTTCTGATTTTCTAAGTGTTCATTTTTGGTGTTCCTTAATGATTAAGAAGAAAAAACTCTGGTATCCGAAAAGCAGTTTTTCAAAAACTCGCTGGAAAGATTTTAGATTTTTAACTAGGGCTTCCATGGAAAGAGCTACTGAGGTGCACAAAAAGGAGGCAAGAAACACGTGGTATAAGGCTTTGCTTCCCAGCACAACTATTCTGAAGTCAAAGGCCTTTGCACAAGAGTAAATTCTTCCTCTAGTAGCAGAAGTTTGCAGAACAGCTGTCTTTTCCATTTACAAATAAAGTTTCTATTTACAAATAAACTAACCAATTGAGTTCTGAATGTAGGTCACAACACTCGCTCCTCAGGTGGTTGGCCTATTTCTCTCTTATTTGAAAAGGCAAAAAGAAAAAAGAAGAGCAAACTGTGCATAATTCTCAGCGCCAAAGTGTTTTCCCGAGAGAAATGAGAAATTAAAATATCACCATGGGGATAGATTCTTATTTGTAACAGATGCTTCATTCCCCACTTTCTATTTCAAAAACAGGCAAACCTAAATAAACTTCTAGATCAAAGACTTTAGACTGAAGTTCTGAAACCGCCCTTGCATTAGTCCCACCTGCATATCAGAGTGAGCATCATTTCAGGAGACCAATGATCTACACAAAAGGTCTCACCCCAGATAGCCCACTGCTGTAACAGAAATAGCGCAAAGCTGTAACGGGGCTCCAGCATAGTGAAGAATACCTTAGCAGAGAGGTAGGAGCAGACATCTCATCCACCTACTTAGTAATGTCTTTGCAACTCCACACTACTTGTCTCAAGACTTTTTTTTTTTCCCCCAACTTTTTTTTCAACTATTGTTGGGTGGTTTGGTTTTGTTTTTAAATTCTCTAAGAAAGTATGTTTTCCAAGATGCGATTGTATTTGATCAGGTGGCTGGAACAAAATTGAGCCTGAAACACCAAAATGTTATCTGAGTATCTGGAAGTCATTTAATCAGAACTATAGAAATACATTAAAATAATTTATAGACTGGCAATGGGGATGACTGTCAAACTGAAATCCAATGGAATTTCAAACGCACCTTAAACACTGTAGCTGTGACGGATCCTAAAGATAATATTACTACGTGCCTTTATATTACAGTAACGTTTCAAGCTCTTTCACACAGATCTGCTCAGATAAAAGATACAATGTTGGCATTTACAACTGCCAAAATTGCCATTTGCAATTAAAAATCAAAACTGGCACTCTTTCTATGCAGGCAATTATCTAAACGCAGCTGGCAATCTTCCTTGTTTATAGTGCTGCTGCGTCATGACTTCATTCTGTTTGGAAATTTGCTTTTTTTTTCCCTTTTTTTTTTTTTGAGGTTTAAACCTGTCAACCTTATTTCCAACTTGAACTTTAGTTGTTTTAATGATTTTCAACATGATCTCAAAGAGAAAGGACCAAACATACAATTTATAGATTTTGTATGGCAAATTCAGGCATTGCATTAAGATAATTCCTAGTAAATACTTCGTGATTGTCACATTTATATCCACCTATGCTGCAGGATAACACCTGTAAGAACCCAAACAGCAAAACGTACCAAATTAATGCCCTCCAAGAAGAAAGTTCAAGCTGTAAGAGTTGACTTTCACAGCAAGAGAGAAGAGGCAGATCTTCTAAGTGGACAAAAATCCTTTTACTGAATAAATAACATTACATTTCTACTGCTTGTTATCTATAGCAGTTCTGAACCACTAAATAAATCTATTCACAAAGTATCCTATATTCAGAGTGCCATGGGGTTTTGGCAAAGTTTTTTTCACTTATAAAAGCTTTTATTAAAGTAGGGTTTGGGGATTCCCCTGCTATCGAACAGCTTTTAGGGAACAGTTGCTTTTTTTACTGAAGCTGCTGTAACCGCTAGCTTGATTCCAGCAACTCTCACGGAAACATCAGTTAAATCTTCTGATTTATTTATTTATTATTATATATCTTCTGTAGTCAAACATAGAAATATATATTGTGTTATACCCCCGAGACAGTAATGCCTATGATCCTTCCTCTGTAACTTATCACAATGTTTTCACCCAGGACCGTGACCCAGCACAACGACTCCTTGTCAAACACTGCACGTCTTGCTCAGCCATCCAAAAGGCTTTTGAGACGGCACCTTCCCCCGAATATTACCAAATCCCGTAAAACCAGGGGATTGCTAACGGCCCGAGGAACATCCCCGACCCTGAGGACACTTTAAGAAGTTGGAGGTCTCAGGTCCTCACGCAGCTCTCCCAGGCCAACCTCTGTGAGCACAGCAGCGCAAGTTTCCCAACACGGTGACAGCACCGCTCTCCACGGAGCGATGCGACGGGAGGTGTATTTTAGTCACCGGCTCTTTCAGAAAGAGGGCGACAGGAGGAAGTTGCTAAAAGAGCGAGCGCGGAACTGACAAGTGCCGGAGGAGCGGGCTGCTAGGGCAGAGGATGAGCACTGCACCCTTCCCCGGCGGTGGACCCGGCGCTGCCAGCCGGCAGGTGGTCGCGGCACCCCACGGCGCGCACACGCGTGGGAAGGCGGCGCGGCCCACGCCGCCCGCGCTCCCTGCGGGGTGAACACCCCTCGCGCTCGGAAAACGCGCGCTCGGCGGAAACGCGCCTTGCGGCTCCGCCGCGCTCGCTTTTCAAACAGCGAAGCGATCGCTGTTCGCGAGGCAAACGCATCCACCGCGGGTACGGCCTGCCTATCCACACGGGGAGGGGCCCGGGACCGGCCGGCGCCCCTCGCCCCGTCTAGCCTGGGGGCCGGCGGGGCGGCCGCAGCGGGAGCATCACGCAGCCCCCTGCGCAACCCGGGGTCCTTAAGCGCCCGGAAAAGAAGCGGGCATGTGGTCCCCTCCGCGCTCTCCTCCGACGCTTTCTGCCGGGTTAACCGAGCCTGCGTCCCATCACCTCCCACCGAGAGCTGCGCGGATTTTCCGTCGCCCGCGGAGCGCCGCGCCGCAGGTGGCAGTGGTTCCCCCGCCTCCGCTGATGACTCCCAGGCGCTTTCGCCGCGCTGAGCGGGGAAAAGTCCTACCCGGGGACGGTCGCCGCGAGAAGCGCGAGGATGGGGGGAGCGGAAGCGGGTGGAGGGAAGTGCGCGCCTCGGGGTGCGGTGCGGCTCTGGCCGAGGCCAGGTGCGGGGGGCGGCCCGGCGGAACGGGGTGGGACGGGACGGAACGGGACGGGACGGGAGGAGAGAACGGGTCGGTACTCACACGAAGGCGTGGTAGACGAAGGCCCAGCCGCGGGGCCGCTCCAGCACGTTGTACAGGTAGTTCTGCAGCCGGCGGTACTTGGCGTTCCTGCGGCAGCTCGGCCCGCTGCTGTACGACAGCGGCTTCCCCAGCAGGCTCATGCGGGCGCCGTGCTTCCCGCGGCGTCCCTCCCGCAGCCCGGCGGGGGCGGCCGCGCCGCCAGTGCCCAGGAGCAGCAGACTGTCGCCGCGGGCCGCCGCGCTCGCCAGCGCCCTGCCCCGGCCCGACTCCACATCCTTCATGCCCGCCGCCGCGCTGCTCTTCATCCAGAGCCCCGCGGAGCCGCCCTCCTCCCCGCCGCCGTGGTTGCGGGGCATGGCATCACCCCGGACGCCGGGGCGAGCGCCGGGGCCGCGGCGGAGCAGGGCGCGGGCGGCGGAGGCCAGGCACCCCGCGGCGGCGGGCCGCAGGAAGCAACGGGGGCCGAGGGTCTCCGGGCGGCGCCCGCGGGGCGCGGGGGCGCGGGCCACTTTGGGCGCCCGGCGCGGCGGGCCGGGCTGCGGCAGGTTCGCGGGGGCCCCGGCGAGGGAGCGGGCGCCCCCCAGGCGCGCTCTCCTCCCGGGCGGCGTGGCTCCGCGGCCCGGGACGGGGCGGCGGGAGGGCAGCTCCGCGCAGCTCTGGCGGAGAGGCCGCGGCTCGGCGGTGCCTTTCGCCGCCCGCTCCCTTTCTGCGTCCCGCGGCACTTGGCCCGGCCGGGGCCGGGCAAGCTGTTGCTCCCAGCGGCGTAGAAAGTCGGAGAGAAAGGCAGGCCGGCAGGGTCAGGCAGGGGCCGCGCTGCCGGGCACCTCCGCGTCCTGGGGCGCAATCGGCAAAGGCAGCGGCGGTGCCTGCGGTGGGGCGGGCAGCAGGCGGCTGGCGGGACGCGGCGCCCGCGGGCTACGCGCGCTCCCGGGAAATGTCCATTTAAGTCCGAGCAAGTAACAAAACTGCTGTAAGTCTCGGCGGCGGCGGCAGCGGGAGGAGACTCGGCCGGCGGCAGGACCCCGCTGCGGGCGGGAAGCGCGGCCGGCCCGGGCGGGGCAGTGCAGGCGAGCCGCCGGGTGTCCCCCCGAGGGGGCGGCGCAGCCCGGCACTTCGCTCCGGCGCTTCCGCCGTGCCCCGGCTCCCCGCGGCGACGAGAGAGCAAGTCCCAGCGGCAGCAGGGGCGACGGTGGGGTCGGCGGTGGGGTCGGCGGCGGGGGCGGCCCTCCCTGGGGGCTTCCCCCAAGTTCCCGGTGGCTCCGGTCCCGGAGCGGTGCGGCCGGAGCGCAGCGGTGCCGCCGCTCGGTTCCCGAGCTGTGCCGAGAAAACAAAGCTCCCCCTGCCGAGAGCGGGCCTTTAACTCCCCGCCGCATCAAGGTGAGCTTGCGGAAAAAAAAATCCACCCCAGCACGCCGCAGGCGCGGCCGCTCCGCGCTTCCTTGCCTGGAGCCGGCGGCAGCTGCGCCGGCTTTGGCCGGCGTTTATTGCCGGTGCTCGGCGATCGCCCCCCCGGTCTTCCCCCCCCCCGCCCCCCCGCGCCCCGCGGCTGCCTGCTTTGGGCAGCCGCTGCCCGCCTTTCTCCCCGGGTCTCGGCAGCGCCCGCCGCCCCCTGGGCGGCGCCTTGGGAGCCCCCCGCTGCCCGGAAGTGGGAGAGCCACCGACTGGGCACTTCAGCACCGGCTTCATGACCAATAGCTGCGTGCAGCCAGAGCACCTCAGTATGAAAGTGTGACGCTAATTCGTGAAGGGTTCATGAAAAGTAATAATGTGGACGCTAATGTTATGTGAAAATCAATAAAGGCTCTCTGAAGTTCAATTAAATTTCGGGTTTTTTCTTCGTAGTGGCTAGTTAGAGGCCAGACTCTCAAGCCTTTGATTAACACACCATCTCCAACTTCCAGAAAAGAAGGAAGTGGTGAAGTAGATGTCATATTATGCCCGAGCACATTAACTTGTGCCACTACTAAAGAACCACGGCAACATCAACAGTACTGATACACTGCTACAGTGTCTCCAGAGCCATTCAATCAGTTGTCTTTAAATAAGGAGCTTAATCTTCTCCTTTTCTTCACTGCACTTCCTCCTCCACTGCAAGCAGCTTCAAACAGGAACTTTCTCACGTGTGAACTGCAGTGGCTGCTCATGCTGCTGATAAGGGATGGCAGAAACAGCACACATGTCAAAACAGATGTTAAGTAGTTGATATAAGTATCCACAGCAACCCCATTAATATTAAGCTTTCCAGTGGCACATATCTATTCCTCTTTCTATGAATTGTAAATCGAGTTAGTTAATCCTTCATTTACTACTTGTTTGCATTTCCCTGGTTTCCCCGTGCAAGTGTTTATACTCTTCATTTTTCTCATCCCTATGCACACAAATGCACAGCATGCCTTTCACATCAGGCTGGGCCTCCGACACCACACTTAGATTTATACTCTGGCTGACCTTAGTCACTTGACTGAAATACTTGAGTGTTAGTACTCAAGTTCCAGGATGTTAACGTGGTGTTCAACTGGGAGCATGTGGTTCCAGCCCGCTCAGTAAGGCCCCTGTGCCACAAGCGCTCCCTGTGAGCTTTATTTAGTTGTCAGGGTGGGCAATGACGTAGCTTGCAGCGGCAGAGCTACACACATGCATCACTGTTGATAGAACCCAGGGCTTTAAACTGGGATTTGGACAATAAACTATGAAAATTACTGAACTGCTGTTCCTAGTGTACTTTTTGTGATCCACTAAGACATATTGTTATAATTCTGTGCCCTCTAGTGGTGCTTAAAATCATCTATTAATTTAAATAATTGTAAGGAAAGCAGCCTGTGAGTGCAAGTAGTATGGACCAATACTGAAATGTAGCCAAAGATGCCAGAACAGCTAGAAGCAAGCAGAAGTAATACTCTTAGTGTTGAATGAAGCATTTTATTTTTACAGTGTGTGAACAAAAGTATTTTCCATTTATTATCTCCTATTAATAATGTTTAAATGTAATGTATGTTATTATGAGAAGAGATGATGACAAATAATCTAACCCCTTACTTGTTAATATGTTGTATAACTAGGGCGTAATACACCAGTTGAATGCTGAGCAGATCATTAGCACCAAGGCAGCTGCCTGCCCTATACCGGGCAGAGGGGCTGTACTGTGTAAAAAAACTAGTCCTCCTCTAGCAAAATACGGATCTACATTATATGACCACAAATTCCCCTGATATTTTGGCTTCAGACTATATATACCTACCGAGTTGAGTCGTGTGAAATTCCAGCGTGTCCGTGTGGTCCAAGGTCCACCCTGGGTTCAGGTGTCAGTAAGAGGATCTACTTGGACGAAATCTCCAAGGCAAGAACATCCCAAGGAATCTTGACTTCTCGAGCTGTAGGTACAGTATATCCCACCTGCAGGCGGGACAAGGAATTGCCACGCTGAAGTGCAGCTGGGGAGTAGCTGTTACCGTGCTTTATGGCAAATGCCTACAATATATTCTTCCAAAATTGTAAATCATGGGTTTCAAGATGGCATTGCACTATTCCAGATTGTGTGCATCAAATGTTATATATCCTGACTTGAGAAGGAATGGCTGATGCATACAATCTTTCTGAATTAGGAACAAAAGTTGTATATGTTTGGGATTCTCAGGGTTTTCTTTCCAATGTGTTAATTGTGATATGTTGTCTTAACTCAGTGTTTTCTGGTTTCCATTGTAATGAAAGAGGGAAAATAAATTAAACAGCAGTGATATTCCCCTTATTTAGAATAAGTATGGTTTTGCAACAGTATATAAGCTTCTTTTCTAAGACATTTACTAATGCAGTTTTGGGGTTAGCCACACTAGAAGCTAAAGCAGGCCTTCACAGGACTAAATTTGCAGGGAGGAATCCTGAAATGCACTGGTGTAATCATGACACAGGGTAGGTATTAATAGAAGAAGAACCTTGTTAAAAGAAAAAAAAGAGGAAATAAAGACCACTGGTATTGGAGGGCAGGAGTTCAGGATGTCTGGTTCACTGCTCGCTCTGTGCTGCCGGGCAAGGTAGGAGCTAGAGCCTGCCCACATCAAGGCCAAAGTACCTGACCATGTAGTTGCCTCAAGTCACGGACAGATTGCTTACCAGCGTGCTGAAAACCAGTTGTGTACCTATAGGCAACTTTTAGTATTTATATGGATTTGAAAAATCTTCTGTCTTTGTGCCTCAATTACATATCTGTCACAGGGGGTGGTAGCATTAGTTCGGAGAGAGAGGGATGTTAGCATGAGTTTTTATGGAACAGTGTAGACGCTCAAATACTGCAAAGGGGAAACAGTACAAATCACATAGATACGTGGCTGTTATAACAGAAAAGCAGCTGGAGTGCAGGGTGGAGGGCCTTCGCAGCAACGCTTTGCAAAGGGTCAGTTTACCTACCATGGTTTCATGGTTTAAGTTCATTTAGTTGCTCATTAAAACCGTTTTTGTGTTAGATAATAGGGTGAGGTATCATGTATGCTCTAGTTCTGCATCTCTTTGTAAGATTTTAGCTTTCTGCCTAATTATATGGAGGAGGGGATAAACACAGCTATTCTTGGTGACAAGCATACAAGAGTCAGGAATAAGTTTTCATAGCACTTAGGTGTTAGGAACAATTCAGTTGCTATGCGGACCTGTTCTGTGGCCTGCACTACACGGTATGCATCTCCAGGAAACCCCAAGTTGAGGATCACTATTGCATTATAATCATTAGCAAAATGTCAGATGAGGTGAAGAGCATGTTAGGATGCATATTACAATCTGTCTAGTCAGCGCACCTAATATGCTATCAGCTGTATCAGGGCTCTGATATTAATATTCCAAAATGTTGAAATATTATATATATTACATTAATATTCCAATATGTTGGAATATTTCCTAGAAGCTTTTTTCATATAAATGAAAGAAGCAAGGCTGTTAGTTTTTCTCATGCCTTGGCTTCGCAGACAAAGATTTGGGAAGGGCTTTGCCCACGCTTATTGCAAGTGCGTTGATGGCTGAAAAGGCCAATGCGGGATAGGCAAGACTGGTTGCAAAGAGCACACCGGAGGGTCTCCTTGGGTGGTATAGTCGAGCACGGTTCTTTCTGCGCTGTCTTTTCCTCCTCGAGCCTGATTCTACGCGTGCTCTCAAAGGAGATGGCAGCGTTATGTATGGTGTGTCTCCAAAATCTCCCGATTGGAGGCCGGTGGACCACTGATGGTGGTCAATAGGGCCTAGGCTGAGGTGTTGTTTCAGGGAGGTCCTTATATCTCCTCTTTGGAGCTCTTCTCTTGCGGCAGCCGGTGGCAATTCCCATAGAACACGATCTTAGGGAGGCGGTGATCCGCCATCCTGGAGGCGTGCCCTGCCCAACGCAGCTGTGTTTCAGCAACATGGCCTCAATACTGGTGATGTCCTGCCTGTTCAAGGACAGCAACGGTTAGTCACGTAGTCAGTCAGTGGATGTTTAGGATTGTGCGGAGGCAGCGCTGATGGAAGCGTTCGAGGAGTCGCAGATGGTGGGGTAGGATGACCCATGATTCAGACCCGTACAGAAGAGTAGGCAGTATACCACGGCTCTGTAGACACTGATCTTTGTACTTTTCTTCAGGTGTTTATTGCACCAGACTCTTTTATGAGTTTTCCGAAAGCTCTGTTTGCCTTTGCTATTCTGTTGTCTATCTCTTGTCGATCGTGGCTGTTAGTATCATGAGGCATTCATGCATTGAAAACAGCAGAAAGTACTCGGCCAACCTTCCCAGTGCATTATTCATGAGATCCCTTAACCTTGAACTTGATGGAGTACCTCAAAAGTAATTTAGTTTTGATGTCCTTTTTATGTGTTGATCTTTCTGTTAGACTGCTACAAGTTGCTAACTCTGAGGAAGACCTGCCTCCACAAAGAGCTGTCCTGAGACCAGACTTTCATTCCAAGCAGACCGTGGCCTGCACTGATGACCATTCTGGGTTGCTACCAGCATGATCTAAATTTTCGTCGGATCACAAGAACTGAGTGGTTACTTGCAGTACCTATGCCTCCTTGGCTTGAGGTATGCCTAGAAATATTTCTGCCTGGTTATTACATCTGTAAAAACCAGAGCCAGTTCCCAAACTGTTTCTAGTGGACCCTTCCTCCACCAGGAGCTGTTTGCTTCTGCCCAGCTAGAGGAATGTTTCGGCCTCCCCTCCTTGCCTGGTCCAGCTCAACGGCAGAAATTCCTTGTCTTGCTTCTGTGCTGTCTCTCTGTCCTAGCAAAATGTTCATTTTGCTTCCTGACGTCTAGTCTTTCCTCTCACTCATCAGATATTAATCCCTGATAGAGAATGAATTGATTCCATTGATTACTGCTTAACTAAATACCTGAACATCATTCCCATTAATAAGGCATGTGCCTCTGTAAAGTCATTACCAGACCCCAGCACCCTCTCTCCTAAATGGTTCTTCCGTTCATCTCTTTGACTTTCTCTTTCCATTTCTGGTGGGTTTTTGTTTGGTTTGGTTTTGGTTTGGGTTTTTGGGTTTTTGGAGTTTTTTACTATTTTGTGGTGCTTTCCTTCCTTACTTCCTAAGCACTCTCCCTCTCTGATTCAACTATCTGGACTCCTGAGCAAACAGTCTGATGCAAAAGAAGACCATATGTCTTAATGATGCAAACCCTGCCTCAGGTACAAGGCCTGCTTCCACAGACCATTCCCACTCTCTAATTTAGCAAAACCAAAACATTTGACCATTAAAAAAAAAAAAAAGACAAAAAAGAGATATGAATCTATGCTGAGAACTGCAGAGCAGTTCACCATATATGAGCTCAGAATATAATATAAATGTAATAGAACATGCAATACATTTTTCAGATAGAAACATTTAATTTTTTCAAAATATTTGGATTTTCAAAATCATATATCCCAAAAAACCCAGAGGTTTTGGAGAAAACATGCCAATCAAAAATGTTAATGTTAATGCAGCCTTTTGTAGCCAATAGAGTTTCTAAATAAAAAAAGAGATCCTTGGGATTCTTGGGATATTGTTTTCCAAATTGCTTGTTTTCAGGGGAAAGAGTGCAATTTGGCTAGCTTGCAAGTCAGCCATTCCTTCCAGCAGCCGTAGTAACAACCCAAGGCAGACCTGAAGAAACCCAGTGAGGTCAGAAGGTGGCTACTTAGAATTCAGGAAGAAGACATTACTTTTTTCAGGTTTCTGGTGTAGGAAGCAAGTGGTTTAGATTTATTTCTGGTTTCTTTGGGTATGGAGGAAATATTCTGTGAAACTCAGCTTGATGCCTAGAGTTAACAAAATTCCTTTAAGACATGGCAATCTACAGTCAGTTTATGCATTAGATCATCTAGAGATGTACCTGAATGAAGCTGGTGGCTGATATTTTGATGTAGCTCATTATGAGCTTTTTCTTTAGACTACAGTGACCTTTACTATTTACCAGACATGAACTTCTGGCCATCTCTTCTTTCCCCTTCTCTGCACATCTCTTCCAGCTGTACTATAGCAGCTCTGATTTGAAAATTCTTATTCCAATGTGGCCTAATCTTTAAGCATTGAAACTGTTGATGTTAGTATTTCAGAATCACCTAATTCTTTTCTTCTGAAAATACTTAGAAGCCCATCAGTCCTTCATTTGAGTCAGCTGGAACATAATTTGTATTTATGCTGTTTGATTCCAAAGACTAACTTGTAGATGCAGTAGATGTGCTCACCTGCCCAAATAAATTTAAGAAAATCTATGCAGAGTAGCGTGAACAGACGAAAATGCTTCAGGTGCTCTTACCTCAGGGTGCTTGTACTTCAGAAGTGCTCAAGATCTCTAGGTGTTGCTCCTGGACGGCAGAGCCATGCTGAGACTGGAGGGAGTACTCTGACCACCGATGAACTAGGACAGGTTGGCAGCATCACTAATCTCACTTACAGGACACAAGAGATATACTGTCTGCTTGTTTCTGGCCAGTTTGAAAGGTTGGTGCCCCTGGTTTCTGTGACCCTCACATGGAGGTGCCTATATGCTTCATGCAGTATTGAGATAGCCTAGTCCTGACACAGGAGTCTGGTTTCTGCTCTTGGAATAGGACTAAAAATTTTAGGGACTGAAGCACAGACTTCCACCTAAAGTCTTTATTGAGATCTAGGGGTGATTTAATATTCTCAAAAGTTCATCAGCTATTCATCTTGCATAGAAGTGCTCTTGTGTCTTAGGCTTCATTCATAGCATAAATACAGGACTCAAAACTAAATGACTGTAATTTGTTGTAACTGAAGTAATATTCTTTTATAAATGAGATGGTTAATCACCAACCTAATATATTCTGCAGGTACATTTTAAAATAAAAAAATAATTTATTGCCATTTTCATTAAAACTAAAAAATATTAGGCCTTTTCAATGTACCTGTTCAAATAATTTGACAGCATCTATGATCCTCAAAGAATTTGAATAAGTTACCCAAGTGACATAACGAGAACTTACTCATAGCTAGAGGCACCACAGAAAGCTGGAATAGATATGAACTCTGAGAGCATCTGCTTCTGTTAGCGTATCAGAAGACAACTAGTCATTGGAAACCTTTTCTAGGAATTGTATGCTTGGGCCTCCCCCTTTCTGCTACTGTGTTCCTGTAGAGTTCAGTGAAATTTAATCCTGTCATTAGGTAAATCATAAAGGCAGAGGGAGAGTGTCAGTAGGTCCTCAAGACCTCCTTTTGGATAGTTAGGCACTTGACTTACCCACATTCTTAAATCTCGTTCTAAAGCATGCGCTTCAAAAATCTCCATTAGGAGAAAGATGGAAACAGAGACTAAGAGGAATACAGATGATCTAGTGAGGCTGTGAGATAGCAACAATCACAAGGCAGTTCACAACAACAGGTAAGCAGGAATGATGAATATGGGGAATAAAATTATAAAGAACAGGGATTCTTCCCATGCAGCTTAAAGGGGTAGTCTAACAAGTGTATTCCTAGAGGAAGGCTGGATGTAGTTATTTCATTTCAAAAGGTGAATAAAATAGAAGCTGTGATGTATCTAAAGCTAGCTTGGTTTATGTCTCCACATATATCATTGTCTGCAAGGAAACGTATGAGTCAGAAGTGATTTTTAATATCCTTGTAGGTTGGGAAGAGGATGATTAAATGCCATAGGCCAGATTTACTAGGGGAGTATTTACATGAGAAGCAAGATGTACAAATATAGATATAAGGCAAAACCCACAACCTTTTACCAAGAGGGCGGTCAGATACTAACATGGGTGCCCATATATGTTGCGAAATCTCTGTCCTTGGAGTTTTTCAAAGTTTAGCAGGCCTCAAGCAACCTGACATAACTTTGACAAGATCAGTGCATTGGGCAGGTTGGAGTAGATGACCTCTAGAAGTTCCTTCCAACCTAAATTATTCCATGAGTCTAGATGACCTAGGGCAATGAATACTTTATGACCTACCCTGTGAAATAAAAACCCATTGATAAGTTTGACCTGGTCAATACTGTAAAGACACATAAGCACCTGTCACTGCTGATACCCTGCCCCCAATGCAGAATCACAAACCTTACATGCAGGGGGCAGAGGGTTGAAAGGACAGCAGTGGTTTCTGCCTTTAATGTAATAATTAATGTAATAGCTCCTCCGATTGCTTCTCTAAAAAGGGAGAGGACAGGAAAATGAGCAGAGAGACCTCATAGCACAGTCCTATGCTAGCATAACTGAGAGGAACAGAACAGGACCAGATGCCTGCCCTATCTCCACCACAGGTCCCACCTCTCTGTAGCCTCTTTACTTCCCCTTCCTTCTCCAACCCTCTCTGCCATAGCATCCTTCCTTTGCTCATCTCTTCCTTTCCCTGTGAGATGGTTTCACCCTGACTGATTTTTTTGCATGGAGACTTTTCAGTGTCAGGAGATTGTGGGTGATTAGTTGCAAACCTTATTCTACCCAAATAAAAAGACAGGATTTAAAAATTTTTACTTTTGAAAAGGGAGTAGTTATTTTAGTTGCCCTACGTAACAGACCATTTTAAGAAAGTGTTGAGTGCTCTTGGTTTGAAAATCATGTTTCTGTTAGCATTTCCCTGCTAGGATGTTGAACTCATTGAATCATAGAATCACAGAACAATTTGGGTTGGAAGGGACCCTAAAGATCATCTAGTGCCAACACCCCTGCCATGGGCAGGGACACATTCCACTAGATCAGTTGCTCAAAGCCCCATCCAGCCTGGCCTTAAACACCTCCAGGGAGGGAGCATCCATAACCTCTCCGGTCAACTTGTTCCAGTGTCTCACCACCCTCACAGTGAAGAATTTCACCCTTGTATGTTCTAATCTAAATCTACCTTCTTTCAGTTTGAAATCTTGACCCCTCGTCCTATCACTACACTCCCTAATAAGGAGTCCCTCCCCATCTTTCCTGTCGGCCCCCTTTAAGTACTGGAAGGCTTCTGTAAGATCTCCCCAGAGCCTTCTCTTCTCCAAAATGAACAACTCCACCTCTCTCAGCCTGTCCTCACAGAGGATCTCTAGTCCTTTTGAAAATCTTAATCAAACTTTGCCTCTGGTTAATAGAACATTAACGTTAAACCCATTTAGGTTGTTTAATTTAAGCACGGGTCAAATTTTGCCTCTATTTTATTATTTTGCCTGAAAATTTTTAATCTGCTAGGAGTTTCATTGGTTCCAACTAATAAGAGAATGAAAATAACCAGCTCAAATTGATGATACCATAAATGCTTGGGATGAAAATTAAACATCATTATTAGCAACTTTCAGCAGGGTTTAAGTGTTGAAATTTAAACCTTGCCAGTGTGGATCCCTATCACTTAACTTTAATGAGTAACCAGTAGCAGAGAGTTTCCTATATCATGTGTGCAGTAGCTGCTGAAGAGAGATATGACATATTATCTAGACTGTTTATAGAAGCAGCTGTCCTATCACTGCAATAAAAAGAGAAACTAGAAATTTAAGCTATTATCTTCTAAAAGGTGCAATATACAACTATGGCTCTAAAATGATTTTATAGTGTAAAGATCATGTACTGGAAGCAAAACTCTTACACATTTCAAAAGAAATGATGACCTAGGTGATAATTATGGGTGATCAATAAAAGCAACAATCTACCTTCATAACTCAGGTGGAAATGGTTATCACTGTTATTCCACCTTCCTTACGTTAAATCCTGATAGCAAACCTTTTTTTCTTTTTCGTCCCTCAAAATGTTTCACTGGAGCAGAAGTGAGAAATAGTTGAAAGCTTAGACATGAGTGTTTTGGAACATTTTGCAGAGCACACCGTCTGGGGCCATAACACACGATTCTGTTGTAACTTAAAATATCTGATTGAAGTAGTTCTTTCCATTCACTGTCTCTTTCCATATTTAAATCCATGCAGATAAGGATACCTCTGTTTCCAGAGCGAATCTGTACACTTGAGTAGCATAACAGTGGAGGCAGTTTCCTGCTGAAACAAATGATGGCCAGGTAGTAACAAACATTTTATTGTTTACTTCTGCTCAGCTGATGAAAAATTACTGACTTTATTTTCTAAAGAGAGGAGCATTTGCAATGCTGGTGATAATTTCAGAAGAGCAATGTTGCTTTAGACCCCAACTAGTATTGATTGGGTTCTTATTCCCTGTTAGAAAACAAACAGGTTTTCTTTCTTTAATACAGTATATGACAATCTGTCTCATATGCTGCCTTTGGCTGAGGGAACGTATTAAAGGCATTTTGGTTTCGTGCACTGCATTAGTTAGGAGTAATCATTTCCACTGTATGACCCTACCTCCTCTTGCATAATTATTTGCTGCGCACTGAACCAGCATGTTTGCTCCCTAAAGCACACCTCTGAAACCAAACAATATGCTTTGTAAAAGAGAAGAATTTATAGCAAAACACAGGTTGTGGAAATGCCCCACAATCATGAGGCCACTAAACATCATTTCTGCTCACTTATGTCTTACTAATCGGCTGGTTTAGGAGGCTGGAGCAGCTGCAGGGGAAAGGAAAGAGAACTGGCGGCCCTAAATTTGTCTTTATTTGACTCCATCCTTAGCGCTGTGATGCTGATGGTGAACACCCGCATCGACGTGCTGGGCTGACCTCATCCTCTGCACCCTCCGCACCGCCCGGCCCCCGGAAGAACGGGGGGCCACCGGGGCACGGGACCGTCAGTAGCTCGGTGCCCTCAGCAGGTGGCAGTGGCGGCCCGCGGCGGGGCGGGGTGCGCGGAGCATCCCCCCCCACACACACCCCCCGCCCGAGCCTGTCCGCGGCGTGGCGGCCGCCCCGCGGGGCTCCGCGGAGCGCCTGCAGCGGGCACGGAGGAGCGGTATCGCTGTCGGATGGGAGGGCACGGCCTTCTCCCCGCTCCGCAGTGCGAGTAATTTCTCAAAGGAATTTCAATGAAAAATTGATGCAATCAGGAAAAAAAAACCCAAACCAAACCACAAACCCCACAGAATAAATCAAAAGTATCCACGCAGTCCCGTCTCCCTCACAGCTGTGACTGGACTTTTGGTAAATGATGGTAAAAACATCATCGTAACACATCTTTCTGTTAAATTGGGTCAACGTGAATTTACTGCTGTTATGATTAAATACTTCTGTGACTACTTACACAATCCTTTATAAGTGTTGCCAGTCTTGGGATATTCCCTGAAGGGAGCAGATATGTAAAGAAATATCCATGTAGAAGTATGTTGAAATAATTAAATTTCAGACAGGCCGATCCCTCTTTATTTGAATTTCCACAATATTAATCATGTGAACGTGTTGACTTTTACAGCCAGCCATGTTAAATGGTGTCTGTGTTTGTCTTCCATTTCTTTTTGAGGTATTTTGTATGTTTCTGTAATATCATTTTGTCATATATCTTAAGTGTTTTTAAATAGCCTTAAGTTAAATATATCTCTTTTTTAATGACTACCACAAGTGATTACATATTAAGAGCATTAGGGTTGCAGGAACAATTGTTGAATAGATTTTGTTTAATTAGTACTCATCTAAATAAGGGTAGTTAAAATGCTGATCCAGAGTCTGTTCCCCATTGTGTCTGCACTAACTTTGGAGGAATGACAATAGTAATGAATACTGCTCATTAGTTTTGGTTATTTTAGGGTTTTGTACAGCTCATGTGGTTCTGTATGTAAAGAGAGAATAAGGCAGGAGCAATGGAGTATTCTATTTTGCATGTTCTGTTTATTTGCTTGTTTATTTGCTGTTATGAATTATGAAAATACATATATTTTAATATATTTGGCTCATTTGCATATGTTATCTGACAGCTTCTGATTATTTTCAGAAGCTGCGTATTCACTATTTAAAACTGTGTCAGTTTGGTGCAGTCATAGAATCACAGAATCACAGAATCATCTGGTTGAAAGAGACCTTTAAGATCATCAAGTCCATCCGTTCACCCTGCACTGCCAGGGTCCCTAAACCATGTCCCTGAGCACCGCATCTACATGGCTTTTGAACACTTGCAGGGATGGGGACTCCACCACCTCCCTGGGCAGCCTGTTCCAACGTTTTACAACCCTTTCTATATGAAGTTTTTCCTGATATCTAACCTAGATCTCCTCTGGTGCAACTTAAGGCCATTTCCTCTCGTCCTGTCACTTGTCACATGGGAGAAGAGACCAACCCCCACCTCTCTACAAGTGGGACTAAATTTTTTTAAAAGAAATTACAGGTCTTGCTATTTGGGGCTTTGGGCATCTAGGAAATAATACATTTTCGGTGTAGGGAAAAGCATGCTTATCTTTATTGACAAGAGCTTCAGAAGACTATCTCTGGACCCTAGAGAGGCATATTGATTGACAGTTCCTCTTCACCTGCCATCTGATGATGATTCATACTGAGACAGAGAGGAAGTAAGTGGGAAGCAGAGAAAGGCAGGAGGTGCAGGCTGGGTAGTTCTGTGCATCTCTCTGAGGTTCTGTGCGTTCCATCAGAGGAGACCTGCTGGTGCAGTTGTTTCCAAGGCTGTGCTGCTCTGTGTACCTCCTGTAGCATTCAATAACACCTAATTTGTCTGTATTCTAATTGCTTCCCATCAGAGAACATTCCCAAGCTTTTCCTTTTTGAAACCAGGCTCTATCCCTGGCTCTAAGTCTTCTCAAACTGATTACTGCTATGTTTTTTTCATTACAATGCATGCTCTGATGAAAGAGGCTGGTGCAAAGGCAGCAGAGTAGTGGAAGTCTGGTTGTGGAAACACAAAATCCTACACATTTTCCATGCTATGCTTATCTGTCAAACTGTCAAACTATTGCATGAGATCAGTTACTTGAAATCCATAGCTTACAGATTTCTTGAAACAGTTGTAATTGCAGGTAAACAAACTATTTTAAATTATGCAGTTAATGTTTACATGCAGTCCTCTTTCTCCTGCTGAGACATCTATTTACTTTATTTTAAAGGTATTTATCTATTTTAAATGTTAAAGGTTAGGGCTGAACTGGCAACTGGAAGAATGATGGATGCTCTCTATTAACACCTCCCTCTTCCCAAAGCAGAAGAGAAAGGAAATAAGGGAGAGAGACTTAAGGATTGGAAAAAAAAAAACAACCTGAAACAGCTTTAATGAACTGATAACAATAAAAAGAAATTGTAGTAACGCTAATAAGAAAATAATGGAAGATATACAAGTATATACAAACCTGATCTTGAAGCCAACCCCTGATGGCAATCATGGCACCATTGATGCTATGGGCAGGCACTGGAGAAGTCACAGACTGACTAAGCCACAGATGGGAATGGGATTCAGGAGCTGGATTTTGGAACTGGATTGGGACAGACAGAGTTCTTGGACACTGGCCATTGAAGAAAGTAGCTTAATCCCAGGTTTATAATGAATATGGTGTATATGGAATGGAATACCTTGCTGGTCTGGTTTAAGTCACCTGTCCTATCCACTCCTCCCCACAAGTGGAACCTTTATGGTAGCCCAACGTGGCACATAACATTTTGCAATTACCTGGGGTTCTATAGAAGCAAGTATAAGCAAGAGCCTTTCTGCACTCCAATCCCTGATGGTAATGCAACATCAAGCACTATCACTCCCTGAAGCAGACACTGTCTGCAAAAATGTGCCGTTAACTTCTCAAAGTGCAGTCACTTAAAAGAGACTGAGCTGAAAAGTAAAATCACTGAACAGAATTAGCTCTGTTCAAATGAGGACACCTTACTTTATGCACTTATACTGGTAGCATAAAGGAAATGTGACCCTCCTAGATTTTTACTTCCAATTTTGCATGTGACTGTGGGTATCTATACTACTTACCACTATCACCAGAAGTATATATCTGCTTTGGGAGCAACACTACAAAGATTGAGCAATTCCACAGGTCTGTAACAGTTTGTCTCCCTGAGGATCATGACTTTTGTGACTTCTGGTGCAATTATTTCAGTGACTTGTTACAGAGTTCTTGCAAAATAAAATACTTAATAACACATCTAATATTCTTATTTGACATAAAATATATATTCCCTTATTACTCCTGTGGTTGCTGCAAGTGGTGGTTCTTCCACACTGTAACACCTTTAAATTTGTTTTCTTCTTGCTTTGCATCCTGAAAAGTTCTACTCCTCCCTTTCCAAGTGATATTATGGTATTGAATAGCTTTTTTTTTTTTTTTTTTTTTTTTTAAGTTATATAGAGAACTTCATGCCAGTCATTGATACCTAAATTGTCTTTCTGCAGAAGAAAGAAGTCCGCAAAAGCTTCCACTTACCACCTTTAACTTTGCTCATTTATTCAGAGGGCACAAACTCTTTCTAAGGAGACAGAAAGGCAAAGATCACACCTTCAGGAAGAATCTAGAAGGGAGCTTAACTAGAATTCTCCCACCAAGTTCTCTAGTTTTCAGTGAGTGTGTTACTAAAGGGGTTCAGCATCTACCATGTTGCCGTTTAGTACATTCAGCTTTCTGCCCATTTTGTTCAGGTGAGTAAAGTTGTGATTTGCTACTCAGTTTAGACATTATGCTCATTCTTAGAGGTGCACTGAATGGGACTTGACTAAGCAATTTTACTATGACACGAGACCATCAAGTTTATGGCAGGATTAATAAAGATATCTGCCTGAGAAAAGCTTTTCTCTGCAGTAGTTTTAAGAACAATTTAAGATGTAGGTTTTACAAAATTTTAGTAAACAAGGTAAATCTCTATATTGATAATAAATATTTTTTCTACAGGGCTGTAAGTTCTGTAGTTCTTTATCAGAAAAGCATTTGTCAGAGCTAGTTATTCGGCATGCAGAGGAATGGATTCTTTGTGATCTTTGTTTCACCTCTTTTGAAAACTTCTGAAGTTGTTTAATTAATTACTCAGTTGGGAGTTAGGCAGGCAGTATAATGCATTGCAGGAAAGACCCCCAAAATGCACACCTCCCATTTTCTAAGCTAGCTGGGGGGCAGGACATAAAAGCAACTCAGATCTTGGCTAGAGTTGTGATAGGATCTCAACTTTCAGATTAAAGTACGTCTAGGGAATGAGGTAAGAGGAAGAATTAATTCTTGGTTTAGAAAAAGGAAAGATCTCATGAGAAAGCATCAGAGGGAAGATTGTTTTCTAATTTAACTGCTGCTGATTTATCTAGGATATGGAGGACACTACAGCAAAACTGTTAGTTTGCCAGGAGTTCAGTGTGCTCTTATCAGTACGGCCAGCAGTCTCCTCGAGCAGAATTGGAGAAATTACATGGCATGTCTGTGCCTCGGTTTCCCAACAGAAAATTTGGAGTAATAAGTTGTTACTGCAGATGGTGTTATAATGATATCCCCTTCGATTTTTTGGAAGGTTGCTGCTATCATCCTTAAGATGGTTTAAAAGCCCGTGGTTAAATAAATCTACTCTTCCTTCATATTCAAAAACAACACAGATTTCTTATCTCTTCCGTCACCTATAGATGGAGACGACTGTGCTCACAGTCAGGATAACTCTGACACAAGTGGATGTTGCTTAGTCAGTGAGATGTTTTGTACATTTGTCATTGTGTAAAATACATCTATTTTAATGCATGACTAAGAGTAAAAAATTTATTACCACAGGGTAAATCAATTAAATGTTCTTATTCTTATAACAAGTGTGCATTTCTAATGGAACATTTTGTAGCATGTTGTTATATTGCTCTACAGTACTAACAAACATCTGCTATTATACAAAACTAATGAAAATCTGACTCAGTTACCCTGCAGATAATTTTAAAATGCCTTAAAAATTTTAATCATGAAGCACTCAAGCACCACTTTTGGAAAAAAAAAAACCAACCCAGGAATTGAATCATACAAATGGAAATAGCAAGATGACAAGGAGCAGATTAAACCCATATTGAAATCATGTTATGCTGCTGTTTTATTGTGAAATATTACAGTCTGCAGTATAATCTTCTGAGTGTGTGCTCATGTGAGTGAGATATTCCTCTCTCCTCCAGTGGATGTTGACATTCCCTTCGTTTCTCCACCAAAGTAATTTATCTACTTATTGACTAGTTCGACATAATATTTGAAAGCCTGCAAGCACCTTGTGATATGTGAACAAAGGTTCCTCCATTTTTCTCTGTCCCTTTTCCCATCACTCACCTGGCAAGATGGCTTAAGCCACGTGGCTGGAGCCATAAGAGGCAGGTGGATGTGCCAGTCCCACTGGTCTGGGGAGGTAGGATAGAATTCCCACATAGATTATGTGGGGTGTCAAGGGATGAGGTAGAATGTGCCTCTGGCTCTGGATTGGGCTCTTGGGTTTTGGTGAGCAGCTGGCCCTGTTAGTTTACTGTGCTCAGAAAATTCCTTCTGTTTTGGCTGCCCTAAGGTATGTATTAAATCCAAATTCCTATGGACAACAAGTGAACACTGGCTTTCAACAAATCAGTAGGAACTATCGGCCATGCAGCACCTCTGACCTTTCAGCCAGCTGAGAATATGGACCCGAGGACTCATTTCTGGCCATAGTTCGTTGGCAGATACTAGGATACAAGGTTATTATTATTATGGAGATTTATTGATCCATTCCCTTTTTTCCAAACCTCAAACCACAGTTTGTGTAAAGTGTAACATAAAGTATATAGTACCCATACCTTAAAGTATCTTGTTTCATGTTTATTTTTCCAGTGACTTGGTACTCTTTACTAAGTTGGTAGTAGAGAGATACTGGTGAATTTAGAGTTTTCTGAGCACAAATCTGACAATCCAGTGGGATATCAATCCTGCTTTTCATCTCCGGAGATCTAGCTCTAAATGTAGTCTGTATTATCACCTGTACTGCAGTTTGTTTGTATTTCTCTGCTAAAACTGTGTAGTGTTAAAAACCAAAGCCAAACATGGAATGCGTTGTATAGAGGCACAGTTTGTAGCCTTTCCCCATATTGGCTTCAGTAAGGCTTGATGTTAGAGAAAGATTACCGAAAATCAGAATTCAACTACATTTACAGCATCATGTGGGAAATCTTTCCAATACCTGAGTGTTATTACTATAATATAGCAGGACTACTATAACAGCAAAAGTCAAATAAAAGTTTTTAATTGATTCTCCTTATAGTCTTCACTACAGAACTATAAACTTCTTCTAAAGTGGAATTCCACTACACCACCCAAATGGTGTGAATTCCACTCACAAATTAAAGAAAAAAGAAAAAAAATTTAAAAGAAAAAAAAAGGAAAGAAAAATATAGACATTTCACTTACTCTGTAGGTTTTTTAATTGTTTTTTATAAAGGGCACTTCAATTATTGATGAAAGAGCTTATGTGCATGTATTACTATATTATAAATACTGTCAGATCTGTGTTTACTTAGGTAGGCTATTGGGAAAAGTAGTAAAAGGGAAGAAATCAGCAATATAATTCATAATGAACAGAAACCAAGGAAAACATAGAGATTACCTCAATTTGTTTATATATTTGGTTTTACATAACACATTTTAAATCACTCTGTTTTTTCCATCGGTAAGCTGATAGTCAACCTGATGACAAACTGTTCTGGGGACAGAACCCAGAAGACTCATATTACAAATCAGCAGTGTGCAAGCCTGGATTTATCTGTCTCCCATTCTTCAGGGATTGTCAACAAGTTCTGAGTATCTGCTTGTTCTCTGAAGACAGTAAGGGCACAGAGGCTTGCACAACCATAGCTCAGTTTTGGAAATCCTGCAGTGGGTGCTGACATGCTCAGCACATCAGCAACTTCTATTTCACCCAACTAGGAGCTTCATTTGGGCAGGCAGAGTCACCCGAGCCATTCTCTTTCCTGTGAGAAATGCCCCAGTGGAAGCATTGTCTCTCACTCATCACCTTCCAAAGTTCTGCTGGTCATCCTACCTTGGCATGATGTCCCCTCCTCTTGCCCATTCACTGTGAATGCAAGCTGCTGCTGCAGCAAGAGGGACATCATGGGGTGTTGACTTTTTAACAGCTGGGAAACATGCAAGTTTGCTTCTCATTTTCAGATGCTGAACATAGGACTACCCCTTGCTGGCTGTAGGCTCAGGTCTGGGAGGGCAAAGCCGCAACATCAAGCAGAACATCTACACTCTGTCTCACATCGTTGGCTGTGGTCCATGCTGGACTGTGCTGACTCAGAAGTGCTTCCATAGAAGCATTCCTGAAAAGGTTCAGGATGAGGACACCAAGTGTATTCCCCAACCTCACTGTAAGAAATCATGATGGTAAAAACCTTAAAACTGTTTTGTCACCGACTGTCTTGCTCCACTGTCATGTGGGAGAGGCGAAGTAGCAGGTCGTGCCAATAGCTGAGCAGGCAGCTTTTCATCTCCCTTACTCCTGGAAGTAGAAGGCCCATATAATCAGCTGAAGCTAGCTACAAAGCAGGACCAGACTTGGTGGTAGGTTGGACCACAACCTGCCATTACCACGGCCAAGGAGCCAGGGGACCCAGGTCTCTTTGAGAAGTCTGGTCCCTGGCAGATCTACTGTGTCACCCCTGAAAAATGTAATCTTGCCAACCCAAAGCTTAAGACATTTGTTTATTTTGCCTCCATTTTCAGAATGGCATCCTTAAATTTCACCTATTTCTGCCTCTATTTCTTTGCTGTCTGTAGGACAACTTGGGGGAGAACCGTGGAGAACCACTCTGAGATAGCTAAGTCTCATTATATACAAGCCAAGGACCACTGCGTGGCTTGCTGGAAATCTTGAATGGTAAAAGCAAGGCTTGAACCTTTCTCAGGTTTCAAAGTGTTAATTTTCCTTTTCTCCAAAGGAATATCTTCATCATACAAGGGTGGATGCTGATTGTTTGAAGAAAATCGAGGATGTGGGTCCTCTGCCTTAGCTCTACTTGACAAAAATTTGCAAAATGGAATCACCACAGACAAGTGTTTGTCTCCGATTTTCCAATTAACACCCAAAAGAGCTGGAATAGCTGCTTCTCTTAAAGCTTTCACGTTTGTTCACATTTACAGGGTAGACATCAATGCAGAGAGTTATAGGTCATTTTACTTCTAACTCTGGTAACATGCCTGTTCCATACTTAAAGCAATGCTAGAACTGTATGGAGAATGAAAATGCTTCCACAACTTTGAGTTTTCTAAGGACATTTTTATGCCAGTTCACGTAAACTTCGGTATTAAAGTGTTCTGCAAAATGAAAAATACTTGTTTCGGATGGATCAATTCTTTCCAATTCAGATTTTTTTATACCTCACATATGTCTATATAAAACAAAAAAATCAAAGTAAAAAGCCATTTCAAAAAGCAAAGTATAAGACTTTCATTTAAAGATGTCAAAATGAGCTATTTTGACATTGCCAGAGCCTTTCATCTTGTTTTTTCCTCACATAAATGAAATTTCAGTAAAAAAGGCAAGACTTCACAAAGCATTTAAAAAGAGCTACATTGATTTGATGAAAACATGTTCTGCTAGTGGTTTGATTATCAATCGTAATCAAAATAATAGAAGGTTTTGTTTTTGTTAAAATTTTGAAAAATGAGACCCTTAGGTAATGATAAGATGCAGCAGCACTCAGTCGACTGGCATAGAGAGCATAATAGCATGCACTTCAGAATTTAGTTCTCAAACAGTCGTATATATGTTATCCATCAGTCACTGATTTTCCACACACAAAGATAAATCTTCTTAACATTCTTCAGCTCTGGTGGGTAGCAAACAAATGTGAGTTTGAATTTTTAAAGACATTTTTTAATAAGAAAAATTTTCTACTGCTGAGATTAGATACTTCACTCTATTTTTCTTTTAGTTGATTTTACTGGAATTTTGCAGTTTATTTATAGTAACACATGTAGCTTATTCCACTGAATTTGATGGAACTATGAGAGTTGCCTGCATATTTGAAGGATTTTAATGATTGAAGGACTTCAATCATTTGCTCTAGCAGGCAATTATCCTTCAAAAAACTGTTTTCCAGTTAAAGATAAAAACAACTCCATGGTAATAGCCGCCTTCTTGTACAGTGATTTAGAAACACAATTAATCGGCAAATTTGGCATGATCCTATATTAAGTGATACGCTTTATCTTATTAGGTCTATTATCATACCTGATTTTCAAATTTGATTTGGAGATATGAAGGACGTGAAGATCAGCTACAGGACCCACTTGTCCAATTGTGAAAATAAGCAACAGAAAAAAAGTGTTTTTTCCTATGCCATGAAGCATCTCATTGAATACATTTCATCTCACTGATGTCATTGACGTTAAACAGCACATTAGGCTACTATTATTACGGGGTTCTCACTGCATCAAAATGTATCTTCATGATTAGTCTTATTATGTAGGGTTTTTTCCATATATCAATTTTCTTACCAATGAGAAACAAAATGAAAAAAATAAACCAGTGCTCAAAAGCCAACTTTATAAGAAGGAGAGGCAGATATTAACATAATTTCTTCAGACAGTAAAAATGTTCTTCAAGTTGAAGCTTAGCTCATCCACACAGTTAAACAAACAAAAAAGGGGTTCAACACTAAAATAGATATTTCTGGAAAAAAATCAAACTAGTCATATTTTGGAAGGTAATTAAAAGTAGGAAAGACATTTAAAACTTTTTTTCCCCCCAATTCCAGTGGGTTTTTTCTGCTTTTGATGGGTGCTAAGTGAGAAGGGTTTAAAGGGCATAAAAGAAATATCAGCATAGTTTCTTCTATGTCATGAGTGATCTTTCATGACTATTGAATGAAAGAAAACATTCACTTTCGCCTAGGTGTGAGATATAGGCAAGACTAAATTACAAGTGAAAGAGTACTTCATTAAAAATGTTCTGAGATCATCTCCAAGTTAGGCTAAAATATAAAAATTCTTTCTAATTTCTTTTATGAAAATCTAAGATGTGGAATAACAGGTTATTATGGGGAGGGCAACCCTGTAATTTGTTTCTTAGGCTTCCTTGTAAATCTTCCTGCATATAAAATGATATTTTCTCATACTTCCACTGATCTTTCTTTTTTTTTTTCCTGCAGCAGTGATGGTAAACTTTGTTGGGTCTGATGCCAGATTTATTTTAAAAAGCACTGTAACTTTCTGCCAGTGATTCCAATCCAAATCCCTGCTGATGCCAAATCTGGCACCAGTTCTCCACAGCTTTTCTATGCTAAACAACTACTGAACTCTGAAAATATTTAAATATTAGCAAAAGATGTGTTTATCCACTGTGATGCCACTTGTGCTTCCTAAATATCTGTGTCTTTCCCCAAACACACTAAGTGACTTGCTGGTGACTGCCCCTTCTATCGCCCAGGATTAAAGCAACGCTGCCAACCACAGAGGGCCAGAGGCTGTGGGCAGGACTTCCTGCCTGCACCACCTCTGTGTTGGTGGAAACTGTAGATGCCTCTTATTTCCAACCACAGAAGAAAGGAGAGGCTTTTACAGAAGCCTATCCTCCTCCCTTCTCCTTTTCTCCTATTTCCATCTCTAGAAAGAAATCATCTCAATGCCGAGGAGCCCGGTGACCCAGGAAAGCCTGAATACGTGGATATACTCCGTGCTTTGATCAGGACAGGGGAAGCACAACGGTCTGGGCTTGTTCATGCTAACTGCCAGCCACACCATGCTGGAGGTGGGGGAGGACCTGGCTTGGAATCTGGCTGTGCATCAGGATTTGGCAGCTGTGTTTTCCCTTTCCTTCTGCAGAAGGGAAGAGGGAAAGTGAAAAGAGGTTGTGTCATCTGAGAGAGCCTCTGCGTCATCTCCAGCTGGGAACAGTGTCCTTTGCCTGCTGCCAATGTGCTGAAAACTGGCCCTAGGGATAGATTGCTGGAGAGGTAATCTACTGGCAGCGTGTCCTCAGTCAGGCCTCTGGTGGAATTACTCTGAGGACAAAGACCATACCCTAAACTCTTCTGTCCTCAGGAACTGTCCCTGCTCTTTCCAGAGATGATGCTGGTTAGGGGGTGCTGGGAAGCACCATGAGTCTCTCAGGTCTTTTGCAGAGAATGGCAATGATTTAATGAAGAAATGCAAATGAATGCATGACTAGAAAGTGGTGAGGGGCGCAAGAGAATGAATGTGCAGGTCTGTGCATCACCTTGCAGATATAACACAGCCTCCAGGTAGCAATGAGCTGGGGAAGGCTGCCTCTCTCCAGCTTCTGCTTAGAGGTTTTTTATCTGTTACTGTGCACATGAGGGAATCAGCCACCTACCTGCCTGGTAACAGTGGTATCTTGCAGGTGTCTTGCCTGGGGACAGCATCTATCTACAAAACACGCTAGAAAAATGTCAGTTTGGGATGTCTCACCTTTTTAAATCCTTGAACAATAATCAGCAGTGATTCAGAAGGTGGTTTTGACAGTTTTCTGGAATTAGGTAATGCCTTTCATATCATACATATTGTAGATATATACATTATATATTATAATTCAGCATACATGCACATTATTATGTATATATTGTATGCCACACACACATTAGGACTCTTGTTAAAAATATGAACAGCATATTCATTTTAAATTTAATTTTTAAAAATGTTTTTATATGAAAAGCCCACCACATGTCAACCCAGTGAGCTGGCTAGCAGGCAAAGGCAATGTCTTCTGCAGAAATAGCGGCAAGGTTGAAGCAGCCTTTTCCTCCAAGCTTTTTGTGCTTCTCTTGAATTAGTTTCAGTTGTCCGGCTAGCTCCAAACCAGGATGCAGAGACTCTTAACTGGAAGACCAAGCAGAAGAGGGCCCTGTCACCTCCTCACATTCCCAGTTAACTCTTTTATTGGTCTCTTTTCTGTTGAGAGGCCACCACCAGTTGGGTGTAGCTCTTTCTTCCAGATAGAAGCCTCTGTGATTTTCTTGGACATCCTCCTGCCCTTGCTGCAGGGACTGGGCTCCAGCGTGTTAGATTTATATTTTCCTTTTTGACCAAGCAAGCATCTGGAATGTATTGCTGCAATCTGTAATTTGTATTTAAAACTTTTCTTTTTTTTTTTAATGGATACTCAGAAAATATCAAGTGTCAGTCTTCAGCAGTTTATTCACACAATGCATTTTACTGTTTTCCCCTGGATTTTGAATGTCTACTTGTTAGAGATTATTTGTGATATGACATATTTCACTTTCTTACATCAAGAAGATATAGCTTCAGTAATTAATCACTGAAGACTGCGGTAGTCTTCGTTTACAATGAGGAAGTCCTTACCTCATGGACTGCTTTAATATTTTTAGAATAAAGAAGTGCTCAATATGGAAATTCTTCATTCTCCTGAAATGAACAGTAATTTATCCATCTATTTCAAGAGGTGGGATTTTATCCAGCTTGACAAAAGAGTGAAATATTCTGGTGCTAAGATATAAGAAGATATTTCATGCTAAAATATTTTAACTGTATGATTACCTAAATCATATCCTGCTGAATTCTTATGAAGGAGAACTAAAATTTTACTAAAAGCAGAAAATTGGGAATCAATCTAAGGGGCAGATCGATCATATATTTTTTTGAGTGGGAGGTGTCCCATCTCTAAAGAAATTCTGTCTAGTGCTTGCCAGATCTTTCCTCCAGCTCTCATAGCAGTAAACATGTCAGCTACTAAAAAGGCACTCTCATCAGCAGAAGTGGGAAACATTGCAGGATCCGACACACGGACCTCCGTAGCGGATTGACTACAGTAGATTGAGGAATCTAATCTTGCAATATTTACTGGGTACATCATGATATGAATAACTTCTTTTCTCTTTTTTCTTTTTTTTTTTTTCCTCCCAATGTTCTTTGAAAGCATTTAGAAATAAGCTAGGGCTGTGAATATTTTATGGTTTTTGCTTATACAAAATCTATTTTTACAGCTTTTCTAGAGACAGTAATAACATGATCTAAGTGGTTTCGAAATAAACCTAAAATGCTGGCTCTGAAGGAAAAAGATTTACCTAAGGAAATTCTGTTTGTGGGTCTTTAACATGTCCCCTGGATATTGTTACTATACCACATATAGAAACTTTCTGTAAGGGTAACAGAGGGTTCCTCTCTTCTGTGTTTGAGGGGTAGCTATCAGATTTTAAAGATTTTTTTAAATAACTTTTTGGTTGAAATGGTTTGAGTCTAACTCGAAAAAGAAAGGTTAATAGAAGCCTTTTAAAATGTAATTGAGTGCTGTTAAAAAAAAAAAGGAGAATGATATGACAGATCTTTTAGAAGCCATAAAGAGGAGATCACGGTCTTCAAAGGTTTGTATTCAAGTGTTTTCACCAAAATATTCTGCTGCTGGGTGAAAAAAAAAAAAAAACCAAACGCTAAATCTAAAGTTACGTGTTTGTTTTCCACTAAGACACTCGCCACAAATTAAATTGATAGAAACTGATGTGCGTTTCTTCTCCCAAGAAGTCTGTAGCTATGTATTAAATTTAGAGTGTTTAGAGGGATGTTTCTGACCTAGGTGATGCTATAGATCTTTTCATACAGTGGAATTGCAGATGAACTGGCTGGCAGTTTCAGTGGAACATTTAGAAAGGGAAATCTCAGTGTTTAGAAGTTTTGCTGCCACTGAAATGCTAAAGCGGGTGATCATCCCTCCTAGGATGAGGAATAGGGCTATGAATTTATTTCTGCAGCCTCTTTAGATGGTAAATGTTGAGTTATCGCTCAACACATAGTACTTTTATTGCACCAAGATCAGCAGGTACAATAAGCAATAAGAATGGTTTATTTTTGAGCTTTGTTTCTCCTCATTCCTGTACACATAGATACACTGTTTTCAGTAACGCTGAAAATGACCCTGAAAGACATCATTTGGTACACCCAAGAGTACAGACAGGAGCTGACATAAAGCTGGCCTCAGTGTAAATAGATTTCAACTGTCCACAAACATCAGCAACTTAAGAACCTGATTTGTCCCAGCAGTAATGGTGAACTGCCCAAACTGCTTATTAGAAGAGAGTCTAAAAAGTCTGATTTTGTTCTCATAATTTTGGGAGGAAACTTTGGAAGTTTTTTTGGCGAAATGTTTTGTCTTTGACTGAAACGCTCCTTTCTCCTGCCTTACTCTTGCTACCCACATCAACCTGTGCTTCCTTCATGTACTTCCAAATAACTGTCATCTGAGGAAAAAAAAAATCAGTAAAGGTCACAACACAGTCACATATCAGTGCGATTTTTGGGAAGGATGCTAGATAAATCATTGGTTTTGCACTTAAGGATGCACTGTCAGAACCTCTTGACTTCTCCAGCATCAGTTGCAGGAGTGGCAGTGGATGCTGATTGCCACACTTTATGGGCAGCCACAGTGAAGGGACTTCAGTTCTTCCGTTCAGCCCAAGTACATTTACATGCTCAGCACCAACAGATCTCAGCAATGCTATGAAGGAACCTCTTTCCTACAACTCATTCCCTTTCCCTCTGTGAAGTAAATCTCACTGGTGGTACTTTAAAGAAAAAAAGCCATCAAAGTCTCACTTTTTGCAAATAATTGTGTTAGCTGGGATTCAATGTTAGGAGTCCATTCGCACCTTTACAGAAAATAAATCCACAGTGCAGAAAAGACAAGGCAAACGCTTTTCAGAGTTCGTTCTGCTGCAAAAATTCCTACTGAAAAACATCTTTTCATTGCTAATGTGGTGATAACTTGACATTCATGTGGTGTGTTGCATATTGAATAGATGTGGGTGATTTTTAAAAGCAGTTTTCAAGATTACCCTGGGGAAAAAAAAAAAAAAAAAGAAACTATTTAATTTGTTCCCTTTCCTTAAGGCATTTGCTATGGAAAAAGGAGAAATTGTTTAGTTCTTTGGGCATGAAAGTGTGTCGTTGAGACATTATCCTTATTGTCTTAGTTATAATTATATTCTTAAAATACATATCCGAGCTGTATCTAGCCAGAAAAAGGCTTTGACTTATAACACCTAAGATGTGGACGTATTTTTGGGCCTCCAAGTAGTTAATGGGGTTCTGACCCTAACTTTTCCCCATTTTAAGAGAGAACGAGTAACCAATAATTCCAGAAGTGGTGCCAACACTTTTATAATTATTTAGGTACAGAACACATATTTTAAATTCAAGATTTATGAGAGCTTCACTGAGCCCTCCCATTCTCTACGTTTTTTAAATTGTGCCAAAATTCAAGTTTCAGTGAAAAGTGTGATTTGACATTTTTACCTCCTATATGTTTTGACCAGGTAGCATGCGTGTCTTGGCAGGCCTAGCTAACGCGACCCTACAACCTCAATGCACTATCTGGCATGATTAGTTACCCAAAGACTAATAGCATGACAGTATTTTTGTGCAGGGAGTCTGGGGTTTTTTTGTCTAAAGACTTAGAGAAGTTTCAGCTTCACAAAAGACAGATGGATGCTTCATGATCCACCTATGCTCTGCAAGTGTTGCTGGGGGATGTGCATACTCTCAGAAGGGTGCACGCCACATACCAAATCTGAGCTCTTGGGACAATCTGTGCGTGTTGGTTAGTCCCCACTCTGCTCTCACATGGTGTCCTGAAGAGCAAAATGTGCCCGTGGTGGGTCCGTGTATGCCCCACGGTATTGCCATCTCCTGCACCTGGCCATGCCCTGTGCTCAGTGCTCAGCAGACTCAAGGGAACCCTGGAATGATTCCAAGGGCACAGCCGTGCAGCCTGCGCACCAGCACAGTCTGTATGGGACATGCAGCAGCAAGGCGTTGCCTGCCAGCACTGCCCCGGCACCTCCGCCATCCTTGTCACTGCATGCCTTGTGCATGCTGCTGTTACCTGCTGGCGAGGCGTCCGCCTTCCCAGCAGTGCTGTTGCTCCCCCAGCTCTGCTTCCTGGGGCTGGCACCCATGCTGAGCTGCAGAAGCAGTGCAGGAAACTCCAATGGCCAGGAGCAAGGAGGACATGGAGCCGCAGGGGTCACACTCTGCCGTGGGACCTTGCACAATGGGCTGTGTGTGCAAAGCTTTTGTACGTGGCAGGCTGATTTTACAGCCCACCTGCCACCCAGCGGGCGCATGCCTGTGACAATCCATTTTGTTTGCAAAGAGGGCAATTGTGCAATGCTGTTGGCACACCTCTGGCTGAGGAGTGATTACTTGTCACCCCAGTGTGACATATGAGCTGCATGGCATACTCTTTATGAAAGCTAAAAATAAAGGTGGAGTGACATGCAGTGTCAGATGGCGTGCCTCCAGCTGCCAGTTTGAATCAAGCCTGTTGACTATAATGCAATCCTAGCACCTAGCTCACATGTAAACACCTATATTTAGCTACTTAACTTCAGGTGTTTTAATCCCACCTCCTTGGAGTGGGAATCAGTTACCTGAACATAGACATTTAGTGCCATTTCAAGGTCCATAGTCTTGAAATGCTGTAGGACATTTGAGCCATCCGATACCTCAAATTACATTAGCTGCTTATATTTAGGTATCATTCTCTGTCTCCAGCCCAAAGTCTGGGAAATGAGGGGTACAAATCCTTTCTTGTCCATCCCACTGGTCTCTCAGACAAACTGCAGTCTTTGAGTTCATCACAAGTTTAAAATAAAGCACATGTGTAAAATCAAAGAGGGATCTCAGTTTCTGAAAAAAAATTTAAAGATGGAGAGAATTAACACACAGTATTAAGAAAACCTTAAGTTTCGTTTTTAGGAATGAGAAAAGACAAAGTTCTGTTACAGAATGCCTTTGGGGATAAAGAACTTTTATGACTTAAAACAAAAGTTTTGACAATATCACAATGACAAATAACGTTAGGGAAGAAATTTATATTAAAGTCATAAATAAGACTCTCTAACTGCTAGCAGTGACAGAAAAGAAAAAGCTGCAACTGCAAGTCTTTATAGTCAGTGTAGTTTTCCGTACTTGGGGAATGTAGAATATTTTCAGTGTAAACAAAGAAAAATGGATTTAAATTCAGGGAGAAAGAATTCTTGGTGACCTACAGCACTTGAAATTGTACATTAAAAGGGTAGTTTAAAAATACACAATATCTCACTTGTTTAAAATCATGCTGCATTTAATTTCTAGCTCCCCATCATTTGAGGTTAATCTTCATTTATGTATACAACTTCAGTAATGGTAAAAAAAAAAAAAAAAGAAAAGACCTTTCATAGTCAGTAAGAGATAATAGAAACTTATGCCTGAATCCTGGAATGGTACCCAGGCGTTATAGTAAGTTTCTACTTTCAGTGGGACATTGAAAGTTATTTTATAGACTAGTGATAAATATACTTATCTACCTGAGGGAGAGCCTAAGTACCGATGTAGTTTTCCTTCTGTATACTTAGTGTTCATCAAAACTGGCAGCCCTGTATTCCTCATTCTAATGGGATGTCCTAATTCATCAGGAACAAGGATTTCCTCCTCATTTTCTCTCTGAACTACTGCATATTGACTTCTTCTAGGCAAGTGGAACAAGACCCAGAGGAAATACTGGTGGCCTCAGATGTGAGACAAATTTCTCTCACAGATGTCCAGTGCCAGGAGTACTGGACAAAACTGCTGAACACACAGAAGTGAGTACACACGGAAGTGCTGAACAAGTGAGGGTGATGGCAACTAAGGGGTCTACATCCACTATCTTTCCTTCCTGCATTTTTTGTGAATCCCAATCAGTCAGTCAAGCATTCCCCAGACAAGCTTGCTCACCTGCAGTGTGCCTCATGCAGAGGTCTAGTGGGATGGGTTTGAGAAGATAGCATTAGCTATTCAGCAGTTTGGGGTGAAGGGCTTACAGGAGCCTGTGATCTCTAACCCAGGATAAGACAGCAGCTGATCAGTGGTTTTGAGGCTTATTTGTAATTGTAGACTTATTTGTGAACTCTTGCATGATTGCAGGTCCTGGACTGCTTCCTCAGAGGAAAAAAATGGATTCTGCATGAAACAGTAGTTTTGTCTAAATGCAAAGTGCCAAATTCACAGGTGGTGTCAGCTGGCCCAGCTCCACTGCATGCAAGAGCATTGCACTTAACCAGCCAACATATGCACTCAGAAATGTTGGGAGGGGAGAATATCTCACCTTCTGGTCTTTGCAGTAATTTGTATGTCCATAATTTTAGATGTTTCCAGAGAAGACCATGCCTTAGGAGCAAAATCATTTAATCCAGAGAAGATGAAAATAGACAAAATAGTCAATCAAATCTCAGAAGTGCATTGCACCAAGATGCTGCCCAAAGCTGCAATTAGAGCAAGCACGTTTCTTTAAACAGGCAGATGTTCAAACAATAATACATCGACAGGAGGCCATGGCAGCACATAATCAACCACTAACTTTGTACCTGTAATTTAGAAGAGTGGCTGATATATGAAACAGAAACAGTTAATTTCCAAGGGAGATCTGCAGAGAAAATGAAATCTCTTTTAACTGAGCAGACCCGGTGCAGGCAGCCATACCAGCACATAGGATGTGGTGTCCAGGAGACATCTGTGCCCGGGGGTCCTAGCTGGCACTGCCTATGGCACAGCCCCCTGCACAGCCCCATCTCTTGCAGCTACCCTGCGGTGCAGCGACAGCCCCAGACCTCCACATGCCAAGGCGGGCTCTGGCCTGAGGGACATCAGAGGACGACGGTGCGTGCTGTAATGGCTGAACATCACTGCCAAGGAATGTGGGAGGGTGCTTGCAGACCATGAAATTCACAGTGGTAAAGGGTGTCAGGATGGAAAGTTCTTGTTTAGCAGTTAGACTTATGGTAGGAAGTTTTTCCTCTAGTAATAGGTGGCATGGAGAGACAGAATATCTCCTGCTTCTCATGTTGTTCAACGTCTGTTTTTCTGCAAAAGCCAGAGAAGGATTTTGGTCACAGTGAAGGGGTGCTGCAGTATGGGCGCAATGTTCGTGGGACAGTGTGGGAGAATCGACCTACAAGTGAGTCCTCCCCTGAAGAAACACACTCAGTATGAAGAGGAGGAGTTGTTTTACTGAGGACATGAAAAATCACCAATAAAAATGAAATGTGAATGTCTTTAGGGTAAGAACAGAAGCATATAGCTTGTCCGGAAAAGTTGTTCCCCATTATTGGGCATGTTCAAGGTCACACGAGATGGGTTTTTGAGCAACCTGATCTAGTGAAAGATGTCCCTGACAAGAGCAGTGGTGGGTGGACTGGATGATCTTTAAAGGTCCCTTCCAATTCAAACCATTCTATGACTTCATGTTTCAAGACAGCAAATTTAGCCCTCCATCAAGAAAAGCTTTATGGAGAGGCAAACTCTGATGCTGAGTGACTGCTGGAAATTATATGACTGTCCTTCAGAAGTAAAAGTTGGTTCATATTCTCTGATAAGATGTTGAGGCAGAGGAGTGGGTCATTCAGGTCAGAATTGGAGGAGAAAGCAGGCAACAAATAGATTCTTTTCCTGTTCATACACTGGGAGCACATTCTTTCAACCACATCATTTGGTAGCTCAACATTTCATTTTATTTCCGTTTTGCTGCATTAGACAAGGAATTTTATTGAAATATCATTTTTAAGGGACAGTACAAAGTGGCAGCAGATTCCTGTCAATGTTTAAACAGCTAAGAGACTAAAACAATTTCTACTAAACATCAGCTTTTTCTTGATACTTGTGTTTCTGCATAGAGTCTGGGGGCTGAACTTTCTGAAAGTGATAATTTTTAGAAATTCTGAGCAATAGTAACTGAAAAAATCAGGAAAGCTTTTTTTTTTTCAGTCGGCGCAGTGTAGTACCATGTTCACACACTGTGCTACAAACACAATAGTGTAGCTATTGTTTTTGAGTAATTTCACCTTGACTTTGTCCTCTGTTGTTTCTTATCTTGTCTGTCTCCCCATGAAAAGGAAACTTAGGAGAAACAGGTTTCAACACACTAAGATATTAAAAAAAAGTGAAAAAGATTGAACAAAGGATGACACCGGAAGGATGCAGTTTTGAAAGTATGTGGCATCAACAAAATCACATATTAAATGATAAATTAGGATTTGGATGCAAGACAAAGCACACCAAGACTGTTACGGAGTTTCCAAAACTAACCTTTGGACAAAGCCATTAGACTTTCTCAAGGAAAGGCACCTACCTGTCCAGAATGACACGCATTAGGAGTGGACACTCTTTGCAAGGTTATCAATGTATACAAGAGCTCAAAATAAAATTCCACAAGGAAATAGCACAAAAACCTGTGTATTCTTCGCCAAACAGCACTTCCAACACCAAGCCTATGGAAAAAGATACAAAACCTTGGACACATACTTCTGTGGAGCGTATGCGCAGGAGGTACAACAAACGCCACTGTATTGCTAGCTCAAACAAGCCTTGTAGGACAGTGATGCAGCAGATGATAAATGGACAGTCAGCCTGACAGCGAATGGGACACATTACTCGTTACACAGGCAGAAGCCAAAGTTGTACCAAAAGCAAACATGTTTGCTCCAAGGGAAAAAGCCAGCAACAACCTTATGGACAGAAGAAAACAGAATGCCATAATCCAATGCTTATAATCAGGGAAGCATCACAGAGCTCATTGCTGGTGTCCCTCCTGTGCCTTAGGGGTGAGTCAGGGAAGCCTGTGATGGGTGGCAGCCCAGCCTGATATGCAAGCCAAGCATGGCTCCCTTGGGCTCTGGCTTCCTCTGTGCAGGAGGCTCTTGCCCATGGGGCCTTTTGCAGCCAGGCATCACTGCTCTTCCCCAGGAACAGCCTGTTCCTCTTCCTGCTAAGCTCACTCACCAGCCAGCTATGGGCTGTGGCTTCTTGGCTTCACTGCCCATCTCCTTTTGCCATGGGCTGCTCTCGCCCTACTATGCAGCTCGCTGAGCAACTGCCCCTTCACCATGTCTTTGCAGCGTATTTTCTAATTGCTTCTCAACTTTGTGTAGGTGTGCATGTGAAAAAGCAAAAGGAAGGGTATGGTGGTAGTAATATCTTTTCATTAACTTCTTGCCATGTGGGGTGTTTTACACACCCTTTCACAGAGTATGGAAAAGACATAATAGTACTAAGGGAAAAGACCACACAGGAAATGTGCCAAAACCCTTGTTTTCATACAGCAGCTGCATTTGCTGGAGATGGCAAGGGAACCAGTTGTATCAAACACATTCCAAGGCTATATTCAGGGGAAAAAGATGTTCTATGTACTACATTTGAAAAATCCCAGTGATCTCATAAAAAATCCCTATGTCCGGGGCAGGAAGATAGGGAAGTAGGCTCTTTGCCTCAGAAATATACAGTAATGAGAACCAAAAAACGTCCAGGCATGCACAATGCAGTGCAGAAAAAGGACCCTTTATTTAGACGTTAACTCCAAGAAGCTAAATAGTAACACTGAAATGGGTTATTTTCTATTACCTAGAAAGGAGAGGAATATTTAGAGAAATGGGAAATACAAGTGATTTTTTCCGTGCTTAATCAACCAGGAGGCTGTAGTAAATTCATATCCCAATAAAGATGACACTCATTCTGGCTCTTAAAAAAAGGAAGAGGTTAAAGGGGTCGATGAGATTTCAGTCATGAGTTGCTATGATGATAAATGCAAAACAAGTTTGTTCACTGATGGCTCTAGGAAAAGCATTGCACAACCTTTTACAATGGTGTGGTCAAAACTTAAAAACCCCAATAGAATAATCATCATAGGAATGAACAAAAAGCAAGATTTCAATAAACTTAAATAAAGAATGTGGCTTTGGTCTCAGTCCATGGGTAAAAAATGTTTCATGTTTTTATTTATGGGAGGCCACTATTAGCTGACACTGACCATAAACCACTTCTTGACAGTGCCAAAAAGGGCCTGGCAAACTGTTCTGCTACTGCTAAGAATAGAGCTTGTTTTTTTCAGCTACAAACGTATGATTTGCAAATTGAACACCGAGTGGGGAAAGAATTAGTGGTTGCAGACACACTCAAAGCATTTTGACAGTGCAATGGAGCTAAGTCAAGAGGTATGTTATGTACTGTGAACCTGATTAAAAATGTAGTCTGGTTTCAGGTGAAAATGAGGACTATTATTCCTGGCACTATTGTTAGGAACAAGACCCTCCAAAAAATAACCCTGGAGAACCAGTACAGTGTATTCCTAGACTCCATTTTAAGGGAAGGCTTTCAGTACTGTTGAGAGTTTATTTGAAAGCACCAAGATAATGATTGCCAAGCTATTATAGAAAAAAATTGCTTCAAAGGATAGGTATAAGGATGAGCAGGACAAGACTTTAATGTTGACCTAAAAAGACCAATTGCATTCACTATGGCTGTTTATCTTACAAAAAGTACAAAGAATATATATAGCAAGTCATCCGAAAGAGCCAACGCTTGTGATATAGGAAGACTCAGACCATTAAGGAATTTCAGTTAGTGATTTTTTTTTACATTATATATATTTTTTTATGATGAGGCTTTTTAAATAGTTGTTCCGTCTTCCCTGAGGTTACAATATGAGACAATAAGCATGCTTAAACAAATGGTCTTATACATTTATTTTTGTGGAATATAGTATTCCTGGCCTGACTTCATGCTTTTCAGTAGGCATGAGTTTGCAGGGAAAGTTGAATTTAAAAATATAATTAAGTAGCTCAAATTACCTCTAGCCTAAGTAGTTGGAATTATTTAGTGACAAAAATATAGTACCTACCTAAAAAGATACTGAGATTGACGTGCATCTGCATTTAATACTGTTCAGTTAAAGCAAGATTATCACTAAGGAAATACAGGACTTTTTGTTTTCCCCTGCAGAAAACTGAAATAAGATACTTTTACTGCTATACATTGACATCAGGCATGGGAATTTTTCAAAACAAGGGAAAAACCAAAATTTTTTTTGCATGACTTGGAATGCAAATCTTTCAAATGACATTGCAAATGGCATTGGGGTAGCAAGAACTAGCTCTATCTTCTGATGAGATGGTTACTCAGGATGGGTACATATGATGAAGAAACAAATAAAGCACCTCAATTTTCCACCAAAAGAAGAGCCACAAGTTATCATGGTGAAGAAGGTGGCTGTAGGCAGGCCACAAATACAGCAAGATGAGATAGCTGAACCACAGCACAGCAAAGCCAGAGAGAGTGAATGTACCACTGCATAACAAAACTGGATGTTGTTGTGGGAGAGCCATAGGTCTAGCAAAATTGTAAATCTCAGGTAGAGTTTAATGTAGAGGAATGAAAAACACATGGAGAAAAATAACTCTAACTAGACATACTAGAGCATCTCTCTTACAAGGAAAGGCTGATACCTGGGTCTGTGTAGCCTGGAGAAGAGAAAACTGAAAGGGGATCTTATCAATGCTTATAAATATCTAAATGTCAGGTGGGGCCAGACTCTCTTCAGAGGTGTCCAGCAACAGGACAAGGGGCAGTGGGCCCAAACTGGAACACTGGAAGTGTGAACCTGAACATGAGGAAAAACTTCTGCACTTTGAGGGTGACGAAGCACTGACTGCCAGAGAGGCTGTGGAGTCTCCTTCTCTGGAGATATTCAAAACCAGCCTGGACATGATCCAGTGCAACATGCTCCACGTGAACCTGCTTTAGCAGGGGGGTTGGACTAGATGATCTCCAGAGGTCCCTTCCAACCCATAGTATACTATGATTCTGAGATTATGTAAAACTCACTGCAAGGCTCCAAATCAGTTATTATATCTCAGGAAACAGATTGTGGAAGCGTTGTGGACCATTCTAGGAAGATGTCTGCTCAGTACTTAAAACAAAACAGTAAAAATCATTAGAAAAGAGAACAGATCACAGAAAAGGGAAAAGAAAAAATATGATGCTACTGTCTGTCCACATCTTGAGCATTATGTTCAGTCCTGTCCTCCTAGCCCATGGACACATCTATATAGAACAAAGACAGTGGAAGATGACAGAGGCAAGGATGAGTAGGATCATGAAAAAACTGCTTTATAAGTAGATAGATTAGCAGTCTTTAGCACAGAAAAAAGATTCCTTAGGTGAATGTTGTAAGAGCGTATGAAATCATTAGCACCATGGAGAACACGAAGAGAGAGAGATTACTCACTAGTCACAACACAGGAATAAAGAAATGAATCTAAGCAGCAACTTTAAAGCAAACAGATGTAGTCAAAAACATGTGTTGTGGGATGACTGCTGCAGGGCATTAGGGAATCCAGAAAGATAAATTGGTTCAAATTTACTGCAATAAATGACTGGGTGAAAAGACCTTTGAGAACCATTGAAGTCGCAGGCTCAAACACTGCCAACTGCCTGGATGCAGGAGGTTGGTGCAGCAAAGGCACAGCAAGGGAAGCACGACCTTACGATGCCCTTTTCTCACCATCTGTTTGTTACTGAGAACACAGACGGGGTTATGGACTGTATATGCACCTTACTTTGGCCTGAGCATAAGTCCACATAGCTCCTGATTAGTGGTAGTGTCCAGGACCTACACTTCAGAATATTTGGAGAAAACACTACAAAATCTTTGAAGACCAAAAAGATCACAAGCAAGAGGTTTCTGAGAATATTTTGAGAGGGAACAGAAGGAGCGAGCTCTAATGAAAGAAAGCTCCACCCATTTTGGCGTCTGTACAGACTTTATTTAAATGTCAAATTCAGAGAGAAAAAAGTCATAGAATCACAGAATCACAGATCTAGTGACAGATCTCTTATGCCACATACAGCCCAGCATTTCAGCCCATTATTTTATTTACCTCATCTATACTTCCTCAGTTTGTCTATGAGGATGCTATGAGACTTAGTGTCAAAAGCCTTACCAGAGGCAAGATAAACAACACCCACTGCTCTCCCTGCATCCACCAAGTCAGTCATCAGAGCAGCCTGCCAGGTTGGTCAGGAATGAATTCCCCTTTGTAAACTCATGCTGACTGTTCCAAATCACCATCTTACTTTGTATGCTTAGATATGATTTTCAGGATCGCAGAATCGCAGAATCACAGAATCACAGAATCCTGATGGTTGGAAAAGACCTTTAAGGTCATAAATTCCAACCGTTCAGCCTCCACTGCCAGGTCATCACTAAACCACGTTCCTAAGCACCACATCTACAAGTTCTTTAAATACCTCCAGTGATGGTGACTTCACCACTTCCCTGGACAGTCTGTTCCAACACTTAACAAGCTTTTCAGTGAAGAAATTTTTCCTAATATCCAGCCTAAACCTCCCCTGGTGCAACTTGAGGCCATTTCCTTTTGTCCTATCACTTGTTACTTGGGAGAACAGATTGACCTCACTACAACCTCCTTTCAGGTAGTTACAGCGGGCTATCCCCTCAGACTCCTCCAGGCTAAGCAATGCAAGTGTCCTAACCCACTCCTCATAGGATTTGTTCTCTAGATTCTTCACCAGCTTTGTTGCTCTTCTTTGGACATGCTTCAGCACCTCAATGTCCTTCTTGGAGTGAGGTGCTCAAAACTGGACACAGTATTCAAAGTGCGGCTTCACCAGTGCCAAGTACAGGGGGACAATCTCTTCCCCACTGCTGTTGGCCACATTATTTCTGATACAAGCCAGGATGCTGTTGGCCTTCTTGGCCACCTGGGCACACTGTTTGTTCCTATTCAGCTGGCTGTTGACCAACAGCCCCAGGTCCTTTTCCACCAGGCATCTTACCAGCCACTTCCCCAAGCCTGTGGCATTGCAGGAGGTTGTTGTGACCCAAGTGCAGGACCTGACACTTGCCCTTGTTGAACTTCATACCATTGGCCTCAGCCCATTGATTGAGCCTGTCCAGATCCCTCTGTAGAGCCTCCCGACCTTCAAGAAGATCAACACTCCCAACTAACTTGGTGTATTCTGCAAACTGACTGAGGGTGCACTCAATCCCCTCATCCGGATTGTTGATAAAGATGTTAAAGAGAACAGGCCCCAATACTGAGCCCTGGGGAACACCACTTGTGACCGGCCACCAGCTAGGTTTAACTCTATTCACCACCACTCTTTGGGCTCGGCCATCGAGCCAGTTTTTTTACCCAGCCAAGCCATGAGCAGTCAGTTTCTGCAGGAGAATGCTGTGGGAAACAGTATCAAAAGCTTTACTGAAGTCTAGGTAGACAATGTTCACAGCCCTTCCCTCATCCACTAAGTGGGTGACCTTGTCGTGGAAGGAGATCAGGTTAGTCAAGCAGGACCTGCCTTTCATAAGCCCATGCTGACTGGGCCTGATCACTTGCTTGTCCTGTACGTGCCATGTGATGGCGCTCAAGATGATCTGCTCCATAACCTTCCCCGGCACTGAGGTCAGACTGACAGGTCTGTAGTTCCCTGGATCCGCCTTCTGGACCTTCTTGGAGATGGGCATCACGTTTGCTAACTTTCAGTCAACTGCTGCCTCCCTGGTTAGCCAGGACTGCTGATAAATTATGGAAATGATAAATGATGGATGTCTTGGTGAGCACTTCTGTCAGCTGCATCAGTACCCTTGGGTGGAGCACGCCTGGCCCTATAGACTTGTGCATGTCTAAGTGGTACAATAAGTCACTGACAATTTCCTCTTGGATTATGGGGGCTTCATTCTGCTCCCTGTCCCTATCTTCCAGCTCAGAGGGCTGGGAGAGAACAACAGGTCTTACTATTAAAGACTGAGGCAAAGAAGGTATTAAGTATCTCAGTCTTTTCTTTATCATTGGTCGCTATATTTTCTCCCTCATCCAATAGAGGATGGAGGTTCCCCTTAGCCCTTGTTTTGCTGTTAATGTCTTTATAGAAACATTTTTTTTGCCTTTTATGGCAGTGGCCAGATTAAGTTCTAGTTGGGCTTTGGCCTTTCCAGTTTTCTCCCTGCACAGCCTCACGAAATCCTTGTAGTCTTCCTGAGTGGCCTGACCCTTCTTCCATAGGCCATAGACTTTCATTTTCTTCCTGAGTTCTAGCCAATGCTCACTGTTTAGCCAGGCCAGTCTTCTTCCCCATGAGCTCATCTTACAACACGCTGGGACGGCTTGTTCCTGTGCCTTAAAGATTTCCCTCTTAAAGAATGTCCAACCTTCCTGGACTCCTTTGCCCTTCAGGACTGCCTCCTAAGGGACTCAACCAGTTTCCTAAACAGGCCAAAGTCTGCCCTCTGGAAGCCCAAGGTGGCAGTTCTACTGACCCCCTCCCTACTTCTCCAAGAACTGAAAACTCTACCATCTCATGATCACTATGTCCAAGACGGCTGCCAACCTTCACATCACTCAAAAGTCTTTCTCTGTTTGTGAACAACAGGTCTAACAGGGAGCCTTCCCTAGCTGGCTCCCTCACCAGTTGTATCATCAGAAAGTTGTCTTCCACACACTCCAGGAACCTCCTGGACTGTTTTCTCTCTGCTGTATTGTATTTCCAAACAGACGTCTGGTACATTCCTCCACATGAACAAGTGGTAGTGATTGTGAGACTGCTCCCAGCTGCTTATAAAGTATTTAATCTGCCTCTTCATCCTGATTGGGTGGTCTATAGCAGACTCTCACCATGATATCTGCCTTTTTAGTTGCTCTCAGGATGTTCTCTCTCAAGCTGAGGCTGGCAGGCCTATAGTTTCTGAGATCCTCCTTGCCCTTCTTGAAGCCAGGAGTGGTACTTGCCCTCACCCAGTCCTTAGGAACCTCCCCTGATCACCATGCCTTTCAAAAGTAATCTAGAATGGCCTCACAGTACATCAGCTAACTCCTTCAGCACTCATAGGTGCACCCTGTCGGGTCCCACGGACTTGTGCATGTCCAGTTTGTTTAAATGTCTTCTAATGTGATCATCTTCCACCACAGGTAAGTCTCCATTGCTTCAGAATTTCACATTCGTTTCAGGAGCCTGGGATACTTGAAGTCTGTTCTTACCACTAAAGGCAAAGGGCAAGTGTCATTGAGTCCTTCAGCCTTTTCCATGTCCTTTGTCACCACACCATCTTTTCACTTGTCTTTCTTTTATTGCTGTTGTACCCGCTGAAGCCTTTTTTGTTGTTTACATCCCTGTCCAGATTCAACTCCATGTGAATTTTGGCTTTCCTAACCCCATCCCTGCTCACTGAAATAGCCTCTCTCTCTCTGTTCCTCCAGTGTGACATGTCCCTCCTTTCTCCTTCCCCTTTTGGACACTTCTTTTTATGTTTCAGATTTGTCAGAAGCTCCTTGATCATTCAGACCTCATGCCACTATTTCTTGACTATCTACATGAGGAGAAGGACCACTCTCAAGCTTGAAGGATGTGGATACTTCAGAACTGACCAGGTTTCCTGGAATCCTCTGTTCTCTAGGACTGTATCCCACAGGATTCTTCAAAGAAGATCCCTGAATAGGCCAACGTTAGCTCTCCCTAAGCCCAGGGTTGAGGAGGAAATTTTGATTAACTTTCCTAAATTTAATTAAATAAAATCTTAAGGGGGTCCTACAATCAGCGTTCTAGGACCTATAATGAGGTCATCAAGAGTACAGGGACAGGCAGGATGAAAGAGAATGAACCTATATTGCAACAAGAAAAGTTCAGATTGCATGGAAAGGTCACCTTTTACACTGCAAGGACAGCTCAGCAGAGGAGCAAGTTTCCTGGGGACTGCACATTTTCAAGACTTACCTAGATAAAACCATGAGCAACCTGGTCTTACTCCCTAGCTGACCCTGCTTTGAACAGGAGGTTGGACTAGCAACCTCCTGGGGTCTCTTCCCACCTGGATTATCCTATGATTCTGTGAATTTTGCGTTTTTCTTCCATTAGACTGCTTGACTTTGTAACTATATTATTCTTTATGCATCGTATTTATGTATTGTCGCAGAAAACTTGCAAAGGTAGCTCTTTGTGCTTTCTTCTGTAGCTAAACTGCTTCCAGTGGAAAACCTTCAAAAACCAAAGGCCATCTGAAATAAATTGATCACTCTGCTTTCTAAGTTCTTGTTTCAAATCCTGTGTGGCAATTTAAAATGTGTTTATACTGATCCCTGCAACTATGGATTGCTGGGGAATGGCGCTTTCCACTGAGGTTTCCAAAGATGTCATATAGCACTACCAAAAGTGATTATTTATTCCAGCCTCTGCTTTTAAATCTGAATATGCATCTAACTGTGCTAACTGTGGAGGAAATTAGGACCAGGCCAATTATTGCTTCAGCTTTTTGTTTTTATAAATGTATGTAAGTTTAGGACGGTCCAGTGAACTCAAAACATGAGATATCTTATCAGAACCCTCCCCTGACCCCATGGCATACCCTAGCTTCACTAACAGTGAAAAGACTGAAGGATCAGGGAAAAGTATCCAGAGGATACTTTTGCTTATGGGAGAAGAAAATCCATCAGTACAAGAGATTGGGGTGGGGAGGGGAAGAACCAGGGGTTTTCCCACTTAATATGAGCTTGGAGAGATTTGTAAAGATCACCTGGGAAGACTTTGTTCCCTCTCAACACTAGCTGGGTAGATTTTTTTTCCTAGTGAATCATAATTGGTAAAACTAGGATTTCAATCTGCCTGAATTAAGTAACAAATTCAGTCCAGCTGTACTGAAAAGTTTTAAGTGTTTTGGTTTTTTTGCTTAAAGAACAAGACACACAAAACCCGAATAAAAGAAAGTGGAATAATGCTCCCCAGTTACACAAGAACCAGAGCTTTTCAGGCTTTTTCAGGAATACGCTGGATACTAGACATGCAAATTAAGTTCCAAATTCTGCTTAAGGGATCTTAATCCTGCCCTCTTACCTTCCTGGTGTAAACCAAGCAAACAAATTGTTTTCATTCACACTCTGTCACATAAAGAACACATATCTCTTTTTTTCTAATGGAATGTAAGAATATCAACAGTGATTAGAAAGAAAGCTCAATGCAGAGTTGCCCAGCCAGGCTGGAGAGTGGGGAGCTCTGTGAGGATATGGGGTATGTAGGAGAGGAGAGAATTCAGCTGGTCACAACTTGGGTGAGAAATCTGATCCCTGAACATATGGAGAAAAGGCATGAAATTGCCACATCATATTTTATGAAGCTAATGCTTTATTTCTTTGGCTTTTCTTTCAAATACCTTAATGGGGTTTTTTGGTGCCAAATGGGAACATTCTGTGTCAGAACATCTTTTTTTTGTTGTTGTTCTTGCCAAAATAAGAACGTAGAATTTGGTTGGTGCCAATGATATTTTCTTTCTTATTTCTTTATATAGCAGAACTAAAAAAATAAAAAAAATCAGTAATTCATATAGAGCTCTGCTGCAGGTTTGCAAAGGGTTATTCAGTTTAGAGCTGGAGCTAGAGCACTCGTTCCAACCCTGGGATAAATAGGCACAGCTCCTGTTGACTTTAAAGTTTATCCTGGTAACTATCCAGGGCTGTGCTTGAGCCATGGAATAGAAAATAAATGTAACTGAAGAGGAGTTAATAAAAGTTTTAGACACCCATTAAATAATGTACCTTAAATGCTCCAGACACAATAATCCCAGTGCCTCTAAAATAAAAAGGTTTCTTTTTGTCCTTGCCTGACTTGCAACGTAGTCCTGTCTCATATTACTAATAAACTCTGGAAATACAGGGACTGTTCCTTCTACATTTATCCTTCACAGTTCAGCTCTGAGGATACGTGCTGTACCTTGGGCTGTGTCAGGATCTACTGTGCGTCCTTCTCATCTATTCATTTCTTTCAGTCTTTAATGCGCAAGATCCTCTCCTATTGCCATGGGGATAGCCATTCAGCCAGAAAGTTGTTTATTTCATTTCAGACACTTACATGGTAACAGTAGTCTCAGGTTCATTCCAGCTTTTACTCCTGGTAAAGATAAAAACAAATCTTTCATTTTAAAATATGCTTTGATACAAGTTGCCCATTTGAATTTGTTTGCTTCCACGAGCATTTAGCAGTGATTCTTGGAAAAAAATTATCTTTCTTTTTCAGTACCATAAATCTGAAAGATATATTCTTCTTTTTCCACTTCAGTTTATTTCAGATGTGTACTAGATTTAAAAAGTCTCTTCAGACCTCCATTGCTACCATACACAATCCCTTGCCAGACCAGTCAGACTTACTGTGAAGTAAGGTTACTTGTCATATTAAGGTGCAGCTGTCATCTTAACCCTCAGTGCTGTAAACAAGCAGTTGCTGGCAGCAGATCATAAACAGAACTAGGTACCTCAATTTTCCACATGTCTGGCCAAGAAAGGTATCTCTCCATGACATCATTCCATGTCATCCATTTCCCTGTCTCTTCAGCCTTACAATGCTTTAATCCTCCTTTTTATTTCTTCTTCATCCATCTCTCTTTCATTCCCTTGAATCATTTCTCGGTGTCGTTTTGGTTACTGCGTGTAGCCCAGCAGTGACTCATGGAAACGCCTGTAGACTCCTTCCCTGTTTATTCTACCAGCCATATCCTGTTATTTGTCTGTCTCTCATCTATTCTCGTAACTAGATGCTTTCTGCTTGACTTTAGAAATGTGGCTTTTCTTGCTTAGGATTTTCATTCTTGAATGTGCAGCCCCAGTGTTGCTTCAGTGCATTCCCTGTCTCCATTTTCCATGCTCTGTTGACCAAAAAACCCCCTATGTCTTTGTCGGTTTAGCAGAATGCATCCATCAACCTTCTTACTTCTGCACTGGAACTGAATTGGCCTCTCCTTACATTGCCTATGAGTTGTTGGCCCTCTGCTCTTGCTTCAGGGAGCCCAAGCCTGGGAGAAGTCAAATGACTGCCCCTTTAACCATAGTTCCTTTAACCCTAGTCCAAATTCATGTACAAGGAATTCAGTACACCCTTCATGTGGGTTTTCTCTATCTGTATGTCTTGCCTAGCAAAGAAATTAAAATATTACCCACTTAAGTGTGTTTACAACTGAGTGATTTTGTTTCTCCTTCTGTAAAGGAATAACAGAATGAGAAAGAATGAAAATACAAAGGAAAAGAAAGAGAAGACAAAGAATCTTTTCTGGGTAATTACTTTTTTCTTCCATAACACTTCCCATTTCTTTATCTTGACTCTCTTAACTAGAATATCAGTTGTGTAGATCTAAGGGAAAAAAGCACATATCCTGCACTCTGCTCCCTTTGAGGATACTGAAGATACTGAGACTGCCATTAGAGATGACATTCATAGGATAAAGGGCCCTAATGCTATGTCTCAGTAACATCTTTGTTAGCATTTTTACTACTAATATTTTAAAATTATAAATCATATTAGGATCAAGTACATTTTTTTTTTCTTTTTTCTATTAGCCGTGGCAGATCTTTTCTTCCTATGTGGTCATCTGTGCTTTTCAAAGTATCACAGTCTTCCCTTCCTTGTGATGTAATTTTCTTCAGTCTCGAGGTTAACATTCTACTGCACAAAGACTTCTGAATTTAAAATAACAAAGAAAGTTTATAGCTCCTTCCTATAGCAACTGTGCTTGTCAGTTTTGGAGCAGCGCTCCCAAGAAACAAGGACCCTGATACCTCCATCTCTCTGAATCCAACTTCAAAACTTGCGTGCTCTGGTAAGGACTGCAGTATCTGGTGGGGTTTAGAGCACAGCCAGAACTCACAGTTGCTGGAGCCTTCTCTTCCAGCAATCCTGCAGAGACAATCCCACTAAGAAACAGCACCTCTGTAAAAAAAGAAATGCTGTTCTCAGGGGTCTTTTGCAGCTTTAGGCTTTGATAGCAAAGGTGCCTGAAAGGAAAACATTTATTTATAGGTGGAACACAAGTTGCTAGGGGCAAAGCAGGAAACTTCAAAGAAACCCTTGGGTTTCAGTATTAGCTATCCAGCTAGCACTGAGTCTCATTGGCAAATAAAGAGTCTAAGATCTTCTCATCTGTAATTTTTAAACTGTCAGTCACAATCACTTTAATGCTTAAGAACTCCTATCCTACAAGCCCACCATTTGTTAAATGCTCCGATTTAAAGACAAATAAGGCTGTTAGTCTCATTAAAAAATATCCCAGGCTGTCAGTTTTCATGATTTTCCCCATGGGAAGTAAAATAATCTCAAAATACATACTACTGAAAATTCAGAGAGTAAGAAGACATGGAAGACACATCCATTTAGGCTGGATTCACCATACATTGGTGAAAGTATCGTTTTTCAGCACCAAGACTGCGGTATTCTTTTTACAAAACCAATAGGTGAAAAATGTTTCTGACACAAAGCTCAGTGACTTTGAAGTTGGATGCCACTAGACTTGGTATAAACTTTTGGGGAGTTTCTTAATGTTTTAGAATCCAAAAATACCATTTTCAAAAGTGACTTTTGACTTTTTGGGTAGTACTTACATAATCTTATTTCTGCCTAAGGTGCTATTTAGGTAAAATGCTGACTAGAATGTCAGTCTGTGAATTCTGGGAGATGGTAAGGATGGATTTGAGTCCACAAAAGCTAAGAAATGCCTAGAACACAGGTCACCTATTACTAACATTTCTGTGTGTTCAACAATTTACACTACACTCCTACATTATAGACAGGCAACACCACTCTTCCTCTTTTTAAAAGCCATGATCAGTTGGATACTATTACTTACACTTGTAACTCCTCCCTGACAGGTGGATATAATGGCAGTTTTCTGAACTCCCCTTCATAGTCCTTTGAGGAAAAAGCAAAATGCATGTATATGTTGACACAAGCTATCTTTGCAGGAAGGGCAGAGAGAACCAGTGTCTTTGCCAGATGCTTCCATAGAACGTTTCTTGACAATTTCCTGTTTAAAGGATCAAGCCGTTGTCACCTCCCCACTTAAAAGAATCTCCTATCCTCACCTAAGATGTTCTTTTCCTTGCATTCATCTTCGAAAAAATTATATAGAAGTCCTTGTCTAAAATTGCCATTCATGCATACTGGTTCTGGCATTTGAGAACCAGAAGAAATAAGTGCAGAGTTTCTTATTGCTTCTTCATCAAAAGCTCAAACCAAGTAATAATTGCAATGCAAGAAGTACCTCTCAAATGTCCATCATTCACTACAAAATAAGGAGGGATATGTGATTTTTATTCTGCTTTTGTTCACTTTGCTGGTTGTAGGGTTAAGCCTGGAAGAATAGGGTTTTTTTTTTCTTTTCTCGTTTTGTCCTAATTGCATATGACATCCTGTTGATAGGGAAAAAGCACAGAAATGGATCCCAGTCAAATTATCATTCCCTAGCACCCTAAATCGGTGCTGCAGAAAGACACCATTTTCTACATTTTTTTTTCTGTATTCCATTCTAAAGGGTGATATTCCCTTTCACTGCAAATGTCTCAAAGATTTACTTAAAGACCAAAAATCCTGTGCTGTCTTCTGTACACATAAGTTAAGAATAATGAATATAATGTGAGGAGAGACCAGACAGGAGCTTTCCACAAGCACAGCTTAACCAGTGCAAGCAAACCACCCCCAAATGACAGAGCAGATGTTTTAAAAAAATATATGATCACCTGCAAAAGGACAGTTAAATGAATTGGCAGAACTGATCTTTTTTATATGACTTCATCATGGCAACTATCGTATTTAAGGTGTATGCCTTTCACATTACCTCAGTGGCTACTTGCAAACATGCCTGAGAGATCTGGAAAATTACTTGCAGGAAAAAACAAGCACATAGACATAGTGAAACTTTTCTTCCTTCCCGTAATAATTGTACTGGCCTTTTAGCCTCACTGATTCAATCCTGACATTTAGACTAGAAGCAGCCCGGTGCAAACCTACGTTTCTAATCCTGTTGTGCTGACCATCATCTTCTGTCTGGAAGTGGAAGTGCATCATGCACGTTGTTGTGCCCATCTCCCATTCCCAGAAATCTGGCTGCCAGGGTAGACTTTAGAAAAAGGCATACAAGGGGCAGCATTGCCTGGCTGTCAGGTGTCTGGAGGACCTTCTGTTGCTATATCCTTGGAAAGCGTCTCACACTGGAGTAAGGTGAAACATATCGTGAAGGGGATTGTACTCTGCATTTATGCGCAGACGTGCAATACTGCTTTTTGTGTCTCTTTGGTATGGGATGATTACCTGCTAGAAGGAGGTTCACACAGATATCACTGCAGTTCTGTGGAGGTGGGGAATATTGCTTTTAAGCGAGAATATGTTGAGGCTTATGCTTAGGAACAAGATTCACTTCTTTATTTTGCATTTTATTCACACCCTGAATGTAAGTCACAGTTCTGCAAAAGCTTGCAGTTTACATTGCACAGTCTTTGTTACAATATTAACAATTTTGCCATGGAACAATTTTTTTTTAATTTTTTTATTTTTTTTTTTTGTGCCTAGAAGCCTAATGCTTTTTTTCAGTTGCAGTTAAAACAGACTGTAGGCCTTGAAGACCAACCATCCACTTTCTCTATCACCAGATGCACAAGACAGGGTACACCAACCCTTTTCCTTTCTTTTCATTCTGGCCTTCCTGACCCATCTTGCATTAAGGGCTAGTTGCTCTCGCACTCCATTAACATCCCTGAAATGCTCAGAGACTAGGTAGAAACATCACTGGTCCAGTATTTGATTTTGTTGACCTGTAAGAGATTAATCAATGCAGAAATCCTTCTAATTGGATACCAGCTTTTTGGGCAATTTAGCCTACAACCTTCAGTGTTGGACATGAAAAGCACAGAGAGATGAAAACTTGTCAAGCGGATAAGGAAACAGTTTCTTGAGTCAACTCCTTCCGCTCACAAACTGCACTGCTCATAAAGTGAGACCCTGTCTCCATCTCTTAGCTGGAGAATTTCACCACTCTCATTCAAAACATCTCTTTTTGTATATTAGTTACAGGTAAGCAATATGATAGAGAAGAAATGCTGCTGCTACTTAGTGGCACAGAAAACAGAAAACACGTTTTTAACCAAGAACAGGGTACCACTGAGGTAGTCCCTTCATTAGCATGTGTGAAGAAAGTGGGAATTCAATCTCAACAAACCTTCTTCTCCCCCAGAGTTACTGGTTTTCATATGACAACAGTGTGAATCATTTGCGTAGGCTCAAGAAAGCAAGGTTTTCCTTTCTGTGTGTGCTTTAATCGTTGACAAATGTTTTACTCTCCTGTGTAGTCTGCTCTAACTGCTTCTCTCCTGGGCTACAGTGACACAGCTTCTCAACCTGGGAATTTGTGACTGTCTTCCCTTTCTGTTGTGTTTTGGGGATCTGGAAGAACCAAAGTGTTCCTGGTACGTATCCTCAGTGAATTGTTCCTGGTATGCAGCCCGGTAAGGAAGAAGTTGGGAATCCCAATGATGAAGGCTTGGTTCACAGAACCACAGAATCACTGCATGGTGGAGGTTAGAAGGAATGTCTGGAGGTCATCTTGTCCGACCCGCCCTGCTCAAGCAGGTTCACCTAGAGCAGGCTGCCCAGGACCATGTCCATATGGCTTTTGAATATCTCCAAGGAGGGAAACGCTACAACCTCTCTGATCAACCTCTGCCAGTGCTGTCACCCTCACAGTAAAGTGTTTCCTGATGTTTAGATAGAGTCTCCTGTGCTTCAGTTTGTGTCCCTCTGGTCCTGTCACTGGGCCACTGAAAAGAGCCTGGCTCCATCCTCCCATATGCCATTTAGATTTGAATAGAAAATAGACAAGAACAAAAAGCAGAGGAGAATCAAAGATGTGTCATAAATTCAAGCTCCTCTAATGAGGAACTAGACATCAAAATAAGGACATGTCATTTACATGAAATCACATATACCAGATTTTACAGACTTCCACCTTACCTGTAATCATCTGTTCTTATGCACATAGCAAAAATAGCTCTAAATCTTGTTATGAAATGCCTAAGTCATATAACTGTATACTCATATTTATCAGTATGACACACACAAGTAATAATATTTGTACACACACAATTATGAAAGTGAAATGATTTTTTAAATTATAAGTTGTGGTAAACAAAAAAAAAAGTAAGTGCTCTTTCTTTTTCTGTTTGGAGGCAGCATGTAGAGCAAAGTAAATTAATGTCAATTTATAATATCCTTCTAAAAATCTGTGTCTAGCAGTGGAAGAACAGATTGACAAAAACAGTAACTCACATTTCAAAAGAAAAAATCATACACACAAACAAACCCATAAAAAATAGTTGATGTATAAAGTCTAGGCAGGACTGGCACTTTTTAATCTGTTGACAAAAGTCATGGGCTGCTTCAGAGTGGTCATTATGTAGAAAGAAAAAGGAGACTGATAAAGTGCATCAGAATAAATTAGATGTTTAGGCAAATAAATGCATTTGGAAAAGATTTTCTACAATAAAATTATTCACTGATATTCACTGAAATTCATGCTGAACGCATTGTAGTTATTCACTATCTAAAACAAGAACTAGGCACAGAAAATGGTAAGTAATGTGTCTGCAGAATGTAACTCCCTCCCCTTGCTGAAAATCAGCTCTTTTGTGTCTTACTGTTGCTATTACCAAATAGGTGTGAAGAAGATGTAACAAAGTATTCCCAAAGGTAAAGCCTAAAGGGAATCTGGATTTTACAATGGTTGAGGCTGGAAGGGACCTCTGGATGTCATCTGGTCCAACCCCTAACTCCAGCAGATTGCCTAGAACAATGTCCAGATGGCCTTCGAATATTTCCAAGGAGGGAGACTCCACAACCTGGCTGTGAATCTTCATGTTCTCTATCTGTGATTATGAGATGTATATAAAAGGTATTTTCAGTGATAATCTAATATGATGCATTTTAAAGCATGTTTTAATATACTTGAGAAAAGGAAATTAGTAAATAAAAGGTAGACCTTTTGACAAACCAGGATATTATAGTCAGAAGCAGAAGCAGTACTATAGCTGACAGAGAGTACTTCTAATAAGAAATGATTCCACACTCATTTGGAATGACAGAGCAACTGAACAGTACACTATGGCGGAATGAGTCACAACAGTAGATAAACTATGAAAGCCCAAAGTAGCTGCATGTATATGTCTGGTCCCATTTCTTACAGTCACTGTATGCTGATGCCAGACTTTTTACATACTTTGTCACGACTATTGCATAGCAGAACTAAGTCTGATGATCTCAAGCCCAGTCTATGTGGTGGTGTATGCTAGGATCTGCAGAGAACTTATATCAAGGATTAAATCCCCTAAATATTTGGATTTGGTGGGCTGAGCAACAGGCCCCTGTTGCATTGCACAGGGGGTCCACCCTCAACCAGGGCAGTGACTTTGCTGTATGCTGGCACCACCCAAAGCTCCTGCATTTGCTCCCAGTTCAAAGATGTAAGAAGAGAGGGACCAGTGCATGTGTAAGCATAGCTCTGCTAAGAGGATGCATATCTGGACTAGGGATAGAAAAATTCCCACTGAATCTGCCAGTTTGGATAGGTTTTGAGATGTCTGCTCCAGGACAAGATATTCTTTCCTTCAGAAGGTTTACACTGTTCCCCACCCTTCACCACTCTGCTGGGTTACTTCAGTAACCCGCTACATCCTCACTTCCAACCCTATTCCTATCTTTTCCCTTTTACGGGTGCGGAGGGTGTTAGGCCTGATTTTGTTTCTGGTTTTGAAGATCAGAAATTGCTTGGTGGAAGAGTTGGGACTTCTTCTAGCAATTCGTTGCCTGCCACTCACTCTCCAAATAAAAGTTAGAGAGAGCAGGGTCCCTAAGAGCTCTTTCAGAGTTCTCTGAGTCAAGATGCTTTAGGCTTCTCACACTTCCCAGCAGCTCTGACAGAATCTTATCAGAAGACCTTTGGGCAGAGAACTGTGATTAAATGTGGCTTTAATACAACAGAATTGAGAAAACATTTTAACCTGCTGTTGTTACGTGCCATGAACCTATGCGCTGAACTTTGTCCATTACTTTATACTACCTTCTTCTCCTTAGCTCTAATTGGCATGTGCCGTAAATTTGCTTTTCTTAACTTACACTCCATTAAAGTAAATTCTTGGAAGCTGTGTGGACCTGAATTATCCTGGTGTAATTCTACATTTGATTGTCTTCCATGGAATTAGAAGTGAGTTTGACCTCATCTGCTCAGGTTAGTCATCATTACTGTATTTCGCCTCTCCTCTGAAAATATTTTTATTCTGTTCCTGCTAGCATGGGAAAGGATTCTGTAGAACTAATTAGGTTATTGTACTTGGCTTTGCAAAGAGCAATACAGGAATGCCAGAAGAAGATCAGGAGTTTGAAAGAGGTGACTTTTCACCAGAAAAAGCAGATCCCACCTAATATCACAACTACACTTAAACAGCTAAATACTTTTATGAATTTGGTTCTTAGTAATTCTGGCACAATATGTGCTTCATTTTGCCAAAGTCAACAGGAGCTTTTATCTATGTCTTAAAAAATCCTTATTATGCTCACGAAGGAACAAATATTAAAGAATCTAAGAAAATACTGCTTAATCCCAGTGGGAAAAATATTTCTCTGAGGTAACTTAGAAAGAAGAGCAAAGCTATCTTTTTAGGACTCATGATTCTCTGAGAGGACAGGACCTGATGTGCTGCAGTTCTTACCAATGGATTGTGATAGGCAACAACAGCCTGTCAGTTTAGAGAGAAAAAGATTAATCAGCTACAGCAGCCTCTCCCAAGCTTTCCCAGGTAGGACAGGAAGCACTGAACCAAGTCAAAAAGAGAACATGGCAAATGTAGGAAACAGAGAGAAACAGCAGGTTGCTACCAGGCTGCCTCTCCTTGGGGAGCTTCTAGCATCTAGCTGGATATTCCTTCAAAAAGCAAAGAAAAAGCTGCACTCCCAGCAAAGGTGTTTGTCTCTCTCCTCTTAACTGCCATTTTTTTAAACTAAGATGCTGTTGCAGAAGCAGCAAAGCTGGTTCACCCCAAAATAATTCATTATTTTTTCCTTTATCTTTGATAGCTCTTGCTCTGTTTAAGGTAAGTAACATCAAGCGTTCATTTCAGGGTCTGCATCAGGTTTCTTAGTAAGCATTCACCTTGGTTTGAATCTAGGTTACTGGTCATCATTGATCTTTTCTCAGTCCCAGAATGAATGCCGTTTTCTAATGGCATCCTCACCATTCGGCCCTCCCACAGACAAGTAACAAAACAGCTGCAGCAGTGTTAGCTGCAGGCACAGCGTGATGCTCTGCCACAACCTACCTTTCAAAGCTTTGCAGTGCTTTCTCAAGGTATTGACATGCTTGGTATTGGGGACCATCTCTTTGTTCTCCTTCTGCACAGCATCTGGCTGATGGGCCCCCCCATCCAAGACAAGGTCTCAAAGGTTTTATAGTGATGCTGTAATAGCAATGGTAGTTAAGACCAAATGCTACCCAGTCGCTGGGTTTACGTTAACCAAGTCTTCAGAGATGTTATATCTTGGGGACTGTCAAGAACACAAGTTGCTTAGCAGGAATAATGAGAAAATATGTCAATCTGTCTTAAATAAATAGTCAGGGCTAACTTTCAGGTTCCTTAGATGCCCAAAGGTACCAGAAAGGCACAGCAGGAAGATTTCTTTCTTAGAACTGGTGTCAGACATTCTTACCAGGATGTCCTGATTGACATCTTCCATCAGCAATCAAACCATAATCACCTTCAACCTTCAGTAGCTTCTCGCTTCTGTAGTCCTCTTAGAGGATTTGTAAGATCTGTAAGACCTCTTAGCATTTTCAAAATACTAAGGACCACAGAAAACCGAGAGCAACCAGAGCCTGTACATCATTTCCAGTTTCTTAAAAATAAATCCAAATTATTTTTCTTTCTGAATGTTATAAAAAGAAACATCAAAACTAGCCTGAAAATAATATAAATATTTCCTACATAAATATGTTCAAATTAAGTTTTAATATCAACATCCAAATTAAATTATTTGAAAATCCGGGATAGTGGAATGTGATGGGATCCAGCCAGCCTTTTCAAATGGATTTACTTTTCACTATAGTAACTTCCCAGAAAGATCAAAAGTCTTCTAAACTCAAAAAGACAGGTCTTATTAGGATATAAATACTTCATAAATAAAGAAGCACTCAAAGTGACTGGTTGAGATAGAGCAGAAGTAAAAGGGTTTATAAACAAATCTTTCTTCTACTCATTGTACCCTTGATTTCTGGAGCACTTTTGGCCAACTTTAAAGCTTTTTGCTTGGGATCATACTGTGCCCATTCCTCTTGGCTCCTCAGGATGCCTTCCCTCCCATCTCTGTCAGTGCTGGCTGCACGCTGGCTGCCTGCTTTCCCTGCAGGCCCAGAGCAGAGGTTGTCATGCTTGATGTGGTCTATCTTCAGCTCTACTGGCTTCTCTGCAGCTACCTCTAGGGGAGCGGGCTATGGGCAGGATTGAACCTGCCAGTCTCAACAACCTTCACCCTCTCCTCTGTGGGCAGCCAGTGTTCTGATGGAGAGCAAACAAACCCAATGTGCCACCAGGACCCACCCTGAGGTGTTAATGTATACAAAACACCAAGGCTACAAATCTTCTTTGCACATCTCCCAGCCTCCTGGTCTGACGCCAGCTGAGATCCAAAATTGCTTGTACCCTATATACGGTCATTTAGGATACTGCTTCCAAAAATATTTTGGCAGAGGGGTGCGGAAGGTGAAGGAGCACTGTTTGAAAGAAGGAGTTAGTTTTGGCTATGAGGATTTATTACTATGAAGCATACCTCTGTCATGCCCCTCCAAAACAACCCACCTCAATTATTCCAGATAATTTTAGGAATAAATAACTGAAAAAAATCTCCAGCAGTACCCAGTGGACAGAAAACTTGGTCGTGTTTGCACTTTTGATCTGTACTTCCATGACCTTGGCAGCTGCGTGTGAAACTCAGTGCCTGAGAGTACGTGGCTCCACGAGACCCCGGCAGGAGCCCAAGTGAAGAAGGAACCACCGCCTCTCTGCAGGCCTAACACAGACAACATTGGCAGATCTGTAACAAACCAGCAGAGCAAAATTCAATATAAAGTTTAGGTTAGAAGTATTCTCCAGCACACATAACCAATTCCCCTTTTACCCAGCAGCTATGTACATCGTGTGCAGTATTGAGTAGAGCCTCTAGACTGAGCTTCCTGGCAGGGCAAAAAGGATGTGGCTTTGCCTGCTCTCAGGTTGCTACGAGACCTACTATTTTCCAGCTGTAATATCTCAAATAAAAGGGGATTACTACTTCCACTTTTCAAAAAGAAAATACTTTTTTTTTTTGCTTTTTGCCAGGGATCAGGTCTGGTCAGGGGGTGGTGAGCACTCCTACAGTGCCAGAACCTCTGGAAGATGAAGTTATGGACTGATCCTGGTCTTGCATCTCGCTAGCGTTTGAGTGGGAACTACCTGCCCATGCATCACCTGAGCTGGGCATACCCACACCTGCAAATCTGGGCATCGGGAAAAGCCTGGGGTAGCAATGGAAAAAATGACGGAGGTTAGCTACTCCCCAGAAAAAGCTGCTGATCCACAAGCATTTTTTGCACTACAAGTTTGAATTTGTGGGCCTAAAGGCTACTTAAATCTTGTTTCAAGCTCCTAGGAGGTAAAGAAAAGGGCATGGATTTAGATTTCCAGACCCCAATGGGCAGGGTAGCAAGCCCTAAAGGACCAGTTCAGTAAGATACTTGGCTCCTGCTTAACCTTATCGGGAGAATAGTGCCTCTGAAATAGAAACTATTCAAGTGTTAAAAACTGGGCATGTATTTATTTATCACTCTGAACCAGTGGGATTAGAACAGTAGATTAGCTGGAAGGGAAGATATTCTTTATACCGTATCTTGTTATTGCAAAATGAAAGGAAGCAATTTATGTATCTCAAATCTGATCTGCACATTTCATTTAGTATTTATCTTGAGGATATTTTTATATCAAACTGTTCACATAAATCTTTTTGTCCTGGATTTTTCAAATATTGTTCACATTTGGGATTATACCTTTTTCTGCCTATTTGATAACCAGTAGTTCATTGAATTCTGCTGCACTTATTATCTAGGTCTTTTTGTAGACAGTACATGGTAAACTTGGCATGTAGCTAAATAAAGTTAATTGTTAATTAATCTGGATGCTTGGTACTGATCAAGTATCTTGCCCCATAGAAATGAAGATGTGACTATGCACATAATCTGATTCCATTGTAGACATTAACGAGCAAACAGGACCAATTGCAGTTGTAAGCAAGGATCCTTGAACATTTTTTTCTTTTTTAATCAGAAGTAAAATATTTGTATTTCAAGAAGGGCTTATAATATTAATTAAGCTGGGTGTTTTGGAGCTGCAGAACTTTCTAAGTCATAATTTTTATGAGAAAAATATTTTCTATTTCCACTGGCAAAATGAACAATGACAATGAACTACAAATACCTTCTTTGGACTAATATATTTTTTTAATATATATATCCTAAACCTGACTTCCAAGCTTTGTAATTTGTAAAATCTTCCATACTCACTTCACTGTATTTTGTATTCAATAGTTCAAAAGTGCATTTTGCAACAGTGATCCACTTTTGCTCTGCAAATTCACATCTTCAAAAAAGGACAACTAAGAGTAAGCTGGTTAGGTTTTTGTCCTGCCTCTTCATTAGCTGTCTTTTGACTTCTGATTTCTTTTCTTCACATATTCAGTTATGGAAAATTTGCTTGCAGGTTTCCATTCTGGAAGTTTCTTTTATGAGTAAAGAACAGATTTCTTTCCTTAGGACTAAATGGCTTCATTCTGTTTGCTACTTTATGGTGACTTTAACAATGCACGCTGATAACTGTGCGTTTCAGATTCACTTCAAGAGAAACAGACTGGTGTTTGAGTAATACCGGTGAAACACAGAATAAAAACTTAAAGCTAAGCTCTTAAACCTGTGCTTAGGTACCCAAACAAATCTTTTGGCATGATCTTCACTGAGCTGAGATAGATACCCTGACTGAAAAAGGTTTACTCAACACTTTTGAGAAAGGGACAGAGCAGCTCACACCAATAAAAGCACCTACTACACTATCATTGTCTTTCATAATCATATTTGCCTTGGCACCTGGCAGAAAATCTAATAACTGCTATTAAGGAAGTGAATTTCTTGAAAAAAATTGAAAGATAGAGGAAATCCTGAACTTTACCAGACATTTCAACTTACGTACCCAAAAATTTGAGAGACAAAACCACCAAATTTGAACATTATGATTAGAAAATACATAGGATGAAAGACACTTAGTTAACATTTTGGGTGATGAGACAGTTAACTTTCTGGGTGATGAGACTATGCCATATGTAAAATCTTTCAGTGTTAACGGTCTGAAGCATAAGGTTGCGAAGTGCACTTACGGTGGAGAGAGGGAAAGAGGAGTATAAAGTCTTTGTCATATTTGAATAAGCTCGTTCTCTCTGCCAACTTCTATGATGCATGGAGAAAACTGGAAAATACCTTACTGATCAGGGGCTGACTGTAGCACCAAGCTTTGCATCACCAAAATTTTAAAGTCTGTACCTTTATAGATTTTACAGACGTTTACAAATTTTAGGCTATTCCTCTTACACTGGACAAACCTCCAAAACTGTTTTGGTGCTGTCAACACCCAGATACTTAATAGAGTTCTCATTTGTTTGCTTTTTCTCCTCACACAATGAGTTAGTTTGGGAACTGGAAACATGGTTCATTGCCTTTGTCCCACGTAGACACATATTGGAAATGCACACTTCAAGCTCCCAAGGATCCAAATATAGATGACTTGGTGCCCCCAAAATAACATATCTATGCATATTCTTTACCTCCTTGCTTTATTATAAGCACATCATCAGCCGAAAACCGCTATATATCAAAGATTTTGGAAGTAAATTAACATAAGACCTTTCAATCAGAACTGCTTATTTAAGAATGAGATATGAGTGTGAACTGTTGTCTAATATTCCCCCCTTCCAGAGAGCTTTTCAAGAACAAACTGAATTTGGATTACATCTAAACCTTTTTGGCACTATTGTTTTTTGCACATATTAAAGATTCATTAGAATGCATTCTTTCCAACCCTACGTGATTATGTGTTTATTGGCCAACATTTTTAAACATGGCATCCTCAGGCAAAATGTTTTTAAATCCCTTTAAATACTAAATACATGCTCTGTATTTCATATATGCTCAGTAACTGACCTCACACGTCCCATAAAATCTCACTGTCTTTTCCCCCATAAGTAACTGAATACCAGTAATTAGCTGAAAGGGAGTAGAATTCAGTACAGGCATATTTTCTTTCGAAATTTCGAACTTGGCAGTAGATGGCTACCGTGTGTGTCATCCTGTTAGTGTTAGACAGCTCTTCCAGTCCTGACCGTATTGAAATGGGTAAGATAAATTTTAGTAAACAGAGCTGTATAAAATCAATCTGTAATAGAGAAGAACATACAGCCAAAACAAAATTATATTGGTTTAGGGAATTGAGTGATGTGGCTCAGGTTCAGCAATACTTTGGAAAACACAGAGCAAGAAAGAGACAGTTACAGTGAATTTCATGATTCATTGGAAGAATATATGGTGCAATGGTGACCTTTAAAACTGGTGAAAACCCAACAGCCTCATTTAACTTTCTCCTACTCTTTGAAGACAGCAAAAAGAGAAAGCAAAGGTCGTAAGTACTCTGGTCCTTAAGCAGTTTTAAGAATAGACATGATAATATGTACGCTCATTTTTAAATGGTGGAGGAACTTTAACCTGTAAGGGAAGTAGGTTTTGGAGTTCAACAAGCTTACATCTTCTATCGTTAACACTTACCATTCCAAGTAGCTCACAGCCGAAGAACCTCGATTATACATACTTGGCAAATAACTAAACAAAATTGTAATAGGTATTATTTGTTTTCTCTAATTACCTCATTGTATCTTAGCTCAATGTGTTTTTTCAGTCATGAGCGCCTAAGAACAGGGACCTCTAAAACAACATCAAAGAAATGATGTTAAAAACCTAACAAATTAAGCCAGCTGAATTTACTGGAAAGATTTCTATTACGGCAAAGCACTTTGGTCTCATTACTCAATCTTCCAAAAAGCAGTATCTTTTTGGAAGTTCCAAATGTTTTTATAGTCATTTTATAGCCATATGAAAGTAACATTTCTCTTCCCTCCCCTGCCTCCACACACTGCTCCACCCCCACCCCCCGCCCCCATCCCCCTCTTACATTCAGATACATACACTAAGTAATTAGCAGAAGTTTGGCAGGTGACTTGAACGGAGCAGAGTTCTGGTTTCTCTGCACAACCCCACTATACTCCTTGTCCTTCTGTCCTTTGTCCAAGCTTCATCCTCTTATACCTCTAGTTTCTTCCACATATGCTCCCCTCCTCCCAGTACTCCTATATTTATTCTCATATTCCCTCAAGAATTTTCTATCTACCTACTTTGCAAGTCACATAATTTCTAAAGGGACAAGGGGCAGCATGAACAAAGATTGGCTTGAAAGTGCATGCTTTTTGACTGCCAGCCAGGAGGCCAAACGCAGAGGATAAGTGTTGAGTTCACTCAGCAACTTTTACCTTGAATGAAACAGCCATGAAGATCATTCTTCACTAACCACTGACCAGTTTCTATAAAATCTGTAGGAATTTATACAGCTTCCAGACATCTAGTTTTCTGTGAGAGCTTGCTGGACAGTGAATTAAGAAGGACATCTGTAATCCAGAACTACTCTGGCATCAATGCCTCCTCACTGTGGGATGCAGTCCGTTGTATAGAAGAGACAAGACACCCTTCTGATCCTCCTGAGGTTTGTTATTCTATTCTATGCTTTGCTTCACCGCTTTGCTGTCCCACCTTGTACCCTCCTCTGCTCTACTCTAGTGCAGGGATGGGATTCTTTTTCAAGATCACTCTGTGGTGTAACTCATAAATATTACCCCTCTCTCTCTTTCCCTTTCTATACCATGGGAGAAAGTGGGATGTGGTTTAAAACCAAAAGAATATAAAACACAGGCAATTAAAAATAGTGGGCTACTTGGCTGGGGGGTGGGGGAGGGAGAACGAAACTGAGTCTAGAGGCAGGTACCTAGCACCTGGAGAACAGTAAGGTTAGTGGTAGATTTAGGTCTCCTAGGGAAATCCATCATTCTTGAGATGGTCTTAAAAGTATTTTATAATTGATGAAGATAATCAATCCAAATGCCAGTGCAGAAAAGTATTATAGGCAAGTATCTATGCACAAGTCAAAGATGCTACTCAAATACATGTGTTTGCTAGCATACAAGGTGTTATAAGGATCAAAAGGTTTATCATGAAGAATCAATGCACAATAGAGCAGAATTCTGTTGCAATCCACATCTTTGTGAAAATCTAAAATATTTATCTTTAATTTCCCCATTAAGACTTTGTCAACAGAAATAAAAGTCTTCTAAGATAGTGTTTAAATTGACATCTTTAATGGATGTTGTAGAAATGTACAAGATATTGTTAAGAAAAGCACATTAATGGCTGCACAGAGACAATTTTGAAGGACTTTTAAAACACAATAAAATGTGAAGCAGCTAGAGCAAGAATGGGAGATGTTTTAATTAGGTCTAAACTAAGCAAAATCTATATATTTCCCTTGTTTGCTCATCATCTTCTCTGTCAATGGTAAAACAAATCCCATTAGACTCCACAGGCCTGGACTCTGCTGCTGACTCTGTTTCGGTGAACTGGCCTTCCCATCTTCCCCAGTATTGTGCTAGAGCTAGCAACTTCTAACTATTTTTAATGAGTTCTTGTTAGTTTTGGGGTTTGGGGTTTTGTTTGTTTGTTTGTTTGTTTTAGGTTGCATGGAAAGATCTAGAACACTTTTTTAAATAAAAGTCGCTGGAGACCAGTAGTGTACTATTCTAGTAGAAGATACTTTTCATGGGTGCAACTAGGGGCAGTGCTGCGGGCTCTGCTGAGCATGTGGAGACACACTGTGGCCCAAAGGTAGGGAGGGAGGAAGGCCAAAACAATAATTTCATGGGGCCCTGCCTGGTGGCAGCAGGATTTTGCAGTCATTGCAGATGTTCTTCTAGGTGAGATCAAAGTAGGTGCCCCTGTCTTGCCGTGTGCTCACCCAGGACAGCCCAGGGTGTGTTCCTGCAGGCCCAATGCCACAGCACTAGGGGCTTCTCAAGAAGGGCCGCGTCGGGGGATAGGCACAGTCAACTCACACATCCGCTTCTGTCCAAATGTTTCGAGTCAGAGGATTAAGGATGCTGTAGATCGGCTTCCCTGAGGAGGTTAGGGGCTGTGTGTTTCCATAGTGACCACAGACCTCCACGGCGGCCTTCCCCAGTGCACCCGCAGCTCCTCAGTAGTTGCCATAACAGCCCCGCACAGCGTCAAGGCTTTTATTGAAGTTCACCAGAGACACCGCGAAGACATAAACCCACAGTACTTCCATCAGACGTGCTGCCTGGGGAGCAATAGAGGAGACAACATCCTGCTGAAAAAAGGATGGTGGTGAGATCTAATTACTCCAAAACCAAATAAAGCTTGATCCACATGCTCACCACCATGTGCAGAGGCCAGCAAGTGCCACAGCTCTTGCCGGAAAACGTTAATGAAATGAGGAGATGGGAATGAAAGTAAGGACTATGATTAGTGAGAAAACATTTCAGAAGATTCTAAAGCTGGGTTTCGGGACCTGCTGCTGCAGCTGAAGCAACCCGTGGACCCAGCATCAAAACTCGAGGTCAGAGAAGCAGAGAAGAGTTGTGTCTCTTCCAGCTGCCCTGTTCCTCGTGTGCCCTCCGGCAAATTTGGGCTCTTCAGCTGTACACTGAGGATAGCAACAGAGCAGTACAGGACACAGGCAACAACATCTGTGGTAAGTTCAGAAAATGGCAGGCATACAGACCAGCTCATACAGTGATCCCGTTTATCCTACCACTAGCACTATTGTCTCAGGACTTCTATTATTTTAGGTAGCACCATAATACTGATACAAACATGGTCAACAACAATATTTAACATAGAGCATATTTGATATATATGTTTCGTTTACTTCCTTGGTTCTTTTTAAAAGCCCACCTATTAACATGAATAACACCAGTGGTTTTCTTCAAGAAGATGTCTTACGCTTGCTTCCATTCATCTCAAATATCCTTCCTATACACTTGATCTCTTGCCCATCTGCTGGCTAAGTGGCATGGGTATGGGATATTTTCTAGCCAATGCTTAACAATGTAAGTGGGAAAATAACTACTATTTCATTTAGCTAGCAAAACATTTGCCTTATTTTTTGCTGAAAAGACAAAGACCCAAAGCCACATGCCACGTGCCTGCACGCCAGGCGTGAAGTGCTCCTGGCTCAATCATCTCTCCCAGAATGGCAGCTCTGCATGGCCTGAGGGATCTGGCATGCTGAAACAGTTCTCTCGAGCTGCTAGACAGATACTTCTGGGAGCACAACTACCACATCTGTTTTTAAACTTAAGAAGAAAAAGGCTTTCTGCATCTCTTCTTTCTTTCACAGCTGTCTCAATCTCCTGTTTCTGGTCACTACCACCCCTGCTCAGCTATGAGCACCATTTTCCTCTTCATCTAAGTTTTTCCTTCCCTTTGGTATAAATCCATATTTCATGTTATTGTCATATTGCTTTCATAATAATGTCATATTAATTTCGTAATAATTTAATATCCAACATTGTTTGCTTCTTCGCCCTTGGTATTCGCCTTATTCTTGCACTGACCTTCTTCTCAAGTACTCATCCAACCGTTCACTTCTGCACAGTTAAATTATTGGACCATCTCCTGGACACCAACATTAATTTTTTACATTTTAAGACAAGAACTACTGCGCTTTCTTCCATGCTGATCTCTGTCCCCCATGTCCAGGAAATGTTCCCTAAATTCCCCAAATGCCTACAAAAAATTGATAATAGTTAGATTCAAAATGCTGCTAACTAATATCTGCTTGTTTTATCCATGCGTTTAGCTTCTTCCACTGGTTTATGCTTGAGCTGCACTTTTTGAGACATAGGCAGTCCCTATTGGTTCTGTGTTTGTTCACTGCCTGTCATGACTAGCTCCTGATAATGAGAGCTCCACAAATACGAACAGTAAATCCATAGATCTTTATCTTTAGCAGGGACTGAAGGCCTGATATTTAACTCTAATATGTCTCTTGGGACTCTCCAGTTTATACAGTGCATAGTGAGACAGTAAGGCCTGGAAATAGGCCTACTACCCAGCTTAACGGAGGAACCATTAGATGGTCTTGGAGCTAGAGTAGGAAGAACTGCTGCCCAGGACCATCAGTAATTCATAGAAACACAAAGCAGCTGAGATCAGTCAGGAGCTCTGGAGGTTGTTTAGTCTACCCACTGTGCTCAGAGCAGGGTCAGCTACAGCAGTTGCTCAGGGTCTTGTCCAGTCAGATTTTGAGTATCTTCAACGATGGGGAATCCACAGCTTCTCTGGGCAATTACACAATAAGAACTGCTCCCAAAATAATTACCATAGAGCTCTAGGCTGACAACTGCTCAGGCAGCATCTCGATAGCGTGCAGAAGAGCAAAGAGAGAACAAGGACAGGCAAATGCCCCCTTGAACTCCTCAACTCAGCTGTGTTTTTAGCTCATAACCAGCTCCATTTTGGGAGACTTCTTGTACTTCTCCCAGAGAGGGTGAAATCTCAAAACCTTTTTATGTTACTGAGCTAGTCCAGTGCAACGGCCCCAGCAGTCCCATATATGCCCCAATTTTCCCCTTGTAAGCTCTAGCAGCACTGGTGATGTGTATGGATTACCTGTTATTTATGATGAACCTGAAACAGAGCATTACCACAGATGACAAAGCAGAGCATTACTGGTGCCAGACACATCAGCTCAACAGCCATGTGAGGCTCCAGCAAAAGGATCAAGACAGATTTACAACCTAAGTAAGAAAACCTGTTCACAAAGGACCTGTTGTGTAATGAAAACTTCTCTGGCTCTTCAAGAGAGCTGATTTTCTTTAGATATTGTTCAGTGATGTTTCTCCTCATTGAGGAGTATATTTCTGTGACAAATTTCACAAAAATTTTGGTATAAAAATCTTTTATAGGAAAAAAAGGAGAAAAACAGAAACACAGACATCTTTCCTGGCCTCTTCTGGACATCTGCCTACATGCACACATTCCTGGCTAAAACATTTTTGGGTTTGAGGTTTTCCTTGCAGAGGGTGATTGATTATAGAATATTTTGGCCGAACACTGGCAAGCACTTCTGAACTCTGTTTGTGGTTGAAAACTTTTTCCATCATGTGTGGAGTTGCAGTTTTAATCTCTGAAAGTCCAAACAGCATAAGACCCCATAAATTACCGCCTAGGATAAATATCCCTCTGTTTAAAAATCCCTTTAAAAAACACCGATCTTAAATTTTTATGGTTTTCATTATTTAGCTGCTGTACCCTGGCATTGCCAATGTATAAAATTAGATTTTAATAAGATGCCTTTGTCACTACCTGTTTGAACACTGCTAATAGGGCACAGTTTAAAGACAATTGATCATAGCTTTCAAAGCGTGTTTTACTCTTTCCTTAAAAAAAAAAATATCATCAACTACACAGTCATCCTCTCTTAGTTTTGTGTTTCTGTTGGGATTTGATATTGAATAGAAGTGAAGCAGTATGAATTGCATTAGCTGGTGTCAGTATGATCATTTCACTCAAGCCTAGATATTCTTATCTAATAGAAAAAAATACAATGAAATGAAGCATGTGTAACCTTTTTCTAGCAGTAGATGAGCTCTCTGTGGATATACTTTTATGGTTCAATTCACACAGAGTAGTGTTTGTGTGATAAAGGAGAAGGTTTTTTGCTAGCCTGGGCAATCATGTTAAGTTGTTTTCCTGAGATCTCTAAAGTTTCATAAAGAAAACAGACTGCAGATTTTGGATTCTAAATCACGTCTATCAGCCGCAGGCTTGCACTTTCACCACTAACTACTCTGCTGACTCATTGGTTGACTCATTCAATGAGTTTCATGATGTTCAGTAATAATTTAGCTTAGGGAGAAGCATGCCATCAAACATTTGCCATCTTAACACACACTCTTTCTTTGAACTTTTTTTTGTAGCTAATAACAAAAACCAGAGCTGGACCAGAATGGGAAAATCCAGCATTAGCTGGCCTGCAAACTCTGATCCTGTCAATGAAAGTCATGCACTGGGGCAGGTGTGTGGCCCATCCCCAGAGTACTAGATGTGAAATACAATGTGTTCTAGCTTAGTCTCAGTCCAAGGTGACACTAGTTACACAGTTCTATCTTGAAGTGAGACTCATAAAATTGGTACTGAAATCCTTCCAGCGGCTACACTTTAGACTCTTTAAATATTTAATATAAAGTTATATTTTGAAGATTTATGAATAGAATTATAATTGGGTACTTTCCCGGATGGAACTTGGTTTTCTTTTTTTTTTATTATTTTTAATGCTAGTGTATAAACAAATAAAATCTGGGATTATACCAAAGACAACAGCTCAACCCTTTGCTGTTTATGTGCTTCATATTAAAGCTTTCTAAAATTCTTACTTCAGAAAGTACACCCAGTGAAAATAGACAAAAATTATTTCAACAAATAGCACTGTTTGAACAGATTCTTATCACAGAAGGATGGTCATCTCATAATATTTTTTAAGATCCCGAATCAAGATGAAATATTGTCATATTATTTACACTACTGTAGCTTTAACCTTCCTTCACCCCAGCCTCAGCTGTAAAAGGCATCCAAAGACAACAGGAGCACCATCCTCCCTCAAATTAAAATATAGCTGGCCAAGACAGAGCTCAAACATTTTTCTCAAAACACAGGCAGGGTTTCAAGCTGATTACCTTTGGGCCCTTGCTTTTTGTCAGCTTCACATCCACAATTTTTGGGGAGTGGGGGAATACATAAGTACTTGGAGACTTGCTGTCACCTCACCTTGTTTGCTCATGTATTCAAGGGAGGAAGAAACAGCAACCTGCAATGGAGGTTACTTGCTCACATGGCAGAAGAGGTTTGAAACTACTAAGGCCAACCCATAACCTTAAAGACATTCCTACCATTCTGCATCCCAGGGACATCCCAAGTTCACTACCCTGTATACAGTAGGTCTTAATTTACAGTAGGTACTTAATTTAAATTGCTACCACTTGGGCTGACAAGGAATCCTGGGCTCCAATTTCTCAGACTGTTTACTTAGTTTTGAGGTGACACATCACACATGCTGCTGAGAAGTAGGATCTACTAATTACTGAGACAAAGTAACTAACTCACACAAACCCATTTCTAGATGCCAGGCCAGCTCAGGAATAAGCCAGCTAACAAAATCTTCTTTGTCATAGACAAAGCCTATATAGCAGTAACAACCCACAGTGACCCTCAGCCTCTAGTGTGATAAACTCCCTATTGCATTTTGGCACTGAAAGATTGGATGGCAGCCGAATTAAGAGGTTTCAGAACTGTAGTTTGGGATTTGAATAGCAACACTCTGCCCAAATCCCTTGTTCAAAGACCACCATCTTTCTGATTGGTTCAGATGTCTTTTATGCAATATAGGCTAAAACGTTCACTCACAACCACAAATCATGTTCCTCATTTTCTGGTTTCTTGCTTGAAAGCCCAAAGATACGACACAGAAGTTGGAGAAAGAAGATGAATTCTATGAGAAATCAGCAACAAGTTACTCATACCAGGCACTGAAACATAGTGGGCACTTCTGGGAGTCTGGGTCAATCTTCCTCAGTGGTGGCAGAGCACTCTAGTGATGAAAGTAAAGCAAAATCCACAAAGAATTTAGTAGTTTGTGGTTAGTGGAGAAATAGGAAGATGTGTTATAAAACTTAGCGTTATGAATGAATAGAAACACAGCACATTTCAGTGTAACAACTACCTCTATCGTTACTGCTTGAATAATGCTGGGGTCTGGGGAAGAAGAAAGAATTTGTGTTTGTGCAATTGGACTTTAATAATCATGTGCCCAGAGAAGTCAAAATAAGATTGTACATACTTCAGTCTTCTGTTTCCTCCCTTTTGATTGTTTTTACTGAAGAATCTTGCATTTAATATAAATGTAGTTATACACATAGAAGAAGGCAACCTCCCTGTAGATACTTCCAACTATTCATGGAGCTATAGACGCAAGGAGCAAAAACAGAACTGAGGGAAGGTCCATAGATTAAGAGAAACTGAGAAGCAGTGATCAGCCTTCTGCAAGACCACAGGTGTTTTTTAACCCCTGTCCCTTAATTCTCTTTGAAAATGGGTAAAATATCACTTCCTTACCTCCTGAGAGTCTTCAGGAAGAAGAACAATATACCCAGACACTACTGCAATGAGGCCTTCTAAAGGATGTATAGATAAGAAAAACATCTGCTGCCTTCTATAATAGCCTTTCCTCTTTTCCATATCTCCTAGGCAGCATGCTAGGTTGTTTCAGAGGCACAGATTATTCAGCTTTATTCCAGAGTATGCAGAACTTTCATCACATTTTTGTCTAATCAAAGATTTTATCACTGTATCATGAGCCACACCTGGTTCCTGTATAAGAAAAGCAAAATTTCTGGCAAAGTCTGTTGTCAAGCTTTGAGAAGATTTGGCTCAAAACAAGTCCTCTTTTTGCGCCTAGTCTGTACACACTCACAGTCTACCTGGCTTCTGCATGGCTGTAAGGTAACAGGAGACGGGAAGAAAATCAGGTCAAGAGTTGTTTTTCCCTCTGCTCCCATTGCCAGAGGCACAGTTCAGTCTGACTTCTAGTTCACTTGCAAGGCTTTTACATAAAGCTCAACAGAGCTGTGCTGGTAGACTCTCTTTTCAATTAATACAGAAGAATCCCTTTATTTATTTAATAACCTTTCTTCCATTTTACAATAAAAGTCCTTGGTACAATAAAAGGTGTTGTGGCACCAGGTTTGGGAAAAGGTCTACCAGTCCAAGTCCAGATGTCTGCAGGAGAATTAGGGTGACAGACAGCTTCACAAGCCTTTAGCAAAATTTCCTTGGGAATTTAGAGTTTGTTGTGCTCAGATTCATGTGAAACAGCTTTTAAGTTCCATGACTGCCAGATACATTCGTAATGTGGTGTGAGCTGTAACATGGTGCCACTGTGCTGCTTAATTTCTGAACACTTCATAAATTTTAAGTAGTGGACTTTGTCATCTTAGTACCATTTTTAACACTGCCTTTTGGTAGTGATTGTATATTCCTATGAGTGTCAGCATAATACCTGAACTGAAGAAACAGCAAATTCAAAACAGAAGCTGTCTCAAGTGGAATTATGTCAATACTTAGGAAGGTCATCACTAGGGCTGGAAATTTTCAATCCACAACAAAGAGATCTGCCACTTGAGCTGACAAGAAGGCAACAGCTTAACAGCTAGCAGCGTTAACTTGTTACTTAGTCAGAAAACCAGCTCTAGTAGGGACAGATTTATACTAGTATAGAAATCTGTTCCCAGGGAATAGGAAGACATAGAAATCACAGATAATATTTGTCTGGAAGTCAGCATGAACAAGTGAACATGATTTTCCTGATTCCTTTTCATCAGCTTCATTTTTCCCTCACCTTTGGCTTCATTCTATGCTCATTCTTTTTTGCCAGCAAGTGTGTGGCTTCTCAAGCCCATCTCAGTAATTTTTTCCAGGAATATGAAGTGGTACAATCAGCTTTGTGTAATAATACATTTAATTAACAAAATGCTAACAGAGCCTTTAATAAAAGCAGCTGATGAATGTTTTATCTCTTAATAGCATGCATTCAAGCACCATAGACATCATTATGCTAGCCTTTTTATGTAGGGTAGAAAGGCGTATGTCAACTTCACCTGAAAGGTTCTAAGAGACTTTGATTTCTCTCTTCTGACATTTCAGCAGTGACTTCTGCTTTATGTGCTTTCAGGTCTAAGCCCTAAAAGAATTTTTTCTCCTTTCTGTGCTGTTCCGTGGGATGGCAACTTTTAAAACTCTGATTAGACAGAGGTCTTCTTGTGATAGACAACTGGAATGCTAATTTCTAGTTGCATGAACCTTGGTACTCTCTCCTGATTAAATCTTTCGTAGAGTACAAAACTGTTTTTTAAATATGAAAAACATGCCATTAGCAAAGCTTGTCTTCCTGATATTTTTATCTCGTATATGCTATGTTATGCTTTGAAGTCCAATGAGACAAGCCACTCTGCACTCCTTAGGTATCAGTGTGGAGCAAAGGATTTAAAGTGTTCCATTGCTTCCATTGCTTGGGAATTAGCTGCTTTTTTTTTGCTAGGAAGATGTTAGTTTTATAATTTTGCAGACCATTGTGCTCATTTCATTATGTTCATACTTAAGAATTCCATGGAAAAGCACATGAAAAGAAATGGGAAACACTGCTGCAGCTAACAGCAAAGTAAAAAGAATTAAGCTATAAAAATCTCAGGAAGCTCTCAATGTAAAACACTCTAAATCTGTATCTTCAGATTTGCTTTTCCAATAATTAATCATGTTCCATTACACCATTATTCACTATGAGAAGCTAGACTTGGAAATCTTGGAAATATACCTTGGTTTACATGAGCACTACCTATGATTCTAATAAAACCGCAAGGTAATACCATGCCACACAAGAACCACATGGTTTTTTGAGGGGAGGAGGAGGAAACTGCCAGACAGGTTTGGGCAAAGCAAATCTCTTGCTGGGTCTGCTACTCATGCTATTAATAAATGGGTCTTATGTCGTCTTTTAAAGAAACTGGGGATATGAATGTCACTGAATGAAGTAAAACTTACTGATGATGTATATCACAGAAGAACATTTTTGTAACCCCAAAAGTATTCTGAGGAATTTAACATGAACAGACTGAGAAGGGACAATTAGTTAGTGGGCTGTCTAGGCAGCTCTGAAGTACTGAAGGCACTTGGCTCCAGCTAAAGCCATCTGGAATATTTCCATTTGTACTCAAATCTTAACTAGAAAGAAATGTCAGAGGGGGTAGGTAGAGTCAAATAAAACTTAGAGCACCATCTGGAAGCCCTAGGAAATGTCTGAAGCCCCAGTTTTTGCAGATAGGACATGCCAGAAGAATGTAGGTGACAGGTGTAGAAAATAGCTAAAAAGGAATGTCATTGTTAAGTAAAAATAAAAAATACATTTTTATATTTATTTGCAACTTTTGCCCAAAACTGTCTCTAAAAGCCTGATGTTAAGTCTTGCTGATTATATCTTTACTTATTTTTTTCCACAGAGCCATTCTGGTGCTGGTAACAAGATGAATCTGGATGGAATCGGATAATATGAGATATGGTAACACCAGGGAGAACCAGGAAAAGATGGTGCATGCAGGGCTCAACTGTCTTGTGTCTGGCAATGGACACCCTACCCCTCTCCAGGAAAGGCTCTTCCTGCAAGGAATAAAGCAGAGGTGCAGCCCACAGCTCCCATGTGCTAGCACTGCCACAGCCCCTTGCAGCATTGCCCTGGTATAAAGATGTGAAAAGTCAGTTCATAGCTGAAAGATAAAACTGATGCTGGCAGGGCTGGGCTGTACAAAATGCTGTGGCCCTCCCGGACCTGCAGAGCTGAAACTGCGGTGGAAATGCTGAGAAAAATGTCTGATTGGGTGTTTGTGCTGTGTGGTAGCTACACATTATCAGGTTGGGAAACTATATCCAGGCTTTGGAGCAAAGTAAGGGCAGAAGGTTTCTTTTGCTAGCTTCTCTTCTCATTCCTCCCACACACGCACTGTTGCACTATCATCTGCAGACCTAAGGGAGTTTTATCTGCTGAATTGCTGAACAGGATCAAGCTCTCTTTACTCAGATCACCTTGAGAACCTAGTGTCTGGATAAAACAAACAAAAAAATACAATTGCTTATCTACTATGGGAAGCTGATACAATATTTCCCTAAATTGGATCTACCTTTACCAGCTTCTGGAGGGACAACATTCTAAGTGATTTCCAAAGCTTTTCCGTAGAACGTGGGCATTCTGCATTTATGCACAAATGCAGAAAGCATACTCCAAAACTTAGCAAATACAAACTCCAGGTGGACTGGCCACATTTTACATCTTTCTTAGCCATGGTGAGCAGCCCAGACCCTTTTCAATGTAGGAAGCACGAAGGCCGGAAAGTACCACATTCTGCAATTCTTTGTCCATACTGAAGGACACCAAGCACATTGGTAACCCATGTGTATGTACAGTCACTATCTAACACTTTGGGAACAGAAAACATGGCTGTTCTAGGACCAAGTGATGTAAACTGCTTTTGCTGCAGCAAAATTTCTTGTCTAAATCAGCACAGCAAAGGCCCTGTTCTCCAGATGGTCTAAATAAGGCGTGGATTTCCCTCTATGCACTGAATTCCAAGCTTGCTAAATGTGGTATCCCGCCATGGGAAGCTGAGTCTCAGCTTCACCTCTGACTGGTCAGCTACCGCCCAGCCAAAGCCGATCAGGGACTGTGACAGCAGGGGAAGGGAGAAAGCATGTTTATAAAATCTCTCTCTACTCCCTTCCATTGCTCAAAAAGTGTCATCAGCCCAATCCATTACACACAGTTTTATTGTTCAGAGAGCTCACAAATGCCAAAACAAAGCTATTTCCTGGGCCAAAATGACCTAGGGCTATTGCCCACAACCTCAAGCCAGTCTACCTACACTGACAGGGAAGAGATCAGATTTTGCTAAGCCAACGTATCCATACTTTAGTTTCACTGCCAGTCAGGTTTGTATTTCAGCTCATTACCATAAATCATTGCTCTTCAACAAATATTGAAGGCAAAGACCAAAACAGGCCTTTTCCGCTTCAAGTCTTAGTGATACGGACTTTGAGAGTCTGCCACATCAGCCAGAGTTGAGCTTGGGCCTCGCTCAGAAAACAGTTGTCCTCCCTCTGGGAATGTACACAGCAGGGTGGGTGTGCTTAGCAGCACCTTAAAGGACCAGGCTGATCTCTGGGTGCAACTTGATATAAATAAAATTGAAGAACAATCATAGAAACACTCCATGCTCGAAGTAGGATAGCATGCCACACCCCAGCAGAAAACCACCGAAATGTGTGTTCAGGATATCCATGGGAATGCAAAGGGACAAATTGAGATCTTGCCAGTGCTGTAGGCATGCCAAATCTAGCGAGCTGTCTCTGAAACCACTGCCATTGGCAGCTGCCAAATATTGCCAGCCATCTCATTAGCAGTGATGTGCATCTGCCAACAAGGGAAGCTGCTAGAGTGCGTTATAGCTGCTGACCTCTGAGCTTGCTGAGGACTAGTGGGCACTTAGGAAGGAGAGACACTGCCTTCATGCCCAGTGGAGCCTCTCCACAACCCTCAAGGTCAGAAGCAAGGAGCTGAATTTACACACCTTGTTTCCTTACTCTTTTTTTCTTCTCCCATCCACACTACAGATAACTCCTGTTTGGATTTAAACAATTTTTCCCATGCAGGGAAGAGAAAAAAAAAAAAATCATATCTCAAAATATCCCCCCCAAAAAAAGCAAAACCAGTGCATCAACCAAAGCAAAGTACTAACTCTGAGAAGGAAAACTGTCAGGAGCTCTGTGAAACCAGCTAATAGCTACTCGAGACTGTTCCTCCTGCTGCAGTTTTACACAGGTGCTCATAACACAAGCGTGGGATGGAGGAGGCAGAAAGAAAAGACCCAAGAGTGACAAAACAAGTAGTCAGAAAAGAAACTTCACTGATTCAGGTAAACTAATACAGATATTGGTCGTTTAAACTGCTGTATTCATATTAATGTTAGACAAAATATTTACTCAGAAGTTCCTGATCATCTTCCAAAAGCAAGTGATTTTAGATGCTGCACAAAAGACAGATCCTGACCTAAGAAATCTTTAGTCTTGTTCACTGGGATATCTAAATACTAAGTATCGTTTGCTATTTCTAGTGGTGCAGCACGTAGGCACATAAGTCCTCTAGTCATGAACTGAAACCCTACTGTGATAAGGATTACACACAGAGGTTGAAATGCCAGGATCTACTTGGAGAACAGAAGCAGATGGAAAACAGACAGATATAGGGAAAACAAACATATTATAAGTAAATATTCCTGGCAGAGGTCCCATGATCTCAATTTACAGTTCACACAGGTTTTTTTTTGGCTTTCCTACAAAGATTCAACATTGCTTGTTGCAGGTGATTTTAGAGAGCTCCTCCAAACTTGAGGGCTGGAATGGAGATTGCACAAGCTGGGTTTGAAAATTTTAGCAGGGAGCATTCAAAGAAACCAATTAGTGGTGGCAACTAGCTTTCAATGTCAAAAGACAGTGAAGACACAGAGTAATGATAGGGCATGAAGCATATAAATCTGAGGGCAAGTCTAAAACATTGGATGCAGCAGAGAAAGCGGGAGTCTCTAAGCAACTGTGCATTGTAATTGTAAAAATGTTGCGATAATCAAATAAGACAAAAGGCTTTGAATCAGAGAGTAAGAAAGCTAAATAATTTAATGTAAAGTAATGTATTTTTGAAATAACCCAAGATTGTAAAGCATAACAGAATTGTCCTTATTGAATGAATACAAACTTTCCTTTTACAATTTTTCCTATATGAGTGTTGCTATGAAAGGAAAATTCATCAAATCACTAGGAATTCACATAGTGACTTGCAGTCTGCAGTTCCACCATCACCCTGCTTTCAATTCGGATGTCTTCAGGTTGCCTTTTAAGTGGCAATAATTATTCTCCCAGAGTAGTTTCCAGGTACCAAAGAAAAACCTGATTCTCTGTAAAAGTCAACTTCAAATGTCCTGCTTTAATTTCAGGGACTGGCATTCATATGCCACACTAAAAAGACATAAAATGTGGCTTAAGGCCATTGATTATGTTTACTGAAGTAGCTCAGGGAATCACACAGTTGTGCAGTATGGTCATGAACTGCTGACGCAACTAGTGCTCCACAAGCCTTTGATTGTGAGGGAAGAACCACACTATGGCCTTGATGATGAAGCCAAGGTAATAATTTCATTTCTGACTGCTGAGCAGTATTCAAAAATGTGCCAACATTAAAAAAAAAAAAAAAAAAGAGCATCTCTGTATTTGCATCCTCAATTAGAAAATGTGAAGGTTTTTTAATGTTGCTTGGGCCTCCAAGATTTTCACGATGTGGGTTGCAGGCTGTGAAAATGGAACTGGAAGATGGCTTTGGGATTTCCAGCTACAGTCCCATAATGGTTAAAGGTGTCCTGAAAGTTGGAACAAGCAGCAACTGCTGAGCTGGCACGTTGTTCCTGCCACCCACAGAGAAGTGTTAGTGTAAGCGCTGAAGGCAGCCTTTTAAGTATCCTCGGTTGGTAGAGGGGAGCTGCCAAGGGATATATATTTTGAGACCTTGGTAGTGACTCTCATGATGTGCCACTTGTGGATGATACACAGAGCAGTACACAATTGATCTATTTGATGAAAATATTCACTGTAGAACTTACTTGTTTGATTCAGTTTTCTTGTGATGCACAAGACAGAGCAGCACGGTGCTGACTGGCAGCGTGCTGCAGCCAGGCCCTGCAAGTAGGGCTGGAAGTTTCTCCAAGAGCAGAGGACAAAGCTTTCACAGGCTCACAGTGAGTATTCAGGTCTGTGGCACCATTCTGCCTCACCAGTTGTCCACCTCCTACACAAGAGTCTGTTAACAGGAAGGATTGTAGATTTCCAAGAACATTTGCAAAAAGAGCAGTTCAAGGGTGAACAGGTAGACATGGCAACTTAAAGCAAAAGCCGTTGCCACAGCTTTTGTAGAAAAGGCTTAAAAGCTTAATCTCGCTACAACATAAGGATAACAGTGCTTATTTCTCAAGAGCACCAAATGCAAGTCTGGACAGGAATGGAAAATTAAGACTAAGTATTGCATTAATAATGATTAAGCCTGATGCTAATCCCGCTTAATTTTCCACATCAGCGTAAGTGCTGACTTGAAGCTCCATTGCTTCCTGGGTTTTAACCATCTGTTTTTCTTACCTCTTACCTTGACTTTTATTATGCCCTTCACTGTAGATCCTAGTCTTAATATATGCTAAGCAGATGTATCTTGTATTTCTCTATTTATTCAGCAAAATTTTTAGTGATCATAATGGTATTCTGTGGGGAGAGAAATAATTAGGGTCCAATGAAGACTTTCAGCCAGTGGTTGAATCTGAAGTTAACTGGCAATTTTGGGTATGAAATTGAGTCTGAGGCAGAAACACATTTAGACCTTGACAGCAAACTTCCGATAAAAGAGAAATCTCAGTAGGGGAAAGTACTTAGCCCTTTAAGCTGGAAAGTTTTAATAGGAATGATACAAATTAATATTAATTGAATTGCTTGCATTGTAGGAGGGCAAGTGAGTGATAAACAAGAAGTGTTGAGGTGTTGTTTTGCCTCCTGCCTCACTTGTCAAGGCCTTTTTCACTATGGAGGTTCATCATAGATTAGTCATAAGGAAAGAAGAGAAATTAGAGTATGTCAGCACACCTGAAATAGCAAAGCAATACGGAGGGAAGAAACAATAAATATGAGCTGAGTGCTTTATGATCTAGGGATACTTCAGGGATCTATGGGTAAAATGTTGAGTTAAATTTCTGCACATATAACAACTGCAGCATGCAATTCATCAATATTTTTAACAAGGATCTTTAGTTTTATGGGAATTGGGGTACGGTCCTTTTTAAGGAGAGAACAAACTGATCCCAAAGGGTGTCTCTGTGACTGAGCTCTCAGAGGGGCTCCCAGCTCTCCTGCAGAGATCAGACGGGGATTTTCTCCTCTAACTAAGTGGCTAAGTGAGGGCGTTCACTGTGTAACTGTGCTCATTGTTATGAAAACAAAGATGGAAGGACTGCCTGCACCACAGTTCGAGCCTCCACAGTTGCAAGCTCTTCCATGCACTGATCAACTTCAATTTTAAGTAGTTGTCTTCTTTGCTACAGCCATGAGCTTTTACCGTGTTTAAGGCAACACTCTCATCAGAGTTAAAATGTCTTTCCCACATACAAAAGTATAGGAGTCAACAATAGTACAGTATGAGCCAAAGGCTACCCAACAGCCTGGCGGCATTGCTCCCCCTGTAGGGAAACTTTCAGCACCTGGAAAAGTTACCTCCAACCCAGGATCTGCTGACACCATGTTAATATACAAGATCCTCTTAAGATGCTCATGTTTATTTCAAATTGAGGCAAGGTTCTGTGTTCCAGGTGTGATGTATCACAGAGTGCTACCTGCTTGCTGCTGCCCCCGGGGAAACTAGGCTGCTCTTGGGGTCTTGAGGGGATGAAGAACATCCTGCCAGAACATCTTGTCTGCTTGGCTTTCATCTCTCCCGTGATGAGGGAGAGCTTCAGCTCACCATGATACAAACTGCGCTCAGCTCTTCTGGAAACCTTATCACAGAAGAAAAGAAGGGAAATGCTCATCTAGGCTCCCAACAAAAAAAAAAAAAAAAAAAAAAAAAAAAAAAAAAGAGATATGTAACCATGGGAGAGAGAACCTGGGTCAGTCTGCCCAGTTCAAGGAGCTACTCCAGTGTGGCCCAGAAAATATAAACGCACCAGGACTTTGTGACTACTTCACATCTTCCCTAAAGGAAGAAGGTGAAATCACAATACTGCAGATTAGGGTCATTAAATCCTGTCCATAGCAGCAACAGCATCTGTGGTGCATGTATGTGAAAGACATGAAATTTAGAAATGGGTGTTTCATCTGGATGAACTTCATTTGGAATGAACCAATGAACTTCATCAAAGAGTTCATTGCATGAAGTAGTGTTTGAGGATTTTTGTGTTTTCATGCTGGACACGGGCAAATCCAATATCTGCCTCTCTCATTCTTCATGCCAAAATAATGGTTTCCTGGACCCAGCAGAGACAAATAGTTTTTATATGTTTATTTGTTTCAGTTGCTGAGGATTTGTGTAACCAGTTATTAACTTTTGCATTACCACAGCAGTGCATCTAATCTTTTAAGTGAACTTGGTCCTTTGCTATCTGATAGTAATGCACCAGGTACTAATATTTTTTCAGAGGTTATGCCTAAACCAAAAATCAAAACCTGTGATTCAGCAGGAGGCTGGGTCTCAAGGAACTTACTCTGAGCATTCACCAGCCAGACAGCCCCTTGCCTGCCTTCCCCTTCATCCTCTTCCTTCTCTCCAAGAAGCCCCTTGTCACTAACATTCCCTCAGAGTCTGTTCCTTGCTCCTGTTTGCCTCTATCTTCACTCATTATATTTTGCAGATTTACATGAGGAGACACATTATTTGAAAACTCATTTTGCACATAAAGGAAGGAGAGCCAGAATTATGAAAATCCAATATATTTGTCTGAGATATTAATGGTGAAAGACCAGCTATCACTGGCAAAATCCTAAAACTTATCCAGCTGCCCACTGAAGCATGAAAAAATGCAGTCCAAATGTCTCTGAAAACACTAAAACCTATTAATTCACCCCATGTAAGCGCTAATGCACTTCCTCTGAGTGGAGCAAGGGAAGGCATCTGTACCTTCCAGGGAAGCCAACCAGTCCCCCTTCCTGCATCCTTATCAGGAGCCGGACTCTTGTACTATCAAAGCCAGCAGGAATCCTGCCATTCATTTCCCCAGTGAAGTCCTGGATTTGCTTCCATTTTCCTGGCAACATCTTGCAAAAATTTCAAAATATTCAAGCTTGATTCTTTTTCACCCTGAGGTTCAGAATGGCAAAATCAGATTTTTATGTATTTTATTAACACCTTGAAAACAAGTTGTCTACTTTTTGGTGGCTTCTTGAAATAGATCTACCCTGCTACACTAGATTCCATAGAAATAGTATTTTGGTATTAAACTGCAGTAACACTCCCTTTCACTTTGCCTAATTTTTACATAAATCACATGACAAAAATTAGAGACCTGATGGCCAGACAGTCAGCTATGTGTGACAGGTTAGTCTGTTGCTGACAGCAAGGAATGTTATGTGTTGCATAAGCAACATATGGAGGAGTAAAACACAAATGGGGGAGTAGAAACAGCCTTGTCCAGTCCTGCCTTTTCTCATTCATTTTATATCAGTTTAAAACTTCAGCATTATTCCTTTTAGCACTTCTCTTGCTTTCTTCATGGATGACACCTGGTTTGCATCAGCAGTTAGTGCTATAAGTCAGCAACTAATTGCCTGAATTACTCGAGATACCAGAGGCCAGAAGAGGTTTGTAGGATAACTCAAGAGTCCAGTAGGATAAAGGGGAGGATGAGTCAAAGAGGGGAACAAATACAAGAAACCCTCTTGAGCCTGAGTAACCTGAATGGTGGTGAAGGAAATGCATCCCTGCAGGGCGACAGACTGAATTGCAACTTTTGAGGACTTCACCATCCCTTCATGGGACATTTTAGTATTTAGGGGCAGGGTGTGGAATGGATTAGTTGAGATATACTTTTACTGCAGCTTCAGGACAAAAGCATATGTAATCTTTGTGTTGGAAAGACATATATACCCCAACAGTGTGCCTGGTAGAACCATTGAGAAATAGTTTTAGAACTAGAAATTCCCTGTTGGAGATAGTGTTTGTCATCCGCAGAACCCAAGGTATGACAAAGACTCAAAATGTGTTCTTCTCATTTACTACAAGTTGAAACAGGCAAGAGATGTTGCATGAGAGTCTCCAGGGTAGAACCAGGGAGAGTAGCAAGGAGCCTGGTGCCCCAGTCTGGTGCTCCCGGGCAGCTGAACCCTCCCAGGAAATCCCAGCACTGGCAGTATCATGTGCTGTCCAGGCTAGATTAACCACCCCGGCTCTGGTGATGCAAGTCTCATCTTGGTGAAAGTAAGCACTTGTTAATCTAAATGCATCTCAAAAAAAAAAAAAAAAAAAAAACCAAACCCAAAAAACCACCAAAAAACCAAACCCAAAAAAACCACCAAAAAAAAAAATCCTTAGTCTCCATCTGTACAAATGACAGTAAGCATATGCTGTATGAATTAACACATTCTTTGATCTCCTCTCCTGCAAAACAAATCCTTTATTTCAGATGCTAGTTGTGCTGTCACTTGTTATGATCTAGGGCCTTTCTTGAAAATTCTGGCACCTGAACTGTTATAGTGACTATTGCTATAAATAGTTCAATTTCATTAAGACTTACCAACAGAAACACAATCTCCTTCTCTTCCCCTCCAATGCAGCACAGGCTTCATTCCCGCAATTTGGGGATTTATTTTTTCCTTAAATTGCTTACACACATTATTCCCCTCATTTCACTGCAGATTTTTTCAGCCAAGTTTATATAAGCTGCCTCATAGTCTAGAAATATTAGCTGTATTTTATTCACTGTATTTGCATTGTAGATGGGATTTTTTTTCTGGGGGGTTGTGGGGAGCGATATTCAATTCATTTGGAAAACTTAATCATTTGTTTGGTTCCTTGTTAGTTTGGTTTCTACCACAAAATAGATCCTCTTATTCCTTACTTGCTTTTTTTAAAGAAAATATTACTGGGTTTCCCTCTGGTACTGCTGTCTCCCTATAATGACTTAAAACAGTACTGTGCTAGCTCAGCTCTATTACAAATAAAGCTCAGAGCACTCTGCTTCAGGAAAGCCAGTAAGCAAGCACAAGAGACTGCAGAGGGAAGCAGCAAAATTGATCAGAGGACCAGAAAACACAATCTCTGAGAAAGGCTGAATGAAGAGAAGATATTCAGTGCACAGAGAAAGAGTCTGAGGGAACAAGATGGTATTCCAGCATGTTACAAAACTGTATTTCAAAGGAACGACAAAAAAAAAAAAAAAAAAAAAAAAAGCAAGAATGTGGGGTGTTAATTGTAGAAAGGGAATTCAGACTGGACATAAGAAGATAACCCTAATGAGAAACCCTAAAATATAGTGAAGCACTGGCTTTATTACCAGATGTGCCCTGGAAGCTCCTCACCTTCGAAACCAAATATTTTGACAAGTATCTGTAAGTCACGACAGAAATGCAGTGGATCCTTCCTCCAAGTAGGGGTGAGCAATCTTTTGAGATCCTCGCCGAGTCCCTTTTTCTATGATTCAGTCTTCTGCCACATCACTTGAAATGCATTGTGGGACATCACTCTTTATGGTGAAAACTGAGAAGGCAAATTAAGTTTAGAAGTTTGATCCTTGCTACAGAAAGACACAAAAGCAGGAAAATAGCAGTATCAACTTACTAACTCCATAAATCTTAATGACTTGAATCAGGAGTGAATGATTAAAAAAATAAAAGCATACATTTGTTACTCAGTTGATAAAAGGGATGTCAGAATTAAAACATACAGCTAAAACACATTTTACATTAAATATAGCAAATTAAAGTGGAATCATTTATTTTACTCACTGCAAGATAATGTGACATGTACCTTACAAAGCTGGGGTCCTTAAAAAAATAAAATACGTCATGCTAACCATATCAGAAAACCCTCTAAAATGCACTTACAGAGACAGTTGCATAAGGATGAGACAATTTTAACCCTTTATATATTCATTTCAGTAAAGACTGTCAGTTATACATCTGACAGGGCAAGGGGGGGTATCCCTTTTCAGAGGGCAGCAGGTGAGAGATACGTGGTGCACCTAGGGGGGCTCTGTGACTTCCACCACCCTGCAGCAGCCCTGCCTTCATTAATGTCACCTGAGCCTTCAGGGCTCCTTTTCTGCATCATCTGGAAAAGTGAAGGCCTGGCTTAAGTTAATAAAAAGCTATGAAATTTAACTTCCCCGGATTTTAAAAACAGTGGTGTCCTAATGGAAAACTATAACCAAAATGACAATTAAGATTTCCATACGTTGGAACTGAGCCTGCCCAGCATACAAATAAGCAGCTTGAGGTTTTTTTGCCTCTGGTCATTAAACTGATTGCAGATTCAATCCGTGATCTGAAGCTTCTGTAAGCTCATAAGGACCAAGATGACAACTTTTGTCCATCCAGGTCTACTGACAGCTTTGAGAACTGTAGACAACTGAAAATTAGGACCTGTTCATTTCTTATTTATGTGAACAGGCTCTGGAACTGCGTAAGTCTTAACAAAATGCATAGGTTTTACATAAATAGGTTTATTTGCAAGTTACCAATGAGGTAACAGACTCTATTTTGTTTTTTTCTTAGCCATGTTTATTCAGCAGTTATAGTAGGAGGAGCTTGGTTTTGTCACTAAAATAAATACAACCGATCTCTTACAGGGAGACCATTATACATACAAGCAATTTCACAGTCACTTTTCAGACTAAATGGTAGTTGAGATGCAAAGACACACATTATGTTAATAATAAAAGAGAGCTGAAAAGGAAGGGAGATTTCAAAAGAATGTTAGTCAAGGAAAGAGAAAGAAACTCCCTGTTTACCTAATGGCAGAAGCAACTTCCATTTCTTTAGAAGTGATAAAATAAAAAGTTCAGTGACAATTACAGCAAAAAGGTCTCTATCTAACTTTCCTTTCACAGGGACGTATGGCAAACAAAACATAATTGTGCAATGACCATGGTGGGCTGAGGGGACTACACTGTGCTTCTTGATGGGCCATCACAGCGGGCACTCGGTTTCCACTAGCCCAGGAGTTCTTGGCTGGTAAATAACTCACATGAGACCTCTGGTTGGTGATTATTACCCAAGACCTTGAAGAACATCAGAAAGATCCATCTGTTAGCACTTTATTAGACATCCTGGTATGTCCTTTCATTAGCTCTTGGAACTAGAAATGCAGGAGAAAATTGGTAAAGGAAGAACAAGAGACAATGCCATGCTTCCTGTAGGCTTGTTAGAGGAGAAACGCATTAAAGATGTCTTAAAATCGAATACTTTTAGGGTGCAGCAATTGAGCAAGGTTCTATCATTCTTTCTGTTATGCCAGGCCAGGCTCAGATAACGATGATCCCGTGGGAGTGTGTATCAAATGAACTTAGTTGAGAGTTGCCTGACTTCTCTTCCTAGGCAGGGCAGGGGTCTGGGAACAGAGCCCGAGGCACAGCTCCTGCGTACACAACATCTGACAGCCTGCGGAGACCCTGAGCAGCAGATCTAAATCCCAAATGTAGTTCAGGTAGGTGGTGATACTTCTGTGAACAAGAGCAAGAAGGGTCCACTGCAGAAGGTTAGAGAACCAGCCTGGGTGAAGAAATATCTCATAAATACACTGGATTTCTAGTCCACTTGTAATTCTTTAATTTTTTCTCTTCTTTTGCATGAAAACATTTTATAGTATTTTTGAAATGCCTTGTTCCCTGAAAATTTGGTTTAATTATAATCAATTTGATTTCCAAATCTGTGTTGATTTTGTTGAGTATGCTTGGCTAAAATGAGGGAAGAAGTCCAAAGAAAAGAAAAAGCTACTATTCCCTTCCTTTAAGACTTCCATCCAGACTTGGAAAACTGGTTTCAAATCCCTCCTATTGCCTCCCCCAGAACAGATTTTGTGTAGGATAGTTTAAAGGCAGTTTATTTCAGCATCAAGTGGTCACACTTCCAATTTGTATAAAACATTTACTATAGACCAGAGCAGGGATTGGCAGCTGGGCCTCCCCGGGGTCATAACCTGCTGATTATCTCTCTGGCCAACCACAGACACAAGTGTTTCCCATTTCCTCCAAAACGGGACAGTTTCGGCAGGAGAGAGGCTGCGCAGCACACATGTTACTAGGACGATCCTCGTGGGAGGACAAAGATCTGCTTCAGATCTCTGTCTCTAATCAGGAAAGGGAACTACAGGAAGGTAAGCTGCCTGCGTGCTACCTGCATGCTTTTTGTAATAGAACAGATTGCTGCAGGTCACTATGTCTCCGGCTGGCCACACACTCAGCAAATGTGGGGTGTTTCAGAAAGTGAGGTGGGTGGAGCGGTGTTAGGGGTGAGCCATTTCTGCAGCACAAAGCACTGTGTTATTCCCAACCTGATGTGTGTTACCATGTGCACACAGACCCTCTCTCAGCCTCGCCTCAGTCTGAAGGATCGTCGCTGAAAAGACCCTTATGAGGCATCCTGGTGCTTGTATTAGTGTTGGTTTGTTTGCTTTCTGAGAAGGAATCCTGCTGTCCCTAAACAGATTAGGTTTTCTTTTTTCAAAGTTATAAATTCAATTATCACAGAATCATAGAATGGTTTGGGTTGGAAGGGACCTTCAGAGGTCATCTAGTCCCACACCCCCTGCAGTGAGCAGGGACATCTTCAACTAGGTCAGGTTGCTCAGAGCCCTGACCAACCTGACCTTGAATGTTTCCAGGGACGGGGCATCTACCACCTCTCTGGGCAACATGTGCCAGTGTTTCACCACCCTCATTGTAAAAAATTTCTTCCTTATATCTAGTCTAAGTCTGCCCTCTTTGAGTTTAAAACCATCACCCCTTGTCCTATTGCAACAAGATTGTTCCCATCTTTCTTGTAGGCCCCCTTTGAGTATTGAAATGTTGCAATAAGATCTACCTGGAGTCTTCTCTTCTCCAGGCTGAACAACCCCAACACTCTTAGTCTTTCTTCATAGGTGTTCCGGCCCTCTGATAAATTTTGTGGCTCTCCTCTGGTCCCTCTCCAGCAGGTCCATGTTCTTGTGCCAAGGACTCCAGATCTGGATGCAGTAGTCCAGGTGTGGTCTCACCAGAGCAGAGCAGAAGGGGAGAATCACCTCCCTTGACCTGCTGGCCATGTTTCTTTCAGTGCAGCAGAGGATATGGTTGGCCTTCTGGGCTGAGAGCGCACATTGCCAGGTCAAGGTGAGCTTATTGTCAACCAACACCCACAAGTCCTTCTCAACAAGGGTGCTCTCAATAACATCATAGTATCATAGAATTGTTTTGGTTGGAAGAGACCTTTAAGATCATCGAGTCCAACTGTTCACACTGCACTGCCAAGTCACCACTAAATCGTGTCACTAAGCACCACATCTACACGTTCTTTAAATACCTTCAGGGATGGTGACTCCACCACTTCCCTGGGCAGCTTGTTTTGGTGCTTTACAACCCTTTTGGTGAAGAAATATTTCCTCATATCCAACCTAAATCTCCTCTGGTGCAGCTTGAGGCCATTTCCTCTCGTCCTGTAGCTTGTTACTTGGGAGAACAGACTGATCCCCACTTCACTACAACCTCCTTTCAGGTAACTGTAGAAAGCGAGAAGGTCTCCCCTCAGCCTCCTTTTTTCTAGGCTAAACCTGTTCCCTCAGCCACTCCCCATAAGACTTGTTCTCTAGACCCTTTGTCATCTTTGTTGCCCTTCTTTGGACATGCTCCAGCACCTCAATGTCCTTCTTGGAGTGAGATACCCAAAACTGGACACAGTATTCAAGGTGCAGCCTCACCAGTGCTGAGTACAGGGGCACAATCATTTCCCCCCTTCTGCTTGTCACACTATTTCTGATACAAACCAGGATGCCATTGGCTTTCTTGGCCACCTGGGCACACTGCTGGCGACCAACCAACACCCCCAGGTCCTTTTCTGCCAGACAGTTTTCCAGCCACTCTTCCCCAAGCCTGTAGTGTTGCAGAGGGTTGTTGTGACCCAAGTGCAGGACCTGACACTTGGCCTCACTTGACCTTGGTTCAAGAGAACCTCCTACCATTGGTCTCAGCCCATCAATCCAGCCTTTTCAGATCCCTCTGTGGAGCCTCCCTACCCTCAAGCAGATCAACACTCCAGCCTAACTTGGCGTCTTCTGCAAACTTACTGAGGGTGCACTTGATCCCCTCACCCAGATAGTTGATAAAGATATTAAAGAGAACAGGCCCCAATATTGAGCCCTGGGAAACACCACTTATGACTGGCTGCCGACTGGATTTAACTCGATTCACCACCACTCTTTGGGCCTGGCCATCTAGCCAGTTTTTTATCCAGTGAGGCATACGCCCGTCCAAGCCATGAGCAGTCAGTTTCTCCAGGAGAATGCTGTGGGAAACAGCATCAAAAGCTTTACTAAAGTCTAGGTAGACATACCCCAGCCTGTATTGGTACTGAGGATTGCCCTGATCCAGGTGCAGGACCTTGCACTTGGCCTAATGATGTTCACACGGGCCCACTTCTCCAGCTTGCCCAGGTCCCTCTGGATGGCATTCTAATCCTCTGGCACGTCAACCACACCACTCAGATTGGTGTCATCTGCAAACTTGCTGAGGGTGCACTTGATCCTACTGTCTATATCATTGATATTAAACAGCACTGGACCCAGTACAGACCCCTGAGGGGCATGACTTGTCACCAATCTCCACCTGGACATCAAACAGTTGACCACTACCCCTCCAACCAATATGTTATCCACCAAACGGTCCAGCTATTAAATCCAGGTATCTCCAATTTAGAGAGAAGGATGTTGTGGAGGACCTTGTCAAAGGCTTTACAGAAGTCCAGATAGACAATATCCATAGCTCTTCCCTTGTCCACTGATGTAGTCACTCCATCATAGAAGGCCACTAGGTTGGTCAGGCAGGACTTGCCCTTGGTGAAGCCACGCTGGCTGTCTTGAATCATCTCCCTGTTCCTCATGTGCCTTAGAGTAGCTTCCAGGGGCATCTGTTCCATGATCATCCCAGGCACAGTGGTGAGGCTGACAGATTCCCAGAGTCCTCCTTCTAAAGAGTTTTCAAAACCCCCTTGGACTGTCAATGAAACCTTAGCATCTGTGTCCCTTTTTTAAGGGCCTACTAAATGATTTGGACCTTTTAGATAAAAATCAAGGTCAATATATCTTCAAAAATCTGCACCGTTTCTGCTTGTGTCCAGATCTTCTGCAATGGCAAGATGGAGAGTATTAGATACACAGTCGCACCTCCTTCCCTGTAGGGGACTGAAGCAGACCTGAGCTGGGAGTCTTACTCTCCATTTTCATATTATGCAAAACAGTCTAGCCTGGGGCTTCTACTTCTAGGTTGTTTTTTTTTTTTTCCCCACTAAAAGTCAGATTAGAGGGAATAAAAGCAGGTTCTTTTTGGAAACGGATAACTGGAAAATGTCCATAGACAAGCCTATCAGCTTGCAGGCTTAACATGGCGGCCACCGAGCAGTGACACTGGTTGGTGAGGTGATGGGAGCAGCCATAAAGGCATCCTGATTAGAAGTGGAAAATTACTTAAAAGGAAAAAATATCTACTGGAAAAGTACTGACAGAGGAAATGCCTGCCAGCCTGGGAGCTGCGAGCCTGGGAATCAAGCCTGTGAAACAGAAGCATCCTTGAGAAGTGCACAGCTGGCATCTTTGAAGTACAGCTGGATACCTAGAAACCAGAGACATCCAGAGATACCATCGAAAACTGCAAAAACAAGGAACTGTAACAGCAACTTATAATCTGAAAAGGTGAAAAATAGTCTGGATAAAAGAGGAAAACATCCTGAGAAAGTATGAACTAGTAGCTGCCATTGGCTGTTCTAACTGCAAGAAGAGAAAAACAATCTGGCAAAATAAAACTTGGTCTGAATGTACAGAAAAAAGGTCGTCGTATATTGGCTGCCCCAAGTGAAAAACTCAAATTAACAGCATTTATTGGTTGCTCAAAGTGGTGGTATCCCATACCCTCTTATGTCTCTCTGAAAGAGCTGTTCTCTTTCTGAGAACTTCCTGTGTGGCATGTACTTTTCACTCTCTAAACCAAGAATTGAATTCTCCACATGAACTTTCTCTGAGATCTTGGATCCTCCCTGGGGTTGCCTGGCTGACTCCAGCAGAGCATCTCTGAAGTGACACTCTCTCTGTTACGTTATTTGTACCCTTTGGACTCCCTTCTAGGGTCGGTTTGGTTTGTACTCCCACTTTTGGGATGGTTTGTCCCATTCTGAGATCTGTCTAATTTGCTTAATGCTGGTGTTATACATTCATGTAAGTAATCTATCATAAGTATATCTGCTCTTATATTGTTGACTAGTTGCTTCACTAATGATAACTTTGTAGTAACCTGTAACAGTATAAACCTACATGGTTCTTGCTATAATACTATTGATTGTTGCTATACTATTGATAGCTGCTATAGTATTGCTTGTTACTAGTATTGATTGCTGCCGCAGCATTAATGGCTGATAATAATTTGTAATAGCTTAAGATGTATCTATGACCTTTATTAATCGTAGTTATACTTGCTAGTGGTGATTTTTGTGGTGTTCACAGTCATCTGTAATAAAGCGGAGAAATTCAGAGGGTAAAGCCTCCATGTTCGTGTGTATTACAGAATGCTACAAACCCATAGTCACGATCCCTATACACCTGCAGGCTGGGTAGTCCTTCAAGTCGTGACATGAGGAGAAAAGACAGTTTCCCAAAAGAGCTCTAAGCCAGATGAGTGGAAGCACTTGCAAGGTTGGCATCAGTGGTGCTGCAGCACCATGGCCAAGAGGTGAGCTGAGTGTGCTGAGAGGAAGACATGGGAAGTGGGAGCACACACACAAGGGCAGCAACTATAAGAAAATTAAAATCAGTCAAAATCTGCAGTACTTCTGCATTCGTGAAACACCTAATACTGTTTAATTTTACAGGAAAATCTTTGGGAAATGGCAATGTGAAGAAGCTGAGACTGGGAAAATTGGTGAGTGCTCCTGGGAAAAGGTGGCTGGACTCAGTGCTCCACTCCACTACGTACGTGCATTTCATAAAAGGAAAAACCAATGATCTCCACTTGGATTTAACTCTCCTTTTGCTGCTCTTACACCATTTCAGGTATGAAAACAATTTATTTACAATGTCAATTTGCTCTCATTCTCAAACCTAGTTTTACTGTTTGTCTAGTATGTCTGGTTGTTTATATAGGCAGTTGCTAGGGAATAGAAAATGAATTGTCTTCATCTCAGCATCTGAAAAATCAAGTCTGCTGCCTTGCTGCTGCCTTTGAAGGTCTAAAACAATGGCAAGTGTAGGAGATAGGAAAGAATGAGCTTTAGGGCATCCAAGCAAGAGCATTGCTATGACCTGATGGAGATATGATGATTCTTTCACTGTCCTACTCCTCTTGGCAAAGGTAGGACAAGGTTTTAAATAGAGCCACTTTGAAAGGGGCTTTGTTTCTCCTAAATAAACATTTTATCCTTTTTTAAAAAAACCTGAACCTGACACTCCTGATATTTTCCTGTACCAAAGGTGCCCATACGGCTCAAAGGTGTTGCTGTGAAGGGGCTCTCCTCTGTTTAATTCTGGGGACAGGTTCTTACCCCACGCACTCTCTCTCCTTTACAGAGATGCCAGAGCAACACGCTTGCCACAGTGCATTTCAGGACATACCATCATCTGGAGGCTTGGTGAAGAGAGCAGAGGCATGAGATCGCCAAACAGTGACTCCCACAAGCCATTGGCAACAAATATATTTTTTCCACACATCTGGACAAAATGTTTTGGCTTTTAGCATTCAGTCTTTAGAGAAGAAACAAAGTATAAATTTTGTATCAAAAGCAAGAGCTGTTTTGTGAAAAGAAAACTCAAAATTTAACTTCAAAAGAGTTTTGACAGTGTTTTTCTAACCAGTTGTCTGGTAGAATGGAGGGTGCAGAGATGGATGCTTGCACGAACAGCATCCTCTTCTGCCCTGGGAAGAGGGTGTGTTGAAGGTCCTTAGAAATTCCCCCAGCTCCACAGCACTCGTGGGGGCCTGACCCCCTTTTCTTCAGAGGCAGCTTTCACAGGGCTCTGCTTGCTAAAGGGTCTCCGCAAAGAAATGAAAGCACCCCTCTTTGTGCCTGAGAGCTGGAGAGCTAGGGGGACCTTGCTGGTCAGGGTTTGCTTCCTGAAAAATCAGGTGCTGGTGGTCAAACTATTTATTCTCATCTTTCCTGTGTGTTCTCTTTTCTTTTGTGGTTCCCATTCAGCTGTTCGCTGCAATTTACAGATGAACTTGCCCTCGCTAAGAAGGAAGCCTCTGCAGCGGTGATATATGCCCATGTTGGTCCTTTCATTGCTTTTCCAGTGTGCACTGCTTGCAAAAACTGAGGCTGCTCAGCATTTTTTTTCCCACTTTAATATCTGCAAGAACTTGGTGTTGTCTCCTCTCTTTCATGTGCATTAACTTGAGAAATAAGTGGGTGCTCTTTCTTAAATCCAAATAAAAAGGATACATAATAATTACCAGCTGTGCATCTTCCTGGGGTGGTCCCTCCCACTGTGCTCCCTAATCTAATAAAATTATCTGTGGGCAAGGTCTGATTGTGACTATCAGCTGACCACCATATTTGTTCATAAAGGCCAATAAAACCTCAAAAAAAAGAAAAAAAAAGAGGTAATTTTTTCTCCCAATTTTTTAGTATGTGGAGGTAACTCGCAAGGCCTCCTAGCACCCATCTCTGTGCCCATGTAACCATCCAGGTGCCTCTCACACACCCACAGAGGCAATTTTCCGTGGCCAAACAGCATCTCCTCATCATCCTTCCCCAACACTCCTTGTCCAGGCAATACTCCATCTCTCTTCCTTAAATGTTTTTCAAAGGAAGATAGAGGTCCTTCTGTAAGTTTCCTAGGTATCACGTAAAATATGATTTCCCTGACTTTTTTTTTCTGAATTCTGAAACTTACTAAACAACAATACTTAGTAAAAGAAACAAGTGTCTAATGTGGTACTGCATAGAGTGCATTCAGGCTGAAAATAATATATTGCAAAGAAATTCTGCAAAGGAAAATTACTCCTAAAAAAACCCCCATTTTTATGCTAGGGGAACATTAAACAACTCTCAAAAGATTAAAAACAACATATGATATTTTTCCCTTTCCCCTCACTACTAGGACAACCTAACACGTAATTCAACTTTTTATGATCTGGCATGAGTGGATGCCAGTTATCACCGCTCAGTTGCCGTCACACGTCTCCTTAGCAGATGGCAGTATATCTACAATTAATTAGGAGGAGAGCTTGCTGCTGGCACTGCCATCCCAGTTCTCCATTTCTCCCGTGGAGTGAGTGGTTACTCTTCAATGTGGAGCGCTTGGCTGGCGAAGGCCAGCAGGGTCTCCAGGATCCTTAACCCAGATTGTTCCAGAGATTCACTGCGTTTAGCACCATGTAATGACCAAACCTCAGCATCGAGAAGGGTGTGGGACAAGCCTTTGAGTACAGGAGGCGGCTACATGTCAGAGCTTAGCAAAATACAAGAGCTCACTAAAATATGTTAGCTGTCACCTAAAAGAATGAGATAAGGTAGAAAAGTTCAAGTATCTTGCTGGAGCTAGCACCCTGAAGCCATCCTGTTCCTCCTTGGGACAATTCAGCAGCTCTCAACATGAGATCAATAGGCCTGAGGGGCACCCGGCACAGCAGCAGCATATCTGTGGCTTTGATGCTGCTGAACATCTGTCTCCTGTCTATCCGATAAATCTCATTAAAGGAAGCTTAAAATAGAACAATATTATTTCTCCATTTTCTGGACCAGAGAGGTGAAGTGCAGTGCTGGGGAACGGGAGAAGCAGTCCTGTGTACGTGTCTGCAAAGCCAAGGAGGTATGTCCTCCAAGACGGGTTTTTATTAAGCTGCATCTCAGGGAAAAAGATGGTGAACTCTAATGCCAGTAAAGGTTTTTAGTTTCTGCTGACTTTTATTATCAAGGAAAGTATATCTTTTACAGCTTATCAATGATTTAAACATGTATGTATGTTGAAGCTAAAGAAATACAGTAAATTGTCAGAGTATACAGATCGTAACCTTCCTTACTGTTCTGATCTTAAAGTGGAGAAGGCTTATGCAGTTGCAATGACTTTTTATTTAATAAATCCCTCTGTTTGTGTATTTTGACAACAGAATGTGCTGAATACATGGAATATTTCAATTAGAAAATATGTTTCCCTTCACTGTTGGTTCTTCTATTATACCTTTCTTCCTCATTCATATTGATGAAGAAATAAGATCTCCATCACATTTTTAATACTCTGTTCCTATGCTGTCCTCTGCAGTTTCCAGTGACAGATTTAAAAGGGAAGATACCTACAATACAGCCACAGTCCAAATTATATGCAATGAGATACAGTGTTTTCCCTATTAGTAAAACATTAGCTGCTACATATTACACTTTTACTAATTTGGCCTCGTGGTTCTGTGTTAGTCTCTTCAAGTATCTCTTTCAAAAGCCCTGCAAAGTAGGAATAGGCTATAAGCCTTGCAGATCCTGAATCAGAAAGAGGATTTTTTAACTCGACTACAGCTATACAGTGAGGCAAACCAGAATCAGAAAAAACTTCCAAGAACTGACACTTATAACCCACTGTTCCTACTGTCTCTTTTTCCCCCGCTCAGTTCAGCAGATCTTTTCGTTCTTGTATTTTACATTCAGAGGACTATTTTTTTGCAGTGGTACTTTCATGTTCTTCAATAAACCTGAGCCAAATTGCAAACAATTCCAGAAAAAAGTAATACATATAGAAGTCAAGTGAAAAATATGAAAGGTGTCCTCTTTATCCAGGTGCATAAATCTTTATGGATCTTCTTAGCATGACACTACCATATTTTACTGGCAAATGTTTAAACTTAATGACAAGAAAATAAAAGCACTATAAATCAGAGAAGGATGTAACAGGATTATTCACTGTACTATTGGAGATGTTTCTGGCAAAACTTACTTTATAATGTAATGTACTTCCTAATAGATGTTGTATTCTTGAAATTAAATAAGATAGCATAGCTTAAATTACATTTGTTTTGCAGTGAGGAAAACAGTAGCTGAACTTAAAAAGAGAAATACCATCTAAGTTCCAAGGTGAATCCTTACAAGTCTCCTAATACTCATCATTTTGAAAATGCTTATGAATTTCAGATCTGGTGATAGCAGGGTTGTTTTTTTTTCACAAGAGACTTTGAGGCCTCTGCTGGTTTTTTTTCTGGGTGTTACAGCCCAAGGTGGCACCACTGTGCGACAGATGAAATGGCGTAGGAGAGGCTGGACAAGCACAGACCAAGGATACAGCAGAGGATAAAGGGAAATGTAGGGTCTTTCATAAGTCGTACAGAGTTTTGAAAGAATATTAACTATCCCCTTTAAAATTATTTGAAATTACTAAGTTTCTATGACAGCTTGTCAGTCTGGCCAGCTGCAGCCCAGGGTGGTCAGATGCATGTGGCTGTGACAGCCAAGGTACGGCTAGGGTGTCCACAGGTCAGGACAAGGCAGACGTCACCACTTCGGCCTCCCTTTTCACCCATAGTTGTCCCTGCAGGAAAAAAGTTTCTCAAGTCACACAGTCACAGGAGCTGGAGTTCCCCTGGAGATCAGAGGAGACGTATATGCATTTAGGAACCTGCATCCAGTGAAACAACAGGGAGGGCCCTAGGGGAGGAGGGATGTGGCCCTCAGCCTTCACCACAAAGTCTGCACCTTCATGCCATGATGCCAGCCTGACTGCCATCAGCAGGGCTGTACTGGGTGGTGGTTGTGGCACTGCACCAGGAGCACCCATGCACAGTGCAGGGGCTGGGTGGAACCTACCTTCCCTTTTCCCATGCCCCCCACTGCCTCATAATTGCCGTAATCAAACACAAGCATCGCCCATTAAATGACACTTTGGAGCGACCTTTGTGCCTCTGGAGGATTTACATACACACTATGACACCTATGGGTACAAGTAGCTATTGAGCATTGAAGCAAATGTAGTGATTAATTACTCAGAATTGCTGCTATACAGAGTTTCTTTATTATCTTTTTTTTTTTAACCTTAAGTTTAACTTTTGAACATCTTTTCAATTAAAACAGTAATAAGCTTGTACGAGTGGCTTGCTGGTTTGCAAAGCTGCTGTACCTAACGTCCTAATGTCCCTCTGGCATCAAGTTTGCTCCTGATTCTTTGTGAAAGGATGGCTTCTGCATTGAAGCAGAAGCCAAATATAGAGAGAGATCAAGTACTAAACAGTTTTTTAATACGGCTGTCAGAATAGCAATTTTTAATGTAAATGTACTTTTAACAAAATGCTATGGTTCAGAAGTGAAATTTCTTGTCCTCCTGTCTTAGAAAGGCTGAGAGTTCAGACTAGAATGGGCATCTGGGTAGACAATGAGAGAATTTAGGATTGTGCAAATTGGATTTTTTGAGAGAAAGACAACTATACAACCCTATTCATGGGTCTAGAAAACCCATTTCATTCCAGCTAGCCTGTGCAGCCATTGGCTGATGCAGGGTGGGGGTAAGAACACCCAGAGGAAGGAAAGGTACCAGTGATGTATCAGATGTATCAGCTACTGTCAGAGAAAATTGCCATGTTAGATGACCTGGAGGCAATGCAGACAGCCGTGGCTATGAGCCTGAGATCTACGATATTATCTAATCATTTTTTCACAGAATCCAGAGGAGGGACATCCAGTCCTTTTGCCGGGACTTTATAAACACCTCATTTTTAAGTACAGCATGAAAACACTCAGCAGCATACACTTCTAAGCAACACCTAAAATCTTCTCATCATAGCCCCCTGTGATAGGGGATGAAAGCTCTAACTTTCTGGCTGGCTCTAACTGCATTTTAAAAACATGGTTAAGAAAAGGAATTGTGCCAATTCTTTGCCAAGTGATTAATATTAAAGAGGAGAAATTTCAATTACTAGTCAAAAGGGAAGCATGTTCTTAGTAAGAGAACATTTAGACCAAAACAAAATGTCAAACGTTTTCTGATCAGCTGCATCCTCAGCTTGATGTGCCTCCTACTCTCTCACAAGATCAGCATCACCTACTGAGCTCCAGAGTGAAATCAGACCTACAGCTTGGTGGCTTTTTCAAAGGGTACTGGAGCCATCGGGGAGTTACGGCACAGTAGTAGGAACAGCCAATCCACGCGGAAAGCATAAGCACAGCAAGGAGGTGGGAGCCCAAGCTTCAGAGGGACCTGATGGGCAATGCACGCTTTGGGGTGCATGACAAGACTAGCAACTTTGGAAGAAAAGCAAAAGTTGGTGAATGCAAGCAAAATGAATACTCATAGGTAACGTACAGGACTCTCTCAAAAAGTTTTCTCCCCAGGGCCAAAGATGTTTGTTTCTACCCCAGGAAAAAACATCAGGGTTGTGGAAAACCAAAAGCCTGCAGAAGATCTGGGCTTCACTAGCACCCCTCTGTGCCTGAGGTATCTGGCTTCCTTGAAGCTGTACTCTAAGACTTTATGACCAGTAGGAAAGGTGACACTGAAGAACAACCATTAGGCCAAATGAGGCATCTGCAGTGACCCCTATATTTACATTCTATGAGGGCCACCCCGGAATTAATGCCTCCTATTTTATTATGTTGGCCCATGACATCAGAGGCAGATGTTGGTGGTCTGGCAGTAGAGGTTGAACCTTCCCACCAATATCCCGTTAAATTTTGTTGCTGTGTGGCAGACGGCAGCAGAGGGGCAGTCTGACAACGTGGCCTCTGACATGGCAGTGTGTGTGAAACAAAGGGGTGTCACTGAATTCCTCCACGCGGAAAAAATTGCACCCACTGACATTCATCGATGCTGCTGAACATTTACGGAGACCAAGCAGTGGGTGTCAGCACAGTGAGGGGGTGGGTGGCGCGTTCCAGCAGTGGTGACAGTGACGGTGGGTCCCCTCCCCTGGTGCAGGTTTTTATGAGCGTGGCACGCGGGCTCTTGTTCATCGCTGGTGAAAATGCAGAGCCAGTGGTGGGGACTGTGTCGAAAAGCAGTGTTTTGTAGCTGAGAATCTATCAAATCTATCAAATAGTGTTATTGTGCTCTTTGTAGCTGTCGTAGTTTCCATGGAAATACGTAGCAAATAGACATTACTTTCAGAGTGACTTGGGTACATGTCCAGTCTCTGCAACCAACAGCATATATACATATATGACAAGGATTTGAAAAACTATCATTAGTGCACAATCAAAGAGGTTTTCGTTGAAATATAACCCTCACCTGCACAAAGTGCTATTGCTGAAGGACTGGGGAAGCATGAGGAAGTGGTGGCCTGAAAAAAGATTTCTGACATCTCCAAGCATTAGAAAAGTGAGGCTTATGAAAACAACTGCTTCATAACCAAAATTAGAGGAAACGATAAGGCAGTGTATTCTCTAGTATGGAAACTAAGCAGCTGTTTTCATATAAAGATAGGTGGCTTGTTAAGTTAACTGAGAAGATCGTGGTGGTAGGATGGTGTTCCTAAGAAACAAAACCCCAGCAGTTTTCCTCAGTATTATACTTATATTCCACACAGTGAGTAGGCACCTAGATTGTTATGACTATATATTAGACTAGCTGCAATTATTTCATTGTAACGGTGTGTTCTCCCTGGCCTTTTCTCTCTCTTGTTTTCAATTCAGATGCTAAACTGCAAAAGGCAGCAGCAGTATTTAACGGGCTACTGCAGGGAGAGAAAAGCACCTATGCCCTGGGTCTGAGACATGGGATCCAGGTTACCCTGGGTCAGCTCTTCAAAGGCAAAGATGGAAACGTGCTTCTGCATCTGCTTATCTGCCCATGCCCTGTTGGGCGTCTCTGCTGATTTACAGCAGGCACCTCACCACAGGCAGAAAGAGTTCACAGAACTGCTATAATGAAGGATGGGTGTTGCTAAGTCCCTGCAGTCCCTCTTACCTTCATCCCATGGATCTGAATTGTTCAATGCTGCTTCCCACATTTTGGAAGAAAAGAGCCCAAACTACAAACTCAGGACTATTTGGATCTCAAATTTTATTTAGTCTTATATCCTTTTACTAACATCTGTTTTAATCTTCAGTGAGGTAAACCGTACCTTAGTGTGTGATTTGGAAGAGAACCAAGAAAAACAGGGGTTTGATTTTCAGTTCGTTTAAAGACCAGACAGTCAAGAAACATCATCTTTTTAGCTAATTGAAGACAGACTGCAAGTTGCTGTTAATCTGGGACTAGGATTTTCATGCCATGCTGTGGCCCTGTGTCACCAATACGCACACATGCAGAACAGCAGCCACACTGAAAAAGAGAGTCACGAGCAAAACAGATAATCAGAATACCACAGTAAAACAAACAGGAAAAGAAAAATCACTGAGGTACTAGTGCCAGAATACTGCTAATGGAAACTTCCTCTAGCCAAAGCCTTAAGCATCTTACAAACCACTTTTTGAAGTCAAGTTCCAATACAAAGAGCCTGGAGCTTTTGGACTCTGTGTTTGACTGGAAGGGCATGTCTCTATGCTTCTGAAGGAGTGGTTTTGACTAATTCTAGCAGCACCTGAGCTACCTTTACATCAGTTGCCACGGAGACCAGCAGCAGCCCTTCCACAGCAACAAGAAACTTAATGTGAATCTATTTACCTGTCCAAAACCTGAAGTGGCTGCTGTATAAATACATCCCAAGCTCAGGCAGTTAGGGTGACATACTCTTCTCTTTTTAACTACCTTCGATTGTGTTAAACACATTAGATTCTTATTTTTAAAATCTTAGTTTTATTTCCGGCTCAGAGGTTGCCATAGTATTGTGACAATCAAAAGAAATAAGATGTTTCAGTATGCCAATTAATGCAGCAAGCCTGGTGAATTCATTGTGATTGCTGTAAATGTCATTCCTCGGGCCCACAGGTTGTTCTAACTTTGGTTTTACCTTTCTTCTTTTTCTTCTTCTTTTTTTCTTTTTTGTTTTTATGTTTTTTAATGCTGATATCAGGACCCTTGGTGAGGATAAACTGAAAAGTTACCACTGTTTCAGAAGCACACTAGTTTGCAAGTCAAGCAGCTGTTGTAGAGCTGACAAGTCCCTGAGGAACCTTTAACACCAGAGGGATAATTATAAATTGGAATCTGAGATGATTATGGCCTGGCTGAAGATCAAACAGGATGGAACCAGTAATACCTTATTTTTAGAAAAAGAAAATATCTGAACATGACATTCAGGGCTCACTAATGTATACATGGCAACAATCTATTAAAAAGTAAGAAAGAGAATCTGGATTCATCATAATGGACGGGTGAAGACATTAGCTGTACATTCAAGAAGAAGCAAACCAAGAGAGATGAAACATTAATAATGTTTGTGTTGCAGTGCAAGGTAAATATTCTGGAGGAGGACTTGGCAGGGGTGTCGCGGAAGGCTGCTCAGGGACTAGGGTCCTTCTAGACTGTACCGCTTTTCATAGCTGTGCTACTTAGAAGGTACTGTTTTGCCTACAGACAAATTGTGACATATTCATCTCAGTCTGAAAGCACAGAGGACACTGTGATTCTACAAAGAGTGCTCTTTGCTTCTATTTTTCTTTCTTCCTTTCTGGCCATGGTTGCTGCAGCCTCCTTTTCCTCTTTGGGTTATTGCTGACATTAATCTCTCCAGCGAGTTCTACTGCAGAGCACAAACCTACCAACTGCTGCCTTGATGACAACATGAGAGACATTTGAAGAAATATATAGGCATGTAGATGTAAAATGACAGAATATTGTAAATACTTTTTCAAGGGAGTATTTTACTCACTTAAATCATTTTTAGCCCAGTTTGACCTGGTATGCCTGAGCACTAACACCAGATTAATCACTTTCAATTTCCCAGGAAAGAAAGACTGAGAATCATTTAATTGTAACGGTTTCTTTCAATACAGCATATATTATATTCTACAAGAAACTATCTACGGTATTGCATGGAAACAAAACCTAAACCTGAACCATGAGTTGAATGAGAGTATTTCCAAAAAGACAGTTGCAGCAGTTACAATGTCCTTGGCCCAGTAAGGACAGCTGTCAGAGTATTGAGGTGGTGTCTCCAGCTCCAGCTGCTGCTGCTTTCCAGCCTCTGCTCTCCCGCTACGGACAAGAAGTGAGGTGGGAGGATGAATGCTCCTCATGCATTGCCTGGGAGCCATGTGGAGGATTTCTGGTGTGAAGCTGCTTGGCAGCAAGGAAAGTTTACGGATCGAGTGTGTGAGCCAGCAAAGAAGATGCTGGATAAAGTCTAAAAATGTCCGGGCAAAATATGCAAGCCGAAGTACATAAATGCAGCAGAGAGAATGAAGGGCAGCGGGTAGATAAACAGTAGAAGAATGAAGTAGCTGCATAAAAATTACTGGAAAATTTCAGACTGGTGCAGAAAGGGCTGTGAGGCCACATAGATACTTGAAGGCGTCTATAAGTGTACTGTGGTCTCAGCTGCCATTACTGTCACTGAGATCCAGGGAGCAGTTCAACAGGTCACTGACAGGCAAGTGAAATGTCCTTGTAACCTGAGCTGGCTGCTCCAGCTTCTCTTCCAGAAAGGCAAGGGTCACATCTGCCGGCATCTTACCAACATCTGGGCTACCCTAAGGCTTTTCAAATTACTTGAGATGTCTGCTATAGGCAACTGAATTAAGCTTTCAGTCAGAGGAGTGGTGGAGCATAAGGCATGTTTCAGGTTGTCTTTTGTATGCAGCTGGGGCTCAGTCAAGTTGGCTAAATGTAGGCATCTATGTTATGTTGTTTTAGGCACTATGGGATATCCCACGTGGCCTCATACTTCCCACGTCAGATCTGCCAGCCCTGTGCAGCTCCTGGGTGTCTGTGGTGCCCCTGGCATCTCAGACTACAGACATCTGGTCTTCATCTCCCATGGCTGATGAGCCTTAGGCTCCACTTGACTGCATTGACCTGTTATGCTCAGAGCTTAGAAGATCTGAGCGTATAGATATATAGACATTCAACTTCAGGTTTCTCATTCTTGAACTGAACAGCATCCCAGCTGTTAACCTATGAGATGCATATGCTGAAGACTCCTTAGAGCTACTCATATCCACCCAAGAGAAAAGAGAGTTTTATCAAATTTTATCAACAGTTTGAGAAAGATTATTTTGGCTGGATTGGATAGGTTTTTGTCTTGAAAAATTTCTTGCCAGCAAGCAGCCTATGTTAAAAAAAACCCAAAAGCAGTAACAATTGGAACTGTAACAGATCCTATAGCTTTCTCTGCCCTGAGATATCAGAGGGTTTATTTCAAGTATTTGTCAAAGAAGCTTAGCAAAGGAAAAATATAGTTTAAAAAAATTTATTCGCTATTGATTTTATTATTTCAGGAGCTGTCTGGAAAATTTTGCCAAATTAAACTGGAAACTAAATACTTCAGCAATTTTCAGTGCATTTTCTCTGTTCTTGGAGCAGTTCTAATTATTCCTTTGGAGACAGCTCCTAGGGATGAAAATCTATTGCCTGTGTACAAAATCAGGCAAACACAGACCTGATCTCTAAAAATTTACAACCTGACTAAAATTCTAATCCAGAAAACCATTTACTCACTTGCTTTACAGTAAGTGTTTAAATATCTAGAGGCTTTTAAAACCGCTGCTTCAACAGATGAGCTGAATATAAAACATGCTTGTCACTTTCTGATTTTTACCAGAATTTCCATAACTTGTATAGACACAGAGATCAGGAATACAAGAGTTGAAATTCTAAGCAGTCTTTTTATACATACACACATACATACTCTCTCTGCCTGTGAGTGTGTGTGTGCGTGTGTGTAGTATATGTATAGACCTGTGCGTAAATATGTATACACATACGTATGTATATCTAATTACAAAGCTTGCACAAATGCTGGGAAACTTAGTCACTGCTGTGAACTGGAAAGATCACGCAAGCTGTATGAATTCAGAGAATTTGCTCTAGGGATAGAATCTGGAAGCGTCAGACAATATAGCTGTCCAAGTATGGGAAAATAATTCCAGAATATTTTTTTTTTATAAAGATGAGCCTGAACAGCAAACCATAGAGCCAAATCATCCCAAAAGTAACAGAGCTTGAACCAGTTATAAATTTATTTCTTCATAAAGAAACAGCCATCCATCTTTTAGAAGGACAGTCAGGAAAGTCCACTCATGATACTGGGTAGGAGCCATCTCTCAGTTTTTCACCCCCAATAAGGTCATTCATTAAAATAGTTGCCAGCACTATGCTACATGCTTCTCAGAAGGCTACAGGGGACAGCTGAATGGACAAGTAGCTGTCTGTACTCTCATCTGGACAATCCTTCACCTATCTCTCCCAAGTCAACCTGTGCATGAGTTTTCCTCCATGTTTGATGACTCTTTCAGATCTTCAGTGAAATTTAGATCAGTTTCACAGGACTGCAGATCAAATCACAGATCTATTCCTTTTGTGTCAGAGACTCTTGGCTACATTTGACCCAAGTGCTAACATTTGTAGAATACATTAGTGAGCTGTGATTACAGGAGCCTCCATACACCCACCCCTACCCAACACCAGCTGTATGGCCACAGGGAGAGAAGGGAAAAGGGAAATACACTGTCACTTTAGGAAGGGGATAGCAGATGTAGGAAAATCCCCCAAATGGTCTGAAGGAGTGCAGAAGGAGGAGCAATGAGGGCAGTGTCAACTAAGCCCATTAGCACTGACTGATGTTGGAAGGGGTACTGAGCTTGCCATTCAACTTCACTTGACTTTCAATGCTCCAGGGCTGCTAACTGCTGAGGGATAACCAGGGTACTTGTGACATGCTCTTACTTACAATGTACTGAATACAGTAAGGTAACATCCTTTAAGGAATCTTTGTTCTATTTTCTTTCTGTATTTTTCTTCCAATTCCTCAAGATGCAGTAGTTGCCCTTGGCAACATTCTCTGGATTCTTCCCCAAATTTATGCAGACAAAATGGCACATTTGAGGATAAGCCAGTTTGGTCGTTAAATAAACATTCCCCTTCCATTCAGCAGCAGCATCAGAGCCACAGAAAGTTTTTTGTCTCAGTATTTTACTGAGATTTACTGGTCATTTATTATCTTCTTAGGAAACCTAACAAGACCCACTCCTGTAGTGCAGCCCATCTCTTAGCACACCCTGGGACATGCACAGTCCTGTTACTCAGAGAACAAGAAATTCTTCATCAACATACTTGCTGGAATGATCCTCTTTGAAGTTCAAAGTTCTCCATTTAAAGAAAAATATCCACCAAAATATTCTTAATTATTTTTTTAATTCCAGACTAGTTTTGAATCTATTACCACAGACTTCAAAAAAGATTTTAAATGGATGGCAGCTCTAACATTCTATGTGGATGACCCACAACTGCAAAATTTTTTTGTGACCCACAAGTAGCCTAACTAAAGAGGAACCAAAATAGACACAAAATTTCACAATGAGAAAAATAGTGAAAAAGATTAAGAAAAAAATTGTTCTAAATAAATCCTTAACTCCATCTGCACAATATTTAATTACAGCAGAGAAAATCAAACCCTTCAGATACCAATATTTTCAGGCAATTGACGAATCTTGGCACTAGCACAGCCGCCTTACAATGAAATATGCTACCTTAAGTCTGTAAAACCGTGGCTGTAAAACCAGATTTTCCAGAGGATGGATGGATACAGGAGAAACCAAATATTATTTGCTTACAGGCTGAAGTGCACATTAGGCAGAGCTACATGCAAAATGTAGCACAGAGGTTAGAAAATATGTCACTGAAATATAAGCTGCTGAAGACAAAAATCAGTTGGAGAAAGCAAAGTGGTAGAGAAGTGATTTGAACCAAGAATCTGTCACTTCAAGTTAACAAAGGGTTAACTCTTGCTTTAAGTAATTTTTTAAATGGAATTTTACAAACAGCATTGACTTGAAAAAAGGCACATACTCACAGTGCCAGTAACAGACATTTGTACTTGTCAAGAATGAAATGGAAACTTCCTTAGTAAAAGACGTGTAGTGGTGGAGCTGATCTTTGGATTTTTGACTGTGATATGTTAAGACTAAAGAGTATTGTGGCATGGTGTATTGGGTTTGTGTGGCAAGGTTTTGGTAGTGGTGGGGCTGCAGGGGTGGCTTCTGTGAGAAGCTGCTAGAAACTTCCCCTATGTCCAATGGAACCAATGCCAGCCGGCTCCAGGACAGACCCACTACTGGCCAAGGTCAAGCCCATCAGCAACAGTGGCAGCACCTCTGTAATAACATATTTAAGGAGGAAAAAAAATAATGGCAACTTCAACCATAGAGAGGAGTGAGAATATGTGATAGAAACAACTCTGCAGACACGAAAGTCAGTGAAGAAGGAGGCGGGGAGGTGCTCCAGGTGCCAGGGCAGAGATTCCCCTGCAGCCCATGGTGAAGACCATGGTGAGGCAGGCTGTTCCCCTGCAGCCCATGGAGGTTAATGGTGGAGCAGATCCACCTGCAGCCTGTGCAGGACCCTGCACCAGAGCAGGTGGGTGCACCTGAAGAAGACTCTGACCCTGAGAGGAGCCCATGCTTAAGCAGGTTTGCTGGCAGGACTTGTGATCCCACAGAGGATGCTGGAGGAGTCTGTTCCTGAAGGACTCCACCCTATGTAAGGGACCCATGACAGAGCAGTTTGTGAGAACCTGCAGCATCGTGGGAAGGACTCATGTTGGAGAAGTTCATGGAGGACTGTGTCCCGTGGAAGGGACCCCATGCTGGGGCAGGAGAAGAGTGTGAAGAGTCCTCCCCTTGAGGAGGAAGGAGTGGCAAAGACAACGTGTGATGAACTGACCACAACGCCTCTTCACTGGAGGGGCAGGAGGGTGTGAGAGAGGGAGTAAAGTTAAGACCCGGGGTGGGGGGGAAGGTGTTTTTTTAAGATTTGGTTCATTTCTCATTATTCCACATGCCAGAGGAACAGATGCCAGCCAGAGGGACCTGGACAAGCTGGAGAAGTGTGCCCATGTGAACCTCATGAGGTTCAACAAGGCCAAGTGCAAGGTCCTGCACCTGGGTTGGGGCAATACCTTATATCAATACAGGCTGGGGGATGATGTGATCTGGAGCAGCCTGGTAGAGTGGGGTGGTGGACTCGGGAGTACTGGTGGATGAAAGGCTGGACATGAGCCAACAGTGTGCAGTTTCAGGCTAGAGACCCAACTATGTCCTGGGCTGCATTAAAAGAAGTGTGGCCAGCAGGTCAAGGCGAGTCATCCTGCCACTCTGCTTTGCTTTGGTGAGACCTCACCTGGAGTACTGTGTCCAGCTCTGAAGTCTTCAGCACAAAAAAGACATGGACCTGTTGAAGAGTCTCCAGAGGAGGGCCACAAAAATCATCAGAGGGATGGAGCACCTCCGTTATGAGGACAGGCTGAGAGAGTTGGGGTTGTTAGCCTGGAAAAGAGAAGGCTCTGGGGAGACCTTATTGCAGCCTCTCAATACTTAAATGGGGCCTACAAAAAAGATGGGGCCAACGTTTTTAGCAAGGCCTGTTGTGACAGGACAAGAGGTAATCATTTTAAACTAAAGGAGAGAAGATTTACACTGGGTATAAGGAAGAAATTTTTTGCAAAGATGGTGGTGAAACGCTGGCACAGATTGCTCAGAGAGGTGGTAGACACCCCATCCCTGGAAACATTCAAGGTCCGGGCAACCTGATCTAGTTGAAGGTGTCCCTGCTCACTGCAGGGGGCGTTGAACTAGGTGACCTCTGAAGGTCCCTTCCAACCCAAAGCATTCTATGATTCTATGATTCTATGATTCTACTCTGATTATTTATTTGATTTTATGTCTCATTATGCTACTCTGATTTGATTGGTAATAAATTACATTAATTTTGCCATAACAGTAATTGGTGAATGATCTTTCGTGTCCTTTTTTCTCTCTCTTGTCCAGCTGAGGAAGATTTTGGTGGGACCATGGCATCCAGCCAAGGCAAACCCTACATACACAGTAATTGTTTAGTCCTTGCTGAGGGTACAGTGCTTCTTTACTCTCTATATTTCACAGTTTATTATAATTTGTAGCCATTTTATTTTACAAAGGATCTTAGCAGGAGAGCAGGCAAGGATGAATTTGCAAGACAGAGCATCTTGCTAGAGCCTTTACTAACCCAGCTGCTTAGTGCTTGACCAACCAGAGAGGGATTAAATATAAATCCGTAAATCATTCTGGCCTTAATTTCTTAATACTTCAGATGGAGATTGAAAAATAGAACAGGTGACTACCAAACAGCTGTCATTTAAATAAATATAGTTAAATGAATACCTTATATTTTACTATAAAGAACGCCTATGTTCTCAGCTCCATACCCAATCCACTTAAATTCCGTGTTCTCAGTTTAAAGCTGACAAAGAAGCAAGAGGGTACATACTGCGCAAAGAAAGGCTGAACTCCAGGAAAATGCAGAGTGAGGTCTCCAAAGCACTGCCCCAATCACCTAGCAGGAATATTACTGGTTCTCTGGGAAGAGTGACATTGAGTATTTCTCACAGCCTCAGGGGCTGTGAGGTTTCATGGCAGTGCCCTGCACAGTGATGGACATGGCAGAGCTTGGTTCTTTCACTGGCGGCAGAAATAGAGTTTATACTGGTTAAGCCATCTAGCCCGGCTCTGGCTAAATCACACTGGCCCAGACTGGTCCACAGGCTGCTTTGCTCTTTGCTAACTGGCTTTCCATGCTGCTGCAGCTAGGTTGCCGGGTGTGCTTCACACCACGCCAGAGCATGGCTGCTTGGAGCATGCCTCTGCCTGCTGCCTGGCCAAGGGGATGCTTGGCCTCTGCTCCTAGCATGTCCCAGCAGACCATGCAGCATGGCCGCAGATCCAGCTGGAAAAGACCCACAGTTCTTCGCTTTGGCTGGGACCCCATGGGAGTGTACCACAACCTCTCACTGCTCTTCCCACCTGCAGAACCTGCCCCACCTCCTCCAGCACCTAGTATGCTCACCCGGGTTAAAGTATCAGGTTCATGACAACACTTGAACTTGAGCTGCTGACCCAAGTTAAAACTGAACAGCTACTCACAGCTCTTTGAAATCAGGTTAGTGAACCTAGATTAAGAAGATATCTTTCTTCCTATACTAGTAAATGCATACTCTCAAAGATGCTCTCTCACTTTGTTGGCTTGTTTTGGGGTTGTGGTCTTGCCCAGACTCTCAGGTACTTAATACCAGCCTGTACTTTTTCCACCGGAAAGCAAATGAGCAAGGTCGTTTCTGTGCAGACCGAGTGTACGTTTGTGTGAGATGTTTTAATAAGAGCAGCCCTGGAATGTAAATATAACACGCCCGGCTCTATTTACAGAAGAGGCTGAGGATGTAGCATACATTTACATATCATTATTGTAATAAGGAAGAGTAACTTTCCATGTCTCCGAGCGCTTCTCTTGCTTCTAGAAGCTGTGAAGAAGGGAGACAGCAAACAGGGAGTCTGTCAGGAAGGAGGATCTGGTGTAAAGGACATACAAAGAGAAGGCAGGATTGACCGAAAACCCAGGGGTGGCTGTAAAAAAAGCTTATTTAAAATTACCTCTGTAATTTTAACAGTTCCACCTGTGGGTATATTATGTTCCTAGTGGAGATGTTGTTATGAAATTAAGGCAAACATGTTGCATTATTCCTGTTGATCATCCTTATGTTTATTCATACAGTGTAGGGTAATTTACTCAAATGTTAACTTCTGGAGTTTCTCACCATAAGGGAACTGGATACAAGGAAAAAGAGGAAAAGTAGTCCAGCCTTGGCTGTAGATGCCCCCTCACAGTCCAAAATAATTTTAACTAAGCACAAAGCAATCTCCTCCACAAGGCTGTTCTTGCTGAAGAGGCAGACGGGCAGTAACACAAGCTCTGCTCCTCAGCTGGAAGCCAGCGGGCAGCAAGGGGAGCACAGAGCTGATCTAAGGCAGGAGGGTCAGCTGGGGGAGCAGTTACTGGGTACTGCCAGAACGGGGCTGGGCAGCAGCGGTGGTGCCTCTGCGTGGTCAGAAGATACATCTCTTGCAGTGGCCTGGGGCACCTTCCTCTTTTAAAAGAGTCCAGTTTTATTTATCGTCATGAATATCATGTTGCTTTAAAAGTCACTTGTTGTACACAATGTGTATCTTGTAATTTTGAGGATGCACAGGCGTTTGCAAGGTCACAAATGTTCAGGGAGAAGAAAAAACTCCACAGCAAGCCAATGGGAACACAAAAGAAGCAATATCTAATATCACTTCCCTCAAAATAAAGTGAGTTGCTTTGCCTAGGTAAAGATTAGCTCTGTGTCCTGCAGAAGGGAAGTCTGATACTTGGCTCACAACAAAATAAACAGAACATTTCAGCCTGTTCAAGTGAATAATTAAATATTCAACTTTACATATGGCCAAGCAGTTGATGGATGCTAAAATGGGAGCCATTCTGAATGTGCTTGGATTTCCAGGCGTACTGTGTTTATTTGGCGAGTAAGTTTTTGTGGTCTGAAGCTAAGCTAATAACACTACCTGACTTTTTTCTTCATTTTAACTTTCCAGCTTAATTGATAATTTCTGTAACACAGCTGAATCCTTGTAAAAGCCAACAGCAGCAATCCATAAGTCCTGACTGACTGCTGGCTTTATACTGACTGGTTGCTGTTTTAACAAGATGCTGAGGAATGTATAGGCTGTGGATAAAAGACATGGGAGTAACAAGAACTGACTTATGTCTGTAATTGGTCTTACTTATTCATGTAAAGATTGGTGATGTTGCAGGAGGAAATGCTCAAAGGTCTGCCCTCAAGCTCTTGGTGTCAAAGTTAATGGTGTCAAGTTCCAAGAACCCCTTAAAAGCCAACCCTAATTGCAAGTATGTACTTCTGCCAGGTCCCAATAGCAATTAGAAGGGAGGAGATCGAGTTCCATCTCTCTGAGGGCCCTTTTCCAAGATTTTTCTGGGCTGAAACCTTCCTGGCTCCACTGGCAGAGGGCTCCTTCGCAGCCCCTGGGAATAAGGAACCACAAAAGGAGCAGACAAAAAAGGCTCATGACATCCCTAACCATACTTACGGGCAAGAAAACGTGCAAAACCCCGCTGGCGTGTCAGGACGGTGATCAGCAGCTCACTTCAAAGTATTAGTTATTGAGACTGGTGAGGTCCAGGAGGCTTAGTCACACAGCAGCTTAGTCAGCTCTGCATCTCTTCAGCCTGTCCCAGACCCAGAGGGGTTAGGATCACCACGCAGGGAAATTTAGAGCAAATCCCGAACGTCAGCCAGCCTGCGGGACGGTCTCCTCTTGCTGAAAGTTTCAGCCATATTTATTCCCTCACCTGTATGTCCCATCCAACACCTAGGTGATAAGGGTCATTGGGGTAAGCAACACAGCTCCAGGACTATTTTTCCAAGTAGCCAACAAGCATGAACAGCTAAAAATTGAAAAATTTCAATTAAAACAAGAATACAGCCTGTGGCATGGTAAGAGAGCCACACTTAGTTATATCCAAGTGTTCTGTCTTGTGACTGATGAGCGCCTTTATCATATAGAAATGAGTATTGCTATAAACAGAGTCTCTGTTCCTCTTGGAAAGGATACTGTAACTTTCCAAATACAGCTACAGCCGCTTTCCCAAGAAGTCCATCCCTGGCCACGTGTGTGCTGGCTGTATCAAAATGGCAGCTGTGGCATAAGCTCCCGCTTCTCCACAGCCAGAGAAATTACTAATTGAGTAGCTCAGTAAGCTTAAAACAGGATCCACAGTAATTTAGAGAGCATGTGAGCTTGTTTGGATACACAGGACGTAGCTGTGCCGTTGACTGACTGACGTTTTGCTACAAGGTGGTGTTTTTTCAGAGGGTACCAACCTGTTTCTGCAGATGCAGTGGAGGGGGAATAGCTCTGAATTCCACCACCTAGGCGCCTTTTATCTTTCAGCCCTTTCAGGCAGCGAGGAACAGGAACTGTCACTATTGCGTAAGTTACATTCTCTCTTCTCTTACGTATGTAAATGCCTAATCCCGTATGTAAAAGCAGTGGTACACAGTAAGCAAATATCTTATTTAGAGAGCGTTGTGGAAGGCTTGGATTATGGCCCGGTAAGAACGCTCAGTAACAGCAGCAGTGTTCCCAAATTCCTTTTTCAAGAGTTTGCACAACCAGTAAAAGGAGCTCTAAACTCTCACTGAAAATTGATACAATTTGTTTGTTGATATAGTTACCGTCATCTGCAGTTGTATAATTTATTATCGCCTACTGCTGCTGGGGATAATAAAAGAGTGAGTGGGTTTTGTGATGTGAGTAAAACATGAGCACAAAATCTCCACTGGAAATACTGAGTCACTTAATGAACATGTAGACCACAGATTCATCGTTTATTATTCATTATGCAGGTTACAGATGAGCCTGAAATAGAGGAGTCTGCTCAGGTTTGTGTGCACATCTGCCAGCGCACCCAGGCTGGAAGGGGGAGGAAGGCTGTCCGGCCCTGGATGTCGCTTCAGACCCTCTCCAAAGACAGAGGCCAGAGACAAAGTTTGGATGCAACAGACTGTACTGCAACCTCCTCCAGGCTTACAGGTTTTGGCTGATCTCCAATGTAAATGTTATTAAAGACGTCATTGAAGGAGTAGCGGTCAGGGGTGTCCGTATTCTTATAAACAACAGATAAGAGATCCGAGATATCACAGCTTCTTTGGACTCCGGTGTCTACCTCCTGTGCAGCAGCAGCTGGCTGGACCTGGGTAGCCTTGCCTCCTGGCAGCGAAGCAGGCCAGGGCAGAGTCCAGATATGTCCACAGCGTGGTTTGTTGTAGTCATGCAGATGTGCCAGGCTGACACAAGCTGATGAAGCAGCTGGTGGGACCCTCAGCTCTGAGGGACAGATTCTGCCCTGAAGGTAGACCCTGGGCAGCGCTCAGCAGGAAGGAAAAGCAAGATGCATGTCTCCTTGCAGGAAGCCTGTACAGCCCTGCGGTCAGGCCAGAGGCCACAACTGGTGACTTAGGCATTTATTTTAGATCCTTGGGAGGAGGGAAGCACCTGCTGAGAGAAATGCAGGGGATGGGAGCACTTCAGTGGTGCAGAGCAGCAGGGATCACGGACCTGCCAGCCTCAGAAGTGGCTCTGGAAGCAGGTCCTGCCTCAGAGCTTTAGCTAGAGGAATAAGGGCAGTGCTTTACTTCAGCCTCCTTCTCCCCTGGTGCACTTGCCTAACCCAAAACAAGGAGCACTACCTGCCTTTTCAAGCCTGGAAACTAGCTCACCTGCTTGCAGGCGGAAAAATCCCAAACCTTTGAAGATGATGTGTAGCTGTGCCAATGGGTGACACCTGTCACAGCATTCATAAACTACTAAGAGTTTGCCATTTGCATTTGACATTTGCATTTTGTAGGTGTAATACAAGGAAGCTGGTGTTCGGTGTAAGCCCAAATGCTAATTCTGCGTGAGTTTCAGGACAGGGGAGGGAATAGGAGGAATAGTGGGATAGCTGCTCTAATTGATTAAACCCCCTTGCTCATTTTTTTTCAGCTGTAGACCATTCTAAGTATTGCCTCCCCTGGGATAAGTAACCACTTGCAGATTTAGCCGTCGTGGCGGTACTGGTAGACATCAGTGTAACTCCCCCAGAGTGAAGCATTTATTTCCTTTCTCACATACAGTCCATTATTGATGATTTCCAGGAAAAGATCTGCAGTCACATTTTTCTTCATTGCCTAAGCCCTTAGAGGTATCTCAATCATTAAACATGTTTCATCAGTCTTTTTTTTTTTTTTTTTTTTTTTTTTTGCAAATCAATGTGCAGTGCTGCAATTCGAATCTCTAGAAAGGCTGTAATTTCCTTGGATCGTCACAACTCTGTTGTAATAAAATGGGCAAAATGCTTAATGGCAACCTCAGTGCTATTTTTTGCAGACAGTCGTGGTTCAACATTTAGATGAATGCTCACCCAGCTTACAAACCCAAGGGCATTCAAGCTCAGGTGCCGAAGTATGGGCATGCTCTCCATCTGGATCCCTTTGTGCACTTGTCAGGGTGTCTACAAAATGCCAGTCTAAAAGACAGGACCACCATCTTACCTAGAAATCATGTTACAGGCATTCATATTTTCAGTGCATTTTACACTCTTCTCCACCTCTTGAAAAGCCACTCTACTCATCTGCAGTTGAAAACACATCTATACAAATTCAATCCTGCAGGAGTTTCCTAGGTAACCAGTGCTTTGGCACAGAAAACCTCTACATGGCAGAAGGAGCCAAAACACCCGTTAGCATTTCCACTCCTTTTCAATCCTTTTGAAACATGCAAAGATACAAACAAACACCACAGAAGCATTAAAAAAAAACCAAACCAAAACCAAAACCAAACCAACCAACAACAAGAAAGCCAATGGCAAGGATATTCAGCTGCTCTGTTTAAGTTTCATTGAGGAAATTCTGCATCTGCCATAACATAGGTCAGATCTGGAGACAAGACCAATCTAAGGTCTCAAACCATTTCTCAAGGGTTGGACCTCTCCGGGTTAGTTTCATAGATCCCAAACACCTTTCTAGGCTCTGAGTCATGTCTGTAGTGTGGACAGATATTTCAGGATTGTGCTGGGAGCTAAAAATTTGAGTTTCTACTCTCCCAACTTTCTTACTGTAGCCAGCCTTTGGTGGGCCTTACAAGGGCTGCAGGGCAAGGACCATTATCTCCAGCCTATTAGTGGGCTCTGAGGAGGCGTCTCCTCAGACTACCTAGTAACACCCTCCTGTTCAATACTCCCTTTTTCATTGCTTGTCTGAGCTGTGATCACTACTGTGGGATCACACCAGCCCTCATTTCTAGTGCTCTGCACATGGCTGCAACTCCCTTATCAAAGGTTCCTCTACCAGAAAATGAGGGAGAGACTCTGCAGTTCCCACGGTGGGACTGGTGTCTAGAGGACTCCGGTGGAGGAACGGCAATGAGGGAAGGGGCAGGGTGACTCCTGAGTTTGCTCCGGTTGCCTTGCTGTAGGCCAGCAAGTACAGCTGGTTCAGTGGCACAGTTGGTGTTGCTGTGGTGAGGCAGAATGCATTTCCTTGTTTTGAGTGCAAGAAAAAAGCAAATTCTTGCCCTCACCTAATATCCACACGTGGTACATTTAGACACTGGAAAAAAAGCTGCAGCCTGAAGCCAGGATGATATTAGAAGAGATTGGGCTGCAAAGCTACAGTGACAGCCCTTCCTAGCATCTCTTTCATTCACACACACACACACACACACACATACACACACACACACACACACACACACACACACACACGTGCACACACACACACACACAGACACACACACACACAGACACACACGCACACACACACACACACACATACAAGGAAGCTGATCCCTACAAAGAGGTAACTAAGGCGAGGGGGAAACCTAGGAGTGGCTGGCATAAAATGCCCTAAAGGGGAGGAGCGGTCTCTGGAATGTGCATCTGAAGGGCTTGGGCTGGTGTCAACTTCTGTGAACAAGTCTTGCTGAATCTTGCATACATACCCGGGTGAAGCCAACTTGGCAGGCCTTCACCAGCCCAGTTCATGAGGAAGTGAGAGGGCTTCATAACTGGAGGCTGTAGCTTGCAGGCAAGGGCGTCCCTTCTCTGCCTGCAATTGTGCCAGTTTGCTGAAGGGCAGCATGTGCACATCAGACTGGAGCATAGTTCAAAAGAAACAAGTGTTGCCTGCAGCTGTCCTCACTTCAGAGCATGTTATAGCAGGTTAAAGGCTGCTGTAAGCTATGCCAACTACCAACCTGAGGAGCTTTTCTGGCAACCGAATGTTGCCAGGACATAAGGATACTCTAGTCATGTCCCCTGGAACAGCCTCACCTCCAGGAGCTTGGGGGAAAATGCCAGAGAGACCTTCTGTGGACCTCCTGCGTCTTGCAGAGGAGAGGGGAGCTCCAAAGAGTTGGAAATGCAGTGTTAAGTGTAGGAAGTTTTGTGCTATGACCAAGTGTGGAGCTGCCACATAGTGCAGCTGCCCTGCCACACTAGCTAATATGAGAACTGGTAGTTTTTACAGTTGCAGACATTTATGCCAGAGATCTTTCAAAGCACTTGGTATAAAGCGAGCGCTTCCCTCATTGCCATCTAGCAGAATCCTGCTGCTGAAGTGCAGCTGTCACTAGCAGGGAGCAGCAAAGCATGTTGGCCCCTGCTGAACCTCAGAGCTGTACCAAGGTGAGTATCATTCTTCTGGTTGTGCTCCCCTTTTAGATTCCCTGGGTTAGAGTCCTAAACCAGACCCATGTGTTTTTAGCACCTCCTGATTTGAGTAGTGAGGCACCAGCGCTGGTCTCAGGGCTCAGTCATTGCACATATGCGCTGTCCAACAGCCTGTAGCTGGGCTGTGAGATTCTCCATGCCAGGTCAGCCTGAGCCTGAATTCTAGCAAACTTTGGTTTTACTCTTTGAGGGTGTTGGTGAGCTGAAGGCATGAAGACTTTAATCCAGTCACTTGTCAATTTAAACGCCGCAGTCGCTATATGGGGCCACACAAAACAGTCTTTTGTAGTTCCTTGCTTCAGTTCCTTCAAGATGTTTAATGCTTTTTTATGGCTCAGATATTAGATTAGACCTCGCCCTCCCAAACCTAGCCTGCTTTTTTGTCCAGTCTGACTGAGCAAGACCTTTCCTTTTATGCCCTTACCAACTGACCTTTCTCAGATAGTGGCTAGATGAGCAGTGCCTGAGTTATCAAACCATTCTGGCTGTCAGCAGTAATACCTGAAACCTTCCTCCTTAAACAGGTTATCATCAAAGTTTAATAATCCTCTAGCACAAATGTTCATCGGTCACAAGAAATTCTGCTGATGTATCGGATTTGCAGCTTAATATGAAAGTAACAAAGTTGTAGTGGCAGTACAGCACACTCTAACAATAAAAGTAATACTCAGAAAACAAAAACAAGGCTTGTTCTTGACCACGCAGTAGCCTGACATTAATCTGCCAGAGTAGCCACTGCAAAAAACGCAGGAATGGGGACAAATGAGCTTTTTTAACACTCCTTAGTGGAACTGCATTGATTTGAGTGAGTTCATAATCACTAAGGAACCACAGAAAAGGGTTGGTTATTAGATAAAAGCATTATTTCTTTTTATGCTTTATGAATTCTCCTTCAAAACTTTTGAGTTTTGACTGTTTTGGGAGCCCTTATGTGAAACCAGCAGACAAGCTCAGCCAGTGACCGTACACCTGGCTTCACTGTCTCTACAGCTATACCTCCAACAACATGGAAAAAACACTACTCTTACCTCCACCTCCCGCTCCCCCCCCCCCCCCATATAAAAGTGCTGAATAAAGCAGACGCCTGTTTTTAGATACTACAGCGGAGCTCTCTGCGACCCCGGCTCCGAGTCCGCAGCAGCACCGTTGCCCGCCGCAAGCTCTGCTCCCGCGCCCCGCCGGCCTGCTCGGCCTCAGCTGACCGGCCGGGCACACCGGGGCGGGCGGGGTAACCTGACCGCGGTGTGAAGGGCCAGCCAGGCGGGCTAAAGCTTGGATTTAGCCCGAGAGACGGGAGGAACTCGGGCGCTGCGCTAAGCCGAGCCCGGCCCGGCGACAAACCGCCTCCGCCAACGGCCCGCGGTGGGCCTGCCCGCGGCAGGCGGTGCTGAGGCGCCCTCCGGCGGCCGCAGGGAGAGAGGCAGGCGGCGGGGCGGGGCAACGGCCCGCCGTGAGGTACCGGCGGCTCCGTGTGGCACCGGCGGCCCCGTGTGGCACCGGCGGCCTCGTGTGGCTCCAGCTCCTCGTGAGGCACCGCGGCCCCGTGAGGTACCGGCGGCCCCGTGAGGTACCGGCGGCCCCGTGAGGTACCGGGGGCGCCGGCAGTGGCCTCCTGCCCTTCCGCGGGGCGCTCGCTCCCCTAATAACGTGTTTGAAGGCTTTTGGTCCTTTTCCGCTGGGTGCAAGCAGCCTGCAAGCAGGGGGCACTTTCCTCGAAATAAATGTCCTTAAGCAGATTTATTTTCCTAAATCAATAACACTCTTCGCAAGGGCTGGCTCTCCAGCGGTTGCCCGCAGTGGCAGGTTTTCCATCACAGAGCCCCTCAGCCAACCCCGCCTCCATCGCACTGGGCCAGGCGCTGTCCAGGGCCGCGTCAACAGTCACAGGGCCCAGTGCCACGCTCCCTGGCTGCTCTTCTGAAGTGGGTGGCTTTCCAGAAAATGCCATCTTTTGGTCTTATTTGTTAGGGCATTGTTGAGAGGACACAGTCCCAGCACAAAGTCCAAGTCAGGTCAGGCACGTACACCATGAAGCTAGATGCCTGCGAGCTCTTTGTCGATAAAATTCAAGGAGGTGACAATCTGAACTACAACTATCACTAGACCCATATCTGGTGTTAGGTGTTATCTGGATGTCCTGGAGGAGTGAGAAGCATGGGCAGAGGTCCGATGGTCTCATTCTTCCATTTTTCCGCCCTGGACAGATGAGCAGTTACCTCCACCCATGCAGGTGTAAATTGACGGACTTTGTGCAACTAACATAAGCGATAAGCTTGTCTACAGTCATCCACACACTCGCGTCTACACCAATGATGTCATGTAAAAAACTGGGTATAAATATTGCCCCAATATCGACCCTAAATTGGGACAGGAGAAGACTCGGAACCATACCGATGGACGGACTGACGAATTCGCTCCCTCTCTCCACCCCCTCACTGGGGATGCCCAGTGGGTAAGATTCTCTACCTCAGCCTACGCTGAGTGACACTATTCTCCCCAGGTGTATTTTGTGTGGTTATAATTGCAATTTTACTTACTTCTATTGCACTGTTCGTGCATTAACAACGGGCTTATTTTACCATGTAGCCAGGCTACAACAGACAGGTTGTAAGCTCCTTCGGTATCAGACCTATGCTGTCTCTCTGGTAAATAAGCTATAGCTAAACCTGCGGTTCGTTTATCAACAGCAATACAAAAAGAACTTGTAAATGTTGCAATGTAAATAAACCGTCATTATTTGTGCTCCTGATTTTGCTTGTCTCGCATATTCGGTGTCGGACTTATAAGACGGGTTTTATTTCCCCTTTTTCACAACAGGCACACACATTACAAAAATTAAAAATGAGGCTCATCTATAGGCCAGGCAACATTTGTGACAATATTCTCTTGTCACTAATGCGGCACCTTGGCTGGATGTGCTGCTGCTGACTGTCACCTCCGCTGCCACTGTGCAGCTCACCACCTCCTGACAATGAGGCTTTGTGCTTTGCAGAGCTGGAACTACTGGCTGGACTCCTGCTTTGTTTGGGGTTTGTTGAACCCAAAAGAGCCTCCCTGCACTGTATCAGTCACCTTTTGTCACAAAGGAACTCTGGGTTCGGTCTCATTGAAATCAGTGGTAAAATTGCCACATTTTTCAGTGCGGATGCAGCAGATCAAGAGTCCATTAAAAAAAAAAAAAAGCATGGTGTGCATCAGATATACACGTACAGGCTGGGAAATGGTGGTCTTAAACCAGCCACGTACAAGCAAACCAGTGAGTTGAGTTATTCAACGACCCTCCTCTGCTTTGCTCCATTCACTCTTCCTCACTAAAGAAATGTACCTGTTATCAAATCCAACAAGTATTCTCTGGAGATGACAGATACAGCTCTGAGCTGGTATTAGGCAAAGAAGTGAGGGAAGAACAAGACTAAGATTAGTTCTGGGGGGAGGTACCCACCTAAAGAACAAAGGGAGAGAAAGGTTAAGCCCTGCAGAGCAGCTCACTGGCATGGCAACCTATCTCCTTCTCCTCCTTTACATTGTGGGCTCTGTTTTAGGGAATATTTGAATGGCATAACAGAAATCTAACAAAGAAGCCCACATGTACAACAGAGCTGAAGGATTCTACCTACAGGTAGCACAGCAGTGACTTCCAGTGCAGCTGTAATTTAATTGTTTCACGCTTTCTAACAAAAGAAAACCCAATGGGTTTCTTCCCTCTGTCTTTTCATGCACATGATGAATGACAACATCCAGAGGGCTGGGGTTGTTTTTTTTTTTAACACAGATGGTTTAAGAATGCTGGTCTTTTCCACCAGCAGGCTTGGGAATCAAGGGAACTGCTGGCAGCACTGGAGGAGAACAACTGAGAGCTGAGTCCAGGCACCAAACTACACTAAATTTTGCTTCACAGTTTGCAGGAGCAATAGCCAGGGGAGAGGGCGAGACGAGGGAATCTTGCATTTTCTAGGAGAGAAGATAACGTACTTTGGCTGTCTCCCAATACTTAGAGCCTTTTTCCTACCAGGTAAAAACAAGCAAAAGAGGTCAACAAGCCACTCGTAAGCTGCCTGTGAGAAGCGTGATGATACTTCCTATTTCCAGCTATTACAGCCTTTATGTGCCTTTTGAGACTAGGTACAGAGCAGCTCAAAGATTATTTGTGCCATCAACTTACTTTTCCTCTCCTGGTTAACTCCTAGAGTCACCCGTCAGAAAGGAAAACAGTGCATCACATCTTTTTGACACACCCTGCTGGCATCAGTCAGTCTGTTTCCAGCACTGAGGTAATGAAGTTGAGCCAAATCCTTTGACCCTTCAGGAAGAAATCCTCTGCCAAATATGAGGCTTTAAGGAGCTGTTCACTCTTCTTTTTGGAGCTTTCAGTCAAAAACACAGAAGCTAAGCAGTTATGACTCAAGTTTTTCCCTGGGTCTCCCTCTTTTGTCCCCCAGGTGAACAGAGGCACCATTTTCTTCCCTTCCCTACTCTCTCTCTGTGGTCTTCAAGCTCTTGCCCTGCCCTCCACAGGGACCTCTTTCTGACTTGGGTTTACCCATCTCAGAGCACCCGATCTCTTTACCGTCCCAAGCAATGCTTTATGAGGGTTGATGCAAGATCTGCCTTCCACAGCACAGTTTTTTGAGCTTAAAATTAAATACACCTTTTACATCCCCTTAAAGTTAAGCTCACACTCAACACACATATCAGACCATCTCTGAGGAGAAAAGCATGTGCAACCTGTACATACAAGCTGCTCCATTAGAAAAAAATCATCCGTGCTCTGTAGCATTGGCTGCTAACAGACATCCAGCACTTCTAACCTGGAGCACGAGAGGGACATCTGGGGACTCGTTCCAAATCCAGAACTCTTGTTCTCTATCTGGTCCACTGACAGCTGCACTTTCAGGCCTTCACAATCATAAGGCAGTTTTCCACATGGTTTTTAAGCACTGCCTTTTTGTTGTAATTGTCATTATTCTTTTTATTGGTTGCCTGTTGGGTCCTGAGCACTCAAGAGTTGCTCACAGCCTCCAGCTCTGTCACTAGAAGAAACAGCACTTTCTAACACTGAAAGGTGAAGTTCTCGGATGCTCTCTTGGTTCCCCTTGCTGCAGCTTTAACAAACAGCAGCTCACACATAAAGCTGCTCCTGGCTTCTAACAGTCTTTGCTAGTAACTAAATATTTAGCCAATGTTTCCCTCCTGGCCATCTCTCACCCTCCGCATTACTGAAAATAATTGGTCTTTTTTGTTCCTACGTGCTAGTGTAATACTGCCATGGCTGCACTGTGTGTGGACAGTTTCTGCAGCACACAAACAGAGATATCAAAACCAGTTTCTTTCCTGAGTACACACGCTTATACTTAATTGAAATCCTGTTTTACAATATATGCTATAGTTGGCAATCTTATTTTTGGGGCGTTAAATTGCATACGAGATTCCTTAAACTCTCTAGAACTGTCTTACTGACCCTTGTATGAGATGGTTCTAAATGGTATTATTCCGTCTTCCACAATTAGTGCCATAGCATGTACACAGGCAGCTTTCTTTTGTGGAGACCTGCTGTCAGACCAAACAGGGACTAAAGACAAGGTGATGGTACTGGAAATGTGGGAGTGGTAGTTCAGTTGTACTTTCTAAAGAGCAGGAGACTGAGACATGAGCCATCTTCTGTATGAAGGACTCTGTACAGGGGATGGTATAAACTGAAGAAGACAGCCATGTCTTGATTAGTGGCGTGGCTCAAGAATTTGTATTTGGCTGTGGCTGAAATGTTGTGAGAAGGTTTAGTAGAGAAGATACTGCTTTCTGATACTTGCCAACATAAAAAAGACTTCGGGAGCCAGGACAAGAAGCTGGGATCATCTTACAGCTTCTCACTCTCTGAGGCCCTCACAACTGGTTTTTCCACATTTATGTTCTGCTGTTTCCGTATCTGTGCCATGTCTCTGAAATGGGGAATTACACCTACCCCCATTTTGTTCCTTGCAAAGTCCAGGTGCAGAGGCTGAAATCTTGGATCTCAGAGTCACCCAGAAGCATACATCCCACTGATACAAATGAGAAGGAAATGTGAAAAAGACTCTAAGTCTTCACCTATGAGGTGAATCACATATGAGGAAAAATTTCTTTACTGAAGGAGTTGTAAAGCATTGGAACAGGCTGCCCAGGGAAGTAGTTCAGTCACCATCTGTGGAGATATTTAAAGGACCTGTAGATGTGGTACTTAGCGACATGGTTTAGTGGTGACCTGGCAGTGCAGGGTTGATGGTTGGGCTTTATGAACTGAAAGGCCTTTTCCAGCCTAAATGATTCTATGATTCTATCACAGTGAAAAACCATGCCTTTCACTACAGACCCGGGGCTTTACCAAACGGGCCACTACTGATTTGTAAATGCATTTTAGCAGGGCTCTGAAATTAAGACAGGTGATCAGATTGAATAATTCTGAATTGTCTAAGGAGGCGTTGTAATAATGAACTGCTGCTCTTCACCTTTTGAAGGTAATTTTTTCAGAGGCCACCTGTGAGATTCTGTGAAACCCTCAGGTGATTTGCTTCTAGCAGCCAGCCATCTCAAACCTCCAAAAGACTCAGCTCTCAAGCACGCCTTTCTTGTACCAGCTGAGACATAAATAGAGCTGTACAATGATCGCCTCACCTGAATGCTGTATTGATACGCTGTAATCCACAGATTCTTTTTACCCTTTCCCTCAGTTACTAATAATGTTGAGTGTTAAGACACTTTGACTCAACAAGGCACAACATCTAAGGTTTTATGTCCTGATGCACAACTATGGCCTCAAATCTTACCGCTACTAAAAAGTACCTAACCAAGGGGTATTTTATTAGACACCAGGCTGTGCATTCAGGAGCTGAAACATCATCATTGGCTGGACTCTAGAAGGAGTGAAGGCAGCTTCTACTCCCATCTCTGGCATCTCAGTTGGATGAATTTGGATCACAAAACTTGGAAGAACATTTGATGTAAGTGACATGCCTGCCACAGACAACCTCCTTCGTAACCACTGTATTTAACTACCAGCATACATGGTCAGACACTGAGAAAATGCATACAAGACCCCTGCATTTTCTGTTTCTTCTGGAAAAAAAATGTCAGGGCTGAGAGCAAGGTATTAAATGAGATTCTTGTTACTCTTGCTAGATGTTAGCGGAGTTCTTAATCACTTAAGATGGCAAGAATATTAATTACCTGAATTTAGAAACCATATCCTTCAATAACGATCTGCTTTCTTGCTGATTGCTTTCTTCATCTCTGCAGAATTATAGTACGGTAACACGGGGTGAGCATTTGGGGTTTCAGAGAAGGAGCCACATTGCTGTCTGCCGTGATTTTCTTCACTGAAGTCAAAAGAAAAGTATGAGCCCCATAATTGTTTTTCCAAGAGTTAAATGGGCTGTGGATGGTAGGGTAGGACTACACAGGAGCAGCAAACAGCTGACTTCATAGAGGACAGGTTACAGCCTGTAAGTAAAATCTTGGAGTATGCAGAACAGCTGAAGAGGCCCTGGGAACTTGTATGTATAGCATCTCACACCTGGGCTGAACTCAACTTTTGGGACTGTCATTTGTTAAGTGAAAACAGGCAGCGGAAGTGCACATTATCATTTCTCTGGGAATTATGAGGGAAAAAGGTCACGAAGCTCTGGATTGTGCTATCCACTCACAGCAGTTCTGATGTCTCTATAACAGAAAGGTCAAGGCCAAAAGCTTTTTATCTGCCCACAAGGAGGGACACTAAATTTGCATTTCAATACAAAATTTAGAACATTTATTAATCACAAGGAAAATTACATTATATGACAGGGTTACGAGTTTAGTATCTTTGTTCTTACCCTGCATATGCTGTATAAGGCAGTACTGCATCCTCAAGGGAAAATCAGGAGGGAACTAAAGCTGATTTATCTGTGTATTATAATCCCAGCACTCAGCAATGAGTTTTCAAAAGGCAACAGTCCCTGGGAAAGGAGACCAGCACACAACTTACCTGTCCTATCACAGTCTACTACTTCATTCCTGAAATCTTTGCATATGTGATCCCTGTTCATCAGAAACACCACAAATGAAATAGTTCCGCGTGTTCTTTCATTGCCATTATTTTCTGTGCTCTAGAGGGAGATCAGAACTGCTGAACTCTAATTATTTCTCAGGATCAGAAAGGAACACATATCCTAGTACTGGATACAGTATTCAAAGCCGTGAGAATTATGAAATTGAGGGCTTTCTGCAACAGTATGACAAATTTTGTATTTAAACAGATCACTCCCACCACACAGAAGCAGAAATATAACATGCCTTTTGTTCAGAGATTTACCATGTTTAATTTTTTTTTTTTCAGTAGCTTAACCATGTATTCAGTTAAATAAAGTAATAAACAAAAGTGTTCAAAGTGAGGCAATATTGTCTTTATGTTATTTTTAAATTGTGATCAGGTGTCTGTGGGACATGGAAAAGTAAAAATCAAACAAAGTACACAATCTTCGCTTCTCTAATAAAATCTGGCGCCAAATCCTGCTCTCAGGTAAATTTCTATAAAGCATTGTCCATACCAGCATTGCAATACAAGGGCATATTTCTGGGTTTAGCAATGGTAAAAGATCAGGAGTTGTTGCCACGTTTTAAAGGCTCAGCACACATCGCACGGAGAGCTGGTATCTGGCTCTAACACATACTGCCCTGCTGACCTAGTGCAAGCAGTCACAGCACCGCTCAATAAACTGATTTTATTTCACCAGATGGTTATTTGGCTAAATTTGGGAGTTTTTTTACTTCAGTTTGCCTGCTTCAACAAATGAGAGCACAATTTGGCTCCTTTCTCGGTGAAAAGGAAGCCAACCAAACATGACTTTCACCAGGCCTCAGTTTTTGGCTCCAGATTTCAACATACACTATTACAGCGATCAAAAGAACCATAGAAATTACTTAACATTTTACTGTTCCTTAACACATTTCACACAGTCCTGCAGCGAGCAGAATCACAGATGAACCTCAGAACATACAGAGAGCACAACTACTACACTGGACATGAAAAGGAAATTTTATTAAACATGTTTACATAACATGAGTTGGAAGTTCATTTAAAAGCACAGGGGAGTGTTAAGACAAGTGGTCAAAATAGAAAGATACTACCTAATTTTAACTAGTTGGGTTTTGGCCACTAAGACGGAACAGGATCTAGTAGTAGTGCACCAATGCTTGAGTTCTTCCTGCTCAGCAGGTCGAGCAGTAACCAATCTGCGCCCTATGGAAAGATGGGCAGAATAATTCCCATGTGTTGAGTAATAATAAATAGTTCACTTGGTGCAGGCAGTTATGTCTATGAATTAAAACCTAGTGTGTACACAGTTTCTACATGTGTTACAGCCCCACAGTAGGAATCTACACCAAAATAGTTATTAGAAGGAATTTGGTCCGTACTACATCACGTTTTCCATAGGGTAAAAAATAAAGTCCATCTATAGACATTTAGCACCAGACTCACAGACCTAGCCTGGCTAAAACCTGCAAAATGTCTATAAGAAAAATGGATGGCTTAGATTTCTCGGTTACTTCAGTATAGTAATTACGAGCAAACTGTACAAGTACATGCAACATACAAGCTGGCCTATGTGGAACTAACATACATTATTAAATAACCTTTTTCATCTCTTTTTTACAAAACGTGCATGCAGCTTTGAACAGTTCCAAGTCATGCTGCTCTATTTGTGTGATCACAAAATTGAATGGCCTGTAAAAGGAGGGGAAACATACCAATGCACCTGCAGGAATCTGCAGTTGTTTGCACATTTACAGAATATCACAAGGGAATTCAAGGCCAAGAAGAACTCAAATGAATAAAAAGCAAATTGAAATTTGACTTTTTTCTCCAAAAAGTAAGATATCTTGCGTTAAAAAATCAAGCCTTGTGCTTGCATCAATCTCAAAGAAATGTAAACTAAAATTTGATAAAAACATTAGTAAGTGCAGAATATTTCAACTGGAATTTCCAGTGAAACACTGAACAACTCATACCATGCTCTATCCAGGGCAGACAGGTGCGTCTGAAGCGACACACAACAGAGAAGCCTGGGTACAGCTGAAAGTGTCATATGCTCAACCCATTCCTGGTCAACATTTTGGGAAGTCAAATATACATTTATACACAGAAATGTAAATATTTCCTCTCCATTTCTAGGAGGAAAATTGCATTACCAGTAACGTATTCAATGTCAAAATTAAGACTAAGCTGCTTGATATCAGTCCCCAGCAGTGGTTGCAGAATTCTTCAAAATTCTTCCATGCAAAACATCATAAACATAAAAGTTATTTTATATAATGCAAACATATCTGCTTTTTACAAAGAAAAAAAGTGGCACTGTGATGATTATTTAGTTGATTATTTATTTTTCAGATATAACTTAGATTGGTCATTTGTTCTGGGTTCCCATGTGACAGACTTGGAAGTACCAGAACTGAGAAACAATTTGAACTTGCTGGAATTGTAACTGTGGCTGTTGAACACTTTAACGATTCTTACAGAGATATGCTTCAGCCCTTTTTAGTTTGGTTTAGAAAAAGAAACGAAGGGTCTCTGTTAGCGTTGCGAGGACTTCTACAAAACTAGCAGAATCACATGGCAAAAAACTAGTGGAGTGACAAGTACAGAAAAACTGCTGAAACACCAGGAAGGTAACATTGCTTGAGGGCTCTGTCAAAATGTGAAAAACGCAACGTTGTTAACAGAGTGGGAGCTTCCAGTTTGGGTCATCTTTGATTTAGATTGAACCTAAACGTAGCTTCAATCCCTCTCCCTCTCTCTTTTTTTTGTTTTTTTTTTTTTTTTTTGGATCATTATAAGCATCAGTGATAGCTGCTAATAGATTGGCTGTTTGTGATATACCTTTGATCTGTCAATTTAAGCCATCTCTTGACAAACAGACATATTTTTGGATAACTACTACAAGCAAAACCAGAAGTGATTGTCTCTCTCCAACAGTGTTTTTTGATCATGTGAATATCTGGTTCCAATTGCTATCCTGGGTGATGTTTTTATTAGACAGCACCTGCTACTATGATCTAATGCAGGGAGACCCAGTTGAACTTTCCAGAGATGACTGGGAAGCCCTGCGTGTCAGAGGAGTCAAGGTTGGATCCACTAGTGATGAAGGTGGAAATAATTTATACCAGCCTATTACCACACTGGAAAGATCCAGTTCCTCCAGAAGGATCTGGGCAACTCCCATGAAGCATTTGTGGTCCATTCGGCCATAGTCTCCCCAAACTATTACCTAGAAGAACATAAAACACAGGTTCAGCCTTGTCCCCAAACCCACGCTTGTATGTTCACTCCTGCTGTTACGTGTAGCATAAGGAAAATGTTATTCTTAAGGGTGAATGATTGCTCTGTCTTGTGAGAAAATCTGTATGGCAGGACAGGAGTAAGAGTCAACAAAAGAGAAATGTTTAATACAGCCAGACATTTTGCAGGTCTGAAACCACAAGCCACAAGGACGCATTTGCTGGTATTCATAAAATCAAATGCTCAGTGAGTTGGAATGGGTTTATGCATATTGCTTAAACTTAAGTAAACATGCAAGTGCTTCTCCAAATAATCGCCTAAAATGGGATTAAGAAGCAACTGACCTGAAGGACTTTACCCTGTGGACTTTCATCAAAAACCAGTGTCTGCTGGTATAAAGGATCAAGGGTCTTCCGTGCAATTCTTGTCTTCTTCTTAGCTATACATGCTCCATTTTCCAATAAATACACTTTGACGTATGGAGCTGCAAACAGAACATCATTAATTTTATGTTTGGACTTAAAAAGTTCTACATTGAAGATCTGAGCTGGAGGACAAATGCCTTAAAAGGAAGCTGAGTGGAATGATAATGACCCACATTATCTTCATTGTATAATCTGAATACAATTATATATTAAAAAAATAAATGACACAGCCCATAAGAAATTAATTTTATTTTTACAAACTTTGAATGTAATGATCTAAGATGTTACTCACATAATTACGTTTCATGTCTGTCATTTTAGAAACATTTTCTTTTGCCAGGAATTAACTGTCACTGATAGCTACTCTGGCATGTCTATATATGTTTAGGGGTCAGAGATATTTCAAAACAAAATCATCAAAAGGAATATTTAAAACTAAGCCACTCAGATAACGTGGACATTAATTACTCTTTCATCTTCAGCTCCTAAGGAGGTTGTAAAACACCATTTTGGCCAAATGTTATCTAAAACAACTGTTCGGGTTGTTATGGTAAGCAGTGGTTGTGGTAGCGATTATAAATCTCTTCTAACAAAGATTTCTATAAATAAGAACTTAAAAAAATGTCCTTATAAAATGATATCATTCATTATACAAATTATTGACACAAGCACTAGCATAACCTGCTGTCTTTTTGAAGCACTGTTGTGTACAGAAGATCCTGGCATGTGGGTCTGTTAAGCTGTTTGTTTGAAGCACTTTCATCTGTTCTCCACCTCTTGTTTTGATGTGGAACAAACAGAAAGGAATTCAGCTACATCGACAAAGATATATGACTTGCCTAAGATACACAGAAATATTTCTCCAAATGTTCCTTCCAGATCAGATGATGAGTTGCTGAAAATCATTCCTTGAAAGGTGGCATGCAACTGGCAGATGCAAGGTGGTAAGAAGTGGACATTGGTAGCAAGGATATATCCACGCACACATTCCTTGTTGAAAAGCAAACCAAACAAACGCAAATGTAGCGACAGCTAACGAGGAGCTCAAAAAGCCTCGAATCCCCAGTTCATCAGCATATTTCATATTCTTGTTTTCTGTTCATATATTGCCTGGTTTTTTCCTTACCTGGGGTAGATTTAGAGCCAGGTTTTTGCGTGAGGCCACGGGCTCTAATGACTTCTACTTCTAACTGGCCCTTTTTGTCCACCATTCCAATTTGGATGTCACCTGAGAGGGAGAAGACAAACCCACATTTTAGAGAAGGAGTATGGCCTGGGAGTTAGGGTATAGGAGTGAGAAACAGAAAGCCTAGTTTGCTACTAGTCTGCTGCGTTAGTGTGCTTGTCACCTCTCCTCCTGATCCCTTTAATTTATCCATCCTTAAACCAGGACTAAAAATACATACTTAGGGAGCATGGTGCCCTCTCTTGGTGTACAGTTTACACCAGAGCTCAGTATTTCCGATCATTGGAGGCAGGCAAATTTACAGCAACACTATGGGATAACCACCACACCTTTAATTTTGCACTGGTGAATTATCCAGAGACTTCCTACCTCGGACTGTGGCCCGAGTGTGCCAGTCACTGACATGCGCTGCCCTGACAGTGGTCCCACACTCAGAGAGCCTAAAACCCAAACTCATGATCAGAAATCCCCTCAGCTGAAAGTTTCTGCCTCCAAGCTGAGATGCAAGTGCTGGCAATGTGAAGGCTCCTTGTCTGATGAAGCAGGAAGGAGAACTGCTGGTAGAGGCTAACATTGAAACCTGCTTCTGTAACTACGATTGCCTGACTGGATCCTCAGCATCCGGCAGAGACATCAACCAGACAAGGCACATAGTCATAGCACAGCTTCAGAGAATGATGCCCTACCCCTAGGAGCTCAAAAAGGTGACAATTTCCCTAGTTTTATCAATATTCCACACACATTTTTTTCTGTGAATAAAATTATGCAACATGTTAAAATAAGAACCTGCTTTTGCTACAAAATAGTCAAACTTGTTTCTCTGCCTGAGTTCTGACAAAGGACCTTTCCTGCAGGAAAAGGAAACTGTCTAGTGTGAGGCCAAGCACTGTTCTGATGTAGATCAATATAACGCAAGGGAAGTCACCTATGGGCTTATACCCGAAGCGTTATATCCCTGTGGTTTCATATATCATGGAATCAGCTGGGCAGAAACCTAACAGGCCACTTAGAATCAAAAATGCACAGGATGACATGGGCAGCTACATGACGCCTGTGCAAATAAAAGAACCATACCTGTACCCATGGAACACGTAAGTTTGTATGTATTTGACATGTAAACTCTGATTGTTCAAAAAAGCACACTCACAAATAGATAGTCCTGAACTATAGAATGTGTGGTCTGGATTTGGAAAGACAGCATTTTGAAATCAACTGGATATGAGATTTTCACATACTTGACTAAGAGTATATTAAAGCAAAGTTTATACCTTGGTACTTGAGGAATGACAGAGCAGCAGGAAAGATTTCTGTATCAATTAAACACTGCTTGAACAAACAGAGCTCTGTGTTACACTTAAAACAGTCACAGAAAAATTTCAACAAGCCTTTTTAAGAGCACATCTCCATATCACATAGCCAAAATAGAACATGCAACAGGGAACCAGAAGGGGGAGCAATAATACAAACATTTTCAAATCATCACTAGCGAAAGGATTCCACAAGAAAGCTTCTGTCTCTTCCTGCTCATGAGTTGGAAGGAGAACAATCTCATCTGCAATTTTTATTTCTGTTTCTCTCTTCTTTCTCAGAAGCGGCTCAGTAGCCCTTCCTGAAGCTGATTCTCCCAAGAGAGATGTACTGAAGGATTGGTCATTTATAATTTCCAGCAGGAAAAGTATGGTTAAAGTAGTGGATCAAGAACTCCTCACTTAGCTCCTAAAGCATGGCTAAGAATTGCTCATATATAAGCAAAAAAAAAAAAAAAACAAACCCAAACCTTTCCAAAGTTACTTACATTGTACTGCACTGCTGCACACCTTACACACTCATACTCTATTCATAACCAATATACAGCTAATGCTACTCTAGGGAAATACAGACTGGTCTGGAACACAGAGAAGATCACAAATAGCCCCAGGCAGCTGCTGTAGAAAAGGATTTCATGAAAAACACTGGCTTTATCAGCAACTGATTATTGGGCATTGCAAATGTGGGCAGAAGTTTCACATTCTGGGGTTAGATGAACTAAGCTTGGACAAGTGCAGACTTTGGCCAGACACTGTCTATTGTCACACCCAATATAATCTGTGGCAAGTAAATATAAACTCTGAGCAGCTGAGATTTTGCAGCGAGGTACAACTGGAGAAGCCTCAATAATTTTGAGTGGGAAGTGCAACTCCTGTCTTTAAATTGCAAATGAGATTAGGCGATATCTCAAATCGAGCAAATACTGTTTCTCACCCATTTTGGATGCTAACATGCTGGAACAGCAGTGACTATGCATAGTACCTTCAAGTGTACAGTGAAGGAAGTCACTTTGTAAAAGTCTTTTTACTGCTGTAGTCTGGCAGTGTGTGCATTAGTTAATTGGCTTATTACTCATTTAACAGAGGAAAACATATTATTCTTACCCATGGCAGGGGTTGCTAGCGTTTGTCGGCCTACTAACTGTGCAGGTCCGAGTCCATCGAGGAAATCACTAAACTGACTGTCAGCGCCCAGCCGTACTCCAGGAAATATTAAGCTGAAGTAAAATAAAAGCTGGTTAAGCAGAAGAACAGGATTAATTTCTATTGTCCTACAATATTTACCTCAAAATTACTACTGATACAAGGCAAGCGGCTCAGGATGTGCAACCACAAATTGTTCTGCAGCATCAGGAATGCGCTGTCTCCCATGGACCCCTAAGAAGTGTAGTGAAATTCTTACTGCACATGGACCCAAATTAGTCCATAAAACAGTTCTTGCTAAGGAGTTCTCCTGGAGCAATGAAGAGCCTGACAGGTGAATAAACTATGAGTAACCTTGCATGAGAAAACGTAAAAAGCCTCACGAGATGTAATAGCCCATCATTCTTCAAACCTGAATGCTTGATTTGCCTTATAATACAGTTTTGTACCCATACATACATCCAAACCCCATCCACATCAGTTAGAACAAACAGGGAAAACAGATGTATATACTAAGCTAATCTGATTGCTGCAGCTGCTTAATGAAGCGGTAAACTGGCGTTTAGCATTGATTAGAGCTAAACCTAACGCCACACCCTAGCCAAAATACTATGGCAGTCACAACTGGATCTACAGTTAGTTTCCACCCCTCTTTTTGGACACAACTGAACTGTAATACATCAGCACAGAATATATGAAGACATTCAAGGTCAAGTTGGACATGGCTCTGAGAAACCTGATCTAGTTGAAGATATCCCTGCTCATTCATGGGGTTGGACAAGATGACCTTTAGAGGTCCCTTCCAACCCAAACTGTTCTATGATATGTGCTTTTCCAGGCTCCTTTCTTGTATTCTAGAATCTCCACTTTCTTTTTCATAGATATTCAGTCTCCAAACAATAACAAAGGAAACAAAACAAAAAAAAAGAGAGAAGGAATGATCCATGGTGGGGAGACTCAGCTTTAACTTCCTCGTCACAATTATGAGGAACAGAACAGACTTGAAGCAAGTCTAGATAGCATCTTACCCAGCAGGCCATTCTCTATCTGATTTCCCCTCAATGGAAATCCCCTATTAGACTGGAGAAAGTAATAACAAAACTTCCTAATAAGAATAAGCAGTGTGAAAAGCTTTGATTTCCACAGTTCAGGCTTATGTGCTCCAGTCATTCAATTCACACTGAAAACTCTTTGCAAACCCCAGTTAGCTGGACAGAAAAACCCCATTCCTCTCTTCAAGACTAGTTGCTCTTACTATGCCTGCATAAATGTATAGACTGCCTGTAACTAAAGCTGGTCAGAAAATATCAGTGCAGTGCTTTTCATTAGAAAACTCTGAATAACCAAAAGGTAAGCTTTCCACAGAAGTCTAGTTGTAAGAAATCTTTTTTTTTTTTTTTTAAAGAAGGTTTCTTTAGATGGAGGAGGAAAAGAATCTCAAGATCTTCAGTTCAACCATCAGCCCACCAGTTATAGCATTCACCTAACCTCGAGATGCAACTTCAAGCCCACACTTCCTGACAAGACACACAATCTACTTCTCTTCCAAGTGGCACTACCATTCACTCTTGCCCCACTATGAAAAGTTTCTTGCTCATTTCTTCGATCTTTTTCCCCAAATGTGTTACATTTTGCTATGGAATGACTAAAAACATTGAAAATCTTCACTTGAGAGCATCCTCACTTTTCAGACACCTCTAGCTATACACATAATAAGGAAGCTTGTGAAGTACGCATTGACCTTAGTGTGTATTAATTATAATTCATTAAACTGCAGTTACTGGTCAAGCAGAAGAACGTAACAGGGTACCCAGGGTACCTACTGTAGGAATCTGCATTCTCAGCTGAGCTACACAGCTGATTGGTCTTATTAAATGCAGGCTGAGGCACGATACCGTCAATAAACTATGTGATCCTAGAAGTAAAGTCAGTATCATAACGTACACACATACACACACACAAGGAAGGAAAAATAGCCTGTTCAACCTTAACGTAAGCATTTCCTGATTGTCATCATTACCCACCTTCAGTAATGTCAAGAGTGAACTGCAGACAAAATATTACTTCAGCAACCAAAGTCAAGCTCTCACTGATTTTGATAGGAATCTCACAAGAGACAGCAAAAACTTAGCAAACAGCTTTGCTATTCTGAATACAAGATGCTATCAAAAACTGATTCATGCTCACACTAGAAATAACATCTGAAGTTAAAGGTGACATTTCTAATGTCTGAAAAAGGGCCAGAAGGAGGGAGAGAGGGAGAGGATTTTAGGATCAGCTGGCACAGTGCACACATCCCTGATTATGTGATGCAGTTGTGCAGCTAGCCCTTCACATTGCAGTTGTGTCCAACTCATGTTCTATAAATAAGCCAGTGATGCACGTGGGGCAAGTGATTAAACAGTAGAAAATTGTTTTACTGCTCATTTTTCTTACAATCATGGCTTGGCTTCGCGGACGAAGATTTGGGAAGGGCTTTGCCCACGCTTATTGCAAGCGCGTTGATGGCTGAAAAGGCCAATGCGGGATAGGCAAGACCGGTTGCAAAGAGCACACCGGAGGGTCTCCTTGGGTGGTATAGTCGAGGCACGGTTCTTTCTGCGCTGTCTTTTCTCCTCGAGCTTGATTCTACGCGTGCTCTCAAAGGAGACAGCAGCGTTATGTATGGTGTGTCTCCAAATCTCCCGATTGGAGGCCAGGGTGGACCACTGATGGTGGTCAATATGGCCTAGGCTGAGGTGTTGTTTCAGGGAGTCCTTATATCTCCTCTTTGGAGCTCTTCTCTTGCGGCAGCCGGTGGCAAGTTCACCATAGAACACGATCTTAGGGAGGCGGTGATCCGCCATCCTGGAGACGTGCCCTGCCCAACGCAGCTGCGTTTTCAGCAACATGGCCTCAATACTGGTGACGTCTGCCTGTTCAAGGACAGCAACGTTAGTCACGTAGTCAGTCCAGTGGATGTTTAGGATTGTGCGGAGGCAGCGCTGATGGAAGCGTTCGAGGAGTCGCAGATGGTGGCGGTAGATGACCCATGATTCAGACCCATACAGAAGAGTAGACAGTACCACGGTTCTGTAGACACTGATCTTTGTACTTTTCTTCAGGTGTTTATTGCACCAGACTCTTTTATGGAGTTTTCCAAAAGCTCTGTTTGCCTTTGCTATTCTGTTGTCTATCTCTTTGTCGATCGTGGCATCTGAGGAGATGATGCTACCCAGATAGCTGAACTGCTGGACTGGCTGAAGCTCTGACTCGCCAATGGTGATGTGGGGATGATGGTAATCATCTTGTGGTGCTGGTTGGTAGAGAACTACCGTCTTCTTCAAGCTGACTTCCAGCCCAAAAAGCTCAGCCGCCTCTGCAAAGCAGGATGTTAAGCGCTGCAGAGCTGCTTCTGTGTGGGCAACAAGGGCGGCATCGTCAGCAAAAAGCAGCTCGCGGACAAGGTGATTCAGGGTCTTGGTGTGGGCCTTCAGTCGCCTTAGGTTGAAAAGGCTCCCATCGGTACGATATCGGATATAAATGCCGTCTTGTTCGTCGAGGTCTGCCGTGGCCCTTTGGAGCATCATGCTGAAGAAAACTGTGAATAAAGTTGGTGCGAGAACGCAACCTTGTTTCACACCATTGGCTATTGGGAAGGGCTCAGAGAGTGCATCGCCATATCTGACTTGGCCGCGCTGCCCCTCATGTAACAGGATTATCATTTTGAGGAACTTGGGGGGACATCCTAATCGTTCCAAGATCTGCCACAGACCTTTTCTGCTCACAGTGTCAAAGGCTTTGGTGAGATCAACGAAAGTTACATAGAGACCCTTGTTCTGTTCCCTACACTTCTCTTGCAGTTGTCTGAGAACGAATACCATGTCTGTGGTACTTCTGTTGGCTCTGAAACCACACTGACTTTCAGGTAGAAGTTCTTCTGCGATAGCGGGTACCAATCTGTTCAATAGTATTCTTGCGAGGATTTTTCCAGCAATGGAGAGCAGAGTTATGCCTCGGTAGTTTGAGCAGTCTGACTTTACTCCTTTTTTCTTGTACAGGGTGATGATGATTGCATCACGGAGATCTGGTGGTAGTTCGCTTTGTTCCCAACAGCGCACAACTAGCTCGTGAAATTTAGCATGGAGCGTTTGGCCTCCATGTTTCCAGATTTCAGGCGGGATTCCGTCGACCCCAGCTGCCTTGCCGGTTTTCATCTGCTGTATGGCCTTAAGGGTCTCTCCCATAGTAGGGGCTATATCCAATTCATTTTTCACCGTTTGTTTTGGGATGAGCTGGATTCCTGAGTCTTGGACTACACGGTTGGCACTGAAGAGAGTTTGAAAGTGTTCAGACCATCGATTCAGGATGGAGGTTTTATCTGTGAGAAGCGTTTGGCCATCTGCGCTGAGTAGGGGGCTTTGAACTTGGTGTGTGGGTCCGTACGCTGCTTTCAGAGCCTCATAGAATCCTCTGTGGTCACCCAAATCTGCGCATAGTTGAGTCTTTTTTGCTAGGTTGAGCCACCACTTGTTCTGGATGTCTCGAAGTTTCTGTTGGAGTTTACTGCATGCAAGACGAAAGGCTGCTTTTCTTACATGGCAAGATGGTTGAGCGAGGTGTGCTTGGTGAGCAGATCTCTTCTTTGCCAGCAATTCCTGGATCTCTGGATTGTTTTCACCAAACCAGTCTTTGTTCTTCTTTGTGGAGAACCCTAAGAATTCTTCGGAGGACTGCAGGATGCTATTTTTAATATGTTGCCAAAGCGCTTCAGGAGAAGAGTCTATGGGACAGTCTTCAAGCCTAGTTTGAAGGTTTGCCTGGAAGCTGTCTCTCACTGCAGCTGTTTGAAGATTGTTAACTTGGAGCCTCCTCCTCAGAATGCCGCCCCTCTTAGGTTTGGGCTTAAAATGGAGGTTAAGTTTGCAGCGCACAAGGCGGTGGTCTGTTTGGCATTCTGCACTAGGCATCACTCGGGTGTGACAGACATCGCGAACGTTTCTCTGGCGCACTAAGATATAGTCAATGAGGTGCCAGTGTTTAGATCGAGGATGCATCCAGGTTGTCTTCAGGCTGTCTTTCTGCTGGAAGATAGTGTTGGTGATGGTAAGCTGCTGCTCAGCACAAAACTCTAGCAAGAGGCGACCGTTGTCATTGCAGTTTCCAACTCCATGCTTGCCTAGGACTCCTTTCCAGGCTTCAGAGTTCTTACCTACTCGGGCGTTGAAGTCACCAAGGATTATGATCTTATCATCTGCAGGAACCTTTTGAGTAAGGCGGCGCAGATCGGTGTAGAATTTGTCTTTTTCTGTAGGGTCAGCTTGGAGAGTTGGGGCATATATGCTGAAGAGAACAACATGTTGCTTGTTGTGTAGCGGGAGGCGTAAGGAGATAATGCGATCGGAATGACCTGTTGGCAAATTTTCAAGTTTAGAGGCGATGGAGTTTTTAATCATGAAGCCAACTCCGGAATGATGACTTTCGGTTTTGGGTTTGCCTGACCAATACAGTGTGTAGCCGGCACCATGTTCTTTAAGGCTGCCTTCCTCATGAAGGCGAACTTCACTGAGAGCAGCAATGTCGATGTTGAGTCGTGACAGTTCGTGAGCAATTATAGCAGAACGGCGTTCAGGACGCCCACTGTCTGCTGTATCGAGCATGGTTCTGATGTTCCAACATGCGAGTGTCAATCTGGACACACCTTTGGAGGCAGGTGTATGCCTTTGTCTCTTTGTCTTTGGTTGACCGCAGAAGAAGATGTCCGTTGGCCGCGGCTAGCCAACCGGATTGGAAGGGAGATGAGCTTTGGTTAGGCCACCTTTTCTAGGCCCCTCTCCATGCGGAGCAAGCAGTGCTCTCCTTGAAAAAGGCTGCTTGGTCATTCAGGATGCTGCCGAACGAGACTGTCATCTCCCGGGTCAGTCTCAAGCGACCAATGTCCTGAACCGCCTGCATGCAGGGTTGGGTCTGCGGCTTCCAGTGACATCTTTCCACCTGCCGTTTCGTCCCTTGCCTGTCGCTACAGGGCTTTGCAAACGTGAGTACACCCTTCAAGCCTGCGCGGTGGATTTTTTAGGTGAGGCGCAGCGTGCGCGAGACTGGCCCCACCCTTTACACCTGAGGTTCATCTGCCAGGGCCGAGCGAGCTTGGACGGTGACAGCGAAGTCCTCAGGTCGTAGGTTTGGTTAGAGTATCCTTCTCTTAGATGGATGGCCTTACAGGGCTAAACGAGCTCCATCTGCCCGGGTTTGGAGTTAGAGTTGTCCTTCTCCTAGGATGGTTGCCCGAAGGCTAGTGAGCCCATCCTGCCCGTGGACACACTTTGTCTGACCCTTCAGTTGAGACCTGTCAGGCTTGGGAGACCCTACCGGAGGCATATGCCACCACCAGCATAGCTCTCAACTTCGCAAGGGCACGCAAGCTCTTTCCCCACGGCAAGGGGGTGCCCATGAAAGAGATTTTTCTTACAAAAATATCTACATTTAACATTCTTCATTCACTGTGATCTACACCCAAAGCTGCTGTAAACTCACATTATTCTATCAAACTCATGCAAGTTTGCAGAGCATCTGAGGATTTGGTCTATAGCTAAATTACGGAATCATAGAAAACCAGTAGATTTCAGAGAAGTTTTCTAAGCCACAAAGTACAGCACCACACCGAACAGACCCCTCTGGTATCCCTTGTGCCTAAGGCATAGTGTCCTGTTTAAGGAATGTTTCTCTTTCTTCACTGCAGCAAGACATATTTAATTGTTTCACCTGAGCTTTGTTATGTGCCTCCTTTGGCTCATTCTCCTGGGGCTCCCTTCAGAGTCACTGTTAGATACTGGTAGTATTCTCATTTCACTGGCCTCTCTGTATCTTTACTCTTGCCAGAGATTGGAATAGGGATGCAGAGATCAGGGACACTGTTTAAGGCTAAGGTCAAGAGTGAAGTGGGTTTGGAGTCAGGAAACAAAGCTGAGGTATACTGAGGATCAGGAAACAACCAGAAGAGCTGGTAACTGCATCAAACCAAAAGTCTGGGACAGAAACATAGTGAAAAGTTAGGGAGTTGGTGCCAGAAGTATGGAACTGAGAATTAGGACAAATGTGGCCAGATGTGAAGAAATCTATTGTATGAGAGTGCTGAGAGAGAGGAGAATTGTCAGAGGCAGAACTGATGCTGAAGCAGCAAGAGTTGCGTAGCAGGCACAGGGGCTAAGGAAGCAGAAACAAGACATAAGATGCAGATAGTGTGACTGTGAGCTTATGATAGCTCACTTCACCTTGAAGACTGCCCTAGTTCTAAAAGATAACTTTCAAACCAAGTCCCACTATGCACGCCCAACCTGCAATATGTCCCCAAAAGAAGCAAGCACTCTGATAATCTCCCAGGCTTGCTCTCTTCACTTCCTCAGAGGCTGATTCTGGAGTCACAATTTAAGGCTCTACTTTACCGTTTTTGTCCTCCATATGCCTGCTGCGACCTCCAGATCCAGACCTTGGCTGCCCCAGCCTTGCCAAATCTGTTTACACACTCTGAGGATGGAGCAGAGGATTAGGCTGTTCCACTGAAGAGAACCTCACTGTCAGTGCTGGGCTCACAATTCTTGCATACTGCTAACCTGAGCTTCCCCAGCTCCTTCTTAGCAGGGTCCAGTTTATTGGGCCCTTTCTCACCATGGTGAATGACTGGTGCCTTACAGCCTAGAATTCCAGCATAGAGAGACAAAGGAGGATGGCAGAACGGAGTGTTGAAAGGGTAAAGGTAATGCCCTATCACAAAATCATACTGGGAAAAATATTGGGATATTTTACTCTTGTCGCTCATTCTTCATCTGATGCTTATCTACTCGGTTTTTGAGTTATTCATGATGGAGCCTGTTTTTCCTATGTGGCTCTTGCAATTCTTAGCATTATCACAGAATCGTTTGGGTGGGAAGAGACCTTGTGATCATTTAGTTCCAATCCCCCTGCCATGGGCTGGGACACTTTCCACTAGATCGGGTTGTTCAAAGCTCCATCCAACCTCACCTTGAACACTTTCAGTGATGGGGCATTCACAACTTTTCTGGGCAACTTGTTCCAGTGCCTCAACACCCTCGTAAAAAAATTGAGGGTGGTGAGATCATCCAGTGATGCAGAAACTGCACCTTTACACAGCTCCTTGCCACCATCGTGGCTGCCCTTGGCTCTTCATGCCCTATACAATGTGCAGTAGCAATTGTGGTAACACGCTAAGCATACAAAAATATCAAGCTGAAGAAGATCCAGTTTCTCATTTTTTCCGGGTCTATAGAGTGCATTTGCCTACCCCTGGCTTCCCCTTTTGTGGAGAGGCATCTCTTAAGAACTCCCGAGTGATCACTGTGCCTTGGCACACACAGTAGAGTCCCACTGAGAGCTGTGAGGAGGCTGGAATATTCATGGATACTTTTCTGCCAGATCTGCCTTTGTTCTCCTTTCCTACATACTGAGTCATTCGGCAGTGAATGAAAACAGCTGCCCCATTCCCCACAGTTTTTTGCCTGATTTCAGCTGATGGGGCAGATGGACTCTGGGTTTACAAGTCTCAATAAGACACTTGGATTAACTCCAAATTAAACTTTCTTTGTACGTAGTATTACTGAATTGGATTTCATATCACTATTACAGGGATTTACATACAACATCTGAAGTTTAATGTTGAGTTAATCCAAACATAACTCAAAGAAAAAGTACTCTATGTTTTGTTTTGTTTTGAATAATGTGGTCTGAATTTAGCTGTCTTTTGATGAACAAAATGCCTCACTGGATGACAGGGAAAATATGAATCTTTAAAAAGTCCTCACTCAATTTCAATTTTCAAGTGCCTAAAATAGTTCAGATTTACAAACATTTAAGAGGAAGAATCTGTACACAGAACTATCCCCTTTGGCCAGACCTGGGACCTCTGTTCATACCTCGAGTTTTCTCACAAAGTCAAGAAACTTCTGCATTACTGATATTTTCAATGCCACTTACTTGCCCTCGGAGCTGTAACTATTTATGCTGCCATCAGTGGATTCCCGACTTGGCTGTCGAACCATACGACTTCTCATCTCTGCTGCCATTCCTGTCTCTGTGCTCCTCTGTATGGTACTCCTTAACTTCTTGCTGCCAGCCTCTGAAAGCAGAGAAAAAGAAGCAATAGTTAGAACGACAACTTACAGCAAAGCCTTTCCTTGCAGTTTTCCAACTGTTGTCTCCAACAACAGTGATCTGACTTGACCATTACTATTTAATAATACAAAAGACTATTCTGATTGAATCAGGCTTCTCTCTTCTTCAGTGGCAAACAAGCAACATCTTCTCTTTAAAAGGGCTGCGACCTGAAGATCTTTTTTAAGGCAAACTTAGAAATTATGTGTCTTATTAATAACCTTCACACAGTTGGAATGTAGGCAGGATGACTGTGATAGCGCCTGCTAACCATACACTCAGTAAGATGTCTCTAGCCACCTTGTTAGTTAGATGACTACAAAAGAAGTTACAACTCTCTTAGAAAAAAAGAGGAAAAAATATCCTTCATGCATTCCACAGAAAAAAATGTTAAATCTTACTTATTATCAAAAATATAATAACGTGTTTTTACTCAGCAAAGTCTTACTTTTCACCACAGAAATTTTTGAAAGTAAACAGTGTGCTTTACATCTGATCTAAGCACTTGCTAAGCAGAATTAACCCTTGGAGAGTCTGTTTGGGAGATGATGGACTTCACAGTCTAGATTTACAACTGACCACTACAGAGTAATCTTGTGAAATTGTTTAAAGACTTGGTCCATTAGGAAAAGCTTCCATCACACATTCTTCAAAATGCAATTTAAGTTCCACCTGGAAAGTTTCATGTTACCCTTGAGCAAGGAGAACTTCCAGTCCTTGATGGGGGTGGTTATGGGCTTGAGGTGCAGAGGTTGAGCTACAATGAATTCTGCTGTCACATGTCAGAAATTATGCTTCTAGATGACGGTAATTGTTCTTAAAGATTTTTAATTGAAATACTTCCACCGAAGTCTCTACATGATGTATTAGCGTATGCTTCAAACGCAGTGTCCTGTTCTTTTTAATTTAGTTCAGCCTGCCATTCAATGGATAACATTACTTTCTCTCAGGAAGTAACAGATCTGGCAAAATTTCATAAGCGCATGCGAAAACATTCTCCTGCATTTGCCCCTTCATAGCAGTGCTCCTTCATTCGTTCTTTGCAAAGTGTGTGCTTCCTTTTCACAGTCTGTTCAGGGGAGCATCTGCAAAAGAAAATGTTTCTTCCACCTCCACCTGCTGTGGAGACTGAATTGCTCTGAAAAATTTGTCACCTTCCTGTTTCATATGGACATTGTTGATGTTTGAAACTGGCAGATCTTGACCTTTCTTCACATAGAAGTTACGGCTTTGGTAGCCCCCATACAGTCTGCCCATTGCTCAGGGTGTTTAAACATCCTGTGGACAATAGCTGGCCCTTGATCTTTGGGTCTGCAGAACTGGTGGAGGTCAAGGAGAAATCACACGACAGAGCAGCTCCCCCTCCCCCTGAGTTACCACAGTAAGCTCTTTGGAGCTAGCAGAAAGACAGCAAACATGGCCAAAGCAAAAAAAGAAAGAACTCCTATATTGCAGTTAGAAGAGATATCACCACAGCAAAAGGCGCTGTGGTTTTCCTCTTAAGTCTTCTGGACCAGGGTTTGTTTATCTATGGTCACCCAGAAGCAGAGATACAAATGCCTTTGAGTAGATGAAATCAGCTTCTTCCACGGATCCTTTACTCCCTTCTGAGGCCAACAGCTCTGAGTTTTTGCTGTGGGCCACTGCAACTCATCCAAATTCCTGGTCCTTGGTCAGATGAAAACACACTATTCAGTGCTGTTAAACGTGAGGTAGAGAAGGCTAGACAAGGTATACCAGGCAGGCTCCACTCAGACAATGCAGGTGGCTGTGGAAGATATTTGCTGGAACTTCAGTGACTCCGTACATAGAAAATCAAATGATACATTTTGGACCTGAGCTTTATCTTTAAAAGTAGATGGCTTACCCAGCATATCAACACTGAAAGGTAAGCTGAGCATCACAAATTAATCAAGAGGCAGCCTAAGAAGTATAACCCACATGCAGAGCCCTACACCAAAGCAGGATTCTTACAGTAGCTACACATTTGCCACCCATATTGTTTTTGACTCTCTCTCTTGCTGGGACATGTTTGAAAGTGCCTCTGCTTCCATCTGCTCCTACAAAGTGAGGGAGATTATGTGGTTTACTCCCTGCCTTCTTTTCTGGAGCCAGCCAGATCAGGCATCATGACCAAAAGGATATAAAATGGTAGAGCCTGAAATGTGGGCAGTTGAATAGGCTTGCCTGAGAGTCTTTATGGCTCAGTAAATGGGAGTGAGGAGACACTAAAGGTAGCTATAAGAGCATCATGACCTTGGCATAAATTGGGAAAGAGACATTGCTCTGGACCACCTGGACAACACACTGGATGCTGAAACTTCAGAGCTCGGCTGTTGGGAAAGCATAATGGAGAACAGAGTCATAGAAATAATGACCGTAAAAAATATCCATTCACTAAATTACAGAAAGGAATATTTTAGCTTTGAGTCACAGTAGAGATTGAAATTAGCAAGTGTAGGTTTTTTTGTTTTCAAAAAGTAATTTTACATTATCACAGATAACATCTATGTTGCTGCTCAAACATACTTCTTTGCTCCACAGATTTTAAATGCACAGACCATGAAGTAGGTATCCTCATGCATGGCCATAAGCAAGTCCACAACCTTTTCTCACTGTGCTGCAAATATCAGATTGCCTTTTTCCAAATATTTTTCAAGTCACTGCTCTCTGTCTTACTGTGCTGGATTCCACTTCCTTTTTTTCTCATCAACATTTTTTTTCAGGTTGAAGATCAAAAAAAAAATTCTTTTGCCTCCTCTTGTAACTGCTACTAATATCCACACTGGGAAATCTAGAGTCCTCCTGCATATTTCATTTTATAACCTCAGTCTTAATATTCTGCAGCACAATCAGAAATATAACATAAAAGTAACACAAGACAGGAAGTTGAAATCCATCAAGAGTTTTATGGCAGAAAGGGAATTGCTTGTACCCATGACTAAGAACAAAAGCACATGTTACACAGGTTTGGGAAGTTTTATCCTTGGTCAGTTATGCATATACCTTTTTTTTTTTCACCCACTTGTAGCAAAAAGAGTAATGAGAATGGTTTATCTTGTTGGTGTACTCCTGTAAACTTCTCAGGAGAACCCAGTACTGCAAGGGAGGGAATTGGTTAGCATACAGCTGAGCTGGAAACTGCTGTTATTTCTAAAGGAGCCCTGGTAACGTGAAGTCGCTCTGGGGTACAAATTCCAGTCCTGCCTTGACTGCACAATGAAATACGAGATCCGAACAACTACCAGAGCTTCTCCTGCTCTTGCTAATTTTTCTTTTTTTAAAAAAACCCATTAATTTTGATCTTGCATTACCTTTAATCTAGCAGTTCTGCATATAACCTTGGAACATTGTCTTTATATGGACTGTACAAGTTCAAAAAATATTTAAGTTCAATATCTATGCTATGATATGCTACGAATATTTTCTACTCGTCTGGATATCTACTGTAGAATGCTTGGTCTTGCTCCCGATTTTTATTAGTTTGATATGGACAATTAAATTTTATATGTTAACAGCTATTTGCCTGCACTGAGTAAATTACACTATATTCACTGTACAGACTGAAGATGAACTGTCTCTATACTGAATACCATTTAGGGGCAAAATTTACTCCAAAATGGTCTGTATGCTTCTGTCTGCTGTGTCAATTATGTAAGGCTTTCTGTGTGCTGAAATGCAGACTGCTGTGCTTAAACTGCATGTAAACACATAGTTTAACAGGTACAAGCTAGAGTAAAACTATTACAGAGCAATTGTGACGAATGTTTTTGCAGATTTAATAATTGATGCAAAAGGTTATTAAAAGCAGCCATCTGCTCCTACAAAATATACAGAGCTTGTAAGCGTTTTGCAATTAATCAACAACCTCATTGTAGCACTCCTGCTACAACACACTTAAACAGTGTGTGCAATGTGCAATTTCAGTCTACCTATTATAAATATAGCCTATAGTGATTCCTTTTTGGTCTGACAAGAAACTGGTCTCTGACTTTGGTTTTAGCAGACAAAAGTAACCTGATCTAAGTAATGATGAAGAGAAAAAAGCAAGCTCCCTAGTGTATGCACCATCTTACATTAGCATAAAATATCAATGCAATTGATGTCTCCCCAATTTCTGTACTTCCCAATCATCTTCAAGTATAGCAGCCAGGAGCAAAATGCTGTTGACAAGAGAATTGTGTTAGGGAGAAAGGCTCAGTGATAGTATCTATCTTCAGGATTAAGATGGCCGACTAGAGACACCTCAAGGCTAGCTTTAGGTTTCTAAAGGCATCCAATTCAGAGAGGACAATACTAGGACAAACGGCTCAAAATGACTTGTATCCATGACCGCCCTTAGCAAAGGCATGACTGAACACGCATCACCACTGGCCTCTAGGCTCCACGTGGTGCCTGGAGGCCGTGACTACATTTTGCTCGTGTTTCAGTATAGTAAGTCTGAAATATCAGGAAGGGCTGAACCATGACTTGCTGGAGCAAAACTTTTATCCTGTGATGCAAAGGTGTGTCTTACTTGACACAGGACATGGCTAGGGGACATACGAGAATATGCAAGGACACAAGCTTGGTGGTGACTTATTCAACAGGACGTTGTTAGAGGCCTCTGTAAGGCAGAAGACCACAATCCCGACAGAGTCTTCAATGAACTGCCTGTATGAAGAGGTGTCTTGAGTGAGCAGTGCCAAGAATCATATCTGAGGGCACCTAGTTGGTTAGCACCTAAAAAAGAAGCAAATTTACGTACGTGCAGCACCTGGGTTATGTGGCACAGAACATTTGTGACTGGTTCAAAAGAAGACTCCAGAGAACAAAGCATACACCACTGCTAAATCCACTAATGAAAGGGATAATAAGAAGGGTACTAATACTGAATGTCATCACATGACTCAAGGGCAAATTATTCCTGGTATCTAGCATGCCCATGCATCCAAAGAAAGCCTAAAAGAACTACAGCTCCAAACCAGCTCTGACTGAAACCCGACAGGAGAGTGACCATATTGTTGTTTTGGGAGACACCAACAAGATTACTCCAACTGGAATAGTAAGAGTCATCCTCAATTCAAGGAACTATAACGAGAAAAACCAAGGGGCACATTTCCTTCCGGTCCTTTCTGATGTGTTGCTGATTTTACAACCTCAAATTTAGCTGCCTGGAGACCTGCTAAGTTTCAAGTTCTCAGGTTCTGCAGCATCCCACTCACTCTTCATGTGGCACTTTTAAACAACAACAAAATACATTTACACCTGAATTGACAAAGTACCCCCTGGCTTACAGTCCTAAAACAGAGGAAAAAAAGAAATAATTCAAACAGCACTTGTTCTTTTACATGTGTACATCTCTCAGGTGAACTCAGTAGCAGATTGATCACAAAGACTGAAAGCACATAGTGACTATGGAGAGAAGATAAGACAGTAAAAAATATGACATTTAAATTCAATGGTTTCCTAGTCTTTATATCCTGCAATACTCCTGCAATGCTGCATTTTCCACTCTGTGTATCCTGCTATACTCTCCTGAATATATAATGCTGTTTATAAAAGGACACCTGAAATATCGCAGTAATAGTCTTTTAAATGTTTCCTCCAACTACTGCAGAATATATTCAAAGAAAGGAGAATGCTGTTTATATTCTGTGGTGTTAGATTCCAAGGTTTAAAATCCAAATATAAACCATCATGTACTTCTTCTCATTTCTAATTACTAAAACAAATCCACAAAAAACATTTATACTATTACAAATAACAAAACCTTCTAGAAAGAATATTCACCTTTTCAGCTGGCATAATTTATCAAGATTTTATTTTTTTATCAGGAGTTTGGAAAAAAAACAGTGTCTCAAACTGTATTTATAAGTTCACATATTGAGCTGGCAAAACAATTTAATTCCCAATAAATAGTTTCAGATAATACAAAAAAGATAATGCAATTAGTCTATTAATAGTCACAGTATTTTTTCTGACATAGAGACAAAGGAATAAAAGGCACCATTCCTGACAAAAGGAGACTTCACTGAAATGCTGTTAACAATGATATTAATGCATTGATGGCATTTTAGCCAGTGTACTGCAGGATCTCAGCTTTTGACTGTGTTATTCACTGAAAAGCAAACTTGCAAACTCAGACTCTTAACAGTTTGCACTTAAGTTTTCAAAGGAAAGTAACTTTACTTCTCCAACAGCTCTTACTGACCTCTGAAAAGCTAAGGTAGTACTTTGAGAACAAATGACAGGAACTGCTTAGAGGTCCATGTTCAAAACAAAAGTAAAGCATTTAAAAATCAGGCCATTATTTACTACCTGACAATGGCCTCAAAACTTTTGAGCAACTGCTTTTACACAGCTTATCTCCTTAAGAAAAGATAGTCTTTACGCACATTTACTGGAAAAAAAAAAAGGTAAAACCACACATGTGGTTTTGTATGATTATCCTGATACATATGACTTTCCCATGTCAGGGAAGAAAAGCTGTGTCTGACCAGGTCACATGTATCTTAAGAAAAGGCAAGGGTTTCTGGTCAGAAGAAGTTCAGTTATGGCTTCTGAAAGTACTATTATTTTTAGTCCGAAGACTTTCATGTTAATAGTTTTGTCTACATAATAGCAACGAAGTGAAATGCGTCACTGTCTGTCAGCCAAAATGAGGCAACCAGTGATGATATACGGTAACGAGTTTTTGCTGCTGGGATTGCACTAAATACACTTTATAAACATACAGAAATGACAGCATCTTAATTACCTTGTTCACACGTATGCAAAGAGCTATATAAAAGAAGAGTATGTCAATGAAACTGGTAATAGGTATACACAGCCAGTTCTTCAGCTCTTAAAGCCTATTTCACTGAATCTCAATTAGTCACACAACAAAGTCATGTTTTGAACAAATTATTTACTATATAAACAGTTTATAAAATTTCAAGCACTCACTTTCTCATATACTCTTGGCTTTGTTAGACTGGAGGAGAAAGCAAGACAGAATGAAATAAGAAGCTCAGAAGAGCTGTTTGCACTTTAACAGTAACATTTTGCAGCAAAACACAGCCCTATATTACAACATTGTTTATTACCAGGCAACCCTTAGAAGAGAACTGACATACGGTACAGAGATAACAGTTGTCTGCTGAAAGTGTGCTGGGACACAGCTGCCCGTTTATACACGAGGGGAAAACATAACTGTAATGCAAAAGTAAGTAGAAGAGGTTTTTTGGATAAACTAAACCAACATATTATTTCTTTAAACATATCGAAGTAACTGCATGATGCCTTCTTTGGTTCTAGACAGCCATTAAAAATTTAGTAAATTTGAGACTTTTTTAAAATAAGAGTCTTCACAAGTACAAATACTCAGTATTTACTATTAAAAACATGACAGTATGATTACTAAAAGACAATATTTTACAAGATGATATCACCAATAAGACAATTCATAAGAGATGACTAATAAAAAAAATTACTCTTGCTATGCGCCTTCAAAAAATTTCCTGACAGCTATGAGATATACATAATGGCAACCCAAAGTCTAATTCTTTTAATAATCTCTGTAAAAAATGTAAATTGAAACACTGTGAAAAACACTGGTGCCAAATCATCTTCTAGTAAAAAGATGTTACATGCCTTTTTCTACAGCTGAAAAGTTTCTGAATTATAACTCAACCCTAATTTAATGGCATGGCATACTCATCAGGAGACACTGCAGCTTCAGAAACAGTCCTTTCCTTTTTCTCACAACAATTAGCATCCAGTGAATTGATCTGAATATGCTGTACCTTTTTTTTGTAGTTTTGATTTGTGCAGATTACAACTTTCAAGCCCTTCACATTTTATTTTACCACTACCAGCACCTCCCAGGTGGGTATTATATTTCCCTTTAAAAATGCTACTAACCTGCCTTTAGAGATCATTTCTAGAGTGTATCAGATCAATGGAGTATCACACTGACACAGGTTTTTCCTTGGTGACTGTGGCATTGCAGAGTTACAACCCCAGACTAACACACACTGCTAAATCAGACTAATAAGTAGGTTCATCACAGCACCACACAGAAAATACAGGCTTACCTCTGGTTTAAGCAAAATTAAACATCAGCTACGATATAATCCTTAGCAAGCAGCTGGCACCTAAAGCAGCTTCACCTTTGTTTAAATATCTGGTGCTGTTTCTGGGTAGAATAAATCTCTGGGGTCTTGGTGTTGCCTCTCCCTCGTTCCCTTGTAACTACTTGGCACTGCAGCACCGTGAGGAATGAGCCAGTTGCTTCACTCACAAGTTCCTTTTACAACTGTGATTACATTATAGGGCCTTGCAGTGAAAGAAGCACTGAACTACCTGCCAGCTAGCACTTCATAATATACTGCCGAAAGGTTAAAAAATTCAGTCAGCAGTGTATTTGCTAGTGATGTGCAAGTAGAGGAGAGCACAAAATATTCTTGGCAACCTTGGTCGATGCATTTTTTTTACGCTGCTGTTCAGAAGTGGATGAGGAAAGTCAGATAAACCCAGAAACACATTTCTCTAACCTGGTGTTTTTGACTCATTCTGCATGAATTTTGGAACAAAACCACCTGGAAGACTGCAAAGCTGAGAAAGCATCACATTAGCATTAAATACTAAATTACAGTTACACTACAGAAAAGTCTTAATGATGTTATTGTCTTAGAGGGACTTAGGCACACCAGAGTAAAGTTTTGCTGTCTGTTAAATGCCCAGGTACATTTTTGGAACAGAACCTTATTTTTTAATTATTCCTTTAATCTTTAAACTTCATTTTGAAGAAACAGACTTTGCCATAAGACTGATTCCATGTCAAATTGTTCAGTTTTTCTGATAGTCTATTCCAAAAAAGTAATATGCTTTCCTCTTCCAATTGGTTAAGAATCAATTAATTTAACACACCTTTATCAACTTGGCATTCAAGCATTTTAGGGACCGATGTGCTTTCTCCCACTCTCTTTTACAAAGAAAGGAGGTACCCAACCTAATGTACACAGTGAATTTGGATAAAGACAGAAAAGAGGAGGGAAATAACTCAGCATTTGTCAAGCAAAACAAAGAAAACTATTTCAAAAAGAATTATAATGGGATAAATATGACAGTCATGCATGCAATAAATTTCTTTCCAGTGGATCTTCAAGTTATGGTGAAGTTCTGATTATTTAAAGTATCATAAAATTATTAATAAGAAAAATGCCACAAATTATATTGTGCATTTCAGCTAATAAACATATAACAGGACTTAGGATTGCAAGTACTGTATAGGCATAGGTGACTAACAAATTCAAAATGCTCTGCCGTAGGAATGCAGTGTATCTCATGTTACACCTATGCAGAAATGTTCACCTTTTCCCATTGCATAGGCACAGATTTCCTATATTGTGCAATGGTTAAAGTAATTTCTACCTTCTTGCTCTGCAGTCGGCATTTAGAAATGATGCTCAGAATGCCACAGAGAGGGTGGCTTACCACCTTTTTGAAAAATATGTACTCACATGGTATGCAATTCTCTTGTGATGTATGTTAAAGTGATTTAAAAAGCAAAATTCAATTCAATGGGAAGATTTATCTTCCAAAGATCAGTACAATGCCATGGTAAGATTGAAATGCTGATGTTGGTAGCTGCTAATGTTTGCATGTCACCCTCCTGAGACATGCCTTCAGCGTGTGCATGGTAAAGGCTCTGAGACCAGGCTGCTGTGTTGAGCAGTTTTACACAAAGCGCTGCGCTTTTGTCAAGTGTCCAGAAGTTGCCTCCCACTCAGGCTCTTGCTTAGGGAAACTCCACAGGGGTTTAAAGTTTAAATAAAAAATACAGGGAGGGAAGACTTTCAAACCATGGGCTCCCAGAAAGCCTCCAGTTCGGTCACAGCCTTTCTTCTTTTCCTAGCCCCAGGAAAAAAATAATTCCTTATATCTCTTGTATGCTCAAACCTCCTTTTCAGGATTGTAACTGTTTGACCTGCTCTTCTGGATCTGTAACAGAAAGGATGACCAAAAGCTCGTCTTGTTCCTCCACCACTGCAGGAAGAGCAAATTCCAGCTCCTCTGCATCCTGAAATACTAGCCTCAGACCTTACCTCAGAGTAAATGTTTCTGGGCAGGCTCCAAAGTACCACACACTCAAATAAACTTTCATTTAAAGTTTTTTCATTCCTAAACACAAATGTGCACGTTGTTCTTGCAATCTTGTTTGCACTGCTGTACCTTGTATCACCATCAATGATCCCACTGCTGTTTCAGTTACAGCAAAGTACAGCCATGCTCTTCTTCAGCCAAAGTACCTATGCTAAGGTTTACTTTGCTTTTGAATTTCTTTTTAAATGTGACTATATAAAGTCCTAAGCCAGCTATGTTGTGATGACAGACAGACCTTCCTCTGACATTTGATGTCAGCTCAGGTAACAGCTGCCAGAAGGGAGGCTAAAAACTCAGAAGAGCCTCCTTCTTTTGGTCAGCTAGAGTTCAAATCTGCTTAATGGCAGTCCTGGTGCAAAATTTATTGTTTTAATCAGCTTTTTATTCACTGTAGTCATTAAGACAGGTAAGTAGTGAGTGAAACAGCGGAACAGTTGCTGAATGTTTCCGATTTACAACAGCTCTTTGTGACATTATGTTCAGAGAGGTTTACACTAGTTACAGCAGTCAGTATTAAAAACACCTATGGACTTGGGCAGCAGATCTGTACTAGATAAACACTGCATAACTCTAAGATATAATTGTTCCCTTTGTGTTTATATTATTGGAAGTGGACAACCGTACACGGAGACTTAGTTTAGAGACAGATCGTTCAGCCAAACTTCCCAAATGAATGCTCCAGCGTAACTCTATTATGAAATCCTAAGGTTTGAATCCAGTATTGCTGGTTTATGCACTGAGGAAAACCCTACTGACAAGATATAAAGGTTCAACTGTGCCGCAGACAGACACCAGCACAAAAAATTGCCACAGCATCAGTATTGTTTGATTACTGGGCAAGGTAGGGAGAGATGTGAGATAGAAGGATTTTCTGTAACACCTTGCATTTTGCCATTAAAAATGAATCCAGGTTGTTTTTGTAGGTCCCTATGGCTGCCCATTTCTCACTTTCAGCTCTCCTTTCTGGGTTGCAAACCTTGCTTAGAGAGGAAGCACTTGCCTTTCTCAAAGGCAAAGGACATGAGAAAACAGCAATCAGACACCAGGCAGAAAGGGTACTTACACAGCAAGAGTTGTCTGTGTTTTCTTTGATAAATTATGCTAAATTTTTATTACAAAGCAAGATTTCTTTATTGCGACTGTTGGCTTGTTTGGTAATAGTTTTCTCATATAATTAATGTGTTACAAACATGATAAAAAGCTAAGAAAAATATAAGCACAAGGGAAAGTTATCCATATATTAGAAATTAATATTTGAGAGCTTCTGAATTAGAGCCAATAAATATAAGCAGACAGGGAGTGTTTACCAAATTTTAAAGCCCTTTCAAACACAAGGCAGGATGAGATGGAAAGAGAAAATGAAACAGTGCTAGTCTAGCCTTTCTCTATAGAAAAAAACACAACTCCCTCACAAATTTCTAGTTATTTCTGAAGTGAAAACACTTCAAACTGCTATGCCTACTAAAACCCAGGTTTACCAAACTACAACTTTTAATGCAACAGCGCAGGCATATTAGTAAGTTTAATGATGAAATGCACTTGTCTTCAGCTAATACAATATCCATAAATATTGCTCCATGTATGCTAATACAGGACATTACAGTACAATATGAAGATAATTCCAATACTTCCAAACTATTTAACTGGCCATTTTCCTCTTTCTATATTATCCAAAAGCAGAGGCTAAAATTTTCTTGCATAGATTTTCTTGCTTCTTTGATACCGAGGGCATGGAAAATACTATCACAGATGAAGAGATGACAACCATTTGAAAATAAACTGGAAAACAAAAATCATATATGAGCATTGGCACCAAAGAAAATGAGACAGAGTGGCAGAAAATCAAACAGCTCACTATGAAGAGAAACTTTGAAATCCATATCATAAAAACAAACAGAAAAGTCTACAATAATCAATCAGCCAGTCTGAACCACAGTTTTCAAACCCTGAATCTACTTGCAGATAGATATAGAAAGATGTCTCCCCAGTGTACATGGCACAAAATGAAAATATAATACGCAAACCTAAATTTCATGGTCCTAGGCTTACTATTGGTTAAACAGAAACTTGCCTTTTACAGTAATTTTAGTCTTTATCTTAGCATAGAATAACTCAAGCCAAGTAGTACTACATCTTTCCAGGGATTTCAATATATATTAGCTCATGGATGAAGATCATAAAATACAAAAGTGAAACAAACTTGCCTTTCATAGCAGGATTACACCATGGTGCTTGAATCTTGCAGAGCTAATGGTCTGAAGGTCAGGCTCTTTGGAACAGATGCACTAATCTCTTATTATCTGTATATTACACTCATTTTAGATAGCATTTTTTCTTGGAATGACAGATTTGCTGCTGAGGATTACTATGATAATTAATGAGAGTGCTTCTTTTTGGGTGTGTTCACAGTGTGGGAGGTTAGCTGTTATTAAGTACAGGTGTCTATAAAAATAGCAATGGCCGGTGAAATAGTAGGCAAATATAAGACACGTATATTCTATTCTAAGATGTCGTCAAAATAAGGATTAAACACAATGTATGCACAGAAGAAAAAAATAAAGATTGCTATACACAATATAAATTAAAATCACATAAGGTAAAACTTTAGATCAAAACACAGTCTTGCTCTGTTATTAAGAAATACTCTTTAAGGAAACATGCAAATCTGTTATTACAGCCTCTATAATCAGATTTTAAAATCCAAAAGAACAACAGACTCTAATATGACAGAATATTGGAGAGAAAACAGAATAAGAAACAATATAGATGGACTTTGAATAAGCTTAAGTAATATACATATTTAGTATAATAACTATTTCAGAGCCTTTAAATAATAATAATTTATGTTATTAAATACACCATCTTTAGAGTATGAAAAATATCAAAACTAGCATGTCAGGTATTAGAAAGAGGATATTTTTGAAAAGGAGTCTGCAGTCACAGGATTTATTCTATCCATTAGTGATGTAGCACTGAAGATATGTAATGAAGACAATCTCCAGTTTCTTTTGAAGCAAGTTTTGATGTAGATTTCAGTGGCAACAGAGGCCAGTATCACCGACAGATGACTCAAATCTAAACATTATTTTACTTTATAGTTCTTTCATGCAATGTGCCTGATTGCATACTGTTTACAAAAGAATACATATACATTCACAATATCTCCTATCTTCCTCAGCTTTAAATATATGTATTCAATTTTTAACAAAAAGAACATATTCTAGAGGAAAATTGAGGGCTTTTATCTCAAGAACTTCCAGTATACAGTCAGAAAAGTTCTTAGAATAATTTATGTTTTCTTCCCCAGAAATTTTTAAGTAAAAGCAATCTTTCTGACCCTTGATTAGACACTATTATCCAGCGGTCACCTTTCTCTACAGACTGCATTATGTGTATGCCAAATTGGGCAAGCAGAAGATGCACAATGAAGACCAAAACTTTTTCAAAGGCCTTAACTTTTCTACACATTTTTCTGTCATCTTCAGAGGAAGTTTGGGGTACGCAGGCTCATTGATGATATCAAACTAAATATAAAAGCATGGGTAATTTAAAACAGATCCAAAGTGCATGGTCCTGTTTTCCTCTATATCTGAAAGAAGTAGGTTTTTTATGTCTTACATATTTATTCACAAAAGCATGCAGAATTTTCACCAAGGTCCAGGTTCATCATGTGTAGATTACCATAAGACTATTCCCAGCGAAACACATATAGGACTGGACGTCACCCTCATCTGCCTACTTAATGCATCATATTTAAATAAAACTTCCAATATGTTTGTAATGTGATAACATGGTACTTCAGCAGTGAGGAAAATAATACACTTTCCCATAAAATCCTGTTCCGGCACAACAGTGCCTGAAAATCTGAAATAATTACAATTATCTAGCTACTAGGCTATGATTTATATAAAACAGTACTATGTTTTTAATATAACTCACAATTCAAGAGTTTATAGTATGTTCTATTCATGCCAACAAAGACAATAATAAATAGAGCACCAATCCAGAATCAGGGTGAAATTCTGGTCTGCTTTTGTTCAGAATTCCAAAGGGAAAAGAGAACATCTGGTGTACACTTAAGTGATCTCTTATCACGCCAACTTCCTATTCAGCAAGGCAGGTAACCACAGTATTTTCAGGTATTTTGTAAAGATAATTTTGACAGTGAAAAGCTATTATTTGGATAGAAAAACTGAATAAAAAGACTGTGTTACAGAGAGTTCAGCACTGTGCCATCAAGTAAGATAACAAATGTCACCACACTCTGTTCTGAAATACAAAACATGAGCTGAAAGAAGGGTCAACAGGATGTGAGTATAAACATACATATTTTCAAGGCTATCCAGTGATGGATGAATCTATTTGTAATTATTTTAACTTAGTTAATGAGCTGTCCACATATCTTATGCATTTCTTCATAGCTCAAAGAAGTCCACCAGATTAAAGATTTTAGGGATCTTTTTACAGTGAAGTCCCGACTCAGCTGGTGGTCAACATACCTTTTATATCAGTAAAATATGTCAAGTCATCAGGTACCACTACTTGCTCATTTAGCTTATCTTACACTGCAGAGAATAATATATTGTATTAACCTTTAAAGCAAGTCCTTCCTGGTAGAGTATTTAATTGAAAACCCGTAAATAGAAACATTCTTACTAGAGGGACACAAGAAATGAAGATGCTAAATGAAGCCAAGGATGAATGTATGCACAACCCATATTATATCCCAGCAGCACGGACGTGAGTCCTACTGTAACATGTTGTAGAGTTCAAACACTATATTACTTTCAGCCACAGATTCCCACTTCAAGAAAGCAAACACTGTCCTAGTTTGCATTGTAAACATTATCAAACTTGTTTAATATGTGATATTTAGACATGCTTTAATGTGCAGACATTTAAGGTCCCATAGAACATTTGCTTAAAACAATACCCCTAATTAAAGATCACACACGTGCTCACAGTCATACATGCACATTCGGTGGGCACTCTGGGTTGTTCCTTTTCCAGCACCATTTCAGTGAGATACCTATATCTCTTATAATGTGATCCTAGGTACTTTAAACAGTCACAGATATTTTTTAATATGGCAATTAACAGTAGTAAGTTTTCAGGAAGTCTTGGCTCTTCTGCAGACAGTGAGATTTTCAGTAGGTCAATTCCAGTCCTGGATTTTGCTCCTCAATAAAATGGGACACTGGCACTTACCATTCCTTTGTGAAATGCTTTAAGGTCCATGACTGCCAAAACCGCAAAGAACAAAGAACCATCACTACTATTAAAGAGGTCTGACATGAACCATAAAAGTCAGCACATAAATTAAGAGCGCATAAAATAAGCTGCAGTACAAAGTGGAGTTCAACTGTACACATTTACGTAGTAGCCATAGCAGTCGTTGTTCCAGTTCGGATTGCAAAATGATTGCTGTACTACTACGGCAACTCTGAACGGGATAGAAAATTTCGGACAACAAACAGAACAAAACAATCTGCAAAAGGTCATTCATTTGTTCTAGAGAACAGTCTTACCAGGTTACCAAATACCTAAGCCTTGAAATCAATGAGATTTTTCAGCATCAAGCTCTCAAGAGCAATTGATTTCTTAACAATAAGCATATCCCACCAGCAGAGAACTTTTCATGTACCAAGAGAAATGACCTGTGTATGTAACATGCTGACTAGCTTGCCTGTGGAAAGAAGGGAGGTCTTTAAGGGAAAAGGTAATGCTGTGAAGCAAAGCATCAAGGTTCACGTCTCAATTTTGCAACTTCATTTCATTCACAGTTCTTCAACAAAACACAAACAACCCTACTTCTCTATGGCACGCCGCTTCTGTCGTTAAGTACTGCCAATATTGTAGTGATGGGTACCACACGAACACGGATAAAAAGATGAGAAGAAAATCAGGAGATGCCATATCTGTCATCCTCAACTGGCATCATTCATCCCTCCTTTTGGGACCAGTCATTGATCCAACTTCACATTTGATTTGCCTCACTCTTTCTCTTCCTCACTTTTAACTCAGCTAAAGTTAATGTTGTCCAAATATTTTTGCTCTTTCAGCAACAGACTATTTGCAATTTTATATGAAAAGTAGTATCAATACAATAGTAAAAAAGCATAGCATGAATAGAGCATTAACATGTAAAAGTTATCTCCCCCCCACCCCCCAGTAAAACTAAGATAGCATATTTACAGTTCATTATACCAGCACCAAACACATGGCAGATAAATAACAGCCCACTGCAGCTTGCTGTGCTCTCTGACTGATCTTTGGAGACTAAAAGCATTATCATATTCCCAGCTTGTAGAAACTGTCAGTGTCACATAATATAAAAGAGTATTATTTTTGTTACTGGTACGCTAAAAAAAAAAGAATATGATTAGTGAAAATACTTACATTTTCATCATAAACAAGTTATCACAAGACAATGCTGTTACTACATATTCTGATATTCTACATATTGATTAATGACAATGTATGAAAGTCTTGGATCATGAGAGTTGTGCTGAAAGCACAGCTAATTAGTTACAATAAAATTACAATTCACTGTGTCTTTTCTATCTACACAGTTATTATTATTTTGCTTTGACTGGAAAGATCTATACCAGTTACATAGTGTCGGTTTTGATGATGAGGTTTGCTTATCAGAAAAGGTAAGATATTTAAGGTGATCCATCAGACATAAAATTGTCTTCCCTTACTTCTGAAATGATGACATTTGAAACAATTGACCAATGGACCTCTTAAAGGCTTTTCATGGCAGTATTTTTCTTCTGACAATCTCATTATCCTTGCTATAAACATATTGATCCCCTTCATGCAAACAATTAATACAAATATATAAAAGACACACACATATATGGAACTCTCGATTACCATTCACACAGAGACTTAAAAAACTCTGACTTTACATCTGCAACCAAATCCTGCTGCTCTTATGGATACTAAGCAATCAGCAGAGCAAATGAGAGAAACTGCTTACAAAGTAGAGAATTACTACATCTCAGTAAGACCAGTATCTGATCTCCTACAGAAATAGCATCAGAAAACTTAAGACAGTTGTACCAATAAAAAAAATGCCCTATTTAAAAATTAGTAATTTCACTGTAAGTGTGCAAAGGCACTCTTGAATGTGTACATTGAATTTTTCCATCATGCAGATGAGGATCAAACCTGGTGCTGTGACACAGTTGGCTTATTGCATGCCAAGCTGCAAGAACAAGAAAGTGTCTGTTTTGTGTAGCTCAGCAGCTGGGCTGTTTCTTAAGACCTCTTCTACCCAGGCAACTCCGCCGTGTCTCTTTTCCTCTGTGAAAGAGGGGCAACAGAAAACCATGCAGGATGCAGCAGGAAATGAAGGAGATGAAGATAGAGGAGATGAAGGACTGAGGTAGCTGGAGCCCTTGCTACTGCCTGCCTGCCTTTGAGGGGGAACCTAGGAAAGGGCTGGGTGTGGAAAGAAAGGAGGCTGTGCACAGGCTCAGTAGGACTCAGCTCACTGAACTTCAACTGTCTGTAGATGCTACACTGAAGCTAGTTGTGCCAGACTCCTCCTAGAGCAAACAGACATCTTAGCGTGCAGTTCATTTTTGCTATCTCATATCTTTACTTACGGGTGGATAAGCCATGCGCAGAACCGTACATTTCTCTCTGCTGGCTAGAAATAAAACCCGAAGTGATAAACTCACAGCTACTTTGTGGACACCTACACTTGCTCAGACTAATCCCACTCTTTGTGATTACAGCTCCTGGTCTGCTTTGAAGAATGGTGCCTCTAATTGTCAGTGGCAGGGTTCCTGCTCCCTATCTCACAGTTCCTCTCCAGCTCCTGAAGTACAGCTCATACCATACAGGTATATTTAAAAAGCATGATATGAGAGACATGAACACCCAAGATTCCTTGAAGAGATAAACGGGCTAAGTAGGAATTAGCGGCTGGAAGATTTGTGCTCAAATCTTTCTAGATGCGGCCTTTTTTTTTTTTTTTTTTGATCCAGAGCAAGCTGTCACATGCAACAGAATGGCACCATGTAAATAAAATATTCAGTTACCAGCATTTGCACAGGAAGGTTTGCTTCAAGGCCACAATGACTAGGACTGGAAAGGGACTTTTTGCACTTGCAACTATGTAAATGCTGTTAAAGTAAAACTGTGAACTGCTTCTCAAACCCCCCATAGTTTCTGTGTCACATTCTCAGTCACGGTTTCTCCTGGATTCCCCAGTCAATGACAATGGTTCATCTGTTAAGACCTAAGTCCTGAACTGGCTGTATAGTTTCTGCATAAATATATCGAAGTTGCCTGTTCCAACACATGCTAGAGATGATAGCTCTCTTCGTGCTGTGATAGGAGCCTGTGGACAGAGCTATGTATTTTTTCACATCAGAGGAGAAATACGTACAATAGAAATGCAACTCAGTTCTGTCACACAGCTCTTAGAGTGGTTTTGCCTCACAGGGCCATTACTGACACTCCAGAGAAAGAGTTTGGTTACTAGATTAATCAGATCCTATGTGTGACCTTTCTTATGTGACCACTTCACAGTACCTCTACCTAGGGAGAAGAACTTGGTGCTTAACATGGTATGCCTCTAAGGTAAAGATAACTGACTCTTTCAAAATGTTTTCCTGGTAGATTATTCCTTTGCTGTCAATAAAGACTAAACTTCAACAGAGTACTTTAGTACGCAAAAAACAAGCCAACCCTATGGCATATATACTCTGGAGTTTGTTTTCAATGCCCCTTTAACATCTTCCTCCATTAACATTTTAGTCACTTTGGAGTCCAGCCTGAAGAAAGCAGATGAGCTTTGTCAGAGAAATCCCCCCACCCTGCCCTGACCATGAACTCTAGAAAAGAGCTGCTCAGGGAGGAGAAAAGATGGTTAGTAGGATAATTTTCAAAGGGAGAGTAATGGGTAAAGCTGATTTACTTTTATACATAAATGCTAGGTCACATCTATACCTAATGCAGCGTTTCAGTCTGGCCACACTCTGAGAGAGAATGCATTGCACCATCAAATCTAATCAAACAGCAGAGCTATAAATAAAGCCATCAACAGCCATGTGAAAGCAAAACTAATCAAAACAGCAGCCCTGAGATTCCTCCCTGAAAGACTCTTTCAGACATTTTAACCTGCTTTACAAACACAAAATACATTTGCATGTACCTGCATTAAGACAACTTGTCAATCTGACAAGTTCTGTTTTGAGAACAGAGAAATCATTACAAATAAATGGATTCCCAAGGCACTGATTTTTATCACAAAGACACAAAAGCCACTATTACAAAAACAACTTTCAATACTGTTTCACACTGATATTTTACAAACACCATTTAAAATCAAAGTAAGTTACCCATTTAACCCAAGCTTCAAAAACATCAGTTTTGGACAGCCACCCGATCTCTTATCACAAAACTTCTATGCTTCATAATCACAAAAGTAAAGTAGAAAGACAACTGTTTCCTCTAGGCTTAGCATTAACCCCCTTGGATGCTTTTTGTCTGACCATGCTCAGGAGCTGTAAGTCACGTGGAAACTGGAGAGGAGGCAGCAAGAGTGTCCAAGGGGAGTAAAGCAGGTTTCCCCCCTGTACTGAGAGTGCGAAGAGGCAGTATGTCATGTTGCCATCTTATACAGACTCTTCTGCCTTGGTTTCTTTCTTCAGTAATATAAAATCAGGCATTTTTCAGAACCTAGCAGGAATGGGTGGGCAATTCTGACCAGTCAAACTTTCTACCGGGAATTTCTGCTGGGATTGCCAGACATCTAGAGCTTCCCAGAAGAAAAACATCTCATTTTCAAGACTTCTTGTAAAGCAACGCTTTTGATGCTATCAGGCAGCAGAAACTGAATTTTTTACAATATGAAAAATGACTCTAGGTAAATGAAATAAATTGTGTATGTCTGTGAGCACCACGGATTTTTATAAATACTAAGTCATTTCAAAGCAATTCTCAGGTAACTTATGAGGAAAACCACAGAAAAGATCATCGAAAAAATACTGTAGTTTACTCTTTCAGTTCTTTGAATGTCTTAAGTCTGTGATACTTCAGTTAAATATTTGTAGGCTTCAGTCTGAAAATCTAAACATATTGTCAAATTTTAGTAAATTCAACCAAGTTCAGGTATGAACCTTCCAACAGAGACCTGAGGACATTATAAGCAACATGTACTGTTTACTGAGATCTAAGTAAGTAACTATACTGAGGTCTGTACAAGAGGAAATGGTAATTCGACTTCATTATTGCACAGTATTTTCATGCCTCAGTCAGAGTCAGTCATACCAAGCAATAAATACGTAGCACCTAAAAATGCAATAGAAATTAATGCAGATTTAAACAAACTTAACATTTCACACTACTGGTCCCCTTTTGGAAGTTATACGACCATCCCATTCTAATCAAACTAAAGAGAAACTGACTCAACATCCAAATGCTGATGAAATTGTAAACATATGCCTCTGCTGATAAAAAATATTTGTACTTTGACAACACGCCAATGACTTAGAGATCCCAATGTCTCTAATTTTCTGGGCTGTTTGTTTTCTTCACCTTTTCTTGGCAATTTGAAGAAAATTTAGCAGATGCAATAAACTGGCTAGTCAAAAAGAGAGGCTAAAAACCAACATTTAATTTCAACACTTGAAATACACATACGTGTAAAAAGAAAGTACAAAAATAAAAAAGCATATTCAAATATAAACCTCTGTTACATTCTCACTAGTCTCTGATTGATTTCCTTAAAAAGAAATCACACCTGTGATGTTTTGATAGAAGTCCTTCACATGCACAGAGAGCAGTCATTTCCAAAGGATAAACCCCACCACTCATGAGCAATGTTTATACTTGAAGCGCAAGCAGATGCTGCTGAAGAGCCAAACTTTGTTCAGAAGAGGCCGAAAGTCACTGAGTGCTTCAATCCCCCTTTTTGCCTTCTCGTTGTGTATGAGATTGGTTGGCAAGAAACAAGTTTGGACTAGCAAGTAATACAATGTGCTCCTTTTAATCTCTTCTAACTTTGCCCTATTTTAAGACTTGCCAAAGTGGTTATTACTTATGTTAATTTAATGTATATGCCATCTAAACTATGGAGAAGACTCTGGGCAATAAATGTTATACAATCAGAGATCAAATTCCCCTGTCACACAGTTTACATTAGACCTACTGCTCCTTCTCTTCTTGGAAACAAAGTCAACACTGGACTGGCCAACAGCCCTGGCTACCAGATATTCTGCCAGACTGATGCAGGTGGGAACAAGGCCAGTGACTGTCCTTGTTTATCATCTGTCCTCTCCTGTCCTGCAATGCTGCTGCCATCTGCGTCTCAGCCAGCTGAACTCAACCTCCCTTCATTATCCGTAAAAAGTACTGGAGGAGGGAGTTGCTTTTAGGACTGTACCTTACGTGTGCTCAGAGAGAAGACATGCTGTGAAGGGTGGCTGTTGCCCAGACTCTTTCCTATTCACATGCAGCGCTCCTACATGGGGAAACAACGTACCAACACGGCTCTGCAGTTGGGTGAAATATTTCAGCTGAATTTTTTTTTTCAAGGAAAAAAAGAAAGAGATTTAGCAACACTGGAAAAATGTTTCGTGAACCAATACCTGCTCTATCTGATGCCGTCAGCATTTTGTTTTAAAATGTCATTCATACTTAAGGAAATACTCAAACTGAATTGTACCTTTTCAAGATGGACATCATAAGCTGTTAGATTTGAAATAATTATTCGTCCAACTGAATGACTTATCAAAAACTTGAAAATTATTTTTTTAAAAAAATCCTATGAACATTTTAAAAATAATTCTACTGATTTCTGCATATTTCACTATTTTCAGAGTATCTAAGGGCCATTACCTGTGTTGCAGACTCCATTAGTTACATTACAGATATGAATACAGATTTTTTTATAAATACATTATCAGCTGCACTAAAAGCAGCAAGCTTATTATTATTCTTGAATATCCCTTAAGAACACCTGTTGATCCTTCTTTTTTGTCTTATGTTAGGTGTACTGTTTTTCATTTGGTTTCTTATATAACAGTTGTATTCCTAGCCAAAACTACTGAAAAATCCCTTAAAGCTCATCTTCACATTCACATGTAAAAGTGCTAAATAACAATAAATAGTGTCTCTGAATCTAATGCTTCTTTGCATTCAGCTATATGCACTTTTTTTAAACTCAGCCCACCAATATCTTATCATCAAATGTATGATTACCACACATTTTTATAAATGTTTCATAAAACAAATTCTCAAGATTTTAAAAAGTCAGTTTAATTTTCTAAAATATCCAGAATTAAATAGTTTCTTGTCCCTAATGGATTTAGAGATACAATACTTGTATTTGAGATACTGTGCTGGAATCAAAGAACGTCTGCCCATATTTAGATACAAAGACCCATTTTGTTCTTGACTGTAGCTACACTGAAGCTACGTGCAAGCAAAATACTAAAAGTGATCTGTAAAAGAAAAGAGTGCAAAGACAATTTCACTTGTGTGTTTGTGGGGGAGAATTAAGAAGACTTTTGAAACAGTTTTTAAATTGTTGTGAATTCTTCAGTTACATGAGGAAACTAATACCATAAATGGTTTGTCAGAAATACTATAATGTACTGGACAGATTTCAAAATTCACTTTCTAGGAAATATTTTGATCCTCCCTCTGGAACTCTGTGTTACATTTGCTAAAAGTATCAGGGAAAAGGCCATACATAATGTGAGAACCTGCAAAACTCAACAAAAATTGGTGACATTAACTGAGTCTTGGAGGGCCATTTGAGCAGATTATTGTATATTTCAGGTCAGTTCTTCCTCAAACTTCACCTAGACACTTGGAATAACCCTGTGAAGGAAATACTGCCAATCCAGCTATTTCTGTTCTTCCCAGTTTTAGACTAGATAGCCTGAGTTCCCAAATCAATACTTACAAATTTAATGAGTTGTTTTATGCTGAACAAGCTCTCTCATTCAAATGAAAATCAAAGTTTATGTTAGTGAAGAAAAGGGCTGCTTTGAAAGAAAAAAAAATAATTTCAGGTCTATTAAAATTAAGCCAGATCATCTGGCTCTAAACAAAGGGGTCTTTATTTTTCTGTGAGACAGGAATTCATTTCTGTGCCACAGAATGAGAGTATTTTCCCTCTGGATGACTGCAGGGACTCTAAACCTTTCTACAAAATCCCACAAGTTCCAGACAGCCACAAAATGTGGACCTGATCAGAAGTATATGAAGCATAAGGAGTGTATGAAGAATAATAAAATTCAAGTTTAAGGCTGACATCCCTCAGATGGGCATTTATGTAGAAATGCTTAATGTGAAGATAGTAGGAATTTTCCCCTCTTGATAGTACTTTGGTTATCACTTAATTTCCTTTTTCTGTCACTATTTTGGTATTATTTCAACTCTGTTTATACTTGCACAAAGTAAAACTTGAGAATACAATGTGAAACAGACAAAAAAGCAAATAAAAATCCTCTTTAAACAAAGCTCAGTTAAATATAGTCAGAATTATCAGCGGGCCTTTCTATAAAACATTTCATAAACAAACCACAATAGAAATGTAACAGTGAACTACACTTATTAAATACATTTCACATATTTTGAAATTACAGTTCTAGAACACATGTATGTCATAGCTTAGCTAAAATCAAGATTATACTTTTGGAAAGGAATAAATTCTCCTAAGCCCCATGCTACTTATACATTGAAAATAGTCCGAAGTACAGTTATTACTGCAGTAATATCTGTTGAAAAGTCCAGGGAGAAATTGCAAATAGACAGAAAAGCAAATGAATACTTTTGAGTACAGGTCAACCAACTACATAACAGGAGACAAAGTCAAAATTTGTATTTCAGGAAAAAGGAAAAGAGCCACATGTAACACTAACTCAACAGAGCGGCGGGACTTTGTTTGAAAATACTAGCCCTTATTAGGAAATCTTTTGGAAGATGAGTAACTGGAAGTGAATTATGTTTCTATTAAGGGTAGTGAATTCCTCAGCTAGACAGAAACAGTAAATAAAAGAGAACATGCTTACATTCACTCAATAGTTTCAAAGAATTAAGTATCATTACTAGAACAAAGAGTTCCTCTTATAAAAATAATCAGGTCTTTTTCTTTGTTTTTAATACTACTCCTCATCCATTTGTTCATTTCTTCCCTCCTGCTGCAGAAACATTTGGGTGCATGCAGGATCGGTATGAAGTTTTCACTGGGTTCAGGGGGGTGCTCTTTGCTGCCACGGTGTCAGGTTTAGAGCCCAGAGGCCAGATCCCATCACCGTACCTAATGCACCATGACCATCCCTGCTGCTGCTCTACAGACTTTTTTTAGATTGGCTGAAAAGAGAAATCCATCTTAATGTCAATCACCCTCTGTTCTTCTTTTTGTGCAACAGAGCCATTGACCTCACAGATCACCACAACTATGCAAAGCAAGCTCTAATGGCCTGCTCTGGGAAATATAACAACCCGGATAGGAAAGACTTTCAGAAACAATACTGAACAGCCGGACAAGGCTATTGAGTGGGCTTGTCTGCAGAAAGTTATTTTTCAAGTACACACAGCCCAAGATTAAGGAAAAGATTTGCAAGTGTGCAGACTTAAGATAACAAAATGGAGGTATCTGTAGGTAAGGAAGGTCATGTGTAAATGCTAAGCGTTCTTGCAGAGATAAATGCCCAAAGCAAGCAAACACTTGGACATGCTCCTCTACAGCACACTGAACAGCAGGTGAGTTACAGGAGACTAAACTTAACCCGTGGTAATTCTAAACTCCAAGATAATGTTCTGAATCTACCATTAGAAAATTTGAGAACATGTAGCATTCTTCTGTGTGAACAGGAGACAGCAATACAGAAGAACAACATCAGAAAATAAATCCTATGAAAATAGCAATGGGATATCATGCTAGATAAGAGCCAAAAAAAGGGCTGTTTCATCTCTAGCATGCTAAATGCTTTCAGAGGTTTAAGATACCTCTCTGTGTTCTGACTGTTAGAAACTTTATAGCAATTTCGAGACAAATACGAAATTTATTCATAACAAATTTACATTAATTTGTACTTATTCCACAGTTTCTGATGGTTTTGCCCTTTATCTTCAAAAACTCTTCTGCCTTTTTGATGTTTACTCTCATGGCATTCTTACACAACATATCCCTGTTCAACTCTCGTTTTTCTAGGCTGAACATATCAGGTAATAAATCATCTTTCAAGGTATTGATTCCCACAAACTTCCAGCATTCATTTTCTGGAATGCTGAGTGACCAGTATTCCAGATGAGCTGTCAGCTGTGCTTCATTCAACAATGTTAATGTTTTCTTAGCTCTCCAAGGAAACACCTTGCCTGATGCACCCAGGATAGCATTTGCCTTTTCCCTGGTCAGATCTTCTACATAGCTTACATTCATCCTGTCATTTTTATTATACCCATGTCTTCATCCTCCTCCTGTTTTTTTCTAGATGACAGAGCTTTCAGTTTGCATCTGTAAATTTTCTTTAGACGTTCTGAAAGGAATGATCTTGCAATCTGCATTATCACATTTTATCCGAGTTCTATTGTTCGAGTCCTCAAGTACATCAGTCCTTCCTCTAGATCACGCTTTCTGCATCAGTATCGTCAGCATATTTGAGCAGCATACATACTACTTCTCATTAAAATATTAAAGAGATCTGCCTGTGGTTTTTGTCTTAGAAACTCAGCCAGTAAGCACTCTCTGACTCTGGGAGCTGATGCCTCCCTCCTAACCACTTTTTTCCTGACATCCAGTATTCATTATTGATATGCATGCCTCCCATTCAGTCTAATAATAATACACGATTTATTGAAGTCTAGATAAAATAAATCTTTTGAACTTCTGACTAGCATTCAGCTTTCTCATCAAATAAATGTAATTCTTAAAATAAGCACAATTTCTACAGTAATAGAAAAATAAACTCAGAGGTTGTGAGGTAAAAGAAACATGCTCAGAAATGCATCCTTGTCATTGTTTATAACTGAGACTCAATAAATCAAAATGAAATATGGGGGGGGGAAAAAAAAAAGCCTGACCACTGCAAGAAAAGGTTGTCACGATCCTTTTAAAAAAGTAACAAAATTATGGAAAGAAGCAATGGCTTTTTCAGGAAAGAAAACAAAGGCCTCCACCCTGCAGCATATTTTATTTTTGAGTTATCATCTGCTTTATCTGTCCATACTATCTAGATCTGCATGAAATCTCTTGTTATATCATAAAACTACTACAAAGATGGACAGAAAATTATCCCTGCTGGCATTACCAAAGAAAGGCTGCGAAAATGAAAAACTGGTATTTTTTTTTCAAGCCGTTTCTACTCTGAAATGATGTAACTCTGAGCCTAGCAAGACTGCTTTACTCTGCTTAAATGCCATGTTTCTCAGGCAGTGTTATTCTTACCACAGCATAGTGGTGCTTGCTAAAGTCACTAAGAACCTCCAGTGAACTATCACACTTTCCACCTTCCAACCCAAACCATTGTAGGATTCTATGAATCTTAAAGCACACCTCTGCATGTACCAGAACTGACAAGGATCCAGGGATGGCAATACTTCTGTCTATCTGAGACTGAGCTTTCCTTTTCTCCAGAACTCATCTCACGGGTGATACCCTTACCGTCTCGATGCACTTTGAAATGTATTATGGTGTCTCTATTTATGGTATAAAGTCTGCAAGAAAACTCTTTCCTCCTATGGCAGCAGTTTTTATCTCTTTCAAAACAAACCTGGAACACCAAATCAAAATTATCAATACTGCCCTCAGTCACTCATTGGTTGGGAAACTGTAATGGAAGAATATCTGTAGGATAATAGAGTGTTGTATCACAAAATCACGCAACAGATGATGATTTCCTATCATAATCTATTTTCCTATCATTTTCCTAGATTTAATGTTTAGTTGCTGTAATTATTTGGAAAATCTACAGTTACATATTTATTTTGTATATATGTATATATTTATTTACAAAAATCAGGCTGCCAAAGAAAGCTAGAAAAGTTGAATTATAACTAAAATTGTACAAAATATGCCTGGAGTTATCTTCATTCTTCTGTGGTCTTTCTGGGGGATTTGCTTTTTTTCTTTCCCTTTCCCTTTTCCTTTCTTTTTAGCTGTGATAGCATAAGCAGAGCTGGATTTCCATTAGGAATACTGCCAGAAGATTACAAGCTTTTTTTGATGAACTATAAAATCTATCCAATTTGTGGGCACAATGGAAAAAAACATACTAAGTAAGGATTTCATTATTTTAATGAACAATTACTAAAAGTATTTTGAAATCTCAAACATAATTGAAATGAAGGTGCAGCAGAAAGATACACTTTTCCTTGCAGATATACATAAACACAAGCCCCAATTCTTTCACTGACAATTTCATATGGCACTGAACAAGGGTGCACTAAATAATGCAATTACTGGTCCTTCTAAATCTAACATGCAAGTGGATCTGCCCCATATAGGCAAAGAAGTCCACGTGTGTATAGACAGACACATACATGCACAGGCTCACACACACTTTCTCCTTTTTCAACTGAAAATAAACTCAGAAATAATATCTACCTATAGCTGTTACATACACTCCACTTCTATTTTAATATAAGATTAAATCTATGCAGTATGCTAAAACCAAGAATTATCTGCAAAGATTTGAATTCCATACTGACCACATCTTTAAATGAAAAAAAGAAAGATGGAAGTTAATTTTACTGATTTTGAAGACAGTAGTAAACTTGAATTTCTGATCTACATGTTCCACAAAAATACGGATTTTCAAGAAATATCTGACCTTTTGTTTTATTTCTGATCTTCTATTTTGAGTTTTCAGAAACAAGTATCTAGGTATGTCATGCATACCCAACTTACAATCACAGAAATCATAGGAAAAATCCCCTAAGCTTACCAATTCAAGAGAAACCATTTCAGTATTTTTTTATACTTCCTTTAAAATACACGCTTTGTGTCAACAGCACACCTTCAGTTACTGATCTGTGGTAGAAGTTCCTACCTGGCACCACTTTTTGGAGGCACATACACCTCCACTCCAGTTTTAAAACTTCAGAAATTGGCAATTAGAACCAATTTTCACATAACCTATTTTAAGGACCTAGTTTATATTATCTTGTCAAAACAGATTTCTTTTTTAATTGTCGATAGTGGAGACATTATTAAGTCACTTAGGCACAACACATTAAAATGAATAAAAACTTTTTAGATTTTTCTTCCCCTCTTGTACACTATAGGAAGGAAGCAAAGTGGGTCTCTGATTTAGGGCATGAGTATTTAGTCTCCAACAATGGATTTTCTTTGGAAAATCTATCAAGTCTCATATGCATATTGTTCTTAAAAACGCATTAATTCAACTCACTGATTTCTGACATAATTTAACTAAAAAATTAGTGACTGACAAAACGTGTCACATTTTATATTTGCTCTGCTTATACCAAAGATAGATAGTACTGTTTGCCTGAGCCACAGTAAGGCAAAGTAAATATTTTCAACTCTGTTTTACATTCATGAATTTTCATATTTGATTTGCTGTTTGAGTTTCATTATAACTTTAGGTGCTCCATTACTTGCAAAATTCCTATTGTTTTGGAATTTACACCAAGCAAAATTTGGAGAGCTACAGGTATCTTTCTATGACAAATGGGAACATCCGAGACTTAAATAGGTTACACTGAGAAGTATTTGGAAATCCCAGTTTTGATTTTAAGCTATTTACTGACTTAACTGAGAAGAGCGTTAGGGCTCGTGCAAGGCAAATCTTCCTACGTTTGACAGTCCCCTGTGCCCTCCTCTTAGGCAGAGCCCTGGACGCTGGTCAGAGCTGGACTTCTGAGTAAGAGGGAGCAAAGATTTTCTCTGTTACAGTAATTCCTATTTCAATGAGATTTAGGAGCTAGAAAGGAACGCCAGATCAAACCACAAAAATAGTCTATATAATATTTAAAATATTTTGTCCTTTATATTAAAATGGAGTAAAACATCAACGTAAAATCCTTTTTGTAATACAACACCACACTTTAAGAGCACGTCATTGATTCTGATGCATCTAAAATAACATCTTACTGTACACAACTATCTCTATTCTAGTCTAATATTCAGGCAGAATGAATTTTTGAACAACACAATATTAATTACAAATCTGGGCTTCAAATATGCCTACTACATCTATCATTTGGTCCAACTGCATGATTATGCTTTCTGGCTTAAAATTCATAAATAAGTAGTGTAGGAAAGTATCCCAATCTCTTTGTTAAAGCTGACCAAGCTTTACATTTTGGAAGAATCACTGCTACTTCTCATCTGGCAATAAAAGGAAACCAAGGAAAAAGGGTGAGATGTCTGATGATATAAATAAACAATATTGTTACTTACCTTAGTTTAGATTACCCTGACTGTGTGAGGGGAATGCTGCAATATGTGTGCATTCTATGCTATGCTGACGCTTTTCCTCTTTCTTTCCTTTTTTTAATAAGAAAGAACCCTCAGGGTCAGGTCCTGCTCCTGAAGATAAGAGCAGAAGTCTTCACTTGGGTTCAATAGGAGCAGGACAGGGACTTTAAAAGATTTTTTTTTTCCTTTTGTATCTTTCTGTATGAGCTTTTGTTCCTTCAGGCTATGCAGATATGAAGCTTTTAAGATTTATGAAGTTGCAATAAAGAGTTGGAAGTCTTAGGTTCCTAATGAAGCATCACACTGTCGTCTTATTTATCTGAATCACTGACCCCAATTTGCCAGTGCTGGTTTAAAAGAAAAAATATTGGATTTACTCTTGACTAAGAAATCAAAGGTAGTTTTTAAAAATGTATTTTTTTTTGCCATTACAGGTACAACTTTTTACCCAAGTTACGTAACTGCCATTCATTTGCTCAGATTTCAACCCCCATTCATACTCAACTCCTCTGCTAGAAGAAATCTCCTATACATAAAAAGTTTCTTTTAGCCAAATCATTATCCACTGTTGATATGCACATGTGTCTCTTGGCATTTCCTTCCCTACCTATAAGGTACAAAGGCTTCTAAGAGATAAAAAGGCTTCTAAGAGATAAAAACATTTTTCACTGATCAGGACAGAAAGTTTTTATGGTACATATGCTAAAAGGCATTATATATTGTTTCTTGCAGATGCCTAATGACCAAAGAAAATTAGTATCTCAGAAATTTATTCACAGCTGGGAAATCTTCTCTCCCGAGTGTCTATATCCATATACAAATACATGTAACACAGATGCCACAGATGAAATAACGGTAAACCATGTTTGGTGAGAGTCCTGTTTCCAAAGAGCGTGTGTCTTACTCACCTGTTTGGCTAAGTTGAGATGTGCTTCTGCTCCTTCGTGACACTATGGCAACCACTTTGGCACTAAGGCTGGAACGCCTTTTCTTCCCACCTGTTCCAACCATGCCGACAGCCGTGTCTGACTGACTCCCATCATTGTGCTCCAGCTTATACATCTCTCCGCTCACACTTGTGCTCTTAGTGATTCTCCCTGAAGTCCCCATCCGTCTGCCTTGCATTTTAGGAGTAAATGTACTACAGTTACAAAGTAAAAACAAACACGTTAATTTGTCTGTGTAGCAGCATTTCCAAAAGCCTCTTTTTTTATTAGTAAATTACTTTTAAGTCTTGATACTGTTTCATTTATTCACACACACACAAAAAAAGGTTAATTTGATGCTCCTCAGAGTATGTATTTTCAGTGTTATAATTGTTCTTCACTTCTTTGAGGGAAATAAACAAAACGAACACTTTCCCATGTTTTTCAGAGTGACAAAAAGAGAGACATGCAACATTAAAACTCACGTGGAGCCTTTCAGTCTGTATCTCCACAATACAGAAAAGCAACAAAACAGCAATTTTATTACCACAGAAAATGAATATGGGCCAAGAGAATATATGTAGGTTAGTAAATGTATCTTATCGACACTGTTCACTAAAGCCTAAGAGAAATGAAGATATTATATGTAGTATTTCTTAGGTCTTTGCTCTCCCACTTCTTTAAAGGTAAATGCAATAATCACAGTATGAAGGAAAAGTAATTTTGAGGCAAAAACCCTCTAATAACCCACTAGGACTTCCTTTGATTGACAGAAAGATGAATCACTCTGCCAGTTCTGTTTTTCTATAGCTATCACATTGTATTTGAATTGTTTCTATACCAATCCTTTTTCCAGTCAGTCCTGTGTACTGGATAATGTATTCAGAATCATGCTCTACAGAACAATCTTAAACACATGCAGGACATACCAATACACAGTCCTAACCCTGCTACGACCAAGCAACGCCCTGGCTCCAACGGCAATACCAAGTTAGCTATCAGTCTGCGGAGACACAAAGATTTAAGCTGCAGCCCGACTCACTTCAGATGTAGTTGTTACATCAGCCTAGTACATGGGTAATTCCTTGATCTTGTGTTGCTGATTAGTAGACCTACTGGCAAAACACTAATTTTAGGGAATTTCTTTTTCTTCAGTAATTCTGTATTTTGAAGTAAAATTTTGAATTTATTTGTTAAGCAACAGCCCTGATCTCCCTCCCAGCAGGTTCCCTTCCCAGCAGATGTGATGGCCTGATCCTGCCCTACCCCCACCACATCAAAAATAAGAAAGAGGGGATCAGAGGGCCAAGCTTCCTTATGTCATGGCAAGTTTCAGACATATTGGAAATCTTGTCAGGAAGAAGTAAAGGAGTCTATTAGAGAAGAACTGGCATCTTGTGACTTCTACAGATCTGGGCCCTGCTAAAGCTTAAATCAGTTCTGTCCAAAGATAGATCCAGGGAAGTATAAAACAATGTATACATAAATTATGTTTTACTGACAGTTACCAGGGTTTACTAATGTATGACCATAGATAAGAGCAAATGAAAACAGGCAATATTTTTTGAAGAAGAAGCTGGAAAATTAAAGTCCTTGAATAGACAACACTTAATAGAAAGGTCATTATCAATCTCTGCATCAGCATTTAACTATGTTCAGCACTATGTTTAGGATCTGCTCCTGTTAAGTTCAGACAAAAAAAAAAACCAGCTACCACGGTCACACAGAACAAGGTGCTGTGATCACTGAAATGCTCAAGAACAAGTTGTGGTGGACTACGTGAGTTACACTGAGCTTAAAATAGGTTCTCTCTTGTTCCCTTCTATCACACTGTGACTGGCTTTTGGGTTTGCATGTCAAAAATAGGAGGACGTAAGTATTTTGATGTTTCATGTAAAATTCCTTTGTATTTTACTGTATATCTCCCCCAGCACACACTCCCTTGCATGTATATGAGCACACACACATACACACGAATATATATATTCAATCATTCTAGGAAGAATTTTAACTGCACTTTTTAGTAATTATTAAAAAAAAAAAACAACTCAGAAAAGATCACCTTCCATAAATATGCAAGTATCAAGAAAAGGTTTGTATAAGGCAAACTAGTTCTGTCACTAATAATAATAATAATATCAAAATAATATCAAATAATATCAAATTAAGAAAAATGCTCAAATATTTCTGATGTTCAAAATAGAGACCAATTTTCTTGAGGGAGATAAATATTAACATATTTGCTTTAATATAAATCATGTCCCATAGTACAGGCTTTTACTTCACAGGCTACATACACTGCTGCTTCTTAACGCTGCAGTGATCACTAAATAATGATATTTTTATTGTTCATGCAATGCAATAACCTCAACTTTACAAAATATCTAACCTACCAACTACTTTTGTTTCAAGTTACAGATCTCTTTCTGTAACTTTCTCTTCTCTCCACAAACACTGTAACATGAAAAAAAATGAGTTGGGATTCTCACATAGGAGTCATTATTATTCAAATAGCAAATTAATTTAAAAAAGCAGTGATGAAGATCACAAAATTCATGCTGAAAATTTATTGATAAAAATATTTTTCTACAATTTGAGAAGATTTAGTGAAGTTTATCTTTCTTAATTTTAAGGCTGGATATTGGTCCATAGCTCTAGCGCAGAATTCTGGCTATAGCCAGAGAATCTTAAGAAAGGTTTTCTCTTTAAGAAGAAGCGGTGTTATTAACTTGAACACTTATCAAGAAAACCTTAAAACTAGAGATCAAATGTACAGTATGATAATACTGTCTAAACATAGAATCAGCCTTCATCATTAGCTCCAAGTGCTATCACACAATCCCCATGTCCAAACAGAAACTTCAATCTCTAATTCAGTATCAGGGCTTGCCAACATCATTCTTGCATCAGCCAGTTTTCAATGCCGAGTCCCTTTTCCTCCTCTGCTGAGGACACAAGCCCGCCCACTAGCACCCATAGGGTGCTATAAGGCAACACACCACTGACTGGTTTGCTTTTCTGGAGGAGGAGGCACTTTGCCATTTCAAGCAGACCAAAAGTACAGTCTGATACTTGGAGCGGGCAGAATCACAACGGCCTCCTTTTTAGGGGTCCTGTTTTCTATTTTGACTAGACATGGATAATTCCTTTCCAGGACTGCTTGGAATTGAATTTCAGTGACTATTTCTGCAATGCTGATGATGTCCCTACTCAAAGCTTTCTGTAGTCATTTTGTTACCATTTTGAGCCACGGAGTTGTTGTCCCTTCTGGAACTCTTGAGTTTATGCATCAATTCTTCAGTATGAGAGAGGGAAGAAATTGAAAATACTCTTTTGAGAGCATCTGTTGACATTTGAGCTATATTGACATGTACTTTGCAGGCATACTAATCTATAACGTATCACTTACAGTAATAAAGTTTAATGGACTATAAAATCTGCCATGCAATTAAAGAAATTATTGTTTATCATACTATTGACTTTGCTCTACTGAATTTCAAGTGTTTATGAATATAATAGCTACTAATCTTATGATATTTTTATGGCAATCTTCACTTTTTTTTGTACCACAGAGCTGAAATGCTCTAATCTCACATTATTTAGTATGAGTTTAGGAGACAATGATGTTCATCAACAGAGAAATAAGAATTGACAAGAATAAGTATCATAACTTCAGGAAAATCTGATTTTTAATTATTAATTCCCTAATTCAAGGACTAGGAATACTTTTTGAATAATAGATAAATTACTTTTTCACAGACCCATATATATTTAAATTTTCATTCTTTGTGACAGGTAGAGGGACCTAGAAGATCCACCTTAATAAAAAAAAGATTGAGATATTTGGAATTCAGATTAATCTGGTTTTTACCTTGAAAATATCCAGTCTTACTTTCCTAGGAAATATGTTCTAGTGTACTTCTGTACCAAGTAACTATTACTTTGCTAGAAAGAGGCTTAATAGGACAGGACCAAGGATAAATCCTACAGCTGTCCAATACTTCCCTTTGTCATAACTAAGCAAACAGATTAAGATCTCTTAGCATTCATCTAATCCCTGGGCTAGTTTATTATTTGACCTCAACTGGAATGGTATTAAAAGGATGAGCATTTACAATTCAGCCTTCTTGTGCCATCTAATAGAGTACCCTTAGAACACAGTATTTCTCCATTCCATTACTGGCTGTCACGTGGAGATACAGCTCGTAGCTCACATTGTTACTTTCTTCGGTGTGGTCAGAGTTTAATTTATGAAGTACAAAGAAGCAAAAGACCTGCATGAATTTACGTATGTACTTTTGCACTTAAGCCTAAAATTTTATTTTCCTTTACTGGCCTTGCCGGGAATATCGACACATTCACTTAAATGCAGATACAAGCTTTTGCAGGCCTGTGGCTAAAATTGGTAAATTATTAAGTTATATTTTTGATTCAAACCTAGTTATCATAACACAATAAATAAATACAGTTTTCAGTAGCAGGATAACTAAGAATAACACATTTATCAGTATATTCCATTTATTTCTGAATGAAATAATGAACTAAATTTTTACTTAAAATTATTTACCATCTTAACGATTCTTTCAATGACTAGTTCAGCAAAATTCTTATGCTATTTCTAATTGGCATAACACCACCATCAATGTGTATATTAAGACAATCTGTCTGTAACTCTGTTTTACTTCACATATATTTAGCACAGGAAAGAGTCAATTGTTTATTTATTTGTTTGTTGTTTGTTTAAATTGAAGTAAACCACTAAGGCAAAAAATCCCTTTGACCCCAGCAAGTGCAAAGCCATCCCCCAGCCTGGGCTCCCCGGTGCTGTCCTTCAGTACCAGGGTCCTCCGCTGCCTCTGAGCTCCCGCATCGGCTGAGCAGACACTGCTTCCTTTACCAAGGGAAAACACATTTTCCTGCCAAAACCTATGCAGTTCAGACAGATCCTATCTAAAGTGGTATCTGCACTATACAAGGCTAAAGCAAGACTGTATTTACATGTCAGCCATCAGAGTTGCGAAAGAAAGCAGCACTCTCAGTTTTGCAAGCTGCCACTACCTGAAAGTTGTAATTGTATCTGTGGGAATGAAGAATGAACTATTAAGAGAAAAAAAATTACTCAAAAAGTAGCTTTAGTTACAAGCTGCCATAAAAATTAACCCCGAGACAAATTCTATAAATTAACACATATAAGGACATTGTGATTCTTCTTGCTTATAATAAACTATAGCATAGACAAGTATCTAGAACTGAAACAAATCCAATTACATGTATTAATCATTGTCTATCTTTCTACATTCAGATATATAACACATGTATTCAAGATGCATAAATTATACTGGACACATTATTCGGATTGACAAATTATTATGTAGATATACACTAGTATTTCTCAGTAACTATATAAAATACCTGTCACTAGTACATATCACCTGAAAAAGAAAGATAGTAAGACACAAGAAGCTAGAACCAGCTTTGCCTGTAAACTCACCTATGTAATATCTGGACGTATATCCTTCTAGGGAAAGAATCTCAAGTGACTAGCCGTTGCTAAAATTACAGTATTTCCTTCATTCTCTTAGACTTACTGATGATTTATAAAAAAGACTTCAGGTGTTTATTTTCATGATCACTCATTTTTACTCCATTCATTTTTCCAGTAATGCAAGCCATGAGTAAATAAATAATACCCTGTATTCCTTGATGTATAGATGATATTTTAATTTAAGTTCTTTCCACACAGTTGCCGTAACTTGAATCTCTTGATAGAATCCCTGGCCTTCACCGGCATAAGCTAGCAAGCTTCCTTTCTCTTCTGCTGAATGCAGAATCACGTACTAATTCATTGCCCCTATGGCACCCTTTTGCAATGAGGTAGCTCATGAATACTAATAACCTCCTAAACATGTAATAGTTGTGGACCAAAGGGAAGATGAGCACTCCTTTATAATGTGGTACATTATGTTTCTAAAAATAAACTTAGTCTTGTTATTAGTGTTATATGATACATAATTAATAAATCCAAATCTAAATTACCTATTCACAAATTGCTCAATCAGTCTTAGAATATATAGCTGTATTACATGCGATATATAACATTTGCTGCAAGATTAATTACCGTACAATCTATGGTATTTCATAAATTATTTCAAGCAAGGTGCTTTACAAATCAAAGGACAAACACATATCCTATATTAAAGTTCTCTCTAGTTAGTCAAGAGACTTTTCTGGACCGAAAAAAAAGTTAGTTGATTCAATGAAAATAATTTTGTACAGTCTGTACCAACTGGAACTACATATTGATCTAACATGCACTTTGAAATATAATAAATCCATGAAATAGCTATTAGAATCAGAAAAAAACTTGCTTCTCCTGTAAAGTCACCATATTAGAGTGCTGTTGGTGTATTAAGATAGCTGAAATCAGTAACTCTTGAAAATTATATCTGTCCTTGACAATATTCTTGTATCCTCAAAAGAGCTACTCGGTGACACAGATACTGCCCTGGAATGACACGGTCCCAGCCCCATTGTGTTCAGTGTGTAAGCTCTCATCGAGGTAACGGTTGGGAAGATTTCATTACAACAGTCTCCTCTGGGAGCTTAACTGCTTAACATCCTACTTGGAAGATCAGGTAATTTTCATGTTGGAAAATGGCATCAGAATCTGTTTTGTGAAAATGCCTCTCAGTAACACACTGACCAGTGAATTATGCAAGTTTCACAGCTCTAACAGATGTCTATTTTTTAAACTTGTAAAAGCAGCATTTCTCCATGAAATGAAAGAATAATAGTTTGGAAAGTAAGTCTGAACATGACAAAAGATAAGCAGATTTTAACTCCTTTCCAAGAACACTTCATCAAGTTAATTTATATTCTCTGAAACAAGCAGAGCCATTGTCTCTCATATGCAGGAGCCCGTGTATCTGCCTGTGCATCCCCATGGCACTGTCAGCCTGAAGCCAACTAATCACATGAATCGTAAAACAAAACCGACACAAAAGCAGTTAGTTACTGCAGGGCATTTGCTATTAATGCTGATGTGGACAGGCTCATGGGAATCAAAGGGCAAACAGCTCAAATGACCCAAACTTGACTGCAAATAGCCATGGATTTATTAAGTTCAAGTGTTCCAAACACAGCAAGCCTGTAACTGTTAAATCTGTATCAAGAAAAGAGGTATATCAGAGTTTGTGTATGACAACACAAAAATATGGAGTTTTTAAACGCTCACCACTGAATGTAGGAAACTTTCTTCAGTAACAAGAAAGCTGAATTCACCAGTTTCTCTTTCTTTGTATAATGCTCAGCAATACCATATTATTCTCCTTGTTACAACATGTTGTGTCACTCTTTCTCCCCCCAAAGCATGAGATGCTAAGTACCTGTGACCTCACTGCTTCTGACGTAAAAGGCTTTATTTCATTGACATGAAAATCAGTTGCTCACTGCTCCTTCACTAGAAGCAAATAATAGCAACAGGCAATAGTCACAAAACAGGGGATGGAGGAAGAAAATCTGAAAGGCTAATTGGAACAGTGGAAGGATAGGACTAAAAAGAACATAAAGAAACATTCTTAAAAAGATAAACTGAGATGAAGATAAAGCAAGAGCTACTCTGAGTTCTGCGCTATGGCTAAAACTATTTTTCCACATTTCTTCATTCTAAAAATAACATGTACTGCCTGTTAAAAATGTCAGTGTTATGAGTTACATTTCATCTTAACTTCAATAATTAAATGAAAAAACAATTAAAATTATTTTTCAGTCTTTTTCAAATCATTAAGAAAGGCTGCTGGTAATGTGACAATTTCTTTGAAAGAGGAAGCATAATTAGATAATTAAAAATGCACAAGCAATGCTCCATAGTACATTTTTCATGTACAGATGTTCTGAAGGGATTAAAGACTCAATCTCCTTCCCTTTCTGACAGACACATAAAGCAGTTATAATGATGGCTTTAAAAAAATCATTAGATAATGAATAATTAGAACATTAATTACTCTGACTTCACCTTGGTTTTGTATATAAATGACCTCAGAACCGTAAGTTTCCATCTGTAACATACTGTTTGGGGGTAAAAAGGACACACTGTATTTTTTAAACAGCTTAGTTTAACAGTTTTCTTATATCTTTCCTCCATGATAATAATTTGGAGGCTATTGCCTCTATTCACCCCCAAAAAAGCAAGAGTTGTGGCTCAGGTTACATCAGTGTGCTTGCCCTTGGCCCATGAGAGATCATCTAAGAAGCAATATTAATTAACCACCATGCCTGTCCAAAATGTTTCTCTCTGTAATGAAAATGGGAAGTGCGCTAGTTAATGAAACAGCCCTGGTGTTCGGTTTTGAGCTGAAGTGATTTGGATAATCAGAAACAAAGTAGGATTGCCAATTTACTTCAAGTATTGAGGTGGATGCTTACACTGTGGAGATTTTAGATGAAAGATGTCTGTCAGTTACAATGTTACTGGTTTGCCTGTTAGTTACATCTATTCTTCAAATTTGTCAAACATTAAAATTTAGGTAGAAATTTTCCATGCCTGGTTTCTGCCCAAGGTTGAATTTCTTCTTTTAGTTATTCTGCATTCCAGCTGAAATACCATGACAGATTGTCTGGTCCTTTTGAAGGATTTGAAAGGAATAATTAAAAAAAAAAAAACAACTATATTTCACTGTTGCATAATAAACAAACAAATAAGTTCACTTTGCTTTGAGAAATATTTATGGCTGTGTCTGAAAGATGCCAATAAAGTGATCCTTCTATTCAGCACAAACAGTTTTCTATTCCTTTGAGTACCCGTAAACTTAGTAAAACAACATCTTTAAAGTCATAATTCTCATGTTAAGAGACTTCAGTCAGATCAACAGTTAAGATACCAGGAGGCTTTCTATTACAAGGCAGGGTTGCAGCTCCTATTGCTAAATAGATTGTACATGTCATGAATATTACTATTTCACCTCAAGGCTAGAGGTGGAAATTCAGTATTTCCCAGGACTTGCTTCTCTTGGCTACTGTGGGTTTGGGAAAGTTAGCTGGACTGTCCAGGATGCAGGGAGGCTGCATCTTCTCTGTTGGCCATCAGGCATGGTGCAAGACAAAGTTATCTGATTGGAGGGCAAAAAAGTGGGAGGACAATAAGTCCTGGAAGGAAGGAGACTGGTTCATGGTAATGCTGAAGTAGGAAACAGTATGAAAACTTGGGGAATAAACTCTTTTCATAGCCCTTTCTGAAGGCAAAATAGTTCCTAAAAATTCCTGAGACTGATCAAAAGTCTTTCCAACATACCATCACAAATGCTTATTATATTATGACCCTTCCATGAGATGGTCGGTTTATCTTTTGTAGCAACAAAACATTCACTGTCCTCTCACTTTTGCAGAGGAAAACACACTGCTTTTTCACATGCCATTCCCCCCATTTTGCATTGTGAACCCAGCAATCATATAAACTGTGCATCTTTACTATGGAACTAGCTTAAACAAACCAGAACATTAAAGAATCATTTTTGCTCCAAACTTTCCTCACGATGAGGGGACTGAATCCACAGCATCAAGCCAGAATAAAGTTGCATGCAACAGGCTGCATACGATCACCAATGAAGACAAGTTCGAAGTGACTTGTTAATTGTAAAAGTTATGAGTCAGAGACCTGAAGAGATTCATTTCCAGAGCACTGATTAACTAGCTAAGCCAGAATACTATCCTTTCTCTTTCTACAACCCGCCCACCCTCATTCTCTAAACAAGTTCCAGTTTCTGTAACAAAGAGAATTTGAGTTTTAAAGATGATCAACTCTATATGTGTGCTATCTTCATATATCCTGGGACAGGCCCATACCATGCACTAATAGAGGCAAATCCCATGGAGAGAAATGTGAAACAAATTATATGCCTACACACAAAAGGTCAGGTTATACAGGCAGGCTCAGTTCTAGTATTTCCTATCTTTTGGCACTTAGCTTTGCACTCTTCATATTCCTTTAATAAAAATTTTGTGCAAGTTTTCTTTAGTAAGCATTTTTATATTACATAAATTCAAATTTAGTGCTTTATGTCATTAAAACACATACATGTAAGCAGTAGAGCTGGTGGAATATTTATTCATGCATGGCAACAAAATCCTGCTGGTTTTCTCCTGATTTTTTAAGAATATAAACATCAATCTAAGAGCCATAAATTGATGGGGTTTTCTTTCCATTTTAGGCTACATTTTTAACCAGATGAATTTCCACAAAAATACATTTCATTCAAGTCATATACTTAACCAATCAGAATTGTTAAGTTGTACCTTTCTGTTTTGTTGAGGTATTACAGACTGGGGGGTTTTGGTGGTTTTAAATTTATTCTCACAGCTGTTCAAGGCAATTTGCTGATCCTTCTTCCAGTTCTAATCATTACCAATTTCAGTGAGTGTTTTACTGCATTGCTTAGCCAGCCAAACTTCGTAAAATTGTAGATTTCTGACTTTTGATATCTAAGTAAATTTACTGATAAACTGAAACATATCTTCACTGCTCTCTGATAACTTTATTGTGCTTGATTTTCTCTTCCAGCTACTCATAAGCTCCGTTATTAGGAGGCATGGAGACTAATCATAAATCACAAACTAATGCAAAAGACCACTCTCAAAACAAAGTTACTATACACTCTCTTCCACACTCAACTCATTCAAAAGAAACAGTCCTTATGGTAACTATTCTGTGGAGACACTCTTGATACAAAGACAGGAGCAACACAGAGGTCAAAGCTTCCTGTGAATGAACCAGCTCTGCAGCGAGAAGGCACAGAGCTGCACTTAGTGGTGGTGTGCCCTGAAAGGCAGGACTGCTGGTGCAGGCATAGCAAGTTGCTGAATTGGGGTAATATTCTGGGATAAACGTGTTGTATCGGAATACCTGGGTAGGCACTACGTGATTGAACTAGGGACTCCAAAAAGGGATCACGCTGCATAATACAGCAAATACTTTCAGATACTATGTCAGGAATAATCCAGAAGCAGGGATGTATCCAGAAGAGGCAGCATGACAGTACTCCGGTGCTAGAGTTGGTGGAAAGATCCCTTCCTTTTCTTTCCACTGTCTGTTTCTACCAGACTTCTTACACCGTGTTATGGTTTGGGTCATCTGTCCTCAGCTATATACTTTCCACTTTTTAACAACTCTGACCAACTCGCAATGTGGTAGTTTCTCTATTGCCAACAGAAGATCATTTAGATCAGGAAGAATTTTACAACACACTCCCCTACTTCTCAGACAGCTGGGAATGCAGATGAGACAACCAAGTCTTAAAGCTGCCCAGGGCTGAAAAGGTTCCTAGAAAGGCTTTATCCCTGTGACTTTGTCTAAAAGTCTTGATCCAGCTATTTGCAGCACAAATACTGTTCCTTTGAGGGAATGAACACTATTACCATCCTGAAGCTTTTCAAAGATGTTCCTTCATTTCTCAGATCTGATGACAGCTAGAACAAAGCTGCCCACATCTGTGAAGCGCTTACTCTTTACTAACCCTGCTAGGGAATCTGCATTAGCCACAAGTTGCATTTTGCACTATATTAAAATTGCATTCTCTTCAAGTCAATTTGGTTTTGACAGATTGGTGTTACATCGTATTTCTCAATTTTAAATTCTTGTATTTTAAGCAAAGTAGCAGTCATACCACTACTACTCCACATAGTTACTCTGGAGACCGACAAGTTTGCCATCATCAGCTGAACTTTTCATAAACAAGTGAAGAGTAGAGAACTGTTTAAAAGACCTCTCTGTATTTACGAGTATCAGTTACCCCTCTGGGGGAAGCTGAATAAAGGTTATCAGTTTGTATGCACACAAAACAGTCAAACTCCCAGCTTGTAAACAAAAACACGAACTAGTGAGCTTTATTAAAGCTCAATTTAAATTGTTATCATTATGCTAATGTTTTCCAGAGCATATTGTTTTAAATATTCATAAAGAGTTTACTAATGCTTGTAAAAATGTACCGCTTATCTCGAGTACAGACTTGTTACAGAGTTTCAAGTGCTAATTATCACACTCTCCTCTGAAAAACAAATTATTTTTTGCCTAATAAAATTCCAACTCAGAAAAAAGACAAAACTCGGTGAACTTCATTTTTTAACTCAGATATGAAATTTCTCAGCTTTTACCCTTGTTTTCTGTGTTTTTTGTGCAATCCTGACAGCTTCCGTCACTCATTCCCTACTGGTTCATGGGGTGAATTTCAACTAGAACAGATCCATGGGAAGGAGTTGAAATACCAAGGTTTTACAAGCTTTGTGAAGTCTGATAACAAGGCAGATAAGAGATACATTAAATTACATGCCTGCTGAAGAAAGACTGCTCTATGATCTCAGTACTTATCTGTTCTCTTTGGTCTGCCAGCTGGAAACTCTGGGTAGGGAAGATCATGGAGATACAGTGGCAGATGAGGTGACTGCAGCGTGGGCTGGATAGATTGTGAGACTCCACTAATCAAGTTGTTCCAAAACATCTTGTATGCATGGTCTTTTCACTGCGATAAACATTAAAGCTGAGTAAGTTTCATTTATTTTTTTACGAAGCTTCCATGTTTTAGCTAGTATTGTGAGCGCAGCACTAATGCAACCACGAACCAGGGACACACACACATACCTGTGGATGCAACCCAGTGCAAACGAGCATCCTAATGTGGAAAAGCATAGAGAAAAAAAAGTGATTGAATCTAGGAGTTTGATTAGCAGCTGTGGAGTGGATAAGTTACATCGATGATTTTTAAAGCATCCCGTGCTTTTGAAAAATACTGCTTCTTATAATGCTACCCCCACATGCCATTCTCTGCATCATGAATATGCTCTTTGTATTGGATAAAGGCTAACCCAGTCACTTACTAAAAAGTTATTTAAACACTTCTATTTTTTAAATAAAGCATATGCTGCGAACACTCAATTCCTCCCAGTACTATCCATCTTAGTACAAACTTCAACGTGACAAAAGCAAACAGCATGGAAGAAAGACCTTCTAACAAAGAATCGACCACTGTGCTCTGCTGGCTATCCCTTGGTGATGTTCACTGACAATATACAGAGTCACTATTTAGACATTTTGGGATCCCAGTTCACCAGGGAATCCTAGCAATTTGAGCTCTGTAATAGTGCCTCAAACAAAAATCTCCTTTCTTTCCATGAAGAGGAAGCTGGCCTCATCACTAGGTCAAACTGGACCATTAACTCATAGTGTTTCTGTTTTGGTGGCTCTCTGAGCTGAAAGTCTGGTCTGCCTCTGCAAAACTCTCTCCTTCCTTACTCTAAATGCTAAGGGCCTGTGAAGTTAAACCAGAAAGAGCATAAAAGAAATAAAAATTCTATGCCTTTGAGCTCTTACTGCCTCTCGGTCACATACAGCGTACAATCCTGGATTTCTGTGGAAGTTAACTAGGTAAAAAAGAAGAATCAATCTACGGTGAAATCTCTCTTACATTACTTGCATTATTTATTTTTTGGCCATGACAAAAAATGATGGAGATACTAGCTCAATGCTTCCAGGGAAGAAACGAAGAGTAGCAATGTTTTTTCTTTAAGATGAAGCCGTTTAAAGTAATTCTCTCTTCTGCTTAGAAGCAACAAAAATCCCCCCACTAGCCTAAGGTAAAAAAGGAACCACAGGAGGTTCTAGAAACAGAAAGCCATTCAATAAATTTCATCCTAGGGAACACTGTGCATTGTCCCCACTAGAAGGAGATACATTTGAATCAGGGTAAGGAAAAGAAACAAGTGAATTTTTATCTAACTTTAAAGAATTCAGTTCCACACAATATATTATTGAGAAATTACACAGGTTAAAAAACCTTGGCCTTTAGAAGCCATCTAGCACTGGATGACTATAATGAAACAGAAAACAGTATGATAAAATGCAGTTGCTACACACTGAAGTTAGAAAACAGATATTTAATTCCTAGGAAGTTGAGAGACATATACTTACAAACATTACACAGTTTTTCAGTTGCAGCTTACTGAATTGTAACTCAAAACCTAGAAGGTTTAACCTTGCAGGTTAAAGTACAAGGCTTGAAATTTGATTATGAACTGTAATAGCTTTAAAAATCAGTATGATTTAATTATTAGAATTAGAAAAACCACTTATTTCTGATAATTTTTCTGTTATTTGTACATTTAAGCACAAAAGAAATACATTATTGCATTATAAATGCATGAATTACTTTAATCACTGTAGCCTAGTTCTAGTATCTTGTATTTCTTTCTAAGAAAGGAGGGATTTCTTTTTACATAGAAAATGAAGGATTTCATACATAAATAAAGGCTAGTAACCTTAAAAAAATTTGTACCTGAAAACTGCAGGATCTACAAATTGTCACAAGAAAGAAATACTCAGGTTAGGAAATACTCCTCAGCCAAGCTAGATTTGCAGAGACATAATTTTTAAAATAAATTTGGAACTCTTTTACAGTTTTGACCATTAAAAATCATGATCCACAATCCAGCTGATAAATTACACGTGCAGCCATGTATGAATTTGCAAGTGCTTAGCTATGCACGCTTTAAAGCAGATATAATATGGAATATGAATAGCAAATGAGAACTTAGTCCAAGATTCTTTAGAAATGTGACAGCCTCTCAAGTTAAAATTTCAGAAAAGAAAGGCTGAACTGATTCATATGTGAATGTATTTTCAGGAGAATTCATGATTTCTGGTACTGCACGGGTATGTAATTGACTGTGCAGTGCTTTAGGCCTGAGAAATGTGGAACAGAGCTTCCACAGTGATGTTCTGAAATGCTGTGTGTGGCAGAATTTAACTACAAAGCAGGAAACACCCTTTTGAAAATTCCAATTAAGGACCACATGCCAACGTGATGCGGTCTGATATTGCCTCACTGCTGTTGTGGAGGTGTGGAGATTTGTAATTGCTGGGATCTAGCCCTTCATATATTGCTAACATCTACTGAGAAAGGGACCCAGATGAGCACACTGCAAGAACACTGTGACCGGTAACACCTGATGGCATATAACTAGGCATGCAGGAGGTATGCAAGTAAAAAGATAGGGTTTTTTTCATGTTTGGCAGTGCTACAGGATATATAGTACACAGGATGAATCTACTATGTCTTCTGGTATGACACACTTAAGGCCCACAAAATCCCAGAATCGAGGAACCACCATGCTTCCAAGTGCATGACAATGTCTTCTTTGTTGGACAAGGATCTGGGTTGATAGCATCTTGCACAATCAGAATAATATTTATATTTATACAGAATACCAGTAGTGAGAGGGGATATCCAAGCGGATAGAAAAAAAGACCTAAGTTTCTCAGATTTCCTCCCTGTTGAAGTGGCAAGGAGAGCCTGCAGAGGAAAGGCAAGAAGCAGGGTGCTGAAGGGAACACTGTGCCGTGGGTCCACACTGATATCAGCTAGCTCTTCATGCGTGCTCAGTATTCAAGAAGAAGCAGAACTGAGGAAACCATCCAGTGTAACTATGCCTCCAAAGGTACAGCTTCTGATGCAGTTACAGTTTTTGACTGTTTTGGCCAATTGCTACACCAGCACAATCAAGTATTAATTATGGTTATGAAAAAAACAAATGGAGTCTTCTACGTGTTGGTTAAGGTAGAATTAATGACACTGTGCAGAAGACATCATCTACAGAATTAATGACACTGTGCAGGAGACCTCATCTACAGTACTGGTCACACGAATTCAAGAAGGTTTCATTCAAACTGGAAACAGGCAAAGAAGGGCTGCTAGGATGACCAACAAAACCAAAAGGATGCAATATGTAATAGAGTAAAACAACTGCTAGTTAAACCATTGAGCTATGATTGCTTGCTGTGATACCCCCGGGAGTAAATAGAAGGGAGGAAAATCCTATCTTAATAGGACGTCCGTATTGGCACAGGTACAAACATGAACAACCTGTGAATAAATTCACCCTGTAACTGAAAGAAATTTCTAAAGCATCAAAGAAATTAGATTGGGAAAAACCATCTGAAATAAGTGGGTGCAAAAGCAACCAATTAGGTTGAAGATGGATCCTGAAAATACAAGAATGTGATTCCATTCTTTGTGGTAGTGGAGGCTACATTCCGTGACTCCAGAGAGGTCCCTTCCAGCCCTACGTTCTTATACATAGGACATAACAGATGTAGGGAGAATTGGCTTAAAGACAGCACCTACTATAAAACAGAACTGCATTATGACCAAATGCTTCCATGTCTCACCTAATAAAACTGACGTTTAATGAAACAACCCTGGAGATCTGCTTATGTCCAGTCTGCTTAGGTATCCGTTAAAGATAAGCCTGAGGATTGGTCACTACAAGCTTATTTATCAGCTCAAAGTGGTCGATTACCATCTTATCGGGTTGTCACAACGAGCCAGAGGTAAGTTTTAATCCTACTCATGATACCAAGTCAATTTTAGAACTTGATATAAATAGGATAATTTTACCATGGGAAGAAGTTTCCTAGTAACATTTACACATTGTCTCAACAGGTAGGAAAACCAATATTCCTTCTGTAAGTGTGATAATGATTTGATAGCAGCAGAGTGGAAGGCAGGAGATAACCTAACTGGCCCAAGGGTCATTTGTATTTCTGAATTACATGTATATAAAATGTGTGCATGCACACTCAAAGAAGTAAATCAAAAATCACAGGGTTGAGAAGCAGGCTCCTCAGTTGGTTAAGAATCAATAGCATTGTGCATGCATATGTGGAATAAGACCTGAACCTGAAAGAAACTGCAAGAAAACCCTGAAGAAAGGATGGACGATAAAATCTAGTGTGCTATGATTGCAGAGGATGGACTTTGATGAATGCAACTTTAGTTGTATTCACTCATATGTATGCGTATGAGTGAGGTCAAGAGTCAGCATCTACGACAGGTGATGTGGAAATGGGAGAACAAATTTGGGACTTAAATACAGATGAAACAATTTTTCATTTCTGCCACCTACATTGTTTCACACTTATTAACTATGTCCTACTTTGCTTTCTATAACTAAATATTTTACTTTCATTTAGCTTCAACCCCAATCTGACTTGAATTATAAGTAATTTCCAGATAGAGCATACTCACTTACCCAATACATTAGTCACAAAATCACAGAATAGTTGAGATTGGAGGACATCCCTGCTCAGTACAGGGTCAACAAGAGCAGGTTGCTCAGGGCCATATCTGCTTGGGTTTTGGATATTCCCAAGTATTGAGACTGAACAACATCTCTGAGCCACCTGTCCCAGTGTTCAATATATTTTGCAGAAAGAAGGGTCTTCTTATGTTTAAATGGGATTTCCATTATTTCAGTTTGTACCCATTGCCTCTCATCCTTTCACTGAGAAGAGTCTGGCTCTGTCTTCTTTACTTTCTCTCTCATCAAGCATTTACGCTTATTTATAAGATCTCCTGAGCCTTCTCTCCTCCAGGCTGAACAGTCTCAACTCTCTTGACCTCTCCTTGTATGACAGATGCTCCAACTCCTTCCTCATGTTCATGGCCTTTTGCTGGACTTGCTCCGTGTTTCTTGCACTGAGGAGCTCAGAATGGGACTCAGCACTCCAGGTACGTCTCATTAGAGGAGAAGGATCACATTCCTCAGCCTGCTGGCAACAGTCTTCCTAATGCAGCCCAGGATGGTGTTGGTCTTCTTTAATGCAAGCAGGCATTATTGGCTCAGGTTCAACTTAAGTGTCCACAAGGATCCTAGGGTCCTTCCTGTAAAGATGCTTTCTAGCTGTGAGCTCCCAGTGTGTAATGGTACATGGAGTTATTCCTCCCTAGATATACGATTTGACATTTCCCATGTTGAACTTCATGAAGTTACTATAGGCCCATTTGTCCATTCTGTCGTGGTCCCTCTGAATAGTGTTGCAGCCATCTAGTCTATCAAGCATTCCTGTCACTTTTCTGTGGTCTGCAAACCTGTCAAGGGTGCACTCTGACTTATCATTCCAGTCACTAATGAGGATTTTAAACACTACTGCTACAATATTGACCCCATGTGTATACCACTAGTGATTTGCCTCCAGCTGGACTTTGTGTCACAGACAAAAACCCTCAGAGCATGTGCTACAGACCACACCATCTGAGGCAGTGTTCAATCTGCCTCACTGTTCACTTACCTAGGCTGTACTTCCACAGTTTGTCTATGAGCATGTTTTGGAAAAGAGTGCTGGAAGCCCTGCTTAATCAAGATAAAGAACATCTGCTGTTCTCTCATCAACCAAGCCAGTCAACTAATGAAAGAAGGCTACCAGGCTGGTCCGACATGGTTTCCCCTTTGTAAATTCATGCTGACTATTCACAACCACACTCTTTTCTGTATGTTTGGAAATGTTTTCCAGTGTCATTTGCTCCATCACCTTTGCAACGCTTGAGCTGAGGCTGACAGGCCTATCGTCCCCCAGATCCTCTTTGTTCTCCTTGAAGACAGAGTGACAATCTCTTTCTTCCAGTCTTCAAGGCCAACCTCTGGTTGCCATGATGTTCCAAAGATTATTGAGTGGCTTTGCAATGACATCGGTCAGCACCAGCTCATTTAGTACTCACAGGTGCATCTTGTCACATGTCAATGACATGTACATGTCCAGTTTCCTTAAATGTTCCCTGATCTCATCACCCTCTGCTGAGTCCTTGCTGCAGACTTGCACTCTGGTTATCAATGTACTAAAGAAAATTCAAGGATTGCTTGTGTCCTATTGCCTTGCTCAAATGGCAGACATCAGGATGGTTTAAGTTCCCCAGGAAAACCAGAGCCTGTGAATGTGAATCTTCCAGTTGTTGGAAGAAGATTTCATCTACTACTTCTTCCTGATAAGGAAGTCCATAGCAGACACCCACAACATCATGATTGGTTGGCCCTCTAATCCTGACCCATAAAGTCTCAGCTGGCTCATCACCTCTCTAAAGTTCCCCGTGTACTCTGCACGCTCACATAAAGGGCAACACCCCTTCCTTGCTGTTCTGGCCTGTGCTTAGATGGATTGCAGCAGTCCGGTCATGTGAGCTATCCCACTACGTCTCTGTGATCATGATGAGATTATAGCTCTGCAGCTGCACAACACACCTCCAATTCCTCTTGTTCGTTCCCCATGCATTAGAGCATAGGCTATTCAGAGAGCCCCCAGTTCTGCTGATCTCCCAGAAAAGGTATGAGAGCTTCTGCAAATGCTCTCCTCTCAGGCACATCATATTCATGTGCATAAACTTAGCGTGGGCTTCTTCCTGCCCTATTTTGTTGATTATGAGGCCCTGCTTGTCTCCATCACCCTGCACCCTTTGCTTATCAAGCCATCAAGCATTTCCTCACTTGATCATGTGTTGTCTTTTCCCGCCTCCATCGTTCCTACTCCAAAGCTCAAGTGTACCATCACTAAAGATCTAGTGTACTGAAAGAATAACAGCTACATGCAAGTTGTATATGCTGTTCTGGAAATTGGGGATGAAAGGGTTTGTAAGACAGAGTCTAACAGTATGAACCAAAAAAAGTTCTTTTCCTTCAGTAAAGTAATAAGAACATATCTGAATCCCAAGTAGCATATATGAGTTTGTGATACAAGTCATTCAGTGGCATGGTATAATAGATGAAATAAATTAGGACTGGTTTAAGACCACTGTTAGAACTCATTATATTATCCTCTTCCTTTGTTTAGCTCATTTAAAATATTTTAATTAAACTTAAAAGCAAAGCACGTAAAAGCAGATTAAAATATGGCACATATGTAATTATAGCAAACATTTATTAAGGTACTAAATATAATTCTTAATGAAGATGTGGTTTTCAAATTTTACATTAGGCATAACAGTGATATTCCTAATGCAGCGGCAATTTGTTGAAATACAGATACACTGAGAGAAATTCACCTTTAAAGCAGTTATCCAGGCTTTCACAGATTCAGCAGATTTTCTTCAATCAGATTTAAGTGAAACACCTTAGTGTAGCCTACATGCTACCTTCTCCAATACAGAAGTCTCCAGCTCACCCTTACTATGCATGACAGTTCCCTACTTGGTATCACCAAGAAGTCTAGTAAGTCGGCCCCTATTGAAAACTGATGCAATGACATCATTGGGCATAATTTTTAATGAAGTGAGTGAATGTCCTTCTTCAATGTTAAAGCCCATATGGTGCTGATTAATCATCCTGTATTTAACATGGATTCTTACTTATCAATCCTTTGCATTAAATTGTGAAAAATTTCTTCTGCTTCATTTAGGATGTGAGAAATGTTCCTGAGTCATATACTGTAACATCTGTAGCATTGACAGGCACAAAGTATTGCTCAACTGTATTATGAATGCATAAAGACCATGACTGGTGAAAGCAAACCTCCATGATGTAGGACTGGTAATCTGACTTCGGTCACGAAGTATGCACCAACTCCACATGCTATGGCAAGTCAAATTCACAAGTCTGATTTGATTCAAGTCAAAAGTGCCAGAACATTTTGTTTCCAGATCTAAAATTCCTGATATTTGCCTGCACTTTCACTATAGTGGAATGCACTTCCACTAGATGGTACAAGAAAATATTTGGAATAATTTCATATGCAGACTATGCCATTTGTTATAACATTCACCTGAAAATGCTAAATGTATTAGAAATTAAGAAGCTATTTTATATACTTACATTTAGAACTTGCATCAGTCATAATTCCCGCCCTATTAAAAGTGTTAACACCTCCAGACTGAAGATTAACTCACAGTATTTTCCATGTATGCTATGTCACAGCTTTCTGACAGGCAATTTAATTACAAATACACTGTATGAATTAAATTAGTCTTCTGTCTTAAGAGGTTTAGACATGGTCTTGTTATTGATTAAAGGAAAGGGAAGATTGTTTTCATTCTCTCTGTTACTAACTTCTTCAACATGCTCAAGTTTCCTAATAGAACAAAACTTTAAATTTGCGAGCTTTGACCCAAAGAATAGCTAGAGTGTTATCTAGCTATACAAATAAGATGCATAATATTTCTGTGCTGTTCTGCATCAATTGGTTTTATCCTTGCTGTTCAGATAGTGTTTCATTCTACACATGCTGTACATTATTAAAAGCACAGTAATGCTTTTAATTCACAGTAATTTGAGTAATGTAACTGAAGGAGTTACTCATTAAAATTAGAAATTGCCAAAAATCCCCATGAATTGTTCTACTCTTACAGCTAATACCCACAGACTTTGGAGCCACAAGAGATCCCAGATTTGAAGTCTTACTGCTTGAATAGAGAATTAACTATTTACAAGTGTAGGATAATACAGAATACATTGTCCGAAATGATAGAATCTCAAATCTTCAAAACTGAGGAGAAGAGAGAGAGATCAATTCAGCCTGGATTGATGGGAAAAAGGCATTAGCTAATTTTTTAAAGGATCTTTTCTCCATTAGAATTTGGGAGAAAATGTGAGGAAGCTGTTTGTGCTGGGAGAACTGCTGGTGAAGTTAGTGGATACAAACTACACTTCCTATGACCTGAAACCTCAGTCCTTCTGACATTTAGAAGTAGTGATATTTTGCACAAAAGCTGCACAAACATTTGCTTTTTTAACTAAAAACATTAACTAAAACTGCTGCTGTCCTAAGCTGGCACACTTCACATTCAGAAATTTGACACCACAACTCTTAATATGAATAATTAACCAGCGGTTTTTAGCTCATGTAGAATGTTTGAGGAGCACAGCTTCACTTCAGTTACTAATCTGAACCCTGGACTACCTCTCCTGTCGCATTTCTCCATTTAATTTATTTAACTCAGCTTGCTGGTCAATAGCCCTAGGACTTATTTTTCTCTACTCAAAGAGAAAGAGACAGAGATACGCTTTCCAAAGGTGATGCAGACCAGGAATCTTGCTTGTGTATTCTGAAGTTGGGTATTTTCTTCTGGATATGAAAGGCACCTAAAGATATTAGTCGAATTACTTTGTTTAGTGAAATGGATAAAATTGGGCCACCTCCTTCGACTTTCTATAGGCTTACTAGGTTCTTCATAGCTCCCACCTCCAGAAGGCATCTGAAGGACAAAGCAGATGCATAGAGAAGGCAGTTCAACAAACTTTGCCTTTAAACATAACATTACACTGACATACTTGCCATGGCCACTGGGCTGACACAATTCCAAAATGAAGATGATGGTGGACATGTAGTTTCAGGAAGACAGAAGACAGTAGGTCAAAAAAAATGCTCCTTTTCCTGCCCTTCCTGCCTAGACCATCCCACCCCATCCTGCTTGATATATGTTAACATTAGGCTAGTTGGAGGCAAAAGTAATATCTAAACTTGAACTCACTAATCAAACTTGAACTTCACATTTCTAATTCCATTAGTAACTAAGAGAAAAAATGCATTTCACTTAACTTTAGATATCAAAAATTAAAGCAGCCAATCTAAACTAGTCATCTAGGGGTCCTTCAACAATTATGCTAGAAATGGACAATTCACCTGTTTTTGACCTCTAGCTAATGATAAGGTGACCATCCGAGACAGCTTCTTTTTAATGATGATTTAGGGAAGTTAGACAAATAATTTAACAAAAAAACTAATTTTTTACATGAATTCCGCTATAGATATGTAGTCTTTAAGGATAAAACTAAACATCATGAATCTCACTCTGATAAAATGGTTCATAATACAATCAACCAGTTCTCCCCAAATTAACTCTTCTTTTCCATGTAATACGTAATGCTGCACAAAGAATTGACTAAAGACCATGTGACATAGGTAGCAGTGCAGACACAGGAGGGTAGGAAGCTGTCTTTGGCTCAGATCATCAGCAAAATGCCTTCTCCTTTTCTTTTCTTCAACACTCAACTTCTTTTCATTTGGACCTCTCTTGACATCTAATTCCCGTGATACAACATTTTTTGCAGGTCTCTAATGACTTTGACATTCTATAGCAACTATAGGCAATCAACCAAAAATAGATGCAGACATCTCAAATGGAAGATTTTGAACAATGGATGTCAATTGCTGGATATAATGTTTTCCAACATAACATCAAAATTATTTTAAATTATACCCCACTGCACTTAATGGTTGAAATAGGCTAATTGCAAAGATAGTACATTAGACATGTCCCACTTATTTAACAGGTGTTTTAGGGGAGCAAAACCACTACCAGCTTAGAAGAAAAATTTTGAAAGTTATGAGTAATTTATGAATCCGTTAATTTCCTCCTCATATTTCTACTGAATTGAAGTGCACTGCATATTACTACTATACATTTTGTTCACTACAGAAGTACTAGCTGTATTCAGAGAAAATTAAAGGAATCAAGTATAAAGTGTCTAATCTCTGAGGTCTGGATTCTGTGGACAGTATCAGGAAGGGAAGGCATCTGAATTCTATTTACGTTTCACTTCAGAGGTCTACAGCGAAGCTGAACTGAAGCTCCCATTGTAAACACTTGGTTTTGTACACTAGGTTGGCTAATCCTGTACCCAAGGTGCTCTACTACTCATTAGAATGGGAGAGGCTGAACGAGAGCAAGGATTTGACCCTAGGTTGCCCCCTTTCCAGTCTCATATGAGGTTACTGGTTCTCCTGGTCCTGATATTTCTGATCAGATATTCTGAACCCAAGGAACATTTCTGATAAAATCTGTTCAACAGAGGTATTTATGCACAAAAAAAAATTTGTTCAACCTGCCAAAGATACTGTGACAGGGCCTAGTTGAGAAAATTCACTGTCCAGAAAATACAGGTATTTTGGTATGACTAAAGCCCTCTGTAAGAGACAAATACTGAAAAGCTAGGACACAATGAAATGCAGCATTTAAACACATGAACCGAAATAACTTTAAACACTTGAATACCTTTAAATACATGTACAGTTCCACTGCAGTGTCCTGCTGGATTGTGGGTTACTGCAGCTGTCAGGTTATAATTTCACCGGTCTGAAACATAACTTTGAATACCCTCATGGCCTTTCCTTAACAAAAAAGAGGTTGAGCTAGTTCATACATAGAGGCCATTCACTTTGCATGAACAGATCAAAAAGCCTACAGCTGAACGTCTTGCACAGTGAGTCTTTCTAGAAGTGTTCTCAAGTACTAAATGCCATCCAGACTTTTATCAGACTGAATTCCTCCATAGGGATAATTATTTTTATAGTTCCTACAGTTGTGGCTTATAATGCTTAAAGTCAAATTTTTGAGAATTCGGAGATTGGTAGATGTAATCATAGACTACCAAGCCAACCCTACAGCCATTATAGCTGGTGGGAGTTTTGTAATCAAGTTAAATGAAGACAGGAACCAATCTGTTTATCTAAAAAGTACTAAACCGAGAGTAGTTTATCATTAAGGATGAGATATTTGATTATTGATAATCCAAATGAATTAAACTAATTTTGAAGCACAGATATCAAAATTACTACACAAATACTTGTTTCAAATCTAGTAATTTATCATATTCCTGAAAACAGCAAAATAAAAGCAGGTAGGTAGGGAAATTAATAGATAGAAAGAAGAATAGCTTTTATGAAAGAAAATTCTTTAGATAAAAAAATCTAGTAATACTTCTGCTGTAATACCTTATTGGCATATAGATTACACTGATTCACAGCGAGCAATGAGTGATAGTGTGTGTTCAAGTTCCACTTGCCACAAATATATTATGTCATCTCATGGGAAGTTTGTTTTCTGTTGTAGATGCACAACTGCAGAAATACTGTCATCTTAGGCTAGCAATGGAAGACAGTTTATATGTGCATAATATTTTTCATAAATTCTTATGTTGTGGTTATTGAATTTCAATAGTTTCTGGTTTCAATTATTTCAATTTTCTCTATTTTGGCACTAAACAAAAGAAGGGTGTGATACAATGGAAGCTGCACTGAGAACTCACCTGATTCTGCTCCGAGGGCGTTCAGATTGCTCTGACATAAAACTTGTGCTGCTGAGGCGTGAGGCACTGCTGGTTCGGGAAATGGCTGACACATCACTGACATCACTATCTGATGATTTGGCAGAGACGTTATCACAACTTCTGTACTGATCTGTTTGTATATTATACTAGAGATCAAGAAAGAAAGGGTGAGGAGTCTTGTCAAAACATAACGCATATATTGAGACAACAAAAGACGTGAGTATGACAATTCTCTCTACCTGCTTTTAGATCTAACAAAACGGTGTGAAATTCAGAGAAACGTGTATATTAATAATGTCTTTCTGTTTACTGAAGAACTAAACATGGTATTTATGGACTAAATAAGACACCTGAAATAAATTACAGCTCTGGAATTGAAATAGGCTGCAGGTTCTTTAGTACAATGGAACTTATAATAATGAAATATTTATGCAGCAGACAGACATCTTCTCAAGCACATGCACACCACTATTTGGCTACAGACTCTTTTTTCAACTTTTCAAATATTAAAAAATGCTATGAAATACCTGCACAGAGATAGTTTGGAACAGGAGAACTGCGTGTGAGTCTCAATGAAACATGAATACTACATGAAGCTGACACTGAGGATTGGTTTCAATACCCAAGTTCTATTAGAAAGGGAAAAAAGTACATCTTCTACCTCAAAATCTCCCTTTGCATTGTGATACTAGAGGGCTAGTCAGGCAGAGAGCTAACTCAGCAAAAACAGTATTTGTTTTCAGGCAGCTCAGTCCCCTGATCTAGTTGCTTTTATATGTGCACACGTATGAGAACTAACAGAAGACCCAGCAGGAGGAATATATGGACAGGGGTATAAGTTATTTCCCTGTTGCTAACAGCAGAAGCTTTGACTGGTTAAAATCAACTGTGACACCACAGTGCTATTACATAATGCTTGTACTACCCACATCATCAGTCAGACATATATAAAAGGAAGCTTCAATCCTAGCAATGTCACACTTACCTACATCTTCAGTCACACAGATATGAGGATCAAATCACTGTCAGGTTCACAAAGCTAAAACCCACTATCCTTAGAGAGCAAGTTAGCCTTGGCTGGGAAGCAATTAAAACAGTGATGTACTTCCCAGGGCATATTATGGGAAAACTATTAACACATGGGAGGACCAGGCAGTTTTTGACATGACACTCTAGGGAGTTCATTTTCCAGATCTGTGCTCTGTAAAACTAAAAGTCATAAAAGTTTATTTATGAATTATACACAAAGCTATGACATACGAATACCCCCAGCTCAACTAGGCACTGGGTCGCAGGCTGAGTCAGTCAGCAAATGTCACGTCTTTAAAAGCCTGGCAAACACAAGCTCAGGTTTGTACAGATGAATGCATCAGGCATCCTTTCCTCAAGCCAGGTTTATCTTTTCTCACTCTGGTGCCTTTCAGCAACTATGTCTGAGGTGTCCACAGCACATTTGGAAACCTCTTGGTAAAACATCTAAGATGAGGAAGTTACTGGGAGTAGAGAACGGGAGGGAATAAAGATGATACTAAGCACTGACTGTAAATATAGAAGGAGAAATAGTAGGAGAAATGGAGGTTATAAAATTTAGTGTCTCGGTGTGTGTTTCACGGTTACTCACAGCTCCTGGAAGGCATGGCCAAGATTAAAAACTCAAACCAATTTATGAATAAAAACCTGGGGGTTTGACCTGAGGAGTTTGCATTGAGGATACTCTTAGCAATACTCTGTAAGGAGCTTGCACTAGCTGACTGAATAAAAACATCTGTGCGAGAAAGCTCTGGATTACTAAAGGTAAATTTTCAGCTTCAAATACTAAATGAAACTCTGCAGATGACTTCAGAATAGCTTGGAGCATGATGACTTTGAGCCCAAACATGTCTAACAGGCATTGACATAGAAACAGACGCAGCAGAACTCTGATTTAACAAAGTGGGTAACACAGAGGACTCAAGAACTCCAATACTTGAAAATGTTTTCAACTATAGCAAGGATTTATTTGGAGATTCTCTTTTGAAATTACTTGGTGTTATTTATCTGAATAAAAATGACCACTGGTGTTAAGGTGAGACTATGCTGATATGTTTACTCAGATCACCTTTTGGAAATGGCTTGTAGAGTCTATTAAATAATTTTATTGCTTGTCCTCTTTCAGACTACAAAAGAAACCTCTCCAAAATGTAAATAAAAAGGACACGACTTCTTATCAGCTCTATTTCATAAAAATGGAACATATAAATTTCTTTAGATGACATATTTTTTCTTCTAAAATCTAAAAAATTCAAAGCAAGAATAAAAGCTATGAAAACTTTTTACTTAGGCTAAATATAAATGTTTAGAGGCTGGAAAACTGAATGGTTATTTTTTTCCAGTTTAAGTTAAAACTGCCCCACTCCTGAATCAGCTTTGGTATTTTATGCAGAATTCCCACATAATTCCTGATGAATCCTTTCAGCTTTCCTAAAATGAGGCATCTAAAAATATGAAAAGCATCTGAACAATTCTCCACTGAGCTAAATAGAATTGTAATCTGCAAAAGAAATCATGATCCTTTTAAATGATAAAATTTGTTGATTTCAGTGAAATAGGGATTTCACTGTTCCTATATTAAAACTGTATCTAGAAATGATTGCTGCACAGGTGAGGTTTTAAAAATACTTTGTTTAAAATATAACCATGCAATCTCTCTCAAATACATGGGGTTTTTTATGCATGGTAACAGACTGTCTCAGAATTATCTCCATGATTTACTGTGATTGCTGAAGATAATCTTACTTGCCCCCCCGTCATTATGATGTCTAGTTACTTTTCTTCCTCAACAAAAAGTCCACATCCTCCTTGTGGCCCTTGGTTTAAGAGTGCGTACAGTGAATCTGGAATGGTAAAAGATTCATGTGGTCCCTAAGCAATCATGATATGTTGCTGGAGAATGCTGACACAATCTGAGCTCTCCCATGAAGGGAACCATCAAGGCCAGATGGAAGGTCTTCACTTCTCTTTCAACTCTGTATCTTACAGAATTAGAGCTTATTAACATTTCTATTTCGAGGTGCACTATTTATCACATTAGGACAGCTGCTGAAGTTTGCAGCAACTTTGAGAGCAATTACTAAAGAACAAATCTGGTTTTTAAAACGTTAATAGGAGCTAGCTTCAAATACCCAAACTGTCTGCACTATCTGCTTCTGCATTACAAAAGACAGATGTTTTTTCAATATAGCTATCTGAAATGAAGGAGCTAAAATGCAGTTCTTCCATTCACTTTACCACCTGTGGAGTTGCTGCTGCTTCTATGTCAACATAAGGAGAAAAAAGGGGTATGATGAACTGCAGACATGTTAACATCAATAGAAAGAGCAAGGACGTACACAAAAAGCGTGCACTTCATGAATACTTTTACAGTTCCTCAATGACTAACTATGTTACCAATTTTACTGATTATAAGGCACAATTTAGAAGTCATTTAATAATCCATTATAATTATATTCCATATTAATAAGTATTTATATTTCTAGATTTAATCCCCAAAACCATGGAGAATACAATAGTTCAGAGCTTTGAAAATTGGAGGAGTGTCCCCCCTTTGACTACAAAAAAAGTCCCAGGTGCCTAACATCTGAAAATATGTGCATCATAAAGTCCTTAAAATGAGGAAATTAAATAGGGATTAAAATGAGGAAAGAGAAATCCAGACCAGAAACACTAAGGGCCAGATTTGTGCAGGGGCTTATCAAGTCTGGAGATCACAGCTGTCTTTTGAGGCACCTTACTCTGAAAAGGATTTTTGTCAGGAAACACTGAATCATGCACAAAGCACATTGAGTTTTATGACTGCTCACACAAGGTTCCTCCAAATGCTGCCAGGGTTCACAGACCAGCAATCGGCACATTGGTGTGACCAGGCATCACCTCTGACTCCTGTCAGCATCTGGGTCTGTGTCTTCGGAGCAGCTCAAGTGATGGTCCAGAGCCCAGTAAGCACCAGTGATTCTATGCAACTCTTCCCTTAATTGTATCTAACTCAACTACTGTGAACACGACTCAACTTCCTAGCAGGGAACAGTAAAAATGAGCATGTCAAACCATGGGAAACCTGAAGTGAAGCCCATGAGTCGAATGAATGGACCTCAATGAATTTTGTGAAACTCTACCACTATTGGAGTGGCTGTCATATCAATATCATAGAAATATCTTTTTCTTGAGGGTGGATGAAAAGGGATCAAAGAAGATACTCATCACAGCAATGTCCAAGAGTATTTTCTATACATAGCCCTAAGTGCCTTGCCCAGCATCCTATAAGACTTAACATAATCAATCATCCCAAATCTCCTATCCAGCACTTCGTTGCAGACAGTAACTATCTAGTTTAATGCACAGAGGGCCAGTGAACTAATGCCATTATTACACTTTTATGCTAAATGTTTTCCAATCACACACAGTTTTAACTGATTCAGTAACACATCTAAATATAGAGTGATGTTCTTTTAAGTACATATTACAGTGCTCCAACCAGTAACTCTCTTGAATAACAGACCTTCCAAGAAAACGTGTTGTACATTTTCTGGAAAGCTGGAGCAGCTGCAGCATGGTGTTTGTGTTCTGTGTGCGGTATCTGCAAAAAAAAACTTACTGTATTTTGAATTAAAAGCCTAATTAAGATATACTGTGATTTATATCTATGCAAATCCAGAATTATGCTAGAAAAGTGTTTTGATTCTTTCAATCACTGAAACATCACAAATGTGTGCACACTAGCAACTACAGCCTTACCAATATAAAGAAGGCACACAGATGTTTAAAGCTCTTTAAACCCTTTTGCCAAATCCACAGAGGGGCTGTTGGTTTTTTGTTTTGTGTTTAATTTTGTTTTCTAGAATTTAACCGTTTTGCATAAATTATAGAGTCTTTCCCCTGGAATTGAAGGAAATAAGGATGTGAGCTCTGTGAAGGTCTCAAAACTATTAGAGTGGAACAGCCATCAAATCCTATACAAATGTTGTAGAGCAGACAGTTACCTATTCAAAATCCATTAACTGATGTTTAAAACACAACTTTTTAAAAGGTTTACACAATAACTTGCATGGTGTCTGCTTGAAAAACTAGTGCTTCCTTACTGAGACTAGAAGGTTGAGAAACTGAATGAGAGGGAGTACAAAAAGAGGAAGAAATGCACCAGAAACAGACTGTAAATTGCAAACATGTTACCCTCCCTCTGAAAAAAATCTTGTTTCAATATAAGAAAACATATTTAAGGAATTAATTTTGCATACACATTATTAACTACTGCAATAGAGATTCGATCCATACTGAAGGAAAAGTTTTGAAAGATTTAGAGAATTTTATATATAAAAACCCAGGCATATTTGTCAAATGGTTAAGATAGTGAAAGAATCAAATCTATGTGAGCTGATTGCTCTGAAACAGAAGGGAATATTTTCTCAATATGCAGCACAGCGTGATTTCTCTAATAAATAAAAATACTTATTTTCTAAAGCAGTGGGCAAATGCTCATACTTGGGAAAGAAGCAGCATTTTTGTTAAAGAGGGACACACTGTGCTTGCAACTGCCATTTCTTTAATGGCCATTTAAAATTTCTTTCTCACTATTCCAAAATGTCTGTTAGACCACCGAACATTTTTTCTTTTTTATTTAAAGTAACTCTTCCTCCTGCAGCTTTCAAAGACTTTTCACAGATTATGTTAGCAGAAATTATGTGTAGTCTTATATATAGACTATAGTCTTGCAGTCTTAGAAGCCTGTCATCAGCTTTACTGCACCACCTGACATGACTTACTACATTTTCATTAGAGCTGTCTAAATATTCACCTGTCTGGTTTATTTTCTTGGCTCTTTCAGCATCTTCTGAGGATAAAGAAAGACAGAAGCACAAGGTTTGCTTTGGTAATATTTTTAAAGCGATGACTATCACCATAGTGTTATGTAGCAAACAGGTACATCACTGTATATAGTACAGGGCATTAGGATTTCCTGGTATAATCTGTCCTCGGTACTTAAAAACTTCTTATAGGTTGGACCATCCTATCTAGGACCAAATCATTATTATAGAAAATACATGAAAAGTTAAAAATTTTTCGATTTGAAGTCCAGGACAACTAATTAATTCTCCTTAATATTCTTTTAGCATGGAAAGGAGTAAAAGTCTGCAAGAACACGGAGTACTCCAGAAATATTTTTCTTGCAACAGCAGACTTTGCTTTCTCAAAGTTGTGGTCATACTTTTTTTTTAAAAAATTCTGCATAAAACAATTTTCAGCAGAGTTCTTTCCATTTAGTTCTCACCATGCTGTGATTTCAATTTTTATTTCATTTCCACATATATTTAAAAACTAAAGATGATGCTAGAAAACTATAGGTACTAGAGGATAAGAGAAATTCACAACATTGTAACCATACACTGGATCTACATTAACCCAATAAGAAAAATCTATTAAGAAGCAAAAATAATGCTTATGCAGCGCAGATATGTGTGATGTTTTCAGCAGTTTGATCAGAAGCCTGTAAGTTTTAAACTGACAAGGTTGTGGAATATGATTTTAGCATTATCAAGAAGAAAAAGTGCTGCTATATAACTTCAATAATGTAATTTCATGTACGCTTAATTATCAGAGGAAGTCTTCATCCTTTTATCAGAAAAGGAGATCAAAGTATTCAGTATGTATTTCAAGAAAGGAAACACTTTATCCATGCCATTATTAGGATGCAAAAAAAGTATACCAATATGAGAACAGCTGCATAGGATCAGATCTAATTCTGTCTAGCTCTCTACACATCAGACAAGAGGAAGGGCCTAGAGAAGAACAAAGGAGTGGGGCCAACATACCATAACAGTTCCATCATCACTTTTCCAGCCTCCAGGGATCTGCAGGCCAGGGACTTCCTAAGCTAGAGCTGGCATGGGCTTGTTTAACAGCTATTGAAGGATCTTTCGTCCCTGAATTAGTTTTGAAGTTTTCTGGTTTTTGCTGATTCATTTTAGGTGACATCAAAGACTAAGTCTACTGCACATCAGATGGGGGTAAAATGATGTTACAAAGCTATTATTTGAAGACATTTCTGTCAGGCTTTATTTATAACACAGTGTTCTTGATGGTTATATAATATTTTAAATAAATAGGCTTATGCCTTCAAATTTCAAGCCAAAGTATCATTTCAATACTACTGACTTTACCTTAGTATATTGCTCACGCTCATGTTCTTGGCTAGAACCAGACCCTGATGTCTGATTATAACGGTGCACTTTCATTTTCATCTGTCTCGTTCGCTCCTCCACTACTAAGCTTGCTGCAAAACACACAATGAAAATCAATTAAAAATAGCTAAAACGTTTTGGGAAAACAATGGTTTAGCAACAATTTTAGCTTATTTCCATCTCAACGAAACAAAGAAATGTACAAACACGTAGAACAAGCAGGGTGTAAACACAGAACAAAGGAACACTAATGCCAAGAAATCAACCACTTCCATTGTGAGAGTTTTTACCTGAAAATGGGCAAACACCCCATTTTCCTATACGTAATCAAGCAACAGATATGAAAAGAGTGAAAGAATTTAGGTGATAGACTGAATTATAAACTTGTTAAGTATGCTGGATGCAGGGGACATAAACCCATTATCATCTAACCATGTATTTGCTTAAATGTATAAAATATTACAGTAGCATTCTAAGAATTAATGCAGGTAATAATTAACAGGTATTAAAATTTATTTTTAAAGCAATTAACTCCTACTACTATCTTAAAACATAACTGCTTACCACAGCTAAAGATAATTTGAGAGAAATAATTTCTCCATTCAACCAGTCATATTAAAATATACAGTAATTTTCTAGTATATTTTATTTTACAAAAAGTCCCTTAAAAGCACTACTTTGCTCTCTAATATTCACTTCTATTTCAAAGAGATTATTTGCTCTTGTGTTTTTGACTTCCCTGTGACAGTTTGTTACAAAAAAGAAATCTAATTCTAAACTTTCAGGAGGTTGTGGTGCTATAAAGAGCATCTTCTTCAATTTGAACAAGTTATGGCAATTCATATTGACTGTGCTTGCCACAGGAAGACAACCTGGCACTAACGTAGAGTGATGTGAAAACCTCTGTGCTAAAGCTTCCTTAAAGTAAGTTAACCTTTGTGGTAGTGGATAATTTTCAGAGGGAACTATGTATTCTGTCATTTTTATACTTGGTAGCACTATAAACACAAAGGAATACCAATAAAAGCAATACCTTGAAAACTGGCACTTTGTAACAGTGTAGAACTAGACCCAAATATTCATGAGTAACTATTCTAAATCACAGGAGTACTCACTATGTTCATTGTGTTTTAACAGGTTATAACATCCCAGAACAACTTTTATTTGGAATTTTTGTGTGGTCACAAATTAAAGACTGACATTTTACTTAGGAAAATCTCCACAAAATCTTCAGCCATGGATTCATAAGACTCTCCAAAATGATCAGTTTTAAAAGTCAAGATTTTTGTAAACAGTTCCTCCCCAGACCAGTGACAGGAGAGAGACACCAGTTTAAAAGCTGCATGGAACCAATTTTCAATCACAAAACACGAAGAATTTTAAATTAGTGGAAAATAAGTACTCTATCATGTTGTTTAAAGATCTGTATTGTGAATTAAGAGGTACCAAAGTTCTTGTATTTGGGTTTTACGCTGTTAATTAACTGTGGGATTCTTCACATATCTATTTTTTTTTGGTCTGTGCTTTGCAAACACAAAGATACAAGAAAAAAAAAGCAGTACACTTAGGGTTCAATAATTCAAACTGTGCTACTGCACAAATCACAATTGTGCATGCATGTACCATCCATAATGTCTGTGTGCTGGTTGGGTACAAAAAATATACAAAGACATCACTGCAAAAATTATGTTGTTTTCATGTCCTCCTTCCACATTTCTTATTTTAAAACAGGAACATTAAATACAGCAAATTACAATAAAATTCTGCTACAGCTACAAATTTAAGGTACGAAATAAAATTATCATCGTAATCTTCAATCTCCCCCACACAGAGGGTCCAATCTAGGAACTTCTGCACACGCAGAATGTCACAGTGGGCCCAGAGATTATTGCAGATGACTAATTATGTTGGTAAATGTGTACCTTAATTGCAATGAGTCCAGTTCCACCATCAGATATGCAGGCACAGCTCCAATTACTTCAATGGAAGTTGCATGGAGGTATCTGAAGGCAAAATTGAGCACTTTAGGTGAAATTTTTAAAGACGGCCTCTTTTTTTAAGGACAGATATGAAAGGATTAAGATATACCAGTTAGTGACTGAAGTGAAAATCTCAAATATCTTAATCCTATCATACATGCATGAAATAGACCGAGGATATAAAATCAGAGGGAAAATTGAGACCCCTTTAAAAATTTAGCCTATATGTGTATGGTGCACAGATCACAGATATTCTAAAAAAATAACCCTTTCACTGTGTGACTTTTAGTGTTTCACCCTGTGTCACCTGTACGTTATACTAAATAATTTATATGATATAATGTTACTCTGTATTACTTACAATACCTGAGAAAAGAATACTCTATCATGTAATAAGATACTATTTTGGTCACTGTACGTGAAAATTAGTGTAGTCAAGGTTGGATAAATATTCAGCCTTAACTCTTTAATTCTTGATTTTTGTTATGTTTAAAACCTTAACAAAATCATGTTCTTATTCATGTTAATAATGATATTAGATATCATTATATAAAAGTAGAACAATTAATGAGGACTGTGAAGTAAATCTAAATCCTCTAATGGATAAATTTCTTTTTGTGCATGGAGTAAAATGCAATTCAGCACCAATGAGCTGTTAATGTATTTCTAAGCAAGCAACTGTGTGAAATGTAACTCTACTCTAGAAAATACAACTGTGTTCTTTCCAGCTTTGTTTACCATGCACATCTGAGCATATGTTGTCTTTAGCTCATCTCTGTGACAGAAAATTTCATCTGCCTGATAAGTAGCCTGGTATACACTTTACATGTCAATTACAAGAAGCAGGAAAAAAATCTAACACAGGAACAAAAGCACATTAGCAGAAGCTGTAACAACCATAGGTAACACCACCATACAATCACATTACTTTGTTGGAACACAGCTAGTTACCACAGGTAACAAAAATTTGACATATACAATACTTCAAAAACAACCTGCCTCTAAATAAATTATGGATCTACTTTCTTTTAGGACATCAGTATTTACAGAGCACTTTTCTGGAGGTCTTGAGAGGTGTGACTACACTGTAATATACAGATCGAAGCACTGTAATCCCAAGACCTTTAAATTCTGCAGTGGCCCTAGAATTCAAATTATGGAGATTTACTGTAAGTGTCTCAAATTAGCAGTAAAACTACCATCAATATCAGTTGTGTTGACATGCTACTCTCTTTGGTGTCAGAAGTCACACTTCAAAGAGCTATAACTCTCATCTCTTCATGGCCTGCTGATTCAGATGGGAGATTAATCAGTAAAAGAAGTAACTGAAAGAAGAGAACTCATTGATCAGACTACTTAGATAAGGGGTACAAGTTTAGAGCTAAAGCTTTTGCTCCTATTAAACCATCTAAAGGTTGTACAACAATGATGTACATAAACATTCAAGCCATGCGGGAGAGAAAAGACAGACATACAAATGGAATCAAGATGTTATACTTCAATTCCATTAATATATTTATAAACTAGTCTGACTCCTGTAATCTCAGGTGTACGGGGTCTGGATTGGATGGAAACAGCTGGGATAGCTGACCCCAGCTGATCCAAGGGACGTTCCATACCATATAGCATCATCTTCAGCAATAAAACTAGGGCTAGTCTTTTCAAGGTAGCTGTTGTTCAGAGACTGGCTGGGCATTGGTCTGCTGGTGAGAGGTGGTGAGTGATTGCCTTTGCATCACTTGGTGGTGGGTTTTGTGGTTTTTAAAATTTTTCTTCATTTTTTTTACCTTTACTTATTAAACTGCCTTTATCTTGGCCCATGAGTTTTTACTCACTATGGCTATTCCAATTCTCTCTCTCATCCCACTATGGAGGGTGGACTGAGTGAGCAGCTGGTGGGTGCTTATTTGCTGGCTTGAGTGAACCCTCCACACCAAGCTACCGAGAATTAACTGTCTTGTGTAGTTCTGAATGGTCTTCCATCAAACAATCTATTAGTTCATTATTCAACTCAACTGCTAAGTCCCATCTGGCTTCAACTGTGAATGGGATTGAAAGGAAGAAAATACGGTCTACGAAGATTAAGACCATCTACCACCCCACAGGCTAGCAGGTCTATCAGCTCCTCCTGGGTCTCTTCATCACATGTCATTCAAGAAACATTGTTGTGAAGACTGTGCACCCTGTACTGTAATTCATAACAGATCTTACAGGATTCTAAATATGCTACATGCTGGAAGTATGACTAAACATCTGGATTTCCAGTCTTTGCAGAGGTGACCATGATACTAGTAAAAGAACAATTTAACATATGCACAGAATGGAAGAGTTGGCTTTTTACTCATAAAGCAATTAAAAAACTGGCTTGTGATAAGAGAAGTTTTGATTAACATTAAAGGCAGTTCTTGGCACATGTTTCCATCATAAGGAAATGTGGGGGGTTTTTTTACTGACAGTCTATAAAATACATGCTGTCCTTTGATTGCATAAAATATGCAAGTCCCTAATATGCTATGTAAGGCAGGTAGGGAATAAACGAAAGAAAATACCCTGCAATCTACCCTCAAAGAAAACTAGGACAGCTAACAGTTGTTTTTTTTTAAAAGGAGGTGGCCATTTCTTAATTTTTCTGAGACATTACCTCTTTGCTAAGAATTTATGTACTAGTCATACTCCTTGTAATATGTCAGCACTATGGTAAGGTTTACTGAGTTACATCTGATGGCATTAACTAGTTGACAGCCCTCATCTTTATTTCTATCCTCAGAAAACTGGTGTGGGCACATTTCAACTCCTATCTGCTGTTTAACTGATAGAGAAGTTAGATCTGTCTAGAATCCTAACTGCTAAGAATATACACTACCTTTTCAAGTAAGTACAAAGTAACAGAACCATTAACTACACAAACATATCAAATGTATTAGGGCAGATAGTTTTCTCAATCTTTTTTTTTTTTTTCCAAATACTTTAGTATATAGACAGAATGTATCATATGGCATATGTATGTTACTCAGAGAATGTGAATCTAACAGTGCATGAAATGTGACAAATAAATTCAACCTTCATGGCTATCAACAACAGACCAATCCCATGAAAATCAGTGAGAGCTACAAAAGCTGCACTATCAGTAGTGACCAGTGCAAAAGAAACTGGAGTAATTCTAAGGTTTAAAATCCCTTAATTTAATGTTTGAAAGGGGACTAAACTCTGTATTATTTGCAAAATTTCTTAAATGACATGATGTTATGAACACCTATTTATTAAGCTGATAGCACAATGTATTAAGCCTAATTTAAATGTTACATGTTACTCTCATTTAAAGGTCATTGTAGGCAGCAATACTGACCTAACAAGGAACAGCAAAAATGCTATAGCTGCCTTTCTAGCTCTGGTTTTTAATTCCTGCTCTTAACTGTTAAGGTATCCACCTCTGTAACATTACAACAATCATCAAAGAAACTCTAAATTATGCAGACTTTGACAAGCTGTGAATCCTGTCACTAAATAACATCTAAAAAAACCCACTCATACATTTGAAAAAAGGGATTAGAATTGTTTTAGCACTGACATGAGCTCCTGTGTAGCAGCGTGACCATCACCAAATTCCAAGGAAAACCACCTTATACCCCAAATAGAACTGCTGTACATGCTACACATGTATCTCCAGCAAAATACCACTATCTCTGAAGTAAAGACGTTTTGCTATCTAGCAAATGAAGCAAGAAGGGAAATTTTGGCAAGTTATATGAAAATAGCCTTTATGCTTACAAAAAGAACAACAAATTCTTAAATACCACATAGAGATAGGGCGTTTTAGGACATCAAAAGTAATAATGGAAGATACTCAATTTCTAAGGTTAATGGATTCTGATACTTTTGGAAGACTTTACCAACTACATTGTTGGTAAAAAATATTCAGAGAGAAGTCATGAGTATTATAGTGCAGTGAGGTCTTGCAGGAACAGATTTAGTAAATGATTAAAAAGAAGGAGATACGTGGCTTTATTGGGGTCCATAATTATTCATATGTGGGAAGAATTCTAACAATAGAAGGCTCTTCAGTTTAACAAATACAGGTACACTAATGCCCAGCACCTATGAAGTTAGGCAAGGTCAGGTAAGTAAGAAAGACATATGTTTAAAAAGTCAGGTGGATAAGCACAGGAAGAATTTTCCATTGCTTGCAGTCATTAAGTGAAAATACTTTTCTATAAGGACATTCTTGCTCAAACCCAAGTATGGGCTTAATGCTAGAATGCCTGCTGACATTACCTGTCTGTGATTAAACTGATAACCATATTGGTTTTTCCTAGCTGTCTTAGTACTGGCTATACTATTTTACATAATGGTGAAGTCTGCCACAAACTGAATTTTCTCTTGAGGCGTAGATAAACAGTATAATTTGGAAATCCTTGCAGTCTTACTGGACTATTAAATGTTGGAGTAAGCTACGTAACATGAAGAAATTGGCATCAAGATTTCAGACAGCTGTAACCCTTACCAGCAGATATCACACATTCTTTATGATGTAAACTTTAAGGGAAAAAGTCAACAAGTCTAAAATGACAGATTTGCTTACACAAGGAAGCTACTAACAAGCAAGCTGAAGCGAAAACTTATCTCATAAAAACTGTTTTAGTAACTGTTTCTGGGACACAAACAGCCGGTTCTGGCAGGGCAATAGGAAATTACATTTATCCCAGAAGCCAACAGAGATCTGACCTATTCTTCACTCTGAGTCTTCATACTAAGAAGAAAAATTGAACAACGACAAACAGCTACAGCTATAATGCAGAAGCATGTACACTTAACCTTATTCTACACAGCAGGAGCCAGGAGCTTCATCTGTCTGTGCTGATTAGGTGCTCTGTGGATGGGAACTGAGGGGAAAAAAACCAGTATCTGGTTCGAGGAAGTGAGAAGTGGAAGATGAAGAAGAAACTAGGCAGAACCACTGCCCAGAACAAAGACAGGGAAACTAAGTAGTGGTGAGATTTGGTTGGGAGAAACTTGGAGCGCAAGGGAAGTGAGGAGGGAGGGAAGCATTCACTGGAGAGCTGTTTGTGCGGCACAGCAGAGAGAACTCACACTGGTGCTGGACCACAATGAAGTGTTTCAGAAATGCAGAGTAGTCTTCAGGTTATTTCTGTTCAGCCTTCAGGATGAGCTTTGCAGAATGCACACACAAAGTATCCCTGGTAGGTTTCATGACTTTAAAAACCCACAGCAAACCCTACCATGAAATTTGAAAAACACACAAAATTTTGAAATCATGACCAGATGAATGTTTTAAAATATACGTTAGTAACACTGACAAATCAATCTGTTGCTAAGATAAAGAACTTTTTACTGCTTCTCTGCATCTATGACTTCAAAAAGGACTTGGCGGCAACATGCAGATAGTGAGGGAGATGGGCACTGAAGCCTCCTCTGCAGCCCTGGTCCCTGTACCTGACCAGAATGTGCTGTGGCTCCTTTAAGCTTGTGTGTATGGGAGCTGATACTGCTTCGGACCTCCTCCTAAATTACAATTGAAGCGTGACTAAACCAACTCAGACTGCCAAGACGAGAATTGAGCTTGGATCTCCCAGTACACACAGAGGCATGGTGACCATCTTGAGTTTAATAACTCACTCCACAGGGAAGATAAGCCAATATAAAAATCTGAATTGGCTGATGCAACATTCAGTTCTTCCTCAAAGAGTTTCAAGGATGATCCAAACAGAAGCTTCTATTTAAAAGAAAACATAAAAAAACCAAACATATACTTAGAATCTGAAAAAAGTAAACCACTGGTTTGACAGCAATCCAAGTCAGCATTTTCACAATCTGCTGAAGACTTTATTGCAACCCTTCCCATTGATTAAGTGGAACAGATCCTTGATTTTTTTGCTGGAGATTTATCTGGTCAGTGTCGTTCACATCTGTAGTGTATGGTTTTCTTCATAACTATGTCTCTTGCCACATCCTACCCTGTAACAGCCCCATCTCCATCTCCCATTCACCTACTGTTTATTCTTTTTATCTCTTATTCTGCACTGGGGAAAGTCAGAGGTGACAGTGGACTACTAAGTAAGTCAGCTCATCCAAAGTTATTCATGGTCGCCCAGAACTGCCAGCACTCCACTCTTCCTGCTCTTCTCTTGCCCAGCTCTTTTCTCTCTTCGGGCTGCATCTGCAATCAGCTCCCTCAAGTCAGAGGAATCTGTGCATGTAAAGATCCCACCACCTTCTGCATGCTCCCAAATCTTGGGCTAGATCTGTTCAACTCTTGTGGAAACAAGCTGTTTTACAAACCTGTTATAAGCATGGTATAGTTTGTTTGCATAAAGACAATTGTTTTAAACAAAGAAACACCCACTGCACTCTAAATCACACGGCAAAGTCTGTGAACTTGAAAGAAGTATAAAGAACAAATTGGCATGATTGATTTGTATTGTTCAGTTTAGAGAAATATAAATACTGAAGAAAACAAAAATGACAGAAATTTTGTAAAATCAACCATTCTTAGCACTTTAAATACATTTCATAGTATATTCTTAACACTAGAAAATAACCTGTAATTGCTAATACCTCAGTTAAATATTATTTCTTTTTCTGCCTTTTTTTTAAATATTATAATCCACACGGAGGTGTTTAAAAGCCGTGTGGATGTGACGCTGAGGGACATGGTTTAGGGACCCTGGCAGTGCAGAGTGAAAGGTTGGACTCGATGATCTTAAAGGTCTCTTCCAACCAGATGATTCTATGATTCTATGATAATGAAAACATTCTCCTGAGTACTACCATGACCGTTGGAGTTCATAGGTACTGGAAAAGCTGCTGTATTTTTACCTAGGCAAGTACAAATGTGTCAGTGGGATTCACTCTTTCAGAAAGTAAAGAAGTTGTAGGAGATATTCTGATTCAAGTTCAAGTCACAGTTTGGCTTTGACCCACCAAAGCCTGTATTCAGACTAGAATTCCCAAGACCTGCAGGACTCAGGACTAAATGTCAGGAAAGGTTAATCTCTGCTATTAATATTTAGGCACCATAGTATTTTGCTGTTAATATTAAATGGGATTAATTTTTTTCATTTTTGCTCTCCAAGTTTTATTCTGATTTTGAGATAATGCATAATTTCAGCAAAAATAAAAAAAATCCAGGGCTTTCCTGCAACGTTACCTCAATAGGGACATGTCAGACTACACTTTTCACTTTGTGAGACAGCCTTATGTACCTGCTATTTGAGCTCACTGATTCACTGGTATCAGCACAGACACAGAGAATTCATAGGGGGTCAAATTCATAGGACATGAGTGCTGTATGTCTGCCCCTAGAAACCTGCCCTACAACATGATTAACTTTCTGAGTCAAGAGACTGTCATGCAAATAAAACACAGCTCATTCTTCAGAATCTCTCTGTATATGAAGGATTATTTCTGGCCATCATCACCTTCAACTATTCCTAAGCTCAGACTTAGGAAACATCCTTCACAGATACCAAGAACCACGGCTGCATCATTAGAAGCAGATGCTGTGCAGAGCCCAAGAAGAGCTTAGGTAAAATCTTAGTCTTTGTGTGAGCTTTAACTCAATCAATTAGCTTCTGAGCCATGTAAAATACCATGACTAGTCCTGTTAAATCCAGTATATTGCATTTCAAAAGGAAAATTAGAAATCACAAGAGAAACCATTTTCAGATTCTAAAGAGGGGCATCAGCTAACATACAGCTATTTGAGAAAGAATCTTCTTGCCTGTTCAACACTGTTAACTAAATACTATATAGAAACAAAAAATATTGAGGGAACAGTCAGTATTAACAGTTGCCAAACATTTGTAAAAAAAAAAGTCACATAAATGTTTACCTTTTGTGGAAGAGTTAAAAGTCTCTTGATCTTCAATGAATTAAATGCACGGAATGATGGAAACAGAAAAAGAAATCAGCAAATTCAAAGTTAGATAAAGAAATGTGTTACATGTGACAATGGCATGTACAGTAGGCAGTACTCCAGCATATGTAATGTAGAAAAGTAAAATGATAAACCATGACAAATAATAAAGCCTATGACTTTTTCTTTAAAATTAACAGAACAATGAAGTTACTGAGAACCAGATTGTGGACTCTAAGTATTCTGCTTGAGCAGTACTGTGATACCTAAACCTATGAATGACGTAAGAATCTTAAAATTGCTTTAAGAATCACTCTCACTCCTGAACAACATAGATTCTGAAGCCTCTTCTTCAGTAACAAGTGTTACAAATTTATCTTCTATTAACTGAAATCTATAACACTCTGTAACCACTGGACTATTGAGAATCAGTCTTTAAGGAAAACATAAAAGATTATGAGGCTTGAACTCATCTGTAAGAGTCGGCAATGCTGAGAAAAAATACTCTCCACCATGAGTAAAGATTCCACAAGCTGCCTCAAAATATGCAGTGCCACCTAATAATTTCAAAATAAACCAGAAATGAAGACAAAACAAACAATGCTAAAAGATTAAAATCTAAAATTCAAATGACTTATTCTTTTTCTTCTGTCACTCAGGTTTTATACTGATGGACCCGAAAAAAGTTTTTAACTGAAAGAGTTTGATGTTTTACCATTACTCAAGCCATACTCTCACTGCAATGACACTTCAATCATCAAGTACATATACACAGAACGGTTTTCACTAGCTATCCATTTCTTTTAGAATCTTAAGTTGGTTAAATATAAGAAGATATTTGCAACTCAAATGTATGAAATTCTGGTTCTTATTTGTTAAAAGGAAATGCTGGACATCAAAACACTTAATGCTGCTGTGATGTGACTACCATTAAAGACTCGTACATATATTATACACATGAACTTTATACAAGTAATCCCCATTCAGTATCAGTGGAGTCTTCAACGTAGCTTTCCGTCATGAAACAACAGCATACATGCATACATGCCCTTCACCCTGCATACAAGCTAGGTACAAAGTTTATGCAGCTTTTTCTAACATGAGCTAAGATACAGCCATACTTAATGCTGGTCACACTGTTGCTTTTCAAAAGGTCCCTGCATAAGGCCTATTGCCATAAACAGATGCCACTGGAAACACATACAATCACACTAGTTCAGTTATCTTTACATGTAGACTGTTAATTATCACAAACCTTACTCTCATTATAGGACGTCTGAAACATGAAACCACATTGTTGAAGCTATGAAAAAGAAATCATGCTGTGAAAAGCCAAATAGAAGCAGATACAGGGAGAAAGATCTGTTTTGCATTGATTAAGCTCTTAGAAATAGTTTCTATATTACAAACAATTACTGTACATTTATCTTGCTGGTTCATAAATTTCAATAGTCCATAATACGTTTTTTCTTATTTACTTCCTAGATTTCCTAGTATTACCTCCTACAGCTAAAAAAAGGTTCAGAAAAATGTTACAGTTCTTCGGGCTGTATTCATTTACTTGATCAATACAACAATTACCCATTATACAGAAGTGTAGAAACCAACCCTCAAATCCTATTGAAGCAAGAATTCCTGTAATGTTTGATAGTTGCGATGACAGAGGACAGACTGAATAAAGATCACAGAAATATACAAAATCATTTAAAACCCATGCAACTACATAACAGATTTGTATAGAAACAGCTGAAAAATGAAGTCAATGCAGAATCCCCGCCCCTCTCCATGATTTGCATAGTTCCACTCAAACATGATGTAAATAAAAAACCCCACTGATGAGAATCTCTTACAGCTTGGCACAAGATGATGTATTGAGAAAACACCATTGTCCTTACCATGGTTATAATTTCAGTGCTTTAGTCACTAAGCCAAAACATCTTCATATTATTAGGTCCTTTTACAAAATTATTATTTAAAACAAGAAATAAAAACACTTCTTAAGTAGCATAAGTTAGGGTAATGACTACTAAATCATGATTTTTTGAAAACACACAGAGACACATCTATACCAGACTAACTTTCAACATTCACACATATAAAGAGCTTTAGATACAATAACATCCCAGTGTGTCTTGCACTCTAGGAAATACTGCTGATGGGGTTGCAAAGGAAAGAAATACAGCCATGTCTTTCTTGAATATCACTGCGATTCAAATAAAAATCACATCGCTGAAAAATTACAGAAGGCTTAATTGTAACCACTTTAAAAAGTCTCGTGTACTGGAGTTGCTAAAAATATTATTTTGTTAAAACTGTCCCAAGTGAAAATAACCACCTCCCTCCCCCACTCCAAAACTAGGCAAAGCTGCTATTCCCTTTAGAACATAATCACCACGAAGCCTTTTGGGTTTTTTCGCTAGTGTGCATAATTATGCTGTTTTGAGGTTTTAATTCTTAAATTGGACTTTTTCTTCTACATTTAAAATTTTTTTCTCTCTTCCTGATCAGTAGAACCAACCACATTTCTGTAATGGAATAACTACCACTTCGGTCTTCTCTGTAAGAATTACTTGAATGAGAATTTTTTAAAAATAGAGTATGGCTACTAATAAGGACCTTTTAAAACTACCTACTTTTTATGATTCTCAACCTGCTGATGAGAGCAGTAACTAAGACAACACCATCTTGCAGAGACAAGGAAACAACCATTTTTTAAGTATTAAACTTGACAATGACATTATGGAACATTCGAGATGTAACATTAGTCCTAGAAGAAGCCTTATTAGCACGGATATGATAATTTAAAATTGAAACCTAAAGATTAAATATTAAGACTTAAAATATCACTCTGTTTCTCGAGATGAAAACCACTGCCAGTCTCTTGCTCTTTCATTAACTCTCATTTGTTACATAGTGAGAGCTTTAAAGAATAATAAAATTACTATACTGGATTCTTCTATGCCTCCTGAATATGCAAAGAGCAAATAAAAACCCACTCTTGATATGCAGACATTCGGTATATCCACAGCAATCACTGTGATTTGTAAAACAGACATAGATTCATGGATGTATACATTTAGATGTGTATTCAACTCTCCTGACTCAATAGAATTTGTGTAGAGTGTTAAGAAGTATGTAACTATAAAAGTGATACCTTATGGTATATCATACAGGATTTCTTTGCATCACAGGATGTCAATACCAACCACCAAAGAGTAGCTTTATTTATAAATGAAGAAAATGCATTTTGAAATGCTCCCTATAACGTTTGCATATTGCACTAGATTTTGACATCATCTATAGCCATGGTGACTGTGAATTTAAATATTTAAGGACACAATTCTGTTCCAAGTACAGTTAATAGAAATCTTTCATAGACCTCAGTATGCTTTGGATTCAGTCCTACATTTTAGGGTCAGATCACTTCTAGTCACTCCCTTTGATATTCATTTGATGGGGATTGAAGAGGTGAAACTGATATTAAAATTTGATATTGTAAATCAGAGCAAATACTATGGTCTTATAGCCTCACTGAATTTAATTTCTTACCATTGTATAAAGTTTATACATATTATCGTATTTATTTCAGAACATTATGATGAAACCATTTAAAAATTATAGAAAATCTATTCAATTGAATGCTCTTCAAATATATTCTCAGCTTGAATGAAGTATTAAACATGGGTAAGACCAGAAAACCTCCCCTTCAAAAGGGCAAGCCAGTCACTTAAACAAAACCAAAGACTACGTAGAGAAGGAAATTTTTTTAGCCTTCGATTCCATGTGCCGTAATACAGTCATATTGACACAGGCAGTATGATATATAAAAACAGCGCAAGCGATATGTCACATCCTACTTGTACCATTTATACATAAGACACAAGCATATCAACCACAAGTGTAAATAAGAGTTCAGTGAAACAGCGTGACTTCACAGGTGTTCACGGTATCCACAACTTTCTAAACCTAGAGTAGCTTTAGCCTTCTGCTCAACTTTCATTTTTTCTTTCCTCTTCTGTATATATTCCATCTCTACTCATTTTCATGGTATGTTCTACACTCATTTCCATGTCTTTAACAAAACATAACTAGTATTTTATTCTCAAAGCACCAGTTATCAAGAACAGCAGAAAGATGATAGATGAATATCCAAAGGAAAGGCAACTTAAAATTGAATTAAAAGCTGATTCATCATTATATATTGCACCAAGTTATGAAATAGAAGAAGAACATGAAAAAAATTTGAAATTCATTACTTATTCCATTTTCCTAAAAAGCTCCCAACTTACTAATATGTGTAAACAGAAATTGTAAAGGTAATTTGTAACCAGTTTATAAGCCAGCCAGTCCTACCTTCACAATGAAACAAAATTATGTCTCGAACATAAAGTTTAAAATTAATAAGAAGCACATGTATTAGTATGTTAAACATATAGAATAAACATATGTATAAAGCAAGAATACATTTTAATGTATGTTAATTGAAGGTGTAGTTTGCCATTGCAGTTCAAATCCGTAACGTTAATGTACTGATTGCATGTTAATGTAAGCCATCATACACAAGAACACCCCTGTGGTAACGTATCATGCTAAGAAGGTCATGGTCAGCAACATTATCTATTCAAGAAAGCGGTATGCCAACAGTTCTATAAAGCACTACAATATTTCATCATTAGAAGCATTTCTTTAATTTCCATGTAGAAGAAAACCTTGCAGTTCATGGCAAACTCAGTTGCTTCTAGTCAATGAGAAAACAGGCTTTTTCTACAGAAAAGCTGAATGTGCAAATATTAGCCTTTGTGCCATTTCATTTCACCATAATAGCTCATACCCTGTGTGCAGTATGTTGCTAGAACAGTTATTATAGTCACAGTTATTTGATATTAGTATGTAAAAAACATCTTCCACAAACATTAGGTCTACATTCTTTTTCAGAAAAAAAGTAGCACTCTGTCTGATCAGTTTATTCTTAAGAAAGAAAGAGTTGATGACCTGTGCTTTCTCATTTCCCATGGTGATTATTTTCATTCCTCACTCACTGAACTATGAACTCCAGAAGAAAAACAGGTTTGGGATATTTATTAATCTATGATAATAATGCACAACAATTAATATAAACCATAAACTAAGAAACAAGACTCGACAAATATTGTCAGAATCTTTGCGCCTGATTTCTTTGGCTGAATGCAAACTAGATACGTGATGGAAACTACCACAACTCCAATAGATATTTTAAAGTAGACAAACATAAAATGGTACTAGAAAATTAAGGCAATTAAACCATGTGTAATAATCCACCGGTCAAACTCCACTGGATTTCCAAGACTACAAACATTCTTTCATTCTCTTCTATTGCGTTATTGTTAGAATTATAGCATTGAACATGTAGTTATCAAAATAGATTTTAAGTAAAGAAAGGTAAGAAATCAAAGAGTTTGAGCTATCATAAGCTTATTATTTGATACCTTGCTCTACTGCCACTTCTTACTGGAACTTGTGGTAGTTGTCTTCCCCTGCGACTGCTGAAGGATGTGTCTGCAGGAGGAGACTGTGTGGGACTTCCTTGTTGATGTATTCTGCAAATGAAATTAAGATAAAAGTAAATAACCCAAATGAAGAGAATTTTTATATTCTTAATTTTAAATACATATTAAGCAGCATATACTGAAGATGGGTTTGAAGAAGTTTCCATTTGGTGTATGCTATGTGCCCATACTCAGGTCTAGATTCCTAATTAACTTATAAGGCCTCACATTTAATTTCTCTAACTACCTTCAACTAAGGAGAAATATATTCCTTTGCTTTGTTGTTTTTTTTTTTTTTTTAAATAAAGTACTAGTCAAAACCCACTGAATGAAAAGTAGTTTTTAAAGAACCATTTATGAGTCACAATTTATTTATGTTCTCCTGCACTGGCACGAGGGCAATACAAAATGCCACCTTTGTATTTTATTAACTTTTGTATTCCCTTTGTGCTGATACAATAATTGCACAAGGCCACAGAGAACTGGACAGCAAGTGTCTATTCCCATGGGATAAAGTGTTGTTTTCCGTGAACTCAAAGGCAAAAGACCTTTAACCTTGGTATTGAGGATGGTGTGTGTGTGTGTGTGTGTATGCGCATGAAGAACATACAAGATTTTCAATATTCATACATTAGTAAATAACTTAAATCCCTTTGGCTGAATTCTAGCTAGTGCTATTTCAAGAACACCTTGGCTACTTGATATAAATAGATACAGCATCTGAGTGTAACAAATTGAATACCATTGAAATGCTGGTAAGTTTACATTTAAAATAAGTAGGGCCACCTCTAATAACTACGGAAAAAGTTTAAGTAAATCAAAGATGAAGAAGCACACTGCTGTGAGGGAGAGCTTACTATTGAATGCCTTTGCCAGTTACAGTAATATCACACTGACTATATTGGATAAGCACTGTTTACCTACTACACTAAGGTTCCAAGTAGGTAATCTGCTATTTGTGCAAATTCAAAACACTGTTGGCTTTCACACGATGTAGATCAACAGACTTTTTCTTACCCTGTAAGTTCAGTGTTAGCTGTCTGAATAGCATATGATTTCCTACAGTGCTTACAAAAAACACTTTGATAATTTTCATATGGATACAGAACAAAACACAACAATGGAAGGACAAAACACAGTCAATTTGTTTACTCTTACATTGCATAACTATTTAAGTTCAACAGCAAGAAGTATCATCTGGATGGTGAAGATAGGTGGTGTAAAGGATATGGGAGAAGTGTAAATACCGTGAAGAGAGGATATCTACAGTATCAGAATGAGTGAATGCGTCATGTATGCTCAGGAAAGTACAACACCACACTGACACCTGGGAGGCAGAACATGAAAGCTGTGCTGTACACGTAATAGCAACCTTGTCAGAAGTGGAGAAGGTGGCGCTGACCCTCCGGGCGCTAGGTGATGTACAGAGCATAAGGGTCTGATACTAGAGTGCTCACTCGATCTTGAGCGAGCGTGATGTTTTCCCCTAATGACTGGCTGTTCAGTCGTTCGTGGGGTTGGAACTCCCCTTCTAGAAAGACATGGTAGCAGACCCCTAAAACATCAGGGCCAAAAAGAAATTGTTCAGTTGTTAGCTCCAGGCACACCTTCCCATGCCCCCCTCCAACAAAGAACATTGCAAATCCTGGCTGCAGGACCAGGGTTGAGTTTTCAGATTGAAGTTAATTCTGAATGCAAATCCATTTTCAGATACACATGACCCTAATTGTGGAACTGTTGAACTCCACTGTATATAGCGGACAGTTGGCCAAAAACTCTATCTGGATCTTAAACACAGCAACAACAAGCCAATAACATGTATGACCTAAGTACTAGCACAGAGTAGGGTATCAACACCTAGTTTTACCACAAAGCATTTCTGTTTCTAAAACATAACTTTTATCTTATTAAAAATATTAACTATATTTAAATTAGTGTCTTAAAAGAGGACAATATGTAAGCAAATAGTAATTCTCTTGGTTTCCTCGAGAAGTTTGAATAAGGCATCTATTTAAGTAGATTTCTGCTGTAAGCCCTAAAACAGAAATACATTTCAGAAGGAATGCTAATGAAAATATAATTAAAAATATGCAGTAGAATGATTATCCTGTTAGTATAATAAAGCATAATTATTTGTAGTTGAATAATTGCATACCTGCAAGTATAAGATAACCTGAAACATTTCAAATCTGGAAAGTGACAAAGTATTCTGTCTGTGCCTTTTCACTCTTCCTTGGTTTCCCAACAGTGAAAGCATTTTGTAAATGGTACTACTGTTAACTGCTGTTATTTCAGAAATTTCAAATTTCCTGTGACATCATTTCATTGTGGGTTTTTTAATTTTTTTTTAATTTCCGCAGACTTATGAAGTCTCCTTTTACACACCAGCATGACTTTCCCACAAGATACAAAGTACCTAATACAGTCAAAAGAACCAATCTAGGTCATATGACTATCATACACTGAAAAGTAATCCTAAAAGAACTATATGTGAAATAACATGCAGATGCCTACCAGGGTAACAACAGGTTTGGTTTCAAAGCCATTTAATCAGTAATGGTTTACGTGGAAGTCCAGTCACAATGCAACAAAACCAAGATTCTGTTGCCCTTGCTCTCTCTCACGCCCCAAAGTTTCTGTAGCTTAACTCCTGGCTTGCCCTGGTGATAACCATAAGAATCTTGCAGAGACTGATTCACCTGATTCCAAAAGATGCTTACAGTAACAAAGATGAGCTGAGTTCTGAAAAATGACCGTTTCTCCATGCTGACTGTAAAAGTAATCCATGCCAACTATTGCATTCAATCAGATTTTAAGACCTGTTTATCAGACATTTCAACACCATAACATCCATAAGGTAAATATGGATCCCACTCTATGCCAGAAGGTGCTTGCTTGCTTTTACTGTGAATGAATGCTCCAATCTAAGAACCCATCATGTTCTCAGTTCTGACTTTTCTCATTTTAGAGGCTAAATTTTTCTGGAATGTAGCTGAGAGCCCAGTGAAGCACTAGGAGAGTCCGTCCTGCAATTACAGAACAGGAGCACTTTAACCCGAGACCTCAGAAACTTACCTCCTGCTCTTTCCATAACACCTCTTTTACAGACCTGTCCCTTCCCATGAGAGAAAGATAGAAGATCTGCTTAACTAAAATGAAGACAGGTCAGGCTTAAGACTTGCATTAGCTGGGGTTATTACATTGAGACGAATATGCTACTTGGGGTGCAAATGAAAACAGAGCTAGAAGGGAACTGGAGAAAAACTACCAGTGGATTTAGGACTTGCTGGCCTACATCAGTTGCTGAAAGTGATCAGGAGAATGAGACAAAAAGCAACAAGCACAGGAGACAAAGTTAGAGTATGACTGGGGAAACGAGACAGAACTGAGATAAGAAACTTGGAGAGGAGAGGAATTTGGGTCAGAAATGATAACTGGTGAGCATGAGACTGCAATGAACACATATCTACGTATCTCATCTCCTGTTCCTCACAGAGAAAGGTAGTACTACTGCGATCGGAAACCATTCAGCTGGCAATGGTCTACATGGGGAATCCTACAGGTTCCAGCTCTGCCTGCATCAAACTCAAATTGCTCTCTCTTCAGTCTGATGTCTCAGTGGCACACACTACATAAAACACGCTGCCACTTACAGAACTATAAAGAAAACTAAGAATAAGAGAGCATTGCTAATTCAGCGCTACTCCTGGCACAGGGTCCTATGTAAAACACAGCAAGTACAGTTAAAGGCTGTATGTATCATAACGTACATGGCAAGTAACCTCATATCTAGCATTTCTGGGTGATCAGTTAGGGCTGAAAGAAAAATTGGATGACCCAATTTTTGCCACAAACTTTGCTTATTCATCTAAGCACAGAAAATGATTGATTTTCATATAATCAGTTTTACCTCCTTCAGAATATTTACTGAATCCCATCTTGAAGGTTTATCTTATGGAATTAAGAGAACTTTTAGGGCTCTGTAAGATATCCTGAGAAGGTTTCCTTTTTCCCTTTTATGTACATTCCTAAGCTATCACAATACACAGAGAACTTAAATCTTAGATAGTAGTTGAAAGGCTTTATAGAGAAGCTGATACCGTGCTGGTATCTTATTCCTTAATCTGCTTAGCTAATAGTAGACAAGATCTGCAAGTTGCAAAAATAAAGACCAAGTCTAAGACAGAAGTGGCTATTGAGGAAGAAATACTCTTGAGATATATTTGCCATTTGACAAGAAAATTAATAGCCTGGCCTATTATAAAAAATTTCTGGCACTAGTGCAACATTATATCTATGATGAAATAATAAACGCAGCACTCAGACTTATTTAGACACTTGTGTCTCACGTCTAATAGCAGCGACTCAATTTATGAAAACAGAAACTTACAACCTTGTGCTATGGAGAATTAAAAAGAAGAAACCAAATCGTGTTTCTCTATGCTCTTCTTGGACTAGGTTCATCACTGAATGGTTATCGAGAACTATGAGTCTCTTGGACCTCAATCCTGTACTCTTCAGAAGTTAGAAAAAAAAAAAGCAAAAAAAAAAAAGGCTTGAGTGATCTCAATGGCAAAACTGTCCGTGGTTTAAACACAGCCATGATTTAGGTAATTTCTCTGGTCTAAACTGAAAAAGCAACTGGTCTGTTGTGACAACAGAATCATCAAAACCAACAAAAATATAACCATTGCTTTGGATCGGGAACGATAATCTGGGACTTGAAGTAGTGAAATAAAAGAAAAGCTCTGAAGTTTTGCTGCATAATGTGCATTTTTTATTAAAAATTAAAATGTGTCTGTGTTGTTCATGGAAGTTTTTAACCCTCACAATGTAAACAGTACATTCCTCCTCTGCTAATCAAGGTAACATGAATCTGCTTCTGACAAAGGCAGAACCCTCCTCACTGCTCTTATTTCAGCCAATACACAGGGTTTAGAACTTAACAAAATGTACTTATGATTTAGTATATATCTTTATTTTTTCACTTTTTTTCAAGAATTTGAATACATAACCCTGTACCACTGCAGTATCAAAGCTAAAAGTTACAATGATAATACAAGTACAAGAAATTTCAATGTATAGGAAGGTTATAGTCCCAGTGTTTATATTAACTTTAGTAATGGTAATTATAAAAATTTTCTATACATATTTAAATGTGTAACTTAATGTTCCTATATTATAAAGTGAAATTAATTTGTTCAGAGACATCTTTGAATCGTGACTCTGTTAATATGGTTTTTTTCATCCTCAAAGTAACTGTAGAACAGACAAAAAATTTTTGAAAAAAAGATCAGTGGTAAAGCACAGAAAAGGTTAGGTCCCATACTATGAAATATGCTACACATTTCCAAATTTCATCTCACAGAGACAAGGACAGTGGCAAGGTGTCTCAGAGCTTGGCTCATAAAATGGGTGGACTGCTAGTCTTTACCATTGAGTTTATATGCAATGATGGAAAATACCAGAAAAATTCCATACCTGTGCAACACACCAAGCAGTGCTAGTAAAATAGATACAAAGTACATAGCTTTTGCCACTGTCACAGATGTTCTACTTTAAAAGTTGTATTAGAGGTATACCAAAACGTGGAATCACATTGATTGTACGAGGTGTTTACTCATCAACCAGCAATCCTACCTTTCTGTTTCAGTTGCGGAGCCTTTCCTAGTTTGTTTTTGGCTGCTATATCTTTCCACTTTTCTGGACTGCCTGTGAAATGACATGTCAGAAAAGAAATAAACAAAGAAGAAAAAGAATACAAAAATATGAAGATTATTTATTAATGTATTATAAAGGTAAAATCAGAAATGGTTGGCAGATGAAAAAGTGACAACTATCATCATGAACAGACTGGTGAACTTGAGATTTAAGACACATTGCACTGATTTGGTTTGATTGAGGCTCATGGTGTGAACGTTAGGTGGTACTAAAAGAGGGGAGATAACATTAAACCTGACTGAACCTGTGGCTAGGTACCACTTCACAGTCCATATTTGATTAGAAACAATGCCTCCTTGAAGGCCTTTTAATCATCTCTTAACAGCATGAAAAACAAATGCTGAGTAGACAGCAGGAAAAAAAATGTTGCAGAAAGGACCAGAAAATACTATTCAAACTGAAACTTTAAAAATTGCTTTTAAATCTAAATTTTGAAAGCAAAACAAACTCTGCATCATATCAGATTTAAAAAAATGCTATCACTATATTAATAAAAACTTGGTTTTAAAAAAAAATCTTATTGTATTAAAACTTGTAAAGCTTTTAGAAATGGTTTAAAACAAGTATATGTTTTCTAGTCAATATAAATAAGTTAGAAGTTTATTTCATTCCTTCACTCCTTTCCTACTTAAATCTTTTATAGAATTCATCTGAGATTTGGATAGTGAGGCACTAACTACCTCTGTCAATCTAAGCATTTCCTGAACAGTAGTATGAGACGATAAACCTAGAACAAAGGCAAAGCATGTTTCATCATTATGACCCAGGACTATAAATAACCTATGAAAACCTCTGCAAGTTTTATCTGTTCTAAAATTTCCTTTACTATCCATAGTGATGTGAGCAATTACAAATTAGGATTTACATTTTTAAACCTCTGATAATCATCAATATCTATTAGGTTTTTTAGAATAAAAAGTGCAGTATTTCAGGAGTGGTCAAAACTAGAGGAGATGATTATTCATTGATAGACCAGAAATGTTGACAAACCCTAACTTGCATCTTACATCAGTGCAAGAAACATGTATGGGAACTTGAAATGTTATAAACAATGTCATATGTTAAGCTCTAAAAGATTTACCATGGACAAAACAAGGAGATTAAAATAATATATATATTTTCCTTTTAAATCTTTGTGGTTATAAAGAGTAATCCAATGTCTGAACTGGAAGATACCCAAGCATCTGTAACACCAAATTACACCCAACAAATAAAATCATAGTGGATTTTCATTATTTGTACCCACTGCAATATTTGATGAGCATTATATTGTGACGCAGTATGCTCCACAACAAAGCAAATACTGCAGCAAAATACAAAATTCTTTTGCATGAGCAGAGGTCATTACCCAATGCTTTTGGGTTAAAAGAGTGCATTTCCTTACAAAAAAAAAAATTTGGATTAAAAATTTAAATCCCCTTTGTCCTCAAACTGTTTCCTCCAGATTTATTTTTTGTAGATTCTCATTACTTTTTAATTTTTTTTCTTTACCAGGACAAAAACAAGGTGGATGCACAGGGAAACACATATTAAATGCTGCAGCTTTACTTAAAAACCTAAGGTTAGTAAAGTATTTAAAGTATGGTTAGATCCACTGAATGCAGCAGCATTATCACTCAAATGATGAGGCCCTCTTCATTTTCTGTTTGGCTGGTTATGGGGCTTACTCTCCGCCTACTCCATATGTCACTTGCATAGACTATGACACTATGAGCAATGGAGAAAAGGAGCACATAGTGACTACTCTTTGTAGGATGCAAAAACCTGAGAGCAGGACACGCTTTCCTGTGAATAGTGACAATATATAGCACTAGTGAGCTGAATGTACTTATTTCTCTGCTCTCTATGCTGTCCTTGCAAGCAGCACACAGTAGAAATATGTTTAAAACCACAATTTCCTTTCTGTTTCCTCCCTCTTGCTAAGATGATGCTGTATACAGTCCAGGTAGCTGAACAGCTTCCTACAGCACTCTCAGTCCAGGCTCAGCTTGAGCACACCATGGGCACTGCCAGGTACCTATTTACAGGCAGATGCCCTTTCAAGCCCATATACAATGTATGAAGCATGCCCTGGGGATAAGAACACTCATGTCATAGTCAAATTTACCTCTTAAATGTACTTTACTGGGGATTAATATTATCTATAAACAATACATGCATATATGTACTTATGCATAAAAGGAGAAATTAAATAAACTAAAGACATGAAAGTATTATGCAGAACGTATGAAGAATATACTATAACCAATACCTCATTTACATGGAACTATGATTGAGTAAATAAGGATACCTCTGTGCTGCTCCAGGTTTAGCACTTAGGTGGTCTACACTGTCCTGTTTTGGAATGCAAGACTCCAGCGTCCTTGTTCTTCACAAAATTTGGAAATATGGATGTGAATTTGGACAGAATGAGCAGAAACAGAGAGATGGTCACATGCAGTGAAGGTGGAGACATGCAGTCAAATACACAAACCAAAAGCTTTAAGGCACTATCTGCTGAGACAGCCTGTATTTCTCAATTCCACTTCTGCTGATTTAATCCATATACTTTAAGGAAATGTTAAAACTTTTAGACATAATACAAAACAATCTAAGATGCAATAAAATAAAAGATGAAAGCAACAACAGTATTTTTAAAGACCTTTTTACTCTACATGCTGAACAGCAGCACTGTGGCTTAATAGTTGCCATTATCCTTCTTGAGAATTAATCTACAGTATCATTCATCAGATTAATATATAAACCTACACATTATATTAATACATAAACCTAATCTTCCCTGAGGAATTTGAAAAATGAATATTTTGTCACTATATTGTGAAATTCTCCTGAAAATGCAAGTAAATGTCATAATTTTATATATTTTGATGAAAACTTCATATTCTGTTGCCAGCTGGTCTGCTACAGTAATAATTAACAACAATTCAATAGTGAAGTAGAATACGTGATTTAATTTTTTTAAATTAAAATAAAGTTCAGAATATTTCTTGATTTCTATATTATTTTCATTTCTGCTGAAGCTGTTTAAGAACCTAGGAATCTGTTCACACACCTTTTCATTTGTCAAAAACTTATTAGCTTTTTGGGTTGTTATTATTTTTATGGAATATATGGTAAAAAATCCATGATTTTTATAAGATGTATCAATATAAGAATTTTTTTCATATATCAAATTTGGCTTTTAATGAGAAAACTCAGCAAAATTTGAGACCACTAATAATCTAAGGTATGTAATAGATTTGCATCTATACTTCCATTAGGGTGAGGAAATCTAGAAACTGTCACACCAAATCACTGATTAATAAAGGCCTCGTTACGTATATAGACAAGCACTATATATATATATAGGTGAGCTACTCACACTTCATATTCCAAAGACCCATGTGCCTCAAGATATTTATAACTGTTGAGTGTAAACAAAATCTACACAGAGAAATACTGTAATATTCCTATCAAAATTAAAACTTGCTATTCTTAAAGTGACAAAAAAACATTTTTATTAAATAAGTGTCTACCACTTAAAATTATTTATTACTGGCTTGTATAGGAGACTCCAGTGGTTTTCAGTAAGTCTGTTCATTTATGTAGCCTTAAAGTCATCAAGAATGTCATTTTCAATACTTCTTGACTTTTCCTGAAGATTTCTGAAAGTCTGTATTTACATGATATGTGAGCTGGGAGGTCGCAACTACTCTGAAGGCTCCCCATGCTCATTCCTAGCACTTCAATTCATGTCTTGCAGAGTTTCCTCTCTGATCAAGTCACATAGTGTTGCTGGAAAGACAGGAAAGAATCATCCAAGTCAGTCTGCCACTGGCAGTGGACGCTACATCCCAAATTCTCTTTGTGAAAATATCAGAAGTGTACTTGCTCTACAGCTGGCTTCAGGATGACTCTTGGACAAGCATTCTTAGAGCTGCATGCATGACCAGCAAAAGCTACTTCTCTTAACTGAAAGTATATGAGAATTAAGTTTTTAAAAAGGCTTATTTTATCCAGTCTTGCTTATATGCTGAAATTATGTATAGATTTTTCAAATTATGTGCAGTCTGAATGAAATTCCCACCTACCATTAAACACTCAACTTTCATTCTCCTTGTTTTTGTCATCACTTACAATTTCATAGTCCTCCAGTCACCAGAAAGTCCTTCACTTTAGACAGACTTTCTAAGTCTAATTCTAATATGAAAATCAAAAAACGTCCCAGCAATGAATATCAAATTAAAACCAAAACATACTCTTTAAAATATCTTAAAGAAACACATAATACTACCAAACACTTGTTAATTCTTAACACTGAAATATATATAACCCATGTCTTCATCTGTCAAGGTGCACTAAGGAGTAGTTTTTCTGCTACAGCAAGTGAACGAATTCCAGAACAACAACAATCTTGCCAAGACTTCTATTAAAATTTATGTTATAAACCATTATCAATAAATACAATGTTGTAAAAGCTGAATGTAAGTGATCAAATTAGACATAATGGACAGTCATATGTTTAAGAAATTTATTCAGAAATAGATCCTCTTGATTGCACCCTATATGTAAATTGGGCCAATATATAAGATAAATCTGGAATGTACTCAAATGAAGAGTAAGATGATATCTGTCAAAGTCAACTCATCTGTGAAATAGGATTTGAAAGTGGTGATAAGCAGTTAGTTAGCTACCCCTTCTGATCCATCAGACACTCATTCTCTGACACCCACTGCATCAGTTGTCAAATTGATACAAGCACATCTTAAAAAACCATAAATTATAGAAACGAGTGGTGTTGGCCAAGTGTCAAAGCTATGAGAAATAACCAGAATTAATGTAAACTTAAAAGAGTAGAAAACAAAGGTATAGCACCTTTGATTCCTTCCCTGGTACTCTCCCTACAGACAAGGTGGGCTATTATTTTGTATTGGCCATGCAATGCAAAAAGCCCAATGTTCTCCAAACTTAATCTGGGAGAAAGATCCTCGAACTGGGAGGCTGCAACCAATCATCAGGATTGAGGTTAGCCTAAACTCCTAATTTCATCACTGATTGCATCTCTGAGATTTGGTGACCACGTTACCTGCAAGACTTCCAAGCGCAAGGTGGCATTGATTTCACTACGCAAATTAGACTCCTGTTTTTCTGACTCAAAATCTTTTCCCTAACGGATTCTATATCCTACATATGCTTTACTGTAATATGTTTGCTAACAGGTATTAGATGATCTCAGTCTTTCCCCACAAAACTTCAGCTGACATCAAAAGCTTACAATTTTGCATTAAGAATGACAGTATTTAGATGAAAACCTCATTTCACTGATATGTGATATGATTTAATCCTAATCACTTCAATGACAACAAGATTTTATCGAGTCTGATCCACTGAAGTCAAAGACAAGTCTTTCCATTGATTTGAAAAATGGGAAGCGAAATTACTTAAAATTGCCTGAAAGGTACAAAGTACCTTCGTAAATTATTAATAGCTGTCCCATCAAAGGGATGTGTTGACAAAATTTCTAGAAATGCAGTATGTGTTAAGGGAGAACAATTTTGAAATAATGTTTTGCAAATGTAATTTTATAATTTATAATGCTGTCTTACTCAAAAAAAGAAATGCTATCCGAACACAATTACACTCTTCCCACCTTCTATTAGTGGAATACACCCACTATCGAGCAAACAAAACAAAAAACCAGTAGCAATATAAGTACTACGGATAGAGTTTAGCAGAAGGTAAACACAAGCACTATATTAACTGAGGTTTATCCATACATCAGTCTTACAGTTTTAAGTGCAGCTTCATGAGTTTACACATGTACAGATTATTTACATGAACCATCTGTATCCTGTCGTTTACTGTAACACAGAAAATTTGAAGGGAAAATTTTGAATTTGCACCTCAGTAGAAATTATAACAATGGCTTGAAAAGAAACACAAATCTATCTGGAAAAAAAACACCACCAAAAAAATTACTACTGCCAAAGCAATGGAATACCAAAACTGATAGAAGTAGAAAGTTCATGACAAGAAAAAAAGAAAGGTGCCTGTATTAATCATAGGTGGTATTCAGCATAAAATTTTATGTAAAGCACTGGTGGTTTTAATCAAAACCTACCTTGTTAGGAAAACTTACTCCATGGAGACCATCCTGATTTTGACAGAATTTACAAACAGTGCTGTTTGTAAACAAACAACTGTTTACAAACAGTGCTTTTTACATACATCAACTAGCAAGTATTACCAAAACTTCCATTATACCAGTTTGTGGGGGTTTTCCCACGCTTTGGAACAGTTCATTAAAAAAAGGGGGGAAAAAAACCCAATAAAATAAACAGCTAGACAAGAATAGGCTCTACAACAAATATTTATCACATTATAAAGCACCACAGTGAAAACACCACCAACATTTACAGAAGCAGGTAAAAACGGACTAAAGAACATTAACACCAATGTAGTTCTGTTGTATTAGACATCTTATTTCATGGCTTGTGACCATTCTGGCAAACAGAAAACTTGAAAAAAACACTAATTCCTAGGTGCTTTATAACAGTTCAACAAAATGCAGAGATGATATCTAAGCCGCTGTTTTATTTTGGGCTTCTAGAGGTTGTAAGTCTCTCTCCACATATATGCATACTTTTAAATTTCAGTATACTCCTCTGAGAGTGCAAGATGCAGTAAGTCACTTTTCAACTGGGAGGAGTTGACTAGTACCTGTCATCCTCCGGAGATGCATGCTGGATATGAATCCTGGGACTAGTAGGTCGTCTCCTCTCTAGGGAGGGGGACCATCTACCCCTGTTTGCCCATTCAATAAAACAGGAAAAAAATAGGATATTTAGTTTGTGATAAAATTAAATATATGGGATTTTGGACTGGAAAAATACCCCAAAAAGTAATGAAGATGTGTCATCTAGTTATTTTTTCTAGCCAAGTATACTATTCTTACGGCTCCTTACTGCAGAAACCAAACAGCTGAAACAAAGAGAATGTATGCCCAAAGATGCAGAATTAGACCTGATTTAGATTAATCTTTTATGTAGTGTACCATTAAGTAACTTTTCAAATATTGTCAAATGCTAGACTATCTAAAAACCTGTCATTTGCATAGAAAACTGTAATTCCAAACTAGAAGAGCTTTTCAAAGACCATTTGATGGTCCTTTTCTGTCAACTACTGGCTGGTATTTTGTTAAACCCATCTGTTCTGCCTCTTTGCACTTAAAAATGCATTCTCAGTAAAAATGCAGGACTATAAATTATAAGAAAAATTCTAAAGGATAAAGTGACCCTTTTCTGGAACACAATGAGAGAGTAAAGGTAAATTAATTAGCTACAACTAAGCTACAAACATTTGTATACAAGTACTGGGGTAAATTTTTCATATAAAAATGTATATTTAAAGTGTGTGCAGGCAGCTTCCTCTTCCGTTCATTTCTCTGTATCCCTGATTTACACGTCAGCGGATTACTCTGTACAATTGAATTTAACAAAAGGGATCTGAATTGTGAATGAAAACCGGTGTCTTACATGATTTTTCTTGAAAAAGCTGATTTAATTTAGAATGATATATACTATACTATAGAGTGGGGTTGCTTATTTGGCTGGGTTGTTATGTGCTTGTAATAGCAAAAGTGTATATATACAAGTATGTATAACAAGTATATAACAAGTGTATATATACAAGTATGTATAATAATTTATAAAATCAGAATATTCTGATTAATTTGCAAATGGAAAAATGTTTACATAAACTTTGCACAGCTACCTAATATTTCACTTTCTGACGCATCCTTCCAGTCCACATAATAAGGAAAAGGGTTTGATTTATGGAACATGCAAATAACAAAGGTTTCAAGGAGATTAGCATCACTTGAACAGTTAGGTAGATCTTTCAGAAATAATTTCACGAGCAAATAGGTTGTTAGTAGTTAGTTTCTTTTTCTCTCCAAAGCAAGAGTTAAAGAAAATGTTAATGCATCAGTGCACTCAAAGCCCTTGATATGCTGATATCCACTACAGATATTAAACGGCATTTGATAGAATTAATTAGGTCATGCAGTATGAACTTTGAGAATATGCTCTGTTTCACTGAATGTTGAATGACCAGGAGCCACAGTACAACACAGACAAACATGCAATAACCTATTCCTTTACATGGTTGAAAAGAATTGGGAACACAATACGTTGCATACCTAATGCAAACAGTTATTTTACTGTGCATTATTTTAAATGTAAATGGTGATATTCAACATAACTCTTAAAGGCATGCAATTTGAACAACAAATACTTCAGATGATTGAAAAAAAACCAAAAAAACCTTAGAAAAATCAACATGAAATCAGGACAGGTCTTAACTGGATCAAGTGACAGATCCAACTTCTCTGTTATCTATTTATAAGCAGGTAACAGGTATCTGTAGTGACCAGCTGACAGCAAACATCCTGAATATCTTGGAAATGTTTCAATTCCTACTGCAGTGAAGCACCCAAGAACAAATCTAATACAACTGCTGGGCTGCATTGTGTAGATACGCTGACCCTGTTGTACGTGAACTAACCCCTGGGCTGCGCTTCTCAGCTTTATTTGCTCAGATGTCCACCAACTAACCTGTCATGACCAAAGTATACAAGCAGTACCAATCTGTATAACTGCTCTTGTGCTAACTGCTAATATGCACAATTGCTTGCAATACAAGAAACTTAGAAGGTAAATAGAAGCCACACTACATATTATTAACTATGACTGGCTGCAACTTAAATCCATCTGGGGAAGACGCTAATGTGATGAGAAACCACTGCTGAATCAGTTCAGATACTGCACTTAAATCTCATGCCTGCATGTTTTCCTGCCAGAGGCTAGGGTCTCACAAACAAATTTCTCCATTCGAAAGAAATGGTGCCCAATCTACAAGGAAAAGGAGCAGAAATTTTGAGACACAGTGAAAAGGACAATGAAACAAATCATACTAAAGGAACTGTTAGCAATAAAAACATTTTCAATGGCATTAGAGGATATTTATGACTATTATAAACTTGCAGACCCTCACAGGAACTTCAACAATACAATCATTTTGAAAAAAAGCTTGGAATAAACAGGAGGGGGGAAAAAAGACAAAAAAAAAAAAAGAAAAAAAAAAAAAGACAGTCATGGTGCAACTGTACAGATGTATTAATAAGGGCTGCATATTTCTAAGAGTATATCGTGCCAAAGGCAAAAATACAAAGGATTAAGTTCTGCACCAAACCATTCAATTTACCAAAACACTTTGGCAGGACAGTGTCAAGGCAAGGTCAGTCTGCCAGTCAAGTTATACAGACTTTCCTTGCTCAAATGATGAGGCTTATAGCAGAAGAAAAGGACTGTCTTTTTTGTGTTATTGGTTTGTTTTTGTTTTAATGCAACTAACAAACTTATATATGCCAAATTCATATATGCTGCTGAAAGTCATTTTCTGCTGGTACATGCGGGTCAACAAAATCACTTCTTCTGGCAAAGTGGCCTCTTAAAACCCAGTAACTATTCCAACCATTCCAAATGACATGAATGATGTTACACAGAGTTTAAAAATCAAACCATTTACAATAAATCATTGACAGAGAAATAGTGCTCTCTACTGTCCAGCAGTTACGCACAGCCAACACCATTTTAAAAAAAAGCTCAGGTGGACTATTTTAACTCTTGATCTCAAATACAATCTAATTTATATCCTCTGAGACAAAAGGTTGGGGCAAATAAGTAGAAATAATTTTCCATAGATGAGTATACCCATAAATTTGTTGAAAAAATATACAATTCCATATTTAGAAGTTTACACTTTGAGAACAAAAATTCTAAATTTTTAAATAAAATCTACAATTTCATGGGGGGGGGAACACCAAGAAAACAACTAACAATACCTTCAAAATATGTCCCTCACATATAATGATATAAAGTGGTGCTGTACAGATTGGATTTCACAAAACCATACAGTGTTTTTGTTTGCTACAAGCAGGACCAACTCTACACCTGAGAGATACTTGTCTAATGTCTTCTTAGACAGTCTCCAGTAATGAAGTCAAGACAACCTTTTCCATATCGTCTATTACAATGTTTCTTTACACTTGCTTTCAAAAAAACCTTTCCTACTATTTAAGATTAACCTATCTTACCGTATTTTAAGTCTCTTTTTCTAATCTTGTCCAGCATGGAAACAAAATGCTTTCTACATACGTTGAACTTAATTCTGTGTTCTTCTAACTAAAGGCTTCTCTATCATTACACTCACTAACCTCACATTAAAGTGTAAGCAGATATAATCAACAGTGGAGGATTAAATCTAAAATTAGCTTCCCCCAAAACAAAAAGATTAATTGGGTGGGTTTTATACATTAAATATAAGATCTTCCTCCAAAAACTGGGCTTTATTGGGAAAATATCATCTATGTTGGAAGGAAAGAAAAAGTAAGTATGTCTTAAATCCTCTGTGAGAGCCACACAGATCTTGTAATTTTGAATAAAACCATAATGCAAAATTTGAATATGAATTTCCTAAAAAAGAGCTTCTCAGCAGCCCCAAGAAGGATCCCAAGACAAAAGCACCTACTCAGGACTTCTAAAAGCAAAGAAGTGAAAGTTTCATAGCAATGGACAATTTTTCTGGATCAGGCCCACAAATGATTTGTGAAAACCACATGTTTAGTAGCAGTAGAGGCTATTAACACAGACTAAACACTTTTCTTCCAGAGGAGCTCATGAAAAATGCTGTATATTTTGTGTAGTGTCTATTGGACAAAGGTTGCTGGACAGGAATTATAAGGACATAATGGAACTACTTAACATCAGTGACAGGTGTAGTTCTGAGTGTAATATTCTAACTGGATAGTTTACAACTGCCAGTTACTGTCCCTACATTATTACATTAAATAGCTGCCTGAAGATGAATACAGCTGTATACATCTACACACTTAAATTAGTAATATGATGCTACAATATTAAAAAAAAAAATCAAGAATGATAACCTGTACTTGATTCTAAGTGGACTTATTTATGTCATATTTTTGGTTTTTAACAACCATATATATATATATATATTGAACTGAATCTTAAAAAGGAATGAACTAGTGTAGATTCATCTGAGCTATCTCAGCAGATCAGTCACTCTCTGCCACAAAGCCACAACCTAAGCAAAGTTTCAATCAAGGAGTAGTGGGAAGTGGGGAGGAGGGAAAGGAAAATGTGACAAAAAACTTAGGAGAAACCTTCTCTCAAAAAGAAAAGTATGTTCTTATTGCCTTTCTTTACAGGTCCTTTCCCACAATAATGAAAATAGTACAGCTGTTATACCTACCACACTGTGGGTTGATTGATAAAGCAACTTTGCATTATTAACTGCCACACTAGTTAAGTATGTATTGCACAGATTAAATTGTAGTTCCACCGTATTCTCACTCAATGGTAGCCTATTAGTGCCTTCAGGGAAGCTAAAATCTCACTCTAAAATGATATAGTTCTTAGCAAAAAACACTGGTGGTGATGAAAAATTCCCTTGTGGAACAATCCCAACTGTCAAACACACCAATAGTATTTGGTTCATCTTAGATTTTGAACCAAGCTATAGTAAAGTTCAAAATTCAGACAGCATCCATAAAATGCCTGCATAATGTGACACAACAATACTGCATTTAAATTGCAAACATGTCTTCTTAAGATTTATAAGAATCTTAATCTAATGTCACAGAGTGAAAAAAGTTAATGCAGTGATTTGCCTTGTTAATGCAAAAGCAGATGCAGCAGGTTAGATTAAGAAAGCAAAGAAGCTTGGCTGTTTTGTAGAAAATTCACCACTATGCAAACCATAGTTCTGCTTTGAAATACGAGAGTTTTGTCATAATTTATAAATTATGTCACTGCCTTATTAGCAGTCAACAGAACAGGCAAAACCCAAACTTAATACGTGATGATGAAGATTAACAACCAAGTGGCACTTCGTCAAAACACTCAACGTTGCAATGCTATTATCAGCATACTGAGGACTTTTGTGAACAATGACATCAGCTTGAACTAAAACAAGGAAAAAAAGCCAGAAGCGGTTATAAGCTCCAACACACAATCTACATGACATACATGAAGACAGGAGCAAAAATGTCTACAAATACCAAAGCAGACATGAATGTACAAGAATGTAGAGTACTCATATGAAAAGAAAAACAAAACTGATAAAGATCACCAGCACAGATGACAAGAAATGCATACGTTTTTATTTTATACCTTTCTCGTTCTGGTGAATGCAAACTAGTATCTGGTCTCAAGCAGTTGGTACTAGCACTCCTAGCCCTGTCAAGGGAGGGCTGTAGTTCACTAGTGCCAGTGCATTGCATCCAATGGTAGAAGAGAAAGAAAAGAAAACAAAGGAATACAATGTTAGATATTAACTCATAAAATAATGCTCTCTTTACAGAAAATGTAGAATCACAATGATTTAATTAAGGAAAATGTAAAAGAGCTGACTGGATGACAGTGTCAAGATTTATTTAGAAAATAAAAGCAAAAAAATGACCGCTATGAATTTTTTGCTAAGATCATTGAAACGTTTAAAACTGAATGAGACAGAAAAACATCGTAAGAAAATGAAATGGGAAATATCAAACAATAAATTTAAATCCTTATTAACAGCAGTAAATCTTAAAGCCAACACAAAAGGATGTGGTAGACTATATATTATGTGAAATTACTGTACACTGAAGCTCATTTATTCTGCAAATCCATATTAGATACTAAACAGGAGTGGCAATTAATCCTCAGTTTCTTACCTAACCAGTAGATCACCTCCAAACTTCAGTATTTGTGAATTAAGGCAATCACGAAGGAGTGAAATATCCTGTCTAATCACAGATTTGGTCTTAGCACATGCAGGAAGAGTTGAGCTTTGTAAATTAAAATTATTTAAACAAAACGAAAATAAATTTGACATGTAACCAAAATCTTACACATAAACAAAGGAATGTTACAAAGAAAAACATGCAACATATAATTTTAACAGTGAAGACAACTTTACCTATTACAAAGTGGTTTGGTTTGGGTTTTTTTGGTCATGTAGGCATTAATGTAAATAGTTATATGAAGTTATTTTAGGATACCCCTTATCTCAGTTATGAAAACTGTATGAAACATCTTTATTTTTTTTATGTAACAAGGCAAGACTTTTTTTTTTTTTTTTAACAAAAAAAAGGACCTGACTACTTAAAGGGGATTCTAAACACTTCTTACCTGTAGAGGTTCCAATGAGTACCATTTTCTAGTAAAGGCATCTTGGGTGGTAATGTTTTATAGTGCCTAACAGAACTTCTTGAATGTGGTGAAACAGAAAAGAAAACAGAACAACATAAAAATATGCCAGAAATAAAAAGACAGGTAAAGGTAAGCCACAACTGATCAGGACATAAAATAAATACATACTATTCTACCACACTTAATATCTATATGAGTAGATTTCTCAATAAATGTTTTTCTCAACTATTGTGGCAGCTATCTGGGGGACAAATTTTTGTATTTACCCTTTTGTTAATACAGTCCATGAACTCAGACAATAGTAGTACAGCTTGGATTTTTTCCTTGTAATGAAAGTAATTTAAATTCCATTTATAAAGACTTTTAATTAAAATATAAAAGCTTTTGTAAAGAATTAAGTTGATATTGAACTTGTGCTTTACTTCTCTTAGTGATGCCTTACTTAGACCTACAGAGACTTTAACTTCTGAAGTAGCTATGCATGAAAAGCTTGCCAAAACAAGACACATAGTATCACAGACTTAATTATACATGTATTAGCATCTGACATTTTTGAATGTGGATGTCTCTTGGAAGTGGTGTATCAGCTTCAAAATCTAACAGTAATAAATGCTATTAATAATGAGCTAATTAAAAAAACCTAGGAGATCTGCTACATCAGCCAGCAGAGCAGTACTCTGAGATGTTACATGACAACTGTCTAATATCACCACTCACAGTACCTGAGATTTTATAACAGGAAAAGTTTGCTTTATTATCCAGCTCTACCCAATGAACAAGGGAGAAATTTGAAGTCAGACAGTAGCTGCCATTTAATGGTGAAGGGTTAATAACCAAGATCTCACAATTTTCCACGTACGCTGCCAGGACACAGCTGCGGTGATGTTAGCTGAAGGACCAGCAGCCTTGAGGATTTTGCAGCTTCAAGACCAGCCTGTTCTAACAGGACATTTTAATTCCTGTTAAAGGCTTGGACCTAGGCAGAGCCGATCAACGTTACAAACCTAGCTGTGTCACAGACAGATGAAACAACTCTCTGCCTGGAAACACCAGTGTTTGTAAAACTCTGCAGGATTTAATAGATAAACCCTTAACATTTCTTTCCCATTTTAAGAGGAAGCTGTCTCAACAATTAATTAGAACATTATGCAGCAAGCTGTCTAGAAAATAAGGATAAAGCCTTTTGTTTCTAACAAGTGTCAGGCCACTACAGAGAAGGGACAAAAGATGACAACCAAGGCGCAGACCAAACTTTTGCTGAGAGGGTTTTTGAGACTACTTGTTGAAGTAGTACAATGGTTAACTACTTGAACTTCAACCTACATTTTTACTGTTTCTGAATGGAAGACTTTCTACACAATCTGACATGTATTTTTACAAGGTTAACAGATGTGGTGAAAAAAAAGGAGGGGCGGGGTGAAAATTAGATTTGTTAGATAAAGGTATTTCAGTCTCGTTTGGTTTCAGATTGGGAAGAGTTCAGACAGGGAAATAGGGAGCTCCAAGCTTTGGAACAAGAGATTAATAGAGATTGAAGATGAGCTAAAACTACAAAGTTTATGCCTGGATCTAATTTGTAGCACAATATGTAGAAGTAAAAAACAGTTATATGAGATCCCCTCAAATCTGGGGTTCCCAGTGAGCCCTCATTAATCAAGTGACCAAAATTAGCATGAGATTAGGTGTCACAACAAGTAAAGATTGTTGGCTTGCACATGGCTGTAATATAAACATAAAAATGCAAATAAAAGAAGACATAAAAACAACTAAAAAGGAATGTTTGAAATTATAACACTGTCGTGCATTGGGAGACCAGGAATTCTGTGACTAGACAGAAAATTTACCAAAAAATAAAAACTGCAAAATCAGAATTTCTTCAGCTGTTTTAATCCTTACTACTAAAGTCCACAAACATACATACACATCTTAATCTGAATTAAAATTAACAAAAAAGAACAACTGACACCTGGATAACAATGTACTCGGAAGTTCTTTACTTACTGGGACTAAATACTGCTATGGAAAAAAATCGGGCACACAAAATATAGACAACTAAGCAGATGTGTTCATGATTACCGAATTCCTGTATTTACCTGATAGTATGTAGGCATTCTGCACTTCTTCCTCGTTTTGCTCTGGGCAGCATAAGAAGCTCACTGCACAGACAGGATGGGTGGTGAGTGAAACAGATATCATTATGAAGCATTAATGACATGGGTTGTGCCAATGATATGCAAATGAAAACATAAAAAGAAACAAGAAGCTTCCACCCAGATAGATAGTCTGATAATGTTCAAACCCAGACTGCACTTCTCAAAGAATATGAGCCAAAAAAATGCCTATGATAACTATATTTTCAACGAATTCCTTTTAGTGTGGCATCTAATTTTGTGGAATTTCTCCTTTTCTCTAATAGTCTCCTTTCTTATGAACTAATTAATGAAGAAAAACTTTAGAAAATAAAAGAATGATGCTTGTTGTTTTGGGGTTTTTTTTTCTTCCTAAGCCACAAAAACATAAAACAAAAAGCAGGGAAGTTTTGCTACTGATTTACTGCAGATCAGTTCATGGGAAGAGTAACCAGTCACCCTTCTGGGAAAAACAAAAATATCTATCTTCAGTGGAAATACTATGTTAGGCCAAATATAAATTCTGACTCAGAGCTCTTGACAGAATTTTGTAATGCAACCATAAAGAAATAAAAAAAATTGCTGATCAGCCTTCAGACTTTTTGTTTCTTATTGTTTCCAATTGAGAAAATCAGCCATCTATTCTATTTTCATTTATTGTAACCAAACACATGCTACAGCCAGCAAGATGGTAAAATTAATACAAATTTATGCCTATGGTAAATATGACTATGATATGAAATATCCCTTGCATTAATCTTGTAGTTTTATGCACTTCAACACAATCAGAAAGACAAAGCTCCAAAGGTCCTAATTATCATAAACATGAAATTAAAGCTAAACTTCATGGAAACATGCTATTTTAAAAGAAGCAGGGAATCATATGAAGTACTATGGCGACAAAGAGAGAAAAGATTACAAAAATAGATAAAGCAGCGGTTGTTCAATGTGTTTTGTACTTCATGCCGTTATAAAATACCCATTTAACTGATGCAGTATAGATAAAATTTATCTAAAATTCCAAACTGGCCAACTTGAAATAATGGCTTGTGAGTCACATGTGATTTAACTTTGCATCTGGAACCACTAACCTGACTTTGACGCAACAAAACATATTAAAGTTGAACTGAATTGTGTGGGGTTTTTTAAGCAAAATTTTTATTCATAAGCTCAGAGGACTGAGAGAATTTATATGCAGGTTTCCAAATTACAAAGAAGCATGTATTTTAGGAAAAAAGTTACCATTTTCTTAAGAGTTATGAAGTAGATGTGAAGTTCAAATTAAATCATAGGGTAATTTGTTTATATTTACCTTTGCTAAGCCAAAGAGCATCTATTGTAATTGGCCCATGGCAAACAGTAATATAAAATTTGTGCAGAAAAGGGATAGAAAATAGCAAACCATGAAATCTTCGAGTTAAAAAAAACAACAAAGCAAAAGAATCCATTCCAGTCAGTTATGGATAATATAAGAAGATACAGATTTATAATAAATTAAGTCTGGTTTGGAGACATTTAAAATAAACAGTATTAATTTAAAAGAAGTGTTTTCTAATGTGAGTATTTTAGTACTCATACTAACAGATTTTACTTAGGAATAAAAGAAACACTAAAACAATGAAAAGAGCCATGGCCTTGAAAATTGGATTATGATCTTGAATTCAGAGCTAGATGTCCTAATAAAATGCTTTTCCTTACAGACTTATATATATACACACATATACATGCATATATATAAAAATATATATAAAAAAGGTAAAGTGGACATATCAGTTCCACTGGAAATTTATCACACCAGATGCTTTAGTAAGAAACTATAATATCTATTTTTCAAAGATCTATTCAGAATATTCAAAATTAATTTGAGAACAATGCCAGACCATTGAGAAAATTATCAAAAATAATCAGCAACTGTAATTTCTGCCATGTAACTATTGCACAATTACCTTTCAAACCAAGTTTAAGTTAGGTATCTATATTAATGTAGATGAATGTTTAGATGATGGGTTCAGTAAATGAACACCACTTAATACTTATACTACTCTTGATACTAATATGTAATACTGAAAAAAGATTTTTTTTAATTCTTGGATGAGATGAAGGATCTTCCTCAACAAAAGCTGGTTTTGATGATGCTGCTCTTATGTGCTGACAGTGAAACCTGCAAGAGTTGAACAGTCTCCACAACTGAAGAAATCTGGGGCAAAGAAGAAAATGGGAAAAAGCAGCCCACTGCAGCCCACATTATTACTCAAACAGAGTAAATACATGGACCCATCTTTAAATCCTGCAAAATATGCCATGTAGATCCTTCATGTCTGATCTCTGAACTTCTGAAAAGTGTTTTCTCAAAATTGAAAAGAACTGAAGACTGTCTTACTCCTCTGAAGAAACCCAGCAGCCCATTGCTGCCATGGTTCTGGTCTGATGGCCCATCTTCAAGAAAGCCTCAATGCAAGCCTTGCTCTCCAAGCATTATCCATGCATATATCATCATTTTTGTCATGGTTTGAGGCTTTACTGGAAGAAAACCTTCTGTATTTATTTTTACTGACAAAAGCTACTCTTTAATGTTTCTTCCTCTTTATATCTGCTGAATAAGAAAACTATTCAATAAATACCTTCAGGAATCTTTCGGATATTTACTACTTAAATAATAACATGATACATTCGCAACAAGTGGAAATTACTTGAATTTGCTTACTATGAATCTGACTACTACATTTAAAAAGTATTTCAATTCACCTCCTTATGGAAATTCAGGGTGTCAATCTAACTTAGACAATTCTGTACATACTTCTTGACCATAAAGTTGAACTTTAAAATGTTCTAAATAAACCATTAATTCCCTTATGTATGTTACCATATTAAAAAAGCAAAACAGGCAAGATCATATATAAACCCAAACTATTTTAACTGCAAAAGCTGTTATTCAATTTCTGTGTTGCTTCAAAACAAGACAAAGAGTTCCAGCAATTTTTCTGGTTTATTCTTTACACATTTTCACATCTCCATGAAATAAGCTCTGTATTAAATTTACTGGATCATTTGGAAAGTTTTTGTCATCCTTACTCATAAATACCAGTGACTTACTGAGCAAAAAAAAAAAATCCAGGGACATTACTAGGACCTTATTGACCTTATATGAATTGTAAAAGTTTGGTATTACAGTTTAGCTATATCTTTTTTTTATAAGTAAACAAATGACCCACAAACAATGATAATCTATGTGATTGGCATCATTATGCTTCCCAAATACTGAACTGAAATACCTTTTTAAACTTTTTCCAGCTATAAACTAAAAAGAAATTCTCATTTTCTTCCATTTTATTAGAATACATTACTAGATACCTGAAAATAATGCCTACTAGGAGAGACCAGGCGTTCTCTTAGGAGTGTAGCCACTGCGTGTATTCCAGGAACAGATGTGTTAGTGTCACACATCTAAGATTGGAGATTTTTGCTAATTACAAGCACTGCAACTATCCTTGCTATGCTTGGGTACTGTACCAAGTTCACCAGAATGTTAGATAAGATGCTCTGAGACTCTATAGATAGATTTCCAAAACCTATAAGCACAGGAACGCAAATCATAGCATATGCGTCTCCCGACTAGTAGGAAGGCATGCCTGGTATTTTGTTGGCTACCAAAACAAACTTACAAGAATACTAAGGTATACATGCAGATTTGTGGTTTTCTAGCAAAAATCCCTGGGCTTCATTCATGAAACAAACAGCAGAATACTCTAGGGCAAACACCCAAGAACCGTTAGTCTAGATAACTGCTATTACTGTCAACCCAGTACACAGTTCTACCAAAAGAGAGGTATAGATAATGCTACCATGACACTAGATATGTCAGCTAGGATGATTTCTCTCCCTTCCCCATTACTACCAGCCATGTTTCTACTGAACACCTGAAAATTAGACAAAGACATTTCTAAACTTTTTTCCAAGTTCAGGCTGACAATGTACCTTTCTTGATCAGACAAATACTGACTATCCATGTCTCTGGATCTGTAATCAACTGGAGTTCTGGAGGCATCATGGTGTCTAGTTGGAGAACGTGATCTTCTCATTTGATGAATTTCATCTAAACTCCTGAAAGGCAGAAACATGTATGATAATCTTGTTTTCTCAAAGATAACACAGCTTAATGGATTATAGTACAAGTTGATTTAAGACGTTTTTAACCATAAAATTGTTATCATATGACAAAATGTTATCATATGATAAAAAAAAATTTGTATCCTAAGACTAAAAAAACCCCATATCTCTAAGTATAGAAAGCAGCCATTTCTACCATATTTAGAAGTACGTGCCTGTTTCTGTGAACACTGCCGGATTCAGTAATGGCATTTTCAAGGCCTGTACTTAAAGAATAACTGAGATAACACAAGAACGGATAATACCTCAGATGAAATTAAGTTTCATGCATTTGTAGATTCAAAGCCAGATTTATAAAGGTCTGACTTTGGGCTGTCAAATTTTGCAGGTATCTCCAAGTATTTTTTAAGAAATTCTGTGATAGGATATGGGAACTTGCAACAGATTTTATCAAACTAGGTGTTATACCAAAGGAGTATAATTTTGTATGAATGCAAGTAAGCTCTGACCTTCATAACAGTAATTTAAAGCTCTCTTCACATGGAAAAGAATAAGAAAATAAATTACTACTTGAGGTGCAGATTCTTCCTTTAGTTTAATAACTGCCATTGGAACAAAAAGCATTAGTTTTTCAAAGTATAAAATCAAAGGATGGGTGGAATTGACTATGAAGTATTTCATTTGTGCATCATGCTTGTAGATAGAAAGATACAACAAGAGCACATTAATTGTTCGCAAAAGCTGAATGAGGAGCTCTCATTTTCTCTACTACAAAAAAAATGAGTCAGTACCACAGTCTGTTCTCTGTATAGCCATACTCTTCTCTCTGTTAAGAATGCATTAGCGAGAAATGCAACAGCAAGTGATTTGGCGGGTAGTGACACAGCGTCATCTATAAGAACTGATGAATAGAGGGTGATGCATGCAGAGACTTAAGCACAAATACTTCAACCTATCAGAACACTACATATGGCACGGAGGATGGAGAGGAAGAGGCAAAGTCATCAGGATTCTCAGCGGAGAGGAGAAGCTGGTTTTCTAGACTATACCATCATTTTGAAACATCACAGCTGTCTGGTTTTAAACAACCAGTGATGGAACTCCAAAGAAACAGACACAGAAACTATGGATAAGTGCAGTACTGCAGAACAGAATTTTGTACATAAAATTCAGCTAAGACGGGTAGATTTTCAGTAAACTACTCCAGCTAGTAGGCAATAACATCGCCAGTGCAACACTTCAAGTTCTGGCAGTAATTCAAGAACAAAGCTTCCTGGAAATTAGAGGAAAGGAAGACAGTAAAACCTGGCTGATATTTAGGGTTCTGTGAGAGGTTGCAAGAGAAGCTTATTGCCCAGTACAATAAAACAAGCAAAATTAACTAGGTCAGGTTTTGTGCTTAAACAGTCTGTATGGCTGCCGTATTTTAAACCCAGCTGGCAACTAAGCGCCATGCAGCCACTCTCTCTCCAGCCTCGGGGCAGATACCTGGGTGGTATTCTTAAAAAAACTTTGTGTAACCCTAAACAAGACCTGAGACACATTCAGGAGACTTAACAACATGAGCAAACTGGATACCTCTCTCCATGGTGATCCACTTGCCCGGGTGACATACAATATGTTCCTTGAAGGGGTACAATATGTTCCTTGAAGGGGTACCTTTCCCTCACGCCTAACAGAAGTCACCTCCAGAGGCTGAAGGCTGTGGAAATTAACCTTATCCTAGCTGAACCCAGGACAACGGCACTATTCAAAAAAAGCCTAACACATGAAAATTAAAAGCTCTAAAGAGGATTCTCCTATTAATAGGTTGTCTATTTAAGCAGTAAATGCAGAAAATAGAGGTCTATGAATCACTATCTGATTCTGTAAAGTGTTTTTTACTTCTTCCATTAAAAGTGTGTCACTATAAATACAATTGGTAATTTCAGCTTGCTGTTACTTCAAAATTAGTTCAATTCCTAGTTATTAAACAATTCGTACAGGACACTATTTATTATCCTACAGATATACTTATGTGGCTTCATACAAGATTCAGCCACTGACTGAAAAAATATTTCCAAACCTATGTAATAGTTATGTATACAGATCATGAATCACAGAGAACATATCAGTAAGAAGAGGTAAAGTCCTACACAGTCATGATTCATCTCGTGAGCACTCTTGAATGATTAATAAAAGCATACATCAAGTTCCAACATTACACTATTAAATTCAGATACAAAAAAAAGTTTTAAAATTGTGAAAAATTGCTGAACAAGAGAAAAGTTAATATTGACAGATCATATAAACTTGAAACCACCCAGCGTTTCACTAACTTGTAATGCCTACCTCTGTAATGGCACATTTGGTAAACGTGAACGGGTCCTGCCCTGATCGTCGCCACGGTGAGGAGATACAGATCGTGAACGATGATGTGTTGTTCTTTGCTGTTCTGGCACAGTTAGCGTTGTAGATTTACTTTCTCTAGTGCTAGACCTATAACCTACTGACAAGAGGGCAACAAAAGGAAGTTAAAGAATAAAAGTATCAGTTTGGAAAGAATTCAGATAGTTAGTCCTTCCAGGAACACTTATCTAAACATTTACACAACTTTCAAGTCATCATTCAGCTGTTGTACATCCCGACATATCATGCAGCCAGGATGAATTACCAGCATTGCCATTAAATGTCTACATGTACAGAGACAGAGAAACTGAGATGATTTTCATTATGTACTGGAAGATATGGAGCACAAGACTGAAATAGTTTTTTGACTTGGGGAAGAGTACCCAAAGTAATTTCTATTTAAAAATTGTCATACAGTACCAAATATTTTAAAGGAATCCAAGCAATGTAGGTTTACCTCATCTAACAAATGGAGAGGGCATGCTCGTGCATGACAGCACAGACTCTGGTTTCAGTTAAATACAAAGATGTTCCCCAACTTGGCCAAAGCCACCTACTTTCAAAAACTATAAGCATTTAGAGTATATGGTATAGTATATTGGGTGTTGCATACTCTGCAGAACATTTTTTCCAAATACTATTAATGAGCTGCAAAGTCTCTCATAGTTCATTTTTACATAGGATGGGGGGGGGGGGGAAATCAGCAGAATATTAGTATAGTTTGAAGTGTTGATATTCCTGCGCGTTTTTCCACTGTTTGCTTTGTTATACATTTTGAACCCCATCCTAAAACAGACAATGAAGCTCAGTAAGATGAACAGGTTTCAAAAGATGACTGTTATCTTTCCAAAAGACCCTAAGGAGATTTGTTCAGATTTCAGTTGCTCACTTCTAGAAATTTAAATTGGATTACAAGAATCCCTTGACAAAAAAAATCTTTTAATGACAGAAAGGGTCATCCCTTAAGCCATCTTGTTTAGATTCCAAAATAATAATTTTGCTGCTTCTCTGAATTTGTCTAGCATTAAGTTTCTGCAATGTGCTATTTTGTTCAGCTAAAAATCCAGCCTGTATCATAATTCTTCTTTCCATGCAGAAAAAGACTATGTTTTAATCACCCAGTCATCAACTGTATAAATTAAATATGTTGCACTTTTAAAATATCTTGTTATAAAGTCTCAAGTTTTGGGGTTTTTTTTCATACTTTGTGTAATTTTTATAATTCTTGTATTTCTCTGATCTTCTACCAAATTGATATAGCCCTCTTAAAAGTGTGGCTCATACACAGAGTCTGCATTAGGCTTGGTCACGTATTCAAGGATACTTAATAACCTGTTTAGCTGCAAGTCTGAACCCTGATCATAAACATCAAGGAAGAATTCATGCTTGTTTCCCAATTGTGTGTCAATTTACCAGCGTATTCTAATGGACCTGTAATTTATCTGCATGCATTATCTCATTATTAGACATTGACGAAAACACTTTGTTAAAACCATGATAAAAAATCCTGAAATAAGAGTATCTACCACCATAGAACAGATTCATCTTACTAACACAAAACTAACAGGGACCTACTCGATTTTGCATTTTATCATCCAAGGAATTCTGTTTCCCCTGATTATACAGCTTATAATATCACAGCCACCAGAACTGTGTCCACCTTTTTGAACAGTACTGAACAAACTAACAAGAGTTATCCAAAGTTAACAGAAGAGCACCTAAGTGCTCTAGTATCCTACAGCAGCTTTCAGCACTACGCCAGCTTTCTAGCAACTTCAGTAAATAAAAAAAAGATTGGCTTTAATATGTTTTTGTCTTTAATATATATTTAACACTACAATTATGATAGGAAAGGAGGATAGGAAGGAGGCAATGTTGACAAAAACCTGATGAGATAATTTTATTACAGACTTTCTGGTTACTGTCAGCTAGAAAACATATGCAGAAAGACCTTTGCAAGTTCTGCTGTCATTTGGTTAAACTTGTGTCTTCTACTTCGTAGTATAGTGGCTGGTGTGAGAACATGGAAAATAATTTTTTTCTTCCATTTCTTGAAGCAGAGGTGTAGGATGAGGTTAACAAATCAGGGAAAACAAGAGGTACTATTTGGGAGAGCTCACTCACAGCTACAAAAGAGAGCTAAGTAGTAGCTACAAAACAGCAGAAACAAGAACAGCTTGCCACTTAAAGAGCAAAGCAGTACTGACTGCAAAATAGGACTGAAAAATTTGATAGCATGAATGAAACTGTCTACCAAGGTTTATTAACCTTTTAACAAAGAAACACTCCACTGTTTCACGGGTTTTGATGTACTTTTATACTGGAGTACCCTATCTACCAAAAAAGCATTTCAGAGTTATATAATAAAATTAGCAAGTTCCATAAGGATCTCCCTGATCTCAGGACAAGGACTGGGCATAAATCTTGAAGCAAAAAAGGGACTCCCTCAGGACTTCAATGGAGATTCCCTTATGTCATATATTAAGGTTGCTGTAGGAAATGTCTGAGTTTCTGTCTGAGGAAGAAAAAAAGACTACATATGACAAAAGCTGGATGTGTTCCCTTTCCCAGGATAACTAAATCTAAGATGCATTTGCTAAAATGTATTTCGTTTTCAAAATAAGCTGCTTTTGGATAAAATCCTATCATCTCTATCAGAAAGAACACTAGTTTACTTTTATTCACACTGAAATCAAAGAAAGCAAAAACTTCTTTCCAATCTTTAGGCAACTGTACTGCAATACATATGTTGTAAATATACAAAAAGTTAAATTCCAGTTTAAATTATTTTTGTAGAGTATCTCTAGTCTGCCTTAAAAAATACACCTAGAATTATCCTGTAAACTTAAAAATCTGGTATAGAGAGATGATTTTATCTGATATCTACTTTTCATAGCAAAGCTATCCAAGGAAGAAAAGCTAAAACTTGTACATTGTGTGGACACAAAGCTTACAGAACAGACAGAGCAACAGCAATTTCTATTGACAAGCCGGTCAAATCACATCCATACTTCCATAGCGACCGTGACAGTGACAGCAACAGTAACATTTCCTTATATCCTTAAATACAAAGGCTCTGTGCTCTCCAGAGTGAGCAGAGAAATTTTTCACATGGACCAGCATGATAGCAGCAATCGAACTTATGGTACTTTATGCAGAAGTTTCTCATCAGTTGCTCATGGGAAACTGTCAAGTTTGACATGAAATGGAAGCTGGATGGATGATGAAAATGGTAATAGTAAATGTTTGATATTAGAATTTTTTTTTTTTTTTTTAAGTCAATACAGGCAATGACAGGGTGGTGTGTTGAAGTCACCTTACTGCTACAGGAGGAAGGTAAGCACAATGCAACCATTTATATAGGTTACAAATGATAGAAAAATAAATTGTTCTGAAGAGTTACCCATAGCATAAGCAATACAGCTCATTGAAAATACCATTTGGGATATTGTCACCTGTATATCAGCTTTTTTCCGCTCTAATTAATAACATTACAGAAGTTTTGGTTAAAAAGATAGGCTCCAAAATATGCTCAGTTTATATTAAATCCTTTACTGACTCTTCCTTTATACTTAGCAGTGAGGAGGCCACTTCTGTAGTACTGGGCTCCCCAGTACCAGACAGACATGGAGTTACTGGTGTGAGTCCCTCTCAGAATCACGAAGATAATTAAGAGACTGGAGCACCTCTCACATGAGGAAAGGCTAAGAGATTTAAAATAATATTTTCTTCATGTAAATATATGTGGGCATACCACAAAAACCTATCAAAAAATCAATTCTGTTAAAGCTGAGCTTCAAATTAAAGTTACTTTTAGATGTTGACATAAACTCCTTTTATGAACAGTCCTATGAGCTGATTTAAATATATATATCACTGCAAGATACTATTAATAAATGAGGACAGTATAATTATATGAAAGAGAAGGCACATTTGTGATATGACAAACGAAAAATACTTTTCTTAAAATATTATTGAAGTTAACAAAGTGCCATTATTTTTAGCGCAGCAGTCTTTACTTCCATTCACAAGCAGTAATTCTTTGCAGCCGCTGAAAGCTCTAGGGCTATAGTTTTCTCTGTTATTACTAAATGCTAATACTGCATTTACTTCTCAATTGGTAAAACATTTGAAATTATAGTTTTAAGGATTTCCAATGTTAGTTAAATTAGCCAAATACTTTCAGCATTCCTTTTTTAGCCTATGGTGATGATCAAGTGAACTTTTGTACTTCTATATTTTGTAGTTGCTTGCTTTTTTCAGAAAATGAGCAATAATCTTTGTGAAAATCTTGAGATATTAATAAGGCAAAATAACTTCTTTCTCTTCTGAATATTTCAAGAAAAAGAATAAATTAACATCTGTAGGAATATATACTTATAAAGACAGAGCTTATTTATCACATGTAACCACCATGGTGGTTAACATTGGCAAGTAAGTGGTAAAGGAAAAGGTGCTTTAAAGGGAAACATTTTCTTCTGCATCGCATGTTGTAAACTCAATTTTGATATTCTTACTTCTGCTGAGAAGGAATATCCGAATCCTAGACTAATCTAGTTGAAGCCAATAGAGGTCATGCCAAAGTGGTCTAAGAGAGCATAATCATCCTACATTATTGGAAAATACAGATATTCATTGTTCCCTCCCACGCGCATACCTTGCAGGAGAATGTATGGGAAATCTGGACCAGGTAAGAGCTGCAGTGTGCTCTGGTGAGGTCCATGCTAGTGGGCGGCAGGAGGAGGGAAGGAGTAAAGACCCTGCAGCTCAAAAAGGAACTTGCATGCAACTCAGTTTTAACAGAGGAAACTGTTAGATGGAGAAGATACTGTACTATTCACTCAGTGCAAATAAAGGTCGCAGTCCAAAGTCTTAGAAGATTTAGCAACGTGGTAAGTAAGGAAGGTTGGATAGGAGGGTAGAAATGCACATCTGAACTTGGTGTCCAGGCATATTTGTGAATCTATGCCTAAGATTTTTGAACAATTCAGTAGATGGTGGGACTGGGAAACTTTTCCAGCTCTCACAGCAAAACACATTTTCATATGTCGTCTGTGCTGTCACACATTCATGGCTGATAACTGAGATTTTCTTTGCCTGCATGTGCCTGAAGTCTAACCCTCAGTCAAGAATTCAGATTGCACATGCACTTATTTGTATATCTACTTAGCATAGGAATCTCAAACCGATGAGCTCCACTTACAATTGCCAAACAAATGTACCTATTAAACTCAAAATAGCCAAATTTGTGATTGGTCAGTTCAGCTGTCAGATTGTTTCTGACTTCAGAAGGATTTTCCTTACCAGGCTCTTTGAGTTTCAGCTCATTGTAAATACTATTGCTACAGATTAAATCTCGCAATTTTCTACAGTGATCTCTAAGAGAGTTTGGACCCATGCTCCCTTCAAAGCCACACCTGAGCATGCACAGTCCCAAGAAATTTCCGTAAGAATCAGTTACTTAAGTGTCGACTCAGTAAATAGAGTCCAATGCATTCAGCTGAACAGTTTTTAATGTTTCCTGTCAGATGGAAAATGGTTTATTTCAAATGGTAAATGGATGCCTCGAAGAACTGGGAGCTGAAAAAAAGCCCCAATTCTTAATACAGTATACTGAAACCTTTAATGTAATTAAGTCTACACATATATGCCAGTATCTACACTGCCAACTAAAAAAATGAAATAATAAGCAGGAAAACATTTTTAGACCATATGATGTATTTTAATTTTATATGTTCGCTATCTCAGCTGGTGTAAAAATATCAAGATTAATCACTTCATTAAAGTCAATATCATTACTAGACATACCTGAACAAATTTCCTTCTTAGTAACTCAGGTTGTAAGTGTATTAAAGTCAGGAAAGAACCCAGTCAACATCAAAGGAGGGATAATTTGGCTCAATAAACATCAAGATGATATTGCCTTAATAAAATTTATTTGTATGGTTATATAATGAATAAATAAATTCTTGGATTATTTTAAACACAGATCAGGAAGGTAGAGAGCTTTCCAAATCCCATCATAATTTATGTCAGCGATTTTTATAAAGAAGATCCTCAGAAAAACTGATATAGTGCTGGCAATGACATAGTGACTCTTCCGTTAGTGTGGGACAATTGGGAAACTTATTTGTCTGAGTTGTGGCAACAGTCAAATAGGAGTAGAAAAATGTGGTATCCGAAACCACCCTCAAGAGTTTCAGTATGTAAGGAATGCTGAATTAAAAGACAAACCGTAATAGCCTCTACAAATACATATTTATGGACATTAGGGTAATGATAGTTCATGAAGGCTTATGGAAAGATATGGCCATGCTACATGCATCTTAATCTACAGCCATGCATTCTCAATAAAGTCTATGGGAAACTGCATTATATCTAAGTTTTAAGCAAAAAGCAAAACAAAACAAAAAAATGCTTGCAATTAACACTGAAAACTTAATTACTATTTTAAATTATTTTTTAAAATTTAATTTATATTTTAAATTAAATGGAACATTATGCAGTAAACGATTAAACAATTTGAACCATTCAGTGGTTCACATATGAAGAATGATATGCAAAATAAATATAAATGAATGAATATTAGAATCTTTTAATTCACCATGATTTGGGACAGGTACCATGGAATAATAAGGAAAACTGTTTTTTTCACAATGCACTCTCCAAAACCAGTATCCTCAATATTCCAAAATGTTATAAAGAAAAAACCAAACAAGCAAAAAAGAAGAAGAAGAACAAGAAGAAGAAAGCAGGACCATGCTGTTCACCCACGCACCTGGAGGAACAACTCCAATACCATCATCAACATCATAATCTGAGATGTCACTATCACTGATTGGCCGAGATCCTGCACAACAGTAAGGTAAACAAATACCTGAACATCTGGTCGTGTTATAAAATGTTTGTTCATATGGTCAAAATATGTTCATTTAAGGTACTACTAATGATTTTAAATCTAAACAATAGAGGAGGAGAATTAAATTGCAGTGACTGACAGTGACGTTTCACAAGGCAGCTGAACCAATTTAACACCTTCCAGCTGTTTCTGCCTCTTTTCCCCTTCTCCTTCCCCTAAGTCCTCAGTAATCCTCTATTAGGATAGTTCATCTCACTAAACTAGCAAAAAGTTAACTCAAATACAGAAAAATTACTTTTGTGCTATTTCAGTGAGTAAGCCGAATCAGCTTGCTGAACACGAAAGGAGTGGTGGCAGCATATGGTGAGAAAGGGGAAGAGGAAACAGCGTTGCCAGCTTTTAGCAAAGTTCAAGTATCTCATGAAAACTAACCTTTAATTTGCTCTCTCTATACATATCCTCATGCAGCAGTTACAGTGGTATCACATTTTTATAATTCATTCCTGAACGTGCACCAGTTTCCTACACACTGGCTGCAATGAATTACTTCCGTGTTTAAGAAAAAACAGAAAAATAGCTTGGAAACTTATTTTAAAATAATACCCTATGTCCTTTGTATTTCTAAATAAATCTTATATTAATTTAAATGAACAGAGAAGTTACAATATTAAAATATTTCAATACATTCATTATTTTAATACATCTCATAAAAACCTGAAATCAGACTCCTCAGAACAACTGTACCTCCCAAATACACACATACAATTTCTCTTTGCAGCAGAAGTTACAATTCTCATCTGATTGCATAATGAGTATATTGGAGGTTGAGGCTAACTTTACGATGAAAAGTGGTTTTAAGCCTCATAAGTCTTTAAGGACTTTTTTTTTTTTATAAAAAGCTTTTAATTTTACAAAAAGTATCCAATAATTATGAACTTTGTCTTTGTATTTAAAAGGAAATTTATGCAAATGAATTTTTGAACAATTTTCTTTTGCTAGTGAAAACCAAACCAATTCCAACAGGTTTCACACACTTGAAAGTTATCTGTCACAAGTGAAAGGCTGCCATGTCATAATGTCATAACCTACATCTCTTCGACACATTTTCATTATGTTTAAATAGTATTTTTTATCTTGCCTATGAATTAAATAACATTACTACATATCCAGCCCTTCTAATTTAAAATTTAAAAGAGATTAATGGAATTTGGACCTACTTTGTAATTTTTTGCTAGTGCTTTCTCCACCATGAACATGTCTTCTTGGCATGAAAGGTGATGGCTGAGGCAGAGGTAGTGAAGACTCATCATGTGTCTGTAGCTTATACCAATGTGGTTCATCATCTAAAAGCGCTGTCTCCAGCTCTATAAGAATCTAGCAGAATAATTACCAGGTTTTATTTTTGCTTTCAAGGAACAAACACATATATAAAATATATATGCATATGTATTCAAAACCAAACAACAAACTCAGGAGAAATGTGATTGTATGTATCACCTCTCCAAGAAATTCACTCTCTTCTTCTTGTACTCGTGGCTGATCCCATACGGTTATTTCAAGCATTCGTTCTCTAAAATCTCTACGATGTACATGTGAGTAGAGAAAAGTTTGGTTCCATTTTGGCTCTAGACTTTTCTTTACTGTTTTGGTCCTCCTTTTACTCTTATCACTGAAACATAAATATTTTTTGTAAATTTTTTGTAGAGATAAATCACAAAATGACATCTACTCATCAGCATTTACTGTTTTCATTCTTTCTGATCTGATATTGCCTAAAAGAGAGAAGTATGTGCTCCACAGTGGATCACATTCATCCAAAAGTTGACACTGATTTGCATGATTTAAGTGCAATTTCTTTTGGTTATAATTAATCTAACTATAACAAATATAAAAAGGAATTCTTTACTTCATAAGCACTCATGTAGAAGTTGATTCAATACATGGTAAATTACAGCACAAGTTTCTAAACTGAAATACTCCTACCTTCTGTCTGGAAGAAAATACATTTTTACATAGGGATTCCTGGGGCGTCCATCTGCTCTTGGTGGCAACTCTGTTGCTTGCAGAACATTTACTATTAACTGATGTCCCACCTTATCATACCACAGTTTAACCTACAAAAATCAATTTACCAGAAAACATTACTGAAAATGGAGAAAAACCAGAACTTTCAGACTGCATCATGTTAACCACAACGTAAAAGTAACCATTGTTTTTTCCAAGAGAAAAGCCAATGTATTTCAAATCCCTTAATATTTAATTAAGTTAGATAGAAAAGATGAGGGTATATACCAACGACTTCTGTATTTACCACAGCTGAATGAAATAGTGGTGCCTGACTATACTTACACTGTTTACTGTACTCACTGCATAATCTCGTATCTGTGAGTGAATTTAAACCAGCATATGTCTTAGCTCTGCACCTTAAAAGCTACATTCAAATAGGAAGTCCTCACTGCAGTTAAACTCAAGGCAAAGTTGAAATCTATATACTCTTGATTTGTGACTTTGCAAACGATCTGAGAAGTGTAATATACAGCTAAATAATCCAAGAGAATTGTAACATTACCAAATTTTTTAGCCTGCTGTATACTTAAAAACTAATATGATCAATATAAATATGTAAGAATGTACAAAACAAAGACTAAGTACTCACAGTACATTTAATAAGCACAGCTTCAATTAGTAATACAGGCAGTTCCAGGATGCACTGTGTATCTAAATTAAAAAGTGTTACTGAACTGTGTAACTCTTCACAAAAGAAGATAAAGTGATACTATGTTTGTTATTTACAGATTACTGGGCACGTACAGACGTGTCATCATTTTCAATGCAGATGGCAAAGGATGACAAGTTACAAGGCATTTTTATGGGCTCCTCTCATTGTAAATCCCTGTGCTCTTTGGTGCATTAAGACAATCCTTTACCTCTGCTGTAATTATAGTGATGGTTTGTGAGTATGCACAGAGGGTCTTAAAAAATACTTGAAAGATATTAGTCTTTACCGACACAGACATTTCTCTTGACTTCCCAATAGACCTTGGGAATGTGGAGGGCTGAGGGACCAGCACTTCACAGATTTTATTAACAAATCAGGAAAAATAAAATATGCTCACAGAAAGCTGCCCTGGTAGGACTTGTGGTGCATCCCGTAGGGCTCCAGGGCTGGTTGGAGATATAACAGAAATAGAAGGCCTTTCCATCTTCTGAGATTCAAAAGAACTTGAACCTAAAACCACATGAGAAACATATGAAGTTTCCATCTAAAATTTTGAGGCTAATTTGTTTCATTTATGAATTGCTTTTTCTTTGAATGGTATAGTTTCTATTTATGCACAGTATATCTGAATGAATATACAGAAATATCTTAAACCGATGTAGATAGCATGGTGAAAAGGATTACCTGGATAACCTTATGGCACATTAAAGCTGCTATTTTTTGTTTTATTTGTAATAACATTTAAAAATGCTTCTCATGTAGCACTGACAAACTATACCAAATGTTTTAAATAAAATACTGTCCTCTGACAGAATTACACACCTCCATCCCAGCCCAAACTATGCTATGATTGTGTGAGTCTATGATCTCAAATCTTTGATGAGTACACTCCCACCTGTTGTATGGATTACACTCCCAGTAGCCTCTGAAATTTTTACTCCCAAGGAACTGGCACATAGGAATGTGCACAGGGCATGCATATGGCATGGAAAATGGAAATCAGCAGTTCTCCACCAGGGAAGCAGAGCCCTCACTAATGAGATGATCTCGTGACAGGTGTAACAGCATTCAGTGACCCCAGAGGACCCTGTCCCAGGGAAGGTTTCTGGTTGCATCTCAGACAAGGCTCAGACAAGGAAGGACCCTCTAGCTGACATCGTTCAAATGGGATAGTTAGAAAGAAAACCATTCTTTTAAAGCATGATACACAAAAAGTTCACCTAACCAACATTTCCTTGTTAAGAAAAAAAGAAGCAAGAACTCTGGTCTTATGCTGGATGGTGCAGGAGCTGAAATCCTGACACCATTTCTATCTTTGGCAATCTCTTTCCCATGTTTCCTCTCTTATGTTAAGGCAAGTAAATGTTTTGGGATACAGCGTGTATACCAGTGTGGTACTAACACAACATATGAAAGAAAACAAGAAAATCCTGTGAACATTTGAAATCTGTGTAGCCTTAATCGAATTTATATTGTTTCAAACTTAACACACAAGACCAAATCCCATTGAATTTTGCCATACAAAAACCTCAGAGCCAATGCAGTCTCCCAGTGCTCATCTTTCAGAAAATGCATAGCTGAAACCATTGTGCTGAGTACAAGATAATGCTTAGTGAAATGAATGAGGTGTGTACTCATGCTTAGTGAAATGAATGAGGTGTGTACTCACTAGACTCTAACGGGGGGTGAGAAGTCTCGGGAATCCGTGGAATATCACTAAAACATGAATATACACATAGTAATTAGAAAAAACAGGGGTGACCTTCTGCTGTGACAAATACATTTCTGGAACTTCTTTTAGAAATATGGATCTGTTTCTGTTCTAATGGGTTACAAGGAAAGAAAGGGGAAATACTTGAAGAGTTATTTTCCACTAGCATTCATGAAAATCTTACTAATGCAAACTACTTCTTTCACGTTAAGGAACTAGCAGACGTAACAATATGAGCACTAATATGTTCATATTGTGGATGGATTCAACAATATTTTTACAACCAGAACAATAAAGTTAGGGAGCTTTTAGGAAAAGAAAGGTGGCAAAAGGTAGTATAGCTATGGATGTTAAACTATGTTTTGGAGGGGGGAAAAAAAAAAATCAAGAAAATAAGATACATATTAACTCACTAGTAATTTTTATATAAACGTCTCAAGGAGTTCACAGAGTGAAACTGATGAAAATGTCTTATAATAATAAAAAGAAAAAGCAAATAACATCAGCAATGTTAAACAAACAAAACAATAATGCATTTTTCCAAAGGCTAAAAAAAAAAAAAAATAATGAAACCATACCACAATTGGGTAAGGATGTTTTTCACCACACACATACCCAGTACTTATATAAACAAAATCAAAGTAGTTAAGTCCACACACATCCATCAGAATTCTGCCATCAACAAATTTACTCTTCCACCAAAAGCAGGATGATGCTAGCTCCTGGCTCTCTTCTATTCTCAGCAATCAATGAAAATACATTGCAAGAGCAAGAAACTAATGTCATTGTACAAATGTTAGCAAAGCAGCAGAGCAGGAAAATGGAAACAAAGCTCTTCAGTGAATTACTTGAAAATACTTTCATCTACACAATATAATCCAAAATTGGAACTACATTAAAATTTCTGAAGAACATTTACAAAACTTTAAGTCTAAGGCTGATCATTTTAAAGGTATTCAGGCATTTCTCTGCTCAGTGAAACACTATCTTACTGACTTGGAAGTCAATAAAACTAAGACTCCTAGGTATATAAAAGTCACTTGTGAAAAAGAAACAGAACTTAAGTCAAAAAGGGAATGTAACAGTGCCCAATCAATTAGTCTTAAAATCACTTTTCACATACTGCAATTTAAACTTTTGGTGCCTGTGATTTAAAGAAGTCTATTTCAGCTCCAAGTTCATGTCTCCCATCAGCTTACATCTCACATCACTAAACAAGAATGTACTTCTCTTTGCCTTGACTTTGCAATTCAAGAGTATGTGGTTTCCCCAAACTATGGAAAGATACCTGCATTACTCATTTTTGACATGACATAGTACTAATTTACAAATTTACAAACAGATTAATGACCTGTTGCACAGCAGGACTGCTGTGCAGATTCCTTCCTCTTAACATTTTCTCTCTGTCCAGGGCAGAATTTCCAGGGCAATTCTTAACAGTCTGAAATATTCACTTACCATTGAATTTGATTTTTCTGTTCAATACAACATTAAGTATGTAACGCTTTCTTGTGCTAGAATATGAACACTCTCATCTGCATTATAGCATTGTTCATAATAACATCACGTTTAGGATATCTAAATGAAGACTCGTGTGCAAGCAGCGTTTCAACATGGAAAGTGGAAACTCATGTGTCAAGTTTCATAATCCCCAGGTGGGTGAAGACAGACACTAAAGTGATTTTTTTCTTTAGTATCAACAATACAGTAAAAAAAAAGGCTAAAAATAAGCCTCAAATATTAATTACATATATAAGCACTTAAGAACTGATTTATACTTACACTAAAGCACCTTTACACTATTAGACTGACACAGAAAAGTCAAATCAACACGAGAATCAGATCCATACAGTTTACAAGAGGAAAAAACAGATACTGGAATGAAGATGCCAGATCATGAAAAAAAAGGGTCAAGTTGAGAGTATTTTCCTCACTTAGAGCTGGCGATACAGCAGTCCTCACCAGGTAAAGGTAAATGACAAAAATAATCAGCTCTTTCTTAAGACTTTACTCATCAGACAGGAAAGAACTGAAAGTACAATTTTTTTCATGTCTTTTTCTAAACTCCTTGCAATTCTTACAAAAAACAGACAGGAACAGTGGAAGCTAGAACATAAATTTCAGAAAAGATGCATGGTTTGCAATAGAAATGCTATTTGAAATCTCTAAAACTGTATAGTACAATGAACAGCTTTTTAAAATATATATAATTTACAAATATAGAAGATATATATTATTTAGATATATTTTTTATATATAAAATGCATGTGTGTGTATGTGTATACGTGTGCATATATATAAAAGTAATTGCTAGGAAATCTCTTTCCTAATATATTTATTGTGTTTAAGTACATCTCCACACCAAACTGCAAGAAGCAAAGATAAAATAAATTATGCCATATAGTACTGATCACCAAACTTGTGGCAAGCTCTGTAACAGTTCTGCTTTCTGCTATTGATGTCAAAATGTACATGAAGTAATTTAAAGCTATACTTCTGTCCTCATGTGAATTTCTTACAAATTCAATACCCAGTTTACATAATCATTTCTTAAATATTACATGCACGCAAGAAGAATAACTGGTGTACTAGACTTTACCAAATGTATGAGTGGTATTTTTCTACAATTTTGGCATTTTAATTAAAGAATGAAAATTCTGAAAAGAAACTATGATCTAAAACTAGTTATGTAAGAAAATCAGTCTTACTTGGCCTGCTTTTACTTTTGGATTGCAGAAAATATTCTGACAGTATGATTTATGAAAAAAGGCTCTTCAGAAGAAATAGTAGCTTAAAATATTCAAAACTAGACTTGTCAAAGCAAATGGTAAAAACAAAGTAAAAAGCTGCACAACCACTTCTTTGAAGTAGTAACAAAATTCTACTCCTCTTTCAGAGCAATGGGAACATCGGAGAAGTAATGCCAGGCACACATCCAGTAAAGAGCTGCAAGCATCGAACTTTGTCTTTCTATAACTACCTTGGAAGGCAGGGGTATTTTGTGGTCTTATACTACATATGATTATCTTATGTCTGACCCTTCCAAACCTCAGTGAACACATAAATTAAACCAAACTGTACCTTAGGTTGAGACTACTCTGTGATACATGATTTGTAAGGATCACTATTTTGAAAACACAGAAACAGCTACAGTTTCTCTGAGGGCTATAGTCAAGAGCTTGATCACAGAAGACAAAGAAAGTTCAAGTGTGGATGTAAACCACCATTTTTTATGTTGCTCTAGGGACAGAAGCATCGTCCTCTACACCCTACAGAGTTTTCAGAGTTTCTGAGTACCTGTTCCTGACGCTCATCCTCCTATTTCCAAAACCGTTCCTTCCCATCAGAACCTGTAGATCAATCTGCAATTTGCACTAATTACATCACTTGAGCAATTATCTGGAATTTAGTACTGCCTGGTTCAACCTCCTTCTGAGGACCTAGAGCACAGTAGCAATGCGACAATTTTTGACAATATTATCTGTGGAAATCCAAACAAAGACAGCTAGCATCTGACAAAGAAAACAGAGACAAATCAAAAAACATTCATTTTACCTGCACTATCCCATAGAGTTCACCCGAGCACACAAAAGATGTGGAGTTAGTTACCATGCCAGGTTTCTTCTGCAAAAAGCATACCGCCAGAGGATCTTCTACGCTGCCCTACGTTAACCATCTCTCACATCGTATGCATACTCATAGGTAATTCTTCCCTTCAGATAGCCAACCCATTAATTCTACTTTTTATAGGTTTCTTATCTACCTTGTGTTGCAATCATTAGCATTAGCATCAATTACTTTATATGGAGTACTATTGTGGTTATACTGTTTATTGTTATTATGCCTTTATCTGCTGATAGTGTTACACATTTCATATTTTCCTCTAATAAACATCCTACAATTATCCATTACTCAAAATTACATTTGCTGGTAGACACAGAAATTCAATTTTACCAGACTGAGCAAATTGTTTAGACATCAATTTTGTAACTGGCAGTCTAACTTGTGGGCAGCCTAATTTGTGGGCTTACAGTCCTCCCATTATTCACTTAAGCCAAACTGTGTCATATTCGGGCTTTTTAGACCTAATATGCTAGGACTTTTTAATCAAGACCATTAAAAATGCTGCTACATTATTTGCATTATTAATACTGAGAGATGAAAACACTTAAATTATGCAGACAAAATTATCATTTTTCAGGTCTTTTGGGAACCTATTCCCTCACAGGAGTTTTAGGTGTAATGGATTTCCACTTAATGCTGTATCAAGCAACTTCAATTTTGATGAGCCAGGACCCAAAGTTGACACAAAACTTTGATATACTAAATTTGTTGGATTAAATAAAATTCCCTGTAAAGAATTTGAAATAATCACATAGTTTAGATAACAAGAGAAGGAGAAGCTGGACAGGGGGCAGCAGGATGGGGGTGGGTGGCACAGGGAATAATCTGTTAATGCAAGCAAACTATTTCCCTTATATAAAACAATTTACATAAACTATGATTATTTAAAAAAAAAATTCTGTGCAGTATGTTCTTTTTTGTTAAAGAATATCAGGATTTCCTTTGTCGGACAGTATTTTTGTTCCTTTAAGGTGACAGACAGGTAAATCTTAATCTGATACAAAGCAACAGGAAAAAGGAAATATCTTTAAATTTCAAAGTTATATGCTCTAGTCACTTTGGAATATTTATTTGTTCTTCTCAACAAAACCCAAACCAACCCTCAAAAATACAATCAAAAGGTCAATCAGGACACAAGTCTACAAGAATAGTGTTATTACTGGATGTAAAAACCTCCATAACAAGACTCCATTTATCTCAAAATAAAAGCGCAATCTGATGTGCTCTGTTTTTGCCTATGTCTGGAAAAAATATGCATAAGTCATGCAAAGCAAAACTGTACATTTTATTAGTATTATTTCTGCATGCATTTTTTGTGTAATAGTCACTGCTTGGATTCAGAAACGTTATTTGATTTGAATGCACTTCATGTTCTATGCCTCAGTTCAACAGTTGTATTATTTTCTCTCTTTTTTTCTTCAAGAATATATCACTGGAATGTCATCACCTCATGCTACATTTTTTTGAAGCTATTACATTTATGAAATTAATAAACCAAAATAATTCAATTGGTTTAGTAATGAAGTTACCTTAGAAGTTTAAGGATACATATTTGCAACTATACTGATAGCAATAAACACATCTAAAGCTCATTATATAAAATACTAATCTAGCATCTTCCTTTTACATCAGGTATACAGATCAATTTTCAGGTTTTCTTCAACTGAGACATGGAGTTCTAGTCAGATCCAGTAACAATATATATCTTTTCTGCTGATTTAAACACAAAAAATAGACTTCCAAAAATCTTCTTACAGCATTTGATTTTTAATTACAAAGATGTAGGACTGAATATGCAATTTTCAGTCAGGAACGTCTCCTAATTTATCCAACTAAAGAATGTAAAGTAAGGCTTCTAATGCCCCATAGTCTCTATCTGGATGGTAATTTTAGCTTTAACAACCACTATTATTGCATCAGGCTTTTGTTTTGCATTAGAAGGTCAAACTTGTAACTAGAATTAGCAATTAATGTTAGTTTTATTTAAGTACCTTTAGTAGTGATTGACATTATAAAGGCAGAACTCATTTGCAAAATATGGCTACATTTGCACAGTATAGACAAAACCAAAAAAACTAAACCTGACATGAAATAAATGTAGAAAAATGTTTTAGTCAGAAAGAAAATTAACAGTGGTTTTTTTTTTTCCAAAACTGAAAACTCATCCTATTTGAGACAGCTAGAAATTATAATTAGGATGAAAATTAGCAAATTCAAAATTAAATAATCATTCATTCATAAGGAGGAAACAGTTTACCACTGACTTACAGGATAGTGGTGTTTAGAGACAGTGAGTGTGCAACAGCGAGTGTACATGAAATTATGGAAGGTGACAAACTACAGAGATTTTTTCTTTTTTAAACTAGCCAAGAGTCATTTCTTATTATTAATCATGTGACTCTGATGTGCAATAGAAATGTGAATTTACAATATATGATTCATGTTTAATCCTGTAAAACTTAGCTCAAAATGGTCCCAAAAGAGTCATGATCAGGAGAGTAGAATATCACTAAAACATTTCTGACAAATGCAGGGCCAACCCCACTAATCTCATCAATTTGAACAGATTTTATGACCTTTCTGACTTATTTGGGACATCAAGACTATAAGAATTGTTATCACAAAACCCCAAACCTGGATTTATAATAAATAAACCTTAATATTATAAACATAACATGATAATGCTAATTTTTGATGAAACTTTTTCTTTCCACTTTTGATTTTAATGACAGTATCATTTAAGGCTAAACACTCTCTTTTTAATTAAGAGTTTTGGTTTTCCTTTTTTTAGCTCTTTAAAGAAAGCCTGTTTAAAATCCTACTAGCATTGACTTAGTAAAATCCTGCAATGCTCAGTGTTTGCTGATGCTTCCTCCTACTCATGAATACTTGTATAAATAATTTTCATTTAGTGAAGCTAAAAGCTTGAAAAACAGATTTTTCTCAAGCACAGGTCCATTTGATCCACCAATTTTGCTTTGCCACTTGCCAAACCTTGGTATTACTTTGACCATACAGAAAACATTTATACTTACATATATCACTGCAAAGAACCAAGATTGTAAATGGCAGTGAAGAAAATGGAATATACAGAATGTCAATAATAGAAAGTGAATCATATTCCATTATTAAGAGATAAAAAAATAATGAACTCACAAATAGTCCCTTTAAAGGTCCCATTAGTAGAACTAATAACTGTGAAGCAAGTCTTTAACCTTACCCAATAGGCCGTGAAACAATAATTTCAACTTGAGGTTCTGATTTTGATTCTAAAATAATGTTGTAAACTTCTTCATTTGTAGCTCCAGGCAAGGGTTTACCATTCCATTCTAGAACTTCATCCCCTTGAATTTAAAGAGAAGTTTATCTCATTTCCATATTCTTTTACAAAGAAGTGCAAAACATTTATGAAGTCTATATAATCACGTAACATTGCCTGAAATAAATTAAAAAGCTGTGCTGAAAGCCCCCAAAAGGTTTTTGAGACAGTATCAAGGCTCCTTTCTCAGAACACAGCTATAATTTGTACACAGAAAATACACTAAAGAAACCACTACTGCAAACATAGTATTTGCAAAATAACAGAGGACCAGTTATTGTGCTATGAAATCAAAGAGTCTTTTTAAAAAGATCCTTTATTAACTAGCGGTAATAAACTTTGAAAACAGGTGAAACTTCGAAAATGAAAAATATAAATACCTACTGTTAAGCCTTTAAAAATCATGATATTTTACTACAGTTTATATACTGTGCATTTTGATTTCTCTGCAAAAAGGACAGTCTTCACTGTCTGTGTCAAATGAACCAAAAATAAAAGCAAGGACTGAGTCACTATCTCCTAAGGATGTTAGAGGGGACAGGAAGGAAAATATGATGCGAACGTCATATAGATAACTCTCTTTTTTCAGCTTGCCATTTATGGAATTTACATAGTATGTATATTACATTGTATTTTGGCCTTATTATAAAAAAGTGAAAATCTTGAAGGATAGTTTCTAAAGAAAGTTCGGAATATACAATTAAACTGCGGGAGACATAGGGTAAGTTTACAATCTTATATCCCATCATATGCAGCACTCAAAACTTCACACAACTTTATCGACAATGATTTTATGTTTATCGGATTCAGTTAGGAACAACCCTTCAGCTGGTGGCTTTGCTCCTTTCTGAGGAGATGTAAGCCAAATTATCAAACTTGCACTTGTTAACAAACCAAGGGAAACTATCCTCACTGTAGTCCTGTTTACCCAAACACATGGCTTCAATTTCTCTTTTTGTCCAGCAATTGTCAGTCCTTTTCCCAAACAGCCTATATTTCAGTATTTTAAAAAAGGACTCCACAGAGTCTTCCACTGCCTTTCAAAGCATTTTGGCATTTTTCAAAACATGAGGGCTTGCTAATGACACAATAAATGCTTGCTGACTTAAGTTTAATTTTCTACCAGGTTGTTTAGCTGAAACAGTTTAAAGTATTTTGTATGTTTATTACATCATCTTATGTTGAGGGGGAACAAGAATTAGATATTGCCTTAATTTAAAATTTATACAGCTTAGTGAAAACACACTCAGTTTCTTCTGTAAATCTGTCTCTATTTTAAAGCTAACAACTGTTAGAAAGTAACATGTTTTTCCCTAAAAATGAAAGCTGATTTCTTTCGAGATAATTGGCTTAAGTTACAAAGGCATCCTAGGCATTAAATGGAACAAGATGTGTCCAGCTTTGCAATACAACTTAATAGCATAAAACAACAGGGACATATGCTAAATTTGTATGACTAAAAATAATGATTTAAGCCTTATTTACACAGCAATGAATCTAACAGATTTTGAAGAAGACAAAATAGGTGCAACATGGTTGAAAATTCTGAAAAGGACCATGCAAGGTGTCTGTATGGCTACTTTAGAGGACATAAGCAGCTTTTTTACTTTCGACAATCAGTAGCACATCAAACAAGTTAAAAAAAAAAATCAATTGCCGAGATGACTAAACATACGATCATCATAGTCAGAATGCTAAATTAACAGAAGTAGCTCTAATTATTCTTACTGAAAACTAAATCCCAATGAAGATTTGAGTGAAATGACACTTCTGCTACTTCTAACCAGATCATCTCCACCCACCTTTTGCTCAGCATGTCCAGTTCTTGATTGTTTTGAACCAGCCAAGCCCATTTTCCTTGTCTCTTTCATCTAAGATGCCGTCTATAAGGCTTACATTCTGGTTTCTGACCTCAGTAAGAGCACAGAAATAGGAAAACACCATCCAGATACTCAAAACTTGGAGATATGCAAAACCCAGTTGGACACGGTCCTGTGCCACCTGCTCTAGCTGATCCTGCTTAAGCAATAGGGTTGAACTGGAGATCTCAAGAGGTACGCATGCACCTCAACCATCCTATGATCCTGTGATACACTGCTACAAATTCAAGCGAGACAAACTCCCTGGTCTTAAGTTCCAATATAGTAGCCCAGAGCTGCAAGTCAGTCAGTCAAGGAGCTGTTAGAGACCTTACACTGTAGATATTTAGGATAGCCAAGATGTCTGCATGAAGCTAGCTGGCAGAACCTACAGAACATATTAGCATATATCCCAGTATATCTTAGATGCCTCTAGAAAAGAATATTAATGTATCTTGCATTCTACGCCCCACTTAGTGATGAATGTTCAGCAAAGAGGAAGTTTTCAGACTTATGCTGCAAATATCTGATTTTTTTTTATATTGATTTCTAAATTAGTAGTTCAGATTGGGAGATACCTCTGGAGGGTCAGTTAGTTCCAATCTCTGCTCAAAGTTGGGACAACATCAAAGGATACTCAGGCTGACATCTGAGCAACCTGTTCCAAGCCTGAACTACCCTCTTTAGATACATGAAAAGATTTTCACAACCAAGGTCTCCCTCATTCCAGTGTGTGCACGTTGCTTCTTGTGTGATAAGTGTGCACCTCTGAGAACAGTCTGGCTTTGGTTTTTCTACAGCCTCCCATTAGCCAGGTAAAACCGAGAATGAGATCCCCCCCATAGCCTTTTCTTTGCTAATCTGAACGACCCCGGTTCTTTCAGCTTCTCAGATGTCTTATGCTCCAGAGCCTTAATAACTTTCTGTCCCACTGCCTAACCTGGTTCAGTTTCTCAGTATCTCTATTGTACTAGAGGAACCCAAACTGGACACAATACTCCAGACGCAGCCTTGTAAGCACTGAATAGAGAGCAACAGCCACCCCCCTCAACCTGCTGGTGACAATCCTGCCAATAAAGCCCTGTACGTGGTTGGTGATTGCTGCAATGGCACTTTGCTGACTCATGTTCAACTTATTGTCCTTCAGTACCTCCAAATGCTTTTCTGTCAAGCTGCTTTCTAGCTGATTGGGTCCTAGTGCTTACTGTTGCACTGGATTATTCTGTTCCTGATAAAAGGCTTCATATTTGCCTTTGTCAAAATACACGAGGTTTGTACCATTACTCAAAGATTTACCCAGCCATATGTATTTTGTGGTTTAGTCCCATACAATAGGATTAATAGACTTTCGGTCTTTGAAAACATGAACAAATAAAATATTTTTTCTTTGAAATTATTTTGTCTCTAAAAACCACCAAGACCAGACATTAGAAGTGCAATATTTCAGCCAAAATAGTTCAAGATTAGTGGAGAGAAACTTACTTTCTATAATTATAATCTGCAGTTAAAATCTATGAACAACTATAATAATCGGTGCTGTCAAGCTCATGTATATGGACTTGGTAAAAAAGATTTTTACAAATGCCAAACCAAAGTAGGATATTTTTAGAGACTCATCATTCTTTTCTATTTCTTTATTACCATTTGCTTCATGTAATTACCCTGAATTCATACAAGTTGTCATCAGAGCTTCCGGATTCTTAAGAAGGCATTACATAGACTTTGGTTTGCTCAGACAACACTTTAAAGTAGTTGCTTAGAGCCATGGTAAAAATATAAACCGTTAAGATGTAACTTTGAAAACCAACTGCTGTGCATAGTTCTCGCTTCATTTGGAAGCTTGAAAAATACCAACAGCACAGCCACTTACTTGTAAGTGCAATGTATACACATCTTATATAAATGAAATATTTTAAGATCATTTTCTTGAGTTGTGTTCCATTTTTATTTGTAACAATTCACACTGAAAGAAGCACTGATAAAATCCATTGTGTACACAGTGCATCATCCCTCAGGTAACACTGTAATGCAAGTAAACTAACTGTAGGTTGTTACAGGGTGTAACAAGCACTTTCTGAGCTAGCAAGCAAAAATTCACCAGTGACATTCAGTCCTGACACCATCACTGATCAGAAGTGTTTTGTATTTTGCTCATATATCCAAGCAATTGGGGTCAATAATAAGAAATGTAGGCACCCGTGGCATTCGATAACAACATTACAGTATTGTCCGTTACAGTATTTTAAAATATCAGCATATGACACAATTTCATGGCACAGCTAATATAAATTAATAGTTACATTACAAAAACCCATAATTAAAAGACAATACATTTTATATGCAACTGATTGATTTACCTGCTCTGAGATGCCCCACCACATCAGCCAAGCTACCTTTCTTCACTTTGGTAATAAAGGCACCGAGTCGTCCTAATTCTGTCATTTTTCCTCCAACAACCTGGTTAATCATAAATTTGTGAGTTGTCAAGCCACAAACCAGACATCATACCAACCATAAATACATAGACAGATCACTTTTCACATTATTTTTAAAATTAAACCTAAAATATACATAAGGAAATCTACTGTCAATTTGGACTTTACAGAGGCTCAAAGACAATGTAAAGATACCAAAAGGCCAGATCTACTTGAAAATAAGCAAAGCTGGCACAGAATGAATAAAATTGATATTTCTTCTAATGTGTTTGACTCATCCATCTTATGCAGTTTACTAAGTATCTAAATTTGTTGCAGAAAGAACGTTTCTTAATAAATAATGAAGAAAAAGCACTTTTTGCAAATAGATTTCTGTCACGTGCTTAAGTTTAAATTGCAAGTACACATCAAATCAAACATGAAAATTCCAAAATGCAATCGGTACAACAATTAATAACATGGCAAATATACTACTATGAAACCTGGTCAAACAGTTCACAAGAACATTGCTACTGCTAAAACCCAGGCCCTCTTATCCAGGCACATGATGGGAAAAAACAGCAACTTTTGGCTTTTTTTAAACAGAACTAAATAGAGCTATTTTTGAAGACAACTGCATGATACAGAGATCCGAAAAATGATACAGAAAAATCAGGGAAAAAAGGGTGCCCTCAAGAGGTTAGATTTTTAATAAAATACAAATCAAGAAAATGCAGACTTGATGACTTGCTATTCTCTTTAGCTATCTTACTCTCTCCAGTCAGGAGAGAGAATTTTGTCAGGAATATCCTGTGAAGAGTTTTATAAGAAGACAAATAAAACAAAATAGTGGAATGCTGGTTCATTAGGTATTATTTCCCCATGTTGCAATCACAATCACTAGTAGGAGCTTTAATACAGCTATATTTCCAAGATGATCCAGAATTCTACCTGCTAATAAGGTTGTTACAAGATTATGTGTTAAATTTATCAGTGGGGGCCTTAGTTCATAACATACGAAACTGAAATTTGAAAATTGAAGAGAAACAATCTGATCTACATTTCCTACTAGTAGAACCAACCTTTTTTACTCATATATTCAAAACCAATTGCTTGCTGTCAGCAAAAATCAGCCTTGTGCTACAGACTACTAGACACTTAGTAGAGTGAAGCTGTTCTCATCTTCTGCATTCCCATGCCACACCACCTCACTTCAAGGTGGATAAATTGCTCTTAGCCAGAACATGGCAATACCAAGTTCACAAGTTTCTTTCCTGATCTCCATGATGATCAGAACCTACAACCCACATCTTCATCACATGTGAGGGATTGAACCATCAGACAACTATATGTAAGAAGTGGTTCAGTGTCAAGTGCCCTTTGAAGCAGATTCAGTTCTAATTGGATGGGAACATTTCATATTTTGCGTGATTTCTGGTCTCAGTGGGAAGAGGAAGACGCTGAAATTAAATTATCATCTCGGCAATCTTTGGAGCTCCATATAGTTAAAAATATACATGGAGGGAGAAGTTCTTGAATTGCCACACTGCATCTCCATGGGCTTCAGAAGTAGCGCTCTCCCTCTTTTAAGTGTCCTGGCAATTTAGGGACATGAATGTGAAAGTCCGCTACAAATGACTACGTTAGGGATTTAAATCAACAGGACAATATTGACAATGTCTTAATTTTGGAGCACCAGACTAAATGGAATTATATTTAATATAACCTCTACTATGCTGTAAGAGGTTTTTTTGCAAATTTTTATGTAAAAGTTTAGTTCCATTCTACAAAATTTCTGTTTGTGTGGATTGTGCATGTGGCTGTATGGATTTTAAACACTGACCTTGTAAACATTTGCATCTAGATGACTTTTATATACATGGATTATGAGGTGAATTATTCTAATGAAATGCAAACTGTAGACCTAGAAAAGGCAAGACTCCATTAGTGCATTGTAACGTGCAGTATACGTCTTGCAGACAGGAAGCTGAATAAACATACACCTTTAAATCAAAATGGTTCAGCTCCTTTGCCACGGATGAATGGAAGACTGCACAGAAAAATTAAATAAATTTACATTCATAATTTATCTGTATAACTTTCACCACTTACTAAAAATGAGGAATATATTTTTGTCAAATGACCATATTATTGGAGAGTCCTCTGCTTTAATGACTCAGACCTCTAGGTGTAAGGTCAACAGAAGTTTCTTTCATTTACTACATAAACACGCAATACTTACTTTTAGCCCCAGCAATGCACCTGATTCTTTTGGCATGGTTGTTCTCTTGTTAAGAATAACACGCCCAATTAAGCGATCTCCCTCTTTAGAAGGCTGCCAGGTTACAGGATGCTGTTAAAAAAGCATGCAGTGGAATTAAAGTGCAACCATCTTCCTGTATTTAGATGCACATTTATAAACCAATAAAATTTCTGGATCATTAGATATGAACATCCTTCAGATGTGTTATACACTGCACTCGAGCTTTCTAATATTATAGCTGTTGGACTGTTGCTTCATTAGATATATATGCCCACTGTAAAAAAATACCAGTACTAAGTCTGCAGGTAGAACTATAATACAACAAACACTTAAAACATACCACATTTTATAATGTTTATAACATGTATATAACACTTAATATATATGTTATAGCATGACCTTGAAAAGTGCATTCATAAATTCGGTTCTTTAGAATAACATATATATTATATGGCTCTACCATACAAGTTCACTATACAATAAAAATCCAAATGATCCTTTCCCACTCCAAGTCAATAGAAAAAGTCACTAATCTTTCTCAGAGCAGCATCATGCTCAACAGATGCTTTTGTGATGTGTAATGAAATCAAGTATCATGTTTATGAAAGAATTAATTTCAAGTTAGAATATAGAAAATTTTACTAGTACTCATTTTGATGAACATTTCTTTCTGATTTCGATCCCCATAATCCCTGAACCAAATTTTGATATAATTTTGTATAGAATAATTTTTTACAATAAAACATCTACGCTCACTGAAATAATCAATGAACATTTTAATTTATACTTATGAACCTCTCTTTTCTTATTTCTTACCGAACTAATAGGGGATGTCTCCCTGCTGTGCCACGTGGCAGGATCCAGCCAGTAATAATCCAAGTCACCTGGAAGAATATGAATAGAAAGAAATGTGTAATCTCTCAAACAGAGAAAGATGTATGAATGATTACTCCTGCATGCATAAATTTTAACGTGCAGTAGTTTAATGAAGCAAACACAAAACCTGTCTTATGATTCAAATTATCTTATATCAATTTGAAAACAATAGTATAAAACCAAAACCAAACCTAATAGTATAAAACCCAAAAATACATAATAATATATTTATTTGGACCTCACAAATTGCACCTCAGAATTGTTTGTGCACTCCAGCTGCTTTTACTTTTTCCAGTGATTTTCCAAGAATGGGCCCTAATGCATCACATTCACAGCCCTCCTCCTCCCCACCACCTCCATAAAAACCACACTGGACTACAGCTAATGATGAGTCAAGAGAGAATACCCACAAAATAGCAACTGCGCTATAGTTAAGGACAGAACAGTCAATCACATGCAAGAATCTGCAAAGTAGTTGATCAATACTGTGATGACAGGTACTGTACAGATGGAGAGGCACAGGAGGTGGTAAAGGGTAATAGAGCACCAGGGAAAACAGCCACACAAATAAAGCAAATAGTACCAACAACAGATAGGAGGTTGCAATCTTCCATTTCGCTTGGGACAAACATATACCATGTATATCAAGAATAAACCCATGAATTACTGTGGTCTGGAAGACATGAGCCCATCAGGCAAAGGAGGGGAACCGTAGATAAGGTTTGGGAGAAAAGGCAGTAGAGCATAACATGACAGAGAGTAGATATGAATTTATGGAAAACTAAGGAAACCACAGCTTGACTTAGTATACTACAGCTGAAGAAGGCTGAGCTGGAAGCAAAAAACTACAAACTTCACTGGCAGTTGTCTGGGATAGAGGACTGATGTAATTGTGCACTCCAAGGAGGAAAAGAACAAGGCAGGAATTGCAAGAGGAAGAATATTGGGCAGTGCAATTCAGAGCACAATTTTCTTTACAAAGAGAAAAGGTGCAGTTGATATTGGGAAGGACATAGAAGAATGATGCAAGCTAGAAATAGATCCAACAGACTATGTGAGACTGATACAGCAGGAGCAAGTCTGAAGGACTTCTGTGCTAGCACTAGTTTTAAACAGAACATACCTGTGAGCCCTGAATCTTGGCATTATTTAATTCTTTTGGGCAGTGCCACAGTGTGTTAACGCATATATAATAGCATCATTCAAAATGAGAACCACAACTCTTTCTAATGCTCTCCTGCAATAACAGTAGAATATATAAGGTTGATCTGAAATAACCAAGAGATATTTTTGAATTTTATCTGAGAAGAAAAATAATTTCTCCTTGATCATCCTGTGTCATTGCTACTTCTTCACTTAATATTATTTATGCCATTCTTGAACTGCTATACCCCAGACCTGACTATTTGTATAATTACACAAAATAATTTCACCAAACTAGTATTAAGAAGCTCCAGGAATAGGTAAGTAACACACAAAAACTTAAAATCTAGGAGCATAGTTTGAGGATTTCAGATTTTCTCAAAAAAACCCCACAAAAACTCAAACCAAAAAAACCCCCACCCCTATACACAGAGTACTCTCTCCAGTAGTAAAAGTTACTAAAAATAACTAGTAAAATAAGACAAAATTAAGACATTATGGACAGGAAAAAACAACTTTTCTAAGGCACAAATAATTGATTTACATGCTTAAACTGCTTTTAAACACTTTTATAAATATATACTTGTTTCACTCAATTTCTCTTAAGTAAATCATGTGTTATAACTGCATATATATTTTTAATAACATGCTTTAAGTTTAAATACATTTTTGTATGTTTTAGAAATATGTCAGTAAGGTACAGAAATAATGGTACCATATATTTTCATAGTGGTTTATTATTTTTAAGTTTTTCATGTTTTTAAATTTAAAGCATCGTTTTGAAAGTGTTTAAACACTTTTTTCCTGAGGGAATAATTCAAAAGTTTAATCCTGCCAGCAATAAAATACTTTTCCCATTAACATGCTGCTGCTCAGTTACTTTACTCTTGGACATGGATATAATCATAAATCTACAAGGCACAAATGTGTTGATTTTTTTTCTGAGATAATTCTTGTGCAGTCTTCGATCAAATTTCAAGATGGGGAGTAAAAATCTTAATAAATCACTGTTGTTTTTATATCCACGACATGCACATCTTCAAAATAAAGGGAAAGCAAAATCCACACCACCAGAAAAACATTTTCTCTACAATACTTCAGCAGCACTACCCATACCAAAAGCTAATGCTGGGATACTGTGATTTCGAGTGAGTTCCAACAAAGCTAAGTGCTGGAAATGGCAGCTTTGTCTCTCTTGCAAAGCCAAAGCAAGCACAAAACATGAGAAAGTCTGTTACCATGTCCAACCAGTTGTGCTTATTTCCAAAGAGTCTTGAATACCGCAGAGAAAATTCCCCAAGATGTTTACCCAAATCCATCCAGACTGTATTTGGAGACTACTGATACTCAGCGAAGAACGCATTTCTGGTGTTCTGCTCAGATCCAAATGCACTAGATTTGCAGCAGTACTTAGGACAAGAAGCCGACAGTCTAATGATAAGAGTCAGCCAGCCCATGTTAAGCACTTAATTGAGCCTAACATGTAGCTGCTAATTAATAAAAGCAGTTCTATGACATAACTAGGAAACTTAGACAATTCTTTTCAGAGGTTGCATCTAAAATTACAGCACAAACCGGTTTCCTACATAGTCAGACTAGATCTCTCTGATTAACATGTGACAGATATTTAAGTATTTACCTTTAATAAGTTTTAGAGTCAAATATAGCCTGCAATAAACAAACAATAAAGCTTATCAAAGACTTGGAAGATCCTCTGTTATGTCTTCCACAGTTCCCACAGAACTGGATCAGCATCTTATGGAAATGTTCAATTGTTTCCCAATGTAAAAATCAATAGAAGCCACATATCAATCTATAGAAAGTTAAACAAATGTAAAGAAAGTCCATGTATCAACTTGATTGCCTTTCTCCTTCACAGCCTGAGTTTTCATGAGTTAGAAGATCACTCCACATGCTATTGGTAAATGTCTTCAGCACACTATTATTGTCATCAAAAACATCTGGCTGTTGTTACAGATGTGACAGGTCATATTGTTAAGCAAGAAAGAACTTCTACGCCCAAGGAAAAAAAAAAGATGGTAATCATTTCATCGTGTCAGAAAAATAGTTCAGTTTCTAAACAATGTATGTTTTAATCATTCTAGTCAAGCTGCTAACGAACCACAGAAGGAGAAAACAATGTGTACTCTGGCTTGACAGACAGCCCTTGCATCTAAGTGGCAAGTAGAGAATTCAAAAGCTACCTACCACCTATTTATACAGAAAGCTTCACAAAAAAATGCTTATTATCCCCTTGCTCTCAAATCAACCCACTTCAGATGCCAGCAGTTAAGAACTTAAGCCCTTGCAGAATGAGGTTTGTGTTTTACTGTTTATGCAGTTCAAGGACAGGCTGGCTCATGCAGTGTGTGGGAAGAATGCACCACATGACTGTGAAGTTTAGGTTTTATTTTGTACAGAAAATATGCAATTGCATCAGATTTGAGTTCCCTGCTGGCAGATGTCCTAAACACTGATTGCTAACATACTCTAAGACTCTAAAGCTCAAATAAAGACTAGTACTCCATACACGTGACAATTTATATACCTAATACTCACATTTGGGGTACAGACTGAGGTACAAAATTGCTTTTCTGTATCTTAAATTTCTGAGTAACAGAAAATCATTGAAAAATAGCCTATGGAGCTTATACCAAGCACTAGGCTTTCAGATCTGGATAACTGACAACCTGGGCTTATCCAGCACACAATGAAAATAAATGCCTAATTCCTTAGTTTTGTGTTTAGAGGATAAGGAGGTTTCATACTCTTTCTCGGATGAAATGAACAGTTTCCTATTTTATTCTGAAACAAACCCCTTAGTTTAAAAATCTTTTTTAAAGTGGTAGTTACATTGTGAGCATGGCACAGGTTGCAATGCTAACTGATATTTGCAGACAAGAAACCCAGAAATAATTAGGCAAGAAAGCAGTGAACTCATGAAATAGGATTCTGATTGTTAAGAACACTAAATCTAGTGAAAAAGAAAATCCGTTTGACTTCTCCCTTAGTACTGAAAAGTTGTTTCTTTACAAGAGTTTGCAAATTCACAAGTATTTTTGATTTTGCAAAGGAATGACTTATCAGTGGCTGATTAATAAACATTCTTTCAACATATTCTTTTTATCTGGGTGTAAGGTAAATTTTATGTGTGCTGTTTAAAATATGAGTTTCTTACTCAGATATTTATTTAGTAAAGACTTTTTAATTTGATTTTATGGATAGTGGTTTTTTTTTTTTTAATTAAGAGTACACTTCACACATACACTTTTATAAAAAGGTATTGCACTTGTGATCATTGATGGCTCAAGAAGGTTTCTCAAGGGTGGAACTACAGAAGACCTTTTAGCATGAAAAAAACTGGGCTCAGTTTTACTACCTGAATTACTTCAGTGTTGTTAAAAGGCTTTATAAATTACTGAAAGCAAAGATTACTATCCTTGACAATGGAAGCTTGAAGCAAAAAATCATTACCTATGCAGTTAAGTAAAAACTGTGAATGTTTCAAAAATTTTTAATATGGACACAAGGAACATAACAAGGAAACTGTTCTAAGTTTCCTGAATGTCTAGGGACTCTGATCATGAGACTCGCTAAGCCAACAGTATTTAGTTCTTTCACTCCAACACCAAGAATGTTGAAGAGTTCATCAACCCTTTCATGCTAGGTGCTTATTTTTATCACAGGGACTGCCTAAAATGTTATTCTGAGGATGTGTAAGTCTTACTGTAAGCATGTGAGTCCAAGAATATGTATGATTCACAAAGGGATGGCCCTCAGAAGCATATTCTGTAAGGTCTTCAAAAAAAGGTGTTGAGTGCTATAACCTGGAGAGACTTGGAGATGTAAAATACTAAGGAAGATGCATGAACTTCCATTAATTTTGAGAGTTCCTTTAAGAGCTTTAAAGGATACCAGAAAAAGTGGTTAGCATTACCAAGAACTTCAAATCATCAGGCAAACATTTTAATTGATTTTTGATACTATGGAATCTAAAGATCTAAGAAAAATTATGTTGTCTCAGGGCTAGCTCCAAGGGCTGATTTTGCTGACTTGATTGCTCTTAAGTGGAAGTTAATTCTGTAGATGGATGGATGGAGATCTACTTTTTGAAATTTAGAGCTTCTTTGAAAAAATTTATTATTGCTATTTACTTGCAATTCAAGAATGACACTAACTTGTGTTAAAACAGTTTTGAGTTCCTGTTTCATAAAATTAACACTTCTAGCTTTGAAAAGCAGTTTTAACTTTTTTTTTAGCTGCATGATGAAATTTGCAAAATATATAGCAGATTATCTCAAAAAGTCATATGGGCTTTTAATTTTGCAGATGTGGATACATAGCTATCCTGTATGCTCAAAGCCTGATGAGCTTTTAATAACTTTTCCACTGTTCTGAAGGAACGCCCAGCACTTCAAGTATGCCATGCTGTTCTTTAGCCTAATCATTTTTCTTTTCCGTGTTGTTCCTTTTTTTTTTTTTTTTTGGCTTGATTGCCTTTTATGGAGAAGTAAGAGAAGGTATTTTTTTGTGGGTTGGGGTGGTTTTGGGGTTTTTTTGGTGTTTTCCCCCTGACAGTTTTAAAAATTATACAGATTAATATTTTTATCTTAATATTTGCTAAAGACTGATTTATGAACAAATTGTAATTCAAAATCAAAGCTGAAATTAAATTCTCCTTAAACCTCACAGGGTTCCTACACTGCCAGTAGACAGGAATTTTAACAAGGATAAGCAAACCAGAAAAAAGTGTAAGGCTGTGAAACAGCAGCCCATGTCCTAGAAGTCCTATGGATACAATGCCCAGTGAGGTATCAGTGCCCTCGTAGCACCCACTGCAAATAAGGTGACCAAAGAGGGCTCTGCCCAGACAGGCTTATTTGAACATACGTTTTCTCCTACTATGGGGAAAGAAAAGCATTTCTGCTCAGATATAGAAGGTAACACACACTATTTATAAACCTGCTGATAGCAACCGGAAGAGACGTTTCTTGTTATTGACTGGAATGGGGAGGGAGATAGACTGAGCCTTTCAGTTGATTGTCCATCATACACAGACAATCAGTCATGCAAACCTGCACGAGTCACTTAAGAAATAACAAGATGATCATATTTATAATCAAAGCTATGATTTCATTTTCATGAAAATCTAGAGATAAAACTAATCTCAAATATTACAATGAAAAGAGAAGTCTGAGGAGGTGAAAAAAAACCAACTCTTGGCCATCCTGAGCTTCGGGACTGTAGAAGGATGTAGCAGATGAAATTCGTGATGAAAGGGAAAACCACTTCAGCAGTACCATGACAGGGACCTACTCCAAAGCACCAAATTAGGAAGATGAGCCTGGTGAGAGTTGTTTGGTTTTTTTTACATGCATTCATCAGAATCCTCCATTATGCTGGATTTGAAGATAATGAGGGATTTTAAAGCTTTCATTTCCCCAGTTCAGAGGGGAATACTGCAGAAAGAATCCTTGGAGCACGCAGCAAGAGATCACTGACACTAGGAAAGGAACCAGCAAAGGACCTTAGGAGCTTTGCTTCTCACTGGTAGAGAGGAAATAGTTAAGATTGAGAAAGGGAATAAACTTTGTGATCTTTAAAAAGGGAAGGAACATGAGCAGAAGAAAACCCCAAAACCTTTCTACAAAAAAACCTAACAAAAAAACAAACCCAAAACTAAAAAAATCACCCAACCATCAAAAACCAAACCAAACCCAAACCTAAACACTCCTACCTTAGAGAAAATAAGGAAGCAGCCATGAAAACAAAAGTAGTCCAACAATCATGGAAGCATTTGAAGAAATAATATCAACATCAGAAGCAGAACCAGCCCAGTACAGAGAAGGAGAAATCCAAAGACTAACCAACTAAGTCATAAATATTTCATTTCCTAGAAGGAGGCAAATGAACAAACAATATGGAAAGTCACCTATGAGCAAGTAACTTGGAGCGATAAGAGTACCAGGAAGGATAGAAGACAAAATTAGAAACACACAAAATTTGATGCAAACAGCAAAGTATGCAAAAACATTTGAGATCATTCTGCAAATATTTACTCCCTAGTATTTATTATCTAGCACCAAGTACTTGCCTTTCTAGAATATGATGGAAAGAGACTGCTACCATTTGGTTCTATCAGCAAATGATACCAAGTGTCCTGGTTTGAGTCAGAACAGAACTAATTCTGTTCAGGGATTTCACTTTTCAGCTCAGTCTTTTCTAAGTGACGGCACTGTCTGAAGTTAACAGCATATTTTTGCAGACAGTGTCTGCTTCTAGAATTGATAACGCTTGATGTTCACAGTTACTGCCAGAGATTGGTGTGCAAAAAGGCTCTCGTTTATCCTTGCTCCTGTGAAGACCAAGGTCACTGCTAAATCCTGTGTACCACAGTGGGGGTGCAGTAAGTTAGAGGCCGCACCTGTGGGGAGGAGCGGACAGGACAGGTGACCCTAAACTGACCAACAAGGTGTTCCATCCCATAGACATCATATTCAGTATAAAGCTAAGGGTCTTGCCCCCTCTTGCTTTCTTCTTCAATGGCCGACATCTGAGAAGGACTCTGTTCTGCATTCAATCCCAATCTGTGCATCCCTGAATCCAGCTCCAGAATCCAGCTCCTGCATCCAGTTCCCATCTGCTGATGAGCCCAGCCTGGGCCTTCCCCAGTATTTGCCCTGCAGCATCAGTGGTGACGGTGACATGGTTGCCATCAGGGGGGTTGGGTTCGGAATTGGTATGGTATATATTTGTATATAGTTCATTTTGTTATTATTACTCTCATTAAAGCAGTTTTAGTTTTCTTTTCCAACCCATAAGTCTCTCTCCCTTGCTCCTTTTCCCCTTCCCCTCTTTGGGAAAGGGGGTAATAGTGAGCGTCTGCCATTTGTCTGGAGCCAGCCCAGCTCTAATCCTTGACAGCAAGGTGGCTAAATTGTTTCACTTTTAAATAAATTCTCTTAAAAATAACCTGAAATAAAACTCATAGCCACAAGATAACAATGTCTCTAGCACAAAAATTAGATGTTATGCCAAAGCAGGAATAGATCAGACTGTCTAGATATAGTATGTACCAGGCTAATTCACTTAATCCAGGAGTACTTACAGACCTGTGTGAAGCTGTCTCATTGCCAGAAACTATTATCTTGAGAAATAATGGAGTATGGGTAAAGCTTCACAAAACTGGGAAAGGGCAAACACAGCACATATTTTTGGAGGGGAGGGGAGGGGAAAAGAGGCTAAAAATTATAGACCAGTCAGTTTAGTATCAGCTCCCGAAAAAATGCTAAAACAGAACAAATCACCTTTGAGACAGTAAGAGAAGAGAAAGAGAACAAAAAAAAACCCCAAAGTGTTAATAAATTAAGCCAATTGCATCACCTACCACTGCAGCAAGATAGGTAACAAACAGCAGATGTCAAATATCTTCAGCTGAGCAGTTTTGTTTCTGGTCATGTCATGTTAGAGTCACACCAGAATGTCTAAATAAAACTAGCATAAGGTGAAAAGCTATTTAGAAAAGCTTATTTTAAACAGCTAAAATTGGTAACAAAAAACCCCAAAGTATTAATTAAACAGGGTCTGTCATGTTTGACTGGGATATAGCAATAGTCAACACTCAGATTACCATTCTAGATAATAAAACAGAAACATATTGGATTTGTAGGTGACTTGACGCCAAGGAGAAAGGAATGGCTAGTTATAGGAGACCAGGACTTGACTGCAAATCTATCCTGACAAACTGGAAAAAAGAACTGGAAAAAAGAGGATCCAGTTCAGAGTGACCAAGGAATTGGATCCACACAGTGATCAGGATAAACAAGTGCAGAAATAGGGAAAGGAAGTCAACCAGTGAAGGATTATCTGTGCAGATGATGATGAGGTGGCTATAATCTATCACAGTGGTAATAGGAGAGGATAGCATACAAGCCTGGCTTGTCTGAAAACCAATACCCTCAGACTTATCACCAAATACCTCCACAGGTCAAACTCATGGAGAACTTAGGGTTTTGTGGTTGGTTTTTTTGGTTTTGCTTTACTCTGCATCATGGCTTGTCTTCTGGGCACCTTTGCACCTAACCAATGCACTGATCTTGATGACAGCTCAGTCTCTCAGGTTCTCTCCTTGCAGTACACAGTTTACTTTTCCGAGCAGAATATTTAGCTTAACTTAAGTGTAGTTATGGGGTAGAGATTAGTTAAGTTTAATGGCCAGAGAGAGAGAGATAGTCTGGTTTAATAGTCCTTGATGACTCTACAGTTTATTACACAAAAAAGTGAAATGTTCTCAAGTGAGACCACAACTGGACCAGGGAATGTGGGGCTAGTGTAATTTTAAAATATGTTTTAGTTCTCCCAAATTCATGCTATTCCAAAGGCTGGAGACATGCTGCTGCACGCCACTGCCAACAACACAGCCTTGAGTCTCAGTAATACAGAGTGTTAGAGCTCTGTACTTCTCAATCCCAGCCCTACTTCACCTTCTTCATGTACTTATGCCAAGATGTGCAAGAGGTCTCTGAAAGGGAGTTTATGGCTGTCTGCTACAGTGAGCAGCCTGAAGAAGAAACAGGGGTTTACCTTCTTTATGTTGCTATAAACAACTTATTAAGTGTGAGACATAGTCCAAGTCTTTGATCTTAACCAAAGTTTTTTTCAGTCTTATCCTTTAAACTCCATGCAGAGCTGAGGCTGACCATTGTCTCTTCCCAACCTTAGCAGCATTTTGTTTTCCTGATATACATGCTGCTGTTTTCCATCTCTGTTCCGACTGCTGCTCAGTCAATCAGTCAGCTCCATTTTCTCCAAAGCATCTCTTCAGATTCTGCCCTCAGTATACGCCTATTCTTCTCTAATCTCTGCGAAATGAATTTCACACATGGATTTCCTAAAATATGTTAATTAACACAGCTGTAATATTTGAAACTGTAATATTTAAAACATCTTTCATGTCTTATTCTGTCATACAATCTTTATGACTAATTATTCTAGTGAAAATACTACTTTTCAAAAATTACTTTTACAGACAGTTTTATCAATGATTTATATCCAAGTTTTTAAAGGTCTTTGTTATTCTCAACACACTACATAATCCTGAAGGAACTTGCAATCGTCAATCCTTCCTCTCGCTTTCCCCTACCATCCTTTAGTGATTTAGCTAAGAACTTTATTACACATACAGATCCCACACACACCCCCATCTGTCCCCCACTGGTAAGGAGAGGGCTGATGTCCTCCCTGATTCAGAAAGTGCAATGCATCACTATGATGATGCAGAGATAATACACAAAACCAGAACAATTATTAGAACCCATATATTATTATTATAACCATAGCAGTACTTTATGCTAAACAAACATATTCTTGTTCTATGTACATGGATTAGATGATTTTTTTCCCCCAAAATAATATGCAAAACCAAAAGTAACAGAATAACATTCAATTCTGAACTTGTTAAAGCTACTAAATATAGCATAATTCAGGGGATTTTATTTGTCTTCTGTCAAAGAGAAATAATACACAGGAATGATTATTTGTTTCCTGAAGTAAATCTCTAAATGCTTTATCGATGCTTTCTCCAAAATGCAAAACAGTCATAATGCAATCACATTATGATTATTACTTTTCAAAAACACATTTACCCTTTGATGTGTGCTTTCAAAATACAGATTTTTGTTTAAAAAAAACTCATGCCACATAGCATCACTAATGTCAAATTATATTTGACACATAAGCTTTCAAAGTATAAACATAATTGAAACACAGACTTACAAGCAAAATGGTTCCTTATTCCCTGCTTAAGCTGAATATTTGCTACAATTAATACCTCACATTCAGAGGATACAATGTCTCCACTAAAATTGTACAGTTAAAGAAATCTGTTTTAAAAAAGATACATTTTAAAAACACATAAAATATAAAAATATATCCAAAACCTCAGCACTGTATAACCACTTGTTTACCTGTCCCTGAATGCAATGTATGGAGCAGAAACTGAAGAAACCCAGCAAACATAGCAGCATCAGCAAAAGAATTGTTAAAAAAGCACAACTGGCATCTAGTAGGTTGCTGAATTCCAGCCTGAAACTGTAGCAAAACTGTAATGCGAACAAAAATCCACTTCAGTGTGAAGGAGACGATGTAAAAAAAGTCCCCAAGGTCCTTGCGTCCTGATTCTAAGCCAAATTATTCTGCAGCATCAAACATTCAACACCAGTGACACTGAACAGGGCTACAAGAGCTCTTGTCATCAAAACAAATCTCTGCAGTGTAGTGCAAGCATCGATTACTGCATTAGTTCATAGACGCTCACTGCAATGAGAAGGAGTTTCAGTATCTGGAAGAGTTAATGATTTTAGGAATCCAGAATTAACAATCCTCAGGAAACAAGATGCAAAAAAAAAGCTCCTTCTGCTCCGGATAGAACAGGAAAGAAGTTTCTTAGTACTTTAAAGCCAACAGTAGATACGAGCTGAGGTACCTAAGTAATCAATACTACTGCTGCCATTATTGTTTATATTCAGCAGTGGTGCACTGAACAAGTTTTAATAAACTGCATAAATAATCACATAAAGCAAACGTGACTGGTTTAAGTTATGTAAAACTTCCCAAGCTGTAGATTTAACACACTGAAAACGCAATTGCCCTTGAAAAAATGTATCATTTTTTACAAATAAATGGGATGATTTAATACTTTTCTTAAATAAAAATGTGTCTATGAAAATGTAATTTTATATAAGAAAAATATATTCTAAATGAAAAACTGCAACTAACATTTTGTATTCTAAATTACATCTTCAAAATAAAATGGAAAAGCAGAACCTGTATGCCAGCATATTTGGGAAAGCTGGATAATTAGAGAATTACAGCTAATAAAATTTGCTAAAGTATTTAAACTAATTTAATCATACCCAAACCATACAAATGTATAACTACTTCTTGGCAAAGACAGTCTTCTGTAAAAATACGTTTCTCTGCAGCATATCTAGATACTGCAGGACTTCAGAAATACAAAATAACTGCCTATTTAGAAACTAAAATGTGTGAAAACAAAGCAAACAAAAAGAAGCTTATATGGGACAAAATATAAATTATTAAGGTAATGAGAGCTTACCATTCTTTCATCTTTAATAATACATAGACACATTAGAAATAATGAAAACACACTTTTAATCAAGTTGTTTCCCTGTAATTCTGGATCACATGATCAAAACCAAGGCAGTGAACGCTGCCTTTCGCACACCATCTCACCTGTCAGTCAACAGCAAAAGCCCTGGCTGACATCCCTGGCCACTGCTGACTTTCAGTGTCCCCAGTAGCAGAGCATTAGAAGACAGACAACACAACTGTCTACACCTGCTTTTTTTGACAACATGTCCTCATTAGGAGATGATTCTTTCGAGGAGGACAATGTCCAGGCTTCATATACTCCAAGAGGCAGTGATCACCTGGACATCTACTGATCAGATGACCCAGTTTCACTGGGATAGAACCACGGAAGCAACTTTCTATTCAGGAAAGCTGGATTTTTGAGAACACTGCAGCACCCAATTCAGTGAGAGCAAAGTTCATAATATACTATGCTTTCATTTGTGGCCAGCTATGATACACTGGTCTCCATCGTGACCAAGGTCTTTAGCAGTTTTGAGTTAGCCAGGTGCTAAAGCTTGGAGGAGCGAAAGCCTGGGCAGATGAACCAAGCTGGCCAATAGAAGTATTCCATACAATAAACATCACACAATATAAAGTTTACTGTCTCCTCTCCTCAGTGGTCACCATCCCTGGAGGCTCTCATCCATCACTGTGCTCATGAGGCCTACTCTCCTATTTGTTGTGACCGTCATGCTTTCAATGGGAGCTGTGGTGCTCACAATGCTTCTTGACACTTGACACATATTTGCTGCTGTGAGCACGCAGCTCATGACCAAGATATGGGCTGAGTATAACATTGTGCACTCTATATTACCATTACTATTAGTTTTATTATTATTATTATTTTATTGAATTTATTTCCATTTCAACCCACAGGTCTCCTTTCCTTTTCCCCATTCCCCTTCTCAGGGAGGTGGGGTGTCATTGAGTAATAGAACTGACTAAACAGAGACATCAGGGAACATACACCAAGCTTTCTCCTAATGCTGGAGAACATTTCATGCAAAAGGGACAAAAGACAGACTATGCCAAGTGCCTGGTGCTTCTACAGCACATCTGCTCTCCCACTGACCCTTCTGCACTACTCCTTGAAGGACCTCCCCTGTTCTGCCTTCTGTTGAGTGCTCTTCTTCACTTTCAGAATATGCCTGATCTGGATCCTGAATGCTCACCTTGCCTTGCAACACTTATTAAACTACTAAACAAGGTGGGGGATTTTGCCACAACCCACCTCAACAGATGAAAAATACTTACTAGCTACAAACTCAGAAATTTTAAGTGAGACTGCACTACATGGGGCTTCTTTTCTGACTTTTTTTTAATGTTCCCATCATTCCCATGACATGAGCGTGTTTGTGAAAAAACTGATTAACTGTTTTCCCAAATGTATTGAGAAAGGTTATCTGTACTCCATGGTGTTGAAGTTCTCATAGTCTCCCATTCTGCTGTGCCAGATACACATAACCTCTTTCTGCTCCTCCATCCCCACATCAGACAGTCCTCAATACCAATTTTACCCACACTCTCCCTAGCCGTGAGATCTACCCAAGCCCTGGCTAAGTAGCCCTAGCTAACAGGTTCAGCTGAAAGAAGTGTCTTGCAAGTATTTGCTGAAAAGTAAAGGAGGAGAGGAGCAACAGAAGAGTGTTCTAAGGTCAGAAAGGACATTGTGCAGAAAAGGACAGTGCCACCAACTGCAGTATGCACTGCAAATCCCTAAGGGTGGTTTTTATTCCTCCCAGACCCACTCAAATAGAGCCTTTCTGGCTGCCCCAAAGGCCCATCTAACAGTTTGAGAATCAAACACTGGTAGTTGGTTTACTTAATTTTACATCCATTAATAGCAGTAAGGCAGTAGGAAACTTCCTAGAAAGGAAACTTTTCTAACTGGAAATCTGGTTACCATTCCATTGTTCTAGTAAAAAATACATAATTAAGTGGTAGCACACTTTCAACCTATGATTTGGATAACATTGCCTATGTAATCTCAGGAGGTTTCTACCCTTGCAAATTATTTTACTGTCACTATTCTGAGGCACACTACACTGTGCATCTGATACTTAGATTTTGACCGTTATATGTTAGCTCCTTCATAATCTTCCTGCTAATAATTGTTCTAAATCTTAATCCATGTATGGTACTCCTGCATTTATAAAACTTTTTAAGATCATTAGCAAAGAATGAGATTGAACAATCTCACACAGATCCACTTTGAAAGGTCCTGGCTATTGTGGGAGACTCACATTAATTGAATAGGGCAAACACCCTCAAAGGAGGGCAAGAAAAAGGACCTGGGAAACTACAGACTGGGAAGGCTAAGCTGAGTAAGTCTCTGGGAAGGTTATGGAGCAAATCCTTCTGGAAGGCAGTCCTGAGCACATGAAGGCCAACACATGATTTCTGAACCTCCAGACAAGAGGAGAGCAGCAGATGTTCAATGTAACTGTAGCAAGGCTTTCAACCAACTCTCTTACCATGTCCTTGTAGCTGAATTGGAGAGATATGGATTAACTGGTGAACTATGAGGTGAGTGGAAAAATAACATAATCACTTCACTCAAGTGATGGTTAAAGGACTGGAGTTCAACTGGTGGTGAAACGTTAGATATGTAAAAAAGTATCAGAACAAGGGGAGAGGGTGGTAGAATCAAGGCTTTCATTTGTTCAGCTAGCAGCACTCCAGACCACAAAATGCTCTCCTGGGATCATAGAAAACTTGAATGTAGCCTTCGGCTATGCATCCAGAATTAAACTCAGCAAAGAAAACGTACTTGTTTCTGATGGGCCTAAGTGCAGTTTGGCTGACACTGGGCTATTTAAAACACTTCTGTTCTTGGTGCACTCATGCAACATAAGTGCATCTTCTCTTCAATAAAGTATTGCCCAATGAAGAGGACTGAGTATTTTTCAGATTCTTTTGCAAAATAGTTACAACTTTACAAAGACAATTGTTGACCATTTACCAGAGAAAGACTTCTATACACAAATATACAAATACATACACCCACACATACAGAAGTAGTTTTCTTTTCAACAGATTGACATAGTTCAGCCTGACATTTCTCATAACTCCTGAGAAAAAACGGAGGTTAAGAACTGAGATGACTGTGGTGAAAAAGACACATAGCTCCTCAAAGGAATATCTGCTCTTAAACACTCATCAAACTTGTTAGACCTCATCAGTGTTCCTTTCCATTCAGGCATGAGCATGTTCTGTTTATATTCTTGGCCAGCTGGCAAAAAAAGGCACCAAAGCAGAAATTATGTAGTCACTTCAACAGAGGGACACGCTGGAGCTAATAAGCCTGGCCTTTTATTTACCTTGGGTTAAATCAATGTCATGCTGTTGTTACTCCACAGCTTTTAGTTCAAACCTTGGCCCAAGCCAATCAATTCAATGTGGAAGTGAAATAACTTGGGATCTGTCTGAAAAACACAATGTAAATTCCCACCCTGTTCCCAGTGTACGGTGTGCCTCCCACTGGCATGCCAGACAAGTTGCTTTACTACACTGTCCTAAAGGTCCTTTAGGGCTGTTTTAAGAACATCGCCTACCATTTTGCAGCAGACTGGAAGACTGCCAGATGACAGAATAGAGAGCACTGCTGCATGATCAAATGATAGGAACCCCGTCAAGCACGCAGGTATGCAAGAGGCAGTAAAGAAACACCTTGCAATCTACTGATCCTGAATCCATAATTTCCAAGATCCATTGACAATTGTTTAATACTGTCCTGCCACCAAAATTCTGTTTTCCCATCCTCCACCCCTGGTTGACTTGATTGTTCTTGCCTCGTCTGAGGAAGATGATAATGACAGTGAAATTGGAAAGAGACAAGACGAACGCTCACACTAGAAAACCTACATTGGGCCTTCAGTCCTATAGACGTAGTGGCTGAGATCTCTGCTATCTAACCTTCATGATCCAGTAATTTTGCACTGTGTTTAACTTAGTTACTTCATCAGTTAAAAAGCCAGCATCTCTACAGTTGATCATTTTGATAATTGGCATTGACTGAGGAGGATCTACTGGCATCAAGACATCAGTACTGCACTGTCAGATTTACAGATGACTTCTGGACTTCCTCTGACATCACAGGATGATGAATTGACCTCTGCATGAAAAGAGATTTTGTGGCATATTTTTCTTTGGACAAGGTTAGCACTTACTTAAAAAATTAACATACAGTATCTCTAAAATATCTGCTGGATAGCCCTCTTTTAGAGCCAAAGGTGGCTGCTTCACCTTACCAAAATTCCTTAAAATATCTTTTTTTTTTTTCCTTCCAAAACTCTCCAGCCCACATCCCATTACAAAACATAACAAAACAAAAGACAATGCATATCGCAAACTGATTCATGTACAGGCTGGGATTGAAAGGTTATAGAGCCAAGGGTGATAGACCTCTTTATGTGTCACTAGTTCATTCTGTTTCTCTATTTCAGGACACCTTTGACAACTTAATACACATTCCTTCCATTTTTTTTCCTTAATGCCTAAGTCTGTGTAGACATGGTTTAATTTCCAGTCCTTCCTACAAGTCAGATTCCTCCCAGATCCTTTAATTCTGATTTAAACTTAGAAATTAGAGCAGCAGTACCATACGCACTGACCATTTCAAAAGGTCAACTTCTATTAAATAGCCTTTTCTAATACTTTAAAAATGTTATATACCATCCAAACAAGCAAACAAAAAAAAACCCCCACACATCTAAAAGCAGGGTTTAACAGTGACCACGTTATTTGTTTAAGCATTGCCAGAAAATTCATCTCTAATCCTTATAATAATTTTCTAGGTCAAAGTGAGATTAGGTCCACAACAGCACAGATAACTGATACCATACAACACGCCTTAATACCGTTATTTGTTGCCACAGCTTCTTTTTTTTTTTATTAAAGAAAAAGGATGCTGATAGGTTAAAATTTTAAAGGACACATTTGAAAAGAAGTCAAAATGTTAATGGTACATTTGTTTGTTTGTTTGTTCATTTTAAAAAGAAATCTGCTCACTGGCAAAAATTTATGTCTTCCTTTCAGTGGCTTGTAGGAATAGCCATTCCCTAAGACTTCCTTGGCAGTAAGATTTAAAACTGGGTAACAGGAACAGATTAATCAACTTTTTGTATAACTGATTTCAAAGTTTTCTGTGGAAAAGAGCCTGCAGCAGCACAACCGGATTTATTGCTAAGCCTTTATTTCAATTCTCATCCCCAGGGGGCTGTTTTGCCCTCCCACAGACAGCCTCTGCTTAAACACCATGATGACTCCACTACAGGCAAACCCATAACAACTGCCCCATGGGAGATAACTGAACCTACCTGGGTACACTGACAAGATTCAGAGTGTTACATAAAAATCGTCAGAAACAGCAAACATCAGAAAGTTTTGTGAATCTACATCTATTTAAATTTGTATTTGTGAGCTGCTTTTGTGAGGTTCAGTTTCATCTGTAGCTACAAGCCACTTTAATACTATATTTTTAAGTAAAATCTGAGCCCGTAATGAATAGTAAATTACTTGGCACCCCATGCGTTTTGATGTAAATATACACCAATGTGCTGTGGTAGAGCTTGAGAGCATGACAGCAAGAACTGGCATTATACCTCTGAGTGACCCAGGGCTTTGGGGAGTTGGAAAAAACTGGCTGTTCACTAGCTCATGGAACTGATTAGTATTCACTGAGGTTTTTGCTCACCTCACAATTCAGGTAAGAACTGTATGAAAAACCTGCACATCGGTTGAAGTGAGTCAGCTGGGGAGCGCTGCTTTGCACAGCATGAGCTCCCTGCTCTGCAAAGCTGTCTGTCACTCCTATCCAAAACGCACAGGTGCCAGGTGAGATGTGGGAGGAGGGCTGAGGCACTCCAAGGACTGTATCCAGATGCTTCAGAAACACACTTCTCATGTAATGCCTGCTGATCATCTTTAATGCAGAAAAGTCTGACTTTCAAATACTTTAAAAAGGCAAAGAATAAAACAAAAATCTGCAGCATTTTATATTCACACATAGGTCTATTCACTCTCTCTAACACTGCTCTAGGGTGGTGCCCTACAAGTACGTATCATGACACCTGAAGTATTTAAATAGAACAAAAGTATTGGAATGTGCACATGCCTTCTAAATAGTGCACACACATTCTAATTCATATAAACATCTGTGTATGTGCTCACAAGCATGTATACCCCCCTCCCCAAAATCCCACCTTACTAATGTTATGAAACTACAACAAAATGGAGACTATGAAAGCATTCACATATGCTTTTGTACCTTTTCTTTCCACTCCTGAACCTACTTTACAGCAGCATTCCTGAAGGAGATAACACAGTATCCTCTCAATAAACAGGTGTTTCTTATGTGTTAGGTCACAGAGAAAAAATTAGGTTGGAAGGAAATGTGCTTTGAGTAAGTACGAAGAAAATATGCATCTTCACTAGAAGGATCAGGAAGATTTCTTAAGCACAAACACAGAGTCATCTGTAAATGTATATCTCTAAGCTTCCCCAAATTTTTGAAAATCTGGCTCATGATCCTCAAAAAATAGTACTTTTTTCTTCCTACTTATTTTTTTCTGAGGATAGGACTCAACTAATGTAAAGAATAACTGCTTCTGTAGTGCCGTACTTTGTTGGTGTAATTTCCATATCCATAATACATTCCATACACCATCTCCAGCACTGAACCTACAGGACAATGTATATCTGCCTATAGGAAAATGCATATGGAGACAAGATCTGAAAAAGGTTTTTAAATTACCAGTTTGAGTAAGAAGGTGTGCCTTCATTTCTAGACACTCTGTTTGCTAGGAGATAAATTGTCTTGCGTAAATGGAGTGTGATAGATAAAAGTTAGACTTCACTGCTCCATCTAGCAGCTCATTAAGCACAATTTTAAGAACACGTGGCCTAACAGGTTAAAAAAAAGCCATGGGTGGTGCTTGCTTATTCTGAGCAACACAGAAAAATGAATTCTTAGCACGTAGCTCTTTTAATGGTGTCAAATAAAAACAATCTCTGAAAATAAAATAAAATTTTGTGAAAGTTTAATATAGTTAAGTCCATAAATGTAGGTAAATATTTTTACTTTTTTCAGTATTAGCTTATTTATGCTATTTAGTTAATAAACTTTAATAAGTATAGCAAATTTTTAGAAATTGTTCATTTGAATTTACAGTTGAAGTTACACTCATAATTGGTTTTACATTTCCAGTGAACAAATCCCTCACATCAAGGCAAGTTAGAGTCTCAGTCATGGACTGAAATCACACCAAGTTAGGCACTGTGCAAACACAAAAAAGAAACCCCAGGCTCCAGTGAACTTGCAAGTTAAATGCAAGTCAAGAGAAGGCAAGAGAAGAGGCAGACAAAACAAATAAGAAACAGTGACTACATTTATACCAGTGTAATAGACAGTGCCAAGTGGATTGCCTGTCTTGCTCTGCTCTTAGAGCAACCCCTAGAATAGTTGTGCCCTGGATCAGTTAGCACTCTCCTGTTCTTTCCTAGTCAGGAGAGAGACCACGAATAAATCCTAACAGACAGCTTCCATGCAGCCTTTCTCTTAAGGAATGCAAGACCTTCATCATATGGAAATGAGCCGTGTTTTGTTACTTGGCCAAAGATGTCAAAGGATGGCTCTTTAATTTACTAGTAGAGTAAATATAGCAAATGAGACTACATGAGATGTGCACATTCAAAAACATAAATCTATCATGGCTGAAATGGAGACAAGATCAACTTCAGTGGATCCAAATGTGGGTGGGGAGTCCCTGATTTTGAAGTTCGTATGTTGTACAGAAGGAGAAAGAAGAAAGGAAGCAAACATTAGAAGGATGCAAAAAAAAACATGAACAAAGATGGCAAAACAGTTTTCAGAGGAAAAGAACAGGATGAAACCATGCATGTTTAGTCAAAGGAAACAGAGACATTTCATCATTATTGCCTTTCTTTCTGACACAATCAAGTTTTTCTTAGAGGCCATTTATCAGCTCGCAGGACACTGATTTTTAGAAAGCTCAAAAAGTCCAGTCTATCTACTCACAGTCTTGCTCAAAGAAAGAAACTGGAATGTTTCCTGTGTATTACACTAATAACGTGCATTATTACAAGTAAAAAAAAAAAGATATCAAAGGTATCAGAGAAATATTAACACAAAATACTAACCAATAATACTCAGTACCGTACAGTAAAACCCCTATGTTTGGACTCAACAGGATGATCAGAAGAAATACACTGAATCCCTGTAATTAAGAAAAGGAAACAGAATGGGCTTTTCCAGAAAATCCTTTATTAGGATTTTAAGGAGAATTCAGCCACGTATCTTCCGTGACTCCCCCATTCATATGGTTACGTATCTCAGTGAAGTGAAAGTGATTCAGAAAATAACAGAATCAGATGCGTGTTTGTTCCTAGTTAACTCCACAATTAACTAAAATTAACCTGAAAATTAATAAAAGGGTATATAATAAGCCAATAATTATTTTACCTTTTTCTTTCATAGGCTTTCATTTTTCACCCAAAGTGGGGACAGCTCCCCCATACAGGGAAAAAACATAAAGTTTGGATTTCAGTCCTGAGACCTGAACTCATCCTTCAATATGCTGCACAGAACATCCACAGTTATGCAGCTTTACCAAACACAGTTTGGTTGATTTTGCACAGTACACTTTTTCCTCTAAGCTCTCAAATCAAAATAGTAACAGTAAATCCTGTGTAGCACTTCACGTAACTTTCATGGTATACAAAAAAATATCTGTATATACAAAATACTCCATTAGTAGGACAGAGTGAGGGAAAGGATCATCCTCTGGCTGTTATGCCACGTCATGTTCCAGGCTAACTAAGTTTTGACTCCAGTTTATTCCATAGCTCCATTTTGAAAAGTGCTCAGCAGCGACAATAAGGGCAACTTTGTTTTTCAAGAGCTTTCAGCTCCCTCTTAGACCCTTAAAAAGTGCTCCATGACCCGCAGTGTCCACCAATGGTTTCTGCACAGAAGAAATCTGACTGATGAATGTTTCTGAGAATTTGTCTTTCCTGGAGAAACCTAGAGAAGTTCTGTGCTTCTCTACAGGCCTAAACACTCTCACAGCTCCTGAAATTAAAGCTATCCTGCTTGTCAGGTGTTAAGTCTTTTTGAACATATGAACCTAATTCCTCCGTGCTTTAATACCCCCCATTTTGTAATGACTATACTCATCTTACTACTGGACAAATTACTATTGGTCAAATTCGTTGCCATTTTATGAATTAGGTGTGCAGGAGAAAGGTAGGCGACAAAGAGTAAATAACATAATGAACATGTGAAAAATCAAGCAACACAGAAGACAGACCTCATTAATAGTAACAAAACATAATGCCTTGCCAACTGCCAGAGATGTTACGAAAGAACTTAAGGTTTACCAGTTTGTGACATCCTTTCCTTCCATCTCTCTTGGTAAGTCAAAAGGTATATTACTTTTTCCCTTTCAAAAAACAGATTGCTATTACATAAATTTGTACTGGAATGGCTATCAAATATCATTACTCAAAGGGTGACAAAAAAGGGTAAGCTACAGTCAGGAATACTGTGGATTTAGCCCCAGACTTCCCCACTTTGACCCAGAGCCTGCCACAGAAACAGGAGTATCTCTAACATAGAGCAGTTTCTGTGGCAGCTATGAAGAACTTGATTTTTATTTCTATGAATCCAGGAATCCTCTGCTTCAACTAAGTGAGAAACTACGATTACAGGTATCCCTTAACTTTGTTCATGTGTCCTCAGAGTTGACATGGTTTTTGACACCGAGCTGCAACGTCCCTAGCAGTAACTTAACCCTCCAGAGGAAGAGAGAAGCACTCAATCTCTTTACCCCTCCTGCTTCTTTTGTTTGTTTTTTACTTTCTTTCTTTTTTCCTTTCTTCCACTAGTCCACTCCAATCCATCCCACATTTCCTCACATACCATATTCTACAAACCTTGGTCAAGCTCACCACTCTTCTGTAACTGAGCTCCAGTATGTTCACAACTTTCTTCAGGTAAACTAGAGAAAGGGCTTTATTAGGATTTTAAAGGAGAATTCAGCCACATATCTTCTATGACTTCCCCATTCATACAGTTACGTATCTCAGTGAAGTGCTGAATTTCTTTAAAAGAGTAAAACTTTTTTTCCCCACTTATGCTCATCTTATTTCATTTGCATAGCATGTATACACTTTACATAATTCCATATACAGATTTCTTGCTGCGCAACACTAATTTAACAAGCATTTATTTACAGCTCCACAAGCACTGTAAATAATTTAAGCTACTCAAAAGCACTGAATATTGATAGCATTGAATAATGTCAGCACTATCCAAAATTCTGAAACTAGAGCCATGTTAGATAATAATTTCATTAAAATCTGAATCAGATGTAGATCTGATTTATTGCATGAGGACTAGAAGATAAAATGGAACTAATTTCTAAGAAATAAATCTTCCTTTGCTAGGAAGATTGTTATTTTACACTAAGTTAAAGCTCAGTCATATTTTTAAACTAATTCAGCTCTTTTTAAAACTCCATGTCCAACTCTCCGTGCAAACAGATATTAAAATATGCTAGCAGATGTTATAGAACAATTTTAAATGTAGAGTGTAGGCAAGTTAAATACCTTAGTGAAAAAGTTCAGCTGAAAACATTTAAAAGCAGTCTTTTGTCTACAGCCTTTTCCTGATGCTTCCTTTTGGTCCATTTACACACTCCACTGCATGCATGTGGTTTCTCTGCTAGCCCACAAGCCACTTTGTTGCCAACAACACTACAGCACTTGGAAGAAAGCATTGGGGCAGGGATTTAATCTATGCTCTCCTTCACCCAGGAGCACCTGAAGTGGCACTTGAAACACCAAAGCAGGATGGAGGAAGAGGTCAGATCCTCTCCTTCTGGAGCCAAGCCAGACCAATACATTTGTCTGCAAGCCACAGCATCCCTTTCGCCTTCTGAACTCCAGGTTCTCCCCTTCTGGTCACAACCAACCTGCCTCACACCTGCATATACACTAAGATCCCAGCAAGATCCCTGGCCCTAACACTTTCCAACCGGAAGAGTAATGTCTTAAGAATGAAATGAAATTGGGTCGCTTCATTCCTCCCAGTACCGTAAGAAAGGCATTATGACTGAAACAATCACATCTTCCCCAAAATAAACTGGCATGTCATCTGAAGAGGTTTTTTTCAAACAAGGCTTCAACTCTATCGTGCCCTCCTCACTCCCAGTTAAGTCTATTAGCAAGTACCCAAAGTGAGTTTTACTTAGCTTTTTACCATTCTGCTGACAATATGCATTAGGTATATTTTCAACTCTCGACAGCGTGAACAAAAAATACATTTACGTAAACACTAACAGTGAGTATGCAAACTGCAAAACCATTAGCATATCTGTTTTCATAAAGTACATGAGCAGCTTTCAGTACCTGCTTACACTGTTTCAACTTCCAGTTTTGAAGACTGCATGACAGAAGTCTAGAATATCTCTTGTATCTATCACAGGATAAAAGAAGTTATGTACAAGCTCATCTGGCCACAAATCTACTAGTTCTACACAAATATTTGGCTTTAAACTTTAAAGAAAAGTATTTTATCCTCAAATTTACTCCAACTCTAATTTGCATTCTTCATTGGATGGCAGTTGGCAGAAGCTGTTCTCAGTTTTAAAACAATGTCTGGATTTCATCTGTAATAGTCCGGATTTCAATAGTCTGGTTTATGTTATTCTAGCAAGTCTTTAACATGAGTACAAATGCAATTTTATGCCTTCTAAGGGGCTCCTTTTGCCTTGCTAGGACAGTGTTACCACTGGAAATTCAGTCAACCTAATGTTCAACTATTAACGATTTCAGAATAATGAGTCCTACTGCCTGTATTAATATTAGGATGAAAATGATTATCCTCAATCAGTAATAGTGTCCTGTAAAGGGTGCAGGTTTTTTTTTTTTTTAGAAATTTTAGATTACCTTTTTGGACACTACTAAACCATTCTTTCTCTAGATTTACATCTTAAATGGTTACAGTAAAGAGCAGGGGATGTACTAGCTAAATTACCTTACTTTGTATTTATGAATATAATTTTTAGAAGGTTTTCTGTGCTCAGAAGACAGGGTAATGAAAGTCTTAACAATGTTTCTAGGAAATGCAAATGTTAAAAAGTAACTTTTGCACAATATCTATATATAATTTCTGGCTATTAACTTTCAATACAGTCTTAACCCCTCTACCTATACCTTACATTTCTATGAAGCATCATTTTCTTTTAAACATATCTGTAAGCTGTCTTCCATAGAAAACTTCCATTTTAGGTAGAATTGAAAATAATACAATTTTATTACTCAGCTGCTGATAGCTTTATATTGGCATTCACCAAAAACGAACATTACTTTTAAGATCTTGTTTTTTCTTGGTAAGGCTGTTCAAAGTTAAAAATTTTATTTGCAATAATTCTATCTTTCTGGCTCCATTTATATTACTTTGGCACCAGATTTCTGACTGAGCTGATATTTGGATAAAAGAGGATGGATTCCAGACCCTCCTGGGCTTACAAACTAAAGCGCTACAACTAGGGACCTGTGCAGTATCTCTCCCAAATTACAGTGAACGCACTGAAGGAATGGTGGGTGAAAATCTGCTTGTAACAATGCTACTAAATTGCAAAGAATGGGATTCTGACCTTGGTTACAAGAGGTGCATTTTTTTAATTATTTGTATAATTTTTTTAACACTACATCATTTTATTGTGGCAGGTTTTCTTTTAAAATATTGAAGGATTTCTAAAATATTTTCTTAGGTAATAAAATTTCCTGCCTTTCCATCTATTCTTACAAATAATTCTAAAAATATTCGTATACTTTACTATCAAAAATGTTTCTGCTTTCTCTTTTTTATTCACATTTCCTAGCTCTTTTTCTGTTATACACCCCCAGCTTCAAAGTCTTTTCACTTCTTTTCCCATGACAAGGATTGTAAAAGTCATATCAATATCAGGTAAAAAAAAAACCCCAAACATTAACACCTACATCTCACAGCTATTAATACATGCATTTCTGTAATTAATCTATTACATACTCACACACATCTACATACGCATATATACAGATACATATGTGTGTATATATAGTCTTTTTAATAACATGGTGCTAGATTACTGTCAAGTAGAGAGAAAGTCTCAAGGAATGCTCAACAATGTTAACCAAGTATTGTGTTGGCAGTGGTCAGACAGGTCCCTAACATACTACTATTTATAATTTTCTGGCATCAGTACCTATGATTTTCAGCCTGGACTTGATTTTCACATCTACAACCTTCCAGTTTATAATGATACCCCTCACTGAATATAGGAAATCCTTTCTATTTCATAAGCAACCTCAAATGCATGCACATAAATGAAAACAAATAACAAAGATAGAAAGGAAATGCTGTATTACAGTCCGCTACTACCAACAGAGAAAGTCAAGGAATGTTACACAAATCCAAATGTCAGCATAAAACATTGCCAACAAAATAAAGGAAAAAGAGGTGTTCTCTTATAATACTTGAGACAGGAAGGGACCTCTGTAGGACCCTAGTTCAATGCCCTTGCTCAAAAGCAGGGCCAGCTAGAACAGATTGCTCAGGGCTTTTCTCCACTTGGGTTTTTAGCGTCTCCAAGGAAGTAGTCTGTACAAGGTCTCTGTGTTCTGGTGTGACAACATCCACAGTCAAAAAAGTGAGGATTTTTTACATCTAAGTGGAATATGGATTAAGATTTCAGGGGCATGATCCTCATCCCTCCTTAAAAACGAGCAGAAAAGCAAGCTTCCATATTTTCAATGGAAAAGTTCATGCTTAGAAAGTTAAAACAAGGAACTATTCAGATGGGATATGAGAGTAACATCTCTTTTTATCTTATACCTGTAGGGGACGTCAGGAGACCACAACATCAGATACAGACAGGTTAGCATATATGAATCAAAGACACATCAGAAAACAGTGCCAGGAACTAAAGGCAATGCAGACAAGCTTTTGGCATTTTGAGTATGAACACTAGCAGAAAACTTTGAAGTTGCAAACACATAATTAAACTAAGAGATAAAAGATACTTCCAAAGACATACAAAGCCTTCAGCTCACTGTAGCATCATTTAAAGACAAGTTAGGGTTAGAAGACAGTTAGTAGGTTATACCACAGCCTTTTCTGACGATGCTTATTTTATCTGTCCACCATTCACAAATTTGATTATCTTCTTCAGCCAGAAGAAAGGCTTTGTTTAAAAGCACACAGTGTACACTTATTCCTTCCTGCTCAGTCTTACACTCAACAGATGAAGACAAACAGAAATAACAGATTTTAAACCTACTTGTAAGCTTGGGAGCAAATTTATCTAGACAATAAGATAGGCAATTCTCCTGTCTTTCCTATACAACACTCCCTTGGCCTCATATCCTGTTCTTGTTAACAATGAACTCTGGCAGATCCTTGATATTTTCTTAAATGTAGCAAAATTTTGCATATTTTAAGACTGAGATGTAAGATTATGATGCTTTATAACAGTCTTCTCAGATTGCTACAGAACTCACTTTCCATTTCAAACCATTCACAGAAAATTATTCTGCATACAGACAAAAGGACAAAGCAATGACCGAAGGAGTACAGATACCGTCGAGAGAATAAACTAGAACCCTCCTATTCTGTCAATTCTAGGTGAAAGACAGGAGAGAATGAGAAAAAAAACTCATCAGTTGATGCTACCAGCTCATCTAAGAACGCAAAAGGAAACATTGCAAATGAAATGTAAACAGGTATGAGACACTTCTCTGGAAAAAAAAAAAAAAAAAAAAGAAAAGTAAGGGGAAAAACAAAGGTTTATTTTTAAAAAAGAGGCAATAGAGAGAGAAAAATACAGATTTTTTTTTTCTTCCCCCAAACCAGGGCCATGTGCATAATATACATAAAGGTCCTTACCTTTTTCACTGACACTTTCACTTTCTATCTCCACATCTTCACAGCTAGTATATTCTGGAGTTGATGCCCCTTCTTCCTCTGAGCTACTAACTGACATCTGCCTTTTCTTTCCGCCTCTTTTTGCTCTATGAGGCTTTGGAGGGGATGGCCGCACTGATTCCGACTGGTCAGAGCTAAGGGAATCATTCCTTAGCATGGTCTCCATTTTCTCCCGCTTTGCTTTTCGCATGAGAATAGCAGAGCTAGGATCAAGGCGGCTCTGTTTTTTAAAGGAATCGTGGTTCTTGTATTCTACGTGTTCTATAGGAACTGGACTATGCCTGGGAGTTGGTGGGCTATGATTAGTTAATTGTTTAGAAACAGAAATTCTTACATCACCTGTTCTGTCTATAGAGTACGACCTCTGAGTTTCCACAAGAGATTTTCTGTCCTGAGTTCCCTGTAATTGTGAGCGTTTTCCTAATTTATTCTCAGGTACCTCCGCTTCCTCCATTTCTGTATGTGGCAAAGCTACATCACTGTGTCTTCTCTCATGCCGTGCTTTAGAAACTTTTGCATGCATGCGCATCTGCTGTTCCTCAGGATGCGGTTTTACAGGGTATCTTGCCAGATTGGGGTCACTCCTGTAACGGGTATGGTATTCATCTTCCTTCCTCTGTTTGTCATCATCAGGCACTTGGCCTTCCTCAAGTTTCTCTGGCAAGTCTGGGTAGTCCTGTGACTTCCCTTTCTCCAGCCTTCTACCTTCATGCCGTTCTTTACGCTCTCTGTCATCTGCTGGTCCTTCTTTTTGAAGTGAGGATTTTGACACACGCTTACGCTCACTCTTTAAACCTTTGCCGTTCTGGTCTGAAACCAATATTGTCTTCTTCCTACAACAAAAAGGAGTACAATAATTTTAAGAATTGAATGCAAAACAAAAATACTTGTGTACTCTGCTATGGTAAACAGATTATAAACCAGGATAAGCTACAGCAAAACATACAAGAAGGTACTGGATCCATTAATGTTAATTAAATCTATTAATCCTTCCAGTGGTAGTTTTATTTTTCAATAGCAAGCAACTTCCAGAGTCCACAAAAACATAAATTACATATGGTCCAATTAATAAGTAAAATCACAAAGAATATTAACATTGATAAATGCAGATAAAAATAATTTACCCACATAAGTGGGAAGACTGAAAGTCATCTTCGTAATAACTACATCACTATGACAGAGTATCAGAGTATGTTCTCCATTTTTTCTAGCAGCCATCATGAGGGTTACAGACTAACTACATATACACAATTCACTTCAAGCACCCTGACAGTATAAATATAAACAGCGCTAAATGGAGTACCTTCTTCAATGACATTACAGGAAGAATTAATATGGATATAAAAGAATGTAAAACAGGATATGTCCAGAAACAATAATATTTGACCTAGTTTGCTTTATCTTATTAAAACTCTAAAAAGAAATGCCCATTTCATAAGCATGTAAAGAAAAGGAAATTGATTCCTTGAGACAAATTAATGGCATTCCTTTCACTGGTAATAAAAGAGGATGAAAAATGTAATTTATTTCTCTGTGCAGCCAAAGTACAAAACAATGAATAATGAAGATGCCTGAAAATTATGATCTCTCTTCTTTCATATTCTGCTTTGGGATAATAAACAAGCCAAAGAATCATAAAATCTCCTTACAATGGATATTTTTTATTTCTCTCACCATCCCAATTGCCCATTTGTTTACCAGTTCACATATGAATCCACTGATTTTGAAGGAGGCTGAACACACCTATACATTGTATTTTAGATGAAACTGCATCAGGACAAAGTCATCAGAACTTTGCTTTGTGGCACTGAATCTTCCCTTCCACAACTGATATGTCTTCAGATTACATATCACAGATTTTCACAGATGCATCTGACCGAACAGGCAAAGCTCGATATGATACAAGCTCCTAACTCCTTATTCTCCACCTCCTCTTCCTCTTGCGTTTTTGGCAATAAATGGGACCTGAGCTTACCACAGATGCTCTCCATTCAGAACTTTTGGACTTCATTTGAAAGTCTCAGTGACAAGTGGAAAACATTAGTATCGTGTAATCAATATCACCATCTCACTTTCGAACAGCAAAGCAGAAATATAAAGCATTTTGCTGCCTTAAAATTGTCCTTTGGCTGAGTGAGAACTGCTATGGGGGGCTTTCCCAGTGCTGGGGGAAAAAAAGTCAACAGAATCAGGGGAGGGCACCATGTGCTTATTTACATCATACATATGCAGAACACTGACCTGAGTTTTGTTTCAGTTAAAGCCAGACAGACCTCACCCACACAGTAAGTTACTACCCACCGAGTCTCATCCATTTTCAACTTCAGGAGCTACGAAAAAAAACCCATCAATCTTTCTGGCGAAGAGAGAATCTTCTATGGCAGACTCTTCTTTTGCTGCCACAGGCTCCGTCCTTGACTGCTCTGCCATCTGCCAGGCAGCAGCCAAAAGAACAGCAACTTACTCATCACATTATCCTCTCTTGATTTCCTACTTCTCAGCTCAGGAATGCAGCTCAGGAATTTAATCATTTATTCACATAAAATACAATAGTTTGATTCTGGTTGGCTTTATTCGTGCATACAACTTGCTCTGAATTCAAAACAGTACTATTGCTGTTCTTCATGAATTTTTTTTTTTGCAGGCATAAATTAACTGTTTTAATAGTTCCTGCTTTATTATTAAAAATAATACACTCATTAATAAAAAAGATAACATGTAAGGATATCTGACAGAACTCCACAGGGTGTGGGTTTTTTGTTGTTTGTATGGTGTTTGGGGGGGGAGGGTGTGCTGTTTTTATAATTCTAGTACATTATTTCATCAAGTTAAAGGCTTGCTCTTTGTTTAATAACCTTAAAATACCTGCCAAATTTAAAAGTGATCTACAATTCTATAATAAAAGTGTATACCAAAATGCACCCCTAAATCTCATTTCTGTTGCAAATCAGACGATGTATTTGCTAGTGGACACATACTCTTCTGAAGTCAGTAAATCAATTTATTCTTTCTTCTTACACACAAGACCCAGCTGAAAGCCCTGCATAATACTACTGAACTAGCATTTGTATTTGCAAGGCTCTGTCAAGACAGAAAGCATTACCTCTCTCTTGGAGGTTCACTTCTAGACCTTGATGAAACTTGCTTTTGGTCTGGGCCCATAGCTGGCTGCGATACTTCTGCTCCTTTCCTCCGGTCAGGCTGCACACTGGGAGAAGATATTTCCTGCGATGAGGCAGTTGCTGTGCTTAAGGGAGTCTGTGATCTCGATCGCTCTTGGAGTCTTGCTTTCTTTTCTCTCGGTGCATCCGAGCTTCCACCAGTTGCTGTATCACTTAGTGCTCCGTCCTGGCTGGGTGAGGGCTGTGGTCCGCTTCCAAAAAACCACGCTCCAGATTTTGTTAGGATTTCTTGTTGCTTTCGACATAAATTGCACACCCACATAACCTAGTTGAAAACAACAAGAATAGTCAGTGCAGCTACCCCCCAGATCCTGAAACGCATGCTCACTATCACAGAGCAGGTTCGATCTCTCGCTCTCTAAGCTGGTGAGGTTGGTGCTCATGACAGGACCCAGAACATGCTTCTCCAAGCACTGACTACACTGGCTAGAGCCAAGCATTCTACAGACACATGCTATGCAAGCTTCTCCAAAACGTGCCGTCAATATAAGTCAATCCTACCTGTAGCAAAACGCCCTCAATCCAGCCCTAGCTCTCTTCTGAATAAACATCGACAACGTGACCAATGCTTGTTGCTGGTGTTGATGAAATTGGGGGCAGGGGCATGGGTGGAATGGGTTGTTTCATTGGTGTGGATCACTGACAGGACAAGCCTACCAGACTGTAAACAGGACTTGGGTGTAAACTTGTACCTTGGGTGGCGGAGTCCTGCCCAGCTCACTCCCAACCTCTACCGTGACAGAAAACTGACACAGTATTTCCCTTTAATTAATTTTTCTCACATAATATAACTCAACATTATGCTGCAAATAAATTCAGCATTTACTGTGCATGGTTTTAGTTGCACTGGCAACAACTACTTACCAGAGATGTAAGGTAAGACCTAAAGAAACCTACTGATAGAGAACTAAATGCACCAATTAAAAGATTGCAAAAGTACCATATTTTGTACTACTTGGAAATGATAATTTACCATCTTTGAGTTACAGCTGTAAATATCAAATTAATAAATTCATTAAACACGTGTCCCTGGCAACCACAATTAAACTGTGTACATAAACGATGCTTCTTAGGATGTTTTTAAAAATTTTAGTTTTAATTCCAGATACACAGGTAAACAAGAGCACACACAGCAAAGCAAGACTCTATGTTTCAAGTCTATATAGAGTACAAGACAGTCCTATGTACAGGAATAAATCACCAGAGAAAAAATAAAAGGTTAATCTGAACTCTAAAGTATGTGAATATTCAAGAAAAAAAATTTAGACAAGCAAAAAGGAGTTTTGAAGCAGAAGAACAAAAGAGGTGAAATGCATGAAGAATATCCTAGAGATAGGAATTTTGACAGAAATAAAAATAGAAATGCAAGAAAAAGCTGACATCTAATAGGGAAAATGGAAAAGAAAACTCTTAGTTTAATGTGGAAAGAAGTCAAAGAACAAGTAAAATTGTAAAGAGGTAAGAAGGATGACAAAAGTTGGAAGGAAAAAGATGATTAAATTATTTTGTGTAAACACAGGAATGATGAAACAGTTGCAAGGTTATATGACACTTAAAAAGAACAGAAAAAACCTCAGGGAAGAAATTGCAGCAGGGCAAAGCTCTGGTACCCAGCTCTTATTTCTCTGGTCTAGAGAATAAGTGCATGGCTTACATCACATGACAAAAATTGTAGGTATTGTACATTATTTAATATAATTAAGATTTATTTAAAAGCCCTAAAAGAGAATATCTGTTTAGGTCTGAAGACTACATCAGAACTTGCAATACCATTTCTGCACTGTTTGACCAAACCACACTGAGAAGACATCCAATTCTTTTCCCTGCATCTGGATTATGCCTTTATCAAAAGATGACTCTTATATTTCTCCTATTTAAGAAAGATAATAAAATACCTATTAAAATGTTAATTAATTAGAAAAAATGTGCAATCAAAAGCTATAATTCCAGCAGTGGCACAAACATGTAATTGTAATAATGATCAAAACAGATAACCCTCAGTAGGGTAACAGGAAGAGCAACTTCGAAAAAATAAATACTAGTCCTTCCACAAAAAAATCCCTTGATTCCAAACTGTCTTACTTCCTCACCTAGTATACCTCACAAAACAGAGATCAAGTTTATCAGACTATCTGTTCTAATAAAATACATTTTTAGTCTATCTTGTATTATTATTATTACAGGTATTAAAAAAACCAGCAAGACAAAAAGGGAAAAAAACCCACATTTTTATATGCCTTTATAAGCTCTGACACAATTGTTGGCTCATTGAGACATCTCATGTGTCTGTGTATAAAATCTATGTCAATGCTATAAACCAAAGTCATTAATAAAAACTATGTCATTGTCTGTATTTTATCAATTTACAGGAAAACTTGAAAAAGTGTTAATAAAAAATACTAAATCAACTAGAGTGTGTTTTAAGGAAAGATAAGGAATACTAAAGTAAAATTTAAATATTCTAATTAATTTACATATGTGTGTATGTATGCAAGCACATTTAAATGTGTAAAGATGCTAACAGACTTAATTTACAATTTAATGTATTTGATCTTTTAAAATATGTAATAAATATTAAAGTATGAAATAAACGTCAAGAAATTAACATTAATTTACATAATCACTTTTGATATGCAATTCATTTTATGCAAAATACGAGAACCAAACAAATAGGAATAGCTAATGCACAAACAGACACAGAAAAATACAGAATACAGAAAGAAGAAATACGAGACATGTAAATACAAACCCATTTTCTTACAGCTATCTTTAAACACTGCAGTTTGGACACAATACATACCCATCACCACAGATTACATACGTAGGAAATCTGCATTATACTCACACAGAAGCTACACTAGTATCCCTTTTAAGGAATCTCTTCAGGACTTAATAAATGCTATCTTTGCCTTGAGATAGATTCGGTCCCAAAGGAAAAATAATAGAAGTTTTTCTTCAAGAGGGGGAAAAAAAAAATAAAACTTGAGGTGACAGAGTTTCAGTGACAAAACTGTATATTGAAAAACATTTTTAGAGAAGTATGTAGAGCAAGCAATTTAGCAGCATGCAGGAATTATATCCTGATTGAATATACTGGGACGCGGTCCAAACTAATCTAAACTAAAGCAGGTCTGTGTAATAACTTATCTTAACAATCCACAGATGTTAGGCAACCAAACAAGTGCTCTGATGAAGGATTACAGTTCTCTAATGTGGCTTCTGGACCTCCACGTGATGCATCAGTAAAATGAAGAGTGTTAGACAATTTTACTCTGGCCTGCCACTTCAAAAATAGTTTCTGTTTACTCTTTTCTGGATGGTGAGCTCTGATGCTATTTTAAGTCATTCAAGGCATCCAGTCTGGTTTTGGTTGTTGGGTTTGTTTCTGTTTTATTGCATCCTTGCACAGGTCAATGCATATCTGCACGTGAAGCTATTAAAGAGAACCAGCAAAGGGGTGCTTCTCATTCAAAAGGTTCATATGAATGGTGCTGGGAAAATGTGCATTTTCACAGCATAGCAAAGGGTTCTGGGCTTCACTGCTACATAACAAAAACAAAGTGGCACATACAGGACTCAGCAGAGGTGGGTCAACAGTTCCCACACAGATTCACGTGGAAACTTTACAGGTTGCGTGAAAACATGCTAGAAGGATCCCATGCTTGCCTTCATGTGGAGTATGGGGTATTATTTCATTCACAGAAAAAGTATTCCTCAAACTTACTCTTACAGGCATTGTTGAATGTGATCCACAATGAGTAGGAACAGTATTCCTGCACTAACACAACATGAAATTCCAACTTGAAAAAGCCCATAGTAATTAATATATACAACTATACACACAGAGAAAAAGAACATTTTTAGTTACAAAAATAAGAACACTTCTTCATAATTACATATTTCAAAACCACATTTTAGAATGCACATGCCAGGCAAAACTCAGACTGAGGTCAGAGCCCAGATTCACCCAAGCCCAGATTTACCCCAGCCCAGATTCTGGGGAGGCTCCACAAGGAGGACATTGCTTCACGCATGAGTTTAGAAATTGCAAATCCGCAGTTAACACTGACTCCCATGCATCCTGTTTCATCTCTGTACAGCGAATTAGGCAATAAGTGTGCTAATACAGCAGGCCACATGCTATCCCTTACTGAACCTTCATGCTATCTTAATTATTTCCCTTCTGAAGGGTATATACACAACATCTTTTCAGTTTATTGCTTTTATTAACATTCTTTTAGCCACCTTCTCCTATGCACTCTAGAAGACACTAGTTATTTCAGACAGATCAAATTAGGCAGACCCTCTTCTCCGCCTGAGGCACCATTAACTTCCACAGAGCTCTGCCACGAGCCTAAAAGTCATCTCTTGAAAGTCAGAGGGAAGAACTGTTACCAATTTGCTCTTACAAAATCATTCAAAGTTAAGTTAGACTATATATCACTTAATGTTTCTGGGATAACATAAAAACAGGCGGCAAAACATGAAATTAGTACACAGCATTGAATTTATCTCTTTTGCTATATAAAAATGAATTCCATAATAAAACCCTAACTAAAGTGTCATGATGGCTTCACTCCATTAAAATATAAATAAATGAAGCTGAAAATCTCCTTGGATCCTTACATTAGTCCAATATCTAAATAAGTAAACAACTCTACCTTTCTAATTAAAGTCTGCTTGTGAATCTAAGCTTTCATTATATAGATTTTTTCAGAATTGTACAGATAGTTGAGCTCATCCAGTGGCTCCTGGTCAGAAAAGGAAGGTCTTCTCCCCATTCCCCTCCTCTCTTGCTCTTCTTTCTCCCTATCAGGGTTTGTCCTCTCCCATCCTTGCTTCCAGCTTCCCCACACCACATACTCCCTTATATCCTCTTCCTTAACTGTCAAGTCATCCCCAGGTGCTACTTGCATTCTGTACTTTTTAACTTGGTTTCATTTTTTTTGTCACATCTATTTTTCTCATGGAGGAGCATGATGAGTAGTGAAATCATGTGGTCGATAATAGAGGCAAATGCGGGGAAGAGGACTTTTTTGTATACACCAGTGGCTTGTTGTCTCTTGTTAAACTACATCTTGAAATTACACCCATACTAGCACATTAAACTTGCACAGAAACGCTTTTGAGCACTGAAGCCAAATGACATTAAATAATCTGTTTCTATGCTAGGATCTCTGCTCTACTTCAAAGCAAGGTGACTGCACACATATTTCCTCCTGGAGGCAAACCTTGGAGCACCCCAACTCGCAAACCACCAGGAAAAATTTATGAGAGAGTGCTAGCAGGTGGAAGACCAAGAGCATGCCAAGCAGCCTTCTGTCAGTTTACTAGGACTTAGATAGTCTAACACCTAGGAATAGTCCCAGATTAGGTTTAATTTGTTGGTAAAATGTAGCCTAGAAGTCTAGGTTCTGCTTTTTCTGAAGCCTCTCCCCTAGACTGAAGGAACAGTACAATTCTCTACTGTTCTCCCCTCCCAGCAAGGAGAGAACTGCTTTGCCCCTGCTGATGTTTCTCAGATATATGGGGCTCAGCCACTCCAGGGCTGTGATATTAAAGTCAATTTAGCATCTCTGTTCTTCCATTCCTGTGCAGAGCAGATTTTCTTCATAACTTAGGTTTTCAGCCTGATCTTTTTATCCCTGTATGACAAGAAAATGAGGTTTATCGTGACAGCTGATGGGTTTCTTCCCCCTTTTCTCCCCACACCCTCCAATAATCTTTTAACCCACTGGACAAGTGCAATAAAATGTTGCACAAGCATGGAAGTTTTCAAGGGATTATATTCTTGAAAGTCTCATGAAATAGGCAGTTCTATAAAACTGTAAATATTTCAGTAGTGCAGTCTTTTATGGGCATCAGGGAAACTATATGGCAATTCAACTGCAAGACATGCTCATATGGAATGAGGCCCCACTGCTCACAAACCTATGTGTTACCTTAAAGTCTACAGTGCCACTTACATGTTTGATTGAGAGCATCCAGAAGGGATGTTTAAAAGCCCGCCTTACCAGAATTTTCCACTTGGCACTTTCCATTTTGCACTAGAGAGCACACTTCATCCTCTTTTCCTGCTTGCCCTTCATCATTAACTAGGATGTTAACTTACCAATTCAGATCCTATGTGCACTAATAAGGGTGAGAGCAAGATGCTTAAATTTTTTCTGTCTGCACAGAAATGACTATAGGTATGGCAGGTATTTAAGTTTCCATCCAACAAGCATCCACTCACTTTCAAGTGGACACGAGAATAAAATGAAATCCTGTGCCTCATTAGGCTCACAGGCTAGTGCCATTAGAGATAAGTCAGCATATCCTACCCAGCTGCCACATGCCACTTGAGACAGTATAAAGCCTGCCACAGTAGTTACATCTGCCAACCATATGTACATGTCTTATGTACCACAGGGCATCAAAAATGGCATCAGATGCCTATTTCTAGGCAACTGAATACAGAGTTCATGTATTGATCTAAATCTTATACCTGGCCTAAGTTTCTAAACCCATAATTACACACTGCCAATAGAAAGATGCAGAAAAGGTGCAGTGGAGAAATGATTCAAGGAGTTAACATCAAAAGGGTATTTTACATCAGATTTCTTGACACTTACTAGTCCTTTCAAGACAAAAACAAAACAAAAAACTACTGACTTTCTTCACATGCCCTGATACCAAAATCTCTCAGCTACAGTCACCAATCTTTCTGAAAGCTCCTGGCAACTTCCACAAAAATTAAACATTCTCTAGAATAATCCTGCAGCAAACTGAGTGTTGGAAGTGATACATTCAGGCAACTATAAAGTTATCATGTGAAATAATATCTCTAAAACACCACACAGGTTTCAGTCACTATTACAATGTACTTCTCTGAGATTGCCTTTGGAGTTCAAGAAAGAAAAGAAAATCGCTAGTGGAGAAGTCATGAGTTTTGTCCACACTGGCACATTTACATACAGTAATTTGAAATATTCTTATCCTGACAAGCTTTTTTTTCTAAATCCACTACACTAATTAATTAATACACACCATTAAAAACATACTACAAAAATTGTATTATCACAGTTACAGTTGTGACCTTCTAAAGGAGGACTACAGCTTGGACAAACTGAAACCTTCCACCTGAACTTGCATGCAGCTCTGGTTTTAGGTCTACTTCAACTAAAATGATCACAATTAACAAACTTATGATTTGGAGGCAAGAAAAGAAACTATATTAGCAGGAAAAAAGAAGGGTTAAATATCAAAGAGACTTTATTCTGGCTCATTAAAAATCAAGAGACTCAGAAAGCAATAATTGTTTGGGCTGATTTGTTTGGGCTTGAGAATTTCTTTTTTGGAAAAAAAACAAACCTTCAAGAAAAGTTCAGGGAGCATCAGACAGTACAGGCTGTATTTATCCACAGGCCATCATGACGAGGCTTAGATCACTTTTTTTTTTAAACAATCCCAATGGTTTGATTCCTCCACAGGCCCTGTATTTAAACCTACCCCATTGAAATCCATTTTCCACATTGTTACGCTCACTCTTTCCTCACTCATCTTGTCCATGCTACCTAGTTTCACCCTCAGTATTTTTATTTCCCCGGCAGTGGGAGACTCCTAAGCCAGAACAACAACCGTAGCTTCAGAAAGCTCTGATTTCATCTCACTATTTCCTCATAGAGAAGTTTCTTTTTCAACTTTCTCTTGCCTGAATTTCCTTCAATTTCTTAATATATTTCTGATAATGTAGTACTCATAAAATGCTAGTCACACTTTTTGTGACATCAATCTCCATTTTTCATAGACCATTAAGCTACACTAGAAATCATTATCTCATAAATAATTTTTGCATATTCTTCTAACCTTCTTAAAAGCAACAAAAATTTTGTCTAACTATTCGGACATTTGGCCATCTTTATGAGCCACAGAAGCATCAACTGTACTCCTCTTAAGCACTCCATGACTTTCATAGTTATAAACAGAAGTGGAATACAGAAATAATTTTTTTAAATGACAGAAGTCAAACAAAATATGGTAAATGGCATGAAACAGCTCACAGTCAGGACTGACACTGTAGCTGTCATTCAAAGAATCAGACAGAACTCACCAGAAGCTTTCCACCCCAGTTATACACTTATACATTTATGAACTATAGTAAAAATACACAAATGCTCAGAACAAGACTGACTTTAATAGTGCGTAAGTGTGCACCTCATCTCTGTGGGAGCTTGCACTACAACACCATTATTTATGTTTCTATACTATTCTTTTATATAAATATTCTTTTATACAAACTGTGTCAAAACAAATGTAGTAGAGAGGCAAGAGATTTATTTTTTTGGGGGTATAGAATGATTTTATGAGATGAGAAATTGGAAAAGTGTAGTTGTAGAGAAGTTGTAAAGAATGTTAGTGAAAACGGAAACACAGTTAAACTGCAGAGTCAAGCTCTAGAATTGAAAGAAAAACTCATGGAAGGAAAAGTGAGTGGGTCAACTGGTGGAGATCATAGGGGACTTGATGGGGATTAACAAAATTCGATTTTGTATTCTCAAACACAGAAAAAATTTAAAATAGTGTTATGGACTCTCCATCCTTGAAGACTTTCAAAACCCAACGGGACACAGTTCTGGCAATCTGATCTACTTGGGCCTGCTCTGAGAAGGGACTCGGACTAGAGCATGTCCAGAGGCCCCTTCAAACCTCAACCACTCTGTGATTCTGTATGGAATAAAGCACTGAGAAATTCAAATATTCTGGCCCTATGGTTCTTCAACTACCTTAAATATTACTATGCTTGTAATACTTTAACTGCTGGAAGGTCTGCCTCTTTTTTGTCTATCTACATAGGTTTCTGCCCTAAAGCAAACAGTACATAAAATCTGAAAAGTTCTGAGTTGGAGGGTCACTGTACTCACACAAGGGCCTATGGAAAGCCCACAGCATATTGACCTATTTTCTTCCAGGAGCATACAACAGTCTATGAATATACTTCCCTCAGCTATCTGAGAGCCAACTTGTCATATGTTTATCATACATATATATATATAAAGATGCATTTCCAGAGATACCAGAGCTTAAGTCTCTCTATCCTGTGTTGAAGTAAGGTGTTAACAGCTCATAGTGTTCTTTCTAGATTTGAAAGAGATTGTCTGCCTAACACCTGTATTTGAGGTTCCCAATCTGTGAAATGTATGTTACTGTTGAGTTACTCAAAGGAACATACTGGCCTTGACAGCCACTAGGATCATTGGGTCACCAGGAAATCTGTTCTGGGCACTTCTATCTGCAGGGATAATTCAGGGGAAAGGACAACAGACATTAAGAGATGAGCAAAGCTTACAGAGACTGCTTGGATCCATAGGAAGAAATAGTAGAGCTGAGACTAACAGAGTGAGATACAGACATGATGTAGATATCCAGAGGCTATGGGGAAGAAGAGGATCATTACTGGCTGTGTAAACAGGGCTAGAAGGCAACAGAGGGTGGCTGGCAGTTCAGGAGTATTCCCAGTGAGATTAAGCTGAATATACAGCAAGATTTTTATGGATGATATAACTACCTGCCCAGGGAATGTAAAGGAATGTGTGCAGCACATTCAGATCTGTCAGTTCAAGCAAATGCCCAAAACCACTCTGGTTGAGAGAGGAAAGAATATTTTTGACATATTGCAGGATAATCTCATTGCAGTGATCTCTACTGTGCAGCTCGACAGAGGCCTTCTCTGACCACTTTGATTGATTGTCTTTCCACTTGCAGGGAATCACACTTGATGACTATCACCGCTGCTTATCCAGAATTTTGCTCTCCTCCCACCAACTCCTATGCTGGGAAGTTCTGGCTGCTTAGTTTTGCTCAGAGCTGCCACACCCCCAAGTCTGCACAAAGCCTAGAATAAGGCTGTCAGCGCCTTACAAACAGACTGTGAAATTAAGGATTTAATTTGCAAGTAATTCAGTGAGGGAGAGTGTAGCACCAAAGGTATGCTTCCTCCTGCATCTGAGCAGCCCTGCACACAGCCCAGGAATGGCCAGTGCCCCTGCCACTGTCCTTCTGAGGCTGATGTGAAATGGTCTCCAACTGATCTGTTACAGATACTTTTTTATATCACATACAGATACAATGCTAAACACAATTTGGATAAACCTGGAAATGTAAACTTAAATAAATTACATCATTACACACATGTACCAGTCTGATCCTTCATGTTTTAACTTTTCTTAAGCAAGCAAGAGCAATTCTCAGTGAAAGAGTAAAATTCATATTATATGATTGCACATTATTTTCATATTATTAATGTTTAGTTTTTGAAATTAAAAAAAACCCAAAAACCATGGTGGAAATTTAGCTAGACAGAAATTTTCACCTACTCATAAATTAGTATTTTACAACAGTTAGTAGTGCCCAGTAAGGGTTTTGACAAAGCACCAAGTGGGATTATGCCCTATACATGTTATACATTTCTATGATTCACAATCTATCGCAGACTCAGCCTTAAGTTTGTAGCTTTCTTCACAAAATTAGAAATACTTGAGCTTGATTTTTTGTTATGCATGTAATGCTTATAATTACAGAAGGCGTATTCTTCCCACTGTGATATCATCACTGCAACTCCTTAAATGTTTATAACGGCTATTCTTAAAAAAAAACACTTTGTGCAACATTCTGCCTTACACAGATCGGCAGCCTGATTGCCTCTTCTGAAAAATCTACCAGACTATCCTGAAAAACCACAACATACCATACGAGTTGGCTCAACATCTTACGTGCAGTTACTCCCTTACCAATAGGATGACAAAGTTTTTTGGCTTTTTTTACATTTCATCTTTGTTGATCCTACCTTCTGAGATGTCCATGGTCCTTTCTCTTAATTCTCCCACCTCTCGCTCCAGGTGCAGAGTCTGAAGCTAAGTTGGTTAAGTCTGTGCTATCTGTGCTATCAAGCTCGAGCACAAAGGAATCTCAGTAAATCTGGGATGGAAGATTTGAGGAAGGGGAAGAGAGAGTATCAGTGTTCTACAACAAATTTGAGTGGACAACTAAGATTTTTTTTAAAATAACAAACAAAACTGGGGAAAACAATGTATTTTTGGTAAGGAGAAGTAGATTTTTAGGAGAGTAAAGGCTACAGGGTGACTGAGAAAGGGATAAACAACTGTGAGTTTGAATATGGAAGATTTAAAAGATAAGGAAAAGGAAAAAAATATAAGGAAAAGGAAAATGGGACAGGAAAATGCAGTAGGAGTTTTGTGCCAGTGTAAGAATATTACAAATTTTTAAACTGATCTAAACAGTGCACTGTTGACTGCCAATTCACAGACCATCTCTGGTATCAATGTCACAAGTTTACTGACCCGAATTTACAATACTACTGGCAGACCACACAGGGAAAAAGGAGAGTTTCAATAGGGTAAGAAAACGTAAAGCAGAGCAGAACATTACATTTAGGAAACTACTTTTACAAAAACAAGTTCAAAAACTGAGATCAGAACTTTACTAGATGATGAGACAATCATTCTGATCTTCTGCACTTACCTGTATATTGACAGATATCTAATGAGGCTTTGCATTTCCTAAACAAATAAAAGGCATAACAGTGCAGTGATGACTTAAGGGTATGGGGGGAAGAGGCAGTTAAGGATATCCTGCCTCTTTATTACCAGAAATAGAGGGACCTGTATTCCATGGTGGTACAAATAGCAGGACCATGAGCTTTCAGTCCCAATTTATACACTGGTGATGGCTTTTTGTGCTCACATGCACAGCCTATTCCACAGAAGCAAGCAATCTTTTTAGCCAGGTAACTGTCACAGGTTTCTGTGTGCGTCAGGAGCTAGAAGAAATTGCCTGGCCAGCTAGACCTCTCTTTAATGCTAGCTCCTTGGGCACTTGCACCTTGCATAGAGGAAAGAACTAAGCAACTAAGAAGAGAAATTCCTTATTCCCTGCTTGGTAGAAGATAGCCTTCCCTTAGCAACAGCTTCCAGAGCTGGTGGGGTCCATCTACTGTTGCCTAAACTTGGATCACCTTTCCCACATACAGGTTTTAGTTGTATTTAATGTTCAATATTCAGCCATATTTGAAGTAGCAGACACTAAACACATTCACAGGGCTTGCAGGAAGCAGAAGAATTTCTGATCATGTGGTACATCTGGAAAAAAATAAGGTATATCAGGCCTTTGCTAGATCCAAAAAGCTTGACCATCTTTTGAACTGGAAAGAGCCCACTGACTAACCCATGCTCTCAGTTTTTACTTAATCCCTTCATGTTCTTGTGAATCCATCTTTGAACTTTATCTCTTTTTTTTTTTAATTCAGATTATGTAATATAGCCACCAGAATCATCCCAGCCAAATGAACCAACTTTGGTTATTTAAAACCAAACCAGACATCATAGACAAATCAGACAATTCCACCCTTATCTATAGCCACAGCATTTCACAAAACATTTTCTAGATTTTACTTCAGCAGTATCTGTTGTTTCTAGAACGTGAGTTTAATCATTCATTTGTTTCTCTATAGTTTATAATTAATTTTAACTCTATAGTGAAATCGGGTCAGTAGACTACATATTAATAAGGTTAGCACTGTTTTACTCTAGTCATCTCTAAGTTTTAGATGATTATACTAAACCTAGCAGTTTATCCCAGCTTAAATACAACTGGTTTACTGGAGGATAGACTCTTCTGGCCCTATCGTCTTTAATAACTTTCTCTTAACCACTTAAGTTTTTATATTGTCTCTAGATGAAAGAATACAGAGTAAGAGGGAAGACTCGTCAGATGAAGTGGCCAAGAAGAAAAAATGTCCAAGAGGACATGGAGAAACAGGTAGAAAGAAGGGTGAAGAGAAAAGTCAAAGAGGCAACAACAAGTGGAGGAGAAAATTTCAGACAGAGGTAGTAGGGAGAAAATAAGACAAGTATCAGGAATTAAAAGGAAACAAGTGTGCTAGAAAAGCAACAAAATTGCGTTGTCACATATCAAAGGTTATTGCATTTGGAACAGAGATTATGCACAAACAAATAAAACTTACTTTAGAGAAAACTATTTCCTTTCCTCAATTTGTGTGTTTTTTCTTTGGGTTTGGGATTTTTTTTCTTCAGAAAAGAAAGAAGGCATTGGGGATTGAGGGTTATTCCACTCTTTTATGAAAAAGGCTTTTTGGCAAGCTTTACATGCCTTCAGGCAAAATCAGCATAAGACATTAACAAGCCTAACACACACACGTGCACTATGACAAACCACCTAACAAATGAGCTTACTAGGACTCAGTACACAGCAGAAAACAGTGGCAGATTGAATGCAAGACACTAAAGCTCTAAATGGAAACAAAGCACATGTAATAGCTTTTGTAATAATCATGTAGCATTGCAATATTTTATTTGCAAATCCTTCACTTTTTTTTTCTTGTCCTGCCTATTTAAGGGAAACAAGAACTACTCTGAAGTTTAAGGTTCAATCATTAGAAGAAATTTTTTTTTCCCCCTGAGCACCAGCGCTAAGAGTATTGATAGCCTTATAAGCATTTGCTGCTTGCAGAATATGACAGAACTGAAAGGTTTAAGATCTGCACTGAATGTCATGATCTGCGTAAGTCAGACTATAGCACCAAGTTTTTTGTATGATTTTAATGTCTGCCTTTCACATTAAATCAAAGCAGAAGTGACTATTCAGTTGCTAAATCCACATGTTTACTTATCCTCCATAAGAAATATTACCATAGAGAGAGATTTAAACATTTTGTTCAAAAGAGCTGCTGAGACTATGCCACGTCACTTGGTGTACAAGCACAAGGAACTTTTCTTTTTGAAACATTTGGAGTATTTGCTACACTTAGTTCCTCCTAAGAGTTTACAAGACAGAAGCCTAAAAGTTGCTGTATACTACATTAATCTTGAACATTTCTATCTTGTCTTGCTGTTTGAAGCACAGGTATCATCAGTTCTTTCCACTTTAATACAATACTATGTGACATTAAAATTGGAAAAGGATTACTGGACAGCTAATGTTAGCCATCCAGAAAGCTATTGGACTTAAAGAAGGAAAAAAGATTAAGAGTACATACCTTTCAGCTATTCAGTAAGATAAACTGCTAAGAAATAGTAATTACAGTTAAAATACATGCTGAGTAAGTGATATACTTAAAAAGACAGAAAAATAAAACCAAGAATAGAAGCAAGGAGGAAAAGGTGATTTTTCTAAGCCCATAAATGCTGTAGTACTACATTTGTAACACAGATCTGCCCAAAAGATCTTAGCCGGTTGTGAACAGCTCTGAAATAAAAAACTAAAATGCAGCTTGCTATCAAACAAACTGAAGACCTTAACCAAGTGAAAGGGTAGACAGCACAATATGTGAGGCGAATTTTGAGAAAACAGCCAACTTACAAGCAATATAAGGTGCTGTACCTCAGGAGGCTCTTCTTGCCATAATTTAGCATTTCCAACAGAGTGGCTTTTAAAAGCATATGTTAAAGCAGTTAAACCCCAAATCTGATCCTTCTGGGGCTAAAATAGAAAGACAATCATTTTATGTTGATGGTAGTTTAGAATTAGCTCTGTGATCATCTTTTAATTCATTTTCATCCACTTGGAGTAAACAAAGTTGCTTTTCCATGATTCTAATTTATTGCACAAGGTATGATGTAACAGCGGGATGATAAGTGCAGCATTATTATCTATTAAACTATTATTTGATTATAAAATCCCTTATAATGGAAATAAAGCCTGTAAGCTACACGCTCTCAAAACTTGCCATGACAGAGTTTCGAAATTTGCAGGTAATCAGAAATATAATCAAAAGTTGAGAACAAAATGAAAAACGAAAGCAAGCTAATAAGTGTGCCACTGCCTGTATAAAGGATCTTCAACCTTTAAAAAAGGAGAGAAAATAAGAAAGGAAAACTTTCCAAAGTAGAGTTTCAAAAATCAACATGCTTTACACTGAGAAAAAGCTATTGTTCCGTGCATCAAATCAAAGGATTAACTGCAGTCGGTTCTCTGAAGAGAGCAGCTCATGATGGTCAAAGAAGGTAATTATGGAGAACACGGTGAGCCGATCCCATGACATTCAGAGCGACGAAAAGTGGCTAAGAAAGAGAAAATAGCATGAGGCCTGAAAAAGACAGACAGCACAAGCCGGCCTCTCTGAGGCAGCATTAGCGCTGCCAGGAGGCTGATGAAGTTGTGCCAGGGACCAGCAACAGGGGCTGAGGGCGGCCTCTGTGAGGAGAGGCCAGGGCTGCCCCGTGCCAGATACGGCCGGTTCCAGCTGGCTCCTGCTGACCCACCGCAGGGCAGAGCCGGGCCCCAAAGCTGCGATGGTGGCACCTCTGGGACAGCATGTGTAAGAACGGGCAAAAACATGACACAGGCCGTGAGGACTGAGGGGAAAAAAGCGGGAGCAACAGCCCTGTGAGCGCCAGGGAGAGGAGGAGGAGGGAAAAAGGTGCTCCAGCCACCCCAGCCAAGACTCCTCTGCAGCCTGTGGAGAGGGCCGCACTGGAGCGGGTTTTCCTGACAGGAACTGAGGCCCATGGAGAATGCACACGGAAGTATATCTTTTTCCTGAAGGACTGCAGCCCACGGATGACCCCGGGCTGGAGCAGGGGAAGAGCATGCGGAAGCAAGGAGCGGCAGAGAAGAGCTGTTATGGGCTGAACACAGCCTCCACCCCCCCACCCTCTGTGACGCTCGGGGCAGGGGAGGGGGCAAAAGAGTTGGGAATGAAGGAGTGAAGTTGAGGCTGGGAAGAAAGCGGTACGGTGCGGGGGACACAGAGAGATGTTTTAGGTTTTGTCTTTGCTTCTCAGCATCCAACTCTATTTTAGTTGGCAGTAAATCAAACTAATCTTGCCCAAGGCCAGTCTGGTTTGCACATAATGGTAAACCAACTCCCTGTTTTCATGTCCACCCATGAGCTTTTCCATCTTACTTTCTCCCCCTGCCCTGCTGAGACATCTGTAGTCAGCCAAGGTCAACTCACCACAGAAACCTCTCTAATAAGACCTTCAAAATGAAGAAATGCAGCTGACTGGTCTAAATCTTGTCTTGTGAAACAAGCTCCATGAAAGTTTTAAAAATGACTAGAAGCCCATCTACGGTCTCTGGAGTCTTAACAGTCACTCTCCATATTCTTCAATGCAGGAAAAAAAAAATCTGGACACATTTCAGATGGAGCTTGGATGGCCTCCTTATTCAAACTTAACTCAGTCATGAACATCCATAGCAAGGGACTTAAGAAACAAGTTAATTTTCATGTAATTACAGTCACTGAATTCTTAATTTCTATTTATCATTGGATCTCACTAACAGAGTCCCAGACCTGTCAAGCTTTCAGGTCTCTTCGCAATGGATAACTTGGGAATTTAGGCAGGGAATCTGGAGAGTACTGTACCTAACAGTTTGCAGCTGACATTGAAACTTCACAAAGGTGTTCCTACAGTTACTTTTGACAGTGTGTATCTCTGGCATTACAGAAATAGCGCGGTTTCTGAGAAACACATAATGTACTATCTAAGCCTGCCTTAAAAAAAGATTTTCAGCATCACAGGTCTATGAATTATATTCAAGAAATGGAAAAAGAACTTTCTAACACTAATAATTTATACCCTAAATAAAATATTACAAATTGAACTGTGGGTTAGTACAATTATCAGTAACATACAACATTTTCTTTTCAGTGTTTGTCTTTAATATGGGAAAAAAACAAAACTGAACTTTCTTAGCAGAATATATTCACGATTTTTCACAAGTCAGAGACTGCATAAGACCATAGATACCTTCTTTCAAGGTCAGTTTATGAAGGAGACAAAAGACTAAAAAAAAAAAGCTAAAAAAAAATATCTGTTGCTGTATGAATTGTCAGGTTGCCTGTAGGGGAGACAAGGGGTAAGTTTGCACAGAAGATTCAAACTGACAGTGTAGAGTTTCATTTGAGGAAAGCTAAATATAGGTTTCTAAAAGTATCTACAGGCCATTGTTGATGTTTGATTTCCAACTGTAACTAATGAAAATCTGTAGTAGGATTCAACTGCCTCAATACTGGCATTCAGTTCCACCTGCAATGCCCTGCCATTTGCAAAGTATGAATCTGGAGTTGCTAGGTATGACTTGGGAATGTACCTGAACGCCCTCATGTGGGGTAGTTGCTGGATCCTACAGTAAACCTGCAGTACCTTATATGACACTAGATGACTAGGGGTTCTACTTCCCTAAACAGGCACTACAGTTGGGAAAGACTCAGAGCAGATTGCAGAGCAAGCTGAATCATTCTGAGGCACACTGATCTCCTCCAGTAAGTACAATGAAAGCATAAACACAGCTCACTTATAATGTAGGGGTTCTATCTGGAACTGATTCCTCCATCTGACAGGTAAATGTATTGACTTAATATCTCATTAACACCTCACCAACATCCTCTTTATTAGTCTATAGAAGTGACCAGGAAGGCAGGTCCTCTAACGCGAATAATAGGCTCTACGAAACAGTCACTTGCTGGCTGATCAGGAAAACATATACTTTGGTGTATAGAGCAAAGGGGTATAATCTGCAACACAGGATATTCACAGATATGCATGAGTAAGGTTATATCTGTGCTGAAAGCATAGGGGTAAAACCCATAATAATCTAGGAAAAGCAAGTGGATGAAATCTTCATTTAATTCCCTACTCCACCTTGTTGCTTTTCCTGCTGCACTGCACTTGATGGGCAAGAAGTCGTCTCTGTGGTCTCTTTAACCCACTCACAAAGAGTAACAAGCAAAGAGGCTATAGCTAAAAGGACTGGGTAAAGCTGTCTGGCTGACATAGGTCTTGAGAGCATTTGCTGGAGGGACCTTCAACTGCCCCCTCTCCATTTGTAGAAGCCATTTGGTGAAAGAAAAGAAGTTACAGAGAGAAAAATTAACTTTGCTGATGCATCATGCACAGGTAAGTAATAGAATACATGAGTTTTGATCACTTACCGCATGTTGTAGAGATGCAAGTTATGCTACCACTAATAACATCCCAGCAACATACAAAAACAACCATTGTGCATGCTCATCTATTTAGACAGTACCAGCAACATCTGCTCATCTCTACGATTAATCTGTATTTCTCAGTAATACTCAACTTTTTACAATGTAATACCCCCAATCATTTTCACAAAACTCACCAATGCGAAGGTTTTGCTATGGGAGTCTGCTTTTTATGGGCAAGTTAATAACAAATCTAATAGCTCATTGAGAAAATAACATTTATTTCCAAATTTTCTGTTGCATGTAAGTTAGTTGACGGGTGTTTTAGCCAGAGTACTGAAATTGCACAGGACGTGATTAAACTTCAGCCTAAATAACTCGCAGCTCTCTCAATCTGGATTTAAAAAATTATTAGATTTTATCTGCTCCTTAAGGACATGCAGATTACATTTTGTGCAGATTTTCACTTAATCTCTTACCAGTCATTAAACAACCAGTAACAGATACTTTATACCATTTTATAATCACAGTTTTGGGGAGGGCTTTAATTTATCTCCATAGGAAGGTTGAGTTGCAAATGGGTCCCTATGTTAATGGAACTTCCAAAAAACAGCACAAAACATTACAGAAACTTTGTCTATAGATTTGCTTGCTTGACATACACTGTTCTATACTCAAATTCACATATTATATTTCATAATATCATGTACCTCAGGTATATCCATGACAAACTATCCTTAAACTCTCACTAATTGCAACACTGGAGATATACAGATGGAAGTATCCATCTGTTAAGTCACAAAATGCTTCAGAACGCAAAAGATATAAAAGATATAAAAACATAGATGGAAGTACCTTTTATCTAGGACATTTCACTGCTAAAAATACACTGAATTTTAATCCTGGATGAGGATTAAGGCTTTTTATAATAAAAGAGAAATAGAGAGTGAGAGGGAGCACAGATTGCATCTAGTCCTCATAATTACTTTGTTTTCTGGAAATTTTTTCTGCCACTTATCAGTTTCTCATAATGCTTAAAAGGTCATAAATCTTATAAAATCTCTCTTTGCAGCAAGACTGCTTTTTAGCTATATTTTCTCTGGTTTGGGGGTGACAAAACAGCCACCGAATTCAGTTTGCTAAATTCAGTTCTATTTAGCATCTCCACATTATTTTGTAACTAACTAAAGCAAATAATTGTGCCTCATCAGTGTACATAACTATGGAAATTTTAAATGAGTATTAGAAGTTATATTTAGACCAAAATCCTACATATAAAATTAAAAATCCCATCACATGGAGGGATCTTACATGAATGAGGGCCATAATGATTCAAGCGGAAAGATACAAATTCCAAGAAGAAATCAAGAGAAGAATTTGTTGGGCATACAGGTCACACTCTGGGCTGTCATATCAGCCTGTTTAAATGAGAGCACTCTCACATGCCCAGCAGCTGGCAGCGTACTGGTTTTGTTGTGACCACAAGGAACAGAGGTAACCAGAGGCTGGACAAGGGGATTCAGTTAGTTCAGTTGCCAAAACCTAAAGTTTTTTGGAGAAGGATAGTGCATGATTAGAAGAAATCTTCCTCTTTACTGGATCTTTTTACAGGAGGACTGTTCACAGATACCATAGTTGGCTTTGAACTAACGGACAGCCTAGATTGTTTCATAGCAATAAACCCCAAGTATATCTAGAAAATAGACCGCTGCTGAAAAAACTGAAGGTGCATTGCCCAGATAAAAAAAAAAACCACCACTTCAATAAGGCGCTGCCAGAGGATGAATAGTTCTGACTGACCTCTTGGGACACCAGCAGTGCTGGTATACCACATCCCCTCAGGCATCCCACTAACACACTCCTTCAACCCTCCTGGGCCTAAAGAAAGGCTTAGGCATTTCCCTGGAGGTCTCCTGCATGTTTGCTATTCAGTTTTCCTTCAAAGTTGTCGAGGGAGTTAAAAAGGACCAAAAGTACCTCAAGTCTCTAAGGCTAAGCTTTCATTAGACTATCAACCAGAAGGGATATCAAGGTTCATACCTTCTAGGTGAATTAGAACAAAGTTTGGATGGTATGCAATGTTTGCCTGCCCAATATGTCTTTGTAAATTAATTCCTTCCATTCAGCCTGGGATCTGTGAAATCACTTCTGCAGAGTCTGCCACTAGAGTCTTTTCCAACCTCGGCTGATATGCCAATAATGTCACATCACTACATAGCTCTCCACTCAGAAATATACGTGTGAATTCTGGATACATTTACACGAAGCATTCAAGAAATAGCTCAAAATGATGAATATCTAGGATTCTGACTGCCAGATGCCTCCTTGATTGATAGGCTACCTCTGACATGAACAAATGCTGGGTAAGTATATTACCAATCTGACACAATACAACCATACACATTACATGTTTGTCAACAGTCATAATAGCACTTTTACTTAATTTCTATTTTCAAAGCACCGCACAACGCAAGTCCATTTCCAGTGTTCAGACTCACTGTACAGACACACACTGGAAAAGTTGGTGTCGCATTAAAGGCAGGAGTTTAACTTTTGCCTGCCAGAGCTTGAAAGGCTTGCATTGAAACAGACTCATAAAAACAAAAGAGAGTTTAAGAGTTTGGCGTTTGCCTGCCAGAGCCCAAAGGACTTTTACTGAAACAGTCTTGCAAAGTCAATAAAAATAATAAAGAGTTAATTAAAGTGACAGATATAATAGATTTGTAATTGCTGTTGATAAGTACCCTCCCTGCAATAGGCCTAATAACTATCATATAATAGTAATGCCAGCAAAAAGAAAACTATCCTGGGTATATTCACTGTATGGTGAGAGCAAAACTCTTACCAAGAAGGCATCCCTGTCTTGGGTGGAGGAAGAGGAGTACACCCCATCGACCGTTCCTGTTAGGTCTTCAGTCTTTTTGCCCAGCCAGATATTATTCCTCCTGGCTTTTTATACCCTAACTCTTGTTTGTTCCTCTTAGGCGACATGTAGCATGATTTGGCTGGAGAGTTGAGTAACATATATGTTTAGCATGTACTCCTTCAGGCTCATTAGCATATTGAATATATATTTAATATTAATTTTGCAGTTAATTAGGCAAAGGTCTTCACTCGGATACTAGGACCTTCCACATTTGCTTGCTTGCCTGGCTTAACCAAAACAGGGCCATCTTATCTTCACAGGACTCCCTCCTTCAGGCATTATTTATGCCAACTCAAGGAATCTCCACTCCTAGAAATAACACAGGAATCTCGTGTTTACAAACAACTTGGCCATTTGTGCAGAATTCCCACAGTGGGTTATATCCAGAATCACCCCACCCTCATGCAGGTAGAGCACAATGGCTTCCACACTGTCCTCCACCTAACACTGCAGATCACTCATTTCAAAGAGCTGTAAATCTATGCAATGAAATGGACTTATTCCCTAACATGTTGACATAATAAATATGTGCAAGTCAGACTTCAGAGAAGTTAGACATGAACAGACTAAAATTAGCTATACCAGTCACAGCCTCTGGATTAGCCACCTCTTTATTCCAAACTACTGGTTTTTATACTCCAGGATGAGTTCTTTCCAGGCTGAAAAAAGATTATGTGCAGTGCAACCAAGACAGCTAAATGTTATATGAAAACATTTTTAAAAATTTAACTATAAAGCTAATATTATGAAAATGCTCTTTCTACATCTTTTTAATAGCATAGTGTATTTGCTCACTAGTTCTGTATTCCACAGCAGAAAGAAAATAATAGTATGCTTATTATATATGGTATCTAGTGGATTAGAAATCTCTAATGATACCAGACATTTCTGCACTGCTGACAACTAACGCATTATTCCATTACACAAATGAAGATAACAGAAACACAGAAAATATACAACACCTTGCAAAGAAAATTGTTGGCTTAATTTGAAATAGGGAGGGCAATCTGAATTCAGAAATAACAGTAACTTCAAATTTGATATGGCAATGAAAACGCCAGTGTAGTTTGGGATTTTAAGATACCATAAAGGTAATAATACTCTATTAGTACTAGTAGTGAGATTGGATTTGCTTTGTTATCAAGAGATAACAATAAATTCAAAGCAATTCATACAATGAATTAAAGGACTTGAAAAAGTAGCATGTTGGGGAAAATTAAGACAATTAAATGTGCATAATGTACTGAAAGGATGCAGGAACAGTTCCAAATAAGTATGGTGACCTCTCAGCTGAAACTGCAGCTCGCTATATACAGGTTTTGCATGGATTTAAGGCTGAGTTTGCTTTCTGTTGATAGTACCATTACTGGAGACATGTTGACGTGAATGAAGAACTGGAGGAGCCAGAAACAGATCCCTGGGGTGACTATATTTTGAAAATTATCATCTATACAGACCAGCCTACACAGGTATCCCACTTGTAGCTAATCAATCCTGCTCCCCAAAAAATCTGGAAGAGATAGAGGAGGGAAATATTTACTGTAAAAGCTTTAAATATTTATTCTAAGCCTTAGTATTTGCTGAGAGTGTTAATATGTGTCAGCAATAATAATTTGTTTCTAAAAGGTTCCTGTTACAGGAGGAATCCCTCATTAAAAAAGAAATGCTGTATTTAAAATCACAATTTTAATTGTACGTATCTCTGTTATTACAGCTAACTACCGATCTTTTTGATGGCACAATTACAAGCAAAAGGATGATGATCCAATACTATTCATGTATTTCCAGTCTATCATAATTCATAAGTATATGCAATAAGATGTGGGAAGAAAATTTTATTTCATGCATATGAACACATCATTTTAGTAATTTTTTTAATTGGCTGATTCTTTCCTCCTAATTTTATAAAATTAAATAGATATTTTGACTAATCAAGAATGATCAGAACTGTGTCTGATTCAAACTTCTCATGTCATTTTCTTTCACCTTACACCAGATATGCATAAATTATCATATTAAACCTGCACAGCCATACTTTTTTCAAAATTGCAGTGCATTGAATAGACAAGGATCAGAATCTACCATAAAGTTACATTTTATAGGGTTGTGTTGACTATATTAAGGTATATGAACACATCAAACAGAAAGCAGGCCCTTGCCATGACTTCTTAATATTGTGTTGCACCACTAATATTTTCTTTGTTATCCTCTTTCTTCTTAAGGTGTAATGCATACAAGAAAACTCAGATTTCAATTGTTAGAACTTATTTCCTTTACTCTTTTCAATATGTATCCACAGTTGAAACTAATTAACTAAAAATATTTTCCTTTACACAAGACCCTTAATTCCACTTCTTTACTTACGAATATTTAGGGCATAGATTGACAGAAAAGTGAACAAACATGTTTCTATATTGTTGCACCTTCTGAAACTAGAATTATTTCTCAAATCCCTAATATCATCTTTCCCTAGAACTTTCAAAATTTTATGGCTCAACAGATGGAAGAGCCCAGTTAATAGTTTACTACTCAATAATGTAACAAAAGGATAAAACGGGTAACACTTGCTGACATACAAGCAATTGGAAGTTAAGTATACTCCTAGGGTAAAGAATAAAAAAATTCTTAAAGGAAAGCATTCAAAAATGTAAGTGTATACTACTGCATGATACCTTTTAAGTTTAATACTTAAGAGTATTTTCTAAAAAACCATTCTCTTAACCTTTTATTACTATGAATGTACACAACCTGGGGAAAATAGTATCAGCCTGGGAAAGGGTATTCTCTTGTTCAACTGAAAACACCTTATAAAACAGACTTTGAAACTTAAAAGAAACTGGAAGTCTTTTCCCAGGAATGACAGAAGATGGGAACAAGTTCTTACAGAACATAATCATAAATCAATCACCATGCAACACAGCAGAGCAGCCACTGTGATCAGGTATCTATAGTATTTTGGTCTAAAGCAATAAAGAAGTCGATAGCTGGCTTTGGGTCTTTTTTTTTTTAACCAATTAAACCTTTCTTCTGTACCCAGTATATGTGACTTTCTTTTAAATAACAATGAAAAAAAAAATCACAAAGCCTTCACTCATTGGGAAAAAAAAATTAGTTCTTTCCCACTATTTCTAAAGCATTCATTCCAGCAGTTCTAGCTTATAAGGTATAAAATGTCAGAACTAAATTTGCTAGTATCATTTATTGTGAAGGCACACTTTTAAAAGCAGAACAGGGTAACTTATAAGAAAAATGCAATAAATACAATTTTCAGCAAAGTCATATCTAAATATTATCTCAATGTATACTTCAGGACAAAAAGAAAACTAGAAAAATCATTTCAATATTTTTCATTCCAACCTTGTAGCCAGACTGACCCAAGTCAGGTATGAAGATGTTCTTTATTTCAGTACTGACAGCACTGTATTCCCATCTGGGAAAGCAAGCTTTAATCACCATGGATCTCGCACGGCTCAGAAAGTACCGGAGCCAGTAGGATACCCAGCACTGCTGCGAGAATCACTCAAAGACTCTCCTGTTCCCACTCTTCAGCTTTACACCACCAAGTTCATTGGACCAAACAGAATATGAGATTGTTAGTGTTAAATTGATAAAAATACTACATTGAAGGAAACAAGACACTTGAATGTAATCTAGCAGATTTGGGTTTTTTTCCTTTCTCGCTGTTTGAACATCGAGCTGGAAAAAAGCGTAGTACTTGTTAGTGCTCTTTCTGAAGGATTCTGTGAAATTCTGGAATCCACTTGTCCAAAACTGTAAGTCACAGAATTATTCCCTAGCAGAACTTACGGAGATTTTGTGTAAACTTATAATGTGTGTAGTTAGAACAAAGAAACAAGTAACAAAAATGGCATGAAAGATCCTTGGCTCTTTCATTGTTCACCATGCAAGTCAAAGACACATGGATATGCCAAACTGTGAGGAACAAGTTCCTCTAGATGGCCATGCTTGAGCAGAAGGGTTGGATCAGATGCCCTCCAGAGGTTCCCTCCTACCTCAACCATTCTGAGATTCTGTGACTGCTATGGCATACCATATTTTTTGTCAAGATAAATGGGCACATAAATAATAATTCCTCAGTTGCTTTAAATACCTTGAATGATTTACAGATTTCAAAGGTCAAAAAGGTGGTTCATAAGAGCTTTTACACATTTCCTGTATTAGACTATATAGTAGGATGCATGTATATAGCACGTATGTATATTAAGTTACGAAAATCTATACAATAATGCTTATACATACCTGTATCTCATATATATACATATGGATATATCTATATATCTCCAATACATGTCATTAGGCAAGAGGAGGTAGAATAAAGCTCTTTTGGAAAGGCCTTATTGACTTTTGGCCTATTGACCTTTGAGATCTTATCAATATTTAATTTTTTAACACAGTTTTTTGCAATGGAAGGAATTATTACATTCAAAGATATGGCAGACATTACCTTAAGCAGAAAAAAAAAATTTCAAAATAATTCCCATATTCTTGAATCTGTTAAATTGAAACAAAGGTACTGAAAACACAAGACTAAAAATAGGACACCCAGTAGTAACACTGCATGGGACTAGAAGTTTGGTTTTTTGGTTTTGCTTTTATTTATTTATTTATTTAGGCTCCATTATACTACATGGAGTTTCCAATGTTGTTTATGTAGAGTCTCCACAGATCACTGTTACCCAGCTTGCACACTAACAGCAAAAACAGCCATGAAGGATTCAAGAGCCCTTTACCATGGGTTAAGAAAGAAGCCTGCAGTAGCAATGTATTTTCTTTGCCGTAAACTGTAGAATCACATGACGAGTAGACAGTTTAAGTGTTTGGCTAACAGGCAAACTAAACCCGGATAAACCAAGAAGAATAAGCAAGTGGTTACTGATTTAATGCTGATTTAAAGTTATAGTGGAAAAAACCCTCCAGCTGTCTAGTGACTCTTCTACAGACCAACCATTAAATGAAGAAGCTCTGATCTGGTTAACTTCAGAGCAGGAGCATCAGCTATTTGCCTTTTTATGTGCACAAGAAGTAACTGATCACTTTTGCTAGCTGGACACTGAAAAACAGGTGTTAAAGTCAAATGTGTTGCTTCAGCAAACTTGGTGAAGAGCAAGCTAACTTTACGGATTTAATTAAAAAAATTTAACACTTGGCTTTGTCTGAAAGTGAACTAACTACCCAGAAAACAAAAGTGCTCTACGTCTTACTCTAGACCGAATTCCTCAATATCTTGCTGAAATTGTTTTTTGTTTTTCTTCTTTATCTGCTGGAAGCAGCAGTTCTAAGGAGGGAGTACTGAAAAGCAGTGTTTCTCTCCTGATGCATACAAACCCCAAATCTTTTAGGAAAAAAATTATGTTGTCTACAGAGAGAGAGAATTTATCTGCTATCACTTGCAATTTGCAGTTTTACCTCCTTCTGATGGTTTTTTGGTTGTTTTTTTTTTTGTTGTTCCACAGCTGTATTAGTTGGAACTTAAATAAATTAGCTTTTTAATGGTCAATTTGACACAAGAATTCTGTGAAAAGGATGTAAAAACACTCCTGACAGTCCAGACATTTTGTTCTGACAATATTAACAACTTACGTTAAAACCATTAGTATACAGCTGAATTGCATGGCACGTGCTCAAGTTGGCAAGGCTTAAATTAGCAAGCCATTATGTAAGCAACTTCTAAGCATAATTTAAAGGAAGTAAATGACAAACAACCTGTAGAAACACCTGACACACAATTAGGAAAATGTTTCCAAGTTGTCTTTCTTCCCAAGTATAAATCACTGACAAAATGAAAACAATTGCAATGAAAGCCAGATCAGAAGTGTGAATCTCTAGTATTTCAGCACTGATAATCGACATTACTTTCTGCAGTCACATACTACTAAGTTCAGTTAAGTCAAATCTCATATATCTAGAATGTATTTTACATTCTGATTTCCTCCCACTCAGTCCTTTATGTATGTAAACAGAAAAATGAGTAAGGAAAGCACTCTATTCTGCACAAGAAAAATTTCTGGAAAACATGGGAAAATGGTGACAATAGTATTTTCATCATTTGCTACCAATTCTTTTCACTTTAAATTTAATCAAAAAATTGTAATCCTAAAGAAATCTGTAGCATGGTAGACAGATTACTACAGATAAATATATGTCTCAATCCAGAACATGGATCTTTCACCTAATTTTGTCAATGTTATACAAATTTCACTTAGTTCAATGCACCCACCGCACCTCACAAAAACCTTAAATTTTTATTCAAAGAAACTGCATTCACTCATTCAACGCTACTTTTGTATCTCCTTTTCTATAAGGAGAAAGAAACAGAGCTGTATGACTTCATAGATCAGGTGTTTAGAAAGGAAATGCATCTTTATGCATTTCCTAACCGTATATTAGGAAAATGTTTTACGGGAATGATGCAAGGGAAAATGTCATATTTTCAGGCGTTAGTTGCTTTTACCACTGGAGGGAAGAACAGAGCAAGCAGTGGCAGCCAGGCTTTCGGGTGGACTGAGCCAGGGCTCTGCCCACTCCTTGCCAAACCACAGAGAAGTGCCAGCTGGACATTTTGCTGGCTTCCTCACTGCCCTAACAACCCTGATAGTTCACATCAGAGGGGAGAGTGAATGGAATGGAGACATGTAACTTAAAACCATTGCCATGGTGGCAATTAAAATGCTGGTGTAGGGAACAGAACTAGAAAGATGCAGAAAGAGTAGACACTCTACAAGGGACTGACATCACCTAGAAAACATTGTGTCAAATTAAGCGCAAGTGGTCACTCCTGCCAGTTTTTCTCTAAGCATCTACATGACTTACTTCTGAAATGCTCTCTCATATAAACTCCTGTACTAATAACAGTCTGCTCTCTTTAAAAGTACACACAAATGCTCAGTTGTTGCAGTGAATAGGCTGCCCCATTCACATAACATTGTTTCTGAATAGTAAGGTAACACGAAGAAAGAGAAAACACTTGTACTTTTTCTGTACATCATGCAACTACCAACTGTTTTCAAACCAAATTATATTATTACTTACATCATTAACACTGACTACTCCCATGCGCAACTACATTAAGCCTGCTTTGACTAATCAAACTAGCTAATCATCCTCTTATCTGACAACGTTCCCATTAAACGTTGTCTGCCTGCAACCATTAGAAAGGAGAGCAGGCTCAGGTGAGAAGGATGAAGAGCTAACCAATATTCAAAGAACAGGGAAGAACTTAAGACATATTTAGATATGCACTTTGACATATTAGAATAAGAATTATTGAAAGTTATGTGCCTCATTAGCCACTAGGATATTTCAGTTATTGCCAATTAATTTTCTAAGTGTACTGGAGTCATCCCTTGATAAACCTAGGATGCCTACTAAAACACGCTACAAGGAATTAGTGTTTTGGGATGTCCTTAATTATTTTAAATGAGAACATATTAAGTTTTGCTATATATTTTTAAAACAGTCCTTTATATACCTGGTACTTACTTGAAAAGGTCAAGAAAAACTTCAAAGTATTACATTAGCTATAACCCATTTTTAAAATATTTAGATAAAAGCAAGAGTTGCAAGGGACCTCTTAAGGACCTACTACATCCCCCTACAGCCACAAGCAAAAACATCACATAAATCCTTTCCTAAACTTATCAGTTAACCTTTAAAATTCTACTGGGTTATTTTTCCTTTTAATAAGACACATAAAAAGTTTCCCAAGACTTCACTGATTGAAAAAAATCTTTTTCCAAGCCAAGAGCATTTAAGGCCAAGTTACACCCATTCAGTCTAATGTATTCACTGTCCTCTAATTTGAAGGTCATCCTTATTGCTTAAAATTAATTAATTCTGTACTTGTAGATATCAATAATTGCTCTAGTTTTGTATCCCTAATTTCTCTAGTCTTCTCTCTTCTTTGTGCCTATTACAGTTCATATTTGGCAAAGATGGGTAACACACAGTCCTCAACATCCCAAGTGAGGTCTCATTAATTTACATCCTCCAGCTCTACAGAAAACACCTTGAATCTAGGGTAATGCTTGACTTTTCCTGGGCTTGATACTGTGGTAACTTGTACTTCATCATCCTTTCCAACTGATGCACCCCTAACTTGTAGGAACTTGGTGCATATGTTTTAATATTAATATAACTTACTGTGGTAAAATATCATGCGGGGAGAACAAGGCTCATATAAACATGTTTAAAAAGTCTTTGCTAACATTAAATTCACCAGATGACAGAGAAGGGTTTATCCCTATATGTAGATTATTTACGAATGTTGAGCCACTGAACATAATTAACAAATAATATTTTTCTTATAGTGCTCTATATACATTATTCCGTTTGTTTTGCTTATAAAAGATGTTATTTGCTAGGTATGTATTTTTTTTTAATTAATTCATATTCTATGTATTCCACTAGCTTTCAGAGACAGGCACAGCTAAAGCAATTGTACTTTATAAAGAAGTTCCCCATGTTCCTCACACCATCAAGACTCAGTTGGACAACTGGATACTCTGACTCTCGTAACTTTTAAGCTGTTAAAGAGATGCAGCTCAGCTTCATCACAAGGTATAAGAGATATTTTCATGTATATTACTAGGGCATTTTCATGCCATGTAGAATCTTGGGAGTTCAACACAGCAAAACCTAAACTGAAGCAAGTACAAGCAATAAGAATGTATCTAATTGAACTTAGGACAATCCAAATGAGTCAGGTTTGTCTTCAGGACGTGTGTTTTCAGAGCACTTTAGTGCAGTGGAGTCTATTTTCTCGATCCCAAATGACATTTTTCAAAGATGAACACCTAAGCTGTCATTTGATCAAAGACAAAATCTCTACTGCATGTGGATGGTATCACAATTGCAGTTATCTAGCAAATTTTTTGTTCCAAACTGAAGTGTGAAGGATGCCTCAAACATATAAGCAGGTCTGGTGAGGTTCAACCGGACTGCTCTCCAAAACTTAGGTGACTAAGTTGTACCTAGATTTTCACACTTCAGAGCTTTGCTGTTTCTGGTCCTAGAGAAGACTCTGTTGCAAGTGCAGTAGCCTTTTAATGCAGCCCAGTGGATGCGTCAATGATGCACTGCTTTAGTAAGAAATCAGTATCAACCTGAAACTTCTCTTGCTCTGTCCTAAGTGATTTTAATGAATAGAATGGAAAAGATCTGGAAGTCCTGGATTATTTCAGCACTTTGTATAAAGTACTACACAGAAAACAGTGGAATGAAGCTGCAGGAAGTTATATTTCATAGCCATTAGTAAAACAACCATGTTCTCAGAACAGTACTGCCTTAGAGAAAAACTGCTGCAATATGCAGGTGTGATAGAAATCATTTTCTCTGGGTGTTGCACAGTACTAAATAGAAGGTTACAGCTATGCTATGACGTAACCTGGGGCATACCACCACTTCATAATACAAGCATAACACCATCATCCACACATCAAAAACTACACTGGATTGCAATGAGTTTGCACTTGTTTCAGCTGAAGTGCCCACAAACCTGGCTAATTGCCACTACTTAAGTCTCCAAGTTAAAATCTGCAATACCACCTCTTGCAGACCTGCCTGAGAAGAAGCGGTAACTGGACATGCACTGTTCTGCTCAAGTACTGCCACCCGTTCCTCCACGCACGGGGTACAGAGATGAACAGCGAACTACCCTCACCTATTTCAGATGAGGCACAGGCATTAGTCGTGAACATGCCAGTACTTGATCCTAGAAGTTTTGCAGATTTTTTGAAATGCTAACTATGCATTCACAGAGGATTCACTCCATATTGCTCACTATACTCATGTCCAGTGGTTAAGTGGATATGCTTTGTCTACGCATATTATTCCAAACATAAATTGAAAAGCTGATTTCACAAGAACTCCCTGAATTTCTGCTGCAGCCAGATATGAAAAACAGCAAACCATGTAAATCAATGTAAAATTACAATTAAAATACTAAATTAGATTTCCTGAAGCTAATGGAAAACCTTGCAAGCAAAAAGTTAAATTGTTAACCAAAGACATTTTTATGAAATAAAGCTTTATTACACTTTATTACATCCTCTACTTTTTAGCCTATTAATAATTCTCAGTTCTCAATTAATTTATTTTATTGTCCTAATTTTGACAACAGACTTGGATTTCCTTGCTGTGCTATCTTTGCAGTCTACGTTCAGCTAGGGGATGGGCAGGGCCTGGCTGTTAGGATTCATGTTTTTCCCCCCCTCCCCTTTGGATGATTTTAAAATTTTGGTTCACTTTTTTATATTAATATGTTTCCCAGTTAACTAACAACATTATAATAATAAATGATAGAAAGCATGGATTCTAACCACTTTGTCCTCCTTTGGGAAAGCATCCAAGGAAGCAGAATAAAAAGAGAAAAGAAAGAAAGAAGAGAAAAAGAATAAAAGAGGCAAGTATTAATAGACAGATTTCAAAGAAATGCAATTGTAGTAACTCTCTACAAAGAGATAAAAACAAAAATTTTTTTAAAAAAGAGCTTTAAATAAAAGATGACATTACTGCATATGTAGAAAACATGTTTTCCCACCCTAACCCACAGAAGCATAAACAATATAACAAACAAAAGGAAGTTACAAATGAATGGATACTTTTCCATTTCTGTGACTTGAAACAGTGAGTGAAAAATAATTAAAATATATTGAATTTTCTTCTGAGTAAAAATTAGCTATATCATATGCACACTAATCCTATAACACACCAAACGATATTTCCATAGACTTGCTCCAATGACACCACCTGCAGGTGATGCAATGTAATGCACCCGTTTATACAGAAATATAAATAAAGGAACATTTTTGTCCAATACACCTACTTTTTTTTTTTTCAGAATGTGAATTCAATTTAATAGACTCAGAAGTACATCAGGGCTATGGAAAACTTCCAAACTAAAGATGCAATGCATTTTATTCTGAGGGGTTTTTTGATACACAGGAAACTTCAGAAGCCTTATTCAGTTGATGCTTAGCTCAAACAAAGTGAAAAGGCCATAAACTAGTTCTGTTGTGAACATGATTATCCACTATAAAGTTCATGACCACTTTTAACTGAATTCGTATTGATACAAAGAGTATTGATGCATTTCTCTTACAAAAGACTGGCACCTTAAAGCCACATGAAAAAATTATCTCATCTCATGATAGATAATAAAACTATTCATTTAATAAAAGGATATTTGTAAAATGTTTTATAACATACCGTAGTCCTAGATGACCAGCCAAAAATAATCACTGCATAATGGTCTTCCAAATATAGATCCTACTGCTCATGCACAAATGAGTAGCCAGTTCCTTTTAAGAGACTGACCAAACAGAGGGTATATTCTCAGATGCCCTTCAGTTTTGTGGACAGCTACTGCAGCTAACTGCATGTGGATCAGAGGGAGAAAAATTTCTCTCACCTGCTTGAAAGCAGGATATTTAATTCAGATTAATCCATAGTTTCACATTTTAAATAAATTTATTTTAAATTGACATAACACTCACTGTGGTAAGAAAAGTGGTTGGGTATTTTTTCCTAAAAAAAAAAAAAATTACTGATTTTATGTAAGAGAAATCTATAAATGTATATGAAAAGCTTGATAAAAAAAAATCTAAAATGAAATAAAAGTTCAATAAAAATTTGTCAATGAGGAGTTCTACCTTAGCAAAAGGGTTTGTCTTTTCGTTCTACGAAAAACAGGTAAGTTTTCTACAAGCCATCACTCAGTAGAACTACACACTACATATTCTTTTTCTTAAAATTAACTGTGTGAATCCTAAGTATCTCCACAATCATTAAACACATTATTTTGCTTTATACACGCCTCATAACAAAGTGATGGATGAAACACTTAGGTAAAACGAAGCATGAAATGTCAAACTTAAGATGAACAATCTGCAGAGTGACAATGTCAAGGAGGCTTTTTCTTAAGAGTACACATCAAAACACTTACATTGTTTGATCGCAGAGAGACACGACCTCCACATCGAGCACAAAACTTGGTCCGGCAATAAGAGCATAAATGGCCACAACCATCTGCAAACTTTGTCTTATGACAGATTCCACACGTTGGAGCATCATCCTTGTGCTCTCCCTGGTAACGGCGGGCTTCTTCCCCTATCTTTCTTACTTGCTCTTTATAGCTTTCAAATTGTTGATGCAACCTCCTGCACAGATGAGAAAAAAGTTTATATAGCAAGAATAGGAGGAAATACTACTACTGTGTATTTCTTTCTTTCAATTTATAGCTCTACCTAATCGTCTTGCCAAGTTCACAATAATAAATGTACCTCATATCAAATATGCACTGTATATGGAAGACTGTATAGGAGAATCTAAAGGAAAAAAACAAGATCTCTGTATTCTTATTAGGTTTACTTCAAAGCTCATCAGCAAATCATTTCACTTAACCAGAAATTGATAGAAATAGAAAAAGATGGCAAAAAATGCATAGTCTCAAACAGAAGTATTTACCATTTACAGAATAAAAGCAGAAATAGAATTGCCTGGACAAAATTGCATTGCTTTTTAATCAACATTATTTATGCAGCAGGTGTAATTTAAAATATAAATCAATCTTCAGTTACAATGTCACACTTCTGTTTTCACAATCCAAATTACTAAAACATTAAAGATTTCAACAGGCACTCTACAGTCACACTGGCCCTATAAGAATCTGACAACAATTTTCTATGTCAAATCCATATATTAACAATCTGTAGTATTGTCTCTTGTTAAGTATGAGAGACTATGTAAGGTTTGCTGTCCCTCATTAAAGACATTTCTTCCAGCTCAGCTGTAGGAGTATTAGCAGGTATATAGATTCCTAAGATGAAGACTGGTGCTCAGAGAAGTAGCGTTTCTCCTCCAGCTGCCCGAAATAACAAACAGCGCGACACTATGCCCACCAACCGGCTAAGCATCCTGCTACCCAAAAGACAGCTTATAATCACAAGCTCAGGGAAGAGCCCTCAGCCCTCTAGCCTTCTCTTCTCCTTCAGTAAGTCAGGAATAATAATAATAAATATTTAGAGACAAAATCTTTCTTATCATTAAGACATTATATTCGAGGGAAAACAGGTTTTTTTCTGTTGGTTTCTATTATATTTTCTTGCCACAGATGAGGTTTCAGAGGGGAACCAGCAAAAGGTCCAGGCACTTCCAAAAGGGGCAACCCAGCTCCTCTCCTGCTCTTGGCTGCAAGCTGTTGCTGCTCCTCAGGCATTGAGATTCTGACAGTCACCAGATCCCTCTCAGTGAGCTAACCCATGAACCTGAACCAACAGAAAATTAATTCTCCTGTAAAATAAAATAAAAATTGTTTTCCCATCATTTTACTTCCTGAATCATCTGCTCTGAGCAGGGCACTGGAGACCTGGGAGGAAGGTAGGACGTGAGCTCCTGAAGTCAGAATTATAAGGACCAGTAACAGGCAGGATCACCCTTTTTGCAGCAAGGAGCAATAAGCTCAGCTGCCATGAAGTTAAGTTTATCCCACCCTGAAGCTTAATTTAAAAGGATCAAATTTCAGCTGTAACTATCTTACTATTCATCAAACTGTATAAGAAAGAAAAATTTCTGTAGGTGCCCCAGGACAGCATTGCAACTCCTGACCTTTATTTTCATGAGCTTGAGCAAAGACCTCAGACAGTCTAAAGGGGAGAGTCCAAGCAGGCCACATTTAACAACAGAGTCTTTTCACCATGCTGTGTGGAACCCACAGGCTTTTCACCCACGTTTCCAGATATTGCTTCAAATCTACATCTCCATGGATAACAGCAAAAAAATCACGAACAGCTAAATAGATTATTAATAGAAAAGGGGAATCTTGAGTTTAATAAATTTAACAGCAGGTGGGTTGTCTATAGAAATCTTGATGATATCCTTCATCTCCACTATCTGCTTTGAGCTCCCTATTCCCTTAATTAACATTGAGACTCACACCATTTAAGCAATGAATTTCTAGTGAGACAAGAATGTGTTTCTGTGAGATTTTGTGCGTGTGCCTGTATATCTGTGCATGGCGGACTTGTTCTGGCTGATAAAATGTAAGTTATCAGTGTTGTTTGTATGGAATACTATTTTGGTAAAGTGGTATTTTTACTTTAGAGATGATATTCAAGCCTAGAAAGTTATAATTCAGCTTAACAAAAACAAATTGTGGTAAAATACACATATTCCTTTTGGACAGGAATATCACTGTTTCTAACTACGTAAATCAACTAACTCTCATACTAAACATAGTCACTTCATACAGGCACACCCTAGTGAGGATGCAGCAGTAGCAAAAGCTAAGTCAAATAATCTGTTCTCCCTCAGTACAAACATGATGCATTATACTTAATGCTTTATGCTAATGAAAAACTTGGCAGGCATAGCAAAGGGTTTTGGGGAGCTTATTTTTATTTTTTTACTAATCTGCTTTAAAAACCTTTGCAGTATTGAGTAAGATGAGAAAAATAGGTCAAAAGAATTAGGCAAAATACTGGAGAAACTTCCACTTCTGGCCCCATTATTGGATTACACATAAGATTTAACTTATCTTACTCAGCTGCTCACTTATAAAAACAATGGCAGACATTCAGGAATTTGTATAATAACCAGCTTAAGGAATGCAATTAAATAATGGAGAGGTCTGTAGGTAAATTTCTTATTATAGCAAATATTCTATTAAAAAATAGAACCATGGAAACTGAATTCAGTTCTCCTCCACTGCAGCAAGACTAAAAGCTCTGGGTCTTCATTAACGTGGAAAGGCAAGATAACAGCAAGCACTGCCCGTCTTCCTGTTCTTTTCCAAATAGACAGCCCACATCTGAATCACTCTTGATCTCGTATGAAGCTTAGGAAGAGTACTAATACAATGATGATTTGCCCTTCTGTTTGCACCAAGGGAAGATGAACGTACTAGAAACTAAGCAGAACTTAAGTGAGAGGAGATTTCATCTCTTTATAAATATCACTTATTTACAGACTTTTTCCTTTCTGCATCAGTGTAAGACCCTTTTTACCATGACAGGTTTAAAAACAAGTGCTTATCTTGCGTGTCACGCTACGCATCACTGGAGGAATCCTAACATTTCATCCACCACAGGAACGGAATTGGAGAAAACGGTTGCAGAATTCACAGAACAGAAAGAATCTTACCCAGTGCACGGTGGGTTTGGTTCAATTACTTCGTCTGAAAGGTTTTAACCACCTTTCCCATCTCTTTGAGGAATGACAGAATCTCTGTATCTCTGGCTATTTTATAACGGTGGCAGCAAATCCCTCTCAACAGTTTTGCCTTATACAGAAGTATATTAAGTATTAATCAAGAACTGAAATACAGACGGATAGTTTTCAAATTTGCTCCTGAACTTCCAAGCTATAGAGCATATTTTGAAAAGATTTAAGGAAAATTTAAATCTGTTAAACATTCCTTAATGTAGACAAGCACCTAGAGCTTAGGTTAGACTTAATAACAGCATGTAAGGGCTTGGGAGACCCTTGAGGCAGATATCAATTCAAACCTCTCCACAGACAAAGCAACCAGCCTATCATCTAAGAGGAATATATGCCTATATCCGCACCATTTTGCATCATCTACTTATACTACTGAGGTAATGGCATAGCCAGAAAGGGGTTTCCTCACCCACGCAGCCTCCAAAGATGAAGGGAAAATAACTTTTAAATTCCTATAGTGTATAGTTATCAGAAATATTTTCACATACACACTGAAGATTAAAAAGTGACAAAATGGTGCACTTGCATATTTAGGCTCTGTCCACAGAGATTTTCTGAAAAAGCTAAAGATTTGCGTAACCTTTATGTGCAGCTATATTTGAAATTATTTTTAAATGTAGTATGAAACTATATTTGTCACTTAAAAATCCAGCAGATGGCACTACAGATTGCATTTTTACTCTCCCAATTCAACTCAGATGATTCAACCTTGGAATCTTAAACACCTGATTCAACGTTATAAAAATATCCTGCCCTGTCATGAGTTCATGTTAGTACAAAAAGTACTAAAAGTACTGAAAAGTAACAACAGTACTTTGCCCTGTTCACCCATATTACACAAACACGTAATCACACAGAGCTTAGACAATTTTTCATAAAATGAGACTTTCACCAAGTGCTGTTCTTAGCATTATTTTTTTATGGTAAATAAAACAAAGGAACTCAGATTTGTTTCCACACATTTTCTTCTGCTGTAGATGTACAAAAGAATAATACTTCATAACATGATGGTAGGGTAAGGTATTTGGACAAAACAGCTGGAATTCCAGCACTTCTGGATATTTAATATACCCATGATGGCTAGATCTAAAACCCAAAAACCACTGTTCAGCAGCTCCGTAAAGTTTGGAAGTATCTCGGTGCCAACTGGTGCCTCGCTACTTTGCCAGAGCTGCGGGTGCTCATCTCATGCAGGTGTTCCCTGAGGGAGCAGCGTGGCACTTAGCTTTTGCCTCAGCCTCGCTAGCATCTTAGCTAGGAAAGCTGTCAACTTGTGATGGGTTTTGGGAATACACACTTTAAACAAAGCCAAGACAGGCAACCTTAGCAAGCTGCTATGGATAGTTTTGACTGAATAAAGGGAAACAAGGAGCTTAGGGAGAATCTAGCACATGTTGACTAGAAGAACAGCTGAAGTTCATTGAAGAAATCTAGATATATTTGCTGGTTACTTCATATATTATCACATGTAAATCTGTTATTAAAATTCATATCCTCTGCACAAGTAGGACAAATTAAGGTTGAATAGTAAATAAACGTACGTAACTCTTCAAGCTCCAAAGGGCTTGATGTAGCAAAGTTTATGTGTTTGTTAGCTTATTTGAAGTCCAGGGTACGTTTGACTGTTTGGGGTGTGATGCTTTTTAGCACAGATGATACCTTGTTCGGTTGTTTTGTGAAGATCGAATAACTGCTAAAAGCAAAATATTGTACTTGTGAGCGACTTTGTATGTTATGATAATATTCCTTCATTATTGCTATTGCTGTACTTTTTCATTCAGTGTGAACTGCCATTTTAAGAGTGGAGTACAGTATTTGCCTGTAAAAAATGCTCACCAAAGGCAAGCGAGAGATGAATCTCTGCAAATTCTGAAACAGGTAGGAACCCAATTAATCAACTAATCTTTAGAGCAAAAAAGGCCATGTTTTTGTAAGAGGAATACAAGCATTAGTCAAATGAACTGCAAATGGAACAGTTAACGACTTCCATATCTCGAGGGTTAGGTTTTCTCCTCCACAAACTGGCTGCTTCCAGCCCCTTTGCTGCTACCTACTGTCTGACTTCTCAGTTTTTTGTGATTTTACTTACCACTCATTTGACCTTTCCCTATTCACATTTCCTGTAGGTCTCGTATCTCTCTCCTACACATTTTTTAAATAAATAAATTACAATAATTTTATATGACATATATTATAGCATGTTCTATGTCCTATAATAAAAACAGCAGATATTCCTCAAAATCTCAGATTTTACCTGGCCTGAAGATTTCTTCATTCTCCTCTGTTCGTTCAACACACAACTACAGATCAACACTATTATTCTCTCAACCTGCTCTTCACCTGCTGCCTGTGACATTTTTCACCTCAACAGCAATCACCGGAATCCTGCTGGGCATCAGCCCTTTCTCCTCCACATGCCAAGATCTCTTCTTCCTCCCTGTTTTATTGGTGCAAACACAAATTTGACCATGCTTGTAACTCACAGGCCTGTTTCTCTACCTCACATTTGTCTCCTCCTGTCCAAACCGAAGTGTATGACATAGATTATCACCTCTCATCATGGGTGACCTATACATCAAACTCTGTAAACTGAAATAGAGATCCCCTTTTACCTGCAGCAAACCTTAACCACCTCCTCCATTTTGCTTACCACCTGAGACCAATAACTACTGTGCTATACTGGACTCACACCTATTTAGATCTCCACCTCAAAATGCTATATAAGCCTCGGAGATTAATTTTGCCAATTAAAAAACAACCAAACAACATGCAATTTAGCTAATTTTATTTCCGTCCAGCTTAAACACTGAGCTGTCACCAGCTCATCTCTCAATTCCTTTTCTTGCCGGTGCAGGCCTGTCCTTCTGGATCACAATCCTGCAGCAAATATAAGTTTATTTATACTACCTCTCTCTTCATATTCCTCCAATGAGCCTCCTTTTCTACTACATAAAACATAAATGGCTTATCTTCACCTTCAAAGACTTTCAAAGCCTATTTCCAGCTTGCCTACCATTTTTCATTCAGTACTGACAGGCTTCTGCTCGAGTTAAACTTTCAAGCATAAATCTTTGTGGTTTTCCCCTTGTTGCCCCTAACGTGAGAGTATTAACAAAAACACCATCCCATTATCCTTCTTCAAATTTCACTTTGTCTTGATGCCTACAATGGACAAAAATTGTTACTTGTGTGTTAAAACTTTTACTTAACAGACAATACGGACTCGCCTGTCTGCTCTTATTTTATTATTTGCTGAACAGTTACAATGCAGGCTGCCTCTGTGGCAAAGAGTGCCTTTTTTTCTATGTCTGTAAAAACCTTCACTCAGAAGGGTTATAGTCCATGACAAGCGCTTCCAGGCAAAATATGGTAATATAGATCTCCCAACATAGTTCAGAAATTCATGATGTTACTTTATTATTTCTTTTAATCATTTTACGATTCTAGTCCTTTACGTTTTGGTTTCCAACCCTCGGGCAATATACTCATACTTTTCCCCACATCCATGAGGGACAAAGTATTTTTTATAAATGTTGATATTTCCTTATATGCCCACTACTCTAGGAACCAGGAGCAGCATAACCATAAAGCATTTCATTATGAGACTCATAAAGTTCAGACTTGTCCGAGATGAAGTTTTCACTTACAGACCTCACACGGGAGTTTAGACCTGGCCACCACCCCTGGAATTAAAAGTTGTTCACATGCCACAGATACTTCTGCCCTCTCTACAAGTTATCTTAAATTCCAATTCCCTCATATAATCTTTTGTCAAGCACATACGACATGGCAGCATCCTAACAGGACTGTACACGTCAAGGCAAGAAAGCCTCACACCTTGGTTAGGAAGTCCCCCTCCTCATCACACTGGAGCAGAGGCACACCAGCAAAGTGGTGTGGACTTTTATTCATAGGGCTCTTACCTGGTGCCTTTCCACCAGCAGTAACAATCACTTTCAAGCTAACATTTTACTAAGAGCAGGTTTTCTCCAAGCATATAAATGAGTTCATTAACTTGCATCAAATGTAATTTTTCAGTTTCCTGGAAGTTTCCTAATGTAGGTTACTGGAAAACGTCATTTTTTTGTATACTTCTATTTGTTTTTTTAAAAATAATCACAGCCCACAAGCAGACTTCCTCACACAACTGAAGAACTGTGAGTCAGAAATGTGCAATAGCTACAATAAGGAATTTACGTTCCAGCCTCCCACAGTTCCTCCCAAATGACCGTTACCCTTTCTTGAGGTATAAAAGAGAAACCATGTAACTAAGCAAACAACACATAACTACTAAAAAAAGGCACAGCTGAGAAATTCAGAAAGAAACTGTGCACGACTTGTATTAAAATGCACTTACACTCTGAGTTATATGTAGTACTGAAGGAATCAATGCCTTCTATGGAAAAAATAATTAATGATTATCCCTTCTTTGTTTAAGAACATACATTGTTATATCATGGCTTTTATGAAAAGTCCAAGTAATTTATATTAACTGGTTTTTTTCTTTTTTTATTCTGAGTTCATAGAATTATGAAAACTGATACCATTGCTAAACCATTTCATGGGGTTTTTGCAGTGAAAATTGTTAAGTTTCGACAGTGAAGAATTATTTGGAATTTGAAGGTTTTAGTAGGCCAAAAAGATTGAAACAAGACTGAGAGAGGAGGAAGACAACCCCTTTCCACCCAGTATTGCTCCATCCCAACGACATCTCAGGACCTACAGCCCTTGCCCTTTTGGGAACTTCTGTGCCCTCTTCTTTGGCCCATTTAAGGAGGTATAAGCCCTTCCACCCAATTGCTGTTATGAGCTGGGATCTGGAAACACATTCTTCTAGGGCAGGGCATGAGCCTTACTCATGATGTCCCAGCTGGCTTGAACAAAAAACAAGGAGGAAGACCTCTAGGTCACAGCACAAGCACGGAAAACATTGAAAAGGCAACACAAATCAAGAATACAAGAAAAACAGATGAAGGACATGATCCACCCCTCCAAGGAAATTTTAAGTGATGGAGGTGGAAGAGGCTCCAGCTGACTGGCTTAGAAAATAAGAGCCTTGTCAGAAGAGGTCACAGCAACAGAAGTTCAACATTTGAGACCAGCCATGAGACCAGGTTTCATATAAAGCCCCTCAAGTAAGTTTGTGATGTAAGGATAAGCAAAAGATTTATGACTCTTTTTCAAAGTCAAATTACTTTGAAAACATTCGTGAGTTAGAAGAATAGAAATAGGATATAGAAAAGGATAGAGCTCCACTAATTTAATAATTTTTTAGTATTATCCAAGTAAAATTTGTAATTACATTGACCACAAAAAATTACACTGCCCGCATTTGGTGACACAAGGCTTAATATATATGAAGTCTCATCGGGTGACAGAGCTTGCACATGATTCCACACCAAAATAGTATTCATTCAAATTTGTCCCTAGGCCTGTTGGAAACAGCTGTTTTAAAAACTGTAAGCAACAAGGATAGTCCTCTAGGGTTTCTTCACTCACATTTGAACATCAAATTCAAGAAAGCTTTCTTTTTTGAAAACAAGGAAATGACAAATTGTGGTACAATACACATTATCTTTGGTCTCCTAGAACGGAGTCCCATGTGTTAGACTCCTCTCTCATCCCACTACTGCCTGCTTCCTAGGCAAGCAGATTCCTGTGCCCTAATACAGTCAGTTCAGTGCTTTGCTAGCATATAAAGGTACATGAAGGGTATCATCCAGACAGGAGACGTGTCTACCCACCTGCCTTGTATGTTTACACTTCCCTGAGCAGCTCCAATAGGCTACTGTTGGTTCTCCAGCCCTAATATAACAAAAGAAAGCGCAATAGAGCTGAACACTTTCAACACCACCACGAAACTGCGAGAACAATCATGGGATTCAAACAATTTTTTTTTTTTCCCAAAGAAGAAAAGAGGTAGAGGGGGGAAGAGAAAAAGCATCAACTATAAAAACAGTTAATTGCAGGGACACCAAGCAGAGTCATCATACTACTCAAATAGTATTCTGTCCAGAGACCTGCTAGGTTGTTGGAGGCCCCAAATTCACCGGGATCCTCTTTGTCAGGCTTCCTCTTCCCAGGCCTGTACATGAGCAGTTTGGCCAGAGCCAGCAGAGTAGTGGTGAGAACACACCACAAAGTGTCAATACCTTTTCCTTCAGTCTTAAATAGTATGTGCACTTTTATACACCTCTTACCTCTGTGGACAACCTCACCAATATTGGTCATCTCACATGACCATCACGTTTTTAAATGATCACATTTTTACATATCACGTTTTACATGTTGTTTTAATTTCTTCGTCACTCAGCTCTCCTAACACAAACAGTACAGCAGGAGAGCACCTGGTTTGCTCTGAACAGTTGTCACAAGTTCCAAGCAACAAGAGTTCAAGAAGTTTCATGAGTTCATACACGTAATGCTTTCAGGCGCCTGAATTTTACCAAATGCAATCACTTAAAAACTTATTGAAATAACACTATTTTACAGTCCCTCTCTTACTGAATTGTTAAAAAAAGGATTCAGGTGCAAGCATTATCTACCTAATAAACACCGGACCAACAGATATACTCAGCTTTTTAAAGATTGCTCTTAATACTCGTGCATCAAAACTGCAGAAGTAAATGATTATATTATTTTACTTGCTGCATTTGCGCACCTGTTGAGGAAAACCAGCCATAATGACCACGGGATACCCCTGCAACCACACTACGAACCAAACCAGGAAACTGAATGGGATTAGATGCAAATGAAGGAAAAAAGTCTGAGCTGACACCGTTGCATTAATGCTTATGGATTAAAAAACAAAAAAGGCAGCAGAATCAGAAGATGAGGAAGAGAGTGATAAAGCCATTTACTGCAGCAGAAGTGCTAGCTTGAGCTGCTCTTGCAACTGCACTGTCTAAGAAATAAAGCTCTAGCACAAAGTGTAAACTTAATATTGTTTGTAAGTGACTTTAACTAGGAAATGTGCCTCTTGGAAAAAAAATGCTTTTCTTACTGAAAATCAAAATAACAAGATTTGCCACAGAGTTTGTTTTAAAAGTGAATTTCAGTTCTCTAAAATTTGTCAGATCAACAGTTTCCATAAGACCCACTGTAAAAAGAGACCTGAGAAATTTTCTCCTACCTGCTGCCTACCCGCATTATCAAACCACCACACGGAGACCATCTTCAGGCATCTCTGCAATTCACAACACTGTTAGAATTCAGCCTCTGCTAAACTGGGAAGTGAGATCAAGAGTCCTCTCTTCCCAACCATTTCAGAGACAAACCTCTATTCATCCAATAAATGAGATGTATTTTTAAAAATTAAATAAGTTTTATGCAAGTCTTACTTAAATTATGAAATCAAGGCTTACTCTGACACCAAGGGAGGAATGATAAAAATACTAAAGGCAATTAACTGAAGGTTAATTTGCCTTCTCTCTTTCAGTGAAATGTTTTCATCCTCTGTGTTCTCATTATATATCATAACAGATGAACTGTTTCAGTACAGGTGTATGGCAGAAAGCGAAGATCCCAGCTTCACCCAGTCACGCTAGTACCATTTGCAAGATTGCAGGGTATGTCCTTTGACATTACTGCATTTGCAGATACAAGTAATTTTCATACACAGTTGCCTATTAAAAAACCAAGTCCTAAATATGTTAGGCATGAGCTCCATTTATAAAGCCTTTAAACAAAGACTGCTGGAAATTTCCTTAAAGAAAGTCTTCCTCCACCACATGAACAGCTCCGGATTTTCTCAGAGCAACATGAAACAGCACCATTCATAAAATTAGTGTGCTTCAACATGCTTGAGAATCAAGAGCACTGATTAGCAGGTGAGGAGGCAATGATCTCTAATGCAGAGAACAAGTACTAAATCACTCTGGGAATTTCTTGTCACTGAGTCCCACTGAACCAACAACTGTAAAAAAGTGGGGAAAGAATAACTGGAAGTACCAATAGAACATAACAAGTTTATAAACAGGTATAAAAACTGTGCTACCTAATCCTGGGTGGGCTTTAACTTTTTTTTTCTTTACTGTTGATTTGCTAGCCAATAAGCAAAAAGTTTCCATCTCTAGTTTTCTAACAGGCCATAAAGAGTGGAATATTTCAGGTACTGGATCTTGGCTTTCCTTATCAGCTGACTAAGTGATGTCTTCATTTTCCTCATTTACTTAAACATTACTGAATCTAACCCAGCAACACACTCTCTTCGACATGTTGTATAGAAGACACAAAAGTGTCTCCTGAATGAGCTGACCTGCGTCAGCTTGTCATGGCATAACGATGTTTTAATGCCACTACTTCACTGAAAGAAGCACAAAATTATTATTGAGCAGTAGTCTCTGAGTCCTATAGGAAATTTCTCCAGCTAAATACTATTTTGTGAGGTAGCTCTGCTAGCAAATGACCTCTACAATACATTAAATCAATGAGTAAAGAATAACTTAATTTATTTCTCTTCAAAGACATCAGCTTCATTTTATTATGGAATAGAAGTATCATTTATTCAAGCTAAACTTCACCAAAATCATATTTTTGTGACCAAACAAAACCTAATCTGTTTTCAAAGTGAAGCAAAAGAGAATCAAATGGTGTTCTCTTCAATGTATTAGATTAATTTATTGAATCACATAATATGCTACTGTGGGCATGTTTTTTTCCTAAGGATGGTCATCACGTTGTAACCAACCAGCCATAACATGGAGAATAACTGAAAACCATCTAAAACAAAGTGCAAAAATCCTGAAGGGGGGTGGGGATGGGGTTAACTCAATTTAAGGATTGGAGAGGGGAAAAAAAAAGAGGAATGAAAATCTAAAGGAAAGTGTTTAAAAGTAAGGCACAAATTTGTACCTACACAAAGTATTTAGTACTGGTACTAAATATATACCTAGTATATTAGGTACCAGCATTCAGCTCTCTTATTCTGAATACAGAACTACTAACCACTAGACATATTAATGAAGCAGTGCACGAGAGGGAGGGAAAATAAAAGAGAAGCTCATTTACCCATGTGAACAACATTTATTAGTAACATTGCCAAGTTCAGCTGGATGAATCACGTAACACAGGCAGAATTTGTCCTGATCAACCAAGCTACCTACAACAGACACAATCCAAGTCAGTGGAGAACAGAACAACTGCCCATCAGCTGGGACCACCCAAAGTTTTAAGAGATCAGCTGCCATTTATGGGCAGTTGGAACTGTATGGACTTGCACTTCTAAGCTGTTAAGTCAGTTGGGAAAACCCCATGCACAGCAATACACAGGGAAGCTGGCAGAAGACAACCACAGAATTATATGGCTTTGCTATGGGTACACAACTGTGATTGCTGTTGTTCTTTGTCCCCATCCAGAAGCCACAGGAAAGAGAAGGTTATGAGCACCTTCTCTAAAATTTAACCTTATGAACACCTAGCAAGTCAAGATTTTTGTATGTTAAAATCCTACTGAATGAAAAATTCATCATGTCTCATACCCCAAATGCTACCACAGGCTCCTCTACCTCTAATGCAGTCATACAATCATTTTTTCATACTATCTGTTCTTCTGCCCCCAAAACTCAATTGCGTCGTGACAGTTGGTGAAGCAATTTTTTTGGTGTCAGTATGAGGAAAGATTGAAATGCTGGATTAAAATGGCATCAGCCATCACTAATGCCAACACTTGCAAATCATAATGTAATTTTTCTGTCAAACCAGTTTCAAAAACATTTACCTAGTGCAACCCTAATAAAGTTGAAATTAGCAACCAGTGTAAGAATAGGTCCTGCTATACTCTGAGAATATAGTTTTTGTTACAATCATGCAGTGGGAAAAGATGAATAAACACATTACAGTCTGCTACTAACAGTGAAATGTGCACAAGCAAATGAAAAAAAAAAAAAATCCCCAGTGCTGCAGTATCCCTTCAGTCAACTGGCACCTGTTAAAAAGTTTGGAAAGTAGAGAGGTATGTGTACTGGTTCAACAAAACAGGAAATTACTTTGGAGCAATGTTTATTAAAACAGCTTTCTGAAACAGTCTTTCTCACACATGCACTTGAAAAAAAAAAAATCTGAGTATTTTTGGCATCCAATGTGTTAAACAGATGATAGGTATCAGATGGCAATACAGGGTGAGCAGCAAAAAATATGACAAAGCACAGTGGTCTGTAAACAGAGCAAAGCTACTGAAATTCTAAGTACCATATGGTGGTAACAAACAGGACACGTGCAAAACAGGAAAAGATCTCACAGCGAGGGGTGCGATAGGAGCCAGCAAGAGGCAGAATTGAAAAAAAATTACAATAGGACTGCAAGCACAACAGTGATAACATTTCAAATTAATTATATTCCGCTAAGGCTCAGTGTGTACAGTATGTCTCCTACCTAAAAATAATTTAACAGCCTCGCTGAGAGCATCTCTAATTTATCATCCTGTTCACCTTCCTTTATAATTTCCATATTACAAGGAACAAAAAAGGCTCACACATCTATTTTAAATATACCGTCAAAGTGCTTCAACACAAGATAATGAATAAGCTTGTCTCCAGCATTATTTAATTCCCTTCATTCTTCTGGATGCCAAAGTAAACACAAATGAAAAGCATATGGCATTTTAGTGAATTAGAAAATTAGAAAAGGAAAACATTAACTAGTTTTATATTATGCTTTAAGCACAGCACATGGTAAAATTAAAAATTTCAACTGGTTTTATATTTGTGATTTATTTTAATTCCTTCTTTTAATGTACTCTTTACTGAAGTTAAATGTTCTCAAGAATACTATTTGTGAAAGAAAACTCATAGAATGCTCTCTACATTTTTATTACCTATTTTTTTCCCAAAAATATTACTGTTCATAACTGTTGTAAGAAAATTGTTTTGAGCTTGAAATTATTCTTAGTAGCAAAATGGAGCCTCTTTAGTAGTGAGAATCCTTTCTTCTTGATGCTCACTGAGACTGTACAAGCTAAAAATTAAATCAGTGTTAACAAAGTTTTTTTTCTGCAAAACTCTCTTATCTGATGAAGTTGTCGACTAGAAAGTATGAGCCCAAAATTAGTATAAACTATTCTTCCTTTGATCTAAACTTCCACAGCAAGGCCTATGAAAAACCATGACATCCAATTTCAGGTTTTCTTCTCCTTTCCTTCCTGTTTAATTCCCAAGATTACTATTCATGCCCAAACTCTTCCAAAAAGACATTCCCATAAAGAAATTTAGTCCACACAGTTCAGTACTGCTAATATATCAAAATAAGGACTTATTCCTGTAAGAATGCATATTGGGAAATTGTCATAAGGACAACACAGCAGAAGGACACTGAGAAGGGATGCTTCAGCAACCACATGCTCGTTAATCACATCTTGCAGACCCACTGGGGTTCTCTCCTGAGGAGCTGTACTAGTCACAGGTATGACTTTAAGAGAAATAAAGCCTCTGCCAGCCCGTTTCCCTTTAAGTCCTGACAGAAACCCCCTAGGGCTCATTTTAAACCAATAATATCTTAGATAACAGGAGTGAGTGTCCTTTGGGAAACACTGCACAAAGTCTACTAACCTGTTTTATGATTCTGCCTGCTACCCTGAAATACCCATAAATTTCACAGAGAGATGTTTCTCCAAATATTTTCCTTGGTTAATATTTTTCTACTATTCTACAGCGGTCCTCATGACAGCTTTTTAAGCAACATGTGCTTATAGGGCTTCAGACTCCTTGAGACTTTATTGCTCTCTACAACTACCTGAAAGGAGGTTGTAGTGAGGTGGGGGTCGGTCTCTTCTCCCATGTTATGAATGACAGGACGAGAGGAAATGGCCTTAAGTTGCGTCAGGGGAAATTTTGGTTGGATATCAGGAAAAATTTCTTTACACAGAGGGTCATTAAGCATTGGAACAGGTTGCCCAGGGAATTGGTGGAGTCCCCTTCCCTGGAAGTGTTTAAAAGACGTGTGGATGTGGTGCTGAGGGACACGGTTTAGGGACCCTGGCAGTGCAGGGTGAACAGTTGGACTCGATGATCTTAAAGGTCTCTTCCAACCAGATGATTTTGTGATTCTGTGATCACTTTTGACTGCCACGAGAGACCACAGGCTGGTGAGCCATCATGTGCAGTAAGGTCAGCCCTCCAGAAAATTTGGTTGAGTGCCACAGAAGGCTCCAGGTACAAATCTGATCCTCCAGTGTACCTGTGTCCATAGAAAACACACTGAAAATTTTTTGAAGTGACCAAGTCAATATTTGTTACAGAATATTGGGATCTAACCATAGCATTAGTATCTTACCTATTGTCTAGCAGAGAACGGTATTTCCTTTACAGAGCCAAAAGCTGTAAGGATTTAGTTCCTGCCCCAGCTCAGTGTTTTCTTAATCTAAAAACAGATTTCAAGATGGACCTAGATGTAAAGGAAGAATATAATTCTTTTACATTAGCATTTCTTATTGCTTGAGCCAGCAGCCTCTGCTCATCTAAGCAGAGTTCTTGTGTTTCTCATGATCACTGACTGTCCTGCCAAATTCACAGAATTCTCACAACCAAATGGAACAGTCACAGAATGGGACCACTATTTCGTAGTCTTGTTCTGTGCTGTTTTTTAAAAGGCATTTCCTCCCTTTACTTGGGATACATGATGTAAAATCCAAAGCTGTGCGTCAAAAGTGCTTAAGTGACATTTTTATCCAGCACATTGTACAATATTCTCTAAAAGCTGAACAGAATGACTAAGAGTGAAGCTGTATGGCTACCTAGAGTGAGATCCTTCAAAACATAAGATTATGATTTCTTATCAGCTCTCTCCATCCAAGTGGAACACATGTCTTTCCAACAGCTATAACCCGAACAGCCACCAGTGCATTTCTGAAGTAGGAGTGAAAACCTGGAGGCTTCAAGAAAATTCCTGGAGCTGGACAACAGTACAAATATTGAGACTTTTTCTATGTTTCAAAGAAAATCACCTACCAAGCCATCTGTCCATTGCACCATGCCTTGGTCTAAAGCCAGAACACTGACATCATCCAACCATGTCACTGATGCAGCCTCATATCTGCCAGATTCCCAAAAAGTAGGAAATTAGGTACAATTTGCCAGACAAATTTGTCACGTTGAATGATGGTGCACAACAAATCTGGCTCGCGTGATCAAAGGTAGTACTTTTCCTACCTGAAAACAGACAAGGAGGATGTCTGGGTAGCAGCAACTCTCACGTTTTCTTCTTCTCAATAAATCACCAAGATTATCAAAATAACATCCTGATACGTCCAATATTCTGTGTTTATTCAAAAAACAGGAGAGAGAAAACATCCTGCTAGGATAGCACTAGTGTGAAATGCTGTCTCTAATAATTTAGGAGAAACTGAGTTAGGATATGTTACACTAAAGGACAATTTTTTTTTTCTTCTGTGATGAGGACTGAGCTGTACGAGATTTTTTTTTTTTGTACTAGATTACCTGCCTGTGCTCACTGCCATGGCTACTGTAATTTATTTATGTCACAGGTTATTAGAAAACCAAAATATATGTGAGGAAGACTGGAAGGAAGCAGAGTGTTTGGAACTCAAATGAGTGTCCCTAAATAAGAAATCTGAACTGAAATCCATTAGATATCCTATTTTATGTCATTTTATTGGGTCAGGTCACCTGAGCGATAATTTGGTGTTTCACACAGATTCTTCAGCCAAACCATTTCACTGTTTGAAGACCAGAAATATCACTATTTTAGCCTGGAGGAGTGTGGAAGCATGGTTTAACAGACTTTGTATCAGTACCTAGCTGATTACCAAAGAATTATGATTGGTGGTATGTATGACTGTTGAGTGAGAAACAATGGACTGGTTGCAACCATTGTACTGGAAATATTATCAGCATGTTCAATGGAATCTGTTAAAGCAGTTGTCTTTACAAGACTATAATAAGTTGTCTTTACTACACCATAAAACATGTCAATTAGTTCCTTTAGGAAACCTGCCCCTGACTTAGAAAAACATACAATATGAGCCCATTAACATCCTTGCAACATGGTACATCAAAAACTTCAGTTCTAGCTCCCATAAACAGGTTTCAAAATGGCCCGTTCTGTCCCAACTTGGAAATAAAAACACTAAAAAAATAGAACAAACATTAAAAAAAAAAAAAACCCAGAAACAAAACCCCAAACTATCTAAGTCCTGGAGTTCAGGAAGTGTGTAACATGGTGTTGATGGGATCTGAAGCAGTGTAATGCACTAATTTTAAGATAAGAAGGAAGTCTTGTTTGGAGAATACTGAAGAAGATCAGCACCTCCTCTGCATGCCCTGCTTCCAAGGACAGTCACTTCACCTGCCATTCCTCAGTGCTTACTCTGCCTTAGACCACTAGAACAAAAAGCTTTCAGTGGTGGACACTGTGTGTGTATGAAACAGTTTACACTTTATAATTAAGTCACCTTTTGACCTCTTATGTGATAAACAGATTGAGATCTCTAAATCCACTGAAAAGTAGTTTCTCCAGCATCTGAAACATTATTGTAGCTCTTAACCTAACCTTTTTTGACCTTTCCACAAGCTTTAAAACCATAACGCTCTAAGATTTGTGCACTTCCTTTACCCGTTTTCCAAATGCTGCATTGCAAATGCCAAGGATGAACATCACGCTTAATGGCCAAAGAGCCTCTTTGGTCATCTGAGTGCCCCTTTCGAATTCTGCCTCTACGTCACGAGTCTCATAAATTTAGAGAATTTTCCTAATTTCCCAAATTTAACAAAGAAAAAAAGAGCATCAGTCAGCCAGAGACTTCTGCAGCTAAGTCTTTTATTCTTCTGCACAAGTAACTAAGGCCTACTTAAAATTTTGAGTATTTAGCCAAAGCAGGTGTTGTCTCAAGTTTTCTTTGGTTACTAGAAAAGTGGGAAATGACTTCTTGCCCTCATAGGATGCAGACGGACATCTCTATTCTTTCCATATACAAACAGAAATATTTAGCTAATGCTCTCACTTTTTGTACGTATTAACGGTGCTAGTACCTACCCGAAAGTAGGCCAGTATCTTCTTTAGGTTATCTTCTGCCTAAAATATATCTCCTGAACAACTTCTTACTGCCTGCGGATCTGGACTGTTGCCTCATTTCTTTGGTATTCTTTACCAACTTTCTGTACTTCATAGCTTATCATTCTCAACAGTCAGTATCTGTGTTTATATGGAATAAAGCAGATAAGTAAAGGCAACTGGAGCTGTATCATTCCCATGTTACTTCAGGTAGATTAGCCAGTTAAGATATCCTGGAAGATATTCGATATTAAACTGGACAGAATACTGTTGAATATAAGAGAACATCTCTGAAAAGTACTAAAAATATTTCCCTGTTTTCTTCTTTGTAGTGTCTACAAGGAATTACCTAAAATACATCCTGCAGTTCTTACTAAGCGTGTTCGAAATTTTTAAAAGTACAAAAATTAACTTGCATTTTTTATCACACCCAGGATTTACAGATAAAGTGTACTACATGAGTTTTTAATATTAATCACAATGAAAAATGGTAATCGATTTCTTAAGAAAAAGAAATAAAAATAATTAATTCTCTTGGCCATTCAGGTGTATGCTTTCCCCTTGATCATTTGTAGTACTGAAAACCTCAAATTCACAGAAAATAGAAAGACTAGAAAATAGAAAAAGTCAGCTGTCCCTCCTTAAGAAAGAAGGCTCTCACTATTCTAATGTAACTCTTCCACCCCTCCTGTCAAGAACTCTAGATAAGGTGAATCATAGTAGAATTTTAAAAACTAAGTCTTACCTTACTTTCACCAAAAAAAAAAAAAAAAAAAAAATCCATTAATAGCAGCAAAATGCTTCTGAGTGTTGTATCCTTATTTTCCTACTAATGTCCCTTAGCTACATCTAAAAAGCTTCAGTAAGGGAAATTCCCTAGAAACAATTCTGAAATCCCTTCTTCACTCTACTTCCTATTTTTAGGTTTCAGATGTTGGCAGGTAGGCAAGGTGATTGCTTGCAAATACCAAATTTCAGCAGAGCTCCTTTGATTTCCTTCTTTGAGGTTGCAACAGACAATTAGTATGGCCCTGCTGTCACAAAAGTTTCTTAATTATGTTCATGAAAAGGCTTTTGAATTCTTGACTGAAGTGGAACACTCTTGTTTATTGCTCACGGTATCATTGCTGCCAATGCTATGAATAGCTCTCCTGCCTCTCCTTGTGCGTGCTCTTCAGCAGCAGTGAGGCATCACAGCCACCATCCTCTTGTCAACTCTGCTATTGTGAGTGGCATCACCAGCAAACTTTCCATACACCTCACAGAGCTCACCCTGCCTCTGTTGCCGTTATCCACTGGTTTTAACCCTTCGTCTTAAATCACAAATATTCAACTCCTACAAATTCCAACATCCTGAATATCTGCTGTTCAGTTATTCTACTCATCTCTGTGACCTGAAATGCCCACTACAAAAAGAATCTAAAAAGCCTAAATCAGAAAAAGCATGTTTCTTTGAGCTGAAATTCTCACATTTTTATATACATTTTTACAGCCAAAAAGTAAGGTAGTATTCTGATTTTTTCTCAAACGGAAAGTGAATCTCAGCTTTAACCTTCAAGTATTTATTCTGATTTCACTTAGTTAAGTGTTTAGCTCTGGCAAGGTTATGATTTGCATTTTAGTCGTAAGGAGAGCAAAGATGGATTCACACAAGAGACATTTAGAGTGACAAGAGTTTAGAGACAAAAGATAAAATATCTAGCTTAAATATTTGCAAGTGCTGAAAACAAAAAGGGAACAGGAGATGACAATACAAATGCCGCTCTACGAAAAAAAGCAAAAAATTTAAAGTACAGTGTTGGACAACTTCTGTCACATATTCATTTTTAGCACTTTGAGAATCTTGCAAATACACTGCTCTACTGATTCATTTTCTTCTCTATTTGGAAAATACTAAATGCATTAGCAAGCTTCCACTGTGGCAAGCAATATTGCTCTATTCAGTTTACTTCCTTCCTTATTCATTAACTGAAATGATTAAGTCAAGAGGATTAATAAGTAAGAAATTTTCTAGATCTGACAATGCAGCAAAGTCTGTAATGTATTAGATGTTTCAGAGACACAGTAATTTAAAATAGGTTTCTTGAGATTGGCAACTGAATAAACAAACAAATAAATACCTGCTTAACTCTGCTCCTTAAAACTGTGAGCTTGATACACACAGATGTTCCCAAATAAGCAGTCCCAAAACACATCTCAAATAGATGTACTAGATGCCCACAGTCAGACACCTGAGTCCTGGCCTTAGTTACAGTCAATGCAGTCTATACTGTGAATACCTCATACTGAAGTAGATATCTGCTTTTGATTGCCTGAATAGCTCCCCATTCACTCTACATTTTCTTTTTTTAATTATTTATTTGAGATAATAAACAGTTATTCATTCTGTAAATATAATTGAAAAAATATATTAAAAAAATTAATTTGGCAATTGGATTTCTAAATTAGACCCAGATGCTCTAGAATAACATTTCTTTAAGGGGTGCCTCCAACACATAAACCGACTTCTAATAATTAGCCTTTTGGGCCCAGTTAACTTTCAATTAAGTCAATGGAAATTTTGCTATTGACTTAAAAAGAAACAGAGGGACTACTTCATTGGTGGTCTCACCTAATGGAGGTTTGGCTCCTAGACAATAGTAAAGTAGCATTTATTCCTTAATGGTGCATCATTTTAAAAGGGCAGAGGAACAGTCAGCTTTTGAGTTGTGTGGACTCTTCAGTTTCACTTGCAGAGCAGGAGTAGGACCATATCTGCCGATAATTTCTCTACAATACTTCACACATAAGTAGGTGACTAAATTTGGAATACTTTTGCAGTAGAATGACACAACTTAGAAAATTCTACTAAAGGGTCTAACTAAGAAAGAGCTCAGGTGCCTGTATGATTGAAGATGATCTCTGGTCCCACCTCCAATGCCCCCAGTTTGGGCTGGTGCTTTCTTGGATTCCTTTGAACTTCAAAGCATGCACAGGTGGCTAAACAATTTGTAGGGCTAGAAGAAGAGATGCTCCAAAAGTTGGCTCAGTCACACCATATGTTTAATCACCTCAACATAGCATCACATAAAGGGGAAGTAACTCGGTGTTGTTTTTTGTAAGATAAAAGATACATTTTCATAACATGTTGAGTAGATAATCATCTGACTGCACCTGGGAAAGATTTCCAGAGCTCATTTCAGTAATGCCCTTAATTGTACTCCACTGACAAAGCAACTTCTTTGGTATTATTACACAAAACATAGAAACCCATTTTAAACACACCAAGGTAAGTCCTACTCAATATGAACTTACTTCTGTTCTGCTAATGAAAATAAGAGTCTGATCTTCTCTTGTTGAATTTAAATGACAGGATGTGGATAATGAAAGAAGCACTGATGTCTTCAAGATACCCAAATTCCACGGTCCAAAGCCACAGGTAAAGTGCTCAACTCTCCATGTAAATAGCACAACTCCCATTCCTCACTTTGGAAATACTATGATGAAAAGGTTCATTTACTAAAAGTTGCTTTTGTAAGCTAGGAAAAAACCCTGTACATTATTAGAGATAAGCCACAACTCCATATAAAATCATGACAAGTACAGAACAGTCTACATGTAAGTTGCATATAAAGGAAAGTCTGATAAGCATGTATTTAGGCGTTTTCACGTGGAATGAAAGCAGCCAAGATTCCAATTACTTCAATGTCTTCAGGTAAAAAAAGAAGCTAAATGTTTAGCTAAAAAAAAATGCTCAGCAGACTTTATAATGTTTAAATCTTTAATTTATTAATTTAGACTTGAGTTTGTCTTGGCCATGCCTGAGCTGATTTAGTTTTATCTCTCAAAGCAATTGCCTGGCAGTCAAGATAACTATTGCTTAAGGTTGTTTTGTTCAGCTTTAGTTTATAGTAGTAATAAGCAGCTATACTGTGAGGATTAAACTGCCTATGTGATGTGGGAGAGACTGCAGACACGGGATGCTACCAGAGGTCCCAGACTCGACACAGGAGGGACAGCAGTCAAACAACAGTCACTGCAGGAGTGCAACATCATGATTCAGGGAAAACAGCAATAAAGACAACAAAGAGGATGGAAAAACAGAGTAATTGGGGACCGGTGAAAAAACAAGTGAGCAAGACTGAGTTAAAAAAAAAGAAAAAAAAAAAACCAAACCTCAAAATGTGGAAATTAACCAGTGCTGACCAAAACCACTAGGACGGAGAGCATCAGCAGTATGCTTCTACCCAGCAAACAAGGGGGAGAACCCACCCTCACGAGCATCAGCTCCTCCTAATGAAGACCTCAAGAGGCTGACAGTTTGTCATAACATCCCTGCACTCATTCTGTGAGGGAAAAAGCAAAGCTGCTGGCGTAGGACCCTGAGAAACACTGGAAAGGCAATCATAGCAATAAAGAAAAGCAGCAGGGACTTCTGTTGGTTTGGGGTTTTTTTCTGAGTAAAAATATTATCTGTATTATATAGGTTCTTGTGTATTAATTTGGACTGTATTATTATGTATTATAACAGGAGTAGTGATTTGAAGTATTAGGTTATTAAAACATTAATTGGACTAACAATAAATACTCAGGTCTGTATATGGTGTGTTCCTTTTCACCTGTAAGATTTGGAGTATAGCACCACATATGTATGCTTCCTATGGGAACCTCAAATACAGACTTGATGACAATTCTAGCATTTTAACTGATATGAGAAAGACAAGGCAGAAGCCCGATATGACACTTTAGAAGGTCATTTTTTCAGGGGGGAAAAAAATCCCCAAACACCCCTCCCATGCACATACACACACAAAAAAAAACAAGCAAGCAAACAAACAATAAAAAAAAACAGGGAAAAAAAGAAAACCCGCTAACTACAGGATGTCTCCAGTTCCAGCTCTGATGGCCAATAGTATGGAAGTGCCTTCAGTGAGAGATCTCTTTTGAAAGGGAAGAGCACGGCAGGATGTTCAGACACTTAAATTGTGTCAGCTCTTTTTAAAAAAATCTTTTCTACAATTCAGAAAAGAAGAACCACAGTAATAGCATCTGTGCAACTGTAACCTAATCACAGTCTCTTTTATCAAATTTGTACTATTTTTCCTGTATTCACATTTGTAAGCCACAAAACCACACTCAATCTAAATATGATCTTTCTGGTTATGGTTTAATAACTGTTATGTATCATGCCATCCTTCAAATTGAAAGGAATAAACCTTTTGATAGTAAATTTCAATAATAAGGGAGCATTGTTTTTCCATGTTGAAATAATTATTCAATCTAATACATTCAATAGGTTGAGTTAATGAACTGAAAAGATTTCTGCCTATTTCCAATTTATAACTTCCATGTGCTTACACTGTCTTCTAGGAAGTTGCATGTAAAAATTTAACACGATGTATGTACAGAACATATGTATGTTCAACACGTTTCAAGCACTTACTCATATAAACGACTAAAACCATTCTGATCAGATATGGCTATACCTGTATGAACTGGACAATTCTACAGTCCCCTCTTGGTATAAATGCTTTCCTGTGCCCTCATTTGAGGTCTGACATATATGAACATCCACAGTAACAGAAATCCTTTGCAGATGAGCAAATTCTCTTTTGGGGAATCCAGAAAAGTAACAGTTAAGTCAAGACATAAAAACTAACAAAATATCTGATTCAGGGATCTCACAAATTCCTGAACTACAAAACCCAAATGCTTTGCTCTTCAAGATCTTTTGACCTATACATTTTCACTATGGTAGCATATGCTGAGGATTTAAAATTACAGTAGTTTCCTATGTTCACACAGGATCTAGACCCAAGACCAAGAATACCACTTCAGAATGGATAGTTGTATCATCACTCGTAACTATTTCTCCAGCCCAGCTAATCAAGGAATCCACAGCCTAGCAAACAGCTACCAGATTTGTTGCTAACAATACAGCTAAGCATATTAAAAGCTAGAGATGAAAAGGTGGCAGGTCTGTTCACAGTCAAGGGGAGGATGGTAAGAATAGCAGATTTTTAGCTTACTGCTGAATCACATAAAACACATTGTGTCTTGTAGGTACAAGAAGAGCAAGAAGTACCTACAAGACTGACTGTTGCACTGGATGGAGGAGGGGGCCAAGGGGTGGACGCAAGAGAGTAGATGAGTGAGGTTTTATTCCCTAAAACTTAGTTTGCAGTGAAAATGTTTTACGAATTTAAAGGCAAAAATAGACCCAGATAGAAATGTATGTAGGAGACTCCCACCACAAGTTAATATTGCGAAAGGTATGAGAGAACAAACCCATACCTTCTACCACGAAAACGTGGCACGTCACCTCTAACATGTTGCCTCAATTCCACTCTGAAATTTGAAATGTACGCCCATGCACTTCTCTTTGACAGATTAATGCACTGAATATGGCAGCTCATTAAAACATTTTTAAATAAAGTACAGTTTGGGGATTTCTAATGTGAACATGATTTCTAGAATTACCTCAAGACAGAATTTCTCCATTGCAATATTTCCCCAGACATCAATGCAACTACAGAAAAGAGAAGCACCAAAGCACACTTTCCATTTTAATTTGTAATTGCTCAGCACCATAAAGTTGCTTCAGAAGGGTTGGGGGTGAATAACTGTTCGGTGCACGTATTCAAAGAAATCCTGACTTTAAGCAAATGAAATCAGCAGTCTGTATTAATGGACAGAATAGCAGCAGCAAATTATGAGCTGAATGTCCCTGTTGCTGCACAACACAAAGCACTGGAAAATGCACAGCAGATGGATCAGCAGTGATGGGCAGAGCCATTCCCCATGTTATAGCCTGCCATCTCTATCCTTTTGCACACCTGCAGTTACGAGTGCTAAGACTTCCTGACCAAAAGGCCAGAAAGATATGGTCTTAAACAGAGAAAGGGCAGTCTGTGAACAGCCGCCCGTTATCTCTAGTCTATCAACAGGAGAAACACTGATTTCCTTCAACTTTTCCATACCAGAGAAAGGGATGGAGTGGGAGACATTCACAAAGAGAAGGGAAAGGTAGACTATGTGAGACTGTGGAAGAGCAGGGTAGTCATGTTCCTGGCTATCCTGTGCCTGTCACAAAGCTTGCTTCCAGCTGGCAATGATTTAGAAAGTCTCTAGAAGTTAAATCCCTCCTAATAAGAACAGATATATAGTTAGGTAACTACAATGCAAGCTCTCTTCTAGATTAATTTTGCCAAAACTGGATCTTTAGATCCAAAAAAATGCCCATACATCAACAGAAGTCCCTTCCAAACACCAACCAGTGTGCAGGTTTGCTTGACACATTTAGTAACTACACGTTGTTCATAAATATACACATAAGAATAAAATAAAGCTTATGCATTCATGGCTTTGGAAAATTAACTGCTTGGCAGAAGAGGTTCAGGACCAACATCTGCTCTAATTAGTCCTCCTGTGAGCAGGACAAAAAATGATTGCTGTATCTCCAGTTGAAAGTCTAGGAGCAGAGTCTCTCACCCTCTCAAGTCCTCCTTATTTAATCCCCCCTTCCACTCATCTGCTCCCCCTCCTTTGTTCTATTTTCCACCTTCATTACCACCTCCTCCTCACCTCTCACATTCTCCCTTTTGTCTCCCTCACTCTCCCTCTCACTTTCTCCCCCCTCTTTTCTACTCCTCATCCCACACACCCTCCTCTGTTAGCTTCACTATGTGAGAAGTTAAGAGGAAAAGAAAAGACAGAAGGATTTACGGAGGCGAAGAAATACAAATAAAGAGCAAAAGACAAAAAAAGAAAGATGTGCTAAGCCATCCTATTTGTGTCAGTGAAAGCAAGGATATGAACCCAGAGGCCCCGATCCAGCAGACAGATGCTAACTGGTAGGAAGCAATTCTACCAGCAGGGACACCATTTATGAATTCAATCAATAGCATATCTCTGGTGAAAAAAAATAAGCATGCAACATTCAAACGTAGATTAAAATCCATTAAAATCACACTGGGTTTTAGCAGCAGAATTGGAATTAGAAATTGTAGTACAAATGGAGTGACTCCTTATGCAGAACAGTTTCAGATACGAAAATGGCTGCACAAATAGTCACCTTCCCCCAAAGCTACATACAGCTGCCTATTTCTGTACAGACTGCTACATGCACGACATCAACTTAAGCAGACAAATTATCTGGGAAGCATATTTTTTAATATTGAGATTTTACTGACAAAATCCATAATTACCAACCCTATTTATTCATAGACGTTCTCCCCCCAGTACTCACAAAGTATGTGTCAGAGTTTGCATCAGGGATCCTCCTGAGTTGCTAAGCCTGACCAGCTTTCACTGCTCATGGCTATAGATTCAACCAGGCAGTATAGAGAGTGATCTTAATTAGATCATATCAGGATTATAATTAGCACTGTGTAGGACCAAAGTTAAGGTAACACAGCAAAATGCCAAACAATTCTACCCTGCCTGGCACCACTAATGCCAGCAGTAAAATAGCTAATAGTGTCTGATACTTTCTCCTTGCCACACGTGCTTTCATTTCCAGCATAAGTCAGTAGAAGTGACTCCAGAAGGAGAAAGCAGAATGCGCCACCACAGCTAACAGGGTGCAAAGGTGGCATGGTCACTTCCGCTCTGGGTCTCTGAGCACGCCTAGCTTGCAGGAGCAACAGCAGACATGCTGCACAGTGCACAAACAACATATGGATTCGACATTAGAGGAAACATCTACTTGGCTGCAGGCACCTTTTTTCTGAGCTTCTGGATGGAAGTCCAAGCTGTTGGAAGCAGGTTAGGCAGCACACCCTCAGACTCACACTCTCCCACTGTAAGCACAACCAACAGCCGAACAGAAACACACTGAGCCTCTGCCTGTTTGCAGTTATTTCCTCGGGACAGCTGCAGAGTCAGCCTGAACACAGGGTCTGCACAACCATCACCACATCACAAGGTGTACGACCACGTACAGCAAACACTCACTTGTTCCTCTGCTACACCAGAAGATGGGGTTTGTGGAAACAAAGCTGTACTGAGACAAGCAGCAGTCACGACAGAGACACCAGCTTAGCAAAGTTTGCAGACTTTTGTCCTTGCACCTCTGGAAGAGTGGGAGGTTGTCCCTTCTGCAGTCCTCTTGAGGCATTTCCCGTGAAATCTGCTGAAGAGCCTCAGCCATCTGCCCATTCTCTTTGTCTACGTCTCATGACAAGAGAAAGTAGAATGAAGTTCACCATTATCACATTTATCTCAAACAGCTGCCTGAGATTCCATATCTATTTTAACAAAAATAACAAATACCAGCAACTAAGGGCTCACAAGGCAGTCAATATGATTTAAAGCTCTTTGAGCGCTGTAAGGAAGGTGAGCTGGAGCACAGCCACATTTCACAGAGTAACAAAACCATGAAGGCTGGAAGTGATCTCCAGACTTCACCTAGTCCAACAATCTGCTCAGAGCAGCATTGTTTTCAAAGATGCACTGCTGTCCAGGAGCAGCAAGAGTGCCTCTGCAAAGCCAGGAGAGTCAGCCACTGGGCATGGTAACCAGGCAGGCAGAGGACGCAGCCTCACTGACAAGCCAGTCAGCCCTGGAATATCAAATGTGGAGAGCAGAACAGGTATGATGATTGCAGCCAAGATCAGCCAAGAGTCCAGTCATTGACAGGCAAGTCTGTAGTAATGAGGAAAGTTCCATCAAACAGCATTATCCTCCATCACCAGTTCCTGAGAGACATCACCAGTAGCCAGTTCCCAACTGCATTTTGGATGCTGATCATCAACCATGGAATGCAGCAATCCAACCAGCTTTCCACGAACCTTATTACCCACTTGTTAATCCCCAATTTTTCTACCAGGATACTATGGAATAATTCTTTTGAGAACTTGCTGAAGTTCATTTCAAGCAACATTCCCTGTACTTCTCTTGTTTACAGAGCCAGTCATTTGTAGAAGGCAATTTGTTTGGTCAAGCATGACTTGTCATTGGTAATGCCATGCTAGCTGTTCTCAATCATCTTATTGCCTTTCATGCGCTCAGAAATGGATACCAGAAGAATTTGCTCTATAATCTTCCCAGATGCTGTGGAGAGGCCAATAATGCTGTAGGTTTTGCTCTTCAAGATGGGTGCAACATTTGTATTTTTCTAGTCATCAGGGATCTCTCCTGACTGCCAGGACCTTTCAAAGATGGTAAAAAGCACTCTTGTTACATCTGCAGGCTTCCTCCACAACCTTAGATGCATCTCAACCAAGATTTTTAGGTACCACTGCAAAACATTCCTTAGATTCTTTCTAAAATATGTTCTACATCTAACAAAATTTAAGATCAAGCTCATATTGTGCTGACCTGGGGTCCAGCAACTGACATTTTCACATGCCATTAGTGTCTTTAAAATACTTCTGATAAAACTAGCATACAGATTAACATTTGATCTACCAACAGTATTTGAAAAGCCCACTTGAAGCAAGGAAGAGGATTCTTCCCCTCATCTAAAGATCCCTTTCAGTTTGATAAATGGCATTTGTTGTCAAACAAGATTTCCTCAATGCCAAAGCTATGCTGCTGAAGTCAGTTCAGCTGACTTTAAAGATATTTTTTGTTACCACATAGCAGAAAGTCATCTTCCAGTGGCTCAGATGCAGTTAATCCCTGCCTCTGTGCGCAGAATGCTCTTTAGCCATACATGCACCTTCTGGCTTACTTACCCACTTGCAATGAACATCTTTTGCACGTACAGGGAAAATGCTCCATGCCTGGTCTCTCCACCATGATCAAGTTTCTGTGTACTTTCACATAATGGAATTTCAGTAAAATATAGTACTTTTGTCAGATAAGTTAATTCCATTCCCTGCCATATTTTTTCCCATTTTACTGCAGCTAGGATATAGACATTCTCTCCATCCCATGGGGAACTGGCTGCAGTTTTCTGCTTCTGCTCTACCTTCACTACAAAGGGAATTATATTAGACTGGCAGCAACAGTCTCGTGGCTTATTAGAACTTCCTTTGCTGATCTTTGAAAGATAGTACCCTGAGAGGAAGGATTTAGCAGCAAGGAAATGAGTCAAAGAAACAGAATACCTGAAGAGAGATTTCTCCTTCCCAAACTCAGAAATATTTTTACTAGGTTGACTAAAAGCATTATACACCCTATAATGTTCATTTCAAAAAATAAAAATTATCAGAGAATAACCATGATATTGCTCCTCAATGTCCATTTCCTGAAGATGCCTCTAAAATTTCTAAATTCTAAGTTTCTAAATTCTAAAATGAGTGCGACTATAATACAAGGCATTTTTTCCCTATCCACTATTGTCAAAATACTTGGCAAATAATTAAATCACACTATCTGATTTTTACAATTTCAGTCAACTGCATAATTATCTACATTATTTAATAATCACGTTACTTTCATTTATCTTAAAACTCAGATTCATAACTGCCCTAACAACTAAATGGAATTGATTCTTTATTGTCTTTCGATTCTACTCCCTAGCACTTGTCAGGGGGCAGAGAGGCAGAAACCCTGCAGCTGTCTTCCGGACAAATGTCCAGGAAACATAAGGCATGAGGGTGCAGTTCTCCTTCTATTTCTTTCACACCTCCTTGTCCGCATGCCAGTCACCATCACTGCACCAGGAGAGTTGATTTGTGGGTCAATGCAACAGTCACTCCTGCACTAGGACTTGGTTGATTCATAATCAGTTGCTGAGACACACCTAAGGGACATCTTTAAAGTAATATTTCCTCTTCACTATAGCAAGCAAGAATTTTGGAAAAGCATCGTTCTCTGAGTTGTTTTGGGAAGTCACAAACTGAGTACCCTTGGATGTCTGGCAGATGCAGCTATTCAACTAAAAAGAAATGCCAGGCTGGTATGTATCAACTAAAGAGACAGAAGTTTTTCAGTTGGGACTTCTGAAAACAACTGACTTGATTAAAAAGCGTGGAGGTTGGGGGCATGGGAAGAGAAAGCAAAGAAAACGGTCTGAACCATGGAAGAAGTAAAAGAAGTAACCAGTACTGCTGGAAATCCTTGAGGTCTGGCTCTGTATCTTCCCTCACTTTTAGGAAGGGCTTCCAAATATCCATCTGCAGCCAGTCTTTACAGCATCTGCCACTTTCACCGTTTCCCTTTAACACATTGGAGAGAGCAGTTCCGTCCTGAATTTTCTGTACTTGACTCTTGACACCAAGATCACAGTTCTGAAGGATAATTATATGCCATCATTATACAGAAGAGGTTAGCCAGCAGGATGATACGTATCCACTACAGAATACTAAACACATTTTGATGCATTTGATCTGGACAGTGATCAATATACATTTTAAAAGTTTTCACAGCCCCACAGTGAAAAAGGCTGGAGAAGCATCTGGGCCATGCCTGTGCTGTCTGTGGGACAGCAGTAATATGAAAACTAACAAACTAACATAGAAATGCCATGATATGTGTTTAGAGGTAAGAAAGGTAAGCCTTAAATCCTCTGTATCTTAACTAGGCTGAGTACCCAAATAAACAGAGTAGATATCAGACATACTCAGAAGATATTTCTTCAAATTATTCATGTCATATAAAAGCCAGTGCCAAAAACCACTGATGTGAAGTGGTGGTGATCAAAAACCATCCTATTAACTTTGAACAGTCTCCGTATGCTGGCATGTGCATAGTCTTATTAAAAAGCTAAAGGACTGAAGTCCTGTGATGTAAACTTTATATCTATGTTGGTTAATACAGAAACCTTTAAACATTTAATTAGAAAACAATCTTAGCAGGATGTTTCACAACTTGGAAATGTTTTGATTTCCAATATTCTCTAACAAACAACCCCTTAGCACTCTGCTGTAAGCTGGGCCCTCCGCTAAATAGCATCCATAAAATGGTAGCTCCCATTGAGGTAATTAAAACTAAAGAAACAATCCCTTTTTATGTTTAAAAACCTCGTCAAGAAATTCAAACTTTAATTTTACATACATGTCCTAGAAAGATTAGAATTTTAGAGGTGCTTTAAATGGCACTGCTAATGCAGAGCTCTGTGAACCTTAGTCTTGTATTTAGACTATTCTCTGGGACTGGTCTTAAGCACAGAAACCAACAAAAACGGAAACCATTTTCCAATTCATGTAAGAGAAACCCACATTAACACTGACTTTGTGATTTTTTTGACTGAAAGCATAAGTGTAATTTGAGTTCTGCCAAGAGGAGGGGAAAAAAAAAAGTAATTAAAAAAAAGGGCAGCAGCTAACCAAAATGAGCATCCATCCCCCAGAGCTCAGCTCAGATGACAACGGATATGCTCTACAGCAGTATCATTTAGACAAGAAGCACAACCCTTATTTATACAGCCCATTAACTAGCTATATATACTCACACACATGCAGAGAAACACATGGAAACTTTCCTACAGCTAAGGAGGTATTATGCAATGAAGCTAAGGAGAGAGAGAGGGTTTCTTATGAAGCTGCAGAGTTGAAAGAGTCCTTAAAAAGCATTTTGAAGCAAATGGCAGAACATTTTCTATTACAGATCATTTTTTATAATTAAAGATTTTTTTCTTTCTCCAAAACCTGTTTGAAAAGAATTTGCCGAATAGAAGCTACTTTTAAATCACAACATACAATTCTATCTTTACACACACAGTACGTTTCAGAAGTTACCATAAAGGAGTCAGCAGCTTTACTAGCTTTAGGCTAGTGGGAAAACAACTCATTGCAGTCAGCCCGGAGAAATCCCAGCACTGGCCATGTCAGGGCTGCCTGCGCTCCAGTTCCAGGAGAGCCCCGAGGGCTGCAGCAGAGCAGCACATGCCCTCCCTACACCTACAACTGACCACTGACCATCTGTCCTGAGGAGACACACGCTCCATGGCTCAGCTGACCCTGCTGCGCAGCCCTTAGGTCATACCACCGGTTCACAGCTGCCCTGCGCCATCACAGAGACAACATTTGCTGCTGCCAGCTAATCAAATAGCTTTACATTAATCCATAATTGATTAATTTTTTAAAAAGAAACTTTCAAAACAAACCATCTTTCCCAGGCATTAATTCAACTCTCTGAATATTTTATATCTCCAGACACTTCTACTTGTGCATACTTATTTTAAGAGGACTTCACCACAGCAATCATGCTACTTGTATATATCCATCACTTCTTAATTTCATCACGTGTGTAAACAGAATCGGATCTACAAAAGCATGTATAGAACAAAAATACATAAACAGGAATGTGTGGAGTTTTATGTTATAGAACTACACAAGCTGTACTGGAAAGATGTAAAAATCACATTTACTAATAATGATGAAACTTAAAAAACAAAAATATATCTGATTCTATACACAGAATATCTGTGTCAACTTATCTAAGACTATTTCTGGAAACCAGAATCTTTTATCATTTACACAAGTAACTCTTCTTTTGTCTGAAAAGCAACAAAAATTTCCCTTGTATGAACATCTTACTTTGACAAAACTATTTTAAGATTTTTTTAATTCACAGCATACATCTCTTGCTTTCAAACACCAAACATCTACATTAATAATTCTATCCAGAATTATCTATGTGGGATGATGGGTAAAAAGCAGGCTGGAAAACAACAGCATCTTTTGGATTTTATTTTCCAAGTATTATACAATTGATAATTTTCTGAAGACTGAAGAGTCAAACTACCAATACCACCTCCTACATCACCTTCCTTGCTTGTAAACGGAATTCCTGAGGAGCACAGCATCATATATCCCCTTCCATTTGCCATCCACTTGCAGATCTAGATTTATTACTTGTTCATGGGCTAGACATGGGGATCATGTTACTACCTGGATCAACTATCTGCAGAAATGTGATGCACTGTTTTCTTGGTAATCAAGGAACTACATAGCAAAAAGGACACCCTGCTGAACTCACCTGCTAGCTTTTCTTCCAAATCATCAATTCAATTGCTTGCAACTGCTGTCCCAACTTCAATCATCTAACTTAAGGCTCAACAAGGAAGAGCATATATAATGAACATGTCCCACAGTGGCCACTTTTTAAAAGACATTTTAGAAGTCTAATTTTAAAAACAGGGTGGAAGAGATTAAAAAAAAATGACAGAGAAGCAGTGGCAAGAAGTGGGAAATTAATTTATGTATTTTTCCCCTATAAAATGAGTTCTATGAGACCTGCAGTGCTTCCAAAAATAAATGTGATGCTAGTGGAAACAAAGATTACACCATAGAATCATAGTATCATTTTGGTTGGAAAACATCTTTAAGATCATCAAGTCCAACCGTTAACCCAGCACTGCCAAGTCATGTCCCTAACCATGTCCTTAGAGAGTGATAAGGTCTCCTCTGAGCCTCCTTTTCTTCAGGCTAAACAACGCCCGTTCCCTCAGCCACTCCTCATAAGACTTGTGCTCTAGACCCTTCACCAGCTTCATTGCCCTTCTCTGGACACGCTCCAGCACCTCAATGTCCTTCTTGAAGTGAGGGGCCCAAAACTGGACACATTCTTCAAGGTGTGGCCTCACCAGTGCCAAGTACAGGGGGACAATCACTGTCTTAGTCCTGCTGGCCACACTATTTCTGATACAAGCCAGGATGCTGTTGACCTACTTATTGACCACTGCTGTTCTGCTTTTCTTGAGCATCTTCTCTCCGAAGGTATCAAAATATTTTCAGCAATAATACCGGCTAAAAGTGAAGTGTTCCACTGATTTTTCACTTTTCTCTCTGGACAGAAGAATTAAGCACCCTACCAGAGGTTACATGGTGCATACACTGCACTGATAATAAGAAAATTCATGATGATGAGATAAACTGGTGACAAGAAAATAGAAGTGGATGCCAACATTGGCACTAGATCACACCAGACTTACACTGTATTTTTAAGTTAAATTAATTTAACTCTCCTCAAGGATTTAATTTTTTTCCTGTTCACAAAGATCTACACATCAGCTCACTAACAAAACCCTGTGCAACCTAGAAAAATAGTCATGACATCTGTACACTCATAACAGAGTTTGGCAATTTGTCACATCTAAGAGTTAAAAAAACAAAAAGGAAAACTCTCATTTGACATTAACATAAGTACATAGTTCTTGCCATTGATCAGCTATACATGATCAATTATTAAAAGCATTTTTAAAGAAAAAGTGCACGGAACTTAAATGAGGTTTCTCTCAGAAAAGCAACATCACTCTTTATCCAGGTAACTTCATGTATTAAAGGGTTAAACACCAGCTTCTTGCTATTGAGATTGCTACAAAAAGAAAACTGTTAAAAGAGAGAGGTTGGGTTTTTTTTTTTAAAAAAAGGTCAAATTTTTCACCTCATTAGGACAGTCTCTCCCCAGGGAAAATAAGCATGTTCCAGCACCTTTCCAGAGGAAGGGAACATTGTAGGGCAAATAAAATGTTTAAAACAGAACTTCTTGTGAATGACTGTATTATTTTTCAGGTATTAAGTAAACCTAGATCACACATTCAAAGCTGACTAATCTTTGCCAACTGAGATAAATCAGGAAACTTTGACACTATTTTTTAAATTCTTTTTTCAAAACTTAACAGCCTTCCACAACACTTTCTAAAATGTTTTGAGTGGGAAATTGTTTTCAGAAATTGTCTCCAGTGAGGAAAAAACAATCACTTTCCTTCATTAATTAACCCTTCGATTTTCAGTTGTGCTGTTTCTTCCTTGTAACTTCTTCCGCTACACTTTTTCACTTTCTATTTAAGTTTTCCACTTTCCTTCCCACCTATTTTTTTTTTTTAATCATGGTTTTCTTAAGACTCCCTGCCTATTCCTAGTAGGGCTGCAGGATACACCTACTCTTAGAAAAATATTACAAAGTCTGAGAGAAAACTTGCATAAAATTACATACACCAGTGTTATTCAAATACAAACATTCCACAGCTCTTTGCTACACCTCCCCTAAGCCTACTGACTAGCCTAACATATATGTCTTCCTCTTGAGTACTCCGCCAATAAATCCCATTAGCTTAATTTCTCCTTTTTCTAAGCCCATTTGTCTTTCAAGTCAATGTGCCCCAGTCTCAGTTTCTTCACTCTTCACCCCAAAGATATCTTCCTTCAATGCTGCCAGCCCTTTCATCACAGAGTGGGAAAAGAGTCAAGGCCAGGAAGGCAAGAATCATTGAGCAAGAATGGCAGGAGAGAGTCACAACTGGCCCTTCTAGTTTATTGCAGTAGCTCTGTTTTAAAATCAAAAAAACATGTTTCAAAAAGTACATAATTAAAATCTTGGAACTCCAGTCAAAACCTAAAAGCCAAGCAAGTCTGATTTCATTAGAAGAGAAGAAATTGCCTAGCTAAGAAAAGTTGATGCTTAGGTCTAGAGAAAGGGTGGCTGCACCAGCAGTTGCAAGAAACCCCAGGACAGAGAAAATACAAGCAAGAACAGGTAAAGGACTTCAGGACTGCATGTGAGAAAAGAAAATCAGTTTCAAAGCTTCCACTTTATCAAATGAGATATTTTAAAAGCTTTAAATGCTTTTGAATATCTCCAAGGATGAAGTCTCTACAATCTCCTTGGGCAACTTGTTTCAATGTTTGACCTCCCTCACAGTAAAAAAAAAAGTGCTTTCTTGTATTCAGGTGGAGTTTCAGTGTTTTTAATTTGTGCCCATTGCCTCTTGTCCTGTCACTGGACACCACTGAGTAGAGTCTGGCTCCATCATCCTCAATTCCCATCATCAGGTATTTATATACATTAATAAGATCCCCTCTGAGCCTTTACTTCTCCAAGCTGAACAGTCCACGCTCTCTCAGACTCTTTTCATTACAGATGCCCCAGTCCCTTTGTCATCTTTATGGTCTTCTGCTGGACTCTCTCCAGTGTGTCATTTATATCTCTTGTACAGGAGAGCCCAGAAACCAGATACAGCACTCCAGATGTGGCTCACCAGTGCTGAGTAGAGGGGAAGGATTGCCTCCCTCAGCCTACTGGCAACACTTCTCCTGATGCTTCATCCTAATGCTCCAGGATGCTGTTGGCCGCCTTTGCCTTCAGAGTGCATTGCTAGCTCACATCCAAGCTGTTGTCCACCAGGACCTCCAGGTCCTCTTCTGCAAAGCTGCTTTCTAGATGCTCAGTCCTCAGCCTGTACCGATGCCTGTAGTTATTCCTCCCCAGACGCAGGACTTTGTATATCCCTTTGCTGAACTTCATGAGATTCTTGTCTGTCCAGTTCTCCAACCTGTCAAGGTCCTTCTGAACAGCAGCAAACCCATCTCCTGTACCAGCCATTCCTCCCAGTTTTGTGTCATCTGTGAACACTCTGTCCCACAGTCCAGTTCATTAATGAAGGGGTTAACCAGTATTGGACCCAGTGTTGACCCATGACATACACTACTAGTAACTTGCCTCCAACTGGACTTAGCGTCACTGATCACCACCCTCTGGGCCTCATTATTCTCCCTGTTTTTAATTCACCTCACTGTCCACGTACCTAACGCACACCTTGTCACCTTGTCTGAGGATCTTGTGAGGATGTAATGGGAGACAGTGTCAAAAGCCTTACTGTAATCAAGGTAAATGATACCCACTGCTCTCCCCTTATCCACCAACCTAGTCATCCCATTGTAGAAAGCTATGAGGTTGGTTAAGCATTTGTAAATGCATGGTGACTACTCATGATCACCTTCTTGTCCCTCATTTGCTTGAAAATCATTTCCAGGATTAATTGCTCCCTAACTTCTGCCGTGTTGGAGATGAAACTGACTGGCCTGTAGTTCCCTCGATCTTCCTGCTTGCCTTTCTCAAAGACAGGAGTGGCATTTGCTTTCTTCCAGTCTTCAGGAGCCTCTCCCAACCAAGATCTTTCAAAGATAACTGACATTAGTCATGCAATGACATCACCCTCAGCACATGTGAGTGCATCCCATCAGGTCCCATGGACTTACGTGTGTCCAATTCTTGAGAAATATGTTTATTTGGAGCTTTTTAATTTAAATCATTTCAACACTACAATTACTGACAGGCTCTTGGAATTTGTTGGTTAAGGACAATTAGAGGCATCCAGAAAGGAAACGAGCAGTCACCATTCACACCCAACTCTGAAGAATTCACGGAGCACACATACACATTGAAGCCGCATGCAGCAACTATGGATGTGGCTAAACCTGCATCACAGTAAATTCATTCTGGCGCAGCCCAGGACAGCACTTGAACACATGCAAGAGTAACTACTTGGGCGAGACTTGTGAAACATACCAGAAGGTTAACTGCTCACTAGCTTTGCTGAATAAGTTATCCAAAAGTAATCTAAGTATCATTCGCATTGAGTGTCTGTTTACTAGAAAACTGACGGTTCAGGCGTGCCGAGGCTGACAGGCAGCACTTACCCACAGTGACACTCCATTTTCCACACTGCACTTTGCCATGCAACTGCATAACAAGCTGGCATTTTCTTTATAAAACAGCTGAAAAGCCTGAACTCTGCTCTGCGCAGCAGCAGGAAGCACACTTAGGTGCCACAAAAAACAAAGGAGGGCTTTGCCCAGCTGAAACACTATGCTCCTGCCACATGTCCCTGAGCACATAAACTTCATGTTCGTCCTTTCAGCTGACTGCTGAAATTGGTAGAACTGAAGGCCAGCTTTGGCATATCCGTAACCATTTCTATCCAGGACAAACCACCTCCACCCAGGACAAGAAGGAATTTCCTGCAGTTTGGGTGGACTAAAAAAGCCTCTTGAAATGGTGAGAAAGGGTGTCATTCTGGGCTTTTCCAGTTAAACTCTTAATGCTTTATTATCAGACAGTTAACAAGGAGCACTTTATGCTTTATAAGAGACATGTGCCGTTGTTTGAAGATCTAATGGATGATTTGAAAAGCACAGAGCAGATTGAGTCAACAATCCTTACCAACAGCACACTGTGTTACTTATCACCACTTCCCTCATTTGCAAGTAGGATGCCTCTTGACTCAGCCCCACATTCAGCACCACCTGTTTTTCTCAAAATGTTTTTTTTATTCATTAAAAAGATGTGCTTCATTATCATAATGAAATAAATAGCCCATCCAATGCACCGTATGAATGTTTTTTTCCACATTCATATTCTTAATTTTAGGTTAGCAGTTAGGGATATTACTAAAATTTTTTGCACATATATATTTCTAAATACAAATGTTATTGACAGAAAGAAATCCTGAAAGGGTGTTACATCCTTCCCAGTGAAGCACAATTAAATCTATTCAACTAGACAGACATTATTTAGTAAGCACATTCCACAAGCTACTGATTTTGAAATTATGCTGTAATATAAAGGAACTAATTTCCACATTAATTTGTATTAATGCAATGTCTTAAGATCAAGAATTCTCCTCATCCTGTTCTTGCCTACTGTGAAACCATGGCCTGAATTCCAGAAAAATCTCACACTTGAAAGGCAAAGCCCACAGAAAACTCTTTCTGTTGTGAAGAACAGCTTTTACTCCTGAAGAACAAATGTTTTTTGGCTTTCTCTCTAGATCCACACTATTTATCTGAATGCTTTAGCTAAGGAAATCTTCTAGAAGTTGTTCTTTGCTAAAATCTGTGTTTTGCTCGGAAGCAATTTGATCAGCTTCAGAGTTCTGTAATATGCCTTGCCATACCAAAAAAAAAAAAAAAAGTAAAGAAAAATAAAAATCATTGTCCTGTAAAAAAAAAAAAAACAACCTGTAGAGTTTGGTGAACAGCCAGCACTTTGGTTACTGGTTACTACACTGCTTGGAAATATCCTAGTCTCTTTAAAATCTTCTAAAATATAACCAAGACTATCATAAGTAAACACTTGACCAAAAACTCAAAAGGCATATTCCCCCACCACCGTAGATCATATGCTTGATCCTCATCTCAGAGGTGACTCTGTACTAAGTCCTGTTACAAAAATCCTTCTCCCACAGCCATTTCATTTGCATATCCTGTATAATAAAAGAGCAATCCTCTGTATAAATTACGCCTGTTCATGATTCATCAGGCTTCTTATCATAGACATGGCTTTCTGCACCAATGGACAGAATGGCTCCTACAGGGGGTGAAGTCAGCCAAAAGAGAAGCAACTCGACCATAAACAAAAAGATTAATTAAAACTACTAATTTATGAAAGGAAGGAGGGCGGCAATAACTATATGCTGCAAATTACATAAGTTGTATTTGTCCATCTATTCACGAAGGCAGGCACCCACAGAGCCTTACCTAGCTCTATGATGACACTCGTTGAAATGGTACCCTGGGTAAATTTCACAAATTATATTTAAGAAGCTTTAAAATCATTAACACGTTAACCATGTACAACTTCATTTGTCCCAAGCTATGTTACATAAACATTCTCCTGCTTTCTCTCAAAATTGCACTATATTTTTAAAGCTATTATGAATTCTTATTTTATCCTACTTCTGTTTTGATGGCTCGTAACAGATGGTAGAATTATTTAGTTTGTTTTCAGTTTACTGTGTACCTACATTATATATGTTTAAACCAGAAAGGATGAAAGTGAAGAACAGGAGGAAGACCACCCCTTTGCAGTGCCACGATTAATTCCCTGATGCTGGAGGAAAGACTGCTTCACTCCTCAGGGCTCCTGGGCACCTGCAGCTCCTGCCATAGACCAGCAGAAAGAGAGGGCACTGAAGAAGCTAAACTTGAAAAGCTGCCAGGGAGACTTTCCAGGCAAACCACTGACAGACCAGAAGAAAGAGCACTGCTCTGGAGACCAGAGGAAACTACATGGAGTTTGCGTGGGTTGGGAAAACTCGAAAAGGAGGAATTGGTCCAATTTCAAAGAGGCTCAAATAACAAGATTCACCTAGCAGACCAGAGTTCCCCCTAGCTACACAGCTATCTTGTTCTAGATTATCTGAGTGTTCTCTAGCAAAACGTAAATTCAGCTACTGGGAGGTTTCTGCTATGGCCTAATTTGTTCAGCTTGAAAAAAGAAGTAGCATACCTCCACGCAAAGACTCAGCTCTGAGCTGAGTCAATGAGTTGACAGTGAGACTCAACTGACTGAGCTGAGTCAACTGGTGGAGGTTCCCTGCTTCTAATGATCTTTCCCATAGCTCATGAGATGAGAGATAAAGCAGCAAGTGAAGGAGCTACATAAATATAGGAGCTATCAAAGCTAATATGCAGGAGTAAGCCTCTTAAAGCCCTATAGTTTGTGGGAGAAATCATGATTAAGTTCTTCTGAAATAATTTTGTGCTCTAAAAAACAAGGAACTAGTCACCTACAGTCTCTCAACAGTTAATGGTGAAAAAATAAGATACAAAGGATTACCATTCAACTTACTACAGATGTTTTTCTCAGTATACATGTCCTTTTAAAGTACCTTTTGACAGCACTGACTATAAAAAAGTTCCAACAGCAAAGAAATATAGATGAGAATTTTACCACAAATGACCTGCAGAGTTAAGGCTTCTCAGACACTGAGTTTTCCCTGCATTGCCTGTTGTGTTATACTAGATGCAGAAACAGAGATCTATCTATACACGTGGTTTCAGAAGTGGCAAGTTCTTTATTCGCTGTAACTTCAAAAAGATGAAAGCTCCTAAGGGCAGCTGAGGTCCCCTAAAATATGTTTGGTTCATCTAATAAAAACTATGACAGTAATAATGAAAGTAATAATGCATTATTAAAGCATTTATTTTGAAAAGAAACTAACATTTGAAGCCAAAACTTATCTTTGTACTATGTTCCAAGTTCTGCCAGCCAGAAGGTCTGGGGAGGCCTGGAATTACAGCAATAGGACTTACCTTAATGCAGACCCTAAGAAAATGCCATTAGAGTAGCCATTGTGAGTAGAAGTACCATTACTGACTTCAGACTGGCAAGCAGCCCAACACAGAGACGATCGCTTCCCATGCCAACAGTATTACTCGCTGTCAACATCACTGCTAATGGCGGTGTCTGTCATTTTTGCCACCTTTGACTGTGACATCCAGTCAACAGTAAAGTAGTTTACCAACCTCTGAGTGTGAAGCTGGTTGAATAAAGTGATTACGCATTATGTGAATTCAAAGTATAATACTTATTTAACATGGTTGTAAGACCCACTAATGGAAGTTCCAAAAAACAAAGCATTCATCATATGGGCTACTAAAGCAATACAATTATAAGGATGTCAAAACATCCACACAGAACTACATCTTAAATATTTTTATCCTCACGAATCAAAATAAAAATCCAGGAAATTATTTTGACAATTTCACAGTAAATTCCTCATTTAAGAGGTCAGAGACCTATGAAATCTAAAACATACACACATGCCCTGATTTTGATTTCATTTTTCTGCTGAATTTAATTTTATAGAATCATGGCATCATTGAGCTTCAGAAGGACTGCTCAAGGTCCCTAGTACAACTTCGCCCTGCTCAAGCAGGGTCAACTACAGCAGGTTGACTGGAACCATGTCCAGTCAGGTCTGGAATATCTCCAAGGATCGAGACTCCATGAACTTCACATGGCATGAACTTAACAAGCATTTAGTCTGACAGTCCGCATTCATCTGATAGGTTTTTTCATTCTTTGGTAGCTGAGACAACCATCTGTCCTCAATAAAACATGCATCATACACCACACGGTTAACAAGGGAGAGAAACACTGCTCAGCACTGCGCAGCCCACAGCACGCTGGAAAGCCAGCAGATCCTCACTTCACACAGACAGGAAGGTGGGAAAGTGGTCCAGGAAAAAATAATCTTTTACTGCTGTTCTATGTTGCCATTATTGCTTCATTGAAAATCATTTTTGCATTCTGCATCTTTTTCATGTTTTTAACTTAAACAGCAACAAAAAAATTCTGCTCTAACCACATTCTGCCATCGGAATCAGCTCATGAGGTTCAGAATTATCTACATCAAAAAAACCTACCAAAGCTTGCGATTTTTGTTGCCACATGCTCTGCTTAAAGCTTAAAAAAAAAAAAAATCCTTCAATTTATGGCAATACAAAATAAATCCAGATTATTTTAATATAATTTCTCAAGAAGCACATAGCTTAAAGAGGTAATTAAATTTACCGGAAATATATACTCTAATGAGCAAGAGAAGTATATTATCAGACCAAATAATCTTACTAAAATTTCAGCAGCTGTAAAGAGTTTAAATTACTCCTTTTCAAGATATATCAAGGTGCTCAAAGACAAGATAAAGACTCAAATAGACCATATACTACAAGATAATTATTGAAAATTTAACATACTGAGAAATTCAAAAGGAAGGATAGAAGGAGGAAAGTAGTCAAATAGTCATTGCTATTGCATTTCTATTGCTATTCACTATTGCAAATAGCTCTTACTTCAGTTGACAAACACCAGCATGCTTTATATAAATTTTAAAAAAGTAGAACTATCTCCAGTTTACTGACAAGGATGCTACAGTCCACAGGAATAAAAATAACTTAGTGTGTATGGCTTGCCAATTAAAGAATGAAGAGCAGTGTTACCCAAAGGCTTGGTATCATATCAGGAAATAGGAGAGTGCTCTATGCACAGACACCATCAATGAGAGTTTTCCTCCCTCTTTGTGAGATGCTGTTCCTTGCTTCACTGCAAGACCGCAGCAGACAAAAGCAAGCACAATACGAAATCAGGTCGTATGTATAACACAGTAATGTGAAATTGCGTGAATTTTGGAAGAACAGACAATTAGCTAAACTTCATATGGCATTGGTAGCCAAAGTGCTAAGCTGATGTTGAATGCAACATCAACTTGATAAATACGTAGATAAAATAACTGGCTTAGGGTAGGTTGCTGATTTTAGCTGCTGAAATACTCTCTGCATCTTGCAAATAGATATGCCAATGACTTAAAAGGAATATTACTTACAGATTAGATTTTAATTATGCAATTTTAAATACTTTAATTTTCTGAATATTTATGTGGAATGGTATTATGAAATATGTCTACTACAGTATACCACTCTGAGGTACATAAGCAAAAGAGTGAGGTACACAAGCAAGAGAGTGAGGTACATACCAATAGGTTGCTACTGCAACTTACATTTTTACAACATTCTTGAAATCATAACAAGCAAAAACCAGAAATTCTCAACATATTTATTCCAAACCCTGACAATCTCAAACAAAATATATTAATTAAAAGTAACAGCTCAAAAGGCACACTTTTTAACAAAGTATGATTGGAAATAGCTTTGGCTTAAGACTATGCCAAATTCAGAGCCAACAGAAACTGCTCTGTTCTGTGTAGCAGAGTTTATTACCATCTAGTGAAGAAGCAAGCATAAAAACACAAAGTTTACAGTATCAGAGTATAACAGAGTAAAATAAAGAAAAATCTTGGGGTTTGTTTGTCTATACCTTTGAGTACCTACAGAACCCCACTCTCTAGGATATCACTGAAATCTGCTGGTTGAGATCTTGGATTGGTTTGATTATGAGTATGTAGTTTCTCTCTCTAAAAGAAAAATGGATGGTGTAATTTCTCACTCTGTAATCTCTAAAGAGGACACTGTTCTCGACTTCTTTTAGCCAGCACCACACATCCTGGACACCATTTCTGCACATTTCCCTGTCTGGGCAGAAGTCCCAAAGCAGCTGCAGAGTAAATTCTAGCAAGTCCTGTTGAAATACATCAGTATAAGGAAAAGGGTGACAAAAAGACAGCTCTCCCTCAACTCCAGAACACCCGGCTCCCAAAACAAAGAGGTGAATGGCACACTCACACAAGCCTTGAATTGCTAGGAAACAGCTCTCAAGAAAGGAAGGGACCATTGGTATTTAATCTATCACCTTCCCCTGCTGGCTTACGGTAACACAGGCAAATGCTGACACGAGTCCCACCTGGTTCCGCAGAGCTGGAAGACAGGAATCAATCCAGGTTTACCAAAGTAGCAGAAATCAGAGACATGCCAGAATGAAACCTCCCGAACTCAAACCAAAAACTTCCATACCAAAGGAAAGCAATAATCTCCCACTTTAAATCACAATAGGTAGTGCAATGTAATCATCCATCCTCAAGAGGTAGTCAAGCAATAATTTGACTCTCGCCTTTCAGCTGTTCTGAACGACTTAATTATCATTCTTTGCTAAAACGGATGCAGGAATGATGCAGGTTTTATCCTCCAGCCATGGTTTATGGTGAGTTTGGCTGTTGAAATGAATATTCCAAGTCAATAAAAACAAGCTGAACTAAACACACCTAAAGCTTTTTGCTTGTGCAATGATTTTAAGAGATTTCTAAATAATAACATACAAATGCAGGAGAACATATTGCAAAGACATGTTGGAAGCAAAATTACTGACATTTGCAAGTCTTATATAGCAAACACCTCCTTATCTTTCTTCTTTCCAGATCTACTTTCTTGCTTCTGCACTAGTCCTATGCTTGTACCATACAAGTATGTGGAACACACTAACAGGAAATACTTGGAAAGCATAAAATTTGATTTAATAACTAACAAAACTTATTAAATGATCACTTTACTATAGAGCATTTCCCCTTCCTATAGGAAGGTTATGTTTAACTATAATTTAAAGCATTGATTCAGATCTTGTTTCCAAAAGAGTATTTATACATTAATGGACATACTTAGTTTCACTGATTTTATTTTTTTTTTTACTGATTCATTTTTCACTTCTGGCTTATTTTATCATTTGCTTCAAAGTGTCAGCCTATTACAGACTTTATCTTTCCTGCCTGACTTTTCTGAAGTTTAGATTAATAAATGCATTTATACTAACTATTTACACTGCCACTTTGGAATTACATTTAACACCCTCCATGCAGCAGTACACACTTACCTATTACAGATACACTTTGCCTCTGTAAAATACTGACTACTTAGTACCTCCATCAGAAAAGACAGAATTTTAGAAATTAACTTCTCGCCCACCTACTGTTCACTCAGGATGATCATTAAAGGCATAACAAGTTACAAAACCAGTGGGGTAAAAATAGACATAATTGTTTAAATTATTATTATTTGCCCTTCCAATGCTTTATACTTAAGAGAGACAATAAATCACTTACATTTTGTGACTGAATCCAATTAATACATCTATAAACAAACTAGAATTACTAATTAGTTCTTTGGTTTAAATGCTAGTAATATGGAGGCAGGGATCTGAACTAAAACCATATTTTAAAGTTTCATGTGCATTTAACACTGAGACGGAAAATTTTAAAGTGTGCTTACTTACCCAGAATACTGTAAATCAATGAGTTGTTCCTGTGATACTGGTCACACACTGATAAAATATTGCCTGAAGTTTTTAATGCAATACAGATGCTAAGCTTCCACAGATTTTTAATTTTTTTTTCTTAAACACTGGCTGCTTTCTTTACCACAGGGTGGTAGTAAAGTGGTTTAACACTTTTAAACTGCTCTCTCCCTCAAATAATGTAAACCTTCAAATCAAATAGTAGTTATCTTGCACTCCAAAGAGATAATTGTGGCTTATAAAGATGTTTTTGTACATATCTTAGCCCTTTTGTCCAGAGGACTGCAATATTTTGTTGATCGACTGCAACAGTATTTTGATGAAGCAAGGTATGTGTCCAGCACAGATGTGTAACAGGATGCCATTTTTATTAGAACCAAAGAAATTCTCAGTCAGATTAATATCTGTAGGCTTTGATGTAAAAGAGCTTGTTAAATAGGCTCCCAGAATGGTCAATTTGCTCGTTTAATTGACTCACTATTCTTTCCTACTTTTCTTAATTGGGTGAGTAGATAATACAGTATAGGAATAAAATTACATGCTGTGTAAATTCTGCTACAAAAATTATGGTAAAACAGTTCAGAATGAAGCACACTTCAATTATGTAATTAAAAAAAATACATTTCAGTGACATTGCAAGTCCCCCTTTAACTGTTCCTGGCATGAAAAAACAATGGAATAATAGTTAAATTTAAAAATAACTTATTACATGTTATGGATTGAAATGCACAGTCAGGGCACCCAGAATAACATTAACTTTGCCCACTGAAGACAATAAGTGACAATCATATGATTAAATAATTTTTTGTATTTGTAGTCTAAAAAATAAAAATAACTGGATTTAAAAAAAAAAAAAATGCATCTCTCCTGCTATCACAATATGGCAAACTCACTGAAATATTGCTCTGAAGTTGCAAGGTTCGAGTTAAAAAAGCAATTAAAAACCAGCAAATTACATCAAGACATGGCAGAAAGGTGGTGATAGAGGCAACATTAAAAACCCCCTAGATGCTAAGAAGCAGAATAATTACTAAAGCATTCTCGCCCATTCTACTACCTAGTCAGATCTCCTGGCTTTCTCAGATAATAGAGAGAAAATATTATGGTCCTAGAAAACATTATCAGATGCAGACAATATCAAACACACAGAACACCACCTAATCTACTTTACTGCCCTGGAAATTAAGAAGGAGAGGTCATCATTCCTCTGCTAGAGAAGTAGTAAAGTCACACTTGAGAGGATTTATCTGCACTACAAATCACTCCATCAAGCCAGGCTGCCTCTGTTCATTCACTGAAAGCAACACCTCCTCCTGCAGAAAAGATTCATGCGGGAATCTTCTCGAACAGCCTTCCTGACAGACATACAGGTAGTGGGAGTACTTAGCCTTCCTCTGAGCTCAAGCTCTGCTACCATATGATGTTTTCCAACATCATCTTTCTAAAGGGGGCTGGTACACCGTGGGCAAGTATTCCTGGCCATGGTAAGTACTGTCGGATGCATCAGCTCAGAGAGCTTACTTCACCCAGGATTCCAGGTACACAAAATATAAAACCAAAATGTGGTCTAAGGCATCATAGCTAATCTCAGTCATTTCTTCTGCCTGACTTCTGAAACAGTTTGGCTTGTGGGGATTCCACAACTTCTTTGGTTGAACATAAGGGAAAAAAAAAAAGAAAAATCCCTGAATATCAGATGATATTCACAAATAGATTTGCTTGGCAGAAAAACTCAAAATTTTTTCAAAAAAAAATTAAGATTTGAGAGTAACCCTACAGAGCATACCAAATTTTTTTCTCCTTCTCTCTTGTATATAACCCTCCATTAAATAAGCAACCTGCTTCTCCCAATAATAATAATTAAAAAAACCCCTACAAATTGCTTTTCTACTTTTAAACCTAAGCAAAATGCCACAATGATCAGTGCCTTGTAAGCACACAGAAAGAGAACTAGAGAATTAAAACACAGCATATCCCAACACAGCTTCAATTCCAGACAACCCCAAACAAATGGTCTGCTTATCTGTTTAGGACCTTACTTGGAGCAGATCCCTATGGTATCTGACGGCCATTTCTCATCCATTAGCCCTAAAACCTTCACAGTAACAGACCCGATCACCAGCAAGATGCTTTCACACAAGAGTCCACTCCTAGACTCAAGGCACATTTTAAAGCGCTTTCTAGATCAGAATTCAAATGTGTTCCATCTAAACATATTCATGAAGTGAAAACGTGATTGTCGCTGAAATTAAAAGATTTAGAAGTCCTCTATGCATCACAGCTCAAATACATCAAAACTTCATTTAAATACTCCTACAAGTAAAAAAAATACATTTACCAACCTTCTGGCATTAACTATTTCTTTTGGTAAAAGTTTGTATTTTAAGTTGTTTTCCTTTTCTTCGAAGAAGTGCTGGCAGACTGTTCCAAGCCTGTCACTTCACTGCAGCTTATCTTTTTGTTTCATTGATCTTCTGAATCAGAAAATTCCCACACTTTAAAAACTAACAGAAATGTAGTTTTGGGTGCTAGTATACTAAGACTTAAAAATATTCAGAATAGCATGAGTATTTTAAGTGAAATATTTTCTCTCATTCGTGCCTCCCCAGCTACTCTATTGGACAGAGATTTTCTGTGCAAACACTTAGTACTGCTGTCCCCCTGGTCTTAAAGGTCTGCTTCATGCAGATGGACAACTTGCGTACATTTAAATAGCAAGTTACCATCACGATCACCTGCAGCAAAGTTTCAAAGTCTTAAAAAGCAAAATAATTTAAAAACCAGTAACAAGACATTGTAACTTATCACCATTGTTTTAGGACAGAACCGTCTGACCAACTGAAAGCAGTTTTCTCCCTTGAAGAGGTTTTGAAATCATGGCTAGAAGGGTCACTAATTCCACAGGTATCCAAGCTGAAAAAACAAGAGAAAAATAAATTGCTTATAAGCCAGTAACTCTTCTTTTAGACCAGAGCACAAAGTTACTATTGTCCCTATTTGATTTTCTTTCAGCATGACAAACTTTAAATCAGACAACTGGGCCCTGGAGAAGCATGTGGCATGGCTTATTTTTGTTGCTAATCATCAAGATAAATTATCTTTTCCCAGTCTCATCTGACCAAAAAAATTCTCCAGGAAAATAATTATCTTCAGAATCTAGGAGGTGCAGAAGCACTTCCATGGTAAGCAATGTTCACAGAGCTTCACAGGAGTCTACTTTAACAGACAATCAAGCTGCTTAAAGACGGCGCTTTCTAGTACTTGGGAGAACAGACTGACCCTCACCTCACTACAACCTCCTTACACGTAGTTGCTAAGAGCACTAAATCCTCCCCTCAGCCTCATTCTGCCCAGGCTAAAAAACCCCAGTTCCCTCAGCTGCTCCTCACAGGACTTGTGCTCTAGACCCTTCACCAGCTTTGTTGCCCTTCTCTGGACACGCTCCAGCACCTCTATGTCTTTCCTGGAGCGACAGGCCCAAAGCTGGACACCATATTCAAGGTGTGGCCTCACCAGTGCTGAGTATAGGGGGACAATCCCTTCCCCACTGCTGCTGGCCACACTATTTCTGATACAAGCCAGGATGCTGTTGGCCGCCTTGGCCACCTGGGCACACTGCTGGCTCATATTCAGCCGGCTGTCGTCCAACACACCCAGGTCCTTTTCTGCTGTACAGCTTTCCAGCCACTCCTCCCCAAGCCTGAAGTGTTGCAGGAGGTTGTTGTGGCCCAACTGCAGGACCCGGCGCTTTGTCTTATTGAACCTCATACCACTGGCCTTGGCCCTTCGATCCATCCTGTCCAGATTCCTCCATAGATCCTCCTGTCCTTCAAGCAGATCAACACTTCCACCTAACTTGGTGTGATCTGAAAACTGACTGAGGGCACACTTGATCCCCTCATCCAGATTGTTGATAAAGATGTTAAAGAGGACAAGCCCCAATACTGAGCCCTGAGGAACACCACTGGTGACCAGTCACCAACTGGACTTAACTCCATTTACCACCACTCTTTGGGCTTGGCCATCCAGCCAGTTTTTTATCTAGCAAAGGATAGGCCCATCCAAGCCATAAGCAGCCAGTTTATCCAGCAGAATGCTGTGGGAAGCAGTGTCAAAGGCTTTACTAAAGTCTAGGTAGACAACATCCACAGTCCTTCCCTCATCCACTAAGCAGATGACCCTGTCATAGAAGGAGATCAGGTTAGTCAAGCAGGACCTGCCTTTCATAAGCCCATGCTGACTGGGCCTGATCACCTGCTTGTCCTGTATGTGCCTCGTGATGGCACTCAAGATGATCTGCTCCATAACCTTCCCAGCACTGAGCTCAGGCTGACAGATCTGTAGTTCCCTGGATCCTCCTTCAAGCCTTTCTTGTAGATGGGTGTCACATTTGCCAACCTCAAATCAACTGTGACCTCCCTGCTTAGGCAGGACTGCTGATAAATGATGCAAAGTGGCTTGGTGAGAACTTCCACCAGCTCCCTCAGTACTCTTGGGTGGATCCCATCCGGCCCCATAGTCTTGTGTGTGTCAAAGTGGTGCAGCAGATTGCTAACCATGGGTTATGGGGGCTTCATTCTGTTCCTTTTCTAGCTCAAGATGCTGGACACTCAGAGAACAACTGGTCTTATATTAAAGACTGAGGTGAAAAAGGCATTTGGGACCTCATCCTTTTCTTAATCCTTGGTCACTATGTCTCTCCACGCATCCAATAAAGGATGGAGATTCTCCTTAGCCCTCCTTTTGTTTCTAATGCATTTATAGAAACATTTTTTACTGTCTTTTACTACAGTAGCCTGATTAAGTTCTGTTTGGTGCTTTGGGTCTTCTAATTTTCTCCCTGTATAGCCTCATGTCACCCTTGTCGTCCTCCTGACCTGCCTGCCCCTTCTCCCAAAGATCATAAACTCTCCTTTTTTTTCCTGAGTTCCAGCCAAAGCTCTCTGTTTAGCCAGGACAGTCGTATTCCCCGTTGGCTCGTCTTATGGCACACAAGGACAGCTTGTTCTTGTGCCTTCAGGAGTCCTTTTCTGAAGAACACCCAGCCTTCCCGGAATCCTTTGCCCTTCAGGACTGCCTCCCAAGGGACTCTGTCAGCCAGGCTTTTAAATAGGCCAAAGTCTGCCCTTTGGAAGTCCGAGGTGGCAGCAGTCCTACTGACCCCCCCCTTTTCCTTCGGCAAGAATCAAAAACTGTCATTTCATGATCACTATGCCCAAGATGGCCTCCAGCCATCTCATCACTCACCAAGTCCTTCCAAAACACCATGTGTGGATCAGTGCATCTCAGACCCAGCCTGTGTGTCCAGACTGGTCTCTAGTCTGTTCTCTAGGCCCCAGTGAGGCCAGATGTGGCAGATTTGAGAGCACTTGTACTCTGGAAACGGGACATCAAAGTTAGCCTGGCAGATGCTCACTGGATACGTGCAACCCTCTCAAGGGTACAGCTGTCTATAGACAAGAGAAATGCAAACTTACAGTTCAGAGACGCTTGACTGCTGTCTCCACCTTCCACTGCCACAGCCAAGGCCTTCACACACCACACTCTCCACATAATCCAGACTCAAAGAGTTCATTAGCTATCATGAAGGAACTCAGAAGTTACCCTCCACTGAGGCAGGAACATTCCTCTTGTGGCCCTCACCAAAGCATGACCTAGTCTGTCCTCCAGAGGAATGTTACAACTGGTGAGAAGAGAAACCCAAACCCCTCTTTCTACCCTGGCCTGACTGAAACAGAAAAAAAAATACCAGCCAGAATTAACAGAGATGGAAACTGGGAAGAACAAAGAACAGTCGAGGACACTTTCCCAGCCATTTTGGTATAATACAATCTTCCCCATCCACACCTGTTCTGCTCTGGCACAGCAGCAGCCCCTGAAGCACTCTGGACTCCTCGACCTTGGAGCGATCTATCAATTCCAGCTCCTGATGGGCCCGAGAGCCCTAAATGTGTCACTGGCAGTGCCCTTCTTTTGTGTGCCTGGATGACTTCTTAGGTCACCTGCTGTTTTCCCACCAGCTGATGCAACATACAAGGCTAGGCTTTGCACAAAGAGACCTTTGGGACAGGCCTTGAGGCCTAGAGCCGTGAGCAAGGACAAAAACCAATGCATGGGCAATTGAAGCATGAGTGATGGAAATGGCTGCCAGACCATGATAAAAAGAGCCCCTGATATCCCGACAGGAACAATGCAGAAGCCCGATTCCCACCAATCTTAACTGCGGAGTATTAATTCAGTATTATTCATCCTTTTAGAGACTTTGTTCTTCCTTCTTTTGTGGTTGCTTGTACTAGTAACTTAATACTCTTCCTTGTCATTTCTTTGTAGTAATAACACTGAATAAATTTATCCTGAAGAAAATGCGAAGTCAAAGAAAAAAGGCAGCAACAAGGTACAGAAATGGGGATACCCTCAAACCTAGAAAGAGGAAATGGATTGAAAAGGTATGCAGGATCAGCTGAGGAGTATTTTTCCTCTAGGTCTTGCAAACTCCAGAGATTTACCTTCAATCAGTAAAAATAATTAAAATTTTGTATATAGAAGAACTAAAAAACCAGATCTCTCCCACCACTTCCTTCACCATACAGACAGCAAGATGGAAATGAATGTGACAAGAGAAGGAGCAATTTGGGCGTAGACTCCATGCATAACCTTTATAACTTAAGAGCAAGGGAAAACTACCATTGTTTGCAATACCGGATTTTGGTGCATTTAGAAGAGATACATTTAGAAATCTTTCTGAATGGCAGATGCTCTTATTGTCCCATGAAAGAGCTAGGACAAAAAAACTTGTTTTAGAAATGTGCTAAAAAGCTACCAAAATCTGAATCAAGTGGTTGTTCAGGAAACTGTCTTAGGTTGTGAGGTGCCACGTTTTATCTGAACTCTAGGGTAGCCTCAACTGCTCCGGGCCTTACGTTTTACATCTCAGTATACTCAGGTTCACTTTGCTACAAGTCATTAGAAATAAAAGGGTCTAGGATAGGGGCCAGACTCTAAGAGGATTTGTTGTATGAATTGGTGACTGATTAACTCCAAAATTGGAAAGCTGTCAAAAAGGATATCGCAATCACTTCACTTTCATTTAACTCAATAAACGAACAATCACAAGGAGTAAAGAGACATTAACTACTCTTTCTTATTATTTAATTACTTTATATGTATTATATTTCATACATATACATATATATATATATATACTTACACACACTGGCACACTTAAATAAAATGCTATTTTGTCTCCCAGAGGCTGGGATCAAAGCTACACTAGGTTTTTACCCAGCAGCTGCAGTTTTCCACTGCAGACATCACTGAAGGAACATCACTGATGCCAAATCCAGCAAGTCACGTGGTTTTTTATTGTTACAGTTTTGGTCTCAGTGATGACAGTGTCTGGGCAACCTTACCTATAACTACAGCAGAGGTTTTCCCCTCCTCACATCCCTGTGGAGGAGCAATGGCTTCACTTTTCTATCTACAAAATCCCATGCAAAAATATGGATGTGTGCCTCAAACAACACATGAAGTATGACCAAGTCCAATTGCCTCAGATGGCCAGAGCACACATGGCAAGTCACATCAGATGATGCATTGCATATGTATGGTGCTCGCGCGTGCACTCTGGTACAGACTCTCCATTGACTTCAGAGTAAGTATGAAACTACCCTACACTGTAAATGGACATCTGGCTGATACCTAACACATCGTGGTTATTAGTCCGGGATTTCCAGGTGTCTAACAAATAGAAGAATGTCAGAAGGCATCCAGCAGTCCAGCCAGAAGAGCAGCAGTCCCACAGACATCTCAGGGAAAACTGCCAATTCTTTCCTTCCCCATTACAACCCCAACCTGGCCGAAGCTTTGTAACATTACACCTAAGCAATCAACTGAAAAAAAATATGGTTTCTATGGCTACAACTAGGGGGAAAGAGATGGTGTTTTTTTTTTCTTTTAAACCCTTTCACATCAAAGGGAGTTGTGCCAACAGAGCACACAGCTGCTATAAGGAAACTTCCAGTAATGCAGAATTTAAACCTACGGGTTACATTTAAAAATTGTCAGATCTGGAAGAGTCTAAGCTTCAGTATTACCCCTAGCACAAGAAGCTTTAGACCCTGAATCACAGTGTAATGACAATAAAAGATTTCTCCAATAAATAAATAAGCCATAGAGGCACAGAGCCTTCACTTGCAGGGGAACCCATTGGCTGTGGAACCCATTGGCTGGGGAACTCACTGGCTCAGTCTCAGTTACTAAACTGGTAAGCTCATGCAAATTCCCTTTACTCCCAGTAAATAGAAGGATTACAAAACAGTATTTTTAGAAGCACAAGGTCCCATTTTTATACATGATTTATGCTGCTAGCAATCTAAAGCAAACAAGTTTTTCTCCAAAACTTGAAAATATTTGATCTATAAAATTGCTAAAAAATTATGTAATAAATGCATTTATACTGATTACACCTTTCCCCTTCCATAAAACACACACAGTTTAGAATTAAGAGGTAGCCATTTCTAATCATGACACTGAATTGAAGACTGTTTTTGCAGACTTTTCACAGATTGCTAGATTCATACTTCCTAACCAAGAACCTTAGTTCCATGTTTCCTATGGTTCAAGGATTTAAAAAACACACACATTTCCATTTACACAGTATATGCCTTCATTCTTCCTACTCCCTTTCTTTTACATCCTCTTTCCACTTCTCATGTGTCCTCCCAGGCCCCCAAAATTGCTCTTTACAATGCAGCAAATACAATTTTTCCCTGCATCTAAACCAGCTTTTCCTTTGATTTTTTTTTTTTTTACTGTAGTGAAGAACTATCAAGACTGCAATACTTGTTACAAGAAGTAGCACCAACTTAGAGGAGTACACGAACAGAATAGACATTTTTGTACTTGATGTTTATCAAAGTTCTCTCAGATCAGACAGTATTATCATCTTCCCCTCCATCACCTGACAGGACTGTGGCTTATGCTTATGCCACTCACACTAAGAAGTAAGCCTGGCTGTCACTCTCCAGCCCACTCTCCAGCCCATTTCCAGCAAATCAGATACAGGTTTCCAAAACCGCACACACTACTGAAAGAATAAGCTTATGCTTGTCAGAAGTTATTAAATAGTAAATATAAACAGAAGGAACTTCAAAAGGATGCACGATTTAGTCTGCCTGACACTAGTTCATAAAAACTCAAAATGGAGAAGGTGCTTATAAGGGTGTATAGGGTGTCAGGCTCTAATTTCTGAATCTCAAGGAGGGCAAAATCTGCCATTTCCTTCTTCTCAACTGTCAGAGAGGGCTGGGTGCTAGAAGCAGGCTAAGCCATGGCAGATACAGTGCTGCTCTCTGCCAGCAAATTCAGGTGCTCTCTTGCCCCTGTGCCAGAAATTCCTCCTCACCTTCATTTCTGCTGAGACCAGGTGCTCTTAATGCCTCGGTGCTGAACTATGTCTTCAAAACACAGAAACAAACCAATTCTTCAGTACCTTCCAGGATCAACCAGATGAAGACTCTCCAAATCAAAAAGCAGCAGCTACTTAGCTTACTGCAAAAGGTTCCAATATCCTTCCTCATAAAAAACCATATAGGGAGATACTATTTGAGTAAACTCTACCTGCTCTACTGTAACACAAGAAGAAAGGGTCAATTTTCCAGGAACAAAGGATCCTGAACCAGACTCCACGGCAGTGGAGTCAGAATAAGCCAAGAAAAGAGCCCTTACTGTGGAGGGCTTCCTCATGGTTCTCCTAAGGCATCCAGACACACTTGTCCTGAAAGTCTCCAAGAGAGAACTACAAGGAGAAGCGTGCTTATATATGTACTGTCTTCACACAGAAACAGGTCCTTTGGGAATGATTTGTTCAGGCTTGAAGGGAGATTTTTGAGTGGGCTGATGAAGTCTCATCAGGCACCTGAGAGATTTCAGCAAAGAATTTACCTGAATTTTTAAGTTCTTAAACAATGTCCAGTCTTTTGGCCTTGTATCTAGGCTACAAGCAAAGTCAGAACATACAGCTACCTAAAAAGATGGAAAAGATGAATAATTTGGGTTAGGAAATAAAATTCACTACTTACATTCAGAGTGCCTTTTTCTTACATAGAGAGACTTGACTCCAGTAAACTTACTCATCCACATCTGCACCAGTTGCCCTAGGTTTCTTCCATAGCCAGGAAAAACAGGCACATCTAGGAACATTTCATTTGTTTTATATATCTACTTCAGACTGAGCCATAAACACTCTAGATACAGATGTTCCTATTCCTTTCAATTAACTAGTAATTTTTTCATAATCAACTACTCTAGAAGAAACCAATAATGTTGCAGAAGTTTGTATGTAGCCTGCTGCATCCTATTTTAGTTGTCTGGGTGGCAACTGAGTAAGTCAGTACTACTGGCTATTTCCCATTTTCTTTTGCAGATGCAGAAGCAAGCAGAAAACCAGAGGAGGGAGAATCAGTGTGTGTAAGAAGCAACACTGGCTAGAATGTGAATTGCCAGTAAAGATAAAACATGAAGAAATGTTTCTGCAGGTACATCACTCATGGAGCAGCCATGGCACTTACATCACAGAAGTAAGTGTATGTTGTTTGGGTTTTTAAATGTTACAAGACAAAGAATCAAAGATGGAATTATGATTTTTCTGCTCAATTAAACTATTTCTGTATATAGCTGTTAACATTGGAATGTGAGAAACTATGTATGAACACAAGAAATACTCAACCATGTTGGACCAATAGTCTATCCAGTCCTGTATTTTGGCTCTAATAAAAGATGGTAGAAAATGCTACATAGCGGTTGCATGTGAGGTGGACCATGCTCCACAAGCACCCATTGCTGTAGTTTAGAGTGTGCAAAATAAGATGGGCTCCCAACAAAACTGAGAGAATATTAGCTATATCTGAAATGTCACTGAAAACTGTAGCCTGTTACATGGTTAAGTAAGTTGCCAAGTTAAAAATAGAAACTGCCATTCTGACTACAGCTGTGAGATGCATTTCACTGATGGGCTGACTTTTATCTGGTTCACATTTTATTTAAAACGAATGAACCCCTTAAAAAAAAAAAAAACCCTAACATTGTCAAATGTTACCTATTTCAGAACACCAAAACCTGCAGTGCTGACTGCAGAGAGAAATTAAAAGCAACCCAGTATATCGCAATACATGTTGTCCTCAGTAGCAGGCCAGCAGAAAAGCACTGCGATGAATCTGATGATGAAGATTTTCTTATTTCTGTGTTAGGAAAAGAGAGTTAGAAACCTAAAAAGGTATCTTTAACAGTTGCTCTTCATGGATGCTAAAGAGGGACTAGTCTGCATGGGTTTGAGTCTGCCTTCAGGGCATCATATTCCCCTATACGTTTAGAGCTGTATATAGACAGCTACATAAACAGTGTAACCACATAAATCATACCACTCATCTCCATTATCAGCAGCTCTCCAGCAATAGACAAGAATTTCAAGCCAATCTCCAAAAATCAACCAGCTGAATGGCCTTAAAATATACAGACAATACATTACCTGAAACTTCTGAAAGATGAAATATTGCTAAGGTGAAAAGCAAGTTTGATACATTTTATTTATTTCTTCTGTTGTGAAATGTGTCTTCAAAAGGAAAGAGATGGTTTTAAAAATTGTATTTGTACAGCACTTCATTTTTCAAAACACAAGGAACCAAGTACACTCATTCAACACCCACGTAACTTCTGAAGAGATATTTTCTAGGCACCTGTAAATCACTTCACTTGCATACAGTCGATTAACTGCACATACATGTACGGGTAAGAGAGGCTTCAAACCCCATGCATGCTGCTGGACTTGAGCACCTGGTCATTTGTCCATGTCAAAAGAGAAATCAGTCTACTGCAGGAAGGGGTATTTATTGCTACATGAGACAGCGGGACCAGCTGCAAGAGAAAAAGCCACACACAAAAGTGAACACACCTGGGGAAGTCGTATCCCCAGACCGATCTCACATACGCTAATCTCTCAGCACGTCACATACAATATTCTCTCTTTAAGTGTGTATTTTTCTTTGATGTACATATATTACACTTGTTAATGCTAATGAGAGTACTGAGGAACTCTTGAGAACAAAGGGAAACTAGGGCCCCAAGGGATATGCACTGGCTCCTGGTGACTGCCGTAGTTTGGGCTGCCTGAAGTCCTGAAAACGAGATAAAGCATATGTGCACTTCATTGCAACACTGCCATAGTGAAGTTTGGCTTATATATATTTTAATCAGAGCTGCTGAAAAAGCTTCAAAGAGCCTACAGCATACAATTTAATTAGCTATTTGTTAGAGAGAGACTGAGGTCTCTGAAATTCTGACATCCGATAAAGAACAAGCACATTCCGTCTGAGGTGCTATGTAAACAGTTCTGGTTCTGTAAGGGGACAGCAGTTTGTAATTTAACATCCTAAGCCCTGACTTACCAAGAAAGAACCTGCCATCTTCAAGTGAAGTCCTTCAATTTGAATGGTAGCCTGGAAATAAACCCAGCCTTAAAGATCATGTCCCAGCCAGTACTAAATCAGCCTGCAGTGACAGCTCCGCCGCTTCCTGAGAAGCAGTGAACTGCACGGGCCAAGCTAGAAGAGATGGAACAGCTGATACAACAGCATTTATTCACACCTAGTTTCAAATAGATCAGATTTATAAATTAAAAATGGAAGTCTTTCAACCTGCTGTAACTTCCACATTTTGGACACAAAGATGAAATAAAATCTCATTGAGACCATCTGTTAGACTGGCAGTCATTGCAATGAGGGGGAAACAATATAGATGCAGCAATCTGAAGAGAGAGTATATATACAGGATTGTTTGCTGCTTCTGACACCTTTCCTTCTTGAAATTAAACTTTTGCTGTCATTTATGCCTTAAAAATATGCAGTCCAAGAATATATTCCCTTCTTACCTCAAAATTTCCCTTTTATCAGGGAAATTAGGGAAATTTATTTCCCTAAACCTGCTTGTTTTAAAGGTGAAAGGCATACTCCAGATGGTATCACAAACCAGAAGGCACTCCGTAGAAGTGATTTATTGCCTTTAACTGAACACAGAACCCTTAGATCTCCAGGTTCACAAACTGTGGTGGCCTTGAGGAAAAAAGAACTAAAATATTTTTCTTCATTCTACGCATCTACTTTTAACTAGAGGCATTTAGCACACATCTCCTCATTACATTCATCACGCCGTATTTGAGCAGCTTCTCCAATCACTTGTGATTGCACAAACGTATCTTCTGCTAGAGCCTGAAAGGCGGCTGCTGCTGCTGGCTCCACCTCTCAGCTCTGCAGCTTTTATGAATGACTAGCAATCACTGACAATGAATGACTGCCAACTGCCCACTCAACCCTTTCTACTCTTCCCTGCACGTACATACTAGAGAAGCAAACAAGCTCCATGACTGCAAATGAGCCTTCAATACACTTTCCAATGTATGGCATTCATTTTTCAAAACAGGAACTAAATGTTCTTCCGGATACTCAAGACTATAGAAATTAAATATTAAAAGCTTATGCAACATCCTTTTTCTTTTTTTTTTTTTTTTAACCAGATAGATAACTTTTTAGGCTTTTAATCAAAGTGAAATTGTCTCATTCTGAATGCTTCACTGCTTCAGCAACAAACAGGAAAACTGGAATTAAAGAGCCCTCACCTACTTTCAGAAGCATGAGATTTATCTGGAGCCAAAACATAAAATTTGTCAGTTGTTCTGCAGAACTATATTGGTAATGTTGAAACATAAAAAAATCTTTCTATTCAGAATGCAGTTTCTTCTATACCACTAACTCCTTAATTTAACGGATATGTAAAACCAATCAGTACTATTTTGCTTGTTTATTACAAGGAGAATGGCCTATAAAGAACATTATATGCCACAGTAGTTACCATCGCAGCCCCATCAATCTAAATTTGTGACTATAAGCCGAAGGTGAAAAAACCCACACAGGAGAAAGTTTTGTATTACAGATTAGTTACTAAGGCCAAACGTCAATCAAGAAGTAGCTCATGCTCAGACATCACTCTGTTAGAACAGAGAAGAACATAAAAAGCAAGGTATGCTCTATTGCATACTGCTTAAGACGCCTTTTCAGTTCTTCCAACCCTGCAGCCCAGTATTGCCACTGTTAGGAACAAGCAAGCTAGAACAAGCTAGGGAAAAGTTGTCAGAAGAGGCAGTGTCCAATGTCTTCTGCATGCCTAAAGCTCGACCCAGCTAAAACAATAAGTGAGTGAAGAGATCTGAGCACAATAAATTACCATCAAGAATACAACTCATCATTTTGAGTATATGTAAAAAATGGAAAATGGGACACTTTCAAAAGCAGCTGATACTGAAGCTTAATCTCATATCCCGGTGCCTAACAAGTTTCAAGAATAGACTTGAAAATATAGTATAATGCACTTGAAACTTATACACCATGTTTCAGTGTATATTGCTAAATAATGACCATGAACAACATAAGTAAAGGCTGGAGGGTAGGGACACGGGCCCTAAAGGGATCTTGTCGGTACCTTTAAAACATCAGCAAATTTAAGAAATTTAATGCACTAATAAGTGTTTTTAATGTAAATGTGTTGATAACCAGACAATGGTACACGGGTTGCAAATCCCATTCTCCATACACCTCTAATTGAACTAGGCTAAATAAAGCTACTATTCACACGCTGTTCATGTGAGCATGAAAAGAAAAAACTAGGTAGCAATGTATACAGTGTCAGAAGTATTTCAACAGCTTTGTCTTTGTGTCAAGGGTTTGACTTCAGCTGAGACCCATGAAATCATCACAACATGTTTCAAAACGTTTTAGTGAACTTCTCCTCAGGTGCTACGGCCTAAAGCAAACTGTTTCCTTTCCCCAATTCCCAGCAAATACTGATACGCACAAGACATGTAAAGTGGTGTGAAATGGATGATGAAGCCAGCATTTCCTTTGTGTTCTGAGAAACAGTATGAAAACAAACCCTTAGCAGCAATTTATTTTGTTGTGGTTTTCATTTTTTGTTTTTGAGCCTTCTTGCAAAACAAAAACACAAGGACAAAGAAACATAACCATTTTGTCTATACTTAAGGAAGATCAAATGGCTACAAAGGAAGAAGAGTTAAGAAGACCTGAAGATGAGGATGAGCACATCCATACCCAGTTAGCTTGCTTTCCATCTCCAGCAGCATTAGTCTTATAAAAGATGATCACCTCTGACTGAATTTTGCTTTGCTTACTTACATCTTTGTAAGATCAGAAGCTACCACAAAACAACCACTAGAAAAGTGGAAGGTGACAGAGGCAGACACAGCCTTTGAAGTCCTCTAACCCAGTTACAGCTTGCTGTCTTTCCCATCCCACCACACTGACGTCCATCTGTAAACAAAGCATGTCATCCACCTGGATGTTTGCCACGCACAGCTTTTGAGAGCTGATCAGTCTGCACTGGCTGGTTTCTAGGCCAGATACCCAGGGCTGACAATCAACCATTACGATTCTAGTTGTCAAGTAAGATTTTTGTTACATGGTATCTGCCATCATTTTTGCTTCTGACACAACAAAAATGAATATTTTCAACACAAGAACAGCATTACTCAGTTTTACAGATCTCATGGTCATCCTCAAGCTTCAGGCAAGTCTGATGATCCCCAGCTGACACAGGTTTTTCACTCACTACCCCACAGAAAGGAGCAAACAAAAGGGCAGGGGATAAAACCTGCCAAAGCTGCTATCCAAAACAGTCAATGTGTCCCCAAATTTGTTTACATTTGTAGTTGCTCCCCTGGATGTTTTGCATTTTCAGTACAGTCAACATGATTGCTTAATACATTCACACTAGTGCTATTCATAGCACTAAAATCTCAGTAATTCTGCTCTTTCTTTTGATCTATTTTTGCAGGTGTTCTGATGCTGATATGATTAGGCTGAAAGCCTACTTCTTTGTCTGAAAGTAATTCTGAGACAAGACCAAAAAACCTTTATCACTGCAAGATCTGAAATATCATCAGTCTTAGGGACATAATTATGGATTTTTTCTAAGCTATTTAAGATTCTTGTTACAGATGATGACTAAACAGTACTAACCATTCTTTCAGATCCAATTCAAACAACTTTTGTTTTATGATCATGGAGAAAGGCAACATGTTAGGCATTGTAACATATTCAGGAAGACAGACAGTTATGTTCACACAGCACAAAATCAGCTCTTCAATTATTCTTGATTACATCTATACTGCCCATGTGGAAATAACTGAGAGCTGCATTTCAACTTCAGCAGGGCACATTTATTGCATTAATTATTTGCAAACTGTCAAAAACCAGCATTGTGTTTACCTAGAATACATGTATCACCCTTACTCCATGTCTTCACATTAATAGACATGTAATAATTCAGCTATTTGAAGGGTTGTCTCCAAATAGGACAGCTACACTGATATTTTGAAAGCTGTTTTTTCCATTTCTCATGCCCTATTCTCTATATAAATTATGTAAATGAAAGTCATTTATTAAATCCTTCAGAGTTGCATCCAACACAAATCTAAGCAAGAGATACATGCCTGACTACGGTGACAACATTTCAGATCTTGCTGATTCTGGACTAAAATAAGATCTGTGAAGCATTGCAGAGGCAGAGAAAAGCAGATGCAGTGGGTTTGGATTTTTTTCTTTTTCTCCATTGAAATCCAAGTATTCTCTATTAAAAAAAACCTATATATTACTTGTCAACCAATAGTGAACCACCTTTGTAGCATCTATATCCTCTGTGAAAACACACCTTTAGCAGGTATGGCCACCACCTCTGCCCACCCCAGCCTCAGTGAAAGGCACTGGGCACTGCCTGTAATCTGGCACCAGGAAAGCAGCCTCCCTCCCAGAGCTCAGCCTGAGCAGGGGCCTCTGCTGTGCCAGGGGTAGCTACTCCAGTAGCAGTTGGGGACCAGGCTGTGTGGTATATTACCACTGTAAATAATGAGTCCCACACTGCCTTCAGCACGTTTATGGTCCCCTTTTGTGCAAACTGTAGCTTCTAAGAAGTGCACCCTGGTTCCCACACTCTGGCAGTTAGAAACCTGTGTTCCCCTAGCTGAACACATGCTTGATCCACCTTAACCAGGGGTTGACCTTTCCCAGCAGCAACCTGGATTTGATGGTGCCATAAAATGTCCCCAAAGATCCAGAAACCAAACCACAAACTGCAAATGCCATCCTCAAGCAGCAGCTGGAGTAGGGACACTGGCACATGTCCTGCGGTCCCCAGGGGCTACTTGTGCAGAGGCTCAGCACCTGCACCAGCACACTCCCAGGGAATGCCTGGACTAAGGCTTCTAGCTGACCCATGAGAACCCATCAGTCATGGACTGAGGGATGAAATACCCTTTACAAAGAGGGAAAACTCACTGGACCATCCTTCTTCCCAGTGATGAGAAGAAGCTGTAAATCCCTGGTGACCCTGAGGCTAACACAAGCTGAGTCCTTCCACAGGGGATCTCCTATCACTGCTCTGCTTTGCTGGGCTGTCCCTTGTCATCAAACAGGAGAACCGCAAAAAGATTCTCCTTCAGATATGATGTCTCCTTCAACACCCACAAAATAGTCTGAAAACTAATCCAACTAACCAGAGAATTTCAGATGAACTTGTAAGTTGTTTTTCAGCATTCTCCTAAACTGAAAACTTTAGCACAATTGGTAAAGTAAGTACCTTTTTAACAACTGTTACCCTCCTGGAGCATGCGGATGGGAACCTGAAGCGATTTTTGGATGTGTGCTGCATGAGGAAGAGCTACTTCACAGCAGTAGCAGCCATGGGGGAACTGGGGCTCACAGACAACACATTTCAAGCAACAAGATTTTTTAAACTAGCTGACAAGGCTCCTCATCTGAGAGATTTTATGAGCATTACGGAGTTTCCTTTTCATTTTTCAGCAAAATTTCAATTTAGAACCCAAATCAGACTGCAATATTCTAGAACAAGAAACCAGAGTGGCCATTCTGTCCAGGTTTCCAAAGTTTATGGATACTCATTTCTTTGCTTTTAGAAAATCAGAATGGGCACAGAACCAGTACTGAAGGCCTAGGACAAGAAATAAGATAGCCATGAAATGAAAGGGCATTAACTAAGGCCAGACATAAACTTCTGATGACATAACTATGAACAGGTATGACACTGGGTGAGGAAGGACGAAGAGGAAAACTTGGTCTCATGCCAGTTTTCAAGCAGAACACTTAGGTCCATAATTCATGTTAACCGCATGGCATATATGGTGCTACACACAGTAATACCATGGTACAAGTGCTAGAAAATGTAGTGTTTGTACCATGTAACTGTGAGTATAAATGTTTTATGAGCTCCAGCAGGGCCTAAAGAACATATTGCAGATTGGGTGGAAGAGAAAATGACTCTTAAGGAAGGGGAAAGTGGGTTTTGAGCACTGAGGTCCTTAATCACCCATCATGTGGAAAAACACATTAAAAACAATTCCCCATCATATTCTCATGACTGGAATTCAGGGAGGAGGAAAACACAGGCTCATCCTTAAGTATTTCTTACACCTGGCTTTATGCAAAGTCAGCAGCAGGGGCATTTTAGATATGTAACCAAACCTAGCTCTGAAAAGGAGATAATTACATAGAAATCCTCCTGCAGACTGCAGAGTATTATTTGCTAGCTTTGTAGCCTGTCAGATGTCCCGGCCCCTTGCCCAGTACCAACCCAAGGCTTATTCCCAGGCCAAGAGATTTCCAATGCAATACACCCTACTCTGCTGGCTCTTTAGGTTGGTTTCATTGATGCTTACAACCTCTGCAGGCAGTTGTCTCATTCCCAGAATGCCCGTCTCTTTGCCGTATTTTACTGCACACATTGCTCACTTCACTGAGGCCATATTTTGTCACTTGAAAATTTAATTCAGGCTAGTTGGCTTCTTCTAAAATTTAATTTGTCTCTAGTGAAATCTGCCACAATACTAGACCATATAAAGTCCAAAGTCCTGACCTGCACACAGTGGAGGCACTGCCAGTGCGTCAAGGGAGATCATCCTTCCCCTCTGCTCAGCACACCGGTGAGACACGCCTGGAGTGCTGTGTTCAGTTCTGGGCTCCTTAGTACAAGAGAAACATGGACCTGCTGGAGCAGGTTCAGTGAAGGACCACAAAGACAACTGAGGGTCTGGAGCATCTCTCATACAAGGGGAGGCCAAGAGAGCTGTGAGTGTGCAGCCTGGAGAACAGAAGGCTCAGGAAGGATGTCATCAATGTGTATAAATACCTGATGGAAGGGTGCAAAGAAAACAGAGCCAGGCTCTTCTCTGTGGTAGCCAGTGAATGGACAAGGGCCAATTGTCACAAACTGAACTACAGGAAATTCCTTTTAAACATAAGAAAAAGCTTTTCTTTTATTGTGAGGCTGATTGAACACAGGTTCCTCAGAGGCTGTGGAGTCTCCATCTTTGGAGATATTCAAAATCTGACTGTGGCCCTGAGCAACCTGCTTTAACTGATCCTGACTGAGCAGGGGAGTTAGAATATATGATCTTCAGAGATTCCTTTCGATCATAACTATTCTGTGAGTCTATGTGCACTGTAGGTATGCGTTCCACTATAGTTTGAACTGCACTAAAAATAAAAAGAAGAATCTTAATGTATATGCTTCAATATGGCTTACAGAATCAGGCTAGAACTACAGCAGTATAGTACAATAAGTTCAAAACTGTCTTCATTCAGAAAAGCTATTTCAGAAGATCAACATGGCTGTACCTTCAGATGGTGCAGAAAACTCATGTTTCACTAGTACTTCTTCAGTGGTCATGCCTCAATTACTTATACTTACGAAAACACAACTAGGAAGCACCAGGCCAGCACTACCAAAGTTTCCTCCTCGTTTGACAATGTACTTAACTGTAACACTTATCATAGCCTCTACACTAAGCTCCTGTGGGGGAAGGAGGGAAAAGGGGTCAAACACCTCACTACCAGCTAACTGCACACTTAGACCAGTTCATCATCCAGGAGCCTAGTGTATTGCAGGGAAACAGGTCAGGAGACTAGTTGCAGCTATGGTTGATAAAAGTGCATGTTGCATCCAAACAATAAACAGTCCCGTACATTATTTTCTGGCAAACGGTGGGATAATTGGTTTGTGCTTTCTGAGTAGCAACAGAAACTGGAGAAAGCAGAGAACAGTTTAGAAGGCCAATAGCATCCAAACTGAGCTAGCCTGCATCCAGAGCATTGGTTACAGTAGCAGCAGCTAACCTGCATTAATTCAAACTTTCACCTATGCTACCAGAGAATTCAGTGAAGAAGGGCATTAAAAGCACTATCATTTGAAAGACAGAAGGGCTGTGTACTGTTAGGACCCAAATTATGGCGACATCCCAGCTAACTCCACAGTGACAGGTCCTGTTGAACACCCTCTCCTCCGCACGTAGTGGGTGCTCAATAGTCTCTAGGTCTAAGCATGCTCAACTAAGTGTGTCTGAAAATCAGTAATAAATCCAGGCTTCTGCCCAACTGACAAATGGGTTTTTGTGTGTATCAAAAATACCAGTGCCTTCCTTGCTGCTGACACCAACTTCATCCACTGGGAGCAGAAACAACACATAATTTATGGTTTTCAGCAAATACCGTTGTGACAAATTGTTAAAGGTAGAACCAACTTGGGTTCTGAAAGCTATTTGACAAATAAAAAAAGAATAACAACTTCCTTTTAATGAAATCCAAATTTAGGTTTAATAATTAGATTTTTTTATAAAAAGGAAATTGTCTTCCAAAGCAAAGATTGGCACTAGTTCATGCTGTCAAATTTGACAGCATGAAATCATAGAACAAATGACAAGATCCTGCAGCTGCTAAATACTGTCAAATACACTTTACAAGTTATATTCTTATAAATTCGTTAATCGGAAGCCCTGTTTTTGCAAGGAACTGCCTCTCTTCACAACGTGCAATTTGGACAAAACTGGTTCAAAAAGATTCCTCACAGTTGTTAAAATAGCTTGCTGTTATTCCAAAACTTAAAAGCCCTGGTCTGCACACAATGCTATACCGGAGTCCTATAGAGCTGGCAACAGTTCAGAAACAGCTAGAACAGTTTACAAGAAAGCTCCTACAGATGATCTGCGTGAGGAACTACACAACTACACACACTAATAGCCAAGGCACAAGCTAACCCAGCTGATTTTGTACTGAAGCAGATGAGAGCAACCACAATCCATGAAGGCAGCCCAGCGGCTGACTGTGACCTTCTCCTGGCCATGAACAGCTAGAGAGAAGTAATGTTTTAAACTGTTCCACTACATGATTTGATTTCATTTTTCTATGTATGAAGTGTAAATTCGTGTAACAAATATTGTCTGTGTGGACTCTGTATTAGCCTGATGCAGGTTAAATTGCTGCAGCTGTGTGGCTAGACACCCAAGTTAACACATATTTTCAAAAATGTAAATAAAATGCCAAATATTTTTCATACACGAATTAGGCATAAATCCTTTGAATAATTATACTGCACATAAATTATATCTAATATTAGAATGGCAATAAGTGCTATATGAATTATAAAAAAAATTAAAGTTTTTATTCAGTGTTGTCAAAGGGAACTCAAAATCAATCTGGCGATAAAAATAAAACCACTTCGAGAAAAGCGTATCCTAACAAAACTTATTACTGAACTATTTAACTATTTGTTTTCTGCATGTTTCATGTGATTTGTTGAAAAACATTCAAAACAATGTTTCAGAAGTCAAAAATATAAGTACATTCAAGGCAGCTACGGTGCACTTGAGTGGTGGTGTTGCCATTTTTTATAATTTTTAATAATTTTTTTATAAAAAATTGACATTTTTTACTGTTGGACACAGTAAACAAGTCCTGCTCTCCTTACAGCCATTCTGCTCAAGACTGTCTTTGATAATTCACTTGCCCTGAATAGGACTGCAGACACAACATACTTTTTTTGCAGACCTCATTACAGCAGTGTACTTCTGCATCTAGTGACTACATTAATTTCTGCCTCCAGACATCATTGTGGATCATATGGCTGCTCCTGGTCTCCCTCAATGAAAAAACACTAGTGCTGCTACAGATCAGGTAACACTGGAAATGACTGCCATCACCCAGGTCCTACCAATGCTCCTCTACTCCCAAGCATTAGCAGGGTTCTCACAGCAGACACCTCTCCCTCTATTTCACTGGCAAGGCAACACAACTTGGTGCCCTGAAAAAAAAAAAAATCCCTGTACAGGTCATGCTTATACCCTGTAGCACTGTGGCAACAGTGAGAGAGGGTAAAACACTCTTTCAATACAGCTTAGACATGGAGAATTCATCTGTGACATTAATACAGAAGGCACAACATTCTTGTGGAGATTAGAAAAAATGGGAAAACATAAAATGCAGAAGAGCAACTGTTTAAATTAAAACTTCAACTTTAGTGCTTTAAAGAGAATTCATATATGGCAGATGGAAGAACTCCTACCATAAGCAAAGAAGGTTTCTTGGTCTCTGTCAGGTAAGAAGCTGAGTATGAACACTGATTCCATGCCAAAGGTACCTAGATTTTTTATTATTTTATCACTAATAGAAAACTACCTTCTTCTTTAGAAAGCGCTTGTGTACCATTATCACTACGTTTTATTTATTTTTTTATCTAGATGAAGATATCTATAACTTCCATAAAATCATCTTTTCCTATGAAAATGAGCATGTCTATTTTCTGTTTGTGATCAAGCTTGCTTCCTGACTTCTGCATATTGAAAGCATGGATTATCTATTACTGCTTTAAGTCATCTCATCTCCTACAGGCACAATTCAACTTACATTAGGTATATGCTATCTAAATACTTTTCACTTGTATTCAGTTAAGTTGTTGCATCTATTCTTATAATATTCCTAATGCTATCTTATATTAAGACCTAGTAATTAAAATTAAATGGCAGCTCTACAGTACTTTTTGGAGCTCCAAAATATTCCAGTTACTAGAGAAAACACTTCAGTGCTTACACAGCACTTCATCGTTTGGCCTCACAAAGATCTGTGCAAGAAATCGATGCCTTGTCCACCCTATAGTTACTGGAAACTAGAGCTATAGCGAGAAGAAAAAGTATTTTCAGAGTCACCCAGTAAGATATTGGAGAGTCTTCTGAATTCCCAGTCACAGACCTGTTAGTAGGAGGCACAGGTTACCTTGAGCATTTATTGACAGCTAAGTTTCTCTTCATGATAACACCACATCCAACTCTAGGCAGCCTTTGCCAGCTCCGCATCCACAGTCCTGACTGCAAATGAGAATGTTCTTTAAGTGTTCATCAACACAGATGCTGGAGCAAGATCTCCTCCTGTGCTCTCTGCTGCACAGGACAGGCATCCAGGAACTGCTTTCAGCTTCTTGATCCTGAGAAAGAGGACTTTGCTCTGACATGTAACTGCTAACAAGCAGCTCCATGTTGCCCCACTGACACAAGGAGTGAGATTCATCTTGCCTGTCTTCACACATCTACAAAAAAAAAAATGGTATCATTAGCTGAGCTACTCTCTCTAGGTTCCTTTTGTAGTCAGTGTTGAGAAACAGGGACCTTTGGATGAGATGAATAGCACCCTACAAGCACCTGTCCAATGATTACTAAGGAGAGTTTACGACTATTAACTCGTATGAAGAGTTCAGGTACAGACATACACTTAAGAGTTGTTAAATTGAATCCCATCAATGGTTTCTAAGTGAGCACATACTAGCACAGGTTTGGATTTCGATCTGGCATAGGTAACATACCTGAAATATTTGCTGCCAGATTTTATTCTTTTATGGTGTCTGAACAGCTGGAGGAATGTTGTATACATGCTGGAGAGGCTGATCTTTAACTTCACATACAAAACAGTGATCAGCTACTCTCAGCACTGTAAAGGTTTAAGTAAGACAACCAGCACTGCACCAGCATGGAAAAGACATTCTCCCTTTGACATTTCACATCCAGGGATCAAGTTTCAAATGTGCCACTCAGTTTTTTTCAGCCCACTATCACAATTTGAGCCTCGTCTCAATCTGTGTGGGAATTACATATCCCTGTATTAAATAATCTCTTAGACAGTAAGTATTTAGACCTTCCTTTCAACAATATAAGGGGAAGCCAGATCAATAAATGGCTCCCAGGCTGACCATCAGTAGTTCTGCTGTGGAATCAGACAGGAGAAAGACTGAGAAAAAACAAAACTCTCATTTAAGTGGTTATTCAATGGTATTATCGGTACTTAATGGTTTCCCCCTTTCCTACTTCCTAAGGTGAACAGAATCTGCATAATTCCAAACTATCATCTTCTGCCTTGGGGCAGTGAATACACAAATTCATGACATCTCCCTAGTCAACAGGCTTGCAGGGTGCCCACCCTGGATGAAGACAAGGAAAAAGGTGCTTATTAACAGAATACCCCAGCACAGCAGACATGAACTGAAGGCCCACCAGTAAGAAATACCCAGAGACAGTCTGGCAACCCAGGCAAAGGGAGCACCTTTCCCACCTACCAGCAAGGACTGTGGAAGACACAGTCCCATATCCAACTCAGGGAAGATGTCCATGTGTAAGAAAGGGGAAGAGAAGTAAGACCATATTTTTTTCCCTGCTTACCCCGTCCTAATCCTCTCAACACACACACAAACCAAGTCCTCTTTGTCCTCCGCCACTCCTCCTGTTCCTGTGAGATAGAGGCACAAGTTGCCTTTAGCTTCCACATCCTATTTTTAAAATCAGTACCACTTTCTGTTTTTTTCACATCAAGCCAAGCTGTCCACAAGCCTGCTGATGGTCCATATGCTGCTGAAAGTTGGGTAGCAAGAAGGGCAAGGGAACACCAGCAGAGATCAAACAGGAGGAATTGATATTTCAGCGCCATTGCATGTGGCTGAAGATGGAAGTCATTCCCAGTCAGCACTTCCCTAGAGGAAGGTCTTCTCCTTTTAAAGATCTTTACACATAAATCCTTAGTGAATACATCACAGACTAAAAGTAAATGCTGGACACTGGAGGACTGTGTCATGTTCGCCACATACAAAATACACAACTCCATTCAGTGAAAATGATAAATAAGTAGCACACTGGAGTCCGCCTCCATTTTATTCTTCATGTGTACGTGGTGTGAGGGAGGGGATGTATGGATTCCTAATGTTGTGAACTGAAGTCACTGCTGCTGTCACTAGTTGGTTAGATCTAAAAACGAAAAGGCTGTTTTTTCAGTTAGCTGCAACTGAAATCTCATGAGAACAGCTGCTGTCATTTGAGTTCAGGCCAAGATGGCAACATTTGAGAAAAACAACTGATCTTGTGAATTTCCCACCACTTGGAACTGAAATGTAGAGATGTCAGCATCAGATATTTTCTAAGTACAGAGTCTTGATTCAGGCAGGAAACTGAACCTACTGAAGCATCTATCCAGTCATCACCTGTGTCATCCTCTCACCCATACTTCATCCCCAGGGTCTTTAAAGGTCCACAATCTCCAAAAAGCTCCACCAGCCAAAAGAATGGCCAACAACCAGGTTCAAGGACCTTCAGAAAGCTCCATGGTTGGAAACGGTGGCCAACAGCTGTTGTTGGCCATGGAGCTTTCTGGAGATGACAAGGAATTTTCCACTTCAGAAGGAAAAATCTCACTTGGCAGGAGCTAGCTTACTCATAGATCAGCTGAAACAAAGACTTTTAAGTTTCAGAAGATAACATACACCACCACTGCTTTCTGCTTCAGGTACATATCTTCAGGTCTGCCTGTTCTAATACAAGCACACAGAAATACATTTAAAATGGACTCTTCTCAAATAAATTATTATCTGACACACCCAGCTGTCTAAGGCTAACAATGAAGTGCACACGACAGATGCTAACTGTGCCACTTAATGCATGACTGGATGGATGCTACGGTACTGAGTGGTTTATAACTGAATATAATACCAACCTACAGCTCAGAAGTAGCTGAACTCTGCCACTGCTTTAACAGCAGATTTGTTATTTGTGTGGACTTATTGATATAAAAGAAAGAACATTTTAAAATTACCTCATACCTAAAAAGTATTAATCAAGTGTTCAAATCACTACTGAAGAATCCTGAATTTTAAGAGTTTGTGCTTGGTAATGGTAAAAAACCAAAGCATATATTTGACACACCAGAAGAACTCACTGTACTGACTTGAATGTATTTCTCTACTTTTGTTCTTCGCAAACTCTCACCAAAATATCAAAACTCTCCTTTAAAACCTTTTGTCATTGAAAATTATTCACATTGAAAGATCTGCAAGGGATTTTTAATTCAAGCAAAGCTTTCAAAATACTTATTATCCTAAATTTGATTATGTGTATGATTAGGGTGCATGATATTCTTCTGCTCCCTCACTGAATGAATGTAAATCTGTAAGGTCAGGCTGCAGTGGGAATGATTGTGATAAATTCACATTAAATGTTTGTATCAAATGTTTGCAGGTATTTCTTTAAATACGCAGTATGCCAAAGAATCCTGTAAGTAAAGGTGCATGGAAAGTAAAAATAAAATGTTTATCATTACAGAGAAAACTTAATTTGGTTTTAAATGACAATGAAAACGTGTTGAAGATGTTTCTCTCTTTTTCTAGTTCTTGGGGCACTTAGCAGATGTTCTGTGAAGAAATGCATTTGAAATAGGAAAGAATGTAACACTTTTTCAGTATTCCAAGTGGAAAACTGCAAAAGGATTATGAGCTACATAGATATTCCTTCTCCTGTAAATGCTATCCTATATTCTGCACCTACAGATGCTAACACTGACTTTAAAGGAATACTTACCTTAGAAGTTAAAAGCAGCCATAAGATTCTGCATTTGGAATACAGGCAGCATTCTGTGGGTAATACATCAAAATCTAAGTGATTTAAATGATAACTTCGAGTTCTTTCTAAGTTATAACTTTGTGCACTTGCAGAAAATTCCAGAAGACCATGATTTGACCACAATCAGTCCGGAAATTCAGTTTTACATCCTGTGGACTAGATGGCAATAGCACAGTATAACTAAATCTTAAATTTCAAATTATATTATGGCATAAAACTTACTTCAGAACTGTCTAACTGTGTCTGGAATCTAATAATTTCAGACACAGTGGTAGGTAAAACCTTATTTCCTTTCATTAGAGTTAAGCCATTAATATTTCTAGGATAACTACAGTACATCAAAACCAAGCACATTAATCTGATCCGTCTTGTGACATGCTTTTAACTTTTCAATTGCTGTCTTAAGAAAAACTGGCTAATGTAAATTGCATTATAACAGTCTGTGTGTGTTTTGGTTTTATTATCTCTGAATTCAAAACAACAAGAGGATACCTAGCTTTAAAGTACAAATGTAAGAAAGAATTTTCAAAATCAGTAGCAATTAATGAGATTAATTAGGCATGAACAATCACATTGAAATATTTTCTTCAAGAGGACCATTTTTAGTAAAAAGCTATGATATCTGACGCAATGATTGGTTTGGCAGGGTTTTTTTTGCATTTGTTGTCCAAATGTCAAGTGGCTTTCTGCCAAGTAATTTTACACCCAGTTCTGTAGTGAGCACTTTTGTGAATAACAGTCTCTGTTTCAGTCATAGTATTCTGCATAAGAGTTGAAAATTAAGAGGTTTAGATAGTGTATAAAATTTGAGGGAGGCTCTGTCTTCAATTTGTGTGATCAAAGTCCCACTGAAATCAGATGGAGCTTCTGGCAAGTATGGCAAGCAGGACAGATCATGTAACATGTGCTTGAGGTTTAAGGGTTTTTTTCCCCCCTCAATTTAACAGAATTGCAAGTGTGGAGAAAAAGTGGAGAAAAATCTACAGAAAACTGTATCAGTTTGTTTTTTCCTAGACTTACTAGAAATATGTAAGCAATTTACATGGTTTGATTCAGTGACCTGTATCATAACCCATCAATACTAACTGCATTAGTAATGAATTACATTCATGATCTTTTCATCTAACTCAGTGTTCTGTAGAAATAGCTCTTGTGAATGAATACATGAAAGTTCTTTAAAAATATTATTTAGAAATAATTTTGAATTCAGTATTATTCATTACCACATAAACTAAGCTATACTCACCTTTTCCTTTCAGAGGTACTGAAGTACTACTCTCCTGAGTGGACTGAAACTCATAGCCATTAGCCTATCACCTTACAAAGTCTCTGAAAGATCATGATTTCATAAGTTCTATCAAATATGCAGCCAGAAAAAGATGTATCAATCCAATTATATATTTTTATTGTTGCTAACAAAGTCAGTAAGTTTATTATTTCAGGGGGTTTATTTTCTTTTTTAATTGGACTGAAATAAAGTGAGGGCAAAGCAAGGAGGTTCACTGAAGTGCTAAGTTACTAAATTTTAACACGTATTTACGTTACTTATTTGTAAATAACCTGGTAGCCCACAGAGTTTTCTATTCATTATTTAAGAAGCCAAAACCACGCTGCCTCTGCACAGCACATGAAAACAAAAGATGAAAATTCATAGCAGTCACTGGCTTCTAAAAATTGCCAAGCCCGGGTCAGTGCACAGAAACTGGCCCTTATCAAGCAGCTCAACAGTTGTTACCGGCAGGAAATTCAAAGCTCCCTCCTTCAGGCAGTTTGTTCATGGTTTTGGACCTGAACCCAGAACAACATCATGGCCATGAACCTCACAAGAAGCACTTTAGCTATGGTTCTTACAAAGCAAGGAAAGCCTCATGTACAGCACGACCCTTCATCTGGGATGCAGCAACAAAGAACAGGGAACCAAAAAGTGAACAGGGAAGCAGCTGGAGTTCAATGTAATCGAGATGATTCTATCTTTAGTATTCCCTCCTGTAAGTCACTCCACAACTCCAGTTTTCAAACTCAGGAGCCAGGGCCAGCATGCATGACAAGCTGAGATGCCAGTCTACACGCAGTTGAGGTTGGCGTGCAGAGCTTACGTAACTTAATGGATAGGGTATGCTCTTGTAAATACAAAGGCAAAACAGAAAGGCCGATGGACTTTACTCTCCTTGATGATGAAAAAAAACCTAGTAATATTTTTAATGCATGAAGGTAAATGAAACAGGAGCTTCCCAACCACTTAAACCCAGTTAGACTCAGTGAATACTAATTAGCAGGTAAAATAACAGCAAATTTGTTATTTTGGTGTTAGTAAATATTTGGATTTTATTTATTATCTACTTAATAGATTTATTATCTATAAATTATACATAAATATATTTATAGATTATCTATCTAATCCTATTTCCCAGCAGTGAAGCAAAATGGATTGGCTTATTTATAAAATTTTCTTTTAATTTAACTAAGGCATTGGGGTACCCAATTATATCATTTTAAAAAGGAAAAGGTTTTCAAAGAGTGCCAACCTTGAAAATCCTCTAAGGTGCCTCATCTAACACTTGTCATATTTCATTGGCAGTTTTTGAAATCAAGGCCACCATGCTAAAAGGCACAATTTTTTCAATATTGATGAATGACTATGATACTCTGGTCTGGGAGGTGGAATGCAAGGAAACATTAAAACCTATTATCTTGAACAGATATTGCAAGTATGTGGTGAAGCAAACCACATGAAAATTAAACCTACCACGCTAAAAATAGAGGTATGTTTCAACTGGGAACAAACACAGTAACATCATATTTAAAATAGCTAATGCTAAACAGCAAAGTCAGGTAACATACAGCGTTACCATGCTATTGAATTGTATTTACAGTAGGTAAATGACAGTTACACTTAAAAAGATAAGCAAAGGATGATTCGTCCTAACTTATGTCCTGCTTTAACTTATTTTAATTTCTAACTCAATGTTTTCAACTCACTGATGAATGACATACTAGCATGGTACAGGACTTTCAAACACTAAGCTGATAAAGAGATGCACAGTTAGGTTATGACATTACAAAACTTTTTAACACTATGCATCTTCTAATTTTAAGTAAACATACATTTTGTCCTTACACCTAACTCCCACTTACCAGATTTTCTATACTGAGAGGGGTGCAATTTGCTGCACAGAACTCAGTGAAAACCAGCACCTAAAAACAGTCCCAGTTGGCAGAGACTGCTGTATTCTCAAGTACAGGTTTGCAAAAGGACTATGGGAACTTCCTGGCTAGTAAAGTTGTATGACTACAGGACAAACCTCCTTGCTGACTCTGCACTTTCAAAAGCGTTCAGATTTTGTACAAGTCTCATTTGCTGTGCAGAGGACGTGTGTTACAGAGAATATGGAAAAAAAAAGTTCTTCAGTGCAGTTTATTCATGCTGACATACCTTCTGTTACCACCCCTGGAACAAGTGGGTTTTCTTTCGTCCAGAACAACCATCATTCCCCTAACGCAGATGACATCAAATACACAGGACAAACTTCTGTCAGCTTTAGAAGGAGCTACTAAAGGAAGTGAAAGCTTCTCCCAAGATTAGCCAAAAAACTAAAAAAAAAATGTGACAAATCTTATTGATGAGATACCATTTTAGCCAGAGCTGTGAATGTCCTGGATACTGGGTGCTCTAGGTGTTGTGCAGTTGCAAAAAACACAGCCCCTGACAGCTGATTATCCAAGTACAGGGCACACCACAAGACATGGACACCGACAGATGGGAGAGCAGAAGGAAGGAATGAGTCAGTATTGGTCCGTGTGTCAAAAGAGCTGGCACATGAAGTCCCATGTATAACTTCCAGGTCCACCAGGGGACAGTCACATAACAAGGAAGAGCAAAACTTGTAACTGTTTGTAGAAGGGTGATTAAAGCACTCATTAGCCTTGGCAAGCAATGTTTTATTCTGATCTACACGGTACGTATGACTTTAGCCAGGCCTCGGCAGTACACTTTTGATGGAAATGACTACCAGAGATGCAAGCAAATTGAAGAGAATTGAGAATAAAGAAGAATTTAAGAAAATAGGGGTCACACCAAACCAGTGGCAAGAACCTCCTTTGATGAACTGACAGATTTTTCTAAACAAAGGGAGACATAGTTGATCTAAATCTCAATAAAGCATTTGATACAGAGTCAAATGGAAAATCACTGGTTAAACTGAAGAAGGTTTCTTCAGGAACCAAGCTCAAGAAAGGGCAGGAAATTATTTATCTGAGAGGGGTACTACCAGACAAAAGTCTCACAAAACTGGGATTAGGATTGCCTGTATTTATCATTTATCTCAATAGACTTCACACAAGAAGTGTAATTGTGATGAAGAAGTTTTCTTGAGATACAAATTCGGGAGGCAAGGTCAATTAAGAGAAAGATTGAACTGTACACAAAGTCAAATGATCTTGAGTAACAGAGTAAGATTACATTCAGTAGTACAAAATGTAATGTCAGGCAGCTACAGATTAATAATATCTATTACAAGTTCATTACCTAGAAACGAGTGAGGAAAGAAAGAGACACCAACCAGCCCAAGTCTGCTCATTCATCACAGCATGGCTGTGAACAACAAATGCAATCCCAGAACATGGTAAATATAGAGCATTTCTGACAGAGATGGGAGAACTCTACCACTGTAAAAGCTCACTCAAAACCTCACCTGTACTGAGAAAAGCTGTGGACAACCCTGTGAAAGCCTCATGATGTATCCAGCTTAAAATGTACAGTTTTTGTAGTAATGTTATAGAAACAGGCAGCTAAGGATGGCCTACAAAACTATACTGGAGCTCTTGTCAAAGCATTTTGGCAATGCTTTATATATTATTACCTTAAATAATTCATATGCTATATATATTGCAATTATTTAAGTATTAAAGTTCCACCTGAAGGCTTTCTAAACTCTCACTACTGTAAGGTTTATTAGACAAATCAATGAGAAAGCAGAAAACAGTGGTGTGTGATGTTTCACTACAGAAATGGTACCCCAGAGGAAGGTTCCCCTCGCTTTGTTAGGCCCACATGCCAATAACAAGTACCAATTAGTAATTAGCAACAATTACTCTTAGTCCTTAAGAATTCAAATATTAATGGACTTTAAAAAGGTGATGAAAAAATACATCAGGTAAATGTGTGAGGGTAAAATATAACACTAGAATGAAGAGAAATGAAAGGCACCACTGGAATGAGCAGAAGAAAAGCCTAAGAGGAATGAACTTCCCTACCTCCCAGAAAGCCTCCTCAACAGCAGCGACTATTCAGCCTAGCTCAGATGATTAATCTGTCTGTAACTTGCATATCTTGGTAGCCACCCACTGACAATTATTGAATTTTAAGAATAAATTATGGCTTTGGCCAAACTTCTTCTCCCTCTGTTTGCAGGAATACAGGAGAAAAAAACCTCCTGGAACATTCTGCTGGAGAAAAAGGCCACCAGGACAGTCTGGGAATGGAGCCTGCTGGAGCAATAGAGACACACAGATCTCTTCTAGTCATCCAAATAAATCTTGCAAGAACATAACACCGTCTTCTTCAACACACACGGAGGAAAAGAGCGAACAATAAGCCATACATATACACTAGCTAAAAGATAAATTCATAATATTTAATTATCAGGCCAGATCTGTGGATTGATCCCTTCTACCTGACATCCAGAGGCCTTGTGATAGAGGAACTCTTTTGCAGAGATTTGAACAGATACACGCATATGTATAAAAAGCATCACTCCTCCTAACACATCTGAAAATATCGAGTCCTCCTCTGCAGCTCAATATTGGAAAACGTAATTTTTAACCAGTTTCTAAAAGTATCCCCTGAATATCAAAACCAAAAGTTATTGAGCTACAGAATGGCTTCCGTAAGTACATAAGCAGCCATAAGTACACTGGGAACATCACTGAACTCACCAAATATGTAGATTGAGTTTTTCAGGGGAGATAATAAAAGCTGCATAGAAGATCTGAATGAGGCTATTGCATGAACAACAACAGATAGAGCATGGGAAAAACTGACAGAATTATATCGTTACTCAATTTAGATATATCTGATTCAGATGTGTGATCATCTTTTCATTGCTGGTCCTTCAAAGTGCAAGCACACAAAACTGATAAAAATATCTCCTCATGACTTTATCTGCGTTATTTGGTACCCTCATGATACCTGAATTATAAGGGAAGTTGCTACTAAGAGCTATTTATCACATAAAAGCAGAATGCTGAAGTACCTATAACCCAAATTATGACCCACGAACTCATAAATTTATCCAGGAATCATTGTTAGACAAGTATCTCTCAAAACAAAAATGAAATATGTTTGCGTATGTGTGCGTGTACACACATATATATGGTTTTCCTTCAATTAAAGATTTGAAACACCAGCAAATTGTCCAAGTGCTATACAGTGGAAGCTAATCTAGGAAGATATTGTCATATAAAACAGTTTTTCCTCAAACTAGCATAAACAGAAGCAAGCAGCATCCACATTGACTACCTGATGTTTAGTACTCCCGTTTTCACCTGGAAGAGGCACACCAGTTTTCCAGAGACTGAAGTAACTCCATCCCTGCTTTTGTAAGCAGTTGTCAACATATCAGTTCGAAACACTTGATTCGGTGACTAGCACATGGCTCTCCAAGGCAGCTTCCACATAAGGCTGCTGTTCTAAAGCTGCCTGCCTTTGGATGAAAGCCAAGGTAAAAATCCAAAAGAGTGACCTGCTCACTGGTGATGCTTCTGCCAAATTCACTTGTGCACAAAGCACTGACCAGTGCTGACAAAACACCATCAGCTGGAGGAAATCCAGTGCTGTAGCCAGTTCTCAACGACCTCCACTGTTTCACTAAATTAACCTACAGCACAGTATGGAACAGATCTAGCCAGATCAAAAGCCAGTGAAAGCATCACTTTAACTGAACTCCATCACTTGATTCGGAAAGGTACTTTGTGTACCTCAAACTTCTATTTCATAATGGTTCCATCACAGAGCCACTGCTCTTTTCTGAGAGCTTTTTTCTTCTTCTGCTTCTTCTTTGCCAGGGAGAAGATGGCAATATTGGTTTTGTCTGGAACTAGGAGGTTGTTGAATCCAGTGGTTTTCCAATGGTCTGTCACTGTCAGGCTACAGTCAGGCCACATCTTATTTTCCATTGACTTGAATCTTGCATGTCTGGCTTTAAAACTGCCCAGTTTCAAAAGATGGACAGAGTCATGTGCCTCCTAAACCTAGCGTGACCTGGCAGGTAAAGCCTTTCTGGGAATTAGGACCTGTGAATTTGACAGAGAATATTCTAGATGTATTGCTTCTGATACACCATGCCTTCATTTGTGAACGGGTGATTAACACATTCGTGATTTACACGTGCTGTGATTTACGTAGTTATCCAGCATACATCTCCAAGGTCTGGATCTTGAGTAGGTTCTGGTTTGCAGCTCTGAGCTCCAGAGCAGAAGCAGCTGTGACCCTCATGTGGTGCTACCCAATTCAGGGTGCTTACAGACACTGATTACATAGGGAACTGGTGTGCTGCAATCTACTTGCTGGATCATGCTCCTCAGGCCAGATGCCTGGAGTTAGGGGCTGCAAAAGCTCATTTTCTATCAAAAGCCATCCTTCTGCACATACTCAAACTACAAATCTGAGCCAAACAAGTTTCCTCCTCCTTTTTAAGCTCAAATAGAAGTTTGCCAGCTTCATTTGTTTCAATAAACCATCCATATCTGTGCATATACAAAGCAGAAGGAAAAAAGAAACTGTAAATGCTATGTTATGGGATGACCATTATGTGTTCTGATTCACTGGCCACTTCTATTTTAATACTGTTCACCTCTTTGTGGGAAGATGGTATATATCTCACTGGCATTTTCAGCTGAGGGGACCCTGCACAGATGGCACCAGCACCACTGTGAACACAACCTGCTCCTACAAGCCCACCCTAGCTCACGCCGTGCACGCTCTTGCCTACAACGTACTGAAGAAGCAAAGGTGGGAAGACAGATTTCCTCTCTGCAAGTAGCGATGCAAAGTCTTCCTATATTCACTTACTGCAGTCTCCTCAGGGTGTCTTAAGACACAGATAATTTGAGGGAGGCGTATTACGTGGTTTATACACAGAGAAAGAGATTACCTCAGGTGTAGCATGAAGAGCTTGCAGATCCCTACACAATCCAGAAAGCATCTGCACATCCCCTTAAGAGCAGAAGACATACAGTTTCCAAAGCTGACTAAACAAACAGCAGCATCATTTAAGCTACCACTCAGCTACTAAACTGACATGACACCAAAGTTTTGAAAACTCACATATTAGGGGTTTTTATAATTTGCTGACACATATTGAGAAATGCGCATACAGGAGAAACATACTAAGCCAGCTGACACATTTCTTGATTTCTGAGTTCTCACACACGGAAATCTAAAGTTGTCTTTAGTTTTTCAAGGAATTTCTATGTAGAAAAACAGAGGTTTTTTTCCTAGGAACTCAACACTAGCACAGTACAACAAATAAACATATACATGTGAGCACACAGGCACACGCCAGAGCCACAAAGCGCCATGTTCATCTCATCTAGTTTTTAGGGTGCAGAATGCAGCCACCACATCACAGTTGCTACCCCAGCCTCCTTTACTAGCCAAACAGGCACTTTCAGGCTATGAGTCATTTCATGTTATCATAAAGGTGAAATAAAATCGGTTCTTCAAGGGTGTGATTCATTTGTCCTGTTTCTCTCCATTCCCCACATAGGGAGCCTTGGGTGACTAACTCAGATGTAGACGTCTACATTTTGCCATATGAATCCCACTCACAGTCTGTAATTTCCCGAGCATATCATGCAAGAGGATGAGATTTGAAAACTGAAGGGAGGTAACAGAGACAATTTCCCTATCCTACCCCCACCTGTGCCAAGTTAATTATATATGTTGCTTTACATTGTGTGTAGTTGCTTGAGAGATCTGTCAACATACCTTGAATTGTAAGACTATCAAAATATTTTCCAATTACTACATTTTTCTGATACTCAAGTTGAAAGTTATTACAAAACCAAGAAGAAACTTACAATGAATATTGCACTTTCAGGGAAGGAAGGAAGGAGTTAGATGAAATGGTAATTCAATTGACTAGATAAAAATTGGTTCAATGAAAAGAAATCAGCATGTCACAAGGTATGTCATCGCAGAGGACAACCTAGATTCAGGCAAACCCCCCAAAAAAAAAATAAGGTTGATTTGTATTCTCACAAACAACCAGAGTTAATCAAATTCTCCTAAATTGATTAATAAAACCAAAGGAAGAAGCAGGGGTCCCTGTAAGTGCTCTGAATATTAATTTGAAAACTGTAGTGTCCAGATGACCCTCAGAATTGGTAAGGCTGAATTTTCTGTGGTTCTGGAAAGCACTGGATAGGATTTTTAATCTTCCCTGGAGGTGGCAGAAAAGGGTGAAGAAAAAGAGAAGCTGCTCTTTCCTTCACCCAGAGAGACCCAGAGAGGGGAGGAAGAAATAGAACAAGGCAATGTGTGAGGAAAAGAAGAAACATGAAGCAGTTCAGTGGAAGTTGGGAATCATCAGATTTTTTTATTTACAGTGGGAAAAGGAAATTTCTAATCCTGCTACCCAGAACATGATCACTCTAGAAGTACAGGCAGGGTCCACTCAAGCAGCTTCAGCTACGAGAAAATAACTTTCACTGCTTCTCCTCATTTATCTCTTCTGTCTTTGACACTGTTCTGTTGTAATTTCCAATTTTCTGAGCAAAAGCACAATTACTTGCTTTTCTGAAATATGTACTGTTGTTGCTCAGTGTACAAAGTCAACTCAGATGGGTTGTCAGAGTCCGTTGACCCAATGCATGCTGAACATACTACTTTCACAGAGGCAGAAAATCCAAATAAAGCAGTGCTGCACAAAGAAATCTTCCAAGTACTTCAGAACAAAGATAAATCTCAGGATCCCAAGCAATAGGATGTGTTCTTCAATCTCCAAGCTTCTGTTTGGGGAAAGGTGTCAGATAAAAAAGAGATCCCCATTAGTGAGGATTTTCAGTGTTCCCCCGAGAAAAGGCAGACAATGAAATTACAGTTTATGATTTTGTGAAAACTGCCATCACAAAGAGTTAATGATATTACCACACTGTATCAAATATTAGTACATTACCTACAAACATACTTCACTGAAGTACTGGACCACCACCACAGTCTACTTACACAAGTCCTGTCTGGAATCTCTGGAAGATAATACACCTCCAATTTTCTTTCAAGACACAGATCTGTGATGTTTTACATCTTTTTTTTTTTTCAGTTTTGTAATTAATCTTACAAGAATCTCCAGAGATACTTCCATGTTAACATACTCGTTTTTTAAAAGTGAAGCACAAGGAAATTTTCATCTTTAGAGGATTTTCTTGCTTTACAACTAAGAGTAACGTATTCCTTCTACTAAAATACTTTCGAGACTCATTTTCTTCCAGTATGTATCTAATGCATTTAGGTCCCAAACCTGTAATGAGCACAGATGCAGGGGTCTGCCCACACACAGCAGGAAAAGGGCCATAATTCTGACTCATCTGGTAATTTATGCTTCTATACTGCTGTTACAATAATGTTAATATTGCATGAAAATATTTCTATAACACTTGTAATATTTGTCAAATAATAATATTCAGAGATTGACAAATTGCCACCATGATTCTTACACGATCAGAACATCTTATCCTCCAGCAGGCTGCACTGGTAAGTGCACGTCAGAACTCAGCATGTGTGCTTTGGTATCGCCACTGTTCGCAATGACCTGAGCCACCACAGAGCTTGGAGGGGCAAGGAAAGAATACGCTGGCAAATGGAAATATCCAGCTCAGTTGCTATGAAAGCCTTCAAATTCTGCGGTGTAAAATGTCTTGCCTGCTGCCAGCCATACACTTACCAGTTTACCAGTTCTTTGTTAAGGGCTAACACTAGTGTCATACACTGATTTCATGTTCCTATCTCTCTGTAACAAATGCAAAAGAAGATAACAAAGACTCTCAAAAAGTTTGTAACAAGTAAAAAAATTTGAATTTACACTGGCTTATGTGTAGTAATCACTGTAGAGGACAGGTTTAATGTAGATGCAGGATAGGTCACATGAAGAATAAAGATATGGGAGTTTTATAATTTTTTATATATAGACTTCACCTTGGCTAAGATAGAATCAAAATTTGAGACCAGAATGGAAACTTTGGGTAGCATTCCTAAAATCTCATTTAATTAATGAATTCAGTTAAAGAAAAAAAATGCCTCCCCCCTCCATTTTTTTCTTTTTTAAAAATTGTGGCATACATCATTGATGAAATTATAAAACATAGATAGGAGATTTGCAATTTAGCATGGATGCACACAGCCAATTTTATGCACATTTTCCCACAGTTTGATTTCCTTTTGTTCAGAAAAAGCTGGTTTGTCCTTCCCTGCTTGTATTCCAAGTATCTTTACTCTTTTCTCAGTAAGTATTATCAGGGGTTACATTACAGAAATGTAGCTTCTGAACTCTCAGTAAGTAGTGATGGAATTTGCTAAGATACGTTTCATTTTCTTCAATGGCAAGAAGAAAAGAAGATTCTCAGAATAAAAAAAAGAACCCAGAGGCTGGCTTGAAATAAAACTGTTGCCCTGAATGACTGAGATGAGGGGTTTTTTTTAAGTAAACTCTAACATATTCAAATGACTATAAAAAAAGTTTGAACAGATCTAAGTATGAAAGACATGACTCTGTGTGTCAATCCATGCATGTAGCAGAGTGGGAAGATGTGTACTTATGTACGTACATAAGCTACTGGATAAAATAAGCGTAAAATAACTTACACAGATGCAATTCCTAAGTTCTTGAGATCTCTTCTTGGAAAGGTCAGATCATTCAACTCTTCTAGATCCTTCCCGAGTTTTGTTGTTATGTGTTAATGTCACTCAAGCCCTAACTCAAAAACATCTGATTCTTGTTGTATTTCTTATTAAATCATCAAAAATCTGCTCTGATTTGTTCCTTCCTGTATGAAAAAACAAAAAAACCCACAAAACAACTACACCACCTCCTATCTCTACATGACTTGTGGCTTTTGGATGTGTGAACATAAGCATTGTGATTATACTTTAAGGGTCTGTATTCCTGGGGAGCTGCGGTGCCAGGAGGGACGGGGAGAAAGGTACCCTACAAGCTCATCATTCTTAAACTAGAGAATGAGAAGCGGCGGCTGGAGTTGATTAGTTCTTCAATCACCCAAAGTCATCACCTCATTAGATTAAGATTGCTTGAAGGCACATGGAGCAATTTTCCTTGCACAAAATAAGGGAATTAACAAAATTGCATGTGAAGAAACCATTATCTGATCCCTGGTTGGAATACTTCACTTGTCTTTAGCACCTTTCAACCAAGGATCTCAAAGCATTCAGGGGCCAAAATTTTCTAAAGATGAGTCCCAACTTTGCTCAGAGATTCTCTCTTGCACAGATTTGTGTCTACCTCACATCTGTGATGCCTTTTGAGGTCCATTCCAAGGTTGCATTCATGACAGAAGTCTGAAAGTCTGAAAAGAGCAGAACTGCAGACACAGATTTATGCATGGCTGGAAGGTGCACTTGGAGGCACACTCCGAAAGTGTACAAGCATGGCATTCATGTCACCGTGTCTGCAGGTATGCTTGCATAGGTCTTATGGTACTTGACCAAAAAAGCACTTCAGAGCACTCTCTGCAGATGGCTGTATTTGAGATGACTCTTTTGGAAAAGGCAGGATAACCCCACCCATCATGCTTCTCTCATCCACAAACACCCATCTTTGGATGATTCTATCCCTTCTCATTTCCTGCAAAGAAACTTTCCTTTCCCTTCTCCTGTAAGAAGATACAGTTTAAAATTAAGAAAATAAATAAATAAGCAAGACAAAGCACATCTGCTAGGATGGTAGCCCACCAGGGAATCAAAACAGCAGCCTCCACCACTGTGTGACAGATTATGGGGCTGCAGAAATGTAAAGGGATTCTAAAAGCCATGAAAGGAAACATTCCTCCAAGGAGCGAAGGCAGGCAACTGCAGGCAGAGGATTTATTCTTGCATACATTTAACTACTGATGTTTCACTTCCAACACACAGCTCCCTTGGTAAGAGGTGAAATCCTCAGGGCACGGGACTGCAGAAGACTCAGGGTGGTGCCAGCTGAGAACAAATCTCTATAGGTTTGACTGTCCATACCATGTCTGTAGAGTTGAATGAACTGTCTGAAGCAGCCCAGAACTGCACAAGTATGTACACTATTGATGTAAACAGGTTTAGAGTACTGAAGTAAAGCATTATTAATTCTCCTCCCTTTCATACGTAAATTCTTTTCTGTGCATCACAGAATCTCATCCAATGACCTAATTTCACACACCATTGTATACACACACAAATACACATACATAGATACACATTATATAAAACACATTTAAAAATAGCACAGAAAGACCCCATAAACTGCCAGTATGAAGCGGTCAAGACCCTCACTTGTGATGTGATATATCTTGCTTCAAAAACCATTTTTTAGATTCAAATTCACATTCTTCATGAAAGAGTTTTATCCATCAGGATCCAGAGTATTTGGATATGTTCTTTCCCACAGCTGGTGCAGCTGTTGTAAAAATACTGAACTACTTACTAACTCAATGTATTGGAAATTACCAAATCACCTTCACAGCTCACTAGTTAAGATGCATGCTTAGGAACCTGACTGGGTAGGATCCACTTCCTAATCCAATGCTATTTTTGAATACATAGAATGATCTTAGGGTTTTGTTCTTTGACTATTGTTGTGGCTTTTTTCCAGAGAGGAAAATGAGGGAGAATTTTCTGATTAAGTACAATTGAAAAAGATACCATTTTTGGTCACTCTATAACTCAATTTTTTTTTTTTTCCCCACTTTTGAGCTACATCCCAAGGAGAGTAATCAGCACATGCACAGCAGTACTGACCAGAGACTTTGTCTTACCCATTTCAGTCTACATGGACTATGTAACACAGTAGGACAAACTTTTCAGAAGTGTTCAGCTTTCTTTGAGGCATCAACACAAGTCTGATTTCACAAGGATCTGGATGAACACTGGCACTAAGTTCTTGAAAAAATGAAGACAAGAAAAGATAGTCATACTATGTGTTTGCAAAGCACAGCAGTGTCTGTGCTTTATAGCTCTCACCTGCAATTCAAAATAAAATAGCTGCAACAAAGCAAGAACAAATGGCTAGATCCTATATTACCATACCAGTAGTATCAGAGGCGTTCAATACATTCAGCATTTGAGCTCTATTTCAGAAACACTGCATCTCCACTGAAGGCAACAGAGACAGTGCCTACTGATTTCAATGGGGCAAGGATTTCACCATGAGTGTCTACAGACGGTATCATGCTAAACACACCACGCTTCCTACTTGTCGTGATATATTACAAGCTACACTTCCACCGTTTATTTAAGATTAGTTTTTTCAGAGAAAGGAAACACAGTTAATAAATGAAATCCAACAGAAAGTCCTTTAAAACGAGCCTAAACAAATAGCACCTTTTATTAATGAGCTATTTCTTTCCTTCTGCAACACCATGTTCCATGAGCTCGAGTAATTTCAGTCTCCACCAATTTTCATTAAAGTGGAGGACTCAAGGATCACCATATATGTTGCTAAGCACACAAGAAGCTTAACCCTTCAGCCCTGTCTGCAGTCTATTCCCATATCACCAAAAACTTAGCTGTAGTAGGGTGATATTTTAACTTAAGATAAAACTCTATGATACATCTTGATCTGAAAGTAACTGACTGGTATTTTTAGTCATTTGTGAATTCCCAAAGTTGCACTAGTACAGTTGACCACTCAAAATGTTTGAGTGGATTCCTTTTCAAAGTTTTAGTGAAAAGCTTTGAAACTCTTCTCTTACTTGGTTGAATACATAGTTCATAAGAAAACCACTTCTTAGCAACTACTGACAGAGCAATGTGACATTATACCTACACCAGAGCATACAGGTATTCCAGAGATCGCTTAAGTCATTATTACATACATCAACTTCACTTGTGAACAGAACTTCCTTCCTAGGGAACAAGAGCTGGGTACTGATGAACCAAATCGTAAGTGAATGATCCTACAGAAAACGTACTTGTCTAAATGATTCCAATAACTCACTTGTACCCAAGGAACATGGGGGCAGTACTGCTTCCATCTTGTAAGCAAGGCATTCATCCACACACCACCAGAGACAATTCCCTCCTCAAAATCTTCCCTCCTCAATTTCCTTCCTCATGCAATACTTTTGCAATGGCTACTCTCTAATTCTTGCAGTTTCTTGTAAATAAGCCTGCATTTCCTACTGTTATATTAACTTACTAGCTACAGAGATACAGTACACCCTACGCTGTCAAGTTTCACCTCAGGTTCCCGTTCTGCCTTAACATATGATACAGTTTTTGGTTTAAATAAAATTAAAAAAAAAAATTTAAAATCCAAGGCTTTAGTTGCAAAAAAATTACACACTTTGAAACAGATTTTGTTTTTTCTGTAACATCTAACTTAAATATAACTATGCAGATATTTGCCTAGGTGTTTATCCCTCCCTACAACTCCAGCAAGTACCCTGCCTGCTAGAGCAATTGCACAGGAGTTCACAGCAATGTGTCATTAAGTGTTTTCTGTGCAATTAACTCTTTGAAAGACACAACTTTCTTTATCCTAACTATACTCCTTGGGAGGTATGTCTGGGAAGTGAATGCAGTCACTTTTGGTGACCCAGTCTGGGACTGTGTATCTGGAAGACTTCAAGAACATCTTTCCTTCCCATGTCACGACTGATCATAGTATGTAAGGTCTACATAAGTACAAAAGATTATTTCTAGAACTGTGTATTGGAGCACTCTTCATCTACTTCCCCTCTCAATCTTCTGTCAAACAGCCATTGTTGGGACTAATTCCACTAAATTATTGAAAAATACATTATTTACAGGCATACTGTGTTAATTTTGTGTAAAATTCAGGATTAAAATAAACAGTCCAATTTGAAAGTCACAAGAGCAGATTTTAAAATGCTCAGACTGTCCTACAGAATGGGAATATTCAGCTATATCCAATCTCTCCTCTCCCAAGCACCTCTAAAGCAAAGAATATAAAGTGATGGAAAGAAGTTGAAGCCATTGAGCCTTAATTGTCAGTCCTCTGGTGTTTAAAAAGTTATTCAAACTTCAGTTGCCCAGGAAAGAAAAAAAAAAAAAAAAAGGCATTTCAGGCTCTGTTTTGAGCACAGCTTGGCCAAACATAAGAACCTGACCTAAATAAATCTCGTGTTACCCCAACACGACTTTTCAAAACTCTTTCTAAGCTTTTTGGATCTTATCTTCATTAAAGATTGGCCTACAAATTCCATATTTGTTTCACTAGAAACAAAATACTTTTTAGCGTCTTTGGAAAAGGGATATTTTGGGGAATATAAAGACACAGCTGGTTTGATTGTCATAGATGACTCCCTTCTGAAGGGAACAGAAGGCCTGACATGCAGACCTGACCTGCTTCTTAGGGAAGTCCACTGCCCCCAGAGCACCCAGGTTAAGAATGTGGTGAGAAAGCTTCCTACTCTGGTACAGCCCTCAGATTATTATCCATTATTGATTTTTCAGGTAGGTAGCGACGAACTCTCAAAAAGAAGTCCAAGGGCAATCAAGAAAGACTTCAGGGCCTTGGGTCAACTGGTCAAGGGATCGGGAGCACAACTAGTGTTCTCCTCAATCCCACCAGTTGCAAGGATTAATGCAGTAAGAAACAGGAAGACCCATCAGATCAATACTTGGCTCTGAGCTGGTGTCAGTGTCAGGACTTTGGGTTTCTTGCTCATGGGTCGGTTTACATGACACCAGGCCTGCTGGTGACAGACAGGATACACTTGTCTCAAATGGGGAAAAGCATCTCTGTGCAGGAGTTGGCAGGGCTGAGTGAAAGAGCTTTAAATTAGATTGGAAGAGAGAAAGGGATTAAACCAGGCTCACTGGAGACAAGCCCAGGAATGGCACATCAATGTCTGTGGGATGGCATGCTAGCGAGGTCCTTCAGTCTGCCACACCAGTGGAGGCAGGGGACAGAGTGCCATGTGATAGCAAAGACACAGGGGGTAATGATGGGCTAGAAATAATGGTAGCACCTGGGAACAGTCAGATAGGAATCAGGCCTTCTTCCCCCACACAGCATGGACAACAAACAGGAGGAGCTGGAAGCCATTGTACAGCAGGAAAACTGTGATACCGTTGCCATCACGGAAACATGGTGGGAAGTGCTGCGTTGGACAGCTGTATACTCTTCAGAAGGGGTAGGCCAGGAAGGAGAGGTGGTGGAGTGGCCCTGTGTGTTAGGGACTGTTTTGATTGTCTTGAGTATAATGATGGTGATGATACGGTTGAGTGTTTATGGGTAAGAATCAGGGGAAGGGCAACAAGGTAGATATCATGGTGGGAGTCTGTTATAGATCACCCACCCAGGATGAACAGGTAGATGAAATATTCTATAAGCGGCTGGGAGAAGTCCCACGATCACTACTACTTGTTCTTCTGGGGAACTTCAACTTACCAGGTGTCTGCTGGAAATACAACACAGCAGAGAGAAAACAGTCCAGGAGGTTCCTGGGGTGTGTGGAAGACAACTTCCTGATGATACAACTGGTGAGGGAGCCAACTAAGGAAGGCTCCCTGCTAGACCTGTTGTTCACAAACAGAGAAGGACTTGTGGGTGATGTGAAGGTTGGAGGCCATCTTGGACATAGTGATCACGAGATGGTAGAGTTTTCAATTCTTGGGGAAGTAGGGAAGGGGGTCAGTAGAACTGCCACCTTGGACTTCCGGAGGGCAGACTTTGGCCTGTTTAAAAGTCTGGTTGACAGAGTCCCTTGGGAGGCAGTCCTGAAGGGCAAAGGAGTCCAGGAAGGCTGGACAATCTTTAAGAGGGAAATCTTTTAAGATGCAAGATCAAGCTGTGCCAGTGTGCTGTAAGATGCACTGGTGGGGAAGAAGACCACCCTGGCTAAACAGAGAGCTTTGGCTGGAACTCAGGAAGAAAATGAAAGTCTGTGCCCTATGGAAGAAGGGTCAGGCCACTCAGGAAGACTACAAGGATTTTGTGAGGCTGTGCATGGAGAAAACTGGAAAGGCCAAAGCCCAACTAGAACTTAATCTGGCCACTACCATAAAAGGCAACAAAAAATGTTTCTATAAATACATTAACAGCAAAACGAGGGCTAAGGGGAATCTCCATCCTCCACTGGAGGTGTGGGGAAACATAATGACCAAGTATCAGGAAAAGGCCAAGGTACTGAATGCCTTCTTCACCTCATTCTTTAACAGAAAGGCCAGTTGTTCTCCAAGTGCCCAGCTCCCTGAGCTGGAAGGCAGGGACAGGGAGCAGAATAAAGTTCTCATAACCCAAGAGGAAATGGTCAGTGACCTATTGCACCACTTAGATGAGAACAAGTCTATAGGGCCAGATGGGATCCTCCCAAGGGTACTGAGGAAGCTGGTGGAAGTGCTCACCAAGCCACTTTCCATCATCTACTAGCAGTTCTAGTTAACAGGAGAGGTCCGAGTCAACTGGAGGTTAGCACATGCGACTTCCATCTACAAGAAGTGCCAGAAGGAAGATCCAGGGAACTACAGGCCTGTCAGTCTAACCTTGGTGCCAGGGGACGTTATAGAGCAGATCATGTTGAGTGTCATCACACGGCACATACAGGGCAACCTGATCTCACTCTACAACAAGGTCATCCACTTAGTGGATAAAGGAAAGGTTTTGAATGTTGTCTACCTAGACTTTAGTAAAGCTTTTGACACTGTTTCCCATGGCATTCTCCTGGAGAAACTGGCTGCTTACACCTTGGATGGGCATTCTCTTTGCTGGGTACAAAACTGGCCAGGCCCAGAGTGTGGTGGTGAATGGAGTTACAACCCAGCTGACAGACAGCCACAAGTGGTGTTCCCCAGGGCTCAGTACTTGGGCCTGTTCTCTTATCAATGATCTGGACCAGGGGATCAAGTGCACCCTCAGTAAGTTTGCAGATGAAACAAGTTAGGCCGGTGTGTCAACCTCCTTGAAGAATGGGAGGCTCTACAGAGGGATCTGGACAGGATGGATCAATAGGCCAAGGCCAATGGTATGAGGTTCAACAAGGCCAAGTGCTGGGTCCTACACTTGGGTCACAACAACCCACTGCAACACTACAGGCTTGGGGAAGAGTGGTTGGAAAGCCAGGACCTGTGGATGCTGGTCGACAGCCGGCTGAGTAGGAGCCAGCAGTGTGCCCAGGTGGCCAAGAAGGCCAACAGCATCCTGGCTTGCATCAGAAATAGTGCGGCCAGCAGGACGAGGGAAGGGATTGTCCCCCTGTACTTGGCGCTGGTGAGGCCACACCTCGAGTACTGTGTCCAGTTTTGGGCCTGTCACTCCAAGAAGGACATTGAGGTGCTGAAGCGTGTCCAGAGAAGGGCAACAAAGCTGGTGAAGGGTCTAGAGAACAAGTCCTGTGAGCAGCGGCTGAGGGAACTGCGGTTGTTTAGCCTGGACAGAAGGAGGCTGAGGGGAGACCTTAGTGCTCTTAGCAGCTACCTGAAAGGAGGTTGTAGTGAGGTGGGGGTCAGTTTGTTCTCCCAAATAACAAGTGACAGGATGAGAGGAAACAGCTTCAAGCTGCACCAGGGGAGGTTTAGGTTGGATATGAGGAAACAATTCTTTACAGAAAGGGTTGTGAAGCATTGGAACAGGGTGCCCAGGGGAGTGGTGGAGTCACCATCCCTGGAGGTACTGCAAACCCATATATATGTAGTGCTTAAGGACATGGTTTAGTGGTAGACTTGGCAGTGTTAGGTTAACAGTTGGACTCAATGATCTTAAAGGTCTCTTCCAACCAAAACGCTTCTGTGATTCTGTGATTTTCACACAGTTAAAACAGGAAGAAGTGTGCTATTAAAATGTGTACAATGTTACCTGAGTGCCTACTCGTCTCGCCCAAATTTGGGGTGTGAATGGAGTAAGGATGGGAGACTCATGAATAACAGTTTTCTTGGTCCCTAACTGACTGTTCCTCAGAGGAACTTGGACTATACAAACAAAAGCAGAAATTTTCAGGACCTGATGTGTGCTGAGGTCTTGGAGAAGAGAGGACACGAAATTGGAAGTGGAATGAATGGCGAAGAACAAGAGCGCAGAGCAGACGTGGAACAGAAGATGAGGTTAGACAACAGATAGGAAGCAGGTGCACAGCATGGCTTATATCTGTGCAAGAAACCAATAAGTATATATTTTATATGTGATATATTATATATACTCACACATACATTCAGAAAAATGCTTTATAGGACATTTAAACACTACACAAAGTTTTTCCCATCCCTCTATTCCCTCAGCCATGTGTTACCAAGATATATTATTGAAGTAAGCTTCCACCTCAAACATGACCATCTGAAACCAGTAGCAGCAAGTTCCCTCCTTGTTGTGCCTACTGGACTTAAGGAAACTGGATACTCCTATGCATATTTTATATGTCTGCCTAAATGAGAATTTGGTGCTGAATTAGAAAGCAGGAGAAATTCCTAAACAAACAGCCTACTAAAATATAGAGCACACTAAAATATATAAATCTTCAACTTAAAATAGCTCAGTGTAAGAAAAAAAATCTGGACAGGAGCTATTAACAGGCACAAACTGTTCCCATTTCCATAACATTCTTCATCCCCCCACTACCACATCACAGAGTCTTATCTCAGCCTCTTACACTTGTAAAAATGTATGCAAACAGTAATGGAACAAGTGACTAGGAGATTACAAAAACATTTTTCCTGCTCCTAGTACAAATTTCCAATACACCAAACCACCCACCTATGCTATCTTACTGCAGGAAACCCCACGTTAGATGATACAAAATGTATTTAAAAAGACAAACTTGCACCTCTAAAGACTCTTACATAAACCTACACCACTATAGGCACCACCAAGACTAAGACATCAATAATTACAATACTAAGGCTCTGCTCCACATTGTGTTTTAAAAGTAAATAAAATGAAAAAAAAAAGTCTAATATTATCTAATGTTTTGGATATCATATTGCTACTCAAATCTCTGCACTTACTAAGCTATCAACATATCAACCTATACCAAATGCTTTATTTTCACCACAGAGTAAAGCAAGAGGTAAAAGGAAAGTGTGAGTGACATAAATCACACTGGCGGCATAATGAAGGCAATGAGAACTCAACTGGGTCCTGTAAGAGCCCATTGCCAGAGCCACAAACTGGTATCTTTCTCAGAGCTGAAATATTTTACCAGGAAACGCTTCTATTGCTCTTTCATGCATTTTTCTGATCTTCTGGGCATTAATTTCTCTTGGCATTGCCAAATAACCCCTTCCAAAAGCTGACACAGTTCCAGGGCTCATCACAGGATCATCATCTGAGGAATTCAAATTTTCTAACCTTTACAATGACGGAGTTAGTCACAAGCTGCCTTTATTTTCAAAATAACATCAGTGTAAATAAATATATATATACATTCTCAGCAGAGTGAAACTTAATGTAAATTTCTTAATCAGGAGTCTGCCCTTCCCACTGAGGTTAAACAAGAAAATGAAGAAAATCCCTTGGTATGTGCACAACGTGCACCTAGTATATTAAGATTATCATTGGCTAGGAGGAAAGAAATTCTGCAGCAGCCACTTGTTAAACTACTAAAAGCGTGTTATTCATTAGGACTCATTAGGACAGCCACTAGTTTTCCAGCACTATCATGTACTTCACAGCACAGAAGACAAGCACTGCTGTACTTGAAAAGAAAATTGTAATTTGGAGTCTGCACTTCATTTTACACTAAACCAAGGTTTATCATGTCTAATTAAGGGCCAAATAAGGTCTAGAAATTAGTGAAACATTTCATATTTGAATTCTACATTGGCAAGTATATTATTCAAATAAAGCTTTACATTAAGTAGCAAGGCCAACAGAAAAATAATATTAAAAAAATTAGAAGATCCCTTTGAAGAACTACTTCAGTTTTCCACTATAAGGAGACAAAAAAAGATTTTCATATTAAAAGCCTCATGAAGAAGTATGGCCTTGGTCTCAAGCTTTCAGTGAACAAAAACAAGAGAAAATTAAAAAAGATGTAAATAGAATTTTTTAAATCACTTTTATTAAAGTTGGAGCTGCACTTAGTGTTATCTGCAGATCCTATTATGGGTAAAAAAAAAAATTAACATCAAATCTTTTCTGCATATTGATTACATTTGTTTATATAAAAGTCTGACAAAAAGAATTTGTAATAACTCTCTTCAACATTTTTTTCATGTTTTAAAAATTAAATTATATCCAAAAAATTACAAATGCATGTGCTTAGAGAGATGATTTTGGAAGGGAGACTAGCATTAAGGACTCTTGTATCAGAAGAACTATACTATATATTGCTAGCATGGGCTGCTATGTGTGGGTAAACTCTATTTCAATAATACTTGCATATGTGCTTTAAGGTCCTTGATACATTGTCCTACCTGCAGGATTTTTAATCTTTTTTTCACTGAGGTTAGCAGGTGTTTATTAGAGAACGTCCACCTTGACCAGCATTAGAACAGCTTTTCTGATGTGCTTCTTCTGTAGGCAGAACCCCCAAAGGCAAATTCATGATCATTGAACCAGCACAAGAGGGATTTCCATTCAAAAAATCAGCAGGTATTTCCACTTTTTCTTAACAATTAGGCCTTGAGTGACATTATAAATATGACTTAGAGGAAAATAAAATATCATGGTGTACAATACTAAGCTTGCATAATTATTTAAGAAATAAAACCTTACCTTAAGAGCAATACAGAGTGCCAATCTGCCTTGATTAAACAATGCAAAGATGGCCAAAGAGCAATACATGGGTTAACAGCTCTGATATTACGCCATTATTTGCCTCCATCTTTTGCAATGAAGACCAGGTCATGTTTCAACATCCTATTCACTCCCATCTTAAGATCTTTATTAATGATTTGGACCAGGGGATCAAGTGCACCCTCAGTAAGTTTGCAGATGAAACAAGTTAGGCGGGTGTGTCAACCTTCTTGAAGAATGGGAGGCTCTACAGAGGGATCCGGACAGGATGGATCAATAGGCCAAGGCCAATGGTATGAGGTTCAACAAGGCCAAGTGCTGGGTCCTACACTTGGGTCACAACAACCCACTGCAACACTACAGGCTTGGGGAAGAGTGGCTGGAAAGCCAGGACCTGTGGATGCTGGTCGACAGCCGGCTGAGTAGGAGCCAGCAGTGTGCCCAGGTGGCCAAGAAGGCCAACAGCATCCTGGCTTGCATCAGAAATAGTGCGGCCAGCAGGACGAGGGAAGGGATTGTCCCCCTGTACTTGGCGCTGGTGAGGCCACACCTCGAGTACTGTGTCCAGTTTTGGGCCTGTCACTCCAAGAAGGACATTGAGGTGCTGAAGCGTGTCCAGAGAAGGGCAACAAAGCTGGTGAAGGGTCTAGAGAACAAGTCCTGTGAGCAGCGGCTGAGGGAACTGCGGTTGTTTAGCCTGGACAGAAGGAGGCTGAGGGGAGACCTTAGTGCTCTTAGCAGCTACCTGAAAGGAGGTTGTAGTGAGGTGGGGGTCAGTTTGTTCTCCCAAATAACAAGTGACAGGATGAGAGGAAACAGCTTCAAGCTGCGCCAGGGGAGGTTTAGGTTGGATATGAGGAAACAATTCTTTACAGAAAGGGTTGTGACGCATTGGAACAGGGTGCCCAGGGGAATGGTGGAGTCACCATCCCTAGATGTACTGAAAAGACGTGTTGATGTGGTGCTGAGGGGCATGGTTTAGTGGTAGACTTGGCAGTATTAGGTTAACAGTTGGACTCGATGATCTAAAATGCCTTTTCCAACCTAAATGATTCTACGTTCTTCTCATTTTTATGCAAATAAGAGTTTTGTTAAACACACTTCCTTTTCATGCAGTGAACAATATTCCCTGTCATCAAACACCAAAGAATGAAATTTCAACACACAAAGAAATGCTGGTCGTTAAGTGTTTCAAATCTCTATGTGGTCACAAATAACCACAACATGCAGGGAGCACACGCATTGAATTAATACAATGAGATTTGTGCCTCTTTATTAAAACAGCGTTTGGGTACGTCGTTGAGCTGCATGGGCAGCTTTGGACTGGAAAACCAAGGGGAGCGATTCGAGGCTATTCTCAGCAATACAGTTTGGTAAAGGCCAAAGCTGTGCATATGTAGAAGATGCATTACCTGAGTTAACTACATGAAATATCCAAGTTTTAAAGCAGCAAACACAAACCTTTCTCATGAGCACAAAATGTTGAACTTGCTGCTAAACTACCACTGTAAATGAGTAATTCCTTGTACTGTGTATCCTATGCAATAGATTTATATCTTCCTTGCCAAAATGATTTGTATTCATATCTGATTCTTAGGAAATTACCGCCTTGCAAAAAGGATGAGGTTTTGTTATCCTGGAGGCAGCAGTCCTCACAGAAGAACCCCAAACACAGTTCCAATTTTTGGTACAGAGAGTGAAGTCAGACCCAGTTGCAGACATCAACGAAGCTGGTTAGTTGGATTTATTATTATTGCTTTTCTGTGCAGCACTGTGCCCTGAGACTTCCACTGAGACCACAGATTCTTGGGAGCAAACCCTGGAGACTATCCAAAAACACAGAAATTAGTGTCACTGAGATGAGAAACTATCTGAAGAAAAAAGATGGACAAATGAAGGTAAGAGAAAAGCATTATCTCAATTTAACAAATGCAGACCTGAACTACAGGCAGACTCCAACTTCTCCAGAGTGGCAGCACACAAAGATTAATTGTATCTTGAGTCCTTGTCCAAAAAGTTAACATCCAGACTGATTTTTTCTTAAAATGAAATCAAGAAGTATGAATCTCTGAGTAGCACTTGCAGAACAATGACAAATTTTCCAGATGACAATGACTGATAATTGCTCCTGACACTTGTTACAGGCTGCCAAAAGTCTTCCAGCTACAGTTATACTCAGCATCATGGCAGCGCAATACACCTTTGAAAAAAAATCGGATACCCTTGATTGTAATTTCTGGCAAACAAGCAGCCGAATCAGCAAACTTCCATCACAGTTCACACTTCTGACAAATCCCTACCCTCAAAGTTCAACCAAAAGTACTGAAGACATGGGAAATGAATCATTAAGTTGTCTTAAAGTGGCCCCTCCAGAACTGCTGGATCCCAGCACACACGCTGAGTATTGCCCATTAGTTAACAGTTAGACAACTCAATATCAAGGGCTGGTACCTCTCAGGTATTTCACACTAATTTAAAAGAAAGGGGAAAATGATGTTTTTTCAGAAGAACAGTATCATTTATCACCCTGCAGTGGATGACCACGAAGATATTTGAGTATGTATCACAGCATCATTCCCATACCCTGAATTCCTGAAACTACGAATTTCAAAATGACCAGTCACACATTGGTACAGAAGCAAGATATCACTGGTAAACAGAGTAGTTGATGTCAAAACTTTGTTTCTAGCTAAGTGCTTATTGTGTAATTTGGGGAAGAAATACAAAACTGTCAGTCTCAAGCAACAACATATCTCAGATCTGAAATACCCATCTCTTTCATTAGTGCAATCCCCAGGATATCCTAGCAGATCTGCTTACTTGTGTCTCTCTGTCCTCCCCCCACCTTCTCTTTTGGGGGTTTCGTTTGTTTTGGTTTTTTGAATATCACATATTCAAGAGTTCTTTTTTGGGGAGAAGGGAGGCTGCTGCCTCTTGTGTGCACACTCGTGGTCAGCAGCAGACTGTGAATAATAACATTTGCTTGTATAGCTGTGCAGACATGTTTACATGTATTGCTGTTTGAGATTTCATTGTGCATCCCTTATCAACCACACTGGGGCAGACACCTGTTCCATATTAAAGTCCACATCCTTCTATCCTTAAGGGCATCCCAAACAGCCAAAACTCAAGTTTAGTGCCAGACTGTCTGCTGAAGTCACCAGTCCCAAATGTAGCACTGAAACAGACAGACTTCTTTGCCTCTTGAATATCCATCTTCTGCCTGCCCTGATACAGGATGACACTACTGCTTATCTGTGTCTCATCACAGTTTGGAAAACTCACTACTTTCTCCAACATCTAGAAAAGAAAGAGCTAGATCAGCCCAGGAAAGTCAAGATTTGGTTCTGTGTTGACTACAGTATTACTGTGTGACCATCTTTAGTTGTGAAAATAAGGTTCATACTGTAGCCAAAAAGGTCAATAAAGAGCTGGAAATGGTCGTCTTCCCCTTTCCAGCTGTTTCAGAGGATACAGGATCAGACAGTGCAGGATCAAGAAAGAGAATTGTATGCCATCTCTATAGGATATAGATGCTCATTCCTCTCTCCCCTCCCTTTCCATTGTGCCGCTGGGGAAAATGCAGAGAGAAACAACCAGATATTCCAGGTGGTGGGATCAATGCTAGAAGTGGCTAAGGAGGCTCCTGGCACCAAAGAGCACATAGAGTAAACAAGACTGCTTACCATCATGTTTGCTCATCACAAGTGACGCTATGCAGCCTCTAAGTTTATGCACCTAGGTGACTTAACTTAAATATCGGAGCAAAGTTTTCTAATGCTGTCTCCCATACTACTATATATAACATGTATATGCACAGGCACACAAAGACACACACACATACCAGAGCGATCTCTGCACACTGCCTGCGGACCAAAAGGGCCTATCCCTACCCACCAGAGCGTGGTACTGGGGAAAAACTACAGAAAAGTACCAGGGAGACTTCCTAGCCAAGAGCAGCTGCTTATTCAGCAAAGCAGGGACCTCTTTACACATTCAGAGCACTTTCTGTGGTTTTGATTAAGGTGCCTGCTGTACAGTGATCTCTTTGCCCCAATTGTTCTCCTCTCTTCTCACCTGCTCAGTCTTTTAGCTGTACTTGCACACTTGTCTCAAACTTCAACATCATTTACTCCTTTTTCTTTCCATTCAGCTGATTCCTTTTAGCTCTACTCTTCACCCACCCAAAGAGCAGAGATGCCATCTTTAATTAAAAACAAAACCACACAAACACACACCACTCCCTCAGGCATCAAGCCTGCACACATTAATATGTACATGCACACAACCTCCAGTATGTCAGGCTGGAGATGACAAGGTTGGACAGATGCAGGGGACATGCACCCTGCATGTAAACCTTGAGATTAAAACAACATTTAGTGCTGGCTTACAGCTGATCTACTTGTGGTCTTCATACCTCATCTCCCTTTTGTCTGTTCACTTTGTTAGCAAGGTAAATTCCTGGTGCAGGGCCTTTCTACAGCCCTCTGTCATACAGTTCCTGTGGCAGCAGGGGACCTTTCCTAACCAGAGGAAGCACTCTTCTTGTATGTAATAAGATTAAAGCAAATTCCAAATAGTCAAAGGCCTGAAAAATTCTGAGTCTCAGCAAATTGTTTTGGAAAATAATAATTTGCATTACTACTATGAGATTTAGGAAATCTAAGATGTGGTGGAGCTGGGTTTCCAAGTCCTCTGCTACAAACAAGAAAGAGACTAAAACACTGTCCTTTTTGTTAAACCAGACTGGATCTCTTACATGAACCTAACTTTCAATGAGAAGCTTAGGGGCAGTCCAGCACTAGTTAGGTAATACTATAACATGTTCATTTTCTGGGAACGTAGAATTCAAATGCACCAGGTCCACTTCCTTCTTCAGTCAAGCTACCCTGCGTTTCTGGATGCTCTCGCTGCACTATCCCAGCCTGCTGAGATCCCAGAAAGGAGCTCTGCCCAGCCCCAAGCATCTGAACCTGACTCAGACTCCTCTCTTCACAGTCATGAGGCTGGCTCACCCTTTGAGTATTTCTGAACCTTTGTATCTTCTACTTGCCTTTTAATTTATTTATTTTCACACTGAAAATAAATGTTCACCTCCTCCTGATTTGTGTGCTTAGCCATCTCCAGTTCAAACCCAAAGCGAAACAGACACATAAATACACAACTCCCAGGTCTGCTACTAAAGGATCAATCACTTTTCATTACCCAGTTTTCAGTGTGAAGTGCTATTTTACACTTGTTCTACACTAGACAAACAGGCAGCTGCATCACTCATAGTCTACTTCCAGGCTCCCATCCCAGCTAATTCCAGCCTTCCCCTCACATCTCTCCCCTGTCATACGTTCCTCCTCTGTCCATTTCCCACAGATCTGCCTATTTGCCCTCTGAGTCCAACTTCTTGTGCCTTAGGGGACGTGTACTTTCTTACAGTTTCCTGCTCACTTGCCGTGTACTTTTCCCTTTCCTGCTGTCCCTCAGAAGGCTATAGCCCACACTCTCATCTTCTCCTCCCCTCATTTTATCTCTCCCACGGCAACTAAGCAACCATAGTTGTTCTAATGAGTAGCCTTGCCAGCGCAATGCAAAATGCCAACCATCTTGTAGTCTTTTCTCATTAATCCGGGGGTTACCTTGTGAGGACATTTAAAACACCTTAGCTAGCACAAGACTCGGGATTAACACAAAAATAAAAGAAGGATTTTATCAAACCAAATATCTCATTTTCATTGCTGGCAGTTTAATCATAATTCACATTCAAAAGGTACTGCTTCTGATGTGGAGGGAAACATGCTTTTACCTCAATAGCCTTAATACTACTTGAGAAATGAGAGATCCCTGAAGGAAAGATAGTGATCTAAAAAATCCCACAGGACGAATCTGAAGAAAGTAGCAGGCTGTTGCACTGGTCTGAAAACACCAACAGACCCGTTGACTGAGCTGAAGTTTTTGCCACTGCTGTCTATGTCCAGCAATGAAACGTAGATGGTCCAGGAATCACTTTCAGCTGAGGAAATACCCACCCATGATGTGCTCAAGGGAGCTCTGTGCCAGTCAGCTACAGAAACCACCACCTGCTGCCAAGCTCCCTCCACTCCCTGCTGCCCACTGCTGCAAAACTTGGTTTAACATAGCAGCCAGCTTCCTACTGTTTCCTCCCTCGTGAAGACAAGGAAGGGTACCACTGGATATCTCAAATAGTAGCAGACACCTGTGATTAGACAAGGAAATCCTCTCCTGGGAGACACAAACATGATTTCCATGCTCTTACCACACCTCCAGGGACAGTGCAGACAGACCCTCAGCCACAACTGGACAGTGCTTTGTATCTCCAAACACCAACTGCAGTTCGTTCTCTCAGCAACATTTGATGAACTGAACATGACATTTGCACTGAACAACACTGTAATTTCCTTACAGTTTTGCAGGAAGCTCACCTTCCACAAAAATGCAATTTAGTATGTAGAGAATGGCTCTTTAACTCAACTTGATTTGTCTAGGATTTTATTTTATCAAAGCATGATTATAATGCCTGGAATGAGGAAAAAGAAAAAACTGCACACGTTCCTAAAATATTATAGATTGAACTCTTATGTACTAGATATAATGTATACAATAGGTAAGATATTCATGTAATATACGTCAGGGTAACCATGATGATTTGAACATCTGGAAGTTAAGTAAAGTCAAAAGCCTTAATGAAAAATATATTATGAGAGAAAGACACATGCACCTTTACAAATTGGCTTAGAATTCAACTGGGAAGGACCACGGTATTATGGGGCATAAATTGAACTGTTTTCTAGTGAACAGACAGTAGTAGTACTTTTCAGGTTTACAAAATGTAACAAAGCATATTTTGGGAACTAATAAAAAACAGGAGGTTGACAGCCCTGGCATGCAGCTCTCCAAAGGACAAACATCTTCATGGCAAATACGACAGGCACAAATGCACAGTATAAAAAACTGCAGACTGCTAGATTCAGACAAACTATGGTAACACAGCAAAAAAAGCTTTCCTATACTCTCAGTGGCCTCAGCTTTAGCCTGGAGCAAAAACTACTTTTCCTTTTCCTTCAGGGAAAACACTTTTAATTTTCTTGTTCATTCAGTTCTTGGCCTCTGACAAAGGAGTCAAAAGGGTAGCAGCTGCTGAAGTCATTTATTGATTTTCTTGGTTTATTTATGAATGCCAGACATGCAAGGGCCTGTCTTCAAAATTTAACACCTGGTATTTTACACCATTAAGTAAATTGCCAGGAAGATCAGTTCCTTTCCACCTCTGCAACTTTCACATAATGAGCGAGTTGCCCTCACAGAAAGTTCATCAAACTTTGGCTTTCACAGAAAGCTCTCAAATTTAGGGCTCTTCTGCTAAAGCTGTAGGTGGAAGCTACCTGTCTTCTCTACTTTAAGACAACTTTCTTCTGTGGTCTCAGTTGACCTCCATTCTTCTACCACTACACAGGAAGGAAAGCTCTGCTTTAAGCTGTAATACGTGTAATAGGAAGCAGAGGAAAAAGTAAAAAGGCACAGTCTTCAAGGGTAATTCCATGTACAATATGTTGTAGTAATCCCACGGAAGGTGACAGAAACCATGAATCACTCTGACAAGGTCTTGATTTCAGAGAAATATGGCAAACACTTAAATACAGACAGAAAGAAGCATACTTGACCATAAATCCTGCAAGGTGATATCTGAAAGCATTGCCAAACTGCAAACCCTGTAAAAAAAGAAAAGGACAAACCCCCTTCATAACAGGAAGCACTACTGTTGCTGCTGCTCTCCTCAAGATTCTTCCCTATTCTATACTTCGTTAATTTTACTTGACCATAAGGAAACCTCAGCTTTTTTTACTTTTGACCCCATACAGGTTAAATACCAGGACAGAAAGAATCAGATCACCTTCGCTGGATGAAAGAGAGTACTGTCTCATCTGCCACGTAACTAGAACTCCCAACTAGAACTCCCAAGCTCCTTTTCCACATCGACCATTTAAACCTGTTCAGACAGGAACAAGCTTAGAACTTGAAACATTGCCACAGAAAAAATGGATGTTACAGGTGAACGAATACGTAAATTCTCTGCTGATTCCCTGAACTAGTCAGTCCAGTCCAAACAGTTCCTGGTCAACGTTATTTAATGGTGAGTACTATAATTGTGTGAGACATTTTTAAGGGAGGATATTTGGCTTTAAGCTAATGTAGTTTCACCAGGAAAAAAAAAAAAAAAGGCAAAATAAACTATGAAGAGAATTTGCTTATAAATGTGAGAACTTTTAAATTTAAAAACTACAATCAATATAAAATCATCTAAAAACACAAAATACAAGACTCATAATATGTTGGTGAGGTTCCATATTCTTAGAATAGATTTCTCATTAAAAAATCAATATCTAATTTTGCTCTGAAATATAAGAAAAATGTACTGTGCAGTTAATCTCAAAGGGATTTACACATATTTTATACATACACTATCAGAATCAATTCACATAACTGCAATCTCCACTTCTGAACGCAGTTCCTTTCTATGAGTATATTGAAAAAGAGCTTTTTGGACAAAACAAAGGAAAACAAAATGCTCAATTAAGACTGAAGGAAATTAGGACTATTTCGAACACAAAGTTAATTTAAGAAAATACAGATACACTTTTGAACAGTGATAAATGGGATATTTTTGCAGAAATGTGGGTAGCCATGCTTTGGTTTCAGTTTTCTGAAGTTTACTTTCTACAAAAAGCTTGGGGAATAACTGAACAGTTACTGAGTGCATCTGAGAAAAATGTGCTTCTTTCTGCAAAATACAAGACTTACAGGAACGTATCCCATCTAAAAAGACTCAACAACACTCATGTCTTACTCCAAACAGATGTGCTTACAGTAACACTTGTTCCAAGGCAGAGATTCACCAAAGTTAACCTCAGCAGAGGCACAGGACCAAACAACGTTTTGCTGAGCCATGGCAGCAACTTGTTCAACTGTGTCACCTGTCCCCATGATATGACTGCAGGCAAAATTGTTCCCTCTTTTCAACTCCTGACCAAATTTCACCAATGCACTCTGCATATTTTAAGCAATGCTAAGCAATATAATGTTGCAATTGAAGTCCATAAAACAACTTGTACATATTTCTCTACAGCCTGATTCCATATTCTTAGGCACAAGCACACATACACATAGAAAATCTCTTCTAATTCTCATCCGCAAAACCATTACCCTGATACTTTGCAGGTGGCATCCAGGGCCAAAATCAATAGAGTTATTAGAGTTCTCATAAATTTTCTCTTTTCTTCTCAACTGCCTAGCCTTGTGCAACCAGCTGCCTTCCTATTCTACATCTATCATGGCGTGGCTTCACGGACGAAGATTTGGGAAGGGCTTTAAACGTGAGTACACCCTTCAAGCCTGCGCGGTGGATTTTTTAGGTGAGGCGCAGCGTGCGCGAGACTGGCCCCACCCTTTACACCTGAGGTTCATCTGCCAGGGCCTAGCGAGCTTGGACGGTGACAGCGAAGTCCTCAGGTCATAGGTTTGGTTAGAGTATCCTTCTCTTAGATGGATGGCCTTACAGGGCTAAACGAGCTCCATCTGCCCGGGTTTGGAGTTAGAGTTGTCCTTCTCCTAGGATGGTTGCCCGAAGGCTAGTGAGCCCATCCTGCCCGTGGACACACTTTGTCTGACCCTTCAGTTGAGACCTGTCTGGCTTGGGAGACCCTACCGGAGGCATATGCCACCACCAGCATAGCTCTCAACTTCACAAGGGCACGCAAGCTCTTTCCCCACGGCAAGGGGGTGCCCGTGAAAGAGATTCTACATCTATAGCTAGCTAAAAACACATAGCCAGGAGAACATTAAACTGTATAACTTAAGTTTGTCATGGAGTGTGAAAATTTTTGCAATATGTAACAGTACCAAGGAGACTTACCACCTAAAGCAACTAAAATACTCATAGATTGTTCGTGTCCTTTTACTGCTCAAGCTTTCACATTGTTTTCATTTACATCTGTGCAATTTCATTTAATCAGTACAAAATTTAGTCTCCTGATGTCCAATGTCAAAACTATTCCAAAGTTAATACTACAAATATGCAAAAGTGCAATGACTTTATTTTGAAAACAACTTCATACGAAAGGCTAATTAAAAACCTAGAGAATAATAAGTATAAATGAAAAATTACTTTGCTTTCTCAGTACATACAAGTGCTAAAGAAACTGTGTAAACAAAAGATATTAGAAAGCTCAGAGAGCTACTATGTCTGGTTTTGCATAGGTCTTGATACTTTTACCAAGACCAACAGAACCATCAAAAGAAAACAGTTGTACTAACAAATTATGTCTCAAAATATAACTAAACATGCTCAATCATCCAGTTCCAAAATGGCCTTTTGTTACACAAACTCCTTCCTTGTCATTTATCTCAAAAGTCCTACTACTAATCATTTGATCTCTGAAACACTTCCACATGATTAATATATACTGATGCAAATAGCCCATAGTTAAATCTTCGGATTGATTGTACAGTATAGGACTGCAGGTTTGCTAAATACCTGGAAAGAGAATGATGTATCTGTATAAATATTACAAAATCCTAGTTAATTGATATGATTTTGAAGCATTCAGAGTACATTCAAAGATTTTAGAATCAATATATATTTTACAAAAATGCAGACAAAATCTTCATGAGCAGTGGCTACAAAATTTGTACTGCTTGCTAAGCTCACAGGCCAAACTAGCTTTGTGAAAAAATGTAGTATCTTTCATTAGACTTGCTAGCATAAAATGTAGACAGACTTTTGGGTATTTAATTTCTTTGTTGGGTCAATTCAGAGTATGCCATATTGGTAACCAAGACAATCACTTGAGAAGACACTTCACACTCAGGTCATTCAAGCATGTGAAGACTTCCATTAGCAATTTTCAGAACAAACAGAGTGCTCTGTTCCTTGCTCGAATAGTAGACTTTTTCTCTGCAATATAATAGTACTTACACTAAAATAGCATAGTTGGGCCATGTTCCATTCTTGAGCAATGCCCTAATAAATTTCACATAATAAAGTTTAAAAAAATAACTCTCAATTAAGGATCTCAAAGTAAATAACTCTATTTTGATGCAAGGTATTTAAACCACCATTCCAACTAGAATCTCATGTTTATCTAAAGCCCAAAATACAGAGAAAATTATTCTTCGGTTACACTCCACATCCTCAAAATTTGAAAAGTTAAATTGCTAGATCCACCACTGTCATCACTAAAAAGTGTAGCTCTATCTGCTAGGTTCACCCCTGATCAAAAAGCAGTTCCCAGGGCATAAACTGATCTTCAGTGATTCCAAGAGGCTTAGTATAGGAAAGACAGACCAAAAAATTAGGAGATTTCAAATACTACCCAGTTTTAGTACAGATATATGAAAAAAACGTACACGGACAGGCATGCTCCCTTATCTTCAAGAGTATTAACAATGCTTATCACAAGCAAAGTGCACAAAGCCCTGACACTGAAAACAAAACACACCTGATGTGAACAAACTCAGACATGCGTGCCAAAATAGATGTTCTAATTCAATACAGAACTGTCTGGAAACAGCTATTCATCGTGTCTGTGTCTCTTCATGCCTCTGAAGTGGCAAGTGCATGAACGGTCTTTCGTGTGTGTCACTATTCCGAAAACTGCAACTGGCTTTTCTTGCCTCTGTAACAGTGCCACAAAATATAATTGGAACATGGCTTTCTTGTTTAAAACTCTCTCTGGACATAAGTATCTGAGATGCAATCAATTTTGAGGATGCTTACTTCAGTTATAAGTACAAAGAATTACAATGCTATTCTATCACGCTGTGCAAATTGTCTCACCTAAGTAACTATTAAAGCAAACTGATAGTGATATTCTTTTCTGCTGTTTGTTGTAAAAACCAAAAATAAGTCTGACTAACATTACTGCCTAGATTCCAAAACTAGGCGACACCATAAACATTGCATATTTTACCATATCTGTGAAGTATAATAGAAGAGATAAAACAATTCTAACTCTTGACAGACACAGAGATCTGATAAGCTGTTTGCATCCTTACACATCCAATATATGGATTAGACTGGGGTAAATCACATGGCTCTGATCAGGTGTAATTCATCCCAGTACTTGTAAATTATATGCAAGTATTTCCAAAAAGCAGAATGAAATCGCTCTGTATTTGTAACTGATTACATAAATTTTCTTATATGTTTTATCACCACTGGGAATTAGAGTCAAACTGTAGACACTCAAGCTTTTTCCCCCAAAACATAATTGCATGCCAGCATCTATTAATTAAAACTGGTATGCTCAGGGGAGAAGACAAATGCAGTGGGCACCAGCAGGTAGAGTGAAGGAGAAGATAAAATTGCTGAGAAATTATAACTGGCTCTAACTATGGGCAACTGAAAATAATTTCAACTTTGTCATTTTCCACCTTCAGTAATGCCTGCATCCCAACAAGCCTGAATACAAGGGCAGCAGCTTTTTTAAATATCCTTTTCCAAAGGTATTAAGTTCAAGTCTTAAAATGCTTAGTAACCGCCTGATGAAGGAAGCATGCCACATCTTTTAGTTGCTTTCCTGTATCCAAGGACACAAATAATTCTTCACATGAGTCTTTAGAAATAAAAGGGCATTGACAAGACTGAGAATTTCAAATCTCTCAATGTTGTTCTCCCCATGCTGTTTTCCAGAAAAAAAAAAAAAAACAGAGGAAGGTATCTTCCCCCTCTAGAGAAGAGGTCTCTCCTGCATAATTCCTTTTACAATCTAGCTTATAACTCTGTATTTTGAGAAGTTCTTGCCCAGAGATCATGTTCGTTCACCCAGTCTCTGTCTTCATCCTTCTGCAGGGCACAGATAATGCCCATGAGTTTGTAAACTCACAGCCTTTTCAGTCAGAAAGTATTAGTGCAATGTCAAACAAAGCCAGGCATGAAGCTTTGAAGGTCTCTTGTAACAAGTGGAGAATCACGTGGGAAGTCACATGCACAGAAATAATGCCCTGCATTTCAATAAAACCATAGAAAAGAGCTCTAGACCAAAGCTTGCACTTCAGACCTTCCAAAATGTCAGCATATGCCGATCTGAAGCCCATGTCTAGAACATGGTAGGGAAGTTTATCACTGCCTGTCATCCCCTATCACCTCCCAGTCTTCTATAGCTTTTGAAGAAATTCCTATGAATCTGCCATTGTCTGCTGACAGTCTCCTGCTGCTGCCTTGGTGGTGAGATGGTCACCCAGTAGAACAGTCAATGATGTCTCATAATTGCCTTACCACATAACTCTCTGCAGCTGCAAATATACTTTGATTGCATATATTAGTCTCCTTGGACTGCTCAGTCCACCTTCCTGCTTAAAAACCACTATCAATTCTCTGAAATTCCCTGAAAGTCATGAAAACCCTTCTTGCAATTCTGAGATCACCACAGTTGTCTCCTTTGATAAGGACACCCTTCTGGCCACACATGCCCTCTCAAAGTGGTGAAAATTTGAAGCCTCAAACGTGGTTAAATTACTTCTGATGCTTCCTTTGGCCAAAAGGCAACAATAGTTTCTACACCGTTCAGGTCTACCTGTCCCTCGCTGAGTGAGGGCCTTGGACAGTAAAGGGAAAGCAGATGGAAGCTGTGACCACAAAACAATCCTCCCCCTGAATGATTCAGACAGATTTGAGAACACATTAGATACTGGTCTCCCTCTTAAGCTTTAAAACATTCAACAAAGGAACATGCCAAGTCCTGCAGAAGGAGAGGAATAATTCCATGCACCAGTTCATGCTGGGGGGCAAGCAGCTGGAAAGAAGTTCTGCAGAGAAGAAACTGAGGATTCCTGGTCAACACCAAGTTGAGCACGAGCCAGCAATACGCCCTTGCAGCAAAGAAGACCAACACCATCTCGGGCTGCCTCAGCACCAGTGAAGTCACATCTAGATGCTAAGTCTACTTCTGGGCTCCTCAGTACAAGAAAGACATGGACATACTGGAGGAAGTGCAGCAAAGAGCCACAAAGACGGTTAAGGGACTGAAGCATGTCACATGAGGAAAGGCTGAAAGAGTGGAGACTCTTCAGCCTGGAGAAGGCTTGGGGGAATCTTAGCAATCTGTATAGATTCCAAGTGGGGAGGAGTAAAGAAGACAGAGCCAAACTATCCTTAGAGGTGCCCAATGACAGGACCAGAGGCAATGGACACAAACTGAAGTGCAGGAAGTGCCATCTAAACTTCAGGAAGCAGTTTTTACTCTGAAGATGCTGAACACTGGAAAATGTTGTCCAGAGAGGTTGTGGAATCTCTGTCCTTGGAGATTTTCAAAAGCCATCTGCACAGTCAAGGGCTGTAGGTGCCCCTGCTCTAAGCAGGAGGCTGGACTAGACAATTTCCAGACTCCTGCAGTCCTCCAGGAATAAAATCATTTCCCCATGGATTTGTACACTCAAGTGTCAAGATCAGAGTCGGCACTGCCAAGAAGAGGTGCAAGGCAATATTCAGTCTGTCTGGGTGATTCTAGAGGCTTAAACTACCCCATGCACACAGCAAGCAACCTGCACTCTTCCCTGCTCCATCACAGAGCCTGAAACATGGTGGTTCCAAACCCCTTCAAGTACAAAGGAACAAATAAAGACTTTCAAGCAGCAGAGGTGAGGGCACCTGCCATTCCTCCTACATCACTGCACAGAAAGTGAGATTCATGGGACCCCAGAAAGAATACGCAAGAGGGAGTCTGACTCAGAGGAGAGAGTCTTGGTATTGTTGATTTATTTTATCCTTTAATTCCTTGGTGCCAAATGCACAACCAGTTCTCAGAACTCTCAATTTCTCCTTTGTCTTCTCAGTGGGATTAAAGACAGGCTTTAGATCCTTTATCCTAAAGACAGAATAAAGACAGACTTCTTCATGATGGCCCCTTGACTCTTTTATTTCTGCCAAGTGGCCCAGTTTCAACAGAAGGGATGAAGAATGATCCTACTTCTCCCTTCTCTACTGTTTATGAAAGGGCAATTATCATCAGGGGATTTATAGCATTCAAACTAAGAAGGCTTGGAACCCTACTTCCTTATTTTGCCCAGAAGTACTATACAAAATAAAGGTGGCAGCAGCTGCCACTGTTTTGAGCAGTATTCATTGTTTTCTACCAACGTTAGGTGTGGTCCGAGTGTTAGAAATGGAGAGGGAAACAAACTGCCTCAAGGAAACTAGTGAAGAGCACATGCCTCCTGGCCAATCTGTTAATCTTCAGAGCTACTCAGCTAGCAGTTCAGACTGGAAGCTTCCAGGAGCACAGAGGAAATTATGTAAGGTTTATATTGCAATCTCTGAAACAAAGGTTCTTACCAACTGCAAGTGACATCAGGATTTGGCAGCCCTGAAAAGAGAGCAGCTCCAACATTCCTGTTGATTCTGGAGACCTGAATTCTACTAAAATCAAATTTGTGTACCACGCTAGATAGTCAAAACAGATTGTTAGGATCAACTTCTCCCTATTAACTGCCACTCCCATGGCAAATCTTTAAATAACTCTCTTAAGATCTGGGAAGGTTTCAAGTATCTGCTAGCTTCTCTACCGAAGCTACTCAATTGAGTTACAAAACTACGAAGACTCTCCTGTATCTCTGAGTTAAGTTTCCTACTATTGTTGCTACCTTGGCAAACAATTTCTTTCACAGCCTTGTTAAATCTCATCAGAAGGGTTGTAAGAGCTTTTGTCTCCACTTAAATGTGCTCCAGAAAATGACTAACGTGGTAATTAGGACCATTCTTCTAATTTCTGGCCAAAATTTGTCCAAGGTTGTTTTATAGCTGTTCCCCCTTTGATAAGCTACTGTTGCACCAGGGGTGGAGAAAAGTAATTTGGCTGTCCCAATGTATCGTACTGTTGCACTGTGCGAGTCCGCAGGAGAACAGAACTGGGACTCAACTAGCTGTGTTCACAGCTGCCATGGCTTGCACTTAGGACTTAACTAACCCAATGAGATAAGGCACACAATTCTACATAAGCAAACTTCAGTTTAAGTACATACATGTACATAGAAATACACATAGTATTCTGATTTGTCTATGATTGAAATTCACTGTATATCAGCCGTTTCACTTCAAGGCACCTTATACACACAAGCAACATAGCTCTCTCAGGCTACTTAGTGTTTGAATGTACACTTTAAACTTTTAAACTATTTTTCCTTTAAACTATTTTTCCTTTAAAATGTGGGCTTTTCCCACATTTTTGCAAATGATGGTTTGTTTCTCTCTTCAGCCTCATTGAAAATTTTCCCTCTCACGCTTCCTCACAATTTGTTAGTCACATCAGAGTCACCTGTACAGCAACATTTGGTCTTAAGGCTACTCAACCACTTCAACCTCTTCCCTTTCATCTACAGGAGTATCTACCATGTAAAACAGGAAAAAATGCCTCCAACGTGAATTAGTCTGCAGAGGAGGCCATGGCACGCTCTACCACTGACCTATGCAAACATTTATTCATACAGGAGCAGTGCAATCCTGGGTCTCTAAGGCCAAGCTCCAATTAAAAAGGTTGCTAGAGACTACGGTCTTCAGAGATACCCACAAAATCTGACAGTCAGCATGAAACAGGGAAACCTGAGTGGATTGGAGTTGAGTCTACCATGATAAAGCCCCACCTATGCAACAGACTGCTCTCCATGCTGCTGTCAAAAGTGTAGCATGCAGGAAGGTGAAGTTCTCCCAACCACAGAGGAACAAAAAAGCAAAGCTCTGAAGCCCTGACATGACATAATTCAGGTGGGAGGGAGGAGGACCTACCTCCTACTCCCAAACCTCTTGGTATTTGAAACTTCTCTGACTCTTAAAAAAGGCTACGTTAACAGCCCTGGGAAAGCAGAAGCATGCAGTGTGAGAGCAAGTCAGCTCCTATGCAAGGAGAGCTCTTTCTATTGGGCTTGACACTGAGTTAGGCCCACAAATTTTTCATTCTTCTCTGTATGGGGAGCCAAACTATTTCCACTAAGTTATAATGTAATGGCACTTTTCTACGACACAGTTTCTTTGGGCTGATAAGTGTACTGGCCTTAGGTAACCACTTTCTAACCACCAGGCTATTCCACCTAAGGTAGCTGGAAGCAGTAACGCTGCCTGTTCCCTACATGTTAGGAAAGCAGCCATTGCTGTGACAACAGAACTTTGAGTTCAGCACTGAGTACCAATACCCATTATAGAGGCACCGTATTAGCATCAGGTCTTTCAGAGGACTTAAGCATATGATTACGTAGTTTGTGACTCCCAAACAGGCTTAGGTGTAAGATAGACAGAAAACAATTCAGCATCAAGGCACTCCCATGCTCTGGTCCTATATGCCCTGGACACAGAGAAACATGGAGCTTCTCAGGTGCACCATTACAGAAAGATTTTGTGGACTGCACTCAAGGTGCCTTAGTTTCTACTTAGTACCAGGCAAGCATCAAAGTGCTTGTGTGGATTTGAGTCTTCAGTGCCATACACCAGCCTGGGACCACACTTCACTGCACGAAGCCACGGATATGCTCTCAGGAGTACCTAATGACACTATCCCTATTACAGCAGGAATGCAAAGCCCGTCTTCGGATGTAAAGGCAATTTCAAGGCAATTGGCTAACACCAAAGTGTTCCTCATGCCAGGGTACACCTGTTCATAAAAAAAAAGCAAAAGTAGGAACCTTCACAAAAGCCCTAACTCCTCAACACATTGCTCCAAGGTATTCAACAGGTTATAGGATAGCAGAATGCTCCCCTTCCACTAACACCACACAGCAGATATTGGAAGGGTGAGGGGAGGATGAGGTCTCTGCCACTGATCAGGTATACCTTAGAAAAAAAGAAAGTCACACTGGCCAGTACAAGTTGTGTGCCTTTATCCTAAGGGCGTGACAAGCTCCTTTAGCCTCAAACTGCTGAAGGAAACAGCAGGGCAGTGAACTGACACCTAGGGCAAGTTCCTGGAAAGAGACAAGCAGGTGGTTTCAAACCAAAGCACACATTTCTGTCATTCTCCAGTGCAAGCAGCGAAAGCATTATGATGTCCATAGTCCTGCTCCCTGTAACAGCGCCCTGCTCCCTGGCTGGCACACTACAGTACTTGCTGATGTCAGCATGAACTTGCAAAGAGGGTTTACAAGAAGGCTTTCAGCTCAGAGTCAGAAACAGGGCTCAGGAAGACAGAGAGGTACAGGCCCAGAGAAGAGTGGAGGAGTCTCTCCCAATGACCCTAATCTTTTCCACTTTCCCAATGACCCTACTCAATTCCACTTCTCCTGAAATCCATATAGTCTACTCACAGAAAAACCTCAAGTTCCCTTGGATCCACAATTTTATGATCATCATGTGAGGAATACAGTAGTTTAATCAATAATTCTTCCTTCAGGTTTCTGCTATGAGGAGTGCTGGAAAGGAGAATTACAAGCACAGTTATAGAAACTTTTGTTGCTATCAGGACATCCAGAACAGGAGAGAAATGCTGAACCATTTTTAGCCCTTATGATTCATGAGACAGCATGTATCCGGCCGCTGATCGGCCCAGGATGGAGGGTAGCCTAGTTTGCAACACAGATCAGCTCCACTTCCAGGGAACATTACAGATTTCTATGTGGGTGTTACAGACAAAAACATTTCTCTGCCAGGTGGTTTTAAATGAAAACTGGTGGCTGTTTTGCTGAGACATTTGGATAATCCGAAAAACTCACTGAAGATAATAGGAAGGGATGGTGACGATATTTGACTTTTATAATATAGCTGTGTCATCTGAACAGCACCGTTGGATATTTGTAACAAATCTCTACAAAATTATGCAAGTAAATTCCTGTTTCAAAAATCCAGTCTCACAAGGGATACTCTCTGTAAAGATGTATCTAACTCTTGATCCAAAGTGCTTGGAAAAGGCAAAAACAATCTCAGAAAATCTAGTGGCTCTCTGTAAGAGTTGACTCATAATCCATAAGAAAACTATTTGCTGTGGCCTTATTTTTGAAAACCAACAACAGAGCTAAAGTGAGTACACAGGTTTGTGAGTTTCCCAACGTATATTCTATTAATTTCTGGGACTTTATTTAAAGAAAAAAATCTATTTAAAATCACAATTTCTCAGATCAATGGAGAGCCTAGACTGTTTTATTCTCATGATTTGAAAGAACTGTTGTAAGGAAATAAACTTTTAACTTTGGGTATCACAAACCTTTGAAGATAATATAAAGTATTTTCAAGCTGAATTCACAAAGCACAAGTTTTGACCTCTTCTAGAAATGGTATTAAAACCTCCTAAATTCATTTAGTAAAACTGCTAAAGGTTCTCATAACCTTACAGAAAAGGAAGTATCGGTCCAGAATTCAGAAATGCCAATGAAAAAGAAGAGCAGAAGAAAAAAATGGGGGGGGCGGGGGGGGGAGAGGAAAATTTATCCTCTATTCCATGTTAACAAGAGTAGGGCTGGGAAATTACCGTCTCTAGCAACAAAAGTTCATTCTTGCAGTGACTGTAAGATTTACATTATTGGTCCACAGCATCATCACAGAACCAGCAATCTTCTTCACAGAATAAAAGCTAAATATTTATAGGGAAGTAGCTGTGCTGGAGAACAAGGAATGAGAGAAGGATAAATGTAGTATAGAGCCTTTGAGCTACTCCTTTATTAAATTTTCTTCTGATATATAGAAACTGAGGAGGGATCCTTACTTATGTTTCCCCACATTGACTAATACAATGTATTTTCACAAAACATTTCTCATTTCAACCACCGCCACCTTCAAGACTAGCCACACCCCAAGTGTAATGAACAGCAACAGCAAACTGAACTCTTCGTCTTGGACTAAGATCGAGACACCACATTCCCAGCCAGCTCCTTGGCTATACGCAATGCTAGCAGCTGGGCCTCAGTACCCACCGCTGCAGTCACCTCTAGTAGCCCCTCTAAAAATTCAGAGCCAGGAACAGATGGAAAGGGACAGGGATAGTAATATACTGAAATGCTGCAAGAGCTTCACCATGGACAGCGCATAGGGCCTGTAGGGGTGGTCTCCCCATCAGTCAGAGAAAGCCATGGGGAAGAGCTGGCACCCACATCGCTCGTGGGTATTTCCAACGCTGCCAAAAGAAATACCCAGGTCGCGTCACACCTTCAGAGCATCCCTTCCAAGCACAGGTGTATGCAAGCTGAAGACAGTGAGGTAAGGAAACACCTCCTGTAGTATGGAGCGTCTCGGTAATGTCAGAGGTTTGCCCTATTCCAATCACCTCTCCTACCGTCTCACCCCAAGAGCAAACAGGCCTGACGGGTAGCCAGAAGAGGAGAAACCCTGATTCTCCTCCACAGGCCACAGCTTCAGTCTGTTTATTCTCATCACTTTGCAGCAGGCAATTTGGTAACGTTACGTTTGAAGCCTTCTATTGACAGAGGAGGTTCGAAAATGTGGTCACATGCGTTGTTTGGCAAGGATGGGCGGGGGGGAGGGGCGGGGATGAGCGAAAGAAAAGGTTCAAAAGAGGCTGTGGGGACCTGGTTTCCAAACATGGCACCTACCCACACACCGCGCTCATCGCACCCATCCCCGTGCCGCCGGCAGCGGGATAAACCCGCTCTCCCTCCGCCCCGCCACCACACACGCACGCGTCCCCTCTCTAACGAGTGGTGCGACTAATTGCATTTATTTGCTAATTACGAACGCCCTGCTGTCCCCACAGCGAGCTGCCTCCCAGCCGCTGCCCTCCCGGGAGCAGGCGACAGGCGCGCCGGAGACGGCGGCAGGGGCGCGGGGTGGGGAGGGGGTAGGGGGAGTCGTGGCAGGGCGGCGGTTGGGGGCAGCCGCCTCGGCCCCGCGGTGGGCGGCAGCGGAGGCCGAGCCAGGCGGGGGCAGCACGGCCGCCGCGGAGGCTCCCGCTCGCAGGGAAACCCCACCCAACGGCCCCTCCTGACAGAGGCGGGGTTTTGGGGACCCCAAAGGAATCCCACCTCGCCCCTCACCCCCGTGTCGGGGTTTCCGCCCGCCCCTTTGCCGCTGGCTCCCTCGGGGCGGGGAGGGCCGCCGTCCCGCGCCGTCCCGCTCCGTCCCGCCGTGGTGGACTCCCCCAGCAGCTCTGCCTCGGAAGGAGCTGCCCGAGGTGGGGGAGAACGGCCGGGAGGAGGAAGTTAAGGATCGGGAGCGGAGCGGGACCGGGGCTCCGCAGCGCCAGCCCCGGTGAGGGGGTCCCTACGGGGCGGCCCGCCGAGCTGGACGAAGCCGGCCGGCCCTGGGCACCGGCCGGCTCCCGCTGTGGCAGCGCCCGCTCCCGCCCGCCGGTGATCGGCGCATGAATGAGTGACTGAATGAATGAATGACTGGCATCTGCTTACTTGAGCATGGCCTCTTCTTTCTCTTCCTCTTCTTTCTGCCGGTCCATCACTGCCATGATAATGTTCCTCTCCTCCTCTGTCAGGTGGCTCAGGTCGGGCAGCTCCTGCATCGGGGGGGGCACCGTGGGCGGGCGAGGGCCGCGGGGCCCCACCGAAGAAGACATTTTCTTTCCGCCGCTCCCTTACACCTTCTACCTATGCACGGCAAACTGAGCCAGCCTCTCCTCCGCCCCCTTCACAGTGTAGTCCTCCGAGCAGCAGCAGCCGGCAGATCTCTGGCAGCAGCGGAGGAGGCGGAGACCCAGCCTTTCATGGTTGCTTGCATCCACCCCAGCCCGGCTGCTGCTGCTTGCTCCCTTTGTTTCCGCGGCTTCACGGAGCTCGGGGGCTGCCGTGCCGCCGCCCGCAGCCCATCCTCCCGGCAGTGGGCGTGCGGGGCGGGGGTGCCGTGGCGCGGAGGGCTCCCGATGGCCGTTGACGGGCTGCGTGTGGGAGCGCGGGGGGGGGAGGCGGTGCGCGCCGCGGACCGGCCAGGAAGGGCGGGTGCTGCCGCCGCTGCCGCCGCCAGCGCCACCGAGATGCTCCGCCGCTGCGAGCCTGGCACTGGGAGGAGGGAGGGGGAGTTCGTGCCGGCGAGGCGGAGTCCGAGGCGCGCCGCCGCGGCCTCACGGGCGGCAGCGCCGCCTGCCCCTGCCCCTATCCCCTTCTCTCTGCCCGTGCTGGGGGCCCGCGCCGGCCGCGCCTTCTCCCGCCGCTCCCCTCGCTCGTCCCGCGGCCGTACGGACGCGGCGTTCGTCCCAGCACCGCCGTCCTCCTCACGTCCTCCTCGAGGTTTCCGCACCGCAGGTCGGGGCCAGGAGCTCGCCCGAGCCCCTCCACGGCAGCGGCCGCCCGTGGGAAGGGGACGGCGGCTGGGGAGCCGTGCGGCGGGCTTGCTGCGGGCTGCCTGAGGCGCCGGGGAAGCCCTGTGCTGCCGCCGCTCCCTCGGGTGTGAGCCGTGATCGCCCCAGCCCCTGGGCCCCAGCTGCAGCTGCGGCCCCCGTGCCTCGGAGCCAGCACTGTCACTACTCGACCGTCGCTTCCTTGGGAGTCCCATGCTTCAGCACTTTCTTCATATGCTTCTTATACCCAGTCAGTGGCACCCATGCTGTGGTCCCCCCCACGCTTCCCATGGGGATGAGGAGTGCTCTTAACTCTCCTCATCTCTCAGACCCTTTTTTTTCCACTGCTGTGACCCTCCAAAATCGGCCATGAAACATGCCACAATGCCAACTGTTCGACTGAGAGGGTAGCACACAATGAAACAAAACATCCCTTCAGGCAGAGATAGCTTCCCTATCATTTTATGATCTACCAGCTCTGAGCAACTTGATTTTGGGGAGCTGGTAATGAACACAACAGCCCTTCTCTACAGGAGATCATCTGCTTGTAATCCACTGGCCAGAACCTCATGCCTATAGCTCTGAGAGGTCCCTTGCTCTAACGCATGCCTATCAGTGAATGAAATTGTTCCGGCTACTTAGAAATGCAAAGCTGAAATACAGAGAAAACTGCACTTTCACATAAAATGTGAACTACCACTAACACATGCTGACACTTAAGACCTCTCCGTCATGCCTCTGCCGAGGTCACAGCATGGAGACACCTCTGGTTTCTAGAGAGATCATCAGATGGGCATGAACCAAAGGGAAAAAAAATTATGCTGGCAGTGTTCAATGCTTCTTGCTGCCAAACTTGCCAGATTTGGAATAGGGAGAACTTTCAGCCAGCCACACCAATACCTCTCACGCAAATTCTGAAGAGCTATGAACCTTGGTGACCTGTTGAATTTGAGAGGAATTACTGTGGCCATCTGCTTGTATCCTCCCAAAGGATTTTCCGCAGGACACAATTTGATAAAAACATAATAAGCACTGCTGTGACCACCAGAACTTTTGAGAGGTAATGTCCAAGTTCAGCTCAGAAAGTGAAGTCTCCCAACTCTTGCAGCACACAAAAGAAACTGAAACTTGAATGACCGACAGATGGCTCAGAAGAGATTAAAGTGATGTTAATAAGCAAAGCACTATGAAGGGCTGGTAAATATCATAATGTCACACTCAGTTAAAGACATAGACCCTCCGCTAACTCATGTGGTGATTTGTCCCAGGGCCTGGCCACATTATTACTGCTAAATGTAATCCTTCTAGCTAAGTACTAACAAATCAATAAAATCACTTCCTGCCATCTGTGACAGGCAGGAAAGATAGCCTTCATTTTACAGGCTGATGCTAAAGAATTTATCTGTTCATTACCAACAGACAAAAGTGTGACAGCCACCTCAAAACTGAAGGAGGCAAGACTGAAAAGAATAAGAGAAGAAGGTAAGGTCCACCATATGTTTAGTATCAGAAACAGCTAAAACATGACATGACTGGAATGGTAATACTAGACGCCATGATTATGTTGTTCTAGGTATCCATAGGTAGCCCACACTCCTTCAGATAATTTAGGCTTGCTCATGCCACATAAAACATGTTGCTCAAGTAACTGCAAGACTTACAATTCTCTAGAGCAGTGGTCCTAGCATTGAAGAATCACTGCTTTAAGCCCAACCTAATCAAAATAGTTGTGCTGGTTTTGACTGGGATAGAATCAATTTTTTCCACAGCTTGTATGGAACTATGTTTGTGCTGAAAACAGTGTCGATAAAACAAGGATGTTTTATTTATTGCTGAGCAGTGCTTACACAGTCAAGGCTTTTTCTGCTTCTCACACCACCCTGCCAACCAGCAGGCTGGCGGTGCACAAGAAGCTGGGAGGGGACACAGCTGGGACCTCCCATACCATATGACATCATGCTCAGCAATTAAAAACTGGGGAAAGAAGAAGAAAGGGGTAGAAGTTCGGAGTTACAGCTTTTGTCTTCTCAAGTACGCGTAATGGAGCCCTGCTTTCCTGGAGACGGCTGAACACCTGCCTGCCGATGGGACATGGTGAATGACTTCCTTGCTTTCCTTTGCTTGCATGCACTGCTTTTGCTTTACCTATTAAACTCTCTTTATCTCAACCCACAAGTTTTCTCATTTTTACTCTTCCAACTCTCTCCCCCATCCCACCAGGATGGAGTGAGCAAGCAGCTGTGTGATGTTTAGTTGCTGGCTGGGGTTAAACCACAACAAAGGTCTAAGAACATAAGACCCAAGTGTCTCCAAGATAATTTTATGAAGAAAATACTACATGAGGTTAAGTTATCCTACTCACCTTTCTGCTTACTAATTACTGACACAGTCATGTATATGTCTATTCTGTATTATTGTGTTAATTTCTGTTTGCTGAGTCAAGCACCTGAATTCTAACTGCTGTGTGTGAAATACAAAATGAATACAAGGAGTATGAGGGGACTTTATTTATAGTTTCTTATAACTTAAAAGGGAAAGCTGAAAGCTCTTGCAGAGTAATGGTTAAAAAAATTCATGGAAGTCGGAGTGTGGACTTGCACTGAGCTGGTATTGTGAATAAAACCATGTTACTGAAAAGCACGGAATCACAGAATCATTTAGGTTGGAAGGGACCTTTGGAGGCCATTTGGTCCAGCCTCCATGATCAAGCAGGGTCAGCTAGAACAGGTTACCCAGGACTGTACCCAAATGGCTTTTGAGTATCTCGAAGAATGGAGACTCCACAGCCTCTCTGGGCAACCTGTGCGAGTGTTTAGTCACCTTCACAGTCCAATTGTTTCCCCATGTTCAGACGACCCCCCCTGTGTTTTAGTTTGTGCCCTTTGCCCCTTGTCCTATCACTGGGCACCACTGAAAAGAGCCTGGTTCAGTCTTGCTTGCACCCTCCCACGAGATATTTATTCACATTGGTAAAATCCCTCTGAGCCTTCTGTTCTCTAGGCTAAACAGTCCCATATCTCAGCCTTTCCTCATATGACATGCTCCAATCCCTTAACTATCTTCATTGCCCTTCACTTGAGCTGGTCCAGTATGTTCATGTCTTTCTTGTACTGGGGAGCCATGAACCAGACTTAACATTCCAGATGGACTGGCTTCACCAGTGCTTCACTGGCTTCACTGCACAACCTTCTGGCAATACTTTTCCTAAAGCCTACAAAGTCTTAGGCACAAAAAATTATTTTACATTATTTTTGCACAAAGATAGTAGAATTTATTCAATAGAAATATAGAAAACATGATAAAAGTAATCTCATTTTTCATAGGGCTACATGAAGAGACTCAGCTCTTATTGTCAGTACTTCAAACCCTTAGTGGTCATTTTCTGATTTTCCCACATTTGCTTTTTAAAGATGAAATATCTGACGTTGTCCAACCAACAATGCATGGAAAGCCCAGTGTAGTTCAATTCATTATATCCTGCAGTTGGAATGATAGATGAGAGCCTTGAAGAGAATTTCATTGCCTAGTTAGTAAGAATGCCCCCTGCTTAGTGACATCCAATGTCTTGTCACTGACAGGCATCCCATTAACTCCATTTTGCTGAAGTCCTATCTAGGGAAGACTGCTGTGAAATCTAGAAATGGAGTCTCTATATAGCTATTGTAACATATCCAGGAATTGCTTTCTTAAATTTGAGAAGCCAATCTTATAATGGAATCTGTGATCTTTCGTCTCAGCTCATGACAGGTATCCACATATGCCCCATGCGTAACATGCATATTTCTTCATGATTCTAGACCTTCTGTCAGTCTTATTAACTTTCCTTCTCCCCATATCTTTTTTTCAGATTGTCCAAAGGCCACACTCTAGATTTTCAATTCCACCAGTACTCCCTTTTCAAGCTCTTTTCGTCAGCCTAGCTGTGAGCAGTCATGATTACTTGTTTTCTTGCTTGGGGCAAACTGAAAGAAGAAACTGGAAACAAACAATTCAGAGAGTTTTCCTGGAGGGTCCTTCCGTAGAATAGTGGGGCTCTTTCTCAGACTCATGGGAGACTGGGGATAGTGAAAGCTGTAGAGGAGTTTTCAGTCTGAGTGTGTTTGCTGTTTGAGGGACAGTCATGAAGGATGAAATATCCTGCAGCATTAAGATCTCAAAGTAATTTCTCACAATAGGTTAGTAGAAGTACGACACTGTGACTTCTCTCTCACTCAAGAAATTGTTGAAGTAATTTTAAAATTTCAAAGTCAGATGAAATTCACAGTAAAATATCTTTAATTAACATATGAGTTTATGACATCATTTTTTTGTTTTGTCATCTGACTCATGATTTTTCATTTCTTTAAGTTTGGTGGTACTGCACTATTTTAAGAGAAGGGAGAAGGTCATAGCTAGCTCTAGCATAAGAAGAAATGGAAATTGTCCTTTTCAAGGCAGACAAAAAGCACTGGAACAAAGAGAGTTTCTCTCAGGCAGGGATTTCAAGGACCTGTTCTGGTCAAGATGTTATTATGCGTAATCCTATTGTAAGTGCCTACCTCCCGCAGTGATTAGTGTCTTAAAAATGTTTTCAGACAGAAGTCTTGGTCTTCTTTTAAATATATTTTATTTTTAAAAACCCCTAAAACCTAAAAAAAATCCAACCAAACAACAACAAAAGAACTCTAAACAACAAACTAGCAGTTTCACCAGCAGCAAACCTTGGTTTTGGATGACATCTTTGGATTCTCTTGTGTTAAATAATGCAGCTGAGTTCACACTTCAACCTGTTCTCTAGTGGGTGCACAAATCTGAGTCTTCTCTCTCTGGCTGCTGATTTTCATAAAACCTCCAGGAGCTCAGTGTTTTTAGACCTCTCCCTTTTTGTCAGGCTTCTTTAAAATTGGTCAAGAGATTCAAATGTTATTGCTGGAGTACTGACAGAAAAACAGAGCAATTGCATAGCTTGGTTTCCTAAAAAAAAAAAAAATAGTCCAGAAACCCTGTCCCACCCCCATAGGTCTCTAATTATTCCCTTTGCTCTTCTCAGTTCCCTCCTGTTTAGATGTGTATTTCTGGCATGGCAGTTTCCAGAAAATCATCCCATCCTTCAGGTGCAGCTTGCCAAAAATGCATAAACAGGACCTGTCACATTCCTCCTCCAGGACACGATGCTTCTGTATGTGCAGCTCCAAATCACATACCCTTTTAGGTGCAACAGTGCATTTGCAAAATCGTATCTGATTTGAATCTGTAATAAGCAGATAATCTTATTTCAGTCTGACTACTTACCAAAGATGTGTATTAATAATTACTTTTTAACCCAGAATACTAACAAGATTTTAAGTACAATATCATTTTCCAAAGTACTGAGATCAGTTTCCACTTTTTCTCCTTTAACTAGAAAAAGTGCAAAAATGATGGAACTGACACAACCCTCCACCCCAAAATGTCATCATCAACTTTTTGTTTATCCTCTGGACCTATTTTCTAAAGCTGATAGTACAGGCAGATTCAACCCCATTCAGTTCAGGAGAACCCTGCATAAGGCCATCGCACAGAAAAAGCCTACATTTATAATATCTTTTTAGATCTGTCAAAGGCTGAGAAGTGTGATGGCTCAGACAGAAGAAACTGAAGCCCAATATTCTTAGTCAGCAATCTGCAGTTGGAAAAGCAATGATTCAGTTCAAGCATTGAAGGAACTCAACATTCTCTGTAATTATGGACCATATCTTGCTGGAATAAGAATTCTATTGTTGCTCCAGCGGTTTTTCTGAACAGTCCTAATATAATTAGTAGAGTAGCTTGTAGGTATAATGAATATGTACTTTGCATTGTAATATATAAAGGATTTTTTTAAAATCTATTTGCTGCCAATTAAGGTATCTTATAATTATTTTTGCTCCAAAATAAAATCTTCAATAAAGTCTTGAATGTTTTATACTATGATTGCAGCAGACACTGTAGAAAGCTTAAAATCTAAAAGATCTAAATCATGAAACAAACAAAATGTTTAGTACACTGAGGTCTAACGCTGGCCACGTAGCCAGAAGCCCTCCAACAGCTGCCAGCAGCCCAGAAATGCTCTTGTCAAGAGAATGCAATAAACTCCTGCTGTTTTATCAAGCCTTATGGGCAGTGAACACCTGATTTCCCAAACAGGCTGTAAAGAAGCAGCAAGTAAGAGGATTGTAGTGAGGGGAGGATGGTCTCATTCTCCAGAGCTGTTCCTACAGTGGAGGATGTGCTACGGCAAGTTCTGTTTTACAGTCTGTTGCAACCTCATCACAATCTCAGGCATCTTTATTAATGAATTGCAAGATACTTTAAAAGTCAGCTAAAAGTCAGCATTATTACTAAAACAGGCACAAGAGTTTTGATGGAACAGTTTGTCTTAAGAAGTAGTGAGGTAAGGTTTGTAGGAGAAAATAGCTTTAATTGTCCAATGGATATAATCAAAAAAGATGAACAAACGTTAAGGCACATAGGGCCTTTTATGTTCAAAAAGAAACAGCAAAATTCAAGGTAAGCACAGCCTGGGAACAGATGCTTTGAACTTAACTTTATTATTTTCATCAGCTAGACAACCTCAGAGAAAAGAGATCTTGAATTATGTGAAATAGAGAGGATACTTCTAACAGGAGTGATGCATTTGCGGAAAAGAGAAGGAGGGAGATAGAAGGAAAGACGGACAGAAAGATAAATATTACCTGTAAAAGAGGAATATGTCAGATGAGATGGGAGATCAACAGATACCATAAAACCACTATGTGTACTGAGTTAATGACTTTAAATGAAAAGTAGTTTTATCAAAATGAAAGCATTTGTCAGAAATGTGTCAGCATCTACTGTGTTGTTAACTAGAGAAAAAATGTTTTATTTCTGTGGTGCAGAATTTCTTTATTTTGATAGTGTTTTGATTCATTTTGTTTGAACTTTATATTGCACTAAATTCTTGAGAGAGCAACTGCTGATGCAAAAAAAAGTGACATATTTATTGTATTTAGGAAGTTAAATACTTCAGTATAAGAGGCACAACTGTATTAAAAAAAAAGCATGAAAAACAAAGTTGTGATAATCCCAAAACAACATTTTGGGGAATATTTGTTTTGCAAATACTTTGGATTTTTGATGTTCCAATTTAGTACCCTGGGGGAAAAAAAAAAAGGAAAGAAAAAAATTATCACATAAAAAATAACCCTGTTCTCAGCCCAGTGTACCATCTTTACAACTGGGGAAGCTGAGGGACAGATTGAGTCAGTGACAATACCCCAGTCTTCAAGGGAGTCACTGGAAGTGAAGCGAGAATAGTAAAGGGTCACATCCAATTCCTGTGGTCTAACTCTAACCCTTGACACTATTCATCTGCTTCCCACATCTTGGGTGCTCTTACAATCAGTCTGAAAAATCTAAAGTAGTTACTTCCCTTAGTCTTCCCTTAGTTGCTGTACTCTGAGTCACAACAAAGATCGAGTGCTTGTAGTCCACCATAACACAGAGTAAAACAGGTGAGCTTAAATGGCTAGTTTAAAGTACTTGCTTCAATATGGATCTGGAAACCAGCTTTCCTTTTCTTTTCCAAAATGTTATTTTTGTTATCAAAAAGATGTAACATAATATTCTTATTTATGTGTTAAATCTCTCTCCTTTATATATATAATCCTCTCAATTTTTTCTGAGTCTTTAGGTACACACATACTTTTTTTATGCATAAGGAAGTACCAAACTGTACAGCTGAAGAAAATTCAGAATTGTGGCACCTATATCAGTGTGTTCCAGTCAAAAGCTTTGCCCTGAATAATCTTGTTTCAACATTCTATCAATCCGATACAACAGTTTAAATATAGTTCCATGTTTCCTAAATTAAAAACTTATGAAGAAGTCTGCAGTAAATAATTCACTGATGCCTGGAGATTATTTCCTAGTGGTCTTCAATATTACTTCCCAGTGGTCTTCAATAGTCTTTTTGTTGCCAAAGAATTATATTCTCAGATTACTTTGCAAGTCACCTTTAAAACCTGAAATGCTGAAATAAAAGATTAAACTCCACCTAGCTTTTTTCTCCTTCTCAGGGTGTATGAGATTATATGCTGAACTCCTAAAGGAGTGGTCTGTGGTCTCAGATCCATACCTGAGATTCAACTTGGAAAGGGATGTTTATGTAAGTGTAGTTTTTTGTTAAAAATAGAATTATATCTGTTGAAACACTTTTTGTGGTCAAGGCATAATTAGAGTGGAGATTTTTACAAGTATAAGAATGTCTTCAGTTACAGTCAATATTGTTGCCCTCAGGGGTAAGGACAAAATCAAAGTGCCAGGATAGAATATTATCAGGATGAGGAAAATGGAGTAGAATTAATGAATTTGCAATGAAGGTGAAAGCATTTGGACTCAGCAGAGTAGTAGAGAAACAGAAGATGGAACTCAGATGTTGATATTAGCAGAGTGAGAATAGCGATCTTCAGGGATTAAAATGCCAGACACAAAGAAGTAGACTATAGAATGGGGTCAATACTACCAGCCTCTTGCCCAGGAGCTGAGACAGGCTGAGTTAAACTGTGAGAAATAAGAAAGTTGCCAAAGACAGAAAGTATTGGGTCACTTCAGTTACTTCCATGTAGAAGAAGAAAGCTTCACTCAGGGTCATAAACTGTAGATGAAATTGTCAATGACTCTTCCATAGATCAGCTGGCTAGCAGCCCCACAAGAGGAAATGAAGCCCTTGACAAGATGACAAAGATCTGTTTCAAAATTTCCTCTGGAAGCACAACTCTGTAACAATAATCATTTCTCAGATTCAGAATCCATGACACACAAAAAAGCAAAAGGCCAAAAACTTCACTACACTTGTGCCATCAATTGCACAACAGAGAATTAAGTTACAGGTGGTGCAGAGGCTGAAGGACACCAGAGTGGAAGCACAACCACATTGCGTACCATGTATTAGGAGAGGCTTGAAAACTAGCAAAAGGAAGATGGAATGACTAAGCCAGTTTGTTAGAATTAAGAAAGCATCATTTAAAAGTTGTATTCAAACCAAATGAAAAGGATCGTAAATATGGGTAGATGAAATGTGAAAATACAATCAAGCAGACCAAAATAAGAATTGGAGGAGTAGCTTCCTAAAGGAACTAAAATTAGTACTAAATTATTCTCTTAGGATATCAGGAGCAAAACGTCTGGAAAGTATTTTATAGCACTTCCTTAAGTGGAATAGAAAAGGAGCAGTAAGAGAGGAGAAGACCATGGCAGAGAAGCTAAATAGATTATTGGCATCCAGGTTCATTACAGAAAAGATTACAACACAAGCATCATTTTTAAAGGGGAAGTCAGTAAACCATCTATCTGAAAATTGAAGCGACTTTGGAAGGGATTATTATTCCAAGAAATAGAATGAAAAGTAAGAAATACAAATTTGTTACCAGGGCCAAGTGGTATTTACCTAAAAACTTATAGAGGAAATAGATGAATTACTAATGGCAATGTGTATTCACACCTGATGTCTAGGATCTTTAAAAGAGAAAGCATTGTTCTGCCTTGTAAACCTCTTGGAGTTCTCTGGAGTGGTCAGTAAGTATCTGGTTTTGTGTGATCCTGTTGATACAGTTTACTGGGATTTCCAAAAGACCTTGATGATATCCTTCAAGAAAAGATACTGAGCAGCCATGGAGGAGAGTGAAAACACGGTCTTAAATGCATAGAATCATATAATAATTTAGGTTTGAATGGACTTCTGGAGGTCATATAAGCCAACCTCTTGCTCAGAGTAATGCCAGTTTACACCTTAGATAAGGTGGCTCAGGGTCATGAACAGTCAAGCTTTGAATATCCTGAAGGATAGAAATCCCACAAGCTTTTTGGGTGTCTTGGTGCAGTGTGAAAACAGTCTTTCTCATTTCTAATCAGAATTTTCCTTCCAGTAACCCATGTCTGTCACCTCTTCTCCTTTCACTGTGAACCTATGAGAAGAGTCTACCACTGTGTTCTCATCTGAAGAAGCCACACAAAGCAATTAGATTTCCTGTTAGCCTTCTCTTCAGGCTGAACAAACACAGCTAGAAGTAAAACACAATAGGAACTAATAGCCACAATTCTCAGTAAAGGAGGAGGAGTTTGACAGAATTCCATGCTGGGACCCACATGCTTTAGCACAGCCACAAATGACCTGGAAAGGGGGATGAGCAGTGAGACTTCAAAGTTTCCTCAAGATACAGTTATCAATGTAATAAGGACAAGGGTTAAGGGTACAATTGCTGAAAGATCTTATAAGGGTTCATGACACAGCAATAAAACATTTTGTGAAATGCTGTGGTGAAAAATAATTTTAACGTCATATATCAAATAGTGGACTGTGACCTGTCCATTACTACTTAGAAGTTAGAGAGACTTTGGGGTTAAGACAAATAGTTCCGAGAAAGCACCATCTCAGTGCTCAGCAGCAGTCAAAAAATAAATCCAATCAAACGCTAGGAACTATCAGCAAAGGAGTAAAGAACAGGACAGAAAACACAGTGACATCTCTGGTAAGTGCATGTTTCTTATACTTTGAATACCATCTGCAGTTCTGGTCTCCTCATTTAAGAAAGGATACATCAGAGCTTAAAAGAAATTCAGAGAAGGACACACTTGATGATCATATAGTACATAATGTCTTTCGTACAATGAATGATTCGGTGGGCTGGGATTCTGCAAAGAAAAAAAGGGGGGGTTCTTATGGGGATGTGATAGAGATCTGCAAAATCATAAGTATCATGACTGAAGTGGATAGTTATCAACTATTCACTATCTCTTCCAGGGACATCAGATAAAGCTTGTGATGGTGGTTCCTCATACATTGGGTGCCAGACTGGTGGAAATCCTTGCAAAAGACACTGTGAATGGAAGAAGTTTACATAAGTTCAGGGAGAGAAGTACTTGGAAGAATGATTCATGGAGTTGCTAAACAAACTGTGGAAAACTCAGAAGATCCTCTAAGCTTGAAAAAGAAGCTGGAAGAGTATTAGGGGAAACAGCCATATATACCTACACAGTTCTCACTATTCCCTAAATGTCAACTTATGATCACTGTTAGAGACAGAACATTGGCTAGAGGGACCTTTGTTTTGGATCAGTATGGCAGTTCTTATGTTCTTACTACTTCACTTTTTTCTTTTTTAAATAATCATCCTCAAAATTAGCCCCACATTTCAGGGGCTACGCAGTTGCCCAACCTTGCAATGTCTTGCTTCATTCCAATATCAGCGGGGATGCAGCCTGGAGTCTAGCTTATTTTATTGCTGTCCAAAATGAAGAAATACATATTTTATCACAACAAAACAACTTCTACTCCAACCACAGAGTGAAACAAAAGCAATTGATGTGTTTTCTAAGCACAGCCTGCTCCTGTATACACTAAGAACAAAGTGATGTTCAATATCTCATTAAATGCAATGCTTAATATGTCTTCTGCATTGACAGAACGGAAACAAAACCTTTGTTAGATTGGAGATAGATGAGATTCCCTTATTTATAAAAGCTCAAGCCAGTCCTGTAAAGGATGTTCGTTAAATTTTTTATAGTGGCCTGACCCAAGCCAGATGCTCTGAAGAAAACCCGAGAGAAATCTACCAGCTGCTGCTGGTAGAAACTAACAAAATGGATGTCATACTAAATAGCTCCTTATACTTTACAATGGAAGAGAGTTAAAAGGCATATATAGGTGTTTGTCCTTTAACTGGTGGTACTATACCACATAGGTAGCTGATGAGAGACTTCTCTTAGAGAAAAGCTTTGGTCAGCAAGGAGACAGCAAATACAAATTTCAGTTCTTTGGAAAGGATTGTTGCTGGCCTTCTCAACTTGCGTTAAGGAATCTATATTTTTTCCACTTTGATTTAAAAACCCACATTGTTTTCTATTTAGTGACTGTACCACAAAGGAAAAATCAAGAAACCAGACTTCAAAGCCATTATACTTCAAAATAAAATAATTTCTTTCTGAGGGCCAGAGATAGTTGTCAAAGCAAAAGTAAACCCACTTGTGTTGTGAGAGTTGACAGGATCAGCTGTCCTCAGAGAATTCTTCCAAGACTCAGAGGCATCGCAAAGCAGAAAAGTGTTGGTGATAATGGAGAGAGGCCCAAGGAAACCATAAAGATTATACTAAAGCTGTCTCAGTATTAATAACTACCCACCACCGTAGCTTGATTTATGTAGCTATTTCGAAGCAAACCTGTAAGAGAGGTAATGTGTGGGTGTGGTGCGTTGTAGCTTACAGTCTTGTATATAGTATACTGGCCTAGGTTATAATTCACATTATTGCAATGTATTTGCCTTTCAGGGAAGGGCAGACATTGCATCTGTTGCATCCCTATCAGTTTAACTGTAAGGATTTCTCTGAAACAGGTTTTTCATTCCATAGTACTGCAACCTAGCAAGGGACATTCTCTGCCTAGGTGTTTCTGTAGAGGCAAGAGCTCATATAGAGGTGCTGCTGCTGAAAAGAGCATCCCCAGAGATGCAGCACACCAGCTGAATGTCTTCAGGCACAGTAGTGATTTAGCTCACATGGTTCTTGCACAGTCTTTTGTCCTCAGAGCACCCTGCTAAGTCTTCTAACCTCCTGAGGGGTGAATATGACCAAATCCTGGAAGCACAGGTTTAACCTGAAGTTCTGTGAAAGCTCTTACTCCAGGAGTTGCAAACAGCAGTTTGAGATCAGTAGTTTGGTGTATTTCTGGCAGCACCCATAGGTTCCTCAGAGCCATGGTCCTTGAATTGCAGGAATGCAGCTCTTTAATGCCACCCTTAGAAGCAGCACGCTGGCAGGCAGTCACAGTAGCAAGCTGCTTTCAGGGCACTGACTCCAGCAGAGGCACTGCTTTCCAGCTGGTGGGCCAAGTCCTTCTTGGCCTAGATAGGTCTGCTTTGTTAGGGGTAGTGGCATTAATGGCAGTCCCTGCCCACAACAGCTGCACTACAAGCCAAAGAAAGGATGAATATTACATTGCTGTACTAAGGTAACGATCTCTGTCTAGACTTCCTAGTGCTTTTTCCTCAGGTCAGAAACATTCTTCATTCTGGCTCTTCTCTCTGTTTGCACTCTTTGAAGTGAAATACTGCTGGCATGCATCCCATCAGGCTCAGAGATCCTGTATTATTTTGTTTAGACCCTTACTTCATCTTAGCTCACAAAAACTCCATCTTTTCATACCTCAGAAGCTTACTTTACCTTAAGACTGACTTTCAGCACTGAGCATTGCCATTGAACCAAAGCTAGTACCGCATCTCCCATGAACTATTCAGAAGTTAATTACTTCCCTGAAGAGTGTGCCATTTAAGCATGAAAACAGAGGGAACGGCTGGGTACCACGAGAGGGAGCATATCAAGAAAAAGTGCTCAATATGTGTCAGCACGAGAGGTGATAGTCTCAGCCAAGTGCTGCTGTCAGTATGGCAAAGGAGAGCAAAAGGAGATGCTTAAAAGGAGTTAATGAGGTATCTTGTGGCTACTTACAGAATTTTCCTTTGGTGTGAAGGACAGGAGGGAAGAGACACCAAAGGCAGTTGTTTGGAGTTTTTTAAATTTGATAGATAGAAAGTGGAAACTGGCAAATTGATTGAATAGAGAAAATGAAAGGCTGAGTCCTAACACCACTATTTGGAAGGCACAGCCTAGTATCTTTTGACGGAAGGCCAAGTGAAATGAAACATTATTGTTATGCCCCAAAATACTAAAAGGATCAATGGGCACTATTTTGTTTCCCAGGAAACCTTCCTGTATCTGAAAGTTTCATGTAAGACAAGATGCCAAGACAGCACACCTTTGGCTACCAGTTACACTTGTAGCCAGCAGCTAAGAAGCCTCAGAGCTTTCTTCTAACCCTTATTCTATCAGATGGCATTCAGAGAGCCTATGACCAGTGAACTGAATGACTTAATGCAAAGATTTCCTCCCTTCCAAATATGTCTATTAGTAATAAGATATAAGTAGGGCTTGTCACATATCTGTGAATCTGTTCATTGGATGTTCTTAAAAATAGATGCCTTCCAAACTGTGAGTGAACAGATTGGAGATACCAAAAATGAGGTAGTTAATCAGTCTGGATATTTTAAACTATTTAAATAGTCAGCCTCCATGTTTTCAAAACACAGCTCCTATCTTATAAAATGTTCAAAATGAAGAAGCATTGCTATTTTGGTTTTGCAGACTTACACTTACCTGGAGATTGGGTAGAATAAGAGTGGAGGAGAGAGAAAAATCACTGGATTGAGATCCAAGCAAAAGATCAGAATTGCACTCATACACAGTATGTCAGTCATTCCAAGATCTCAGAGGAGGTGCAAGTCAAATATGATACTCAGTGAGGAGAAGCAGAGGTTCCTTTGCCAAGTCTCTTGTCTTCCACTGAAATATTGCAGTACCAGACTTACAAAAGTATGAGAAGAGGACAGAATATGGTAAGAGTATAAGGGGACAAAGTGTCTGATATGACTGAACAGAAGGATGAGAAAGAGGTAGGGATGGAACAAAAAACCTACAGACAGTAATTAACATGTCACCATTTCTCATAGGTTTTCTGTCTTGCCTATTTTAAGTGGTTTTGACAAGGCTTAAGTGTGATAAATATCAACACTTTTGGTATCTTAAGTATAGAGAAACACAGAAAAACAGGTGAGAAGTGGCTTCAGGAGGTCACCTGGTCCATGCTCCTCCCACCCAAAGTAGGATCAATTATTCATTTATGATCAAGCATCATTGCTGGTTGGCACTTGCTTACCCTGTTCCTCAGGACAGCTGGATTATTCGAGAGCATAAATAATTTCTTATACATAAAACAAGGAATTCTTTAAAAAACAAGTGATAGAATAGTGCTTTAGAGTAACACATAAGCAAAAACCAGATAGTTGTGAATTTCACTCAAAATTAGCGAAGACTAGCATTCTGATGAGACATTTATTTCTCATTATGATTGCAAGTGCAGCTTATTAGACCAGGAGCCTGTCTGGTTGCCACAGGTTATTGCTGTGCTGTAGCACTATCAACGCAAGGGTCAGCAATTGCTAGCCCCCATTCAATCTCTTGCTTCCATTTATACCCTTGAAAGGGAAAAAGAAAAAGGTAGAAAGACATTCTGTTTCTATTCTTGTTAAAGTTAACACAACAGGATCCTACAGGCTGTAGGTGTTGCTAGGAAAGTACGGCACAAGCTGGTCTCCTTCTTTTACTGTGCTAGCTCTCTGCCTTCTACCAGCTGAGAATGCCATGGAAACAGAGGTTGGGAAGTAAAAGCTGGTCAGGTTGGGGATCAGGGATTTAATTTTTTTTAGTACCTATATCAAAGGAGAATTTCTTTGGAATGGCAGGAAACATCCTGCCCCATTTCTAGTGATCTCTGTGGCAGTGACAGCATTCCCACTGGACAAAGACAAAACAGCATGACAAGGTCAGTGCAGGAGCTGTTTGACTTGGTGTCTCCTCAGCAGTACTTAAAAAGCTTAAAAGTAATTAGAAAAGTGAGTCATGCAAATGCAAAAATATATTTAAATGTAAGCAAATAAACTCAGTTCACCTTACTCAAAACTGGTGACCCAGTGGAAGTTAACGAATAGTGTAAATTAGCAAAGGGTGAACACAGACAGTGAAAAAATATGAAGAGAAACCCCTGGTTTTAACAGTGTTAGTTATATTTAATGACTAATGTTTTCTAATATGGTAACAAGTATCTTGCAAAACAGCATTTGTCTTTCTAGTTGTCGTGCTGTTACCACTTCTCGTCTATGTCAATAAAAGCCTGACCTTCATGGTTGCAAATGAAGGAACTTACCACAGCAGCATCTCAGTCCAGGTCAAAGGGCTATAGTCAGTAGGTCTGTAGTTCACAGTGGAGTTGCCATGATTCAGGCATTTCTCCTTATCAGGTACTGCCAATATGCAGTTTTAACTGTCAGTGAATGTGAGACAACACATCCTGTTTTAGTTTGCAGGGGAGAATAATCAAACTAAATGGAAATGCTTTTGAATTTGCTGGCCTGGGCCCCAAAGAGCTTAGTCAGTGATTTCAGTGAAATTAACCTCTCATCAGCCTATGAATCCAGATCTTCAAACACTGACATCCGCTAACCTGTTAAGTGTGTGAGCTTAACATTGTATGTCAGACAGCTCTGTAACTCGCTACTGTGGAGTCCTCATTACGTTCCTAGTAATATCTTATTTGGAAGCAATACAAAACAAAACAAAAAAACCAGGAAGACCTAACAACATGAGAATAATTAACACTAAACCTCTGCATTACAACAGACTGCTGTCACAGGAGATTGCATGCCTGATTTTGTACCAATTTAAGCTCGCACAGATTGGCAAGGTTTTTTTGTATCTGATGTTGTCTTGAGCTAGTAAACTACTGTCATTCATGCTTCAATATTAAATCAAAGTGTAAAGATAGTCATTATGACTGAAATTGTTCAGTAGTATTTATACATAAACGTGACATGAGTGACCAAGCAGAATCCACTTAACTACAAAAAATTGTTGTAACAAAAAATAGTTACCCAAAACTACTCAGCTGGTCTTGTATTTCAAGGATTTATCTGTTTCCAGCCAATAAATAGTTGTATTAAGCATCTACCAGTGTCCTGAAATAGGCTGTTGATAAACAAACAAGAAGACTTATCTCAGATATTCCTCAGAGCTGCTTGCAGAGATCCAAGAACACATAAATGAAAGGTGTGAACAGTCCTATTTAAATCATAAGAATTATTTTAGATGATCAACGGCGCTAATCCAATTAAAACAGATTAGCTACCTAAACAGAGGCACTCAGCACCATTTGCAAACCCTGTAGGTGCTGCAGAGACTTCCATGGGCTTGACAGACGTAACTGAAGTGCTTACAGGAACCCAAGCAGAATATCTGGTGACATCTAATTGACATTATAGGAATTTGTTTATAAATCTGAATTCTGCTGTAACTGTTACATTGTCAACCTTTCCACTGCTTGTGAAAGAAGATGGAAGTTCACATTACTAGTCTTAGCACAAGCTTATGATTGACACCTGTGCTTCATATTGTAAGATGATACCTGGAAGAGAACGCCTGCTTATTTTGCCTGATATGTTTTTGCTCGTTCTGACCAAGCCAGAAGATCCAAAGAGTATAACTAAGTGTGAAGTGTATTGACCAGCACCATAAGCTTTGTCTGTGTCAGTAAATTAGGGTACAACAGAATTGAAGATCAGTTGTTTCTATGTTTTAGTCTGCAGCAACATTTTCTCCTACACCAGCTATCACCTCTGCCAAACAATTCCCATTCTTCATTTAAGACGGCACAAGCCAGCCAGTTCCTACAAAGAATTTAAATAATCTCGTGCTGTTTTGGAGGCTAAAAGTATGGACTGGGCCAAACTGCTCTGGCTGTCCTCAGGGTCCCAATACAGAACCTCTCTCCCTGTTTAGCCTGTAAGTATGGAGTAGGTATGGCTACGGAGACTGTTGTGAGTTCTTGTCTTCCCAATAGGCAGCCCCTAACTGCAGAAGCCAGTCTGATCTGACAAGGCCCAAGAGGCTTTATTCAGTCTTGAAATGGCGCTCTTTCTTTCCCTGCTAGAGGACATGTCCTGGCTCAGGAAGACCTTCCACAGTATTTTTCACTGTGAAAGAGAGTAAAATTAAGACTCAGCTACCCCCCTCTATCCGGTCTTAATTTAGCCTTCAGCACCTAGAGATACAGCTGTGCCTGCTTTTTAATCTGGACAACACACTGAATGTTCACCAAAGGGACCTGAAAAAGGAGCGCAACCTGCTTTGTGCAGGATCTTTCTTTGGCATTTCAGGTGGGAAAAATTGGCTTGTGGATAATATTTGACAGAAGACTATCAGTATCTTTTTTTCCAGTGTGAATACCGAGTCATTTTGAGAGTATGCTGCATACTCAAGAACCAAACCTCAACCAGTTAAAGGCTGGAGTAAGGCATTTTGGTGGTTCAGATCTCTAATCCAGAAAGAAAATAGGTTAAATCTCCCTAAACTGCAACTTCTCTTGATAAGACCAGATGCTAAAGATGTCAATAGCTAACTGCAACACCCATTTACACAGCCAAAGACTAGAAAGCTCAGAGATTGATTGCCTTGAAAATTGGGACCCAATGGCAAAATTGTGAATGGACTAAAAATCTTGATTCCCAGGCCTCTGCTTTAGTTAGTAAACTACATGCTATGGCAAGGAGCAACAAGAATGGGGCCACTTTATGAGAGAAGATGAGGAGCTGACCAAGATGCAGGTAGGTAGAAGCAAGGACCGCACCGACAAGGGCACAGCTCCGCAATATCCAAACAAGACATATAGAGCGCGGCTGGTGACAGTACCAGGCTCAGCCAACAGTCCAGTGATCAGACATATGCAAAGTCACATGTTAGGGTCAAGGTCATCTAAGAAGTCCAGTCAGCAAGTCAGGATCATCAAAGACCAGAGCTGGACACAGACCTACCTACAGTGTAGCTCGTGCCAGGACTAAGGCCTGGGCCTGAGCTTAAATGGAACTAGTGGACCAGAGATGGAGGATGTATAGGTGGAGGTCCCAGATGTTGTCAGGGCAATCAAAGCTGACTGGTGCACTCAGAGCATATGCACTATACACCATATTTCCTGTTCCTAATGTCTATCAGGATGAATCTTAAGCATCAATATTGTTAACTTTCCTTGAGATGACACAGTTTTTCATTAAATGTATGGACTAGTTCATTTTTAAAATGTTTCAAAAGCTTCCTTAATATCTTTTTGTAATTATTTCCTATTTTAATTAATGTGATGCTCTAGTTGTAACATACTTCTTACAATATAAGTAGCAGCAAAATAAATCTTTTGATAAGTTCACCTCCTAGACCAAAAGCACATGCATTTCCTGAAAGGTAATGCGCATTGGGAAAAACAGTAGAGGAAACCTATGAATGCTGGTGGCTCCTGAAAGAGGTCTTACGTCAGGACAAAATTGTCTAACCTTGGTGTGGAACAATTCCATGACAGTGCCTGCACATTGCAATGAGGTTTTTAGAAAAGCAAGAGATGGTATGTTATCTCGCTTGTGAGTGTAACTGGTGCTAGATTTGAATAAGTGCATTTGAATAATCAAACATCAGCAGCTGCTGGGAATTAGAAAAAAAGAAAAGCTAATCTGATAGGACCTGTCAGAGAGCGAGAGTCAGGGACAACATGGCATTTTCTCTTTTCATGTGAGACCATTTCACGCAGACTGTTCTTCTTTTCGTCTTCTGAAGTGCCAGCTGAAAGAGGTGAGGTTGTGACCTCTTCATTTTACTAGCAGAGCTGACTGACAGCAAAGGGCACACCTACAAAGACCCACCCTTTACTGTTCTCTGACATTCATAGCCTTTTGTTACATTTTCAAATCTTTCATATGACCTTCCACTTGTTCTTAGAGCTTAGTCTGTAAAGCACGTTTGTGTATAGAACATTTTATTTTTTAAAGCAGAGGTTGGAGGGAAAGTGCAGGTATGATGGCACAGTCATATTAATGTGTTTACTTTGAAAATTGCACTCAGTCAAGGAAACCTCATTGATTTCTCTATTTGGCTGTGGAGCCAAATCTTTAGCTGAACTATTCCAGTAGAATTTTGTCTGCTTCTGACAGGTAAAGTTCAAACCTGTTTGGAGGTTTGAACATGCTTTCTACTCCTAAAGACAGGAATTTACAGAGGTAAGAAAAATTACTAGGGGGACAAATGCTTCTTTGTGAGTGAAAATAACTGAAACTGCTTACAGTGAAGACAACTGCAATAGTTAAGTATTAGGTTAAAAAGTACTAGCTCTAGCCTTTAAAGACTTCCTCACCTAAATTATCAAAAGCGACTGTTGATATAGGTGTTTCACCATAAAGTATTCAAACCGAGATGTTTCAGTTGTGTTTCAATTTCGCAGTGAATGAAAACTTGGTATTTGGAAATCAGATTCCACGAGTAATTTTAAGTACGCAAACCAAATGACTTCCTGAAACTTTTGGCCAAGTTTTAAATGTGCAGTGCCTCACAAGCAATGAAGTTCATTATTACAAAGGATTATTCAGAGGTCTGATGGAAGTCGGAGCTATATCAATGTGTAAATTTCAAAGCATAAGATACCAAATTAGTTCTGGTCAGGACAATATTCCTTACGATATTATCACACCTTTATGGGTATTGCAGGTAAGTTCTATGTCTTTCTATGAAGTTTATGAAACAAAATGTCAGAGCATCCACATTTGTTTGCTTGATTAATCACTCTTTTTTGATTTTTGCTCCAGTAAAGTATTTCAGATAATCCAATGAATAGCAAGATAATAACACACTTTGAAAATTTTATTTAGGTAAACCATTCCTCCTCATATTTTTTCCTGACAGCTGAAAGACATTCTTTAGCCCATGAAGAATGCAATGAAATATAGAGGAAGGAATAACAATAATATGCTGATATTGATTAAGAAGAGCTAGGTAATTTTAGAGATTGGTTTTTGGTTATAGTATTACCAGAAACCAAATCATTCTTTGGTATAGCAGCACATATGGCACATAATATCACCCACTGTTCTGAGGCGCCCTGTTAGACAACCATATGTGCTGACAAAAGTCTCTGGTTGTTCAGGGGCCTATTCAAGACTGACTGGCTGTTTTTTCTCAAAATGTCCTTGATTTACTGTTTCATATCTAAATTAGAACTTTTAAACTGTAAATATTCATGCTCAGTTTTAAAATGCTACAGCATGTAGAATTCTGCCCTGAAAAACGAAGCTTCATTTCTACCAGATAAAAATGTGCAACTCCTTGGCACTCAGCAGCTATGAAGAAAGGTTTATATTCTGATATTGCAGTCTAAGCGTTATTAACTTCCTTGCCTAAATCTTTTCCCCACTTTACCCCTTGCCAGTACACACCTCTAGATGTGACTTTCTTCATGGTTGTAGTGCTACAGTCCTCATTTCACCTCTTCTCTTTAAGCATCCAGTTTACATACACACTTTGTGAGTTCTCTGTGGTTTGAAGAATGGAAACATCCCATAGGAAATGTATGTAAATAGCAGCAGTTATGGGACAACAAATAATGAATCTTTTGTGAGTCAGCTTTGACTGCTCTGAATATTATGGTTTAGAAGATAGCTCATCACTGTAAAAAGGATATTGTAGGATATTTGCTTAAAGGAAAAGTTAAAGCATGGAAATATATACTGAAAATAAGACTGGAAGAGTATTTTTACCATAGCAATTTAGAGTGAGAGCAGTGCAGAATAAAATCACAGAACATTTGCAATGAAATCTTTGATATACTGTCTTCAATGGGAATTAAAAGGCAGGAATATACAAATTTCCCTTACACAAAAGTAGGTCATTTTACTGCTTTCACATAAGAATTCCTTTGCTAAAGGAACTGAGATGATTCAATGTAGGCTTTACTCAAAAGTATGACTTAGCACCTCCTGACATTCTGTTAAACTCTTAGGACCACACAATACCTGTGAAGTGGACTCATAAATGACAGTCTGCAACATTGTCTGTCAATATGGAATCATCCCTGGGTGGTGTGTCTCTGATGGATTTCATTATAACTACATTTTACAGTATTCAACACTCTCCTCAGTGACCTAAAAGTAAATATAAAATCAGCATTAATAAAAGCTGCAGATGACATGAGGGTTGGCAGAGTGGTAACTACAGTGAATATAGATAAGTCAGTGTGATTTGGGTCAACTGGTAGATTTGTCTATTCAAACAAACTGTAATTTAATACAGTGAGATACAGCTATCCCTACAGAATACTGAATTCTAAACTGAAAAATAGTGACTTTAAAATAAATTGTGGAGTCACAAGAATCTGAGATCTCAGTGTGATGCTATGGCTCAAAGAGGTAACAAAATCTGTAAATGTACAAACAGAAATAGTGACTAGAAAAAGGGAACAGTTTTTTACTCTGCATGTGGCATTGGTGACACTGGTGTGGCACCTCTGGGTGCGGTACATATGTCTGGAAAATGGTGCTGAAAAATTAGAGGAAAGGGCAGGAAAGAACTGCAAATGTATCATGAAAGACTTAAAGAGCTCCATGCTTATTTTTAGCAAGGAGGACATCAAGAAGTAACTTGGATAAGTTGTTTTGCATAAAGGAAAATACCAAGTTTGCCTTTCTAGTAGAGAAAGCAATAATACTGGGGGAAGGGAAAAATATTAATTTTTTTATTTCTTTAATTCAGGCCTATCTTCCTTTCAGAAGGAAGTTTTAACCACACAAATGTCTAGTTCAAGACAAGATTAAGTGGGTGAAAGGTGAGGATTTATGAAACGCAGACTCTCAGGTTGAGTAATTTAGAACACTTTCTGATCCAAAACACCATGAATCTATAATACATAGATGAATTTGTTTTCTCCCAACTCCATTTGGTTCTCCTACAAATAGATTTAATTGTGGTGTTAATCCCATTTCAGAATCGCAGAATCATTTTGGTTGGAAGAGATCTTTGAGATCATCAAGTCCAACCATTAAGCCATCACAGCCAGGTAGCCACTAAGCCATGGCACTTTCAAATGGAAAAATATTAGTTAATATAGTAAAATCTGGAAATACTAAGTGTAAATGTTTACATTTACATCAACCTGAGCTGAGTGGGCAGATGCTGATACCCATGTGTAACAGCATTAATATGGATTATTGAGTATAAATAATGAGAAAACTGCATTTATTCATAGATGATCATAGAAGGGTTCTGGCACCATTCTTCAATGAAGTATATGGCACATTTTTACAGTTTTATGTAAAATGTTTGTTTTTTCAACTACTGGTTATTCCCATCAATGTTGTTAGCCCTTCCACAAGACTGCACTCCCTGTGGGAAGAAGCTTGCCATGGAGCCAGGCCTGCACCATGGCCAGCACCTGCCCTCTGCTCAGCTTCTTGGCCTGCTTGGGTTCTCCATGACTAATAGCCCAATTCTTCTACAGGCCTTACACTTTTCAGAACAAAACCCTTTTATTTTTATGTTTCAGAGGATTATTTTGGTTATCTTCCATAGAGAATCCGTAATAATCATGGGCAAAGTGAGAGACGTTTTTTGAAGTCATTAAAGATGCATAGATGCACAGTAAATGAAATCAAACTGCAAACAAGATGCACGTGAAAACCTTGTTCTGCTGGAAACCACCACTAACGCATTGCCAAGTCTAATCTGTGGTGGGATGGCCCTGGCCAGCAGCCAAGCACCCACAGAGCTGTTTGCTCACTCTTCCCTCCTTTCCCCTCTCACAGTGGGAATGGGAAGAAAATAGGAAGAACAAGAATGAGAAAACTCGTGCATCAGAACAAAGACAAGGAAATCACTCACCAGCTACTGCAGCTGGCAAAACAGACTCATCTTGGGGAATTTAATTTAAAAGATTGTTCTGGCTTGAGTTAGAACAGAACTAATTCTGTTCAGTGATTTTACTTTTCAGCCAAGTCTCTTCTAACTAACTGCACTTTCTGAAGGTAATGGCATATTTCTGCAGACGGTGTCTGCTTCTAGAAGTGATAGCACTTGATGTTTGCAGTTATGGCTAAGGATTGGTGTGCAGAAAGTCTCTTGCTTATACTTTTGTCTGTGAAGACCAAGGTCACTAAATCCTGTGTACCACGGTGGGGGTGCAGTGAGAGGCCGCTCCTGCGGGGAGGAGCGGACAGGACAGGTGACCCTAAACTGACCAACAAGGTGTTCCATCCCATAGACGTCATATTCGGTATAAAGCTGAGGGATCACAAGGGTCAAGCTCTCCTCTTCAATGGCCGGTGGCCAAGGAGGACTCTGTCCATTCTGCCTTCAATCCCAATCCGTGCATTCCTGAATCCAGTTCCAGAATCCAGCTCCTGAATCTGGTTCCCGTCTGCCGCTGAGTCCAGTCTGGGCCGTCTCCAGTGTCCGTCCTCAGCATCAGGGGTGACAGTGATGTGATTGCCATCAGGCGGAGTTGGGTTCGATATTGGTTTTGTAGATATTTTATATCTTCAAATTTTTTTATTATTTTTGTTTCATTTTAGTTTTCTTTTCCAATCCATAGGTCTCTCTTTCTCTCTTATTCCCTTTCTCTTTCCCTTTGGGAAGGGAGAGGGGTTAACAGAGCATCTGTCATTTGTCTAGTGGCTGGCCCAGCCCTAACCCTTGACAAACGTTTAATTACTGATTTGGATATTGGGAAACAAAGATGACAAACAGTTAAATGTTTAGGGAAGGCACCTTTTCTCTCCCACTCCCAGGTTCAACTTCACCCCAGATACCTCTCATTCCCTGCTTCTCAGTCTCCATTCCCCTTCCTATCACTGCAGGTTACACTCAGTCCCATCAGTGAGGCTAGAGCTGGTGCAGCATGTTGGGGTCAATGCGTAGCTATTTCTTTCTGCTGCTTTTTTCCTTTTTTCCTCGACGGCTCCTTCCTTCTGTTTAGTCCAGTGTGGGCTCCTCCATGGGCCACAGTCCCTGCAGGGGGATACTTGCTGCAGTGGAAGCTTATCCATGAGCTGCTCTCTCTTTATAGAAGTATTAGCTCCTGTGTGGGTCTTCCACAGGCTGCAGACCTTTCCAGAAGTACTTGCTTTAGCATGAGCTTACCCACAGGCCACAATCTCTTCGGGGAAGTACTGCTCCAGTGATGGTCCTCCACAGACCTTCAGGGGTGTAACCAGCTCTACCATGGAGTGAGTCCTGCTGCTGTGGCCTTGTTGTTCCCCCTGGTGTTCACTTGTTTGATCGCCTTTGGTGTTTTCTGCCTTTTCTTAAATGTGTCCTTGCAGAGGCACCACAAATTGCTCTGATTTGCTTAGCTTTGGCATGCAGTGGGTCCACTGCTCAGCTGGCTTGAACCGGCTGCGTCTGGCACAGGGCAGTCCCTGACCTCCTCCTATAGATGCCACCCCTGCAGCCCGCTCCACTACCAAAACATTACCATTTATACCCTACCTGTAATGTCATATCTGAGCTAAAGAAACGAGCTTGGGAAGAGGTCAATATGTTGGGGAGGGGCTCAGTAGTACTTTTAGATGTCAGGAAATGCCCCCTAAGGACCAGAGAAAGGAGTATTTGGCTCACTGTGTCTGAGACCAGAACAAATCCATTCTTTTAATTTGCCTTGGTTCCACAAGGCCTCATGGACTCATTCCAGATTTAAAACACCCATTTGTTGTCCTTTTCGATAGAATTGCCCCTGCTTTGTACATTGGGTAATTACTTGCAGATGTGCAAAGGAAATGTAGACTGTTACTTCACTAATTTTCAAACACATAAAAAACTGTAAAGACGCAGTGCCTTTGGAAATGAGGTCTCTTTCACCACTGATAGGGTAGACCTCTTAAGGAGTATGGGTATTCTTGATAACAGATGTGAGTACAGCATGTGGCAACAAATCTCTGTTAGATCGATCTAACTAACTGTTGCAAGGAACACACAGCACTACAAACTTTCAAACATGCACCCAGGATCTGGAGGGAGTTTGTGTTGTAGGTTCTAGAGTGCATGGAAAACCATGCCATTGTATCTTCACAATTACTTGTGCTAGCAAGGTTAAGCTTGCATTGGCACAATTGCAAATGCCGGATCCATTATTCTGGTTTGGTTTTAGATTTTTCATGTATCAGAGATTGGTTTGGTGCAGCTCTTTTTACCATTTTTCATTCCTTTGACCTAATTTGCCTGGGATTGGTATCAGTGCAGCTCCATTTCAGACACATAAATCCAGACTTATACCAACATAAATGTCAGATCCATATTTATAATGACATCCATATATTCTTCATTATATTCATGGACAATAGTCTACTAATAAGTCAATCAACTTCCTTCCAAACAAGCAGACTAATGAAAATAACTTATCAACCTCCAGCTATTATTTTTTCACAGACAGAATTAAATCACATCAAGCAAACTAAAAAGTTTCAATGTTTCTTGTGTCTTTAACACCGAGGGGTGTGGAGGGGAAGCACTTTTTTCTATTTCAGATCCAAAATTCTGCTTCTAGTGGATTTATGAATTTAACAGGGTTTTTTAGTCTGCAGTGGCCGAATTACACAGTAATTAACTATCATTTTAATATTCATAAATAGAATCTGTGTCATAAAAAGACCAAACTAATATGTCGTTACAACAGGAGAGTCCATCATTGTAGACTAGCTTTATTCTACCAAAAATATATTACATCTTATATATATATATAGTTATAGGTTCTATTATAAGATTGAGATTGCACAGAATTTGGCCACTACACAGAAGATGCAGGAGACAAATCTCATGGCATCTTTTCATGGGGCATCATCATCAGATTTCCATCACTGCTGCCATTAACAGATGCTTTTAAACATCTTTATCTCTGAGTGAGTCTTTTAAGCCCAAACCAGGAGAACTAAATAGGACCAAATATTTTTATACAATAGGAATTTCTGTCACTCTTCTGTTCAGAGTACGAGTAATAAGCACGTAACAAGTCATCTGCGCCTAGACACTCATCTGTGAGACATTCCTACAGAGTATTTTATAGAGTGCAATTGTTTTTTTCTTATTTTCATACTAGCAATTTGTTTTAGTGCAAGGATTGTTGGGGAGTAGACAAGTTGAGGGGAAAAAAATGGCAGAATACTGAGTACCTCCATTAAGACAAGACTTTCTAAAGCTCTGGAGCAGCTTTTCAAAAGTACACAGGGTTCAGTGTTTCTCAGTGTTCCCTCTAAGAGACAAAATATGAAAAGGCTGTGAGAAAGCAAACTTAGTCCAGATTCTTGAAATGTTCATGTAGAAACAGGGTAGCATCCCTGAAAATGATGCTTTGTATTTGTCTGTCTACAAAACGTGGAGGGCGGAGGAGGACTGTAGTTATTCTGCTACCCTTAGTGGAATGACTTACTGTTTTCTGGTTGTTTATCAGGCTTTATCAATAACGAGAGGAACAAGACGCCTAAAAAATTTAGATTTGGCCCTGTGCTTTGCACTGCTGGGGAGTGGAGCAATGCATATCTTCAAAGTATGTAAAGTATGTATCAGTAGGCAGATTTCATCCATATAGTTGGGTACCCTGGGAACTGTTACCAGGACTGTCTACTTTCTGTTGATCTCTTTATTTGTCCAGATAGAGAGAAATATCCCAGTACTCAGGATATCACTTAGTGTATCTTTATAATTACTGTAATGTTTATAATAAAAAATGCCAGATCCACCTAAAAATCACCAGATCCATCTGAAACTTGCCAGTGCTGGCATTTATATACTTAAACCCCACATAAATAATTGTCCTCTGCCTTCGTTTTGCTGCTGCTGTACTTAGAGAAGCCCTTCATTTTGCCCTTCACATTCCCTGCTTGTCTCAGCTCCAGGTGAGCTTTGGCTTTTTCAGCACCATCCCTGCATTGTTGGACACTGTCTCTATGTTCCTTCTGGGAAGTCCATTCCTCCTTCCTCATTTCATGTACTTCTTTTGGTGTTTGAGATCACTTGGTAGTTCCCTGCTCATTCATGCTGACCTTCTGCCACACTTCGTCACATTCCAACACATCAGAATAGATTGATTTTATTCTCTGAGGAAGTTCAACCAACTCTCCTGCGCCCTGGTGTCCTCCATGGTAGCTTCCCATTGGACCCTGCCAAGAAGACCCCAGAATAAGCCAAAATCTGTTCTCCAACAGTCCAGGGTTATGATTCTATTAATCTTCCTCACTTGTCTCAGAATTTTAAACTCCATAATCTCATGGTCACTATAACCAGGACAGCCCCCAACCTGTAATAGCCTACTTACTGGAATAGTCCTCCATGTAGTGGGACACATTAGGGTTTAGGTTCCTTCAATCCCTCCAGTCCCTCAGTCTTGTAGAGGCTGAATCCACCTCAGTGACTGATACTATATTTTCTCCCAGTTTAATAAAGACATTGAACAACAATGGTGTTCCATGAGAATTTCATAAGGCCTTTTCTGAGGACCAAAATTTTCTCACAAAAGTTATGACATGTTAACTGAGGACGTGCACTTGTGTGGCTCTACTTGATCATGTGCTGTGGCTATGCACATAAAACATAGGCTGGTACCAACAGTCTTGTATGTACTACATAATAATTACTAACGCTACATCCTCTAGAATTCATCTCCTCATCCTTCTCTTTCCCTGGTTAATCAGTGCCCACCAATATCTCAAACATGTCTATCATATTATGGGAGGAATCCTGATAGAAGATCCATGAGGATGTGGAACTGTTCTCTCAGGAGCCAGTATGCCAGTCAAGAATCTCTCCATTTGACAGGTTTTTGTGTTCTTGGACCCTCTGAAGTTACCAATGTTTTTCCACAGACTTCAGAAGGAACAGGATCAACATAGTAATGTATACTGCATGACACTTACTGTCCAAAAGAATCATAAATATTCATACTACTAGTAGTACTTCAGGCAGATACCTTGTCTGGTTGGTTAGTGGAGAAAATGGCATGCAAAGAACTGTTTTGTTTGTCAAAATGATGTTGTTTTCTTCTCTGTTCATCAGTAGATGCTGTCTTTTGACTTTGGTATGCTTCACAAGCAAGTCCTGCAGGCCACATGTCCAAGATTTAAGACTCCCTTTGCCCAACAGTACTGCTATCAAAATCTCCTCTCTCCTTGCAAGCAGCCTTCCTTCTCCCCCGGTTAAAAACCCACATTTTTTGATCTGTCTCTTATCTCTTCTGCTAGAAAAACTAAATTCTAAAAATCCATCTGAGATTGCCAAAATACAAGAGGTAAGAATTTCTGTAGAAACAAGCGATGCAGGTGTTCTGCTGTAGACCAGAACCTTTCCTGACCTGCAGAGAAAGGGGACAAGACTTCATCTCGTATTATTAACTTAACTGACTTTAAAACAATGCTTCACTCCACCAGCATCTCATGATGTGAAAATAACATGGGTGGTTTTAGCTCTGCATGCCTAAGAAAAGCTTGAACATAAAAAGAAAATAAGCGGTTTGTTTGGCACTCAGTGGTAGTTACTTTCAGATCATCTTGCTTTTTAATACAGGTTCAAATCACCCTTGATAACCTGGCAACCACAATTTCCAATTCTCAATTCTTGGAGTATTACAAGTAAGTTTGTGCATAAATACCTTTAGAGAAGTTAGACTTTACAGAATGCTGTCTATGTAAAGAGTAGCAATTCTGCATGGGTATGTATTTTAATTGTCTTATTTCTTAGTGGCAATAACATTACTAGTTCTTTCATCTCTTGCTGTCTACTCCATTGCTTCAAGCAAGTTGAAAAACAATCTAACTAAAAAGGAATTCTAAACCACTGAGTTAACATGCTTTCCAATTTCTGATGCTTGGAATAGTGCCATTTGAAAATAAAGGCCATAGAAATAGAAGGTGTACTGTGACTTGATGCTTTTTTTTTTTTTCCTTTTTTTTTTTTTTTTTTGGCTTACCTATAATAAATACTTATTTTCTCCCTACTGACAAAGAGGGAGCACAGGGTGATTAGCCCAGCAGTAAATGCCTGTATTGTAGACATCTAAAGTCAGATGAGACCCATCTTTCTTCACAGTGGAATGCTTCAAATCTGGTAGCTGAAATATCTTACACTTGCTGAGAACCCCTCAGCAGGTCTAAATGAGATTGACTGTCTTTTGGAGACCTAATGTCTTGACAGCTGTACTCTCAGTATAATGTCTGCAGCAAAGCAGCAACCTCTTTTCAAAGTAAGATGTTACCTATTACTCAACATGGACTTAGTGTTTGGATACATTAACTTGAATTTGTTTCTTGTTTGGTTAAGAGCATCCCTTTTTGTACTGGCCAAATGCCCTGGTTTGAATTAGAACAGAACTAATTCTGTTTAGTGATTTTACTTTTCAATTCAGTCTCTTATAAGTGGCTGCACTTTCCTAAGTTAACGGCATAGTTTTGCAGAAAGTGTCTGCTTCTAGAGGTGATAACGGACAGGACAGGTGACCCTGAACTGACCAACAAGGTGTTCCATCCCATAGACGTCATCTTTGGTATAAAGCTGAGGGATCACAAGGTCAAGCTCTCTTCTTCAAAGACCAGCGTCTGAGGAGGACTCTGTCAGTTCTGCCTTTGATCCCAATCCATGCACTCCTGAATCCAGTTCCAGAATCCAGCTCCTGAGTCTGGTTCCCGTCTGCCGCTGAGTCCAGCCTGGGCCTTCCCCAGTGTCTGTCCTCAGCATCAGTGGTGATGGTGGTGTGACTGCCATCAGGGGTGTTGGGTTCGATATTGGTTTAGTAGATATTTTATATATTTAAATGTTTTTATTATTATTGTTTCATTTTAGTTTTCTTTTCCAATCCATAGGTCTCTCTCCCTTATTTTCTATTGATAGAGAGCATCTGTCATTTGTCTAGTGGCTGGCCCAGCCCTAACCCATGACATCAAGATAACAAATTACATTCATGTCTACAATAAGTCTCTCTGCTGCTGTCCAACAGGCCATGGATTCAGTTATTCTCCCTGGAGGAGAACAAGATTCTTATAGAAACACTTACTATCGATGGTTTTGTTCATGTTGCAGTCACATAGCTATCATGGATACTGCTTTCTCACACTTCGTTAAGGGAGCGGACCTGGTTTGATAGATCATACACCATACCAGGAAAATAGTAATTAAAACTGAAAAGAATTTCCTGCATCCAACTGCAATCCAACTGCAGCTGCTTCAAGCAATCATATAACACTATCTCTTTCATAGTTCAATCAAGCACCAAGCTATCACCTTTTTACTTTGTTACTGTTAGAACATTGTTCCAGAATCTGCATGTTTCTATTACTAAAACTCGTCTTTGAATTTCAAGCCTAGAATTAATTCAGGCCAAATTCTCTTAATCTAGGCTGTACTGCTGCCCCTTTGTTTAAAAACCTCTCCTCCTACACTGATCTTTATATTTATAGTGATCACATCTCCTTGCAGCTCTTGATTTAGTGTACTGAGAGCCAATCTCCCATACACTCTCCATCACCTCCATGGTCCTGTAAACCATTTTAAAAATGCATTTCAGCTTGAGATCATCTTTTATGAACATGGATGAACAGGACTGCATAAAGTATCTTGCATGAAAACTCATCAAACTATTCTCAACTTGCATTAATATTTGCAGATCAGAGAAAGTAAGGTTGGTGGAGATTTTTCCAGAGATGTAGACAAGAAGGATATAGTCTTTTTACCTGAGACATATACAGTAGCCACACCTGCTTTCAAAACCAAATGGGGCTGTTATAGGCAATGGCCAGCATACCTTGACCTGATCAGGAGTTAGAAATGTCTCCAATTATACATATTTGGGATCCCAAGTGATTGCTGCTGGTGCCCTCCTCAGGGGTTTTTGATATTGCACTGTGTGTACTAAATGCAAATAATAAAGCATAATAACGGCAACTGAATAAAACTTACTTTCTTGTGTATGGAATAGAGATTTGATTAATCACCAGCAAAGAGCTTGCCTTCACAGAAACTCCAACACTGAGGTGGTCAAACACGTGAACATCTTTGACAGGAGACAATGCTGAGTCCAAGCAAGCCAACTCCATGATCACGTGTCAGAAGACTCTAAAAATTAGTAGTTATGAGCAGGATGTGGCACAAAAAGGAAACTAACCTTGTTTTACTGAAATACTTTGAACTGAAGTCCCTGGCATCACATCGGTGCATTCATAGATGTTGATGATGTTTTTGCCAGACACTGCAAAGTCTTCTGGAAAGGAAGACCGTACCTTCACAGTACAGGACCCATCTCTGCAAATCAGCCTATCTGTAGAAGAAGATCTTGGTGTTTAATGTTCAGAAGGTGTGGGAACAGATAGTGGGACATCAAGATGAAATATTTTCATGTCTGTCAATCACTTAAAAAGGTAAGGGTCCAGTTGTTGGTCTCCACTGTATCACCACAGTAGCTCTAGGTACTTGCTGCTGAATCATTATACACCATTTATATCACAGCTGACATTTCTACTTGAACCACATCCAATCCATTTTATGCTTATTCCATCCTTTCCAGTACATGCCTCTGTAAGAAGGGAGCCCTTTTGAGACAGACTAGGCAGCAATACAAAAATCAATGCATAAATAATACAGAAATACCTAAGTATATGTACCTCATTTATGCCATGCAAAATGCATTTTAATTAATTTTACAAAAAGGCAAGGATGAATTAGATAAGCAGAAATAAATATTATGCACCAAATGACATAAAATTTAGCCTATTTTACAGTCTTCAGTTTAAAATGGGTGATGGCCTTACATTTTAAAAAGCTATGATATAAATATTCCCTTCTCGGCTTTGGAGAGATTTGATTCAACTGCAAAAAATGCAAAAATAAAATCACCTTGCTGGCTCAGAACAGTGGCTTAACAAGTCACCTAGTAACAGGCAAAGCTTCAGAGGCTGATGAAAAAGTTCCTAGAATGGTCAAACACAAGAAAAAAAATGTGCTCCCCTTGGGATTTCTCCTTAACGGCAATCAGACGTTATTCTCACTGGAATGTGAGTAGTTCTAGAATTTATAGTCAAATTATTTCTGTTCAGTTATCAAGAGTTATATTTTCTTGCTAGAATAATGGAATAATGAAAAGTTTGGAACAAGAAAAGAAAAGGAAACTAAAAAGAAGAAAAATAAATTGGCTTAAAATAATTTGTAAAAAAATTATAATTTTTAGTGACTTTGTTCTTCATGTGACCAAACATTGATTTATATGGAAATTTGATATTACGTTGTAGGAAGAGCAAATGTTTGTCAAAATTTCTCAAGAAATCAGAGAGGGATGGAAGTAATATATGAAAGTAGTAACATTATGTATGAAAAAAAAAGCTTGAAGATAGACCATGTATTAAAGAAGAAATTTGCTACCTGATCAAGAACAGGCTAATTAGAGAATGGTAATACAGAGAGTGAAGATAAGTATCAAAAGACTGTTTTAACAGCTCCTATTATATTTATGTAGCTCAGACAAGAAGAGAGGGGAATCTTCAATGCAGATGATATTAAGGCACTGAAGCACTAAAGGGGTTGAAATGGAAGAAAATTAGCCTGGCTAAAGACAAGAAAAGTATGTAGCATTAAGATTAAGAAAACAGATGTGGATTAGATGAAATTCTGTAGAAACGGAAATAGAAAAAATGAGGAGGACATTCTTACACTGAGGGTGTGAGAATTAGGTAAAAAAGAAAGAAAAGATGAAATATTTGTAATTACTGAAGTTTAAGACTGCAGAACTTCTTGGAAATAAATGTCTTGAATAAAGTCTCGTGACTGAGGAGAAAAAAGGCAGGCTTACAGGCCACTGAAATGTTGCTGGTTCGGTCACACCTCTTCGGCAAAAAGATCCACAGCTTTCATAAAAGTAAGTCACATATACTGTCATGGAAACAAAACTGGAAGTGTTGCTTTGGTGAAGAGAATTTTGGGCCCAACAAAAGCAAAGATGCACAATTGCTAGTTTCAGCTATGCCGAACAGAGGAGGTCTGTTGTCAAGTTATCTTCGGGTAGCTTTGTTACAAAAAACCACTTTACCTACTGCTTTTAACTTGTTATTAAATACAGAAGTAAGAAAGGAAAAATATTAAAACTCTTGATGTAAACAAGTATGATGTCATTTTAATGATTTCCATATTATTTTCCTGTTGGATGTATTCAAACAAGTTTACCTTGGATTATTAGATTTATTCCACCATCTTACACAGAAAAAAGAGTTTAGCTGTTCTTGGACTGCTCTTCAAAACTGACTATGTTGTCTTTTAGAAAAAGCTTGCAGAAAAGGGAAATGGTTTCTCCTTGGCAATGTCCAATTCACTGATGGAAAATATCAGGAATGGCATCCGAGGTTTCTGGCCATTATAAAATGTCAATTGATTAATGCATTGCTTGAAACCCAACTGGTGCTGCATAATAACAGTGTTACCTAAGAAAGAGTTATTTTGTTTGTCTAAACCAGACTGATTAAAAAGAAAGAAAAAGAGGAAAAGGAAAGGAAAAAAAAGTAAAATAAGCTGGAAGTGATTGAGAAAATACTTGTATGCCATAGATGCTTAGGATTTATCCAGGCTGGAGTAAGGTGTGCTAACAACTGTGTCCTCTTTCTGAAACGCTGAGTAATGAGATACTTTCAAAGCAGAACAATGACTGACATTCAAAGCATGGAAATGGCCAAATATTGAAAACCTGCTGTCCAAACTGCTTACAAGGTTGGCTTTTCAGTGAATACTGCTCAGAAAGCAATCTTATCTCATTAAACAATCAAACATAGCTACAGCCATTCACTTAATCTCTGATGGACTGTTCAATATGTCTTCCAAAACAAGAACAGAACTTTAAATGAAGACAGTTAAAAACCTGTTTCAAAACAAAAGATAGTTTGTTTGTTTGGTGCAAGATGGCCCCAGGTAGAGAATGCTTTGACAAAGGGGTTTGAATGTTTCCATTAATTCAGAGGGCCACTACACAAGTTAATTGAAGATAAATCCTCTGAAGGTTACAATAAGCAGAAACCATATGGAGCATCAGAAGTCCCCAAGACGAAGATGGCTAGAGGCTAGTAGAGTATCAGCTTTACGTACTTGCGCTCTTCTTACGTTTTCCTCTATTTGCTTATGGCTGCTGTTGGATTCATGAAATGTAGCCAGGGTGAGCTTTGGTCAGTCATGCTGTCTCTGTTTTTATGTTCTTTTAGTCTAAGCACCTCCTCCTCAGCTGAGAAACTTGCCTCTCATTGCCATGCTACCGTATGTTCTCATCATTTAAATCTTCTAGTCACAGGTCTTGAAAAACATAATCCAGTTTGTACAGTTCTTTCTGATACCATTGTTTTTCTTACTCCGTCAGATTATTTCTTGTCCCTCCTCATTCTCTATGGCAGCTCTTCAGCATTTTTGGTGTTGATTCAATAGTTTCCGTTTGAGTTATTTGCTCATGAACACTGCCATTTCTAACACAGTTGTGCCACAGAGCTTTCTGATGTGTTGCCCCCTCTGAACGAGCCAGGGCAGAGCCAGGGCTGGCAGCAGGGTCCATCAACAGCCCCATGCACTGACAGCAGCATACCCAGGGGGATCCAGTCAGGAGCTGAAGAAGGCAGGGCCAGAGACAGGACTAGAGATACACACCCCCGTGACATATCTGGGGCAGGGACTGGCGGCCACGCGATGGGCTGAAATGGGGCTGTGCTGGGCCCCTGGAGAGGGCTGGGGGAGGCCGCAGGGAAGGCTGGGATGGGACGCTCCGTCCTGTTGGTGCATTGATAAACACAGATGTTGAGTAACCTCATGTCCACTGAATATTGCACTATTATACATGGGAAATGGAAATACCATAGACAAAGAATGATATGGTATTTATTATGCCAGGAACTATAAGTCAAAATATTTTTTATTTAGTTAGTACATTCTTGTTAACTCAATTTCTTTTCATTCTGGCAAAAAAAAAATTAATAAAGCTTACAAGCAGATAACATTTTTTCCTCTTCTGGTTGGTCTAGATATGCAGCAGTCAGATTCTTCCTAACTAGAATATCACTTTATATATACATATATCACTTATATATTCATATATTAAACAATTACCTAAATAGTCTATAGAAAACATCTAGCACTGAATTAAATCCAAGTGGCTGATGAAAAAAATCAATACAGTAAAAATGCAAAATTAATTATAAAATATTATGTAGGCAGTGGTTTAGTTTATCAAATGCTGAGACTGCACTAAAGATTTGTGGCAGGTCCATTGTAAGCACTGGCACCTAAGCTAGTTACCCCAAATTTCTTTTTTAATCTGGCAAGACAAAATAATGCTTCTTAGGTGTGCTAATCCTAAAGCATGTATTTAAAATGTGTACTTTTCTCCATCGACTATAAAGAGTGCTTGCTACTCTCCAGCAGTAGACAGTTCAACACATTAGGTGAGGTGAATCCCACACTGAATGTCTGAAGAAAGTCTAAGATATCGTTCAGATTTTCCTAAAAATTTTTCTTCTCTCTTCCTGGTCTGTAAATATTCTATCAGCAAGATATTTACTGAAGTGTGTTCAGTTCTGTCTAGCTCCATTTAACATCTGCCTCTCAGCATCACTAGAACATGCCTTGGAGAAGGAAGCAAGTTAGCTAAAAGTCATTTGTCAACTTTGATGTCTTGCTTCCAGACACCTGGTTCTGTGAAACTTTCCCTTACTCAGTTAGACTGTCACAGCTTGTTATTGTCATACTGTAGCTCAATGTATTAGTTTCGTAGTCTCAGGAAGCTTGATATCCATAATTAATTCATTTATAAACCAAAACTCAAATCCCTGGCGCATTTTGTACAGGGGGATCAATACAATTTCTCCTTATTACGGCATCACTCTCTTTATTTTCTTTGTTTGCACTTGGTCACTTGAAAATAGGGACTGGATGATAATTGTTTATTGGTCACATCCTTCAAGACTGTTGTGACAACAAATTAGCACAAAGTAATCATATGCCCAATTATTTCACTTTTATTAGAAGCTTGTATTTACAAGACATGTCTCAAAACTATGCCACAGTTACCTCTTTCTTAAGTAAAAGCTACTTGTTAGCCTAAGGAAAGTTAAAATAATTTTGTTAATTGAAAGCAGAATGTTTTTATAAAGAGAGTCTTGAGATTAAAAAACATTAATTTTACACAGGTCTGTCCATTTGTCCATAACTTATCTAAATGGTTGAAAAAAATTCTGTTATCACATTTTTCTATAAAAATGCCATTCCATGGAAATCAAAACTTTCTGTAGGAATGGGCCAGTTTTGGTCACCTTTCATGAGACAAAACCAATTCAAGTTGAAGCATCTTGGTGAGATCAAAATATTCCAATTTGACCTCATCACGTTTCAGTTTTTCTTATTAAAACCTCCTTTCATCTCCAAACGTAATTTTTTCCATTATCAATTATAAAACATAAAATAAGATAACATCAGGAAAAAAAAAACCCCTTCATTTTACTGAGCAGGAGTGAATTTTTAAATATCTAATTTTCTTGAAATCCTGAAAGTTTTCTTCTTCATTCTAGTATTGAGGAAACCAAGATTTTAAATCCAGTTCCCACAGAATATGAATACCATTTCCTGTACAACTCTAATCATTTTTGCAGCACATATTTCAGAAAGCAATCTTTCTCCACTTCACATCTCTTCTAAGACAGACAGATGAATCACACCCTGGAGGTGCCTGTTTCTTTCAGCTGGCTATAAAGGGAATCTAGGTTGATAAGTCTAGACATCGACAACCAACTTCCAGATATTTACCCTTAGGCAGGATGACTCGTTTCTATTGAAAAGACGAAAATACAATACAATTACTTTTCAGTAAGCATGATTTTTCAATCATGCTCAAGGGAATGTTTATCAACAGTTTGCCTTCTAGTTTAAGCCTTAAAAGAGGTTAGTCAAGGGAGGTGGTGGAATCCCTGCCATCACAGTGCAAGACCGTATTAAGCACATACATACCCCTCAGCAATGGACTGTGCCAGCATGGTCCCATTTGTTCAACTCTTTGGCTCAGATTTTAGTCTGGGGCAGCTGTGTAGGTCACAAACGGAACTACAATACTCCTCTCTCCACGTTCACAGCAGAACAGTGCCCTTCTCCCCAGTAAGCATGTCAGCAGACTGCAGGAATGTGTGCATGGGCATACAGAGATGACCAGGATCCTTCCAGCCACTGCAGGCCTTCACATGTGGTGAGAAACAGCTGTTTTCCTCACTTGTTTTCTTGCACACAAGATCACAGCAGTAGATGCTGGGATGGATGAGATCACCCAGCTGTACTGAGCCATTTTGATGGTGCCACGGACCATGATGGCCCATGTGTATTTAGTGTTGCATCTTAATAGAAAAATGAACTGCATGATCTCTGGAGGCATCTCCTACCCCTCATCCCCCCGGGTCATAGATTTGGTCCCAATGTTTGAGGCAATTCACTTCCACTTGATTACAGCTGAAATTTCACACTGCGGCAAACCTGGACCTCTACCACCTCATACCACTAAGGGTGTTGTAAAGCCAAACTTATACAGAGTGTAAGATGAACAACCAACAGTCACTTAAGCTATGCAAGTGAGATATGTAGATAAACAGTGCAAAAGACTAAAACTGAGGTTTTGTTCCTTTTTCTGCCACTGAGTCACTTTGTATATGCTGACAAATAATTCATATGTGTTTACTTAAAAATTTACTGAGAATAATTATGGCCACCTGACAGCACCTTTGTATAATTTCAAATTCAGCAGAACCCAAACTTGTAAGAAAGCTTAAGAAATACACAGAAGTTCAATCCTGTCCTGCCTCCTCTCCCCTTGGGGACAGTAGCCCTGGGAAGGCTGGGAAAAGTCCCAGTGTCCTGCTCTCGACAGGAGTAACCGCAGCACATGACAAGAGCAGCGTGGGTGAGCTGTGGGTCTCAGAGGAGGCATCAAGGGATGTTCTGCAGGGAGGAAGTGGAATAACTGTATCAGATCTTGCCATGTGATCAAAGGAAAAAAGAGATGTGGTAGTTCCTTAAAAGATACAATATACTACATTTTAGTACTTTCATGGAGAAGGGTGGGTATAGCCATCTTAAGAGGGTTTTTTTGGTGTAAAGCTTGCCATTGCTGAAGGGGGAGATTGGTGTAGAGACTAATGGAGAAAAAAGAAGTGTTACATTGCATATTTGCATCAGGATAAAGGGGTGGGAAGAGAGGGGTGAGGTAGCTGTAAAATTCAGCAGGTGGGGTGTACATTTTTGGACTAGGGCAAGTCTGAGCACAGAGAAAACATAAGCAGCTTCTAAAGAGAAAGCAATACAGTTCTCGAGACACAAAGAGACAAGCGTGTTTATTGGGTCATTGTTCAAATAAGGTAGAATCAAGGTTATTTGAGAACTCAAAATAACGCTTTATTTCATGGTGTTTTAGAATCCTAATACTTGTTGACTTCCCAGTTCTGAAAGGGCACAAGATATGCCTGGGATGTGTTTACTGCCTTAGCAGAGTTTTTCAGCAGTGAATTACTTTCTTTCTTGAAAAGAACGCATTTACATTTGGATTTGTACATGCGAGTGGACATTTAAGCAGTTGGAGACACCCATTTAAGATGTGGCTCTAGTGATGCAGTTCAGACATACAAAACCAGACAATGTTTTTCCTTGGCTCTTAGTGGAGGAGGAAATACCACAGTCAATACTGCACAGAGAAGGAAAAGGTCAGCTCACAGGGCATGGTCACAAGTTTCCCCCCCAAGGCCAGTGAGTGGCTCTATGGATCCCACATCACTCTTCTCTCCACTAGCTACAGGGGTGCTAGAAATGCCCAGATTCAACCTCTAAGTTTCTGCTTTGTTATAGCACAACGGAGATTGTGGTTCTGTCTGAAATAACTATTTTTGAAAAGAGAAAAGAAACTTGGCTCTATAGCTCAAGATGTCAACGACCTTTCATGACATGACGGTTACAGTAAGAGTAAGCATTTAAAAGCACATTGATGTCTCCCTCTGTCATTATCTCCTTCCCCATTTCACAGTGTACAAGTTACTCCCACCATCCCAGCCATCCAGATCCTGTTCCCTTTTTTCATCCCATTGTAGCCATGTATTTCAAAAGCCAAAAAGTACTCATGGACGCGACAGTTCTAAGAAAAGCTTGCTCTTGCTTCCTCCAAATGCTACCTCTGGAGAACCCCAGGTCACAAATTCCCCAAAGCATATCTCTGGACATCCATCACTACAATACACTCAAAATTGAGTAAACATGCAGGTTTTAGAGCACTTAAACCAGCTATCCTGCGTGCACGTAAAGGTTCTCTGGGTCATTCATCCAAATGCTGTCAAATGAGTGTAGGTACTCCTGGAGCAGAAACAACCTGAAAAAACCAACTCTGGCCATGTCCCACAGGATGGGTGGAGGAGATCACAGATAGCCCCTTTCCATGAGGTTCTGTGACAGAAAGGTTAAATGCTTAGAGCTGCCTAGAAGAAATCCCTCATTCACAGGCATGGGAAGAAAATGGAAAACTAGGAAATACTCCACACCTAGTGTCCCCTATCCCTCTACCTGCTCTATCTTTTCATTCCTCTCTGACCCGAACTTCCCTATACTCTCTTTCCTTTCCCTCACTTGCTCTTACTTCACTCCCATAACCCTTATCTTTCCCTTGTAAAACGTGGAGATTGTCGTGTGAGTGACCTTATATATTGAATTCTCTTAAATTTATCTGAGAGATCTCCATGGGCTTATATAGGTTGATGCTTGGGATCAAGATCTGCTGAAGTTTTAATCTTGAAACTATGTTTTCCACCTTGAAAAGATGTGCTTAGACATCTGGTTTTGTTGCTTGGTAGTGTTTTCATCTCAGAGGAAAATTAACAGCAGGTGAAAGCTTATCAGGATTCTATGGTGAATCTATTAAATTTGGGATATGCATATTTTTTCTCTAAATTTCCTTTATGCATAATAGCTATGAAAAATTAATTTGCCTTGTCTATACCTCTGAAATATTTGCTGCTTTGAAAAAAAATTATAAAATTAACATTCTGTCCCTATACCAAATTATATTCTGTTAAAATGCTAAAAATATCTAGATTTCTTCATTGCGTATGATGCAAACAGCTGAGATTTATTATGGGAAGCTTTTATCACACCTTCATCTATGTAATTATAATTAGCGTTAGATGAAAACATTCCTATTTATTTGATTCATTTTACCTTTTTGCTGTTCCTGAGTTGTCTGCAAATAGACCAAGCCTTTCCGGAACTCACTCTTGCTTTAAATTGCAAAACCAGTTTGAAAGCTTGGCATTCTGAATTCACAGGTGAGGAAGTGTAACCCACTGGGGTTTAGATACAGCTACTTATGGGTACCAGGAGGCTCTTCCAGTGAAGGGATTTGCCAAACACAGACCATCCCTTTTTCCTCAACCTTCCTGGACTGAAAGGTGAAGAAGTGCAGGACACTGTCTCTGAGCCCCACCATGCTGTTGTTTCCTGTTTTCCCAGGTGATTGCTCTCCCTTGGAGATATCATCTAACATACAAAATTGAAATGTATAAGTGTAATCCACTAGTATTTATTATATACTTCATTGTTTTTAATAATAATTTAGAATAGAAATAAAATTGAGGGAAGGAAGTTTGGGGAAGGAGTGAAATCCATTTGGAACATCAACTATTTGAAAGTTAAAAAATAATAAACAACACTTTTCCAGGAAAAAAATAAATTAAAAAGTCCCTTCCTTTGGTTAACGTAGCCTAGGAGATGCAAACTCTTTCCATAAGGTTGAATAGAGTTTTAGAAGGCATTCCTTTTCTTGCTTCTTGCATCATGGTGACTTCATTGATAATGAGAGTGCACCAAGCTTCATTCCATGCCTGGAAAGCTACCATCACCAAAGGTTTCTAAAGATAAGGTGGAACAAACTTCTGTAAGGAATGGCTTAGGTCCAGCTGACCCTGCCTCACGGGCAGAGTGATAGATTTGGCAGTAAACACCAGGTGCTCGTAAGAGAGCACCCCACTTTCTGTGAAATTACTTTCTTGCAGTCCACAAACATATTTCAAAGCAAGCAAGCAAACAAAATGAGGTAAATAATAGCTTTTTCGCAACTTAAACTTCATTTTTGTTTGGTTTTAAATTAAAACTGGGGCACACTTACAGAATCCTGCACGTGGGTATTTTCCTAATGATTAGTAATTCTCTCACAGAAAGCGGCAGAGACACGCCGGACCAGATGTTCTCCAAATGGCTCTCCCAACTACCTTCTCCATGATTCAAAGTTATGAAAACAGTGGGGCACAGACACCACTTTATTTTCTCCTCCCCTTTGATTTTTAAGACATAAATTGTCTACCCAGTGCTTTACTTTGGTGATGTCCTTTAGTACATGGCTGTTAGCCAGAGATCAGCACCTCACCATGTACAGCTGTGCCGAGGAGCAAGCGCTGTTTGTTTCACTAATCTCCACTAAGGGCCCAGAACCGGATGATCTATCCACCACCAGCAACCTCTGGAAGTTCTACCACTGCTGTTAGATGATGCTCTATTAGCAAAATCTCATCACTGTGAGAGCACTTAATTTTATTAAAAGTGCAATTAAAACAAAATCAAATACTTTCATTAACTGCAACAACTAAAAATTATACTCCCAGTTGCTTTCTTCTCATTAAGAAAATTTGCATTTGAATAACTTTTCAACTGTGTGTATTTGTAATTAATGCAATTACAAGCCAGAGATCTGTTCCCAAAAGTAAAGAAAACTTTTTTATCAGTTTTACCATTTTAATTGAAATAAGACTTTGTATAGTGAATTATTTAATGTCTGTTATCTGAAAAGTACATACAGAGATAACAAGTCAGCCTCAGTATTTGGGACTGTGCCCATTTATTTTAGAGCTGGTGTAAGTCCTGGGAGCCACAGAGGATGAATTGTTGGGTTCAGCCCTGGAATACTGAGTATTATGGCTTTGTCAGTTTACAGCCAGGGGCTACTGTTTATCTAACGCCTTAAAATTATCTTTTTCTATTCCAAATTAATATATAATAGATAGGAAGATAAATATTCATAAAAGGGGAAACTTTCGCTAAGTTGAGGGAAGATAAAAAAAGTTCATGGCAAGAAAGGGGAAAAGGGAAAAATGATACCATTTATAAATAAAACACTACAATGGGGTTGTCACGTACAATAACAGAACTTGAGCTCTGGGCATAATCAAGGTGATACCGTGCTGGATGCAGCACAAATGCATGGCGCTTGGAGCCTTTGCTTCAAATGATTTATAATCTCTTGTTTTCAACTCTGAAATATTTTTTTGCAAATTTCTCCTGGGACGGCAGAGAGCCAGTCAGTCAGGCCTCGGCATTCACACAGTCTACGTGTAAGCATTACTGCAAGGCTCTGCATCTTCCTGTGTGTAAAATTCAGTGATGGAGCCCAGTTTGAAACAGGAGCCACAGGTGTGTGTGATCAGTTACCTGACATGGGGCGAAAATGGCTAAGAAGATACACGTACATGAAGTGGACAGATCCTGAATAGCTTGAAAGGTTTTTTAAAAAGTGCCACTATTGTCACACAACTTAGCTATTTTCACTTGGATAATTTTTCATTAGTACTAGCAGTGTTCCTCTCCAGAGGCCTCTTTAAAGGGGGCAAAGATGCAGGCTGGGTTCAAGAAAATGTATGTATCACAAATTTGGTGGAATCAAGCACCAAGGTCTAGGAAAATGCAGCTCCAGATTAGGTCTACTGAGACACAAAAGTGAATTAGAATTAGAACGGAGAGAAGATATTTGGGGAGAAAACAACATATTAACCTGTACCTGAGTTCACACTTAACAAAAAATTCACATCATAGAAGAAATTTGAGTTCTACATCATAGAGGGTCTGCTCTGCTTTTGCTTCTCATTCAGCTGCTGCCATGGCCAGCTCTGTGGGATAGGGCCATCAGAGAGGGTAGAGGAATGTCCCTGACTATAAATGCATCTCTCCTCCTGACTAAGCAATGGTCTAATGATCCTACAGAAGGGATGTTTTCTTTAAATGTGCACCAGAAACAGACTGACCAGACGGAGACAGCTTACTATCCAGTGCTCCATCTTCACCACACACTAGCATTAGCTGGGTGCCCCAGGACCACATGGCCAGAAAGCTCACTGCACTTTCCAGGTAATTCTACCAGGGAATTCTCCTGGTTGACTTATTGGGGTAAGCAATTATCAGTGGGGAATTTTCATTAAATTCCTTATTTTCTTTGACTACATGGAAATTAGAAATCTTTCATTAATTTTAATTTTACATTCTGAAAATGTATACATCAAGATGAATGGAATTCCCTTAAACTCTTTTTCTCCAGTAGTGAGAGAATACCCATCTTCCACTAGACCTAAGATAAAAATACATACAGATCTTTCTTATGTGTTCAGCAGCAAAACAAACTGTACAGAGAGAGTGAATAAGCAGAAAGAACAAGCAGAAAGAAAAGATACACTGAACACATCATTTTCCAAATCCTCCTGCTCCCCCTCCCTTTCCTCCCTCACAAGTACAGGGCTCACATCCATGCTCTCAAACTGTCTATCTTTTAGCTTTGGTTCACTGCTTGAAGAATATTTCAGGTGAAGAACTGGAAAAAAGAAATTGCAAAATGACCTGGACAACAAGAGTGCAGCCATATGCAATGGACAAGAAAGAAATCTAATCCAATCAGGAATTGTTTTAAGAACATCCCGTCCACTATAGAGTAGGTCAAACAACACGGTCACATTAGTTCCTTCAGGGTTGTATGTTGTTGAACTAGGAATTTGTTATGAGTTACACCTTACATCTGTATAGGATTGTTCACTAATGGCAATTTACTGGTGTTTTTCCATAAAAGGAGGCTTCCTCCTCCTCCCTTGAGGGAGATTGTTGCAGGGAGGATATTTAACATCACAGGAACTGAGTCCTAGAACTGATCAATTTAATTTCTCTTCATTTCATCCTCAATTCTATATCCTGTTCATTGAATTATATAATTCTCCTCTTCTTCTGTATACCATTTAAATATTTATAAATCGTTATCATGCCTTTGTAGAGTTTTGGCTGTCATGTAGCCAAGCTGTACAAGTTGTTTTCTACTTTCTCTCTTCCACCTTCAAGACAATTTTATAGCACTTCTGTACTCTCCAACTTGTCAAGACCTTCAGGACACTGACTTGCCCAGACCTAAACACGCTGCATCATGTGCAGCTATAGCTGTTCCAACGCTATGGAACTCTTCTGCTGCTCTGTGTTGTCTCCTCATATATATCAGGTAATTTCCAGCTCCCTGCAACAACTTTCACTGAATTTGGCTGTATGTCACAAGGATTTCCATCTTGGATCAATCAATACTCCCATCCTCATAAACCAAGAGCAAAAATACTTACTTTAAATTTTGTGGATCCAGGCCATAGATAAGGAACTCCTAAAATCTGGCATTTAAAAGTTCTCTGCAGGTGAACACACTTAGAGTAACTGACATTTTTTCTTATCCATTAAATTAATTCATGGGACTACTGTAATATCTCTTTCAAAGCTTGCCTGATCCTCTTAAAATTTGAAAGAATTATAGGATACCATATTCCACCACTGCAAATAACTATGACTCAGCACTTCACATTTTCATGAAATTTCCACCTCTGCAAGCCACTGATGGCATTATCCCTACTTATTTCTACTGTCCTTTTTGTATTAGTACACTAGTTCAATATAATACACAAATGACAGAGGAGTTACAAGTCGCATTGCAATCTTTGTAAAAGACTTTTCCACAGTATCGTATTATTTTACACTGTTCTCGCTTGTATATTATTTGGAGTTTTGCCTTTCAAACATTTGAATAATACCGCTGAAATAAATAACCATACCATGAAATTTATTGGAATCCATGAAGCTCAGTATCCTATAGATATGTCTCTCAGGTTTGAGTTCCAGTATGGCTTCTCTGATGGCTTTTCAATAAAGAACGCTCTTATACACAGCCCTTCCTTCAAAGCTGCTCAAAGCACCTCATTGATGACACCAAGCTGAGTGGTGTGGTTGACACGCCTGAGGGACAGGATGTCATCCAGAGGGATCTGGACAAACTGGAGGAGTAGGCCTGCGTGAACCTCATAAGGTTCAACAAGTCCAAGTGTAAGTCCTGCACCTGGGTTGGGGCAATCCCTGCATCAATAAAGGCTGGGGGATGATGGAATTGAGAGCAGCCCTGCAGAGGACTTGGGGATACTGGTGGATGAAAGGCTGGACATGAGCTGGCAATGCACCCTCGCAGCCCAGAAGGCCAACCATATCCTGGGCTGCATTAAAAGAAATGTGGCCAGCAGGTCGAGGGTGGTGATTCTGCCCCTCTACTTCCCTCTGGTGAGATCTCACCTGGAGTACTGTGTCCAGCTCTGGAGTTCTCAGCACAAAGAAGATACGAACCTGTTGGGAGCAGGTCCAGAGGAGGGCCACAAAAATCATCAGAGGGCCACAAAAATCATCAGAGGGCTGCAACACCTTTCCTATGAAGAAAGGCTGAGAGAGTTGGGGTTGTTCAGACTGGAGAAGAGAAGGCTCTGGGGAGACCTTATTGCAGCTTTTCAACACTTAAAGGGGACCTATAAGAAAGATGGGGATATTCTTTTAGCAGGGCCTGTTGCGACAGGACAAGGGGTGATGGTTTTAAACTAAAAGAGGGGAGATTTAGACTAGATATGAGGAAGACATTTTTCACAATGAGGGTGGTGAGGCACTGGAACAAGGTTGCCCACAGAGCTGGTAGACACCCCATCCCTGGAAACATTCAAGGTCAGGTTGGATGGGGCTCTGAGCAACCTGATCTAGTTGATGATATCCCTGCCCACTGCAGGGGGTTGAACTAGATGACCTTTGAAGGTCCCTTCCATCTCAGACTATTCTATGATTCTATAAAACTTGTAGAAAATTACCTCAAAGCTTTGTCCCTTCTCAAATTTGGTTGAAATGGGGGGCTAGATTCAAAAGTTTCTGAAGGAGTAGGCATGAGGCAGAGAACAGAAAGTTGAGAGACAGACACAGAGAAAATATAAACCTAATTTTCCTTTGAAAGCATCTTGAATAGAGGTTTATAAAGCAATGTGCAATCAAAGCCTAATTTCTTCACTGTTTACAAATCACAGATTATAACTAGATCCTCTACAGTTTCCCTTACTTTGTCTCTCAAGTATTAACAAGAATACTGTACAAAATAAGTTGCTTTAAACCAAATCCTAGTGAGACTGCATGATATTCCTTCACAAATAGTTTTCGCTAAGCTTTCCAGCTAATTTTAAACTTTGAATTAAGGTAATGGACTGTAATAGACATTTGATACATTAACGCTCTTTATGTTCTTTTAAACATAACCACTGATGGACCCTAAAATAAAAAGGAATAAACTCCAGAAACAAGATTTACGAATTTATCTGCAGTTCTTTCGTTGTATATTCAGATATCAGACAACAGTTACTTAAAGTTAACAAGAAGAGTGTTTTTTTTTTGTTTATTCTGAAATTAAAAACCAGACGAAATTGAGAGTGAGAAGAATGGAAAGATGCGACTTAGTAGATTAAGTAAGAAAGATGCAAATATATTCTAGCAGAACGTAATTATTTCAAGGAACCTACTGTTCAAAAGAAGATAAATTATATTTTAGAGGAATTCTACAAAAATCCAGGTAAGAAATTCTAATGAGAAAATTGATGATTGTTTTAACAGGTGAGTCTGCTGTCACTTATACATAAGATTTTTCTTTTTGTCTCACAGGAAATTGAGAAAAGGAATTACATTTCTCAAGTTTGAAAACTTTTTACTAATGACAGGTTTCCAATATTATTTCACAGACATTACTGACTGTACATACTTCAGCCTTTAATTCAAATATTTATTCCTTGTACCAAAGAGTTACTTGGAATATTGCTGCACAAACAGAAACAATCTCTGCATGGCTTAAAATACACAGGGGTCACTTAAGCAGTAACAGTAAGTTAAAGTCCTTAATAAAGGCTGCAAATTCATTTTCAAATCTTTTAATAGCCTATATAACATACATGCTAGCAAAATGAACTTAATAAAAGAAATAGTAGGTGTTAGGAAACATAGCTTATTTATGAGGGGAAAACCACACAAAAAGCAAGCCTCAAAACCTGCTCCCTGAACTACATAATGCTAATTACCTGAAACTTCCTTTCTGCAGTGGTTTTCAACGCTTTCAAAAATCCTTTGATTGCACTGAATAGCTGTGCAAAATCCTGAGTCATTTCAGTCTGGAAAGATCTTTACCCTGTGTTAGTGGTGTGAGGTATCTGAAAATATTAAATCTGAGAGCCATCACATGAGATTCAGTTCTGTTCCTTTTTGTTTGGAGACAGCCTCTACAGTGCAACACCTCTTTATTTACGTAGGTTTATAATGTGAAATAGGCATTTCTCAATGTCTTTCATTTTAGCAAATGGCATTATCATCAGATAAGTAGAGGTTGGAGTCTGACAAACTCAAGCACTTTGAGGAGGAAATTAAGAGTTATGTGCTTGTATGACACCCAGCAAAATGCAGCCTGTCCTGATAGAAGATTCAGCAATATAAAATAAAACACATCTGATCTTCCTTAAACAATCCCTCTCTAAATTGTCTCTCCTCAGGTTCTTTTTTATCTAGACTGTGAATTGGTGAAGTATTTTGGATCAGTGAGCTAGCGTAGAAGTATATTTTATGCATATGCTCATTTTGCAGTCTAATCATAGGCACATTGGGGCCATAAATGAAAGCATGCAAAGTATGAACTGCCTTATGAAACCTTCTGGTTAGTGTGTAGCTGGGGCAACCACCCTTCACCAAGTCCCTCGTGAAGAAATCACTGCATGTGTCCAACCAGGCCTAATCACACCAGCATATGGTGTTCTGTCAAGAAAACTATTCCACAAAACCTGTCTGTGTGGCACTCTGGTACATTTTCTGATAGCAATCAAGTACAAGAGCATGACATCGCAGTGTTAGTGCTGACCTTCTGGAGGCTTCTCTTCCACTGCCTTAGATATTCTGGACACAGTGACAGAATGAAAACAGGGGTGGAAAAAAGGTTGATTACAAATACTAAGAGGAAACGCTATTAAACAATAGAAATCACAGAAATTTAGGTTTGGAAATGTCCCAAAATGGGGATGGATCTGTTGAGAACAAAATTCAGCACATCAAGACCAGCCCTGAAAGATATTTGGGTAACCTATTTCTAAAATTTTCCTGCAGAAATGTTAAAGAAGCAACAACATAATAGAGCTTGTCTTGCTTTAAACAGAAGCCCTTCTTGAATATAGGTTTTGATAAAAAAATTAAATTGCTATCTTATTGCTCAGGTGACAGCTCCTGCCTTTGTTAACAGCCTTTTACAGACTAGAAGAGTTAATGTGTTTCCCTTAAAAGCATTCTTTATATACCTAGATATATACATATACATCTCATTAAACACCACTCTTCACTAGACACATATAGCTAAAATGCAAGTCAGATACTTAAATAAGAGGGAGAGATCCCCTCTCTCCATTTCTGCACTGCATTCTGCTGTCTCTTACATGTCATATTTTCTAAAATGTTTGTATTTGCTGTCCTCTGGATTCTCTCTAATGGTATGTTGCCCTGTAGTAGCCCAACTGATGCAAGTAGGGCAGATCAACTACCTCCAGTGCTTTGCATAGGATGTTTATTTAATACACCACAGAATAAACTTTACCTTTTCAACAGCAGCATCATACGGACAACTTGAATTGAGCTTGCTGTCCATGGTGGTTTCTGTTTCCTTTTCTGTGTTGCCCCAACCTACTGAGGAGGAGGAAGGTGGCAAAGGTATCATTCTGATACAGTGATCTGTGGGTTGGATGAGATATTGTAAAGAAGGAGTGGTTCTGAGATGACAATATGAAATCAAAGTTAAATTAGAAGTTTGACTATTTACTTCACCAAAAACAGAAGTAGATTTTACGTTGGAGGAAAACTGTGTATCTTATCTAGTGCTTAGTGTTAAAGGAGGTATAATACGCCCTTTGAGTTGTATCTTTATGCATATTTGTGTGAAACTACTTGGGAGGTTTTATTACCGTGTTGAATAATATAGTCCAGAGATAGCAGGAACTGAAAGACACATCTAGTCCCAAGATCGTATCTATTACATCTGACAGATATTTGTCTGACCAGCTCATAAACAAGCAGGCAGAGAAGCCTTCACAGCTCCAGTGCTTTCAATATGCCTAGCAAAAATAATGTAACAATAATGTTTAGCCTGAAATTTTCCTATGATTTGAGCACATTTTGTATTTTTCTACTCCCAGTAGCTCACAGGACAGCTTACTCTGTTTCTACTTTCAAGTCTTTTAAATATTTGATATTTTTCATGTCTCCCCAGAATGTTTACTTTTTTATAGTAACACAACACTGTTGACTCGTGCTTAACCTAGTACCACTATCCATTCCTCATACTACGGATAAGAAATACCATCTATATAGAGCAACACTTTGAATTTGTCCCTGAACTGCACCCTGATTTTCTCAGACTTCTCCACATCAATACTGAACCTCTTCTGGGTGTATTTCAGTCCTCCCAGATAAAAACTGTCTGTAAATATAAAACATCTGTATTCAATATTGAGAAACAAAGCTTATGGACCCTAAGTATCTGCAAGCCATTGCATATAGGATTTTTTCTTCTGTTTGAGATCACTGTGAGACAAGAGTAGTCACACCAAGCACATTTATTCATAAATGAAAAACAGTGGAGAAGCAATTCATGTAAGCAACACTATCCCTAAGCAATTCTAATTTATGTATCTTACATTTACAGAACATGGCAGAAATCCACACTTCCCAGCTTTAATGGTATGCACATCCATATGCAAGCCTAGCCTTAACTATGTTCTTAAATCTCTTTTGTACAGGTGAGTTAGGAATATTGAATATTTTGTACTTTACTAATGTTCAAATTTAATAATTAAGCCACTGGTGTAGTTTCCAAATACAGTCCAGGTAATTATAATTACTTGTGCTGCTTTAATCAAATTGGTAGGTACGCGTTCAAAAGACATACTAATAAATACTAAAAAAAAGGCCTGTTCTGTATCTTCCCCAAACCAAGGTCCATCCCATGCTGCACAGTTTAAAGGCTTCTATTCATTTCTTCAACGATACACACGCACAGACTCAGCCATCTGAAAATGCACTGATTAGTCCTCAAACACTGTTTTTTTTAGTTTGCGCTTACCCTTTACAAGTTTTTATATAATCATCCCAGAATGCTTTTACTTTTCATTCTGTGAGATAACCATGGAGACCTGAAAGGGTTGACGTTTCTCAGCAAGGAGGAGTAAGGCACTGCTGCAGAGTCTTTGTAGCAAAAGCAATCCAAAACTAATCCTGTTTATTGAAGCAATAGTTGTTCTACAGCCTTTACCAGTCAACACTGTTCAGAATTTTTAGCAGATTTTTTTTTCCTTAATCTGGAAGCAGTTCTAAGAAAAAGAAAAAAACATAACAGAAAAAGAGCATTTTAATTGTTGTGAACAGTGAGCAACATGATCAGCTATGTCAGAGGAACTGCAACAGCAGGTTCATGTGTTGTTCCCAGGCATATTAAAGCAAGCTAATTTTAGCAAACCTTATGTACTCTTAGAACGTGTGTTCATTCTTTATGAAATTGTGGTCTATCTTAGTAGAGGAATTTCATTTAAATTATTTATGATTAATCCTGTGGCTTGGTTTGGCTTATGTCCACTCTCAAGTGAAAGAACTTTAAACTTCTTAAGTAGAAGCATGATGTGAAATATTAAAGAGAAATGTTTATATATACATTCTCTTTCTATCTATGGATTTCAGACATAAGATATAAAGTTTCTATTGTTGATTATTTCAGCTGTCTTGGTACTACTGCAGAGCACTCACTGCTGAAGCCACAGCTTGGGGATTTCAAACTGACAGAGAAATTCTCCAAACTAGCAGTCTCCTTTTGATTTGCCAAAAAGTTTTCTGAGCTAGCAACAGCAGCTTTCTTCTGGTATGAAAAAGATCAAATATAATGAATCACATTCATCACCCTCTGGAGAAATTATTACATTTCTCTATTAAATAATAGCAGTTTGTATGAGGTAGTGATTTCAGGAGTCCACAAGGGAGTCCTACCTGTATTATGCATCACTTAAAGTTTTGCCCTAGGTAAGGGAGATGTTAGCTGACAGCACAGTCATGTTTATGTTCAAAACCATCAAACGTCACATAGTCCTTTTTTAACAGATGCACTCATATACAAAACTTGCCATGCTGTCCAGCAGTTGCTATCTATAAATAAGAGTATGTTTAAAATGAAAATAATTTCAGTAGGTGCTCAAGTAATTTCCACTATCCTGTTTAACACTCCCTATTATAGACAAATCTTTATGGAACCATACAGTGACCGATTGGTCTTCCCTGTTATCAGGTATCTAGTAAGAGAGCCTCATCAAACATCTCTGGTGACTATAAATGGTGTTCTAGTTCCCCTGGATACACCCTTGTGTATCTTTGCGATTGTACCTTTGTCTTTAAAACAAGAATTACCAAAGCGTAGAATTTGAACTTATCCAACAGATTCATGGTTGTTTATTGTCTTCGGTGAACGCATTCACTATTTCTTATGGTTACTATATTAAATGAATTTTGTCATCTAAACTCCTTCACTGTTAAGACAATGCCCGGTGTACAGCACTTAGAGTTGTCATTTGTCTTTTGCAACATCCCCCTTTTTCTCCCTGAAACTCTAGAAACTCTTCCTCCCCCAGGTGATAACGTAATATCTTATATCGTGCTGTTTTCTCTCTGTGTGCAACGAAGATTGATCAAGGCTCGTGGTCTTTGTTCTGTGACTTATCCTTCCTTGATTGTGTGCTATACCTATAAACTTGGACTTCCATATTAAAGGAAAGCAAAATCCACAGATCTCAACTTACCACGTACATAAGTTCCTGAACTCTGTAGATGATTCTTCAAACCATAGCAAATCGGTTCAACTCCCTGAATTTCTAAGCTCTGCACAATCTGCATAAAGCAATAGATAATCAGTTATTGCACTTTCAAAGGTACAGTAGGAGTGCAGTGCTTTAGGTAAAGCAGCTGTTGACCAACAGAGTACTATAAATATTCATCAGGCTGTTTGATCCAAAGCATTGCATTCTAACACTCTGAATGCAATGGTAAATGAAGCAGGCCCACAGTAGAGATTAGAATTGTTTATGATTTCAACCAGAGAGCACCCAAAATGAAGGCACACTTCCTAAGAACACCAAATGGATTTTGCTGACTATCCTGGGCATGTGGGGCATGCTCAGTCATTTGAGTTACAAGAGAAAAAATGCAAGAGAAAAAATGTTTAAAACTGAGCATCCTGCATACATTACATGCTATACATCCTACTACATTAACATTACTGAACATACTATATACATGCAGCAGCCACTTTTAATGCAAGCTAAGCCTGACATTCAGAAATATATTCTACATATATTCAGAAAAATATTCTGCTCTGAGTTGACAAGGTGTTACTGACCTAAAAATTAGGATAGCAAACAATAAGGGAAGTATTCATGTTGACCACTTTAACAGCCTACAAAATCAGGCTAGACTTCCTCCACAGTAAATACAGTGGAGTAAGTATGTCAGAGGTTATTTCAGAGAATTCAAGCTAGGCAGCAGTGTCTCTGGAAGGCAGCCACAGCACTAACTTCCTGCCTACCTTAGTTGCTCTGAATTGTTCCCTGGAGGTGCCAACTCTTTTCTGCTGATTACAGAAGGTGCCGAGATTCCTTGTTTAGAAACCTAATTTGGTATCTAAAATCAGATGTGGTGACTACTTCCTGAATATTCACTGAGTCCTCATAACTTTCAAATTGGCCAAGTTTTAATTAAATGAGCTTAAAGCTTAATTTTTGTTAAGTTCTGAAAAAAAAATGCACCTGAAGCAGTAACCAGTGGACAGTGAAGTTAATGTCATGTACATTCCCCTGCAAACTGCAGATGTTCAAAGTCCATGCTGTACTTAAGCAGATACATGCTAACAACCTTCTATTCGAAATATTATTCTTCATCTCCAATTCTGTGATTCTGTGAACCTTAGAGTAGATAAACACCAAAAGGAATGGATTCTACATCCGGTTCCACTAATATGAATACAAAGCAATTTCAATAATGGAAACTGATGCAGAATAAATATGATGACCATTGCTTCCTACGTCTGTCTAATGTAAATATCACTTAGCCCTTTCCAGTGGGATTTTTAATGTGAAGAAATATCTTCTTTTCCTCAACTTGACATAAAGTAATTTAGCAAAAAATAAAATCAACTTACTTATGAAAGATAGAACAGGACAGCAATGCAGGTCCATCTCTTTTTAGCATACATTGCATGAACAGTGGTCTTACAGACTTTTTCATAATGCCTGCATCCTTGAGCCTTTTTTCATTAAAAGAAAAAAGACATTGGTGCTGAGCTCTCTCTCACATTACTTACCAGTCCAGAATTTAGCTATCTAGGTTAAGTTAGTCATGTAGGTCTCCCTCTGTCGTCAGTAGAGTGGCAGGTACTTCCAGAGGATGAGTCATCTCATCTATTTTAGACATGTATCTTAGAACAGTATGAATCACTCTTGAAAATCCCTTTTCCCCACGGCAGCCTAGACAACCAGCTTAGCCAGGACGCCTAACTTTTTGCCAGCTAAGGCAGGTGCCTGCTACTTAGTATTCTTGCAAACAGGATGTCAGTTAGAAAAGAGTGTTTCTTTGAATGGAGACGCGTGTCAACTGATGGCAATATAGAGACACGTTCCTGCCAAACTATCAGACCATAAAAGCATTAAACCAGTATCAGCCTGCCTTGTTTCTAACCTTGAGGTGAAAAATTCCCTATTCCTCTGCCAACTTTTTGTGCTAACTAATTCACATTTGATAAGGCAGGTGCAGCTGGGCAAATACCCTAGCAGGCACCGAGCCTATAAATTAGTGACTGGGGAGTAAATCTTTTCTAGCCAGTTCAGGTAGTCTTTAATCCCTGTTGGTTAATACTGCTGGTTGGTTTTATATCCTTCTGATTTACATTCACATAAGAATGCTTTCATACAAATTGCATTCAAACGTAAAATTAGATTCAGAAAAGAATGAAGCCTTAACACAGGGGTATATGTCTATTCTTTTTTCCCCTTTAAAATGGGTTGGATAGGGAAAAAGAAATCTGCTAATTCAATAACAAAATTTTGAAGAGGTCAAAATAGTGTAGCACACTCCAAGCTCTAATTCAAAGAACACAGGAAGCAGTGCAATTTGGATTTATCATCCTTTAACACAGATTCTAACAATATAGTCAGGAGTTTCAGAGAAACATCCACTCTTCACTCGTTTTCTCCCTGTGGGGTCACTGCAATGTGATCTATTTCTTCACAGGAAGAAAAAAATTTTTCATTGTTAAAACAAGTTGTAGGCTCCCATATCTCATATCCAGTCAGACAGCATTTCATAAAGCCTAGCATCCTCCTTTCAACCTGCTTTGAAGCATTTCTACTGGTTATAGACATCATTCATCCACAATATCGTAACCATAAAAACCTTTATTTTTTTAAAGTGGCAGAAAATGGAACTTCCAATTATGCACGAATAAATGGTATTGAAATATTTTTTTTAAAATTGCAAAAGCTAGAGAAGGAACAAAGGAAGCAGAAAGATAATAAATCTAACTACATGCCCCCAAAATTTTAGGGATACTGATGTCCAGATGTTAACTACTTTTCCTTCAAATTCTGTCTTCAGTAGGGTTTCTCTAAGGAATTCCTCTGCAGAAATAGCTCACCAAATATGATGAAATAGTGCTATCTTATATTCTTGAATTTTCCATCAACCTGGAATAATTCTGCATTGCCAGTTTCTTCATTAACTCCAATGTACAAAAAAAGAAACTCTAAGTGGGAGGGAAGGGAGGTGAGAGAAAGATTAAAAAGGTGGAAGACAGAAAAGAAAAAGGGCAGGGATGGCAATTATCTTGGAATTGCCAATGTCTTACTTATTACAGCAGGAGACAACTTTGCGGTATCAAACAAAAAGTTTAATTACAAAAATATAGACTACATTTTACCCATGGCATCTTAAAGAAGAAGGACAACCTCCATCACCATTACACAGGTTCCCATGCACTGTTAAGGCTTGCCAGTGCACTACCTTCGGTGCATGCCACAAACCTCATCCTTTCCATACACTGGTATGAGTTCAGCTCTCCGGTATGAAACATCCAGTATCTGTAGAAGACCACATTGCATAAGAGTCTTGTCCTCTTACCTGCAACACTAGAAACTATCTGATATTCAAAATCAGAGCTGGTTTGTTTGGCCTTGCCTCAGCACATTGATCACAAAGCCTGTTCCAGTCCTCTGGACGAATGCAACACTCAGAACCAAGTTTTTAGTTTCATGTTGAAACCCTGCCCTCGAAAAAGAATCCCTCGATAATCTCCAAAGACCTGCTGTTTTCACAAATATACATGCCAGGTAAGTTGTTTATTAGATATGCAAACATTTGGATGAAGAATTAAATTTTTCTTTCCGGCACAGCCCAGCAAAATCCCCAATATACCTTCAACGTGTGAATGCCCTTAACTTCAACATATGAATGCCCTAGTTCTCTTTCATATTGTGCCAATTAATACCCAACTGAAGGTGGCTACTGAATGTAAAGATATGCATAATGATTTATTTCCAAGTTCCCTTAATAACATTTTAAACTGACACTATACTATGAAATAATATTAAAATAGGGACTTACCAGATAATATCAGAGGCTGTTCACAAGTGTATAAGTAAAGAAAAAGGAGAATTAGTGGTTCATAAAATAACTGATTTGCAGTTTACAACTCCACCCAAATCCAGCCAAAAAAGCTTTAATACAAGGTATCGTATTTGTGTTTGCCTCATTTCTTAACATATATTGTTATGTTACAGTGCTGAAAATGACAGAATGTTACCAACAGTTTGATCCTTAATAATGCTCTTTTCTACACTCGATACTTACCTTAAACTAGTCCTAATTACATTTATTCATTTGTTCATGTGTTGTTAGTACTGCAATAGCTTTAGCCTCTCTTCAGTAAAATGTACTGTGAATCCACTCCCATTCATTTATCTTTCCTTAAAGAATAGTTGATGAATTCTGTAACTTCAGAATAACACTTAATTCTGAGTTTTCTTTTCTTCTCATATGAACTTATTTAGAAATTTGCTAGCACTAGCAAAATAATCAAATCTTCAGGAAGACATCTAGTTTTGCAGCATCTAGCAGTCCAGCATTCATGTGTAAGCTGCATTTTTGCTTACTAGAAAGCAAATGAAGTCTGCTGCTTTCAGCAACTTTAGAAAACTTCCTAGATAATGGTACCGAAATAAACAACACTCCCCACTATAATCAGCACAACTGACACTATGGAATTCTCTGTACCTCCAGTCTTAAATTCTTCTTCTAGCTCTTTATGAAATGATCATTTTCTGTACTGCAGCTGGGAGCAAACATCGCTGCTTTCATTTGCATGACTGAGGAAAAAGTCTTCATACTGCTCTTACTTTCAACCAATTCCACTGGTTCCCCATTCATATCACTATCAATTTAAAAGTACTTTTCTTTTCCAGAATCCCTGCATTGCTTACTCCAAGATCTCCCACAAATCTCATCATCTGTTACACTGCATTTACAGCATCATCTTTGAGCAATCTGACATCAATTCTCTCATAACAGATCTATGCCTATGAGGCAGACATAATTAGCAATCTAATTTAGCACTTTCATTTTAAAATACACCTTTTCTCTTTTCCTTGCTTGATTTGTTTTCCCAGCCACCAGCCTTATGGCTGACTTCTCTGATTTATACTAGAGAATTTTCTGTTAGCATACTATTCATGGCCTATTTTGTGTAGTATTCTTGCATTTTATAAATAATTTGGTCAACATCTTAAAAAATCCAACCTTAAATCAGAAACAACATGATTTAGTTGCTTCACTAAAATTGGGGTTCTGACTCAGGGATAAAAAAAAACCAAAAGGACAAGTTTCCAAAACAAGCCCCCTTAGTTCCTGACATTTCCCTTGTAGTTATTTTCCACATTAAAAACTACAACCACAACAGTGTCTTAACTGTAAGTTTTTCTAGGTTAATTTTTGATCAATTATTACTACAGTATTACAGATACTGTATTGGTTTTTATTTAGGTGAACATGAAGAGGGAGAAATGCAATTCCTTATTATTAAAAAACAAAACCAGATATTTGCTCAAAACCAGCCCAGCAGCAGCAAAGGCATATGAAAAAAATATGAAATTTTCTTAAGAAATAAATTGAGGAAAAACCCTGGAGAACCACCTTTCTAACCATGCCTTTTGAAACTTGTTTTATGTACATTGTGTATATTTACATGCACTGCATTTTTTCTAAGCATTTCTTAACATTAATTACTACATTAGGATATACTTTTTATTGGCTATGTAAATCATTTTCATCAAACTAACTTCATCACTTAAATTTTCATGGTTCTGCTACTGTTACATATCAGTTTTGTACTTCACTACACACTGAAGTAGTTCTAAATACACCAAAGATTTGAACTAAGCAAACCATTGTGCCTTTATTTTCCTTTCTAATGACCACATGTAGTCATTACAATCATCCTGGTTATAGAATTACTACTATATATAAGCATGCCTGCAATGTAATGCACTTAAGCCCAGCAAACTTCTAAAACTTGATTTTTCCTTGTCCTTCTTTCTGCAAAATTAAACCACCTCTAAAGGGTCAACTGGAGGTAATGATGATGAACCCATGGAGCTGCATTTGCTGTTTTTATGATGTGAACCCTGTTTTAAATAATGAGACAGGAGCCCCAGGATTCTCTCCAATGCCTAGCAACTTGGTTAAGCCTTTAAGTTACCAAAAGTTAATTATTTTAATTCCGTGGCTGTACCCACCCTTAGTTTCATTTTATTCCTATTTCATCTCTCAAGTATGAAGAGTATTTCAGGTATCCCTCAAGTATCATACAGGCACTTGGTATGTATCTGTCATGCTGATGCTTTTTTATTGCCTGCATTGTCATCCACTGTGTTTAGGGTCACTACACCTCCACACATTTGAGTGACAAGAAGTTGCAAAGGAGGAAAGAACTTTGGCAGATTTGCATTTGTCATTTTATTAATTTTCATTCTGCTCCAACTGGGAGACAGGAAAATCCTCTACGAATTATTTTGAACTATTTTGTGCTAACTTTTCTCCCAAAGGTGTTCTATATATTGACATGGCTACCTAGAATCTTTACAGTGGAAACTTCTATTGCCCTCAGAAACATTACACACATGACAAAATAGTTATAAATGAGCCTTAATTACTGCTAAAGTGTATTATAAATTTCCCTGGAAATTCCTGGAGTATTTGTAACTTTAAGGCCTTAGCTCAACCAGTATTTAAGCTAACGTGTTCTAGCGTGTTTTAAAAAGTAACAATGGTTTTGCCTAAAACATGGGCCCAGCTAAAATCTCTGTTTTAATTATAGCCTTTAGCATGCTAATTGTATATCATTAAGAACAAGGAGAACAACATTATTCCTAATGTAATCAACATGTAAAGACAAAATAAATGTGAGAGGCATGTAAGAGAAATACTTCCTAAATCCTGGGGTTTTAAGTGCCTGCAATTGTTGTGATAGCTCTGGAGTTTGCAACTGTTTTCAGCTAGGGGCGTGGAGTTGAACAAAAACAGGTACAACTCTTGCCAGTTCTGAGGGTGCCATCTTCCCTGAACAGAGGGATCCAGAAGTCCCCTGCACTTGCTGGGAATCTGTAAGCTTCTGTCAGCTGTGCAGTTTTCCAACATGCTGAACATATGTACTATGCAGATGAGTCAAGAGTGTCTGAAAGAGTTTTACAGAAAGAATGTAAAGCTTGGAATAAACAGAGATGTGAAAATAATATTAAAAAAAAAGTTATCTGCCTTCCTTGAAGTGATTAGAATGGAGCAGGCTGGGATTTATAGGCTGTGGGAGGGACTCAAAAGCACGGAGGTGATAGATGAACATGGTTTTTCAGACATGCAGTGATGAAAATGCAGCGACGAAAATGCAGCATGGTTTCAGGGCTCTTACAGCAACAGGAATAAAAGACAAGGAAAAGAGAAAGTTCTAACTTTTGTCTCTGCTAGTCATCCAAGTTGCAGTTTGATTGCCTTGTGCTTAAGACATTCAGCTCAAACACACTTTTAGCAGAACACAAGGCTGATAAACACTGATAAATTCCCAGTAATTACACATGACAAAAAGACAGGAACCACCAGGACCATTTTTAAACATTAGATTTGAAAACTGGTGAAACCCACTCAGTGCTCGATTCAAACTAGGATCTGAACTGGGATTTCCCATGACCAGTAATGCATCACACGTGCTCCACCTGCTCCCCCAGCACACAGGTTTCTCAGCCACCTGCTTCTGTCTCCCTGGTAGGACCATCCCACTGTGTACAAAATACTTAGCTAGTGGGAGCAATAAGATGCTGTTGCCTTCTTGTTTGGGACATTTTACTATGCGAAAGACATGGGAGCTCTAGGGTTAAAATCTCCTCAAAGCAGGAAAAGGAACCCTCTCCAATTTAATCTCAATTCTAGGTAGAAGGGAAGAAAACATAACTGCCATTGCCATCTAGTCTCTCCAACCAATAAACTATTCCAGCTAAACTATTCCACATACAGCTCACTCATGAACTATTCCAGCTAAACTATTCCACATACAGCTCACTCATGAATTTGAGTTGACCATTGTGAGACACAGAATGTTGTCCTTGCATGATAAGAACCTGATAAGGTAAGCAGGAGGCTGTCTGGCAGGACAAGAAAGAAACCAGAGAGCAATTAAAGGAGGGAAGTGTTAGACAGGAGAGTATAAAACCTTAAATCTGTCAGCTAGGGTTGTTTGAGATAGATGGCGTCTTTTGAAGAAGTACTGCGCTTGCTTAATAGGGTATTGAATACTAATTTCTCCTCCCAGGGGAGGCATAATCTTGCAATAATGAGACATGTGACGTATGAACGGATATGTACTGTAACATGAGAAGGCGTGTCGGGTTAGTCTGTAAACTTTGGAGTACCCAGCCAATGGGGAAACAAGGTAGGGATTTTGCGGCCGGGAATAGGGTATAAAACTTCATGTATTGCTCTGACAAGGTGTGCCTACTAGTTAGACACCTGGTCTTGCAAGAACTTAATAAAATTAAGTGCTTCATTGTGGGGTCTGACCTGAGTCTCTTCCGTGAGGTTTTGCTTGTTTCTCACACCATGTTTGTATTTTAGGGACTACAACATCTACCACTTCCTGTCTTATTGCTGCACATTTCACTGCTGATCTTACCTGAAAATCAGTTTAAGAAATATTGCAATTTACATTAAAATTAAACCGACTCCCAGAGGAACTGTTTTTTCCAGCTTCTCTTAAACGGTAGCATACTCTTTGCAATAAGAATATGGTAAGAAGTGGTTTACAGACTTAATCAAATTGTGCACGTGAATGAAGTTATTCAACATGCATAGATTTTTGCACAGCATGACCTGAGCATCCTAGTACCACAGTGATCTCCATATGACAGTTCTGCCTAATAGGAAAAGATCTAAGTCTGCAGACTTTTTAAATTAGTACTGTTTCTGCATGCTTATGACACTTGCTCAAGCAGCCTTAGCCTTGATCAACTCTGCGTGCTCCCACAATCCAAGTAATAAAATACAGAACACTGGTTTCTGCTCTACACCGTGTTTTGAAGATTTCAAAATAGTTTACGGATAACAGACAAGCTGCTACATAAACATTTCCTCAAAAAAAAAAAATTATTACGCATATGCACTAAGAGTTACTTTTACAATATATTTTACTTTGCTGGTTCCTACAAATAAATTTTCTCTAGAAGCAGGAGGGCATGCCCCTAATTATATGGGTTCTGCAGGAAAACAGAAGGCACAATTATAGTTGTATTTCAGTCATCTGAGATGCAGAGTAGACTCTACAACATTAGGCTGTTCTCACACACACGAGATCACTTCCCTTCTTCAGCCCTCTAGCCCTTCCTCACCTTTAGAACTTTTTAGTAGTTCTTTTTCTAGCAAACGTTTGTTCCACCAGCAGCCTATTATTAAATAAATATGTAGCAAGCGTATTTCTTGCCTTTACCACCTATTTGGGACCGGGATGGCCACTTACAGCCCACCCTCACCTGCTGTGCCCACCCAACGGCAGGCTGGCACACGGCACGTCTACCACAGGCCCCGGCCGTCCCGGGGCCCACCGCCCCTTCCGACTGACACTCCGCAGCCCGAGCTCTGGGAGCGGGAATAACCCGGCCCGGCCAGAGCAGAGGCGGAGGGCAGGGACGCAGGACGTGCTGCTGGCGTTCGACCGCGGGGAGAGGTGCCATGTTTCTAATTTAACTCGATGTGAAATCAAGCGGTGGTGGGTCATGAGGCGGTGTCACGGCGCGGCGGCAGCAGCACTGCCCCGGCCGCTCCCCGAGATTGCGCTGCTGGGGAACATCCTCTCCGCCTGCCCGCGGCTGAGGGATAAAGGACGCCGCGAAGGGCACGATGCGGCGGCAGCCCGGGTCCGGGCCGCTCCCGCCGGCGCTAAAGCAGCGGCCCCCACACCCCTGCGAGGTAGGAGAGTGACCGCCCAGGCGAGAATGGTACCAGGCCACCATCTTAACTGCGGGCACCCCTCCGCGCGGGTGGGGGGCGCCATGTCTGCTGAGGGCGGCTGCCTGCAGCGGCGCCGCCGCCAGCGACAAGGGCTGCGTGCCCGCAGTCCGCCCCGTGCTGCCACCAGCGCTCGGCAGGGAGCGGGTCCCGGGTTCCGCTTGCCGCTGCGGGGACGGGGCGCTGCAGGTGGGCTCCGAGTCCGCGCTTTCCCTCTCCGTGAGGGCTGAAGAGGCCGTGGGAGCCCGGGGGCGCTGGGAGCGGGTGGGCGGGAGGGCGGGCAGGCGGTCTGCCCGGCGGGCCGCGGGGGCGGGCCAAGCCCGCCCTGAACTGAGCCGCCGCTGCAGTGCCTGGTAGTGGTTGTTCTGCAGCTGGGGGAGCCTGGGCTGATTTCTTCCTCCTGAGCCTCTTCCTCGACCCTCGTGGAGGGAAGAGCGTAGCTGCCGACTGAAATAAGAACTTGAAAGGCCTCGCTTACGGGATCCTCGGTGAAAATCGAGACGTTTCTACCCCACCGTGGGCTGTAACGCCCGAGCGGCTGCGGGTGGGTCTTCATCTGGCGCGTTCCCGCTGCCATCCTGGCCAGCGGCCCCGAAAGCAAATGCCTCTCCTGAGGCCGCGGAAGTGTGAGGGAGCAGGCTGTCATAAGTCCAGGACTACGGAGAGACTGGCTAAACGATCCGTGTAGGATGAGGGAAAGGCTGTTGGATTTTGTTCTTCACAGTCTCCAAAGATAGCTGGCCCTGAGAAACTATTTTCATGTGGAGAGTTTCCTCTGTGAGGTGCCCTAGATTTTGGTGGGAGATGAGGCTGCTGTTCCTTCGCCTTTTTCTGGAAGCAAAAATGTGATTGCCATCACCAGAGATTTGTAGCAACACTGGTTTTTTTGCTCACAGGAGGCCGTGAGCAGTGACAACAAGCTATTGACTGCCGGATTTGAATGCCTTGTTTTCCTGTGCAAAGTACAAAGATTTTGTAAGAGGTCAGAGGTTTGAAATTCAGGCAGTTGAGCTGGTTAAGCTGTTAGTTCCGGTTGGGTGAGTTCCTTTTCTTTGTCACTGGTCGTAGTCAAGCAACATCTAACATCATAAAGAGCAGTTAGCAGGATCAAGGGTTACTCAGACACTTGTTTCTGTGTAACTTGTAATATCACGAGACAAGTGTTCATGCTAAATCGTAAGATTGTGGAGTAACTTAGGCTGGAAGGGGCCTTCAGAGGCCACCTGCCCCTGCCCCCTGCTCAAAGCAGGGCTGACCTGAAAGTTGCACCAAGTTGATTAGGGCCTCCTCCAGTCCAGCCTTGAATTAGGAGCCTCTTTGTGTGAGCACTCAGCTTCCTGAAAGGTATAATGGTTGCAGTCAAACCGACTGTATCTGTTAAGTAACCTGCAGGTCTCTCTCCATGTAGAAGGGAGCACATGCTAAAGACTCCTCTTTCCCAAACAGGCTACTTAAAAGTAACCTGCACACAGAGCTGAAAGCCTTGGGAGGAATTTGGCAGGATGAAGCCCGTCATTGTGGTGCATGGTGGAGCTGGCCGGATCTTTAAAGAACGAGAAGAGGGGAGTCGTGCTGGTGTTGTCAGAGCTGCGCTGCAGGGTTATGGTATCCTGAAACAGGGAGGCACTGCCTTAGATGCAGTTGAAGAGGCAGTACGATCGATGGAAGATGATCCTCATTTTAATGCAGGTAATTTTTCAAGAGTGAAGTGGATTTAGAATCATTATGTATTTCAAGTGTTTTGCCCTGATGCTTCTGCAAATGCTGGCTTGCATTTTCTTGCAATATGCACATTGCACTGGAATAAATACTAGTGTCCCAAAATAGTTTATTTTTCTGTATAATAAAATAGCCTGGTAGGTATTGTAGTTTCTGCTGAGTACACTTAGCCAGATGAGTTACTCTTTTCTCATTTAACAGTGTTTTATACCTGCCCTTTCATTCTTGAGTTGCCATATTACTTTTCTCTAAAGCTCCTCTCATTACAGTGCTGTGTATTCTGTTTTAAGACATCAGCTCTTAATGGAGTATATGTTTAGTTAACATTCATGTTTAAGGCACTTGAATATAGCTTGCAGCAACGTTTAATCCTTGACACTTGACCACTACCTATTGCCAGAGGAATACTGTTTTAGGTGGTTTTCTCATAATTAATGCTTGCAATTAGTGCTTTGGTAAATAATATTACAGAAGTAATGGTATATGAGTCAAGAAGTGTTCATAACTGGATTTCCTAATGATTAATGTTAATGTCAGTAGTGGAATATTTTTCTCTTCATGTGACCTCAGATTTATTTCTTTGATTGATTTCAGTGAAAATATTTCCCCACCCTCACCAAGGTACATCAGGAATTAACATGGAAAGAAAGACCTATCAGTGTTCAGTGTTGCAGACAACGTAGCTAGTAGTTATTGCACACTTGGTTTGCTCTTGTTCATTCTCACTTTATGATTGAGACCAGGAGAGAGCTCCTATTTCATATGAAACTTTAAGTGTTTCGTTAATGATCTGGGTTGGACATCTTGATTTTTAGAGGATTCAAGCTGAAATCATAAAGTGGACTTAGAGGTCTGGTATTATGTAATGAACACCAGGATGACATTCTCTCATTTACTTAGCTGGACTTGAGCTTTATGCCCTTGTTCAGGTTTGACTATGCTGATCTAAACGGTAATCACTTACAGATACACCTAATTGTGTTAACACTCATTAGATACAGCTGCTCTCAGTAGCTGGCAAAAGTGGGCTGAAAGCTGTGTGAAGAGGTCCCTGATTGGAGTGGCTGTTTAAAACTCAGCTGTGTGGTATTTGTCTTTGTAAAAGAAAAATCAGGTTTACTGTAATATTTTCTAGGAAAACAGACACTGCTTAGAGACAATAATAAAGATTGGGCATAATAGTCAAGTTGTGACCTTTTTTGAATGATCTGGTTTAGCCGTGCTGTGTGGATGCGTCTTGATGTAGAATATTGATGGTGGAGAAGCTCAGAAGCTATACTGTCATCTAAAACAACCATTTTAGTCACTTGTGCAGCATAGTAAAGTCATGAAAGTCTGCTTGTGATGAGGAAGTTGTCTTGCTTATATCTCCACAGGACAGAGGGCAGATCTACCTATCTGTAGATAGAGCAAATTGTAGTACTCCTCTCAGTACTTCTGCTGTGGTTTGGCTAATGTCAGACACGTGTTATTTGTGTCCCCTTATATTTTCTGTCTTTTATTGTCTTTTTTTTTTCCCCGCTCTTTGTTTCACAAGTGAGCCAAACTTTGATTTGTTATTTTCCGTGCTGCTACCAATGGGATATCATGGCCTCAGAGGCAGGTAGTCCCTACACATCGTGCTGGAAGGCAGGTGAAAAGGCAGTGTGTAACTAAAGAAGGAAGGATTCATCCTACCTCAGATAACCTGAAGTTTAGTATCTAGCCTCAGCACTTTTCACAGTGGTCAGTGTGATAAGAAAGAGTGGCTTTACAGCTCTCTAAGGCAAGCGAGATGAATTGTTCTTAGAGGGCACCTGTCACTCTTCACTGACTGTAAAAAAGAGGCTTTTGTAGGAAGCTGCCTTTGACTACAGAAACTGTCCACAACTGTTTTCTGCTCAGACAATTTTAGGAAATCCTAAAATGTATCCCATGAGAGATGTCCAGTAGTCAAAGGATACTGTTAATGCAGTGATGTTGGGGGCTGGTGGAACTTCTCCTGGAACCATGTTTCTGGTCACTGATACTTGAGAAGAGGGTACCCTAGTTTTAGTGGGAATTTCCTGATCGTGGTCTAGAGAGCCTACCCTGTAAAAGGATGCTAAAAGAGTATGGTAGGGTTTATCTAAGAAAACAGGAAAAAAAAAACCTTATTCCTTACACCAGCATAAAGGAGAAGCTGGAAGAATGTTGGTAGAACAGGTGGCACAAGGCAGCTCTCTATAAGCTCTTTACAGATCAGTGTAGTCTAGAAATTGACATGTTGTGAATGATGCAGGACTGAACCCTGAAATAGTTTATGCAGTCAGAGTTGGAGAAGGGCAAAAAATAACTTTTCAGGGGCGTATCTCTGTGTGTCGGGGCATTTTGGAGATTACAGGAGGAGGATTACAGGATTGTGTTGCCTCCTGTAACAGGGGATTTAACTTCATATTTTGGCTCTGAAGTACATTGGTATAGAAGTCTTATGTCAACAATTATTAACAGTGGTTTCTGACCTGCTTTAATATTGGTTTAACAGAAATAAATAAAAACTCCTGTTTTAGCTCAGTACAATGTTCAAGTATTTCTACCTGAGCTACTGTGTAAGACTGCCATGTTTTGAGGGTTTTTTTACTTCTTTTTAGGTTAGTCTTCTCTATCCTTAGTAGCAAGGCCTGTGCATTTGATGATGTACAACTTATTATTCCCCTGATACAGTTATTAGTGTTTTTTAAAAAAAATTTGCATTGTCTCATTTTGTAGTTCATTAATTTTCAACTAGGTTAATGATAGCAGCGGTAATTATAGAAAAAAATAACTACCCAACATTTTATTAGTTAATTTTTTTTTAATTTCTTCATCTACTGTTTTTATTTAGTAATGAAGGACTTGTTATTTCAAGCTTTTGTTACCATAGTGAGTGGACACTTTATTATTCTGCTCCATCAATTTTGTCACTTTCTTGGAATGCTATGTGATATTAATCTGTTGGTAGGATTGCACGCTATACTGTATTGTTGTGTTATGTTGCATCGTCCTTTGGTAGAACTGTAAAGGTAAAATAGTTTCATGTACATTTAAGTGATTTGGGGGGATAAAGAATTCTGTTCATTATTGTCGTTCTTCCAATCTCATCCAAAATTATATACTATGAGTGAAAGTATATTTTTCATCTTATAAAAATAAGTTTAAAATAGTTTTAAAGTAGACATTGTACCCTGTGAGACATCTGTTAATAGTTGGATTTTGTGGTTATAATCAGCAGTGTTTCTGCTGTTTTGTTTGTATTCAGGAGATACTTTCAATAAGTCAGACAACAAACTGGGAAAGAGAAAGTTTGCTTGATAAGATCTCGTAATTGAATCACCTGATGGTTAGCTCTTAATGACTTCTGGTTTTGTTTTTTTTGTCTTTAGGCTGTGGATCTGTTCTAAATGAAAAAGGTGAAGTAGAAATGGATGCCATTATCATGGATGGAAAAAATTTAGACTCGGGAGCAGTATCTGCAGTTAAATGTATAGCAAACCCAATAAAACTTGCTCGACTTGTCATGGAAAAGGTATGCTGAATATGTACTTGAGTATGAAGTACTTTTTCCCTTAGAACATCATCTGGTATATTGATACTCATCAATGATGACGTTCATGTACTGCTTTAAAGCAGGAAGGAAAGTAGAAATGAATGGTAGTATTTGGAAACTATGGTCATGACCGTGAAAAACTTCTAATGATTTTTGAGAGGTATTTATTAGAAATAGCATTCTAAGGAAACATAAGTTCTGCCAAGCAATTGGAAACTCAAGGAGAAATTGACCTATGCAGGTCAATTGACATGTATAGGTCAATCTCCTGTAACTCCACAGCTGGTGTTCAAACTTTTAAAGGCTTTTTTGAAGAGCTTTTATGCTGTCACTGAGTCTTCTGCTTAATCTTGCAAGATTAACGTTGGATAATATACTGTTGACTTTGCAATGACATGGAACTGAATTAAATGACCCAATAACATATTTGATCAAGTTATGCAGTCTTATGTTGTTCTAGATAGCCTCTTCCATTGTGATCTAACCAGATGGTAGCTTTGGTCTTCCAGCAGTAGAAGCTATGTGATAGTGACAGATTTTCTAGGAGAATCAAACTTAGGCGGGCAGCAAAATAATTATTACTTGACCTTTTATGTAAAATTGATCCCACCTTACTCCACTAACAAGTCCCTCTGATATCTGCCACAGTGGACTTCCCTCATTTTTCTGAAATGGTACAGCTGGTATGGTTCAGGATGGAGTAGGTCGTTTGTGTGATATGTGCATCTGTTTTACCATTACTAGACTGTGACAGTGATCAGAAAGTTTGTGCTGTCTTTAGAGTTTACATTTTTTCATCCTGCTAATGCAGCTGCCCCATTGTTGAAAAGGAGGATAGTTCTGCTTTTAAAATCAGAACCTTTTGCTGAAGTATTTAATATAAATTCTTGAGTGAAATCTGTGTCTACTAGAAAACAATGTTAAAACTTGTGATGAATAAGCTTTTTGTTCTGTCATATGTGTTTTTATTCTGTCATTTAGCTAGAACACATAAATGAATATGGCTGGTAGACAGCTTCACAAGACCAAATTTTTCAAAATTTGAGAATGTAGGTGGAGGTTAGGAGGAGAAGTGTTGGGGGGATATTGTTGGCTTTGGTTTTTTTCTGTAGATAACTTCTTTTAATGCCCATTGTTCAGTTAATATTCCAGAATCACTGATTTTTTTTTTTTTATGTCTTCTCCAAGACAAAATCCCATTTAAGTCAAAAAGAATAAATTCAAAACAATACTGTTGGTTTTTGAGAACATAACTTTCTAAAGTTAAAGAAAACAAAAATCAAACAAAATCCCCTCTCCTTTGTCTTTCTTGTCTATTATAAGGTCTTTCTCATCGTGTGGTGCTTCTGGTCTTGAAAAACGAGGGTAAATTTGAAAGGAAATAATAAAATTCAACTGTACAGGGCCAAGTATAATGGTGTAGCCCTAGAACTGTGAAATTTTGTGGTAAAATGTATTACTCTTTTGCCAGATGCAAAAAATTCTGTGTAGATGAAGTTCAAATGTTGGCTGAAATTGCTTGATCTATCTTGAGGTTAGTTTCTGCTGCTTCTCTGTCAGGTAATGTAAATGGGACTACCAGCTGATGTTACTCTTCTGTTCATCTTGGACAAGAATTTTGGGACCCCAACCCAGGCTATTTCACAGTACATTTCAGAGTATGTTTTTGGTTTGTTTACTGTGCATAATTTAAAAATATTTTTAACTCAGTGACCCATGGGTAATAAGACTTTAGTTTTCCTGCGGTCCTAAGCATGTTAGGATGCTTATTTCCCAGTGGTTTTGAGATGTCTCACTGCCTTAAGAAATTTGGAAACATGCAGCTCCCAAAAACAAACAGACAGAGCAAAAATACCCTCCACACCTGCTTGTAATTTTCTGCATTTCTATTACTATTATGGAACTATCTGGGCTCCATCTGGTGGCCAGAGTAGCTCTTCTAGATTGTTGTGGCACACGTTTATCCTGTGTGCTGTCACATTCTCACTGGGCTCAAACTTGTCCAAATTCATGGGATATAGAAGAAAGGAGGACACCAGAATAATTTCCATTCACGATTTACTATGCTGTTGAACACAGCAGCTTCTAGAGATGGAAGGATTTTAGTACATTAACTAATTCAACAAATCTTTGAGAAAGCAGTTAAATTCCTGTTGAATTAATTCTGTTTGTAGTGAACAAAAAGAGAATGATACATTGAAATTGCAGCTTTTTTTTTTAAAGGGGGCATCTAATCCCCCTCAGCTCCAGCATTTCATTAGATGGGCATCTTGTGAACATTAGAGCACTGATTCGTTAGTATATGTGAACTGTGTATATGTTTTCCCCTGCGATATCATTCAGCCCTTTACATTAGCGAAAGGAGAGTTTAGCTTAGTACATAGACATTTCAATGCAAAGGTGCAAGTTTTTGCTGTGCTCTGTGCACTGACAGGATTCTTAAATAAAGAACAGTGACGGTCTGAATTACAGAACAGTTGCAGAAATTTGTGGGGTTTTCTCTTCCCTATTTCTCAAAATTAACTAAATTTGCCAACATTTGTTATTTGTTAGTAAGATCTGTGGAACCCTTTATTTGTTTTGTTGTTCTTTTTGGATTACTTTGTATAAATGTGTCCCAGAAAAATTAGACACTTAAGGAAGTTAGCAAACATTCGCAAAACCATAGAAGAATGAGACAGAAAATTTTGCTATTGGGTTGTTTGGCAACGTTCTAATAGGCAATGTTCTTCCAGTCAAATTCTCCTTAAGATAAGCTTATTCCTCTATATGCAAGTATGTCTTGTTTGTGCAGCTCAGGAAGGTGGCTGTGTTATCAGAATCTGCATATGGGAGGGAACCCTTTGAAAAAGTTTTAAGGAATAACTTCATTTTTTTTACAATAGAAGTTCAGAGTTTTAAATCTTATTTAAAGGATAATATGGAGTCTTAATTGCTAAAGAAAGCAAACAGTGGAGAGTGTAGCCTTCTGATACAGATAAATTCAAAAGAAAAGTTCGGTGTATTTTCTAAAAGCATCAAACTAAAAAAAAAACCACCAACCCCGCCCAAAACCAATTTGAATTATTGGATCATGTGCTTCTGGTGGTTTAGTGGCAGAGGGGGGCAGTATTGCATAAAGAAGTTGCCTTTCAAGTGGAAGAACACCAGCTTTGTTAGGAATAGGTAAGTCTTTTGTCTGGTAACATCATTCAGCATGTAACACTGTTGCCCACTCTTTCACATATACAAAGGGCTTCTTCCTTGTAACCCTTTCTCGTGTTCCCTAAAGCAATGCTGTCATGAATTGAGAACTTAATTTGTCAATAAAAAGGCATTTAAATTTTAAAAAATGTTTGACAGGACCACAACATCAGGAACGTTTCTAAAGTGTAGTCACATTTCCTGCTTCTGTAACTATCTGAAGGGGTTAGTGCAGAGGCTGTAATAGACTTAAGTAGACATCAGTGTCTGTGGTTTGGGAAGAAGTTTGGTTGGAATCCTTTAAAACGGTGCAGTGCTATGGGGTGGTCGTAGTAGTGATTACTTGTAATCCGTTTAGAAATCAACAGAAGTTGGTGGTCTGCAATATCTTAAAAGTCTGAAGCTTTGAGACTGTAAATGTCCTGGGGAATGCAGCATGACACAGAAATACTCAACCTCTGGTGTTCCCACTTCAGGCTGAGAGCAGATGTGTGCCACTTCGGTGTCCTACAGGGCTCTGCAGGCCTGCTGCCTCCAGCATCACATGGTTCTGCTTTTCAGACCTCTGCTGATACCTGTGTGCTGTGCAGCTGCACGGACATAAAAGCTTGCTTGAAGTTAGGTGCTGTACTCTGAAATGACTTCATACTGTATCATCAGACTACTGTCCCTAAAAAAACCTTCCTGGGCTCTGATGAGCAATTAACAGCTGTGTAGTGGTTGAAGAAGTTGATGCTTAGTTTTGGACATAGATTTTAAAAAAACACAAATCAGATTTTAGAGCTCCTACTAAAGTATAGGGATTAATGAAACAAATTTGTCTGGCAAGTTTCTCTAAAATATGAATTAACCAAGCTGTACAGACTTTGAAGCATGGATTTAACTAAGGCTGTTGACTTAAAATCTGGTCTAAGTGCTTAGCTAAATAAGGGACTCAGTGTAGGGCTTTGCAAATGTTGCTAGAAGAGAGCAAACATTTTTTGGTCAAACCTATTAGAACAGTATTTTTTATTAAATTTGAAATTCTGGGTCTATAAGAGTTTCATTATTTTACTCTTAGGAGGTGTAATACCTTCAAACAGAACAGGAATTTATTTACCATTCTTTCCTTCAAAATAAAATCCTTCTAGATCTCTTAGTTAACTGGACAAAACAGTTAAGTAGATGTGGTGATTGACTGGAAACAGTACAAAGAAGCTGCATGCAAATTAACAAAAGAGCAAATTTACCAATTTTTCTCCTCCCATTATAATAAGTATTAAATAGATGAATGCAGTTCTTTTCTACTGATGATGAAAGTCTGTATCTGTATTTTGAAGAGCTGAAAATTTTTTCAGCTAGTGGAAGAGCATATAGGCATAGAAATCTAGAAAGTTTAAAAATAAAACATAATTTGGAATTTTCTTTGTGTGGATACTTCTAAAAATAAAAGGTGATTGTACAAAACTGCTCAGTACAAGGCAAAACAAGAATCGTCATTGAATCTCTTGTCCATCTGCAGACAAAGCACATGCTGCTGACTGACCATGGTGCATACCTGTTTGCTCAGGCCATGGGTATTCCTGAAACTCCAGTGGAGAAACTCATAACCGAGAGGTCCCGGGAGAGGTGGAAGAAGAACCTTGAACCAGATTCCAACCCTGAAGAGTTTCAGAAGTAGGGTTTTTGTGAAATGTTTTTTCTTTTTAAATTCAGATAATTTAATTTGTGCTATCAGATTTAAAAAAAAAAAAAGCCAAACACAAACCCAACAAAGCTTGAAGGCCTGTATTCAGACTTGAGAATACTTCAGTTCCAAGTGTTACATGGTTTTATACAGTCTTCACAGTAAGTCCTCAGTGAAAGTAATGAAAAATCAAGCTTTCAATTAATTTGTTCAAGTGTGACTTGCACAAACTGGAACTAACTTGTTGATACATAAGAAGATTGTTGGTCACTTTGACATAGCATAGTGGGGGACAAAGTTAAACTTGTTAGTGCTTTGAAAATCACCACTTATAGAAGTGCATAAGTGCTTTAACAAACAGCACGTGTTACTTTGTATAGTTCTTTTCCGTGGAGGTGCTGTGATTTTAAAAAATCTCCAGTCCATATTGTAGAACAAGTCCATGGGGGAAAAAAAAAAAAATAAAGCTGATCTTGGTTAAGTAGATGATCAGATTTGTCTTTAAACTGGATTAGGTAGTTAAACAACATCAGATTTTGACCAGTAACTCTGAGCACTGATCGTGTCTGTTGGTTATTGCAGATAGGAATGAATTCAGTGAAAATTTTCAATTCATGAAAATTTCAGTTCAAGAAATTCAGTGTAGTGGTTGGTGTGAGAAGGGATGCTACTGGATGGTATCGCACAACAGCAAAATGAAAGTCACTTGAAAAATAAGCGAGTCTCATATAAAGTATACAGGAAGGTGAGGTGGATGGGAAAGGAAGGAAAATCATCAGGTGTCAAAAACGATTTTTATGCCTGTGAGGTAGGCATAAACACTACATTGTTTTGAGCCTCCATTTGTACATCAATGGTTGTGGCATAGGAAAACACTGTATTACATAAGTGCTGTATTAAATGTTATTCATCTGTTCTGTGAAACAGTAATGAGAGGAAAAAGAGCTGAAGAATTTGTAAATCAAAAGGAGAAAATTTCTTCTGTGGGCACATTAATTAAAGTACATGAAATGAGGCTATAAACTACAAGCTATATGTTATTTCCACGAAATTGCTAGAAGGAAAAACAAATTAATGAGGCAAGTGTAAATTCGGTCTTGTAAACAAAGTGAAGTTGTTCCTTGATCATAAGGTCTGAGTCATAGTTCTTCTTGTATCCAGAGGAAGTTTTCTTTTGGTCCATTGTCTGTCCAAGGACTGTGTGGTATTATAATTCATTACAAAGAATTTTGAGGATGGCGTAGCCCCTACTACCACTTGGTCTCCTGAATATGTAAGTTGTAATGGCATGGCATCTGGGTCTCCATTCTTTATAACTGCTTAATTTTTTTTTTTTTTTTATAACACTGTTAGAGATCTTCAATTTCAGCATTGTTTTGTTCTGGAATATCTGATAATAGAAGGCTTGTGTATTTCTGAAGAGCTCAAGACTTTTTCTTGTCTTAGCCACGCTGTTCTATTTTTGACAACCAGTACCGAAAACATCAGCACAAATTCACAGAATTGAAAACAGATTTTTTTTTTCTTTATGCAAGCCCATTTGTTCTTGTATCACATGTGGAACGTTCTTTTTTCCTGTTATGTCCACAGTGATTATGTAGAAACTTGCCTGAGGCAAACAGACAGAAGGTGAAGTAGTATTAGTCAGAGGCATCATAATACCAGATCATACTAGGAATTTGAAGGTTGGCGGGTACTTTACTTCCAGTCCTCTGATCCTAACAGTGTTGGAAACCTTAGGGGTTCACAGCTTTCCAAATAAAGTTTGGTGTCTCCAGAAGAGAGAGACACTCTCTTCTTTATTCTTTCTCTTCTGCTGGTTAGAAGCCTGCATTCATCCATGCTAAAAGCTTATGATTCTGTTGCACATACAGCATGGCATCTTGTGAACCTTTTGCTGAAAATAAGGTGTGGTTTGCTTTATCTTCAGTCTCTCACTCCAAAGATTCTGTCCATGCCTTTGTCTAGAATTGCTGGAGACTGGCTGGGAACCCCACAGAAAGGGAGTTGAATCCAGCCATGAGGTAGTAGGTGGGCTATTAGCCCCTCTGTGAATAAGTGCGAAGAGTAACTCGAGGAGGTATTATTTAACAAGGACCTTGACAGCAATAAACAGAAAACCTTACTACTGATGCAGAGCTAAGAGATGAAATAGTAGATGCCTTATTAGTTGAATGGAGATAGAATACGTACGTGTGACTTCATGGGTACTGGACAATGACAGATTTAGACAAAAGGGAATGAATAAATCCAAGTGATCCATTCTGTATCCCAGTATATGCAGTACGTAAGAATAATTATTGAACAAAATCATTACTACTAATAGCATTCTCTGGTATACTACAGGTACTTGTTGAGGTTCTTGCTACTGTAATTAACTAAAAATAGAGAGATGATTATAATATGATACCTCTACTCAGACAGTTTTGCCTGCCTTGGTAGGAAACAGCTATGCAACAGATTGTTTATATCTTCTTTGCTTTTGTTCTGAAGATGAACAAAGAAAACGTGACACTGAAGCAATAAAAAAGTTTAAAGGGACAGTAAGAATTCAAGTGTAGTTGTCTATTTGATTCACCGCAGATAAGATATGTCAGACACATTCATTTTGTTATTTATTGCCAGTTGAGCTCACGTACCAAAGCAGCTGCTACGTATGGGATCTGTGTACTTTCATTATTCTCACAGTTGCTTAAGGTAAATACACACCTAAGAAAATGTACAACTGGATGCACTTTTCTTAATTTCTCAGGAGGATCTAACTTTAGTTGGTTGAAGGGTGCCAAGTGAGTGTGCAAGGGAGTACTAAATTTATTAGTATTCTCTTCAGCAAATCATTTGTAACAGATGGATGGGTGGGAAGCCCATCTGCATCATCATATCAGTTTGAGATGAGGTCGTCTCCACATAAATGTCAGAGGAGTTTGTAAGGCCTATGAATCATCAGTCAACTTTGAATTGCTGTGAATGAAGTTTAGGGACTGACAGTATGATATTTTACATAAGCGGGAGGGAACAGGAAGTTGATTCTCTGAGAAATTTGCTTTCATGGTACACAAAGATTTTGTCTTGACTTGACTTAGATTTTGTGGGGCTGTAGAGAGATCCTCAGCAGTGCCCAGGCAACTTACAAGGGTATTCCTGTTCCAGTCACCTGTTGGGCAGTTCCTTGAAGGATTGCTACAAATTTCTTTTCCTGTGGAGAGATTTAGATTACTTTGGTATACCTCTCCTAGCCAGATCCTGGTTTATGTTCCTACATGAATTGCCAAGTTTGGAATAGGTGGATGTGCAAACTGTTGCTTCTCAGTGCAGCAACTGTTAGAGTAAGTTAGAGTAGCCTTTTTTCCTCTGAGTATGAATACGCATGCATATTTTAAGCAGCCTACTATATATGACTTTTCTATGCTGAAGAAATAAAGAAGACTTTTAAGCTGATGTGTGGTTTCAACAGATTGTACTGGCAAAGTGATTTAAACCTCAAGATCGTGTAGCTACAGAGTACAAAGATGAAATGTATTAATGATGCTTTGTGAACAATACTACTTGAAAGGCACATTACTAATTTTTTTTTTTTTTTGGTCGCATTCAAATATTTAGGGGAATAAGGAAGAGGAAAGAGGAGAAACAGGAAGGAAATGATTTAGTGCATGCATAACATTACTGTCCTCTTCGGTATTGACTCATTTACATGCGTTGTCATTAATAATTCCAGTTAACCTCCCATTGAGACAGTGAGACAATTTTTGCATCTTTGAGTTGCTCTTCAGGTGAGAGTTGTTTGTCAGGTGTGTTGCAACCAAAAAAATACTCCAGAACTAGCTAGAAATATTTCTGCCCTGTGTGCTTTTGGTTTGTGGGTTTATCCCTCCCAAAGTCAAAGCTTCCGTGCTATGAAGGTAAACAAGTCATGGGGGGGATTAAAAAAAAACAGTTGAGCATTTTCTACTCTATTAAATATAAAGGTATGAGATTTGTTGCATATTGCTGCTTATTTTTATAATTAAAAGTATGGTGAAAAATAGCTTTATGATGAGCAGTAATTTTTTTGTAATCTTTTTTTAAAGCTACGTGGGAAATAAATGCAACATGTTTTGGCAGGTATGCTTTAATTCTACCTAATTTTCTGAACTGTTTTTCTTGGCAGAGACCTTGGAACAGTCGGTGCTGTTGCTGTAGACAGTGAAGGAAATGTAGCTTGTGCAACATCCACTGGAGGACTCTCTAATAAACTGATTGGCCGTGTTGGTGACACAGCATGCATAGGTATGGGGTGTGAGGTCTTGTTGCTCATTTTTTTGGAAGTGTCTCATTTAAAAAAAAAAAGAACTATTACACATTCTCCCTTTCATTAGTGAAATGAAACATAAATACTTGTACATCTGAAATGGAGGTCTAACATTCAAATGTATCAAAGCTCAAGCTCCTGAACACAACATGGATATTGCAAGTAAGAATTGGGAGTAGAGGTGTAGTGCTGTCATTATTATCATCATCTAACACTTTTCTTATGGAAAAATGGGGATGGGAATTCTTTTTTTGATCCTTTCCTGAATGCTGGCTTTTTTTGGTGTGTGTGTACATCCATGCTTACAGCTAAGTCAAAAAATGTAGCCATTTCCATACTAAGATGCTGTTTTCTTGATGCTTAAGGAAGTAGGTGTAACTGTAATTACTGTTCGTTATATCAGTGAGCCAGAATTGTAAAATGACTGGCAACTTTGAGTAAATTCCTGTTCTTAGAGAGCTCTGATAAGACTGCCTAATAGATGCAGTGTGGAGTAAAGGAAATATTTTAAGAGATCTCTTATCGAAGTATAAAGAGACACTTGAAATCCTTTCCCCAGACTTCTTCCTCTCATGGGACAGACTTGCTATTTGATTGCTTCAGAGTTCTACTATACATTTGGGATTTGGAAAATAATTATTTATAGTAAAACATGTTCCAAACTCAAATAAGCAGTGCTGTTGGCAATACATGATTATTATTATAAAACTAATACTAACTTTCTCTTGCACCCTAAGTTGCTAATATTTTGGTACCCTCTGCATTTTGACTATGATTTTCAGCTTCGCGTGCAGCCTTCTGACTGCAAATACCCTTCTCTTATGTAGATCTTGTTCAGGGCTCTTTTAGTATGGGGTGAAACTGGGCACTGTTAGGCATATTGCTTGCAACTTTTGCTCTTGCTAGACATTTCCAGGATTGGTTACAGAAATGATAGCTGACCTTTTAAGTATTAGAGCCTTTTGAAAGGGGACTTCGACAGTCTGATTGTGGCAGTGTTTTTCCATGTGTAAATCAGGGTCCATTGAAAGAATCTGATCAAGAAAGTACAGAAGGGAAGAAACTTTCATTGCTCTTCTGTGCCTCTTTCCCCTCCCTCAGTACCTTGTTTATAATGCTGTGTTATGTTCCTCCCCAGCTCCTGGGAAATATTTTTCTTAGGAGATGCTAGAAACATGGGTGTTGAGCAAGCAGAAGCTTGGTGAAGAACAGGGTGTGGAATGTGCCAGCACAACAAAGATGGGAGACAAAAAAAAAAGGCAAGGAGGGTAGTTCAACAGAAGAAACACTCTGCTTGTGCTGAGGGCTTGCAAGACTCTTCGGGGGTGCTTCGTGATGCATCACCAGAGCCCAGGCTCTTCAAATCTCTTATCTGCTTTTGCAGATAAGTTCCCCTCAAACTTTGATCAATTCACCAATGTCCTCACAAGATCTTCCTTCCTATTTTCACAATTGGTAATGTTGTGTGACCTGGGATTCTGTATGCCATTGCTATCTTACTGATCCTTTGCTGTTCTGGAAAACATTTTTGCCCATCCATGTGAAGTGTTGGCCTGCTTCTTGTACCACAAGCAGATCACTAGTCTTCTAGCTCTCTCAACAGGGCAGCTGACTTCATCCAGCTGTTGTTGATCTCTTTCATGTATTTCACTTTTCAAACTGAGGCAGAAATGAGAAGTTCGTTACTGACACTTTGTTCCCAGAAGTGCACAGAACTGCCAGACCTTTAGTAAGAAACTTTCAGTACCTATTTTAAACAGTGCAGAGCTTGTGAATTGTATTAAAGAATATTGCCTTTTGTTTTTTTTTTTCCTCCTCTGAAAAGGAAGTGGAGGTTATGCTGATAACTATTCTGGTGCCACTTCAACCACAGGACACGGGGAGAGCATTATGAAAGTGGTCTTAGCGCGACTCATCCTCTATCACATGGAGCAAGGTATATTCCAAACTTCCTGTAAGCTGAAGTAATAAGGATAGGAAACATTGCCTAATGACAGGCTTCAGTTTATGTGCTGTCATCCTAGAACAGTTGTCAGAAGAGTTGCTCTCGGGGGTATGTGAATGGGTCACCTCTCTTTAAAAACAAAGTGAAGTACTAAAGTATTAATAAAGCTAAAATAGACTTAAGTGGACAGAAGTATCTATGCTGTTTGATGTTTAATCATGCTTTAGATTAGTGTAATTGAAAGACATTATTGTCTCCTTTGTTTAACTGAAGTTCTCTTTCATTTTTTTTTTCCCGATTTGTAAACTAACATTTTGTGAACAAAGAAATAGAAAACAAGTAAAAGCAAGATGTATTTAAGGAAGCAGTAGGGGAGGGCAAGGTATAAGTAGTCAGAGCTGAAATACAAAAGCATAGGATATCACCTTTCTAATAAACTGTGAAGGTCTTTATTTTAACAACTTTGATTATAGCAACAGAAATGCTTTTAAGATGTTTTAACTATGATTTAAATTTTCATGTTGTTTTGGAAAATATGCTAAATTGACTGGGTAGGTATGTGGTAAACAGCTGACACAGTATGTTTTATGTGACTGTAACATAATCTGACTGTGGGATGACCCTTTGGAACTTTACCTTCATGTGTTAGTCTGTCATCTAAACCCTTGATGATATTACAGCCTGTAAACACAGACAGACAACATACTTTTATTGCATGCAGTTGAAGAACCATTAATATAGATACCACCATTATTTTTAGAAAGCCATAGCTTTTGGGCAGTACAGTGTAACTTGCTTTGAGATCAACTGAACTGGAAATAGTTGGAAAACTTTCAATTTACATTTTCACTGGAGAAGCAGTAAGTATAGAGACAAGTAACAGCTGAGAATATTATTTTTATGCTTTATAGAGATATTTGCATGTAATGGGTGCATTTCCTGTAAATCTCTTGCTAATATGATAGTTTCAGCATAAAATACAACCTACAGATTATTTCCCAAAGCTCTAACACTTTATGATCTCGCCTTACTCTCTGTATTATGTCCCCAGCTATTCAATTTGTGAATGGCCTTCTAAGCTGTACTTAGTCTAAACTCTGTAAACTAGTTCCATCTCTGGCTTGAAGTTAACTGCTTCACAAAACCTATGCATTGATAGCAGTTTTCTGGCTTGTGATAAATTGGTATGAGAGGCAAATGAGGCTTAAAAGGTTTTTTAAAAAAAGAGAAAAAGTAAAAGAAAATGAACCCACACATGTGCATGTTTAATTAGTTTGTGCTTGCCTGTGCTTGCTCTACCTACATTCATCCTGCCCAGAAGTATAACTCAGCTGCCAGGAAAATACGTCAGCAATAGATTCCTGCCCCCCACCCCCTGCCAGTTTCCATGAAGGCACTGAAAACAAACCCTGAAGTTACTATAACTTTTTGAGGCCTTGAACAGTACATTGAATTTGCATGTTTAAGAACAACTATAGAGCTCTTTCATAATTCTATTTAGCTATTCAGTAATCCACATAGTAAATATCTCCTTTTGGACCAATGCTGCAAAATTTACTTTCATATTTCAGAAGTGAATTGCTTTGCCAGTTTTAACAGCTGTTGGAATCTCTGTCTTATGGTGGCAGCTGTTGTTGTGATGAAAAATCAAACTGTGAAATACTGACCCTTTGAAGTCAATGCCACTTACTTGAATAGTCACAGTTACCTGTAACGTCAGAGAAAGGACCCTTATCCTGTCAGTCACCAGTGCTGTGAATTATTCTGACTCTGCTGGGTTTGTCTGGTTCTAACTCAAAATTTGCAGGGAAGGCATGAAGGTCAGTTTTTGTTCGGCAACCTAAGCTGCATAACTTTACTGATGGTGTATATCTTAGAACAATTAGGCTGAGCCAACTGCATTCCTGAATATATATAAAAACTTGTAGTGAACAAGTATTCTGCAGCTGTTACAGGCTAGTGTGTATGAAGTACACATTAACTTTGATTTATTTGGAAAATGTTCCTGTTAATATGAATTAAGTGTAATTAAAAGATAAATTTGCTTTCCTGGTCCTTTCTCTGATGTCTAGTACATTGATACTTTCAGAATTTTCAGGAAGAGTAACGCTGGTCTGCTCCTGATAAATTATGATAACATGAAGTACATGCTTTGAGCTCCATTGCAGCCAGTGGACTTAGAACATGGATGATGAATGAAATTTTTGATTGTTTTAAAGTTTTTTCTTCCAAATTGTTAACACTTTAAACCTAGCTTGTGACAAACCTCTGATGGGAATCTTGCAGACTAGCATTTTTCCCTTCAAATGATGGCATAAGAAATGTTGTGTCTTGAACACAGAGTTGATGAGTTAGTCTTTATCAAACACTGAAACTGAATTACAGTCTGAAGCTATTTAAATCCTGTCTTTGTAGCAGCACTGTACCATAGCAGCTATTAGAAGCTGTTCAGAGCCTTCCTATAAACAACTCCTTTGCTGCACTGGAAATTTCTTGCCAATTTAGTTGAAGGAGGAGTTAGATTTGGCTGGCTCTATGGGAAGGGATAAAACTTAAAGGGAAGTTTAATACTCATTTAAAGACAGATACCATGAAGTTATCTTGTTCTTCTTTTCAGGAATGTCGCCAGAGATGGCTGCTGACACTGCATTAGACTACATGAAGACACGAGTTGGGGGCTTGGGGGGTGTCATTGTTGTTAACAAATCAGGAGAGTGGGCAGCAAGGTTCTCCACCAAGCAGATGTCCTGGGCTACTGTAAAGGATGAGCAGCTGCATTATGGGATTTATGCTGGGGAGAGGCATACAAAATCTGTTAATGAAGCACTTGCATCTGAAAGTGGGGAATTCTAAGAATGAAATAACATTGACTGAGGAAGAATGAAGATCTCCAGTCTTTGCTGGAGAACAATAACAGTTGATTTCATCTTTCTGAAAGATGTGTACTTTTTTGACTGATTCACAGGCAGTGCCACATTTACGGCCAAATTGAAATCTGGACAGAGGCCATGGATGTATCTATAGTGTTTATTAATACCTTTGGGAAGTCAGGAGATCCTCCTTTTCTAGATCAGAGAAGGGTCACTAGGTTTCTTGGTTAGCATGCCATACTCCGACATTAAGGGAAGCCTGAGTTTCAGTATTAGAGAAGCTCCTTTCCATCCATGCCCATTTTCAGAGACTGCTGCCAGGATGATTTGAGAGATGAATACCTATTAATTAAAAACTGAATTTTGAAAATTGCATTGCTTTCCAGAGTCGTCAGCGCAACCATCCCATGATAAAAGTGCTGTCAGTGAAATAGCACCAAACAGCACTGAAGAATTAAGACTACATCATTGTCACAGGCTTGAGGTAACTGTCAGCAGAAATAATAGTGAAGTAAAGACAATAACTTTTCTCCAGAGATGGGAAATGTGATGCTTTCTAAGGAGTCCCATTTTATTCCATTCATGGCATCAGACCTACAATTAAAAAACAGAGACCACAACAAAGTAGGCTACAATATTTCAAACTATGTGTGGATAGTTAGCAGGAAAGATTATTGTTGACTGGTAGTAATAAAGAAGGTCATGATTTCAATAAATATAAATAAAAAAGGAATCTTTACTACTCAGATACAAAGGTGATAGGCACCTTTTAAGTCTAAACATGAGACATGATGATTAACTGGAAAAATAATTATCTAAAATCAAGTGATAAAAGCAAGCTGTACTAAAACATATTAAACTTCCTTTTTACAAGCTTCTCATAAAGTTGGAACATTTTCTGGAGAAGTGTTCTTTTTTTAAAAAAAAAATATGTTCTGTATTACCTCTAATACAGGTTTTTATCAAGATTTTTTATTTGTAAAAGAGCAAAATTTCCTTTGCCTGATTTCTGACTTAACTACTTGGCAGGGGGGAGGGTGTGTGCATGTGTTAAAACTCTAATAATTTTATGGATTTTAGCTGGCGACTAGCTTTCCTCTACAGACAGATTTGTATGTTATAATTGCATGCCATCATACTGTGCAATGTTCCCTTTACAAGATAACCCAAATAAACATAGCAAAAACCTTAGATCATAGTTAGAAACTACTCCTATTGGTGTTGCAACTACAGTGAGCCATGTTGTGGAGTACAGAATGGTAAGGTTGCCAAGGCTGTCTAACCTGCTCTCTAATTTGATCCATCGCTTATCAGATGTTGCAGATGACTGGATGTGGACAACAATGGTTCAAGAGTAGTTGGCTCATGCAAAATGTAACCATGAAATACTTGCATACTTTGTTCCACAGAAGATTGTGTAGAAAATGGCTATCTGATCATTGGAAGTTCATGAAACAATAACAGTATTTAAGATGTGGTCATATGTAGAGAGAAGTGGTCTTTTTCCAAGTAAAAATTAATTCATTTCCCCTTCTGTGCATGAGATACCAATCTTACAGGGTCAGACTGTTTTCTGGGAAAAAAATAAAGAGGAGTGTTATCTTAGCTTCATGTCCAGAATATCAAGGCAATCCAGATTTTTGTGGTCAAGAGTCTGCTTTGTTTACCTCACCTGTCCCTAGTGCAAGATCAAATTCAGGACAGGCAATAGAAAATATGGTCTCCACAAGTTCTGCCAAATTCCATTTTGCAGCATTGTTTTTATAAAATTGCTCAGGCGTTTTTTTTTTTTTTTAATGAAGAAGACTCAAACTTGAAGGATTTTTTTTGGAGCTGAATGGTGATACGTAGGCAAGGATGTAGGTGGTACACCAGAGAAGAAGAATACAAATGTCTTACACCTGCTTTATCAGACTAAAGACTCTGTAGCCATTCCTTTGCTGGAAGTAACTGGAGGGGAAAGCATTTAACCCACTGATACTGCAACACCTGGTCTTTCATCCTTGTCAGGCTCTGTAATGTTTTCTGAGTGGATGCAAGCCTGTTCTGGTCATGCTCCCAGCTGACCAAAACCCAAGTGATGGTTAGCATAGCAGCAAGCATAAGCTAATACACCCGCTGGGTGATTTATTGGCTGGGATTTGGCACCATGCTATCCTGGATGGTTGGCTTTTGGTTAGCTTTGAACAAGTTCACATCTGCCCAGAAGGTACCATCAACCACAGGAGCAGTACAGATAGGATCTCAGAGCTGTGAGAAGGAATAATAAATGGTCACTGTGGTTAATTCACCTCAGCTGCTCTTAGGAATATCATGTAATAAATTGTTGGCACTTTTTATAAAGAGTATTATCCTGTATAGGTTCTTCTGTTGCTTGTCACCAGACTAGCTGGGCACCTTCCAACAGTGCGTTAAGCTGTGTGACTACCATCTGGTCTGTGTGATTTCTTCTGTCTCATGCACTCCTTGGTAGTGTGCTCTGTATTCCTGTCTTGTGAAAAAGTACCTGGTTTCCAAAAACATGTGTGTGCTGTTAGGCCTTTCCATTTAAAGCAGAGCTGACAATGAGGAACTGTGCCTTGCATATGGATGGACGATACTTGGATTTATGACATTTGATAATCCTGAAGCTATGTGGAGTTTGCTCTGCAGGTCACATAATGGCAGCTTGGGCAAAGCACTGGTACCAGTGGTCAGGGACCTGTGCTTTTCTTCCAGCTATCTGACTGAGGCAACGCTCCTCAGAAATACATGCAATTTCCTCACTTAATCGGGACAGCAGGTAGTCCTATTCTAGGACAAAATGGGGAAACAGGACTGAAAAAAACTGGACAGTGGGGGATGAAACAGTTATTTCCTTCTCTCTCTCTCCCCTTCCAGTCATGTTCTTCAGCTAGAACAGGACAAGACACTGTCATTGCTAATTTAAGAAGTTGCTGTGTTGCACAGGGCTACCTAAGTTAATATGCTTACGTGTCCCCTGACCTTTGAGAATATTGAGAAATTACTCTTTATGAGGGCTTTAATTTAACAACTTTTATAATTATAAATATCATTGAAAGACACTGAACTTCAGGGGGACACTGACAGCAGGACAGGAAGTTGTGTGCCACTGCCATGCACTGCTGCTGGAAATGAGCCTCTAATCCGAATGGCTGTGACCTGGATATCAAAGAAAGAAAATTAGGGGTCTGTTGCCAAGAAACTGAGTGTCCTTGGCATCTAGCAAAGCACTAACAGAGTTTTAATTATCTAATTAAAATGTGGCATCCTGTTATTTTATATCATTTAGAAAGCTAGTTGTGGATGTCGTCCTGTTTCTTTCTTACTACTGTGTAGAAAGGGTCCCTGACCCGAGCAGGTAGCCATGATGGGCGTACATATCAAAGCCAAGATGTTAACAAATGCAGCAGAGCAGTGATCATTGGCTTTGCTTGAATATTGTTAGTTCTGTGGGGGTTTTCCTTCTTAATCTTTGCAAGTTATAAGTAATTAAAAATCGTTCTTTAGGACATCAGTATTTGGAAATCTGGGTTGCTTTTTTTCAGTGCTCTACTTTGTCCTACATTTTAGCTCTGTGTCTCTGGGGTGGTTTTCACTGACTTTGAAATCTATCTTGGCAAAGTTTAACAGCACTTGCTATTTTGCTTCTTTCTCTTTTGGTCTGCTTTTCCTTTGATATGCTCTGACAAATATTTGTTGTGGGACAGATTTTGATCTTGGTTACATCATATAAATGAAGAGCAGTTACTGAAGTCCGTGATGACCCTAGAGGAAGTGAAATCGGACATGGGCTTGTCTGTCTGAAGCCGGTAGCTCTGTGAATGTTGGAACAGCCTTTGCTAATGAGCTAGAGAAAAGAGAATGGATGGAGAGCCTGCTGCAGGGAGTCAGTTCATGAGACAGGACTCTGGTCACTGGCAGTGTCAGGGTGAAGATGATGCCCAGGGAGGTAGTTCAATACACACACTGGGAAATGAAGAAGTGTCAAATGGTTCACATAAAAGAATCCTAAGATCACACAGATAGGGCAAGCAGAGTCATTTTGGTTTAGACATGTAAACCATGAAGGAGGGGAATCTCAGTTTCCTTTTCACTGCACTCCTTAAACTGGGTTTATTGAGGACACATAGATACCCCGCAACCTTTGTGTAAATGAGCTCTGCCAGACCTGGTCACACATGCTTTAACTTCAATTATTTTTAACATTCTTGCCTTTTGGCCTTTTTAATTCTTCTTGGCTGCAGCAAGACTTGTTTTCTCATGGTTCCTCCAAGAGTCCTTTTCCATTGAGGACAGGATGGGTTACAATGCAGTCTGTGTGGGCTTTAGCTCTCCAGACCTGCACTTTTTTGACCCTTTACTGCTAGGGCTTTACTACAACTTAAGCTATGTAAATGTATGGTAGCATGCAGCTTATTAAATACTCAGCTGCTTCCAGGCTTAATGGCGGTGCCTGGTCCTGCCTGCTTAGTGGCATAGCAGGCTGTGTGCTTAGCAACACAGGCTGCCGTGAGTGCTTCACTCCTGTGCACTGCTTTCCCTACTGCCTCCCCAGCTTTTTCCAGTGGTACACAAAACCTTGTCTACGTTCAGGTGTAGCTACCACCTGCCAGCCACAGCTTGTGCTAACAACAGTGTTACAACAGCACCATGAGGACTGACTGATAGGTGAGACAAAACCCAGGGCTGTTAGAAGTGCTGGACTCATTTCTGCAAGTACTAATGACTTCAAATTACACAAACTAGTAAATGTAGATCCTACTGTTTTAGCACTTGCTTTTTCTTTCCAATTCCTACATGTCCATTCATAAGTAGTTTCCATAATAATTAACAAACTGCTTCTCTTTTGGGCTTGAAAAGTGCACAGTTTGGTGGGACATGGGTACTCTCATCCTCTGTGCATGGAACTCACTGCACAGAAGGGGTATCCAGCCAGTATTTCTCTCCTTTCCTGTATTATAGAAGATAATTTGTGGTGGTGGTGGTTGGTTGATTTTTTTGTTTGTTTCATTGGTTTTGGTTTTTAAAAGCTGAAAAGAATTATTGTAGCTTTACTCAGGAGTCTTTACCTATCTTTTGTCTCCCCTCAGGTAACCCTCCTGAGATCCTTGGGAATGAGTGTGGCTCAGCTAAGCCTCCAGTAGGATAATCAACTCAGAAATTATTATATTAGGGAAAACGAGTGCAACATAAAACCCAACACATTTTTGAGTATTTTAAGCCAGAAGAAGTCACAATTATTATCTAGTCTTACTTCCTAAATAAACAGGCCACAGGGCCTTCTCTCTCTTATTTCTGCTTTAAGTAAGTATCTTCTGCTGAAGTATAGTCTATTCCTGCCATGGACAGAATGAAAATGAGGACGCTCTCTGAGAGAAAACATCTGAACCATTTTTAAAATAATTCTGTTTTAACACATTTAGGAAAAAAAAAACAGAAGAAGAAAAAAAAAAAGATTTTATCATGGCAGATACCCTGGTGGCTTCTGTGTTGCCACAAGGCTGTGCTTGAAGTCTCTGTAGGGTGAGGGCATCTGCTAGAAAGTAGACCTGGAAGTTCAGATAGAAGGATACACGGTAAATATTTTCCTCCTGAAGTCCTGCATGTAATGGTAATGTTTATGTAACAAGCCAGGTCTTCAGAGATGTATACAGAAGCCGTGAATGGATCTGCACTGCTCTTCAGTGGAGTTTATTATATTTGAACTGTTTTATCTCTAGTGAGCATGCAGGGAGATTAAACAACTACTCTGGAGCCACCAAATGCATCTGAGGCAGCTCCAAGATTAGAATATTGATTTCTGTCCTCCACAGTCTCAGGCTCAGTTCACTGCATTATGTTGTTTTTACAGATAATGTTTAGACAAATAGATCTTGACATATCAAAAGCTCAGTAGCCTCTCAGTAAATTGAGCAGGGCTTTAGCTGTTCAATTCCTGTGATTTGTGCAATCCTTATACTTGGTCCCACTAATCTCAGTAGCTATTGTATCTTTACAGTGAAACCCACTCATAGCCTGAAGCATATTAGACGTTTTTTTTCTCCTAGAGCAGAAATAAGCCTAATTACGATACGTTTTCTTCTTGTCAGACTGAGATCTGCGAATAGGTTACTTCAAAGAAACTCTGCTTCAATCCTCTTTAAAAAAAACCCCACATGGAGATTCTCAGTCCTAACCAATGGTAGCTTGTCACTCTAATTCCTTGTTTGAGTTAAAAGTCAGAAAAATGGGAAAAGTCCCATGGACTCAAAGTTCAAATACAAGTGCTTTTAATGAAATCACCACATATCATCTGAAGATACTTGGCTTCTGATATCTGAATGCCAAAGAAAAGCCAAGTATGTACTTGAAAGCCAAAATAAATTCTACACAGAGAATAATTCAGGTATATTTGTAGTAGAAAACAGGTCTCCCAAGATCTACAGTGGTGTAGGAATATTGCCATTGCTGCAACCCAGGAAACCTTTCCCTGAGCTTGCTGAGATGTATACTAGAACTTTTTCTTCGCGTTTCTGAACTCCATGTATCTCATCTGCAGCTAGCAAAGGGCCCTGCTAACTCTTACCGAGCCTACTTGAAGTTTGGCCGTCCTACAAAAGCTGTACTGGTGTTTTAAACACTTCAAGTTAGCTAACGGCCTTCTCCACCCTTCTTTGTTACTCGATGCAGTAGAACGATGTCATTTGTCAGAGCCCCAAAACTGCAGACATGCTGAATATGTGAATACCAAGGAAGTTGTTTCCTTAGCAATAACAGGCATGTGAAAGTCAAAACTTCCTTTCCTCCTCATGTGACCTTTTTCAAAGTAATTCAGCCCCGGGACAATAGGAGTGAATTCCAAGCACTCTCAGCGTTCCTGTGCTGCCAGGCAAAGACCTGCCAAATGGCCCACTTATCTTACCATTTTATTAGGGTAAAATTGTACTTCTCTTTAGGCATTCTCCACTAGGGACTTGGTATGCTTGTGTGTTCAGCATAATGTTTCCTGAAAGCAAAATTGCCCAATGCCATAGAAGTAAAAATATAGAAGATTGCTAAGTAATATTATTGCCATTGTGGACCAAAACTTTTGTTATGCAAAAAACCCAAAGTCCCTTCTATCAAAAGGAAATAAGGGCATGAAAACTTTTACCAGCATGTTTTAATAGCTGGATCTCCCTGATGATACTTGGCCCATTTTATACAAGGTGAAAATCACCACTCCTTATGAAAACCTCTAAGGAAAAAAAATAGAGGGAGACAACTTATTAAGGCAAATAAGAGGAAGATGACATTCATCTCATCCATCTTACACCTAAGTGCAGTATCAGTCCTCTGTTGCTATTCTTATCCTGAATATTTGGTATGAGCATTTCCTTGTCCCTAAGGAGACAGAAGTGATAGCCAGCAGTACATACACAAAGCTGCCTGTCCAAGAATCCTGAAGTATTTTCTAAAAGCAGCTACTAAATTTAAACCTGAGCTTCCTACTGAGATAGGGAACTATTCTCCATTTTTCCATTGGGGAAGCAATACAACAGATAGATAGAAGGGCAGAGAAAATGACCGTTGTAGCTGGAAATGGTCTTTCAGCATCCTTTCTGCATCACAACATGTGAGACACAGGCTTGGCTTTGAGAAACTCGAGGAAAGCTCTCATGTTACAATTCTCCCTGGCCTTGGGTTTTGTGGGCCAGCTGTACACAGCCCCTTGCTAGCTGCCTTGCTGCTCACGGATGGGGCCTGCATTCAAGTCCCCAGTAATTAACTGAGAAGGGATTCTCCAGTTCTCAGGGACCACAGATTACCATCTTGCTTTTAGTCACACATGCTGTGGTTTACTTGGGTTTTTTCCACCCAGTTTCAGCATTTAGTCTTAAACTCTAGAGGACCAGAAGTTTTCAGAAATGAACGGTGCAATGTGAATGGCTGAGTTTGGAGCCGGCCCCACCAGGCAGAAGAAGAAATGTGACAGGAGACAGTTCCTCCACAGCTTTCTGTGAATCTGGGGAAGGGATGTGGCATGGATTCATAGCCTTAGTGTCTGGGGGAACATAGACAAGCCATCTGCTCCTGCAGGCGCTGGCACATCGGTGCTTTGTGCCAGTTACACCAAGGCAAACCTTATTGTCTAGCCAAGCATTCATGTCCAACAGAGTGTGTAAGTACCTGCGGTGAGTTGTTGTATGAGATCCCAGCTCACTCTTGGCAAAGTGTCATACCAAGTATGTTCACATTTACTGCCAGGAGCTATGCAATCACTGTGCAATATTCCTGCTGTGGTTTCTAAAGGTGGACTGTAATGAGGATGCTTCAGGAAGGGTGCAGATGGGCTGTTCTTGGGTGGGGGGGTGGGACTTGGTAGTGACAGCAGCCTCTGCCACTGATTCAGTGCCCGAGGGAGTGATATTACAATTGTAATAAGTCTTTCCAGATATGAGACATCTGCCCCGCACAGGGAATGAGGAGTGGGAAAACCAGGACCGTGCTTCCCGTGGGGGAGCAAGCAAGCAGCAGGCAGGTCAGGACTGCAGCAGCACCACTGCAGGATGTTGCAACGTGGACATCGGCTTTCTGCCATCAGAAGTCTTAGCAAGTGATGCCATAAGCCCGAAGTACCACATCACACAGGCTGTGTGAAGTAGGAGCAGACTTGGAACAGCAGTGGAGCTGAAACCAAAGGCAACTGAGTGCTCCTAGACAGTGTCTTGGAGTAAGAAAGGAGGACTCAGAAAAAAGCTCCTACCTCTTTTTCTAGTGCAGCAGAAAAGGATCAGAAAAAGGTGTAGGAGCAGCCCAGAAAATGCTCTCCAGCAGAGGAAAGATGGCAACAGGCTGCCTACAAGTCCCGCTCCAACATAACTATACGGCGAGGCAGTACCTTGGCTCCACAGGGGCCAGGTTTTATTATATGCCACTGCCTGAATGGGTGATTCAGGTTTTATTCAGCAATCTCCATGTTGCTGCTCTGTGTGCAGCACTTTCCAATTCCCTTGTCACGTGTGGGGCCTGTGGGAAGCCAGGGGCAAGGGCTGGCGCTGGCTCTGTGAGACTGGAAAGACACTAGGAGATGCTGGGCTAGAGGTGGGCAAGGTGAGGTTGTGTTGGGGATGGGGTTCCTGCAAGCCATGGGAGAAGACAAGGGTCGGGGAGGGCACTCCCCTCCAAGCAGTGTCAGAGCAGAGGTTCCTCCAGCTCCCAGCCTACTCCGCACTGGAGGATGTCTCTGTGGCCAGGCTGAGGAGGAACAGATCAGCAAAGGGAAAAAGCAGCTTTGGCCAACACATCAGCTCCCTCAGACACCACTGACCCACCACCCTCCATGTGTCTTGATGTCAGCACATGGAGCATTCAAATGCATTTCAAAGGCTAGGGATCTGCAGTGGGCTGGCCATGAGGACCAACTCCTGGTGGGGAGGCAGTGATGTGCACTAATGACCCCAGACTCCAAGAGGAAGCACAGACTAGTGCAAAAACACAACAGCAGCAAAAAATTGTGGAAGACATGAGAGGGGTATGCCTGGGGCTTGGGGTCTCGGAGGAGCAGAGATGGCAAGGGAGACTGGCACCAAGCTGCCTACGTATGGCTACAGTGTTAACTGCTGGGGCTCAAGGAATCATTTGCCTATCCAAGACTGATTTGAACATACAGGCTCAGTGCATTATAATTAACTAACACAGAGCAGACTGCAAGATATGTGTCACGTGCTGTGGGACTAGGCACAATTTCCAATGATCCCACAGAAGTGTCATGGGATGATACTCAGCTACATGTCACTAATTAATAGGGGCTTTAATTCCATTTTCCTTTGTTCATGTCAAGACAGGCTTTATTGCTCTTTATGTGTCATTTAGCTCAATAAATCTATTTGAAAAACTACTTGACAAATGTTAAAGCAAAGATTCTTTCTGAGTATGTGTTCCTTTTTGGAGAAAATCCGCCCAAATATCTTTTGATCTGTTCCTTCACAGAAGAGAGAATACAGTCAGGATATGCCAGCTCCTCCTGCGAGGTCCAGTTACTTTTTTCCCCTTAGTTCTTGCATGTTTCAGTTTTACAATTGCTCCCATGGGTCATAATAAACAAGATATAAAGAAAATATATTCAGCATATTTTGAAAAATAACAAGCTGTATCCTTTACAGGAAATGTGGGTTGACACACACTATACAAACTTTTGTCACGTCCTTTAATCTCACTTAACAGGGACATAGTTCAGCCATGCTGGTTTCTTCAGAGCATGTGCTGATAGGATTTAATTAATAAATCTAATTGCAGATTCTGTGACTGCTAGAAAATGTTCAACTGCAAAGTCACTTTGACAGATCTGCTTTTTAACATATTATCCTTCTGCTGAAAGATAGCCCGATGAATCCAGTATTTGTCTCAAGCGCTGAGGAGAGCAATGACCTACTATAAACAGCACTGCCTGGCAGTCAGAGCTTGTCGTCATTTAGTTACTGCCACAGCAGCTCATTCCCAACCTTGCTGAATAAACACAGGTATTAAATCATTCAGCTGATGGAAAAATTCAGATTCTGTTCAATTCTATGTACTATGATGTTTCTAGACTACATTGAGTAGTGTGTTTTAACAAAACTTGCTTCTAGGAGATGGGAGTGCGAGCTCAGGCAGTGATATATACCTTAGTACAGACATTTTCCAGGTATTCCAGCACAACAGTGCTGCCAGTTTAATGCACTTTTGAAACCCACTTTGAAATGACTAAGATAGTAATGAGAACCAAGGAGATTGTTCTGGATCTGGAAGAGCTTCTCCAGATGAAATGCCCAGCAAAAGAAAGCCTTCAGTGCCTGAGAATGAAAGCAGGATGCAGAAATGAGGGTGGGATGCAAAGATGAGAGTCAGCTAAGGGCCTGAGGAGACACGCAGTTCAGGTTAAAGAGGTCTTTCACCAAACATCAGTTGCATCCTTCCTCCCAGCACAGACACACAATCTTGCCTCTTCACAGTGGATCTCTAGGCCCTTTGTCTGAGAGCCCTCAGATACCTACCACATTGACTAAAAAATTCTCTCTGCAAGAAAGCAACAGTGTGCTTCAGAACTTTTCTGATGATTAACCTGAAAATATGCAATTGCCCATAAAGTGTATTTTCTGTTGTGGACAGCTGAAAAACACACAGAAATTCAGCAACTCTGCTATTGCAACAACAGACCTGAAAAACAGGTTCATTACCAGTTCTACAGGTGTAGCAGGAGGATCTCATATCTTTGGTTTCACTTGTTCTTGGTACTTGTCACTGGATCAGTCACAGCTGTTCCCATTTCTGGTTCATTCTTCTTTTGCTCCAATCTGTCTCACAGGCGGTGTTTGGGAAGAGCACCTGCCTCTCCAGCACCATTCTGCATGAGCAGATCTATCTCCAAAAACTTTACAGAAAGAAAAGAAATGGAAGGAATGAGGCAGATTTGGGGCAGCTGGCAGGGGTGGGTGAGTAGGGAAGCACGGTGGATAAATGGATGATGCTCAAAAAGAGCATGTGCAAGAGTTGTAATGTGAAAACGCAGTGTGGTAGATCCTGGAGTGATACCCAAGCTCCCTGAATCCTCTGTGGCTGCCACTACTGCTGAAACCCACTCAGCAAACCTGTTCTTGTGCTGGTCCACCTATCAAGAAAAAGCTACTGCTACAAGCAAACACACACTGCTTCAAGTGGACGTGGTTTCTATGGGGAACCTAAAGGTTTCAGCCCCAGTGTGCCAATACCATACAAGTACCACTATGATGCTTTCAGACTTTTCTCCACCAGTTTTTAAAGAAAATTACTTGTAAAAGCTCCATTAAAAGAAAGCCATAAAATCAAGCACTCACATGTTATGAAAATGTAAAAATTACAGTTATGCTCCTTAATTCAACTCTTTTCTGTCCTTGCATGATAAAATCTTTACCTAAACACGCCACCAGCTAAGCTTGTAAGAAAAATGCTACTGCTTACTTTTACTGGTAATTTGTGACAGAAAATATTATGCTAAACATCAGTAATGTAAAATTACCAAAGTAATAATGTGATAAAATACTGTGGTGTTACTTGTTTGCTCCTCATACTGTACTTACTGCACAAACGTTTTAGTGAGCAGCACAGAAAGCCTGGAGCTTCAAAGTACCTTTTGAAAAAAAAACCAAAGGTGACTTTTAGTCTGAGAAAAATTATTTCAGAAAAAACAAAGGATGTGGACTAATTACTTTGCTTTCTTGTCCCAGACATTCAGCTGGAGAAGAGAAGCTTTATGGAACTTATAAGTGTGAACTGAGCAGCTTGTATTGCAAACCAGACTTGTTAGTTCATGCTGTTTGATGGCACCTCCCCAATGCACACAGGGCACTGATCCTTGAAAGCTCATGCACAGCATGTCTATTAACGTTACACACATTTACTGTCACAAGACTGTCCAAAAATGAGTAAATCCCAGTTCTTGCAATACAATATTTTATGTTCTCCTCTCTATTCACCTCTAATCCAAATTTTAATTTGTTAGGAAACTATACTTTTAGTATTTTCTGGTCTATTCCCAGTAGAAGGTGCAAAGAGTTGTAGACATTTACTGTCCTCTTAGTTTACAAATATAGCTAGGTTTAAATTTAAATAAATATGTAAGATATTGTACCAGGAGAATTGCTATCTGTATCTTCAGAGAACACTTATTAGAAATATAATACTAACTAAAAAATGTCCTGTTGCCTTTAGCAAGATTAAGGAGAAAATTCCTCTGATATCAGAATGGCAAAACTTGGCCCTTCGTTCTTTATAAACAACAGTTCAAAGTCACACTGCCCTTATTGTTGGCCTTCAGTACTAAAGATTTTCCTCATGCCTGGCTGCACTTTGACTTCATGGCTAAGGTTTCAGCTAATGATGCTATCAGACAATAGCTGAACACAGTTCAAAACAACTACTGGAAAAATCCCTACCTTCTTCCAAAGCTGCCAGGCTAAGACAAAAGAAGAGCTGTAATACCACGAAGCAAGCACTGACTTTATCAGGCCTATATCTGTACATAGATTTGCTCAATACTCATTCAGTTTTTGTTTCAAATATGAATTGTAAATGGTTTGATAGCATGGCCCGAAAACAGACAGAGCTTCTGCATCTTTTGAAAATTTGCAATAGAATTATTTTTTTTTTTAATGTTTTTTTCAACCACAGCATTTTCCTGGAATTGCAAGTGATCTTTTAGTACACAGCACACCAGCGAGAACCAGAACATGTTTTTTCTTCTTGCTCTGAGCAAACTCCGCTCATCTAAAAAATACAAACACATAAGCCACCAAACCTGCATCCGGACTAGAGCAATGAATACGTGCTGTGCTGTGCCCTGAGATCCCATCATCCTAGTTTGTAGGCCTTCCATCTGCTTTGCAAGCCTTGATTTTCTTCATTCAAAAAGTAAAAATAAAAAAAGAGGAGGAAGATGTATGAAAAGATGTCTGAGAATCTAATTACTTTAGACATAATCACTGAAAGTTGGGGAAAGAAGCTGAAAAGTACCGTTTTACATTGAACTTTTATTTCGATAGGGCATCCCCAATGATCTAACCTATTGGCATAGTTCTTACTAAGGCTTAGAAAAAGAACAATTGCTTTCACCATGTTCTTTCCTCAAATGAGAAAATTTCATATTATCATTATTATCTGAATGCACTGAACCATGGATCTCCAATTATCCAGAACAGCATGAATGGGAAGTGTACACAGGGCAAAACAGTTCCGCAGCAGTTAGATAGCTGATGGGTGATAGCTCCTGCTTATTTTGTTCCTAACAGTCACAGGGTTCCTGTATTCTTTTCCCAATCCGTGTCTATCGTCCAGCTGTCCTCACCCCTCTGCAATTTAGATCACAGACTTTTTGGGCTGGGGACAAGCTTTTGATAATAATCTGTTACCTAATAGAAAGGGACCGCAAATCAAATTTAGCATGAGCAGGTTACCAAAAGAAAGCTTGTGATCCTCAGTCAAAAAGCCCGTGGGAGCCGAACTGAGTCCTACCTGTTTATTTTTCCCCAAAATGTTCCACTAGTTGAGAATGCGAATGTAAAAATTAAGGCAATCTGGAACTACACAGTCCTTGCAGAGGAATGACCCTCAGATTGCGTAGCCCCCACTGAAACAGCCCTTTGTAGTGGGAGAGGGTCTTACTTCACGAGCGCTGCTAGGTAGGTAACGTTTGTACCAATCAGGTAGCTGCAACCCTGCTTTTCTGTGGAAGGAAGCAGGAAATAAACGTTAATATTACACTGGATGATACTAATGTATTGTATTAAAAAATATGGTGGTACAGCTCCATCTTAGCAGTGTCTCAAGAGCCTGTGGTTCAGAGCTGGTGTCAGTTCAACACATGGGCAGCACCAGGCTGAGTCTTCCTGCAAAATATCCTCAGCGTCAGAGCAATCCTAATTCAACTCACAGAAACTTCCACATGGTATAGACCAGCAAGAACCAAACAGTCCTGTGCTCCATTGAGACCGCTTAGCAGGGCTTGGCAGTGAGATTCAGGAGGTGGGTAGACCTGATGTTAGACTGGTAGACTATGATTAGTTCTGTTGATGGTATTTATTACGGCAGGTATATAAAGTAACCCTGACCACTGGCAGAGCAGTCCTCTGAGCTTCACTACCATGCCCAGCAACTTTCAATACATAAGGACAGGGAGTTTGTGTTTGGTATCAGTGGGATGGCAGCCTCCCCTCCTTATGTCCCCAGGCTAAGTGATACGCCAGGCACAACAACATGGGATACAAAGTGAACTATGTGTGAATATCCATTTAAAAAGAGCAATAAACAAGTATGTAACTCATTAATGTGAGAACTGTTGAACAAGTGTGACTCAGGGCAGACCTGAAGTTTGGTTCTACACCTTGAGAAGACTGTTACACTGTACAGTCAAGCTCACTGGTGGATACAAGCATATGCCGTCATGGTCAATACATCATACCCAGTCATTTTGCTAGGGAACTTTGGTCTTTTTGGTTAGCATATACTTCTTTTGCTAAGTTGTTTGGTTTTAAACCATGGTATTAATAATTATGGAGAGAAAAAAGGGTAACTGGTAATACTGGGGATATCATGGACATCCCTGTGAGGCACTAAATTGAACCGTATCAGTCAAGAGGAATACTTTTTTACAGTTGAGATCTGAAGTTTAAAAGTCACTTTTGGTTACATTGCGAAACAGTATTTTCTGGACTGTGTTAATTTTACTTTGAAGCCCAGAGCATCAAAAATGCAAGAACATTCCAGTTACTCTGATCTTTTTTTTATTTTGAAGGTTAAACACTACATAATGCTCCCTAATTGTAAGTCACTGTGTGCATGGTAGAAGTACCAAATTTGACATCTGCTGCTGTCCTCTTTACCAGCAAGGTCACTTTAAAAAGCTGTCTTCTGTGCTTGCAAAGAAGCCCATCATTGTGTCATAGTGCTGAAGGCAATAGTGGAGGGCAAAGATCTAACCCGTCTTGTCCGAATGTTATATATTCACATTACATCTCCTGGAGATGAGAAACCATCATTTCAATGAAAAAGAAAACAAATTTTGGAACAGGATATTTTTCTGAATGATTGTTTCAATCAGAAATGAAGTGGTAGAACTGCCCAATCTTAGTATTATTCATTAAGCAAGTTCGTTACGGTTGTATCTATCAGCCAACCCACATCAGATCCTCTTGCGCTAGACATTATAAACCCAAGAGCTCTTCTGAAAGTTGGACTACACAGAAAATCATTTTGTACCGCTGAAATGTGTCGCTTGGAGGAGTGCCTAACTTTGTAGCTCTTCTAGTACAAACATGTTTGGAGTAAGAAAAAAGGCATAATACTAATGTCACCCAAAAGCTTAGGCTATATAGGCCATGCTACTCAGAAACAGAACATGAGCCCAAGCGTGCTGCTTGTTTGTGACTGGAAAGAGGTGGAGAAGAGTCAGACAAGCAGCCACAGCAAGGGAAGGGTGAACAATGCCAGCCTGATAGAAAAGCGAGGACTCTTTCCGGTAGAAAAGAGACTGGAAGAAAGCTAGGAGCACTAAACAAATATCGAAGAAGGTATACCCTACAAGGAAGCAGAACTTTGTCAGCACCACTCTAATTCTACCTTTGATGTGGGTTTTTTTTGTTTTTTTTTTTTTTGACGGAATAATCTGGGAGGCCACAAATACTGGCTCAAAAAGGATTTGAAGCACATTTCTTGAGTTTGGATCAGGAGCAATAAGACACCACTGGTTTTGCCCTTAATGATGCAGTATGTTTGTCCTTCATTAAAGACTAAAATAAAATGACTGTGCTTTTTCTTCCTCCCAGCCTCCCACACATGGCTTCTGCTGCAAATCAGAAGCCATTTAGGGTAGATACCTCTTCTTTCCAAATGCCTTGTTTAATCTCCTCCTTTCCTTCTGTTCAGCTTCTCTTACAGTACAATAAACCCCAGGCATTGTCCACCAGTCTCCATGTATACATTAGGTCCACAACCTTGTTGGTAGTTCTGATGACCTCTCAGGAGAATATATCAACACTTTTTCATTTCACTACAGCAGTGAAAGTGCGTTTTGTCTTTGAGCAATGGATTTGATGGGGAAGCTATCTTAATTAAAAAAAACATCCCTCCCACCCCCACCCCCGCACACCACAAGGACAGCATCGACCTGCGGTGCTTGTAAGAAACACGCCTATAACAAAGTAGACACAAATATTTTCTAACTCAAAGAACATTTAATTTGGCAAAGTCTAATAGCTTTCCCTCATAGACATTACAGTAATAAACTGTGATTGAGAAATGTTAGTAAATATGTTCCCTCACATCTTCATATATGATCAAATATATGATTGGACTTCATATGTTTACCAAGTTATTTTAAGTGTAAAACAGTCATGTTCAGCTCTTCAATCATTGTCAAGATTGGGCTAACCTAGCCTTCTGATGGATCCATCTGGGTGTTAAAGCCTGCTGAGACCTCACCATTGATGGAGTTACCAGTCGTCATCTGAGCAGCAGTGCCCATTCCTGCTCTTAGCCCATGGCAAAAGTGAGATGCGTTGCTAACAAAACCCTCTTGCCCTGTGAAAGTGACTTAGGGAATGTTTTTCTCACATTTCAAACAGTTTATGAGCAGGAACATGGCCAATTACCACACCTCAATCAGTGGCAGCTCATAAAGGCCTTGCATATCACCTACGTATGTGCTGTGACCAACAAGTATCTTATTTTACCCACATATTGGGAAGTTGGACATGGCTTTTGCAGGAGCAATTTGTGGAGTACGGATCTGAGTGACTCCAAAATTTTTGCTCTGCTCTGCTGTTGAGATTTGGCAGAATCCTTAGATACCTGTTCCATGTATAAATACTAGATGTCATTGTTCCTTCAGCATCTCTTACATCTGTCCAGCTTGAGCTGTAGGTTGTTGGGGCATGGACTGTCCTTGGTGACACGTTTGCACCACAATGGCATGCCCGTGCTCTGTCCGTGGACTTGTGCCTGGCTCTGACAGAAATACAAGCCTTACAACTAATAAAGCCTGAACTTCTGGGCTAAAACTCCCAAGCACCAGAGAGGTACCAGGTTGTCTCAGTAGGTCAGATCTTAATTGAGAAAAGAAATACAGCAAAAAATCTGAGACTCTGTTTTGAGATACGCAGAAGAGGCTGCTGGCACCAATGTCCTCATGCACTGATACTCAGCTCTCAAGAGAAAAGGTTGAGAAAGAAGGACCTCCACGCCATGTACGTAAGAAAAATCCAAATTGAGCAAAATCTCTTTTTCTTAATTGTAATATTAATGACTCTCTGATGGCCACAAGATGCAGTGTATAGCGACTCCTATTATGGCAATCCTCATCAAAGGGCAAGACTGAGAAATGTTCTTCCCAGACAGGAAAGAGCCCACATGGGCTAGCCACCAGTGTGCTCTTACTGCCAGCATTCAAACTCAGCAGCAAGCGCCTGCAGACATTAGTCACTAAGGACTGAAAGCAAATGTATGAGGAAAGTGTAATGAAACAGGTGGAAGTAAGCGGACACTGAGATAAAACACCACAGGGCTTTGCCAAAGGTAAATTTTGCCAGTACTCTCCATGAGTGAGGTTCCTGAATTTGACATTCAGCGTCACTAGACGTTGGTCAGCGTTTGGTGCGTGATCGAATGGAAACCTGTTATAGGCGTTCGGAAGGTGCTACAGGGTGGGTAAGAAACTGGCTACAGGGAGATGCCACGGAGGGAACGCTGCTCTGCAGAAGGAAGCTCCAGAAGGATCAAACACTGCACCTAGCTGAGGTTCAACACGTTCATCCATGATCTTGGCACTAAACTATGTACTTGTGAAATTTCATGACGGTGGGGCTGGGAGGGACAGCCAGGAGAAAGAAGGATCAGGATAGCCTACAAAAAGATTTGCCTGAACTTCAGGACTATAGCAACATAAGGGAAGTTCAAGCAGCAAGCAACAAGGTTATGTATTTTGAGATTAAACAATAAATACACTCAGTTCTGGGGTGTGCAACTGTAACTTATTGGGTAGGTAGGTCTGAGTGGAGTATTCTTGGGGGAATATAGTCGTGGAAAAGGCAATGAGACCCCAAAATGGTGGCTTTCATCTCTGAATTGTCATTATTTTTATTTATTTTGTTCACTTCTCGGGTATACAAGGGACTTTGCGTTCCTTAGACTCCAAAACTGATGGAAAGGCTAAGCAGAGTAGGCTTTTGTCCGTGGCAGAGACAATTAGAAACAACTCTTCCCGGTTTATGAGACTGCTTCAGTCTCTCAACTTCTCTCTCTGGACCCCAGTCGGGATGTCACCCTGCTTTTTCGCAAGCCCTTTTTGCCTTCTACCCCTTCCACCTCACCAGAAAAGTGTCTGGGGACGCAGGCGAGACAGGGCTGCAGTGCCGGATGTTGACGGGGGCCAGCTGGCCCTCTGGGCCCAGGTGCCCACCGGCCGGCCATGCTGCTGAGGAAACATCGCCCAAGGCGCGACGCGGGCAGGCGGGGCCTGGCGGAGACACGCCGCGGCGATCCACGGCTCCTTCTCGCTCCCTACGCCGCTGCTTTGTGAGCAGACACCGCCTCTCACAGCGCCGGAGCCCCGAGCCGAACCGCGCCACAGCTGCCGACCGGCGGCCGCCAAGGATTTGCGCGCCGCGCGGCGGGGAGGCGGGCCTGCCCGCCGCTCCCCGCCCCATTGGCTCACCCTGGGGGACTCTCCGAACTTCCCGGCGCCTCATTGGCCGGGGCTGCCCCTTTCCCCCTGAGCTAATTGGTGGAGCGGCACGGGATCCCCTCCAGGGGGAGGGGCGGTGCTCGGGCGCCGGGCGGGGGCAGCCGGTCGGTCACCTGCGGCCGGGGCGGCCCCGCTCCTCCGGCCCCGCCGCGGCGGGAGGGAGGGCCCCGCTGGGGGGATGCGGCGCCGCGGGGCCCACGGTCGTCAAGGGGAACGGGCGGGGAAAGCCGGAGAAACAAAGAACATGGCGAGGGGAGGAGGAGCCTGCGCCCCCTCCCCCGCCGGGAAGGACGCTCCGGGGGCGGACAATGCCCGGGCCGGCCCGCCCCGGCGGCGCCTGGGGGCAGCTCGTCTTTCCCCGCCCTCTTTCCCCACCCCTGTGGCAGGGCTCGGCGGGGACCTGGGTTCAGCCCCCGCCCCGCGGGACGGACGGGACGGAACGGAACGGAACGGGCTGGAGGCGGCGGCCGGGAGCGGGCCCGCAGCCTGCTGCAAGTTTCGCCCGGAGTGGGAAAGTTGGGCTTGGCGTCGCGGCCCGGTGGGACCCGGCCAGGTAAGGAACGGGTGCGGCGGCCAGCGACCCTCAGGACCGGCTCATCGCGTGCGGCCGGGGGAGCGCAGGCGGGCCAGGACACCTGCGGGAGCCGGGGCGGGCTGCCCGCACCGCCCGCCGCTGCCAAGGCGGCTCCTGTGGGCGAGGTGGGCGCCGGCCGGGGCTGCAGGTGCGGCGGGGCGGGACGGGACGGAGCTCCGGCAGCGGCTGGGCGGGCGGCCGCGCTTCACGGGCGCCGAGGAGCCGAGTGGGGGTTAGTCGGCCCCCGGCTCTGGGAACTTTTTATAAACTTTGAGCGTTACCCGCCCTGGCTCCTGTCTGTTGGAGAACCGCCGCCGTGCCGCGGCCCGGGGACACCTGGCTCGAAACCGGGTGGGGTCTCCTCCGGCTGCAGGTGTCGGAATGGATACTTCCTGAAATACCCTTCCTAAAATTGCGTGGAGTTACAAACCTACCTGTGGAGAAGTGCTGGGACGGCTGCCCTTGCCAAGGAAAACTCTCCCGACCGTTTTCTTCTCGCATCTCCACAGAGTGCGACTCCCTGCTGGTTTTTCGCAACTTCTGAATAATTCGTTATCTCTGCTCTTGAATAACTGAATAATTGTTCATAACAAAATGATTATAGTAGTGTCCTGAGGTCTTGGTCAGGATTTTGATCCTTTTCCTTTGTACTGAGATGGAGACTTTTTTTTTTTGTAAACTAAGCAATGATTTGAGCATCTAGTTTGAGAGGTGATCTAAATGAATCTGTACTGAGTGTTCAGCTTTCTAGCGTTAGTTTTAAGATGAGCTAGTTACCTGAAGCTTGGATTTCCAGAAATGTTGAGAATTGAAAAGATAGATTGCTGGGCTGGCTAAAATAATGATTGATGTGTTCATAATTAATTCTATTACAGTCCTGACTGCCCGCCCCCCCCCCCCCCCCCCCCCGAAGTACATGTAGGCAGCTCAATGGCATATCAAAAGCCTCTTCTCAATTTAGGTAGTAAATTGTTAGTCTTTCGTACTGTTCTTGCTCCTTCTCCTTTCACTCATATCCTGAACGGTTGAAATGGAATTTTGAGAAGAGAGAGAAGAGTGTCTCCATGTACTTGGTTAGACACGAGTAATGAAGACAGCTTAGCGACCGGAAAACCAGGAGCATAAATAGCCGTTATTTTCTGTCAAAGGTTAATTAGTTATCATCTTTATATCTGCACATGTAAGTACAGGATGGGTAGAATTTTAAGATGAAAGTGGCGCAGAGCAGCTTTGGAAGGTACTATTACACATCACCCCAACTGAAGAAGAATATCTCTTTAAAATGTGTTGACATTTAATTGACCTTTGAAAGTTCATTCTGTTAATCATACTCAAAGCACTAAAGCTATGGTTGACTGATCTGGTGTTCGTACATTCAGTCGTGCTCAGCATATAAATTCTGCAGCATAATTGCTACTTATTGAGCAAGAGTTTCTTTTCTATTCCGAAAACGAGAAAGTTTTGCTTCGCCTCCGGCTGGGTGCTACGGGTAGAGTTGTGAATCTAAACGCTTTCCTGCCATCAGTTGTTGTGGTGGGTGTGGCCTCCAGCCAGGCAAGAAATTCCTTTGCTGAAACTGTTTTTTCTCCTTCCTGAGGCTGCATGTAGGGCAAGGTAACCTTGAAGCTTACTTCTGTGTCTGCAAGTCAAAACACAATGGCTCGGTTTTCTTTTGCCTTTTAGGCGCTTCTAAACTCAGAAGGCTGAGTTTAGATAGGTTGATTGCAGAAGATAACCCCCACAAAAAAAAAACCTTGGCTCTTAAAGTCAAATCTAATACACCAGTGTTAACACGTGTACTGTTATGGCTGTGGTCTATAGCTTTGTGGTTGTTGTCCATAGAGTTGCGGTAAGAAAAACTCATATAGATACTGAGAATGGAAGTCTTCCATATGAGGTTGCTATCAAAAGATTTGGATAAAGATTAATTTCTATTAAGTTCACTTTCTGTAGGATAGATTTCCCAGTGAGATTACTGCTGTCAACATTATCTTCCGTGTGTGAAACCTCATGTTATGTGTTGAATTTGTAAGTCTATCTCCTTCCTCATGAGAAGTGAGGGAAATACTAAATGCAGTGTCTGTGATTCCTAATAGATCATGAGCTCTTTGTTGTTACCATTGAAAACTAATTAATCGCTCTTGCTCTTCACCATAGATCTACTTTATAAAGTTAGAGCCCTGGTAGTGCTGCTGTACTTTTCTAAGCTATATTTTCCATGCTGCTTTTGTAGCTGGCATCCCCTTCACTAACTGTGATGTGATGTTCAAGCTGTGTTTGCAGCCAAGTAACTGCCCTGCCACTCTGTAGGGTTAGGAGCTGTTGAACCCCGGGAGGGCCCAGGATGTCGTCTGAGGGATGAGCGTTTTCAGGGCTGCCTCCACCAGTGTGCAAGTGCTTTGAATATTAAAAGGAGATCCTGTGGTTGAGTTTTGTTTATTTTAGTACAATAGATACATGTGCTGCACGTGATTCATTTCACTGAATCTTTAGAAAGCTGAGTGAAGATAAATATGCCAACAGCATGTCTGTACTTTCTGTACAGTTGACAGAAGGAGGAGGCAGAAATTCCAAGGTAGCTTAAGGACTAGAGCATGCAGATGCCTGACCTGCAGCTGCTCTGATGGCACCTGCTCTATCTATATGACGTGCAGGGAAAGGCCGTGCAAGGTGTCCTCTGGCCACCTCAAAGGACAACAAGCAGAGTGCCTCAGCTGATCAGTGGGACATGTAGAGAGAGATGTGCCATGTGGGTCAGCTTTTGTAGAGGTTTAGGTCTTGGGTCTAGCTGGGTGAAGGTGTTGATGCATTTGTATTATTTGCAAACACCGTCCTGGAATGAGATGCCTGAGCAGTGTCCCCTCTTCCAAAGGCTCTTCTTTAGGTTATCTTGCTGATTTGGATGAGTGATTTAAACGTGTTCCTCTCCTGGGTGGTGGAAGCTCCTGGGCTGAGCTTCTCCTGTTGGAATCCCTGGGCAAAGCATGGATGGCATCACAAGGGCATAGGTGTTCAACTTGGGTAATGAAAGCCAAGTTTTGGTTTGTGGCCTGAGACAGACCTAGGGAGATTTAAAACTGAATGTTTCTTGTCCTAGTGTTTGTATTGTTAAAAAAGGTTTGTCCATTCCCAAACTTCTGATTTTATTGTTGGGGTAAAGGACAGATCTGGAAGTTGAACTTTGAAAAACACATTCCTGTGTTTCAGCAGTTGAGGTGTGACAGGATGAGCCAGGGGATTTGAGAATCATGTGAAGGTTTAGACATGCAGTTCTGGTTCAAGCGATGTTACAAAGGCTTCAGTGCATATACCTACTGGCAGAAAGTTGTGTGCTTGAAGGGTAGTAGCAGATAGTAGCACTGCACGGTAGGATGTGTAAAGTTTTATTCGTATCTAATATTCTATCAAGCACCTAAACCATTGAGGGTTAAAAGAGAGAGTCTTATGAAGGTGGTAGTTGGTGTTCTTTGTATCTGCATTCCTCGATCACTCTGAGGAGGATAATGCGAAGTCATTCACTGAAGATTATGGCATTGCATGAGAGGAATGTAACATCGGGCCATAAATTACAGAAACACGAAAAACTCATTCTGAACTCTGGTTTGTTAATCCAACCGTTTGCATGTATAACCCTTTGCACCAAGAACTTGTACTGCCTAAACGTACCTCTTACAATAACAGAACTTCCCACAGCAAATTCAGGTGTGTAGAAAAGCTCTACATTATTCAGTAAGACTATTTTTGCCTGCAGCACTTAATGTTGAATAAACCAGTACTATAGCATGGTCTTGATCAGCATTAGTCCAACAGATGCCTTTCCTCTGTAACCATTTGAAATTTAAAAGAAGCACGAGTTGGAGTGCAAATGTAGATGGATTTAGTTGCATTTTAACATAACTTGCCAGTCAAGGTGAGCCCAAGCCATCCTAATGTGACATGATTGTCATAATCCAAAGGGGATTATTTATTAATACATATGAAAAATGAAATTGGTCCTGCTTGCATGTTTTTCTTCAATGACATGTTCAAAATTAAAGCTTTTGTGGAAAGTTGATTATAAACTTTCTATGAGTCTAAGCAACTGAGAGCTGTTTTTGGAGCTGTCAAGAAACACGCTAATAGTTCTAATTTTTAGCTGACTGTGAAAGTTACATTTACCCACTGGGGTTTTTTGTTACTAATAAACATCAGAAACATTTTTTTATTATAGGAAAGCGTTTCATATGTGTCCTCCTGTTCCCTTTTTTGTTCCTTTTCTGTAACTTCTCGGCAATTATTTCTGCGGATCAGGAGCAATATGCAGTTACACCTCTTGTTTGCATCTGTAGAAGGCTGTGTGTGGGTAGCTCTTTGTGAGTTACACTGGAAATTTTGGGGCAAAAGTGGGGAAGGAGGATAATTTTGGCCAACTAAGGCCAAAGCCTGAAGATTAGCGGTAGGGTTTTTTTCTGTCTTTGTGCCCTCTTCCTACCTGCTCCCCATACCTGATCTCTCACGTGCGGCTCTGTGGTCAGTCTAATGCTTCCTCCTTGCTTTGTAGGATTGAATTATTTTTAACTTGGTGGATGTTTTTTCCATATGCATATTAGTCTCTTGTAGCTTCTGCTTCTGGAAAGCTGGGGGGAAAGACCTTTTCATGCTGAGGAGAGTACAGGTTGAGAGAAATATGGAAGTGTGACATTAACAGGACTCAGGTTCGTGGCCCTGATGTCATGATTTTATCAGACAGGTCAGAGTGTTTAATTACAAACTGTGGGAACACACAAGTGTTTAACTACCTTGAAGCTGATGTTCAGCCTCATTCTGTTCCCTCACAACATAAGCCTGTTTATACCCAGGGAAGGCTGTTGGAAATAAATGGAGAATGGGACTTCAGTTGGTGTATTGCCTCAGTCTGTACATGTGCAAAGGTTAATGCATCTGCTGCACATGAAACTCTAGTTTTGTTCTTTAAACGTTGCTGTTAAGTTTTACTTATGTAGTGCTATGAATAAACAAGCATTTTCTAAATCACTTTAGCACGTGATGTTGTTAATGAAGTGGCTTTCTGCACACTTCTTGTGGATGTGTGGCTTAACGTAGTACCCAGAAGTTCTCTTGCATCTACCACTAATTTCTGGTGATGTTCAAGTACCTTTGGGACAAGAGTAATCAATGCAGTACACAACCTCATAGGTTAAAAAAAAAAAAGTTAGCTGAAGCCTTGCAGACTCTTCTGCAGCATCTGGCGCTTGTGAAGTTCACTATGGAGCACATTAAGTAAAACTAGTCTTGTGGTAGGAGGTTGTATTTGTTTTGACCTACTGGAGATGAAGGACAGACATTATGATTGTGCTAATTATTATGAGAGTCTTTATGTCTCAATTGTGTGTTTGAACTCTGAACAAGAGAAGGAGTGATGGGGGGAGAAAAATGGCTTCTCCTGTACTTAACAAGGGAGTGGGGATGGCTGCTATGTCCTGGCCATGGACAAGCAGAACTGATTCCTGCATTAATTACCTGACCCTGAAATGAGAAATATGAGGCTAAACCTTTAGCATGTGAGGTGTGGGTCACTGGACCAATGCAAGAATCAGAGTTCAAGTCCCTGCTTTTCTTCAAGAGTACAGCAGGGTATAAAGTATGTTCCTAGAGGTGTGACTTCAGAGCAAATTACATGTCCAGAATAAAGGATGTAAGAAATGTGAGTTAGGGGACAGCTGCCAAAATACAGGACAAAAGCATCCTAGAAATTCTTGGGGGATGTTGGGCCAGAGTTTTGTGTTTGGAGATGGTTCTGGTCAGCTTGAACATATGTTTGCTCCTGTGTGCAGGCATCTTGGATATGGACCACCTGCTGCCTGTACCATGTCCCCTGTGCCAGAGGCCTGTTCTTACTGCAGCTATATTTCGCCTTCTCTTTGAATTTGAACAATGAGGCTGAATAAGTTGTGTGCCTTAGATAGTTTGTTCACCCTGTTAAATCTAAGCAAATGTAGCATACCATACTGTCTTGGGTAATGCTTCTCTCAAATAACCATGAGAAGGACTCAGTGCCATTGGGGGTTATTTTCTTGTCCAATATACTCTTTATTCTTGTGTTGACCCAGTACCTGGTCTTTGTATTTATCTGAAATAGAAAACCACCAACTTAAGTGTTCTGCATTGGGAACTGATACAACGATGCATACTTACGCGCAGCTTCAGGCCAGTCACGTGCTCCACTCCATGGTGGAACACTCAGCTCTGCCAATGAGCAGAATAATGCTCTGAACCACCTGGGTGTCACCCACTTCCACCAGCTGATACAAAAGGACAGTAGAGTCTATTGCACCTTCCTTTCTGACCAGTAATTAAGGTTTGTGTGCTTCACGCCCTTGTGCCACTGAAATGTAGAGCAGTAAACAACAATGTGCTGTTCGCTGATTCTATAGCAGAACATAAATAGCACTGATATCCCTCCTTAGCCTTCAATTGTTGCTGGAGCTGGTTGATTGACAGAGGAGGTAAGTTTATCAAAGGCATCCTCATGTGGTCATATACAGAACAGGTTCAAGTAGCTTAAAAAGGTGTCAGGAGTGCAAATCAATAAATAATATATTTTGAGTATATACATTTCAGTTAATAAGCCCTACTTTCTGTATTTCTTTTGCTTTTGTTGTGTGCTCATAACTGACATTTCAGAACTGTTGTGTGTAGTATTCTCCTTCTACAGATTGGTTTATTTTAGTTCCCCTTATTGTGTTCTTTCCATGCTCTTCTCAATCTCTACTTCTCTCTTTCTTTGTTTTTATCCTAATCTGGTTCTGTCTTGTGTGTCCATCCATCTATCTACAAAGGGGTTCCGTATCCCTTTTCTTCCAGAATGATTGCATGAATAAATTCCTTCTCCATCTTAAAGCCTTAACTAGAAGGATTTTGGGGATCTTGCCTTTCTGAAGTGATGCTCAATCTCAGATTTATTGTATGGTTGGTTTTGATTGTGTAATCTGTATGTTTCTTAAAATAATAAATAAGAGAAGTCATTATGCCTCTCTCTGGTGGGAAATTTAACTATTTCAGTATAGGTTCTGAATATTTATGCTACCTTGGCAGTTAACCTTTCTCTCTTCTAATTGAGAGACAGCCGCATTCAGAAGTAATATGTCACTTTAAACACATTCAAAGTTTTAAATGACTGTACCAGAAAAGGACAAGGTTTTAATAATGGTTGTTAAAAGCCATCTGACTTCTTGCAGACAGTCCTAATAATGAGAACTATGTGATCTGGACTTCTGGAATTACAGTAACTTCTGTTCATGTGTGTGATACAGATTCTTGGAAATCTCAGGAGCAGTCTTCAGCAGCTGAAAAAATGCAGTTCTCCCTGAAGGTGTGGGTATCTTGCATGAAGGGGACTGAAGCAGGATCAGCTGGTATCCAAGAAGTAAGTTCTTGTTTGCTCTTTCTACTGAGGTGCACTGTAGTGTTTATTCACCCAGATGGATTAATAGCTGATTAAAATCCCCAATGATTAGACATGGGGGAGACGCTCTTGGGAAGAGGCTTATGAAAATGCACTACATGTTGTTCATACTTTTACCAATAGTTTTGACATCTTGTTCCCAAACGTTTAGATGTTCTCTATCTCAATTGGTGCATAATTTCAACTGCTTGTCTGCAACTGCCTGCTCAGCGCAGGAGGAGCCTGCTTCTTCAGGCATTTTAGAGTGAATTCAAAAGCAGTGGGGTGAATCGAATTCATCAGCAACAGTTGGAGACACTCGTGTTGTATCATAACAGCTGTGAACTTGAGTTCATATAAGTAACGTGTGCTTAATCTTCCTCTGCTGTCAGTGACAGGAAGAGGAGGAATAATTTTTTCCCATATTCGATGATGATCTTAAGGTTTTTGACAAGCAATTTTGAAAAAGTATGCTGCAAAGCAAGTTACAAAACAATTGCCACGAGTTAAGGTTTTTTCAAATTCTGTGCAGCTTTGAATTTACATTTTTATCTATTGGTATTCCAGTGTTATTTTAATAGGATTAATTTACATGTCTGAGTTTGCATATCACTTCATCTGTGTGGAAGGTGATGGAAAATACTGAGGCCCTGTTTTTGAATTCTAGCAGCACTTGGAAAATTTTGGCTTGGTTGCTCTGTTTTTGTTTGTGGGTTTTTTCTTTTCTCTGTCACTAACAATCCATTCATGTGGCTTGAAAGTTTCAGGAGAGCGAGAGAAAACCTCTTGATTTTTTTTTTTTTTTTAACTGAATGGTGCTTAAGGACCACTTTCTCCTTCTGTGACATGAACTGTAAATTCATGAAGACAGTGAAAACTTAGAATGTTGTTCCTTTTTTCTTACCTGTATTTGCTCAAAACCTTATCAAGATCAACATGTATCAAATCCCGTTGATTGATATTTGAGTCTTGAACACTTTCTGCTAAACACATCTATAAGAACGCTGTGCAAATTAAAAAACAGAGCAGTAAAGATAACTCATTGCATTCTCTTGCCTAACAGACCATACTGTGTGATAAAATGCCTCTCAGTTTTACATTGACCTTGCCTTGACTTTCATACAGATACAATCTGTTTGATGTGTTTTAGAAGCGGAAAGGAAGCCATACATGGTATGGAATTGCACATTGTTGATGATGTAATGTCCTTCATCTAATTAATTCAAAGTAGTAGGATTTTATAGTCTCCCTATTATTTCTCCCTATAGGTTGTGGTTATTAGGCTGGTATGTTTACAAATGAAAGGCTAATCTCTGTTTTATGACTAGGTGTAATTAAGATGAAATATTTTCATTCTGCAATCAGTGATATGCGTCTAAGGATTTTTTTGTTGCTTTTTCTTTTTTTCACAGTCCATATATATTGTATGACAAGGTGACTCTTTCTGTTTTTCTTAGCTGGCTTGTGATAAATAGGATGGAACTTGCCAGAAGAGGAACTCTTTTTTCCTGTTTTCAAAAGTGTTGCTATAGGAAATATATTTTCTTACCCCTTCTGTTCTTCAGTAGACCTCAGGCAGGGATGTCAGTACTTCCTTGTATTGGCAACTTTGTGAAGTTGGGCACCTTACTGAGAGTGTGTAGCTTGTTGTGTTCTGCTGAGGAAAGGGTGAGTGGATCCCATGGCTCTGCCGTGGTATATAGATGCCAAGCATTAGGAATTCCTGGAATGTAGAGTTGTGCAGCACTGGTAAAGTTTGCTTTGTTTCCGTAGTGACTTGACCCATTGAGAAAATGTGGTTCCCTAGGAAGCTTTAATAGCTCAAAGTTGGTATTGAATAAAGGGAAAGGCCCCAACTTAATTCTGCTTGTTTTCACCTGCTGCCTGAAAGATTAATTTTCTTAACCTTTACTATAGAAAATATAACCCTGAGTTTTGAAAGTGATTTATGGAGATCCTTCACACTTATCAGTTTGAGTAAATATGCTGCAGGCTTCTGCGTTCCAGCTATGGTCTTTTCATAACCTACTTGGTTTACAGTGCAGTAATTTCATTTGGGGGCAAGAAAGTTTCAAGGAAAAACCACCTAATTAGAGTGATATAATCACTCTGCCTGCCTGCTGCGGTTTCATATGACTTCAGAAAAATAGTTGAGTGATTAATCTTTAATTTTCCCCATCATTAACTTAATAAGGAAATGGGAGATAGAATGAAAAACAAACAGCAGAACTGTACAACCGGGACATTATTATGCCAAATCTTTTTGGCTTTTTCATTTGGTGAGAAATGCCATTCTGCCAGCTATGTGAAGTGTAGCAGCAGCTGGTTAGCTCAGATAATTTGTAGAAATCTTCTAACAGGTTTGAGCTTTATTGACGCATTTGCAGAGCTAAGTCCCCTGTGGGTTGAATGGTTTTTTTTTTTTCATGGTTTTATTTGGAAGCAATTGTTACATAAACTAACTTCTAATATCACATAATTCCCTCACATCCACTTTGCTGCAGGGAAGGAAGACATTCTTGACACCGTAGTGAAATTCCCTTAGAAAGGGGTTTGATTCTATTTTCGTGACTGATGCTATCTTTAGTCACTGTGCTGATAAGTGAACTTAGTTGTGGAGTAGTGCAGTTTTTGTAGTGAATATGACGGGAGTTTCTTGGTGAACAAAATGAACGTAATAATGTAAGCAAGTTGCTCTTTTCATATGTCTTTAATTCTTACTGGATGTAAAATAGGCAACATACTTACAGAAGTGTAGTGCTTGAACAGAAAATACGCCTGGCTGTTTGCAAATGTTCCTCTGGAAGTTGTACTTTATTTCATTTGTAAATACTTACATAAACAGCCGCGTGTACATCTGTGGGCAGCAACACAGCAACCGAAGTTGTAGCGATCTTAACTAACCTGCTCGGAGGCCTCTGCATGTTAATAATATAAACAGCTGAGGAATGTGTATTGCTGTTGACAGTGAGCGACTGTAAACATCCTCGACTGGAAGCTGTGAAGCAGCAGATGGGGCTTTCAGTCGGATGTTTGCAGCTGCCAACTGCCACAGACGTCAAGAAATGTTTGACACCTAAAGCATAGTTGTCTGTTTAAAACTTCTATTCTATTTGGTTTATCACAGACATGTGAATTTGGCCAAACTTTTTTACATACTGCTTAATCTTTCTTGTGATGTCTGTGTCTGAATATCTAGAAGTCATCCAATCTCTGTTAGGAAAAAGAGCAAAAATGGAATCAGTTTGGTTTTTTTTAACTACAAACTCAATTCTGAGTTTTCAGAAGTGAGTTTCTGTGCAGGTTCTTGGCTGCACAGGTTGCTTGGCTTTGTTTCTAGCATCTGCTACAAAGTTTTTACAAGATTTTTTTTTTTCTTCATGTTTAGCATCTCTACAGTGGTTCATTTAGAATTTGAAATCTTATACCTTGTAGAAAGCAATCATTTACAGGAGTTCCGGAAACTAGAAATGCACTGATTAGAGCAACAGTAGGAAAAAAACCCCACATATTAAAATTCCTGGAAGAGGCTCAACCCTGCAAAATGATGGGAAGGTTAGGAAGATTTCATGTGACCCTGTTCACCTCTGAGGTGTTGCAGCACCTCAGCTGTTTGAGGTTCAGTGATCCTCCTGCTTCTCCCTTTTCTTTTATTCTGCTTCCCTTCTCCCTTTCAAAAAAAAAAAAAAAAAAGGAGGAAGTGCTGAAAGCTGATTCATACTGTTCTAGAAGTCAGTTGAGACAATTTCAAGGCTCCAGTCCTGCCAACTAGTTTTATATGTGAGTGGACCCCTGTACTTAAATATGACCCCAGGACATAGAGAACAGTTTATGTGATTGGGACGGCATTTGATGATGATCGCTATCATACCAGAAAAAAAGCAGCGAGGTTGTAGCACATAACTGATTCAAGTCGATACTGAAAGCACTAAGTATATTCACTCTTGAGTGAAAATACGTATCTTGTTGGTATGTATGTTAAACATCTACTCTTCTGGTAATGAGAGTTTTGTTGTTAACTTGATTTTTCTTGTTGTCAGTATCCTTGTTGCTCAGATATATACTTCTATACGCATGTTTGTATAGAAGTATGAGGAGACATAATCTAAACATTAATCTGTCCCTTTACACTTCACATCAGATACAGATAACTCACAGACTCTCTGGAATTTGACTACTTTTTTTAAGGAGCTAATGTCCTGGTCAGAGCTCTTATAAAATATTATTGATTTGTTGGTAGCTAAAGCAGTATCTGCAATGTCAAGAAAGCATGCTCTATAGTTGAGGGAACTTCACTAATCCATTCTTTGCTGATAGCTTTCGGTGTAGATTTGTACACTTGCCATAGATTCAGATTATATTGTACTTCAGTACAAGCTGCTTGAAAATTCCTGTTTGGATTAGCAGTGTACATCGTCTTGCACGCTTCACTGTCTGTAGTAAGGTATGAGCTCTCCAAACAAGGGATTACAGTCTAATTCAAGATGAGTGGCATCCAGATCATGTGGGCAGGGAACAAGTGGAAAGAATGAGAGAAAAAACAGGGGACAGAGGGATGGACTTAGGCATAACTGTGTCTCTGTAGGCTGAGTTGTTTGTTTAGTTAAAATGGAGGAAGACAGAAGACATATCTTCTTAGACAGTTATTTGTCTGGCTATAAATATCTTGAAAAATTATGGTTTGGTTGAGTGGTATGTGGATTTGAAGTTAGGACAGAGACTGATAAAGCTGCGTTTTCAGGTTGATGTCTTTTTCTAAGTGCAGTTGAGGGACCAGGTGAAATGGGCAGAGTTTTCCAAAAGCGTTTTCTTGCAAATCTAAGATGCTCTGAAAAGCTTGTAGTGAATTCAGAAAAAGAAGAGCCAATATGAATACAACATTTGACTTAAAAATTTCACATTTAGTGATTTATTGACCAAGTTCAGGGCCAAGCCATTCATTGTAGAAGTAGCTGAATTTCCTGTATCTGTGGCAAAAGAGAAATGGGAATGACTGACAACAGTCTGTTTATTTTTGTTAATAATAGAGAAGGGAGTTACTGTTGATAAAGTAGGACAGTAATGAAGAGTACCATGGTTCAACAAGTAACGAGTGTTTAGGTGAGTGCTTCTGCAACCTTTCTGGACTTAAAACTGGGTTTTTTTGACAAGCCAGAGAGCTTCCTAAGTGACCTTGTAATGAAATTCGTGAAACTTGGATGCATTTGAGAAACACTGTCTAGGCAGAGGATTCTTGACGTAATCTTATTTGGAAAGCTTCGCTACATATTTGATGAAGAGGATTGAGCAATAGGAGGGAACTTGCATAGACAGTATTTTATATCAAAAGCATTAAGTATCTCCTGTGAAGATTTACATATTGATAGTATTTGTGCTTTGGCAGGAAATTCTTTCAATACCCATTCTATTACTCTTCTTCCTGAGTTACGTACTGTCTCAAAGTTCAGCATGTTTCCTCTTGGAGAATGTAATAGTATGTTGGGACTGTTTTCTTCAGCCTCTAATCTCACTACATGTACATGAGGAGTTTTCTTCCAGAAAAACAGCTTCAGACATGTAACCTGCTCTTCTGCCAGCTACCTCTTAAAATCTGCTAGGGCTCAACTTCAGAAGAATGTTAGAACAGTTGTCATTAATTGCTGGCTGCTAGCTTTGTGTTACCCTAAATGCTGGTGTATGTTGCTGGTACTTGTTGAGGTGACTGACTCACTTGGAAAGCGGGGTCTCGCTTTCAGGCCCTAGCTTCCAGATTTAGGTAGGTAAGTCAAGCCCTCTCACTCCTCTGCTATATTCTCTACTGTATTTTTAAAAAGCTGCTTCCCTCCCTGGCCCTGTTTGAAAGGGAGGAGCAGCTCTTACGTGAGGAGACCGGTTTTGACTCTGCAGTTCTGTCTGCCAGCCAGGAAGGAGGGAAGGAAAAGGGGAAAGTCAACCAGCGCTACTTACTTACCCGTGTGTGCTGTTTATAGAAATCATCTTTAAAATGATGGGGCAGCTGTTGGAAAAGGCACAATCCATCTGCCTGCATATGCACTTGTTATGAAGAGAATACAGCTGATGATGTGAATGGAAAGCTTTCAGTACTGAGCTGCTGTTCCTACTCCAGCCACACTCAAAACCGTAAATTGTTGAGATGTGCTTCAACTCTTTTGCTTGAAAAATGACAGTGTTTAATAGCCACGCTTCTTGGGGAGTTTTCTTTGTTAATGATATGTGAAATAGGCATTATACAATGTGCTTGTTTAAAAACACAGTAAAAGAAGATGAACTAATTCTGTAGCTCTACAACAAATCTGAGCTGGAAAGGAGAATTCTTTTAAGTTGAATTGGACATACAACTTTTTTCCCTTTTAGCAGTGATTTATAGACCAAGATGCATGAAATCACTCGCTTTTCTTTTGTAATGGTATATACAGACTGTTCTGGTTTTCTTCCTAAAGCTTCAAACAGTTACTATGAAACAAATAAGCGAACAAAGGATATGAGAAGGAAGCCATGTGCCGTGCAGTGACATAGTGTTTTTCCAGATGATGGCTTAAGGCATCTTTTTAACTGTGAATGTAAATATAGCTTTTTTATTTAACAATACTAATCTTGATATAATATGGATAGCCAGCATTTTACTCCAATTCAGACTTCTTGTTATTGGCACTTGATTTTCCTTGTGAGTAAATTGGAGATATTTTTTAGTAACTTTGAGTCTTGCGTTGCTGAAGATTTTTCTTTCCCTGCTCCCTTGTATGCCCTTTGATTAAATACATACCTCCTTTGATAATGCAGAGCATAGAAATTTAACTGCAGAGCTTCTGTCTATAGCAAGGCAAGAGTATCAATGGAAGAGTGATATTGCTCAGAGGGGTTTTTTGCAGCTTCTTGTGCACATCCAGGTGTATTTCAGTCAATAGTTGGTCTTTCAGTTGCTGCCTGGAGGAGGTCTGAGCTGTTCTGTCCTCTTCATTGCACTCTTTTTTTTTTTTTTTTTTTTTTCCCCCTCCTATTCTTGTCTTGTGTAAAGGCAGAGGATTTGCTTTTAGCTCTCCAGGATGCTGTGCGGACATCTCTTGTCACTTTGCTTTCACTATATCACTCATCTCTTTGCCTTCTCCTGACTCACCTTTATTCATTAGATGCAACTTAAACTGCTTGCTTTTGTCCTCAAGGCCATCACAGCCTATACATGTATTAACTCCCACATCCAGTTGTCCTGTAATCCTCCATTACTGACTTGAGCTTTCTCTATCTTTTTCAAACTTTTTTTCTCGATTTCGGAAATAAAAGGCTAATCAGTCAACAACCTTTCTAACTATGTTGTTATAGTAAAAGCTTTCGGAAGAGTGTGCACTCTTCTGAAGGCCATAGGCTGTTGAGAGTTGTTCTTACAGTAATGTTTATCGTACTTTTTTTTTCCCCTTGCCCTCATCACCTTCTGTATACTTGAAAGTAGGAATAATATTTTCTTATTGAAGTGTGGACTTTGCAGAGTTGATAGCCTGCATTTCTGATGTTTGCTGTGATTTCTGGGAAAACTGCTTTATCCTGTGCAGAATGGTGAAAACCTTTTACTTCCTCCAGAAAGGTTTTTGCCATTCTGCATAACAATATGTATATCCTTTATGTTCCTTCACATGTATATTTTTATGTATATATGCTTGAAACTAATTTTATTATGAAATTCTACCATACAATGCTGATATACTCGGCCTTGTATTCTTATTGGTTTGTGTACATATGGGTATACACACATACATGCATACTTCTGTTAGGGAAAAGGGACAAGAAAGAGGTAAAGGAAGCTATGCAAATGGCTCAGTTCTTTCCACCTGTTGCCTAAATGTGTGTGCTGAGCAAAGCAAACCAGCCTTATGTTCTAGAATTTCTTAATACAATTAGTTCCAAGCATTCTAGCTGTGTTTTATTTATGACATTATTCAATGGAATATGTGCTCATTTGAAGCTCTTGATCAAAAATTACTGGGTTAAAAAAAAAAGCAAACAACTGAATGTTTAGTCTGCTTAAGAGCAAATGCTGCTGTTTCTTTAGAACAAGGATCTTATTAGTGTGTCAGCAGTTTAATGTGTGGAGGCTAGAGTGAGCTGTGAAGTTCCTTTATTTTTGGCTGTTGAAAGCAATGAAATCTTAAAGCCTTTCTGCATATCTGATGCAGTTTTGGGATTTATAGCAGTGATTAATTCTATAACTATAAATGCTCATCATCAACATTCTGAAATGATTTCAAAACATATGGAGGGATTTTTAACAGCTTAAACTGAACAGTGGTGAAATTACAGAAAGTCTGTGTGAGACACATTTACAACAGTACTTACTATCTCATGGAATCACAGAATGGTTTAGATTGGAAAGGACAGTAAAGATCATCTGGTTCCATCCCCTCTGCCATGGACAGGGACACCTTCCACTAGACTAGGTTGCTCAAAGCCCCATCTAACCTGGCCTTATACACTTTCACCAATGGAACATATACAGCTTCTCCAGGCAACCTGTTCCAGTACCTCACCATTCTCATAGTTAAGAATTTCTTCCTTGCATCCAATCTAAATCTACCCTCTTTCAGTTTAAAACCATTACCCCATGTAAAAAGTCCCTCTCCAGCTTTCCTGTAGGCCCCCTTTCAGTACTGGAAGGCTGCTCTAAGATCTTCCTGGAGCCTTCTCTTCTCCAGGCTAAAGAACCCCAACTCTCTTAGCCTGTCCTCATAGCAGAGGTGCTCCATCCCTCTGATCATCTTAATGGCCCTCCTCTGGACTCACTCTAATAGGTCCCTGTCTTTGTTATGTTGGAGGCCTCAGGGCTGAACGCAGTACTTCTTGAAACTGTACCTACTTATGAGGGGTTTTGATTGTTTGAATGAAAGTGTGAATGATCATATGCACAGTTTCAGCAGTTCGTATGAACTGTTTGTGAAAACTTTTCATACCTTGAGAACTCCAGCCAGGAACTGAAGCTTCTATGTAATGCATGGGGAGCAATGAAAGAAAGGAAACCAGCTTAGGTCCTAGACTAACAGGGCAAGACCCAACTAAGAGCAGCGGGGGGAAAAGAATATAAAGCAACACTCAAACAGCTCTGCAGGATGGGCACAAGATCCTGTCTGCTAAACCTTCTCCAGTTCTTCTCTAAGAAGTCTGCATGTACAGCAGCACCTTCTCAAATATTTCAAAGACACAGATCAGACCCATTTGAAATGGCTGTATGTATTTTGCAGAGCTTGTCAGATCACAGCCCAGGGCTGTGATCCTTCAGATGGACAGCTCTGACCCAAGGTGGCCCTGGAAATCGAATAGCAGCCATTTGGCAGTCCTGTAAATACAGTTATCTGTGAATCAGACAAGTACCTCAAAAATGGTTACTGGCTAATTTTCTGAGCAATTAAGCTTCTTCACAAAGAAGGAAACAGGAATTAACATTCTGAAATGGTGTTGTCTTAAGGTGGAAAAAACACTGGAAATGTGATTTCTTGGTCCCACAGTGGGTTAGTGTCATTATCGTTACCTTCGAATACTCTGTGAGGATGTAATTGTTCACGAAAGTTGATAGGAAATACCTATGGAAGGGATTCATATTGCTGAACTTACTACAGCTGTGCTGTAATTAAATATGTCTGAGCTGGAATGTTTTAGGCTTATGTTAATGAAGAAGGAAAGGCCCTTTTACAGGACAATTTATATGATTTTTATATATATATATATTTAGGAATGGGATTACTTGTCCCCAGTTGCCCTGCTTATTTCCCTCCTTTATCTTCAAAGTCAGTCTAGGATAACTGGCTCAGGTGTGGGTATCTTGGCTTACAGAAGTCCGTTTGTGGTCAGATGAATACAATCTTTTTCTCTCAAAGGAGGAAATTCAAAAGATGGAAAGCTTTTGAACAACACAAGGTGAAAGATGAAATATGAACAGAAAAAGCAGTGCACTTTGGAATGGCTTGCAAAAAACTTACCAGTTGTGGAAGAATCCACAATCAAGGGAGATAGCAAAGATAAAATATCTGAGAATAGAGGTGGAAATGGCTTTTAAAAATACTCTTCCTCCTGGCACCAGAAATCCCTAAATAGATGGCTGTCAGCTTTTGTGCCATGAATATAAATTAGCAGATAATGAAGTAATGTATAAAATTAGTAAGAAAATGACAGGGATGGAGGGAGGACAGCTGGACAGTGAGATATTTTTATTAGAAACAAAAGTAACTTTAATGTTTGTGCTTCATGACCAGGTAGAACTCAAAGTCATAGAGCAGTGCCTAAGGACAACAATACTCTATAGATTTGTCAGGTATGTGGTTAAAAAACTAGATTTTAGTCAGATACAAATGTTGATGGCATTCTTTCCACTTTAGCATGCCAGGAGGATGTTTATCAACTGCCATTAAAATATGATGTAACTTAGAAGATGCTAATAATTTGTATCAAGGAGTTAGAAGGGAGTGATATGAGAAACTTTGTGGACTGCTAATCTAAAATTAGAGTACTCCAGATTACAGACAGAAACTAAATTGTGCCAGGGCTTAACTGGCTGACTAGAGTGTACAACTCCTTATAGGCTGTCAGCTTTACATGATTTTGGACAGAAGTACTGAAATAGGACTTGGACCCAAGTAGGTAAGTGGAGCAAATCATACTGGGAAATGGAACTCAGCTACTGTGTCATCTTTTTATTTTATGTTAAGGCAGGTTAGTTTGTATGAGGCTATTAACCTTTATGATGGATTTGGCAACCCAAACATCCTGATGGAAAGAAATTGAAATAGTAAAAAGTCTAGATAGGATGTATCAGAGGGATTAAAAATTTAATCTGGTGAACAGATTTAAAACCATAATTACCAATGAAGAATCGTCATTGAGTGGTATGTTTCACTGGGGTGCATGGAGGAAGGCGTTGATTCTTTATCTACTCTTGTTTTATTTTTTTTTGTTGTTGGTTTATCTAGAGGAGACCAGAGGTATTCCTGTTAGCTTACAAGCAAATTAAATATTGGAAAGGTACAGTGAAGATAGGAACAGGTCATATAGCAGTCTAGTTGTATCTCTTAGGAAGCAGGTTGGTGCTCTTCATCTTGAATGCAACCAATATATATATACACACACATATTTAGAAATGAGAAATTTAGGGTGTGTTTATACTTGATTTTTCTGTTTGTGAAAAATGCATTCTAGGTGCCTACTGGATAATAGGTTGAAGAAGTTCTAAGAGTATGTGCATTTAAAAGGCACAAGAAAGAATTATATTAAATGCTATGCTTCCAGGATGAAATTTATATTATAACAGCAAGGAGTTAGAAAAATGACACTGCGTAAGCCTGGGTGATATTTGGTACTTTTCTCTAGCAGTATGTGCATTTATGATAGTTGGACCATGGCTATGACCTAGTACGTAATTCCTGTGTTGGAAAGGGGAAGCAAGGTTGCTGCCCTACTGCAAGGTAGTGGGTAGTGTTAGGAGCTGGGGAATAGAGGGAGGCATGATGAAGGAATGTCTTGCTCAGGAAAAAAAAAAAAGGAAAATGAGAAAAAGCAAGCTAGCAAAGCTGAAAATGCCAAATGGACAAATATAGGAGAAACAGTACCAAAACCTTGAAAACAAGTGCTGAAGATAATGCTTTTGATATACTCTGGTTTTTTTCACTCTGGGTTTTGAGTTGAGCAGTAGAGCATAACTCTGTCAGGCAAAATATGTCACTGGTGTACCTCTGATGCATCTGATCAAAGCATTCCTGTGTGCCCCGGTGACAGTGGAAGCAGAGCATTGACCAGCCCTGTGGGGATTGACAGTAGGTGTCCTAAAGGGCTGTAACTTTTGTTTTTTATCTCCATGCAGTCAGCAAAGAATGCCAGTTTTGTCATAAAATGTAGTTATGCTGTTTTGACTGCTAAAGAGGATCTTCAGGGTCATCTTACAGCTTGTGTTGGATGGTATTTTTGAAAGGAGTATCTTGGCTATATAAAAATAACACATTAGAAGTGTTGTTTGAGAGTTCAGAGTCATCTGGTCTCTGAACTAAAGTAGTTGAGCTATGGATTACTTCTAACACTTCAGGATACAACAACACTACCAGCTGAGGTTAATAGATCAAATTCCTAAGTCAGTCAGTCTCTGATTCATCTTTTAAGTGTTGTTCCAGGTCTTCAAAGTAAGCCAAATTCTGTACAGCAACAAATGTTTCTACTTTTCTGAGCATACAGTAAATGAGTCCAGCAAAATCCAAAATGCAGTTTGGCAAGCCAGGATACTGCTGGAAATACTTGCCAAAATTGCCTTTGCAAAAGCTCTTCTCTGTTTTCAGTAGATTTGGAATGAAATCAGACAAGATCTCATCTCTCTCTCCATGGGAACCTTGTGACTTCTTTAAATATTCCTACTACTGGGTGGATCGTGTGTAATGAGTATAGCTATAGAAGCACCAGGTGCAAGATGGCTTCCTTGTACAGCACCCCTTGACTCTGAGCTGTGAGAACTGGCTTATAGCTACATTAGCAGAATCATTCAGATGCCTGTTAAATAAATGGGAAGAGAGAACCACGTGTGCTTGTAAATGTTACAGGGAAGGAACAATACTTTCTCCAGTGTTAAAAAGTAGTGCTGTCCACGTCTGATTTCTGTAGATGGAGAACACAGTCTGGGTTAACAGCTAGGACACTAATGATCTTCTCTTGGAAACAAATCCCGGAAGATGGAAGAACCAAAGAAAAATAGAAAGAAATCTACGCTAATAACCTCTAGTGGTTTGTTTGTTTGTTTTCCCCCTTCAAATTTCTCATGGTGCTGGTAGTAGCACAAATACAGGTTAGATGCTACTGTTTCAGTTTAGGCTGTTAGCAGTAAGGAGGAAATGGTTTAAGACATTAGTTAAGCTTTCCAGGTGTATGTGACTATATGGAAAATAGTATTTTTTACACTTTGTTCAAACAGTAAGCAGGTAAAGAGAAATAGTTGATGGCAAACAATAGCATTGGGGTAGGGGATGAATAAATTGCAGTCTAAAGAGGGCAAGAAAACTGCCATGAACTTAAGCTGTCAGAAATCTTGTTTCATCTCTGATATAATTTTTAGTTGTCTGTTCCTGACTTGACAGAAAGTAGAATATTCAGGCTGTAGTAAAATGCTGCTGTGGCCTGTAGTGAGCCTAAGATGGATGTTTGAAGCAATTTAGATGCCAAAAATTAGACAGCATCTCCCTCTGGAGGTCTTTAAAGGCATCTCTGCGCAGGGAACCTTGCACTTACCTTAGGAAGACTGCATCATTAAGTTCCTACACCTTGGAGTTACCCTGGATATTCTAGTCACTTCTACCCAACTCTACATGTTCAGTACAAACACAATGTATGGCAGAACCAGACTGGGCACTGACTGAACGGGAGAACTAACCTGTTGTGTATGAGTGGGTTTTATGCACCATACTAAAGAGAAATTAAGACATTTCATGCAGGCAGGTTATATAAAAGACTTTGGCAAAAAGGTTCTAGTCTAATCTTCCAGAAAATAAATAGTGGATCAAGGTAAGAAATTAGATTTGGCTGCTTCTTCAGAAGGTGGGACCCTAAAGAAGTGACTGTAAAGGCCAAATCTGTCACATAGCACCAAAACCCCAATAATGAATAGCCTAAGATAATTCTGTGAGTGATAGCTATCTTCCTGTCAATTGGCAAAAAAATAAAGGATACATTCTGTTCTTGGCTGATGAAAACCATTTAAGTGTCATACTTCTGCACCAAGTTTCTATACTCTCTTCATAGTCAGTGAAAATTTAGTTGGAGTCAGTAGGGCCTGGATAGCAGCCCTTTGGTCACCTGCCTATACCTAGTGCCAGTTAGGATCTCTAAAGCATCGGTAAAAATTGTGTAATGCTGATGGATACAAGCTGGGACCTACAGGGTTTACAACAGAGGCAGCTGGAAGTGAGGTGGTACTCCCAGGATGTTTAAACTGACAGAGATATCTATGTCCAGATACTTTGGGTTTAATTCAGGTATCTGCTGTAGCATAAGCAGAATCTTTCTGTAGGCTTTTTTGATTGTAGGAGAAGTTTGTGTCTTTATATGGTTTAGGTGTCTTATTGAGATTTGAATCCTACCCGAAATGTCTTTGTCTTCTTGAACCTGCAAATAGCCAGGCGTACCTGTTTGGGTAAAGTCTGTGTAAGAAGTTCTCAGAAGAACCAGGTTTTTACCTGAGAATGTAAAAACAATATATTTTTTTATAGGTTCGTGCAGTGTTACAGTGTGGTGAAGTATTGACAGTGTTCAAAGATAATCTGGCATTTCATTCCTGGAGTAATCCTCCTTTCCCTTGAATAAGTCTCTCAGGATTTAGTATGGCTTTTATTCTTTTTGAATCTATATTGTCCCTCCTGTCTGTTGTTCTAATCCACGTGGATGTTTTTCTCTAGGTCTATGCAGAACACATGGGAGCTTTGTAAAGGTCCTAACGCTGTGTTTGTACTCTACCATATGACAGCCTAAAGACAGGAGGCTAAAGGGTTTCCATTTCAAGATGGATCAAGTGGAGCATATTGGAAACCTGTAAATAAGCAGTCTGATCTCTCTTCTTTTTCCCCTTAAGTCTGCACCATAGCAACTATCTACACAGAAGGATTTCATGTCTTGTATGAGGAAATCTGTAGAGAAGCCTTGTTCTTTTGTTCATTTCTATCACAAAGATACGTTATATGAACATATCTGATGCTGACTTGGAAAGGTGGGTGTTTTGTTCCTGGGAGGAATTGACTGCAGCGATCAGCTTTGTTAAAAGATGTTCTTTTTCTGTTATGCTTCCTTCTATTTCAGTGTGCTGAGTTGAGAATCTGATTGTAAAGGAGCTGTGAACTCATACTGAAAAAGAACGTGCAAGTTTTCTAATCTGAGCATTTCTCCTCAACAGGAAGATCTGCGGGTTTTCCATGTTAGTTAAACAGAATGAAATTAGTAGCTTTAGGAAAAGAAGAATGTGGTTCAGTACAGAGTCTGAATAATTAAAATTTGGAACTGAACACATTTTTGCCTTGGGCATTTTTCAGTTGCTGCTTGTGAAGATGGTGTTACTTCAGAGTGATTTGGATCTTTCGTCAGTATCGCTGATTTAAGACTGGTTTAGCCCTTACTATGGTGAGGGGAAGAAGGGGCAACTGTTTCTCATTAGGACACAAATAAAAAGCTGCAAACATAAAATAAAGGTATGGAAAGCATATTCCTTGCAGTAGTGTCAGCTGGATCCAGTTCTAAGCCTGTCTACTACTTTCCTGTGGTTATACATGTGGGGTGTTTTCCACTCCCAACTGACCAATGTGCATGACAGTACTTGCACAGCAGGGCTGAAGCTTATGTATTCTTGCCTGGGCACTCACCTTGAGGTGCACGTCATCTGTCTTGTGTTCAGGAGTGCTTATTGTCTACAACTTCTCTTGACTCTCATCATAGCTAAAACAGATTTTAAATGTTTCTTCCTAGAAACATGATATTGGTGCTTTAAGTTCCTCAAACTTGCTGTCTGATGTCTTGGGACATGAGTGACTAGACTTGGTCATATCATTGTCAGCTTCTCTTGCAGAGAGGTTGTCTAAATCGGTGGCAGTCTATACTTGCTACATGTATTGAGTTTCAAGATGGTGTTATATGCAGATATTCTTTCCCCATGAGAGCTGTAGAACAAGCAGATGCTCTGAACAGCATCGGTAGAGTGTTTGCTGTCTGTTTTAGATACACTGGTGAAGTGTCTTTGTTCCTAGAGATTCATTAGCTCCTAATAAAACTTGTGCAGCTCAACTTCTAAAGTACAGTTACAGCATTTTTGCTTTAAAAGTAAGTAGGTTTTAACTTTCTAAAGATGTTTCCACGACTGCAGCAAATCTGTTCTGTCGTGTGAGGTATTTGAGTGGAAACAGCATGTGCTAAAAATTGCATCGTGAACTAAATCAGGGATGTGACACTCATACTGAGAAATAGTTTTCACTGTTTTCAGATGCTGACTTGTCCTCTAGATTTTATTGTAAGCAACAGATCGTCTCTCTGATTTGATAGCATTTTGCCTTATGTTGCTAATAATTGTGCTTTAATTTGCTGAATCGATTTGCTGGAACCGGTTTTTTCTTCTTAGGAGGGAGCTATTGGCTGGTGAGAAGAAGTTTTCTTTGAGCCATTTTTTGCAGTAAATTCTGGTGCAGGAAATTTGTGTCAACTGTCTACCTTTCTAAAGAATCTGAAGAAATATGATGTAAACCCAAACATCCTTCTGTCTTCAATTCCACATATATCATTTCATAATGGAGGATTTTATTGTTTTAAAAATTAAAATCTGAACCTAACTTAACTTTCAACTTCCTCTTCCGTTCCCATTTTAGCATCTCTCAACATGACTGTGTTGCAGGGAGGTGTCATGTTGCTGGGCTCTCGAGAACAGAGTTTCCTGGCACTAGCATGAACAGCACCAGGACAGATTTTCTGTTATGAAGAGGGTGTATATGTTACCATGCTTCTTAAATTCGGTTTTTGACCTCTGCTGAAGTGGCTAACAGTGACAACAGAATTGTTTCTGATCGCTGTCCTGCAGTAGTTTCACTGCAGCTTTGGGGCTGTGAGCAGTCAAATGTCAGTTCCTGCAACTTTGAAAAGAGAGTAGGGTATTTCTAGCTAGAAGCATAAGCCAGGATAGGAAAGAAGGTAGAACATCATGGCTTTTTCATCTCATAACAGGGTGCTCTGATTATTCTGCATAGCGTCCTAACAAACAGCCTGTGTGGCCCGTGCCATCAGCCCTCTCTTCGGGTTTGTGTTTAGCACAGACGGTAAAAGCGGGATGTTGCTGAACCCTGCCTAACATGTCAGTTCTTCAGATAAGACCCATAGAATTGCAGTGCTGGTCAAAAATATCTCCAAAAAGGAAGTACCCAAGCTGCTTACATCCCTTTCTTCTCCCTCTAATACTTGGCAGGCTTTCACTTAGCTCGGTCAGAAAGTTACTATGGGGTGGTAGTTGGAGAGGTCGCTTGCATCAAGCAATCTGAAATACTAACTGCCTGCTGTCATTTTTAGCCAGGAAGGGCACAGGCAGAACTGTAGGCAGTTGCTTGATTTTTTTTTTTTTTAACTTTTTTTCCCCTTGTGCTGCTTCTAAGATTTCCTGGTGTTGTAAGACTTAGGAAAGAAAATGAAGCTTCTGTCCACTGTTTGATGGTTGGGTATAGAAGGGGTTTCTTGCAGAGTACCATTTGCGAGAAGTCTGCTAATTTTTGTAGCAGAGAGAAGCTCTGGAGGTGAGTGGCACTATTCCAGGTTAGCACAATGATTCACAGCCCTGAGCAGGGCAACAGGATGCGATCTAGCAGCCTCAATGGGGGAGGAGGCATGGAAACTGTAAAAATATTATTTCCATTGCCAGGCCATTTACTTATGAAAATTCTTATGGTGGAGTCTGTCTCTGCCTTTATCTTCTGCAGCTGACCCTCAAGTTTCTTCCTTCCTGCTCCTCGGAGGGAGCCTCAATATCCACGTTGCCTTTGACTGACGCTTCTTTGCCTCCTGCTTCCTACCAGCCGTGTCTGTCATAGTCATTAGGTGGGTTGTAGAGCTGGAAGTGAGGTAGAAACAAGAAAAAAAAATACTACATTTTTGTCTTATGCCTGCTTGCCTTGTCTTATACATTGACCATACAATGTTACAAGTTTGATTCATAGGCAAAATACATGCTGAGAGCAGCTTTCTGCTTCATTCCTGTGTTAGTAACTGAGAGATCGAAAACATTTCAATTACCAGATGGACTGGGTTTTCCAAAACTTATAATTTTCATGAACTTTGTGGAGCTTAGAGTTGATATTTGTATATCCTACTCTTGGATTATACTTGTCTATTTATTTGTTTAAGTATGGAGTACAGCGTGTACTATTTTGATGTACTGGTTTTGATGATCACAGTATTGTTCCACTTCCTTAAAAAAATAAATAAAATAAAAATAGACTAATATTGAGCAGCATCCTAAGTGGCGAAAGGTTGATGCTAATTAAATAATGTTGTCAAAGTGCATGTAAGAGTTACAGATGGTGCAGAACCTTTGTTAAATACCTGCCTTTAGAGTGCCCAAGCTTAGTGAAAATAAAAAGCTTTTCAATGCATTAAGAAACCAAATAAATACACACACACACACACCCCCTCAACAAAAAAGTGTTTATTTTATATTGGCGCTACTTGGGCCCCTCATTTGTACATGTGTAAGTTAGGCAGCAAAAGGAGAGGTGGGGCTGGAAATATAGAACTGTTGCTGAATTGGTACCTTTCAGTTCCTTTGTTCAGCACAAGATTTACTTTAACCACAGTAAAATAGATGTGGTTTTTAAAGAGGCATCTGTATAAAATAACTAAAAAAATATATCAACGTTTGACTAATGCTTAGTTTACTGCTTTTTCATGGAAAAAAAATTACTGTTGCTTTTTTCTTTTTTTTTTCTTCAAACTATTTTTGTTTCAAAGTATCTGAAACTCTTCTGTTGGTGACACTGCTGTTCTGTAAACACTGTCCATGGACTGGCTCCGGGACTCTGTTTGTTCAGAGCGTGAGCTGGGAGACTCCCTTCCAAGGGAGGAAATGGGCTGATGCATTAAGCTTTCGCTGGAGATTGTTCACATCCACAGAAGCTATATCCTCTGCAGGAAAACAGCTCTTGGACTTGTGCCATAGCATGTCCGTGATGTTAACAAGTGGGAGAAGCTGTGTATTTGTTGCCTGCTTCAGCAGTAATCTGCTAATTCAGGGAAGGGGTGAGAAAACAAAGTGGAATTTGATGAAATTTGAATGTGACCCTTAATCCTGTTAGCATACAGAGGGAAAAGCTTTGTGTTGTGTTGAGGGGAGGGAAAGGAGCTACTGAATTTACCTGAGATCTATGCATCAGGAAGAACCAGATCAAATGGGATCTGGATCCATGCCTTGTTTCAAATACATCATCTGCCAAAGAGAAACCCCAGCTGAGTTTCTGTAAAACCAAAGCCCTGCTTGTTTTAATCCTGCAGCAACTGTTGTTTAATAGAGATGAGCAACTTGATCTCCTTGAGTTGCTCACATACCATAGTGATGAGCTTCACTGAAATACTAATAATGAAGTTTTATGTTTATTGCCTATTTAGGAGAAAAGAATGTATGTTCAGGTGAGTTTTGTTACTATCTTATATGTTCCAAGTGGTGAGTTTAAACCCTTTTTGCAGTTTCAGGGTTGCTACTTTGAGTATACCTATAACTGCTCTCAGATTTTTTCTTTGGTGTTGCTAATTTGGCAGCTTGAACCTAAAATTAATGACTTTATAAGTTGTCAGTCAGATGTTCAATGTGACTGCAGCACACAGTGTTGCTGAGCACCATGGTTTCTGTGAGATCCTCGATGTAGTACTGGATTGCAGTGGGTAGAAGGGGAGCATGGGGCAAGGCAGCGCTGGTGGGGCTCGTAAGCAAGTAACATCAGTTCATTGCTTGCATCTTTTTTTGTAGGCAGTGCGAAGAGCGGAGGAGGGAGGACAGCAAAGGGAGGCTGTGGAGTTAGAAATTGCATTTCAGCTAAGATGTAACATAGAGGAAATCACTAATGAGGCTTAATAGAAACTGTAGTGTGAGGGGGGCAGAGGCTGATATTGTGATAACTAGAGGTAGAGAAGATGGCTTAATAGGGGGGGAAAGATGATAGTAGACTTTGATAGGCCTAGACCATGACAGTAGCTGCTGTTTGATTCAACTGAGAAGGGGTAGGCATAGAAGGATGTAAAGGGTTGACTTCTTAGACTATTCTTTCTGGCAGTAGTTTTCTGAATGTGTTATGGTCACAGCAATATTTTTGCTTTTCCTTTGCTGGAGAATGTTGTGTAAATGTGAACCTGGAAGAGGAAGAGCCACTGGATGGGAGAGATATGTAAGGATCAGTTGAAAGGGCTGCACTTCAGATTTTATGCATAAAGAACCTGCAAGACTGGGTGTTTGGCTGGGCCCATGGAGTTGCAAGTATTAATGATGTGTTTGAGTTGGCAGGGATATTTTTCTTCAAGTGATGGATGGATGAAGAAAGATTTCCTATGTACCATCTGGACACAGATTTGCATATAAAGGCAGTTTTCTGGATCATGTCTGCAAAAGTGACCATTTTTTTCGAGCACATCTGTACATGTCTACTGCATGTACAGAAGAGCTTTTCAGGATCTCCACTTCAAAAACAAATGGAGGATCTTCTGATAGGGAATTGGGGGGAAAAAAGGTAGCTGAATAAGAGAGCTAGGTCTGGACTGTCACAGAAAAGATGATTGACAATTCAAAATGCATGGGGATGGAACAGTGCAAATATCTTTGGACTTTGGCAAGAATACTGTTAGCTGAGTTAACCTGAAGAAGATCTAGGATGGAAATAGAAAAGTGAAACTTGAGGCAACTGCTTGTGCTTAGAGATAAAATGAAAATCTGGGTAGTGAAGGAAGAGGTGAGGAGATTGAAGGATCTAACATGGGGAAAATAGCTAAAGGATGGAAATTCCCTAATAATGCATACTTTTCCATAAAACTAATTTGTAAATCCTTAGAAAAGGGGTATCATTAAAACCAAATGAACCAACAAAACTATTCTAACATAGTTATAATAACCTTAAGCATTAGCAATAGGAAATGCTTCCTGCATTGCTTAATCCTTGCTCTGTGAATTTAATAGCACTTTTAAACCAACAGCAGCAAGAAAAATTGACTGTACAAGTCTTCCAAGCATTGTGCCAAACCTCACTCCTACTTGTCCATGTAAAAATGACAGCATTTCAGGTTGGTAATTTCCCTTTCTTAAAAGCATCTTTATCTAGAACTTTTTTCATTAGAGGAAGAAAGATGCATCTGCCATACTCCATATGCTTGGTCATGCAAATACTGCTTTGTAACTATTGGAATACCAGACTGTATCAGAGCTTGAATGCCATTTGCTGCAGTTCATTCAGCAGCAGAGCAGCAGAGCTAGCTGCCTGGTGAATGTAGAGGAAGTGTTACAGGCTAGATGAATGTAGTTTAGGTAATTTAGAGAAGGTTGCACAGACCCCTTTGATGCTCGAGGGTGAACTTCTAATGAAAAGAGTTTAGGAAATGAAATTGCACTAAATAGTAACTGACTGTAAGCTTCTTTCTACTCAAGTTGTGCTGCTGATGTGAAATCTTAAGTAACTTTTAAGTGCAGCTTTGCAGTTTTGTTCCTACAGAAACTGAAATTCTTCTTTACCTTCTTAAAATTTTGATTTTGAAGAAATAAGATTTTCTGGGGAAAAGGGGCCAGGTGTTCTATTATTCTGGCATAGTGTGCAAGCTGGCTGTTGAGTCATGTGCTCTTGATGATACTAATGTTCTTGACATTTCCTGAAGAGAGAATGACTGGAATAGTATTTGTCACCCGGGCACATTGATCTCGGACTGAGCAAGTGGCACATGTAAATAAGGCACTTGGGGTTGGTTTTTGTATGTTTTGAATGTGCAAAAAGTGGGGGGGGGGAAAAAAGGCTTGCAGAAGAACTGTTGTGGAAACAAGTAGAGAATTTGAGGGAGAGAAGAGAGAAACTATGAGCCTCTAGGGTCTTTGTTTCAATTAAAGCCAAGAATCGTGAATTAAAAATTCCAGTTTCAAGAGTGCACATAAATTACTTCTTGTTTTAACCTGACAAAGACTTGCGGTTGTATGGAACAAAATAGGAATTGTGCAAAGTTTTCCTGATGAAATGCAAAAGCAAGGTGAAACATGCTTGTAGGTTTTATATTTAATTAAGCGCTTAGTCAGTTTGTAACAAAATGTGCTTTGCCCCTGAGTCCAGGATCAGACTTCTCCAGCAGAAACTTCTGAGACTACGTAGGTCACCTAAATTAGAGGGAGGTTCCAGGGCTTTGTTTAGGTACAAAATCAGAGGTGTTCTTCCTTTAGACATAATTTTGATACCCTGTTAAGTGGTTTGGGGGTTTCCTGTGAAGCAATTTACTTCAGATTCATTTTTTACGGTTGCTGCTGCTCAAATGCTAGGTAGTTTATACTCCATCTCCTCTTCAGAATTACATAAGGTAAGTCTTCTACAATGCTGTCTGCCTCTCTGCTTTTTATATCTCTTTTCCATATTAATATTCAAGTTGTCCAGTATCTACAGTAAGAAAATTTAAATACTCCAAAAAAGCCTCTGTGTATCTGTATTTTTGCTTCTCTTTCAATTTTACTCATCTTGAGATATGAAACCATGCAAAGGAAATCTAAGAGTGTGGTAAGCTTAAAACTTAAGTTGAAACATCAGAACTGTGCTAAAACAACCCTATAAGGCATGACAGAGATGTTTCAGTAAATCCTCTTCCTAGCCAGCAGCCTAAAAAGTTCATTTTCTCTTCATGTTTAACATAACGTTTCCTGTAATTATATAATTTTTGAAGTTCCTTACAGTGAACTGTAAGAATGTACATGCACTGTGTTGACTCCATTTGCTAAGAAAATTGAAGAGGTTTTTGTAAGGTCACGCAATAAGGCAGTATTAAAACCATAAACCTGTTTTCTTATATTAATCTTGTACCTAGAGATGAATTAAAACCAAAGTTCTTCTAATGTAAAATTCCACAGGTCAATGTATGTTTGTTGTTTTGCTCACCTGCGTATTTCTCACAAAATAGCAATCAGAATGTCACCAATGTCCAGTGGTTCTATGCCAAGCAAAAAATAAATTAGTTAGATTTCTTCATCACTTGACAATTCTTTTCTTTGTTCCTACAAATTCTGGTGTTCTCTTAATACATGTTTTTGCTTCAGAGCAAGTTTTTGATTGTGGTACGACAGAAAGCTTGATCTGTAAACTAGCAAAGCTGAAAATTCTTGCTAAGACTAAATCATACAAGTTATGTTTGGGATTGGGGGAGGGGTTTCATTCCTTTTTTTGATTGTTTTTAATGTATGCACTAATGGTCTAAGGTAAGCCCTGCCCTTTATTTAAGTACTCTGTGAAGCTTTTCTATTTAATAGCTTTAGTAGCAAAGTGTAACTGAATTTGGACATAGAGCAGCACAAATGTTTTTGTGCCACATCTTGTCTTGTGGAAACTAATTTCTACCATTTAGAAATCATAAATTTTGATATTTGTATGCATGAAGGAATGAGATAAACGCTGCTGTTAGAGTTTTCTAAGTAAAAACGCCTCAGCCACAGATGCCCTGAGACACCTTCCTTACAACTCTTGTCAAAAATCAGAGACGGAGAGGAGGTGGAGGGAGCCTCTGCTGTAGCACAAGGACAATCAGGCTAACACTTGTTTTACAGAAAAGCTTTATTTAGCTTAACAACCTTGTTGCTAAATATTCCTCAACACTTTGCAGCATAATCTAAGAAGACTAAAGCTATTTAGGAACATAGGGTATCCAAATGTGTGGGGCAAAGATATATGCCACAGCTAGGGAGTCTTAACGAGCGCAGGGAAGGAGGGCATTGAACCTTAATTAGAGATTACTTAATATCAAGCTAGTTTTTGATATCCTGCAACAGTAGAAATTGATGCCTATTCTTACAGCTTTGTATTTCATTTTTTGCATGTTAATGTCATGCAAATGAGATCATGTGGCAGGCCCCAAGGGCCGCTTCTCAGTATGAAAGTGAGACTTTCTGTTTTGTGTGACTCTTTCCATTCAGAACTGATGGCAGGGCTGGGTTTGTGTACCTGGACAGTTGAGGGGGGTGTTAAGGGTATTTCTTCATCAGCCTGGAGTGGAGGGTTGAACTAGCAATTCTCTAGGCTGTACTGACATCTGGTGGCAGTTTATATACTTATATAGTATTTGAAATGTTTTCAAAGATGGGGCAGTTACTTATCTACGATCTGCTTGCTTTTGTATTTGGGGCTGTTCCACTGTATTTTGTGGCTTCTATGCCTTAGTGGCTGTTCCTCTCCCACTATCTTGCTTCTAACTCCTGGGGGTAAAAAAAAAGTTTAAAATTGATGAAACTAATGTTTCCTTCAGCTAGTTTAGAAATGTACTAAGGACTTTAATTTCAGATTTTTATTTTTTGTATTCTCTATGTGTCTTAGCAGTTACATGGAAAAGGAAACTTATTTTATGTTTTTTCCCCTCTCTTCAAAGAGCTGCAAGGCTCATGAAGGAAGTGAATGGGATCATTTTCTTCCTTCGACACCAAAGGCACGTACAGTTGCTAAAGAAAAGCCCACCTCAGTTCTTAGGTCTTCCAATTCAGACAGAGACCCTGGGGTTCATCCTTACATACCCAGATATATCAGTGTGGGTGTTTGAAATGTAACACAAAATGATCAGGACAGAAAAAATACAGAATTAATTGGCTTGGGCTTGAATCACTCTTATACTGTGCCAGGGTTTTTTGGAGAAGGTCAATGACAGATAGCTGTTACCACGACCAGAAGTTGTTCACTGAAGCTTGTGCACCCTTCCAGGAGCAGGCAGGTGAAAAGAAAAACGTGGCAATTTTTAGGGAAATGCTACTTCATGTAGTAGCAGAACAGCAGATGTGAGCAGTTCGTGGTCTTCACAGCTACCACATAAGGATGGAGACGTACAAAGTGGGACCCACCAGTCTGTAGCTAAGCTCTAAGGATGCCTGCCACTTTGCCTGCTCCTTCCCAACTCTAAGGGTGCCTGCCACTTTGCCTGCTCCTTCCCAAGTCCAAATCTCAATTCTTATTTCAAATAGACATGGCTGTTGTGCTTTAGATGTTGCTAGATGCTTTTTGAGTGGTGGCAAGTCAGTGAAAGCAGTAATTTGGGATATATTTCCAAATGTAAAGACCACACAGTCTTTACTCCAGGACTCCACCAGGCAAGGAGGGAAGAGTTTTAGACACCTTGAAGGCTTCCCTGGGCCTGCTGCTTTTTAAGCTTTCTGATTCAAGAGGGGGATACAGCACAAGTATTTTGCCCCTCAAACAGGTCACTGTAGGTGGATCAGGTAACCTCTTTGTATGCAGATTAGCCTTCTCTGTGTTCAGTATAGATAAATTTTGAGGAAGACTTTGGAGACCCTTTTGAACTTTTTTCATTTGTAAAAGGCAGCATATGAGGGCTTACCATGTAAATTGTGCCTCATTAGTTTTGGTAATGCCATAATATAATATTCAGTGATATTTTCCGCCATTTTAATAGTGTGTCTGATGCTGAGGTAGCAGAAAGATAAACTTTTTTAGAGGGCCATAAGTACATGGAAAATAGGACGTCAGCTCATCTGACAAGGCTATAAAGGTGTTATACCTCAGACACACAATATATAATTTTCTCCCTGTTCACAAATGGAGGGTCATTTTTCTTTATTTTCTGGTCTTCTGCTGTTGGGTGATACATCGTGTGGTTCTTGGCTATTAACAAATATTCTATAAAGTAATCAGTGACTAATTTGCATATGTTGGCACCCAAATTCTTGTCATCACAGGAAATTAAATATCTGACTTGCTAAAAAGGGAAGAGAATAGATTTTCTTTTCAGTTCTTCCCATTCCTGCTCCGTTGTGAAATGAAAGCGAATGAATGACTGCAGTCTCTTTATAGTGTGGCCTGCATTGTGCAATTCAGAATCTCTTCATTCTAGGTGACAGCAGGGCAGTGCTTCACTTGGCTTTTAGGTTTGTTCATTTCTGTTGTTGCACTACATTCTTTTAGCAGCTGCTTCTTTTGTAACTCTTTCTATTATCTTTTACAGTCACATCGCTTGAGTGTCGGATAGTGAAGCAGAGGAGGGGAGAACAGATTCTAGGATCAGCTAAATAACTGTTTCACTAACACCTTGACTCTTGGAGATCTGGGGGAGAGGGATTTTTTTTGCAGCAGTTTATCCTTACTGTTGTGATAGCTTTGCAGAGACCATGGTCACCTGTATGGTTATGTGTGCAGGTACTGCCTTCCCTTAACTCCCTCAGCTGCAGAATTTTAGCCTAGCTTTGTGCAGGACTTGCTGGCAAATCACAGGCTTTATTTCTTCTCAGACACCCGTAGAAGGACATGCTTTGCAATGAAAGCTGGTGGGTGGGGTGTTTTTTGCTGCTACCTGTGTACCTAGACATAGATGGGGAACTGTGCCTATCAAGTGGTAGGAATCTATTTTGGCAAATTCCCTACCCCTCACCTTAGAAGCATCATTCAGACTTCATAAATACTGGTAAAAATAAAATAGTCACCTGAAATTATTTGGAATTCAAAGGCAGTCAGTAGAGAAGCAGTGGAAATATAGTGGACCTGTGCTTAATGTAATCATTTAATTGGTGTCATGTTTTCCTGTCACGTGGTTTGAAGGTAGACCCTTCGGTATTGGAATTTCTGTGTTTGAGGATAAATGCAGTTCTTATCAGAAGATTTCCTTGAGTTGTTTGAAGTTGTTATGACTGACTGATGGGAAGCATATCTGAAATAGATATGCAAAACTGACTTTTAAAGTCCTAAGTCACATGTGTTATTCATTTAAGTGTTGAAGATGAAGAATATATAATAAGTCTCAGAAGTGTTTGGGATTCCATAATAGTATGAGACAATAATATATTGCTTAGTTTTTATTTTTATTTTTCTTGTTCTGAATTTCTGGATTGTTTTTCCTTCACCTATTTGAGTATTTCCTTGTCACTGCATTATTTGCCTTGACAAGGTTTCTCCCTTTGTGTACTGACAGTATGTTGCCTATTAATGCACTGGCTGTCATAAATTTTGTTAGATATGAGGCTAACAGCTCCAATAATTCTCAGACTTATTTTGAAAGTAGAATTCTTTCTTGCTATTAAAAAAAGCCAAAGGAGACATTTTGGGTTTTTTCCCCTCCTACTTACTTTTTAGCAAATACAATATCCATGCTTCCTGAATTTACAAAGTTTGGGGTTTTTTGCCTTAGGGACATACTAGATTATTGGGAGTGAGAGTGGTAATTTTTTTGCTTCCATTTATTTTCCCTGTATGAAACTTGGGAAAACTGTTTTAATATAGAGGTTTAACATTTTCAACATTTAAGCCCTGAAGTTTGAATTGTACAGGGAAAATAAAATAATAGTAAACAGAAGTTCTAACCAACAGTAATAAAAGATCATCTCATGATTGATGACTTGACAGTAAAAAACATTTCATCATAGCCCTTAGAGGATCAAAATAAGATCTGTTAGCGATATACATATCAGATGCCTGTCTGTGATGGACTGATTTGAGATATTATGCCTTAAACAATTGGTTTTGGACACCTGTTTTGTTGGGGTTCGGATTGTGTTACCTTTAGGGAACTTGTGCTGATTTGCTATAGGGAGAGATGGAGCTGCACCTGTCCCTGTGCTGGCTTCCCTGCCTTGGAGGTGGGGTATTGCTTGTCTCTGTGCTGGTTCCCTGGTTTCAGAGGCAGTCCAACTGTGCCTGTGCAGAAACGGGGGTCATGCCATGGTAATGGTAGGAGAGGAGGCAGAATGACCCCAGCCTCATTTAAGGAAACAACTGCACATGCCTGAGACTGCAGATCCATTTCTGGAATCTTCCAAGAGAGTGACTGCACGTGCTTAGTTGAGGAGCTGGACCCTATAAAAAGCGTAAACCAGGGCACCACATGTGCACTCACCTCTGGAGGAACCAGAGCAACAGTGGACCCTGCTGCACCAGGATGAGCATCGGTGGAAAAACATGGATGGTTCCAAGGGTGGTGATATCTCTCTACCCCATTATTTCTCTTCTTCTTCTCTTTTCTCTTTCCTTCTATTTTCTCTGTTTTTCTATACCATAATAGTGTTATATTTTCTATTGCCAAGTCGTCATTGTTAAAATCATTCATTATCGACAAGTAACTATCCAAAAGTTGTATATAGCTTTATAATCACACGTTAACGTTTTTATAAGTAAAAGTTTCTTTACTAAGTAAAGTTTCTTTCTAATGGGCCCTGAGTGTTGAGCGTCCCTCCTCCTTACCATGCAGAGAATCTGGGTCCACCAAGTACAACAGGGCACTAACCTATTCCTATCTCACCGAAGTGGGACAGGACGCTCTCACCAAAGGTTGAGAGTACTGTGGTAAATTCAGTCAGAGACTACCACAATATTATTTTTCTGCTCTGTCTTGCAAAGGTTGAGGTGCCTTCTGCAAATCACTCTTAACTGGAAAACCTTGAATGAGAAATATAAGGTCTTTAGCAGCTGTTCATGTGGGACTCTGAAGCTGGCCCTGCCTCCAGCAGGGGCTGTGACTAGATGACCTCCTGAGATGTGTTCACACCTGGATTATTCCGAGATTTATGTTTTCCTGCTCTGAGGGTGCAGCTCTGTGATTTTTGTTTCTGCACTGTATGCTTTTGTTTCTACTGCTGGATTCATTGTTGAGCCAACACCAGACTATTCTGTTTAGGGTTACCTGGCACTCTGACTGTCTTGGTTCCCTAATTAAAGGACAGAGATTTCCCTTTTCTGCTCTGTGTTGTAGAGATCCAACCCATGACCCCAGTCAACACATAAAATTGGTGGAGTTTTTGGGAAATGCATTTTCTGAACTAGCATAGGTTGTTTAGCTGCTGATGAGAGAGATGATTTACCCAGGTCAGACAGTTTGAGAAGGAAACCTTTTAATTCTTGCAGTTTCACCTTCTTTGCCCTTGCAATTCATATTATTTCATAGCAGACAGGAAGGTGAAGGTGATCTCTACCTTCAGATTTATTTCAACTTCTCAGGCTCCTGAAAATCTCTAGGCCTTCTTATAAATGGTGAAGTGGGAATGGTAAAGTAGGTTGCTCCAAAAGCAATGCCTCCTAGTTATTTCCATGGAATCTACAACAGCTACAAAGAGCACAATAAGACTATTTGATAGAGCAGATTCTCAGCTACAAAACACTGCTTTTTGACACAGTCCCCGCCATTGGCTGTGCATTTTCACCAGCGATGAACAAGAGCCCACGTGCCACACTCATAAAAACCTGCACCAGGGGAGGGGACCCACCGTCACTGTCACCACTGCTGGAACGCGCCACCCACCCCCTCACTGTGCTGACGCCCACTGCTTGGTGTCTGTAAACATTCAGCAGCGTCAATGAATGTCATTGGGTGCAATTTTTTCTCTATGGAGGAATTCAGTGACACCCCTTTGTTTCACACGCACTGCCATGTCAGAGGCCACGTTGTCAGACTGCCCCTCTGCTGCCGTCTGTCGCACGGCAACAAAATTTAACGGGATGTTGGTGGGAAGGTTCAACCTCTACTGCCAGACCACCAACATCTGCCTCTGATGTCATGGGCCAACATAATAAAATAGGAGGCATTACGTTTGGAGCAGCCCTCTTGCTGCTGTAGTTCTTCGTCTTGACCAAAGGGATCCTCACTGGGGATTTTTGTGACTGCAAGAACTGGGCTTTTAGATATGTGGTCTGATTTTTCAGAAGCACTGGAATGAGGTGCAGGTAGAGGAGAAAATTTTACAGTTACTTTGGTCCAACTGAAACATACTTTATGCCCAAAGGAAAGCTGTTTTTTCAGAAAGCTGGCCAGGATACTGTGCATATAATGATGGGAACGGTATCAGTATTGGCGCAACCTTTCTATTGGTTAAGGTCTCAGATTAACTTCCTCTGACTTTTCACTAGCAAATTAACTTTTCTTCAAGTAGGTTGCTGTGATTCTGTGAGATGATTTAGGTCCCCAGTCACTTGCACTTTATTTTTTTTGCACTTGCATTGTTTTTTAAAGAAACTGTAATAAGAACTACTTTGGAACAAGATTATGTTATATTAAAACCTGTTTAAGTAGAATTTTTGCTCTTCTGAGGATTTTGGCTTTTGTTCTACTTGAAAAACCTCTTGTTATTTATGTGTAGATTATAATTTTGGGGTTTTTTTTCCCTTTTCCATTAGAGGTGATAAATTTAAGCACACTGAATACTTCATTTTTTCCTCTCAGAAACAGATTGTCTCAAACATACCTAGACTGCTGTTAACTGCACAACTGAACTCTTAAATTTACCAAGTTGTGTTTTTAAAAGAATCCTTGTCCTCACAGTATTCAAAGATGTCCCAGAACCATCATTCCTCTGATAACTAAAAATAAGCCAGATATTGCTGCACTCTAAGATATTGCTTTTAAATTGTGTTAAAAGGTTTCAGTCCTTTGGAAAAATTATGTGATGGCTTTTACTCATGGAATGCAAATACAATTTTTCTGCTTGATTGTTTGTGAGTGTATTTATGTGCACTCACTAAAATAGTGAATTCTTTGTTTTCTCCAGGCACAACTTCAGGACATTCAGGAGGAGTTTGGAGTGAACTGGCAGGAAGCTGTGCAGTACCACAGTGGCAATAACAGTGGCTGTCTTCTGGAGGTGCTGAAGCTCAGCTTTATTTTGAACTTCTTTCTTACACCTCCCAAATTGTGCACAAAGGACTTAACTTTCATTTGGATTCATGTCCTGTAAAATAGTCAGGGTACGATTCTTTTTTCCTTCCTCTGCTTGACATCTGCATGTTTCTGGCAATCAGTGATGAAGTGTGTACTAAGTCTGCTGACATTTAGTCTGGTTTTGAGAGCTCTGAGTGACAGGTACTGTAAACATCCTACACTCTCAGCTGTGGAAACTTAAAGCTGGGAGAAGGCTGTTTACTCTCCCTGCCTTGGAAATCGTCTAGAAGACAAGGATGGAATATTGTGAGCTCTGTGGTGATTGTATTTCTGAACCTGTAGTTCATATCTTACCTTATGATGTCAGTAAACAAATAATAGCTTTATATCATGTCATCAGTGGCTTGTGTTCTGACTGAGGTCAGAAGGGCCTTACCATATGCTTTAGCTGCACTGCTGGCTTCGGTGAAACTTGAATAGTAACAATAATACATTACAATACTTTTATTCTTAAGCAGTGATTAAAACAGACCTGTTGTGCTGTTTGTTTATAGATGGTGGTAAATACAAGTTACAGTATAGACATCCTCAAGTTGATACATCAGTAGTGTTTTTAATCAAAATAATCATTGAAGGTTTGGTTCTTGTTTTCTAAAACTCATTTAATTCTGGTTTCCTACTCAAAAGGGCTAGAAACAAGAGGTCGGAAGACAAAAAGGTTCTCGGGGACTTCAAATTTCAGTTTCTTTTCAAAGAAATTCAGAGGTGTCGATGCTGATTAACTCCATCTCTAAATTAACTGAATTAAAGGTACAGAAGTATTTACCTTATGTTTTCCACTTGCTGTTCCCTGCCACTTGCCCCCCAGACTGTATTAGTATTTGTACTTTGCCCTGGCAATCTTCCTCTTTGTGTTTCTTTCATTATATTTGCTGTTAGCCAAGTAGAGCTTCTCATTTTAAATGTAGAATAAGCCGACAAAAATAATTTTCCTTTTAAATCTAATATCCTGCTGTCATGGTCTAAATTCTCGTGAAGCGTAGTTCTACAGCTCTTCTTAAGCAAAGATTTTGGCAGAAAGGATATTGTTCACCTCTGGTTTTTCTTTTTCTTAAGGGAGGGGAACACCTTTTGTGCACTCTTAAGAAATTTTTCATAATACAGTTGAATTCAAAGATCACCTTCTAGCTCCTTTTGCAATAGCATTCTGAAGTCTTCAGATCCTTCTGCTTCAGGTTTATAGCAAAGGCATTTAAATACAAAATCTTTGAAATAAGGGCTGTGCTAAAAGTTTAAATAACAGGGTTTGGAAAGGGATGGGAGTGGGAAGAATGGTAAAAGAATGGTAGAAGATCATGTAAGGATTTGAAGCAGTACTTCCACAAAATGGACAAAAAATTCAAACTGTTAGGCAGAGCTAAAAAAAAAAAAGTAAGTTATTTGAAGCAATAATTATTTTTCAGGCTCTGGCTTGCCTTTCTTTTTGAAAAAGGAATTGGGGGGGAAGCCAGGGAGTCACAAGGCCCATTAGAATGCTGTAGCCAAGGTGTAAATTGATGAGTGAAAAGAAGCTTGAGGTCTAGCTGTGCAGTAACAAACACCAGCGCTTCAGGCTTTGGGGGTTTTAACTCAGGATTTGTGTAATGATTTCTAAGAAAAGCAGAGTTATCCTCCTAAAATGATCGTTTTAAGGAGATACTAGCTGTTTAGACTAGTCAAACGATAGAGGGTAGCATTTCCTAATACACATGGTTCCCTTGGCAGATAGATATTTCTGAGGGTGATACGGAGTAACATCCTCCACTGTGTGACAATACTGATTGTAGGCTATGCCTACAACCTCCTGAAATGAGATAACATCCTGAATTTGTGGGGTGTGGGGTTTTAATATATTATTCTTATTTAGATTTGCTTTAGGTTAAGAATCATTGTTTTGTGTCAATTGGAAAAACTTCTCTATATTTAGGATTACTTATTTCTGCATTTAGTGAAATTTCATCTTCAGTTTCAACAGTGTAAGTTGGGACTGTTGGGAGTCTTTTCTTGTACATTCTTCCTTGGCCATGCTTTCCTGCCCTTTTACTTGTGTTGACATTAATACTTGTTTAAACTGCCAGCTAATTCAGTGGCTTGAACCTGCTGAAAACTAAATAAGCAAAACAGTTTTTATGCGAACCAGCTGAGTAATGGCTTACTCCATCTCTGTGCTGTGTCCAAAAATACTGCTGAAAATGCTGAGTCCTTCAAATATGGCCACTTTTCTGAACAAAATGGTGAAATTACAAAAATATGCAAAATCCTGTATCTTATTTTATATTAAACTCTTCTGTTACTGCTGTTTGAATGCAATTGCAAGCATGGTGCTAAAATAAATTAAGATAACTTTTAATTAAAATTTTTCAATTTTTTGAATGTCATTGATGCTTCTCTTTGAAAGATTTGTTTATAAAGTCTAATAACTAAATTATGTTGGTAATAGGGAGCAACCAGTAGTTTTGCTACCTTCAGACCTTTAATTGTAAAGGTATTCTCTGATGTACTTGCTCCATACTGAGCACTGTATAAATGGCATTATTTCTAGATCACAGAGGTTTTTTTCCTCAGGTATCACTTGCCAAGCCAAAGGTAAACGTTATGTCCTTTTCTCATCTTGATCTCAGACTTCAAAGAGTTTAAGATTCTTTCCAGTCCATCAATTAAATATAGAGCTTTCCCATTGTGAAAACACCTACAGGGCTGTTTCGAAAGCCTGTTGCCAGTAATGAGTTTTGGATTGGGTCCGTGAAAAGGTCTTTGCTGTGGTAGCTGTCCACATTACATCTGTGGGAAATTGCTGATTGTAGGTAAGGACTTTTTTTTTTTTTTTTTTTTGTCTCCTCTCAAAGGGTGGTTCTGCCAAGATGCAAAAGTGGCTTGCCCCAAGTGTTTCTTGGCACCACCCGGGAGAATATCATTGTTGCATGTGAAGCTCAACATGCTGCAGTGATTATGTTTTTATTTTTTTATGAGGAAGAGGAGAATAGGTCTTACTATCATGTCTCCTTATTTCTAAACTTAAGTTTAGGTATTGTAATTTTCTCCATCTAAACTCTTAACACAGAAGTGAAGCAGCAATTCTCCCCCGCGCTGCCCGCCCCTTTTTTTTTAAGTGACATTTTTGATTACATAGTCGCTCTAGGTAATTGCCTAACATCTAGTTTTGGTAACACAAGGAGGGTCTGTGGGAAGAAAGAATGTGTGGGAGTCCCTGGGCAGAGCTGTTGCTGCTCATTTGGAGATTGCAACCTGCCATTAACATTTACAAGTGAAATATTAGAAAAACCTTGTATTAAAAGTTTCAAAGAGCTGCTAGTGAGGGAAAGGAGAGGTGAAGGGGGAAGAGAAGTGACTGTCATCCAAAGAGGGGAAAAATAATATACTGTTGATTTAAGTGTAAACACTTCCTTGGTGATACAGTGAAAGAGAGCAGCAATTGTCCTTGATGCTTATACAAAAATCAAGTTCTTATGAACTAAATCTCACTGTCACTGATTCTAATTCAGTGCAGGAGAATTTAAAGGTCTGTGACAATCTGTTCTCTTTTGAAGACCTTTATCTAAATTGAAGAAGAGTTTGCTTTGAATGAAAGAGGAGATGAAAAACACATTATGTGGACTTCAGTCATAACCGGCCCTGAAAGAAGAGAGGGGATTCCAGATTTGAATTTGCTCTGTGCTATGATTGACATAAAAACATGTAAAAGCACCTGTCCTTCTGCAAAATGCAGACAGGTGTGGAACATCTGCAATACAAATATGCATTCATCTGCAAACAAAGATTTTTAAAGCTTAAAAATATATTAACTTAAAATCCAAGCAAACACCTTTTTTGTTTGTTTGATTTGAGTTTTCTTCAAAATAAGCTTCTAGTTTTCAAAAACCTGTTTTTATGAACTTGTTCTCTTAAAAAGGACATTTAATGCAACAGTGCAAAAGCTGAAGCTTCTTTTATTCTTTGTGAAACTTTTGGTTGTTGTCAGCTCTGGGCTCCATCCGAGACCTACTGACTTACAGTTAGGACTTTGTTTCCTTATTTTTGACCTTTGGGTTTAAGGATGTTAGCATGAATTAAGTGGAAATATGCTTTTGTGGCAACCACTTTTATATAATAAGAAAACTTAGAGTGTTGCAGTCTGTAACTATAGAGTACCTCAAAAGAGAAGCTGAGGACTTGATTGTTTTAAATAGTCTAATATGATTGCTAAATTACACCTTATGTAATTCTCCAAAAGGGAGAGTAGAGTGGGGCTGTGTTGTGTAAGCATTACATTTGCAATACTGACTCCACTCCACAAGAGGATCCAGTTTAGTTCCTAAGTAACAGGTTGACCCTGGCTGGACACCAGGTGCCCGCTAAGCTGCTCTGTCACTCCCCTCCTCTGCTGGACAGGGGGCAGAAAATACAACAAAAGGCTTGTGGGTTGAGATAAGGACAGGGAGGGATCGTTCTCCAAATACTGTCATGGGCAAAGCAGATACAACTCAGGGAAATTAGTTTCATTTGTTACCAGTCAAATCAGAGTAGGATAATGAGAAATAAAAACAAATCTTAGACAAATCTGAAGTTGAGCCCAGGAAGAAGGGAGGGGTGGAAGATGTTCTATCTCATCCCCCTCCAGCAGCACAGGGGGATGGGGAATGGGGGTTGCACTCAGTTCATTGCACATTGTTTCTGCCACTCCTTCTTCTTCGGGGGAGGACTCCTCACACCCTTCCCCTGCTGCAGCATGGGGTCCCTCCCACAGGAGACAGTTCTACATAAACTTCTCCAACCTGAGTCCTTCTCATGGGCTGCAGTTCTTCATGAACTGCTCCATCATGGGTCCCTTCAGGAACAGACTGCTCCAGCATGGGTTGCCCACAGGTTCACAAGTCCTGCCAGAAAACCTGCTCCACCGTGGGCTCCTCTCTCTCCAGAGGTACTGCCAGGAGCCTGCTCCAGCATGGACTTCCCATGGGGTCACAGCCTCCTTTGGGCATCCAGCTGCTCTTGCATGGGGTCTTCCATGGGCTGCAGGTGGGTATCTGGAATCTCTGCTCTGGCAGCTGGAGCACCTCCTTCCCCTCCTTCTTCACTGACCTTGGTGTCTGCAGGGTTGTTTCTCTTACATATTCTTACTCCCCTCTCTAGCTGCAATTGCTTTTGTGTAGCTTCTTTTCCCTCTTCTGAAATATGTTATCACAGAGGTGCTACCACTGTTGCTGATAGGCTCAGCCTTGCCCAGCAGTGGTCCACCTTGGAGCTGGCTGGTATTGGCTCTGTTGGACATAGGGGAGAATTCTAGAAGCTTCTCACAGAAGCCACCCCTGTAGCCCCTCTCTACTAAACCCTGACCATGCAAACTCAATACATCTTGCTACAGTTAATAGGATATTTTTGTTGCTGCATTGGTCCAGTTAAAATAATACTCCAGAAAGATGGGCTCTAATCCTGTCTTTGGACAGACTCTCTGTGCTTCCTTTTCTCCTTTGTGAAAGATGACATTTCCTCTGTAAACATAAAACCCCATGTTGTTTAGGAGTCTCTCTCTTTGCAGTGAAGCATGCATCTCAAACCCACACCTTCACAAGCTAGTTTGTCTCATTGTGTTCCAGCCCTTCACTATGATTTAGATTGCACTGCTTGCTTGTGCTGCTGGGGAAGCAGAAAGGATGTGCTTCTTACAAGGCCTAATGCAGGGTTATCATAAAGGCTGCTAAGAGCTCCTTCTTGTGCTTCTGTTGTGATGCCATCATCCCACAAGTGCAAGCAGGCGTACAGCATCTCTGCTAGTTGGTGGCTTTAAGTTGTGCTTACAGGGCAGCCCAGTTTGTACAGCCATACTCAGTCAGCTGGGGTATTGAGGGCTGCCCAGCTATATGACAGCATGGAAGTCAGCTCCAAGCCAACCTCACCCAACTTTCTGAGACCGTGGGTATATTCTTAGGCTATGGTAGGGGCCAGCTGACACTGTTTCATTACTTAGTTCAAGAGAAATACACTGAGCATCACCACCAACAACTAAGGACTTCTGGGCTTTGCATCATTTAAAGGCTGCCTTTGTCTAGTTGTTTCTGTATAGCCTAAAGCACCTGCTGGCTCAGGTGTTCTGAAAAAGTGCTGCTAAGATAACTCTGCTCTGTTGGGCAAGAGATGGGTTGATGTTGACAAATGAAATAATTCCAGGATCTATGAAACCCATGGTCTGTTCCTTGACTAGGAATAGATTGCTTTATATGGCTGTGAACTTCATAAATAGTTGAACTTTGCGCAGCTTGCCTAGCTTGCAAACAATTTTGGTAAGGATGTTGAGATACCATTAGATTATGCGTAGTTCACAAAGTATAGATGAAATATGCACAGTGGTAGATATATTTTTTTCCCTTACCAGTAACCATACTCACTGCATTGATGTTAATGGAGCTGCTTATTAAGATCTTGCAGCTTGACTATATGCAATTTAATGTATTTAAAAGATGTGTAAATGTGGTGCTTAGGGACATGGTTTAGTGGTGGACTTGGCAGTGTTAGGTTAACAGTTGAACTCAATGGTCTTAAAGGTCTTTTCCATCCTAAATGATTCAGTGATTCTATTTGATGAAATGCTACAATATGCCTTGTGCTGCCTGCATGGAAGAGCAGATCAAATCTAAATTGAAATACATCGTGTTTTATTGCCTTGGGGTAATTGTGCATAGCATACAGCCTTTGAAATTAGAAGCTAGTTGTCTATTAAAACCAGTTGTTTATTGCCACTCAGAGTAGGTGTGCGTCATAGTGTATAGGTTTGCAAAAACAGTAGTGACCAAACTTGCCTGCTCTTCGCTGAAAAGTCCTGACACTCAAGAAAAGTCCCACAGCCAAATGTGTTCATGGCTAGCAGTCTGTCATGTTAACTTCTGGGGATCCTGGCTCTTCTGATGACCATTCAGTGCCTCCCCTTTAACCCCAGGAAAGGGCTCATCTACTTTCCCTGTTGAAAGTGAAAAGTATCAGCTGCCTTTTGTGATCAGCCTTGCTGAAGTTGCATGCTCTAAAAGTCTTAGCAGTTACCCAAACTTGAGGGGTGCTTGGTGATACGACCAAGAGACAAGCTCTACTGCTAACAAAGATCTGTTTTCTGATACTTTCAGTGGCACACTTTATTCTGACTGTGTTTTCACCTATACTTAATACTTTTCTCTCCTGCACAGATCTGTGTGTGTGTGTGTGTTAGCCCAAATGCTCTTCAGTGGGGCTTTACTGCTTTTCAGCTCAGAGATTTGGTTAGAGCTATGTGAACTCACCATGTAGTATGGCTTGGTGAAGATAGCAAAGGAGCAGGACTGAAACTCGGGAGAGCAAAATAATTTGAATGGAAAATATCTGGTAAGATTTTTCTATGAACGAGCTCTTCCAGGTGGGGGAGAAAAAGGATCAAAAATAAAGAATATTAAAGACAAATTGATGTCTGGATTATCAGTTCAGGAAACGCCAGAGTCAAACTGAGTGGAAAGTTTTCCCCTGAAGTCCCCATGGAATTTTTAAAGACAAATCTAAATGGAGAACAGCACGGATTTACGTCTTTGTCTACAAGAACAGAATAATTATTGGCAGCCAGCAAAGAAACTCCAGATTCGTGGCAGAAAAAGAAAGAGGTGTGGCTCAAAGACTTGAACTGAGTCGATTTAAGGTCTTTCAGGGGCAAGTGTAAGATTTCTATATGTAGAATAGAATAAATTTGTGGTCATGCAGAGAAATTAATAATGTTGGTTAGGGCTTGAAAATACATATATACCAGTATTGGTTTCTTTGAGTATTTTCACAGGCTGGAATGATGTCTGAACATATGCCAAATGCATTGTATACAGCAAGTAAGGTCTACCTATAAAGGAATATAGAAGTTCTAACCTCTGACTGTGGCCTCTCAATTTTAAAAGCAAGACTTATTTTGAATATTTTAACAAAAACACAATTTCTATTTCACATTTTAATCTGAAATGAGAGGGAAGATAGTTGATGCTGTCTCCCAGTTTGAGCAGACTGAGAAATATATGTGGATTTTAGGTGCATAAAAGTTCAAACTGATTTCTTGATTGCTGTGGAGAGTGTTGGGTTTGGTGGTTTGTTTTTTTTTTTGTGTAGTAGATCAAGCTGTTTTTTTGATCTGTTTGATGTTTCTGGAATTGTCTAAAGCAGTGTTAGGCTGGTTTTACTCCCCTCCCTTCCTCTCTCTCTAATCAGTATTTGTGTCTAGTGAAGAGGAAGAAGTAAGGATTTTGCTTCGGTCCACTTGAGTCAGTATTCCTATACTGTGCAAAGATTTTTGGTGAAGACTTCATAGGCTTTTTAATATTGCTGGTTTAGTACCATCTGCTAGTTCTGTGGGGATGTGGGAGTGTGAGTTATGGACTGTGTGCTCTGAGGCTTGTACAGAGCAAGATTCAAAGCAGGGCAGGGAGAGTAGTCTGGGCCTCTGTGTCCTTGAAGCCTTCTCCTCCAAATGCCCTGCTGAACTTTAAAGAAATTTCACAGGTCAGTCCAGTTTAATTTTTCTGCAGATTAACGTGAAAGATGGACAAATGCATATGACTGTCATCAGCAGGGGTAGTTCACATGGCGTCGCTGTCTAAGGTGTGTTTTAATGTCTGCTCTTCTGAAGAGAATTTGAACTGAGACACCAAAAGATATGGCCGGGGGAAGTAGCTTCTCTTTTTCAGGCAGAACAGTGGCTTTTTTGTTACCTGGCTCTGGGGACTTGTTCTGACCACCTCTCCTTAATGCTTCTGTGAATAGAACAAGAGCTTCCAAAACATAATTTGATTTTTTTAGTAATCCGTTCCATTTAAAATGTGCACTCTGCTTTAATAGTAACAGACAGGTTTTAGGCATAGACAAGTTCTTGACAATTTGTTAAAAATGAAACCTTTTTTGGAAATATACTATGAATGACTTTTTGAGATACGCACTAGGATCCAGACTGTGGTTTGTGTGTGAACAGTGAGGGCAAACCTGCAGCACAGGCACTGGGACTCCAGTGGGATGTGGGAGACTGAAATGCACATCTCTCTTCTACCCAATTAAAAAATGAAAGCAAGTGTTGAAATCTTGACAACTCTTACAAAACCAAAAAAGCACCCTAATCTGTGTATGTCCCACCCAACTTCCCATATTCTCCTATTCTGACCAACTTTATTTCACTGTTTGTTCATTGAAAATACGGTTGGTTTATACTCTGAAAATCTTGACATGTAGCCTGCTTGAGAGTATATTTTCCAAATTAAGTCATCTTTATGTATCATTTCTTAAACATAGAAGCACCCAGTTACATTCAGGATACAATTTTCTTGTGGGAAAGGAAGGTGGAGCAAAAAGAGTCAATTGAGCTGATCATGCACAGAGAAGAAAGCAGAGAAGCATTTTTCCAAGAGCCAAAAGGACCAACTTAATCCTTGCTAACAGTCCTGTGGAGATCAATATTCAGCAGACAGGATTATACCCTTCTGAGATTGTGCCTTGCCTTTCACGTGCAGCTCCTTGCTCGTGTCCCTCTTGCTCACCTGTCTGCTCTGTGAAGCTTGCCTGATCCCACTAAGGGGGACTAAGACCAACTCTCAGCAGATTTGTCTTCCACATCTTGCATGTGGTAACATGTTGACTGAGAGAAATTAGTCTGAGAAGAGGTAGCTGCCCAGGATAGTTCAAGAGGGACTAAAGTTGGTATGGTTGCCAGCAGAAAGAGACCTAGAAGTGGGGGCTGCACAGAGGCTTAGCAGAAGCAACCTAAGGATGGCTTGATTAGAGAGAAGTCTTGGGAAATAAAGAGAAGAGTAAACCTGGGGAAGGAAAAAGCTTGCTACTTAGTATAGAGTCTCAGCAGCTGATTTCACAGGAGAGATGTTATGAAATCCTGCACAAGAGGGCATAAAATGCAAAAGGTGGCCAATGTTTGTGCATGTAATCAAAAGGCAGCAAAATGTGACTGCTCTGCCTGTTTGAGCTCATGCAAGGGAAACTCCAAGTGCTGTACCAGGAGAGCACAGTGAACGTTTTTTGAAGATGGGACTTTATAGACCTTTAGCTTGGAAAAAGTCTTGAGTCCAGCTGATGCAGGGAAAACATGTAATTGTTTGGAAAAGACCATCTATACCTATTGTAAGCCCTATTGCTTGGGCTTCTCCTTTGATGAAGGAAAGACAGTTCTTCTCACATCAGTCCAGTGACAACCAGCTACTGCTCAGCCTTGAAAGGGCAGGATCATCTGCCAAGAGCCTGGTTTGTGGTGTTGTGTTCCTCTAGAAGGAGAAGACTTTTGCTCTGGTCACCTGTAGTCAAAGCCCCACCAAAGAAAGATGTCGTGGACGGCAAGGAATACAGTCTGATTCTGAGAGGGAGAGTTAATTCATCACAAAATTATCTTCTTGGGCATCCTGAAGAAAAAACAACATAAAGCAGCCAAGGATTCAAATGTATGTTCCCCAAACCACCTGCATCAAATCAAGCTACTCTAGGAACTTATCTTCTATCAACAAGTGGTTTCAGAAGGTGTCTTTTAAACGTTGTTCTCCAGAGCAGCATTTTGAAGGTAGCTCTGCAGTGTCTATAAGGTTCATCAAGTGCTGCAAAATCGGAGCTGGCTGTACTCTCTCTGATCCCCGCAGTGGCTGGTGTGAGATGAGGGCTGCAAGAACAGAGTAGAAAATAAGTTTGATAACACGGATTTATGTTTGGGGATTTTTTGTTGTTGTTGCTGGCGGCTGCAGGGCTGACAGAGGCAGGGGGGCTGCCCCTGCTGCCTCCAAAACATTAAAAAATAAGAATAATGAAACAGTCTGCAGCACTGCTGCTGGTTTGGTGTGAGGCAAATTTGCTATTCTCCCGCAGCACTCTGTTCTCCATCCAGCTGAAAAACAATCTAAAATCCCTACCTGCAGAATTAAATAAAATTATTTCCTCAGTCTTCTGTGGAGCCCTTTGGCTGGACTAATGCCAGTACGAGGCCATTGGCCCTGCCTGCCTCCCTGAGCTGGCCTCCTGCGCCACTGTGCTCTGCCGAGGGACGTGTCCTCCATCTCGAGTATATGAGATAACTGTCTTACGCTGCCTGGAGAAGAAACTGGGAATAATTTGAGGGAATGATCTAGTAATAAAGATCGGGTGTTGATGAGTGAGGACATAGCCTAGCTTAACAACTCCTGTTTTCTGACAGCTGTTTGCTGTTTTGGGACAGGAAAAGTGATTTTTCTGCTTTAATTCAAGGTGAATGCTGTACTCTGACTCCCTGCTCATTTAAGACTTAGGCAAGAGATATTTAAGGCAGTCTGAAGTATTTTTGCAGCTAGCTAGTCCATGAATTATAGCAGATTTGGCCTATTTTTGGAGGGTTTTGAGGCAGAGATGGTTACAAGAGCTTGCAGAAAGGACATGACTTGCTTCTGTAAAATTCTCCTTAATGTGCCAGCATCTGGGTACCTCAGACTCAATGATAATTAGTCTGTAGGCTTCAGAAACATTTTATTGCCTGTCATGTCTCATGTTTCTGGAGGTGGGGAGAAGTAAGACCTTCAAACCTAGTGGAAGCACAAAATTCTTGTTTGCATTTTCAGATGAAGCTCCAGCTCCAAGCTGGAGGCCAGCTATGATTGCATCTTATATCTTGCTAGCTTTTGTCAGTTTATTTTTGTCATCCCATGAGTACTACCTTCTCTGTCCCACTATATTCTGCATAAAATCTTGCAGGAAGGACAGCAATACTGGTAGCATTATACCATCTGAAATGGCTTTTTAAGGGTGATATGAGATTCCAAATAATTCCTTTGGTGCTGGAAAGGGAAATCTTTCATTGGAAGAAAGGTTGCGGACAATTCTAAACCCTGGAGCTTTGGGGATAGTTTATTTCCTGTTTTCATTTTGCTGAAATTTAAGATAAATTTTTCTATCAAAATTTCTGTATATAATTGGGCAATAAAGTCAGTATGCTGGGGAGCTGTGGATGGCTTCAGTTTCTATGGTTCTTACAAGAAAAGATGGAGAAGAGGCAAGGCTTCTTAATTTGTTTTACATGAAAGCCCAGTGTACTGGCTTGTCTACCACTGCAGTATTTCGTCTGTCTGCTGACAGAGTTGAGTAACATGCCTGCAACCCAGGGGGTTTTACTGGACAGATGTTACGCTATTCAAGGTCTAATCATCTCTATGACATGAATGGGGAAAAAAAGAAATGCAATTCTGAGTGTGTGCCTGATGTCTGCTAACACACAACTTTTGTTGCAACCAGTGGGAAAGCATGCTTGACTCAGGCTTAGCACCCGCCTTACTGCACCTTACAGCACAAGTATTGATTTTTTTTTTTTTTTCAGTTGTAACTTGTGATTGTGCAAAGGTGTTAGTTTAGCTTTTTTTAATTGCTCTTTCACAAGCTCCAAGCTTTTGCCCAGACAAACAAACTGTTCTGGTGAGTGCTGCGCTTTAAGCCTTTGCACCTGAGTATGGGCCCTCTGAGGAAGTGACCAGCTCTGCTAACAAATCTGTGAGCTTAAGACACTTGTAGGTAACAAGGTGGTGAGAAAGTCAGAAGATTAACCTTGTGCTACATTAAGATCAATAAAATGAGCATTTGCCACTCAAAATCTGGATTTCAAAATGCCTGCTGTATCAACCCAGGCACAACTTGGCAGTAATTGCTGTAGAGTATCTAAATTAATGAGGTTTCTGATAGGGCAACTGTTAAGAAGGACTTTGCAATGCACATCAATTCCTCCAAATGCACTTTTCCATTCAAGGGGGAGTTTTGGTCATTCAGATCCTTGCAGACTAGTTACTGAGGCACAAAATCTGCAAAACACTTTTAAGCTTATCCTTAAGCACTTTATTTTTGATGAAGGGAAGACATAAGCTCTTAATTATCTGTGCTGAACAGGAGCTGGGCGGCTACTTGAGTATCTTTTAAAACACTTTACAGTAGCTGTGCCCTGAAATGCAGAGCCCAGGAAGCTGCTGCCTTACCCTCTAACTGCACTTCTGTGAATATGCTCGCTAACCTTCAAGTAAATGGTGCCTTACATCTGACTGCGTTGGAATTTTGCCTGTCCTGAGAACTTATCAGTTTAGGAGAATAGGCATAATGCTGTATTCAGCTTTAACTGGAGTGCTTTTGATAACTGCCCATTTTATCCAAATACTGCTGAGTGAAGGATTATTAAATAATCTGAAAGACAAATGGAGGATTAAGTCAGGAGGGGAACAGACTTTGTATTTTTTATGTTTCCATCTTTATCATAACCAGGTGTTGGTAGACACTTAGCCCTATCAATGCAGCCAGCACTTTGGAGTTCTCAGCAGGAGTCAGAAAAAGAAGTAAAAGACACCACCACCACCCGTTCCCCCCCATCCCCTCCCCAAAGCAGCAGGCAATCACAGCTGTTCTCAAGGAGAAGGTTTGTGTCAGCAGATCTTGCACAGCTCAGCTCAGAAAATTTGTGTCAGCAGCCATAAAAGCTGGTCCATCAGCATTTCTGTTTTATTCCATACACAAAATGCATATTACTGAACAATTATGCCAAAGGCAGGGAATATTTCTTGATAACACAACTTGGAAGTAGCATCTTCCAGTGGGAGCAATTCAAGTCATGTGCTGCAGAAATCTGTGTGGGTTTAGATGCAAATCCTTGTTGCTGGTACTTACCATAAGATTGTCTTGGGAGCCAAGTCCTTTGGTGTTACATCTTGGCCAAGGTAGTCTTGGCCTGATCCAAAGTCCATGGAAATCAGTGATTTCCTGGAAATTCTAATGACCTTCCAAGCATGCCCCTCAAAAGCATATTCATTATGAAGGAAGCTCGGTGATGGTGGGGGTTAGATTTTTGGCCTCCAGAGTCTTCAGAGAATACATAAAATGCACACTGAATTCACTGTGCAGTTGGGATCTAGCCATCATAAAAAGCAGGACAGAGAGCTGGGAAGAATTTTGAATACAAACTGATTTACTGCTTTAATAATGTTTATTGCTCTATCTCAACCACAATTCAACTGTGTTTTGGCTGCCTCCATTAAGAAAGATGTTTTTATTCTTCTGTTGACAGAGGTCACAGTTCAGAACAAATATTTTATTAAATAACTTTGGTGGAGAAGCAGAATTGGATTTTAATTTTAGTTTTAACGGAATGAGCCCTGCTTTTCTCTCCTGTAAATAAGCAACAACCTGCTGCATAGTTCCCATCTCTGCTGACTGGCAAGCACAAGTTCTTCAAGAAACAAATGAAAAACCCAAGCAAAAATGCATGCTTGAAGTGGTTAAGCAGAAGAGGAGCATAAAATCACCAGACACTCATTATGGATTTATCTCTGGTCATGTACAGAAGCTTGACTAATTAATTGCACAAGGCTCCAAGTCTGATTTCTGAAACTAATGCAGACCTCTGTTAGGATGTGGAGACTCTGGTGATCCAAATCAATGTGGAAATTGCTGTGATGCTGAGATCCACTTTGCCTACTTGTCGGTTGTTACCAATCTGCTGCTGGATGCAGCTGGCACGGCAGATTTCATAAAGCACCCTCTTCTTTTAAGCAGCCTTTGGTGGTGTTTATGATAGATCTGGATGCCTGTGCAAGGCAGTGAAGGGAGGGCAATGATAAGGCATGCTCAGAAGTGTGCTGCTGAGCTGCTGGTGCCAGGTGCTACCCTCCAGTTGGGGTGGGAGTGGTGTCACCAAAACAACTTTAAAAAAAAAAAAAGCCCAAACACTGCTAACAGAAACAACAAAGACTGTGCCAGCTGCTCTGCAGGAGGTATCTGGCCACAGCTGAAGCCAGACTTAAAGGAAGACAGTGTCTACCTAAGCTAACATTGATTTTAACAAAATGATACCAAAGGATGCAAGTTAGCAGAAATATTTTCATGGAATTGGTTTCTCTTCCTTTCTCATTCAAACCTTCTCAACCTGAAATCAAGAGACTCTCAGAATGAGAGAGAAAAGCCCAAACAATTATGTATACAGTATTTTCTGTTTTTTCTAAGGTATTCAGTCAAAAAAAATACATTTTATCCATGTCAGAAAGAGTCTGGCATACTTTAAAGCCTGGTGACTATTCTTAAGCTTAATCTATTTTTACAGATTTTTATTTTTGTATATAGATTTTATTTCTTTTCAACAAATGTGAACTAATTTTTTTTCCCCTTCATGGGTCTGAGTTTTTTTCCATTCATCTCAATGCAAATTGTACAGGACCTCTCACTGTCTTTTACAGGGCAGCACTGACCTCTTCGTGTGGTTTTTGGAGAGAGGTGTATGGATGTTACAGCCTCCTCTAACCAGAGAAGCCAGCCTTTGTGCTTGCGATTCATCCGAGGACATCTTTTGCAGCATTACTTATCCATAAATGCCAGTCTCTTGGGCTGGTAGAGGGGGGCACTGTACTTCTGTGGCAGTTGTTTTGGGGAAAGCAATGACATTGCTTTATTCAAGGTTAATAACGGAACAACAGGTTTTGCTGTGTTGTTTTTTATGAATTTTTAGCCATACATGTAGGCACAATGCTGTTCATCTCACAAAGTGAAAACAAATGCCTTGAGGACTAGTTGCAGATGTTTCTGTGTAAACCAAAGCATAGTTCTTTAGGATATCATACCATATTGAATACCTCCCCACCTCCTAGGGACTTGAGTTGATAGTCATGTCCAGTGTTCATCTGTTTTCTCAAGTCCTCCTCTACAGCAGCACCTTAATACCTCTGATGTGCAGGATACCATATACCTTCTTTCATGTAGGTTCTGAGCCCTGCACTGCCCAAGTGTGTTGGTAGGTACTGCAGTGTTTTTATTACCTTCCTCATCTCTCTGCATACTTTCCTGCAAGTTATCTAGAAGCTAAGATGTCCTTTCCATTGGTTAGTGGTATCCATGAAGTGGGTGAAACTGGAGGAGAGAAGCTCCGGAGAGTTTGTAATCCTGTAATCCTTCAACAATTCAAGTAATTTTAGTGACTCATGAAAAGATAACAAGTGTCAACTGTTTCTCTTTGACTTTGAAAATCAGATGGCAAAACCCCTCTAGTTGCCTAGGAGGGAGGAAAGGAAGGGGATCAGTTGATTCACTTGAAAATTAGTCACACTTTCCTCTCTGTCCAGCCTGTCTTAGTGTCTTCAAAAACATGTTTTTCTGATACAGAGCTTAAACTGATTTTTTTTTCAGCTTTAGCCCTTTACACTATTACAACTCATCCCAATGGAAATACTTCTTTTCCTTTCATTTTTTATGTGAATATTTATATAGTTATCTAGCTGTTTCCTTTAATTCTTCTCCCTTCAGGACAAATAAATTTAGTTGTTGTCAGCTTACTTTCAAAGTTGTATTTTTAAATAATAAGACTGTTAAATATAGTTGAAAGCAGATAACAGATAACGCATGTGAGGTTTCACAATAATTCAGGCTTTTTGAGACAATAAGGTCCATTTTACTAAGACCAGTAATCCAATATTATGAATTAGTCCATTGTCAGAAGTTTTTGAACATTCGAAATAAAAACTGGCTTTTAAAAATAATCTACTGTGTGTTACTGGCATGTAAAAGCCTATTGTCAGACTTGATGTAAATTCTCCATCTCCATTACAATGAGAACTTGAATGTTTAATTTTTAAACACTGACTTTTTTTTTTTTTTTTGCATGTTAAAACACTGTAAAATAGTTTAGAAATTCTTGTGACATCTGACATGGGACTTCATGGTGCCTGATGAAAGTTTTGCATGTTTCCTCACATCCTGCTCTGTCGATGTTAATGCTATTCATGCTTTAGCTAATGGGACTGGAAGAAGTCCAGGCTTATCTGTCTGTTCCTGGGGGAACGGGAAGATCCCGGAGATTATGGGATTCAGAGATTCTTAACTTCTAAAGCAGTTGTTTAAATAGCTAGTAACTGAAAAGTTTAATATATATTTGCAAAACCTCTTACGTACAATTTGTATACTGAATAGAATCCTGTAGTAAGCTTTTTAGGGGGCACTGTCTCCTGGAAAATTAATGTAGAAGTTAACAAAGATGTAATGACTAGAATTTGACAGAAGTCAGCTCTTAGCTCAATAATACATCATTGCCTATTTGATTTGTTCACTATAATTTTTACACACAATATTGTGAAGTCATTACTGGTAGTATATACAGATCTTCTGTTTAGCTCAGATTTGTAGATATGCTGTTGAACTGAAAAGTGGAAATGATGAGGATTGGAGGTTTGTCACCGCTTCCTAAGAACGTGACTACCGCTGGTTAAAGCTTCTGAGTGCACTTCAGGGTGGAGTTACTGAGATGACTGCACCAAAACTAAGAATTATTCTGTAGGCTGATCTTTTTAATGGTTTGGCCAGTAATTTGAGCTTTGCAAACTCATGCCTTTGACACCAAGCACTGGATATTTTAAAGCAGGCTCATAATGAGTGATGGAAATTTACCTTTTCCAGGTGACACCCTAGACACATTGCCAATGTACCTAGTTTGAATTTACTAAGCAAGTAAGCAATAAAGTAAAAGTCTACAGGGATATATAAAACTAGTGTTCCTCGGATTTACTGCCAATGGATACATGATGAGTATGATGAAGAGGCACTTTATGCTGACTTTCTAATAACTCTCTGCTAAACTATGTATTTCGGGCAGTTCTGTCAGCTTTATTGTTACTTTTTAATTTTGGTCTAAAGATTTTTATCAGATGCTATTGTTCCCTTTGGGATTATAGGATGCATAAATTTCTCAAGATGAGAGAGATTCTGTGATTCATTTTTCTCGGGCACTGTTGGTTAAGGAAACTCCTTACCAGTGCCTGTAGTGTTGTTTTTTACTCTGAATTCTTTTCTTAAATCTTCAGTTTGATTTAATATTACTTACAGAAAATAAGTTTCCTTTCTGTATGAGTGCAGGAGCTCTGTATATTGGTTTGAATAAAGGAAGCCTTATACTTTTCATTGTTGTAAAGAAATTGCGTTTGAATTCCCATAATTTTGTTTGTGTTACAACTGAGTTCAGCCTGTGATTGTGCTGAAAGAAGCTAGAAAACTGAAGCCCTTCGTGAAAACCTGCTGCCCTAAAAATAAATGTAGATTGGTTTATCTTCATTTTTAAGATTCAAGCAATTTAAGCCTTATATCTTTGAAGTAACTATTAAAACTATGTGCATCTTGGCACTATGTGCTAATGACATAAAAGAGGCTTGCTTGTCCAGCATAGGTAGCTGCTGCCGTAGGCCTGACTGGCGTCTTGTGTCTGATACACAAGGGCACTAATATCTCCTCACTCCAGTGATACACTGCCCAGCCCTGCATAGACATAACTACACTGAAGACCACCTCTAATGTCCAGAAATATTTTATAGAATAAAAAAATACAAAACTAAATTTTACCATTTCTTGGAAACAGCTGGATGAAAGCTGATACATGTTTTAATTTAATTTCTTGTAAAATGCTTTGACTTTCCAGTAAGAGCCCACAGAAGCAACAAGAATCTTTGGGCTTAGCTCAGATCTTCAAGGACAAGTGTCCAGTTATTCACTAAATATCCTGCCTGGCCTCCAGCTGCTGCTCCAGAAGTCTGTGCATTTCTGTTAAATCCTGTGTTCTATCTACCAACCTTGTGTGGCTGTTCTGGTTGCAATGGCGTCGGTGTGGATCAAGCTGAATCAATCTCCAGAGTCTTTTGACTATGTTTGCTTTGACTTTACAGGTAGGTCACACCCTCAGCTCTCAGATAGATGTGATTAGGTGTCCAGTGCTAGCCAAGATGCCCTCATACTGTCATCCTGGTTCTCAGCTACTGCTCCAAAAGGACACTTGTCTCACAAAAGTCTTGTGTCATATCTGCCAGCCCTGGCTGGACCTCTGGAGTGTCTCAGAGGTATTAGACACTGCTTCATCTAGAAGCTGGTGTCAAAGCAGAGAGCCCTGCTCTATCTGTTACCAAAGAGCCATTGCTGTCCTATTGTACTTTTGGAGAAGAGATTCATAGGGACAAACTGGTAGCAGCCCATTCTACCTTCAGGAAACTTATCTAGGGATAGGATTAATTTCACCCAACTTTAGAGACCAAACTCTTAGCTAGTCTACAGAGGGAGTCTAGATAACTACCTTAGTGATACAAACACCTTAGAAGGGTTTTGTGCTGTGGAGATACCTGAGATGAGTGAAATGATGGTGCCTGCTTCTTCCTTGTGACTGAAGAGGAAACCTAGAAGACAAATCTGAACTGCAGCTCAGATTATATGTCTGCATGGTATGCTAAAGAAACCATGATTAGACTGCAAGTGTGCACTACAGTACAGCCAGGCATACTGTCCAGATAGCCCAGGAACTCAAGCATCCAGGGTGCTTTGTCTGATGGTTTGTCAGACACTGCTGCAGCAAGTGTCTGGGGACTGTCTGTGAGACAGCAGTGTGAGAAGGAGGTGGGATGCACCATGCTCATGGCCACTTGGGAGAGGACTCTTATCAGGTAGCATAGGTATGGCTTTAAGATATTGCCATTGAAGAGATGAAGGTAGCTATGCAGGTGTACCCAGGTCAGAATCCATGCCTGGGAAATTCACCATATGGGCAGGGCTACGGCCCACTAAACTATCCCCACCCTGTCCCGAAAACACCAGTTAATGAGCTCCATGGCTATGTGAAGCCATTTTATGTGAAATTCAATGTAGATTAACTGCTTAAATATTTATCCAGTTTCTCGGGGGTATATGGCACATGCCAAGTTCTACATTGCTGCTGCTACACTACAGTTGTACTTATACTCATTAGCCTTAAGGTTAATTGGAGCTTTTCTAGAAGTGTTGCACTAAGTGTGCAATACAGACGTAGTTCTTTTACAGGGAACTGCTTGTACCTCTTGAGAAATCCCCGGGGCAAATGAAGACACTTATTTCCTCTGTGTGGCAGCAGAAGTTCTCTGGGGAAAGTCCCGTGGTGCTGGCCCTGGGCTGTCTAACCAAGAGGACAAGATTATTGCCTTTGAGTACATGACAAACTGCATAGTTGTATGACAGTCTAAGATCTAACTACTACTTTTGTTCTCTTTGTCGTCTCCTCATCCTACTATAGATACATATATACACACACGCAGAGACACACACACACATACTGTAATGGGGAATGGGGGTGGCTATTCTCATAGTTGTATTTTGAAAGCTAAAACTAGGCTTTTGGTGTTAAAAATGGCATATGATGACCAGAGTGGGGGTTCAGCTTTGCCTCCTCTCCCTGTTTGCTCGGTAACCATAGCTACTGCACTTTCCTTAGCAGAAGCAGATTTCTCACAGATCCTTCTTGTAGAATTACTGATGCAATAACTTTACAAATACCAGCGGAAAGGTTCTCCAATAGAGATCGAGTCTCTTCTACTGCCTTCAGCCTGTTTTCTGGCCTAATTGCGCAGCTCATTAACAAAATCTGCCCCTGGTTTGCTCCATGCTCAGCTCTCCCTTCACATACCTGTCACCCCTGTACTGGTTTCGGTTGTCAAGAGCACCTGACACCACCTGTTGCTATTCTAAAGAAAATAACCAGTGGTCCTGGCTTCTGCTAAGTATGTTGACGCTCAGCAGAAAATTTTAAGTTTCAGTATCCTGAATTGTTTTCACCAGCTACTGGAGGTGCAGGTGTTAAAAATGTACATCCCTCTCCATACAAAGCATGGAAGGATTTCAGGTCTCCTGCAGAAGAGGCAAGCTAGCAGGGGAGAGTAAATCATCCCAGGCACTGTGGTACTGATGAGTTGTATTCTTGTAGCACCTATTCCTTAGTCGTGAACAGCCACAAAATAAAGGGCATTCCCCTGCCCCAAATGATGGATAATCTTGGCATAACAGAAGGAAAATACGATACGGTTATAGATGCATGGGGGAATACAGTCAGCCTGGGTCAGAATGGTCCAGTCTTACCTTAGCAACCATGTAACTGCAGATGAATTTTTGAGGCTTTGTGACTTTGGATGATTTCAATGGAGAGACTCAATATCAACACGAGTGTCATTGTGCTGTCAGAAAAGAAAAGGAGGAGCATTTTGTAACTTTTCTAGTAAACAAGGAAAGGTGGAGTTTTGTTTTGGGTTTGGGTTTTTTTGGTGTGTGTGTGTGTTACTTATTTGCAGTGTGGTTCTTGTGTGAATAACTTACTGCTGTAGTTGCCACCTCCAAACCAATGCACTGCCATGAAAGTAACAAGTAGGCAATGACGCCTTTTTGTTTTCTAGAATGCAGTTGTCAAAAATGCTCTGGCCAGGTGAAAAGGATCCTGCTTGAGACTGATGCTTTAGTGTAGGTATCCACAGTCTTGCTATTGCTGTATACTCTGATTGCAGTGTGAGTAGAGAGCCTCAGCTAACTGGCCATCACATTTCTACTCTGCAATGAGGCAAATCATTTTTAGGCTTCCTAAAACGCTCTTGGTTAGGTTGTTATTGACTGCAGTAGACCTTGTTGGTTAGATATCCCACTGACTGTTGTGGAGCTTGGAGACACAGCACAGAAGTAAACATTTAACCTCAGCCAGAGTCCTATCCTATGCTGTCCATGCAAACGTGTCTGCCAACTGAGATGTCCTCAGGTGTCCTGCTTGGCCAACAGATGCTGCTGCAAGTCTACCAGAAGACTTCTGTCATATCTTGCTAAATTGGCTATCTCTGATTCCCCTGGACATCTCAGATGTTACCAGACACCTGACCTTCCGCAAACAAATCACACCCACACACATCCCCACTGTCTAACACTGAAGAAGTCTGCTTAGAAACCGTGAACATGGTATCTATCTTCATTTGGGTAACCTCAAGTGCTGGTGTAAGAGTAGCCGCTGAAAGAATGGCTTCATAACTAGCTTTTGCCTAATGCTGGAGGAATGCTTAACCTAGATATATGCAGAATTATCATCACTAGGGACAAGGAATTCAGTAAGGGAGTGGAAGAAAGCTGATTTTCACTAGCTGGGCCAAGCAGGCAGAGATCCTACATTGCATGTTCTGGGTTAAATCATTTAGGTTACCATGGCTTTTACCACAGTACTCTGTCAACGCAGCATTCTTGTTTTGAATGCCTTGTCTCTTTGCACTTTATACCTGTGACTCAGCTTCACAGGGAATAGGTACAGCAGGAGCTACCCATAAAGGACAGTAGTGTGGGCACTTCTGTAGTCTGTGCTGGTGTCAGCCTGGGTCAAACCTTCTACCTTGGCAGCAAGCAAACCACCTGCAACTAGAGAAGAAGGGGTCAGATGTGCTGCCAGACTTTGTGGTCTGTGCCCTCAGGGCAGGGCTCTGGTGCTGACATGCACTTCGTGTCTTGTGGGGGAATAGCATTGCACAGGCTGGGCGACAGCATCTCACAGACCTTTGCTGATGCCTGACAGGAACCTGAGGTAAACCGTGGGGCCAAGAAACCAAGTGATCCATCCATGAGTCCTGCACTTTCTGCTTGCAGCCCACCAAAGTGAAGACACACCACTTTCTCAGGGTTACTCATCTCATACACCCTCCCACTCTCTCTGTGTTCAATTTTCACATCACTTGATTGCATTTTGTCTTAATTTAGAGCTAGTTTTGCAGGTGAACAGTGCTGCTGTACTGCCATACATGAGATGACTTTCACAGCAGTGTTTACATGAGCTGAGATCTCAGGTGAGTTATTCAAGGTCAGGGAAGTAGCTTGCTGTGGCTTTGTACAGGGGCATCGCACAATAAGTCCTTGATTGGGACCAGTGGATACTAGTTTAATACAAGCAATAAGGGGTTCATTTACAAGGAGAACAGGAGTGATGCTGCTATTATGAAAATTAGGCATAAGGAAGGATGTAACTTTTTGTTCACAGCTGAAGCCATATGATTTTCTCCAAATGGTATATCACTTAGCATTGCTAGCTGTCTCCATTCCTGGAGGAATTAAATGCTTTCAATAGAAGAATTTTTTGTTATTTTCATGTATACCTCCTTTGCAAGTGAACGGAAGGGATTAGAGGATAAAGAAGCAACATTACATCAGTGTGTGAAAACATGTCGTATACAGAGATACCCACAGAGGACCAGAATTGTCCGTGTTGTTTTGTTGTCATACAGGGAAGCTGCAATTGTATTAACATCTGATTTTATTTGAGTGAAAGCAGGAATACTTTTGTACCAAGAATACAAGGATTGATTTTAAAGAACATTAGATATTAAGAGGTGTATTGAATTGTGTCCCTTTAGTTTTGTGTATAGCATGCAAAAATGAAAATGCCGTGGTTCCTTGCAGAACATTACACTTAGTCTTTCTGGTGTTTTATGCAGCACTATGGTGTTTTTAGTGCAACAAAGTTTGTATTTTATAGGTGTAAAGTCATTCTATGGATATTTTTTCCTTCATACACCTATTTTACAGACCAAACAACTAACGAGATACCCTTGTTCCAATATACGTCAAAAAGGTGGTTTTGCTGGGTTTTTTTTAAAGTAAAGATATTATGATCCTTTGGTAGCAGCTTTGCTAAAATTTAACTCACAGGAAAACTCAATTTTAACCACATACTCAGATTAAAGGGTTGAAGCAATTTACTAGTCAGTATTAAAAAGTAACTATGAAAAAAATGTTACTATGGAAACATGCCAAATCTATTCTTTTTTTTCAATCAGAATTATTAAAGAACAAAGTATGCAAAGTACGTAATTTTTTTCTTCCTGAGAATCAAAGTGCCCCTTTGTTTACAGAAAGGATAAAGGGTTTTGTAACTTCCCTGAAAGTATGCAAATACATTGCACGAGGAAGACCTTAAAGCTTGTGAAGCAATGAAGGCACGCATCAATAATGTCACATGACACAATTCTTGTACTGATCACTTGAAGCAGTAGCTCCAAGGTGTAGCGGTCTGGATGGGATGGAGTTAACTTACTTCATAGCAGCCCACGTGGTGCTGTGTTTTGGATTTGCGGCTCAAGGAGTGTTGGTACACCACCAGTGGGTCAAGTCAAGTGGGTCATCAAGTTTTTCTGTTTTCTCACTCTGTTCCTCAGTGAGTAAGGTCTGGCTGCATAAGCGGCTGGGAGGCGATACAGCAAGACAGCTGACACAAATTGGACAAAAGGATGTTCCACAGCATGTAGCATCATGGTCAGCAATAAAAACTGAGGCAGAGGAAGAAGAAGCGACAGGGTGTGGCTTCCTAGGAGGCTAGTGTTCAGAGACTGGCTGGGCATTGGGTTGTGTATGGCAGGTGGTGAGAGACCTCCTTTGGGTCACTTGGGTTTTTTTCTTGTCCCTTTACCTATTAAAACATCTTTATCTCAACCCATGAGTTGCCTCGGGTTTGTTCTTCATATTTGCTCCCTCTGTCCCACTGGAGTGGGGCGGTGAGCAAGCAGCTATGTGGGTGCTTGGCTGCTGTCCAGGGTCAACCCACGACAGTCCTTTTTGGCACCCGATGTGGGGCTCAAGGGGCTCAAGATAATGACACATGGAGCGTGCTAGACTGAGTTTACAGCTGTTAAAGATATGTAGCTGTTACTTGGCAGGCTGGTACTTGCTGTTGCTGGTCCAGATGATGGCACATTTTCTCCCTTACCTGCTTCGTTGCTTGCTCCTCTTCTTCCTGTACATTGAATTTCACAGCTTGTTAATGGCTCCTTTCAGCTTTGTTGGTTTTCTGTGTTGTTCATCACTTTGTTTTGCCTTGTCTGGGAAACCTGTGATAAAAGCACTGGCCTTGAGCCCAGTCTGGTATTTGGCCCTTGGTATCACTGTCCTCCCAGTCTCTGGAGAACCATTTTATGGAGATGGCAGCAGTTACACCTTTGTTCTCTTCTCTGAGAGCTTCTTTGTTGGGAGAGTAAGAATGGTACCTCCCACTTCTCCTCTGGGGTAAATGTTTCCAGCTTTATTGCAGTGACCACTTAGTTTCTTGAACATCTCTGTAGAATCCAAGATCTCATACAGATGTGGGCTGTGAACCTGATTTTATCTTCTTGTAAACATGACCAGCTGGTAGGGGATGCGACATGGGAGTCTGGGCTAAGGCAGCTCACTCCTGGGAGGCAAGGTATATGGGAGAATTTGGGTGTTGTACTGGTCAGGCTGGGATGGAGTTAACAACAGAAATTCAGAACTGTCTTGAAGCTGGTTTCAGTATGGTTCAGGCCATCTTGGTAAGAGTTCTCATTAGTGGTGTTTCTCATCAGCTTCTTGTACCATCTCGTAATTAAAGGATTTAACCTGAAGTATTTTCTTTTGTATTGGGACTCTGGTAGAGATAATAATACTTTATTATCACATGTGCAATATTACCTTTCACTGGGGTAACTGGTGCACTCAGCTAGGTCGGTAGTGCTGGAAATGGTCTCTGTGCATTGTTGTGCAGGTTGTATTGCTCTTGTGCAGCCATATTAACTGGTAGGTAATAATGTCATAGTTAGTTTACTGCAATTTATGTGTGGATGAAGTCCTTAAGCTGTACTGCTGTAAACCAAATCCCATGGGTAGCTGTATTTTGAATTTACTAGGCATCTCAGACAGATATACTAACTCTGTAGGCCCCGAAGTGTAATTGGTAATCAGCAGGTATTTGCATCCTCAGTTAATTCACTACTTCATGCCTTATGCAGGACTTATTTCTGCCTTTGTTTAATGGATTTTTTAAATACTGGTTTTTGGAAGACTAGCCTACAGTCCATTACGTGGTTATTCATTTAATTCACTTTTGAGTATGCTGACTTAGTTATCTCATCTTCCTAAACTCCTTCAAGCGTTAATGGAGCAAGGGACTCTTCCAGGGCCCTGTTGACTTTACGTAACATTAGCAGGTAGTGCAAACCAATGGCAGACCTGAAAAGCAAAATAGTCAGTGCTGAGGGCCTGACACCCATGCTATAAAAATGTTAGGGAGGGGGTTTTTTCTTCAGAATAGTCCTGATCTGGTCCCATAGACTGAATGTCCATTGCATCTGGAGTGTATGGGGTACACTCCTGGAGTTCATCTTCTGGTTTACTTAATCTAAAAAAAGTAAGGTTCATGTTCTCTGAGACTGAATGAATGAACAATGCGAACCAATCCCCAGTAGGTGGAAGGACTGGCAACTCAGCTTTAAAAGCTCTCTTCTGATACAGAATAAAACACTCATATGGATGCAGCCTGAAAGCACCAAAGTCAGATTACAGTTCTGAACCTCTTGCTGTGGCAGTGTCCCTCCTTCTTCCTTCCCCATAGAGCAAGTCTGTGGAGATTTGCCAGCAGTTGCTGGTGCTGAGGGTTGCACTTCTGAGAGTTGTGACTTCTGTGCCACACCACTGCAGTGCAGAGCTGCCCTCCTGGAAGGACCAAACTTTGCAAGAGTCCTTTAAACCAGCTGTTTGTCAGTCATTCATCAGATGGCCAAGCAGGACAAGCTCAGCCTGGTAAATTAAGATGTGTCAAGGTACTGAAGATGGATCTCTTCTTTGGTAACTTTAGCTATCTTAGTGTAGATGTCTACATGCAGGTAAGTCAGTTGCTCTCCCTTTTTGAAGAAGACAAAGAAAAAATGCACTTCATCAGGCCTAGTTTAGATGTCTATATTAGGATTAAATGATTCGTGACCTAAAAGCTCCATTTTTTTTCTCAACTGACTGTAAGGGGACTCTGAGCAACCATTTAGAGACAGACATCCATGCTGTATATGTCCAAAGGTGCATGAGAAGCTCACTTCTCCTTTCCATATCTGAGCCAGACTTCAGAGGATTCCTCTTGAGGGTTGGGTTGGGTTTTTTTAATCAGATTGACTCACTTAACTCTTTTTCTGTCATTTTCATAGCCAGTGTGCTAATGATGACTTCTTTAACTCAGTTCTAGTGTTTTCTGCCTGGCCCAAAATCTCTTATAAACACATCAACCATCCCTAGTTTTCATCCCATGATCTCAGCTCTGATCCCATTAAATCTCAAGACTGCATACAGAAACACTGGTACTGGAACAGGTTTCGTTCATATCTTGTGGATGGTTGACAGCATTGATAGCCTGCAGCATATTAACATACTGAATTATCAAGTCCCTTAAAGGAATAATGAATGCTGCTGACACTGACTTTCTGCCAAAAACATTCCTTTGTAATGTAAATGAAAGAACACACCAAAGCAGTTAGACACACGTCCCACTGCTGTGTCTGCTCAAACTGACAGTGCTGAAAAAGGCTGTTCCTGTTCTATCTTTTTAGCCCTAACACGATGCTTACACTAACACAGATGCTTTATTTTCTGGGCTCTGGTGTGCCCAATACCTGTCAAGTATTTCCCTGTTTAAGGACAGCTATGAGAGGTGCTAGAGGGTGACAAGTTTTGAGGAAATGTAATGCAAACATTAATCATTGTTTCCATCTGGAGCAGAACAGGGAGATGATCATTGCATTCTAGAAACTGCAGACACCTGCATAAGGATGAACTGCTTGTGTCAGAGTTTCAGCCAGCTCCCTTAAAAAACACCCAGAACACTCAATATTGTTACGCAATGCATGGCTGGCAATCGTTATTTTGTTTTCATCCTCATTCCTTTGAAGAATTCATTTAATGAGCATAAACATGCATTGTGGTTTTTTTTCTCCCGTGTTCCTTGCAATGTTAACATTATCTCCTGATCTTCAGTTGTAGCCTCCCACTACAAAGAAACACCACCACAAAGCACTGCAAGCCAGGAAATGCCATCACTTTGATGTTCTTAAGTAAAAACAATTTGGTTTTGTCCTTTTAATCATCAGTTTCAAGCATAAAAATCTGGTTGGTTAGCCATGCAGTTCTGTTTAGGATGAGTATGGCGATTGTTTTGGGTTATGACAGTGATCAACACCTGGCTCTGAGCCTGGTGTCACTGGCAGAATTTGGGGGTTTTTTGATCATGAGTTGGTTTACATGACACCAGGCCTGCTGGCAAAAGATGGGGTATGCCTGTCACAAAGGGGGGAAAGGATCTTAGTGCAGGAGTTAGCAGGGCTCATTGAAAGAGCTTTAAACCAGATTTGACGGGGGGAAGGGATAAACCCAGGCTGCCCAGGCAAGTGGTTGAGTCGCCATTCCTGGAGGTATTTAAAAGAAAAGTGGTGCTGATGTGGTGCTGAGGGACATGGTTTAATGGTGGACTTGGCAGTGCTGGGTTGTTCGACTTGATCTTAAAGGTCTTTTCCAACCTCAATGATTCTATGATACTATGATGATGCAAGCATATTGCTTAGTTGCTCTTACCCTCTTGGTAAAGATCCTTCTGTCCTCTGACTAAGCCAGTTTACCCAGCAAGGAAGCTGCTCATTGCTTCCTATCCCTGGCCTGGATCAATCCTTTTCTTTTTGGCTGCCCTCAGCTATGCCTGCTGAGTCTAGATTTGGCTGTGCTCTTTTGCCAGTGTCCTGGTTTGTGTTTTGCTTTGTAATGACCTTTGTTTGACAATATATTTTCACAGCTTTATCCACTGTTAATTCTGATTTTATCTGTAATTATGACAACAATGTGGGGTTTTTTTTAGTTTTGCTTTTAGTGTTTTTTAACACCACCACTGATTAACACTTGTAATTTGCACTCCCTTGTTCCTGGAATTTCCCAGCTCACCTAAGGGTTTTTTTGACCAATTGACTCCTCCCATATCTGGCTGCAAGCAGACTTCTGGTTATGATGTAGTGAAGGAGGACAAAACACTCATTGTACTTTAGCACATTACCAGCAATATTTTGCCGGCCCAGTTTGCCATATGCAAAAGGACAACGATGTGCTAATTGTCCTATTTCTTTATTCAAGACAGAAGTGAGCCCATTTGGATGCCAGTGCTTCATTCAGCCTGGTCGAACACCAATATGAAAAAAAACTTATGTCTTTCCTGAGCACATCAAAGGCTGCCTGTACTCCAGCTGCCAAGTGGCTTCACACTGTAACATGGCATGTCATAAAATGAAGTGGACTAATTCTGGAATACTGCACATGCTCCCGGTGTTTGGATAATTTTGGTCACTGCGTCAGGTTCCTAAAGTGAACATTTGTTACCATTACTTGTTAACATATAAATCAGATTCTCCATATCAGGAAAAGATCTTCCTTATACCTTGGCTCCAGTGTCACTAGAGCAGAATTTCATCTCTTACAATTTACCACCTTGCACGCTCTATTGAGATGGCAAGTACATTTAATGGATTGGTGGCACTGCGGAGATAAAGGGGGAGAGGCTTTCACAGGCTCTATTAACATGTATTCTTCAGAACAGAAGAACACAATAGCATTATGGTGAGCTTGGCCTGTGGTGATCAAAGAAAGCCTGTGACAGGGAATATTACAGGGGCAACAAGGAAGATACGAAAATCACTCCTTTCATTACAGAATCCGTGTGCACCACCTGCTTGAAGAGTTTTCTCTGAAGCTCACACTATGTGAAGTATAACATGCTTCAAATCAGGTTTGTGTCACAAACTGTGGGACATTTCTTGCTCCTCATCACTCCAAAGTAGTTGAATTCTTCAGCTGTGCAGTCTTCTCCCTCCAACCTGCCCATGCTGAAGAGATTGGCAGGCACGGGGGAAGGGACACTCTGAAGTGCCATGAAAGAGGAACAGGGAGGGCTGATACAGAAGACAACTCTGCCCCAGTGCAGCTGGGGAGCTGGTCCTGTGTTTTAATGTTGTGCTGAATAGTTTAACCTAAATGGTTGTAAAAATCACTGGGACTGTGAAAAGTAAATGAAAGGCAGTATTGCTGGTGGTTTCTGTTCCTGGTTGTGTGTGTGCTTGCTTTTATATCTCTGTCTATGCATGTTCGCCTTAAGCACAAGCTAAAAGCCCTGGCTTCCCTGATGACCTTCTTCCCCAGTTGATGTATTTATATAGGTTTTCTACAGATGACACACAAAGCATGATATGGAAAAGGATGAAAAGCAGGTGGTGGCAGAGTCACTGCCTGCATTTGTCCCACTTGTGTTATTTGGCCTTGTGCCAGGTTCTGACGAACTAACTGCTGAGGAGTTTGTCAGAGATCGATGATCTTAGGCATTTCCAAGTCATCCTTGATGAACTGTATGAAATCCACAATTGGCCACCCAAAAGCAAACTACAGAACTGCATAAATTATCATTTAACATGGACTTTTTTTACTTGTAGTGATCCTATGAGTCCTGTGAGTCACATCAATCTTGATGTCAGTTAGATCTTTGAAATAGCTATGCCGCACCGTCCCAACTACATAAATTTACAAAGTCACGTACAAAAATTCAGGAATAAGCAGAGTCTGAAATACTTGTTTGCTGACAATATCTTTTACAGGGACAGCATGAGCTTCTAGACTAGTCAAATTGAAGTATTACTGCTTGTGCATGCTTTTCTTTCAGGTGGCAGAGGTGTCTCTAGTTAATGTCCCAGAGAAAACAATCACATAGTTTTGGGGGGTTTGGCCTACTCTGAGTACACTGATAAGTCAGGTCCGACATGCAGCACAGGTAGAAAATGCCTGGTTTAGGAATTCTGGAAGTTCAAGACCTCCTACTGTGTGCTGTCAGATCAGAAATGTCCATTTACACATCTAATGGCAAAGTCAGTCTGCAGTGCACCTTTCACAGCAGAAATATGGATGCTAAGGGAGGCTAGGGGCAGATCAAGTTTGTAATAAAACACCTGAATTTTGTTGTTTACACACAGATATATGCCTACAAGCTAACTAGGGGTGTAAGCATCCACTAGACAAATCAGCTGCGGTCAGTACAGTCCATGCAGCATTCAGAGTGATTCAGCCAACCAACCCGTCACATATAGGCATAGCTGGCCTATGCCCATATGTGATAAGCATACACCTAGTAGGTGTATTGTTCCCTTTGCGATGTCCTAGAGTAGCCAAGCCATCTGCATGGGGCTGGCAGCTACTGAGCCTATGGAGCATCAGCACCCTTCTGCAACAGAAGATGGATACACCAAGGGATTCCCAAGGGCACTTGGATGCCTACACCTGGGCTTCTGAATCACTTTTGGTTTGTCTTTCAGGGAGAAGAATCTCTTTCTAGGTTCCCCTACCAAAATTACTAGCTTGCCTGGTGCAGTCCAGGAGCCCTTCAGCAAAACTTAATGCATGACCTAACCCTGTGTGAATTTCTGACAAGTAAATGTCATGTCTTATCAGTGGTGGCAGGCAGCTGACCTGCTCATGCACTGTGGTCAAGCCCCACTGCAGGAAGACTAAGCATGCTAACCCAGTCAGCTAGTTTCAGTCCATCACAAGCGTGACGTAGGACCCTCACTATAAATCAGTGGTTGCTGCACAGCAGCTCATTTAGACCGTGTTGCATCCTACAACTGGATTAATTTCCCCTCAGAAACTGGCTGCAGTCCTGTGCGTGTTTAAAAGGCCAGTCTGGGAAGAAACTGAGCAGAATCTTAGAGGTTTAAGGACTAGACTGAGACTACTTCTCTGACCACCTAGACAGACCACCTTAAGGTAATACACTCTTTTTTAAATTTGTTCTGGGCTTTCCTTGATTGTGACCTTTTACAGAGCCCTAGTATAAGACACTTCAATAAACAGGGCTTTAGTTAAGGTCTTCAGGGTTGTAATCATAACCCAGCAAAAACTGGAAGAACTTCCACTGGCTTTAGTGAGCATAATACACTGATCTGTAATGTCTATCGTGACCTATGTGAAGTCTTCTCTGCAAATTAATTTCAGATTTCAATAGAAACAAATTTAGGCAAATACACAACCTGACTTGTGAGTTTTCAGCTAGTTAATCATTTCCAATGGCATTCACTAGGTGAAAATTGTTGTGAATTTTATAAATTAGATTCACCTTCTATAGATATCACATCAGGCTTGGCATTTAGCAATCTGGGGCATTACTAAGCTAAAGAAGAGAATTAAAATGCACCATAGTCAGATATCGATTGAGAATGCCCAGTTGCTTTCAAAAATAAGCCGACAAGGTAATAACCCCCATTAAAATACCAGTCAGCTAGAGCTATTGCATACAAAACATTGTCATACCTGTCTGGCTTCGGACACTTGCCCAAATATATGTTCGTGTCTAAACATATTTGGACCCTTGTCTGAACGTATCTTAATAATACTGCAACTCCCAGATATTTCTGTTGTATCGCTGCCTTTCTGCATTTCTAAAACCTGCCTTTCTATGTTAAAGTATCCAATCATTTTACATTTTCTCAATTAAATTTTCTTTTACCAATGTTAATTATTTTGCTCTCTTCTGCCATTTATCAAAATGGTTTTGTAGTCTACTCATAGCCTCTAAGGATGCATAATCCCTCCCAGCTTTATATCACCTTAATATTAGGTTGGTAAGACTCTCCACAGTTGTTAATTGACCTCTCTGGTATCCTTTTCAAAACATCCTCCCAAGATAATGATGAGGTATTACAATTCCCTCATATTTAATCTTTAATAAAATTTTATAGTTATCACTGTGATGTACATGCAGCATTCGCTTCCAGAAAGTGATGTGGTTTCTATTTTGCCATCCTTATAAAACCAAGTCCTCATGAAAGAAAAAAATGTTGTGACTAATCCATACTGTTTAAAATGTTTATAACTGTATGTAACCAGAAGCCAAGTGCTTATTTTTTTTAATAATATTTATGAAAGTCTGCATTTGATGTACAGTGGTTTGCAGTTCCCTAGGTTTTCCATTGTTCTTCAAAAATGGGTAAGGTAAGAACACCTCTGGCCTGTGATATGCAGAGGTCAGACTGATCAAAACAGGTCCCCCTGGCTTTAGCACTTGGTCATCTTCTGTTGTACTGGAATACTTTGGTGAATTCAAGTGCCAAAAATTCACCACTTTCTCAAAAATGACCACCAGTTATGATTGTGAGATGACTGAAATTTTTTTTTTAATAAATATATGTCTTGTGGGGATCTGTTCAAGCTCTGAAATACCACCCTCAGAAGCCATATAAGGTGCTAGAGCCTCTTCATTAATCCTGACTGCCTCTAGTTCACAACCAGAACAAGCAATAAGCTGCAACTGTGAAAGGAGATATTGTTCACAGGAAAAATGCACACACCTGGCAAAGTGCAGATCTGCCCACCACATCCAAAGCTTAGAGTATTTTTATCTCACAAGGTCCAACCTATGTCCTTCTGGGCAGCTGAGAGATGGCTGCGAGTAACTGGTGACAAAAATAGCAGATGACTTTTTCAGGGGAGGAACTCTTCATTCCTCGTTCAGCTGCACAACAGTGCATCCAGGTCTCAATAGGCACAAAGTGGATGCCCCAGAGCTGTCTAACTGGCAATTCTTGCCCGATGTTGACCTACATAAGAGCTGTTTAATCTTCCTTTCCTGAGCGAAGTCATTTAGAAACTAGCCACTGCCCAATGATAAGATAAAGGATTAAAACAACTGCATGAGAGCTGACTCCAGATAAAACTGAAATTATTTGTATGGGTATTAGAAACATTTTGAAGGCTTGCATCATTGGTGTCACTGACTTTTTTTAAAGCGCCGCACCAACAATCAGTCAATTCAGATTCTAATTTGGGAGTTCTCCTAGCCTACCTGCTGAGAATAACAGTGAGTAATGCCTTACAACATTGCTAGTTGGCTAGGAAAACCTGCACCACCCTGGGAATTCACCACTAGTCGTTTAAGCTTCAGCCAGCCTCATTTTCTCTCACTTCTTGCATAGATTGCAAGCAATGTGTTTTACCTAGTTATTGACCCTTAAGAAACTCTAAAAATACATCCCAGTACTTCGGGAAACTGCATCACATCACCTCAGCAGCATGGGTAAGTAAGTCAAAGCAGTCTTCTGCTCTTGGTCCTGGCTTCCCACAGCAATATCAAGTCAATTAGTTCGACTTCCAGTTCTTATCGGTGGTCTGAGATCCAGATCCCTTAAAACTTCTTCTAAAACTCTGTAGTGAGATTTGGCTGACAGCTTTGCTCTTCAGGTAGAACAGAGCTTTCTATAATAAGGTACAGTTATTTGCACAAGAGATGGCGCTTTCTTGCAGGAAGATCTTCAGTTTGTAGGATTAATTGCCATGCAAATATCAAAACCTTCACCTGACTTTTGATGCATGCTTTTGAGGTTCCACTGTCCCTAGGATAAACACAATGTGAGCGAGTATTGACAAAAGCTATAGCACAGGAGAGGGAGCAGAGCTGGTCTGTGCTGGGACCAGTTGATGTTGGTCAATGGAGGCAGGCAGCCAAAACTAATGGGTTCCAAACACCAGAATTTCTTAAGTCAGTTTCTTCAAAATATGCCAGCAGTGTGGTAGGAGTTACTGTGGAAGCGGGAAACAAATCTGCCTTTCCTCTAAGTAAGGCCAAGTAGGAGGCAACTCTCCAAAAACGTGAGAAGTAAGCATGAGTTTTATGAAAGACTGTGTTCCCCCAGCTGCAGCTCTAGCATCCAGCCTTACTGCTCGCCTCCTCATAATCTTTCTTGTGCATTCTTGATTGCGTAACAATCAAGAACAACAAACAATGTGCCTTAACATTGCATATTAAAACATTGTCCACTGGCAAGAATGAGGATGTACCTTCCTGTATACTACAGGCATTCCTGGGTATCAAATTTCAAAAAAGTTCTGTTAGAGCTCAAAAACCGACAGGAAAAGATCACAAGAATGATGAGAGCAATGCAATGGCTTGTGTATTAGGCAAGACTGAATAGGGTAGGCCCTTGCATCTCGGAAGGAAAGCAATAGGTATTGAAGTGACAGAGGTCTATCAAATTGTGAATAGCATGGAGGCAAACGGGGAACCATCACACTCTCTCATTAAAAAAAGAACTCAAAAGAACTAATCAGCTTGAAATGGAATATTCTATGTTCTAAAATATATACCAGAAAACATGTATTTAAACTATGTAACGTGTCACTATGTCACAGAGGTCAATAGTACAAGCAAATGGTATAGGAACGGGTCCATTGATGGCTATTAAAGACTCAGATGCAACCTTTTGCACTGGAGGTTTCTAAGGCTTTGATTTTTCATAGGCTGGGAGGATATGTCAGGGTAAAGACTGTTAAGGAAATGTCACGTTTCTTAAATCCTGCAGTAAGTATCCCTAAACAACTGTTTCCAACATGGGAAGAGTGGGCAAGATTGACCAATTTGTGTATGATCATCCTGTTGTCCCAACCTTATTGTGGAATGGGGACCACCTTCAGCACTGGGGCTAAAATAGGGGCTGGCAGGTTGGGCTGAATGTTGAGGTGGGGCTCTTGGCTGGGACCACCAGGTTTGATCTTGACTGAGTGGGAGTAGTTGTGTCCTGAGGGCAGCAGCTGGCATGATGGTGACTAAGGAATGTTGGAAAGGCTGAATGGGCTTCATTAATCTCCATGAACAGCAGAGGAGGAAGCGAGCAGTCTTGGCTAATGCAGGTGATGGTGCGGGAAGGCAGAGGCATGGGCACCTGAGGCAGACTGAGTCAAGGGACAGGCTTATAGCTCAGCCATGCAGCTGCAGCTGCATCTAGGTGAGCTGCAACTGTGAACAAGGGTTGCCTGAAGCAAGGCCTGACAACCAGGGTATTCCCAGCAATTTCCTGTCCTGGGTGTCCGTGTGTGCAGCTCATACACCTCAGACGAACCTGAAGGAGGGTTCTGTGTGAGGATGATGTGAGTGCATCTAAACATGATGCTGTGGCAACTTCAGTTAAAATGATCTTTCAGTTTATAGAGAGTGGATTGGGAAACAAGTATATATAGGTGATACCATCTCTATACTGATGATCCTGACATCCAGTTAAAATGTTGGTACATACACTTGGAGAAGATACTAAAACATTGAAGCAGCAGCAGAAAAAAAGGCAGAAAAATGAGTGAGGGCATGGGGAGGCGATTTACGGTGCCAGGCTGAAGAACCTTGACTTGTTTGGTTTACCAAGAAAGAGGACTGAGATGACTCGATGATAGGTCATGTCTTTAGGAGCAGTGAATATACTGGACACCACAGACCGTCTTTAAGGAGAAAGCAGAAATCTGTAAGTGCGAACCAAAGCCTGACAACTCTGGTGAGAAATGAAGAATACATTTTTAATCATGAGGGTGAGAATAGCCAGTGGAACATGCTAAGACCCTTCAGCTCATCAGGTCTTCACTCCAGACAGTGTTTCTGTCCAAAAGGCATGCTCTAGCCAAATACAAAATACACTGCCACTGCCTCTTCCAAATCTGTCCTTGAATGTCATGTCATTTTGATCCCCAAACTCTGTTTTAGTAGCAGCTGGGTACCACACCATTGCCCCCTCCATGAGGGCAAGAATATTGAAGAATACCCCTCCCTGTCTGTCACCTGTATATTCCTTGAGGTCAATCTCACCCCAATCCTTCCCATCTCTAGTGGACACCCGTGCTTGCGCACTGCTGGTAACACGGCTGCTTCTGTCACCAAATAAGCATGTCCTTCACAGACCACTGCTCTGGGCCAGCTGCCATCCCCACCCTTCTCCGTAAACATCCGCACCCACCTGCTTTTCTCATAACCCTTTAGGGGACACTGAGGTCTCCTCCAAGAGGAGAAGTCCCCTCGGAGTGCACCTCCTCGGAGGGGAGATTTCCGTCATCTTGCGGAGCACAGGTTACCCCAGGGCCGCCCCAGCCCCCTGCTCCCGTCCCCCGGCGACCCCGGGGCCCCACGGCCGGGCGAGCGGGGCCCAGGGTGGCGGCGGGGCGTGGCGCCGGGACATCTTGCACGTCTCCGCGGTGCCGGCGGCCGGGTACCGCCGGTGCCCGCCGCCAGGGCTGGGCGCAGCGGGAGGCGTGGGACAGGCGGGGGACTGGGCGTGCGTGTCTCCTGTGGAAATCCCGGAACCTCCAGCTCCGCCCTACGCGTGTCCGTGGGCTGGGGCCGGGCGGGGGAGCAGCCCCGGCCACCGCCGCCGCCCCGCCCCGCCATGCCGCAGCCGTAGGCAGCCCGCGGCCGCTCCCAGCCCTCGGCCTCCGCGGCCTCCGGGCGGCGCGGCGGCGGCGGGCCCGGCCCTGCCCTGCCCGATGGGCAGCCTGCTGAGCGGGGTCAGCTTCAAGGAGCCCACCACGGTGGAGGACTGCGACTCCACCTGGGAGACCGACTCAGAACCCGAGGCGGCGGAGCCCGGCGGGGAGCCGCGGCGGCAGGAGGGGGTGTGCACCACCGCGGGAGGCGGGGAAGAGACGGCCGAGCTGCCCGCCGCAGACTGCGGGCCCCAGGAGCCCCCCCAGTCCCCGTCCCCGTCGCCAGAGGAAGGGGAGCAGGCAGAGGCGGACACCACCAGCGCAGAGCAGGTAGTACCGCCAGTGCCAGGCGCGCCCCCGCCTCGCCCTGCCCGCGGGCCCGGCGGCCGTGCCGCGGCGGGCCAGCAGGAGCGGCCGCTGCGGGGCGGGGAGGCAGGGAGTGGGGTGGTGGGGACGGACGGCACTTCGCGCTGGCGTCTGCGCCGTGCGGAGCGGGTCCCCGCGCTCTTTTCGCTCCCCTGCTGCGCTTGCCGGCGTCAGAGAACGGACGGAGCCGGGCCGAGCCTCCGCGCTGGGCCGGGCCGGGCTGGGCCAGGGCAGCCCCGCTCCGTCCCGGCCCTGCGGCACAGGCGGGCCGGAGCACGGGCCCGGGCGGCTGCTGACAGCTGAGGCACCGCGGTGTGGGGACCTCCATTGCATGGAGCGACTTGTCATAAACTAGCTTTGCACCTGCAGTAAAAACGGGCTGATTTCGCCCCCTCATCATTATGGTAACCTGCTCGTGGGAGAAAATTGTGGCTTTGAAGTCGTTGTCAGTCCCAATGCTGCTGTGTCTAGGGAAGATTCTTCTTTAAATGAAATGTAGTCGTGAACTTATAATTAAACGGGTTGGAAATCTGAATACTGGATCGTATATGGCAACTGATACGGGACTCCTCGGTGGGTCCGAGGTGAGGAATTTTCCGAGCAAGTTTATGTCTTTTAGGAACCTTTGAAAATGCCGACCCTAAAGAAATGAAGGGTTGCTTTGCCGATAATTTTATTTGAACTAGAACTGAATGCAGTGTGGACCAGATGGGTCTTTTTTTTAGCCTGTTAGATGTATTATGTTCATATTTGGTTCAGAAACTGCATAAAATCAAATAAACGGGCATTTTCCCTTTTCTGTTTGATATATGGGGGTACTAATGCCTGATAACTGAGTGTCGGGGGTGTGCTTGTTCAAGTAAGCATGCTTTGCCTGTAGGTATGGTCAAAGCTGGTCTTACAAAAGGAAGAATTAAAACGGATGCTTGTATGTCATTAGTATGGAATTGATAAGCAATGAGATGGGCAATAATAAAGGCAGTAAAGTCACAGGGAACTTCCCCTTTTAGGCTTGACTTTAGCCTATTACGTATGTATTGCGGAGAGTGGAATGAATGTTTTTATTTCTCATTTGGCCTTTGATTATAGCGTAGAGACTTATTTTACAAGATTGAAGAATACAAAACTCTTTGTTGCAGTATGGTTATAAAGAAGTTACAAAGAAGATAAAGTCGTTGGTAGCAGGTTGAAGTCTCTGTACGCTGATGCTTCATTTTCTGTTTTTCTTCAATGCCTGCAGCTTTTTCAAGTGTTCTCTGAAATCAGTGGGGTTATTTCCATTTACCTTGATGGGCTCAGGTTGTTTCAGGTCACAGCTTCCGAACAGCTGGGGGCCAGTACAAGTTCTCATACATAGGTATTTTCTCTAGGCAGGTTTCCGTTTTGGGGTTTAGTGATTCTTGTTACTAGGCTTTAAATTTGAGTTCTAAGAAACAAATAGTAGAAAATGGTTCAAGAAAGTGTTAGAACTGCAGTTTGGTTTGTCCATGACTATACGTTTTCTTCCACAGGATGCAATAATAGCAATTAAGTCAATGTACACATGACGAATAGTCTTTGTAAATAATATGATCTCCTGTTTAAAATTAATAGTGTCTCTGCAATTTTGTGTTCAGTTACTTATTTCATCTTGTGCTAACACTTGTTAAGTTACTTTGAAGTCTTGCATTTGGAATTTACAATCAACCTGCTGATTTATATCAAATTCAGTCTCATTGAGAGGACATTTCATAGTCTTGCTTTTGCATTTTATTTTATGTTTTAATTTAGGTCTCAAGTTTTTGCTGTTAAGTATTCATCAAGGAGATTTTCAGTGTTTGACCAAACAGCAGGCAAATACCTGCACTTCTGTTTATTTACATTGCTGAGATCCATCATGAAAAATAATTAATATTACACAAATTTGCTATGTAGTGTGTTTGTGTACGGTTTTTATCTACTTTCTAACTGTTTCAGAGTGGTGATGGAACTGAGCTGACAGCCAAACCAAAGAGAAGCTTCTACGCAGCAAGAGATTTATACAAGTACCGACACCAGTATCCAGTAAGAGTATTTTATGGTTTAAAATAGCCTTTTTAGTAGAAGACAGCACACCACACAAACATTCCTAAGCCTTTGTGGTGTCTAATCATATGAGAAATGAGAATCAAAAAGCTGGTGCAGAGGCCCGACACATGCCAGTGGGAGAGCAGTGAAACTAGTGCAGTGTCTTTTCATCCCAGGTGTATGTGTGAATGTGCGAGATTGTGTAAGCCTGGGAACAGCAGTAGGAGGCCAGAAAAAGGCTTGTGCCTTGAACATCAAAGAGGATAGATTATAGAGTTTGGATTTCTTATCATTTGTCTCTTGAATTCCTTGAAACTGAAGGCAAGGTGCTGCAATGCTTTTTTGCTCTAACCTCTGCTTCAGCAGGAGAAGGTACCAGCCAGAAAGAACTTGCAGATCCTTTAAATACATGAGTAAAACTGTGTGGTTCCTAAACCTCTGAAATTCTTTTGTCCTCAAATTATTCCAAGAGCACACTATCTCTTTCTGGATATTCTTGCTAGGCTTTTGTAGGCTGCTAATGTCCTATTTCCTTTCTTTTAGCAGAACTTTAAAGATCTTCGATATCAAAATGACTTGTGTAATCTCCGCTTTTACAAAAATAAAATCCCATTTAAACCTGATGGTGAGTAATCTGTGACAACAATAGTGGTAACAACAGAATGCTCACTAATAATAGTAACAAAGTGAAACTATGGTGATAATTGCACTGCTGACAAACTAAAGGTGTATAGTTATATATTATACAACTTGAGCCTCCCATGTTGGAGTAGCACATTGATAACAAGGAAACAGGTTGTGCTTAAAGCAGAGTCAGCTTTCACTCTGGGGTGGTGGTGCTTTTCTCATGCATTTTCAACATGATGTGTAGTACAGGGCATTGTTTGTACCGCTGTTTTACAGTGGTGGCACTACCTAAACAAAGATAAAGTTATTCCACTGTGCTGCACAGACTCTTGTTGCTTAAACAGGAGTGGCAGGGATCAGGGTGTTACCCCTAGCACTGTGAAAGGGGAAAAGCATGAGTTGTAACTACCTTATGTGAGATTATTATAATAACAATAATATTTTTGCAAGGTCCCTAGTGGTTCTGGTTGTGGAGAAGGAGCCTCATATGCAGGGTTCTGCACAAACACAGGACGAGCTGAACGATGACAAACCCTGCTCTAGAGAGTTTGCAGGCGATGTATGAGGGACAAGAGGGTGCCAGACAGATGGGGAAGCAGAAGGAGACAGTAAAACAGTCTTGATTAAAATGATAGACAGGAGTCCTGGCACATGAGAACTTGGCCATTGGCAAAAGAAAAAAAAAAAAAAAAATTGCAGGCCAAGAGTAAGCTCTTGAGAGGTTTAAAAGAATGACGAGAAGGTTACTTTGGAGGTGTGGACAGGAAGAGCTTTGCGGCATGAGAGCTGCTTGGGAGGAAATACTGAAGTGCACACTGGAGTACAGAAGACAGGATCAGACTCATAGCACAGATGGCTTCTGGTAAGGTAGGAGGGGGTAGGTCACAAAAGGCTTTGGAATTAAAGGTGTATCGTTTTTGTCTGATGTTATTGAAAAGGGCTGCACAATGGAATAATGCAAAGCAAAAAAAAAAAAGGCAGTATAAAAAAAGCTGGGGTCTAGAAACATGATCTTAGCAGCAGCATTCAGGGTAGATCTAAGTGAGGGCACTTTCCAAGGTCAGGAAGAAAGGATGTTGAGATGCAAAATGTTAAAGTTCTGATAGGAAGCTGGATGGGAAGAAATGTTATACAGAAGAATATAAAGGTGTTCATATAGGAAGGTTGAAGATGAGAGCTGTTTATAGGCAAGAGAGTGAGAAATATCCCCAGCAAGTAAGAAATATCCTCAGCGTCAAGGGTTAGAAGAGACTTAACTGAAAAGTAAAATCACTGGACAGAATTAGTTCTGTTCTAACTCAAACCAGGAAATTCAGCAAGTGAGAAAACAAGTCAGGTTATGTGAAAGAAAGACAAGGCCTTTGTTTTTGATATCTTGAGCTTTACCTAGATATCCACAGGCAGATGCTGTGTTTTTAGCTTGACTGGAAGAAGAATTAGATCTGTACAGTTACCAGTACAGAGGCAGCAAATTCAGGAGACATTACACAGAGAACAGATACAGAAAGAGAAGGGCACTGAGGTCCATGTGAACCTCAGACTGAAAGCCAGAAATGGTTGAGGGTGGCATCCTTTAAAGTGCAAAATGAAGGAGCAGTTCAAGAGGATTAGCCATGAGAAGAGATACTCATGAAAGCTAGAGGAGGGCTTCCCTCCTAAATTTTGTAACGAATAAAATTTCTCTTAATATTTTAGGAGAAAACCACAGTTGGTAGTGTCAAGGTAGCTGATAGGCCATGGAGACTGAAGTATTGATGGCTGTGAGCTCTGACTGTGTAGAAGTTTTTGTTGAGAATGAGAAAGAGTAGCCACCACCTTGACCTAAGTCTATGGATCTGTGAGAGTGTTCAGAGCGAGTCTAAACTACCAAGTTAGGGACTGAACTACTGGGAAGTATTATTAAAAAAAAAAGAAAAAAAAAGACATTTCTAGTACAATACTAGATGTGAAGTTCAATTCCAGGACCTACAGATTTAGCTTGTGGTTCTGACTCAGAGCTCGTCTGTGTCTCTCCAGTCTGGTATTGAGCAGCAAGTTTTCCAATACTTGAAATACAGGTTTGATAGAGTTCAGCGGTGGTGGGAGATCCTCTATGCAAGGTCCTTTTCCAGCCTTGCCTTCCCTAGAAACCCTGTGTTCTTAGCAGCCCCTTTCACTGGCTGCTTTCTCCATTTCTTGAAGAAAAGTACTAAATGAATTCTCCTGTGTCGTTGAGACCCAAGTGGAAGTTTTCACGGCAGGGAGAGAGAGAGATATCTCAAATGCATAACAGGAGACTATCTGTGTGAGGCTCTGGGCTTTTTAGGCCACTCCTGTGCTGTTTGACTTTGTGAGAGGCGGTAAACCTCAGTTGGTTTCAGAGTAGGTAACAGTGGGCATTCATTCATGGAAAGAGACTGCATAGGTTTTGGAACAAGGAACATCCTTTTATGTACTTCGATACTTTTTCTATCACTGTGTGTTTCCAAGAGGAACTGGCCACAACTGTTCTGAGACCACTAAAGGATGAAATTTTCATTTGTTGAGCATGACCTGAGAACGCAAGGTCAAACTCATAGCAATGGCAGCAAGACTCTTGGCCACAGTTAATTGAGAAAGATTTCACATTTGTGAAGTTATTTGCAGCTGGAGAGGTTCCTGGAATGGGAGATTTCTTAAAGAGTTGAGGTTTTTTTTCTACTAAGATTATATACATATGCGGAGTTTTGTCACGTTAAAGCAATGACAGGTGATTCATGATGCAATATTTTATGTAAGTGATTTGTTAATTACCAGTCAGTGTGATAAAGGGATCTAGGACATGAGAACTTTTGGGGAAGTATATTTTAGAGGTTATTGTCACGTATCCTCTGCTGGTAACTCACTCAGTGTTAAGTCAGTTGGTTTTGTTTATACTGAAATTCGATACATCTCACATTTTTAATTAAGTTTTCATAACTAAATAAATTTTAAACTAAATATTTATTTATGGCTGTAATAGACCTTCTTTCACATAGTATTTGAGAATTAAAGTATGTATTCTATCGTTATGTTAACTTTATGTAGCTGAATGCTGGTTTTGATGGCTACCTAACAGTTTTGGAATTATTTTTATGCAGGGGTTTATATTGAAGAAGTCCTAAATAAATGGAAAGGAGACTATGAAAAACTGGAACATAATCACACTTACATACAGTGGTTGGTCACTTATTACCTATTTCTGTTTCAAAGCATTAATTTGATTAAGTGTTCATATACCATGAGCCGTAATGCACTTTTTCTTTTAACAGGCTTTTCCCACTGAGGGAACAAGGTCTGAACTTCTATGCTAAAGAATTAACTACATATGAAATTGAGGTAATACAAATTGAGCTCAGTACAAACCATCACATTAATTTTGGTACATAATTGCTTTTTGTTATGTAGAGTTGTTTTATTCAATGCAGAATTACTTGCTCTAGTGCCACTTAGAATTTTGGATGTGTTCTTTGTTTATTAGGAATTCAAGAAAACAAAAGAAGCAATTAGAAGATTCCTTTTGGCTTACAAAATGATGCTGGAGTTTTTTGGAATAAAACTAATTGATAAAACTGGAAACGTAGCTCGAGCTGCTAACTGGCAAGAAAGATTTCAACATTTGAATGAGTAAGTAATGACATGCACTCCACTCTAGAATTGCCATAGAATCTCTAGCCCTTTTTTTTGTTCTAGAAAAGGGGAAGATATATTTTCCAAAGATTGCCAGGACAAAGAGAAAAAGAAATAGTCAGTGCCTAGTTTGTGTATGTTCCTCCTTCCTGTTTTTTTGTTGTGCTTCTCACCCATTACCAGTCTGGCAACATTGAATTTCCTGAAAATACAACTTGATACGGTGCTGAAGAAGATCACAGTTCCAAATTAATTTGTTTGTCATACTACTGAACACATTTTCACCTCATCCCAAAGCACTGCTTCTCAGTTGGAAAGGACAAGTGGCTTGTCTTTGTATTCACGTTTCATTTTGAGAAAAGTCAAGTTCTCCTCACCTGTATGGAAGCTAAATAACGAGATTTCCCTCCCTCCTTAAAACATGAAATATTACGTATTTAATACTTTCTTAGTATTTTTATTAGTACTTTCTAACTGGAGAGGTTCAGACACTCATTAAGTTGAACTTTAGCTGAGCTTTAAAGCAAATTATGTGTTGCTTTTCATTGACACTGGAGCATAAGTTTACCCTGAATTTTGTCCCAGTGGATTGATGGTATCAAAATCTCTTTTCAAATCTTGTGATCACTTTCTTACTATCTCTGACCATAGACCTGAGGATTGCTTTCTTTCAGTATTTTGTTCTCCCGTCCAAATGAAAGCTTATAGGTAGCATTGCTGGTGGATAATTTTGGGTGAATAATGGGAATAATTTGTTACAAATTTTACTTAAATACTATATGAGTCAATATGGGTTTGGACTCAGACTCAGGCCACAGATAAAACAGGGGTTTTAGGAAGCCCAGATGTTACTCACTGCACATTTTTACTGTAATGGGTTAAAATGTTGGCTCCAGACTGGGGGATTTTCTCCCCTCCCCTTCCCTTTATTTCTTTTTTCTCTCCTTGGAAAGGCATTTTGCTAGCTGGCATTGCAAAATCACTGCTTCTGTGGGGGAAGCAGGAGAGGCTGGCCCTTGGCTCAGGTTTCACAATGCCCCTGGAACCGAGACATGTCAATCAACACCTCTGAATAAACCTATAAAAGCCGCAAATCACGTGGCTCCCTAGCGCGCTCGCGCGCGTGCACGCATTTCATTTACAGCAGCAGGACAGACACAGAGAGAAAGAAAAGCAGTCATCCTCAACCCGGGACAGTAAAAGATCTTCCACATAGCAGGTAGTCTTTTCGTTTTGCCAATTACTGGCAGGGGTGGTTAAACAGAGTTTTACCAGAAGAAAAGGGGCAAACCGGCTGTAAGCCCCCAAACCCTGCACAGAGGGAAATAATCGCTGGTGAGGGGAAAGAGGAAAAAGGTTTCAGAATGCCTGTGACAGAGCTCTGCTGGAATGTGGGAAACCTAAGCATTCCCCAGAGATCTGGTTCATTCCCCATTCTGCAGATGTGGAGAGCGAGAAGCCAAAACACACCCCCTGGCAAACCCAAGTTTTGCAGGTACTCCAGAGAAAGACTTTACATACTGCAAGGAAGTTTGTCTTGAAGAGTTCAATTTTGAACTGAGATCTATGAGGTTAAAAGAACTGTGTTTCCTATTCCGGTTTTTATGCCTTACCCCCCCCCACCTCTGGCTGTGACTGCGTGTGTGGGCTTTGTGGTAAATTGGGGATGTGGAAATTGAATGGGAGAAATCTATATTTATCTGTATATACTTATTTATGTATTTATTAATATCTCTCTCTTCCTATCTCAGTCCTATTCAAATTTAAGAGATTGATTTATAGTTCTCATTGTTTTCTGAATTAAATTAATTTTCTTTCACCCCCTTAATCCAAAAACCTGTTTTGCTGGTTTCTTTTCCTTGCCTGGAATCCTAAGCCCCATTGTCTTATCAGCCTGAACCTTTCAACTCTTCTGTTTAGTGCTCAGGGAGTTTACATTTCCCTGAAGCTATATTTGTCCCTTTAAAGAAAAAAACCTTTGGGTCCTTTTCCAAACCACAACATTTACACTGTAATTTCTATATTCTCACCAGTGAGTAGCTACACAGTTTTAAGTCAGGATTTGGGACTCTTTATACCTAATTTTAGTCATCTAAAATTTAGGTATTTAAGTTTCACTGTTTACTTAGGTGTACTTTACGAGGGAGAGAGTTCTTCACAACCACTTCAAGAAGACAGTTCATTTGATTTATCTTAGACACTTCTTACAACAGCTGGACTTGCTCTCCAGAGGTGCCTGTTTTTCTCGCAGCACTGACTGTATCAGAAGTGCAGGTAGCTAGTCTAGACTAGAGACTCAGCTTTTAGCTTCAGTGGAATGAATTGTCCTCTGTAGCTGTGTTACTGCAATACACTACTTTATAGACTACACTATACTTTATAAAAATCCATATTTTATAAAGTAACTGGGTTTTCTCCTCAGAAAGAATACATACAGCAGAAGGAATCAAAATCAGTACACACTTTGATTTTTTTTTCAGCCTGTTGCCTCAGTGCATTTTACAGACACTAATTTTCACTCACAACATCCTAGCCAAGGAGGTGCTAGCAAGCTTCAGCAGCTGTGAGAAATTAAAGTACAAGAAGCCTGAAGTACACACCTGGGGTGATAAAAAGGAGGGAGGAATTGCAGTTGCAGTTCTGTATCTGTAAGCGTTGTTTTTTCTCTTCTGTTTCAATTGAATTTTTTCACCTTTTCTTCCAAAGGTCTCAACACAACTACTTGAGAATCACTCGAATTCTGAAAAGTCTTGGTGAGCTTGGATATGAGAGTTTCAAATCTCCCCTGGTAAAATTTATTCTCCATGAAGCTCTTGTTGAAGATACCATTCCCAACATTAAGCAAAGTGCTCTAGAGTATTTTGTATATACTATTAGAGACCGAAGAGAAAGGAGGAAACTCTTGAGATTTGCCCAACAACATTATACACCCTCGGAGCATTTTATCTGGGGACCTCCAAGAAAAGAGAAGTCAGAGGGATGTAAAATGAATAAAAAGCCAGCATCGCCAATTTCTATCCACAATAGTTATATTTCTAAGCATAAGAAACCAAAAGAGCCTAAGAATACATCGGCAAGTGGAAGCTCAGCTGGTAAAGCAGCTGAAGAGAAAAAGGTAGAACTCACAAAAAACAGGGAAGAGAATGGCCAGGATGAAAAAGAAATGAACTGTGATGCTGTTAGGCAGAACAACAGTGAAAAGAACAGTGATACTGATACTGGTCAGCTTTCAAGATCAGAAGAAACTCATGATACTGCAGACAGAAAGGAGGACACTTGTTATTCCAAAAAAGATGGTGAAAATCTGAATGACAACTGTGGAAATCACCCAGGCGCTGTAGAGAAAGATTTATGTGACACTGAGAATTCTTCAAATAACATGTCAGCAGATCTGCAAGATAACCTGGATAAGGATACACTTTCAGGGGGAACCACCACAAAACTCAAGGATGAGCTCAACTCATGAATCTGAGGTTAAAAATCATTGTTTCATATTGAATGAAGCGGATTATTCATTGGTCATTCATTTGGGGTGAAATTTCCCTCTAGTGTAATATAAAGCATTCATGAGACTTTGCTTGTTGCGAATGCATCAGATGCGGCTTCTGTTGGGTTAATGAATTGTATTTTTTTTCAGCCTCAGTTTATCAGCAGTCAAGCAGGTGTGGCTCTTTAAAACAATTGTGTGTAGTCAAAGCTAAGAAATCCATTATCTTTTCCAGACAGATTGCATAGGAAAGCCTATCTATTTTTTTGCCATGAAATTCATCCAGTGTTTAAAAAAAAAAAAGGTGTAACTTACTAGAAAGCCTTGGAACATCAGAATTTTTAAGTTCTTTTAATATGCTTTAAGTGTTGGATTTCCTTTTATGAAATGACTATAAATTATTTCAAAAGCACAGTTTTTTTCCCTAGTGGATGTTTTTTTTTAGGAACTGTGTTCATGTTTAACAGCAGTATTTGCACAGCATCTTTTACCTTAGCTTAGCATCCTTCTTGGAGACTCTTAGTAACAGATGTCAAAACGACCTATGCAGCTGGGTATCATCGTACATTGAATAAAAGTTTAACTTAAGGTGAAACTGTATCCACAGCTTTTGGGTATAAGGGAAGTTGCACTTTAGACTTTTGGTTCCTGTTAAGTTCTCTCTTCTCTTGATCATTTGTTACTACTACTAATTTGGGGGGAGGGATCTCTTTGATCACTCGGAGCTCTCTGTTGATTAGCTGTAATAAAAAGTCTCCCAGCTGAGTTCAGCACCTGGAAAGCCTCTGGTCAGCTGAAAAGTTGTGTCTTCACCACAAAGCACTGCTTAATCATCAAAGCCATCAGAGAAAATGTCACCAGGCCTGTCCAGCCAGATTTTACCTAAACTTGGATGTTTCTTGGCCAGTTTTGGGTAAGGTCTGTACAATGCTGAACCCCCCTATTGCTGGTCTGGGAGAGAAAGGCAGTCCTGATGCTTTCTTCCAGCTGTTTCCTCTCTTTGCTCTCTAGCAGAGGCCTTTCACAGTTTAGTGTTATTTTGGTCATCGGCTGAAACCTGAGGCAGGTCAGTCTGCTGGCCCGGCTGGAGCCCAGCAGGTAGGAATTTCCTAGTTAAGGTCTTTCACAACTTTCTTCACTGAAGGACTGAATGTCTGCTTTCCCTGAGTAGCCTCTTCTAACTTCATGTCATTCAGTCAAACAGTATAGTATCCAGCAAGTTAATTGTGTAGAATATTAATTAAAAATAATACAAGTAGAACGCACACTTTCTACAGTCTGAAAATAGTCTAAAACTTCTGGATGCCTTTTCTATTTTAAAATGTATATATTATCCACTGCCTTTAATGTATTTTTTGTTTAAATGTTATGAGGCAAGTGGCTGACTACAGTTTTGAGTGCCAGAATGCTACAGGACTTTATTCAAGTCTTATAACTCAAAATGACAAAGTCTTCAGGGTTTCAGAGCGTAGACAAAATGTTTTGTGTTTTTCTATTGTGCTAATTCCCATCACGGCCGTGCATCATCCATTGCTTTCTCCAGGTAGCGCTGTTTCTCAGGGTCAGATAGAGTGGCTGTTAGAGATCTTGGTACCCATCCCTCATTCTCATGTGCTAACTTGCACATATATATGTTTCTTTCCTTAAATTTTTTTTTTCAGGGTATCCCAGACCGCTCAAGGAGGCATTAAGTCTGTCTGAGCAGAAATGCCTCGGAGAATTCCTGTGGCAACCACCACCTCTTTAAAGCTGGAAAGGTGCTGAGAAGCCTTTCACAATACCTTGGACTTTAACTAGGAACCTCTTGTTCATGTTTGCCTCTGACCTTCAGAGCAGAGGGGAACAGGAAATGCTGAGATAAAATTGGCCTGTTAGTTAAGGACTCTGACCCCATGAGTATGCACAGGGAAGACAATTTTTATATTCTGCCTATGACTTTTTAAATCTTGAGTGCCTAACCATGCCAACTTAATAGCATTGGTTTTACCTAGTTACTTCTTGAATGGCATAGGGAAAATTTATACCCTGTATATAAGGAACATACCTGTAAGGTAGGTAGTTATACAGAGCCTTTAATTTATGGAATTCAGTATTAAGGTTAAACACTTAAAAAAAATGCATGGTGTTCAAGTGACATAAGGGATGCTGAGTGTGTTATTTATGCTGTAATTTGATTGAACATCACCTCAGGAGATCTTCTGTCTACTGAACAAAAAAAAAAAAATCTTGTGCTACTTTTAAACCAGAAAGCTCTTGAGGTGTGCATCCAAAAGATTTCTCTGCAGTACGGTATTCTGTCGTTGTGACACAGCCTTTCAGCTATACGTGCTTGCTGCTTCTCCACTCATAATTAAGTACTTAATGTACTTCTAATCTGGCAGGGCTGTCTGCATTAAGGGCCCAGTGTATCTGAAAATACAGTCAAGAACTTTGAGACTCATACCCTTGTTAACTCTGCAGTTATGGTTTGGTGGTGGTGGTGATTTTTTTTAAATCTGCCATTCAGTATATTTCGATCAGTTTTCATAGAAGCAAGAAGAGTAGTGGCATATCAATTGCATCCGAAGAACTATGGGGATTAGGTAAGTGAGGTTGGTTGTGTCAGGTGTGCTCCTGCACTCTGTAATCTTTGTTTTATAGCCTTATCAACAGAATTACTCCAATGGGACACTTCAGCTTTATCTGACAAATACTGCTCTATGTGAAATGTGATGATTTGTCATTCTTTTCATGGAGGAGTTGTTTCCTCTCAGTTTGCAAGTGCTTAAAAGAAGGATTTGTTGCAGGGCAATCATACAGTGTAGCATCCCACTGAGATTTGTGAGGATCAAGTGGGTGCACTGTATGCATTTCATTACCGAATCATAGCCTTAGCCACCAGAAGCACCCCGTGCTTAAAGTTTCTAAGTGTTGGCTTTCAGGTTTGCAGTACAATGTGTGTTGAAATGATTGTATTCTCATAAACTTAGTTATTTAACCATTACTTCAGAAACTGAGGATGTCAAAAGAAAGTCAGGACATTTGGTCAGTGTTAAACGTGGTTTTGTCTTGCCGTATGCTTAAGTATTCAGGGATTTCTGCGTAGGCACTACAATAATGTGTTTTGGCCCAGCGTTTTACTAGAATCTGAGCTATTAATTTATGAACTGAACAGAACCTCCCATACAGGGGTTCTGTCCTAGTAAGTACCTGTGAGTGGCCTCTGGTACTCTTTAAGGGGGAGTAGTGTGTATACGCTCACACCTGTGAATATTATCTAAAAATCAAATTGATTTAAAAATTGCCATAATATTCTATGGTGAGGGGGTTAGAATGTGCAATGCGACAAAACATTACTGAATACACACATGCAAGTGAAGGCGATTGTACAAATCCTGCAAAAAAGCAGCACTTTAAAGATTAGTTGCAGCTCTGTGCCCTGCTGTCTAGGACATAACTGTGCCTTGGTACCTGATGGTGTGTTGGCATAGAGAGTGAAAGCTTGAGTACATGAGGCGTGCACCACAGACCATTAGGATGAGAAGAGCAGTTACATGTGTGGTCGTATCTGGGAGGAGATCTGAGCTCTTGGTGTCCGTATTGCTCATATTTAAAGGCATGATCCTGAAGGATGCTAAAAATATTTGCAGTAAGTCTTGGCTTGGTCAACTTCTCAGTTTCCTGCTCTGAAACTGCAGCAGTCTGATGTATTAGGTATTTGTATAATCATAATTAATATTTCATGTAACCTAGTGTGAGTCTCCTTGAATTATTCTGGGATGATGCTGTTGCATATACCTGTACTGTAACCAGAAAGTTTACAGACCCAAGAAGCTTTGTATAATTTTGATGGATGATGTAATAAGGTAAGGCAAGGGAGATTTACTAGATTTAAATGGGAAACCGCTCTTGGATTTTTTTAAATAAAATCTATGTATATCTGTTTATTTTTTGCACCTTTCTTTTCCTGACAGTTGTAATAGTATTAATCACAAATTATAGTAAGATATATATGTTTAAGTGAAAATGTAACTTATTACGCCATACTTCTACAGGTCACATCATACTGAATTTCCTTGGCAAAAACTATTTATGGATAAGACACAAATATATGAAGTTAAGTTTTGCCGTTAATTAAAGACTGACAATATCATGCTAATGATGTACAGAACTACCAGCATGCATCAGAACCCAAGATGTTTCTACCTTGTATCACATCTCCAGCAGTCCCCACCAACAGATGGTGTGAAACAAAGAACAAATCATATGACCCCATTTTTCTCCAGGAATTTTTCCATTTTTGAACTCATGGTTTCTTTCAGCCTCCACAATCCCTTATGGCTGTGAGTTACATGTTTTAATTATGTTTTGTGTGGAAAAAGTAATCTCATTTGTCTCTGATCTCGTTTATTCAAGAATTGCTAGTGAATGTGATCACAGTTACTAAAAGTACTGTATGAACAGTAATCCACTTAAAATCAGTTCTAAAAATCGTAGGAGATTCTAATGATAAAATACCTACTTAGGTGGAAAATGTCCAATGTTTCTGTCCTTAGGCACATGTCGTCTGCTTAGGCAGAAAACCTGTCCGGTGTTGATGACGATACTACCTTACTGGTCCCTTCTGAATAAATTTTTACACATAAATCCTTTTGTAAGAAGTATTAAAAGTCAGATTCCAACTGCAGACCAGTTTGGAGGTTTTTTTCCTTCTGGTGTAAAAGCAAGATTAGTCAAAGGGAAAACCTGTTCCCAGCCCACATGTAGAGTGAGGTACCTCTGGATTTGGAGACACCTTCATCAGTGGCCGTAATGGTGTGATCACGTAGAAGACAGAAATACTATCTGGGATTTGGCAAGAACCACACTCCTCATTCCATGTTTTGGTAACTTAATTTTGATACGTGTCCCCAGTTACAATTGCAATTGGAGTAACTGCTCAAAAGTTCTTGATGGCTGTTGGAGCCTGAAAATGAAGGGTGGGTCAAAAAGGCCTAAGCTTTCTCATCACATTCAATACCACAGATTCACTACTAACAGGTATTTAGATGTAGTTCTCCAAGGGGAATGTAAACTGTGTCACTGTAATACCTCTGTGCTCTGTACTGCCTATGAACTATGTCTTTTCCTGAAAGCTGTGTTCCTTTTACAGCCCATGTTCTTAAGTATACTTAAGACCACTGGGGAAAGCAAGAGTTTATTTTAAAGAATATATTTTATACATGCCATACCTAATGGACTACTAAAACATAGTTCAAAAGCTATAGAGATCAATGAAAGAGAGATCTCCTGGGGCTTTACACTTACATTTATTTTCAAAAGCATTAAGCTGTTTGCTATAAAATAACAAATGTGAGAATTGGCAAATTGTTCTGAAAGAAGTCTCCTACTTCTTAGAAACTCGTCATTTTTTTAATGCTTACAAGTCTAGTGGCATTTTCATCAGCTGAAGTTTATTGTGAAATATACTGAATATATTTACTACTGTGGCTACCTATGTCAAAATTATTGTTTTGCAGTAAAAAAAGGTTATGGCACTTAGATTTTTGGGATCTGCTGAAGCATGTTTACTAACCATTAGTTGCTCTTTATTCTGTGTTTTAACCTGTTCCATGGCTGTTTGCCCTTTATGCACTTCGAGTTCAGCAACAGATGATATGGTATAGTTTTACACTGATAAAATTTGGAAATATCATAGACTTCATTGTTAAAATGTGTTCTAAGAAAAAAGTGCAGTAAAAGGAAAAAAAAAAAACCCCAAACCAATGATTTTTACTTGCAAAATGAAACAGCTATATGTCAGTTTTTATGAATGGTCCTGCTCTCTTCTCTATATTCCTTTGCAATGTTTAATTACAGAATGCTGTGCATGTTTGGTAGTACCAATACCATATGTATGTGGTAGGAGTGGTAACCAGTTTCTGGAATTGTAATGCACTATAAAGATATATTTTATAATTCTGTAACTGTATGGCAGTGGTATGCCAAAAAATTGTATAAACATAAAAAGCAATAGTTTATGTTGCTTACTGCTATATTTTAAATCATTTGTAAAATGAAATACTTGGATTTCCTTTCAGGTAAATATATTTTTAATAACAGCAGCCAAAAACTCTAAACGAATAAAGCTTCTTCATTTAGCAGCATTGTTTTAGCAACATGTACAAATATTGTGTAGCTCTGATAATGTGTAATTGCTGTTCAGCACTTGTTTGTATAGTCTTCTGTAAATGTATTAACACTTAAAAGTAGGGCATTAAAGGCTCTGGTCCTCCTTTTTTGTTGTCAGTGGCAAAACCACCGTGGATAGCAGAGGAGCAAGGGAAGGCCCAGAGTGAGCTTTGCTAAAAGTTTGGGGTTGTTTTTTAGTTTAAGCAAAATATATGCAATGAAAACACTGCTAACATGAAAGGGTAGAGTATCCACTGTGATTGTACAGGCGCAAAGCCTCTGGAGCAGAGCCAGCAACTGGCTACTGCTGCTTAAACTTAGCAGGGAAACATTTGACCTGCTGGTTGTGTTTATCCTGTGCTGAAGCTGTCAAATTGGATGGCTTCAGCTCTTTCACCCCCATCCCCAGTTTTTTAGTAAGCTGTTATTCACAGCCGCTACAAAGGGCCCAGCACGTTTGGAGAGTGTTTCCTATTTTCACACATTCTTCTCAAAGCACAGAGAAGCAGGTGATCCTTGAAGGAGAGCTTCATACGTGGTCTGTGACTTGAATGAAGCTTGGCGTTAATGTAGCTATATTAACTTACTTCCATGTTGTTAGGTCACCCAGGGATGAGGTTGAACGGGTAGGCAATAACATGATGTGTCAGGTGTGTTGGTTTCCCCAGAAAACTCAGCTACAGCTCCCCGAGGCAACTGTGGTTGTTATTCTGCACTTTGGCAAAGACTGGCTGCAAGGCCAAGTTACCCTCTTCTACCCTTGGAGGCTCAGCTTCACAACCAAAGGGCTGTGACCTGTATAGAATCACAGAATGCTTTGAAGGTCCCTTCCAACCCAAAGGTCATCTAGTCCAACCTGCCCTGCAGTGAGCAGGGACATCTTCAACTAGATCAGGTTGCCCAGACCTTGAATGTTTCCAGGGATGGGGCATCTATGATCTCTCTGGGCAACCTGTTCCAGTGTTTTACCACCCTCATTGTCAAAAATTTATTATATCTGGGCTAAATCTACGCTCTCTTAGTTTAAAACCATTACTCCTTGTCCTGTCACTACCTGCTGTTGTAAAAAGTCCCTCTCCATCTTTCTTGTAGGCCTCCTTTAAGTACTGAAAAGTCACAATAAGGTCTCCTCAGAGCCTTCTCTTCACCAGGCTCAACAACCCCAACTCTCTCATCCTGTCATCGTTCCATTGCTCTGATCATTTCTGTGGACTCACTCCAACAGGTCCTTGTCTTTCTTATGCTAAGGTCTCCAGAGCTGGACACAGTGCTCCAGGTGGGGTCTCACCAGAGTGGAGTGGCGGGGGGGAGAATCACCTTCCTTGACCTGCTGGCCACACTTCTTTTGATGCAGCCCAGGACATGGTTGGCTTTCTTGACCATGAGCAGACGTTGCTGGCTCATGTCCACCTTTTCATCCACCAGTACTCCCAAGTCTTTCTCCACAGGGCTGCTCTCAATCTCTTCATCCCCGGCCTGTATTGATAGCCGAAATGGTGACAGACTTATGTTGCTGGCTGTTGCACCAGCAACCCCAGACTTTGAGCAAATCTTCAGTGCTCCTATGTGAGCATGGACATTCATGGGTGCCAGAGTCACTTCTGAAAAGTCTTCTTGAGGCTCATTACAAGGGTAAAAGCATAAACTGATATCCTAAATCCAGCAGTCCCTGGTTTAGTTAAGACAAACCAGATTCTGGAGGAGGTGGAACAAGGGGGTGGTGGGCCCAGCACCCTGTGCCTTGCCTGCCGCCTCTCCCAGCCAAAGGGGCAGGCACCCGTTTAGGAACCCTGTCTATCAGTGCCTTTGGGTCAGTAGGGGAGCCCAGCTGCTCTGTCCCCACCTCCACGAAAATACGATGGTGGATGGAAATACATGCTTATCTCTCAGGGCACACATTCACCTACTTGTCTTCATCTGGGGGATAAAATCTAGGAAATTTTCAGCTGCTGCTGTTCCAGGGGGCACACAGAGCGCCCTTCTGTGCTGATGGGGAGAGCACGCAGCAAGGAAGGACCGAGATGGCAGTACTTGTGTTTGTGCAAGGAGAGCTGGGAAGCCCGTTTATTATGCATAGAGCAGCGGTGGAGACGGCTGAAATAAATCTAAACTACCTCTGTTGTTTAGGGAGTTAAACCTCAAAGTTTTGTTTTGATTTTGTTGCTTCACTGATACATTGTTCTAACAGAGCTGTGCCATAAAATTGGGATGAGAATCTTTTATTTTTATATATGCAGATGATCTTGAGTGAGGCCTAAAATGTTTATAATGATCACGTTAATGGCAAAAATGTGATTTAGCTAACAAAACCTGAGAATACTCTTCCTAAATTACATTTTAATGGATATAATTTGCTTTGTTTGTCTGGGCTGGGTAATAAACGGAAAGACAAATATTAAATATCTTCACTCCCTGGGGTCAAGCAGGCCAAATATTATGAGGCCAGGGCAATCCCACACACAAATACAGGCGGGGTGGAAAATGGATTGAGAGCAGCCCTGTGGAGCAGGACTTGGGTGTGTTGGTTGACAATGAGCTCAACATGACCCAGCAATGTGCGCTCGCAGCCAGGAAGGTCAACCTGCTGCATCAAAAGAAGTGTGGCCAGCAGGTTGAAGGAGGTGATTCTCCCCCTCTGCTCTGCTCTGGTGAGACCCCACCTGGAGTACTGTGTCCAGCTCTGGAGTCCTCGGCACAAGAAAAACATGGATCTGTTGGAGTCAGTCCAGAGGAGGACCATGAAGATGATCAGAGGAATGGAGTGCCTTTCCTGTGAAAACTGGCTGAGAGAGTTGGGTTTGTTCAGCCTGGAGAAGATAAGGCTCTGAGGAGACCTTATTTTGGCCTTCCAGTACCTAAAGCAAGCCCACAGGAATGCCGAAGAGGGACTTTTTACAGGGATGTGTAGTGATGGAATGAGAGGTAATGGCTTTAAACTGAAAGAGAGTAAATTCAGATTAGATGGAAGGAGGAAGTTCTTCACTGTGAGGTCAGTGAGGCACTGGCACACATTCCCCGTAGAGGTGGTAGATGCCCCCTCCCTGGAAGTGTTCAAGGCCGGGTTGGATGGAGCTTTGAGCAACCTGATCTATTGGAAGGTGTCCCAGCCCATGGCAGGGGGTTTAGAACTAAATGATCTGTAAAGTCCCTTCCAACCCAAACCATTCTATGATTCTATGATTATCACTTCAAAGTTAAACCAGTGAGTGTGACTGGAGAGTCTCTCCAGTTTAAAAATAATCCTCCAAAGAAGCAGCAAAAGTATCTACAAACATATTTTGTGACAAATAAAGATACATAATGACACCGCTTTTTAACCGTTGGCTTCACATATCTTCTGAGGTGGATTACAGTGTAGACAAAGCTCTAGTAAGAATTTGTTGACTCATTTCTACCCAATATGAAAGTTGCAAATCAGGTCCATGAAGCCAGTTCTTTAAAGTGTGTCTGTCTTGAGTGGGAGCAGGAGGAGTGCATGTTTAGAAACACCAGAGTCCCCAGTTTTGTTCCCACCTTGGAAGGCTGTCACTCCTGGCTGGCACAGAGAGCCAGTCAGGCAGGAGCCTGGGATCAGGGTCACAACATGGCTCTGCTCCCACCTCTCCCAAGATGCTGTAACCAAACATACTTTGTTTCCCCATAAGGAGATGAGCTGAAGATTTAGCTTTCTCAGAGCTGGCCTGGGATCTGCCACTTGTGGCCAAGGTCCAGGGCTGGGCGGGGGGTTGTTCTGCCTCACTGCTGGGGTCTGATTCCTGCAAGGCTAAGTAACGCGCTCGGTGGGTTAGTGACCTGCTGCCTATGTGTAACTACTTGCAGCAATTAGTGGCAGCTCAGACCTGTCCTTATGGTTAATCTTGGTCTGCATGTTATAGGGAGAGCTTAAAAATAAAACTATTTTCCAAGAATTCTCCCTATGAAAAACCTATGTAAGAAGGTTTAATTAGGCCCAAGTATTTGCCTTATCTGATAAATTCTTGGAATGCTTTTAAAATATTTTTATATAGTATATGGAATGCATTAGACATTTTTGCAGGCAGTAGTCTATAGATATCACAGTTTCAAGGCTTACTGAATGTAGGAAGAACATTTAAAATTCAACTGGCTCTTTCTATTTTTATTTAATGTATAAATCAGACATAATTCATGCACAGTTCCTTCCAGGTTTAGACATTTATTGAGCACTGTGGATGGTTATAAACATTTTGTGGCAGCTGTTTCAAGTTTCAGAATAGAAATAGGAAAAAAAAAGCAACCTCACATTTTCACTTCTCCAATTTCCTTTGAAAGCTTAAACAAGGAAGATTCTAATTTTCTGCTTCCAAACTGGCAGCTGAAATTAGGGCCTTGAATTACTTCTGCGAGCTCGGAGTTGAGGTCTTCAGCCCTCCATAGGAACCTCAGTCACTTGGAGGCAAGGCTGTAGTACTTAGTTAACAGGAAATGCAGAAATGTAGTAGAATTTTCCAAAACTACAGGGCATCTAATGCTGATACTCAATTAACAAGTACTCTTGGGAAGTTTGTGAAGGGTTTCTCTGCATCTAAAGGATGCTCAGGAGCAGTCTAGTTCTTCAGTTAGTTCTGAAAATGTTATCATGAAACCCCACATTTTAACTCTTCACTTAAAAGTATTTTTCTTTCCTCTCTTCTTTTCTCTCTTTTTTTCTTTTATGGTGAGGACACAGTGATAATGTCACCTTTTTTTACAGTTTAAACTGTAAAACAGACCTTTGTATACTGAGATGCACCAACAGCACTGCCCGTGCTAGTGGTTGCTTCTTACTCATCCTCAGTCACCATTGTCACACGCTTAAAGCCACCCCTACTTGGCAATCATGCCCGACTGGTTGCGCGTCCAACACCATGGGGCTGACTGTTGGCCACGGTCCTTCATGGCCTCAGTCACTGTGGTGGAGGTGATCATGCCCAGGAGCTCTTCAATTAGGAAAGCTGGATCTGAAGTGGGCATCTGCTTTCTCTTCCCCACCCCCAAATTTGGTCCCTTTGTAAGGTGGTTGAGTTTCAAGGCAATTCCCAGCCCAGCCCTAGGCCTTCACCCTGGGCTTCATGCTGCCTGATCTGGTGGGTATCACAGAATCGTAGGGGTTGGAAGAGACCTGTGGAGATCATGTAGTCCAATCCCCCTGCTAAAGCAGGTTCACCTGGAGCAGGTTGCACAGGATCACTTCCAGGCAGGTTTTGAATCTCTCTAGAGATGGAGACTCCACAGCCTCTCTGGGCAGCCTGTTCCAGTGCTCTGCCATCCTCAGATGTTCGTCTCCAGGCTGCAGCAGTTTCCTCACCATGCTGCTCACTGTTTCTTTTCTTGCTCAGCTTCTGCTTCCTTCCTAAAACAGAAATCTTTTCCTGGATCTCTTCCTCGCAGGTTTTCAATGATGGCTAATGGCCCATCAGTGCATCGTTAGTGGTTCTGGGGACACTTTCTTGGTGCCTACACTTTCAACAGCTTTGCAGTTATCCCACCCTTAAACTGTGCAGACACCTGGTGCCAAGCTCTGTTCACCCAGTGAGATGGTAGCACACCTGTGACCTCCATGCCAAGGCAGTGCAGCCTCCCTGGCAGTAAGGAGCAGTGAGGAAAGGCCACCATCCCTTGGGAGACTGACAGCCCACCTCAGGTCCAGCCTGCATGGGGACTATTGTTGCTTTTAAGGAAGGACATGTGCGAAGTGACTGCAGTGAGCCTTCCTGTGGTTTTATATGAAACTCCCCAAGACTACACTCAGGTACCAGAGTTTGTTTATGGTAATGAAGGCCCGGTGCTATAAAGCTAGCAAGAATATGTCCCAATAGTGCTTTTTAGAAGCTTTTCGCCGCTTAGGATAAAATGCTGCTGACAAAATTTCAATCTTGAAAATCTCCTGCAACCATCAGATAATTAAGAAATGTTGCTGAGTCACACCCGCATGGCGTCAGTGCCTCCCTGGAGCACGGCTGGGAACACTGATGCCTGTTTCAGATGTGTCCCCAAACGCAGCAGATGTGAATGATTCAGTAACATACCCGGTGGCACATCCTCTGCTGACTCATTTGCTGCACTGCTACTGAGATAACAGGAATCCTACCAGGTAAATTCAAGGTAGAGTTTTGCCAGGACTTTACAGAGAGCTTTTCATAGAAACTTAGAAGGTTGGCGAATTTATGTAATAAGAGTCACACTGTAGTTCAAGGAGAGAATCTGACTCCTCTTGGACCTGTTTATCAAAATGAGAAGTGGGGCGAAAGCTGTCCCAGAGACTCTTCCTCCATTGACACCTGAGTAAATCCTAGCAAGCCTTATCCACTTTGTCAGGAATAATTTGGGAAATTACGTAAATCACCATCTTTTGGTGTGAACCAAAGAGTCTAAGAGTAAAGATGAAGGTAGGACTTTGGTGGGTGAATCCTTTGGTATGAAATAAAAATATCAAATTAGAAAATAGCATACGAATGTGGAATCCGTCATCCAGATAACTCCAGTTCAGTGTCTGCCTAACCCTAAATTGTCTTACCTATTAAGTAACATGTTTCCTAGGTGTCTGATGCCCCACTTCTGCAGACTCCGATGGCAAAATTCCAGTGTCAGGAGGCAGATGGGATTTAATGGAATGTTATGGGGATCTGCAAGGAGGGGTACTCAGAGAACAGGCATAGAAAGGACTCTGTTGGATTGGAGGGTTTCCGAGTCAAGGATACTGTCGAAGTCGTGACTTAGGGATGAAAGAGGAGCTTTCATGCCATTTTGAGATGGGCTGCGTAGAGACTGAAGGTGGGTGCTCCCCTCTTTGCCTACTCACTTTCTCAGCCAGGACTGACTGGATGTCACTGACTTGGAGATATGTAAAAATGTTTCAGAAAAGACTTATGTTGCATTCAAAATCCTCATCTGCAAATCTAATCTCACTTTCCTGTAATGTGATGAAAAGCTTTGTTAAAAAATACTGAGCCAACCTTGAGCAAAATTTCCTTAGTCACTCTTGCAGATCCTCATGGAGCAACTGTCCTTCCTCACAATTCTTGATTTTTTTTTTTTTTTTTTTTTTTTTTTTTTGGTGTCCAAGTGCAGGTGTGATGTGTCAGGGTCCTGGTTGCACTGACAGGATCCGTGATATCTCACGAAGGGTTTGGCTGCCTGTGTTCAAGGACAGCCCTGATACAGTGCAGCCCTGTAACCTGGGATCAGACTGCTGTGAAAAGAGCTGTGGGAGAAAAAAAGCTGTGACATGCCTCACTGGAGGCCTCCTCTGCTTCATGAGGAACCTGGAGTTAAGCTCAGCCCCTAATCCCTGGGCTTTGCCTGAGCTATGCTGCAGCCATGCCTGCACCCAACCATGCTCCTCACTGAGCCCAGCTGGATGACTTGACTCATGGCCTGACTGGACCTGCCTCATCATTACTGTGATTTTTCAGCGTTGTAACTAGACAAGGGAAAGAGTAGATTAAACAATGTAATTGAATAATCTTTGCTGCAAACGTTATGAGATAGACTGCTGGTAAGACACTTTGGTGCCTCAGACACTTGCCAGGGGGGCCTCTGAGGATCTTCTTCCCTCCTCAAATACCCTTGTCCCACCACCACAGCCCCCAACCATGGCACCACCCAGAGCAGCAGCTGTGAGCATCTGTACAGCAAATGAAACGTTGCCTGCTTCTTTCTGGCGCCACAGCCCTAGAGCCTGCTGGCTTACAGCATTCTCCCAGAGCTGGTGGCTTTGCTTGCCCTTCTGGGTTCAGGCTTTCTCCTCCCTCACTCTTACTGTCCTGGCTGCAGGCTGGTCCCATCTTCCCTGCTTCCCTCTCACTCTTGTCTGCATCCTTTTTCAACAAAGAAACCTCAGAAGACAGGCAATAGGAGGACCAAACCTAACGGCAGTTTTTTAATCATATCAACGTTCGTGTCTACATTAATGACAGCACAGCTAACCATAGCTATGTTGCAGCATTTCTCCCAACCCTGGTGGTCATTAGGATGTTAACGTCACTGGACTGGAGACTGCCTCCAGCTTGCAGATACCACCCCAGGCTCATAGAGTCAAAACTCAGAGCAAACACTCAAAGCTAAAACCAGGTAATTCTAAGAATGTTTAGGATTTGCACAACACTATTCACACAGGTCATGACGATATTTCGGTTTCTGTGTTCATTTGGCATGGGTTCCTCCTGATTTTGCAATGACAGCTACTGGCAAGATTAGAGAACCTTTGCTGCTCTTTTAGCTGTAAGTCTCCTCAGAAAAAGAGTTAGTAAAAATCAGCTGAAGCCCTGAAGAGGTTTCTTTTCACAGGGGTAAACTGGGATGCTCTTGAGAGCTGAAGATCACTGTTTGAAAAATAATCCTCAGTTTCCGAGGCGAAAGATTCTTTGATTTTCTGCCTCAAATTTGCTTTGCCTCTATCTTTCTTATGTATCTAAAATGAAAGTTGAAAATATCACAGGACAAGTGGGTGATGGATGGCTTGTAAAGAAATGCAATGAGACCATAGAAAACTGATGAGATGCTTTCTGTGGAAGCCAAACTGCAGGACAAGAGAGGCAATTCACAAGTGGTAGAACAGCTGGCAACTCCAACCCACACCATCTGGATTTGTGTGATTTTATAATATTTATTGTCACTAACTCTGAGAGGAATATGAATAGAGCTGGCTACAAGTGGAAATGAGCTGGCTTTTCAAAAGAGTGAATTGTGTGAGGAGCCTTGGCAGGGACATATAGCAGGGTGAGCATCTGATACCAGCCAGCCAGCCAGCCAGCCATGAATTACCACTTCGTTGGCCAGGCTGGCTACATGAAACAACAGAAAATTTTTCATTCATGCAAGGGAAGCCCTGCTGAAAAAATGACATTTCAAATCTATCATTTGGAGAAGGGACATAGAAGGTTGCCAGCTCTCTATCTTTAGTCTGAAGCTTGTGAGAGCAGTGTCACTTTTTCCTTAAAACCTGAACATCAATAGATGTGGGATTACTCAAGAATCTTACACTTATATTTTAAAAGGTCTTTTTGGGTCTTATGGTTAAGAAAAACCTGTGACCCACCTCTACCACAGGAAATGGAGCAACCCCCAAATGCATTTTCTTAAATCTTCTGATTTGAGCCAGTTTGTGGGTTTGGGATTCTCACGTGTGATTGTGAAAGCACGGAGTTGTCAGTGTTGAGCACGTTCATGCAGGTAGCATGATTGCCATTTTAGAAATCTGTTCTCTGGAGGTGCTTTTTTTATTCCATGAATGCCAAAGGGAACACTGCTGCTCCTAACACAGCTGTCCTGGTTAGAAGCTCAGAGTGGGACAGGAAGAGTTTAGGCTTTTATGTTTCTGGTCTTTACCTGTGAAATGGGATGACATGTTTTTTCTTTTCTGCAGATCAGCCAAAGGATAAATAACTCTTCTTCTGATACCATGATCTGGTATTTCCATGAAAACTCAACTTGTCTTATTTTAAATGTATTTACTTCCTGTGGAACATTAGGAAAGCTTAAAAGTTTTAGTCTATGTTTAGTCAAACCAGACTTACAAAGTAAAACAAATAATGGTATCTTCCTTCCTTCCCCTCTTTTTCCTTGCCTTACCTTGCCTTGCCCTGCCCTTCCTTGCCTCGACCTTCCTCCCTTCCCCTTCCCCTTTTCTTTATCTTACATATTTCAGTCCTATGTGATTTGGGAACTGACCTATTCTTGATCATTAATAATACATTTTTGATTTTGATCATTGTACTGAAACAACAGAGAAATACATGCTAAAAAATATGAAACAAAAAATAGCATTTTATTCTAGTAGATTACTGTCTTTTCTAAATCTTTTCTTCCTCTTCAAAAGTTGGGATTTAACTATTACTTTTTTTTAATGGAAAAATACTGGTTCTCTCTTCTAGAATTCACTCCAGAGCTGAGAACACTAGTATTTGTAGTACATCAATTTACAAAACCTGTTAGTTAAGCTGAAGAAAGATGTAGGAAGATGTAAGAATGCCAGAGAAGATGAAGTGCCTATCTGAGAAGTACACAAAAATGCATCTTACGTCCAACCTGCACTGAGTGCAATACCTCAAAAGGAAAAGGGCAGTCACAGAGAGCAGCGCTGGCTCTTCTCTCCTTAGCTAGCAGAAATGGGTAATAAAAGCAACAGCAGAGAGAAACGTGAAGATCCAGCATGGGCATTAACAAGATACACCTCTAGAAAAACCTGCAAAGCTGACAGAAATATCTTCAACACTGAAGACTGCTCTGTAACTAACATGTCAAGAAGACATTGAGAAAGAGACTAACTTATGAGTATCTATCTCATGTACCATGGTGAAGAAAAATCAAGAAGTACAGAAGGAAAGTCAGTCATTTCTGTCAGCAGCATGGTGTGAGCTGGCCATGCGTCTATTGAAAAGGAAGAATTCAGCTAGAGAAACAAGAGGGACAGAAGGCCTACATGAAACTCATTTCTCCAAATAGCCCCAGGACAAAGCGGACGTGTGCTGGGATGGCTGGCTAAGGAGTGCCCTGTCCCACTCTCCAAGAACAGGGTTTGCCTTTGAAAAGTGTCTGCGCAGCTATGAAGATAAATGGAGGAGAGTGGATTTTGAACAAGGTTCAGACAGGTTTAGCCACCCAGAGCAACTGCCTGCATGTTAGAGGATTTGAAAACCATTGTGAGAGAGAAATGTGCTGTTGAAGTGAGCGCTTCACGTCAATGTGTGTTCTGCATCCCTTTCTCAAGCTGGTGGAAGAGCCCTGACAGAGCAGGAGTGCTGGAAAGACACCTTGTAGAGGCGATGTGCTATCAAATCTCTTTTCTTCCTTTATCAAGTGATATTGCTCTTCTACTTCAAGAGAGAGGTCTGGGAATTTTTTAGCCTGTCATTGACTTCACTGAATTTAACAGTTTTTATGTCCCTACCTGGCGAGTCCTCATTGTAGCTGAAAAAAATGGGAGACCTTGAAGCACAACCTAAAGAAGTGAACCCCAGCTGTGCTTGCTGGGCATGCAACACCTCCCATTCACCTCTGAATGCCCCATGTGTATGCACCAGGATCTGCCCCTCCCAAAGGCTTTTCCTGAATGAAGCTGTCTATTACTACAGACGGTCCCTTATAATGAGTTTCCAAAGAGCGTTTTGCACAATGCTCCGTCACAAAGCTGTAAATTCATTCACTTTGTATTGCATTTCGCGTCATTAATATTTGAAGTATTCGGGGGGGGGGGGGGAAGTCCTATTTTGGAAATGCCAGCCTGTGCAGACGGGGGTGGACAGCAGCATCTTCTCTTTTTTCCCCAGTCAGACATGCTCATCCAGAGCACCAACTTCCACAGCACCTCAGACCTCCCCAGACCCAAGCCCTGACAGGTGACAGACTTCAGAGGATGAGCTTCGTAGGCTGGTTATGGCAACCATATGTGTGGTCTTGAAACAAAATTCTTCAATTGGAAATCATTTTCAGCAATCATTTTCTCAGATTCCTAGCACTGTAATTCCTATAAACACAGATATTTTACAGCCAGCTAGTATGTTCTGTATTCCTGAAAGAAGAATTTTATCTTTTTTTTTAAAGTGTAACTGCAGAAAAATTAAAATGTGACCATTATATAGATCAAGGTGTGTAGTAAAGAGAACAAATTCTTCAGCTCCTTGGCAGCAAAATTGTATTTAATCTTGTTCAACTCATCTCTCCTTATCCAGGCATGTCCAGAAAAAAATCAATCTTATGATCAACATGCCACAAGAATCTCATTTTTTAATTTAGCTCTCTAAAGGATCCTCTTTTGATCCTTCTCATCAGACAAGAACAATTACTGTGCCTCTAAGCTCTCCCCTGCCTCCAGTCTCCAATTAGTCACATCTGATAACATTTTTTCAATGTAAAAATAAGGTCATCTCTTCAACGGCTCATGTCTCTATCAGGAGACACTATGATAAGGCATTCACAAAACAATGCCTCACTCTTCCCAGCCAGCCTGGGGCCTTCTGCATCCATGTTTTCAAAATCATCACCTTTTAAAGCTCTTTGTCTGGGCTGTATGAAAGCCACTCATTAAATTTTTGTTTGCTTGAGATACCTCCTGGTGTTTTGCCAAGTACATGGGCCAAGCCAAGCACTTGACTGCGTGTGTTGCAGTTACCTAAACAGGGGGATACCAACACATCCAAAACTGAGCCTGTACTTAACTGCTGTGAGCCCAGAACTTTCTCCTCCACACTTTTCTTGTTTGTTTTCTTCTTTTCAGAACTTTGAACTATGTTACGGGTTTTTTCTTCAACTGTTCTTTCAATTCTATCATGAGGAAAGGTCACAGTCTTCACAGTTTCTGGTTTTCTTGTCTGATTTCAGTCAGGCCTTGAAGGCAGCGGATTCTCGCCTACATTTGTTCAAGATGAAAAGCCATGATGGGCACGATGGCACTTGATCTTACTGTTGAAGCACTCCCCCTCCCCATCGATGTATCTTCTTCCCTTAGGCAAGTACCAGAAAACCTTGCCAACTGTTCAAAACAAAATGTTAGTGGGGAAAGAAACCCCCACCTCTATATTCAAAAAAGGTCATGAAAAAATGAAAGAAGCAGCTAGCAAAAAACCTCCAATTATTCTCTTTTCATATGGGACCTGGCTCTTCCTCTGATGTGGGGCCTGCCTGGCTGGGGAGCCAAGCCTGAGACACACTGTGAGGGCACAGGCCTTCACAGCACTACCTGTTCAACCTGGTGGGACAGCCAGAGGTGGGAAAGAGCTCCTAATGCCCCAAAGACCTCGGAGGTGCAAATCCCCTGCCTTCATCCTTGTGCACAGCATTGCCAGGGAGACAAAGCAGGAGATAGCCAACAGCACAGCTAATAGAGGCAGCCAACAGCAGGTACTGGGCTCAGCTTTGAGATCTAGGAACTTCTTCTGGGTTCTTAAGGGAGCTCCTGGGAACTCTTTGGAGATAAAGCTGCAAACAAAGGAGGTTTGCCGGGGATGTTAGTGAGGAGGTTTGCTGCTTGCTAGGGACTTTGATCTGGGGTGTTGTGGAGAGGCTGCCAAGGCCTGTCAGCTCTGGGACTGTTATCCCCTGCTGCTCTTCCATGGGGGCACTAATGATGTCAGGGGAAACCTGGAGCATATCAAGCTTACCCATGACTTCAAGGATCTGGGGGTGGTGGCCAAAGGCACAGGGGCCAAAGTGGTGTCTCCTCAGTCCCACCAGTGAGGGGAAGGTCTTGAGGCAGAGGGGATGGATCCTACAGGTCAATAAATGATTGCACAGCTGGTGTCAACATCAAAGATTCATCTTTAAGACCTTGGAAACCTTTCTGATGATCAAGAACTTGGAAGAGGTAAGATCCCCATGACCAAGCGGGGCAAAAATGTCTTTGCTAACTTGCTGGCCAACCTGGTGAGAAGTTTTAAAGCATGATGAGGGGAGATCTCATAACTTTTCTGGAAAATAAGCATAACTAGGAGTTGCCTTTATGTGATATAGCAGTGGGGATGCAGCTGGCTCTGCCTTGGGAGGCGTGATGATCCAGCTGAGAGCTTACAGATCAGGATTAAAGGGTAGATCAGTATGAATGAATTGTGTCTGCTAAAGACCACCTGATCAGGAAGAAGTAGATAAAGCCTTGTTCAGACAACTGGAAGAACCGAAATATAAAAATAGTGTGTATCTGTATCTAAAACCAGAAAGGTTTTATATACATGAACCCACGATGGTGGTAAGGCACCATGGGACACAGTCTCCTTCCTGGGAGGAAGCATGGACCTTGGGATATTGGAGGCCTCAACCCAAACAGAGTCCTGGTGGAGGCTGCCACCATCCCAGTCTCAGGCAGCCAGCAGTGACCAGTTGCTGCCCCAGGGCTGGGGCAGGGGTCAGTGGCAGTGTCCTTTTGGCAGGATATGTGCACTGGGTGAGGAGCTGTTAGCAGGCGAAGGAGTTGTGGAGGAGTTGAACAGCTGCACACTGTCAGAGAGAATGAGCAAGAGATAGACAGGCTCTTTGCAGAGGCTGAACAGCCCCGAGGTCCCTTCCAAATAGAATTATTCCATGATTCTGTGATAGGACAACAAACGAATGTAACCAGATCTTCCTTAACAGGAGCATGAAGGAAACTCTGAGCACAGGTAATTTAGTGATAAGTGGTATGAATGGATTTGTAGATCTATGGTACTTCAGCCTTAAAAGGTGTAACCTAGAAGTCTCGATCCAAGGTTTTGCACCTCAGCTTTGAGGATGATGTAGAACAAAAATAATGCTGAGATAGATAGATAAAAAATATGATATGTGAAGAAATATTGAACAACTTCATACTGCTAACCTAAAGAAGACAAATTGATTGAGAAACATTGAAGGAGTCTGCAAATGCTTCAACCTATGCCTGGACAGTTCCAAAGAGGAAAGACATGACCTAGTCTATACTTGTGCTGGATATGACAAAAATGCACTATCCTGAATCTTCGCAGACTCCTAAAGCACTGGCCTATTGTCTACAGCCATGTGGACAGCCTATCACATGGAAAACCCCTAGCACCAAGAAAAGAGGTTTTGTTAATTATTTTGACCCACTGAAGCAAAATGAATGAAAATGCCATAACCTGCTGCATTTACCTGAGTTCCAGCCCTGGATAATTGCTTTTTTCTTGTGGCAATGAATTGTCCCCGTGGTTTTCCTGTTTCCACAGATACCTGGGGAGCTTTCTTTTGCCTTCAGGTTCCCCACTGCTTTGTCACAGTACTCCCTAGGTAAGGCAGATGGTAGAGGCTGAAAGCATTGCCAGGCTATGTGTCTTCACCAATAAAACAGCAAGTACAGATATGTTAGAGAGGGAGGAAATGAATATTCATAGATTCACTGCCTCTATAAACACAAGCAAGCATGTAGGGAGAGTGAGGCAAAGGATTAGTAGTTAGATAGAAAGAAGTGGAGTTTGTTTTTTATTCCCTTGGGTAAATATCTAGCTGAGTGAAGATGCTGTATTTTCTCCACTTTCCTCTCTGGTCGAGTGATCTTGGCTGGCTGCTAGATACCCACCCAGCCACTTTCTTACTCCCCCTCCTCAACAGGACAGGGGGGAGAAAAGAACATGAAAAAGCTCACGGGCTGGGTTAAGGACAGGGAGATTGCTCACGAATTACCATCACAGGCAAAACAGACTGAACTTGGGGAAGATGACTTTCATTTATTGCCAACTAGAATAGAGTTGGATGCTGAGAAACAAAGACAAAACCTAAAACACCTTCCCCCTCGCCTTCTTCCCAGCCTCAACTTCACTGCTCCATTCCCAACTCCTTTGCCTCCTCCGCCCTGAAGCGGCACAGGGGGATGGGGAATGGGGGTTGTGATCAGTCCAAAACAGCTCCTCCCCACTACTCCTTTCTCCTCATGCTGCTCCCGTGCTCCAGCGTGCATTGTCCAAAGGCTGCAGTCCTTCAGGAGAGCCTGTTCCAGCATGGTCCCCTCCATGGACTGAGGGGAAACCTCTGCTCCATTGCCTGGAGTGCCTTCTGCCCCTTCTTCTCTCACCGGTGCCTGCAGGGCTGTTTCCCACTCCTTTTTCCTCACTCCTCTCTGCTGTCTGGTGGTTTTGTCCTTTCATAGACACACTTTCCTCAAGGCACCACCATCTCGGCTGCTGGGCTCGTCTGTGCCCTGCAATGGGTCTGCTGGAGCTGGCTGGAACCGGCTGTGACTGGCATGGGGCAGCCCCGGCTGCTCCTCACTGAGGCTGCCCTCAGCCCCCGCTGCCAGTGACTGGGCAGCCGCACCCAACACATCCCGTATTCTCTTTTCCTCTTAGTAAAATATGTTTGTGTTCGTATATTGTTTAAAAATAATTATTTGTTTATTAACTTTGCTAAAGACAGTAAGACTTCAACCAGGAGCTTTTTGCTTATCATGACATTCGGCTTCTGCTGATGGCTGGCAGAGGGGTTACACAGATGCTGAAGTCTTTCCCAGCAGCCATTAAGTGCACACGTGTGCCACAGGACTGTGTCCCAGGGTTCAGGTTGCCAGTCACCAAACTCCTCCTCTGGAGCTGAGGCAGGATTTCCAAATCCTGCTGTCCTGGTGTTGTGGCTAAGGGTTTTGGCTCCAGAGCAAGGAGGGGGAACTGTTCCCCGCCACATCCCCTTGTTGTTAGGCACGAAAGGAGGTTTTGCCGCCTTGGCTCCAATTTCGTGCCTGCTCCTGGAGCAAAGCCATGTCAATCAATCAACGCCTCTTTGAATAACACTATAAAAAGCTGCAAACACGTTGCTTCTTTTGACATGCACCTTTCAGTTCAGAAGGAGAAGGACGAAAAGAGAGAACTCCTGAAGCAGTCACCTCAGCAACCACGACAGTAAAGATCTTCCGCTCAGCAGGTCGACTTTACACTTTGCTGATTACTGGTGGAAGGTGGAAAGAAGAAGGCATCAAGAGATGGGAAAAAACCCCTGGAAGTTCCCCCCAAACCTGCACGGAGAGTAACTCTTTGCGAGGGAGGAGAAAAAGGGTCAAAGTGCTGAGAATGAAGGCCACACTGGAACGCGGAGAAGAACCCAGAAGGTCCCCCGGTGACTCACATTTTGCAGCCAGGGAGAGAGACCCAGAACCTTCCCTGGAAACCTGGTGGCTCCTAAGTGTTGCAGCCAGACTGAGCACATCGCTGAAGCTGTTGGCCCGATGGATGCACGCCCCAGAGAGAGGCTACGCATTGCAGAGGAAGTTTGTCCCAAAAAATTCAACTTGGAACTTAAATGCAAGAGGTTAAAAGGACTGCGCTTTTCCTTCCCCGCCCCCCGCCCCAGCCATCTCCAGCAGCAGGGCTTATAGTAAGAGGGGAGGGGTAGAGTAGAAGGAAAGATATAGATATATTTATGTATTTAAGGTCACTGTTCTCTCTTTTCTTTCTGTCCTACCCTAATTCAAGTGAGGATTTGTGGTTTTCATCATTTTGAATCAAATTAAACTTTCGTTCCCCCCTATTCAAGCCTGCCGCTTCTTTGCCAAGACCCCAAGTGGCAAGATAAGCCCCCATTCATTCCCAGCTTGAACACTTCAGTTCCTTTTGTTTAGCTCTCAGAGGATATAAGCCTCCCCTGAGAGCAAATTGTCACTTTTGCTGCCTTTTGGTTCTTTAAAAAGGTGATGTGTGGTTTAGGCCCAGCCAGGAACTGAGCTCCACAGGGCCGTTCCCTCACCCCCACCTTCCTTCCCCCCAGTGGGACGGGAAGGAGAATTGGGACAAAAAGATAAAAATCCATGGGTTGAGTTAATGAGAGTTTAATAGAACAGCACAAAGAGAGAAGAAATAACAGTGATAACAATAATACTAATGAAATAATACATAAAGCTAGTGATGTACAATGCCACTGTCACCACCTGGAACCCCCACCGCCCAGCCCAGCCACCTGCCTGAGCTACCTGATCTTCCCCCAGCCAGCTCCTCCCTTATACACCGACCGTGAAGTCAGTATGGTATCGAATATCCCATTGGCTGGTTTGGTTCAGCTATCCTGGCTGTGCCCCTTTCCAGCTTTTGTGAAAATTAACCCTACCCTAGTTGAACCCAGGACACCTGTTGAGAATGATAGAAGAGTGAGTCGAGGACAAAAACGCCAACCAATGTGTGGTGTACCCTGCCTCCTTGGTCCAACTGCCATATTTTCTCCAAAAATTGTATTTCAGGAGTTCAGGTTGCAGCTTTTTTGTCTGTCCAGAACCAACCATTTACTATAGCACAGACTTCAGTAAAATAATATATATATATAACCAAAAGAAAAGAGATGTAGTCCCTGTTTTCTGCCACAGCTCAGGAATAACTTTATTATGCAGATGATGTGAGGAAAATCGGAAATTTTGGCTCTTGGAAACAGGGGAGTTGTTCAAAATTCTTGTCAAAGATGGTTCACATTCCTATGCAGTGGTGCAAAGAAGCTGATGTACACAGATGCAATTTGCTATAATGTGCACCGTATATAGAATAGAAAGCTTCGTCATAATGGAATGTATACATTCCTGTTTCCTTTCTTTATACCAGTAAAGAAGTGTATTCCTTTAAAGATTAGGAAGTACGATTATTTTTGTGACCTGTATCTGTATTTCTCATTTGTCTTCTGAAATTTCCCTTTAATGTACTGGGCAGTTTCATTCATCATTGCACAAAAGCAGCCAGTGACCAACAAATGAAGAACTGGCTAAGTGATAAATTGCACAGGCTAATTGTACATTGGGGATGGGATTCCTGGTAGTGGTCAGCATCTTCCCTGACCAGGCACTATGTGAAGTGAAGGTGAATGTCAATGATTCCTGCAGTCTTAGCTCAAATGCTCCCTTGACTTTACCTACAGTACACAGAAGTGCTGTTATCAAGGTTCTTTACTTTTTTTCCCAACCAGAAAATTTGGTGTGGGTGGGAAAAGAAGACTCCAGATACTAGTTTTGTATTTCCAGACCTCCTGCAGTCAGTTAAGCATAGGAGACTCTCCAGTCCTCTCCAAATTCCTAATAAATGTCCCTTATGCATACACAGTTCAGCTCTTTGGTGGACACACTTGAATGGTGAGGGGTCAGATGTACTGCTTGTGTGTTGGACAGATGGTCAGTGCTTCCTCAGCAAGCCCACCACATGGACGAGACCTCAGACTTTCTCTGCAAATAATTCTCATTTGAGTGGTAAATGTACGTACGGCAGGTCAGGTACACCCTGGCCATTGCAAATTCCATGGGCATGTTCATGTACTTCTGTCTAGGAAATTTGGGACAGAAATATGGCAGGCCTGTTATATAGGTATATGCAATATAAGTAGCATTTTAAAAAGCAACTAAATAACGGCATAAGCTCCATACTCAAGAATCATCCACACATTTAAGAGTTTGTTTCATCGAAAATAGGATTTAGTGTATGTTTTCCCAAAGTGCTTACATCTTTTGATCTTACATGTTTTGAGTTTTACAGTGTTTATGGCTGCAGTCTCCCTGAGGTTTGCTACCACTTTGACAGTGAGAGAAATATTGCTTAACACCTTCACGAAGTGTGTATTAGGTCATATCAAGGTATCATTTTTTAAGCAGGAGCCCTACAGAAAACAGCTGAACAATAGCTGAACTAATGGCCCTGAATGTGCTTGTATCAATATGCTATTTCACTGCATAAAGAAATCAATGTTATTAAAATAAATCATGGCAATCATAAGGACATAGCCAATTTGAGAGTACTGAATTGTTAGTGTCCAATTTTCCAGTGTCCCAGTTTAAATTAATGAATATTTAAAGAGGAGACTAATTTGATTTCCCTAAAATCTGCCCAGTTGCATTAACGCAGCAGGGGAAAATACAAAATACATATTTGCATGCTTTGTTCTTCAGGAAAAGCTACTCTACCTCTGATGTGTGGAAGATTAAAAGAAAACAGTGATTAAATAATATTAACACATTTTTTATCACTCCTGTTATTTCCAGTCTTAAGCTCTGGCAAGTGAAAAATGGTTAAATTCCAATTTTTTAATGAGACCTTTTAGAGAATAATATACACGCTTTGTGGGAAGCCTGAAAACCCATGTTTTTTTCACAAAGCAATGACAACCATTTGAAGGGGAGGGCAACTCCAACAAGACAACAGCGTGGCTGGATGCAGACCAGCAGACTAGGATGTCTCCCAAGTACAGTGACACTGTATTAAAGCCATTCTGAACGTCAACAAGCTTCACTGTGCACAAAGACTGTAAATGATACAGAAACAGTCCCTTATCTGGGTAGAACAAAGACTGTCAGAAAAACCTTCTTTTTTCTTTTTTTTGGTATGAAATTCATTTACCTTTTCAACAGATTTTAAATCTTTTGTAAAATATTCCAAGGGGACATAGCACACTGTGAGACTTGTAATCAGCCTGAAAAGAGTGACAGAAAGCTGGCTCACTTTGTCTCTCTTGGTGCTTTTCTTTATTCTAACCCGTCTGTTCACAGCTTAAATCACAGGAAATTTGAGTGTTTAACTCTTACAGCAGGTAGCAGAGAAAAGCACAAAGGAACCTGAGCAAAATATTTGAAGCAAAATCTGGATTCAGAAGCAAACTGGGGGCATGACTCACCTGTGTAAACCGATTATTGTAAATGCCTAACCTGTTTTGCTGTTGATCCACCTGACAAGTGAATGCACAGATTTAACATGAAAATGTAATCATCCTTGTCTTTTCATAAAGGAAGTAACTAACGAACGGAGCAAAAATGAATTTGGAGGGGAAAAGAAAGAGTATATATTAGATGGCTAACTGAAAACAATTTACATTAGTGTGGAGCTCTAGCAAAAAGAGCTGCAGCATCTATGGCTGCTACCTATCAGTCTGTTTGTAACAGCATGCAAAAGTGGTCAGAGGTGTTCCTCGGACAGCTTTGGGTCCCTAAGAAAGCCTTTGCAAGGAAGAGTGGGCACCTATGGTTTGTCTCCTTACATTCTGCCTAAATAAATAGATATATATATTTCAGATCTCATCCTCAGCCTCTTGGGATGAGCACTGTCTTTCTGTTATGTGTTGGAACAACAGCTGCTCTGCTCCATGCCTGGGCTTTCTAGGAGAAATAAACCGTAGAGAGGAACAGAGAATACCTGAAAACGTGAAGTCTGGAAATATCTGCAAAGAATATCTCCCCTTATCAGGGCCCTTTGTCTGAGGCTGGGACAGCTGCATTTTGCCTTTCTCAGTTCCATTCGGAATTTCAAGCAGATACTTCCCTAGGGATATTTTCTTTATCACTGATATTTCTCTGTTGTTTCTTTAAAATAGAAACAATTTAGTTTTTAAGAAACCCATGCTGAAGCCACTAAAAACATTCTTTTTAATGCCACTTTATCAATATATAATATTGATATATAACTTAATATATATAAAGTATATATATAACTTGCACTGTACATTGCTGTTAGTTGTGAACAGGCTAAGACAGTACTTACAAACAACTAAGAACTTCAAAATCACTAACATTAATAACTGGCTTAATAAGACTTGTCCTCTGTAAGTCTGAGCAGATGCTAATGGAAGTAGAATTAGAACACCGATTTGTTCAGGGAGCAGGTGTCAAGCTCTGTTACAAACACAGGTTATGCATCTGGTCTTTCATCCGGTTTTGCTCAGCAGGGAAAAATTTTGCTTCCCAGGTCCTCTGGGCTACACCTACACTGCCAGACACAACTCGACACAAGGGACTTGAACACCCTCCTTGTTTTGTTATTAGCCTGTTTCATGGAACAGCTTGGGCTTGTGTCATACAGCGCACTGCCAGGCAGATTCCCAATAGGCACCCTGGGTGTGTTAGGTTTGCATGGCCAGGTTTTGGTAGTGCGAGGGCTACAGGGGTGGCTTCTGTGAGAAGCTTCTAGAAGCTTCCCCTATGTCAGATAGACCCAATGCCAGAGCTCCAGGACAGACCCACTACTGGCTGAGGTCAAGCCCATCAGCAGTAGTGGCAACGCCTCTGTGATATCATACTTAAGAACGGGAAAAAGAAGCCACACAACAGCAATTGCAGCTGTAGAGAGGAATGAGAATATGTGATAGAAACAGCTCTGCAGACACCAAGGTCAGTGAAGAATGAGGGGAAGGAGGCAGGCACTGGAGCAGAGACTCCCCTGCAGGGACCATGGTGAGGCAGGTTGTGCCCCTGCAGCCCACGGAGGTCCACAGTGGCACAGATATCCACCTGCAGCCTGTGGAGGACCCCATGCCGGAGCATGCTCAGCAGGCTCCTGGCAGTACCTGTGGAGCCATGGAGACAGAAGAGCCCATGATGGGGCAGTTTTGCTGGTAGGACTCGTGGCATTCTGGGGGACTCATGCTGGAGCAGTCTGTTTCTGAAGAACCGCACGCCATGGAATGGACTCAAGCTGGAGCAGTTTGTGAGGAGCCGCAGCCCTGTGGGAAGGACTCACATTGGAGAAGTTCATTGAGGACTGTCTCCTATGGGAGCGATCCCACACTGGAGCAGAGGAAGGATGTGAGTTGAGGAGGAAGGAGCGGCAGAAACGACGTGTCATGTACTGACCACAACCCCCATTCCCCATCCCCCTGTGCTGCTGGAGGGGGAGGAGGGGGAGAAAAACAGGAGTGAAGTTGAGCCCAGGAAGAAGGGAGGGGTGGCAGAAAGGTATTTTAAGATTTCTTTTTATTTTCTCATTACGCTATTCTGTTTTGATTGGCAGCAAATGAAATTAATTTTTCCCAAGTTAAGTCTGTTTTGCCTGTGACAGTAATTGCTGAGTGATCCCTCTCTGTCCTTATCTAAACCCACACGGCATTAGTTACATTTTCTCTCCCCTGTCCAGTTGAGGAGGGGTAGTGATAGAGCACCTGTGATGGGTACCCAGTGTCCCCGCTGGGCAAGGTCATCCTGCTTTGGAAGAAAAGAGCATTTTGTAGAGAAGAGCCATTTGCCCTTACTATTTACTTGCACTGACATAGCCATGAAAGCCAACATCAAACGAAAAGAATTGGTACCCAGCACAGACATGGACACGGAATCATCGGGTAGGCAGTCAGTAAGGCTGTTTCCACTTATGGAACTCAAAGATCTGTCTGCAAGTAGTGATTTTACCTACACATCACAAAGAAAGCTGTGATTGATTCCTGTGGCTGTTATACTTTCCCCAGGGCACATGGAGTCACTTAGAATCTGTGAGAAATTATAGAATTTTGACAAAAAGAATGCTCTTTCCCAGACTAATTCACTTTAAAATAAAATTGTCTAGATTAGCCCAAACCGGATTGATCCTCTGTGTAACTTAAAATGGAGAATTTGCTCAGGAATGGGTGAGGGCTGCTTCTACCTGCTTCCAGCCATCTCTGCCATGGGGTGGAAGCAGGGAACTGAGGCAGCAGTGACAGTAGTGCTCGTGGTACTAGGACTTAAAATAATGTCAGCTATTCCCAGAGTGACTTCATGCCTACCCCATTAGACATTTTCATGAAGTGTAGTGTCTCTTACATTCCCAAGTCCTAATATTGAACCCAATATTAAACTGTGGATTAAACCTTTGTAGTTCAGACATCTAGGCATTCATGTTCCCAGTTTGGTGGTTTATGTAAACAGTAGTATTTCTGACTCCATTAAAACAGACACAGGAACTGGATTATTTTCAGTTAAATTCAGTTTCAGATCAGTTCTACAGCAGTAGCTTTCCAATCAACAGCAAAAGACTCCCCCAGTGGCAAATTTGATTTCAAAACACAAGCTGTTTACTTTGAAGTGATTCTGTAACATGCTGAAAGGAGGTACTGCCAAGAAGTTATACTACAAAAATGTTCTCTGTCTGGTAAATAAAAATCAGACACATATCGACCTTTCTGTTGCTCCAGCAGAGATTGGTTATCTGAACAGCATTAATCCTTCCAGCGAGGAGGAAACTGCTTTTGAAAAATCATGTGAAATGCTTCAGTAGTCTCTTTTGAGCTTTGACAATGTCACCACTGAGTGGGGTAACGTCCAACAAAGATACCTGAGAATGCTGACTTAACAAGTGGCATTTCTGCACATTTTTGCTACATTTCTTCCATCAAAATAAGCTTCAGTTTGGTGTGGTAATGCAGGAGCTTTTTCAGCATTGTCTGTGAAGAGCTGCAGTCAGATTAACTAGTCGTCCACATCATTTAAAGGGAGTCACAGTTCTGCAAGCCAGCTTATTTGTACACAGAGACTATTTTTAACAGCAGCAGCTTCTAGTATTTTCTGCTTAAACTGCTGGGATTATGCAAAAGAAGCTGAAGTTATCCCAGCAGTTGCTTTGTCTGGAAAAGGCTGTAACGACTGCAATCTTGCTGTACAAAACTTCGGATTAAGTAATAAAAGCCACCCTACTGCGGTCATCATTCAAAGTGATCTGAGACTATTGTGTCCCCTTCTCCATCAAATATTCTCTTACAGGTTTGCAGTAGAGGTCCCTTTTGGAGTGCTGTGCTTGTGTAACGCAAGCTTCAAACTCACCTGGTGAGGTGTGTTTCTTTCCTTCTTTCTCCTCAGAACTAAAGCCCTATGGGATGTTATGCTATTTACAATGAAAGATGAACAGATGCGCTGTTTCACTTTATAATCTCTCCAAAGCAGGGACATCACTGTGAATTTTATTGACAGCACCCTGGGTCCTAGTGTATAGCCCATTTCTAGGGCCCTGTGGCAGTCTGAGGAAAAAACCCTGCTTGAAAGTTTGTTTTAAACTGACCAATTGGACTATTCCCTTCCATGCTACGTTTACACATCCCATTGGTTGTGAAATTTTCTCACACGCGTCTGTTGCTTTAAGAGCCGCGGGCTCTGCGGCTTTTGGGCTTTCGGCTTTCTCCGCTCTCCGGAACACTTCTGGCTTTGCACTGCGAGAGGCGCCGCGGACCTTGCAGCTTCGCTCCGGGAAGAGGCTTTTCCAGACTTGCGGCGTGGCTCTGGGGACCTTACAGGCTGTCTCTCCTCGGCTCGGACCCTGCTCGCCGCCTGAGAGATCCGCGCCCGGACGCTGTCTCTGAGTGGAGTGAAGCTGTGTGCCGGGGAAGCCCCCGCCGCACCGCTTGGGACAGACTGCTGTGGCCGCTGGGACCCACGCCTTGGGGCTGTGTCTCCCTCTCTGCCGCCAGCGCTGCCGCTTCTTGCTGCTTTGCTTCCTTTAATTCGCATGACCAGACTGGTAGGAACAGCGTAGCTCGGGGTTTGCACGTTGGAGCCCGGTGTTCATAACAGCCGCGGTTTCCTTTGTTTACTCCACGAGGGCGCACACGTGGCGGCGTCATTTCAGACTCTGTGCAGACTCTGTGCGGCACCGTCCCCCTCTCTCTCACTCACGTTTAACCCTCGCTTTTCCATCCCGTATAAACCCTCAGATTTTGCATTGGTTTTCCCCTGCATATTATACATTTTGTTCTAGTTTTATTAAAGTTTGTTTCAGTTTTCCAAACGTTCAGAGGTCTCACAAAATCTTTCTTTCTCCCTTTTTCCTATCTCCACTTTTTAACCCTTCCTCTCCCGGAGGAGAGGGGTTCAGGGATAGGAAAGGGCACGTCCCCGTGATTGGCTTGCCTCAGCCAACCGGCGACAGGCCCACACCAGCATGAAGTGTTGCTAAACATATATGACAATAAGAATGACACAGTGGTAAGGAAATCTTGACGGAGTTGCCTGATAAACTGATCTTTTTCACACAGCATGCATTTTTGCAACAACTGAATAATAAAAAAAAAATCCACATCCAGAATCTGGGAGTGCATAGGCCTATCTAATGAATGTGATAATGTATGCTCTAAACGTGCCTCTAAAACTTGATTTAGTGCTTGTAGCAGAGGGGCAATTGAATAGAGATTCCAAATGGAAAAAAGTACTTCTGTTGATGGATGTATTACTAGTAGAAGTAAGGAATGAGTAGGAGGTGGTATCTTCTTCTCTGACTGATATGTGAATTTGTACAGTTCCATGGTGCTACACATCTCAACCAGCATTCACCATTTTAAAGATAGGCAAAGAGCCTAAACTAGATGTTCAGACATCTTGCACATTCCATTAGACACCTTCACAGGACATCCAGCCCTTCCTAGGTGCCTGAGAGAAGTGGGATGAGTTGCCTCCTGGCACTGTCTGTCTCTCTTCATGGGCTGGAGAGACAGCCATGCCTATTATATCAGACTAGACACCTGTGTTTTAGACATCTAAATTTAGATTATTTGAATTCTACTTTCAATGTCCACGATTTTTCAAGGATGATGAGTTGTTGGAAATGATATAAAAAATATTTTGCAGCTACAGGAAAAGCCTTTCAGTGATACTCATATAGAGCTCAATGAATTTAGTTTATCTAACAGGCACTCAAGAGAAAACTTGATTATAGTGTAATTATCTGAGAGAAAGGATTAGGTACTGAAAGATCCGTTAGTGATGAGAAAGAGAAGACAGAAGGAGTCGGTAGCTGGAACCTAGGGTCAGTCACATTCAGTTTGAAGGCAGTCTGGGTGCATAATTTGGGAATAACTTTCAGGGAAAGCGTGGCTTCTTCGTTTCTTGCCACTTTCAGATTGGAACTCAATGATTTCCTGTGGTATATGCTACAGTAAAATCCAAGCTATTGGGCTCAAACCAAAGTTAAGTGATTAGGAGCCAGCCTGCCAGTCTGAGAACAAAACCAGTAGCATAAAGGAATGAACATGATCATGAGGAACAGTCCGTTTCCCTGGATTGGGTTATTGTGTTCTCCTGGGATTTAAGAAAATGATGGATCTAGACGGTCTTCTTTTTGGCACCTGCTTATCTGTTCTACTGCCAGATTAAATGTTTACAAGGTGGGAAAATCTTACCACCCTTTTTGATGCTAGAAACAAAACAAAACCTAACATCACAGTATGAACAAGTGATGCCTAGCAACAGCAAATCAGCACTATGTGGACTGCTTTGATTTGAGATTTTACTGATTAGTTTTGTTTTTACATATAAGATATGGAGAAAGAGAATTCCAGGTGCTACAACATTATTCACAATCTCTCTGTAATACGCTATAAGACTTCATTCTATAAAGCAACATATTATTGCAGTTCACTCACTCCTTAAAAGATGTAGATGTGATTATTTCTGCTACTTCATAGAAATAACTAGTTTTCTATGTGCTATATGGAAGCATAGTATGTACACATGCTCTATACCTCATTCACAACAGTTCTGTTTCTCCTGCCACCTGTCTTCACACTACCTCTATTCCCCTGTCATTCATTGTGTTGTGCTCTTATTTAGACACCGCAAAACATAATTTCTCACATGCACAGAGTGCCTTTTCCTCCTGAACATTCTGCTAGGTAAACACATGTTCTCCTGCAATGTTTGGTGGCATTCAGAATCATCTCTCTAAATAGCAAAATAGGGTCCTTCCTATTTTGGACAGGGTCCTTCATTCAGTGCCACTAATAAAAGCACAATTGCCCTAGATACAAACCAGGAAGAACCTTAAGTTATAGACCTACATGTAACAATTTTGGTTACCACCACTTGTTTACGGTGCAGGGTTTCTTTCCTTTGATGTCCTCAGTTTGCACATGCCCGGTTCATACATGATTAATGCTCTTTTTGCCACTTGCTGTGGCTGTCTTGCTAAAAAAGTCATAGAAATATACTCTGGCTTATCACACAGTGTCCTGTGCACCTTTTGATTGAAGCCATGGACGTAAGCCTACGCTGTCACCCCTGCTTGGAGGTCACGTGTGTTATTTCCTTAACAATTATCTTGTGTCACTTTAAGGTGTATCGGTACAGAAGGGTCACACATGCTGATGATCTTCTTAGACTCGAGGAGAGGATTGTCATGCTGTGTGAGGGAAGCTATCGACAGGTCATCCCAGAAGACGTTTTAATTAACTGGGAAGGGATTACATGATCCTGCTTAATTTAGCATGTGTTCTGTCAGACACTTAATCATCTTCTCCCAGAACATACTGAAACCATTGTTTATTGTAGCCTGAGATGAATTGGGTCCACAACTTGGAATGAGGAAAACATTGCCCAAAAAAATCTGGGAAGTAAAAAAGAAGCTCTGTTGGGTTCATGAGCTGAATGTGTCTTCTTGATTCAGACAGTAAGGATTCCTTTAGAGCAGCTGAATGACAGCTTTCACAGCATCCTCAGGAGATACCTAAGGAATATTATGAGAAATTCAATAGTTGGGTTAGAAAATTACTGTGGGGAGAGGAGGAAAAACAATCTTGAATTAGCCTTGCCTGTTTTTATGGCTTTTTTTAGCGTTCTCATCTAAAACCCCTTTATCAAGGTTTTTCAACTGCCATTTCCAATTACATTGGACTGATATTTGTCCACCACGATGGGAATGTTTGAGTGAAATTCTATTTGAGTTGCTTTAGCCTCTTTCAGTGAGGAGAGGAACAATGAACTGTTTACCTTACTATGCTTCCAGATTTGTACTTGTCCCACTGTTGTGAGATCTTCAGAGAGTAATTTGGTACAGTGGCTTCAAGTAGGTCTGGTGAACTCCTGTAGTTTATATTCACAATTCTGTCACTTTTTCTTCTTGGGCAAGTCCTTTGACTTTTCTCTATCAACTCCTTCACACGTACAAAAGAGTAACTAACTGGAGAAGCCAAAGAGGCATTAAAGAGCTATAGCCACCCCAAAGTGTTTCTGTCATGCCATTACGCTGCTGTGAACTATTTTTCCATGCCTCAATTTATCCACTTGTTTGTTGTGATCTCTTCCTATGTTCAGTTTCATTAAAATTTTAGGTTCTTAAGTCAGGGTGTGTCACCTTTATTTCTCTGTGAAGTTGCATGAATGTTTCTGGTGCTCTGCAAGTAAAATTAATATAATAAATACTACTAATACTGACTATTTTAGGGCAGTTTAAGATTCTGGAAACAAGGCATTCTATTGGCAAAATCTATTCCTTTTTGCTTTTTGTTATTATTATTCTCCATTCTGAAGTGTCAGTTTAGTACTTCAAGTGTACTAACAACAGCTTTCAAAATCACAGTTTAATCACAGAATACTTCTTTTTTTTTTTTTTTTCCCTTTGAAATCATAACTTTGAATTTGACCTAGATGAGAAAAACTAAAAAATTTTCTGGCCATCTAAATGTCATTTGGGATGGGATTCATCAATCCAAATTCAGGTGCTTGTATTGTAGGTATCTGCTTATAAACAAGGCATGCCAGATCCAGTTTACCCAAGACAAATCCTTCTAGATTGTCCTGTTTCTTTTCCTGAACTATGCAGGACTTCTGGACAAGTAGTGCATCTCTATGCTGGAGATATTTAAAGTTAAGTGAATTAATACTGTGCTGGTGCTCCCTTCTTCAGCACTTTTATGCTCTAACTCCAGTCTCAAGGTAACCTGCTTCTTTACTTTAGAATATCAGTTAACACTCTTCACAAACCAATTATAAATTGAATGAGCATTGCAGTGAGTGAACTTTTCTCTGGTGAGGCAGTTGCTTCCTGGTAAGCACTTTCTCTAGGCATAGGATGTCTAGATCCTATCCTAGACATAGGATCCTGCTATTTGCGATATACTTGTTATGTGGATAAGAGCTGCAGTCTATAAAGCTGTCAATCTGGTGGTTTTTTACCAACAGAAAACTCATTTTAAAGTGAGAGTAGAGGAAAGGGCATCACAAAGAAGTAAACAGTATCCCTCTATATTAGTAGCTCATGCTTATCTAGGGAGTGTTTTTGATCCCAAGGTACTTCCGTATATCTGAAATGTTAAGTGAATAAGACTGCAAGGAACAAATTATTACTTTATGTCAGCAAGGACTGAAGGTTGCAGAAGCTAACATGTTGACTCCTCTCACTGAAAATGTCAACATCAACCGAGCCTCAGACTAATTCAATTATTTTTCCCTTTGCGGTATGATGTCCAAAGGAAGCGTTCACAGTGCTTCAATATCTTCAGCTCCCCTGCACATTTTGGTCTGTCTCGGTGTGACACCTTCAGATCTGACCCCCTGTCAGCTCCACTGAGTACTGACAGCACCAGAGCTGCCACGAGAACTGACGGGTGTCACAATTTCCCTTGGTCTTTCTATCGCTCTGGTTCTGAATGAACTTTGTTTGTCAGTGTCTAGGGTATATGTATTGAGGGCTCCAACTTGTAGTGATTGGAGAAATACAAAATTCCCTATGTTAAGGTTATTGAATTAATCTGCTTCATTGAAGGATGAAGCAGACTGGAGAAAGGAGTGGTTATTGCACAGGCCCTGAGGGCTTAGGGCATCAGGAGAGGAAATAGAATGAATGATTACAGGGTATTTTAGAATACTTTCAAAGTTCAAATCATCTTTGTAATTTGAAATCACTTCAGATCTATCAGAGCTTATCCAAAGATTGACAGAAATTAAAAACAAGCAATTTTTAAAATCTGAAAGTGTTTGAGCATGGTTAGCACAGAGGAGCGAACATCAAAATGCTGATTTGACACATAGATGTTACGGAGAAGTAGAGTAAAGATTAGATTATGGACCAGAATGTTGATGCTGTAACTGATCTTTCATTCTTTCACCTTCCTTGAACATACCACCGAGGATTTTGGCCAAATGGCCAAAATAGATAATGAAAACACAAAAACATTCTCTGGTATGGCAGCAAAGTACATTGGAAGGTAGAGCACTTTTCTTGTTCTGAATATCAAACGTGCAGTAATTCACCACTGCCTTGAGGTCTGTATCACCACTCAGATCTGCACAGTAAATATGTGACTTCACCAGGAGGGTAATGTTAAACAACCTTGTTACAAATAAACAAAGCCCTGCCTTTGGATCTGGGTCACTTAATGGGCTTTGGGCCTGTTAACTAAACTCTCTTCACCTTTTTGCTACCAAGCCTTTAAGCATTTTTTAACCTGCTCTATCAGCATACTCTGCTCTATCATCATCCACTGCTGCCATCCAGCATGTCACCCTTTTCTTTGCTCCTGTATTCAGCAAGTCTCTGTCATTGTACTCACAGTATAGACAAGACTTTTACAAGGTTGATGCTTTTCTTCTGCCAGAATAGATCCTGCTTCAGATTTTCCAAATTTTTGTGATTATATCTGGGGATACTTAGATCAATGAGAACCTTACCTGGAGGCATCCTGCCTTGCTGGGTCACTACCTGAAGGAAATCCCACGCCCTTGACTGTCTCAAAAGTAGTTTTCCAGAGTTTCTTTTTTCAAAATTATTTCCCTAACATGGGAAGGGCTTCATCCTATCACCCAGAGCCACTGCTTTACTGTCCTTAATGCAGATTTCCTGTGGGCTACACCCTCAGTCCTGCCCCAGACCCAGAGTGAGATCCACATGTGATCCATATGTGATTTATGGTTGGGAGTCACTCATAAAAATCCACAGAGCTTTTGGGAAGCTTCTGCTCTCAGTTCTCTAAAAATCATGCCTTAATAGATTAATGTGATTCACTTTTTCAAGCTAGCAAATATGTGCTACACACCTCAAAAGCGTGACATGTAAGGACAGAGATCCTGCCGAGAAGAGCTCAAATCCTTATTTGGCATGACCCAGTGACGGATGGTGATTATGAGATAAAAGGGTGGAGGAGACAGGAAGGACAAGAGTTGCTACTAAGATAGTTGTTTGGCAACATGTGGAAAGGGATTTTCCAAAGCAATTTGGAAGACCTGAAAGCACTGACAGTACAGTTTTGGACAGCAGGACAGATGGTCCTAAATGGGTAGGAGGGGAGGGCAATAGGAGACAGCAAGGCTGATTGGTGTTAGCAGAAAGGTGAAAAGAGGGGAGGAAACAGAGAGTTAAATTGGTTAGAAAACCAGGACTGGCATCCACATCTGGTCTGTGAATTGAGCCTTACAACTAGGACCAATTTGAGGCAGTAGCAGAAACCACAACATTTTTGCACAGCTGGATGTACAGCTTCAAACTGCTCCCCTGTGCTCCCATTTCTAGTACTTGTATAGATTATTGTCTTCTTTGTTTCTCTTTTTACTTACCACATTTCAAAAGTCTGAGTAGGAAGCGAAATAAAAATACCAGAATTCATAGAACTTTACTGCTTTACTATAAATTAAAAATCCTAGTCTAAAATGACATCAGGGCAAGAATGATGAGCAGCCTTCTGCTTTACTTTTAATATTTAGTGTCTTCCATTTTTTCCTCCTACTGTGTGGAAAAAAAAAATTCTATCTCCTTATGGCATGTATTAAGAGTACAGTATCTCTAGGGACACCTAAAAGGAGAGGCCCATATAAAGAGAGGCATTGCACAAACACAGGGTCAGAAACATTCCCAGTCCCAAAGAAGTAACAAAAAATAAATAGGGAGGCACACACCTAAGAAGTTTACCCACTCTCATGGCTGGAATGCAGGAGGAATAGGACCATATGCCTGATGCCTCCACCATGGCCCAACCACCCAATACAGATTGGGGCAGGGTGCATGCAGCACTCTGCAGCTGGGCATCCCCGCGCTGCCTCGGCTGCTGCACCATTTAGCAACACTGGCAGCTTCCACACAATTGCTATTCACACTTTTTCTTCCCATTATACATGGATCATGCAGAGAGATCCAAATCCACACGTCTTTTGATCAGCTTCTGCTACATTCTCTAAGGGGAGCATGTGAGGTAAGCAAAAAGCCTTGACCAAGCCAGGCACCCTGTTTATTCCTCTCAGAGTAACTCCATGCGTTTTGCAGGGCTAATCCGCACTGTTCAGCTACAAGAACATGCAGCAGAGGCAGATGCTAGGCAGGGTAATTTAGCCTTGTCCACCAGGGACAGAGAAGGGAAAGTGTCATCTTTCTTCCAGCAGGTCTTGGCTGAGGCAACAGCAGTAGGATTGACAGCGTACAACTAAATAATCGATGTTGGACCAAAGGTGTCTCTGGAGAGAAGTCTTCCTATCTGAACTATATCTACATCTGTAACCTGTAAACTCCTGTTTACAGGAGTAAAACATGGAGTTTCCTTTGGTACACTCCCTGGGAAACATGCAGGAAGCCTGCCAACAGCTCCTGCGCTCCCCTTGAGGCTGGCCACCAGTCCTGCAATGCAGCAAACAGTTTCGAGTTGTGGGAGAGGTTTTTGTACGAACCTCCCTAGCTGAGCCTGTAATCCTTCCACAGCTGAGATGAAATAGCCTCTGACACAAGGAGCAAAAAGATTTCTGTGGGGAGATGTAAATGTGTCCTATTTTGGTAGTTGGGCTGTGAGAGTCTCCGGCTGGAGAAGGCAAGCACACTTGCTGGTTTTGCACAGTAGACCCTGGGTTTAGCTGGGGCCTCTTACTGTGTCTATCATACAACACCCAGCAATAAACAGCACCATCTTCCCTGACAGCTGTGTGTTGAGAACTGTAGGAACTTCCTTGGAAGAAAGGGCATGTGAATATCCCTCAACAGAGGAGGGTGTGAAATGCTGAGCAAGGCTTATGTGTAGGAACAGGCACCTCTGTCCACACTGGTACAGACGGAGGAGGTGGCCCCGGTGAGCAGCTCTGCCTCAGCCAGGGCCCGACTTGCCCACTGGTCTCTGTGCTTCGCTTCACTCACTGCATCCAAAGGGATGCAACTGCTGCTTTAAAGGTGAATTCCACACATCTGTATAAAAAGGGGGTACTAGCATTGCTACCACTTCTTCTGATGATGCAATTTTAAAATTTTGCTTTTATTACATATACATGCAATACATTTATGAGAGATAATGAATGTCAGCAAATGCTGAGTAAGGGGCATTTTAAAGGTAATACTATAAAATAGTTGTTCCCTACCTCCCATTGCAATTGAGCAATATGTTTCCACTCAGTATGCACAGCCTTGTAAAGAAGTATTGTCCCTAGGAAGTTATGATAGGTTAATAATTTTACAGTTACCACTCCTATTACATATCTCACTTGATAACAAGTGATGGGTCACGGTTGAACAAATTATGCATTCCTGAACAGAAACCACAAAGACAATTGTTTTTCATAAATTCCAGTAAGACTATTAAGACTGGAGTGCCTTCGAGATGTTATTTGAGTTGTCCTAAATAATTGTGTTCTATTGACATTTAGTTAGTTAGGATGTTATTTTCCGATGTATGCTGTAGTCCTAACTAAAGTAAATTGCCCTAGGATTTTAAAAGTACATTGACTACAGCTTTCATCTGCAAGAAAATGTCAAACCTTATTAAGTTGAGCAGAAATTGTCACCCGGCTATAGTTAACACAGAAAGCTCACAAAGCAGCATCTGCACTCTAGAGAGATTAGGGAGGTTTAGGTTCTCATTGTGTGGATGGTTAGAACAAACATAACACCTATTTCCATAACACCCCGAGTCCTCTCCCCTCACTAAACGCTCTCCAAAGCTGTTTGCTAGGCAAGTTCTCCTTACAGGACTCCCTGAATCCTCTTAACCCCTGATCACCTGAAAAAAGGCTTACAAGAATCACAGCTTCTCCAGCTAATTATTCTTCAACTGTATCAGTTTCTCTAATAAAAGAGACCTGTCCCTATAAATAGGGCTTTGCTTAATCGCGGGCAGTTGTTGGAAATCCCTGTGTACTTTATCATTTACATGCAAAGCCACTAGAAGGAAAAGCACAGCAATTAGTCTTAAGTAGAAGACATAATGTGCCTGGGAAATTGTTCACAAATGTTCATCTAGTGACCAGAGCAGCTCTGTAAAAAAGCAAAATTAAAGAAATTAAAATTATTTAAAGTACATAATTTGTACAGGAGCTTTGCCAAAATTCTTGTGTTTGATGTTTGTTGATGTATTTGATAATACATGGTTGTGTTTTGATATAACTTGATTAATGCTAAGTCTTCAACAAGGTTAGGAAGTCAACCTGCCATTTGGTCCTAGTCATAAAAAAACGCTCCTGAGATCTCTCAATGTCATGTGCTTCTCCTGTTTCTACCATTTTATGTTGCCTTCACAAATAGAGCTGTTGCCTATTAAAATAAAGTACAAAGACGAAGTTTTGCAGACCAATCCCAGATGTTATTTATGTTTTTAACTAAAGAAAGTAGTGAACCTTGATGCCTCTGAGATTATTCATATGAATAGGGATTGATAAGTGGTTAGAGATCATTGCTTTAAAACTAAAGTCAGTAAGAGTAAGCAGTGTGAATTGCCCATTGTTTCAACAGGACATCAAGTCAAAATGTTACTATCATGGTTAACAAGATAACTATAGACTAGGAAGGCAAAGAAAGGCTGTATTGGCCCAGACGATGATGATGATCCTCTCATGTGGAATAGTGCTCTCTTTCCTGTGGAACTGCACAGAAGATAACAGGAAACCATGTGAAATGAAATCAGTGGTAAGAGCATACAGTCTGTTATGAAGATGTGGCAGATGTACTGCATTACTTGCCCCAGGTGCCTCTAGAGATGTGGCACTGCAGCCTCTCAGCACTTCCACTTTGCTCCCCCTTCAGAGTCAACTTTGACTCATGCACCACAATATTTCAGAGCACATTTCTCCTCCCTGCAGCTATTGCCCCATCCTAGCTAACCACATAGTCTCTAAATCTTAATCTTGGTGCCTATTCAAAGAGATTCCACTTGCCAAAAGTCCACCTGAAACCTTTTGTTTCCTTTTATAACACCTTGAAAAGCATGATTTAAATACCATTGTTGAGTGTAACTCTAATTCTTCAGTTTAAGGACAGGCAAGCACTGAACTCAGGAGACCACATGTGAACACACATGTGACTTCTGCCCTAGAAACAACCAATCCACCTGAGTTTTCAGAAGCTAAAACCATCAGACATCACTAGCTCTCCTGAAAGAAAAGCAGACTAGTATCTCACATTCAGTGACATATTTGATTATCTGCTGCTCTTTATAGTAGCCATTAGCATCTGACTGTTCTGGCAGCATGGGCTTTCTTGTATCACTATGTGTCTGTCCATTTGGTTATGGTGGCATGACTCTAGGCTACCCTTCTAGCCTTCTACAGTTGTGCCTTCAAAGCTGTAAGAGACATTAGGAAAAATTTCTTCGCTGAAGGGGTTGTAAAGCATTGGAACAGGCTGCCCAGGGATGTGGTTGAGTCACCATCCCTGGAGGTATTCAAAAGACATGTAGATGTGGTGCTTAGTGACATGATTTAGTGGTGGACTTGGCAGTGCTGGGTTAATGGTTGAACTCCAAGGTCTTTTCCAACCTAAACGATTCTATGATTCTAAGAGGTGCCCTTGGCCTAAGGCCATGCACCCTCAGTGCATGCCGCAGGACAGCCCTCTGGCTCACAACCCATTTCCTCTCAGAGGAAGCCAAGCTCCACAGTGAGCTGCATGTTTCTCTCCTTCATAAAGCCGCCTACTCTTGCTAACAGCTCTACAGAGAACCTAGTCAGAGCAATTTTGGTTTTTTTAAAAAACACGTTAGAATACTAATCCTTTAAACATAACATAGCATAGCTTCAGTAACACTTGATCTCCTAAAGGTCAGCTGCCTAACATTATTTAAGTATCTTGACAAGTATAGAAAGATGGTCATAACTGGAACAATTCACTTGGAAATACACCAGCAAAATACGCTTAGCCTTAGTCATGTGTCTGTCTGTCTGTCCCTGGTACTGCTTTGACCACTGGTAAGAACATGGCTGTGGGATGTCACTTGTCCTGGAATCCTTTTATTAAGGATTGTTAAGAAAACTAGGAATTCGCTTTATTTCTGTTTGTCCAGAAACATACTTCAGTCTTCAGTTCTGTTTCCTACTATTAATTTTACTTTTTTATTACTCTGGAACATAATCACTGTTCCTGTTGTTCTTTCATACAGTTTGAGATGTGATGGCATCTGAATACTTCAACTGGAAACAAGGTCTCCTAGAACTGGAAAGCCTGTGGATACATGGGAAGACATCATCTGTGCCCCAAAGAGTTTTAAATGAAATTCAAAACAAGTTGTAAGAATGACCAGATGGAAGAGGAGCACAGTGATGGGATGAATAATCATGATGCTGTGGTTACACAAAACACAGCTCTGTACTTCCAAAGAGTCACTAAGTCTAATTCTGTAAGTGTAATTTGAGAAAAACCCAAGAATATCAGCTTCAGTGTGTCTTGGCTATTAATGGATGGCTAATTTCCTGGAGACTACACATGTAGGCTGCAGAAGGCAATGAGGAGGGGTTTAAACAGGAGCATGGCCTCACCACAGGGTGGGTGCAGCATGTACGAGGAGCGATGCATGAAAAAGCTTGCAGTCTTCTGTGAGCAAGGCAGAGAAGGGAAGCTTCAAAGCTGGTAGCATGATAATGAAAGGCATAAGGGCGATGTGTTCTGAGACAAAATCAGAGAAGTAGGACAAGGTGAAACTCTGCAACACCGTGGCTGTGAGCTATATCTCAGGTTCAGCAGTGGAAAGGGTGAACTCGTGAAGACTTTCAGCAGGGTGGGAGAGATGGGCTGCTGGCTTCAGAACATGCTGGCTTTTGTCTCATCTTTTGATAGCTTGAAAGGAGTAATACAGGCAAAAGGAACCAAATGTGTAACAGTAAGCTTCACTGCTATGGGAGGGAGGTGAGAAGGGTTCGAATGCCAATGTGCAAAGCATCAACGATAATATGCTGTAGAAGGAGTTTCTGCTATATTTAAATATGGCCTGGATGTTTGGAGAAAGGAGAAAAATAAACCCCACGAAGTGTCCAGGGTGACACAGGGACAGTGGCAGTGGCAGCAGTAGCAGAGAGTGAGAGAGTTTGAGAATTTCACAGGGAAGATCAGGAGTTTTGGGTTTCCTCAGTTAAGCCCATGATTAGAGATCCAAGGTGAGATGTCAAATATTGGCCACATTTCAGAACTCAGTGAGAGTGGGTAAGTAAAGAGGCAGCTCTGAACTGCAGTGAGCTGCAGAAAGAAAAGTCTAAACGGAATTTGGCTGGAAAGTCAAAGTTTTAGCTTATCATGGAAAGCTTAAAGGAGAACAATATTTCAGAAAGAACATTTAGTGAATTTGCATAGAAAGCATCTAATAAAACAATGATCAAAGTGGAGAACAAAGATCGTAATTTTTGTGAGGATACCAACTTTCCAGGTGGATCAGTATTTTAATAGGTCCTACTAATGCTTAATTACAGCTAGGTCTTTATTAAGGAACTCAAGGAGAGTGCTTTATGATTCTTTACAATGTAACAATATAATTATTGTGAATCAACTCAGCATCTTCATCTTTCTCTTGTGCTACAAAGGGACTTGAAAGTTATATAGTTGAAAGAATAAGCTATTGTTCCAGAAACCACACTAGATAAGATGCAGGGCAAGTTTAATGTAAGGCTACAATTAAATGAATAAAAACCTTGCAATATAAAAAGCTTTGATGATGGGAATGGAGGAACCAGAGGTTTGCAAGCCTGTAAGATGTAATTATTGCTAATAGCCTAGTTTTAAGGTAATACTTTTCAATTTAAAATCTCCCCAAATGTCTTAAAGACTATATTGTAAAGGTATGCTTTTAAGAGTTTCATTTTGAGCTCTTTACAGTTGGACAAAGCAGTAACAGTACTTGCAAAATCGCCATCATGAGCAGAAGGGAAATCAATGGTCATTCAAAGAACACAGTGCAATTTTGCTCAGCCTTTAGTGCAACCCCTCCACCTCCATCTCACAATTGCTTCACTGCTTTTCCTTACTCTCTCCCACTCCCAAGCCTCCACTATCCTTTCCTCCAGAGTCACTCTCATTATTTCTCACGTGATTTTTCATGGTTCCTTCTGATCAAAACCCAGGCCTAATATGGATCTAATATGACATTTCCTTCCCCGTCGACTTTGTTTTCTGTGTTCATTCCTACATTCAGCATCACCTTTGCCCAGCGAGTGTGTAAATGCAGAGGGACAAGGGAGCCCACTGCTCCATGCTGAGCAAAACCCTGGGACTAAGCAGGCACTTAGATGATTGATCCAGAGCACACCACAGTGCTTGTGATTAACACCGCCTGGCTACCATAGCAGTAACCAACTCAATGGCAAACGGAAAATGCATTAAATGAAGGGCTGCCTATCTGAGGGACCTGTTGGAAAGTAATCTTATCCTGGGGGAACACAACTCAGCTCCACGCCAACAATTTGTAAAGGTAACTTACTATTTCAGAACAGAAAGTGAGGAACAGCAACTTAATTTCCTGAAGGTATTACTAAATGCAGAGAAATTACCCAAAAAGGAATTTGTCTTGCTTTTCTGGCTAATAACTCTCCCTCTAACTTCTCTGCCGGGTCCTGTATGCAACTGATCAAGATTCACATATCTCATCTGAAAGACAACTTTTACAAAAGCACCATGTCCCCATCACAAGCACAGAGCACTGGTAAGTGATGGGCTTTTGGGGAAAGACCAGGAAAAATCTGTTTTTCTATTTTTTCCCCTTGCACGCTTTACTCGCCTTGTGAAAAACATTGCTCGGGAACCACTTATTATTTATTTCATACACTAGAACTGTTCGAGATATTGTTGCATTTCTGTTATTGAGGCTAATGGAGACATATTTTTACAACAGCTAAATTTTCCTTTCTTGCTGTGCTACAGGCCAGACATACTCTGGTGGATATTAAGATGTACAGATTTTTTCAAAATATCATTAATTGTCAGTGGTACGATGGATCCAAGGTCCAAAGATCAAATTTCTTTTCTCCAAAATGGAAATTGATGTGCCAAGGAAAATCAGCTCAGCATGACACTGCCATCTGAGAGGGTTTCTGGGATGGAAAATGGTACCATGTTTGGCAATGTGTGGTCCTGATAGAGCATTCTACATTTTTTTAGTCTGGTTATTAATTCCAGTACTGTAACTGCAGTTATCAAGTCTCTTAAATATCCTATGTAGTTCTTATTTCTCCATCAGTTTAATTATGCAATTCAATCAAAAAAAGGAAGTGCAGAACAAATGAAACAAAACAGATTGTGTATTAACAAAAGTATAGTGAAAGCTCTTCCTTCCTGTAAAAAACCTGTAAAAGGTCAGGTGGATGGGAAGATTGAGTGATGCTACCAATGCATTCCCACATCCTTCAGTAAGTCAGAGAAAGTGCAGAAATTGTGTATGAAAATATGGAGAGTTATTGAGGAGAGTGCTCCGCAAGTTCAATGCATTTTGACCATATGCAACCTATTAAGTCATACTCTAAAATAAACGGTCCAAGCACATTAATACCTTGGTGGCAAAGATCCTGCAGAGCTGAGAAGGAAAGTTCCCTTTAACCAGTCACAAATTTCCAGAGGTGTAGATGGAGAGGAAGAGCATGATAGGGGTTGTAACATCTCTATTAGCACCTTCTGGTTTGTTGTAAAACCTCCTGTGTCATTTGATGTGCTTGTATTTGCAGAGCTCCTCCCATTGATTTGGGAGATGCATCTGCCTCTTCTTTTAATGAAACAGACAAGAGAATACAGAAGATCAGAGCTCTGTGGATGGTGTGAATAGCTGCACCTGGGGAGGTGTGGAAGAATGAGTGTTTGCATAGTTGGAGGATAATGTACCACTTCACATCATTTATCAGACAAATCTGAGACTAAAGTCAGGGGAAGGAAGAATAAACACGGAGCTTTTGCGCTAGATATGATTTCAGCAATATCACTTCAATTATAAAGGCCATGTAAACGGCAGAAGAATCATAAGGGCAGCAGTAAAAGCAAATGCATTCACATGAGTCCTGATTTAACAGTTCTGGCATTTTTATAGAGGATGCTTCATCTTTGTCATTGCCATGGGAATAAAGAGAAGGGGAAAATAAGAGCCTCCTGAATTTCCTCTGATTAATCCCCTACATCTTTTCTTGTCTATTAGCAAGAGTTCAAATATAACTGCTAGACATAACAGTCTGACAACGCAAGGGAATAATTGGGGGAATTTTATAGCCTCATTAGCCAACCGCGGAAAATACAATTTTTCTGGTACTGCATACTGAAAACTACTCTTTCAAACAGCTTAAACGAGTTGCAGTACTGTACAGAATTTGAGGCCAGAGAGAGTATTACATTGTTAGAGAGCGGCCTCCCTCCTGTATAACCAGGCTGAACGCTTCGCCACCCCACCCCCCCTTTACAGTAAGCCAAACAGCTCATTTTGAATATAGTGACTTTCCTAAATGCCTTCAGACCTGATGTGAATACAATAAGAGAGAGAAAAAACCACCACTGCAGATTTTTAGTGATGGCCAAGCACACTTGTCATTAAGAATCTGTGTCTTGTGTCCGTTTAAGTTTGTCTGCCTTGGTTCCTGGTATGATTTTCCCAGAAAGGCTGAAAACATAGACCCCTATATTTTTTCCCATTAAGGGATGCACACTTTGCAGTTAATTTGCCTCTCAAGCTCCCTTTTGATACACTACACAGAGCAACGGTTTGAAGAATTAGGTCAAGCAATGGGAACAGAGACACAAAGCTCAGTGCAGTAACTAGAGTGTAAAAATGCTGAAAATTACTTCATCGAGAAGCATTTGCTCCCACTCTTCAGATCATTTCTGTGAATCTCTTTTGCACATTCTCTAATATGCAAGCTTATTCCAAAACATATTGTTATTAAAATACGTGTAATAGTTCTGTACCAGGCTCACCTGTCCCTGGGGTAAAAACATCGCTTTGCCCCTGCTCGGTGTCCTCTCTTACTACCGACAAGATTTGCATTTTAATTCACAGCGGCCTCCATTCACATTTTCACTCTTTCTAATCACAAATGGTTTTCAGGAGTCCGTGATTTGCCAGTTGTCCTGGGTTTGGTGTCCCGTGATTGGTGTACCCCGGCCAACCCGTGACACCAATAAATACCCATTCTCTTGGTATGGGCTAAAGTTTCTGTTCCTGTATATTAGGATATATCGGCTGTATGAAAATATTTTCTGTATGAATGGGCTAGCACACTGAATTATTCAGATGTCTCAGAAGACTGTCTAGCCTTCATCAATATTTACCACTTCACCAGTGTCAGCCAAAGTTTCTGTTAGGAATGAGCTCAGGATTACTTCCAGATTTTTGCAAAACTTTTGGTAGTATTCAGTCTACTGGCAATGCTTGCAGAATGTTTGCCAGTGATTCCCCGCTGAAAGTTAGTGTTTAAAACTTGACTGTTAGACAACACTGAATCCCTTCTAAGATGTATTTTACTGATATCACACTCCATATATTTTTTTATCACAATGGTATCTGTTGCTAAGGAGCCTGGATGTATTACAGATAAAGTGGTTATCTTTATTAACTAAATTTGTAAACTTACCAAAAAAGGAAATTATCTGCGTTTTGACTGGATCTATTTTCCATGCTTTACTGGTATTAATTGTGCTGTCAACTTTTACTTCATTAACAAATGACTCCCATACAGATTTCAGATCGATGTCAGACACAGCCCGCATATAATTTCCTGGTTAATTCTGCTCACAGTATAAATATTGGCACAATATTAGTGTTCGTCCAGTTTGGAGGAAATTTCATGGCATATAAAGGCAAACACATGCCAATGGGCCACAAATCTCTGTCACTAGCTTTTATTCATTGGCAGCCCTGCAGCCAATTCCAAGTTTGCAGGAGTTTTTCGGGATGTCATTGCAACTCACTGAGTCACTGAAAATAGCTATGACTAAGCTAAGCTGTTATAAAATCTTCTCTTCCCAGGCAAGGTGTACTGTGTTTCTGTGTATTAAAGAGTACAATTATCCTGTGGTTGGGCCGTCATTCTGATGCCTTATTACTTTCCACCAGTGTAACACAGAGAGCCACAGTCTTGCACTGCTATCTACAATTTTTCCCTTCTGTGTAATGGCTAACTCCTGGAACCAGTCTTGTGGTTTCATTAAATCCCTTAATGCTCTCAGCAAAGTTCCAGGTCAAGGCTCATCAGATGACCAGTTGGTAAACATACTTGATAATGACTTACATTCAATATGAAAAAAAAGCCCAAAACCCCAACTCAAACAGGTAAAATATGTTCCAATTTAATGAGAGACTTTTTTTTTAGACAACAATTTGTGGTGTCAGTATTAACTCACCTCCCATCCTCTCCTTGAAACAATATCTGTTGAATATTAGAATAAGAAGGGAAGGAGAAATGGAAAACTAAAAGAGTAATCATCAAGGTTCTGGGGTTTTTAGGAAGAATTAGTGACTGAGAAATTTGGGGCATTCTGACAGAAACAGTGGAAACACAGTAAAACTAAAATTCTCCCTTTTTTTTTGAATTTTAGAAGGTCGTTAACAAATTTGTAACATTTCTATAAACAATGTGCAAGATATATATATATATATAATGAATTCAAAATTCTTTTAGTGATTTTCAAAAGCCATCAGAGATTATTGTGACATTGTGGTTTAACTTTCTACAATATATAGAGGACTTCCAAGAATATGTTAGTGTTTCTTGCTTCTTTCAATCTGTTATCAGTTGGCAGAGATAAAACCTTTTAGAAAGAAACATCTACTGCTGATCTAACTTTTCTGTGTGATATTTCAGGTTTAATTATCTGCCCTGATAAAGTTTCCAGTTTATTTCTGGTGCGGATTTCTTTTCCTTCAACTTTCAGCTGTGTTACTGTATACGACTCTGAAGATGGTCTATTAGCAACATTTTCTTCCCTTTGTAGATACTTCTGAACCGAAAACAGACTTTCCCTTATCCTTCTCTTTGATAATCCAAATATATTGACATTTTGAGTGCCTTGCTACAAGGCATATCTTTCAATTCTTTAATCATTCTCAGGGCTTTCTTCTCTGAGTTATGCCCAATTTCTCAGTGTTTCTCTTGAAGTCAGATGCCTAGCAGAAATTGCACTACTACCAGATATAATTTTTCCAGTTCTGCTTGGTATGCCTTTTTTTCTACATCTGAAGTATGTATTGATACCACACCTATGGACATGATCTGAACTCAACTTGCTATGTACCACAACCCATTTTTTCAGAACCTGAGTGGCTTCCCCATATAAAACTCACAATCCCACGTTCTTTTTATGCTGAGATTTGCCCATAGCAAAAACACGCACAGGTTATTTTTACTCTTCTTTGTAAGCAATCTGGATCTCTATTGTCTTCCCTTTTTTGGTTATGCATCAAGACTATATATTTGTGTCATCCGAATGCTTTGTCAGCAATAAGGGCCTATTTTCTTCTAGATCATTGATTAAAAAGTTCAGCTAAACAGGGCCAGGACCTATTAGGTCCTTCCTTAAAAGATACTTATTTCATGCTATTTTAATAATGCTAATAATGAACCAAAATAATTGTTCCTTTTGTTCCTGTTATGTTTAAAAAATGTCTCTCTTGTGCCCTTATTTCAACTGACTACTGATTGATCCAAGTTTGGTTTTTCTTTCCTCACTTATTTTTGAGAATTCTTATTTTTTATTTAAATAACTTTCTGTCCAGTTGCCCTCTTCTCTGAGCATGTACAGCTGTGTGTGCACAATAATTGCATGCACCTATTTCTAGGCTAATTTTCTAATACCATGCCCTTCTGGTTTTGAGTGTAGCTTTTTCCGGGACATTTCTGAGTCACAAATAGCCCTCCATTACCTTGCACATTCCGCTCACAGTCTTTCTGCTGGATAACGTGCCTCACAATCACATTCCACAGCCCCACTACAAAGCCAATTGATAAACCCAAAAGGAAAGAAATATCATGGCAGAGATGAAGGACAGGCTTGAAAAGGGAAAGGAGCAGGTCTTCTAAAGTGAGGAACAAAATCTGCTAACTACAATAAAGTGAGCAGCTTGCCAGTGAAAAGAAAAAAGAGAAGGAGGGAGAGCAGGAGTTGAGAATGGTTGTCACATGGCCGATGACTTGGCAAGGAAAGATCCAGTCATACCTGGAAACAAATAATAATTAAACAAACATGAGCAACTATAAACGTACCACCCTTTGAAAAGGGGTAGATGGCTTAGTACCTGAAATGAGACTTAATCAGCTAAACGCAGGTTCAGGATCCCTAAGGCATAGTTGTATGCTTTTCAGACTCTGAGTAACATCAAAATATCAAGTATATCCATTCACATTCTCATGGAGGCTCAGGTAATTGGCAAAAGTGCTCTGAAGTAGTTTTAGACCAGCTTATATGGCCCTGAAGGATGATAGCAAATTATATGTGCAAAAATATCCAAGCTGTTTTTTTACCAACACAGAGCTGTGCTCGCATCAGGAGCATTTTGCTGCCATGTATGGCAGCAAACCTGCAGCAGAAAGGCACTTTAAGCACACGGATTGTCGAAATCAGCCTTATCCCTGATACACAGATTTTGGTCAGATGCCCAAAAGATGGATTTAGGTACCCTACTTGAGACTGTGCTGGCTGTAAAGCCTGAGATGGACACTTTGCCATCAGAAAGCATACATTAGTTTACATCGGTAAATGCTTGAGACAGATTACAAAGAGGTCTAAAATGGATAATAGTGAGTGTTGCAAATAGCCAGGATCCATGAGATGGCTGCACTCTATTACACTGAAAGAGCTTTCTAATGAGTATGGAGTGGGCATCATCTAATCAGCTCAATTTTTCCTACCAAGCAGATTAGCCCATTGGGACAAACCTATTTGCATGGTTTAATAAAGCTCATTATAGATGAGATTTATATTCAATGATGTTGCAAGCTATACATTCGCATTAAAAATGAAGTTAAAATTTGGAGAGAAGATTTGCTAAAACTTCCTCATTTACTCCATCTGCCATTAAAATCTTAGATTTATTGTTTTTAAATAAGCATCCCAGCTGTTCCCCTCTCTGCCAAGGCATCCTTTGTCTAGCTTAAGGTCATGACAGCAAGATCATAAGTCTATACAGAGACATCATCAGTGCACCGGAAAGATATTAAAAAAATGCATTATAGGGGTTATAATAATAATAATATTGTAATATTATGCTTATTATGGGGTTAGCAAAATTTCCTTATGAAGAACACTAACATGCCCCCACATCCCTTCATAAAAACCCACAGTGTAAAAAGAAAAGGAGAAGGGAACAAAACTTTTCCCGTAGCACAAAAAAACCCTACTTGTAGTTGTAGGATTTGAAGAGGAATGAAAGACACTTTGCGTTTTGAAGTTCTCAGCATCTCACAGGGTTGCACTGAAGAAGAGATGTCACTGTAAACTACAAATTGTTTTGAAGACAGATGGGCCAGCTTACACTGTACATATAAGCAAAAGAATGACGTATTCTAGCTCAACCCCAGAAGAAATAGATACATAATTTTCCTTGAATACTGTCTACAGTTCTAAGTTGCTTAAACGCTAAAATTATGCTTTGATGTTGGGAGAGGTTCAAGGAAGAGTATCATGGATGATCAAATCTGGGAAAGCGTCCCATAGTTTTGGCCGAAGCAAGAAGCAGGCCAAGATTATTCCTCTGAAAAGATACAAGTAGAAGTAAGGGGAAATAATCTGGATGTATGAAATCATGACGGCACAAAGAGAGTGAAGAAGGAGCAGCTGTTTCTTCCAGTACAAGAACTAGGAGCCTACAAACGCAGCTAACAGAAATAGTTGCTCACCCAATGATGGTAAGCTTGGGACACTTGCTGCCCATGGAAGCCGTAAATGCAAAATGTTTCCATAGGTTTAAGGAGAGGCTGGACAAACTCACATGTAGGAGGCATGCACTTCGGATCACCCAATACAGGAAAAACATCAGGCTCAGAAAATTCTCTAAGCTGAAAATACTTGGGGACCAGGAGATTACTCAAGGTATCTAAACCTCCTCTCCTGTCCTCGCTCTTCTCTGGCATTCACTTGTCGCTGTAGGCAGGATACTGGGCAAGTCAAACCCTTGATCTCCACCATAAACAGCCATTCTGGTTTTTGTTAAAGTGGATAAACTCACTGATTTAAAAACAGAAGACTCCCCCAAAAATCCACCTATAAAGTGGCCATTAATTTCCCCTCATTATACAATTAGGACCCTGATGCCTGTTTTCCTTTCACAAGACAGCCAGCCTGCTTTGATCATCTGTATCATAACGAGCCATTGCACCTGGAGAAAAAATAACAACTCTCCATTGGCAGGAAAAGAATTTTTTTGAATCTTTTTGCAAAGCTTTAGCACAGCTGGACCCTGATTTTTTACTGGGCAGCGCTTTTACACAGACCGTCATAATTAGCAGAAAGAAAATAAAGAAAAGAAGCCTTGTTTCCTAATCTGTTGTGGCTTGATGAATTTCAGAGCAAAGCAAAGCATCCCAGCACAAGTGTCACCTGAATCAGCCTTAACACATTAATATGCTTTAACATACCAGGCCAAAGAGATATTTAGGAAAAGGCAGCAATTCCCAAAGGGTTGTTCAATAGTAACCAGCGCTTCTTTATTCCCTTTTGTCATCTTTAGCAATATTGCACATTTTTCCAATCCTCTTTCATTGACTTAGAGAACTGTAACTTGGGATTTTAGGAGCTCTTGAGTACTCTCTGCCAGCTGGGTGCCACGTGGAAGGTAACTGTCTCCTAAGGTTTCATTCTGTTCCTAACAAGAGTAACAGACAGGTGATTACTATTTTTTTCCTACTTCGATGAGGAAAACCTAGATTCCAACTACTGCAAAGACTTGAAACTAGACAAAATGTGCACACTTTAAATAAAAAAAAGCAAGCTACAAGATTCATCTGGGTTCTTTCTGAGACCAGAATTATGAAGTAAAGCACAGAATATATTTCATAAGCTGCTATCCAGAGGTTTGGTGTGATATGTCTCCTTTCTTTGTGCCCTCTGCAGCAATCACATCCCCTGGCTTACCCGGGAGCATCAGGAGCTTCTGTCAGAGGTATCCAACCCATGGCAGCCCCAGGCAGGAGTGAGGCACAGGACAGGAGAAGCCAGAACCTCCTGGAAGGTCAGGGCACTGCTACTTCAGTTGCCTTCAGCCTCTCTTTTGCACTGTCCACACAGCTGTGCCCCCGTCCTGCAGGCACCAAGGGCAGCCAAAGGACAGCAGCAAACTCCCAGATGTACACCTGGGTGAAAGAAAGATGATATTCTGTTCTTTCCTGTAATGAAACAGCCCCTAATCCCTAAAAGCTCATCTAAAACCCATCCAATGCTGTACCTGGCTGTGGAAAACCTTTGGTGAAATCTCTTATAATGCATTTAACATGGCTTCAGTCAAAAAGTCCCCAATGCATTGAAACTGGGGACAGGATAAAGTAAAAGGAATTTAGTATCAAAGGTCTACTTGGGACCCTGTGTGGCACAAGGAAAGGACAGGACTTCCGCCATGGTTCAACATGGACGGGGATGGTGCCCTGGCATTGCTGCGGGGCTGAGGGAAGCATCAAAGAAACACAGCCACTGCTACAAGCTCACACGTTATGTACCTACATGCACACAGAGCATGGCTCTGGCCACCCTTCTGTAGGAAGGAATTTACATTTTGTTGCTCCAAATGTTTATAAATAAAATTCCATAGCTTTGACAGAAAACACAGGTCCACTTTGTTGTGGAGTATGTAGGGTTTTGCTTTAATCAGGTGAAAAAAGGCAGCTTGTCCTTGCAGGACCTTGTTAAAAAGATGCTGGAAACTGGATGAGCAACTGGTGAAGAGCAGGTGCAAGTTACCATTTTAAGACTCTATTGTGAGTTTGGAAGGACAACAAGGGAAATTGAACCCCAGGTATTACCTAGGGCTTGGGCAGGGGGAGGTGGTGAATATCCCTGCAGTATTCCAGGTATAACCAGGAAAAGATAAGACTGGAAGGGGACACCATAACTCACAGCAAAAGAGATGCTGCTCCACTTGCAGAATCTGCACAAAACACCACGGTGTCAATGAGGATGAGCAAGTGAATGATGAGATAGAAGGATTGTTCTGAGTCTTAGAAAAACTGGGCAGAAAAAGAAGGGAAGCCTGGACAATGTTAAAGAACACATTTAAATCTCCCAGGATATCAGAACTGTAGAGTCAATATTAATCTATTTAATTGGTCATAGGAGTAACATTAGTTGGCAGAAGTCCTGTCACATTCTCCTCAGTTTCTGAAGAAAATCTTTAGTAAAACAGATATAGTAGCATAAGACAATCTCTGATAAAGCTGCTCTCCAGTATGCATTACCCTGTTGTAATTACACTTGCTGAGCAGTACTTCCTTAGGGCAAATACTCCTGCAAAAGCCATGAAGGGGCTCTGTGACAATGGCAAAAATGATGGTATTTTTACTTCACTGTGGGATTTGCTAAATGTTTGCACTTGTTAAATAGAAATTAATTCTCCTAGGAAGAAAAGTAAGATTTTAATAGAACTGGAACACTTTTCTGAATCTTTCTGTCCTGTAGTTGTTGAGATTTATATTGGAGAAGAAAGGCACAGACATAAGTCACAACCTATAAATTTTGACAATTTTTTGATGAAAACTTTTTTATATCCATGATAAACAAAAGCTTAAGACATGGAGTTCACCAACAAAAACCAATACTTACTCTAGAGTGGTAAATCACTGCACAATCACTACACATGACATAAGTGATGCCACTTAAGCACTAGTTTGAGACGAAATCAATGCATAGCTTCCTGTGCAATGTGGGTCAACATCAAGGTGATTGTCCTTAAAAGGCAGCATTTTTGCAATATATAATGAAAGATTGCAGCCCATTTCACCCTGTGAAATACCTCTGCTTGCAATTCTGTGCTAAGATATTTCGCCCTGAAGGATCTGAATACAACTGGGCTCATACATCCTCCAGCACCATCACTTCACTTCCCCATCAATAACAGTAAGGCACAGCTGGGTCAGATAACTTTACAGCTCAGCTATACTGACCTACTGTGTAAGCCTTTGAGGACTGTTGACACCCACCACAGGTTCAGACATCTCCATGGTCCCTGGTTTCTGGGCGAGGCAGTGCCTCATTCATGACTGACAGAGAAAAGAATTAAGTTCTGTGCCTGGGCTATGCTGTGCATGCAGGTGTAGCTGAGGAATCAGGTTGGCAGTTCACAGTAGGCAAATAGGATGGAGAAAGAGTAGAATGTAGGTTGCCTGCAGTTGTCTGAGTCTATGGCTTGATATTTGGAGCTAAAAATGTATGTGGGATGTGTCAGAGAGAAAATGTTATACATGGACCTGAAAGAAACTCTTTTTCTGTATCCTTGAGTAATTACTTTCCCTATATATATGTATCAGCAATAATACCGCTTCCTTATTAAACATATGACATGTGAAGGTAAATTCATTAAAAGTGTGAGTTAGCCAGATAGATACTGGTGTAACAACCTGGTCTTGAGGTATTTGAGGTGGATAAAAGAAGATCACAAGTATTTGGAGGGAGAACTTGTTGAAAATGTGCACAAACTGTTGCTCACTCACAGTGAAATATTTTGAGGTAATGAAAGGTTTTCAAAAATTTTATGCAAAATCAAAATAATTCAGTTTGCCTTTAGGATATGTTAAATCACAAATTATGATATAAGTATATTCAATATATTTTGGAAAAAAAAAAGAGAGTTCAACTGTTTGTCCCAGTGTAAGATGAAAACAGTCTTTGGAAACCTCCATGTGTTTTGAATGGAAGAGAGAGTCTATTTTTTTAGTTTTATGTGGCAGATGTAGTAGAGGTGCTGGCTGAGGAAGAACTGTGATTTCTTGGAGATCTCTGCATACAATGAAAGTCATGTCATGTACTACTCCAAGTGCAGACTCCTTGGGTACGTACAAAAGTCTATTAATGAAAAGTTCACGAAGAAAAACATCTGCAATCAAGGCCATCAAGTGCATTGACTCTTCCTGGATGTAACGCTTCCCTGCACCTCTGGGTTGCCAGCTTCCAAACACCTAGTGTAAAGCTAGAAGGAAAGTGGAGCTATGTGCTTTGCATCAATATGCTGATCATTTCTCAGCATAAAAACAGAAATGCAGAGGAAAAGCATTTGGCATTAAACCTTGAAAATGCATTTCTACTATGGAGTCAAATATGGTAAGTTGTTGATTTGGCTTTATTCAATACCACATGCGAGGAAGGTGCACATCCTTTCAGCTTCCTCGCCTACTTGTTCCCTTTTCCTTCTGGTGGGTGTCACAGACTCAGTCTCACAGTGAGCGCGGTGCTCTTCTCTCTGCTAAGCCAGCAGACATTTCTGAAATGGAATACTGCCTGGCTGGCATGCTGCAAATGCACTTACTTGTCAGCTCTTGACTGCAGGAGAAACACTATGTTGGGATTTCAGAACAGAAATAACCCTGCAAGTTGTTTCTGTCTAAGGATGAAGTCACTTAGCTGAAGTAGGACATAATTAGCCAAATTCTGATTTTTATCCGTATGTTCCTTCTTCTGCTCATACAATATTACAGACTGGAAAGGGGAGGAGAAATCACACTAGATCATAACCTTCTCTGTGTCAACATAAATAGCTTCCTGTAGCACATCTCTGTTTTTACTCCTAGTATTGTGATTTTCTCAAGAAACTCTATCAGCTCTTCTAGGAAGATAATATCTGTCTGAATGGATTGCACTTTGGAAGAGCAAGCAATAAAAAAGTTTGGAATTTGTTATTTTTTGGCCTTTTTTTACTTTCAAATTCATTAGAAGACAGATGGAGGTGAAAGAAAGGCCGTACTTAACAGAAGGAGAGCATGTAACAAATGACACATGGAAGGCGGATACGTTAATGCCTTTTTTCTTCCTTTTTTGGCTCTGGCTCTTACAAATGCAATTGTTTCCAGAAGCTTATCAATATTAATATTAACAAAAAAAGAGTTTCAAAGTTGACCAAAGGAAAAAATCTTTTGAATGATAATTAGTCAGGGTTCAAGCTTTTATGTCGTGTTGAAATGCTCTTCAGACCACCATACTAGGCTGAATATATATTAAGAATTTACCAAGAATCTTTACTAAGAGTTTCTATCTAAGAAATTAGGGCCGGTAATAATTCATTTGCTTAATATTAAATTACTTCTTTGGAGTGGATTTACTGAACATCCTCCCTAAGATACCCAGTAATAATCCCTGACAGGCACTGTGGGGCTGCGCAGCAGCTGCTCTCTGCAGAGCCACGCAGCTTGGCACGGGTAGGACTTGCTGGGGGAGCCCCTGAGCTGTGGGAGAGGAACAGCTCGAGGTGGAGGAAAGCCAGGGATGCCTTCCTCGTCTGCAAAAGCTGTTGTGTGGCATCAGAGGCTGCGGTGAGGAAGATAATGGACAGGCTGGGGGTGTGGGGGTGGCAATTGCAGAGCCACAGAGTGTGTGTCATGGGGGACTTGGGCCAGGAGGGAAACCAACAGAGGTAATCTGAAAAGTCTATCTTCGAGAACTCAAGAAGTGCAGAAGAAATTTCAGAGGATGAAGAATGACACACATGGCATCTGCAGAAAGGAAATAAAGTAAGCCCTTCAGAATTTTGAAGAAGTCAGCACAATTTCAGTACCTGAGAAGATCCTGGAACAAATTATTATATGATCGATTTATGAGCGCTTAGAGAATAATAAGGTGATAAGAAGCAGCCAGCATGGATTTGTGAAGAACAAGTCATGTCAAACCTATTTGCTTATCCTCTCTTGATAGGCTTGCTGATTAAGAGGGGAACAGTTGCTGTGAATTCTTCAGTAGGGCTTTTGACACCGCCCTGTATAATATTTTCCAGCCTTTCATAGCACAGTGGGAGATGGCCTAGTTGAAATTACTGTACAGTGGATATGTTGTTTGAAAAAACATCATCAGAACGATTCACATTCTTATCAACACTCTCTATCAAGCCAGACAAGCATTTCATATGGCCTCCCACGGCGGGCTATCTTGGCCCAGTTCTGTTCAATAATTTCATTAGCAGTTCAAATGATGGAATAGCATGTATACTAATTTGCTGATGACACCAAGCTGGGAGGGGTTGCAAGCTCTGTGGTGTACAAGTTTAGAATTTGAAATTATCTTGACAAATGAGAGGAATGGCCTGAAATCAATAAGATGAAATGAAATAAAGACAAGTACAAAGTACTGCACTTAGGAAGCAAAAAAATCAAATGCACAAATGTGAGTGTGGGCATGTCGACAGAGAAGGAGCTGGGATTACTCTGCAGAAAAGGATCTGTGATTACAATTAACCACCATATTAACATGAGTCAAAAGCAGGAAGCTGCTGCTCAAAAAGAAAAACATAATGAGATGTATTGGCAGGAGTGTCAGATAAGATATGGGAGTTAATAATTTGGCTGCTCTCAGTGCTGCTGGAATACTGTGTCCAGTTTATCACCTTTGTGAAAAGACGATCCACAGAAAAAAAAAGCAAGAATACAACAATTTAAACACCCTGACTTCTAAGGAAAGGCTCAAATATATGGTCTATTTTCTTTAGAAAATGGAAAACAGTGGGGATATAATAATGATCTTAACATCCAAAAATAAAGGAAAAAAGAAAAAGAAGACTTTTAATTGGACAGTGATTATCTATATTTCTTGTCTATCAAAAACAAGGCAATAGTTACATTTGCAGTAATGTAAAATTATGTTATATCTTAGGAAGCATCTTTCAGTTCTTGGGCTAGTAAGACACTGGAAAAAACTTTTAAGGAAAGCTTTTACTTAATCTTCATTGGAGGCCTAAGAAGAGGTTAAGCATGTCTCTGTGGAGTGGTGTGAAAATACTTGGTTCTGCTGTAAAGCAGGGCTTTGGCTTAAAAGTTGTCTTGGCGTTTCTTTCAGTCCTGCAATTGCATTATTTTTAGGAAGCTTCGCCTGATAGTCTGCCTGCATTTTAAAATGTGTACTCTATTGTCTCTCGTTCTGAATAATTCTTTTCCAAACAGATATATCACCACCATGTTTCCAACAAAAGATGCTTTGATTTAGGGATCTCAATGAAGTCAGTGTCAGAAATCCTTCTGACTCTAACTGCTGCCCCAAAATGGGGGTTTCAGGAGACAAGTTCAAAATGTCTTTACTTTAGTAACTGTGAAAGGTTGTGATTTAAGCTCTCTTCAGAAAACATATAATGTGATACCTGCTACCTGGCTCCTGCTAGAGACCAGATGTTGGTATTCATATCAGACAAAGCTGGGTTGAGCTAGCTCCTGTTAGAACTGCTAATGGTCCATTATATTATGTAAAGAGTGCACAGACTGTTTGTCTGGTGCTGTTAACTGGTTATATTTCATTTGCTAATCACATCAAGTAAAACAAAAAGTCATATTTTTTTCATTACACCAAGTCCCGAGGTTAGTCACTTGCTCTAGGCTAATCCTGTTAGAGCTGCATCTTGGCAGATGCCCTTCTGGCAAGGGAAGGTCCAGAGACAGGGCAAAACTCTGTCCTGCCAAGCATGGTCTTGGCTGAGATTACAAGGTTATTAAAAACTGTGTAAGCAGCCACCAAAGTGAAAATGTCCATTGCACAGTTTTGCAGATAATTGGCTTTCTTGTAGTGCTGTCCCTGGCACTGAAAGGACCTGGATTGCATGCAATATCCAAGACAGTAGTAGAAGACCCCACAGGACTACCACACTGTGACAGAGCATCAAACCTTATCCATGGTCATACCTAAAGTTCCAAAGATAATGTGGGTGATTCCAGCAAGAAATCCAGGAAGAGCTAGTAATTCAGTGAGTACCAGCAAACCCCCATGTAACGTATCAAATAAAACTTAGCAGTAAGGAATGCAAATTCTTCATCTATATGCATTCAGAAGAACACAACTTGTCCTCCCTTAAATGCATTTGGCTGCAGCAATCTGTGATATTCTCCACCAGAAGCTGGCTTGCAGTAATCACCTCTCCTGACACCTCACTGCTCTCTGTAGATGAGCACAGACTTGCGCCTGCCCTGTCACCAAGCACTCCTCGGTGCCAGGCACTCGGGGTAGCAATGCTCAGGAATTTCCTGGGAGACGGCAGACTTCTGTCTAGAATTTGCCATAACTGTGTTAATATATATTAAGTCCTAAAATGCTTGCAAACCTTTGTTCATTGCTCTCCCTAGGCCACATTGCCCTGGGAGAGACCTGCACAAGCAGCCGCTACTTTACTGTGTTTCAGGCAACTTGAAATCCCATTTCAGTTAAAGGACTTTCATCTGCAGAACATACCCTCTCCCTCTCTGCTTTGCCAGAAGAGAGATGTGATAGTCCTCTGGGCATACGGCTTAGTCTGTCTTTTTTGACGCTGGAGCTAATAGCTGAAGGTTTGGGTTTAATTTTTATCAGCTTGCTATATATACATACGAATATCTCTGTGACCATGTCTGTATCCTGTTCAGAAGAAATTACCCCTTCCCCTGTTTATTTTAACTTATGGAATAAGCATCTCTAGAAGTTTTGTTATTAAACGTTGCAGAGCCAATGTAGTGGTTTGGACAGTGCGGCTGCAGCCAGTTTGAAAGTAGATGGCAGCACTGTGGTCCCCTGGGGTGCCCGTAGCTCTCAAGACCCTGGGCTCAGGGGTGCTCTGAACACATGCTCACATGCCTGGCACAAGCATGTTACTGGTCAGGTGTGCAGAAGGTGGTGTTTTGGAAAATCAGATCTGCCTGTGTTTGCCCATTCAGCAGGAATAAGAGGTCGTACAGCCCTTTTTCTTTATATTCATATGTCAGCATGTGGGAAAGCCTGCAGCAGCTTGTTGGGCTTGATGGTTTGTGAGCAGCCCCGTGAGGTTTATCAGTGACCTGGCTACACAGGCAGCGGGAGACATGACCCATGAAGAGGTATGCTTGTGTGTCCAGCTGTTTCCCAAAATGCTAAAGGCCTTCTAAAATGCTCAGGGTGATAGATGTATGGTACGAGAGCAGCCTCCCGTGCGTACAGACCTAGCTAAACCCTTGCTCAGAACCCTCTAGTTCATTAGCATTTAAGGATTTATTCACTTTATCAAGTTCTTGTAAATTAATGACTTTTTTTTTTTTTTAGCAGATGGCTGAGACTACTAGTGAACTGGTTTATGGTGTGTGTTTGACATGCAGGATTAACTTCTCTACAGGGGATGAAGCTGTTAAGAAAAATCTTTTTATTTTTCTTTAATAATTGCTTCTCCTGATGCACAGGTATTCTTACTAATCATCCTAATTATATAATTTAGAGTAGCCAAAGCCTGCTTTGATAGCCTCGTACCTGATGGCACATTGTGGGAATTGCCTAGCAAAGAAGTCATCCCTGTGTTACTCTGAGCTCTGTATGTAGAAAAGACCCATGATTCTTATGGATTACTTAACTATTTTGATTACTTATGGTTATCATAAGCTCTTTCATGGGCACCCCCTTGCCGTGGGGAAAGAGCTTGCGTGCCCTTGTGAAGTTGAGAGCTATGCTGGTGGTGGCATATGCCTCCGGTAGGGTCTCCCAAGCCTGACAGGTCTCAACTGAAGGGTCAGACAAAGTGTGTCCACGGGCAGGATGGGCTCACTAGCCTTCGGGCAACCATCCTAGGAGAAGGACAACTCTAACTCCAAACCCGGGCAGATGGAGCTCGTTTAGCCCTGTAAGGCCATCCATCTAAGAGAAGGATACTCTAACCAAACCTACGACCTGAGGACTTCGCTGTCACCGTCCAAGCTCGCTAGGCCCTGGCAGATGAACCTCAGGTGTAAAGGGTGGGGCCAGTCTCGCGCACGCTGCGCCTCACCTAAAAAATCCACCGCGCAGGCTTGAAGGGTGTACTCACGTTTGCAAAGCCCTGTAGCGACAGGCAAGGGACGAAACGGCAGGTGGAAAGATGTCACTGGAAGCCGCAGACCCAACCCTGCATGCAGGCGGTTCAGGACATTGGTCGCTTGAGACTGACCCGGGAGATGACAGTCTCGTTCGGCAGCATCCTGAATGACCAAGCAGCCTTTTTCAAGGAGAGCACTGCTTGCTCCACATGGAGAGGGGCCTAGAAAAGGTGGCCTAACCAAAGCTCATCTCCCTTCCAATCCGGTTGGCTAGCCGCGGCCAACGGACATCTTCTTCTGCGGTCAACCAAAGGCAAAGAGACAGAGGCATACACCTGCCTCCAAAGGTGTGTCCAGATTGACACTCGCATGTTGGAACATCAGAACCATGCTCGATACAGCAGACAGTGGGCGTCCTGAACGCCGTTCTGCTATAATTGCTCACGAACTGTCACGACTCAACATCGACATTGCTGCTCTCAGTGAAGTTCGCCTTCATGAGGAAGGCAGCCTTAAAGAACATGGTGCTGGCTACACACTGTATTGGTCAGGCAAACCCAAAACCGAAAGTCATCATTCCGGAGTTGGCTTCATGATTAAAAACTCCATCGCCTCTAAACTTGAAAATTTGCCAACAGGTCACTCCGATCGCATTATCTCCTTACGCCTCCCGCTACACAACAAGCAACATGTTGTTCTCTTCAGCGTATATGCCCCAACTCTCCAAGCTGACCCTACAGAAAAAGACAAATTCTACACCGATCTGCGCCGCCTTACTCAAAAGGTTCCTGCAGATGATAAGATCATAATCCTTGGTGACTTCAACGCCCGAGTAGGTAAGAACTCTGAAGCCTGGAAAGGAGTACTAGGCAAGCATGGAGTTGGAAACTGCAATGACAACGGTCGCCTCTTGCTAGAGTTTTGTGCTGAGCAGCAGCTTACCATCACCAACACTATCTTCCAGCAGAAAGACAGCCTGAAGACAACCTGGATGCATCCTCGATCTAAACACTGGCACCTCATTGACTATATCTTAGTGCGCCAGAGAAACGTTCGCGATGTCTGTCACACCCGAGTGATGCCTAGTGCAGAATGTCAAACAGACCACCGCCTTGTGCGCTGCAAACTTAACCTCCATTTTAAGCCCAAACCTAAGAGGGGCGGCATTCTGAGGAGGAGGCTCCAAGTTAACAATCTTCAAACAGCTGCACTGAGAGACAGCTTCCAGGCAAACCTTCAAACTAGGCTTGAAGACTGTCCCTTAGACTCTTCTCCTGAAGCGCTTTGGCAACATATTAAAAATAGCATCCTGCAGTCCTCTGAAGAATTTTTAGGGTTCTCCACAAAGAAGAACAAAGACTGGTTTGATGAAAACAATTCAGAGATCCAGGAATTGCTGGCAAAGAAGAGATCTGCTCACCAAGCACACCTCGCTCAACCATCTTGCCATGTAAGAAAAGCAGCCTTTCGTCTTGCATGCAGTAAACTCCAACAGAAACTTCGAGACATCCAGAACAAGTGGTGGCTCAACCTAGCAAAAAGACTCAACTATGCGCAGATTTGGGTGACCACAGAGGATTCTATGAGGCTCTGAAAGCAGCGTACGGACCCACACACCAAGTTCAAAGCCCCCTACTCAGCGCAGATGGCCAAACGCTTCTCACAGATAAAACCTCCATCCTGAATCGATGGTCTGAACACTTTCAAACTCTCTTCAGTGCCAACCGTGTAGTCCAAGACTCAGGAATCCAGCTCATCCCAAAACAAACGGTGAAAAATGAATTGGATATAGCCCCTACTATGGGAGAGACCCTTAAGGCCATACAACAGATGAAAACCGGCAAGGCAGCTGGGGTCGACGGAATCCCGCCTGAAATCTGGAAACATGGAGGCCAAACGCTCCATGCTAAATTTCACGAGCTAGTTGTGCGCTGTTGGGAACAAAGCGAACTACCACCAGATCTCCGTGATGCAATCATCATCACCCTGTACAAGAAAAAAGGAGTAAAGTCAGACTGCTCAAACTACCGAGGCATAACTCTGCTCTCCATTGCTGGAAAAATTCTCGCAAGAATATTATTGAACAGATTGGTACCCGCTATCGCAGAAGAACTTCTACCTGAAAGTCAGTGTGGTTTCAGAGCCAACAGAAGTACCACAGACATGGTATTTGTTCTTAGACAACTGCAAGAGAAGTGTAGGGAACAGAACAAGGGTCTCTATGTAACTTTCGTTGATCTCACCAAAGCCTTTGACACTGTGAGCAGAAAAGGTCTGTGGCAGATCTTGGAACGATTAGGATGTCCCCCCAAGTTCCTCAAAATGATTATCCTGTTACATGAGGGGCAGCGCGGCCAAGTCAGATATGGCGATGCACTCTCTGAGCCCTTCCCAATAGCCAATGGTGTGAAACAAGGTTGCGTTCTCGCACCAACTTTATTCACAATTTTCTTCAGCATGATGCTCCAAAGGGCCACGGCAGACCTCGACGAACAAGACGGCATTTATATTCGATATCGTACCGATGGGAGCCTTTTCAACCTAAGGCGACTGAAGGCCCACACCAAGACCCTGAATCACCTTGTCCGCGAGCTGCTTTTTGCTGACGATGCCGCCCTTGTTGCCCACACACAAGCAGCTCTGCAGCGCTTAACATCCTGCTTTGCAGAGGCGGCTGAGCTTTTTGGGCTGGAAGTCAGCTTGAAGAAGACAGTAGTTCTCTACCAACCAGCACCACAAGATGATTACCATCATCCCCACATCACCATTGGCGAGTCAGAGCTTCAGCCAGTCCAGCAGTTCAGCTATCTGGGTAGCATCATCTCCTCAGATGCCACGATCGACAAAGAGATTGACAACAGAATAGCAAAGGCAAACAGAGCTTTCGGAAAACTCCATAAAAGAGTCTGGTGCAATAAACACCTGAAGAAAAGTACAAAGATCAGTGTCTACAGAGCCGTGGTACTGTCTACTCTTCTGTACGGGTCTGAATCATGGGTCATCTACCGCCACCATCTGCGACTCCTCGAACGCTTCCATCAGCGCTGCCTCCGCACAATCCTAAACATCCACTGGACTGACTACGTGACTAACGTTGCTGTCCTTGAACAGGCAGACGTCACCAGTATTGAGGCCATGTTGCTGAAAACGCAGCTGCGTTGGGCAGGGCACGTCTCCAGGATGGCGGATCACCGCCTCCCTAAGATCGTGTTCTATGGTGAACTTGCCACCGGCTGCCGCAAGAGAAGAGCTCCAAAGAGGAGATATAAGGACTCCCTGAAACAACACCTCAGCCTAGGCCATATTGACCACCACCAGTGGTCCACCCTGGCCTCCAATCGGGAGATTTGGAGACACACCATACATAACGCTGCTGTCTCCTTTGAGAGCACGCGTAGAATCAAGCTCGAGGAGAAAAGACAGCGCAGAAAGAACCATGCCTCGACTATACCACCCAAGGAGACCCTCCGGTGTGCTCTTTGCAACCGGTCTTGCCTATCCCGCATTGGCCTTTTCAGCCATCAACGCGCTTGCAATAAGCGTGGGCAAAGCCCTTCCCAAATCTTCGTCCGCGAAGCCAAGCCATGATGAATGATGAACTTAACTATTTTGATTACTTATGGTTATCATAAGACAGTATATAGATTTTACAGATTCCAGTATTTATTTCAGAATAAATGTGACCTTAGTCCAACTCCACATTTTTTCATTCTTCCTTTAAAATATAATAAAAATATAATAACAGCATTTCTTCATCCAAATTTTCTCAGTATTTCTCCAGTCATCCATGCAGTCAAAACCAGACATAGGGGAACCGTTTTTCTTCTGGTTTTATAAGAACCTGAAAAGTTATCAGCAGAGAAAGAGGCTATATAACGAACCTTCAATAAAAAGAAAGGTTGTAAGCAGAGAAACATCCATGGATATGTTATATTACCCAGAAAAGAGTCTGAGTGGGACTGAATTCAGGGGATTGGGAGAAAAGGATCTTTGTGCAGGAGTTGGTGGGGCTGAGTGAAAGAGCTTTAAACTAGATTGGAAGGGGGAAAGGGATTAAACCAGGCTCACTGGAGACAAGCCCAGGAACGGCACATCCATGTCTGTGGGATGGCATGCTAGCGAGGTCCTTCGGTCTGCCACACCAGTGGAAGTAGGGGTTGGAATGCCATGCCATAGCAAAGACACAAGGGATATAGATGGGCTAGAAACTACAGCAGTGCCTGGGAAGGTAGGAATCAGGCCTTCTTCCCCCAGACAGGTGACAGGATCAATAGCCAAACTAAAGCGCATCTACACCAACGCACACAGCATGGACAACAAACAGGAGGAGCTGGAAGCCATTGTACAGCAGGAAAACTGTGATACCGTTGCCATCACGGAAACATGGTGGGAAGTGCTGCGTTGGACAGCTGTATACTCTTCAGAAGGGGTAGGCCAGGAAGGAGAGGTGGTGGAGTGGCCCTGTGTGTTAGGGACTGTTTTGATTGTCTTGAGCATAATTATGATGATGATACGGTTGAGTGTTTAACAAGGTAGATATCATGGTGGGAGTCTGTTATAGACCACCCACCCAGGATGAACAGGTAGATGAAATATTCTATAAGCGGCTGGGAGAAGTCCCACGATCACTACTACTTGTTCTTCTGGGGAACTTCAACTTACCAGGTGTCTGCTGGAAATACAACACAGCAGAGAGAAAAGAGTCCAGGAGGTTCCTGGGGTGTGTGGAAGACAACTTCCTGATGATACAACTGGTGAGGGAGCCAACTAGGGAAGGCTCGCTACTGGACCTGTTGTTCACAAACAGAGAAGGACTTGTGGGTGATGTGAAGGTTGGAGGCCATCTTGGACATAGTGATCATGAGATGGTAGAGTTTTCAATTCTTGGGGAAGTAGGGAGGGGGGTCAGTAGAACTGCCACCTTGGACTTCCGGAGGGCAGACTTCGGCCTTTTTAAAAGCCTAGTTGACAGAGTCCCTTGGGAGGCAGTCCTGAAGGGCAAAGGAGTCCAGGAAGGCTGGACAATCTTTAAGAGGGAAATCTTTTAAGATGCAAGATCAAGCTGTGCCAGTGTGCTGTAAGATGAACCAGCAGGGAAGACGACTTCCACAGCTAAACAGAGAGCTGTGGCTGGAATTCAGGAAGAAAATGGAAATCTAAGGCCTATGGGAGAAGGGTCAAGACTCTCAGGAAGGATTTTGTAAGGATTTTGTAAGGATTTTGTGAGGCTGTGCAGGGAGAAAACTGGAAAGGCCAAAGCCCAACTAGAACTTAATCTGGCCACTGCCATAAAAGACAATAAAAAAATGTTTCTATAAATACATTAACAGCAAAACAAGACCTAAGGAGAATCTCCATCCTCTATTACATGTGGAGGGAAACGTAGTGACCAAGGATGAGGAAAAGGCTGAGGCTGAAAATGCCTTATTTGCCTCAGTCTTTAATACAAAGACCAGTTGTTCTCTGAGTGCCCAGAGCTGGAAAACAGAGACAGGGAGCAGAATGAAGCCCCCATAATCCAAGAGGAAATGGTCAGTGACCTGCTACACCACTTAGACGCACACAGTTCTATGGGCTGGATGGGATCCTCCCAAGGGTACTGAGGAAGCTGGTGGAAGTGCTCACCAAGCCACTTTCCATCATCTACTAGCAGTTCTAGTTAACAGGAGAGGTCCCATTCAACTGGGGGTTACCAAACGCGCTGCCTACCTACAAGAAAGTTTGGAAGGAGGATCCAGGGAACTACAGGCCTCTCAGTTTGACCTCGGTGCCAGGGAAGGTTATGGAGCAGATCATCTTGAGTACCATTATGCAGCACATACAGGACAAGCAGGTGATCAAGCCCAGTCAGCATGGGCTTGTGAAAGGCAGGTCCTGCTTCACTAACCTGATCTCCTTCTATGACAAGGTCACCCACTTAGAGGATGAGAAAAGGGCTGTGGCCATTGTCTACCTAGACTTCAGTAAAGCTTTTGACACTGTTTCCCACAGCATTCTCCTGGAGAAACTGGCTGCTTATGGCTTGGATGAGTGTACTCTTCACTGGATAAAAAACTAGCTGGATGGCTGGGCCCAGAGAATGGTGGTAAATGGAGTGAAATCCAGTTGGCAGCTCGTCACATGTGATGTTCCCCAGGGCTCAGTATTGGGTCTTGTTCTCTTATCAATGATTTGGACCAGGGGATCAAGTGCACCCTCAGTAAGTTTGCAGACGACCCAAGTTGGGCAGTGGTGTTGATCTCCGTGAAGGTAGGAAGGATCTACAAGGGGATCTGGACAGGCTGGATTGATGGGCCAAGGCCAATGGTATAATGTTCAACAAAGCCAAGTGCAGGGTCCTGCACTTGGGTCACAGCAACCCCCTGCAACACTACAGGCTTGGGGAAGAGTAGTTGGAAACCTGTCCAGCAGAAGAGGGCCTGTGGGTGGTCAACAGCCACCTGAATAGGAGCCAGCAGTGTGCTCAGGTGGCCAAGAAGGCCAACAGCATCCTGGCTTGTATCAGAAATAGTGTGGCCATCAGGAGTAGGGAAGTGATTGTACCCCTGTACGCAGCACTGGTGAGGCCTCACCTTGAATACTGTGTCCAATTTTGGGTCCCTCACTCCAAGAAGGACATTGAGGTGCTGGAGTGTGTCCAAAGAAGGGCAATGAAGCTGGTGAAGGGTCTAGAGCACAAGTCCTGTGAGGAGCAGCTGAGGGAACTGGGGTTGTTTAGCCTGTAGAAAAGGAGGCTCAGGGGAGACCTCGCTCTCTACAAGTACCTGAAAGGAGGTTGTAGGGAGGTGGGGGTCAGTCTGTTCTTCCAAGTAACAAGTGATAGGACAAGAGGAAATGGCCTCTAATTGCACCAGAGGAGGTTTAGGTTGGATAAGAGAAAAAATTTTTTCACAGAAAGACTTGTGAACAATTGGAACAGGCTGCCAAGGAAATGGTGGAGTCACCATCCTTGGAGGTATTTCAAAGACATATAGATGAGGTGCTTAGGGACATGGATTAGTGGTGACTTGGCAGTGCTGGGTTAATGATTGGACTTGATGATCTTAAAAATCTCTTCCAATCAAAATGATTCTGTGATTCTGTGATCCTGTGAATGAAGTGACATAATTTTAGGATGACACAAGTTCATATTAGAAAAAAAAAGATTGTATAGAACTCCCAAAGAATCTACCAACATTGCCAAAAAGGTCATGGAATGAAAGATGAAACTGAATGTAAGAGAGAGAGTTGCTGTTAAATTGACTGATAGAAATGCAAGGCAGAGGGTGGCTGCATCTACCTCAGTACTACAGTACTCTAAATAAATCACGAGAGAGAATATGAACATCACGATGGATATCTCGTTGAAAAAGTTCCAACACAAAATAAAAAAGCAGATCAAATAAATGTTAAGCTGTATTAAGATGACAAAGAACAGCACCAGATCAAAAGACCAAATACTTCTACTGCAGGTCACTGTAGCCCCATTAACTAAGCTAGAAGAAGGTCTCTAGGGTGCATAGTTTCAAATACTCTGGCTAAAAACATTACAGCTGAAACCAGAGAAAAGGATAGTACCAAAAATATGCATAGAATCCGTGTGCATATGTATTCTTCCATATGAGGAGAGTTTTTAAAACTTAGGATAGATAAATGAGCAGGCATATAATGCAGAAAATAGGATAGAAACTGAAGTCTACTACTGATGCTTTCAAGCTTAAGAAAAGCAACCACCCTTGTAGAAATCAGAAAATCCTCTAAGACAATTCTTTTCCACGCATTATACAACTGTCATGTGGAATTCATTGCCGCTGCTCTGGAAAGGTTAGCAAGAGCTATATGCTTCTGTGAGGAACAGAACAAGTGGGCTTTATTGCTCTCTGATGCACCGCCACATGATGGGGAGAGGCTCTGCCACTGCACCACGGTACTTTAAGCATCACGGCTGCCAGCAGCCTTAGCGAGATTAACTACTGTTAACTCTTGTATTAGCCAGGATGAAAAATGCACGAGGCGCATATGCTTGCTTTCCATGGCTTGCCTCGCAATGAAGACCAGGATTCCTCTACACAGGCAGTAGTGCCTAGCCTCCTCTTTGGAGGTACAAAGCTTAAAACAAACAGGCTGTTCGAAAACCATTTGCTGCTGGCCATCATTGGAGGCAAATACCTGTTACAATTGATATAATTGGGTATAATGCAACTCCTCAGGTTTGTGCCAAGCATAGCTGTCGTTTTCTCTTCTGGGAGGAGACGGGAATATATAACCACTTAGTCATTGCATATTCTCTTTGAAATTTTTTTCTTCTAACATTCAGATCGCTGAAGCCTGGTGTGAATTTTAAATTAAGGAACTAGTGGGGAGAACGTATTTCTTTTTGTTAATGGCTTTTCCTTTCAAGCCACATTATTATTCAGTTGCCATGGTTTATCTGATTTTGTAAAGTACCTAGGGAGATGTGACAATGATTGGGCGTTTAGAAATACACTGGTAGATAGACATAGTGTATCTGTGAAAGGTAAAATATTAACATTTTCCATGCTGGTGATCACCCACTGCCTTGGTCAGCTAAAATCCAGACCCTTTTTCCCTTGTGTGTTGAGTATATTAGATAACGGACTGCAAATTGTTACTTTCTACAATAAAACTATTTGTTGTTAAAACTCCTGCTTAGCCAGAAGAGAAGAGATACCTAGCAGAACTATTTTTCTCTAGAAACAAACATGTATTTTTAAAGTAATGAACAAATTTTGGTTTCAAAGGTAAGCTTCCCAGTGCTTGCTCATTTGTGTTGCTCTTGCTTTAAAAGCTGCTGTGTGTTAAGTCTCCTGCACTCATTAGGAAAGCATGTATGTGGTAAAGCTCTGTGCACTTCATTTCCCACAGTCATCTCCAGAGCCCGCTTGTCTGCTGCAATCTCAACATCTTATTTACAAGTCCTCTGGTGCGGGGAAAAAAGTCTCAAATGCGGATGTTTGTATTTCAACCTGGATGTGTCTGTAGTGCCCAAAATCCAGCGTGCTCCACCCCAAACAGAGCTTTAGATGGCTCCGAGAAGAGTGCCACCTCCAGAATACAGGTCTTCTTGCATCAAGTTTTGGGAGGGATGCGCTCGGCGGTCTTGTCTGCCACCATCTCACATTGGTGTTAGAGGCACCAAGATTTTCTTGACTATCAGCAAATGTTATTAAATGTACTACAATAACCCAAAATAGCACATATTAGGGCATGTGTCTGGAAGATGCTGTACCAGGCTCTGGCTGGCTGTGCAAGCTGAAAAGCAGCTCATTTAACAAGCTGTTTTTCATATGGCCTTTTACCTATATATTTTGAAGAATTTTTACCTTCCCAAATAGCTCCTTATGTCAAGCTCTTGACCCATACGTTTTTGTCCCATGTAGCCATGGAAAGATCCCAATCCCTGGAGGCAGGGGGGAAAGTCTGGAGGAAGGGACACTTTCCCTTGGTTGTAGAGGATTGGATTAGGTATCATCTAGGCAAACTGGACACCCAGAAATCCATGGGCCCTGAAGGGATGCACCCATGAGCACTGAGGGAGCTCACAGATGTCATGGCTAGGCCACTCTCCCTCATCTTTGAAAGGTCGTGGAGAAAAGAAGGAGTGCCTGAGGACTGGAAGAAAGCCAGTGTCACTCCAGTCTTCAAAACGGGCAAGAAGAAAGACTCAAGAAACTACAGGCCAGTCAGCCTCACCTCCATGCCTGGAAAGGTGATGGAACAGCTCATTCTGGAGGTTATCTCTAAGCATGTGAAGAAAAAGAAGGTTAACAGGAATAGTCAACATGGATTCATCAAGAGGAATCATGCTTGACCTGATAGCCTTCTGTGATGGCATGACTGGATGGATAGATGTGGGGAGGGCAGTGGATGTTGCCTACCTTGAGTTCAGCAAAGCTTTTGGCTGTATCCCGTAACAACCTCATAGGGAAGCTTAGGAAGTGTGGGTTGGATGAGTGGACAGTGAGGTAGATTGAGAACTGGCTGAAGGACAGAGCTCAGAGGGTTGTGATCAGTGGTATGGAGTCTATTTTGAGGCCTGTAGCTAGCAGTGTTCCCTAGGGGTCAGTAGTGGGTACAGTCTTGCTCAACATATTTATCAATGACCTGGATGAAGGGACAGAGTGTACCCTCAGCAATTTTGCTGATGATACAGAACTGGGAGAAGAGGCTGACACGCCAGAAGACTGTGTTGCCATTCAGCGAGACCTGGACAGGCTGGAGAGTTGGGTGGAGGGGCATCTAATGAAGTTGAACAAGGGCAAGTGCAGGGTCCTGCACCTAGGGAGGAATAAATCCCATGCACCAGTAAAGGTTAGAGGTTGACCTGCTGGAAAGCAGCTCTGTGGAGAAGGACCTGGGAGTCCTGGTGGACAACATGTTGACCATGAGCTAGCAATGTGCCCCTGTGGCCAAGAAGGCCTATAGTATCCTGCGATGCATTAAGAATAGCATGACCACAGGTCAAAGGAGGTTCTCATTCCCCTCTACTCTGCCCTAGTGCGGCCACATCTGGAGTCTTGTGTCCAGTTCTGGGCTCCCCAGTTCAAGAAAGACAAGGAACTACTGAAGCACAGCGAAGGGCTATGAAGATGATTGGGGACCTGGAATGTCTCTCTTATGAGGAAAGGCTGAGGGACCTGGGTTTATTTAGTCTAGAGAAGAGAACACTGAGAGGAGATCTTATCAGTGCTTATAAACGTCTAAATGGCAGGTGTCAGGAGGGTGGGCCAGACTTAGTGGTGCCCAGCAACATGACAAGGGGCAACAGGCACAAAATGGAACTCAGGAAGTTCCATCTAAACATGAGGAGAAACTTTGTTACTTTGAGGATGGCAGAGCACTGGAACAGCTTGCCCAGGGAGGCTGTGGAGTCTCCTTCTCTGGAGAGATTCAAAACCCACCTGGAGGTGATCCTGTGCAACCTGCTCCAGGTGAACCTGCTTTAGCAGGGGGGTTGGACTAGACGATCTCCAGAGGTCCCTTCCGAACCCTACCATTCTGTAATTCCGTGATGATCAGTTATCACAATGAATAACACGATCAGTTGTCAAGAAAAATAGGATCCAGCCCTGCACACATGTCCAAGTGCCACTGCAGAGTGACCTTGTTCCTGCAAGGGAGTGGGCACCATGCTTCTGGCCTCTCCACGTACTTGGCCTAGCTTGAAGCACTTAAATTGTGCTTCGGGCTCAGAGGGACAACTTCAGCGGGTAAGCCATGAGCTTGTATTGTAGTGTTATTGCTCACGGCACCTTGCTCAACATCTTGCAGGGTCAGTTCCACAAGGGTGCAGGCGGTGCAGGTGAGCAAAAATGAGTGTAGCAGTGAGGTTGTACGGCATCCTGGGAATTTGAACAAGAGCATTCAAAGTGCACACAAGAGCATTCGCTGCACACAAAGTTGAAAGAGTTTGCCTTATAAAGGATAAAAATTGCAGAATTCCAAAATATTTATATGAAGTACCAACAGTGTATACTCAGATAACCACTGTCAGACTATCAAATACTGATCTGCTGTGGTTTTGTAGGAGTTTATGTGGGGGGTTTATACCTATTTTCACCCCCCCACCCTCATTTGCATAAAGGATTTCTAGTAACTGACTGCAGGTGTGGCTTTCATGTTATTATATAAAACTATTAGGATGATCTGGTATTTCTTACTACAATGTGATTCTTAGAAATTGCAACCACATTAATGCACTTTTTATATCTTTCAGCTTTAATCACCATGATTAAATTAAAAGCAAAGGCAAGTAATTATAAATGTAGGAATATGATGCATTGTAATCCATAGGAGAAAAACAGTTTATAAAAATCTCCAATAATAATAATATATTATCTACTTCAAATCTAATTTATTAAATTGCATTCACTTTTCTACTTGTACTATGCTTCTTCCTACACTCTAATTACTTTCAAGCTCAGTGAGGTATCCAGCTGAGACAAAAACTCTCTCTTTGAATCCATCTTATATCAGCAGAAATATGGCCTATAATATTATACAGGCACAGAGCCCTTTGGCTTCAACGGCCTTGCAGAAGCCCACATTCATCCTTGCAGGAGGAGTTACAGAGCTCGTGGCCTCTCGCTTTCTAAACAGTTCAAGAGAGATTGAAAAAGACACAGGCAGTGCTCTTGGTTAGACTTGAAAGGGGATCCAAGCTTTTGCCAACAGAGTGAAATTCTACCTTGTTCTTGATCAGGCAAAACTTTAAAAAATAATGTTCTTGTAATCCATGGTGCATTTCAGGCTCACATCCTTTCTCTGCCATGCCAATTAAAAATAGGTATTGCTGTATTGGAAAGAACTCAAAGAAAGGCAACAAAGGCTTAATAATTACAAAGTAGAACCATGGCCTCCAGGGCAAAATAAAATAAACTTAATGCAGGATGTATAAAGCCAGCACAGAAAAGCAGCTCCAAAGAGACAGTGTAAGGTTTCCAGAAAGTAACATCAAAAGAAAGAGCAGGAGTTTTTTCAGGTAGCCAGTCAAGCCTTTTCAGAAGAACATGTTTTGTTAAACCCCGGGATTGTTAGGGATGGAGTTATTTAAACAGCTAACCGAGAAGGTGATTTTGTAAGAAACTTTGGTGAGGCACTGGAACCAGGTGCTCCAAGCCTGATTAGGGAAAACACAAAAGGTGATACAGCGTCGTAGTGATAGAGGGACACAACATCCTGTACTACTGGAAGAAGTTTGATTATATGGCTGAAGTTAACCAAGGGTCAGAGTGCTTGCTTCAGAAATGGAAGTTTAAAAAGCTAAATAATGGATATTGCAGGAAAGCAAAAAAAAAAAAAAAAAAAAAAAAAAAAGGCGCATCTCAGCTGGTTACTGGGTTTTAGGGACGTAAACTCCTGTATAGTGCAGAGGCATCAACTTGAGTGCTTTGCTTCTGCAGGGAACTACAACAAAACCTCATTAGTAGTTGTATCAACATACATCCTTTAAGTGCTTTGTTCTCATGCACCCTCTGAATTCTTTAGTGTGATCTAAAAGGCCTATGTAGAAAGCTGAATACTTGAAAATGAGGATGGGCACTTTTGGGCCATGTGCAGAAGCAGCAGCACTGTGAGACTGAAGAGGAGCCTCATGAGGAGCATCCTCACCTCAAGCAGCAGCTATGGAGCTTCCCCCAGGCATGAGGGGAGCTTCTGGTCACCTTATGCAGCGCAGCGAGTCTGCAAGGTCCAGAAAGCTGACCAGAGAGTTGGCCAAAAGGGAAATGGTTGGAAAGAGGAGCATGTGTGTTTTTGGCTTTGTCGCTCTGAGGCTTAAGAGTATTCTCCAACCTGGATTCACAGCTGTGACAGACAACTCCTGTGCTGGCTGCCTGAACCAGCCTTTCCAAAACAAGAGCAGTGGAAAGGGGGAGGGAAAACGGTTGTGAGCAAGCAGTACCAAGATGGAAAAAGGCTGAGAGAATGGGAAAGAGGAAATAGGGCAGGGTGAGAGGAAACAGGAATCAACATCAGTCTGTAGGTTAAGGGGTAGGAAATTTATCTGGAAACGACAGGTTTCTGTCCTCACCTAAATGAGTATTTAGCAGAAAATACATTGCAGCAGGGGCTGGCATTCAGGCATCCTTGCCACTCTGCTGTTACAGAGTTATTCCTGCTTTCAAGAAGTACCTCCTTTGCCCACAAGCATTTCTGTGAACACCCAGGAGCAGACAGCAAGACTCTCCAGGGACTTTGCAGAAGAACATTTACTGCTCACTTCGTTGCTTAAGCATAAACATGAAGTGCCAGACAAGTGCCTTAAGCTTTCCCTCACCTGCTTTTTTGGAGAAGTACGGACCTCCCGTAAGTCCTGTGGTGCCTCTTCTGCCTGCACACTGATGTTCTGAAGACACCTGAAAGGGCTCAGGCAACCAAATCCTGTATTCCATGTCCAGCGACTGCTGGGAACTGACCCCAGCCCCCATGTAGACACCTGCATACAGGACCCTCAGTGTAAGTGTATGTAGGTGTCTCTGAAGTGGAATCCCAGCCTTCACCAGCAAAAGGCATCCGTAACCACCAGGTTTAGGTAGCAGCCGCTACATGTATTTGGCTGGCTACAGAGATGGCTTGATCTGGCACATCTCTACCTCTCTGTTGGTATAGACCTAAAGCACTAGGCTGTACACATCCCAGGAAAACGGACCATATAGCCCTGGAAGTGAGGTAGTAGTCAACATAGGCCCAGGGGCTGCAACAGTGGAGTATCTCCTGGTACTACTCTGAAGGTCCTAAAGATGCACTAAAGCTTGTGTTAGACAGGAAAGTGGATCATAAGGCTTCCCCCACCTGAGGGGCGAGACTCGCTATAGGGGCTTCTTTACAATCAGGGCAGGACCATAGCCCTTTTGCACTGTGAGGTGGCAGTTAGTGAGAAATTAGTGTTGCAACTAACAGCTAAGATGAATCTTTAAGATAATCAGGACAGCTAGAAGAAAGACAGAAAGAAGAAATTTGTATCAGATTTCCATACGTGTAAAAGAAAGAAAGTTGTTCCTCAAGCTGATAAAAAACCAAACCAAACCCACAAACCTAAAATATGGTGATTGAACTGAAAGATTAAGCTTCAGTTTTAGGTTTGAGGAGCCAGAGGGACTGTCTTGCCCCCAAGTGCAGGTGTCAGCACCCCGCAGTCATTGCGCTCATCTATGCAAGGAGGGGGGACAGGGGCACCAAGGACACCCAGGAAAAAGCTAGAACCGTGGACTGTCTGTAAAGGATTCCCTCGAAAAAAGCAGACTGTGTAGGAGATTTTGCTGCCCCTTGCCTTCCCCAGATCTCTGCTAGCTGTGGCTACAGTAATGTCAGATGAAGGAATGGGTAGGGAAGATGTCTGGTGAAGCTGTTCACGTACTGGTGATTGAAGCAAACAGTTCCTGTATAGAAAGCAACAACCTAGAGGGTTATGGAAACATGGGGTATAGAAGTGTAGTATGGCAGCTAGTCATACACCCATGGTACGGAGCACATCCGTCAGGGTCACCTGAGATAGGTTTGCCCACATCTGACTCGGTGATTCTCAGCTCAAGAGAGCTACCAATGCAAGTTAACGGGTTGCTCAAACAAGGAAGGCGCTTTTTTTCTGTGGCCTTCCCCTAAGAAGTGGAAAACGATGCATCTTTTTGCTCCTATGCCAAAGTTATCCAGAAAAATCACCCCTATATCAAGACCATTGCCTTTAATTGAACACACTTGGTTTTTTCATGATAATCTTCTCTCTCAGCTATAGCCCGGGGAAGATTCCTGCTACTGCTTTCTCTGCAGTCCTGAGACTGATCAGAGCAATCATGTCACCCTCCCATTGCCTGTGTGTCAGCACTCCAACAAATGCGATATTTTATTAAAATACTATTACAGGCTCTTAGTGACTTTCAAAAACTGGGTCGTTGCCAGATCAATGCTGCTATGTTTACTTCATTTCAGGGATTGATTTTGGTGCTTTAGGAGGATAAGCAAATGGCTGATAGGAGTTGACTCTCTTTGGCACTGCAGCGCTGAACCGCGTGACTGTAGGCTGAACTGGTAAATCTCTTCATCTTTTAAATTTCATTTCTAATCAGTCTTAGGAAAAAATTTTTGCTCCCAACCTGCAAATGACATTTTGGTTCTGGTACTGTTCTTTTACGTGATGAGAACTCTCATTGATGTACAGAAAAGACAGTATTAGAGTCAGGAGCCATGCTGCACATCTGAGAAATGGTATTGCTCCTACGATGCCCGTACACACTGTGAAATGCCTCTGTAAGAGCATGGCACACAGCATTTGGGTTTAACATCATTCAGCAGCTTCCATAAGAGATGTGCTCTGGTTACAAGCAAAACGTGTTCCACTTACCAGCTCTGCAGCCTCAGACTGGACTCTGCAGTTCAAGCTGCCATCTTTCCTTCTCACATGTGATCACTAGTGATAATGTGCCATGAGTCATTTCAGTCCTCAGAGTCACTTGTGTACGTCTGTTTTACTGCAGCCCAGATGCAAAAATGTTAGCATTCAGTAAATGACTCAGTTGATGATGTTTTACAATGATAAGCATCCGGCTAATAGCCCATCATGGTGCTGGCTGTTCTGGGGTAACTGAAAAAACACTTTGGAAAAAACCAGTAGTTGTACCACTCCAGGAGGCACTGATGACCCTAATATACAGGCTGTGTTTATAGGAGACCATGGTATTGTTTACAGTTGTTTTTCAGGGCAGTGTAACACTAGTGGCTGCCAAGTTGTTATTTTCTCTTCCTTGGCTATGGCATGTGCCTGTTATGGATAGTTGCCTTCATCCTGTGGGTCAGCTGCAGCGAGAGCCCCTCACTCTTCTGTGGAGAGCCTGTGCTGCCCATGGGGAGCCTGGCAGGCACTGCAGGCTTTGGGCATGCAAGCCACCTCCGAGTGAGGAGCATCCCCACAAGCAGAGGCATCCTGCTGCCTTCCTGATTCTCCACACAGTGCTAAAAGGCCTCTCCTGCAGACCTTTATCCAACAGAAATTAGGCTTTTCATCTGACCCGTCCTTATTATTATTATTGTTTATTTTGCCACACGATACCTGGAGGTACAAAATATATTTAGTCAGAAAAAAATAGAGGTATATGACATTGTGAATAGCTTCCCATAAAAAAATCATTTCCCAGAAGACATAAAAGTCCTGAATCTCTCATAAATCACTCCAAGACACTTTTGTTACAAAGTAAGTGAGAAGCCAGAGCCTCTTAACCTTCTTTTAAACCTATTTTTCATCATGACTCCTACAGCTGAAGAAAGTCCTGCTTGTGTAGGATATCACATTTAATACATTACCCTATATACCTTCGCTGGACCTCAGCAATTGCTTTCCAGTATTATTCAAGGTAATGCAATTTATGCTTTCTTTAAACCTCTTCCAGTACTATATTTTTAAAATAAACCACAGCCAGCTTTAGGAAGTCCAACATTAACAGAAGTGATTCTATAGCTATTTGATTGCCTTGGGCTTCTTCAAACAGTGCTTGAAAGGAAAGCTGTGGTGAGACTGATAATGGGATATGGCATCTTTTATTTCCAAGCTTCCAGCTTGCTACCAATGCTCTTAAGGTCACTCTGATTGAAAAAACTATGTGAAATGCGCTTGTAGACACCTTCATTTTCTTATGGCTCATTGCTTACTGCAAAAATGCCTGCCACTGTAACAGGCAGAGTTATGCTGCAGCCTGAGCAAGGGGAAGCAGGTGAAGATGAGAAGGGCAACACGTGCAGCCTGTTGTAGGACTTGTGACAGTGTATATATATTATCACCAAAAATGTTGAAAAGCAAACTGAAATTGTAGTACCAGAAAGGAGAAATAGTGAAGAGATTTTCAAACATATTGTGTTTTCAAAATTTTAATGGTTTGCAAGTCAGTCTCACTACTTTAGGAGACTGTTAATTGTTTCTAAACAGTTAAAGTTAATATGAGAGGAGAAAAGCCTGAAGACACCCCACCCCCTTTTTCTTTCCTGTTTTTTTTTTTTTTGAGAACAGTGCCTCTAGCTCAAGTGAATGCTGACAGACATTGGCAAAAGTGTGGAAAAGCTGTGCTGAACAGCTGGAGCCACAGGTGCTCTGTGAGAACAACATTCGCACTGCTTCCACAACCCCAAACAAATCAGATGGAATATCTGACGCTTTGGGGATCCTGGGGTATGCGACATGACCCACACTGTGCCCGCCCGTGAAAGGACAAACTACTGCTATAACACAAAGCAGACACAAAGACTTTTTCGGCTGTCTTGTAGGTCCGGGTCTACAGGCCCCACCTTTGTGACAAGGCAGAGCTGCTTTTCCAAGGAGCCAATTCAACATCCCAGACATGAGCTTTCCCACAGCTGCTGTGGAATTTGAGGGAGGCAAATGAAAAACTCCAACCTGAAGGTACCTACCGGTTAGAAGTTTATCAATGCTTACAATAGAAGCATCAGATTTCAACCCGCTCTCCACACCTGGTAATGCTCTTCCCATCCAGCCGCACCACAGATGGTTATTTCCAGGGTGGCAGGAGGACATGGAGTACACGGCCAGGGAAGCTGTGCGGTGTTGGTCCCAAGGGTTTAGCGTCAAGTGAACTGACCGTAACAGCAATATTCTGCTGCCCCCCAGGGGAAGGAAGGAACATATATGAATGGGCTCCGAGTGACCTGTGCCACTTCATCCCCAGCTCCGGAGCTGAACTGCTCCTGGACCGGCTTTCTGCAGCCCCTGCACCTCCGGGAAACGGTCGTTAGAAATGCACTGTCTACAGGACAGATCAAGAGGCTGCAAAAGCAGTGGGTGCTGTAAGACTCTTTATTGCCATTTCGCACAATGAAATACTGAACGATGATTGCTTACCTGGGTGTGCGGCGAGAAGGGCAAGGTAATGCATATGTATGAGAAATCTGTTTGCAGAAACAGCAATACTAATGTCAATAGGCACAAGAATAACTTTCCGTTGCCAAATAACATGCATTATTTAGCAATAATACATGTGCATAAATAAGACAGTGCACCGAGTCTATTTGTGCCTTCTTTCTTTTTCTTCTGAAAAATATTTGTTAGTGGTAAAGAAAAAATACTGTTAATGAAAATAGACGAGGCTAATCTACTACACAATAAGCTACACTTTCACATAAAAATACAATGTTCAAAATAATAACTCTACCCTGCTTAGGATCATTCTACACAAGTGGCCTCTGAAGGCCACAGTAAATGTCATGGAAACTGGGGCTTCCCTGGCTTTCCAAGAGAAAATATTTCTCCCACAAATTCCTCCTCTCTGCCCACTCAAGTTTCTCCTCTGTATTTAGGCACACCACATATGGTCCAGTCCAGCGTTAAAAGGCTCTGGAAAATTACTTTGGTCAGTTTGATTTACTTCTCAATAATCAGTTTCTTTACCGTAAGTAAATACCACTATTTGTATCTACCATTTGCATTTGTCTGTGCCAATGGATACTGGACTGTGTTGTTATTCTGCTGGCAAAGGACTGAGAGCTCAGTTATGGGAATACATGAGGAGTGAGAACATGGCATTGAAATCCTTCCACTCTTTGGTCCTTCTAAGTTAAGAGCTGGAGCAATTGGTAGTGCAAGTCAGAAAAAAAGTACCACCTGACCCTCGGAATGTAATCACAAGAACAAGCACTCGTGTTTCATGTGATTACTCTTCCTCCACAGAGAAATAATTACATTAACCCACGTTAGACAGGCTATTTCTCCAGGTTTCCACCTGAAAAGTGAAAGCACCCATAAAAAGTAACAGCAGCACAAATCAAACCTGAGAAAACCAGTGCTCACTAAACAATTGCTATGGAGATGTAAGACATGGAAACTGCATTATCTTTATTGCAGTTAAGAAATGACAGTCAATGTTAAGATTTCAAAGCCAGCTCCTCGAGGTTAGGGAATACGTATGCGTCAGGGGATGAATTAAGACTGCTGGACAATTTTAACCGGAGCACTTCTTATATTTCTGCCCTTCCTGTTTATCTCAGATGTGAGCATCCCCAGGGAGTGTACTGGTGGGTACCACAGCTGGTTCAAGTGCCCTCTACCTGCTCTGCCAGCTCTATAGCAGCCCCTGACAGCCAGGGCACAGCAGTGTGGAGGCAGCACACCCTGCTGACTACAAGCTGGGTCTCCAGAGGGCTTTGCTGCTGTCTTCTGGTGAATATTCCCTGAGCACCCACGTGCAGACGCTTCCATGGTTTCTGACACTTGATCCAAATCCAAGGAAGCTTTCATGGGGCCAGAAAAGGGCTTATCACCAGCAGGAGTGTGATAAGTTGCCAGAACACAAGTCTCTGCTTGAAAGCATGAAAGAAGGTGTCAAGGAACTACTTAAGATCACTTATTTACTTTTCTTAGCTTTTACATGAGCTTACTCGTGGAAACAGTTGAAGAGGGTCCGCTTTTTTAAAAAAAAATAAAAGATAAAAAAGTAGAGTGGGGCAGCTGGTTGGCAAGGAAAATGTCATGGCTGATTTGCAAGCAGTAAGAGCAGGTCCTTTAGTAATCGGAGATGGCTCAGGGTTCCCCTTACTGCAGGATATGCCTTCGCTCATTGCCCATGTGTGTTGACACGAGAACCTTTCCTCTAGTCAGATCTGTTTCCAGGGCTGACGTGAGGTGACCCCGGCCTGTGGACCTGCTGCACAAGGGGCTCCCCCTTCTTGGCACAGCCCACGCAGGCTCCTGCTGGCAACAGAAATCCCCCAGGAACCTCCTCCTGGTACATGGGTTCGTTGATCCTATCCAGTCAACCTAGTCTTTAAGTCTTTTGTAATCGTGCCATTCAAAAGACCCCATTTGCATAAAATCATAGGTGTCTGTCCTCGACTTGGGAAACATTGTCTTTCTGGTTCTCAGAATCATTCTTGTCACTCGCATTAAGACAAACTATGTCTAGCCTGTCTTCTCCAATGTAGCGTTGTTCAGATCAGGATATATATCATGTATGCATTGAATTATAGGTTAAAGCCACATCTAGGATGGTGATTATTCGTCCTCACCATCTAGTTTCCAGGGAATGTGCAGGACTGCACGGTCTCAACACACTTGGATAAGGTCTATTAAAAGTTCTCCTCTATGCTAAGAAGATTTGAAAACACTTCAGCCTAATCAAGTAGGCTTCCTGATAAGATTATTTCACATTATGTACATTTGGTTTTACCCTAAACTGACTGTAATTTGTTGAGATACGGTACACAAAGAAATTAAACTATAAACTTTACAGCATCCATCAATTTCAATTTGATTTGTTTAAAAAAGCTAAATTATGGGTTAACTCAGAAGGTAATAGAATTCAGAAAGAGAGTACTTGTGATACAAGGAGTCCCTTCATACATTAATTTTCATTTTTGGTGAGATGAAGTTTGAAATTAGATTCAGATTGCAAATTATAGCTTTGTATTGGCTCCCTATTGCTAGCTCGTGAAATACTTAGATTCCTGAGGATGAAGCAATTTTGCTTCCCATAATAGACTGCAAAAGCCTTATTTCCCACTGGTAGAATAATAGGTCTGCAGCTTGAAGTGAGAGCAAGCCATGCCTTTGCTCCTTGACTTGGTCACCAACAGGGATACATTGTACTAAAACATATAACCGAAGAAGAAATGGTGTGATAAGGTGGGTTTAATTTTAATTCAAAGCTTGTCATTCTCACTTCCACACTGCAACTAACACTAAAGCCTGAATTCTGTGAAGGACGCTGCCCATCACTTAATGCCAGACACAAACCTTATTTATTTTTCCCCATACATTGCTGACTTCTTGCTTTGTACCAGTTTTCAGGCTCCACAAAGCTCACAGATGTAGGAGGAGAAAGGCATTTGTCTCCTTGCAGAAACTGATGGACTCATTTAGTAGAAAAGATTCATTACATTTAGGGAAGGCAGAAGGAGTAATGTTTATGGCAACAAAGCAGATGTGTGATGCCCTGTAACCCTGGAGGAAACATATTAAGTTTGTAAATTGTCTTCCTGCTGTCTGCTAAGCATCCATGGCTGTATTCATCTGTTATTATTACCTCTCTTGGAGCAGCAGGGAGGAAGGCTGCATTGAACCACACCTCAGCAGATGCTGGCAAACACTGGTCAGGACCAGGTCTTTCTTTGGGCAGAAGCTCATGAACAGAAATCATTAACAGCCAAAGCTTAAATACCAAATTGTACTGTCCTTCTGTCTTCTGCAGCTTAAAGCAAAATGAGTGCTATCTGAGCACAGAAATAAAATGAACTAAGATAATTTCCCAGAAGAATAATGGAGAAGATTAAAAAAATACATATTGTGAAATTCTCCAGAAATGTGTAAAATGACTGGAGAAGGTTTAAGTTTGGTGTCTCATGCAGAAAAAGACAGATATTAGGCTATATTTCTGACTTTTGCTGGTTGTAAAACATTTTCTGTTTTCAATAGGACACAATTAACTGAGTTTGATAATGAAATTATGTTACTGCATAAAAAATGAGGAATAGGGGTGAAACGAAGCAAGTGTCACATGAGATTTCAGACTACAAAACAGACTTTGCAACTGATCACATCTTACAATTTTAGCAATTTATATCTCTGAGCAGAGCCCAGATTGGGACTGGGAACTGGGCCAAAAGATTTAGAGGGAAGATCCAGCAAGACACAGGATTAATCCTCAACAAAACAAACTTAGATTTTTTCTAAGTAAAATTGAAATCCAGTCTGTTATGAAGCCTCCAGAATGTGACTAGCTCTTTGACAGTCAAGAGTCAGCCACATTAATATAAAGGATTCAAAACTTGAAGCTGAAGCCTTCAAAAAAACAGTATCAGAAGCTATATGTCCTTTGGCAAACATCACAAGCTATGACAAGGTCTGACCTTTTGAAACTAATGAAAGAATTACAGTGGAGTTTATTGCTCAGTGAGAGTTTACAGAGAGCCTCTGTAAGGGTGCACACACTACATGGACAAAAACACACCAGTAATTCACTGAAAACCTTTGTATAATAGCCACCGAGCAGGGAGATGGAGCCTGAAAGCAAACAGAGTTTTTATTCATTTTTAACTGAGCAGAGTTGAATAAACCAACATGGTACTAAAAGCAGTGATACCAGTGCTAGAAGAAGAAATGCAGGGAATAGAAGGCAAATGGCTAAAATTTAAGATGGAGGGTGAGAAATTTAACATCTCTGAAGTGGGGTGGGAACAGCAGGGCTAAAAAAAAAAAAAACCAAACAAACCCCAGTTGGAAAAATGCTTAGGCACAGGGAAAATGTCTGCATTCCTCTGCTGAAAACATGTCTGTCCTTTGGTCTCATTAAAAATGTGAACTCATTTGAGAAGCTGGGAACCAGAGACACAAAGTGGTGGTGTGGGGATGTATTCCAGGGGAGAAGGGAGCAGCTAGCAGAGTACAGGACGGAGCTGGAAGGAACATCTGCCCCATGATTCCTATCTTTAAGAATGTTCTTCTCATGTAAGGCAAAAGTAAGAAAAGAGGATGGGTTTGTTACTCTGAAGACCTTAGAGCAGAAGAGTCAGAAAATTAATGCTGAATATATGCAAAAAGACATGATTTTTCAGTGATGCATGGTTTCAGAAGGATTTAAATCAATTAGAAAACAAAACTTTTCCAGCTATAACACTTGAACAGCTGGAAAAATGGAAATGGTTTGTATTTGTCTCTGCTTCACGCATCAGGACAGGGGCATTTTCTCACTAGGCATCCTCACGGGACTGGCAGTTAAAGCAAATATGTCTCCAGAATCCCTTGGTGCCTTATCTGTGGACAAACTGAATGAAGCCACTAGTAAACGTAGTCAGTGGAGCCCAGAAAGCAATTTAGCTGAGCAAGGGCTAGAGATAGTTGCTGACACACAAGCACTGAGTGATATCTGAGTCATCTGCGCCATCTGCGCCATCTGCATGAGGCTGGTCAAAGTAAAACAGGCTCTATGGTGACATCTCATCCCAGTGAACTAGTTGCTGAACACATCAGGCTAGCTATGCTAGGGGATTCCAAAAGGCATTTAACATTCATGTACAGGCAAATGTACCAAGCCCCTCAATGTCCCACTGGGTACTTAGACATTTACTGCACCTGTGAACACATTCACATCTGCACTTAGATGTTGCAGACTTCAGTTAAATTCTGCCCTTGAACTCCTATAGATAAACACATGTGAGAGAAAAGGAAACACAGTAAGGTGTATGGGTATCTCATAGGAAGTTTATGTCTGTCAGGATGCCTTTACAGGTCAGAGACAGTGCCGTGGTTTCTTCGAGTAGTGAAATATGTGTGGACACCCAGCCTAATTCAGCACCTGGTGACTGCTGGTATGCAAAGGCGTGTGATGGCTCTGATGTGCAGCTTCTCATGAAAAGTGAAAGAAGCTGATGGAAGTATTCAGAGTTGGAAAGTGCAAAAAATTTGTACATGGATGCTCCATGCAGAATATTTGCATGTCCTCTTGCAGTTGTGAGGTCAAAACTGAAGACTGGTGGCTAATATGCTATGGATTCTAGCAACAATAGGCTGTTAGCACACTTGAGAAGGAGGCCTTGACTTTGTTCTGCTACTGTAAATTTTCATGTCTTTATTTATGGGAGCCATGCACTTGCTGAAACTGATCATAAACAGTTAGCACCAGTGCCAAAAAGAGACCAACACCAGCTCAAGTTCTGAGGAAACAGAGATTAATTTTTTCAGGGCTAAGATACTGATGGCTGCATGTCACCCCATCTCAAAAAGGAGAACTAGAAATTACACAAATATGGGTAGCAAGGTACTGAGTGGCTTCCGTGGGAGGAGCAGTTAAGTAACCAAGAACTACTGGAATCATGAACAGGATTGCAGACTTAAGTAGAAAACGATCATTCATAGAATTGGAATAACTTAGGTGGGAAGAGATCTCTGAAAGTCACCAAATTGCTTGCTCAAAGCAGTTCCAAACAGGCAAAGTTGTTCAGGGACTTACCCAGCTAATTGCTGAAATCTCCAAGGGTGGAGATTCACACCTTCGCTGGGCAACATACTCCAGTATATGACCATTCTCTTGAGGAACATCCCGTGTTCTAGCTTGTGTCCATTACCTTATGACTTATTATCATGTATTCTTTAGAAGAATTTGTCTTCTCTATCCTTCCATCAGGTTTGATGAGATCACCCCTCTTCATCTGACAGCTGTCCCAGCCTTTCATCATGTCACAAATGCTCCAGTCCCTTAAACATCTTAGTGGCCCTTTGTTGGACTCTCTCCAGTTTGTTCATGTCTCCCTTGTACTGGACACAGCACTCCAGGTGTGGTCTTATAGTGCTGAATGGAGGGGAAGGATCACCTCCCTTGACCTGCTGACTAACTCATGTTTAAAGCGTGCAAGTTTGCTGTGTCCATTATTGCACTCAATGCAAGACCTAGAGGGCACCTTTGCAATGTCATACAGCTGCATTAAAGCAAACACAAGGAAGTCCTTTTTCACAAACCACATAACTGTGGGACTAACCATTGCATTTTATTTGAAAAGCCAAAAGCATAAATTTGTTTAAAAAATTATTAGATATATTTGTTAACATGGGCTTCTCGTTGCCTATTAAACATGGTAATTCAGACACAAGCTCCAGCCCAGGATGCCTCTAAGCAGCCAGCTGCTGGAAGCGGGGAGGACATGCCAAGGAGAAGGAAGGAGAATGTTTCCCTTGTACCTTTTCTCTTTGTAGTTGCTGTATTTCATTGTCCTCAATGAATAGCTGTGGAAGGGTGAGCTAATGTCTAGTCTGAAAACAGTGAGATCTCATTGAATTGGAGCATAATAAACCCCAGGTGTATCAGCAGAGGTCAGAGGTTCAGTGGAAAGTGACAGGAGGAGAGCACTGAATGGAACATGTCTGACAGCACTACCACCCTTTGGAGGTGTTTGGTGATGCTTTCCTAAAGGCATGAAAATATAGGGCCACAAAAATAGCTCCAGGGTTGACAGGTGCAGGTTGTATCTTTTTGTTTCTCTGTATGGCTGACTGCCTAGGGCTTTTAAAAGGGTGAGAACACCAACGGGGTGAAGGGAAGGGTGCAGCTAGGTGCTGAAGAAATTGCACTTTAGTGCATTTATCTATGTGTAAGATATTCTTCATGTCACTGAAATATGTACAGTGAGGAGCACTCCAAACCACACTGTGAAAAAATATACCACATCTCAGCATGACTTGGCAAAATGTGATGCTGGAGGCAGGAGGGTAGGCTGGCTGGTGGCTGCTCTGACTTCCTGGGGTAGGCAAATTCTTACACAAATAGAATACAAATTAGGGAGGATTTGAGGAAGGCAGGCACACTTGTAAAGCACTTGACAGAAATGCAGTGGAGCAAAGATCCGAGCAAAATGATGTTCACGTCAATCTGATTTCCAAAAAAAAACCAACCCAAAATCTGTCTGGTCCCAGCCAAAACATGGATCACTGATTGCCAGAGCTGTTGTAGGATGAGAATGCAGAGGGTGATTAAGGCTTTTAGCAGCTGGCCGGGATGGCATATTCCCAGACTTTTTATCAATGTAAAAAGATGCCTTCAAAAGGCAATGGAATCCGTTTTGAAGGCAACAGAAAGGCAAATGTTAAGGTGTTATCATTTTTTAAGGAAAATAAGGAATTTGTTATTTTTTATGTTGTTATGTTTTATATTGATCTCAGATGAACAGGAATGTGGAATAAGTTCCTTAAGCTTATTGTATATGCCAAAGACAGGAGGTCATCCTGGACTGGTGACATCAGAAAAAAAAATCAAGTCCTTTGTGCAAACTAAATTTACTTGTCCTTTTGGAAAAACGCAGCTCGGTTGTCTGAGAACCACTTTCCCCTGTTCCTGCTAGCTGGCAAAGTACTAGCTGCTTGAGCCTCAGGTTATGGACAAAAAGCCCAGGTTAATGGCATTTTTAGAAATATCAAGAAATCCCATTCAGGGGAAGTGAGAAACAAAACGGGCACTCACTCAGGCTGGGCACAGAGCCTTTCTCACAGGGTAGCATCAGGGAGCAGAGCATAGTCAGAGCCTGGTGACTGCTTATGGCTACACTTCAGGGCAGCACCACGGAAGTGTGAGTTGTCTTCTCTTGGTGTTTCAGTCAACAGAAAATTGAGCACAAGAATGCCTGATGGTTGAAAACCAGTGCCAGAGCCGCAAGGAACTTGAACAAATACAACACAGAAGAAAAATGTGTGCATGACTTAGAAACTCTGGAAAGTCCATCTCTTCATCAAAATGTAGCTGTGCAGAGCTCCTGTGGGAACTAGGGCTCACAGGCAGCAGCAGCCTCACCATCACCTATGAGGCTGCTGCCCAGGCTGATGCATTTTGTGGAGAAACAGTTAATACATTCTTCAGACCCTGAAGGGAAAGAAATAAGAGCTAGGAAATTAGAAATTTTGTTGCAAATAATTCACAAATCCTCTTCAGGCTAGTACAGACAACAACATATAATTCAACCCAAGAAAATAACAATACCAATCGCTGCCCTGATACCACACAGAGGGAAAGGAGAATTTTAAGCTGGACTTCATGAAAGATAATAACATAATTTTGCAGTCCCTCCAAAAGCATGTGAGAAAGCATAACATTGTGTGTTAAAAAAAGGCAAAGAGTGAGCCCTGCTGAAAAGGTACTCTCGAGGTATTGTTGGATGTTCTTCCTCCCAAGGAGGGGAAACTGCGAGTATGCAAGCCCTCTTTCCTATTACAATCTGCTTCACGCGGCATTTTCTCGATGGCTCATAAATCACTTCTCTCTGTGTTAATCAGCTTGACCCGCTTTATTTACATATACTTGGCCTCCTCTCATTTCAATGTGCTGGTGCTCCTCAGCCTGAAAGGAGGAAGGCACAGTTAACAGAGCTGAATCTAAACATGCAGCCATCTCCCCAGCTCTCAGGAATTGTGCTGAGGTGTCATATCTTTGCTCCCAAGCAGGAGCACAATGCAGATGACCTCCCGGGAGAGAAGATGTCAGGGATGTAAAGTCAAGAGCTTTCTTCAAGGATAGACACCAAGATGCTACCCTGAGTCCTGGAAGCATTCCCTCTTGCACTAACTTAATCTGTATTTCAGCTCCAAGTCAGCTTTTTTTGGTATCCACTGTAGACCTCTACAGAGTTGCAAACCAGACTAGAAACTGCAGCAGACAGCTTTCAGGAGCTGAGCTAGGTTTTTTAAGGCTTACTGAAGTATCTCCACACTGCAATGCATGCTGCATTGGAGATACAGGTTAACTTGCTTTATTTACACATATCTGTGATCTTAGGAAGAAAAACCCAGAAGGTATGCAAGGCTAACTCTTCTTGCAGGAATTTTACCAAAGAGCAAATCCCTATTTCCCAGGGTTCAACTTTGCTTTAGGGACTGATGCAAAACAGCACCTCTGGCAGAGAGCAAACTATTTTGCTGTTCACGCAATTCCTTCTCTCTCTCTAAGCTAATTCTGCATAAAACCATGACATAACTTGAAACTCATGGTCTTTTGAACAATAACTTGAAGACTGTGTTTAACATAGCAAGCATGCGATGCCTAACGTAATGATATATTTATTCATGAGCTATCTAATAACTGAGGAAGCATATTTTACCATAATGCTCAGACACATAAAAACACTCTTTGTAGTTTTGCACTGTTTTTCTTGCTTCAGTATATTGATAGTGTTAATGACCACAGTTTGTGCCTTTTTTGCTTATCACATAAAATCCCTTCTTTGATAATATTGTGCTGTGACAGAGTGATAAGAATTAGGGCTGTGCACCAGAAAGCTGAGTTCCTCTGCAGAGTGACTTTGAACTGCCGTGCCAGAGCAGCAGAGAAATGTGGTGTCACTGCTGCCAGCTGCAGCCCCAGGAAGCAGGCATTCAGGTCTGCGAAGGAAACCAGGAGAGGCTAAAACTGGGGGGAAAGCAACAGCAGAGGATCATAGCCAAAACCCATGGGCAACATAATTTTGGAGTACCTGTGTGTATGCACGCTGCTCAGGGCTAGGGTAAAACGTGATCTGATTGCATCAATTACGCTAAAAAGCCCCACTAATTCTCTATCACTGTGTGGTAATTTGCCCCTTTTGGAATTAGACTGTTACACGTACTGATACCTGTCTGTACAATTTTAGGAAGGATAGTGGACCATTTCTGCTCATCTGAAACACATGTAAGAATGGGCCAGACATAGCATGTCATCACTCCAAAAAATTATCACTGGAGGAAACTCTACAGTTTATTATGCATTTAATTTCTACTTTGTTAAATTCTTTGCCAGAAATTTTGAGCTTTCCTTAACTCGCCAGGGATCAAAAGCCATTTTGCCATTACTCTCAATGGGAGCAAGTACAAAACCTTTTAAAATGCCCTAACCTGCTGGAGCAAGCATTCCCCTCAGATCAATGTGCATTGTGCACAGGAGCTTGCTTTCCAAGCCGTAGGAGGAAAAATCTGCATCATCTATTGATACAAGCTGCACTGTAGGAACAAAGAGACAGGAATAGATTAAACTGGTATATACAAACACCTGCCCAAAGAATAAGGTAAGTTTTCCCCTGTGCTGGCAGTGAGTTGGCGGAATTTTCCATTTGCTTTCCCAATAGGCAGGAGCACCTGAGCTAAAGGTATATTACAAATACGTCCCTTGGGAGAGTGATGCTGTGTTTTCTGATGGCCCATCAGCTCTCTACTTGCCCTTGAGCAGTCGTGTGTGTCTATCTACAGGGTTCGTATTTAGAGAAAGTGAGAGCAACTACTCGAGTACTACAGATAGACATCCAGGAGTGAGATTTGGCTGCTTGGAGGTACACTCACTGTTTACTCCTGAGCATCAGTTTGGATGATGATCTCTCAAAGTCATAGTCCAAAGTAAATCACGAAGGATTCATATGATTTGAATCTTATGCTTGGTTTCAAGTGCCTGTATGTCTTATTCCATATCTAATTAGTCTTGCAAAATCCCAGTTTGGAAGCACTAATTGAAAGCATGCAAGTGTAAGTGTTCATGTAAGTCCTCTTCTGCATCTTTGGATGTATCAGGAGCTACAGGCAAACAGATCTGATACTGGAAAAATGCTCATGAAGTCTTGCCCATATAACTTGAAAATTTGAGCTTCTATGTGAAAAGAAGAAGGGTGTTGTGTTAAAGCTGGTTTAGAATAGGAGTTGGGAAGAGTTACAGACAGGCTGAAAATTGCAGATATCAAAGGTAGTACATTGATAATAAAACCACAATTTGTAGACCTTGTAGCAGTGGTAGAATAATACAGAGATAAATTAAATGAAAATTGTTAATGGAGTGGCCAGCTCAGGGGACTGATAGTAAGACCGTATTTTGAGCTTAGTGGTTCTTGCCAGTGAAACACTGATTCTGAAAATGCGAGATTAAAAACCAGCAAAGATCACTACTATCTGCTGCAAAATTAGTTTACTAGTTCAGTCTATAGTGTTTCGCATCCAACATAAGCCCTGTTGTTTGCTGACTCCATGAAGAGGACAAAGGCTCAATGGATGGAAAATGAAAGCTGCACCTCCCCAGAGAAACGCCTGCCGGAACAGGTATGAAATAGGATTAAGAGACAAATTTTCTTGTTTTCTGCATGTACTAAATGCGATTTTAAATATACATTTGGCTTTCTAGAGCTGTCAGTCAGAGATTTTGGCCAATTGCTAACAGAACTGCAATTCTGACATAGCAAGAACTAATCATTGGTAGGTAGAAGACATAAAACTTAAACTCAGCATATTTTTAAACATCAAGTTGATGAATTCTGGTACAGAATACCAGGAAAATAAGTGTTTGATTCTCCAGCTCTTGATACTGAGGTGTAGAGAAGATACCTTCTGAAAGAAATGTTCATACAAGTTACTGGCTTTATGTTACCAGCTTTTTGCAGGGATATCAAAGTAATACTAAACTGTACTATAAAGGATGTCTGCCTGTTGGCATAGGCAGACTGTTTTTAATTGTGAAAAATGCATTATGGAGTCATAGAATCATCTGGCTGAAAAAGATCTTTAAGATCATTGAGTCCAACTGTTCACCCTGCAGTGCCAGGGTCCCTAAACCGTGTCCCTCAGCGCCACATCTACACGACTCTTAAACACCCCCAGGGACGGGGACTCCACCACCTCTGAAACTTCCGTTTCTAAAGCACCGTCTAAGTCAGGAGAGAAAGGGAATGTCCTTCAATTACTACTGCATTATGCAGAAAATAACAAGAACTACTTGTGGCAGTGACTTGTTAAAAGCTTGGGGAGGTGTGATATTCCACATAAGTTTCTATAAAGAACAAATCAAAATGAAATTTAATGTGACCATCCTTCTTAGCACAACTTCAGTCAGGTTCTTCTGTGGCAGATAAAGCCCTAATATTCTTTCATCAAACATAAATTATTCTTTGGTGCTAATGCCACATTACCTTCCATGTCACCTGGTCCATCCTTTCTGTAAGTTCTGCTCCTCAGTGTTTCTAAGCCCGTCATTTTCTTGGCTGTGCTATACCAAAAATACAGTACCCCTCCTGCATATGGATATGCTTCCAATTCATCAGTCTTATTATATGCTTCCAGCAATGTTTATTGTAATAGGTATTTCATATTTATTTTCTTTCTCCTACTGTTCTCCTTTCTCCATCATTGTCCCTCGCAACCTTTGCCTACGGTTCAAGTCTTTATGGCCTAACTCTGATACCACTTTACACCGGAAAATTTTTCACTAGAAAATTTACTCCTGATTTACAATGGGGTAAATAAAACATGGTATCAGGCCTTTTGTCTCGAGATTTCTATCTTTCTCATCATTAACACTTAAAAATGCTATTGGGTGATTCCTGCTGATATATTCAGCTCAGATGCAACACTCTCTCCTCCCCTCGGGCCTCCCACATTAAAAAAAGAAAAGTAAAAAAGATACATTGCTTTATCCTCCTATGACAATACAAGAAGCAGAAGGAGGAGTTTGAGATGCCTTGAGAGCATTAAAAATTGTTTGTCATATCAAGAGATAGAAAGGACTTTGTCACCATAAAAGCTACTAACCATAAACCACACAAACTTCACACATTTTGTGTTATTAGTGCTACAAAGCACTTATATAGTGCCATAGATTTCCACAGCCATTTTTTCCCAAGCAGATAAAGCACATTCCCTTCCTCAGAGAGCCTGCAATCTAAATAAGTCAAGACAAATATTGTATGTGATAAAAATAGAGGACAAAAGTTCAGGGGAAATTGATGTGTGGAGACAGCTGATAAGGAGAAGAGTGGAAAGGGAAATGATTAAAGATTGCTGTTTGGGATCCTTTCAAAACTGGGAAGAGTCTCAGCACACTACAAAGTCTACAGCAATAAATGCAGTACTGGTAAGTACTTGGCTGCATTTATATTTTGAAATATATTTCACATGAAAGAAGAGCAGCCTAGCCAAGATGGCTTCTGCTGGTCTGTCCAGATGAATTATACATAAAGTGGGTCTGGATAAATTATACGTAAATTGGGCTTTGTTTTGGATGCAACATTTGCATACGTTACTAATTTGGGATTTCATAAACGGGTCTGATTTTGAAGAGGGACCTGCTAATGCAAACAAATATTGCCCTTTTGATGAGGACTCTCAAGCTGGACACCCAAGACAGAGGCAGCAGATACCAAAGTGAAGGTCACAGTTCGCGAGCAGGGTTTCCTTGGCTGACGAAGGGCTGCTGGCTGCACACATCCAGGAAAGCTGCTGATGCAAGGCAAAGCAGAAAATATTTTAAAAAGTGCTGCTTCAGCATCCATGCCCAGCAGACGGGGCTTACTGTGGGGCTTCCCATCCCCTGCTTGAGCTGGCAGGTACACATGGCCATAGCGCTTGTGGGACACCTGGTACTTGTGGGGAACCCAGCCATGGCAGCCACCTGGAGGTGGTCCTAGTGCTGGCATTTGTGGAAGGCTGGTGCAGGGTCCCCCAGGAAAGTTGTGCACCTGAAATCTTTTCTGCCTGCCTCATCAGGCAGCATGAACCAAGGCAGGAACCCACTAATTCACCTCATGGTCTTCCTCTGAAAGGAGATGTTGTGCTGCGTATAACAAACCACTAAAGGGACAGGTGCAGCTGAGATAGAGCCAGAGCACAAACTGGGCAGCAGAGTGCTGGCCCCAGCACGCATGAGATGCTATCTGGATCATCCCATGCCTCCGATGTCAAGAAGCCTTCAGTTTAGCAGCCCATCCTTCGCATCCTCCAAAGCCAGCACTGCCACACCTGCCCTGACATTGCAGAGGAGACTGTTTGCTCTCAAGAAAGGGCTCCACTGCTCAAGCGGAGTCTCACTGAGCTCTGATGCTGTGATTTGTAACTTTGGTTTGTTATTAATATTAAGCTTCTTTCTGTGACTTGCTTCAGGTGGCATAAGCCAAAGCACACCTATTTGGATATGCATCCTCAGGGCATTTATCCAAAGTCGTATGTATTATTCAGAGATTCAGAATACTGCTTAAATGTCTCAGAAGGTTGTAGGTACAGGCCTATCTGTAAGTCTGTGATCCTTATATCAGCATGTACTTTAAAAAAAGATTTTGTGGGGCACATAATTTACAATATGGCTTGGGAAGCAAATACAACATAAGCACAGGAGAAAATGGAAATTTTCAGTTAAGTTGAATATTCAGAAACAAATAAGAAAAGAGGATGTAAACACAGCAATACATACATAATTCAAGAAACATGGTCTAAAAGTGCACATTTCACTTTAAAGAAGTGTTCTAATTGTGAAAGCCACAGGGAGAATAGGAAGAAAAAGATGTCAAATACTAGCATTTGATTAGGCATGCTTAAGAGAAGGGCTAATATTTTGGTCCAGATCCTCTAAGTGTATAATTTCTTGCATCACTTTTGTTACGCACATAGTAAGAATTATGCATAAAATACACAACAAAAACTAGCCAGATACTCCAAAATATATCACCTGTCTCCCTCCATAGGCATAGAGGGTTGGGACCTCCACCTTCTTGATAAGCCGAGCCAGCGCCCAATGGTCTGAAGTGCTGACATCTTCCTACAAAATGCTGATTATTCTCTTCACGCCACAAGAGAAAAAGTGTCAGTTGAAATTCCATCTAAAGAAGCAAAACGGTATCCCCTTAGACCGGACAGGGTGTTTTTAAAACCACTGGGAAACAGTATTCCTCAAAACAGCAGGCATGACAAATGGGAACTAAGATCCGGGCTTAATGCATTCATGTCCTTTTAAATAACAAATATATGTTGAAAAAAGAATGAGTCCACAATGGATTTGTTTCAAAATTGGAGACACAAACAAATCCCATATTTATTAAATATGTTGTTCTTGTTGTGAGATAAAGTGGTTGCTCAGTGTGGAAATGTAGTAATAGCATTCAAAGATGATGCAGTTCATCACCATGTTCTGTTTTAAAGAAAGACCTCCCTCCAACTGAGATTGCATCCCAGCAGTAGATATTAGGGGTATTCCCAACTTCTAGAGCTTTTTGAAATTATTTTCAAGACCGCAATGTATTCAATTTTCAATGTTATCCTCCAGCTCATGCTTGCTTCTTTACATGTCTAAGCACACCTGAGAAAGAAAATTCTGCATGTGATAACCATTGCAATCCATTGCAAACACAGACAAATCATACTGAGGAAAATGTTCTGAGATGGTATTTACCCAATGCAAATGGACATTACCCACCAATATGCTGAGCTGCTTCCTGGGTTTATAACTCATTAGGCTGGGAGCATTTCAAGGCAGGGGCAGCCTCTTCTTCTGTGTTTCCAGAAGAAATATCTCAAGGGTGTCTAGTCCTAAAGAGGGACATTTGGTGCTACTACATGCCAAATTACTAAACAGTTGTCATACCTGAGCTCACAGGGATTTGATTTTCTTCATTAATAAGACTGGTCTCAGGACCACTGATGCTGCAGAGAAGAAAAGGAGGTAAGGACCCATTAGCCACTCTCTTTATGCAGCCTGAGGTGTTGCTAAAGGGATGTTTGCAAGGTGCATTGTGGGACTCTCCATCAGCTGTACTAAGCATGTTTCCTGCAAGAAGCTGAGCTTCTGAAAAGGCATGTGTTCTTCTTCCCTACACACCTGCCATCAAACATGAAGCAGTGCAAAATGAAGTCACCTGTGGTGCAGGCACTGTTAGCTGCTCCAGCAGTTCCCAGCCCCACTGTGCTCATTGTATTTTGAAAACCTGTGTGTTAGGGGTGTTGTGCTCCTGCATGCTCCCCAGCAAAGCTGTTAGCAACATAGAGCCAAACAGGAATTTGCAGCTCCTTTATTTGGGGGTTTGGGGATGGATACATGGAAGGTGTCTATATGTGAACTAGTCAGCCTAGGATCAGTTTACACGATTAGAGTGAAATAGATGTTGGGGGAAATGTTAAGATTTGTTTAGATATGTGTTTTAATATTAGAAGAATCATGCTTCCAGAAGAGCGTTTGTGAGATGACAGGCAGTGACCCATCTCCTGGCACTGAGTACGGTGGAAGGGTCGTCGGATAAGACCTTATCCCGCGGGAACAAGTACAAGACCAAGGACATCCTCATGAATGGCCCTGATGGGGCATTTGCATGGCTTCAGAGGCAACAGTAAATCACAAAACAGTAACTCAGCTGCAGCATCCTGGTAGGGGTAGGGCTGCCAGGGGCCTCAGTGCTTTTCTGTCACAGCACTGGGTGGCTGGGACACTGTGACAGGTGTGCTCTGGACCATGGGGCTGCTGCAGTCTTGGTCTGGCACACCGCCACAGAGGCAACCACCACAGAGAGGCCCCCCCCAGGAGCACCTGAGCCTCTACAGCTGGGAGAAGTTCCTTGGGGAAAGGTGGGACAGGAGAGAGGACAGGAGTTGGGCAGTGGATGGGCTTCAATGAGCAGTAGCAGCCCTATGAGTTCATGGCATCAGAAGACAACACAGTTCCAAGGAACCCAGAAGCGACTGGGTAGAGTTTGTTGCAAAGCAGGAAGAGCACAATAGTTTGGGGACTGAGAGAAAGCCTTGATAAAGCACAAGGAGAGAGGGGATAATTGCTTATGTGTCCTTCACTGTAATCCACCTTACTCTGAGTTTCTTGATTTAAGACTTTCGGGGTTTTCATTTCTAATATGATTTTCCCTGAGACACGTAAAACTCACTGGTATCACTCTAAAGACACCGCGCAGGTGAACTTACCTCCTCTTTCCAGCCAAACTGGGATCCTGTCTCAAGCACTTCCTCAGAAATGGGAGTCATAGGTTCAGATCTCTCTTTGCTTTGTGAGACTTCGGACTTGCTTTTGTTACATTCTCGGTGAATGCTGCCACTGTCACTATCAAGTTGGGAGCATGATTTACTTTTCTTATTTGAATTTCTCCAAGTTGCAGAAGATTAATTCAATAACCATGAGCCAAATGATATAATTAATTGAGGGTCACTGAACAAGAACTTCTGGTTTCAATTCTTGTACTAAGGGGTACTTATGCATTTTATTTATACCAGCCACTGGATACAATGCAGAAAATTTTTTTCCTAGTAGAGACTGTCCCTGCACTATCCCCTGCTTTCAGCCAAGCATTGCAATCCATAGGTTGCAGAGTTACGATTTATTTCTCCGGCCTAAATCTTGAACTGTGTTTAGGGATAGGCAGCAACTTAAACAGTGAGAGTTTTTTGGAGTGCATGTGCTATTTTCAAGGCTTAATTTCAGATGTGTCCTTGAATTTGCACCTAATTTTAGGTATATGCGTAGTTTCTTGTAGCTGACTCAATGAATTGTAATTTGATCACTTGTAAATTACCTTTCCTTTATTTTACTTCCTATTTGCTTATTCTGAAATTACTTTGGGAAGAAAACAAGAGATGTCTCAACTCCACTAGGGGTGGAAGCTATGAAATGATCGTTGTGTCAGAGATGGATGTTTTCAGTTACTGTATTTCATACAGCTCACAAATGCACTCAGTGAACGTTCAATAAACCTAAATAAACAGACAAGTAAATAATTCATTATACATAAAAAAAGAAAAAAGTGACACTGCACTTACTTTGGTCCTGTGCATACTCCATCTTAATTTAGTACAGAAACTATTTAATTGATTTTGCAATCTGCCTACACCTATTGTGGGTACAAATGAGCATTTTGTTTCATGTTGTAAAGCCCTAAGAGAAGCAAATCAAAGATTGTTCATGCAAACACATTTCTTTTGCCTCTTGGAGCAGGATTTCCCCCTCTTGCTCTGCAGCACCTCAGGTACTTACACAAATGAGAGGTCTCACCTCCACCCTGCACCTGGGGGCTGCAGTGAATCCAGCCAACCAAATCCTTCCAGGTATTTAGATACCTTGAATCCTTTGAAGTGTCAAAACTCAAGATTTTTTTGCAGAGCATACCACTTTGCAGTTGTTCCTCTTTGTGAGAAGCAGCAAGCACTATGATCAGGTCACAGACAAAACAGTCCCTGTGTCCTAAAGGACATAGCACATAGACTTTCACAAAGACATGAACAGGACAGTGAAATGTTCTCTAGTGTTGCATACTAAATTCATGAAGGCATAATGCCTAGGGGAATAACATACGCGAGAGAGGAGATCAATATCGACGGTTAGTGAGCACCTGGTAGTGGCAATGGCTCCTTGGGTTCAATCTCAGCCGCCTTCAGCCAGAGCCAGCTTCCACCCAGTGGTGCAGTAGTCACTGTTTCTTTTTCTGCCTTGGAAGGAGATGAAGATTTTGTGAGAAGCTCACATCACCTCTCCAGGAGGGGTCAGTGAGGAGACCTGCTATATGACTCGTCTCCATTAAATCACCCAGGTTGTCTCCATCCCAAAATGTTGTCCATGTACTCCTTTGCAAGCGATACCTGAAGCAGCACTTCTGCAGCATAGTCCTGTATTTTCCCAACAATTATTTAAACTTCTTTTAAGCTTAATCACATCTGAGCCCTGTAATGTTAGAGATATAGTCAGGCTATTTGTCTCTACTTCCAGTCCAGTCTAGTAACCCAAATGCTTTGTTTACAGTTATTTCTAGAGAGAATATAGCATCTTGTTAGCCTTCTGTCAATGTTGCTGCTGAGGTTCACATTGTTAATTAACCCATGATATAGCACTTTTCTTGCTAATATCCTCGGCTGTGTTAGCCTGTCTCTAACTCACACTTCTCTTATTTAAGTATGCTCCAGCAGTGATTGAGTGGTGTGAAAGTGCTGCCTGCAGGCTGGTGGGGTGGGGCTAGGTGGGAGGCTTTGGTATGAGGGGGAGCTTTAAAGCCAGTTCTGCACCACCACAGTCTGTGGTGAACCCTCAGTGCCTGCTATGGTCTGGAGCTGCACCCGCTGCTCCCAGCTTCTCTCCCCTGTGCCTCTGAATGAGTTAGCTTAGGATCTCTTTAAAGTAAATCTAGAGCATCTCTTTAGGGTAAATGTCCTAGAGAGCAAAAAGACTGCACATCTATGGCTGCATATCGATTGGCCCCATGAACATTAAGCCTCGCCTCCTTTCGTGTCTATACTGTCTCTCTATCAGCCGCCTTTTTCACACATCTCCCTCAGATTAACACTCCTTTTAGCTACGATAGACATTTTTAGAGATGTTCTCACCTATGCTTTTTCTGTTGAGGTGAAAGAGAAAAGAGAGGCAATGCAGAGCTGAAGGAAGTCATTGGCCCTGTTGGACAACAACACAACTCTGCAGGCAACTCAAACAAACAGCACAGCTTTTACATACGGCAGAAGATCCAAATTGCCTTCCTGTCAATGTATATAAAGCCAATTGGATGGATTTATTTCAGAAGTCAGAAGCAGAAAACGTTTATAGACATATAGAAATGAGTGATGATACTGCAAGCGCTCTCTTCTGACGTTGCTCCATTGCATGGCTTGGAAAAAGTTTTCGACAAAGTGTAACTACGGTCTGTGAGTAACTTTCTTCATGGATGATAAACTTCAGCAAGAAATATATGGATCAGATTAAAAATCTGGTTAAATAAACTGTAGTCATACTCTTATGAAACACGGGGTCATTGTGTAGCTGCCTCCTTGCCCTTTAGGTAAAAACTTCATTTTGGTAATAAAGTTTTACTCAGACCGTTGACAGTTTAGAAGCTGGCTGTGCTATATACAAGTTGTAAAATCCCTGTTTATACTGCACAGGGATATCAAGAAAAAAATCACGGATATCAGACGTAAACTTCCCTTTCCTATAAGCCTAAACAGATCAGACCAAATGCTTTGATAAAGTATTAAGGGAAGGAAAGCTGTCCAGTTGTCTCTTCTGTTTGCCATTCTGCAGATCACTGCTGTAAGTCGGTAGAAGATCTGTCTTCTCTCTGAACAGACAGTGACAAATCACAGCCACTGTTGTCTGGTCACAGAAGCTTGTGCAAGTACGATACACCCTTTACTAGACAGATGGGCTCCTCCTTGCAGTCCTTCCCTGTGCAGGCTGCTCTCTGCATCCTTACATCTCCATGAACTGGACTTCGCAGAAACACAACCGCGGTTTTTGTGTTGTTTGAAAGAGTCATTTCTATATGCTGCGAAGACTCTTAACATACACGAGGGTTTGATTTTGCAAAAGAGGCCTTGACTTCAGTATACTCATTCATCACCACAGAATTTCCAAATATCAGAAGTACAGTTTTATTATAATAAGCATATCCTCTTTCATTATCCATATGTTGTTGCATATGTTAGTATTTCCCCTTTCCTCTCTCAGCTTTACTGTGTCCCAATCCAATTAGTCCATGCTCGGTTTGTCTATGTTTTGGAATATCAGGAAGATCTTATCAGGAGCCAATATTACAGTATTATATGTTAAAATGTTATTTCTTTTTGCTTAAAAAGTCCAAATAAAAATAGATTTTACAATCCACTTCAGAGTCTCCATTTCTGGCTGTATCATGTACATGATAATTTATTCACCTTTATTTTGTAGAATTTCTTGTAATATAATGACAAGAAAATTTCAAATTGTATTTATAAGGGATAATGATTCAGATTTTAAATATCTCGTTTACATGCTGGTGGAAATCTTGTCATGAATATACGAAGTTATTGGCTTATGAATTCTGTCTGAAAGAATAGTACTCACAGAATTTTAAAAATAGCTATTTCTCCCCTGACTTTTTATCTCCAGATGCACAGAAACACAGTTTTGATTCCAGAGCATGCTCTGCATTTAGATAATAATGGAATGTAAGATAATAATAGAGTACAAGCTCTGCCTGAATCATAATTCCAGCTCCCCTCCAATTCTGGCAGGCACACAATTCCCATACATGAAATCAGTGACTGTAGGAGCCATAAAGGAAAATCTTAGTGATACACAGTTACACTGCTATGACATGCAATCTTGAACTTTAATTCATTTTTCAGACATGTTAAATTTACATGCCTACTTTGCAGTAAGTAGATGGCAGCCTGTCCACCTGTCAGCCCGTTCTGTAGCATTAGTGTTTCTACATGCAGTATGTGACCACCACTATCATGGTTTTAGCCATTCAGCATTGTCTTTGCCAGGTTTTAGGATAAAGTCAGCTTTGCAGAAAAGGACCTGGGATGCCTAGTGGACACCAAGTTGAACAGCAATGTGCCCTTGCTGCAAAGAACCCTAATGGTATCCTGAGCTGCATTAGTAGGAGTGCTGCCAGCAGGTCAAGGGAGGTGATCCTGCCCCTCTGCTCAGCACTGCTGAGGCCACACTTGAAGTGTTGGGTCCAGTTCTGGGCTGCCCAGTAAAAGACAGACATGGACATACTGGGGAGAGTCCAACAAAGGACCACTGAGATGATTAATAGACTGGAGCATCTCTCCTGTGATGAAAGGCTGGGACAGCTGGCAGTGTTCATCCTGGAGAAGAGAATGCTCTGGGGTGATCTCAATAGTGCACATAAATACCTGAAGGGAGGGTGCAAAGAGATCAGAGGCAGACTCTTTTCAGTGGTGTCCAGTGAGGCAAAGGGCACAAACTGAAACACAGAAGATGCTGCCTGAACATCATGGAGCACTTTTTCTGTGTGAGGGTGACCAGTCGCTGGCACAGGTTGCCCAGGGAGGTTGTGGAGTCTCCAGTCTTGGAGGTATTCAAAAGACATCTGGAACACCCAGGAGGGTGTCAACAAGCGGCTCTAGGTGGCCCTGCTTGAGCAGGGGGCTGGACCATATGACATCCAGAGGTCCCTTACAACCTCAAACATTCTGTGTTTCTGTGAATCCAGCAGAGCTTTTAGACATCCATGAACTGTAATATTGTGGAGGATATCTGATCCTCATTACTTGTTAGCTTTGCACTGTTTATACTTTCATCTTTAGAGCTCTTACCACTTTCTCAACCAACCTGTTCACCAAACTTCAGATTGCAGTTTAACTTCATGAAAGAGAAAATATCACAATAGTGTCAGATGGCTTAAATACAACTTTGTTTCCTGACCAAGACTAAATTAAATTGTTTCTGTGAGCTCTAACATAATGCAAGGAATGCCCTGTCAATTAATGATCACCCCCGGTTTTCTCTCTTATTTTCCCAAGATTTTTGTGTCAGAGCTTCCCTTGCTGGGCCAATACCGTTTCTTTCCCTGAGTGCCTCTGCTCTTCCTACAGCTTCTCTCAAAGACACAAAGATATTCACAAAAAGATAAACACCACCACCACCATTTGCTCTGCATGTACCTTTGATTCAGGTGGCAGCACAGACCTGTCTTTAAAGCAGAGATTGCTGTTATTTTAGCTACCTTCTCCCCATTGGCATGTCAACCTTCTCTGAAGTGTGGCAGTGGTTACACGCCTCCAACTTGATCCAGAGATGTATAAGAGATCTAACCCATCATGTAGCAAAGTCTGGGAAACTGCACATACGAGATCAGTTTGTGTTCTACAGTGTTGAATTTTTCTATTACTGTGGAAATGTAGTACTGAATTAAAGTTTGTCCTCACCTCCTATTTTCTGCTTTGCTTGATTTATGGATTAGAAGAAAAAAAAATTCACAGATATGTTCTGACAGATACCCCTTCTCACAGATTTTATAATTCAGAGTGCTATCATGCAAGCAATGGGTTTCCTAGAAGAAGACTTTATGATGAAATATGGAGACCATTCTGTTAGAAACAAGGGGTGCATTTCTGCTCTGGTGACAGGGATACCAATCAGGACTCTGCATCTCCTTTGAAGCTGATAGAACAATAATGGCTAAAACCAGTGAAAGAGTGAAAGCCCAGGAATTATCCCAGCTTAGTTTTACGGTGAAAAGTTCACCCTTCCGCACTGAATCTTGCAACCATTGCAGCAAAATCCAGTACTCTTACCATTACAGGTCTCCAGCAGTCGACCAGATATGAGACAATAGGTAAAATGCAGCTGAGAGTTCCTAAGGTGATAGGGTTGCAGTAGCCTTTTGGATGAAACCTACAGTGTGGATTTTATTCCCTCCCAAGCTCAGATACTGTCATAAATCAATGGGCTGAACTGCCCCATGGTGCTGCAGCTGGGCAACCCAGGTGTGGGGTTGTCTGGCCCCGTGGCTTTGTCCCCACTGGGTACTTGGCCCTGACCTCACCGGCTCCCCAGCCCTGGCTCCCTGCAGCACCACCCACTGCTCCAGAAACCCATCAATGGATAAATTCAGTGTCCTGACATATTCTACTGTTTTTAGGATCATTAGCTCCACCTCTGTTTAAGATTTGAATAACAAAAATAGTCCATTTTACATCCAGCACTTCTATTTGTCAAGACCCTGAAAGATTGCTGCTTTTCATGGACAGAGAAATCATTGCCGGGATGATTACTGCAGTTTATAAGTAGATTACAAACAGATTACAGCAGTTTACAAGCCAATTACTTGTTTTAGGGTAGGTGTTGCTATCAAATAAATAATAAAATGCTCATCCTCTTTTATCTTCAAGCATCCTTTCTCATTGGAAAATCAGGATAGTTCTCCTGATGCATTTCAGGAAGACCATATGTCCTTGATAAATGTTGTAGTAGTTGCACGCTGCCTTCAAGATGTCATGTTTCCAGAGAGGGATAAGGTCAGTGTGCCTTCCAGCAGTACTGCCCAGGACCACCAGGTACCGGCTGTCATTTCCACACAGACCTTCCTCTTACTTCCCCTTCTTCACATTTCCATCACAAGTGGAGCTGAATTCACCCTTGAGAAATGAATTTACTGTCAGTCATACAAGAAGCTTACAAGGATTATATAAATCCGCACAAAGTGACCTGAACAGTTGCTTGCAGGAGGGGAAAATCAAATATTATTGTTAATGGCAAAAGTTTCTTTATCTCACTGTTTTAAATGGAATTCAGAGTAAGGAAAGTTGGTAATGCAATACGGTCTTTCACCTCAGTGTTTCTGAGCAAGCTTTTTCTAGTGCTTTCTTACCCAAGACATTTAGCATATTTTCAGCTTGCAAATTATTAATGAACAAGATTTGGTCTTAAAATATGGGGGGTATTGTTGTTCCAGTACAGTTTTACAAACAGATTTCAGTCTCTTGAGTTCTTAATTTAGGATGTTCGCTATTCATTTTTCATCCAGAGCCCACCATAATTTCAATTCCCTGACCAGAGTAGAAATTCAGCCTGTCAGCCAGCTTCCTATAAAATAAACATATGTGCTACTTAGTTTTTCATCTTCTGCTTCCCTTTCATATTTTCTTATCTTATTTCATTTTCAGCAGCTTTTCCCCTACCTCCCTTTTTAAGTGCCTCTTTTGCTTTTTTCTCTCTCCTTGTCCCTTTTTCATTCCATCCTTCCCCAGTCTCACATCCAGCATTTTCTTGAGTCTCACACGAGTTTAGAAAAAATGTGTTTTCTACAAGTTTCCAACAAGGTTTCCAAACTTGTATGAGACTGTTTTCAGAGGAGAGAGCGTTTCGCAAGTCAAGCGTCTTTTCTTCAGAGACTGCCACAAGAGCAGAGTTACTAAGAAAATCCAGAAACCACCAATTTATAGTTTCAGTCCCAGCAGTGCCACATAAAAATGTGCCTTATTTTAAAGAACATAATAAACCTTTATCAGCTGCTGAAATCTGAGGATATATATTTATTTGCTGCCTATGGCTAACTAAATTTGTTTAGTATGTGAAAACTCTTCTAGTAGGAAGAGCTCACTTGAACATATTACTAAGAAAAATATTTTGGCAGTTCCTGAAAACCCCCCTCTCATGACGGGACTTTGTCAGAGAGCAGAGGTCCTGCTGAGAACCTCAAAAAACCCCAGTATGATAGTAATGGTTCTGGTGAGCAGTCCTTTCCATCTGTCCAGCTAATGTATCTGAAGTCAATAACGAGCAACATTGCATGAGTTGCAAGCAATAATTTATTAAACAATATGTGTCATGGGAAAAGCAAGCAGTGATCAGCTTTACTTTCTGATCAATTAACAGCACTCAGACAAGCAGAACTCAAATTATTTTGAAACCCCAAATGAACGGATCTAGTCATTAGGAAGTCTGTGGTGCTGCTTCATGCAAGCAGCTGTTCATTTTATCATATTTACTTTTACAAATGACTGTTGTCATCCTGCAACCTTAGCTTTATGGCTCTTTGGAAACTACCCGAGGTTTGATTTTTAAGGGCTTTATATGCAGTTTAATCTACTTCAAGAGAGAATATTGAAAATTTTGAATGAATTGGAGTTACAGTAGGAAATGTTGTAACAGCTATTTGCAAGTAATAAAAACATGATGTAAGCTCCCACAGACAGTCCTTTCCCAGCCACGGACTTTCTGATGAAGGAGTCCAGTCCAACATGGCAGGCAAACCTCTGTGATTAGGAAACGTCTGACAGCTGCTCCCATTTCAACAGCCCGAGATCCATAACTCAAAATGCCCTGCAGAAACCAGACCCAAAGGACAACCTTTCACTGCATGTTTTTCCATTGTCTTCATGCTATCATAATTTGTTTAACCCGCATTGCCTCTGCTCCCCTCCTTGCTTTCCCAGGACCCTGAGTAACCATACAGCTTCCACTCATCATCAGATGACAATCAGACAGATGTCAGATGACAGGAGACAACTCAGGATTCAATTTCCCAGAAGAATGGGAGTAGAGCCTTTGAGATGGGATGTGTTAGAAGTAGGAAGGAGATAATGCATAATAAACAACCTCTGTTTTTACTACAGCAGTGCCTACTAACCCAGCAAATGGGATCACGCTGTGCAGCTGGCCAGTGCCACTAGCGTCCTGCCCCAGCTGGAGAAGCCCAGATCAGTGCTGAATGTGCCAGTGAGCTCTAGCATGACGCAAATACTACTTTCCTTCCAGGGTTACTTTTCTTCCTCTTGTTCTCACTTTTATCATTACTATGGCTGTTATTTTAAGGACGCTAATTGGAAGAGAAGAAGGAAAATGAAAGGAAAGGGCAGGTGAAAAGGGATGTAAAAGGCAAATCAAGTGAAGAGGGAAAGAAGAGAACCAGGGCAGAGGAAAGAGCCTGCTGAAACTCCATATGTTGCCTTCCTTTTTGGTGAAATTTAACTTTCACACACTCCCAGATCCTTGCTTTCCTTTCCTATGTGCAGGTGGCTTTTCAAGATGGATTGCTTGGCATTCACCGATTTTTTTCCCCAATCTCTTCCTTTGGCAGCACATGCTGCAGCCACTAACACGTGTATCCCAGGAAAAAAATTCGGCTGTAGAAAAGTAGCTTGTAAGTCTATTATATTGTAGAGAGGGAAAAGAAACCGCGCTGCCCGGTGCGTCCTCTGTCATCCCTTACTGAGAGCGGGACCTCAAGTTAAGCTAGAGGCAGTGACAATGGAAGAAAGACTACACTTGGGCTGCCATGTAACTAAGAGCAAGGCAGAAGCCAGTGAACTTGTTTTACTAGATACATTTTCATCCTGAAAAAAAGGCATAATTTTCCTCTTGCTAGGCAGCTAAAGCATGCCTGCTCACACATGCTCTGCTACAGATGAGGTTAATTCAATATTGTCTTTATTTTGTATGTGTAAAGCATTGGCTGCTGAAAAGACAAAAAGCTTTGAGGGTCTGGTGTTAAATTGTTGCTGAAATGCTGGATGGAGCTGCTCTTTGTTAAAAGAGACAGAAATTATCTACCCAAGGGAAGAAGTCCATCTGTTTGAGCCTAGGAGAGAAATTCAGACTTTAATAAGGGTCTTTCCTAAATTATTTATTCCCATTTGGATAGTGTAAAGTTTCCATAGTCACTGGCTGGCTGTGACTTCTAACGTGCTGCTTGCGGCAGGGATCCTCGTTCACTACCTTATTTCCAGTTGTCTTGCCCTCTTTTTATATGGGGGGATTTAATTCCAGAGAGCTGTTGAACAAACCTGTGTTTCCATCCCCCCCATGCCCTGCTATGAGGCACTGCAGCTCTTCTGAAAGCCACCGCTCCCGCACATCACCTCCCGGGCCTCTGACCACCCATGACCACGCACTAACATTGCCTTGCGCTCCTATGGATGATCTTTTGGTTTCATTTCTCTTAGCGGTTTTTATACAATACAGAGTTATGTCAAGATCAAAATGCACGTAGCAGCCTGTTCTTGTTGCTTATATGCCTTGTAGTGATAGACACCTATGACAGAGAACCAAGCTGCAGGCTGCTTACAAAAAGCTGCAGACAGCATGTGTCTGAGACATATAGGTAAAAATTTCTTTTAAACTTTCTCCTTTCCAGTTATGCCATTAAGAGCAGAAAGGGTGTTGACAAGATGACCATACTTGCTGCCAGGATAAAAGTTTTAAAGTCTGAGTGGTGCTTGTATTGCTCCAGACACGGCCTCTGTACACTGTAATGTTACTGCCTCTATTTACTGCCCCATCCATTTAGAGCCATTCAGAGTTGGTAGTGGTTTGCGAACAGCTAGTAATTATTACTTTGGTTGTTAAATACCAGGAATATGCTTAGTGCTATGCTGGACACCTGAACTGCAACACTCCAAGACAAAATCCTCCTCCAAGGAACGCCACTCTTGAGGCTTTGTACTGCCAAATTCAACCAGGGCTGAGCTCATCCCGAGCACAAACCCTTGCACCCAGCAGCTTGTCACTCCCCCTACAGCTAGCTTGGGCTGAAGTTCAAGCCATGTTCATTACAAAGTTCTACCAAAGTGAAGGATGTAGGAGAGGGGCAGATCAGTTGAGTAGCCAGTAAGAAGTTGACGTCTGGAGAGGACTCCACACTGCTCTCCTCTGTACCCAGGCGAGGGACCCTGTGGATGCTCCAGCTCCCTGCCACCTGCAGCCTGAGCCAGACCTTGGCAGAAACCTCAGTTTCACACTAAGCTAAGTAAAAGGAGAAGAGAGCACTGGGGACAACCAAGCAGAAACTCCAAAACAGTTTGTTTTGCTCATGTACAACCCCGAGGCAGCTTTGGCGAGCCTGTTTGCAGGGTTAAGCCAGAAAAGTGCCTGGATTAGGAACCTGGCTCCTAGTGCAATGGCTAGCAGAAGACTTCCTGATTTAAGAGGCAAAACGCTGATACAGACACAACTATATTGACAACGAACGCTGTGAGAGAGACCTAACTTGGCCTCAGTTTTGAGACTTACACCTTGTTCTGATTAAGCCAAAGCCAAAAAAAAAAGTCATCATTTAAAAATGATTTTAAAAGATCTTGCATTTGCAGCAGAGAGGACTTGAAGGGTTTTATATCATCTTGTAAAGGAAAAATATTTGGGGTGGACAGTGTGAGAAATAAAATTCTGTCTGGAAAAAACACCCTTTCAGACGTGTGGTATGTGTTGATCACGCAAGAGGCAGTCTCGCACAGCCCACACCTTACTACCTCCTTCACCTCTAAATAGGCTAAAGGCCATTTGAAAGGACGCATCACACTGCATCTTGAATAAAAGGGAATTATTCTTCCAGGCTGCAGGTTCTCCAGGAACACCACCGTGTTGCTGAAATGGCATTTTCCACCCATACAAAAAGACCCATGTGGGAGAGACTTGGCCTCCAAAGCTATAATCTAGAAAATGCACTGTCCTTCCATGGTTTGATAAAAGAGATGCAAGGACAGATTTGCCTGGACAAATGCTAAGCAATGAGCTGTGGGAGAAAAGTTCAGACATACATGTGCCTGCATTTTTTGAGAACCACCACCATGCCCCATTTCCATTTTCAGCTCATGCATCATTCACTCAGCACTCACTTTGCTACATTCACATGATGCACTAATATAATCTCATGCAATTGGAAAACTTTTGAGCCTTCCCAGGAGAAAGTAATAAAAAAGTATTATTTTTCAGCTGCTTACTTGGCTTAGCTGTTCATTTTTGCTCACAAATTCTGCTGGGTCTGGACCTCCTGTGCAATCCCATATAACCATGGCTAAAGTGTGGGCTGAAGAAGAAAAGAAGTCCTATAAATTAGCTACTTCCCTGATCAGTCTCTGATTTGTATCAATGGGGACATTTGCTGTTTCCAGTAATTCATTAACTTTCTACTGTTTCACAGCAAAATCTTTGTAAAATATTTTACCATTAAATCCCTTGCTGCTATTTGTAGCCCTGCTGCTGTTCAAAGGGGTTTTCAAGGCTCTGTCTCACATCACTATGTACTGCATCTTATAATGATCAGCACTATGGGAATCAAAGACTTCATTATATCAATAGATGGTACCTGTCACTTCGTAACATGCTTTTTATGGCAGGATATTTATTTTTCAAAGATGTATTCTTCCCGCTGTAATCCTACATGTTCCTCCTTTACACTTGCAACGTGCCAGGCTTTAAGGCAAAGGAAAAAGCAGCTGAAAATAGGAGTCGTTCCACCTATCCAGCCCATTTCTTTTCAGATAGTGAAATTAAAACACAGGGCTTTGTGGATGAATGCTGTTAGAGTCATTTGACAACTAGGATCCCAGTAGAAGCTTCTATAACAACATTAATAAAGATGCGCTAGCACTAAAGTCCCCGCGTGCCGCATACCAATAACACCAGTTAAAACTATTGCCTTCAGATAATAAATTACACTTTTTTTAGGAGACAAAAAATTACTAAATCTGCCTCCCTGCCCCACCACCCAAGGATTCAATAACAGCATATTTTTTTAAAAAGAAGGTGCTCAGAAGCACAAGCCTGCTGCATCTCTTGCCAGCCTGATGGCTGCACCTCCTGTGTCCTGCGGTGCAGTTAGTCACTTAGAAGAGGCTAAAAAACACCCCTCCATATTTTGATATCTGCTTTCTGCTTTGCTAAATAGTGGGGCAGGTTTTGTTAGTGGTGCAGGCTGGGGCTGGAGGGAGGCGTGCTTCCCAGCCTGTCTTTGGTGGGGCCAGAGATGGAAGATTCTCCACAGTATCTCTCCCGAACCTTAGGGGCAGCCAGAAGAAAGGGTGCCTGGAGCACAGCACAACCTGTCCATCACTGCACCCCGGAGACACATGAAGGCAAAGACAAATTACGGCAGCCTGAGGTGACGCTGCCAGCCATGTGCAGCACACAGGGTGTCTGATTGCCCCCTCCCTCAGAGGAGTTTCTGGATCTGAATCTTGCCCCTAGCTCCAGGATAATTTTATTAGGCTTGTTCTGGGATGTCTGACACACTGGGATGCTTTGCACAGCACGTGCTCCACAGAAAGCACACTCGCTTTTCTCCCTGACATCCATCCCACAGGCTGTTCTCTGCAGCTCCCCCATCTTTTCTGAACACGGGTGCCACCAGTGTGCACAGTGCTCCAGACAAGGTCTCAGCATGGTCTGTTACAAAACCGCCTGAATGCTACTTTCGCTCCACTGGAAACAAGAAGTCATCAGGGATATCCTCAGCCTGAGTTTGCCTTTCATGGTTGGATCGCACTGATGATAATATTTATCCTGACTGGCTCAGTGACCCAGTGCTTTCTACCCATTTCCATTTCCAGCTGATATATTCCCAGTTTTTAGTGAAAATACTCCACATTAGACTTTAAAAGATCTTGCCCTTCATTCCGCTGAATGTTTATCACATTGTTAGCCTCTCTAGGATAGTCATTTTTTCTGCCTGATATCCTGATATTTTCTGATGATGCCTCCCACCTTCATGTCACCAGCAAATTTCAAAAGGACCCTCTTCCTATTAACTCTAGGGATCATTTATGAACCTCTTTCCCAACTTAATATTTCTACAGTACATGTGTTTTTCCAAGTTAGCCGATAACTTAATTTTTTTTAAAGAGTGTCAATATTTTATTCTATTCCTTAAAGAGTGACAATTGCTTTATATCTGAGGCTAATTTATAATTAGGTCAATATGGCAGTTGTTTAGCCTCTCTGTTCTCTTCAGCATCAGCACTTATTGTCCATCCTTTCCTCTCCTGTACTTCCATTACAGATTTTCATATTGTTGTTTATTTGATTTCCCTCCTTTTTTATATTAGATCTCCAGGCATTGAGGTCAGAGAAGTCTCTTCCATCCATCTCCCTTCTTTTCCAAGTTAAAATTCTTATGTCAGCTTCAAGCCAAGAGGAATAGTGCCCCAGAAGACAGACAGTTTTCTATTTTTGCAGTGATACATAGAATCAACCACTCAGCATATCTGGGTGAATGAAAGACATGAAAATGCACCCAGGTGGTGCTTTTTTTTTTTTTTTTTTTAATTCAGGGCACATATCCTAGGAAGCCTCTGAAATCTGTACCATTTCCCTGTGTACCACTGTAAACATGACCACAATACAGTATTTAATTTGCCCATGAATTCAAGCGACTCTCAGTCCTTGCTTTTATGCAACAGCATAAAAAGGAGTTTGTGGGGATGCAACAAGAGAGGAGCAGTATTTATAATGCTTGTACAATCTGAAAAAATCTTTGAGTTTTTGAGGTAGAGGAGCAAAAGCCTTGTGAAATTCTGGAGTTGTCCATCTGTCAGTTGTGGAGCTGTCCCAGTCTGCCAGCACCAGCTGAAGTGGGGACAAACACAAGTGGCAAAGAGAAGGGAGCCGGTCTTGGGTGATGGCATTGAGTCCTGCACACCAGCATGTGCCTGGGGCTAAAAGGTCCTGGCCAAACCTGGTGGGTGGAAGCAAAGTAGCACCTTTGACTGTTATTTGCCATGAGTAGCTATCATGCTATCCCATCGCTGTGGCTATTAAGAGAAAGACTATGTGAAAGACCCATAAGCCACTCATGCTGTGTTACAAACACAACTGCTGTTTGTTTGTAGATACAGCCACTGTTACTCTTCAGCTGACAAATTTTATTTGTGGCCCTTAATATCTTCAAAGTAATGCTCTTGCTAATTGTAGTCATGTTATTGATTTTCATAGAGGCATTTTACTCCATATGAATCCATTGCTTTTAAGCAAATTAATCATGCATCACTAACTTAACTGCAATGGCGGTTTTAATGTGAATATTCAAGTAGAGTTTCACTTCAGGGTTTGTCAACAGCTACCATTTGAAGACAATTTCAAAGCCATAAGAAACTTCTCAGTATAGTTATTGGATGATCACCAGTTCATAAGACCCTGCCCCAGCTGCCTCATATATTTTATGCAGAACAAAATCTTCTAATTAAGTAGATGAAAGAAAAGAATTAACATACCACCTAGGGGACTGAATATACATGATTATTAAGCATTATAAAAAAATGAAAAAGGCATGCCCAGCTCAAAAAAGGGATTACAAATGAGCTAGCTGGGGGGAGCAAACCTTCATTACACTGCAACAGGGAAACGAGAGTTTAGGCAGATCTACTGCCACAACTGACACTGCAGGGATGTGCTGGAACTAAGGTATAAGATTTTTGAAGCAGCTGTGTGTGCTCTTTAAATTCCACAGTCAATTTTCATTTGCCTTTTTGGGGCATCACTGGGGAGATTTTCTCAAAGAGGCCCCACACTGCTTGCCACGGATGCAGTGATCCTCCCCACCAGGTGGGCACTAAGACCCCCATCCCACTCCTACTTCTGGCTGCTGCCATCCCCATTAGAAACAAAGTCCAGATCCAACAGGGACACGGGGCAAAGTTGCATTCCCCTGACCTTCCACATTGAGTCTCAGCAGCCCTCCTGTCCTGCTCTGTGTCTAAGGACTTCTACTGCTTCTGCAACAATGTAATCTACTATGTCAATGGTAGTCATGTCAACTGCACCATCACACCACTACCCTTCTCCCAGACCGTATACATAGGATCTATGTCTGGGAAGCAGAGGGATGATGGACAGAGCCAGAGCATTGATTGCATCCAACCGCCCCAAACAATTGGCACAATTATACAAGTGCTGGCTGGCAACCAATTTGGGATGGGGACCATGGGAAAGAGGTATTTTCATTCTAGGTTTAAAGTGACAAACTTAATGATAGAAATGAACGAGCTGCTGTGGTTGGTCCACCCCACCTTCCCTCACCTCCAGCTTTCCTTGCCTGCCTGGAGAAACAGTTATCTTCAACGGGACTTTTTCCAGCTTCTTCTGAAGGAAATGTAAGTCTTTGACAGCATCAGGAGAGTTGTTTGTTCTTTAATGGGCAACAGTCACATTAGGGATATGCTCTTGTATACAGTAACTCAAACTTAAACATTAGTGAGGGGAAGTAGCTGTCACCTCAGCATCAGCAACATAGCCAGAACGGGAGAGGTAGTCCATGCTAGACTGGACTCATATGGTCACAAGTCTGAGAGTGAGAATCTTGAACAAACTTGAGCAAAAAAGAAGACTAGAGTGTGCAATTCAGAGCATAGGAGACTGACTTGATTCATACACGCAGCCTTGGAGTAATTTTGGGGAAAAAAAAAAAAAATTAAACATGTGATGATCAATGGAAGGTTAATGCTACATACCTGTCAGATGAGCCTAGCATCTTTCTTGGAAACTATAATTGATATTTTTTACTATTTTATTAAACATTACTAAGACCAAAATCTCATTTATCTAGACATCTGTGAAATATTTGCTATCCTGCCACACAGGAAATTACTTTGTTTTGAGAAAAATGAGCATAAGCCTTGTAGCATAAGGATGCTTGAAGGCAAAATGCCAACAGGATGGGCTGGAAGGGATGGTACAAGGTTTGAAGGGATGGTACAAGGCTGGTAGAAGATTATGAGCAAAGTTTTTCAAGGACTAGGTCTGGTTTAGTTTTGGCAATATTAATAGTGCAAAAAGTGGGTGAGCGGTAGCAAAATTTGCCAAGTACACCATCCTCAGTATGGGGGAGGTTGGCTGACACGCAGGGAGATATGGTCCTGAGGACAGGAGGAATCTCAAACGAGTACCATAACACACAAGGCCATGCACTTCAGCAATAACAATAAAAATGTGCACTGTAATTTAGGAGTTTCTCAGCTGGCAACAAATACATAAAATAACATGTGGCTATATGTGTATGCGTGTGTGTGCATCCACATGTGTGCTTATGTAAATACATGCACTTGTACATATAGACAACCACGTGTGTGTTTTCACAGATGTCTCCACGCCTTGCAGCCACGACAAAGGCAAGTGAAATGTTGAGGTACTTCAACAAAACATGGGCTGTCATTGGGCTATAATACAGTTCTAGTCACTTACATATAAGAAAGTTGAATTTTAACTGGACTAGACACAGGAGAGAATTTTTAAGATGAGCAGAGCTATTCACTGTGTTTAGTAGAGAAGACTAGGACAGCTTGGTTTGCTTTGCTGAGTAAGGCCCTCGGGAAGGACAAGGATCTTCTACATCAGTGGAGTAAACTTTAGGAAGGGAAAAGCTATTCCAGATAAAATACAATACTGGCACAATGGGGGAGGGTGTGGGGGGGTGGAAAGCACAAACCAGTTAGGAAAGAAATTAGATTGAAATCAGGAGGTGGATTCTGACCACTGGAGCTGGCAAAAGCCATAAAGTGATGCCAAGGCAGACTCAGACAGGATTTGTGACCCAATGCATTGGGGGACCAAACCCTTTCTGAACTTGTACGTGTAGGAATGCCACAGGCTCAGCAGCCCAGCACAGAAGATCTAGTGGTGAGACAACTGTAGCTTGTGATGTTTGGGTGAAGGGTGCTTCGTTCTGTAAGGACTCTGAGGCCAACTTCAAGCAAGCCCTATTCCATTGCAAACATCTCATGCAGCTCTATCATCCACAAATCAGTTAACTAATTAAAATATATTACAGAAAGAAATCCTTTGCCTAGGGACTTCAATAAAGCTTTTAAATGTGTTCCCTTTAGTTTTGTTGCTTCCTGCTTGAAATACATAAATAAATAATCAGTACATAAATTATTTCTATTTTATAGTCAAAATGTAAAATATCTCTGGCAAGTACCCTTGTTTATTTATTTCTGTGTGGTATCTAAAAGAGAATTAAATAATTAATAACAATTATACTTACTATTTAACATTTATACTGAAAAAAAATCTTGATGCCTACACAGCAAATATTACACAAAAATTATGGAAGGTAAAGGAAGCAGAAATAGCACCCTGCTGCAAGGTACACTAGAGTCTTCCTCAATATAAATGGTGAGAAATAATTATCGCAACTTACCCAATTCTTTATCTATGTGGATAATAATACAACATCCTTGTACGTGAGACACACTAAGTCCATAAACTTGTGCACTTACACTTAGTATTGTTCATAGCAGTTACTCCAAAACTGTAAATTCTTCTTTCAGACCCCCTTTCTTGGACAGAAAGAGGTGAGACACATTTGTACAGGAATAACTAAGAACCATTCATCACCATTGATTGTGTCTAACCCTCTGAAACATTTTTCTTCTGTAGTGATCATGACTGACCTAATGCTGTTAGCAATTATTATTTAATTATAATTCATTATAAACCTAGAACAATTTCAGCAGGGTTGATGAAGATAATCCAGGTTTGCATTCAAGAATGAGAACAGAAACGGAAGCACTGTTTACAATAGAAAATAATTAAATTAAGCCTATTGCCTTCATTATGGTTTATCCATGAACGGATGTAAATGTTATCGCTTTACCTTTATTCAAAACTTTCAAGTGATTTCAGGAGACTTGTTTCAGCCCAAGGAATTTGGACAGACAAGGGGTGATGATTCACCTCTTTCATGGGGTGACTAGTGAGATAACAAAGACAGATAACAAAGACAAAAAACAAAACATTTTTCTGCAGGCACAGGATAAAATGGCACCTTTTAAATGCAGAAGAAGGGCCTACTAGGTCTTGATGCCAATAGAAGTCTAACCACAACCTTGCACAACTATTTCTTTCTTCTTAAATGAACAATTTTTTTTAATGTAAATATTCACAGAAAGAAAATTAAAAGTTTTTTACAAGAGGAAATTCTTTTCACTCAAATGAGTAACCACACTTCTAGATATATTTTTATATATGTACTTATACAGAGATATGTGTGTTTCTTTATACATATATATATTCAGTATTTTCTCAATGTGAGTAGAGATGATTGACTCAATGGAGACAATTTTTCCCGAAAGGTAGCTTCTGGCTCCTTTACAGTTAGTATGAACATTATGCTCTGAAGTGTTATTACAATTATGGCACTGAAGACATGTCATGATAACAAAAGTTAAGATTTTTATATGTATTTATGAAATTCTACTTATCTCTGTGGGTAGTAACATATCCTCGGGTACAGAAGAAAATGTCTTCAATGCATTAATATTGATAGTATTATTTGTGCCTTAGAATTACGAATGCAGGATGTTAAAAAAATATTAAGTACTAAGAAGTGGTATGTTGCTTCAAAGATAATCCTTCAGGAATAGATCCCAAATGTCAGATTTAAAAAGCTTCACATAGTGCATAAACGTAAGAGCGGGAGGGCTGCAGGGAGCGAGGTAAAGAAGTTGCATTGTAGTTTTGCAAATATGACTTGTCTAAATTTTTGTTGATTTACTTGGACTTTGAAGTTCGCATTTTTCAAAGGGTGGAAGAAGTTAACACATGGCTCAGTTCCACCTGGTTCAGTCTATGACACTGGAGGTGTGAGTGCACATGAAATATTAGAGGGGACTCAGAAGAGATTGTTTTCTATTCTTCATCTTTTTTTCCCTAAAGGACAACTCAGCAGTGTCTGAGCTGGAGAACACTAAACCCCTACAGCCATAAGGACCTTCTTGTAACTGAAAATATCACTACTGCTACTTATTTTTCATTAGACTTGCCTGGTTTATTGTTGTTCAAGCTTTGCCACAGAGCAACCAGAGAGAAGCACCATAGCTGGCTAAACTCAGACCACTTCAAGTTTTTCAGGGACAAGAAAAAGGAGAGAAACATGCCCCTAGATGGCTGCTTCTTTTCCCATGTCCTGGTCAAACACAAACGGCTGCAAACTGATGGTCACAACATTATCGCACACTGTTATATGCTCTTACATGAGATGCTGAGATCAGCTCCGGTGTAGCCCCAAGGATGCTCCCTTGGAGGCATTCAGAGGGTGACTGTACAAGGCACTTTGTCACTCTGGTGCCACCGGCTTGTCTTTGGGCAGTGACTGAGACCAAAGGGCTAAAACCACTAAGAAAGGAGTGAAAAAAAGAGTAATTAAGTAATATCAAGCTGGGGAGGGACCAACACAGATGGGAAAGCAGCAGAGGAAGAAAGCATTTCAGGGAAACTCCATGGAAAAGGAAGGAGTCACGTGGTTAAGGAAAAAATAAAGAAAAATATAAAAAGAGGAAGAGGTGCAGAAATATTAGGTTGAAAACAGATAAGCATAACTAGAAATATAAAATACTGTGACCTAGACAGGAAGAATATCAGTACAGGGGAGAGAGAGAAACCACTGTAAAACCCCACAGTTTTCTAGGAAGGAGGATCTTATACTTAACCAGCCTTGCAGACCCAGGGCTATATAACCAACCACTGGTAAACATGGACCTTTGCAGCTCTTTTGCAAGCTCTTCTAACAGAGCAAAGAAAGGGTTCGTGTCTACAAAAGGCTTGCTGTGGGGAAGTCACCTGGGATGACCAGGGACCGGACCAGGGGTGGACAGGTATTGCTCCTGGTTAACTCCTCCTGCCAGCAGTGAGGGGCCTTCCTGGGTAAGGCAGCATGCTGGCAAATGAGGAGCATCAGCTAACGAACCTTCAGTGCTCAGAAAGAAGGGTGGTGCTGGCTGAGAGCTGGCCCAGCTCACGCAGGGATAGGCAGCAACAGAAACACAGGAACACCTCCCCAGCTGGGGTGCCCCACATCCCCTTTAGCTAAGTGGCTTTATGGGACACCCAAAACTGCCTGAGAGGGTGATTGCTCAAAGCTGGTAGCGCTACCAAGGAAGATGATCAGCCTGATTAAACAATAACCAGGGAATGACAAAGAGACATTGGGACAAAAAGGCAAAGTGGGAGATGCCGAGGAGGAGGAGGAGCAGCAGTGACCCTTGCTGGGGCACTTGCAGGCATTGCCTCACAGCATCCCCAGCAGCAACCTGGGGAGCGAGAAAGCAGCTGGCACTCAGCCAGGGACCTGCAGCACTGGAGTGGCATGGCTCCCCTCCTCAGGGTGCATGTGGGATCAAGTGGGACACCTGCCCACGGTGGTCCCTCAGCAGGGTGCCAGCTGCAGCATGGGTGCACACACTGCAGGGGCACCCACACCTGTACAGGAGGGTCTGCATGGGAGAACCTGCACCCAGGCACAGGGCATGGGGTGAGTAATGCACACTGCCTGGGAGAGTGGCTTTTAAATGTTTGGGCTAAAATGCTTGCTTAGACATCACTTAGAAATCTGGAGGCTTTTATTAACATCTTGTGTCTAGTACTGTGGTTTATCTGCTGTGATGCTGATTTCAGTCCTGAACATTGAGTTCATTGATTGCAGGTTAAATACACGCTGCTAATAAATCAATAAGTTGTTTTAATCCCAATTTGATTTAAACCACGTGAGCTGACTATTTTTTCATTGCAGTAGGGCTGCAAGTGCCAGTGATGCTGTATGAATCCAGGAATGTGTTCTTATAGCGGCAGCAGTAATTGTGACACTGGGGACACTATCTTGCACCAGTAATCTACCTTCCAATGTTCTCCTGATGGCGATCGCCAGAATAGATCTATGCACCATGCTCTTCGTATCTAGGTACAGGATAATTCTTTCATAGCTCTAGTTTCAAAGAAACATTTTGTCCCTTTCCAGTTGCCTGTAACGGTATTGTGGTATTGGATTATTTCAGACAAAAGTTTCAGTAGTGAGTAAATGAACTTGTGATTCCTAATGACAGCTGTGGGAGCTCATGTCTTTGCTACTGTCATTGTGTTGCTGGACCATGACTGAAGAAACAGCCGCAATTTGATCAGTTAGAGAAATGCAGTGAAATGCAGAGTAACACCAACTACGCGCATATTGAAAAGGTACCTAAAATAGACCCAAGCCAACCATCACTCTCTCATGACTGCTGGAGAGCTAAAATTCAGACCCAAATCAGGGCACCATCTCGATCATGAAATTGTAATTTTAATACTAAAAAGTGCAAAAGAACGCTCCGCTGTTCCTGTTATGCAGCATTATACACTGCCGATGCTGACGTGCTCCTGGGTAAATGTCAGCATAAGCTCTGCGTTGTGGATATATTTCATTGACGTGCTTGAGTATATTACTCTGTGATTTTAGAACAAAGAGTACAAAAGAATTTCAGGTCTCAGATCATTCCATTTCTGGGCAGGTTTCATAAAAAGGACCCAAATCCCAGCAGTTGGTGATAAAATACCCACTACAGACCTAGCTAAAATAAACAGGCAAATCCGTATGGTCCAGATCAGCACACGTCTGCCTGGATGAACCATCACAAATGATCTGTACGTAGAAGAAAAATGATCAGAAGGCTATATCTCGCTGGATATCTCATGAATATTTCCACTGCATTAAAAAGGAAAGAGACGAGAAGGTTGCTTTTCTGACTGAATTCTGACAGAGGAAAACAATGTATTTCTCAGGTCCATCATGAATTGACTGGAAAACGGCCCACACGCATCGAAAACGTATGTTTATGAGGAGCCGAATAGCATCCCACGGCTTCCATTCTGCTTCCCAACGCGACAGTGAATTTGCCCTCATTTGTTAATTCTAAACACGAAATGTCCCTCTATGCGTTCTGCAGGCTGGGAGCTGCTCTGGTAGAGCCGTGACCCCTGACCACTGTCTCTCCGCGGCCGCAGACGGGCCCGCTCCTTTGGGCCGGAGCCGCTCCTCATGGCGCTGCGCAGCTCGCTGCTGATGCTGGCTGCTCGGGGGAAACACCCGCCGCAAAATCAATAGTTCTTCGCTGATTAACAACCGATTTTCCACAATCCAAAACGCCGTGCCAGCCCCACTGTTAACTCGCAGCACGGGTCACACACCGACACAGCTCCACTGTGAATGTGCCACATTCAAAAACTCCCAATTTTTACAATTTTTGTAAATCGTTTTTTTTTTCTTCATTCCGCGAAGTCCTTCCAGCAGCAACACGACGGCAGGAAGCGCGCAAGCCCTCCCCCGGCCGTTCACCGCGGTAAGCGCAGGAAGCGCGCAGGAAACGCGCAGCCCGCCGCGCCCTCGGCGCTCACCGCCGCGGGGCGCCGCCGCTGGCCGCCAGGTGGCGCTGCAGGCCGCCCGTCAGCGGCACGCGGGCTCCGCGCAGCGCCGCGCGCCCGCGGCGGGGCCTTGGGCGCCAGCGGGAGGGGTGGGGGCGGCAGCGCCGGGCTGCGGACACGGGCGGGGCGCTGCGCGCTGTGCGCTGCGGGGTGCGACAAGGGCCCTGTCCGGTGGGTGTGGTTAAGCACGACTGCCTGAGTCCCCCGCTGAGCAGCGGGGCAGCTGTTGCCTTAGTCAGTGCCAATTGTTCTGTTCCAAGAAAAGTTCCTTGAATACGTGTAGTTCACGTCTTCACAACGGGCCGCGCAGTTTGCTGCAGGTAGGTTTTTATTTTGCACTAGTTTATTTATGTGCCCATCTGTTTCATCTCACTGTAGGGCTGAGGAAGAGGCTCCCGGGAACTCTGGGGAAGCAGCAGGACGTTGAATCATAGAATGGTTTGGGTTGGAAGGGACCTTCGAAGGTCATCTAGTCCAACGATCCCTGCAGTGAACAGGAACGTCTTCAACTAGATCAGGGTGCTCAGAGCCCTGTCCAACCTTGAATGTTTCCAGGGATGGGGTGTCTACCACCTCTGTGGGCAACCTGTGCCAGTGTTTCACCACCCTCTCTGTAAAAAATTTCTTCCTTATATCTCGTCCAAATCTGTCCTCTTTTAGTTTAAACCCATCACCCCTTGTCCTATCACAGCAGGCCCTGCTAAAAGACTGTCCCCATCTTTCTTGTAGGCTCCCTTTAAGTACTTGAAAGGCTGCAATAAGGTCTGTCCAGAGCCTTCTCTTCTCCAGGCTGAACAACCACAATTCTCTCAGCCTGTCCTCACAGGACAAGAGTTACAGCCCTCTGACCATTTTTGTGGCCCTCCTCTGGGCCCACTACAACAGGTCCATGTGTTTCTTCTGCTGAGGACTTCAGAGCTGGACACAGTACTCCAGGTGAGGTCTCACCAGACATCTCCTGGTCAGGTGTCCCTGGGAAGTCAAGGACAGAGTGTGGTGTGGCAGATAACGCTGAATACCTCAGGTCAGGCGATACGGGCTCTGGTGCCTCACCGCACTGTCTGCAAAGTGGGGACTGATATTTGTCTTTCAACGCAGGAGCAACACAGGTCCTGCAAGGATGCTGGCAAAGTGCTCCAGCATCCTCCAGCTCTGTGAAACCACAGTGGGCTGCTCCTGTGCCAAAACGCTGAAGAGCTCTTCAGGTAGGTAACCCAAAGGAGCTCCGTGTTTTGCAAATCTCTGCAGCAGGATTTCATTAGCATCGCTTTGGGAATGGCCTGTCCCTGCTCACACAGCCAGGCACACCTACACTGAAGGCTGCACGCATGACCAATCCTCTTCTGGTCAGCCTCTGCCCCCTCTTGCCTTCACCCACTGGTCTCACTCCAGGGCATCTGGCCAAGAGCACTGCCATGATGGACAGCTAGAGCAAATGGTTTGCGGAGGTTAAAGCCAGGATTGTTAGATCATCTAATCAAATCTCTATTTAATACAAGCCCTTAAATTTACTCAGGGTCTCCTCTCATGAACCCTCTGTATGTGCCTTGCTAAAGTATGTCTTCTTGCAGGGTGTCCAGCATGCTTTATCAACAGACTATTCAGCTTCACCATTTCAGACATGCTTCATTTTCCATTTGATTTTTTTTCCATTTTATCCACCTGCCTGTGGTTCTTATCATACCTTCTCATACCTTAAAGAGTTTAAAGAGCTCTTTACCGCCCACATTTTTTTTCTCCTGAAGGTATTTATAACTGTAACCAAAGTCTTTTTCATAACCCCATCAGCAGGAAGGCTTGTCCTTTGCTACAAGGCAATCCCTCTGAGTCTTGCTTCAGCTTCACGAGTCTTTCTGCACTGCTTACGATTTTTCGGCAAATGAATGTACTTCTTACAGATGAACAGCGTTGGCGTGTAACACATCAAATGGAAACATGCACCACGATGTACAATCAAAGGTCCTGATTCTCATTCACCTTAGAGACCTTTAGCTAACTCTGGCAAATTACATTTTGTTTAGGTCCAGTATAGCCCCACTAAAATGTTGGTGTTGGAAAGGGGCCAGCCTGTAAATAAGCAGTTGACTTTCAGTTATTTTTATTGACTTAATACTAAACCACTGACCATACCGTTAGGGTTACTGCAGTTTTGCTTCTTTTGCATTACTAGAAGCACGCAGTGACTAACACACGCATACCCCCAGTTGGCTGTGCATGTGTCCTAGTATTTTATAGTGGAGTACAAAGATTTATTTCCATCTTCCTTTATTTAGTGAGAGCAGAGGTGCAGTTCCTGAGAGGGATGCTGCTCCGTGTTAGAGAGGAGATGGGAGATCTGACCAACTTCTCTCCAGCCTTACCTTGGCATAACTTCATTCACTCCTTCATGGATACGCACATCTGATTTATGTCAGCATTAATAAAATATACCCTGGACTGCCTTGCTAAGACATCCCTGCTTCTGCATTCAGAAATTTCCTTTGTTCCCTTTCAATACACCATTATTAACAGCTAAATAAGGGGGCTGAAAGGTGATAAATACATCTGCATTTCTAAGCGTGGCTGATGCTTTCTTTCCTTAAAATTACATGTGGCAACTACTTGCCTGAGTCATTAATTCCCCTTTTACAGAGACTGCCTCCATTATTTTTATGCTTTGTCCTTGATGTTTCTTTAAATTGTCCCTGTTTTCCATGTCAGAGAGCACAAGGTGCTGTACCCCATTAAGGACAGCTAATACATGGACAGAGAGGAAAAATGAGAGAGATTAAACCAGAAAGAAATGCATACTAAAAACATTGCAGAGTACTTAACAGGAAAACCTGCTGATCACATGAAAGCAGTCTGGTAAAGGAGGCTGTTAGAAAGCAAATGCACATGTCTGAGGTGGAAATACAATTAAACCACCCGAGTAAAATAACTGAAAATGTAGTAGTGAGGTTAATAATAAACTCCTCTCATGAAACCTTTAAGTGTAGAAGGGAAATTACACTGCCAGTCATCATCTCTTTGTTCAGGAGCTTATTAAAACCACAGCAGCACCACTTTTCCAATGGAAAACTTGGATATGCACGAGCAGGAACCCAACTGGAAAAAGGCAGCTGCATCCAGGAGAGCTCCTTGTGGTCACAGAGGAGGGACGATCCCGCTGCAGATGCTAATGCAGTATTTTCATTAATTGGTTCATGCACATATTGTGAATGTGCATCACAAACACGGCTTATTGCTCACTACTACTCCCTGGCTTCCTTTTATCTCATTCTGCCTCGCCTACCTTGCAATTTAAAGCCCCATATTTCAATTTCATAACAGGACAATCTATAGCAAAATCTTCTCTCTGCTTCAGTCATTCTGGCTCAATTTTATTCTTGCTTCACTAGTAGTCAGCTCTGTTCATACTGCCTGTCCTTTCAGCTTCATGCTTTGCCCTCCCAAACCCCCTCCTTAAATTCCTTTTTCCCCTTCTCTCCTCCTGCCTCTCCCTTGGTGTGTCAGGAGTTGGGGATGTAAAAAGACTGGAGAAATCAGGAACCTTGTGGTGGGGAAGAAAGGGACTAGGGATGAGGATGTGCGTAAGTGTGGGTGCCTGCATAATTGTTACCCAGTAAAAGGGGCAATAACAAAGACAGAAAAATCCTGATGAAAACAACGCATTTACAAAAACATTTCAGCTTTGTTTTTTATTGAAAGTGAAAGCTCTGTCAATACAATTTGCTGAGACTCAGAAACCTTTAAATAATTAGAATAACTTTTCTGCATCTAATTTGAAAAGTGCAAGGGTTGCCAAAATAGACATTGTTTCCCTGTATTCTTCTGTGGTTATATTATAAGCACACACTCAAACATGCATTCATATTGGGAGCTTGTAACCCTTAGCTGCAATTCTCCAACTAGAAAAATCTCAAGATAAGGACACCAGTGCAAGATTTCATAATGATTTTTTTTATTATGTGTTTTCTGTTATGATAATATAGTTACAGTGCGAAATTAAAAGTCATCTTGAAATGGCTTTAAACATAAATGTTAAGCACTCAGGGAGCCTTGCAAAGACAGAATTTGGGCTAGGTGCGCTGTTCTCAATGACTTTCAAAGCCCTTTTAAAACTTTGGTTAACACTGTGAACAGTGCCTCTGTTTTGAGTAGGAGATTCCAACTTTCTATGAACCTTCTAGATGTAGAAACCTACAGCCTCCATATTTATTGTACTGTTCTGTACTTTTAGATGGCAACTATTTTGGAAGAGGGGTCCTATTTATGTGAATCTATATAGGTTTCTGTATGACTGGAACACTACACTCAACATGAAAATGGGTAACTTCAACACATGGACAGTGGGATCGAGTGCACCCTCACAGATGACACCAAGCTGAGTGAGTGGTGCAGTTGATTCACTGCAGGGTTGGGATGCCATCCAGAGGGACCTTGACAGGCTTGAGGAGTGGGCCCACATGAAACTCATGATCTTCAACAAGGCCAAGTGCAAGGTCCTGCACCTGAGTCAGGGCAATCCCCAATACCAGTATAGACTGGGGGATGAACTGATTAAGAGGAGCCTGTGAAGAAAGACTTGGGGATCCTGTTGTATGAAAAATTGGACGTGAGCTGGGATTAGGTGCTTGCAGCCCCAAAAACCAACTGTATCCTGGCCAGCAGGTCGAAGCAGGTGATTCTGCCACTCTGCTCTGCTCTCATGAGACCCCACCTGGAGTACTGTGTTCAGCTCTGGGGTCCCCAGCACAAGACAGAAATAGACCTGTTGGAACAGGTCCAGAGGAGGGCCATGAAAACTATCAATCAGAGGGATGGAACTCCTTTCCCATGAAGAAAGGCTGAGAGAGCTGAGGTTGTTCAGCCTGGAGAAGAGAAGGCTCCAGGGAGCCTTTCAATATACAAAGGGGGCTTTTAAGAAAGACGGAGAGAGACTTTTTGCCAAGGACTTAGTGACAGGACAAGGGCCAACAGTTTTAAACTGAAAGGAGTTATATGTAGATTGGATATAAGGAACAAATTTTATACGAAAGAGTGGTGAGGCACTGCAACATGTTGCCCAGAGAAGTATTGGGATGCTTCATCAGTGGAAGTGTTCAAAGTGAGACTGGATGAGGCTTTGAGCAACCTGATCTAGTGGAAGATGTCTATGCCCATGGCAGTGAGGTTGGACTAGATGATCTTTGAAGATCCCTTCCAACCCAAACCTTTCTATGAGCACCAGATGTGCTCTCTCCTGTTGCCTCTCCTGTCTGAAAGAAGAAAAGCAAAGCTGAGTATAAGCATGCAGGAAGCCAGCTGAAGCACCTGACCAGGCTGCCCAGGGACAGTGGCCCTGCACACCCTGCTGGTGTCGCAGCCCCAGTGCAGCAGGCATGGAAGGAGGCCACCAAGGGTAAAGTGAAACAGGCAGAGATAAGGGAAGATTCAGGGAGAAATATTTATGAGAGCAGAACCGGCTAATATTTCATGGTATCTCATTTTCTGTATGCGGGATACTTCTGAAGGAGGGGTGAGAGTGAGCAGCAGCTTTGTTTGCAAGAGCTGCCTTTCACTCCAGCTGTTTGTTGGATTTGCCACTGGCAGGATTTGGGCTTGCCTGCTGTTTTCTCTTTTGATTTTTGCTAGTTCAACGTGCCCTGGGGGAGCCTTGGAGAGCCGCTTCCCTTTCCCCTGTCCTTATTGCTGCTGCTCACTGTTTTCCTGCAAATTGTTTTCTCTGCTGCTGCTATGGGTTTTCATACTTCGAGTGTCTTTCTAAGATTTTCAAGGCTGTGATGGCTCCCAGTACGAGGTCTTTGGAAGCAAGCAAGTTTGTTTGTATCAACCAATCCCGGACAAAAGAATGTATAATTAACACTTAAAGTCATCAACACAAAGCTCATAGCAGCGTGGTGGTAAAGCCAGACTTTTAATTCTCAGATCACCATAGGGCTCTGCTGTGGGCCTGACCTAACTGAGTCTCCTCATAGAGTACATGGATGCCATCAGGTGTGGACCATGGGGGTCCTGGTGCCAGCAGTAGGCCCTGCCACTGGTGCTGTTGTCACGCCCCCTCCACCGCTGTGCTCCTGGCCAGTCCAGCCCCTTGAAAGGCTTGTTAAAGAGGAAAGGGCAGGGATACAAAGGGGCACGATGCAAGAGGATGTATCCTTCTAGATAGGCTGTGGACACACAGGCCATCTCCCAAGAGAAGCACTGGAACTATTGGTTCATAAATTGAGGGAAAAAATTAAAACTGGAGAAAGCAGACCCCATATTTTATTTAATATCCCCGTGATTAGTGAACTTGTAGAAAGAGAAATGCAGGGTCAGTGCTTCCACAGCCTGGGGGGACTCAAAGCCATACCTGCTACCAACCCAGGTGGGAGCACCAGGTGACATGAAATCCCTTTTTTTTCCCTCTCTGGCTTTGTGATTCCTGCCCTCGCTGCTGTCCATCCTCTGGTGTCACTTCAGCCAGTGTACAGAAATCACAATTTCTTTCATTTCTGGCATGACTAGTGTATATCCTCACAGAGAGGACATGCCTCTGGAAGGTGACAACTGTGAGCTTAAGCCATCCCAGCTGGGTTTGGTCTGAAGGTAATTGCTGAGTGATGCAGTCAAGGAGAGGCCAGGGCAAAAAGAGCCTGGTAAACATGGGGCTCACAGGGATGCAGGGACACATCCCCAGTTTAGGTGCCTGTAGGATGGTGCTGCAGCTGAAAAGAAAGATTTGGGGTGGCATTGGGTCATAAAATTGGACTTAAGAGAATCAGACCTTCCATAAGCTCTAATCTTAATGGTGGATGGTAAAAGGGTAAGAATCCCTGGTGTGCTTTTCAACTGACTGTACAGTGATATAGCCTCTACGTTTAATTCTCCTCCAGTTAAGCTTAAGCTTGAGCAGAAACACTTGAAAACACGTAAACAAGAAGTGACATAATCCAGACTTTAAACACCTGCCCCAGTAGTCTAAAAGAAAGCTTTTAATAAAGGGGGAAATAAATCTCTGACAGAAAATAAACCTTAGGGAAAAAAAAATAGGCAAAATCTGAATATATGCTGAGAAGAAGCAGGGGAAGAAGAAGAGGGTTTTCCTTTGGGATAGGAATAAGATCCAGAAATCATACTTGAAAAAAAATAACCCTCAAATCTCCTCCCGAAATTGTGCAAGCATTTTGCAGTCCCTGAACGCCTCCAGCTTCCTCCTCCTGCAGTGGATGAGGTTCTCATTATATGGCCTTCTTCGCTATGAAATTTAAATTACTTAACTATAAATTGCTTTCTAAGCAGGGTCTGGCACCTTGTATTTTAGTCAAAGTCACTGGTGATGTGTCCACATTTCCTGGAATTGTATTCAGAAAGACTTCTATCGATTTAGACTTCCACGCAGATCTACTATTCCCAGCAAAATTCTCCAGGGGGTGAAGTTTGTTTTTTCAGACCACTGACAATCCTGTATCACCAATCAGACAGGGCACTTGACAAAAGCAGTTTGGGGAAAATAGAGACAGTTCATTTGATGGAGAAAATAATGTAAGAAAATTCTATTATTCTGGATGTTTAATTTGATTTTCTTCCTCCTGGTTTCATCTCACGCCTAGACCTTGTTCTGGTGAGAGGCTGGGATGAATAACTGAGCCTGACTATAGCACATGGTAGACCTGTGAATTACTTTGGCCTCAGTCTTGCAGTGAACTTTGTGCAGATGTAGAAGTCCACCTGTATTGCTGGATTAATGAATCCATGTAAGGTGAAGCCCTGTGCAAGCTCATGCAGAGAGCCTGTCAGCTACCTCTGAGGGTCCTCAGTTGTTAGAGGAAAGCATGAAGGTGTGAGGAACTGCGAGGATAGAAGTCCTACGGAGGAAGGAGCTCTTTGCCAGCCTCTGCTGGAGCTGGAGAAGAAATTGGCCTTGCCCAGGACACATTTGCCTTTTATTGGTAAGACTGGTAGGACTGCTCCTGGTAAGGTGGAGATACATTTTAAATTTGGGGTTAAAAAAATACTATTGTTTCTTTTTGCTCTCCATTAAACAAGAGCACTGAGCACAACTCTGTTCTGAAGGTTTGATCATGAGATCTCAGACAAACAAGGACAGGAAGTTGCAAAGGAAAAAGCTTCTCCTTGGGAAGGTGTCCCTTAGGCAGGGCTGCATGTCTGCCTGAGCGCTCTGCACCCGGGCATCACCTCTGGGGTGACCACCAGTGACAAAGCAAGAGGCAGCACAGCTGGAGCCGGAATTGCAGCCATGTCTGAAGAGCCCACCTTTGGCCAGGGCTCAATGAAGGAGGCAAAAGGAGAGATGCAGGCAAAGCCCTGCAAAGCTTTGGGTTTTGAATATACGTTTTTTTCTGTGACTAGGGAAGAGTTGCTCATCAAGGGGATGCAGATAAAGCAATTGGGTTTCCTGGATTTCTGAGCTGGACTTTGAGCCAGTGCTATTTATATTATTCAGGGAGCACTGCTCAGGTAATTTAATTCCATGAAAACTTCTGCCAACAGCTTCTCTCAGGAAAGTAACATCACTCCACTGTACTTACTCTACTGTCCTTTATTTTTTGAAATCTAGAAGACTGGACAACCTTTATTTGTTGTTATTTAATATTTTATGTGATCCTTATATCACTTCAGGGTCTGCTTCTTTTTGTTGTTGTTGTTGTTTTCTCCCAGTTACCATGTTAAGAAATCAGGCAAGCAAGTTTTACTTCCAGGAGGCTATAAGCAGTTCAAGAAAACGTTTTAATAATTAAAATGCCTGTTTTATTGCATTCCTGTCTAGACCAGCAATATCTAAAAGGTATAAAAGGCATGTAGCTCCCTATTGAGGAGAAAAGGTCTGTTTATCACAAAAAAGCCTATTTAGCATTGAAAGAAGTATCTTAGTTTTCTTTAAGAGCTTAAAAACTTCTTATGCTTCCTTTAGTTATCTAATTCTGTGCTATAGTCACTTATTGTCTCTGTTTGAAATCAGATTATGAATTCTTTATGACCGGAGCTTCTTTATGTGCAAAGAGTGCTGTAAGACCTTCATTCTGGTTCATTCCATGTGATTATCTATTCTCTGCAAAAATGTAGTGCGCAGACGTGGATGAATGCCTTTATTTACCCTGTAGTCATGTGAATTACTCAATAGCAATGTTCTACTGAAAGCTGTGGACAAACAGTGGCTGATGCTCTGACCCTGTTAAAGTCAGCATCAAAGATACCATCAAGCTACTAAACAGCAAATATTTCATTTAGAAATTCTAACGATGCTTAACACCTGACCTGACATTGTGATCAGGTGAATCTGCATGGGTACAGCCAGCCTGTGTGTGAGTGAAAGGAGCACACTCAGGATTTCAGGTGATGTTTTTTATCTATCACATGAAAACACTCTGGCATAAGAAGGAGTAGCTGTGTTAAAAAAAAAAAAATTCTACATTTAAAAAATGCAGAGGCATAAACTTGACATCAGTCACAGAAAGCTGGAAGAACAAGAGGAATCTGAAAAAATAAGGATGATCATTGCTATGTGATGCATCCAAGTACAGATACTAACTAGCTTTAAAAAAACTTTTATCCTACGTTCTGCTTGGCAAACTTCATTCATGCACACTATAAATACAGGTAGAGGTGAAGGCAATGACTTATGGGGAAAGAAAGGACTAGCAAACACAGCTCCAAAAATTATATATATTTTAACACTTAATCCTTTAAAGGATTCTGAGAAAGATAAATTAGTCAGACTTTACAATAAATAGTGATCTAGAAAGGACTGATCCTCTCATAGAATGACTTTGGTGACTGTGACTCCATCTCTACATTTTAATCTAGCCAGCAACTGTTATAACAGTGAAGTTAATATATTTGTGTCATGGAGCTCAGGTGGAATTTGAAATCACTGTGCTGCGCTTGGTCATGGGGGTTTATATATTGCATTGTAGGTAAGGTTTTTTGAAGTCTATCCAAATATACAGAGTATTTAAAAAGCAATATGCATGACTGACCTTACACAAAGTTCCTTTTTTTCCTTTATTAATCACAAAAAATGTTATTTTTGACCAGATATTTCATTTAGTGAATTTCACCAAGAGCACAGGAGCAGAGGATGGATTATCTAGACAGGCTAGACATATTTATGTCAGCTAGCTTTGAGGAAATTTCTCTGAGAGTATTTTAGGACTTATTCTGAGCAACCTCTGAACAGTTGATAATTTCTGAAAATTGCAGGTGGACAGGGAGTCCCAGAGGGCTGGAAAAATGTAAACAAAATCTATCTTAGGAGCAAGACAAAAATCTATGGGACATACAATGATGGATGAGTTTAACTTCCTTACCTAGAAATGCTCTCACTGAACAGTCCCTTAATAACAAAAAAACAGACAATATACAATTCTGTTAAGAGCAAATCACATTTCCAACAAATTCCTTAACATGGTTAGAAACCTAGTGAAAACACAGGGACCACAGACAGAATTTATATTGACCGTACCACAACTTTAGACAATCTCACACAATGTTCTCATAAGCAAGCTGAAGGAAAATGACCCTCAAAAACATTGAGGTGGCTGTCCAACTGACTGTGAACCACTATTTGAGTTTATCATCCAATGGGTTATTTAAATGCAATGATACAAGAGATGGGGCCCTGTAGTTTGTCCTGATCTGTTTGATTTTATTCCTGCTGCAGAAAAGGATCTGGAAGATGACAATGGATTGCCATTAAAAGTACAAAATACAGTGCTGTTGCAAGACATTCAAATGCCCTTCTTGGATGCATTAACAGGTATAAAATATCGGAAGTGGTTCTTTCACTTGGCTTGGCACTGGTGACCTCAGCTGGAAAACCATGCCCATTTTTGGGCTGGCTTTTTTAGTAGAATGTAACTCTATGAATCACTCAGCTCAGAGGTGAGCACACGAATGGTAAGAAATGTGGCTTCTTGGGAGTGGCCAAAAGAATTGAGTCTGTCTTTTCTAGAAAGAAGACAAGGATGATCTGAGTTTTGACATGCACAAAATATGTACTCTTCCTATAAAATCATCAGGAAAACAAGTAATCTCAGTTGCTGAGAGCAAAGGTAATTTAGATTGGACATTGTCCCTTTAATTGAAATTACAATTGAGCATTGGTTACTGCAGGCACTGCCAGCATCCTCTACACTGAAAGATTTTAAGAGCAGCTGAGGATGGTGTAAATCTGTTCTATTTTATCTCAAGGATTAGGATAGACTAAGTCAGGGCTGCTTGTTCTGCCAACTGTCCGTAGATTGCTTGGACACGTTGCCCAACCTGCTGCCAGCAAGAAGCCAGCATGACTTGGGTGAGCTGTTTGGGGGTGGCAGCCTCTGCCCAGCTCACAGCTTCACAGAAAGATCTCATATAGTGGGTGCACATCATCTTCCCCCACCAGAGAAGGACCAGAGCCTTTCTGGGAGGATGGTGGTTAGGAGCAGGCTGTTGCCAGCGCCATTTATCTGCTCGGAGCTGATTCTCTGCTCAAGTCTGAGGATTATCTAGAAAATGGGGGAGCCAAGTATAGGTTGTGTGAAATACAAGGGTGGCAGCAGTATACACCCCAATCTGCAACAGAAGGAGATGACAGAGTAGCTGTTCCTGGTCTCAAGATATCCATACTGAGGTCCTGGGACACCTGGTGGACCATGAGCACGGGGTTCAGTGGTCCATAACTGGCCTGCAGAATCGTGATAGTTATTCCCCATTAAATTTGTGCCAATAAAGCTAGATGGTACTCTGGGAAATATTCTGAACTTTGGCACTGATCCGCTGTTTGAAAATGTGTGGAAATCATTAGATGAAATGACCTCTTGAGGTCACTTTCAACCTTATGTTGTAGATATTTCTGTGAAGTAGTAGAGTAATTTCACTCCTCTTTGGAGTAGCAGCAGGAATAAAAATGGAAGAGCAAATAATAGATAAAAAATGGTATAGTTCCAGTATCCACTATGGATAGAGCAAGTTCATGAGGCTTTTCTCTTTATGCTATACATAATGGAGCATTAATGCAGATTTGGAAGAGATGGTGTGTTAAAAACTATGTCATTTGAGAATTATGCAGTATCTCATCTTTAGTGAAAATTTCTGGCAAATAGCTAAACTACATTAAACTGCATTACTTGAGAATTACAAATAGTGTAATTTGAGAGGAAGGTTGTGACAGTTAGAACTATTTGCCTTGTCTTTCCAGAAACGATGAGATGCCTTATCCTTCTCAAATGCCAAAATTGGTCAAGGATTTCTGAAAGAACAATATTCCTTTAAACAGTGTGATAAACCCCAATCCTTAAAGTTCCACTTGCCAGGGAAGAAAACAAATTAAAGTTTCTGCATATGGGGTCTCACTGATACGTACTGAATTTCAAGCTGCAGGGCAAGAAATCTGGCGTAGAAAGACCCAGTTTTCATGCTTTGGGAATTCACATCTTTGAAAGCTGTAATGTCATTACACTGACACACAGAGTTGGATAAGGTCATATTTTTACTTGGGAGCTGCTACTTGTGCTTATCAGAGGAATCCCCTGGCATACAAATGCCTGGCACAGCCCCATTCTCTGAAGGAGAGCACTGATTTGGCTGACAATATGCCCGAAGAGCTATCTGAAGTTTCAGTTGTACGCGCAAGCCTCAGCAAAGCACTGCAGGGGTGGCCCATCCCTAGGGCAGGATGGCACTTCAATCCAGTCCTAATTATTAAATTGCAATGTATGCCACCATGTTTCTGTATCCAGCCTTCACCTTTAAACAGATAAGAAATCAAAGTGTTTGAACATGGTGAATAGGAGCATAAGCTGTTTACATAATCACTGTTTACATTCTGTTAGAGGTGACAAAATCATCAAGAAAAAAATTGTCACTGTTGATAAAGAGCATATCAATAAACAGCAGATTAAGCAGGACACAGAGAGCCTTGCAGCCCAATTATACATAATTTGCCATGGACATGGTTTGAGAAAGAAATGCACACAATGACTTAAGAGAAAATTGCTTAGCTTGGCCAGATCCTTATTAACAAAACAACAGTGCCTGAGGGCAAATTGTCCTTGAAAAATGACTCGTGGGAACAATATCAGTCTTCATCCTTTGCCTTGTGATGAAGAAGGGCCCTTTCAGCCTGTTCCCCATCCCCTTTAAGGTATGATGCTAGCCTGAGCTGCTTCAACATCTACCTGACCCATATGCTTGCCCACAGCTGCTTAGACATGCACACTCACCCTTGGAGAGCCAGGGTCTACACCGCTAATCTGTTACGGGCCTTCAGCAGCTTGTTTTTGGGGATCTATGCAGTAATTTCTTCCTACCTGACAGCCAAGGTGCCATGGATTTGGGAGGCTGCGATACCTCTCCCACCCCCGGTCTGCTGTTTTATTTAGCATTCCTGCATCCTGCCCAAAGTATTATTCCCACCTTTTCCTGCTCTAATGCATCGACTGCAAGCACAAAGGCAAACCAAATCACCAGAGAAATGAGCGTATGAGCCTACCAACAGTCTAAGGAAAGTGTCTCTGCTGCTATATTTTATCCTAGCTGTTTGTGAAAAATGTGCTTTTTGTTCCACCACATCTTCAGCAATGATCCCATGGGGCATTTTGTTGATCATATTTCAGAGTGACAGTAAGCTTACAACACATTTTCAAAACTGGAATTTATTGAGGAGGAGAAAGATGGTGACTTGTCCATTGTTTTCAGGTAACAAAAAAGGGCTTTTACCAGTCTTTTAGAATTCCATTAAACTATCATGAATATTAAGGACAGATTGTCAAAAATGACAGCCTAAAAAAGATTGAAAGGTGCTATGTCTTACCTCGTGACTTCATCTTTCCTGAAAAGATTAACTATGATCTATTGCCTAATAGAAGTAATGACAAAACAACAGGCTAGAATAGGAAAATAATATCTTAATGAATATTTGGATGAGCTCTAATTACTCAAATCACCATTCCAATGGCAAAATCTCATAAATCACTGAGCACTTTGTGAGTTTGTAGGAAATGGGGAAAATCCTGAAGAACACAAACAGGATGAATCCAGAGGACAGCCATATTATCACCTTTGGAAAGGAGGGATTCAGATTATGAACACAATACCTGGCTAGGGAACAGTACCATAGAAATGGACCTTTAATAAACTAGAAAATAAGTCTTTCTGTTCCAAGTATCATATGGAAGGCATGAGTGGTAAATCCTGTTCTTCACATGACACTGGTAAGATCTTGAGAAGAGCAATATTTCTTGTACTGGAATCCGTATTTTAAGAAATATACAGATGTATAAAGAAGACTTTTATTTATTATGAATTAAAAAAAGAATTTCTAGGAAAAAATGCTTTTTTGTAGAAAAGCAGAGATGAGGGGAGGTATAGGTACTAGCTGTGTAGAAGTTTGCAGTCAATGGGAGAGAGTTCAGTTATTCTCCATTTGCACTGAGACAGTAACCTGAGAACATACAGTAACAGTAAGACTTAAGTAAAATATCAGGAGAACTTCCTTACCATCAGGACAGTTAGGTACCTCATCAGGAGATGGCTGGATTATCATCGTGGGAAGTTTAGACAAATGTCTTCTGGCTTGAGATCAATGGTTGGACTACATGTCCTTTTGTGCCTGGCATTTCTACAATTTGTTTCTTCCTAGCGTGTACCTGGATTTTCAAAGCAATTCAGTTTGTGCCACATTCAAATTCCAGCTGCAAGTGCTTTGTTTTGTTGGCCATATGCTTTTGAGCGCGGAGCAGTGTGCTATATTTGACTTGCAAGGCTCCAGGGACATCCTGCTGGAACAACGCAGAGAAGAAATACTGGGAAGTTAAGTGAAGAGGGAAGGAGGAATATATTAGCCCTGTATCTTAGCGTCCCTGTTACAAACACCGCTGACATAGGGTCGGTTCCTCAGTCTTGTTGGGCTCAGCTAGTCACAGGCTGTTTGCAAGCTCAGCGCAAGGGTACTGTGTAACACGTATATTTACAGTATCGTGACCACTGCTAGAGTTTAATGAGAATTTCAGTGTGGGAGGAGATGCCATGAACAGATGGAAAGGCAGCAGTGATCTGCAGACATACTGACGAGGAATGCAGGCCAACTGGGTGCTGACCAAGCCCAGCTGTCCATCTCTCTGGTCTAGTCTATTCAAGACGAAAAAAGAGACTGAGTTTCAAGTAACACTCCCAGCGCATGAGTTTCTGTTTGGTGTTGATATAGTGTGACCCTTTTCCCATTGCCTGTCTTACCCATAACAAAGATGCCATCTTCATTGTAATGTTATTGGACAGAGAAAACACCTTCATATGTGCCTTTTCGTGTTGCCTGCCTAATGTCTCCTAAAATGTTAATACAATTACTGTATACAACATATATAATAGTATATGGTAAGGAACTATCTCCAATTTGGCCAGCTAGCTCCCCAAACTCCCTGCAGGCTTGGGTAGGCAGGAGAATGCTCTAGGTCTTTGAATTTATCTGCCAGTCTCCAAGTGCTCAGACTCTACAGTGCCATAAAACACTCATGATCTCAGAGATGCTATAATCCACTGTTGTGTTTTAACCCCAGCTGGCAACTAGACACCACGTGGCTGCTCGCTCACTCCTCCTCCCCCCCTCCCTGGTGAGAAGGGAAGAAAAATCGTAAAGAAAAGAAGTAATACTCATGGGTTGAGATAAGACCAGTTTAATAATTGAAAATTATAATAGTAATAACCATAAAATTGGAAGATAACAAAAAGAGAAATAAAATCCAAGAAAGACAAGTGATGCACAATGCAATTGCTCATCGTTTGCTGACTGATGCCCAGCTAGTCCCCGAGCAGTGATCAGCCCCCACAACCACCTACCCCCAGTTTATATACTGAGCATGATGTCCTATAGTATGGAATATCCCTTTGACTAGTTCAAGTCAGCTGTCCTGGCCATGCTACCTCCCAGGTTCTTGTGCACCTGGTCACTTCAGAGCATGGGAAACTGAAAAATCCGTGACTTAGGATAAGCACTACTTAGCAACAACTAAAACATCAACATATTGTCATCCTTATTCTCATGTTAAAACACAGCACTGTACCAGCTACTAGTAAGGAAATTAACTCTGTCCCAGCTGAAACCAGGACAACCACTTATCACCTTAAAGATGCACTCTGAACACCAGTTTTCAAAATACATCTTTATAAAAACCAGAGCAGTGTCAGCCAGTTATTTCCATACAGCAAGGTCCAAGCCAGAATGAACTATTGTATTATGAAACCAAGTCTCCAGCCAAGACCAAGAAACTTCCCTTTCTGCTGGTTCACAGTATGAGGTGTAACCCAGCTGCCTTGCAAGTCAGTTTGCAAACCTTTGTCACATAATACCCGCTTACCGTGGTGACTGCCAGCTGTCTCAAGTGTCGCTGCTGTCAGCCCAGCTGGGGTTTTAGCCAGTGAGATGGAGGATTATAGATTCACACAGGGATGATTTAGCCTTCAGGCAGGGCGAAGCATGTATGCAGAGAAGTTTGCTTGCATTTGGCAATACTGGTTTAAGTCCACATCTGGTTACGCTAAAACAATCTATTCTGTCAACAAGGATTCATGTAGGTCTGAAACATAAAGACGTGGGAGGTTCCTTTATGATTTCAAGAGAAATTGAAGCAAATCTTTTGACTTTTCAAGGATAAAAAAATATGCATCAGCTTAAGGCTCTTTCAAAAAATCCCAACACGGGGAAAGAAAACATTTTCTTTATAAGGAATAACTCCAGGGAGTAACCTGGAGCTGTTTCTCTTTTGAGGGCATTTCAGTAACTTGTTGTTTCAGACACAGAGAAAAGCTTGTATGCCTGAACATTTGTCTGCTTGGGTTTTATTTATTGTATCATGTCGTCTACTAGAAGATATGTCTTCTTACAAGCTTGCCTGACATATGCTAGGACACTGCTGCTACAACAACATTACTTCATTAATATAACATTACATTACAAACAAAACATGGAATAAAACACTTAACCCTCTTTGTATCAGGACCAAGGGCAAGTAGCCTTTTTCAACCATACAGCTTCGAACTTTCATTTTTCCATACCCAGGGCCTGCTCAAAATATAAGCAAACTGACGAGGTACCAGGCCTCGGGAAGAGCTCAGAGGCTTCTGATATGAGTTATATGAATACAGGGGAGGTATGGTCTGCATTATATTATATTATATTATTTCACATTATCTGAAAAGGCAGATTTAAAAGAAGATTGAAGGTGCAAAGGTTAAATCATAAGGCAAGTGCTTGAAGAGACCACTTTAAGTTCAACAGGCAATCGTAATCACAGTACTTCTGATCCTCAGATGCCTGAGTTTGCATTTCTGCTAACATTCTTGTAACACATTTTTTTTTGTGCATGCAGTTCTCTAGGCTGAAAAGCAAATAAACACCTTCCCTTCTGTGTAATTATCTTACTCCTGAAAGTTATCTCCAGAGGTTACATCTTTTGCCCTGCCCCATCAGCCTTTGCCCCTTGAGCAAATGCTGTAGTTGTGAGATGTCACCTGGAATACGGCTCAGCACCAGCGGGATACTGACTGGCACAGTTTTCAGAGGTGTTTCCTGGCAGCAGATGTTTGGTGAGGGTGTTGACTTCCACCTGTACCTATGCCTGGAGGACGTCCCCTAAGCAAGTTCTTTTGCATGTCCGTTTCCCACCTCTTCCAGCTTCATCACTGAAGCCCATAGCACAGAGGGATAATTGAATCTTTTCAGCGCTCAGGATTCAGCTCTGAGTTTCAAACTTATTTTGCCTTATATATAACGCATTCATGTTAAATTAAAATAATGTTTATTTTTGTGATGGTTTACATCAAGATATGCACAGCCCTGTTCACTCTGCATGTCTCCCTCACACTATGTTGCACCGTGGCACGCCTGTCTCACCCTGCTTTGTCCCTGCATGGTATTTCAGAGCTCTGGGAGGCAGGTACAACACACCTTGCTCGTACCAACTGCCTGTGTGACCACCGAGGCCCAAAGGGGCATTTGCAGTCCTTCTTTCCAGGAATCTGTCACTGGTTGCTATAGTGATAAACAAGTGGTCTTATTAGGAAAAGGAACAAAGCACTAGAGAAAATTATTTCAAAATGGCCTGTATGCATATATAAACAGGCAATCTCGTTCTTCATTGTCAGCTCAGGCAGCTGGTTTCTTGTTTCTGCAACAGCACAGACCCCACGTACATTATTTTGGCAAGTTCAGCCCAGTCTTCACTACCTGTCTTTTCTGACACACAGAGTCCTGTGTGTGAGTGTGGAGCCTTCACGTATGAGCTGGACGATTCAATTTCTTGGGGGCTTCCACAACTGGAGAGTGTAGGAAAATGTGCTCTTTTAGAAAAAGTGTTAGGTGATCTAATGAGGCTGAAATAAGTCTAAAGGAGCAGAAAAGGACAGGAGAAATTATGCCTCTGCTGCATCCTGTGCTGCTGCTTCCTTCCCCCCCCCCCCTTCTTCACCCCCTTCTGATGCCAAGATACCTCTATGCAGACACTTAGGGTGGTGGTCTGTGCCTGTCAGATGGCGGAATATTACTTTCTCTATAGATTGTCTGGCTTAAGCATTGGTTTTTTGGGCCTCCACTGATGTATAATAAACCTGTTCTCATTTGAATCCCTAGATACACAGTGACTCCACTGAGATCAGGCTTGCGCCCTTGCGTGTGCAGCAGACAGCAGATGTTCTTTGACACTCCTATGAGATGCAGCCGCAATGCTCTTTTTTTTTGCTAATCACACCTTTTGATTGACTGAGTGATGCCAAAAGGTGTAAATTCAAACACTCGAAACTACTCTGCATGTATATATAATTTAGACTGGCAGGCTAGTCTTTTGCCTGCTGTGATTTGAGTCACCTGGTGTCTGGTTTTACCATCACAGAATCTAGGCCGATGAGCCATCTTTGCATGCCAGAGCTGATGACCCACCTTCAGTTATTGCTGCTGTGGAAGAACATCACTAAAAAGTCCAAAGAAATGAACTATCCTTGGGTTTAATCTATTCAATTACAGCCATGTGAAATAGGAACTATTTCTCTGCAGTGTTTTATCTGCTAGTTAAAAATAATTGCACATTTTTATATGTTTATCCAACTGGTTTTGTTTCTGCCTCCCACAGGACTGTAATAGTTCTATCAGCCACAGAACCTACAAAGCAATAAATTTTAATAGCTTTGTTTCAAATGCTATCTGTAACTCTGACCATCTTTCCAGTATTTCAAAAAGAACAGGCTGTAATGTTCTACCTCCCTTGAGCAGAGCCCAGTGTTCAGAAACTGAGGGGAAATTCGAATGGAGCAAGAAAACGCTTGGCCTGCTTGTGTCTCACCACCCCTTCCCAGGCATGTCCTGCTGAGAGGATGAGTGGTAGGCTGGGTCATAGCAGAAGCCTCTGGACAGAGCTGCCTGATGGGTGTGTGACCCCGAGTGGTGAGGGGGAGGAAAAGCAAAAAAGCACTGAGTTGTCTTAAGAGAAAGTGGAACAGTACATCTATGGCACAGCTATAGCAACTCTCCCGTGCCATGCCTATCCTCTTCTACAGAAGTTGGAAAGGCAGAAACCAAGAAGAAAGAACTGGGGCACACAATTGCTGGCTGGCATTATAACATTACAATTCCTTACAACTGCGTCCATCCAGTACAAGATTAAGTCTGCAGTGTGCTCCAAACTGAAGAAAGCCTCTGTGGGAATGTAGAAAATGTTCCCAAGGATGAGATTTCTTTTGTATGTATGTGCATATGCACTCTTGCACACACACTCTGCTTTCTAGCACTGTGACAAGCATTTTCCTGCCAGAGCCAGGCATCCTCCGCTGGTTAAGAAGTGCAAGAAACTGAAGCAGAGGTAGTTTTTTTAAAAAAAACAAATGAGAAATTGGGTGCCAAGTCCTGACACATTCCTGACAAAAAACCTTTGGAGAATGGGGGCAGCAATCAGCAATACCATAATAGATAAGCCAAGCCATAAACTACTGCAAACAAATAATTTTGGACCAGATCCTGAAGCAAAATGCCTGCCCACACACTCTGATACAACCCAGAAAACTCACTGTACTGCATATTGTGTGTGAAGCCATAGGAACAGCCTGAGTCACACAATGATTGGTACCATCCATCACAAGTTAGAAACTTGTCCTTTGTTTCAAAGTTGCACCTTAGGCCTCAAATCAAATGTGACAATTTTTATAATAACCACTGCTAAGGTGTTTGGCAGAAAAAACTCTCTCTGTAGATAGTTTGTCTCCACAAATGGAGTGGTTATTTGACCAGGTTCCTCCAATTTCCAAAGGAAGAACATTTTGCTTTGCTTATCATGAAACAAGAGTTTAATAAACAACATTTGCCTTGTATTTAGTGTCTTCATTATCTTTTACCTTTCCATCTAAGATAATTTATACCTAAAGCTAATAGAAAATGCGGCTGCATTATTTGACATCACACCTGAGGTACCGGCCTCAATGACCTCAGAGTCTGTCCTGTGGCAAGTGAAAACACATCACAACGGTTCTGGGGTAAAAATATAGTTACTGCTATTTATTATCAAAGAGCTGAGTGTCTCATCATTATGTTACAGACCTGTGTACAGTTAGAAGCAGTAAATACAATGTTAGCAAGTGTATAGCAACATGCAGTTGCCAGCTTTCAGAAACATAATTAAAGAGATGGAAGAACACCAAACAGTTCATCAGGATACATCTCTGGTGCTGACTTTGTGTTGGTAGTCCTTTCTAAACGGCTGCAATTACATTTAGCTGTTCTTTTTGCTGCCTTTATTAAAGTCTTATAGCCATAACCTATTAAGTATCCTCTCTAGGCTAAGCTCTGAATACAACACGCAAGTCCACTAAAGATATTTTTGCATGAAAAATAATATAAAGATAAAGCCAGTATTTTTTTACTATTATAATATTTTTTGCTCCAAAGAATGTCAATTAAACACATCCACTTGTAATCCTTAGATTCTAGGTTCTGCCCCAGTAGCTTTTTAGGGTCCTGGCATAGTAACATAGCTAGAAGTGACTAGCTTTGAATTAACTTTTCCAAATGACTACTGACTTTTAAATGAGAACAAGCAATGGTATGTTGCTCTGATACATATGTTTGCATTATTTGAACAAATTATCTCTGTAAATAGGATTGTACAGTAAAAGAGAAAACAATGGTATGTTCAGTCATCAGACAGAGACAGTGTTTAGATGATTGTCCTCTGCATAAACTGCATCAGCACAAAACGGGCAACTGTGATTCCATGTTCGAGATGATTTGGATATATTGAACTATTTATGCTTGCTGCATTCCTCCATATTATTTAATTAATCACAAAACAACCCTTTCACTCCTCCACTAAACATGCTAACTCTAATTAGCTCTCTGCTACACAGATATTGCCTCGTTTAGATGTTCAGTGCCTGGTCATGTGCCACCCTCACTTTCACATGGATTTCAGCTTATATTACGTCACTTCAATGTCCTTTCTGTGTGTGAGCCCTCTGGGTTGATATGTCCTTTTGAATAACAAATTGATTGCAGATAGATATGAGTGATAGATATACATGGTGTCCACATTATCTGCATTTGCTATACGCACGCAAATGTGAAGGATGCATATAAAACAGAAACAAAAGCAGTAGTTTAAGCCAAGGAGGCTCGTGTGAAGACAAGACCAATTTCTTTAACCCACAGTATTCCTATCAATAAGTCAATGTATCAGTGATGAATCACTACTTCTGATCTCGAACAGTTGGTGAGACCATCATTTGATTATACATGGGTAAATGTTTTAATCAGAGAATTACAGAGTATTCAGTTATTTGTAAATACTAATGCTGTTTCTCTGTGTTCTTATGCAACATGAAGTTTTAAGAGCATAATTCAAGCTGTGTTTAGTTATGACAGCAGGGAGTGTTGAAAAATGCATCGGAAACTTCCCTGGTAGGAAAGGCTTCCTAAGAGGCTTTAGATTGTGCATTTCATGTGTGTTGTGGCACCTGATGAATGCCTGTTTCTCAAAATAAAGACAGGTGCATTATTATGAAATTCTCATATACAAATGCTTTTTAAAAGGGAGCTCTCAAGTCCGTCTGATCTGTAGGGAAGCAGCACGGCAGAAGAACGGGGACGATGCGGTTCAGTCGAGAACACGCACGCAGGGCAGCCCATGCTGCGCACACTGCGGCCCCGGTGCCTCCGTCGGGGGGCAAGGGACGGGAAGGCGAGACCGACTGACAGACACCGAGTAAAAACGCGGGGAACGCGGCATCACAAAACGGCTGCCTAATTTACAGCTTCTCACTTCTGCGGAGATCAAAAATATTCCTCCGTTAAAAAAACAAACAACAAAAATGAAGGGAGCGGCTGCCCGCCGCTACGAGGGCTAAGTACTCGGGGACGTACTCCTCCGTCTCCCCCAGCCCAACCGAAGCCCAGCCCAGCCCAGCCCAGCCTGGCCCGTCGGACGCCCGGCGCCGTCTCGGAGAAGGCGTCTCAGCCGCCGGCCGAAGTTGGCGCGCGCCGCGGACGCAAGGAGCGCCCCCGAGGCCGGACCTCGGCGCTTCCCCGAGGGCGCTGAGCGAAACAACTCCGCCGCCTGCCACCTCCACCGCCCCCTCCCCGCGGCGCCCGGGGGCGGCAGCCGGAGTAAGGCGGCGCAGGAGCCACCCCCCCGCCGGCCTCCGCCCGCGGGGACCCTCCCTCCTGCCTCCCCGCCCGCCCTCCCCTTCCCGCCCTCCGCGCACGGCCAGAGCCGCCCGGGAAAGCAGAGAATAAGGAGCATCTCCCCAGAGCCGACCGCCGAGCCCCGGCCGCGACGGCACGGCGCCCCCCGGCCCGGCGATGCTGAGGGCGAAGGAAGAGGAGGAGGAGGAGAGGCGGCCGCTTGCAGAGTAGAGGCGCGGCGAGAGGGGACCAGGCACCTGCCCCGCCGGGCTGCTGCAGGGCACCCCGATCCGCCCCGCCGGCGGGTCCCTGCGCCCGCAAGAGGCAGCGCCGCCCTTCCCCGGCTGCCAGCACCCATCCGCCCCGCGGAGGCGTGCGGCCGGGCGAAGGGGCAGCCCCGCCGCCCCTCGCGGCCATGCGCTGAGCACCGCTGCGCCCGTCCATGGGGCGGCGCTGAGGGGGCGGCGCGGCGGGAGGGCGCCGGGGGCAGGATGAAGTCCCTGCTCTTCAGCCGCTTCCTCCTGCTGCTGCCCTGGGTGCTCATCGTCATCATCGTGCTGGACATCGACAGCAGCCGGGCGCCGCTGCCCGCCCTGGCTCCCCGCGGCGGGGGCGGGGGCGGTGGTAGTGGAGGGGCCCGGCCGGCGGCGGCGCGGGCGCCCCCCCAGCGGCGGCCCGAGGCGGCGCTGCCCACCATCTATGCCATCACGCCCACGTACAGCCGCCCGGTGCAGAAGGCCGAGCTCACCCGCCTGGCCAACACCTTCCGGCAGGTGGCGCGGCTCCACTGGATCCTGGTTGAGGACGCGGCGGCGCGCAGCGAGCTGGTGAGCCGCTTCGTGGCGGGCGCCGGCCTGCCGTGCACCCACCTCCACGTCCCCACGCCGCGCCGCTACAAGCGACCGGGGCTGCCCCGCGCCACCGAGCAGCGCAACGCCGGCCTGGCCTGGCTGCGGCAGCGGCACCAGCACCTGCCGCCCGCCCAGCCCGGGGTGCTCTTCTTCGCCGACGACGACAACACCTACAGTCTGGAGCTCTTCCAGGAGGTGCGTCAGGGGCGAGAGGCGCGCGCGGCCGCGACGCTCCGCCGCCGGCCTCCCCTCAGGCACCTGCCGCTTCCCGCCTCTCCTCCCCTCAAGGCGGCCGCCGTTCCCGCCTCTCCTCGCCCCCTCACGTGCCCGCGCTGCCCTTCCCGCCTCATCCCGGCTCTGCGGCGCGCTCGGTGCCGCTCACCCCAATTCCGGGCACGGATGGGCCAGCCTGGCTCCCCGGCGCGGACACCTTGCAGCGGCTCGTCCCTCACCCAGGTTCCCCAGCGCTGCCCGCGTGTGACCACCCCTCTCCTGAGTTTAGGTTTCTTGTCCCTCCCCTCCATGCTCGCCCCAACTTTTTATTGCAGTTTTCTGGCTTTCCTGACGAGCGAGGCCCGTTTCGGGTTTCTGTAAGGGATCCTGTGTTTTTGTTCAGCCTGGGATGAAAAGCGCCCTTTGACACTTGGTGTTCTTTGGGCTGCGTCCCTGTAGGGCAAACTCGCACCGTCGCCAACCTTCACAGTGTTTTCTTGGCGTGAGTGAATTCACCCAGAGCCGGCTCCCTCAGTGGAGCTGCCCAGTCTTTCTGGAGTCGTTGTGTAGTGACTGAACCCTCTTTCAGGAGTCCCTTTTGTGAAGGGAGCTGTTTTCGTCTTTATTGCAGCCACTTGATGAAGGGCTTTGGTCCTTTTTGGTGGGAATTGGCAAGCAGTTCAGGGAGAGGGCATCCAGCTTGCTCTCATGGCAGGAAGGAGGGGTGTTTAGTAAGTTGACATAAAACAGCAGAGGGAAGGTCATGTGCATCTTCTGTGACAGCTCTCAGGGTAGTCTTGGCAGGGAAATGAGGGAGAGAAAGGGAAAAGTAGATGGCAGCGGATAGGGAAGGTGCAGGACTTCAGGCAAACCGCAGTCTGTGTCTTCTGCTGGTGGGCAGTGCTGTGTTTACTGGTGAACACCCGTATACTGCCGTTGGGAAGCGTTGTGCTTACCCACATGCTTTACAGTCAGTAGGTTAAAATGAACACAGGAGACAGAAACGTGAAATGTGCGAAATTCCCTAGAGCAAGTTATTTTAGAAATTCTTACCTTAGTTTGTGTTTAGATTCGTAATGCACCCTTTTCCATTTCCAGTATGGGCAGGGGCGGGCTCCCTGTTCGGCGGGGATACCCGACTTCCTTTACTGGTTTGGGGTTTAGCATTGAAACTGCTAATTTAAAGACCTTTACCTGGAGGCTAAACCTTTCTTATAATTGATTTTCTTAGAACCTCATGGCTATGCTTAGCGCATTGTAATGCAGAGTAATTCCACCTGCTGCTCTGTGATGTGATGGGAGTGTCCACCCTGATCGGTGATATAAAACTAATCTAATTCAGTCTTAGCGATTGTAAATTGATACAGAAGTACACTTTCCCACAGTGAGTAGCGTGGGACAAAAGATATTTGGAGATGAATTTCTACCTTCTTTGTTTCTTTGTTTAAGTACAGATGTTAGGGACAAGCTAAAGCAACAGTAATGGCAGGCGTATAACTTGAGTGGCCCACGGCTTCTGGGAAGGAGGTTGAGTCACATTTATTCTTTTATCATTTCCTGTATTATTATTCTAATTGCTGTGAATGCTGAAACAAAAAGGTATGAATTACCTCTCTAATCAACTAGGTAATACAGGAAAGCAAGAGGATAAACCTGTCTGAAGGGTTAACCTTGAAAATTGCAAGCATAGGGGGCAGCCGTCGTTTCCTTTTACTAACAAGCATGGTAACCTCGGGCCTGCAGCTCCACAGGCCTAAGGTTCGTCTTTCACCAGGGTTCAGCTGCTGAGGAAGAGCTGTTTATTCTGAGCCCTGTGTTTGCAGGCAAACACATGTGCATGAATGAGTTTTCCCTGTGAAATATGGTGGTTGGAAAGCTCTGTCACAGGAGAAGGAGCTTTTGCTTCAGTTACCACTGCAAGTTCCCAGAACTGTTTTCTGAGGTCACCAACAAGCTCTACACCAGGTCTCTGGGATGCTGCTGGCAGTAACATGGGGAATGCCTTGTTGACCTGGCAAAGTTAAGGAAAGTCCCTTGGCAGTCTTTGCCAATGGAATGTGCCTTTACAATGAATGAGAGGTTGCGTTTGGAGAAAGGCAGTGGTCCTGTTTTCAGTTGAGGCACTGCTGGAGGGTTGGGGTTTTTCTCTTGTTAAAAAAACTTCTCTGTACGGGTTCTGGCTTGACAGCTGTGTAGTAAATTCTGTTATCTCCTTCAGGAATTGATTGATTTATGAGGGTAAACCATGCTTGTCTTCTCCAAGCATGAAGAGAACAGCTTCAGAATACATTGTGTGCAGATGAAATCTGGTAGTAATTCCTGTCATGAAAGTGGTGGTAGTGATACCTGAGAGGAAGTTTTTTTCAGTTTGTAACCCTGCCAGGAACAATTCTTCGGACCTGCAGTCAGGTAATCCCAAAGGGGGTCTGATAAACTGTAGTCTGTTTACTGGGGAGGGTAGTACAAATGTAGCAGGATGAAACAGGAGCTCTGAAGTCTGGTCCTTCCACCATCCTGTGCTGGCTGGGTGACCTTCAGCATGTCACAAGTGTGGGGCATGTGGGTCTCAAACTGCCAGCAGCAATGTCTCCTAGCATCTCTCCACCAGCAGTTACGTACATTTATTGGCTTGTGGAATAGTGGGTCTGTCTTCTTTGTAATGGCTTTCTGAGTCCAGGTTGGTTTCCATAACAGCAGTGAGGGCTTGGGGGTGTGGGAACCAATGCTAGTTAGGACCATAAAACCAACAAGAGAGAAGCATTGGCGTTAGGGGTGCAATTTGCTCAGAGGTCAAACCCACAAAAATGCATTCTATGGAGCAGAAGGTATGCAAGGCAACTGGTCGTCAGTGAAGGATTATGTTTAAGGCAGCTCCTTTTGGAAAGCTGCGTAAAGCAGCCTAGAGGAAAAGGACCTGAGAGTGGTGGTAAATAGCTGGTTGAATAGGAGCTAGCAGTGTGCCCAGGTGGCCAAGGCCAACAGCATCCTGGCTTGTATAAGAAATAGTGTGACCAGCAGGAGTAGGACAGCGATTGTCCCTGTGTACTCAACACTGGTGAGGCCATACCTTGAATACTGTCTCCACTTTTGGGCCCCTCACTCCAACAAGGACATTATGGTGCTGGAGCATGTCCAAAGAAGGGCAACAAAGCTGGTGAAGAGTCTAGAGAACAAGTCCTGTGAGAAGCAGCTGAGGAAACTGGCGTTGTTTAGCCTGAAGAAAAGGCAGCTGAGGGGAGACTTTATTTCTCTCTACAAGTACCTGAAAAGAGGTTGTAGCGAGGCGGGGGTCTGTCTGTTCTTCCAAGTAACAAGTGATAGGACAAGAGGAAATGGCCTCAAGTTGCACCAGGGGAGATTTAGGTTAGATATTAGGAAAAAAATTCTTTGTGGAAAATGTTGTAAAACATTGGAACAGGCTGCCCAGGGAAGTGGTGGAGTCACCATCCCTGGGAGTATTTCAAAGTTGTGTAGAGGTGGTGCTGAGGGACATGGTTTAGTGATGACCTGGCAGTGCAGGGTGAACAGTTGGACTCGGATGATCTTAAAGCTATTTTTCATCCAGATCGATTCTGTGATTCTATTGCTGTGGGTTTCCCTAGTGCCCTTACAGAAGGTGGAGCCTTTTTAACAAGCAAAATCAGCAAGAGTTTACTGTGAGTGGAGGTGTATAAGCCATAAGGGCATGATCAAAAAGCAGAGTGCTTTGACATGAAATGCCATGGGATACATCTGAGAGCTTTTGATGAGGAAATTCTAATCTCTGTCCAAAGTACTTCTGTCTGGTACTTACAGAAATGAGGACCTTATATTTGATATGGAGTGAGCTGGGCTCAATAGACCTGGGCAAAATGTGTTTTATGGAAATCAGGAAAAAGAACCCCAACCCAGCTTACAGTAGTGTTTTGCTGGAAAATGTCACCATCTGTAGTACATCTGGAACCCTATGGTGCTGTTTGTAATTGCCCTTTATTTTTTTTTTTCCCTAAGATGTGTGATGGCATGTGGGTGTACAGCAGAGCTGTGTCCTCAAAGTCAAATTGGGCAGGGTCTGAACAGGTTTAGCAGTTATTTCTAAAATAAGGTGGAGAGTCTGTTTTGTATTCCTGCGGCTACAGTGTATTCAGCATTGGCTCAGCTGAGCATTTTTTTAGGAAAAGCTCACCTTCCCTGGGAAGGCTTCAGGGAAAGGACCAATTTGTTCAGTAATTGTGAAATTCTTTAGAGTGCTAAGTGGTGCTGCAGCAATGATTAAAAAATATTTCTAGGAGTGGAGGTGTGGCCTTTATGTTATTCCTAACCCTTTCCACTTGAGAGTATAATGGTGATCAGGTGAAAAATCATGCTTTTACTTTAGTGCTGGTGGTTCTGGCATATTGTATTTTGTCATCTATTGTTTTGGGATCCAGACCTTGAAAATAATTAGTATTTTTTTTCTGCTCAGGTATGATTTGCTCACTGGGAGGTGTGCATCTGCAGCTCTCCATCAAACACAACAATCTGCTTCCTGAAAATATCTTTTATCAGTTGAACATCAGCCTGTGCTCATAACAAAGCCACTGAGAGGCCTGAAATACCAACTACTGTATTTGATACACTTTATGGATGTTTCTACATGAATCATCGTAACTTCTGTTTTTTACTATAGGCTGTTCTTTTTGGAGTGACGCTGTTACAGATTCTGTTGCATTTGTGCTTCATCTTATTCCTGAATGCAAGCTATTGTAATATTGTGACTGATGCCTAGCAACTGCCGATTTCATATTTCTAGACTTCCAGGAAGAAAACCTCAGGTAAAGTTGGCATTCCACCTTCACAGAGAGATTTGAGAAATAAAATTAGCCTAATCACTGGAAACCGAAGACAAACATAGCCAAGTTCTACTTCCCTTAACTCTTCACATCATTCACGTGTTCCTACATCTCGGGCATTTACTCTGCCCTTCCTGTATTTCTGGTAGTTGCTGAAGGCCACCACTTCCTTGGTCTGTGTATGGATACATGCAGGCATTGCACACCACACAGGCTTCACTTTTCCTGTGACCATCTTTGTAAAATATTTTGAGAGCAACTCCAAAAAGACATTAGAGAAGAGGTGAATTTTTTTTTAATTCCAGCTTTGACTAAGGAAGGGTTAGTGCTTCTTTGATAGTTTTTACCTAACTGTCCTAATCTTTATACACTGTATTAAGCTAACTTCTCTGTATTTTTTAAATGGATATATTTATGCAAAGATTTTTAAAAGTAGTATAAGTGAATCTGTTTGTCTTTAAAAACCTGGAGATCTTTTGATGTATCTCTTGGAGCTGGCTGGAAAAAATCAAATTTTTGCTTTAGTCTTAAACATAATGTTCAGTAATCTAGACAGAAATAAATACTATAATGCTAGCAGTCATTAGTGATTTTCTTCATAATAAAAAAGATCTAAATATGAGTTAGCAGTGCATTAAATACCTTTCTAGTATATAAATGATTTAAGAATACATGACAGATTTTAAATGCACACTGACATTCCCCTTGCACATAGATGTGTAATATCTATGCTAAAGGGGCTGGATTAGAAAAGACTGGTAGAGGAACAATGAAATAGCTTAAAAATGAGAGGAAACAGTGAGAAAAAAAGCTATTTGAAACAGATTTATTCAATGAAACACTCTGGATTATGAAGTACTAAGCACCGTCTGTTTCTGCACTTTGACAGCAGTCTCTTTCTTACCTGTGAAACTGATACTGTTACTATGAAATTAATTGTGAGTGGTCAGCAGCCCTTCGGAGGGACAGTGAACATAACCTGGTAGAATGACAGAAAGTAGGATGAGGAAAAGAATTAGTAAGTAGGACCAAGAGGAAACATGAATAGCAAATGTTTTGGAAGCTTTCCCAAACCAGAGGAATTAGCTCCTAACTGCTTTAGTTAAATTTAGTATGGTTTTCTCCTTTAGGGAAGCAGTATTGACATTTGTGCCCAAGGATGCTGGTATAGTTTAGAAGTATTAATCATTGTATCTGGTATGTACAATGTGGCTCTAGGGAAGGGAGAATTAGTCTATCCTCCCTCTGCTGTGTAGATTGGGTACAAACCAGCAAAGGTGTTTGGAAAGAAGCTTTCTAATAGTGAGGATGGTGAAGCACTAAATGGAATCACCTGTGAGTGTTGCAGAGCAGGCGAGATCAATGACTTGACTGGTTTTTTTGATTGGTAGACCCTTTCTACAAGTTTTTCCCTTGGAGGCATACCCTTTACAGTCAAGTTTACAAACAAGAAACTTGCTTTTTCAAGTTACTGTTCCTTAAGTGTCACAGTCCCTGAACCGCAAAACTCCCTGGCACAGATTTTCTGAGACTCAGTACCTCCTTTGAAGTAATGGTGAGCAGGGGCAGAAGCTCCGCTTAATGCCTATGTAAACAGGCACAGCATTGCTGCAGCTTGAGCTATCCCTCTGACTTGTAGTGCAGTCACGTAAGTTTTGTTGAAGCAGCTTTAAATGGCCTGTGAGTAATGCAGGGTGCCTGTGTGAGAACTGATAGGGAAACTGGCTGTGCTCGTGCTTTAACCTGTAACGTTTTCCCCTGTGGAAGAGTTGTAGTGAAGGAGCTCTAGATTCTGTCTTTGGTAATAATAAATTGAAATGTTACATAGAAATCTGCTTGAATCTGAGTGGGATTTGGGGGGGTTGGTGTGCAGTGTGAGCCTGGACGATAGCCTGCAGCCTGATCAGTACAGATCACAAATTACACAGAGGTTAAAGTGATTGATAACGGGGAGAAAGAAAAGCTTACTATGTGCGGCAGCCAGGTTTGCGTTTGCTGAGAGCTTTGAATCCTGAGTAGAAGCTCATCAACATCATGCTGCAAAAACACTAGGATGGTTGTTCTAGCTTGGAAGCCTTTTCTCTGTAGTAAGTATGGCCATGTTTCCTTCTGTCTGTCAATTGCTTTCGTTCCCCTTGGGCTTTTATATTTCGTTACTGGCTCAGTATCCTCCTATCCATGTATCTCGTTAAGCAGCTTTTCTTGACTGACTAATGAGATGCTATTTTTGGCACTGCTTATATCACTGTCTTTTATTGCTCAGCTATATTTTCTGCATTTTCACTTGCTATTCTTTAGTGGTTTCTCTATGGCTACTGTATTTACTCTTATATGCCCATCACCTCACTGGGATTTCTTTGGTCAGTTGTTATTCCTCTCTTTTGTCATTTCCTTCCCAATTGTGTCACCTACGTTTCATTTGGGTTTGTTCTACCATCTTAGGTGGTACTTCCCCCATTCAGTACATCACTCTCCTCCTATGCCCCAGACCCCCTTTCAACTGATCTGTGCTGGTTTGAGTTAGAACAGAACTAATTCTGTTCAGAGATTTTACTGTTTGTCTCAGTCTCTGCTAAGTGGCTGCACTGTCTGAAGTTAACGACACATTTTTGCAGACAGTGTCTGCTTCTAGAGGTGATAACGCTTGATGTTTGCGGTTACTACCAGGGATTGGTGTGCAGAAAGGCTCTTGCTTATACTTTCTCCTGTGAAGACCAAGGTCACTGCTAAATCCTGTGTACCACGTTGGGGTGCACTAAGTTAGAGGCCGCTCCCGTGAGGAGGAGCGGACAGGACAGGTGACCCTAAACTGACCAACAAGGTATTCCATCCCATAGACGTCATATTCGGTATAAAGCTGAGGGATCACAAGGGTCAAGGTCTTTTCTTCAGTGGCTGGTGTCCGAGGAGGACTCTGTCCATTCTGCCTTTGATCCCAGGCTGTGCATTCCTGAATCCAGTTCCAGAATTCAGCTCCTGAATCTGGTTCCCGTCTGCCACTGAGTCCAGTCTGGGACTTCTCCAATGTCTGCCCTGAAGCATCAGTGATGACAGTGACATAATTGCCATCAGGGGTGTTGGGTTAAGTATTGGGTTTGTAAATAGGGAACAAAAGCAAAGGCATTTCCAGAGGGAGGTTCATCCTACCTTAAGATAGCTGTCTAATCCAGGCAGGATGAATCATACTGGTAGGTTCCTATCTCTGTTTATTAACTATAGCAGTCTAACTAGGATAGACCAGATGCCTAACTTACAGAGAGTTAAGTGTAAGTAAGATGAATACCATTCATGTAAGCTACTAGGACTTAAAATGCTGAGCATTAAGCCTGCATGTGCTAACACACATCAAAATGACAGATAGAAGAGTAATTTAGGAAGCTGTTCATAAGTTACAGGATTTTGTCAGTTGTTTAACCCACAGCAATAAAGCTATTTAGAATGAATGTGTTTTTGAATCACCTTTTGGTGTCCAATGATTAGCAGCATCAAATTCCAGATGCAAGCTGGCCTTTTAATCCAAATAATAGCTTTCTCCCCATCATACATAAATACAGTCTTAAACATCAGTATGTTCACTGCAGTAATGCTATTCTCGGAAGATTAAAAGAAATATTCCTACTTTCATCGGCCTAGATATCCCGAGGCTGTAAGGTATTTCAGAATTAGCATAAATACTGGTCTAGATGTGCCCTTTCAGTTTGTACTTGAAGGATTTGCTGTATTCTTGACAGCTACTCATCTCATTCTCCAAAAATGTAACCAGTGAGAATAAAGAAAGTAACCCAAGGACAAAATAAAGAGCTCTGTAAAGGGTTACTTACATCCTTCTGATGTGTGGTGGCTTTACTGACTTTACTCGTAAACGCTGAGATGGACCCAAGACTGTAATAATTAAAACTTCTTGGGTGATTATTTCATGCTGGTTCAATGAAGTCAGTGAGATACTTCTCATGGGCAAGATCTTCCTACACGTTGTGTATAGTAAAGTATTAATGTAAATTGGTCTGGTTCTGCTAGCGTAAAAGCTGTGGCCGCTATTGACCCGGTTCAGAAGTCTTGTGTGATCTGGTTCATTTTGAAGTACAGGTGCCCAAATGCTTCCTGAGAGAAAAGGCAGGGCATGGGCTTACCATGCATTAGCTGCTCTCTTGTAGCCACAGCATGCCTGCCCGTGTCTTGCAGCACTTTATATTTACCGTGGGTACAGGCAGCTGGCACAGGGTAGTGAAAATGCTGTCAATTGGTACGCTAGTAATCTGTTCAGGTATCTGTACCCTCCGGAAGGTATTAATGGCAACAGAAAAAAGTTAGTGGGCATGTGTTCATCCTGCAGTTAAACTGGTGTAGCGCAGTTGGGTGCGTGTGGCTTGATCCTGCCTTTGGAAACCAACTGGAAACTTGCCTGTGTAGACAAGCCCAACAGGATGATGCCATGTATCCACATTTGATGTGTTTGGATGTTAATATAAATACACTGTTAGAAAAAAATTGCAAAATGGATGTAGCATTAAAACCAGAGCTAAAACATCTAATGAGATTTGACAGATTTCCATATCCAAGTAGTTAATTGCGAACTCTGCATTTCCTAAATGGAGAGAGTGGGAGAGACTGGAAAAATAATCTTAAGCAGGGAGAACAGTTACAGACAAACAGTTTAACAATAACCTGTAGGGAGATTCATGGCGGTTTGTCAGTGGCAATGAAAGAGTCAGTGGTTTGGATAGAATCCTTATCATAAGAAATTCCTGTATTGCCAATTGTATACATCCCCTGTTCTTACACAGTATGGACTGCTGCTACCGAGTGAGATGGTCTGACTTGCTGCAACAGTTATTAGGGTAGAAGTGAGAAAATTTTGCTAAACAAATTCAAAGATACACGAAGAATTGGAGGGGGAGAAGGTGCACACCTCTATGTATATGTGTACCTACATATTTGTGGATTTTTAAGTATGTATTTTATGCCTTCCCTATGTGGAAGTTCTAAGAATCTGCTCATGTCTCTAGCTTAGAAATGTGAATCAGAGTGATGTGGTGTCTTTGTTTTTTCTGGGAGTCTAGATATACATGACAAATCTTTCACCTTGGAAGAGAGAGAGGGAATTGTTTAATATTTAACCAAGGTTGTCTTTGTCTTTAGCATCTAGTGATGAGGGACTCCACTTACAAATATGTAAAAACGTGTTTGTTTTTGCTAAGAGGAGTGCTTGGAAGGAGAAAGGGATAACCTTTCCCTAAGGAATAAGCCTCAACTACAACAGAAGACAAGAGATTGTTTTAAAAATTGTTCAAATTAAGCCCACATTACACTGAAATAGTTTAGTTCCTGCCTTAAATAGGACAACATTTAAGCACAGTAGTTAAAACAGTGGCTTTTGAACCAGTGTGGTTAAATTGTACGAGTTGCTGTGTCTGTACATTCTTCTCAGGTTCTTTACACCAGACTGTCAGTGATTTTCCCATGGGAAGCAGCATGTCAGGGTTCATGTCATGTTATCTCCTGTTTACTGAAGAATGGTCTTCTAACCAGTGAACTGAATTCCCAGTCATGCACGCTTTTTGCTAATTTAACGTCTGTAGATTCCTCTAGGTTAGGTACGGACCACGTTTCCAGAATTGCACGTAGTTACATCTACACCATTGGGAAAAACTCTCATTAATGATAGCAAACTAGCAGAACCATGCTGCCCAACCTGCTTTGCGTCCTTCTCAGAAACTTAGCAGAGCTTTTCAAGAGAAAATGTAGAAGTTAAAAAGGTAAAAAGACTTAGTCCAAAACTTAATTTTTTTTTTTTGTTAGCCTTTATTAAATCTGAGATGCATCTATCGTACAAGTCCGATGTGTTGCGGGTAGGGCAGGAGTGGTGCATCACAATTTCATGTGCTCAGTGTATTTGCTACCAGTCTCAAACTAATTGCACTTGTCTTAATGAAGTTTGTTAATTTGTTAATAGTTGTTACCATATTCTCTCTCGCTGGGCTTGTACAATACCTCAGCAATCTATAGAAATAAGCCTATTGCAACTACATCTTTGAAAATCCAAACAAACAAGAAAATTAATACTGTGTTTTCATGGCTTTTAAAATTTCTATTACAAAATCTAATAGGAATAGGGTATTTTCCTTAGAATTAAGGTGCCTATGGGCTAGAGAACTGGAGATTTCACAGAAAACGTGGGCACATGCAGCTTTCAAATACTTACTCTGTTGGGCTGAAATCTGTAAGCTTTTAAATGCCTAGTCTTGATGATTAATGTGTAGGCTGTACACCGACACTCACAAAAAAGCCTACTAGGAAAATGTGCACGCAGTCACGCTGCGCCTGCCTCTTGCAGATGCGTACAACCCGCAAAGTGTCAGTGTGGCCCGTGGGACTGGTCGGAGGACGACGGTATGAGCGCCCAGTCGTGGAAAACGGCAAAGTTGTTGGCTGGTACACTGGCTGGAGAGCTGACAGGCCCTTTGCTATTGACATGGCAGGTAAGTACCAAGTTTCATGATACGTGAATATTTCTCATAATAACTTTTGTTAGATTTTTGAGTGGGCCAGAAACAGATGTCTCAGTGTAAGCAGCTTTTAAAACTCCTGAAGTGCATCTGCCATATGCAGCCCTTCAGCACTAAATATCCTGCAAGTCTTAGCCTGCACATCTCATCTCATTAAGCTGCTGTTTGGTAATATCTGAACTTACTTTCACTTGGTTTTAATTTTATGCAGCAACTTGGCTTTTATGTTGTATAAATTGTTTGTCTGGAGCAAGTTAATTGTAAATTAATTAATCTAATTAATTTTTGCAAGGAGCCCCAGCCTTTCATTGTGTCATCAATCTACACCAGGCGGTATAAACACAGTCCCTCCTTAGACATCATGTTGTAAAATGCTATTTTATCATTAAATTATTCATTTTTCTACACTGGGCTTAGGGGAAAAATCGCTGATAGCTATGGCCTAGTAGATGGAGGCAGAAAAGCTTCTAAATGGATCTAATCAGCCTTCTGTGGTGAAGCTAATACACCACATAGTGTTGTGCTGTCAGTCCATGCTTAGGCAACCTGCTGTATATGTTCACAACTCTCACGTGAATCACCGCTGTGTGAATGTCAAATTTCTGATGTAGCAGCAGCAGGTTTCCCAGCAAGTGGTACGATATTTGCACTTAAGCATCTTCTGTATTCAGGAAGGAGAGAGAAGGGGGAAAGTAGGAATACAAGGGCAAGAACAGGGTAGAAATAGCCAGCCAGCCATTTTCTTTTTTCTGATACCCTTATGTTTTGGGTGAGGACAGTGCTTTCAACTCAACAGAATATTTTTATATGGATTGACATGTTTGCTGAAAAATATGTAAGTATTTACAGTGCAATTGGTTAAAAAGAATACAGGAGAACTAGTAGTTTTTAACTCCTCGAAGACAGAAACATCAGCAGGTGAATTTTTCTCCTCTGTAGAAGCATTTCAAGTTAATAGCATCACCTGGCATGAAAATAAATACTTGACTGTCCAGGTATTGTGGTTTAGGATTTGGCATGGTTTCGGTAGTGGGGGATGGGACTGTCTAGCATGTTCCCTGTAAGCTGCTCCACAAAAAGAGCTCCCCCAGCTCCAATTTCAGCCCTGCCTCTGGCCCAGGCTGTGCCAATCAGCACCTCTGCGAATAAGCCTATTTATTTAAGGGGCGAAAGGACTTTCATGTTTTGGAGCACTCTTTTGTTTTGGAGGGAGTGGTGTGGTAGAAGACCCACATGGTTGCCAAGGTGGCCAGGAGAAGTTTGCAGAATACACACTGGTACAACAGGGATATTTTTTGCTTCGATCTGTGGCAAGTTAGCAATCCTCACAGAGCACTGTCGGGAGAGACGGATGGGCTGTAGAGAGCCCAGCAGAGCAGAGATGAGGGACTCCTGAAAAATGTGGTGACTTTGAGGTTTGGTGCCAGGTCTGCTCAGCACTAGGAGAGTTGACATTGGCAGCAGACCCCCACGTGGGCCAGAGATGCTCAGTGCTAGGAGAGTTGACATTGGCAGGAAACCCCTACATGGGCCAGAGGTGTTCACGCCAGACTGTCTCCTGTGGGGGGTACGCCACGTGGCCGGAAGAATCTGTGAGGCATGTGTTCCATGGAGCAAACAGCTGGAACATCATGCAGAGAATTAAGAGTGACTGCAAACCCTATCCTGTGTTTCCCCCCACCTCTGGTGCCAAGGGGAGAGGTGGAGGAGTTAGTAAAGCCAGGCCCAGGAAAAGGAGGGAAGGGTGGGGGGAAGGTGTGTTTAAGATCTTGTTGCTCTTTTTCTGTCCTACCCTAATTTAATTGGTGCGACTTGGTTGTGGTTCTGTTGTTTTGAATTAAATTGATTTTGTTTCCCCTAGTGGAGTCTGTCTTTTGCCCATGACCGTAAGTGATGAGTGAGCCCTCCCTTGTCCCCTGCCTTGACCCTTAGGTAGTTGTTGTATTTTCTCTTCCTGGAGGAAATAGAATGACTGCGTGGCTTTAGTTGCTATCCAGGTCTACACTACGCCACCAGGTAGAGGCATTCCTCAGGGCAGAAGTAGATGTGTCAATCCCCAGACCTGTGTAGCCTGTTGAGGACTGCAGCTGTGCATTAACACAGTCTCTTCCTGTGGTTTTATAGATACATTTTGATCCTATACTGTAGAATTGGTTACTTATAGGTGTTATAAAGATGATACCATAGTTAATAATTCATTAGCAGCTGGGAGAAAGCCATTACACAACATTGGCCAAGGGACTCTAACCCAGACATGAAGAGATAACGTGGAAAGTTCTTAAATTGTTTATGCTTTTCAGTTGCTGGCTGAAACACTGCAGGGGAAAGCAGCTCCAAGAGGATCATCACCTGCTCGAACTTTGACTGAAGTCACAGAAGGGAGGGTTATAGAAACAAAGATACAAGTGTTGGGAGTACAGTAAGTTATTGCAGATCCACAGACAAGGAGTTACTACTTTACTTTGTGAGAGAACTTTTACTAGTCTTCAAAAATATCTGAAGAAATTAAATTACATTTTTAATTTCAGGAAGCAGAGAAAGGGATGCTGTGTATGCTGCTAAAAAATTATGTTAAGTTTGCATCTTCATTCCTCTCAAGAATACAGTGGAAGGGCACAGACAAATGGAACAGATCCTGTAAATGCAGAACTGCAGAGGTGTCTGAACAGTTTTCCACCCTTGCTCCCCCCTTGACTCCCCAACATACCCCATGGGACTTGGAGGACTGGCTAACAAACAGAAGTCCATGCTGTAGTACAGCACTGGCATTCATTCTTCCATCTGCTGGCACCAAATATACAAGGAATTTAGGTTATACCCTATACTGCACATTAGGAAGATCAAGGCTCTCTTCTGAAAATATTACCATGAAGAAAAAAAGGTGCATATATTAAACTGTCCAGCTGTCTACGGCTGTTTATAATTAACATTTTGATTGCCAAGGCACTGTTAAGGAGGCTCTCTTTGGTTTGATCATGAGGGTGGGTGTGAAGGGAATGACTACTTAAAAGGTTTGGGACCACTGATTTAACTTGTAGCTGTTCAGAGGAAGTGAGTGCATCCTTGCTTTTAAGCATGTAAACTTCTTATTCTAGACTTCAAAATACAGGGCCAAATTCAAATCTACTGCAACTGGAGACAGGTCCTGCTGATTTCATTGGGATCAGCTCAAAGACCCCAGCTGGCCAGCTTCCCTAGACTCTTTGAAATATACTCACCCATGGCAATCGCATTAGACCAGATCAGTAAAACACTGGTCACTTCTTTTGATAAGTTTGTGGTTGACACTGCTGTTGTCCAGTGCTAAACTGCATTCAAAAGGCAGAGTAGCTGTTTCCTGTGTTGCTTCTTGTCTGGCAACCAACACACCATATGAATTATTTCATGCATTTTTAAAGTTCTGCCTCAGTTTTAACTGTAGGTGGGTTCTAGAGTTTGGCACAGACTTTCTTACCCTCAGGGAAGAAAAGTGAGAGTATTGTTGTAAGCAAAAAAGTTCCGCTGATTCTGAGGTAGGCACTATCTTGCTCATAATAGGCCTGATTTAAAGTCTTCTATGTTAAATGATGCTGTTAGTGATTTACTTTTGGTTTGTTCTCAGTGCCAGAAGTTTTGACCACTCGTGAGAACAAGTTTGATTGTGATTCCCCTAATCCCCTGCAAACAGACGCATGCTTTACATTAGCATTCCAGGAGCTACTTCAGTCACAGAGGTTAACCCATGCTTGTGAATTACTGGGCAAGCAGTTTTTGGACTTGTGGTCCAGACCTCAGCCACTGTGCCCTAAGTTCCTCTGCTAGGGCCTGAGCAGCCACCTTTTTTTGGATTTTCCTATAGTTATGAGATCTTTAGTACATCTCATCGTTCTTAGGGTTCCCTGAGAAAAAGGCTCTTTTGTTAATGACATCATTGCAAAACAGCATATTTTGTCTGAAAGAACCACTGCTGGAAGTTGCAAGTGCAACCAAAAAAATTTTGAGTGAGTGGCTATGGCAGATACCACACTCTAAAAACCCCCCACCCACCCCTCTATCAAAGGGAGTTTAAAATTGAGAGCCTCTTTCATGATGAATTAACTGTCAGCAGATGCCTTTGTTCTGAACTGGTTGAGCATCTCTGCCTTACTGCAACCCAAATAAGTATGTGACAGGGAGAAGATAACTTTTGAAAGAAGTGGACCCCAAGCCATGGCATGTTCAACAATCCAAAGGTAGTACCTTGAACCATGTGGAAACCAGTATATCTGTTTCAACATCATACTGAGCTGGATGAAGAGAAATGGTTCTGCCTTCCAGTAGAAGCTGTTGGTCTAACACAAGGTGTGAGTTAACAAAAACAGCTTCCATAGAAAGAAGCATAGATGGAATCTTCACTATGTCTCCAAGATATCTTGTCCTCCAACAGACTTAATTCTTATCTAGGTAGGTCTTCAGCCAATTAGATTTAATTTACAGCCTTGCATTAAACACACAAAAAAACCACCCCAAAACACCTCTTTGCGCTCTGGCTGTGAAACTGTCCTGTGGCATTTCATGTGAACTTTTAAGCCCAATATGATCTTGTCATTAATTTTGGTGTTTACTTCATTATCTTCTTTATGGCTTACCAGCTTCAGTCTTAAAAATTAAATCTTAGATCTTTTTAAAAGGAAACAGCAGCTCGCACAGGTGATGAAGGCTCCAACAATGCCTTTCCTTGCAAAGCAAAGATCTGGGAGGGAAGCGGTCAGTATCAACCACACTAAAGCCCAGTTGCACCAAAAATTTGCGTTGTTTCTTCTAATTGAAGGGGAAAAAAAAAAAAAAAGGACAACCAACCCCCACCCAAAAATACTGAAGAATACTGAATTTGTTCATCAGTGATAAGTCTATGGTCATCTCTTAAGGTCCTGAAAGCTGGCTGTATGCACTGCAGCTGTCTCTTTCTGACTGAGTTTAAACTCTCAACCTCAACTCTTCATAAACGATTACACTTGGCTATGAACAGCACTGGGATGGAGCCCCCCCGGTGCTCCCTCGCAGCCAAGGCTACAAGACATGGGAAGCAAGAAGGGCCTGTAGCCTGCCGAAGACAAATGCCCACCTGGGAGGAAAAGTCCATGCTGCCATTCTTACGCCTGGCACTGCTTGCCTAAACCCATCAGCTGCAGCAGAGAAGAGCTGGATCGCAGCATTGCTTCTAGCAAGTGGTGCAGTCTGCAGGGAGGGAGCTGCAGAGCTTTAAGTGCACAGAGTGAGGACAAGCTGCAGCTGAAGTCTCACACCTCCTGGAGGTGTCTCTATTCACTAGAGCACTGTGCAAGTTGTGGATAAGCCCTGTCCACCTAAACACCTATTCTTCTTACTCTTAGGGAGGACGTAATGTATAAAGTTAAACGTGTTTTCTGCAGCTGCATGGGTCAGTGAATTGAGACCTCAGTTTACATCTGACTCATAGCCCTCATCTGCAGTGTCCAAATCTTTATTTAAAAACAACAGAAAACCAATGAACACACACACACACACAAATCTTCTGGTGTCTTCCCATGCTTCGCTACAAGCAAGAGCACAATAGTTAAGGTAAAAGTGGTTTCAGTGTGCCTCCTTTACATGTGATGTAGTAATTACTTCCTTGTATTTTCCTCTTTAAAAGGCTCCATAAAAGCCATGGATACTTTCAAGGAAAATACAGGAGCAGGATAATTCTAGTAAAAAAGGGGACAGATTTATATTCCATTAGAGAACATTATACTCATTTTTAAATGAGAAAATTTTAGTACTGGCTTTAAATTTAAATGTTCTTGTAGTTTTCCAGAACAGATGTCAAAATTGTTACTACTTCTGTCACAATGGGACAGCTGGAACCGCTCTGAACTGATGAAAAAAGGATTTCTTTGGTAGGCTTGGCAATGAGACATAAGGAGTCACAAATGTAATTTTCCTTTATGAAAGTATCAGTTGAGTTTTGAGTCCTACTTAAAGGCGCACACGTGACTGAACCATGCTGAATGAAAACTGGAGAGCTCTGTAAACAATAGCAAATTGGAGATTCATGAGGGCTGCTTCACAGTTTGTTCAAACTAGTGATTTCTCAGTTTGTAATCTCCCTTTGAGGGACCTACTGCATGTGATTAGAAGAATGCACTGCAGAGAGGCGTGTCCACTGATGAAGCCCTTTCAGTCGTGCTGTGCAATGAACAGATCAGCTGCCGACTGCCTTGTACACCACCACTGAAAATAACATACACAATAACTAGTGTACAAGGCAAAACAACAGCATGACTTGGCTTTCATCAGCAATAAGGTTAAAACTCTCTGAAGGCTAAAAATCTCTAAGGACCACAGTTGTTACATCTAAGTAACATATTTCAACCCTTTTCTAACTCTCACCTTTAAACTTAGAAATTTTTGTACAGTATAAATTTTACCTAAATTTCGCTTTTATTTCTTAATTAAAAGTAGAAAGGAACGGTAGTCCAAGATCTTAGCAATACCGGACTTTTCAGGCAAAAAAGCAGATATTCTCTACATGATGGGAAATGGATTAAACATGTTGAAAACACAGTGCAATTTAAAAAATGTGACTGCACCTTCAGGGTAAAACAAAACAATGTAGGATGTACAACTCTACCAAATACTGCCTAGCCATATAATCAAATCTACACATTTTTAAAAAGAACATGGGAGATTTCTAGGCTTAAGTGCACAAAAATGTAAAGCCTAAAGGTTTTTCTTAACATTTTTCCCTCCCCTCTCTCTCTCTCAGGATTTGCTGTGAGTCTTCAAGTGATTCTGTCACATCCAAAAGCTGTATTCAAGCGTCGTGGTTCTCAACCAGGAATGCAAGAGTCTGATTTTCTGAAACAGATAACAACAGTGGAGGAGCTGGAGCCAAAAGCAAACAACTGCACAAAGGTACCGATTTCCACACTTGCTAAAACACTTTTGCATCATCTCTATAGACAACTGTACTAACACAGACGTTATTTTATAGGTTCTTGTATGGCACACACGAACAGAAAAAGTCAATCTAGCTAATGAGCCAAAATACCATCTGGACACAGTCAATATTGAGGTATGACCTGGAGACAGAGTCACACAGGAAGTACGGTACAATGGATGTGTCAGAGGGTGTTCGAATTCAGCCAGTTAAAATAGTCTACTTCTGTGTGAGACCTTTTAATAGTCATCTGACAGACTGCTGTGGAAACAGAAGTAACTTGTCAGATGCTTTGATAAGCAAATCAAGTGGGTGTGCTTTGTTCTAACCTGTTTGCATGCATTTCTGAGCTCTCGTCTTAATAAACTGGCACCTTTGATTTAAGGCCGTTCCCACGTAGTAAAAACAATCAAGAGAAACATGGCTGCAATGGAGTATTTTCAAAATAATCATTTATGTACATACTTTTTGTATTTATCCAGCTTAATGGTGTAATTATAAACTGATTTTAAATCATGAACTGTTGATCTAAATATTTGCGTAAATGCACCCTACAAATTGAACTTCTTTTCCTTCATTAAAAGTAGACTTCTTGAAGAAATAGCAGTCAAATAGGTCATACTAGAATGAAATAAAAACCCATAATCATTTACGGATTTATCCTTTTAATATAGGGAAATAACATTTTATCATTATGAGGCACCAAAAAATGTAAACACAATCACTGTCATAAACCTGGATATTTCTGCAAGGAAAAATATATCTGTTCACATTGAGTTACCTTGTATATGTACATATTGTGCCGCTAGTTCTCAGCATTAATACTGTGTATGTGCCTCGCAAGCCAGATTGGGTACTCAACCACAGGAAACTCAAACGGATCAAATACTCATTTTTAAAGGAATAAACTGTTGATTTGTAGAACTACAGTAACATCCAGGTATCTTTCTTTCCATAATCATATTCCCTGTTATGCACACCATAATAACATCACAGTGAAATGTATGATGAAACAAAATTTGTTTGATACACTAGAAAACATTGCTCAGTGATACATTTACATTCTATTTATATATGATTAAACATTTGTTCATACAGTACCTTCTACAGGATTACTGGGTAATTTTGGGGGGTCAGGGTTCATATTTTTGGATATTACTAACATGATAGCTACATCCCTTATACGCAAACATTTGATCTAGAATTTTGAGGGGAAAAAAAAAATCAGTATTCCGTTAAGTAGCTTCTTAAATACATGGTCTATGAGATCATATGCATTGTATGAAAATGCTGCCAAGAATGTATAAATGTATTCTTGATCTGCTTTTCACTACACCAAATTTAAATCAATATAGGCCACAACACGGTCAGTCAGTTAGTTATATTCTTAATCTGAACAGCTGGGGGAAAGAAAAAGAATATGTACACGGAAGGAACAGCAAAAGTAAATTTATTTGAAAAAGGAATGTTAGGTGGCTGTTCTGGGTGAGACTGCTATTGCAGCTTTCATTTCCACAGTTGTGTGCTGAGAGTCTGACCAGATGAGCTTCCAGTCCACCCTGCCGCTGTGCTGGGGGGCTGACCAAAGCCCACTGCATTGCTGGAACTGCTGAGATTCATTCCGGCCATTTGCTGATTCATCTGTGAAGCAAACACACGAGCCCAGTTAGCACTGGTGCTGAAATACAACACGCTGCTAGCCAAAAGGCAGTCATGCTCCAACTAGCAATCCCATTAAAGTACATTTCCCTAAAATCAGTATCTCTTATTAAATAAAAATATTGACTCAGTGTAAGTTTCTAAGCATTTTTCCAGATAGCAGCTTTTCTGGAACCATTTAATCAGCATTACACATCAGTTGCAGCACTCTGTGTACATGTCAAATCTGTATGAACACTCCGCTAGTGAATTTACAGAGCGTGTGTCTGATGTGTCGCAGCTGATCAGAGCTTGCTTTCAAAGTTTCAAAGCTAACCAACAAAATCATGGCAACTGTGATAAAGAAACACCAGAGCAAGTAATACAGCCTTGTCTACATTGGCAACTCCAGATGTTTTTTGTTTCAGCACTATTTCTTTGGAGACCTCAAAAATACGTGAATACACAAGTTTTTATAGAAATTGTCCATTTATGTAACAATCAACAAAGAATGATGTGGATTTACAAACTTAAGTATTATCTAAATCTAACCATTCTTGCTAAAGAATCTACTCAAGATACCATAATTTCTTTAAAAAAGTGAAATCATTGACAAGAAATCAAAGACATTTATAGTTTAAGGTGGGAAGGAGTTCAAAATTCAGCACATTCCGTTCAGGAATGGTACAAAAATAGTCTACTCCCTGCAGATGTTATGTAGTCACAGTAATTTTCAGTGCTCACTGTAAAAACATTCTTCAGGTTACTCTCCCTTGCCTTCTAAAAAATGAATGCTTATTGACAAGCCAAAAACCCGGCTGTACAAACAGAGTGAAGATGTCCCCTCTCATGAGTTTGAGAGCAAAAGAGCATTTGGAGCAATTAATGATCAGAGCCTATGAACAGGGATGCTGGATATCAACATTAGATCCAAGTGAGGGACAGCATTAGGTAAAAATCGGAGTTCATGCAAACATGAGCGAACAATACCAGGCTGGCAAAATGAAACTGAAACACTGCTGAAAAATACCTGTTAAATAAATCACAAACTAATATTTCAGGGTAAAATACAGTACTGTGTGCTTTCATGTGTGTATCTGCAAAAACAGCCCATCACAGAACACGGAGATTAAAAAAAGCTGATGAAAACATGGTTTACCTAGTTGTTAATCCCTTCTGGAGTAAAATCCTTAAGAGGAGACTATATATATAAAGGATGTTATTCTGGTCAGTAAAGCAAGCCCTGCCTGCTTCAGCTGGAGCCAGAGATTAGATCACAGTTGCCCTACAAACTGTGGAGTGTGTCAGCATGCTGATACCATCTGATGTGCGAGGAGTGCAGAAACATGGTAAGAGCTTGTTCTATGAGCCAACTTTTAATACATATTTAATAAGAAGAATGTTTTTAATTTCAAAGCTGATATGGGTCTTTTTAAAGTTAGATACCTAGAAAAAGATTTCTGGCAGCCAATCCACAGATTTTTTTTTTGTTTGACATTTTGAGTTTCTTGCCTTTTAAAAACTACTTTTCAAAGCAGAATGACAGGCTGTGTTTTCAAAGCGGGGCTGTTTTATCCATGTAAGCAATGCTGCTTATTTTCATACATTTTCACACCACAGGACTGAGCAAAACAGTAAAAATAAATGTAAATCCGGTCTAAATAAGTCACTAAGGTTCACTTCCAGAATTAACAGAGTAAGCAGCATGGAATTATTATATTGTTCTTATAATTGAAAGAATATTATGAACAGCAACAAAGAAAGTTGCTATCATCCATACTGAACTTTAAGAGAATCATTTAAGTTTGTGTCCCCCCCTCCCTGTAACCTCTCAAATACCTGATTTCAAGACGTTCCATTGGATAACATACAAATATAGCACTAAGTGTGCACTAACACCTTTGAAGAACCTTTCAAACTGTTGAAAAAATAAAAAATAACATGGAAGTGCTACAGATAAATAATGGACTGGCCTAAACAAATTGTCTGTAGGAGAATGTTGGAGTGCAAAGCACTGCACATTCCACTGAAATTTATCCTGAAGTCTGTAAATGAAAATATTACCTGTTAATGGCTATCCTCAAGCACTGAATTCCGCTTGTAGTTATAAGGCTGTGTTTATGCCTCAGATTCTGTATCTATAGCTAAGCTAGCTTTTTTATCTGGCTGGTTCAGATGCCAGGAAGAGAGGAGCTACAGAAGCAGAGAACTGAGTTTGGTCTACCTTAGCAAAATTTTTTCTCTGCTAATAATCTTTAATTTAATTATTCACCGATTTTTTTAACATGTGCCTTTGAGCAGTTCATAGTGCAGTAGTTGGTAACTTGGCTACACCGCAACTTTTCTCCTACAGCCAAACACTGTGTATCTGAAGAGCAGCACCTTTTCTGAAACACTCTTGTCTGGGGATAGCAAGTCCTTACCTGAGAGAGGTTCCATTGAGCTTGTTGGTTTTGTTGCAATCCGTACTGATTTTGTGGTGTGACCATCTGTCCCATCATTCCACCTTGAGGTCCAACGACATTTTGAGGAAGTCCCATCACACCAGTTTGTGTGGTACCACTAAATCCACTGGGCATTCCCATTCCTACCATCACACCTGTGCTCTGTCCCATGACTGGCACTGATTGTCCCATCATGTTTCCCATCATCCCAGTTGCTGCAGGCACAGGAACTCCCATGGCTGGAAAGCCTTGAAAATGAGTTGACGGTTGTGTGGTAAATGGCATAGAAGATGACCCCAGGAACATACCTGCAGCAGAGAAGGCAAGGTTTCAGCTAAAATGTTTTGTGATTTTCTCCCCCAACCCTGTAAGTCAGAAGCACACCCAAGTAATTTTAAAGGATACCTTTGTCCAGTTGTACATCAACACTGTTAATTTAGTTCCTGGTAAAATTTTAAAATTGCTTAAAAACTTTCCAAAGGAAGGGGACTTGCCACCAGACATTAACAGTCAAAAAGAGTTTGGCAAATCCCTGGAGAAATAGAATCTTTTTTTAATTGCGGTATTGGAGACCTTTGTTTTCATACAAACACAGTAAAATCAAGACATGTCAGCTCTGTATTGATCCTGCAGCCTGCTGTTCACACAGCAGAGACTTGGACCTTAAGCGATGAATTACACAGGAGAAGCTGAATTCACAAATCTGTCAGTAAACTGTATATTTGATAATTTGGACAGCTCTAAATAAATTAAAATCACATACTATTTTTTCTTTAGGTTCTGTACTACATTTCAGTAATTTTCTCATTTTTATAAATGGCAAAAATAAAAATCATTTGAGTATACGTAGCAGGGTACTCAAACTTAGTTCTACACTTGTTGGAGATAACTGTTCCAGGTAAAGCTTAAAATAGGACTGCGCAGAAACTTTTACAAATTGATTTACCTGGAGCATTTTGCGGCTGCATGGTTCCCGTGCCATACAGGGATAGGATGGAGTCTTTGGAGAGTTGCTTTTTTGCTGAGTCTTCAGATTTTGTGGTTTGTTCAGTGAACAGATCAAGATCCCCGGATGCTGCAGACAAGGTGGCAGTTGCTGGTTTAGTTGAAGTGCTCTGGGAAATAGAGGTCATGACAGACTACTGAATGAAACCAGCAGAGATGGTAACATTAAATATTTACTGCACATCCTCACCTCTGAACCAAATAAAATCCAGTTCATTTACAGAAATTAAATTTCAGTAAACGAGAATTTTAAAAGACAATAAAGCAGTACGTACAATATGGAATGAAGACCAGACAGAGGTTACAAAACACGCAAAACTACTACACCAGCCAGCTCTAGGGCGTATACATACAGATTATTCATTCCTGTTGCTCCTACATTTTTCATCAGTGAGAAGCATATATCATGAGTTGTAATTAGATTATGAAAAATAATTAGGAAATAAGATTACAATTTACATCTCATTAATCCTCTCATAGCACAGATTAGAGAAGAGCAAAAACGAAAGATAAAGTGCTTTGAAATCTACTACAAACAAAGATGAATAGTATTTTTGGAGAAAAGGCAAAAGTAAAATCTCAGTTGATCTACTTAATTACATTTCTAAAATACATCATTTATAATTGGCTTAGAGTTCTTTGAGCACATTTCATTTATTAAAGATAATTATCGACAACTTACTGTAGTCTACAACTGAAAAACTAAAATACAGGCAGGCTGTCAGACTTTTTATTGCTCTTATACCAAAATGTTTTGTAAATAAATTACATCCAGGTGCCTCTCAGTGCTGTTGCTTTGCTGCTTATATACATACAGTCCCATTTGGGGGCTTGCTTAGGTAACTAGCAAATAAACTGCATTCTTGGTATGTTTCTTAAACACACAACTTATCCTGTTACCAGCGGGAACTTTTAATGCAAATCAACTGTATATGCTTTGAAAAAGAGCTGAGATTGCAATAAATACCCAAATTAGGGCTGTATTTTAGTCCAGCTGATTGATCCCCAATTGCTCAGCATGCACCGCCTAATCCCACAGCACGTGTGAGTTTCATCTTTCTCCCACACTGAGGGAAAATCTTTGCACTAACCACCATGAATGGACTGGATCTGCAGCCAAGTCCATCTGTTTGCTGTCGACACATACCAAAGTTTGTCAGCCAGACAAGAAGCCACCACAGCATACGCAGCTATGGTAACACACCTATATTGGTCTAGAAACTACCATGATAAAAGATAAACTACATTTCAAAACATTTCCCTCACAGAAGGTCCAATGACCAAATCTTTATCATAGAAATGCACTTTAAATCATCTATGTTCTTTAATTACTATTACACATAATTCAGTAGACTTTAGCAGCCACTCCATTAACACATCACCAATCATCACCATCCAGGGAATCACCCTTCACTTTGCTTTTTCTCAGTCTTAAATATTTAGCCTTCTTTGGGATTTCCTGTATTCCAATGCTAAATCACTCATTTCACCAGCAGGTCACATCACTTGTTCAGGCTGCTCTTTGGTCCTGAGCAGACAGTAGTGACATACAGAAGTCACTTCCAGCTTCAGAAAGGCAGGAAAGGAGGAAAACCAGAATTCAACCTTATTCACTACCTGCGTTACTACCACTGACCCATTTATTTTGGGGGCAAGTGGAAACTTGATGATTCTAGATTTGTATTTATTCAATCTACACCCAAACTGGATACATTAAAAAACTCAGTGAAGCTGGAAAGAGGCTACTGCTTTTCACATCTAGCTCTACAGCTAGGTTCATCTGGATCAATTTTGACATACAGTGGTGGAATAGCAGACAACAGGCACTCAGATACTGTCCTCCCTGTGCTTTGAACAGAGTAATGGTACTTTGAATAGAGAAGCTAGCATTTTGCACAGTCAGCCCTCAGCACGAGTAGAGGAAGGGAAATTAAAGGGTAAACTATAAAAATTACAATCAAATCTGCTGAACAACACAGATATGATGTGATGTGACCACAATGATGAACAGAACATTTGGAAAGAAAATAGCACTGTGCCAGTTCAATCAGAATTCCTTTCCATCACCACCCCTTCCATTATATATATATATATATATATATAATGAAAGCTACTGGATATACAAGTACAGATCACAGGTCCCAAACCATAAATTCAAGAATACATACAGTTCTTTACAGTTCAGCTGAGTGAGACAGAAAGCCTTCTGCAAAAATAAGCTGCTAAGTTACCTTAAAAGGGCCCCACAGATGGGGAGGTTTGCTGCGTACTCCACCAATGCCTTCCTCTCAGAAGCCACTCTGGGTAAGGAAGCCTGTACCAGCCACGTTCATCACCAACACCTTGTTCTTTCAGGCTGACAGCTACTTTAAGAGAGCTGCAGCTTTAAGCAGTCTCTTTGTGTGTCCCAAAGCTGCCTTCCTCAGCTACAACAGGCATGGCAAGGGGTCGCTTCCAAACCATGATGGCTATAAGAGAGGAAGCAGGCCAAGTGCAGGGGTTATGCTACTCTCCCTTGAGGAAAGAAAGGCATACAAGTTCCAAGATGAGACAAAAGACAGATGAGCCCAGGTAGCAATGTTAGTTTTTCTTGATATTCACTCTTGATTTTGAGGATGAAGCTTGAGAGCCCAATTTTTATCAACTCTTAAGACAGAAGCATCTGCTGTAGCCTTTCCTATAACAACAGTATCACAAAGCAATAAGAGGTCTTAAAATGTATGACTTAAAGCCCAATAACCTGAGAACATAGAGTAAAAATATATTCAGTAACTCTTATTTAAAAAAAGGACAAAAGAATACAAATTAAATGAAATCATAACTACCATCATCAGGGCAAGACAGAATCCAGTTTAGCTAGATAACCAGGGGGAATCAGAAGCAAAGACCACACTATCTCCTAATTCTATATGCAAGCAGTATGGAAGCTTGAAGAGGTGAGAAAAATTACAGCCATTAGAGCTAAAGAGTCTGCAGCCCTAAGTGTTGAGAAGTATGCATTCTGTCTGTGTAAATGAACGACTCCCTGAAGGAATGTGTGCACGCCCATGCACATATTTACAGACACATCAACTAAAGAAATTTTACCTGAGCAGGAGGTACAGCAGCTGCTGGTAAAGGATTAGAGATCATGGGGCCAAAGATATCCAAGTCATCATTGAGCGCTGTGACAGCAGCAGTCCCTCCATTTGTAACAGATGCTTCAGCTGGACCATCTTAAAAAGACAACAGGATCACATTTAAAGTGAAAATTGTTAGTATTTTTAACAGCATAAGAACAGTTAAAGCTGACCATTCCCTCCCACCCTGCCCCCATTGAAGATCAATTCAATTTCTGACATAAGACATTTTTCAGACTGTGATATTGTTCAGATTTTGTCAGGACTTCTTTCCCTAAAAAGATGGCATACTGCTGTTTCAGGGAAAAAAAAAGCATGAGAACAAACCAAAACCAACAACAAAACACTTTATGGCTTCCCTAAGGACAGCCATGACAACGTATCAGTACATATTACTTATTTCTCAAGTTTCTTTTTCAAGCATACCAACATTTTTACTGAGAATTTAAACAGATTTCTTACTGAGAAGGCCCTAACTTAGTAGCCATGTATCAGACAAAATACACTGATCTGTGTTCTTCAATTAAAATTTGTATTTTAGAATCCATAACGTTATTCTTGATACGCTCGTTTACTCAAGGGTACCTAATTAAACTTTGCATTAGGAAAGAAGTCCATCCTTCCCCCCTTTTTCAAAAGTAGTTCACACTGACTATTCTATAGCTCCACAGGAACAGCCGTTCCAGGCACACTGAGCTAATCACCCGCCAGAACCTACAGCTCTTGCTCAGTTCAGAGTTAACCTTCTACAGCCTTGCTGCTTGTAACCACTGTAACACATGAACACATTTAGTGATCTAGGTTGAAAGTGGATATGTGCAGGACAAAAACAGGGCCGAAGAATTAAGCTTTAAGGAGAATTGCAATAAAATACTTTAAAAGATGTAGGGACCAAAAATATATCACAAAAATGTTTTTTATGGAATAGAGCGACCATTTGTCATTTGATTTCAAGCTGCCTGAGAACAAGTTGGAAAGAATTGGCCAAAACATTTTATTCCTAAGTATATCATAAATGGGTTGCCATTACACAGAGCTCAACAAATACAAAGGTGATTCTGCTGAACACTATGATGACTGCATAGTGTTAACAGCAAATTTAAGAAAACTTCTTTTAGGCAAAAGAAGAAGTCTCAAAGTATCCAATACTGCAGAAGTCGGACTTCTCTGGCAGAACAAACCAGCTGAGTTAAGTCAAAACTTTCTCTCCAAATGAAACACTGCTATGACAACTGGCATGGCTGTAGATATATCATGGAAGGATCAGTATTTTAAAATCCCCAGGACACTGAAAAAACCTACTACTAACATCATAAAACAATTTCTGCTTGATGTTTTAGCATGTTTAAAGGACAAACTTCCTTCTAGCTGCATGTCGTGTATTCACTGTTCTCATTCAGAGTAAGTTTCTGTAATGCAAATTTTAACTTACCTAGCATCCTAATTAAAGGATTTGGCTTGTTTTGTTTGTTTGTTTTCAAAGTCACACAATTACACATAGGTAGCTAACTTCAAATATATCTATCAGAAACTTCAGTCATACATTTACAAACTAACATAGAAATATATTCCAAATTTTAAACATAACAGAATACAGATCACTACCTTTACATTTTAAAAAGCATCAAGGACGTTAAAAAATAGCTGCCAAGCGTTTCAGAAAAAGTCACTTCCTCCTTTTACTAAACTGTGAGAAGTTATTTTCCAGTGCCCTACAACCACAACAGTTATCTACCTGAGTGAAAAGATCCATTTCCAGAGCAGAGGTCACACACTAGAATATCAGCATTAACAGTTTAGTGATAACACATGAAACATACGTCTTACTACCCCAGAGAAAAAGGTAAAGCTGTTTTAGGCAAATATGAGGTTCAGGCACTTTAAAGTTTCTAGAACTCTAATGTGGACAGAGAAGTGGTCTGCTTAGTAAAGAGCCCAGTCAAGATGCAGTATTTAATTAAATCATAGGAAGCTTCCAACACTGAAAATAATACAATGCCATCTCTCACGTAATCGCAACACTCTCATCTACTAAAGAATTATCACAGAAGAATTGGTATTTTATTTTTCTAAGAAAAAAGATGTAATAGAACAAAAGACTAAGTTTATTTCTTAGAAGGCCTCTCTTTGCTCTCCTCTACTCTTTTAACAACACAAATACCTGGCAGACTATAGCAAGATTTGTCTCCCTGCACATCAAATACTATAATTTTCCATTACTTTCTTCTCCCACATGCAAACTCACCACAGCTGGAGACTACCCTTCCTGGTAGCCCAGGACATTGACAACTTGGAACAAACCAGCAGAAACAGTAAGAAACACCAGTCACTTCACCAGCCTGCAAATCACTTGACTGAGGAAACTATCACAGAAGACCGACAAGATTTTTGGCTATTAACTTATACGAGAAGGCACTGCATTCTGAAACAATCTGTTCAGGAGATCACCGCTCAGAGATACCTTCTCATTTCTGTCCGCCTTCCAACTCCAGTGGAGGGTGGTCCTCCTTTAGCTGCCTTGCATGAAAGTATTTATTTATTTTTAAAGGCTGTCAGTGCTGTATATTTGAAAATTTGACACAGAAGTAATGAATGTCAAAATCCAACAATGTGGAACATGTCAGAAGCCACCACCATCCATGCATATCTGAATTCAGTCTTACTGTAGAGACGCTAACCTTTGTGCCTTAGTATGTATAGGAAATGTGGTGCAGCTATAGCTGCTACAGAAACCACAACTTTGAACCGACTTCAGTATTATGTAAAATGCCCAGCACATTTTTTAAGCACTTACTGCACCTTTTTCATACATGGAATTATGAAACAACCAAGCAGAAGGGTGCTGGTTTGCAATTCTTTGGGAGGTATATGCTTGGTTTTGTGACTACTTCAGATACACAAACTATTTTATACGCTAATTTAGTATTAAACTTAAATGCTAATAGCTTCGTATGTGCTAATTTTAAAATCCACTTCATGTCAATGGGAAATTGAGACCAAATTGTACAGGCTGGAAATAGCAAGCAGACCCAATAACAAGTGCCCAAATACCTTGAAGGCAGAGATAGGAGAAGGACAAAGTGAGTGGCATTCACAAGAAACTGAACCTCAGCGAGTGTGTTTATCGCCCAATCTTGTGCAAAATTCACGAGGATAACCGTGCTGTTTGCAAGAACTAAGAAAGACCCAGCAATTCCACAAAAACAAAATGGCCATTGGAATGGCTTGGCAATATTAGATCATCTAAGCTGAGTAAACAGTGAGTGGCTTAATGACCATAGAAGTCAAATAGTCACCTCAGACAATTTTACTGCTATGTCATGATTTGACTTTGCTGGGAGGATTGCCATTCCAATAATTCTGCAAAGTTACAAACTCATCCATGATTATGACAAAGCTACTTACACCTTAGCGCAAAGGTCTCCTCCTTCCTGTTCTGATCATTGGAAGTCAGTGGACAGCAAAATGACCATATGTGTAATTGCTCCACCATTCCATCTACACCAGTTCTTTAAGACGTGTGTAAATAAATACACTGGCAAGTTAAGTAACAAGCTTCTTTTGAGGTCATTCTGCAGGCAGGCAGTTCCAACAACATCTCCCTAAAGGTTCGTTGTTTCAGATAAATTTAGGAATGAACTGTGCATAATTTTCATGCAAAAGGATTGTCTGGAATTAATAATTTAATGTTCTTATTCTCTCAGTGAGGCACATGTATTAAAAAAGTATCCTTCTTCTCAGATTCCAAAGTGGTTCATTTTCCCTGAATGTAAAAAATTTTAACATATAAGACTGAAAATTTAAATGTAATCATTTACTAAAACAAGCATTTCACATATTTAGAACATTCATAGAAGAACACGTTTGCAAGAACATAGTATTTTTCAAGTATTTAGTATTAATTTATAAGCTGCATATTATGAAATAATCCTGAGTGTCATCATGCAGCATGTACAGGATAGTCAGGTGATCAGGCCCAGTCAACATGGATTTATGAAGGACAAGTCCTGTCTGACCAACATGATCTCCTTCTATGACAAGGTGACCTGGCTAGTGGATGAGGGAAGGGCTGTGGATGTTGTTTACCCAGACTTTAGTAAGGCCTTTGACACCGTTTCTCATAACATTCTCCTGCAGAAACTGGCTGCCTATGGCCTGGATGGGTGGACGCTTCCCTGGATCAAAAACGGGCTGGATGGCCAGGCCCAGAGAGTGGTGGTGAATGGAGTTAAATCCAGCTGGCGGCTGGTCACCAGTGGCATTCCCCGGGGCTCAGTATTGGGGCACATCCTCTTTAACATCTTTATCAATGATCTGGATGAGGGGATTGAGTGCACTGTCAGTAAGTTTGCAGATGACACTAAGTTGGGAGGTAGTGTTGATCTGCCTGAGGGTCAGGAGGCTTTACAGAGGGATCTGGACAGGCTGGATCGATGGGCTGAGGCCAATGGTATGAAATTCAACAAGACCAAGTGCTGGGTCTTGCACTCGGGTCACAACAACCCCCTGCAATGTTACAGGCTTGGGGAAGAGTGGCTGGAAAGCTGCCTGGCAGAAAAGGACCTGGGGGTGCTTGTCAACAGCCAGCTGAATATGAGCCAACACTGTGCCCAGGTGGCCAAGAAGGCCAACAGCATCCTGGCTTGTATCAGAAATAGTGTGGCCAGCAGGAGCAGGGAAGTGATTGTCTCCCTGTACTCAGCACTGGTGAGGCCACACCTTGAATCCTGTGTCCAGTTTTGGGCCCCTCACTTCAGGAAGGACATTGAGGTGCTGGAGCATGTCCAAAGAAGGTCAACAAAGCTGGTGAAGGGTCTAGAGCACAAGTCCTGTGAGGAGCAGCTGAGGGAACTGGGGTTGTTTACCCTGGAGAAAAGGAGGCTCGGGGAGACTTTATTGCTCTCTACAACTGCCTAAAAGGAGGTTGTAGTGAGGTGGGGGTCAGTTTCTTCTCCCATGTTATAAATGACAGGATGAGAGGAAATGGCCTTACGCTGTGTCAGGGAAAATTTAGGTTGGATATCAGGAAAAAATTTCTTTACACAGAGGGTCATTAGGTATTGGAACAGGTTGTCCAGGGAGGCGGTGGAGTCCCCATCCCTGGAAGTGTTTAAAAGACGTGTGGATGTGGTGCTGAGGGACATGGTTTAGGGACCCTGGCAGTGCAGGGTGAACAGCTGGACTCGGTGATCTTAAAGGTCTCTTCCAACCAGATGATTCTGTGATTCTGTGAAAACCCAGGTTTTTGCTAGATCAGTTCTGTAAAGAGTGTAACTTGGTAACGTACATACCTTTCATCGCTTACTGAACTTTACACTAAAAATACATATTTCCTGTCTGTATCAGTGCAGAAACCACTGCAGAATTACTGTTTACGACATGGTTTTAATCCTGTATGACTAATATTAAGATGATCCCGTCTTACTGATTTCTCAAAAATGTAATAGCTGGAGTACTTATATATATTAAAAAGAAACTCCAAAAACACTTCCCCCCCCCCCAAATGAAAATAAAAGATTCCATAAAGAACTAAATTTCAGAATACAGGAGAAACCTAACAGTGTTTTTACTCCAGTTTATTACTTGTAGCAATATTAGTATCTCCATTTAAATCTATAGATACATGCAGGCATACACGGACTTGTATTTCAACGTAATAGTTTGCACTTCTTATATAGAGATATATAAGATAGAGGTGGTAGAAGCCCCATCCCTGGAAACATTCAAGGCCAGGTTGGATGGGGCTCTGAGCAACCTGATCTAGTTGAAGCTGTTCCTGCTCATTACAGGGGGCTTGGACTAGGTGGCCTCTAAAGGTCCCTTCCAAACCAAACCATTCGGTAAGCCTATGATCTATATTTAAGAACTTATAAATGTATTGCTATTATTTCTTAAATGCAGCTTTCCAACTTATGACCAACCATGTTGCTTTAGTACTTACCAAACACTACTGACAAAAGTACATTTCTCAGTTACGCAACATTCAGCTACATTTCATACCATGATTACGCTCTCAAAACTTCACAGAATTTCTCCAGAGAGGATTTCCCCCACACAAGCAGATAACCAGCTTTCAGCATATCACGCTTTACCTCCAGTCATGATGGATAAATACCCCACACATCACATTCAGTTAATAACAACAAAATAAATCTCTTTTCTCTGGCCATTCATTGTAACTTAGTACAACCGTTATTTCAGAATGTGCAATTGTCTATTTTATGAAGGGCACACCTAAACATGGTACATGATGCAGAATATGTAAAATGCACTTTCCTACTTTCTGATAATTCTGTAAGGTAATATAGTTTAAAAATATTAATTTTTTTTTCCTGTATGTTGAAATAATTTCTAAGTGACATACCTTGACAAACAGGATGATCCAAAATTGCCTGTGTTATATTCCAATAAAAGATTCCTACTACCGTGCATAGCTGTCATACAATTTTATACACGTATTTTAAAATTCTGTATTTATATCAATCTGGCATAAGTGGAGACATCTACCTTGTAAGACAAAACCCCAAAAAGGAGCACGGAGCGCAAGGTTAACAGCAGAGAGATGAAAATACAATACTGCCAATGATTTAAGTGCTGAAGAACTATGGTTTACACACTGGGACTTTCAAACTGAAAAATGTTTCTTGTAATTCTCCTATTAAAAATTAATGTTAAAAAAATACCATATTATTGATTTTAGCATCAATTTGAACTCATATTTTCAACAGGGTACTCTTTCAGTGTGGACAAAATCCAAATAATTGTAGCGATCTATAAAAAAGCAGCTTCAGTTTTAGCCTACAGAAACAGGCTGTGATTTCTCACAGTTTGGGAAGTGAGGGAAGGAATTTGGGGTTGCACAGCAAGAACGCTAACATACATTTTTTTGTGGAGAACATAAGAATATTTAGCTTGTACATGTCCATTTCTCCACCTTCCTGTGCGTGGAGTGCTGAACTAAAATCTTCTCTGAATCAAAAGGCCAAAACCCACAAATGTTGGGTCATCAAACAGTGAATATCCAAACAGCATCTCAATAATAAACCCCCTGAACAGGAATCGGAGAGAACCATATAAGCCTATGTAAAAAGACTCAGAAAAAACACAAACATGATAGTCAGTCACTAGGAATATTACATCTCTTCTGCTATTACAGTATTTAAAGATACAATTGGCCTAGGCACATTATCTCGAGAATTTTGCAATTTGCAAAGAAAAACAAAAACCAAAACAATTTATTTTTAGAAAATGATCTTGCCTAGTTACAGTTTTCACTGGGTAAGTCCTATATCACAGGATGTTTACCTTCTGATGACATCACTACTACAAACTCAACTGAGACAAAAAGAGCAATGACCCAAAGCTTAACTCCATATCCAAAGCTAGCACTGAGACTTACTCAAGAAAATACTTTGCAAGAAGCTGGGCTGCTTTGAAAGCTAGAATTATTCTAGCATGAATTGAGATTCATTAAAATTACTTAATCTGCTATCACATGCAATTCTGATCTGCCCTAGTAAAAGCTACTACTGCTTTTCATTTGCAGAAATGAAGTCCTAGGAGAATGAATCCTCATGCAATCATATCCATTTTAATATTGTTTGATATGACATATCAAACATTTTAATCAGTAGTGTGCCGCTGCAGCAACAAAGGCAAATGGGATTCTGGGCTGCATCTGCAGGGGTATTACTAGCTGAGATAGAGATGTGATCATACCACTCTATTCAGCTCTTGTCAGGCCTCAGCTGGGATCTGTGCCCAGTTCTGGTCCCCACAACTCAAGAATGACATGGACAGACTGGAGAGGGTCCAAAGGCAGTCACAAATATAGTCAAAGGGCTGGAGAACATGCCCTGTGAGGAAAGACTGAAGGAGTTAGGTCTTTTCTCCCTGGAGAAAAGAAGGCTCAGGGGAGATCTCATCCCAGTATGCCAGTACTTAAAGGGCAGCTACAAAGAAGACAGAGGCGCTCTTTTCATACGGGTGCAAGTTGCATCAGGAGAGGTTTCATCTCAACACGAGAAAGAACTTTTTTTTTCAGTGGAATCAATTACTGGAACAACCTCTCCATCGATATGGTAGAGTCCCTATCGCTGGGCGTTTTCAAGATGCAATTGGTCAGGATGCTAGATAGTTTCGTCTAGGCTCCCCTTCCCATAGACGGGACTGTATGGTCTTTCGAGGTCCCTTCCAACCTGGGCTGTTCAATAGTTTATGACATATTGGGTTGAATTGATCTTTCTTTTAATACTATCTGAAGTAGTCTACCGCAGGCATTAATTAAAAGGCAATTCTCCAAATGAAATATGCAGGTCTGCTCTCATTAACACATATCTCAGTGGATTGCAAGTGGATTGCAGCTCAGTGGATTCCAAGTGCTACTAGGTTATTACACTGCCTTTCAATTTGTTATTTAAAAGATCTTTAAAACCCCATAATTTTAAAGGAGGGAATGTTTAACATACAAAATATAAACTTTGCCCTTTGTATATCTCATTGAAGAAGCACAGCTGTTGAACACCAATTATAACACTCTTTCTATTGCATATTACATCTCAAGTTACCCTATGTAATCCGAGTTCATTATCATATCATAAAACAGTGTTACCAAGATTCTTTTGAAATCATGACTAAAAGGATACAGAAGCCTAGCAATCTCAAAACAACATATTGATTAAATTTTAGTTCTTAATTAGGAAAATAAAGGAGAATCAGCTTTCCATCAAATCCTAATTACTTTTTTTTTTAATAGGTTCATTCTACATCCATAACCTAACTTTTACTGTGTTAATTAGATTTGCTTTCCTGTAGTAGCAGATTACTTGGAATGAGATATGGACCACAACACATATATAAGTGGCACAAAAATAGTATTTAGCAGCTACTCTATATCCAAATGGAAAATAACATGCACTTTGAATGACACTGCAAATTCTAAAACAGGAAAGATGTTTACTGGTTTGTTGCAACATTATTCATACCATAAAATTAAAAATTAAAACACAACAAACATTTTTCTACAAAGTCAAGTTTTTAGAATAATTACATTTAGAAGACTTAGCAGCCTCCTCCAATACCTTCTAGTAATTATGTAGAAATTTAAGAATAACCATTATATTGATATAAATTTTATACTTTTAATATCTACTCACTACTCTTAGAAAATTTTTCTAACACTGAACAACAAAAGGAAATAAAATCAGTCACTCTAATATTTAATGCTTCCAGCTCCACTTTAAGATTCTATCAAATGGAAAAACCACACAGTAACACTAATTAAATGAAGGATAGATTTTATGAATATGGCCTTCAACAAGCAGAGAAAAAGCATAAAAACACAACAGTATAGCCAGATAGTGCAAGTTAAATGATTTGCCCAAAACAGTTTATTTACAAGACAAACACACAGTTAACTGCCAGTCAGAAAACAAAAAGGTATATTAGATAAAAATGAACGATGGTCACAGTCAATACACAACACTGAAATGCCCAATGCATTGAGTTTTACAAGATACTAGTCAGCTGCAGTCACTGTCCTCTTCACTAATATAGGAATTTTATGATAGATATTTTACAGATATACAATTCAGATGACCTCAGCATTTTCATAAAAAAGTATGCTCGTAATATAAACATGGAAATAACACAATCCACAAGCCCTTTGAAGATCACTCTGATAACTTCCCCTTCCCATAGGAACTCATTACTCTCCTTAGCAAAACACAACTATTGATATACCCGTATCCCTGAGGCATTTTTCTTTACAGTTTCAAATGCATAGGCTCAATCTTATGGTTTTCAAATTCATCTAACTATGTGTAAGCACAGAGAAGATAAAAGTATATCTATTAAAATACAAAACAACCTATCTGTGTTTGATTTAAAAACAGATAATTATGTATTGCTTACCAAGTCCTAAAAGGTCAATAGTGGGTTCTGATGACTTTTTTGGACTTGCTTTAGCTTCTGATTGCTGATCCTCTTTCTTCTGAGGCTTTAAAGGAAAAAAACAAACACGAGTAATCTTTCTGAAAGAGATACAGTGCTTAAAAAATTCTCTTTAAAGGTGCTGCTCCAGTATCGGATATAAAAGCCCTTTTCAATATTTGTTTATCATAATGAATTTGATTTGTAATGAAATAAGTTGCAGTCATGGTCATAAGGGACAGGGCACGTGACTACAAAAAAATTATCCTTATACCTTCACTGGTATGTAATCAATTTTTAAACAAATCTAAGTTCCAGGATAGGTTAAAAATAAGCTGAAATCTTAAACTGAACTACTATATATCATGAACTAGGCAGAAAGCTGTCTATAATTTGGTTTATCAACTAATTTTGGCATCCTAACTATACAGTTCTGCAGCATTAAACAGAAAAATCTTCACATTTTTAAATGCTTAAATTTAAAAATTAGAAGTAGACTATTGACATTATTTAGCCTTCCTGAAAGGAGCATCTGCAGAACATGCAGACTTTACCTATGTTAAACACCAATGGACACAATCTGTGTTCATGACCTTTTCTTCTGTAAACCTGAAGGCAAGTAACAGCATTCTTCTCCTTTGGAAAAAGGAAGTCCTAGCCTTTTCTTGCCTAGAGACTTCAAAATATAAGATGGTATTGACATGAAATTTGATTACAGAAATGACTTCAAAAATCTCTTTATAGTTCTTCTCATACCAGTATCAGGCTGATCACCCAAATCCATCAAAACACCCATTTTTAAAATGAATACAAACTGGTTTACAGTAGTGACATGACAAGTGCATTCTCTTGCATGCATTTAATACGCATTTACTCCATACTTATCACAAAAACATTAAGTGGATTGGTTGATCAATGAGGACAGCCTTTAACCAGAACAGACTACCAAATAATGGTGGCAGAGCACTGTCAGGCTGACACCAACAGAACCTGCATCACTGCCACCTTTATCACCCCCATAGGGTGGCTTTGACAGAGTTACCGAGGCTCCTGAGGTTGAAGTCATTAAAACTTAGTGTTTAGTATTAGGAGAACTATATAGTTCAACACATGGGTATAAAGTCCTCCTCCTTTAGGTGATCCTTTACTTTCCTCTACTTCAACTGGGGATAAAGAGTAAGGAGGTTGGTGTTTGTAAAGAGCAGTGGGGAAACTCAAGAGTATGGCCCAAGTGAAACTCAAAGATGGCCCAAGTGAACAGAAGGCTATCATACTACTGACACTCCTCTTACATGAGCATGTCCCCCATTGAAAACCTCCAGGAAAGAGCTGCAATGAACTCAACTCTATTTCTGCAGCTACAGGGAACAGGTATGTTCACACTCAAACCCATCCTTGCTAATCTCTCTGAGAAATACTTGCTTCCACTTGTCACAAGTCCTTACGTTGATTTTACATACTTTAATCAAGACCAAAATTCTCTGGGAAACCACCTGCCGGAAAAATATTCCATGGATTCCCTGATTCTATATCATATCACCAAGTTCATCTTTGAGTATGTGATCTGAAGAATAGCACACTGATTCCCAATGTCACACAATATTGCAGAGGAAAAAACCCTTATATTTGGCATGAGAAAGAGTATGTTTTTGAAAGTAAATTTTTGCATATCAAGAATTTTTTAAAAGTGACCATTCAAAATAAAGTTTTCCACAACAGTCCATACCTTAGTAAATATGCCATAAAACTTAAATTATTAGTATGAACAACAATCAGAATTAACAACGAGTATTTCAGAACACAGTTTATCATAAAAATGCGTACACCTGGCTCTTCTCCAACTCTGTAAGGAACACCATGGGTCATTGAAGCCATAAAAAGAAGCATTTCTGACATGTTGCTTTATTTCATGATACTGATTTTTTATGCTTAAACAGCTTAACAATTCTGAATATAGAACAACAACCTCTTTAAGCTGAAAAGCAAAACTGTTAGAATTATAATAAATGTGCAAATTTTCATTACACCAGATCAGATTTATGATAACTACCTAAAAGCGCACGTTTGGAATAAATTAAGGCTTGACAGGGTTGGTTTAGAATGCAAACTTTCCACAGAAACCAAAGCACTTTTGCATGCATTAATAAGAACTAAACAGACAGAATTTGAATAGCAGTCTCTTATTTAGTACTAATTACTGCAACAAATTAATGTCATTACCTACACTAAATATTTAAATATATAGTAGGAACAGTCTACTCAGGTTCTTTGCTTTGTCAAATGAACATTTTCAATAATTATTAAATGCATTTGTTTCATCACTCTCTAAATAAGAAAGGCAATGAAGATACAAGGTATAAAAACATGAATTTATGTAAAAAAAAGGTCCTTTAAGATACCCTTTTCCAATATAATTACTATGTTTCTTGCTCAGCAGTTTGTTTCCAATTTTGCTTCCTTGCCAGTATGTAAACTAATAGGCTTTAAGGTTACTTCATAATTAGTTACTTTAAGAAAGACTTGAAAATTATTTTCAAGCTTCTTAGTACAGCAAAAATTTCTAGATATTAATACTGCATTCTAAAGCACTAATTCAGCTTCTTTACAGCTACAGTTTTTGCCAACACACTAACCTTCAGTCTGAAAAATTAAAAGAAGCTATTAGTCACCTAACAATTTACCAATACTTCATACGATAGTGGTCACACAAAGCAATATTCAGTAGCTATCTGGATCAAAAAACCCCCTTCCTCTTACCCTTAATTTTACCTGCAATACTATGCTGTTCCCCCCATTCTCTCACCATAACAAACACCAGTTGCTGGAATTTCCTATCTGCCTGTCTCAGATTTCAAACAATTTTAAAAGCTGGTATGCCTCTATTTCTGGTTAAGAAGTTTTATGCCACATATGAGGGCTTTTGTGCAAATTCAGCAGACACCTGTTTGATGCTTAAGGTCTGTAATGATTCAAAGATGGACAGAGACTTCTCTGATGTCACCTACACTTAGGTAGGCATAAATTAAGTAAGGTTGACAGTAATGGGATGAGTTAGAACAAGAAACTTGCATGCACACAATTATTCTTATTTAAGAATACCTAAATAACCGCCCTTTATGATGCTGTTTCTGAAGACAGTCTTGTTCTCTCTTTGGCCCCATGGATCCTGGGCTACCTGTCTGTACTGTAGTCCACTTGAAGAAGGTGTAATGAAAAGCAACACCTTACTAAAGTGTTCCGTATTAGAGATTATGCCATATTTCTGGGTCTGGAGCAGAGTATCTCCAGAGGTCTCTTCCAGCCTATATAGTTCTGGTACGAACAAGGTGTTGAAACTCTCAGAAAAGAACAAAAAAGGAAGCCACGCTGGTGCCACTTGAAAATTTTATTCCAGATCATAAAGAGAAATGTGAAGTTTAATTTCTTTTTAGTAGTTTCGCTCCAATAGGACTCATACATGACTAAGCTTTATGTAGAGAGTGGTCTTTTGAGATGTTAAAGCTAAACATTGCACACAGCACAGAAGTGTGCAACAGGTAAAAAAATGCATAACAAGGCAGTGACATTTCTGAAACTTAATGTTTAATTTAGCGTTGTACTCTATCTAAAAATTACTGTGTTTTATAGAGGTGCAACATAGCATGCCTTGCTATACTTAGGAACCCTGCTGCACTAAGATTCATTTCAGTTCCTATTACTAGTCTGCTTGACTCCCACGGCAATTATTTTTAAGTATTGACACCAGTAGAGATAAACTATTCTGTATCAAGTTCTTTGGAATAAGGCTGCATAAAAATAGGAGACTAAGCAGCATTAAATAAACTAAAAATAGCATTAAAAATCTGCTATGAGAAAGCCAAGGAGAAGGGAACAAGTACATAATTTTGTGCATTTATTTTCAAGTGAAGCCTTCAAGGTTACTGGGGCTACTATTTTTTTACAACATTCACGGCTGGCTTAGCTAATATGTGGTTATATTAAGTGCAGTACGTGGTCATAGCAATTCTTAGATACATTTACTTTGGGTTGTCTATTAACAGCTTCTCATTTGAAATAATCTTTATGGTACTAGTACATTCTTCTGAAACACTGTCCTTGCAAATAGCAGGGCATCAAAACATCTTTGATATGCAGGTCTTACATTTCCAGCTTTCACGGTTGTCACTAACAGCCACCACAGTATTCTTCAAGGTTGTTCTCACATTGGATTATCTATTGAAAGCAAGCAATGTCATCTGCCTTAAATTATTCTGAGATGACTGAGAACAGTTTATTTGTAAATATCACTGAAAGAAACTGAGGCCAGAACAAGCTTCTAGGAATACAATTCTTTTACATCCTCGACACGATCAGCTTATTATCTAACATGACCTGGAGAAACTGAAAGCCTGTTTTGAAAAGAGCCACAATAACTCACTGAAGTTATCCCTTGTTCAGCAGGTATTAGGCACTTCTGCTAACTTAAGGAGGCAAATAAAGGTTTAACCTTGCAACGTCTTACAAATATTTTCACCTATAAATCACATCTCATCAGTAGAGGAGCAGGAACGCACTAATTATTCAGATCCAGTATGGGCATCATAAATTTTGCAATCATGTAGATGACAAGTAACTGGGATACAGTAATCCTTTATTGTGCTGAGTTTTCTTTCCAGTGCTGTCCTTTTAACCTTTTACTTAAGTATATTCTTCTGTCACTCCTATCTTCAAGGGCAAGAAGAAAGATCCAGGGAACTACTGGCTGCTCAACCTCACCTTGATAACTAGGAAGGTGATGGAACAACTAATCCTGGAAATAATTTCCAGGCACATAAAGGACAAGAAGGTGATTGGGAGGAATCAGCATGGTTTCACCAAGAAGTTGCGTTTGGCCAACTCAGCAACTTTCTACAATGTCATGACTAGCTTGGGCAGACAAGGAGAGAGCAGTGCATATTATCCACCTTGACTTCAGTAAGACTTTTGACACGATCTCCCATAAGATCCTCATAGAAAAGCTGATGAAGTATGGGGTAGGAGAGCGGACAGTGAGGTGGGATTGAAAACTAACTGAATGGCCAGATCCAGAGTGTGGTGATTAGTTGGAGGCCACTCACTGGTGGAGTACACAAAGGGTGAATACTGGGTCCAGCCCTGTTCAACATCATTAATGAGCTAAACAGTGAGGCACAGTATACCCTCTGCAAGTTTGCTGGTGACACAGAACTGGGAAGAGTGGCTGATATGCCAGAGGGTTGTTCTGCCATCCAAAGAGACCTCAGCTGGTTGGAGAAATGGGCTGAGAGTAACCTTATGCAGTTCAGCAAGGGGAAGTACCAAGTAGTCCTGCTCCAGAGTAGGAGCAACCCCAGGCACCAGCACATGCTGGGAAACCACCAGCAGGAAAGCAGCTTTGCAAACTAGGATTTGGAGGTCCTGCTGGACACCAAGCTGACCCTGAACCAGAACTTTGTCCTTGCGACCAAGGTGGCTAATGGTATTCCCTGAGCTGCATCAGGAAGATTATTTATTGCCATCAGGTCAAGGCAGGTGATCCTTTTCCTTACTCAGCACTGGTGAAGCCACAACTGGAGTGTTCCAGTTGTGGGTTTAGCAGCAGAAGAGAGACATGGACATACTGGAGCAAGTCCTGAGATGGGCCACAAAGATAATGAAGGGACTGGAGCATCCCTCATATAGGCTGAGAGATCTGGTACTATTCAGCCTAGAGAAGAGAAGGTTCAGAGAGGCTGCACCAATGTACATAGAAAAAAATAAGAAAAAAAGAGAAAAAGAGAAGAAAAAAATAAAAAAGAAAATTTTTAAAAAGAGGAGAAAAAGAATATTCAGATCTAGTAGCAACTACGTTTCTCTGCAGTTAACCCCATTCTCTTGTTTAAATTACTTTTGTAGCAAAATAACCCAAGTTTGTGAAATGATTAAGGACACTGCAATCCTTTCAGAACATTTTTTAATGTGACTGTACACTCCAGAGCCTATGGTCAGTCTAAACTCTGCATTTATGTGTTACTCTTCTGCTCATCCCTGTTCACTAGATTATTTTCTCTGACAGAGGCAGCTGAGGGTATTTTGCACTGGAATTGACAATGGTGAAACAAACTTCTTTGGTAAGACCTGGTTCAAAAGTGCCAGCACACAGTGAAAATACTGTGGTTATTCTTCATTGTAAATATGTAAGGTTGGGGGAAAAAAGAATAATGTTATGTAATTCAACTTTCTATTTTCTGTGTCTGTAACCTTATGCCAATTATCTTCATATGGACAAACTTGAAGGGTTTAACAGTTCTAAAAGACTTACGACATCCAATAGAAATGTAAACCTCTGAAAATACTTTACAAAAAGTGGAAGTTTTGCTAATTTCACGACTACAAAGCAGTCGTGTAAATAATTTAGCAGGTTTCAGCACCAGCATTTAGGATTAACATTGACCTTATTCTCATTTACATTACCTGATGCCATTAGATGGGGTAGCACACATGGTGCAAGACATAAGCCACATGACTAATAGCTCTGAAGTAGAAAAACTCTCCAGTCAAAGCAGTCATGAGTTACTACTGTAAATTTCTCTCCTACTCTGAAGCAAGATATCAGTCACTGTCAAAAAATCTGATCCATCAGCTGTCCAGACCAGTTATCTGCTTCTATTTTTATACTTCAATATTACACACAAAAAATACTTCTCTGCACATTTTCCTCAATTTTCTACTTCAATGAAAAATTCATATAAATCTAAAATTCAGAGTTTCATATACATCTGACTACCCATGCATTTCTTATTTCTGTACCCTACCTTAACTGAAGGAAGCTTTATGAAAGCTTAAGATCCATCAAATAATTTAGTGAAAAGCACTTGTGACTTAAAAGCAATTTCCCAGTTTACTTACTAGAGCTTATAGATGCTTCTGTGGTTACTGAACAAAAGTCTTCATTTGTTCTTATTAGGTTGAAATTGTATGCCTTGTGTATAAAGTAATTGGATTCCTTCCCTCTTCGTTACCTGCTTGCAATAAAACTTGCAAGACAGCATAAATATTTGAGAATTCCCATATGGGAAAATAAAGTTAGTAATTTACTGTAAGCTTGCAGTAGGTTTTTAGATATGATTTTTCCTGACAGCTCATATACTTCTACTATACAAGATAGTTTAGTCTGTATCTATATAAAGCATTACTCATGTAGGTATCCTAGAATTTTTAAAGAATGTTTTTACAGCTTTTGTACCCAACAAGTAAGTAAAAACTAATCCTTTCATAATGTTGACTTTAAATCACGTTAAAGATTAAACATGTTATTCTGTTTACCCTCCTATAAGATACCAGTACTTTTTTTCAGGCTTGCAACTAAATATGAAGAAACTTAGAAATCAGACTAACTCTTCAAAACTTAGGATAATTTTAACAAGTGATGAACTTTTATTTTGCCTAACAAGCAAAAAAGAAAACAAGTATACGATATTGAATCACAAGCTATACTACAGTGGTATCATTATGAAGTTGTACAGACTACAGTAACTCTGCAAGCAAACTCTGATGTGTTTCTAATTAAAAGAAAAAACTGCATGTCAACCAAAAAAAAAGAAAAATAAAAGGCTGCCACTCTTATTTATAAAACAAGAATTACCTCAAGCAAACAGCTAACTGAAGGGGAAAATGTAAGTTTATTATTTAAGAGTCTGTTGCGATTATTCCAATGAATCACTCTCAGATACTGAACTACTCACACTGACGTAGGTAAGCTAATTTAAGGCCCTTACACCAAACAAACCAACAAAACTGAATTCTTGTTTGTTTTGTTTTCTGTTAAATAGGATTCTGTATACATGAAGGTCATTCAGTTGAAATGTACTCCCAAAGGAAAACATTTTTAAGTGGTCCTTGATCTACATTTATACTTCAAAAACCTAGGTACATGGATTTCATTAGATTTTGACAGTTAGGGCAAGGTACTCATACCAGATTATGTAAAATGTGTTATATCCTTACTCATATGAATTAAAAACTTCATGGCAGAACTAACACACAGCTGAACCGTAATCTTATCACGTTAATATGATTTTATCTGTGCCTAGGCTAATAAGCTAATTTCTGTGGGAAATGGATTAAGACTATTCCTTTGTTATTACTTGTTGACCACCCAGTACTATAATTTTATTTTAACTGAATTTAAAACATTAGCTCAGATCTCTTTTACTTTAGTCAAAGTATCCCAAGAAGGCTTAAAACCTTTCATGTCTTGAACTTAGCTGAATCAGCTTAGCTCCTTTCTAATGCATCAGACATCCTGAGATGCCCTTTTACTATGCTCAAAAGAAGGTACGCAACAGAAGAAGTATAATTTCCTAAAATGAAATGGTCTTTCTTTTTATACTTACTGCTGAGGCTATGGCAAAGCATCAAAACTTAAATCTTTCTCTTTAAATTCTTATATTCATGTATTAAATCTTTGTAACAACAACCATATCTGAAATACTATTTGAATGCATTCATTTTCAAATACATTATGCTCTTAAAGCTGACAAGTTCAGAATAGGGTCTGAAAAAACAGGCCAAAGCTCTCTCTCCTAAGTTTGGCACTTGAAGAAAAGGGTCAAAAGATTACAAGATGATAGCTAGGTAACAGGCACAATGTGAAGCAGGAATCTGAAGCTGAGCTACAGATGGCAAGTCTAAGTGCAGAGGTGTCTAATATTTCTAGGGATTCTGGGGGCAAGGACTTCAGCAGAGTTTGCTGCAGCTCAAAATCTTTGAAATGACTGCGTTTGAGCCCAGAAGCAAGGACCTGTTTACAAGGACACAAAAGGCAGAGGGAAAAGCTGTATACCAACCCTTTTCCTATTTTGTATTACATTGTCATGGAACTTGACTTACATAAAACACAAGCATTCTACTTTTTATCCAATAAAACCTGTTTTTTAAATCTTTTTAAAAAAAATCATCACAGATCCATCTTAAAACTGTAGCTGATCCAGTGTCCTATTATGACATCTATAAATTGGATTAGGGTCAAAATGTTTTAATGCATCTCAGCTTGTGAGCTGTGAAAAGCAATAAATATAGTTTGTATTTTTATAAGCTGTTTTAAATACATCTTCAGTTTTAGAACCACATATTATGGTATATGAACTCCGCTTACATATTTCTACTCCAGTTCTATTAACCTCATTAGCCTGGCCAAGATTACAATAGTGCAGCTGTATTGGTTCCAGTTCCTTATTAAACCATTTTCTTTTATAACTTGCCTTCTAAAACGTTTAGAGTCATAGATAAGTTAACATCAGTGTACCCAATCAGGACTAAGGGGTATGTATTTGTAATTCCTTCTTCATACATCTCCAGACAAGAAATAGCTGTTTCAGGCATGGCAACTGACTGAGCTCATAGTGAAAACCCAACCCAATACAAGCATTGCTTTCCATCTCTATTCGTGAAGGTATACTTTGCAATCTTTTTTGCTGAAAAATGCTTTTTCCATGAAGCTTAAGTTCATCCAATACAAAGACCCTACACCCTTAGCCATTCAACAGTTCAGACCTTGGATCTTTCCAGATGCGGATACCCTACTCACTGGATAGTCCAACATGAAATTCTCTGGCTCTTACACACACGCGTGTGAGCACAATATGAGTGTCTCCAATAACTGGTCTTAGACATGCTGCCTTTGCAATAGTCAATATCTAGATTCTGGTCTCTGCAGTTGCTGACCATTAGGTTTCTCAGACCTGCAGTCTCTTTCCAGTGGCCGACACCAGCCTCTTATCCTACTTGTCCAGTAGTCCAGCTTGATGTTTGTTAGTGTTTACACACAGACACAGAAGAGACAGAGCACTCACAGACAACACGGTTGCAAACAGAATTTGGCAACAGTATAGGATAACCTGTAGTGATCAAGTGCCAGGCTCAGACCAGCATACTGCCCAGCAACTTGCATATATATGACTGCTCCTTGTTATCCCCATCCTCTTCCCCTTGGCTTCCTCATGCTTGTTCCACCCCAATTCACCTTGATTACCTGCTTTTGGTCTGTCATCTAAACATCTTATAATATGCTTTGTACAATATTCTCTGCCTTATCCTCAACTTCTTTCCTCTCTCCGTCCCATAATAAATCCTATAGCCTAGTATGCAATCACCCTTTACTTGCCTGTGTTGCGGGAGAGAACATCTTTCATTGACTCATCTCACCACTCTCCTTTGGTGGACCTAGGAGAAGCAGATCACTGTGCTCTGTTTTCACTCATTGGATTACTCTGGCTCTCCTCCCTATCACTGTTTTTCTTGCAGTCTTTATGTTTTAGACACAGGGTCTTACAGCATCAAACCAAACATTGCTTCATAAAAACCACCTCTGAACATTTTCTAATAGAGTTTCTTAGAGTGTTGGACTGATACTCTGTACTGGCATCTTTTCTATCATTATGGCAAGCAGTACAATACAAACACTTTACAAAGCCTAAGCATACTATGTCTATGGAGATGAATTTAAAAGAACCCTCTCAATTAGCTCCATGGACATTCAATCCTGTCACTGACAGCTAATGAGACTGAAATAACCCCACAGGTTTTTCTTACTTCTATATCAGCTTGTTTCTTTTCTTTTGCTGCTATAGAAGTTAGGAGCGAATTGACAAGTACACTATCATCCTCATGTTCAAGTACATAATTCTGTTTCACAAATGCAGAACTTAGTAAGAGGGATAAATAATAAATACTTACGCATCATTAGTTGTTCATGTCTACCACCATTAACTGTATTAATTTCTTCTGCCAGTCAGCAGGTTTTTTTTTCCCCTCAGTTTTTTACTAATTTCAAAGTTAACCACTGAAATAATTACTTAAGAACTAATTAATTTAACCTATCACAAGCAATACCATGGATTTCCCTTTACTTGAGTAAATTCCATTTGCTTTGTCTTCACCCTCCCCATCATCGTGATCTTTAACACCTACTATCAACAAGCATTGTAGCCACAATCCAGTCTAGCAGTTTACACCTCAAATGGAAATAAGTCAAACTTATTTCTGATTTTACTTTTGGGTATTCTGGAGATGAATATTTAAATCATCCTTACCAAAATGTAAGGATCACTAAAAGTTTTTAGAATCACAGCTTCTAAGATTCTGAAGTTTTACAACTGACCCTTCAAAGTGATATCACAAGGGCTCTGACTTGCTTGTTCAGTCATCCCCTCCAACATGTATGCTGAGATTCAACGAAACCAATTTCTTTTACACCACTAGTCTTTTTTCAGACAAAGGAAAAAGATATATTGATATCTACTTAAAGTGTAATCGGAGGACAGAAAAAAATCTGTAGGTTATTTTGATCAGAAGTTACCCATGTTAGTCCACAGTGTAAAATACGCTATCTGGCTAGCAGACATGCCTGCAGTACTTCTGACATGAAGTACAATATCCTCAAGGAGCGAGAGACTATACTTGGTGAGAAGAGAGGCAGGACAGATTTATTTTTCAATGGTACACTGACATGGATGGGGACCTACCTCCAAACTGCCCTCATTTTCTAACTACAGGTGCCAATTTTAAAAAGCTTCAAGTAAAACTGAAAGACAAGCTCATCCAGTTGCAACCCTTTTTTCAACAGAGAGGAGACAACTGACTGCAGATGGGTTAACAGTGTTGATTGATATATAAGGTATTTAGAACAACTAGATAACTGGTGACTTAATTTTGTACCATATTTATCATCTCACAAATTATCTAGAGCTAGAAACTTGTCCATTTTCTTCAAATTGTGTTAAATACTCTGCTTCTACCTTATCGTGCTTTTATCTCTACCACAGCCACAGTGCTCTCTTCCAAATACCTTTGAGTTAATTTTGTGAAGACATAATCATGTAGCAGGATGAATGCCATAGCCAGAGAGTTTTCTGTGCAACTGTTCCAGTGCCATGAGCAACTATCAAAACATAATTAATTTCAACAGTCCAAATAAATATTCTTATTCCTTTTAATAAAACATCACACAATCAATATTTACGTCAACTATGAATTTAAACTCGAAGACATGGAAAATTGCACCAAACCTCTTTGCAGCATTTTTTTTTTTTTTAAATAATTAAAAGCTTAAGCTAATGTTGGAGATTTTAATATTGTCAGTGGCATCTAGAATAATTTTTTAGGGAAAACAGACTTACTATCTCTACTCTTAAGTAAGATTTTCACATCTGGCAGTGCCTCCCACTACCCCACTGACCTATCTTGATGGTCACACACTGGAGTGAGATCTCTCCCTGAGGAGTTTAAACATGTTCTAGCTTAAGCAGAGTAAAATAAAATAGAAGACACAAAGAAGCATTTGATCGTTTTGGCCATACTCCAATACTTGCACTATTTTAGTAAAACAAGGAAGCCTGTTACTCAAAACAAGATTAGATTATTCTTTTGAGTGACATTATTTAAAATAAATGTCTTTTTCCTGTTATCAGCTTCATCTCATCCAATGTTTACCCTTCTTCACATTCAGTTCCCTGTATCAGTATCAGACATTTTCTGTAAAAATGTCATGCTTTTTGTTCTTGCACATTTGATTGGTTGTATACTGTCTCCTAACTATTACTATAATGTTTATAAAACTTTTTAGATGACATTGCATATTTGCACTTTCAGTCACTCATGCTCAGGGGTTTCAAATGTCTCAATAAGTCTTGGTCATATAGATGCTTTTATCTAAAGATAGTATTCATCCATCATTAAGGCTGATTTTCTTCACACTTATTGAAATAAGTGCCCACATTTTTTTCATTCAGTATGCACATAAGTGTATGTAGATGTTGCTTTCCTAATTGTCTCAAAGCCAGCAGGAAGAAAGGTGAAGCTTATCACAAGCAAGGAGAAACCTGAAAACGTCATCTGTTAGTAAGTATTATCAACTGAAGACTCAGAGTAGTTTAAGGTTTTGACTCTACATGGAGCAAAAATGTAACTGCAGATCAATTAAAACTAAGCACACTTAAAAATACCATTTTGTTAAAAATAGTTAGGCAAGTTAAACAAAGGCAAATTTAACCAAAGCAGCCCAAACCCAAGCTTACTCTTACAGTTTTATGATTACATTTCTACAGAATTAAAAAAACCCCAAACAACCAAACTCAAACATTAAAACACTGTTCTGCTGCAGACCAGAGTTCAGAAGATCAAGCTGATACGGAGAACATGCACTGGGCTGAGGAAAAAAACATTATACCCTTCCTGTAGACTGACTCCTTTTCCAACACTAAAAAGACAAATACCCTTCTTCCTATCTAACAAAAAAAGGGATTTTTTTCAGTTGCTTCTATCTGCAATATCTATTTCTTAATTTCTTTGTCTACAATTCCCAATACGTAATAAGAGCCATGGCAGATAAATTTCATTAAGTAAGGCTATTTGTCAAGGCACTTCTCAAACATAAGGAGTCCTTTGTTTCCTGCAAAAGGAATGAATTGCACATCTTCCTGAAGAATCTAATTTGATTTGCCTTTCCCCAGATTAGCATTAGAAGCAAGAAAGAACCCAAAATAGTCTGATCTCTTCCACAATACTGAAAAGGCAGGATTAGAAATGTAAAACCAGGCTGGGACAGGTCCATAAAATGCAGACTGAAAGAACAAGAATCCTGAACAAGAAGCCTTAAAACCTTTTACCTTCTGTGGGGGTAGGAGGCAAGGAAACAGGTTGTCCCATGTCTTATCACGCACTCCTAAATCCTGAGCTTTATCTCCTATCTACTTAGTCTGAATTTGTGAAAACACACACTAAGAGTATAAATAAGACTAGGTATTCAACTAGAGAGCAAAACACGGTTTTCTTTTTCTGTTCCTGTGATAAAGACTTGACTGCTTAGATGATTTATGTTACATTTTATATAAAAATATAAAGAATAAACATTTAAAAATTAAATCACTCAACGACAAAATTTAGAAGTCTAGGGAAACATATTATTAACAATTATTCAAGTGATTTAGCAACTATATTATCAATATGGTATAAAAATAAAAAAGATATTTAGAATATTTATAATGTAACAAGGGCCACTCCAGAATTAATGCCTCCTATTTTATTATGTTGGCCCATGACGTCTCATGTTGGCAGATGTTGGTGGTCTGGCAGTAGAGGTTGAACCTTCCCACCAACATCCCGTTAAATTTTGTTGCCGTGCGACAGACGGCAGCAGAGGGGCAGTCTGACAACGTGGCCTCTGACATGGCAGTGTGTGTGAAACAAAGGGGTGTCACTGAATTCCTCCATACAGAAAAAATTGCACCCACTGACATTCATCGACGCTGCTGAATGTTTACAGACACCAAGCAGTGGGTGTCAGCACAGTGAGGGGGTGGGTGGCGCATTCCAGCAGTGGTGACAGTGATGGTGGGTCCCCTCCCCTGGTGCAGGTTTTTATGAGCGCGGCACGTGGGCTCTTGTTCATCGCTGGTGAAAATGCACAGCCAGTGGTGGGGACTGTGTCGAAAAGCAGTGTTTTGTGGCTGAGAATCTGCTCTATCAAATAGTGTTATTGTGCTCTTTGTAGCTGTTGTAGTTTCCATGTAGTTTTCAAATAAATAGGAAGCATTGCTTTCAGAGTGACCTATATAATTCTGTGTTTAAATTATTGTTCAAGTCAATATTTGTGAGTCAATTATTCCCGCAACTTAAAAATAAACACCTAAATATATCACTTAACGCCAAACTGGTGTTTAAGCGGGCACCAAAAATTTTGTGGGCTCTCATTTTTCCACGCACTCTCACAATACTACTCAGTTTTAAAGAAGTGAAGAACGCTAGAGCACTATTTGCTCCTACTCATTTTTCTTTGTACAAAATGATTAGGATGATAATTTGGAATATTTTGGGTAAGCAAACAACATACCCAGAGAACTAATGGGGACTAACAGTTCCTCTTGTCTCACTTGCCGAGACAGGTTGATTTTTGGGGCAGTTTTAGCTGTCTTTGGGGGAAAACAAAAAAACAAATCAACCCACCACCCTAATTAAGCAACATTAAGTTCTTCCTATTTGGGTAAATGAATATTTGACACATTGCTTTTTCTGTATGAAGGGAAAATGCTGCTAATATGATTAGACCCTCACTTTTATTTGAGGGTTTCTCTAGCACTTTTAAAATGCAAATAAGTCTATATCAGTACCTCCATAATGCAGGCCAGCTGGTGCTGGTTGGTACCAGCTGACTGAGAGGCAGCAGCTCACTGTTATCATTGAGTTTAAGCTGGCAATTTAGTCTCCAGTTTGAGGAGGAAAACCAGCATTTTATATATTACTATTGAAAGACACCCTCTCTAACTGACCTACTCCTGTCACTTAAATCAACTCTATACACAAACAAGAGCCAAAATGCAATATAATAAAAAAAAATTAACTCACAGTATCAAATAGTACTTCAGTTAATCAACTGTTGCAATCTTTTAGAAACATTCATCATCCTCATATGTTCAGCAGAATGAAAAAAGTCTTAACTTTGAATGTCAATGTTAGTGTGCCAAAGCACAAGTCGTTTGTGAAAAAGTTTGTTCTTTACATCCTAACCATTTAACTTTACTGTCCCAATACAACACAGTCTTGCCATAAAAGGGCTTACTTTCAATAAATTAGATGTGGTTTCATAGTAACTATTGCCCTCAATACACAGTACTTTACAGTGATTTACATCACAGTATTTTCATGAAAGTCTTCACTTGATGTGAAAACTCTAAAACACCACAGAAGCTACAGTGCCGAACCCAAACACTTCCAAAGCATTCAGTGCCATGGACTTAGCTGAACTTTCTAATTTTGGATACAAGGAATACTTGCCAAGTTTTCCATGGACAGTTTTCCAAATCACTTCTGGCTTATTTCTGGATTGCTAGCACTGACGCACATCAGGTTTTCTTCATGTAAAATTTAAACTATATAAAAAGCTACACAAAAAACTAACTAAAAGATGTAATGAAACACTTGACTTCGAGGTCAAACTTTTGACTTCCCCCCCCCCCCCCTTCTGAAATGGGCTCTTAAAAGTATCACATTTATTTTTTTAGCCAGTTTAAAAATCTCTTAATCCTAATTGTATGTACAGAACATCTAAAAATTGCTTTCATTGCATGACAATCTGCCTTGTGCTATTGTTCTTGCTATTCGTCCATAAGAAGCATTAAAAAGCATACGATTAGCTCTGATTATTCCTTCTTGCAATTCAACGCACTTATATATTGCTACAACTGGCATTTCTGTTGCTTGCAAACAAGCTGGTCTTTGACTGGACATGTCAGCTCCTGGTAACATGGCCCCAGTTCTCATGTCATGCAGAACTGTATAATAATTGTTTCAGCAGTTCTCTTGCATTTTTTCCTCTTTTTCTCCGAAGTAACTGTAAGGATAAGGTTATTTTAAGCATGAGCACTGAGGAAGCTTGAGGTCTGTAATTATGGAAATAGCATGGGCAGAGGAGGAGGAAAGACCCTAGTTAAGTTATGCAAGTTTCTCAACCTTCTTCAATTACACTGAAAAAAACATTACAGCTGCCAGTACCTTGGCAATGCCACTTATTTTATTAAGAATTCTGCAGATCTGATTTGGAACATCATGTTTTTGGCCGCTTCCAAAAAAATGCTAATCACTGAACTAGACTCAATCTGTACCTGACATAGTAAGATCTTGTTTACCCAGTAATTTTGTCACAGAAAGTGGAACAGCACAGAAAAATACAATCAAACAAGTACTCTTGCTACTCACTGTTTCTATAGTCGAGTTCTCTAATCCTGAGGAAATTCTACTCTGAAATCAGTCTCCAACTCAAATGTTCATCAAATATGTTTCCCACAAACACCACTTTAAGGACTTGATGATTCTTACTGAAAAGCAGTTTCAGTAAGAAAGCCCAGTATTGTTAAATCAGTTAAAAGATGATTTTCTATTCTTGTTATTTATCGAAGCATGCTAATCAACAAAGAATCTTCTATGTCATAATTACCTGACACATTAATGCAATATTGGAATAATACTGTTTACTCTTGTAAAGAGATCTGAAGCTTGCTATAGCTTCTTTTTAAACTTTTTACTAGTTTAAAGCCTGTCATTTTTTCAATCTTTACTGATTCCTCTACAGGATGGCTAAAACACTGCTTGAATTATCTTAATCAAAGAAGTCTCAAAACTGTGGTAGACCTGCCAGTTGCTTGGTCATGTATTCTGAATTCACTAGCTTCCCAAGCCTGGAATGTCTAGACTGGATATACCATGCCTGTAATAAAAGCGACCAGTGACTTCACATATGAAGTGTCCAAAGAATCCTCATTTTTTGTTTCCTTCTCCGGAAAGCCAAGAGCTGGGATAAACGGCCATCTACTGCTTGATGTGATTGCTGAAAACATGACACTATGGTCACGATGCCAGCATTTCCCTACTGATTCAACATGCAATACTTAAAATATCCTATAGACAGTCTCTAACCAGATGTGAAATGTATCATTATTAGTCAAACTAAGAATCATATTAATGTTTATCAGCTCCCTGAAACAGAATCACACCACAAAAGCAGAACTATATTATTCCATATATAAAACTAAAACCTCTATCTCACCAGTACTTTCTAACTGAAATGCAAGCATTTGATATATCAAAATATAAAGCTCTTTTTTGTCTGGATTCTAGAAAGTGACTGCAATTTTAAAATATTTAAAGTTTACAGGCTGTATCTAAAAATAGTTTATTTTGAATAATCCTTAAAAGCCTTGAAAAACCCAAGCTTAAAGAATCTCTTAAATTGAAAGGATGATACATAGATGAGTTCCATTTCAGCAACCAGTGCTGACACACTAATAATGAAATAAAATATGCTGCAGTATTGCAAATTTTGTAGCTGTTCCAACAGCGCTGTTACCTAAAGCAGATATATTTACCAAATTCCACATTTTGTAATGCATATGTAGTACATACTAGACATAGCTTTGCCAAGTGGAAAGCTGCTGTATGAAGCCCCACACAAGAAATGGCAGAAGCAGTGAGGGAGAAGGTGAATCAAGTCAGTTTGCAGAAGTACAAGCCATCCAGTTGGCTTTAGGCACTGATGAACGAGGAAAGTGGCCAGTGCTCTGTCTCTACACTGACTCATGGATGGCAGCAAGTGCCTTGTGGGGGTGGTTAAAACAATGGAAACGGAATAACTGGTAACGCAGAGGTAAACCTATCTGGGCTGCCACATTGTGGCAAGATACTGCTGACCGGCTGTGGGAAAACAATGGATAATGGGGGGTTGAGGGAAACACTGTTCCCCAGATTTAGCTCATATCTGACATGAAGTGCAGCACCTTGGAGTGAAATGCAGTTGCTGATCCAAGAATGGAATGCGGTTGCCATAAATAAGGCCAACCCTGGCTGGGCGGAATGTACTGTATCTCTGAAATGGAGAATGGGGTAACACGAAGGTGGTGCAGCCCTTCTCCGTTATCAGGGATAACGATGGGCTCCTATGATTAACCACATAGCTGCTGTCAAAGAAGATGGATCACAACTGCTGTCAGCAAAGATGGTGAAATCATGTCCTTTAGTTGAACTTTGCTCATTATAATGTCATTATAATACCAAAACACACCTCCATCCCAAAGGATACCTGCCTCCAAGGCATGACCACTCCCCACTGGGCATGTGCCCTACATTTTATCACCTGCACCTTTAAATGTGAAGCGAGAGATTTTTAATCCAATCAAAACTAAAGGAATGTATAACTAGAATCACTCAAGCTCCACCTAGAAGTATAGAAACATTAAAAAAAGTGATGAATGAAAGGGGGAATTGGGGAACAGAAGACCACCATCGAAACTTTGGGATCAGTTGATGGACTGAGCCTATCTTCTCCCCCACCCACATAGGGACGCCTATTGGGTAAGAGCTCTGTGTTCTGCATGCTTAAATACTAACATCAAGCTAGCTATTAATAATCATTAGTGTTTAGGTTTGCTTGTGTGTTTAGGTTTTTACTTTAAATCCATTTTGCAGTCAATACGCTATTGCTGGTATCATTTCAACCTGCATTTTGTCACGAATCTATATAATAAACAATTGTTGTTGTTTTAATACTTAAGGGATTTGTCTCAGCGTCGCTGCTCGTGAGGGTCTCTGAATAGGTTAGGCAAATATCCTCCAATCCTGTGGGCTACCAAGAGGGACTTTGGTTTCAGTGATGCTGCCAGCGTGAGCCTGGCAGGCTGGCCAAGTTGAAAAGGGTCTGAGGAGATCCCCCGTTTCCTTAACTGGAGTGTGGTAGACAGGCCGGGCATAAGGATCTTGTCTTTCCTGGGAAACTAGCAGGCTGATCAAATTGTAAAGGGCTTGGGTAGCCCCCCTTACAGCTCCAGAATTTTAATAATTAGCTCTATCTATCTTCCTGGCCTTTTTTGTGACACCAGGTAGAGAAACTAGTTGTGAAAGTACGTCATGTAGATGCCCACGTACCTAAAAGTCAGGTCACTGAGGAACATCAAAACAACCAGCAAGTGGCCCAAGCTGCCACTCAAGTGTTCCAAACAGACAGACTGGGAACACAAAGGTGAACAGTTTTTAGCTTGGTGGGCCCAAGACACTTCAGGATAACATAGTGGTGATGACAAGAGTCAGTCTTATTGAGCAGGTTGAGGCTTTCCACTTAGGAAGCTAATGAATTCAGAATACGTGATCAAACAATTGGCAGCTCTACCACAATTTTGAGACGTCTCTTGATTAAGGTAATTCAAGCAGTGTTTTAGCCATCCTGTAGAGGAATCAGTAAAGATGGAAAAAATGACAGGCATTTAAAAACAAAACACATATTTTTACTTCCTTAATTATTAACTGGTAATCTAATGACATTTCAAATGTAAATCTAATCAGTGGCATTTACATTGGCTTTTATTTCAAATATTAGGGTAGTCCATCAGCTGTAACTATGCACTGTAACTGTCTTTCCTTCTCACCTAACCAAGGATTCCCAGCCACGTGACAAGGTTCAGGGAACCTTGCAAAGATAAACCCTCACTCCCCTAGACCAAAATTTGACCTTTGGGTTTTAGAGAGTTAAGATTTCCAAAGCACAGATATGTTTTTAGCTTTTATAACTAAAGTATATTGTTCTAAGGACCAGAATAAAACATTTGACTGGATGTCACTGTAAAACTTCAGTAATGACCAATTTCAATATTTTTATTGTCATCTATAAACATGCTTCAACCTCCTACCATACAAATAAGGATATCCTTCTCCACAAGCTCAGTGAAGCTACGCAGATTGTCATAACAAAGTTTGCTTCTGCACTAATTTATTCTAAAACTGCTTTCCAATTTCAGAAAAAAGATATTTTTATTGGGGAGGGGCTTTTCTCCCCTTCAAGTGTGCACATATTTTTGTATCTTGTTTTAAATGCAAAATAAACAACTTCTATTTGAAAACTGAACTAGAAATACATCTGCCTGCAATCATAATGTATGAATACACAACATTGTTCATGACTGTAACACTGCACTATTGGGGAATAAACTGACAGATGGAGACTCCAATGCATTCTGCAGACTACACTGCAGATCAGAACACATAAATGGATTCATATAATCTGAGAGAGGACATCTGTCTTAGAAGAAATTATTGTATTTAATACTTAAATTACACATTCCATTTTTGGTTAGTATTAGCTCTGTACAGAAGTGTACATGATCTAATTGCACATACAATGCTAAGGCTGCTCATTATGCTTTAATACAGCTGCATAAACAAGCACCTTAAATGGTTTGTCAGTCAAGTTTTGTGACATGATCTAGTTGAATATTTTAAAGTTACCCAGACTTGAGTTATTAATTCAATTCTATAAATTACAGACTTACATTTAAAATGGATTTATGAAAGACATTAAGAGACCATACAATAAAATTTAAAATTTTCTGTGCAAGAATAGCATCTTAAAAACCTTAATTATCTGAGCTTAAATCTTAACAAATCTTAACTCACTTGCCTATTCCCCCAAACACATTCCTCATTGTATGGTCAACCAGCCTCTGGATAAAAGCAATGGCACAAGTAAACCATTCATGTGGATTATCCAGATCACAACTCATACAAACGTATATACACACAAACATACAAACATACACATTAAAAATTTCTTTTTTTTCTAGTCTTTGTAGATGTCTAATACTATGTGTAATTCTTAAGTAACTGGAAAAAATAAACTATTCTTACCTTTTCAACTGCTAATTGTTTTGATGGTTTTTCTGATTCTCTCTCTCTCTTTTTCTCTTCTTTCTTTTTTTCCTTTTCCTTCTGCAAATAAAAAACCCACATTTTCCTAGTACTCAATAACAATGCATTTGCAAATACATGAATGTCCACAGTCTTATAGAATAAAAAGAGAGCTCTTTACTCTTTCATTCAGAGTTTATGCTTCTATCTTCTCTGCTTCCAGAACTCAAATAATACTCCTAAAAATATTTTAACTCTGAGATTTCAAGACATATTCAAATGTAGTACTCAAAATATTGTAACTTCGAGAATTCGAGAAATTTGCTATTTCACCTGCTCATCTGCATTTCTTCTTATAAACAGAAGAAAAAAAGAACAAGCATTGCTTCTCCTAAGCTAAGCAGATCTGAAAAGAAAAAACCATCTATAAGTACTCCATTAACTCTGATAACCACCATCGTCAGGACAGATGCCAGTCTCTTTGACCAAAGAACTATAGTAAGTCAACTCGCATGCAGTTTTCTGCAAAGAGTTACTAATTTTTAAAAGCTAATCTAAATCAATGTAAAAAGTTGACTTGGGCCATATGACAAACTCACCGAGTCATAAGACATTAAATTGTTTCATAAGAGATCCCTTTACTTTGAATTTATTATAACGACAATACAGAGGTTTTTTCATTTTAGTTTTGAAGGAATAATTGGGGCAATATTACAGACCCAGTCCAACTGAAGAAGAGCATAAAATAATCCTTAAGGCATCATAACATACAGAAGATAAAGACTTTTTAGGCCAGCAATTGCTTTGACACAGTGTTAGTAGTGATTTTCAGACCTAGCAATCTGTCTGCACTTACCTTGTACAAGTACAGTACAGTATTAGTGAGCATACTTGAACATGAAAATGGATGGGACAAGATTTTATCATACGTAATAAAGGAGATGAGACAGGAGCTCCTAATGTTCTTTCACTCATTAGACTTGCAACCGTTCGTTCAAAGCTTTGAAACAGCTTTGTTCCACAAGACACTAGCTTTTAGCAGGTTTTTGAACATTAGGAACAAGTTTGAGAGGTTAGATAATGGTCCTTGCAGCTCCAGTATTAAAAATAAAACAGATTACTAGGCTACACGTTTCTGTCAACATCCAATATAGATAATTTTTAAATCTGTGTAACGTGATGTTTGTTTAAATAGTTCTAACACTGTGACAAAGGGTTTTTTTCCTGGGTTTTTTTTTGGAGGGAAGGGGGTACTGGGCAGGGGGGTGCCCAAGTAAAACATTCTTCACAACTTCAAATAATCAATTTTCAAGACTTTCACCATATTTACCAGATGGATTGGGGTTACTCAATTGAGGTTACTGCGGTACCAAACCCCTGTGAATTATTTCATCAGGCATTAACCTGAATACTCAGGTCCTGGAAAGTGAGACTATCACACCAAGCACCTGCTTAAATGTGGGTGTCACTCAAGCAACAGAAAGCAATGACCACAGTCATGAAACTGCAGTAAAGGGAAATTTGAAATGTCTGTTTTGAAGGAAAGAAACAGAGACCAACTTAGGTTTTAGTGAACATTAAGAACACAAAAATGAGCATAGTAGTCCAAACCAGATGTCCAGTGAACACCATATCTCACTTGTGGCAGTACCAGATGTTCGAGAAACAGTTTGTATGACTGGGGCAAGTACAGAGCAGTGTTTTATTTTGAGGCCATCATAATAACCTGAGACTTGCAGCTTAATGAACTAAGATTACAAATGCATAGCCATGCCTTTCAAATGAAGCTTATCCTTTCTTCCATTGTGTGTCACCAATCCTAGTACCAACCTGCATTCTAAAGACTCCCAAAATCCTGTGACTGTAATCATGTACTGCAGACAAATATACTGTCAGAGCAATAACTTTTCCAAAAGCCTTTTGTTCCCTGTCCCCACTCCAACCATCCCAAGTTAAATAAACCTCATCTCTTCTCCAGTGGAAGCTTTTCTACATCGTAGACAACTGTCTTTTTTTTCCTCTCCTCCTCAGAAAGGTTGTTAGAAATGTCGTAACAGTACACTAATTTGTCAAACATAGTAACTTAGATTTACTTGAATATGTTTAAGTGAAAGCAGAGTTAAAGTTTTTGCATATGATCATCTTCAGGATGTCCTGACTTCAACATTTTTTTTTTAAAATACAGCTTGTTAGAGAAACTTTGCTTTTAGAGGACAAAATATCTGGAAACTTTTATTCTTCAGGACTCGGGGAACGAGGAGGGCTTGCAGTGAGTTTCATAAAGCGAACACTCCATAAAGGCGACCAAATATGAATAAATGCTTCTCATTGCCCTTAACAAATCCCTGACAGCTTCATAGTGAACATATGAAGACAAACTGTGCACCACTGTTTCTGCCTCCACAGCTCACAAAGCCAACAGGAACTCTCTCAATTCCCAGTGACTCTATTTTCATTCTCTTCATTTTCATTGTGGACTTGAAAACCAGAAAGTCCTTCACTTTCACGCTCCACAATTTCAATACACAAGCTTTCTGCTTCACCTCCATTAGATAAAAATTAATTCAGAATAAATTAAAACATTTCTCAGATGCTGCATTCATGCCAGAACTTAACTCAAGTGTTTCTTGCAAAAGCAGTCAAAAAGCACTATGAAGATAATAAAATTAAATTGGCTTTATCCTGGTCTTAAATTCCAAGCAAAAATTATTAATTTTTTTCCCCAAGACTCATTTCTAACAATATGGCATACCAGTTACACAGAGGAACTTTCAAATTTGATGCATCAAGAGAGGCGAGCAAGAAAGGAAAGGCGAGTTTGATTCTAAATGGCTGCTGCTTTTGCCGGTACAACTTAAAACACATTTCAAATTCATGAAAGCTTGGTCTAGCCCATGGCACTGTCATTTAAATTTTAATTAATATTTAAATATAGCTGAACATAATAATTTATAAAATCTGTCCACATTTTCTGTATTTAGAAGAAAAAACATTATTTATGTTTATATCATGTCATTTCATATACCTCACACAGTCTCAATTTAGAATTAAGTATCCGAAAGAGCCTAACATTGAGCATTCACATTCCAAAAAAAGGTATTTTGTTGTTTTAGCAAATTGTGACATTTACTGAAAGTTCACACAAACAATGCCTCATCTACCGCTTGTTTGCGTATGATGTTTCAAAGGCCCTTCTTAAACAGTAAATTTAATGTCAGCACACACACAACATAATCCAGCTAGAAGGGATATTGCGACCACTGTGAGTTAACAGAAGTGTCACCAAATTAATTCTATTTTATCTCCAAGGCGATTGAATTAAATGGCTGGAACAGTAATGATAATTTAGATTCTGAAACAAGCAATTAATATTTAAAAAGATACCCAATATATTTATTCCTGAGGGACAGAAAAATTTCACTCATGCCCATTAGCTGGAAATTAAATGGCATTTCCACAGTTTTGTGACACTAAACCAGAGCTGTAACAAAATTTTGACATATAAAGCCTGAGAGATAACAATCACGCATGTGCTTTGTCCTGCTGTATTAGTTCTTTACATTTATCTGGTCCAGGAAGCAAGGACAGAAGTATTTTATACACCTGAAGGATTACCTGCAATTCAAATTCTCTAGTTAGCTCAGTGAAATTATAGCAATGTAAACATTTGTGCAAAGCAGTAACCTGAGAAGTTAGACCTGAAAACAATATACCTCTGCTTTGCTCTTTTCAGCAGCAGCTTGCAGAGAAGGCGAAGATGCCAAGGGCTGAGCAGCATCAGAAGAAGGTATCTGTACAAAACAGAGGAAAGAAATGGGAAAGAAAATAAGCAAGAACAGCTGGGAAAGGGGGGTGAAGCAGAGGCAGCTAAAAGACATTATTTTCATTCTTTTTTGCAATAATTTTGGGGGTGGGGGTTAAAAATACAACATAGAAGAAACAAGAAGAGGAGACAAAGTATTCCCCTTTTTTTTAATCAGTATGATATTTAAAGGAAATCTATTAGGTAGAAATTAGTGACTTACAATGAAATTTACTACAACAGAATGTAAGAAAATGAACCTGGATAAGATCATATCACATCACCGGCCTAAGAAAAATTATTAGGTTTCATCCATTTTTCAATTTTATCCAGCATGACTACTGAAATATTAATGTCCTGAAGCATGAAGGCACACTGTCCCAGAGGAGGGGGAGAGAAGTGAATGCCTTTGTTCTTGTTCACTCTAACAGAATATTTTATTAAGAGAAATACAAAGTAACTCTGAAAGTTTTATGTTAATTAAGTTCTAATTAACTCTTCTCTAAGAGCACTCCAAATGAGTAAAGAGCTTAGTGTTAATATAAAGCCACATCCTAGCAGTAGGATGCCAGACCTTCTAGACAGGTGATACTTCTCTAGGAAAGCATAAAATTGCTCTTAGCACCGTTAGGCTTCCAGAATTATCCAAAAGGTCTAAGTTGTACACGCAACAGATGCATTTTACTCAAGAAAATAGAATTTCTCTAAATGTATTTTCTTACACCTTCCTATCCTATTTATTTATGCATTGTTGATCACTTTAATGGAAATATTATCTTTCTATTCCCCTTACTACAAAAACACAACCAAACATGCAGACGAACTTCAGAGCTATAAAGCCGAAGCTTCTACACTGCCTTATATCACCTCTACTATCTACAAGGAAAATTTAAAACTAAATGAAGCTATTACAAAGCAGGTCATTATGTAGGATCAAAAGAACCAATTTAGAGGACATGTTTTCACTTAGTTTAAAAAAAAAGAGCTTACACTAAGAAGAAGCCGAAAGCTGCAAAAAAAAACCCTACCTCATGTCTTAATACTCTGTATTTCTTTCAGACATAACTTATATAGCTGGAATATTCATAGAATATATATATTCAGTATTTTTACAAACTCAGAAACTACGCCTAACCTGGAAGGTGGTGTAGAGCTTCAGGAAAGATATTTATAAGGTTTAATTTTTAAACCAAATTTTATCTTACAGAAATATGAAACAGAATCCTCATTTTTTAATTTACTGTTTTAAAATCCTCAGGTTATTAGAAGAGTTGTGGATACATTTGCTGCAATGAACCAGCTTCTCAAACTGTATAATTCTGTTGCTATAGGAACACAGGGATCCTGTTTATTCTGATTACACCACATTGTAACCAAATAAAGATGTCAGAAAAATGATTAGGTAACTACATGTATTAAATCATGAGCTCTAGCACTATGTTCCTTACTAAGATTTCAATTAAACGCAAATGTGTGAAATTGTGATAATGGAACATCTTCAGTATACTTTGAAGTTTCAAAAGATAAAGTGGGATTCTGGTTTGGGTTTTTTTTTTCTTGTTGTTGTTCTTTTGTATGCTTCAGATTTTAAGAGAATTTAAGCTTGATAGTTCTCACAGGGAAACAGCAGGTAACAGCTACTCACCACACAGAACCAGGTAAGTAGAATTTCATTTGGGGGTTGGGGGGAAGTCAGCACTATAGATCTTAGCATCACATTTCCATCCTCCTGTAACAGTTCTTCTCAATCCACATATCATCTTCATTAATTAAAGGGATTATCTAACCTAGGATAAGGTAATCCTACGAAGGCCGGAAAGTAATTATTATAGTTTTGCCAATCAGTGGGATCACAGAATCTATGAAGAAGCATCACGCAATCTATAAGTAGTAGATATAGTGAACAGTAGTTGCCATCTAGCCTCGGACAAGGAACAGGATGTACCAGCTGAAAAATACTCAAGTGTAATGTTTAGAGACAACTGCAGCACCACATTCACTTCAGGCTAAAAAAACAGCACTTGAAAGCATATTTCACATATGCAAATACTCACCTAAGCAAGAGTACAAAAGGCATATAACTGAAGGTAATCTTTAAAAAGACACATTACAATGTATAAAAAACTGATTAAGTTTCTATAATGAAAGCAATAGCATGAGCTTGGGCTGCTGAACAGCTTTATCACCACTACATCTTGTTACATTTGTTATCTACCATGCTGCGCCAGATAAAGAAATCTGAATGAAAAAAATCCCATAAAATCAAACTGAGTGGCTGGATAAAGCTAAACATAAAACAGGACTACAAGACAGGCTGATGCAGTCCGCTGTGGCAAGTGGTTAATCAGTCAGAGTATCAAGAGCCGATCAGGGTACCAGAGAAGCCTGGAAAAATACTTGCCATTGGGACAAACAGATGCTTGAGGGACTGCTGACCTGTTAACCTCGTAAAGCTTCCCAGTGGCACTGAACCACCTGCCTCCTGACCCCTTTGGCCTCCTGGCCAAAGCCCAACTAGAACTTAATCTGGCCACTGCCATAAAAAACAGTAAAAAACATTTCTATAAAGACATTAACAAGAAAAGGAGAAATAAGGAGAATCTCCATCCTCTACTGGACGCGGGGGAAACAGCAGCCAAAGATGAGGAAGAGACTGAGGTGACGAATGCCTTCTTTGCCTCAGTCTTTAATAGTAAGACCAGTTCTCTGAATGCCCAGCCCCCTGAGCTGGAAGACAAGTCTATGGTGCTGGACAGAATCCACCCCAGGGTACTGAGGGAGCTGGTGGAAGTGCTCACCAAGACACTTTCCATCATTTATAAGAAGTCCTGCCTGACCAGAAAAGTACCAGTCAACTGGAGGTTAGCCAATGTGACGCCCGTCTACAGAAAGGGCTGGAAGAAGGCTCCAGGGAACTCCAGGCCTGTCAGTCTGACCTCAGTGCTGGAGAAGGTTATGGAGCAGATCATCTTAAGTGAAATCACGTGGCACGTACAGGACAACCAGGTGATGAGGCCCAGTCAGCACGGCCTTATGAAAGGCAAGTCCTGCTTGACCACCCTGATCTCCTTCTATGACAAGGTGACCTGCTTAGCGGGAGAGGGAAGAGCTGTGGATGTTGTCTACCTAGAATTTAGTAAAGCTTTTGACACTCTTCCCCCTCATCATTCTCCTGGAGAAACTGGAGATTCCTGGCTGCCCACAGCTTGGATGGGCATATGCTTCGCTGGATAAAAAGCTGACTGGATGGCCAGGCCCAAAGAGTGGTGGTGAATGGAGTTAAATCCAGTTTGTGGCTGGTCACAAGTGGTGTTCCTCAGGGCTCAGTATTGGGGCCTGATCTCTTTATCAATGGTCTGGATAAGGGGATCAAGTGCACCCTCAGTCAGTTTGCAGATCACAGAATGATCTGCTTGGAAGAGACCTTTAAGATCATCGAGACCAACTGTACACTCTGCACTGCCAGGGACCCTAAACCAGGTCCCTCAGCACCACATGCACATGTCTTTTAAATACTACCAGGGATGGGGACTCCACCACCTCACTGGGCAGTCTGTTCCAGAGCTTCAAAACCCTTTCAGTGAAGAAATTTTTCCCTAATATCCAACCTAAACCTCCACTGGTGCAACTTGAGGCCATTTCCTATCATCCTGTCATTCGTAACATGAGAGAATAGTCCAACCCCCACCTCACCACAACCTCCTTTCAGGTAGTTGTAAAGAGGGATAAGGTCTTCTCTGAGCCTCCTCTTCTCCAGACTAAACAACCCCAGTTGCCTCAGCTGTTCCTTATAAGACTCGTGCTCTAGACCCTTCACCAGCTTCATTGCCCTTCTCTGGACATGCTCCAGCACTGCAATGTCCTTCTTGAAGTGAGGGGCCCAAAAGTGGACGCAGTATTCAACACCAAGTTGGGCAGAACTGTTGATCTCCTTGAAGATCAGGAGACTCTACGGAGGGATCTGGACAGGCTGGATCAATGGGCTGAGGCCAGTGGTATGAGGTTCAACAAGACCAAGTGCTGGGTCCTGCACTTGGATCACAACAACGCTGCAACGCTACAGGTTTTGGGAAGAGTGGCTGGAAAGCTGCTCAGCAGAAAAGGACCTGGAGCTGTTGGTTTACAGCTGGCTGAATAGGAGCCAGCAGTGTGCCCAGGCGGCCAAGAAGCCTAACAGCATCCTGGCTTGTATCAGAAATAGTGTGGCCAGCAGAAGTAGGGAAGTGATCGTCCCCCTGTACTCAGCACTGGTGAGGCCACACTTGAAATACTGTGTCCAGTTTTGGGCCCCTCACTTCAAGAATTTTGAGGTGCTGGAGCATGTCCAAAGAAGGTCAACAAAGCTGGTGAAGGGTCTAGAGCACAAGTCCTGTGAGGAGCAGCTGAGGGAACTAGGGTTGTTTAGGCTGGAGGAGGCTCAGAGGAGACCTTATCATACTCTATAACTACCTGAAAGGAGGTTGTACTGAGCCAGGGGTCAGTGTGTTCTCCCAAGTGACAAAGAATAGGACAAGAGGAAATGGCCTGAAGTTGTACCAGTGGAGGTTTAGGTTGGATATTAGGAAAGATCTCTTTACAGAGGGTTGTCAACCATTGGAACAGGCTGCCCAGGGAAATGGTGGAGTCGCCTTCCCTGAAGGTATTTAAGAGATGTGTACATGTGGTGCTTAGTGATGACCTGGCAGTGCTGAGTTAATGGTTGGACTTGCTGATCTTAAAGGTCTCTTCCAACCAAAATTATTCTCTGATTCTGTTCTGATGACTTTGTTGCCAAAACCCAGGTCAGACCAGTCACAGTTAGTATTAATACCTTCTATGTTCTGTTTGCAGTGCAAACATTCCATTAGCTACACAGGATATTAGTTATTGAACAGGTGAAACACTAATAAGGAACAGTGGCTGACAACACATTGTATACTGCTGGCTTGTATTTCTAGTAAATTTTTGGTTTTAAAACTACTGCAGTGATGAAGCTGCTTATAGAGCAGTTCCCAGCTGTCGTCAAAAGAGATTCATTAGCTTGCCAACAAATGGCAAATAAGAGAGCATATGCTCAGTAATTATTTCTACACTGGTGGTGAGCAGTGGGAGTCCTGAAGTTATACTAACCCCCAATCAAGCCACTCCCCAATGACAGGTATATGCAGCCCGCTCTCCTGAAGTGTTGCACTCAGTCATAGTGAAACTGCCTTTAATTTGTTCAAAGTCACAAATGCACTTTAAATATTTATAGCAGACCCCAGATCACCACGCAGGATTGTCATCAAGGTTTTAATAATAATTTTAAAACTGTTTTTTTGAGACTGAGGTCACTGAAAAGCAGCACTATGTAATTCCACATCAAAATGGGTTTGTCTATGGGTTTTCTATTCGGTATTTATCAGCCTTTATTAATAATGACTTGTTACTATACACTTGATCAAAAGCATCAGTAAATGAAGATCTACTCGATGCCTGGGTCCGAGTGCCTAAAATACTGATGTTCACAAGGAGACATTCCCTCTTTAGCACAGAAAAAAAAAATCTGGTTGGCAAAAAACCACTATTCCACAGCAATAATTGTCTCCTGTTATCACTTTTCTAATTAAGTCACTTTTAATCTCATTGTTAACAAAAAGAAAAAAGCTAAAGCATCAGTTTCTAGAAAAACTGCCCAATACTGACACCAATTACAAAGTCTGAAGAGCAGACAGCAGGAAAGGTAGAAAATATCTTCATTTAATTTAGATCCAATAGAAAAAGACATTTGAGCAAGTAGGTAGTAAGAGTAAGATTTGCAATCACAACCAGTAAAGACAAGGGACTGAAACCTCTCCCACTTTTGGCCATGTGTAAAGCAATAAATTCATCTAAATTTCTACATCAAAATCCAAAAAGCAATTTCTAACCATCTTGCAGAATTCAAGTAAAGCAGCACACACTGATCTACTCTGATAACATATGTTAGCACTACACTCTGGACAGTTGTCAACCAAGATATCCTTGATTAGTGGCTTTTTAAAGTACCAGACAAAACCAATGGCAACCCGTGCAACCAACCACGCATGCTGCTAGTACTGTTGGCATGCTGGTGTGCAGTAAGAATGTACTGCAAACTGACACCTAGCATCTCAATATTTCATTTCAGTTTTTAACTTAAGAGTAGTTGCATCTTTTGATTAAGAAGTGAATTCAGAATTGGCTAAAAGAGGAAATGAAGTTAAGGAGCTGTTTAAGTTTCCACATTTATACTCATATGTCCACTAAATTTCAATCATGTTTTAGACCAGAAGACTTGTAGTCATTTGATTTTTAGCAATTCTTGAATCACTTTCCATTGTTTGTGTTTTGGGACTCCTTTTTAGAAAGCTGATAAAGTAAAAATAACTATTTGGCATAACAAAACTAAATACAGTCTTTAAAGCATCATGTACATTCAGTGCTGAGCAAGAAAATACACATACAATAGTACAGTAAGATTTCCTTTCACTGTGAGAGACTCTCTGGTTTACAAAAAACATTAAGATCAGAAAAGAAAGGCTCTCAAGGTTTAAAATATTACTCCTGTTCCCTGCCCCTCTTCCATGGCAATGAGTTACCTGTCCCCATTTTCTCCATTAAAAACTTCTATAGTATTTACTAAGTTATTACCCAGTAGTGGCACTATCCTAATATACACTATGTTAATAGTTCATGTAAAAGCATCAACACAAACAGTATTTGGCCCAATGGCTTTGATGTAGTCTCTGCACCAGGTTACTATTTCAAGTGAAAAAAGTAAGCTTAAAGGATGCATTAAATGAAGCTATCAGAGAATATACCATACAAAATCTCAGAATGATTTTACTTTAGTTCAGTTTGTACTAATGTATTTCTGAAGGTAGATAACAGTCATAGAAACACTATTGATCATTAAGGTCAATGCACTATAAGTTTTCACCAACTTTTATTTGTAGTTTTTCCAAAATCCTGCTCTTGATGTAATGTATCTTAGTATTTAACCTTTTATTAAAGTGGATTCAAGTTCAAGCTTTAGAAACCTATATTGAGCTACCATTTAAATATGAAATTTAGGGTGCTATCACTCAGAAGATCAAGAGATTAAAAAAAATGAGTGCTTTATCAAACCATGTCAATATACAGAGGAAATCTGCAGCCAAGCCACATAAAAAGGTGCCCTCGAGTGGCCATTTTATATATACAGGGAAAGAACCTAAACGAAGAGGACTACTCTATGCTCATTTGACAGGTTTTAAGTTCAGCTACTACATATGTTTTTCTTACAGCAGCAGACTTCTGACTTTATTACTGTACATCTCCAATGAATGTTGACAACACAAAAATTAGTATTTTATTTTAAAGCAGTAGCAATTACAGACTGCTTTTAGATGCACATAAACAACCAATTAATTGCTTGCCATTTTTCAAAGAGTCCTATTCACAAAACACTGAAAGGAGCAGAGGAATACTAGTGTACCGTTAATAACACTTATCTATGAAGGGGACATTATTCAGGCTAACTAGCATGGCTTTTTATAAAGTTACTAAAATGTCTCAGTGCTCTAACTGGACACCACATGAAAAAGGTTGAGTGTGCCATGTTTCACAAAACACTGGCTTTTCAAAGAAGCCGGTACTGTTCTTCTGCCAGTATTCTGAACATGCTCACTACTCCACCTCTTCAGAGTGCCCATATCTTGTTACAGGAATACAGTGAAGCTGTGCTATAAGCTACCTGTAGTTCTGAACAGGTGCAGAGCTACAGATGCTCATAACATTTACATCAAGCAGAGATGCAATTACTCAATGTTCTGGGAAATACAGATATGTTTAATAGCATTAGATGAGCGCAAAACATTTTTTTCTAATTCTAACCATCCATGCTTATTGTTGCCCACATTTTCTTAGATTACTTAGCTTCTCCTTCAGATAATCACCTCTTGAGATATTATGGAGAGTCACCATGGCTTAATTAAAGGCTGACACAGGATAAACAAAACAAATGCTTTTAATCTCTTACTGGAATGCCCTCCATTTCCTCTGTCCAACCTACCCAATGTTTTCTGTATTTGTTCAAGGGAAAACTGTCTTTAATGAGAGCTTTCCAACACTTCAGAACAATACCCTTTTTCTCCTAGATGGCTTGCCCTACTGTATGCAGGATCATTTACATTTTCATGATCCATGTTAAACTGGCAACACAGTCACTACAGATTTCAGCTTTGGTAGAAGTTTTGTTTACTTGGACGTAGTAACTTGTAGCTAGGTGGTCCAGCTGTGTGAACTACTCCTCAAATAGAAGTACTTATGGAAGTGGAGAAAAGACAACTCTGGATGCGGGAACTACTGGGAATGCAGCCGGCATCCTGAAAATCCATACCCTGGCTTCTCTGATTCATTCATTTAACCATTACTGGGCAAAGTCCAGCTCAAGGGTAGTCACTAGTGGTATACCCAGGCATTGATACTGGAGCCAACACAACTTCTTCATTAATGACCCATGCGATAGGACAGAGTAAGTCAACAGCAAGATTGCAGGGAAAACTTGATCATCTCCACAGGTTCCTTCCAGCCTGAGCTATTCTGCAATTCAATAATTCAACCCATTCTAACAGCATAATCTTGCCAAATAATCTATGCCGCTTTCACTATCCCTCCCCTCAAGTCATAATTCTTGTATGATATCTCAGTGCTTCCTATTGATGCCTATCTTCACTAGCATAATTCAAAAATACTTCATATTACTTGATTCACAACTTCTTCATAGACCACTAAAAAACCCACTACAGTTCTTGCAGTATTGGGAGGGGTAACTGGCAACCTCTCTTCAAGCTAATGACTCAAGGCTTCTGAATATCAGCTATTATAAACTTACTGTTCACGTAGCCTATCGTACTTCAATTTATCCATCTTAAGGTGCCTATGCGACATATTTTAGTGCAGTAAATGTATTATGGATTTTATATCCTTTAAGACAACTTTCTGAAAAATATGCCATCACAATCTCTAAATTCACATCGCACTTTATCCAGTTGCCTAAGTTCATACTTCTTAAATTATACACAATGTCTCAGGAAAGCATGGAAAATGTAGACCCATTATTCTTTTCCTTGAGTGAACTTAAGAGTTGTATGAAACTTCTGCTCCATACATAATTCACATCCTTTCTTAAAGATAGAAACTTTGTTTACTATTCTCTAAACATTGTCAGGAAGTGATAAGATATTCCCACTTTGTGTAGTGGAACAGATTGTGCCAGTCTGTAGTTTTTGAGACTGAAAGTATCTAAAATGCGCTTAAGTTGATTCAACCTCCACCTTGAGTAAGGCAATTTCCATAGGCATCCTGAGAAGTTGTGCTCACTCTTCTATATACTTATTTTTATTAAAAGCTGCAGAGATTGTTTGTGAAAATACCTACATAGCTAATCTTTATTCACACTCACAGTGACCTCACTGCTTCTCATTACGATGACCCTTATGCTATACAAGTATTAGAAATAAAAATAAATAGTTTAAGAAAGATTGTCCTTTAACAGTTTTTATTTTACATCAAAGAAGAGGTACTGCGTTTTTAAAAGGTTTGAAAAATGATTACTTCAAACTTGATCTCCTGAACTTCTGTGCAGCTTTATTATGCTTTTAACTTAACAGCATGTAGGTACAGTCAAATTAAATTATTTGGATTGGGTATCAGAAACCGCTTATTAACACAGCCCTGCGTCTCAAAGAATCACCCCAGCAGCTGTTACTTAAAAGCTTATTTTAGACAGATTTTATTCTTTCTGGAACCTTGGTTCTTAAAAAATCATGCATTTCCTCATAGCTTAGTGGTAAACTGTGTAATCATCTACTTCAAAGCTTATTTCCTCTAACCAGTAGTTTGGGGAGATTCTAACTCCCAAAAACCTTAAACAAGCAATGTTTGCTATCTGTCCCAGGCACTGCATCTAGCATCATGAGCCTCATTAACAACTGTCTCTCCACCTTACCAGTTGTACAGCTTTGATTACAAGTATTTGGGACTCAATACAGAGATCAACAGTCAACATGAGCACCCTGTTCAGATATTACTTTCATAAAAACAAACATCTCAAAGAGTGTCTCCAAAAAGGCTCCTATCTGCCCCACTGCAACCATTCTGAAAAAGCCCTGCAAGTCATTTAAGCATACAAGTTCAGATTCTTGAGAAAGGTGTTTGTATAATTGTAAGCTGTGCTCTTCTAAGAGTGCTCCAGGAAACAGTAAACTAAAGGAGCATAAAGAGTTTACAAAAGCCCAAAGAAAACAGAAGATTTATTACCAACAGTCGTCAGGACTAAGATTGTTAGAGGAGAAACTGCTTTGCATGCTTCATCCTTCAGTTCCAGGATTGTTGTGTACAAAAAAAACCCCCTTATGATAAATATAAAAGGATTTGCCTATGCTTGAAAGTGATAATCAGGGCAAGTCTGAAGTGGAATTATACTCCTGAACAGTTTCATGTCAGCACCCACCTGAAGGAGAGTTTTAACATACAAAATTACCTCACACCACTTGACCTATGGTAACTGTCTATAGTTAACTACAGAAGTGATGCAAGCTCTTGATTGTGTTCTACAAGTTTACAGGGATAAATCAAGTCAAACAGCATAGCATATTGCAGAATAAATTGTTTGTGTTACCGTATCTTAGATGCACCATATTTATAAAGATACCCTAATCATTTCACTACTACTTCAAGTTTGTTTTATTGGATTCTATGCTATACTTTGCATCATTCAGAGCTTGTGTATGCTTAAAAATCAAGAAGGGAGTTTGCAGAAGATTAATTCTAGGAGGACAGTATTACACTGAGGATATTTAAAATAAGTTGACTTGCTAACAGCTACTGCTGCTCCTAAATTGACTGTTCAAAAGAGCAAAGAAGTTCCTGCCATTAACAATACCAAATCACGTGTTATTCACAAAACAAATATATATATAATCCCAAACAACATCGAGTCAGCTTCAAGTGTTTTCACTTGTATTATTCCTCCTCTTAAATTTAAGCATACATAAAAGGCATGAAAAACCCCATGAAGTCCTGAATGTTTCAAAATTACATCATACCAAAGGAAAACAGGAAAGCAGCAAGCCAGATCACAAGACATGGGTTTCTGAAGCAGTCCATCTTTACAAGTCTCAACAAAATGAGGTCACACCACAGCAGGACTGTGAACTACTTCCTGAGAAAGGAAGTGTTGATCTCTTATACCAGGGTGACTCTTGTTAATGTTGGGAGAGACTTGTGATAGGCACTGACCTGAGAAATACTACTTCTAACTCTGCCATGGGCTACACTGCTTAAATAGAATATACTTTGATAATAAGGATACATTTCCTAAATATCGTAAATACCATACAGTTTTCTTTACGCTTCTAGTCATAAAATCACAACCCTACAATTGTATCAGCATTTACAGGTCATTTCAACTATAAGAGTTTTTCTAAGAGCTGACATGCATCTAAAGATACTTCCATGAGGTACCAAAAAAAAAAAAAAAATCAGTTTGCCTCCCTGAATAGGCTAATTTACTCAAAATTATCTTCTTTACATTGATCAGAATAAAATGTAAAAGTAAATACTGCTACTCAAACAGCAGCTAAATGGATACTTTTTCAAAAAACAGCAATATTCCAGTACTCTGGAAATAAAGTACTTCTACAAATGCATTCTTAGACATTTCTTAAACTTTTTATTGTTATCTTACAACATTATGAAGCACCAAATGCATACATAACTGTTAAAAAAGTTCTAATTATTAAAAAATGGTTTCTGTTCTAAATTAGATCTAAAAAAGCATAAATATTCAAAAAAACCTGAAGGGCACCCATAAAACTCATCCATATTAACATATTCCTTAAAATATCCAATTGATTTTAACTGTATTATCAGTATTGGGAAAAAATAATGAATACATAATTTCCGTTGATATTTTTTCCCAGGTTTTGCGCTCCAAGCTACATTGTTTATTCTGAACTGGAGCTCCTGCTTTTTGTTTCACCTGAAGTACATGCGAAAGCACACCTGCAAAAAGAAGAGACAAGCACAGTGTGATCACTTTGATAAATTCCTTACCTACATCTCCTAACCTGACCCAGAGCACCATAGTTTGCCTACCTGAAGCTACCATTCCTGCTACATTCCAGAATACTTTTTGCAAGGCTAAATCCTAAGGTTGTGGTTAAGAATTAGGCCTAACAATACCAGAATGTTTACCAGTACCAGACAAAAAAACCCCACCCAAAACCCCCCAAACAACCAAAGATAAACAAACCCAAACACACCACTGTTCAAGGGCATCAGCCTCTCAGGTCTTTCTACAAACAAGTCGCAAGCCTGCACTGAGTCTGAGCAAGAAAACGAAAGTAACTATTTACTGATAACCCACTTATAGGAGCTGAGTAAAGTGTACCACTCATTTAGTCTTGAGCGGTAATACAGAACCAGCACTTCACATTTTCCAAATAATGATGGATCAGAAAACTGAGATATATGCATTTTAATAGATTTTAAATATTTTTAAAAGTCAGGCTGCTTTCAGTCAGCATTAAATTTTTCTAATGTATATTTGACTTCTACTTAAATGCATAATTCGATTTAAAATGTAAATAGCCAATAAAACTGCAGATGTTTTTTTTTCCCAGGGCTTTCTCCTGCATTGCTTTTCAGTGAACCATGAAGAAAATAATTTAATTTTTCATATTTGCCTATTTTTAGTCTGCATGTTTGATGGCACTAGTGGACTCTGTACTAGGTAATTTTGTTATTATAGTGAATTATAGTGTTATTATCTAAAAACCAAATTTAGTAATACAACTCATCATTTAGTAAAACATCTCATATAATTAACAACTATAAATAAAAATTTGGTAACAAAACAAAAGATACACAAATCCTGAGCATCACAGAAGTGAGAACTGAACCCTGACATACACTTCTGGGCTTCAACAGATAGAATATATTAACATTAACACAGATTCTGCACTGTTAGACAAACTTGAAAAGCCAATGGTCTTGCCAAAATTAAGCTAAGAGAAATATACTGCATGTTTTAAGATGATCTACTCAAAACAACTTTTATGATTCAAGAAGCTTTTACCACAAGCAACTTGTAATAGTGGATGAAATCTGGGAAAGCCCCATAAATTTCTAAAAGGGAACTGACTGAAATTGCCTTGTTAAGGAAAGTAACCTTTTGGGCATTGCAAGCCTGTATCTGCACTTGTGTGTTACCTCCTTATACCCACCCAGAGGGATTCCTTTTACCAAATGATAACATACATACACACCTCCAACCTAAATTGGTCCTAATCCAAGCAGAAGGTAGTGGTAATAAAAAGCAAGTGTGCTAAAAAAGCTCACATCACCTCAGCAAGGCTGATTTTGATGAAAAATAGGACACAGGGTGCTCTAAAAAAGTAAAGTGGGGTAAAGAAATTTTCCAGAAGAAAAGAGCTTACCATGATGTAGCACAGACGCCTCACCTGAACAGTTCACAAGACTATTACTTGTAGAAGTATTGTGCTAGCTAGTGCTTTGATGCTACCAAAACACCTGGCAGAGGACTGAAGGTTACAAGGAGAAATCTACCCCCTCCCTCCACAGCCAACCCTCAGTTCTCAGGGAATCTTAACCACCTCCTGACTGGGAGTGCCAGGAGTCAAGGCAGCACCTGAGAAAGGTCAGGTGGGAGTTAGGCCTTCTCCCCGCAAAGAAAAGGTGAAGGGATCACTAGCACCATTGAAGTGCTTCTACACCAATGCACGTAGCATGGGCAACAAACAGGAAGAGCTGGAAGCCATTGTGCAAAAGGAAAACTATGATATAGTTGCCATCACGGAGACATGGTGGGATGATACACACAGCTGGAGAGCTGCACTGGACAGCTACAAGCTCTTTAGGAGGGATAGGCCAGGCAGGAGAGGAGAGGGAGTGGCTCTCTGTATGTTAGGGAGGGTTTTGATTGTCTAGAGATCAACTATGGTGATGAAAGGGTAGAATCCTCATGGACTAAAATCAGGGGGAAGACCAACAAGGCACACATCACAGTGGGAGTCTGCTATAGACCACCCAACCAGGAAGAAGATGTAGATGAAATATTCTACAAACAACTGGGAGAAGTCTCATGATAAACAGCCACTTGTTCTTGTGGGCGACTTCAATTTACCAGATATCTGCCAGAAATTCAATACAGCAGTGAGGAAACAGTCTAGGAGGTTCCTAGATGTAATGGGTTAAGATGGCATCAGCAGGGCTGAGACCCCTGTCTCCTCCCTTCCTTTCCCCCTAAGCGTGGGAAAACTTCCTTGCGACTTTTATGGGGAAAACACGCCGGCCCTCTCGGCTTCTTATTGGAGCCGAGATACATCAATCAGGTGTCTCAGTAACTAAGCATATAAAAAAACAAGTTTTGTGACACTCTCCTGGTGTGCACATTTTGAGTTTCGGACGGGACAGAGAGAGATTTCTATCAGAGAGGAAAAAAACCACAGATTCCTCCACGCGGCAGTAAAAGATTCCTTCATGGTTACATTTCCTGTTTCCTCAAGGGGGTGGAAAGAGGCACACAAGGTGTCCCCGCCCCCATATTAAGAGATCCACTGACAAGAGACGAAAGGAAGGACTGTCCCAGTAAGTCAATGATGAAAGCCGTCCTGCCAGGGCAGATGCAGAGCTGGATCATTGCCCGAGAGATGCACACCCCTGCCCACAGAATGTGGAACAGAAGATGCCAAGCCATTTCCTACAAGGGGTGAGAGGGAAAGACTCTTTTGCAAAAGTTTGCCTGGACAGTTCATTTCTGGACTGGAACCTCGGAAGTTAAATTTGCTGCAGCTCTCCTCCTCCCGCCTCCCCGCTGCTTTGGGCATTGGCCATGCTACAGGAGCCTTGTTTGTTAAGCAGGGATGTGGATTCAATGGGGGGGGGGGGCAGTGCAGGGGGAAAGAATGTATTTATCTGTATATATCTATGTATTTATTAACACCTCTCTTACCTCTCTTATCATCAGTCCTGTTTAACTTTAAATGACTGATTTATGGTTTCAACTGCGGCAAGCATTAAACCACTTCTGTTCCACCCCTTTAATTTAAAACCTGCATTTCACTTGTTTTCTTTTTCCAAATAAGCCTAAACAAAGCCTGAACATGCCCAAATGAATCACTTTAAACCCTTTGTGTAGCCCTCAGGTGGGTTCACATGCTCCTCGAGGCTACAGAAAGTCACAAAAGAAAAAAACTTTTTGAAAATTCCAGCTTTCTAATTTCAAACTGCGGCACTAGAGTGTGGAAGATAACTTCCTCATACAGTTGGTTAGGAAACCAACCAGGGAAGACTCCCTGCTGGACCCGTTGTTCAGCCAACAGAGAAGGACTTGTGGATGATGTAAAGGTTGGAGGCCGTCTCAGACATAGTGATCATGAGATAGAGTTTTCAGTTCTAGAAGCAGTAGGGAGGGGGTCAGTAGAACTGCTGCCTTGGACTTCCAGAGGGCAGACTTTAACCTTTTCAGGAGACTGGTTGGCAGGGTCCCTTGGGAGGCAAGGGAGTCCTGAAGGGCAAAGGGGTCCAGGAAGCCTGGACAATTATCAAGAGGGAAATCTTCAAAGCCCAGGAGCAGGCTGTCCTGGTGAGCCACAAGGAGAGCTGGAGGGGCAGAAGATCGGCCTGGCTGAACAGAGAGCTCTGGCTAGAGCTCAAGAAGAAAAAGAAAGTCTATGGCCTATGGAAGATGGGGCAGACCACTCACAAAAACTACAAGGATTTTCCGAGACTGTGCAGGGAGAAGATCAGAAAGGCAAAAGCCCAGCTAGAGCTTAATCTGGCCACTGCCTTAAAGGATAATAAAAAGAGTTTCTATAAACACATTAATAGCAAAAGGAGGGTTAAGGAGACTCTCCATCCCTTGCTGGATGCAATGGGAAGTATAGTGACCAAAGATGAAAAGGCTGAGGTGCTGAATGCTTTCTTTGCCTCAGTCTTTAATGGTCAAACCAACTCACTGGGTGCTTGGTCTCAGGAACCAGATGGTGGAGATAGAGAACATCATCAAGGTCCCATAATCCAAGAGGAAACAGTAAGTGAACTGCTGCACATCTTAAATGTGCAGAAGTCTATGGGGCCGGATGAGGTCCACCCAAGAATTGAGGGAACTGGCGGAAGTGATTGCCAAGCCACTTTCCATCATTTACCAAGTCCTGGCTAACAGGGGAGTTACCAGCTGACTGGAGGTTGGCAAATGTGACACCGATCTACAAGAACGGCTGGAACTGGGACCCAGGGAACTCCAGGCCTGTCAGTTTGACCTTAGTGCTGGGGAAAGTCATGGAGCAGATCATCCTGAGTGTCATCATGCAGCATGTACAGGATAGTCAGGTGATCAGGCCCAGTCAACATGGACTTATGAAGGACAAGTCCTGTCTGACCAACATGATCTCCTTCTACGACAAGGTGACCTGTCTAGTGGATGAGGGAAGGGCTGTGGATGTTGTTTACCCAGACTTTAGTAAGGCCTTTGACACCGTTTCTCATAACATTCTCCTGCAGAAACTGGCTGCCTATGGCCTGGATGGGTGGACGCTTCCCTGGATCAAAAACTGGCTGGATGGCCAGGCCCAGAGAGTGGTGGTGAATGGAGTTAAATCCAGCTGGCGGCTGGTCACCAGTGGCATTCCCTGGGGCTCAGTATTGGGGCATGTCCTCTTTAACATCTTTATCAATGATCTGGATGAGGGGATTGAGTGCACCCTCAGTAAGTTTGCAGATGACACTAAGTTGGGAGGTAGTGTTGATCTGCCTGAGGGTCGGGAGGCTTTACAGAGGGATCTGGACAGGCTGGATTGATGGGCTGAGGCCAATGGTATGAAATTCAACAAGACCAAGTGCTGGGTCCTGCACTCGGGTCACAACAACCCCCTGCAATGTTACAGGCTTGGGGAAGAGTGGCTGGAAAGCTGCCTGGCAGAAAAGGACCTGGGGGTGCTTGTCAACAGCCAGCTGAATATGAGCCAACACTGTGCCCAGGTGGTCAAGAAGGCCAACAGCATCCTGGCTTGTATCAGAAATAGTGTGGCCAGCAGGAGCAGGGAAGCGATCGTCTCCCTGTACTCAGCACTGGTGAGGCCACACCTTGAATCCTGTGTCCAGTTTTGGGGCCCTCACTCCAAGAATGTTGAGGTGCTGGAGCAGGTTCAGAGAAGGGCAATGAAACTAGTGAAGGGTTTAGAGAACTTATAAGGAGTGGCTGAGGGAACTGGGATTGTTTAGCCTGGAGGAGAACAGGCTCAGGGGAGACCTTTTTACTCTCTACAAGTACCTGAAAGGAGGTTGTAGTGAGGTGGGGGTCAGTCTCCTCTCCCCTGTAACAAATGACAGACAAGAGGAAATGGCCTCAAGCTGCACCAGTGGAGGTTTAGGTTGGATATCAGAAAAAATTTCTTTACACAGAGGTCATTAAGCATTCGAACAGGTTGCCCAGAGAGGTGGTGGAGTCCCAATCCCTGGAAGTGTTTAAAAGCTGTGTGGATGTGGTGCTGAGGGACATGGTTTAGGACCCTAGCAGTGCAGGGTGAATGGGTGGAATTGATGATCTTAAAGGTTGTCTTCCAACCAGATGATTCTGTGGTATCTCAGATGTTGTTAGGACTGCAAGGGGAAAGATTATAAACTATTACCACTTTCTGCATGGAGGCACAGATGTGTACCCCCACAGAACTCCCTTCCCTCACCCTACTCTTCACAAACCGCCCCCCAGACCCTCCATGTGCTAGAAGTGTAGGGTAACTTCCCCTCTTCCCTGCCAATGGCATCCAGGAGTAGAAAAGCAGCATATCAGACACGTCCAGCTTTACTTCTTCTTCCTCCTCCCTGTCAGTCCCAGGCCCACTTGAAAGATGGTCTCTGAACACCAGTCACAGGACTACACATGCATATGACCTGGGCTGGGGTCAGAGCCAAGGAAGGTAACCCAATACAAGCAGCAGATTAGGGCTATAGGCACTACGCTAGTTCAGCTAACAGTATCGTGTACTTTTAGGATTTTGCCATAACTGTGATTTCAGATTTCCTACCTCAAACCTCAAGTTTGGTGGCCTTGCAGAAATGCAGGTGAATATGAATGTGCATGAGTCATCTACTGCTGAAATATTTCATAATCAGATTTTGTTCCTATCTAGAGAGCTTATGCCATTTACATTAGGAAATGAAAGAAAAGCCCAAGTAGGAAGAAATAAAATGGTGTTTCCTGCTCAGCAGCAACATGCATCTCTTCAGCTTGTCTGGATTCTATCCTTTCTGCTATTACAGGTAAGACATTCATATTTGTCTGCAAAATGATAAAGCAAAATTGGAATATTCATTCAAACATATTAAGGCTGCAGTGGACTACAACATTAGACACCTAGGTTCTATGTTTAGAAAGATCTTGGGTGCCTTTTGAACTTTTTAAATAAGTATAATTTTTTCCTAGTTTCTACTTTGCAATAAAAGTAAAGGGTAACTGACACTTATTCAAACCACAAGCATATTTTACCTCTTAAGTGAAGCAATTTTCCCCTTATTTCGACAGTGCTTAATGGAATACACTTCTCTAGTTTCCAAGTCTGGGGTTTTTTTCCTTCTAAGACGAAATTATCATTCAAATATTCATTTTCTCAGACTGCAAAGGCAGCTCTTTATGCTCATGCTTGCACTTGTTTCCCTGTCAAAGTCCATTGCCTAGTAAGATGGAGTAGTAAGTTACATGCTAGGCCATACTTAAATAATACATGTACAGAGAAGCATGTGTTTAAGCGTAAATACACCTATATAAATAAAAATATATAAACTAGATTGTAGGCCCTAGAAATAGCTGGATCCAAAAAACCAAACAAGGCTTTGAACTTCACTAAAGGCTGACATTCTCAAAAGCCCTTTGCCAGAAAACCACTCACAAATTAGGGTAGTGAACACAGAGCTACCTGACTGAACAGCTGGTTTGCCATACTGCCCGTGTCTGCTATTATGGTGCACCTCACTGCAAGCAACAGTCTGGAATTCAACAGAGCAGTAAGACCCTCAAAAGAGGGGCCCATCAGGATTTCTCATCAAGCTATTACAAAGAATGAAGGGAGACTAAGTCACCAGAAACAGTAATCCTATCTTATCCGTGTAACACAGAAAAAGATGCTCAGAAAGGACTTAAAGTATTATTGAAGAACTGCCCAGCACTGAATGAGAAAAAAAACTATACAGAGGCAGAAGCAAGCTATTTGCTGGATAATGATTTGCTGTTATATATATAATAGACAATGTAAGTTGTACTTAATAGAAACTAGGAATAGCTTTCAAGAGATATCGAAGAAAGCATTTAACTCTGTATCACAAAGTTTTTGACTGAGAAAACATTACTTGTGTTAAAATGTCTTTCAATATATCTCTTATGTAACTTTCAAAAACAAAGAGTGGCAGAATTCTTGATGAAACTGTTTACTTACATTGAAGGCGTTAACTGCATTTTTATCATAATACTTCTTCTTTTCGTACTTATCCCTGATGAAAAATTCCACAGCTCTGGAAGTAGCTAGTTTAAGGAAAATATGCATTCAGATAAATACCAACATTAATCTAAAAAGCTGTCAGGTTATTCAGGTTAAAGAAGTGCACCAGATTCTTGCTCCATCTCATTTTGCAGTTTTAAAACAACAAAAAAACCTGCCTTACACAGAACAATTGCTATTGCAGTGTCCAAAAAGAGCTTCTTTTTATTACAGGGAATTAATCAGTTTAATCTCCTAATGAGATTAAATGAGAAACAGTATGAGAAGGCTATACTAGAATTAACTCAGTGTTCCACACTCAGGACATTTTCACTTGGTATTTACAAGCTACAGGGCTGCAGTACAGCAAATACTTAAACAAAGGTACTCATACACAGTAAATAAATTATAGTTTTCTACATAACTTGGAAAAAATACTTCTCTTCAGATAAAAAGTGAAATGTATGTATACCTGTTCTGATTGCACTAATTATTTCATGCATCAAAAGCTGATCATAAAGAGTTCTTTGAGATAAGTCTTCCATGAAAGTCTCCTAAATAATAAAAATCTCTGTAGAAGGGAAAGAAAACTAAAACACTAGTGATAAAACACACTGAAGCAAAGGCCAAAGCAGCAGCGAGCACGTGACGTAGAAGACCAGAATTGACAAATCACCAGCTCCAACTCAAAACAGACAACTAGTTGTTTTCCTCAGTTATTCACATCAGATTCATAAAGCAGCTCAACCAAAGCAGTGTGAAAATTTTAACTTTAGTAAAGCTGATCTCTGGTACTTGTAGGATAAATACTAACCAATTGTTAAGCAATGTGATTACCCATTCAAAAAATCGAAATTGCAACTGTGGAAACTCAGATTCATTATCTTAAACTTCCATAGCAATTTTTCCTCAATCGATGGAAAGATACCTCAGCTTCACATAGTGTCTCTTAACAGTGAGCTCAGAACACTCAGTACTTTCATTCTGTGCATCAAATTATATCATCAACAATCACATTTAGTTTCAAATTGTATGCAAGTGTCACCTGAAGATGTTGCTTCCTAAAAGTTGCAAAACCCAAAACATTCTTTTCACCTCTTTCCAAATATATCTACATTCTAAAGGGCATCTTGAGCACTTTGAACAGTACAACAACCTTAGCACTAATCTTACATCATTCTTTACACATACCAAAGGTCTGTCATTTTGCCAAAAAATCAATATATATTATCAAATACAGATGAATGGAAGTTGTGTAATATGCAACACCCATAATTTAAAAAATTTAGCTAAGAATAAACAGGATTCCCTCAAAGTTTATTTTCAACTTGCAGTATAAATTACTGCATTATACAGTCTCAGTGGGGGAGGAGATAGAGAAAGGGAATTTATTTTTTTTCCATGCTCTTGGGCTGTATCTGGATAATTGTGTTAAATTATAACTAAATTAAAGTAAACAGAAAAGATTCAAAACTGTTATAAAATACCTTAGAACAACCTATTCGTTTTTCAAATAAAAAGTCTTACTTATTTGCCAGAAATAATATTTTCAGACAGCACATTCATTTTGTCAAGTGTTCTACATTTTGGTTGCTCAGATTTTGGTGTTGGATATTTTAGTTCTTTGGCACAAATATTTCCCTATTTTCAGCAGTTTCCCAAAACACACACTGGCCATTTCAGACAATTAGAAAGTTTTAACTTGAAAATCAACAACTCAGAATCATAAGTATACCAATTTCATAGGATTTAATTTTTTAGGATGCTATTACACTGGAGTATTGACTTGTGTATTTTGAAAATACCCACTTTATTCAAGTTACCCTAGTTCAATAAGCATGAATTTTGGACCACATCTAAGTTTCTTCAGATCACATAACCTACTGTGTTCCTGTTAACAAAAGAATTTAAAGCAGCCTCAACAGAAGCCAAAACTGTTTTAAGAAGTAAAACGAAGAGAAAAAAAATTCTTTGCTCTTGTCTTGGGGGAAAAAAAAAAAAAAAAAAAATCTTCCAAACAGGAAGCTAAAGCTGCCATGCAAAAACCATCAAGATGACCCTCAAAGTTAGTTTCTCCACCAGAGCATCCCTGCCAAGTACAAGGAAAGAATAACAAAATGCCCAGAAAGGTGAGTCTTGTGATTAAGCAGCAGAAGTGATGGGGGACCTTTAGCAGGAGGTTTTGGGCAGATCCCATGTACCTGTTTCTCCTGCATCTCCATTCTACCATCTAAAAAAATAGAAGTATATTATACTGCTACAGCAAGCTAAACACTAATATAGAACAACATATACTGAAGTGATCATTACATGTAAAGAGTTTTCATAGTTCACTCAAAGAATATTCAAACATTGAGAATATTCGTAACCAGAATACAGAGGAGACACAACACTGATTTTGTAGTGATACAAAGGGCAAAGAGGAAAGGCGAGGAAAGGCAAGAAAAGCCCATAACACAACAGCTCGTCATGAATGCCGATTAGGTAAGTAGTTGTCAAAGTTATACGGAAATTGAGAAATAAACCAGCAAACGCTGTCATCCTCTCTCCTGGCACTATATTTTTAACGTGGAAAACACATGCAATGAAATATATTCAGTGACCAAGTCCACCTCTTAGAAACTGACAACTGTTCAAAGGGTATATAATTATTTCAAGGTATACGGTGTCAATGAAAGAATTATTTTTGAAAGTCTAAAATGAGACTTTTGGACTGATCTGTCAAGAAAAGCTTGGAGTAAACCACTATTGCTCTTCTGCAATAGCACCACTGAATTCCAGTTAGCTGCAGTAAGAACAAAATATACATCTTCAAGATCCCCTTTGGAGTAAGTTTTTAGTCAGAGTATTTCAGTCTTATATCGGAAATAAGGTTCTACATTATTACAGATGGAATACTACAGTGCTATCTGGTACTTTTTTCTTATGTGCATGTATGTTTAATTTAAAAGCTTCTGGAATATGAAAAAATGCATCTGTTTTGAACAAGTGCCTTTTATAACGAAGAGTCTAACACTTGAAAAAAATCTTCTGCATACAGCATTTGAGCATAGTATCCAATAAACAAAAGAACCAAAGTCACTTTTGAATACAGAAGGAGAAAATTCAGATCCAGTTATGACTAAGTCTATTAGCTTCCACAGTCTGTATCATCATCAGGCTAAGACAGTTGGAGAAAGATTCAGCCCACTTAAGAGCAGGTGTTTAGGATGTCATTAAAAGTGATCCAGTAAGATCAGGTGAAGAAAATCCTACCTGTGAAGTAACTTTGCAAATCAGGAGCTAATACAAATCTAAGTTAATGCCATTATATGTTCTCCTCATGATTCAGTACATTCAAAAAAGGTATTTTCTGAGGAAAGCTATTTACTAGTGGTAGACAATTTTTCCTCCACCCCACCCCCTCACCCTCTTCCAGGTACATGGTGATAACCACACACCAACACAAGTGACGGCTGTCAGGGAGGTTTGGTTTATTTAGATATTCCCATACTAGTCATCTGTGCTCACACACTTCATAGAATGCAAGCACTTCAACACAAAAAATTACAGAAAACTTAGTGTCTATAGGAAGAAATCCATACTTCATAGAGTCAGATCCAATAGCTTATCCTACTTTACCATTCAGCTCACTATTTCCTGTTCAAATGAGTCTAACTTCAGTTGGCAGTTACTCAAGATAAAGACAGACTATTCAAGAGCTCTCTAGTATCACACTAACTTCCTACATACAGTGAATTTATGAAGTCACCTATTCTGAAAGCAAAAATAAATGGGGCTTGCCAAATCTCATTACAAAGTAGATTTGCTATAACTGAAGTAATTTAAACCTTTTCTGAACCATTCCCAACTTTAACTGTCATTTCTTATACAATATCAATGACATAAATAAGGTGACTTGCCAATATAGCAGTTCCTTCAAACAGTCATAATATCTGAAGTTCCATTAAAAGTCATTTCAATGTAAAGCTAAAACAAAAAGGATACTGATCTGTTTGAGGTCTTCGAAGTTCTCTGGTAGATTAGCTTCATAGAGTAGTCTTGCTTTAGTATTTCCCATTTCCTGCATGCACTAAGGAAAAGTGGTAGAAAACACTTAGTTCATATCCATCAATACTTTATATCCTAGAACAGTCAGACGCTATTGGTGTGCTTAAATGATGCTGCAAGTTTTAACTTGGAGATCCCTCTGCTGTCATATGTCTTGGAGATGCTCCCACAGCACAGGAGGGCTGCCTTCCAAGACCTGCTGGACAACAGCTAACAACACAGTCTAAATAAAGCCTCCAGTGGAAGATATGCTTTCATTTCTCTGGATGGTTCTTCATATCAGGAGGAACAGGAGTAAGAAAATTTGCCTGGCAGCAGAAGAAGCTGCTGACTGAAGCATACCTGGAAAAGGCAGTACTTGATACATCAAAAGAATGTAATCAAGAATCAGACAGATGTGTGAATGCTACCTTGCTGTCCCCTACCAAAAAAGGCTTGCAACACATTTTTCTACAGAGAATCAGCTTTCAGAGTCCCTGTGGTACAATAAATCTAAAATGATACAGTAATTTCTGAATCACTTTCTGAAGTGAGTTTTCAGAACTTAGAACTCATTACAGTAGATATAGAATACATTAAGAACTACTGTGACGGTAAAACATTTAAATTAGGGCATCATGATAAACTCAACTCCTTTCAAAAGGACTCCTGACATTCCCTCCAAATTGCAACACATATTTTATGATATTTTACCTGTATTTGCTCTGGTGTCCACTGGTCCAAGTTGACAGACTTCACCCTTGATATATGGACCCCAAGATTCCGATGTATTCCAGCACATCTGATGCAAATAAAAAAACCAGTGTTCCAAGAGGCCCATCGTGGACCTAAGGGGAATGGGGGGATAAATTAGTTATTTTCAAAATTCCGTATATTGTGGATATTTCTTTAGCATAATTCTATACTGACAACAGGAACAAACAAGTCTGAATATAGGCTCACAGCTGTTTCTCTAGGATACCTATCACTTCTAACAAGCTCCTATTTATGGCTTTCTACTTCTAAGTGATGCCACATAACATTTGAGTTAGATTCAGCTAGAAAGTCAGATGTTGTGTTCAATCCCCACCCCCAAAAAATTTTTTTTTTAGAAAGTTGGCTTACTAGTAACAACAAGATTTTGCTTACATCTGGCATAATCTTTATGGCTATATAAAAATATATATATATATTTTATATATCTCTAAAAATCAGGTGCAAGCACCAGCAGAAATCAGTAGAAGTTGCCCCTTCTTCTTCTCAATTAACAGCTTCCTAAGACAGATATCTGTAGTTAACTTGAAATTAACTGCAGGGCGATCTTTGTTAATGCAACAAATCCTTTAATACTTCATACAGCACAGACTTCACAATAGTAGCACGCAAGCTTTTAGGAATGATTATAGACAGATGTGCAAAACCAATGGATTAAAATATCTATGACTAAGAATGGTGGAAAACTGACTACATTCAGGACCATTGACTCCTTAACTGCAGTATGAGTTTGCCATTCACAGCCCAATGAATTTTCTCACAGAATCAGGATGATTATGAACCTTACCATTGTTTCTTAGTTGTGTTGGTACGTTGAGACAGACCTACAGTACACTTGCCTGAACTCCCACAGCAACGCTTGGGATGTTTGATGTGAAATTACTATACAGTCTCAAAATAAACACATGTATGTAATTATATTCCATCTCTGTACACCACCACTGTTAAAGGCACTGCTTTAAAGACCATCTAGGTCTGAGCTCTAAGGAGTTCAGAGATTAAATAATTAAGCAACAAGGTGCACTGAAGAGTTGGAAAACATTTCGAGCTATTATTTTCTGCCTTCGTAGGACAGATGCACATCTAGACCACTCACACAACCGCATCAGTTTGTATTTCAATATTAACATATTGTACGAAGACTTTCCTAGGGCCTAGAAGACAATTTTATGCCTCCCTCTCCTGATCTTTAGCTTAGGACTGTGTTGGGTTGATTGCAGCCAAACACCCACAGAGCTCCTTGCTCACTCTCCTCCATGACCTTAAAGTTCTTTTCAATCTAAATGATTCTATGATTTGTAGTATCTATCTACTGTTCATATTTTTATCTTGGAGGGTGTTCATGCAGTCTCTATGAACTTGTTACCACAACAGTTTGTACAACTACACATCACATGAGTTTTAGCCTTCAGGTTCTTCCTCAGCTATGATGTTCCAGCTAAGCAAGTTCTACATTAATGAGACAAGACCGGAATGAGGGCTTCACATGACTGAAGTCTATTTTAATAAATTAAAAGGCACATCATTACTTTGTAGTTTAGTATTTTAACTTGAAATTTGTTAACAAAACCAAAGATAATAACAGAATTTGTGAATTAGCTGATTTTCTCCTGGAAAAGAACAGTTTCATATTTTCCCAGTAGCTCAGATTTCATTAATTTGTACTTATTACTGAAATAACTTAGAAAAATCAAGTGTATATAAGCAATAAAGTAACAAATTAAGCAGTGGAATAACAGACAAACATGAGACCAGACAAAAATGTTCACAAGTAGTCTTTGAATTTATTTTAGACTAAGGACAATACACAATATTAAACACTTCAAATGAAAAAATAAGTCAATTACAGCCACAATTAAGCAGTAGGCAAAGTAGTTAAAAAATAATGTTTTCTCTGTGAGCATCAAACCAGCTGTGCTTGACTTAACTAAACAGTCAACTAAACCTTAGTCTGTAAACCATACTGTGTGATAAGTGTTCAGCAGTAATTTGGACTAACTCAATAAACAAATTACAGTTATCTCAATTCTGTAGGAAGTCAGGATACTTATTTCTGTACACATGAAATATTCTGCAATTAGACTATTCACAGTTTCTTCTTGCTGGATCCTTAAAGATACATTTTGTTTTCTTCAGCAAAATTTACAAAAGTAACCAAGCTATCTGCTGTATGTATTTGCTAGCCAATTAAGGAGACACACATTTAGCTTCAGAAATGAAGACTGGACATTAAGAATCTTGATTACTGCTATTTTAAGCTATTTAAAACACCTTTACATGTCAGTAGCAATGCTACTTACCTATCAAGAACTGCATTATACAGTGCAACTCCAATCAGCCAATATTAACAAGAAATATTGTTTGACATAACTTCTAATACAATTGTAATATTATTCTTCTGAAATCCATTTGAATACAAGCTTTTCACTAGAAGAGCTGAGCTGCACACACCACTATCAATGTGTCACTCGGATATAAAAATACACTTCAAGTAATTTCTTCAGCCATTTAAGATACAGATAACATAAACCACTTAAAATACTTCCAGTCTCTTTCATTCTTTGCTAAAGTTAATGAAAAAAAAGCCATAGGACTTGTACTGTCCTGAAAATGACTAATGTTTATACTAGACTATGTACTAGGATACTATAAAAATCTCTGAAACACTGCCTGAATGAATCAAGGAAACACTCAGCAACCCAAAGATGGATTGCTGCTTCCAAGAGGAGAACCTAGGGGTTTTTTCTTCAATATAAAACGTATCTTTCTTTGTATATTTGTCTGCTGATTAAATTTCCTTTTCAGTTCTTAATAGTTAGTTAGGTAAAATCAGCTGTGAAGGTGTGTGCTATTTTCCAGAGAAATTATCGATAAAGACAAGATCTTGAATGAGTTAAGTCGTTCAACCTAACAACCTTCCCTAGAATGGTCTGAAATTAACAATTTAAGCAGCCCTTAAAATAAGTAATGTGGAATAAAACCACACAAGGTTTATTGTCTATATTTAGTCTTACTGGCAACTGTAATTCAGTTACCTCCATAAAACCAGTGATTTTAAACACATGCAAACTTCTGGTAAGAGCTAAACAGAAAGATTGTTTTGAGCTGTCATATAGCTTCACACAGATTAATTTGGAGTCTTGGCTATTACATGTTAAATGGAAATAGAAAGCAACATTTCCCATTGTTCTGGCCTTGGCTGGGATGGAGTTAATTTGCTTCATAGCAGACCATATGAAGCTATGCTTTAGATTTGTGACTAAACCAGTACTGCTAATACTAATGCTTGACTATGACTGCAGAGTACTTGCACAGAGTGGAGGCTTTCTTTCCCATGCCCACTCAGTAGGCAGAGGGTGGGCAAGATTCCAGAATGCAACACAGACAGGGACAGCAAACCCCAATGGACCAAAGGGACATCCCAAACCATATGACATTAAGCTCAGCAACAAAAGCTGATAGAAAGGAGGAGGAGGAAGGGGGAACATTTGTGGACATGGCATGTGTCTTCCCAAACAGCTGTTACACATGCAGAGACACTGTTCTTCAGGACATAACTGGACATCTGCCTGCTGACAGGAAGCAGTGAATGACTTTCTCTTTTCATTCACTTGCATGCACAGCTTTTGCTTTCCTTATTAAACTGTCATGATGTCAAGCCAAGTCTTTCTACCTTCCCTCTGGTTTCTCCCCATACCACCACAGAAGACCGCATGAGAGGTAGAGTGGGTATTAGCTGCTCACTGGGATCAACCACTACATCCACTACTACATTAGTTTGTGTTCAGGAACGTATAATAAGTTTTGGGTGGAAAACAGAATTCAATTAGATGCACAGAAAAAGCATTAATTGTGACATACTTGGAGTATTTAAGGAGTCCTTATTAAAGACCATCTAGACCCTAAGAATGAAAGTATGTAGCCACAAAACACATTTCCTGGTATGTCTTTAAGTTTTTAGAATTACCAGATAACTTGTGCACTTAAGAAACAACCTGAAAAAAGTTTTTTTCCAGTTACAGTAGACTTCCATGTCAGTATAGTTACTGTACAGAACATTCTCCCTACTTACAGAAATATCTACAGCTACTAAAAAAATAAGAACATTAAAAAAGTATCTGCTGTTTTAACTTAAGCAATAAAGAGCTTGAAAGTCATTTACATAGTTTTAGATACAAGTCTTCACATAAGTCCATTTCAAAGCCAATTTTTAAGTTTGCTAAAAAAGTTATCTATCTTCATATGACATTCTTTTACTCCAAAATGCACTCCAAGCGTGACTTGTGTGTAAAGGCATTATTTTTACATATTCTCAGTGAGGTGAAAGCTTTTGTCCCAACATTTTTCAAAATTTTTCCCACTTTCCCCTCTTGAGGATATAATCTTTATGAGATATTTCTCCTCCATATTATTAACTGGCCGAGTACCGGCACATGCTTAATATGTGTGTGTATACTCCTTTATATGCCTTTCTTCCCCATCCTCACAACTCATTCAGTTTGGGCCATATGTTCTACTCCATTATATTAGCGAGCTGATGGAAGAAGCTGCAATAAACATTCACAGCATTGTTGATACTCTGCCCAGGTAATTATAGCTGACACAACCAAACTTTTTGTAGGTACAGCTGATACAGATCTTCAGGCAAGAATGTCAGCAATGGTACTACTGAAGCTGGTATAGTGCATTTCCAAGGGAAACACAAGACAAAGCTCATTAGTTTTTAGAAGTCCAAGGTTTAAGATTTATTCCAAACAGCTCAAGTTTTATTTTACATCAGCAGATGCATAGTCCTCTATTATGTACAAAACAAGACTTACAAGATACTGCTCAATTAAAATGCTGAGGAAAAATTGGTTTTATCTGCATTACAAAAACTTCAGAAGCTTCATAGACTAACTGTATATGAATCCAAGCAGTCAATGCACTGTGAAACACTGCTTTAGCTCTCTGATAAGTCTGTATAAAAATCCTTTCACTGCTTTAAACATGTCAGTCAATACTTCATCCTACTTAGCTTTTATCTGCACTAAGAAATTAGTGAGAAAGGTAATACACTACCAGAGAGAGGCAGGAGTAGGAGTATCTCCCACAAAAACAAGTTTGAAAAACAAAAGGTAGTGCAGACCAGAACAACAAAGAAAAGGTAAAAGGAAACGAAAGTACTAGGATATGACCACAAAAGAGCAAGTATAAGATTATTGCAGATATGACTGCAAAGTAGGAGAATGATGATTGCCTCCCTTACCACAATAATTCAGAGTTTCCCTCCTCCCTCAGTCCACTACCATCTGTTCAGCTTACTGTAACTGAGGATTAATACTAAAACACTTCTTTTGCTGCAACACAGGTGCTGCCTACTCTTACTAAATGCCTCAACTTACAGAGAACAAACAGAACCCAGAATTGGGGTAAAAAAAGCAAGCACACAGCCTTTCAATTTTATATTTGCTGTCAAAGGGAAGAGTGACTGTTTCACATCTCAGCCAACTGCTCTGAACCCTTTATACTATGGGAATAAAACCAGACAGCCAAGAGACTAATAAATGAGGCAAAGTTTTACATGAAGAAACCTTATTTAAACTTAGACTCAACAAGATTTCTTCATGTAAAACTTTAAGTTTAAATAAGGTTTGCATTACAGAGGCACACAGAAACAAAGTTAGTTTTCATTCCACATTCTTGCAGTTACTAATTAGCAAGTATTACATGTAACAGAGTGCTAAGAGATTAGCATCTCAATGTAGTCTGTAGCAAACGTATTTTGGGCCAACATCTTCAAAGCTTCTGACAGACTACAGTTCTTCATTTCACTCAGCTGTGCTCCACCTATCCCTTGCTCATAATGCACAGTGAAGCTACCTTAATTCTCTTTTGTTTCTCCATATCCTGCTGCTGAGTGAGAGACTTTATTTGTCAAATACCTGGCTCCATCTTGTGGAACAGAAAGTTAACTGCAAGAAAATCCACACCTCTTCTGACTCATCCTGAACAGTTGCTAACAAGTTCCTAAAAACTATCACTTTTTGGTTGAAGAATTCCCAAAAAGCCTCAGTGGTTGCATCAGCATAAGCATGCCCATGGAGTGCTCACTCTCTCCGCATTATTCCCCCATGCAATCCATACTCAAGATTTCAACCAGGTTATCAACTCATATTTTTCAGAAACATCTGCAATTTCTCCAAGCTGAGATACAGATAAAGATCATGAACAGAAGACAAGCACTTATATATCAGATACAGAGAAAAGAAGGAAAACAAGTAAGCAGCAGTTGTATTTTGTGTAATTCAACACAAGAAGAGTTAAGTAATACAAAACAGTCTGTCCTCTGATGGTACCCAGGAAAGGAAAAAAAAAGGGCAAGGCAGAACTATAGTGACTCCTCCCAGTTTCTCTCCTCAAAATTTAAAACACTATGGAGATTAAGTCAAGGTGATGCTAAAATGCTCAAAACCAAGACAATTACTATCACCCATTTTCAGTCTAATCCTGCTGCTCCAAAGTCTATCGCTTTCTAACTTCATAGGAGGCTGCTTAGTTCTCCCTCCAAAAAGTATAGAATCACTTCTACCATCTCCAACCATTTTGATTCATAGACTCTCAGAAAAAAGAAAAACAATTCAACAAGAAAACACACATACACACCCTACACAACAAAAAAAGCTTCATTGCAATGTTAGTCATGTCCACGGAATCAAACTTTGTGAATCAAAGAACAACCTTCTTCGAAAGAATAAAAGATCTTGCAGATCTCGCATAAAAATCTTGAAGCAAAGGAAATTGTGCAAGAATCACTGTACAAGAATCTTCATTCTCAAATGAAATGTTCTTCAAGGTCCTTGAACCTTTAGTCTTTGAGACTACTGATAAGGTAGTATCTACGTATCACTTGATCCACTGAACTAGTTTCTGATTAAGCAGAACAAATAGTCTGAAGCACATTCTCGTGTCACATTAAGCTTCTTCTTTTTCTCTACAGTAGAAGAGGCTTCCTTGCTTTACCTCCATACCCAAAGACTAGGAATACCATGCAAGTGCAGTCTTTATGTGCTTTTCAAATATCAAAGTCTAGGTATGCAGCAAAATACTGGTTTACATAAACAAAGGCAAAAGACTGTAGCTTAAACATATCTCTAGTCTTCATAGCTGGCTTAGTAAGCCCATGTTTTGATAGCCAAGGCCAGAATGAGAGCTTAAAATTTGCCACATGAAAAAAAGCATGGGAGGAGTTCAAATGAGAGGGGCTGTTTTCATAGTTTTAAATAAAATCAAACTCAACAGCATGAAGTTGCACTGAAGGAAGACAATTCAATCAACTAAACACACTGTTCCAGAGCCCGGCTTGATAACATCTGAGATTTGTGTAGTTCAAGGCGTATTGCAGGAACAGTGGGAAGACAAGCCTTAGAGGATCACTTGGCTAGTTTTAGCCAGTGCCTGGTAAATGGTATAGAGTTTCAGGAACAGAATTCCTCCAAGTTTGTCTTTTCTATCTGGATAACTGGTTTTCATGAAAGTCGGCAACAAATCCAATAAGCTCAGTCCTATTCACAGCTCTGAAGAGGCTGCGTAGAAGTGTTCTAAATGAAACACTTCCCCTGCGCAACCTGCTCTACCTCTGGAAGTCAGAGAGAAATATGTACCAACCAGTTTCAATTACTCCTTCAGCTCACTGATTCATTTCCTTCAACAGCATCGATGATTGTTAAAAGTGTTTTGAAGAAATTAAGACAGCATCCTATTTCAAGGGCTGGATAAAGACTTAATGAGAAAGGAAGAACTGAAAGAACATTCATGTCACTGTACTATGTTTAAGCCACAAAATTAAGTGGCTGACTTGATAGCTACTTTAATTCTGGAATATATTCAAGTCAACATTTCAAACATCGAAAGCCTTATCCAGGAAACTAAGTTAGGAATACTAAAAAAAAATGCAGTTTGTAAATCAGAGGACTGGTTAGCTACAGCTATTGGAAATATACAGGTAACGTCAGTTATTCTTGAGATGAACAGCCTTTTTCTTGTCTATTTAGCACAAGCAATCTTGTAAGGTGACAAAGTGAAGTAATTAAAGGTTTTTGCTTTATCAACAAACATCCAGTTACTTTTGACTGAATAAGCTTGTGAGAAGATAAGTTTGTTTTTCCGAAATACATGAAAAAAATTTTACCAATATTAGGTGCTGATATGATGCAAATATTAAGTTGTTAAACAAATAAAATACAATATTTAGAGTTCACTGTGAAGTTATATACATAAATACTTTGTTGATCACTTCATGTAAAATAATATTAGGAGAAAAATATCATGAATGGCTTTTGGCCATTTGTTTTGTCCCCAAAACATCACCAAGGCCTCCTATTCTTCTTATTTCTAAGATGACAGAATTTAAATAGAACACCTTCCTCACTGAAACACTTTTAATGCAGATGTCAGTTTAACTCAATGTTTTGTACTGAAACTTCCTTTAAAATCATTTTCCAGAGTTTGTATTCCTGACTTGGAATTACATCACACGACAAATCCCAACATTGTAACACTGCCCAAGCAAATAGGGTCATAACCAGCTACTCAACGCTCAGACAGCAGCTCCCGATCCTTGGCTGGCAACCATGTTTGCCATGCTCACACTCAGTTACCCAGAGCACAGGAATATGGAGACCACGTGGAGAGTACACAGGACATGGCCCAGCACTCCTACCAGCCTTATGAGACACTAGTCCAGTACGACACCACCTTTGGAAAGTCAAGTTACTGCCCTAAGGATCAGAAACGTCAGAGGTGCAAACCCTGGCACATTCAATAAGCTAACAACTTCAAAAATCAGATTTCAGTTTGGCTAAGGAGTACTGGTCTAATTTTATCCTGCCTGTTCACTTGTAAAGAGAAAGACTGCTTGTGTCAGAGTTCAAGCTGCAAGAATAAGGTGTGCAAGCTGTCACCTCCTGTTAGCAGCATTTGGTACCTTCTAAAAAAGACAAGGTTATGTAGCATATTGCAGTATTAGTAGGAAGCTTCTGGAGCTGGTCTTGACTGCAATATTTCCCTGTCAGCAAGGAACTGCTAAAAGGCTTACTGTTTTAAGCATAATTTATATTCTTTTCACATGCAGAAGAGGAAAATTGGGGAACAGTGAGCTCCTACAAAACGTTTTCCTAAGTTGACAGCTAAGCATCATGTAAGAGCATCACCAATAAGAAAAAAAACCCCAAACATGTAAATCTAGTGCATCCTCAGTCAGTTTGCAGATGACACCAAGTTAGGTGGGCATGTTGATCTGCTTGAGGGTAGGGAGGCTCTACAGAGGGATCTGGACAGGCTGGATCAATGGGCCAAAGCCAATGGTATGATGCTCAACAAGTGCTAGGTCCTGCACTTGGGTCACAACAACCCCCTGCAATGCCACAGGCTTGGGGAAGGGTGGCTGGAAAGCTGCACAGCAGAAAAGGGCCTGGGGGTGTTGGTCAACAGCTGGCTGAATAGCAGACAGCAGTGTGTCCAGGTGGCCAAGAAGGCCAATGGCATCCTGGCTTGTTTCAGAAATGTGTGGCCAGCAGGAATAGGGATTGTCTCCCTGTACTCAGCACTCTAATACTGCATCCAGTTTTGGGCCCCTCAATTCACGAAGAATATTTAGGGCTGGAGCATGTCCAAAGAAGGACAGCTCTGTAGCTGGTGAAAGAGTCTAGAGCACAAGTCCCGTGAGGAGCAGCTGAGGGAAGTGGGGTTGTTTAGCCTGGAGAAAAGGAGGCTCAGGGGAGACCTTATCACTCTCTACAATTACCTGAAAGGAGGTTGTAGCAAGGTGGGGGTCAGTCTGTTCTCCCAAGTAACAAGTGACAGGATGAGAGGAAGTGGCCAGATATTAGGAAAAAATTATTTACAGAAAGCATTAGAACAGGCTGCCCAGGTAAGTGGTGGAGTCACCATCCTTGGAGGTATTTAAAACATGTAGAAAAGTACTTAGGGACATGGTTTAGTGATGACCTGGCAGTGCTGGGTTAACAGGTAGACTTGACAATGTTAAAGGTCTCTTCCAACCAAACTGATTCTGTGATTCTATGCTATGTTGGCATGTAGCAAGACCCTCCCTACATAACCAGGCACAGGATAAAAGTTATAAGCATCTGCTGAAAAAAAAAAAAAAATCATAAGCCAGGAATTGAAATTCTTCCTTTAATGATGACAAACCCCTCAGAAATAAGATTTGTTTGCAAGTCAGGTTTATAATATACCTGTTTGCCATAAACAAGAATGTAAGGTTAACTTGCTCTACCAGAGAGAAATTTTCTAGTAAATGCATTAATCAGCTTCCCTTTACCATTTTTACTCAAATACAAATGAAAGAGTCTACTTCAGCAAACACTTCCCAAACTACACAGCCTCTGTGCTGCCCTCAGCAGCTCTGGAGATGCTCTCCCTCATATGTTTTGTGTTAGGAATCAGGTAAATGCACCTCCACAACCTCTCCCACATGAACCTATGTTTGAAAAAGAAGCACAGAGAAACCAGAGATCAACTATGCAGACAAGAAGCAGAGTGCCAAATTCCAGGCTCTGGACTATAAAAATACACTGAAACTATCTGTAAAGACTGACCAGCTAGTTTCTTGTATGAATCTTCTCTGCTATACTGGTTTGTGCTGGGATGGAGTTTGTGTTCTTCATAGCAACCCATATCGCACTGTATTTTGGATCTGCAGAAACTTAATTCACCTACTTTCCTCCCCTACATGCTGTCTTCCCTCACTTCCTCTGCAGGTTAAACAGACCAGACTAAATAGATTTTTATGCTTCACTATTCACCTCTCTTACTTATCTGCCCACCGCCACACTAATATTGCAGTTGTGTCACAGGAACAGCCTACCATGCAACCCCATTTTTGGATGATCCCCAAGTTTTACTGTAATATATTAATCTTCAGAGAAGCACTTGCTGTGGACCTCAGGGTATTAACAAAAGATCATGGGAAAGAATAGGCTGAAGAGGACAGACAGAATCAAGCCTTTCTTCCACTTTAAACTCCAGTGGCATGGACACAAATCTTTCCCACAAATCCCCAGGACTTGCATGCTAGGTTAGCTACACCCCAATACTGTACTCTCCCGAAGTTTCAGCAAGTGTCTCAGACCTTGGAGTGCTTCAATACCCATTCTTGTAGCTGGGTTTGGGCTAATTAAAAAAAACACAAGGTACACTGCTCTGTGAGATGTTTAACACCTGCTCTTTAAAAGACACATCTACTGTATTTCCTCAATCAGCAAATAAAAACTATGGAATAATTTGGGTGTCAATACACTTCCTAAGGTCATTTAGGCTAGCTTGATGTTCCAATCAGATCTAATAAGATCAGGCTGCTCAGGCTTTGTTCAGTTATCTTGAACAACTCTCAGGTATGTACCACCACCTCTGATGAAAACTGGTCCAGTATTTGACCACTTCGTGGGTCAAAAAAGGAAATAACCTGGTTTTATCCAACCAGAATGCATCATGCATTCCAGCATTTCAGACAATCATCATACCTCATATCAGCTACATGTGACTGGGAAAGGAAGAAACAAATTTACTTTTTAAGCACTGTTCTTCACAGTGTTTTTACTAAATTTGCATTATGCAAAAAGCCCAACTTGCTTTCTATTTTTTTTTTAAAGTTATTTTTTCCAAAATGATTGTTACCTTCTGTGGTCATAAGAAGTTGCGGCTGTAAAATTTTTTTCCTCAAATATCATTTTCTTCAGAAGGCAGGAAGATAAACTGAATAAAATACTGAAGTACTCAGCTGCATTTAGTCTGGAATATAGAATTGTAAGTGTTCAGAGTAGAATTGAGGTTGTTTGAGAGGACCCTTTGTAGGATCCTCTAGCATGTGATCTTGAATGTGTTGTATTTTATGTTTCATTTAAGACCAACCACTTGACAATCTTTTGCTGTATAAACATATTTTTGAAGTAAGCTTTTTAAACAGGAACTCCATTAACATCCACACTCCATGGAAATTGCAGTGAACAAGGCAAGTATGAAGGGGCATTTAGAATCTCTTCTTTCAGAAGCTGCTTGCTATAGGCTGCAGAGCACCCAGAAAAGTGAACCAAGGTTTCTTTATTAAGGGGAATGATAGTTACTTTTTACTTAGAACAGACAAGAAACCCTCAGCAGTTGTAGTGGGTTAACCTTGGCTGGTTGCCACATGCTGTCATGGGTTAAAGCTCAGCTGGCCACCAGACAAATGACAGATGCTCTCCATTAAGCCCTCTCCCTTCCCAAAGGGAAGGGAAAGGGAATAAAGGAGGCAGACTTATGGATTGGAAAAGAAACTAAAACTACTTTGAGAATAAAACAGTAAAATTAAGTATATACCAAACCCAATCCCCCACAGATGACAATTACAGTCTATCACCAAACCCAATCCCCCCAGATGACAATTACATCACTATCACCACTGATGCTGTGGGGCAGGTGCTGCACAAGTCCCAGACTGGGACAGGCAGACAGGAACAAAATTCAGGAGCTGAATTCTGGTACTGGATTCAGGAATGCACAGCCTGGGATCAAAGGCAGAATGCACAGAGTTCTCCTTGGATACTGGCTATTGAAGAAGAGAGCTTGACCCTCATGATCCCTCAGCTTTGTACTGAATATGTCATCTATGGGATGGAATACCTTGCTGGTCACTTTAGGGTCACCTGTCCCCTCTGCGCCTCCCTGCAGGTGCAGCCTCTAACTTACTGTGCCCCCAATGTGGTACACAGGATTTAGCAGTAACCTTGGTCTTCACAGGAGCAAGAAGCAGCAGGAGCCTTTCTGCAGTCCAGTCCCTGGTAGTAACTGTAAACATCAAGTGTTTCACTTCTAGAGGCAGACACTGTCTGCAAAAACGTCATTAACTTCAGAAAGTGAAGAGACTTGGCTGAAAAGTAAAGAGAAAAAAAGAAAATCACTGAACAGAATTAGATCTGTTCTAACTCAAACCAGGACACATGCCCACCAAGGCACAGAGAAATAAGATGAAAGACCTTGTGGGTCAAGATAAAGACGGTTTAATAAAGACAGACAAGGCTATACCTAGAAGCAAAAAAAACCCAAAATATTTATTCTCCACTTCATGTCAGCAGGCAACGTCCACTTCCTGAGAAGTCAGGCCTCAGCACACATACCAGTTTCTCCAGAAGACAAACACCTTAGTACAAATGCCCTTCCCACACCTCTTTCTCTTAGCTTTTATTGCTGAGCAGAACATCATATGGTATGAAATATCCCTTTAGTCAGTTTGGGTCAGTCTCCTTCCAAGTTTTTCCCATTCCCAGCCTAGTGGCCTTTGCAGGGAGGTTGGAGAGACAGTCTTGATGCTGTGCTAGCAACAGCCAAAATACTGGCATGTTTTCAACACCTTCTATATAAATACAAAGCACAGCACTATGAGGGTGCTATGAGGAAAGTTTAAGTTAACTCCATCCTAGCCAGACTCAATACAGCAGTTCAGTACATTTAAAGTTGAGAATAACTCACTTATGTATCACTTGGCAATGAGAATAAAGATCAAAAAGCCTACACTCAACCCATTATTGGCACATCTCTTTGGTTTAACCACTGCTTAGGAAGGTAGCTCAAATGCTCAAGCACATTTCTGCTGAAGATGTAAAGGGTGAACATTAAATATGGCATTTGCCATGTTTGAAGAAAGGATGTTTTTGCCGTCACCTACAGGTAACTGGCAATAGAACAAATATCCCATAGGTACATACCCTAATGGGAAAATCAGGCCCTATAATTAAAAGCATAGTTACTTAATACACTGGCTTCTAGAAATTGAGAATGACAAATAACCTCAAATTACTTGAACACATCACAAGAAGATTACGTAAAATAATCATTCAGTCCAAGTTGCCACTCGCTGCCGTGTTTTGAATCCACCTACAAGTTCAACTGCATTCAAAAGTAATAAGTTTACTCAATGAATCACTTCAATCTACTTTTGCAGAAATTCTTATAGGTCTACTACTGTCTTTAATCCTACTAATGAAGTCCGTACTATGAAGCTTTACCCATTTGCATTCTTGTTCCCTCCTCCTTAAGGAGGTAGTACACAAGAAGAATACAGCAAGGAATATCACATTCCTTTACTCACCCACGCAAAAGGGACAGTTTCCTACTCCTGGTCAATGTATCCATTTCCTTACACAAAATCAGAGCCAGGCATAGCTTTGAGAAACAGAACTGCTCCTTTCCCAAATCACAGCTGCAAAGTCAGTTGCTTGGCAACATTACTTCTAAGTATCATTGCTCTCCCCAGCTCCACTCTGACCAGGAACTCTACCTCTTTTTTCCTCCATGGTCTACTGGAAGTAATACCTTTATTCATTGGAGAGAGGAGACAACCAACAGTCTAGGATTACTGAGATATGCAATACATTGACCTGTACAGTTTTCACTTCCCCATTAAACTTGTCACCATCTCCATAAGCTACAGAATTAGTGCTCTTTCCACACCTACCACAGACTTGCAACAAGATGTCCTCTAAACCTCCAATTTCTTCCTCCTCTTCAGACAGTGATCTCAGAACACAAAAGCATCTTGCTCCTCTGGCCAGAGGAACAGATCAACTTGTAAGTATTTTGGATAAGCTGGAAACAAAGCAGGAACTCAGGTTCTCCAGAAAGTATCATAATGCCAAGCAGGAACTCCACAACAATATATACTCAGGCACTTACATTTATCACCTACTGGAAAGTAACAAACGATCAAGACAAGAGTGAGACAAGAGAGTGGAGGATAAATAATGTTAACATTATACCATGTAATCAGTCTACTGTAAATAAAGATGAGTATGAAATAGGTATCCATTAAAATTTAAGTTTGTCAAGTTTTCACAAAGAAAATTAAAGTTTGTGTGAATGGCTTTTTGTGAAGCAATCCAAGATAAAATGTAAAAGGAGTAATATTTATTGTTCAAGCTCTCAGCAGACAATAATCATGTAAGAGGCCAGCATGGGAGAACAGAAATCCACAGTAGATTGTTTTGCCCCAGTCTTCCAGGGTACTTTTCTGCAGTCATAAATACAGTGGTCCAACCAGCAGTTTTAAGCTACAGGGAGATTTCTGACAAGAAACCAGTTCCAAGCAACCTTCTACCAGCTCTAAGAGGCAGTTTAAGTTGCAAGGTCTCTCCCAGCTAGGTTTAAACAGCATTTCAGTCAAAAGATAATCAGTAACCTTTCTATGTAGCCCCTCAATTCCCTTTGCTTCAAATGGCTAGATTTGATCCTTTTTACCCCCAGATGCACAAACCACAGAAAGATTTCAAGAAAAGTCAAAACTCTAACTCTGTATTTACTGCTGTTTAATCACTTTCTCATAATGGACCTCAACTTTATCAAAGTATCTACTTTTTAATCTACATAGGCAGATGCTTGCACTGGAAAAATAAAAAAAAAAATACATGGTATTTGCAGTGAGACTCCATAGCAGCTCTTGAGTGATTCAACACTCAGAAACAGCTAAGATTAGGAGAGATCCCTGGAGGTAATCTAGTCCAAACCCCCTGCTCAGAGCAAACTACAGCAGGTTACTCAGGGCTGTTCCCAGTCAGGTGCTGAGTATTTTTAGGGTTGGAGACTCCACAGCCTCCCTGGGTAAGCTGCTCCAATATTCAACTCCTCCTAGAGCAAAAGAGTATATTCTTATGTTTCCATGTAATTTCCTGTGTTTCAATTTGTGTTCATTGCCTCTTATTCCCATCACTGGATACCACAAGACAACTGCCTCAGTCTCTTTTGCTCCCTGTCGCCAGGTATTTACACACGCTGATAAGATCTCCCCAACAGACTTCTCTCCTCCAGGCTAAACACATCCCAGCTCTCTCACCTCTCTTGTTGTATGTCAGACACCAGCCTCTTCATTTTAGTGCCCCTTTGCTGGACTTCCTGCAGTCTGTCCATGTTTCTCTTGTACTGTGGAGCCCAGAACTAGACTCAGTACTACAGATGCAGTCTCACCTGTGCTGAGGAGAGAAGGATCACCTCCCTCCAGCAACTGAAAATGCTCTTCCTGAAATTCAGTCCAAGATGTTGGCCTTCTTTGTGGCAAGGGTGCATTGATAGCTCATGATCAGTTTGTGATCCGTACGACCCCCAGCATCAATTCTGCACCAATCTCCTCCAGTCAATTTTTCTGCTCTGAATAGCATAACGACCATCTGCTGTATCAACCACTCCTCCAAGTTCTATATCACCTCAAGCTCACTGAGGATGCAGTCTGTCCACAGGTCATTAACAAATGACCTGCTACACACAGGTCATTAACAAAGATGTTAAACAGAGTTGGCCTCCGTATCAAACCCTGAGGTATATGCCACCAGTGACTGGCCTCTAGCTCAACTTTAAGCTTCTGATCACAATGCTGAGCCTGACATTTCAGCCATTTTCAATCCACCTCACTGTCTCTTTATCCAGACTGCACTTCAAGTTACCAGCGAGCATGTTACATGACAGTTTCAAAAGCCTCACTGTAGTCAAGGTAAATATTATCCATTGTTCTCATCGACCAAGCCAGTTGTCTGGCTTGGTCACTGTAGAAGACTGTCCAAGTGATCATGTCATAAACCACACTAACTATTTCCAGTCATCTTCTCATTCATATGTTTTCAGGATTATTTGCTCTGTCACCTTCCCAGGGACAGAGGAAAGCCCATGCCCTGTGGTTCCCTAGATATTCCTATCTCTGAAAAGGGCAAGAAGGAACGACATTTGCTTTCTTCCAGCCTCAAGACCCTCCCCTAGTTCCCATGACCTTACAGTTATTGTGAGCAGCCTCAAAATAATATTGTGCAGCTCTGTCTAGTGCATCCCATCAGAGCCCACAGACTTGTACACCCAGCTTCTGTAAGCACTCCCAAATGTGATTCTCCCTACTGCTGAGAGTAAGCCCTCCTTGCTCCATACTGCCCCATTGGTCTAAGGGACCTGTAATTCCTGAAGGCAACTCTTACTAGTAAAGACCAAGGTGAAGAAGGCCTGGAACTCAGCAGCCTTTTCCCCATCCCTTATCACCAGGTGCCCTGCTCCATTTAGCAGCAGGCCCACATTTTCTTCAGTCTTCTTTTTGCTGCCAATTATCTGTAAAAGCCCTTCTCATTGCCAGTCACATATCCCTTGCTGGATTCAACTCCACCTGGACATTGTCCTTCTCACCTAAATGCATCCTTGCATGCTTGGACAGCCTCTCCATGTTCCCTCCGGTTACCTGTCTCTGTTTCCACCTCTTATATGCTTCCTTTTTATGTCTGAGTTTTGTCAGGAGCACTTTGTCCATTTAAGCAGGCCCTCTGCTGCCTTTGTGCAATTTCCTGCTCTTCAGGATGTGCCATAGTAGAGCTTAAAAGCACCACCCTTGTGGGGGAGATATCAACCAGCTCTCCTGGATCTCTCTATGCTCTAGAACCATCTCCCAAAATGATTCTTTAAACAGATCACTGAACAAACTACAGTCCTCTCCTCAAGATTATTGTTATACCCATTTCATTCACTCCTCTTCAGATCCTGAACTCTTCCATGTCACAGTCACTGCAACCAAGAATACTCCTAACCCTAACAAACAAGGAAGGACAGACTGAGGATGTAAGGAAAAGGTCCCTCACGTCCATCTGAGCATTCTCCTTTGTCTTTGACCACTTGTGTTGATAATTGGTCATCAAAGCACACTAGAAGCCTCCTAGATTGTTCACTGCTGTCCTGTCACTCCAGCAAATATCAGGCTCATTCAAGTCCCCCATGAGCACTGAGATACGTAAATGCTAGGTTTTGAAAGCCTCATTACTACTACTTCCTGATCAGGTGGTCTGAACCAGATACCCACATCATCATCCGTGATGGTCCGCCCTCTAATCTTGACCCATAAACTCTCAACAGCCATTAACCATCTCCAGGCAAAGCTGTATGTAGCTCCACTACTCACAGAAAATTGCAACTTCCCTTATCACCATTACAGCCTGCTCTTCCTAAAGCACCTGTACCTACCCATTGCAGTCCTCCAGCTGTGCAAGGTATCCCACTCTGTGATGCTAATAAAATCATAGATCAGTTAATTTTACTCCTCCATATCCGAAAACCAGTTTTTGTTGACAGTACAGAGAAGATTGATTCAATTAGTCATGGGTTCTAGGACAATGTGACACCTGAGCTAAATGAACTGCTGACTACTCCCCAAGTAATGGCTGATAATTGACTCTTTAATTCATGCTCCTTGTAGGATTTAAGAAAGAGGGAGTCACTCCTCCAGGAAAAGGTACCTCTCAAAGTCTTATCACATTACTTATCACATATAGAGGAAGTAATTAGATCTATCTATTGTTGACAAGGACTCTTAAGGCTTCAGCTCAGTTGTTCTTTCTCTACAGCATTCAGACCAAAGAGGGCAGATTCATAAGACAGCATCAGTTTCAGATCCACAAAATGAGATTTAGGAACAAAGCAAAAATCGACAGCTGTTATCGAGGGCATCCTGCAGTGGCATCTTTTTCAAGTTTTAGGTACCATTAGGAGACACCAGTAGCCCCAGACCAACAGAACCAGGGTATCTTGCACATCAAAAGGCAAGAACATGGTCTCGTTAATAATAATACTCACTTTTCAGGACCTGTCCCACCTTTGGTCCACACAAAGGAAACAGCTTAGATTGCTATGATCTGTATGAACACAGGGCAAACTAAGGACTTCAAGATTTCTGCATCTGTACAATCCACCTCAGCAAATCTAAAAAGTTACATAATAAAAAAGTTCCACAATATTTTTTAGTATCACAGAAAAATTTAGGTTGAAAGGGACCTCCAGAGGTCATCTAGCCCAGCCTCCTTTCAAGGCAATGCTAACTTCAAAGTTACATCATGCCACTTTAGGTCTCATGTTTGGTTAAGTCCTGAAGAGTTGAGACTGCACCCACAAATACCATTACAAGGGCTTTGGTAAAAAGCCTTCAGGCTGTGCACAGTTTCAACAGCAGGAACCTGTATTTGCAAACAAACCTGTTTTATTATAGACTTAACAGATTTCCTGTGACTTATTTCAGAATGTTTTTCTGCACTGTAAGAGTCAGGAGATAGAAAAAATCTCTTCCTTACAGGCAGAAAAAAACAAGTCACCCAATACTGCAACACCCCACCCCTTACCACTTTTAGCTAAAGCTGCCACACTGCTCCCAGCAAGAGCAGTGTCTTCTGAAGAGCTCTTTTCTGAGCAAGACAGTTAATTGTTGCTTTCAGGGCCACAATAGCAACTAATTCATAACAAAGTTTTAGTCTCATGCAACCAAAGTCAACAACAGGTAAAAGGGTAAAGTTTTATTTAGCAGCAGGGAATCAGGAAAGAACACCCTGGTGATACTGTGTCAGGAGACACTGAAGGGAGTCCTGGTCCCTTAAAACTTTGAAAGCACTTTCACAAAGAGGCCAGAAAAATAACAGTGGAAGTACCAGATGATCACTAGGATTTCTAGTGATACAGTTTCTTACTATTAGTAGAGTCAAGATACACATCGTTCCAGTTGCTAAGCTTAAGCAAGACCCACCCTGAATCAAAGTGATTGGCCTTCATTACTCCTTGTGGAAGGATATTGCAAAGCCTCACTGGACAGCTAGAAGCCTCCAGTTGTATCTGTCAATTCATATTGTAGCCTCTTATGCTCATATGATCTTTTCAATCTGATCTCACAGTAGCAATACCAACTTTGCAACAGAATCACACAGAGAAGTACAAGCAATTTCTTGATCCATGTAACCTGAAGTCCCATCTGATACTTACAACTAACACTCACTGGTACAAGATATCCACAGAGCAGTAACCAGCTGCTGGTTGGTTACTTTGCTGTGTTTGAACTTCAATATAGGACTAGAAGCTGCACTTGAGCTGATGTATAGAACTGACCTCCAACATAATCCAACTGTGTTCCATTTCCCCTGGCATCCTATTTCAGTAGTTTCCCCACCTCAGGAGGAGGACAGGGAAGGTCTTCACCTGAGGAGGTACAGCAGCCAGTACCTTGTCCCAAAGCAAGCTAATACTGTTGACAAGCTGTCACAAAGCTTTCTTACACTGACAGTTAGAGGCAAAAGCTGAATTCAGCCTTGCACAGGCTGAAGGCAGTGGCTTACAAGAGTCATCCATTTGCTTCAGGTTAATTCCTGAGGAAGTACATTATTTATAAAGTATACAGGCAAGATTTGACCAGCCATCAAAATAAGTAAACAGCAAAAGCAGCTTCACAAAAATTGATGCTCATACGCATTTAGCCACCAAGAGATCATATGCAAGGCTTAAGTGTTACAAAAGCTGAGTTTGACAGCTATAAACATATTTAGAATATTCCAGATGTTTTTCAATAGTTAGTTTGCTCATTTCACTTTAAACTAGATCCACACACACACACACCCCACACACTGTTAAAAGACTTCACGTTTTGAGATTGGTATTGTTAGGGAAGTTAAGTTAGGTTTACTTGAAGCCAAAATTGTAATAATTTTGTGTAGCCAGAACCAATTGTCAGTACTGCAATCTTTCTGTTCAGTCTCTCCCCAGGCTAAGAGCCTGCACCTGTCACTCTTCAGACAGAAAAGACCAAGTCTTCAGTTCATATATAGATATTCAAGGATTGTATAGTACAACTATAAATATTGAAAATATTCTCATTAGTGTTATAGTGAAAGTAAACCAATTTTAATCTGGTTGTACAAGCAACAGTGTCAATGTGAGTCTTCACCTAGGACTCTGGTAAAAGATCATTTAACCAGGCTTCAAGCACTACCAGGCATGAAGCCAGTAAACATAAAAAAAACCCCAAAACACCAACCAGAACACCTCCACTGATAAATAAATTTATTCATCTTTGAAGGCCCAAGAGATCTGCAATTGTCTATACAAAGGTCTGCAAGCTTCCAATTGTGTTATTTTAACTTTGTTTACAGTTAAAAAAATTCTAAAACAGTTGACCACTCATGTAATCACCTTCTTGACAGGGAGATTCATTTTCAAGGAGACTTCAGTAGTCAATCCATTTGTACTAAAGCAAACATCAAATGCAAGCATACATACAGAAAAGGTACATTAGAGAATGCTCACTTTGGTTCAAACATACCTCTTCAGTTCAAGCGTTATGAACAGTAATCAGTCTTATGGTCCACATTTGCAGAGACGCCTTCAGTTTACTTTACAGGCCCTCCTTGCTTAAAGGACTAGCCATCTGATACTGAATATCTTGTCCCCTTATAAGAACAAGTATCTGCTTTTGTGCTTCATTACACCTCTTCAACTTTCAAGTACTTGATTCAGTACTGTTTAATATCAGCACCCAAATAATACCAGCCTCCCTGCAAGCAATAATACAACCCTAGGAGACTTCTAGCATGTTATAACTAGGTACTAAGTATGTAGAAATAGCAAATTAGAGCCCCTATAGTCAAAAGGTTTGCGACTGAAGTTAAGAGGTTTTGATTTTGGCTCCTTTTGACAGATGTCTAAGAAGTGTTATTGCTTAAGAGATTCAAATATCAAACCTGGAACAACAATAAAATGCATTTAGTCTCCTTCTACAGTGAGAGGGGAAACAAGTCATGTGCTTTAAAACAGCTTTCAGTATGGTCTACACATGAGACAGATGGACTGATCTATAGCTATTTCTTTCTCCTAAATAATTCCAATTCCTGCTAGCTTTACCTAGGAGCACAAAGGAATTTCAGTTGCTTATCTCTTTCAAAATTCATGATTGCTTAAGTTACTGCCAACATGCCTTATTATTTCCTACAAACATTAGAAACAGCAGTGTAACTACTTCCCAGTAGTATAACACAGGGAAGACATCTACTGCGTTACGCAGATGGCTGTTCAGATAGGGATGTAAAGAACAGTCAGTACACAGACAAGCACTGCTTCGTCAAATGTCATCTCAACCTCCTCACTCTTCCAGAACTCGTCGGTAATTGCAAAGACATTTCCAGAACCTTTGATTTTTAGGCTTCTTCCCCACAGAGGTATGATCTAGTCTTCCCAGCTAGCTTTAAGACTTACAGTTTGAAGGTGACATATGGTGACTACAGCATGGCCATACAGCAGGTGTTCCAACACATTTTAGCAATGACAGTCAGATTCATAGCAGCTATTTTAAACGGTTAAAAGGCAAATACAGAATAAAAAGCCTTTCAGAAACTCTGGAAGATGTGTACTCAGCTGTATCTTACTTTCCAAAAGACTTGCAGAACAACTGTCTAATTTATGTGCATACCTTGTACTTGAAAAGTCGGCCATAAACAAAAGGATGGGTTTTGTTCTTGATATAAGACCGCTATTAACAGCAGCAAGAAGACCAAGAGGTAGCTTTTTTAATTCTTACACAGAGCAAGCATGTGATAATATAGGAAAGGCTGATTGGTCTATACTGAGAGCAAGGAGAGCTAATTCAGTGACTCAGGAGTGGATCAGCAGTAGCACAGCAGTATGTTCTGATGATCTTTTTGACACAAGTAGTAAGAGCCAGCAAAGAAGCCTTAATGAAGGAAGAGTTCAACAGAGGCGTTTCAGTAGATACGATCAAAGCGATGCATAATATATATGCAAACAGGACCATAATTTTTTTTTTAGGGTCAAGGATATTTAGAAGATTAAGTGACATCTAGCTACCTAAGAATTCCCAGAGCCTCAAAGAACAGCAGTTAAAACAGATAGACAAGTACAGTCTACAAGATTTCAACACCCTTGGATGTGACTATCTGAACAAAAGGCCTAGGGTAAATATGATGACCAAGGTTCAAGAAAGACTATGGTGAGAGGATGGAATCAGTGATGACAGCCTCTTAGCTTCAGTTAAGAACTCATGCTGAATTGCCAGCTACCTGAAAGACCATACTGAGAACAATGACCCAAGATACAACTGCAACTCAGTTAACACAGCCAGAGTCAATCACAAAGATAACGTTACCCAACAATTAGGTGAACTGGAAGAAAGCAAAAACAGAACTCAGGGGATCCTATTGAACAACAGAAAGGAGGTTGACAGACAAAGGAGCAAAGCTCACACAAAAGAGGAAAGTAATATAAACTGAAGCAAACAGCATTTCAAAGAAAAAAAAGACTCAATTACATTAAATTGAAAAAGGACAAACGTACTTCTGAAATAGGACTGACACCAGACAAGCCCTAAGTATTTTGTCATGAATGGTTTCACGTTCATGTCTGCAGAACTTCAGATGAAGAGAATCTCTGGTGGAACTGGCAATAGGGAACTCCAGACCAACAGCAAACATGACCAGAGGTGACATGGATGCTGTTAGTGACACAAAAGGTGAAGGAGACCATCACAGTGCATGCAAAGCCACAAGGACAGCTCACAGACCCTGGTTAGCTAATATAGCCACATTAAAAATTGCTGCCTCAGACACCACTGCATACCAGAACCAGCAAAACTTTGCCAGACACCAGCAAGTCATAAGTACTCAACTGCCATGGATTAAGCAGGCTGCAAATGAAGGAAGTATCCTCCACTTTTTCTTTTGGCTCCAGAAAGGGTTCATCAAAGGCTGATATAACAGAGGAGAGACCTGCAGTGGCATTACATGCTCATGGTGAGGTTGATTTTCAGCTAAACAACTGATCATGTTCTTCATTCTGAAGTATACAGAAATCTAGACTTCAGAGTATAGCAGAGACATTTCAACATTGTTCACACAACTCTCCTCCCTAGAGGGAAACTTCCCAAACTTATGGTGTCCATATACGTCTGTCTCTCGGACAGGCACCTCTAGAGCAGCTAAAATAATTTTATCATTCCACACTCTCCTCCAACTATAAGAAAACCAGACACTTAACTACAGGAGTACAAAAGCAAAGGGCAGATGGCACTAGAACACTAATAGATACAAGATTTAAAATAGGAATTGCCAGAACAGGATGAGGCAAGTGCAAATTAAACTTAAAGGGAGAAGGAGAATAACAAAACCCAATTCCTTCAATATTATAAGCTCACATCACATCACACAATATTTTCATATCAGCTTTCCTGGGCAACAGGGTGAAAACAAGCCATGCCTCCGGGATACAGAAATACAGTAAGGGAAAAGCAGGATCGAGTAAAAGAGAAAACAGAGAAGCTTCAGAAGTGGCAGTCAGATTTAGTAAGGTACCTAAGTAAAATATTTATAGAACAATGGAAACTGATTTACAGGTACTAGCAGAGGACAGCATGGTCAAAAACAAGAACAGGAAAAACCCAAACTCAAGGTACATCCAAAGCTTGAACTTATGAAAGAAAGCTCTTCTGACAGATGTATGAAAGTATCAGAGAAAAGAGTGGATAAGATACCCAATAACACAAATATAGAAGGAGGAAGATGAAAGTGTCAGCATTGCTCAAGTGACAAAAGATACCAAGGACTACAGAAACTTACAAATAATACTTTGACCAGGTGATGGTTAGAAAGAGTAATCAAGAGACCAGACAAAAATTACTTGAAGAATTCCAGACTCTGATCTTGAGCAACCCAGCTCCAAGGCCTACTCCAGTCGTATGGAATTCCACAGCAAGCAACTTGGAGCAGCACTGAGCGTGGAAATCTAAAGTGCACAAAAACATAAGCATTTTCCAGAAAACCACCAGTTACGATGAGTCTTTTACACAGAAGTCTGGGGCAAGAATAGTTATGCTGCAAAATTACTAAAAGAGGTACTTGCAAAATATAAAAACCTATTATCTTTGGTGTAATCCATACTACAGACTTCTTAGGGTTATGCACTAGGAAAACAAAGTCTTGTTTCTTACATAGCAAACCACAGCATCATGCAAGGCACTGCACAATTCACATCCATGGTGAAAAAAGGATCACACATGGACTGGAAAAGGAAATTACAAACACAGCACCATTTCTGGTTGCTCAAAGGAGCTCACCATCCTTAACCTCCAGCTGAGGCAGAGAAAGACTGAACAAGGCAGTTCTAAAGCTAATGACACAGTGTGAACACCTGGTTGTTATTCAGGAAGTACTATACTAAAAACAATATCTTACAGTACAATCATCTTATTTAGGGTAACAGCTTAATGAATAAACTCTAGATGAAAGAGGGATGTGCTACATTTTCTCCCTTCAAAGCCACAGTACATACAAGTACAAATATATATCTCCTTTTGTGCAAAATAAAACTATTGGACTAAAGAGAGATAAGATCTGACAGCGATATAATCTTTAAAATTTCATTCATCACCAAAGCAAGATCTGTGACACATTTAAGTAGACACAGACATCCGGGCTCAAAGAGCCTGGCATTTACAGGACTGAGTCAACACTGAAGGGCACTGTTTTGGATACTCAACATGCAACTCACCCGCCATCTGCCCCTAAGCATCGGCCAGTGACTTCCTGAAGGCTCACTGACACAGCCCACTCCTGATCATACCTGGCATGCAGGAAGAGGACGCGGCAGTGGAACTTCAGGAAAGGGCTAGGCCAGTCACTGCATAAAGCTTCAGCTGGGGGGTTCCTTACTTTAGGATAATGTAGCTACAGCTCAGTTGGATGGAGTAGCAGAAACCGTTTCACAGGGAAATTAAAGGTTATCTGCTTTCCATCACCGCCCTCCCCAAGCCGGGCAGATTCCTGCCGCTGCCCCTCCAGGCCTCGTTTCGGGAGGGGGCCGGTCACCGCCGCCGGCAGGGCAGCAGGGCGGACCCGCGGCGCCGGCAGCGCCCCGCCGCCCCTGAGGACGTGGAGCGGGGCGGGGTGACGGGGCGGCGCCCCTCCTCGGGCCTCGCTGCTGAGCCGCCGGCCCCCCGCGCCGAGCGCGGGCCCCGCCGAGGCAGGCGCGGGAGGACGCACGCACGGAGAGCCCCGCCGGCAGCGCCTCACCTGGGCCAACCCACCCGCCTCCCCTGCGCCCACGGCCGCCCACGCCACCGTACCCTTGGCCTCACAGTCCGCGCAGTACTTGTTGTCCTCCTCTCGCAGCAGCTTGGCCAGGATGGCCTGGTGCTGCTCGGTTCTGCTTCTGCGCCTTCTCCCGGCAGGAGCGGGTGGCCATGGCGGCGGCGGGCGGCTGGAGCTGGGCCGGGGCGGGCTCAGTCAGCACCGCTCAGGACGCGGCGCTCCTGCCCTGGCGCAGCCACGCTAACCGGCTGCCGCGAGCGCCGACTTCCTCAACCGGAACTACTTTCCGCCCGCAGACGCATCCGCTGCCCGCCCTTTTCGTTCATTCCCTCCTCTCTCTCGCGCGCGCACACGCCCACCCCATCCACGGCAGCCCTACGCCGGGAATGAAAAAATAGTCCTCCGGATCCTAAGGCCGCGCCGGCGTGTCGTCCTTCCTTGGGGGATTTCCCGAGAGCGCGTCTGCCCTGACTTGGCTTTGGGAGGGCACAGAGAGCTGCCCGGGAGTAAGGGTCATCACGCGACAGTGGCTGATATCCATCCGCCGGAGGGTGGCCCCGCCCTCCAGGTAGCGCCCGGGTGGAGGGCCGGGCTCGGCGCGAGCTGCCGCACCTGTGCGAATGGGGCGGGGCAGGGCAGGGCGCGCCGTCCCTCAGCCCGCCCGTCAGGCCGCCCCGCCCTGCGGCTGCCGGCGGGCGGCCGGGGCCGGCCTGTGGGGCGGGAGGGAGGGAGGGAGGCCCGTGAGCCGAGGGCAGCGCCGCGTTAAGGGCACGGAACCCTGGAGCGTCTTGTTCGCCAGGTAGCTGCGTCGCTCCTGGCTCTGTGCTATGCTCGGTGGTTCGGGCATCGGGGCCCTTCTCGTAGCCCGGGGCTCGCTGCGAGGGCTGGTGCCGCTGCCCTCGGGCCCTACCTGCCTCAAACTCCCGCCTTCCCCTCACCCCCCTGGGTGACCCCACGCGCGAAGCCCTGCCTGGGTCGGGCTTCGCAGGACGTGGTGGCGGTAGCAGTGGACCTGCCCGCGGTGTGGTCGGCCTATACTGAGCACCGTGTCTGTGGGACGGTGGATCTGCGCCTCACGTTGTTTAAAGCGATTCTTTTATCCTTGGACTGGGGGGTATCTTGTAGTCTGTGGCTCTCCAGGCGGCAACCCGTGGGTGGTAAATACCCCAAAACATACAGCCAAGTGATCTGCCAGTGTCGGTGGTGTTAGGTAGTCCCATGTCCTTGGGGTAGGCGCCTCTTCCTGCAGGCCAGTGCTGGGGCAAAAAAAAAGCTGTTACAGGGTCTTGACTGAACAGGCACTGCCATAGTGTTAATTTGCCATCTGAACTGTCTCCAAGAGCTTCTGTCTGTAAAATGCATTATGGGCAGCAGAGCCCTTACAATGAGGAGGCTGGTGCCTTTTCAATCCCTGAGGCGGTGTGAGGCTCTGTGGAAGGCAGAGTTGGATCCTGGGTCTGCCCTGTGAGTTGGACCCAGAGTACCTGCAGAAGGTGTAGCCCAGGCTGATTTTCTGTGACCGAGGCTGCGCACTTCTACGCTCTCCTACTTTTAAGTACCATGTCTCTAGCCTCCCCTTTCTCAATTTTGTATGAGGTCACTTTGCCTCTGTTGAGGCTGTTCACCAGTAACATCTTTTTTGCCACCTCAATTCTAGCTTGCTTTATTTTTCTCCCTCTAATCCAACCATTCTGGGAAGAGCTGAAGCCTATGTATATAGCCTATAAAATACTTCAGTGAGGAGATAGAAATTCAGATCTTTTCTCTCTCAGACATTAAATTACTGAATCATTCTCTGTAACTTTTTTTCTTAGATCCAGTGGTGAACTAATTATCCCTTAAGTTTGGAAGAGTTAGAAGGGAAAGAACTAAGAATGCTGCACATCAAGTTAATCAGTAGTTAAGCTGGCACCTAATGTGGGAGAATGTGTTTAGATCTCCCTCAAACAAAGTAGGGAATTCAGGTCTGCCCATAGGCTGGGAGAGTGCTCTGGCCAGTGAGTTACTGGGTATGAGGCTGCATAATGAGGATGTGGTATTGATGCATAATTCCAAGAGGTGGTTTAGCACCCTACTTGGAAGCAGGCATTAAGGTTAAAACTAAAAATACAGAACGGCACAGCAAAGCTGGGTTCCAGCTGCCTTACTGCAGTGCCAAAATCCAAAGATTTACTGCACCAGAAGGAGTGTAAAACAAATGTTAACATGGCCTGATATTACCCATACTTGGCTGAGGACTCAATTATTGGGGTGCAATAGACCTGGCTGCTTAAATACGGCATTAAACAGGACTGACTTCTAGCTGAATACTTCACCTAGTCAAGTATACAATTATTTTCCTTTTGTAGCCCAAAGTGTTTTCAATTATTGGATCTTTTGAGTGAAAACCAGCTTCAGCTGGAAGGGCAGTGAATACCTCTACTCCTTGCTATCATCCCAGGGCTCTGAGGAGCAGAATGCTTTTCAGAAAGGCAAGAGCTGTGGGTAGGAATTCTCTAAGAGAGAAAAGGAGATGAACTTGCCTCTCATGTGCTAGGTAAGCAGCAGCACTGACATCTTAGAAGAAAACAGTAGCTGCTTTTGTATATCGTGACAAACCTGACCTGTAAATTACATGCAGTCTGAAACTCTCTACCATTTTGCCAGAAGGTATCAAATGGCTTTGAGCAATCAGTTTTATTGAATGTGCATCAGCTTCTGTGATTCTAAAATGAATGCAGGGATCCTGGCCGTGAAAAGTGGCTATTGATCCAGTTCCCACGCTTGAAAAACCTCCACAAGTGCAGAGTAAGTGTATTGTTGGGTGTGTGCTTTGGCCCTTAGTGCCTTAAAGCTAGCTGTCCTGGTTGCACCTTTCCTGGGTCTGACTCCCGCTTTGTGTGCATTCTTGGGTGGATTGATGTGGGATATCCTCTTCTGTCGAGCATGAAGATGTGCTGCTTGTGTTCAGGTCTGAAAATTATACTTTCCTTCAAAGTACTTATCCATGCTTCTGTAAAGTAGTGGACATATGACATCACCCGCTTCACTATGGGGCTGTGATTAAGAGGTTATTAATGTTTTAATAGGTAGTGCTTTGAAAACAGTGAGCTGTAAAAGCATTATTAAGTATTTCCCTGAGAGATCAAATGAATCTAAGGAATACAAAAATGTATCCCTTTGCTACTTTTTCTAGATCCTAAAGAGAAGTGGAGTGTTGTAGATGGAAAGTTATTACATGAGGCATTTTTCAGAGGGGAAAAAAATAAAGGAAGAAAATATGTCTTTCAGAGTACAGCATGATTTATAGAATGAGTTAAGGTACGTCCACACCATGCTGTGAAATACAGTGCAGAGAGGCCAGAGATGTCACCACCTAAGGCTCCTTCAGAAGGTGAAGATATGCAGTTGCCATGCTGAGCCTGTCAGCTTGGTGCCCTTTGCTTCACCTTTCATTACGCCCTGCAGAGCACAGCCTATACGATCTAGTTTTGGAGTTGTTTGAGTACGTGCTCACATGTTCCAAGACCTGTGTCTTCAGAATTAGGTGAGTTTCATGTGGCTAACTGAATTTTCCGTAAAGTAACTTAAACACTAAGAGTTTTGCAGTTTCCAGTGCTAGCGATTGTGTTGCCTTCAGTAAAAGCACAGATTTACCCAGCATGAAAAAGATCTCTCCCTAGCTGTCACTACTTGCAGGATTACTATTGCAACAACACATCATCAGCAGGATAAAACTAACCTGTCTCACAACGGTCTAAACCCAGCTCACGTTCCCTGTTAGTGGGTGAACAATCCAACGCTTGGTGAATTTTGCTTCACAATGATAGGAAGAGCTGACATCTACGCTGTTTTGCAGGGATACCTACAGATTACTTGTGTAGTTCATATTCTATTCTAATCTGATAGCGGAAATTCACTGAATATAATCTTTCCAGCTAAAATTCACTGAATCTAGACACCTGCCTTATTCAGAAATCATCCCCTAAACCAGCTTTAAATAGTATTTGCTAATCAGGACAGTATTAGCATAAATTTGACTTAATGGGGGAGAACATATCAGGTGTGAAATTATTAGCTGGATTGAAAGCAAGTGTTAAAATAGCTGTGTTTTTCTAATGCCTCGTCCTCAAATATCAAACTCCAGAAATAAACAGGGTTCCAGTTAGCGCTGAGTTTGAGAATTTCTGATTCATAAGAAAGGTTGGTGCTTTAGATGTTTTCATGCTCTTAAGAAAAACAAAACAAAGCAAAACTTTCTGGGAAATGGACCTTTCAATAATGTTTCTGAAACTCAGGTATTCAAAGTTGGCTCCTCAGGCTGCAGAGTCTGGGCAGCCCACGGGGTCAGATAATGTGCTATTTGCAGTCCGTGGCTGGTAGAGAGTGGCAGAATCTGAAAAGTTAACCTTAACCACTGCATTTCAGCGAACACTTCAGATGGAATTTCTGTCACAGACTTAAGAAAATCTTGAGGTATGAGCCAGTCACCCTGTCTACTCTTGATAGCCAGTTGAGAGAAACAGACATTCCTGGAGGTGATGTATCTTGTTCTGAGACAGGTGTCTGACTGGGGCGAGCTGCATTACCATCTGGAAGGGCCCGTCTTAGAAGGAGGTAAGTCACTTTCGGGATCATTTCTGTCTCCTCATTGACTATAAAGGGTAGAGAGGGTGGCTGCCTTGTACCTGAGTGTACAAACGTTAGACATTTAAGAAATGAATTCTCAGCTTTGTTTTTAATTAATAAGAATTTTTCAGCAATGTATTTTTTGTGGAAAACTCATGCCCAGCTCTGACATTTTCAATCAAAAACCAGAAGAGGAAGCCATAGAAACTTTATATTACATGACGTTAACATTTGTATCAGGGAATCTACAACTATATCAAGAGTTTCCTCATATTTTCCTTCTTTGCTTAAAAAGAAAAACACAGCCCTACAAACAAATTCAACAAAGTGTTAAAAAATGCAGTATTCTAACCCAAAAACCCCAACAGCCTTTGAAAATCAGAAAGTTTAGAGTCAGTTTTCAAAGCTCAATTTTACTTCTGCTCTGATAAACCTTTTTAATGTCAATGTATGAGCTGTATGTATATTTGAATATAATACATTAATTTATGCTTCACAAAACAAACTATATGGGACAAAATGTATTGATACTATAAAAAGAATCCTTATGCGATTTGAAAGCTGTTGGGGCGAGACTGTCTATAGCTGAAAATACTACATACGTAAGAGTAACAACATTATATCTCATCATCCCCAAAATGGGTATTAAAAGTTTGACAGCCTTGTAGGGTACCTGCAATTGGAAGTTTGACAGGTAATTGTTGTGGGCTTGCCCCAGGAGTAGCATAAGTCACGTATTCTTACAGTTTGAGCACTTACTGCTTGGCCCACGAATCAAACAGATACACTATCACTCCCGAGATGGTTAAGAAGTATAAAAGCAGCCAGATTTATAGGTGAGGCTGCATGTTCAATGACTTCTACTTTCTATATAGCAACTTGACTGGAGAGATATTAGAGGTAGTACATTTTTCTTCCAGTTTCCTGTTTCTTCCTTTACTTCTACCTGGTATTGGGTAAATTATCGACATTTTGACATCCCAGATAATGCAGTCTAATTTCTATAGGTGCTGAGCATTTGAAATACACTGGAATCAAAAGATTTTGGTGTGTTTGCACCTCTGAAAATTAAGACAGAAATTCTAAAACTAGTAAGGGATCTCCCTCTTTTATGAAGTGGCATCAGCTAGTTACATCCCAGCACATGATGACACTTCAGCAACAATCTTGTTTTCTTGAGAGTTATTAGTAAATCTGCATTATAATTGTAAATAATTGTGTAAGCTCAGAAAAAAACCCACCATACTGTAGAGCTAATGTGCATATATACAACTATGTTTTAAACTACTGCATGTATTTCGCCGCTATATTCTAGCGTGGATTGTAGTGCAGGATAGTGTAGATGTAAAATATAAAGAAATGGAAGCTCCATACAGTTCCAGTGGAAGCATGGAAGAGATTTTAAAAATTAAATGCTTTGCACTTTCCAAACTCATGGTGTATTTCCAGCTATTTAAGGCTATGTGCATGTTTCAGCCTGAGTCTTTTAATTTCAATTTATTTCATTCTAAGACTGGGCTTTTTGAACAGAGAGACTGTTAGATGGAGCTTTGTGAGTCATGCATTTGGCTCCCTCAGGCTCTGAGGATAAGAATACCAGCCTTAGGTATCAGCTTGATATCTAGCTAAGAAATACGAGCAATAATCAGATGTAAAATCAGTTGTAAAATCATAAATTTGAAAGATTAGGAAGAAATATGAAAAAAACCAGAGGGACAGCTGAGCTCCATAGTTATTACTGTTTCATGAGCTACTGTGCAAAAGGTAGTGTTTGAAGATTAAAAATGTTTTGTTGGCTGGACAAGCAAGAGGACAGACGCTGAAGCTAGGACAGTTTCTGATCTTGGCTTCATGTGGAACAGATCTTAATTTTAGCTCTTCAACAATAGGAACTGTGATTCATGTAGCCTGCTTTTTCACCCCAATGTAATCATGAATCATAGGATCTCTTTAGTTGGAAGAGACTTTTAAGATCATCCAGTCCAATCGTTAACCCAGCAGTGCCAAGTCCACCACTAAACCACATCCCTCAGAACCACATCTACATGTCTTTTAAATACCTCCAGGGATGGTGACTCCACCATTTCCCTGGGCACCCTGTTCCAGTGCTTCACAACCCTCTCCGAGAAGAAATTCTTCCTAATAGCCTAAACCTCCCCTGGCACAACTTAAGGCCATTTCCTCTCATTCTGTCACTTGTTACTTGGGAGAACAGACTGACCCCCACCTTGCTACAACCTCCTTTCAGGTACTTGTAGAGAGCAATAAGGTCACAGCCTCCTTTTCTCCAGGCTAAACAATCCCAGTTGCCTCAGCTGTTCCTCACAGGACTTGTGCTCTAGACTCTTTCACCAGCTTCATTGCCCTTCTTTGGACATGCTCCAGCACCTCAATGTCCTTCTTGAAGTGAGGGGCCCAAAACTGAACACAGTATTTGAGGTGTGGCCTCACCAGCGCCGAGTAGGGGGGGACAATCCCTTCCCCACTCCTGCTGGTCACGCTATTTCTGATATAAGCCAGGATGCTGTTGGCCTTCTTGGCCACCTGGGCACACTGATGGCTCATATTCAGCTGGCTATTGACCAAAACCCCCAGGTCGTTTTCCACCAGGCAGCTTTCCAGGCACTCTTCCCCAAGCCTGGTGCATTGCAGGGGGTTGTTGTGACCCAAGTGCAGGACCTGGCACTTGGCCTTGTTGAACCACATACCATTGGCTTTGGCCTATTGATCCAGCCTGTCCAGGTCTCTCTGTAGAGCCTCCCTACCCTCAAGCAGATCAACACTCCCACCTAACTTGGTGTCACCTGCGAACTTACTGATGGTGCACTCGATCCTCTCATCCAGATCATTGATAAAGATGTTGAAGAGAACAGGCCCCAATACCGAGCCCTGGGGAACACCATTTGTGATTGGCTGCTGACTGGATTTAACTCCATTCACCACCAGTCAGCTTTTTACTGAGCAAAGTGTATGCCCATCCAAGCCATGAGCAGCCAGTTCCTCCAGGAGAATGCTGTGGGAAATGGTGTCAAAGGCTTTACTGAAGTAAAGGTAGACAATGTCCACAGCCTTTCCCTCTTCCACTAAGCGGGTCACCATGTTGTAAGGAGATCAAGTTAGTCAAGCAGGATCTGCTTTTCATACCCATGAACTTGCAGAGAGTGCAGGTTAAAGACTAGCTGATGAATTACAAGCTTCAGACAGTTGCAGACAAAAGAGAATCTATATATACATAGTTTTTGAGACATTTTCTCCTCTGTAACGGTATGTTTTCCCTTCTGTTTTCTGTGGTACCTTTTAAATATGAGTGTAAATAAATTAGTGTTTATCTTTTCAATGCCCCTTATGATGAGGAGCAATTAATAATTGCATGTTAGATTTTACCTATATGAAAGTCTGCAGTGGTCCTTCCAATGCTACTTATCTTTCTCTAGGTAGAATCTTCCTCAGAGAAGCGGAAACGTTGTGAAGAAACCTTTTGAGTACTTCCATTTTACTTTTTCTCCTTCAAGGTAATTTAATACTGGGAGAGTCTGAGGGGTGGGTTCATAGAAAATCATGCTGGCTTCCAAGTTTCTCTGAAGTCCAGAGATGCTGAAGATGCAGAGATGCTCATTTCTACTTCAAAAGCTGGATATTTTTATGAGCAGTGAGTCTTTTATCAATAATGTCCATAGTCCTCACAAGCCAAGCTCATATCTGCGGGAAAACACATTTCTCCTTAGCCACTGGATACTTAAGAAGTGATTAGCTGTAAAAAGGAAAACAAAACCCTCTTCCTTCAGCCCTTCTGTGATCGATCACTTGAGGAGAAGCATACTTTGATGTGTTCACAGGGCAGTGGCTACATCTGGCAGCTAAAATAATCTTCTGGATGGCTGCCTCTCGAAGCATGAAGTCAGTGAAGCTTGCTGTGCTGTTTTCCTCATTTTGTGTAGAGAACTTGCAGTTATACTGCGCAGGAGGTGTGATGTCAGGAGAATATGAGCTCTGACTCCAAGAATGTACAGCTCTCGAATAGCTGTATGGCCCTATGCAGTGTGTACAAGAGAATGGGATCTCTCTGGGCAGGCATCTGACTGTCTGGATTCCCTCCAGCTCACTAGCTAGCGTCAACTTTTAACTGCCTCACTTTAGGCTGACTCTGGGATTCCCTCCAGATCAGATCAGGTTTTCAGAGAATAGGAAGATTTTTTTTTTTTTTTTTTTGTGGAAACCCCCTCTGAACTGCATTGCTTTTCAACAAGAGGTTTTCTCTCCGTACAGAATCTATGTTGATCCTTTGCCTCTCTGCTCTTTCCTTCCCCTGTTGTGCTGTATGGCACTGGTTATTCCTCACCTGGCATGTTTGTCTTTACAGACATGGGCCCAGATAGATGTGTCAGGTAATAAAGGAGGAAAATTAACATTGCAGTGTCTGTACTTTTATTATTACAGCATCAAAGTCCTGCTCAAAATACTAGTACAGTAAAGCAAGAGGGATTTTCTAAAAGCAATATTGTTTTGATTGTTTAAAAATAGACTGCTGTCTGTAGAAACTATATTGAATTTTCTTTCTTATAGCTTAATGGTTTGCTGTTATGACAGACTTAATCAATCTGATGAGTCCATGTTCAACATTCTGGCAAATCTAGTCAGCCCTGCAATGTCTTCTTACTCCCCAAAGGCACATTGTTTCTGTGTTTATTTCATTCTGATGTTTTATCTGGAAACCATATTTCTTTTTCTTGAAGAAAAGTGTACTGTTCTGAGACATACATTGAAAGCTATGTGTTTAATTTACTGAATATGAAACGATCTTTTTATTTAGGAAGTGAAAGGAGAAGGTTATAGAACAAAAAGTCCAGCTGGTAATGGGTGCAGAAGTTACAGAGAGAATAAGATTTAATATAAAAATCACAGGGCAGATCTAAAGACAGTTTGTAGTAATAAAAAAGACTGTTAGAGACTCCAAGAAAAGTCCTATGCCTCATTTCTAAGAATGATCTACACAATGTCCATTTGTTTGACTGCAAAATCAAGATCAACTTTCCATAACTGATTTCTTGCTTCTGAATCTTCATTTTGTGTTCTTTAATGTAACTTGTCTGCCACATTATTCTAGGGCCTTTGAAGTGCAGAAAGATGGTCTATTTTCAGGCTTTACTCCCATGCAGAGTTCCAGTAGGCACTGCAGGTCTTTGGGGGAGGGATTTTTCTCCTGGAAAATATGAAACATGTAACTGAGTACTATAAAGTAATGAATAAAAAAGAAAGCAGAGAGATTTTAAGCTAAAAAAAAAAAAAGAAAAAAGGAAGATTTAATATTAGATCTTATATGTGATGGCTTATTATTGAACAAGCACTGCTTTTTTAAATTTCAGTACCTGATTCTGTGAAGGTAGGAGTCTGTGCATAGAGCAGTAGAACTGACCGTTTCCATTCCTCAGAAAGTGTGGGTTGGAGCCTATCATATGGAGTGGTATGTACCTTCCCTATTGCAGGAAAGGCAAGAAGAACTTGCTGTAATGTGCTTAACAACTGCTGCTTCATGGTAATAGCTTTGGTACATTGCTAGATGCTGCTCATGTTTTTGGATGCTGTGCAGAAGGGGCCTTTCTTAATTGGACCCGTTGCAGGAATGACCTGGAACATGCAGATTATTGAAGTAAGGTGTCCAGTGTAACACTTGAATACTTTGTGTGTCAGGATAATTTAGATTCAGAGCTCTATTTAAATAGTATTGTGTTAATACAGCACATTTAATAATAGTCTAGTGCTGGGCAGGACGAAATTACTTGCCCTCTAAAGGATAATTTGTAATGAGCAATGTTGTCCTTAGAACTCTGATGATGTGAGATCATCTTTGAATCTTCAGTTTAAATGACACACCCAAGGTCAGCCATTATCTCTATGTATTCTTACTATCATATAGTCTGACAGGAATTGTCTTTAATATCCATGTGTAAATCATTCATGATCATGACAGCTCTTTGGTATTCGCTTTATTGAGAAGTGGTTAGCCTCAGCAGATGGCTCTTAATAAATGAATTAAAAATAGTCATGTACTTTAAGTGATGTCAACTAATTTAGATTTATTGCTCTAACAAATCTTAGATCTCACCTAATGACAACAGTTCTTAAATTCTGATAATTATGCAGCTATGTAAAATGTCATCCTTTTGACACACTATTCAGTAGAAATCTTTTTGGGGTGCTAAGATGTACTGCTGAACCCCTTCAACTCACTTCTGATGCTAGTATGACTTCTAACCAATGGAAAAATGCGAAATAATAATTGATTAACATTGCATCTGATAGAAAGGTGGTGTTGGACAGGGTGTTTTTTAGTTTGATGAGACTTGGATGTTAATAAATATTTAGTGTCATTGTTTTCCATGAAGTCTCTCAAGATCAGCAGTGGGTTTTTCTGTCTCCCTCATGATTCTAAAGTCCCCTGTAAGTCAAAGGGGACAGCTTCCTCTGGTTTCAGCTGAATCTCACTGCCTGGGCCTCAGATTACTGAGCAGCAAATTTCCCTGGGTGTCACATGAGTATTGAAATTTATCCGTATGAGTGTTATACAAGTTCCTTATATTCTCTGTGACTTTCTCTCTTTGCATTTCAATAGTTTAAGACAAGGTTTCATGTCCTTGGAGTTGTAGCATTCAGAGACGTGACAGATTAACTAAGCTCTTTAAGTGGCTCTCTAATTTCAGGGTGTTTTGCATGACATTGATGGTGTAATTCAAAACTACAATTCTGAGCTTTTTCATCTTTTTTATAGCACATATTTCCATAACCTACTTGCATCTTATAAAAGGAAAGAAAAGCTAATTTCTTACGGCTTTTTTTTTTTGGACTGAAGATTTAACTTACCAATTGCATCAACCTCACTTCTGCACCACACAATATTGTAAAGAGGCAGATTTGTCAACACATGTTATGTGGGTTTTCTTGTACTTTTCTGTGATGTGTCTGGTGGTTGTCATCAGAGATAGCATTTTTTCCTTGATGAAATTGTTCTATTCCAATACAGGCAGACCCAGGTCTGAGTTTGGCCAAGTCATTCTACTTCCAAGGGCTTAATTTCCCCATCTATAAGATGAAAATAATGTACTGGCCTCCTTTTAAAGTGATATCATATTTGTAAAAGTGAAGTGCTACTAAAGAACATTTTATTATCAAGCCCTGCATCTCTGGAGCTTGGATGAAGATGAAGGTGTTTGCCTTGTTCTCATTTGTTCTTTCTGAAATATCTATCTGCTTTGTGTTTATTTTTAGAAGATGGCATGGATTTTGAGGTTCAAGGAAACACTTGCTTCCTGCACTTGAGAGCAGCTCTCACACTTCGTTGACCTTTACAGCATGAAGCTGTCTCAGATACAGGAGAGTTTTTGGCATGACTTATCCTGGAATCGAAGGTCCCAGGAGCTGCTCAGGGGAGCAGAATTGGAAGGTAAGCAGGTTTTCACACTTCTGATCCCATTTCTGGCCGAGACTAAAATACCCCATGCATCTTAGATTCCATATCTGTTAAGCTGAAGACTAGTACTTTTAATGTACCTAATCCACAAATCGGTTTGGGGTCATTAGAAAACAGCCTGATGCATATTTCCAGATTACTTTTTCTGTGAGAGATACTACAAGAGCCATCAGTATGAGAAATAGCAGATGATAGAAAAATGCTGCTACTGCCTGATGATGCCTGGACAGTTCATCCAGCTCAGGCAGGGGATCTACAGAAAGAGGCTTTCTGAGTCCACAATAGTCTGAGGAAAATAGCTGAGAGGAGGCTGCAGGACCCTGAGCTACAGAGCTAGCAATATTTCATGAAGTTCTTGCCCTTCAGAAAACCAGGGCAAAGACTGCAGAACCTGCAGAGCTGGTCTCCAGCTGAGAGATGCCCAACTGGTGGGCACCAGCTGACCTTGAAAATGCATGCACTGCGTGCTCTGCATGCCTTGCTTTGGCGGTGGGGTTTATATGCATGTGGAGATACAGTTTTCTGTTTCAGTCCTAAAGCTACCATCTCTCATCTGTGGTCAGAACCAAAAGGTCATATTTTCTGCTACGGAAAAGCCCCTTTTTAGTAAACTAAAAATAGAGAACACTTTTTTTTAAAGTGTTTTTACTTTTATTAATACCAGTATGGATGAAGCAAAACATTTAAAATATATCAGATGAAATCTATGTAGTTGGTAGAGTCTGAAGCTTTGTTATTAGTGAATCATTGCTGTGAGGAGTCCTACTCTTTTCCTTTAAATTTTCGAAGATTAACAACTTCCATAGTTTGGAAGTTTCCACTTTGTTTAAATTTACTTTTAGCATAAATGCTACAAAAAAGTACTGGCTGTTATTGGAAAAGTGAAGGACTTGATAGCAAATTGAAATTAAGAAAAAACGGGATTTCTCCTCCTTCAACTAACCTGATTTTAATGTCAATTAAACACTGACAAAAGAAGAAATCTCCAGGAAGGGTCAAAACTGAGAAAAAATAGTTACAGAAAAGAACCGCTTTAAAGTTGTTAAAAGAGCCTAAGGTGTTGGACAAGCACTGATGAGATTGCTCCTTCTGAGAAGAAGTTTTATTCCAGTCACACGCAGACATACTTGTTCTGAGGAGACGTGTAAGAACTGATGAAGTATCCACGCACTGTAGACAGAATGTGATACGTGTGGTTTAGCATGTTAAAATCAGGGGGTTAGCTGATGTTTTCCTCTCAGTCTAACTGATAGGTGCAGCTTACCAGCTTTCTCTTGCTTTTTCTCTCCTCCTGAGTTAGCTTTAGCAGAGCCCAGTTATGTAGCTTTCTCTGACATGTGCCCCTGTGCTGTATGAAATAGCCTGCAGATGTTGACTGCTAGGGAGTCTGAGAAACAGACTCACTCCTTCATGAAAAGGCTGACCTTCACAGGCATTATCTCAGATTTCACTCAGATGTCTCCAGTTGTGTACACTGGTGTTTTACTTATGCGTCATCCTGTCCCAGATGCTTGTGTTCATCAGTGTTCTCTTCATGTATTTAAGCTTGCATTGTCTTGCATGTGCAATGAAAATTATCCTTTCTTCTTACTGTAAGGATCAATAATTTCTCCACAATTATTCTTTAATAGAGCAATGAACTCAAAGCAACAGTGTTGGAGACTTGGAGAACAGAATGGGACCTCAGCATTTAGCCTTCGCTGTGGTGCTTTCTCAGGCTGTACACAGTATCCATGTTTCCTTGCCTTTAAAATTATCTCAGATTGGCATCCAGGAGTATTAATACCTGTACACTTCTTTAGAGAGGTAAGTTATGTGAATATATCACATTTGAGCACATTCTTGCTGAAGAAGTATGTAAGGGGTATGTGTACAAGTATATTTCCAAAGAAATTTTTAATTACTATTGTCCTCTGCAGACTCTAATCCCGTACTCCATGCAGTAACCGGCATTCCCCACCTTCAGCCAACTATAATAATTCCATTCATACACAGTCTTCATTGTTCTTGCACTCTTCCTTGTTTTTCTTGTTCTTAAACACACTTCAGGCAAGACTGACATCGTTTAATTCATATGACACAGCCCTCTGAGCACTGTTGATCATCCTCTAGGACATAGATTACCAAGTATTAGGCTCTACGTGTTTTCCAAATTCTTCCCATTGTTTACTGATGACTCAAAGGAAGCATTTTGTGCCAGTTCTGTGACCTCTGCAGAACAGCAATACAGCCTACGAGTAGAAGAGCAGACACCATGAGGTACAGAAGCTGCATGAGTCCCAGCTGGATAAGAAGAGTAAGAAATAGGCTATATTTAGCCAGGAGCTGTTTTTTAATGTTAAGGATACAGCAAACTGTGCATACCCTGGGAGAAACCAAGAATGACGTAGTCCTCCAACCTCTTGTTTTGGCACATGCAATTAGAGGGCGGGATACACACCATGGAAATTAGATGCTGTTAAGAATTTCAGGTGGAAATAAAAGATATAAAAATAACATATATGAATAGGATTGAACACCATAGGAATAGGCAAAAGCAAGGATTCACCTGTCAGTGTGAATTTTGAGAACTAAACTAAGCAAAAATCAGAGAGATTTTTCCATTAAGATGCATAACTGCATCTGACAGCATTTCAAATTTTCTTCTCCCATTACTCTAAAAGTGTAATGACATCATTATTACAAATGAGAAATACCTGATATGCCTTCTTGTGGCTTCAGTTGAATATTTGCAATGAGGGGGAAAAAAAAAAAATCTTTATTCACATTGGATTTGGTCCCACATACATTAAAGTCAGTAGAAACGTTACAGTTGATCAGGTCTCTGGTATATTAAATTCATTCTCTATACTGCTTTCTTTAATTGTGTTTATCTTTTCCTTGACTGTCTTTTTCCACTTAGGAAACACTACAAATCCTCTTCACTAATCAGAGCATTAAGAAATCAACTGTAAGAAACAATTTCAAAGGAGAAGATGATGAAATGATCCTTAAATTGTTTCCAAAGCTAAGTTATACCTTTGTATATTAGATCTGTCTCTTGCCAATTTATTTTGTGTACAAGGTAGAGGACTGCTTGAGAAAGGACCTGAAAGAGAACTGTACTGTAAAGCTAAATATGCTTAAAAGCTAAACTCTAAGATCATGGTAAGGAAAACTGAAACAGAAAATTCCCCCCATTGTCCCACAGTACCTGCTATGAGGGGACTTCTCCTGAAGCACTGGGGGATAGATACCTCTGTCAGATGAAGGACAGTGGCCTAGCTGGATCTGGGGAATAGTTCCAGCAGATACTATCAGTTCTCTTACAGTTTGGTGTGTCCTATCAGAATTCCTCTTTCGTGACCACAAATAATGGGCATTTGTATTAGACATCAGTATTTGCTTTTTACACCAGTCTTGATCTGCCTGTAACTTTTCCAGTTTTCCAAATGATATATTTATAAACTAACCAAACTCCAGAAGAAACACTATCACCTGTAATTTCACTACATAAAACATTTTATTATAATTGCTATCTATCAAGTTTTGATGTGTTGTGAAATGGTTTAATGATGTGCCAACCTCCCCCACAGGGACGAAATCTGCAAATGTTTCTGCATTAGGTATGTATGTATGTGAATAAGGGTATGCAAATATATGTAGATACTCATGTTTTAGAAATAGTTACCATTTTCAGTTTCAGGTCTGTGTGGGAGGCTGATACTGAAACAATTTCCTTCTGTGGAGAGAAACAACATACACATTTTGTCCTGCCAAAGGAGACCAGAGAGGAGAACCACATGTAGTACTCAGCGGGAAATGCTGGGAGTCCAGACTGCTCCCTGTGCGGTGGCCGAGAGGACTCAGGTGGTTAGCGAATCTGGGCTTAGCTGCCCCTAGAGAGGACAATGTTGGGATGCTGCGAAGCCAGACTGTAGGTTATCCTGCACCTACATAGGAGAGCAGGAAAGCACAGTGACTCACACATTCTGCAGCTGCCTGGGTTTGCCCAGCCCACAGCCAACAAGTGGAGGAAGAGAGCTGAAAAGTACTGGGATTGAGGTGATGATAGGAAAGGATGATGAACGTGGGATTGGCTGCAGCATAGAAGATTCGCAGGAGGGGACTGTGACATTTAGCGATATGCTTGGTTGTACTGTACAGTTCTTACTATTAATGGGAAACTAAGCTGACTGGCTTCCCACAGAACTTGTTCTTGATGACTACCACCAGGGATGTACTGTAGTGTGTTCTGCTGCTCACATACTAAGTAAAAATAACCCCTGCGTGCTGATCAGTGTCAATAAATTACCAAGGCATCAGTGGCCAGTTTCCAGTATACTGAACTCTTCTCAAAATCCATGGTAAATCCAGGCCTTTTCTCCTTGAGTCTAACAAAGCAGCATATTCATGCTAAAACTGGTTCTGATCAGGCAAATTCCTTGGAGACAGTCTAACAACAACAACAAAAAAAAAAACCAACAGCACCAGCTGAGCGGACTGAGGAAAGGTTTGTTGCATCTCCAGGTACCGTACAACATCCAGACCACTTCTGGAGTTTTATGACTATGTGTCTGGCTGTTGAAGTACAGCAGATGGAAGGGGTTCTGACTACGAAGTGAAATTTGGACTGCTATTTTCAGATTAGGTTGTATGAGAATTTCCTACAGACCAGGCAGCCCAAAAGTGTTGAGAGGTTTCTTGCCATATTTCCCCATCCCCACTCATCATCTCATCCCATACTTTACCATTTCTCGAAACAAGCTCCACGTGTTCATTTTTTCCCAAAGATCAGGAGCAATTGTTCTTTCCTCTGCTCTGGGATAACAAACCAGTGTCATGCTTTCCAGTGCCACTGTGGTCTACAATAATGCCAGCACCATCACCAAAGCTGCTCTGCCATCAGTCTCCTGTTTCAACACAATCTGAAAGGACATAACCCTTTTTTGTTCTCACAAACTGAAACAAAAAGCACATGCGCTGCTGTGACAGGGAAAATCCTGGGATCATGTCAAAGCAGAGATGGAAGAGCACAAAAAAGATAAAAGAATTGGTACTTTTATTGTGGTATAAAACAAACAAGTAAGTTTTCAGTTTTATTCTGATGACCAGACTTGAAAGGTATGCAGCACAGTAGGTCAGGACCATTCTTCTTAGTGAGGGACAAGTGCTCAGAACCTTTCAGGCAAAAGGAGGTGCATGAGGAGGCATGCTGATAGACATGCTGGGGGACTTCCTTCATCAGCTGGGGTTTTTCTGAACTGCAGGAGTCCCTTGCATCCCTCTAGTGTTGTGATTTCTGGCTTCCTGCAAAGCACCCCAACTAATGCACGAATCCTGCTTAAAGCATTCCATTTCTTCTCTTTGCACAGGGTTTGTGGAGCACAGCAGGTCTCTGTGGTACAGCCGGTATTATCCACACTTTGGACGCATGGCTTTACAGAAAGGACCTCTGGTCATCAGCTGCACAAATGTGCATTTGCTGCCCTCCTGCACCTGTTCAGAGTGTAATTCAGCCTCTCCCTGCCAGGTGCTCTCCCATCAGAGGTCTTCCTGAGTGAGGGGGCACAGCATATCTCCCAAAACAGTGGTGGGTACAGATGCCTCTTTGAGAGCTCGGTTCTTAAGAAGGATTAAGTCCCAGCTTATCTTCAAAACAGAGGTGACATATGGGACCAGAAGGTAACTGCCTGGTTCTGAGATCAACCTCACACTACTCCAAGCAACTGCACTGGTGCTCAAATGGAAAGGTCAGGTCCAGCATCTGAGCTGACATCACACATAGCAGGCATATGCATCACTGATGATGTCACTGGGGTCTGGGAAGCCCATTTACTCAAAGCTCTGTGTCATTTAAGAGACAGAGAGATGATTTAAGAGATGTTTCTACGCACAATCATTCACAGATGAGCCAACAATGTACCTGCCAGTCAGTACCCGTGACTACCTTAGCACAGGGTTTCTCTTTGCAAACTAAGCCATCAACCTGTAAAAATCATCTAAGTGACTTGTTTTGGGACTATCCATAATGGACAGACTAGATCACAGCCACACGCTCCAAAAAATGTTTATTAACCTAACTGTGACTGCTAAGCCACTTTCAACAATGCCCAATTAAAGGAGGCCTTAAAATGAGTTTGGGTTCATCTGTAAAACTTTCAGGGAGACTGGTGCTACTTGTTGAGGCATCTGTTTCTCCCTCTTTGCATCCCTGACTTCCCACAAGAGCTACCTTTTACTCGAATAATGAAACCGAATGTGAGACTTGAATGGAACTCAGGGACTGAGGAGTTCCAGGCCATGGGGATTATCCTTTTTATCTGTCAACAAGATCTTCATATACAAAACACAAATTTCCTTCAGAGAAAGGAGGGAGAAACATCTGAAATTTGTTCTGTTACTACTCTAAACAAACTAAGGATATCTATCAAAAAATAGCTTTGAGGATGGCAAAAATTAAAAGCAGGATTAAATAACATGCAACTTAACAGTAAAAGAGCTACAGCTGTCATTACCAGGCAGAAGAAAATGACATCACCATATAGCGAGTGGATGAAGCAATATGCCTGCCAGACCAAACAGTTACCTGTCATCATACTGCAGTCCAATCTCAAGAAAAAACAATTTGGAAAAAAAATCTGTCTAAAGATCACACATACATCCTGTAGAACTTGGAAGTGAAAGCCCTGGGGGAAGAAACAGGCTACAAGCAGGATGTTCCCTGAGCTACCCAACATTTGTTCACATCTCTTCTAGGAGATGATGGAATTTTCCCCAGCTTTCAAATGCAAACTGGAAACACACTATCCTTTGTTCTTTAACCTCTCACGAGGAAGTCACACAAACTAAAGGTTTGCTGAGCAAATACCTTAATTTCTTTCTAGTCAGTTTTATCTTGATATTGGCGCTCTCTCTTTCAGCAGCATATTGGATGAAGATGGTTTACTTCTAAGTTTGATGCACTTCACCCTTTCCTTGTTAGAGGAAAATTGCGCCCTGCCCCCCGCCCCAATTCCTAGGTTTGAGATACTTGCTGTCACCCAGATATAAACATATCCAGCATTACCCTCTTGGCTATATGATGCTTTAGGCATTTGTTTGGGAGGTGGATTGGCAGACAGAATTCATAGCTTCAGCCTTCTTCCTCTCATTTGAAGGGAAGCCAACTCCCTTTCACAGGGTGCCTGTAAGAGCTAGCCCTGAACGTCCCCTTCCCTGCCAGCAGCATTTAGGAAGGGCACAGGCAGCAAAAGCACTGCAGATCCTGTTGCCTCAGCGCGACCCTCCCTCTGAGATGGAAGCAAACAGCTCACACCTCGTGTTCACTGACACCCTGGCTTCCCTGCTGTCACCACCACAATGCTGACATCTATCTTTTGGTACCTCGCTTAGGACAGCTATTTATGCACCCTTTAAAGTTAACGGAGGACACACTTAAATCTTCCTCCCATTCACTGTCTGTAAGGAAGAATTCAACTCCCCATACTATGACAGACTCCTTTTTAGAGGCACTTCCCTCTATTGCAACTAATTACGAAGCAAGCACAGATCACTAGGGTAAGGACTTAATTTTAAAGCAGAGGATTAGGAGAGAGTCCCAGTGTAAATAAGAGTTCACTATCTGGCTTCTAGAACTAACCTGACCACCAGTTAATTTCATAGCTCACCTAATTTTGTCAAGAGACTAACAGAGACTAAAATTACGATCATGTTTTGATGACCAGGTATTTCGGCTTTATTATAAATTAATTTGTTAAGTAAGGACCTTAAAGAGCTTCTTTGAACATTCTCATCCTAAAAATGGCAATATTAAAATATGTGATTTTTTACAGGCCCAAGGCTATACCTGACTGGGAGACCTGATGCTTGGAAAATGCATGTTAAAGCCTTTGTGCTCTAAGCTGTAATTGGCACTTTTGATGTTCTTTAAGGAAAAAAATAAATAAATCTGTTCTCACAGTAGAAAAATGCAGAGAGAAGAAAATATAATGGTTGAAGTTAATCATCAGCTTTGTTCCCCAAGGATGGGAGGCCAATATCTGCGCTGCCCCATGAAGCCAGTGAGTAACTTCAACCTATTCTGAAAAGGTGTCAAGAAGAGTTTCCAAGGTAAATAAGTTCTTGGAAGCTCTGTGAAAATCAGTGGCTGGGAAAGTGGCCCAAATAATGCCCCCAGGGGGGCGGAAAGACACCCCCGTCTCTTGCCTGGTGGAGATAATGTCAACAAGGGAACGTGGAGAAAGACACTGAATCTACAGGAGGTGTAAAGCATTCATGGGAAACAGGACCTCATTAGTTCTGCTCTTCACATCACTTGCTTGAAGTAGAGCTCTTATTTCAGGATTTGCCAAAAACTGATTTTATAATTATGATTCAGTTTCTTCCATGGCACCCCTTCTGCAGCAAAAGTCCCTGGGAAGATTACATATGACTACCCACTACCACCAGTTACCAAGACATAAGAGGGAGCATAGCCATTACCGACATAGACTGTAGACTGCACATTCCAGCTGGCCTCACGTGAAACCTTTGTTTAGCTTGTGGTTGGTGTATTTTCATATCGCATGTTATAAAAGCATGAAAGCGACCACAAATTTTTATGGTTTTGATCACCACCAGCACACAGAAACATATGTCAAATATTTCGTTAGGCTTTCATATGCTTGATGCGATCTTAGTGACTGATGAACAATTACAAAAAGAACTTAGAAACCCTCTTCTCTTATAAACGAATACAGAGTTTTGGTATTTTCCAGACACTTCAGAACAAGGTGTTGTGGTCCTTTTAAAATAACTACACCAAAATAAGTGTCATAAAAAGATACATAACATATCTGTCACTACAGATTGCTGGAATTTGTGACCACTTACTGCAGTGAACTGAAAAAGTGGTAAAGTTTTATAACAACATTCTACAGTCCTTTACAAACATCTGCTACCATAAAGAGCAATTTTTCTCTGATTCAGCTCTATAATAAACCTTGAATTTTACCTTCATAAAATCAGCACTGAAATACATACTTTCCAAACAAGGCAATATAGAGCAAACATTAACTGTAGAGTGCAACCTTATATATTTTCTAATAAAGTAATTACAGAGCAATTCCTTCAAACAATAAAGGCTTTGTAATTTTAACAATGTACCAAATGTACCTATGCAAACTAGCAGAAACAAGTTTAACAGAGGAAACCTACTGCAGAAATGCAACATACAGCTTTTTAGTAAAGAAGAATAAGGAGCAAACATCCTCCAGTACAAGAATTTGCTTACAAAGGCAGAACAATTTTCCTTTGTCTTCCAGAAACCCAGCAGAAAATGGACTCAACCCCTGCTGCTTTACACTGTTATACCAATAAAAAGAGCTACAAAAATAGACTCAATCAGTATTTATGATAAAAACATACCTGTGGCTCATGTAATGGCTAATGCCACAAGCCATCGCTTTACCCTAATGCTTTATTTCAGTGAATTGCTATTAGTCATCTGGGAAGAGCAGGAAAGCAGCATGAAAAAGCGCTGAAGTGTTTCTTTCCTAACTGTAGACACTGCAAGAAAAAAACCCCAGAAATGATCATTTATGGCCTATGATATCATTGGATTGGTTGTTGCATTCAAATCACGATTGGTTTTGACAAGTGCCACACGCCATTCTACAGCACCACAGGATGTCATTTTGGACTTGTTACTGCAGCCTAGGGCTCCTCTTTTTGGCAAATGCCAGATTGCCAGACTACACAAAAAGGCCCCCTGGCATTCACTTTTTGGCTGTTACATGCTATTTTGCCCAAATGTTCAGTTCTAATGTTCAGTTCTTATCTCCTACTGACACATTCCCCAATGAAATCAAGCAAATACTTGGTGGTTACTGGCGCTGGCCTGGGAGGTGGCAAAAAGGGCCTGCAGCTCAAGACTGAAGCAGTATCCTCTATTTTCTGAGTGCTGACTCCTTGACAGCTACTGCCAAGCAAGTAGCTACTGGTGAGCAAGAGCCTTTTTTATTTTCTGAAAGAAAGTAAAATCCATGCCCTTGTGAGGCACTCTGTCTTGTTGGTACAGACAGCACTCTCAGAAGTATCTTCCAAATCAAGATGCTCCATGGATGCGGGCAGGGAGTACCTGAGGACCTGCCTGTGGCTCCAGCAGCAGCAGTCATCACCTGCCTCAGATAGACACACAGGGGCACAGATAGCACATGGGTCAGACCTTCATCACAAAGCAGGGGGAGGCTGAAGGTAACTAACTGAAACATAAAGAAAACCATGGAAAAGTGAGACCAGTTCTTTATATGCTAAATCAAAAAGGCACAATTCTGCATCCAGGGAGGACTGCAGCTACAGTTTATGCTGAAGGTGGCAATGAGAACTGAAAATCAGGAATGTCAAGAAACATAAACATTCATGGAACGTGTGCTGGGAAGGGTAAAACCTGGTAAAAGATAATGAACTCGCCCAACAATCAACGGATAAGGAGAGTAAGATTTAGAATTCAAAAGTAAAACAACTGCGGTGTATCACTGCCTCTTCACTAGTTAAGATGTTAAACCTATCAATAATGATGCAAAAAAGGTGTAAGTTTCCAATTAAAATTCCTGCTTCTGACTTGAAAAGATGGTGTATTGTGTAATGAAGTATTTTCCAACACACTAGCAACTGAAGACGCAAAGCATTACTAGAAATATTTTAATAAACAACACATATTAGAGTTCAAAGACAGCTGACCCAACATATCTCTAGGAAACTGAAAACATCAATAGATTTTGGGAAAACAACTGTCACACTACAGAAGGACAACTAGAATGAACCAGGTATAAGTACAGACCAAATTTCCAATATCCAAACCATGCTGCAGCATTTAATTCTATAGAAGATTAAAGGTTAAACATGTTAATTACCACTAGTTAACATCTTTTATGAAAAACAGGCTTTAGTAAACCTCATTTTGCTCTTCAGCGAGGTATTTGGTTGGTAAGCCCAACTGAACAGTCTGGATCATCACACTGAAACAAACATCTTAACTCACTAATAGCATGATACTATGTCAATAAATACACACCGGGTACACAAACTGGCACACTTCAGGAAGGAGCTCTCCCACTGGCTCAAAGTTGTGCGAGTTTTAGGGAGGTTGTACAGATTTATGACTAACCACACTTCAGTGCTCTAATAAAATCACGCAAAAGGCAAAGCTGAGCAAAGCCACACAATCTTACAGCCAGAAATCATGAAGTAGAGCTGACTTTTGTTCAGATACAACTTGTTTGGCATTGCAGTAGACAAAGGTATGCAAACAGGAAAAAGAAATGTAGGCCATAGAATGGGAAACTGTCCTGGGCTCTCCAAGAAACTTTCATTCTCTTTTAATGCCCATTTCTGGTGTTGTGGCAAAAGCAGCAAGTAGGAATTGTGACTATATGAGCTGGAGCGTGTAGAGTAGAAGAGAGGACATGAAATATCAGCAGAACACCAGAAAAGAAACACAAAGGGATGCAGAAAACATTTACAGTTGCAGACTAGAGAAGATCCATTTGTTTAGGCTATCAGTGAGAACTTGCACAGAAGCAAAGAGCATATGTTCACACATATTAATAAGAATAGGCTGTCACTATTAACAGGTACCCACACAGCAGCAGATTTGCAGTCTACTACAGTATTTACATCTAGGCAAATTCTTGAAGAACTGAGGTCAGTCTGACTGAAAGATACTTAGTTCAAAGCCAGAAAACTTTAAGACCTGCAACATGAGATCATCTAATGCAAGTAGTTCCCTTTGACCATAAGGTGTCAGACAGTAATGCTTTCTTCCCCAAGCAGCATTTAGCCAGTTTTCAAACAGGCATCTTCCTTTATAAAGGAAAAGATAATGCAAACAGCACGTGATGAGCCAGGTTATAAAGAACAGTATTCTAAAACCGCATACAGAGCACCCCAACACTACCTGCAATCACGAGCTGACCCTGTCGGAATTAAGCCTCCATTTCCATCTTGCCATTTACAGCCGTTGGTCTGGGATGAGATAAACCAGAGTTTCTGTCCCCTCTTCACAAACAGCAAAGAAAGCCCAACCCACTCTAATGGAGTCAGAGGGAATGGTTCCTGATTAAGGGGCTTTTGCCAATGAACCACTGCGCTAAATGCCAAGATCAGCCACGTACTGACCTCCTTGGAGGTGGCTGTACTTGTGATGAATGGTATCTAGGTTCATGAACTGCCAAGTCCTCTCAGCACTTTTAAGACACTACATCAATGTTTACATACATACAGAAATCCAAGCCCCTGTACATCTTAGTAAGATCCTGACTACCAATTTCACATCACTCTACTTGCATTTATACTTGCATAGTGTAAATAAGTGTTAAAGATCAGGTGTACATCGAGCAAGTGACAGCTCCAAAATTCGAGATACAGCATCATGCTTATTTAAATCTCTCTCAGAAAACTCATGACAAGCGTGACAGAAACAAGAAGCTTCACAACAAAGCTAGGTGGGATTTTTCTGTACACTCTATTTTTCAACTAGAAATATTTTACTAGCAATACAGACACATTTATACGTTAAAAATCTATACAACGTCCTTTTCTCTCCCAGTCTCCGAAACGTGTAGGTTCAGGGCCTTTAGGTCCACCCCTCTCTTTTGTAGCAGGATTGATTCCATCAGGGAATTCTAAAACGACAGAGAAAGTTCATTAAAACACCTATCATGTTGGCAAATATAAAGATGTCACCATCTATGATGTGTGCCTTAGTTTCATTTTCCAACACAAAATCGACTCTCTTTTGATTTTAAAGGCAACCTTGAGTTAAATGTTTCCCAGAGTCATAGAGAAGTAATTTCAGAGAGTTTTTTAACTACAGTCAACAATGTATATGATCATATTTAGTTAGGCAAATAAAAAAGCAACTCAGTGTCCAAAGGCACTAAAGCACCAGTGTCTAGTGAATTCATAGTGAGAACTTGAGTCATTCAGGTAAGCTGTACATATGTTCACTACATCTAAAACACCAGGCCACTTTCTGTGTTTGTTTAGGTGTCTGCCTTAAGCACTCAGGTTTTAAATTTAGCTTGCATTTTAGTCAAGATTCTATTATTCCTGTATTTAAAACACCATGTTTTCATGGATGCTGGTATGTTTTTCAAGAAATAGAACGTTGATACTCATCGAATGTAGATACCGCTGTCACAGGAGGTACTATAAAAACCTAAATAGCTAAAATCAGACTTTTTACCTTCTAAAACTTAACCTAAGCTTGGAAAGACACTGTGATGCCCTTTCACAAGAGGGAGACTCTTTGTAAGTGGGTATGAATGGGACTTTCAGATCCCTCTGGTAAGCGACGTGCTAGGTTTACACATTAGCAGTGCTGCTTCTATTCCCAGCACCCTACTAGCTTATGCCACCTACCTGAACACCACGGAGCTTTCTGCACCTCATGGTCAATATCCTTATGTTACTCAGTGCTCCCATATGCTCAGGGCCTTCTCTTCAGAGCAGTGACTCAGGCCACCTGCGCTGCACCATGGCCATCCCCTAAGCACCCCCAAGCCACAAAACACTTTTTGGCACAGCAGCATCCTAGGCTGAGTGTTTTCTCAAGAGGCACTAAGCTGCAGGGCTCCCTGAACCTCACTGCACCCCACACAGCCCCTTGCCATGCTGATTCTCCAGAGCCTCCCATACATACACAAAACTTGGGGCTCCCTCAGACATATCCCTAACTCAGCCCTGGTGGGCAGAACAAGTAATGGGGAGCAGGGCTGAAAATGAGAAAAAGCAACAACACAGGCCATACAGAATGACATACTGGGATGCCTGTCTGAAAATTCATGCAGATCAGGATTGGAACTGTCAATATTTGGGCACCTCTGGCAGCACAAGGAGCACAAAAGCATCTAGTATTACTTTGCAGATGTCACCATCCCAATATTCAAGCACTACTGATGTGCTGTCAGTGGATGCAGATGCTCAGAAGATTTCTCCATGACAGCTACACAACAGCGGGAATTCAAATAGCCAGCTTAAACTCTTATACTTCTTCCTAGTAACACAATGGGCAGTTGCATTCTAACAAACTACTGCTGGTGTTACATGTGATAAATATACAGGTGTAACTAAATTTAAAGCCACAATAAACCTTGAGTCTTGCTTTAACCCTGCAGCCTAAGCAAAAGGTAATAATTATGCATTTGTTTTAAATGAAGCAACATTGGCATTTATTTTCTTGGGAATATAAGGACAAGAATTAAATAACTGCATACATAGTAACACCTAACCCCACAGTAACCCTAACCCTAGCTCTGAGTCAGTTCTCAAGTGAGTTACAATCTGAAATTGCGTGCAACCATTTTGGAGATGATACTATAATTTTTCAGTAATTTTGTCATCTGGACATGCATAATAAATCTATTGATATATTAGAAAAGCTTGTCCTAGAGACCTCGAAATAAATAAACATGGGTTATCACTACTGGTAAACAGCAGCAGCACATCACATGATGGTGAATAAGGTAAAGCATGACTAGCACTTTCAGTTGAGGAAAGATGGTTATCTAAAGAGAGTGAAGGAAGATTCTGTCTTTCTCCTGTCTGATAAAAAGTGTATGTTTCTGGTGACTTCAGCAGCAATGTATCTGTGCCTCAACCTTGTCATGTTCTCTAAACGCAGCCCCACTGAGGTCACTGGAACGCAACACAAGTAGCAGTTCATTAGGTCTCCCTGGACTCCACCCCTAGTGAGCAGCTCAGTGAACTCAGTATCTGTTGCTGCTTTTCAAAATGCTACCTGCAAGACTAAGAGAAAGACTGACCATAAAATACAGCACGAATCGAAAATCCTTTGTGGACTACGAAATAGAACAGGCTTTTTTGATAATAAAAAGTAGCTGGTGCCCTCATGAGTCTACTATCACCATTTATAGCTGTACTATAATAGACCAGTATCAGCCTCACTTCCCAGAATCATGAAATGGTTTATGGTGGAAGGCACCTTTGGCAGACATCCGTTCACAACTCTGCTCAAAGCAACGCTGGTATTAGGTCGGGACATCCAGGCAAATTTGAGTATCTCCAAGAGGAGAGGGATCGCAGTGCCTCTGGGTGACTTGTTACAGTGTTTGACCACCCTGGTTCTGAAGACTTCTTGCCCTCATACACCATTTGCTGCACTGCGTGCCTACTGTCCTACCTCTGCTTTTTCAGAAACATTGAGAAAGTGATTCTGAAGAGCGCTGAATGCCTACCCCTCCTGTTAAACTGACATCAGGACCGCATGTCAGCGTCTTGCCTTTAAAACACACCTTTCAATTTTGTAAAACGCGACTTACTTTCCAGGGGTTCCCTCTCTAAATTGGATTCTTCTGGTGCATCAAATCGACCTACTGGTAACTTCGGTTTCTTAAGTGACTGCTTAGCAGGTTCAGATCTTCCTCCTGTCTTAGAGCTGGTGCTTCTCAGAGAGCTGCAAAGCAGCGATGACTCTATCAAACAAATGGACACGTGTAGCATGAATGTGAGCGTTTAATACTGAGAAGCTCTATGACTGTCCAGCACCTCACTCAGTGACTAGGGAGCAGAGGATAGGAAAACAAACTCCAAATATTAGTTTAATATGCAACTCACAAACACCTAAGAAATCAGCACAGATGATTATTTTTGGCCCTAGAAACATATGCAGCCAGAACTGTGTTAGTTGTATAACTCAGTTCACATAAACAGTGTATTTTAAACTGCTTGAACTTATCTTCACTGCTATCTTCTTGTATTTTAGACTCTAAACAGCAATTATGCTAGCACAGACCAGTACATTCTATTTTCATGGAGTCTTAACCTCCCCCAAGAAGCCTCCTGATTTCCAGGTCTCGGCTCATTTCCAGCAGCTTTTAAGTCAGAAAAAGGTTCTGCTATCCCAAAGAAAAGTTTTAAAAAAACCAAAAAACAAAAAACATTGTTCCCTTAGTAACAGGTTTTCCAGAATGTTGGTCGAAAATAGTTGGGCTTCCCTTATGATGGTAAAATAATTCAACTGGTAGTCAAAAGCAGGACAAACTTTATGAGCACATTTAAGTTCAATTATATAACTGCATGCAAATGCTTAATTAAAAGCATAAATGTTTTTCCTTTAAAGTCCTATTAACATTTTTTTACATAAATGTAGGCCTACATTTAGGAAAGGCTATTAATATCCACAACTAAAGTTCTTTCAAATAGTGTAAAAATGAAGGTGCATAGATATCACAAGTCATAAATAATTCAAGAGTCTTAAGTAAAAGATTACTTAGGAAGAGCTTTCAAAATGCCTGATACTTCTGCATTTGGTTAAAAAGCCAAATATCCACAGTGAGCATAAAGTACCCTCTAAAAATATTTTACCTATGGACATGTGCCTAAAGCAGCTCTGACTTTTCTTCAGAAGGAACATTCAAACAAAAATCCTCCCTGCACCAGCCTGGGTGCAAGGCACTTGAAAGTTCTATTATTCTACCTCGCTAAAGAGATCACATCAGGAAACCTTCTCAAGGAGCGCGGATGTGACTCACCTGCATCCACAACAAACAACAACCCACTTGTATTCTCAGAATCAGCATATTCATTCATCCTAAAATATCACAACTTTAACACTAAACCCTACAGTCACAAAAACCATACGAGGCCTGCCAGCTGTTGCCAATGCCCCAAAGGAGTACATTTTTTTTTTTTTGCTTTAAGCTGCCACAATGGACTATCAACAGTGAAGAATCTAAACCTTCTGCATATATCAGATCTTTCTACTCCTGGCAAGCATCTAGTCATTCTTCAGTAAGCTGAAAGAGAAGCTAGCTAGGAAATTAAAGCTGATATTCTAGCCCAAGTTCAAATAAAAGTCAGGTTAAGGTACTGATATGAAATTGTTTATCTCAGTCAGCAGAGAAGAGGCAAAATCCATTTTCCTATTTGCAATACTTGATACTTTTGACCAAAAGACATTCTTCTTGACACAGAGGTGACACAAGTTCAACATTAAGTACCTCTGAAAAAGATGAGATGCACAATCAACTTTAACAGTAAAACACATTCTACAACTGATCTTTGACTGCCTCATCCTTTATGGGCAGTCACAAAGCCATACAAATTATTAACTATATCGCTGAATTTGAAAACAAGTTGAAAATCCCAAGTCTTTAAAGTTGGTGTCCAGCCAACATCTGAAATATCCAGTCTTTTGAAGCATACCACAGACTGTGATTCATCATAACAAAGCCATTCATGCAGTGGCAGCTGGGCACTCATAGAAATGCTTAGGAGATAAAAGCGTCAGCCAAATCTTGCCATGAAGCTAATCAACCTAGGAGCGTCTACAAGTATCTAACATTTTTTTTTTTTCATCTCTTCTATTAACATATACTGTCGTGGCCTGTTTCAGTAGTACTGTACCAATAACATTACAGAAATCTCAACTTTTGATGGAGAAGGACGCGGCCTGACCTGCTGCCCTACAAGTCAGCCTTAAGCTGAGCATGCATGTGGGACAGAGACACTGTTATGTATACTATTTTATCTGTCCTCCTGTCCAGGTTCCTCCGTGAACAAATCACTCGAATTGCCTCGCTTAAAGGGCACAGATCAATAACTTTCAAGGCCACAGTATGCTTCCCCCAGCTACTCTATAAATATTAAACCACAGCTTAATATTTCACTACCCTTTAAAAGTTCACAGCAACAACAGGGAAAGAAACGCTCCAGAATCGATAGTGAGGCCTGATAGCCGTAGGTCTGCAATACAGGGAGAATATTAATATCTAAAGCGGGGAAAAAAAACAGGAAACCCGTAGAGAAATGGGGGACTGGTGTTCTAGCAGCCACCACCCCTAATACATGCTGTGGGCTGAAAAGGCCGGGGTCACACCGCGGATCGCGTCCGGCCCCCCTAAACCGTCGCCATCTTAGGCGCTCCTCAACAAGCCCAGCGCCGACAGTCCCAGCCGATAACTTCCCCTCTCTCCCTCGCTCGTACCTCCCCTGCGTGAGGAAGGCACAGAGACGCAGAGGAGTCCCTCAGACGCAAAGCCAGGCCCCTCCTGCCCTCCGCCCGCCTCTTACTCGCTATCCTCGGCGCGCCGCTCAGCAGCCTCAGTGCCATAGCCGCGCCGAACCGGGACGCAGACGGGCGCCGCTGCGCAGGCGCAAGCGGCTGTGGGCGGGGCTCGCGGAGGCGGGGCTCGCGCGGCGTTCAGGACGCCGCGCGAGCCCCGCCTCCGCGAGCCCGCCCGAGGACAAGCGGCGGGAAAGGCGGTTCCAGTCACCCAGCGTGGCTGGGGCCGTGCAAAGCAGACTGTGTTCCGTTGTTACAGGGTGAGTGTTTCCATCAGCGTGAGATCTCTTGGCTCTGCTGCAAAGCCTGGTGATTTCCATAGCGGAACATGAGCTCTTTTTCCAAATTAGTAGCAATTTCTAGAGCTACAGGATCATTAAGTTAAATTTTGAGGGAAGGTTCAAACACAAACCAAGAAATTAATTTATACACACCAGATGCAAACAAAGTTCAGACGCTATCTCATTTTATGCAGTGACCTCCTAGTAGCATTGCTGAGAGCTTGGTGAAATAACAGTAGCGGCCTACAGCATTCTGGGAACAAGAGACTGGCAGCTTTCTAGGGGAATGTTAAGACCTCAATTTTTCTCTCATTCTGTATGCAGCATAATCCTCTTTGAAGCAGCTGTAGGATACCTGCATAAAGGAGAGGTCACTGTCACTACAGGAAGATGAAGCCCTGATTCAAACAGGAGGGATGAGATGGAGTACTTCACAGCTGCTACCACATCAGATAACATTGAGTTACGTATGTCAGATATTTCTATCAAAGGCAGAAATGTGGGAGTAGGGGGAATATGATAATGCCACACCTGCCCAGTTGTCTAAAGCATCCGAGACTGCATGTGTTGTTCAGAGAGCCACTGTAAGGGCACCATACAAGTGCAAATACAAACTTCATATCCTTCAGTGGCATGTTTGAGTTTTCATGTCACTCACTACTGTCTTATGGCACGTTCCTTTGGGACTTCGAGATGTCAGTCTCCACAAAAGCTACAGTACTGCCCTGGGCTGCACACGTTAGGGGAGAAAAAATGAACTGAATGTTCTCTTAATTTGCCCTGTTCCTTGATACACAGATGCAAATATCACGTTTTCCTGTGCCATCCGTCATCCTCAAAGAAGAAACCAAATTCAATCCTCCTTAAATGGATGGGATCTACTATAACAACCACCTCCCTCTCCCCCCCCCAGAAAAAAGTGGCTATTTCTGCCAGGATAATTCTGCTTTGCTAATCACAAAAGCACGCTTTACACTTTCAGACTTCCAGAGGGACACAGCAAGACAGAATTTTTTCAACAGAAGCATCTAAATACTTGTGTACTATGAGTAGTTTAACTTCCTCATTGTGAATTAAGGAAAAATTTGTAGCTCTTGCTCCTTAAACTGATACTCAAAATGTAGCCAACTACTGTAATACTGTTGAATAAAACAGTTGAGATGTCAGAACATAATTTGAATACTTAGAACTTAGCAGCACCATCATAATAAAAAATTATTAATAAGTAGACATTGTTAGAGTGGGAATGTATTTAAGATATCTTGGTGTCATAAGGACTTGCCTAACAAAACTCTAATAAAATACTCTTTTAAGAGTGTACACTGCCAAACTGTAGATGCACATTTGTGCATCTTGTAAGCTACAGAGGAAAAAAAAATATATTACAAAGACTGTATTTTAGAATAAAGCATATCAAATGCAAAATCAATTATAAACTATTATTGCTATATTCATTTCAAATAATACAAAATTATTATATACAAAGAAGCCTCTCCAGAATTTTGGTAATTAGCAGAACATTTCAGTTTCTTTACTTGCTTCCATTAGAGTCATTTGTTCATTTTATTAAACACCAGATGCAATAACACAATGCTAAAAATAAACATGCATTATACAGCAAATTTATATTTTTCAAAAAATGTTCATTACAATTAGTGAATGCACATGTAACTCCTTCCCCTCCCACCTTTAGTGAATTATTGTTTGAAACAGAGACAATGGAAGGAAGGAGAAACCAAACTTAATGCTATTCAGCACCAGTAGAAAGTCAATAGACCTTTAACATTCCTGTATATGAAAAAATTTTATCTGTATCACTAAACAGGTCAAGTTTACAATATTGTCCCATTTGAAGATGTATTGATTTGTATTTACAATACTTTGTAGTCAATAAAACATTTTAACAATATTTAAAAATTGTTTAAATTCATAAAAGTATTGCAGAAATTTATAACATTTGATTATTTTACGTACATACAAGGAAGTGCATGTAAAACTGTCCATGTTCATCTGAAGGATGCAATTTTAACAGTTTGCAAAACCCTAATTATTTGAAGGCAACTATCATTAAACATTCAAAAATCCTTAGTTGCCATTTGCTTCTGAAAACTAAAGTTCCAGTAATAAAATTGTATGTAAACTAACATGTTTTTGAGATCAGTAGAAAATATATTCCAACAGACATAACATATTTAGCAATGACAGTAACGATTTTGTAGAAAACTGTTAAGCTGTAGTGATATCTGAACAGACAACTCGGTAACGGTCTTTGCAAGACCCATGGATATAGTAATTTTCAAATATCCAGTATTTTAGCAGCTCATTGTGTTTCCAGTTAAACTTCCTACAGTGCTAAAATACAACCACTGAACGTGTAAGACTGTATTAGAATTTTAAAATCCGATTTATTTTGGCATCCAAAGCCTCTTGTAAAATGTAGCCAAGTGATTTGATTTTTGTAGTCTAAGAGCCAATAACAAACCAACCAAAAGTACGCACTGTGCTTTAATCTCCAAATAATTAGGTACCCAACATTAAGAAAAAGTAATAGAAAAGTAAAAAGAACAAAATAAAAAAATATTGCACAGCCACATTACCTAGAAAGTAAAGTTGATGTTAAAAAGCCCTAACTGTGGATGATATAAATTATCTTCCATATAAAAAAGTATAAATATCTCTTAAAATACAGCTGCAGCTATACTTTAATACCACACTTTATTTTATTCATCTGTTAATGAGGTAATAACCAAGTTTCTTATAATGCTTTTCTCTACTGGAAGTATTTTAGGGCAGCAACAAGAAAGAATTTTTCTAAAAATATTTCTGAATCAAGAACAGCAATGTGTGCAGCTCTCCCTATGAGAGAATCTGCTGTATTGGGTAATGCATTAATTACATTATAACGAACCAAATTACATTCCTTATTCTGAAGAACTGGCAGAAGCAGGTTCTGGATCATTTCAGCATAAATTGGTCCTGTAGAGGAAAAGAAAAGTTGTACTGTGTCAATCACCACATACAAAAACAGTTCTTTGAACTCCAAATGAATACGTCCCAGAATAAGAGAGGCAATGATATGCATTATGCTGTTGTTAAGATAGAATATACAGGAAGTTTAATTTCCCCAGAAATATCAGAAAAGTAATTTCAAGCTAGGCATTTTAGGATTTGTACATTTATAGTGAGAATATGCTCATCAGTATTAATTTATTACACTATGCAAAAGCTATTTATCTGTCAATACATAATGCTAGAATGCAGTTGTGTTAGGATATCTCAACAGCAAACACACCAACCATTACTGAAATGGGAAAACTCCCTTTTCTTTCAGTGCTAGTATTAACCCTCAACTAAATACAACCCACATGCTCGATGCTTCAACCTGATGTCCTCAAAACTCAAAGCTATGTGCCCTCCCTATTCATGCAGTAACACATCAGGGGCTGGGTTCAGCCCACGTAACTTTCAGCAAAGTCTCTAAGCTAGAAATTTATTCAGTCTCATCTCCTTCTGCATGTAACAGAACAGGACAGATCCAGAAAGCAATTCAGCTCCCACATGGATTTTCTCTGTCCATTACTACAAGGTAAGCCCAGAGTGTCTAAACACATAATAGAGGTTGCTCAGTTAAGCAACCAAAACTAAATGGGATGAATCTGAGACCTGTGAGGTTTAACCTGTTTATTTTGCAGGATATTCATTACCTGAGTGTTTATCTTTTAAAGCTGTTTTACACATCTCAATGCGAGCGGAGTGATAAGGAACATAACGATCCTGCAGAGATCCTACTAACACAATGTTCTTGAAGTAATGAAGACCTAAAGGAAAAGAGAAAAAGGTATCTATTACAAGAAATCCCTTGACAATTACTACAGAATAATTAACCATTTTACAACTGAAATTTGTCACCAATTTATTACAAGATCTTGCACAAAAAGGCAGAAAAATCAATTGCAATAGGTAGATCTACAGAATAATGAGGTGTTGGGTACTGGCCTTTCCTCTCTACATATTTTAATACATACAAGCGTGACCCAGTTGTAATGTTTCCCATTTTTTTTAAAACTTTCATCTTGCTTCTTAGGAATAAAGTAGTCGGTTTCTGGCTGGCAGAAGGGAGTAAAGCTGCCACATTAAAGAAACCTAAAGATGGATAGTGCCTTGTCTTCGCTGATGTTTCCATTAACAGCGTAGCTGCATCAGAATTAGTGCCTAGCACCAACATATACATGGCACAGCCCACCTAGTGTAGATGCCTCTATTAGGCACTGCCTCACAGTAATGTCTGGCCAGCTCAAGCACAGGTGCAGGGTCCACCCCACACAACTCCCCAAATATAATTAAACCTTTATAGTTAAACACAGACTTCCTACTTCTCGGACAAGAACTCTAATTAGTAAGATGATGTAAAGGTAGGAACCCCCAGTAATGATGGAGTTTCAGTCCTTAGGACATTTAATTGTTGTTTCCTCTAAAAAGCTTCAGCAGATTTCTGGTGCTTCTCATCTGCTTTAGGCCAAATCCAATGCAGCATTTTAGGAAAACAGGTTGCCTTTGCCTTAGAACAGCCCCTTCTGATTATCAGCCATCTACAGTTAAATACAAAGGCAACTTAGGCAAAACCAGAAAACGCTGACAGTTTACATGTATGTAAAGGTAAGCTATACTGAAAAGTGCCTGAATGGCTCTTTGGGAATCTCCTAGGTGTTAGGTGGTTACATCCCATCATTAGCAGATTTGATGCAGCTCGGTTTGCACTGGTACTAATGAGTTTTGCACTGATGTTATCAGCCTGACCTCTAACTTCCAGAGAATAATAGCCAGATCCTGTAACTGTTGGGTTTTAATTTACAAAATGTACTTAGTCCATTCTGAGAATTACAGAAATACTGTGAATAATGTCATTCTTCAAAGGTGCTTCTTGGAATCTGCAGCAAATACTTTCTGTGTCAACCTTCTCAAATCAAACTTCTCTTTCATTAAAAAACCAGACCTGATTGTGTAGGAAAAAGAAATTATTTTCTATCTGTTTTTCAGAAGCTATACTGCCAGGACAAAGTTCTGGATTCTAGTTTCCCTGTTTTGTCCAGGCTGAAGATATACTAAGAATTAATACATGTCTGTTCCTAAAGCCGTCAGTGGAGCCCAAAGTGAAAAGTTTTTCATTTTTTCAGAGGTTGTTTCCTAATTTTCATTATTTTGTACATTCCATGTGATCAAGAGCACACCTCCAAGTGAAATCAGTTACAGGAACAATGCTGAACAATTTTAGGATGCAAAAATGTATCTTCCCAGATTGCACAGAAAATTTAAAAAATTCTGCAAATCTATAAAAACATACAGAAAATGCATCCAAACTAGATCTTGTTCCAGTCCTCTTCAAATAGGATATCTGGGGATTTTTTGTTTGGCTGGTTTTTTTATTTTTTTGCCAGTGCCCATTGAAGAACAGCACTTTCTCAAAAGATCAACTACATCACTGGAGTCTTTTATTTGACATCTGATAAAAAATGACTGCAGCAAATCTTACATGAAGATGCAGATGCCTGTTCCAAAACTTCATACTGAGTTGAAAATAATGCATTTGGAATAAGTCAAGGATAGGAATTCTCTGCAGGCTAATCTGCAATAGTTTTGTAAATTGTATGTGAGTCTATCTACCTTCTATTAAGTTTTTCTGATATGTGCTTTTCCTAGAGAGAAGTAAGAGATATCCTGGGGAATCTTTGGAGGAACATCATACAATTGTTTTGGTTGGAAGAGACCTTTAAGAGCATCAAGTTCAACCATTAACCTAGCACTGCCAGGTCACCCCTAAACCACATCCCTCAGAACCACAGGTACACATCTTTTAAATACGTCCAGGGATAGGGTCTCCACCACTTCCCTGGGCACCCTGTTCCAGTGCTTCACAACCCTCTCCGAAAAGAAATTCTTCCTAATATCCAGCCTTCATCTCCCCTGGCACAACTTCAGGCCATTTCCTCTCATCCTATCACTTGTTACTTGGGAGCACACCCCCACCTCGCTACAACCTCCTTTCAGGTACTTGTAGAGAGCAATAAGGTCTTCCCTGAGCCTCCTCTTCTCCAGGCTAAACAACCCCAGTTGCCTCAGCTGCTCCTCACAGGACTTGTGCTCTAGACCCTTCACCAGCTTCACTGCCCTTCTTTGGACACACTCCAGCACCTCAATGTCCTTCTTGAAGTGAGGGGCCCAAAACTGGACACAGGATTCAAGGTGTGGCCTCACCAGTGCTGAGTAGGGGGGGACAATCCCTTCCCCACTCCTGCTGGCCACACTATTTCTGATACAAGCCAGGATGCTGTTGGCCTTCTTGGCCACCTGGGCACACTGACGGCTCCTATTCAGCCAGCTGTTGACAGATCCTTTTCCACTGGACAGCTTTCCAGCCACTCTTCCCCAAGCCTGTAGTGTTGCAGGGGGTTGTTGTGACCCAAGTGCAGGACCTAGCACTTGTTGAGCATCATACCATTGGCCTTGGCCTATCGATCCAGCCTGTCCAGGTCTCTCTGTAGAGCCTCCCTACCCTCAAGCAGATCAACATACCCACCTAACTTGGCGTCATCTACAAACTTAGTGAGGGTACACTCAATCCTCTCATCCAGATCATTGACAGAGATACTAAAGAGAACAGGCCCCGATACTGAGCCTTGGGGAATACCACTTGTGACCAGCCACCACCTGGATTTAACTCCATTCACCACCACTCTTTGGGCCTGGCCATCCAGCCAGTTTTTTATCCAGCGAAGCATATGCCCATCCAAGCCATGAGAAACCAGTTTTCCCAGGAGAATGCTGTGGGAAACAGTGTCAAAAGCTTTACTAAAGTCTAGGTAGACAACATCCACAGCCCTTCCCTCTTCCACTAAACAGGTCACCTTGTCATAGGAGATGAGAGTATTCAAGCAGCACCTGCCTTTCATAAACCCATGCTGACTGGGCCTCATCACCTGGTTGTCCTGTATGTGCTGCATGATGGCACTCAAGATGATCTGCTCCATAACCTTCTCCAGCACCGAGGTCAGATTGACAGGCCTGGAGTTCTCTGGATCCTCATTCTGGCCCTTCTTATAGATGGGCATCACATTTGCTAACCTCCAGTCAACTGGGACCTCCTCTGTTAGCCAGAACAAGGTAGCTCAAGGTCGTATCTGGTTGCTTTGATTTGAAGAAAATGTCTCAGTTTTGTCAAGATACAATACTTTCAACATTTTCTACAATTCTGTGCATTTACATACTTGTTTAGAAAGAGCGATCTGGAAGCTTTGCCAAAAATACAGTCTGGAAACAGGGACTTCAAAAATTACGCCCTGGAAGGCAGCCATCTCCTGTACTGTTTTGTGAAGTTAACACTTCACACACAGAGCAAGAATCGTGCCCCAAAAATTCAAGCACTGAGATCTTGAATCAACTGAGGTCTCAGATTAGATGCCACAGTACAGATGCAAGAAAGCTCAGACTTTCAGCTGCAGTCTTGCCCCACAAGAAGACTGATTAGGGAGCTAGATTTACATCAAATCAAGAGTTTCACGACAGCTCAAACCCTGTCTTGAAGATGCTATAGAACCTACCAGATTCTTCCAACGTTGTTAGAACAGAGCTACTGAGGGCTGGGAATTCCTTCCTCTTAGCAGAACAGATTAGGTTAGTCTCTATGGCATGCTACCAGTATGGGTGCTTTTTCAGTTCTAGTCTTAATCCTCATTACAAGTTACAAGCAGACGCTCCCTCAAGAGCTGCAACGCTTTTTCCCTCCACAAAGTTAAATAACACCAAGTAAGCTGACATCCTGCAGATAAGACATCTCAAAGAAGAAAACATGTCAACCATGCTTATTCACTATTGTTCCATTTTTAACATGGATGTAAACAACAACCAAAACATCAAACTTCCACTAATCAAGACCCATGGAATGACTAAGACACACGAATCTAAGCCTATCTATGTAAGTACAAAACATCCTGTAAGAGATTACAGCTATACAGTCACATTTGTGAACTCTATGGCATGACAGGAACAGAACTGTAGAGCAAACCTGTTGGTATTAAGAATCCCTCATCCATCATAATGCCCATTTTCAGATCATTATTCATTATAGGAGAACGTGTTCTGTCCAAAGTTTTAGAGTCAGTCTACTTGCCAAGTCCTTAATTGCAAATGATCGATCACAAGTTATATCAAATCGGGATCTACCTCCAGGGTTTTCAGTTAATGTTTCAGGTGACTGAAAAGCTCAAGTTTCTGCAGGCAAAGACCTACTGATGGAACTGGACTCTCTGTTTTTATAACCTGTACTGACCAGAGTATTGACATTATAAACAAGGTATTCACACACAAAAGTCTTGTCTGAAACCAAAGCCAAATGCTGTATGTCAGTGACATTTTTCTTAGACAATCAGAACATCAAAACCAGCCTACATATAAAGGAAACTACTGTCATTGCTGATTTCTTAACATACACAGCAGGGTCTCTGAACCTGTCAAAAATGACCATCTGAAGTACCATGAACAAGAAAATGCAGATTCCTTGGGTGGCAATGGATACAAATCAAGAATTTGCAGTGTATTTTCTTAGACTCCCTGGAATCTATTTGTTTTTATGAAAAATATAAATAAGGAAAGAAACAGAATATTCTAACTGAAGAGTGAGGGGGGGGGAATTAAAAAAAAGGAAGTGCTTCTTTTGTTTACCTTGTACAAAACAAAGTGCCTTAGAGAAACTGGAAAAAGTGCTTGAGACAGTGCTCTAGTTAACATCTGAACAGCTGAAAGTATCTTCAGTATAACTGGAGCTACTGCCTTTCCACTTCCATAGACAAAAATTACAATGTACTCCAACTGAATTCAGTTATGTATTTGAATACACTGATCAAATGCATATCTTTCTTAATCTCTTACAAGAAAAAATACAGGTTATTATGATTATTATTTTGGTGATGTGCCAAAATAATTAGTTGGCATTTCATAAGCTAGCTGATTTTTACATTTGATGTTAGAAAGTAAACATGAAGGTGCAGTTATTGCTTGTAGAAAATATTTAAGCCTAACCAATAGATTAAGTTCAAACAAAAATCAGGGGCTGTGCAAATTCCAGAACTTGTCACTGAATCCCTACGTGGTGCACAACGCACTGGATTCAAATAACACTTAACTCGTTCCCAGTTATCCCTTTAAGGACAGGTCTTCATTAATTACAATTTTCTAAGTTTTATGGCAGATGTCAACTATTCATTAGCACTCATTTCTGCTAAGTGAAGAGACCATACTAACGTCTAAAAGCCAAGTAATTAGAGGACTGTAATTTTTTATTTTTGTCTAAAAATCTTCTTTTATCAAGTAAATTTCAAAAAATTGAACTTATTTTTTGTTGAATCCGTAATGCTGTAATACATAACCCATAATACTACAACATGAAACACTATTTACACATAACACAGAAATTTTAATGTGTTTTTTCATCTGTGCATCTACAATTGTGTTTGTATTGAACACACGTCCTCATAGCTGCAACCTGGTGTAATTTCTTGTCACAGCATGAAATTAATAATCATTTCCAGGACCCTCAAGGAATTACCATACAGATTGTGGCTGCTGAAGACATGACAAGCAGATTCCAGAGAGATTATTGTCAAAGAACATAATTCTAAACATCAGAAAACTAAATTTTCCGCTGTGTTAAAGACAGTATAAATACCTCAACTGCCAGCATACAGTGACCAGTGCTAAATATAACTTAAAATTCAAGAAACAGCATAAACTTTAACTTTCTTCATTTTGAATAAATAATCATATTACCTTTTGTTCCTTATAAGCAAGTAAGGTCAGATTTTGCTTCTTACCAGCAATTAGCAATGACCATAATTGTAAGAGAGAAAATAGCTCTAACTTACTAGAATTTTGAATGGTCAAGTCCAGAAAGAAAGCACCCAGATTGTTTTTTTTTTAAAAAAAACCAATCCATTCAGAAATAGTAAATATTTAAGTCTCACTTTCTTCCCATACTGGCTATTATTCTCTGAAATAAAGATTTCTTTTCATAGGGTAACCTATTATATGGCCTGAAAAATTACTTTTTGTTTTCATAATTCTTAAACTTGAATAATATTTAAGTGGGCTTAAGGTTGCTTTAACAAGTTATCTTAAGGCCACTCTCTCTGCTTTAACAAACTTGACAGCTGAGCAATGGCAGAGTTGCGCTTGACTTTTAAGAAACATTCTACAACTGCAACACTCCATTAAATGCATAAAAGCAAAACTAGTTGACAGACAAACCACATACAATGCTATAGAAAAACAGAGACTTAGAAAAGCAGACAGTTAGCATCATCATCACTTGTCATCTCCTGTAATTTATTGAATCAATCATTTCAAAAGGCATTTACAGTTTTAAAAATCAATTCCTATTTATACACCAGAAACAGATAAAAAGAATTGTTAAAAAAAGTTATCTGTCATTCTGCCTTGACAAACTAGTTGAAAACTGAAATGATCCCAGAGTTTACTTGCTAAATGACAGCTAACTGTATCTCCAGTACTAGATCTGAGGAAACTCTGCAAACAAAATTATCTGGCTATACTTCTGAAAGAACAATGAACCCATTCTCAATTATAGATACCTATGCTGCGGGGAATGTATTCCCTTTTAATTTAAGGGTACTAACAACACTGATGACAACAACTTTGTAAGGCAATCTTTGTCCCTTGGGTGAATCACTATTCCAGCATATAGTTACATTTACCCCATAAAACATAACACACTAACCAATTTACACCAAGATTTCTGGCAAATAACACACTGGAGTTGGTACCAGCAATTTTTCAAACAAAAAACCAAAAAAATCAGATCATGACTAATGATAATAAGCATCTACTGCTGGAGTACAAACCACGTATATGTCACGCTTTTAGCTTTTATCTCAGACCTGAATAATTATCATTCACTCCTATCAAAGTTTGAATTGCAGTACCCAAACTGCAGCACTGTAAACAACTGTAACAGTTAAGAAAAACTACTTGTTTTTTACTGGCTGCTTTAAAAAAAAAGGCAAAACCTATCAGAAGTTTTTTATAGTACAGTAAAACTGAGGTAGAGAACTTAAAGAAACTGAAAAGAGGAAGTTCTTAGTAACTATTCCTTCAGCCAGTAATGACAAACTGACAGTGTACCAAGGAAGAGTTGCATGATATTGATGGGAGGGATTTACTCATAATATATTTATCATTTTGCAGTTTCATTTTTCAGTTGCAAAGGTTCTCTTAAAGTCTTAAACTATTGTTAGACGAGAATTTTGCATATGCTCAGAAGACTCACAGGTTTTTTTGCAGTGTCGCATACAAAACCTGCTTCTCCTGATAGAGTATTCTGTAAGCCTTCAGTGTTAAAGCACTAGAACTCCTTCCAAAACAGATTCTTTTGAGAGAGATCTCTGAGAAGAGAAAGAGTCCAAAAATTTTGGGAGCAACAGAGAAGCTAACTGGTGCTTCTGACTATTAGAACCAAGAGCCTGAGGTGATGTCCAGCCACAAAGCCTAACCTAGCCCCAAACTTGGAGGAAAAAGCAAGATTGGTAAAAATGTTTGTCACAGATCCTCCTAGATGTGTTGTTGTGATAGAGGCAGTACTGAAAAGGCATTATCAGAAATGTGTTCGTGATTGCAAAATTTCGGGTGTTAACTGGTTACTGCTCCATCATTCAGAACAGAGAACAGATATGAACAAAAATCTCTTGTTTCTGAATAGCACTAGGCATCAGTACTTACTGGTGCCTCTTTTAAAGAGTAGAACAGGAGATGCTCAACTGTACTTTTACCTACAGTGATTGACAGAAAGTAGGAACTTCATCCATTTTGGGGTTAAGCAACAAGACGATGTATTTAACAGGTATGTTTGTTGGCAAATTTGAGAACTAGAGCCACAAACCACTATACAACAATGTGGCTGAGACGTAGACCCTCAAACCATCACCTGCTGGATCCACAGTTTTAAGATGATCCGGAAACCAACTAGACCACAACAGAGTTGAAATAGCAGCAAGTTTTTGTTGCCTTAGGGATTTGCCCAGCTGCAAAACCAATGTCTGAAGAAGGCACATATTAAGCAGCAACAGATGTTTCTGCATCTTAGACTCCTGTTTTCTCACAGAATTAAAAAACTCAACAGAAGTTGCAAAATCAGGGCTATACTTCTCAACAGTAGTGTGAATCTCTTGCATGTAGCCTGGGGTAAAGTGATTTCTGGAAACACCTATGTTTAGGATCCCTACAGAGAACAGCATGCACATTCTCTGGATCAAAAATCTGAAAAGAGAAACTGTACAGTTAGGGGAATGCCAAACTCCTCTCATTCGGTGTTTGAGAGTCAAGCACAGCCAATACTGTACATCCACTGAATAAACAAAGAGATGGCAGGACAGAAGCATGCCTTGTACAGATATCAAGCATTAAAGACACCAATACTTATAGTGTGTATACAGTATATTAACTCACCCCTCAAAGGAAAACTTTATTCCTTCTCCTTTAGGGAAGTGTAAAGTTTGATAATTTTATTTACGGAGAAAAGAAAGTAAGCTTTCACATCTCTTTCTCCTTCTCCCTCAACCTTTCCCTCTCCCTCACACCAAGCTCTCTGAAGGACCTGGAAACAAGACGATGTATGAGGCTGTGGCCCAAGATACAGCTCCTTCCACCTCTTCAGTAAGAAGGTAGAAAGAAGAAACTGAGCCCTAAGACTTTTAGGCTCCTTTTACAGTTTATGGGGAACAAAGTCTGAAATGAGTGTCATTACTCTTAAGACAATGCTATCCAGGTCTTTCAAACAGCCTGTCATATAGAGGTCTGTCATAAGAAAATATGTCGTATTTCTAGAATAGACAACAATACTCAAATAACAGTGTCTATAGTCATGCTGAGATACATACACAGAAAAACAAGGACTACCAAATTCTTTAAAGCCAATTGTGTGATTAACCTGATGATAACACAGGTCCCACAGTCTTACCCAGCATCCACTGTGTAACTTCTCAGAAGCTCGTAACTTCCATTTAGGATCATTTCTTTTCAGAAGACTGCAAAGCTAGATTGAGAGCACTGCAGTTCATGGTGGTCCAGTTGTTCCAGTAATTTTTATCTTTGAAGTTCACCACTAAATACCAGTTCAGCCTTAAATATTACCTTATTGGCAACAAAATCACTTTGTAATAGTTGATTTTGAACAAAATGGGAAAAAAAAAAAATCCCAGGTTTTTATAAAATCAGTTTTTGATCAACATTCATATCTTATCCATGATTTTTATTCTTGCTCCTTACTCTTTTCTGCTTCTTCCAAGTCCTGTAATTTTCATATTTGAACATCTCAAGAGCTAGATGCCAGTCTTTTCCTGCCTGTATCTGTGTACTGCTTTGCTCTCAACAAAATTTCAGCTGTGACAACCTACAAATATTTTGATGAAGAAACGTGCCCAGATTTTTTACAAAACCAACATGATTATCTCTGGCTCCACAATAGCTTGGCTGACACACATTTAGAAATGCCTGTCAGATGAATCCTCCGTAACTTTATAACGCTTAATGGAAACTACCTCTCAACTGGCACATTATCCACTGGCAAAACTGGCTCTCAGCCAACAGGTGAAATAAGAATATTCAAACCAGAGAAAATTGTATGAATGATAATGTATGAATAATCTAATCTATTTTTTAGCTATTAGGCAAAGCACAACTTCTCCTTCCTTTATAAAAATGAATTTTTGTCTTCCCTGACCATCTTAATAAGGTAATAAAAGACAAAAGCTTCAAAGCAGAATTTTACATTTACAGAACAGGTAAGAAAGACAGATAAAGAAACAGGTAATCCTAAATGAATGTATACGTACTTGACTCATCACACTGAAATCACCAGCTTCAGTAGCTCATGAGGAAGCTGATACATATGTAAATATAGCAGTTTAGTGGCTGGACTCAGAACTTCTGCTCATTAGATAGGAAGGAAAAGGCTCAAAGTAACGGTCCATCTCTGCAACAAAACTGGTTTACTGTTTACTTTACTCGAAGAATATGGGACTAAAGCCAAAGTCACTTTTAAACTGAAACAGGAGACTGTTGGAAACAATTTTTGGTTTTTAGGTTTCTTATTCACATGTGTCGACAGTGGCCCTTAAAAGATAGTAAGTATTAACAAAGCTTACCTGCTTTTTTACTAAGTTTGTATAAGAACGTTTGTCGTGGATCCGAATGGTCTCGACATGTCAATTGCAATAGGGAACCAGACTTCTTCCACTTCTGCATAAACCACAGTCCTGCATTGTTAGGTACAACGTGAGTATAGGTGCACAATAAGATATGAAAACTAATTAAACATAAACAAAATACGTGAAGTCCATATATTCAGGCTCTCAGGTGTTAATTTATTTTTCATGTCAGCATTTTCCAGCCCAGAAACATTTTAAATTGTTGTTCATTATTCATTCCTGTCTGTATATATAATAATGTACATGCCTGTCTATAAAAAATAACTATACTTACAAAAAAGTGAACATACATGAATATGTTAGTCATAAGGCAATACACAAACTCTAGTTGAATAGTTTTCAGGATATTAGAACACTTTGATGTTGAAACAAGTAGCACTAAACAACAAACATCACTTCTCAGATTTCTAAAAATAACTTTACAGAACTGTTGAATTCATTACATCTAACTTCAAAAAAGGAAGCAGAATCTTCTTGAAGGAATACCATAGTAAAACATCGTCTATGATGCTGTACCCTTGTCTCTAGTCAATGAGCCAATTGGCTAACCAGCTTTTCAGAAAACTTAATCTCCCTTGCCAAGCAAAAGAAAAGCAGGCAACCAAGCCCTTATAGCCTCAAGAATGTCTTTATGAGTTGATTCAACTCTCAGAGAAATACTTATCTTCTAAATAGCAATCTACTGGCAGTTATTAATGTACACAAACAGTATAGTCATTTGGATTTCAAATACCCATTACTTATTATTATCTTGGCATTTTCCAAAATCTTAAAGAGTTTGAAATGTAGAAGACAACTATTATGTGAAAAGGACATTTTGTTCTGTCTTCAAATACAAAAGAGACTACTCAGAAATCCTTGTTTTTTCAGTGAATATATTCTAGATTAAACATGGATAGTTTTAAACTTAGTTAAGAAAGTCATTTGCTGATGATTATATAAACAAGCAAACAGTCCTGCCTCTTTCTATCGAAGAAAACTGCGATTTCTAAAAGCAAACTAATGCTAACACTTTTGTGTGATTTGGGTGAGATTCAGCTACAGATTAAAATGCTTGAAAGGAAACATCCACAGATATACTAGGTTAAATGCTCAGTAGCTGCCCATAGTTAATTACATTTCACATGTCTTAATCCCTAAGGGAATCTCACTAGTAGTCTATTGAAGGGTGTAAATGGCGCCATTTTTTACCAAATTTAAAGAATTCTCATGTTGTCCCTGCTTCTATAAACTGCAACAATAACTCCAGTGACCCACCAATTCCTGTACACTTCTCTTAAGCTCAACACGAGTTAATTCTTTTCCTCCTCATTTTTGTATTAAACAAAATAATAAAACAATCAATAAATAAACTGGCACTAAACAAAGTAATTAATGATTTTTAGAGTGTTTTTAAAGAGTTTAATGAGCATGTTTCTATTTAGTGAAAATAAGTGTTACTCATTTTAGGTTTGGGCTCTCCAAGGTAGGTGGCAACCTCAGAAAGAAGTTTTCATCTAAAAATTTGAAGCTATCTGAAAATATTTTCTAACATTTGTTTCAAGAGAGCAGTTTCTGCAAGTTCTCCTACAGCTACATTTGATCTCTAGAAAAACAGATATTCATAAGGTACAAACACATCTGCAGAAACACACTGCAGGTTGTAAGACCTGCAAGAGAGAAAAGGCACTACTAGTAGTTGAGAATTTCTTTACTGCATCTTACCTACTTACTTTGCACAAGCGTATTAAAATTTGGTTATAATAAACTGAGCTCAACACATTGAAACTGGAGTTTCTTTATGGTGTAATATAGAACCTGAATCAAACATACTGGAAAATGCTTATGTTAACCATCTCTTGCACATCCTTCTATTGATACTTTATTTTTATAACCCTTCTCTCTTCTTATGACAGTGAAACTTGCATTTCTCATTGAAGTAACGCAGAAATGTGCACCCCACATGAAACTGGTAACTGCATTTCACAGACAACATCTCCCCTAAACTTATACTACTGAAAAGAATACTTTACCTGTATTAACAAGAGCACTGCTGTTGTAGAGGGTACCAAGATGTGGTCCACACAGAGACAGGAAGGTATGAAGTTTGTTGAGGTAATATTTAAATCGAAGTCTTGTGAGCACTGAACGGATTATTAAGTTACCCAGTGAGTGTCCAATAAAGCTGTTTAAAAAGAAAACATAGTATAACACAGAATTTGATGGCAATCTTTATTTCTTTTAAACAGAGAAAAACAAAACTGGTGTCATAAAAAGCTGAAGGAGCATAGGAAAAAAATTAAACATTTTCATTCAGAAGCCTGTGTTTTCGGTCATACAAAAAACCATAGCTTGTCCAGATCTTCCGAGCTGCACAAACTCATTACAAACATGTTCTGAGATCCTCCAGAATTATTTTATATATCATTTTTGAAAAGCTAGTGAAAATAAATTATCCTTCCACCAGTATCTCCCACCGCAAACCAAAATTATTTCCAATTGTATTTTCCTTAGCACCAAGTATTCAGGAAATACTTTATGAGCTGTGCATGACGGAATAAACCACTACTTTGGCATATGAGGGCATTCAGTATGATAAACACGTAAGTTACGGAAACAATCTAGTGGAGAAGGACTCCCAAAGTACTCCTGTAGGGGGACAGCCATTACTTAACTGAATCTGATTATTTTAAAATAGAAGCAACATCTCAAATCAGCTTAGCATTTGGAACAAAACAAGTGATTATCAGCTTGAGCGAGGCAATTCAAGAGTATCTGTCTGCCAGCAGAATATTACATTTAGTTGTTTCTCTGGTTAAGCAAGTTAGGGGGAAGATGGAGGATGGGACTCTAAAGCTTCGTGTATTTAAGAGTAATTATTACTTAATTTGAGGCACCTACTGTTGTATCCACAAGTCTGTAGAATGCATTTCTTAAGAAGGGCACTACGAAATAAAGCAATTCTAGTTATTTTGCAGTCATGCTTACAGACCCCTGCTGAGGTAAGACCCACACCATCCTAGGCATTGACTTAAAAGAAGATATGATAGAGGCAAGACTCACAAAATTAGAAGGAAAAAGTGCCTTCTCATTTTACAAATGTAACCTCAGGACATGGACAGAACAGTTGACCATCCAAAAATACATAGAAAAACTATCGGGGCTGGATCATGTATGTGCCACAACATTATACCCATAAGATCATCCTTCCTATTTGCTATGTATCGCTACGTTCGTCAACAAAAATAGCTACAACAAAGCTACCAGTAATAGCTGTGTAAAATACACTGCTAAAAAAAATTACTTGACTGTTTACTTGCTTCCCAAGCAAGAATTATTGGCTCTGAAAATTCCCATTTAAAGCTAAACAAAAAAATTCAAACACCAGGTTATAGAATGGCAGGGCCAACCCTGAACTCCTAAACTCTGATGTAGTTACACATTTCTATGACAGAATAGACCACTTGGTTCCTTACCAATACACAATTTAAGCATATATGTATATTCTTCACATTCGCTTGTATTACTAGATTTTCAAAATTGCTGCAATATCAGAAGATCTTTGTCACAGCTTGCTATGTTTGCCTAATTTAGAAATTATATTTAAATGAAATTTAAACACAAAATACTGAGCTGATGACTCTCTTGAATACTAAAACTGAAAACCATTCTGTCAGAGTACATCATAAAGTCCACACAAGAAAAACAAAACCATAGATTTCTTTAGGAAATTTCTTTAGGAAGAAGAAAATGTCCACAGAAATGGAGTGAGTGTATCCTGAAGATGATTTGCGTGACATAATCGCTCTTGAGTAAGAGAGATTATTTTCTAAAGACGATCTGAACATTAGCAGAGATGTTCTCTTGACAGTTCTCTGAAACTTCATCCACTATTTACTAAACATCATAAAGGGATGAGAAACTCTCATGTTGTACCATAACAAAGGAGAATTTCATCACCAGAAAAAAACCACTGATCCATCAATCAATCCTATTATCCTCAAGAATCTGGGCATACCTGAACCAAAACTGCAGAAACATGAAAGATCCATTTGAGGAGAAGAAGGTGCTCACAACTAACTATGTGAATGTACCTCAAAGATTAACCTCTTTTTCCTAATTTGTAAAGATGTAGAAGAATACCATATGTTGTTTTCAAATTCAGATGTTTATGTAAACACATAATAAGCCTATATTTTCTAATACAGAAAGGTTTAAGGATTTGCTCAAATCAAAAAGGAAATGAGAGGAAAAGGCAAACCCTTCAAAAGGGTTTTGAAAGTGCAAGACAAACACATAACCCATCCTACTCCTTGTTTCAGCTACTGCAACTGTGGGATGCTTTACAAAACCAATGCATTTCTGAACAGTAGGTGGCAACACTACCATCTTTTGCATACAAAATACCATCAACACAGTGAAATAATAGAATTACACTGTAGTATTTATACATGCTCTTCATGGCACAAGTCTACCAATTCAGATCGTACTGGAAAATTAGACTGTGCTAACAGAGGAAAAATCCTGTTTAACTATAAAAATCCATAGAAGAAAAAGAAAACCCATCAAAAGCCATAATCAAAAAGGTGCTAAAACAATGAACAGCTGTTTTAATATATGCTTAGCATTAAAAATTGCTTTCCTTCTTTGTGAGACACTGTTACTTAGGGAAGAGGAGGACAAGCTGGATAATCCAACTGAGGTTAAAGTCAAATACAGGCCATCAGATATTTGTAACAGACACGATGTGAGAAAATGGTCTCTGAAACTACACTATAAGAGCATGTGGTTTATTTCCTAGTTATGTCATGACCTGGAAAGGCGTCCATGCTCACAGATACTCAAAACTCGAACGAGGATGACTGAGCAACTTGACTTGCTTCCAAATTGCATTAACTTTGAAGGTGGCCCTGGCATGAGTAGGTAACGGATGACCTCCAGAAGTCCCCTCAACCTAAAGTATTCTGTGATTCTTTACCAAACAGTTGCTTTGAGACAAATTGGTAGTGCTTCAAATCAAGCTTCCAGTTCATGCTCGCTACCCACCTGTAGTGAGCACAAAGATTTTGTTCAGAAGAGATCAACACACGTTGGGTAGTGTACTGGTATTAGCTTTGCCAGTACCAGAAATGTTGGTTCACTGCATTTGATGCTACAGTATGGCTCTGGGTTCTGATGGTACAGGAAGTGCCTTTTTTATCTCAGTATAAGAATGCAGGACAATAAATAGGATTTTGCCATTACTTGAATGCACGAGGCTTTGCATTGACCCAACAGGGCAGAATCTCAGAACTTCTCTTAACTTTTCTTGGTCTGAGCTGATTTTAGTTTGTTTTAGCTGTGACAACAATCATCTGGCAGTGAAATAACAAGTCAGGCCTAACGTTGCTTTAGTTTCACTACAGTTTTTATTAATAACAAGTAGTAATTCTGTGTGGCTTGAACTGTATACCACTAGAATAAAGCATGGCGTGGAAGAGTGCAGACAGGTATATGCCGGGGTCCCCAATGGTCACTGCAGAAGCACAATCTTATGACTTAGGAATGAAAGCCAGTATTAGGGAAAACAGGGGGAAGAAAAAAAAAGGTAAATGGGAAACAAATGAAAGACCATGTAGACAGACTGAAAATATGAAAGCATGAAAATAAACCCAGGCAGACCCAAGGCCAAAGAGGTAGAAACCCCCACTGAGGACATCATTCTCCTTACACTGACGCTCTGGGATATTGATGTCCCACTGCTTAAGGAAGACAGAAACCACCAATCTTACACCCAGACAGCTGCTGGAAGAGAAGCCTATCACCTGAGAAAAGATATTAGAAACTTCAGTCATATTAATAATGGGATTTTTCTGCATTAATTTGGACTATGAATTTAGTAGTACTGTAAGTACACTAACTATTTTTTTCTGCATTTTTATGAGATTATGAAAACATTAATGGGACTAACAATAAATTCTTAGCTTGCATATTGTGTTCCCTTTTGCCTGTAACAAGGCTTTGAGCGTAAAAGAGGGACTGAGCAGGTATTTCTGACACACAATGCTGTTGGCTTTTTTGCCATACAAAATCATTATCGGTCTGGAGACTGATTTCTAACTTGACTCAGCTATTGAGCAGTACTTGTACAGAGAACACTTCCTTTAGTAGACAGGGAGATTTTATGAGGAGAAACTAGCGTCACTGAGGAGAGCATGGCAAGTCAAAAAAAACCTTCCAGGTATAATTTGAGGATGACTAAACAAATGGATGAAGTGAGACTTGAATTTGCTCCTTTCATCTATCGATGAGCTAACTCCAGCAACTCCGCTGAATTAGTAAGGTAGTCTGCCCAAATGGTGTACGGTACTTTGAGAAAATAAACAGAACAGGTATTCCCTGGAAGTAACTGAAAAAGGAAACAGGAATGCATAGACTGGTGTGAGCCTTCTAATAAAATGTACAACGTGCTTTTTAGCAGATGAAACAATCAGAAAACGTCAAAATGATGAAGTATCTTTTCATGCAGCTTCCCTTCGATGTCACACAAAAGATAAAATTACCCTGTAGGAATGACAAGATAGACAGTCTGCCATTCCATACTTGCTGAAGAGACTATAAAATCAGAAGAAAGCCAACTTTATCTTGACATAGCACTATTACAGTCTTCTTTGCCTTTCTCAAAATATTGCCCGTTTTTCTGCAGAACCCTGCCATGAAGGATCTGAGGAAGAACAGGACAGCAGTTCCTTAAATGTATTGTTTAACTCTGCCCTAAAACCACCAACAGGACTAGGTGAGAATACAACACTCTTCAGTTTTCTTTCAGCTGGGAATTCCCTCTCTCTCCCTTGTCCTTGTTTCCCCTACTCCTCCCCCTTCCTGAATTTCATTCTCCCTTCTCTCTTTTGGCGTGCTCCTCAGTATCACAGTTCAGAACAACACAGTGCTCTAGTTTTATTTCTGTGAATAGTATAGAACAGATATTACCTGATTTTTGAAAGGGTTAGATTATAAATTTGTATATATTGTATAATTTCGTCTAAAAGGCGATCTGTCATGGAATCAAAATCAGCAAAGGTATCATTCTGTAAAATAAAAGAAATAAAAAATAACTGTATTTTCCAATGCAGCAATATACATTCTGCATTCAGTTTGAATTCTTATTTCCCAGTGTTTTGATCAACAGCACACAAACAAAAGTATCCATATTAACTTTGAATACAAACACTACAGCTAGCTATTATAGTTTTTTCATGTTTTTTTCTTCTAACATGGAGTAAAGTGATACACATTTTACTGTAAGACTACTTTATTCTAATACACCAAAACAAATCTTAACATTACACAGCCAGCCTTACTTCAAACCTTCCCCTATACATAATCTTATCTGCAGTGACACAGAAGACCAAACTGCATATTCAGAACTAAATCACACTAGCCATGAAATAGAAATGAGGCAAGTACTGCAACAGCAGAAAGAGCCTACATGAATACTGTTTATTGAAAATAAAACAAATCAAATCCTTAAAGCCTTATTTCCAGTTCATAGCTGATTCTCTACAATGATCAGCACCAAGTAATTAAAGAAGAGGTAGGCAAAGGCTGCCTAAAACATTTCAACACAAGTGCTAAAATCTGTAGTGTTCAACATAATGATAAATGATCTGGGAAAGGGAAGAAGGAGATGAGATGTCTTGAGTTTGTAAACAAAACCAAGTATCCAGGATAGCCAAATTTAGAACCAACCAGAATTTCAGAACAATCATATAATATTGCATGCCTGGGTGATAAAATGGCAAGAAATACAAAACAATGTTACACAGGGGAAAACAGCCCTAAACATACATGCAATCAATAATCTATACATCTGCATTCTATATAATCGGCTGCATTAGGAAAGCAAGGAAAGAATAGAAAATATCAATATAGCATTTTCTAAGTCCAAAGCACACCAGCATCCTAAATGCCTGGTCTAGTTCTGATCATTCTACTTGAAATGACAAACAATTTGACTGTGGGTGGAGAACAATGGATGGGCAGGATGGATGACCAGAAACTGTTTCACATGATCCTGAGAAATACTGAATGGACTAATTCTCTTCAGTAGCCTCCTGAGGGAGAAATTATACTTGTTTATAAAATACTTAATTAACTGGAGCAGAAAATGAAGAATGACTATTGACTATTTTTTTTTTCAAAAGAAGCTGTAGGGGGATTTGTTTAAATTTTCTTGTTTGCAACTGAATTAGTAATACATATGAACCGTAGAATTAATCTTAACTGTATGCTGTGGAAACTGGAAGTAAAAACATTCAAAAGGAATCAGCCAACATTAAGGAGAAAGGTGCATCAGTAGCTATTAGGCTCAGTGGTCTCAGTGGAATTCCCAAATCACAAAGTTTCAGAACTGCCGACTGCCAAAAACTATAGGAGGCTAAAGAAGAGAAAGCACGAGTTTGTTTGGCGAAACATCCCAGCAGCTATCACCAGAAAAACGCTACTGCACTAAATGAACCTTTTGAAAAGACTCTTTTTTTCCTAATTCCTCCCTGAAGTATGTCTAATACAATATGTAACACACATGAAAAAAGTAAAAAAAATGGTATTCCATGCTCTGTCAACTTTACTTCATCTGAATAATAAAATTCACAGAAGTTTAACACAAGGTAGTTCGATATTGGCTTCAGGGTCATGATGTGGTTCTTGCAGTACACTGACAAAAGAACAAGAGACAGGTATTTTGTATTTCTCAGATCCTGTGAAATAACACATCTCCCTTCTTGCCACATCAGTTCTCACCACCACCGTTTTTGCCATTAATATTGAGGGTATTTTACCTACAATCCTAATTGATTATGCGAGAATTTAGGAGATACCAGCACACACAACAAAATGGCAGCAATGAATGTTACTCCTTATATATCGACCTTCAGTATCATACTAGGTTTTGTAATTACTTTAACACAAGCCACAGATCAAATTATGGGTTCTATGAGAATACAATAAAAATGTACAGAATGTGGTAAACTGCAACACAACAACGCCATTAAATAAACACATCTGAAGATATACACTGTTTACTGATTTACGAAAATTATTTTTTGTTGACAAATACCTGATTCCTTTCAGACATAAGAAAATCTATTCTCCCTCCAGGCAGCCCTAACTCAATATAAGTCTTCACTAATCTTAGATCTGCGCTGCTACCTTAAAAGGGGAAAAAAAAAACCAAAAAAACCAAGAGTTAGATATTGTGAAATTAACTTGCAATAAAAGCACTTAGAATACTGAGATGATCTTACAGCACAACTTTATATTCAAACACAGCTAACGATATTCTCAGCCCTAATTAAAATTCAGTAGGACTTGGGAAGATAAGCTGCAAAGCCAAATGCAGTGACAAAACAGTCTATAAAAATTATATTCAATGCAGACACCATTTTTAAAAAGCAAGGATTTAGGAAGTTATGTTTGACTGTGTCTTAGCATCCAGCAGATACGTAGCACTGTGAACATTACATTCTTGAAAACCAAATTAATTTTGATAACAATCAATTAAAGAAGTCAGAGCTAGCTTGAATTTGGTGAAAGAGCACAGAATAAGGGCAAGTCGTAACATTCTCATAGAATAAGAAGGCAGGTATTTTCATAGAATAAGAAGGCAGAGTGGACTGTTAGAAGATAAAAGATACATTTCAACCGGAACCCAATACAACAAACGGGAGTTGAATTAGTATCCTGAAGATTTCTCTACATCAATGATCATGTATGATTTTGAAGGCAGATTACCCTTTCTGCCTTAATTAGAGAACAAGATTTTTATTTAAATCTGTTATTATAGGAAAGAACTTGTATGAACTCGCTATTTTGTAAGAAAATTCTAACTAGATGGATTTTTCTAAGGCTTCAAATACATGTTCTTTTAACAACAAGTTTTTTGTCCAAGTTAACTTTTGCATCAATTCTAGGTATGCAATACCACTTGAACATCTACGCTGGGAAGAAGGAATAGTTCTGAGTTGTGTTTTAAAAGTGCTTAACAAAGGCTGCTTTCTACCCAGAGGAAGAAAGAAAAGCTATTCTGGTATTTTAATTTTTTTTTTTTAACTTAGGAATTTGAAAAATTAACAAGGTGGCTGTGCAGTGTTGGTCCAGTCTAATATTCTATCCTACTGCCCTCTTGTGTTTCCTTACATTGTTAATTTAAGAAGCTTCTCAAAAGAAGACAAAAATGTTGATGGCAGAAAGCTATGACTGTCTTAACTGGAGGGGATTTTATTTCTTAACATGGACATATGCTTTGAACTACAAGCAGCTGAATATAATCAAGCTATTTAAACTTTTCGATCTGTTCAATTAGCAGGAGATTTTCTCATGCTTTCAACAGCAGTTTCCATCTCTGGAAATGTTCAAAAACCCAACTGCTGTGGGTGACCCTGCTTTGAGCAGGGGAGTTGGACTATACAATCTCCAAAGATTCCTTCCAACCTCAACCAGCGAGGTGTGATTCAGTAATCTTAACTTTTAAAACCTTATAAACACTTGACTGCATTTTACATATACTACTTTGCTCCTAACAAGATACACATATTTTATTTTCCTTGACAATGTAACATTACAAAGTCTAAACATAACTGTTTTGTTAGTAACTCCAACCACTATGGCGTAAAATGGGTTTACGAGCGTGAAAAGTTTTCCTAAAGACAAATGTTAAAGTTCTTTAAATGATTCTGTGGAACACATTGACAGATGTAGCAGCACAATGTCAGATTCCCATTTCCCTCCAGTGAACCTACTTCAGAAGTGTTCAGTTCAGAATTCAAATGACAAAAGCTAAACCGGCAATCTGAACTGCTATCTCATTCAGTATCACATTTCCCAGCGTACCGTCTAGGCCATGGACACAGACTATAAGATGTATTCCTTCCTCTGAACAGTCATCTTCTTCCATACTGAAATAAGGTATTGAAGAAGCCAGTTTGAAAACATCACTGTACATAAATCCAGGAAGTTTAAGTTGCTTCAGTTCTTCTTTAGCCTGTAGGAAACTGGAACAAAACCATGGTGATGATAAAACATTTACTATTGCCAGACAAACATAGGGTCTCCTAGGAAACAGGTTTCTACTCTTTTTATTTTGTCTTCCGTGCAATTGATATGAAGGGAAAAAATATTTTTATCAAATTACTATGTTCAGAAAACAAGCCAGTTCCTCTAAATATTTTTTTATTGCAGCTTCCTACAGCCCCTTTTCCTCTGTAACAAAATCCCTATCCCAAGCTCTACTCTCTTCTTTCTTTCGAACACCTCTGCAAACTCTGAAGCATTTCTAAAACCACTGAAAATTCTGGGTTAGTTCTGGTCTTGACCAAGCAATAGCTTTGTTTAAATACAGTAACAGAATTACAGGAATTATAATCAACCAGAAGTCAAAGTAAAGATTTCCACTGACTTTTGATAATTCTTGTCAAACTTGGAACCTTTTTTCCTAGGTCAGCAGAGAGCTGGAGCTAGTGCTAAAAATGCTTACCAGAAAGTCCCTCTGGTAGGCTGAATAACTGATACTTGCTTCAGAAGCAGCCTGATCCAGACCTCTGATCTTTCACATATCATATGAAGGCATACACTATATGGTTTCTCATAGCTGAGCTCCCCATACGCTAGGAGTTCCTAGTGTTCCTCCCTTTCTTCCCCTTCCCTTAGTTTTTTGTGTATGACCTTCCTACCTAATTAATTGCACATTAGTTTCCCTGCAGCACTTAGGACTGATGCTTCCTTATGCTTCTTTCCCTCCTCAATCCACCTGTTCTGTGTGATCCCTCACAGCATCATGCTGTATCTCATCCTTTTCCCCCTGCTCACTGTCTTCCTAGCATTATACTTTTTGTTCTGTTTTCCTAGCTTTATCTTTAGCTCATTCCTCACTAATTGGCAAAAGCAAGCCTCAGTGAAGTCAGCCTAAACAGAAACCATTGCAGGCAGTTGGTCTTATCACTCTGCAACATACGTTACTTGGTTTGTACTCATGGCATGTTTTCTGAACTGAACGTACCAAGGTTGGTTCTCTATGGAGCAGGTCGTGCCCCATTATCTCATGCTCTGGGAGATTGTTTCACCCAAGGCCAAGTCCTTCATTTTACTTCGAGTTCCCTCTTTCTTTTATTGTTATAGAACAGCTTATAACAGTCTCTGCTTTTAATCTCTCCCATTCCACACTAGTACCCACTCTCCAGTATTTCAGAAGCTACTTTTCTGTCCACTTCTAACCCCTTTTCCTCCACCACTGCTCAATCCTTCCTCCTGTTCTCAGCTGCTTACCACAAACTACCTGGTCTCTTATCTCTTCTGCCTGCTTAGCATCCTCCTTGTTTCTACCTCTCTTCTAAGCCGCCTTCTTTCTGATAGCAACCTTTTACTTCCAATACAATACATTAAGCTGCTGCTTCCCATGTTTAGTTAGCAGCACGGGGTTACCAGGGAAACTCCTATGTTTACAGCAAGAGGAGGTGCAATCTGGAATTCCTGATCTTCCCCTAAATCTGGCTTTCCTAGGATGCAAATTGCAGTGTAATTTAGAGCACTATGGTCTCTGATGTGTCATATTTTGGGTATTTGAAGTTAAGTTTGAAACTTAAGGCCACTGTGTTGGCTTGCATTGCACATTTGCTTCACTTAACTAATTAGATGGGACAAATACAGAATGTTTCTGGTTTTATGTTTTTAAACTTAAAATGTATTTTCCTGCCCTTGCTGTTCTTACAGCTTCCATTTTATAAAACACCATTTTTATGCTCAGCAGCTACTACAACATTACTTTTCAGCCAAATATCGTTTTTAAAAAAAGGAACATATTAGAGAAACAAAAGAAAAAAATCATGTTTTGCTTGAAATTTGTCATACCACATGAAATTACAAGGTAACTGATAGAAGAAATTCAGTGCTAACACACTTTCTATCCGAACATCTAAAACATGACGTTACTTTAGCATACAGAATCCAGAAGCCACAGTCCTGGGGGCACTCTGGAGCCTAACCACACTTCTTTTCCCCTTCCGTACTATACTATATTAACATTATTTCTAAAAGTAAAAAAACTTTGTTTTAAAACAATCACTTACGCTAACATTTGATGTTTTGGGGAGCTTTCATACCAGGAAACAGATGAAGCTGAGCTGCAGGACATGCTGCCTGGCTGTTGTGTAATTGCATCAGATTTATTCCTTGAAGAACAGATAACATTGCAAGGAGAGTCTCTCAGAGAAGAAGGAAAAGACAGACAACCAGGGTTACAGACAGGAGGCACAGTCACTCCATCTCGCAGATGCTCACTATCAATCTTTTCAGATCTCAGGGTTCTCTCTTCTGCTGAGCCATGATCCTGGTCAGCACTGGAAGCTCCATTTAATATACTATAGTCTGTTTCTTCATAATACCCGTTTTCAATCATTTCTTGATCTTCCTCTTCTTCCTCATCTTGCTGGGAAGAGCAAATAATTTGTTTTTCATATGTTTCCTTTTGAGGGCTACCAGGATCACTGTTGTCCATAAGCCAAATATCTGAAATATCTGTGCTGCTTCGAGAGCCAAAATAGTTTTCGATGAGCCCTTGCTTTACGAAGTCAGTACTTCTGGTTGGAGAAGGATTATCTGTACCAGTTTCACTTTTACCTACTGACAGTTCTTCAGATGTCTCCTTTAGTTCTAAAGGCTCGTTATGTTTTCCTTCATTTGTTCTTTCAACCCCATACACTGCATTTTCAGATGAAGAACCTGAAATAACAGATGGCTCACTCCTAGAAGTAATTTCCAAACACAATTTAACTGTTTCTTCTGTAGTGTCAAGATGCCTTTCAAGGTCCTGAGAGTCCTTGCAGGTTGTGCCAAGGTCTGCCTGTGGGCTGTAACTTTTCACATCAGTAGATGTATCCTCATCTGAAACAACTAAGTGCAAAAGATCTTTTGCTCTTGAGAGCAAGGAACGTATAGTCAGAGTCTTGTTACCCGACTGCCCTGAAAATACAACACACTGTTGCTGCAAATTGGTGTTTGATTTTCTACTGTCATCACATTTTGGCAAGTCAATTGCTCCAAGATCCAATACTGTTTTACTGTCACTTAGCTGGTATTCAGGTATAATAGTTATCTTTGAATTCTCATCAGGTGACAGCTCATCATCATCTGAAGGCAGAGAATTTATGGATGTCAGGGATGACTGTATTTCACTTACAGCACTGGTACTCTCAGTGCAATGGCTTTCTATTGTGTTTTTTATAGCACAGTCTGGTTTTAGTAAAAGCTGAGGAAATACTCTCTCACCACTATACGCACTTTGACCTTGAACATTTTCAAAAACCTGATCAGGGTTCGGGTGAGTTGCAAAAGAACTTGGTTCACTTTCTACACCTGAATCTGAAAACCTAGAAGAGGCATATGCCACACTAGCATCTGGTAATTTAGTCATGTCTCCACTTGCAGGAAGTTGACTTTCTTTAGTAGAAAAAGTAGGTTGATTACTTTTCATTTTCGTCAAGATGTCACTGGTATGTCGGAAGTTTCTTTCGTGAACATCTTCCTTTTCAAGCACTGGTTCCTGCTCTCCTGAAAACAATTTATTTCCAGATTCTGACGATTGAATATTGGATATCTGCAAATTCTCTCCTTTCACCGAATCCTGTGGAAACTCAGCCCATGATCCAATGTGAACAGTTACTTTCTCCCCTTCATAGGGATTCCTATTACTTGGTTTGACCTCAATTGTCCTGACTCCTGAGGAAAGTGGTTGACCTCCATGACAACCTTCAAGCATACCTCTGGGTTGTAGAGCACTATCTGCTTGTATAGTTCCAGAACCTGTCTGGGAGATAGTAAGTCTACCAAATCCAGACACAGTTTCACATTGCACAGGGCTACCCGGATCTGGTTGGACATCTTCCATCTTGGCAGACTTTTCCTCAGTTCCAGATGGCAAAAATGGTATTTCTCTTTGACTTATTTGCCTTGTGCAGGTCTTTGTATCACAAGGAAATCCACCTAATACAGGGTCCAGCCCTTCGATAACACTGTATGAAGGCCTGCCTTCTGAGCTTCTAGAGGCATCTTCCAGTGCTGCACTTTTCAAACATTTGTAGCCTACTAAGACCACAGAGTCCTTAGGGTTCTGTTTCACGACTTTTTTTGTGTTTTCAGGCTTCATTGTTTTCATGAGCTTGGTAACCTTAACTTTGGATTTATTTGTATCTTCATTTTTCCCTTTCAAAGTTTTTGTTAGCATCTTCTCACTTTCTGAATGCCAAGGGTTGGAGGCACCTGCAGGTCTTATTTTCAGTTCTGGGCTAGTAATACCAGCTACAAAACCTTCTTCAGATTCAAATTTATCCAGTTTATTGGGGTCTGACCTTGGAAGACTCTGAGCTACCAACCAGGGTACATCCAGATCTTTCACCAAAACCGAGAGGGATTAAAAAAAAGTAAGAAAAATAATTTTTTACAACAAGATTATGCAGGTCACTGAAGCAATAAAACACTAGTAATTACAGAACTTTATACATCCTCAAAACTAAACAAACATTTCCTAGCAAACAAATGTACTCCTTTAAGACAGCAAGAAATGTAAAGAAAAATACTCTGATTTTATGTAATTTTTTTCTCACTTCTTCAATAAGAAAACTGCACTGTGAGGTGTGTTTACCTTCAGTAATTGAATCTAAATATCGATCTTCAAATATTATAGGCAAGGAGTTCATATCTCCATCTAATTCACTGCATTCAATAGGGAGGGGTGGAAGAGAACTGCAGAAAGAAGTGTTTTTGATAGCTGCACACATCTGTAAATGACTTTGAGCACTGAAAGAAAGGAAAAAGTCCTACATGAAAATAGAACTATTTATTTTTACATTAACAGAAATTAGCAGTAGTTTAATTCACTTTAGTAGAAGCTTTTCTACTAATTAGTTATTTCATAGCTTTAATACTTAATAATGTTCTATATAACTTTCATTTAAAAAGTTCCAATCTGTATTTAGAACGTAAGTTCCTCTCGAACTTCTTAAGTATTTTTGCAAGACAGTACTTCTACACAACATAAGCTATAGAGTGATTGTACTACAAGCTACGTACTGTGTATTTCAAAAGGCTACTTACTGTAGTTCTTGATAGGCAAGGGCAGCTTGCCTAGGATGCTCAAGACAAAAGAATGCTTCTGCAAATCTGCGCACCTGCAAGATCCAAATAAAGTTAGAGCTTATTTTCTATTACACACAATTTTTGTAAATCCACCAGCATTCCTACACAGCAATGTTATTAATTTTTATGTATTACATAGACAGTTAATTACTTTTTTTTTTTTAAACATTCAATCTGAATAGGAGGGAAGATGATGTCACAGACAAGACTTGTGACTGAAATGATAATTTTAATTTGTGCACTAGACAACTGAGGGGAATTATATGAGATTTGACTGCCTGGTGAAAACTTGATTACCAAGAAATCAATCAATCATCCAAATCAGGCCCACCTGAAACAATTACACACAAAAATATTACAAGAAATTTCAATGAGAAGAAAGGAAATAACCATTTGATGGACACTTCTGAACATGCTTGAGGATTATCTTCACAAGTAGAAAACCAGTAGGTATTAAGCAGTTTCAAAATACAGAGATGTATGAGTTTCAAACTTTCCATGAATACTCTTTAGCCCACAGTAAACTACTGTCCAAAAAAATATTTTGTTTGTAAAGATTTTGGCCGCAAATGACAAAGACAATAACAAAATGTATGCTAATTACAAGCACTGTATTCAACACTTGATTGTATGCCTGAAGTCAGTAACCCATACAATACTAAAATAGTATTTTATAACATAGGGGAACATATTTTGTTATCATCAAATTCACAGAGTGGAAATAGCGTGAATTATACAGCAATTTACTACAAATAAAAACATAATCAATGTCTTGAAAATGCAGTAGCTAGAAACCCCAAAGTTAAGGTTTTACAAGATAAGATTTCTCACATTTCCAATATTACATAAAAATATTAATTCAATCTAGATGCATTTTTTTAACTTTAATTTTTGCAACTGCCCAATTACGTGCATCAAAAAAATTAAAGTTCAATACAGTACAACAGTATCTTGTTTGTTGTACCATGACATAGAAAAAAGACAATGTGTTGTACAGCAGCTCTTGGCAACTGCTTGTGCCTCGACTTGGGCATAAACATCAATTTGTTTGTATCAATTAAAACAAAATTTCTACCCCACTTAGAGAACCACTTACGTAGCTAGTCTACTTAACCAATCATTTATTTACCAACCACTTCCTGGCCACCTACTCCTTTATTTCTTCAATATACTATGGGTCCTCCTCTTGAGTTATCTAATTTCCCATGACCATGAGAGGTTGCAGCATATCTCATGGAGCAGGTATCAGGCCTAATTCAGTTCCCTCAGCTCTTCTACTTCACTCAGAGCTGCATCCAGCATCCATGACCATCCTGAGCACAGACATAGCACTAGGATAATGCTGTGCACTAAATGGCAAACATTAGGCTTTCAGGACCACATTAACTTCTGTTCAGAGACAAGCACTTGCAGGGGGGTTAGTTTTCCCTCCTGATACAGTGCTCAATATGCTTTTAGAGAGAAACATTTGGATGAAATTTTATGTTCTGTAGCTTCTGCTTTTTCCTCCTTTTTCTTTTCATAAAAGAAAAACTTGGGAAAAAAATTGCTCTAAGGTGCTTAAGAAAAAACAACCCCAAACATGAAATCCCCAACCTCTAACCTGCACTAGAAGCTGAAAGTCCTGTCCCACCCTCCCAGAATTCAATTTACTGTATTACATGAAATTAATCTCAGTCATAACATCATCTGTGAATAGCCATGGAAAATGTTTTGAAATAAAAAGAAAACAATTCCATACTGTCTTGTAAAAGTAACTTCCATTCTCACCAGTGACCAGACATGCACACAAAAGAGATATCTGCTTTCCTAGGAGTTTATGCATACACACGTGGAATTAGAATTGGTGTTCTTAAGTACTTCCTCTGTGTTTTCCCAGCTGGCTTTTCTAAAAAGACAGCTACCTTCCACATACATGATTTTGTCAGAGCTAATCCCCAACCTTTCCTCAAGAAAAGGAGAAGACTGTTATATAATAAACTTAGAGACCATTTTAAAAGTTAAAACCTAGATTTTAGAACAATTGATCATGAAGAGTGGACTGGTTATCATTTTACACCAGGCAATTTAAAAATTAAAGATCCTTATCAGTCAGGTAATTGGAAATAAAATCGTAACAGGAATATTGCCCAATTAGTAGATGTCTGTGGTTCAAGTCAAGAAAAGAGCATAAAGCTGTTTCCCAGGAAGAAAGCAAGGTGGTTTTGACTTTAAATGGGAGCACTCATTTTACCATATAAAGTAACTGGGGTTACACAGAGAACAGATCTTTAGAATTCTGCCACTCTCTCCAACAGAAAAGGAAGGCTTTTTTTTGTTTGCTGTAAATTCTGTTTGTAATTTTTTAAGTAATACCAGTGCTTCTGAAGAAAATCTGATTACCATCTCTAGACAGCTCTTGGCAGAAGAGCAATGGTATAAAACTAGTTGAAAGCATGCTCCAAAAGCCCACAAAAATCAATATTAAATAGAGGAAAAAAACCCCAACAAAACAAAAGCCAACAAACCAACAGTATATTATGTTTAGTCAGTGCTTAATTTGTGAAAGGATTGAGGCATTTACAAGGGTGCTGTTAAACACGCTCTGCAGAACCAGAACAGCTACCAGCTGGTGCTACTGACTCAGGCGCTACTGACTTGCGCTGACTCCACAATGACTTTGCAGGAGGAAATTGTATCTGCTGCTTCTAGCCCCTACAGACTTTCCAAAATTAAAGTTGTTACGGTCCTCCCAACGCAAACAGAAGAGGAGGAGAAGAAAATGCTGTGGAATATATATTGAGCCCCTGCCCATTTTTGAGTGGCAGTCTGAGATCTTAGTTTTCAGTCCTCATATTTTAAGACTCAAACTGAAAGAAGTAATTTTGGAAGAGTGTGTTCAGACCTAACAGAAGATGTCACTATGGAACAAAGACATGAACTGGTTTATCGTGCAAACTTTCTGTAATATAAAATGACATACTCTAAGCATTTTTTTCAATGAAATACAGTTGTAAACCTTATCAGTGTGATAAGGTAGTTGATGGATGTTCTAGTATATACACTCACAAGGCAGATCATTTCTGATATATCTCCTCTTAAAATCCTACTTAAGGGACTTTTCAAAGCTTATGAACATTATAAATTCTTAATTCAGAAGGAAAGTAGACTTTGTTTTATGATGCAAGCAGGCAGTCTAAATGTAGCAGGGAATTAAAATGCAGGGTGAGCACTAGGCATGGCTCCTGCAGAAAAATACATCATTCTGCACAAATACTTCTTACTCCACAAACTGCAACTTCCCTTCTGAACTGCATTTCTTATTCAAAAGATTAATGAATTGGTTTGTAAACAAAAATAATGGATTTTATATATTATATTCCAAGAACACGCTCTAACAACAAGCTAACAAATGCAATACAGCAGCTCCCTTTATGATTCCAACTAACTTTCCCAAATAAAGCTAGAAAAATTAGAATCTGGAATCTAATTTTGATACACATTTCCATAACAATGTGTCTCAGTAAGAATATGAACATGCCAGAGTTCCTAAAGCCACAACCAATACTTACTCTTAACGTGTGATGCTCTTGGGCTAGTAATGCTGTGACCTTCTCTTGTAAGGTAATGACCTCCAGAAACTGCCCCCAGAGAGCCATTAGAAGTGAGCAAAGCTGAGCAAGATTCATATTTATAAGTTCTGCCAGTTCATCAGGATTTTCCATTTTCTGAAGTCAGGAAAAAATATTTACACAATTAACAGATGAGACCAAAATGTACAGAGAAGAATAGAAAAAAAGTTTACTTTATCTTAGTGAGAATTTTAATTTTAAAAGTAACTTCCAAATAAGACCTGATTTGGCTAAGTATCAGAATTTAATTACACACTAACAGATTATTTTGTATTGCTTTAAATATTATCCAGTTGTCTTTTAGAATTTGGAATCCCGACCTTAGATTAAAGCAACAATTCCAGTCGTGGCAACAGTAACTGAGTTGCAACTGTTGTATTTCCTAACATGCAAACATACAGTGTGCCTCAAAGGCACAGGAATCAGAAAACAGAAAATAGATACTCACTATGTTAGTCCAACTTCGATACGATTGTAAAAATTTCATAGAGACATCTCCATTACAGAATAATCACAACTCACTGTAACATTTCAGTGATGCTATACATCTACATACACTTTAAGCATAATCAGGAAGTACAGACTTCCTAGAAACAGAATCACAGAATCATCTGGTTGGAAGAGACCTTTAAGATCATCGAGTCCAACCATTCACCCTGCACTGCCAGGGTCCCTAAACCATGTCCCTCAGCACCACATCCACACGCCTTTTAAACACTTCCAGGGAAGGGGACTCCACCAATTCCCTGGGCAACCTGTTCCAATGCTTAATGACCCTCTGTGTAAAGAAATTTTTCCTGATATCCAACCTAAATTTCCCCTGATGCAACTTAAGACCATTTCCTCTCGTCCTGTCATTTGTTACAGGGGAGAGGAGACTGACCCCCACCTCACTACAACCTCCTTTCAAGTAGTTGTAGAGAGCAATAAGGTCTCCCCTGAGCCTCCTCTTCTCCAGACTAAACAATCCCAGTTCCCTTAGCCACTCCTCATAAGTTCTCCAATCTCTTCACTAGTTTCATTGCCCTTCTCTGAACCTGCTCCAGAGATCACGCCAAGACAAATTCAGTGTGAAACAAGGTTTTCTTTCTTAACACTGTACTGTAACCCTGCAATACAGACCCACGCCAGTCAACTGTAAACTGCTAGGCTTATGTTCCCTGTGCTGTTTTAAGAAAAAAACAAATTTTTTTTTTCAGAAACTCATTAGAGCCACATAGGGAATTGAGATAAAGGGTTTAAAAAGGAAAGATAGTAAAGACTGAACCCTAGCAATATTAAAGAGCAAGTAGAAGAAAGAATTGCAAATACTGAAACACCAACATAGCCAGCAAGAGTGGAAATAAGAGGAACCTTAGATGAAAACTGCACAAAAGAACAGAAAGGAGAAAATGGAAAAAATATAAACATACTTTAGCAAGCTAAGTGAGAAACTAAAGAATTCACAGAAGCTATGTAAATGTAAAAAAAAAACCAAACCCTTTTAATATATAACGTAAGATAATTAGTTGCCCATAGAGAGCTAACTGTGCTGGCTCTGTCTCCAGTTACACAAATGATATTCATTCAAAGCCAGTTCCTTGCAGTTACACTACTACTACAGTAACAAAAGGTAAGCCTGCTCTTCAAAAGCTCGGCAGATGGCCCACTCAGCAGCAAAGCAAGGACAACTTTCCAAAAAAGTTTTAGAACCTTTGGTTTAAACTTCGCTGTGACAAGGAAATCAGTTGTTCAGCTGGGGCTAGTTCTGACTAAGGAGAGAGTTGGGGAGACAAATCTAAGTAATCTGAAGTAGACAGTGTTTCCTTGAGAATGTAGGGAGAGCAGGAGAAGGAGACAGTATCACAAGTCCTCCCAGATGAGGGATGACTTGGAGAATCTGTTATGGTACTGCTGCTTGATCTTCAACATTGTTATTTGACACCATCAAAACCAAAGAACTCAAATTATAATTGCAGCAAATTCAAAGTGTGATTTTAATACAAGTAATACACCTTTCCATAATCAGTTTCATGACATATAAGAGTTACCAAGTCAACTACTGATGAGCCAAGCCACCAGAACATTCATTAAGTTTTGGAGTCAGTTGAGCAACTTCTTTCTCTTTGAATGAGGAAGAGCTGAAATAAGCGTTGGCAAAAACCACACAGGATGTTATCACTGAAACAAACAGTTCATTCTAAAGGAACATAAGAAATCAGCATACTCTACTTTTATAGTTATTTTGCTTATTTAATACTTGAAAAAAAAAAATGTACCTTTACTTCTTCACACAATTCTGTAAGACGAACTTCTACATCTACGTTTTCTGGAAAGATGAGAGGGCATATCCATGAAAAATGTATTTTCCAAGTTGCAGAGTAAAATCAATTATCTTACCAAACAATTTTAAAACATTAAAAAGAACTCGTCAAATAAAACCCGAAGCCATACTAAGAGCCACAGTCAACTTCAAATCAAGTAAATGATAAACTCCCATTAAACTAATTTCTTCATAATTTCTGATATTGAGGGCAGAACACAATCAATTAAAAAAAGGTTTGCAATTGAGTATCATGATCATTTACCATGATACCTTCTCAAGGATACAAATTTTCCATTTAAAATTATCTATGAAAATACTGTAATTTAGATTATACAGTTTGCAGATTATCCATTGAGAGCTGCTCAGCTATTCAGCAGCAATGTCTTCATTCACAGCCAAGGTTTACATAATCAATTCCTCTTCTACCTCAGATTTTCCAGAGGTTAACTTACTCCAATAACATGTTTCTACAGTATATTATTTACCTATTTAAATTTATATAAATACAATTCTTTAATTGTCTGAGGAATCATATTTTAGTCAAATAAAACCATTCTTCAATTGATCTTTCTTTCAAGAGCTTAATATTAAAAGCAAATCAATATTCCATAGTATGGCAGCTTAAACTGGATCTGGACCTTGAATGACTGACTTAGAAAGAAAAGGGATTTATTCCTTGAAGTAAGATATTTTTCCTTGTTAATCATTCCTAGTCTACTTACGGGAATCTGATCTATTTTATAATGATTTGTTACTATGTTTTGATTTCCTTTTACATCTGAGGTACCAGTAACAAGGGAACAATCTGTAAACTCTAAAACTCTCTGTAACAAGTACTTATATTTAAATTAATTTCTGAAATACAGTATTAAGGAAGAAATCTACAATGTTGCTTGAAAACATACACCATACACCAACAAAATATGCCTTGAAACCCACAATAATAAATTTAGGATATGGATAATGAACATAGGTTTACTCAACTTGTCTGTGAATGAAACCACCTAGATTTGGTAAGTATATCTTGATTTTCAACCAACTGCACCCATTATACTTAGGTTTAAACTTAATGCCAAACAAATTAGCTCACACAACTCAAAGTTCTGAGAAAAAATACAAACTGCAGAAATGCATGAAGTTCTCAAAACAAGTTTAGAAATGCTTTTGAAAGAAACTACACACATTTGCATTAGCTAAACAGTACTTGATGATAATTACTCTCAAAATATATAAAAACAGTTGGGGATCTGATACTACTTTTGGTGTGTTTATGGCCACACAAATTTTGTCATTACTGAAAAAATTATATGGTTTACTTATGAGACATAACACTGTTCATTTGTCTTGTTTGTCACACTGCAATTGAGAATAGGCTTTGAACAAAATTTAAAACTCTGAAGTCTAAAATAGTTATGGAAAATCCCAAGCCACAATGTTATATTAAAGAAAAAAAAGACAAAATAGAGACAATACAAGACAAAATGAAATTCAGTACTAACATTCTACAGTAGTAATGTTCACCCAGCAAAAATGGGATGCAATTTTGCTGGCTCTGCTAAAAAATTGTTTTGTTTTCTTTTTAGAACAAAACCAAAACAGTTACACAGTCATAGAAGATTAAGCTGGTGACCTATTATGAGACTGAACTGACATTTTATTCTTTTGACTTGAGATACCAGAAGCAACATGAAAGATTTCTCAGGAAGAAGAGGTATTAGTCTTTAATTAACTTAAAAAATTGAGTCTGTGACGAATTAAATGAACCTAAAACTTTTAGCTATTTTATTTAAATGGTGAAAACTGACTGAACTTTTCAATCGTTTTTGTTTAAAACAACACTAAACAAAAAAAAAGTAATAATTTCTCACTCTACTATCTATATTCAGCCTAGAAATAAGTAGCTCAATCCTGCAGACCTTGTCAAAGTGCAACATAGGCTCACTATGGCTGAATAGTGAAATAGTGTCCCTGTTTACAAAATAATGTAATATTTTATATAATTAATAGAATATAATATTTTATATTATTAATAAAGTTCTGAGGGGTTATATCACCTGCATTGAAAACATACCTAGGTAGGCGTCGCTTTGGGTTCGTGGATATTTTCTTCTGAGAAGGCGCTCATAAAGGACCTGCATGCTGGCCTTGGCTAGTTATAGGGATTGCACACACATGACTAGTTACTACACTCCTTTTTTTCATCTATGATTTATTATTTGCCGTAAAGTTAGTAAAAAAGCTTATTGCTAGCCTAGCTATTAGTGCAGTTAGATCCGAATGAAAGCATATAATTTTATTGTAGATTCTAGATTAGGTATCACTCGTGATATACATCAAGGTAGCATTTTTTACTTCCTGAAATCAATAATACTTAAATGCTCAATTACATTTACCTAGTCCAACAGCTGTCTGCACATGCTTCTGCAAAATCACTGTCTTGTGTTAAAATTATATGACAGAGCAATAGCAAAGCAAACAGAAGAAACAAAATTAAAGAGATAATAATTTAATTTAAAACAAAAAGTGACAGTTCTGGGATTTAAACAGGACTTGAGAGTCTCTTCTGCAATGCCCATTTAAAACTTTACACATAAAATATCTTCTATGAAACAGTTGATTTATTTTAAAATTTAAAAATAAATGCAAATGACAATTGTGTACTTTGTGAAGTCCAGAGAACTTCAATTTCTTGATAAACATCACAGCTTTTTTTTTTTTTACCATTGATGGATTTTAGAAAAATCAGCATTAATAGTAGGCATTAGTTATTTTTCACGAGCAAAAGATGAGTAATAGTAGCATAATTAATATTTACATTAATAGTCCTTTTTGTTTTATCAATTGTCCCAATCAATGCTTATACAAAAAAAAAAAGAAATAAAAGGCAAAAAAAATTACAAATATCAAAACAAAGTAATTCTAGCAGAGACTTAAAAAGTAACAAACAAACAAAAAAACCTCCACAGGAAATAAACTATTAGCAGAGTGTGTACAATGAATGTTAAGTGTAAGTAGCAATTTTCTCTTCATATATTTATTTTGAGAATTTCTGTTCAAGCTTCCATTCCTAAAGGTACGTTAAATTACCCACAGAAAAGACAAAGGTCTGACTCAAGTACCACTGAAGCTTATGAAAATGTTTTTCATGACTTCAATGAGGTTTGAAATAGGTGACTCAATGGCCCACTTTTTTCTATTTCATGTATATTTTGTAGGAATGTTTTAGGGGAATTGAAATATTTAAGTATCAGGATTTAGTCTAATCTATCCTTACAACAGCAATAGTGCCAACAGATTCTATTTGGGAAAAAAGCATATTTTGTCCTTAAAAGGAAGACTAGGTGTTGAGTCATTCCTTTAAGAGGGAGTTCCCCTCCATGGAAATATTCTTTGCACCAAAACTGTAGCAGTATTTTTGCTTCTATAAAGAAAAACCCTTAGTTTCAGGTATTCTTCTATGCACAGACGTGTAATGCAATCTCTCCCTCAGATATGTTTCCATTGTAATATTCTTCTCAAATCAAAGCTTACAGAGCTCCGATTTTTATACAAATATACCATGTTTCCTTATAACAAACAAACAAGTGCAGCATGCTACTTGGATTAAGAGTTCCTCTAACCTTCTCACCACTAAACACAATCATTTGAAATAATAGAGCAAATCAAGACCACAAGAAAAAATGTATATGCGTAAATTCAGGCTGTTATCTCCTCATTTTATTACTAATGTGACAGTACTTTTTTCTTTCTCATTCTTTTTCTTGAGTTATTAAATTCCAGCTCAGTTTGAGCAAGAAGATTTTAGATATGCAAGATGCAGGAAATCAATGTCAGTTTAGTCTGGAAGAGGGTGTTCTTAATAAACACCGACAGGAAAGTGATGCATTTTATTAAATTCAACATACCCAGTTCAACTCGGTGACAAGAGGGGAGCTCCTTTGTTATCATAATGAAATAGCTATGTAACCCTTTGAAAGCAAGCAGCAAACTGGCACAAAGCGTATAGTGGAAATTATAGGCATGGCTGAGGAAAGACTCTGAAACAACAAAACTGCAACCCTAAAGAGAAAGAGAAACATGAGGCACATATTAATTTTGTACAATAAATGTAGTGTTAATGGAATAACAAAGAGGACAAATAAGCAAATTGCCTCTTTTCACAAACCTCATCCATACTTTTGCGACTTTCAATGGATTGCAATATATTAAAATAGAAGGTTAAACATTTAATATTGTAAGCTTTCCATCTGTGTGTTCCTGAAGTGTGTAACATAGCCTTTTGGAACAACTTTTCTCATTTCCCACATCACATGGCACACCGAAGTAACTCTAGCAAAGTTCATTCTTTGTCAAGTTGTATTTCTGCAGGAAAGATAAAATTCATGCTGCCCAACAACATATACAAATAAAATAGTAAACTGATATATTCTTACATCTGCTGATAACTGTTTTGTGTAGTTATTGCCAAAGACCACACTTTCAAGAGATGGAATCACAGAGTCCCTGTTTTGTGCTGGTGCGTTCCTGTTCAACCATGTATTCTTCACCGGGCGAGGAAAGCTGCAAAAACACGAATGAACTGATAATTTGAACATACTATGTGTTACAAAACTACCATAGTTAAAACAAAATCTTGTTTTTTCTTGAGAAGTAGTAGACCCTCAGTAAAATCCTGGAAGTTCCTAGCACAGTGGGCTGCACTTGTAAATCCCCTCAGGATAGTCCAGATATCTCAGTTCAGTCTCTGGTACTGCACTAGGGAAGCAGTGCTTCTGAAGCAGTTCTCTTCCAAAAGCATGTGTCCAGCTAGTTGGAGAAATTTAAGAAAGTATTGCCCCCAACTGTTCTGTTGCCATTTCTCACCGTGAAGGTCAGCAGACTCTGTGCTAGGAGCTCTTCCTCATTATTTCCAATGAAAACTCAACTAATTTAAACAATATTTCTGAGAGTTTTAAGGCATAGAGATAAATTTTGAACTGAATTTTCTGCCATCTTCACTACGAGTTCTTTACTTCCTAAAGGTGAAGCAGCAGCAAGCAGCCACGAAGCTGTCATACACTGTCATTGCTGTTTTCCTAAGGGATGCCTGATGTCTGCCTACTGACAAGAGCCCATCCTGAACCCCTGGGAGAACAGAGCACCCTGCAACAGTAGCCTTGTGAGAACAAAGAACTAGGAAAAATGAATGGAAGATGAATGAACACAGTAAGTGCAGAATTTTAGATAATGGGCAGAAATAAGCAATGACAGGTTAATAAAAAGAGTACGCTGTAGGGAAGCAAGTGGAATTAACTCCTCTTTTGCAAGGAAAGTGTCAATACTGGTTGTGCACAAGAGAAGGTAAATGTGGATGCTACTCTGAAAATGAAAACACTCAAAAGGCGACCCTCTAGGAAACGAAGGTGTGTCAATCATGTGAGTATGACCCAAACAGAGGAGCAACTGTCACCAAGTAAAGCCCAAAAGACAAAGGGAAAGAAGTCTGCAATGTTCAGGCTTTTCAAGAAAAGGTGCTCCAGAAAAGTGATATGGATATGGCAACTATGAAGTATTTGCTAAATATTACAATATGGGGTAGCCCAGTTGAAATAAAATACTGTAAATTTGAAGTTTTCTTCCTTTCTCCACCCTAAACTGATTTAAAAGACAACTTGGATCCTTAAAATACTTTTGTGAACACCAGTGACATTCTACCGTCAAGATAATGGAAGCAGCATGGAAGTTGCTGTTTTGTTTCACTATCTCCTTAACACAAGCTATACAAAGTTGAGGCTTAAAAATTAAACAGCATTATTGTATCATCACTTGAAAAGCCAGAAGCATAGGAAAAAAAATGTATTAAAATCCTCAGATTTTCTGTTTGACTTTTTAGAAGTCATCAGGGACAAATACATTTCTGACTAAAAATTAGTAACAAAACCTGGTTTTAATTTTCTGACAATGAAGTGAAGATCAACACCACAGCTCTGGGATGAATAAAGGTGAAATACTTGAATTTCACTTGTGGTATGGTGTGACAACTTACACTTTACACACATGCTGCTACTTTAAGTGCATTATTTTATCACATGAAGTCTTCAACAACACTACTAGCTTAAGTATCCTAAGTACTCCTAAGTACTTATTCCTCTCCCAAATAATGCTGCACCATCCCTTCAGATGTGCCAGTTCTGTTATTATAAAACCATGCCTAACACACATCACCAAACCAATCCATCTTGGAGACAAAAAGAAAGACAGGAAAGAAAAAAAAAAAAAAAAGCCAGTTGAATCCTGAAAACTGGCACAGTCCTACTGCACAGAACAGCTGTCTAGCACACACAGAGACATACCTTTCCATGGTGACAGGGACAACCTGTGGGAATACCCTAAGCTAAAGGTTTGGACATTTATGACACAGCCTGAATTTGAATATGAAGAACACGAAAGGCAGCAAAGATAGATATGCTAAAGAACAAGCTGTGCAAAGAACACTTCACACGTGTGACTGACTGTATGGCCCTTTTTACACACTTGTTTCTGAGATAGAGGAGTGAGGTAAACAGAGATTGCAAAAGGTGGCACAAGTCAATGAAATAAAAAAACTTCAGTAAAAATTAGGCAAAAACTATTCTAAAGATAAAATGAAATTCTCCATTCCATTTACTTTAGAAAATGGTAAATGCATCACTTGCAGACATCATTGCAACTACAATAGTAACTGAAAACTGTAAAGATAGCTAACAGAAGACGCCGTATTTATATTAATGTCACCTATTTCAGTCACTACAGTGACCAGAAGATATTCCCAATTAGGAGAAAGTATAAATATTTATACATATAAATATACATGTATAAATACAGATATTTATATTTTCCTCCACTTCTTTGGTCTTGGGTATTTTCTCTCTTCCACACTACATGCTCTTATTTCTCACAAAAACCCAAACTCAAAATTTGTTCCAGCTAGCTTTGAAAACAAGAAGTTTCTCATCCCTCTGGGCCCTGAACTCCATAATCATCATAAAGAAAACTGTATTTGCCATAGATTTAACTCCTTCCTAAGTATTTTGTTTTTATAACATTTCCATCTGGACACACAATAATTTATGTGCATTTTATTAACAAGAGATTACCTTATCAATGGCTGATGCAGAGCAACCAAAGAAGCATGAACTATAACCGATATGACAGAAAGGTAGAAGTAATCAAACATAACATTGACGTAATGATGAAGGCCCCGGTGTAAATTAAAGTGCAGCTTTAAAGTTCGGCTACTGACTGGCTGTAGTGTGCTCGGGTCATCTGGTCTAAAAAGAAATTAAAACAAAACAACATACAACTAGAATGATCATATTTAAAGTGCACTTAATTAGTAACTGATGCAGATAGCAATTTAGCATAGGTCTGTACTTCAGAATGCAAACACATCTCCCCCAGGAAAAAAAAATAAGAAAAAAAATCAGGATGAAACAAACCAGTTATGAAATCTTAACAAACTTTAGGATTGGATTTCTTTTATACCCTCATATATGTCTAATATGAACACACTACATCTATATATAATAGATATTTAATCAGTTTAAAAAGTTATTGTTGCTTTAATAAAATGCTCTATATTTAAACTTACGAATAGTCTGTATCTGTGAAGTGTAGATCTAATATTAGCAGAAAATTCATTTCGTTAAGAGACTCCTCAATCTAAAAAGAAATTGTAGAAGCATGAAATCTTTTCAGGTCCCTTATTTATACTAATCCGAATTGTACATAATGAAGAGTTAATTGTCTGAATATAGTAAAGCTGAAAGGCAGATTACCTTCCTCTCATCTAACAGCATTTTTATTTTGAAAATCATCACGTCATTCACAGAAACTTCCTCATTTTTGTAAAGAATCTGAAATGTTTTACTGCAAACTATATTGTCATGAATTGAAGCAGGAAAGGCAAGATCTGTACCTGAAAAGAGAAACAAGTATTAATACAATTGGCCTAGAATCTGGAAACCCCAGAGCAGCTAATAAGTGGAACTATCATTTGTATCAGTTTCATGACCATTATTAAAACTGTAACACCAACAATACCAGCAAGTTCCATTTCAGCCAGCAACTACTGGAGTTTACAGGAGTGCATTTTGTTTCAAAGAAATACTGTACCAATATTTTTAATGTAATTTGCTTTTAATATAAGTCCTGGACTTAAGAATTTTTACTTTGTTCCAAATTGGTGTACAGCATTCTAGGCATCAAAAATTCTAATAAAAATCCTGACATCTGTCTGGTTTCATCCAGTATTCATATTGATTTGCAAGGTTTAACCACACTGAGAACTCTTAATTACCCACAAATGTGGCAAACAGGTTAAATGACATACACCACTCTACTGAATTAAGCAAGAATAGAGGTCATTCATTCTTTTCTTCCAGATCTTTGCATACTACTCTGGCCAGAACAGTTTCAAGTGTATCACCTGAACCTCACATTTCTCATTCAATACGACACTTTCAGTCCAGAGGCTTCAGAGAAGTGTGATAAATGATTGGGAAATCCTTTGCCAAAAAAAAAAAGGTTAGAAGACTTGTAGAAGAAAGGACAAAAGGAATGGTTTACAACAGTTATTTAGGAAGTATTTAGCATAAATAGGAAATATCATTATGGGCACTATCCTGTGAAACAACACATAAAAGAAGATGGAACTTGGAAGAACAGAAGTAACAGAAATACTGACACTTTCTTACCACTTGTCTACAAGCAGGCTCAATAACGTTAACCTTGTGTAAATTAATTGTGTAAACAGGGATGCAAAACACTTCAAAATAATTTTGATTATTTAAGAAGAATCATAAATTACATGAAAAGAATCCACAACAGAAAAAAAGTATCTGCAAAGTTTGTGCTTTACAGATCTGGGGTCTACAGGCCTCTGATAGAAAATTACTGCACCTTGCCAGCATTCACACTCTATCATCTTCATAACATCTTAGGTCAACTTCTCTTCAGGAGCTAGAAACAAGTAAAAATACTGGGGTTTGCTGAAGTGCTGTCATGCGTATCATCAATTTAGGTGTCCTGCTTACAAAGGCTGAATTATTAAAGTGTAATTCCCCTATATATAATGCCACTTCCAGCTTACATCTCTCCGTGTCATCCGTTACAGGTGAAGGGCAGAGCGGGTGTGGTTTCACATGACATGTAATCTGATATAACTGGAAAGCATCAGCAAAAGGGATCTCCCACTCCAGTTTGATACAAAAGTAGTAACCAGGTCCCACTTCCTCTGCAGTAAGATGCAGCCCTCAGCTCTGCTGACTTCAGCGTAATGTGAAACGGCTCCCTCAGAAGTGAGAGCAAAGAGTTGAAGTGGAAAAGCTGACACCAGGAGCAGGTTGAGCCACATCTATGTGGGCAGCAAGGTCTCACAAACGTGAAGGCAACAAGGCAGAACTACTATTTTTTAAGTCAGCTATGCACTGACTGGTCAAGACTATTTCTAGGCTTCCACCCACACAAAAACCCATCTCAGCAATGGAGCGGAAAATATATTTGGGAACTAATTTATTCTTGCATCATAAAAATGGACATTTCAAGCCTAACCTTCTCCTCCCTGCCTTTTTTTCTTTTCCTGAAAACCAGCCAAGCATTTCTGATAGACAGAGGACTTCAGAACAGTGTCAAATCTGAAACAACCTCATACAGGCTAGAATTACACGTTTTGCTTTTAACTTTTTAGAGTACGACTCTTATCTCCCTTCAAATTACAAGAATGGCAGGAGATGTTCACAAGGCTGGAGCTAAAGCACATGGCTTGCCCTATTACATTTGTAACAACAATCATTCTGGGTCCTAAGCAATTCTAGTGAGCTTCTACAGCACGTGGAAAATAGAAATGCAAGAAAACTGGATTTAAATTATCACAGGACCTCATGAAGAGCTGAGAAGGGCTGGCCAAGAGGTGGAAGGAGATGCAAAGGAACGGGAAGAAGGGAAAAAACCTGAGGCTCTGTATTTGACTTGAGGAAACAGAAGGAAAGAGAGACACCAAATACACGGTCTGTGGGAGAGAGGAAAACATGCAGCTAAGGTAAGCAAACTAGAGGTGACTTGTGCAGAGGCTAGGGACAGCTAGAAGTAGGCAAAATGAGTTGGACTGGAGTGGGAAAACCATGACACCGTCACAAGGGAATAGGATTTAGAACAGGTAAGTATGAGGAAGACAGAACAAGAAATAGAAAGAAAAATACAGGAAGAAGTACCTGACCAACACAGGACATCAAGAGTGAGAGCTGTTGGCTCCAGTCTAGCCTCCTCTACGGTTAACAAGCAACAGACACTTCAGATAGTGAGTCGACCCTCTTAGTGCTAGTCCTCACATAGCCTAAAAGCAGTCTTTTTCTACAAAAACCAGCAGTCTCAGTAACTGGCATCACCACTCTGAGTGGGAGAATTGTGAGTTAGAGCTACAGCATCCAGCTCTGCTAAATTAAGCAAAAGCAGCTGAAACGAATGGAAGGCAAAAGTCCTCATCAAGACCAAGCAGTATCAGATCTGCAAGAAGGACAAACTAATACCCTTGTATTTACAGCTTGAACCCTTGTCTCTGCTTTGTTGGGGCACAAACATTACCAGTAACCACCCGATAAAGCAAACTGAGGGACTGATCTAAAAAGGACCCCGGGTTTTGGGTTTGGTTTTTTTGTAAAACAGATGATTGTCAGCTGAATGAGTCCCCCAGTTGAGTTCCCCGGCCAAATCAGACACTTGAGTCAACAAAGCACCAAACAATATGAAGGTAAGGAGTGGACAGGGGGAATCATGGGCTGTTTTGGGGTTTTTTTTTGACAGCACTGCTGATCTAAACTCATATTGAATTGCAGTCTTAATGTTTACATCCTTTATGCCTAGAAACAACAGACAAAAGAGCTAACACCTATGTCACAGTTTACTAACAAGATTGCAGCTTTCTGAAAAAATAACTGAAGCGAATTCCAAAATATACCATGAAATAGAAAAATATTTTTCAGCTATATTTAACATATAATTAGGGACACTATTAAAAAAGTATGTTTTACTAAAGGATCAGTTTAGCAGAGCTAAATTCCCTAAACCACACTGAACTTTGAAGTGGTGTAATCCTGGTTCATAAGAATTATTTATTTCACACAAATCCAAGAAATATTCAGGAAGCTTGACTAAAACTCAGTATCTACGCTGTTGGTCTACTCAGAGTTACTTTTAAAATAGCCTCCAAAAATGCAGGTTTCAGAAATCTCACATCACATTTTTTCAGACTGTAGTATGTTTTTCCTCATTGAAATGCCAAGAATTCCACCTGACATTTGAAAGCAATTCACTTTTTGCTTTTCACAGCATGCTGAGTTGTGGGCTTCACAGAGCACTAACAGGTTTTTCCAGGTTCAGTTTGCCTGGACAAAGAAACCAAAAGTGAGTGCCAGGTTAAAAAAAAAAACATAAGGGAGTACGTAATTCTGTTCAAGAGCTTAAGTTTGAAGACAGCAAGATCGAATCCTTTCAGAGTCTTCCTTTTGGAAAAAAAATGGGCTTAGCAATCTGTATAAGAGTCTGTATCTGCAGTTCCCCACTGCTTTGAGGTTTCTACTTAAATGATCTGACCTTTGTCATCTTAGCCTGAAACACGGAGAAGACTGAGCAGATTAGCGGAAAAAACTAAAGACATTGATATATAGGAGTCACCATGTTTTGCTACCAGCAAAGGTAATTATACAGAGGAAAATCAGTAAACCATTCTGTAATCAACTTTTAAGTCTCATTGCTAAGAATAAGCTAGTTTTTCAGCAGGTCATCATGACACAACTTATTTTTATTGTGCTAATAAAATCAAAAACACTTTTGTATTAGTTATAACAATATAAGACAAAAAGCATGATTCCTTCATTAGCAAGGCAAGATAATGACCTCATTTACTAAAACTTTTTGCACTTACCAGTGGCATGTAACAAGCTAGCTTCTAATTTGTGTGGAATTCTTGGAGAAATTTTCATAGATGCACGAATCTGGTAAAAACTAAAGTAAAAGACAGTGATTTGCAACACGTGGTACAGTACATCTCATTTACCATATACAGCTACATACAATGACAAAGGCAGGAACGGAGAGTGAGAACGAGGAACAGGGCAAGGAAGTCTATGAAGCTTAAAATAGTCTTATTTTGACTCTTCATCCTGTTGCTTTTTTTTTTCCTTAATCATTAATCAAAGCGGCAGCCAAACACATGAATAAAAGAAGGAAGCCTCAATACAGAGCTAGTCTTTCCATGCTCCACAGTGTGGAGAGGAAAATATTTATGGAGATACATGGTAAACTACACTGCAGAACCAATATGAATGAAAAAATCAGGATTTTCAGCTACACTACAACTATCTCAGAAGGATCCACCACGTAGCACATCTACAGAACTGCTGTAGCCAGTTCTGCTGCTGAAGGACCTATTCGTGAAACTGCGACATGACTCCGCCTCCCCTTCCAGGATCCCCAGAACACACACCACTTAGCAGATGGCTCTCTACATTGTTTGTGGCCACCAGATACATTAGAAAGTGCAAATAAAGGGTCACAATAGGCAAGATATGACAATACTTGCAATGTTAAGACACAGCACTATCACCTTTATGCTATTAAAGGCAGGAACTGCAGGCTTAAAACCTAAAATTAAAAAGACCAACAGAAAAGTCTTTTGGGTCTCTGCCCCCATCTTTAAACAGTTTTGAATCTTATTCACCTCCATACTGTTTCCAACTTTGATTTTCATCTGTGAAATCCCTAATTGTCACTCATACTGATCTTACAGAAATCTTTACATAACACAAGCACCCCTAAATACACTTAGAGGACACATTCTATTCATCTCATCCCATTTCAGATAATTTATTTGTGATTGAGCTTCAGCTCCTCAGTGAGCTGACGTGACTCAGCTCCACAAACACTAACACCAGCGAAAGGGCGGGAGCAAGAACATTCACAAGTAGGGAATAAGACGACAAAATCCCCACCTTTTTAGGCAGAATCATGGTACTAAATGCCCTTACGAATGTGCAATTTAGCCTTTGTATTCCACTCAGGGTGTACACTCACTCACAGTCTTATGGCTCATTTTCATCATCTCCACTTTCTAAATCCAAATTACTCTTATCTATTGAATTATTCTGATTTTGGCTTCTAACACTTCAACCAAAGCTGACCATCCAGACTTCGTTAGCACTTGAGGAAACTGGTACTAGCCTAACAATCAACCGTTAAAAAAAATTAATTTAATCTTTCCACAAAATTAAAGTCAACTTTATCAAAGAATGCTTTATAATAGAAGATACTTAATGAACCCGTGATATTGCTAGAGATAAGAGTTGACAGCAAAATAATTCCTACCTTTTGAAAAGTGAATAAAACTTAATCTATTGCAAACTAATAATTACATATTTTGGTTTTAGCAACCCACAGGTCACATACTTCTTAACTGATTCATAAACAGTAAATTAATTCATTTTGTATTGGATTAAAAAAAATAGAAATTAACATTAACCTTTCACTGTCATCTTCTCCAGGACTGTAGGGAACTGAGATTAAGAGACCCCTCCCGACATTAACCCAGGAGGATGCAATCTGGTACACTGATGTACTACTATTCTCTGGGACAGATGTGACTTCCATCATTCAATTAGTTACTCATTTCACCTATACTGAGGACAGATGATACATAAAAAGTGTAATAGCCTCAGCAAGGAGATACTTTTCACCAGCCCGTTTCACAGTGTCATTTCTGGATCCACAGAAAACATTTATCAAGAGCCTGACACCCTCCCACTACAAGCTGCACCTTCCCTCTATTCAAATGACTAGCCCGTCATGGCAGAGCATACCACTTGTTACTTCACGTATTAAGAAAAGAATGCAAAATCATTGGTATGATTTATATTAAATATTATGTCTCAGTAGTTCAGAAACATGCCAGATATTTTACTTCATCTCACCCTAAGCTACCAAACCGGATCACTGTACTAGACTTTAAAATATCCAAAATCTGCCTCATTCTCAGTTCATGTTTAGAACCACGTGACAGCTCTACAGAGCATAAATTTAACTAAGGCTTAACAACTTTATCAAATCTGGACAGATTAATGAATTAGGACTGTAACAAGGTAAAATGAAAGGCAAAAGCAAAATAAAAACTGAACATCAAACAGAAAAAAGGTGCAATGTGATAATTCCTATTACTTAATGCAATAAGACTGGTTTGCCCTAAAAAAAAAGCTATTGATTGTTTACAATATAGGCTCAAAGAAAGCAATCAATAAAACTGTTCGTGCCTAGAACATAATTTGCAAAACCCAAAGGCTGTTAAGGACATCCTTCCTTTTCCTATTATTACTGGCTAGCAATTAATCAAAAGCAGACTATTCTACCCTTCAGCCAATAAACCCTTTACCTGCCTGACATATTTTATTTTGGGTTAATGGGAAGATGAAGGTGTATTGTTTGCTTGTTTGACACAGGTGGCTTTGACTTTCAGCAGATTTATACTTTAAACCGTTTATAAAACATTCACTTGTTAATCTGAGTAATAAAATCCTGTAGGATTTCAGCTCAGGGCAAATACGTAAATATTAATTCAAAATCTTGTGCCTAGATCTTTGAACAATTATTTAACTGCATCAAGATATTTAAATAAGAAAAACAACCTCCTACATAGTATTTACCCAAATTATTTACTGTCACTCATCTTTAAATGCTGCATACATTAAGGATCTGTCTGCAAATGAAGATCTAAGATACTGCAACATGGTTCTTTATTCACAAAGGCATTGTAATACATAAACAAATGCTTTCTAAAGTTAAGATACACATTTCTCATTTGACAGCAAACTTTAAAATAAATGTCAAAAAAAAAAAAAAAAGCAAGTCTTATCACTCTCTTCCCCTCAAGCCCTGCCTTCCTCATCTTTCTTCCATCTCTGGTTCAACTCATTAATTAATCTGTGTCACAGTGCTTCCTCTTCTATTTAAAAACAGCAACAACAAAATCAAGTCACTTTCAACTATCTCCCAGCTGCACCTTAAGCACTGTTTAGTTCTTATATACACAACTGACCCATAAACCTGATCAAGTCTATTGTGTCTGCTTGGGCCTCCACATAACAATTTAGTATCAAGGACTTGTTACTCACCTATCACATTCAATTATTAAATAATATTATTAAAATATTCCATAAATAAAATCTGAATACAGTAAAATCTCCAATATCTTGTGTAACATGAGAATGAAGGTATCCTGGATAGTAGAAAATCCCAGACAGTAACAATGCTACAGAACATGCCACTGATGGTACAGCAAATGTGCCCAAAAAGATGAAGTCGCTTGAGTCTACCAACACTTCGAAAGCCCGGTCCAGCATCTTCAAAGAGTTGACATGTGCAGACCTATTAGGCAGTTGCAGGCTTAGTACTACAAATTTTCAGTTGAGTCCATCAGTGTGTCTACACTAAAATGCCTTCCTGATGCCCACAAGAATGGAGAACATGGTACAAACATTTCAGTGGCACGACTTGTGCTAAAGCAAAGTCAGTAAGATTCACATGCCCAGCCTTGGTACAGCGCATTTTCTCTGAAACACACACCTGTAAGTCCCAGGAATGTGACAGAAGAATACTTCAACTGACACTGCACCAGTTTGGCTCCTTCTCAAGTCCTGACTCTGACAGCAACCTGGAAAAACGTTTTACTGATAATAGAGACAGGGGCTCTATGTTAAGTTCAATATGTATGTAAAACTGTTTTCCAGAGCAAAAATATTAAGAAAATAGATAGAGATTTACAATTAGCATTACGATTTTAGTAAATTGCTGAGGTTCTTAAAGCTGTGATTTTTTAGTGAAGACTTCCGAAGAATAATTTGAAAAAAAGTCTGTGTTATAACCTGTCCCTTAATCTCTCCTTTGACTGCATTAAATGAGGAAAACACCATTTTCAGATTATTAAGGGTTGCAATTTTCAGATAACAAAGAAGTCAGAAATACTTTGATGAAGATGCTTTAAAGCTACTCCCCCTGTTGTGAAGAAAAGAATCAATGGTATTCAGAAAGGTGGAATACTGTGCGAACGCACACTAATCACCTGTGAAAACAGCAGCATCCATCACTGTAAGGACCTTTTGCTCCATGAGCTGAAGCAGGATAGCTGAGTATTTCACTAAACAGAATAAAACAGAAATACCACCAAGAACTGTAACTTACAATATGATAAAAAATTGAACTAAAAGAATGGATCAGAAGCAAGAACCTGACATGCAGTAGTTTCTGAATTACCCTAATAAATTATGCCACAATGTTTAGTCACCACCTGATAATCTAACAAGATGCATTCGGATCATCTTTGATAATACAATTACGGTTTGGCATTTTATCAGCTGAGGCTACAATGGCAGCTAACAAAGTAAAGTCTTAACACGAGTCACTGCAGTATGGGCACTGCAGGGTACAGATCTGGTATGAATAGCAGATGACAGTTGGATGAAGGTCTGACACCACATAAAGAACATATTTTGAGTGAGTCTTTAGCACGATTTTCTCAAGACAATGAGCAGGTTGCAACCACTTGACCTTCATGTTGCTGATGTAAGAGTGATGTGAAGGACAATCTCCACAGGGAGACTGAGTAAACTGAGACTTGAAACAATCTTAAAGGATACTTAAGCATTGGAACAGGTTATCCAAAGAAGCTGCAGAATCTCCACGCATGGAAGCTTTCAAGACCTGAGGGGACAGAGCTCAAGCAACATGGTTTAGATCAAGTACTGACCCTGCTTTCAGCATGAGGGTGGACTATATGATATGTTACTACCTCTTCCACCCAGAATCAGTCTATGACCCCAGAGGTTAAAGGAAACCTATAAAACAGGGTTCAGCATTTACAAAAGGAAACCTATAAAACAGGGTTCAGCATTTACAACACGTTGACCGAAAAGCAACACAGCAAGAAGTGCATAAAGTTGGGAGCTGGCATACAAAACAACTTGGAGACACATGTATGAATAGAGCATATTCCAGCTCCTGGCTCTCCTGAGTCTAAACTGAGGAAGACATTCATGCATGTACACAGGCATAATACTTCTAAAGCATTTGCTTGCTTCTCTGAAAGGCGGCATCTTCCAGTTCCTATTAAATTTCCAGTGTCATAGACTTGAGGAAAAAAAAGATCATCTACAACACTCTCACTGAAACTTTGCCAACCTTTCCTTTTCTAAATGCTTCCAGCATTTACCTTTACTTAGCTTGGCCACAGACACAAGGTTGAGGATGAACATCAGATCTCTTGCTCTGGTTGCATTGCTTAGAAGCTTTGTTCTGAACAGTTCCACATGCATACTCCAAGAGGTACCTTTGCATCTGCTTTACAATATGCGAGATAGATGTTTACTGAGACAGCATACACAAGCAAAGCTGAAGTCACCAGTGGAGAGCTTATAAATATCCAGGAGATTTCTTCCAATCCCCATCTATGCAGTCTTTCTTCAGTAAATAAATGGATATACTTGCTGATGCCCGTTTATCTCATTTGGTCCTCAGTATAATCATACACAAATCCATAATCATGCTATTAAAAGTTTCAAGGACATCTGAAGCTTAGTGACTTTACTACAGTCACTGTAAGAAAAGGCCTTCTGAAAAAAGTAGTTAGAACTACTGCTCTCCTGTAGGCTCTCTACCCTCTACGAATGATTAAATCTTTTCCATCAAGCTGCATTAAAATATTGAAGATTCAGATTCTGACATGTGCCAGAAAATGCTTTCTCACACAGGAAAATTAACAGGCTTCTTTTTTCACTCAGATCATAATATAGATAGGCATAAGTAAGTTTTTTTTCCATCACATTTGTTGAAAAAACATAGGTTTATAATCTGAGCAAGAAATAGGTTTATCAATAACCAGAACGTATCTTGCTACCAACGAAAAAGGAAACCTAGGAAGTAATGGTTATTTGACTTTTTAATGCTCTCACATGGAACCATAGGCAGTAATGTGTGCATAAAGGTCAGCCATTATTTTAAAAAAATAACTCTCATGCATTAAAGGAACGTATGTGCTTTTACAGAGATACCTGCATGAGCATTTCCCTGAAAAACCACTTAGGTGAAGTACATTCCAAGGGAAACATACGTCCTGATAGTTTCATAATACAGTTCATTGTCGAGGTGAAACTTTTTCACAGTTCCTCTCAATAGACAAAGACAGAAACATGCACCACAGAATCAGATCTCTCCTCTTCCCTGAATCCCAGTGCACTCACTGCACACTTAAATGCGCTCAGTCACATTAACAAGAGCCAGCACTGAACACTGTAGACTGCAAAATTCACATGCACATTGAGCCACCTGCAGGGCAGCTTCTAAATTTATCAGTTTACCAAATGAAGAAAGAGCTGTGACCCTGCATGAGCAAAACCTCAGGAGAGCTCTTGGGATTTATGGAATGCAAGGCCCCATTGAAAACACAGCCTCCACTGCAGACCACCACCAAGACTTCACTCCTCCTTTTTCCAAGGTGAGCAGTGGCTCAGGAAGCACGCTTCATTTGGTGCACGGGGAAATGGTGCTGGGTATGCAGCACTGCTTTGTAAATATGGAATGTGGTACTGAAATGAGGAACTGTGAGGAAAAATGGACAGAGGAGTGAGTTTCCTGAGGAACAGGCACTCTGGAGGCAGTGATGCCACTATAATGGCTGCGTCAGACTGACCCTGGCAGAGCTGTGTCTTCTATATATCACATCTCTTCACACAAAGGCAAACCTGTGTTAACAGAAACTCCTGTTGCGGTGAGAGGTTGAGTCAGCAAAACACTGAGAGAATCCAAATAATGAGAGAAAACGTTCTTTTATTTCTGTTCAACATCCCTCAGTCCTACAAGCTCAGTCCCTTGCTACTGCAGAGGCCCTACATTACTAATTCTTTAATGGATTTATAAAAATCCATCTTTAAAGCAGGAAACATATTTAGCATTTCGCACAGTCACAAGCCTGTACCAACAAATGCCAGCATGCGTGCACAGTTCAAGACAATCTGAGTATGCTTCTGATGTTTAAAGCATTTCAAATGACTGTGGAACAGAAATACTCTATTTTAAACATTACCACAAATTCATCAGAATACTCATAAGTATTCTGCCAAATGGCAATCCAGGCAAAGGCACACAAATAAAGGGCAAAGAGGAAAATCAGAAAAGGAGTAAAATAAGGCATAAGACAACAGAAATAAGAGAATACAAAAAGACACAGAATAAAGCACAGGCAATGATATGCAGATTCTCAAAGGGACAAACATAAAAAGAGAAAAGAATTGGTTAGTCTTATTCCTTAACATGGATGGGAAGGTTCAACCTCTACTGCCAGACCACCAACATCCGCCAAAACGAGATGTCATGGGCCAACATAATAAAATAGGAGGCATTACTTTTGGAGTGGCCCTTGTAAATGCAGGCAAAAGCCTTTTCTCCATGTTCTTACTACAGGCACACTCAGGTAGAACTCCTGCAGTGGTTATTAACATTCATTCACAACCTGAAGAGTCATATTAACATACAAGACTAGATTAGCTCTTATTTAATCAAATATGTCTTATATTAGTCTATGCTCATAATTTTAGTTCCTGTTTTATTTCCTGCTATTACTGAAGGGAACAAGAAAGAAATAAATTACATTGCATCTGTAAATCATAATAGCTCTGTGAAGCTCATCTTCAGGGTTAATGATTTTCCATTTTTTCTTATATTACAACTTTTTAATTCTACTTATTTAGCTTGAAAGTATTTTTCATTTGACTTTTTGATTCAGCATACCAGCCTCACAAATGACACATAGAAGTTTTTAACCACTGAGTGGCTTTACTGTTTTGGTTTTCTGGGGACAAAGGTATGGGATGTTGGTTTTTCCTGGCAATTAGGGTCACCATTTTTCAAGGTTCCACACTTTGCAAACAGGCAGCAGTTTTTACTCAGACACATCATAACATGTTAATTTTGAAGTCAAGGTTTAGCAAACACTACAGATGGGAGATCAGAAGTCAAATCTGACAACTTTCTGGCATTTACTGGTCTTTCAAATTTTTTAAGTTTTGCAGCTGTGCAACTCTTCCTCTCATCTGTCAGTAATCAAGTATACAAGCCCTACAGTTCACTTTGCAGCTTATTTTAATCAAAGGCAATCTCTGTTTTAACAGCAAATACATCATACATTTAATCAGAGACGGAAATTTAGGTACCACAAAGAAAACTGTTGCAAAAACTCATGACAAAAAAGCCCATGTGAACTGTCAGGTCTTAGCAAGGCCCGTTGCAACAGGACAAGGGGTGATGGTTTTAAACTAAAAGAGGGCAGATTTAGACTAGATATAAGGAAGAAATTTTTTACAATGAGAGTGGTGAAACACTGGAACAGGTTGCTCAGAGAGGTGGTAGATGCCGCATCCCTGGAAACATTCAAGGTCAGGTTCAGAATGGGGCTCTGCGCAACCTGATCTAGCTGAAGCTGTCCCTGCTCACTGCAGGGGGGTTGGACTAGTCCCTTCCAACCCAAACCATTCAATGATCTTTTCCCTGTAGAAAACTACATCATTCAAGGAAGTCACATTAGCTCCTCTAGCTCAATTTTTTAAATTGAATCACTATAGTTTCAAATATAACATACTGCTCTAAGATGTTATTAGGACACTAAGAAAGAAAAATAGTCTTTCAGAATCAGAAGCATCTATCTTTTTCCTTCAAGCAAGGTGCAGTTTCACAATTCATTTAAATCAGCTTAAGACAGTGCTGCCACCAGTAGGAGCAATTTGCATCCCCAAAACCTCTTTTATATGTTTTTGTCCCTCCTGAAACAAGTTTTGTGTTCTAGCAAGTGTATGGTAAATCAGATCACCACACTCATCTGCATGGAAAGGGGAAAAAAAAAAAATAGTAGGGGCTATTACACAAGGCAGGACCACACAGCCAGAGGAGAAAGTGGGACCATTCCCTTCAGTGACCTGACATGGGCTTAGGTCATGTTGAGCTACTGGTGGGACTCCACACTCAGAAATAATGTGAAATTGTATTGCCACTTCCTGTAAATTATTTTTTCCCTCAACTTCCAGAGCTTCACCTCTAAAAAGCCTGAGAGAAGATCTGCTCACTGTGTACTGTATTTATGCATTCATTATTAAAATAATTCTTAAGGAATAAGCTCAGAGGATATTACCAGAACAAGAGTACAAGCATACGATGCAAAGTTAGCAGCAGAATTCAAGACCTGTTTCTCTAAATTTCAAAATTCACATTCTTACTAAGACGATTCTAAAAGCTCATGAATCTCAAAGAGTAAGGTGAGCATTCCAGATTTGAAAGCAAGAGACTCCCAAACACTCCACAACTTAACCCTTCATGAAAAGAAAAATGTTGCTGTTCTTGAATAGACTTTTTATTTTTGCCACAGTAGAGCCACCTCCTACATCAAAAATACCTTTGGTCTCCTAACACCTACACCATCTATACACAGCAGCAAATAAACCCTTAGAAGAACAAATTTAAAAATTCCAAGTCATAAGAGTTAACCTTCTGATGCCAGTTTAAATAAACAAATTACATGGGCACAGACCAAGTAGCCAAACTCCTTTTTCTCCTACCAGGTTCCACAAGCTGAATACTCCAAAATAACGCAGTGCCACTGAAGCTGTTCAACAATCCCAAAAAGTTAAGCAAGCAAACAAAACAACAAGACTTTAGAAAAATTTTTTCTATGTTTTGTCAAAAGCTTTTGTTTTGAGAAAACTGTAATGAACATTGCAGAAACTTCAGACAGTATCTAAAATAATTTAAAATAAACTGTATGTAGGAATGTATTCAGGAAAGGGAGGGAAAAAATTGCTGAAGGGAAGGCATGCAAAAATACTATGAGATGAAAATTGAGAAGGGCAGAGCAGTATGATGGGAAAAAGGAAAAAAATCCATTAGAAGAAGCACTAACCATAGGAATAGGATTGAAATGCAGAGAACATAATCAAGGCAATAGTATGATTTACTGTATACATACACTGAGGACTCTCAATCTTTCCATGGGCATGGATATCAGAATCCTTGCGCTCCGTTTATGAGGCTGACCTCCCACCATTGCTCCCTCTAAGCTGGGATTTGCAAAACACACTGAAGAAGAATCTGAATCCAGGTTCTTCTTGGGGAGCTAGAAGCTGGGGGTCTTTGTTGCTCTGCATGCCTTCAAATTCGTGTTTCTATCATCTCTTTCCTCCTTTCAGAGCTGACCTAGAGAAAGGGACCTGGCATTCTGGGGGTGATTAAAGCCTTTTCCCCAGCAAATATCAGGGGTGGGTCTCTCTGTCTTCTGCAGTTGTCCGAGTCCTTCTCTTTGTTGCTCATGGAAGTCGGCATCTGAGTAATCCTGCCTCTCCTCATAATACGGAAATACCAAGTAAAATGTTTTGAAAATGAGACTATATTTTTACAATATAAGTATTTTTGCAAGAGATCAAGTTTAAGAAGTTCTGTTTTCTCTTTTTCCTCTGTCCTGCCACCTTCCTCAATTACACACATACACTACTTGCAGAGCAGTTCTGCAAATTGGACCAATTCAATTGGACCAACTTAGAGCAGGCTGCTACAGCAGGTGAGCCAGCACAACTGACAGAGCAGTGCACTGCCATGGCACAAAGCAGCCAGCACGAAAGAAGGCAGAAATTCTGCAAACTGGCATTGCCAGGCAAGCTCTGTATCTCTACATGAAAGCTTAGGGAAATTAGAATTGACATACCTGACATCTGTCATAACTTTGTAGCCTACGGGCAGGGATGCCAACTGAGATAATTGCAGAAGTTCTAACAGAGGTTTTGTTTCGAAACATACTAATCTCTGGGCTGCTCTCACTCAGCAGATCATACTGACGTAATGTCCTCTCTTGTTCATGAGATGTCTTTCTCATACGGAGGTTGGAATTTTTGCAGACATCCTTTTCCGTCAGGATGCAGTCCAGCATTACAGTTAACCAACCAAAAAGCTAGCTGGTGACAGAAGTAGGGACCCCATTCCTCCTCCTACACCAGAATATCCAATGCTGATGTAGGCCAGGGAGATAAACTGGCAAAACCAGAATCATATGCTGTGGTTTTTTTTATTTTCCTGCTAGCTTACCATTTTGAGCTGACCAACCATAAGGTAAAGAGCATTACTGCAGGCACACAGAAAGAATTAGAAGAAAGTCCACCCTCTTCAAGAAGCTAGTATCCAACAGGTCTCCCTGCCTTTAACATCTACACCTTTAGTCCCATGTTCCTGTCAGCTTAATCTACTCTATGACTACATTACCGCCAAAAGCAAGCCTCTCTTATTGACCATAGAACTGCATGACTGCAAGAACAAACAGAACAGGAGAAGACTGCGCATATCACACCTTCTGACACATACAAACAGTTGTACTGGCTCAAGCCAACCATAAATCCATAGATGAGAATGCTCTTTCACAACAGATTCAGGTTCATGGTGCTAACAGTGGGCCAATGCTGGGTGCACATTCTCACACTCTCCCTCCACCAAAACCAGTGCTAGGGCAGTTACACAACCATTCATATCAAAGAAACTGTTACAGTTGAAAAATACACCTTTTTTCTTCCTCCCCAGTCTGATCACAACAGCCTGGAAAGTTAACTTTTTGCATAAAAAACACAGGGAAATACACAATGAGTAGTAGCAGAGGTCTTGATCATTTAATGTATGGTATTCATCATCTTTTTAGAGAAACAACGCACACTTAAAAAGCAATTTTTAAAAAAAGCAATTTTTTAAAAGCAGTTTTAAAACTTCACAAAGAAACAAATTAAGTTATTTATGGATAAACACAGACATGATGGTAGAGTCTGGAGGGCCTCTAAGTCTTTGGAGGTGTCTTGAGCTTCTTTCCCTACTACCATTATGAGTCAGAATGTGGGAAACAGAGAACAAGTGGAGGGGGATCAAACAAGGTTAAACAAAACCATAAACAAACCCCAAATCTGAGAAGTTACTTTATATGGAGTACAGTAATTGGCAGGAGGTTTAAGGAGTGAAAGAGGAAGATATTTTGGAGAGAGCACCTGATTGAAGCAGAAGCAGCAATTCTGAGATTGTTGGTGGGTCTGAGCCTGGTTCCGTGTTCAGATAAAGCTACATGCTCTCTGAAGTAAACTGCTGTTTGTGATTACAGATACAGGGATACATAAAGGTATGATTAGATGTATGTGCAGCAGGCGAGAGACAAAAAGACACTACACTGGGAACTTCTGTTGTATCACAAGGCAGTCAAGACTCTAGAACACAGAATGTGCATCTTTCCTTCTCCCTTCCTTCAGATAGCTACAGATGGCAAACTAACTTAAAGAAATAACATAATCACCTTTTTGCTGTAACTATTATGTGTATTGAACAAGCATACATAAATAGGGCAAAACAATTAGGCATGATGGATTCTTCTCTGGTTTTATGCCGCCATCACATAGAGACAGGTCTGAACTGTAAGCCTATGCAGAAGCTACACACTTCTGCACAAAAGAGTGCTAACCCATGAAAGAGTCTCAGAATTAGTAATTTTAATGACTAAACATGTATTTAATGAGAAGTTAAAACTGCTACTGCTACATGCCATTCCAGAATACTGAATTCAGTAAAACTCAGTTGTAGAAAGAGAAGGTACATATTCAAGAAACCGTTATTCTGACGTCTTCAGCTAACACCTACTCCCATTCTACCCTCATACTACACACAGAAGCTAGCTATATTGTTCTATGGATTAAAAGAAATGGGCCTTCTCCAGAGAAAATTTTTTTATACTCAATACTGCCTTACACCATCATTTACTCCCTCACTGAACTAAACTCGCTGATCATGTTTCTGATGACAGTCTTCATGCCAAGGCATACCGATACACGATCTTTTCTTTGCAGCATTAAATGATACCTGGTCTTCCATAGACAAGACACATCCTTCTTTGATCGCATAAAGACAGATGGAATTACATAGACATGCTCCCCCACACACAGAGTCCTCAAAGGAGGACAAATGACATAAGCCATAACACAATTACATATAAACTTGCTGTCACTCAAAATAGCCACACCTATCGCAGTGCTGTCAGGCTCCAGCAAGACATTAAGATGGCATACATCCGAGCTCTTTAATATTTTGTTCTTAAAATAAAAGAATTTTGCCAAATGCAATGCCTGGAGGCCATTGGACACCTTTAACTCTGAGTTGACAAAATATTTTCAATTGCAAAATAACAATTTCAAACTTTATAATGTTTAAAATTTCCAAAAGTACCACATAGATCTGAAAGCTAAAATCTGAACAAAATTTAGGTGATTTGAAATTTGTACCCAATATCTGAGAAGTCTACAATATGCAATTACTACCCATCAACATTTGACAAAACTTAAGGCATATTTTTTGAACCAATATGAGGGGGATGCCTGAACTAAACCCAACACACCTAATTTTTTATAAAACATACCTTTAGGACAACCAATTACCAACTGTTAGCTATACCTCTATGAACAACGGTTGAAGAAATAAGCACCTGTACTGTCTTTACACATCAGAATATGTAGGCAAAACAGGTAGCTTCAGGACCTGATTTAGTTTTAAGTTAGAAGGTAGTCTTTAACACAGGGAGGTGGCGATTCTCTAGGCTTAAGAGTAGAAGCCAGATTTACAGTGGCTCCAGGTGATCCCTAGATAAGCTTCCCTGTGTGGCTAGAAGTCTCTTAATACAGGCATTGTACTCAGATATCTGAAGACAAGCAGTACTACCTCCTCAAGTCTTCAGTTCCACTCACATAACTAAGGCAGAGTATACTTCGAAAGCCTTAATTTCTCAGCTAACTCAAAGGAAGCAGTGCTCCATTTCCCACTTACTCTTCCAACTCCTATTCTCAACAAATACAAGGCTTTTTAATTTAAAAGACAAGATTCTGAAGTACCATCATATGGTACTTCAAATTGTTATTGCTCTTTGGGACTGGACCATGCCAATGGTCTCTCAGATATCCTGCATCAGAAGGGGAATATCAACTTAAAGTATAACTTCCCCACTGCTCATTCCAAGTCTTACACAGTCATGCCTCAGAACAAGCAGGACCTGTGCAAGTGCATCCACTGTTGAATGAGACTCAGAAACCAATCTACTTTTAAAAAATAAAACCAAAAGAAAAGTATTTGCATTATTTTTCCTAGACAGACTATTCCATGAGTTTGCAGTCCAGTCCTCCAAATCTTAAACTTGTATTACTGCTATTTGTATTACTGCAAAACCATAAGCTGAAGAACAGAGCTCATCTTGCAACTGTTAGACAGATTTGCCAGCCTTCTTTTGTGAAGACTGATTACATTAAACAAAGATCACAGTACAATACTTCAGAAGCTACATGTCAGAAAGTAATTCACAACACTTATTTCCAGAAAGCTGTTATACAGAAACTTAGTTTGAAAGTATAATTATGACTGTACTGTATGAATTAAAAAGAAAATCAAACAGTTGAGCCTGAACATTCCTTGTCCATTAAGTTTGTTATTTGATCATATGTTAACAAAACAAAACACTAGCAGAGGCTACTTCTTTATTCAAGCACAAAACCTTTTCATTCCTGATGCAGCCAGGAGAAAGAAAAGTGGTCCTACTAAAAGTGTACTCTTCAAATTTTAATTTTCTGTAAATATATTTTAAAACTAATGCAGACAATTCACTGGATCCAGAGAAAATTACAATTTTCCATATATTGCATTATTTCTCATTAAATTACTGTGTAAGTAAAAGTCATTAAAATTCATACTCTGATTCAGTATATTTTCTTTTACGCTACATTACACAACCACACCCATGGAAGTATAAAATGTCAATGCTGCTCAGACACATCAGTAAGTACCTTCACACAGGAAAACCATATATCTTTACTAATGTAAACTCCTGATGTGCTTTTACAAGAATCTTAATGCAAAACAAACCCAAATAACAGATAACTACACAAACTAAGCACAAATGTAAACCTGCAGCTATACTAAAGAGCCACTGTTAATCCTTTATTTTACTTGCACCATTCATAGCCTGCTTGGGTTAACAAATTTACACTTAGCTGAAGTAACCATTACCATGTTCTGTTTCTGAAATCCACAAAGAAACAGCAGATATTCTACTTCACAAAGAAAACTGCTACCAAAAAAAAAAAAAAAAAAAGACAAGGCACACACCTAGAGACATTACTGTTGAAAAATGTCTAAATCCAGCTTTGGCCAGTTGTGTGTGCATGCATTAATACTGACAAAATAACAGATGATTAGTTGACAAAGTAAGAATTTAACATCGGGATTACAAGCATGCACAGAGATAGGAAAAAGTAGACTAAAGCCGTTTTCAAAGCAGATCTTGCAGCAATGTGTGTGCTATGCTAAACTACAAGTCATCAGTTAAGTTTCTTTAGTTTATTAGACTTGCCATCTTATAGGTGAAAAAGAAATACACAGCTGCAGAAAATTAAAACTTCATCTTCCCACAACGGAGGGTTACCAGGAAACTTCTCCTGCATCCGCAGGAAAGACATAACTATTCCAGGTTAGACATCAGGATTCATCATCCAGCAGAGGAACACTGCAACTTAAACTGAGCACTACAGAGTGCTGTCCCACTTTCAATAAGCAGATGTTTGAATTCAGAAATGTTCAATACATTTATTTCAGTTCAGGATGCTGACATATACAAAACACATATATAAATGTGGAGGGTAAGCACCCACAGTTCACAGCAGGAAAATGAGTAAGAGACAACTTGCTCTTCCAGTAACAACATCTTTCAAGAACAGCATTGTAAGTAACATTCATAATCGTCAAGAGGCAGTGGCCGGAGGCAGAGCAGAAAGTGTTATAAATAAACATTCCAAACTTCTGTTAAAAACAGTGCTAAAATTGCCACTGGTGTCCCCCAACCTCCTACATGCACAAACTTTTAAACATCAGGAAAAGGTAGGTCAAAATCACATTACCAGGATGGATATCATATATTCTAACTGTCCATCTAAAGCTGATAGCTGATAACATTACCACTAGAAAAAAACAAGCATGCAATGCTCTAAGTGCATATGAAAAAGTTTCAAGAGATCGTTGTCATCTGTTCTATATCCAAAACTGATTTTCATTTCAGTTCCCTGGAACAAGCTTGTTGACAAAGTATTAAAAGGTTATTCTTATTAATGATCATTTTAAGTAGGCAGAATAGGCCTTTCAGTAATAAACCTAGTAAATTAACTAGCTGGCTGTTGTGCAGATAACAGTCCTTATGCTAAAGGACTTACAGAAATAAGAGACAAGGTGGAAATGGAAATATAAATAGGAAAGCACAGTGACACAGACACAGTATTTGTCAGTGTGGCAAAAAAATTATTTCAGCAAACAGCTTTTGTCCAAACATAGTGTCCAAACAGAAAAAAAAAAAAAAAAAAAAAAACACCTTTTCCCCATCTCCAGCACAGAAAGTAATATTAAACTGATCATACAAGGCCAGAAATCCCAGACTCTGGTCAGTAAGTCTCATCATAAAGAAACCCTGTATCTCTAATACTTCTCAAGTGTATGAAACAGCATTCTTGCAAAAAAATAAACGTATTGAGCATCTATGTTGCAGATTTTTTAAAGAGGAAAATCAGTATGGAAAGATGAGTATCCTGGTTTGAAAAAATACAGCCTGACAGCACTGCTAAGCAGCTGGTAGGAGTCCGGCAGGGCAGCGTAGCACAGGGCAGGAGACCTTGCTTTCCCAGCCACGCCTGCTACTACCCTCTGGCTATGACAGCTCCCAGTGCCGTTGGCCGCCTTCTGCCAGAACACCCTGCTGGCTCGTTTTAAACCCTCTGTCCACCAGGACACTGAAGTGCTTTTTTTGCAAAGGTGCTTTCTAGCCAGCTGGTCCCCAGCCTGCACTGACATATGGGTCTATTCAACCTCATCTGGAGGACTCTGCATTCTCCCTTAAATCAATGAGATTCATATCAGCCCATTTCTCCAGTTTGGCTAGATCCCTCCAAAGAGCAGCTCTGCTCTCCAGGTTCTCTCACCATTACCTGCAATCTGTTATCATTCAAAAATTTTTTGAGAACGGACTCTGTCTAGGTTGTTCCTTAAAACACTAAACTACTGACCCACTATCAGTCCATGAGGGATACCATGAGTCATCCGCTGCAAGCTGGTCTTCACACCACTGACAACTCTTTCAGCCCAATCACCCAACCAGTATTCCACTCAACTCATTCTCCGCTTCTGCAGTCCACATCTCACTCAAGCTATGATATGCTTCTCTGGGTATTTTTAAAGGGTCAGCTCTTTGTTCAGAGCCTAAATCTAAATGGAGCTTTTATGAGCTAGAGATGACAAAACAGCCTGAAACCTCATTATCTCAGACCACCATTCTCACAGGTCCCAAACAATTACATTGCTCCTACTAATTTTGTCACACAATACTCACCTATCAATTACTGTTTGGGGAAAAATTTCCATCATCGCATCCCACTAGTTCAAAAAGGAAAATTTTGTGAAGCCTTTTCTGAATGTCACAACAGATTAAAATAAACCAACGCAGCTACTTAGAGCAAGTTGGGTTTTAAGTGGCACAGAGTTACAAGAAAATATAATGGAATTGCTGTATTAGGTAAGGATACTACTTAACTGTTATTTAACTATACTACATACACTTCTGTGACTTACAGCTACAGCACAACTTTCAAAAGAAGCTAACCACCAGAATCACCTCAGATAGAGGAACAACCTTCCTTGAACTGGATGAGAAGGAGGGAGCCAGACATACAGACAAGTCTCATATATCAGAATGAAGTGTCTGCTCTGGGTATTTCTCCTCTGCTCAGAGTAACATCAATTATCTAAAAGGAAAGAAAATAGTCTGCTTTAAAGGGCCAGTTAGCAGAAAAACATGGTTATAACAGCAAGTCTGTAAGAGGACCCTTCAGGTAAATTTGATCTTAAGTGAACTTGAGAAATTTTGCCCGAGTCTGTGCTACTGATTGGTTTAGATCAGCAGAGTGATTTTGAGACACTTTCTCCAGAGATACCACTTTGCAGCATGCTGGTTTGGTTGCCCAAGAGCTTTCCATGTGTATAACCTAGACGTTTCCTGGAGAAAGCTAAACCACAGGACCTGATCTACATGTCACAAAACACATTTCAACCCCTGGGTGGACAAAAACGTCTGAACAATATTACTGGTATGAACAACTTCAAAATACACTCACGATGCAAACCATCTGGTCTAGAGGACAAGATCAACTCTAGTCTGAAGTAACCCTGGGAACTACATAGATAGAGGGGCAACAACACTGCTTCTAGTAATTCATTCCTAAAGTACCATATTAATTGTTAGTGTAAACATAGTCGTAAGCGGTTCTGGCCATAGCATCACTACAGAAGCAGATCGAAGAAAACATGGTACAGTTGGGTGCAATAGCTGGCAGATTTCTTAAAAACGTTATAAAACTAGTAATAGATAATAATGGTTTTGATTGAATATTGGGATATGTGAACTCTACAGAAAGTGGGGGCAGGGAATGTGCCACAAATTCAAATGACCAAACTGGTTCATTTAATATTTAATAAAAAAGACAAAAGACTGACATCTAAAAATACATCAGGATAAACACTTGGACTGATAGTGTCATTCAAAGCATGGGACAAATCTGTTAAGAAAAACAACTGAAAACTGATCAGAAGGAAATTTAGGCTGAAAATTATGACATTTCCAGTAATTGAAAGAGTGAGAATCTGGACTCATTGTCCAACCAAACAGTTTGGATAAAAAAATCTAAGTTTTAAGAAGGAGCTTGATTAGCTTGATGTGACTACTTGCAATAGCTGACATCTTATTTCACACAATTCAGAAGGTATGCTTTGAATACCATGAGCCAGGCATGCTAAGCTGGGTAGGCTTGAATGCACTCAATCCAAAACAAACCCAGAATACGATCAATTCTATACCTGATTTCTGGTGAGAGAAACCATGCTACACACAGCATTAGCTCAAAAATAGGAGGCTAACCATGAAACTAGAGATTTCCTTTTCTGCTGATTGAATCCATCACCCAAGAGCTCCTCCAGCAATGCACGTATTACATCCTGTGTCCAATAAATACAAAGATCATTCCTTACAAAAATATTAGAACTTACCCAAATTGACAGAAATTATTGCAATAGTCACAGTACTCAGACTTTTGAGTTATTCTGGATGCTCCCTCTCCTTCCCACAACTGCTTTCTAAGGGAATGTGCCCAGAGTTAAAGGTTCAGCTTGAAACCAGAGAGGTAGCATATACTCACGTCACTTATCTCATTACATCAGTATTCCTGAACTTGCTCTGTGAATTTACTACTTTTTAAAGAGTAAGCTAAAAGGAAACATGCCAAATAGAGCATTGGTAATTATATGGCTCTGCTTTGGTTCTCAACTACCTTTCTGAGGAATCATTTGAATTGTAAGGTTAAGACAACCAAAAGATTTTCTTCTATTCAGGCTCTTCGCTATTAGAATTAACACGCTGCCATATTCTACCTTCTCCTCCACCACCAATTTCAGAGATTAAAAAAAGGCTACAGTCCAACAGACTGTGCTTTTTTGGTGAAGTAATTAGAATAGTCTCAATGGTTTCCCAGACCTCTTAAGCTTTCCTTAATCCTTCTCTTTCAACGAAGAGTGAAATTACAGTTTTCCCTAAAAAGAGGATGTAGACAGTTTGTTGCATATACTTGGACTGCAAATGGTAGGAAGCATAATCGGTAATCACTTCTGTCAGAACCAGCTTCAGGTCCAACTTAGAGAAAAGCTAGCTTTAGTAAAATATAGGTGAAAATTAACAGTAACATGGCAAAGATAGAGGCTAGCTAGCCAAGATACATTTTATAACATTATTTTATGCTTCTTTCTCCTGAGCTCCTTCCCAGTCCTACCTTTTTTTTAAATATCACTCTTCCCCGAAATATCCACCTCAGAGGGTTAATACAAGGTGGAGGAACTATGTATATCCCAAAGCAACAAAATTTTCCTGTTACTTTATTGCTCATCCTGTCAAAAAAATCAAAACCCAATCAAACAAAAACCTCCAACCCTACCAAAAACAATAACCCCCCACCTTGAATTAAGACAAGGTTAAAACCAAGAATGTATTTTTTTATTACTAAAGTGTTTCTAAGGAAAGTTATCTTACCATGTTTTGGAAAAAGGAGCTATCCTAAATTAACACTGAGATATATTGTTCCCTGTCTGTAAACACGGACACAGCCTCAACCAGATTTATCTAAAACAAACATAAGGACTACCACACCAACGTGTATTTTCACTATAGTCTGTTAGAAGATTGACAGAAGGGCAATGTACCACAATACTAGATGAACGATAATGTTTAGTAACTCAAAAATAAGCTACAAAGGATAATTTCCTACGTAGCCATGGGAAAGTAGAAAGTAAGCTGGAGACAAGCAGGCAATATCAAATGAAAAGAATGTAGAAAAGCTTTCTACAGAGAACAGGTGGAGTAAGGGGCAGTCAGAAGAGTCTAATGAGGCAGTATGGAGTCTTCTGTAACTGTAGAGGTATAGCACAGTGTGAGAGGGAGAGAAGCTGATGAAGTTCTCCACTGCTAAATTGATAAATTAACATGATATTTAGGGCAGCAACATTTTTAAAAGATTCAAGAGAAACACCTATCATATTTCAAACAAAAGTGACTACAGAAATTAAGGTATGAAAGGATAAAGGCCTGGATAAGAATATAATCTACCCTCCAAATCCACAGCTTCCCTCTTCTCCAATTGGATAAAAAATATTTTATTACAACTCAAGTTTTAGGCCAAATTATTTGGGTATTTATTTTTAATTCCTAGAAAGTATATGCCTTTCCGGTAAGAAATAAAATTTTTTCAAATCACTATGAAAGTAGACAATAATACATGAAGCAATGCTACATGACGGAATCCATTAAGGTCTTTCCAACATTAGCCATCCACACAGTAAAGTTTGAAAGAACACACTACCTACCCGCTATGAAATAAATCCACATTGAAGAATTTGTGGAGCTCCACGGAGAATTCTACCATAGCCTGAACTTCACTCATGTTTATGAGAATGAAGAAGTCAAAACTTGTCAGCACCTTAGTTACTGAAAACAAACAGAAAATAAACTGTTTAGAACACAAGCTGGGGATTATGCCTGTCTGGTCCCTAAAAAGGACAATGCTATAAACGATTTTGCACAGCTTCCTAAAATATACAGGCCCTGGGGGAAACAAGAATATAGGATGTACCAAATCCTGCCCACAATAACTTCTGTCTTTCTTGCGAAGGAACCGAATGTTATCTATCAGCGAAGTTTCACAACACACCATCAGCATAATACAATCCTGGCACCTACATACTGTAGCACTGCTGTTACTTGGCTGGAGAGGAAAAAATACTGCCGACAAGGAGAAAAAGAGCATGGTCTGCTTCCAGCCCTTGTTGAAGCAGAATAATTGCGAAGGCAGCAGTGCCTCAACTCCGACAATAAGGACAGGGGCAGCTGAATTACAGTGTGACCAAACCGTGTAGAGAAAGTGCTTGCCCAGGTCATGTCAGGCTTTAGATGGAGAGGTTCTAGTGGGAAGGCAGGAGTTAAGGAGGGCAACATGCCCATTTTTAGTCAGTCTTTTTTAGTAGTAAAGTGTTAATTCTGTATTCTTCACAGCCACAGACTGGCACCTTATTCCTAATTTACAGTTGCTTCCTGATACTTAAATTAAAATCTCACACACTTTACTGAGTTCTGCTGATTCTGCTGATCAACAGTATCAGCTAGATTAATAACATAGACACATTCTGCAAACACTTGTCTTCAAACTTCCCAGTTCCTGCAAGCACTGTCTCATTTCAGGAATAAGCAAACCAAAAAGCTAATCCTGACTACCCTTCATGCACATTAGTCCACCTTCTGGGTCTAATGCAGAAGCAGTAAACATAAAAAAGCTAGGCTGACTAGTCCTTAAATGGATTATAGTTTTTTGGGTTAAATTTTGAACATGCATTTGGGTGTTTGTGAAGAAGCAGGCAGTACCACTAAGTCTGAAACAGAGTAGCTGGCAAAAAACCGTCATCGCCACAGCAGATACCAGTCACTTGAAACCGAAGTTAGCTTTAGGGGCTACCTCTAGCCCACCAACTGTATGATCTTGGCATATAACTCAATATAGGATTTTTTGCCTGGCCTTTCTGTACTCACTCTAGAGGAGCTGGAAGGCTTCAAACACCACAGCACGGGTCTAGATTTTTAACTATAAACAAGAAGTTAATTCTGACCTTGGGTTAATAACTTATACAAGCACTCTGCATGCACTTTCCAAAAACACAGAAACAGTACATGTTGCTGAAGTAACAGGAGACAGGGTAAGCAGAATTCTGCTTCTGAAGCTGAGTTATGACAATATGAAGAACTCAGATCCAGGGCCCTCACTGCAAGATCAAAACTATAACATTAGATGACTCAATTAATCCAGCTTGTTTCAAGATCCTGACATCATTTAAAAGGGACTTTAAAAGATTTACTGAATGTTGCCACAAGTTTTGCTACAGTATGCAGCATTAAGACTGCCACTGATAACCTACAGGGCTTTGCAACAATTCCCTCTTCCACTGCTTTGTCTATAGGATTGTGTAGGGATGTCTTCAGTGATCTTTAAAGCCAGAATCAAGAAGTTCTGCACTCGATAATTCTCTGGGGTGGCGAACTGCATTATCACATGCGCATGACAAAAAAAAACCACAAGTGTCTCTTCTACAAATGGAACCTGACCTGCCACTGAGCAGCGATCCAAAGATCCTAAACCCACCATGACCCTTGGCGGCCGGGCAACAAACCTTGTGGGCTGTGCAGAAAACCTGCAATGAAACTGTGCAATAACTCAGAAAGAAGCCCACCTTAAAACACTCTGGAAAATGCAAAAGGACTTGAACAGACATGCCTCCATTATGCCGAGGGAAACCCACCTGCTGGAGTTGTTGGGCCAAGCAGTCACTCTCAAATGCTTCAGGGCTCCTCAAGTCCCTAGCAGAAATACTCAGAACAATCCAGAACTAGTCCAATTAGACAAGTTCAAAGGCCCATTTTATGAATGAGTTAATCCAATAAAAAAAAATCTAGGAGAGCCACATCATCCACTGCCAAATGGGCTTTTCAGTGAACTTGTGGTATTTCTATTGTGTCTAACATGGCTCTAGCTGGGGCCGCTCCCTCCCTCCTCTGTCGAGCCAACAATATTCTAAGCCAGCCCACTAAAAATTGCCTGGACAGGCAATCCTTGCAGACCAAACACAGGGTCAGCAAACACAGGCCTAGCAAACACAGGCCTGCACGACAGCATCACATATTTTAACCGAGCAACACAGCCCTTGCTCAACTACCAACAGGATTTGAAAAAGTGGCACCCATGACTTGCTTCAGTAGCCACTGCAGTCTGCCAGCTGACCTTTGAAGATGGCTTTTTCTTTGCCAAGCATCAGCTTGTTCCACGTGCACTTTAACTTGGATGAAGGGGGACATTCACTGCCCTGGGCTGACATAAACAAATCACTAACATTTCTGTCTAAGTCTTTCATATCAGTGCAAAGGAAAACCATGTTCTTTGAATCATATAATAGGCAAGTTATGCAGTGATTAAATATTTTAAAGGAGAAACACAAACTTGGACATGTCTTTAATTTTTGTATGCTAAACACACAAAAGTGACAAAAAGTTAAACTCATGTAGAAGTCTTTATTTGTATAGATTCCACTCAACTTTACAGCTAATCTTCACTGACTAACTTCAATGACATTAAATGTCCACAACTCATTTTAATAATGAGTTTATTGTTGCATTTTAAATATAATATATAAATATATAATATGTTGTATTTTAAATATAATTAGCATTCAGAAACTGAGCTACTGAACTGTGTGTTTGTTCTGTCTGCCTATAAGAAGCAGAAGAATTCTTCAGTAGGAGCTCTACATATGAGCAACAGAGGTTAATGCAGGATATAAACGTGTCTCAGAAGATCTGATAATAAATGAGAATATGTAATACACAGCAACAGGTTTAATAATTTTTGGTAGCTACTTACAATTTACAATCGAAACAGCACTTCAATATTCAAAAATATTTAAGCACTGAGACTGAACATCACCAATAGTTAAATTGTCAGTTGAAAGTTATTTGATGCTATGGTGAGGCTCAAAACTTTACTTTCCTTCATACTTCTGGGGGTTTATTTATTTTCTTAAGTTGGAAAAATCTACATATCTGGCCAGTCCATGCTGTCCTCACATAGCTCACCAGTTCTTTAGTTATCTGAACTTATCTTGTCTGAGGCCACAATACAAAATGGATCACAGGGTATCAAATTTTAAAAGACCATCAGAAGGAAAAAATTATTCCTGATTTTTTTTTTCTAAATTGGTCATTTTAGTGATACTTCACAGCAGCTGCATCAGAGCACCTGAGAGTGCAATGAAAAGAGAGATGGAGGTGTTTAGAAACCTCCTAAACTAGCTTCGTTTCCAGAGAAATTCTTGTGTAACAGTGCTATTAATCTAGCTACTTTTATTGGGAACCACAAAACAACACTAAGAAACAAAACCACAGTATGTTCAAAGAATGTCTTACCTCCATTGGTAAATACTCCATTTTAGAATCTCAATTAACCAGTCTTCCAGTTCTTCGCTAGTGTTCTCAAAAACATACTGCTTGAACTAAAAAACAAACAAACAAAAACCCGGTTTACTAAGAGCAGCGTCTCTAGAACTTTGCAGTACTCATGTTCTTCATTCTCTTTTCCTATATTGCAATAACAGCCCCTATCATGCCCTCTCCAAAAATTATACACGTATCCCCTACCAGTATTCTCCAATCTGCCCTCAGTTCCTGCACTGCAGTTTCCAGCTTTCTGCAAGCGTAGGAGTCTGATACCTATTTTCCCAAAATAAAGTAAAAAAATAAAACTTCTTGTGAAGCTCATGCTCTGACAAAGCTGACATTGCCAAACTATCCCTGTCTTCACCAAGGAATTCGAAAATCCTGCTCCCAGAGGACTCCAGTATGTCCTCAGCCATCCTACAGCCTTGCCAATCTCCAGAGAGACTCTCAGCTTGTCAGCACCAATGTAGCAATGAGAAGGTAGGAGGATATTCTGGCCTGAGCCATCAAATACAGCTCACGCCCCACGCAGTTCTACATAGCTGCCAGGGAGGAGACAACTTAGAAGAACAGGTCAGCTGAAATTTTCCTAATAAATATCGTGTCCTTTATCCTAAGGAGACAAAACTCAGGGGACCACGGAGAGAGCCCTGAGACCAAGAACCCACCTTATTAGAGCAAACATTACAGGTAGGTCAACACCACCTAATATTCTGAAGCTCTCCTTGAAGCTCCTGCTAAACCACTACCTTAAAACTGCCTGTTAAGGAACAGTCTCTCTCTCTTCTGTATTCTTAAACCATTAGAGTATTTTAAAAAATAACCTAAAAAAAATAACTAAAGCCTCCTTTTTATCCGATGAACATTAGATTTTGGACACAAAGAGAATGCTTAGTTATCCCTTAGAGGAACTTTGCATCCTTTCTGTACATATGTTTCAGAGAAATACAAACTCAAAATCTACCACAGCTTGTGCAGGCAAGCTGTGAAACTAAACTGGTTTTGTCTTAGCTTCAGAGAGAAGAAAATAGAAAGTGGAGCACAAAAAAATACATTATCTGGAATTTTTAAAAATATAAATCACTTGTGCATGTCATATGTGATACTACATCTTTGATACCACAAATTATCAATAATGCCCCAGTAAAATCCTGATACCATAATGCCGCATCAAAACGGCACTGACATTTATGCCGTTTGTTTAACAATGCAATACAGCCTATGTCATATCAGTTCTCTTTTAAAAAGGACTAAGTTCTTTTTTTTAAGAGAGAGAGAAAAAACACAGGAAATTCTGAGTAGTTGAATTTTTTGTAGCTTTAATGTTTTATATTCAGTGGAAGTCAAAACCAAAAACCAGAATCCTACAAATGACATTACAACAAAACCATTATTTTCCCCTAGTTTTCTTCTAGCTGCTCATTTAATACAGTCTTCAGATAATCTTTTTCTTCTAAGATGCTGTAGGAGCTTTGCAGACCTCCATCTCTGACCTTTCTTCCCCCATCCCCTTCTCCTTTATGCTCAGAGATCCAACACCTGCCAACACAAATTCAGCCACCATCTATCGCTGTGACAATGACTCACAGGTTTGTCCCCCCACCTGAGAACTGTCTTCAACTCCAATTTTAGCTCTTTCTTGGACACAGCCTTCAGCTGAAACTCAGCGTGGCAAAAACAGAGTTCCTGACCTGACCTGCAAGGCTATTCCTAATAGCTGCTTTCTGAGTGTGCACAAAAGCACAATGTGACTACAAACCTAGACAGTATTTTTCATTTAGTTTCTTCTGGGTTCTCATTGACTTTGGCAAGACTTTGCAAAAGACCTGCCAAATTTTTCTGCATGTGATTAGAAATACATCCCATCTATCCACACAGCCAAAACTCATTCAAGCTAATATCCTCTTTTGTTTTAATTACTGTGAGGCTGAAAAAAGCATAGTTCACTGCAAGTATTAGTTCAGCATGGTGCTGCAAAGAACCAGCCTGTTATTTTGATCATTTCACCTCTCTCTGCATCCCCTGCAGAGAGAGCCTGGACTACTTCATCAAGCATAACCTTCTTGTCCTCTTTTGAAATCCTTTCACAGCTGTGCATCACCCAATATCACAGCATTCTGGTTGAAGACTAGAGCTTACCAGCACTACAAATACACTCTGGTTCTCCATAATAACAACAGAAATGCTAATTGAATTTCGGATTGCATAAGAATCATGTTGTAAAACAAACAAACAAAAAACCCTTAAGCAGAGATATCTAGGATACCTTATTCAAATAATTATCCCAATTTTAAAAAGGCAACATGACCACCACTCAGAGAAAGAGAACAGAGTAGACTGTTTTATATCAGGATTTATTCATTAAATTATTTTTAAAGCTTCATAGTTACAAATAATTATATGAATGTAAATAACTACAGTTACTTAGATATAGTTAAACAATGACCTAATTACAGGGCTTAGGGCAAAACTCAAGTATTACAATTTTCTTCTTGCCTGGTTCTCTAAGCCTAGATTACTTCCCAGACAGACATTTTAAGGTTTGATTCACAATTTCTAACAAAGCTAATGCAAGATATGACATTTTAATGGGCTAGATAAACAACCAGCTTAATCTAGCATTAAAATGCAAATTTTCCCACTTTTTGCTTTAAATTTAGCACAAATATCTGGTCCTCTATGCAGCACAGTGATAAAAATAATATACTCACTACACTGAGGTGACAACTTGATTATTCCCACTGAGCATGGAAGTCATTAATATGTTGCACTTATTTCTTTTCTTCTCCCCTATTAATAGATCATCATATATGTGATATGATAACTCATCTTGAACATTTATCAGGCTTATTTCCTTCTATCCTAGCATTAGTCTTTGTCTGACAAATGACATGTTATTTCTAAGCTTCCTCATTAAAAAGTTTAACATTAAAAGTTCTGTGAGCAGCACAGTTAAAATCTTGCTTTCCGACCATGTGTCCTTTTCCCTCCACCACAATAACCCCCTTCCTTTTACGGCCCCTTGTCTAGGCAAAAGATTGCACATCCCACAGGTACAAGGACACTATGTCCACAGCAACTGGCCAGCTGTTGCAAAACAGATCCCAGGCTAGCTGACTTGTCTATTTTTTTCTCCCAGTGTGGGCACTAACTTTAGTGTCTCCTCTCTTCAGCTGCCAATTTACACTAACCAAAAACTTCATCACCTCTGAGATTCCCTTCTCCTCTTCCACATTAGGCTGAATTGAGCAATGGTTTCAACAGTAATTTGTGAAAAAAGAGAAAACAGAACATGAGCAAACCAAATTGAATGTTTTATTTGCCTTTTACAAAGACTTCCCCTAAAAAGAAAACGCGCATTTTAGAAGTGATGATTAAAAGAGTATGATATTGCACACACAAGTGTGACTGTCTAAGAACCAGCAAAATGCAGCATTTTGAAGAAAAGCAGTGGCAGTTCAAGTTACGGGCTACCACATTAAGTCAGCCCTTTGTCCCCCTTTTGTCCCACATACTGGCCGAGTGAGACAAATGAACCAAATATATCACACTCTCATGCTAAGAACCAAGGAGAGTGGACAGCATAACTCAGCAGTTAAGCTGTCCAGTCACCATCAAGCTACCTTAACAACACTGAGGAAGATAAATACCTTTGACTAAAGCAGAAATAATTATTTAAAAATGTATTTCTAAATACAATTACTTATTTTGTTTATAATTTTAAATTAATGAAATCAATACCTTCCTAATAATCCATTCAGAAGAGTAATAGCATGGAAAAAGAAAAATTAAGTGCTTACTCTAAATACTTAATTAAAAGTCTTCTGGAACTTTACATAAAAAGCACATAATGATCTTAAAGTAAACAATAAAAAAATTGCACACTGTAGTATTTTGGCTTAAAGAACAAATCGCATAGCTTAATACATTCACCTTCTCATAATCTCACGAATTCATGAAGAATACACTTCCTTCTAGGTAAGAATTAATAACGTAGGAGAGGGAAGCTTACTAAAACAATTTGATTCTGCCCAACTGAATAGGTTAGTCATAAAATATTGAGGACCTATTTTAGTGTACTTAGAGCACACTTCATTGTCCTACTTATAAAAAGGAAGAAAGCAGTATCTCTTTGAATTCCATGTCTCAAGCAATGCCATTAAATGAAAAATAACTCTCACACGGATGGATGAATTTGACTTCAAAATGTGTGCCACTGACTGTTAATGTCATTGCCATATTTTATGAATCAGAAAAGTGTTCAAAAGAAAGTTGTTGTAACCTCCCTCCCACACCATGCAAACTTAGTGTAAAAAAAAAAGCTTTGATTTGAAGAGAAATAAAAAATAAATCTAACTGTACATGCTCAGTACATTATTTTTAATACTTAATAATTCCATATTATTGTCCTCTGTAAATAAAACAGAGCACAATTTACAGAGTTGAATCATTGTTCCAATATATGCTCTGAGGTCACGGTTTGACAAGACAGTAAATACAGTCTAGATTTGACAAGTTGATTTTATATTGGAAGGCTTTATGACAAATAGTTACTGTCTTGCCGCCCCCTGTAGGCACTGAGTAAGCGCAAATGATATATTGTGTACTCTTATTAGCTTAAGAAATGGGATAGTTTGCCTACCTGATCAAAGTTACATTAGGAGATAATCTGATAGTAAATCTGATCCAGGATCAGTGGTCACAAAACCACTTCCTTGGTAGTTCCTACACCAATATCATCTGTGGTGAGAGGCTGCATGGGCCGACATGGAAAAACAGTGACTCTGCTAGGACTTTCATACAGGTAGAAGTTCTTCTAGAAACACACAGGAGCACTGTATCAAAGCCTATTTTATTTTTCAACATCTAATGTTAATAACCTAATATAAAGTCATCTGATTTGGGGCTGGCTTTACAGTACTACATCTTTAAAAACATAATCCTTGATTTCACTTTTTGTCTTTGCAGTTTGACTTCCAGTTTCCTACCAGTTTAACAAAACAAATTGGAGACAAGCATTACAGCACATACATTCAGGTTAGAAGTTTGATTCTTTGCTTTTCAATGTAACAAAAAAAAAAAAAAAATCTAAAAAGTCTGGAAATATAAAATACTGTTTACATAATTTCTGGCAACTGCCTTTATTCACTATCCATCAGAGAAATGTCATATTTTTAATTTATTCTTCCTTTGTTAACGATCTTCTGACCATAGCTCTTCTAAGACCCTCTCTGCAACTCTTCTGTTACACAAAACATGCATTAATTTTACAGTCAAATTCATATTATTCTAGTACAAAGTGCAATTTAGCAACAGTTGTATGATACAAGCATAAAGTTGAAGGACAACTAAGCAGACTGTCTTTGTAAGCAATGACCTAACATGGTCATGGGAAAGTACTTCAGAACGTGCATTAAAGCTTTTCAAAAACATACTGCAGCAAACAAACATCAGCATGTCAGTTTGGTGTAAGACTAAGCTCTTGCTGCTTGCTTATCTTCATACCGACCAGGTGAGGAACGGCCAAACTTTTCTCTGCAACCTCAGGTGGCATCTTCAGCAATCTATTCCCTGCTTGCCTCCAAATCTAAGAGCATTAAGTTGAAACATATGTAACCTTGTAAGCTTAACTAAAACCAGTACTAAAACCAGTCAAGCACGGAATTTTAATGCTCTATAACTGATGTCTCCCACTCTCTTTTCCACCATTGAAGCCTGGAGCAAACCAGGTCTGACTCAACAGCTACTGGCAGCAAAAAAACCCCAAAACCAAATGAACACCAGTCCCCCCACCCCCCCAAACAAAACCCTAACTCAAAATAAAATTAAAACACTCCCTGCTTTCCTTTGTCTGCTTTAGAAAAGAAGGGACTAAACATAGTACACAGAGTACTGTATGTGTTTGTTGACCAACTAAATGCTCAATAAAATCTGTTTCTGAAGAATAAGTGTCAAGTAAAGAAGACTCTCATCAGCAGCGGCAGACAGCTGTGGTGGCAGCTTGAACAAACTGAACAGAGCTCAGTATACATGCTATAAGAAGAACAGATGTCAGTAAGCACCATGAGAAAACAGCACATCATGTATTACTAGCAGCAAAGTAAAGGATTCCCCTCTGCTACCCTTGGAGACTTGCTCCTATCCACCCCACAAACAGCCATCTCTGCAATTGTGTGGGCAGTTGTGGGGGACAAGAACCCACCCCACCAAAACAAACCTCTACAGGTATTTTGGAGGTTACTTTGTAAGTTTTTTGGTTTTTTTTTTTTAAAAACAGTAACATTTCACTGATTTAAATACAGCAAAGCAGCACAAACAGCTGCACTGACACATCTGAATGAGTACAGCAGTATTAACATCTAACCCTGAAGAACTGAGCAAAGGCAAGGCAAGAATTTAAGCCAACTCTGCCTGTGAAACTGCACAAAGTATTCCACATTAGCAAGAGCTTCAGAAGTTTCTGCCCCAGGTGCTCATTCTCATCTTCACAGCATCAATACATTGCCCCCGCAACACTGCCAACACAGTGCTTGTGGGACAGCATTTTAAAATGAAATAGTTACCATTTTGGAATAATCTATTTTTGCAAATCTTCATCAGATCACTTCCTTATCCTGTTTCACAGCACAGCTCCACAAATAGCAGTGCTGTCGCAGCAGTGGGGAAGGGAAGGTGAGCAGCAGCACTATACAGCGGTTTCTCTGTCTAGCTGTCCCCTGAGTGCACCATCTCCTAAAGCCATGGCCTCAGCGAAGCAAGGCAAAGAAGGCAAGAGAAACTCTCCCTTCTCACAGCCACTCCTGTGGTAAAATATCATCCACTTCTTCCTTATACTCACTTCAAAAGTTGAAAGAGGAAGGAGACAGTACTCCTCCCCCTGCAAAGAGAAGGACACAGCTCCAAAGCCCAAGCATCAGCCCAGTCTAACCTCTTCTCCGCTTGGCCCAACACGTTCTCCTAACAGGCGTGGCTTCCCAGAGAGACAACTGCTCACATGAAAATCCCCCCGGCAAGCCAGACCACGGATCCTTCTTTCCCAAAGGAAGCATGAGAGGCTGGAAAGCCGAGTAGCTTTCAGCAGGTCTTTGTCCCAGCAGGTCCAGAAACACACTCCTGTTGGGGGCAAAGAACAGTTTTTGCTGAAGTAAGGCTCTTCCACTACCTGTCATGGAGGAAAAGAGGGACAAGATGACCCACACCACAGGCTGCGTCCACCTGACCCCACAGGCTGCAATCCTCACAGCGCTGACATTGCTCCCCTCCTCACTACAGTGCCAAAATAAAAGTTAAAGAGTCTCTATTAAACAGACATATATAGCAGTCTTACCAAATTCAAGTTTTGCTTTTTATTTTGCAGCCTGAAGGCTTTATGCCCCTCTTAAATGCCATATGAGGAGGGGCAGGTAACTGACAGAACACTGACTGTGAAAAGCTGCTAAAAAAAACCTGACACAAAGCTAAAATGGCATGGCTCTGTTTCCAAAACAACACATTCAAAATAAAACAAGTCTAACAATCACCTTTAGTAGCTTCAACAGGTAGACTTGAAGGGTTACATCAAAACAAAGCAGTAAACTGTGTATTTAATTAGCTTGAACCTTTACCAACGTAATAGTAATGTTTTATATAGAACAGTTTTTATTCACGCCTTTTCTCCTACCATTTACTTGTCATATGTAGTAAGAAATTCCGGTACTAACATATTGTAATCATTAAGTCCCTTATATGCTGCTTTCAAATTTGCTACAACTTGAGCATGCAAAACCACCTATTAAATACAACATAACACACCCCAGGAAAAAGGCCCAACAACCAGGAACCAAAGTCAACAGAGGCTTTCCCGACCCTGCCGACAGCATAGCTGGTTTGTTTTCAAACAGGTCCTCGATCCCTCCTGTCCTACCTGAGGAGGACAAACCAACAGCTGACAATATTCGCCAGTCATGAAAATTCATCTTTCCATCTAAACCCTGTCAGCTTTTATGTCTTTCACAAGCTTCTAGTCACCAACTCAAATTCAGACCAAACGTCTCTAGCATTAGCTGGCATTCAAATTAATTTCAGAGCCATGCAACCTCTTCTGTGGAAAGTACACTGTATCTTAAGAACACACGAAGTAAAATTAGCAGCAGGTAAAACCCCATGGGTCAGAGCTTCTGCACTAGCAGCAGGAGCTTTCATTAGAAAAAGAAGTCCAGTCCGACAGAATGGCTGCAGACTTCTGCATTTAGGTCTAGTATTGACCTCAACCTGTTTTACATGTAGAGCAGTAAAATATATGTTTTCTACCACTGATGTCTCATTGTTTTGGCACTTCAAATATCCTCAATAATCTCGGCACATTTTAGTCTGAATTATTTCACTGAGGTATGGGGTTTAAGGTCAGAAGCGTGTGAAACCATAGGACCTAGAATTATCTGATAGCTGGTAGAATCACAGAGTTTGCCCAGAAAAATCAGAAATTCTTAAAAAAAATATATATATGCATTTATAGAAAGCTAGATGGGCCACATATAAATAGGCAGGCAAGCAATATATGCTGTAGCTTAAAAGTACTAGATATGCAAACATCTCTACTACTAAAAGACAGCAGCACTAATTACACTCTTTAGATGGATTTTTTTTTTTTTTTAACATGAAAATACACAATCATTATGCAGAAAAATCATCAAGTGACAACTGAACTGGCAGCCTGGAAAGAAAGTACAGTTTCTTTGAACAATAATTCTTAAACCTGCAGAAGAACAGGTACTATTACATTTTACTCCTGTACGTTTAAATACAAAGAAGATAAAAGATAGACTGCAAGCCATTCTGATACCAAAATTTAAAGGGAAAGCTTGCTTATTAACTTTAGAAAACCATCTAAAGCATAACGAGAATTCAGTTTGCATTATAGCTAGGAAGTGTAAAAAACTTACCTAGCTTCACAACCCGTATGCAACAGGCAATGATCTATCTCCTAATCAGTAACAGGGATAGATCCATGAGATTGCAACATGTGAACGAGGCTGTGATTATAGTAAGCAGAGCTAGATGTGAAAAACAAGACAGTTTATTATTTCAAAATGTCAGGAGTCAAGCGTAAGGCTTTCTGCACAACTGACGAATGCTATAGATACTTTCTTCTTAATTCTAAGAATTTGGGGATGTGGCGTGCGTAGGTTTGCAAACTATTTTATAAACAAGATTCAGCAAACTATATGTATAAATTATATAGTATTAGAGGTAATAGATTTATAATTTTTCACTTGAAAATTAAAAATAGTAAAAATTCCAATTTTCCTGATACAAGCCATGCAATTCAGAAATAATGAAATTTTTATTTTTAGTAAGAAATATGGATATGGGAGACTTTGCATGTTGTTTCCAACAAAATTTTTTGCAAAATACAAAGTTCAAGAATGTTAGCACTGAAAATGTTCCCAATTCCATAACCTCTAAAGAAAAGCAATTAAAATATAGCACGGAATCCATCCAACAAAAAAAAATAGAACTGATGTAATTTCAATCTGCTTTAGTGTGTTCAACTTCTGTTCTGCTTGTAAGTTGAACTCTGTAAGGTTTCATTCTGTTCCTTATTTCTCTGCCTTTTCTTTCCAAGAATAGTGCTGTCACCAATTTCCTGCTTGAAGTAAACACAATTTGCTCACCTGACTCCTCCCTGACCCCAAACTACGGCAAACTTATTTCCTCCCTTTCAGATTTTTTTTCTTGTATACTCTTTGTTGTATACTCTTGTTACCACAAATGTTCCATGTATTGTTCTTTGAGGAAGACAATTTGTATGACGGACTTCAGCAACACCGTGTTACCAACATAACAACTGCTTTTGGTAGAAATGAATGCTAAATATATAAAAATATAAATATTTATCTGCTATGTTCATCATACTTCTATAGTGACGTAGAATTCTATACACAAGTCTTCATGAGATGTATTCCATGAGTGAACATGATCACAAGGTGCTTAATAAAATGCTAGACTAGGCCAAAATCAGGAGATGCTTAACAAATATAAAAGCATGTGTCTTACCACACAGAAAACACACAGTGCACAAATGTTGACAGAATGTAAGGACATTCTTTACTGTTTTGCCTAGCTGTGGCAGAAAAACACAGAAGTAGCATTTGTTCAGATACATAGTCTGACTGTAGCAAGCTCACACGGACAAGAAAAACTGGCTTTTGAGCAGATTTAAGCAGTCAAACCCAGTCTCTTGCTCCTGATTTAAAACAGCAAGATTGTGAATGGAAGGTTCCTATGTAGGACCTTATATCCTACATACAAAGCATTTGAAGACTGCTATATAAACCAATTTCTCATTAAAAAAAAAATTACATTTTCCAAGCGTTTTCACTAGAAGGGAAAATAAATGCAAGATTAAATCATTCCTAATTCAAGAGCTCTAAGTTAGGTTCATAGTTTAACGAAAAGAGAAATTGAGAATGCTGGTACTTCACATGAATACTTATTTTGGCTACAAGCTGTTTGAGCTGATGGCCTGTCAGAGGTACCTGACATATAACAGCAGGCTGGCAAAACAAATATCCATCATGAACAATTGCTGGTCAATACACAGATGGTACTTGTCTATCCTGTCATGAGAATAGTTAAAGCATCGTGAAACTGTATTTTCCCATACAGAGGAAAGGGGAAGGAGAGAAACACCTCACAACAAAAATGCAACTCTTTCACCTAGTTAACAAAAGGGTATATTCTGCCAAGCCTACACCATAGTCTGTAGTGATAGTGGGCTGTAGAAGAACAAAATGGATTTCAAGACAGAAGACACAAAATTTAAGATTAATCATATACCAAGCAAGGATGAGAAGCACTGGTCTGTATGAATAACAACTGAAACACTGAAACAAGGTCAACAAGAATTCACAACTGCTTTTTATGACTCTCACACTGAGGTGCTTCTTTGGTACCAGCTTAACTTTCACATTTCTTCAGGACAGCACCCAGGTCAACAGAGAGACACGGACACCAGTACTCACAGAATTACATTAATAAACATTTAGGCACATGCCTCCTAGGTAGGTGTAGACAGTTAGGTTCTCTTCAAAGAAATAAAATCACAGTATAAAAGTCAGAGCTCTGACACGGTTCCAATATCTTTACTTGCAGTAGCTCAAAACCTTGCCACTCACAGTAATCTGCCTCACCTCTCTGCCAGAATTTGCTTTCCTATTCACCTCCACAGCCAGCCAGATGGCTGTGGCATATGTACCCCACCCTAATTACTTCCAGCACCCTCAAAGAGAAGCTCCAAAACATCAGACTGTAACCCGGTGAGAGTGAGATACTGACAGAATCATCCCATCACAGGGAGTTGCCAACATCTTAAAGCCACAACAATCAAGTCCACCAGAACTCTTAGAGTTTTCCTCAGTGAAGAACTGACTAGCAAAGTCAACAGGGAATGCTAAAGCGAGCAATGGATCTCAATTTTCACATCTCTCCCTGCTTGGGAACTGTATCCACTAATTCGTCTACGTGAGATTAAAATAGAAGAGACAATCCTAGAACTAGAGTGCCAAGGAACAGTTTCACTTCCATCAATGCGGCTTCAGAAGAGACATCAGGGCTTCGTTCTTCTGAAACCTGAACAGAAACCAAGGTGTTATTTTTGAGGTTTTGCTGAACTCAATACAGAACTAAATGCTACAGCAATGGAATTAAATTGAATCAACAAATGTGTTGGGTTGTCTGACACATTTTGAAATTCACAGTTTTGAAGACAGCTGTATGTGCTTTACTATTACTGATTCATGCCAAACCTTACCCAGGCCAGTCGTACCAACTCTAATTTAAAGTGAAGGTAACAAATCAAATTAACACTTTATTGATAAAATTAAGAACAAAATTAGTATTTTCACATATTATATCACCAAACTCTTACCAGGTTTTTTGGATTGTATTTCACATAAGGGAACTTTAAACCATTCCAAAGAATGAGCTTAAATTCATATTCTGTGATTTTTATGGATTACCGAAGGAAAGCCAAAGAATTCACTTACGCTGCTTACAGAGGAATAAAACAAGAGGCAGGAAGAGGAAAACAAGTTTGTCCATCCAAGCAAAATGCAAACTAAGATGTACAGCTGTACCATACTGACATACCAAATGCAGGTAACTCAGGCTGTGACTATTGGCACAGTCCCCTGGAAGAAACAGAGCAAGATGATGACTGTGTGTTTCATTCATTTAAAGTATTTGCAAGGAATCAGCCAGACCCTGGATTATTGTTCATGCCCTACAAAACAGTATTTTCAGTTCTAATGGGGAATGATTGTTGAATGAAATAATAAAAACTATACTAAAGTACTTAATTTGCTCCTCCACAAATCCAGAACTCTTTCATCCTGAAAAAGATGTAATGTTCTAGCAAAATGTTGTTTTACTGAACTGGGTTTGGACTGTGGCAGTTATCCTTTAGCAAGGGCCAAACAGTTTTTTCTTCACGATGAAAATCTAATACATTCTCTTCCAGATTAATAAAGATCACATCAGTAGCACTCCCTACTTGTTATCGGTCCAGCAGACTAACAAGTGGAGGGGGTGTGTGCGTGTATTTTAGCTCAGGCTTTGCCCATGTATAAGACACCATTAAGCTAGTTGACTGAATTCCTTAAAAAAACCAAAGCAAAACACAGTAAAACAAAGAAGACATTTATGTCCACTTACTTGATACAATGTAACACTTCAAAAAGAATTGTTTCAAATAGAAAAATCCACTGCAATCAAGAGAAAGGGGAAGTGGTTTTCAACACTTCAGCACAGATACCTGTTTAGTTATAATAGCAAAATAACAGTAAATCTCCCTCATTATAATTTTTAAAAATCTGCTAAGCTATGCAATTTCTCTTCAAAGTGGTACGTCTGCAACATATAATCATTAAATAAAGTTTTCAAATACGTTCTATTGAAAATTTTCATTAAAATAACACAAGACAGAACGGAAAGATCATATCCACAGGAGTGCTTACTGATCACGCAAATTCTGCCGTTAGCGTCCTAAGGTTACTTCACCCTAAAGACACTCTACGGGTGGTAACTGAAGTTGGGGCACGTACCGCCCAACCACAGTGCCCTGCCGCACACAGCGCCGCGCACAGCCAGCGTTTGGGAGGAGAACAGGCTTTCCCCGGCTCGGACGGGGCCCCGAGAACAGCCCGGCCGACTCCGCCGGGCAGCAAACCGCCGGGCGATGGGGGCGGGGGGGCGGTGAGGGGGAGCCTCCAGTGCCGCCCTCAGCGCACCAGGAAATAGCTGGGAGCTATTCCTAACGCTCGGCCAGCAACTTTCCACACCGCTCGAAGAAACGATATTAAAAGAATAAATTAAAAAAAAATCCCGAACACTGTTTCAAACCGTGGGAGAATCCAGTATTTCTCAGGAAGGAAAGGAGGGAGAAGGCAGCAACGCCTCCCCCTGCCCCAGCACGGCGGCCGGTACTCGCCTCACTCCCGTGAAGCACAGAGGGAACGAGGTGGACGTTATTTCTGACCTATTTTCGGCGCCGCCTCAGAGCGATAAACAAACAACGGCAGTGAAACACTGCCCGGACAGAAACTTCCCCAGCCACAGCCACCCTCCGACCAGGGAGAAGCAGCGGCGGCAGGCGCGGGGTTGGGGGAGGCCGGCGGCGCCCTCTGCCCCGCGGCGGAGGCGACCGAGCCCACCGCCCTGCGTCGCCGCCCCTCCGGCCGGGCTGCAGAGAGGTTCCCGGAGTTCTCCTGCCCGGGCTGCTAGGGTGCAGGGAGGAGAGGTCAGCCCGACACAGACAAGTTCCCCGCCCGCCATGCCCGCGGCGGGGACAGGCCAGGCAACGGAGGGGCGCGTTTAGCGCTCGCCGGCCCCAGCCCTACGGGAGGGGCCGAGGCACTCGGCGGGACCGCGTCCCGCCTGACCCCACCGCCTCGCGCCCCCTCGCCGCTCCCCGGCACCGACCTGGGACACAAAGGAGCGGCCGACGCTGCCCGCCGATCGCCCGCTGCCTCCTCGCCCGAGATCCCCGCGGAGTCCAGGCCGCGGCAGCACCGGGATGGCGTAGCACAGGCATCCGACGCCGGCGTCTGCTGCTCCCGCAGCGGCCCGTGCCGCCGGCACCCGCTCTGCGCTGGGCGGGGAGCGGGAGGAGGGGTGCTGTGAGCCGACGCGCCGGCCGAGCGGCGCTTCCTGCTCCCCGGTGCCGAGGGGCGGCTGGTGCCAGAGCCCGGCAGCTGCCGCAGCCTCGCAACTTGCCGTTGAGGTGGCTGCGCCCGCGGCTAAGCAACGGCCGGCGCCGGCGGCGCCCGCGGCCGCCGCATCCTCAGCTTCTGCGCTGGGCTTTCCGCGCCGCCTCCGGCTCAAGAGGTCGCCCGCGCGGCTCCTGCTCGCAGCCGGAGCCCCGGGTCGCCCCGCTGCTGCGCCCGGCTCGGGCTCGTGCTCCCCCTGCTGCCCCGCCGGGCCCGGCCGCGGCTCCGGCTCCTCCTGCGGCTCCGCGGGGCCGGGCTGGGGCGGCCCCGGGCGGGCGGTGGCGAAGGGGAAAGGCCGAGAGCCCCCCGGGGCGGTGGCTAGGCCGGGCCCCTGGCTGGAAGGACGTGACCTACTCGGGGCTTGCCTCTGGCTGTCTTCCACCCGCGGCGCTGTTCCCCCAGAGCCCCCTTCATGGTGCACACTGGAAGGCGGAGGAGGTCTCCCTCCGGCCGGCGGCCCTGGGCGCCCCACGGCAGCCAGCGCTGCCCTCTAGGCGCCCTCTGCCCTGACCTGGGCACGGAGCCCTCGGGCAGGCGCCGGGGCTCGGCTCCGCAGGCCGGCACAGGGAGTATCCCGCGGGGGAAAGGCACCCCGGGGCTGCAGGAGTGCGGGCCGAGCTGAGCTGCGGGGCACCTGGGTACAGCATTGGAGATAACGAGCTTCTTTTAAGCCCTTAAGGGGAAAAGTTCTCATTTCTGGAGTAAGACGTTTGACCAATACGTGGTAGCAAAATAGAAGTAAATTGGCTGTAAGAGGCACTATTTAACACTGAGGAGGAGAGATGCTGGGTACTACAGTCTCATTAACAAGTGCAATGCACAGCGTGAAAATTAGTTGGTTCGGATAACTAGTGAAAATGCTATGATCTGCTGCCTGGAAAAAAAATATCCTATTCTTCTTCTTCCCCTTCTGTCTTCTTGCTTTCAAAAAAGAAATCTTGGATGTGAAAAAAAACTTGCATAAAGATAGTTTTCCAGACTACAACATGGGCTTCCCATCTGAAAGCCAAACCTAAGCCTGTAGCTGTCTTGCAGAAAGAGAAGTTACGAAGCAGTAGGTTTGCTTTTAGTTTCAGGAGTCTTTCAGGCAGTCAGATGGCCAGCAATGTTAAATTTGATCAGCTAGTCTTTGGATAGGATTCTTTCAGTAATTTTGTCACCGGTTGATTTAGCATCCAAATCTGCAGACAGAAAATTGAAGAGTGTGAAAGCAAGAAGCCTAAGTGATGCTGGGTTGGGACAAATGACAGACGAGAATCTGATTGCCAGGAGGAACCATGACCAGGTTTGTGAGATATCCTTATGAGTTCTCAGCACCTGTTTGTTTCTGTAAAACCTGGTTGAGATTGTACTGATCACTGCCAGCAGAAACTTACCGCAGGCCGAACTCATGGATACCTGGAATTTAATTTTCAGAAAAGAAATCTCATTAATCATTCTGATTTATCATCACCATGCGAATGTCTTCAAGATGTTAAAAAAGCAATTTTGAAAATGTCACTATTGGTCTGTGAACCTGAAAACACATGGCTGCTGTTTTGCTTTTTTTTCCCTTGGTTATTTCAGGTTAGGCTTGAGTAACCGCTTCGTGGTCCTGCAGAGTCAGTTCTGACATGCCAAAAAAATACTGGAGCAATTTGTACATGGCTGACAAAAGGACCCACCAGGCCTAACTGCAACAGACCTCAAACTTGTCTCAGAAATACAGCAGGTTTGTACTAAAAGATGCTCAGCACCAGATAGTGGCTGTGTCTCTTAAGAGCCAGATTTTGTTGAAGGTGTTCTTCTGATTTCTGAATAGTCCAAAGGCCGACAGTTTGGATAGGCTTTATATATTGGCACAGAAAAATACTTGTCTGGCTCATTATTTTTGTTATTTTATCTCTCCCAAACCTTGCCTGGACTTCTGCTGTTAGGAAAATGTAACTTGCAGGCTTCTATCTCATTAAATGGAGAAGCATTTCTTGGCAACAGTCTTTTCCCCTGATACGAGCAGGAAACTGGCAGCTTGTTCCTATAAATGGCAGAGCTCCCATCAGAAAAATCTAATTTGCTCCCTCACTTAAAGCCACTTGTGAAGATCTATCATCAATTGTCCCAACTGCCAACCATGCCCTTCTTTTGCATGTGGCAGTGTGTACTGTTTTATGGGATGGGGTCCACTGACCCCACCCCACATGTCTTTCTGATGCCTCTCTGTTTGTTCATGTAAAGAAGAGTGGTCTGACAGGCCTTCTGAAGAAGACAACCTTCTGGAACAGCAGCTGTCTCAGTCTCTATGCAAAGCTGTCCTGATTTCCGGGAGATTTTTGGGCGCTGTACATAAAAACTGCCACAAAATAGGTACCCTCTTGAACAGTCGATGCACTGGTAGGTGTTACAGTTTAGAGATGCCTGTTGGGAAGTTGTGGACTAACTTTTCTAATAACTAGCATAAAGAGGCCTAGAAGTAATTCATTGCTTAGATATGATGCAGGAGACCCTAGAACACCACTTCTGCAACTTGAGTTGTGCCAAAGCTGTCTTTCCCATGGGAAATTATACTGAAACCTGAACTCGTATTGCTGAGCATTTTTACTAGTGCAGGATTTTGTTAAAAGGATAGTTCACTGATTTATAGATGTGTCTGCACAGCTCAATACGGCACTAATATCGGTCTGTATCCTCCAGCTAACATCAAACGTGTGCAAACTAGGAAACAAAAGCCGTGTAGCCACCAGCAGCTGAACTGAGAAGCAAGGCTGGGAACCCAGATGTGATACCACATGAAAGCAACTGCACTGCTTCCAGTTTCAGAACAGCTCTGACCAATCTAGGAATCTCTCCATACTGCTCCAGTGTAGCAGGCACACTGTAGGAGAAGAATAATGTGGTAAAGGGCCAGCGAGGCAGAGTGGAGCTGCATTAAGTCTTCGAAAATTGGGTGAAGCTTAACCTTGATTGCTGGGAGAAGAAAAAAAACAGTGGATCTTCTGACAAGAAAACTTGGTAACAATGTGCACAAATGATTGGTGTATCAGGAGGCCATTCAAGAAGAGTCTGGAGGAAATAAACTGAGAGAAAACAGTTTTTCTGAGACATCTATATAGGTGGACAAAGAGAAAGATTGAATCTTGGAAAAATTACCAAATAAGAAAAAAATTGGAAGTAGAATAGGATGACAAAAATTGCCAGATTTTGAGTCAACATTATTATGTTGTGGGGATGGTTCATGTATTACTGTAGGATTTAAAATTGAGTAAGTATGAGCAGAGAAACGATTCCTGTCACAGAAGCAGCTGTTGATTGTGCTTCTTTCCTGTCAAAATAGGGAAAAATGCTGAATGAACGTTCAACTGATTGCTCATTGAAAATAAAATTCTAGACAACTGCCAGGTTTGGCTGTGTGCCCCAAATGAATATCCAGATATAGGATACACAGTACGAAGCATGTTCGTTTTCCGATAACAGATTTGTGTGAAACATCCTCTGCAGTGGCTTTAATCATAAGAAAACATAGAAACTAATTACATCTTGAGAACATTCTGATAACTGTGTGTTGCAAACAATGAATGAGAAGATATTTTTGTGTACTGCAAGGGATTGCAAAGTTCTCATTAGAATATATAATTACAAAATCGTAATTAAACTAGTATGCCACTAAAATAGAAAATGTTACAATTGCAATGTTACTTTAAAGGATTTGATCCGTACAATCTAAAATTCACTTTTAAACATTACATGGATGTTTAATGTTTAATAAATGGATGCAATATCTATCTACAGAATTCACAGAAGATTGGTTAAAAGCTACTTTTTAACAATTGTGATTGTTTCCTTGTGACAAATAATGCGAGTTTTTTTGTCATTTGGGGATTGCAAAGCAAAAGGGGTGAAGAATAATGAATCACATATAGAGAACAAGCTAGTAATATAAAAATAGGACTCCTCCTGTCAGCACAGGCTATCTAAAGGCTGCTCGGAATGGGGAACTCAGTGCTGTAGCTACCTTCAGCTTGCGTGCTGTTAGGTTGATGCAGAAATAAGGAACTCACTTTTTTAAACACACAGCGTACTAGTAACAGTGACATAGGGAACCCTTGGGACTGCTGGTATATCTGCGTTTTTAGGAGAGGCAATGGGAATGTATCTTTAGATGCACTGACTTTAAATTCAGGAGGTGACAAAGTGGCTAAATACAGGATTAAATGAACAGACACCGGTTAGGTGTTAGAAATACACAGGTAAAGTTTGGAACAGAATTAATGCAAGGAGATCAATTTATACGAAGTTGAAGCTATAGTGGGAGAGGAAGTGATCCAAAGGTGGAAGTACATTCAAAAGGGAAAAGGGAAGGAGAAAAACCACTGGAAGTTAGTCATGTGAGGCTTGCAGAAAAATGAGATTTTAAATACAGCATGTTAATTTTTCTTCAAACACTGGAGAAACAAGGACGTGGAAGAAATATAATCTGTATGATGTCGAAACAAGATACCTATAGTCAGTTAGAAATGCTGCAGAAGACAGATTCTACAGAGAAAACTGCAATTGGTTTTTCTTTACAACTGTAATAAGAAAGAGCTGCATATGGTATATTAGTGTTCATCAAGTGAAAGCCCATGAGGGAAGGAGATGTAAAAATATAATTCTGAGTCTCTTAGCTAGGTCTTATGAAAGTAATCTACTTGAAGATATGCTTTAAAAGCTCTAGTGCCAAGAGAGGCTACAGAAAATACATTTGCATAAACTGTCATTGCTATTTAGCAAGTTATGATGTATCAAACCTAAATAGCTCAATGCAGTAATACTTAATAATCATATCAGTTTCTAATGATTTAATTACTCATCCTTTTTGGGAAAGCAGCAATAGGAACTAGTGACACCTTCCAGAGTGCAACACCGATGCTTCCAAAGCAAGTTATCTTGGACAGTGATGAGACCACAAATGCCCTGTTTGCAGGGTATGGGTACGCTGTTCTGTGGTGTCCCTGAGAACAGTGTTCTCCAGGTTGTTCCTTCACCCTGTCATGGGAGGGACATGGCTCTAGTGTCTCTGGCCACAGTTTCACCCACATTGAAATTTCCCCTTCCATCTTGGTGACACCTGGGGCCAGATCTTGCTAACACCCAGCTGTGCAGGAAGCAGTCTCACTCCTGGTCAGGTCATGTGCCAAATGATTTCTGCCTTGGAGCCTGCTGACGTGGCTGTTGGAGGAATATTCCACAGCCTAGCAGGTCCTACCTTAATACTAAGTATTTCCTTATACTCAAATCACATTTTGCTTTGTCTTAGGCCACACTTAGCATTAACAGTTCTCTTAGTCTGTGGTGAGTACTGCAGATACTGATGTTCCCACCAAAAATCACTGTTCATCATGTTGAGCTGTACAAGTTTAGGACTACCAGCCCTTCCCATACCATAACTTCACTCGATAACTAGTAGTCTCTGAATTCTTTCCAATTTTTGGTAGATTTTCTGAACTAAAACACAGTATTCGAGGTATAATCCCACTGGTGCCAGGTGAAGAGAGGCCACTGTAAGAACTGATGGGTTGGTCTGCGTATACAAGTCAAATGCCCCATGACTTTTTAATTTGCGTGTCAGCAATATCAGATGAGATCTTCACGAACAATTTTCTATCCATTACCAACTCCATGATATTTTGGACTATTTTCTTTCTTGTTGTATTTACTTGCATTTTTCTGAGCTCAGTGTTAGTTTATTTTTGCCAGTTATATACCTAGTTTTTCTGGAGCTAATTTTTCTTTGTGATGATTGTTTTTCTAAATTCGGCTATCATTTCTAAGATTAATTAATGTATTGTTTGATTTTGCTTCTAAAATACAAATGAAAATCATGAATTAAGACCAAATTATTCAGCTAGATGCTTTTCCCCAACTTTCTATGTTGCTATTTATCATTGTCTTCTGTGTACTATATCCTTCCCATACTTCTGCCTTATTTTGTAGTGTAAGATTTACTGTTATTCTTTTTTAAACGAGAGTATATACTTCTCAGAGCTGGGGAGCCCAGCAATACAATAAGTCCATATGGATTTACTCTACAGCATGTGATCAATGGTTGAAATGAGCTCTCAGTTCTCATAATAAGCTTGATAAGAGGCAAGAGAGAGAGGTATGCTGTAACAAGCGCGAAGAAAAGAGAAGACAAACCTTTTGGGACTCAACCATGTTTTGCTCACACCTTTGCTCTGTTTTTCAAGGACTTATACAGTCATTTATGCCCTGAGGCCAGTGCTTAAAGAACAGGAGTCCTCTACTGGCTTTTTATAGGACTGGTACAAGAAATCCCCACCATTCTAATTGCAATCACAAAGAAAAAAACCCCACAACTTTATTAAGATTTGAAGATGAAGCAAAGCATAGGCCTTAGTTAATTACTCGATTTCCTGAAAATGCAGCTCTGTTAGTGGAAATGTGTTACGAGTTTTGTGTACCTTTTTGGTGTCTAACTTCTTTCAGTCAACAGTGAAGTTTCCAAACCATGGGAGTAGAAAGGTAGTTTGTAGACAATTGCAGATCTATGATATTGTTAATTTTAAAATGTGTTTATATGAGGTATATAGACCGCTGTGAACTTATTTTTATTTAATTTGTAGTATTTTATATTTACTTAGAATATGAAATTCATTAAGAAATGCTGATGGTCTCTCTGATCTTTTGCAAAGCTACTGTCAAGTTTACAACCTCAGCTGTTAAAAAAAAAAAATGTATCCTTGCAGAATTTAAACCATGCGACATAATTTCAGGTCTGACAGGTCACTTATTTAAATCTACCACAGCTGTACCTGTATTTTGGATTAAAAAGTCATGTCTTGATAAAGAAACAATTGCTTGAATAGGAACTTATGAAATACTGAGGTTTTAAGATCCTAAGGATCACAATAATTTGAACGATGTGAAAGTAGAACTTCACAGGTGAAATGCCATCCCAAAACAAGTGACACATTTTTTTTTTCCTAATATCAGGCAAGCATTTCAACAGACACAGTGGAAATAAAGAGCTTTTGCAATAAAATATTTTCTTCTCAGAGTTACTATATGAGAAAAACTATTCTGAATGTCTCTGGCCTTTGCATAACATTAAATGTCATTACAGGATGAAAGGGAAGTTGCATCTGATGGCAAATACTTTCATTATTACTACGGATGGTCTGCTTCCAAATTTCTCTAAGTGTTGAAGCCTCCTCATCTCCACTGTGCCTCTGAAAGTGGTTTATATTTCAATTGACCTGGAGAAAAGTGCATATAGGTGTTGCGAAAAAAGATAGTGCTGTGCGAGGTGGGCTGCCTTGTGTCTCCAAGAAGAACATTTATTCATTTTTCTCTTCAGCTACCTCACATATGAGCTGGTTTAGATACCAGTTGAAATGGAAAGCTGTAAGAATCATTTTATAAAGAAGGATGAGCAAGAACATCACAAATTCTACTCACAACTAGAAGTCATACAAATACTGCTGCTTACAAATACAGCAGAAAAAGTGTTTTGCAGATTATGTTCAAATTTATGCTACTGTATTGCTTCAGACAGTTCTGACAAAATTAATTTTGCCACTAACTAATAAAATGGAGGAAAGGTCCTTGTCCTTTACCATGTCTGCTACAAAATACATTTTTTTTCTCATTATTTTATTATATCTCACAATATCTGAGATTTTAAATGCCACATTTCCCAGAAATATGAAGATAAACACACTTTCTTAGGTAGTGTCAATTCTCAATAAATCAAATGTCTCTGCTCTCAGACTTACAAAAACAGACTGGAAGACATGAGTCCTAAAAGCTGAGAAAGCTACAAAGCAAACAAAACTTTGCAGAAAAGCAAAAGACTTCTGGGCGAATTTATGACTTATACAATTGTCTAGACAAGACAATAAGAGTAACTGATTTTCTGCCTGTTTGTGGTTGCCCAGATATTGGGTCTAAGCACCTCCTTATCCTTTCGTCATAGTAGGTGGAGCTGAAACCTTGGCTTTCCCCATCCTACTTCCTATCCAGAACAACAGAGCCAGCAGCAGGTGTCTTTCTTTACTGGTACTACAGATCCAAAGCAGGATGCCATTAACCTCTCAGAGAACATGTAGAACGAGATAAATTAACCAGAAGGGTTTCTGCAAGTTATAGCACCTCAAGGTAAGATGCAGGTTATACACACAGTCCATCACATCCAGATGTTTCTAGATGTGTCCATTTCTTTACAGACATCATGCAGTTAGCCTGCATTAACAGATCTTATTCTGAATGCTTGCAAAGCTACCCTACCATTGTATAAACAAGACTGACACCAAAAAAAGTGTATCCTGCCACTGCTAAATCAAATTAACTGTTGTTAAAATCAGGTCAAAATGGTGTTTTTTCACAAGTTGTACATTCATCCTGTGTGCTGGTATAAAAAAAAAATACCAGAAAAAATACCATGCAACTGCTTAGCTGGAAAATGACCCCAAAATACAACTTTGTATCAAAGGAAGAAGGAAAACATGGTTTTAATTCTTTAAAGTGTAACAATGAATTGTCCAGTATTAGGTCTACACGCCTAGGGGCTTATAATAGTGTCAAGGCAACTAGGCATGAGTACAAGAATTAGGTAAAAAGGATGCAAAGCATTCAAAGATCAATAATTATAATATACAGATACAGCTACTTATTGATGTGTGGTGCAGCGATCTGTGAGATAGCACTGATGGGCCTAATTCACTGGGATGTGCACTGAGTTAACGTGAATCTGTCACCCTCAGGATTGCTGCCAGTGGATATGCCTTTAGAAACCCAATACACCCTCAGCAAATAAAACCAGGCCACAGGGATCTACAGTGCTGTGAGCAACGAGCGTCTTTTAATGAAGGGTACGTGTTCAAAACTGGGACATCGGCAAAGATATGATAAAGACTGATCAGATCACTCTTGATTCAAATGATCTCTTCCTTAGTTTGAACAAGGAAGAGTGTAAGTGAGCTTGAGGGAGAAGGGGAAAATGATCATCACCGTGGGGTATGATAGGTTCACCTACATTTGTTTTCTACGAAGAATGTGAAAGTTGTGGGTGGGTTTTGTCCTACAATCCCTTGCTGCTGCAGCAATGGTCAGAGGATATTTCCCCCACACTACAGGCCAGCTCTGCTCAGCCTTTATTCCTTGCTCATGCTATTATTCTGCTTACAGTGGTGATGGGAAAAGCCTTCCTGCAAACTGGCAGCAGACAGTGGCTGAACGCAATAGTATCTTCTAATGGAAAACATTAATGCAAAAATAAAATTCTTCATGGAGCACAACCCAGCAAGGCATGACTTGCTCTCACAGTCCTTAGAGATGTTTCTGTACTTGATATATTAAGACATTATCCTCTAACTGCTGCTCTTACTTATTCTGTTTCTGGAGATTAATAAAATATAGCTCTTGGATCATCAAAAATTCCAATACATTTCTGGGTTTCTTTGATACGGAGAGTGTTTCACTATCACTGCAACTTGATATCTAGTTATGTGACAAGACATAGGAAGGTTTGCCTGCACAGGTGGATGACTTCCTTTCATTTGTAAGATCTTTCCTCCATGGTCATATCTGAACAGCACAGTATTTATGAAGTTACAGCATACTCAAAAGGATTTAAAATGGTTATTTACTGCTCTTCCTGCTGAGATCTATCATTACACTAATTTATATTTTTGAAAGATAATTTACAGATAATTAATAATTGACTTTCCACTTGCTTTCCTGGAGAAAACAATTCTGTTACAAATTTTCACAATGTGCATAAATTTGCTATCTCAGAGATTCGGCTAGCACGATGGATTATTTTCTGGATAAAAATCGTTACTTCTCAGTTATGGCTGTGTAATGTGAGCAGGGAATTACTTTATACCTTTCCAAACTGTATATTCGTCTATCAAGGTCACATGCAATGGCATCAATTCCTTCAATGTTAGTGACATGCTTCAAAGAATGAGATCAAAATAATGGAAAACCAGGATATGACAAAGTTATATGCAGTGTTTTCATAATTTTTCCCCATGGTCGGACAGCTATTTCACTCACATTGGATGCCTGCAAAAATGCTGAATTTAAATATGAGCCAAGTGCACTATGAACTATAATCTCATTGACTGAGTCTCAGTACATTAGTTATAATTTAAATACATACAGATGTTCCTTGTCATCTTTGCTGAGATAGACAATGCACTTTGACAGCCTTAGGTATTTGGAGGCTGCAAAGCTGTTGCAATTATATTGTGAAGAGAAAAACATGCCCAATATCCAACCAAGAAAGCAAACAGCCCCTTTTGTTGTCAGTGGGCCAGGATCACATTCCACCGTGGTGCTCCAGGGCTCCAAGCACCATTACACTGCCACTTGTCCTGCTGGCACATGTCTGGACAAGGCGTCTGCCATTAAGGCAGCAGATGGTTCTCTGGGTCATCTAAAACCGGGGCTGGCATGGAGACATCATTTATGATACTGCTAAGAGAGAACAAAAAATATTGTCATGCACTTAATAAGAGATCCCTGGATAATGAACTTATCCCATATCCCATTAATCCATTCGCACAGAACAGTAGCCCTTAAGTTTCTGAATGATTTTTCTATTAACGTGCTTGCTTGTTTCATATCTGGTGATACATATGCATTCAGTCCATAACCCATCCATTTAAACCCAATTAAAGACCGCTGTTGAGGGAGTATTTTAGGTTTTGACTATGCTTGTGAATGGCACAGCACGAGCTGCCTTGAAAACATCTGTGACTGCTGGGCCAACGATTGAATTGACAACACTTAATTCATGGTCAATTCATTTCTCTCAGTTTTGCCAGGCTCTACAAAGTGTAAGCAACACATTTCTGAGCAGTGGTTGGCACTATGGTTAGACCCCCAAAAGTCTGGGCATTGTAGAAATTTCAGACCCCGCTGGTACTCGTATCCCATTTTCACTGCGATATTTCCAAAAGTGAGGTGTGTAAGGAAGAAGAATACAGACCGTCAGTGTGCCTTTCTTGCCACATCAGCTTGGGTTGTGGGAAATGTTTCCAAGTTTTAGACCATTTCCTGTTTTAATGCTCACAATACGCTGACTGAGAGCACTCTATGAGTGTTAACCTAGAGAAAGGCAATGAACAATGATACCACGGGTTAGAGAACATACACTCTTTTAGTGGAATTGCTTGTTACAGCCAAATGCAGATACAGAGTGCTGCTATTGATCACTGCACTTAGCTTAATGATGTGATCCTTCTGCAGCGGACCAGACCACCATGCCTTAAATAATCTTCGTAGTATTTAATGGCTCTGAGCATGCATTTTCAGTTAAACTTCAAGGGGAAGGCAAGTTGTCAGAACCTCGTTCAGATACAACACAAGAATGTCTTCTGAGGAAGGAAAGAAGGAAGGAAGGAAAGAAGGAAGGAAGGGAGGGAGGGAATTGGAGAAGGTTTTCAGTTACTTTCTTTTCAGAGCTGATGCTCCCATTAGTCCTACTATGTCCTCTTCACTTTGGAGTGAGGTGGTCAAGAACACAAGGTTCACAAAAGAAAGGAGAACACAGACCCGAATATATATGGCCGGCAATCATTCAGGGAGTTGAGATTTCCTTCTTCTGTAAGGTGTTTCTTTTCTTCTGTCTCTTTCCTGCTCAATTCATCTTGTGATATCTGCCTTTTGTAAATGGACCAAGTATTACAGTTTCTTTTATGCCTATGAAAAATTTGCCTGATGGATCCTATGCCTCTTGGCCTCTTTACTGACTGTTATATATGGAAATGGGTAGGAAGAGAAGCAGAAAACCCTTGTTTGCCTACTAAAATACATGTTCCTTAAATTACAGACATTAAGGTTTTAAAAACGTTGAGGTTTTACCAAGGTAAACTCTTGTGTGCCACATTAAGCTTTTTCCCCAGGTTCTGAACCTTTAGGAATCACTGCTTCCAGCTTACATCCGTAATGCAAAAGCCACAAACATGATGTACTGCAAGTAGAAGGTGAGATTATCATGACTTCATGAGCAAAAGCACCAGGTAAGACAGGGCTGAAAGATCAGAAAAGATACCATGAAAGATACCTGTGAGAGTGAGCAAGGGCAGTAGTGCCAGCTATAGCTCCTTGGCATTTCGCGTAGCTAAGCCAAGGCACTGAAATACATGCACAAGTGCCAGTTACTTAATTCTTCACCTCTGACGCCATGTCATCACGTGTAAACGTGCGTGCGCACCTACAGCATGCAGCAAGGATTTCAGTGGCCTTTTAAAAAAATCCGGCCTTTGATCTGTGGAAGGTTCAAGGTTTAATGCTTGGTGGAAAAAGGAAAGACTGTGCTGTAGGTAAAATGTCATAATCCAAATATTCCCCAAAATAGTGCTGTGAAAATGTGAGTGACCCATGAATAACTGGAATTAGCAGGATGTTTTGTAAGCCACAATACCTCTGTCATCACACCTGTGGGGTTGCAGCTCTGCCTGAACAGAACTGAGGCTTGCAGAGGTGCCTACGGCAAGTCACGTCTCACTGCAGTTCCCCAGTGGCACTCCAGCTTCGTGGCATTCGTTGGCTGCAAGAGTCAGGTTGAAGGTCCATCTTCACAAACAGAGTGAGGCAGAGAAACCCTGGTGGTGGGGACCTGCAATCTAGCAATGGCAGTTTGCTCCTGCCCTGGCCTCTCCAGGAGGGCTCTCCCTCAGCAGTGCTGGGGGTCCCTGCGAGGCCCGTTAGGGCAGGGCCTGGCAGCCGGAGTCCGTCCCACCACCCAGCCGGGAGCAGGGCAGCTGGGAGGCACCGGGGCAGCCCCGGCCCTGGGCAGCGGGCACCTCCCTGGTCTGTCATAATGTCCTGGGCCATGGGCAGGTGGGGGACACCCCAGCAATGGCCGGGCAGGGACAGTCAGGCCCATTAGTGCCCTGGCATAAGCCTGTTGGGTGTGTATGCTCAGCCCCACTACTGGCAGCCCCAGGGACGTGGGGCTGAGGCAGCCGTGCCTCTGCTCCCAACGATAAAACCAAACTATTGGGAATAGTAAGCTTTTCCATTATAAATTATGTTTTTCTTAGCACGCCAGAGGTCGAGCAGTTGTATTTCATCGGAGGGCATTTTCCAGCTTTATACTTCATTTTTAATACATGATAAAAATTTTCTGAATGTTTAGTATTATTTCTTATGGAAGGGTATGTTAAACAGTTGCATAAAACATATGGAAGTTGCTATATCCATTAAATATCTCTTGCACTTTATATGGGTTATTTTAATTGTTGTATTTATTTTCTTATAGATCATGCTCAGAGTATTTTTAATTACTGCTGCTATGGAGGTTGGTCTCCATTAACAGGAAAAGAGTTTATTTTGTAGCTCAGACAGACACAGTAGCTCTGGGACCTGACCATACCTGTTCTAAAGCAGCAACTGGAAACATGACTCTGCCCATTTTCTTATCGTATCTGGGCTCTGAGCTGCATTTAAATTATTGACCATGTTCAAATAGACTGTGGTAATGCAGCACCAGCTTCTCGGTGAGAGGGCTGAATGTGGGATCAGCATTTCGGAACAGGAGAATCAACGCATCCGTTGTCTGACACTGCACATCCATAGTGTTCAGCATAACAACAGGAAATACTTAAATTGCAGTAATTTGCTATGATGTGCCTAAACATTACTGGAAAACAGCTTATTAGTTCTGCACCTCCCAGACTGTGAGGCACAGTGCTGCAGTGGGTAGCTCTGCGCTGGCGATAGGGATGAAGCGTTCTCTGCCTTGGACTTGGACGGCATGCATCATGATGAAACTTGAAGATCCTTAAGTGAGTTCTTCTTGGAAGTGAGGCATGACTAAAAGGGTCAGAAGACACTCAATTTGCTTAGCTGAAACAGGTTATTAATGTTTATAATTTCCTACATAAACTATTAGAAGTAATATTTTTGTGGACACAAGTGTAGTGTTTCCCCTCCATTATGTCTGTTCATACAGGAATAACTTAACTGACAGGAAAATTAGCATGTTACAATCACTATTTTCCCCCTAATTGCCCAGGAAATAGAAACTATTCGACAATATTAACCAATAAACTGTGAAATGAATAGAATAGAGTCTGTTTGTAACCTGATAGGGAATTATTTTGGAAAATTGTTTCTCCAGGCCCAATGATAACTACTGACAGTCCACTCTGTAGTACCAAATGGAATAGTATTATCATGATGAAGATACTACCCCAAACAAAATATGCATTGCAAACAAATCCAATGCTGTCAGCAGGCCTTCAGCCAAGTTTCTCCTGGATTCAGCCTCTATTTGCTGAACAAGTTTAGACAGGTCAAAGCAGCAGAAACTAGTGTGGATTCAGCATGGTTAGGTATCCAGTACAGAGGAACCCAGAGCATGTTAGGATTTGTGCTCTGCTCTTCATGTTAGGAGCCAGCTCTTGCATAATGTAGTCAGGTTTTGAATGATCAAAGCATTTTATGTCTAGATGGGAACATCATCACTGAGAGAGGTGATTTAGCCAGAGGATGACCTATCCACACAGAACCCTGAAGACTGCATAAAAGCTTATCTGTGGGTATATATCCTTTCCAAAACATCTCTGCCTAAGATGTTGCCATGCTTAGCAGCAATAGCTCACGTGATGACTTCTCAATCCATTTAATTTGCAGTGACATTTATTAGCCTAAGTAATATATTATTAGCATTGCATCTTTTTGTTAGTCCAAACAATGTGATGGCTTAAACTGTTAGCTTAAGCTATTTAGTCATTGCTGAACTGGAACTTCCAAGTGAAATGTGAGGAGCTCTCTCAGCGGATCAGCAGGGGTGGGAGCAAGCACAGAGGGCAGGCAGAGCAGAAGGCAGAGCACTGCAACCTCATACACCAGGGCAGATGAGTCCAAAAAGCCATAGCCAAATCATCCACAGCCATAGCCAGTAAGCGTATAAAAACCCCAGCTGATCTGGTCTGAGACAGTTTAATGTAAATGTAGTTTTAAGCAGTAAATAATTAATTCCACATGCTTCCTACTTCATTTTTTTTTTTTTTTTTGCCTTAGGTAAATCATGTCTCACTTCTAAAAGCAAACACAGTAAAGCTATGAGCCACAAGAGTTTATTTCCAGGTGAGTGATACAGTTATTAAGCAAGTAATCAAGCCCTCAGATAATAGACAATTCAGAGCATACTTTTGACATTTTGACTAAAAGTATAAAAAGTGCAATTAAATCAATGCACTTCCCTAAATAGAGTTCTTACATCAAAATTCTGGACAGCTAAAGTTAACTTATAATGAGTTAATTAATAATTTTTAAAATTACACTTGATCACCGCTATCTGTTTCTGCAGAAAATCATTAATGCTCTTTAGTGAAACTAAAGATTATCCTATCTTATTAATAGAACTTTCCATAGAAATTCATATGTATTATAAATTCCAGAGGCAAAATTATATAACAGTGTCATAGACATGATATGTAGAGCCAGTTTAAATAAGTCTACATGTTGAATACCCTCGAATATATTTTATTCTCAAGACAAACATACAAATTTTTGTTTCAGGTCCATAGGCACAAATTATATCTCTCCTTCATGCTGAGAAGTCACAAAAATAAATCACTGAGAAATAAATACGTTTGGTAACATGCTTTGTCCTCACCAATCATAACGATTAAATTAGATTGCAAAGCTGCTGTCACTTTCATGAAATTCAGATTTCACAGGTATGTGTTTTCTTAAAATGTCAGAAAGATAATACAGTCCAAGGGATGTAAATACCCATTTCTCTTTCTCTTCTCCATATCCCAAATTTTATTTTCCTGTTATCTGACAGCTGAAGAAATTGACACACTACAATTGTACACCAGAAAAATATGTCATTTATTTACAATTGCTCTTACACAGTACTGCTGTAAGCCACAGGTCCTGCCAGCCAGCTGGAATTCACTGAATTCACATATAAAACTCGTCAATCCAGCCCTTCAGAGTAAAATTGTTCAATAAACCAGCTGTTTTTGAAATTCTGAGCTGGTAGCTTCCTTCAAAAGTAGGGTCCTGCCAACCTTGTGGAAATGGTTTAATCTTACTCTCCTGATTTGTCTAGGTACATACAATCTTCCTGCTCTTTCTGAAGGGAAGTTTCTCAAGGAAAGTTTTTGTTGTAAATCTGAGCAGACTGATGGGGAATGGAAAACAATAATAGACAAAATGGCTGTGAGACATGATAATTTGAGAAAGTGAAGATATTTCGCTGTTTTCCGAATATTTAAAATGCTTTGGAAAGCCATCATTTCAAAATATGTAGGCCTAGAAACTGCAATTAAACAAAAGCAAAAATTATTAAACTTGAAGCAGGGTTGTGTCTTTGCCTTAATTATTGTTTAGAAAGGTTTTGTTGTTAGGGCCTGCAATATGGAACTGCTGTAGCTACCACAGAACTCATAACTGAGGCTGGTGATCAGGAAGCTGTGAATAAACATTTGAAATGGACCTGGGCTGAGGTACACACCACTGATCAATGTGCTGTTCCTCACACTAAGGTAAAACTGCCATTGCTTATTCTGTGCTCAGTTACTGCAGTAATTGCTGCACCAGAGATAAGTCGTTGGATAGAATGAGTAAAGCAGTGAAGACACATTAAGTCCCTTTTTGATGAGTATAGTTAATGTTTGCTTGTTAAAGGGAAAGCTGAACGTCCTTACAGAAAAAGAAAATGCAACATTCTTTAGCATATTGTTTTGAACCTTCCTCTAATAAAGGGTTAGGGAAAGACATTGTTTTTTCCCCCTCATGTTTTTCCTTGCTCTCTTTTAACATGTATTTCAATAAAAATGTAGAGAATATGGCACAAAATTGGGCTTGCAATAGTATTTAGGCCTGATGATAAATAAAAATATTAAAATGCATCATACAGAATCTATTATTGCCTCTGTTCTTATTACTGCTGACTGAAAGTATAAGAAAATTCCTAACAATAGTGCACAGAAACAGTTATGACTGTTCTTTACTAGCCTCTGTTTTTTACTTACTTTTAAATTTTTTTTTCCCTTCTAATATCTTTTGCATATGTGACCCCTGGGTTCTAACTATTATCCCTACATGTTTACAAGCCTCTCATCAGAAAAGCAAATTATTTTAGCTGAAGCATCACCTAGATGATGACGCTATGTTTGATCTGTGTGTAGATCCAGCAATTTTGGGGAAGAACTGCATCACATTAACAGGTCAGAGAGACACACAAGCTCTGAGACCACTAATGACAGCCTGGAGGAAGACGCTGAGAACCCAAAAGGTGCGTATGATGTTGGCATGAGGTAGTGCTGGTGTGGAGGCCAGTAGTTCGAGGTAAAGCATGGCAGTCTGTTTGCTCTGCAGTGCAGACATAGCGCTATAGATGATAGAGCATCCCAGAATGTGACTTGTAACTTAATGACCTCCATGACCATTTTGAATGGTCTTAAGAATGACTGCCATATCTTCATAGTCCAAGCTGAGCCCGATGCAAAGGTAGCCTAAAGCTACTGCAGCTCTCTGATGTGTGCTTGATCATCGAGTTCTTTATTGTGCCCATAAGATACACAATACAGGTTATCTCTTGTTTGTCTGGGGAAAAAAAGGATCCAAATTTAAAGCAGACTGGCTATATTTCAATGATGCAATAGCATTTGCCTCGGAAAAGGCAATTCAGGTTTGTTTAGATACTCTTCTGCCTAGCTCCTAAGCTTGAATGCTGTGTGACCTGCACAGACCTCTTTTCAGCTGAAGCAAATCACTCTTCTTGACAAGCCGTCAAGAGTCACAGACTACTGACCTTCAGGACACAATGCAAGAAACACTTACTTTATTGAGCAGCTGATTGACTAGTTATGGATTTTTCCCTTGGTTTTGGTTTTGTCAATAGCATATCTACTTTGCGATTTAATATTTTTTTCCAATGCCTAGCTGCCTCAGCAGTCCACTTCAAGAACTAGCATATGCAACCTATGTATTTTACGTCTGTTTGCAATTAATCGCCAGTGATTAGGCTGTGCAATTACCATCCCATTTAATTTAATATCAGTAATGGATGTATATTAGAATTACTTCTGCCGTCTGCATACTTTTCCTGCCAACTGCTATTCAGAGACCAGCTTTTTCTGAGCAGGGAAAGATGGCTGTCTGCTAATCTTGACCATACACATATTTTAGGGTTTGTTGACTTGATTATATAATGGAATTGGAAATAAGGAACATGATATATGCAGTTGAAGACTTTGTTTTCAGTTTGTTGATCAGTAAATATTTAAGTAATTTCTTACCATTATTTTCCCTTTCTAAATCACTGAGGTTTACCATTTCTCATTCAGACATTTTTTTGAAGCTTCTGAAACTGTTTACTATTTCACGACAGTATATTTTAGAGAGAGTTTACTGTAGACTGGTAAAGGACAGCAGGTTTTTCTCATTTTATTAATCTAATGCCCATAGCAGTTTCCCATTTTCAGTTTAAAAACCACTACATGTATTTAAGGGTAAAACTAGATTTTAGCGCTATTTTCATTACCCATGTAAGTGGTAGTTTTGGATGGTAACCAGTCAGCATGTAAGGAGTTCAGTTTGAAGTCTGTGTTAGGTATCATTATTCACCTTTAGATCCCACCTTCCTCCCAAGCATCAGAAGAGTCTGCTTGAGTAAGGATTTAGCTTCATATCTGTCCTGGTTTGAGCCCTCCTCTTCAACAGCCGGTGTCTGAGGAGGACTCTGTTGGTTCTGCCTTCGATCCCAATCCGTGCATCCCCAAATCCAGTTCCAGAATCCAGCTCCTGTGTCCGATTCCCATCTGCCACTGAGTCCATTCTGGGCCTTCCCCAGTGTCTTCCCACAGCATCAGTGGTGACGGTGATGTGGTTGCTATCAGGGGGGTTGGGCTCAGTATTGGTATTGTATATATTTCATTTTATTATTATTACTCTCATTTTTCTTTTCCAATCCATAAGTCTCTCTCCCTTGCTCCTTTTCTCTTTCCCCTCTTTGGGAAGTGGGGAAGGGGGCAGTAGAGATCATCTGTCATTCGTCTAGTGGTCTGCCCAGCTCTAACCCTTGACAATATCGTATAAAATGGGCAGTGGGAACAATCTATAATACCCTCTACCATTTCCATGCCCTGTCTGAACATCGCAGAGGAAAGCAGATCTCTTCTGTCAGATGACGCGAACTCAGTAAACCTCTTCAAAAAAAGAAAAATCTGACCCTTTCCAATTTCTTCCTCTCACTGTGAATACTTTTCACTCTTTTACTTAAAATCTCCAGCTGTCTGGGCAAGACCTACAATTTTTATTCAGGGAAAACTCTTTATAAAGGGATTGGGTGCAGCCTGTAGAGAGACAAATGGGTTTCTTTGAATGCCCAGTCCACTTTATTAATTTCTTTTATTTTTACATGAAACTAGTTTACTCACCTGTTCGCTTATTGGAACCTGAATGTCAGTGATGAATTTTCTCTACACTGAATGTAGAAAGCCCTTCTTCTGACACTACATTCTGATTAAATGTGGACTTTGGGCAGAAATATCTGGCCATTTCCACCTAGTAGAAAAAGCCTGTAGTAAATGCATAAAAAAGTTTATTTGTATCCCATTTATAAATGTGATGAAATATATTTTTTCAAATAAATGAAGAAGAGAAAAATACAGAGTTTTCTAAGACTTTTGCCAAGATTTGGAAGGGTAAATAGTCAATTAATGAAAATGTCTCTATTCAGTGGATAAAGTCATGTCTTTCTTTCACTCCTATCAATATCACCACAAATATAAAATGTAGATTTTAGAGAATGTGTTTGCTGGTCCTTGGAATAATATGGTTTTCTTTTTGCATTTTATATTAATTTTTTATAATATGAATAAACGTATGATTTAGCAACATTATTACCTTTATTCTGACAAACCACTGCAAAGTGTCATGAATAACTTCTCCAATTATTTCCGTTATGTTTATCACACACCAACAGCACTGCAACTTTTGTTCTGCTAATGAACAAATATTTTTCCAAGAACTCTAAGAACAATTACGTTAATAATTTTACATTATTCTGGCATCCTTAATCCATATGATGGTAAACTTTATTTGGTTTTTGGCTGTCTCTAGCTCTGTCTTTTTTCTTAAAAGCTTACCAGTGAATCACCAGTGATGTAAGACATATGAAACATGTACTCCTTCTTTTGTAATAGTTGAATAAAAAGTATACAGTAGAAATGCATGTGTATTTTTTTGTTCAACTAACCAGAGAAACTGGAAATTTTTGTTTTAGGTCCAATGAAGCAGAAATACTGATCTGGTTTTGATGTAAAAAAAATCCGTAGATTTTTTAAAAATTTACTTCAAAATTATTCTTTTTGATGGAATACAGAATGATACTTTTAGTTGTGGCTCATTTCCTACCATTAGGGTTTTTTTGGTTGGTAAATTTTGATACATTCTTAAAGAAAGAATGTTTTTGGAAATGAAGAGTTACAAGATATATAAGAATTTTAAAATGTTTACTCAAAGTGTTAACTATTAACTATTCATTTTTTGCATTAGAAAACACTTTTCTTTTGGCTAAAACTTTTTTTTTTTTGGCAAATGAATTGTTCATTAAAACGTTTAGCCTAACATTTTTCCTGCTGAAGTTAAAATTGATATTGATATGAAAAAAAAAATATTATAGCAGACTATCAAATACACTTTAACATCTGTTTTCTGAAATGTCAACCAATAATCACAGCAATTATTTTTCATTTTTTTTGTGTGTTAATGAAATGCTAATAAAATTCATATATCGCAAGAGTTACAATATAATGCCACTATTTTTAATTCAGGAAAGATAGAAAATTAGTTGATACTATCATCTCAAACCACTTTTTTTTTTTTTTTTTTTGTCTTTTTTACTTATCGGATGGAAATGTGAACAATCCTCCCTAATGTTTGAGAATTATTTTCTGGCTAAATCAACCTTATCAAGCAGCCAGAATTCTGCCAAGATGAGATTCTGCCCTGACCCCACCCAGTGCTCTGAGCAAACGTGTCTAGTACTTAATCATGGATTTGTACATGAGTCTTTCACTGCCATTTCACTCATCAGCTCTGTAAAGGACAACAGAGAAAGATGGAGTCATCAGCTGAAAAGCCTTTGCTAAAAAGGCCCCTTTCTTCTACAGAGTGTTGGGAACTACAGCTGCTGTGAAAGATGGATGGTGTCTGTTTAATGTAATCATATGTCGTGATGGTTTGGTTTTATTGTACACATCTCTTTTATTACTAGAATCTGTGATTCAAACATGGGTTTTTGTGAATAATCATGTACACTCATTTTAACCACTTACGTGGAAGTGGAAGAATTTTTACGTGGAAGCGTTTTGTGCTACTGTATTAATTTTTTCTTTTCTTTTGGCACATAATTAAATATAAACTAGTAAACTAGAAATGTTATAAATATAAATTTGTAAATTAGTTGCTTTCCCTAAAGACATGCTATGACTTTATTTATAAATTGGGCAAAATATCAATAAAAATATACCGTAAAATTGTGCTTGAGGGTAAGGTTTGTACTGTTAATGGTACACAGTTATTTTTCTTTTTCCTTTTCAGAGTATTAAAGTTTCATTATTTTCCTTTCATTGGCTTCAATTAATCTTTTTATAGTATAACATACATGGAACCAATGCAATCTACAACAGTATGTGACACGGAACAAACAACCCATCTAATTTTAACCTTGTCTGCCTGCATACATGGTTTTTGTCCTTGTAGCATTAGAATTGCTAATCTGCCTGTAGCTGAGACTTAAACCAAGCACTGCAAAGTCACATAAATATATGAGAAACCATATTTGGTTTTGAAAGCCTAACTGAAGGAGCTTGGATTTGGGGGCAAGAAAAGGCTTGTTAAAGCCTTGAGGAAACTACAGCACGGTTAGACAACAGGTATTGTCCACCTCATTCACTGTTGTACCTCATTCCGAGAGCATTTAAAGGAAGATTTGATTCCTGCAGTTGTATCTGTTCCCAATTCTGATATTCGTTTTTCGGTTGGTCTCTACTCTTCAGCTCAAATACTTTATCTGTTTTATGAGAATACCTAAAATCATAGGTACGATGCAGTGTGAAGAAATCATGGGAACACTGAGCCTTGGCCGTGTTGCCATGTTTTAAGGAAGATGCGTTTGAAGGAAAATCAAGAAAGGGGGAAATATTGTCACCTGAAGGGTGTCAAATGGAAATGAAACAGTGAAGAAATGACATAATTTTATTAGAAATACTTATACTGGAATCACTGTCTTCTAGTTGCCAATTGTTCTCTGGAAGTCAAATCGTACAAGAAAACCAAGACTAAGTACTCAACAAAAAACACACTTCTGTAAGATTTAAAAAAACCAAAAGCCTAGTCTGGACATGAAAATTTCAGATGTCTGAGAGATCAGAGACCAGAGGCACAGAAAGACTTTTCATAATGCAACTTTTAATAATATTTGATGTAAGATAGAGAAATGATTCTAGCAAACATCTTCTGCACCTGTCTACTGGACTGGAACTTAGATGGAAAGACTATTGGTAGGTGGATCCAAACAATTCTAGGTAATGAGAAGCTCAGTTTATCCCATAAGAAGTAACAACTATAGGTGCCTCAGGAACTGTTCTGGTGAAAATAGACATGCCCAGAGACTTTTGGACAATTAGGAAGATTGTTGGGTATTACCTACTGTTTCATTTTAGGTCTCCAAATTCTGCATTAGCCCCGCTTTCAGCCTATAGGTGCTTACGCAGATCCTAAAAACAGGACTGAAAGAACCCAGCAGGCTAAGAGAGAGGCCATCTAGGCTAGGCAGCACAAGTATTAAGACTTAGAAAAAAACACTGATACTGTTTCGAGAATGACTTTCAGATGGGTCATGTGTTAAGATAGAGGACAGCCTGGTTTTTTGAGTCTTACAGAGTTTTAAGCGTGCAGGAGCACAGAGTGTGGTATGAAGGTCTTTAGGAAAGAAATTTGGGCACTCATAGATTCTAGTAGAAGAAATTGTCTTTCGGGCAGAAAACACACTGAAGCAAAGTGGGGTTTCAGAGGGTACTGTTGACAGAGTTTTGACATAAGGCATCTAAAAACACTTTGAGTTTCAGACCCAAACCCCTGATCCTTTACTGCTTTGTGTTTCTTATTAATCAAAGCTGGTATAAAATTAAAAGAACACTGTGAGGTCAAGAAGCTGCTTTACTTGTTTGCATGCTTTAAACTCCAGAGATATATTATGACTCATGTGCCCTGATGAATCTGCTTATTTTAATATTGTAGTTCTGTGTTATAAAAACAACAAACAAAAACCCAAACCACTTCTGCACTTCCACTAGAACAGCCTGGAGCTTTTAGGAGAGGAGGGCTTTTTTTTGTATTCATGAGCCCATTAATGTTCCCCTCAGTATGTCTGGTTTCTTTGTATTAACATCTCAGAATCATTTATACAGACAGGGAAAAAGCATGAAGATAGCTGCTATTTCAGAGAAACTGTCAGCATGAAAGTTAATCAAGTTTAATAATGGTTGAAAGTAATGTCAGGTAATATTTTTGCCTATCAGGTGTGGCACTACTTAAACTTAAGTCACACAGTGACTTAAACTGACCTCAGGCGGAGCTGTTACGTTCCCACTCTCCTCTCCCAAAGCCATAAATACCCCTCACCCCACATTCATAGTGCTGGTTAGGGCTCTGTGGGCAGCTCAACCGAAGAAATAAATGATCAGAGAATGGCTCTTACTAAAAATATAAAGCAAATAGTTTTCTACTGGTTCTTTATACAAACTGCCCATGCCCAATGTACGGCTTGCCAGTGCAGCAGAGGGTGCATGGGCTGGGAGGAAAGCCCTGAGCAGCTGTGGCTGATGGTCACTTAAGCTGGTGTGAAAAAGTACGTGCTCTTTGCTTAAGCAGTTCTCTGATTTTACACTGTCATTCATGACCTGCTGCAAAGGTGATCCATGTTACCATCCCCAGCTTGTGGATAACCCTAGTATTGTAATGCCTAGTGGTGCTGAAGCAAGTGGAGTTAGTTAATTGTGTCTGCAAAATTACGGAAGTATCTGCTTGATCTGGCCTCACTGGGGAAAAGCAGTCAGTCAAATACGGTTAACTGCAGGGGAAAAAAAAAAAAAGAAGAGAGACTTCTTCCTCTCATCTTGTTCAGTCAGAAATCTTGCACAATATTTATAACAAGCACATGTAAAAATGTTTGAGGTGCAATTTTCAAGATCACTTGTGCTTTTTAAAAAAATTTATCAGCTTAAAAGACGCATTTTGATTACCAAAGGTGTTGTGTGGAGTTTCTTTTTCTTCTTGGTAATAATGTATTTAGTTTCTTTTTAAAAACTGCATGAAACACCCATCAAAAGAATATCCGCATTTGTCATGAGGGCTTTCATGGACCAGTGGAAGAAATACATAGAATTTCTAGGGAAACCTAGAGCTCTCTAAGATATTCTCCTCAGGCACAAAAGGGTTTTTAGATATTTTTCTGAGGTTACCACAAGCTGTTTATCATTATTAACCACAGCTGAACACTCAAGTCAAAACCCAGTAATCTCTGAAAGTGTGGCGTAGATGGAAACAACCACCACAAGCATGAGGTAAGGACGAGGAGCATCGGAGGTCGGTATAAGCATATGAACACTTTAATGAGGGACTTGTCCAACAGGACAGACCAAAAGCAATAATTGTCCTAGAAAATGATGGAACAATATCAGCAACTTTCTGTCTCCTCTGTTTCTACAATGAAATATTTTTACTTGCACAGGACTTACCCTTAAAACTAAGTTAGTATCAGAACTGAGAGAGATGACAAACTGTTTTGGAAGCTCCAAGTCAGTGGAACACTCATGCAAAAGACAATTGGAGTACGGAAAACAGACCCTTAAGAATAGTGTATACAGACAGATAACACAGAGAAACAGGTACTACTAGGAATTTAAGGCATCCTAACCAAGAAAGTCTTTTAATAGACTTTGATCAGATTTTGAGTCCTTGCTTAAACAGCCTGAATTCTCGAAACTACTGCTAGTCACGCCCGGCATTGGATTCAGGCTCTGGTTCCTCTATACCTCAGACAACGTTAGCGAATGGCACGCACCAAAACTGCAGCAGAATTTTAAAAGCTTTATGCAGCACCCAATACCCAGGGATTATTCTTACTTTCTTTTGTTTAATAATTGACTTATGTCCTGAAGAGTAAAATTTTGTGGAATTCTTTATAAATGTATTTCCTGACAAGTACTTGATGAGTATCAAGATTAGGACCCTGGGGGTATTCAGCCACTACGTAAGTCAGTCTGCAAGGTAAACTTGGCCCTTGGCCCTACTGCCACAGGGCACAGCACCATCCCAGCCAAGATGCTTCACACCATCATCACTCTTTCAACCAGATGAGCTAACTGTGCACATGTCATCATTCTGGCACTTTCTGTGATCAGCAGCTTTGCTGTTCATGCATGCTCTTGGTCCTGTGCAGACACAGCAAGATCAGCCTTTCCTGGAACTTCCAGGGAACTGAGCAGTGTGGAGCATCATGGAGTCCAGGATGGAAATCAGGTGACAATTTTAGGAAGCAAGGATTGTCCCGCTGCACAGTAGCAGCAGGTTGAAATGCCCAGCATGTGCTGGTGCAGGTCGAGGCTCCAGGCAATTTGGCTCCCTGTGCCACCCAAGCAGCTGTTCCCATCTTCACCAGCTCCTTCGCAGGAGACACAGTCAAGGTGCCAATGTCCCATGGTCAACCTGCAATGATCTACACCAGCATAAGCTCTGCAGATCAAGACCCATGAAGTTATTGATGAAGGGCTCAAGAGTTTAGTAATTTTCTCTGTTGTCAACAATTCATCCTACTTCAGTACTTGGAAGAAGAAATTGGAAGAAGAAATAGAGTATTAATCCTGCAAGGAGGAGACTGGCTAGAAATCTGCCTTACTTCTGTCTTACGCATCTTCAAGAAATCCAGCTTCCTGCTGGAGCGTATATGTATGCATATTCTCTCTGAGATTTCATAACATGCTCTGGAAAGCAATACATGCACTTTGTCACTGTTTAGGATCATGATTTCCAGGAAATAATTGCAGTGTTGAACCTTCAAGTCCTTGACTCCTCCATCAGCTGAGCTGTGGCTTGGGCTGTTGTACCTTGGCTGTATGCATAGTGGGTGACGAGATTTGGGATGCATCACTATGAGTAAGTAAAGAAAGATGTGGGTGAACATAGCCTACACTTTTGGTGGCCTAAATAATTTTATCTGTTTTCTTATCAGTGTTTATCCTAATAGATATGATTTTCAGTTGTATGATCTGGAAAATGTGGGAACACATTTCAGAGTGATTCAGCTATAATCATCAGTTCAAATACATAACAAACCCTTAACTAACACTCCAGAAATAATTTATTCATAAATTTCTTAAGAGTGCATATGAGCAATCTTGTCCTTATTTGTGGGTCTCAGATACACACTGCTGCTCACAAACACATACATTTTCTTTATTGATTTTATAAATTTTCATTTCAACAAGTCAGACTTTAATACATCTGATGATAATCCGTTTCTATCACTGCATTTCATACATCTTTGATTTTTACCTAAGCACATCCAGGAGTGAAAGACTGGATCTACTAATATTCATTTACTAAACAGTTTACATTAATGCCTCCAGACCTGCAATGGGAATCCAAATGAGGCAGACTTTAGGCTGATTGGCAATGATTCATTTAAAGAAGGCTTACTCTTTCATCTTTTAGCTCAAGCATTGAATGGACTTGCAGCTGCAAGCATACCTTGTGAAAGTTTTGGGGTTTTGTAACATTTTGCAACCCACATACCGTAAGTACCTTTTAAAGCAATTACATATGACACGTTAATATATTGGTGTCGGTCTTGGGAACAGGGTGATTAGACTAAATAGCTTCCTTTGCTCCTCCAGGAGGGGCCAATGCAACACAGCAGAACCAAAGGCAGAATGACCATAATTATGAAGCTACATGCCATGAGCACTCAGATGGGAGAGACGATTTCTCTGTCATTCTCTCATCTCAAAGGTGGGGTTCTTCCAACCAGAGGCACTGAGTCACCACATATCACTTGCAAACATTTAATCCTCCCAGTTACTGTCCTTGCCTAAACACTACCTGGGTAGCTCACACAGTGATACATCCTCCTCCTGCTCAGTTTGTGAGATGTGAGGAGATAATGAAAGGCAAAACACCTGGCTGAAGAGTTTTACAGTTCATAGGGTAAATAACCTTCATACCATAAACATTGACAATAAGAGAGCTGAAAGATAATTATATGTTATCTCACGAGTTATATGATTTGGTTTCTAGTGATTTTTCCAACACTTGAAGTAAATTCTTTGCAATTTCTGGGTTTTTTTTTTCCCCCCTGTAATTTTTTTCAGGGGTTTTTTTCATTTTACATAGCAGTTAAGGCAGTAAATGAAAGGAGTAAATTTGTTCATGAGTTATAATGGTTGTCATGAAGCATAAAACATGCATGATTTTACCAATCTATGATTCAATAGTTTTTTATGATCACAACTCTTGTATCTGTTCTAAGATGTATTAGAATGTATTAGATATATTAAGAGATATTAGGTGTATTGGGATAAAGATGTATCAGAATAAAAGATGTTTTACAATAAAATTAACTAGATGACTAATAAAGATTAAAAAAATTAAGCAATTTGAATTTCTAATAGTTGATAAAAGAGTTAAGATGACTACTGTACAGGAGTGTTACTTGGTGGATGACCTACCATGTTCTTTTACTCACACAATTAACATACATATATAACATATATATATGTTACTTTATCCATACATCTGTACAGAAGGGAAGCAGAAAAGAATCTTAGAGACCTGGTTGGAAGAAGTAAGTATAAGAACTCCAGGAAGGAGACAAAATTTAGATAGATACTTTCTTTTATTTATTAAATATTTTTTTATTGATGAATCTATATGTCAAAGGAGATGCATTCTTGACTCATGTACAGCAAAGCTATTCAAAATAGATATAGGTAATACCTACACATTTTATAACCAAGATGCTTGGAGTATATAACAAACAAGTTTATTGGTTTTTTATGAAAAACCTGAGTATGTTTAAGCAGGCAATCTAGCAGACATGACTGGGAGCCAGCTTTGTTGAAAGGAGAGTACACCACAGAGCCTAAATGAGGAAGTGTACCGAAGGTGGAAATGGGGCCGTGTTACCTGGGAGGAGTGCAGAGGTGTTGCCCAGGCTTGCAGAGAAAAGCCAAAGCTCAGCTGGATTTGAAGCTGGTGAGAAATATAAAAGGTAAAAAGATCTTCTATAGGTACCTCATCAGCAAAATGAAGATCAGCAAAAATGTGGCCAGCTGCTGAATGGAGTGGTTGAAAATGAACAAGGAAAACACAAAAAAGTACCTTTGGCTCAGTCTTTACTGAACAGGTATTTCCTCAGGCATCTGCAGGTCTCTGCTGACTGATTGAGTTTAAGAGAGAGAGTTACTGCCCATAGTGAAAGAGGATTGTATTATGGACTACTTAGCACACTGGAAATAAATCCACAGATCCGAACAGCATGCTGAAGGAACTCACCAACCGTATTGTAAAACAACAGTCTATCACCTTTGAAAGGCCATGATGGTAAGGTCAGGGAAGGTCTCCAGTGACCAGAAAAAGCTACCTTCAAAAGTGCACAAAGGAAGATCTATCTACAGTATAACTACAGGACAGCTGGCCCCAAGTCAGCTCCTGGGTAAGTTATGGAGCAAATTGTCTTGGAAGCCAGTGCATGAAGGCCAAGAAAGGGATTGGGAATGACCAGCATGTATTTAACAGGAACAAATCATGCCTGATCAGTATGACTGTCTTCTGCGATGAAATGGGTGGCCCTGTGGGCAATGGGACAGCAGCAGATGTCACTGACCTTAGCTTTAGCAAGGTTTTTGGCACATTGTCCTGTAGCATCTTAATAGCCAAACTGAGAAGGTTTGTTCCTGTAAACTTACAGGATGAAAAACTGGACTGAAGGGGTTCGTAGTACAATTGATGTCTAGTTATGAATGATGTTTCCCAGGGACTGATACTGAGGTCAAAACTGTTTAAGATGTTAATTGATGATGTGGATAATAAGGAGGAACACATCCTCAGCAAGTTTGCAAATAACACCAAGGTAGGAGGTACACTTAGTATGTTGGAGGACAGGGTTGTCTTTGAGACAGCCTGGATAGGCTGGAGAAATCCTCATCAACAGAAACATCATGAAGTTCACCAAAGACAAATGCAAATTCTTGCACCTGGGATGGAAATATATCATGCAACCATGCCACCTGGACACTGGTTGGTTAGAAAGCATATTTGCAGAAGGGGACCTCACAGACAAGAATTTGGAGTCAGAGGTTAACCATGTGGTGAAGGCCAACCACACACTGTGCTGCGTTGGCCAGCAGACAGACAGCAGGCTGTGGGAGAGGATCCTTCCACTCTCCTTCTGAGGCTTCCTCTTGGGTACCATGTATTCTTGTATGTTACAGTTTTTACTTGCTTCAGCTTTTCATATCATTCTCTCTAATCTGTGTTAGAAACTCTAAGTAAGCCTTGGACATACGATTCATATGACATACTTACTGGAAGTCTTCACCTGGAAGTTAAAAATGTATTTAAAAAGCAGATTGTGAAGGTACCCGCTATTTGGTCAAGAGGCGGTCCATAAAACCGGACAACCAGTGTTCCTCTGACTGGGGGGGAGAATGGCAAATCTCTGCCTTTCACGCTTTGGCATTTGGCTCTTTCTCTCAAGCAGGCAGGATTTCTAACGTGTTTATGTTTTAAACAGAAAATCGTGGGTTAAAAAAACACCACGAAGGAATTTGGCTAACACATGTAGGTATGTTTTTGCAGAACGAAAAGCAGCCCTGTGATGCAGCCATCCTGCCAGGCCACCCAGGGCAGCTTCCCAGGGCTGGGGGACAGGGGCAGCGAGGGCTCCCTGGAGGCCCGTTAGGGCAGGGCCTGGCAGCCAGGGCCCATCCCACCACCCCAGCCAGGAGCAGGGCATCTGGGGGCACCAGGGCAGCCCCGGCCCTGGGCATTGGGCTTCTCTATAGGGATGGGTTGAGGGCAGGCTGGGATGTGGGCCCAGGAGCGGGCCTGGCTTGGCAGACCATGGTAGAGCAGGGCTGGGCTGTGGGGAGCTGGAGACCAGCCCTGCTACAGCATCACTGGGGCAGGGAATGATGGCCCTGGGGGCCTGTCATGGGGTCCTGGGCCAGGTGTCGGGAGACCCATGGGGGTGGGCAGGGACAGTCAGGTTAGTCAGTTAGTGACCTCAGGGTTCATGGCACTGATTTTGTATTTAAATATATTCAAAAGTTGCTCAAGTTTTTCTTGCTGGAAATATTTTCCACTGGGAACATCCTGAAGGCCTTCATCTCAAAACAAGCCTTGAACATTCAAAATTTTCTACCAGCTTGTTTGTATAATTTGTTTTCTCTTTCTTGGATGAAAACCTTGTTTATTTAAATGTTTGAGACTAACCCTCTTTTCAGATTACAGGTGCAAACGTTGTGTATCTATCTTAACACATGGCAGGTAGTGACCCTTATTGTCTGAACACACATTATGCACAGTATAACAAGGTGGTACACTGGATACTACGAAAAGTAGCTATTTACATTAGAATTTTTTTTTTTGGAAGTTAATTTGGCCAGCTGTTATACATAAGTCTTTGGTTTATGCAACTCAAGAAGAAATGAGTCATATGACACCCACTCTTTTATGAGAAAAAAGATAATGAAAACAAGATAATGCATTCTTGAATAGCTACTTAAAAGTCAGAAACCCTTCATTAATTTAGTGAGATGAAAGATTTGCATGAGCAATGTTATTTAGAATTTTTGAAACACATTTCCAACTTTGAAAATATAAAAACTTGCTCCTTTGATTGCAGTTTAAATGAAGGAGATTTAGAGAAATGTTGTTCCTCATGATTTCTCTCATTTATCAATAGCATAGATAACACACAGTTAATAAACAGTATACAGGTAATTAACTGCATGGATTATCTGTAATACAGCAAACAGGATCCACCTTTGCATAGAAGAATTTATCAGTCCTTCTACACATTGTTTCAGTTATTTGTGATACATTAGAATGAGACTTCTCTTTTTATTGAGGTAACAAAGAGGTGAGAAGTGCCCTCTAAAGTAACCAATAAATGGATTTCTGTCCCACCCTCAGCTTTACAGCTTTTTTCCTCCTGTCTCCCTGTGAGACCAACATTTGTTAGGCCCCTCCAAGCAGAGACTCAGTCTTAAAAGTATCATCATCAGCATAAACTTTCTAAAGAGGGGTAATGAAAAGAAGGAACTATCTATTCCTGGCACTGCTGTTCCCCCTGAGTTATGCTGTCCTTTTGTTAATAATAAAAATAGTCATTATTAGTAATGGCAATTATTTTACTGGATTCCAGTCATGGTAGTTCCTAATGTCCAACAAACAGACCAACATGACCTAACGAGTCTCCAGCTCAAGAAAAACAGCCTCCAAAGGCAACAGCTACTCCAATTTGGCCTATGGCTTTTGTTACTCTATAGTACTTATTTTTATCTCTTTGTAGGTAATTTTTTCTCTTACAAAACTGCCAATTTTACCTCACCTTCATCCCAGCATATGAACTTAGAGCTAAAACTAGAACTTAGTTCAAGTGCAAAAAGACATCTCTGCAACTTTTCCATCAATGGTCATTACACCTATATTCACATGCATCCAAAAAGACAACATGCGGACTGATACGCAGAGCAGATATTGTTAGCAATGTCATTTCTGTATTTATATTTATTTCTGTGTTAACTAAGGGAAAAATAATCATAAACATTTCTTATTGTTTTATTTGGTAATTTTTTTCATTTCCAAATTCTCAGTATCTCAAATAAATACTCCCTAAGCAAAGATTGCAGAGTCAGTTACTTAGGAAATAACAATACCCCTTTTATTTTCACTAGTGACTGAGAGAATTAATTTTTGTTTTCAAATGATACTAGAAATTTATTACCCAAAGATACATTTAATGACTTAGATACTAACAAGACAAAAATCTTACCAAACCTGTGGTATTTCCAATATGTTATATATTTGGTGGCTATTAAGATTTTTTATTTAAATAAGCATGTCAGGATGTACATACTTCTGTAAATTTCTGTTCATTTTAAATAAGAAAGTGGGGAGCTGCCACAGCAAACACATGTAGGAGAAACCTGGCTGTCTATCAATACTGGTTTAAATAGCCAACGTGACTGGTGCACTTCTGCTAGAGAAAATAACAGAGGCCGAAGACCCGCAAAAACCTGGTCTGCAGTGACAGAGTCCATCCCAGCACACAGGGACATTACAAGAGCTGCAACAGGCCAACAAAGAAGTGCAGTACTCTGCAACTTGAGAGGGACACTTCTCTCCCTTGTGACTGCATCAGCATTGCACCTCCACTGCACAGGGATTAGATGTCTGGAAATAACTTGTACAGCTTGACTGTGACTCATAGCCCTCTTGTACTTCACGCATAAATCATCTTTTCATAGTTTCACGAAGTCACCACGCAAAGTGGAGCAGCAAAATGTGAGTGGATAGGCTTTTTCATGAAGATGATCACACCCAGGATGGACAGGGCCCCTTCAGTGCCAAGAGGAATGTCAAGCTCTGCATACAACCATACTGCCAGACCTTCTCCTCACTTCTGCTCCTCCTCACCACTACTGTACATGCTCCTCCTTTAGCTGGCAACAGGTTTCAGAGAGAGGCACAGCAGGACAGTTTACTCCTAATGAAGCTAATATTTCAGGCTGTACGCTAAGCAACAAGTAACCTGTTATATTTTTAAGCTTTTATTCATATTCAGACAGAGAGAGAAACATTTTATTTTAAAATAAACACTGATACTTTGATCTCATCATGTGGCCCTGGGCCTTGCCCAAGATTTTGAAGCAGCACCTCCCTTCTCCCCACCCCAGGTAATTGTTGCTGTATCATGTCTTGGCAATACCTACGCCAGCTCTGAGTTCATCTCCTTGTCTGCATGACTGAACGGTAATTACTCTGAATTTTGATGTGGGGGCTTTGGCACATGAATCTATCATGACTTAATAGATGAGTAGTCTGTTTCTTATATATGCTTTAATGAGCCACTGTTTCCTGTTGTCCTAGGTTTGTAAAACACTGTACATCTACCTTCACCCACACAAACCTGCCATTACTATCAACACAACTGTCCTAGTCATATTTGTTTCTTCCTGCACATCCACGCAGGCACACCTATTCATGCGTATACATATATGCACGGTGTCGTTCGGCATGGTACCCTGATAGAGACAGAGGAAGTATGAAGACCACAAAAAACCTGCAAATGCTGACAGTATAAGGATAAGGAGTTATTCTCATCTCCTTCATACACATATCTTTGCACACCTGCTTTTTCATGTTCCATTTTCTTAAACAGTCTCTTGCACAGCACATAGCGTTTTAAAGAGATAAGTAAAATGCTGATATAAAAAGATTCCTGTACTTCCTTTGCATGGATGAAAGGACTGAACAGGAACATCCACACTGAGGTAGTTCTAAAAGGAACAGCTCAGGCCAGAAAGGTCTTTTCTCTTGGTGAAACAAAGCTCATTTTCTGACTTATAGTACATTGAAACAGAGTTCTGGTGAGTTATAGCCTCAGCTTTTCATATGGAATATGTCCTGAAATGTCATTTGTGTAATCCAAGTAAAAGAAGAGTTGTGCAACAGTTTTCAAAAAATAAAAACTGACTGCATGGAAGTATCACAATAACAATAAAATAATAGGTAATGGTTATGTCCATACTGTCTCTTAAGAAGAGCAGTATACTTGACACGTGATGCAGAAAGCCTTAGTTCAGCTGCATACATCTTCAGTCACCCCTTGCCATACACACTATGAAGCCCTTATACAAAGATGAGTCAATATGCCTAACCACATATCTACTAGCCATGTGATACTGCTCCAGAGCACTCGGGGACAGGCAGTGGAGAATTTTTCCTGTCAGAGGGAGCAATGGCCATGCCCATACATCAGGAAAAAGGGTCCTTGGGCTCTCTCCAGACTGGGCAATCTGGGCCCCACTTCTCCCTTTCTCTGCTCCTGTTTTCTTAATGGCATCATCTCTTAAGTCCAGCTGAAGGAGAAGGAGTGAGGGCAGCCTTTACGAAGGCTTCAGTCAGCTGTTGTCAGGCAGGTTTGATGTAGCCTGTAGGCTCCGCCCAAGGCTTCTGAGGGGGCTCATTCATTTTCCCTGACTAACTTTAATGATGAATGTTTAAAACATGGGAAATGCTTATGAAGGGTGTAACAAGGTGCTTCCAGATTTCGTGGGGTAAAAGGTGCAGCACGTGTATGCATTTTAAGTCAAGGGGGACTTAGGCAAATTTTGGACTGACACAGCAGAGTTAGGCAAGTGACTGAACTTTTTTTTTCAGTTTCTGGGTTCCCACAAAGATGCTTAAGAGGAAGGAAGATGGGAGAATACCCACAGCTTGCAGTTGGAAAATATCCTGTCGTTAACAGTCTACTTCTTCATGTCTCTTCTTATTAATTTCCTTTTGAACTTAAACTTTTCAATTCTTATTCACATGGAAGTCTTTCCTTGAGTCTAATTATTTTTGTCACTTGCCTCTGAACTCTTTTCATTTCTGCTTGATTAAAATGCCATCAGTAATTTCATGCAGAAAGATAACCCTATGCTACTGACAGCGTGCAGGTTTTGTCATCAGGCTCACTAAAAAAAAAAAAAGCAGGTCAATAATTATTTAAATAAGAAGACAGCCTTCTCTATGTAGGAGATTAATTTCAGAACACTGCCAAGCAAAATCGTAATTTACCACTGCAAAAGACATGCTAAACATGTTAGCTACAAATTCTGTAATTACTGGGACAGCAATTTCAATAAATCTAGCTCCAAGACCCACTGTCTTAGTGTTTATATTCAAATTAACCAATCTCTGGTTATTATGGATGAACTTAGCAATTATATACTTAAAAAGCAAACTTGGAAGAAAGTCTCTATTTTTGGAACATAAGTGTAGGCTATGAATTTCCTCATCTCAGTTTACAGAAAACAATCCCAACCTCTTGGCTCAGGTAAAAACAGTAATGCTAAGTTCATTACAACACGAACAAGATCATCAGCTTTGTGGCCACTTGTTTTCCAGCATCTTTGTGCTGCATATCCTTTTTGACTCAAGCAGGTAACCCCTCCCTTTCTTTGAGAAAGAAGAATGGATTAGGCATGTGGGAATCATCTATCCAAAGCATACTATGGAGTATGGGCAAACAGGACAACAGAACTTTCAAAACCCTTAACAATCTGATATAAATGCCAACACCAACATTATAAATGTAGTTTCACAGAGAGCGAGGTTGGTATTTGTGGACAATCACTCCAAGCCTCTTCCAATATACCACCTGTTTTTCAGTTTTGCTCTGTTCACCGTGTGATTTGCATAAGGATCCCTCTCACTATGAAAGCAAATGTGTCCCTTCATGCTTTGCATAAATGCCAAGTCCCCAGTCAACAGTAGCTCCTTCTTTGTAATGAATTCTCAGGACGTGCAATGAGCTGACAGATAAAAGGGTAAGTTTGTAAAAAATGAGTAATGGATGGCAGTGTTTGGTATGAGTTTTCCCTGATGAGTCACATAATGTTCTCAATATTTCTGAAAGACATTATATGGGATTTGGAGTGTCAAGCAAATCTCAATTCTAAAAATGGGGAGAAACCTTCTTCCAAAGATAAGAGGAACACAGCTCTAATGGATGACTACTATGGTGTATCAACAGCATAATGTGATAGCCCACCTTAAAGGAAAAGAATAAAACATCATTGCCATGAGTTGTGTATGTAAAATGCCAGTATGATAAAGGAAGCTTTAGAGTGTAACTGAATTGCAAGATTAAAAGAGGATCCAGCAATCTTCTGCAATCTTTAGGACGCATCCTATATGCATGAGTATTACACTGTGCAAAAAGACGACTTGTGTCTAAAAACCGCTCATTTATGTCCATCATGCCTTTAAAAAAATATCGTACTTCATGCAAACAATTTGTTTTTTAGCAGAACTACGGTTATGCTAATGTAGGATGAATACAGCCTAACAGCAATACCGATAGGTCATCCTAAGGTTTGATGGGTGGTTTTCAGAAAACTATGAAAGTCAGGATAGCTGTCATACTCTGAAGACCTTTTTTTTTACATTGTAAATTTAAAAGCTCAGTTCTTTTATGCCTCCAATAAGCTAACAGAATAGGAGGCCCTGTGGGGGGCTTTACAACACAGGGTAGTTCTGTGCTCCTTTGTCACAATGATTTAAAGTCTTTATAAGATAACAGCAGTGCTGCTAACAAAAATCCTAAATACAATTCTATGCCATATAAGCAATAAGAAAATAACATATGGTCCTTAGTCTGTCTTCTGTATACTTCTATGTTTTCAGTATTATGAATGTGTACCTCTTGTGTATCTCAGTGTTCACAAAAACACTGTTGAACTGCTCATGACTCTTCTAAAAAACAAAAATGCAGAACAAGTATAGTATGATTTTTCCTCAAAATAATGCAGGCTGCGCAGATGCCTAAGACTTCAGCAGTTTTGAAAATAGTTTCGTTTGTACAGAAAGCGTTGTAAATGTGCAGAGACCGTAAGGATCTCTAGAAATGCCTGAAAGGCAAACTGGATTGAACTGCTATCAAGCTCTACTTGAGCTAGCAAAGACATTAAATGTGATCTTCCAGGAGCCTGCGGAATAAGAATAACCACCAACATATTGTTTAATATATTAGACCTGATGGATGTATCAGATTTTATGTTATTTTTTTAGTAATACGGAGACATATTTTACAGTCTAAATATTATTACATACTTGCGGCTATTATCATGTCGATATTTCCTGGCACTAGAGTGCTACATACATGTGTGCATAGCAAAACAAACACTGCAAATACATGTTGCCTTCAGAGGAATACAGCATATGGAATCTACAATATTGATACCTTATTTCCTTATTGTGTTAATGAACGGTTTGACTTTTTAAAAAAATTCAATATTTTATAAGATTTAAAACGAGTGGGAGGAAATAAGTAGTTATCATCAGGACTATTAAAATGGGACATATTTCTTAATATATTTTTAAAAATTTATGATGTAAGGATTTTAAATCAATTCAGTATTTAAACACAGAAAGAATTTACTTTCAAAGGTCCATAATATATTTTTCATAATGCACTTGTGTTTCTATTTCAAAAAATAAAGTTAACAATCAGGGCTTTTTAGAATTTCTGAACTGATACCAAGCGTAACTTCATCTGGCCAATTAAAAGGGCGCTCTCTGGGAATAAGAATTATACACAGGAGTTTACACTACCACAATTGTATTCACCCAGCAAAAAAGTAAACCCATCAGATATAAACTGTTGCCTTCAGCACCATCAAGTTTTCTGAAGTGGGATTACTATATATTCTTATTTCAGTTAAAAGAGAAGTACTGGTTGGAAAATAAGTATTGTTATAAATTCTAGTGCATTTATGTCACATGATCTTAGACAAAAGATATAATTTATTCTCTTGAATTCCACACTGATTCCACCTGATGATTCATACATAGTCTAATCAACCATATGAACAATGGATATTAGTTTGTAATTTGCTCACGTGATAAGTTTAGACTTTATCTTTCAAAGTTATGGTTATTCCCTTAAGTTACAGGCTGATCTTAGATTTTGTTAGTAAGACAGATGACAGTATCTTTAGTGTAAACAAAAAGAATGAGAAATAACAAGTATTATTCACTCTTGGCATTTGTGAAAATAGTAATATACTCACCTTCATCTTCAGGTAAATTAAAAAGGATACTGAGTGAGGTAGGAAAAAGCCAGTGTTGAAATCTCTAGTACCAGACTCTTAAGTATCCATCTGAGTTTTCAACCCACCTTCTTTTCCTACTTATTTATAATTAGTGAATATATACAATGTACAGATGGTGAAGTCCTTCTCCAAAGACAGTTATTCATCCTCTCATAGCAAAAGATTGCTAGTACTGTTGTCATAGCAAGTGTATTATTCATTTGTTATTCTCTGTTTGCTACTGTGATGGTTCTCCTCCCCAATTGAGGCATAAATATTGCCATTCAGAAATGACTAAAATACTAAATAGTTATTTACCTCTGTAAATAACTCTAAATAAAAAGTTCTGATTGTCAAATACATTTTTTTAAATTAATATCAATTTATTATGAAAAAATCCACATTGTGATTCTTCTTTGACAATTACATTATTCAGTTTAAATAAAAAGCGGTATTTGGCCTTAGTTCTTGTTTTGAGTAGAGAAAAGCGAATCTAGGAAACGTGTTCAATGAATCAATGGACATAGAACAGCAACATCTCATATTTATTTCTTTTATACATGTGCATATGTATTTAGGAGAAAAAAAAATAGTAAAATAAAGGCTAAAACTCTAGTCTTGCTAAGGACTGGAGCAGTTCAACAGATTTCAGTAAAGCCAGGATTTCATCCAAAGGACTGTTACAGCACTAACTGAGATCAGAATCAGTCTATTCTGGCCCCAGACCTGGGATAAACTGAAATTCTAACAACAGGTCAGGGTACGTCTATCCTGGGGGTCTCAGGAACATTTCCAGTCTCCTAACTCCAGCCACATCCTCTGATTACTCATGAGTCATCTCCATGTCAGAATGAGATCTCATCATTCACCACACTTTCCCTCATCTCACCCAATCCTTATTTTCTCACAGAAAACCTCATTTTTCATGAGGACACTCAGCTATAAGAGCTAGAAGGGAGTAATGACGTTTCTAAATGAGGTCCTTGACCTGGACAGCCTGGGAACTAGCACCTTGAAGTGCATCACTTACTTCCCTTATCCCTAAAATTACCTTCACACCAAAGGCTGCAAATGCAAAGGAAGGGATGGGAGCTGACTGTGCTGGTCATTTGCGTCCGAGGAACATCAGCATATTAGAGTATCCCAAGCCAGAGTGTTAGGGCTGTGTGCTATATAGCTAGTGTTTCTGTCTCTGTACCAGATCTGAGCATGAAATTATGTTGTAAAACGACCAGTGAGCACTGTATGAACCGCTTATTTGCCATGTTTTCTTGATAGAAGTAGTGACCCATTTTTCCTGTGGGCTGAAGTGATGACATTACTCAAGTAAGAAGAACATGAAAACTTAAGCTAAGTATTCTTTCACCATACGTACTTAACTAAATCTAAGCAGGAATTGGTCTATCTCTGTACAGTCATCTGAATACATGATTGCTTAATAGAGCTGTTTTGTAAGACTTCTTCTTTAGCTACAAACCCTTACTTTCTAACCACAAAACCAGAGTATGACAAAACACTACAGTACTTCATAATTTACTGAATGCAGACTTTCAAAACATGTCTTATCTTGTAAACAAATAATTGGTTTTTTTTCCATAATACTAAAGACTTATCAGCTGGGCTATGCAAGCATGTCTTCAGAGATGTCAGTGATAATCTGAGAAGCTGGAGTAGAAAGCAAAGCTGCAGAGTATTGTGCTACCACAAATGCAGTCTGGACTCTGACTTGGGCTTTGCCATCTGCACCTTGCATCAGCTGGCTTTGCAGTATGGTTTCCCTTAAAACACCCATTTCTTACTATGCTGTACACTCTGCACCCAATTGTCACTGCGCTTTTTTCCCTTGCTTTTCTGCAAATCTGTACCCTTTGAGCAATTTGAAACCCATCAGGAGTATGGCTGCATATGAGGCAGTGTGCAGGATACAGAAGAGCAAGAGCATCTGTGTTGCAAAACTGAGCTCAGCCCTAGAGCAAGTGGACAGATTGGGAGTTCTTGTATGAAATCTCCTTTGACTAAAGTCTCTGGTGATCATTTGTTTGCATAATGAAAGCTCTTACCCATTCTTATTATTTTTATTAAATTTATTGGTATTGATGGATAATCCTTTCTCCCCGAGCTTCACAGAAGCTGAAATAAGAAGGAAAGCAACAGCACACTGGGGAGGAAAACTTCATATGAAAGCTGTTGGAAACTCTACATTCACCAACTAGCAGACAATATACAGGTGTTCAGTGTCAACATCCACGTTTTCTTGGTCCTTTTCAACATCTACTTGCATCCTCTAAATGAGTTGATCAGATATTACAAAGAGCAGCAGCAACATGTGTTAAACCATCACCTTATCACAATCATGAATTCATGAGTAATACTTTCTATGATCGTGAGTTTCTATCCCACTCTGGTGGGCAATAAGCTGGATTTTATTCATGCCTTCATCACCTCGTACCTGAAGTGGTGTCTGATAGGAGGTTGCATTTAGTTATAGCTATTATAATTCTTAGAATATAAGGATTGCATTGTTGAAAATCTGCGACAGGAAGACTATGTTTTAGTGAATTATAGACCACCCTGGACGGTCTTTCATCACAAAATACCATCATCATGCAAACCACCCTAGGAAAAAAAGGCCATAATAAAATTCACATTTTCTGAAATTGTTACAAACAAAACAGTAAAGAGAGAGAAAGGATTTGAGGAAAGGATAAATCCTACAAGCAAAGGGGCTGTGTGAAAATATCCTATTGCCACGATTTTTAGTTCCTTTTCCCTGCAATAAACAGAAGGATGCTTTAGTTCCTGGGGCTGAATTTTTTTTTTAAAGATAATCAGTAGACAGAGATATAAGTACAGAGGAAAAAAAAAAAGGGGGGGGAATAGGCCAGGGGAGGGGAAGGCAAGAAGGAAGGGATGCATGCTGAGGAGAGCTGAACTGAGGTGAAGTAAATGTAAACAAAGTGGCTGGAAAGCTTTATAGTGAAGAGTCAGTACAAGTGAAAATGGGAACAATGCAAACCAAAAATACTGAATGCCATTCCCAGTGTCTGTCACGTGGGAGGCTGCTCATTGTATTTACTCACAGCTGAATTTCTCTAGCCTGTCGACTCTACCTTTTTTCCAATAGAAGCCCATGTGACATATACCTTGCACCCCATGTTGTAGAGGCTTGACCTGGGGGTAAAGGATTTAATAATGTGAAAATAAGAAACAGTTTTATTTTTGCATGGAGAATTAGGATAAAAAGAAGGAACCATGAAGGGATGAACAATGGAGGAATGAGAGAGGATGAGGATGTCAGAGTGATCAATCACTTAGTAGAGAGCAAGGTAGAGAAAAACATCTCAAGTTGAGGCTGGATGTAAAATCTGGTGGGATGGTTTCTCATCAGCGAGGTGCAAAGCACATGCAAGAGCTCCTGCGGCAAAAGTGGGAAGACAGTGTTTTCTCTACTAGCATGGAAGAGAAGGAATTGTGTGGAAGCTGCTGCATTTGGTGTGAGTGTGAGAGGCTTCTCCCCTCCTCTGGCAGGGTCTGACTGTGCAGCCTGACCCTCCCTTCATACCTGGCTTGCCCTAGAACAGTCACCCCGTCTTCCTCAGCTTTGCTTGGAACAAGCTTCACAAGTGTTGCAGGCTGAAATGCCAAGGTTGTTTAGATGCCCCGTGACAGGTATTCTGTGGTTGCAGTTATTAAACATTGTCCAGCACATGACTGTTTCTGAACCAGAGAATTGCTCAGATGTTTAAGGGTTCAAAGGAGTCTACATATACATGAAAAAGTATCTGAATTTAAGTAGCTGAGCATATAGCTAAAGACATTAAGCACAAAATCATCCACTAACATTTAAATTGGTATCAGCAGCAGTATAGCTGCTTGTCAAAAGATCAAGAGCGTACCCTCCAAATGGATTTGCCTTGGCCTCAGTTCGACAAAAAAGTGTCTAATACAGCAGCTACAGTCAATGCAGCATAACATGATTTCCGTTGGCATCTTCCTTCTCTCCATGCCCACCCCTACCAAAGTGATTTTACAAAAAAAAATCCCAAGACCAACAGACAAAACAGTGAGAAATCAGTAAGAAAAAGGCTAGAAAACTTAATAAAATAGCCTTCATAGAGGGAATACTGTGTGCAGTTCCTCTTTCAACCTCATCCTACTGGATCAAACAAACATCTATTGGAGACGAACTTTCCTCTTCCCCACATCTCACCCTGCTTTTGCAACATGACACCAGTTTCTGTCTGAGGCACAGGCATGTGAGAAAAGAAGAATGATGTTCCCATCCCTTGAAAAAAGTTTTATATCCATGAACTACTACGATATCACTTGATATGTTGTTCAGTGTATTTTTTTAATTTACCGATCTTCCAAACTATTCAGGAAGTTAGCAACTTCAGCATAGAAGCCTGGAGTACTAACATCTTGTTTTAGGAAAATAGTAATTTACATCTTCATAGCATTATTCAACAAGTCAACTTCTTCACAACCTACATGGCGATGCTATGAATTTGCAAATTACTCTTCTCTTAAGTTGTTGGGACTCTGGGCTTCTGTATTGGTTTTATTGTTGATGCACTGTCTGATCTTTGGTACAGTAGTTTCCCTAAGTTTTTCCATCTGTAAAACCAAAATAAAATACACCTCCATGACACATTATTATACTGTTGTGGTTTGTTATTGCTCGTAAAATCCCTTCAGGGTCTTAGATGACTGAAAAACAGCTGTAAAAACTCATCCAGTACGAGGGTACCAAATGCTTTCAGAACAGTGAGCCCATTTTAGAATCAAGTGGGATGTATATGAAAACTGCAAAAACCTTTGAATTAGCTTTCAATTTTTCATGACCTTTGTCCATTAATGTAAAGGTGAACAGAGCTGTTTCATATTCCATAGCAGATATTCCCTTGTAGATGATTTGTTTTGTTACATTTTGTTACTGATAGAGACAGTGGAAGTGATGTTGTAATGCTATTAGTTAAAAGCTGGTAAGCATCCCTTCTAGAAAGACCCTGGGGAGTTTAATAGGCAAGAAATCAATAAAGAAGTATTTTAGCAGGAAGAGGTAACCTACTGAAATTGATAGAGGATTATCTGTTGTGTTGTTTCTTAAAGAGTCTTAGTGAGCTCTGCACCATAGATATTTATTCCATTATTTTATATATAAAATTTATAACCATTCTAATTAAAATCCATACATTAGCTTACAAAGTAATGTAAGCTGGGATCAGAATGATACAAAAAATACATATGGTTTCTTCATTTGATATATTTTTTCTTTCTTCAATCTAGCCGTAATATTTATATGCGTAATGATAATGCTTAATATAGATATCGTTTTACCTGTTTGCAATGCTACGTAATTAATTTAAACCCAAAGTACCCACTGGAAATAGATAATGGGACCTCCCATTATACAAATGTGGAAACTGAAGAGAGAAAGGAGGTAAACGAGCCATCTGAAACAGTCAGAAAGTATCAGTACCAGGAACAGAAGTCAGGCGTGCCTCAATTCTAATCTAGAATAACCCTCTACAACAACAGAAAAGTCCAGAGGGGTGGTAAAAGGCAAAAACAATTTAAACAACATTAGCTATAACCAGTGGAGTGGAAGCATAGAGGGTATCCTTTGTGACCTTTAGTTTGGTTAACTGAGTCTTTCTGCTTATAATGTTTTAGAATATATCTTTTGCGTTTGCCAATGTAAAGGGAAGGTAAAAAACCCCAGACCTAACCCTTTGAAAAAATCAATACAGAAAGAATAAACATGCACTAAAAGTGGATACCAATGGTGCCCCATGATAATCTGTATCTGGAAAATCATTTCAGTCAGCCCATATTCCCTCTCTCTTCCCCTTTCCTGTGGTATGTCTCTCTTGCATTTCGCTAGCTTGCCCTTGCTAAAAAAACTACCAAAAATGGAATGCATTTGTGTTCACTGACTAATGTTTTAATGTGGTTCTATGTACATTGTTTATTTTAGCTGATGATTTTTGTTCAGATTAGTATTATAAAGTTTATTGAAGCGTTTATTATTGAGACATCATTCCAAAATTCCAGCTGCCTGTTTGCCTGGGAGAAATCATTTTCTGTAAGAAGAAGTGAAATCATCATTATTCTTTTTAATTCTTATCCTTAGCATGATAAGAGTGGACAAGATGACTTTTATACAAGGGCTGGTCATTTTTTAATGAAAAATTTGCAATTCTTTTTGTTTTGTCCAGGCTGTCAATAGCAAAGTAAGCTTTTCCTTCCATTTTGTGGGACATTTACCCAGTACCATTTCATGCATTCTGCTATGGGTGAAACCACGACATTTTCTGAAATGCATAAATACTAATGATTTAGAGATATGAGCTATTCCCAAACTCTTAACTAGCCTTTAACCTGAAAACAGGAACTATTTCCCTGTGTGGTTTTCCTTGTGGAAGTTTTATGCCTCCATGCTGAGGTACAGGGGTTTCCATGGCAACTATAGGTTTGCAGAGTATTGAAGAAAATCTGCAAGTTAAAATTAGCTTGGATGGTCATGCATAGATGAAAAGGGCCTGAGGCTATGTAAGTTTGTACAAATTGTTTTTCTGAAATTTAGTGGAGGATGTTACAATCCAAAACCCATGTATCAATGGATACAGCCACAGTGGATCGGGAGTGAATACAGAGAGCTCTCAGACTTTGGGTATCTTAAGATAAACGGAGGGGCATTTGAAATACATTTTAAAGTAGAATGTGACTTTTAAATGCATTAGAGAAGGAGGAAAAATTAATTCTGATTAATTAGAGTTAATGGAAGTTAAATGGCTCATTTTTTGTTTTCATTAAGTTAAATTGTTCTTAGAGTCATCCCAGTTTATCTTTTAATATCTTTTCCTTGCCTGCATGCTATTCTCACCCATGGTCTGTTGTAGGTTGACTCACTCCATGGCTGCAAAACTGTAAGTTCAAGAGAGACCTCAAAGAGAGCATAGATTTTTGTCCCCCCAGGTCTCCATTTAGAGTACAAATACAGCAGCGCAGCAGGAGACCTGAGAGAACATTTCTGTTGTAATGAACCTCTCTATAACACAGTAGGATCTGTGGCAGTTGGAGTAACACTGTAGCTAACTTGTTCCATCTGTGTCTGGGCTTGTTTTATGTCCCTATAAAGATGAGTATTTAAAAGTATTACAACGGTGAAGCTATATTTATGGAATAAAATAATTGGTAATTATATGCCTTCATCTTATCTTCCATGATGGGTTGTGCATCCTAACACAGGATACGGTTTTATGTTTTGTAGACACTATATTCTGAGGAAATTACAGGTAGTATGTTTGGGTGTTTCTCTAAAACAATTCAGAAGATATAAAAATAATTTAAAAGGCATAATTTCACTTCCATTGCAATCAAAAAGAGACTTCAATCTAAGAAAAGGTGTAGGGTTTTGTCAGTCATTGCTTTAGGAGATTAAAACCTACAGAATCAGTTATGTGTGTTTGCTTGTTTTTTATCTGAACTGTATTTTTAAAAATTTAGTTTTTATTTAATTACAATTTCAAAAAAAGTATGAGATAACTAATCCTTCCTTTCACTAAATCAGCCAGTTGATTGAAGATGCTGATTTTATTGCAGAGGAGAGCTATGAAATGCTGAGAGGAGACATTTTTCTCATCATGATCTTATTATTCTGATAATTTTGATAAAGCATGAAATCAAATACAGTAGAGTTGTCTCAAAAATGTTTGGTTGGGTTTTTTTTTCCCTCTGTGATGATTTCTGTATTGCTTCAAGAATACATTCAGGGAACACTAGATTCATACAACTGACAATAAAGCCACCTAGAATTAAGGGGAAGTTGTCAATATGGTTGCCCTCTTCTATGGCTGGATATTAAAATGTTGCCTTCAGTCACTGGCTTACTTACTGTTTCCTATCAATCAACCCAACCAAAGAGACCAACAGCTCATGGTGCAAGTAACAAATTGTAGCAAAAGCTGTATCCTGCTCACAAGCAGCTAGGCACTGAAAAATAAAGCATTGTTAAGAAACAGGAGGAAAAAATGCAAATAAGACCAGAAGGCAGCTATTAGTCAAATCAGTGGTGCAACTTCACCTGCATATGCTGTACAATGCAGATCGATCTACCTCAGAGAGACCGCACCTTGTGTAAGATCAGAAAAGAGTGAGAAAAATGATAAAGGTGCAGCAATGTCTCTCTGTGCTGAAGGGAGACTGAAAATACTGGCACTGTATATTTTAGCAAGAAGACAAGGGCACATGATAAAAAATATTTTAAAAGAACATGTAAAAGGGAAGTATGTCGGGACTTTTTTTGTCCAGTATAGCAAAAGAACAAGAAGACAACTCATTATTTAGTTTTACCCTTTCCAGCACAGCGAAAGGAAAGCAGCTTCGCTGGAGTCGCTGCCTATTTTCTTACTCCCCGCTGTAGGTTTCTCATGCGCCATTGTGGATGATAAGGAATTGTAACCAGGCAAACATTTGACAATAGGGGTAGGTAGAGTTCTCCATCCTTGTAGAGCTGTAAAGGAGCCAAAATAAATCATCCTGTAGAAACAGGAGGAAATAGGGCATCAGTCCTGACCACATCTCCATCTGATTCATTAGCTCTTTAGGACTGCGCAGCCTCACACTGACACACTGTTCCTATATTTTAAATATAAATGTATAGTGTTTTGTTCTCTCTTATTACATATTGTGCACATGGCATATGGAAATGCAGAATGCTATCTGTTAGAAAGAACTAGAAGACACTGCAGCAAAAAGCTGCATGTTACAGTGAGTTGTTTGAGAAACAGCTGTTATGGGAGAAAAGATGTTATAATAGCTGTGAACTCGTGCAGTATTTTTTCAATTTTAAGTGCTCATTGTAAAAAAAGATGGCTTTTGCACAAAGTGGGTTTTTTTCAGTAAGCTGTAACTTGGCCAGATCTAAACTGTTTTTCATCAACACGTTTATATACTTTTCCTCTTTGAGGGTTATTTTTCTAAGAACTAATTTTCTAGCTCAGCAATTGCAGAACTGCAACTATTTAAAAGCATACATACGTACATATATATATATATATATGTTTTGTCTTGGGCTACAGTGACCTGGGTCCAATGGCTAAAAATTTATGGAGGGAATATATGGAAAAAAGAAGATCAAAATGGGAGCACTGCAGCACCTGCCTGAAAATGTTTATAGCTAGAATGTTACTAGTCAAAATGAAGAAATGCAAAACATTGCACTATTTTTTCCCAAATACAGTTTTTTACAACACTAAAAAGCAAATTGTCTTGTGGATACTGCCCCATAATAGGCCAAACTATTAGAGCTACAACTAATGATCTTTGACTACTTGTATTAGGGGTTCAGAACATTAAAGACATTGGAATGAGAATATCCTATGCAAACTACATCAGATGCTATTTTAGAACATTTTACTTGAAACAGCCTGCTTGCTTTGGCAAACAAAGCTCACGAGGATCTTTTTCTTGACATATTGTGTACAGGAAGCAAATGACAGACTAAATCCTAACAATAAGGACGTTTAGATCTTTATCTTAAAGGGTAGTCTTAGGAGTATGTAAGCTACAGACCTGCAAAGCAGTCATAAAGCAAGCACCATCTACATTAATAATACTAATAATGACTGAAGATGAAATAGAATGTGACCTCTAGCAAGGAAAGAGTGTGTGACATAGGGAAAGTTTCCATGGGAACACCGTAACAAATTCTAAAATATCTCTGTGTTCAGTAAGGAAAAATTTGGGCAGACATAAGCTTGTCTGACAGTGGAGTGCCTTTGACAGCGGTTTCACTGAAAAGGTGCTGCTCAAGCCCTGTCAGTATCATTGTTTACGTTCAACTTAGTTGTCTACTGTCTCTGTCTTTCCTCTAGCAGCTCTTACAGTGTCTACTGTGCAAGCAGCAGGTAGGACACACACAGACCAAGCAGGCACGCTGGAAGAATCCACTACTTATTCAGGAAAGCTTTCATATCTAGTGTCAGTCAGCTATTTTGAAATATATGTTCCTGAGCCAGATCCCAGCCATGTCTACATCTTTGAAAATCAGGAATAATTCCATTGATTTCTGTGGACATCGTGGGGACTAACTCAGGAAGAGAATAAAAGAGGGCAGTAGTGAAATACTTAGCTGTATTCTTTGAAAAGTATAGATCTGTATAATTGTTGTAAACTGGTTTGGTTTTGCTAGAAACTGATATCTATTCACAGACAACTGCAGCAGAAACAGTGCAAAGAATCTGAATACATATTTTCCTGTCTGGGTTTCAAGTGCTTTATGCTGTCTTCCTCTCATACTTGTTGACTTTTATACTCTTTCGACTTTGAAGAAATACTGCAGAAAACTCATATCCACACTAGTCTTAAGCAGGTATTTACCTGTAGTGCAGATGTGCCAAAACTCCACTGGTTTGCTAGATTCCCCCATATATCCTGCCTGAGCTCATGACACCTACTGTGGGGCTGAAAGGATGGCTTAGGTTTTTCCCATGAGAGCGGGTGGCATCTTTGTGTAGCAACCGACAAATCAGGTGGTGTTTGTTGTCAGCCAGAGCACAAAGCTGGCACAGGTCATTTAAGTGCCTTGTAGCCCAAGAGTCACAGGCAGCAACCCCCTGTCCCCATAAGCAAGCCTAGGGCAAGTAAAGGGCTAATTAATGCCTTTGGAGCATCCCCTGCTTTTGGACTATTGTAGGGTGCGTGCTTCCCTTGTCTTCTGTCTTGGCTTCACTGAGATCCAACAAAATATATAAGGACTCTGAGGTATGTTTGAAGGTAAATCTTGTTCTACAGCCAGCCCTGGTTCTCACAGCCATTGCCTATGGGTGATTTGGTTTCACCAGTTCAGCTAAATCCATATTTACCCAGCAAAAAAAATATTATGTATCATCATTTCAGAATGCCAGACATCTTTCAGTTATCAACAGGTTATTCTACTGAGTAAGTAATGATGAACCCAGCATCCAAATAACCCTGACATTTAGTGTTGAGAGATTGTATAAGTATTAATAAATGCAGTTATAATTTAGTGACAGAAACCGAGTTCTATCTCCTTTTACTACTTGTAACCACATGCCAGACTATAGCATTTGAATGTGCATACAGCATGGTATGTACTTATTAATTTTCTTATGCCTGCAGCATTTACAGTATTTTCTTGGCCTCTTTGCTATGAGATAAAAATTTCTAGCCAAGTAATATTTTTTTCTTCTGAATGTCAGAAAGACTCCTAAATTATTACTGCTCTGGAACATGTGTTAATTTACAGACATTTCTACCTGTGGCTTCTATCCAGTTCAATATACATGGTTTAAGAGAACACCTGCAAAGTAAAAAAACCTGCTAAAGCTGCAATTTCTCAATCTTGGCTGCAAAGGGGAAATATGGGGTCAGTAATGGATGATGCCAGTCAATTAATTATTATCTTTAGCTTTTTTTACCACTTTGTAATAGCTGGTTGAATGTATTTTTAAGATTAATTCAACAGGCAGCATTGGGAAAATCTAGCAGCTCTCTCTCACCTGACTGGTATGTTCCATCAAGCCCATCTCAGTGTGTTTTCTTATTTCCACATCAGTTTAATGTATTTGTATAAAATGTAGCAGAATACAACTCGCCCAAGCACAGGCAATTCCCAGAATAAATGCCATGATTATGCAATAACTGAAATGCCCAGCAAGGTTTTTTTTAAGAAATATGGAGTAGACTAGAAAAGAGATTTAAATGCATGCATACCCAACATTTTAATTTCAGGGCTCTCCTTCTCAAACAGAATCCAGGTCATAGAATCAGCCATCTATACTTCCTACAGAGAGCATAGAGAGAGGTAGGTCTACTCCCCCAAAACAGGAAACCAACAGGAAGTGGTAGGTACAAGACCATGTTTCAAATCCTCACTTAGAGCCCAAGTACCTTCCTCAAGGCTTTAGGAAGTTTCCTCTCTGCCTCTGGGGTCCAGAATTTGGAGTCCACCTTGGAGGTCAAGTCTTTGCACCTCATCTGGGAAAGAATAACCAGGGCACAACCTTTTCAAACTAACAATACAGGTACTGGTGCCGCCACGCCTATTTTATATGTAATAACAAATCAGCCTGCACACACATCCAGTGTAAATGAGATCAAGCTTTAATTTGTTCTTCCATCTGTTGGGACTGACTGACTGAAGTCCTGCCATTCCAGGTGTGCTCCTGGCTACACTGCATCTGGACAGCCATGCAAGATTCATCAGGTCAGAAGCACATACAATAAAGGAACGTAACTTAGACATGAGAATTTGGAACTAAACCCCAAGGGAATGGATTTAGTTTCTGATAAGGCTGGGAAACAGCTATCAGGCCACAGCTCTTGGTCCATCCAAACCAGCTTGGTCCATGATTGCTCTCCTGGCTGTTGCAGTTGCATTTGCTTTTACGTGTTTTTGCAGTTGCAGTAAGAGGATTATTGTGTTGCAAAGTGAATGAAAACTCTGCAGAATGCACAGTGTTAAGCAAATACACAAATGAGACATTGGCTTATTGAAAATATGGAATCACAATGAGGAAGTTACCAAAATATGTATTTAAAATGTGGACAATCATTGACATGTGTATTACTAATTCTACTAATGATGCAGAGAAGGCAGAAAAGACTGAAAGGATGAATAACAGTAAACATAACACAAGCATGTAAAGCCTATTAATATTTGCTAGAACAAAATGTTCTGATATTTTTGCAGCAAGGTTCGTTTTAAACAAGGCGTATATGTCTTGTAGGTAATGTTAGAGTGCTGGAAAGCAAAAATTAAAAAATCTTATTTCTTTAATATCTCAGCAATGTAATTGAAGATAGAATCAGCACTGCTGACTTCTGGGTGTCTTAACCTGCATACTACATAAAGATGAAAAAGGTGAATAATTCATTCATCTATGCATATATTCATCTAGCATTATTAATATTAAACAGTACTAATACATGATTAGGAGTAATTTAATTTCTAATGAATGAACAGCATAGCATGAGAATCTGAGCACTGGTAATTGTAAAACTCCACCTGTTGGACGGAGAAGTCAGTTCACTAATTGTATTGCCACAGTTTATTTTTGCCCTCTTCATACTGGAAAAAGATTTCTCAGTTTAGACCATTTAATTCGAATGAAGCTCTGTTTTTCCTGGACTGGCTTATTCCAGTTCAGCAAGTGAAATACACTATGCTGATGAAAGCCCATTTATCTGGCATAGTTGTATATATATACTAGGACCTTTCCAGTATAAAAATGTCACAAGAAATCCCACACTCTGTCATTTTTATGCCAGGAAAGGCTTCTCCATTATAGACCTGAATTAATGCTAAAAAAAGTTTCCCATGGGCAGCTTTAAACAGGATTACGGAGGAGGCTTAAAGACACAGATAGCTTGAATATAGGAAAGTTCCTGAAAAAAGATATTGAAATTTCACAGAACCAGAGAACATTGTGTGTCAAATTGAGCTGCATTACCTTGAAAACTGTGTTAGGCGCCCTGGAGTATTCTTTCCAATTACATCAAAGCATCTGCAGTACTCTGAGAAATGTCCTAGAGGTAGAGGAGACAGCCTGAGCGACAGCACATGTAGGAAAGGTTCTCACTTGTATTTATATGCTGATTGTGTCAATCAGTTTTGCTGGTGCTTCGGTGCTCCAGGACTGCCAACCAGTTCAGTTTGAATGCTGTAAATAAGCATATTTACAAAGTATCCATGTGAGACAGTAATCAAATAGTGGAGCAAGTTGTCCATCTCTGCAGATAATCCAAATTTGACAGGTCTTCAGCAACCTGAGGTTAGCCCTGCTCTGGGCATGGGAGTGGACTGGAGGACCTCCAGAAACCTCTGCAAAGCTGAGCTAGTATATGAGTCCTTGTCACACTTTCAATAAATTCGGGATGTTTGTGCTCCTCAGTCCAGTCCCTTAATTTTTTTAAGATTTGGCTCAAGAGAACTCATGTCCGAAATTGTCCTTCAAATTCTTAAGAATTCAAACATAGCTTTCTATTTCAAATACTGGGTATGGTACCATACCCAAACAGACTGCTGCTCATTTGTAGCTATGTTTTTCAGATGGGTTTACAAGGGCTTGAAAGATACTGATTTAGTACTGCCCTAAAGTCTCTATCCTCAAAATTGCTTGTGCCAGGGGAGCAAGCAGCTGCTTCCTCACTCTTTCCCACCATCTGAGTTCATCCTTAGCCTGGAAAAACCTTGATTAGAGGAGGCAAGATAGTTAATTTTCCATCTCCAGTTAGTCCTTGGTTGTCTTACAAGGCTTCCAGAAGGGAGAGTGATTTTGCAGTGGGATATTTGTCTGCCAAGGGTTGGCCTGTGATTATTAATTCATTTCACACAGACTAGCAGACATGAGATAGTAACAATTTTTGTTTGGCTCTGAGCAAGGCTTGACTCAGACTACTGACCTAGAAGTGACAGAAGTCCTCTCCACTGCTAATCTTCTGCGCCACTGCCTTTTCCTTTAACATACGTTTTCCCCGCTCAGCTATTTAAAGTATGCTGTAAATCTTTGCAGCAACTGGCTGCTTTCCAGAGTGGCTGCAGCATGCAGTCCACAGAACCCAGGCAAGATCACAAATTGTGGGAACAAATGTGTTTGACATTTCAGAGCATTGTAGTAAGTTAATTTTATTCCTATTTTTTTTGCATAGTTCCCATGGATGCAAATGAGACTCCCCTACATTGGAGTCATTCCTGCTTCTTTTACATGGCAAGTCACTTGACTCTTGATTTGTCAGCCACAGTATCAGCCAAATTTCCATGATCACCTTCCTAATACTTTTGCAGGAGATTTCTTTTTTTTTAAATTCATGATGGCTTTGCAAAAATATCTTGATTCAAAAAAATGATAATTGGCCATGTTATATATGTTACAGATTTCTCAGTCCATAGTTTATAAGGACATAAGTTCTGGCAATTGATTGTAAAGTACTTAGTTTTAGCAAAGCATGAGAACACAGGTACCATCTCAAGTGTAAGAAAGGTGAGAAATCTTGAGATATATTACAATAAGTTCTACTGTTAAAAATGTATTCTTCAACTCCACATACAAAAATATATCAAAAGAGATCCAGAAAGTAGAGCTTCTTTGGACGATAAGTCTTTCCAGGTTTTTTGTACAATAAGTCCACTGGTGACAAAAAATCCCAAGGAATAAAAAATGGTAGTAATGAGTGTCTTGGGCAATCCAACTGCAGGACGCAAAAAAAATAAATGAGAAAAAACCAAAACAAATTCTGTGACATCTGCAGGAGTGAGTGACTAATTTACACATGAAAACAGGAAATATCTAATATCTGATGAGTTACTCTTCAGAGCGTTGCATCAGTAACATGGGAGACAGAGAAGGTTATGCTGCTAGATAGTCAACATGGACATATTTATAGGCATGCTACATTCCTTCTTACGTGAGCTGTAATAAAACATTTACCTATTTTTTCTAAAGTGAACTATTAAAACATAAATCAAGATGATAAACACTTTCTTGTTCAGCGTCTTTTTTTTTGTGTGTGTGTGGTTTTATTTCTTGAGAATAGTTCTTAATGTAGTTTTCCAGAAGAAATATCCCCTAGATATCACGGTAAGATATTTTTCTGTTCTGAATTCATGCAGTCTTGCCCTATGTTGCTCTTAGACTGAGCACTTGATTTTTCACATTCTTGCAGCACAAATAACTACTTACAGCTATACAAACTAGATAGAAAGTAGTTATCAAATCACTTGTCCTTGGTGGTGAAAGCCCTTCTCACATTCATTTTCAAGGTCAAGAGCGAAAGGAATGAGTCCCAGAAACTCTGAGTGCCAATAAACACAAGTACTGAGGTATCATAAGTTGTAACAGTAGAAATTCTGCTTGAACAAACAGAGAAAGTTACCACTGTGATAGTGGATACAGGCTGGTGCAGTCACCTTGGTTGGTTCTGGAGTCTCTGTCCTTGGAGATAATCAGGTCCCAGCCTGGTAAGGCACTAAACAACCTGCTCTGACTCTGCACTATGAGACTGCCTTGAGTGGAGGTTGAACCAGGTGACTTCCACAGGTCCTCCCCAGTCTAAATATTTCTATGCTTCTATGCTTTTAAGTCTCTTTTCTAACATCCAGTCTGTGAGGTGATCTTTGAGAGTCCTCTCCATACACAAAACCAAAACTTCCATCTCAGTACCTCGCATTTTGAATAAAATTAGGAACCATCAGAAAGAAAATCCCTTCATTCTCAGACCACAGCTGCCTTTATTTTTAAGAATGCTGCTAGGTCCGAGTCCTCTGACGTGTTCTGGTATTACAGGGGCAGTGTTTTCTTTTTGAAGTTCCAGTATCGCAAGTCTTGTAATTATTAAAAGATAAGAACAGCTCTATCAGGTCAGACCAAAGGTCCCTCTGGCACGGCATGCTTTCTCTGGTTAAAGTATTAATGGTGGATGCCTAGAGAAGCGTGTAGGAATAGAACAAGTATAGAGGAACACATCTCCCATGTATTTTCCCAGCCTCCAACGATTTGTGGCTTAGGGACTTTGTGAGTTGGAGATGGTCCCTGGTGGATTTTTTCTCCTTGAATCTGCCATGTCTCTTTTTCATTCCCACACAACTTTTAGCATTCACAATGCGCTCACAATGGTGAATGCTAAAAGTGGTGGAAACTTGTTTGCCTACAAGTTGATGGGGAAGTGCTGTCTGTTGCTTGTTTTGAATCTTTTGATTTCCAGCTTCAGTTGATAACAGTCCTTGCTCTGCAAGAGAGCACTTTTTCTTTATTCACTTGCTCCATGCAGTTTAGACTTCATTAGATCTCATTTTTTTCAGGATTGAAGAATCCTCATCTATTTAATCGTTTTTCATACTGAAACCAGTATTTGATCATCCCTGCTGTCCGTGGTTTGTACATCAGCAGGGTCATGGTTTGTGCTTTGTTCACTATTGTTTTCCTAATTGCTCCTAACACGCAGTTTGTTTTTAGCCCACTACTGAGCACCAAGGTATGTTTTCGTATCTCTTTCTACTACAGGTGACAGATATATTTCTAGAATGGTAGAAGCTACCATAAATTTAAGACTGCTTTTTCATTGCCAGTTATTTCCTCTTTATTTACACAGAATTTCACCTACTATTTTATCGAATGCTTACTAGGTATTTTGAGACCTTCCCAAGGTTTACAACCTCAGCTTTCATTTTTCTTGTTCAGGCAACGTCCTTGTGTCTGCAGATGTCACCTCCCCATTATTCACACTCCTTCCAGACCACATTTATGAATATTTTGAATAATGCAGGCATTCGCACAAATCTATGTAGGACTTCACTAATAAGCCACCTTCTGCTTTGAAAATGATCATTAAACCTACGTTTTGTTTCCTACTCTGTGGTTGTCATTTTGTCAGCACACTGCTCAGAAGCTGCCAGTTGTGTAATAACGGTGGATTCATCGAGAGAACATGGAAGGAATAATGTTAAACAAATTATTGTTGTCTCAGTTTTGCTTGAATGAACTTCTGGGCAGAACATTTTTAGCAACCCAGTAGCTCTGCTGAGGTCAATAACCCGGTGTAAGTGGAAGAGCAGAATCAGCGCAATAGAAATGTAGACCTTGTTACAAAGAATTAAATACAACTGCTAGAATTACACTTCACACTATTTAATTACTGTGTTACTTTTACTTATTTAAGTCCTCTATATTTCTCATAAGAGAGAAAATACCAAGTTTTAATTTTGGCACAGTTCTTTCGATACAGAACTTACCTTGCATAAATTCTGTATAGAGGCCTGTGTGTGTGTGCCAGCTTTCTGTGGTCCCGGAATCTACCCTAATACCATGCTTTGTTGAAACCAAGCTTTCATAGTGAAACAAACCGACCACTTAACTTTTCCCATCCCAGAGCTATTCAGACAGTCCTTGAATAAGCGTGAACCTATACAGTGATTCCCTAAGTCTGCAAAAAGCCTGAAATTACTTTGGAGAGAGCTAGGGACTTTGGAGTTCACCATTTTAGGGGGAGGAAAAAAAAAAACAAAAGGCTGCTACAGAAACCTCATGTTCTTCAACAGTGTGAAATCTGGCTTTTTTTTCCCCAGCTGCCACAGAAATCGGAATTTCTGCCATAGAATATGATCTTTTCTGAAAACAATTAGGCGGATATGCATACTTATTTCCTTCCCTGACCTGGCATGATCTGCCCTGTGGACTGGGGGAAACCTGCCTGTCCTTCCGTCCAGGCAGCTGGAGCCCGGCTGGTCTGAGGACAGGAGATACAGTGCTGACCCCAGCCGGGGAAGGCAGGCAGGGAGGCAGGGAGTGCTGGAGAAAGCCCAGCCTTTGAAATTGTCACTGTCCAAAATAACCATACAGTAATTTTATTTTCATGAGTATTTTTACCTATGAACCACTGTTGCAGTTCACATATGCTTGTGAAAGAGGGAAGTTTTTCCCCTCTCTTGTAAGAGAGGGAAATACTCATCCCATTTAAATCAATAGACATTTTTTTTACTGGTGTTGGCAAGGATTTGATTTCTCTCAAAGGATATTCCATGACACTAAAATAAATTATGCTTGCTGCAGTATTTAGAGATAAATATCAATGGAACTAAGTTCCATGAGGTCAACAATTACAAAAAGTTCTGGTTTTAAGAATTGAAATTTATGTTCAAGTAACATAATTTTAGCTCAAAAAGAGTCTGAATGTATTTAGAGTTATATTTCCCAGTTCTGTTGAAATAGGAAAGAACCTGTTTTTCATAATCTAAATGATGTGCTAGTGGGTTGGAATACTATTTAGGCAATGTGCAGTGATAGAAAGAGATAACTACATGAAAGAACATCATCAAGACTTATTGAAAATACTTCCAAATTTGGGGGATTTTTTTGTTTTTAGTTATTTTAGTTTAGTTTAGTTTTGTTTGTGAATTTTGGACCCAGCTCTTAGTAATACTATTTGTTATTATAAATGAGAAATTCTTCACTATATTTTGTGTTCAACAAATAGCTAATACAAACAGGTAGAGCCTGTTTCTGATCTTATTTCAGTTGTTGCGAATCAATAAAATCAGTGCGATCAGTAGGTGGACACAGATGTAAGTTAAGTGAGATCAGAGACTTAATTTCTGCCGAAACACAACTGAATTCATTGCAATATTATCATAGTTTTGCTTGAAGTCTACTTAACTTTTCTTTTGATTTTCTCTGCCATTCCACTAGCAAATAAATTCTCCTGTATTTAAGATAATTGGAATCACTGACTGTAACCTTCAGGGATAATCACATTCTGGCACGCCTGGAGACAAAGTACAAGTATTCTGACCTAGGAAGAAATGAAAATAGGAAAGATACCACAATCTAGACTTTCTTCCAAAGGTAATGGGAACTGCAAGCCTCACCCACAGAAAGAATCATTATGGCAAGGGGACGTGGAGCTATGGTGCAAATTTGTCTGGCCTCACTCCAGAGGGATTTGTTGAAGTTTGGAGACAACCTTGAGACAGCCTGGGTGTTCACAAACTGGCTGCAACGCCATTACAGTCAGGTTCCCCTGGACAGAGGATTATGCTGAGGAGATGGGAATCTGGCCCCATGTTTTCCAAGGTTTCTCTGAGTGACCTCCCCTAGAAAGAAGCTGTATGATCTTTGCAGAAAATGGCATCCAACAGCTTGGAAAGAAAAGCTGTTTTTCTTTCCATGCCAAAATTCATAAAATTTTGGACAGAAAAGTACATTTTTTTATGATGAAGGTAGGAATTTATTGGATAATAAAATATTTGTTAAATTCCAATGATGTGTTGGAGCCTGACAAGGGTTATAGTTTTGCTGTCAATTCAATTACCCTACATTTGTGGATGCTGGTTTAATTATTTGTTGCTGGTTTAATTAAAAGGTGCTTAAGTCAGGGCAAATTTTGCCCCTGATGTCAATGAGATCAGTCACAGGTCCAAGCTGTCTTAACTCTTCGAGTGATTAATAAAGAACAGATCTTTTAGAAATGCCATCACTCACAGCCACACACAGTTAATCTTCAGTTGTCAGAGCCGAACACAACAACAAACACACAAGTTAAGTGAGAGGTATGTGCTTATCCCAGAGTCTGCTAAACTAAAAAAAAAAAAGCTGTGACCCTTGCACTGTAGGTAAGAATAAAGAAGGTTGTAATGTATAAAGCAGATTTTTGTTTTTATAAACTGAACAGAGAACATGGCTATAAGAAGCTGAAGTTAACTGAAAAGACTGAAGGCACCATTTAGAGAAGACCACATGAGACAGAAGTATCTTTCCAGGACATACGAGATAAATAAGAAGTGACCTCCCTACAGTCTTCCCTTCTGCTCCTCTCCTCTCCAGCCATATGTGGAAGAGTGGTGTAGGGCTGGGGGCACCAACCATTGCTCCTTTGTGAGACCACTCATGCAGGCAGAGACCCCACTTCAACAGAGCAAATTGGACTTTGTTCCTCCAGTCCCAAAGCCTGTTCTGAGCCATCAGTGCCTGCAAATACTTTTCAGAGAAAGAACAAAGTTGCCTCGTCCCTCCTAAAAACCCTACTCAAAAGTACTAGACATTAACACTGAGGTTCTTTAAGCCCAGTCAAACAATAAACATCAGGAGGTGGCTTAATTTAGCCATCCTAAATTGCTGTCAGCCCAAGCCTAAACTGAGGAACCTTTTTCTCTGCCACTTTTAACAACTCCTTCTGAGCCAGATGTCGGTTTCTGTGGTTTGTACTGGATTGCACCTTCTGAAAGTCTAACTATGGCCATCTCACTGCAACCTTTTTCATCACAGAGGGCAAATTTATAACTGCAAGAGAAGCTGGGTCCACCTGATTTATTTGCTATTTTCCTCCATTTCAGCTGCAGTCTCACCAGACAGCTATATGTATATGTGTTCTCCAACACAAGCTACACGGAAGAACAGGAATATGGAACCAGCTCTTTGAGGAGAGGCAGGTGAATTCAGATGTATAAGCACATTTTAAAATGCTATTGAGGTGACGGCATTCCTGCATAGCTTGTTTTCAGGAGATATTATTTGAACAAAGTCACCATACCTTAGATAAAGAGCAGAGATCTTTTGGAGAATCATGTTCTACATGGTTTAATTAATATACTTTCAACAGTTGAGCAGTTAGTGCTTAGATGATGGGTCCCTGAGCATGTGGCTAAAACAGCTATCACTGTGCACTGGAATTTTTTTAAAAAATCTGTATTAGCTCAATTCATAAAAAGAGAAAAATGCATAGTGACCTAGAGACACATCGAAATAGTCAGATCATCTAAACACGAGCACTAGTTGGATGGGAACTGTCCATGTGACCCTCAGCAAGAAATATAAGATACTTTATCTATCTCAGTTTACTTTTGCATGAGTTGGGAATAATATTGACTAGATAATGGGGCTAATAAATCAGCTACCACTAGTTTGTTTGCTAATATTTGTCTGGCTCTTTGAAGATGATGTGATAATTATTAGTGGAACACCTCATCAGGAATTTCGTCGTAGATCGTGAGTTTTGTATTAAAATGAAGACATCAAAATGCACACAGGCCAACGAGAGCCTGTTAGTGTCTTCTAAAGAATTCTAGCTTTAATTCCATAGTGTCTCCCATGTTTTATTTCAGTAAGCATGGCTTTTGAAGATCCTGGATTTGGAAGATACTCCAGGCATAAAAAAAAATTCCACCCATGAGAATTGCTGCGATGAAATGCAAATGAAAACAAATTATAGATTGTTCAGAACCAGAGCATGTGTTCTCTGGATTTCTCTGAACAAGGCTCCCCCTCTTTGGAGAGGAGTGTGTGTCAGTAACCCCAGACACAAACAATGGCAGACATCTTCACATAATATGCCAAAAAATATTTGCTCGTTTACTCAAAGATGGTATCAGTTGGTTCCATATCTAACTATGGGGTTGTTTTTTTCTTCCTTAATGCTGCCACAAATGGGCAATAAAACAGAACTTAATGCTGCAATTTATATATGACAGATGAGTTGTTTTGGCACCTGACTCCTCCATTCCTTCACAAACCTTCTGGAACTCCCTCCAAGCCCCGGGTGTTCTCACTTGTTCCTTCCCATCCCATATTCCCATGCCCCATTCCTATGCCCTTCCTTTTCTTTATAGCTTCAGGTGACTTCCATGCCCCGTTCTCCCTCCTGCTCCTTATAGACTCCTCTTGTGCCCTACAGATACCACTGCATGTCACAATGGTAATGTCTGCATGGGGGATAAGTGACTCAGGTGTGTGGTGACTGGGGCAAACTTATTGTGAAATCAAATTAATATTTCTCCAATTTTTAATTTGCTTTATTGACAGTGTTTTCATGTGCCAATTCAGGCACAGGTATCATTTGTTCACCACTGTGATGCTGGACCGCAAGGCTCCCTGAATGTACCTTTTGTTTAAAGTGGAAAAAAGCAGTATCACTCAAGACATGCTTGCTTAGGCATTAGAATGAGACATTATTCATGGCAAACTGTTCATGTCTATGTTCCAGTCCCTACCTTTCCAGCAATAGACATAAAAGTGTGAATGACATTAACACCGGAATTACTGATACTGGGACTGTGAGTTAGAGCAAACTGGGACAAATGGGGTGGTTCACTACTGCTTCAGACTCTCAGCAGACAGCAGAGATCATTGCATTTACTATATCTCACACTTAAAAAAAAAAATCTGGAATTTAAACTGCCTTAGAATATTAAGAATCCAGAGAAGATGAAACCTTACAAATGTGATGTATTAGCACAACCTAGCATATTTTTCCTTATATACATTAATTTTGACTGTAGTGTCTATCAGGAACTTCTGGCGGTTCACCTCTTTTCCTTGGTCTTTTTGTGTATACAGATTTTAGTCTCTTTCTCCTTTTACATCCATGTGAACAAACATGAATAAACATCTATGTGTGTCCATACACATGGAATAGTCTATGGAAAGTGAGTCTTTATCAATGACAAAAGATGAACAGGATTCTGCTTAGTAATGTGTATTCCTTGAAAAGCTTTGAGTTTAAGCAATGAAAACCCTTTTACATAATTGGTTTTATTAAGAAGAACCAACTGGGACATCACCAGCTAGGCTTCTCCTGAGGCCACTTGTTGAGAAAATAAGTAAGAAATGGAAATGCCTTCTTTATAGGAGTGGGGCTTCCTTGTTCTCAAAGCTTTTAGCCTTAACACCACATCAGGGCCACCAGCTTCCTCAGACTCCCTGGTACATATTATTATTTCATCTGCATGGCTGAATGCAGACCTCACCATTCAGTGACTGGTATTGCTGAACTCACATTTTCTTAATCTCCCTGCCCCGATGCTGGCATAAGCAGCAGCCTTTTCTTTGCTCTCTTGGCTTCTTTATATTCAACTGACTTCAGAGATCCGCCCTCAGAGCCCACCAGGACACACATATCTGTCCAACCTCCACCTCCTTCCCTTTGCAAGATTAAAACAGACTCAGCAGCCTGCACCTCCCTCCCTGCTTAGTCCTATTTGGGGCAGGAGGAGCTGTCTGCACCCATTGCTGCTCTCTTCTGCAGGACTAATGAGAGGGAAGCAGGGAGTGTGACTATATACACCACGTATTCACATGAGAGAAGTGAAGAAAGCCAGTAGTGAAGATGAAAAGCAACTGGTAAGAGAACAAGTGGGATTTAGAGAAATCTGTAAGTGAGAGATCAGAATAGTTAAAGCTGTCCTTGCCAGCTGCTGCCTTTGTTGTTTGGTGTCATGACAGCATTATATGAAGGGAATGGTAATAGAAAGAGCTTTATTGACATGTTTTATTATAAGGCAAAGATAAAAAGTTCTCATGTAAAGAAATTTTCTTGTCAAATCTGTTAGTAAATCCTTAACTTGGGTTTTATGCATTTAATATGCACAGCTCTGAGGAGGAAGTCAATAACAGAATCTGTCAGAAACTGTAGATTCATATTGGAGTTTTCTTTCTGTTTACAGGAAAATTACAGCTTTCTTTTACGCGTGTAGTTTTCTGTGGTCTTTCATCTCAGCCACCATCCAGCAACAATCAAGTAAGGAGATAGACTTTATCTGCCTTTTGTCTTTCTGTAATTTTGACTGTCCAAAGAATTATTCTGAGCTTATTCAAAATTAAAATCATGTCTAGCTAGCCATCACAGAAGGGGACAACTGACTATGTGTATGTATGAATGTATGGATGTATGCATATGAGAAAGAGGGGGAAAAGGCAAGAGCTCTGTGTGTTATTTTAAACTCGCTATTAGGCATATTGTTAAAGTAAGAATTAAAATCTAGATATAGGTGGTAGATATAGGACACAAACCTCCTCCTGTCTTTCAGTGCTTCTAGTTAGATATTATTCAGCTACGTTTGGCAACAACTTTATTTGCTGGGCATAAATGTAAATGGCTGGATGTCAGCCATATGTCTCTAAGTACTATAGAATGAGTCTGTTTCTAAGGTGTAACATGTCAACCTGAATGTTCCCTTTAAGTCTATGTTGTCAGAAGGAAACCCACATTTATGGTTGAGCCTTTGCAGCACACAAGAGGCTCTCTGTAGGTTAGAAATGTACCTCATTCCAAGTTGCAAGCTTCATTTTTCCCCATCCAGACTCTATTAACAATTTCCAGATTGACTTGATACTGGACTTGTGCATGACTCTTAAACTCCTCAAATAAATATTTATTTTTCCTTCTTCCTTCCTTAAAGCAGGGGAATCTGTTAGGTTTTGTTACTCATTACAAGGCTTTTGGACAGATAATATTCTGAAAAACTAGATTTTAAAATTCGGTTCCCTCAAGCAAATTTCTTCTACATTCATGTTTGGGTTGACAAAAAAATTCTGAACGTTCTTCTTGTCCCCACCCTATATTTCATGAATGATCACTCTCTGATCAAATGTGGCACAGAGGAAGGGGGGAACATCTGGAATATCAGAGAGGATGGAAAAGATGCCAACAGTTTCTCAACAGTCTATTTAGCTGGCATGAAGTTTGTTTAAGTTTCCTTGGGACTAGGGAGACTGTTGATTTAGGTAACTGGCTTTTTTTCCCAAAGTTTGCTTAAATGACCAGAAGTTTCAAACCAAGAACTCCTTACACAGCAGGCCTTCTTATGCTACAACTATTTCTCCATAGCTCTGCAAAAGAAAAATTATTCTAACACTCTCATTTAAAGGCTTGAAAAAAAATAATCAAATAATCAGTCAAGTTATAATTTTAAATTTGAATCTCTCTAGAAACAGAAGCTTATTTTCTTAGACCTCTGACTTCACTGAGTACAGTTTAAATTGATTATTATATATATGTAATTATTATTATTATTTATAGCTCTATTTAATTCATAATAGTCTTAGAGTTGCTTCATTTTTTTTTTAAGGTGATCTGAGGTAATGTGCAGGCACATGGTTAATAAATTCACTCTTTTTTGCAGGACTACCAATCATTCTGGGTGCCAGTCAGAGAATTGATCTCTGCCCAACAATCAGGATTGGCCAAGATGACTTACCAGGCAAGTAGCACCCTGACCTTATCAGGAAAAAGCTGCTGTTCAGAAACTTTATCAGAACTCTGTGACTGCACAGTTTTCTAATTAAACTAAAATGAAAGTTACATTCTGGACATGTATATTTTTTCTTGTAGGCTTTGATCTGATTTCTCAGTTCCAAATAGAAAAAGCTGCTTCCCAAGGAGTTATCCAGAGAGTAGTGGGATCCACTTCTCTACAAGTGGCTTATAAATTGGGACCCAATGTAGACTTTAGGATCCCAACCAGGTAATGCCTTTTATTGTTTGAATTTAAAATATACATATTTTGCAGTATTATCATTTAAGGGATCGATCTTCTCGCCAGCTAGATCACCTCATCTGCAAAGATTCTGGGAAGGGGAAAGAGGAGTTCAACTTTTTTTCATCGCCACCACCAGCCCAGCAATTTCAGGGACTTCCACTTTCCACTACCAATGATATTGCTTGGAGTGCCTCGAGATTTGCTGATAGAAAGGGATTCACCTCTAGGAAGCAAAGTCAAAAGTTGAAAAGAGATAGGGAAGCCAAGGAAAGGTAACAAAAGGAGAGTGAGGAAAGTTTTCTCAAAACATTGGCACAAAGGGGTCTTTCTGATCACATGAGGATTGCAGAGACAGGACAGGATAAAAGCTGATAGACTGTATAGCAAGGGTTATTTGTTGCTTTTTGGATAATTGGTACATGCATGTTCCTGGCTGATTTATTGTCAATCTATAAAAGATGAAAACTATTGTTTAGCATGTCATAGGCAAGTTCCAATAGGAGCCAGGATTTAGGAATCTAATCGTGTTTGTGCTTTACAGGCCAAACTTGCTGCCAGTGAAGGAATAGAGACAGTACAGCAGGGTAGAGATGTCTATGCCAAACTTAGGCAAGTCTGGATTCTGGTCCAGCATCTTATGCAATTAAGAATACCTTTACTTAGCAATTAACTGGGAAGACCTTTAATTGGACTACTGTTTCAGCTAGGAATAACTGGAAGTCAAAGCATTTCTGTCATACTCTGTCTATCACTGAAAACTTCTGCTTGCTGCAGTTCTACCTTTGTAGCCACCAGGTTAAGATAGCTTACAGCTTAACTGCTTCATCGACTCATGACTACTTTCCACCCCAGTGGCAAATCAAGGCTGCTAATGCATAAATGTGAATGCAACCATAGACAGTAAGTGGATCTTACTTTCACTAGAAGTTGGAGATTCTCAGATTTTCAACTCATGCTTTTTAGCTCAGAAATAGCCTGACCTATCAAAGCAGTAGTATTTTCATTTTTAAGAAAGTTTAGACTTATTGCTATAGATGACTCTAGTGAGATATATGCTCAGTATACACAATTTTTATCCCTGATCTAGCCTATATCAGCTACTTTAATACACTATGGCATCTGAGCTGACTACTGCCACTGGGCTTGTTGTCGGGGTATGGTGCTGTATTATCGTGAATTTACCACTTTCAAGACACTGGTAATTCCAGTCAACATTGTGGTGTTACGCTGCAATGCTACCTCATAGTATACTTGAAATTTGGTCCTGGCTGAAACTAAAACGCCACCTGCACTTGAGCTGAGCGTCTTGTCCAAGAGAATGGATTAAGGCTCGAGCCCTGATAGTGCTCTAGTGCATCAGTGTGCTGCTTCTCTCTCACTGAGCCTGATCTTGCTCTGCTCATGATTTATTTTACAGTGTGCCCCTCTCTGTCAGCTGACTTAGGAGTGAAGTTGACAGTAAGCAGCTGAGGCTGACAGCACATGAGGGGCACACCTTAGGCCATTTCCAATATTTTTTTTTAAAAAACAAAGTCTTTATAATCTGGTGTGGTAGGTGGGTTTTTCTGGTATGAATTTGGGATGATGAAAGGCCTGAGAAGCATTACAGGAGCTGGTAAGTTATGCAGAGCATCCTAAGCAAGGCTGTCATGGGTGTGGCTCTGACTTTCTCAGCCCCAGGCACTGCAGCAACCCTGAACTCCTGCTGCATTTCCCTCCGGCCACCCCCCGCTATCCTTCATTCACACGTGGAGTATTTAACCATAATGTAAATATTTCGCGGGGTATCAGCTGGGGGGTGCAGCTGCAGTTGGGGGGGAGTGGAGGGAAGAGGAGGGGAGGTGAATGGAGGGGAGGAGGGTAGCAGGGCCGCCCGCGCCGCCCCCGCAGCGGGGCCCCCCCGACGCGGAACTGTCCGTGCCCGCGGTGCTGAAACACCGCCCCGCCACGGGCTGCGCAGGCCGCGGGGACCGTGGGAGCCTCGGGGCCGCGGTGCCACCGCAGCTGTCGCCGGGCAGGCACACGGAGGGTATAATCCTCCGGTGCCTACCTCCGGCGCTGTGAGCTCCTGCTTTGCCGAGAGGTGGGGGAGGCAAAACTAGAGTGAGGTTGGGAAAGATAGGCAGGGCTGCTTCCCCGAGCTGGGCGGCAGTCATCGGCAGGAAGGCACAAGTGTTACAGGAGCACTGGAGAGGGACCCTCCATAAACGTGTCAGGCAACAACAGGCTCCGTGCCTGCTCTGCTGCAGAGCATTCTTCTCACACCTTCGTTAATGGGCAGCCATAATTAGTACCAGGTAACCTGACAGCCAAGGATGGTGTCTTCTCTAGCTTTATGAAACAGGTTTCCCCGAGAAAGCCTGTTTGTGTTGTAAGGATTTCGAGGCTTTTGAGGAAGGGATGAGGAGGCAGGTGCATGTATACAAATGACAAGCAAGCCAATTACAGTATTGGCACAGGGGGATTGCCTGACTATCACTGTTCAGTCAGTATTTATCAAGAACAGTAAAATATCCCATAATCCAAATAGTTTTCCATTGGCCATTGCTTTTCTAGTATAAAATCTACTGAAGAATCAATATAGTGTTCTTCGTGTGATAAAGACCTATGAAACCGCCACAACTCACTCATTGTTTCCAACACAGTGAACCTGTCATTTTTCAATTTAATCTATGTACCTGTTGTAGGTGTCTACCAGTTAGTATGTACAAAATTAATGTGGTAATTTGGATAATAATTGTGTTGATTTTTAATGGTAATCTTTAAAAAAATAAGTTAGCACAAAGGAATACGTTCATGATATGTTCTTATGTGGGGAAAAATGTCTGGTATCTTTATGAACTTCATGAAACCTTAACCCTTTGACTTTACAAATGCAACTGTCACATCACAAGGCACCTATGTTCACATGGATAAATTAAAGCCAGGGAACATTCCAAAGCATACACACTTGATCATCTATACTGTTAAAATATTATATGTGACTTTGGCATAGTTTAAGTCCAGACTTATTAGTGCTTTAAACAATTCCTGGGCACATGTCAGCAGCCAGCATAGGCCATCAACCATTCCCAATACACAGCTTGAATATAGTCATTATATTTTGGAAGTTAGCAGGTTTAAAAGTTTTCATGTCAGCTGGACTTATATCAGATATCAGTCCTGGGCATATTGAATTTAGTAGTATGAAAGTAACCTATAGATCCAGAAATGATACCTCTTTGCCTGCATCCTCATCTCAGTAGAAAGCAGAGCAACTTAAATATTAAAGCCACCTTTTGAGCAGTGTTTGAATTTGGGATAGTGGTGCACTGCAGACCACTTTAACAGGCGACATGGCAAACATGATCCAAAATTATAAAATGAAAATAGGAAGTTTATGAAGCTTTATCAGTAAGCTTGGAACATCCAGAGGGTTTCATAGGCTGATTTCCTGGTTTTTCCTTTGGGAATAATGCTTCTCTGTGAAGTAATGCTTCTCAAATGTATATTCCTGAAGGTCTGGCTTTTCTACATCGAGCCACCAAAGTTCTTCAGGTGCTTTTCCTTTTGCATTACAAGCAAGATATCTTACACAGATATCGATGATGACACTGTAATGGAAAAAACTAAATGCAGCTAAGAAGCTAATTACCTCATAAGAGAAATAATTAGCTCAGAACTGGGTGTTTCTGAAGAATAGAGACCAGCTGAGGGTAATGAGTCATAACAAATGACTTATGGCTAAATGACTTAGGACAGTTGCTTTCAAAAAGATTTTACTGTTGTTGCTTATTTGATGGCTGCCAAATAGTGCCTGACAGGTCAGGTGTGCTTCTAGGAGGCTTCAGGAGGTGCAGACACAAGTGTCTCCAGCTTGAGCAAAGGACCTCCTACCCCTGGATACATGATATTGTATTATCATGGGGTTGGCCAGAGGAATTTCTGCAGTCAAGTGAGTTTTACTAACATTCCAAAATCTTCATTTAGCAAGGAGTAAGTTATCACAGTGGGCAAGAAATTAACTTTTAAAGAAACAGGTTTAATAAAATAAGCAGTTACTTTGTAGTATTCAAAGGTACACAGTTAACTTTTTAACATACTCTGCTGCTCTTCATGAATCTTGAAGTTGGTGGGAATACTCAAGCCTTCCACCACCCGGTCAGATGAATTGTTTATGTTGATGCCTTGGTAGGACTTAGCCTTGAAATCTCAAAGAAATCTTCCTGGTAAGCATTCAGGCTACAGGATTAATAGAAGTCTTAGGCATTTATGAAAAAGATTAAAAGAAAACAATAGTGTTTCAGAAGTTCCCTTAGTTGAATTACAAATGTTACAAATTCTGCCCCAAAGCCATCCCCCTCCCCGCCCGAGCCGTATTTAAAAAAATTAAGCAAGGATTCAAATACCTGATAAAATACTGACCTGAGCTTGCACTCATTATACAATTAATGCAGTTAATAATAGTCCAAGTATACAAGAAAAGCAGGACTAGACTGCTGTCTTACAAACTTAAGAAACAAAAATAAATTAAAAAAATGCTCTGATGGCTCATATCCCTGGCAATTTTGAGTGGATAGGAAATGGGTCAGGACTGAATTTGTTCTTGAAATATTTTTCCATATTAATTCTTCCTTTGCTCATTTGCCTTATTCTAAATTTAAAATTGGTTGATTTCCTTCCATAAATAAGTGGAATTGGAAACATGTATGTTAAAAATAATTTATGGAAATAATTTAAGTGTTTATATAGTTATTAGCTGTTCTAGATGATTACAGAATCCAGCACTCTTCACTTTGCATTGAGATGAAGGAATAACTCCTCTACAATTGTTTATTTAAATATCATAATAAGTTTGCCATGGTTATTTATCATTTTAAGCTACTGACTTCAGTAGAGTTTTGCCTTTGTAAGGATTACAGGCTTTGGGAAAAACTATGTACTGAAATACATTAAAACCACTAAAGCCAATGGAATTGCTTTTCATTACTGTTGGAGTAACTGAATTGACAATCTGTCACTGCTTTACTTGCGGAATTATAGGTCTAAATCTTACACAGTAACAGTCCCCTGCAGCGTACCTTTCTGCCGATGGGTCATGTTGCACTTTGTTGTGTCAAGTCACAGTACTAATACTGCGTCTTTAGTCTGAAGGCAGCTGTTCTTCTGATTGGTTATCAAAATGTAAATATTTATCCATGTTTGTGCACTGACTTCTTATATTCACTGTTCTATATACATTTCTTATAATTTAATTTTCTCTTACCAATGTCAGAAGCTCTCACACAATTTCTCTTCTTTGCATATCACTTGAAAAAATTAACGTATTTCTTTTCTATTTTAATTTCTGGAAAAGAAGGAGGACCCATATGATGGCTCGTAAAGGACTAATGCTATAGTGTTAGTTATATGTTATTATATTAGCATTATATGTTGTATATATAACACATACATGTTATATATTATGTTATATATTAGCATTAGTTATATGGTGCAAAGAATCCTTTTGCCAATCTGGTATAAACAATCTTCCAATCAAAAAGTATAACTAAGTTTACGTACTTGGTTGGTTGGTTGTCTGTTTGTTCGTTTGTTTTGCCAGTATAGTTATGTCAGCTGAGGTGAGAATGTATGTGCAAGTTTAACCAGTATTGCCATGACAGCAAAACTTATCAGTGCAGAAAAAGAATGAAAACCTCTTCTCAGACGATCTGGGATTAGAACTGCTTCATTTAGCTGCAAAGCTCAGTGTATCAGATCCCCTGGAATCACTGAACTTGATAGAGAAAGTGGAACGTCACACAGTGGCTAGTTAAAAAAATTACCTAACAATACCACCTTCAGTACAAGTAGTAGTAAAACCAGCTCTTGTGGAAGAACAAACAGTGGGATTCAGCAACTGAAGAGGTAAATGAATCAGACGAGCTAAGATTTTAGCAGTAGAGGAGACTGAACTACTTGTTTAAGAGATATTAGAGAGGAAGGACACAGAGGGCCATAAAAGATGTGCTGAACTGGGTCAGGAGCTTAGTAAGAGTGAATGTGTCTGGGTAGTGAGAGGGAGTGTCTCCGTGGAGCAAGAAAGAATATATAAACATGTTACATAAACGAGAATACTAACCCAAGGAAGGACAGAGGACAAAGGATCCCGTAAACACTAGAAAGTGCTCGAAACAGGAGGAAAGGTACAAAATCCATGCATTGACATTTACATTTGAGGTGACAAGAGACAAACTGAAACAAAATATTGAGAGACCACAACAAATTAGATAAAATCATATAAAAAAGAGCAGCTGGGATGAACTACCGCATCCATTGTCAAGAGAGACACGAGTCATAGCAAATCACAAGCCAGTTGAAAGATATTAAGGAACCCCATCTTCCACCTTTGTATATTTCTCCACACCTTGTGTAATGAGGTAATCTTCCAGCTAAACGTTCCCCTTTCTCATACACCAGCTTTGAGGCTTGTGGGGCGAAAGGAGAACCACCAGCAGTTGGGGCAGCCCACCCCTGCGGTGCAGCTGCTGCCAGGCTGCGGCCGGCCCTTGCCGGACTCTCGCTGAGGCTGTGCCGTCCCCTGCTGGAACATGATTGTACTGCAGCTTTGGGCACCAACACCAAGCTACAAACCGCGGAGACTTACCGGGAAGTGCGCTCGTGCTAATCAGTGGTTATTAAGCATACAGAATAAGAACTAATTTATTATTTTTTTCCCTATTTTTTCCCCCTTAGCCTAAAGTCGAGGGTCACTGATGCTGGTTAAATTGCTGCTGAGATAGGATTGATCTGCCATTCAAAAATAACCTTTGTTCCAAAATAATCTTTGTTCAAAATGCCTCCTTGCCTGAAAAGTTATTCTGATGAATGCTGGTGACAAAATAGTTCTGCATGTCTCCATGCTTCAGAAATTTATTCAAATACAACTTATTCTTAAATGTGGACAGATGGCAAATAATGTGTTGATGTCAACTGGATTGTGACACTAAAATTTTATGATCCATAGAATACAAAAAGGCATATTTCTTAAATATTCCTCTGGAATCACTGACACATTTGAGATAAAAAATTATACTAGTGTTTTGCACAGTGACACAATCAGTAGTACTTGTTTGTGTTTCCAAATTTCACATTATAGGAATTGCAAAATAATGAAGCATTTTACACGTGACAAATCCATTCCCTGCTACAAGCAGTCTTGGGGTTGAATGTCACAGGACATAATATATTTAGTGTGGGTTCTTTCTAGGTGTATATTTGTCAGTGAATGATTTGTTGAATCATTTCTGCTAAAGTGATAGCTCATACATTAACAAAATGGTCACTGTCAGACTGAACAAGAAAATGCATTTGCAAAAGACATTCTTACACCTTCAAAACCAAATCAGATCTGCACTGACTATCTACATGTTCAACTATAAAGTCACACTATGTTGACTGATTTTGTAAGTCTAATAGTAGGAAACAGCATAATTGCAATATACACTTTCTAAAGCTGAAGTAGGAGCCTGTTGTAGCTCCATCTATTACACTTAGAAAGGGCTATCGTAAATATGGTACAGTGTTGGAAGAACCCACATTTCTGAACCAGTTCCTTTTGCCAGGACAACACTAGTGACTCCAAAGGACATCCTGTTTCAGGACTCTACATGCTGAAAAGCACTGATCAAAGCATGGTTGAAATATGGTTCCACTGAGTAACTGTTTCTCATTACTCTGTGGTGATGTGTGGAGATTATCAGAATAAATACACAGCAAATGTACTGTATTTTGATTCTACACAGTGCCGTATATTCCAACGGATTGCCTGATGAGTATTCCTTTCTAACCACTTTTCGGATGACTGGGGCCACACTTCAGAAATATTGGACTATTTGGAAGATCCAGGATTCTTCAGGAAAAGAACAAGTTGGAGTGAATCTTAATGGTCAAATGAAAAGTGTTGAGTTTTCTTACAAAGATGTGGATGGAAATCTCCAAACTGCATCATTTTTGCATTTGCCTTTCTTGTTTGACTCCCAATGGCACAAGCTTATGATAAGTGTGGAAGCAAACAGTGTCACACTTTTTATTGACTGTATTAAAATAGAATCCTTAAACATAAAACCAAAAGGGAAAATCAGCATTGACGGCTTTGCTGTACTTGGAAAACTTAAAAATAACCCTCAAATTTCAGTTCCGGTAAGTTCTAAAATCTTGTATTAGTGCAAGGAGTATTTTATAGGATCTTTACACAACAGTGGGGTTTTTTTGGTTTTGATTTTGTTTTTGTTTTGTGGAATGCATTTTTGAATGTTTTCTGAAAGCAGAAATGGCAGAAAATAATAATTCCTTGGCAGGTAAGTACTTTGCTTTTTTAATTTTGCACGTATATCTGCTGTTTAGGGTAAGAGATAACCAGGGTTATGTCTAAGTTTCAATAGTGAAATTTCTCAGACATGCATGCTTCTGTCACTGGATTCTGCTCTGTCTGGATGTATCAACTGGGTATTCCCCTGCTTATCTCATATGTGGAGCCTGACTTAGAAGGAAGTCTCAGGGCATGGACTTGTGAGCTGTACCTCACACCAAAGGGAGCAAAACATTCATTGAGCAAAACTGGGACCTCTCTCTTGTATGCATGCACTGACCATCAGCTAGAGATAACTGAATGTGCCTCTGGCAGAATAAATACTTTAAATCATTAATACAAATGAAATATCTCCTGTAAGGGAGATTGGCAGAGATCCTTTTTGATTTACTCTGATGTTCACATGGAAAGTAAGAGACCCATGTTTAAATCTCAGTGCTAAACCAGAGATTATAATGAGTATCTTATGCCTCAGGTGACTGTTCTAACCATTGTGCTACCTGGTGTGACCCTCTTTAATTAGCTGAGTTTTTTTTGAAAAAGACTGACCTGGACTAGATGGTGAACTCATAGAAGTTTCTTGATTATGAATCCTATGAGGGATAAGTGTAGCATCAGAGGCTAGATACAATATGAGCAAAGGGCCCAGCAGAGCTGAAACATAAAGCCCAGCCATTTCCACAACAGCCATTTCTCCTGGCTATCTCAGGGCATCCCACCCCCATATCATGGCAGCTGTGAATTCCTTTGCTAGATACTTAACTTTCCCTGTGCGTTGTAGTAGACGCCTAAACTCACTATGGAGTGCTCCTTTATTCTGTTAGCAAGAGGAGGCAGTGAAATTCTTATTCTATACCCTGTTTGTGGATTTAATGTTGAAAATATTCTCTTCATGCTACTACATTATAAGGAGAATTGTTTTGATGGAGAAAATAACATTGGCGGTGACATATGGTAAATATTAAACGCTTTTGTGCCCTTCGAGAAAGAAAACTGAATACGAAAAAAATCACAGATTTTATTATTTGATTATCTGAGTTAGTTTCTGAGATGAGTGACTAACATAAAACACATGCAAAGAAAGTGACATACCTGTAATTTCTTACAGAAAAAAACCGTAGCTCTCACATCTGCATTTTGCCTTTTGGACATCTATGAAAATGTTTTCTCAGCGAGTGTTTTTTTCAGCTAATGAGTTATACTGCACTTTATGCTGAATAATGTGACAATTTTGTCCCATGGTGGCACTAAATGACATTTAAGACTTTGGGAAGGCTATTTCTGTATTCACTTTGTAGATTAAAAAGAAATAGTTTCAAAACACAGTTGAAAAAATTGCAGAAAACATTGCAAAGTCCCATATATCATCCTATTCCTTTTCCAAGAATCCTCTTTAAGTGTGTTAGGAACATATGATACACATATATAATAATATATATAGGGTACTCATTCCAAATCAAGTTGAATGGCAAAAGAAAATCAGATACTTTATATTGTAAAAATTTTCTACATCCCTACACTGAAGTTTTGCATCAACTTTGAAATAAAATAGTGAAGTGATATATAATCTTTTAAATATATTTCAAATTGTTTTCAAAAAATGTGGCCACAGGATAACCATCAATGTATAAACTTGAAAGGGGAAGTGTTCCAACAAAACAAGCATCTCATGCTTCATCACCTCTGTATGTGTAGGTTACTATATTGCACTGGTCAGAAGTCAGTTTTTACTTGAAAAACAATGACAGAAAGCTGCCCCAGGTGTTTGAAAGCAGCTATCCAGTATGTTGCTATAGATGTGGATTAGGAAATATCAATAGCTGAAAAGTTATCCTAATTCTGTTGAAAACAAAAGTTAGTCTTTGAAAATGTCACTCAAAAGTAATCAACTGGAGCTGATAATGTTATGATTAGCTGCTTACATAGCTTTGCTAACTGGTCTGAGGAATACTGGTGGATGTATGGATGGATGGGATGATGAAAATATTACATATTCTTTGCATGTTACTAGGATGAAAAAACTATACCCCAATATTGTATTCCTCTTTGGAAAGATATTTAGATTTAATGCACGGAAAGCTATAAGCATTAATGTAACTGTATTACAACACCTAGTGTACAGTGCTACTGTAAAATGTGCCCTCAAGTTAGACACAGAGTCATTCCTTTAAAAACAAGAAGGGTTCCTGTTGCCTGTGGAAGTAATGATTAGAAAGGGCAGCCTCCAAATGAAGAGAGAAATATGTCATTAAGGTCACCTTGGCTAGAACTCAGACTTCTGCCCCTTCTCTGTTGGTGCTCTGGCTGACCTTTGCTTAGGATTAAAGAAGCCGGTAAAAGCAGCAGAGGAAATTTGGAATTTTATACTCTTTCCTCTCCAGCCTATGTTTTGCAGAGACTTGCTCTCCTCAGCAAGGCGTACGAATGAGGAACACTGATTACCGTAGGCTCTTCAGGCATCTGGTGGGAGAAGAATGCCTAGCATTAAATTCTGCCTCATCTATGCTTAAGCACGTACATCATTAGGCACCAGTCGGAAGCTATGTTAAGTATAGGACACCCTTCTTCAAGGATGAAAGGACAAAATGGAACTAAGTAATTTTTAGAAATCACCACTTATCATGCAAAATACTTGTTTACACCTTTAGCATGTTTCTAGGAAGATTCATTCATTCACATTTAGTGTATTTTTTGAAAAAAGAAATCAGATCTTTGCATAAGGTAGGCCTTAAAACAGGAATATGATGCAAAATTTTTTTACAAAAAGAATAATGAAGCACAGGAACAAATTGTTAAAGAAGGAAGAATGTAAGCATCACATTACATTTTTCAATAGAGTTTGGATGTCTAAAAATACACCTACATTCAGACAGAACTGTGGGTTTGACATAGGACTCACCAGACTGAATTTCATGACCTGTGCTATGAAATCCGAAATGACAATGGTAGTGGTCCAAACCGATATTACCAAAATCTAGGTTTATGAAGACCATATTCTCTGAAATTATGATAAAGAAATTACACAATCTATTACAAGCAATTTTAAAATGGCTATTTAAATTGCATAAGTTTCTGGTTTGGCCTGTGTATTTAGTTTCTCTTTAAATCAAGTAAATAAACATATGTTTGGGGATATTCTAGGCTTATCCTTTAACTTGCTTGACTATACTCAGTTTAAATATCTCAACAGTCTTGGTTATTTAACATGACCCAGGCACAATTTCTAATTTATTTCCAGGCATTGTTAAAATATATTACTGCCAGTGGTGTAATTTTTAAAGGACCTAAATTATGTGTTTCCTATTCTTCTTTTTTGCGGCATTCTGTGAGTGCTCTATTTGTCTTGCAGAATAGGTCAACTTCTTATAGGTGCACTGTAATACATGCCATTTTAAAAGAGATTCTTTATTGCTTGTTGTCACTATGATTGCCTAGGAGAGTAATAGATAGAGTTCCATTAGAAACTACAGCTTGCCTTTGAGCCTTTACAAAGATTTATTCCCGGATTTCTGGAATGTTTTGTGGAGGGCAAATTTTTATAGAGGTTTTACAGTTGCATTTTATCTTTTTTTTTATATAGAAAAGAAAATAGGTCTTTTTATCTAGGAGTAATTCAAATAATCCACTATAGACTCTAAGAAATACAAGATCTATCATAATTTCAAAACTGAAAAGGAACTTATTTCCTAAATCATGTGTTTGTTATAGAAAGGTAAGGGCATTCATTTCGTACTGCTCAAAGATTAACTGCTGTGAGATGACATAAATTGCCTGTTTCTGTGATTTCAGAGGCATTACCCTGATCTTCTCATAATAGACATCAAACACTTTTCTAGAAGTGATCCTTGGTCATTATTTAATTGACATTGTGCCCTGTATTGAGCACTGGTGAGGCCACACCTTGAGTACTGTATTCAGTTTTGGGCCCCTCACTACAAGAAGGACATTGAGGTGCTGGAGTGTGTTCAGAGAAGGGCAACAAAGCTGGTGAAGGGTCTAGAGCACAAGTCTTATGAGAAGTGACTGAAGGAGCTGGGGTTGTTTAGCCTGGAGAAAAGGAGGATGAGGGGAGACCTTATTGCTCTCTACGACTACCTGAAAGGAGATTGTAGAGAGGTGGGGGTCAGTCTCTTCTCCCATGTAACAGATGACAGGACAACAGGAAATGGCCTTAAGTTGCGCCAGGGGAGATCTAGGTTAGATATCAGGAAGAACTTCTTTACAGAGAGGGTCATTAAGCATTGGAACAGACTGCCCAGGGAGGTAGTGGAGTCCCCACCCCTGGAAGTGTTCAAAAGCCATGTAGATGTGGCACTGAGGGACATGGTTTAGGGACCCTGGCGGTGCAGGGTGAACAGTTGGACTCGATGACTTTAAAGGTCTCTTCCAACCAAATGATTCTATGATTCTATGGCATTTAATGCTGCTAATTAGCTCAGGGCAGCTACATGACTTGTAAAGTCTAAGAGGAAGCTGCTTGTTAATATTTGCTGAACAGGGATTAACTTACACAACAGAATAGATTGTGCCCATGTACTGTAAAAAGCCACGTCTCAGGTTTTTTTCACCCTGTGAAATCTCACATTCAGAAGGCCAAACCTTTGCTAGGGAAGTTAAATAACACCAGAATTTGCTATATTGTTCTAAGGTTTTGAAAAAAAGATGCAAGAAAAGTGAAGGTCTAAAAACCCATTGCAGAAATATGGAAAAATGTATAAAATACTTTTAAAATAGCTCTAGAATGACATACATTTAAATATGTGTAGCTTATTCTTGGTCACTTAACAAATGTACAAACAGTTGATAGCAGAATTCCCTTAGAACAAACATAGATATCATTGATGAAAAATTGTAGAAAACCTTCACGGGAAGATTGCTGAGCTGAGTTGTATTTCCCCTGAAAGGATGTCTGCCCTTGAATCATCCCCAAGGCAGTGATAGCCCAGTGGAGAACAGGGAGACACTTCTTCTAGAAAAGACCTACAAATGTGCTCTGAGGATCATGGTTTTCCTATGGTACTGCTAAATGTTTCCCTGTGACTAATGCTATACTGAAAATACTACCCTAGATATTTAAGTCTTGTTTACATCTTACTTAACCTTCATCTCTCACCAAAAGCACTAATAAGACAACTGAATTGCATAGGTGATACTGGGATGTGCAAAGCTGTGGGCATTTGCAGGCATTTCCATAGAACTTAAGAGGACAAAACAGTGAACAGAGAGAAATAGTTAATCCAACTATATCTGTGCTGACTAAGAAATCAAGACAAAAAGAAAATCCTGTAAGGAATCTTGGAAAATGTTTGTCAGAAATATTGACCTATGGGTCTTAAAAGATGGCATTTTAGTAACTTTGCTTTATGAATACCCCTGATTTATCTGAGGTTAATTTCTGAGAACTTTGTGCCTGTGCTTTATCCTTAGTAACACTTTGTATTGATATTGACAGAACATCTATGTGAGACAACTTCGAAATAGTGGCATCCTTTAAATCAGCTCAACATAATCAACAGAATTATTGTGAAATACTGGCGAGGGAAAAGGTACCTTCACAGCAAGGCTAGGACTTATTTGCTTTACTCTCACTTCTCCTAATTCAATGGGAGGCTGGTCACATCTTTTACTACCTTCCCAATAGAAGAGTTTTATTCTTAATTTTTAAAAGGTTAGGCATGTTTCATTGCAATTTTTGCATTATATAGCCTCAAAACAGTAAGAAAAGCTCTAGGCAAAAAATTTACAGAGCAACCACAGTTTATTTTTCAGAAAATAATGTAGCTGACTAAGCAAGTGATCTAAGAAGTGTAAATTAAAGCTGCATGTTCAAAGTATTTCAACTCCTTTTACATTTACATTGTGGTACAGTGTCCTGTAAATAATGTAAGGTATTTTTCCTGCGTAGCATGCCTGCCTCATTTATTTTGTCTTTTATTTTGTGTATCTTAAACTCATGAGAGTACCGGGCCTTACTTAATGCTCACCACTCATATCCCATCTTGAACAAAACAAAGGGATTGGTTGGCCCTTCAAGAACATTGGAAGAAAACATGTGAGAGACTAAAAGGATTTCCTGGCTCAATGAGTCAAGTTCCCACTGCACTGAGAAATCACATGTTGTAATCTCATTAATAAATTTATTTGTATTTTAATATTGATTATGTTTCAAGTTGAAAATCTGGGCTCAAAATTAAAAAACGTATATGCGTTTGCTAGTAGTATTCTCTGAAGACACAGTTATTGGCACTTGGACAGTCATGCATCAAAGTCTAACACAACCCAGTAATTAGCATTTTATCATCTGAAATTTTTGTCACCTTAGTACAGAACATATACACATGAAAAAGATGACAAAAAAGAGGCAATTATTATCTACATAAAAAATCAGAATGTTCTGATGCAGATATTGGCTGCTGGTAGTATGCCTTAAGTAGTTTTTTCAGTGTTTATAGATTTTGTACCATGTTACAAGTTGGAAGCACAGCTCGAGACTATCGATTGCAGTTACAGTTGTTACTGATCATGCTTTTTGCATAACCTGTACCCAGATACTTCATTTCAGGCACCCAGTTCCCTCCTCCCACCCCACGCAGAATGCTCTCTAATGTGGCTAATTTGATTTAAATAATTTGCTGGCACTATATAAGAATTACGAAGAAAAAGGAGGCTCATTTAGTAGCATCTGTCTGCCTCTTCCACAAACTCTTTCCTTTTTTTACCACCTTTTGCCTTATCTACTTCCAAACTTACAGTTTCTGAAGTATGGGAACCATTTCCATGGCCTTGCTCGTTCGGTCTTGTGAATGAGCAAAGTGTTTTAAGAAGTGTGGAATCACAAAATTTCAGATTACATACATATTAAGTTTGTACAAGCAACCTTAATTATGGTATTTCATAACTACTGAATGGGTGACTTTTCAATTTTAGTATTATTTAATATAATTTTAATTTAATCTTAAACAGACAAACTGAGAAAGTAGAAATTCTGTCAATTAAAACCATATTTTTTAAAATTCAAATTAGAAATAGATTGTAAACTTCTTCTTTCCCTCTGCAAGTGAACCTCAGAGGTGAATAATGTGGAGACTCAGGACTCGGAATCTAGTTGTACAGCACAAAACAAATTATCATATAGGTATCATTTGATTCCAATTTTATGCCTTTTAATGAATACTCATCTTCAGCTTCCAGATACCATCTTGTTTTTATTATTGTATTGCTGCCTTGTAATATTTAATTGTGGTATACATTCAGTTCTTTTATATGTATATTATGACATTCAGTTGTCTATTATTAAGGACTGGGAAAGGTTTTAAAATGAGAATTGGATAAAGGAGGTAGAGAATTTACTCACAGGTAGTGGTGTCAGATAACAGGTAAAAGAAAGAGAGTACTGCCTCTTTTATGCTCTGGTCTCAGCACTCTAGAAACTGTGATGCCTGCAAAGTAAACAGAACAGTAGAGATGTGATAGTGAGGATTTCAGTAGTGGCAGCACTGAAGAGGTGAAGGTGAAAGCAAAAAAACCCAACAACTTGTGTGTATGTAGGTGTCTTGCAGAGATCTTAATGGACTTCAGACTCAAAGCATTTATTAGCTTTAGCAGTCCGTATGCAACTAGGTCAATGTAAGGGTGGTGGAGGGAAAGGAAAGCACCTCAGAAAGACACTGCCTTCTGCATCAGTTGTGGGTTGAGATTGGAGAGAGCAACAAGATTTCCCAGAGGGAGCACACAAAGCAGCCAGGAAGCACCGAGACATTATGCTGTGGGAGGAATGGCGGGGGGCTACTTTAGCTCAGTAGAACGAGAAAGCCTCAGAGAAGCAGAAAAATAAGAAGTGAAAGACCTGGACACTCAATTCTATTTTCAGCTTCTCAGAAAAAAAAAAACAAAAACAAACAGTCTTTACCATACCAGGACTCTGTGTTGTAGTAAGAAAAAAAAATCACAGAAGTTTCTTTCCCCCCAAATCCTCTGTCATCCATAATGAAAACAACAGAATAGGAGCCTCTGAGTTTTATCATCAAACTGAGAAATCTCTGGATAAACCACTCATTAGTGGTTCATAAGCCAAACTGACACTATCTGTCATGGGAAGGGAAAACAACCCAAGACTTTAAAACTTACACACGATAAATATGCACAATTTGATATACTTCTGGTACTTAAAATCCCACGTGATGCATTATTTATCTATGGATATACCTCTGAAGCTGTATGTTTGAACTATTCAGTAACTTTCAGCAGAGGGTATGTATTTGCCTTAATCGTGTGTCATTTTCCAGTGCCAGATACAAGCCTTCAAAGAAGATGTGAAATTTCACAGATGTGTATTACCCAATTGCAGGCTGTTGCCACATTTCTGTACTCAGACCTGCTATTATCCATGCATACAACTTTTGTGTGTTTTCTAAAACCACCACATTGCGTGAGGAAAAATGCCTGTGCTTATGAAAAAACATTTTAAAAAATGACACATGATGAATCTCACCTTCTCTTTAAAGCCCTCAGTGGGTTTGTGCCCCCTCTTTAAAGGGGGAGCAGGGGTGGGGAAGCGCAGGGTAGAGCTCTGCTCTGGGCTGAGCTCTCGGACGCATCCGAAACTCTTACCACCAAATACCTACCTTTAAAAACATGCCATTAGCTGACCAGTGTTCCTCCTATTACACCAGTGTGACCCCCAGACCCGAATTAACGTGACCTTTCTGTCCTTTGCCAGTTCGAAGTCCAGTGGATGGTGATTCACTGCGACCCCCTGCGACCTCAGCGCGAAGGCTGCGGCGAGCTGCCGGCCCGGGTGAGTGCCGTGCCATGCCGTGCCATGCCTTGCCCTGCCCTGCCCTGCCCGTCGCCAGGCTGCCACCGAGCCCCCGCCTGCTGCCTGCTGGCCCTCAATTTTTCTTGCCCTTTCTGGCCCGAGATGCAAGTTTGTACCACACCTGCCTGGAATTCGGTGCCGTTGGAAATCCAGCCCCCAGAGCAGCCTCATTTTAACCCTTCCGTGACTTACTTTCAACCCCCCACCCCTCCCCGCTGCGTGGGTGGGAGACTCCTGAGAGCCGTGCCTTGCAGGCGGGAGGGACGCTCGCAGCCGCCGCTCCGCAGCTGTCACCGTGCTGGGGAGCCTGGCGGAGGGAAACCCGCGGCGGGGGACGGGGGAGAGCGATGGTCGGTGCCCAAAGCAAAAGCAGCAGGGCAAAGGGTTAAGGCGCTGCTGGTATTCAGTCCTCCCCTTCCCAGCCTTCAGCTTTCCTCCAATCCCCGCGACCCTCCCCAGGGCGTTAGCAGGCAGCCCGAGGGGCTGCAGCCGGGCTCACCTTTCGGCTGCCCGCCCCGGCAGCCACAGGCCGCTCCCTCCCGCGCCATGGCCCGAGTTCTGCCGGGCCTCCTGCCTCTGGGGCTTTTCCTGCAGGCTGTTTGCCTGTGCCTGGCTCAAGTAAGTTTATTCTGACTTGGACTCTGTTTTTCTCCCTCATAGATAAGCCAGACGGTAATCGAGGTAAGTGCGAGGGAAGGGACGGCGCTCTCTGCTCAGGGCTGTCTGCATGGTGGTGATGGGAGATGGAAGGCTGCTCTCTGACATGCCCTGGCACAGACCTGCTGGAGGGTTTTCGACCCTTTTCTCCCCCATAGTAGCTATAGCTGCCCCTGTCACAGCGCTGGCACTGCTGCAGAGGGAGGGAGAATTGACCGCAAGGCAGTGGGTGCCGTATGTGTGTGTGTGTGTGTGTGTGTGTGTGTGTTTGTGTGCCTACATGGTGCTACCTGGTGGGCATCGGGCAGGTGCTCGGTAGCATGGTGGGGCTTGAGCTCCATCGAGATCTACCGCTGGATGATTACTGGGAAGACTGGTGTGTGGAGGAAAGGCATCCAGAGCAGCAGCCCTGTGGGGAGCCAGGCGCCAGGCACAGGGCCCCAGCAGGGCCTGGGCCAGCCTCTTGCTGACAGAGCACCGTTGTGGGGCCGTGGCCCAAGCTCACTCCGAGGAGAACAGAGCCCCCCATTATAGGTACAGAGACCTGTAAAAGCCTTTTCTTGGTTTCCACAGGCTGGTGGCACCTCCCACCTTCCCCCCTCAGGAACCTGGTGCTTTGAGAAGGGGCCTCTGTAGATGCTAATGTAATCGTGAGCAACCAGGGGAAACCGCTGAGCCCTGCAGTGAAGTAGGGAAAGGGTTGTTTTAAATTGTCTTTGCTGACGTGAACTCTTAGGAAGACTGTCTTCTTTGTGTTGGCAGAATGAGTAACTGGAGTATCTTAGTGAATTTCACCGATTTGCAAAGATCACTATTTCTGCCGCCCTGCCATTGTCATATGGCATTTAGATCCTGCTGGGTTGGGGAGTTGAACCCTCTCTGCCTCGCCCTGGCCCTGCCAGCATTGTGGGGTGCAGGAGGGTGGCAAGGCCCACAAAGTGGGGTTTAACAGCTCATCCTGGTTCTGCCCACGAGGAGAGCATTGCTGTTCTTTGCAGTGACAGCTAACATGGGGTAGAGGGCCTGTGTGTCTTGACATGCCTAGAGTGAGGACACATCTCCTCATCACAGCTGTGACCACCTGACTAACCCGCAGAAGCTGCCTCTCACTGTGCCAGTCTCTCCAGACTGGCTCTTGCTGGTTTGCAAATCTCTAATTGCTCCTTTTTTTTTTTTTTCACTCTTTGTCAGAGAGGTCTGCCTGGTCCACCAGGCCCCCCAGGTCCACCAGGGCCTCCAGGAGTTCCTGGTATCGATGGCATTGATGTAAGTGTTTCCCATGCCCCATGGTGTACCTGCATTGTCCTCACTGTCAGCATTTGACCGTGAGGAGTTTGAACCTGGCTGCAGATACACGTAGGAACTGGTGGGTCTCGTACTTTGTAGTAGGCTAGTGTGGGGGGAGCCCTTTCAGATTATCTCTGATATGAAAAATACAGGATAATCTATTTTATGTAATCAGCATCATATGCTGTGATTATTTGCCTTAAATGAGGTGTAAGGGGTTTATAATTCTGATCTCGAAAGGGATTATGTAGTATCACTCATACCAAGGCATGATAAGGATTTGTGATGTTATTCCTGATAGAAGCTACTATGTATTTTCCCCCAGTTCCTGTCAGAAGTTTCTATGATTATTTCTGTTAGTCTGTAACAGTGATCACCTGAATTTAATATTAATTTCCCGCAATAAGAATTTGGGATTATTCCCGATAATCTGTAAATCAGTGTTTTTCATGAGGGACATAAAAAGTCGCTGTAGCTCTGACAAATATCTTCCATTTCATATCTTCTTAGGGGGAGAGAGGTCCAAACGGTCCCCCTGGACCACTGGTAAGTGATTTTAGCTACTTTGTGTTTGCTTCTGCGAGAGAAGAGGGTTTAAGTTTTGTTTCTACTTCCTTTTCTGAAACATGGTTATCTGTCCATTTAAATCCTGAAGGGTCCAGATGGGGATGCAGGCAAACCAGGATCCCCTGGCCTGCCTGGAGAGCCAGGAGCTGATGTGAGTACGCTTGATTTTCTGGAATTTCCTCTTCTTTTAAGAAAAGTGCTTGGTTTTAGTCTATTTCTGTAGAAGCATGACCTCCTTTTGAGGTCTCTGGCTTCCTCGCAGCTGCCAGTGGGTGCCAGCGGTGTGCGTGGGGCAGAGGAACTTTCCTCCAAGCTGAAGGATGCTCTCTGGGGGGAGCGCGGCCAGGGCAGCAACTGAGGAACAGCTCAAGGGCTGTGGGGTGCTGCCACCCTGCTCTGGAGAGGGAGTGGGGCAGCGGTGCTGCCGGGGGGCGGCCATGCGGCGTCCTCTAGTCAGCGCCCCGTTCCTGGCGGGGCGAAGAGCTGGGCGGCAAACGGCAAGAAGGGGGTCCAAGCCCGGGTCTGGGCAGGAGGGTCCGCTGCAGGCGGCGGTCCCGGCGACGCCCGAGGGACCGGGCCGCGGGAGGGCCGGTCCACCCCGAGCGCGGAGGAGAGGCCGGTTGCACCGCGGCGCGGGGCGGCCGGCAGGGGGCTCCCGCCGCTTCGCCCTCACGGTCACCGCCGCGGGTGGTCGGGGCAGGGCGGCCTCTTGCGGGCGGTGGGTGTTCAGAGCCCGGGGGCGGGCGGTGCGGAGGGGCTGTGTTCAGTACTTTGAGCTGCGGTTAGCCTCTCCTTCCCTAAACGGGAGAAAGTGGGAAGAAAAAAGATCATTTAGATCAGCCCTGTAGGCCTGATGTTAAAGTGAGCAGTTACATTTTTACTCAATTGACGCTTAAGAATGAATTTTAAGTCAGTTTCTGAGAAAAAGGTGTCATTTCCATATAGCTGTTATTCCAAAGAAAAACCTCCCAGACTTCAGCCACTGCAGAGCCCATTCCTGGTAGTGTAGCTTCCTGTCTCTATGGAAAATAATAGAGAATAATAAAGTTTTAACATAATCTAGTGTTGACGTCCTGTTAGGTTGTATCTCTTGAATAAGTCAGTGGCAATAAAAACACCTTCATACCTTTTTGGGAAACTCTTCGTGTTTCTCTCGAGAGCGGTGTTTGAAAACATTCTTGCTATGAAGCAAGACTGTTAACATTAGTGCTGAGATCTTATGCCAGGAGGCAAGCAAGCTTACATTTAGTTTACGTAAGTAATAAAATGCTTTTATAATTTAAAACATCAAAAATAAAGATTATATACAATAATCTTTAAACGGGTATACTAGAGAATACTGCAAATTATATAAAATAAAAAACCTATTGAAGACTGCAATACTGTTAGAGGTTAATTTTTTATTTGCTTTTGAAAAGAAATTTAGTGGTCCTGGAGCTAAAGTCTTTAGTTAAACTGTTCAGATTTCAAATCTGTAAGAAGAAATGGGCTTGCTATGAGTGGTATCTCACACTATTTTTTTCTGGAAAAAGTACAAGTCCTCAACCCTTTTGTACATGTCAAAACCCCAGAAGCAGATCTTTAAAAATCACTGCCTCTTACAGTTTTCACTAAAGGCATGGTTTTGTTTCCCTTGTTAGAGTTAATGGTAACATCACAATCATGGTCAAGTGAAACAGAATGTTTTAAACTCAGCTCAGCTTTTAATATTTGTTTGCACTTGCATATTCCCTCATATTAGTGGATGAGTGAAACTGGAAATTCTAGAATACCGTGTTCTGAAACAGTGAACATTTGAAGACAAAACATGGGACCTTATTATACTCCCACTGTGCACTCAAATTTAATTGAGATTTTACATTTATAATATCTTCTTCCATGTTTAATTGGGGAAGCAGTTCTGATTTTTTAAATCCCATTTTTTCTTTCACAAAATATTTCAGTGTCAGGTTTAATAGACCGAGTAAAGGTACTGTACAGTAATTGCCTGTAATGATCATGTAAGCTTTCAAAAGCAAAATATCAGAGAAAACATCCCTTTGGGTGAACACTGACTTGCTGGAAATGTACCAAAGAAGAAAAGTATTGGATAAGTGTAAAAGCAAAGCTTTTCTTATGGATATCTGGAAATTTTGAAGTCATATATGCTGGTTAAAAATTAGGAAACAAAAGAAAAGAACTCTGAAAGAATTCATAGTTATAATGTCATTATAGTTTTTAAATTTTAACCAGATAGACAAGTGTGATCGAAAGACTAACCCAAAATCTAGCCTGGCAGCTTTGTTTGTGGCTTTTTTATTGTTTGTTTGTTTGTTTGTTTTTTGGTCGATGAATGGTTTATTTGAAATGGAAAACACTGACAGTTGTTTTTATATGAGCCATGAACTAAATTCATCAATCTCTCATTGAAAGGAAATAAGAACATATGAGATCACATGGTTAGTTTAATTGTGATTTAACTGAGTAGTTTTTGAAGGACACATATCACAGGCACAGACGTTTGTCACCAGAAGCTAGTACTTTGAACTTGGGCAGTCCTATCCATACATATAAATAGGCATTTGAATTATAAGTCTCCTGCAGATATTTATCTCATTTAATAGCTTCTTTATTCTACTTTTTAAAATGTTTTCTGTTGTGATTAAGAAAACCAAGTAACCTTTGCATTAAGACTGTATACATTACTTTTAAAGGGATTCACAGGACCCGATGGCTCACGTGGAGCCACAGGACCAAAAGGACAGAAGGTAAAAACAAAATTATGCATGAAATGACAGGATTTTTTTTTTTTTTGTAAGTAGCATTTTTGTTTGTCTCTATGCAACTGATGACATGCTGCAGCCTTTCTTACAAATTAAAGCATCTATGGAATACAGACCCACTGGGCCCTCTTCACACAGTACAAAGGAACTTCCACTCCCCCAGCCAGCAGTAAGGAATGGTGGCATTACACTGATGACATTAAGGTTGAGCATCTTCAGTAATGGTGAAGCTCTTTCCATCTTGTTGTACTATATATAGTTCCAGTGGGAACCGGAACAGTGAAACCTGACTTAATCAGCAATCAGACAAATGCAATATACATCAGAAGTCAGAGTAACCAGCGTGTTGGAATTATTTTTTTGGGGTGGGTTGGGGAAAGGCCTAAGGCTGTATCATTTTAATATTGAGAAAGACTTTCCTTTCTATCAAGTTTCACTGAAACTAGCATAGAGGTAATGAAGTGAATAATACCTGCAGAATATGACCACTAAATGATACCCTCCAAAAGATGAGAGCATCTTCCTGTATGCTGTTTACAAAACCTTTTGCTAAGGCCTCTTGAAAAACTCAAGTTTTATCTTTTAAAGGGTGAGCCAGGACTGCCAGGTGCTCGTGGACTTCCGGTAAGTAATGCATACAGTATACGAAGAGGCTTTTTGGATCTTGAGAATCTATATGAAGGATTCTTACCATTAAATGTAGTGAAGAAAAGCCAGAAACTATTTCTGAGGTTTCAAAGAATGCATAAGATATTATAGTAGTACAGTAAGCAATATTTTTGTCTTAATATCAAAGTGTGTTTTACTGAAAGGACATATTTGGTTTGTATGCTGTAGAAAAGAAAGGAGCGTGTTTTCCATCTCTTTGTGAAAATGCCACAGAGACAGGAGAGACTACGTTCTATTTGCGTAAATTAGTCTACAGTTATTCCTGTTTCAGCTCCTTGCCATGCGTTTAAATGGGATCACTGAAGTGTAAATGCTGTATGAGTCTTCCTGTGCTGTTTCTTATGAAAACAAGACAAAATATGAGAAAGAATACTGACGCAGTTGGCATGCAGATGGATTTAACATCTGTATTTAGGGGCTGAATGTAATTGTGAATTTTAGGCATTTCACAGGGTTGAAGAAATGAATGATGGCTTGCAGAAACTTAGATTGTATAGGAAACAAGGAAAAACCTCAAGGAAAATGAGGAACAAAATGACCTTCATGCAATTATAATAGGGCTGCACAGAATTAAAATTTAATTAAAAATTAGATTTATTTTTGAGAAATTACTTGAATTACATAGAAAAGCATTGTATTCTGATATCACACTTCTTGCTGTGAAATTCTGTACCTTTGACTGTATCTTTGTATTTTTGACCCGCTCCCATTATTTTTCACTAAATTTATTTTATATAATCATTTTGATATTTGTCCAGAGAGGAAATGATAATGTTATTCTTGAAGATGTTACATTATAGACAGGTTCAAACTTAAGATGAATCATTCTATGTGGACGTTTGCATTAATTTTCATGCATACTGTTTCCTACCTGAAAATCTGGAAAACAGGTAATACTTTTATAATGACTGCTCATTCCATAGACTCAATATATGAATTGAATTTAGTCACAGAAAGCAGCAGAACTGAGTAGCCTCTAGGTAGACTGAAAGCCCTACATTTTCCGTCAGAGGATTGAGTTTGTTTGTTTGTTTATTTGTTTTCATTTTTTGCTATCAAGTAGTTGGGAAATAATTTCTGGGTTGTTTGCAGTGCATTTTAAAATATGTAGCTGGAATGAAGATATAGCTTAACTCTGTCAGGTATGCTACTCAGATGGTATGGAAAAAAGTGCATGTGAAAAGACTACTGGGGGGAGAGATAAAAATGGAGAATTAAAACTCAATTACTGAAATACTAGATATACACTAGAAATATATTAGATATATACTAGAAATAGACTATTTCAACCTGTCAACTGAAATAAAAACTTGGGGAAAATATACATGATTTTATTGATTTTAATGATTTTACACAATTAACAGACTAATTTGAGAATGAATAATTTAAGTGCCTTTGAAAAAAGTGGGTATATAAAATATACATAGAGTTAATCTCAACTTAGAAGTGGAGATGTTACTATGGGAAAGCAGCAAACTGGACCAATTTGTCAAGGTAAAATGCTGATTCTGTTCAGAGCAGAACTTACCTGATTCAGGTCTTTTGTGACCATATTTTGAGACTATAAAAACAATAAATCTGATGAGATTTTGGACCATTGTTCGAATTGTTTAACAATTTCTGTTTCCCTGGAGGCTTTAAGGTGAGAGTGAACCTCAGTAGGGAATGTTCTGCCTCTACTTAGTAAGCCACTGGCCCTTGTATTTAAAGGTGAATCTGCAGAAATATTTATAATGAGGACATGAGAATTCATAGTTATTTAAAGGTGACGATGGATATACTTAATCACCTTGTGTCATTAGCCTTGTAGGTTAATGGTAAGGTTAAGTTTAATCCGTAGACCTCACATTTTAGGAAGAAGCCTAGTGTTTGATTTTTGTAGCTCCGTGGTTGTTAACCTCCATATGCTGAATCTGCATGGAAAGATTAATACTTAAATCTCTCGGGGAAATTCCATTTATACAGGCTTTCCTTTTGATAAATGGCTTTAAGCTGCAGAAGAAACAGAGCACTTAGTGGAAGTTTCTCAAAATGGCCAACACCGGTCATCTCACCTTTAGTGAGATTAAACTTAGAGTAATGAAACCTAATTAAACAACAACAACAAAAAAGGATAGAAGTGGTAGTGCTGGAGTGTGGTGGTTCTAATTCTCAGATTCAGAGACTTTTTTGAGAAGCACTTACTACAAGTATGAAGTAATGGGGCTGTTTAGCCTTTGATGGTCTTTGGTTTGATCCATGAGACCTTGTTTACTAGAGACACAGTGAGCACAATTATGACTCTACATACTAATTACATGATTAATTGAGTATTTAGGCATAATTATGCAGTCCTTGGAATTCAGTCAGTGGCCTTTTGCAAGTGGAGTATTCTCTGGATGGTTATGGAAAAACTTCATTTCTCATTAAAAAACCTTGCTTAAGTTGTTAAAATGCTCAGTGCAAACAAAGTCAGATGCTACAACATTAATTAGCTTAAAATTATTATCACTGTTTTTCAATCTTATCCAGTGGAATTTATTGGCCAAGTTAGAACTTCAGGGTAACTGAAAGAAATAATATTAAGTATCTGAAGTTTTATATAAAGCATATATTTCTGTCATCCTTTCTTCCCCAGAATGTATCTTGGTAATCTTCAATTATCTTATTTTACTCTACCTTTCCTCTATTTTTTCCTGCTTCACCATGTAGTTTTAATTTATCATCTTTGTCACATCTCTTTTGCGGATAGTGTCTCAAATGCAGATACAAAATCAGTAGAATACTTCTGATTAATTTAAGTAATGTACCACCAAATATGCTGATGTCTCTGATCTGGCCCTGGTGAATGGGCTGCTACATTCCGTGCACGTATTGCACCCTTCAGTCCATTCTCTCTGTTAAGTTCCCTCTAAGTTTTCTACTACCTGATATACTGATAGTGTTTTACAGATCTGACATATGGGCAGGATTGTCTGCATTTAGTGATAGACAAGTTTAAAATATTTTAAGGTCTACTAAAGTACAGCTTCCAGCACAGGGTACACATAAAATACTGGTATGTGACTCTTTGTGGTGGATGGTGGCAGGTCTGCATTGATGGTGTGGAAGTACTTATGAGATCTACAGGTTGAGTGTCTCTGAACCAGGTGATTACAGACTGTGGATTACTGCCCATGCCTATGCACTCCATGTGGTCCCGATCTCGGGGAAAGCAGGCAGCAGGCGTCTGAGGATGTAAGGCTGCAATCCCAGGCTGCGTGAAGAGGCTTCCCCTTTTAGGACACAGCCAGAGGCAGGAACATGGGCAGCTAGTTGGGATCATTAACTGCTCTGTGTGGGTTCTTACTGGTTGATTGCCCTGGAGGTCTCAACTCCGCAACTTCGTCTGCTTTCAAAGAGCTCATGTCCAGAAGGGTGTAGGGTCAGGGAGAGGCATGGATTGCTGGAGGACAGTGCCTGCTTCTTGGAGTCCTCATTAGGGGGGTGAGGAGTTGCAATGAAGTGGGAAGAGGGTGGGACTGGCTTCTCCTGGGCCTGTGTGTGGGCTGGACACGGTAGCTGTATCTGCTTCTTTTGGTATCACTGACTTTTCCTGACATTGTTAGGGGCATGAGAACCTGCAAGTAGTAGATCTCCTACTTTCAGAGGCAGGTGATATTATAATATCAAGTATCTGATGCAGTGGAAGTTTGATTTGTATATTCAACTGTATGTATAGTATATTCAAATATAGACATGTATAATATATTCAAATATAGACATGTATCATACAATGAATTGCAGCACGGGAGCATTAAGTAATAGCAAAGAAATTATGTAGGTTAAGCAAGGTGAAAAAGTTTACTTTCCACTATGTATTAAATAGTTAAAATGGAATGACTCTGATAAATGCTTGAAATTTTTCCTGTGTTATACCAAGTTTTCTAAAGACAACCTTGAAGGTACAATCTTGATGTGATATTCTGTGGCTTTTAAACTCCACTCAGCCCAGGCGCTTTATTATATCCTGAAGATTTAAGTATGCTTGTGATTTTTATATGCCAGTGTTTCATACATGCCATTGACACTGTTCTCCATAAAATAGTCTGTTTGCTTTAGTAATGCAAGACTGAGGGATGTATTTTCTTAGAGGGTGTGTATTGCCCAAATAGGCAGAAACACATTTGTATCTTGGACACTTCTCATTAAAATGATTCAGAGCAATACTGATGGAAAATGTAAACAGGAGCAGTTTGGTGTTCTTTCTGATTATGAAAAAGCTCTAGTTTAATGGATTCAGACCTTGGGTAAGCACTGGCAAAAAAAAAAAATCTCTTTTATTATTAATTTAAATGCATTGTTAGGAGGAAATTATTATAGCATAGATGTAATTATTATGGTACTTCATAACTAGCTAAATCCAAAAGCTTTAATGTCTTCATTCCTTTGTGGAAGTATATGTGTTTGTAAATACATGTAAATAAATGTTAGTGCAAGGCATCTTAATCAATAATTTAATTTTTCTTTGGATATTGATTACCTAATAATAGAATTGATATTTAACATCAATGAAATAAGTTTTCAAAATGATTTTGTAGAATCAAAATCTGGGTTTTTTGGTACCTTTTTATCTCAAATACTCTGTTCTTGGCAAATGCTTGACTAGGTGTGAAACCTTCCCCACATTTCTTAACTTTTTCCATATTTCACAGGGCAAGGGCCTTCTTGGACCACCTGTAAGTATCCTTTTTCCAATTAATAGCTATACTGTTTAATGAATCTGTTTAAATATTCAATAAAGCTATTATACTGTAATAAAAAGTAATTAAGTGAAAAAAGAGACTGTTTTAATCCTGGTGTTGTTTGTTGGTTATGTATGCTTTCCTCAGCTACTACTGAAGTTGCTTAGGTTTGCAGTGTGTGGGGCAAGAATACTGGTATCTGAAAGGATAGTTTGTTATTTGAAAGAATTACATGTTCTTACTCATCAGATGCTTGTTACAGAGGTATTTTATGGTTAAAAAATATTATTGGATGTTATAGGGTCCAGCTGGTGCAGCAGGACTTCCTGGGGAAGTAGGTCGTGCCGGTCCACCTGTAAGTACTACTATGTTTGCTAAAAATGTAGGATTGTTCAATTGCTAGAAGGTACTTATAGAAAAAATGAATCATTACCGTGCTATCTAAACTATCTGGGTTATAACAGCACTCAAAACCATTTTTTTTTTTTTCCTCTACAGTGATCACTGGTAGAAGAAAGATTGTGTTTGAAGCTCATCAGAAATAAGGAACAATGAATAGTACAATGTCAGGGCCACCCATTAGATTAGAATTGAATGTTTCATATAGTGTTCCATACTCTCCTTTTTCTCAAGGAAAGCTAAAATCAAAAAGCGAACCTGTCAGAAATATAGGAAATGTAAAACTTAAAATTACCTGTAGACTTTTAGCTTTACTCTTGTCTTCTCACATATACATTATGGTACATGTCCACACACTATTTCTATTTTCCATTTGCGTATCAGTGAACGTGGCAATTCAGTATTTCTTCTTAGTCTCATTTTAAGTGTGACTCCATCTACTGACCTTACTGCTAAACTGTACACTCAGTTTCAGGACAGTTTTTTGATTTCATACTGGATGACTGAAATGCAAATTGAAATAAATTGCTATTTTTTCACTTGAAATCTGAAATAGCATTAAAATTTTGTTTAATGAAGCCTACTTTTTAATGCATAACTCTGCCCATATGTTGTGCTCAGTCATATAAATGAACATAAAAAAGAATATTAAAAACTGCCAAGTTGTTTCAGAACATCTAGCTCACTGTCTTGTCTGTAGCAAAGGCAATAATGGATACCTAGGGAATTGCACAGGCTATTTGTAAAATGACATTTTTCTGTCATACTGTCCCACATTCTGGCAGTTGGCTGTTCAGAGACTGCCTGAACCAGAAACTGCATCTGTGCTGCCTTTCTCAAAAGCCATATATAAGCCTGTCCTCCATTAATGTAATCAGTCTCTTTTTGAATCCATTTATACTACAGGCCTCCACAACACATTCTGATAATGAGTCCCACAATGTAATTATACATTGTGTGGAAAAGAAATATTGCTTTGTAATGTTTTTAAACATATGGCTCTATAGATCATGCATTGTGAGAATTAGTGAATAATTTTTCTATAGTCATCTCGTTCACTTCATGTATGATTTAATAACAAATAAAAAATAATGTTGAAATGACATTGTTAAGTTAAAAGGTGGTCCCTGTCAAAATATTAGATTTATTTTAATTAAAAACATTCAGAAAAAATAATTTGCAGTTTCTTTCTGTGTTGTCTTTACTTCTGAAAGCACTGCACATCAAAACTTCACAAGCAGGAGAAGATTCTAACTTTGTAAATTCATCTTGGGCTCTGAAAAAGCGGAATTTTTCCCCTCTGTGCTTTGGGCAGTTTTTGCCAGTCACTAGGGTTCTTTTAATTCTGAACTTAATTAGCAGATATAAGATAGAGGAGTGCATAGATGATCCTGTGGTCAGATGTTTCATCTTTCTAAAGCAGCTGAAAATTTATTGGGTTTTTTATGGTTCCTATTCTACAGTATGTCTCCCATTCTACTAAAAAATAGATTTTTCCATTCTACTATGGGAGTCATATTGTGGGTTGACTTTTTAATTGGCTACCTATCCTGTCCTTCTGTAGCTACTTGATTTCTCACTGTTGTTGTGTGGTACAAATATGTAACTGTTGGTGGTCATTATTAGTGCAAATCAACAAAATTATTTTACTCTTTTTTTAGGGAGATCCAGGAAAAAGAGGGCCACCAGGCCCACCAGGTCCACCAGGTCCTCAGGTCAGTGATTGCCTTTAATATGTGCTAATGTCTGAATTATGAATTGTTGCTGCTTGAACAAAACTTCTCCTCAAGTCCTACAGCTGAATACTGACTTTAGGATTTCAGCAGGCTATATTAATTCGTAACATCTAGATGCTTGTGTTCAAAGCATGAGATACAACTAATTTAATCATATCAACATTTGATCTTGCATTTAGAAAGCAAGTTTCTAGGCTTTACAGTTACAAAAGATACTTGAAATGCAAACTGTGTAACACCTGGGCTTGGTATTGGGGCCTGTTCTCTTTAACATCTTTATCAATGATCTGGATGAGGGCATCAAGTGCATCCTTACTACGTTTGTAGACGACACCAAGTTAGGTGGGTGTGTTGATCTGCTTGAGGGTAGGGAGGCTCTACAGAGGGATCTGGACAGGCTGGCTCAATAGGCCGAGGCCAATGGTATGATGTTCAACAAGGCCAAGTGCCAGGTCCTGCACTTGGGTCACAACAACCCCCTGCAACACTACAGGCTTGGGGAAGAGTGCCTGGAAAGCTGCCTGGTGGAAGAAGACTTGGGGGTGTTGGTCAACAGCCAGCTGAATATGAGCCAGGAGTGTGCCCAGGTGGCCAAGAAGGCCAACAGCATCCTGGCTTGTATCAGAAATAGTGTGGCCAGCAGGAGTAGGGATTGTCCCCCTCTACTCGGCGCTGGTGAAGCTACACCTCGAATACTGTGTTCAGTTTTGGACCCCTCACTTCAAGAAGGATGTTGAGGTCCTTCAGCTTGTTCAGAGAAGGACAACAAAGCTGGTGAAGGGTCTGGAGCACAAGTCGTATGAGGAGTGGCTGAGGGAACTGGGGTGGTTTAGCCTGGAGAAAAGGAGACTCGGAGGGACCTTATCACTCTCTATAAGTACCTGAAAGGACATTGTAGTGAGCTTAGAGTCGGTCTCTTCTCCCGTGTAACAAGTGATAGGATGAGAGGAAACAAGCTCAAGTTGCGCCAGGGGAGGTTTAGGTTGGATATTAGGAAAAACTTATTTACAAAGAAGGTTGTGAAGCATTGGAACAGGCTGCCCAGGGAGGTGGTGGAGTCCCCATCCCTGGAAGTGTTTAAAAGACATGTAGATGTGGCACCGAGGGACATGGTTTAGGGACCCTGGCAATGCAGGGTGAATGGTTGGACTCAATGATCCTAAAGGTCTCTTTCAACCAAATGATTCTATGATTCTATGTCATGATGTCTTTCCTTCTGCAAATAATCCTAAACTGTAATATTTTTTAAAATTCACTGTGAATTATAGTATTACTGTAAATGTATTTTGTCGAGCCTCACCAGTCGTACTTCAGCAGACTTTTCCCTGTTAGGAGGAGAAAATGTAATATTTTTTTAAATTGTAAATTGTAATTTACAATTTAAATTTTAAATTGTAATATTGCTCATGAACCACAATATATGCTCCCAGGTTTCTTAAGTACTAATGTCTTTCTTGCAACAATCCCTGCTACTAGCAAGGGACAGAAGAAAGCTTTACACCAGTGCTTTGCCTCTTTAGGGGAATGGTTATCTTCTTTGAGCCTCTTGGGAGGAGGGATGTGTTTTATTTCTCAGTCTTATTTCTATTTACCTGCTCGGAGAGATAAAACAGAGCATTTCACAGAAACATCAGAGGCTGGATGCTGTGAAATGTAGACTGCTGGGAAACTTGTGTCATACTAATGTCTTTTTAAAAGCTGTACCGTTCCTCTGCTGGACAGAGCCTGCCTCAATACGCTTTATTTATGCCATGTTTCTTGTTTTCCTGAAAGTTGCCAGAGAACTGGCAGAGGTATTGTAAAAAGTATGAATAGTAAAGTGGAGAAGAGTATTTAGGAAACAAGTAAAAACGATTTCTCAATAACAGTGTATGCTGCTTCTAGTCCTTGACAGTTCTGTCATTTTTAGATTTATGAAGTGTCACAATCACTCTCCAGTTGATGACATTATGGACTCAAACATACCCTCAGCTTTTAAAAATCATTCTGTATAAAAGGAGACCAGCTAATTCCTTAAACTCCCCTTTGCTTCTCTCTGAAACAGTGTGCTCCCTCCCACTGGGCTTTAGAGAACCCAGCTGTTGCTGTAAAATCATATTTCTCCCTGTTATGCCTCATAAGCCTTCTGTTAGCTTCCATGAGATATTTGATTTAACATGAAGAAAGGCCTTCTCCCCACTGAGTCTATCGCATTGTACACTGATCTCTAGTTTATTGCAATTCCATACTGCCAGACATCACATTTGTCTACCAATACTTCTGTTGTGGGAAGACTGTTTTCTCTGTAAAGATCTGAATCTTTTGCTGAATGGTAGTAAGCTGGAAAAGTAGAAGTTATTATGGAAATTGTCTTGGGTTCTGTTGGAAATTCATGGGGTTTGGATATACTGTATTTAATGGAAAAAAAGTATGTTTTAGGTAGCTTAAAAAACAAAATAAATATTTTATTTTTCAGAAAATTCAATCTAAGTTAGAGGACAGGATTTTGCAGGTACCTGCAATCCTACAATAAAATCCTACAATTTAGATGCTTTTCATGTCAGAGATTCTTTGGTTAATTTATACTTCTGATTCCAGTTTTTACTGTTTTGTCTAATGACTATGTTGTTCGATGAGTCAGGTCTGGTTATTTCTCTTTTACTGACTTTGATTAATTTCATTTAATTTAGGGAACAATTGGCCTGCAAGATGGTGACCCGCTGGTAAGATAGTTGTTGATGGGTTTGTTTTTTTTTTAAATAATCTCAGGCAATCTTATTCAATCTATTTGACAGTAACTATGTGTATCCTTTTCCAGTGTCCCAATGCTTGCCCACCTGGCCGCCCAGGACATGCTGGCTTAATGGGAATGAAGGTAAGAGAATCTGTTTGTTCAAGCATTCCTTACAGAGATACTGTCTCAAAGGACTAGGGAGGGTAATTGCTGGCTTGACAAAAGGGCAGTTCACTCACTGTTAATTTCAAAAACCATTGCATTAATGTGGGTGCTTAGTCAACTCTTGAATGCCAAAATAACCTCTTGTTGTTGAAATCTCTTACTGCTGCTGTAATCTTCAGGGTAAATTTTATGTGTGGTCCTGAAAGGATTAGAGTGCGTGAAGGATTGCTTCAGTGACTTTCTGGACCATTTGTAGTCTGACTCCAGAAACTCTAATATTCCACCAAATCCTTAGTATTTTTCCCTTCTTTCTCTCTTCATGGAAGACCTATAACATCATAAATTGCAATGAACACTTTTTGAGTCTTATTTTAGCTAAGATTTTATTATTATTATTATTTTAATATGTTCTCTGTTGGCCTGAGGAAATTGTTATGGGGTAACGTAAGAAGAAATACTAACCTGCCTAGAAATACAGCCTTGTTAGATCCAGGAGCAGATCTTTTTGAACATGGTACTTAATATGTGGTGTTTTCTAGATAGGTGAGGAAGCACTAGTGAATGGGGATTGCAGAGGGAGCAGCAAGATAGTTCTGAGGAGTCTGTGTCTGTTTCACAAAACACAGTATTTTAATTTTGAATAATCTCTGATTATTTATCTGTTTTGTTTTTTAGGGCCAGAAAGGTTCAAAAGGAGAGTCTGGTGAACCAGGAAAACAAGGTTATAAGGTAAAAAAAAAAAAAAAAAAAAGGAAAAATTGCTGTTGTTTTTAGCAAGCTAATAGTAGTTTAGCCTCTTCTTCAAAAACAGTTTAATATTTTATAAGAACTATTAATTGTTTTACCAGAATGCATGAAGAGATACAACATATCATTCTGTATTTATTATGATGCAGAATTAATACTCCTCTTGCTTTTTATTTTGATCATTTAGTTTAACTACTATGGAACTCAGGGCAATAATTGAAGTAAAATTTGTTAATTGGAAAACTTCCAGACATATAAATGCTGAAGAATTCTGGGGATTTATCAAGCAAATTTTTGGCAGCTCAGAGCAGTAGTAACAGGTGGAATAAGAGGGGAAAACGTATTTGAGAAGGAAAGGACACAGTACAAGTTCATAGACAAAGAAAGATTATAACTCTAGTAAAGAGGCCGAGTCCTATTCAGCTTGAAGACTGAAATGTGAATTCTTTTAAGATGTTTCATTTGAAATATTTGTAAGAAAAGTTGAGATTTGCACTGTCTTTTTCCACGCTTCAGTGGTGGAGGAAAAATGTCAGAGAAAAGTTTTTGAAAAAACCCCCTGCTCTGTATTCCTAAGCATATTGAAAAGAATATTAATTTATTAGAAACAGCTCGCCTGTGTTATTCTGTGGATTTTGAGCTGTTGTGTTATGCTCCAAAATCCCTTTTTGCAAATGAAACTGTCAGTAAGTAGTCATTCTACTAGTGTGCACTGTCATTGTATGAGAGAGGTTATCATCTAATCAAATAGGTGCTTGAGCAGTTAAGGCATTTTACCATTTTGATTTTCAAAAAATTCTGAAGCACAATGTGGTGTTGTGATGCAGACCTACTGGCATATTCGGCCCATTCACATATATGAATATACCTTTTTTACACTTCTAGTCTAAAAGAACAAGAAAACCTGAAGAGATTAACATCATAAGATTAAAAGTAAAATCTCATTATAATTCTTTATACTAGGGTTGGTTTGAAATTACCTTTTTGACTAATACTTGAATGGAATGTGAACCTAAAAGAGTATCTGCCCATGTCTGAGGAAGTAGTGTGACTTCATTTGGATCTCCTTTGAGCAGGACATTGTGACAGAGATCAGTAAATAGTACATGTACCACCTGCAATGAGAGAGCAGTATGCATGGTGTGGATTAGCTACAGATGTATTCCTTTTGCTTTCCCAGGGTGAAGAAGGGGATCAAGGACCCATTGGTGAAGTGGGAGCTCAAGGCCCTCCAGTAAAGTATTTCCTCTTAAATAGCATTACACATTTGTTATATTATGACATATCTTTTTTTCTTCTTATTGTAAGATAACAGATAGTATAAAATCTCCACAACCATTTCTCTTTATTCTGCCATATTGTCTGTGAGTGACAGTAGAATTACTTAAGTCCCTCCAAAAAGCTACATTATTGCTTGCCACAAAGCTCTAAAGTTCTATGAGAAGGCTTATTTTAAAAAGTTTTTCATGTCCAAAATACTGTGTTGTGCTTAGATTGGGCAAGTAATTGTTTGGGGTTTTTTTCCCCCCTTGGCCTTCCTTTCCATTATTTTGATGACTCTGACTTCATCCTTGCACAGCTAGTGTTTCTTTAAAATGTGGTTAACTGTGAAATTCAGGCTTAGCTAAGGCTTGAGGATAAAGTATCAGCCATGGAAGAACAGATTTTTTTTTTTTTTTAAATATTTGATTTTTTCGTACGTTTTTTGTCATTTTGCATGCCAAAGAAGTGTCCTTCAATCTCATCTATGATTTTGGAATTATTTTCTTGTCCTGCTTCACTTGACTTCTTTGTTCTGCCACGTACCTCCTCAGCTTGTTTCTTTGTAGTTTCTTATGGGTGCTACAGCTGAGCAGGCATTAGGCAATGGAATAAAGGGGTCATTCTAAATAAGAGAAATAGGCATAGGCATAACACGTTTAACTTATATAGTTTATTTTCTGATGAGGTCTTATGCTTTTTTCTTAGGTGTGAAACTATTTCTTTAATGCCATTTTGTCCAGATGTGATGTTATACAGGAGTTTGCCTTGATGCACATGACATCCAAATCCTGAATTACAGAATTCTCTATGAACATAAGACAACATAAACCTCCAGATTAAGACTAGAGAAAGACAAAGAAAGAAAAGAGACTAAGTAAAGGAAAGGGTGTAATCCTTTTTATGTTTGATGCTGAAAAATTTATCCCTGGTGCCCTGTGCAGAGAAAGTAATTGTGTAAGATGCAGCTTCTGCTGTCTGAAGGGCCTGTAGGGGCAATTCATTTAACTCAGCTTGGTGAAGTTCTTCAATCACTATGAAATAACACAGTAGAATTTAAAACCCGTTAGAGATTGACTGTCTGTTCCTTTTTTTTTTTTTTTTTTAAATGCTTTACTCATTTCACTGTTTCACCAGTTGATGACCTTACAAACAAACTAAAAATAATTGTTACTTAATAAAATACAGGATTCATAATATGCAGAAAGTGATGTCAGATAGACAACCTATGGAAAGGAGGATAGACACTGCTTTTAGGGGCACAGATAGAGAGCCTGTAGACTGTTGTGTTTTCTTGTATGTTTCCTACGTAAACCAATGTAAGGCTCAGATCCATAGAAGGGATTAAGAATCCAGTCTTCACCGCAGTACCTGCAACCCAACACTTTCAGGTGATGCATTGACAAGACGACTTGCATAAGATAACAACCTCTGGGACAGGTGTAACATTTGATAGAAAGTAGCAGGTACTGCAGTGAGCCTACTTCCATCTCTGATCTTGGAACAAGGATTAGTCTGTGGGTCTCTCCCTTGTTGGGCTGCTGTAGTCACTGTTGCATATCATGATTTTTCTCACGTTTTGGGCTGAGAAAGCTTTAAATGTTCTGTGCAAAAGGCCATCTAACTTCATTAGCCCTTTGAAAGGAGTGACCATCTAGAGTCTGGTCAAGGAGTAGATTTGCCTTCACTGTGTTGAAGTGCCTGTAGCTGTTTGGTCTCTCTGCAGAGAGGAGATACGCCATGTAGTTTCCGTCTCTCAGGAAGAGGAAAAAGATTGAAGGTCAATTTCCCATGAGACTGTATTTCGAAGGGAAGCGATGATAATTACGATACATCCTGCTGCACTCGTGTACTCATTCCAGCCTCTCAGGTGTGGTGGGCATATAAACTTAGCGCTTGTATTCTCAGAAACCTTGCCCAATTTTGTCTACTACTAGAGTTCTATAAAGTCTCATGGTACCTTTCTCCTGCCTCTGTTCTTATACCCCGCTTAAGACAACTTAGCACTTTTGCAAATCTGGCCTTCATGTGTTTCTCTCACACAGGCTGCACAGGGAGAATGCTTCAACTTGGTGGTAATCAAGAAGAGAAATCAGTGTGTTTTTTCAGTCCTTAAGGCATATTCGTATAATTCAACCTGATAGCTTTGTTATTCTTTTACAAAGTCTTAAATTAGTAAAACACCAAATCACCACATAAATTAAAAATTCTAATACACAAGTAGCAGGATTTCACCTTTTATACTAAGAAAATAGTAAAATAAGCATAAAGAAAGCATGTAGAAGTCTGAGTCTTCTGTCTAAAAACTAGGACAGTTCTGATGAAAAGATTTAAGCATAATTTGAATATACTTTTCATTTTCAGGGCATCCTAGGTGTCAGAGGTATAACTGGTATAACAGGACCTAAAGGCACCAAGGTGAGTATTAAACTTTCTTTCCATAAAACAGCCTGGATAAAAAAATGTACACCCCTGAAGGTTTTAAAGCTAATTTAAATTTCTCCTTTTCCCCCCTGCATTTTCTGTCTCATGCCAGTTGTACTTCTGGTTAGGAAGAAAGGCATCTCGGTCCTTCTGATTAATGAAGTACACGTACTCTTCACACCATTCACTCTGAACCTTGGATTTGTAGTAGTTTTGCATGTGTGCAAGAATGTAGCAAGCAAGATAGCAAGTTATAAACTATAGCATGTTTTATTTAAAGCTAAACTTTATTAAATAGTCCCTTCTGTGATTTGCATCTTCCTGAAGCTTTTTACGTCCACTGTCCCAGTTTTTGGCAGGATTTTTTTAATGAAAGTTTTTTCTTTTTCCATTCTTTCTATCTCTTGCATCTTCTGTGTCTGAAATTGTTGTCAGTGGGATTCATGTTTAGATAAGCTCTGACTTTGCTGGGTGAATTTCCATCAAAGTGTTTCTAACTGTAATTTTGAGACTGACTGTTACATTTCCATTCTTATGATCTTGCTAAATATATATGGTAACATTTTCTGGAAGGAGCAAAGTGTAGCAATCATGCCATTGTCTCCTCCTCTAGAAATGAAATCACGGAAACCTTATTCTGTGATCATTTATGTTCAGAAACAACATCAAATTCATCCTGATTATGAATCTTCTCATGAGTGATCCCTCCTAATGTTAGGACACATTTGCAAAGCTATTACAATCTTACCTTGCTTTTCTGGCCTTCCCTTTATCTTCTAATTCTTCTTACTTATTTGCCTATTTTGTCTACTTGAAATATTTACTACATCTGTTTGACAAAGGAGTTCTTTGTTCTTTGTAAATCTTTTTGAAAACTTTTTCTCTCAGTTTAAAATTACTTACGGGGTAGCAGTTGCACTGTTTCCTTGAAACATGTGATAAAAATAGAGGATCATGTTTCCAGCAGCACTATGTCTGAGCTCCTGAGACATCCTCGTGGAAGGCAAAAGTCTTTTTTCTGTCCACTGACCATTGCTCACCTCCACAGTGTTACTACTGAACTTGTTGGTTTCTGTTCACATTTTGATGCTATTCTATTATGCGGTGAAGGATATAGAGTTAATAAGGAAGACAAAGACACATTTTCCAAAGTAGCGTGAAAAGTCTACCTCCTCACTGTCTGATACAATTTTTTTTAGAGAATGAACTGGATGTCATTTTTTGAATAACAAGTTTCCATAGTTACAAAATATTTGCTTTCATAACTCCACAAAAAAAAAAAAAAAAAGTTTGCCAAAATTCCTCTTTTTTTCTTTTTCTTCCACCCCCCTCCCACCCCACCCCCCCCAAAAAAAAAAAAAAAAAAGAGGTATTAAAAAACCTCAGCTGTAGAGGATTTGCAGCTCACAGCAAACCAGGAGGGAACATAAGTTATTTGTGTTTCAGCACTTCATTTTAATGTCCTGTGTTATCTGCTTGTTTTGTAGGGAGCTCGTGGACTTGATGGTGAGCCTGGTCCCCAAGGTCTTCCTGGTGCACCTGTAAGTAGAGTGTGTGTTAGCCAAACACTTCCCATGGTTTACCCAGTTAGATATTAAGTCCTGAAACTTTGTGGCTGTAAATCAGAAAAGCCTCTGGTTTATTCAATTTCACTGATTCCCCACAGGTCAATAAATGATATGACAGTAATATCAAATCCAGAATCTCTTACTGTCCCCAAGGAATTGTGGAGGAGATTAAAATATTTTAGCTGCTTCTTATGTTATTGCTACCTCTTCATTCTGAATGCTACTGTGCATTAGGGTGGCTTGGAATTTTTCAGATTTTAAACTGGAAAATATTCATTCATTAGACCAAAACCTACACAGGGCATGTAGCTGTTAGCTGCAGTTTTTAAAAACTGCATTTTTAAATATAGTATGAGTTTAAGGTGTCTGTTTTAACCAAGTGTGAACTGTAATATTGTTGATTTACTGGAGGTTTTAGGTAATAAATGCAAGTAAGTTTATTCTGGTTTTATAGCTAAAATAATCTTTTTTAAAAATTTATTTTATTTTAGGGGGATCAAGGACAGAGAGGTCCACTGGGAGAAACAGGTCCAAAGGGAGAAAGGGTGAGCACAGACAAATTTCAACTCATGTTGACTTGCAAACATTGGTTACTTATGGTGTCTAAGCACATAGCATAATCTGTACTCTTGAAGTAATGCATATGTGAATGATCATGTATTGACATTCTTTGCATCTGTAACTTCAGTGTGTTTATTTTCATTTTTCAAAATTCTTCTTCTTCTTAGGGCCCTGAAGGTACAAGAGGAATAAATGGTCTCCCTGGGCCTAAAGGAGAGTCTGTATGTATATTTCATTTTTTTCATTTGCCTCGATAATTTGTATATCATAGTGCTAAGGTGACATCTCTCCAACAACCTGTTCATTTTTTTATCTTTTGTTTGTTTGTTCTTTCAAGGGCTTACCAGGACTTGATGGCCGGGAAGGCATCCCTGGAATGCCTGGAGCAAAAGTAAGATAGAGTTGGCATATATCTGAGCTATGGTAGTGCCCTAGATTTGTTCACTCACTTATGGCTTTTTATTGTGCTGCTGCCCCTGGGTTTATGCACCTTATTAGGGCAATTGAATGAACTTTCCCATCCTACAGATGCAAGGGTACTCCAGCTCTGTGTTCCAGAAATAAAATTTTCCCTTTTGTTTGATTTGCTTATATTGCAGTTTAAAATGTTTTTCAGGGTGAACCAGGAAAACCTGGAGCTCCAGGTGATGCAGGGCTTCAAGGACTGCCCGTAAGTATCTGGTATTTTACTTTTGAAAGATAGGCTCAGTTCAAACCACAGGAAGGCTATATACAGGTTAGTTTGATGCTCATGTTGAAGTAATTTATGTGAAAACCTAAGCAAAAGGCCCAGGAAGAATATGTGTCATGTAAGGGGAAATTCTGCTATGTGTACCCAAAACTTTTTCACAAAGCCTCATGGTTCCATAGTGAGGAACTTGCTCTTACAAAATGTTTGTGGACAATACACAATTCTTTCAGGGTTTCTCATATCTGAAGCCCTGTGGATATTATGGTGTGACCTCTCAGAGCTGGTCTCATTGTATTGACTAGGGCCAAACCTATTCCCATGGTGAGCTGGAATTGCTGACCTGCTATTCTAACATACCTTAGGTGAACAATCATCTCCTTTTGGTATTCTGCTGCCTCAGAACATCTGGAATGCATCACACTCATACTTCTTTCTGTGAGGCGTCGAGTTTTCTAGTGTATCCCCTGTGGTGAAGTTGTAGGGAATCAGTAGTGCTTTGTGCATTACTTTAGAAGGTAATGCTCATGCATTAACTGAGTAAGTTTGAAAACTGCCAATTGTCAAAAGCTCAATAGAAACGTCTTTGAAACACTATGCTACAAGAGTAATTGCTGTGAGGATATAGAGAAGGAGCTGTACTAAAACAGAACTGGAAGTAAATCTCTAATATGAAGTGAGCTCTTAAGTTTGGAAGAAAATTCAGTCAAAGCATGCTTGCTGTGAGCTGTTGTACAGAAGTGAGGAGGGGATGAAATGTATACAAGAAGTATCTGTTAACCTCTCTACCTGCAGTCTCAGGATACTGGTACTGAGAATCTATTTCTAGTCTAAGCAACAAAAAACTACAACTCCTCACTTTTCTATGCTCCTTTTGCCAATTTATGAAGGAGGAATGATACTCCTTATCTGTTACTTTGTAAATAGAAAGAATTCAAACTTGGTCTGTTATTGGATAAAAGTGCTTTGATTTTAAAGTAAAAGGACTAGAAATATTTTAACAGGACAAAGATGTTTTTAAACACCATTTTCAATCCCCTTAACAACAAATAAGCACTCTAAATGTTATTTCTTTCAGGGTTTGCCAGGCTCTCCAGGTGTGAAAGGCATTCCTGGCCCAAAGGTAAATCATCATCACTATTGACTTGCTTATAATACTGTATTTGTGCTTATCAAGTTCTAAAGTATTCAGTGAAATAATACTAACTTTCTGTTGTGGTGAGAAACAAGCCTTTGGCTGAAAGAATTAAACACATTCTTTTATCAACTCTATTCTTGTTCTTTTTCGTGATTCTTTCGCTACATGATGTGACTTTCATGATTCCTGGCATGAAATAATACCTAAAAAAGGCCATTTCCTTTTAAATTTATGGAAGTCGTTGCTGGAGGAGGCATGTGACATGGGTACCTCGCTACAGATTGAAATGAGGGATCTCGTGATAAGAATAGTATTTATAGCTGCCTTGAGTTGATTGAATCATGGAGATTGTCATCTCTATGTACCACCAAATTGCAGCATCAATTCCAATTAAGTTTAAAAGAAGTATTGTATGATTGAGAATATGGAATGTTTCTGACAATATTGTTTGAGTTTAGTTTTAAGTAATTGAAAAGAAATCTAAATTGAGATGTGAGTTTCTTCTGAAATTACTTGGAATGATACTATCCTTCTGTGATTTGAGAGAAGCAATCAAGTCTATCTGGGATTTGTCAGTATGTAAACAGCAAAAAACCTGAAACCTGACTTTTGAAGAACTAGATGGAAGGAATTAGGTGAAAATTAAATGAAAACCAAAATAAAGGTCGCAGTTAAAAAAATTATTACAGGCTTATTTTTATAGACTTTATTGATTTCCTTATTTTTTATTTTAAAATGAAACAGTAAAGCATAGGCTTGGCTAATATTTTCCATCTTTTGTCCAACAGGGTAATAGAGGTCCTCCTGGGGTGCCAGGTTTGATGGGAAATTCTGGTAAAACTGTAAGATCATTAATCTTATTCCAAAGATCTAGAAAAATGAAATGGTTTGCATTGTGCAAAAAAATTACTTCTCAAATTTGTTGCATTCTTCCTATCCCCAAAACAGGGTGAACAGGGGCCAGAGGGAGAAGCAGGTCCAACAGGACCCCGGGGACCACCAGTAAGTATTGAGTAAATTTCTAACTGAGCTTATGTAATGCAGTATCTCAAGTTATGGTTGCTGAAGTTAACCGCAACATAGAAATATTATTCAGCACAAATCCTAATTTTTAAGTAAATACTACATGTTCTTTTAACCCCTTCTGTACCAGGTGGATGTGCATCATTGCATAGAGAAATCCAGAAGCACATGTGCTATGTCTTTCTGGCTTTAGTGGTAAATTAATTTTTAAAACTTTGTTTATATTATTCAGGTCTTTGTTTTAAAATATGCTGAGTAAAAGAGGGTGGTTTGTGACAATAAGCTGGAACCAAACTCCTGTTCTTCCACTGCAACAGTCAACTCCCACCACTAGCGTTGAAAAGCTTAAATTCACTAGCTGCCAGTAGGTTGCTTGCTCGTTTCTTGAAGTGTTTCATCCTCTTAAAGAAGCTCGTGCCATATATAACAAGGTTTTGAACTTTGGACTAAGTATTCAGAACATGATTTTTTTTGGCTAGGACCTATTTACTTCTAATGCACTTAATGTGAACAGTGAGGCAAGGTATGAAGAAAAGGTAGCTGTCTGTCCTACCTAGTAAAGAAAATGGCTAGACACTGTCCTCAGCCGCCTTGGTCTACTGGCATGGCGTGGTTCATCTTGATACTGCTAAACCCCCTTAACACTCCCTCATGTCTAAGAGCAGGCTGGGCGGAATCAAACTGCATATGGGGAACAGATTCTTACCTATGTTCTCAAAACCATTCTTGGGCATTATCTAGGAAAGTCCAGTCTGCCTGAGACAAAAGCATGCTAAACATTTATCCTGAATGATGGTGGGATCCTCCTCAGGCCTGTGCCTTGGCCATTTCAGGTTGTCATTATGAATGTGGCTATAGTGATGTGAAGTACAGTGTTCATATCTACTTGGAAACACTGACGTTGAGGTTTCTTTGACTGGAGATTCCTACACCCTGGAAAGATTTGGAAGACTGGAGAAGTCATTGCTGGCCAGGTAGCTTAGAAATAAATGCTGCAGGAAATAAATGTGCTAAGGAAAGTGAACTGATGGCATTTGCTAAGGCTTCATGATGAAGACAAAGGACAACTCCTCCTGAGGCATGCTTGGGATACTAGACGGTCTGCTGGGTACGGATTTCTGATTCTCTCTGGAGTGGGCCTGGAATGGATTGAAGTTACATAAGGGTGATGTAATTTCCTTTTGCTGTTAATCCTTCTGTGAGGGATGAGAGGGTCTGTGATTTGAAGAAAATGTTCATACACCAAAATTCAGTCTGATGACATTGACAAAGCTCCAGGCTCTGTAACCAATTGCTTTTGCAAGCTTTTCTCTTGTCATGGATACACTAGGAATACTTTCCTGGAATTTTCTGGGTTACTGCTATCATATGATGACATAACAGTTCTATTCATGCAGTTGTAGGGTTATCCTCATATGGGGCTTAGAGAGTTACTGATAGGGATGTATTTATAAAGGTATGCCATGGGCCAGGAACAACGTCTCTAAATTAACTCTTAAACTTGCAGCAGCAGTCAGCCAAATAACAGATTTTGTTTTCTTCTGTGGTTTGCATTAGTATGCACAAGATGCATTAATTCATGAGATCACATTTATTTTAGACTGAATCTTTTTTTTAAGTGCTGTGTCCATAGCTACCTATGAATGATGTAAAATAGGGATTATATGAGCATACACATACTAGGTTGGAATACAGGTATCTTCAGCCTCCCATATACCCACCTTGCAAACATTTATTTTTGTTGTTTTTGTTTAAAAGTGTTGGGTGCACTCAACAAAGTTTTCAGCCCTGTTCTTCTTGAGCTGATATTTTGTATACTTGGAATGGGAATAGGAATTATAATTGAATCAGACCAAAGTAAGTGCCCACTCTGATAATGCACTGTAATCTGCTAAACTATGCTTTTAATCCTTTCAATGTGAACATGAATTTACAAAATCAGCAGTCCATAGAACAGGAGTTGACATGCAAGGTTAATTATTAATAACCCTGTAGATAGACAGAAATACTTAATGCAGATTAAATACAATGATTTTTCTGTTTATCAGTCTAGAGACCAGCAAGACATCTGGGTATCTTGCCTTTATTTTTTCTGTCTTTACAAAGTGCACTCATTTTGGAAAACATGTGATCATTAGAACAAAGCACAGAAAGAAAAAACTGTTGGTCAAGACAAAATGGAGAAAGGAAGTGAATTATTGGTAATAAAGTAAGTTTGCATGCAGAACATTAAAATGGTAATCTACTTTCCATCTATAGTTCCTTTAAAGCTATGAAGAGCCTTAAATAATAACTATGTTCAGCTTCCTTCTTCTCAAGACTACAGGAAGCATATAACTGGAATAGCTTTCTGTTTTCTTTTTGGGACCATAGGAAAAAAACTTACTTCTACAAAAGGAGATGGAGTGATCACGATTTTTTATTCAGGAAGGACACAGGGTTGGATTCTTGAACCTCAGTGAGCTTTGGTCCAAGTTGAGTTTGTATTTATGAATAATGTTTTCTCTTTCTTCTGCAATATGTACATGTAGTACATATATTTAAGGAAAAAAATCTTCTAGTTAAATAATTCTACATGCCATAATTTTCAAACTTCTAAAACTAGAAAATAAGTTGAGAAAAGCTTTTATAATTGCTCTAAAGAGAGTTTTCTTGTGAGTATTTTTGGATGTTTTTTCACAATTTGAAATTTTCCTACAACTTTAACATTTGATAGTTTTTGATCAAAGTTTTGTAACCAAACGCTTTCAGGGCCTGAGGATTTTATGGTTACTATTCAGATATTTTTCTTGTCCTTTTCCTTCCTATTTTGAATTATCCTTTTTAGCACTCACCTCACTTCATTTCTTCCTCCTTTACCCTTTGTTGCATTTCACTCTTGGAATAGAATACTCAGGTAGAAATCAAGAGGGGCTGGGCTTCTTCGTTAGAGTTGGAAAAAACCTTTATGTTTTGCAAGATACAGAGAACTTCAGATCCTTAATGTATTACTGCATGGCGGCAGCCACATGAGAGATCCTCTTCACTTTCCCATTTCACTTCCCCCTGTTTTTCACATCACTACTGGGAAAAGACAGCATGGGTGGTAACTCCAGGAAGGCCAGAACTGTAGAGGAAAGGACCTCCAGTAAAGGGAGGATAGCAAGGCTGACTCTGCTAATATGGATAGCAGGCTGGTATCTGCACTAGGTAAAAACAACATGCCTAAAAAATTGCCCAACTTTTCAGCTTCAGCTACTTGCAAAAGACATCTTTTTGAGAGAAAATTTTCAACTGGTGTGTAAGTTTTTGAGGAGTTACACAGTGCTATTAAGCAATCATCAGTGACTCTGTGGGACAAATTATCACTGCTGTACTGTTTACCAAACAGCCTTCAGTATCCTCTGGCATAAACCATGTTATTTCATTGTTATTTTCATTATTAAACAACTGTTGCAATGTGGTTGGAACAGTATTGTTACTAAGCAGCAGATTCAAATTTTGTCCTTTGGCAAGTCTGTAAACATTTACAGTTCCATGGGGAAGATGTTAAATGGTTAAACCCAAGATAACTAGCTCTAATTAATAACAGGCAAATTCATGTATTGGGAGACTCTTAGCCCACTGCTAACAAGTGTCCTGAGGAGAAAATTACTTTGTAAAGTACCATTTTAGTCTACCATTGCTTTTCCTTAGAAAACTTAACTTGGCACCTAAGAAAGTGTTTTACTTTTGTTTATTTAGTTTACTGTTCATCTGTTCAGTAAACTAGAAAAACAACTGAAGCAACATGGAAATTCTGTCTTTTGTTTCTAAATCAAACACATTCTCCATTCCACTCTAATTGATTTGTCGGTTAACCTTACATTTGCTTCACGTTATGCTAGCCAATCCAAGCAATTACCAAACTCATTTGTGATTTAAACCCAGTCATGATGGCAGGTGGCCCAAAGGGAGCAATTCTTAAACATCAGAGTCTCATTCCTAATCAGTGGAATTAAGCCATGCTCCCTAAGCTGCTTAACCATTTTCTTTCATATTTGCTGAGATTTAGTAAGATTTAATGTTTCATATTGTGTCTGCAGAAAATACTGACCCCTGCCCCTGCTTTTTTTTATCCCTTGTATTTCTTCAGCTATTTAACCTTTAAATTGCTGACATTTGGAAAACATTTATCCCATCCTGTGAGTGTGCAGTGAAAATAGAGCTTCGAACATTTAAGTAACCATGTAACTTAAAGTTCAATACTTGCCTAGCAAATTGAGCAAAGTCGATGTGTATGCAGGCCAGCATAAATATGCTGTTATGGATTTAGGATGCAATACATGTTTTCCTAACATTAGCATCAGTGGTTAAGTCTCTAGCTGCCTAAGATAAGAGAGTCTTCTGAGGGGCCTTGATTGCTTGGGCTGACGTGCTCTCTAGATGTGCCCTTGTTTCTGCCCATTCAATAAAGGGAGCCTGGAGAGTACCTGGTCTGTTTTTTGTTTGGTTTGTTTTGTTAAAACCAGTGCAACATTCCCATTGATTTGTGAGTGACCTGCAGCTACGGGCTGGTTATATATGGGGCCACCATGTAAGACAGGTAGGCTGAGGACATGGTCAAGCCACCATGTAAGACAGGTAGGCTGAGGACATGGTCAAGCCACCATGTAAGACAGGTAGGCTGAGGACATGGTCAAACCACCATCTGTTCTGATTATTGCCTATGAGTAACTTAAAGCACAGAGGAAGGTTTCATCTGACCAAGTACAGATGTTGACACCTGAACCAGTTATTACAGAAACCCTCTTATAGGCCGTGGGGAAAACGTAGATGCTACTAGGACATGACTCGGGATGTATTTTAAATGTTTACATGAGGACCTTTCAAGATGCCTTTTTTATTTTTTCTTCATCCCCTATGAAGCGAACCAAGACCAACTAACTCAATGTAAATCCTATCCCAGAGCCATTTCAAGTCAGGTATAACTTGGAGGAAGCTTTACAGTCTTCTAAGTTATGCCATGGGCCAATGGGATTCCTGATTGTTCTTTGGGTTACAGATCCCCTCTTGCTTGCCTAATCATGACTCCTGCAGATATTGCAGTGGTGGCCTTTAGTTTGATGTAACCTGTCCTTACAGACATAATGTCAATGTTTACAGGAAATACTATCCTTTTGTATTCCAGTCTTCTGTACACCAACCTTTTTTACCACCTTAGAAAAGCATCTGTGTTTGAAAAAGTGCTTGTAGCATATATTTGACAAAAGATGTTTTTGTATTTAAAGTCAAATGGAAGATTTTTCTTGCATTCTGTATGACCAGCAAAATATTTAATGCACTTAAGAGGTTTATTATATGATTTTAAATCTATGGAACGTGATATTGCTTTTGTTTTATAGCTGTATAGCAATCAGACATGAATGTTGCAACATATACGAGGAGATAAGTTTCTTATACTGATCATAATTTTAATCCTTCTCTTTCCTACAGCAGAAGTTATAGTAGTATTCCAGGTCAGAGGAGTAGTACAGAATTATGTGATTAAATAACAGATTTTCAAAAAACTTAATGCAGCTTCTGGTTGTAACATGAAGGTGATTTGGGGGGCATTTTCCTTTTTTTTTTTTTTTTTTTAACATGAAAAAGCTTCTAGAAATTATACAAAGTGCTTTAAAAGGATAGTGATTTTAACACCGTAGGGTATTTTGAGGGAAATTAATGGAAAAGTCTGTTTATGTTTGGTTCTCTGATCTCTCCAGGATACCTAATTATTTCTTGAACTGTAAAGTTAGTTCCTAAGCTTATGTGAGAAGTTGTCATTGCATTTATGACAAAGGTCATGTCTGCCTTCTTTTATGGTTCAATATGTCACAATATTTCACAGTATTTTTCTTACTATGAAGACAATATCTATATTTAAAATTACCTATTGTATACAGCATACGATGCTTAGATCTGTTTTTATCCGAAATTTTCTAAGTTACATAAAACAGATTTTCTACTTACATGTCTAATAACTTCAATTCTTGATATTTTATGATCTTAAATGTTATATCATGCTTTTATAGCAAGTACCTCTTATGTATTCATACAGTGGAAGTAAGAAAAGTGTCTCAAGTGAGACTTAGGCTTGTGTTGGGACAATGTTTGAATTTATCTGTACAGGTATATATCTGTACAGGTGAGAGTAAATGTATAACACTTACTGAGCTGATCTGAAAGGTTTAATCATAAGAGACAAAACTCTTTTCAGAAAGGCACTTTAGTTTGAAAATTGTTTAAAATCTTTGAAAATTCGACTCCATTTCAGGTTTATCCAGAGTATATTCAAATTGCTGCATTAAGAGATGGCATTATAAAACTAATGAGAATATTATTATCTTAATGGATAAACATATCTGAAAAAATATAAAGCTAAAAATCCAGTAAAAGCATATTTATACTTATTACTACTATGATTGGGAATTTTTAAAGGTTACCCTTCCCTAAAACAGTAGACTTTTTTTAACCTAAATGAGTTTGTTGTTAAGGGTGACTCATGCACACACTTTTCACATTTCTCCATTGTTTGTGCAAGATCATGGGCTTTTAAGTATGTGGTCATGTTGAAGTTCAGTTCATGAAACTAAGCAAAAGCCTACAGCTAAGTATGTGCGTCTTAGTGAAGTAAATGTGTTTGTGGCAGGTAACTCTCAGGTGTGATCCCATGAAGGGGACTTGATTGTGCATAATCACTCAGCAGAATGAATTAATTTAATCATTTAATGCTAACTAAACATTGTATGCCATCGTTAACTAAAAATGTTTACATTTCTCAGGAAATTTCACCTTTTTTAATGCATGTGATGTTTTTGCACTAATAAACCAAAGTCTTGATTAAAGCCAACTGCTAAGTAGTGATTCACTAAACATTAAGAAAAAAATCATACTTTATTTCCTGTTCACAGGAAATATTTCAGAAAGTAATGATGTCCTTCTATTTCCTATAAGGGTAGCAGAGGGGAGCCAGGTCCTGCAGGTCCTCCAGGTTTACCAGGGAAATGGGTAAGCAGTTTATTTCCATTTTCAGTGCTCATGTTTGCTTTCAAGGAGCTATGGTATCCTCTGGAACTACACTTACCCATTTATCCACACAGGGAACTGAAAATAACTTTAAAACAAGTGATTGTTGACTTTCTTTTCAGTCCTCTCTGATGTGCTAATATTAGAAAATGCTTTTTTAAAGTATATGGAGATATGTGGGACTTTTTCTTCTATTTAAAAAAAAAAAACCTTAAATCCTGTGATGTGCAAAGCTGGGTTGCACAATCCTGTGTGGGCTGCGAGTACTTAAGAAGCAGGAGAAGTGAATGACTGGCTTTCTGCTAACAGCTGTGTGAAACTAATGAATGGAGCAGATTATGAATGCCAGCTTTTACCCGTGCTCCAGCAGTATTTACACAGTAACAGTCTGTAACAGCATAGCTGGGGAGGTTTTGGTGAAAGAGCCTGCTGTTAGAGAGGAATGCACAAATCAGAGTGCAAGATCTTAGGAAGAATTTTTAAGAGAACCAGACTGTGTTGGGTGACGGAAGGGTGGAAAGCCCTGTAAGACATTTCTGTTTTGTTTGTCAGCACTAAAATCATAATAAGACACTGTATTTTGGATCAGCGTCATTTTCACCAGATAATCCTCTCTCATCAAGTTAGGACTCTTCTGAGAATAAGATTCTGTCCCATCTGCTTATCAGAGTATGACCCTTAGTTGTTCATTCTAAAACCGATAGGGTAACTTTACATCCTTGACTTATTTTCACAGGGTCCCCAGGGTGACATTGGACTTCCTGGACTGCCAGGTCCTCCAGGCCTACCTGGTGGTAAGGGTGACCGGGTAAGAAGTGCACTTATCCCTACAGAGTACAATTTGATGACAAGAGTAAATACAATAATTACAAAATAAAGTCTGGTTTCATGTTTTGTATGTAGATCTGTTAACTGCTTGAAAACAGTGCTCTAGGTGCCCACCAGCTACTTATACCTCATAAAATATACAGGAAAAGTCTTGACAGTGTTACTTAAGGGACTGAAATAAGATTGCTAGCATTAAGTTTTTGGTTTTTTTTTTTTTTTTTTTTTTTTTTTTGAGTTTGAATCTTTTAAAAGCCTAAATCATATTGCAAATCCTTGACTTGGCTAGATCAGAAATTGTAAGTAAGGGTCTCTGATCACTGAAGAGCTTTGGAACTTCAGCCCTGGTTTACAGTAGATCCAAAGGCTTCTATATACATATTAGGACCTGCTATGGAAATGCTCAGGCTAATGCAGCTATTGAGGCACCCATGCAGTACACACACAATTGCAGGATATAAGTACCTCTTCTAGTATTTTGCTGGATGGGAAGAACTGGGCCCTGAGGATCTCACATACCTGCAGAAGATACCGTGCTTTGCTGAATAAATGTCAGTGAAGACCGTATATAAAATCAAAGAAGTTCCTTTTCATTCCTTGTTGATAGGAGGCTGCAGAAGATGAAATTCAATCACCAAACTTCAGACATCTTTGTTATAGAAATAGTTCTACACTATGTTTCATCCTTCTTACTTGAGGCATCTGCTTCAGTATTAAATGAAGTGCGTTTGTGAAGTGACACTGACAGTCAAGGAAGCACAGGACTGTTAGTGAAGTAACACTGCTGTAGATATCTTTAGCTGAACAGAAGAATCTTGCCCCTGGTGTGCTCCCAGTGTACATTGTAGGGTGGCTAGACAGGACTTGCAGTCGTTTTTGGCAGTTTTTAAAATCTGTCCAGGTACTTAAGGATAAATTTTTAAGTCTTCGTTGCTATTGAGGTATTTTGCAAGTGTTAAGAGTTTTGGGGTTTTTTTAATGCTGAGATTAGGAACATATGTTTCTAGTCAAATGTAAGTATTGACATAAAACAGTCTCTTTTTATTAGATTGTTAATGATTCATACTTTAGACTTCTCCAGAGACAGAGATTAAAGGTACCTGAGGAAGGGAATCTGGAAGGAAAATAAATTGTTACAGTGCTGACAACCTCCCTCCAAAGATGCCTGAGTTTCCTCATTAACTGTGTAAAGGGTCTGGACCTCTAGGGTAAGAGCAGAATGTAGATGCTGTAAACAGACCCAGTGAGATTCAGGCCACAGCCAGGAAGTTTCTGTTTATCTAACTGGCAGATGACAGTATCTTATGCCTGGAGCTTTAAAATCCTAGGGTCAGTTTAATGCCCTGTGCAAATATCTTAAAGTCCAAAAAGCTATGCTAGCAATTGTCTCACCCCGTGATTTCTTTTTAGCTTTCCTGTTTTGACACAAGTGTCCACTTGTATTCCTGATACTTTTTTTTTTTCTTCAGTTGCATAGAGGCTGGAGTGAATTTTCAGGAGCAGGCTTGACATGCCTGCAGCTTTTGCCAGTAGCACTGATCTGCAGTCTGTATTCCAAGTCACAAGCCTGGAGAGCATTGTGCTACTCTTATACTTTCCTCTACCCTGTTCAGCTTGTCTTATACAGAGCCAAACATCCATGTCAGGGTTTGGTAACAGGTATCTCTGTAGTCTGTTAACCCTAGACTTTGGGTCAACCACTGCTATTCTGTTTCAGATTGAAGTATCTTCTCTTCCTGAATTCAAAACTTCATGGCTTTGTACACAGAGATCCTATAAAGTTCTGTCGTGAAGCCCATACATGCGTGATAAGAGTTGATGTAAACAGCAACCAGAACTCAAATAGAATTCACAAAAAAACATATTTCAGTAGTCATTCTTGATCCCAAAGCTGTTAGATATTGGGTACTGTCTGCTGGCATTTTATCACATGCAGGCATTTTTAACTGCTTAAAGAAACAAAAGGTATCAGAGAAAGTGTTTTTATTGAAGTAAGATGTTGTAAAAGTGAGACTTCAAATTCAAAGGCAAGGTTCACTCTGTTACTACTGCAGAAGATATAATAATGATTCAAAGTTGCCAACATAAAATCAAAGTTACCAATACAAAATCTTATTGTAATGCAAGGTTATGTGCGATACCGGTCACTTACCAAAGATCTGCAGTTGGTAATGGGTCTCTCAGCCTCAAGAAAGAACCTTGAGAGATGTCCCAGGTCAAGGGGAGATGACTGCCATGCAGCCAACTGTTTAGCAGGGAAAGCTCAAAGACGACTCACTCAGGCTGTCATATGTATGGAATAAAGTGGTTGGCTCGTAGTCAAATTATATGTGTTGGAAAAGGTATGCATGCAACTCCTCATACCCACAACTTTCTTTGTTCCCTGAGAAACGAATCTTGGAAGAACCAACTGCTATTGATGTGCTAATTGCATGATTAGTGTTCCAGTTTCCAAGCCGATACGCATCAATGGTCACCATGTCACATTGTTCCTGTGTGGATGTTCAGAGAACAGGTTGGAAGTAGAGAAGTTCCTGGCCTGGTTATGGCCTAGGTCTTTACCTCCTGTGGGGCCCGAACCAGACTGCCACTGGTTTGGTCAAGGAGATAAGTGCATCCATCACACACCTAACATATTATAGCAGAGATAGCAATACAAACCAATGTTGACAATGGATCACGCTTCAGTGAGTCTTAGAGTGGTTACACAGATACGTTATGGATAATGGCCAAACCCCAGCATTCTCCACTTAGACAGTTTCTGATGATACGCTTACCTTGAATTGCTTTCAGATGCTTTGGTTCTGTCACTTTAGTAAATTAAACAGCACCAGGCCAAGACCCAGACCATGGCACTGGAACATGCTCCTTTTTACTGTTACATAGTTAGTGCAGCCACTGGTACAGTTTTGGCTGATGCTGACAGGCAGTTTTGCAAACAATTCCTGAGCATGGTTTGAGAGAGATTTTTACAAATAGATAAGGAGTATGTCAAAAAAGTGGATATTTTCATAGTTTGACATCTTACTGTATTGTCTCCTTTGAAATTTTGGGAGTCAATGTAGAATAGATTCAGATAGCTGTGATTTTTGTTTGCTAATACAAATATTACAGGCCAAGTTTTACAAAAGCAAAAGCTTCTCCCATCCCATCCTTATCTAATTTCGTTGCTCCAAAGAAGAGTAAGTGGAAAAAAAGAACCCCCAAAATGATGTTAGATTGGAAATTAATGTCTTTTGGTGTGAGTAATTGGAAAACCTTAATAAGGCATGATTTTCAGAACACTTCAGACAAAATCGTTTCAGTGTTGTTTGACAAAGTCAGAATGTTAAACAGGTCTGTGATTTCCACTGCTTAGCTCTGTGGGTAATTTAGTTTTGTCTCTTCGTCCTCAGGAACATGAGAACAAATCTGAATTCATTAAATTGTAGATGTTTGTTACACTGGTTTGTGTGCCTACATCTTAAGTGAATTAAATAGATATCTGAAATGGGAAAGAAAATGCTATACCTCCATCTGTTTTAGGAAAAAAAAAAACTATGCACAGTTAGTTCTTTTGGAATGTATGTGTTTGTACACAGACTGCAAAGAACATTGAAGGATTGTGTGATGATTGCTTTTTCTAACAGAACACAAATAGCAAGCTTTTCTTAAATAATACAAATTAAATACTTTTACTTTAGAAAGAAATTACGTATGTTTGAAATGAATTGGGTCCTTAATTTATTGCTCTTTGGTTCCTGGCTATCCATTGGGGTACGTTTTGTTACAGGATTTTAAGATGAAACATGGTAATTTTTAAATTTTTTTTTTTTAAAAAGGAATATAAACTTTAAGATATAAGCTATTAAACTTTGACTGTAATGATCAAAATTCTAGAGGCAGTTCTGCCAAAAAGCATTGAGAGTCAAACAGCAAGCAAAAGAAGATTATGACTGAACTTGTGGATGTCTCAGTGTGCTTATCCCACGTTAGCAAGGCTGATACTGCTACTTAATGAATTTTTTGCTTATAAATTCTAAGCAATTTGCAGAGCAGAGTGGTAGCTGCTACCAGAGCATCTGCCATGTAAAGGGAAGATTTACTGTTTGACAGTCAGAATCTGTACCATCCAGTGTGGCAGTGGATTTTAAGTTCCATGCTATTACTCGCCTTCAGTCTGTCACATTAATTATAGAGTAAGATTTAAGTGCTTTTGTTGTCATTCTTAAAAATATATAGGTTTAAAGGTCTCTTGCATTAATGCTAGATGGTAGGCAGGATTGAAAATGATTTAGTAATGCTTTTGAACCTGCGGTTTCAAATTCTGATTTTTTTTTTTTTTTTTTTTTTTTTTAAATCTTTAACCTTTTAGGGTTCAGTGGGTGAACCAGGACCTAAGGGTGAACAAGTAAGTCATGTTACAGATCATGGTACTTTCAAGTCACACTACCAAATGCTGCTGTACATTATATTGACTAAATCTGAAGGCTGACTGTATGCTTTTTTTTGATATAGGGTGCACCTGGAGCAGAAGGAGATGGAGGAGAAAAGGGTGACTTAGTAAGGCATTATTTTCTCTTTACTTGATCTCATATTTTGTTGTCATAAAGTAAAACTGTAAACTATTGTTGGAGTGCTTCAAGCATATGGCTTGATCATTGAGAATCCCATTTCAGTTTTATACTAACAACTGGGCATTGCAGGGCACAGCAGTTCTGTTAGCCATTCCTGCTGTTTTGAAAGCACTCTGAAATACGCCTATTCTGTGAGGTGTATAATTAATACATTACAGGCTGCCCTGAAGAGGGTGTGTGCTTATGTGTGTGTGTATATAGATAGATATGTATGTGGGTATACATCAAGCATTTATATAAAAATCTGTGTATATATATATGCATACACATGCTCGCACACTCATAAACTCTTGGTGTTTGAGGCAGTGAGGATGAGGAAGTAGTTTAATTCAGGTGAAACAGGACCACAGAAAATAAATACCCTTAATAACTCAGACTTGATGGAAATATTTTGTATTGCCTTTATCTTTGGAAGTAAGGTGTAGTGCACTGGTTGTTAGGGAGAGGGAGAATGGTCTGGGAAGAGGCTGTGGCACTGTAATATTGCTGGAGGAAGGTGCATATACCACAGGAGTGTAGCATGTTGTGACTTCACATGGGTAATGCCTAGGCCATGTGCCTTTGGATAAAGAGTTTCTGTTTTCCTACAGAAAGAGAAATGCATTAGTCCAATGACTCCTATGGGGTTCCATCCAGCAAAGCCAGAACTTGATCTTTCAAAAGGAAGTAAACTGCTTCCTATTTAAAAAATGGTAACCAGGTTGTGTGCTGGAAATGAGCATTTTTTTCCTACACTATACAATTCTGAAAGGCTTTTAAAGTTAATTAACAGCCCTAGTGAGCTAGATGTCCAGTAATTCAGCTTTACCATCATTATACTGATTTCCAGGAAGCAATACTGTGGATTGTTTAAGTGTGCTGCCTGTTAGTCTGTTTTTAAACATTTTATTTCACTTATGGCATATTCATTAACTGACAATGTGGCCTTTCTGACCTTTTGAAACCAATTATTTCACCAATGATATTTAGGAGCGAGGAAAATACAGTTTTCAGAAATCTCTCCAAGAGTAGTACGAAAACACTGGAGAAGAATAACTAATCCATTTCATAGGTGGTTACAAATTTCTTTTTTCTAATTCAGAGGGAAAACTAAAAACTTCTGAATAGTGGGACTCCTATTCTCAGACAAGCGATAGAGGGATATTGAGGTTTTTCAAGCCAAGAGCCAGGTTGCAGGGAATAGGAACTTCTAGGAATTTGGCTTCTTCACAGCACATTGGGTAGAGACTTGCCTGGTTTCTGTTGCAGTTTTGTCAGGGCTAACACAACACTAAAATATCTGTAATTCTGTCAAACTAGAAAATCCTCATTAAATAATGCTCCTTCTAAAGGTTTCCAAGCAATTTACTAAGATTATCCTGTGCTGTAACTGTGATTTGAGAGGTTAGAGCCATGTGTCTAATTCTAAGATAAGCAATACAAAACCAATTGTAATAAACGTGCTTTCTTAATTGCATTTACAGAAATGTTTTTGAGAAAGGAATTTTACAAAAAAATTTCTGTAATTTTATTTCCAAATGAATTGTAATTCTTTTGAGGTACAATTCTGTGTAAATCAACTAAATATGTGAGCCTTTTTTAGTAGTGAAAAAAATCATGTCAAGTTTACTGCATTTGTAATATCTATGATAATGAATACTCTGTTTTTATATAGTTTGTCTTATTTTTGCTTAGGGTGATATGGGATTACCAGGAGCAAAGGGATCTGTAAGTATAATGAATACACAGTTACAGAAATCCAGAAATGCAGTGGATCAGATAGATAGATAGATGGTTTTCTGATTTAAGAAAGAAAATACAAATAATGAGCTGAGCTTTTTATCACAGTTAAATTGAATGAGTTCCAACAGCATTTCTTCTGTTTAAATCTTGAATACAGTTAATGTTAAACTCAATTAGCTTTGGAAAGGAATTTGAGTCCTTAATTCTAAGCTCCATAAAAGAGAAGCATCATTCAGCTGCAGTTTTCTGGCCAACTAATTTTTATTTTACTTTTTTTTATTTTTTAAAGTAAATGAATGCACTCTTTGTTCAGTACGTGTTATACAGAAAGGAGGCTCAGTGCAGTGGCTGTCTTACAGGCTGTGATATTCACACTGTGAAAAAGCTGGCAGCAGGACTGTGATTCCCTTTTTTTTTAAGAGATTACAAAATGATAGCTTTGATGTGAAAGGTGAGCAGAAGTTAGTATGTCACATAAGAAGAAGAATTTGAGAGCTGAATGCATTCTTTTATTTCAGGATCACTGAGGAGCGGGATTGTTAGAGCAACTGACAGTCTGGGCTATGACATTAACATATCCACAGTTTTGCCTGCAGGGACTGAGTCTGACCATAACAAAAAAATTTATGCTTTTGTTCTCAGTGGCCTGTGTGACTTTGGGGCTAAGCAAATGCAAGCTAGAGAGTGTTTAGTGCTGGTCGAGATCTTGATCTTATAAGAAGGCATGAAGAAGAGATAGAGCAGTAGTTTTATCCACCTGATTTTTTAAAAATCATCTTCTCTTGGTGAGCCCCTGGAGTGCTTGTCATCCTAGTGAGTACATACACAGGGGTGAGTCATCCATCAGGGTGCCTGGTAACTCATCAGACTGGGCAAGAAAGGAATGATGGCTTTGTGGTTGTATAGTCCACAAAGGGAATCTTGCTGTTGTGTTAACATAGCTATTGAAGCACGTTCTTTGGGTTTTCTTTGGACAGGGACTCCAATTAGCTGTCTGAGATGCAGTGTAGCTGGAACTGAAATGGTTCCATCTTGTGGATTTAAATGATACCACAGCTGAGTAATTTGTTTTTGAACGTATCTTTCAGCAGGTGTTCTTTTTTTTTTTTTCCCTGGTACATTTGGGGAGCTGCGTGTATGTAGGATTTTTCTGCTTGTTTAGGGGTTTGTTTGGTTTTTGGGTGTACTTTTTCTTTGGTAGTACTACTATTGATTAATAGTAGTAAAATATTGAATTGTATTGGAAGTAACTCAGAGGTTCCTGTTGGCATACATCTCTCTCTGCATGATATATTTTCACTTTTAGAAAATTTACTGGAGCAGAAGCTATAGCTCTATTTACCAAATGTGCTTAAGTGGACATAATGATGTAGCCATATCAATCCTTTCATTCCCTAGGGGTCAGGATGCTTACACCAGTAAAATAGCTGTTTCTGCCCCTTCCCTGAGTGAAATAAGCTGGCATTGCATCTGCTCAGGCAGTTTGTCAGCATTGCTTTGTGTGAAGATGTTCCTTCCCCTTTGCCAGCACAGTCAACAGTAGGCACTAGAACCTGTGTGCAGTGAGCTCTGGCTCTGACAGATGTAAACAAAGAAAAAATGTGTGTTCTCAAGCAGCCTGGGGCTAGACAATACAGAGTGATACTGTAGGACTCTCTGCAAAAGGGCATGAAAGATAATTGGAGTAAGCGGGGAGCTAGAATTTTTTGTAATTGAAGGAACATTTAATGTCTAGAAAAGTTGCACGTGACATGCACAAGAGGTAGCAATCAAATATAGGAGATCTGTTCCTTAACAAAACCCAATGTCATATGCATGTGACTATGGGTGCTGATTTTCCACTTTTGAAAGGATATCTTATTTTTCCACTTCTCCCCTTTAAGTGAGGAAGACAGATCTCTTTTTAAGTTTATAAATCACACAGCTGCTGATTCTAGTTGCTTATTTAAGAAGCTGTTCAACAACTGTACATCCCATCATTCATTGCTTTGCATTTGTGATTAGGTTCTGTCACGATTTGGGTATGTCAGAGTGAGCCTAACACTGGTATAGCAGTCCATTGAAATTCCTTTCTTTCATTGACAGGATGGTAATCCTGGAGAGCCCGGTTCCCGTGGGCCTGAGGGAATTCGGGGACTGCCTGGCATGGAAGGGCCACGAGGCTCACCAGGACCTCGAGGCTTGCAGGGTGAACAGGGTGCCCCTGGTCTGCCTGGCAGCCAAGGTCCACCTGTAAGTACTGTTTTCATGGAACTTCATGTATCTTTAGAACACTTAGCTGTCACTCACACAACTCCTTTTCTTGATACATGTGGGTGTATTGCACATAGTATCTACCTTGCTAGTCATATTGACTTCAGCTGGCGTAGTCGCACTTGCAGGGACTGGAGCACCTTTTACTGACTGGTGCACTGATTTTGACTGGGATAGAGCTAAATTTCTTCACAGTGGCTTGCATGGGGCTCTGTTTTGGATTTGTGCTGAAAATAGTGTTAACACACTTATGTTGTAGTTGTTCCCATGCAGTGCTTGCCGAGTCAAGGCTTTTCTGCTTCTCATGCTGCCCTGCCAGCAAGTAGATTGGAGATGCACAAAAGTTGGAAGGGGGGGACAGCTGACCCCAACTGACCAAAGGGCTATCCCATACCATATGACATCATGCTCAGTGATAAAACCAGACAGGAGGTTGGCAGGGGGACAGCTGCCTGGGGACTAGCTAGGCATCAGTTGGTTGGTTGTGAGCAATTGTTTTAGTTTGCATCATGTGTCTTTCTTGGGTTTTATTTCTCTGTTATTTTTCCTCCCTCCTTACAATTTTTAAATAAAAAGGAATAAATTATTATTATTTATTAAACTGTTTTTATATCAACCCATCAGTTTTCTCACTTTAACCCTTCCAATTCTCTCCCCTATCCACTGTGGGGGAGTGAGTGGCTGGGTGGTGCTTCGTTGCTGGCTGGGGTTAAACCATGACAAACAGGTCAGCATTTTTTTGCATCAGGCACGCTTACAAAAGGTTCTGTGATATCAACTCTTTTTTCAAACTATTTTTTTTTTTTTTAATCCTAGGGCAAAGAACCAACTGATCAGCACATTAAGCAGGTTTGCATGAGAGTCATGCAAGGTAAATATGCTAAAAGGTATTTGATGTTTCTTGAGCATTTAAATCAGGATACTCTCCTGCTGTGGAGGAAACCAAGACTTTCCCACTCTTATCCAGAACAAATAACATGGCCTCAGCAAGGGACCTGGCAGAAAATCTTCCCACATGTGAATGTGAAAACAATTAATTCCCAACAGTGAATGTGAGAGAATATGAGAAAGAAGTTCCTTATTTATATATACTTTGTAGCCTCATTGCACTACCTGTTGATTCCACCCTATTACTGTAGTAACCAGGCCAGAGACTGCAGTGTTTTAATGAAATGCATGTATTTTGTGTACAAATCACTTGCTACGTTTACATATATAGAAGTACACAGCTTCACTGCAAGCTTGTTTTGCCATTTGTACTCATATGCTATTAGATTACAGGAAACGAACTATGTGAAAAATAGGTAAAAAAAAGAGGAGTGCAGAGAGAGACTTTCTGGAAATAACATACCATAAAATGAAAGCAATAGGCAGATTTTCAAAACCCTAATTATGTTTGCTTAATTCTTACTGACTCACACAGAAATCTGGAGCTTTTTTGTTACAGTTGGGTGTATAGGATTTACTGAGTTTAACAATTTAAGCTGCTCTATATGCACAAAAGACACTTTTCAATACTTGCTATTGAAGATGCCCTTCAGGATGTTATGCCTTTTTAATGTTAAGAGTTGAATGAAATTGCTGCTCATGATTTAACCTAAAAATTCTCAGCAGTCATCACCATTCTTGATACCGTCCAGCAGAGTATTTTAAGTTTTCTGTAAGTAGGATAAAAAAGCCTTTTAAAGAGGTGTCTTGAAAGACACTGTAATATTGAGGAGGATTATAGTGAAATCAGATAAGAACCTTGAAGTTATTCATAACCATCAGAATTAGCAGTGAAGAGAATGGTATGGGAAAAATCTAGACTGTTTCCATTGCATCCCTCTTGAGAGCCACTATAATGGTTAATGCTGACATGTTTAAACAAAAAAAAGAAAAAAAAGAAATAGAAATCAATTCAAGTGTGTCTCCGGAACCTTGACATCTTCAGGATAACTGTGGCTGAAGTTCAGCTTCTCAGTAGGCTTTGCCTGCAGAGTGCTATTCCCAGTCTTCCTCATATATCTGTTGGCTATGGTTCTTATTTTATTTCAAATCCTACCCAGCCCCTCTTCCCCCCACACCTTAATATTTGTTAGCTGTGGACACAAAATAACTAGTCTTGCTGAGTCATACACACTTTATACCAACTGTCATATGGAGTTGTGTGTGGCTGCATCCAGAGAAAATTTTTTCTAAAGCATGCTTGGAAGATGGATTTGAAGTCCAGAACAGAAACATTAAGGAAAGAGAGGACTGCCGTCATGCTGTCACAGCAGTGGCCTGAAAGGGTGAGGAAGAAAAGGGAATGGCTAGGTTAGACCATTCCAAGGAATGTCAAGCTGATCCTATGCCTAATAAAGAGCAAGGTTCCTGCTGATTTACCTTAAGGAAAGATCAACATAAAATGTTCAATTATTTATCAAACTTGAGCTCACGAGCACCAATCTGAGAGTTTCTTTCCTCTGGAAAAGAAGGCCTGCACTTACCAGGTCAACAGAGAGGACTGCCTTTGTGCTTGTCAGCTGTCGCTTCTTGCAAAGACGGATCTTGACAGGATTAACAGGTAGTAATGAAGAAAAATATCTGCTCTTTTAAGAGGCAGCATTTGCATGAGTAAGTTTTCTTACTAGACATTTAAATTATGTAGAAAATCATAAGAACATTTATAAATAAACAATATACATTTGAGTCATTTCAGCTTGCAAACATTAAATTCTTAAGATGCAGGCTTTCACAGTGTGGCTGTGCAGTTTGCCACTGGTAGTACTAAAATAATATACGTAACAAACTTTGTACACAGCATTGTGCATAAGGAAGGTGCTCTACTGTAATCTGTCTGTTTCTGCAGCAGAGAACATGCATTCATCTTCAATGAACATGGGAGTCTCTTCATTCAGGTCCACTTAATTCTGTCCTCCTGCTCCTTGCAGAACAACTAGCTCAGCTGGCAGCCAGTCTTAGGAGGCCAGAATTTGGTGCTCCAGGTCTTCCTGGCCGACCAGGGCCACCAGGTGCTCCAGGGCCTGCTGGTGAAAATGGCTTCCCAGGACAGCTTGGACCCCGTGGCTTGCCTGGCCTTAAAGGTCCCCCTGGTGAGATTGGTCGTAAAGGTCCTAAAGGTAAGGATTTCTGTAACTGGCTTTCAGTTGTTGACAGCTTTTTTGTGGGTGGGATTTTTTTTTCCTTTGGATTACAGGTTGTGAATGTACACTGTACACATGTGAAGTCAAAAAAGATCCTGAATTAGGAACCAAAGCTGTTTGTTCCCTGTTACTGCCTCAGTTGCCTCAGTGATTAAAGAGCACATTGGGCTGGCCTCAGCCAGACTTCTTGATAAGTCTTGGTTTTGTCCTCAAATCCCTTATCTAATACAAGAAATACAGGCATGTGCCTTGAACTAGAAGTAAGCAGCTGAGTCAGATTCCTATTATTAATTCTCCCTTTCATGGACTTTTGAGGTTTGTGTTTTTTATATGCTGAAAACTTCCAGCAGTGATTCTCTCTTTCCTCCACGCAGTCTGGTTGTGGGCCTCACTTCCGCAAGACCGGCAGTCCCAAAAGCTGACACAAACGGTCAGATTCATTGATGAATCTCTAGCCTATTTTTCCTAAATCTATTCAGTTTCTCACATTACACATGATTGATAACAATCTGCCTCTTATTTGGGTATAATACTTGAGCCATTTAATATCATCGCACCATGTACCACAATCTATTGATTCTTTGGAAAGGTCAAATCTGTAATAAAATTGGCTTACCTTATGCTTCACAAAAAACCTTTGATCTAAGTTAATCTCTCTTGTTCCTGACTGAGAGGATTTTACTCCTCCAAAGGATTATACAGTAGAATTTCCTGAAAAGTCTTATGACCACTATGTATGTATTAGTTTCTATTCAGCAGCAATTTTGATTTGTTTTCTTGATGGATGGTTTTATTTAAAAATTGTATTTCTGCATAAAGCTGGTCTGTCACTGGATTAGAGCGTTTACTTTTGTCTCAGGTTTTCTTTGGGAGTTAAATTGGGAAAACCATTGAGAGAAGGAATAGAATACAAACAAAGCAAACCTTAACAGCACTGTTGCTGAAGCTCTGTTACTGTTATCATTTAATGTAATGTCATCTGTATTCACAGAAGCCATAAAAATGGAGATACAAAGGTGATCAGATACGCTGAATTTTATTCAGCATACGGCAGGCTGCACTAAGTTAATATATATAAAAAAAAGTCTATGGAGCACAAAAAACCCCAAACAAGCAAGATTATTTGTTTCCTATCATAACTGTAATCAAATTCTATCTTACCTTACAATAAACCTTGAAATACAATTACAGATACAAGAGAAGTGGTGAATGCTCTCATATGCAAGAGCTATCACAATGGTTCATGGCAGGCAACCTGAAAAAACTTCTGTGCTTTACTCTGAATTCCTGGTAGTTACCACAGTTCCACAGAGGTCACAGAGATGAACTGACTTTCTCCATCATTTTGGGAGTTGTATGAGAACAGAGTGAGAGGAAAGGGTACGTAGGACATGTAATAAAAGGGAAAAGGAGGGGGATGTTGAGAATGGTTTAGAAGGTTACCATAAAGAGGAGATAGAAACACAAGAATGTGTTACCATAAGATAGAGCAGAAGATAGAAAGGTACAGTGATTTTAATAGCACCTCCACCAACAGAGTCAAAAAGAGGTGGCTCAAGGAAGATTATAGTGACTTTAATGAGCAATCTGGAGAGGTGAAGGAGGGCACAAACAGAAATAAGTAGTTGGAGAAGTTGGGGGTAACCAGCAGTAAAGACTATTCCAAAGCATTCAGTAGCTGGGAGTAGTGGAAGTATATACACGTAACCTAACACCAGAGCTTCCAGTAGCTGTATTTATAAAGTCAGGCTGAATCTCCATGTTGACTAGGCGCTCTGGAGCATAAAGATAAGATTCCTCCTCCAGTATCCTGTGTGCATCTTTTATTGAAACCCGGACTTTTGTACTGACTCTTGTGTTCCTTTACATAGCTTCCTCATTTTCTGCTGTGCCATTCTGAGGCAAGTCACAACCCTAACGGTCTATTCTAACTTTTCTCACTGCAGTACAAGAAAGTATGGGAGTACAAAATACACCCCATTCAAATATTATTTGGCATATACTTATGACTTTTGACTTGCAGAAAAAAAAAACCCCAGGAGTTTACATAGGGTATTAATGAGTGGTAGATATATGTACTTTTATGGAATATATACAGTAAACAGAATTTGAACTTTACAACCCAAACAACAGAAAAAGCTTCCTCTTACTAAAATTATTCTTGTTTGGAGCAACATGTGAATTTGAAGAAAAGCTCGGTGACCACCAAAGAAAGCCTCCATAATACCAGTATATGGGAACAAAGTTCTTTGTTTTCCTTTTATGAACACTTTATGTGGATGTCAACAGAATGCTGTCATCTGCACAAGCCAGCTTTTCTCTTCTCTGCACTAGCTGTCCCAAGGACTAGTACTTGAGAATTTTTACTTCTTAGCTGAGTTCACATGGTCTTGCAAAAGCCCTCAGCTAGTAACCTTGGTCTATATTCCAAAAGAGGCTGTGTAGTACTGTGAGTTTGCCTTATTTCTGTTATAAAGACTATGGTATATTTCATGTGGTACTTACGGTACTTACTGGCCAGCTCCAGGTGTAGGGTTTTTTTGTTGTTCCCCTCCCCCCCACCCCCCAACATGTCTACTTCTGAGTATAACTCAAATGGGAGAGAAAACCAAACAAATCCCGAACATCTTACATGGACATGTGTCAGGACATCATTCAAAGATGCTAAGAATATACACAGCCACCTGAATTCTCTGAGAGGGAACTTACTGGAAGTAATACTCCAAGCAGGCTCTAGCTAATGTTTCATGAATTTGCTTTAGGTGAGCCAGGAGAAAGAGGAGAAAGAGGATTTCCAGGAAGAGGACTGAAAGGTTACCCTGGACCAAGAGGTCTTCCAGGTAAATATAAGAGGGTGAGGATAAAGAACTGATACTTCAGGCTGCCTTGAAAAGACAAAAGGCGTCCATTAAGCAATAAATTTCCAAATAACAGTATTTCATGACTTTTACTTCATAGGTAATGATACAGTCACAAATCAGAATTAAAAGCTCTTTTACTAAAAAGCTACCACCCCCTTTAGCTCAATGCATAAACATTAGGAAAAATGTATACAAAGCATTAAAAAAAACCCAAAGGCAACCTTGCACACACACACACACACTCTCACACATATATAAAATTGCCTCTTTTTAATATAAACATTTATATATATATATATATTTTTTTATATATATATATAATATAAAACAAACAAAAAAGGCCAAAAACCCCAGATTATCTCACTGGCAGTCACAGCAGCCTTGAAAAATCTCCATTCATAATTTAGGACATGCAAAGTACAATTCTCCTTTATTTCTGTGGTAATTAAGTGCAGTGTTATGTAATAGGGGTTCAGGACAAAGTCTTGCTGAGAAATGCAGCACAGCTGGCCTCTAGTGGCCAGTGAATGAAAATAACATGTTATTTTCATCGATGTCTCTCTACAGTGTGTTTCCTCTGTGTGTGTGTATATATATATACACACACCCCTACCAAAATTTGTTCTGTGTGTGTGTATATGTATGTGTATATATATATATACACACACACATATACCAAAATTTGTTCTCTTTGTAAAAAGGAAAAAAAAAATTGTTTTATATATGCTGATATCTAGGACATCTGTGAAACTCAGAGTTGTCTTCTTTAGAAAATTATTATTGGAAGAGGCTTACTAGATCTAGAAGCAAAAAGATACTTTAGTGCTCAGCAGTTCCCCATTATCATCTATTTTCCTAACACATCTGAGAGGAGAATAAAAATAAATTCTTGATATGTCTCTTTCCAGAGCGCTAACATAACTGTGAATTAGCGAGTAGCATTTACACCTTCATACGCGTCATTAACAGGGTCGTCTGCGCTGCTGCAATCAGTTATATGGCAAACCTTTTTATAGCAGCAGATCTGCACCAGTATAACTGGAGACATTTGGGTCTGAAATTTCATTGCTGTACATGTATAAACACAGCCCCGTTGTCTATTAGAGGAAAACTGTCCCTCTAAGCAGGCACCTCTCAGGAAAATCCACTGAGAGCAGTAAAAGGCCATCTTCACACAGCTTTTAAGAACAGGATATTCAGTAAAGCTACATGTGTACTAAGCAAGTCATACGCTGCCAATATTTAGACCTGCATCCGTTTTTTCCAGGTGAACCAGGCAAACCCAGCTATGGCAGGGAAGGCCGTGATGGTGAACGAGGTCTCCCTGGGGTGGCCGGTCAGCCTGGGGTTCCTGGTCCTCCTGGCCCTCCTGGCCCTCCTGGGTACTGCGAGCCATCATCCTGCAGCGTGCAGGCTGGACAGATTGCTGATAAGAATGTGAAAGGGCCATGAATGGGCAATGCAAGTGCCACGAAATGTTGACGCCATTTACTTCCTGCACAGACAGCTGAGAGAAAATAAGGAATGAAGGAATACAAACAAGGAGTAACCTTCCACCCAAGTTTTCAGTAAGGCATTTTCAACACAGGGGTTGTACATTTACATTCTTTCTAAAAGTGTACTTAGCAGCTCAAGCTGGAACACTGGTGCTTACAGAAATAGACAGGTGATGCCTTCTGGCTCTTTCTCCCTTTGCAGGGGAAGAAAAGGCACTTGTCTATTTTTGTTTTTATTGTAATGAAGAGTTTTTGTGATTTCTCCTCCTCCCCTACTTAATACCTATGTACGATGTACAGTGAAATAACGTGTCTTCAGCCATCAAATAAAAAAGGAACAGTTTATTTACTTCAGTTGTAGCTATTCCTTTATGCTTATAAAATAAATCCCAGAGCACTCCTGAGCAAAGTACATCACTTCACGCACAGTCATTTCATTGTGCTGTACAGGACATGCTAAGCCTCCTTCAGCTTTTCCATTCAATTGCAGAAGCACAGTTGGGAGGCTGTTCTTATGAAAACCTGTCACCCCTAACACCGTTTATGCTGTAAATCTCTGTAAAGGTATGATCACTGGCTTCTCATGAATAAGCCATGGGGAATAACCTCTCCCTTTTCCATTCCAATTTGTGTTGCATTCCTGATTTTGTATGAAGCCTACTCCAGTCTGCCTCCTTCTGTGTGAAATTAAAATGAAAGGCTAGGAGCCACTGTCAAGGGAATTTTAAGTCCCAGAAGTATAAAAGTGTTATAGTAGGGATTATAGATTTTGAAGTAACATCTGTGGTTGTAAAAAAAAAACCCAAATAAATAATGTTTTAACCCCCTATATGTTTTTGTACGTATGTATGTATGGTTACACTCAATACCAATAAACAGAACAGCCAGAAGACCACCATTAGACATCCCAAGTTACCTTTTTTAGCTAACTCAAATTTTAGAGGAAAATGTGCAATGTGGATATATTGTTTCTCTCTGTATAAATTAAACTATTTGCGTTGTTTGACTTTACCTTCTCTGAAGTGTATTCTCTCTCAGAAACAAGAATGAAACCATCCTGTGATACTGCCTTTCATTTCGCTGTTAGTCATCCAAATTTTCAAATACAAACTTTGGCACACTTGCTTTAAGCATTGGTTTTTCTCCCTAGCCCTTAATGGTCCGTTCCTCTTCCAAATAGTTGACGTGTATGCCATGTGAGGCTGTAAATAAATAACAGAAGCATTTGAGCTATGCATTTTGCATGTAATGGATAAGACAACGCTAAAGGGAAAGGTACTGGTATAATATATACTTTAAAAGGAATTACTGAAAAAAACAATAGATAAGCCTTCCCCAAACCAAACCTGCTCTAACTGTATCTAAGAGCTGCTTCTCTGGCACCTCACAGGTTGACAGAAAATGCCTGCATAGAGATCACTCAGGAGAAAAAACGTCTGATCAAGCTGCCAACTAAAAGCAGGTATATTTGCACATTTATTATTAGAGACTTTTGAGAATGAGGTAAATGGGATTAATTTTGATAAACTCTTTATGTCCCTTGAACAGCCCAGTATTTTAAATGATAAAATGTAAAAGAGGCTGAATTTTTTACAAGTAAATCTTATCTACAGTTGTCTACTGCTCCCTGTTTAGCTCCACAGAAGCAGCACCAGGTGAGATTTCAGGGAACAGATGGGGGAAGAAAATAGGCATAATGAAATACACCTTCCTTCCCAGAGGCTCTGGGCAAAGCCTGAGACAGAATTGTATTCCTGCACCTCCACTTTGGCCAAACTCTCTCCTACGTTGGTGCTACAAGAATTTATCAGAATAGATGAGTTCCAAGAATGCCATTCTTAAGAAACAAATCCAGACAGCTGCATACAAGGTAGTTAGCTTGTTCACACATAAAGGTGTTCTCTGAAGTTATAGAATGAAGTCAGTTTTTATGGATTTAGAGCATAACCCTCAAAAGAACTCTTTACATAGTGCAACAAATAAATAAAACATTAGTGGTAATGACAACATGTTATTTTCACCAGCAAACTTTTATTTTGACTATAAAGTCTGTAAAACTCATAGAAAGGAAAAAACCCCACCTGATAACAGAATGAAAATATTATTTTCCATAGGTAATGCATAAACATAATGAATAAAAAGAAGCAAAACCCCCAACATTTCAATACAAATGTGAAGTGCTTTAAAAAATATAATCTGAAAAATGCATCAAATTCCATAATGAAAGAAACTCATGTAGGAGAGAAAACATTCATATGGAAACCAAATAAGAATTAGTACAATCAAACAAATTCAACACTGAGGGTCAGTTCAATGCAGAATCTACATAAGTGGATAGCTTAAAACTGTGACAGATTCTCTGCCTTCAAGCTCACTCACGAGTTTTTAACTTTAAAATCAGAACTGAAGAATAAGTCCTCAGGCCCATTACAAGTCACTATTGGTTAATCTAAGTATTTTCCAAATCCAAATCTTGTGCAAGAGTGGAAAAAAATGATCTGAAAAATGGTAGACCATATGGTAAAAAATACCAAGAACTGAATTTTTAGTAACAGCACATTCAAGTAAATAAAGATTTGGAAAATAAAAACAGGACAATGATTTTAAAAGAGAGATGTATCAGCTACGGTGATATCGAAAAAAATAGTGCTAGTTTAAATAAATGTATTTAGAAAGCACAAAGCAAAGAGATGGAGAGGTTTCACAAGCCGCTGACAGTGTGCCGCCCAGTCGAACCAGATGTTCCTGGAATCTTGGCAAAGTCCCGAGTAAATCTTGTTCTCATCTCTTTTTAGTTCAACATCATAAAATGCTATCAGATTTTTTGGACAAAAGACTAGTGAAAATCACTTTTACCTATGAGGATTGCTGTCACTTCTCCTGATTCTGGAGGTTTAATTGCACTGTGATAAAAATGTATTTTAGCTCCTCAGTTACTGAAGTGTAGGCAGGAACCAAGAGAAAAACATTTAACAACTGTCCTCAAAATGATAACCAATTCCTCACAAACCGATCTGGTGTTTTAAAATGGTGACTGCAATGCTCTCCCTATTAGGCTACTAATAATTATTAGCGACGCTGCTGCCCAATGTGGCACTAAGATATATACATATACGTGTATGTTATACATCTATAGTTTATACATATATAGAGAGAGTTTATATGTAAGTTTTCTGTCACACAGATCCTGGTTTCAAGCAACATAGCATGAACTGCTACCAAAATACTCTTTGTGTATATTATACTCACAAAGGCCAAAACCTCTCTCTAGCCAAGAACACAACTGGGAGCACAAAAGCAAGGCTGAGGAGGTTTACACTAGATTTTGCTTCCCTGAATTCCCTAGTTGAGATCTGAGTTTACCCAGAGCCAAACACAGGTCTACAACCAAATTTGTTCTTCCTTCAAAAAGGGCAAGTGTCAACAGATGGTACTTTCAAGGTTACTTGAAGGACAAAGGGAACAGGAGCTGAGTCCCTTAGTTTCAGAGACATCAGTGTCTCTGCTAGCAGAGCACAGCAGCTGTGGTCCATGTACAAACAAATGCTGCATTTTTGCAAATGTTTTTAAATCGCTTAGATAATTGGGAGAAATGCTCATCATTGACCTGCTCATCACTTATGACTATTTGGCCATGAAGTCTTTGCTTCCTTTATATTTAAAATGCAGTCAGTGCATCTCGTCTGATCATGGATCTCAGGTAAAGAAGAAATGTCTCTATTTTGTGGGGCACGTTACTGCCATCTGATTTGTTACAGTTCAGTTTTATTCCCCTCCCTTCAATCTTCTGTTTTACCGTTCTGTTTTGCTTTCTGTGTATGCATTCAAAAGGCCTAGTAAAGACTGTGGCAGCTTTGGACAATATATGAAGTAAGCTTGCTGAAGCCACTGGGAAATTTGAAGAAAGAAAATCAAGTTAACAGTCAAACTATTACCTTGTATCCTTTAAAATGCCATTGACAGAGGAGTTCTCTTTTTTCTCCTGGGAGAGACAGGCAGCAAGAGAACTATGAAAACACCCGAAGTTACTGAAAGTTAAACAGCTCAGTGAATCAGTGTCTTGAACAAAAGTCATTATTCAGACAGGAAAGTTATCTGCAGCTGATTCAGAGAATATATTAACTTTCATAAAACATATAGATGTTACAGCCAAGGTTTTTCACTCCTTTGTTTTTCTCCAGACTGTAGAGACCTAAGTTTCACCAACCCATAGGAAGCACTGGTCTCACCCCAGTGTGGTCAAAAGCAACTCCCTGAATTCAGCCAGCCCAGGCTTACAGCCCCAGCGTTAAAGGCTCCCAAGGGCCCGCTGCAGTGGCTTTGTGCCTCTCCTTTCTCCTGTTCACAGTCGCATCCTCACTCTCGTGATTTAGCATGGAAGGAATGGTTGTCATTTTTGACAGAACCACATACTGAAAGTATGTGAAACATTTCCATTTCCATCCAGAATCCTAGTTCAGATATAAATGGCAACATAATAATGTAAAAAGCAATTTTCTATCCACTTAATATACTTCCATTGAACCAAACCTTAAATGTTGCAAACCAAAAATATAACGAAAGAAAGCAGCAACCAGTTGGCGCATACTGCGATTCATTCAGTGACAGCTGCCTATCACCCAGAAATGAAAGAAAATAGTAAGGTATGTCATTGAAAATCCTTCAAATATATTGACTGGAGACAGAGTATATTTACATTGAATCTTCAGGAAATAATTAAATGCATTTGGGTTTGTAGAACAGCAGATTTGGAGAGAAAACTGCTAAAAGACAAGTAGACCACATTCCTTTTTTTGGCCTAGAATCTGTAACGTTTGTTAGCAATTAATATCTGAAAATCACATTTCCTTAAGGTGTCGTGAAGCTTGAGTTTTCCCCTTCAACACCAGTCAAGGCAAGGTCACAGTTAAACTTGTTCTCCATTGCCTATAGCCACCTACACGTATGGAGATGGATTTCAACATCCATCCAGCACAATCTAGTTGTGCTGGACATAGCAGATTTCAGGGAAAATTTGTATGACTCAGTACATCCAGAATCTATAAGCACATGATATAAACCCCACAAACCAACACCGTTTGGATTCCTGAGATACTTCTCATATTCTAACCCGTCACATTAGAGTGGTGGTTCTACTGCATTGGTAAAATGCAAGGTTGGGGCTGGCTTTACGTAGTATATTTGGAGAAACAAGTTTATAAAATGCTAGTTTAGCCTGTGGGGTTTTTACAAGACATTTATGTAAACATTAGAGAAAAAGAAAAAAAAAAAAAATTGGTGTACAGTGACATGAAAAATAGTATTTCACCCTGTGAAAAAGTGCCAAAATATTTTGTGTGATTATCCATTAATTTAAAAAATACGCTTATTTAACAAAGCTGTGCATATCTAACATCTGTCATAATCCACAATCATAAAACATGAAGGGAGGATGGATGATACAATCAGTCTGGCTTCCATATCACAGTGCATTGAAACCAAATCCAGTTTAAGACAAAAATATTGGTTCTCAAAACACCACTAGGCTGCACTGCTACCTGATCGTACGAAGTATGCTTTTGTAATTTTGATTAACCTTAGCAGACTCCCTGCTCCCCTAGAGACAAACTTCATTACAGTGGACACAAGTTATGCCTGAAAGTGGGACGTCCTGCTACTACGTTCTCCTATACTGTGCATACATACAAACCACAAATAAAATCTAAGAATACTACCTTAAAATAGTTACCCAAGAAAGGCAGTATTTCTGCAAATACTACCATGCAAAACTAAATAGATTTTAGAAAAAAACCTCCAAAGTCAGGCTCAAGAACAAAATCAAACCCACTGACTCTTGTGCTGTGAGTCTACGCAGCACCGCGTCCTTGTGCTGCTGAGCAGGTCGGGGCTGGGCTTTCTCCTTTGTCCTGAAAAGGACGCTTTGAACTCCACCGTGTGGACAAAAGGAGGTATGCTGTAGCCTCAGAAAAGATTCCCTCTTATCAAGTTCATTCCTTTCTTTAGGCAAACTGAGTAGTTCTGTACATTGCTATTTGAAGAAAACCCCAACGTGATCTTAGTAGATGATAATGCAACTTGCCATAAAATATAATAGTCTGACCCTGAACTAGAACAAAGCTTAGAGAGCTTTGAAGAAAGGTTTAAAACATTTTGTCAAAGGTGTATCAGTTCAAAGTCCTGTTGTATGCAAAAATTCCCAAATCAGAAAAATATCCTGTACTACTGGGAAAAAAAAAAATCCTCCGTGTTTACTTCCCTGCAGTGCTTACGGCAGCATGGACTGCTCAGAACAGCTAGGAAACTGATAACAAATCACAAAATACATTAGCACCCTGCTGCCCGCCCCAGCCCCCTTCCCCAAACCCAAGACAACGTCAGTCTGAAACTGCAAAGAAATTTCAGGGGCCAAACCAGAAACCCATGCAGAAGCATGTTTCCAGCTGCATTCTGCTTTCAGCTCTAAAAATGCAGAGTAGGAGCAACCCAGCGTGAAGTAGAGTTAAGCTGGGATTAACTCTATTCCACCCCAGTGAAGAACACAGCATCTTTAAAAAGATATCGAGAAAGCCCGTTTAACAAAATACCCGTTTTCTCATGTGAGAAAATTAAAGTGGGCTTTTAGCAAAATATAAAATAATGCAGCAATTACCAAAGTTACCTGTAAATCAATTCAAAGTGTTCAAATACATTTTAAAAGACCTTTAGATTTGAGCCTATAGAAAGAAAAAGGCATCAGTAGGAAACATAGATGAAAAAATAAAACTTCTTCAAATACAAAAAGTGTTCTGCTTCCCGATAAGTTCAAGTAAATTAATATACAGCAATTGCATCTGGCAAATAACAGATGCTTGGTTTCAGCTAGCTAAAAGCCCCAAAATATACACATACCACTAACGTGGCGCAACAGTCTCTGTGCAGCCTTCCAGCACGGGGGCTGCTCGGAAACCTCTCAGTCACGCAGATAACTCGTTACAAGACAGCACCCTTTTTGATATTATCACAGAAAATGAAGTTCAAAATTAACTTAGGCAGTAAAAAAATATTTAGCTTTTTACATATATTGGAATTACTAAAGAAGTAAAAAGAAATCAATGAAAAAAACGTTCATGCAAGATACCTGACCAGCAGTTCATGTGACTGAACGGAAAACAGCACGTGGGGCCCGTTCCTCCGCTGGTACGTGTACACGGACACGTGCACCGGCTTTACTCGCTGGGCTGGCAGACCTGCGCCCAGACTCCAGCGTGTGCCTCAGGACAGACAAGGGCTCGGTTTCAAGCCACCTCGCCAGTTCCCAGCATTCGTACAGCTACGGCGCTCTGAGGACCAGATCTGGAAAGGCGGCCAGTACCACAGAGCAAACCGAGACGTGCTCCGTGGGCACAGGGGCTCTGGAACGGGAGCAGTACGTTCTGCTCTAAGCAAGGGCAGGACCACTGCTTCCAAAGGCACCTTCACCCTGGTGGGATGGGCACCTACTACTGCCCGCAGCACAGAGGACGCTTTGGCCCAGAGAAGGGGCAGTTATTGCCTTCTGAGGGACAGCGAGGGATGAGAAGAAAAGGAGGTGTGAGGACTCTGGTTCACCTGTGGTCTTTGACCTGTCTGTCCCCATGATCACAAGGGACAGACAAAGCACCCTGAGCCTCCCACATGGGGTGCCCTGATGGAGGGCATATTACTGCTCACAGATTGCCTTCAGGAGATGGTTTCATGGTACGCCACAGGTTTTCTGCTGCCCTCCTTCCTGCTGCCCTCTCCTGTCTCAGGTGTTCACTCTCAGCCTTCATCTCTGTGTTTACTTAAACATCTTTGTTGTGCCAAGCATCTTCTTCCTCCCAAACACCTAAGTGATTAAAAGTCAAATGGGTACGCTTTCCCTCTCAGAAAGTGTGCCTGAAGGCTTGCCTGCGCTCCCCACCTCCTGGGTTAACGCTATCACCTTTTGCACTCGTTTTGCCCCTCCAGTCTGGGTGCTTGCTAGGAACTCTATTCAGAAAAAAATGCCAAAGTTTTGGTTTTTTAAAGACTCCGATCAGTCATTCCTTACTGTTTTCAAGCAAACCTCAGAAGTCCGCCACGTTTGTATCTCACAGCAGTGTCTCTGGAACCTAGCACATCCAATTTGGGAATGCTTGGTGGCTCAGTACTGCTCAGGTACGAAGTGACCGAAACCACTTCCTTGCCTGACATGGGAGAGAATAACCAGTTTCCTACTGATGGGGCAAGAGCCCTCAGTACAGCTTTTGTACTAGGGCTTTATCTTGGGGTTGTATGTTATAGCTGTCCGTGCTCTCTCAGGAGCACCTTCACCTTCTATTGCACTGTAGCAACTTCTGTAGGACTAATCTAAGATCATCTGTTTCCTAATAATCAGGAGTGAAAATTTGGCCAACCCTCCTCCTCCCTTTTCAGAATCAGTCTCTGTGTCATCAGTTTTCTCCATCTTTTCTTTTGCTCAACCCTTTGAGATCTACAGGATTTACACCTTGCTCTGTTTTGTTCTTCACTGACAATGTCTGGTCCTGTAGCATTTACTGAATGCCTGCAAACTGCGTGCAGTCCTGCTCTGTGTAGTACACCTTTCCAAGGAGGGTTTTGCACCTTTTCCAAATTTCTCTCGAACTCATAATTTTTTGCAACCAGTTATTATAACCTGTGAATTCTGCATCCTACTATTCCCATGTTCTTTTCAAGCTTATTTTGGCACAGGATTATTGCAGAAGGAAGAAGAAAACTGTGCCACCAGTAAGACTAGAGGCTTATGAAGTTCCTTCTTCACCTGTCTCATGGTTGAGACCCAACACCCTCTGCTCTAAAGCAAGGGGACGTCTTTGCTGTAGGCAGACATAATGGCAGAGTAGCTTGATTACAGGCAATGATACCACACTTACCAAATCCACGTAACAGTTAGAAGATGTGCCAGTTCTCAGTAGGGAACACCAAGAGCAGCCCCTGGCAGTTTAATATCTGGAGAATACGCAACCATGACTAACCATACAAGAGCTCAGTTGGAACAACATCCAGTCAGGAGAGATGTTCCTCGGGGCTACACCTGGCAAATTAATTTCCAGTCAATCTGAAGCTAGATGTTGGATGGGATTAGAGAGATCATAAACACATCTTCGTTTCCTTCTTCAACATCTAGGAAGTGACTGAAACGGTGGGGAGTGCTCGTGGTGCATGACACAGACCTGGTTCAGAAAGCGTGCCGGAGCCTCCTCAAGGGCCGTGAACATTTAGTCTAAACAGAGTTCCCAGCGCTCCAGCTCAGGTCCTGCATTTGCCATGAACAGGTATGATCTAAAACTTCAGAAATGCATTTTCTCCATTTCAACTTCACCACCAGCAAGAAAAATAAAGCCAGCTTACATACTGAGGCATACATGTGACCTTAATTTATAATAAAATTATTTTTTGTTTGAAGAAAGAAGCTTATGAAAATGATTTGGGTCTATTTTCTCCTTCAAGCAAAATAAATATGAGAAACATAAAACATGGAATGCACTCTGGAAAATATATGTCTTAATTTCATAATTATGACACTGCAAATAACAGAAAAAGGCTCAATTATGTGCCTTATAAATTATCTATATACCATGCAGTGTCAAGGGGAAAAAAAAAAAATCCACCAAATATTTCAAAGGTTAAATCAACTTATTGAGAGGAGTGAGAAGTGACTGTGAACCCAAGTGTCTAGGGAAGATTTTTTATTTCCCGCTGGTATGTGAACGAGTCTGTGATATGTGGTAATAGCAATCTGCCGGATTGCATCTCCCGTTGGGTCCAGGTGGCCCCTGCGGTCCGGGTGAGCCTGGTGTTCCCGGTGGGCCTGGCAGGCCAGTAGCTGGTAAAACAAAGTTAGAATTAGCAGAGTGCGTGCAGTGCCCCACGCTTCATCACCAACAGTCAGTTGCATGCCAGCTCAGCCGCAAGAAGGCAAGTGGGTCTGACCTCGTGCTATGCCGAGATTGGGAGGAAAGGCACTGGTGTAAAACCGGCATGAAAGCCAGGAGAAAGACCTGTTAGTTCATCGATAACAGTAACAGAAATAAATCTGGAGACTTGTACCTGCAGGGCCGGGTGGTCCAGGGTTACCAGGCAGTCCAATTCCAGGCTCGCCTCTTTCCCCCTTCTGTCCTCTATAACCTACACAGAATAAAGATATGAAAATAAGAGTGCTCTCTTATTATAAACAGTGATTGTCCATGTATCTTGTTGACATGAAATTATCAGACACATGTTCACTTTTTCAGAGACTGGTAATTTTTTCTGAGACAGCTCTTAGGTTTCTAAGTTCCTTATGGAAAATACAAGCTTTTCTAGCAGTAACCGTTGCATCCTTCGCCATGTTCCCTAGCCAGGCCTTCCCCCAAGATTTTAAGTTACCTTCCTCAAGTTCCTCTAATAAAGAACCAAACGCATATTCTGCTCCAGTGTTACCTGTTTGACGAAATGATGTAAAAAACACCAACCCAAAGGCCATCTGGAATCTGACCAGTCCTCCCCTCATAGCCCACAAACTGAGTGAGACTTCGCCCTCTCCGCTCTGCATAAACCTTTATGTCTGCACTTTTCAGACTGCAAACTGGCAGTGGTATGCTTAGATAATCCCCTGCATGCGAGGCAAGACCCACTCCCTCTCCAGCACTACACAGCTGCCCTCACATGGCAAGAGGTGTCTTCGGAGCTTGTGCAGATTTGGGGTTCCAGCATGCAAGGCCTCCCTTGACCCAAGTGGCTGTATATTGTTAACAAGGTGTGATCACTAATTATACGTCAAATATTTGTGTCTGCTTTCTTCACAGGCTATAACTTTGTATTTATCTAAATAGGTTCCATCTTCTCAGGTGCTGCATCTCATGTTTAACCCGTTTCTTTTTTCCTTTAACTCTTTGTAAGTTTTATTAGTTGGGAACACTCTGGCTGCTTTAGAGCAGAGGACTCGTGACTTTTGGTATAACGTTTTGCTTAATATTTCAACTTAAGAATCCATGTACAAATGTACCTTTTCTGTTTAGCCCATGTAATTTATGTAGGACAGGGGATGAAGGAATTTTTAAAGGAGTAAGTGTGATGTCTGCCACAACACCTTACTTTAAAAGGAATTATAAGGAAACCCTACTCCCTCCCCAACACCTCAGACATTAGCCAGTAAGGTGGCTGATGTTGAAGATTAATTTGCCAACTTGTGGAATTAAATTTGTTTGGCTTCAGGTACCAGTATATTTCCAGTGTCACCTATGTCATACAATAAAATTCCTCTTGTGAAGAGCTGTAACTTAGTTTGAATTAAAAGAGAAGCATCACGGCTGACCAGTCAGCATAGTGGTATCAATCCACCTGACGTCTCATGAAGATTACTAGGCACTGGCAGACAGATGGAAAAGATTTGTCTTGTCAGTGTACCGTGGTCTATGGCAACACTGGTACCTTACAGGACAATCCAGAAGGAAACTATTGTTAAGTGCTGTGGGTACAGATTCAGGGTTGTTACGACAGACACAATGCAGTAGGAATGGCAGACAGAGTATTCAAGCTTTTCACTAAACACAAGCTCATTTCACACTTTGGTAGAAACTCCATTATCTGTTGCAATCACCCTAGGTTTCAAAACAGACCACCGATTACATTACTCTTCTTTCAGCACCCCAGCAAGGAAATTACAGTGAGGCAAAAACATTAGAAAATGCATGCAGAGCGACGTGCATCATGTAACAAAAAGAAATCAACTGTTTAAAAGTTTACAGAGAATCAAACAACATTAGTCGTGCATTCTGGTGACTGAGTTGTGTTAAGCAGAATTGTACAAGGCATATACGCACACAAGCTAGAAAGGCTCAGAAAAGTGAAAATGTCGGTGTTTGTATTCAATTGTGAATTTTGATTTTGCTCTTTAATGACCACAGTAGTATTTATAACTACATCATGTTGATTTGCTCTGAAAACACATAGCAGTTGCTGCTGTTTGAGAAGCTCAGTCATACAACCACAGTACCTATTACATTTCCTATTTATTATATATAACATTATGTTTCTTAATTTACAATAGATAGTTACAGTACATTTCTCACTACAAACCCAGTTAATTGTGATTTTACAAAGTAGTGCTGCCACTAATCATTTGTTTTGAATTTCTTTAGTTATGGGGAAAAGAGAGAAATCACATTTATGATATATCACATTTACAATCTCCATAGTAACCATTACTACAGGTATCTGAGACATCATAATTGAAAAGGGACTGAGATAGACTGAAAGTTTCTGTAAACATCACTGGAATTCAAGACAATAAGGAAAAAAAAAACCCACAATAAGACAAAGAGCAGCCTGCCAATGCAAATACATGATCCAGGGTAGTGTAAACCATTACTGGCTGTATCTGTATCTGAATACACACGCAAAAGTCTAGTCTGTACAGAGTGGCAGGTGAGTTCTGTTGACACTGAAGTTTAATACAAAAATTCAGAGGTATCTTTTCTAAAAATAAGGCTTTATTTAACGAGGTGTAAATATATTAGTAAACATGCCTGTATGTAAACAATCCAAACAATGTCATGCGTAATTCTGGCAGGAAAATATTTTATTTTTAATGAGGTATATTTTGCTCAGAAGTAGGGCCATGATTACACTGCTAGAGGTTGTCACCTTCTCTCTGAGCTTAACGTGACAAATTCATACACAGTCAAAAGAAAGTATTACCATAAACCTAAATCAGATTTTGATTTATTGTTTCTAATGTAAAGGCACATATAAGATGCTGTTTATTTTTACTGGTAAAATTATAATTCCAGTAAGAGGTACCTGCTTAATTCAAAAGGCGACTGCTTCAGCAAAGCCTTTCACTCGGGTTCCAGAAATTTTGTTGTGATTTCTGCAACCCAAAAGCTGTGGTATGTAAACATGTACCCAGCATGGGTAGTACAGTAAACACTTGGTAGCGGTACATAGCAAGTATGTGTTCAAACGGATAAGCTTTCTTCTGCTCATAGATGAGTGGGGCTAACTAAGATACAAGTCTTGGTTTGGTGCTCTCCACAAACATCGCAGTCAGAAGCATTGCTACGCCAACACCCTCGGCTCTACTCGGAAATGACACAAGATCCTGTCTATGAACTTGGAGGTAAAAAGTTCTCTCATTTAAACTGCTCTAAAAGGTATTCCACCTATATCATGGAGACCTTCTTCCATCTGCATGGATAATGCAGCATTTGAAACTAGCATGTCAAGTATCTAGAGAAATCTTGAGGTTCTTTAATACAAATATTGAGGCAAACATACCACCACGACAGGGAACAACAAGACCGAAGTATCCACTGTGTTTTAATGTGCAAATACTCTGCATTCTTGAAACAAGCAACTGCAAAGCAACAGAAAGGGTGCTGAGAGCAAGCCCTCTCATCCAACCTCCCGAGCATATTCTGAATTTCTTCTGTGTGTTACAGCCCTCTCAGCAGAGAGGTAGTAGCTGGGTTTCAAATCAAATTAATACAGGTTTCACCCTCCACAGCAAAGACCATTTTTGAGGAGGTAATGCTTGAAACTAGTGCAGCCATTTCAGAAGAGTGACTGTGTCTGGACAACATTGACTACAATGGCTTCCTGATGTTAGCCAAGGTTTCTACGTGCTCCCACCATACAAGTTAATAAATGTAGTAAGAGACACAAATTTTACAACAGATTAGCAATAAAGATAATGAACTTGCACTACTCATCACATCGTATTTTTCCTTCCTCAGCTGTGAAGTTTGATTCCTCAAGGCCACCATGAATTATGAGGACCTATAAAAACCTCTCATTTCCTTAATTTGATAGAAACAGTGAAGATTAACTAAGATGAAATCTTCCTTTCTCTACTAAGAAAAAGAACCGAGTCGTTTTAACATAAAGGATCTCTGGATTGCAAAATTATTCCAAGGTGCACTTGGCCTAATGGACCAAAATTCATTTACTATTACAGTTTTAAAAATCCGATTAAGTCAGTGGCATTAATTGATTTAGATCCTCTAACACGACAGGCTGACTGACTGACTGCAGATGGATGACTGTGCTATAGCTTGTCTATAAAGTTTTGAAAGAAAACTTCCTGCTTCTCCATGAGACTTCAGCATAATTTAAAACACACACAGAGCAAACGAGTTCCTCTGCTCCCCCTTAAGCAGATGCTGTACATTTCACAGGTAACACTGCCTCACAGTAGCAGCTTGTCGATGCATTTATCATAGGTTATTTTTTTAAATGAAGAAATATATATATAAATTTTCCAATCACTACTATATAAAGTCTCTTTGAATTCTAACTGCATGTTTCATAATTTAAGATGCCATTCTTTGTTGTCTTTTGTTTGCATGCTATATATTTATTGCATATATTTATGCAATAGTTATACTGCATGCTATATTATTTTATTCTATAAAATAAAAATTATTTGTAGCTGAACCACTGGGAAGTACCTGAGGTACACTACAAACAAGCTTGCTGAAAGCCAGTAGGTTACAATTCTGGATTTCATTAGAAATGAATAACTCTATGCTGAAGAGTCTAGCAATTCCTTAAATACACTTTCTGAACCATACCTACACTTTCAAAAGTCAGTATTTAAGATTTCTGCTTCTGGGACTAACCCCTATGTATTGGTTTCCTGCACAGGGAAGGAGGGTCTGGTGGAATCTGTCCAGGTCATACAGACCAGTTCCCATGGGAACTGGCACCACACTTCAGGCGTACAGAGGGACCCCTGTGAAGCTGCAAGTTAAGCACTTCCTCTGACACACAGTGCACCTGCCTGTCGTGCTGGTTGGCTCTAGCAGGCTCTCTGCTCAGCGCGCAGCATCACAAACAGGCTCTGAAGGGGTTCATGGAGGTCCTTTTGATTGCTCTCCAGAACTATCTATTTCTTTTCACTTTCTTTATGGGACAAGTGATGGTTTCATGCTGCTAGCCCAGATGTGTGTTATTGCACACAGCAAAGCCCTGGAATTGGCAATCTGGGCTACACCCAAGTGAGAAAATATGGAATATCTGTCAGTCAATACCAAATGCCCATTATGACTTGGGCATATGTGACAGCATGCTACCTTGACGGACTCGGCCAGACAGGCACATGACATGCTTCACCAAGAAGTCTTGTCTGTTATGTCTCTTATGGCTGAAAATAAGCTGGAATATGGAAGGATACTTTTCAATCCACTCAGAGATTTGAATTTCTTTTTTCAGTTGGCACAAAACAATAACACGCACAGGTACAACTGGGAGAGGCATGAAGGGTATTTGTAAGTGTGCTTCTCTCACGGGACTATCTCTTACTCAGAGTGTAAAAAGGAGGCAAGACAAATTTCTGGTTTTATTTCCTTGGAAGTATAATTTCATGTATCTTTTGATGTATCAGAGAAGTAAATGCTTTTTGCTTAGCTTATGTTTTACTAATCAAAAATGAGTATTGAGCAGATCAGTAAAATAAGTGGAAATCCTGTTTACTTGGGGCACTACTTTTACTTAAGCATAAGGCATGAAAAAGCAGCTTTATTTTTTTTTTTTCAAGCATAGCTATCATCTTAACTCTTGATGCTCACTAGCTGGAAATGAAGCCTAGTACAACGTTCCACTTCCCAGAAGCATCTGAGACTATCCACCACATACACCATCATTGAACAATCTGTCACTGACATTGAAGTTGACTCTTTACAGTGATCTGAATATTTAGGTAATGATGAAGTCAGTGTTGTAAGATTCTAAGCCTTTTATTGTTTTCCTTGATCCTTTATTCTTGTTCTTCTCATTCTGAGCTCATCACACTTTTCAAGCTTCTGTCAGGGGTTTGCGCTTATCAATGTTAGTAAGTCTTTATTCTTCTGATAGCTTTAGGATCCACACATCTTCAGCTCTGCTCTCATGTTCTTCTTTCCAGTCTGACTTGCTCTGACTCCAGAGCAGACCAAACTAACAAAAGATAATAAAGAACTACCTACAGATAAACTGCAAATTACATATTGCCCACCCACAAAATATTACTCATCGATAAATTCTATTTTCCTTTTATTCTGTTCTCCTCTTCCTTTTAATCTCTGAGGGGCTGACTCTACTGTAGAGCACAGCTACAATGAGCCTGGATCCCTTGAAGCTAATCTTGCAGCGAAAGACAGTTCAGTGAAATGAGAGTTCTATACTGTCCAAATGCATTGCAGTGTACAAATTACTGTTTGGGGTATAGTGAAAAGCTGATTACTCAGAAACTGATTTGTGAAAATAGATTACTTCACTGTAAGAAGAATTCATGTGGTAATATTTCAGTTTTCACTGCTTCTTAAAGAATAATATTTGCCTTCAGTTTTTCCTCCCCTGTGCTGTCTCAGGATCACAGCTGAGAGCACTCAGATTTGGAGATCAAATTTTGTTTCTTAAATAAGACGGTCTTTGAATATGGAACAGGATCTAAATAGTTACATTAGAGTGCTAGCATCATTTTTTCTTTCTTGTTAAAGCATTTTGGAGAAAAGAAAACTACTACAGTAGTCCAGCTATCTGTCAGCTTTAGATACCTGTCAGTAATTAACTTCATACTTAGTAGAATAAAATGCACTGATTAGGAGTTTTTAATCAGTAAAATCCACACATTTACTACGGGTTAATGTTTAGAGCTAGTCTGGGAAAACGTTAAGTACAGTTTTAAAAGTTAATCATTAGGAAGCTAAGTAGGTAATCCTGGCTTATTTAACAGTCATTAGCAAGTATATAAATAATTCAAGGTACAATTCATGGGAACATTTTTTTTAATTCCTACCTTGAATTCCACGTTCTCCTGGTGGCCCTGGCAAACCATCCTTTCCTGGAGGCCCTGGTAATCCATCTTTTCCTGGGGGCCCTGGTTTTCCATGAGCTTGGGAGGCAAGCATTGCAGCAGGCAGCTTCAGCTGGGATGCAAATTGAGCCATCCTTTCTTCAATGACAAAGGAAACAAGAAAAAGTGGGTAAGAAATCTCCTAGCAAAATACAGGGAAATAAATAAATCCCAAAGCCCCATTAAAGTAAGTTTCTGAAAGTAAAGTGTTTAATCCTTTGAAATGTCAAGGTATTAAATGCTTCTATAAGTACTGAGGCCTTCAGTTCCAACCCAGACTCATGTTTGAGTCTTCACCCTTTGAACACATTTGTGCTGAAGTTTCTATTACTTTCTTTCACTAATATTCAATATGTTTTACTAATATTTACTATTACAATATTTCAAATGACTTCAAATGACTCCTGTTCCTAGAAGTATTTAAAATATATGAACACAGAATAATTAGTACTTAACACTCCTGTGAAGGGCCACCTTATATGTTTGTAACTCACAGGAAGTTGCAAAGTAGAGCTTAAATACTGCAAACAGTTCTTGAAATGTGCTGAAACCCTGAAAACAGTGTGAAAAAAGCTATAAGTGCTCAGCAAACATTATTAATTGCAGAGATTCAGAACTGTTCATGCAGGTGGAATGAAGTGCACTTGGTAACATTTCAGTGTTCCTTAGAGGTAGACAAAACAGGTACTAACCTTGAATCTGTGTCATTTATACCAGACTAAAAAGCTCCACTAAGCATTCTACAATACTGCGGTGGAGTTTTAAGATATAAGAAAAAAATCAGAGTAAAGAGAAGAGTGGGCATCAAACAAAACATAAGCAAAGCGATAGAAAATAGGCAAAGTGAAATAAAGCCCAAAATAGAAGATCTGTGGGCATACTAGTGAAGTGTAGAAAACAGAACAGCTATACAGACAATAAACAATATTCCCTGTAGGCAGGACACCTTCTAATACTTTCTTTTTATGAATAGACTGAATTCTTGTTACCATTCCATTTGAATGGGTAAAGGAGGTAACATCAGCTAACAAACTGCTCTTGGAATACGTAGTAGGTTGAACTCCTAAGTGGTAGCAGTCTGGGGAAGGGTCAAAACACACAAAATGATAGCCTTGTTATAAAGTGAAAAACTGCCTGAACAGTTAAAAAAGTCTCAAGCTTTATATGATTGCTTTTATCCCTAAAAGATAAAAAGGTTTTGTATACATAAATATTAATGACAAAATCGCTCAGCATATTGCAGACAGAAGAAATGCATTTTGCAATGGAAAAGAAGCTACTGCTAAGAGGTGTTTGAGCAGAAGCCTGTTTCAGACACCTACCTGAGTCACAGCTTTTCAACCCTGACTAAGAAAACGCTGGGGAAGAAAAATATTTCCTTTTCAGAGTAAGGACACACCTAAGAAAGCTTACATAGTACAAAGGCCTTGGCTGAATCTGGTACTTGCATAAAACTATGCCAGAAGATGGTGGTCTGCAAGGGAGCTTTGGAGCTCAGCAGGGATGTTTCCTGAAAATGCACAGCAGTTTAGACCTGCACGACTGAAAGCTGTCAAGCCTTCCTCTCATTTAGATAGTCATCCATTAAGCGGCCAAAACAATTAGATATTTCTATTGTATCCCCTTTAATAAATCTTCAATGTCTTAATGATACATTATAGTTACATACATATATGTGATAATATATGATACTTCCATGCATCTACAATGATACATACACGTTTGCTATTACGATTTGGAGCAAACTACCTTTTAATGCTGATCTTTTACATAAGGAAATACTCTGGTTAACAGATACTGTAATTAAGAACTGTTTGAACACAATTGCATTATGTAGACTTAAACAACAGTTAAACATAGCTACAGCAACAAGGCAGCTGCTAAATCCGATGTAAGTTAGATTACATGTAAAGAAATGCATATAAAGGCTGTAGGGATGTAAAACATTGAGAACACAATTTAAAATTTACATTTACTTGTATAACACTTAATTTCCTTACCTTCAAAAACCTTAAGAACCTCTTGTTTGATATAATTTTTTATTTCTTCAAGTGAAACTGTATCAGCCTGATGAGGAAAAAAGCAACAAGTGATATGTATCAGAAGAAACATACAGAGGGCGATTTATGATGCTACAAAAATTAAAAAATGCTGAAATTAGCATTAAAAATGTAGAACCTCCACCAAAATGTAAATATTTTATTATATTTGTGTTATTTACTTAACTGTAAAGGCCTCTTTACTGCAAATACATCATAACATCATGACAACCACTAATACCATGAAGTGGAAGAGGCACTCCCAACTGTCAAGGTGATTGGCATGTTACATGTATGGAAATCAAGTTGCATAAGACAGTAACAGTGTCCAGTGACAACGCCAAGTTTTACTTGCCTTTTGCAGAGCATTTGCCTGCTTCTCACCCCCTCTAGGGACTAACTGCTTTGATGCACGGCTGACTAACTAGAGCTGCTCCATAGGACCAATAACTTCACTGGAGAAGTTTCTTAGAGCTTTACCCTATCTGAGCTAGAACCTGTAATACGGATATGTGCCTATGTGCACATGAGGACAAACCCAAGATATCTACAACTGACAGGCAGCACTTCATTGTCTTTTTAAATGCTGATTTCCCTTTTACTGAGAATCGTTTTTGTCTGCCTCCTTTTTCAGTTGCAAAGACTTACACTTTAGCTCTTAAGCTCATGAAAAACTTGAAAATTAACAGTACTGAGTAGCCATCTTGATTTTTCAGAAGCTAAAGAAATCTATAATTAAAGTTTATCCATAGTACATGTTTAAAAACAATTAAAAATAACCGCTGGGTATATTTTTTCCACCTCTTAAATGGACACTGAAATTATCTCAGAGATATCTTACTTTTTCTTATACTGTGGTATTGCTTGATTCAATTTCCACTGCTCAGCACATTCTACCTTCACATCATCTGAATTCACTTACCGGAAACCCTGGAGGTCCTGGTGAACCTGGGGGACCTTGATGACCTGGTGATCCTGGATAGCCTCTATCTCCTGGTGGCCCAACAGGACCCACATCTCCCTTTTCTCCTGATGGGCCAGGTTTCCCTCGCTCACCCTGTGGACCTTTGTCTCCTGGAATACCCTGATCTCCCTGTGTAAAATAAAAGCAGAAAGAAAACCATTGCAGATAGTGGAACAAACTAGGAAAAGTCACCCAAGAATGCTAACAGGAAAATTCCAGTTCAGAAATAGATTTTACGAGTCATGCAGGGAAGCTGATTTTACAGGCTAGCCCTTGTCTCTGAACATAGTAAGTAACATTTTGTTTTCTTACACTTTTAATGCTGAAATCAACAACAACAACCACCACAACAAAATAGCTTGACTCTGTAACCCACTTTTCAAGGATGGAACTCGGCTTCAGAAAGTTCATAGCCCTTATACAAGGATCTAGAAACGTCAAATATAGCATAGGTAGAATTTAGCTACTTGAATTCCCCCAGGCACAAGGCATCAGGCTTTTTCCTGTAAGTTTCCCCAGCAGCCTAATATTTTTTTCTGCATGTACACAAATTTTCAGTTAATCAAAGGAACAACAAATACACAAATCTGAATTTCTTGCAAATGAAGTAAATTAAAGGTCAATGTTCTGGCCAGCAACAGCTTCTATCATGGCTGAGATGGCATTTCAATTTGTTTTATTTGTGAGGAATTAAATCTTTTAGAGTGACTTAATGTATTAGCTATTAGTTCACTCAACTACAGCTGTGGAGCAGAGTGCGACAAGTCACACGTTCAGCTTGTTAATGAACAGCTGGCAGTTCTTAAGGGTCACTGACTGTCCTTACTGCATCACTAGAGCTAATGTTAGGCTCCACCATAAGCAGCAAACAGCACCAAGAACTGACTACATCATTACTAGATAAATAGAGAATCTACATTTATGAGAGACAAATGAATGGTATTAATTTCATTCTTAATCTACAGCCAGTTCTGGTAAACTGCATTCAGATCTGAAACATCACTGACTGATAAACCAAGAAAAGTGTAGTTATATTCTCAAGTCACATTTACATGACATGCAATGATTGAAAAAGAAAGAAAGAAAGGTAAGGATGCAAGTAGGAGGTTGTATAACATTTTTATCACCTATCTGTCCTCCAATCTGTATGACTTCCAGTGACTTAAGAGCTTATTATGACTATAACTAACCCTCACTACAAAGACCACTGTAACTTGTGATGTTTTATTGCATTAAAAGAAACCATAATGCATTCCCAACTGGAGTTTAAATTGCCCTCAGTACAAGCGCAGTGGCTCTGAACTCTGAAAGTCTTATCAACTCACACCTATAATCGTGGTGGGTTGACTTTGGCTGCCTGCCACTCCTTCATTCCCCTTCCCGAACAGGACAGTGAGAGAAAATGAGATGAAAAGGTTGTAAGTCAAGGTAAGGACAAGGAGATCGCTCACCAATTACTGTCAGGGGAAAACAGACTGAACTTGGGAAAGATTAATTTAATTTAATTAATTAATTTATCCCTTCCCATAGGATCCAGTCCTTCATGAAGTGCTCCAGTGGACATCCTTCCATGGGCTGCAGCTCTTCAGGAATGGACTGTGCCAGTGTGCATCCCTCAGGGGACACAGTTCCTGCCTGAAAACCTGCTCCTGTGCGGGCTCTTCTCCGTGGTCAGCAGTGCCTGCCAGGAGCCTGCTCCAGTGAGGGCTCTCTCTGTGATGCATCTTCCTTCAGGGCATATCCACATGCTCCAGCATGGGGTCCTCCATGGGCTGCAGGTGGGTATCTGCTCCATGGTGGTCCTCCATGGACTGCATGGGACCGCCTGCTTCACCATGAACTTCTCCACAGAGAGAATCTCTGCTCCACCACCTGGAACAGCATCTCCCCTCTTTCTTCACCGCCCTTGAGTCTGCCCAGTTGTTTCTTACATTTTCTCACCCTCCTCTCCCAGCTGTTGTGCAGCATTTTTTACCCTTTCTATCACACATGCAGTGCCAATGTCACCCATGGACTCAACTTTGGCCAGCAGCAAATCATTCCCTTTCTCTTCCCCTTTGGGAAGGAAGAGGGGTTAATACAGCGTATCTGTCATTCATCTGGTGGCCAGCCCAGCCCTAACCCATGACAATTTTAATGTAATTTTTAGTTTAGCCTCTTTTTTGGAGATGGAAGTCTAGTACAGGGAGCCACTTAACACACCATTTTGTCTGATAGTGCTTTCGAATGAGACCACACACACATGCATGCATGCATCCATCCACTTATATATAAAAAGCTGTCTGAAGATTACTATACTTACAAAAAGCCTTCATTAAAAATGTATTTAAGGCATAAATACACCTATATAATTTCTCAGTTTTATAACCCTGCAGTAGGTATGAATAACAGTTCTACTAGAAATAAAGAAAAATGCAGGGCTTCTCGAAGACCGTGGTGCTATGGCATTGTGAAGCTGATCTGGAATTGCTTTTCTTCTAAATTATTCCCATTTTATAGGCTGCCAGTGTGTAAGAGGCAGATCAAACACTAAGCCACTTTACAAACAAGCATATTTTTAACTGCCTCCAGTGTTTTCTTTGTGTTTGGAAGAAACTCCTCATGAAAATTCATAAAAATAGGTCGTATCTTCCTCCAGATTCCTCTTTAAACTCTCCTTCACTATGAATTGTACAAAAACCCAGGGTAGGACATTTATGTTTCACAATGTATGCCTGTGGTGCTGATTTATTCTGTCCTCCTCTTTTCTCGTATTCTCCCGTTTCTTGCATTTAATCTTGTACTAAATTCTGTGCAGAAGAAACTATTGTTTTGACTGGGTTTCTATGGGCTCTAGGTCCACCGTGCCCTGTCTGTGGTCAGCGTATGCAGATAATAGTAATAAATGAGCCAGATAGCAGTACTTTGAATCTGTTGTTGAAATGACTTGAAAGGCGTATTTCTGATTGGTATAAACCACGTTTCCAACTGGTTTGTACTCAGTTTATAAAGTAGTAATAACAGCAGTGTTTAGTCACTCAAAGGATGCATAAAATTATTTCAGCCCAGGTGACTTCTTTCTTAAAATGGATTTTAGAAATATACATCTATATTAGACATAAAAACCTCCAGCGTTTCATTCTGTCCTTCCAATTTTGATGCTTCCCTTTTCTGTAATTGCCACAGCTGGTCTCAAACTGAGGGAGCACACTGTACAGCAGTAATAATAATAGCTTGACTTTGTGTTATTTTCTGTAATCATTGCAATCTCTCTCACAGACGCAAGTCTGTAACAGCTGATCCAGCAGGGAAAAAAACAACAAAAGTCAACTCCAACTCCCCCATTGAACGCTTAATCTGATATGCAGACTTCTCGACTTCTCCTCTGTATTTCACTGCTATTTCTTAGGCAGATCTCCCCTTATTTTCAAGAAAACTTTTCTTGAGAAAAGTTGTAAGAAACAACTGAAAAATGTCTGTATTCAGATACTGCATTGGTCATATTCATAACTTTTGTGTTATAAAAGATTGTGAGAGATTGTGATTGTAAGTTCAGACAAAAAAAATTCTGGAAATTGATTTATTTTAAAATATGTATCTATATATTTCTTTTATCTATATACATGTGTGTGTGTATATATTTGTTTATTTCACTCTGTACAAGGAAAGCTAGATCATGATATGTTTGCTGGTGATCCCAGATGTTAGAGCAGATTCAGACATCTGTGACCTCTCTGAGAGCAAGTAAATATCCATATTTACATCTAAAGCTTCATGTACATGTGTGTATATATGTACTCTGTCACCGATGAGACTGGAATACACTCTCTTCTCTCACTCTCAACCTTCCCATGTTTCACCCTGCTGAAGCAAGCTAAGACTTGTGTCTCTGTGTCTCACAGCCTTTCAACTGCTCCCTGTCAGCATGTTCCAAGGTCATGCACTCACAGGTCCACCCTCCTCTTCCGGTTATATGTATGCGTACTGCACTATCTGCAGGGTGTTCAGAGAGGTGGAAACTGAGAAGGTCAAGGCTGAGCGGTGTAATGCAGTACACAGCAGGTGGTACAATAAGAAGGTTTTGACATTTTATTTGTGTCCTTAAAGGCAGAAACAGAACATTGCAAAGTATTAATTTTTGTAAGGGACAATTGTTGTAATAAAGGTTAAAACCTCATGACATCTCAGTGTCATAAAGCAGCATTTCCCTTTCCAGGTTACACAGGGACTTCTTGCAAAGTCTGCCAGCATCACAACAGGATTAGCTACTTTCCAATTTTCAACCTATTGATCAATTTACACTGTCCACATGAAATGTGTTAGAAAGTCTATAAAATGTGTCTATAAATGCAGAAGCCACTTCAATTCTAATTCCTTAAAGTCGTGCCTAGGACTAAACCTCTTAGTTGCCTAAGAGACTGCTTGAAGTTCACAGAGAATTAATGTCTCAGTTTTGCCTGTAAAATATGTGCTGATGAGGTGCTTAGAAGCTCAGTAAAAACAAAAAAGTTATTAAAACAAGGGGCTTACACGTTCTCCTTTAGGTCCTCTGTCTCCTGGTCTCCCCACAGCACCCTGATTTTTGAAAAAAGATGAAACACATCATTTAAAGGTTCTTTTGTATATTCGTCTGTTAGCAGAACTGAAAGCAACTGCCTAGGATTAACAGCTATGATATCTGTGAAGAGTAAAATACACTAGTATGCAAAAACATGTTTTCCTACCGGAGGACCTGGCAGTCCATCTTTTCCATTGATTCCCTATAAAAAAAAAAACAACCAACAAATTTTTAATAAATGTTCTTATGTACATAATTTAAAAAATATAAAGGGTAAAGCTCAATGCTTAGGGCAGGTATCAGTACGTATTCTGAAGCTGCAGAGGCAGCAGTTTGTTAGTTACAATATAGAAATACAGACAGTCTTGATAGGGCAGTACTGAACTGCGAGCACATTACATCTGAGCTGAGAGCAGAACAACAACGACAACAAAATCTTCGGCATTGAGATGTGCATCAACTTTAATGAGCTTTAACACAACTTTAAACGACAAGTTATATGAACATTCTGCAAATGTGCAATACGGACTTGTGCATTCACTTTTCACCAAACCCAGCATTATGCAATCACAGAAGAGATTTCTCATCTTCCAGATATTAGCCCTGATGCCCCGTTACCTTTCTGTTGTTCCAGAGATTATGCCTTACTACCAAATGGCCAGATCCATTCTCTGGTCCTTAGGACTTGTGTCACAGCACAACTTCCACCTCCTGAGCTAAAGATATTTCCTTCCCAAAAGAGAGCGATCTCATTCATTCCACCTGCTAGAACCGGTCCCAGGCCCACATTATCCCCCAAACTGGGATGTGGCATTATCTGAGAGTCCTAATTGGCATGGGCCAAAATAATGTCAGAAAATACGTTAACAATTGCACAATGCCAGAGAATTTCACTGATGCTGCGATTTCACTGAGAAAGAAGGACTTGCATGAGCAAAGACATCATCAATATTTCCTTCCCTCTCACACTGTAAACCGGAGTTTTGCACAGATTAGGCACCTTGGGCCAATTTGCTGCTGAAGTTACAGAAATTTTCTCTACTTTCAAGACAGACGTGTAATGTGGTGACGTGCTGACAAACGGAAATAGTCTGCTTCTCATGCTTGTCCCCAAGACACTGGTTTTGGTGGAGATGAGTTCTGCACTATTCTAGCTGAACCACTTCTAAAATACAAACTCGGTTGGTTTAAACCAGCTCAGACAGTGCTGACTACACGGCTGTCACACTTTTATTAAATAAAGAAGTCAGATTAGATATATCCTAAGTAAACAGTAAATGCTTCAGCTGCAGTGCTGCATCATCACCTGTATACAGAAGAGTTATCAAGTTTAATGAGCATCATGAAGCACACGCTTCTCTATCTATACTGAAACCGAGAACGTATTTTGTCACCCCATCCTTTACAGACTATTGAGTGTCTGGGTTAATATTCTTCTTCTTCTGAAAAAATATGAGAGAATCCTTTACGTCAACAGGATCCAAAGGACCCTCATAAGACCTTTAAAGGCAACATCTCAGTAACATTAACCTCTAAAACATTACAACACCCGGAATTCTTGACTGGATGGTTAATACTGAGCACTGTAGCTGTAAGTGTTCTTCAGATGCTACCTAGCCTAACAAAAAGCAGGATGTAATCTCATTTCTTTTGTAACTTCTGGTAAACTAAGACACATCCTTTTGTAATGCATGCACACACATATACATATATACACAGAGTATAAAACTGCTTACTGGTTTGCCTTGTGGCCCTTCTGGCCCAGGGAAGCCTATATCTCCTATAGGTCCTCTTTCACCCTAAGAAAGAAGATAATATGCATGTGAAATCTTGTGTTTGGTGTTCTAAATGTTTGCGTAGAGAGTCCAGAACTCAAATCTGTACTTACAGGTTCCCCTGGCACCCCTGGGGACCCAGGAGATCCTGGCTTTCCCTGCAAAAAGAGAACATTACAAATTCAAATTACTAGGAAGCAAAACATAATTTCTCTTAGGTCAAAAATAAGAGAGGATATATATTTGAGTGAAATATTCATGTTATTGTTCATTAAATGCTTTCTTTTACCAGATTTTTTAAACATTTGTGCCACGTTAATCTGGCTTTTATGTACAACATAACTCATTCACTTGGTTTTCTTTACCCTTTCTGAATATTGAGATAATATTTTCATGAATTTTTCTTTTAAAACGTCATTATTTTCTTCTTGAGAAGTCATAATCAGATCAAAGTTTATCACTATATATGTGAAATCAAGACTTTTTTTTTTTCCTTTGGGTACTTCCTAGTCCTGCTTTTTTAAAAAGTGAGTCTATTACTGACTTAACAACTTTGCAAATTTTCTTCATGCTCTTTTTTGCCACTTTTATTGTCGTGTTATGTTCAGCCTGCCAGAATTCACAATTTTTCCTCATCTCATCATTTAGATGGTGATTTTAAACATCTTTATTTTTCAAAATGATGCCTTACATTTAACAACCTATCTGGTTCAGCCCCAAACAAGAGTCTATGTCCCTGAATCTATATTTCCCAGAAACATCTTTGGACCAGATCCTCATCTGACTTGTACAAGTGAGGGATGTAACACATGAATGCCAGTGGTAACTTCAGGAACAACAAGACTGAGGATTCATGCTGCATGGAGGCAATTCTTGCCGAATCTCAGTCCAAGCTTCCCTGATAATCCTGCTTAGCAAAAAGCCAAAGCTAAAATGAGAGGTTTATATTCCCAAATGGGAAAAAGGGTCCACTATTCAATCTAGGGAATAATGCCAAGCACGGAGGACAAATTCTCTTCCATTAAGATATGTGGATATAGTTAAAAAACTCTTTCTAGACTACTAAAATACCACACATCTATTAATTTGTTAATTCAAACTGCCTAGCATAAAATGTTAAAGTAAATAATTTATTTTAGTGGATTTTATTAGAATTAAATGCAATCAACAGAATGCAACTCCATCAGGGATGATGGAAACTCATTAAATATTTCATATCTAGATAGAATGGAGAGCAACAAGAATTAGACTTGAAACACATCCAGTGGGAAATACACAGGGAATGAACAATTGTCATCATTCTAACTGGCTGCTGCATTATTGATTCACAGTGTGAAATATATTACAGAGCAACAAACTTTGAAACTCTTACACAGGCGATAAAACTCAGAGAAGTATTTCTATTTCCCCCTTAAATATGCAATTTTACTTTGTTTTAGGAGAACTTAACTAAATTAAGGTATTTAAGCTGATCTCTCTTGGAACTCACAGTAAATAGACTATATCAGTGGCTAACGGAAATGGGAGTGCAAAGACACAAACCTCTCTTTATTTCATGAAACACGTATTTATAATTTAAAAACAGCTCTTGAATGGATTGGTAGCTGCCCAAACTTAATAATAAATGTATTTGCATATAAATAGCTCCATATTGCCTCCTGAAATATGGATAAACCTTTTTATTAAACTGTGAATGTAATCTAAAGAAAAGTTGTTTTCATTTCCTTTAGGAACACAAATGAATAATTATAATTTCAATTTATTCTTAGTTACATTTACTTTCACCTACAACAAAGCTTCTGGATGACTTTCAGAAACTTCTCTGAATACCACATGTAAGTAGCTGACAAAGCATTCCCCCAAAAGCAAATGTTTGATTGACTTGATACGCAGATCCTTGTGGATTGCAATAACTAATGTTTACAGGTTTTCTTTGTGATAGAAAAATGCTCAGAAATTTGTGCGTGCCTAGGAACACAGAAAATTTCTTTATCTATATTAAGAATCTCATATGTTTTCTTAACTAAGCATATGCAGTTTCAAATTCCAGCTTTATCATGTATTCACACCATTCCCTTCTGTCATTTTAATAATAATAATAATAATAATAATATAAACCTTTAGTGTTATTAAAACTCTAATTGCTTTAGGAAAAATACATAATTTTCATACCTGTCTATAAAGCATTAGCCCAGTGCTGGCATTCCACAAACAGTGATCGAGATTACAGCTCAGCACCTTGCTGGACCTGTTTTATAAGCTTCTAGCAAACTGATTTTTCTTTAATGACTATACGTACGGGTGTCCCTGCTACTCCTGGCGTGCCAGCTGGTCCACGGTCACCCTGAAGAAAAGATAAAGCTATACTTAAATGGTAACACTCAAAACAGAAGTTTATTTGTGGATTCCCATTCAAACCTGAGGAAGGATTATTCAGTGAACTGAAAATGAGGATAAGAGCCAGGCTCTGCTAAATGCTAATATTTAGCTCTGCCACTGACTCATTTTACAGACTTGAGTGAGTAACTTAAATCCTTTAGTTAGGATATAATGTCATAATTTCTATGCTATCCCTTTTACTCTGCTTGACGCCTTCCTTGAAAAGGACTTCTCTGTAGTTTTCCAAATAATTATCATTTCTGGTCATGACAATAACCAAAATTTGCACAGGGTAATTCACTATCATATCAACATCTCCATATTTAAAATGTATCTTTCAAAGAAGTTTAGTCTTCCTGTTATCCAATCATCCATTTGCTGCAAGTCAGCATCCTTGATTTTCTTGTGCCGTGGTCCTTTCAGGGCAAAGTTTCTCCTTGTAGTGTACAGCCACCTTCATCTATACTTCAAGCTAAGACAATGGCTTTTGTGCTGGAGCTGATGACTTATGGGCACAAATTCATCTTTCTCTCTTGAGAGGACTATAACCCAAAGCAGACGGATGGAAAACAAAATATTACAAGACCTCCTATACACAATTTTCCATTTGCAGAAAATGAAATTTTATATTGGGTGAACATATGACTTAGATCCACAGTGAAGGAAAAAGGAAACGAAAGATTCAAATACTTTCCACACAGAAATATTAACTTACACACACACACACACACAAATTGAACAAGGTTTCAGAAAACATTTGGCTGCATATGGTTGCCACTAAGAAGCCATGACTTCTTTTTAAGAGTCTTACCTTTTCCCCTGGGAGTCCTTCCAGTCCTGGTAATCCCATAGGTCCTGGGTCTCCCTGATTTTTTTTTTTAAGTAAAAAGGATTAGGAATTCTGTACTCTACATGAGAAATGCTGAACAGCAAGAAAGTGCAGATTATTTAATTCAAGATGCTTTAAGGAAAAAATATATCAAAAAGTTAAATAGGTGTGATTTTGAATGTCAAACCGCATAGTTGAAAGGTATAGTGGCTCCTATGATCATCATCACCTTGCTTCACCAGAAGCAATGTGATCACACTAACCGTCATGCCATTTCCAAAGCAAACATCAACTTCTAGCTGTTATTAGCTAGCATAATGTAGCACACTGTCCTTTCTCCCTTATCATTTTCAAATGTAATGTTGAGAACAATCTAATAGCTCTTAAGGTATTTTCTACCTCTACTTTACATTCTCTATTCTTAGATACATCCAGGGACAGCTCAGCAGAGAAGACTCCACAGCAGTTAATACTATATTCAGTCATTCATTATATTATCACTTAGAACTATTTACCAGAAATAGCACAATTTGCAAGCCTGGCAATTAAAAAGATGTACTGATTCTGCAGGAGGTAAGCTACATACTAAGGAATGTTATGTGACTCTTCCACCCTTGTGACTAGGAGCATGTGTTGAACTAGGGGAATTCTATATCTTGCCCAAAAGAGATGTACATACCACTGTGCCAGGATCTCCTTTTGGACCCTGCAAAGAAAGGAAGTGGAAGCACTTCTAAAAAATAAGTTACACAAAAAGATGTTTTTTTTTTTTTAATTACTGCATTATGAGTATACTTTCCTAATGCAATGCATTTAGAATCAGTACTATGTCCAGCCCTGTCAGCTGATTAACTTAGTATAAAATCTTAGTAGTTGGGTTTTGTTTTGCTGTTCCAGAGTACAGAGAAAGACAGCTCTGTGGTCTGGTGACAACCTGTGACTACAAACAGCACATAATGTAAGGACAAAGTCCTCACTGATGGCTGCAACATTTTTATGTGGTTACCAAAATGCCAATCATCTTAAAACTGTAGAACTTGCCTATGAAGCTAACAAGAAGGAGGACCTAAAGAGTGCACAGCATCTTTGGCTCCACAGAACCAAAGCCACAGTGTCCATCTTCAAGGTGGTTCATCTGCACGCTGCAGCGTGGAAGACACTGGTCCTCTATTACTGCCACAATATAATGCTCGGTTTTACACTTTCTTCTGCACTGTAGCTACATCCAGTGAATCATTGACAGAACTGAGATCAGAATTCATAAGCTTCTCATTTCCAGCACCAAATTTAATACATTACAAAACTATGCTATCACTAACTATAAATACTATATTACTCATTTTAAGATATTAGGATACTTTCACTAAAGAGTCCAAGACCAAATTACACGCCGTTTTTGCAGCCTTTACTTGTGAGGGTGAAATACTTAAATTAAAATAAACTGCTCTCCAAAAACGGATAAAATGCTTGATAAACACATAAAATTACATACTTTATCATTTACTACATACCAATCATACCCTTATTTTTTTTTCCCATATAAAATAAAATTCCATGCCATTTACCAAAACTGCATGCACCTGCCCAACTCCTCCATTACTATATTAATTAACTAGTAAAAATTACGTTTCTGTAATACTTACTGGAGGTCCTGGTGGACCCGGATAACTAGCGACACTCACACCTCCCTGTAACAGTAAGTTTACAAGTTGAGTTGGGCCAAAATTACATGTTGACTGGAAAAAAAAAAATTAACATTAAAGAGAAATACCTGGAGTTTATATAAGCTGCTCATTCCATTTCTCTCATTGTAAGCCACACCCTTCGAAACATAAAAATCAAGTAAACGTCACAACTATGAATTATAAAGGCAGAAGTCTTGCCCTGTCCAAGCGTCATAGCTCATCAAAGCTGTGGTATCATTTTGGTCTCATTCAATTTTTCAAAGATTCCAGACATTTCAGTAAGAACATAGGATACATACTAATCCAGCTTGGGACTTATTTTTAATTATGAAACCAGAAACCCATAGATCTCAGTGTACGTTACATTTTGATATTTATTATTATTATAATTTTCCAGAATTAATTTTGCGTTAAGTACTATTCCAGTTAATTTGGAGTCCAGTGAGTTTCATGGACTTTTGCCAGGTTCCCTGATCTCAGGTACCTAAGTTCCCTAAATCACTCTAACGACATTGGACAACAAGGTTAATTCATTTGACAAGGTTTCTAGGATGGCTTTAGTGACCTGAACTCACTCAGTAAAGAACCACAAGAAAAAAGAAAAGGAATACAGAAACCTTTTGCAAAATGACATTGTTGTCTTCCTGCACTATTAGTATGTATTGGATTGACAGTCAATTCTTTATATTACATTACATCTTACTAAGGGGTATATTGCTCCTAATATAACATTCACAATATAAACCAAAATGTCTCACCGGAGGCCCAGGTGGTCCAGGTTTCCCAGGAGAACCTTCACTACCCTAGCAGAGCAAGAGATTCATATAATTCACTTACTGTAACTGATGTTCAGATCTGTTCCATACCCAAGCTATGACAACGATAACGACACTATGAGATACAGTCAATATAAGCAGGTAATATCATGAATAAATTCTCCTGCTCAACTCCTGCTTAAGCTTTAGGCAAGTTACTAATCATCCCTTTATACTAGGGAATTTTTTTATTTTGTTAGTTACTTGATGATTTATGTGTAGTAACTTCCTTGTGGCAAAATAGCCGTGGTGACCTGGGTTGTGAAATACTTCATTTGTGCCGGGAGGGAAAGGAAATAAAAAAATGAGTTGTTAATATCAACTTCTAAGCAACTGGCAGATGAAAGTTAATATTCATTTTATGCTTTGTGTATTGTTTTGCAAAAGCCAACCCGCAGCTGATCATTCACAGGTAAAGAAAAGCTACAGTTTCAGAAGTTCGGTTTATTTAGAAACACACTGAATAAAAATAAAGATCTTCTTAATTAAGAGATACAATGAATAACTTTTTGGTTTCTCTTGTAAAATAATGATCTGTGGTTACCAGTACCTGTAGTCTGTTCTGCTGATGTGCATTGAATTGCTTGTGTTAAAAAAAATAAAGCTTTTGGGTTTCTGGCCCACCAGAATGGTGTGGTCTCTGCACAGTGTAGAGTTACAAAGGTTTCAACATCAAATTTCTCAAACAAGGTAATTTCAAAATCTCATCACTATGGTTCAGTTAAAAACACTGTACAATTTGGAACAAGTCTGCCAGAATTTTTCACTGACTCTGTTGGATCTTATTAGACATATGTCAGTGAGACTCTTAGGCTGAATATTTAAAATTATTAAGATGGCAAAAGTCAAGCTAAGTGTTCAATAGCAATTATTAACTTACCAGAAAAAGATAATTGTAATAAAATGTTTATACTAGGATAATTTCCAAATGGTCCTGCTAATTGGTAGAAACTGTCAGCCTCCAAAGAGTTGCCTGGAACTTCATGGGGAATAAAACTACTATACTTCAGAAAGCATATTATATGAACTTTTCTCAAACATGTTCCCCAGATGAAGGAAGGAGGAGGAAATTACTCTAGCGTATTTCAGTTTACTTCATCACTCGTCAGCCATCTGACTTTCACCCTTTTTGACTGATTGGATGCTAGATATAGAGAGTTGGCTTATTCCTACTTGTGTGTGAATTGTAAATGCAGAACTAAGACTTGTGTTTTGCATTCAGTTACACTGAAAGGAAATAAGTGAGGTAAATTTTTGCTATTATGGTCTGCAAGGAGACAGACCTCAATCGATTTTTATATTGACATAATTTCAGAGCTTTACAAAATAGTTTCCGTTCTTGCTTGTACCAGAGCCAAGGTTTTGTACAGTATTGGTAGGATCACATACAGTGATGTGGCAGTGCTATGCCTGGAAAACCCCAGGCTAAATCTGAAAAAAATGGAGAACTTGTCCTAGGAAGCATTTTGCAGCAAACTAAGTTTGTGTCTGCTGTATTTTATTGATCTAAGGTGCCCACAAAATGAATTTGACTGGTTAGTTTTAATGGATAATATAGAGTGCCTGATAAAAGAGCACATAAAACACTGATAAAAAGCTGTGCTATAACAGTGTAAATTAAGTATGAAGGAAGCTTCTATATTTTTGCAGAGTAACTTATACTCAATAACTTTCTAGTACTCGTGAAGCACTTTTAAAGTGTGCAATTTCTTTTGTCTAAAAAGAATGAGAAGCAGAGCAAGTAGTAAGTAGTCATATAGTATTTCACAAATGTATTTTCTCTTTCCTAGATTTTATATAATATGTCATACTTAGAGAACATTCTTTGCGACTTACATACACCACGAGGACTATACTTCAAAATATAAGCCATATGTATGGTATGGCACTTGCATGAAGACACAAATAAAAATTGCTTTAAAAATGTACGTCAAGTTCTTGTTTGCACTCTATGTTAAAAATCCCACAAAACATAAGAGCAAAATAGGACTGCAAAACCTTCATAGATGTTTACCGAGACTGAAAAGAAGGAATACCTTTTCGCCTTTTGACCCTGCGGGACCAGGATGTCCAGGTCTTCCTGTGACTCCCTGCACAACAGAGTATTGGTTTTTAATTAAACAATGAAACACAGTATTATTTTATTGCAGCTTAGTTTCTAAAAAAAACTTGTACTTTTTGAAGGTCATATAAACCAAATCACGCTTGTCCTCCAAGTTTAAATATTTCTCTTCTGTTTGATACAACAGCTGTGACCTTCTGAAAAGCCCTTTTCAAGGGTAAAACTTGCGGCTGCATTTTCACCATGGCAGACTAAATGCACTGACCTTAACTGACACTTCTTCATACTAAGAATCATGCTTTACTGCTAAAATGTCAATTTACATATTTGTCATTAAAATTCCTAAATGTGTTACAATTTTTGAAAGAAGGGAAGCATTAGTATTGTCAGCAACCTAGGAATAAATAATGATGATACTAATTAATGTGATCCCATCCAGTATGTAGAAAACAAAATTTTAAAAAAATTTCCAAGAGGAATTTTCTCAGAAATACCAACATTTTAAAAGATATTTTTCAGGGACTTTAAATATTGCCAGCTATTCTCATACTTCTTTTTATTGTGAAACCAAGCAGTTACTTGGTTTCAGCATTAAATGTTTTCAAAATGCCTAGCTGGAATTATTTTTAGATTTTTATTACAAACATTATTACTGTAGCTTGACTACAAATACATAATTAATTGCAAGTTTGCACATCATAAGTCATGTAACCTCACAGAGTCTCTAGTAATGCCAAAACTCCAACCCATTTAAGTTACATAAACTTTGAGCCAGACAATGACAGTATTTTCAGTAACATCAACTCACAACATAGCTTATTTTATTTTGCCTGTGCGGGTAAGATTTTACTATTACGCTCCTAAAAGCCAAAAGAAAGAACAAGAAACTAAGAATATGAAGTTTTACTAGATATTTATAGCAACCTCTGCAGAGATAGATTAGATCAGAGGTGATACCACAGACTTACAGATGGCCCACTGGGTCCTGGTATGCCTGGCAGTCCAGGAGCACCTTGAAGGCCCTGGAAATAAGAAGATCATATGTCTATTTCTTCTCCCACTTACACTTCAAAAACTCCTTACATTCAGCATGTCCAGCATTAATATAACTATAATAAAGCACGTTTTCATCTAAAACGTTGGCATTATTTTTATGAATGAAAAAAGACCCCACCATGCAGGGAAGAGATTATTATTGAAAAAGGTTAGAGGCAACTTCCTGCTTGACTGATAAACACCACGTGCCCTTCAACCTTTACACTGTTAGCTTATGTCCTGTGTTATGTGTCAGCCTTTAAGAAGGCATGGCTAAGGGGGGAGTCTAGAAAACCACAGAGGTCAGGAGCCCTGAAACAGGGGCTTTGAGGGACAGACTGAGGGAAAACTTCAGTTACAAATAAATGAGGAAAGATGTGGAGATGGAGAGAGATACTGAATTCCCTTTTCTTGCTCCTACACACAGAGGGCATTGATGCACCTCTGCAATTCAATTGCTAATGTGTTCTCTGCTCATTTTGAGTTAGTTTACTTTGATGGTACAGTCACCTGGAAAATTAGTATGAAGCCAAATGAACATTTTCTGTAATTCTTATGTTAGAAAATGCCCCCCATGAAAACATGAATGTTTGAAAAAAAGGAAGAGAACAAAGCTTCAACAAAGATTAAATGGTTATTCAAAAACATGCGGAAGTTAATGAGTGCATTTCAAAGAGCTTCCGGTGGGCTTCCTCAATCTTCCTTCCCATTCCCATGCTATCCAAAACATAAAAGTGAAAAAAAATCCATTCATTTAAAAATTTGTAAAAGAAGTTACTTTAAAACTTTGTAAACTATTCCACATGTGTTTCTGAAAATAAATTCACTGGCATCCTCATTATGTCATAATCAAAAGCTACTGCTAAACACTGAAAGTATCAGAGCTAAAAGGCAGCTAACCAGCCATCAAACAGGGAAGACGTGCTGGAAGAGCTACCTTAATAAGACAGCACAGCACCCTACTGAGTCAATAAAAAACATTTAGAATTAATGTACTTTGGAGTCCTTCAAAAAAACCTAACTGCCATAATCTTGCCTTTCCCTTACTGCCTTCTTAATTGTATCTAGCATCTCCTTTGAGTCTCAGCAGCTAATTGTCATCTGAATTGTTGAAATTAGTGTGCTAATGCCCCAGACTGCTAAGAGTTGCATTGTAGAGGCACCCTATAAGGCACACAAAGGATGCGTTACTTTCGCATTTATTAAGTACAATTCTGTTTGGGCTTTGTTTATGGATGCCCCATAAAGTACATGTTCTAAATCCAACCTCAGGAGGCACTTGCTTGTAAGAAGCAAAGACATAATGAGCTCTACAGATTGGGTAAAAACAAGAGGAAAAATAAGCACGATCCTTTAGTCTGACGGCCTGCTGAATTCTGGGGCAAAGCAGTAGCAGGAATACATAACCAATGCTTCTGCTGCATCTTTTTTTTTTTTTTTTTGGCTTGTGTAACTGTTTACTTTTGGAAGCCAAGGATCCTGATGAACATAGATTTTTAAAAAAAATTATTCTCATTCTACAACTCTTTCAAAATTCTTACTGTATTATGACCTTAGATCAAAGAAATCTAAAACGGTCCTAAAGCATTACAAACCCTCAATCAGTAAGGTCTAAATTCCTTTCATGTTTTCCAGGTACTTTCTCTCGTAGCCAGCACTCCCAAATTACAACCGAGTGGTGGGGATCTAACAGTGCCAGTTAAGTATTTTGGAATTTCAAAGCATTCACCAAATATTTCATAACAGACTACTTATTTTAACTCCTTCAGTGGGCTAAGGTCACTAGGAAATTAATTTTTCACTCACATTAATTTGTTTAATAGTTTCTGCTGTGGTGATTTTTTTTTTTGACAGAGATTGGTCTTGAACTGCTAACAGCAGGAATTTCAATCTAAAATGAAAGCTATAGCAGCTATTTTGGATTTGGCACCACAAGTCACGTGGCTTTTTTTCCCTCTCCATAATAACATAAAAATAACAAAATACTGTAAATGTTTTAAATTCAGTCTCTTCAAACATTTCCCAGTGTCCGCTTAATAGCAGAATCTGCTATGACCGTTCATATCAGAGTGTTTGCGTAATGGAATGTTTCTGAAAGTGAATTTTAAAGAGGAACTAACACAATGAAAGCAAGTATGCTCTAAAACATGAAGTATTTTCTGAAAATATTCGGCATTTGCCTATTTATTGCTCTATCCCATACTCTTAAAAATTAGCATTTAAATGTATGTGAGGCTTTAAAATATACGAATGAGCAAAAATCCTGTGACAAAAATTAAAAAGATGTTATTTAATTGAATAATAGCATTTAATCTTGTTGAAAATTTGGAATTGAGGGCTATTTATGACTATACACTACTACCTCAGCAGTTTTAAAGAACTGTATAACATTCTGTAATTTCATTCTCATTACAGATCTACATTCAGGTTTAGACAAGAATGCAACCGCTATAGAAATGAAGTAATTTTACCTCATCACCCTTCTCTCCGGCAAGCCCAGGAAATCCACGTTCACCTTTGCTTCCCTATGAAAACATAACATTCAAACAAATACCTTCTGTTAGAGAACAATGAATTTCATGCTCTGGGGGGCATTTTATGACCCACATTTAATATATATTAGTATGAAGTCCTCACAGCAATAGTGCCAAAAACAGAAAAAAAGGCTTAATACTACCTGAAAGCTTTAAAATATGCCTCCCACTGAGATGAAAGGAAATGAGTGGTTTTGACCTAGTAGGTAAACTGGCCAAAAGGCCCGATCGAGACATCTTATTAACACCAAAGGGCTTAAATTCTTGCTGAAACAGAGAAAGTACAATTTCATGGACTATAGATATACGCCAAATCATGTGGCGTTTGATCTGTTTAGAGCGAAGCAGAATTTCGACTGACGTCAGTGAAATGGCTGCATTACTCCCATGAGAACAGGGTGTGAAGGCACAGGGTGGTCCAGCTGTTGCACAATTGAGGAAGATACTGGAAGTTTCCTTCTTCACTGAAGGATTCTTGCATGACTGACTCACCTAAAATAAGCCTGTAGATGGCAATGCACTACTGGACAGCCAAATCTGAGCTAGCTTTAATGGACACAAGACACTATCCTGGCTTGGGATTCAGCTTGGGCTATTTCGCTCGCTTTCCTGAGAGGAAAGGTAAACTGACTGAGGAAGAAGACCGAACCATAAAAATAAATTGAACCCTTAGGCTGCTCAGATGCTACAGGGATAGGGATCAGACAAAAAAGTCAAGATTGTCCAAAGTAAGAGTCTGGCCTTTTAACAAACAAGAAAGCAATGTAAAGTACTCTCCAAAACTTACCTTTGGCCCTTCTCTACCAGGGATGCCTGGAGGACCTCTTATGCCAGGATCACCCTGAGGAACAAACAGAAAGCATAGTGACAGATAGCCATTCTTGTGACATAGGCAGTAGGTCTGATCTATGCAGACCACTTCCTTCCTGCCTTTGTGACCATCCCTTCATTTTACCCCAAAGCCTTCTCTTCAGTCCTTTCTCTCTTCTACACAATATACTTGTTCCTTCTTTGTTTTCCTCCCCATCTCTCACACACTCTACTGAAACCATGCTAACAAATTTTTAGCTTCATTTTGAGAGGACTCATAAATACTTTCATTTTGGATAGTCCAGACACACCTGCATTTAGATTTGAGCAAACTATCTTCCTTTCAAGGATCAGGTAGAGATGAAGGCTACTTGCTACTCTTGCCAGCTTCAAATCTATAGTTATCTCAAAGTAAATGATTCCTGCTTTGTTGAGAGAAGCATTTTCCAGCTCAATTACCATCTTATAGAAGTGCTAGCCACAAAACACAGAGAAATGAAGAATGAAGTATAAAGAATCAGTAAGAGAGAGAATGACAAAGAGGTAGAGGAGCATGTACAAAAAGAATGAGGGAAAACCCCAAATATACACATAAAAGAAATCAAATTTGGGAATGAGAAAGTCAATAAACCCTAAGTACATGTATTAATAAAGGACAGTAGAATAGGATAATCTCTCTCTTCAGAAATGATATGTGCTTTTCATATTGAAATCCTCCTGAGCACACTTTTCATTCTGGAATATGACAGATAATTTCAAATATTACTATTTTTCAATATAATACCTTAGAAAGTCTCTTTCATGGGCACCCCCTTGCCGTGGGGAAAGAGCTTGCGTGCCCTTGCGAAGTTGAGAGCTATGCTGGTGGTGGCATATGCCTCCGGTAGGGTCTCCCAAGCCTGACAGGTCTCAACTGAAGGGTCAGACAAAGTGTGTCCACGGGCAGGATGGGCTCACTAGCCTTCGGGCAACCATCCTAGGAGAAGGACAACTCTAACTCCAAACCCGGGCAGATGGAGCTCGTTTAGCCCTGTAAGGCCATCCATCTAAGAGAAGGATACTCTAACCAAACCTACGACCTGAGGACTTCGCTGTCACCGTCCAAGCTCGCTAGGCCCTGGCAGATGAACCTCAGGTGTAAAGGGTGGGGCCAGTCTCGCGCACGCTGCGCCTCACCTAAAAAATCCACCGCGCAGGCTTGAAGGGTGTACTCACGTTTACAAAGCCCTGTAGCGACAGGCAAGGGACGAAACGGCAGGTGGAAAGATGTCACTGGAAGCCGCAGACCCAACCCTGCATGCAGGCGGTTCAGGACATTGGTCGCTTGAGACTGACCCGGGAGATGACAGTCTCGTTCGGCAGCATCCTGAATGACCAAGCAGCCTTTTTCAAGGAGAGCACTGCTTGCTCCACATGGAGAGGGGCCTAGAAAAGGTGGCCTAACCAAAGCTCATCTCCCTTCCAATCCGGTTGGCTAGCCGCGGCCAACGGACATCTTCTTCTGCGGTCAACCAAAGGCAAAGAGACAAAGGCATACACCTGCCTCCAAAGGTGTGTCCAGATTGACACTCGCATGTTGGAACATCAGAACCATGCTCGATACAGCAGACAGTGGGCGTCCTGAACGCCGTTCTGCTATAATTGCTCACGAACTGTCACGACTCAACATCGACATTGCTGCTCTCAGTGAAGTTCGCCTTCATGAGGAAGGCAGCCTTAAAGAACATGGTGCCGGCTACACACTGTATTGGTCAGGCAAACCCAAAACCGAAAGTCATCATTCCGGAGTTGGCTTCATGATTAAAAACTCCATCGCCTCTAAACTTGAAAATTTGCCAACAGGTCATTCCGATCGCATTATCTCCTTACGCCTCCCGCTACACAACAAGCAACATGTTGTTCTCTTCAGCATATATGCCCCAACTCTCCAAGCTGACCCTACAGAAAAAGACAAATTCTACACCGATCTGCGCCGCCTTACTCAAAAGGTTCCTGCAGATGATAAGATCATAATCCTTGGTGACTTCAACGCCCGAGTAGGTAAGAACTCTGAAGCCTGGAAAGGAGTACTAGGCAAGCATGGAGTTGGAAACTGCAATGACAACGGTCGCCTCTTGCTAGAGTTTTGTGCTGAGCAGCAGCTTACCATCACCAACACTATCTTCCAGCAGAAAGACAGCCTGAAAACAACCTGGATGCATCCTCGATCTAAACACTGGCACCTCATTGACTATATCTTAGTGCGCCAGAGAAATGTTCGCGATGTCTGTCACACCCGAGTGATGCCTAGTGCAGAATGTCAAACAGACCACCGCCTTGTGCGCTGCAAACTTAACCTCCACTTTAAGCCCAAACCTAAGAGGGGCGGCATTCTGAGGAGGAGGCTCCAAGTTAACAATCTTCAAACAGCTGCAGTGAGAGACGGCTTCCAGGCAAACCTTCAAACTAGGCTTGAAGACTGTCCCATAGACTCTTCTCCTGAAGCGCTTTGGCAACATATTAAAAATAGCATCCTGCAGTCCTCCGAAGAATTCTTAGGGTTCTCCACAAAGAAAAACAAAGACTGGTTTGATGAAAACAATCCAGAGATCCAGGAATTGCTGGCAAAGAAGAGATCTGCTCACCAAGCACACCTCGCTCAACCATCTTGCCAGGTAAGAAAAGCAGCCTTTCGTCTTGCATGCAGTAAACTCCAACAGAAACTTCGAGACATCCAGAACAAGTGGTGGCTCAAGCTAGCAAAAAAGACTCAACTATGCGCAGATTTGGGTGACCACAGAGGATTCTATGAGGCTCTGAAAGCAGCGTACGGACCCACACACCAAGTTCAAAGCCCCCTACTCAGCGCAGATGGCCAAACGCTTCTCACAGATAAAACCTCCATCCTGAATCGATGGTCTGAACACTTTCAAACTCTCTTCAGTGCCAACCGTGTAGTCCAAGACTCAGGAATCCAGCTCATCCCAAAGCAAACGGTGAAAAATGAATTGGATATAGCCCCTACTATGGGAGAGACCCTTAAGGCCATACAGCAGATGAAAACCGGCAAGGCAGCTGGGGTCGACGGAATCCCGCCTGAAATCTGGAAACATGGAGGCCAAACGCTCCATGCTAAATTTCACGAGCTAGTTGTGCGCTGTTGGGAACAAAGCGAACTACCACCAGATCTCCGTGATGCAATCATCATCACCCTGTACAAGAAAAAAGGAGTAAAGTCAGACTGCTCAAACTACCGAGGCATAACTCTGCTCTCCATTGCTGGAAAAATTCTCGCAAGAATACTATTGAACAGATTGGTACCCGCTATCGCAGAAGAACTTCTACCTGAAAGTCAGTGTGGTTTCAGAGCCAACAGAAGTACCACAGACATGGTGTTCGTTCTCAGACAACTGCAAGAGAAGTGTAGGGAACAAAACAAGGGTCTCTATGTAACTTTCGTTGATCTCACCAAAGCCTTTGACACTGTGAGCAGAAAAGGTCTGTGGCAGATCTTGGAACGATTAGGATGTCCCCCCAAGTTCCTCAAAATGATAATCCTGTTACATGAGGGGCAGCGCGGCCAAGTCAGATATGGCGATGCACTCTCTGAGCCCTTCCCAATAGCCAATGGTGTGAAACAAGGTTGCGTTCTCGCACCAACTTTATTCACAGTTTTCTTCAGCATGATGCTCCAAAGGGCCACGGCAGACCTCGACGAACAAGACGGCATTTATATCCGATATCGTACCGATGGGAGCCTTTTCAACCTAAGGCGACTGAAGGCCCACACCAAGACCCTGAATCACCTTGTCCGCGAGCTGCTTTTTGCTGACGATGCCGCCCTTGTTGCCCACACAGAAGCAGCTCTGCAGCGCTTAACATCCTGCTTTGCAGAGGCGGCTGAGCTTTTTGGGCTGGAAGTCAGCTTGAAGAAGACAGTAGTTCTCTACCAACCAGCACCACAAGATGATTACCATCATCCCCACATCACCATTGGCGAGTCAGAGCTTCAGCCAGTCCAGCAGTTCAGCTATCTGGGTAGCATCATCTCCTCAGATGCCACGATCGACAAAGAGATAGACAACAGAATAGCAAAGGCAAACAGAGCTTTCGGAAAACTCCATAAAAGAGTCTGGTGCAATAAACACCTGAAGAAAAGTACAAAGATCAGTGTCTACAGAGCCGTGGTACTGCCTACTCTTCTGTACGGGTCTGAATCATGGGTCATCTACCGCCACCATCTGCGACTCCTCGAACGCTTCCATCAGCGCTGCCTCCGCACAATCCTAAACATCCACTGGACTGACTACGTGACTAACGTTGCTGTCCTTGAACAGGCAGACGTCACCAGTATTGAGGCCATGTTGCTGAAAACGCAGCTGCGTTGGGCAGGGCACGTCTCCAGGATGGCGGATCACCGCCTCCCTAAGATCGTGTTCTATGGTGAACTTGCCACCGGCTGCCGCAAGAGAAGAGCTCCAAAGAGGAGATAGAAGGACTCCCTGAAACAACACCTCAGCCTAGGCCATATTGACCACCATCAGTGGTCCACCCTGGCCTCCAATCGGGAGATTTGGAGACACACCATACATAACGCTGCTGTCTCCTTTGAGAGCACGCGTAGAATCAAGCTCGAGGAGAAAAGACAGCGCAGAAAGAACCGTGCCTCGACTATACCACCCAAGGAGACCCTCCGGTGTGCTCTTTGCAACCGGTCTTGCCTATCGCGCATTGGCCTTTTCAGCCATCAACGTGCTTGCAATAAGCGTGGGCAAAGCCCTTCCCAAATCTTCGTCCGCGAAGCCAAGCCATGATGATGACCTTAGAAAGTCTAGACTATTTTCCCCAATCAGTGTATTACCAATATTATCGCTACAAAGTAAGTGGAAAACGGGGTACAAGTTGTAGTAATTCATACTGTGGACTGAGTGCGCTGAACAGGCACTTGCTGGCTACCACCTCACATAGCCTTTAAATGCTATTTTGTAAATTTCCTACATAATAAATTTCTTGAGTATTTTTTAAAAACAAAACAAAAATCAACAAAAATATAGAAATTATTTTAGGCTAGCCAAGCAGGTCAGAATTGAACCTATGGAAACTTTGAAGTGCATATTTTGGTTTAAAAAGCATGCTTATAGCAAACAAATACATTTAACCTCTGCAAATGTTTACCTTCAGTATAGCACCCATGTCTCCCACAAGTGGCAATGCAATCTGAAATAAAAAAAGGAGCTGCAGTTAATATTTTACACAACACTACATATTCTGATGGGTTCTCATTGCTTCTAAAGTTTTTATTGTTACATACACAACTAATTACATATATTGGTTGAAGCTACTTTTAAATGAAAATGCAGAAGAAAAAAATCAGGGTTTCAAATATAGTTAAGTATTACTGTTTATCCAACCTAACAATGTAATTCTTGGTTACAACTTCAACAAAGTAAATTCAACTTTAAAATAAGAATAATATATTGTTTTTATAGCATACCAGCAACAACTTACCACTATTGGAAAGTCTCGCTGACTTTCTCACTTTCTCAATTGTTTTCCTTCTGCTCTCTCCTGGGCCTTGACTCCACTACGAACTATAGCTTGAATTGTGGAGATGCCAAAGCTAACTTCAATGAACTAGTTCAGATACTGGAAATAATCCAGCTACGGCAACATGAGCAACCTATGTAGTATTTCATCCTGCCTTTAAATGCTAAAAATTAGTGCAAAACTCTGTGCTGCCACTGCTAAAGTGCTACCAGTACTAAAGCTAAACCATTTAAAGCTCAATCAATAGGTTTGTACTGTACTGCAATATATCTCAGATTTCCAAGTGCTGCCATTAAATGTATATTTAAGACTCCCTGTAAAAACTGATTGCTCACAAATGGACCCTTCAATTACCAATGCTCATTTCTTCTTCTTGCAGTTGCTAAAGCAAAAATAGCCCTGGGCATACTACAAAATTAGACACATTCAAAATTTGTTACTGTTTGCTTTTTCAGTCTGTTTCAGTCATTTCCATCTTGAAGAAGAAAAATAAAACGTAAGCGCTCTTGGTAGCATATTAGAAAAACTGTCCGTTGGTAGCTATAGATGTCAAACACCAGCCCAAGAGAAGCACTGCTGAATGTATTTAACCAGAAGCATAATCAGGAGTGCACCATTTTCAGGGTAGCATCACCACCATTGAAAGCACTCTGAGAAGTTTTCTAGGGTGAGGCATAGCCACCTAACACAATTTAAGGGTATAACTATGTAAAGTATCAAGTCCATCCTCTGCACAAAGGTAAACTGTAGGTAGACAGCGTCACCTGCTTTCAAAAACCTGTAACAAGGCGTAAAAACAGCCACCACATCCCTACACGGCCTGACTTCCCATCCTTCTTCTTGAGACAACATTTTACAGATAGGCAGGCTATTACCATGTCACCTGTTGGTCTTCCTGCTGGACTACACAAGCCTAATTTTGCCAGCCTCTCTTCTTTCATGATATTCTTATTTTAGCTACAACATAATTTTATGGTACAGGCCCCCAAACTCTCAGTGTGAAAGGTCCTAACAGCCAGCTGCAAGGGCACACCAGGAATGAGAGCAAGCCTACCACACCTGTGCCATACAGTTCGTCTGCTCTCTAAGTACAGCAAGCCCAGCCTAACTGCACACATACTGCAGAGTGCTAGCTGAGTATGCTGAGCTCAGTAAGTGTATGATATACACTGGGCTTTGAAAACGTTTAAAAGGCCTTAATTCTCCAGACTCACTCCTGATTGCTACATCTTCCATTAAAAACATTCTCTCCAAAGAGAAGAGTATTTCAAGAGTGCAAAAGGCAATAATTCTGTTAGACAGGTCTGAATGGTAAAACTTACTGTTTAACAGCATCATCAGATTTTTCACTTACATTTAGTTTACAGCGTACTGTGCCTTCCAGACCTATTCTACTTACGGATTTTGTTCCTTCTTATTAAGCACTTTATGCTCTTCTGTCTCAACTTTGATCTTGTTGATTTCAGACTCTCTCTGAATTTTAAGTTTTCATTGTATTTTCAAACAGCTAGCAACCCTTCCCAGTCCAGCTGCAGAGTTTGTATCTACTTATCCTAATCAAATTAAATCGCTGACAAGAACCAGGCATGGGAGAGACCTCTCTTTCCAAGTTTGACAGTAATCTGCTGATAGACACTCAAATCCATATTTTTCGATAAGCATTAACTATATGGCAATTACTTAAAAAGCATTTCTTTGCTTGTTTATAAAAACATCATGAAGACAGTTTCAAAGTTTTATTGAAGCCAACATGACTATTTCCCTGTGTTTCCCAAGAAAGTTAACCTTTCAAAGACAGAAATCTGATTTATTCCATGACTGGTTCTTAACAAAATTATGTCATCTTGTCTTTCCACTTTATCACTCATATCACTGGTACTTAGAATTAAATAATAATTAAAAAATCATATCTTTCTTGCAATCATTTGTTCAACTGACATGTTACACTCTGGTTCCTCTTCTATTCACCTTCTATGAAGACACGTTTTCTGTCAGCACCTCTCCGTTCCTCAAAAGCTGCATCTTTCTTGAAGTACTCAAAAGTATCTGCTAATCCTTTTGAGACTGCTTTGGTTCATTCTTTGAGTGAACTACACCAGATATTCAAGCTGTAAACAAAACCTCTTTAACGAATTTTTTTTTCAATTAAATTAATTAAAATTCATTTTATGTATTCTCTGAAAAGCATTTTTTTTAAGTGGATAGAGAAAAGACACTGACTTACTCAGCTTTCTCTGCCCAATCTATAATTTGATCTCCATGATTATTAAATAATAGACTTTACTGGTCTTTCAAAGAATTGTACTCACAATGCCTTTTTCTTGTTGTTTTTATATCTGTTCCTAACTGAAGCTCATTTTATATCTCAGCCTTTGTGACTGACTTGGGTTCTACCTTCATGCTCAATGCCAGTGATAGACCTGCTTTTACATACTGGTTTCAGGCCCTTGAGAGGCTACTGATACTCAAGTGTCTCTTAAAGCACTGGAGCAGTTCACTAATGCAGGAACGAAGGAACCAATGGATCAGAATCACCATCCTGATCCCTGATAATCAACAGTTTATATGTGCTAGCTAGTTCCCAGGCTCTTCTCTGCAGAAAGCTGACTATTGTCTCAGAGACAAAATATTTGTGTGAGTTTGGGGCTAGTTTATCCCTCCATAAGCTCCTTGTTGGCAATTCTCAGGCCTACTTGTGGACTGCTGGGCACCTGTACCATCAAACATTTAACTGAAAGCACGATACGTTTTACTGTTTAACACCTTCCTGCAGCAGCTCTGGATAGAAATCAAGTTAAAAAAAAAAAAAAAACCAAATTATGTAATCACTGAAAAATCAAATTAATTAAATTAAGTGGACTTCTAGGTTATCCCACTTCCTTTAAATTTAAAGAATTTGCTCCAAAGCAAACGCACAAGCATTCTATGTATACGTACGGGATCACCTGGAGGGCCTGGTAGTCCTGGCTTTCCATCTCTTCCTGGAGTGCCCTAGAAACAAATGTAAAATTTGATGGCCTTGAATCATTGATGATGGACACATTACTTCTTGCTGTATACATTGAGAACTGTGACTTACGTTAATACCAGGGGTACCTGGAGTTCCTGGTAATCCTGGGGGTCCCCTAGGGCCCTAAGAGCAGGAAATGTTGTTGAGGATTCAAGAATATTTTTCTTTTACTGTAAACTTCTTAAACTAAATTAATGTTTTTCATATTAAAGAGAAAACTTATATCCTACCTGCACACCTGCTGATCCAGTTGGACCTACAGGACCCTGCAAGTAAACACCAAATAATCAGTAGTTATACTTTTTGGGATAAGAGAGATTAACTTAATTTAAAAATTCCATTTTTTCAACGCATTAAAAACTTGCTCTAAAGTTTGGATTTAAATCCAAATATAATTCTGCAAAAATTGGAGAATTCAAGATTTTCTTGAGGCCCATTTTTAAGGGCAAGTAATACCAAAGAATAATGATCTGTGAAGAAACTTGTTCTTTAGCTAGGAGATTCACAACAAAAGCTGATATTCAGTTGAATAAAACCAAATGAGGTTATTTAAATATAAATGGATAAATTTTAAATGTAGATTTGGAAATAATTTAACCTAATAAACTATTTTTAAGGTTTATTACTTTAGATTAAGATTTCAGTGAATCTCTAGTCACCTTTGTCAAACATTTTCTCTCTGTACCCGAGTCCTGCCAATAAACTGAAATGCATCAGCTGAACGACATTGGTTTGGACTGAACTGAGATCGACCTATTCACCACAGCAGAACTCTTGTAATACATGTACCACCTAATGTCTACAGTACCAATATAATCAATTTTTTTACTGAATACTTTGAAGACACTGCAGATGGCTTTATTTAAGGGCAATAGAAAGAAAGCTTGGACACAAGCTGAATAACTGAAACAGCTACTGCTACACAAGTTATTTAGTATGAATGCTCTAGATACACTGCACCAACTTGCTTCATGTTTGAATTTAAACTGCACAGAAATGCGTGAAGCAAGCTGTGCAAAATCAGGACTTTACTTTTTCCTGGCATAATACCAGGCACTGTAAGGTTCTCATTTATAAGCCATAGACCCAAGCTTGTAGTTAGCAGTCATAACAAATGCAAAAGCTAGGAGCTGATGCAAAGCTTTCCACATCTCTTCCATGTGTCTTTGCCTTTTACAGTACCAGCATGGATTTCAAAATGCCACTATTTACAATGTTGAATATACCTGTTCTCTTGTACCAATACTCAGGCTGGATTTTGCTGACAACTGCATAAAATTGTGGCTTAGAAACAGACACAGTTAGTCTGAAGATGTCTCAGCACCACCACTAGGAAGCTTATGGGTAAAGTAGCCATTGACTCTTTCCATTCTCCAAGGTTTCCATTTCTCACTTAGCACTAGATCTTTCTGGTTCTGGATAAAGGGAAAGGATGCTGAGTTGGGAGTCGAGTCAGAAGGGAGTTCACGGCATGGCTTTTTACTATGCTTTGCTTACTTGTTGCAGTTTCTCAGCGAAGCACAGCGAGAAGCCCAATTTCTGGGCATTGGTATACTTACTGGTGATCCCTGAATGCCTATTCCAGGGGGCCCCATCTCCCCAGGTGCTCCTTGTACACCGGGTAGGCCTCTTTCTCCCTGAGAAGGGTACAAGACTTTCAGTTACAACTGGTCCGAAAACGTAAACGTGATTTTTTTTTTTTTTTTATTAAACAGAAATATTTTTTTTTTATATATACCTTTGGTCCTCGTGGACCTGGGTTTCCAGGAATACCAGTCCGACCCTAACAAACAAACAAACAAACAAACCAGGAAAAAAAAAAATTATGTTTTGAAGAAAAGAGACTAGATGAATTTTATTGCCAGCCTTTAGAAATAAACTATGACAGATTTACTTATGTCTGCCATGTTAATACCACTGTCACTAGAAGCAAGTGTAAGCCTTACGTTATTTCTAGACTATATTTTAATGCACTTACAATACATATTTCAATTTCAAAATTACATCCAAAAATAACTGTTATGATTTCTTTCATTACATAATGAGATTTCTTTAACAGTTGTCCCTACAAGAAATAAAGTCATAAAAGGTTTTTCAGATTTTGGACATACTGGTGTTCCAGGCAGACTTGGTCCAGGAGGCCCCATGTCACCTTTTGGACCTGGATGCCCAGGTGGTCCCATAATCCCACCAGGGTCCCCCTAAAAGATAAATTTGAAACACTAATTGAAATGTAAGAATTTTCTCTTCTGAAAAAGCTCTAAATATTATCAAGGCCATCCTAGAAAGTGTCAGTACTTTGAGAAGAATTAAAGAAACCCATCCCCCTATTTTCCTTCAACAAATACAGAAGAAGAGGAGGTGTGAACCACACAACCACAAGAATAGTAATGAGCATTTTCTTGGTTTTTCACGCTTGCGATTCACCTGATCTACATTTGTTTGTCCCCAGGCCTCTAATACACAGACTGTCATTAAACCCTGCCAATTAATTCACAGCAATGGGTTCAAATTGTCTTTCTCCAGCTATCTATCCCTAGTGCTGAAACCCTGATCTTCACTGTATTCCTGTTTACACATCTATTTCTTACTTCAACGCATGCAGCATCTCTTGCTCCACAATTCTACAACTCCTCCTGCTTACACAGGTGAATTTGCCTTTTTTGTCGTTGTTGTTGTCTTCTTGTCTTTTACATGTCCCTGCATCATTCTCTGTGAGTCCTTCTGAATCCACTACTTCCCATTTTACGTGACCAGTACATTTTTGTCATTGTTCCACAGTTATTTTCTTTTCCTGCCTTTTCATAACCTCACTTCTTCCAACTATTAGGGATGTTATTAGTTTCCCTTGTATCCCACAATGTATAAATACCATAACACATCACACAGCTCACAGCATGCCTGTATATCCTCTTTTCTCCCCTTCTCTGAGTCAACATACACACACATATCATTTTTAGCTCTTGCTGAGGTAGCTGAATTCTAACTGCAGTATTCCTACACAGCAAAATACTGTGCATTAAAGAGATCCCAGCCTTGGCTCGCATCTGAGACAGTATAGCTGCCCAAGTGCTCTGCCAAGATGAATATGTCTGACTGTGGCGTGGGATTTTACACATTAGTTTGGTTAGGACACTACGCTGAAAAGGCTGTTCTGTGGTCAGAACCTGAACTGACATTTCTGCACTGCACAGATATAATGTAAGAGCCCAATGCAACCTTCTTGAAATATTACAGCAATTTGGTTGCCAAATTGGCCCGCAGCATCTCCAAGGAGCAGACAGCGGGTTGCTGCTTGTACATTTTAAAATCAATTCATAAAGCAGCCACACAGATGCACTACAGAATGGATGGTGGAAGGTTACTTCAGAGATGACAGTCTAATACGCTCTAACAGATCAAGTTTTATTAAAAACATTTAAAACATACCTTGTCTCCTTTAACTCCTGGATTTCCTGGTACCCCGTGCTCTCCTGGTAAGCCCTGGAATTAATAAAAATATAACGGTACACTTTTATAGCTATTCCCTTGAAGATTATCTGAAATTACAGATGAAAATGAGTTTACACTAGATTATTTACTGTGCATTAGTATTGACCCAAAATCTTGAAGATCCTATGTTAATGAATGCTTCTTTTAATCAAATATGATTGGCACAGACAGACAGGTTTATTTCTTCAATTTCAGAACAATTCCAAGCCTTGAAAAGCTCTAATTTTTTTCAAGGAAGGCAGTAATAGGTACAAACTTGAGTTTTAATTAACTGTCCCATCTTTCTTGCCTATGAAGGGTTGCATGATTTCCTGCACTAGTTAATTATTCAAATTCGTATCTTAAAAGCCTCAATGAATTCCTACTCCTGCACATTATTTAATCCACCAAACTCCTTTAAAATGTTTTATATACTTAATGGACAGACAACTATTTTCAGCAAAATAAATTTATTCCAGCCTTTCTTTTGTCTAAATCTTCTCATCTTTCACATTTTTATTTTAACTTCAGTATTTTCCCTCACTCTTTTCATGAAGGATTTGTTATAAATGCAGAAAGAACTAGATTAAAATCTAAATAGAAACTATTTAAAATAATAAGGAAGGTGAAATTGTGTTTTCTTACTCCACTGTAACAAATGCAGAAAACATTTTCCATAACCCTTCAATGTTATTCAACTAACTATTGTATCTATCACTTTGTTAAGAATACCAGTAATTTCCACAACAAATGATAAAATTGCTGAAACTGGACAGTAAAATCTAAGCACGATACTTAAACTGGAATGGAAAATGAACTTTCTAAGAAAAAGACAATTAAACACATATTGTTTTTATTTTTTTCTGCAGTGTAAAACTTAGTTTTAACACTGACATATGAAGTATGACAACACTTTCAAGCCACTAGGAGGGTTCAACAGCTGTGCGTTCACTCTCTCTGCTGTATTCTATCCTTAGTACAGACAGCTACTTGTTTCACTCAGCCATCCAAAGCACAAGAAAACAAAAAAAAAAAGTATGTTGATGAAAAATATTCTGCTTATACCAAAGCATTAGACTATATGGAAGTCTAAATTTACTGATTATGGATCAGACATCCTGTCCTACCCTATCCCTTTTGATACCAACATAGAATATTTACAGTCTATCTTCCTTTCTAAGGATTTCTCCTACTTTCTTTTTTGTTGGAACAAGCTTAAGGGATATCTTAGGAAAGAAGCAAGTTGAATCTGCTAGATGACGTAAGTGAAAGTAAAACAATTTTCACTGTTTCATAATTTTCATCGTGCGGCATAAAATAATTGTCATATTTGTTATTCCATGATGTTTCATCTTTCAAAGATAAAACAGAACAATGAACCTGGAACTAAACACATGTTTCTATAATATGTTTAAATATATGTTTTTATATACTAGAACTGTGTGAGCAAATATGAGTCTTCAAGATAATTTATATCTAGGATCTACATATATTGTACATAGTATTTATCTGTTCATAATGTCACTTGATCAAAGATCCAGCAGAACAGCAGTTTCATAAGCAGCAATTTATGAACTCAATGGGATGATGTCAACACAAGCAAACCAGAAATGCAGTATTTTGTTATCTTTCCCAGTAAGACTGGGGATCTATAGAAACAGAAGCACAGCAGGAAAGGCTTATGAACTATTGTTACAGAAGACAGGTAAGTGAGATACAATTTAAAAAATGTGTGCCTAAACTGAGTAGGAAAATAAGGTATAAAGAAATGGTCAGCAAGTAACACAGTACAAAATGATTACATGCAGATTTGAAGACAAGGTTTTTTTCCCTGCCAGGAGCTGAATTTGCTATACTCCAGTTGTCACTTCACTTACACCCCTAAGACTTTTAACAGGTCAACAATAAAAAGTCTGCCAGCTGTGTACTGCTCAGAACTGCATTTTAATATTAATGAAGTATATGACTTAAAAGTCTGTTCAGATTAAGAGTTCTCTTCCACCAAGTAGTCTCAGAGCACATGTGGAAAAAACCCTAAGACAAAATGCACCAACTTCTAGATGCTTCTGTTTGTAGAATTAAGAACAAAGCCAACCCACAGAGCAAAGCTCAAAATCGCAGTTCTTTTCAGGTGAATGGCCTAACTGCTAGCCTAAAGCCAAGATCTCCACTGTCTGCTTTTCTTGGTCTTCTTGGATCCAACCGTTCAAACCTCCGAAATGGTACTTTAAAAACATTTTATGGTTTACGAAGGAAGGGAAGGAGGAGAAGCAGGGAGAGGAGGTAGGTGCCACTTGTTAGGTTATATGACAACTGCTGTGCACCAAAAACTATTTTCAGTTTACATGGGGGATTATGCAGGACATAGTTGCCTGCTCGCTTATAAAGGGATTGCACCATAATTTGGAAGGGAGAAAGGCATCCACCTCCTCAGAAGAGGTCTTCTGCTACATTAGGATGTCAAGTGCCCAGGGAACTTGTGAGCTTAGTATAAAGGTGCCTAATAGTTTAAGATGATTCCTAGAGTACTCCGGATTGCGGTTTCACCCGTGCTCTTCCTGCCCAGAGGCACAAGAGCTACAGGCATGCCTGGATTTTAGGGAGGTGTCTACCAGTCTGAGGGATCCTGACTGGCCAGCAGACCCATCAGTCTGTTGCCCAGTGGCATAATGGTTACAGGAACACTAAAACCCCCATGAAGGAGGCCCCCATCATCTTGACAAACCCCAATCAGTTGGCAGACCAGAATGAGGGCATCCATAAACATAATAACTTACAGGCACATTAAAACTCTGCTGAGACTGCCCTCCACTGCCTTGACAATCCCAACCCATCAGTTTTGCACCCACAGGCACTTTGCATCTCTGGTGATGTGTCTTGTCCCCCCCTCTTCCACCTGGAGGGCCTCCCTCCACAACCCATGGTCTTGAGTAAACCACCTGTATCCTGCTTCTGACACCATTGGACAGTCTGCAGTAGATTTGGATATTGGGGTTTAAGAACCACTGAGATGAGAGCTTTTACCCTTCCTGATTATCTCACTCTCACTTGTTCCCCTGTAGTGTTATGTTCACTGGGTCCTGACTTCCCTTTCCAGCAAGGAGATTGCTGCATATCTGGGATGGTTGGACAGCAAGTTGGTTTGTGTTGTGCAGCTGCTCACAGTTACCAGTCTCAGGTGTTAGTGGCTAAGGTCCCTGGCGATGGTTTCCATGCACCTTCCTGATCTCCACGATCTTCCCCCCACCTCCAGGACCTCTTCTCCAGTCTAGATTTTTCCCTTCTTTCTTAAGACAACACCTCTTTCCTTTCAGAAACCCCTCTATTTTGGCACCACTTCTTCTTCTGGGTACCTTCACCCCTTGGTTCTTGCCTTCTAAAATAGTCTATGTGCAGAAGTACAACAGGTGAGCAGTCTCCAGTTGGTGATTCTGTCTCATGTCTCTTTATTAACTGGAGACCCCAGGATGTGCCATCTTTTAGTCCAGGAGCTATCATAATTTAAAAGCAGTCCCTACTGTTGCACCTAATAAGAAGTAGGCTTCTGCTTGAGAGTTCAACAGTTCTCACAGAGACACACAAATATACTTGTATTATCTGCTCCCTGTCAGTGTTCACAAATAAGCTATTTTTCACCTACAGTAACCATTTAATGGCTTTAGGTACTTTATGACTGTCAGTAAGCCCCTACACAATTAAATTGGAGTATCAACCAACAATCATAAGAATAATCTCTCATTTCACTTTCTGCAGAAGTATTTTAGTAATTTAATCTATTGCATAGTAATTAAAAAAGGAGTTTTTTATTAAATTCTTTCCAACCAACACTTCTACTCTGGCTAAAGTTTTTAATATTTTCCTTAATGGAATTACATCTTGCTCTGAATATTTTTCTTAATATGAAAACTATGAAATTTTTTATGAGTTTTACTCATAAGTCTGACCTAAACTCTAAGATAACAAAGATAATTGTTTATTCGGTTCACCTTATTAATCTTGACCACTTTTACAGGAAGTAACACAATTCAGAATAATACAAAAACATAGAAAGAAATAAGGAAGGCCGTGTGTTTAAATCCATGGGGTACTCTTACTTTCCCTGTTTCTTCTCATTTTGCTCCACACACAGTCCTTTCCAGATCATGATATAATATTAAAACTTTGCTAGAGATTTAATTTTCGCCTGGTCTTGTGAGATAAGAGTGATTTTTGTAGAACTAATTATCCGTGAATCAGACACTATAATTAGTATTATCATTCTTACCTGTTCAGATGGTAGCATAAGGACAAAAAGAACATAAGAAAATGGCAGAACCCTGTCCTGAGGCATCCCATACTACTGTGCTTTGACACCTGATTGCTATAGTACCACCCACAAAAGGAGCACCTATGATAACAGTAACTTCTGTGGCACAGCTTCACTGCCTAACTGTTCACATACCACACTTCTACAGCTTGGTGAAACTGCACAATACATACAACTTCTCCTGGCAGGCCCCTGGGTCCAACAGGTCCTGGAGGTCCTTGCAGTCCCTGTGAAATGTTACAATACACACTTGAGGTGAAAGTCAATACACTTGTAATTCATTGTAAAGCATTCTGATATATAAAGAGATTAAAATATCTGGCATTAAGAATTACATTCTATGTGGAGTAAGAAGTACTGATATGTACAAAATCCAAAGTATGTATACAAAGCAAATACAAAGGCACTACCTAAAGGAAAAGGCAAAACAAGGGGCAAATCAGGATTTCCTCCCTGAAGGAACAGAACTAGAAGTGATTTTTTAACTACATGGTTGGTGTTCCTTGTCCTTTTGTAACAGAGGTCATCAGAAGCACTCTGGAGCACTGAAAGTAAAGGGGATTGATATGTAGAGATAAAAGGATGACTTGGTGCAAACCCTATTGATCCTTTATGTCTCTATGAGCCTCCTCTGGAACGTATACAGTGTGAAGGTGACCTAGATTTCAACTGCAGTAACAACTATTATTTCAGTGGCTCCTACCAAGGAAGGACATTAGACTCCAAAGAGCAGTCTAAGGAGTCAAGAGAATAATTTCTAAGACCACACTTCTGTGGACCCTACAGCTGCATCTATTCCCCCTGGGACTTCTTTTGATGATCTGAGGAATTTGGGTACTAATCATATCCAACATGAATAGTGTTGGGTGGAGGTTAAATTTTCACAGTTTCCAATTCTACCTTTCTTTGATACAATTCAAGGCACGATGAGAGATTCTCAAGAACATTTGTGCTTCAGTTATTTTTTTCAAAGCAAGGCAATTGACATTACCTGCAATCTCATAGGATTAAACATAGGAACTGCTAATGTACTGACAGTGGTTTCTCCTTGCCTCTCTGATGGATAAAGGGAATATACCCAGCTATCAGTGGATTTATAATTGCAAAGTAAGTGCTCATATTCTTCAGTGACAAAATAATATTTGAGTTTTGCATAAATATTCCCTGCTGAGTGATGTTGAGATCAACAAGAATTCTGTGAACTAGAAGTAAAATAGTCATGATCCATGCACAAACTTTTGATATAAACTATTTGCATTCTTTGCCCTTTAATACTGGCTAGAGCTGATAGCATTCAGAATCTTCTTATACAACAGTATATAATGTAAATGGCTGTTAATACCACAAAAATACCTTTCACCTACCTTTGATCCTGGATTTCCAATAAGACCAGGTGGTCCAGGGTCTCCTATTTCACCCTAATGATATTTGAAAAAAAAAAAAATCCAAATTTAGTCTTCTGTCTCCCAGTATCAGCTATATACACCAGAGATGTATATAAAGCGTACAAGTAAAAAAATACCTTATTTCCTTTTGATCCCTGCATTCCAGTTTCTCCCTGAAAATAGCAGGTACAACCATAAGAAGTGAAACCTTTAAGTTCAATTAAGAATTTAATATGCTATCTTAAAATATTATAATACAGTTTGTAAACTTAACAAATATTAAGAAAGCATTAAAGAATTTCTGATGCCTTGTGCAAACTCTGAAAGGCATTCCTTTTTCAAACTACTTCTGTTTTCAGGTTTTCCTAGTTTTAAAGAAAAAATGTTTGGAAACACTACATTTGCTTAAGAGCTTCTCCAGTCTAAAGCCTATTCTTCACCACTAAATCTCTACTGGTGACACAGTATTAATCTCCAAGACCACAGATTATGACAGTATGTCTTATTTTCATTATTATAATATGTTAATCACAAGTATCTGAGCAACCTTCAGTTGTGTATTAAACAACATAACTAGATTTGTCAGAGGACAATAGTTAATTAAAAAGAAGCAACACAAGTAAACAGACTCTTACAGAATGAGCGTTCTGAAAATATCCTCCAAATTAACAAAAAAATTATGCACACATAAAATTGCTATAAGAAAACTGCCTGATATTAAATGCCACACTGGAAACTGGTAAAACAATTAAAACAATAGCATTCACCCCACATATACTTTTGTAAAATAACTGAAAGAAAGAACCATTAGGGAACAAAAAAAGCATGTCTTTTAAACTCAGTTCATGAACTCTACCAAGAACAGAAACGCTGAAGAACAGGGCTTCTGTCTTTTTTATTTATAACCTGTGAGAACTTGATGCATGTGTAAGAAGGAGACAAAACATATGCTATCCTACATAATCACTCAACCTAGCCAAAGTGTACAACGAAAAGAATTACAGCATGAAAATCATGTCAAGTTATTAACATCATCAATTCAAAACATAGCTATACTTACTGGATCTCCCTTGTCCCCTTTTTCAGAAGGCTCTCCCTATGGAAACATAGGGAAGAGGTTAACACTGATTTTTTTAAATGGTAAATAGTACATATGTCTGGTTCTGGTGAAGAGTCCTTCAAAAAAGTTGGATTTTTTTTTTTAAAACCTATGTAAATTATAAATATATGGACTACAAAAGTTTAGTTGAGGGATGATCTTGATTTCTCGATGAGCATGATATGCATGATTCTTTCAAACACAAGGGAGGGTCAGGAACATGAACTAAGAAGAGTGACAATGCATAAAAATCTGAGAAATTCTCAAACGTTAAGTGCTTTATAACAAACAAAATAATGAATCTGTCATATCAACAGACTAAAAAAAGTTTATGCCTGCACGAAAAGTGTTTATACACAAGAATATGACCTAAGAAACCAACTGGAAGCCTAACAGCTCAATAGTAAAATGCCTGTTATTCAGTAGATGAAGAACTGGATAGGTATATCACATGTTCACAGAAAAACACAATATACACCTATTCCCCAGTAACATCTCTCTACCCCAAATTATTCTGGAAAATTTAAGCTTAAACTACAATATATTAAATTAGGAAGTCTATTTATAAATTTTAATACTTTAAAGACTTCATTTTTTCATATAGAAATTGAAGATCACATTTGTAACTTGAAAAAGTATGAATGGCATCTAATTCGTGAGGCAATTACTGGTCATAAATTTATATAAACATAACTTTAAACTGGCATTCAGTAAAAGTCTGAATGTATTTAAAGTTCAGGACTTTGTGCGATGTTGGAACAGGGAAATTTACTTGCATACATAAATACACTCTCAAGGAAGGGCTTGGGTAAAATTACTAAGGACATTCAGAGACTGATAGCTTTTCCTATGCTCATATACATTTTCTTGATTCTATTTTCCAAGATTTGATTCATAATCAGTACATTCAGCCACCTTCTAGTGCCACACAAAAGTGCAGAAGTAAGCGATTAATTTACCTTTTCTCCTTTTGCACCGGTCATTCCCAATTCTCCTTTTTGACCCTTTTAACAAAATAAATTATATTTAAAAACTTTTCTATTGTAACAAACACAAATAAACTCCTCCTTCGGCTGTACTTTGTTCTGTGTAGGGCACAAAATCTTAACTTTTATTGCAAAGGAAATCTAAGACTTTAACATCTGCAGGTTAATTTAAATGACTGTTTTCTGTAGCAGATCTGCAGGCTTCTCAATAAAAAATGTGAATCCTGTGACATATCCAGAGACCTTGCCTCTTTTCTTTCAAGTTTAAAAGACAACCAGTTGTTAAAAATTCATTTGACTATTTAAACAGGACAGATGCCTATAAACAATACACTGTCATATGGTGTTGATTCAGAATTTGACCTCCACATACTTTTTAAAGGCTGGCTATAAATTTTTTTGGTATAGCAAGTCCCATTGTTACCAAGAAACTGATTTAAATATTTATGCTTTAGTATTAAAAATATTTTCTAAATTTCAACTTTTTTAGAGTCTTTTCCCCCTAGCCAGCAGCAGGCCAGCTCATTTGACTTCTCCTCAGACAGTGTTATAGAAATGACACATAATTCCTCCTGCATTTTCCCTTTCTGGTTATCATATATTAGAGGAGAAAGGCTCATGTGCTGCACATGCAGGATAGCAGGGTGAGCTGGGTACTGGACTATACGGATCAAAGAGCGAGTCATATCTAAAATCTATTCCTTCAAAGACCATTGCCACAAATCAAATAAAAGATACTGTGTCAAGGGTGGCAGAGACAGGTTAGATAGGCGCTTTGAAATTTCTCCAAATTCATCCAAAATGCTTACAGTATCTCCCTTCTGGCCTTTAGGTCCAGGGGTTCCAAGTAATCCTAGTAGTCTTGTATCACTCTGGGAAGAAATATCACCACAAAGATCAGAGAACAGAACACATCACCACTTCTTTACAGTAACAATTTATTTACCATAACGATTTCAGAAGTCCTAATTTACCACTAGAAAGGGATACTAAGTGCCTATGCAGTACATGTAAGTAATGTATTCCAGCAACACATCCTTTGACATGCATTCAATACTCCAGTCAGACTAGCAGAAGAAGAACAAAAGCACAAAAGGGAAATGACTACGTTGAATATTGCTATGCAAATCTGTGATTTTTTTTCTTAATGCAAAGAATATATTTTTATCCTCATTATTACAGTACATTTTCCAAGTATGTTAGAAAAGAACAATAAAAATTACTTCACTCCTATGACAAAAGCACAAGGCTTTTACTTTTGAGCAGCGAGAAATGTAAAATAAACTAATTCAAGTCTACTACAGTGGTGAGATAGAAGAAGAGGGAATGAATATTCTCAACAGGCTCCTCACACTGCTCTTCAAAGAGAAGAGACAGATCTATAAACCTGGGGTTCAGGTTTTAGGTGCTTAGGTATTACTGTGCTGCATCTATTTACTGTTCTGTGCAAGGTAAAGACACAATAAAATACAAAGCAAACTGTTTCCTCTGTACAAAGCCAGGCTCAGACTACCTAAGGAGAACATGTTTTCTTCTAATGACAATGGAAAAGGCAACAAAACCAATGACCCTAAAAAAGGAGCTCGAGTCTGGACCTGAGGAGTCAAATTTCTAGAACATCTGCCACTGGGCTGAATGGGAACCCTGAGCAAGCCAATTCCCCTTGCCACATTCCAGTTTCTGTATCTCTAAAATGGGAAAACATCATGATTAATATTAAAAAGTGCCATTTACATTCTGTTAATATTTTCAGAAGTTGATAACTGAATATAACCTGAACAAAATTCATACTTATTTTCTAAATGTTAATGTACTGAAGGATCTTCTTCAGTGTTTAGGGTTCATAACACTGTTACTATCCTAATTACCAAAATCAGCTCTGGAGCAAGTGGCAGATACCCAAAGAAGAGAACCTCTGTGTAGTGCTCAGAAGCAGTCAACTACCATTTGACTAGGAATAATCTAGGTGTTTGCTGTTATGAATATACTATAAATTATGATTTATTCTGAGTTGTGCATTTCTTTTGCATACATGGAGGAAAAAAAAAGGGTATTAGGCCAAATAAATACTTCTATACGCTTTGCATATTTATAGGTAATTTGCTCTTTACAACAAAATGCAAGTAAAGTATGCTGAAGAAAAAAAATTTAGAAAAGTAATTTTAATGAATTAGCCAAGAATAATCTATAATTATTATAAATTACAATAATTTAGAAACATTTCCTGAGCAGATTGTGATGTAATTTTGATTGCTTTGTGTTCAGGTTTCATTTTTGTTTTACGTGTTGGAGAACATTTTAGATTAAACTGATCTGTATGCCCCTTCCAGAGATGTTTAGAAACAGATTTGACTGAAGTGACCTCATATATATATATATATATATATAAAATTAGTAAGTAGAAAAAATGACAAGCAGGTGCCTTGAGAGTCCAGACAAAGGATAGTAACAGAGGCCTTAGAGTGTATAAATACAAATCATGAGGCATCATGTACAAATCACTGAAGGAACGTAATCTACAGAGCAGAGCAGAACTGGTTTCTTGGCATAAGGAAGAGAACAAAACGCATGTGTTAAAAACACTTGTGCTGAAAATGCAAAAGACATAACAAAAAGGAATATAAAAATAGTCCACAATTTGTAAGAACAGGTACAAAGGAAGAATAATGAGGGAAGAAATGTTCCAGCAGTGTCTTGCACCCCATTAAGTATCAATGCTTAAGTATCAACTTATCCTCAGCAGGTTCCCCTCACCTTCACTAAAGAAAGACTGCTGGTCTTGGTTTGCCATTCAGCACAATTTGCTGCTGCAATCAGCAATTGTATTTATAGTGCTCTCTTCCACTGTATACATGGATCAAGTAAAGGATACTTTTAGAGACTTGTACTCCAGCCTCCTTATACAATAAGGTGATTGATACTGAGTCAGAAAAGCTTGGTTGCAACAAAGTATTTAAAACCATCATGAAATTACAACTACTCATTGATACCATAAAGAAATCAGAAGAATTGCAAATAACCTGCCAAGAAACAGAGAAATTATAGAAAAAGAGACATTATCGATAACGATGGGTCTTAAGATCTCTCCCACTGATCTCCCACATTTCTTGGTAGCATTTCTCATGATTCCTAGAAAACCCAATTCAAAGAAGCCATAATAATATCCTCGGGGGAAAAAAAAGGATATTAAAATCCCTACAGTAACAAAAATGTGGTCAAGTTTAAACATTTGAATAAAAACAAAGAAGACCTTGTGATGTCATTGAGAACATGCATAAAATGTTGGAAGATGACAAGATCATTTCCTGTGGTGTAAGGAATCTCCAAACCCCCAGAATATCACTGAGATATCATCTTAAAAATGCAAATAATTGAGGCACACTGCAAATTATATACTGGAATGTGAAAGATTGCCTGGTACCTCCCAATGCAGTGAAAAAAAATTAGCGCTCATCTTTCTATGTAATAGTGTGAGGAAAAAAGGAAAGGTACTGATGCATAAATCTGCCTAAACAAACAATCAATGGCAAAGCAGAATTCACTGGCTTTTTATAGTTACACATTTTAATATTAAAAGAAAAGGATGTCTTCCAGGTTTGATCTGCATGACTTAAGGTATGATATACACAGTAACCTTTGTATTAAGCAAATATTCTTGTAATAGTGCTTCATCACTCTTTGAAAGAAATATAATTTTCTAATCTGGTAAGTTAGGTATTCACTTTGGCATCAATTAAGGAAAGTTGCATGATCTTTGAATTACAACCCCTTACAATGGCAGACACTATCATCGCTTAAACGATTTGCAAAACCTGTGGTAAAATTTTAAAAGTTCTGTTGCATGGAACACTGTCCTATGCAAGTTTCATTTTCTTTTCTATGAAATGTCTGTAGCTGCAGAAGCTTCTATAATCAAGACAATATATTTATTAGTGTATAATACAATATCAGGACAATTCTCATGGATTGATAGCCTCCTTGTCTTTCTATTCTACTCTTAGAATCATGACAGAGTAGGTCAATAAAGGAGAAATGTCAAGTATGGTTTAGAGCAACCTGGTTTAGAAATGGGGAGCTGCTGGTGCTCTAAGCTAACAGTTGGGTTGCTCACCCACCTCCTTTTTGAGTTATACCAAGCAGAAATACCTGAGTAGAAGATGGATTGGAAGTAAGACGCATGGCAGCAGGATAGATGACACAGTAGGTACGTGACTGGAGTGTGCACTGTGCCTGTACAGGGATGCAGAAAGGGGACAGGGAAGGATCTATCTTTTGCATTGAGTTGGAACGTGATTTGCAGGGATCAAAACTGTGGCCATTTCTACCTTAGATAACTCTTAATCATAAACGCACACACAGAGACATTGTATCAAATCATACCTCATTATAATGCTTGTTCAATGAGTCCAGAATTCCTTTCAGTCCAGAAGGACCCTATATGGAAAAACATGCATCAGAGGTAATTTTAATTTAACTCATGTTATGTTCACATACCTGTATTCAATGAGCAGTGATCATGTAAAAGGGTTTAGATTTTTATTTTATTACACAGTAAATTATTTTCTGTAAGTTCGCGATATCTTTTTTCAGGCACAGAGGAGGAGAGTCGGTTTCTAAATCCCTGAGTTTTGAAAACTGGCAACTTCTTTTGGAGAGAATTGGTCTGTCAAAGAAGGCAGAGGTGATGTCCATATCAATTTTAATACAAATCCCTTCTGGTATGAGCAGCATCTTTGTTCTAAGCATTTTAAAACTCTTTCCACTAACTCAAAGCACAGGTTTTGATGTAGAAGCAGCTCCCAGTTCGAGTAATCAGCTAGATTTTTAACTTAGAGTGCAAAAAGTGAAACTGAGAATGTCAGAATTCTCCAAAAGACTAAGTTCCTAGTTTTATTAGCATTGCAGGTTTATACTTAAAAACACACCTTTCATCAAGAATTTCAACCATGGAGAAGGAACTTCCTATGCAAATGCAGGCTTAGCATGGAGAGATTAAAAGGCACGTGCTTGGGAAAAATGAAACATTTTTACACATAATCTGCCATAAACCAGGCTCTCAATGAGATTTAAGTGTTGTAAATCAGGACAGAACACAAAAAGTTCAGTCAAGATCTTATGAACTAAAGCTCAGTTAAATTTACAAATTAGCACAGTATCTCTCTTTAAGTTGATATTTTCACATCATGCAATATGAACTACAGCCACTCACGATCGCTATAAGAAACAATTGAATACATTAATAAGATCATAATATACTTCATTAATTCACTTGGTCTGAATGACTTGTGTTTAACAGAGACAGAGCACAAAGGCAACTCTTCTCCTCTGGGGCTTTTTACAACTACAGACAATTTACCCAAAAGCTGCAGTCTTTTTTGTTAGTGCAGAAAATGTATCTGGCATACATGCACTCTAAGGATTCAATTTAGGAAATTGAATTCTATTCCGTTTTGAAAAGGGTTGTTACTCAAAAAAAAAAAAAATTATCAGTCAGAGATGCTATATGAGAGATTAGTCGGAGTTTTTTCTCACACAATTTAATTTTGTATAAGGTCTTTGTTAATTATTTTTTGTGCACCGTTATTATACATACATCACTCTTAGAAATATTCTGGTGTTATGCATTAGAACATGAAAACAGCTTTCTACACTTTCAGAATACGAATCTATTGAAAATGTATCCCATTTTATTGCTAAAGAACTATAAAACTATTCCAGGGAGTCAGGGATGAAAACTCTACTCACCCAAGATATAAACTGTTCAAGATGAAAATTCTGTTGTTTTCAACTGGTTAAGACTTTTGTAACAATAACTGCTGTCAAATTTGTAGCAGTGCAGCAGCAAGACTCCAAAGTATTCCTAGAAAAATTGAAACACCTACCCACTGATTTCAGCTAGGGGTCCAAGGAAAATACTGAAAAGGCTACATATTCTGGGTCCATATAAGCTAAAGAAGCAGGTACTACGCTTTTCTAAGGAGGACCTCAACTGTTTATTACTTCAGATGCTCATATATAAACCATCAGGCAATTCAGGAAAAAAGACGGTAAGAGAAACAGCAACGGTTTTGTCACTGTTGTCATTCCTCCTATCTGATAATTTCACATGTGTATAGAAGATGCTAACATCCCCTGGTATCTTTTGGCTGCTAAGTAATCATATTTTGAAGTGTTCTGACAAATCATTTAAATGAAGTTGGTCATGATTTGCATTCTTCACAGCAAAGCCTTCTCTGGCAAGATGCATCTGCTCCATAGGAGTGCACAGGATGGCAAAACCACCAAAGCTTTCCCATGTGCAGAAGATCATTCTGTGAAACTCTGGGGGCTTTCCTTACCAGTAACAGTACTCCCCTTGAAATACTCAAAAAAGATGAGAAACAGAACCATGATTTTGACTAACCAAACAGACTACGTCCTTGAGGGAAAAAATTTAAATCTGATGGAACCTAACTAATAAAAGAGAGGCAATTACAAAGTTCCCATGGAGTCCATAGGTATAAAAAACTAGAGAGAAGGTAAAGCCAAATTAAAGTCATATAGGCAAGATTTATTGAAACTCATGGATAAATCACTAAGACCTGGCAGAACATTATTGCAGCATACTAGAATAATACAGGTATGTCTTAAGACATCATTGCTAAATTCTGAAATATGATCCTATGGATTTTACTGTGATTACATTGTTACAGAAAGACAGTAATACTTAGGGGTCAGTATGAAGATTTGGAAGCCACATGACATATCACAGGTGCCTCACTCTTTCTTTGTTCCCCAACATCAGAGGAGATTCAAGGCCACAAATTTTTCCATTAATTTTATTTTGGAAGTGAATTGTCACTTCAACTCTATGTTGAAAAGTAACATCAATACAGTCATGATGTTTTGAAGGAGATGCTCACTCAATTCTGATTTCTGAAGTTAATGGCAGAATTTTTGCTTCGATATCCATATTAAAGATGACAATCTAGAATTGGAACTAAACTGTGATAGCACTGGCTGATTATTAGATGTCTCAAATTCAACACCATAATCCTGCAGTGTTGAATCCTTGAACCCAGAATCCTTGCAGGATTCCGTAATTCTGCAAGCAGTCAAAAACAAGAATTTATTCTCTCTTCTCATTTTCCACCATGTTGTTTCTTCTACTGTTTTTCCACAAATGAAAACTATTACAAGCACACAACCCAGGAAGGATTGAAAGTTGTATCTGCCAGGTATATTTTGAACATCAAATAAATCATTTTTTTGACAAAATGGAAAGCCTTTGTACATGTCACAGTTTTGAAAAACAGACATAACCTCAGAAAACCCCAGAGGTGTGTTTGTGACTAAGGCAGTCAAGGGGAACTTAAGGCATTCGAGTTGCACTCTTAACTATGTCACAGCCTTTGTGTTACCAGAGGTAAATCACCTCTCTGGTTTCAATCTTTCCATTTTCAAAAACTGAAACAAATTTAATAATTTTATCTTTCCATCATTATTTCTAAAATAAAATCAATAAGACAAGTGTACAACAGAATATACTTTTATTGAAGGGTGTTCTCCTAAACTCTATTCTCCTTCTTCCCTTCCCCACTGTTTCTCTCCACTAATACAGCGGCATAATCTACTCTGAATTCTCTACATAAAACAGAAACACTAGTATTGGTTTGCAAGTGGAGAGCAATGAAATTAACAGGAGTCGAAGAACCATAGTACAGGCAATTTCTAGCTTTTGAATGAGAATTTTGCACATCTACCACTTGAGCAGGGCTTCCTTTTCCTTTTAAATAGCAAGTAGTGTAACTGAGAGAAGTGAAGCACACAGAGGGTACAGTGGTATGAATAAGGAAAGAACTGAAAATGCATCCTGATGGTTTTCCAAAATTACAAACAGGTTTCAGATGTTATTTCTATAGACAAGGCAGGAATAGAAACACAGATGCTTAAAAGGAAATAGCTCCAACCTGTGAAATTATTTGGGTTTATAATATACTTTTCTCCCTTAACTTTTACAGTTCATCTGCATTTCTGTGAAGATGAGCATGATGCTGAAAGTCTACCCAGTCTCACAGTCCATGCAGTAAAATGAGTAACAAGTAAATTGCACTGGTTGCATCTCAAGAACAGGCCATTTTGGAGAAGACAACACTGCAAGTGACTCAGGGTAATCACTTTATCCATCTATTTCAGATCTCTGCCTGCCTGATTACTATAATATAAAAAATCGTGAACCTCAGCAGTGCAGATGTGCAATACTGTATAACTATTCCAAAGAGCAAGTGGAAACAACAATGAAGGCATGACATCTGCCACAATAGAATACATTAAATAAATTACATTTTGATATGCATTTTAAAACCTTAATGCATAGCAACAAGCAATATGACCAATCCCTGCCAGCCATTCCTGTCCTACCATGTAAGCATATCCAACATTCTTCTAAAAAGCAGCTGAAAGTCCAGAAATACCAGAAATGCTACTGACAATTTTCACTAATCATTGCTTTAATTTTCTGTTTTATTGTCATTAACTGATAACATTCATTCACTTTCAAAATACTGATAGAAGAATGACAGTATTTCCTGAGGCAGAGGAAATAATGATTTCCAAGGCAAACTGCTGGCTACTTAAGATAACCAGTTTGGTGGCACTGACATATATACAGAATAACAAGAGACCAAAAGCGTATGGAATTAAATGAAGAAATTCAAGTAGTCTGTGAACTTCTCCACTGCCTCATATGCAACACAAACAAAAATGAAACGCTATTTTAAGACTTTAAGAAGTAACACAAAGCTAATCTTTCAAGCAAGAATACTTGTCAAGATAAAAGATACGAAGTTCAGATGCTTGCAAAGCTAAAAGATGAAAGGAACAGCATATTTCAAGGGCTACAGCAATTGTGAAATAAATCTACCCTGGTTGCAAACAATAAATTCAGATGTGTTGGTAGAAATCAGCAGATTTAAGAGGATGAATAATTGTGATTGCAGTTTACTAACCTGTGATATAGCAGACCCAAAGTTTTGTTCCCGCCTTTGCCACAGACAGCTGTTTGGACAAGATGGCACATGGACAAATCAGGTAGTCCTGATGTTTCCTACCTTTAAAAATCAGCGCTGATAGAAATTTCCTTCTACCAAACAGCAACACTGGGCAGAAGTCATATCCGGACTCCCCCCAAAGAACACTCTTATACTAGTGGAAGTCTGTATCACAACTCTAGCTTGGCATTCTTTCTATTTTAAAAACAATCCGATGTCCCACGAAAATGGGAACTATTGATAAATGGAATTTCTCCAGTTATAACAGTTCCAGTAGGTTATTCCTTAATGGAGAAACCAGTAAACCTCCTTTCCCTGTCCTCTAGCCTACCTTTGTAAACAGAAATACCTGCTTGATGATTCATGTAAAAGTATAAATAAAATAAAAAACCACCACCAACAAAAAAAACCCCAAACCCCAAATCTCTCACAACAGACCATAATATGTCGAACAGTGCCAGACATCATGCAGCTACTTTCTAAGCAGGACAAATAGAAAAATAGAAAAATCTTCTTTTAACAGAACTCTACACAAAACCAGGCAGGTAGTAATCGTACAACCCAAGACCAGAAAAGCATTTTGCCTAGGTGAAGACTAGAACTGGGACACCAGCACATAAACACTAAGTTCAGACACCTTCCATAATTTTGCTTTTAAGTATTGAAAAAAATGGTGCCGGAACTAGAAAGCCAGTGCATTACACACACGCAAAATAAGCTTTGGTTTGCTGGTAACCCCTTCTGTGTTGCTAAATCCTGTAGATATTTTTGTTAGCAGCTATGACAGAAGAAAGTTATCAGGGCAGTTCTGCAGACAGATCAAAATGCTGTACTTACAACCTCACAGCACCCTACTATCAGAGCATTTCTTTTTGTTTCATAAAATCAGTGTTTCAATTTCAGTGAAGAGCCATGCCGAGCAGGGTAACAGCATGTGAAAGAGACATTATCTTTTTCAGAAGGCTTTAGAAGAAAATGCAAGCCAGAAAATGTATGAAATACATTTGACAGGTACAGATTGAAGGGTACAGGTACTTGATTTCACAATTATAATTTTCAGAATGCTTCTGAGATTGAAGTGAGTAGTGTACTAAACAGGAGCTTTAAACTGCTCTCAAGGCTCTTTAAAAGGAGAGAAGGGATCAAAAAGCACTAGAGGGAGCTGCTGTTCTACTTAACCTGTTTGGACTCCTTGTTTTCAGCATAAATTGTTACCTGCTGGAGTGAGACAAGTGTGAGCACACATATCAGCTTTCCAGTATTGAAATAACAGAATGGTACTCAAAAACATCGGACAGCAAGGGTGCAAACCATGAATTCTGAACCAGGAAGGAATAACAGAACACTTAAAAAGTCTGTAATATTTAATAAACTTCAAAAAAAAATACTCAAAGGAGGATCATCATCTGGGTAGACTTACAGAAATTTTTTTTATAATCCATCAATAAAAATCCTTATTGTCTCTTTCCTTTTTGTTTAATCAGAATCTGCTCCAAAGGGAAAAAATGACATAGAAGAAAGGATAAGGGAAAAATGAGACAAAAGAAAGCATACCTGGAATAAGTATGAGTACTTTTGTCACCAGTTGCCAATCAATCTATGTTTCTGACACTGATACAGGTTTCTGACCAAAGATGTGCAGATGATGTTAAGCATCTAGAAACTCACTACAAACATCAATTTTACTGAAAACCATCCCCAGAAATCAGGTGGTTGGGGGGGGGAAAAAAAAAAGGTATTGAGAGAGGGTTAGAAAAGTTTTAAATGGTGCCATGTGACAAATACTTAAATTATTATTTTAGCGAATCAAAACTCAAACCACTTAATAGTGCCCAATTTATCAGAATGCGGTCTCATAATCCCTTCCTGCACACACTTTTTTTAAGACTGTCCTTTATATCAAATCCCATGAGTATTGTGTCCTGTTCACCAAGTTATTCCTCAAGGAGGCAGAACTTTCCTTCTCACAGGTGTTTTTGTCATTATTAAACAGCTGGCTGTTCTATTACCTAGATTAAGTACTTAACATCACGGCATAAACTGATAAATAAATTAGGTAAATTTATTAATTTCAAACATGCAGTGTGTACTGTAGCTACCCTAACAATTAATGACTGAATCTCCTTTTTCTCAGATAAAAATTTCATATTCTTCTGAAACATCAACCAAACTTACTTTTGCTGTAGAATCCTATTTTTACGTGTTCAGTCAATCTGTTAAGCATTTTGTACCCGTATATGCTAAGCTTATGACAGCAACCACCCTGCAGGTGTGATAGTTCTGTTGCACTTTGGAAAGGCAAAAGTAAAGGCCAACAATAGTTCCATGTGCATGAAGAAGCTGCCACTACTTACTATTAGAAGAGAAGGGGTGACTGAGAGCAAAATACAGCAAAATTTAAAACAGTTTGAGCCTTGAAAAAGAGAGAAGATGGATCATGTTGAAGTCTTTTTGGTATGTACAAGCTGTAGCACTTTCAACATGGGGATACTGCCAATGCACATTAGCAGGCATCACTGCTTTTAGAGCATGTTTTTTTCTACGCACTATATTCTCAGTCTTGGAAGAGGAACATAAGACGCTGGCATAGCTGTATTCAAAGTAAGGACTGCATCAAGATAGTTATACCAGAAACAAATACTTTTAACTAATATTTAGGCCATGACTGCTTAAGGAATGATTTTCTGATATGTAGTGCTAGGCTACAGTACCCATACAGAGCTCCTTGTACAGATGCTGTCATGCTCACAAAGTTGAGCTTTCTGCTTGCTGTAAGAAAATCTGAAATATGTCTCAGTAAAAAAGTGCAATTTAGCTTCCACTGAAGATTTCTGGCATGTCTATCAAGGATCATACGTCTTCACAAGCCTGACCTGCCAGCGAATTTATGAAGGCAGAAATCTGTAATGGAGAAATAGCTTTTCACTGGTTCACAAAAAGCTAAGTAGATTAGGTTTAACATTGACTTCTGCTGTGGTTTGCCTTTTTTTTCCTTCCCCCTCCTTTTAAGGTTATTTTTCAGCGATTCTGTTGAAAAAGATTCTGCATCACTCCTTTCCTTTGTTCAGACTCCTGCAGTCTGCACTACCACTTCAGCATCAGAACGTCAAACTGTACAAAAGACTCAAATAAGCAAGGCTTCCATTTGACTATATGCAGAGGAGAAGAAGGAGAGGATTTTAACTATTTAGTTTTATGCAGAATACATTAACTCCATCATTAACTCCTCTTTCTGAACACATTGTGCAAGGAAAAAGGGGAAAAAGTACTTATAAGATTTATGTAGTTTTGTTTTTAGGTAAATGTAAATGACATCTATTTTATTTTAGTCACTGTGTTTCATGCAGTAGTGCGTTATTCTCTTCTCTCCAAATAAGATGAGGTTTCCCTTGCAGCGAGGTTCAAACATATGAATCAAATGTTCTGATGCATAAACTACTGGCCTTTACCTGTTCCAGGTAAGCAGAAAAAGGTATTATGAAATCCTTGTTTGATATTAAGAATATAAAGCAGAAAGTTACTTAACACAGACAAACAGATGTTTTATACTTGTGCACGACAGCATTTTCTCAACACAGTATAGAGGGAATTGTACAAATAAGATGAAGTCTTCCTCTACCAAAGGAAGGCTGCATTCTAGACGAATATACAACCATGCCTGACCTCAAATTTGAAATCATGTATCACTTAAAAAAAAAAACCCTAAAATCCTAAACCTCTTAGATCTGAGCCAAATGCTTTAGTTCTTCATTCCACAAATCCTTTCATAGAGTCATGTATTTCTTAATCTTTTTAATTCTTCAATAAACTCATTTGAACTACAGATGAGTGCTCATTCCAGTGCTGAGTATAATCCTCCCCACCATTCAGGCAGCTGGCACATGCTTCACAGTCCTTCATCTTTCAAATTACCCCTCTGAGACAGAAATTATCCCATCTTCTACAGAGCATCACGCATTTTGCAAAGTGAATGAATGCACAGTATTCACATTTAGCGTACATGGCCAGTCTTTCTTTGAAATGTCAGACAATTTCTGCTTCCTCTGTTGAAGTTTGCATCGTGTTTTTTCTCTCCTGTGTAGTCCCTCGTATTTGTGGACCCAGTCCTTTTATCTTGATGTATCAAATGCCTAGCAATAGTAGCTGTTTGATACAACAGAGTAAACACAGATAAACTGTTTTCAACTGTAATTATGATGAAGTAACCTGCTAAAAAAACGCTAACAAAGTTCCAGGATAGAGTGAAAATTTCCCATTCCCCTTGTTACTCACAGGAGGTCCTGGTGGCCCTGGCTTTCCTGGGAGGCCTGGTTTTCCTCGTCTTCCCTGGAAACAAAAAAGAACAACAGACATTTATAAATGTTACAGCTAGTGGAATACGAATTTCGTTTAACAAAAGATTTATTGCCTTGCTTATTAGCCAAAAATTAAAAAAGTATACAGAATGAATACTCTGTGTTGGTCACTGCAACACTACCTAATTCAAATACTTTTAGAACTGTTTGTAATAAACTATGACAAACTATATTTGCATCAGTAACATTTACTGTCACATTTTAAAGCTATGTCTCAAATATGAGTGCACATTGATAGGGCTATAAAGAGAGCATCTTTATGAGGTGTAAAGAAATTATATCTTATCTGAATATAGCAGAGCTTGGGATGTTAAACCGTGTTGCAGTAGTCGCCCTGACTTGAACAGTAAGTGAAGTAAATTTACAATTTACAAACATCCATACTCTTCTTCTCCAGAATGCGGTAACAAGTAGAAAAGTCAGAGATTTATTTGCAAAAACAATTCACCTTCCTTGTTCAATTACTACCACCTGTGTATATAATGAACATACAAAATAATATGCATTAAAACTTAAGGTCCATAAAAATCTACTTAAGCTAACAGGAGACTTTCCAGGCGGATTCTAAATAAGACGCACATAACTTACAAATTTTAGTACAAAGCTCAACTGAACAACTGCTGTTTCAACATATGCTTTTTTTTTTTAGGAAGATCAACATAAAAATGGAAGTAATTTACAGTAACTTGCATCTTTATTGCCAAGCTGAAATCTGATGCACATTTTTTAGAAACAGCAGCTGAGACAAACTAATATCTAGGTGCTATGGCAAAAAAAAAAAAAAAAAAATCATACCCATTAAGACTAAATTTTTCCCTTGCATATGGCAAATGTAAATTTGTAAACGTAAAAATAACAGCATTAGGCAGATGTCCTGGTGAAACCTTGCCTTAGAAATTTCAGAAATGAAAATGCTTGTTGACAGCTCACAATTAACACATAGGAGTATTTCTGTAAGCTACGGTCCCTACTTCGAAGTCTGCTTCCATATTTCATTAAATGATGATCTCACACAAACTGCAGAAGTAATCTAAGGAACAGAAAGTGAAATCTCAGCTTTGCTCATTACAGGTGAGAGTCCTGATCTGTAGGAAACCACTGTCATGCTCTGCCTTTCCTTAATCTTGATCTATGCTGAGGGGAAACAGGATGATGACAGTTAAGGGTCAAAAATCTCTTCCTCGCACCCTGAAGCTCATGAGGGTAACCTCTTGCCTAGATGCCAGGGACTCTCCTGAGAAGAAGGAGGTAGGGAGTTGGAGCCCTTCAAGTTGAAGAAAGAACCAAACAAGGGTTGCAGGGATGTGTTTCACCCACCGGGCTGCGCCTCATAACATGCACACTGCCACCACAGCTTTATGATGGTCCTCAGACAGTCAGTGTGCTTTAAGGGCAGCATGAAAAAAAAAAAAAAAAAAGGGGAGTGCCAAATTCCTGTGTCTTAACTAGCTGAGACATATGTTATGTGCTGAGCTGTTTAATCCCTCCAGTACTTGCACACACAGGGCTGTAACTGGGGCAGCTCAGGGTAAATTTTCAGAACCAAAATGCAGTACTAGGTGCCTATACTGGGCTCAGGGTTAAACTGCCCCTTACCATCCACGCTCAGCATGTCCTCTGCCGTGCTGGTAACGCTGTCCACGCAGCCCTGTGACAAGCCTGAGCTAGGAACTCACCCAGGCTAAGGACAGCCCACAAATAACTAGAGCTGTTTTTGACTTCGAGTCGTTCACGGATGCAGTTCTCTGGGCAACCGAGCAGCTTGCCTGGCCTGACAGCGGGCACGGTACTGGGAAAGGCACACGTGTACAAGAAAAGAGGGCTGTTCTTAGCTAGAGCTAGACTTTTGTGCTTGTCTCTATGTCAGAAATACAGATGGAAACTAATATTTCCCCAGTTTTTTGAAAAACAGTAAACTTTTCTTAGAAATTATGAAAAAGAGGTTAAGAGGTTGAGATGTAAGTGATAAACAAAGATAAATTGCTTCATACTTTTAAAATAGTCCTTCTGAGTTATAATGACCTATACTGTTGACTTCTTGAAGCACCTTCCTTTTCCTGTTTGGACTTATTTAAAGTATCCGGAGGATGACACTTAAAATCTCGGCAGTCTAAACAAAGTATCAAGGAAGTGTCAGGGGGAAGAAGGCAGGGCTTTGACTGACAGACACAGCTGTGAACAAGGTGTTAATTACACAGGAAAACATGGAATATGTGGAGAAGTCAATTTTATCTCTATTTACAAGATGAGCTAAAATGTGATTTATGACATATTGCAAAGTCAAAATTCGACCAACTTTCTGAAAAACCAGTTATAAAAAAAATTAAAAATCAGGGGTAGTTATTTTTCACTGTCAGTTATTAATTACCAGAACACCTACCCAAGTGAAACATAGAAGAAACACCTGCCCTACCTTTTATCCAATTGTTATATTATTAATCATTATACTACGTGCCATGTGTACAAAAAACCTGTAGTACAATCACACAGATTGGCATGAAACATCAGCGTTCCCTAGAGGAACAGAAGTCCTTTTTTTTTTTTTCCCCCTACAAGCACCCTTCTAAACTGTCTGATATTTTAACACAGAAACACATAAAAGGCCACCACCTTCCAGATACAGAGATTCAAATGTCAGGGGTACATACAGCTCCACCTACTTGCCAGCACTCCTGCTTCTCTATGACCTCCCAGCATCAGTATGGAAAAATTAAAATATATACTATAATAAGCATGTAAGTAGAGAAAGTCACTTATATTTTTGTTTAGGATAATTAAAATGATTAGAAGAATGTTTTTGATAAGTCCCTTATGGCCTTGCCTTGAGCAGACTATGAGCCAGACTGTGACTAAAAATTTACAGTTTGATTCTGAATACTTCCTTCTGGCAAGAAAGAAGTGGAAAACATCTCAATGTCCTCTCTGGTTTGTAGAGCGGGTTTAGTGGAGAGCCACAGCTCCTATATCTCCTGCTCAGACGCGGGTCTTGGCATCCCCATGAGATCTGTACTAGCTGCTGTACCACTCTGCATGGGGCAGGCAGCCAGCCCAGGAGGCCCAATACCTTTATTTACCAGAGATCACTAAGCAAATATAGAGGTTATGAAATGACTCAAAATACAAATAAATGTTCTAGGCATCATATAGTTCCTTTAACTAAATAAAAAATGCAATACCACCGACACCAACTTAAAAAAGATAAGTGGTATCAACAAGTTGTCTAATGCTACTTAGAATGATATATAAAGAAAAGAAACCCAAAACAGTTGCTGATTATTTTCTTTGTTTTGCATACATTTGTGTTGGCAATCAATGTGATAAGAAGTTTTCTAAGCGTTACTAACAGTGTATCACATTCCCTTGACCCATGAAATGCCTGCCCCCAACTCATTTGGACAGTCAGCTACCTTCCTCTTTTCCATAGGACAAACCAGCTACGATGCATGCAAATCATTCAAATAACAAATGCTTCATTAGGGACAAAAAGGACAAAATATTAAAAATTAAATACATGAGAAATTACACGCTTCAGCAAACCCATCTGAATGCCTAGCTGAAGTATGCAGCTAACCTCACTTTTTATTCCTATCTTCCTTTGTGCCATCTGTTAATCAAAGTGACTTGATGAGCTTTGCCTTCCATTAGATGGAAAGCTGTTTGGAAAAGAGGCTCTGTGCACCCTTCCATAAGCTTGTGCTCTGATTCCGACTGCTGCCCCTCGGCATCGCTTCAGGTCCAACACACAGCATAAGAAATCAAAGTCTGTATTGTAACTCCCTGCTGTATCATGTTGCATGCATCTATTCACAAATCTCTAACTATAGAAGAGTAAGATCACTAATCCTGGTGTCTAAAAATAAGCTGCAGATTACTTTAGGATAAAATTGAGCAGAGTTATGTAGGAATGCTGACATGTTTTATGGAATTAATAATTTAAAGAACCCACACTTGAGTACGAAGGGAAAAGTTCTTAGAATAAGCCCATGTGAATTTTCAAGGGAAACCACTAATTAGCAGTTCCTGAAACACATCATCACATTTCAAAACAGAAACTAGTTCCAGAGAAAGTAGGAAGCTAGGCTTTAAAGTCTTAACTACTGCAGTTATTAAGCAAGACTAATGAAACTTATGTAACTCACTTGCCATGCTAGAGTAAGATTCTCTTGAATAATCCTCAAAACCACACTGAAAAAGGGACAGATATGCCTAAAGCAGGAGGCAGGTGGAAAGTAAAGAACCCCATCTCAGAGTGCCCAACCCACAGACACCCCACCAGCCTTTTGGGCATCTAAACGCAGCCATGCGAGTAGAGCTCTGGGCAGCTACAAGACTGTTTCTCCAGATGCCCAAAGTTGCCACCAAGCAGCCATACAAGTCCCAATGCCTACACTAGTTCAGGGTCCAGAAAAAAGGCTTTCTTTTGTCTCAGTCCTCTAAGCTGATACACTTAGTCCATATAAACTTCTCTGTCTGTAGTCACAACCCGGTGATTCTGGCAGTTCACCTGAAGCTTGCAGAGCTCCAACCAACTCTAATCCAGGACAAACCCAGCCCGTCCCAAAGCTGGTGACAGGCCTCTGCTTCATGTTTTAACAGAAAAAGCTTGCCAGACTGCCATTTTAGAGGAACGAAGGCAGACGTCATGTGGCAGTATCAGTAAGAAAGTCAGTTCAAGAGCTAATTGGAAATGGAAGATTAGAAATAACCACAAAATTCAGGGCAATCACCCATCCAACCCAATTACTCAACAAAGCGCATCTACCGATCGGTCGTGGGACAGGAGAAGGTTGTCCAGGATCCCAATCAACTATCTGACAGATCACAAAGTGAAAATTACAAATCTACAACAAATGCACAGACTGAATAACGAGTGATTATTATCCATCATGCATTTAGCAAAAAAAATTGGTAATTTAAAGAGGGCTTTGACATTTAACCACCTGACTGCACAACTGCTGTTAATAAGAGTTTTGCCGTTACTTTGGTAGTGCCACAATTGCACAAGTTTGTTTTTTTTTTTTTTAAATCCTTCGAAATCTTATAGTTTGGATATTCTCTTTCCTAAATCAGAAATCTATGTTGCAGTCAATGAAACCTTTTTAACTTCAGTAATACAGCGTTAGGACTTGAAGGTACAATTCCTTCTTCAATCCTATTAACTTCGGCCTTGAGAATGTATTATGGTAGCCAGTGTATTACAACTTAACTTCTGTATTAAATGTTAAAACTTAATCAACTCATACGAAATAAGGCCAGAAGGCAAGAAATTAAGCAGTTTGCAGAAAACAAGCGAAAGTCTGTCCTTCATAACCCACTAAGCCCTTTTGCAGATACAAGACTCATAGAAGAATAGAGCACACAGACCCCAATACCTTTTTTTCGGAAGAAAAGTCACTTGGGAGCTCCTCACTAATGCAGAAGCATTCCTGCACTTAACCTTGGCTTTCCAATTTTAGGAATGATTTTCAATAAACTCTAGTCTCTTCATTTAATTCATTTAATAAAATGCTAAAAGGTAGTGCCTAGCCAGACTATATAATATTATTCAAATGCATTTAACAAACATCAAAATAAGTCCTTAGGCAGGCATAGCAGTACCAGGAAGTGAAATACCACAACATATTTTGACAACAAATCCCTGCCAAAATCATCACAATTTTTCAAGTGTATTCACAAAAGTGCATTTTAAATACCAAATCACTTGTAGAAATATTTTTCCACTAAGTTTAGGTATTTTTGTAATGAACAGCTTAATTTTTAATTATGATAATTTCCTATTCTTTCATGTTGCTATACCTTTCGCTAAGAGACATTAAATGAAATATTGATGATAGAGTATTTAGCAGGGAGCTTGGAAATTCTAATTTCTAAATGATCTTAAAAGTGAAATAATTTCTGCTATTCCACTAAAAGTTAGATTTTAATTTCTTCAGTGGAAAATAACAAAGAAATTAAAAAATGATAGAACTGTTTTCTAACTGACAATTCTGTCATCAATGTTCTAAATTACAACCTTTTTTTCATCCCATTTTTAAATGCCAAAGTGGGAAAAATACGAATTTTTTTTTTTTCTTAAAGTTATACCTTACCTTACTGCCTACCTTACTGGTTATTTAAATTGCTTTTAAGGTAGAGACATTCTAGTAGAAAAACTGAAAATTTTATCCCTCTTTACACTAACCATTTTTAGACTGTTAAATACCAGAGTGAAGAAATGTACAGCATTCCAACTTAAAAGAAAAAATCAGGCTGGAGCTTTGCATACTTACATCAAAGTCAAGAATGACTGAGAAGATTAAAAGAAATTCCAATACCCAGAGCTGTAGCTGTGAAAAATACTATTTGCACTGTGCCAGAAGCCTGACCTACTATGTAGTAATTATCATTGCTCTGTAAGGCTTGTTTTACAATTGGTTGAATACAACATTTACTCACTGAACTAGAAATTACGTCAAAGAAACACTTTAGTTCTACAAACCAAATATATGCAATCTGAATTTAAATTAATTTTGATGTCACTCTAAATAATTATGTCAAGAAAATCTAACAGCTCCCCACCCATTTATTTACTTTGGAAGATATTCCACAGTGTCATAATAATTTATTCATGCTTGATTAGAAAAACTGGTAATCTCAGAGAGTAAACTGATAATTAACATAAGGCAAGTATTGCAATTTCACAAGGTCCCTCCAAACACGTAATTTTAGTGAAATCAATGCTGAAACACTTGATATGACAAGCCAAAAGACTCTCAGTTTTATGAGGTGTTTAATTTATTACTAAGATAATACTGAAATGACTTCCTCTTAAGGGAAGCATTGAGTATTATAAGCACAACAATTTGAAACAAGGAAGTTGTTACAAAAATATTTACTTCAAGACACCTGCAACTTCCCAAGGAATAAATAGTCAAGAATATGGCTATGGTATTGTAGAAGGATTTGTAAATGTTTGAACTGAATTCATCACTGGAACCAGGGAAACCACCACAGTGGAGAATCAGTCCATTTAAATACATATGAAAGATTTTTAAAAAATCTCATTAATCTATAAAAAATTAAGTTCTTGGCAGCTATGCCAACTATGCTCTAAGCCAGAGCTAGTTAAATAAAAATCACAAAATCATCTGGGCTGGAAGTGTCCTTTAGAGATCATCTAGTACAATCCCTCTCCTCAAGTAGCATCAACTCTTGAGGATGGTGTTTCCTCTACTCCTGAGTATCAACACAAATGGAGATTCCACAACCTCTCTGGGTAACCTGTTTCAGTACTTAGCCACCCGCACAATAAAAAAGTGTTTTCCTGAGTTCAGATGAAATTTCCTGTTTTTTTTTTTTTTTTTAATTTGGGTACATTGCCTCTCGTCCCGTCACTGGCTACTTCCAAGGAGAATCCACTCCCTCTTCTTCATTCCCTTGCATCAGGTATTTATACACACTGGTAAGATCCCTCCTGAGCCATTTCTTCTCCAGCCTAAAGAGTCCCAGCTGTCTCAGCTTCTCCTTTTATGAAAGATGCTCCAGTCCCTTTAATCCACTTTGTGGCTCTGTGCTAGACTCACTTAGTAAGTTCATTTCTTCCTTGACATGGTCTCCCCAGTGCTGAGCAAAGGGAAAGAGTATCTCTCCTGACCTGCTGGCAATGCTCTTCAAATGCAGCCCAGGATACTGGGCTTTTTTCTGCCACTGTTGTGATTTAGACCCAGGTGGCAACCAACTACCACGCAGCCACACTCTCACTCCAGCAGGAGAAAATAGAACAAATGTCTTAAGGGTCGAGACAAAAGATGAGGAGGGCACACTCACCCATTACAGTCACAGGCAAAAGACAGACTTGACTTGGGGAAACAAAATCAGTTTAATTTAAACCACAAAATCACTGTTAAATCACCAATCCTATCAGAGTAGGACAGTGAGGAAAAAACCGGACAGGATACATCTTAAACACATCTTCCCCCCACCCCTTCCTTATTTCCCGGGCCCAGGTTTGCTATCTCCTTCCCTTGCCACGCAGTGTAGTGTGGGCAGAGGATGGGGATCATGGTTAAGTCCCAGTCTGATCCATGTTACTCCTGCTGCTCTTTCCTCTTCAAGGGAAACACTCCTTACAGCCCTCCTCTGTGGCAATGTGGCATCCCTCTAATGGAAGGCATTCCTCCATGAGCTCCTCCAGCTACTATACAGGTCCCATGGACAGCTGATCTCCCAGCAACGAACTGCCCCAGCGCAGGTCTCTCTCCGAGTCACAGCCTTCTTCAGGTGTAGATCCCTGCACCAGCATGTGCTTCTCCACGGGCTGCAATCAGACCTTCTCTCTATCAGTGATCTCTGAGGACTGTGAGGACTCTGCTTGTCATTTCGCCACAGGCCAAAGGGTAACGGCTGCCCCGGAGAACCTCCCCGACCCCTTCCTCACTAACCTGCATGACTGCATGGTTGTCTCTCCTTCTGTCCTACCCCCCTCCAAAACAAAAGAGAGGTCCCAAAACAAAGGCTCTTGCCAAACAGGTTTCCCCTCTTAAATATGTTTATTTGCAGAGGTGTTGATTGGCTCAGCCTTGGCCAGAGGCGGGTCCAACTTGAGGCCAGGGAGAGCTTTTGCAAGCTTCAAAGTGCCAGCAGCCCTTCCCCACTAACAAAACCCCACCAGGTACAAGCCAGCAGCCTCCTCCCTCTACTACCAAAACCCTGCCAGACACAAACCCAACACAGCCACTAAGGTGCATTGCTGGTTCATGGTCTACTTGCTGTCCAGTGGCTTCCTCCCAGATAGTTTGCCTCTAGCGTATTCTATACCTAGAGTTATTTCTCCCCTAGATGCAGGATTTTGCATTTCTGCTTGTTGAACTTCCTCTGGTATCTCTTGCCCCAGTTCTCTGCTACGTTCTCCCCCATCATCCAGGCTGTTAATGAAGATGCTGGACAGTACTTGCTCCAGTATTGAACCCTGGAGTACATCACTAGTGACTTGTCTCTAACTGGACTTTGTGCCACCAATCACAACCCTCCAGGACCAGTTGTTCTGCTGGTTTTCAATCCACCTCCCATCCACTTGTCTGACCTGTACTTTGTCAGATTGTCTATGAAGTTGACAAGATGAAGTCATGGGAGACAGTATCAAAGCTGAGGTCAACAACATCCACTTCTCACCTCTCACCCACCATTGCCTTCTCATTGCAGTTGGTCAAGCATAAATTGCCCCTTCATAAATTCATGTAGATTATCCCAATCACCTTCTTGTCCATCATGTCTTTGGAAATGGATTTTCCTTCTTGAAGATAGAAGTGATATTTGCTGTCTTCCAGTCTTCAGGAATCTCTCCCAGTCACCACGACCATTCAGAGATAATTAGGAGTGGCCTTGCAATGACATCAGCCATCTCCCTCTTCACTTGTGGATGCAATCCATCAGGCCCCATGGACTTTCAGAGCAGTGTCCTCCATTTGACGCTTCCTGGGTGAAAGAGTCCAACATCAAACAGTTACTTCAGTAGCACCTAGGTCCTGTGCCTTGCGAACATCATCTTCAGGGCTGCATATGCTGGACAGAGAAGGTTTGCTGGACTCTTCTTTGTGACCTTCTGCGTGAACTGCTGTGCAAACTGCTGCACGTGTATTGGCTGTTCCTGTTATCGCTGTACAAACTGCTGCATCACCTGGCTGTTACATAGTCCTCTTTCTGGCACGGGCTAAAAGGGTGCTCAACCCTCCCTCATCAGGGGTCAGCTAGGACAAAGGCTGCAGGCACCCATTGATCAAGGTCAGCTGATACTCATTCGTTAGAAGCTGCTAGAGCTACCCTTACCTTAGACTCTCCTAGCAGCAGCAGGCACCCTCAGTTTCTTTAGAGGTATCCCAGAAGTCCCCAAATCCCAGAAAAAATGCTGAGAAGCTGAAGAAGATACCAAGATGATCTCAAAGAAACAGAAACTGCTGCACAAACTGCTCTGTATGTTAGCTGTGTGCAGGGCCTGGCTCTTCTACACGCCAACTGAGAATGAAAAATGACCATTTTTAGATTTCACAGTATAGCTGTCTAACAAAGTTGCTTTGATACCTTGCATTAAGGGAGTTTTTCAAATTCACTTAAATATTACATTAAAAATTAAACAATTTTAAGGAAGAACATTATTAATAAAAAATGCATCAAGTTCAGGGAAAGTACCTGCTACAAAGATATCCAAATAAAATTAAGCATTAATTTCCAAAGCCTCTGGAATTATATTTTGCAAACATAAATTTCATTTCACTGCCTTTAACATAGTATGGGCAGAGTCTGGAAAACTCCATGCAGTCTGTAATTATAAGTAGTATAAATTCTTAAGAAAGTGTAGCAACATGACAAAATTATTTTAAGACTTTAGAAAATTCTTTACACGAGGGGCTGAAGGACCTTAGTTAATTTTCTCAAAAATAAATGGAATGATGATTTGACTACAGAGGAAAAAAATCCTTAAATATGTCTTTAATGTAAATCAGATATTAAAAAAACCCAAACAGTTGTTGGAGGCTTAAGCTACATGCCCAAGTGTAAAATAAAAAGCACATTTTGAAATGTGGGATTGACAAGAAACACTGAAACAAAGAAATCAAGGAGACTTGTAAAGTCTCTGTTGTTCATCTATTTCAGGTGGAAACTGTACTTCTGCCAAACATATGCTTAACTGAAGTGCAGGAATGTTGAGAAAAACAATAAAGTCCTGCATAACAAAGGGAGCCAGGAAGGTGGCGTGGTTGTCCACTGCCGTTTGAATTCCACACAATGCTAGGCTAGCACCCCACTGTTCTATTTTCTGTTGGTCAGTAATATTGGACCAGGGACTTTTCTGAGTAACATGTAACTACCTTCTGAAGGTCCTGATGTCATTCTGAGCACTCATGTAATAGTATCAAGTTGCTGCAGCAGTAACATGCTGCCTGAAGCCAACAAGAGTGACACTGAAAAATTATGTGTGAATGTAGCACCCACAGAATGGTCTAACATTTCTCATACAGGAATGAAGGAAAGAGAATGAGTAGCTGTCTTTACTGGCCCGCTTCTTCTAGTGACCAGAACTAAAAACAAAGGCTCTTACTTAGCAAGGTCTCATGTCTAATATAAACCACATCACTAACGGTAATGAAACTAAAAAATTTACGAAGTTATTAGTGGTAGAGCAAGGAGAAACACTGGCATTTTGTAAGAACAGCAAAGGTTTGAGGATTCCTTGCACCCACAGGAAAACACAATGCTGGCTAACATATGTGAATGGAAGGGGTACCATGGGAAAAGGAGAAACATAAGGGCAGTATATGCTCATACAAAATTTAACTAAGTTCACTCAGGACATTGTCACAACAAAGATGACCTTTAAATTAGTATGGTATATGTCTCAGGTTGGCTGAAGAATCAGAAATAAGTTCACTGTGTGGTCTCTGCACATGGCCAGATTATCACGCAGCTACTATTTCTTCTGCCATAACCATCATTTTCCTCTTCTAATTAACACCCTAAATAAGGATGCATCATGTAGGCATGAGAATGTAATTTTTATTTATCATTGCACTAGTTGTTCTCCATGACAGCACTACAAATTTTTAGTGAGTTTGGAATCTTCTCTTAAGCAAAGCCAAAAAACAGAGCATGCATCCTGCTACAGGATCCTTTAATGCTGCACAGATCTAGCCAAAGAGCATTCAGGGTTTCATCCTTCTCCAATCTGAACGATCTCCCCACATTTCTGTAAACATGTCATATTAGTGTACACTGTTTTCTGCAAACTCTTTCATCCTTTGAGATATCTGGAAAGTATCCAGGGAGACCAACTCGGACAGAATTCATGCACTTCTGTCATCAATTTCCATTGCTGACTTATCTGTATACCATCATTTAAACGTGTAAGAACCTAAACTGCACTTTGATGTGGGAGCAAGGTCATACCCCAGCATGATCATGCAGTAGCAATACATTGGATCACCAAACCACAGAAAGTGACATATTTAGTGTTTTTATAATGTGTTGGCTCAAGTGACACCACGTAACTCTATCGACAGTGTAACCACTGGATAAAAGCTGTTACTGCTTTATTGGAAATGATGTACTGATCCCCCTCTACTCTGGAAATAAATTACCCACAGTAAATTTGTGCTTATAAACCAACTTCACATATATGTCAATAGGTATTTTAAGGTTTGTATAACTTTGAACTAAAAATCTACAATTCAGTTAATCTTTATTACAATTATACAATGATATATAATTATTCTTCTTCTACTTCCATAATAACTATTATGTGTATTTTTACTATGTTGTTGATGCAGATTATTCCTGTGAGGTTGAAAGAAATACTCCTTCCCAGACTAATTCCTCTTTAACAGGGGTACATTTGTCCTAGTTCCCTCTATCATGAACGCAGTTAGACAGGTGCCCACTCTGGGACAGGGTCCCACCTTTGGTATTTCTTAGTAGTTCTAATATTAAACTCTGATCTTGAATGATGTAATAAAATCCCAGTTAAAACACTGAAAAATGAAATTGCATGGCTCAGGCCAGTTCAAAGAGGGAAGAAATCCATAGGCATGTCTTCTTTTCCTTCCCTTTCTTTCATCTTGCACTGTCTCTTACCTAAGTCACTTGCACTAATAGGAGCCTTCTGTGTTTCTCTGAGTTTTTGACAATACCATATGAACACTGTTAATTTTCCTCAGTTCCTTATGTCTTGCTTTAATGTCTGTTGAGAGGTCTCTAACTTACACACTTAATGATTCTTCTCTCAAGTCCTTATTAATCTAAGCCTAATTTTCAAAGAAGCTGAACACTGAGGTAAATGGGAATTAAAATTATGACTATAAAATTATGACTATAAAAAGCACTATGTGAATGGAAAGTTTTTTAAAAATTCAAGTTCTCAAAGTGTGGCATCCAAATCAAATAGATACTCTTGAATGTTTTGGAGTGTTTTTCTTCCTAATATGTTGCAGTTCCAGTCTGCAAAATGGCACAAGAACACTTGGTGGTAGGTCTAAACAATATGTTGAAAAAAAATCACCGGTTAGTTACACACTCAATATTATGCTTTAATTTTCAAAAGACAGTCCATGACAAAACCAGTAACTTCACATAATGTGAAAGATTTGGAAGATCTGCTGGAAGTAGAACAGAGGAACATGGCATCTATAATTAAATAAAAAGGAATATTTAATAGCCATTAGATGTGCACTGTCCCGTTTGACATTAAACAGAGCAGAGATCTTGTTACAAACAATATGTTATTGTGTAATTAAATGTATTGGAAATGCAAATGCACATGGGATTTGAATTAAGACTGCAAACTGTGTTGTTAATGCGTGGGCGGGGGTGGTCAGCAGAAAGAGTATTGTGAGCATCTTACTGGTCGAAAGATATGGACAGATGCTGGGGCTCTGCAGTCTGCTGTTCCCATTGTTTGACTCAAGGCAACTTCGTGCACGGCCAAGACTACAAAACAATCAACGCTTCTGTTTTTACAGATACTGGAGTGAGACAGCAGTTCAATCTAATGTGTGAATAGGAAATGTCCATGATGAATGTATCAACGCCCTAATTCCAACTGCAAAATGGGGAGGAAAAAAACCAACCCAATTTCATTTATCCACCATTTCATTATCCACACATAATACAGTGTGTTAACTCTGAATCTTTGTCTCTAAAAATTAAAAAGTTCAAAGAGTGATGTCTCTAAAACACAGTCATATTTCTAACTGTTCCTAAAGGAGAACTAATAAACAGTATGTTTCTGCAGATTCAATGCTTCAGAAGAACACTCTAAAATATGCTAAAATTGGATATCCACAGTTTTTCAGTATCCTGGATCTTTAATTGCGTAACAGTAAGAGTCACAGTATCTATAAAATCCTTACTCCCATGTTAATATGCTATTAAATATGCCATAATAGCATATTCACCATGTAACCTTTGAATCTCCCTTACTACACTGACTTTTTCTAAAGGAGTTCTTAATCCTTACTGCAAAGCTTAAATAAACTCAGCTTTTGAAGTGTCATGTTCAACTTAAGTGAAGCTTAGTACCATTTTTATAACTAAAAAACAATACAAAACATAGCTTCAGTGCCTACACACCATTACTCATTTTGTTCAAGAACTAGTCTTCTGCTATCATTATTACTGCTACTGGAATTATTAAATGGGCCTTGAACAGTTCACTGTAGTTGGGTAAGATCAATGATGAGTAATACTAAATCCTTCCTCTTCAGATAATTTGACTGAGATATTAAATATCGAGATGCTTAAACAAATCAAGAATTATTAAAAGACCCAACTTCGAAACTACAAACTAGGCACAATTTAATTCACAGAAATATTGAAATGTTTGAGTCTGAATATTTTCCCAAATTTCTAGGAGCAGACTAGATTATAAACTCTGAAACGTGAATTATTTCTTGCGATACTACAATCACAAATATTCGTCATCTGTTCTACTGAACTACCAAATTCAGTAAGTCAGGGACAACAAAAACATAACACAGAGAAACCAGTCAGTCGGTTACTACATTATATTAAAATTCTGAATAACCAAAGGTTTATTTAATGTCTTGGGCATAATCTCTTCCCCACATCCCCCTTTCTGTATCTGTCTTCTTTGTATATATATGCTCTGACACTTACATAATGGCATCTACAACAAAACTTGTGTTGCTAGTTCTGTTACTATTTTAGATAACCACCCTAAACTCAGATTTTTATATATCTTAGGAGTAGTATGGTATGGTCTATCACTGCAACAAAACCAAAACTTCTGAGTATTTTTAATATTCTTTCACTTAAAATTACAGCAGAAACCTGTTGCACAAATGACAATATCTACATCTGTGCTGCCAGTCATTAAAACACTTAAGATGGTTCACATTGTTAAATCTCATTGAACTGAAGAGAAACCTCAAATGTCAAAGCTCAGTTCGTTGTCAGCATGCTTCATACTCAGCTGCTATCCCTCCATTTTTTATTAGTGCTTAGAAAGAAGTCACACATCAAGGTCAGTTAGCACAGTCACCAGTTGTTCACCAAGTTTACTCACCCTTTGACCTTCTTTGCCAGGTGGACCTTGGGGACCCTCGAGCCCAGGCAAACCCTGAAAATACAAACATTAAATAAATACAATATACAGTGTTATTTTAATCTTCCATTTTTCTACAGAAGTAAGACTAAGCCAAAGAGCCAGATGTCGAGACTAAACATTCATTTCTAAAAATAAAAATAGTTTATTCATAATAACTTCTTTCAAGATAATGTTATATTCAGGTGCAAGAAAAAAATGCAAACAATAGTTAATAATCACATTCATCCATATACAGGCTGAATCATTTGGAAGAGAGAAGTCAGCACTACTTATACATAATTACATTTAACCACGGTGTTATATGAAAACTGATTTATCGTGTTAAGTTAGGATGCTATAAGAAAATAAGAAAAAAAGTTATATTAAATGAATGACAACTTACTCTACAACTCAAATTCAAATATAGGCACCGAAGGGGGAGGGGAAGGGAAGGGAAGGGAGGGGTGGGAAAGGGGACTAAATATAGCAGAAGGCCTAATGCTCGCTGTATTGTAAGAACCAGCCCTGTGCCGCTTCCTCTGTGCGCCTCACTCAGCTTTTCCAAACCCATCAAAGCTACTTTCATCTCACCCTCTCCCCTGCCAGGCACAGGTTTGGGTGTTTTGAATATTCCCTTGACTCGTGAGCCTTCCCTTCTGAATTCAGTGCAAGGATCTGCCTTTGTAGTCACAGACAGAGTCACAGATTGTTTCTGATGCTTTGGGCTTTAATTTTATATCTCATTAATGTACAATACAATCATAAAGCCTTCAAATAACAGCTCTGTACTTAGAACAGTGTCCTCCCCTTTACTCTATGAGTCACCTTGGAATACAATTTTTTTAAAAAATTACTTCGAGGAAGCTATCCAATTCCCATTATAGCAACAAGAAATATGAAATCAATCTCAATGTAATCACCAATGAGCACTGAACAGTTCTACTTTGTATAATTTAAAAAAAATATTGACTGTAATATTGCATATTCTTACAGGTATCACAAATTTAAATAATTTATGTTTATTTAAGAGTTTGAAATACTAAAATACTAAGTTCTTAACATTTCAATTACTCAGACTCAGGAATTGCTTCCTTATTTGGAATCAATTACATATATTTATTGTCCCAATAAGGGTAAACTGAGACCCCGAGAATCACATTTTTGAAAAGACTTCCAGAAATGAATGAAAAAAGTTCATTTACGATCTCTAATTCCCAAGATATACTTGAGAAAGTAAGTGGGCATGCCAAAGCTGCTAGCTCATATATCTTCAAGTGATGTTTTAAGTTGATTAAAGTCTGACTTCAATTTTAAATAAAAGTAGTCGCTTAAGAGTTTTTCTACTCCTATCACTTCTCTAGTTTCAAACTGAAGCTAGAAGAGTACCTCAGACAGTATTTCACTATAGGATATTTCTCCTTTCACTTGAGTTTATAATGTAAACACAACGAGGTTTAGGATCTTTTACAAAACTGATGCACACTGTTTCCATCTTTCCCTGAAAGTTTGCGGAACTAGAATATGTATGACAATGTTGTGTCCCACAAATAAATCATAGTAAGTTAACTACAGTGCAGTTATGTAGCTTATACAGGCACAAACCCATGAACCAGTATGTGAATGTGACCTCTGTAAACCTTCTCTACATTTTCCTCAACGTAGTTTGGAACTTGCAGAGAAGTCTGTCTGTCTAACAGCAATATTCTACTTTTGTAGAGAAATTCTGGAATTTCAGGAAGAGGTGGAGTTTTGTTTTGTTAATATTTCATTTCTAGCGACAACTTTATGCAAGGAAATGAGATGAAAACCTGTAATGTCTGTTTCAAGGAGGTGGAAATACTTAGCTTCACATATTTGCACAATAAGTCTCCAAGAGGACAATTATTAGACACGATTGTGATTGTACAATAATGATAATTAATAGCCAACATTTTTGTCCAAGACCTACTTTTATTCTTTTTCTTCTCTCTACAATATTATTGTCAAGAAAAAGGAACCAGATAAGAAGGTTTATCTTCAAGGAAAGGGAGGAGAGCAGCTTACAATTGGTAACTAGGCAGGGAGGACTACCCTGTACAAGGAGCCACATCCTGACATTGAAACCGAGGTAAAAGTTCACACTAACTTCAGTGGGATCTTTGGTTTAAAAAGTGGTAGGACAGTGGTAGTAGGGCCACGTGAACTAACACAGCTGTAAAACTGTAAGAACTTGACAACAGAAATGATTTAGCAATGCTACCCCTGTTCAGCATTCACTGAATGAGATCCTGAAAAAACAACTGAAGATGAAACCTACAGGAGGAATGAAAAAGAAAACTTCTCTACAGTGAAATCTATCTCAAGGGACAAATAAAACATCCCCTGTTGAACTCCTATAAAACTTGGCACTGAATGTAACAGTTGAGCACAGAAAAGAAGTATGTATTTGTAGGAAGACAGACCAAAGTATCTACTTAGTTTTTACCCTATTTAACTTCTGGAGATCTCCCTTTGGAGATCAAAGATGAGATTCTCGACCCCCTCAAATCATGGATGGCACAGCGCGTAGACAAACCCCACTAAAGAAGCCCACCTCTGCAGACAGAAAGGGACAGAATACAGACTGAATATATACATGTGGCCTCATGGGATATGCCATCGATTGTGTTGAAAACGTTTATGTGAGAAGGTAATTTATTTTACATGTAAACCCCAGGTAAACAACATCCAAAACAATTAAAATGATTCTCTATGTGTCACCCTGACAAGACAATGGGTATGGCGATGAGCAAAAGGAGGTGTAGGAATAGGACAAAGCAAAGCGAGATACAAGGACAGTCTATTCCTGTGGCATCAGACTGGCAATACAATGCACCCTTACAGGTGGCATGCCAGGCCACCCTTGAGTTTGGAAGGTGGTACCATTCTACCTACTTCATGGAGAAGTGAACGAAAATAACATTTGGACACTTAAGGGCTTCTACCTGTCATGGACCATGTAAGTCCCTTGGAGTTACATGCCTGAAGGAGCTTCAGGAACATGAAGTGGAAAAGTCTCAAACATTACTACTGTAGGTAGAGGAAAAACAAAAAAATCAGTAAACTGGTGATGAGCTCTGGTGCATCTGGAACTCAGAAAATCTATTACAATGAGTGAGGATGGCTAATGAAGAGAGATGAAACATGACGCACAGGTAGGCACAAGAAGGTTGTACAAAATCTTGAAAATGAAGTTATGAGCGGAAACTTGTGAATTCCTTTATAGAAGCAAACAAACTGTAAAGGCCAGGGAAAAGATGCTGGTTGTGAAGTTAGATAAAGAAAAAGCAAGTAAGCTATGAAGCACACACTGACAGATATTTAAACAAGTATTATCAAAATTTAAACAAGGGAATTCAGGAAAAATGACAGGTTTAAAAATGCTACAGTAGAATAAGTGAGATTTTAAAAGAACTTGCATGTCATTGAAAATATCTGTAGGAATTAACATTTTAATACTTAACAGTTAATATTTTCTGCAAGTATCAGGAAATAAAAGCTAATAAGAATTATTAAACTGGACATTGTAAAAGAAAAATATGTTTGGAAGTGATAGAAAAATCAGCTTACAGTTCAGCCAGTTAAGCTGTTTTAAGTTTCCTAAGTTATCAATTTAAAGTGCGTTAGCTGGCATGTAGCTATCAGAAGTCAGTTATTACAGAAGAGCTAAAATCCTGTCATGTGACCCTGCAAGTACAAAAATATTTTTAAATGCCTGATTTATCATGACAAGCATCCAGAGAGACATGGTGGAGACTTGGTTCATAAATTTAGTAGGTTAGAGGCACTGCCCAAGAACACGCTGTGAACAAAAGCAAAGCTTTTTATTGTGACCTCTTGGTGAATTAAAGGGAAACAAAACAAAACAAAACCCCAGCTGAAGCAGAAGAATGAAGTTACTTGAAGTTGTTATTTGTATTACTTCCTCTAGGAGCTTATGGCCAATGCCAAAAGAGTAAAATATTATACAAGTAAGTGTCTTTTTGGTATTCTTAAAGTTGCTTCGAAACATAGCTGATGAAGCTGAAGACTAGACAGCTGCCCTATGTACTTGTAGGCAGTGTTGCTGAAATAGGTTCTTAGTATGGCAGCCTTTACTATTCAACACAAATTAGAAATATAATACAAATGCTAACAATAAGGCAGGTCTAATTAAGGCAAAAAAATTATTTCATTATAGACCTTTATAGACTGGTTTCTGTGTTCTATACACAAACTACTCTCACTCATTTTTCTTCCTCACTATGAATTCCAGCAAACACATGATCTCAGTTTTTATGGAATAAATGTTACTGGACAGGAAGAAAGTGTATGTGGATTAGTGAGATGAGTCAAGCAAAGACAGAGACATGCCTAAATTCGGTATGCAGAAACACCTTGTGGCACTCTAAGAATAGGTGATTTTTTAACGATTTGAATATGTAAGCTTTTATAACGATAAAACTTGATTCTTTAAAAAGACCCAGTTATAACAGACATGATTTGGCTAAACAATTTGGAAACAATATGTTTATAATCAGAAAGGTATAGCTCTACTTAAACCTTTTTCAAGTGAATTGGTGGGCAATTCCTGCTGCAGGGGCTTGACCAAGTTCTTCAGCACACAGTTCTCACCAGGATAAAGAACAACCATCACTCTGATGAATTACACATACAATGATCCCTCTGTAAAACCCACAAGTAGAGCAGAACAGAATCACACAAATCAATAGTCAGGTGAAAAATGACCATGGATTTCCAAATTCCTGACATAATCCCGTGTGTAATCATGGTAAAGAGCTGCAGCCTGACTGACTTGAAGAACGGTGCCCAGCCACCCAAATACTGCTCCTGGGATGGATGGTACTGCTGTGTCTGCACTCATGCAAAAAGGTCGCAGTATCACAGACAGGATGCATCAAGATGCAGTTTAGTCTTAAATTCATCTACTTATCTGGAGGTGTTACCAGATGACAAGTTCTACTGTGCAGGTCATGATTGCCACTGTGATTCTTCTATTTTGAGGATATTTTTCTCCTTGGCTGTTTCTACCATATTAGAGGGGAAATCATTGAATGGTTTGGGCTGGAAGGGACCTTCAAAGGTCATCTAGTCCAAAGATTATCTAGTTCAATCCCCTGCAGTAAGCAGGGACATCGTCAACCAGATCAGGTTGCTCAGACCCCCATCCAACCTGATCATGAATGTTTCCAGGGATGGGGCATCCACAACCTCTCTGGACAACCTGTTCCAGTGTTTCACCACCCTTGTTGTAAAAACATTTCTTCCTTATATCTAGTTTAAATCTCCTCTCTTTTAGTTTAAAAGCATTACCCCTTGTCCTGTTGCAACAGGACAGCTAAGAAGACTGTCCCCATCAATGATGGGCTTTGAGTGGCTTCCTCTCATGTAAGAATGAGCTATGACACTCAGGGCAAACAAAGGAGCTGAAATATAAATACCTTTCCTGCAGTCAAAATGGCCACAGTGCTGGTTTCCCAGATACCTTCACAGAATCATTTTGGTTGGAAGAGACCTTTAAGGTCAGAGTCCAACTGTTCACTCTACACTGGCAGGTCACCACTAAACCATGTCCCTCAGTGCCACATCTACATGTCTTTTAAACACTTCCAGTAACGGGGACTCCACCACCTCCCCAGGCAACTTGTTCCAATGCTTGACAAACCTCTCTGTAAAGAAAACTTTCCTAATATCCAACCTAAACCTCCCCTGGCACAACTTGAGGCCATTTCCTCTTGTCCTGTCACTTGTTATTTGGGAGACCAATCCCCACCTCACTACAACCTCCTTTCAGGTAGTTATAGAGAGCACAAAGGTCTCCCCCCAGCCTCCTTTTCTCCAGGCTCAACAACCCCAGTTGTCTCAGCTGCTCCTCACAGGACTTGTGCTCTGAACTCTTTACCAGCTTTGTTGCCCTCCTCTGAACCCGCTCCAGCACCTCAACATCCTTCTTGGAGTGAGGTGCCCAAAACTGAACACAGTATTCAAGGTGTGGCCTCACCAGTGCCAAGTACAGGGGGACAGTCACTTCTCTGCTCCTGCTGGCCACACTATTTCTGCATCAGCCAACTTCTACTTGCCGTGACTGTCCTCCTGGCCTACCTACCTCAAAGACCAAACAGGGGGGTGAGGAAGAGAGAGATCTTAAAATATGACTACAATGGTTTCTTCTTCTTGTCCACAAAACTGCTCATCACCACCCACATGGAAACCCACATAGCCGGCAGACAAACCTCATTGTTATGTAATTTTGCTAGAACGGGAAAAATGGCACAGGGACATCACAGATGGATGACTGATTTCTTGTTGTATTACCATTTAGTGAGGGAAATTAGATCTTACTAGATCACTTATCTCTACTTTCAGCATTTCCAAAAATGATCTGGTCTCATTCACATCCTTACTGAAGTAAGTCAAGATTTCAAGCTGAAAGATTTGTACCTCCTGTTTCGCCTCTTATTGCTACTGCAGTAATTATACTGTTTTGCTTGGGAATGCAAATTAGAACAGGCCACGAATGCTTTCAAAACTGCTGCCAACCCATTTACTTCCGTGGGAAGGGAGACAGCATTTATCAGAAATATTTCAGTCTGCCAGAAAACATGATCAGCTACATTTTCATGATAATTTATTACTGAAGCAAAGAAAAAAATACATTCCTCACTGATCTCATTATGCTCTAGGCTTGGTCATTTCTGTAGTGCTCTCCTGTAACTTAACTTGAAATCTACTTTGATTCAGAGACAATCATTTCAAAGGGAAATTGGAAAAGTAATTTCACAGAAGTTCACACTTTATGAACCTATTACTTTTAATAGACATGGGTTTATTTTCTAAGCAAAACAAGTATTTAAAATCCTGAGGAATAATTTGAAATTATTCTTTACATTGTTGTCTACTGCATATCAGACTATTCTCAAACCATTCTTATAACGAAGGACATATAAATCACATTCATGCCAATTTAGCAGATTGCAAATTTTTGAAAAACAAATTTTCTGTGAGGCTAAGACATCAATTTTCAATTGTGCCTTCAGTATCAGTATTACTGCATAAAGAAGATAAAAAACAGACTGACACTGCTAAAACATCATCTATTTCACTAAAAAGGTAACCCTAATAGGTTCTGCTTCCTTACTTAAAAAGCACTTTTAAAAGAAGGGAATATTTGCAAGTTATACTGTGAGAGTTAAAGTTCACTGTATCTAATGCAAAACAACTGAAGAGTTCAGTATAGTTCAGAATACATCTCCACTAAAAAAGCTGAAGTAGGTAAAATTCAGATTTTTCTTAGAGGGATGAATATGAAAAGAAGAGATTTAGAATGAAAATATAATTTTCTGTCTCTACTTTCTTTAGTTAACTAGATTTGCTCTCCTCTATGTCATTACATGAAAAGAAAGTGAGGATAATACTAGTTGAGATGCTTTCCACTGGGGGGCGGGTTGTGTGTCCTCTTCTTAAGTAATTCAAGTTATTCAGATAACATTTTTTCCACTGTGAGACAAGAAAGGAATCATGTGCAGAAGTCAAGATAAGCAAAAACTGGCACATGATTTTTCAGGAAGAATCATCCAAAATACTGCTGTCCATTACAACAGCAAGAACACCAGGATACCAAATGCCTCCTCTGCAGAGTTCCATATAAACGCCAAATAATTACACTATGACTGAAGTACTTCATCAATCTGAAATTCCTACGGAACACTGCCAAAAGTGAATTTTAAGTTTGCAGATTAACTGCCAAAGCTCTGAGGGGAAAACTGCGTAATCTGTTGCTGATGCTTGTTTAGGTGGGGGAATGCCAAAAGTGATGGCAGAGCTTGCCCGGGCCTGAATCGGCAGCTTCCTCCCGCAGCCACCTCCGTGCCGCACTTGTGCGCCAGCTTCCTTGGGCTCGATTTAACCAGACCTAGGAGCCAACATTCCAACTATCTGTTTAGTAAGCAAGTCTTAGGGACTTCTGTCTGTGACCAGCTTAAGCCTCAGCTTCTGCATAAACACTTGGTGCCATCTGGATGACTATTTTATAACTTCTGAAAGGGATAGGTTTGCAGGAACGTACGGATGGACGCTCATTTTCCTCAGGAACTAAAAGCACTGTATCAAGTGTCAAGAGGAATAGTCATCATATATTTTACAAGAGATGGCTGTGCTACCTTCCTTCACCTGTCACTCTTCTGACACGGCACGCACAGGCTTAAGCTGGGGATACCAGAGCAGGCAAGCTGCAGAGCCAGCTGTGCCTATGCAGAAAACAGTCTCCAGCTTCTGCCACTAAATTCCACGTTTTGGCAAAACCACACAGCAGAACAGTATAATCCCTTGTAAGAACTTCAATTTTTAAAGATTAAACATATCCATGAATATAGGGGGCATAATTAGGGAAAAAAGTTCAAAATATATTGCCAGCATGCATTATGGGATGTTTGATAAGTACTAAAGAAAAGAGACATCTAGGACTTACAGAGCACTTCAGAAATAACATACTAGTGAAATTAAAGACAGCAAAAAGAAAGAATGAGAATCAGTCATGACTTTGGACTACTACCATAAAATTACCACCATAACTGAGGAGACTAAAATAAATTCATATATCTTGACTTGTGTAGTGTTAATTAACTCAGTGAAACAGAAAAATTTTACGTCCTTACTGAAGTGCTTAAATATGCACCTATATGCCAAAATTAATGATCTGGGCCACTAAAACATATGTACAACGCATTAAGCAAACAATATCAGAATTATTGACATTACTAATATCATCAGGATTCTACATAAACCCTATAATTTTTTTCATATATTTCTTTTTACATCTTAGCATATTTTGTGCTACAATGCTGTTTATTTTTCTCTCTAATTAATCATGAAAGAATGATGAAATTGTATTAAAAAGATTTCCGTATCTGCCTTGAAGAAATGTACAGAAACACATGGGCCGCAATTGTATTCCTATTCACTGCAGAAATGTGTAGTCAGGCATACACAATTTCTTTCTGAGCTCCCTGCTATTGCTGCAAGTGAGTAGTTTTGTTAAGTATGCATGCTCTAGGATTTCAGTGGAGATTTTCTGTTAACTGACATCGAACAGGGGTATTCAGAGCTCTACTTTTTTTCATTGTTGTTGTTTTTTAGAGCAATGCACTTCCTGCACTATGAAATTTCTATTTCAAACTCATTAAATCATTTTTTGTATCTTAAAAAGCAGTAGTATTATTTCCCCTGTTTCACAGTTTGGCATATGCTCATCCACCTGATAGGCTGTTACAGCTGTTGGGTATTTATGAATTCTGCCACACATACTGCCTCCAAGTATCCATCACTCCTTATCGAGACTATAATGGCTATATCTGTCAGTTGAACACTTTCAAAAAACCAGTGTTTTCCTCCAAGTGCTAATAATTTCATTCTCTTCTGCATTTTTTCATGTTGGAGGGCAGAGCATGTTTACCGTGCTTCTGAGCAGCATGGGATTTCCTACATGAGGGATGACTGAACACTTTTAGACACAAGGTCACTGACACCTTTTAGACTTTCACAGGTACCACAGCACAAAGCTACATGGTTCTGTAGATTACCTACAGACAGCTCTCCACAGACTGAAGGACCACCAAACAGCTGTTTGGGAATGACTGCAGTGAAGCAGTCTCAGCCTTTTGCCACCTTCACAGTCCCCATGCTGAGGACAGGACCATGGTGCAGGGCTGTGTGTGGGGAGAATGTGCTGGTCCTGCATAACACTGCTGATGCTCTAGCTTATACTGAGATCGGCACTTACGATAGACCTTCTCCAGTTTATTCCACTGGTGTATGATTTTTATGGAAATATATAGGAATGGAAGGGCTGCACAGGGCAGCAGAGCTCTCTAACGCCATCATTTCCCACCTGTCTCAACAGGCAACTGCACTGGGACAGAAGGCCGATGATCCAGGCCCAGTTGTCCAGTTTGAGCAAAAAAAAAATTCCCCTTCAATATTATCTCCTTCCCTGTCCAAATACAATTTGGACTTGTGTCATTATTTTCACACCTCTTCCCTCTCCACCCCTCAGCATAATTAATTATGCATTTTGATTAAAAAAAAAAAATCATTTTCACACTAGGAAAAAGTAAACATGACTATAAGTAGAGGATAAAATTATGATGTTATGCATGAGTCACACATGAATGGATCATTTTAAAACTTTTCTTTAACAGGGTTCATAACTGATGTCACATTTTGGCTGTAACAGCATGAGTGGTCCTGACATGGCAGGTTCTCATTCAGTGGCACATGAACCTTGTTATTATCTGAACTACTACTTATTCACAGCGAGATATGACATCTTCCTGTCATGATTATACATCATAGAGTCACGGCCACACAGAAGTCACACAAATAAAACAACTCTGAAGATCAGATTTTCCCTGAGCCACCACCATGCACGTCATTCCTCTTCTTTTAGCTCTTGCTAAATAGAAACGCGTAACTATTTACAGTGGCAGAGGGAGAAAGCTTTCCTGCTGGGCCATATATTCCTCCAGTGTTGTAATCTGTCTTTGAACTGCTAAATCAATTGACGCTCACTCTTGTCTCTTCTCTCAGTAGCAGCTACACAAAAAATGCTTCTGTACATCAGTTAGTAACATCCCTCTGAAGACTCATGTCTGCTTTCCTAAAATTTAAATATTTCCTTTTAAAAAGCGTGAAGAAGACCATCAGTGATGCACCAACGCAGAGACATCCTGCTATGCTTTAATCAACTGAAATGAAACATTTGCACAGCATTTGATAATCACAGAAACCTAATTCTTTGACAGCCATTTTATGAAAGTGAATCACTTAAGGCAGAGAAAGAGTAAGTTCAGTCAATTTAAAAGCAGCTTCTGATTTTCGATATCATACTACTAACCTGAGTATGACTCTTAGAAAAGCTAAGTGTCCACAACTGCAACTGAAGACAAAGAATGCATCTGAGAGAGGCCTAACGTATTCAGGTGCTCTGTCAGAATGGAGGTAGTCACTTTTCCATCATTTACACAAGACATGCTCCGGAGGACCATTCTGTGGTCCTATAGCACACAGAAAATAGGCATCCTCAATTCTTTTTCCTGCGTCTTATCTTCAGAAGTATCCTGTTTCTATTTCAATGATCATTTCAAGGCCTGGTAACAACCTATCTGAAGCAAGATCTACTCCAATCCATCTACTGCAGTAACAATGCTAGAATGAAGGATGTTTACTAAAAATATTTCACTGGTAATTAACACCATTTTGACTGAGCTGAAGGACATAATTGGTCCTGTTTACCTCCAGCAAGACATGAACTGTAATAAATAGACACCGATCTTGGGACACAGTACTAATTTATCTCCAGGAAATCATCATGCCAGATATTTAGATTTCCTAATCCCAAAACACGTCCCATAAAACACAGCAACTTAATTTTGAAACCTTAGAGTTGAATTTATTTTTACAGTATGGGTCTCTGGTTACATCCTTCAATGTTTGTCAGATCTAATGGAGATCCTTGCTGCTACAGTCTTGGAAAGGAAGAGAGTGAAAAAGAAAATGTATAATCATTTACACTGTGAATGATAGTTCTTATGAAATTCATTTAGGATTATGGGGTAGTACAAATAGTGTAGAAGTAGTTCATAACACTGAGTCTGGAGGAAGAGCTATCCATGCTATGGAACTACAGCCTGGGAATTCGGGAGCTTTTGTCTTTGTTTTAATTTTTGCCATGCTTTTACACCATTCTCACTTGATTTTACCCAAATGGATTGTCCTTAATGGGAGGCCTTTTCATTTAAGTTTGAGAGAAAAATCACTTCTATTCAGACAGAATTTATTTCTTTTATGAAGCCAAACTTGCCCTGGAGAATTTTGGGGGAATTTCTCTTTAGGCTTTGTACGTGCTTGGGGCACAGATCACTGCAAGTAAATTAAAAACATCTTCCACCACCTCGATAACAGAACACAATTAATATGCAGGTCAATTCTCTTTTCTGGTGCACAGGCACGTAGTAGATTCTCACAAATAAACAGTTAGATCCATATTCAAGAAGTCTTTCCTTGATACTTGAAAGACACCTAATCCTCGTGTCTGACCTCACATATTCTTTTTTGCTGGTAAATTACAGAAAAGGGAATAAATGAATTAGTGGCCAAATCTGCAACCTCCTGAGTCTGATACATAGACTTCTTCCATAAAGAAAGAAAGGAAGATACCTGCCTGCGTTTTTACCCTCTGAGGATTGTAGAAACCATAAAACCCCCTAAATTACTGAAATAGTGTTCTTCATGAGACCCTAATAAGTGATTTTTCACTGTTACAATGTTACTTTTCTTTTTCCTTTCCAGTCCATGTTTGTTATGCATATCTGGTCACCATATAAGATTAAAAGATTGTATAGATGTCAGGACCACTACATGTAACTCTAGAAATGTTTGAAAGGGCAATCTCTAAATAATTTTCTATTCTGTGTGAAAAGAATTTTGCAACCTCTTTTTCTGAAGAGAGAATGCTTCATAGTGAAGCATACATTATTCTCAAATACTATTAGCCATGTCCAATCACTGAAATTTAAATTGACTGTAATTAAGCCAATACTGAAACTATTTTAATTATCTTTATTATGTATCAGTAGCAGCATTATAGTGTAATGCAAGTAAACAGAAGCATATGACATGTTTCATAAAATGGGCTATATCTTTGTGGTACCAGCAAATAGAGTGAGCAAAGGTATGTGTGTGTGTGTGTGTACATGTGTGTTTTTTCACCGGTGTTTGTGAGTGAGGAGGTCTGGACCAGCAACTCAAGTGGGGCTGTGAGCCTTGGGGCGTTTGAATGTCCAGGTGCCAGTAATGGGAGTGTCAGAAGAAGGGACATCTACTGGTTAGGCTGTTGTGTCAGCTCAGCTATGAGGGATGCACATTGTACATAATGTATATATTTCCCAGTACCAGACCATCATCATGATCAGCCAGAGAGGGTAACAGGATAAGGCTGCTGGTGCTGTTTGTGGGAGGGCTGAGCGCGTCCATCTGTGTTGACCTGTGTGGTCAGACCTGTCTATATGCACTATATGTGTGTTTGTGTGCCTGTTGGGAACGCACACTTAGCCACACTACCAGTTGGACCTGAGGATCTGTGGCAGCCTCTCATCTATCTGGCTGCTGGATGCATTCCCACATCCTTAACTTTCTGAAAACAGGGTCCTCTGTGTCAAATTTTAATGTATGCTTGCTATATAGACAAGACTGTGTCGTACATAGCGCATTGCACTCATAACTAAGCCCTTAATAAAATAACCTCATGATAGAATATTTACAGTATCTTAAAAAACATTAGTTTTGCAAGCTTTTACTGGAAGATGTTTTTCACTAAAAATAAGGGAATTCTTCCACTTTAACCAGCCTATACTATCTACAAACAGAATTAAAAAAAAACCCCAAACCAAACAATATTCTTGTTAGCATTTGGTGGGAAACAAGGTTTTTAAAATATGCTTTATTTCTTTATATTTGTAAAATTCCTTTTTCCCTGCTTCACAATTCATAGAAAATGCAGAATCATTCTAAAGAGAGGAACTTGGCTCTTAAATTTAATAATGAAAGTATTTACATTGCAAATAAGCTAAAAATGGAAACATTGCTTAGTGATTTTCTTTTGTCTGTTTTTGGTGTACTTACGCTCAAGGCAGTAGGTCCTGGAGGTCCTGCATCTCCCTATTTAAAACAGGAGAGTAAGCAAATCAGCAATCTCTTCAGTTATACATATTTAATCTCGAGGCATTTTAGAGGATATGCAGAAGTAAATTCAGTATAATCACCAAACTTGCTCTGATTGTGAAAATATATGAGTAAAGCAATATTCTTTTTCAGTAATGGCATAGATGTACACAGTTCACCACAGGTTCAGTGGAGAAATAATGGCAGGTCTCTGCATAAATTAATTACAGCTTCAATAAAGCAATCCTTCAAAACACATTTGCATATGTTAAATTACAAGCTGCAGCTCACATGCACAAATTGGCCACTGAAATCAGTGTGACAGCTCACACATGTAAAGACATCTGACTGTGTAAAACGTTCACAGACTTAGGTCACAGGTACAAATCATACTGTGAGTCCTCCACATTCAGTTCATGGGAACAAATCAGAGCACCCAGACAGCAATTTAGGACGTTGAGTTTAGCCGCCTGCTCTGCATTCCTTTCAAAATTTGTTGTGATGAAGAATGTTTGCTTTTCATATTTACAGTTAGCCTGTATTCATATTCTTCAACCCTTAAGCTACACAAATGGCAGCAGTGGGTGTTTGTCACACGTAGTTAAGGCAATATGTTCAATAAAGAAATACCGTATATACTCATATATACATACAACTTTACAGATAAAAAAAGTACCTTTTCTCCTTTAGGACCAGCCACACCAGGACTACCAGGGTCACCTTTTAGTCCCTGGGAAAAGAAGAAAAATGTGTATTTGTTGTCATCTGTGGAAAGCATTGGACAAAATTCTGTAGTGCTGTGAATTAGTATATAGAAACAAAATAAGCCTTAAAATATTACACATTATCAATACTACTATCACAGAATTCTTTATTTTCATTATCTTGTGAGCCGAGAAACATCTATTGAAGACCGTACATGTCTTCAACACATAATTAAACACACAAAGCCAAACTACTCAATTGTGCCGCATTATGGCAAGTAGCATGTAGAAATGCAAAGTTCCCTTGCAGTCACAGTAGGTGCCAACAAAGACAGAATACTAGAGAAATTACTAGTACATTCACTTAACCTCTGCTACAGTTGGGAAGGAGGCAGAGGTGGTCAGAGAGCTGTGGATTCTATGCTTCAAGTAGCAATCCTGAGCTGGTGAGCTACAGCAGGGTACAGCTCAGAGCTGCTGCACATCCTTCAACACTCCAATCTTCACCAGTGTTTGACAAGGCAATTGGAGAAATAATTGAATCCTTCATACCTTCCTCCTTAGTTCTGCCTTCAGCTGCAGAAGCAGATAATACTGCCTAGTCTTACAGATTACATACACAGCTATTTTGCAATTGCAGAACCATAGAACGGTTTGGGTTGGAAGGGACATTCAAAATTCATTTAGTCCAACCTCCCTGCAGTGAGGAGGGACAGCTTCAACTAGATCAAGTTGCTCAGAGCTCCATCCAACCTGATCATGAATGTGTCCAGGGATGGGGCATCAACATCCACTCTGGATGACGTGTTCCAGTGTTTCACCACCCTCATCATAAAAAATTCCTTCCTTATATCTAGTCTAATCTATTCTCTACCATACCTACAATACAGCTCTTCCACTAACATGTCTCAGCAGAAGCACCCCCCAAAAATTCTTTAGCACCCAGCACATAGTCTTTATTGTCTGCTCCTTGCTACAAAACACATGGAAATCTGAGAAGTTTTCAACTATGCCCAGTAAATTCACGTCATTCTGCAGTAAGGAATAAACTTAATTCTGATGCTGCACCAACCTGCCAGGAACTCCTTTTTGTTTAAGCCAAGAAATTTGTCTTGTGCCTCCCCTCTGCATCATTGCTTTATGCTTTACAGAGCATGTACATTGTAAGTCAGAGACAGTGCTACAGGTTCACAGATTTTACTTAGAAACCAAATGGCAATAATGTAGGAAATACAGGAAAAAATCATAATGAGACACTGCACAAGTAGGCCACCACCACTATTACTTTGGACGTTAAATACGTTGAGGACAGAAAAGATTCAACTACATCTGAATTAGGGTATAGTAACTTAAGTTCGCCCCAGCCCTCTTTTTGCCCTTGCAAATGTTCTTTCTCGTTTTGCAGTAATTGGAAAGATAGAGACAACTGGCATGAAAATGATAAGTAACATCTGTGCCTTGGTGGGTAGAGAAACATTAAATCAGTGAGTGTTCTAAATACTGCATATTTGTGCAACTTCACTTCCTGCTAAAATTACATTAATTCACCATCTGGAAGGAACATCATTTAGAACTATATGAGCATTTAAGTACCCACTTTGGATTAAATTTGTGGTTGTTGTAAATACCCCTGATTTAGTGTTGATTTGTCCTTTATTAAGCTTGCCAAATATGTAACAGTTAAATCAGAAGTAGTTTTGCTGTTTGAACTTAAAAAATGCAATAGGCAGATGGATTCAAAAACAAACCCAAAAAATCGCTTTCTTTTTACAATCTGCATATTTATGATACAGTTTTAATATTGTCTCCATTTACTACATTTTACTTTTCACCTCCTCCTGAAAGACTGCATAAAACACAACCACTCGATATTCTCAAAAGCCATTTTAGGGATTTTTCAGGTATGTAAACTGTATGGATTTTGTTCAAAATCAATAGTGGCAAATTAGTAGTGGAATGATGGTTTTGAGTTTAAGAATTAGCTTTTAGGCTGTATATTTACAGAAGAGAAAAGATAAGGGCAAAAAAAAATCTGCAACTCGCAGACAGTGATATATGTGTGTGTGTCTCTACTGAATAGAAAAAGCAACAAGATGGAAGATACTGAACCTAAGTCATGCCCTCTTAAACTGTGAACTGCATTTTTTCCTAACTGGTGTGTTTAAAGCTTTTACTGGTGTTCCTGCAGTGCACCTCGGTGAGGTAAGCAGTTTGACAGCTACTGCAAAGGTGATGACCACAGAAGCTGACTTCACATAAAAAGGCCAAGGGGAAACTACGTATTTGACAACAAGACTTAGTGTTCGAAGCAAGATTTTTGAGTACCCAGAAGGGTTTTTATATATTTATTTTAAAATACTTGAATTAGCTTTCCTTTGCAGTTTAAAACCCCAAGAAAGAAAATTAGTACCACAAAAAAAAAAAAAATCTTAAAAGTTTATCCTATTAGAAGTATTTCTTGATCTTCTGCATGTTATAAATCTTTTAAAAATATTGACATCTTAATAAGTTCCACACATAGCGAATGCTTGCAAAAACACAGCTGGTACTGTGCCATGCCTGTTCTTCCCTACAGCCACCCTTTTAAAGCTGTTGAGAGGTTTAGCTGCTGCTGACTGGCTCTGAAATGACATAAGACTTCACAATCCCTGTGCTAAGTCAAATCTGTAGCCCCTTCTAGTGCAGTACAGCGCAGTATCCTGCCTCTGGTAGAGACGAGAACAGCATACTTGAGTAAAATGGATATGGTTATCTAACCACATATAATTTGGATTTTAGATTAAGCTTTAAATTAGAAAAGCTCTCTTTCTGCAAGATTTTAGGAGAACAATGTCAGTTTTGAAAACAACTAAATAATTTCTATTGATCTAAGGAGTTTGTTACCATATTTGCCAGAAATTCAAGAACTGAATAAAAATTCCAGCAGCTCTCATAACAGAGGGTAAATTAATTACATTTCCCTATGGGGGATATGCACGTATAAGGCCATCTCAAGGCTAACAGGATAACATGAGAAATGACAGAAGTGAGAAATGGTTTTATATATATACACACACACACACACACAGGTATTACTGTAATACAATTGCTGACCAACAGACAAATTACTAGAACAAGTATATCACAAATATCAATAAGGGTGTAAAGTCAGTAAAATTGAGGCCAACAGAGGAAAGATTAAACTAGAGGCAGGCTTTTTGTTTGGAAGGGGATGACAATGGTATTTCTTCTGGTGGAAGGAATTTATTAAAGGAGAAGTTACCATATTGGTTGACACTATTTTTGACAAATATTTAACCAGACTCTTCCGTGATATAAGTTTACTGAAGTCTTAGCCAGCCAACAAAACCAACTAGATTAGGAGAAGAAAACAATTTAAGAAAGTAACTGTGCCTTAAAGCTCTAAAAAGTACCATGGCTTCACAAATTCTTCAAAGGATGGGATTTTATTAATGGCGTCCCAACACTACTGGCATGAAAGGCAACACTTTTTCTATTTGAATTTTCCTTTTAAACCAGCAACAATCTCATACGACATTGCTGTGCTCTGGAGTTCCATGGTGAAGATGTGATAAACATGTTCCTTATTAAGTCTGAGAACATTTTATTCATTCAGAAGAAGTGGCAGGTATAAGCAGAACTAGAAAACAGAACGGTTTTTCACTTCCTATGTTTTCAGTCTTTTGGATAAGATCAGAACAGTCAAAGATTTTGCAAGAAAAGGGAATGAAACAACATTTTCCCCTAAATCAATTCTTTTAGATCAACATGATGATCTGCAAATCGGTACTACTACCATCACTAGGAAAAAGGACAGAACATGAAGAGAACAGAGGATTCACAGCTTGCTGCTTCTGCTGGGAAATCACATGACATATGCCTGTAGTGTCTCAGGAACTACCCTACGAAGGAATCCTAGCCCAGAAGTATCATCTAACCTGCCCATCAAACGACAGCAACAACTTACACCAAGTACACACTTTCTGTGAGTACTCCCATATAACCTACAAGGGTTATATTAAAAAGGAATGTGCGTTGGTGCTTGTGTCTGTTGCTTTTAACCTTGACACTGTGATGCTCTGCTGTTTTAAAAGGGATTTCTAAGCATTTAATGAGCAGACACCTCTCTGGCTGAGACTGACTAGCTGGCAAACCCTGTGATAAAAATTCCATGGCCTGAAAAGTGAGATTTGTATGCCAGGCCAGGGAAGTTTGAGGAAGACTTTCAGCAGACTGGCAATGAGCTAATCTGGGAGCAAACACAGAAGCCTCAAGAAAGCTACAGTATGGAGAGGAAGCTTACTGGAAACTCTTACAGAGCTTCCAGAGTTTATGATGCTTACGCTGCCTGGCAGCAGACAACTGGGCTGAAGGGTTTCCGTATGGACTACAGACCAGATGGACCAAGAGTACCGAGAGCCAGGGTTCTGTTTGAATGCTTGTTGAAGACAAACTACTGGGATGCAGAGACAGCTATCAGCCACAATGCAATCCTCACCAGTACTGTTAGAAGACAGGACCCACAGCCTTTTCTCAGCTGCCACCAGTTCCTCACTTATCCACAGCTGGGAAATGTCTTAGAAAGTGCATTAACCTCTCACCCTGAGACAAAAAGTTTACCATAATAACAGACATGGATTTGATCAGAGAAGTCTGAAAAAGAGTACAAAAATAACTGAATTGTTAGCTTTGCATGAAATTACCAATAAGAAAACCTTTTCTAGAGTTCAGAAACATTAGGAAAATTGTTATGTTAAGCATTCCCTTCAAGTTAAACATGCTCTACTTGTTGAATTCTGACTTTACATGCTTTAGCAGGTTCACCGAGGCCTGAGAAAACTGCATCATACACTGAAAACTTTCTCAGAGAGAGAGCAGTGCTTCTACAGCAGACAATGCGTATACATCATTACAGAAAAGAGATGAAATGGGTAAAATATACCAGCAGCTGATGACAGGTGCTCTTTTCAATGAAAAAATTGCAAAGATCAGCTGGACCCCCACATGAGGACCCCAGTAGCTCCTGCAGCAGCTGTCACACACTGAAAATGCACCTATTTGTGCAGCATACACTATGCTGCCTGCATGTGGCAATGGAAAATGCTGTAAGATCGGCATTGTCTTTTGAGGAGAACAGTTTTTCACTCTAAAAGATATTTGTTTGGAAAAGCATCCTTTATAACTTACAGTTCCCTGGTCTGCACTAGAGTAATCTGGTTCAATCTCACATCAGGTTAAAATCTCCTAGAAAAACGTGTATTATCTAAAGTACTGGAAACACAGTAAACAATCCAACAAACTAACCAACAACGTGCAACCCAATTATTATAGATTAAATGAACAATCTCTACCAAGTCATAAAACTTGGAAATACTAATGAGTAAGAACAGAACCACACTTTCTCCACAGAGCAGACTTAAAATCTAAATTAAAACAACAGCTTCAGAGTCAGCTGTACAACACCAGGCTGTATTTGTTGGGATAACTTTTCTAATTTAGCAAAGTATTTTCAAAGCTCCAAACCACACACTATTATTCAGTTTATGTCTCGTGTACTTTTAACTATTGTCATTGCTCTTTTCTCATTGATGTCATAGAAAAACTTCAAATTGCTACACCACTACAATTTTGTGGATCCTGAGCAACGCCTACTATCTCCTCATACTTTTATTCCTAACAGAATCCTCTAACTCTAGATAGAATTAAATACTATTACCAACTTCATACTTTGAAGCAATTGGATTCTTACCTTCCTATACAAATATTTCCCTACAATGCTAATATTAGGAGAGTTCAAGATTAGAGGAGCAGGCCACAAGGGTATGAAGGGAATTGACTGTTACTATCATATAAAGACCCTGGATCCCTTTAATAATGCTGACCTTTGCCCACAAGCATAATAAATGAAAAGGTCTTATATGTCTTTCACTGAAAACTTGAGATATTTTCATTGCTCACTGACTTCAGAGGTTCATCCTTTGACATCAGATATGTAAAAAACAGCAACATTTTATGTAGGAAAGATTTTAAATAGTCACTGAGTGTATCACCTTTCTCAGCAGAAGAAAAAAATAATTAGTGAATCACTTGGTTTAATGCTGCAGATTTATGTACTAGATATACTAGATTTTAATTTCAGAATTTTAAAAAATTTTTTCGTTTTTTTTGTTTGTTTTTTTTTTTTTTTTACAATATACAAGAAAGATTCTATTCTTCCCCTAGCTATGCATGAAACATGCTGATTTCTGTTTAAATTTACTTTTGATTAAGGATTTAATTTATGTCAGTGAAACGTTAATTGGTAGTATCCCACAGTATTCATTTAATACCTACACCTCTGATCAAGAAAATTACATGACTCCAAAGAGTCTAGAAGTTTCAGTGATAAAGATTTTCTTTCTGTTTCAGTTCAATTGACAAGTGTATGAATATAACATAGATCTTACTCCAGAGAGAGCTTCATGGATATTTGTATTGCAAATTTGTCCTTATTCCATATGGGATATGAGCATGATGGAGAAGAAACTGTATTTATCAGGATTTATTTCAGACAGTGTGTCTATGAAGCTCCACTTGTTACAGTGATACAAATGATGGCATTATTAATGTCAAGTGGCTAAAACAGTCTCAAGGGATACAACAGAGATTTCACTCCAGCAAACTGTCTCTCCATATTATACAGGCAAATACCTGCTTACGGATGTAATGTAACACATATCACAGGAGGACTGTATTACTATAGTAATATATTAAGTTATTTATAGCTACTCCTTAAGAAGCTAAAGACAATGGCAACTACAGTACTAGTATTTATAGTAAGTATTCATGTTGTCAGATGGATTTTGAATTATGTCCCAGACTGGGACACAGTACTGTAGATCTTGGCTCAGATTCCTGGAGTGATAAGCTGGGGAGCTGTGCAGAGCAGTTAAATATATTCACAGTTCCCACATTCAAACCTGGTTCTCAATGAGATTAACTGACCCAGTTAGCATAACCAGTGAGGGATGAGGTTATTAAACTTTTTAGGTATCTCTTCACCATTACAGAAAGCCTAGTCTCCAAATAAGCTCTGGCTTCCCCTCTGTCATGCCACTGCATTCTAGCAAGAAACTTTTGTACAGTTAAGAAAACATAGGCAGTAACAGCCAACAAAACTGTTCTGTGACACCTACTTTCCTGATTTTGATTAAAATAAATTCAAATATGTTTCTACCATTTGTGCAAGATAAAATGTTCTGTCATCATCTTCAAGTTCTTCACTTGCAAGTACGGAAACCCTCACTCCCCCAGGCAGAGACAACAGCTGCCAGCAGCCAATACCACTAGCTTTAAGTGTTTTCAGGCCTTCTTTATACAGCACTGCAGATTATACCCATGTAAGCAGATTAACTCGATTATTTCTGAAATATCGGATGTTATATTTCTGTACACAGAATGAATTTGACAGACACTGATAGCAACCAAGAATCAATGATACACAGTCCTTTATATTTAAACTTAATGACTGGCATTTCCATGCACAGTGATAACTGAATCCAAAGTATTTTATATGTTGTTAAAAAGGAATTATGTGTGAATTCAAACAATATAATGTTATATTGCCTTGTGCAATTTTACTTCCAAGATGTTTTAATGACAGTTCCCATAATTATAACCTACCATTTCTTGAGACTTTACAACAGTTCAGTAAGTATTTCAAAATAAAAAGGTTCAACATTTCACACTTTCACAGTGCCACAATGTCAAATATGTTCTACAGTTCACCAGATACTTGGTATACCTTACTCTTCCTAAAAGGTTTGTGGAACAAGATCCCATGTAGTAAAGGAGATCGTGTCAGAGCAACATAGAAATGTCCCCAGCGCTATGGAAAGAAACACAGATGTGTTTTTTCCATGCTGTCAGCATATGTGCATGCATGACAGAAGTATACAGTTCACCTTTACAGACAGGCAGGCTACAAGAGAATACCTCTTTGAATACCTAAACATAGTTTCAGCCCAGTACATAGTATATGTTTTCAAATTGAGGACATCCACTATTAGTCAAAAATAGCCTGATTTATCTAGCATTAAATTATATGAACCTAAAATAGGAAAAATATTTTTACGTTTACAGTGTGCGTAGAAAGTCAGATGACATAAAAATGCCATAATTACGTATTTTGTTTTGCTGCGTTTTCAGTAGACCCAGCTAGACTGTCATAGCATTTTTGTGTCAAATGCTGACCCTTTTACTCTTTTGGTAAAGTTGCTCAAAAAAAGCTTTGCTGAATGGTTTTTCCAAATCCTGTATCTGGATTCCAATCCTGATGCCAGTCATTCCCCGTGGAATTTGGACAGTCAGGTTCAGCTCCCCCTGTGATATGCTCTCTGCCTTCAACTGGAATTGTCTGCAATTGGAGAACCAACGGTATGCTTCATTAAAACCTAAATCCACTGACTCCCCACTAGGTCAAGGAGGAGACAGGAGGGGAAGAGGGTGGCAAAGAAAACTGCTGGCTTGATTTTATTATTTTTTTAAACCTTGCTGTTCAAATCATGCTGGTTCGTCATATTATTATTCTACTGAAAAAAATTTTTAATTTTCTGCCCTCTCACCTTGTTTTAAAATATACTAAAATAAATTTACATTTAAAAGTAAATTAGGCAAAAATAAGGTTTATTACTGGGCATGCCTACAGTGTTACCTCAGGTTCAGAACTCAGTGATCAAGTTTATCCAGGATTTTTAGGCATAGATTCATGGACTATCTCAAATACGGACCAAACCAATTCACCAAGTAGGCAGTGAAATCTGGCAGAGAAAAAAGGTGAAATTTAAAGTCAAATTCTCTATCACATGAGCCACATGGCACAGTGAATGACCCAAGGCTCTCATCCAGGAATGGTGAACAGTCTGTGTATTTTCCTTTTTAAAAACCAAGGCATCAGGCCTAGATTTACCCTGCCTCCAGAAATGCCCTCTTTTCCAGCAGATTGTCCAACCAGGAACGATTCTCATCTATATTGTGCTGCTTTAATTCCATGCTTGTTTCAGTTTATCTCATGAGTCCTCAGCAGAAATATCATGGAACCTAGCACATCCTTACCCACAGTTCTCCTGTTCAACTTGAAGGCCTAAAAACTCGTATCTCACCTGAATGCATCTCTTTTTCTTGCCCTATCATCTTGTGTATGTTAACTCTACAGGCATATACATTTTCTAAATCCATCGCTCTCCTTACATAAATTCTGAATTTCATTGCTTAACTATCCTTCAAAAAGTTTGTAACTTTTATTATTATCATTCAGTTTACCTCTCTTCCATGAATGCCCTCCGGTCCTGGCTCTCCTTTATCTCCTTTTTCACCCTAAAAGAATAAATATTTATTTTATTATAGATACAAGACAAATACAAACCCATGACGCTTTCTAAAAGGAAAAATATTTTAAGATTCTGGTCTGTTCTGCATGAAGTGCTACATAGACATTGCTGGGTGCAAAAGCAAAACTATTTCTTCCATTCCAACAGAAATTCTTTCCAAATAAATGCCTCTGGAAAATGTCTAGTGCTCTGAGAGCCAGTTCTCTGTACTTCACAGTGCCACCGAACATCCATGAAGTCTCACCACAGAAAAACATTCTTGGTTCTCACAGTGCTCTGAGAACATAGTGGTGAAACAGAAATTTACACTAGGGAACAGTTTTCCTTCTGAAAATCTTAACATTGACACTAAGTTAATTGCGTTCATTCTGAGCCTGTTGTTTAAAAAACAAAGCTTGTTTTAAAGATCGGATAACAGAACTGTCTTCAATATTATAATTCAACTCATACTGGAATATGGTTCACTGATTGCATTTGAAAAATGGAAACAATTTTTGTTCTGAAAATTTTCTCACAAGTATGAATATAAACATTATGAATCAACAGAAAAAATGCTGGGAAAGATCCTTCAGAATTGACAATACAGGCTGGTTCTTGTGTTTGCTCATCAAACTACAAAACACAATATTCTTTGCAGGATACATGAAAGGATTTCGTTCTGTCTTATCTTTAACTACCATGCTATTCTAGTTAACAAATATTTCATCAAAGGCAACAAAACATACCTGATTAAGAAGTATTATTTAAAGGAGAATGTCTTCGAGAACCAGTAAGTCTAAACAGCTCTATAATTGCATCTCTGTCACTAATCTGAACTTTGTCGAATCATAAAAGTAACATAATTCTGATAAAATCTTGAGAATTGACTTTTCTAGAGTCCAAGCTCTTCATATCAACCAAAGAAAGCAAACAGCCCAGCACTGAATTTCCATTACCTCCAGAGGACTACATTTGTCTGAGCAGAACCTATTCATTATGTCAGCATCATCTTCATAATTCTGTTAGGCAAATGATATTGAACTGAGGTCATTCAGCTAATTCCATTTGTGATACAGTCCTGATCCAGAGCTATTCCTCCAGTGGCAATGACAGAGGGCATTTCATCTAATAATCAGTTTTGCAAAATGAGTTCGTATGAGCTTTCTCAAACAACTGAAGCCTACTAACAAATTACCAACAGCAAACTGTGAATTTAATAATCCCATGCAAAAGATGGCTTCACTAGCTCATTGTTTCCATTTTAATACATCTTGTGGATAATAAACCTAATGCCATGTGTTAGCCTGAATCATATTGTTAAGGTTTTTCCTCAAGTATTGCTCTTCTTGCTTGTCAGAAAAACAAGCAAGCAACCAACCAAATAACACCCCCCTGCCCCCGATAAACCTATGCATTCGTTGCAAAAATTTAAATGACACTAAACAATTATAAGAATTTAACACTAGTTATTTTCGTATGTTTAAACTATAAAATCCTCTTTGTTCTATGGATTAAGGCATTGGTTGAGATAATAATTTTCTTTCAGTATCACTTCAAAAAAATAACAGTTGAAGTCCCAAACTTACTATTCCTTTTTAAATAGCTCACTTAAACTTTTAGAAGAAACTGCAAAAATGACATTTTACTTTTCATTGCTGTGATCTTTCAACTAGTATCAGTTACTCTGCTACAATCTTGCAACGGCTACAAAGGTACGGACGGTCATATAGTTGACACAGTATCTCCCTATGTAAATATATTTCTAGAAGATTTAAGAATCATTCCAATTTATGGAACTGTTTTCTCTTCTATGGTTTATCTGTTTTCATACTTAAAAAGAAAATGACATAAATATGTACAGATTTGTTTCCAAAGTAGCAGCATCCTGTAAATTCCTTGATGTATATATGAAAACCTAAGGTAAAAGCATCTCATCATAATTTGATATTAAACAACTACATTTACATAAAAACCTAAACAGAGAGACTAAGTCAAAAGATGTCCCTCCCTTTACCCTCACTTATCATTTGCCTTGATGTTAGTGAGAAGTTGGCGACCATGACTTTTTCTTCTGCAGCAGGCAGACAGTAACTTTAAAATGCTGGTGGGCAGGTCCAGACACATACAAGTGTGCTTGGTTAATGCAGCTAAGAAAGAAAAGCTCCCTTCCTTATGATTTACAAGATATTCAGATTTATTTTCATGAGAACTAGACCAAGTCATGCTCATTTCTGCCTTTATGGGACACACTATACCGCATAATTAACAGCTTCAAATCTAGCCAATTTGCAGAATCGCTGTAGCTGCTCTGCAGTGTGGAGAAGGTTGTTAATAACCAACATTGTTGCTTACCTCATAGACTAACAAAGAAGAAAGAAAATTTGATAATGCCCTCTAACGTTCCTCCCTGGTTTCACTATATTCAAATGAAACAATTAAAGACTATTTATTGCAAAAACAGGATGACAAAACTTTGGAAGTGCCATGCCTTGTTTCTTAGTTAACTAAAACTAATCAAATATAACACTGAATTATTTGTATTTCTTTGTATGCATTCTGCTTTCAGTCACTCCAATGGAACAAACTGATGGGGTTGCTCCAGTATCACCACCGGGAGGGATTCAGTCTGCTGCGTAATAGTGGATACACTGAATTAAGTGGTATCATCAATTAGAGACAGAGGTTCACGGATGGCCTCTGCAAGGTGAGAGCACCAGCCTTTAACTCGTCCACTTTAAGACTGCCTCATTTTCCTTTCATACTATTTCCTCCGTACTGTAAAGGTAATGTATTTCGAAAAAAAATACATTCACACCTAAAAATTTACCTAAAAAGGTAAAGGTTTTTTTGTAGCTCTGGCCTGTTAATGATACTAATAAAGAATTCCTGATACCCTCTCTCCCAAGCATTTTAAAATATCACTGTCAACAATAGCTAAAATACTCTCCAAAATTCACAAGCTGTACTGTGCCATTGACTCAGTGCACATACTCTATAATTTTTAACCTCTGACACTCTGTTATTTCACCCTACATATCTTTAAGACCATTAGGGCTTGTTGCTTTTTTAAAATACTCTTCTGTGTTTTGCTACAGCTCTGTCTCAGCAGAATGCTCTATGTGAATTTTCTTTTTTTGAGACTGTATCTCCATAGCTTCTTTTAATCTGAACCCAGCTCCCAGTAATAATGCTTACTGATTTTTCCTAAATAAGTTATGAATTAAAAAAAAAATCAGCATCTTCACCAGCCGGTCACCAGTGGTGTTCCCCAGGGCTCAGCATTGACACCAAGCTGGGAGGTGTGTTGATTTGGCATAAGGTTGGGAGGCTTTACAGAGGGATCTGGACAGGCTGGATCAATGGCCTGAGGCCAATGGTATGAAATTCAACAAGGCCAAGTGCCGGGTCCTGCACTTGGACCAAAACAACCCCTTGCAACGTTACAGGCTTGGGGAAGAGTGGCTGGAAAGCTGCCCAACAGAAAAGGACCTGGGGGTGTTGGTTGACAGCCAGCTGAATATGAGCCAGCAGTGTGCTTAGGTGGCCAAGAAGGCCAACAGCATCCTGGCTTGTATCAGAAATAGTGTGGCCAGCAGGAGCAGGGAAGTGATTGTCCCCCTGTACTCGGCCCTGGTGAGGCCGCACCTTGAGTACTGTGTCCAGTTTTGGGCCCCTCACTACAAGAAGGACATTGAGGTGCTGGAGCGGGTTCAGAGAAGGGCAATGAAGCTGGTGAAGGGTTTAGAGAACCTGTCTTGTGAGGAGTGGCTGAGGGAACTGGGATTGTTTGGTCTGGAGAAGATGAGGCTCAGGGGAGACCTTATCACTTTCTACAACTACTTGAAAGGAGGCTGTAGAGAGGTGGGGGTCAATCTCTTCTCCCATGTAACGAATGACAGGACAAGAGGAAATGGCCTTAAGTTGTGTCAGGGGAGATTTATGTTGGATATCAGGAAAAATTTCTTTACACAGAGGGTCATTAAGCATTGGAACAGGCTGCCCAGGGAGGTGGTGGAGTCCCCATCCCTGGAAGCGTTTAAAAGCCTTGTGGATGTGGTGCTGAGGGACGTGGTTTAAGGACCCTGGTAGTGCAGAGTGAACAGGCTCGATGATCTTAAAGGTCTCTTCCAACTGGATGAGTCTGTGATTCAGTTCAAAAAAAACCCTACGACTCTTTCTGGTTTTGCTGATGTCTGGAGAGCTCGGGTTATGAGGGCCTCCATCCCAATAGCATTCTTACTGACTGATGTGTAATCCTTCTGCAGAATGTGGGATAGCATACTTTGGGAAAGCGGCGGTGTTCAGGGTGAAGCACCTCAGGGCTGCTGAGATGCTACACCATTTAAAACAGTGGAAATCAAGGCAGATGAATGATCTTGACTCAGTTCAGCCTGGGAAGAGCTATTCAAGGAAACGGAGGAGTGACACAAGAAGCTTATTTCCAAACAGGCTGTAGCCCTGTATCACATAAGAGTATTACCTAAGCAGGGTCAGAAAGAGACAGCATAAAATATTGCAGAAATACACTTCTATTTCTAGTAAACTAAAATCAACAGCGATGATAACCTGGAAAGGTGTGACCATGAAGCCTGTGTCTTCCAAACGCATCTATTTAGGATACTCAGACACAGCAAGAAAGCAGGTGATCACAACACTTCATACGCATCAGAGAGCTCAGCAGGTACACTTATCAAGAAAGTGTGACCAAAAAATTTCTGATTCCAAACTGTGCCATCATCATCTTGTGAAAGAGCCCCAAACAACAGATGTCATGCCTGACCAAGCCAGGTAACAAGTCAGGAGAAAGATCTTTCTTTACTGCTTCATTTACATAGACTGAGCAATACTTGAAGACCTTCATACTGCTTAGTGTCACGCATCAAATTTCTAAGCCAGATCTAAGAATTTCTAAGCCAGAGAGGCTATATAAAAGCAAACTACTACCTTAACTGAGTTAAAAATCTTAGCACAGAATGATCTGAAGCAAGGCCAGCCTGTGGCTCCAAAACTGCACTGACGAATTGCCTCTCCCTGTCAGCAGGAATAAGGCAGCCATCCATTTTTACTCTTCATAGAAAAACCTTAAAATGCAAAAGGACCTCGATCAATTAGAACAGAGATAAAAAAAAAAAATCAAGTCCAATAAATGTTACAGTGAACTGCTCTCCAAATGCAGAAATCAAATGCACAAATAACAAGTAAAGAATGATCCCTACTACTGCAGAAAAGGATCTGGGGATTATCATGGATCACATAGTGATCAGGAGTCTGTAACATGAAGCTATTTTTAAAATGCTAAACTCCATTCTCCATTTGCCAAATGCGAATTGAAAAAAACCCTGATTATTCTGGTTTACTTGCCGCTGATGAGAACAGTGAAAAACAGTGTCTAGTGCAGGGCATCGTATTTTTCATGGAACTTTTTCAACTTTTAAGTATCTGCTTTTCTCCAAGCCAGAATGATAGAAAGTTTGAAAAAAAAAAGAGTTAGGAGGAAAAAGTGAACATAGGACATGGTGATGAATTTCAAATACGGGAAAGAATGCTATAAACGGAACAGTAAGTTTTCCATAGTAATAACGCAAATAACGGGTTTAATTTATAGCAAAAGGATTTAAGTTTAGGGAAGGAAGGGTAGGTAATTTGGGTTAAAAGGGCAGAGAAGTACTGTAACAATCTATCTAAGAAGAGAGTGAAATTGCTTTAAGTCCAGATTTTGCTCAAGAATGCCTTTGATAGACTTGATGATACTTCATCATATGTGTGTCTTTATTGGGGTGAGGCAGATGTAACCCTGTATGCTTTTCCAGGATAGTATTTCCTCTAGACTGCTCCTTGGTTCTGCTATGATTGCTCTCTCTTGGAAAATGTGACAAAGTCACACATTAAAATCGTTTTAGCTTTTCTAAGGGTGATGTCCTTGCTGAGTAATGTTTGCAGGAGGCACATTTCTTAAGAAGTCAAAATTCACTCATTTAATAAATAAATAATTTTTTTTCATGAAGACATTGAAAGACAGACAAACGTTAATTCAAATGTCAACAATATACAGGATAACAATATGTCTGAGCTCTTTGCACTGTCACCCTGCCATTATCTCCAAGCACAGTGACTGAATAGTATCAGTCCAGAGATAAAGAACAACAAAATAAAAATCAAACCAAATAACACAGACAAAACAGGACTGGACAGATAAATGTATTCTGAAGAGTTAGCAGCTTCTTTAGACTGAAGGACTGTATCCACATTCAATCAAGTCACGTAGTTTAGGTGTACTTAACATTCTTCGAGGAAGCGAAACTCTCAAATTGCAACATCCACAAACACCAGTTTCTAAAATAGTTTACCAATTCCATGGCATCCTAGCAGGCAATAGTGTCCATGGTTACTGCCTTACTGAAATCTTTTCTTACATAGGCTACAGAACAACTATATATTCAAATTCTATTCTTTCACGTCTAGAAAATGCCACAGCAAGGCTACCAGTAACACCTCATTGAAAACACAAGTGAACAATCATTCGATCTCTTAACGTGTTCCTTACAGATGTCTGAATCCCATGCTGTTCCTCATCTTCAATGGAACCCTATCTTGTGGAAATCGAAAGACTGCCTAACATTCCAAGCATAAAGACACAACTTCATCCTTTTGCGGGATAGACGTTAGCCAGCACATACTGGGATTTTTGGATAACTCCTGCTTGCTACAGTTTATAACAAGACTGACCACAATCTAACATTTAGTTTGGTTATTCAATAATAAATATCCCAAACAACTGTACTCAGGCTTAAGATGCTTACACTGGCTTTTCTTTTTGCCACGTGAAATTTAGGTGTAGTGGTTTGCAAAATTTGCTCTGTATGGTATCCTGCCATGGCTCATCCTGTTATCACCATTTCACTTTTTCTTTTCTCCTTCAAACCTTTCAATGTCAAGGAGAAAAACTGAACAAAACCAACAACCATAACTCTACTCTCTTTGGTAATTATTTGATCATATATTCTCAGAACTAACTTGAAAGAAAAATCTTAATCCAAGATTAAAGTTTTACTTAGAAAAAAATCAGAAAAATAATACAACCTAAAGCATGAGCTATCTGAAAACAGAGTTTCAGTCTCCTAAATAGTATGTATTCTTAACATTCACTTGAATATATTAATCCTCTCTTCAGAGAAAGCACAATCAATCAGGTAAAATGTGTTCATAAGGAAAAGTCACTAAGCTTTTACGAGGTGATCTTCATTTGCAAATGCTACTTGGTATTTACATGAGAGGCTTTAGTGGATGAAAATAGCTTTCTAAAATAATTCAAAGCTTCCCCAAAAAAATCAGTATAATGTTTATTTCAAGAATATGCATCTACAGAAAAAAATCATAGAATGTATTTTAAGGACTCTAAAAAGCCCTCCCCGAAGAGCAATGGATATTCTATTCTTTATTCACTCCATGTGGCCGAGTTCTACAATACATTCTATACATGAATTATCACTACGGTTTAAAAATTGATGTATTGCACATTGTTTATTGTGCTATACCTTTCCTTGTAATCAAAAAGGAAAAAGCTTTCCAAACTATAAAGACTCATGAATTCAGTCAGACAACTCATACATGCAGCTTTCCATTGAAAGGCTATACAGGGTACATTCATGGTGCAGTTTTCCCCTCCTACAGTGCCTCTGCCTAATCTCATCTGCAAATATAAAATCAACAATCATTTGTATGAGTCATCATTTACACTTCTACTCCAGACTTGTCTCCTGTCCAAGCGAATATCTTAACTTTCCAGTACCTTCTTGTTAAGACCTAAACATTTAAATTAGTTTCAAAAGGGTTTTTTTCAACATTTTTTTCCTTGTGGAAGCTTCCTCTTGTCACTGAAAAAAATGTTGACTCTATTGGTTACCAAGAACTGGAATAATCTTGATGTGAGTCTCAGATACAAACCACACCCAGACCACAGACATAAACTTTTTCAGCTATCTACAGAGCTACCGCTTTCATCCAGACTTGATCACATATTTTCACAAATGCTCCTTTATCCTGCTCTCACCCACTCATTAGGAATATCATCGCTAATACTCTGTTCATCATTTATCTTCTCCTTTGCTGGTTCTCATGCACACATACTTCAACACTGGGAAATCTAAATACTATACTAGGGCACAACTTGGCATTGCAAGGCTTACAAAAAGTCATACCATTTATCCATATTCAATAACCTCTCTCCCTTCAGCCCAGTTCTTCTCTGGTGTGATGAGCACAATCTACACAGTAGGTGACACATTATCTTTCATATTATTTATTTTTTTAATTAACCAGCCAAGTCTGGTTGTTCTGTAGGTATCCATCATCTGTCTTAAATCTTGTATTTTAATGATAATAATTTTGGGATGAGATAAATGGTCTGCTATGCCTTTGTACTGTGTCTAATGCAAGGGAATCATAATACATTTTGACTTGCAAAAATACTTGAGCTTTTACAGAACTTTGCTCCTCCATCACTCACGAACAAAACCAATAGTTGAATTTGGCTCTAAGTTTCCAGTGCCAACTCCAAAATAATTTTGAATTTAAGTATCTCACACATCTATCAATAGATTACAACCTAGAAAGAAAAAAGCTGTCTCATTTAAAGAGCACATTATTTTCCCCTTTCTTAAGTAAATACTACAAATGGATTTGACTTTCAGCTACAATTGTTTAAAATTCTATCTGTCTTTTAGTGAGGAGGTTTCTATTTATACTGGCTTAGTGTTAGTGTTGAGTGAAGATTTTTCCGTAGGAAGAATAAACCAGTTTCTTTTCAATGTTGGTCTCCTAAGGCAACAATCTGTTCTTGTCAGCAGTTGACAAATAGTATCACTTTCACAGAACATAGTATTTTTCAGACACCCATAGTTTTGGAAGGCTATTGCTATATTTATTCAGACTCTAGAAGATGTTCTGCAGATGGTGAAATGGTTAAAGCAATGTCAAGTGTTTGTGCAAACTGATGGGCTGCTATGGTTTTTCTGCAAAGGCTGCAACTCTAGCTTTATTTGTGTCACATGACTACCAAAGTAATGTCATTTTCTGTAGCTGTGACTATTAATCATGTTCATCAGGCCCACACAGAGAGCAGTATCACTTACCTCTATTTTCTTAGACTACAGTAAGTAGTTTATTAAGATCACAGAAATGTATACGTTAGACCAGAAAATGGGTTTCAATAAAGCTCTCATGGACTGTGCTACAATCTAAAGGTGTGATGCGTTCAGTTTTCTGATGGATATTTATGTGAGGAGGAGGCTTGATCTGTGTTCAAAATAAGCACATCTTGCTCAGTCAAACTTCACTAAGGCCAGTTCAAAACACAGCTAGCTATAAAAGAAGGAAATAGGTGCCTTTTGCTTAAAACTTAGTAATTAAAGATTTAATGCAGGAAGTTTTCTCTTTTTTCAAGTGGATCAAAATCCACAGCTTCAAATTCCCCAGCAACTGTCCATACAACCAGCCCAGAGGGTACTATGCATGAAAACAATTGTCATATTTCTGTTCTGGGTGGATCTAGTGTGAAAAATCAATCAGTCTAGAATAAACAGGTGAGAGAATGTTCTGCACACTACTTAAGGGAAGGAAGCATCTTTAGAAAGGAAACCCTGGGAAATTTCAGTTGTATCTACCGGCTGGCTATCGACAACAGAAGCAAGTTTAAGTTAACACTGGCCTTCAATAAATACATAAAACACATAAAAGGGTACAGGGCCAAACCGTACCTCACCATAAGAGGAAGATCAACAATATTCTCCCTGTAGACATCTAAGACAAATCAGTCTCCACTTACTGTCACAGAAACTCTGAACTGCTGTTGTAAATTACCTGCTCTTCTAAGTTAGCTTCTTTGCTTTCTTAAACTAAAAATTTAGAATACACAAAGATGGCCAGTGAATCTACTGTACAAAGTAGCAGCATAAAGCTGCTGATTCAGTTACCTACCTTAGACATATACTTCTGTACGATTTATCATTCTTTAACTTTTGGGCAGATCTTTGATAAAAGCTGTAATAGCCCTGACTTGCATGCCTGCTACATTAAGCTTTCTTCAAAGTAAGTATTTTCTACGTATGTCTACATTAGCAAACAGTGCAGCACAACAGAAGAGGATCTATGGAGCATATGATGCAGAGTACTAGATGTTGACACTATATGTATTTTGTTGGAGCTACTCCAAACTTACCTTGGAGTAGCTTTAGTCTGTTTTCATGAACTCAAGAGCCATTAGCAACTACACCACCTTAGGCTTGTTCCTAGAGTATATCTTAGAGCTTATATTCATCCAAAAGTAAGCATACTGTTCTCCAGCTCACAAATACATCTATATAGGACTTCAGCACCTTCTGGTCATTAAAATATATCTATTGTTCTGGAACACCTTGGCTGCTGAAGAAAAGCCAGACAGCAGTCTGGAGAAACAGAATCTGCTGGCATATAACAGAGACTTTTTTGGTGAAAACAGTTCCCTGATTTATTTAATTTACTATGCATCACACAAAGAGTTGCATGGGCAGTGCACAGGGACATTGGGTTGAAAACAGGGACACAGCAGTTGGAAAGGAGGAGATGGGGGAAAAATACTGGTTTTATCATTTACAGCATTACCTTAGCAAACATCAGGGAGATAAAAAAAGAAGTGCATTGGAGACTTAAATACACTTAAATATGCATGTTGCTGACTTTTCAGTAGTAACATCCACATCTGTCTGCAGGTTGTGGAAAGCTTCCCCCACTCACACGTACACACTGAGTTTTATTTATGATATATTCATCAATAAAGGTTCTGTCATCGCCTGTTCAGCAGCGACCAATGTGAGTATCTGCTTTGTTGTTTCTTTTTTCATCACACTGTTCATGAATGCTGATTCTTATTCTAATTGCAAACAGCTCTCACTCAGAATAGCAAGAGCTTATTTAGGGAGCCCATTGACTTAAGCACATATATTTCATTTGCAAATTTACTTCTTCGCATTCATGCCTATTTTAGAAATACCACATCAAAGAATTTTTGAAAGGGTCTCACAATATGAGGCTAAACTATAAAAACTACAAGGATGCATAAGCATATATGCAATTTATGCTTAATGATGTTTTCTAATATTGCAGCATCAATACTGTTTTATTAGATTATCCTATTGCCTCTCTCATTAGATACCTGTCAGTACTCTCTTTTCCATAAAGAATAATCCTCTCCAACAATGCATACAACATAATCTCATTTACAGTAGCAGCTGCAGTGTACTGATGGCCTCTTTACCGAGGAGCCTGGGCAGCCAGCTCAGTCTTACAGCATATCTTTGCCCAGCAACTCCCAGGAACTGTCTCCTGTTTGAAAGAAAGAAGTCTCACATGATAGGAGCTCTATTCAGTTCGCTGTGTTAAAGTACTACATTGCACCTGCCAGCAAGGATTCAATTGTGCTTACTCTCTATTGCTGTAATGCCTTCTTCCTCCAGAGCCTCCCTTCCGGCTTAAAGCTCTTGGTAAAGAAAACTTTCCTTTAATAACTGCACTGCAGTACATCAAAAGAGTTAAGACAGAAGTGATTTAATTTAGAAATCTATTACTTGGTATGTTACTAAATATTTTCATGATTGTATTATATTTCCTACATGGGGATGACTTACTCTAGTACACACATAAATATCTATGTAAACATACATGCATAGTAGAGTAAACATGCACTTTCAACTGGATATCAAGGAAATACACTCACTCAAAGTTAAACCTATGACCAAATCTGGCATTAAGAAAACACATCCCACCTAGACTACACTTTCAGAAGATACAAAGAATTACAGCCATATCAAACTACTTTAATTTTTAGTCCTGGCTAACTGTAAGACCAGATCAATGATACTATCTAAAGCTATCCAGAAGCCATGAGATCTATAAGGAACCGAAGTACTCATGTTATCGTACACTGTTCCTACTATGCCTCTCACAACACTTCCAGTTAAAGACAACTCTTTCCTCAAAGACATTACGCAGAGGTGTAAGTGAAATGTAAACAGCTTTTGCAAAAGTAAAGTAGGGAAAGAGAATGGACAAATGAGCATACGGGTGGGTGTCTGTACAACAGGAAAGGTAAGTTATGAGCCAGAAAAAAAGGGATGAGAGAAGGCACAGATAATCAAGAACAAGTAACAAAAATAGCAAGTGGACCAAGAAAATAAAACCAGAAACAGTAATAAGAAAGTAAGTTTGAACAAAAATGACTGGATGTTGAACTTCAGTCAGGTCAGACCTGTTTTTCTCTGAGACTATCTTGTGGGAACTATGGGCTATTTCCAGGCCTCTCTCTAATTCAATTGAGGTCACATTTAGTTTGCAAATTAGTTCTATTCTAGCATTTCTTATCTTTTGCCTCAGCAATCATCTTTTTTAAATTCAGTCTGTTCAGATTAATAAATGGTAAACAACAAAAATCATTTGTCATAATGAATTATAAGGCCTTTCACCAAAGATCATCTGTGGAGCCAGAAGAGAGAATATTTAATTCACAGCTTTATCATGAGCTAAAAGACTAGGTAGCTGCAGCAGAGGATGACCCATCTCTTCTGGTGAGCCAAAATCACAGGCTGAGCATGGGACTCTTTCCACTCATCTCAACATACAAACTGTTCACTTCTCTAGCCAAGCTGACAAAAACCAAGGAAACCAGAAATTCTGTATTCTACTTCTGACTCCGAAGAGGAGTAAGATTTACAATTTACGGATGACATCCTTAGCACGTACCTTCCCAAAGGCAGCATAATCAAATGGAAGAGCTAGGACACACTAGAAATCTTGATTTGGAAGCTGGTACCTCAACATGTCTACACAGAGAGGTGATGATGTTGTGCTCTTTACCACTGGCAGTGGATATTTCTTTGCTCCTCCAGAATATTTTCTCAGGTGCTAAATGCGCAGCAGTCCTTTTAGATAAAAATCGTTACATTACTTTTAAATTAATTACCTTTTTTCAGAATTACCGTTCAAAAGGTTTACAGCCTTAGCTGTTTCCAAACTAGTACATCTTTTCTGGATATCCACAGCTGTAACTGTACCCAGTAATACACCTCTGGATATGTCTTCACAGAAATCTCCAATGTGGTACAGAGGTAACCGTGTCTGGGAGCAGTACATCCAACTGACCTGGCACTCTGCTCATGCTATTAAATCTTAAATCTCAACCAAGTGCCCAGTAATGAAACTGCAATGCTTCCGATACTCCAGACAGATAGCTCATTCAGAACAGACTTGGCTGTTTCTGCAGAGCACCGTGTGTGCTCTCTTGCCCAGTGCTTCACATCTGGGCCTACCTTGCAAAAGGCTTGGAGCAATCAGAATTTGGAAAGCTTTGTGGACTGAAATAAATTGTACTCAATATGTACAAATGGCCATTTTTGGAGCTTAAGATTACCCCAAATCTTAGTGGAGAAGAGTCAGACTGAAAAAGATACCTTTATAATGCCAAAAAATGCACCTGCCAAATATTATATTTCTACTCCAAGGCAGAAAGAGCTTGAGAGTTCACACCAGCATTTAGGTATTGGCAAAGACACTTACTCAATAATCTTGTCCTCAAGACATGAATTCTTTATACTCAAACCTCATAAAGAAAACCGTTTTGAGGTACATGACTAAAACTGGTAATGATACCAAAATATACAGGATAAAACAGATGAGAATGAACAGTGACAAACTCAATACGGGCATGATGACATGAGATGACGTGGCAAAGGAAGGACAAATCAAGTTCAGTGTAGGTATATTTAAAATGAAGACAGTAAAATCCTTATGTCCCATATGTAGTCATAGCATCTGTGAACACAATCACAGCTTTCTAAATGCAACAACTGGTAACGTTCAGTTCAAAAGGACCAAGAGTGAGGACTTCAGGCCACAGTCAAAGGTAAAGAGACGGTAAAAAGGAAATTCCATATGAGGAGATACTAGGAAGGCACAGAGAATGAAACAAAGAATTTCACTGTGATATGATATACGCTGAAGTTCTTTATCATCTTTAAACACTGCAACAGAACTCAAAAGCATCCAGAGGAAGCTAGTAAGGATGATCAAATACAGTTTTCATAGCAGGATACACTAAGTACGCTGGTATTCTTTGATTTGGAAGAGACAGCTTCGATTTGGAATACATGATAGATACTTATTGATCCTTGATTGATACTGAAAAGGAGAACAGAAATCTTCCAGCAGAAGTAGTAGGGGACACCAAATTAAATTAAGCGGAAGCAGGTTCCAAACAAACAAAAGGAAGTGGTTCTTCAAACGCAAAGATAAATGGCATAATTACTCACCACAGGATATTGCAGATGCTCAAAGTTTACATGAATTCAAGGGAAAACCGTACTCACTAATGGGAGAAAAGTCCATTGAAGTCTACTAAATTCACTGAAAACACATCTGGCTGAGACCACAGTCTCAAAAAATTGGAGGCTGGAAGAGTACATGAGGAATAGCACTGCACTTGCTTACTTTGTCTTTATGCTTTTCCCAGGGCACTACTTGTGGCTATCATTAGAAGCAGGATGCTGAGCCTGATGAACCTTTAATCTGACCGAATGGGTATGTGTAAATAAATTAAAGTTGTACAGCTTGGGACCTGGCACTTGGTCATCTATATCATTAAACTGACAGACCCCAGCTGTCTTGCAGACATTTCACTGAGTCAAATTATCATTTCCCCATATAATTCCCAGGCACAGTTCAAAAGTTAGCATAGGTTAGGGACTACCAACAGATAGTCTTGATTAAGTCTGTTTCAAAGGGCAAGAGAGTTAAACAGTATGAAGATCGCCAGATCAAGCCAAATACCAGAGAACTACATGATAAGCCCTGGCAATGTTTTGCTTACTAGGATAAATGCCAATGTGACTGCTTTTATTACAGGTAGAGACTTCCTGTAGAATTAACAATATGCTTTTCCTTTTCCCCTACAACATCTGTGTACAGGTGCCTCTCTTTGTGATTGCATTTGATCTGCTTGGTAATAAAAAAAATTCTGTCAAATAAACCCACTTGCATGCCTATCCATTGAGATAGCTGTCTTGTAAACAACTTTTAATCTCATAGGATTTCATGAAAAAAATTCTAAAATGCTAGTCACAATGTCACAGAAGACCAACCACACAAGGAAAGTAAAGAAAAACATTCCCCACAAATGCAAAACTTAAAAGGTGCAAACAGGTGACTAAACAGTTCCAAGATGAGAAAGGGAAAACTCTAATACTTCCTTATATAGCACAGGGAGACAAGTATGACAAAACTGAGTTCACATATACATCCAGCTGTAAAGCATCCAGTCTTGACTGCATGAAATGGGATTTAAAGGACTTCAGAAAATCTTCCCCCTGCTCCAATATTGTATTGATGGTTAGCAAAGGTTTGGAGACACTTTCAGCACGGTGGCTCTGACTCCACCACCATCCACACAAACTAGGGAATGGGACCTGTGCTTTATCGTGCAAAACGCATGTTCTTCCATCACTCCAAAAAACATTCACACTAACAGGTCTGTATACGCAGTGGCCACAGTTATGTCAAGATCTGCAGCTTACTGAATTTACCCCTCTAATCTTTTGTTCAGACTGAAGCATTGCTAGCGGAATCTGCAGCTGACAAATAGAAGCGCTGTACTAATACACAGGAGGGTTACTAACCACTTCTTTTAATTGTCATTTTGTAATGTTTTTAATTACAGACCTTTGAGGTTCATGGACTGTCTTCTATCCATGAGTAATAGCTTCTATTTTTTTAGTAGATTGGAAGCTTTCCTGGTACTTGAGCTGTCTTACGTGGACCAGTTTCATCACTGAGAATTATGATACAGACATCAAAATATTAGAAAGACTAAATAATGACTAACTTCAACTAGCATCTTAGAAAGTAAAGGTGATTCCTTCTTCATTTACTTACACTTTTTTAAGAAAAGCATACTGAAGACTGTGAAATAAAAGACTACACCTGCGGACACACTGGAAGTTTATAGCCTTGAGTGTTCTGAATGGATGGAAGATAGACAGGGGAGTATTTTATTAGGTGTGATACGATGAAGTATAAAATGTTGAACCTTCAGGAAATCTTCTTGACACTAAGATCTATTAGGAATTTTCTTCTAAAGGAAATAGAGGAAGCCCTATTTCCTGCGATAATTCAAATTGTACTTCACAAAATAGTAAATATATACAAAGAACATCCTGCATTTAGAAGAAAATTAAGCAGATGACAATTTTTTCTACATTTAGGCTGGACAAGCCCCAGACTCCTTCTCTCTTCTCACATGTATACACAGGCAGAAGCACAATCAAAATGTACAAAAAGTAAAGATAAAAGGATGAAACACACTGGAAATAGTGAATTACTGTCTGTATAGTTTTAGTCTCAAATTTTCCCTCACATACATGTAACTATTTTATCATTTTACTAAGAAATGTAAAAGAATTACAATAAAATGATAACTTTACCAAAGATCAAGTGTTTACAAGTGCATATCACAGCACATACACTGCTGCACAGCTCAGCTCCAAAGACATTCAGTTTTAAAATACTCTATTTCAAGAGTCAGATGGGAGCAGAATATGCTTTATAAAGGAAAGTAACCAGTCAAGGAAAACTGTAACCGAAGAGTCTCTCTCCAGAGCACAGCCATCCTCCTACTCTATCACTCACAACTGTGCAGTCTTCTGAAATATCAACTAGTACTGTGATGTAGTCTATATAACAGCATACTTTACTCGCCACTCTGAGTTAAAACCAAGGATTTTATTCTATTACTTTGAAGGAGCTAAGCAAGGCAAGGAATTTAGTTTTCCCAGGTCTGTGAAATTACTATTAAGTGACAATCCAGTCATGTTCGCTCAGCTATAACTAATGTGTAAATGCGTTGGCTTTTCTACCACCACTATTCCAAATAAATTACAGAATTGTTCCACACATGCTGCCACATCATAATGAAATTTATAGTGTTCAGGTTTCACGTGTCCCACAAATCTAAATTCTCAGTGTTCTAGCTTAAGTATAGAAAGAATCGTATCTGTGAAGTATACTACAGCAAATACGTATTCAAACCACAAAGACAGACAAGATGGCAGAAAAATGGGGACCCTAGGTAAAGAGTGCTATTTGAAGTGACCAAAGGAAGCAAGAGCCAGGACATAAAAAGAGAATGAATTTCAGAATGAATTTTAAGGAAAAAGGCATCTTAGAGGTTATTTTTCTGATGAACTAACAGGCTTTGGGCCAATTCCAACTCCCAAGTGATGCACATACTTCAATTATCAAAATAAATAATAAATAAGATTTCAACTTCTGTAGGTTTCAAGAAATCAGACCTAACTTAAAGTCCATTTCTTGGTTAAGCTCATAACAGCTGCTAAGCTAAAACATTGTATGTCCCCACTCATTTGAACTGAGGCACTTAAACCTTAATTTGCTGAAGCAAATTAAGAAGCTACAAACTACAGTATAGAAGATGACTACTGGAGAGGTATGGGTTACCTGAGAGACAGCCAAAACATTTATAATTAGGTATTGAGATTTCTGAAACTGATTTTTTTTTTTAAATTGCTAGTGACAACGTATAACTAGATAACGTCTCCTCCCCAATGGCTGCATTTAAGCATCTCAAACCAACAGGTGCTTGAGGTAAGACTCTGCCCTTTGTTTTTGTTTGGTGGGGTTTGGTTTTCTCCATTTAGAGTAAACTGACAATCATTAAATGATACCCCAAATTTCGTGACATATCTTTAAGCATTTAAGAAAAACCTGGTGCTTCTGACTTTGTTACTAGAATGGAGGCCCATTTTATGGACCCTTTTGTTATCAGGGTTTCCCCTTGCTTTAAAATCTGTTACTTTAGGTGTTCTGTGATTTTGCTTCAACTTGGAGGCTTGTGACATTCCTGAAGTAGGAACACATGTAACTCCGCTGCACTGCAATTTCTATATGGTTCAAGTTCTTGGTGCATTATACAGCAATTCTCTGCATGTAATTCCCTGTATCAACCTTTTCCATATTTTATTCCTTTTTTACCATTTTTTATTTATAGTATTTCCTAGAGGTATCAAAACCAGGATCAGAGATCTCCGCTTGTTAGAACTCTGTCTGAGAAAATCCATCTATAAGCTCATTGGAAAGGAAGGTTTTATCTTTTGTGTCATTGATTTCAGTGCCTAACTCTTCTTCAAAATCTGAATTGTCAAAGACTGACACTGATTTTATTTTTCAGAAAGTAATTGCTTTATATAGGGATATTGGAAGAAATCAGTCAAAAAAACAAACAAAAAAAAAGAAAACAGCAATACATAGAAGGGCGTAAAAATGAAATGAGGATTCTCCTAGTAAATAAAACTGCATTTAGAAGATGCAGGGACAGAAATTCAACTATGGGAATTGCCACAGCTCAGGTAAATGGAGCTGTGATCAGACAACCCAATAGCTGCATGGCAGTTTTTCATGGGAAATTTGAAGTTTCTTCCTTTTTTTTGGTACTTAATAAATTTAGATTTCATTTACATTGAAAAATTTATTTTGTAACTATTCTGCATTGGAAAATAAACTGTTTCACAGGCTTTCAGCAAGCCCAAGCTAAAACCATCCCAGAGAACACATACACAGCTATCATCCAAGCAACCGTGTACAATGCTACCCAAACAAGCATTCCACAACAGCTTCTATGAGGAAGACAGCATCAGCTGACAGGTGATTGGATATTTAAGCAAGGGCACTAGGAACCCCCTGATGTGATGCTCAAAAAAAAGACTGTGTGAATGTATGCACACATCTTAAAAAAATCTACCCAGAACATCTTCAGGTGAACAATATTAATCCACACTGTAAATTAAATGTACATTCACATCCCTCCCCTGCCAATATTGGGGGTGGGGGGCTACCCAAAACCATTACCACTTTTTATTGTTCCCCTTTTTCACATGGATTTATAATGTGAACACATGTGCCAAATCAGAAGAACATCACATTCATGTTCACTGTTCATAAAATAATAGGATAATAGAGGCTGGTTATGACCTCAGGGGATCTTCAGTCCAACCTCCTCTTCAAAGCATGGTTTACCTATGGGGTCAGGCCAGGTTGCCCAGGGCTGGTCTTGAAAACCTCAAGGAAAAGAGGCTGCACAACCATTTTGGGCAACCTGTTCCAGAGCTTTACTGTCCTATCACAGAAAAGTATTAACTGGGCATTAAAAACAAACAAGGGTATACACTGAAAAAGAAAGTTTCTTGCTGTTGTCTGTGCTTATCGCATTAGAAATGAGTGTGATACCTTGCATAATTTTTATGCTATTAGCACAAAATGGTAAAATTATTTAAGATAATCTTATCTCCTGGATTTTCATGACTGAAGCCTTTCTTTAGTTTATTCTCCTTTCTGCAACCAGGAGAAAAAGAGCAGACCACTGGAAGAGGAAATTACTTCTGTAATAAACAACAGTGTTAAAATTAAAAACCCTTTCCTAATAGCTATACAGCATCTTCCCTGCTGCTCTTTCAGCCCTTTGCTTTGCATGCGCAGCCACAGAAAATATACCATTCCCTCCCCCTCTGCAGCAGTTTTGTATTTGAAGACTGTTTACAGATTTCTTCTCAGCTGACTCTACACTAAGTAATCTTCGTTCATCCAATCCTTCCCCAAAGGTTGTGTTACTATGCATCAGTCATTCTCAGCACTCTCCTTTCAAAATCCTTTAAGCTGAAGCCTTACCAATACCAAAGAGCAGAGGACTATTTAGTGTTGCAGATAACATTCCACTTTAAAATATCTTAGTAACCATCTCTCATTTGCAACTGCCTGGCTTTATTTACCTGTGTTCAGCTTCTGATCCAAATAGTCCCCAGATTTTAATTTCTGAGTAGATAATATTTGATTAGTTTTTTTGCATCTCAGATTTATTCTCTCCTGCAGGTAGTTTGTTGCATTTGTTCCTTCCCGTGGAGGGAAACCTTGCAGTATAACACCTGCACATACAGTCTGTAGCTTCCCTTACCACTACTGGCTTCTCTAAGACAGAACCAAGTTCAACCAAGACCAAAAAAAGGGGTTAGGCAGCACAAGACTTCCAGATTCCTCAAGGAGAGCCAAGTGTGGCAAAGAAACCTTTAAACAGCCTAAAAGAATATCCCTCAATAGTTGAAACTATAGATGCCTCCTGTATCTTTAATTTACATACAATCACTCACTTTAGCCTCTGTTGCCTACGTGTCCCTGATTTCCCCAGATCTTCATCTGCCACAGCATAACATAGTTCGACAAAAACCAAAGTCAACTAGTATGATTTGGTGAACCAAGACATGCAACCCTGGGTTGATTTCAAGCATTCAATCCTGTGGAATTATATGGTCACGAAAACAGAAATATAGGATTGTGTATGTATGCATATGTACAAACATGTATACAAAAATATAAGAATGTTCATTTTAACTTCCGCAGGGAGTTTGGAATGGCAGATATCCCATGTTTAGGCAGCTGAGTCCCACTGTAGGTGATAGCAAAACAAGAGTGTGCAAACACTATCTTGTTCCTTAATATGCAAGATGAGAAAGAGTTTTTTGTATTAGGAAAAAACAAATTTTAAGTCCCAGGCTTTTAAATAATGTTTCTTGTGCATAAATTAGTACAACTATCTTATTCTGTCATGCTATGTTCAAATGTAAATGCGAATGTGTTGATGTATTTTTAATACTGGAGTTCAGTACTGGAAGTAGCATTGTTGTTCTTCAATATATATTTGAATTAAACCCAAACTGGGTAAGTGCTGAAGCCCACGCTGAGACCTACCTCCCATAATCTTAAAACACACTCTTTCCTCACAAATCATGATGCGTAGTTTCCGATGAGACTGTCCCAAATTATTTTTCAGTGATGTCTGGTAAATAAAGATCCTTCTACTCATATATTTCCTTTAATTTGAAGGCCAGCTGAAAATACACTGGAAATACTTTTAAATGAGGTTTTTAAATTAACTTCTGAAGTTACAAGACAAAAAGAAAAAAAAAAGGTCAAAATGTGCTGACTCAGCTTTCTTATAAGAAAAATATGTCTATCAGTGGTTGGGTCATTTTATCTCTGCCTTAAAATAAAGGAAATCAAGCAAAGAGAGTGGCAGCAACAGCTGGAACCATGTGCCTGTGTCCAAACACATTTTATTCATAAAACTTGAGAAAAGAACAGCACAGCTGCAGAGCAATTATGGAAAAAAAATAGAACAAAAAATCCACAGGCCCTTCAGAACTGATGAATAAGGATGCCACCAAGGAAATAAGATCTGTTAGTGGACTTAGAAATGCTCAAGCCTAACAAGTGGGTTTTTTAGAGGCTGAGTCATCACTTTAGAAATGTTAGTGGCTATGAATGCTGGTTTTTACTTCTGATACTTCTTTCTGCCTGATTATTGGAATACTTCCTCCTAAAAAAACCTTCACAATTTTAAATCTGCTTAAATTCTGTTAATCCATGATATGCTTTAAAAAATGAACACTGGAAAGTTGGCTGATGCTTCTGAAGAGGTACGGTGGGTGAGTGAATATACCCATGTCCACAGTAGCCTAACTCACAAATATATTGAACTTTTAAAAATTCAGAATCTGCCACCTACTCTCCATTTCCTTCAGTCTGAATATTGCAAGAAAAGCAGTATCTGTCATTCTTCACCTGTAAGACATATAAATTCAGCAGAAATGCTTTTCTGCACCTTTTCAGTGAGCTGAACCATAGAGAAACTTTCTACAACCCAAGAAAAGACTCTCAATTTAGGTTGCCTAATCCAAATCAGCCAAAGCTAGTGAAAAAACAGTAACCAGGCAGTAACATGGTTAGGAGCTGAAGTTTCAGCCATGAATTGTCACCACTGTTACTTTAATTCCTATTAGGCAAGCTAAGAACAGGCTCTTCCTATCACTTGTCCCTCAACATAGACTTGACTTTGATGTCCTGTGAAGACCTATTTGAAGACACAGAGGAAGATTAGGTTGCATCATCTACAGCAACCCAGGCTGGCATTCTATCAGCCAAGACAGCCTTCCACAAAGCCAGTTTAGTTCCCATTTTAATGCACAAGCTTTTGAACTATTTCTGGCCACTGCAGAGCATCTGCAATTAGGACAAACTGCTTCAAGCTCTATTTCTGATATCCACTGGTGAAGAACAATGAACAACTTCTCCTGGAATTTACACTTGGAAATGTTTTACGGCTGTTGGGATAGTAAGAATGTCCCCAGGGCAACATGCCAGTCCATCAGGCAAAGGGACTGAAGCTCCAGTCTGAGTAAGAGATAAATGCACCTGCATTCAGCTTGGCCACTGGCAGTCAAGTCACTCTGAGTCAGATGCATAGAGCAGACGAAACTCCTGTTAACTACTGTGTCGGTACACAGAAGCATATAAATGAAAATTAACCTTTTTAAATTGGTGGTCACCTTTTTAAATTTGCTATGCTGTAGCAAATGTTAAATTCTGCTATTGCAGTAAATTTATGTTCTTAGGAAAAAAGTAAAACATTTAGTAGTTACAATCAACACAATAAGTTTCTATAAAAGTGCATTTGTAATGTATAAAAGCAATAATTAAATACTATAAATACCTACATCCCATCATACATTTCATACTGTATAAACAAGCATTTACTAGTTACCATAGAAACAAGATAAGAGTAAACACTACTGGAATCCAGTGGTTACGGTTCTGCTAGACTTCACTAATAAATATATTCTTAAAAAAAAAAAAGTTTCTGAAACAAGCACTGATGACACTGATAAACACAAATAAAACCCACCTTGTTCTTAAGCATTTTAGGAATAATTTACATAATAATAATAATAAAAAAAGAATTTTACTCATGAAAGACTTAGGGAAGACCTTCAGAAGATGGCTCTGTTTGCTTGGCCATATATCAAATTGTTAAACCAAAGGAGTGAATAACAGAATCTACCTTTTCACTTTCTTCAACTTTAATAGCCACAGAGCCACGTTATTCCTGGAACACAAACCAATAAAATAAAAATCTCAAACATAAATATTCCTCAAATAATTGCATTCTTTAAAATAGTTTTCTTGCCCTAAACTTTTAGTATGGAGAAGAAATAATTTGAATACTGATTGTCTCTCATTGAAAAAGGTGTGAAATCTCTATAATAAAATGACAAAGTTTTCCACAGTTTTGTTGATTAACAGTAGTCAATCATTTTTCCATTCACGCTAAGGGATCTTGGCTTTAAAAATTATGAACTATTTATTGATGCTAAACCCACTCATTACAATCCTGCTATTTTTCTGCAGAACCTGTTTTAATACATTTATTGCTATTAGTACCTTCATTTTAATTTTTAAATATGACTAGTCAGGTGTGAAAGCCTCCAAAACCTAGCGCAATTGAGAAAAATATACAGATAAAATTTACCGAAAACTCATTCCTTTCACTTTGAAAACCACATCCAATTACCCAAGTATTAAAAAAACCCAACAATCACACAGAAGGGTTGAGTTTTGAAATATTAATTTAAGCACAGCTTATTTCAGCAGACTGAACTCTTTATTTGATGATCTTTCAATAAAAAGATCTGTTGTAATGCTCTTCCAGCTCCAATTTGATAACTTTTAGCTCAGAAAAAGTTCTTTACATACAGTCTTACTATCTCAATGTCTTCAAATGTTAATGGCAAGTACTCTGCAGCCTCATTATTTTATAACAAGAGTAACACCTGCTTTAGATCTTTATTAATGTATATTTGTATGTTTTGTGAGACAGCAGACATAAAGGCAAAACTATGTACTTGCAGCACAAAAACTACCTATTAACACACACCCCACCCCACTCCCCAAACACTCTCCTTCTCCCTCAAATCACCTAGCAGGAGATTGTTCGCATGTCTTTGCCAGGCTTTAAAACTCAGTCTCACCCACTCAGTACAATGCACATGATTTTTAGAGGTCTAAAGACAAAAAGACTGGAAATTTTCCAAAGTAAAGCATATGGGGTTTTCTAAATTACTTTTAAAGAATTAGAATGAACAGTCTTAACATTCTTTCACCCTTCAGAGAGTGTCATTTCCTTATATAGAAATCTAAGGTTTAAGTGAGGTTAACTACATCAGCAGGCTACAACTTGCAAAATTTCTAGCAGTGATTTGTCAAATATTTCAACTGATACAGCATCATGTACGATGCATCTGGGAATTAAATCCAAAGCTTTGGAGAGGTGTAGATATATAGCTTATCAAATAGTTCTGGACTTTTCATCAACCACCTACAGTGGCTGCTTTTTGTTTGCTTCTTTTGTCTGGGCTGGCTCATGCAATCAACAGCTTAGGGATCAATTTTAGAAGCATGCCCAAGACAAAGCATATAAAATGGGAACTAGTGAAACAACCTTCTATACATACCCATCTAAAAATGAGTGTTAATTACTGAAATAATTTCTGAATGTATGCAGCTTCTGTTCTATTAATCTAGTTTCTCATGTAAGGTTGGACCAGAGGATCTTTGGAAATCCCTTCCAACCCGGGTTCTTCTATGATTCTATCATTTCCATTCTTCTCCAACTGCTGGACATACAACACAGCTAACACCTACTCTCTTTTGACAAATTCTTAGAAGTGTTTTCTTCATTTAGCTTTCCTATTTGTGAGACCACATATCCTGTCTTTACTCCATTCTGAATTCATTATATAAAAATTATTCTTAGATAAAGTCAAAATATCTGTAGTTGTAGCTTGTGTCCATTACCTCCTGTCCTTTCACTGTACACCTCTGACAAGAGTCTGGCTCCAGCTTCTCTGCATCCTCCAGTACTTACACACAGCAATAAGTCTGCACACCAACCTCCCACTTTGCAAATCCTCTCATCTTAAGGCTGAACAAGCCCAGCTTCCTCAGCCTCTCCTTGTGCATCATGGGCTGCCAGCCCCTCGCCATCTTGATGGGTCTCCACTGGGCTCGCTCCAACGAGCTGCTCTTTATCCTCTCCCGGGGAGTTCCAAACTAGGCATGTAACTCCAGATGCAGTCAAACTGGTGCCAATCATTCCTCCTGATCTGCTGGCCACACTCTTGCTAAGGCAGCCCAAGATGCAATTGGCCTTCACCACCTCAATGGCACCCAGCAGGACTCGCAACTCCTTCTCTGTAAAGCTGCTTTCTAACACTTTGGCACATACCCTGTACTGTTGCATCCTTCTCAGAGGCAGGAACTCATGAATTGTGCATTATCTCATTTCTCCATCATGTTAATGTCCCACTGAACATCATTCTTGCCCTACCAGTGCACTGACTACTTCTCCGCATTTGACAATATCCACGAACTTGCTGAGAATCCCACCATCCAGGCTGTTAATAAAGACACTAAATAATTCTAAGTCCAGTATCACTCCATGGGGGATGACATTAGTTACAAGCTAGTGCAGATGGACTGCAAGCAGTTATTCCACCTTTGAGTCCAACAATCCAACCAATCTTCCACCCACCTTATTGTCCATTTATCCAGTCTGTATCTCACGGATATTACTGCAGTGATATGACTGGAGACTGACAAAAGCATGGCTGAAGTCAAGGTACACAACACCTACTGTTCTCACATAATCCACATAGACAACCATCTTATCAGAATAGTCAATCAGGTTGGACAGGCATGATTTGTCCTTGGTGAATCCATACTGGCTATTGGATTCTGTCACCTGTCTGAAGGACTGTCACCTAATCCTTCATGTGTTTAGAAATGCCAGCAGGACTTGCTATATAATTTTTCCAGGGACAAAGGTGAGACTGACTGGCCTGCAGCTACCTGGATCCTTCTCAAAGATGAATGTGAAGTTTGCCTGCTTTCAGTGATCGGGGTATCTCCCCTAGTCATCATGATTTTTTTTGTAACACAGGGCAGTCCTTGCAGTGACATCAGCCAGTTTATGCAGTACCACTGGATGCATACTGTTTGGTATCTTGCAAAAGTCCAAGTAGCTTAAGTGCTCCTTAACACTCTCTTCCCCTTTAGTGGGCAGTGGTTCATGCTCACACACTCTGCTAGAAGGCTCAAGTAATTAGGGAGGCCTGAGGGCAAACTTTATTAGTGAAAACCAAGGCAAAAAATCGATTGGGTACTCTTGGCCTTTTCCATGTTCCCCACCCCATTAAGCAGTGGGTCAACATTTTCTTCAGCTTTGTTTTTGCTATGGATGCACTTAACAGAAGCCCTTCATGCTGCTCTTCAAATTCCTCATTAGTTTAAATTCCAGATGCATTTGGTTCCTAACTCCATCGCTGTTAATGTTTCTACATTTCTACTTGGGTAGCTCATCCCTGCTTTCACTGTATACTTTCTTTGTGACTGAGCTCAGTCAGTAGCTTCTTGTTCATCCATGCTGGTCTTCTGCCATACTTGCTCAACTGCCTGTACATCAGCATAGACTGTTCTTGGGATTTTACGAAGCTGTCCTTGAAGATCAACCAGCTGGGCTCCTGAGGTCTGCAGGACAGTCTCGATCACTCCTTGGCATCCTCTTTGCCAGACTCAACAAACATAGCTTCTTGAAACTCTGCTCAAAGGTCTTGTTTCTATGGCCCTGAACATACACTAGCTTCCTGCTGGACCCCCTCTGGTGTCTCTACATCTTTTGAAGAAGCGAGGGTGGAAGTTTGAGGGAAGACCCCTCAAACAAGACACAGCATACTAGATGCAGCACCACCAAGCAAAGGGGGGAAAATACCTTCCCCTGATCTGCCAGCTGCAGTTTTACTAACATAGTCTAATATTGGTTCACTTTACTCCCCATAGGAGAACTCTGTTGGCTCATGACTCAACGTCATGTCTACCTCCAGGTCCTCAGCAATGCTGCTGCTCCACCAGTCAGTTCTCTGCCTATAACAATGTATAGGTTACCAATGTAACTAATTCCTTCTTTTTCAGAAATGCAGTCTAAGCATCCAGATTTTTTCCACAGTTAAATTTTTAAAGAATTATTTCCTATTAGAGACAATAAGAAATACAGTCAACAGAAAGTGTAGAGAAAGAAGTTTAGGTAATTTCCACGTGACATCATTAAAAATAAAACAATATTAGCCACTGGTGAGTTAGTTCAAAGAATTTGAATGCTGCAGAAATCAAAATGAGAAACTTGCAAAATAACACATTTATGATTTACTTTAATTCTCCTTTCTGTGGCAGAATGCTCATATTAAGTTAGGCAAAACATTTCACACAAGGTCTTTCATGGACAATCACTGATTACTCATCTTGGTACTCACTGCAGGATTGCTGATCTGATTTTCAGTGTTTTAAATATGCCTGCAGTACAAGTCAATGAGATCCTGGCTTTGAATGTATAAACTGATAGACTGTGGTAAGCATGTTGCGGAACTCAATGCTGGCAACCTCATCTGCAGAAAGTAAAGTTCTTTCCTTTCTTTCATGCTACGTAACAGGAAGCTTCTGCCCTAAAAAATACACAAATCAGCCCTCTGCATCAAGGTTATGCTGCAGAACACTTTCTTTAAATTTTAATATGAACAAAATAATGGGGTTTTTGTGTAGTCCCTTAACTTGTGGAAGCAGCAGAACTATTTTTCCTACAAATTTCTAAAAGTAATTAGCTGGACAGATGCACATAGCATTGAGATTTCATTCCAAATACTTACAGTTAAACACAGCTGCAATCAACAGAAAACAAAATCTGACCATGAAAAGAGTCAGGCGACTTTAACAAATATTACCAGCAAGGTCTATAATACAGATGTCTCTTTTCGCAAGTACTGGCCTTCCTACAATATTCCATCTCTGGAGAGGTGCAAAGGATTAAAATGGAAGAGTGGAAGCAGAACCATTCCTCACCATATTTTACTGTTATCACGAGATTCTCAAATTTCAAATTTTGGAACGTGCCATCTTATGGCTGGAATGAACCGCACAATTCTGAGGCTTAGGTGACTGCTCTTAATGCAAAATTATACTGACAGCTACTAAGCCACCTTCCCCCTGAAACAAAATGTACATAGCCATCACTTTATGGACTCATGACTAAATTAAGAGAAAGAGACATCTGGACATGTATCGCTTCTCATTCCTTTTCTACAGAACAGCTGAATTGGTTTCTAGGGTTGTTTATGTCTGTTGACTTCTATTTGGTTAAAATACATTTCACTTTCAAAATATTAGGCAGTTAACAATTACAGGTTATGTGATTATGCAGCTGATATAACTGTAGATTTCTTCAGACAACTGGACAACAAAAAAGATCAAAGGGTTTGGATCACATGAAATGCATTCTTAAGCTTTATTTCAGGCCCTGATTCAGAAGAAAGAATACTTCAGAAGACACTTGCATACTACCCAAGTACCTAAAATCCCAGTAAGGCTGCCACAGCTTCCAATCCCTCCCTCATACCTATCAGGGGATTGATCCCACAGGGATCTACACTTAAAACTGTTAGGTCCCACAGGGAATTGTACATACAAAGCTGACTGCTGGTTTCTAGGTTCTACTCAAAGGGGAGTTACAGATCTTTCCCCCACCTCTATGGGAGTGCCCAACCTATTCAGCAGAAGGAAATGCAAATCTTGATCCTGCGCAACCAGGCAGACAAAAATCTGCTTCTCTCACTAGGTAAATGTTCTTGATGTGTTGTTAAACTACTACCTCCTATACCCTATGTTTTAAAAGAGAAAAGTCAGTCAGCTGTAGAGTTGACTGTTCGTCACCCCCTTCCCCTGAATTACTTCCTCCTTGCATTGCCCATGAAAAATAAGAATCTGATTTGTTATTTGCAAATTCCATTCAAGAAGCTGGATGCTTAAAGTTAGGCTCAGCAACTGAGCATAAGTACAAACAAGCACCTTCTTATAAAAAATGTTTTTAAAAGGTAACTATCCAAGCTGAGCACAAGTAAACTTCATCTTCAATATCTGAACAAGGAGTAGCTGAGCAAAAGAAAAAATGAAAATCAATAGCTCTGACTTGAAAGCTACAGACACTGAATTCTTCATTTAATATAGGGCTTTCCAAGGAAATGTATAGTTAAAAACCTAGTAATATCTCATTTACAATTGAAATATAAAATATTGCAGCGCTTTCCTTTCTGTTCCTTCTTAACGCACGTTAAACAATTACAGACCTAGTGAGAACCAGGCTCTGCCACTTAAAGTTAACCACCCTCCATTTACAGATTCGTGTAACATGCCACTGTGAAGCACGTTAATTTAGACTCAATAAATCTAACGATACTGAGCTAAGTTCTGTTACCAGAATTCATCCATGCTCATAAGACTTCAAGTGGGAGTTTAGAAGACTTAAAGGAATCTAAAATCAAATGCTTTCTCCATTCCATTCATGGGTCTTAATTCCTTGACAGAAGTTCCCTAGTAACTTGCACGCCATCCAATTCAGTTTTCCAGCCAAGCCAGAATTCAGCAACGAAAGAAAGTTTTGCAAGTTTGCTTGTTTGATTCCAAGCCAAGCAGAAGAAAAATGCCTCCTAGACACAAAAAAAGAACAGAGACAAAGGAAAAACTCCAATCTCTCTTAATAACAGGAGTCAATAAAAGAACAATTACTCATCAAAATGATACAAGTAATTAAGCAAATAAATACAAAGCACTCATGATATACAACAATTAAAATACAGCTTAAAATAGCTTGTTAAAATGGCATTTTCTAACTCCACTCATGGCAGAGTTTCCAACATCTTCCTTCCAGCTCCCCTCTGTAAAAATAGATGCTAGTGTGCTGGGGAAAAATTCTAATTAATCAGTGTAAGTAATCCTTTGCCCTTCGTTTTCTCCTCCAGATTACAGTGTGAATTCAGAAAAAAATCTCATAGTGTAATAGTTACCAGATAATTATATTTCATCTTCCCTGCTATATTGGATCACTTTAAACTAGAAAATAATCCCCCACATTCACTGTTCCATTGTGGAGACAAGCCATAGATAGTTTGCCTTGCACTGTTTAATCAGTGGTCCTACAAATTGTTACCCTCTCAACACAACAATGCAAAAATAACCTCCTACATCAATACTGACTCTTATTAAAACTAAAATTATTAACATTGAGGTTGCTTTAATTATTTAGAAATGTGCAGTGTATTTATAATCATGGTTCTTAAGGTATTTATCATTTATTGATTTGCAGTTTGCAATTGCACTGCAATACCCTATAAAATTAGACAGTTTTATACCTAAACGTTTTCAAGATAGAGTAAGCTGCTTTGTATCTGTGTACATAGCAACTTTCTTAGAATGCATTTACATTAATTTTTATACCTTGACTTCCACATTTAGTTATTTTCCCCGCTAAAAGATTGAAAAAAACAAAAGGAGAGGCTAATAAAGTTCACATACTTGTATGTTAAGTGCATTGGTTACTTGCACTAGCAAACAGTATGGTGCCAAAAATGAATTAGACATCACATTATCTAACCACTAAAAAAAAAAAAAAAAAGAAGAGTTGAGAGAAACTTGTATCAATTACTTGGAATTTGTTTTGCTATTTGGAACATTTTAGGCATTAACATGATTCATAATGGTAAACATGCTGGAAGCTCAGGAGATTCTCTTCAAGGCTGAGAAAGAGAAACAATTACTGTGAAATACTTCAAGCATTTTGCAGATGTGATTCTGCATAATTTAAAAAAAAAAAAAACAAACACCACCAAAACCACCAAAAAGCAGTCAGATGCTTCTCCCACCCTCAATATGAAAACCAAACATTTTCCCTTTTATTTTTAAATGTACTGGGGCACTGCCAGGAGCTTGATTTAGAGAATAGCTTGGTACTACAGGGTTATTTAGGAAGGAAACTCATCTTAATAGAAGTAAAATCAGTGCGGTCAAACACTACGTACTGTTCTCATAATTTATGGATATGTGCCTTCCATTACCCTGAGTATGCCAGACCCTTGGAATAATCTAATACTCCGGCGTTTTAGAATGAGAACAACTCTTTTAGCATTGCAAAAAATGGAGCGGAATGTTCAACAATGTACTGTCAGAGGGCTCAAGCAGCATCCTCCCCTGTGGTAGCACGTATCGAGCCAGTCCAGAGCCACCAGTTGGGGCAGAGCTTTGCCTTTAACGAGTGAAAATCCCATACCAATTATACTCCATTATATGACTACCTGCCCTTAGCCACTGAAATATCTCCTTCTTTCTTTAAAAAGGCTCCTGTTAATAGTTAATATCACCTGATAGCAATATTAATGACATAAAATATATTCAGCTGATACTTACTAAGACTTTCCCCATGTATCACCTGGATCAGTCATGTCAGGAAGTTTTCGCTAAACTTCATAACACTTTGGTTTCACTGTGTCTGTGGATCCTTTTGTCCCCCTGGTACTGCCTGAGTAATTCCTTAGTGCTATTGTTGATGCAAAGTTGGACCCACATGAGCAAGCATAAGATCCTCCCTTAAATAACCTGAGTGAAGAGGGCTTGTGACAGGTAATTGCTTCTTTGCTCTGTCCTACTTCCACAGACGCCCCAGCAGAGCAGGTATCCCACAGTTGGCTAGGAGCTGGGCTGGTCAGAAAGAACCTCGTGTCTAGTGATCAGGGCTCCTGATCTTTCATTTTTTCCTGCATTCTTCACATGCCCTTAAAGAAGTGACAACTGCTGCATTATTGACCTCTTCATTAAGAATCATAGAAATCCTGGGTTGGAAAACACCTTTAAGCCATCAAGTCCAACCATTAACCTGGCACAAGCCAAGTCCACACTAAACCATGTCACTAACTGCCACATCTACACATCTTTTAAATACCTCCAGGAATGGTGAAATCAACAGCTTCCCTGGGCAGCCTGTTCCAATGCATCACAACCTTCTATGAAGAAATTTTTCCTAATACCCATCTAAACAACCTCTGCACAACTTGGGGCTATTTCCTCTCACTTGTTACCTTGAGAGAAGAGCTGACAGCCACCTCACTACAATCTCCTTCAGGTAGTTGTAAGGTCTCCCCTCAGCCTCCTTTTCTCCAGACTAAACGACCCAAATTCCCTCGAGCTGCTCATAAGACTTGTGCTGTAGACCCTCTTCACCAGCTTCCTTGCTCTCCTCATTGCTCCAGCACCTCAATGTCGTCTGGTAGAGTGAAGCGCCAAGAACTGGACACAGTATTCGAGGTGCATTCTCACCAGTGCCGAGTATAGGGGGACAATCCCTTCCCTACTCCTGCTGGCCACACTATTTCTGATACAAGCCAGATGCTGTTGCCTTCTTGGCACCTGAGCACACTGCTGGCTCATATTCAGCTGGCTGTTGATCACACAACCCACCCAGTTCCTTTTCTGTCAGGGCAGCTTTCCAGCCACTCTTCCCCAAGCCAAAGGAACGTTTCCAGTCACCACTCTTAAATGCCACTGATTTCAAAGAAAACAGAAACTGGACTGCAAGGAACTAAATTGCAAATAGAGGAGAAAATGGAGGTAGAACGTATCATCAGCACATAAAATGATGATTGGGTATTTTGGGTTTAGTTCCTCAGCTGTGAGAGAAAACCCATTAGCTCTGTGAAGCCTTCAGGAGCTGTAATTGAGGAGCTTTACAAGTGAGAGGTAAGCTCTGAACAATGCAAATAGCAGTGGAACAGGACAGCTCTCCTCATTTTGCCTCACTGTGTCCTATAGCCTGAAGGGCCTTTACAATTTTTTCCTCTACTTTTCAGGCTGAGTCTGAATGACTCATCTACAGCTTATTTAATGGCCCACCACCCAGCTACATTCCTTAGGTAAGAAGGGTAAGACGTACACTATACTCTACACATGGAATTGGATAATGTTAATTTTTTTTTTTAGACTGTATTAAAAAATGCAGTGCTGACAGGCATCAAACATGGGCTTGAAAACAATCCAGTTCAACTGACCTACAACAGAGTATACAGAGTATAAAGAAAATGCAAATGAAAACCATGAGAACACTTCCTATAGAGTACAGAAAACAGGCAAATAGGCTTCTGGCTGGAAAAGGTTCTCAAAGATTCATAATGTCTTATGGATAAACAGTTTAGAAATTAAGTCCAGCCAGTTGGCCATTTATATCACCTGAAGCAAGACAGTAGAAAAAAATTTTGAAGTGATCTTACACTCGTTGACAACTGATAGATTTTTGTTAACTGTGGTTTTTTCCCCCTTACAGGAGACCTGGCAAAAGAAAAATGGCTGATCTATGCACCAATTGATTTGTTGTTAATCCAGCCATAACACGGTGTAAAGCAATCTAAATCCTATTAACATTTCAACAATACTGGAAATTCATCTAATTGGCCTTGCAAAAATAATATTGAAAACAAATATGTTAAATCTAAGTTTAAAGGTATTATCCAATACTAATGAATTGCCAGGGTCTTTTTCCAAATAATAACTACATTAGGACTATTAACTTTACTATAGTAATCTGGAGCCAGAAGTTTTATTAGGAAGGTAAACAAGCACTGGTCCATTCTCTTAGATTGTCGAGGGGGCTATTCTTTACTGCAGGAATTATAATCATCACCCATTTTCCATAACCTGAAGATGCCAGGAGGCAGATTCTCAGCTGGAACAAATGTCAGTTTACACTAACAAAGATCTGTCCCACAGACCGGTCAACTACTATTTAAGTTTCCCCCCCCCCCCCCCCCACCCCCCCCCCCCCCCTAATGTCCAACCACACAGATAGGACATGCAGAAAAGCATTAGGCTTTAAGCTGAATCAAAGGCTTTAAGTTGAATCAAAGGCTTTAAGGTGAATCAAAAATAAATAGATCACGACAGACTGGATTTCTAATCTAGGAACTACCTCAGATGAGTACTTTTTTCTGAAATACCGGTGTGCTTGTGTAGCAAACCTCCTATCAACCACCGATAATTAAAGCAGTTCAAGATACGGTTTCCAGTCTCCATCTATACTCAGAAGTTTTCTTTCCCAAGAAATATATCTCCTCACTTCAAAAACAATGCCTTTTGATACTTGATGTATTTTGGAATATGAGCAAGTATTTGAGTGAAAAGGATATACTGACCATGTACCTAGGACTCCAACAGACAGTTTCCCACCTGTGAATCTGAGATCAGCAGATCTACCATCAGCACAGGTAGAAGCCCTAGGAACTGTTACCCAAACGTAAGTCTCCAGGTGTACCCATTAGTAGCAGTACACCCAATTCTGAGCACTTTGTAGGTAACAGTGACATATCAGATTACCAGGGATGTAACGCTTCCTTTCAGGCCCTTTTCTTAACCTCTTCAAAGCTTACTAGCCTACTCCATATCCCACATTGATATGCCTGACAGAAAGAAGATAGTCCACTATCGAGAGACACAGGCTTTCTGCATGAATTTTATAATCATCTTCTCACTAAACCCCAATGTTTATTTAGAGAATCAACACTACTCTGACAGCCATTTCTCCAGCTGCATTCCTTTCTCATTCTTCCAAGGTTCAGCAGAAAGTACTGCCAGTAACACTAATATTCTACAGGGGTGGTATTTCTTCTTGCTATTTCACACACTTGGCATTATAACCCTGTCACTGAAGTCTTACCTTCTTCCACTTCATGGATTTGATACCAGAAATGAAAAATGTTCAGAGTAGAGTATGAAGAAATGGGGCAGAGGAGGGGTGGGTGGGGAAGACAAACTGGCTGTAGTCACTGTTACGTTACACATCCTACTGGCTAGGGCTCAGAGTTCACATTAATCAAAGATGATTTGTAAGAGCATCCTCTTACTCTATTGATTTCCACTGCTGGTTTTGCCAGCAGAGTTGCTATCACAGCACTGACTAACAAGTGCCACAAAGATCATAATTTCTTCCACTCACAGTTATTAAAAAAAAACAGCCAACCCCAAAGTCTAATTAAATAAACAGGTCACCATTGAGACAATCTCTCTCCAATTATGAGCGTGCTGTTATGTAGCTTACAACAAAATCAATAAGGAATAGCATTGTACACTATTCTCATCTGTTAAATAGTTTCCCACCTTGCTCCTTCCCTTGCAGCCTTAGGTGCACTCTTGTCCAATACTGTATGCCCCTCTGGTCAGGGAATTTCTTTTACTCCAGGCTTGCGCTACACTGTACAAGAAAGTCCCAAGTCCATCTTGTATTATGTGAACACACTCGAACACAAGCATAACAGCTATGCCCCAGCAATCGGCATTCTCTTTCCAGCATACTCTCTCAGGAATCTCATTCTAAGAATTGGAAAGCTAAATAAACATTTCTTGAAATCTTCTTGGTCAATAGCTATAAATAAAATGTGCATTTCCACATGTAACGGTAACAGGTTACAACTATTAAATAAACTGTGGATTAATTTAATGTATTTAGTGTATTATCACAAACTAAAACAATGTTATCTTCATTTGTTAGGGAAAATCAGAAGAACTGACACAACAAAAAGGGAGCACAGTGAAAGGGGGGTTAATTCTGAAGAAAAAGCATCAGCTGACTAGCTTCTCAGTATCTCTAAAAAAAAAAAAAAAACCTGGCTTGTGTGAGGTGCTTGTTAAATACAAATCAAACACCTGTCAACCAGCTGAGCTGTGTGTGTCACTGCTGAGCCATCTGCAGAAACACACCCCATGCCAGCTGCTTTACTTAGCATGGCCTGGGAACACGAATCCATTAGACAGAAAGTCAACAGTGGAATTAGCAGCACTTTTTCTTTTAGTGCCCTTCCACTTACTTGTTTGACTTCTTGTGTTTCTATTTTTGGGATCCTCATGCCAGAGCAACAGTGCTGACTGCTGATTAGACAAGACTTGGCCCAGCCTCAGTGTGTCACGTCAATTTAATCGATTCAGACTTGAAACATGCAGTATGAATCTTAGGTGTGGATAAATACTGCCTAGTGGTGGAAATTAAAAAAGCCAAAACATTCTGGTGTGCAACACCTATGAATGACTTTACTATATGAATAAAAAACCAGTTTTTATGCCCAACAACTTTGTATCTATGAAAAAGAAATTACATGGAATTTGGAATATAAAACCTACCTTATAAATTTTTCAGGGGGAAGAAGTATATTCACCTCAACCGGATTTATTTCAATAATTATATGACTAATACAACTCATCCACCAAAAAAAAAGGGCATAGGAGAGCTAATAGTTAGTAGGTTCCAAGTCACAGCAGCCAACAGTATTATCTATAACCTCTGAACAATTTGTACTACATATAAATTTTCTACTGCATGAAGTTAACAATTTTTTTTCAAAATCTCATGCACTACTTGTAATAGAAGTTGTTAGCCAAGAAGATAATACTGTTATATATAAATAAAGCACAGTAACATAAAAAATATCCATAATTATCTAATATAGATCAATGATTCATCAGATACAAAATCTAGTATTTGGTCAAGTCCAGTATTTAATTCCTCAAAAGAAGACTAACTAAGGAAAATGCATCAGACAAGCTGTACAATCCTGCAGTACAGTGAGAAAATTCCTTCTTCCCTGTATAGCCCATCTCCTGCAACACACTGCTGCCAACTTTTGCAACACTAAGTCTTGCAGTAATGGGTATTTTCTTAAAGCTGTGTTTTCTGATGAGATACGAAAAGCTCAGAATATTATTTCAAAACTTAAGAGTCTCTATGTGCCACAGAGACCTCACAGAAAGAACCCAATAAATAACAGTTTCCGAACAATTGAAGAAGAATCCTCAAACCACCCTCTGCCCTTTCAAAGTCTGTAAAGTCTGACTGAGGCTTTTCAAACACAGTTAAGAATCCCAGAGCCAAGCAGGCTCTCAGCTAGAGTATTCATGAATCTCTGATTAGGAACAAAGAGCTGCATTTAATGACTACATTATTTAACAACCACATAGTTTTTACTTCCACATTACATAACACACTAACAAAAGCCTGTCCTGCATGGCAGCATGCCACTCTCAGTTTTGCTCCCAGCAATTCAACCCCTATAGAATAGATGGTGACCTCTGGTTTCTTTGGCCACACCTCACATCACAATAGCAGCCGCTGCACACTGGGCCCCCGTGACTGGCCACGTTCTGCTAGTTATAACAGTTTCATTGCAAATACCAGAGGGTATGCCCTTCCACCCTGACTCTTATCTCACCGGTGTCACTCGCCTGAAGGAGACCATGGGTCTGATGCCCAGCAAGACAAGCATTATCATCTGGCTTCCAAAACACATTTGCACTTTTATTCTACTGAAGTGCACGAATCTGATTTTGTGGAAACCGCAAGAGGACAGAGGACAATGCCATATTTTCCTCAAATGGATTAGCTGACAGAGGCATAATCTTTTTTTCCCCAAAAAGCAATGATTCTTTAATTAAAAGTGAAGTCTTTGCTCACAGCAGTACACAATCTACAGCAGTCACTAGCACCATTCCCTCCAGAATGGAAATAACACCCAAGCAGGGTCACTGCATGCAAGTGTAATTTGATTCCACAGAGCTTTCTGTCAAGAACTGAACTCAACTGCAGTCGTTTAGCTTTAGGAATTGAAAACCAGAGAGCTCAACAGTTCCTGGAGTTGAGAACTCCAAAAATCACCTAATAAGGCAAAAATAAGTCAGCACAGCAGACAGCTCTCCGGAATCAAATTTATGATCAAAGACTATTCAAACACTTCCTTGTAATGCTAAGGAGAGAGCGAGAGCAAGCAAGCAGGAACTATACAGTCTGAAGCAATGAAACAAGTTTTGGAATATATACTGTCTAAAGTGTATTTGGCCAGTAAGATTTTTAGAAAGCATGTTTATGCATCAAAAAGCTACTGCGAGCTACTGTTTCCTCTTCATCCATCTCTTAAAACCAGATGCATGTAAATTACACAAAAAGATATCCCTGAAAACACAAAAAGAATACAAATCTATCCTAAATTTGTTGCTGTAATGGATGGTGTCCCAACTGCTTGATTTCCAATGGCCAGCAGTTCTCAAACTGAAGGCTTTAACTTAGTGGTAATAAAGCTTCCAATTGGAAAACCACTGTCTGTCTTTTTTGATACTCATCTATTTACTTGTTTACCCATACAACCTAGTTTTTAAAAATATGCACTGTATTCCTATTAAAATGTTATTTCAGCTTTACATTCTTACAGTTCATGACTCTCCTACTTTTAAAGCTTTCTGATGTCAAATGCTTTTCCCAGATTAGTGATTATACTCTTTTTTAATCTCTGGGAGACTCCAGAGTAAAGCAGTAGAAGGGTTTTTCAAAAGCTGCATAACTTGCACAATTTATGTCAATACCTGATCTAAAAAATATTTGAAATATAATTTATTAGCAATGGCAGGAGCTCAGAAATGGATGACACTGAATGAAAGGACAGACAAACTGAGGAAGTTGGCTTTAAGCAGTACCTATCCAGTGCTTCCACATGTAATTTTGGAAGCCTTTCTCAGAGATGCTGATGAGCTATTTTTGAAATATACTGATTCCTGTCCATGATCTGTACAGCATATGAAAATGTGTAAGGCACTGTGTCCAGAGATCTTTCGAGACCGTTGCAAGGAAAAGACTGCATTACGGTAAGCTCCACACCAATGTCTCCTTAGATTTGTGTATTGGCATGAGTGATTGATGGTCCAGGACTATATGCTGAACTGGCATAATAGGCCATACAGCCATGGTTTTCCGCAAAGTCACATATGCCTTGGAAACTCTGTCTAGCATTTTCCATGGTCTAGCTGGAGCAATGGGGAAAGCAGGTCAAGGATCTTCATGATGACATGATTTGATTTGGATGTATTGAGCTTCTGAATCAATTTTTTCTTTAAAAAAATAATCTTTTAATGCAGCAGTTTTCAAATTCATTTTCTCAGGTACCACTAAGGAAAGGGGAGCTTGTTCCACTAGGCAATGCAAAGTAGGCTGCTCCCGAAGCATTAACATGCCATTTTGATGCAGCACACACACCACAAATGGTATCTAGATCTCATTTTGAGAACCCTTTAACTAATCATTTCCTTATCTGTACCAATATAAGAAGAGAATCCTGTTATAAAAGGGTAATCAAATTTACGAGAATAAAATCATCAGTATTAGGTTTCAGAGTCAGTTAAGACTGAAGACAGCACACTGATAATGGACTGAGAAATCTCATACAGTTAAATGAAAAAACCACCACCACAAACAGCATTATATATTCTCGTCCTGTTATCTTCTAGCTCTCAAAATATGTGAGTTCATGCACACCTTTGTTGGGCCATCATCACAAAATACATGCAGGGAACAAAAGAAGGAACATCCTTTTACAGATACCTACTGCCACAGTTTCATGTAAACCCATCTCTTTTTCGTGACTCAAGTACAAATAGCACTCATACAGTTGTAGAGCTCTTGAAATGTACACTCAGGTTTTTTTCTCTAGTCTGACGTTGAATATAAATCATAAGCTGTGTAGTGATAAACATTGTTTTTATTCACATAAGCATTTTTTTTCTCCTTTCAAGTCTGTCTAAACTGTTTATTTTATTAATACATTGTGGGAGCACCCACACAGTGCAGTAGCCAATGCACAGCATGTTGAATATTTCACTGCTTCTTTAGGCTTACTGTGCCAGGCTCTTATGCAAAACCAGATATGTTAAAAAGCTTACTCAATATATTTAATGTTTTAGGATGTCTGTTCATAATCTAGGTTGCAAAAAATTAGTACAAGAATCTACAACAGTAAAGTTAAGCCATTTGGAAGTCAAGTATTAAAAGTGAATGGTGTCACAAGTATTTCACAAAATGCAGTGTAAGGAAATATAGATGTATCATCTCCATCACTATGAATTCTATACCATGAACCATAAGAAAGCAATTACTACAGAGGTTTGGATAGAGCGGAACAGACAAAACCAGTTTAGTTTGGTAAGTTTTCTGAATTACTTTTCTGGCTACATCAGTTTTATATTTCAGAATGTAGTGGCCGAGAAAGAAGAAAAAGTATTTCATAACAGAAAAAACCCAGACAAATATGGAATGTCCAAGAAGAGAACTAATTACTCACCTGCAGCCAGCTTGCATCCTTTGAGCCCTTGCTGCCATCAGCACGTTCTCAGAAGCTTAAGAGTATTTTGATTAGCAGGACCCATAACACACACAAACCATAACTTCCCAAGAGGCTTAGCACTTTGTATCAAAGTACATGCCATGGTGGCAACATGTGTCTCAGAACCAGGAACTCTCCCACTAAACTTTCAAGTACATAGAGATCGTCCACCCCCTAAATGTAATACGCCAAAACAGTTGAGATGTTGATCTTGACTGCCAAGGCATCACAGATCAGAAAAACAAACAACAAAACCAAACAGGATTAAATCACCTAGCATCCATGACATAAAAATAGAAATACAGGGAACAGAATAATCTCAACTATACAGAGGCAAATGAGCCCAGCTTGTTTAAGTTCACAAAAAGCTCAGGAAAAAGAAAGGGACAGAACACACTCCTGGCTTTTTTTTTTTTCCTTCTTCCCCAGGAAAAGGCCTAAGAACAGATTTTAAGGCTCTAATACTTGATCGTCTACTCATAGTGCAAGGTGCTCACCTCCTTAGGTTTTAAGACTATTTGGAAGGCCTAGAAGTATACTACGAAAGGAGGATCCAACACATGATACGCTCTGTGCAAAGTCTAATTGTTTCCTGGGCTGAAAGAGCAGAGAGACTAATAATTTCTCTCCTGATACAAAATGCATAGCAGTGAAAGTTGACCATCTTTATCTGTATCGGTTCCCCAACAGGACCTGCATACATGCAACATGTATGGAATTAATATGACACTATGACTTCCATAAAGAAGCCGCCTGGGGGTCTCACCAAGAGGAGAGTCTTCTCACCATTTCAGTATGACACGGGCACTAGGAAAATAATAAAACTTTTTTAATAGGAATACTTCCCAGCATTGTATCAGCCTTGCTCAGATTACGCCAGTGACCCTGCACACAGTAATGGTGTGCAAAGACATTCTTAATGGCAGAGTAAGCAGTTCTTGTTACAATAATTAGGCTAGCCTAACTGGTAGATGAGCGGTGCTTAACTTGTGGAGCCTGATCTGCAGCATATAGGGAACTGCCATCCCACACCTTAGAGCACTCCAGTCATCTCAACCTCTGCTTCAGGGACAGATTTAATTTCTCAGCCAGCACTCTGACTGCCAATCCAATTATACTAAATGGCTTCAGAAGTGTATTCAGAGACAATTTCACTTGCAAATCACCAAGAAGTGGCCTAATGCAGTGCTTCCTGGACAGGTGTTTCTCTGTCCTCACAGACTTGGCTGAACGCCTCCAGAAAGCCAAGGCATAAGGTTTAAGATGAAGTAGTGATTCTGATTTACCACAACATTCCAGTTCTTCTTGTATCGTTATTTGACAGAAACCGTTGAAGAAGCGTTCCCAGAAGGCTGAGCTACGAATCAGTTCTGATTGCAGGAAGGGGATCATGGCAACGTATTCCACATCTTCTGGTAGTCTACAATTGAAGCAATTTCCTTCCAAGGGAGGACTCCTACCTTCTTATTTTTTAGAACTATAAACGACACCAGAGAACTCTCTCCTTTTATATGCTCAAGAATTTCTTCTCATGCCCTATGAGGGATCTACTATTTAAAATATCTCTTAAGACAGTTACCCAAAAAAGGACAGGGATGAAGGAACTAGGTAGTTAAAACATTAAATAGAGTCATATTATGTGATGGTGTCCACGATCTACTGTGTGTGACTTTGGGGCCTGCAGTAGGGCTCCACAGGGAATATATTTAATTCTTGACTCTCTAGATTGGGTCTTGAGCACTGTCACACTGACTGCTTTTGCCTGAAGGCAGGAGAGATGAAAGGCGTGTTGTGGTGTGTTGCCAGTCAGTGGAAACCTTGTTTTCACTTTGGCAGCTTACAAGAGCTGCAGCAGAAAAATCAGCAAAACTGCAGAACTATGGCCTGAACTGTTTTCTTTGGGTGTTAAGGCTATTCTTATGTCACCCTAGAGTCGTGAAAACTTAAACTTGTTCTCCACATTAGCCCACAGCTGATCCAACCTCTCAAATGGCAAGAACCCCCTAGAAGTCTACACCACTTAGATCTGCACTATTAGCCAGTACACCTGTTAGAAAGGCCACTGCAGCATTTAAGTGAATGGGAAATTATGTTGTCAGTGATAATATGTCTTACAAACAACAGAAGGTCAAGTGTCACATTTGAAGACAGACTGAAGATACGTGAGGTACACAATCTATTTCCAACTTTAGATCCCTGAAAGTCAAGGCCATATATGAAGCCTTATGGAGCTTCTCCCACTGGCATAAATCTTAAAAATTAAGTGTATGGCCATGGAGCATTTTCCTGGGAGATTCTCCCGGTAAGTTTTCTCCAAGTAATAATGTATACTGGGTAGGATTATTCTAACTTTAGTTTTTCACTACAATATCAGGTATGTTTGAGCTAATCAATTCTACACAAACAGGCCTTGTAGGAGCCAAGGTTATGACATTCTAAGGTAAACTTCTAAAACAGGTCAAATGAATTTATACTGTTGCTTACACATAGCCACATGAGTAAGATCTACCATGTATTTATTCTCTGAACCTTTCCCCAGAGAAAGTAGTATGAACAATGGAGTACTGCAGTGGATAGGTTTTGGGTGTATCAGAAAGAGCATCTCTGCTCTCTGAAGCCTCAGACTGCATTTACATAAAAAATAACCGTATTGTTTCCATCTTCTTTTTCCTATTTCTAACTAGTGCTTCAGGAGATGTATCTGCACAAAGCTAAGAAATACAGTGCAGAAAACCATAAAAGTAGCCATACCAGTGAAACAAATATAACACCTCCCACAAAAGATAATGTGTTTAAGAGGATAAACTAACAGCAGTAGCTCCTGAAATGCTCTCCAGCATTGCCACAATCTGCACCTCAACTTCCTGAAACATAGGAGATGTCTTTGTATATAACAATGCTTAGAGTATTTTCATTCCTTTACTTTGTTCAGTTGGTCTTTGAATCTATGTACATTTTTAGCACCCAGAACATCTCAGAAAAAGCACAGAAATAAAGATGCACACAAATTTACATAGCTCTTGATGCATTAACTGAAAGACACAGCATGTTAACATCATTCACAACATGACGAAATAAGTGACTCTCCCTCCAGAAAGAAGCTAATAATTAGACACAGCACTGTACTACTCTGCATAGACATGACAACTTTGCTAGCAGAAGCTGGGGTTTCTGGATTTCAGCTTCTTCATTTAGCTATGCACGTTACAAAATATTTTGTTTGCTTTTTTTTTTTTTTTAAACACAGCTTTTGGTTTTGCCAGTTTCTGATTCCATGGTAATTCATTTTTATTAATTTGCAACAATGGTATGGCTTTTATGTAGTCTGAATTAAGAGAGTTATAATGTTGAGGAAAAGTAGTGTTTTGATATTAAATATGATATGACTGTTGAGCCTTATGTAACCAACAGGAACTTTGGGATTTTGGCTGACAGTGAATCTGCAAGGCACTAAGCAAAAAACCCCAACAGTATTATCATGGGAACTGTAATAATAACTTTTACTGGAAAAGCAATGTAGCCTGATTAATTTTAAAGAAAGATAACATCAGAGAAGGAGCTACAGAAAGAGCCAAGGGAAGACACAGCTCATTCGAGATCAATCTCATTCCATCTAAAACGTTTTACAATAACTCTTTCCATTAATTCACATCTGGGAGCACAGTAAAGTAAAAACTGTCTAGCTAGATCAATAAAGGTTTCTCCCATCAAGCATATGACTACAACTGTGACAACGACTGATGCCTACAGAAAAGTATAACAGGGCAACCACAAGGGCTTCTCAAGTGGTTTTCCCAGACTTCAGTGTCTTGGAGCTCAAGAGCTTTAAGACAAGCAGCAGTGTCCGTCTGACACACTTCATGGATTTTTATTCTATCAACTTCTAATATATTTTCAGATTGTTTAAATCCTGTAGCGGAGTATTCAAAGTGTAATTATGTAATAGGAAGAATAAAACCTTTTATCCTTTTTGAAGTTGCTATCAGATAGGTTTGATGTTCTAGTTTGTGTACTGAAAAAGACAGTAAAATAACTAAATTTGTATTAATCTTTTCTGTTCCACTTATGATTGGTACAGAACAGGACATATTTAATCTAGTTGTGCCTTTTTCAAATTGAAGTCCACACTGTCACACCTTAGCTAGAACATGGGCAATGCTCTTGATCACTCTTACACGTCCTCTGAACCTTTTCCAGTAATATTAGATCCACTTTGAGATGTGGGAACAGAACAGTATACATCATTCAAGATGCAGCACAATACAGTTTCATTAATAATAGCACCATTAGATGCATTTGCTTTGTTCCTTATTCTCTTCCTAATCATTCTAACTCCATTTCTTTATTTGGACTAGTACTTAACAGTGAGTGTATGTTTTCACTGATCTGTAATTCCAAGATCACTTCCTGAATAGTATAGCTAATCCAGAGTCCTAGATGAAACATATAACATTTGCTTTGGTTTTTGATTCAGTTCATCAACATTGCAAAGTCCTTTGAACATCTTTGCAGCCTGCTCTCCATTTTCTACTACATATAACTTAGAATCAGCAGCAAATACTGTTATTTTAACTCATTTCTTTGGTAATATTATATAACTACCTCCCATTTTTAACAAATCACAATTTGAGACAGAAACAGTAAGTAAAAAATAAAAGATAGCTTCATAACTCCATATTCTGTTAATTACACTTTTTAAATCTGACAGTTGAAGTGAAACTCTACTTCTTTCTTATCTTAGAAATTTCGATAATTACAAAATAAACCAAACCCTTTGCCATTACTAAAATGTTGCATACATATGAAAGCAGCATGTCCATCAATAAAGTGCAATATTGAAATTCTGAGATACTAATGAAATAACAATAAAAATCCAAACAGTGAACTGCACTAACACATGTATCTGAAGAGTTTCACTGATTCGTATATTAACTGGCTTCCACATATATACAGCAAATCCACTATTATTTCAACTGTTACTATGGAACAGGAAAAAAAAAAAAAAAAATCACAAGAAGTCAAATGATTAGAAACTCCAGCAACACATTGGTTCCTCAGTGTTATGAGGGCTGTCTTCTGTACTGAAGATGATGGATATTAGACTAGTAGACTTTCTCTAATACAGGTAACTAGCTCCTGAACTCAATAAATGTGTGCAACTGCCTTAATTCGCATACTAACCACTGAAATGAAGTGAAACTTAGCCTCTTGAATATGTAGGTAGGTTGACAAGCTTTCTTAGCTATGGCCATTTTCATGTCTTTGCTTAGAGGTCAGTGGTATTTAACTCAAAGCTCTACCAAGTGGCCTGTTGAGAGCATAAGAGCTCCTTTCTAGGCTTGCAGACCACAAACTGCACAGTGGAACAATGGCTTCCTTTGACTCTGCATAGCCCTCTCCCTTCCAGAAAAAAGACAACCAAACAAGCACACCTGCAGGGAATACTATTGGTCTGAATAGCTTTTTCAGCGTGCAACAAAATGGCAGCGAAGGTAAGAGAAGTTAATTTTCTGATAGAAGTGTGCTAACTTCCCATTTCTGTACATAATTACAGATAAGCCACTGACATAATGGTCTAATTTACATATCAATATTGAGGAACATACCTTTTCGCCAGGAAGACCAGCAACACCATCCTGTCCTTTTATGCCCATTTCGCCCTACAAAACAAATTATTCTAAATTCTAAAGACTTCTGAGGTTGACAACAACTACTCAGGTCATATCTGATGGAACAGAAAAGCATCTTGTACTCTGTTTTTGTCATGCTTAGTAATCACTGTGGAGGAGGACACCTTACATGTAACACTAAAATCAGACAAAATAAACACACTTTAGAACACCTATAGTGTCAGTTAAGACCCTCACATGACAAATACTTGCACAGGCACATTTCCCTAAAAAGCAGGTCTGCTGATTTTAAGAGAATTCACTGTGACAGCAGAGTGAAGCCAAGTGGGTCCATTTTCACTGGGTTGACTGTGTTCTACACTGAGAAAGCTCAACATGCAATATAGGTTTGTCTAAAAGTCATGTGCCCACAATATTTTTAAAAGACAATAAACTCTGTTCCTCTGTCCCTCCCTTTTACCTCCTCAGACAAACCAAACCCCAAACTGAAGCAATCTATAAGAAAATTTTAGGTTTAACAGACAAATGACTGAATGATCAGGAGAGGTACGGAAGATCCCAGGAGCTGCAAATTGGACCATGATTGAATGTATGATTGAAGAAAACATCTAACACAGAAATTTTGCTTAATAATGTCAAGTATAAGGGTAACAAAGTTTAAATAAAAATCATGTGGGTGCTAGAGGAATATAACAAAAGCACCATTACTATCTTAATTTAAAAACAAAACAACCATTAGGTTTGCCTACCTGTAAAAAGAAGGGAACATTCTCTAGCACACAGAAAATGCCACAGCCTTTTATGGAGTAATCCAATACTTTATGAAGAACACATCACTGGTTTGAAAGAATAACTATCAAACCATTCTTTGAGAGATAGGGTTGCATAAAGAAGCAGAAAAGACACATTTAGACAAATAATGATTCCTAAAATAGGTTGTAAATCTAGGTTTAGAGTCCAAATCTGAACCTGCAAACCCAAAAGCCACTGCTAAGCAATTAGTTGCCAAGACCTCCAAACTCAAAAAGTGCATAATTTTTTAAATAGCAGGACCCTGAAAAATCATAATTCTGATATTCAGCATACGCAAGAAACTTCTCAGTACTAGGCAAAGTTCATCAGTTTAATCAATAAACCCACTCTGCATTAACAAATATCAGTTTCTCAAATACTTTTGATCTTCCCAAATTGGATACACACAGTGCTGCAGCGGCTTCTTTTTCTTCTGTTCCATATAGGACAGGAGATGCTTAAGTCAACAGCGTGGCAGAAAGGCTTTGTCTAGGCCACAGAATGTACACGTTCTGTGTCCTCTGCAGCCCGTGAATGCTTCCAGTCTGTATCCCCAGTTGCCAGGACTGCTGATGCCTGCCAGCACACTAGTGGGCATGGGATCTAAAGCTGTTCCAAAGTTCACAAGAACATTAGGAACTGCATCCCAGCAGCCTGGTGTCTTTCCCAACAGCAAGGAGTCCAAGTTCCTATCCAGATGACCATTCTTGCATTTTACGTGAGCCTGTCCCCAAGCAAAGTGCATAACAGTTTCTTAAATTACAACCTAAGCCTCTTCATCAGGTTTAAAGTGATTTTAGTAAAGTAGTCATGGTACAATAACATCAGCTAGGTGTCCCAGAACTCAGTATCAGAATACAAACACCGCTGTAAAGCTTTTAAGAAACAAACCAAAAAACAAAAAAACCAACAAAAGACATGAAACAAACCGCAAAAAAATCCCACCAAAACCAAGAATCTGAAAGACCTTCCTAGACAGAATACTGTAGTACCTTTATCTTTTCAACACAAATGTAGTTCATCCGTTCTGAAGTTATTAACCTTTCTGAAGTTCAGAAAGGAGCAGTAAGATGGCAAGTACCTAACAACAGTATTTGCTATATCCCAGAACAGCCATTATAAAATATTTAATCCCTGGTAAAGGAAGGATTTACAATACATGCTGTTCCTCAGCATTTCCTCCCGGCTGGCATGCAGCAGCTGCTGACTCAGCACATTGTACTTGGAGAAGTTTAATTCTGCTTATGGTCTACTCAGGTTGTCTATGGATCGGATTCACAGTCCCAGCTGGCAGGCTCAGTTAAGTTCTGAGAATTGAATATTTTTGTCTCTAGCCTCAAGTTAAAACAGAAGGAAAAAAACCCCAAACCACCAAAACCTCCCCAAAAATCCAAAGTGCTACAGGTCGGGTTTCCTCATTACCTTTTCTAAATGCTGAATGATGAGTCCTAACAACTGTCATCATAATTTTGAAGTTGTCATACCCTAATACTATTTATTGTTGCTTCTTGCCTACCATAAAACTTATGTACCTTCCTCGTCCCCATTTTAATTCTTAACAACTATTCACAGAAACTATCATAAAATAACAGCATGTGCACAGTCTGGCTCAAAACTCCTTTGTTCAGAACATGCGAGCTAAGTAAATCAATCTAAATGAGTGACTCCTGGGTGCAGAGTCCTATTCTGGCCTAAGTTTAAACCACTGCTCCAAAACGTCAGTATTCTAGATGAGCTTGTAAGCCATCTCCTGTGTCCTTTTTATACAAATATTGGAATGGTCCTTAGCTCTATCTCAAAAGTAGGACAATATCCCGTGTGTGCAAAAAGGAAGAACCCACCAGCACTGTGAGAAATAAAGCAGCAGTACTGGCCCCTGGATACCTTATCTAATCTCCCACAGAGTGAGTCTCTTATCTATGCACGCTGTTCCCTTATGCCACTTGTCAGTATTTTAATAGACCAGAACCACTTTGTTACATTCAGCAGTGTATTTTTATACACTGAATAGTGTAAAATTACACAGCCTGCTACAAGCCAGGAGCCTTTAGCACATATGGTTTACTAGCCAATTACCCAAGGTGTGTTTACATTGCTGTTCCACTAACTGCAGACAAACTCTCCACCTTTAAGACAATTATTTTCCACAGCAAATTAGATCATAAAGTTATGCTTCTATCTTGTAATTGTGATTTTAATAACCACAGTATGAAAGGTTCTTTTTCATGCTTTTACTTAATGAGTTTAAGGATCAGATAATATAGATAACAGTTTTCACACAGGCAGCATGACAGAATTAAAAAAAAAAAAGAATAAATGCAGCTTTAAGAGTTTTTTGCCTTTTTTGTTTCTTTAATGGCATTTCCCTTCGCTTCTGCAGATCTCAAAGTCTTTCACAACAGTGAAAAAGCATCCTTTTTCCTTACTTACACAACAGATGCCAAAAGTATAGAAATGAGATGAAAAAAAGGACTCCTGACCATCAGGCCTGCACCTACTCCTACATAAATGTCTTTCATGCCTTAACAAGAATATTCTAATTCCTGACACACACTGAAATTGAGCTTTTTAAGTTTATGTAAATAAAGTAATAAGAATGGCAATAAAGAATCTCATTTGCTTAGAACTACCAAAGCCAAGAGAAATCTACTGCTGCCAGAAGAACGATTTCATAAGCTGATAGCACTAGCACTAAGATGCTAGCATTTATCGGTTATGAGGTACATGCACTGTAACAACACTGAAAGGAAGTATCATGAGCTTTAAGTCTCCCGTTAGGATTTTCTGCTAAGGGTACCAGTGAAAGTCCTTTCCCACTGAGCACAGGCTACTTACTGAATAAAATACTTAAACCATAGCTCATTTTCAGAAGGTGATTTATTGCAAACAATGGGATGGCTACTATATTTTTGACAATGTTTGTTTTGGTAAAGTCATACGCATACAGGGTGGAAATTCAGCAGGCTCAAGTGAAAAAAAAAAAAAACTTCTATCAACTTTCTGTAAAGCCAAACCAAACTAAATTCTTAAAAAGAGACTGCAGACAGCAAACATGCTTCTTTCCAGTGATACCAATCAGCCTTCTATCTGAAGTGGAAGCAATCTTGCACATCTGAGACCACCTGCAGTATTACACTTGCGATCATTTTTCTTAACATTTAATGATTCAGGGAGTTTCAAATGTATCTGACCTTTACATCCCTGCACTGTGAAGCCTTTATTCAATGTACCTGTCGTAGAACTTGAGATGATATGCTAGTAGCAGACACAAAGTACGCTACCTTGATTTCTGTCACAAAATCACAGAATCCTTTTGGTTGGAAGGGACCTTTAAGATCATCAAGTCCAACTATTCACTCAGTACTGCCAGGTGACCAATAAGCTGTGTCCCCAAGCACCACATCTGTATGGTTTTTAAATACCTCCAGGGATGGGGACTCCACCACCTCCCTGGGCAGCCTGTTCCAATGCATCACAACCCTCTCTGTGAAGACATTTTTCCTCCTATCCACCTAAGTCTCCCCTCACACAACTTAAGGCCATTTCATCTTGTCCTGTTGCTCATTACTTGGTATACAACAGACTCTCCTTTCAGAAAGTTGTAGAGTGTAATAAGATCTGCCTTAGCCTCCTTTTCTCCAGGGTAAACACCCCGAGTTCCCTCAGCCACTCCTCACAGGACTTGTGCTCTAGACCCTTTACCAGCTTTGTGGCCCTTCTCAGGACATGCTCCAGCACCTCAATGTCCTTCTTGGAGTGAGGGGCCCAAAACTGGACACAGTATTTCAGGTGAGGACTCACCAGTGCCGAGTACAATCATTTCCCCACTCCCGCTGGCCACACTATTTCTGATACAAGCCAGGATGCTGTTGGCCTTCTTGGCCACCTGAGCACACTGCTGGCTCAATACTCAGCTGGCTGTTGACCCACACACCCAGGTCCTTTTCTGTTGGGCAGCTTTCCAGCCACTTTTCCCCAAGCCTGTAGCATTGCAGGGGGTTGTTGTGACCCAAGTGTGGGACCTGGCACTTGGCCTTGTTGAACCTCATATAATTGGCCTTGGCCCATCAGTCCAGCCTGTCCAGATCCCTCTGTAGAGCCTCCCTACCCTCAAGCAGATCAACACTCCTGTCTAACTTGGTGTCATCTGCAAACTTACTGAGCGTGCACTCGATCCCCTCATCCAGATTGTAGATAAAGATGTTAAAGAGAACAGGCCCCAATACTGAGCTCTGGGGAACACCACTTGTGACTGGCCACCAACTCCATTCACCATCACTCTCTGGGTCCAGCCATCCAGCCATTTTTTTATCCAGTGAAGAGTACACTCATCCAAGCCATGAGCAGCCAGTTTTTCCAGGAGAATGCTGTGGGAAATAGTGTCAAAGGCTTTACTAGAGTCTAGGCAGACAACAACCACAGCCCTTCCCTCATCTGCTAAGTGGGTCACTTTGTCATAGAAGGAGATCAGGTTAGTGAAGCAGGACCTGCCTTTCACGCTTACAGGGCCTGATCACCTGCTTGTCCTGTACGTGCCGTGTGATGTCACTCAAGATGATCTGCCCCATAATCTTCCCTGGCACTGTGGTTAGATAGATGGGTCTGTATTTCCCTGGATTCTCTTTACAGCCCTTCTTGTATATGGACGTCACATTTGCTAACCTCCTGTTGATAAATGATGGAACGTGCCTTGGTGAGCACTTCTGCCAGCTCCCTCAGTACCTCTGGGTGGATCCCATCCAGCTCCATAGACTTGAGCATGTCTAAGTGGTGCAATGAGTCACTGACCATTTCCTCTTGGATTATGTGGGCTTCACTGCGTACCCCATATCTGTCTTCCAGCTCAAGGGGCTGGATCCCCAGAGAACAACTGGTCTCAGAATTAAAGACTGAGGCAAAGAAGATATTCAGTACCTCAGCCTTTTCCTTATCCTTGGTCACTATGTTTCCCCCTGTGTCCAACAGAGGATGGAGATTCTCCTTAGCCCTCGTTTTGCTGTTAATGTCTTTATAGAAACATTTTTTATTGTCTTTTATGGCAGTGGCCAGATTAAGTTCTACTTGTGCTTTGGCCCTTCTAATTTTCTCCCTGCACAGTCTCAGGAAATCCTTGTAGTCTTCCTGAGTGGCCTGACCCTTCTTCCATAGGCCATAGACTTGCCTTTTCTTCCTGTGTTCCAGGCAAAGCTCTTTGTTTAGCCAGGCCAGTGATCTTCCCTGCCAGCTTGTCTTACAGCACACTGGGATGTATTGTTCTTGCCCTTTAATTAAAGAGTGTCCAGCCTTCCTGGGCTCCTTTCCCTTTCAGGACTCTCTCCCAAGGGACTTTGTCAACCAGTCTCCTAAACAGGCCAAAGTCTGCCTTCCGGAAGTCCAAGGTGGCAGATCTATTGACCCCCTCTTTACTTTCTCAAGAATTGAAAACTTTACCACCTCATTATCACTATGCCCAAGATGGCCTCCAACCTTCACATCACCCAAGAACAAAAACAGGTCATGAACAACAGGTCTAGCAGGGAGTCATCCCTAGTTGGCTCCCTCACCAAGCTGTGTTGGGAAGTTGTCTTCCACGCACTCCTGGAACCTCCTATACTGTATCCTCTCTGCTGTACTGTATTTCCAGCAGACATCTGGTTGAAGTCCACCAGAAGAACAGGGGCTAGAGATTATGAGATTTCTCCCAGCTGCTTACAGACTATTTTATTTACCTCTTCATCCTGGTTGGGTGGTCTTTAACAGACTCCCACCCAGCCTTGCTGGCCTTCCCCCTGATTCTTATGCATAAACACTCAACCCTATCATCAGAATAATTACGTTCAAGACAATCAAAACACTCTGTAACATACAGGGCCACTCCACCACCTCACCTTCCTGGTCTACCCCTTCTGAAGAGTTTACAGCCATCCAACAGAGCAATCCAGTTGTGTGGATCATCCCATCATGTTTCCATGATGGCAACTACATAGTTTTTCTGTTTAATCTAGAAAACAAAGTCTACAAGGAATTTTGAGAGGAGGAAAATATTCTTGGCAGGGTTCTGTACTAACCAGGTACCAGTGATGACTTTAATACTAACAAAAAACAAATGTACTTAATAAGCATAAAGAGTGACATTAACGTGGCCTAGTGCACACACTACTACAGTACTGCATTACAACATTGCTCTTGTCTACAATGGGGACATATTAGTTCAGATAAAATGAGTAATCTACGTTAGATGTCCAAACACTCCTTAACCAAAATCACTTTCATTTGGGTTTCATTTCTTCATAGTTATGAGTGCCAATAGCATCAGAAATGTTTGGGTAAGAAAATGTGTATTATTATCAAGAAATACCAGCACACTCTGAAAAGAGTTGTTCTCAGCAGATAGTGTACTGGCAATTTTTCCAAAAGTGATATAGTGGAAGGTGAAAGAGGTAATGTAGAGAACTCATCCTTTATACTAGGATCTGTCATCTATATGTTTAATGTCAGAGGCAGTCCCTTGTAAGTAATTATGTAAGTAAAAATTTAGAACTTAGATGTACAGACAGGTAAACAGTTCTCATAACTATAAAATGGTGATAGAAGTATTTAGACCTGGAGGGGAAAAAAAAAAACCAACAATATCCTCATTAGGAACTTGTAGTTGGTGAATACAATAAATTCAAATTCAGAGAATTTACCAAGAGTGAGAAGGAAAACTCATCCCAAAGGTGGCATCACTCCAGGGTTTCCCTGTCACTGAGGGGGAAGCAGCAAGTGTATAGCCCAGGAAGTACCATCCCTGTTACTTCCAGTAGAAGCCCCCAGCTCTGGACTGGACTCACCTTCGCCCTGGCCTGAGCTGCATGTCTCTGGTTTAACCCCAGTTAGTGACTGTTGTCTCCCCTGCACCAGCTTCAGCTCTGGAAGTGGCCCTGCTGGGGAATAGTGACACCCTCAACCCTCTGAGCACCGTGGAATGCTGGGGACTCAGTGATGACGTCTCCACTCTCTCTTGAGGAGGGCTTAAACTGCCATCCTCAGCGCTGAGATGATTACTGGAATGGTGAATATGGTAAAATACAAAGAGGTATACAAAGAGGTATCCTTTTTCTAAAGGAAAAAAACACCTTGTATTACTAATGATGCTTTTCTTTATTAATTTGATAACTTGGACTATTAGATGGTTAAAACATTAACTGCAACTACCAATAAATTCTTAGCTCCATAGGCATGGAGTTTTTGCTCCTGACCGTTGTAAGATTTTGCTCTACCAAGTACACTGGTAAATCCTGACTTTGTCATCACTGACAGCCAGCCATACTTAGCCCCAAATTTTTCTTTTTCATGCATTCCAGCTTCTATGTCCCTATCAATAACATCTGCAACAAAAATCAGACCAGAAAGGAACCCTTCTCAAGGCTGCATAACATGATAGTTATGCCTTCGGTGGAACCAGGTGAACCTGGGTTATAAGAGGAATGACAAAGGAGGAGGAAAGGAAGACTAGCAAGGAATATAGGCAGAAAAAGCAGTCAGATACCTTATTTGTTCTCTGTGAGTTCTTTTTTTCAACATTCTATTACAAATACTTTCTAATGCAATAACATATTGCATAAACCTATCTTACCACTCCTAAAATAGTCTTTAAAAGGTCTTTTTCCTTCAGTAAAATTTAAATTAAAGAAGCTCACCTGAATAGCAATAGATTTCTTCACAGTGTGCATCAACAGTCATTTTAACATTTGAAAGCACTCTGCCTCTGGCTTTTTGCTCCCTGCTGTACTTACAGCATTAACCAATGACCTATTAACACAGCTTGGAACGGTTTAATATTTTATCAAAATATTTAATTCTCTTTGGATTTAAATGTAAAGTCTTCTGTGTGCACTAAGTTTGTTTAATAGAAGTAAAAATTAAAAATCACTTTTTTTAGCCTCTGATAGAAAAAAATTAGTTCAGTATACGTGTGTTACAATTACTGTGATCCATGTTCTGTCTTTCTGAACAATTTCCTTACACTGAGGACAAAACAGGACCTTCACACAGTGACCAAACGACATTTGCTAAAAGCAAATATATTTGTAAGAATCTGAGTAGCTATGTACCATGCTGAAGTAGTAGAAATTGCTTCCAAAACAGAAAACACGGAAAATTTCTCACTCAGCTCTACAAAACAGATATAAAAATGTCCTCAATCACAGGAGACTTCCACCTGACTTGTGACTACCCGAAACTTGTGAAATACTCTGTGCTAAGAATCAAGCTACCATGGTCTGTTATTCAGGAATAACCTAAATTGTATACTTGACTGCTGCTGCCTCTCAGTTTTCATTCTATGGGAAAAAGCTATTAGGCAGTCCAAAAAGTGTGTTTCAAGGGCACAGATCAGGAAGCAACATAGCTGCTTCTGGTGACTTTTTGAGTTTTAATTACTCAGACATTAAAGAACAAGAGGTTGTCCCTTGCTGCAGATAGCTGCAGAAGCTGATCTCCCAGAAAATACAATCCTGCAGAGCAAACATCCCTGGATCCAAGCTTGCTCAGGAAACAAAAGGGACAGGGACTATTGCCCTTGAGGCTGTTTTTGCTACACAGTAAGGGGTGTATGGTACCAAACTGAGCAATCTGGTCATTCAAGAAGGGAGACAGTCTTGAAACTGAGCAGCTTCTTCGCCCCTAAAGCACCAGAGATAACAGTTCTACTGTTGAGTGGAGAACTGTCATAACGTCCTCAGTAAGCCAAAAGGGCAATTTTGGGAGGCTTGAATATAGCCTAACACCAGTTTGTATATGTAGAGACTTTCTTGCCAATCCCACAGCAAAACAAAAAAACATATAAATTCAGTCATGCAATTAATTCCAGTGAATGGGAAATGGGAATGAAACAACATAAAAGGATAAGGAATGTTGTGCTGAACAGGAGATAATATCAATGAATAGAGAAATGACTTAGGAAAGAAGCTAAAAAATTAATGTTAACTTGGTTTCACTTGGATGCTGCCATGGCAAGGACATTTAAATATAGTTAGTTGGATGCTAATAATAATATGATATAGAAGCAAAAGAAAACAATAAAATGAGGAGCTGAGCAGAAGCAAAGTGGGAGACATAGGCTGAAACTTAGAGAAATTCTTTTTTTTCTTTTTTGTGACTGCCCAGCAAAGTCATCAAGAAGCTGCCTATTTCATACATAACATAATACAAAACATCCGACCACAGTCTGCTACTCTCCTTTACATAATCTGGCAATAAATCATGTATCCTGCATGTCTGGAATTGTCTGGGGTCTTGCTGCCTCTCCACATCTAATTACTGATGTAACAAGGCCATCATTGAGAGTAAGTGTTACTGAAAACTTGTGTAAATACAGAGGCAAATTAAAAATGGTACTAAAGCCTCAGAGAACATGGCATTCAACTCTGACATAGTATGCACTATTCAAGGCAGTATTTGCTTGCTTCCAAAGGTCAGCAGTGAGACCATCCTTTTAATCATAGCAGTAATGTGCCCTCCACCTACCCCCAAACAAAAACTAAAAAAGCCCCACCCCAATACTAGGAAGTAGCAAATGCACGTCAATAACAAGGAAGGTTCAAATTAAGCAGCTTTCTAACTGTTTGCTGTATTACTTCTAACCTGCTGATTCATTGAATTTTGTGAATTGACATTGTCAATTTACTGTCATTAGGCTAAGCTGCTGGAAGCACATAATCCTGCTCAGGCTCTGAACATGAAGTATCAAGAGTGGCTGGTGATAAAAAGATCAAATTTGGACTTCTAGGTAGTAGGCTGCTATTAAAAAAAAAAAAAAATAAATCTATTTGTATGTATCTTGAAAGATTTATTTTTCATCAATCTCAAGCTCAACAATTTTCAATTTTACATCCAAAACAAAAGATTTGTGCTTTGTAATTACCAACCATGTTAGACAGGGCCTCATGCAATTTGCTATGAGTGACGCACAGACATTGAAAGGGTTCATTGACTGTTGGACGGGTTTTGAATCAATGCAATGAGGGCTTCTTTGTAAAATGAACAGGAGAACAGAACTGGAGGTGACCACAGACACCCACATGCTTTATTTAGAGGTACTGTGCTTAGCATGGTAAATATTGCTAATTGGCCGTGATGGAATGGTAAAAAAAATAGACTTCTGAAGTCTCCTTTCTCATCTTAGTAGCAGTAGTAGTCTAAGTGGATCATGTCAGGAGCAGAAGAGCAGTTTCCCAAATAAATGCTAGGAAAGTCCCTATGTTGGTAACATAGGCTAACCCTAACACTGACATTGTTCTATATACTGAGACCTAATATCAGCAAAAATCCATCATTAAACTTGGAAACTTCCAGCAATTCCTTTATGTTCAGCTGGGCTTTAGAAACTAAGATGCTTGAAATTCTTTCTCCACCTAGGAGAAAGATACAGCTAGTATCAAAAGTGAAATATATATTGGAGGGGAGGAGTTGTGGGGAAGACACTATTACTTGATTTCAACTGACTGTGTGGATAAGCCCTCTCAGAACTGGACCCATTTCGGCCAGGTACTGCAGTCCTAGGAATAGTGCTGGCTATCTTCACAAACTATTTTAGATCACGTATTAAACAGTGTGTCACAACTAAAGTTTCAGGAAAGAGTGATGTCAAAGAATATACAGTGTAGAGGTCACATGAGTAAATTCATACACTCCTGCTGATGATTGCAAAGATTAATATATTGCATGGGACGCTGTCTATCAGCAGTGATGTACACACCTGACAGGGGAAAATCCTTGTCACAAACATACATAACTCTTTTTTTTGGGGGGAGGGGTGGTGGTGGGGGTAAGAGGAACAGGCAATAGAACAATCTGACAGGGCTGGGTAGGGATGTGCTTCTCAGGTAGGTAAACCGTGTTCCATGGAGTTGATGAGGGGACCCCAAAGTGAGACAGCTCCATCCTGCCTGGCAGAAAGCCCACACACAGGGGCTGACTAACCCACTAACCAGGGACTGACTGATAAAGGATTTAACCTGTGTACAGGGAGATTGCGTTAAGGAATAACAAAACCATAAAGCTCCTATTTAAGAAATATAAGCCACAGTAAAGATATGAAAGAGAGAATTCAACTGATATTTTACCTTTTCACCTTTATCTCCTTTCAGGCCTGGCAAACCAGCTACTCCTGGCAATCCTGCTTCTCCCTTATTTTAAAAGAAATCAAAAATCAACAAAGAAGCAGATCCAAAATATATATTTGGGTTGGTTTCCTTGTCTTTATCACAAAAGACTAACATAGCAAATGACTCAAAATAAATATAGCGCAACACCTAGAAGAAGAATTTTTTTAAGAAAAGCATTATGTAGAAAATAATTTATTCTCAAGTAAAAACATCTACACGAAATATAATGCCTAAATATAATTCTCATTTTTACCATGGGTCTTTTTTTTGGAGTGTATTCAATCAACTAAACCTTACAGACCTCTGCAATTCTAATTTTAAATTAATTAAATCTAAAACGTACTGTTTCTTAACTAAGAAATACAGTGTAAGTACATTACAATGCTACAAACAGAAAACACCCAAACTTTTTTTTTTTAAGTACCTGGCAGGATTAGACAGCATGATGCACTAAAAAGCAATAGGAAAACCTCATACTTTATTTGGAAAGCAGTGGCATCTCTCTCTAGATTCTTGCTGCGTTCCTGGAAGCATGTATATTTTGCTGGTATGAACAGTCACTGGTGATGAAGTTGTAGCAAGTAACTTCTCTTCACGTGGACACTAAAATTAAAAGAAGAGTTGCTGATTTTTGGTCCACTTTGGTTATTAGCTAAATACCATCCAAGCACTATTTTAAAGTTATTTTAAAGTTACTTTCTATTTTAATACGCCTGCACACGCCATATTACATGAAAGCCAATTGCCAAAACCGCAAAAAAGGAAAAAGCAGTAGTAAAAATAAATATAGACATTGTGATCTTTCTGTACTAAAATCTACACCAATTAAAACTGATCTGACTATGCCACTTCTTTCTTCCAAAAGAGCCCAGACAGAGGAATAACATCTCCCAAAATTAGAAATAGAGAAGCAGAAAATGCACAAGGGAGAAAACAAAGGCTACTTCTCAGTCTTACCCTGTCCTCCACTCTCTGCCCTGAAGTGCAAAATGTCAGTGTATGAAAAAAAAAATTCTGTTACGTTTTGGTAACGAAATACTTCGGGCATGCACAGTTTGGACACAAACAAAAAACCCTGAAGCCAATATTCACCTGCCTATAACTAATGAGAGCTGAGCCAACCTGAAAATATACTACAGGACAAGTCAACAGAGCCTGATAAATTTCAGAGGCTCTCATTAAGACGTAATGAGGTTTCCTGTGAGCCTTCTGTCAAAGAAATTCCCACAGGATTTACAGCTTAGTGTAGAAATTTGTATCCAAGGATAAATTCCTTCTCATAAAATACTGAAAGTGTAGCCCTTATAATTGGTAAGGAATTGGGGGAAAAAAAAAAAAAATCAGAAAATGTAATGCTGGTTTCAATATGAAAGGCATTAACAAGTCCACCATTTTTTACATCTTCAGTAAGACATACAAATTAAACTGATGGTGCTTTTAGTGATATAGCTGAACAAATGTTTAAGATGCTATTAATAAAGCCTATCCTTGATCTTTTCATGTTAATATATAATTAGGGTTTATTTAATTTTTATTTTTTTTTGCTCCTGTGTCATAAATGCTAAATAAAATGTATTTCCATGCACAAAGTGAAACCTACAGAAAAAAAATCCATTCATTTCACTTAGCCATGAGCTTATATATTCAAGAGAAAGCATGCTCTATTATCAGGAATAGATTTTGAAATATATTTTAACAATAAATTTTTATTTAAAATTGAAATTTCCCTTGAAATATTAGATTCAGGCTCTTCCATGCTTTTGAGCATCAGTTGTTAGTTCCCACAAAATCTTCTGCTCCTCTGGTCTTGGGCAGCTTTATCCCTCCATTCTAGGTTCCCTTTTCTCCCATCTCTTTGTAGATGGAATCCATCAGTTCTTCCTTCTGCCCACTCTGGGGTTTTTTTGCTGACTGCAGGCTGGGTGGTGATGGTACTGTCTGGTATCTCAGAGGAGCTTGCTCTTAGAAACTATTCATAACTAGCAGACAAATATTTTAACACATTTTCCTTCTGAGTTTTTTTCCCCAAATGGGCTTGATTCTGCAAAACAATCACATCTGCAACTTCATGCATTTCTATAGTTCTAGTGTATTCCAGTTTACACTGAGTCTGTCCAGCAAAACAAATGGAAAAAGGGAGCCCTCTAAACTAAATCGATGTTTTCCCTCATGTTAAACAATACATACATCTCAGCAAGTGCGTTACAAAGAATAAAGTATTTGCCAATTATGAAACACTTGTTCCTCCACATTAGCGTACTGAAATAAGGAAATACTCTCAACACCTTCCTACTTTTCTTCCCTTCCACCGTCATTGCAGACTCTTTCACGGTCTTTGTTTATCAACTGTAATGCTCCGCTAGTTGCAACTGTTATTGAAATGGTCTCTGTTATTTGAAGCCATCCTCTGGTCATCACAGCGGTTTGTTTCCTACTCTCCGAGACTTCCTCAGTTACTAATCAGATATTAATCAATGTTAAGAAATGCATGTAGAAAGCACTAGCAGCACCTAGTGCCTTTTACTGAAGTTCCACTGTGCTATTTAGTTAGGTAGCAAGAAACAACGTACCATGACTCAAGGTACAGGATTCATTTTTAGGAGTTAATTAATCTAACATTTCTATTGAAATTTCTTTACAACTCTTTAGTAAGAAACAATGAAGCAATTTCTTTTGTATTAACATTTGCATTTTAACAAATAACTTACCAGGTCTGAAGATATTTCACAACACGTATCTTCTGTTGCAAGTTTCGGATTACAATAAACTGTTATGCGGCGAAGTTCAATCTATTAAGAAATACAAAAGAGATCAACGGGAGATGAAAAAAATCATGTGTTAAGCCACGCATTTTCTTATCTTGGCATAATAAACTTTCTCTCTGAAACACTACATGTTTCTGAAATGCTGGAAAAAAGAGACAAATCCAAAATAATTACACAGCTCCTCACTCGAACAAATTATGCAGTCTATTACTTTGATGTAAATAACATTTTAGATTTCATTTATCTTTTTCTAAGTTGCATCCCTCTGTACTACTATTGCCATGTTAGGCATTTTTGCCCTGTAGACATCCTCTGCAAACGCTAATTTCAGGAATGTAATATTCTCCTGCAGTGAACTAGAGTAAAGGTTTGATAAGCTTTATCTCACCTACATCTTCTATCACTTTGGACAGACCTTTGCCTTGCTACTAAATCACCTGAAGATCAAAACCCACTAATTCTGTACACAAAGCTTCTGTATCAGAGATTTTGGGTGGACTGATGGGATGAACAGCATCTAACTTTAACCAGCTAATCTTGCCCTCGTATGCCTCTTTCTGCATCTGTTTTGTACTCCCTTATTCCATCCCTTGCACTTGGTATTGAAGAGAGTGATTCAGTACAGGATCCACTCTGCTGTCTGCGTCAGCTTTATGCCCACAACATTTTCCTGCAAACATGGAAATCCCAATTGACAGCTTCCACTCAGAATTATCCAGCCTGTGCCATGCAACCAACACAAGATAAAAAGAATCTCCTCCTTCTTCTGCGTGCTACTTGGAAATGAGGAGATGGTACATACATTGCAAGTAACATTGAACGCAGTCTTGGAAAGTAAAATTAAGTATGAGCTTGGACCCATGGATCAAGAACTCTGAGTCCAGGCCAAAGTGTTTAACACCTCACAGGACTGATTCCTCCCACAAAGCTAGCTTGCAGTGACAACGTGCTATTTTCTGGAACTGTACAGTGTAAATAATACAGATGAAACTTTCAGATGGTCGCTGTAAACTCCAAGTCAGATGGTTTGAATCTGGTAACTGGATGTCAGCGTACTTTAAACAAACTGACACTTCCTGTGAGCCCTCTGCATGAAGAAACAGAGAAGAGCTTCTCTGGGATAGAAAGCAGCCCAGAATATTATGGGGTTGCCTAGAGTAATTCTTGCATCAAAGGCTGCAGGAAACACACCTCCAGCCACTTCCTAACCCCTCCTTATTTGGAGGAGGGAGTGACAACTATGAACGATGTGCCCCTATGTCTACATATTTGACTTACCCTGGAATGTGATACAATCTTGATACAGACGTAATAATTTTTTTGTGTCTCTCAGTTATCAAAGAGAGACAAACCATAACAGATGACCGATACAAACTTATAAATATACCTCATAAAAACTGAAAGAAAAAAAACCCTGCCACTGGAAATTATCTCTAAATGTAGTGGTAACCATGTGGCTCTTACTCCAAAGCAAGTACAGAAAAACAGACACCTGAAACCAGGACCAAGTTTTTGTAGTATCTTTGCTACCAAGGTTTGCTTTAGCAGATGCTACAGCATTGAATATTGTTTAAAGAAAAAGACTTAAGGACTTCAAATGAAGAATACACACTCAAAATTAATAACCAATTTTCAACCTTTTATCTACATAATTCTTTATGATGGTGTTAGTAAAAGTGTGGCTAAAACATCATTTCGAGTTATCTGGTTTTCCTTTCATACTACTCACATCTACAGGCTTATCATCTGCAGCACGAGAAGCAATCAGAGTCCTTCCTTGCAAGTCAATGGTGAATTTTTCATCAGTCTGCTTTCTCTCAATTAAATTACAATCCAAATAGAGGGAAATGATCCCCAACTGCACACTAATACCAAGCTTATGCCACTGCCGATCAAATAATGGATAAATTTCTCGACTCTTAAAAGTGTAGTGCAGTATATTTCCCTGAGCAGATTTGGTCATGTACTCCACAACCTTTTTTGTGCCATCCAGAAGGACAGAGATCTGAAAGCAAAATAAAATAAATGGTCATTTAAAAGTTATAAGAATTAAATGCATATATAAACGATACATAATAATAATATTTTGACTACATAGATTGGGCTACAATCTATGCACAGTCTTCTACTACATAGGATTATGTTATGAAGCATTCTTCTATGTAATTTTGTAAATACACACCAGTCAAAAATCATAACATGACTTCTTATCCTAGTTTGCAATTTTAACTCAATATTTTGTTAAATTTATGTCATTCCTAAAATAAAACATAAAGTATTTCAGAACAGTCTATTTCATATAAACTGTAGCTAAATTCAGTGGTGAAACATCCACCAAGTCATATTTGCCATATTATATGGGGAAAAAAAACCTTAATGAAAAAAGATAAATCAAAGATGACTCTAACCTCAGGTGTGTCATACTGATTTAAAACTTGCCATATATACCAACGCTCTTTCTTGGTATTTCGCCGTACACGGAACGTAGCAACTAGAGAGTATTCTTCAGGAAGCCCATTTGGAAATACTTGCCTACAATAGGAGAAAAAAAAAAAAAAAAAAGATTTTTTGTTATTCTTATACACACAAACACTGCTTAAAAGGAATGAACAGAAATAGTACCTTGTGAAAACAAGGAGCCAAATGCTCACTCACATTCATACAAATTCATGAGCTTTAGCATTCAGAAGAGCCACTTCTCAAAAGTACAATTCAGTCTATTTATAAGAATAAATGGCTGAAGATTTCACTAAGGAATTTTTTGTTCTTATGTTTTTAAAATCTGTAATTACTATAAATAGGAATCCTAAAAGAACTGCTGCAAAGTGAATGCCACACATAAACATATTTTGAAATACTGCTTTTCCCAATTTATTGCTTGGGATACTGGAACAAGTTTCCCAGAGCATTTGTGGAATAATCCACATCTTTGAAGACTTTCAAAACACAATTAGACAGGGCTTGTAAGAACCTGACCTAACTTGCAAGCTGGTCCTGCTTTGAGCAGGAGGTTTGAGCCAGTGACTTCCACAGGCAATGACATGGACACCTTGAGTGTCAGGACAGCTGGACTTTAACAGACTTGAACAAAAATAAAGAACGCATTTCTGAATGAATGACTTGCTGTTGTTTGATTTTGTTATTCTTTTCTTACCTAAGATACGTTGATGCGTCTAAAAAATGTCTGACTTGCTACCTATATCACAGAATGTGGTACAACACCACTTCTACAAACTATTTGAAAAGTTTGACAAGTTTAACAAGATTTCAGGAAAAAATTAAATTAGTCTGTAACTAACAATTCTACAGACTATGGAAATCATTAAATATGTATTAATTCTGTACTAAACAAATTAGGATGGTGCAATCAACCTTTTTCTTTTGAAGCTTTTGAATTTCAGATTATTTCTTTTCCAAGAGGTGAGACAAATGAAAACCACTACACAACACATAAGTAGCTGAAGTGTTAACATTGCTGTAGGTTGAAAACTCTCCGGATTGCCCAACTAGCCACAATACAAAAGGCATTCCCTGGATCAGAGCAGAGGAAACCTGAGGGCCCCTGCAGAAGCCCCTGCATTTTTCTTCCCGCAATCACGTGAAGTAAATGGTTTAGTTCTAAAAAACTACAAATGAGATTATAATTACACAGTAATTATAAAATAAAGGCTTTATTAAAAAAACTAAAACCAAACCAAAACAAAGAGGGGGGAAAAAAAAAAAAGAGGAAAGCACCAGCTGGCAAGACAATAACCCCACAACCCCCCTGGAAATCAGCGTACTTCAGTTAACTTACGATCTCAGGAAAAACGCCTTCTGTGTAGAGAAGCCTGCTCTAAATCCTGCCAAAGAGCTTCTTTATGGACTAACACCTATTTAAGTCCCTTATGTGGGAATCACACTACTTTGGCTTATTTCCCACAGCTGATTCCTGTTTTATTCCAGGACCAAACTGGCTGCTTTCCCACATTGTTAGTGAACCCATATCCTCTGTTATACAGCTATAGATGTTTCAATGTCAAAAGGCAAGGAAAAAATGAACAGGCTTTGCAGAACTTAAACCTGGATTTCATACAACAATGTATTTTAATTATAGCATAAAGAATATGTTTATGATTTACAAAGAAAATATCTTCACTGGGCATCAGTAATACACGTGTGTGTCTCTGCAGAACCGTAAACCATCTGGACATGGGATCAGCCCTGTGGTTTACAGTACCCCAGGCAAGCTAAAGAGATGCACCTCAGGTTTACAGCTGTAAACTAGAGAGGGTATCTGGCTGTGGGAACATTTGATAACTAATCTCTCAAAAATAAATTAACTTTCCTAGATAAGTTCCATATTGAGAGGCATAGCAGAGTTTACATTAGCGCGCAAAGGGCAGATAACTGTGGAAGATCAGAAGTCTTAACCAAAAGAAAAGAGAGGAAACCATGATTGCTACAGTAAGTCTGCAAAACAAATGGAAGTAGTTTCTGAGCATGATAGTTACTCTAGTAACAATGGAGGGAGAACTTTTTTTCCTTTTTGTTCTTTGTACCACTGTTGTTCTCTAAGGTAAGCCTCTCTGATACTTTTAGAGCTATGTAAATGAATAACAGTATTAGTCTTCTAAAATTTTATGTGTTTCTTCCAGAATTTTCTCTAAAAAATTTGGTTGTGTGTGAGTGCACATGATACAAAATTACCTTCCTTAACTGTTTATCAAATCATTTGGGAAATAGGACAAGAATTAAGGTATGGGCCAGCATCATTAAAGAGGGCAGGAGTTCACTCTAGCTTCTCTTATCTTTGAACTGACAGAGAAAACAGTTTTGGGAGAAACAAAAAAAGCAGACAAGGTCAAACTAAGTCCTAAGGGCATTACACTGATTTTTGTGATGTCAACTAAAGAGGTGAGATTCAAGTAGAATTGGACCAAGAATAAAATTCAGTTAGATTCACAAAATAATTTAGGCAGGAAGGTATCTCTGGAGACCAATAGATCTAACCCCCTGCTCAAAGCAGGCCCAACCTGAAAATTTTACCAGATTACTATGAGCCTTGTCCAGTTCAACTTTAAAAGTCTCCGAGAACAGAGATTATCCTACAGCCCTCTGGGAAACTTGTTCCAGTGTCTAGCCAACAAAGAGCACAAATGTGGTATACAACTACTATACACTAAAGACATAACTAAACAGAAGCAATACTTTTATTCTGAGAAGAGCTCTCATTGTGTAACTATATGAACATTCCTTAGTGACCAAGAAGTCATTAACAGATGTTTTAAAGTATACACTTAACACTCAATCCTTCCAGCCAAATGGTGAATACTAAAAGGAAAAAATGAAGGGATAAAATGCTCAGAAAAATAGAATACTATCTAGTTCTATACACAATTTCCCCTATGCTCTTGCTTCCTGGAAGGCTTCATGTGAACGCAACAGAACAAAAAGCATGCATCGAGCATTGCACTGACTTAGGTGCAGATGATCAGTAAGACACTATAGCAAAATTTAAGTATTACTACCATGATATTTTCTACTCTGTAAAACTCAGCTAAAAACTCAGAAATAGGCAAAGTATGCATGTGTTTTAAACAATAAATATATACTGACATTTGATGGGGGGAAAAAAAACCCAAATCCAGAAACATGAACATAAAACCTCATATTGGAACATGAGAAAAACAAAATTTTGCAGAATACTGAATTTGAAATTCAGAAGTTCTTTGAATGTTTATTATAGTGTTTCACCTGATCGCATCCTTCAACATTTAAAATCTAATGAGAAAACTAATGAGACATCATGCACAGAGCAAAACCAGTAAATGTTAATGAAAAATACAAAAGCAAGTTGTTCCACGTGTCCACAGCTCAAGTAAGTACTTCTTTACAGAGTATTTATCCTTTCTGTGTGGCACAGGAAATCAACAATAGGAAAAGGAGAGAGCATAATGATGTACCAAGCTCACCTCAAAGTCTTACAGCTGTAAAGCACAAATATAGAGAACATTAGAGTAGTACCTAACGGTGTCTAAGCCAAAAGGAGTGAGAGAGATGACAGCTCTTAAGAAAGCCCTAAATTACAGAAATATGGGTAGCAATTAATAAGTGTGCAAATTCATCTACCAACACAGCAAGAAAGAACTTACAATTTAAAACAGACAAGCAAATGAGGGTAACCTTGGCATCTGGTCTCTGATGCTTATTTTTTTCTTTTTCTTTAATAAAAGCATCTGAACCAAAAGACATAAGGCAACTTGGGAGCAAAAACATGAATCTGAGATAGTCCTCTCCCAGGAAGCGTGCTTAACAGTGGGACAACAGTCAATTTCTCCCAATCCTGTTTAGCTTAGCTTAAGGACAATCCAAACCAGACATCCTTCCCAGATGACTGCTCTAACCTTTAAGACTATGGAAAAAACCCTCTCTACCTCTCCTTCGCTGAAAATGCTCATGACTGCTATGTTTCGTGCTGAATTCAATGCTGTCCAAGGTTATTACATATGATTTAAGGACATAGGCACTGCATTGTGTAGGCATCTCTGGAGACACAGGCAGCAATCGGGGATCTCTACACACATCTTTGAGTCACAATGAAACTTGGGTGGGAGTTACATGGCTGGCTGCTTAAGCCATGGTGCTTCTGAGCTTCCCTGGAATTTATGCCCAGAGGCCGGGGGAAATCAGTTGTCCAAAATGACTCATTTTAGGTGCCACCAGGGGTTAGGTGGTGCTTGAGAGCAGGCAATTTGAATCATTCTCTGATACTCAGGTGCCCAAAGTCTGACTATATTATACTTTAGGTGGAATTTAGACAGTTTGATTTTCTCCCTCTGTCTATATTATCAGTAGTATCGAATGAAAAACGAAAGTTGATGAAAGGAGCACTGTGTTCTCAAAGTGAAGCATACCCTTGGTGGAAAGTGCCGAAAACAATAGCAGGAATTGAAACACATGAACTGAATACACAGGCTTGAATTTCACCACCCTAGCCTGCTGGGTTGAGATGAACTGTAAATTACAGAGGCCCCAGCTGGCAGATTGAGGATACCAAAGATAACAAGCAGGAAAATCCCTAACAATACAAGGTTTTAGATCATACATGTATACGTTACAAATCTAGACATTCAGGTATCTTAATGTTCCACAAGTTGAAGCATCAGGCAGATGCATCCAGAATGTTACTAAATACACACTATGCGCAACAACTATCAGAGGTGCAAAGGCTTTTGCTGCATTCTCGTCTCTTTTAATGGATTAAATGTAGCCATAATTTTTCCTAAAAACTGGTGCTGTGGCCCAAGCACAGCACAGACTGTACTTTATGAGGCTACTAGAATAGCAGTCACAGGTATTTTGCCTGAACTTTAAAACTGTATTTGTGCATACTTTCCACTGTTTCTAATGATCAAGTACAGACTGATTTTGGCAAAAATATTTGCTTATTCGTTTCCTCAAAAGTTTTCAAAATTTCTGATATGCAGATACCAGCTGGTTCTGCTAGTGCTCCCACGAGAAAAGAAGTAATTATGAATGAATTAACTGTGTATTCACTGTGCTATAAACAGTTTTAGTTCTATCTTTGTAAAGCAGCATTGAGTTACCCATATCAAATTTAGTAAGGCAATCCTTTATTTACCTTTTGTTTTTATTTTTTAGAAAAGCAGTAATGGAAAAGCAGCATCTATTTTTAAATCTTAGGAACTCTAATTGTTCCATATCAAATGAGAATATACTACAGTATATGATAAACTTCCGTATTTACAAGTATCAATGAAGCCTCCAGCTTGCTGAGTATCTTCCAAGAAGAGAAAGATGAGCCAACTTACATTTCCTGAGAGTGAAGTGAGAGATGTTTAGAGTTTATGGCAAGACATATAATTTCCAGCTGACATATACCATTACCTGGTATATGTCACTTGTAACACAACAATGTTACAATAATTTGGTGACCAGAGCTCAAGGAGTTACTTTAAACAACTTTCCTTTAGTGAGTAATGATTTATTTAGTACCATGTTGATGGAGACACTGAATTTTTAACCCTTCCATGCTTGCTAAGATTTAAACTGAAATCCGCTATGAATAAAAAAGTAAAGCTCAGGTGACCAAATAAAAAACCTCTCCACATTATGCCCAATATTTCTAAATCAAATTATTACATTTTTGATTCTCAGGTTTTGCCTAACTTGACTGGTGCAACGGGAGAAGAGAAAATAAGAAACTAGAACAATTTACCAATCTCTGCCTAGAAAGGGTATTTTAAATACTTTTCAAATAAAAGAACAGCTGTTTGTTACTCAGAATAAGAAATAATTTCCTTCCCATCCATCTTCCTCAAATCACATTAAGATGCACTATACAGTTTCATGTTACATTATGTCTCAAGTTGTTTTCATACGACACATTATATGATGCAACTCAAGGGAAACTATTCAGACAGCTTAAGAGTTATTAATTACTTAGGGCAAGCTCAACCCACTCAGAAAATGTACCCCTGAAAGCAAAGCTGCAAATTATTTTAACACTGAGAAAAAGGATTTATCTAATATTTGAGATACTTCAGCATGTCTCTGCTTTCATTTACCAAACGGGTATGAACAGGTATAAATTAGCTGTCACTTTTAATACACAGGTGGCTTAGGATTCTTTTTTTTGTGTGTGTGTTCAAGTCAAAGTTATTGCTATCACAATTCTAAAGGGCATTTAAAAAAAGATTGGTTTGAAAGAGAAATAGAAATACCAAAATGGTTAGGCCTGTGCAGAGTACTTTTCCCCTACGGTTTCCAACAGTATTCTGTATTCTTATTTACGGAAATTACTGGCGAACTCCTAGCCCTAACAAAATCAAAGACCAGTCTTGCATTGACTTTAAAGAAGTCACGCTAACAAAACTATGTCTGCTTTCCAAGTTTGGCCAAATTCTGTGCATTTTAATTTCTCTGAAAACAAAACAAAACAAGAAAACCAGTCAGCAGCAATAAGAACAACAGACTTAAAAGTAGTAACGCATAATGGGCATTGGAAATGCAACAATTTTTCTTTTTGAGAAAATTCAGGTCAACATTTAGGCTTTTGGAGTCTTATGTTGTGGAAGGCAACTTTCAGCACTTTGATACAGTTAAATACTTGCCTTGCTATACTTAGATATTTGTTTTATGAACCAAATAGGTTCTCAGAGCAATCAGTGAATTTTCTCTGTACCTGAAAAATAAAAATAATCCTAGCAAAGACCAAAGTCTACCAAAAGCAAGAATAAGCAATTCGGGCACGCAGTCATTCAACTCTTACCTTTTTAACAATGATGATATTTTAAAATGTAAAAAGATTATGAAGCGGGTTCAGAAACTAGGAAGAGTATCACATTATAAAACACTATATTCAAACAGCATGTTTCTCCTTCCAAAATACTGCACCTTACCCTGAATGCTGCACAGTAGATTAAGCTGCTGTAATCAGTAGTAAGCCCCTTTTCATGTAGAGGCCCATGGGGTGGCAAAGAATGACAGCCATACCACCAGAGAACGTTGCAAAGGAAGATGAGTCAGGGAAGAGAAGAAAGCCAGAGCCTGACTACTTCAGCATGCTAAAACCTTACTCAAAGTAATCTCATACTCCAAAGGATCCTCCCACACCTGCATTGGTATAGATTCAAGAAAACAAAATGCAACACAGTGGATCCAGACAATAGATATACTACAGTAAGTGCTTTTTAATGTACAAAAGGTCAAGGAAATCTATAGGGTACTAGAAAGGTTTGAGTGACTTTTGCAGTATATAGACATTGACATCTTCCTCCAGACAATTTTGAGCTCAACATCTAATCCATGGTTACCTGTGATTAAGAAAGACTGAAATCATCTATATGATTCACTCTGGTCTTGCACTAAATACAGGTCTTGTATTCAGACTGCTTCTTTTCCTTCGATGACCAGAGAACAAGTAAACATACTGCTCTCAGTGTCCAAGAGACAGGGAAAACAGATGAGAAAAATGTGGAACTTTAGTTCTTTCACAAAGGGGAAAAACATTTCTTCTGCATCTTCTGGTTTTAGAGTCTTGTGAATACAGTGATGTTTCTCATACCAACTCCCATTTCATTGAGCATTTCTCCACATTTCACGGATGCTAAAACTGCTCATGTATCAAAGTTAAAAAGTGTCAGTTTGAAATAGCTCCTTCCAGTACCAGCATCCATCCCCCTATCATAGCTACACTGAAGATATAATAACTCAAAACACAACCATCTCTTGAACTCTCATAATCTCCTGTCAGAGATGCTTTTCCTAGATGTGTATATATACCTCATTCTCCTTTTCTTCATAGCTAAATGTCAATCATCGCGCACATGCGCATCCGCATCCCCATTCTCATTTTCCTAACAGGTTTCTACTTCTGTGATTCACTGTAGGGAATGAAACCTCCCTGCACACATGCAAACATGGTCTTATTGTACAGCATGAACGTCCCAGAAATCTTCAGTGCTTTTCCTTACTCCAAACCACACTAGTAAATTGATTGCCTCTATAAGGAAACTTACTCAGGGTTTGATACATTTCTGAGAAGCAATCTACAAAAATGAAACAAAACTTTCTTTGGAGATCCAGACAAACGTGATGATCTGACCATTTCTCCAGTGGGTTTGTGATTGTCTCCTAAGATATAATCTTTGTTCAAAATTTAAAGCTAAGCTGCGCTTAAAAGAATAGCAGAGACTTAAGTTTTCTTCAAGAACTGTATTGAGCTTTTTTGGCATTATTTAATCATTTCTCAAGGCCCTTTTGCGTTGTTAAATGTCCTAAAATTCAGCTGTGGTACTCTTTTTTTTTTTTAAAGTGTGGCAACCATCAAAAGAAGAGGATGTGAACTTAAACACTTTCAAAGGAACTTTACATACTTCTTTTAAAACCTACCTGTGTCTTTATTAATTTATGAGCAGCTCTCTAAGTCATGTGGTCTTTCTAGTTTGCTCCCAGAAATGGAACAAAACCAACAGGTCTAGTTATTAGTCTGTTATTTGGCAGTCTCTGAAGTCAATGAGATATTGAATTCTTACACTAAATATGATTATCTACAGTGGAGTTATTCAGCTGATCAAAAAACCCTCTGAAGATGTTAGAGAAAAAAACCTACGGTAACCTCTGAAAGTCGACTGGCAGTGAAAATTGTTCTGCACGCATTTTTACATGCTTCCTACCCTGAAACAAGATCTGTGGTACAGTGTTAATTAGTTGTAGATCTCAGTGGTTGCTGTTGTCTGGAAAAGCAAAGCAAATGCAGACTACAGTAGAGGATTTGTCTGTTGGAGGCCATGATCATTCAATCTGAAGACAGACAATGCACTTCATGCTTTGGAAAGGAGGAAGAAAGTCAAGAATAACACTTCATTTTTTCTTGTCCTATATAACCACAAAATCTTAACTAGAGGAGGAAGAAATCCAAGCATCCACCTCTTCTTGGAGGTTTTCACAGCCAATTTACCAGCACTGTATAGACATTTGTACGGGTATCTAGAGATGCTAGCTGATTCCAGAAACAGAATGGTCTTTTTAGTTTGGTACACACGAGGGCAAGTCAGCTCCAGCAGAGCTGTGTGCTGAGAGACTCACATCCTGCTACTTCTCACACTGGTCTTGTGAGAGCTACCTTGTGTATTTCTGCATGACATCATGCTTCCCAACCTAAATGTGTTGTTTCCTTAGAACCCTCAATTTCTTCCTGTTTAGTCTCCACTCAACCTCATCCCAAACTTTTGGTAGCTTTTTACAATGAATCAATGGAACAAGCACTAACAAAGTGAATTGTTGATTACACTTGGAATAGGCTCCCCCCTTCCTTCCTTGGTTCATTCTGCCAGGTACAAGACAACCCTGGCTGATGGTAAAAGGCAAATCATCTCACAGGCCAGCAATTCTCTCACAAAAATGCTGAGTGCTCTCAGCAACCTAACAAAATTGCTGGCATTTGAAAGGAAGAGCTAGAAGGGCTGTTGTATGGAGTGCAGCTGAACCGAACTAAGGGATGCTTTCTTCCTAACCTCCTCAAAAAATTGCCTGGATAACTAGCCGCCTCCTCTTCAGCATGCAGGACTGCCTATAAATAAATTAATTCCCGGCTAAAGTCACAAGCAGGCCATACTAAGAAGATGCTTGAGAAAAAAAGGCAACATCAAAGGTACTACATCCTACAAGACTGTTATAGAAGGATACGTCTACCCATCTTGGTTCCAGCTGATCTCCCCCCCCAAAAAAAGAAGGTAGAAGTGGTGAAGATCAAGCTACCAACAGAAGAGGCTGAAATAGGAAAGAAGGTTAATGATACCAGATACCAGGGTCTGACCTGAAATAAGTAGCTCTGTCAGCTGCAAAAGTGAAGCTACAAAGAGAACATGCTTTTGCTTTAACACCCCCTACACACAGCATGACTATTCAATGAATATTGAAGCCTGGTGTTCTGCTTACAATTTGAAGGATAATTAGATAAATAATATGCTCTTTTACAGTTTGTAAAAACTGTTAACATTCATGGATTGCAAGTGAATGAATATGGAAAATAAAAGATAAAAAAATTAATTTGCGTCACATAGAAAGACATAACTGCATTTTCCAAAACTGGAAACTATCACTTCTGTGAAGTCTCAGGACTTAGAAATGAGCTGTCTAATTAAACTCAAGTTAAGAAAAAAAAAAAGAGCACATACAGCTTAGCCTGCCTATCTCTCACTTTCCGTAATAATGAGATTTTTGGTAATTTACAGATTAAATGGGGTTAAAATATAACAAGCTCAAAAACCATCAACATTGCATTGCTATCTGCTGAGTCATAACTATGTTTACCAGGATGGGCCAAGGACCTGTGACTTGCTAACCCTGCTACTATCAGGCTGAGCTTGGAAATGGCCAAGTATTCCCTTTAAAGGGCTAGGGGAGAAACAAAAAAACGCTTGTAAAGAGAGACGGGGTCTTGCATTAGGCCCACGACAGACGTATTGATAGGAGGCTTCAAGCAGTGGTAGGTTTGGATAAGACAGTGAACATTTTATTTAGATTTTTCCTAAGCTTTAAATCAAAAGAGCCCATCAATCCCAGCTTGAAAGAACACTGAATATTACCAGGATTCCTTCTCAGGCTGGGGAAACAGGCCAGATGCCTTATATCCAAACAAGGAATATTGATATGCTCGGAATTTACAAACTTTTCTCAAAACAGCAAAGGTTCCACAGTACAAAAACTTTGCATTAAAACCATGCATCAACTGTAACTTAATCTGAGGTTGAATCATCTATGTAACATCTATGAGGAAGTGACAGAACTATAATGAACAATGGTCTTATTTTTCAACAAGCGAAGTTGAGATTGAAATCTTTACTGCTGCTGAAAATTCTGGGCACATCGTATTACCTACTACAAAACTCAAGTAGGAGATGAAGTGTGGAAGAGTTATGACAATATCAAAGAAACTATCACTAATATCACCAATATTTTGCATTGTATAAAATTGTATCATCTAAGCATGCAATGAGATGCAAGAAATATTTTGGATGTTTTTAAAAGGAAATATTTTGTTTTCTCACTGTTCTATGACAGAACCAGCATTCTGATGAATTTTTTCTTACCCCATAAATTACATGGTTGACAATGAAATTAAGTACCCAGTATTATAGGAACCCATATTCTTAAGGAAGAAAATCTGTTAACAGTAGAGACTATAATCAAATTACAGAATCCTAGAATGGTTGAGGTAGGAAGGGACCTGTGCAGGTCTTCTGGTCTAACTACCCCTGCTGAAGCAGGGCCACCTAGAGCCAGTTGCATAGGAGTATATATTTACTTATTTATGAGAAGAAAATCAATCCAACATAAGCTGTTTAAAGACACGACGTTTAATTGTAATAACAAATGTTAGGAAGTTGTGAAAAATGTTATCTTAGTCATAATATGGATTTATATTAGTAATGCTAACTGGCCCTTAAGGAAAGCAATGAAGCAAGGCTGTGTTATAACTCTTCAGTCTTTCAAGAACTCTAACCAGCTAATGAGTCATGACTTTTCCTTTCCATGAAATCATTATCAGCTATCTTGAATCACAAAGTGTTCTTTTAGTGCTCCTAACACTTTCACAACAAACCAATCTAAAGCTTATGTAATTTCCTGGTAGCATAGCGTTTCTGTCTCCATGTACTAAACAGTAATACAATCATTTATCACTTCCTAAATGTAAAGAAAGTCCTGTGGAAAGGTAAGTAACCTATTAAAAAAAAAAAAGAAATAATTTCAAAGTCTATGTTCCTTTTTGAGTAAATGCAGATGTCTGATGGCATTTCTTGCATCTAACATTTTCAGACATTCGAATCATCATATACAGTTTCATTACTGAACTACAGCTACAACTTATTTTCTATGTTTGGTCCTGTTGTGGTACATTTTCTTCCAATGTCTCTGTCCATATGATTATTCTAATAAGTCTTTATCACGTATTGTCCATAGTTCACACAGGAATGAAATATCTTATGTTAAGCATTCTCAATTCTCAGTGACTTAATTTCAAAAGAGTTAAAGAAAATCAACTTACTGCACTAGAAGACTCTCCTCCCAAAACACCTTGTTTCCAAATAACACCTTTACCTATAAAACAAGTGAGCATTACCTACTAATGACTGTACAAGTCAGCTGCTAGATGTCAATCCTGAGAAAAAGCAGTAATTTAATGCTGCAACTGCGTGTGCTGTACTTCAAAGTAATCACATCCAGCATGGAGGGCCCTGAGTGCGAGAACTGGACCTGGGAGTGCACTTCTTCCCCCCAAGTCTTGGCGAACAGTTCCTGTTATTGTATGTGCTCCTGATGAATACTATTCTCTTTTTTGTTTAGTTTCATAGATTAATTTAAACTGGTATTCATCTAGCATTCTGAACTGCTGACTTAGAGACAGGGCCAGCAAGCTAAAAAATGAGGTGTGTGGAGTCACAGCACCTCGATGATGCTATCTGTGTTGTTACTTCTCGAGTGGTCCAAAACAAATCTCATGCTCCTTAGCCATAAAATAGCTGTTCCTAATTTATGCAATATGCGTTCAACAGTATTCGAGTAATCAACATTGCTCACTATAGATTACGAATATACACATTTCTTACTAAACTCTCAGCCAAGGTCACAGAGAAAATGGAGTAAGAGAGACAAATGAAAGTTTATCAAGTGTTTAAACATCAACATTGCTAATACGGGTGCAGTGATAAGCAGCAGCCTAATCCCTAAAATCAAAGATACATGCATTTTCACATGACAATTAAAAGCCTAATGCCATATTAGGAATTATCAATGAGTTATTCAAGGCCTGTATTGTCACGCTCAATCCCAGAGTATTTTTAGGATTTTTTTTTTTTAATAGAATTCTGAGAATCTGCAAGTAGTCACATTGGCTAAATCCAAAAATAACATGATCTCTTGCACATTTCTGTTAAGACACCAATATCTGTACATCTGGACTTAGTTTCTATACATTACACAGTTTTTCATGTTGAAGTTTATTAAATCATTCCAAGTTTTGAAATGAGTTTGTGATAGGACAAATATTGATTTGAGACAAGGCTGCAATCAGCCAACTCTGTACAGTTATGACTGAAATCAAGTTGATACGCAGACCTCTAAGTGAAAAATACAGGGCATGGACCGCACTGTTCATGCAAAATTAAATAATTATATTTTACAATTTGGAAATTAATCTCCATAAATTAAAAATCTTTTATGGCATGATGATAAAAACCACAGAGAGCTAACCATAGAGAAATGCTAAAGGCCAAAAATCTTTCACAAGCAACTGAAAATAAATGAAAATCAGTGTAATGAAAAAAACACCAGGCAGTTTCACTGTGAGAGAGCCCATGAACTATTTTTAGACAGAAAAACTAAAAACTCAGGGGGGAAGGGAATGATATCTCTATGACATCTTTAAACAACGAAGTCCCAGTGTAGACACAGATGTATCAGCACAAACATATTTTTGTAGGTACAGCTTTAGTCAAGAGGAGTAATGCCTGACAGCATAGCTAATGCAAACTGCATTTCACAGAGTATTAAATCACAAAAGCCAGGAAAAAAAAAACCAAAAACAAAACCTGATTTATTACAGGGTTTTTTTTTTTTTTTTCCAGTCTGCTGATAAATGATGTCTGAAGCACATGGCACCACTGCTTCAGCTGGAGAAATTACAAGCATTTTTCAAAGGCACTTGAATCTTCTTAGCCCAATCAGCAAAACAGATGATGTTCAAATGATCTTTCAATCTCTAATTTTATACTACAACATATGTGGGTTACAGTCTATCCTCAGCTGCACAGATTATATCCAGTACATTTCATTGAATTGTGTGGTTGCATTTAGCATTGCTGTATATACCCATACTTACCCTGGATTTCTAAGACACTTCAACTGTATTAATTTTGCAACTGTATTTTTTGCTCTAACACTATTCTGACTAGTGTTCTTATCAACCATGGGACTTATTAGAGACTTAGATCTGCATCCTCCTTATTGATTTATAGTACTATCTTGTACTCACTTTTGGGGGACCTTTTTCTTCAGAAAAGATGGCCAATAAAGCCAGACAACATTATAAAGATTTTTAAAAATCAGCATGTTTGTAGGGATTAAGGGATGCGTAAACTCTTGTGAAAGTTCCCCACAGTCCATCATCACTTAAGACTCTCTTCAGTGAAGATACTGGTAAACTGAACATCCTGTGGCAGAATCTGCATCCAATTTTTCAAACAAGGGCCACAGGAAAACATCCAGGTAAATTTCTTGTGATGAATCTAGACATCTAATAGCAGAGTAACTTTGTTGAGCAACTGCAATATCTATGTTTTAAGTTTTGCTATCCTCTCTAAGAAGAAAACTGAAAAATTGTTTTGGGATCCATATCGGAAGAAAATAAAAAGGAATTCTATCTAGGAGTACATAGCAAAAGTGAAATTGTTTCGATATTGCAGATGCCTTTGTTTTAATCAGAATAACAGAATTGTTTTTCACGGGGCAAGTTAAACCATTAAACTGAAGGCACCATTTCAAGGTTTGATTAAGCCAATGGCCAGCTGTCCCCTGCTCCAGCAGCGAGTTCTTGCTCCTTCCCTACTGTGATTGCTGAAGATCACACAGCCATGGGGATCAGCTGCTGGCCTCGCTGACCAGAGAGGCTGATGCTGATGTGGAGGAAGTGAGATGAAGCCAAGAGCTGGAAAGGAGTGCTGTGCAGGTGAACTCCTAATTTTATTTTCTTCCAAATAATACTTTTGGTTGGACAGATTTCTCCTTTAAAACAGATGCAGCAGGAAAAAAAATAACACTAATTTGAACTGAAATACATGTTTTTCAAATTAAGGAAAGCTTTTTAAGGAAGCAAAGTAAACTGACAGAGCTATTTGTTCATCCAGTGCTTCTGTGATTTGCTTATTGCCTGCCTTAAGTTTCATCCTGAACCATGAAGCACAGAGGGGATGCACAGAAATACTGCTGGTCTCCAGCACACTCTCATTGTGGACCAGTGTTCTTTAAAGTACACATCTCCCAAAAGCTCCTTTCCTTTATCTGGAAGTGCTTTATGGCAAGAACATTGCTGGGGGAAAAAGGAAAAGAAACAGTCTGCTTCATCCAACATAGTCTTACCAATTCATTTGGTACGACGCTACCACACTAACAGCTCTGCTCTCCGGAACACACTACAGATCAAAGAATTCAGATTTGCTACAGTAAGTGGCCTAATTAAAATAGGTTTTCTGCTCTCTGCTCTCTCACAGTCTGCTTTCAATGTAAGCACTATACATTTTTCTATATACTCTCTTCCCCTTTGCCACCTCCCTGTCATTACTTTTGCTTTCCCAATTCTTTTCGCATAGTAAATTGCATGTTAAATTATAGAATGTTTCAAGTCCAATATAGAAATTAAAATCCTCTAATGCCTAAATTTCAATACTCCAAAAAGATCTTGGTGTCTTTCTTGAAAATTGTCAGGTAGAAACAAGCCCAAATATGCAGAAAAAGACATTCACATGCGTTCACTCTTTAAAAGAAGCATTGTCCAAACATTTTTCATGGTAAGAGTGTTCTCCTTAGTTATGAAATGAAATAATTCATATTTACATGGTAGGTAGAGCCACAATTTGTTCTTTTAACAGTAATCTCTGTATTACCTTTCTTTTTGATCTATAAAATGCAGTAAGTTTTCAAGTTTCTGGAAATAAACACAGTGCATAATTTCAGTACCTTTCAAAAAGAATTGGAGAAAGATTGTATCACTGCAGCTTGTGATCCACTACTTTGAAAGACCTGAAGCAAGCATCAGGATTTGTACTAAATTTCCACACTGAGGAAGCTAATTCCAGAGACAAGGCCCTTTGCTTGAAAATACCCTGCAACCAAAATACCAGACATTTCAGTCTTAGCATTGTTGGCTCCAACAGCTCAAACGACCTCAAATAAATATATGATATAGGAAGGGAGAGGTGGTTCCTTATGTAGCTAATATTTTAATAGACCAAAGGCTAGCAGAACTTTGTGTAAGCACAGATAAAAGCTAGTTAGCACAACTGCAACTACTGTCCCCAAAAAGGGGTGCCACCTCATTGCCATTTTCAGTAGATGTTTTAAAAGTTTTTGATGAAATCTTTTGGAAATTAGTGATTTTCACATCTATCCATTCTATGATGTATTTAAGAAATATGTATACTACTTCTTAATAAATATCCTAATAATATTTTTCAGGAAAACTGGTGAACCTGACTCTGCTGCCCAAAACCCGTAATGTGCAAAACTAGTCAAAAACCATGCCCTTGTGGACATTCACTGACAGCTGAAGTAATGTTCAAGGAACTTGGTATTTATTGTTTTGATAAAGAAAGAAATGTCAGCAGAGACAACCAGAGAACATAGAGCAAAGTAAATGGTTACAAAGCCACCCAGAGACAGACACCTTTGAGGAGCAAAGCGCTAGCTATGAAAAGGCTCCTAATGGTGCCTTGCTTGATGCCAGCTGTGCTCTAGGAAATGTAATTCCCTATGCATTTTTTCAATTAAAAATGTTAGCATTAAAAACAAACAAGAACCCCACATAAACATTCTCTCATCATCAATTTTTGTTCTTAGCAGAAAGAATCCTCCAACCTGGAATATACTGACAGAAGTGGGAACAGGATTTCTGCATCCAAGAACTAGACATCGTAAGTAGGTGAAACACTCTGAAATATGGTCCAAGTCACAGCCCTTCTGGCAGCAGTGGCAACATTACTGATGGAGCTTACTAGTCCAAATACAGTCAAAATCCAAGCTCTTTTACAGTATCTTATACTGAAAGGGGAAGAATTCCTAAAAAAGCCGTGAGAGTAATCCTAAATGCTGTAACTCTGAGATCATTTAACAACCAGCTACGACAATCTCTTCAGTAGATTAACGTGGTTCGTCAAGCCAAGCAAACTACAAAATAAGAAAGCCATGACAGTGGCTCATCATAAACATGCATTTCAAAAACATTCCGAAACTCAGCTGAAATTACTATCTCCTTTATTGGTGCTTTCAGTGGAGAAAAAAAATGGTCCACCAGCAACCCAGAAAACTGAGCAACAACTGACATCTGACACATCTTTAGAGAAGGACAGTGACATTATTTCATCATAGTGCTATTTACTCTAAGGCAACTGAAGAACAAAGATTAGCCTAAAAGGCCTCAGGTCCAGAAGAAATGAATACTGCTGGCAGATCTAAAGAAGTTGCTATCAGCACGGAGCCCTGTGCTGCTTTTGTCAGCAAGCTCTATGCCAAACTGAAATACACTGCATAGGCAGTACGTGTTAAACTCCAGAGAACAAAATATCGCTCCATAATGTATTTATTGAAACAAAACTAAAACATTATACAAGTACTATTATTATGACTATATAATTAGATTGTCTGCATAACAGTATTGTCCTGTGAATTTATTTAGGATTGAATGGTTCAGTTATACTAATTTACTCAGGAATAATGTCTATTCACGTCCATATAAGAACTGCAATAACTAACTAATAATATTTTTATTTTAAAATCACTCTTTAATCTGCAAAATATTATTAGAACTAAATTAATATTTAATAGTCATTTACACAGAGCATAAGAAAAGATATCCATCTCCTATCTCAAGACAAAATACATACAGAAATCCCTCACAAAAAGAGATTAAGAGATATAACTATAATGCAACATAAATAGACATAATCAATTTCCCAAGCTGACACTGCATTGTAAATTATTTACAACATATAAATAGGTGCAACACTACTCCAAGTCCATTGAAAAAAACCAAAATGGCATCACACAAGAAAAATGGCACAGCATAGCTTTCTATTACCCACGCTACGACTGAATGAATGAAATGCAAGAGGAGATGTGCCAAGTTACTTGATACTTGCTAGTCAGCTTAATCAGATACTCTCAGTTTCCTGCAGGATGGATAACAAACACTGTTCTGCTGCTTACTGCACACCACGTCTACTAAAACATTTTCTGAGGCAGAAGGATCCTAAAAACCTGTCTATCTAATAACACAAGGGGTCTGGAACCACATAATCTGACATAATGTAAGGGAATGAGATTTAAATAAAAATAAAATAGTAAAATACAAGATATTGTACATAGATAACTGAGATAAATGAAAATTATAAGGTTACGATGACAGATATCTGAGTTCCTGACTATCCTTCACTGTAACCCTACCGTGCCAAAACCTGACTTTGTGCTCCTGACTGCCCTCTGCCCTTATTTTTAAAAAACAACTCAGAAGTTCACAAGACTTATCGAAATTAATTTTAAAAAAAGTTTTAAAACTCTCGTCTCAACTACAGATATATATTCATCATACTGAATAAAAAAAAGTAAATTCTATTCTTAATTATGACATGAGCCTAATTAAATTTAAAGGTTAAAAAAGCACGAGCAAAACTATTGCCATGAAGAACTAGGATTTAATGGAAATTCTGCAATAGTTGAATGTTACTGAAAATGCTTTTTATCCTTTTTCTGTTCAGTAAGATATATGTAAGAGCTACTATTTACTTCCACAGCAAGCTGACTGAAAATATTATCTTGTATCTTATTCACATCAATAACATGATATTAATTTTCAGCCTATCTATATTCATACATTAGCACTGTTATGAATTTTATTAATAATTATCATTTGCTTCATCCAGCTAAAGTTTTCATCCATTAGAAATGCATATTTTTAGTGGAAACTGGAAAGGTTTTTCTCTTTAGTTTTTCTTTAACGAGGTTATTCAGAAGAAAATAACAGGGAAGGAAAGCAATGTGAGAGGCAACAAGCACCCGCTTCCCAGGTTTACCTTTTACTGAAGTTCTTTATCCCCTGCCCAAGTTACACTGAAAATGAAGAAAAACTAGCTATTTTTATATCAGAGTCAACCTTCCTCCAAAAAGTTGAAAAGATAAAATATAGAAAAAAATGTTAGATTTCTCTCCTACAGAAAAAAGTAAGACCAAAAAAGTATTGTGTCTTTCTCGAGTATTTTCCTTGAAACCACTAAGAGCTAAGACTTTGCTAAACCACAGCTATCAGCCATGACATGAATTCCCCACTTACACTGCCTTCACTAATAAACCATTTTTAAAAGAAGAAAATTAAAATGCAGATGTTAGTATTCAGGTCTACTAATAAAAGCTAGGGAAAAATATTGACATTTTTCAGCTTCAACATCACCTGTCAGACCTCTCCCGAAAACACCAAATGCTTAGAAAAAAAGACAGTGATTACTTTCTTTAACTTTGCAGAATTACACAAGCATTAAAATTTAGCATTTACAGTGTCTAATATTTCAGAAAAACTTAGAAACTATCTAGTAATCTAGAGTATTTATGTCCTATTTCTTTAATCACTTTCCTCTCTGAAAGATTACACTGTTTTGTGTTTGGGTGCCTCAGATTCCTCTCTTCTCCCACTCCTTTGGCCTCATGCTACCCACAGCCCCTCTTTGCTCTGCCCAGCATCCAAGCAAAGGGGAAGTCCAGGGCTGGGTGTATTTTTTTCCTAGGCAAGCTGGAGCCAAACCTCTTGCAACAGAGAATACCAAACCTGAAGACATGGGAATACAGTTGCTTCCCTTGCCATCACAGGAACACATTGTACAGAAACCACAGTCCCATGACTCGGAGCACATCTCAAAGAAGAAGCTCTGAGATGATTCTCTCTCTCCACTGAGCACGGGGAACTTGAAACTACATTCCTAACTGCTTCTTGCCATTTCCTTGTCTCTGTGCAAACTTGAATCCATCCAATCTCATAGTGCTTTACTCTCTTTCACCTTTCTTTTGAATTTTCATGCAGTCTCTGCCTTTCATTTCCACCTTGTGTCAGAATAGGATGCTGCCTAATTTCACCTCTACACTGAGTACTCACCATTCTGTTGCTGTTCAAAGGCAAGATGCCAATTCCATTGGAAAAATAAAAAAGCATGATAAACATAGTGTTTAAGGAAATGGTTGACTTTCTCTGTTTTTAATCCTGCTAGCAGTAATGAGAGGACAGTCAATTTCACTGAGGGAAGATTAGTATAACACTTCTTGTCATGCCATGAAAGTTCTTTGTTTCCATCGTTTTAGAAATATTTATGTATAACCTACAGTTTTCATTATCAGAATCATGATTTGAGAAAAAGATATTTGTAATTAACTTCCTACCTACATTCCAGAAGAAAAACACACCTGAGTCAAAATGCTTCCTGAACTAAAAAAACTGTTACAGAAGAAAATGCCTGAAAACAGACATACCTGTCTTTCTGTGGCATCCTTTGGATACACTGCTCAGTGTTTTAGTTCATTAGTAGTATTTAGTCTGAACTCAGTCTTTTAAAGACTTAGGATGAAAGTAGCTTACTTACTTTGTGTCTCTGACAAGAGGTGCGCTTCCCAGTTTAAAACAGACTTTTTCCCTTCCACAAGATGTTTGCCTCAAAGAAAAGCTTTCTGCCAAATCAAACCCTGTGAAATACGATAAAATGATTTAGTTCATTTAATGGAATATTAAAAACAGAGGTAAATAGTGACTTGGTGACTTGCTAGAGTACAGACACACAAGCTATTTTGAAAACCAGTACTTGAAGTCAGAGAAACTTCCAATGTTCATTCTATCAACAGAGAAACTACCAATACAAAACTCACTTCGTAGATGACTTTACAACCTGAGAAATGCATTCATTGTTTCCTTTTATCATCTGAACAGATAAGAATGAAGGATGTTTGGGAAAAACAATGCAAATGAATGTGGCTGCAGAACTTGAACCAATACTTTCCAAGAACAACAGGTTCTGATTTTGACCCCACCTTCCTAAAAACAAGAGCTTTTGGAGCATAGGGCTGGCATTCTGTACAGTCCTTTCAGTTTTAAAGCCAGCTTCAGTCAGGCTACGATTACACTCACTAAAAGCCAATTAATTTAAAATATTGATATCAATGCAGTCATTTACCTGAAACAAGGTCTCTGTTGATTTGTTTGAGATGATGGACAACTGTTTTCATTAAAGGACACAGGGAACCTTCAAGAGAACACAATTTAGAATCTATCATAAAATTCTATCAAACAAAAATGAATCAGAATGAACAATCATGACAGGAATGTTTCTTTAGGATATGAAAATCAGCAATAAACCAAATTACAAAATCTAAATAAGAGCAATGATACTTCAGATTTCATATTACACTTCTAATAACATAAGCAGATAAAAATTTTATCGCATTTTCATTCAGCTGTTTATTATTAAAGCTCACATGAACAATATAACAAGAAGAAAAGCACTAAATTCTTACCACGCTCTTTCCAGCTACAATACCCTATAAAGCAGTAACATCTGATCTAAGGGGTTTTTTGTATTTCTGGCTACGTTAATAGAAAAACCTTTTCCCCCCATTAATGAACATGAAACAATAAAGCATAAATGTTTGATTACCATGACATTAATCTATTCTTACATCAATGAACAGTAATTTAAGAATGTGGATTAAGAAGGTTAATCATATCCTATAACAATGAAAGCAATACTTATATTTTTAAAAAATGGTTGAAATTTTAGCAGCTTTACAGGTTATTAAGTCTGAACCAAGGTATTTAGGTAAAAAAAAAAAAGCAGAATGTTCCAGAATCTGGAACACGGTAAATTCTAAGGTTAAATCCCACAACACTTAGATCAAACACTGTATTATTAATATGCAGTATCTTAGTTGCAAAAAGTTTATATATATATATCCACACACACACAGAGGAAGCGAATATAGAGAAATACCACTTTTATGCATGGGTCAGAAATAGGGCTCTTTCTTTAAGGAACTTTGCAAATAGCCCTGCTAAACCCTAATAAAACTATCAAATGGAAGATGACAAGCAGGATTTGGCCCAGGTGCTTATCAAGCACAGAGTTCTATGTTGAGCTGATGCAACTAGCAAGATGGCCAAGTTGTATCCGAAGCTGCTGAACAGTGAAGGTCAAGGGGCTTTCTGAAATGTCAGCTCAATGAAAAAAGTAAGGAGGAATGTCCTACCATTAACCTCAAAATCATCTGTATTAAAAGATTTCCAAGAGCATCCAGACCAAAAGTTGGCATTCAAAATAGCTATATTTGTAATCTTAAAGCATATGGAATTTGTCATTCATTCTGTAATAATGTAGACAGCATATTATCCTTCAAAAGTCTTAAATTCTGTTAAATACTACAGTATTTGACCTGAATTAGGAATGGCTAATTGAAAATAACAACTAAAGTGAAACTAAATTATACAATACAGACGAAAAAAAACACCTCCTGACAACTTGGTTGATGAAAGCTATGTCAACTGTTTAAAGAACAGACGAAGTGGAAGACATTTTTTCATAAAATTCCTAAAGATCCATGTCCTTTACATCTCAATTGCAATCTACAAGTAACATCACTCATAAAATAATTTGTTCTAAAGCTCTGAAAGACTGTATTCTCCTTCCTTCATATAGATATATAAATATGTGTATATACATGCATTTACCTATACAATACATAGATAAAGTTTTACAACAAATTAGATGAAACATATGCATTAGAAATACTGTAAATTCCCTTTCCCCAGAAAAGACACATAACTATAAAGAATATTCATGCTGAAATCTCTGAAACTGAAATGAAATCTTTCATGATTCTTGGTTTGCAGAGAGTTTTATGTAGCATGAAAGCATTCACTGGAATTACATACTGACATAGCAATTTCAATATACCATTTGATATACACACACGCTACAGGACAGAAACAGGCTCAGCTTAGACACCCTTTAGTCTAAAAACCTCAGCCTCCAATCACTTATATAGATTATTAAACTATATACTTTTATCTATAGCCACTCTTAAACAATGAATGTGGTTATGGTACACTTACACAAGCATAGCTATAAAAAATAAGTTGGTGTAAAGGAAGCCTGTTATGGATGAAGCCACAATATCATGTCACATATACACTAAGAAATGTTTTTCTTAAATCTACATGTTTTCTAGCCCAAGTATTTTTAATATATATAAGACTACAGGGCACATTCCCTTTTTCAGTTAAATTACTTTACAGTACTTATATTAATATTAGCCAGATATTACTTATTGCTGATTTTACTTTAACTCCTGTAGTAAGCTTGGGACATGACTGTGCTTTTTTTTTTTTTTAATCATTAACTTACATGAGGCCTGGGTGGCAAAAGACTAGACAGTTTTAGCTTATTCCCCCCAGCCACTTTCTTCTAAGTCCTGATAACCTCACAAGACTTAATTTCTGTGTTATTGGGATGATAGCAACAATTCCTCACATGCCACAGACTGGTCTGTGGACCTATTTTTATCAGTGGCATAACAGTCACAGCATAGATGGGCCATTTAAGTGTTATTTATATGGTTGTATTCCATATAACTGTAAGAACTGAAAGGGTTACTGAGAACCTTCTTCTATCTCATGTTGCTGATACACTCCTTTAGCCCAATGTTATTCTTTTTACCAGAGAGCTAAGGCAAAACTCGAAAATATTAAAATCAAAACCTCTCCATAACAGGACTGACAATTTTCATTGCTATAAATTGGTGAAAATTCTTTCTACAGTTACAGTCCATACAGTCAAAAAGTTAGCTCTTCCAAGACTTTTTAGTACTGCTGAGAGATTTTTAAATATTCTTTGGCCTGAGACAAAACAGTCAGTTTACCCATTCATCCTGTGGGCAGCTGAATTAGAACATCTACATAAAGACATGCAGGAAAGAAAAAAACCGAGACAAACTCTTACTGCTAATCCAGGCATTAAAACCACGCACCTACCTGGCCTGTTAGAATACATTACTATAAAACTAATGAAGCAGTAAAAAGAATGAGTTTACATTTATACACTAGATTGCTCTGCATGTGATAGAACTGTGTCTATCTGGATTGAAGTAAACAATTCATATGTCAACATTAACATACCTATAAATTAATGAGATCACCTATCCATAGGACAAATTATAGAGCTTAATCTTTAAAAATCAATGAGCTCTATGTAGGAGCTTATTATTATAAAACCAACCTAATAATTTTAAAAATACATATTTATGCAGATCAAGCAGATATATCACAGATCACTGATCTTCTGTCTCTCCAATAAGATGCTAGTAAGAATTTTTGTTTTCTAATAGCATTATGCAAAAAAAGAATGAAGGCATTGCATCTAGACGTATCTGCTGCAACATGCAATGGCATGTTCTGAATTGCTGGAATGATCAGGGCACCTGTTGAAGCTCACTGCAGCTTCCATATAGGACCCATGCCCAGTTTTCATTTCCATGCAAACGAGGACAGAGAAGACTCTGGTGCATGCTTCAGTGTCACTCTTACAAACATCTCTTGTGTGCACTTCCTGACTGGGAACTGTAGCTTCCAATAAGCACTCTTGGCTTCTCCAGATCAAGTGTAGCCTGTAATGGCTAGATTCACTTCACAAAAACTTATATGCTACTTTATAATTAAACTTCATGTTCAGATGAAGTTTTCAGCTGCCATCTAATATCACTGACAAGCACACTGCAAGGGCAAAGAAGTTGCCATCAGTCAGCATGATTAGCCAACTGAACGTGGCCAAACAGCAAAGCCCCATCCAATGAATACCCACATCCTCTGTCAGACTTAAGCTGCAGGCAAAAACCCCTATTAGCTAGGATTTGTCTCACACTCTTACTGGATCAGACTTCATAAATATATAGACATAGGGAACCTCTTCAGAGTTTGTGACATACCTGCAAGCGTCAGCAATGACATCCAACAAGTCCTCCTCAAAGGTATTTGTATGGAAGATAAGCAGACTCCAGCTAGTCTTTCAAATAGGATCAAGAATTCTGATTTCCTATATACCTGTAGCCTCATGTATAGAGGTACCAGAAAATCAGACGTTATTTTTTTTGTTTTCCTTTTTTACTCTATAAGCCACATCATATTACATTACAATATATGTGCTAATGAAGACAAGGGTGGGAAGAATGAAGGAGACTGAATCTACAACTTTATTGATAAGCGAAAGAAGTCAACTCCAAGTCTGATGACTATTTAGACCGTTATGGAAATAATGTAACAGCTTTAGCAGGAGGATTAAGAAATCCATACCAAGAGAGCTCAAGTATTAGGAAGCTCATGCTAGACCCTGGAGAACTGGATCCTTCCATGAGGTAGAGTAGGTACTGAAAAATGACACTTCCTATTATTTGAGACAGCTGGCATGGCTTCACCAAGGGCGAGTCTTGACTGACCAACCTAGAAGCCTTCTATGATGAAGCGACTACATCAGTGGACAAGGAAAGAGCTACGGATGTCATCTATTTAGACTTCTGTAAGGCTTTTGACACTCTCCCACAACATTCTTCTCTCTAAATTGGAGAGAGACGGATTTGATGGATGGACTGTTCAGTGGATGAGAAATTGCTTGGATGGTTGCATCCAGAGGGTAGAGGTCAACAGCTCAATGTCCAGTTGGAGATCAGTGATGAGTGGTGTCCCTAAGGGGTCCGTCCTGGGACCAGTACTGTTTAAGATCTTCATCAATGACATAGACAGTGGGATCCAGTGCACCCTCAACAAGTTTGCAGATAACACCAAGCTGAGTGGTGCAGTTGACACACCTGAGGGACAGGATGCCATCCAGAGGGACCTGGACAAGATTGAGAACTGGGCCCATATGAATCTTGTGAGGTTCAACAAGGCCAAGTGCAAGGCTAAGGCTAAGGGTTGGCGCAACCCCCAGTATCAATACACGCTGGGTGATGAAGGATTGAGAGCAGCTCTGCAGAGAAAGACTCGAGGGTACCGGTGGATGAAAAGCTGGATATGAGCCAACAATGTGTGTTCACAGCCCAGAAAGCCAACTGGTCCAGGGCTGTATCAAAAGAAGCATGGCCGGCAGGTCAAGGGAGGTGATTCTGCCCCTCTACTCTGCTCTGATGAGACCTCACCTGGAGTACTGTGTCCAGCTCTGGAGTCCTCAGCACAGGAAAGACATGGACCTGCTGGAGCAAGTCCAGAGGAAGGCCACAAAAATGGTAAGAGGGATGGAACACCTCTCCTATGAAGAAAGGATGAGAGAGTTGAGGTTGTTCAGCCTGAGAAGGCTTTGAGAAGACCTTACTGCAGCCTTTCAATACTTAATACCTGTAAGAAAGACAGGGACAAACTTTTTAGCAAGGCCTGTTGCGACAGGACAAGGGGTTATTGTTTAAACTAAAGGAGGGTAGATTTAGACTAGTTAGAAGGAAGAAATTTTTTACAATGAGAGTGAGAAAACACTGGAACAGGTTACCCAAAGAGGTGGTAGATGCCCCATCCCTGGAAACTTTCAAGGTCAGGTTGAATGGGCCTCTGAGCAACCTGACCTAGTTGAAGATGTCCCTGCTCACTGCAGGGGGTTGAACTAGATAATCTTTGGAGGCCCCTTCCAACCCAAACTATTCTATGATTCTGTGATATTCCAGGTGAATATCTTGGTTGTAGGAGTTGATGCTTTTTTCTTTCTCTAGCTTTCCATTAAAAAAAAAAAAAAATTAAAAAAAAAAGGCTGATCTAGTTTTCAGGCTTCACACTGGGAGAATGTGGGTAGTTGAGAATGTTCCCCTTTGTGGTCTGGGATCTCTGTTACATTCTACATACTCACTAGCTGAATCACTAGCTTTCCACAGTGTGCAGGCTTTCATGTACGACATTCTTATAGATACCTAAAGCTCCTTATTTACTGCCCAAGAAGACTTAGGATTTCACTACAAGTTAGGGAATCCAAGGGTGGCAGGGTCGCTTAAACACTGCAATGCTAACAATAGTTTGTGGATCCAACCTTAAACATTCAGAATATTAAGAATATGAATACATTGTATAGGAGAACTACTGTAGAGCCGTTATCCTGATTTTGAGAAGTATCTAGCCATACTAAAACATGACAACCAAGAAGCTGAACTGTTTTGCATACTTGAAACCACTCACTGTATTTGGGTTAAAGTGCCTATCTAAAGTTATGATCTAGAGCCAATACTTTTCACAACACATTCCACGTCAAAAGGCAATAGAAATTCACCATGCCTGACAGTCCCAGGACTTTGTTTATACTACATTTTTCATGGGTTAGCAAGGGACTTTGAAAAACAGTAATTGTAAAAGAAAGCTGAAAAAGCAGCAATGATCTGGGAATGAGACAAAGTATTAACATTCTTAATATGAAGCAATCAGGAATGATCAAATTAGAACTTCATGTGTCACTACCGAAAAAGCTCATGTCCACGCTCCAAAACCAAATGTTCCCAACAATAAAAAAAATGTACGTTGACAACATGAAGAAAATATTCTTGAAGTCAAATCGAAAACATGATTGTGGAGAACTCCTCAACCCTCTCCCTCAGATTTGCTATATTCTGTCATTAGAAGGGAGTGCTTCCTTCTGATGAACAAGTAGCACATCAAAAATTATGAAGAAGTGAGAAGTGAAAGAAATCCTTGATATGAATCTCATGGTTACTGGTACACTTTCAGAGTCTAAGGAGAACTGCTCCGAGAAGATCCAGCATACTCTGCCACTTTTTGACATTTTTTCCAATACTGGTATTTATTTATTACAATATTGACCCAGTGAATAAGTCCCGAAGTATATTCGGAATGCCAGTTCAGAAAACTCTCTCCTACATATGCACTCAAGTTAATCCTTTTTCCAAGAGATTTCCCTCCCTAACACACTTCTGCTCCTCACCCCACCCCCCTTCAAATTAACTTCAATTCACACCTTTCCCTGCATTTGAAGGCCATTCCTTTAGACCCAAGTAGACCAGCTGAAAAATTTCAGTATGTAAATGCAATAATCCAAGATCCTATCTAAATGGGCTTTGCTGGAAAAGCTTTCATATTAGCGCAGTGAGAAATAAATGCTGTGCCTATGTTGCTGAAGGAAAAAACTAAAAGATTGCCTAGGCAGATGCTGAAGGACAGATGCTGATCCAAACAGAACTGGTACATGGGAGCGAACAAAGGCTCAAGAAAGATATAGTTAATGAAAGAAAGAAAAAATGAAAAAAGAACTTAGATAATTCTCCCTCCTTGAAGAAAGCACATTTCCAATTTATAACAGCTTCATCTGCATACACATTATCAAACTAGAACAAGACAACTTTGCAACAGAGTACTTGGTTCAGCTGACCAAGGCACAGTAAAAGGCTTGTAGACACACCTGTACCTCTTACTGCTGCACTGTCACAGGGTCTGTTCCTTCTCAGCTCCTGCTTTCTATTCTGTAACTTGTATTTTTTTTTTTTTTTTGAACCATAACCATCCCTTCAGAATCTAGAAAAGTCTCTTTGCTGTTATCAACTTTAGGCTCCACTTTGAGCCTATTCCAGGCTGTCGGCAGAGCTGCTCAAGCTGGCAGCTATCTCCTTGTTATTCCTCACCATCTGCCTGTATCACCTCAAACTGCAGAAGCGTGTCTCAACTGCATACCATCAGTTACTCTCAGGAGAGGTTCAATCTCTCCTTCCCAGTGGTTCATTTTGACCCCTATTTGGTCCATTCGTGGCAGTCAGCTTAAGGAAAAATGCAGTTTCCCTGCCGGCTGCCGGGCCACAAACTTCTAGCAGAATGTAATGTCTGGTTCAGATATACCATTTCTTAGCAATTCAGCATATCTGTCACATCTTCTATGGCTGGTCCACTTTTTAACAAGACATCTTTCATTAGGGGAAAAAAAGAATATAAAAAGAAAGGAGGCAATGCTTCCTGATGTTTTGTTTTACAGTTTTTCAAGTTTCCATTTATTCATTTATATTATTAGGGGACCTTCTGCACTCACACATTTCTAGCACTTTTAAAACTTCCCTTCTACAATTCACCAGCTAGCAATGACAGAGAAGACAACCCACTTTGCTTCTTTCAGACAGCTGAAAAAGACAGATTGCACAGCTATGATGCAGACTCACTCTCTCACAGGGGTTAAGAATAATTCATCAGTAGAGCACTTAGCCTTGCTGCCCTAAAAATATAAGGAAAAGAAGTCTTTGACTTAAATTCAGACTCTTCTCAACGTATTATTCTTACCTTGGAGCCCACACACTACACGTATTATTTATTAAATATTACTATTTATTGTTTCAAGGAGTGGAAAAAGTATTATTACCCTAGTCATTGACTTTTAAATTTCTTGGGCCAGAGTTTCAAATATGTTACAGAGATTCAAAGTTATTGTATATGTATAGCTTCTATTATGCTTCATCTTATTTCTAGAAAAAACTCCTTACTAAAAATAAATATAATTTTCTAAAAAAAAGTAATGAAAAAGAACTCTTTTTATTTCTGTTTAAATAGCAACAAGCATGTTCTCCTTGCTAATAATTGTAGGAAAATTCTAGAAAAGTTTAGGAACACGCTGAGGCTGAGCAATTCCTTATTCTACAAGTACACACGACGTCTTTAAGACACAATTTACCACACTCTGGAGAGTCAATGTAGAGCTTAAGTGAGAGAAGCAGATAACATGTGGACATTAAGAGAAAGAATAAAACAGAGAAGGATGAGAAAATTTGCAGAAGACGGGTAACAGCTTTTAAGTTATATATCACTATATTCTTTTCCCCTGACTTCTTAGGCACAAGGTTTTGTCTAACTCTACAGCTGTAAAACATATGACCTGATCTGGGGATTAAGTTTAGGTGAGGTCAACATGAGCATTAGGTTGTTTAGGTCAATGTGATCCTTGATCTGCTCTAATAAAGCCACATCGTTTTGCTCTAAATCAGAGCTTGCAAAACTTTGTGAATCTTGTTTTGCATGGTGAGTTGAGAAAGGACAAAACTCCTAGGAACTACAACTGCTTCCAGACATGAATCTTCCAAGCACAGAAAACAGAAAAGCTGCTTTGGAACTGCTTCAAACTTAAGACTTTTTAAAAAAGACATTGTAAAAAAGTATGGTTTAATTTTATCTGCTCATACTGCTTATGTTCCATGTACTGTCATTTTTTTGTTCAAATTTGTTCAGTACTGAGATTTATGTCTTTGGTCTGTGATTAGAAAGAAAAATGGAAGTACCTGTCTGGTCGCTGACAGCCACTGAAGCAGAAACAGGAAGGAGGAAGACTGCCATACAAAGCCAAACTATGCAGGATCCAATGTACTTCATCTCCCTCTGGAAACATGTGAACAATCACCTACAAATCTGAAACAGAAAATAATCATACTCAGAACAATCACTTCTTATTCTTTTCTCCTCACCCCATCAGAAAACTACAAAAAAGGATTTCTTAACTGTAAAGAAGAGGAAGTCGCTTTTCACATGCAAAGTGTATTATTTGTCCGTTTTAAGTAGCTACAGAAAGAGGCTTTTGTAAATTTAGAAATACATAACAAATATAATCCTTTGGTTCTTTAATAAGCTCAGAAGTAACACCTTAGAAATATTAACTCAGAGATAGTTGCAAAGGCACTAAATTTTCATTGCATTAATAATGTCTAATTTTCTTCTATTTTTCACCCAGGTTTTCACTTTTAAATCTATTAGCTAAACTGTTCGGTGTCACCACACTGCCAGCGGCTGCTTAAGTAGTCTTCAAATTGAAGAAGGACAATATGCAATTGTTTAAATGCAAAAGAAACCAAAATACAATACTTCTCTGCCTTGCAAAATGTTCAAGTAGCTAGAGCAGCTTGTATTGAGTTTACTTTAAATCTTACAAAAATACAGTCTAGCTTCAACAACGTATTTTTTGTCCTGTGAAGTCAGTATCAGCTTTTCTTCTAAACCAACTGCAATGTATGTGAATTTAATGAAACACAGAAAATGACAAATATTTTTCTAATTATATTTTCTGTAATAAAAAACAAATCACATACCTGAGAACTTTATAATTATTTTCACAAGGCATCTTATTCATCATCAGAGCTATTCTGTCAGTCACATGTACTGACAGCAACTACACCATCATTAACTTTTCCAGCTTCCCCAACAGCAGCGAAGTGAATACATGTTCAAATAACATTATCATTTAATTTCCTGCACCTGCTTTACAAGCAGGCACCAGTAATTCACTAGAGCTGCCGCTCCAGAGGTCTCATTTTCTGAAGGGTTCTTGCCAATTAGATCACTAATACCGCCACCCCCTCAATGCTACCGCACCTCCGGGCTCGGTCCTCTCCCGCTAGCTGCTTCGGGCGGCTCCGCTTCCTCACGCAACTGACGCACCGGAGCCCCTGGGGCAGGAGCAACCCGAACTCTCAGCAGCTCAGGCTGTAACGCGGCAGTACCGGCAGTTTAATTTCTCTTGAGTTGGGTTTGCTGGAGGGAGGGTTTACAACACTAGGCGGGTAAGTGGCGGTAAGGGAAGCGGGTAGTCCGGTCGGGGAGGCTGAGTGGGGAGCAGCGAGGCGCCAGCCCGGTCAGCGCCCCGGACCCGCTGCCCGATCTCCCCTCTCCCTGCGGCTCGACTCCGCGCCTCGCTGCCACCCGCCGCCCCTCACCCCGGGCTCGGCCGCCCCGTCTCTCCGGAACCTGCCTGCGGCGCCGGGAGCGGCTGGCTGCCGGTGAGTCAAGCGAGGGGACAAGCGCCGGCTGAGGCGCCCTCCGCAGCCCCGGGGCGGAGCGGGGCCAGGAGCCCGCTCGGGCCGGAGGCCTCTGCGAGCGGGGCCAAAGACCCACGGCGGGCGAGGGAGCCCTCTGCCGCCGGGCCGCTGCGGAGGGGCCGGGCCTGCAGCAGGGCAGCGCCGCCGTCTCCGGGCAGCACCTGCACCGGGCGAGCAGGTGAGGGGGCCCGCGGGGAGAGCCGGGCTGGGGAAGCGGAGTGGGCTCCGGGATGGGCCGTACGGCAGTGCCGACGCTAGCCTGCCGGGGACATGCGGTTCGACATCCCCGGGATTTGCCCAAGAGCTGCTGAACGGCGCGGGTAACCCCCCTCCCTGGAGAGCACTCCCTGCCCTTCCCACCCGTGCCGCTGCTCACAAGTTATGTTTCAACTAACTGGATGTAGGCCAGTCGATACGCATGCTGATTAGAATGATACACACTAATAGGTAGATTTTTAAATGTAAATATATGCATACAATTAATAAGTATGCTCAGCATTGTGGCAATTTGCAACAGTGTAAGCAGTTCTGTAAATGACTGCAAATTTAGTAGGACAGTTTTCATTAGCATATCCCTATAGTCACCCATAAACATATACGGTATTTACACAATCACGAGCAGAATCCTATAGCACAGGCTGATTACAGTATGTTAAAAGCTTACTGTGTACATCATGTTTATATAGGACATAGTCAACATTGGTAAAATCAGCGATAAACTTAAATGAAAATTTTAGAAAAAAAACCCTAAAACAATTACCACAAAACAACCCAGGAGTATTGTAGTGTATGTATGCATGTGAGATGTTTAGACAATTGGCTCCAAATAATGAGTTGCTTACCTTTAAATTTTAATTTAGTATGTCCCCCAGAAGCACTGAAAATGCCTGTACGGAGCTGCTGTAGTGCCAAGTTGTTGCTGGAGGGAGGCTCCAGAGTAGTAAACGGGAATGCAGCTCTGTCCTTATTAGTCTCACATGGTGTGACCCTCCCACTCACTGAGCACAGAATACTCTGCAAGGAAGGACAAACAGCCACCCAGATGCGGATTTTACATAATCATACTTGCATATCCCAAGTCCAGTAACAATGCAAGAAATGTCTTTTTTTTCTCCTTCCTCCTAATCACCACCCCCCCAAAAAAAAAAAACCTCCTCAGACAGTTCCATAAATTAAACTGCCAGAGTATGAACGAATGAATGAAAGAGTATCTGGTTTCTAGTTGCAAGGAACCAATTATGTACATTAGCACACCAGCAGAAACTAGCTTTTATCACTTAAGTGTAAGCACACATCATTAATTTTATATACTTCATCATAAATTTAAAAATCAGCCACCCAAGTAATGAAGAGAGTGCACCTATTTATGGCACTGAGGCTACAAAGCAGAGCCGATTACTGACATTCATTTTGCCTTTTAAAATCTAGCATTTACAAACCTGAATGTTCTTGCACTGTAGTATCATCTGTCTGTGATGAAATGGTGAGATTGAGCACTGCCGCTGGCTCTCATCTGAATGTGCGAAACGGCACTTTTCTCAGGTTCGCCAAGCGTGCTTGTGGAAGTTTTCTGTATTGCATTTCAAAGATGTAAACCAGATAGAAGAACAGAGAAAAGTAAAATGACTAGAAATAGCTTCACAGATGACAGAGAGAGTAGGGCTTAAATTAAACATATATCATTTATATATATCCAAGACATATTTTATCTTCTTTAGTAATTAGAATCATTCTGATGGGGGAAGAAAAATAAAGGGAAGTGGGACTATTAGATGAAAGTTTATTAGCTTAACATCAATTTAGCCCAACCGGTCTTCAGGTGAGAAAATTCATAGGGTTAGCTTTTTACACAAACCCCACACCACCTCCACCCCCAATTTTGAAAAGCGTTTCCTTATTTCAAACAAGATAACTAGCCAGGATAACCAACAAATCACATGGAAAGACAAGATTACCTTTCTGGTTTAAATTTCAAAACAGTTGTTGTTCTTCCCAACTTAGAATCATGACAGAAAGATGAAATTGCAGCTTACGTACACGTCTGCTAGGGTGTCCACAACTTTGCCGCAACTTGTGGTGTAACTTTAGGCAAGTCACACTTCTCGCTTGCTCATTCTGTAAATTATAGAAGCTGCCTTACCTCGCAGACTGAGGCGCAAGAGCCCGATCCTACAGCTGACAAATCTTTGGAGCACTCCCTTCCCCTTCAGACTGCAAATTTGATAAAGGCTTCAGTGTCGAGTCCTAATTCAGTGTTTCAAGCAGAGTCATGAGATCCTCAATTGAAGGACCCTTTGTAAAAGCTCTGCTTCTAGTGAAAGTGATTTGAAAAGAACTGCATTTCTCATTGCTCTTTCAAGCTACAGAATTCTTAAAACTCTTTTTGTTCATCCGTATCTGGATTCATCTGTGCCACATGAATATACACAGTCTTACTAATTTCAATAAATATGAGTTCTGAATTAGCTAACATTTTTAATTGCATAACACTTTGCACATAAAATCAGTTAATCCTTTAAAGAAATATTTCTGTCCCTCAAATTTTCAGTATTGCTCAAAAGTCCAGATCCAAACTGGGTCTTCACGTCCTATGAAGCAATCATGAAACATAACCCCTAAAGCAAGGATGTTGTTCTACTTAATGAGATATCAACACTCCAATAGAAAATTAAAAATAACTTCTTTGAACAATGTCAACTTCAAAACACTCCACATCCTCGTGAGAGCAGTAAGTAGTAGAATTAGAAACTACTACAACCTTCCCTGGCTAACACATACACTTCCTGTACTCTGGCCCAGATCTTCATCTAAACAGGATTATGCCGGTTCATGTAAATCAAAGGAATTACACTGATTTGTACTAGTTGAGGACCTTGACATTAGCGACTGGCACTGTACATAATTCTGGACAACTCTGTTCACATTAATGAATACAGTCTTGAATATCTAGTGGCATAAATATTGGCAACAAGGAAAACCTTACTGTTTACAAACTTCTGTCATGAGCCAAAAAAACAGCTTCTCTCTGCCTCCTGCAATATAAGAAGCAAAGCCACAACTGGCAAAACATCTCTGTTATCATAAACAGCTTAGAAATCCCAAACACCTGCACTCTTGTTCACCTGCAAACAGTTGCTGGTGCAGTCCAGAGAAAACATTGCTGTCATCTCATCTCTGTGTCCAGGAAGTGCTGGTAAAACTGATGATACAAGCTGAAACACCCACAGCAAATGAATATCCCATGTTATTTTTGCAGCAACACAGTTTTCCAGCTATCTCAGAGTTTAGCTAAAGCACTCGCATGCAGAAGAGAGGATTTGATTCAGATCCAGGCAGAGCCAAGGCACATACACCAAGAAGCAGAAAAGAAATTTAAGTTTGAAACCATACTTAGCACTGACGCGCAGAGCACGTTTCCATCTCCTGCGCCAAGGGGGAACTGCTCTGCTGAACAGCTTTTATTACAACAGCAGTTGCAGACAAGATGCAAGGGAAAAAGTTTCGAGATTTTTAGGGGGCAAAGGGACAGATTTATTTTTTGTAGAATATTTTTTTTTATTGCTGACACTCACTTTCAACCTTTGTTCCTTTTTCGGCAGGATTAGATATCCAAACCAGCCAAGTAGCATAATTCCCTCGTGCGTGCGTGGTGCTAACAGATTTGTCTCCATCTCGTTAGACCCACATTTTTAACTTCTGTTGCTTATGACAATGCATATTCAGGAATGAAGCTGTAAATTTTGAGAAAACTCTTTAAAAGCAGCAGTATTCTACTTGAAAACAATGTTTTCAAGGGAGATTAATTTGAAAAGTCCCTTACCACGCTATTTCTCACTGAGTGTAGACTTAAGTATTTCTGTTCCATTGGATAAGCCCTTAGGTGGGGACAGTTCCTTGCCAAATGATCCTTTCTGCCCACTGAAAGATTTGCCGGTCATGACAACTGCATTCCACTGAAGCAATTTAAATATAAATGCTTTTAAATACATCAGACTGAACTATAATGAACTTAGACAAATCAGGTGGAATCCCAGCCTTGGGGAAGTTAATGGAAATTTTAACATTGATGGAAATGGGGCAAAGATGTCACTCAAATGAGGGAACTTTGGCAAAAAAAGGAATTATTTATATGCATGTGCATACACACTAAGCACTTCTAAGCACAAAAGCCAACAGAAAAGCTGGATGTTACTTCATTTCTTCTATATGAGAAGAAAAGAGAAAAAAAACCCAACCGCTACTTCTTTTTCTGAATACTTAGGAAGCTTAGAATACTCAGATTTTTGGTAAAGGGTCCAAAATAACTGTCAAAAAGATTCAGAGAGAATACTTACTATCCTTTTGCAGTATTAGTTGTCTTGACTTAGACTTTTTCTCTACTCTTTGACACTTTATAACATCTTAAAATAACCAAATACTAATAAATATAATGGTAAAACAAACAAAAAAAAAATCCATGCTTTCTCTCCAATTCCAATGACACTGATAATCTCAATCTCAAAAAAATAATGTGGAGTTGTATCATTCGTAATGTTTAGTGCTATCTAGTCCTAATATGTTTCATGGTTTTTTAATAATGACATTCTGATCCAAAATACATACATTTCAAAGAAAAAAAAATCAGTACCTTGATATATTGCTTATATTTACCAGTTGCAAACATGTCAATAGCTGCATCGTATGATTTGTATTCCTTACCATTCCAGAAAAATACATTTTTGTGCATACACTACTCTTTAAAGTGTTAATACAAAAAGTTATTGAAACCTGAAATAGTGCTGGATTTGTAGAATTCAGTAAAACATCAGTCCAACGCAAGCCTACAAAAACAATGCTAAGATTAATAGTGTCACAATGTGTATGTCCTTAATCTGTTAAAAGGCAGACTTTACTTTGTCCTCCTATGATGCATGCAGATGCACGTACACAGCCGTACTGCCATACAACGAACAGCTTGCCACATGTTCTTTTGTTTCATGAACTCCACAAAGTAATAATCCATGAAGAAAAAATTCTGAGCATTTACCATTGTTTCTCTTTTTCTTCTTTCTTTCATATGGAATCCATCCTACCAGTAACACAGGAAATATATGCCTTTTGGTGGATTTTGTATTGAACAAGAAAAAAAAGTACATAGTCAAACAGCAGATCAGGGATGAGAAAAGCCAAAAGGTGATTTTCCAAACCAAGTCAAAGCACATCATCTGGCTTGTTTTAGACTGGAGTACCCATATGTCTTTAAAAGTCATTACACATAATGAAAACATGAAAGCCAGGTTTTAGACAGCTGTGCTGGGAATTATAGGTGTTTGCCCAATACTGCTGTATGAATATACTAAAATTCTACATGCAGTCTGAAAATTATCTATAAAGCAGTGAAATATGTTAATTTAAAATTTATAGAATGCTATTAATAGAAAAAGGGAGGCAAAGAGCCAAGGTATCAGCAAAGTTTAAGATCCTACAAACTAGGCTGTGTAAGCCCTTCAGGCTTGTTCTATGAATAGAATAAGAATATTCATAGAATATTCTATACTTGTTTTTTTTTAAACTTCAGGACTCAAAGCATAGATAGTCCAAGAAATGTCTTTTAAAATTCCATTTTACATTTTAACAAATATGTCTGAGAATTTACAAGTCTCAGTACTAGCCAGTGTCTACTACTGTTGTGTCCTTTCTATCCAGCAAATTTGTCCAAATTTTATTTGAAAACAGAATACTACAATGATAAATAACCACTTTTAGGTCTAGTTACAAATAGTTTCAAATTTTCAGAAAGTAATTTCTATAAATTTCCCTATGCAAGACAAACTGATACATGCAACCATCAGTTTTATTTAGTAGCTACAATTACGTTAACACATACAGCATTCTGAGCTCATGCAGAGCTATTTACTGTTATGTTAATGCTCATTTCAATACTCTCAAGCAAAACAAAATCAAATAATAAAGTGACAAGTGTTTTATTCATATTTATTGCTGAATAAATAGGCACCATAATCTGGCAATTCAAATTGAGTGTGTATTTAATCTGTATCTCTGCATCCACATACTTTATTTGCCTTTCATCTAGGAGTAAATATTCTCAGGATTTAACTGACATTACACTTTTAAGTCAGTAATTTTACAGATTTATGTAAGCTTGATGTCTGCTTAAAGCTATCTAATCATGATCTCAGATGTAAAAGACCTCTGAATTCAATAGCATCTAAAAGCTGCAGCTAGAAGTGAGACAGAACTGGATGCAAATAAAAAAAAATCTAGCTGTTACATGCCCTCTAAAACAGTCTGCTGACCTATACATACTGCAAGACAACATCCTACATCATCCTGTGTATATACGTATTTTGGGGAGCTGAGGAATTTGTGTGCTAGTAGAAAATGACAGTTGAAAGGAATAATCTATCAGACCGTGTTTGCATGACTATTTGTATCTTTATGCACTGCAATTCAGATACATTTTACTGTTTACTAGGAATCCAAAATCAAACACTAGCTCCTAGAAAGGCCAGCATTTAAATAAATGGAAGGTTCTTAAAACAAATGTAGCTACGTAGTGCATCAAGCATAAGATTTGCATCAATCTCTAAACTGTTTATTTTTGGCACGTCAAATATGGTTTTGACACAATGGATGAATTTAATTTTGGAGCAAGGCCAAGCAATTTAGCATGAACATGCCATTTTAATGAAGCTTGGAGTAGCTAAGAACTGCTTCATCCCTTTCCTGATAAGTAGAATCCAGATGCATTCTGTTGGTTATTTTAACTGAGTACTTAACTTTATCTTGCCAATTAGTGACTGACTAATTGTGTTGGAACCAATTATTAGCACTGGAACCAACTGTGTTCTAACAACTTAAGGCGGCATCCTGCAACCATTTAGTGAGGCTGTATTTTCACAAGCAAAACTATTCAAATGCAGATATTGTTCATGTCTAAATCAGCAGATATAATCTATAATTATTAGAGCAGTAGTGTCTGACATAGGTACACAGTAAAGAGTGGACTTACCATAAAACTTATGGTAGGAAGATGACCTTGGGCCAAGGATACAAATTTTACTGAAGGTAACTACGTTGCTGAGATGTTATCAAGCCGTACTCAGAGAAGAATACAAATTTAGGTCCTACTTGTGCATGAGGGGGAAGACACTTTTCATGAAGATACAAAATCTTGTGTCAGAAAATTGTGTTAATCAAATTCTTCCAGTATGCATAATTATAGCCTGATGTGTCTTCAAACCTGTTTGGGAAGAAATAACTTTTGTTCATGCATTAAAACTACAAGGCCAGATTCTTACAAAAATAGAAAGGTCTTTCACAAACTGTTTTAGGACCAACTGGCTCAGATATTCATCAGCAACATTGAGATTGTCTCTCTCTGTTGCAATATTATTCCATTTCCCAGAACTCGGAAGAGAGGTTATATCTTTAAGGAATTTTTCATATGTTACAGATACTTCACTGATCTTTAGGGAATCTTAAAATTTACTTCAACAGCGAATTTGACTCCTGGAGAATAGAATTAGGAAAAAGGATGAAACTGAATAAGCTAAGCCCATTGACAGGAGTGAAAAAACCACTAACCATAGAATGACTGTAAGTAGAATAATACACAACAGAAAATAAGATCTTGCATCAGGAATGCATTTGTCTTCACACAGGGTTTATCTTCCCCACAGAAGTATTTGCAGTCAGGACCTAGGTTTGAATGCCAAATTAGAGTAGCCTAGCTCCAAACAACAAAGCTGGCAAGCCTTCTTCAGAGCCCTCCCTTGTACTGAGCTTTACTACATAAATCAGTGGGATGTCTGAGTGTATCCCATGGCTGCCTGCGGTACAGCATGGCAAACTGCTGGAGGAATGTTCCCAGTGCACTGAGAAAGCTCTCTCTGTCCAAGCACACTTCGGCAGTTACAGGAATACAAAGGACTACATATATTCCCCTGATTTGATGTGTTTCTACAGTGTGAAGACCACAGAGTTAATAAACCAAAAGCAACTTATGAGTTTAAATCCAGCTTTAAGCATTATCAGTTAGTTTAGGCCAAGGGAATCACGGAACTGAGTTATGTTCCTCTCTGCAGATGTAACCAAACAGCACGTGTGGTAAAACCTGAATGGAAGTCATGTTATGTAAGGCACCTCAGATGTCTAAATTAAGGGTGTCATTTCTCTTGGGAAATCCAAATTTGGGATTAACTGTTCTCTGCAAGTGTCTGTCTTCCATGATTTTAGAGTGACAATATTCCTAACTTCAACCTGACAGTTAAGTTTCTGTACTGAATCTAGGCTTGGCTGAAGGTTTTATAGAATCTGTGGATATCCAACAAGATGACTCAAACTTGCTTAGTGTGACCAGTACAGCTTTTAGATACTTTTAGATAAGGTAGTCCTATATACTTAGAAATATTTATATTCTTTTTATGGCTAAAAATTAACTGCAAAAATTACCTACACTACTAGAACACATTTTTGCAATTACGTAAATTGTTCACAAAGTAAACTGGACTGGCTTAAACCAATGTGAGTCTGCCTTTTTAATCAGGTGAGTCTAATGCTATGTACCGAGGACTTGAATATTCCACAAGCATTGCCTGTAGCAGACATAATTAGATAAGAATTTTCAGTTACATCCATGTAAACTCCTTCCATTTACATTCAGAGCAGCTGTCCTCAACAGTTTTAATAACACAAACTTACCTTGGCCTACAGTAAAGCTGTGCATATCCTTTTAAAATATAACCTAGGAGATGATAAAATTGTAGGTAGTATTTTCAGTGGATGACTTCCACTCCTGTGATTATATCAGTAAGCTTGGCCCTGCAATATTTGCTTCTGGAAGTGTAACCTTACATTTGCTTTCACGGTATCACCTTTTTCCTGGGCAATCTAAATCACTGTACAAAAATAAACATATAATTATTTCCTACTCAATCATTTTCATGTCAACAGCAAGCTATTCACAATGTTTTCTAGTTGAGGAAAGCAAAGCCCTGTGCTCAGTTTAATTATGTTTATCTAGTGATAAAGTGATAGTTTTGCAGCAAGCCAGCTGATCAAACTTCAAATTTTAAGGGAATGTTCTAAGTACAGGTAAGAGCATTATTTGGTTTTGGAAATTGGAAAACTGGAATGGGAAAAGTAGGACTGAAACGAGTTTTGAAGTTGCTTAGCAATGCCTTGCCTAACTTGTAACTGCTTATATTTCAAAACCTACTTGATCAGTCATTAGTATCATTCAGACCTGCTCTCTTTCATACAAGAAGGTGTACCAAGGCCATGCTTGCAGACCTGCTTTATGTAAAGAAATAGTCCTATTCCAATGGCAGTCACATGGAGGCCCTCAAAAACCGGTATAGATAAATCTGTAGAGCCCCTGTTGTGAAGGAGGAAATAGCTAGTAACAATGAAAATTAATGCTTTAGATTTACCTAAAAGTCTATCCTATAGATGTTGGTGTCCTTATAAAGAAAGCACTCAGATTTTCAACACATTGATGTAGTGTGTTATTTGTTTGAATGATGCCAAAAGTCAGCAAAACTAAAACCCAAATGGAATAAAACGCATCTAATATCATCGGCTAGTGCTTCAAAGGTGATCAGTGTAAAAATGCACCTGAGCAAAGATGATGGTGAGTGTGGTAACAATCATAATACAAAGGCTCATATGCTGAAAAATGTTTTTTTTTTAAAAAAAAAACCCTATAAAATATCACACACACGGTGTGCTATTTAAAACTGCATAAAAATAAAAGTGAACTCATTTCTGAAAGATTAGCAGGTGTAAGTTGATGCTGTAGAAAACAAGGTAAAACATACATATCTGCTAGATCACCGGTAATATAGAATTCACACAGTGGAGACTATGGCCAGACATGATAAAGTTGAACCGATATGTAGTATGACACACTAACTGAAAATTAACAACTGATGAAACCAGGTAAGGGAGGGAGGAATTTAAGCAACACCCACAGCAGAATTACTTTACCAGTGTTAAGAATATTGGCATGGTATGCTACCAAAACAGTACAGTAGCTGCAGCAAGTCAGATGTTGAAGGCCTCCAAGGAGAGAGGCTACAACTCTCCAAGAAACCTGCTCCACTCATGGTGAAGAGGTTTCTCCTCATATCCAGCCAGAACATCTCTCATTTCTGCTTCTGCCCACTGTCAGCCTCCCATCATGTACTTCCAAAGTGCTTAGCTTTTAGGTGTTCTGAAGGCTTTTCTTCTCCATGCTGATCAAAGACCAGTTCCACACCATAAAATAACCTTCTGTAATAACAACTATACTGACACAGAAAGCAAATTCTTTGCAGACTTGTGTTTTCCCTACATCTTTTATGAAACCAACACAGAAAAAAAAATAATTTGGCTAGCAACTCATCTGGGTACATATTTTCAACTCTTCTTCATACCAGATTCCCACCAGAGCTTTTCTTCTCTGAGTGACTGAAAATGTGCTTTGTGAAATGTCTTGACGTCCTTCACCTCTACAAATGGGTATGACGTGTGCACTTGCTGATTCTGTACACTGCCTCTTTCCTCTGGTTAAAACCTTGGAGACACTGAGTGCATTATAGCAGTTACCTTAAATAGAGCAACATTTCTCATGGTCCTTTTTTCTTTGGCAACTATAAGAAGGCAAATGATAACATAGTGAAGAACCAGGAGTGGAAAGTTAGTTTTTAATATAAAAGCAAATATACACACAAAAAAAATTACAAAAACATAATTAAGTGAATGCATACCTTGCATCTTTTTACACAAAATCCTGGATGTTTCTAAAATTTCACATCACAAAATACTTTCTGTATCACTTTTTAGTTAATGTTAGAAAGGATCTCAAGATTTAATCATCCAAAACAGTAGAATTTGTTTTGCATATACTGCATTACTGTGTCGAAGGCCTTCTATGGTAAGAAGCAAAAAACCAACTTCACTACATAAAACTTTTAAATCAAATTGAAACACAATGAAAAATATATGAAATAATAAAAGCAGATAAATGAGATCTACACTATTACAAATGTGTACTAATTGTTACTCTAAAATGGAGATATAAATAAGATACAGAAAAAATGCAGAAATCATCACTTTCATGGTTATTAACAGGTCGCATGACACTTTAGGTATTAAAACATACATTAGTAGTAAAGGGTATTTTAAGATGAATGGAGGCTCTGTGGACTGACTTATGAAGGATAGTCCATATATTAACAGGCTGTGTCAAAAAGCGGTACAGATTCTGGCAAATGAATTGAGCACTTCAATAACAAAACAAAATCGTTGCTGGAATAAAGGTATGAGGTCTGTCAGTACATAAAAGAGAGACAGGATTGTAAAAATGCTTACTAGTTTGTCTGTCATAAAACAAATAAGAGTCTAACAGAGACTGGAAGATGAAGGTGAAAAGATCAACATGACCAGATTTAATGAGAGTTTCCATCTCTTTTTGAATGACAAAATTCATCAGAGTTCAGAATGGAAATGCCATGGTTTCAAATATGGGACAGAATGTTTTAGCTAAGTTAGTCATACAATAATAGACAACTGTTCTTTCTTGAGTATATACTGGTGAAGAAATAGCAGAATTTAGGTATGCTTTAGGTCTGCATCTCTACAGAAATGGAAATCTTTATGATGGCTCTGAATTACAGGCTTGAATGCTTTGGACAACAACGGTGCAATCAATAGTGACGGAGCATGACAGACAAAGATTAAGATTTGGAACAACCCATTTTAGTTTTGAAAAATGGATTTGCTTTGAAGTTGTTATATACTTAACTACAAAAATCAATAATATATTACAAACCGACTCCTGAAGTTCTTGCTATGCTAAAACTTCTGTGGAAATGAGAAATTTCTCAAAGGGCGGACCTGAAGATTTGGCTTCTCCTGATATCTTTGGCCAACCTCCTGTTGACCACATCAGGCGTGGAAAAGGTTCTGGAGAACCGCACTATGGGAGCCCTCTGGTGGGTGAAAGAGAAAAATGCCCCCAAAATGCCAGTTGCCAAGAAAGATTCCTCCCACTTAAACTGAAATTTTACATCCAAGATTTCAGTGTTTTGTAATTATTAATTAAAATTTATTTATTTGAATTACGTATTACAAAGTGGCGACTTTCAACATCACTACTCCTCTATTCTCTTTCATGGGCACCCCCTTGCCGTGGGGAAAGAGCTTGCGTGCCCTTGCGAAGTTGAGAGCTATGCTGGTGGGGGCATATGCCTCCGGTAGGGTCTCCCAAGCCAGACAGGTCTCAACTGAAGGGTCAGACAAAGTGTGTCCACGGGCAGGATGGGCTCACTAGCCTTCGGGCAACCATCCTAGGAGAAGGACAACTCTAACTCCAAACCCGGGCAGATGGAGCTCGTTTAGCCCTGTAAGGCCATCCATCTAAGAGAAGGATACTCTAACCAAACCTACAACCTGAGGACTTCGCTGTCACCGTCCAAGCTCACTAGGCCCTGGCAGATGAACCTCAGGTGTAAAGGGTGGGGCCAGTCTCGCGCACGCTGCGCCTCACCTAAAAAATCCACCGCGCAGGCTTGAAGGGTGTAACGCTGCTGTCTCCTTTGAGAGCACGCGTAGAATCAAGCTCGAGGAGAAAAGACAGCGCAGAAAGAACCGTGCCTCGACTATACCTCCCAAGGAGACCCTCCGGTGTGCTCTTTGCAACCGGTCTTGCCTATCCCGCATTGGCCTTTTCAGCCATCAACGCGCTTGCAATAAGCGTGGGCAAAGCCCTTCCCAAATCTTCGTCCGCGAAGCCAAGCCATGATGATGATGATGACTCCTCTATTAATTACCGTGTTTTTTCCCCCACTACTCTAATGATTATTCAGCTCCACCCCAAAGAGAAAAGAAGTTCACTTCCACTTGCAGAAAATAATTGAAATGGGAAGAATATGTTAAACTAAATCCTTGTCAACAACATAGAACAAAAAGTGTTACTATATCATGTATCCATCTTTGCTCTTGTTGTTACTGGTAAAAGGGAACATTAAGTCTTAGTAGTAGCTTGAAGCCCTAGCATTCCTTTGGGTCTTGTACATTATACACATCAAAACTTTCAATACTGAATAAAGACTCTGAGATTGCTCCTCACTATGTACATACACAGGCCTGGCTCTGCACGGTTTGCATACACCCAGTGTCTTTTGACTCCGTATGTTTAAATTTTTTTTGTCTCAAGATATAAGCAAAGAGATCAGTATTTGGTTGTATCCATATTCACTGACAACAAAGTGAAAAATGAGCTATATAGTTAAAGAACATACATTTAAGAAAGGATAGAAATAGCAAAAAGTAAGATAATTTGCTCCTCTGTGATGTCAGAAATACAGATGAAACTGCTGCTATGCCACTACTGATCAAAAAGGCGTAAATGATAAAAACTTCCAACAGCCATAATCTCATGCCATTCCTCTTCTCTGTGACACTGTTTTCTATTACTGCCCTACTAGTCAATTCCTGGTGCAATTGCTGAGAATAATGATTTCCTTTGCATTCTCCAAAATGCTATCTTCTATCCAAATACAGTTGCTGTGTGGGTGGTGTTAATCATTGACTCGTTCAGGTAGGAAGTGACTCTTGGGACCTTTCTTGTCCAATCTCCTTCTCAAAGCAGGATCACCATGAATCCAGACCAGATTGATCAAGGCTATGTCAGTCAAGTCTTGTAAAACTCCAAGAATGGAGGTTACAAAACCTGTTTGGGCTATCTGCTCCACTGCTTAATTATCCTTAAACTTTTCTTCCATATATCCAGTCAGATCCTCCTATTTCAATTTACGCCTGCTGTCTCTCCTCCTACCATGCACCACTGACTCCATCAGCTAGACAACCCCCCTGCTAGCCCTTGCAGCCTGCTGTTAGGGCCCCCAAAGCCATCTCTCCCCCAGACTGAACATGCCCAGCTCTCTCACCAATCCTCACAAAGCAAGTGCTGCAGACGCAGTCATCCTGGTGACCCTGTCCTGAACTCACTGCAGTTCATCAATGTATTTCTTGAACTGAGGAAATGAGATTCTTCAATTCTTTCCTTTCACATGGAAATATTAAGTCTACCTTTTCCTCATTTTGAAACAAAAGGGAACTTCTATGCTCCTGGGTATGGCTTTAAGGCCTATTTTATTGGTTAGAGATGAGGCTCAACCATTCACCCTAATATAATATCACCTCCCCTGTGCTGCTAGAGAGCCCTTAATGTTCAGGATGCTTTATGCAGTCCATATGCCAGGTTTAAATAATGTATATGGCTTTGAATCAGTCTTCTGAGCCAGAAGAAATTCACCTTTATCATGAAAATTACCCTCTAACTGTATCAAATTATCAAAAACCTAGCCTTTGTTGATGTCTTAAAAACAGATATACCAAGCTGGACTAACTTAAAGATAGTAACTGGAATGATTGAAAGACTGTGCAGCTTCCTATATTGACCCTTCAGTGCCAATAGCAAACCCTTTGGAAAACAGAGAAAGCTGAAGAAGCTTCCCTTAAAAATTGTGCCTGTTTCTAGCACCCTCTGCTTAGGCATCTTCCGAGCTGGAGGTTGCATCTCTATCAGAGTGCTTAATACTGCTTGACAGACCTCTCATCCATGAATTTCTCTTTTAATTTTTAACATATACATACTCTTAGTATTCAAATCATCCTCAGGTAAGGTCACCTATTTTTTAAATTGTTTGAAGCAGTCTCCTTTTAAGTCTGCTGCTATTTTGTGCCCAATTTTCTTGATATGAGCATGACTAATTATTCACTTTTCCTCATGCCGGTCAGGACTTCTAAAATTCTATCATTTCTCCTTGAGTAGCATCTTTTCCAAGATGGCAATTCAAATAAGTTACTTTTTTCTGTGCACAGATGCAATTCCTGACTTTGTTTGTGCTTCTCCTCCTCTGAACTATCTCAAATTCTGTATCTCTCTTTGACATAGATGTCAAAAGAGCTCACTGTTCATGAAGTGTAATGATGATTTGGTTGTCTATCCCCTTCCTATTGCTATCATTATTTGCCTTTTTGACTACCTCTGAAGATTAATTTTGTCAAAAGCTAAACTTATTGGCAGCTTTGCCATTAAATTCAAGGGGTCAGAATTTAATCTACTGTTTTGCTTACTTTCCAACTAGTTTCCACAGTCCGCCCTGGGAAGATCTCCGAACATGTTGCTTCCAAGTTTATGCCTTGGCTGCAGTCTTCCCATGTACAGAAGACTAGAAGTATCTCTCATAATTTAGGACAAATATGCAGAAAGCGGTGTTTTGCATGTTCCAATATGATCAAGCAGTAAGTTCACTATATGAGTAGTATTGTGACAAAAATACTGGGGAAAGCTCTTTTTATTCTGACTGAAAATATCGGGCAGAAAGTTTCAGGTGAATACAGAAGTTCACGCTCATTTTTGTTGTGGGCATGTTCACACATTTCTATTGTAAAAGTTCACATTGTTTTCATTCTTATCAGCTCATACAGAACTGTACTTTACATAAAGAACAGAAAAAAAAAACAACCCTTAGAAATACATTGACCTTGAAGGCTCCTAATCATTTTTACAGTCCTCATTAAAGACAATGTTACTGACCTACACTCTCTATCTCCTAGAGAATTGAATCACCTTTACTGCCCTCAGACTTTTTTAAAATTCCGGTTTTGTTGAAGTAAACAAACTGAGGAACAGAAAGGAAAAGAACATCTATAAACATTATTATGCAGTTGTTATTAATGTATTAAAAGAACAACCACTCTAAATTCTTCCACAGATAATTTCTAAACTTCTAACTCAGCTAGAATCATAGAATACCAGGTTGGAAAGGATCTCAAGGATCATCCGATCCAACCTCTCTTGATAAAAGCACTGTCTATTTATTTTTATTTAGCATGTCACAACCTATTAAAATATTATCTCTGTTCCAAGTTAAAAAAACAACAACAAAACCCTTTTCCTCCACTTCAATACTACAACAGCAATAAAAGACACAAACATCTTAATGCACAGATTAGCTAATCCTCTCCACCTTGTGACAGTTCTATGCTTTTATGAAGAGTTTACTAGTCCCAAACTATGCAAGGTTTTTCTGCATGTTAGAAACTCCCATGTCATCGGGACTGGGCTTTGCCTAAGAAAATTAGCAATTTTATGTACATCAGTTATTATATATCAATTATAAAATCTGATTTACTTGCAGAACTTATCATAAAAATATTCACAGAACCACAGAATCATTTTGGTTGGAAAAGATCTTTAAGATCATCAAGTCCAACTGTTCACCCTGCACTGCCAGGTCACCGCTAAACCATGTCCATCAGCACCACATCTACACGTCTTTTAAACACTTATTATACTGATGGGGACTCCACCACTTCCCTGCGCAGCCTGTTCTGGTGCTTCACAAGCCTTTCTGTAAAGCAATTCTTCCTAACATCCAAACTAAATCTCCCCTGGCAAAATTTGAGGCCATTGTCTCTTGTCCCGTTGCTTGTTACTTGGGAGAATGTACTGACCCCCACCTCGCTACAACCTCCCTTCATGTAGCTGTAGAGTGATAAGGTCTTTGTTGCCCTTCTTTGGACACCCTCCAGCACTTCAACGTCATTCTTGGAGTGAGGGGCCCAAAACTGGACACAGTATTCAAGCTGAGGCCTCATCAGTGCTGAGTACAGGGGAACAATCTCTTCCCTAGTCCTGCTGGCCACACTATTTCTGATACAAGCCAGGATGCTGTTGGCCTTCTTGGCCACGTGGGCTCACAGCTGGCTCATATTAACCCATATGTTGACCAACATCTACAGGTCCCTTTCCGTTGGGCAGCTTTCCAGCCACTCATCCCCAAGCCTGTAGCATTGCAGGGAGTTGTTGTGGCCCAAGTGCAGGACGTGGCACTTGGCCTTGTTGAACCTCATACAATTGGCTTTGGCCCATTGATCGAGCCTGTCCAGATGCGCCTGTAGATCTTCCCAACCTTCAAGCAGATCAACACTCCTGCCTAATTTGGTGTCATTCGCGAACTTACTGAGGGTGCACTCAATCCCCTCATCCAGATCATGGATAAAGATGTTAAAGAGAACAGGCCCCAATACTGAGCCCTGAGGAACACCACTTATGACCAGCCACCAACTGGATTTAACTCCATTCACCAGCACTCTCTGGGCCTGGCCATCCAGCCAGGTTTTTTATCCAGCAAAGAGTACATTCATCCAAGGCATCAGCAGCTAGTTTCTCCAGAAGAATGCTGTAGGAAAGAGTGTCAAAAAAAATATCGGTAAGAATAACATAAATAGACACAAAATGTGATTAGACAAATTGATGGCACAGAAAGCCTATTTTTAGCCTCCAAAAATTATGATTCAACCTTTGACTTGGGTTCCCTGAAGAACAGCCTGCCAGTACTGACGGGTATGCTGGGAAGAACACCAGTGTATGCTTACCTGCTTCATACATGCTTTCCCAGAATTCCACTAAATATTGAGAAAAATGGGACCATTTGTTTTCCCTCAGTGACATCATTAATTATTTTGAAAACTGTTCTCTTCCCTACACTCACCCAAAATAAGAACTGAGCTGACTTAAACCCAGTTAAGGTTAAACTGGAATTTTCATGAGGTTCATAAAACTATGCCTTGTCCCTATTTTTCATGTAGACTTTTTTTTTTCATGTTTTCATGGTTTTTCACTGAGACAACAGTTCAAACTTACTGATACTGAAAAAGGTTTAAATGGAAAATAAGGTTTCTCTCACAGTGAAAAAGATTATAGACTGCACTAAACCTAAGCACTCTGAAGTGATCAGCACAATTGTGGAGCTTGAAACACAGTAACAGTTTAGGATAAGGAAACAATACAAGGAGCAAAGACTTGGAGATGTCAAGATTTTCTCTTATTAACCTAGAGAAAAATAATGTCCAAGTTAATTTTGTGTATGCCTTCTAAAATATTTGTTAATTATTATGCAGACTGACAGATTCCAGTTTTGTCCTTTTGGGTTTGTGGTTTTTTTTTTTTTTTTTTTTGCTATGTATGATACAGTGTGAAGTCCTATTCATAGAATGAAAATAAATAACAGTGTTTAAGGAGAAAACCAAAGCTGTGCTACTGGTTAAACAGGGCTAAGCAAGCACTGAAGTACAGCGATGGAGGAAAGATGTCTGCATTTACATAATACAGTATGACAAACCAAACTCAGAAACTGGTTTGATCTGCAGTAATGGTAAATGAACTACAGCATTGAATCAAACAGAGGACATTTCAAGAAGTTACAGTCAATTTTCTTCACCCAAGTTTTAAGGACTTTAAAAAAAACAACAACAAAATAGTTATTATTGCAAATGATTAATTATATCTACTTGCACAGTACCAGGTCCAGAGTGTTCTGAGGGCTTATGGGTTATACCGGATTCTAACCACATAAGACAAAGAATAATTACACCTTCAAGTACAAGACCATGACATAATCTGTCAAATACTGCTAACCCCAGTTTCACTACCTCCTCTTCTTACATGAGAAAAAAAAAAATAGAAAAAGCAGAGCTAATCAGCAAATTTTAAAATATGGCATTGCCATTAGCCCACGCACTTACAGCCCCCTTGAAACTTGTGGGATTATCAAGTGGTGACAAGAGCAGCTCAGTCAAGCGAGAAGATGCACCTGTTCCCCATTGGTATGTGCACTATCTAGTTCAAGTATGATACTAATCCCTTGTCCTGCTCAACATGAAGCCCGTATCTTGTTTCATATACTGTAATTTCTACAATATTGCTCCTCTCCTTTCTCTGTCTTTTTACCACATGAATACTTTATTAATAACAAACTTGTGGAATTTACTTTTAATTAGCATTTAAGACATTTCTCATGGTTTAGACTTCTTTCTCTCTATACATAAGAATTACTTATAATGCATCTTTTTAGATAAAGATTTTATTTTATAAACAATATAACATTTAAATTTATTTTAAAATTTCATTTCTTTACAACACGTATTTTTTGTGGTCCTTTTTTTTTTTTGTTTTGCACTGTGCAACTGTCTTGCCTGGGAAAGTGAGGATGGTATTTAGGGAAGGCCTTTCCATACTATGACTGCTACCAGGCACAACAGGCACAATGCATGTCAGGTTTTTTTGAAGAACACAGTAACAGCATTCTCTTCAGACTCACTCATTCTGTTTTCATTCACACATTCTCTCAATGATCTGTGAAAATCCCGAATTTTTTTTTTTTTAGTATGTGCAATGAGAATTTTTAAAGAGTCCATTTAGCTTGCAGTTATCAACCCTAGCTACAAACACGTCCAACAAAACCTTTTGAGAAATCATTTCACTTTTTGTACAGGCCCGCTCTTTGTAGTATACTCACCCTGTGACCCCATACACGATGCCCTACACAAGTACTTTAACCCACTGCCACTCTTTATTGCCTTACTAATCTTGCTGCACATCGCGGCATCTTGATGGCAAGCTTTCACTTGCAAGAGCGAAAGAGGAAAAAACAAATCTCCAAGTCTAGGCAGGAAAAGAGGCACATCCACCACTGGAGTGCCAGGGAGAACAGCACCGCAGGGACAACTGCTAAGCTCATCAGCCATGCTAGCTTAACGTGGCTATTGGAAACACAGCACTGGTGTACACCACTGCAGCCAAGACTAGATCTACTGATCATGAGTATCCCAAGCACTCCCATGGCACCATGCTATCTTTCAGCTGGGAGGTGATCAGTAACTTTGGTATTATGAATGAGGCCACCCCACAGGCTGGCCCACACCACAACCCCCTACCTTCTCTCAAGCAGTAACTTCACTGAAGAACAGAGATGGTTCTTCTGCACCAATGAACAATTATTTCTTGACCCATGGTCTCATTAACTAGAGTAAATGACCAGTGTGCCTTACGGAGTTTTGTTCTGTGGTTGCTCATTTTCACCCCATAACATAACAACACAATTGACTTGGGGCACTACAAACAGTAGCTGTCCTATAAGTTGTCTATGGTGACTGTGAAAGACAATCACAGTCCTGGTATGCCAAGTAACGTCTAACCAGTGTATCCTCAAGGGTGGTCCTTCACACAATAGACATTGTAAATACTTGGAAATCTGACCTCAAATTTAATTCTTAAGCACCCTCTCAGAGATGGAGCTATGAGAATACAGCCATGAAAAATGTTAGCCTTAGATTCCCCAGAATACTAAACAAGGGATGAAATTTTTGTCTCCAAAAGATATCACGACAGTCAATGTATCAACTGCACACCATTTTTAATTAATTTTATAGGACTTATGCTTGCACAAGACACAGGAAAAAGGTCATTATTTGAATAATTAAAAAAATCACTAACTTTGCTATTAAACTATGGGGTTTTTTTTTTTCCACATTTTTGGAAGTACTTGACACCTGCAGTGTCCCATACAACAGTAAAAAAAATGGAAGTTGATCTTCTGGATTCTGTTTGTAGATCATTCTTCAGATAAAGATCTGCTGATTTTGTTAGAATAAGGGATAAAATACTTTGAATTTATCAACTCTGAATTTTAGGGAATAACAAAAAAACATTCAGGTAGCTAGTGGTAACATGGCATTGAACTTCCATTTTGCCTACACTGTACATAAACCCATTACCTCTATTCTGACAAAAACTGAAGTTCTTCCTTTAAACTATGAATTACAGTAATCATTTTAGACACAGGGTTATGAATTTTTTTTTTCATGGAAACCTTGAAAACCTTGCCCGTTACAAATTAGAACTAAGTTAGCAACCATATTTACCAAATAAGAATGAATCTGACAAAGCGATGCTAATTTCTTCAAAATTGTCACTTACTGCAAAAACATAGGAATATTTTAATGGAAGACTCGATGATTGTATTTTTCTTCTAGTGGGAATTACATATCTTTTTTGGTTTTATTTTTTGGTTTTGTTTTCTCTTTTTTAAACTATATAAACTCTTAACTGTTTAGAATGGAAAAGATTTTTTTATCATGCTGAAGTAACTCTTATGGTTTATTTACTAAAGCAAGTTAAATATTTATGTAACCATTTCAGTCAAAACAAAAATATTTTTGTGGTAGGATATAGCTATAGCATTTCTACAGCAGCCTTGATTCTTAACTAGTTATGGGTCTCTGATATTTAGTATTTCAATATTTTATTGATAAAGGTATGTAGTGCTGTATAAACCATAAAATCTTTATATGCTCCAAGGGCAAATTACTTCTCTTACTACTTGGGAATAGTTTATTTTTAATGCCATTCTTTAAGTTTTTAGTTCTTCGTGGGTTCTAGGTCAATTTTGCATTATAACATACATATCAAAGAGTAATGACATCCAGGGAAATATTTTCTGTGGTGGAGATAATGCATACACATTAACAGTCATAGATAAAAAATAAAAAATCTACGAGGATGCACACAATAGTTATTTGCTTACTGAGCTGGAACTAATTCTAGTTTTATACTATCTGCTGCTCTTCTCATCGGACTACCAGCCCACCTGGATTGCCATGAACTGTCCTTCACTTGGTTCATGAACTGTACAGCCACCTGCCTGCTGCCTGTGCCCCCACACCACATAGAAACCCGGCACAAGCGCCTGCCCTTCTAGAATGAGCTTCTCCACCAGCAGGCCTTTCTTGCAAAGATACAAGTTCACCTAAAAACTGCACCCATGACCAACCACCCAGGCAGCTTGTTAATACCCACTGCACTCTGCTTCCACCAGCGCTGCCCTCACAGTAAGTTAACAGGTGGTACAGGTATTTGGCCCTGCAAGCAACATTTCTCTCCATGAGCCAATACACACCCTGCAGGTACCTATGTGCAAGGTTTACAAGCTCTCCTCAACTTCATTATCACTTGGTTCATGAAAGCTGCCACATACCAGTGCCATCCACACTGCCCTGACAATGGAGAAGTACAGCATTTGTCCACTGCTTCCAATTCTCCTGCCCACCCAAACACAGGTCCCTTATTGCAAAGCTGTGAGCCCATCTGAACTCCTGCTGCCCCCAACAACCCCCCCCCCCGCCACAGCTTGTGACCATCATCACAACACTTTCACAGTAAAGTGAAGGCCAGCAAAGATGTCAGCCACTTCATGGCAAAGCTGTTCAACCACACACACCACCAGATACCTTCTGAGAGAACAAATCCACTGAAGCACACTCTCAGATGCCCCAGGTATAGCTGATGAGCACCACCAGACACTACTGTCTCACATATAGCACTCACAATAAATTAAGGTGCAGCAAAGGCAAAAAACAGTTTGGGGTGAGGCTTTCCCAACCACTTTACCAACAGACTCCTTCTATGAAGACTATGAGCCCACAAGAAGCCCCACCTCTCATCTGACCTCACACTTAGTTCATGAGCACTGTTGTCACCACAAGCTCCTGTCACCCACACTGGCCTCACAGCAACTGGAAGCTTGTCACTCCAAGGCCAAGGTCCCCCTGGCCCAAAGGGTCTCTTCCCACAAGGCTACAAAATGGCGTGAATCTCACCAACCTCTTATTTGGCCCATGAGCAAATGGAAGCACAGCAAAGGTGCCTGCTGCTTCAGGATGAGAATGCGGCCACTTCTGCACCCTTCCTGCAGGTCCCTTCTTGCAGCTTGTGCCGAGGCCGATGAACTAACAAAGCTCATGCGTGACTTCGCCCCTGAGCCACCAGCACAGCAAAGAGAGCCCCGCACCCTTTGCTCCTCAGCGCCCTTCGCTCCTCAGCGCCCTCGCAGTACAGTCAAGCCCAGGGGAAAGGCGCCGGGGACGAGACTCCCGCCACGCGCGAGGCCCCTTCGCCCGCGAGCCACACTCAGCTCGCGCACTCCGCGTACCCCGCCCTCGCACCCTCTGGACGAAGCTCCGCCTGCCGCCGCCGCCGGGCGATATTCCCGCCCTCACGGCCCCGTCCCCCGAGCTCGTGCGCACCGCCTCCGTCAGGCGGTCCTTTTTGCCCCAGCCGGGGAAAATCTCTTGTCGTGCGTCCGGGCGGGACCGAAGGGCTGTCAAAGCCTGAGCACCTGCCGGGCGCCTTCGGGGAGCTGCACGTGATGCAGGGAAATATTTTAGCTACTTTTAAAGAGAAAAGCAACAATCAAAAAATTGCAAGTCCTTGATACCTCTTAGTGCTTCTTTTACCTTTCCCCAAACCCCCCTTTTCCTCTCCCGCTGCTCGTTAAACAAGAGTCCCCACGGACCGAGCGTTGCCCCGCCTCTGCCCCCCGGCCCCGGCAGGGGAAGGACGGACAAACCCCACGCGGGAGCAAGGGGTGAGGACACCCAGCCGCGGCCCCTCGTCGCGACTCACGCTCCACCCCCGCCCACCTAGCGGGGCGGGAGGATCGCTCCAATGCGCCTTGACCACCCCTCACTGTTCCCGTCCCCCGACCGCTGCGCTCGGTTGCGGGACGGCGGTGACCCCTGGGCGTGGGAGGGGCTCCCGGCACCGCAAGCCTGCCGGCTCTCGCCACTTTTCCCCTCCGGCCTTGCCTCTCTCCTGTCACAAACTAACGCAGCGGACAGCCCCTGCGTGGGGAGTTCCTGGCTACCAGCCCCTCACTGCTGCTTGCTACACTAGTAACCGGACATGCCAGACCGGGACGGGAGCTGCCAGCTGCTATCTAAAGCGAAAGCTGTCACCGTCACAAGCACACAACGTCACGCCCCGCGGCGCGCCCAACAGTAGTCAGCTGCGGTCTCCACGGTAACGTAATGCCCGCCCCCTTAAAAGGCCCCGCCTCACAGGGGCGCGTGTGCCGTTGTGACGGAAGCGAAGATGGCGGCGGCCACCTCCGAGCTGCTGACGGGATGGTGCCTCTTCGGCCTGGCGCTGCTGGTGAGAGGCAGCTCTCCCGTGGCTGAGGCTCGGCCGGCCAGCGTGGCTGACCCAGCAACATACCCTCTCCTTGCCCCGCGGCCGGTGGGATCCCCGCCTTCCCCTCCGCTATCCCCGGCTAAGCCGGCTGCTCCTTTTTCCTCGGCCGCTCGCGGTTCCTCCTCTCTCAGCCTGTGCCCCCCAGCCCGCTCCGGTGCCTCGGCGGTGGTGCCGTGGGGGCAGCAGAGCCCAGAGCTGAGGGTGCGGGGTTGACTTGCCTTTCTGCGTGGGTGATTGGCGCTGCTTGCTTGTGTTTTAGCCTGTTTCATAAGTGAGCGCTGCTCTTGTTGCTTTAGCTGTTCTTAGCGAGGGTACAAAGAGTGAATTGTGTGTGGAGAATGTAACTGTGATGCTTCGGGCTCAGGTAAAAAGCATGTTGATGCTATGCCAGTCATCCACGCCAAGGTACAGGGTCTCGCTGAAGTGTACCTGCTCTCTGACGTCCTTATTATGCAACTCATAATAACTATCTTTTCCTGTATATTTCAGGCTATTCTGATTTTCTGCTGGGTTTATGTGCGCAAGTATCAGAGTCGGCGGGAAAGTGAAGTGATATCTACCATAACAGCTATCTTTGCACTGGCAGTTGCTCTTATCTCATCAGCACTACTACCTGTAGACATCTTTTTGGTATCGTATATGAAAAATCAAAATGGTACATTTAAGGTATGGACTTTTAAAGTTGTTAATTGCCTCATCAAAAGTAGCACTTGTATGGAAAGAGGATGTTCTTGGTTGTCCAAGCGTTTAAAACTGATGCTAATACCTGTTCTCTGTGCCTGAGTTTTTTTGAACGCTCGGAGCTAGTACATTGAATACAACATGAAGTTCAGTTTGTTGTTTGAACTGGATTTCAGTTTTCACTTCTATTACTTATTTTCACTATTCTACTCATTTCCAAATGCTCCTCCTTCTGCTGCGCTAAAAGGAGTGTGTACACCATCCTAAAGATAGAAATAAATCTATTAAATGTTGCTTTTGGGACATTGTAGAGTGGAATTTTTTGCCCCTTTGTTCAAAAACAGACTGTACTACCTATTTGCGGATTAAGGTTTTGATTGTCTTTTTTTGCCAGTGTTCTCTTACTCTAGTACTGAAACATTATGACTTTTAAAGATTTATTGTGTTAATCTACCTGTACTGTAGAGCCTGACTTAATAAGCACTTTTTTAACAGGGAAAGCTGGAAAAACCCTTGAGGGAGGGGAGTACAGTGGTATCTCTTCTTGGCTGATACCACCTTAACTGAACTACTGTTTTTATAAACTTAAGCTGTAGGGGGTTGCTGTGCAAAATGAGTTCTTAATGAGATTAGTACTTTCTGTAGTCTGCTCTAAGCATTACTTTAAGTAAGAGTTCTTCTCCATGCTTAAAGCGTTGGCCATTTTAATTTTCAGGGAGGGTTCTTGAAGGTAGTGACCCATTACATTGTGACTACCATTAAAAACAGGTCAGACTGGAGTGTATTACTAATTGGAATAACAGCTTAGTTTGGTTTGTAGCCTACCTGGCTCTGTAGTAAAAGATAATATTCAGAGACTAACGAGTGAGTGGGCAGATGGTAGAAGACTGCAGATTATATTCAAAGATAGTAGCCTCTTCCAGACCTACTTCCAAAGGAAAATCTAGATCCTGCCAGATCCTTCATGATGCTTCAGAACTAGCTTGCAGCCAGTACAGTGCCTTTTGGCTGGTGCTCGTATCAATGCAAGTCATAAGAAGCATTTAGAATTGAGCTGTGACATGAATTTTGTCATGTTTATTGCTCGGTGGTAATACAGAATAAATTAAACTATTGTTCAATGTTATTGTTAAAAGTTTGTATCCTCAGACCTTGTTTGTTCAGAATTAAAATGGATATAGAATATAGAAGAGACCTCCTTTGGTATGTCATGATACTAGCAGCTCAATGAGAGTAATACTGAGTATTAAAAAAATATATTGAGCCTGACTAGCTAGAGAAATAACAATGATTAGGCCTAACTGAAAAATGCACATCTGCTGGGGACTAAGCAGAATTTCTTGTTGCAAAGGAGACCTATTTTGTTAATTACGTATTCCTTGATTTCAGAAGCAAACCTGTGAGGAGAATAGGAGGCCAAATGTGTTCATGTAGTCACAACAGTCTTATTTAAGGACATACAATTAATAGAAGGAAAATTACTTAAGTACTTAAAATACTGCTTTGCTTGAGCTAGATTTCTTTAATAGCCATATGCTGTGATATGATGGGGTGGGTAGATTCTGTTTAAAAATTGCACCTGAAGGCAAGCTTTCATGCTTGTGGTAAACCTTTTATTTCTTAAGTACCTTTGCCTGTGCTTCTGAGGCTTCTTGGTCCTGCTTAGTTCCTAATGTTTGTGGATGCTGCTGATGGCCTGTTGAAATAAAATTGCTCTATACTGCCTTGCAAAAGAATTATTCCTTTTAAGGCTCTGGCTTTTAATTTTCTAGCTTTGCAGCAATACCATGAGCTCTTCTGATGTTAATACATTTGATCCAGAAGAAGTGTTGAAATTGTGAAATATTAACATGGCCTTCCTGAAAAAGTTGAGTGGATCAATACAAACCTATGCATAAACACACAGCTTTATTGATTTGGTAATTTCAGCTCAGGAATAATGCCAAGTTAGAATGTTGACAGCACCTTAAAGTGAGACCTTATGAGTTGTTAAGGCTTTTAACACTGTCCTGCATAACATATGCTTCTTTATTGCTACTACTTCACAAGTAGAACAGACTAGATTGTGTTCAGAATATTTCCAAGGGACTACTGCCCTTCGTCTGGAATGTTCTTTCAAACCCAGCACCTCCAATGCCCTGTATCTGATGCTGGGGTCTGAAGAACTATGGCCCTGGCAAGAATCCTTTGTTATTTTGGATGGCCAGAGTGAGTTAAGTCTTTACTAGATTCTTCTTAGTGAATTTTTGAGACAGATCCAGGTAACAGATGTGGATAATTATCTCTGTAGATAAGCTCTTAAACTGTCTAGTTGGAAGGTTTTTTTTATGAACTAATAATTTATGTCAAAAGCATAGTGGCAGTTGTCCAGATCCTAGTAAAATTTTTTTCTGTATGTATTTTTTTTACTCTACCTCACAACTGAAATACCCAGTATCAGTGTTAAAGATGTGAGAAAGTCAAGGATTTTCAACAAGGAAGAGGTGCTATATGTGGACTTTAAGGTAATTTTTAATGCATCAGACCCTACTATCAGCTTGTAGATATTCTTGCAATTTTTTTGTGAATAAACTCAAGGAGAAGCATGTTATAGTGGTTAAACTGAAGGCATAGTCTGATGGCTCAAGATTCTCAGTAAGAACTGTATTCAGTGACAAGTGAAGCTATGTGTTCCTGGCTACAAGGATTGGCTTAACTGTTGGAAGTGCAGTACCCAGGCAGATTACCCTTCTGAAGGCTGTTAAAATGCTTTCTGGATGAATTAACAGTATTGTGTAGCCCTTTAAAATCAGGTGTTCTGAGGTGTCTTCATTGACAAGGGCCATATACTATATCTTGGTCAGCCTTTGTTAACCTTGAGGTTTTGTCCATTTTGACAGGACTCTTAAACTAAGTGTACTGTTTACACATCTTTCAATTAAGACAAGTTATTCTTTACTATAAACAAGTGGTTTGTGGCATTTAGTACCTGTTGGTGTTTCATGCCATATTTTTGATAAGACTTATCAAATATCTTAAGCTTTTATAGCGAGTGAATTGTGCAGTTTTGATATTAGAAGGTTTTGCACAGTAGTTGTGTAGTCCTTTAGGAAAGGAGCAGTGATGCATGGACTTGTGTGATTGTTACTGCTATGGATGATAGAATTCATAGCAACAACACCTTTTTTGGAGCTTGGGATTACTTTGATTCATAGTGCTGTTGAGTAGGAAAGTAGGCTTCTGATTCTAGTACTAATCAAAAGAACTTGACTATTACCTTGTATGTGCCTGATGATATTCACCAGCACCCCTTCTATCTTAAACTTCAGCTGTTTGCATTGACAGTGCTTTTGTTTGTGCAATGGACTTCAAATACATTCAGTTGGACCTGGTATGTTGCCTCTGAAAGCTTGTTTTATAACAACAAGACCTCTGAATCTAACCTACAGGTCTCATAAATATTTAAAACATACCTGATGCTGTCTTGTGGCAGGAAGACTACTTGAAACAAGGATGTTATCACCATGCTGTCTTTTTTTTTATTCTATTGTTGATGCAGCAGAAGGCAGGGAAGGTGATGAGAGCTTTTCTTTTTGAAATGCATGGCTTCTTGCTACTGTCCAAAGCTAAAAGTCAGTGGCATTTCTTTCAGTTTGGTTAGACTGGACACCTCACAGACCTTAGGTGTCTGCCTGAGCTGTTAAAAGCTGGTTGTCCCTTTAATGATTCAAGCTTTCCCTTCTGTTGAATGGGAGATCCTTTTTTCAGACCATTCTAGTAAGTTTTTTTACATCTTGGGGGGAAACTCATTATCTAACTGCTTAGAATACAGAAACTCTAGAGATGCCAGATTTTTTTTTATTCTAGAAAGGTGTTAGCTGAGAAATCGTTATTGGCTGAGACCATGCTTCCTGTCTGGAGTAAGAAACACAACTTGTGATGTAACAATACTTAGCCAAAATAGGCACAATAGCCAGATGTGGCTGAGATACCTGTGTCTGGATGTTACTCTCCATCTGGCAGTCAAAATCCTGGCTGTGTCCCATTTTGGAGGTAATAGGCTGGAAAATCTGAGACCTGGATATGAAATTTCTTTACATCTAACCATGCTATGACCCACTTTCTAGTCTTTGGTATTGTATCTTCCTTTTGTTGGCTAAGCTTTGGGAGAGCCTAATCAGCATAATGACAGCTTAATCTACATTTGGTGAAACCTCACAAATACTGAAACCTGGAATGTTAGAGTACTTTGAGCTTTGCTAAGGTACATTTGTAGAAAATAGGAGCTATCTTCATTGGGTACCCATGAAATTCTTACGGAGTCCAGCAGTGACAGTAGAAATGACCCCTTTAACAGGGACAAAAGAATGAAGTTCATGGACTTTCCCTTGCCAAAAAGTGGGAAGGATGAAAAGTGTCAGATTAGTTTGTACTGCTTTTGTTTGGGGAAGTTACTTGTATAGTTTGAATTGTTCTGGTCTGGTCAAATAGGTTAACATAAGTCACTAACTGTACATGGTTGCTTGGAGAAGGAAGACTTGGCTCAATGATTACTGGGGAAAGCAAGTGTTCTTAACTAATTTTCTGTGAGTATAGTTAAAAAATGAATCTTTTGAGGGAGCTTTGATTTTAGTGTTTAGATAAACTGGAAATGTCTTGAACTGCTTTTTATGTCCTTTGTTAACATAGCAACATTTTATTAATCTATTTACTTTTTACATTTGTAACTGTATTTAAATTTCCTGAATCCTTCAACATGTCTTGTGTTAAGGAATAATTAAGAGTAATAGCGTAATGTAAGCCATGATACTGGCTGTACATATCCTTGCAATTTGTTGATTCCCTTATCAATACAGTGCATCGTTACAGGTATTTTAAAGGTGATATGATGTACGCTTGCTAAACTGCATGGAACAGAATGAAGTACAGCAGAGCAGTGCAGAGTGCCTGAATTCTGCAGATCTTAAGAGAATTTGTGCTCACATTTTCACATCTTAAACTGCTGTTGAGGGCAGTAATGAATTCTCACCTTCCTAATCTATTGTGCTTCTAAGGTATATTCTGTGTATATTGTAAGCTTGGGCTATGATGGATGAAGAAGAAAACAGACCACATCTAGAGGTGGTCCAGATGAGTTCTTGACTGGGTCCTGGATGTGCTCATCCAGTAAATTCATATACCTATCAACTTGATATATTGGCACTGCAGCTTAGAATGTCAGATGCTCTCTAGGTAGCACTGCTTGCTTTTGACAAGACAGTACTGCTGTCACTCGCTTTAAACAGGTCAGATTAACTGATTACTGCTTTTGAGTTGCTGATGATGTGTGCATATGGATAATTTGCCAGAAAGAATAAGGATTTTTAGCTCTGTAGTTTGTGTAGATGTGGGGCTTCAGCAGCTGACTGAAAGCTGACATAATAGATACTATTAAATTGGCTTACAATCCAGGTGGCTTTTGTGCAGAGTAATGCAAAGTTTGTAAGTTCAGCCACATGTACACAATGGTGAAATGCATGCATCTTTGAATCTTGACATCTCTTACTGTAAGATAATGTCTTAATATTCTAATACATGGTAATGTGTGTTTCCTAGCATATTACTCTGGTCCTGTACACAACTTTAATTTGAGCAGCAAAAGCAATTACAATCTTTCAAAGTTCTACATGTGTATCCTGTTAAGTGTTATTAATGCTTTTCTGGAGTTGGAAGAAGAGCAATTTTTTGGCAGCTAAGTCCTTTTGTATCTCAATAACTAGCTACCTCTTCCTGTAAAGTGGCTGTGTCACTTAAATTTTGGGTCTTACTGTTGCTTTTCTTGCATATTCTTGGTTGCTGCAGGTTTTGAATGTCTCCATTGCTCATAGGAGAGACCTTTTCCAAATACTTACTTGGAAGTGAATAGTGCCACCTGCTCGGTGTCACTTGTCAGTTCAGTCTTGCTTTTCCCTTATGCATAATTAAAGCAATGTATTTCCTTAATTTCTAACATGAGGCAACTTAAGGACTTTTAATATTCTCTGTATGTATTCTTATTACAATCAAATTCTTTAAAGGTGTGTTTTTATGCAAATGCCTAGGAATTTTTCAGCTGAAGTGCTGTTGAGCTTGAGCCTGACAGTCTTCAGAGGCTGGGCTTATTGTATACCTTACAAACACTTAAGGTGTTGATTCTGTTGCTTCTGCTAAAATATTTTTTATCCTTTTTGCTGATTAGATGACAAAATTAATGTATAATTTTCTCCTCAAATTCCAGTTGGATGATCTTACTGATCTCAGATGGTGAACTTTAAAAGCTTAATGTAAAATGGCCTGCTGAAAGTCTTAATATAGTAATGTGATGGAAGATGGTGCTGATTTTCTGAGATAATGGAAAAATGAAGTGGTTTTGGTATGTCATCAAGCCCATATTCCATAAGAGTTTACGGAGTTCTGAGACAACTGATAAAACAAACGTTAAACTTCAAGTCTTATGTGCAGTCTTTAAGGAACATGCTCACTTGCATTTTTTGTATGGTGTGTATTAGTACATGCATCTTTCCAACTGAAAAGGCTTGAGCTTACCAGTTTAAAAAAAGCCTATGCACAGAAACTGAAAGGAGCTTTCATAGTACTGGATCTTTTCTCACAAATTCAATTATGTTAGCGTGTCTCCAAAATCACTAGATTTTGAAGAATGTTGCTTCTGGATAACTACTTTCTTGATCTTGGCTATGGGTGGAGTGGACCCCACAAGACTTGAATAATTCTGAGATATGTTTAAGCTGTACAGGCAATCCCTGAGTTTGGCTGCCAAAAATCATATTAAAAAAACATTGAGCTTCCTTAAACCAATAGTTCCTCTTCCCTTGAGGAGAAGAAAAAAGAGATAGGGGCAAGAGCTTGTATTCAGCCTTCTGTCTGTGTGCAGTTACCAATATAGCCAGAGTTGTATTTTCACTTCCATTCTCTAAACAGTTCCCCAGGACTGAGTAATGCGGTTCTGAAAAAGATCAACCTTTGCTCGTGTTCAAATAACAAATATCAATGTTGTTACATTTGGGGAGTTGTAGGATCTAAATCCCAACACATGTGGATGGGGCTTGAGCAGTTTTGTGGTAAGACTTGAGATATATTACTGTAGTGTAATCCCTGTAAGGATTATGGCTTCTTGATCAGCATGTACCTTTCTGGATAAAAACTTCAAGAAGAGTCTGCCCTTTGGTATTTTGTAAACAGTTTCAGTGCTTGGGTCAAACTCAAGACTGGTGTACAATCAGTGTCTAAACTTTGCCAGTGCGTGTAGTGTGAAGTAAACCAGGTATTAAAAAAAGTTATTAGGGTACCGTTTTCTGAAGCTAACAAATATTCATGTAATTCACATATTGGTCAAAGTAAAGGGTCATACTTCTGAAAGGAGATGATGGCTTAAACTGGGTGGATAACTAATAGAAATAGAAGTTTGTAAGCTGTAACTGAGCATAATAATGAGCTATTTGCCATTCTTACATTTAAGTACTGTTGTGTCTATATGTATAAATTTAGTCACAGCTGTTCTGTGATAGAAATGATGTGTGTATTGTGTGCACTGCATACTGTGTCCAGCTCTGTGGCCTACAGTAAAAGAAAGAGATGGAGCTGTCTGACCATTTTTGTGGCCCTGCTCTGAGGGCTGGAAAACCTCTTCTATGAAGAAAGGCTGAGAGCTGGGATTGTCCAGTGTGGAGAAGAGAAGGCTTTGGAGAGACCTTATTACAGCCTTTCAATATAAAAAAAGGGGTTATAGGAAAGATGGAGAAACCCTTTTGACAAGGGCCTGTAGTGACAGGACAAGGGACAACAGTCTTAAGCTGAAAGAGGGTAGATTTAGGTTGAACATAAATTATTGTGAGGGTGGTGAGACTCTGGAACAGGTTACCCAGAGGTTTTGTTGATGTCCCCTCCCTAGAAGTGCTCAAGACGAAGTTGGACAGGGCTTTGAGCAACATGGTCTAGTGGAAGGTGTCTCTGCCCATGGCAGGGGAATTAGAACTAGATAATATTTGAAAATCCCTTCCAATTATTGTATAATGATCTTAAGAGATCCTGTTATCAAGATACCGTGGAAATTAGCACAACACACTTGCCAGCTGTAAAATCTTCCCTTTATGAAACTGTCCTATGCTTATTCCTGTATGCCCAGTCATTTGCACCTTTGCTAGCACTCTGTAGCCAGTGATTTTTTTTTTTTAGAAGATGCATTTTTTTTACCTTTCTCTATGTATTTGTGTTCTTGAATGTGTGATTCTTTTGTGGTGTTGCCAAATACAGTAGTAACTGGAAGCTAAGTATGGTAGAGATTCTAAGAATATGGGTCTTTATATTCTAGTCCTGTCTAGACTTAACATGCTTGAAAAATAGATGTTTGATACCTTATAAAGGGCCATTTGTACAGAATTTGTTCTTCGTAATTTGAAGTCTTAAAGCAAATTCTGCTGATCAAATTTGACTTTACCCTTTCTTTTGAGTTGTCTAGAAAACATTTTTGACTACCTGATGTTTCTTTCTAGAAAGTGTTGCCAAAAATCTATTTGTGGTGCCGTTTTTCTGACTGAAATTCAGTAATGTAGGAGTTTGGGCCTGCTCTTTTAGCAATTTCCAGTGTCAGCCTTACTGATATAAAAACTAGTGCTTCTTTGATTGACAGCTATTGGCTTCAAAATGAGTGGATCCTTGACTTGATTGGGTCCCTCTGTTAATGTTTTGCCCATGCAAAACAGATGTAAATGTGTTAATTCTAAAATTAAATTCAATACATCCAATTACTTGGCTGGGCAACTCATATAACTTAACTGTCTGTGCAGTCTTTTCTAATGCACTGTGTTGCTGCCAAGGCTATCATATGTTGGGTTTTGTAGCAAACATCCTGAGGACAGCTTTGTCCTTGCAAGTACTTGACTTTGAAGCTTAGTGTCTACTGCAGTGCTCAGAGCCCAGAAGAAAGGGTTAAAACTGCAAATTAACCATACCTCCAGTTTTTTTTTAACAAAGCAAGTTTGAAAAACTGTTCAGATTGAGCTTCAGACTCAGTAGCTATATTGTCTGATATGTAGAAAGCAAAAGTGAGTTTCCTAAAAATAGGTATTTAAATATGAAGTACAGAACAAAAGTAAATTGTTAGCTGCTAGAAGTCATATTCACTACTAATTTTATTTCAGTTGTGCGTTGGCAATATAATGTGTGGTAACCAAGAATTCTTAATCTGAAAAAAAAAAATAGAGCTTTAAGTGTAAATCTACCAGCCAAAGTGAGTATAAGCAGTGGGGATACCACTGCAGTGTCTGTCCCCTGAAATGCAGCATATTCCTTAACAGTCTTTGTTAGTTGAATTAGCTCTAACTTACATTCCAACACTTAAAATGGGCAAACTGGGTTTTTGATGCTTTTCCCTAGGCATTTGATATGAGTAGTTTTGTCAGTTCTGTAGGAATGCTCTTGAGTGAAGTGGGTTTTTGTTTCACTTGGTGCTAAATGAGTCTATCCTTTATTACTAGGACTGGGCTGATGCTAATGTTTCAAGACAAATTGAAGACACTGTACTTTATGGATACTACAGTAAGTATTTTATTTCATTTGGTTTTTTCAATTACTAGGACCTTTAAGTGAAGGCATGAAGTTTTGGGGGATCATACTGGATTATCCCTTTTTGGTTAAATGTTAGTCTTACACTTAGTGCCCTTTAGTGAATTTTTCTTACATTTGAGAGCACCCTAAAAATGCAAATATACTGAAGGCCAATCCATGAAAAGGCTAATGGCTTCTGTCATATAATTTACTGTTAACATGTTTCTTGTGTGTGTATTTAAAGGTCCATTAAGGGAGACTCATGGTTTCGCTGTAACTTTTATGGCACTTAATATATGCAGGGGTGTGAAACTTGCCTACTATGTATAAAGTTCATGCAACTGTGAATGTAACACTTCAGTATTCAGATTCAGCAACTACCGTATTCAAAGAGCTATTAGAAAGGAGTTGATTCAAGAGTAGTAATACTAAACAAAACTGAAGTAAAAAAACCTGAAATCAAATTTCATAAAATAACTGTTCTCCAAACCTCTGTGTAGTTTTAGATCAGTTTATTTTAGTTGTCCTTATGAAACTTAGAAAAAGTTCTACTGCTAAATGAATATATGTAAGAGGTAGTGATAGAAGAGTGATGCTTATCACAGTTTGAGTGAAATATGTGCAGTAGTGAGACAACTCAGAGGTAGTTGCCTGCTTTTGGTCATGTCTTCAAAGACTTCAAGCTTTTTCTTCTGGAAAACCATGAATTGGCTCTTTTGAATATGTTTTTTTAGATTAGGAAATAATTGGTTCTAAATAGTGGACTACTGTTTTTGCTAAGTCACAGAATACTTATTGCCTGCCAGTGATAGTGACAAACTAGAACGTGCAGTTTCATGCTCAGGGAAGCCTAAAGCCAAAAGTAGTAAGTAACTTCTGTTTACAAGAAGGAACTTTTTTAGTACTGGCTTATATTCTGCAAAGATTTTTCACTATAGAATAGTGGAATTGCCTTGTATTTGTTCTCTTGTTAGGTTGCTAAGGTCTTGTTGTGAAATACTTGGCCTGTTAAACTTGTAATCTGGAACAATTGTCAAACTCCTTTATGGACCACTTTCTATAGATTTGTGAGACTAGATGAGTTTTGATAAGGTATTTTGGGCTGAGTCTCTTTTTAAAGCAAGATGTCTCTTGGTAAACCCTGAAGTAAATTTAATAGATTTGAGCTTAAAGTTGAAAAACTGTTTCTGGTTTTGGCCTATTTGGGCAGATCTACTTGAAACATTGTAGGACTAATGTTTTATTTCATACCACCTCCAGATGGTGGTAGAGATTTAAAGATGGTTTTTAAAGTATTTTTCTTTTGTGATCTTTATTTGAGGAATGGATGCACATTTTTTTGTAACTAGAGCTATATTGAAGTGAACAGTAATACATAACTTATTTTTTGAAATCTCCCATCATTCCTATGTAAAAACAGAACTTAATGGCTCTCCTGCATCATCAGGTCTAGTCCCCTGCTGTTGTTGCACAGCCAAGTGACATGAAAGCTGAGAAGGAATAAGTTAAATAACTCTTCCGGTCTTATAATACTATTCCCTTTTTTCTACTTGTATCCTCTTATAAAACTCTTTGGACTTGGCATGTTTGTGTGTGGCTTTTTCCCCTTGTTTATATGAACAGGACAAGCAGAACTGAAATCTCCTTTTGTATTTAAGGACATGTATAACAGTACTTCAATATCTTTTTTGAAAGTGCAGTGGTAACTATATAAATCTTACTTGCCTCCTGTAGCTATATTGGCAACTTATAGTATGAATAATTTCTACACTTAAGTCACTGTCCTTCAAGCCAAGTCACTTATAATTGTAGCAAGAACTTGGAGGCTGTGGTTTAACTGTTTTAGAATGTTGAGGATTACTTTACTACCTGTATTGCAATTCCATGTGAAAGCTGTTGCTAGAAGTAGAAAAGCCTTTTTTCTTTTTTACTAAGTCATTAGTCCTGATGAATAATGTTCTCTCTCATACCTAGCTGGTTTCTTGGCTACATAGAAAAATAGAATGGCTTTGTACTTGTAGAATGATAAATGAGGTAATTTTCAGAATGAAGCCTGAAATAACTATATTTTGAAGTGGGACTTCAGTAGCCTAAAAGCTTTACTTAGGGAATCAGTCTACTGATTGCTTTCAAGCTGTAGTGGCTTAGTGTGTTAATTCTCAAAGCTAACTGTAGCGGAATGTGTCTGCCAGTACTTGTTATTGAAGAATGATCAGTAGTTGGCAGATGCTCTAAAACAGCATGTCACCTTGTGTTTTGGAAGGAAAACCCTTTTCAGAAAGAGTTATAATTAGAAACTGTTCCTCTGTACCACAAAGAAGCGGGCTGAAACAACTGAGTAACCTCCAGTAACCTGGAGCTGTGTTCTGTAGTTCTTCTTCCTCTAGTAAGTAAATCCTGCCTCTTAGTCAGCTTGATGTTCACTGTCACTTGGTAAAAGTTTTTTGAGTGGTGAAAGGATGCCATTGGTAGATCCCAATCTTCCTGGGGTCTCTTCCTCAAAAGACTGAGATCTCTTGACCTGCACAGTTAAGTGTCTCCAAACTACAGTGTGGCAAGGACTGTCTGCTAAGTTCTATAGGGATCTCATTGGGTGTGCTTCAAAGTCTATACTAAACTTCTGATTTTCCATTTTTTTTCTTAAATAGAAGTATTTTCTTAAGTCAGCAATAGTTATTGTATGGTGGTTCCTAGGTTAGAGTTCTTGAGTAAGAATTTAATCAAAATAGTACTTGGTATAACTTGGATGATTTTTGCGTGGAGTTTTGTCTGCTTACTGCAAGTGTTTGATGCTTGAGTCATTGACACAAGGGCTTGGGCTTCTAGGAATTAGTAAGTGCAAGTCAAATGCAGCAACATGTTTTCATGGCCATCTGGATACCATATGGAAGAACACAAGTTCTTTGTGATAGAGGAGACTTCTGATCATGTAATTTTCTTGAGACTTCTGTAATCTTTCAAAGGGATTTGGGGGACTATATTGATCTTGGATACTTGAAATCTTACCACTTCTTGAAGATATTTTGGTTCCTTTTACCTACTGTGTTTTGCTGTTCTTTGTTCCTAGTTTCCCTTGCATAGTACTAGGAGGATAAAAAAAAAGTCAAAACATAATGAAGGGACCATTGAAGACAACCATCAGGTCTAACTTTCTCATAGTTAAGGTTTCTTTGTAGTGATATGGTACAAAACAGCTGAAAATAAGTAATTTTGAGTTAAGGACTATATTTCTCAGAGCAATTAAAACAAACAAACTTTACCAAGCAATTCTTGCTGAAGATTGCTTAGAATTTGTGGCAGAAACCATTGTTGTACTGGCTATACAGTGAAGAATTTTTTCAGTGGCAGTTCTTCAAGTTTTGACACAACTCAAATGTTTTGAAATAAAAGTTGGACCTCTGAATCACAGAAAAGAGCCATCCCTGACTGAAACCTAAAGTTCATAGAAGTGCTGTAGTGAAAGCTGAAACAGTTTATCATGCTGCAAGGTCACAGGGGAATTAGGTGGAAAAGAATATCTTTGTTACTGCTGTTTGCTGCTGCAAGACCTTTGCGTTTGAAGGTTAGCTCTTTAGTGGGCAGAACAACAGGCAGTTAGATATTTGCCCTTCAGTAACTAATTTGCATGAGCTGATGAAAGGTGCTACTCTTGCTCTTTAAGTTCTAAAAAAATAAAATATAATAAAATTCGGTCCTATGTGAGTATTTATACACATGGGTAAGATCGCTCCCAAAGCCTCCTTCTGTAGGCTGAACAGTCCCAGCTGTCTCACATAATCAAGGTCTTAGTCCAATAAAGAGCAACAATGATTCCCCGTACGCATGCCTCTTGCATTGGGGAGCCCAGAACTAGACACAACAGTCCAGTTCTGAAGTGCTGGTGAGACCACATTGAGTTAAGGGGATTTCTCCATCTGGTGGTGCCAGCTCTTCCTAATGCAGCCTGAGGTGCTGTTGGCCACCTATGTTGAAAGATTTGTGGCTCTTTTCCACCAGTGTGGCAAGTTAAGATGACCCAGCACAAAGTCTAGCAAACATTATTGCTGGTGCAAAGAAGAGTTAATGTGACAGGTGGGTGGTGGAAAAGGGGAAGTGGGACCCCTGCTTGGGTCAGATATGACTTTCCTCTTAATTCTGACTGACTAAGGCATTTTGGCATCTGACTGCTGTGACGAAGATTCTGGGTTTTTTGTTATTGTTGTGGAATGCTGATGTGCTTTATGTTTTGCTTGTCAAGTGCTTATGATTAGAAGTAAATAGTTAAGTCTGAGTATTTTAACTACACTTATGCAGTCTTGAACTCACAGGTAAAAAAAAATGTATTTAATCTTTACCTTGGAAACATGATCTAGCTCAGTATGTGGCTTCTGCCCATACCTTGAGTCAAGAATGGATTGTGGGGTAGAGGAGACTTGAATTGAGATGGAACTCCTGTGGTATATTTCACATGCTGAGTTTGAGCTTGAGGGATATAGTTCAGATAAAGACCAAGCCAAACACTGTAAAGAAAAGTCTGACCTAATCATTTTTCTTAGATGACGGTGGAAATTAAAAGCTTTTCCACAGAAAAGACTGACCAAGCAAAATTATATTGAGTGTCTTCAATATCCAGTTACTACTGCTCTAAGTATACTGTAGTTGCTTATCAGGACCACAACATCAGCCTTCTAGCTTTTTGATGTCATTTGCCTGCTTGAAGTGGGCTCACTTTGAATAGGGAAAGGGAATAGGCCAGGATGCTCCAATGATGGCTGTCTGGAGAGTCCTAAAGGCTGAAACTGCAGGAAGTAACCAAGCTTGCATGATTTCTCTAAATATCTCCTTCTTTTGCCACCACTGAGAGGATGGTGCTAGGCTTGATGAACCACTGGTTGGATTACACTTTTGCACTCTGCACTAATTTTTACAGGACTGTTATTTTTTCCAAATTTGATTAAGAATTGCAGAAATGGAAGTGTGTTTTATTACCAAAGCAAATATACCTTATTAGATTCTTCCACTAGTTTAATAGGCAATACAGCTTTTTTCTTAAGAAGGTGTAGGGCTTGAGCTGATGACATTCATTGTGGAAGGCATTAATTTGATATGATCTGGTATGAGACTGAACCATGGGAATAAATCTTTTTAGTTTGCTTCTATAGATAGTGTAGGACTGGCTAGGTAGGTTTTTCTTGTAGCTTGCTAATCAGCTCTTACATAATTTTTAACTAGTTTCAGATAACACTGCTAAACTAACGTTTTTCCTTTATCTTGCTAATTTGAGAATAAATATATCTTTGGCTTGGCTTTTCAGAATAAAGACCAGAAACTACCTCTTCTTCTCTTCAAAAAGTTGAGTGGCACTTTCTAATTCTTGACTAACTTTACTTTCCTTCAGAGTTGATTGTTGTTACATAGGTAACTTCTAAAATATATTCAGTTGCTACCAAGTAAGCTTTCAGTGAGCTGAAGCATGTTGGCTTGATAGTTGGGGAAAGAGTATACAAAAGGAAGTGGGTAACATTTAGCTTCAAGTTACTAAGGAGTTGGCTTGACTTAGGAGGGCTTAGTGGGATCTTAAGAGGTTTGATCTTTCATCATGCCTACTTTACTCCATATTCCAGAGGATTCAGTGCTGTACTACACCAATAGGCCATTTTCTGACTGCCTTTACTGTGGGAGTCAGATCTAATATTTAAAAATTCTTAAATTCAGCCACTTACTTGGCACACAAACTAAGTATTCACATGGTCATGATATTGAGCTGTTACAACTTCTGTAAATGTTTTGTCTTGTAGAATTGCCTCTGACTTAAGCTTTACTGTAATGGTTTAAGCTTGCTACTTCACTATTTGTGTTGAGAGGAACCATTTAATCAGTGTGGAAGCTTGGAATAGATTACTTAAAGTAACAAAACTTATTTCCGAAACTTTTTGCTAAGTCAGTTGCCAAACACTTGTGACAGTCCTATAAAAGTTGAATACAGTGATATTAATGCAGTATGGGAAAATAGTATTTTTGCTAGTGTTTCTTGAACAGAGTTGAAAACTTCACTTGACTTTCTGTGTGCCATCCAGATGGTTGTGCTGTGAATGGACTTTTAACACCTGGTGAAGGCTGGATAAACTACATCAATTCAACAGCCTCAATCCAATTAAAGAGAATGAAACAAAATTCAGTTAATAAGTATAGCTGATTGTCAGTAGCTGTCGAGAGTCCTCTGCTAATATATTGTTGCAAATAAGAAAGTCTTAGAAAATTGGATATTAGTATGAAGAATTACAGGAAAGTGTCAGAAAACAATTTTTAGAAAGGAAAGGGTTTATAGTTTTATAAGACAAAACATACAATGTAGAACAAATTTAAGGTATAGTTTAGCTATGTGTTCAGTTACTGAACACCAGTGGCTTAAACTCAAACCACTAGTTTAGGGATAGAAGCCTGAGCTGTTCTCTTAAAATTGAATTAAGTTACTGCAGCAACAGCATTTAGGTACTACCAGTGTTTGATTGGTATAGTGCTATATGTTGGCCTTTGCATTTCATATAGTCTCTTGAATTTGAGTATCTCTTGGAAGAAACATGGATCGGTCCCATTAGATAATGAGCCATGAACGTACCTCATATGAATAAGACACACTAAAGTTAGTATAGTAAAACTCAGGAGTGAGGATGTTTTCTGTGCTTGCAGTGACCTCTGTGGGCTGATTATTCTGATCTAATTAATGATGCATGTAACTTGCCTAACTTACTGGTACAGTGCAGTGTAGATTTTGGATTAAGTCTAAAAAAACCCACATTTTAGATTAGAGAGACTTGGTTTCTGAAAGTATTGACAGTATTGAAGCAGTTTGAGTACTGTTCTAGAAGGTCTAAGCATGCTGTGTTTCAGAGTTTGAAGTTTAAGGTGTCTTAGAGCCTTGTTTTTATCCTCATGGTCAATGCAAGAAAGTTTATGAAACTTGACTATTCTGTTTGATATTGCCTTACTAACTTGGCATCCTAAACAGTAGATACCTCTAACACCTTGGCATATTTCTCCAAAGAATTAATTGTCCTTAGAAATAATTTTTCATTCCTATTTAGGTTAAAGGTATTGATACTTTTTTTGCCTTCTACACCACCTTCACTAAAAATACTGAGGTAGATTTCTTTGAAGCACCTGGATACACTAGCCAAGATAAGAGGCCACTAACTTAAGTTAGGGTTGATTATGTTGGTTAGTGGTGGGAAAACACTATTTCTACAAAATGAGGCAAAGACTAAAAATACCCAGGACAACACAATTTCTGTTATCTTTGGCTATCTTTACTCACCCACACAAAGGGGTGATTTTTGTGCTTGTTCAAGCAGTTTTGTGTGGTACTTTTAATATTTTAAGGGCTTGGTTAACTATTCTAGGATACCTTTCCTGTGGGGTGCAAATACTGTAACATGCTGCTGGATGGTTTTTAGTTTCTTAATAGACTTCTGAAATGGTCATAATATTTTGAAGGATTTTGGTGAACACTAATGTCCTAAAAAGTATGTAATTTCTTACATGGAGAGCTGAATATTTGAATTGTTGATCTGCAACTAGTCTCTTCCCGTCATATGACTAGCTAATCAGTCCAATTGATTTTTGACTAGCTTTCTTAATGTCTTCAAACTTGGCAACTGGTATTTGTAAAGACTTGTGTTAGTTAAACTATTGACTTATGTTAAACTGGCTGATTTAAAGTCTCTCAAGACCACCTGTGCATCAAACTAATATGATAGTATGATTTTTTTTGATTTAGTTGCTACTCGGATAAGTCTGTTGCAGTCTCCAATTAGTCCCTCCTTTAAAAAGGGATGTTAAGCAATGATACTATACTGCTGCAGCTTGTTCTGTGATTTGAGGTCATCAGTAACAGAACCACACCTTCCATCTATAATGTACTGGTGTTAATAGTAGAACAACCCTTGAAATGTGATGAAAATATCTTTAAATTTGTTATATTTTTGTTTGTACATTTTTTCTATGAACACCTCCTATTATTAGGTGGTCTAGTTTGCCTCTTCACTGTACTCTATGCTACCACTTCTCAGTGCACTAGACCTGTGTATCACCTGCATGCAGGTGATTACTTTTAGTCTTTTTATCACTGCTGAATTGAAGGATGATCTGAAATCCATAGTCTGAAAGGGATAGTTCTAGAAGTCCTTTGGAGGTTGCAGAACAGGAGTAGTTCATATGTGGCCTAGTAAATTTTATGAACTTTGCAATATTTGAAATTAGTAAGAGCTGGAATGAGAGGAAACTAATGTTTGATTCTTTCCTTTGAATTACTATGCAGTAAATGCAGTGCCAATGTAACTTTGTCTCTTCTCTTAAATTCTTTCTCCTAGCCTTGTACTCCATCATACTGTTCTGCGTCTTTCTGTGGATTCCCTTTGTCTATTTCTATTATGAGGAGAAAGAAGATGATGATGGCAACACATGCTCAGTAAGTTCACTCTAATGAATGCACTGAGTAGTGAAAAGACAGTTGAATACAGGCAAAAATTAAATAAAAATTTTTTTCTATCTTGAATACTATAATGTCAGTAGCATTTCGAAGTCTATTACTACAGTTCCTTTAAAATGTGGCAGCTTTTAATAACACTTAGTCTGACATAGGTTACTGTAAGCACTGTGATCTCACATGAAAGGGAACTTCAGTGAGTTATGTAATTAACATCTGTGTTGCTATTTTTTAAGCTTCCTACAAATTCCTTTGAGCCTGATTTCATATACATGAAGTTAAAACCTCTTACGTGAGATTTTCTTCAGAGTAGAAAACATGTATGAACAGATTTTAAAGTAGAAGATAGGAAGATTATACTGATTCTGAGACACTAAATTTGAGTACTTTCCTTCCTGTAGCACTTGCATTTTTTCTTGAAGTAGGCACTAGTAATTTACCAGAAGCCAGCACTTGGTTATTTTTGTAATGCACTGAAGATTTTTGACATGCATGGCATTCCAGGAGATACAATAAATGCATGCCAGTAAGGTGCTCACTTCTCAAGTGAAAATACTTCTCTTAAAGACACTTTTAATCATTGGTGATTATTTTCCTCTTTATTCAATTGTAACCTTAACATGAGAAAAAAGGCTCAATAAGAATATTCTTAATTCATATTGTTAAGAATTTTCTTTAAGTGTATTTGCACTGAACAAATGTACCCTGGCTTCTGGCCACAGCTGTTCAAGTGCTTTGTTTATGATGGAAGCATAATTCAATGTAATTGTTCATAGTTTTCAAGTGATGATACACTTCAAGAATTTATTCATCTGACTTGTATCTACAACTACTTATATTTTCTGTGGAGATTCTTTTGTAGATCACCTGTTAAGCTAAGTATGCTTTGCTATAACTTGTTGGACAAATATGTTTGGATTTATTTTATGTTAATATATTAACCTTCTCTTTAACATACAGCAGGTTAAAACTGCACTCAGATATACTCTGGGATTCATCACAATTTGTGTAGTTCTTCTCTTAATTGGGTAAGTATTAGTATTGAACATTAACAGAGATACACTAAATAGAACTGCAGGCAATTTTGTTCTGTGCAAGGTTAAGTAGAATATGGTGCTCTCAGTCTGTACAATGAATATCTAGCTTAATATCTAATAGGGCTTAAATATTCTGAGAATTAGGTACCTGAAAAGTAAGAGTCTAATGGCAAGCTAAGACAGTTTTCTTAATTGCGGAAGTACTTGTGCTTCCACATTCTGCCTGCTTGTGCAGTGTGAATGTCCATAAAGGACATGATGGCTGTGACATTTACACCTGTATGGGTATCTCAGTGTACAACAGGGAGTAAAATACATGTCCTCTTCCTGTTTTCTGCCTCTATCAAATGCTTTCATGGACATCCCAAAACAGCTTTTAGGAATATGAGTAGGTGTTAAATGCTTAGTACTTTCCTAAATGGAAGTGTTCTGTGAAGGAGATAAGTATAGTGTGGGGTTATCCTTGACATAGTTGTGTATGATGAAGGTTTTGCTAGCATATGCTTGAAAAGCAGACTTCACTGAAGTGGGTAACTTGTTTGCAGCAAATGCTGTTGTTCTGAAACTCCAAGCAGTATTACAAATTAAATTTGTATCACCATTAAGCATGAAACACACACCAGTATTGAATGTTTCTAACGTATGCTGCATTAGAAACTTTTTAGCATTTTGACTGCAGCAATGACATTGGTAAAATTTACAAAATGTGTGCTAAACTGATCCATATTGAAGTACTGGATAGTGAAGTAGAAACTAGAGTGAAATGAGTGCTTCTAATTGTATACCACCTTTTTGGAATATTGTTTTAGTTTTCATAAACACCTGAGGTACATTTTCAAGTAGTCTATTGTACTTTCAATGAAAAGTAACATATTTACTATTATGAGACTAAAAGAGTTTGAGTTAGCTTAATCATGGTCTAGGAATATTACTAAAGCTTCTGACAAAAGCTATTTCTGACTGGTTCACATCATAGGCATACATAGATGTACTGTATAATATCTAGTTCAGAAAACTTTGCATTATTCAGCTGACACCTACTAGAGATAATAATAATAAGTAGCTGTAAGCCTGTTTGTTCCTCTCACCAAGATGGAACTTGCTTCTTGACTTCCTAATTGTCCTCTGTGCTCTTAGACTTGTTCTTCAAAGTCTTCAACTTGTAAATTACAGTGGCTTCTACCACCCCTTCTGATACTGTGCCATATGACAGTGAGATTGACATGCGAACCAGACAACTCTAGTACTTGGCCTGGGACTAAATTACTGTATAGCACTTCTCCATGGGTACAGACTTGAAACCCACTAATCTAGCAGCTGGAGTATCTGTGCAGGGAGGCAGGACTCCTTTAGATACTGATAAAGATTTAAATATTTGAGTTCTAACTGGAAAACTCTTTCTGCTACCAAGTGTATGAGGTTGCTTGCTTGCCTTTAAGATGGGAATAATAAATCAATAGCATCATCCTGATGCCCTCAGAATGGAAAAGCACCCTTGCTACTTAAGATGCTGCTGCAACAGAATATAATTATTGTCTGTCCCCTTTAAGGGAAAGTACAAGATTCCTCAGTTTAGGAGGCAAATGAGGTGACTGTACTGAAGAGAAATGTGAACTTTGGTTCTAATGTAGTTTTGCATGTGTGTATATGTATATTTGTATGTAAAATAGCATGATAGGAAAGAGAAGAGTGATGCTGAAACTTCTACAAGTGGTACAACTGAATGTTGTGATGTGGAGCAGTTGTGTGGTACTGCCTATACCTGCCAGTAGCAGGAGACTTTAACTCTGGTGGTCAGGATCAGACCAACATTAAACCAGACTGGAATTATGTACTGTATTTAATTTTAAGAGGCTAGGCCATTAAGCCTACATATGATTATTATGCATGTAACTTATTACACTTATACACGTAAGTTATAAGAGCAAGAAGGGCTGGAATGTTTCCTGTTAAGTGCCTAGCATATTGTCTATCTTGTGCTTACGTGACTAGTGTCTCATATCAAGACAGCCTCTGTTCTGATTCATTTAGCAAATAATCTGTATAACAAACAGGTCAATAAATAGCTCGGTTCCTTTAAAGATAGGTCCACTCAAGAAGTTCCCACAACTGCCTACAATCTATATTAAGACACCCTTATACAGTAGTCTGGTTTGGACTTAAAATATTTGCTTTTGAGGCTAATGAATGTTTGATTCTAAAAGGAATGTTTCCCTGACTGTCAGTGTTTGGAATTAAACTGGTTACCTTAAGTTTTCTAGAACCATTAGCTTTTAAAAAACTATGAATATATGTCTAATTAGCCTATAAATAATTATGCAATCTCTATTATAGCAGAACTCAAATCAGTTTGAATCTAGTGTGTTAAAATTATTTTCTTAAGGATGACAGTTAATGCCACTCTTTGATTTAAAGAACAAACTTGACCCATCTACACCTCTTGTGTTATTAGCCCTGCCAAAAGTTAATAGTTTTAAACTGCTTGTCTTGCATTTACTTTCCTTGTTCTGCAGCCTAGATATTGATCTAGATTTTATATAATAATATTCCCAGAATGTGTTTTAAACAGCATAGCAGTTTGCTTCTAGTCTTAAAATTACTGCAGTAAATTTCATTTGTGTCTAGAACTCCGAAGTGTAAAGATGTCAGGGCTGAGCTGCTGTTTGCTTGCATTAGCTGAATTCCCAGCTACACCTGTAAAACCCTACACTGGCCCTTGTACTCTATTCACTCCCTGTCAATGGACTGACTTGTATTGCATCACAGTGATGACAACCTCTTATGGAGTTATTTAGCATGGAAACTTCTCATTCTGTTGATGGCTGCTATAGGATTCAGACTGCTTTGACCATTTAGTCAACATAGCAAAATAGCCAAGACTTTTGTCAAATTTTTTCCTGCTTAGCATGCATGAAGAATAGGGCTAATCTGCTGTGTGCTGTGCTGGTGCAACGTATGGACTTTGTTTTAGAGATCCTTTGGAAGGATGTGTGGGATGCAGGTCTGTATATGGCAAGGCATGATGTCTCATTCTTCACGTGACCTAAGCTAGAGGGCAAATGTTGGTTCAAGTGGGCTGGTTAGCCTTCTGGCTACTTTGCTGCTAGTTGAGGGACCTTCTTCAGGAAGGGAAGTAAGATTCTTGCTTGTTTGTGACTAAAGCATTAATTTACAGCTCCTGCATTCCTTTGAGGTCCTCAGTAGTTAGGTAAATCTTCACTAAAGGTGATGGATATCTGATTCTCTCCTCTTCAAATTCTATGCACTGAGTGAAGAGCGTATAATGGGTACTGTGGCTTCTGCTCTGATTAGTGTCTTTTGGCATGCTGTTTTTAGGTAGCCTTAGCAAAAAAAACCCTCTATTGTTCTTGTTGCGGGGGAAAGCCAGCAAGTTATAGATATCTGAAGATGCTCGTCAAACCAGTGTCCATCTCATTTGTTCCCTGCGTGTGGTCTATAGATAGCATTGATATGAATTTGCTAAAATAAAAGGACATGAGCTCATTTAGCTTCCCAGAGTCTCCTATTTTAACCCATTTTAGCAAATAAATCTGCAGTTACATTTGATGCCATCTCCTGTAAGTAGAAATTTTGCCTAACTTTAATACCTGTGTGTTGATTTTGCCTGGATGCTATTTTATGGAAAGAATTACTACTAGAAGCAGATACAAGAACAAAATTTGGAAGTCAGAAAGTATTCATCAGCTTAAGTAAATGCTAGTCTTTATCTACCTCTTTCACAGACAAGAAGCTAAAAATCAAACTTTTAAAAAAGTTAAGACTTTAATTATAAAAATTTTAACTTTGCTTGCAGAGTACCAGTTTGAGTTTGGTTTTGAGGTTGTGATTATAAGTACTCACAGTTAGTTTAGCACTAACCTTTGAAACATGCTTGTGTTCTGCACTTGACGTTTGAGGCATACTCCTGGAAGATGTGTATTTGTTATTTGTTTATTTTGACTTGAAGCAGGGATCTAATTATATACTACTTACAAAAATCCAAAAGATACTTGTGAGCATTTTTTAATGGGCCTGGTTGGGTTCTCACATCTTATACCTAAAAAGTTTCCTTCTAAGTCTGACTTCCTTGTGACTTGCCGCCATTCTGTTTTATGTCTGGAATCCATGGTTTCAGATTGGTATGGAATTACTGGTTTTCCAGCTGTTGTATCTGTGGAGATGCTGAAGAGTTACTCTTACTATTGGACTTTAGATGGAGACTGACAGCAGGAAGCTTTCAGCTAGGGAACTGTTCTACCTGACATTCTTCTGAGCATTCTTTACAGTCTTTGCTTATTGTAAGGTCAAAAATATTTAATGAATTTCTCTGCATTCAGTTTTTTGGGCCAACTACAGAACAAGGACTGGAATGCAGTAGGTGTTGTTATTTTAGTTGTAGTAATGGGAGGTAAACAGGTCCCTTTAAAATTTAGTGCCTAGTATGAGAATCATTAATTGTTTTATTCTAGCTTCCAGAAGTGTAGATTTATAAGAGATTTTGTCTCTATTGATGCTTATAGTAAATCAGATTAATATATCTTTTAATGATGCTTAAGTGTAGGGTCCTTATCTCTGTTAGGACTGGTAAATAGAAAATCACTTGTTCTTTGACCTCAGATCTGACTCTGCACTCACTCACCCAAGTACAACATTTGAGGGGAATGTGAATAGCACTAAACATTGCTTTCAGAGTTCTTTAAAAACTTAACGTACAATTTTTTCTTCAAAAAAAAATGGATTTCTATTTGCTTAACTTGGAAGTAGAATTCTTTTGATATTTGACTAATTGGGGTAACATGACTTCTTTTCTTTCTTGCAGTGCTTTTGTTCCTTTGGATATTCCCAACAAGAAGAATTCCACAGAGTGGGAAAAAGTGAAGCTCCTGTTTGAAGAATTTAGAAGTAGTCGTAAGTTTAAGTTTTCTTCTGAGCTTTGCATAACTTGCTACTAACTTCTTTTGGTATATACTCATCATTGACTGAACAGTAAAACTACTTTCTTGGTGACCGTCTTCTAACTTGACTCCGAACTGCTCACCTACACTAAATCTTTGCAATAAGATTGTTCTCTTTTTGTTCAGACAAACAAAACAAATCAGAACCATCTTTAAAGTACAGAGAGGTGACTCTGGCAGTGTCTGCTTTCAGTACAGTCCCCATTTGACACCAAAGATTCCAATATTGTGGCCTATGATAGTAATTGTGGGAAGGGGAAGTCCATGGAGTCTTCACTTAACACAGCTTTTAAGTGTTACTTGGATACCCAAGAATCAGTGAACTTCAGTATGATGACTGTGTAAGTGCTTACCTAACTAAATGTGATATTGCTGTTTACTGTAAGAATGAGACTATTTCATAAGTGGTTTTGTTATTTAGATGGGGAAATCTGGGTGTTATAATTTCTTTCCCTTTGTTCTCCTAGTATTGACCTCTTCTAAAATTGTTTTGTTTGCATTTGTTTTACTTGTTTATGCTAGGGCTATAAGGAATTGTTGTGAAGGCCAAATCTTCTACTCTTTTCTTCTATTTTGTACCTTTTCATTTCTGAGGTGATAGTAAGGCTACAGTAACTCCTTACAGTAATAAGTGAATAACTCCTTTTTCAATTTGTACATCTGGATGTGTGTGGTCTTCAGTGCAGCTGAGACCTGCAATCTCTCTTGGTTGTGTGAAGGATCCATGCTTGCCTGATTCTCCTGATAGTGCTTTATTATGAGAAATCAGGTGATAACAAAAAAACCCAAAGATGAGCCATCCAGAATGCCTGTTTTAAATTGTGGAAATTATCACAGCACCCTGTGGGAGTCAGAAATAAGTCTAGAAGAGGCATGAGACAGCTATGGGAGCAAGTATGTTAGTGGCTAGTCAACCATTTGACTGAATGCAACCATTTGATTCTGTGAACTTGTAACAGAGGTGAAATGGCTGTCCTGCTTTTTGCAGTGTTGGAGGATCTTCTGCTGACAAAAAGCTATGCTAGGTAAAATTTTTCATCTGAGTTGTTAAGGCTGGTAACTACGTCTCAATTTTTTTAACTTTTGTTTAATGAACTTAAATATCTTGAGGAAACCAGTTCAGGAAGAAGAAATATTCTTGTACCTCTAGTATAGGAATTTTCAACACACTTTTCTTGTTTTGCAGATGGCTTGACTGCTCTTTCATTTTCCATTAGTTCCTTGACTGTGATTGGAATGTTGGCAGCTATCACTTACACAGTAAGTTGCTATGCAAATGTGTCAGCTTTTTACATTCATGATACTTGCAGTTACCACAGGCTATACCTGTACAGAAAACTGTCATCATGGTTAATAGCTCCAACAGTGTCTTCTAGATCTGGGTTTCCATAGTTTGAAATACTACTTCTAAGTTCTTGGAATGAGGAATAACTTTTCTGCCGCAAGTTTAAGAGCTGCTGTTTCAGTATTTGAGCACAGATCAGACTTAGTGTCAATGTTTCTGCAAGGGAAGGTCACATTATTCCTTATGGCTTTTAACACATATTCACTGGCTCCTGTTCTTAAGCCCCTGTCTCTTTCTCCACCCAACAGCAGAGAACTAAATATTGCTTTTTTATTTGTTGAACTATGGCATAACCTAGACTTGGTTAGTCTGTAATACTGAATATAACCTTTACTACAAGTCTGGGAAGTCCCACTTCCCTAAGCCTCAGGCAGAGGTTGGCTCAGAGTATAGCTTCTCAGTCTCTACCAGTTTGGACTACTCCACTCCTGCTGCTTGCAGGAGGAGAAGCATGATTCTAAGAATGCTAACTGTTTTTGTCTTGATAACTTCCCACTTCTTCACATTGTGGATTTTTTTTGCTGTTTTAGTCTTGTATAAAAAAAATCACCTGTAGATAAGATGAAGATTTCAGTGCACAAACTCTGTGTGGAATTTTCTGTAATGCTTGCCTCTGACTTCAGACATCTGACAAGTAGTTAGGCTCCTGTATCTTTTACCCAGCCTTCTGCATGCCTATCAAATTGTTTGTCCCAGTTTCTAAGGATGGGAGACCTTTCTGCTTAGTCATCAAACCATTGTTTGATAATTGGTGGTAGATTTTTTTTTTTAAGCACAAATAGAGTATCTTTGTATCAGAGTGAATGCAAGAACAAAGACACCTACTTCAAAATTTCCCACAAATGCTCAGGAGATGATGGTAAAAAGGGTAGAGAAAATAGACGGGGCACAATGTGTGGCATATCAATTCTCTTGTCTCTGCACAGAGGTGATTTCAGATCTTTGGTTTATACTAGTGAAGAGTTGAGGATTTGTAGTACAGAAATCACTGAATTTTTTTGATGTTCCCTTGGCTTCCTCAGTCTATTCCATTGCCAGTGTTGGAATTGTACTGTTAAAGGGAAGCTAAGAACAGGTGTGTTTGGTCTTCTGTATACTCATATTCACCCTTTAAAGAAAAATCTATTTTAAATGAACATCTCATGAAGGTTGAATGTAATAAATGATGTTACCAAATACTTTCATACCTAATTAAGGATGGTTTAACATTGAATGCCTACTATAACAGCAAATACCAAGAATAAATAGGAATGCTGTGCCTGCACTGATGGAATTTGACTGATTTAATCTTAAAAGGCTGTTTGTGGAAGAGTACCATGAAATAGATGAATCAAGTGGTTCTATTTAAGTTGCTTGAAGTGCAATGTATCTGTTCTACAATTAGTATGTTAACAATGTGGCCTTCGGTGTGAAGAGTTAGATTATGGCTGTTCTGAAACTGAACTTACGCATTGTGGTAATACACAATGCTGTGAGAAGTTAAAGAGGCTTCGGTACTGGCAGCAGGCAGTCTTGTATTTGAGTAGATAACTGAGAGCAAAACCTCACTTCTGCATGTGTGTGCTCCTAAGTTTTCTCTAAAAGTATATTCTCCTGCTTTCCCAGAGGAGGGATGCAGGGGTGAGCTGTTCTTTAGATTGTAAATGGCTACAGTTTAAATTATGGAACTAACAAACTTACACCAATGACTAATTTAGTTAAAATCTTTAAGAGTGCCATCAGTATTGATCCAGTGTCCAGATTGATTTAACATATTACTCAGAGGTACACATTGAGCTATTCATGCAGCAAAGAACAGACTTCTTACCAGACTGCTCAATACATTTGCTATGTTTGGATTTTTGGGGGGAGAAGGGAGCAAATGTGGGACAACACAAATTGGAGTGTCATGCTGGACCAAAGTTGCTGATGACTGAGAACTTGTGTTACTGAGTATGATAGAAAGGTAGATAATACTATAGTTCAATGTGATTGTCACATGAGCTTGCTGGTTTTCATTTTCTATGGCTTCAAACATCAAAAATTTGATGCAGTGACACATACAGAGAAGAGGGGTTTTTCTGCTTTTTTCCTCAAACTATGAGAATTTTGCTGTTGTGAGCTTCTCCCCAGCCTTTGAATGGGGTAGCATGAAATACTCTAAAGCCAAAGACACTGAAGAATTAAAACATACTTGATACAAAATTCCTGAGTTCCTCAATTTCTGTGAAATACTAGTTATGCATTTGAGGAGAGATTAGTAATACATATTGAATCTCAAAACATATCATCCATCAAGGAAAATAACTGGGATGGTATTAACATAGAAATTAGCAGCTTAAGGAGTAAAAGCTGCTTCTCCCAGGGAAGGTCAGGTCTTCCTCAACACTACTTTCAGTGATGACTTAATACAAAAGATGGTGTATGTTTTTGCAGATGCTGTTGGTTAAAAGCAAGAGTTATTGTAAGAATTAAGTTTGAATTCAAGTTTTTTGCTTGCTATGAAATATTAGCTGTTGACTCCTGAAGATATTTGAATAAAGGAGCAAATTTAAATGTTGTATGGCATTTCTTAACACCATTCAAATGAGAATAGAAATGATATGCAAGAAGGGTGATTTTTGGAGGAGTAAAAGGAATGTTTAGAGAGTGGATCTTAACTCCACACTTCAAGTAGAAAATAAATTGGCTTGTTCTGTTTAGCTTTTCCATGTGATGACATTTGGGACAGTCCTGCAAAATGTGCCAACTGTGGCTTCTCTGGAGCTATAACAGTGTCTAGCTGTGGTCCATGCTTCTTGAGTGTGAACCTTTTTCAGCAGTGTTAGCCATCAGTAGGAGAAACAGTGTTTCTCTATCACTTGACTGCAGAAGGAGGTGAAAAGTATCTAGCATGAGGCTAACCATTTTGCATATATAAGGATAAGCTAGAGCAGGCATCTTAGTTTAGTATTTAAACCTTATTAAAGTCTGTAACAGTAAAATTGTCCCTGAGATCTGCCCTATAAACTTTTGTTCTATTAGTTTTGTTACTGCTGTGTCACTACAGCTGTTCCAATGAGCAGTTATTCTTCCTAAGGTACTTCTTTTACTAGAAGGTAGGCACACAACTGAATTTTCTGACTTTTCCAAAAGCTTAACTTTTTATGGAGTGTAGCAAATTTACAGGTTAGGACTAAAAAAAAAATTAATTAAATGTATGGTAAAGCAGAATATTTTTATTATCACAGCGTGATTTGTTTCAAACTGAGTATAACAGGTTAGATGAGTACTGTTTCTGGACCTTATTGATATTGCTTCAGCACCATTTTTTTTAAAAGTAAATCAAAATTCTGAAAGCAGGTTTATAGACAGATATGCATAACACAACTTCTAAAACTTCAGAAGCGGTATTCTGAAAAATACTTGAACTAAACTTTTCAGAGTAATGCTTCCCCCTTCAGCTCTTGACATGCTGCTTACTATACTGTTACAATATGCTAACACCTTTTGTCAGTGATGTTCATTTCCCAAATTTCCATTGGGAAGCCAAACCTAACCCACATTGAGGGTATCCCATAAGAGCCACATAGAGAAGCTTATGAAGTAAGAGCTGCATGAGCAGACAGGTTGAATGGAAAAAATGACTGGATGGCTGGGCCCAGTGTATGGTGATCAGTGGCATGAAGTCTAGTTGGAGGCCAGTCACTAGCAGTGTACACTGGAGTCAATAGTGGGTCCAGTCTTGTTGACCATCTTCATTAATGGTCAGGATAATGGGGCAGCGTGTGCTCTGAGCAAGCTTGCATGTAACACAACTGGGAGGAGTGGCTGATACTCCAGAGGGTTGTGCTGCCATGCAGAGGGACCTTGACAGCCTAGAGTAATGGGCTGACAGAAACCTCTTCAAGTTCAGCAAGGGGAAGTGCAAAGGCCTGCAGCTGGAGAGGAACAAACCCAGGGGCCGATATATGCAGAGGACCATCTAGCAGGAAAGCAGCTATGAAGAGAAGGACCTGGGGGTTCTGGCAGACACAAAGTTAAACTATGAGCCAGCAAGGTACCCTTGCTGCAGAGACAGGTAATGGTATCCTGGGCAGCATAGGAGGACTATTGCCAACAGGTTATTGGAGATGATACTTTCCCTCTACTGAACTGAGGCCACACAGAGTGCTGTGTCCAGTTTGGGGTTGCCCAGTACAAGAGAGAGCTGGAGCTACAGGAGATGGTCCAGTGAAGGGCTATGAAAATTAAGGGACTTTGTTCCTATTAGGAAAGGCTGGGAGCTAGTGCTGTTTAACCTAGAGAAGAGGAAGGCTCAGGGGAAATCTTACCAGTGTGTACAAATATCTAAAGGGAGAGTGTGAAGAATATGGAGCCAGGCTTTTTTCAGTGGTGCCCAGTGGTGGGACTGGAGGCAAAGGCACAAAATGAAGCACAGGAGATTCCCTCTAGACATAAAAAACCCTTTTTTTTTTTTTTTTTCCCCTGAGGGTGGTGATCACTGGCACAGGTTGCTCAAATTGTGGAATCTCTCTCTTTGGAGATATTCAAGAGCTGTGTGGGCATGGTCCTGGGCAACCTGCTTGAGCAGGAGTGTTGGACCAGATGATCTCCAGAGGTCTCTTCCAACCTCAGGGGCTTTGCAGTCTGTCTGCTATGTGGACCTGCAGGATTTAGCAGTGGTACCAATGGGTGGCACTTATGGTGTGAGATGTCCTTCCTGTTTAACCTTGGCTTTAGCCTATGAAAAGCTTGAGGGGGACAGTGATTGTCAATAACACTGGTTCTTTATTGGATTAACTTATTTCCACAATACTGCTTTTACTGTTATAACCTCATTTAACTCATGTTGGATAACAAGTTGTTCAATCACAGCTGTTATTTTGTGAGAAAAGTATTTATTAGAGTTTCTTACCATTTTCACCTCAGTGTAACTAATATTCAAGAAAATATAGTGGACGCTTCGGAAAAACAGTATGCAATGTCTTCAGAGAAGTAGGCAGTTCTCTGTTTTTAGTAACTACTAACTCTTGAAAGACTGTGCTATGTTAAAGGATAGTAGTAATTTTAAAGTAGTTTGATAGGTGGCAATTTTCAGAAACTGCTTGTGGAAGTAGAGAATGTCTGTTCTGGGGGGGAAAAAAGCCAAACCAAACACTTAAGCAATAAAAATTACTTTTTCCATAATTTTATGACTTTAAGAGCTTGCCTGCGCAAGAAGCAAATTTGCATGCATCTGCAAATGGATGTAAAACTATAGACGTGGGTTTTTTAACCACAGAAGCTGCAGTTATCTTGCTTGTGACTGACTTTGAGCTTATTAGCATGGTCTTTTAGAATATAATAAAACTCACAGTTCATGTTTCATTTCCTTCCCAAATACACTGAAAAGTAGTCTTTCTTGACATTGATATTTCAGAAGACTGAGGAAGGGAGGGAAAGATACAACTGGGGAAGATGTGTATTCTAAATTTGTAATTTTTTTAAGGGGAAATAATAAAATAGTGGGTTTATCAAAAGTGTAGATGAAGTCTACAAATGTTCATATCCCAGATGCATTAATATTATTGACAAGAGCATAAACAGATGTAGTGTTTTCTCAAGTACATGCAATGTTTAAATGAGTGACATTATTTAAATTTAGTGCTTAGTGTGGCTCAATTTTCAACACAACCTTAAACTGACAGTTTTCTGTTTTAAAGCTTTAACACAAAGTCTACTTTTTGGAGCTATGTAATGCATAAAACTGAGTACACCACTTGATATTTAACATGGTTTTCTAAAATGTGAACAAGTGATCCTTGGGGGTGCTCTGCAAATCCATGACCTTGATGATTTATACTGACAGCTTTGCATGTCTATAAATGCAAAATATAACAAGAAAATGATAAATTAGGGCTGCAATGCTTTGTTTGAAACAGTTTCACAGATGATGTAGTTTGCATCTATTCTTTCAGTAATGTGTTTTGCATTGAAATGGTTATACATTGCCTTAGGTAGTAATACAATAGTTATTGTCAGCTCCAGATTGCTATTTGAATTCAAGGCAGAATAATTTATTACTTACAATGATAGGCAGATTAATTTTTGACTGATCTTGTGCATCTCATTTACCATGTCCTTGAAGGATGATTATAATTGGCTGTAATTTTTCCAAAACATTTAATAAACATTATTTGATTTCTTATGAAATTGTAGAGTGATCCTTTTTCTTGCATCCTGAAAGAGATGTTACAAAGCTCAGTTTGTCTACCAGTGAATTTAATGACCTTTTCAAATCTAATTTTTGTCCAGAGTATGATTTACTTTTCTTGCAGTTGACTTATTAACAGCCAAAAAGCTTAAAACCTTTTATCTGTCTAAGCAAAAAAGCACTCATTTACTACTGATTTTAAGTGGACATCAAATTGTTATTGAGAAATCCAGAAGTTAGTGGCATTCATAGTCATTACCACTTAAATTCAATGTCAATTCTTAATCAAATAACTACATTGCTTTAGTGTTCGCTTCTCATGAAGCAGTGAACAACTGATATAGCAAACCAATCTGAGTGTTCGTTTCAACAGCCTGTTTCCTACTACACTCTTGAACTGTAGATGTTAAATGACTGGATCAATGATGGTTTTGTACTTTGAGATTTTAGAGTTGCAGCTTGAAAGGAGGTTAAACTTTTGGTGGTTGATGGTCTTCTAAGCCTGATTGAGCAACGCAGATCATGGCAACTGGGCAGAATAGTTGTGCTCAGTATTACAGCGGACTCAGAGTTAACTTTTGTGCTTGCTGCACATATCATCTGCAAAAGTTTACTGTGCACAGTAGAGCTGTAGTATGGAAGCTGTCATACTTGGTTTCAGCATCTTACAAACCTCAACAGCATTTTTTTGTCCACTTAAACATTGACAAATGAAACATTAATATGAAAAATGAAGGTGAATATGTGGCAAGATACTGTAGTTACGAATGTTAGAGAAATGGATAAGCAAGTACTCAGTGAACTGTTCATTTTGTATACAACAGATCACACAAGAACTGTCGATCTAAACATACCAGTTCAGCTTGGTCAGTCTGTTCTGTGCTTTGAGGGTTTTTTATTAGAAATATTACTCAAATTTTTGTGCTTTTATAGCAGTTGAAGATGAGATACTAAAACTTCCCATGAAAGAACTGAGATTTTACTAGTTAACATTGTTCTAAGCTGTATGGTGTGAGCTTCCCCTGCCCAAAAAAACCAACCAGCCAAGTCTGTCTATGAGATAGTCTGCCATCTTCAGATGTATTTAGGAGGCTTTCATCCTTACTCTTCACAATTTAGGGAGGATGTGTGAACAACTGTCACAGTTTGCTGTGCTCAATGGTGTTTGGGAAATAAGATTCTTGAATTCCAATCTTTATTGTTAGGATGTTAGTATGTGTAGATAGCCAGAGGTGGAGACATTTCTTTAATGTGCGGAAATAGATGACTATTACTTGTAGAGTCAGGTTACTTTTCAAGAAAACTGAGATTTAGGTGCACAGAGAAGAAAGATACAGTTTTGAGAGAGGTGGAGTCCTAGATCCTCTTGCACAAGCTCAGAGGTGCTGCCTGTATTGGTATGACATAGGAAAGTGTTCCACACTTGAGACTACGTAATTGGACTAGCTTATCTGCTCCATCAGAAGCAGTGCTAGCAAGGGTGCCTTGTATCATTATGCAGTAGTGTTCAGTATAGGCAACTGAACTGTATCAATTGCTATGAGGGATAAAAGGTATCATAATGTGACTTCCCTCATGCTTACTGTAATTCAAATAAAAAGGTAATTAGTCTATGAATACAGAAAATCTCTTCTATACCAAAATATTCTTGGAATGGAGGGGTATTTTATGAGATGTTCATATTAAAACTATCCAACTTGTACTTCACTTATTTCTTTAAAGTATTTAGCATATCCTAAGCTAGAGTTTAGCTGTCTAACTTGAATAGATGCAATTTTGATCACAGTCTAGTTTGTAGAATTGAACTTTTTGTCTATCATGGTCACACTTTCATGTGAAGTCTTGAAACAAGCTGTTGTAAGAAAATAGAAATTTGAATATTTGTATGTTAAATTTTGAGCATTTCTTCTTATGCCTCGTATACAGTGATATAATAATTCTCTATCTTTGGCTGTTTGTGACTTCACTAGAGGGCAGTGCTATGCAAGAAATGTTTGTCAGTATTAATTTCTACACTTTCTGCACAAGATTATATATACACCTTTTAAAACACCTCAGTCATAGCACTTAATAACCACATCTGCTTGATGTGTGGACCTCCAAAAATAAATGGAATGGGGAGTCTTTCTGCTATGCTACTCAAGTACTTTCTGATAATGACTTGAAATCACACGTTTAACTCTTAAAAATATCTTTAACCAGAAAAAAGTCACTAAACTACCTTCAATTATCATGCTGATTGTGGAGCAAACTGATCAGAAGCAATCTACCTGTTCTATTTAATCTCTAATAAGGACAGATTATCCTGTTTGGGCCACAAAATAATAATTAGACTGTATGTTATTAGCTAAACATAGCAGATGTAGAAAGTGAAACATAATCAACGCCTAGTTGAACTATAATGCCTGATGGCTTCTGTCTTTTTGCACTTGGTGTTCAAAGTTAGCTTTAACTCATGTAGACCTCTTCTAAGGGTATTTGCTGTATTAATTTCAATGTTCTTTCTTTTCCTGTGCTTGTCATGACTGATCGGTGTGCTTATGACACACCCTTTCCAGTGGAAATCTTTGGTAGCATGTGCAATTTAAAAATGTTAAACTAGCAGTTACAGTTCCCAGTGGAAAAACCTTTCTGGATCTTTTTAATACTCAGGGATTTGTGCCTGATGCAGTTGCTTGCTGCAACTTCTATAAAACATGATTTTGCAACTGTTTCAATGTTGCTTGTTTTCTGACTTCTGCATGAGTGACTATTAACACCCTGGGTGACTAGTAAGAAAAGTATTCTTTATCTTGCTGTGGACTTTGTGAGTTTAGCAAGTTTAAAGTATTGCAAGATGCTCAGTATGCAAGAGAACAAAGGATCAGGGCAACTCTTCCATCTAAATCTTAACTGTGGAATGACGGAAGGACAGCTTGACCTGCTTGCAGACAGGATGAGAAGGAAAGGGACACTAAAGTGAAGGTTAACCAAACTGGAAGCAATGCTCAAGTAATCTCTAATGAGGTATTTTAGTGCTCTGTGTGGAGCACAGAGTATATTTGGGTTCAATGTCATGCTGAGGCAACAGTTAAAGTATGCTTCTCACTGTTCTTCAGTGCCTACTGATACTGCATAAACAATATTGAACTAATTGTTGTGTCATGTGAGTTACAGGCTCCTGCTTTACTGATGACAGATTTCTTTGCAATTTCCTGTCTTGGGCCTAGCTACCACTTCTGTGAATAACAAACAAGGGAGAAGTCTTAAGAGTTTTGTTTAGACTGTTCTTTATATAGGTTAGGTAAGCTGGGATTTCTGTTGCTTTGCTTAAGTTGTTCTGACTTGTTTGGTTTTTTTCTCTTCTCCTTTAGTGTAGCAGTCCATCTACTTCAAGAAATCTATGAAGTCTAAATAGGAACTTATCCATCCAGAGATACTATCTGTATTGCCTGTGGTAGACTGAAATCAGACAGCTGCTCACAGATGATGCCTCTAACTTGTACTTACTAAGTAGTGAGCTCCTTGGGCTTGGCTTTCCAGCCCCTAAGCTAACTGATAGGGGTGATCTCTTATATGGATCACTTGAGAGGATTCAGGCGAGGGGAAACTTCTTTAAAAACAGTTGTTTTAACTACAGTTTTAGAATTTTTTTTCTACTGTAAAATGGGGTTTCAGTGAAGCTGATAAGGGACATTAGTAACAGCAGAGATAGCAGCTTGAGACTTTAAAGACCTAACCATGAAGTATGTATTATCAGGTATCAGCCTGAACAGTTAGTGTTTAGTACTAGAATCAGTTAATTTTGAAGAACCTATGTGGAAAAAACATCCATGTATGCTGTAGTTGCCTGTTACATATGGATGACTGTTTTTACTCTTCAGTGCAGTGCCTCTTATCTGACTTAACACTTCTAGGCAAGAGTTGCCTGAAAATAAGCCCTGGAAATAGTTCAGTGGTATAAATATGTCAAGACTTACTTGTTTTATCAAAATTCATGTACCTAAATTAACTTGTCTTAATTGCTTTAAAGGCTCTTCTGATCTGTTTTTATTCATATTCCAGACTTTGTACCAACAACTTATTCCAGATCTGAGCTGTCTCTTGGCTTTAGCATACAGCTTTGGTTTTCCTGTGCTATCTTCAGTACACAGCTTGCTTGTTTGATGCCCAAAATAATAGCCCATGACTAACAACACTTGCACTAACCCAGGGAATTAAGTTTAAGGCTGCCCTGAACAAAGTTTTATCTACATCATCTCAAAGAGAAAGGCAGCCCTGAAGCTGAGCTAATAGAGCTTCTTTTCAGACCTGTGACACATCACACAAGATGACTCATCTTTCTGTCCTTCATTCTATATAGTGATGTCTTGAAGGACTAATGTGGCATTTTCCTCAATGATGATGGGAGGCTTACTTGCATAATCATCTCACTATTAGCATTTTTTGTATCCAAGCAAGGAACTTTGGCTTTAACACTAGAGCAAGCTTCACATTCAAGTATGTAATTCACATCTGCAAAACCAGCAAAACAATGCATCACTTCAAGAATTGCATTTTACTGTGTAGAAACTTGGATTTAGAACTCTGAATTTTATTCCGTAACTATTTCTGTTGAGTAAATACTTGTAATCTGTTAGTTCATGGTAGTTGTTTGAAGACCAGGTGAAAGCCTCTGCTTAATGGTGGAATCTAATAGATTCTAAGCTTAGTTTTGTAAAATGGTGTAGGCCTGTTGTCATAGCAACCTTTTATTATATGTGTTTCTACATGCTGAATGTCTTTGGCTCTGGCTGGAAGTGTTTTGGGTATGTGGAGGAACCTTGGTTAGATTGCAGCCTGCATTCTAATTATGAAATTAGATGGTGTTTATACTTTCATCTAAATCCTGGAATTACGCTTTGAGCAGTGAAGTGATCTGAGTGAGTTCTTCAGGGTCAGTATGGGCCCAATACTATTCAGTCTTCATAAATGATCTGAATGATCGAGTTGAGTATATAATCAGATATACTTTCAGAATGATATCAGACTGGGAGAAGTATATACAACAGCATGAAGAGCTACCATAGAGGCATTGACAGGTGGGAAGATTGGGCCAACAAGAATAGCATCAGGTTTAGCAGATGTTAAGGTCTTCTCTTGGAATGGATTAATTCCAAGCAACAGTTCATGCTACTGTCTGACTGTCTAGGGGATGGGCCTACTGAAAAGGACATGAAAGTCCTAGTGGACAGCAAGCTGAGCCTGAGCCAGCAATGAAAGGCGAACAGTGTACTGGACTTGCATCAACAAGAGCATAGCCAGTAGTGGGATGTGATTATACCACTGTACTTGGCAATTCTAAAGCCACCCCTGGGAATACAGTGTCTTGGTTTGGTCCCTCAGTTTCTTAAACTGTAGAACTGTAGAAGTTCCAGTGGAGGCCTGTGAAAGTGATTAGAGAGTTGGAGAATGCAGCCTATAAAGAAAAACTGAAGGAATTCTTTTTTCATCCTAGAGTATTGTTCAAACAATTTACTGATCAATGTCACTCTGAACATAAGGAGCCTAATTCCACAGTAAGTTAACAAGGCTGTCAGACGGCTAAACTTACATTTCATGCTTTCGTAGCCTATAATACTTGGGGGAATGTTTCTTGAAATCATGGAATATTGTTGCTTGCAGAGTGAAACAGAAGTTTGTGGGCTCAGTGGCAGATATTCGTATTGAAATGGTTCTTAATGGAAATAGTGAATGTGGTTTTGAGCTACAATAATAGTACATAAGACCCCTTCATTAAAGGGGCTTAGAACTGCTGTATTGAAAAACACACCAAAAGAAATGGGACAGTGTCTTGCTTTGAGTACAATGCATGATTAAGGGAACGACCAGTGCAGCTTATGAACGTTTAGAGAACACTGAGGATATTGAAGAGGTGGAGCAACATTTATTAAGGATTAAAACAAAGGTATGGTCTTTACTGTTCTCACTTAGTTTTTTTTTCTTGCATATGTTTAAGTAGGCTTTTAAGCAGGTCAAATCAAGTCTTGTGTACAGAAAGCTCATGTGATCTAATGGTATGTATGGTGACATTTATAACACACTAGCACTTGTGTTAAAACTATTCTCAGTATGAAATGTTAAGCTGTGCTCAAAGAAGGGAGTGATATTCCTGTGAAAATCTACAAACTACACATTTCTGAAGTTAACAAATGTTCAGATATCAAGCACTCTAGTAAAATTGTATGTGTTAATTATGATTAAGAGGAAGAAAAAACTTACTGCTGAGCTCTGCACCAAGAACAGACTAACACCAATGGCCTGCTGCCCATAGTAAAACAAATAGAAAGCCTTTAGCTAATGTCTTTAAACTGCTTGGAGAAACTTCTGATCTTGGCCTAGATTTACAAGACTCATAGGGTAGCAGGGAGGAAATAGTGGCATTTTCTTGTTTACCTCACCTCATATCTGTTTCTTATGTTAGTGGAAAGCTTACAGACTGCTTTGGAGAAATCTGGACATGGTGTTGATGTGGAAGCTGGCAAATGCTTTGAATGATATAGGATTTATAACTACAAGTAAATGCCAACCAAATTTATGAATGTGAATGGATATTGAAGCAGTCTTGGAATGTAACTGAGTTTACATGATCACTGAGCTTCTGCTGTGTCTTTACTGCAGATTATTTAGTAAACCAGGTACTTCCTACATAATATCATGTTAAAAGTAAGTTGAAGACTACTGGCTACAGAAGTTGTGTATTCTCTGCTTCTAAAACTATGTAACTCCAATGTCTGGAAATTCCTTTTGATTATGATCTAAAGTGGGAAAACTTAAGGTTTTGGTAAACTAAACAATTTGACAAAAAACCAAGGGCTAGCTTGATAAATCTTCATTGGGCTGTGCTTATATAAAGTCTTAACACATGGTATTGTCTCAGTGATCATGAGATGCTTGAGTACCATTGTTCCAAATGTAGGATGCTGGAATCTGCATAGTGTTTGTTATATTTTGCTCAAAAAAGGAAAAGAATTGATTGCCCTAGTAAAAGTCTGTAGAAGGAGGGTGGGAGGAAAAAAAAACTTGGCAGTACTGCCTTATAGCTACAACATACAGCAGCCTTATCAGATGAAAATATGACAGAAAATTTGAGTATGTGTTTCCTTTTTATTTTAGGCATATGGTATGTCAGCTTTGCCTCTAAACTTGATTAAGGGAACGACCAGTGCAGCTTATGAACGTTTAGAGAACACTGAGGATATTGAAGAGGTGGAGCAACATTTATTAAGGATTAAAACAAAGGTATGGTCTTTACTGTTCTCACTTAGTTTTTTTTTTCTTGCTTGCTCACTAGTTTATGGTCATGCTGTAGAGATTTTTGTTCCATGAAGAATAGCATGTCGAAAGTGACTGTCTTGCAGTTATTTGGAAACAAATGTGGTCACTTGTGTAGTAGTGATCACGTTTTTTATCTGTTCTGCAGGAGTGGTTATTTATGTCTAGCTATTAATGATATTGATGAGCTAAATGCAAACTTCTCACTTCTTCATTCCTGCTTGGATATATGGAAGACACACTGTAGAAGTTAAGAATAGTAACCTCACTTGTTGATATTTAATGAGTTATCAACACTGGATACTTGCCACACAGAGCTGTCATGAGTTAAATTAATCAAACTATTAATCATCTTTACGAATAAATAACAGTCTGATATATGCTTGCTTTGCCGTTAATGTACCTTGCTCTTAAATAATTTCTTTAGGAAAAGTGTGCATATGAAAACGTCTTTTCTGAATCCTAAACATCTGTAGGCTTTTAACACCATTTGTAAACCCATGATGGCTTTGCAGCTCCCTTGAAATGCTGTGCCTAATGTAAGCAGGACACTTCTAACAACCTGAGAGTGCAAGCTGAAGGAAGATAAGATTTCTCCTTTACATACAAGATGCTGGGGATAATCTCCCACCCTTTTCCAACTCATTTCAGATAATGGTTTGACCAGTGTTTTCATAGCCCTGAGTGGGGGGGCGGGGTGTTAAGATGCCTCGCTCTCATCCTGGCTGTCCATCTGTGCTGTTGTGTCCTCTGTGATAGTAGACTTCAGCAGTGTTGAAACAGTTCCAACAATCTTCCCTCGATACTTGGCTACCTCTACACAGTGTAGGCACTGGCAATATTCTAGAAATCTTCTTGCATAATGAAAGCTAAAAAGTAGTCTCCCTCACTTTAAAGTTTTGGTTTTTATAGAGTACTATTACAACAAAGGCATCTGTATTACTGGAATTGATATAAAAATAAGAACCCACTGAAAAATGTAACATTGCGTATTACAGAAGAATATGCTGGATTATAAGAGTTTGCAAGCAACTGGTCTTTTTTCATCTAGCTAATGGAATCACAGAATGGTGGGGGTTGGAAAGGACTTGTGGGGATCCTGTAGTCCAACCCTGCCTTGCTAAAACAGGTTCACCTAGAGCAGTTTGGACAGAAATGTGTCCAGGCAGTTTTTGAATATCTCCAGAGAAGGAGATTCCACAACCTCTCTGGGCAGCCTGTTCCAGTGCTCTGCCTCCCACTAAGGAAAGAAGATTTTCCTCATGTGCAGGTGGAACTTCGTGTGTTCCAGTTTGTGCCCATTGCCCCTTGTCCTGTTGCTGGGCACCACTAAAGAGAGTCTGGCTCTGTCCTCCTAACACCTGCCCTTTAGATATTTACAAGCATTGATAAGATGCCCTCTCAGCCTTCTCTTTTCCAGGCTAAACAGACCCAGGCCCCTCAGCCTTTCCTTGTAAGAGAGATACTCCTCTGCCCTAACTCTCTTTGTAGCCCTCCATTGGACTCTCTGCAGTAGTTCCTTGTCTCTCTTGAACTGGGGAGCCCAGAACTGGACACAGTACTCTAGATGTGGCCTCACTGGGGCAGATTAGATGGGGAAGAAAACCTCAAACTGCTGGCCACACTCTTAATGCACCCCTGGATACCATTGGCCTTCTTGGCCACAAGAGCACGCTGTTGGCTCATGGTTAACTTGTTATGCACCAGGACTCCCAGGTCCTTCTCCACAGACCTGCTTTCCAACAGGTCAACCCCAAACAAATGGGATCATTAAGTACGAAGAGTAAAACATATGTCTATATTTTAAGGTATAAACTAATTTTTCTTGGTTTATGGATTATGGTCAGGATTCTGCCTCATTCTGTATTTGAAGACTTAGTTCTTCAGTTATATTTGCATGAAGTTGTGAAGAACTGTGTTACTTAATCTAATGAAAAGATTCAGTATGTTGTATGATCTTCTATTATATGTGGTTGCTATTTTTCGTTAGTGTCAAGGGTTAGAGCTGGGCTGGCTCCAGATGAATGACAGTTGCTCTCTATTATCCCCTCCGCCTTTCCCAAAGAGGGAAGAAGGAAAAGGAGCAAGAGAGAGAGTTATGGTTTGAAAAAGAAAACTAAAACTGCTTTAATGAGAGTAACAATAATAAAATGAGCTATGTACAATACTAATACTGAACCCAATCCCACTGATGGCAACCACATTGCCTTCACCACTGATACTGTAGGAAGGTACTGGGGAAAGCCGAGGCTGGACTCAGAGGTAGATGGGAGCTGGATTCTGGAACTGGATTCAGGAATGCACGGATTGGAATCAAAGGCAGAACGGACAGAGTCCTCATCAGGCACTGAGAGCTTGATCCTTGTGATAGCTCAGCTTTATACCAAATATGACATCTATGGGATGGAACACCTTGTTGGTCAGTTTAGGGTCACCTGTCCTGTCTGCTCCTCCCTGCAGGTGTGGCTTCTAACTTACTGCACCCCCACTGTGGTACACAAGATTTAGCAGTGACCTTGGTCTGCACAGGAGAAAGTATAAGCAAGAGCCTTTCTGCACACCAGTCCCTGGTGGTAACCATAAACATCAAGTGTTATCACCTCTAGAAGCAGACAGTCTGCAAAAATATGCCGTTAACTTCAGGCAGTGCAGTCACTTAGAGACTGAGCTGGAAAGTAAAATCTCTGAACAAAATTAGTTCTGTTCTAACTCAAACCAGGACAATTAGTCTTAAATGACTTGAGGTTGGACTGTTTTTGGAAAGTCTTTTTCAAGTCACTCAGGTGCTGTACAGGGAATGGAGAATATGTGTTCCTGTTAGAAATACTTTGTGATCTCCAGTTGAGGTGTTATATGTGCCTAGAATGTGGTCTTAGTCTTGTAACATTTTTGACAAATTTATCTAAGATTTGCTTTAACTTCATTGGGTGTGAAGTGTTTCACTATTTATAGGAAAACTCTTCTAAAATACAAGGAAAAAATTGAGTAGGGGATTTTAAAATTTGAAAATATGTAGTAGAGAATGTACTAAAATGGTAAGAATCCTTTACCTAAGCAACAGTTCATTATAAAGTAGCAGCAATTTTAGGAACAGTTTTGTTTCAGCTACATAAGGCCTATTTTGTTGCTCTTGCTTGTTAGCGTATAACTGAGACTTAAGGATGTGCTACTAAATTTACAACAGAGCGCAGTGGTGCCTATGTAGTATTTAGAGGCTCAGAATTAAAATAGTCTTAATCATCAAACAACTATCTGGTACATGTCTTGTTTGGATTTCTGTAAGGTTAATTTCGCATTGCTTGTCATTTTGCTTTTGTAGATACAAGAAATGTAGCTGAGTATCTTAGTGGAGATAGTGCTGGAGAGAAAATACAGATGCCAAGCTTAATATATTGGCTTAGTCATGGAATGTGATTGGAAGTGACCTCTGAAAGGTCATCAGGTTCAACCCTCTGCACAAAGCAAGGACCCCTTTCAGGTTAGATCAGGTTATTCAGATCACGTGTGGACATTTTAAGAGTTTCTAGCCATGGAGACTGTCCACTTGTTAAGTTTTAAACATCCTCCTTGTGAAGAGTGGTTTCTACTACCTAATGGGAATACCCCTCATTGGCAGCTTGTGACTTTTGCATTTCATTCTCTTGCTGTGCATAGAAAAAGTATGGATTTCATACTACAAAGTCTGTAGAGTTGTTTTAACTCATTAAACTAGATGTCAAGTTTATTGTCTTGATTCAATGTCCCTAATCTCCTGCACTATTTTTTGGTAACCAGTGCAGAGATGGTCGGCCTCTGTCTTTAAGGGATAGACGAACTGTACAGCAACTAGAAGATAGACTAAGGACACTTCGAAGGAGAGAGAGGCATCTGGAGTCTATTGAGAAAAGCTGGTGGACAAAGTTCTGTGAAGCTATCCGACCTCTAAAGGTAAAACTTTTTCTCGCTTTTTGAGACTTAAATTGGATTAACTTCCAACTTTCTTCTTCCCATGTAAATCATAGGTTAAATTTATCAATTACCATCCTGAATATCAATTGCTTTTTTATTACTGGTATAGTACACAATGCCAGCCTGATAGCAAGCTCTGTTCAAGTTCTTGGAAAACCTTTTATTTTGCTGAAAACATGATTAAGATTAAAAGGAGCAAGTCCTAACTGTCTACTATGGTGCCACTGCCATAGAAAATCCGAGTATCTTTTCCTCAGGCATGTGAAAATGGGAAGAAGGAAGAATTCTGTAGCTGTTAGGTAGCTTAAGTTAATCTAAATTACATGTAGCCAGCAGAAATGAGGAATGCTTTGATGAGAATATATACATTTGGAATGAGCATCTTGCCAATTACTTGATGAATAGTAAGCTAGTTGCATAGAACTGATGTCTTGATACTTAACCAGTGCAAAGGAGACTGTTACTGGCTCAAAGCTTTGATCTTGGTCTTTTTGATCTTAGGGCTTTGATTTTAGTAGATACCTGGTTTTAAAACACCCAGTACTTCTATGAAATGGTATTGCCATGTAAAGTATTTTTTACAACTAGATATAGGAAGAAATTTTAGCATTACTTTAAACTGTAGGTGGCATTTCAAAGTGATGTGGCAAGGGAGGGCTATAAGCAATTTCCTCTAATGTCATTGTTTATTGTTAATGCTGAGTACCATTGGGCTGAAATTGCAGTTGAACAAAAGCTTTCAGTGTGAAAGTCTTAGTAGAGTTATCTTTCTATGATACATCAGAAATCCAGACTTTGCCCTTTCATTTAAAGGACAAATATCCCTTAACTATTCATTTTAAAAGTTTGGATGCTTCCTTTGGTTCAAAATAGCTTGTGTCATTTCTTTAACTTTTCACATTAATTTTAAATTGGAGAAATGCATTGGGCATATCTATTGTCTGTAGGATTTTAACAGTTCATTATGTTCTCATAGGATAGCGTACAATGTGACCAGTTACAGATTATCACTTACACTCAGGATGGCATTCTAGTGTGTCTTTATTCTTGTGGTTCGAATGCTTTTTATTCTCAGTAACTGTGACACTAAATTATTGACTTAAGAATTGCAGACTAAAGAGGAGTTGCAGGTGGATAATTTTTCCTGATATTTTCACTTACAATAGGGATTGTGCTATGAAGCATGTTACAAAACTTGTTTACTTTAACTTTTCCTTGAACTGTCCTGTGAAGGTGATAATGTCCATCACTTAACTTAAGTCTTGCAGGACTGTTTCACTGTTAATAGTATCAGAATTGGTTTTGCACATATATAACCTCTCAATTGTTCAATTAGTGGCTTTCATGAAAAGAAGGAAATATTTTGATATCCATATATAATACTTTTTTCAATGTAGAAGTGTGGGAAATATCTTAGAGCTTTGCTTATTGCATTACAACACTTGTATCTTTAGTGCAACTTGTATATTGTTCAAGAATGTGGCTATTTCTCAGACTACAAGAGAAATTCCATTTGTGAGGCAAGAACTAGATATGGAGAACACAGTTTCTGCTTTGTGTTTGGGGTGGTCAGGTTTACACAATTTGCAGACTCTTACTGGGTCTGACAGATGAGAATAATGTGTTCAGGAATAGCACATAGTCTTGGAGGTCTTTTACAATGTTAACTTAGTGTCTACATTCAGACATCTATAATCGTTGTCTTTGCATAGTGTACTACAGTATTATTACTTTATTTTGTTACTGGTAAATATCTATTAGCGATTTGTTAAAGACAAGTTTTTTTCCTCTGAAGAGTAAGCTGTCTTTGACATCAAGTAAATTCTGAGAAAAATTGTTTTGCTCAAAGCTAAATCAAACTAAAGATGAAGCTGTTAATTTTTCAACATGGAAGATCCCAAGGAAGTGAGTAATGGTCAGCATAGGGTTGTCAAGTAATGTCAAACTAGTCTTAAGTTTTATTCCTATGAAATATAACCTTTCCCGTAGATAACAAATCTACTGCTTCTCCTTTCTTTTTTTCCTCACACTTTCTTCTGATACTCTTAGCAACAAGAGAAATGTGGTATACTCTAGGGTAGGTATAAAAACTGTTTAGGGTAAAAAATAACCTCCAGAGCACATAGTTAAGTTTGCCCAAATATGAGCAAGACTATAGGTTGCCAAACATGGAAGCCTACTCAACAATGCTAAGTTGAGAGTATTGCATCAGAGATGCTGTAGATGAGTAATACAAGAAAATTAAGTCTTCTATTTTGAAGACTGAGACCTGGGTGAACAGAGCATGCTCATGTGTCTTACCTTGAGCAGAGACTTTATACTTGGACTAATGTCAATGATTATGTAGGCTACTACAGAGAGAACAGTGTTCCCTTGATAGAGTGGTACACTTGAACTCTAGCAAGGAAGAGATAAACTGTTCTCTCTGATTGTAAGGATAATGAGGACTGTATAGATGTGTCAGTCTCTCCACCTGCTGCTGAAGGCCTTCAGAGAAATATAGGTTCAGTTAATTCTGTCCTGAGGAATACCTTACTTAGCCCTCCATTCTCTTTTTTTAAGGGGCTTTTGATTACATGATTATCTTAGTAACACTGTAGATGAAGCAATGTAGCTTGACTTGATGTCTGGGAGCAGGGGTAGGTGCAGAGCTCTCTGAATATCTTGAGGACGATGTGGGGATCAGGGGAATATTTAGGATGATGAAGGGAGATAGCAGGGAAAACTATATGCAGAACATGTATAATGTCAGAAAAGACTTATCAGCATGTGACTTGATTATGTGCAGTAGCAGTGGGAAAACATATCAGTCAATTGAATATTTCCAAATTTTTTGGGCTGACTTACCAAACTAAAATGCAATTCAGCTTTTCGCTATGACCTAGAAGTAGCATGCTTCCACTTTAACTATTGAGAAATGCCTACATTGACATTTTTGGTTTGCTTTTTTCTTATCCATGTCTTTTAATCCCATGTGTTCAAATGTAAAACAAAGCTTTAAGTAATCCAGTTCTTACTGCCTTCTGCTTCAGCTGCTTCCTTATTTGCCCATGCAGAGGCTATTAAGATGCTAAAGGAACTAATTTCAGGCAGCGGTGTAAGTTGTATTAGGTGTTATTTCAACTCATTGTTTTTGTAATATCTGCAGTCTTGCATAAAAATATGGTTCATTGTTTTTTGGCAGTTACTGGTGTGCATACTAGGTTGTACAACAGATTGTAGATTAGAAGACCCAAGCAGACAGAGGGGATCAAAGTCGTAAGTGCAAGGCAGCACCTCTGAAACCTGTTCTGTAGCAAAAGTTCAAGTACAAATGTGTATGGGGTCTGTGTTTTTTGTAGCTGAAGGTTATGAGGAAGCAGCCTGGCAATGGAGCAGTTCAAACTCCTTGTAGTGGAAGAGGTAACATAGCTTGAGGTATGGTTGCATTGAGGTCCTGCTTTCAAAAGGACTAGGGAGTAGGAAATTAACTTCCAATGCAAGAAAATCTTGACTTAATAAAGGGTTGCTGTTTTTAATGACCTTACTGACTTCCTCTGCATGTTGTTTGGCTGAAACCCAGGCTTTTTGGATTTGGCTGTTCTAGTACTAAAAGCTTTTAAGCATCAGTTGATACAGTCCTACTATGAGAACAAGAGGCTTTCATTAAGTGCTGTCCTGTGCTCTGAAGTTCAATGTGTACTCATGTTCTCAGCGGCTGGGATTTCTCATTTATGTTGTGACAGAAAGCAAAATTATTTTATAAACTTTCATGGCTAAGCATATCCAGAATCTTTGAAGATACTCTAGTTGATCTAAACCTAGTAAACAGCAGTACAGTAGCTTCCCAAGATTGTGAATGACACATTTGTCCTTTGCTGTAGGTGTCTAATAAAAGGCAACTGAGTGTAAAGCTCCTGCTGTGATGTTTTTCTAGCCTATATTAGGCTTTATGCAGGGGGGGAAGACAGGAAGTACTTTTTTTTCCCTTACCCAGATGCCAAATGATATGTAACTAGAGGCATGCTTTTGAGTCAGGTTGATACCAGTTGATAAGGCTCAGCTGGACTGTGTAAGTTGCAAGCTGAACTACTAGTATGAGTGTTGGTGTTCCCTTAATCACTGGTCTATTAACCAGCACTTGGCTAGAAATGAGGTGTCAATTGGTCTGTAATCAGTTGAGGTACCAGGAAAATCTAGGTAAGAACTCAAGGATCCCTCCTGTGAAAGGCAGAAGTCAACTGATTCTCTGAAGTTGTGTGAACATAAGTTGATGTTAATTGCAAATCATTTATGGTTCAGTAGTCTTAATAGCACTGTGGAAGTACAGACTGAACTAAGGTAGAATGAAGGTCTTCTATATTAGTCTTTTCAATCTCATATATAGTGGGACTGGAGTTGAGGTTAAAATGGGAAAAGGAGTGTGTTACAGTTTGAGCCAAGACTTCCTTGTTTTGGAAATGTGCCCAATAGAGTATCGGGATTATTTCATACAAGTTCCATCAACCCGGCATCACATTGGCTAGAAGTGCAGGTCAAAAGATTTCTTCCGACAGATACTCCTTAAAACCTGCAGCCAGGAGGAGTGTCTTCCTCTTTGGACACCAGACAGCTTCGGAGAAAGAGCCACAGCGAGAGGGCTGGCTACTGTCCAGGCCGAAAGCCTGCGGCCTGCCCCCCCACCCAGGGCCTAACTCAGAACTGTGTCTGTTTATCGGCGCCCAGCTCTGCTGTAAATTGTGTGACTCAGTCAGCATCTCTCTTGTATCGGGTAAGAGAAGAGCTACTTTTCACTCGGCGAGAATCTGCCGCTGGGTTCGGACGCGGGGGAAGCTCACCCCCCTCCGTGTTCCGGCCGCGAGGGCTTCTCTTTTATCTGCATCTGAAGAAGCCGCAGCTGTTTCTGGCAGGAAGATACTGAAAAAAGGTCTCCCTGCGAACTCGTTAAAATACTTCTCTAAGCTGTTAAACTTTTAATCACTTGGCCTGACGCCATTTTGGATAGACGCCATTTTCTGAGCTACCATCCTCGTGTGACGTCATCTCCTGGCCTATGGCCAATCGGCCATAATTGTAGTTTTTTTCCTTCTCCTCCCTTTGCAGTGTTTTAACCCTTACTGTATTGTTTTCTTGTTTTGCATTTAATATATAGTTGTGTGATTATGATAGCATTTTAGAATTTTTATTAAAAGTTTGTTTCAGTTTCCCATCCATATATTCTGAGACTTGAGTTTTGTTTCCCTTTTCCCTATATCAATAAGGGATTTAAGGAGCGTTAGGGACCTTGAGTCTTACTCGGAAACTCAACCCCTAACATTTTTGGTGCAGTGGCCAGGAAATTCGAACTATTTTATATTTTGGAAACTGAAACAAATTTACATTGTGGTCTCAAACATGGAAATGAAAAGAGTACTGTCCCGGTTTGCTAAGCAATATGCCCAGAGATTGCTGTATGATTTAGTACCTGAATCGCCAGGGGATATAGCCTATTTTCTGTCCCTGCTTGGTACCATCCTATGCATTAGTGGTATGGGACATGTTGCAATGAGTGTCTTACTCAGCACTAGCACTTGCAGTGAGTCGGTATATCCTGGGTTCACTTTTGATGTTACCAGTACATTTCGGGTATTACTGTATGGAGACTGCCTATAACTTTACTATTGAATGGATGCTGAGGGATGACCCTGTTCCATCCGACACTGGCAACCCCACTGGACCAGAGGAATTTGAACCAGAAGGTTTTGGGAGTGATATCACTTTCCCATTGTCGTTAACTGAGACTCTATTGCTTATCAGTAACATTATCAATGTGTGGTTTAATATTAAAAGCAGGTACCATATGGACACGATTCCCTCTCTACCCCAACTGTTAGAAACTGCTCCTGTGATGAGGAGAGAGATGCCTCTGGCCCCTGATTTTGGAGAGGAAAAGGATTCGACAACTAGTGGTCAGACTGGTAGCCCTGGTAGTGATGCAGGACCGAGCCAGTCTGAGAGCACACTACGCCAGCCTGAAAGCCAATCTTCAGTACAGGTAGTCCCGGGACCGTCAAGGGCTCCGTCACCGGACGACGATGACGACAATATAGAACCTTACTCTAGAAGGGACTTGAGAAACATTAGACAGGAGTTCCACAGGCGTAGAGATGAGTTGATTTTGGGGTGGTTGCTTCGTTGCTGGGATCAAGGAGGTGATAGCATTGAATTAACAGGTGGCGAAGCTAAGCAGTTAGGAAACATGGCCCTGGAAGGAGGTATAGACAGGGGGATAGGAGAGTATGAGGGAAAACTCAGTATCCTCAGGCGATTCCTGCTAGCTGTGAGGAAGAGATATCCCACTAAAGATGACCTCACTGACTGGGTCCCCTTGTGGACTGTCTTGAGTAAGGGTCTCGAATACCTGAGAGAGCTGGCGATGAGAGAGATTCTCTATAATGACGATAGGGATAGAAATTTGAACCCAGAGCAGGTAATTGCTACCGATGCCTTAATTAAAAAGTTTACTCAGAGTGCGCCATGAAACCACTCCCACACATTGTCTACCCTGTTGTGGGGTCGGTCAGGCAAAGGAGATGAATTAACTGTAGGGGAGGTGTGTAACTGAATCTGTCAGTATGATGATATTGTTAGCCACCACAACCAAGACTCCCTCATTGCAAAGGTGGATAAGTTAGAAGATACTATTAGCCGTTGGGAAAGCCGTGGGCTATTCAATGAAGCTAATTCTTCTCCCAGAGCTAATAGGAACAAGCAGAATCGGCCACGAGGTGACCAACAGTGCCGGTGCCCAGGATGCCGTTTTGAAGATTGCAAGAGACGGAAGCGACACAACTCTGATGACTGCGGCCAGAGACAAATTGCTCCAGTCTCCGGTGGGTGCCACAGAGCACGGAGCGTCCCTCCTAGCAGAGATATCCCATGCCAGGCAAATCCTTCTCCTGGTCCCGAACTCTGCCGGAGGCATTAGGGAGGCCCTGCCTCTAGCCAGGTGGAGGAAAGGGATAACTGTGTGTATTGGACTGTGTGGATTCGATGGCCTGGCACATTAGAGCCACTGAGGTACAAGGCCCTGGTAGATACAGGTGCCCAGTGTACCCTGATTCCATCGCATTATAAAGGTGATGAAACTATTACTATTTTTGGTGTGACAGGAGGCTCACAGAATCTTACACTAATAAAAGCTGAGATCAGCCTCACCGGGAATAATTGGGAGACTCACGAAATTGTGACTGGCCCAGATGCCCCATGCTTATTAGGCATTGACTTTCTTTGTAAAGGGTATTTCAAGGACCCGAAAGGTTACAAATGGGCCTTTGGTATAGCAACCATGGAGGCAGATGGCATTATCCAGTTGTCTACCTCGGTCGCACTTTCAGATGACCCTTTGGCTGTGGGCCGGATGAAGGTGGAAGACCAGAAAGTGCCCATTGCAACATCCATAGTTCACCGTCGGCAATACCAGGTTAACCGAGACTCTCTGCGCCCCATAGAGGAGATGATTCGGAAACTGCGAGAACGGGAAGTCGTTGATCGGACCCATTCACCTTTTAACAGTCCTATCTGGCCAGTGCGGAAAAGTAACGGGGAATGGAGACTGACAGTAGACTACCATGGCCTGAACGAAGTGACGCCACCAATAAGTGCTGCTGTTCCCGATATGCTGGAGCTTCAGTATGAACTGGAGTCCAAGGCAGCAAAGTGGTATGCCACGACAGACGTTGCTAACGCTTTCTTTTCCATTCCCATAGCACCAGAGTGTAGGGCACAATTTGCCTTCACCTGGAGGGGTGTCCAGTATACCTGGACTCAATTACCCCAGGGGTGGAAGCACAGCCCAACCATCTGCAACGGACTGATCCATGCTGCGCTGGAGAAAGGTGGGGCTCCCGAACACCTCCAGTATATCGATGACATCATTGTGTGGGGTAACACCGCAGAGGAGGTCTATGAGAAAGGTAGGAAGATAATCTGCATTTTGGTGGATGCTGGTTTCTCCATTAAGAGGAGTAAGGTCAAAGGACCTGCTCGGGAGATCCAGTTCCTGGGGGTTAAGTGGCAGGATGGATGTCGTCACATCCCCACAGACGTGGTTAATAAAATTGCAGCCATGTCTCCGCCTACCAACAAGAAGGAGACACAGTCCTTCTTGGGACTCATAGGCTTCTGGCGAATGCACATTCCTGAGTATAGTCAGATAGTTAAACCTCTCTACACTGTCACCCGGAAGAAGAATGATTTTACCTGGGGCCCTGACCAGAAACATGCCTTTGAGCTCATTAAAAGGGAAATAGCACATGCTATGGCCCTGGGACCTGTGCAAACAGGACCGAAATTAAAAACATCCTGTACACTTCAGCAGGGAAATGTGGTCCTACCTGGAGCCTATGGCAGAAGGCACCGGGAGAAACCTGAGGCCTTCCCCTAGGATTCTGGAGTCGGGAATATAAGGGCTCAGAGGCCAATTATACTCCTACTGAGCAGGAGATATTGGCTGCCTACAAGGGAGTTCGAGCTGCCTCAGAAGTAATTGGCACCGAGGCACAGCTCCTCCTAGTCCCCTGACTGCCAGTCCTAGGCTGGATGTTCAAAGGGAAAATAGCATCTCCACATCATGTCACAGATGCTACCTGGAGTAAGTGGACCGCCCTGATTGTACAAAGGGCTTGAATAGGTAGCACAGGTCACCCAAGCATTGTGGAAGCCGTTACTGACTGGCCTGCCAGAGAGGATTTTGGGATGCCACCGGACGAAACAGTTACTCTTCCAGATGAAGCACCCCCATACAAGGACCTCTCAGATGAGGAAAAGCGGTATGCTCTCTTCACTGATGGATCCTGCTGTTTGGTAGGAAACCGACGGAAGTGGAAGGCTGCTGTGTGGAGCCCTCTGCGTCGAGTTGCAGAAGCAGCAGAAGGAGAAGGTGAATCGAGCCAGTTTGCAGAGGTAAAAGCCATCCAGTTGGCCATGGACATTGCTGAGAGAGAGAACTGGCCAAAGTTGTATCTGTACACAGACTCCTGGATGGTGGCCAACGCCTTGTGGGGTTGGTTGGAGAGATGGCAAAAAGACAATTGACAGCGTAAAGGTAAACCTATTTGGGCCGCCACCTTGTAGCAAGACATTGCTGCCCGATTGAAAAAGCTGGTTGTCAGGGTACGGCATGTAGATGCTCATGTACCAAAAAGCAGAGCCACCGAGGAACAAACAAATAACCAACAGGCAGGTCAAGCTGCCAAAGTGTCCAAGGTAGATCTAGACTGGGAACACAAAGGTGAATTGTTCCTTGCTCGGTGGGCCCATGAATCTTCCAGTCACCAGGGAAGAGATGCTACCTATCGATGGGCTTGTGACCGAGGGGTGGATCTGACAATGGATGCTATCAGTCAAGTTATTCATGAATGTAATATCTGTGCTTCTATCAAACAGGCAAAGAGGTTGAAACCTCTATGGTACGGCAAACGGTGGTCGAAATACCGGTATGGAGAGGCCTGGCAGGTTGATTACATCTCTCTCCCTAAAACTCGCCAGGGTAAGTGCTATGTTCTGACAATGGTGGAAGCAAGCACCGGATGGCTGGAAACTTATTCCGTGCCTCATGCCACTGGCCGTAATACTATTTTGGACCTTGAAAGGCAAGTTTTATGGCGACACGGAACTCCAGCGAGAATTGAGTCTGATAATGGGACTCATTTCAAAAATTAACTGGTGGCCACTTGGGCCAAAGCACACGGTATCGAATGGATTTATCACATTCCATACCATCCACAAGCCTCCGGTAAAATAGAGCGATATAATGGCTTCCTGAAAACCACCCCGAAAGCACTAGGGGGCGGAAACTTCAAAAATTGGTATAAACATTTGGCAGAAGCCACTTGGCGAGTGAACACGAGAGGATCAATCAATCGAGCTGGTCCTGCCCAATCAGACCTTTTACATACTGTGGAAGGAGACAGAGTCCCTGTCGTGTATGAAAATAACCTGCTGGGAAAAGCTGTCTGGGTTTTCTCTGATGCAAACCCAAACGCACCTACCCGTGGTGTTGTCTCGGCACAAGGCCCTGGTCACACCTGGTGGGTGATACAGGAAGATGGTAAAGTCCACTGTGTACCTCAGAAGAACCTGACCCTGGCTGAAAAGCCCTGAACAGAGTCTCATGTTATTGGTTTATTGGTTTCTGTAGCATATACTGATTTAATAGATGCGTGTTTATGTACATGGTATGAAATAATAGGGATGGAATGTTACAGTTTGAGCCAAGACTTCCTTGTTTTGGAAATGTGCCCAATAGAGTATCGGGATTATTTCATACAAGTTCCATCAACCCGGCATCACATTGGCTAGAAGTGCAGGTCAAAAGATTTCTTCCGACAGATACTCCTTAAAACCTGCAGCCAGGAGGAGTGTCTTCCTCTTTGGACACCAGACAGCTTCGGAGAAAGAGCCACAGCGAGAGGGCTGGCTACTGTCCAGGCCGAAAGCCTGCGGCCTGCCCCCCCACCCAGGGCCTAACTCAGAACTGTGTCTGTTTATCGGCGCCCAGCTCTGCTGTGAATTGTTGTGTGACTCAGTCAGCATCTCTCTTGTATCGGGTAAGAGAAGAGCTACTTTTCACTCGGCGAGAATCTGCCGCTGGGTTCGGACGCGGGGGAAGCTCACCCCCCTCCGTGTTCCGGCCGCGAGGGCTTCTCTTTTATCTGCATCTGAAGAAGCCGCAGCTGTTTCTGGCAGGAAGATACTGAAAAAAGGTCTCCCTGCGAACTCGTTAAAATACTTCTCTAAGCTGTTAAACTTTTAATCACTTGGCCTGACGCCATTTTGGATAGACGCCATTTTCTGAGCTACCATCCTCGTGTGACGTCATCTCCTGGCCTATGGCCAATCGGCCATAATTGTAGTTTTTTTCCTTCTCCTCCCTTTGCAGTGTTTTAACCCTTACTGTATTGTTTTCTTGTTTTGCATTTAATATATAGTTGTGTGATATGATAGCATTTTAGAATTTTTATTAAAAGTTTGTTTCAGTTTCCCATCCATATATTCTGAGACTTGAGTTTTGTTTCCCTTTTCCCTATATCAATAAGGGATTTAAGGAGTGTTAGGGACCTTGAGTCTTACTCGGAAATGCAACGCCTAACAGAGTGCTTTTTCAACCACTTACCTACTTGTAAGAGTGTTTTGCCTTGCTTCAGAAGACAGACATATTCTAGAGGAGATATGGATACCTGTCTCTTGGCCATAGTTGGCAGAAGGTAATGGAGTAATACAAGCTTCAGATTCTCTTTAAATGTCTATTTCCTGTATGGCTAATACCTCATGGGAGTTTGCTGTGGAAGAGTAAAATCCTAGTACAACTAAATATGTGGAAATGCACAAGTTAATACTTACCTTAATATTACTCTCTAAATCTATACCTAATAAGGCCTATGTAATTTGAGTTGCTTTATAAGCAATGTAGTAACATAGTGGTTGAGTTTGTAAATGGAAGCTTATCTTCAAAATTTAATGAACAATAATAGCATTGTAACACTGAATATCTTCAATGAGCAGTTGTAATAGAGTTCTTAACCTTTTCAAAATGGTCACGTGTGAAGTTTTAAGGTTGACTAAATTGAAACTATGAAACTCCCTCATTCATGTGGAAGACCATGCACTGTATTCCTGCATGTACAATGTGGAAGTAAGCCTGGGTTGTCTTAGGTCTAGCAATCTGAAAACATGATTGTTTTGCCAAGTTCAGTGTGCTTATCTGAGTCACATTCTGTGACTAGGGTTTCTAGGAAAATCCAGGGAACTCATTGGAGCTATAACTGAATGAGTTTATGTGGGCTCACTTTTGTGTGCCATTCCCTAACCCACCTCCCCAAATAAAAGACTGAGAGGGAGAAAACCTGCCAAAGAAGTGGAGAATGTTTTCCTGAACTAGCTTGTAGCCCAGGAAAAACATTAGGAGGTGTTCTTGTTGAGGACAGCTTGGGGAACAAAGTCCCTGGCTCAAGTGCTGTATTTGGTAGGCATAATAACACTTCCTCTGTTTTGATTCAGATCTTAAGCAACAGTTTTTCTCTGAATCTACTTGACCCAGACAATTTGTAGAAGAACTGAAAGAAATTAAGCCATCTTTGAAATTAGGTGGCTTCCTCTAAAGATAAAAATGAGAAGGAAATGGGGAAACAGTATACAGGTACCAGAGTATTACTTTCAGTTCTCTAAACTTAATGTTGTCTGAATTCTTTCTGTTTAAAATAAACTCATCTTCATATATTGACTATATTGTTTAGCTTTTTAAGCTTATTTTAATCTAGCCTTTAAAACCTCAATGCACAAACCCAGCCTGACTGCCGATATAGCTGGTCTACAAAATCTTCATTTACTCCTGGTAAACTCAGTTTAGCATTTCTTATGTCACCTTGGCTTAGCCAAGAAGTTCTGCTATTTAGTATGTCAGGCAGTTCCATAGTCATGTACAAAAGCTTACAAAAAGGTCTGCTGTTCCAGATTTTAAAAACAATAGCAGCATCTGATGTAATTATAGTGGTCTTTACAAATTTTTACCTGTACTTATCTATGCTTATGACTTGTTGGCTGTTACACTGAACAGCTGTTATACTATTTTATTTCGAATTCTTGAGTAGGGTATGCACTCTATTTTGTGGGGCAAATGACTTAATGCAGCTGCAGAGATACAAAGGCTCTTCTAGAACCTTCTCCAGAAGAGAGGTCTTTATCTGGTGATTGTGATATGGTAATCTCATCTTGTTTTAATCACTTGTGGATAGCTAAGTGTTTTTTAGAATAACTGTATTTAAGTAGCAGTTATCTAGATTTTCTTGAAACTCAAGTATTTTTCCTAGTACATTAGTATTTATAAGCATCTCTTTTCTAGCCCATTCTCAAGTCTTCACATCACTTCAAAGTTAAATTCCTAGATGACTTAAACATTTGAGTCAAAATACTTTGTAAAGTTGATGATTTCTATAACTTGGACCTTGAAAATTGCTTTGAAATACTCAATACTTATGAGTAATAGAGGACTTGCAGGCAGAGGCAAGGAAAAAGTAGACCTGGTATTTGGGATTGGTTACTTGAGTTTTACATCACTCATGTAATGATCACACACAATGATTTGGTCATTGAGTGTTTTTAAGTGGTGCTACAGAAGGGAGCTCTCACTTGGGAAAGGTGAGATGTTCCTTGTAAGCTGTGCTCAGGTTGCCTCCTGTTGGAAGGTGAGCTCACAGGCATGGTGGTCAATGGTAACAAACTAGTTTCCCTGAACTACTTACACACATCTGGGCTTAATTAAGGTTTTCCATATAATATAGCCAGTTCAGGTTGTGCATTCTACTAAACACTGTGTTCATTTAATGTAACATCAGCATTATTAATGACACTTTTGAGTTAAGGGTAGGCTTCTGTATTGCACTATAGCATGTGATGTACTTTAACACTTGATTTTGAGCATAGTTTGTCTCCCAGGCATTGAGGTGGTTCTCATCTTAGATGACCAACTTTTTAAATGCTTGACATAAACCCTGTTTAGCAGAGTAAACATTTTGCTAGCACTTCTCACTAGTACTCAAAAAGTTACTTTTTCAAGTGTGTTTGAGCTCTAAGGTGGTTCAAGATCTTTAGTCCTTTATTAAAACTTAGACAAGTCTTCACTTGTATCAACTGCCATCACTTTCAGTTAAATTGAAATAACTCTTTACTTCTAGATTGTGTGGGGAGTATTCTTCATCATTGTGGCACTACTTTTCACTGTCTCTCTGTTCTTGTCAAAGTAAGTACATTTTCTTAACCACTTAAACTACGTCATTTCTGCTCTAACATCAAAATCAGGGGTGGTTTTCTTCAGGAGTCAGCCTGCTGTTCTATGCTATGCTTCTGTAACTAGAGCTGCATTTCTCATTATAATAGTATATATCAAAACTGTGCTAAAACAAATTCAGAAAAAGACATGGTTCAGCTTGATTGTATGCTGCTGAAAACACTTCGATTCAGAGAAATTAAGCATATATGTTACGGAAGTTTAATTCAGACTATAGAAGTGTTCAGATTGCTTGAATGAATCTTAATGCATGTAGGTACTTCTTGGATAGCAGGTGCTTAAATTCTTGCAGTAAATGGCATGTGTAATACATTATGATATGCATTACCTTGTAATTGCTTCATGGCATTGAAAGCAATATAGACAGCTGCAAATCTGGTAGAAGATTAACACTAAGCAGAGGTCTCAAATGTTGATATTTTTAATAATTCTGACTGGGCAAATAAGCTCTGACTCAAACTAGGTAAATGTGAAAATGCTGAGGAGATGCAGAAATCACTATACCTTTTCATAGGACAAGTGCAGTGAGTGTGGTAAAACAAAGCATGTGTCTGTATAGATATGATAAAGCTCTCAGTCTCTGGTCTTAGTTCAACATTTTTTGTGCTGCCCTTTTAAACTAAACTGAAGAAAAGCTCTGGGAGAACCATAGTACTTACCCATTTTTTTAATTACTGCAGTTTGGACAAAGCTCTGCATTCAGCTGGCTTCAACTCGGGATTTATAATTTTAGGAACTAATCTGACCAATCCACTGAATATGCTGTTACCTGTTCTTCAAACAGTAAGTAAAAAATTAATGATATATGTATATACATATTTAAGGCTGCTTCTCTCTTTTAACAGCTTACCACAAAACAGGCAAACTACACTTCTTCCTAAGTAATTCATTAAAACAAAATTGTTAGGATGTGTGTTCTGTAAAAACAAGGCAACTTCCTTAATCGTGTAATTATTAGGTACTGTTATGAAAATCTTGGGTGGGTGGAAGCCAGTTGCTGGAGGAAGGTGATGCTTGAAACTAACTTTCATCTAATGAGAGTGTAGCAGCAATGAAGAATGATGTTGCTTGTAGTTATCGTGCACGAATAAAAGGAACTTTCTCCCATGCCCTACCTACAGTTCAGTTGTTTGTGCACTTGATAGTTTATCCCCCTTAAGTAAATGTACTTTTCCACTTTTAATGTATTTATTACACCTTGAAACATATATTGTGCTCTGTGTGGTTATGTTATAGTAATACATGAGTCTCTGAAACAAACCCTACATAAGAACAAACTTGTTAACTTCAATAGGGCTGGGAGGCAACAAGGCCACATGTAATTTGGCAATCAGTTATGGGTAAGCTAAGGAAAATAAAAGCCTGTATGTAAGCCGGTGCTTTACTCACCCCTAGTTGAGTTCTTTCCGTATTCTTGATAAACTGTGTTGGCACAATGCATTGCTTCCCTGTGGTTTCTAAAACTACTGCACACCTAAGCTTGCATTTTACTGAGAAAAATGGTGTTCAGCAATGGTATCTCAAGCTATTACTAATGTCAATATAAAAATAAAGTTTTGTATGGAAATATGTTCAGAAGTATTTGCAAATAGAATGCCTGTACAGTTCTAAAATGATTGTTGCCACTGCAGGCTTTTTTAAATGTACTTTCAGAATGGAATTAAGTATTGGCCGAAAAATGTATAACACTTCGAAATTAAGGCAAGTTTTAGATTAGGAAAAATGCTCAGTTGCTTTCCCAAACTAATTGTATAAGCTCTATTAGCAGCAAGCTATATTAGCTGTATTTGGAGCTGGTTATGTAAAACTTTTAAATGGAAGGACTCTTACTACCTCAAATGCTGTACGTAGAAACTACTTATTAGGCTTTAAGTAGGGGAAGAGCTTGTTTTCTAGTTTAAACACTTTCTTGTCTTTTTAACTGCTTGTGTTCTTGTTTTAGGTTTTTCCACTTGATTATATTCTTATTACAACTATTGTTATGTACTTTATCTTCACTTCAATGGCAGGGATTCGAAATATGGGTATATGGTTCTTCTGGATAAGGGTAAATATGACTCAATTTAGTTTATAATACTCGTGTTTAACAAATGTGATATTGAATATATTTGATAAATAGTTATTAGGGAGGAAAAACCCCATGCACCAGGACAGGTTAAAGGTTGACCTGTTCGAAAGCAGGTCTGTGGAGAAGGACCTGGGAGTCCTGGTGCATAACAAGTTAACCATGAGCCAACAGCGTGCTCTTGTGGCCAAGAAGGCCAATAGTATCCAGGGGTGCATTAAGAGTGTGGCCAGCAGTTTGAGGTTTTCTTCCCCATCTAATCTGCCCCAGTGAGGCCACATCTAGAGTACTGTGTCCAGTTCTGGGCTCCCCAGCTCAAGAGAGACAAGGAACTACTGCAGAGTCTCCAATGGAGGGCTACAAAGAGAGTTAGGGCAGAGGAGTATCTCTCTTACAAGGAAAGGCTGAGGGGCCTGGGTCTGTTTAGCCTGGAAAAGAGAAGGCTGAGAGGGCATCTTATCAATGCTTGTAAATATCTAAAGGGCAGGTGTTAGGAGGACAGAGCCAGACTCTCTTTAGTGGTGCCCAGCAACAGGACAAGGGGCAATGGGCACAAACTGGAACACACGAAGTTCCACCTGCACATGAGGAAAATCTTCTTTCCTTAGTGGGTGGCAGAGCACTGGAACAGGCTGCCCAGAGAGGTTGTGGAATCTCCTTCTCTGGAGATATTCAAAAACTACCTGGACACATTTCTGTCCAAACTGCTCTAGGTGAACCTGTTTTAGCAAGGCGGGGGAGTTGGACCACATGATCTCCAGTGGTCCCTTCTAACCCCTACCATTCTGTGTTTCTGTGATTATCTACTGCTTTGCAAGTACTGAATGTTGCAAATAGCATTGCCTAATGATTGTTAGAAGCCTATTTGACAACTTTCACTACTTTTGAAAGGTATTCCATTTGGCTAAATTATCAGACCAGATCTGGGTTTAGTTTAAGTAATACAGTCATCTATTTCAAGTGTTTATTCAGTGGCACTTTGGCGTCTGATGTTTCTAAGGTAAAGCCATATGATTCTGATACACTTGAAGTACGAGTGAATTTTATTATCAAAATCTGAAATGTGCATGCAGTCAATAGTGCTTGATTTTTTTTTTTTTTAGGTAGCAAGCAAGTTTATCTAGCTTGATAAGAGAAAACAGTATGTTGATATGGCGTATCTAAATCTGATGCAAATAATATATTGCTATGGTTGAAAAAGCAGCTTTTTATTCAATTTCTTTTTATTCAACAGTATGCCATTCATGCCTACAATGCTTGGTTAAACATTTCCCTACTCCTGTGCCTACTTTTGCTTTAATACTGTCCAGCTTTCATGTGGTGACACTCCAGATTTGCAAACAGTGACCCTGAGTCCTTGCAATGAGTTGTGAGGATTGGTCTTTCATCATTTACCATTCAGCTGCCAGCTTCTTTATGCTAATATGGTGCTCAGGTTGAGCCTTTGGGATTACAGAATTGAGTGGTATCTACAGGGTAACAACAAAGGATTATATTGTTCTCTGCAGTGTAAGGTGGGAAAGATGCCACCACCGTGTGGTGCTCAAGTTTTCTCAAAGCCTGGGAATACTCTTTCATAACTCCATCTTGTTTTCCAGATTAGAGGTATAGTAATATAAGACACCTTACCTTGATTGAAGAACAAAACATTCTTTCGACAAACCAAGACATGGTTTGTTATCAGTGATAAGCAACACCATTTAAATTTTGCTCCTAGCTGCTGGTTTATAAATGTTTGTTGTTTGCATGACAACACAGAACAACTTGGTTAAATAGCTGTGCTTTGACATTCAGGTAAATACACCTGAAAACCTACTTTACTCATTGGAATTAAGTTGCCAGAGGATAATTTTAGCAACCTCCCACCTCTGACAGTAGATTTAAAGCTGTTACTTGAATTAAAGAGGATTTTGAATGTCTTCAGAGAAATTCATTATGTTAATATTTGTCTGTTTTCTTTTTAGCTTTATAAAATCAGACGAGGAAAAACTCGACCTCAAGCACTCTTGTTTCTCTGTATGATACTTCTGTTGATAGTTCTTCATACAAGTTACATGATCTACAGTCTTGCCCCTCAGTATGTAATGTATGGAAGTCAGAAATACCTGGTACAGGTGAGATGTAATACATTTTAAATCTTACCTTCTGTATTAAAATTTTCTGTTTACAGTGATTTTTAAAGCCAGGCCCTTCTCAGTTTTGAAGACTTTTGAAGCCAGTTTTTTTACCTACTAGCAGGTCTCTTGGTAATACACAAGCCAGAAACTGGTTGTAGTATATATAACACAACTTAATTTTTGCATCATCTTCAGACAGTGTAAAACTTTGAGCGTTGCTTTTACTACTTTTGATAAGACAGCTGCTAGCTTCCACTAGGTTTTGTACTGGTACACTTAGTTTGCTGAGTGACTTCAGTGAGGGTGAATTTTAGTGTGTAAGGCTGTCAGTCTACAGACTGAAAGCAGTGATATTGTTCTGCAGTTGATAGTGTTTGTGTGCATATTTGTGAGAAATGACAAAGATAACTTGGTACAGTAGAGGGTAATAATCAGAAGAAAACTGAGTATATGCTGATTAATCACATTTCAGACACTTTGAACTGTCCAACTTCTTGAAACTCATTGCAGTTCTTGTTCTATAGAATCTACAGAATTAAGTAGTTAACATTAGTCTCTGCCTTTGTTATTGCACTTTTTTGTACTTCAAGGCCTTTGTAACTTTTTTAAATCTTTCATTTTCTGTAACACTTGTGTAAAACTTCTCAAGATGCTTAACTCTTTACCAAGATCTGGTGTCCTGCAGGGGTAGGCTTTGTTAGATCTCGTCTTGCAAACATAGACATCTAACTGGGTCATGAACTGCTTGCTCATATTCAGGCACAGCAAAGTCCAGATCTCTTGGTGTGCTGTTTGGGGTTTAAGTGTAAATTTCACAAAGACAAAACAATTGAGCCAGAGTGGTTGGGAGAAGGGATTTAAATGAGACTGAAGTAACTGGGGGGTGCTGCTTTGAGCATTTGGAATACTGTTAATTTTCCAGAAGGCAGTGCCTCTGGGAGGAGAACACACTGCTTTTAAAAAAAAAAACCAACCTTCTTCAACTGGTAATATTTAGTAAAATGCATAATTTATCACTATCAGTTTAAGAGTAGATGCAGAATACTTTGAGCAAAAGGATTATAAGGAGAAACTGAAGTAATGTTGAACATGCTAGAGATGAGGAACCTGATCAACTTAAATGTTCTGAGTGGATGTGGTAGAACTGTCATTGCAAAAAGCAAACCGTTGAGGTTAGTCAGTCTGATATCAATCAAAGCAATAACAGACTTACTATAGAAGACTCAAATATTTGATATTTAGGAAATTTAATGCATTTTAATTAGATTTTATGGTGGATATAACTAATAAAACAAACATGCTTAGGCATGTATAAATTGGCTCATCTTTTTAGACGTAAGGTAGTAGCAGCAAGAAACTAAGCTGAAAATCAGTTTAGGAAAGCAGTTTGCTTCTATGGTGAGTTTGTACAGAACTCCTGACATGATTACTTACTGTATATGTAGCCTAGAACATCATATAGCTGTATCTGAATTAGTTATGAGCTCAAGTCCCTGCAAAGACAGTTTTTGTTTTGTTCTATATTGCAGACTGACTATGTCTCCACAATGCAGAACTATTGTGGGTGGAAGTGTGGGAAGGACAATTTCATTAAGGATTCTACAAAGCTAGTCTGTAAACCTTTCACTGACCTGAGAAAATCCTTCATGATAATCCTGCAGATAACATGTAAGATTGAAGAGAAAACCAAACAATAAAGACTGTAATAGCAGTTTGTTTTGCTATATAAACAAAATGGCAATGTTTCAGTAAAATACAATGTGTGTTTATTGAGGAGGGCAGGAAGATTGGGACTTAACAAGCATTTTAATTTTAGCTGTTTATGACATAGTATCTGAACATAGATATATAGTTTGTAATGAAAAGGCTTAAGAGAATGGAGTACAGCAGTAGGGAGGTCTTATGTCATTCAAACAACTATTGAAATATAATCCTGGTCAGCACTGCAAGATGGATTATCTGGAATGGTTCGGTAGAATTACTACTTTTAAATGAAAAGACTAAAAAATGTTATTGTCAAGACAACCATCCTGGGTCTTTAGCTTCTTATATTTCAAGAGATGTTTGAAGTGTGTAAGTAGGGTAGAAACTGTTTTTATTCTTAAGAGTGTGCGGGTAATTACGTCTGGACTGCTCTGGCATACCAAGTAAACACAATGTTTTCAGACAACATCCTCTTAAAGAATCTTGCAGAATGTACCAGATGCATTTTCTGGGTCTGACTACCCTGATAACTGGATGTTAAATTTTTGTATTTTGAAATGAGGAGAGATGGCAGCTGGGAATGAAGAGGAGCAACAGAAATTTCTATGGATGTTAGTAATGAAGAGGCTCTTAAGAGTTATAAATTGGTTGTTATGGAACTGAGGAGTGTCCAGGAACATACACAGGAACTGGGCAAGTTAAATACATTTTGTGCAAGCTTCCTGATGATGGAAACTGTATGCACCAGTTTGAACAGCCTTGATTTTCATTGCTCACACACCACAGTCAATGTCATCATTTAAAATAACACCACTGGTAACCAACACTGTGTAGAACCAGGCAATATTCCAAGTCAGTTTAGTGGATGAGTGGACTAATATGTATGCCAGAATCTGGTAGCTCACAGAAAGAGAGTGTGTAAAAGGAACACCTCACCCTTTTCTTTGCTCTATAGTAATTACCAGCCTAGTAACCTGTCAAATTTATACCCAAAATCTATAGTGCATTAGGCAGGTTAGAATCCTGTTCAAATCTTGAACAGTTTCCTTTATAGACTGTTACTCTTGACAGGACCTTTTAACTTCAAAGTGCTGTCAACTTTTCCTGATAATTGAATATGTATAGAAAAATGGAGCTCTTGAGAGGCTATTAATGTTAGCTAGACCTGGGCTACTTGCTTTAGTTAACTCTTTGACCATTGGTGTGTTCAAAACACATCCTCAAATAATTGGAAGTGTCTTCAGCTATGAAGGAAAATTTTGAAAGTTTCTTTCAGATACAGTGCGCTTACCAACTAAGTCCCTGTGTAGGGCTTTGGTCAAGTTAAATAGCTCTTCAAACACTGAAGAATGCTTGGTTTAATCTCTTAAGACAACCTTTGTGAGATCTGTTAAACAGTGATGCATCTCTTAGCCTTTTACAAAGGTAAAGAGTTCTGTCCACATGCCGGCCTCCTTCTCAGCGTTGTAGCAAAAACATAACTTTGCCCGTATTTGGTGTAATTGCTATTTTTGTTCAATGAAGCCAAGTTTTTTTTTTCCCCCATTCTTCTGAAAGAAAGACCACTGCTTGCTGATGTTTCTACCTAGTGGACCTGCAAGACTTTACTTGCCCAGACAGGATTTGAGAGTAGCCCTGCTGAGAAGGACTTGGGGATACTGATGGATTAAAAAGCTGGACGCAAGTTGGCAATGTGTGCTTGTGGCCCAGAAGGTCAATGGTATCAAAGCCCCCAGAAGGGCTGTATCAAAAGAAGTGTCTCCAGCAGGTCAAGGGAGGTGATTCTTCTCCTCTGCTCTGAGACCTCATCTGCAGTACTGTGTCCAGCTCTGGAGTCCTCAGCATAAAGATGTGAATCTGTTGGAGCAAATCCAGAGGAAGCCCACAAAAATGATCAGAGGAATGGAGCACCTCTCCTGTGAGGACAGGCTGAGAGAGTTGGGATTGTTCAGCCTGGAGAAAAGAAGGCTTTGGGTAGACCTTATTGCAGCCCTTTAGCACTTAAAGGGGGCCTGTAAGAAAGATGGGGACAATCTTTACAGTAGGCCCTGTTGTGACAGGACAAGGGGTGGTGATTTTAAACTCAGAGGGTAGAATGAGACTAGATAGAAGGAAGAAATTTTTTACAGTAAGGGTGGTGAGGCACTGGAACAGGTTGCCCAGAGAGGTGGTAGATGCTCCCTGAAAACATTCAAGGAATTAAGTCTGGCACTTGCCATAAGTGACACTGATACTTTTCTCTGGTTGAGAGCCAGAGCAGCTGCAGTCACTTTCCTTCTTCAGCCTTCACATAAATAATTGGGAGGAGTGGAGCAAAGCTGCAGGACACTGAGTGTCTCCATTGTCATCAACAGAAGTCCAGAAGTATCCCTTAGATGGCCAAGTGTGCAAACAGATCTTTTTAAGATCTTGTCCTTGAGGCATCCTGCTTTCAGGTTTAGACTGGATGTGATAACTGGAACACTAGAGTTTTAGTCTGACAATACTCATACTAAAAATGTATGAGACTTGAATGGTTACCGCATAATGCGAAGTAAATTATTTTGAGTAATTGTTCTGTAGACACATCTTCTGTCACTTTTTTATTGTTCCCATGTCCAGTCATTTTCTCTGTGCCCTGTGGGGCAAAAGTGTATGTATGCAATACAAAAATGCTGAAATAACATAATTAAAGGCAAAGCTCTCATACCTTTTCAGGGAAGCCAGTACAATCTTGGGTACCTCTGAAGTGCCTTATACTAATGCACGCAGCAGGGGAGACAAAGGAGGAGTTAAGTTTGCATGCACTTGCAGGTCTGCAGTCTCACTGGGATCAGAGATGTGGTGAAATAGCTCACACAACTGGGGTGCTGCCAGGGCGACAGATTGGCATGGCCAATAGGGAGAGTTCACCTCTATGTAACAGAGCAGTGGGAATGTGTGGAGTTTTGCCTTGAAATGGATAAGCCACTTAAGTCCTTATGGGTTAAGATTAGAGGCCAGATTAGCATGGATGATATTGTCTGCTACAGACTGCCTGACCAGGAGCAAGTAGCAAATGTTCCCTTAAGATGTCTTAAGTGTCATGGTTCATGTTCACAATCCCTGGTCCTCATAGGAAGCTTGAGCCACCAAGTTATCTGCTGGAAAAGCAACGCAGATGAGCACAAGCAGTCCAGGAGACTTCTGGAGTGCAGTGATGACAAGCTCCTGACACAGGCAATTAAGGAGCTGAAAGAGGCATATGCTGTCTTGAACCTGGTGCTGAAAATGATCAAGGGCAGTCTTGGCTGCTGTGAGCATGAGATGGTGGAAGTTTGGAATCCAAAGAGGAAAACAGGGTAAATAGTAGCATCACAACCCTAGACTCAGGAAAGCAGATTTTGGCCTGTTTAGAGACTTGCTTGGAATAGTTCTTAGCATGCAGAAATAATAATGTGCTGTCAAAGGTGTGGGTTTTTTGTTGTTTGATCTTTCAATGGATGAAGTAATACTGAACTCTTGCTGAGTCTTACCATGAATATTGCTAGTTTTTAGTTAATCCTCTAATATAAGTAACAACTTCCAACTTACTTTCTGTGTCACTTAGCTTTGTGTAAGACTACTTTTGCTTTTTTAATACTTTAGTAGTTTGCTTCATACGCTAAATTTGAATGTTAGAAATTCTAGCTATGTAAAAATGAAAATCATGTTCAGCTGATAGAGTAACTGATAGAGTTAATGAGATTACTGTTCTCTTTAATGTGGCAAATGTGGTTCATAATTTTTATTAGGAAGGGTTAATACTATGAAATACTTCATATCTCTGTTTTGGAATACATTTAGATTTTGTTTGGGGTTTTTATGTCTGTTTTGTGAAAGGGTAGACTTTTAGTGGACCTTTTCAAGGTTTTGCCTTGTTGCTAATGAAAGAGGCTGGCTTTTTGACCTTAAAGTACACCCCAGTGCCTTGAACCTGTGGAAAGCATTTTGAGTTGAATTCAGATCTGCCAGAAACCTTAAATTACAGGAGTGTTCATGGAGAACAAGAATCGTATCAGACCTGGAAAAAAGCGTGGATGTTATCAAAACAAACCCAGAGGTCTAGCTATTGTTGAATGTTGTATTTTAATTTCCTGCTATTCCAAAATTAAAATAATGAAGAGGAAGATTAGTTTTTAAAATTAAAAGATTCTGATTGTTCTGTGCTTTTTATATGGCCCTGTGTAATTGTACAGTGTATAATGCTGTTCTTCCAAAAGAAGCAGTCTTTCTGAGTGCAGTGTAAGCTGGAATACCTCCTGGAGATGGACCACTGCTAAACATACACTGAATAACTGAAGTCTCACGTCTTCTGTTCTTATCCCATTGCTTCTATCTACATATTGTTCTCTTACTTTTGGTTTCACTTAGTTCCTGAATCCTGTGCCTTTGGAACAGTCCATACTCCTTTCGGATCAGTCTCTTCTAAAGCAGTAGTGGTCTCCATACTTCCATGTGTTTACATGAACCAAAGTTAACTGCTCATACAAAATGCTCCTTTTTTAGGACAGACACTTGATTGTTTCTCTTGAATGTTCAGAGCGAAAGCTGAATTTGCTTAATACTGAAACTTTCTCAGGTTGTCAGAAACACCTGATTTTATGTGCGAGCTTGTACTGATTTCTGGTAGGTTTTAAGGGACATGTTTTCTTCAGCCTGAAAGATGAAAAGGTGTTGACCCTTACTGATTTTCTTAGAGGGCTTACTGTTTAGGAAATCATGAGGGTGAATATAAGTACAGTAGATATGAGACCCTTTGAAGTGAATTAGTGTATGAAGAAAGCCTTTGCATTTGACTTTGCTAAAATAATTCACTGATTATTCAAAAGTGTGATACATAAAGAGTTCATGTAGTCTCTGAAAGGGTCAGTTTTCCAAAAATTTGAGACATTTAACCAGAAATACTTGAATTTTCAATAGTTCAGTATAACTCATCTTTCTCCACTGTGGCTATCTAAGTATATTGAATACTATAATCTGGTTTTTAGACCAGAAGACTGTATGAGGTATCATTGTGCAAGCTTAGCATTTCCATGGTGTCTTTACCACCAAAGGTGAATTTCAAATTCATTTTATGCACAGATAAAAGATTTAATTTCAGAGATGTAACTTCTATTTTTCATGAGTCTTCAAAGAACACAAACTATTTTTCCTAAATGAAAGCATATTTAGAAATGCTCATGTTGTTCCACTTACAGCTAACTCTGCACATACTGTTCAAAACCAATCTTAATCCTTTTGAATATTGTAAGAGGTTTGTCAAAGCCTTTTTTAATAAATAATTTATTGGGAGATGTGTTTGTTTCAGGGACTATCATTGTGTTTCAGGGACTATCATTGTGTATGGAAGAACATTGCTAGTAGAGTAGTACTGGTACTAATTTTCTGTATTTATAATGCAGAGTAATAAGACGGTTGATGGCCAGTCAAGGAATGTGACATTTGTATCCAAAGACTGTGATGCAGATGCACCTGAAGGTAAGATAAATTAATTTCTTGTATTTACTATGTGATAAGTGCATGCAGGCCTTAATGTTGAATTGTTTTGAGACAATGGTAACACTTCATTTAGTCTTTATTTCTCTGTGAAACTTGGCTAAAGCTGGGAATGAGTTTTAGCCTGGTTCTATTTAAAAACCAAAAAGCTAACTGAAATCATGCCTGTGGCAGTTTGAGAAAAAAACTGCTTGAAAGGTTTTGTTTTGAACTGACCAATTGGACTATTCCCTTCCATGTTACGTTTAGCACTCTCATTGGTTGAAAGTTTCTTGCGCACGTCTGTCGCTTTAAGAGCCGCGGGCTCTTTGTGGGTTTGGGGGTTTTCGCTCTCTGGGACACTTCTAGCTTTGCACTGCGAGGGGTGCCGCGGACCTTGCAGCTTTGCTCCGGGAAGAGGCTTTTCCAGACCCGTGGCTTGGCTTCAGGGACCTTACAGGCTGTCTCTCCTCGGCTCGGACCCTGCCCGCCTGCCTGCTTGCGGCTACGGCTACCCCGCACTGCCAGAGTGGAGCAGAGCTGTGTGCCGGGGAAGCCCCTGCCGCGCCGCCTGGGACAGACTGCTCTGGCCGCTGGAGACCCGCGCCTCGGGGCTGTCTCTCTCCCTCTGCCGCCAGCACCGTCGCCTTCTTGCTGCTTTGCTTCCTTTAATTCGCGTGACCAGACTGGTAGGAACAGCATAGCTCGGGGTTTGCACGTTGGAGCCCGGCGTTCATAATAGCCGCGGATCCTTTGTTTACTCCACGAGGGCGCACACGTGGCTGGCGCCATTTTGGACTCTGCGCGGTGCCATCCCCTTTCTCTCTCTCTTGCGTTTAACCCTAGCTGCTCCATCCCGTATAAACCCTCAGATTTTTGCATTGGTTTTCCCTGCATATTATATATTTTGTTCTGGTGTTATTAAACTTTGTTTCAGTTTTCCAAACGTTCAGAGGTCTCACACATTCTTTCTCCCTTTTTTCTATCTCTGCTTTTTAACCCTTCCTCTCCCGGAGGAGAGGGGTTCAGGGATAGGAAAGGGCACGTCCCCGTGATTGGCTTGCCTCAGCCAACCGGCGACATAATTGGTGTCCCTGGGTGGGCACTTCTGAATAATTTCATATTTTTATTAAAGTTTGGAAACTGAAACAAACGAGGTTTTTTCCAGGATGGTGGTAAACGAGATTCTGTTTGAAGCTCTTAAGCAGTACAGTTTAAAAATGCTTTATGATCTGGTGCCTGGCACACCAACTGTGATCTCAAATTACTTGTTCTTAATTGGTACTGGTTTATGGTTTGCTGGTCTGGGGCATCTAGCAAAGAGGGTGTTCACCCTGGCATGCGTAATTTCAGTGTTTTGGTCTGTATTTAGTCAGTTCATAATGCTCGCAGTATATTTTGCACAATACATGGTAGTGGCTGCTTATAACTCCACTACCAAATGGATGATGCAAAATAACACTTCTCCATTTGATACTGGACCAATGGCAATTGAAACTGGGTGTTCTACAAATGGTATTCTTTCCCTGTGTTTGATAATTTTGTTGTTATCAATTATCTCTAACATGGTCCAGGGGTGGATTATTATCAAGAATAGGTATCACATGGGCACTACAGCCACCAAATCAGCCACTGCCACCTCTCCACCCAAACAAGCACAGGTTGCTCCTGTGAATAAGAAAAATCAGCCCTCTGGTATTAAACACCAGAAAAAGACTAACTATGCAACAGATAGCTCTGATGACGATGCAGGACCAAGCACCTCTCAGAAGGGCTCAGGAAAGCCTTCAGGGAAAACTCCTGCCTCAGTGACTCCAACAGCACAGCCCTCCCAAGGATCCTCGTCATGGGATGAGTCATCAGATCAAGAGGTAAACACCCAACCTCAGTCCAGAAAGGACCTGAGAAGTATCAGAAAGGAATTTAGCAGGCATGATGGTGAGTCACTAATGATTTGGTTGCTTCCTTGCTGGGACAATGGAGCTGATAACATTGATTTAACCAGTAAAGAAGCCAGGCAGTTAGGAAATGTGGCCCGGGAAGGAGCTATTGATAGGGCAATTGGCAAAAAGGCAAAAAAGCTTAGTCTCTGGAAGGGACTTCTGGCTGCTGTGAAGGGCAGATACCCCTTCAGAGATGACATAGAATGCCGCCCTACCAAATGGACTGTCCTGAGCAAAGGTATTAACTACCTGAGAGAGCTGGCTATGAAAGAGGTCATCTATGGTGACTGGAATGTTAATGTCAACCCGGATCAAGTGCACAGTAACGAGCCTTTGCTGCGCAAATTTGTGCAGAGTGCACCCCAGTCATATGCCCATACATTGGCCACAATGCTGTGGGAAAGACTGGGTGAAAATCGGCCACTCACCATAGAACACGTGTCTAACAGGATTCGCCAGTATGAGGACAGTCTTTCTCATACCTCTGCCTTCATTGCAGCAGTGGAGAAAGTGACAGGGAAAATGATAGAGAAAATATTGGACTCTATTAATAGGTTAGAACAAAGAACCACTTCCTCTCCTGTGTATATCCATGTGTCAGCTGTTAGGAGAAATCGTCCTCCCAGAGCAATCTGTAACAGACAGGATAGGCCATGATGTGACCACCAGTGCTGCTCAAGAGGTCGTGAAGACACGAGGAGATGGGAACAACGACCTGCCGCTAACCATGGAGTACCAGCACGTGAGCTGCAGAGCAGACCACACCAACATGATGACTGCAATCGAAGAATTGTCGCTCCAGTCTTTGGTGAACAGTGCTGCAGCCCAAGGAGAAACTCCTATGAAGAAGGTACCACAAGCCGGATAGACCCTTCCACTGACTGTGGACCACACCCTAGGCATTAGAGGGGCCCTGCCTCTAGCCAGGTGGAGGAAAGGGATAACAGAGTATACTGGACTGTGTGGATTCGATGGCCTGGCACATTAGAACCACAGAGGTACAAGGCCCTGGTAGACACAGGCGCCCAGTGTACCTTGCTACCATCGGATCATCAAGGAACTGAGTCTATCACTATCTCGGGTGTGACAGGAGGATCACAAGAGCTTACATTAGTAGAAGCTGAGGTAAGCCTCACTGGACATAACTGGGAAACTCACTGAATTGTGACTGGCCCAGATGCTCCATGCATTTTAGGCATAGACTTCCTCCGGAAAGGGTATTTTAAGGACCCGAAAGGTTATAAATGGGCCTTTGGGATAGCAACTGTGGGAGCCGATGGCATTATCCGGTTGTCCGCATCGGCCGAACTTTCGGATGACCCTTTTGTCGTTAGCAGAATGAAGGTGGAAGATCAAAAGTTGCCTACTGCATCCTCCACAGTTCACCGCCGGCAATACCGCACCAACCGAGACTCTCTGCGCCCCATAGAGAAAATGATTCGAGAGTTGGAGAGACCTTTCAACAGTCCTATATGGCCTGTGCAAAAGACCAATGGAGAATGGAGACTGACAGTGGATTATCGTGGCCTGAACGAAGTGACACCACCGATGAGTGCTGCTGTTCCTGATATCTTGGAGCTTCAGTACGAACTGGAGTCCAAGGCAGCAAAGTGGTATGCCACGATAGACATTGCTAACGCTTTCTTTTCCATTCCCATAGCACCAGAGTGTAGGCCACAGTTTGCCTTCACCTGGAGGGGCATCCAGTATACCTGGAATCGATTGCCCCAGGGGTGGAAGCACAGCCCGACCATCTGCCATGGACTGATCCAGGCTACCCTGGAGAAAGGTGGTGCTCCTGAACATCTTCAGTACATCGATGACATCATTGTATGGGGTGATACCGCAGAAGAAGTCTATGAGAAAGGTAGGAAGATAATCCGCATTTTGGTGGATGCTGGTTTCTTCATTAAGAGAAGTAAGGTCAAAGGACCTGCCCGAGAGATCCAGTTCCTGGGGGTTAAGTGGCAGGATGGATGCCGCCACATCCCCACAGATGTGATCAACAAGGTCACAGCTATGTCTCCGCCTACCAACAAGAAAGAAACACAGTCTTTCTTAGGAGTCATAGGCTTCTGGAGAATGCACATTCCTGGGTATAGTCAGATTGTTAAACCTCTCTATACTGTTACCCGGAAGAAAAATGATTTCACATGTGGCTCTGACCAGCAGCATGCCTTTGAATTAATCAAAAGGGAAATAGCACATGCTATGGCCTTGGGACCTGTGCGAACAGGACCAGAGATTAAAAACATTCTGTACACTTCAGCTGGGGACTGTGGTCCTACCTGGAGCCTTTGGCAGAAGGCACCAGGAGAAACCCGTGGTCGTCCCCTAGGATTTTGGAGTCGTGGATATAAAGGCTCAGAGGCCAATTATACTCCCACTGAGCAGATGATATTGGCTGCCTATGAGGGAGTTCGAGCTGCCTCAGAAGTAATTGGCACTGAAGCACAACTCCTCCTAGTCCCCTGACTGCCAGTCCTAGGCTGGATGTTCAAAGGGAAGATAGCATCTACCCACCATGTCACAGATGCTACCTGGAGTAAGTGGACCGCCCTGATTGTACAGAGAGCTAGGATAGGTAACTCTGGTCGCCCAGGAATTGTGGAAGCCATTACAGACTGGCCTGCAGGAGAAGATTTTGGGATGCCACCGAACGAGACAGTCACTTGTACCGATGAAGCACCCGCATATAAAGACCTCTCAGAGCAGGAGAAGAAATATGCTCTCTTCACCGATGGATCCTGCTGTTTGGTAGGAAACCGACGGAAGTGGAAGGCTGCCGTATGGAGTCCTCTGCGCTGAGTTGCAGAAGCAGCGGAAGGAGAAGGTGAATCAAGTCAATTTGCAGAGATCAAAGCCATCCAGCTGGCCATGGACATTGCTGAAAGGGAGAACTGGCCACGGCTGTACCTGTATACAGACTCCTGGATGGTGGCAAATGACTTGTGGGGATGGCTGGAGAGGTGGCAGAAAGACAATTGGCAGCATAAAGGTAAGCCTATTTGGGCTGCCACTCTGTGGCAAGATATTGCTGCCCGCCTGAAAAGGTTAGTTGTAAAGGTAAGGCATGTAGATGCCCATGTCCCAAAAAGAAGAGCCACAGATGAACATAAAAATAACCACCACGTGAACAAGGCAGCCAGAGTGTTCCAGATAGATCTGGACTGGGAACACAAAGGTGAATTATTCCTTGCTCAGTGGGCCCATGACTCTTCCGGTCACCAGGGAAGAGATGCAACCTATCAATGGGCCCGTGACCGAGGGGTGGATTTAACCATGGATGCAATTACCCAGGTTATCCATGACTGTAAGATTTGTGCTGCAATTAAACAGGCCAAAAGGTTAAAACCTTTATGGTACAGTGGACGTTGGTCGAAGTACAAATACGGAGAGGCCTGGCAGATTGATTACATCACTCTCCCTCTAACTCGCCAGGGTAAGTGCTATGTTCTGACAATGGTCGAAGCAAGCACCAGATGGCTTGAAACTTCTTCTGTGCCTCATGCCACTGCCCGTAATACTATTCTGGGCCTTGAAAGGCAGATTTTGTGGCGGCATGACACTCCAGGAAGATTTGAGTCAGATAATGGGACTCATTTCAAAAACAATCTGGTGGCCAATTGGGCCAAAGAACATGGTATCGAATGGATTTATCACATTCCATACCATGCACCAGCCTCCGGTAAAACAGAACGCTATAACGGCTTGCTGAAAACCACCCTGAAGGCGTTGGGTGGCGGAACTTTCAAAAATTGGTATAAACATTTGGCAGAAGCCACCTGGCAAGTGAACACGAGGAGATCAATCAATTGAGCTGGCCCTGCCCAATCAGACCTTTTACATACTGTAGAGGGGGATAGAGTTCCTGTGGTATGTGAAAGTAATCTGCTGGGAAAAGCTGTCTGGGTTTCCCCTGCTGCAACCCCAGACAGACCCATCCGTGGTGTTGTCTCAGCCCAAGGCCCTGGACACACCTGGTGGGTAATGCAGGAGGATGGTGAAGTCCACTGTGTACCCCAGGGGAAGTTAACCCTGGCTGAAACACCCTGATCCAGAGTCTCATGCTGTTAATTCCTGTATAATATAACGTAAATGAGATGCGCATAACGTAAATAGTATGGAATAAGGGGTGGAATGTGGCAGTTTGAGAAAAAAACTGCTTGAAAGGTTTTGTTTTGAACTGCCCAATTGGACTATTCCCTTCCATGTTACATTTAGCACTCTCATTGGTTGAAAGTTTCTCGCGTGCGTCTGTCGCTTTAAGAGCCGCGGGCTCTTTGTGGTTTTGGCGGTTTTCGCTCCTTTCGCTCTCTGGGACACTTCCGGCTTTGCACTGCGAGGGGCGCCATGGACCTTGCAGCTTTGCTCCGGGAAGAGGCTTTTCCCCGAAGCCAAGCCACGGGTCTGGACCTTACAGGCTGTCTCTCCTCGGCTCGGACCCTACCCGCCTGCCTGCCTGCTTGCAGCTACAGCTCCCCCGCGCTGCCGGAGTGGAGCGGAGCTGTGTGCCGGGGAAGCCCCCGCCGCGCCGCCTGGGACAGACTGCTCTGGCCGCTGGAGACCCGTGCCTCGGCGTTGTCTCTCTCTGCCGCCAGCGCTGCCACTTCTTGCTGCTTTGTTTCCTTTAATTCGCATGACCAGACTGGTAGGAACAGCATAGCTCGGGGTTTGCATGTTGGAGCCCGGCGTTCGTAATAGCCGCGGATCCTTTGTTTACTCCACGAGGGCGCACACGTGGCTGGCGCCATTTTGGACTCTGCGCGGTGCCATCCCCTTTCTCTCTCTCTCGCGTTTAACCCTAGCTGCTCCATCCCGCATAAACCCTCAGATTTTGCATTGGTTTTTCCCTGCATATTATATATTTTGTTCTGGTGTTATTAAACTTTGTTTCAGTTTTCCAAACGTTCAGAGGTCTCACAAATTTTTTCTCCCTTTTTTCTATCTCCACTTTTTAACCTTTTCTCTCCCGGAGGAGAGGGGTTCAGGGATAGGAAAGGGCACGTCCCCGTGATTGGCTTGCCTCAGCCAACCGGCAACAATGCTGAATTTGATTTTTTTTTTTTTACAATGTTACCTTCCCCTTCCTTTCCCTTTTGCATATAAAAAATTTTTGCAGAGTTTGAATTGCACTAGCAATTGCAATAATGATACTGCCATGTGCGGTCAACATCAATTTTATTGATTGCTTTGGTCTCTTGTTTAAAAAATTGATCTCAGCAAAAGATTTACGGCCTTCATAATGGTCCAGATTTTTTCAGGCTTAAGCTCTCAATTGTTCTTATTCTGGCAAACTTACAGCTCCTCTGTATAAAGAGGTGTTGAATTGCATATGCATTTTTATACTTATAAAAAGGCTTGACAGTGTTTCTTAATTGATAGAAAAGATAAATAGTTGTCCTGTATTCTCATCTTATTATCAGTATTCTGTAACTGCTGAATTCTGACTAGACTGCTTATTCTAGAAGATCTTAGCAGCTCCTCGGGTTTTCTTCCTACTTGTCTTATTGGGGGAGATAATATTTAATTTTAAACAATTTTTGTACTAGTGGAGGTAACTGGACCATTAGTTCTTTGTTCCCAGTCTATCAGGCTGTGGTCTATTGCAAGGTGATTCGCTTGTATTTAAACTCATCTTCAAATTCAGTATGTAGATGTTAGTCTTATTCCTGGTGGTTCATATAAATTCCCACAGGGGATAGATTTTTCTTCTGTCTCACCCATACTTCAAATAAATCATTCATTCATCTATACTTTTGATGGCTATTTTTAAACTTCATGCAGTTTTAAGTATTTTGGTGTTTCAGTAAATGTAATTGTTCAATTCATATTTAAGCTGCCATATTATTGTGTTTAAAAATAGAAACTCCTCTGTGGCAAAGTTTAGAGCAAAATCTGTCCTCTTTCAAAATCAATCGCTTTGAGCAGGTAGTACAGATATCTGTTTCTTGAAAACAGCTTCTTGGCTTGACTAGTATTTGCTGGGAGAAGGATATTCACTGGTATCAATAAGCTCATTAGTCTTGACTTTTCCAGGAGAAATTCAAATAATCCAATTTCTTCAAATGTTGTTTAGTTATAGGAACTGGGGTTGGACTGATCTAAACTTCCTAAATTGCTCCTGTACTTGATATTTTTGAGTACTTTGAACACTTTACATGATTTTTCCTAATTTGCTTTGATCAATGGAAACAATATAGCTGATGCTTAACTTTTTGTTCTGATGAGCTGAACACAAGAACTGACCTCTGTAAATGGTGGCTCTGGTTTGCCATCATTAATGTGTGCTGTTGCACTATGTATCTTTGAGTCATGTTCTCCTTTCTTAATAGGAAAAAGGTGGAGAAGGTGTTGATATACTGTCCTATGCTAGCCTAGTGTAAGAAGATGGATGGATATTTCTTAAATGCGGATGTTAATGTGATCATAAGGCTCTAGTAGAGTTCTGTTAACTACAGATATGGTCAGGGCATTGAAGTGGTTTTTTTATAAATGAAGTTTCTTTTGTAATGCTCAACTTAAAAAAAAAAAGTTGCATTAATGAAAACACTTTATTCACTGTTTCATCCAGTCAGTTTTAGAAAGTGGAAATGTAATGCTTGCCTTGGAATACCTGCCATTTTTTATACCTGATAATGAAAATAACTGTAGATGGTACTCTTAATGCTCTGTGATCAGATGGAATATGTTGACAAGTAAAACTTACTTTGAAGGTAGGAACTAAATCATTAAATACAATTTCTCTTGTTTTTAAGGATATGAGACACAGAGCAAAAATAGATGCAACTACCTTCAAGTTAAGATAAAGGTTAGCCAAGCACTTGTACTGGAGAAGTCAATAAAAACTATGAGGGTTTTATCTTATGTGAACCACTGAACTGGAACTAAATGTGAATATTGATTTGTCTTCTCAGCACTTTATTTTGTTTAAACTGAATTAATTCTAACAGGTGGGGTTTTTTCTCAAACAAAGAACTAGACTTTTTAATGGTTGTTCTCATAGATAAGCTCATAGCAATCTGCTCTGTCTTACTGAATACTCAGATATTGTAGATATGATCTCCAGTTACTGTAACTAAGTACATTTTTTTTCTTTCTGAGGTGGTAGAAGAGACCTGACCTGCTCTTACTGTAGCAACTAATACTCTCAAACTTCAATATTAAGACTTCAGGCTTTAATGGGCAATGTTTTCTATATATGAGTTTCAAACCAGTGCTTGGCTTAAGAGAACAATTAAACTTTCTGGAGAAACTTAAGACAGCTAAAATGTAATCTTGTAAAACCCGCACTCTTAAATATTTACAGTTAAATATATAATTTGTGGGTGTTTAGCATTATATTGTCTGTTTTCATGCAGCAAAGTTTTTTGCTATTTACTCCTGGTATGCAGGAGGTGAATTTGCTTAATACTGAATACCAGAAACATAACTACATGAAACAAGAGAACACAAGCCAAAAAGTAATAGAGCATGCTACATCTTATAACTCAAAGTACGTTTTCTTAATTACATTTAAACATCTTGCACAAAAAGCCTATTTTCTGGTTAATGTAGCCTTTGAAAGCTTTTAAAATAGTCTTTTGGAGCTACAAATTTGTTACAGTCAAAACAAGCATTATTTTTCAGTGTTATAGTTGGTCAAAGACTTCATGGGATCATTGTTTTCAAGGACTAATGCCAGCTGAACTGTTGGGTCCACAGTTCAGTTGAACATAAGGTCAAGCAAAGGAGTTCAATTATGTGATTAAGACTATTGGAGCTGGACTAATACACTGAAAGCTTGGTATGGGTTTAGCTAAACAGATCAGTGAGGTTTAATGTAAATAAGCAATGGCTCAGCTTCAAGCCTATATGCAAGACTTCTCAACCTAAATTATGAGATCTGATAAACACTATCTGCCACCTTCTAGACCAGAAAACCATGAAAGTTCTTTAAGCATCATTCACTTTAAATGCATAGCTTGCTGTGAATGTCCTTTGGATTCTCTCGTTTCCTTAATTGGGGAAATCAGCCTTACCAAGGCCTGCTAAATCCTGGATACAGTCTGTCTAAATGGTATGTAGCATTTCAAAAGTTATCTAGTTTCAACAAAAACAGATAACACTTTCCATCTGCAGGTTGATCCAGTGGTTTATTGCTTCCTTGCAATAAATCACTGTTTGGAATTAACATGGCCTCAGATTCTAGTTGTGGGTTAATGCTGTACCTTTTCAGTATACACACAGCCTTATAGCATTAGTATTTTCTTCACTTGAAGGTATTTAAACACTAAAATAAAATTATCCTTTATACTTACAAAAAGTTAGATTAACAAGTTTAGCTCTTTGAATCTCATTAAACAATTTTCCTCTAGCCTGTTAATACTTGCAAATCTTGTTACTCTCACAGATTGTCTGTAACCAAACTAAAGTAGAAACCTTACAGTTTTCCACTGTAGTACCATAGCTGTTAGGGTGAATTCCAAATTTAAAATGGCAAAAAGAGGAGTAATGGGCTCTTCGAATGTAGAGTGAAGTGGTGAGAACTCTTGCATACTTTTAGCTAAAGCATGTTTGTTCTTGCTTGTTTAAGATCTAGTACCTTCTTTCTGCAGTTAAATCCTTCATTTCCTGTCCATATATGCCACTTTGTCTAAATTTGACTGTTGGGAAAAAACATTATGTGACCCAGGTCACTCAATAGCACTTTGTTCTTATTATTTAGCATTCAGAAACTTTAACTAGAACTCTCTTCTCCTTTCAGCACAAAATCTTGGAGGATCTTACTGGAAGCCTCCTTATGCTATGAAGTCCTGCTAGATAGGACTTGCAGATTCTCAAGCCATTTAGTGTAAACATTCATAGTGTGTAATTATCATCACAAAGTTGTCTGACTGCTTATGTACTGCAAAGTAACTGCAAATAGTGGTTATCCAGACTTATTACAGAATCAGATCTGGCTATTTGTTATAAAACCAAACTGCTTCATATTGATTACCTCATTTTGTGGCTGTCTAGGCTTCTACCAAGTTGGGTTGGATTTGCAGATATGTGATATGAGGTAACTTACCTGTAGCTTGAATCACTGGGAAAAAAATAGTTTGCCATCTAAATGATAGTTGGTTCCAAATAGTTTTTCCAGGTTCTTCATTAGTTCCTGTTTTCCAAGTTTCTGGCTCTTCCTTGGCCTGCTAAATCTTTTTCATTTGGCAGGATTTGATTCTAAACCTACTGAGGAGCACATGTTGACTAAGATAGGTTTTTGGACTAGACTTTATCCAGCTAGACTATTGGTTTCTACAGGTCTCTTTCAGGTGCCATCTCGCTACCACTTCCAGCTAAGAGGGGAAAAAACCAACCAAATCCAAACCAAACTAATGGAGTGAAACAGCAGGCAGCTTTTTGTACTTGCATTTAAGACCTGTATTTGAAAGGATTGTGGATAGCTGCAAACTATTATTTAACATCTGAGTGTTTTGATACTCATGCTTCTGTAGTGCACTGTAGTACTTCAGAGTGCTGTCAACTTGAAACGTTGGGAGCTTAGTGATTCACCTATGTTTAAATGGGGAGCTATGGTAGCTACATACAACCAGTTGGGAAATGTTTTCAGATCCTTGCTACATGTGACTGAACCAATTCCAGTGGTACATTTTTCAACACGCTTTTCAGTCTAAGGGATCACAGGTGTAAATCTGTTGCAAAGTTAATGTTGAGGCAAATGTAGTGAAGCTCTGTAATACTTAGTGTTGTGAAAGCTGAAAGAGTGACAACTTGAAGGTTTAAGCAATTTCTGGAAAAAGTAAGCTGAGGGAAAGAGAACTGGTATTGGATGCCACAAACTAAAAATTGTAAAAGCCTTGTATAGCAGATTGTGGGGTTTTTAGGTAGTGAAACCAGAGATGCAGCAGCAGAGGGGCTGTATTGTGAAGTGTAAAGACAGGCTCAACAGCTGAATGAGGCTAGTATTAATTTTGTGTGTGTGTATATGTATATCACAGCAAAGAATACAGAATATGTGAGGACGCGCTCAAGTAGAATTGGCAAAAAAACACTTTTCTAGAAACTGAGTAACAAGCAACTAAGAACATAGTCCTTTTTTACCCTGTTCAGCCAACAAGGAAAGAAAGAGATACTCCATTTGTGGATGGGGACAGCTGTTACTGCCACTCCATGAATCTGTTTCCAGAGAAACCTGTGACAGTGATACATGAAATACGATCTTAAACTTCTGTGGAAGTTGGAAGTCCTAGAGTAACCTTGACACTTAGAAATATGGGTGAAGATGTTGTGAGGTGATAGGTACAAGAGCAAGGGGGAGAGTAATTACAATACTTGTGATGTACCTGCTAATATCTGAAGACTCATCAAGCTTATTTTGTCTTGTCCATCTGAAGAGTTTGGTCTGTGACCAAAGCAAGAACCAGAAACAAGTCCATGTTCTGTCTCTTGAACTTTCAATCTTTAGCAGACTACTTCTTTCTAAACTTTATCTGCTGCTTATTTCCACTATTTTATGTGTTAATTTTTTTTTATCAAATGGGAAAACCAGTACATGAGTCTCAGAATTGCTTGTAGTACTGTATCATTCCTTCCCTCCTGTGATCAAAAGGGATTCTGATCTCTTAACGGGTATTTATGCTAGAAGTGGAAGCATTGCTGCTTCTTGAGAGAAAAACTAATTGGGCATTACGCAGTGATGAATATGGAGTATGGCTATATGCGTTTTACATCATTAGATGTCACTTGGTTTCTTAACTAGTTGAAGTGTCATGTGTTTTTGTGGGCCATTAACTTTGTCCTTTGTACAGACTTTTTTTGGTCAGTTTGATTACTATAAATTGACTGAACTCTTTGCATGATTTCCCTAGTGAAATGCTGAGTTGCAAGACAATTAAATGATAGGACTCTTACTCTGTGTACTCTGTAGCCACATATAGCCAATACCTGGGTCTTACATGTTTCTGTAGTCTTTCATAAGTGATCTGAGTTACACCACACTGTTATCATCCAAAATGAGATACTCAATTAAGAAACTTCTTTTGAAGTTTGAAAAAGCATTACATAAACTGATGCAAAGAAAATGTTGCCATTAAAACTCTTCTCACTTTGTTTAAAATAGTGCTACACTGTGGCAGAGAAACATGAATACTGATACTGTTTGTGGGTGCAAAATAAGGTCAAAGAAGGTGTTCAGGAGTGGTTTCTCCAGCTGTGTTCCACAAGCATCCAAAGCCAAGTGTTCTTGCTCTAGTTGTTTATTTGACAAATGTATTTTAGCTTTGTTGCAGGAAAATCATAGTAAGAAAATAATTCAGATAGTTGACTTGTTTTGTTGTAATGTGGAACTGACTTGGCAGTGCTGTTCTTTTTGTGATGTAAGATGTTGCTTGTCTTAACCCAAGTGAAGCATACAGGAATGGCAGTAAATAGTAAAATAGATGTGTCATCCTATCTCAGTAGCACAATGACAAATAATATTTGGAAATCAACAAAATCCTAGAAAGATGTTTAAGATGTCACAGCTGTTTAAGTTCTGCTGCATCTAAGGTATCAGAGATGTGTGTTAACTATCCAAGATAAAGATTTAAACCGTGAGGTCAGATGCAGGCCCAGAAGTAATGCCTCTAAGGGATAAATGCAGGTTTTCCCCTTAATTACAGTTTCCCAGGTGACATCTCAAACCCTTTGGAACTTGATGTGTAATTTAGGTTTAGAAACATATCAAATCCTTTGTTGAAACTCAAGTTGCAAGTTGGACTGCAAGCAGGAGCTGCTTTTTGCAACACAACTTTTGAATGAATGGCAACAGGGCCATGTGAAACGCTAAGTGTTCAATACTTGAAGCCATGTCTTCAATGCTTTTAGGATTTGGAATATGCAGTGCTTGTATATTCTAGCACAGTAAAGCTGCAGGTTTCCCTTTGGAAATAGTTTTGTGTGTATTTTAAGCAAAACTAGGTTCTGCTTGCAAGTGAGCATGTAAGCATCTGTCTGTGAATGACATTCTCAGTTTGGGTTTCCCATCCAAAATACCGTGTTTATTGTTAGAGCTGCGTGTGGTCTCTATGTACCTGCATGTAATGTGAATTGTAATGATTTAGAGCACACACAGGACCTCAAGGGCTTGGCCCCACCTCCCAGCAGGGTGAAGAGCAGGTTGCTCAGTCCATCCTCTTTGGGTAGCCTGCTTCAGTGTTTAACTGTGCTGATGTTGAAGCTCCCCCCACTACCTAGTAGGAATATTTCTGCTGCAACTCTGTCATCTGTCCTTTTGTTGTGCAGGTCTAGGAAGAATTTTGCCCTGTATTTTGTATGCCCCCACTAGAAAGCAGAGGTAGCAGTAAGACACACCTGTAAACACCTTTACTTCAAGCTGAACAAACACATCTTTGTTGTATGCTATGTGCTGTAGCTATTGTAGTGGTCCTCCACTGGGCTTGCTCCAGTATGTCAATGCTTTTTTCTTACTAGGAAGCCCAGAGTGGCACTGTTGCAGATACAGTTCCTGTCAGAGTAGAAGGAAGCAATCACTTCCCTGAATCTGTTTCCTGTACTCATGTTAGTGAAGCCTGGTATTCAGTTACATTTTTGAGTTGTGAGTGAACACTGGTAACTAAGTTCTGTCTGTCTGAGATCACTTTGTGCAAAGTTGCATTGTATCTGGTCAGCTGTCAGCTTGTACTGTTGCATGGTGTCACTTTGTTTCAGGTGCAGGACTTCTGTCTGTTAAACTTTGAGGACTATTTCAAGGGGCTGGAAGAATAGGCTCTGTGTGACTCTTAACATCTAGCATGGTGGGCCTATGCTCCCCACTTCTCTCCCGTTTGATCTACAGATGTACATACATATGTATATAACCTATTTCATTGTCCAGTTGACTAATGAAAAGGTAAAACAAGTGTGCATATCACCCTTGACTCCCAAAGAATGCCAGTGTTTTTAAATTTCATTGTTCACAATTTGTAACTCTTCCCTAAAACTACTTATGCTATGTGCTCTTGAAAGCTCACTGTATTTTGAGATGCAGAAAATGCAGACTTCATTATCTACAAATAAGTTCTCATAATTTGAGTTTTCAGTACATTGACTTTTTAGGCTTTAAGATTTATTTATCAAAAGAGTTGTGTGTGTTTGTAATGCATCTTAAACTAGCTAATGAACTTCTCAGAATCCTTTCTTTGAGAATATTTATTACATGGAGCCTAAGTTTTCTAATTCGCTGAAATGAAAAACTTGTCAGTGGACTTGAAGTAAAATATAGTTGATTCTTCAGGTAGTCATGGCTATTAACACTTGTCTGTCATCCGTTGTTTAAAAAATTGCTTTGTCTTGAGTCCTGGCTGTTTGGCTTTGCTTGGTTAGCACTAGGTAATATGCTGTATTCTTAAAGTGGTAGCGGTTATCTGTTGCAGGTTTGGTACCTTTGCACACATTTTGTTCCAAATGATCAAGATATGTCAGTAATATTTGCAATTATGATTCTGGATAACAAGTAGTTATCTTAATTCAGGTTATTAATAATAACTTATTGCAAATTATGACATATGGAAGAATAAGTTGCTTTAAAATGTCCTGTTATGTCAACCTACTTAGTAATATCTTAGTTCAGGAGGAGTAAATAAAATTTAGTTTAACTGAACTTGTGACACACTCTATAGAAATATTTTCTCAAGGTCATACTGTTCTAAAATATTTACCATCATCTATTTAATCCCATTACTGTGGAGAGCCATCTGAAAGTCTTTTAGCTGTTTTTTTAATTCAAGCAACCAGCTGGAGAGCTGCAGATGGTGTTGACAATAGTATCTGCAATTATGAAGCATCTTCACTTTTCCGGTATTTCTTACTTTGTCAGAAACGTAACCTTTTCTATGGACATGGCATGCTAGCAAATTATGTAGTGTTGTGAGTGGTGTGCTACTTTACAACTGTTCCTCTTTTGTAGGTTATGTACTTCAACAGGGGGTGGGAAAATTATTCATTTTCCTTGCATGAGATCTACTCTGGAAAATGAGGAAGGATTAGTTCAGCCAAATTCCTTCCTTGTGCTTTCACATGTGTATGTGTTAGTGGAGAAGCATGCTTTGTCTAATTAAGCTGGTTTGCACTTTAATTATCTGCAGAATGTGCCTATTTGTATCCCTTGTGTCTAGCAATTGTGAAATCCCTGTAAAACTGTTTTATCTGCTGATACTGTGTAACAGATTCCAGAAATCAGTCTGCTGCATAAAGTAGCATTTAACTTAGTATTTCAAATTATTCTGTTAGTTTTATTAAGTATAAGTCATTGGAGAACTGTTTAAGGAATGGAGTTTATTTAGATAGAATCATTCTAAACACTGTAGGGATTTGGTTTGGGAAAGATCATCTTGGCAAGGTCAAGTGGCAAACCTTCCTGAAAAGATCTATCCTTAATTCCTAGATCTTCTCTCCCCAGGAAGTAGTGAGCTATAGTATGTGGTATTATTAAAGCAGCTTGTTAACTTATATGGAAGATGAATCTTTAAATAAAATATTTACCTTTGGAAACTGTTGATTTTAAGTTTGTTAGATGGCTGCTGAAAGTTAAACTACAACTGCAGCATATCACAACTTTAGGAGGTGGGAAGTGTGTATTTCAACTGCACCTTGGGGATATATCGAGACCTGGGGTCAGAACAGGCAAATTGAGTTGTTTATTTTTTGAAGTGTTATAATTGTTTAGATACCAATTTCTACTCTGAAATGGGCTTTAGGTGGTGAAGCATAGTGAATGATCAAAACAGGAGATCACGTTATATGTTAGCATGCATTCAGTGTGTTCTACCTTGCACTGGATAGACTTGTCAGCTGGCTCATGTGTCCTGCTTGGCTGCCCTCTGAATCTTGAATGTGACAGGCTCAGTGTCCCATACAAGCCTTTATACTGCCCATCTGCAGTCTTAATGCCTTGACAATTTGATTCTTAGTTCCATTAAGATCTGCCACTCCATAATGGAGAAGATACTTAAGTAATATTTTCAGATGTAACTGTATTTATGGTGTTGGAGGAATAAGATTTAACCAGTACTGCTGGGTCTTGGGTACAAATAAGACCTCTGCTCTCTGTCACAGAAGGCCCAGTATGTGGTAGGGGGCATTCTTTGCCTACACGACACAACATTGTAATTGACTTTGATTTTTACAAAACATGCAGTCCTGGTAGAGATGTTTTTTCAAAGTGCTGAAATGTGTTTTTAACACAGATTCTGCCTTGTATCCTCTCCTTATGGCTATAGTTCGTCTAAAATGGGAAGTGAGTAACTAGGATCTGTCAGAACAGGCAATAATTGATACATCTGTAGGAGAAATTGTACCCAATAGTAATGGGGTTACCTGTGTATCTCTTAACTTAGCGTTACCTGTTTTCACATTTGCTCTCCCACTAATAACAAATATCCCTCTAGTATACCCTCTTCATAGAAGAGAGTAAATTTGATTTAATGGAGTGTAATTGTTCTTCAGAGCTGAATGCTTTCCAAAACTGTTTGGTTGTTATCCTATAAATTAGAATTAGCTGATCCTACTTGTTCTGTGTTAATCAGTACTATCTGCTTTCCTTTTAGATCAATGTATTGTTACTCGGACATACCTCTTTCTTCATAAATTTTGGTTCTTCAGTGCTGCCTATTACTTTGGGAACTGGGCATTCATTGCAGTAAGTACTTTGATTACAGAGATCACTAAATCAAGTTGGATAATTACATTAGTTGTCCTCAAATCATTTACATTACCATACTGCCATTTCCTTTTTACATATTGCCCTTGTATGTTCCTTAATTGAAAAATAGTAACTTTTGCTATTTATTTTAAATTTGCAGGTCTTTTTAATTGGTTTAATTGTTTCATGCTGCAAAGGCAAAAAATCAGTCATTGAAGGTGAAGTGGATGAAGATGATTCAGACATGAGTGATGATGAACTGTCTGTTTATTACCACTGATAGCCTTTTGCCTTCAAGATGGAAAAATGTCATTTACAGTTACGTTGAACATCATACCTGTGTGGAATTGGTATCCAAATAAGCATCCTTGCACCTGTAAAAATAGAAGAAATAGATGTACACACTTAAAGGGGTAAAAAACTGAATATTGCTTTTTGAATATCACTCATATCAGAAGATTGAAGCTGGGTTTGAATAATATATAGAAGTTATTGTTTTATGACTAAATGTATATGTAACTTTCTGATGTATAATTTGAACTATAACTATTTCATAGTTCATGATGCTTTTCTGTTAACTTAGGTTTTCTTAAATACTTTCATGCCTAAGTGTAAGACTTTTTATATTCAAGCTCATAAAACTAGCTAAAATCCTGCAAAACAGCTGGTGCAACCTTGCTAGAAAGATTTGGATGAAGTTTACACTTCCAGGAGGATGTGACTTAACTTTTGCGTTAGTGTTGCTGGCACTTCTGTGATTCTCATAAAACTGTACCTAACAAACTCCTTAAAAGTATGCCAAAAACATCCACTTGAGTGGTCAGTTCCCAGTCTGTACAAAAATGTCATTTTCATACTGTTATCCCCACTGAGTTACCGTGGGAATCCTCAGGTAACTATGAGGTGGCTTTTGCTTTATCAAAGAAAATGGTGTAAATGACGATATTTAGCATTGTTGCAATGTTTAGGAACAGTTCAGTTCTGAAACTGCCAGGTGCCTGACTTAGTAATAACCGATGGAATAATTAAGATGTGATTAATTTTTAACTTATTTTGCTGTTTAATACTAATTGTCTAGTTTGAAGGTTTTTCCAATAATTAATGTAAATGTTGTCAACTTGTTTAAAAGCCAATATGTTTATATAAACACAGTTCATAAATATTTTTGTCATTCATGTTGTCTTTGTAAAGTGATATTACTTTAACTATATAGTTCCTGAGCTATATTTCTAAGTCTGAAAAATATCTTCAGATATCCATTGATGGACTCTGAAAGAGAAAATATTTCCAAGTACAGTGTTTTAAACTTCTAATGCTACCCGAGGGAAATTATAGTCCATGCAAGCACATGGAAATGTAACTTAGGTAGTCTTTTTGTAAGGCTAATTGTTAAATAGTTGTTGAAATATAGGTAAGTTATTAATATAATGCCCTGGTTACATGTTTGCAAACTCTTAAAACTGACAGATTTCTGTTCAGTTATTTCAAAAATGCTTTGCATCTTCCTGCAGTATTTCAGAACAGCAGGCTGTCAGGAACTTCTCAACTTTAATTTAGTTTCAGTATTTCAAGGAGTCTTAGGTGAGTTGCGTAGTTAATGCATGAACACAGAATTGATGTTTGGACTCTTACAGGAACAAACAAAACTGAAGTCTTTTAACAAGCCTTCTGTGCCTGCTGCTCCAATATATCTGTTTGTGGCAACCTGGAAGAATGTGTGATGTTGCAGCTTGAAGTGGCAAATAGGCAGTCAAGTCTGCCCAGCTAAGAGCAATCAATGTGTCATGTACAGATTTGTTTATTAATCTGAGTGTAGGACCAGTCTGTGATACTCAGTTTTGCAAAGTTGTATCCATTTGATATTAACTTCTCACTGGGGAGATCACTGCTTGTCTGGGCAAGATTGGCAGGAAAGTGTTGGTTTCATGCCACATAGAGCTGCTTGCATGTTTGCAGGCAGGCTTAGGGGTCACTGGCCAAAATGCCTGGCCAGTCCCTGGGTATACATTACTGTAGGTCTCCCATTTCCAGGCTTTTCTTAATTTCCAGGTTATTCCCAATCCAGTTTCCTGTCTAAATAGTCTATATGCAGAAATACAATGATCTGCCTTCGAATTGGTGGCTTTGTCTCTTGTCTCTGACAGATTCAGTAAGTACCACTTTTTTTAATCCATGTGTTAACCAGGCTTACCACTGGCCCACTGCTAGCTGCAGCTAGCAAGAAGAAGAATTCTAGATGAGATCAAAAGTTTCAGACATTTGCTGTCACAGTCTGTCATACAAGCAGTAAATAACTGGTAGCGTTTATAATCAGAATTATCTTTCACCTGCCACACTTTCACTGAAGTTTCTTCAGGAGTTCAATGGACCATTTGAGTGACAAGGTTTTAGAAGATTTTTTTGTGTGCACTAGTGTAATTCTAATGAATATATATTCAAGAAGTAATCTCCAATCAACACTTCATGTGATGGAAACTTGACATTTTTAACTGTACTGTGCCTTTAAATGAACTAGAGTTGTTTTATAAGTTTGTGTCATGATCTTACCAACTGGATTTGTACATCCAGTATCACCCAGTGAAGAAAACTAACAGTGAAATTTAAGATAGCCCTGGCTTAAAAATACTTGGCTTTGGTCAATACTTGCAGGAACTTTAAAGAAACAGAACTTCCAGTATACTATTTCATGGTTGTCTCTTGTGCTGTCTTCAATAAAACACTTGCAAGTAAAACAATGAATTACTTTTCCTCTGCAAAGTTATCCCTGTGGTGGCAGCACTTGTAGCATGATTTAAGTAGTTCATTTATTTAGCTGTTAACTCTGGACTACCATTTCATAGCTTTTTTACAGGTTGTGGAGCAAATTTGAAGTTTGCAGTCATGTTATAATACCGTATTCTACCTCGTAAGCAAACATCTATCATCTTCAACTGAGTCTTCAAGATATCTCAATTTTCTGATGTCTTAAGTGATTTCAGACCAGAATTGTTTCACTGCTTTGATTATATAAATGATAATCCAAATCCATCTCTAGTGTGAGCTTTCAAAATTTCTGGATAGGTGTTGTACTGTTGTCAGACCTGGCTCGAGTTAGATAGTCTGCTTCTATGTTGGAGGCTCATGAAGATTTAGAAGCTAGTGAGCCTTAAATCTTGCTGACACATCAAGCATAAACCATGGTTGCCAGGTATATGTTTAATAGAATACAGCAGCAACACATGCCCAATGGGTCCTCATCTTGCTGCTTGTTCTATAGTGGTTGGTAGTTTCTCTGGAGTTACAGATCCTAAATATGGTAAAGCCTGTAATAGTGTGTGGTGTTTCTTAGCTGAAAGCTGACAGTACATTGCAGGTTTCCTGGTGATTGTCAGAAACAAATGAAAAGCCTTCCCTGGTAAACAGTGCAAAGAAACATCTGCTACCTGCTTGTGTTTTCTGCTTTGTGAAAGCAGGAAAAAATTTCAGTGTTAACTTCAGATTTTTGTACTTCTAGGTAGAGAGTCTACATGTAGTAGTCAGGCTACATGGAATGGTAATTTCATGCTTGAATTATGTGATAACTTAAGCCAAAAACTAATGAACCCTTTCAGTGTTCATGTTTTGCTTCTGATTAATCACTGTAGACATAATTCTTCAGAGTCTTTGAGATGTCTTCTGCTGTTTAGAAATTGTATTTCTTGGGCTCACAGCTGTTTTATTTGACTTTCTTAGCACAGGTTTCTGAATTGGACAGTGGACTACAATAGCATTTTGGAAAACTTTACCCCCTTCTAGAAACTTATGAGGTTTGCTCTAAAATACTGGTAACTACTGGTGAGCATAGAGTTACAGTTGAAGTGTTTCAGAAAACTGATAAAGTGAGGAAGGTAAATTGTCTCCATGTAAGTAGATATTTAACCCATTATGACAGCACTGAAACAGTTGTGGGTATGGATAGGGAAATAAAGCACTGCTTGTGAGATTAAGCAAAGGAAAAAGCTTCATCCCTTTCTAAAATAGTCTAAAATAATTTGCAATACTAAAGCTGTAACATTCTTTCAGGCTCTTAGGTTGAAGATTATAGTTCATATTGATAATACATCTTAGTTTAGATCTCTTCTGCAACTTTCTGCAAAATCAGCTTTCTTGCAGATAAATGAAACTGAGAATCACTCTTTTCCAGTGAAATGTGTATTTTGACTATACTTTTCAAAAGAAATGAAACCCTTGTTTTCATTGTGATAAAATATAATTTTCTGTTAACCTGAATTTTAAAACAAATTCTGTGTCTAAATTAAGACACTTGCCAGTTCTGGATAATGATGTGAATCAAACTCTAGTGTTCTTGACTAGCTTTTAGTTGTTACAGGAATCACTAATTTTGACATCCTCCTCTTCAGAGAGATTGCATGAGTGATATCACTTCAATTAAATTTCTATAAAGAAGATTATTTCTTTGAAATAAACTGACAATTTTAGCACATTGAACAAAACCTTATTTATAGCTTTCTTCTAGATTCATCTCTAGGAAAAGAGTGATATATTTAGGGGGTCAGAAGAATTTAGGCTTCTGGAGGGCTGATTTTAGAGATGAGTCACACAGATCTTGTAAGTTTCCTGATCCTCCTGTGTTCATCACCCAGAAGGACAGGTGGAGCCCTCCCTTACAACTAATTAATCTTGAGTCTTAGTGTTGCTTCTCAAACATCTGGTTTTTTTCCCCAGAGAAAATAGGCAGGTTGCCTGTAAAACATACAACTTTTTTTTTGAGCAATTTTGGAAGAATGATGTCAAAATCCTTATTGTGAGAATCCTAATATCTTGCATAAAGGTAGTGACTGTGAAAACATTCAGAGCAAATCTAAAGTTGACCATGTGTGGTGTTTCTGCCAAAATTCAAGTCTGGATAATGGGCCTTTTCACCAGAATGTCTTGAATTTCCTGTGAAAAAGTAAAATATAGATTGATTTAATAGCTTAAATTGTGATGCTACTGTGAGCTATATAGAGACTGAAAATGCTCCCACATGTAGTAAGTGTATCACTTCAACTGAGAGAACTTCAGGCTCAGGACAAAAAGGACTTCTAATAATGTCTATGATATTTTCTCCCCAAAAGCCTTGCAGCTTGTGGACTTATTACTGTATTAAGCACTTGAAGGAATGCCCTGGGACAGAAACATTTCATTCTGACACTTAATGTAGAAGTTAAAGGCATCACTTATGTCCTAAACTTAATCATAGAATCATTGTTTGGAGAAGACCTTTAAGATCAGCCATAAATCTAACTCTGCCAACTCCACCATTAAACCATGTCCCTAAGTACCATGTCTACACATCCTTAACTTCTCTGAGCTGTACTTGTTCTTCTTGTTCTTTTAAGTTAGAACAGTGCAAATCTGCATCCTCTTGCCTACTGACTTTACATCCTTTCCACACAGAAATGATCATGATGCTGATGGTAGGTGTATCTGAGTTGCGAGGAATATTCCTTTGGAATGGGCCAGTGAAGAAAGCTTCAATCTATTGTGAAGGAAAGTGCTTTCTTCTGTTTTGAGGTGCATAGTTCTAAAGTATGTCTTCATGACTGATGCAGCCTTAACCCATGACAATGTAGAACAGCTTCTTATTTGAACCTGAAAGTTAAGTTCTTTACCAGTGGACGTACTTTTCTAGTGCATGGAGGAAAGAAAATCACAATTATAAAATGTGAACTCCAGAGGAATCCTATTTTTTTACCCACTATGAAGCAGGCACTTTATTTTAAGACATTGATCTTGAAGAAATAATTATAGTTTTATTAATATCCTCAAATAAAAATATGCCTTTTAAGATGTGCAGATACTGATAACAGGACTATTTTAGGGCAGGATTTTCAAAAATGAGGGGTGCATCTCCTACTGAAAACCTCTAGTAGGTCAGATCCTATGTTATTTGAAACTTGCTGCTTTGTGCTTGAAGTACTTAGGGAAAATAAGCAGTTTTCATTCTCAATTTGTAAAGGAATTATATCCTTTTAAAACCTGTTGGCATGTTCAACTCCATTCATTATGTATTTTCAAATACATTTCTGGAAAAATTAATACTTGACTAATGCAGTCATTGCAGAACATTTTTCAGGCTTGACTAGTCATGTCCCTGGTTCTGATAGGGAGCTAAGGGTGCTGTCAGAAGCTGGATTACATCTTTCCTGAGCTAGCTCTGAGCATAGTGCTAGAAGACTTCATGACAGAACACTTTTTTGTAGATACTATTTTTAATATGTGCCCTGTGCTATTTAAAGCCTGTCCAAATGCTATCTGACAACATGCTGGAAAATGCTGACATCTAGAGGAAAAGAGTGTGTTTGAAGAAGCAGTTTTTCAGACATGACAACGGTTGAGAGAAAAGACTTTTGCATGTGCTAGATCTACAGAAGAGCTTAGTTTGCACTATAGAGCACAACATGACCTAAATTTTAGGTAATCTGTTATCTGAAAGTTAGATGCTGCTTCACTCTAGGCTAATTCTCATTGTGGGGAGAATTAGTGCTGCAGGGTGGTGTATGCAAAACTAGAAGGCTAAAAAGGAGTTTGCTAGTTACAGGTGTGTAGGTTCCTAAGTTTTGATCTGTAAAGAGGCTTTCATTGCTCACAGGGAATCAAATTTTTCTTCTACATCAGTGGACAGCTGATCTAGTTGAAGATTTCCACTAATCATTGCAGGGGACGTTGAACTTGAGGACTTTAAAATGGTTGGGTTGGAAGAGACCTTTAATGATTCTCTACACTAATCATTCTGTTGATGAGTTAAATCTTAAGAGGTGTATCACCTGTTTGGAAATATTGTGAAGAGATGACCATTTGGTGGAAGCTGGGATCTTACACTTGTTCAGAGGCAAGATTTCAAAGCATTGGAGGGGACTGCTGTGCTAGGCACTTGCCTGTACTCTCCCACACACCCTGCCATTTGTAACCCTCCACCCTTGGGGAAGATCTCTGGGTGGTATTCTTAAAAAAAACCTGTGTGTAACCCTAAACAAGACTTGAGACACATTCAGGTGGCGTAACAGTAAGGGCTAACAGGCCTGGGAAACCTAAGGATATTCAAAATTCTCTAAAGCTGAGCAAATCTTCTCCCCTGTCATGCCCATGGATTGGGTGAGGATAACATCACATTCAAATACCCAATTAACCTCATAACCAGTGGTATAATCATGTAAGTTGATAATATCAAATACAGCAATGTGATAGTCCTGATCCGTATCCCAGAGATGATAAACATCACTGCAGGCAGTACATACTATACACAGGGTTTTATATAACACCACCCTGTGAACAAATGGGCCAGCATGGTGACCATGGACTACTTAACTAACATACAAAGTGTGTATAGCAAAATTGTTTTAATATGCTTGGGTTGGATCTGTTGTTATCTCAGCCCTTTGCATTGCCCCACACTGGGCACCAAAAAAGACTGTTGTGGTTTAAACCCAGCTGGCAACTAAATATGCAGTTGCTCTATCTCCTACTCCTGAGGGTAGGAGAATGAATGGCTAACAATGCGCTGCTGCCAAGCTGCCCCAGACCTGTTGCCTGGCTAGGCTTGCCTTATATATGTGCTGGGTGTGGTGTCAGTGTGGTATCAAATATCCTATTGGTTGGTTTTATTTGGCTACCCTGGCTGTGGAAATGAACCCTATCCTAGCCCCACCCAGGACAGGGCTGAACCTAGATTTTTAGACTTGGCACCTGAATTCATTTGCATTCATAGCAAGGTTGATTAAAAGACATGGGCAGAACTTAGTCTGAGCAAGTCCTATCTGAGTCCTCAGCTGTATAGTTTTAAACCAACTAATCCCAGGTATTTTGAAAAACTAATGAATGATTTGGTGCATGATTTGTAATTAAGGCCCCTTGTATGTTCAGAGATGTCCTACTCTGCAGATGTGTATAACATCTGACTTGTACTGTTTGAAATACAGATGGGACTACCCACTTCGTGCAGACAACCAGCTGCCCAGTACTGGTGGGTCATGATGCTATCCTCAATTGGAATGGAACAAACTATTGTCTTCACTCCTGGAAAAGAATCCTTATCACCATCCTTCTCAGGGAGAACTCTATATCTCTGCTGTTGAACTTGATGTATTGCAGACTTCTAAACATCTGTTGACATCAAAGAGAGAAAAGCAGAACCACCAGCTGCTATAGTCAGTTGCTCTGCAGTGTGTCCACAACCCAAGAGTGGTGGTGGTGTTCCGACTAGAGGGTGGTGCACCTGGCTGGCAGCAAATTATAATTTTTGTGGTCTTGGAGGTATTCCAAGAGTAGCTAAATCGTTCCTACGGTCTTTAAAAAAGCTGCATTGTAACATAATCAAGCAAAAGAACACTCACTCATTCCTCATCCTGCCATGTTACCCTGCTGAACAAAGGATTTATAATGCTGTGGAACCCGCGCTACCCATGTGATGTGTGTTAAACCAGCATTGATGTGCAGGACTTGCTGAACAGACAAATGGTGCCAGCTCTAAGCGTTAGCAGAGAAATCCACATCCCACAGATAGGAATGCTGCATTCTTTGAGATGAAGCACATCTATTTTTGCTTTAGAAAAAGCTTAAGATCAGCATCCTGACAAGCTGGCATCCTCCTGCATTGAAGCAAGAAGCTGTTTTAATGCGTTTCCACCATTTCCAAAAATTTCCGGTGCAAATGCAGAAGTCGTGTGAGGATTGTTCTGTCTCAGCTATATGTGAACAGTCCCTGTTTTGACAGGCTTGTAGGATGCGTCTTCACTTTTCCTAGTAAGGCTCCCAGGTCCCCTGCCAAAGCTACAGTGATATGTACGTCATTCAGACTTGGCAAATCAACGATTGGGCTGAATGAGTAGTGTGGAGAAGGGCTGCTCTTCACATATGTGAATTTCTGTCTTAAGGAATGTACTCCAAATAGAATGCTTCCATATTAGCATCCAGTTTTAGGCTAGTGCCTGAACAAATCTTTGTAGAAACAGCTCTGAGTTGTCTGATATGATGGGGATGTTTTGAATTGAAGAGCTGCTTTCATTAAAAAAACGTAGCATATCACTCCAGATAGTGTTAATTTTAATCTTACTCCATCTGTTTCTGAAGGGCCTTGTATAGATCAACCTACTCATTTTAAATTAAACATAGGACATAACTCACTGTTCTCCGGTGACACCTTTTTAGGCTTTGTGATTTTTGCCTTTTTTTTTCCCCCACCTTATTGTTTAAAATGCTTTATCAGGATTGTCATCTCATCCTGTAGGCAAATGATCTTTAAGCACTTTGAGTAATCTTCGCAGTTTGTACAATAATGTTGCAATATTTACCCTCAAGGAGTGTTGGAGTTTCGTTTAAGTAATCTGGTTGCTTAGTTCATGACCCTCTTACAGATAAAAGAAACTACATGGTCTCGCTCTATGTAGTGGCCAGTCGTTGCCCTCTGACGTGGGTCTATTTCTTAGACTCTCCAAAACTGTTCTCAGTGATTCTTTTGCAAATCCTCAGCTCTTTAACTGCAAAGATTATGCTACTAGCAGGCAGATGTGCTTTTTCTATTTCCCTTACATTTTATCACAGTTCATACAACATCATTAATTTTTTTAAAATATACCATACTCCTAAGTCTGTAGTGCTCCTGTGCAAGCATTTGCAGTTATAAAACTTAACGCATTGGACTTGACTATGAAATTGCATGTGCTGGCTGGGAGCTATTCTCTGTACTGTCACGGATTCAGCTAGCTGCTCTTGTTCCTGCTGTTCTGAAGAGAATCCTGCTCTGTAGTCACCTGCAGTGGCTGTCATCAACATGAAGAAAAAACCCCAACTATCTAATGTGCACCAGTGGGGAGTTTGGCAGAGTATCTCTGAAGCTGTGAAGCCCCAGCAAGCCATATCCAGTTTTTAACTATCTTTAAAGCACTTTGTTACTGTTGGTAGTTTGTTTGCCGTTGTGTTAGTCTCTTGTAAGAGCTGATAATGAGTCATGAATATATAAGATGCAAGCAATATATTATTAGTTCTTAGTTATGAAGGATGCTCTTCTACAGCAATGATGTAGGTTTGATTTTTAGAAAGTTCCTAAGATGAAAACTGTTACTCCAAAGTATTAAAATTACTTTTATTATGACTCATCTCACCCCAGAGATAGAAATACTAGATGTAATTGTCATAATGTAGACACTTCTATAACATTTTATTAATGTATTGTTTGATGTAGCATATAAACTTAGTATGAAGTATTTTGCTTTTAAACATGCTTTGAGTTACCAGAACTGAAAGCTACCAATATCAGGGAGGGAGTTCTCTCTTGAATCAGTTTTTTTTTTTAACCAGTGAAATACAAAAATATCTTATGTACAGAAGTGAAACAGTGCCCTTTTGAAGAGTCAAATGTCCCTTGGGTAAGGAAGGAATAGGATGAGGGTGTAACTGAGTCATACACAACTGCTTCAATAGCTTGCAGCCAAAATGGGCCCCCTCTGCCTATTCCTGCTGCGTCTACTGCTTGCCTACTCTGTGAGCTGGTTTAGTTTGCTACTGTAATAGCGAAAATCAACAAAGACTAGGAGGTGCAAAAGAGAGAGGAGAACTGCATGACTGGAGGCGGGGCGGGGGGGGATGAGTTGGGGAAGGATAGTGACTGATCATCTTGGGATAGTCAGCAAGTTGCTCATAGGATCACATTGGAAGTCTCTTGAAAAAATACTGTCTGTTCTTGGAAGACTCCAGAAAGACAGCTGTAAGAACTAATATGCTCTACCAGAAATGTGGAAGGTCCATGTCGGGGACTTGAAGGTAGATATGATGCTCTCTTAGTCACTCCAGGGGTCACTTATCTAGCTAAGGGAGAACTGTGTCCTAGGGAAGTCTGATCACCAAGGGCTCATTTTCTTGTCCCTTCCCATTTTCTACCTCCAGCGCTTATGATGCCCTAATACTACATAATCATTACTTCTGAACTGGTAGTATGTAGTGTCTTTTTCCTTTTTTTTTTTTTTTTTTAATAATAGATAGATCTTTTTGGAGTGTTTTGCTGTACCATAGCTTGAATTAAATGTGGTCTAAATGGCAAGTTGATAATGTGACATTTTTCACACAAAGGTGCAGCAGATCTCTGGTATGCCTTAGCACTGCTCAGCTCCCTTGCACACGGTTCAGGTAACCAGAGAGCAACAGATTTGAATGAACTAGGGAACAGTTGTCACCCCCAAGGAGTGAAGCCAAGCTTTTTTGACAGGTCACCACAGAAGAGATCTTGGACTGTGCTGAGGCACTGTGGTGCACTCTTGCTCTTTGAGGGTCCACAAAGAACTGATCAGGCAGAGATGAGCTGACTCATCATCATCTGCCTGTTCCTTAGCAAGTGCATTTGCACTGCCTGAGCAGGTGGACTTGCTAGTTAGAGAATAAACCAGGCTGAATTTCATGCCCCACAGAGAAGCCCAGCATCATCTTTAAAACAGATGTGAAAGGGAAGGGCTGTAATTGCAGTAAAAGCTAATCCTATAAACATCAATAAGAATCATAGGGAAGGGCTCCTCTGTGACTCAGAGTGGGTCTCACCATTGCTAAGACCATCAGAGCATTTACTATGGTTTTTATTGTGACAGTCTTCACTGAAAGGATCATGTGGCTGATTCCTGTGTGCTGATGGCTGAAAGATTTAATCGGTGATGAAACAGTAAATCATAGAATCATTGAATGCTTTGGGTTGGAAGGGACCTTCAAAGGTCATCTAGTCCAAACCCCACCCCTGCAGTGAGCAGGGACATCTTCAACTAGATCAGGTTGCCTAGAATGTAGCTTTGAATAAAGATGGAGCAGATTAAGAAGGTACTTCAGTAAGGTACTTTAAGATGGATTAAGCCTGTTGAACTTTATCACAAGATAAAACACTCCACCGTGTTTCTGTCCCACTCTCACCAAAAAAAAAAAAGAAAAAAAAAAGGCTGATGTCAGACCCTTTCAGTTATTTTGGGGAATTCAATGATGATGTGTCAGAACACTGAAAAAAAAAGCAAGTCTAATGTTTCTTTTGCTTGGAGAGCTGAAAGTAGTCAGGAAAGTCTTGCCTAGTCAGCCTCCAGGAAAAATAGTTGAATAATTGGTAAGAACCTGCAAGCTTGCCAGCAAATAAGTAATAATTGATAGAGATTTAATGAAATCAATTTTCTACCCTGAGAAAGGTGTGGGCATTGTGGGCAGAGAAGAAAGTTCTGGCTTTGGAAAGCATTTTGACAGTCCTGGTGGCATTCTGATAAGTGATTTCAGGAAACCTACTAGTGGGTAAATGCAAAAGTGATTCGACATTTGCACTCAGAAGTTATTAACTGATCACAAATAAATTAGGAAAAATTTGTGAAGCTGGGTATTGCTGTCTGTTCTGAATCCAGTGTTATACAATAGTAACATTATAAGTGGACCTGGATGATGGAATGGAGGGTAGATTTAATAAACATACAAATAGTTTAGGTCTGGGGAGGAGTGCAAGCGCTGTAGAATAAGAGAATAAAATTTAAAATGTTCTGACAAATGACAGGAATGGGTCATGTCATCAAGCAGAAAGCCAAAACGAAGTGGCTCCCATTTCTAGCCCAGACAGGGCTCTGGAAGTTACTGTGCATTGCAAAGTAAACAAGTAGAGCTTGTGGCTAGCTATCCTTTTCATCCCTTAACAAATTGATGTGAACACATAAATGCGTAATTGACTTGCAAGAACTGTGAAATCATTCTTCCACTTAACAATCTTAAGGCTTGACCTGGAATACTTCCTGCTGCCCTGGGTACTGCATTTCAGAAGCATGAGAGCAAATGGGAGAAAACTCTCAGGAGAGTAACATGTGTGGTTAGGTGTCAAAACATGAGTTACAGTCTGGATGAACTTCTGGGAAAACTGTTCTTAGAGCAAGAACAGTGAAGTACCAGAACTTGTGTAGTAAAGTTACGGAGATCTTTGTCTAGCCTGTTCTTAAGCACCTGTTTTGAAGGAAAGTGCCTGCTTTTACTGTGTCAAACAGCTGCAAGATCCTGCATTGTGCTTCCAAATGCTTAAGCTATTAAAACCTTGCAGTCATGCTAACCAGCACACATTACAGCCCGTATCTCTAACATCTCTCTTGTGAAACCCTTTTCTTGGTGGACAATGCATCTAACCTGCTGTTAAAGATTTTCTGGTGGTCTATCTGTTCCTTTCAACAGGTGAGAGTCAGTGAGAAGGAGATTGGAGGCAGGGGTGTTGGACTATATTTTATAGCATAGTGGTATTTCCATGTTCATTTAAAGTAGTTATAGGTGTTCCTGAGACTGAATTCACTCTATAGAAAGAAGTGGCCCATCTGAAGTTAATTCCCCATTATAGTGGATTGTACAACAAGTAATTCACCTTTTTTCCAATATTGTCAAGGAACAGATGAAGAAAAAATTGCAACACTGACTTCACCTGATATTTCTTTAAGAGGTAAAACCAAGGCTGAATATCCACTGCTGGTGAGTGCTGAGCAATGAAGATAAATTTGGACAAAAAAATAAATCTCTGAAAAGCTGTGAATCAGTTTTAGTGACATAAAATTACTAATGGAAACAGGCCAGTTAGGAACAGAATTTCTAAAAGTTAAGCAAATAGCTTAGAGAAACTCAAAATGTGGTAATATGCTGCACTTAAGTCATACACCTTCCCCCTCCCTCCCAATCCCCCTGTTAAAGAGCACTTGTCTTCCTGTTTTCACATTGGGACACTAATAACAAGAGCTATTCAGTTAAGGTTAGCAAGGAAATGTTATGTATAGAAGAGAGTGTAAAAAAAAAAAAAAAAAAAAAAAAAAAAGCGTAGAATAACATTGAAGAAGAAAATGCAACTGATTTGATGACTTGACAGGTTAAACGTTCATCTTAGCTGTCTGTGCATTGCTTATAAATAAGCTTGCTTATATGTTCCAGTCTTTTAATGGGAATTGAATTTAAGATAATTTATGATGTTTTTGACTCCTTGACCCCTATGAAAGGCAGATAATGAGCTTTTCCATCGTTTATGAAGTTTCTTCTCTTTGCAGCCCTGATTTCCATTGGTTCTAATATATAAGAATAGATAAAGGACACAAGGATAGCTGTAGTGTGGGTCAGATGAAACATTTGTCTAGTCCAGGATCCTGAAAGCTCAGGAAAGGAGATAAAAATATGGTGAAGGTATACTGATGCTTTCTGAAACATCTAAAACTTCTCCATATTTAGTGATTCAGTCTGGTCTTGCCTTTTCTCTCTGTTTCCAGATGAAATTCTTACCTTGTTTGTCTTTTCAATTTCTTTGTTCTTCCTCTCGTGACTGTCGTGTATGAAAAATTCTTTGTGATTATTAGCAAAGAACAACATCTATCTCAGTATGCCCCAGACTTTCTCATTTGGCTTTCCTACACATTGAACCTATTTACATTTCGTGTGCTGTTCTTTTAAATTTTAAGCTGCTGAACAGCTCACCAGTTTTTGTCCTTTATCTGCTCAAGGATTCTTTTTCTCTGTTCTTTTACTCTGATTCTTTAAGAACTGGAAAAATCTTTCCCGTCCCCACCATAATCTTATCCACATTTCCTAGATATCCTAGCTAGCAAATCTGTTTTGAAAACTACTTTCGTAAAGCTGTGCTCCTCCTTCATTGCCTAACTAAAGATGCATTAGCACTATCATTCCATAATCACTTGCATACAAGTTTGCCTATTTCTGTCACCTTTTCAACTAATTTTTTTTCCAATTTATGTGAATCAACTATAGGAAAAGCTTTCTCTTTTCTCCAACTTGGAAGAGGAGGTCTGCTATTTTTTTTTTTACTCTAAGACACGGACAAAGAATTTGTATTCTATTGTACTTGTTTTTGCAATGAAGGTCTAGGTACTAAGTTATCACTATGTTGAGCAGTTCAGAATATTTCAGTAGGTATTAAAAAAAAAAAAAAAATCCTTATTCCTCTCACCTGCCTGGTTTGGTGCTCTAAAGGAGTCCCTACACCATGACGGAGGGCTTGGGTTTTTTTCTTTCTTTTCCTTCCCTTCACATCCCATGGTTTTACTGACTTAGATGGACACAATGCCAGTGCCTTGTATCTGTATGGTAGTCGGTTGGTTTACAGCCTAGGCAGAGGAGTAGTATTATAACTTCATCTACTGTTGAGACATGAGTAATAGTAATTAGAGAAATAGATGCATGGAGGTAAGGATTGGATATGACTGTAGGTGAAGTCCTCACTTGGAAGATATGTGTTTGGATTTCCTTTTGGTCTCCTTTAAATATAGCCTTGTCCTCAGATATCCCAGTTACGTGTTCTGTCTTTGAGGCTGGTGGCAATCTCAGCCAGAGTTTCAGCCTCTGCTATCTGAAGTTGTTCTACTCTATTAAAATAAATAAATAGTAAAGGAGGGTTTTACACTTGCCTCTTTTAGTAGTGCTCTTGGCCTCTTATAGTGAATATCATTCTTTCTAGCCAGGCTGTAGTGGGTTGACCAGGGGCAGCAACTAAGCATCCACTAAGCTCACTTACTCCCCTCACCCCTCCACAGCAGAATGGGGGAAAGTAAAACCAAGAAAGCTTGTGGCTTTGAGCTAAAGATGGTGTAATAAGTGAAACAAATCTGTGCACCTAAGCAAAGCAAAATAAGGAATTTTTTCATTACTTCTCATCAGCAAGCAGATGTTCAGCTACTTCCTGGATAGCAGAGCTTCATCATGCTTAATGGTCACTTCGGAAGACAAATGGCTAAACCATGAACATCCTTCCTGCCTCCTCCTCAAGTTTTTATTGCTGAGTACAGTGTCATATGGTATGGAATATCCCTTTAGGCAGTTGGGGTCAGCTGCCAGGCCTATCCCCTCCCAAAATCTTGCACACACCCAGCCTAATTACTGGGAAGCAGCATGAGAAACAGAGGTGGCATTGATGCTATGCAAGAACTGCACAGCAACAGCCAAAACAATGGGGTGTTATTAATGCTGGTTTAGTCACAAATCCCTCTTTCACGGGCACCCCCTTGCCGTGGGGAAAGAGCTTGCGTGCCCTTGCGAAGTTGAGAGCTATGCTGGTGGTGGCATATGCCTCCGGTAGGGTCTCCCAAGCCTGACAGGTCTCAACTGAAGGGTCAGACAAAGTGTGTCCACGGGCAGGATGGGCTCACTAGCCTTCGGGCAACCATCCTAGGAGAAGGACAACTCTAACTCCAAACCCGGGCAGATGGAGCTCGTTTAGCCCTGTAAGGCCATCCATCTAAGAGAAGGATACTCTAACCAAACCTACAACCTGAGGACTTCGCTGTCACCGTCCAAGCTCGCTAGGCCCTGGCAGATGAACCTCAGGTGTAAAGGGTGGGGCCAGTCCCGCGCACGCTGCATCTCACCTAAAAAAATCCACCGCGCAGGCTTGAAGGGTGTACTCACGTTTACAAAGCCCTGTAGCGACAGGCAAGGGACGAAACGGCAATACCACCCAAGGAGACCCTCCGGTGTGCTCTTTGCAACCAGTCTTGCCTATCCCGCATTGGCCTTTTCAGCCATCAGCGCGCTTGCAATAAGCGTGGGCAAAGCCCTTCCCAAATCTTCGTCCGCGAAGCCAAGCCATGATGATGATGAGTCACAAATCCAAAAACACAGCACCATGTGAAGAAAGTTAACTCTCTCCCAGCCAGACTCAGTACACTAATGAATACTTAAATGGACCTTTTCTTTCTCCTTAGTTGGCTTCGATGTTAGCTCTGTGTAGCTCATTGTTGCCTGTGAATATCACACAGTTGTGCCTGTTTCTGTGTGCGTTTTGTGTAGAGACTATGGGCATGTTGTAAGGGGTTGTAGATTCCCCTAAGTGCTTAATTACCTAAAAAAATATGTATTACCATCCTTAAAAGTGAAGCTCTAAAAGAAGTCTGAGAGAAGAACTGAGCATCATTTTCTTTAGCTTCAGTTCAGGCTTTGACTGTATTTTCTTCCTAATTTCTGGCAGGATCAAATTCCCCCCAAGAATCACAAGCGCATCCCTGAAGTTTCTGTTCCAATTTAATTTTTAGTGAACTTGGTTGAAAGAAAGAGTTCAGATCAGATGCTTCTATAGCAAAGCTAACTGTGTTTCAGTCTTTATTTATGAACCAGGAGACTGAGTCGTCCTCTTTTGACTGCATTTGTGGGTACTGTGATCCAGTTAAGAGTAGATCTATGACACAAATCACTCGATGTGAAGACCCTTGTGCTGATGCTGCGTGCATTTTGGAAAGGGTTTATTGAAGTAGTTCTGATCCTGCAGACTGTTGGTGGTTGGAGTTTATGAGGTTCACTTTGATGTGCATCTTTTGGTTTTGTTTAATTCAGAAAAAATCCAATTTGTACACGCTAAGGCTGCTCTGCAGTGCGAACCAGATCCAAACTGGAAAAGTAATCTATTTGCATCCTTTGTGTTTGGAATTGATGATAAATATAAGTTGTTAGTTTATGGGAGGTCTAATATCTGTGGAGGACCTAAAGGGGCTGGTGTTGGTGCAAAGAAATTGACCTGGCTGGCAATAGAACATGCTGTGCAATGACTGTGTGATAAAACTTGAGCTGGCAATAAAATGTCCCTTGGCTGTTTCACCTGTGGGTGAAACTGTTGGTGTTTGACCTGTTCTGAACATCTCTGGGATCAGACTTCAAGAATCTATAGGGCTTAAAAGCATCTTCTAGATGTTTTTTTTTAGCTTTCTATATCTAACTTTTTGCTTCCTGGTGTCTTCTGCCTGGTGTCTTCTCCTGCCAACAGGATGAACATAAAAAGTGCTTCTCCCTTCAGCTCTGATCAGTTATGCTCTAGAGCTTAGTTTAGGGAACTGCCTGGGAAGTGGTATATTGGGGGAAGCCCTTGGGCTGAGGGAAGAACTGATTCCTGGTCTGCTGTCTACTACCTGAATTAATTTCACTTTATGATGATGAAGCAAATACAACCGAGAGCAAAAAAGAAAGTACGTGTCTAAAATCTTTTTAGTGTCAGGCTCTGAAACAGGTTCCCATGGGCACTCTTAAGTTTTCAGGAAGAAATGTCATGTTGTGTATGACTGACTTTGGTGCTTCTTATGGGTGCCTTCCTTGGCCCTAGTCAGAAAGCAGGCAGCTGTGTGTCCCATTCTGAAGTTACTATCCCTATTCGCTTTGCAAGGAGCTGAAGTACCTAATTCAACCCCAGGTAAATCCACACCTTATATTTGATGCTGGAAAGCTTGAATATCATGACTTGAATCTCTGGACTGCACCATTAAGGATTTACTAGTTTGTGAAGAAAGGGACAAATGGCCACATGCTTTTGTTGCAGCACTCAGCAGCAGCAGCTCTAATTTCAGAGCATCATTTACTGGAGGGTCAGAATCAAGAACGCAAAAATTAAATATGAGAGAAAACACAGCCTGTTTTGCCATGGCAGCCTGAGCATTCCCGTGTCTCAAGTGCTGCTGGATGCTGCAGAATGAGTTAACTCTTTATTCTGAGTTGCTGAAGCCATGGGAGATGAAAAACAGTAGTTGCCATACTTTCTTCTATTTATATTGAATTTCGTAACTGTGCACGTAGATCCAACTGTTCATTTGAAAGCCATGGATTATACACAGCACTTTATAAGTTCCTTTTCTTGAGCCTTTTGATGTATTTGTACAGGATGACTACCAACATTCTCATTAAATCTTCTTTCCTGCTCTGCGAAGGTTCATTCTGAAGGCTAGTATTATTTGCTTAGTTTAAATGGATGCTACAGCTAAAATTTTTGCCCTTTTAATTGAAACATGTTATACTGAAAAACTGTCAGACATGCTCAATTCCTGTTACCATAGGAATTTATGAGCAGCAGAAGACTATTTTCTAATTTTAACAAACTTTAATTTCTTCTTGAAATCCCATTTTCTTGAAATGGGTAGCAAGATATTTTGATTCCAGAAAATACTGACTGAAGGGCCAGGCCAACAGACCAGCCTCATTTCTTTTAAAAAGTAGTAATGAGAATTCAAAATTATGACTATGGGAAGAGCCTGCCTTTGTTGTGTCCCGAGTCTCAGTTCTTTTCCTGAAGGCTCTGATCTGACTTGAAGATTCACAGCAATCTTAACATGTCATGCAGCATTATTCTACACAGAGCTTATGTGAGAATCTGCTGCAAATGAAATGCAACTCCCATCAGCTGTTTCTGCTCTAGTTTCCAGATGCAAAAGTAAACTCCAGCTCCTCCTCATAGAACTTGGAAATAAAATGTACTTGTGATCATATATGTACACTGGTTTTTGGACAGGGCTTTGAAGTAAGAAGAAGGTGGAATAGTTGTATTTCATAGTCAATCTCAAATCAGTTTGGGAAGGGATATTGTCTATCACAAGACAACAAATCAGAACAGCTGTAATTTAAGATAGTTTTCCTTGATCATATAACTGGAAAATAGCACAGCAGTTTCGCAGGCCAAAAAGCTTCAGCCTTCAAAAGGAGAAAAATAAAAATCCCAGTATTTGAAAAAGAGTACAGGAAAATTTAAAAATAAACACTAATGATTTAAGTGGCCAGTCAGCTGAAGGGCCATGAACATGATTAAGGGACTGGAGCACCTTTCAGGGCACCTTCAGGGAGGTTGTGGAGTCTCCCTCCTTGGAGGTATGCAAGAGTCATCTGGATGAGGTTGTGGGCAACTTGCTCCAGGTGGCCCTGTCTGAGCAGGGGTTTGGACTAAATGACCTCTAGAGGTCCTTTTCTACCTCAGCCATTCTGAGAAAATTGGTCCACAATTGCTATAATCCACAAACCTATTTCATAGAAAATTACTATTATTTTCATGTCCCACCCTTTTCTGCTTAGCAGGAAGGCTCTTGAAAACTCCTTTCTTTTCTCTGCTCACATTCTCTGTCAGTTCTCACTTTGGGTTTGATTCATCATCTGCTCAGTTTCATGTTTTATCTTCTACTTGAGATAAATGTTCTCCTTAGGTGCTAATGTCTTCATGCTCAATGTCAATCCTTCCTTAGTGACCTTGGTGAAATGAGGAACCCATGGCTAGCTGTCAAGCGCTCATGACAAGTGTCCCTATGCTTGTATGTGTGTGTGTATATATATACACATATTTATATGTACACACATGTATATATGTCTTCCTGTATATGTTAGCTGTTATAAATGCTCACATGCTGGCCCAAATGCCTCTGCAGCCTTCCTGTCCTCATCTCATTCTAAATTTGTACTCTTCACCTGTAACTAGATTCACTTGATAGTTGACTGTAAGTGCTCTCTCTTTTAATGGCTTTGTGAAATGTCAGCAGTAATGGAATCCAATCATGATCTACATTCTCGCAGGATTCCCGTAGCATAGACAAATGGTTTCTGCTCCTGTATTGCTCAGTCCCACAGTACAGGGACTTTTATGATTTTCAAGTAGAAATTAAGCCGAAGCCCACTTATATTTGCTGACTATTAAGTAAATGACACACTTGTTATTTAAAAGTTTTTTTCCCACTTGTTCACATCCTCCACCTTTATAGCTTATCATAGGCTTTAGATTAAGGTTTTAATGATACAATAGGGATTTTAAGGTATTCAGCGGACGTGATAGAAAAATGTGGTACTTTGCAAAAATCTATTTGTAATAGCTCCTTAGAAACCATGTGTGAGAGGACTATTGTCATGCTGAAGATCTCCACCTGAATACTGATTTAAAGAATTCTCTCCAGTGCTTCCTTTTTCTATTGAGAATATAGTTTCAGTCTAAACCAGCACTCATATTAAAAAAAAAAAAAAAAAAATTTAAGAGCCCCACTTTCTTCTTCTATCACAAGTTTGGCTCTTTGTGCCTTCAGCCATACTTCCTATCTCCATTATTGTACCAGAACTTCTGAATGTTACAAAGGGTATTGACTCTGAGGAGCTAATCCTTCTTTTTACTGAATACCACTTGAGATTAAAAGTTCTGGATTTTTTTTTTTAATTGAAATAAGTGATATGTATACAATAAATTCATAATTTTTCTTCTCAAAAGACTATGTGAGCACTTGAAATGATCAACCCCCATTAAATAATCCACAATTTCCTTTTATAGCCTTAGTAGTTTGTGTAGGTATTCTAAATCCGTCTCATTCCCTCCTCCATTAGCAATCAAACAAGCCCAAAAAAAAAAAAAAAAAAATTAGATTAACAAGGAATAAATGTTTGTTTTGTTTTTTCTTAAAATTTCCAGGAATTGCTTGGCTGTTTTCTACTTTGGAATTTCTTTCTGGAAGTTCATGAATCAGAACACAATGTTCTCTACCTGAAATGACTGGCATCACTTTGCTGCATCCTAGTAAACCACCTATATAAAAGAAAAGAACTTCCACTTTTCAGTAATATCTGGCTTGGAGAATCTGTGGTTATTGAATCAGTCAGGAGAACATTAGAGTTTATGGCTCTGTCTGTAATTTCCATAATTGTTCTGTAAAGACTTGACTGAGAAATAAAATTAGAAATGTGAGGCCAGCAAGAATTGAAATAATAGTGGTATGACAATTGTATATTCAATTAGGTATGTCCTTAGGAAGACAATTTCTTATTCTTCAGCTGTTCCGATCCTGGACACAAGATGCTTGTAAATTCTAATTTGGTGCTCAGCTGCCTGGCTTAGATTTGTATTAAAAATTATTGTTCGATGTGAAAGGTGAAATGTTTACTTTCAGTGAAAAAAAAAGTCTTCCTTTTTGAAGTTCCTGTCTCAACATGTAACCATTTCCTATACTTTTTTTTTCCTTAGGAACCTGAGAAAGCTGTTTTCTCTTAGGAACAGAAGAATCTCTGTAATGTTCTACAACATGTATCTTCTTTGATTGCATTTTTAGCACTGGAAAAATCTCTGTGTTGTTCAAAGGTACCAGTTTAAGGAGCTGCAAAATTTGCAAGTCTTTTATGTCCAGAGTGGAACTACAGCACGTACTCACCACAGCAACGTGAGGCTGACGCAGCCTAGAAAGTTTATGTTATGGTGCATGAGGTCACAGCTGGAAGTGTCATGGTAGCATTTAAACCACAAATTGGTACAGTTCAGTGTGTTTCTTTTACCATTTCCTGATGATAATGCTTGTTTTTTTAATTGGCTGGCTGACACTGAGGGATCCTTATCAGTATATGTATATACAGAACCAATCAGCTCTCTAACTCCTGTGGGAACAATAAGGTGTTCTGTACTTTGAGAAATCACATTTTTAATTTAGGTAAATACAGGAAGTTAAACTAATTAAAATAAATAAAATTTAAGAAAACTTTGATAAGATAACTCTCCAAAGAACTAAACTGTGGTTTATTATCTGATCTTGATGTCTAGTGTTGCAGATGGTGTTGTTTCAAGTAAAAATGGTAACTTCTGTCATGAGAAGGGAGATGTCTTATATGTACTAAACATTTCTTATAAGGGTTTTTGCAATCAGTTATTTAAAAACTGTGATTTTTGTTGTTGTTGTTGTTGTTTTAAAAAGAGTACCAAAAGCCATTGTAAAAGAAATGGAACCTTTAAATGCTGGTCTTGATAATTTTAGAAAATTCAGGAGCTCCACTGAATAACTTTTAACTGCTAGTTTTAGCAGGACTTGTCTGAATTGGCAGTAATCCAACTCATTTACTCATGGTCTTAGAAAGTGCTATGGATGATTTGTCTAATGGTGTAGCATAGTGCTGCGAAGCAGAGCAAATCACAATGCGTAAGACTTGGATGTGTGACCAATGTGTTTTATTCACTGGCTCAGCAAGTAATTAGAGGGAAGATTCAAGCCCTGGCACACAACACAGGCTATCCTGAAAGAAAGATATTGTCACTACTATAAACTCTATCAACCTTCAAATATTTTCTGTTTACCTAGTAGTCTCATCAACATGAAGTCTTGTGTTAACTGCAATACTCTCAGGAGTCATTCTAAGTGCAAAACCAGAAAGACTTGAAGAATTTGCACATCCTTTTATCTTACATCATAATTCCTCCTTTTTTGTCTTCTGTTTCACTTACTGACATTCAAATAAAAAAAAACCACCCCACAACTTTTGTTGTCTGTATGTGTGTACACTTTTAGGAATACTTGGATAGTCCAGATGAGGAAGGTGCCGGAAAGAAAATTCCTTTCAACTAAGTGTATTTTTGAAAAGCAGAATACAATTTTTTTTCTATCCGTCTAGAAATCTAAGGAAAGCTGTCATCTGTACATTTTTCTATAAGGATTTTTGGATTACTTTTTTGAATGATCTATTAGGGAGAGATACCTGAGTGGGAATGGGAAGAGAAAAGTCTTTCAGTCATATGAAAACTGAAATTTATGCAGGAAGATTTAAGGATTTTAAGCTGAGTTAGACAAAGCAGTCATTTAGTTACAAATCCCAACTATGGATCTTAACCAGCAGCATTAAAGACCTTACTTGGCTGAGTATTTTAAAAGATGGCTATGCCTTTTTTTAATACTTTGTAGATCAATTGCAGCACTAACATTAAGATTCAGCTAATGTCTTCCATCTAATACAACAGTGATAATCCACAAGTGGAGTTTTTAAAATTGCAATATGTAGTGTTTAAAGAAAAGGAGGGCCATATTCTTGCAATTAGGCAAAAGGTACAGTAGAAGACTGGTATAGATCCGAGAGAACCTCTCCAGTATGTGACTGTCAGAAGTAGAGGAATTCATGGCACAGCGAACCATTTTTTCTTTTACACGAGCATGGAGAGATTGAAATTTATATTTTGACATATTATTTACAGGGAAAGTTTGCCTCTGTGTCCAAGAAAAGAAAGAACATGGAGTACAGTGTACAATTCTTTTCTGCAAGACTCCATCCCCATTGTTTCTGTTTCTGTATGCTCTTTGTTCTAGCCAGGTTAATCAAGCATTCCAGGCATGATGGGACATCATTTAATCCTTTTATTCACAGCAGAGAACTGAATTCGCCCGATGGCCATCTCTTTTTCTCTTCCCTGAAACTTGCTTAGACCTGCCACTTCCTTTTCAGACCATTGTTTTGATTTCTAGGGATAAAAGCTACTTCAGGTTTTCTTCCTCTTCCTCATTAAAAAAGTGCTATTAGAATGCCAAATATCTGCATTTGGAATCCATATTCTTGTTTTCTCTACTGTTCAGTCAGGAAAAGGTCAAATTTTAATAGAAGTTGTTTACTCAGCGAGTGAGCTTTCTTTGAGGCTCTTCGGTCCATTTTATTATTACTGCCATCTTTTCTGTTAATGAGTAGACATTTACCATGTGAATGATTTTGTGCAGATGTAGAGAATAAGGTGTTCATTATCTTCATTATCTTATTGTCGCTTCTCAAGAGCCCTGCTTATTGGCTATTGCCAGTGATATTCCACAGGGTAATTTCTTATTGTAAAATCGTACGGATTAGGACAGGCTTGCAGAATGTTTCAAACATTTGAAGGCTTTTCCATGATCTTATGTCCATCACATTTTACCTGTCCATCATTGTATATTCCTTATGGCAGTTGGACAACCAAACAGGCTTTTGGCATAACTAGCAGTTACTCAGTCCGGTGTCAGGCTTCAGTATATTTGCGTGGTAATTCCTTAGGTACTTCCTCTTTCTCAGGAGTCTGAGCCTGTAAAACCAAGCTTCTTTCACCCACCTCACTGTCCACTTATCGTAGAGCTCCTTATCATATACAGAGTAGTTTTGACTCTGGACAATCTGTCTCCCAGCCCTACATTTTAGTCACGTACTAAAGAAAGTGGAGTGTTCCCTACCCTGACTGTGTTGTTTTACCCTTATCCAGAGAGGTGAGGCTGCAGTGGCAGAACAAATTCAGGTCTTTGTTTTCTTGATGTCATAGATAATTCTGTGAGCCTGTCTTCTCAAAACTTCATTTCCTTCTACATTTTTAAAAACAAAATCTTAATGAAATTTGCTTTAAGATATTTACAGCTTCCTGGGGACCATAATAGAATTTCTGAAATGCTGTGATAAAATACCTTGCTGTCGTAGTCTGAGAATATGCTGGCATTGTTTCATGGATAGTGCGGATTTGAATTAGGATAGCACATTCTGATTAAATTATTTTGAATTCTTAACATGCTTCACTTTACATTTTTCTTGTCATCAAAATTAGAAATAATTAAAACCAGAGAAAATTCTTTTCCATTCAAGAGATCAGAACAATTCCTTCAAAATATTTCCTTAGTTTTCACTCACTTGCACTTCATCTGGAGTTGGAAATCATGGATGAAAAAATGACTGAAATGTGAAAATTAATTTCACAGTGCTCCTGGGGAAGACTTTTATATTGAGGAACGTTAAGAAACAGAAATCTATTTACTGTCTCTGTAGCAATCATATAAATCCTGTGGAGATTAGATACCCTGATGTGGATACATCAAAAAGGAGGTGTATTCATATGCTTCTCTAAGTGCCTCAGCACTCCTGTTAATGTTCACAGAATATCCATTAGACTTGCAATCACAAGCTGACTCTGCAACTAAATTTTACTCATCGCTGCCTAAATTCTGGTAGCTTCAAGTCACTTAGTTCCTATCTTATATAAAAGTACTAGCAGAATTAACAAAGCAGGCATTTGCTTTTAGAAGAGAGAGGTTCCAATACATATTTGGATGTCAGCTATCATGATTAAGTGTATATCTTCCCTCCTCTTCCTCTTCTAGAGACCTTCAATGTGTACAGGGTGTACAGTGTTTTTCCACTAGTCCTTAAGTTTTATTGTCTTATGATAAATCCACTTTGTACACTACTTAAATATTCACTGAGTGAAAGACAGCAGAACAGAGTGGGGCTGTACAGGCTACCGGTTAGGGCACCCACTAGGGAAGCAAAACATCAACGTTTTGTTTCCTGCTCCAATGAATACTTAATATGAAATACTGAAATATTCATTGCTAAGTGGAAATGGTATGTGACCACATAAGAAGTAACATTTTAGGTTACATGAAGTTAAAATGAAGGCAATCCTACAATCAGCCTGAGGGAAAAAGGTCCAACATCTGACGTGATGTATAATTAGCTGGTTGGTAGGAAGTGCTGAAAGAAACCTTGCCGTCAGTGCTACTGAGAAATACCTTTCTCGGAGGTTATTAAAATAATACATATTTGTTATAATGCAAGATGTATAACTTATTTCCATTCTATTAGGCCTGATGGGACAATACAAAAAAATTTAAAAAACCTAAAAAATCAAAAAAATAAACCATAAGTTTTCACTCATAACAGCTTGGTCAGTACAGAACTAAAGAGAGATTCTGCGTATTAAATAACATCTAGTTGTTGTTTTTTCTAAAAGAATTACTGACATTTTCTCTGCACCATGAAGTGATAAGGGCTGAACTCTGTTGTTGTTGTGGGGAAATTGTTATACTGCACATTAACATTTTAATGCATAAAGTACAGGACAGCAGGCGATATATTACAGTGAAGTAGAGAAGTCCAGGCTTCTGTGAGTGCTGAATAGGTGTTAACTCAAGAAAAGGTGTTGCTCAGTTCAATCCAAGTCCTAATAATAAAGTGATTATTCAGTTACTGCGAAGATGCAAGTGGTGGAAGACCATAGATGGGTGGGCATGTCACAAAAACTGCCACCAAAATTGCCATTAGATGGAAGCCTTTTTTGGTAACTTCAGCTGAAAGGTCAAATCCCAAATGGACATAGAAATTAATCTAGCACCTCTTTCTTGCCTGATGGTAATAATTAGTTTGGTGGATCTTTTTTTCCCTTTACGGATCTGAGACATTTGCACTCTCTGGCGTCTTAAAAAGTTCACATCCACTGCAACTTCTCATATATTTGGAGCTCTGGTAGGTGGTGCGTAGGTGAAGTGAGCAGCTAATCACTCATTATGCAGTTCTGCCAATCAAACACATCTGTTACTTTTTTAGTGCAAAACGCTGGATACAATTTTGATCCTCTATCAACAATTTGGGGGTAGTGTTCTATATAGAACAAGCAGTTTGCATTTAGACATTGCACTGTTATTTAAAAGTAATGTAATCAGTAACATTTTTTTCTTCACAAATAATATGTGAAAGGTTTAAAACAAAGGTGCTTGTCCGAAAATGTGATATAGAGGTAATGATCTATTCCTCCCAGCAAATCTAGCCCTCCCAGTAAAATCTGGTTACAGAATTAGCCTGTGTTTAGTTACCATGGTGCTAAGGGGTTTTTTTTAATATAGCTTTGTTCGTTTACCCTTTTATTCTTTAATGAACAAATGTATGCTTCAAGGCTTTTCTTAAGCCTTCATATGAACAAAAATTTGATGTATAAAATGTTCACAAATTCCAAATGAAATACTGTAGCAGTGTGGTGGAGAAGAAATATTTGCAGATGTATCTCTCTTTGTATTTTTCAATAGCTTCCTTTTTAAGCTATCAATCTAGGCAATGCATCTAAAAAAGTGCTAAAATACATGGTAAAATAAAATATATTAATGTGGTGGTTTTGGCTCCCTCTTTCAAATACCTTCTAATGAACAAAAGAAATTCTAGCCTCTCCCTATCCAACTGTTTAGGACACAGGAGGTTCACTATTGAGTAATAAACTTACCTTGGACTGATAATGTGACAATAGCGGCGACTTTTCCAGAAAAAAGTATTCAGTGCCAATCTGTAATGATCATAGAATGTGTGCTGGAAGGAAACTTGAGGGGTCACCTTATTTATCCTCTGCTTCAAAGATCAGTTAGACTATTTCTTAGGGGTGTTTGCTTTTTTCATTCCTGATGACCTTCAATGGTCAAAATTTCACAGTTTCTTATGGATCAGAAAGAAATAGAGGAAGTACCTGCAAACGATTGAAGTGTGAATGTGGTAACCTCAAAATTATATTCTTTATCTATCCATGCATGTTGTGTAAGCTAAACTGATTGTACAGTTTTGCGCCAAATCCTGTTCCTATATAACCCAACTTCTGTAGCAACTGTGCATGAAAAGAGGTTCTCATAAAGAGACATCATTATTTTGGGGGCAGCAGTGAGGAGAAGAGAAAGGAACAAGAAGCCTTGCTGGCAGACACAGGTGTAGAAACATCTATTATGTGAAGCTAGAGAAAATTTGGTTATGTCTTTACTCAGTGGATTGGTTATAAAACCCAAAGATGACAAGTTTAAGACAAATTCAAATTAAATTTCGAGTCTTAAGTGCATTTTAAACCTGCAGATGTGTGCAGTACTATTAATGATGAATAAATTAATTGGAGATTTATAGGATTATTCAAAAGCAAGGTGTGCAGCACATAGGAGGGGAGTTGTGTGGGCAGAAATAGGAAATGACTGGCAAAGTAAAATTGCAGAAGTAAAAATAATTGAATTATTGTGATTAAGTGATCTGTCTCTGAATACTGAGACTTGGACTTTGGGACAGAAAAAAAAATGCTTCAGGCAAAAATGAAAGCCGATCTGTTTTTTAATGCAAGGACCAGCACACAGGTCCAGTAAAGAGATGTCTTATGCTTAAATCCCTGTTTGGTGCAGACTTTTTTTTCCTGTTGTCTTAGAAAGTTTGATAAAAGCAGTTAGCAAGTTCTTCCTAAGGCAGTAGTTAAAAATATCTTTTTTTTTTCAAGGTAGACCTTAAAAACACTACAGATAACAAGAACGTTTTTTCCAGCTCTGTAGTGGCGACTATATTAATGTTTAAGTTCAAAACAGGAACATGCTTGTTATGTTGTAGGATTTGACGTGGTTTCAGTGACAGGGGAAGGGGGCTGAGGTCTTTGTTCTGGCATGTTTTGGTAGCAATGACTGCGTAGCTTAAGTTGCCAGCTGGGTCTAAACGGTGACAATGCTTTTGATGTGAATCTTCTGACTGTTCCTACTTGGTGTGCTTTGAGTTGCATTGTTGAGAAGTTTCAGACTGTGCGAACTGAAATGAAATCTAAGGTGTGCTCCAGGAGCAAATCTAATGTACTCCAGCCACAAGGGAACATACAGTCTGTTGCACCAGGTCAGAGATAGTCTGAATTAAAACTTTCAAAATGCAAATACTGTGGACACGTATCATGTTCTTAGCACCAAATATTTCACTCCACAAATGTCTTCTGTTGTGCAGTACTCCTTTTCAATGTCGATATAGCCTGCTAGATCTCTTTTTCTGTCTGGTCTGCTTACTGTTGGAAGAAGAAATGAACACATTAGGCTTGTATCCCTTCTCCAAATCATATTTGGTTCAAGCTAACCTTTTTTTTCAAGTGGCCCATTAACAATAAATCACAACCTATGCATCCCTGGCTGCCTGAATACTGTGCAAGAAGTTAACAGCAGAACCTCGTCTTGCACTACATGGATTTAACCTCATTGCAACCACTTAACTAACACTTAAGGTAAGGACATGAGAGAAAATTGTTTAAAATTGATCCTATTCAAAATACATGAAGTCTTATTTATAGTGATGCAAAGGAGACAAAAACAAGTCGACAGTATAGATTTTTCCTGTTATTCACTAGCATTTTATTTCCTTTTGACTATTGGCCAAGTGGCAAGATAGCACTTTGATAAATTGATCCCTTAATTGATTTATTAGGAGTCTATTCAGATGGTTGAAGTGGGCTTTATTAACCCAACTTTAATAATTGAGCCCTTTAGGAGAAAGAAAGCAGTATAAACATTTTGTTACCAGGTTTGCTTCCACCTTGTAAGCACAAGGAAAGAATTCTTCAAAAATTTGATAGATTTTTTTCAGTGTTTTTTCACGAACTCTGTCATACCAAGGGTGAAGCTGTGTAATTTATTTCTTTTTTCTAATTCAAGTAATGCACATAGCAATATTCTTGCTAGCAATCCATGGCACCCTGCTGTAAGAAATGGAATCTTGCTCCACTTGAATGTCCTGAGGCTGGGATCCAGAATGAGACTGTTATTATTTGGGACCTCTCCATCCATCGCCACCCACCCAGCTGCTCCTGGTGTGAGAGCTGACAGCTCTTCCAGTTTCTGTGTGTTTTCTTGTGTTGGCAAGAACTCCCACATGTTTTGTTTAAAGCGAAAAAAAAAAAAGGTTGATGTATATGGGGAAGAAAAACATTTTGCTGCTGCAGCCTGCTTCTCATGGCAACCCTAAAAAGGGGAGAAGAGGCAGCATGTGTCTTTCTCAAGAACAGCTTGGGCCACAGGCTGGAGTGCAGGGCAGGATGAGCTGCAAGAGACTATGATGGGACCCTGCAGCTCATGCTCCTCACGTAAATATGTTGTTGGCAGGGAATGTGTTAATTGACAGTCTTAAGAAAATCTTTTTTCCCTCCATAGATGAATTTTTGCTATTAATAGAGTTATATGATTTATATTAATTGTGTCCTAATAAGGTCTTTTGTATCCTACAGCAGGTGCACAGGGGAAGAAGGGGCATAACATCACTTCAAGGCTTTGGCCAGTTGAGGATTCTGGCCCAACTCTGCAAAGTCCCTTCCATGTCCCCAGCCCTGAAGGAGGAAGACAATCCTCAAAGAAGATATCTCCTTTTTCCCAGCTTGTCTGGATAGCCCATCCGTTATTAATGTAGGGAAACTTTGGTCTTAGTTCTTGTATATATCCAACAATAGCTGATTATTTTATAGAGAGCAGCAGAGAATGATGTAGAAGACCTTTCAATACAATAACAACTGCCTTTCTCTTTCAGTTTGTGTTTCCTGAATGCTCAAACTACCAAGCAAGACAGGACTTCTGTACCCAAAGGACTGAAATTGTTTTTGTGGTAAGTAGAAGTGAAAACAGTTTGATTTATGCTGTTAACATAAGCCTTGGGTTCGTGTCAGCAGAGCAAGGCTGAAGTTAGCTGTACAGCACTATGAGAACCCTTATGAGAACTATGAGAACCCTTCCAATCGTTCACATTCAGACCTTGCATGAACCTGTTTCTGAGTCACCTTGTGCTGGGAGGGCTGCGTTTGAACCTATTTGAGAGGATTTACATATGCTGCCTTCAGCTTTCCTCCTGATACGCTCGCCCTTTCAGTCTTTAAGCAGGAATGTGCTACGTGACTAAAGACTGGTGGCTGTACCCTCAAAGTTACGAGGGTCAGAGTGATATACTGCTGCCCACAGTGGGGGCTGTACTATGAGTCAAGGCCTTGTTCACTCACATCATAATTCAGGGCTTGTGTAACTTTCATGGCAGAACACTCTAGAAAGTTTCATCACAAATTCTCTCCCAGCTTGATGCAGAATTTTTAATGCCTCTTCTCCTGTTTGAGGTTGTGTCTTCCCAAAGGGACATATAGATGACTCTACATGGTTGAACCGAAGCCCCAGCCCTGTGTTTTGCACTGAAGGTGTCTGGAAACCTGCAGAAAGCATGATGAGGCTCACTTCTTTAACACCCTTATTTATCACCCTGGAGGAAGTGACCGGGTGCTTGCTCATAAAGTTTGTAGGTAACACCAAACTTGGGTGGTGCCAGTTGCTATGCTCAAGGGCATGGCTGCTATCAAGAGGGATGTAGACAGTCTGGAGGAATGGGATGATAGTGACTTAATGAAGTTCAGCAAGGACAAATGACAAGTCCTGCACCTGAGAAGGAAGTGCCCCTTGCTGTGACACAGACTAGGGCTGCCTGGCTGGGGAGCAGCTGTGTGGGAAAGGCCCTGAAAGTGCGGGTGGGCGGTGAGCTGAGTGTGACCCAGCAGTGGCCCTGGCAGCAGTGAGGGCCAACAGCATCTGAGGCTGTAGCAGTAGGAGCACAGCCACTAGATAGAGTGATGCGTTGTCTCCTCTACTCAGCACTTGTTATATCACACCTGAAACACTGTGGGCGGTTTTGAGCACCCCTTTACAAGAAAGACATCAACAAACTGGAGCAGGTTCAGAGGTGCTTACATTGTCTTGAATTGCTGTCAAACTGAATTGAGATGCACAGAGGTGAAGGGCTTGATTGCTAAGTGAGATGGCAGCAGCGACTCCTACCTTTGCAATGGCCTTCACTCTTCTGTTTTACACTTCCCACCGCACTATCTTTCATCTGAATTCTGAAAGCTTCTTCCCACCTCCAAAGCAAAGTGGTATCTCTGGGAGAAAGGTTTCAACAAGACAAGATTTTAAAGGAAATAATGTAGTTTCTCAATTTGCCTACGTATCTCAGTTTTACTGCGGTCATAGTTTGGAAGCTGATATGAAAGGATGGGCCTGAAAGAATATTTTAGGGCTGAATACTACCAAGCATTGTGGGGACTGAATTTCCTAAACTGCTCCTTCAAAGCCTTAAAAACTGTGAGTCAGGACTCAGAAAATCATTATATGAGTTTGGTAATGGGAATTACTTGTGATGATACATTTAGATGTCTCATAACACATACAGATATATTCCTTCTGACCACACTCTTTTGACCCTTCTGGCTTTGGGGCTCTTTTTAAAGCTTTTTCCTGTAACCAGAAGAGTTAGGAATAAAAAGTGGGTTTTTTTCCCTGATTTTTTTTCCTGGCTTTGCTTTTTAAACTTATTTTAAATTGGTAGTAATGTTCTGGTGTGTTCAGATAATGTGAAATCTGAAGTTTTTAAGAGAAAGTCCCGTGATTAAAATCTATGAGTTGGCAACACCAAAAATTGGATACAAATATTGTAATTTAGTCTTGTTTTAGGTATAATTTATATGGATGTACAATATAAGTCTTATGTCTATAATCATAGTTCCTTTTAATTGACTGCTTAGCGAGTGATTATGACAGTAATCCCTGGGGTTTAATATCTGTGATAAATTAATGTTTGCTTTCTCTTTTCTAAGAAGTTCATTGGCTCCAGTGTGGCAAAACTTGTCTCCATAGCAGAGAAAGTAGCAGGCTGTAGTGAGAATTTAAAATTATCAATTTTCCTGGTGAATTATTATTTGAAGATTTATGATGAGACCCATACAGTCAGTGTTTATATCTGATGCCAAGATGCAGGGAAATATTCCTGACAATGTTTTCCTTTTGCCCTGCAAGACCGATGGAAATTTACAGCCGACCTTCCTGACAATATTTCTGTCAGGGGATTGGTCCTTCAGGCATATTGCCAGCTGAGACATAAAAATCTGCAAAAGGAAGAATGAAGAAAGCCTTTTGCATTAAAACTGTGGAGATGTAAATTTTCCCTGACAAAGCTGGCGTTGTGGCTTCTTTTCCAGCTTTCTCCTTTGTCATTTTTCTTCCAACTGAGGAGGGGGAAATGATATTTTTCTTCTCCCAGGGCATGTCCAATCATACTAAAATGCTGTTGTACTAAATGCCAAGGATTCATTACTGTTCTTGAAGATTTGTCTCTCTAATGGAAATTTGTAGCCTCTGAGAAAGTTTCAGTTCGTTCCCAGGTATCAAAATGACCTGAAAATATCAAAACAGAAGAGTTTCATCACGAATTTATCTAAGGGAAGGATTATTTTAATTGCAAGGGTTTTACTGGTAGGTCATGCTCCTTAAGATCTTTACGGCCATCAAATACGATGTGCTCTGAGGTGTCAGCAATACAATAGGACACACTTTTTTATTAAGAAATTGATACATGGGACAATTTCACAGATGGTATGTTGCTGAACATGCTGGTTTTGAGCTGGGAAATATATTAATCCGTGTAACCATGTTCTGACTTATGATTCACTTTTCATGTAATTAAGAATTTACTTCTCTGCCCACGCTCTCTGTTGGCTGTTGCTGTGTCCTGTAGAGTAACCAGTGTGATTCAAGAGAGATCAGGAAGATGAACCCAGAATTTAATGAATAATTAACATGCAAATTTCTTAGGTAAAGTACCTTGGGAACCCCAGGGATGAAAAGTACCATGCAGAAGTAATACTCTGACAGTTAGGGTGAATTTATGTTGAGCACAGACAACATCTCAGTTCAACTCCTGCTTCTTTCAGAGCCTTCCCAAGTAGTTAGCAGGTAATTCATTTAGGCCCAGGTTTTTGTGTCTGGTCCCTGTAGCAGACTACTGCCCTCATGAAGGTGTGCTTCACAGAAGCAGTCAGGAAACAGAAGTAAATTCCCTCATGGCCAAAAAGCTGACAGAAAGTTCTCCCAGGCAAGAAGCAGCAGATGATGCACTCAAATATTTTTATGGCCAAAAGGGCACATAATATATATATGCACATATATATACACAGAGCTAAGAATTTGTTGTTAGGCCAGTGAATACTTAAATAGTCTAATCAAAATACAACAAACACTTATTGTTAGTCCATTTGCAGGAATACCAGCACTCACTGTCCACATTGATTAAAAAAAAAAAAGTCTCTTTAATACTTTTACACAAAAAAGCCTACAGCTGTGGACCCCTTTTCTAGGGTGTGATGATCATTTTTGCAATGTATCTTGGTCAATGCAGGCTGACAGATTTCTGCTTCTTGGAGAAGAAGGGGCAGAAAGTGTTAAGAAAAACCTTCAGCATCCTGTGGTCCTCAGCGGGAGGATTGTGATACTTATGCTGAGGCTTTCTTCTTGGTGTTTTCCTTTTTCTGGGCTTCCAGCTGCAACCTGGCAGTGCCCCCCCCCAGCCCCATGCACACAAAAGACTGTGGTTTGTCTGGCAGTGACTGGTGGTGAGGGGGCTGTGTGTGTCACCTCCCTCCTCAGCAGGGCCAACCCCAGAGCTGAAGCTGGAGCAGGGAAGGGGTGGGGGTTAAACAGAGACACCTAGCTCAGGTTCTTCCTCTTCCTTTCTCTCTATTTTATGTTATTCCCTAAGTCAGCTTTTCACTAGTAGATTTGGTCCTGAGCCAAAGATTTCTGATAAATTCAGATTTTGCTGATCTAGGCTTATACTTTTGGTCAGTCTCCAGTTTGGCAGAAGCAATGTTTATTTCATTGTCTGATTTAAATATTGTCAATACTTGGTCAAGAAACACAAGCACTACTTAGTTCACAGTACATGACCAGTGCTGTCCATAAGATCATGTTGCTGACATGGACTGTTTAGTTCCCATCACCTCCAAAATGCAAGTTGCTGACAGGTAGTGATTATGTCCTCCCTCTAGGGAAAAATTCGGTGGAATCCAAAAGGGTTCAGGAACTTTTCCTTTGAAAGTTGTGTGTGTTATGGGGAGTCAGGCTGGATAGCAGGCCACTAAAATAGAGCCTTAGAGCCTGAAGTCTTAGCTGCTCTTGCAGCAGGTCACATACAAGGAAAAGGCCTCGGTTATCTTTAAGCTCTGCTGTCACAGTGCAGGAGGATGAGAGACTGAAAGGCTACGAACTCCGCTGGGCTTGATGAGAAGCATTGGTCAGTGTTGCTCCTGACCATCAAAGCCCATGTGCCAACACCATGGACACCATCAGATGCCCCAAAATATGCTCCTGCCAGCAAGTGCTGTCACCTGAGCTCACCCTTGTACCTCCTTTCCAGAATAGGGTAGACGTGGCCCTTTATACCATGATAACATTCAAAATTATCATCTCCTTGTTTTTTTCTCCTGGATTAAGAAAAAACTCTTAGCTCTCTATATATGGTGTGTTCTTTTCTACCCTCATAAAGATCTGGAGTGTAACGATACGCAGCTTGAATTACACTCTCCTGGAAACTCCATTGACTGGAAACTGTGTCCTGAAGATAGGTGCTTAATTAGTAGTGAAAGCAGGATCATTTTTGTTTGCTTCTTTCATGTTTCTTGGACCTTCCCTTCCTTTTATAGTTGAACTTTGCATGTAAGGCATTTATCCAGGATGTAGGAGACTAAGTTTCATTTCCCTTTCTCAGCTAAAAGGGTTTCAATTCCATCTCTTCTCAGTCCCATCTCCTTGGAGAATGTCTCACCACCGGACTGTTTGGGGATGAATGGTAGGGACAAAAAGAGCTCACTTCTCTGCCCTTGAAGCTCTGTCACTGACATGAAGTAATTCAAGTCTCCTTGTGCCTGTAAGTGTGGCATGACTGTGTATCCTACCTGTGTAACCTAGCTTTCAGAGGTCCTTGTGTGGGAGAGGCCCTAACATTTGACTTCTGTGCCTAGATGGGAAAAACACTTATGAAACATTCATTGTTTGAAATTAATTAAAGGGACCTTTGGAGACCCAAAGAGATCTTTATTTTCAGTATGCTTATTTGAAATATATAATAACCATAAGAAATCACAAATCTGAATCAATGGAAATAAGTCATATATATCTATATGTATGTATGTGTATATATGTATATACTGTGTGTAAAATGACCTCCATAATTTTTTCTTGATCTACATGATATCATGCTCATAAAGTACACATATGGTTCTGGTGTACTCTTCATTTATAACAGTTTCATGTGACCTAATAAAAAGGGATTATGAGGAAAAGACATTTTCTTCGCTGTTGATGTTGTTAAAGCAGATTAATGATTTTTGTAACTGGTAGAGGTTCAGAGCCCTGGAATTCCATGTTTTGGGAAAAAAAAAATCAAAAACTGTACTGACAGATAAAAAAACAGAGTGAGGTATGAAGCAGTGAATGAGACTTAATAATAAAATTTTCTCATTTTCTTGTGTAAATAGTTCTATTGACTTTTGCAAGACTACTGTAAGGTGAAACTAAGGCATTCAATAATAATAGTTTCCAAAGAATTAATCTCTTTCTGCAACAGAGAACTGTGCTTTCTCCCCTTTTATTATACAGTTAATCAACATCCATTTCTAATGAGTTCTTTTATCTGTATGGGATTATTTGAAACTTACTTATACACCTAGAGGAATATGTCTAACGATAAGCAGTGCTGATCCTCTGTAATTCCACACCAACAGTCTGTCCTAGCCTCTTAAGATGCTACCATGACTAGGGGGGGACTGTTCCCTTATAACTGCTATTCCTGTCTCTTGTTACTTGCAGCTATTCCATAACTATTTCTTTCATGGTTTTGAACTTTTATCATTGAAGAAAGTGATAACAAATGAACCAATCATCTACAATCCCTGATGTCTGGATTCAACTGTGTGCCACACTTTAGGAGTAATTCTGATGAAAACAATAATTGAAGAGTTTGAGGTGAAAAGGGGTAAAATGCAACATAGTTTTCCAAAATGAGATAGATTATGCCAGGCTGTGTTGGGTGCGGGTGCCTAGGCGCTGGCAGCAGGGGCTTCAGGGGCAGCCCCTGTGAGGAGAGGCTGGGACTGCCCCTGCCAGACCCCACCAGCTCCAACCAATCCACTGCAGATCTCAACCCCTGAGATTTCTCATTACTGCTTGCTCAATTTTCTCTCCCCATTCTGCTGACTGAGGGGAATGGGGAAGAGTGAGCAGCTGGGTGGGATTTTGGCTGGAAGCGAAGGCTAACCCACCACACAGACTAATCTCATCTTCCTTTAATAACATTTTCTTGCCTTTAGTAGTTGGAGACAGAACTTACTGTCTGGTAAAAGGGCTGTTAATCTTATCACTCTATCAGCTTGAATACCTCCAAACTGGGAGACTCCACAACGCCTACGGGCAACCTGTGTCCATGCTTGTTCACCCTCACAGTATTGGTGTTTCCTGATGTTCAGAGGGAACCTCTTGTGTTTCAGTTTGTGCCCATTGCCTCTTATCCTATCACTGGGCACCACTGAAAAGATCCTGGCTCCATCTCCTGTGCATCCTTCCTTCAGCTATTTATATACCTTAAGGAGATCCCCCCGCTTAAGCCTCTTCTCCAGGATGAACAGTGCCAACTCTGTCAGCTTTTCCTCATAGGAGAAATGCTTCAGCCCCTCTAGTCATCTTCATGACCATTTACTGGGCTCTCTCCAGTATGTCCATGTCTCTTGTACACTGGGCAGCCCAGAACAGGCGCAGTATTTCAGGTGTGGCCTCACCAGTGCTGAGTTGAGGGGAAGGAACACCTCCAATGACCTGCTGGTAGCACTGATCCTAACGCAGCGCAGAATATCATTAACCTTCTTGGCCACAAGGGTGTATTGCTGGCTGGTGTTCAATATGGTGTCCACCATGTCTCCCAGGTCCTTTTCTGCAAATTTGCTTTCCTGTTGGTGGTTCCTCAGTGCACCAGGTTCCCCCCCAGCTGCAGGACTTTGTACTTCCCTTTGTAGATCTTCATGAGGTTCCTGTCAGCCCATTTCTCCAGCCCGTCGAGGTCCCTTTGACATTTTATTATGGAAAGAAAGAGGATGAAAGTTATTGGAGCTTTCAAAGTGGGCAGGTTCCACTGGAGAGAGAACTCTTCACCAGCCACAGATGGAATAGACCCCGTTTGCAGTTCAGTTATGTAAGGTTTGGAACATTTCAGGTAAGAAATTGTTTTGCTTTCGGGATAATAAAATGGTTTTGTTTGTGCTGGCTACCAAAAGCATCAAATGTTCACTTGGCAGAGTCTTTGTACTCTATATCACAATCTGTCCATTTGAATCAGGGAGATTAAATGAGAAACTCAACACTTAACTTTTCAGAAATGCAGCCAGGAAAAAGGTAGACCTAAGAAACACACTTGATATAAATGAGTTACATACTAGGTACATTGACACAGAAGTCACCTTGTCTTCTAGAGTAAGGTGGCAGCCTTAAAGACAAATAAAACCAATGTACTGGTTGTTGATTTTGTAAGAATTGTTTATATATGGAAAATTGCAAGGTGAATATTGACATAGCAACAAGTTAATGTGTTGACATCAGCTTGGCGAAGACAATTTCCATAATTAATCATATAAGTCTTCAATTATTTTAATCAAAATCAATGCATCAACTAATAAAATGAAGAGATGTTTAGAAAATTAACGCATTCAGTACACAAGATGGAAAACTATGCAAAATAAGGTCATTTTAAGGAGTTTTTTCCATCACTAGTGCTCCTGAACCTTATGAATTCTTACTGCTAGGACATGTCAAAGTAATCTAGGCAGCCAGCTCTAGCCTCTGAGCAGTAAATGGGCTACTTGTTTCCTACTGTGTTTGCAATAACTTTATTCTGCCTGGTCAGTGACAAATCCATCTGGTATAACAGATGTTGCGTGAGCCCTGTCTAATCTCATTCTAGTTGAAGGACAGCAGAGAAAGAGGCTCCTCTGTCTTGCAGGAGTCTCCTCTCAGTCTACTCTCTGAAAGAGTTTCATAAGTAAATCTGCATAGCTAAGGCAGCTACAGGGTGGTGACTGATTCTGAGGTACTGAACTGGTACAGGTGACTTAATCCAAGACCCTCGTTTAGGAAATTGAATTCTTCCTTAACGGGTTGGAATGCTTGCAGGATGGACAAGGGAAGTGGAGTAAATAACACTAGTCACAACGGTAAATGAGAGTCCTAAGCAGTCATGGTTTGAGCTGATTTTGTTTTCAGAGAAAATCTCTAGATAATTCATCTGAGCCCTTTGTTCATGCCAACAACATACTTGCAAAGAGTAAGTACTTCAGCTTTAGTGTATATAGACTGGAGTTTCACGTAGTGAGTTAGATATATGGGGAAGAAGCATCATGATAATCTATCATAATGAAAGTAGTATGACAGATCTATATAGTATATGTGTGATTTTTCTGGACTCATAAGCCAAATTCAGAGATGATCTGTTGAAGATTAGGGGGAAATTTACATCTTCATAACCTTCTCTAGTGTATAATCTGCATCTCTTAGGCTATGCATATTACAACCTTGTTTTATAACATTTTTGAAATTGGATCACTGTTCTTACACTAGGGTTTTATAATTTACTTGTTAAGAGTCTAGCAGAATGGTGTAAGATAGCCACAGCAGGATGGCATTAATTCAAAGGAATGGTCCTTGAGTTTGTTGTATTCTTCTTTAGCATGGGGTCATATAAATTATATAACAACAGAGATAAGTTTGTTCTTACATGTAATGGGCCAAATTACAAAGGTCATGTGTAAAGGCTGCAATGTATGTGAATCAGATTCTGTGGGACTAGGAAGAAAATAAAAGTAATAGCAGCTCAGTCTCCCTTGCACCTCTGATTTAAGACCAGTGAAGCTGGATTTTAATGAACCATGCACTCTGGTCTTAAAACACTGATGTAAACTCTTCCAGCTTTGATTAGCGGAGGCAGCAAAGTATTAATTTTTAAATAGCACACTCTGTGCAGGGAAGCTTTCTGCCAGAGTGTATCTTAAAGTCCTACTTAAGGTGGAAATCGAAACAAGGTGCCAAAAGAAGAAATTAAATAGGATTGTCAGCTAAATTTTACTAGAAGATAGTATGTAATAAAGATTGTCTGTGTTACATTACAGTGAAGTCCTACTCTAAGAATTACTAATAAAACACTAAAACATTTATTAGACTCAGTTATGCATATCTGAAACCATTTTGTGGAGCTCTTCACTTAGCCATAGCTTTTGAATGAATATGAACAGACAGCTGTGTTAACCGCCTTGCCCACTTCCCGAGCCTTTAATCCACCATTAGGTTTGCTAAATCAAAATCTTCTGTGCTTATTCTAAAAGCCTCCTGTCATAGGATCGATTCAGAGTTTGATGTGGTCACCTCTCAGTCTGCACAAGGGCTTGAGACAGCAACAGCAGTGCCAATATACACGCACTGGCTGCCCCTGTTTTGTCTCGTGCGTGTTGGTTTCTCACAGGCTGTTTGCTCTGGATCATCGTAGAGTTGAGGAAAAGGGTAGCTGTTTAAGACTAATTTTGTAATTTAATGGCTGTCATGACAGGGAGTTACCTAAAGCAACTGGTATATTCTTGAGTATACAGAAGATCATACTTAGGAAGGGATTCAGTGCCTTGGGAGAAGATGCATAATACATTTTCCCCCATGACTAGACAATTACATACTACGGTTTGAGGCACAAGTCTGCCTTTGTTTTAATTAGGATAAATAATTTTCTTGGTGGATCTTTTATGAAGATTACTATGCCCAGTTCAGTTTGAAAATTCCTTAATGGTTTATAATTTGTAGCCATCTGTCAGTGGCCTGGTAAGGCATAATAACTGTCTCCTGTTCTTAGGCATTAATAGCTTGCTCTGAAGCATCTTTTTCCTAAGCTATACCAGTCATTATAATTTACCCTCTGTTGCATTATGCTTCAATTACCTGATCATCTGTGCAGATTATAGTTCAGTATTTTTAAAAAAAAAAAAAAAGAAAAGGGAGATGCACAATGTTTGGCAGAAGTAACTGCCCTTTTCTCATCTTCATCTGCTGTTCATGTTTGCTCCAAATTAAGCTGAGCCTAGTAATCGGAGAAATGAAAGAGGTTGTGTGAACTGAAAATCAATTTGGTGTACAGGAACACATGGCATAAAGAATGCTTTCTTATGAGACATTTTTGGGTTTTACCTTTTTCTGTATCTGTAATTATTTATGCTAATTATAACTGAAGTACCTCTTTCTTACACACACATGAGGCTGGCAATTATATGTGACCTCCAAAACCAGAAACTTGTAAGAAACAAGTTACAATTACAATGCTAGCAAATACAAGCCCTGCTATGAGAGCTTCTGTGTCCAGGCCTGTATTTGTCCTGGAACCAAGGCAGTTATTCTCACTTCACTGTGCAGAAACACAATTTGAGTTTAGAGTGAAGGACTTGGCTTTCCAGTAATGCACTATCCTGTTATACCATCAGAGAACTTGTTTAAAAACCCCTGTTTTCCTTTGGTTGATTTTAAGCCAGATCCTTAGCTGGATAAACTGCCCTGTCTCTGAATCCAGCAGAGCTATGTTTGTGCACCAGCTGCAGATCTCGATGGATTATGAGCAATTAAAGTAGCTGATTACCTAGTACGGAGGATAATGACCCCTCTGTGATACAGAATGGAGAGCCTTGTTGGTTGGGAGCCTTTCTCGCTCACTCCTGGATGGCAGACTTCCCTGTTCCCTCATCCCACAGTTCCCACTCTTTGCTCAGGATGGAATCTCACCTTGAAGATTTTGGGTGTATCACTATTTGACTAGAGTCAAGATACTAGCATTTTAGTGCAATGCCCTAGCAAAATTCCTGCTGTGTCATTTTGAATTATGCACAGAAATATGCTCTACCTAGAATTAAAAAAGAATCCACAGAGGGATATTCTTTATTACTTTATTTAGGAAACTAAAGTAATAATAGTAAGTATGGTAATATAGATAAAACTTTTTTTTTTTTTTTTTTTTTTTTTTGCTTTGGGCAGTAGCAGACAGTACCAAAATTATGGCATATCATTCACGCTAATGCTTTATTTGTGTGGCTTCATCAGGTGATTTCATGCAACTTTAGCTGATGGGGTGGTGATGTGAAAGAAATATGGTAATGACAACAAGTTAAATCAAAGTATTCTTTTGCCTTCAACTTGTGGAAGCAGAATTTGAGCTCTGAGTCCTGCTATTGAGGGAAGGAATAGGTGTAAATTTTGTCCAAATCTTGCACATTGCTCATGCCATTCACTTCATGCTATGGCAGTAACTGATTTAGAATATGTGCTTTTTGTTTCCATGCTTACCACAGTCCGGGCTTTACCGTGATAGTCCTGAATCTTTTGTTTTTGTTTTTTCTCATATGAGTGCCCATGGATCGTATGGGCTAGATACATCCATTTACATGACAGGGAGGCCACACTCTTGTCACTTTAGATAGATACCATGTCAGACAAGGACATGTGGCACGGTCTCTGTGGCAAGGGGCCAAGGCAAGGCTGTGTCATGAAGCTTTTAGCACTAATTGTGATTGCCAGTGAAATGTTTTCGAGAAGAGTGAGATTTATTGCTTGTAGAGTTTGTGACAAATCCTGCAGATGTGCATAATGCCGTATTTCTGACAACTTTATTGGCTCCAATGCTGGTATTCTCAAATAAAATATTAAGTAAATTTGTAAGTCCTTGATCGTCTGAGGACCATGCTACATGGATTAAATTGTTCCTGTGACTGTAGTGATTGGAAAATTTTCATAGGCAAAAGAAATCATACTTGATTATCTTTGCCAAAGTACCTGGAATGCTTTGTATTGTCGTATAAATTTGTGTTTTTCTTGTAAAGGTATGAGGGGAAGAGAAGTATAATTTAATAGGCCAGTAGCTGATATTATGAACTAACTTCAAATCTACTGGATTTAAGACAGGCCACAGAACCACTCAGTGCCTTAGTTTTTTGTTATAGAAAAGCACAAAATTATTTGCTTAAATAAACATTGAAGTCTGCACATGTAATGAAACATAAATATTCTTAAGATCAGGTATTCCTACTGTACTATCCAAGGTTATGTGTATATAGTAACCTTCTGAAGTGCAGTAAAGGCAAATCCAAGTCAGCCCTGCATGAGCCAGCTGGGATCTAGAAGCCCTGTTATCTCTTTTTTGCATGATGCACATCCAAGCTGAGGCGGCCTGTTGGTTTGGATAAAGTGTCAGGTGGCATATCCTGCCTTGAGATCGTGATTGAATGTCCATTGCATTTGAATAGTACCATACAGGCTGACAGCCTTGGTCTTCCTTGGTACAGGGATCTTTTCACCACCCTTCACAGATGAAAGCAAGTGAAATGTTGTTACATATCGACGCATCAAGTAGTGTTAGCCTGGACTGAAGGGAATAGATTCTGATCTCTTCTGAAACGAAGAAAGATTCTTTAAAGACGTTGTTTGTTTTATCCTACCATATACCTGTAATTTTGATTCAAATTAATTTTAAGGTTTGGATAGCTGGCTGTAGGAGTGAACATACATTTCCATGTCTCCTTGGATTGTATGGCTCTGTATTCTATAGGGTCATTGGATCTTGCAAGTACGCTTGTGAGAAACAGTGTTCACTTCAGGCCAATGACCTGTTACTAAGGGCCAGGTTTAAAGAAGCTAGACTTTAAGGAGAACTATAATAAACAGGCCAAAAAAGTGCTGTAAGAGATTGAGTAATGTACTGAAGAACAAACAGCAAATCAATGGGCTATTTAGTTTGCAGCACTTTGGTGTGACATCTTTTATTTGTTTGCACAGTGTCTCACACTTTGCATCTGTTGGCAGTATCACAAACATATAATTAATATAAATTACAATTCATGATGTTCAGTGATAGTCCTAAAAGACCATTTGCTGAGGACAAGTAACTAAAATGAGAAAACAAGTTCCAGTTGAGTTGCTTGGCCAGATAAAATAAATGTATTATAAAGGATGAAAACATAATTTTCGTGAACCTGACTTACACATAGCTCTATCACCATCTACAAATGATAAATAACAACAACAAAAAATTCCAAACTTCCCTTTGAAAATCTTCACCGGTATCAAGGATTTGCCTCAGCAATGGCTTTGTGAGACTGAGCTCTCTAATCACTTTTGAAAACACTGTGCTGGAGATAATAAATGAGTGACTCAGTGCGTTGGCACACTCCTGAAAATGTGAACAGTTGGGACCACAGCTAACAGCAACAGATGGGGAGTCCTCCAGCTCTGAATGCTCAGCAGGACACCACAGTAATTCTGTAAGCACGCCAAAGAAAACACCAAGTTGGAAGAAATCGTTATTAGGCTTGTTGTCTGCTAGACTCTTCCATCCCCAAACTTGCTGATTGATACCTTCCTTCATGTTCACCTGATTAATGGACCCTCACAATCTTTCCCACTAAAAGCAGGAACAAACTCACCACACTTTAAAAAATGTTGGCTTTATGTCATCTTGTTTGGAGATTGGCTGAAGACATTTAACGTGAAAGCCTCGACCTGCATGGACAGTGTCAACACCACTTTACATCATTGGCGCTACTTTGTTCATGGGACAGTTATGAAGGTCACCAGCAGTGTCACTTATATCTCGCCCACTTCATGTCAAGCTGTGTACTGAACATCCCACCTCTATTGGACCAAAAGAGAGAGTAACAATGTGGGAAGAACTGCAGTGATTTTACTCTCCTACTGACACTCAGCTTTCTATTGTTGTGTCAGCTTGCAAGACTAAATATTTGGTCCAGGGATGACCGAGACATGTCTAAGAGCCAGTCAGTTAGGCACTGTACTGTGCTGATGCTAACAAGCTGGAGAAGGCATCAGTCAGGGAGAAAAGTCTGAGATGAGACTTCTGACAGTTTTTGATCAAGATTTGTGATTTGATGTTGTATCTGACTGTGACACTGAATCCTTATTTTCTCTTAGATAATAATTTTATAGCATTCTGAGAAGGATTTATGGGCAGCGTAGTGAGTGTTTTCTCTGTGTAGACCTTGCCCCATGAGCTGTGAATCTACCATTTTAAGGCTTCATTAGCTCTGGAGGTGTAACTACAAATACAAGTTGTTCAACCTACCAACAACTATGAAAGGTGCAGCCCATACATAAAGGAGAACCTTGCAGTGCTGCTTATTACAAGGCTACACAAACTGTTTAGTTGTTTCCAGAAGACTGCAAAACACCCATTTTCACTAACAGAACACAAATGGTATGGGTGTAGTCAGCTGGAGATAAAAAAGGCAGGATTTAGTCCAGATTATTGGAAATCTAATCAATATATCTAATAAGGTTTAAAATGCAGTTCAGCTAACCAAATTCACATGTCTACTTTAAACGATTTGAAATAATCCTGAGTCACCACTGACTGTACTAGGTAGATCTTCATCGTTTGTAGTAGGAATTTAGATACCTTAGTATACAGGTAGACAGTCTCATGTGGACAACCAAAGGTAGGTGTCTTAGTCAGGAGCTGAATCTCACTTTGCCTTTCTGGATCATATTCTGACACTGTTAGAATCAGCAGAGGTTGACACCTAGAAAAAAAAAAAAAGAAAGGCTTTTTAGCTAGAACTATTTTTCCTAAGCTTATTTTTCAGTTCAAGGTTTAGAATAACCAGCATCATGTGACATTCCATATATCCTGTAAGGTCACATCCTTTAGTGGGCACCATAAGACAACAAACCAAAAATATTCTTTAGCTTGAATATAATTTAAATTGGAAAATTCTGAATTTAAACTTAGCTATTAGAGCAAGCAAGCCTTCATTTCAACTTGTGAAATTACCAGCAATAATAAGCCTACATTTGAGAAGCATATCTGTATCTATAACTAAAGCTCTATCAGTATGTAATTAGAGGACAAATACCTAGTAAAATACATGACTTCCTAATAATTGATCGTTCTTATTTTTCCCTGGGGTATTTTAGAAAAATATGATATTATCAAGAAAAAGAACTTCTTTGTCAGAATCATCAGTTTGTTAGTTAAGTATTCTAAATGACAATAATCTGTATGAACTCTGCTCTAAAATCTACCATAACACTCTGTAGTGACTTACTCTGTGAGCATCTAACATGCTTGGTCAAAAAGCCGAGGAGACTGGCTAGTGCTCACTGTGTGTGATTTAGTTGAGCAGTGAATGGTCAGCTAAGCGAGTAAGCTGACCCACTTATTAGACAAGCGAAGGGCTGTGGATGTTGTCTACCAGGATTTTAGTAAAGCCTTTGACACTGTTTCCCACAGCATTGTCCTGGAGAAACTGACTGCTATGCCTTGGATGGGCATATGGTTCGCTGGGTAAAAAACTGGCTGGATGGCCAGTCCCAGAGAGTGGTGGTGAATGGAGTTAAATCCAGTTGGTGGCCAGTCACAAGTATTGATCCCCATGGCACAGTATTAGGGCCTTCACCATTTCTTTAACATTCTCTGTAACATCTTTATCAATGATCTGGATGAGAGATCAAGTGTCATGTGTTTGCAGATGACACCAAATTAGGCAGGAGTGTTGATCTGCTTGAGGGTAGGGAGGCTCTACAGAGGGATCTGGACAGGCTGGATCAATGGGACAAGGCCAATTATATGAGGTTCTACAAGACCAAGTGCCAGGCTCTGCACTTGGGTCACAACAACCCCCTGCAATGCTACAGGCTTGGGGAAGAGTGGCTGGAAAGCTGCTAAGCGGAAAAGGACCTGGGGGTGTTGGTTGACAGCTGGCTGAATATGAGCCAGCAGTGTGCCCAGGTGGCCAAGAAGGCCAGTGGCATCCTGGCTTGTGTCAGAAATAGTGTGGCCAGCAGGACTAGGGAAGGGATTGTCCCCCTGTACTCAGCACTGATGAGGCTGCACCTTGAATACTGAGTCCAGTTTTGGGCCCCTCACTTCAAGAAGGACATTGAGGTGCTGGAGCATGTCCAGAGAAGGCCAACGAAGCTGGTGAAAGGTCTAGAGCACAAATCCCATGAGGAGCAGCTGAGGGAACTGGGGTTGTTTGGTCTGGAGAAAAGGAGTCTGAGAAGAGACCTTACTGGTCTCCACAACTACCTGCAAGGAGGTTGTAGCGAGGTGGGGGTCTGTCTGTTCTCCCAAGTAACAGGTGATAGGATGAGAGGAAATGACCTGAAGTTGTGCCAGGGGAGGTTTAGGCTGGGTATTAGGAAAAATTTCTGGAACAAGTTGCCCGAGGAAGTGAAGTCACCGTCCTTGTTGGTATTTAAAAGATGTGTAGATGTGGTGCTGAGGTACATGGTTTAGTGGTGGACTTGGCAGTGCTGGGTTAACAGTTGGACTTGATGATCTGAAAAGTGTCTTCAAACCAAAATGATTCTATGGTTCTATAAGTTTTGGATCTCCGGTTCCCCTTGTGATGAGCAGAGGAAGAAGTACAGGCTATGCTTGCCTGCCTGCCTGGCAGATCAGTTTCTCACTTCACAGACATGTGCAAAGAGGTGAAATATTTTTTTCCCTTAAAAGCGTATGAAAAATAGTCATGACAGTAGTCAAAGGAAGAACTATATATTTATCTTTTGCTCAGGCACACAGCCTAAGATGTCTTGTACAATGTAACAGAGGAAATCTGTGTCAGAACAGGAAAATGCTTTTTGATGCCCTGAGCCACAGCTCAGTGCCCTGCCAACATACGTTTCCTCCAGAGAAAGTTTCCTCTTTATACATAAGAATATGTGCTTGTTGTTCTCTAAAAGTAGGGTGATGTTAGTTCCCTGTTGCTTTTTAATGTTCCTATTATTATGCTACTGCTGGTCAGGCAAAGAATATCAAATAAAAAGACCTACCTCTACATGTCAGTAATTAGTACTAATTTGTTAAGTATACTGAAGGTAATCACTTTAAATGGGTAAATCTGAGGTAGTGCGTTTTTCTAGTTTAAGTGTGTGAAAAGAATTATTAATTTGAGCATGGGAAGAAAGTTGAGTTCAGGATAAAAATGATCTGAAATCTATATATTCCACAAGGAATGAGAAAAATAAGCCAGAACGTTGCTGGTCTGATAATAAGGCTGTGGGAGTTGGAAAATATCAATAGAGTCCAAAAAAGCTGATCTAAACAATGATCTGATGAGCTCCTATTTCATAGCACCAGACTTCTTTCTTTTTAAGGCACATAGTCAAATAAATACACTTAGACATAATCTTGTTTTAAGGTCATTCTAATCTTGTGGAAATGACCCTAGTTGTACAAGCTTTTATTTTGTTCTTTTAAAATGTTTCACTTTAGGAGAAATTTTGTAAAATAGTAATTGCTTATAGGCGGTTATGCCCTTATTTTCTCCCTAATGTCGGTGCAGGGGCCAAGAAATCTTCCCATACTTTTTTTTTTTTCCTTAAGTTATCTTAGTAATTTCATTGTGATGAAACCAAATCAATTCTTTTTAGACAACTGGGAATTAAATGTGATTCAGATATTATTAATTTAAATGGGCCACGGATCTCTTTCCGAGGTTTGACTCATCAAGAAAGATGAGTATTTCATCCAGATCCAGTTAGGTCTCCAAAATTTCTAGTTTCAGAAATGTCATTAAAATATTGATGATTATGCTTTGATTTTGCTTTGTTTAGGGCTTCCTACTGTGACATCTACCAAAGGCCGTGAGCTGAAGCTCCATTTCTTTTCCTTCTCTCCCTCCCTCTCTCTCTTTTCCACATATCTTTACTTTTTCCTCCTCTTCTGTTTAATCAGTACTTCCCAGAATCCTATTCTGTGGCAAAGGGAGGGAACAAAAAGAGGTGGCCTGGGGAAAATAATTGTTTGCATTTCAGTTCTGGCCCCTACTGCATACATGGGTACGACTGTTCCTTACATTAGTGGTAGTAGTTCTGGATGCAGCTCTGCTCCCACCACTTAATCACTACAATTTGCCAAGTGTTGCTTGCACACTGCCCAGTCCACAAAGTGAGTATAAATGAACAGCAAAACGGCTCAGCCTGTCTTGGGGAAGGTCAGCCTCATGGTGAAAAGGAAGGAAGCAGGAAGAACTTCTTCTGGTGCTATCAGAAGTGAGAGGTTTCTGGAAAGGAAGAAAGAAGCAATAGCTTGGTAGGAGCACCTAGCCAGCTCTGACCTAGGTGGAGGGAACAGTACAAATGGCAGTGTGTCAAGGTAGAATGGGAGCGGTCCAATCTGAACTTCACTTGGCATAGGACTCACTAATACCTCTACCCTGCAGGCCAAAGGTGGTCCCAGAGGTGCTCAGAGTCCAGAGAGGTGGTCAAGACATGTCATGAGAGAGAACATGAGTCTCCTGTTTACCTGAAAGGATGTAATGCACAGCTCAGTGTTCCGTTATTTCTTAAACTGACAGGTTGTACTCGCAGAAGCAAACAGGAGATGCAGATGGTTGCCTTGAGTTACCTTAACGGATCAGCAGAAACCTGCAGAGCTTTCCTGGCAGCAAGATGCTGAACATAGCGACTTGCAAGAGATTGCAAATCAATAGGAATCTTATCACTGTCATTTGTGTGTGAAATCTTACATTTCATGGTGCATTAAGTCACAGTTTTGTGTTATGTTAACCTGCCTTCAAGAAAGCAGTAAATTTCAAAGTGCAAGGGGTGTCTTTAAAAGGAAAAATCTGCCTTATATTTGGTCAGCTATTAATCCAAACAGTTTCAGTCTTTCACACTTGTTGATTCATATTTCAAAAGCAAGGCTGTGATGTAAAGGTTTATGGCTAAAGGCAAGGTAGGTTAATTACTAACCAATGATGTGAATCCTTAGTACCCTGCAATGTGATTTAAGATTTATATAATGGTGATCAATTAACACACAGGCTGGATTAAAGGGGAAAAGTTGCTGGTGGAACAATAAAGATGATAATTTACTATGGTTGTATAGAAACGTTCTCTACTGTTTCTCTGGAGTGCCTGGTAAGTCCCTGAGAATGGCTGCATCTTTTGTAAACAAACATTCCATTATTTCTGTTGCCATTTGATGTGTATGACATATTTTCCAAGGTGTTTCAAGTTGGCTCGTGGAACTGATTATTGAACCAAGGTGTGAAAATATGAAGTTTAATAAGTCTCAGGCTGTAAACATGAATTGCCTTCTTCAACCAGCTCTAGTTGTAACAGATTTCGAACTGAAGCCTGTTGACTTAGGTATGTGCCTTTAGATTTCAAAGTCTTTCTTACAGAATCATGTTGCATTTGCACAATGATCTCTTGATAAAATTAAGTGTATTCTTATTGGAAATAGATCCTCGTTTTCAGACTAAGAAAGAATTTTACTGCTGATCAATGACTTTCACATAACTTTGTTCTCCATGAGCTTTCAATCAAAATGGCTCTCCTCTGCACAAATGAGGCTATGGGAAATATAAAATGGCTATAAAATCTGAAGTTCAGTATTTCATTTTACCAGACTAATTGATTCATGCTATAGGTTAGGGGTTTTTTGTTTTTTTTTTTTTTCCTTTTCTTCTGCTTATGGTGAAATTCTTATCCCTGCAAAGTGGGGTCAAGGAGAGGGAACACACTGCCAACCTGCAGAGACAGTAGACGGTGCTCTGTGCTGCTGCACTCCAGCCTACTGATGTTAGCATAGGGGGACTTGACCCTTGAAGACCATCTTGTCTATTAAAATAATTTTAAAATTACCCTCTCTTCTTCAACAGCACTTTATAAGTGGGATGTTTCTTCATCCTATTCCCCTTTAAAATATCCTGGTTTATTTTGCCCAAAACAAATGCTGAATATAAACTGGATTCCTTATGTTGACAGCATCTGCATTGGACCAATGCATGGTGTGAGGCCAGGATAGCGAAACTGTAGGAACAGCACAATCAGAGGTCATTAACCCAGCAAGAAAATCACTTGCCTCATTGGCTATGGACGAGAATAAATTGGTGAGATACTGATCACAGATTGTCCCCTGTGAGTGGCTGAAGCCACCCAGTTCTAAAAAATTGCCAGAAGGTTGGAGGCAGTCATTGAAGAAACTGATTGACTGGCACAACTCTAAGTTACAGCAACAACAAATTATTATTTCAGTGTATGCCGAGGAAAGTATATTCTAGTGCAGCTTTGGATTTGGAGCCATTCAACGCTTACACTGTATTTCTTTAATTCTTCTGGAGGCAATATTCGTAAATATTGATGGAACATACCTGGTGATTTGAAAGTGATGACAGCAACCTCAGGAGGAAACTTGCATCTTTTAGTGCAGCTGAAATCTGGAGTAGCCATCAATAAATCAATGCAAAATGGCTCTGAATTGCTGTAGATATCTATAACTATTTATTTCTCACTGCAGTCTAATCTATATTGAGAATATAAATAATGGCTTGATGGTTTATGTGAAAACCTCTTTTTTTTTTTTTTTTTTTTGAATTAAAGAAATACATATAAAACCAGAAGTTAGATGGACTAAGGCTGTAACTCACACTCTGTCAGTGCAGGGTTGCTTTATATTGAACATTTATTGAAGTTCTGGACATTTAAATGCAGACCGAACAAAAGGTGGAGTATGCACTATTTTCCTTGACATGCGATTCCCCAGCCAAATAGATGTCAGTGTCAGGGATATTTGCTGATTCCTTGATTTTTTCCTCATAATTAGATTCCATTACTCCTAATTACAGAGACTTTTACTATTCTAAATGATTAATTTTCTTTTAAGGAAGGTACATAGGCATTAGGAGCAGATATGTTTTTCTCAATAATAAGCTATGCTGTTGCCAGTTTCAAATGGAGGTGCCTCTCAGTCTATAACGACTGAAAGATTAAAGATTAAAGATTAAAGATATCATACCAAATATTTGCAATGTTTGAAGAAGGTATTCATAAAGCGTTCACTGTAACAGTGGAGTGCTAAAAAAAAAAATCCTAAAGATGCTAAAGCTTTAAAGAACAGTAAAAAATGTAAATTCCAGATTGCTAAAGGAACTTTCTTCTGTCACTCTTAACCAGCCTTAACTTCACTTTCAGCCCTCAGTCCTTCATCTTCAAAGCTGAAATCCTATCCAATTTTATCTGGGAACCGTTTGATTTCCCTGTTCAGAGCAGGCTCAGGGGCTGACACAGAGGACCCTTTTGCTATCTCAAAGACAATTCCTAGCCCACAATGTCTCCTGAAGCCCGTTTCTTTTTCCTAGGACATGTAGGCTTGTCTTAAATAGTAATTTCCTGTTGAAGGTTTCATTGAGCATACCTGGTGGGGTGACTGCAGGGTGACCTGTGTAAGAAGAGGCAGGAATTGCCTGGGGAGGTCATGCCCAGTTCCAGATGGTTTGGCAGCAGCTGGAAACATCACACTGTGCCCCCAAAACTGCAGTCGGAGGACCACGTGGTCCTTGTATGTGTTCAAGTAAGATGTGTTCAAGCTACCAGAGACAAGAAATACCTGTGGACTCACCTGAGGAATTATGAGAGGACACACCTGAGGAGAAACAGGAGATGCATGGAAGGAGATGTGGGAGAAATGGGAGATGCTGGGGACGTGGCTGGAGATGCATTCTCTTGGAAAGAGGTGCTTTCTGACAGAGCAAAAGTGCCCCTGAGGGGACTGTGGCCCATGGGTGACCCACACCAGAGGAAGGACACTCCTGAAGGACTGCACCCATGGGTAACCCCCATCAGGACAGGGCCATCCCAAAAGTGTCTGAGGCCTCTGGATGAGCAGAGGGGCCATAAGAAGCAAGGAGCAGTGGTGGAAAATGCTAAGAAGCAAGGAGGGCCAGAAAGAAACCATTACAGCCAGGTTCCAGCCTCCTGCGCCACCCATCGCCTCACTTCTGGGATTAGGAGAGCCTGAGTGTGATGCACACTGAAAACAAGGATGTTGGGACAAGGAAGGGTGGAGGAGAGGTTCTAGAGGAAGGACAGGTGTTGGACTGAAGCTGAGCCTAGGGAACAAAGAAAATTGTTTCCACTGGTGCATTGTCTTTTCTTTATACCTAAACGTCAGAATCACTAAAGGTTTATATAAATTGGCACTAAATTCAATTAAGTAAAACTCCGTGAGCTTAGGCTGTTTGGCCGGCTTGCATACAGCCCTCAGCTGTGCACTGACCCAGCAGCGCAGGGTCTCAGCCTCGCTGTTGCCTCAGCCGGGTGTCACTGGTTTAACCCCTGCGCCGGGCCGGTGACTGCTGCCTCCCCTGCTCCAGCTTCAGCTCTGGGGGTGGTCCTGCTGGGGACAGATGACACTCTTCCCTTCTCCCTCCCCCAGTCACTGCCTGACAAATCATCACCTTGTGTGTGCGTGGCCGGGGGTGTGGGGACCACTGCCAGCCTGCACCTGGCAGCCTGGGAGCAGGAAAACAAGCAGTTGCACCAAAGAAAGCCCCACCATGAGCATCATGCTTCTCCTGAGGACAGCAGGATGTGGATCGTTTGTCATAAAGTCCCTGCTGCTTCTGCTCGAGGAGCAGGAAGCTGTCAGCCTGCATTCGCCAGACTTTGTTGGAAGGAGGAGCATAGCACCCAAGAAAAGGGGTCCATATTTGTAGGCTTTCCTGGATAACAATTTTAAGAGTATTAAGCAGGCTTTTTTAAAAAACTAATTTTGGACAATGAGTGTTGGTATTCCTGCAATTGGACTAGCATTAAGTGGTTTGTTGTTCTTTTTTTTTTGACTGTTAAAGCACTCACTGGCTTGGCAGTAAATTTTTATCTCCCCATATATAGGGTGTTTCCTTTCGCTTTTAAAATTTTTTTTTACAATAACAAAGGAGGACAGATAGGAGGCTGACTTCCCACTATCACACTCGTCAAGTGAAGCTCTGAGGAACAGAGGTCAGTTTTTTCATCTTGCCTGTCTCCTGCAAATCTGGGCTTTGGTGGTAAGATTGTCCTTTGTTTCACCGGACTTTGTCCAGAGAGTGTAGTGCTACTTCAGACTTTAAACTGCCAATAAAAGAATGTCCCCATGGAGATGCAGGGCCGTAAAAGAACTCACAGGACTATCCAGCAAAATCCTCTCTTCTGAAGCAGCAGAAAGATTCATTCACAGGTGAATATCAGAGTCATTATAAGAAATAATTTCTACAACTTTCCTAGGTGGCATTTGACATCTCTGTACCCATCAAAGAGTTTGTCATAATAGTCAGGCCATATTTTGCCTTTGAAGTTTTGAGGCTTTATACACTTGTCCAAGTTTTCTGGACTGTGGGCAGCTCCAACAGAGCAACAGTGCACTAGCTGCAACACCTATCAGTTGCCAAATTCTGTACCTCTTGAAAACCTAAGGACAGATCAATGTTACAGTGGATGCACAGTCCACTACTGTGAGTCTACTGCCCAAACAAAAATAGTTGCTGTGCACTCTAATTTATCAGACCTGCTTTCTAATCTATAATCCATTGACCCTCTCTGCCTCTCCAACCTGATACTCCCTACCTGCCCTTCTCCTCTGGGTATGCTTTAAGAACTTAAGTCAGGATCCTACTCATAATTTTCACTTCCCCTGTTTCCTTTTATCACAGTGCACTTCCCATTTCCTTTTTCACTAAACCCATCTGACTTCTGCAGCCACATCTTCTGTCTCACCCTGATCTTGCAGCTAAGCCTGAAGTGCACGTCTCACGCCGACTGCTTTTGGCACAGAAGCAGCTGCTGCATATCATTTTGAAGTGGTTCATGTAGGACTGCTGGTATTTGTATTTACAGTGTAAGAACAATTGATCTAGGTAATATTTCTTCAGCCTTTTTAGAAGAATGTGTCTCAAGGCAGTTTCTAAGTCCTTGCTAAAGTAAGATACATTATATCTACTGCTTCCCTTTAATCCATTATGCCAATTATACTGGCAGAAAAGGGCATAAAATTGGTTTGACATCATCAGTTCTTAACACACTCAAGTGGGCTCTCTTTTGTCATCTTACTGTCTTCTGATGCTTTTCAATTGATTGTTTAAGAGTTTGTTCCAGAATCTTTCTGGGAATTGAAGTCAACTGCTCTGTAATTCTCTGGATCCCTCCCCCACACCCCCTGAGTCCCTCTTTTTAAAGATTCCCTTCTCCTGTCCTTTGGGACTTCTCTGATTGAAAATCAGTAGATTTCTGAAAATGTTCTTGAGCCCAAAGGGATAAAAATGGTTTGTCCTAATTCCTTTTCCCTAGTGCATATGGTGAAAGTCATAAGACCCTGCTGAACTGAATACATTAATTTACTAAATATCGAACCTCTTTTTTTGGCTTACTTTCCTGCTGATTGTTAAATTTAATTTTGTTAAGCCTCAGCAAACTAATTTTGGGAGAAGTGAAGCCCAGAATATAAACAGATTTTCTGCATCACTTCTTATTGCTCTTTTTCCTGGTCCTCTAAATTTTTAGAGCAGGGGACTTCCTTTAGTATTTGTAGAAGTGTATTTTTTTTTAGATTAAATAAATCCTATTTGATAGACTGTAATCTTCATCCTCCCTTCTTACATGCCTAAAGAAAACAGAGAAACAATCCCTTAGAGATGCATAAGACTATTTACTTCAAATGAGGCAACTGTCTAAATGTCTGGATTAATAGAGAGAAGTATACAAGCATTGGGAGAAAAACTACTGTGTGAAGATTAGGAGCGGTATTGTCTGTTAGGCATAATAACCGACTCTGTGCCATTTTAACACTAACTTTAGATCTCCCCTGTGGTTAGATTGCTCCCATCTTTGTACCATTTGAACCGGCATCTTTCATAAACCCAAAATTCACGTATTTTGAATATTTCAGTCATTCACTTAGCGGGAGAGCAGAAATGATTACAAAAATAATCTCTCAGCTAGAGAGCAAAAGTGCCTTGTACGAGCCAGAGAAGAATGTTTTTATGGGAAGTTCTAATTCCTTTAAAATATTACTTTATGTTTATGGAGCACCTTCCACCAAAAGATTTCACTCCGCCATGGTGAATCCTATGAGTTAGGAAGGAGACACCTGCAATTTATATCAGGTGAATCAAGCACAGAGGGTAAATGACTTCTCTAAGGTTACACAGAAAGTCTCTGGAAGACCAGGAATAAAACCAGGCTCCTAACTCACAGTCCTTTGTCTTGCTATCCTTTCCCAATATAAATAAGTGCTTATACTAAAATTGCCTTCTTTAAAATGGAGTTACAACTTTGCTTTAATAACATTAGAAACATAATAAAGAAAACAAAAAAGAAGAAATCTCTTTAGTATCTATCTATTGCAACTTTCTCTTATTCTATTTTTAAGGACTCTCTCTACAGAGAGGCTTCAATGGACATACAAGATTCCTCTCTTTTAATTAGAACATTAATATTCCCACTGTTTCCATAGCTTCTAACTGAGACTAATTTTAATTCTTCCCCCTGCAGTCTCTTGGCAAAGAATGTGAAGACTTTATATCAGGATGAGGTTCTGTACGCAAAGCTTTCTGATTCCCAGAACGTAAGGCTGTGTTGTTGTACCCGTCAATGTTTTTTTGTATAGCAGTACCCATGTAGACAAACGTCACATTATCTCTGCACCACAGCAGGATTCATTTGCTTTGCTCCTTCACTCCCCTGATCAACATTTTCCTGTATTTTGAACTGAAGGGAATTATGTCATGAAAGTATGTTTAAAATGTTTGCAATAAAACAAAAAGTTTACCTGTCCAAACAATAACAGTAAGAAAAAGCCTTTCCACTAAGCATGTTGCTTAGCAACATGATACAGAGAGCTGGAGTAACTGCTGGAGTCCATTCAAATTGACAAGGGATCTGCAGGTGAGTGATGGAGACACCCTAGCTGGCAGCTCTGGCAGGCCGCTGGAAAAAAGGGATGACAAAACCCCAAAATTACTGCTAAAGAGGGTGGGATGACCTTTGTGAGGAAAGAGATGTTGGACTCCTACAAAAGAAAAAAAATAGCAAAAAGTAAGAAACAGAAGGAAAGAGAAAAATAAAATAGAAAAAAAACCTATTAGGACTCCATTCAAACAGTTACTCTGGCCAGAAAATATGATTAATGCTCATCCCTAAGCAATTACAGGAAACAATTGTGCATGGTAGATGTGAAGTGACATGACTAGGAAAGATTTGGGGTCTGTTATCCCTGCACTTGTTCACTAGCACAGTTGAGTGGACTTGAGAGGGAGCCGGGAGCTGCCTCTGCAGAGCAGACATCCAGCCGTTAGCTGGACATGCTTTAGTGACCTGTAGCCCAACTCCACTACTCTAGGATGGGAAGGGTGTAGCAGGGGTAAAACAATTTAGAGAGTGTTTCTCTATGCTCTATGAATTTGATGCTCGTGAATGTTCATGCCTATTTGAATAAACATGAAAACAGAGGCCATATCAGTAGCTGTCCATGTGCACAGCTTTGAGATCACAAGTCAGACATCACATGCTTTAAAATGGCATAATGGCTTTCAAAGGACTACCAGATCAGCTCCAGTCTGGACGTACACAGCCACTGAGGCAGTCAGAGCTAGCCCAGGCACACGGTGTATGTTAGAGGAGGTGTGGGAGTACAGGGCGTATCTTCATTTCCCAGCACTTGAACCGAGTTGTGCTATGTCTCTCAGAGGCTCCAGACTTCCCTTTCCATAGTCCTTTGCAGTTTTTATTCAGACTTGCTATGTATGAAAGCATGCACATCAATAACTATTAATATATATATATATATACATTTCTTTCCGTACTTCTTACCTGAGGGCTTTCAAAACACTTCAGTGTTTAATGAAAAGGAACATGTGCAGTGACCAAATTCTGCTTACACTAATGTCAATTCATAATAACTGTGTTGATTTTAATGATGGTGCCAGATTTACACCCCTGCATCAGAATGCAGAATGTAAGCTACTGTGCCTGCACTGATGGCTTTGGACGTGCAACAGACACCACGCTTTGTAGTGGCTTCACCCTCTGCCCTGAAAGATTATCATCTCAGGAGTCAAGCGTGGCAACTCTTCAAGCGAAACAGTGTAGCTGTTCAAATAGGCTATAATCCTTTGGGAAATTATCAGAAAAAACTGTATGTTGGGTTGTCTGACTTCAACAGGTTTACAAATGAGGTATTTGATTTCAGATGATTAATTATAGCAATGCCTTTAGTACTTCACGGGAGAGACATAAAATTACATCTGTTATAATTTATAAGAACTGAAATGGATTTAGTGTTTTGACACAACTCCTTATTTCGGTACTGACATAAATATACATGTTTCTGTGGTGGTAATCTTCACTCTCTATTTGAGAGAGAATACCAAATATACTTACATTCATGTGTTATTAGCTACTGCATAAATATGTGAAAAGTGAAAAAACAGGTGCTTTCCTTTCAAAGGCGCTAAATAATTCTAGATCAATGCCATGTTCTATTATTTGTCTTAGCGTACATGGGGTTTATCTGTGCTTTCTTAAGAATTTTCTGAAATAGGAACAGATATTATTGAATAGTGAGAAGTCCACACAGAACAAAGTGAAAATGCCTATAATACTGGTCTTGAGAAACAGGAAGAGAAGACAATCTTACCAGTTGCTATGCTGGTTAATCAAACTTAAATCTGTTAAGCAATGGATCCTCAACTGAGTTTGCTTTCTTTTCTGTCACATGTTGAATATAATATGTGACTATCACAGCCCATTTTTTTCTTCCTCTGAGTATTCTCTCCTGATACATGTTGGTCATGATGTTTCTGTCTGTGATTAATGCTTTCTGCTGTGCCTGGGTGGATGGAACCATCTGTCCCTTCTAGGTGGAGGTGAGCAGGCCTTCTAAACCCATCCTTTGTTATTTACTGCACTGACCATTATGATTACTACGGTAATACAATACATTCACCATCAACATTTAAGAACTTCTTACTGTTATGGAGCATTATGGTGCATGTATTCAGTAATATATGTTATCAATGTTTGTCTTACAGGCTTATAATTTTAAGTTCAATTTCCCAATCCCTACCTACAAAGCCCTTGTTAGTCTGAGCCCAGAGGGTCTAAGGGTATGTCAGCATTGCATAGCAGAACTCAGTGCTGTGGTTCCACAGCTTGCACCAAGGAAGGCAGCAGAGGGGTGAGCGCTAGCTCACCTTCCCTTGGCAGCCCTTTCACAGCCCCCAAAAAACTGTGGCTCCCGTCTTTGCTTTAGCCACTAACCATGTGTCCAATATTCCAAAGCTAGAAAGGTGGAAAACAGATGTGGTAATATAACTGTATGTTATGTAAGATGACAGGTTTCAGGACACCAGCATGGGTGCCAACCCTGACATGGAGGCATATCAGTTCCTACAGAGAGAGACCTCACTGCTTTGCTCCAAGTAGGCATAGCCTAAAAGGTCTTCTACCAGTCTGTGAAGACCAGCTTATTAGTATCCTTCCTCAGGTACAAGCAAACTCAGTAACCCATTTGTTCAGCTTATCTGTTCAGCAGATGAAGGTTTCTCAGAAGTTTAGAACAAGATTTGTTAGAAACAAGGAATAACCTTTATAGCTACTGCTTTAATGCCCTCAGTTTCCAGAATAAGTACATGGCATGTATATTTCTCAACAAAACAAAGTTCAAAAATCTAGCGGTCTGGAAGTCTATTCTGCCTGTAAAATTCTCCCTCTTCAGAGAAGTCAAGGGAGTAAAAACTTTAAACTCGACCAACATTACTTGTGTCACCTTATGCACTGGTGGCTGGTACTGGACACTGGGATGGCATGAACAGGACAGGTGCTTCTGTGGAGCCAACTGCCACTGCTCACAGGCAGCTGGGTCAAGCATGGCTAGTTCCTGCTAGTGTGAGCTGCTGCTGGGGCTGTTTTCCCTGCTCGTATCTTTGATGTACTGTGCAATAACTTTTTGTCTCCAACTTAAAAATGGCCTGTGTGACGTAGCGTCTATGGTCATTTTACCAACCAGTTATCAGTTTTTAAAGGGTGGCAGCTGTCATCTAATGCTAGCTAAAATATTTTATTTCAGAGTTTATTGCATTTCTGGTCAGTTTTGAAGAGATGAGGGAATAGAATAGCCTTCCCTTTCCTGGTCCTCTGTCCTCTTTTCGCCTTGCTATGCTAATTAAAGTCCCAAACAGAGTGCTCTTCTTTCTGAGTACTACAGTCTAAACCTGTTGCAGCCCAGGGTTGCTGGTCTGACATTCTCTAGCTCTTTGAGATGTGCCAGTGCCAAACCCTGTCATCTTCGCCTGTTGCATACATCATGTTAGTTTCTCACAACTCTTTAATATAAATAAATGGAGGGGTTTGTGTTGGCGTTTTGGTGGTTTAGTGTGTGTGTGTGTCTTTGTGTTTGGAGGAGGCGTTGATTGTTTGCTTTTTTAAACTCAGCTGTCACCTCCTTGTAAGAAATGCTCTGCTCTTGGTCTTGAGGGAGCTCTCAAATCCAGATATGGTGGGTGGCCCAGATGGTGCCTCAGCTGAAGAAGAGGATCTTGAGTGGGTTGTAATACTCAGCAGTTTACAGACCACTGCTGCAGCTCTCAGGCATTAAGGGCACAATGTATTAGCCACTTTAGAACAGGAGGAGAGGGCAGTGAGTGCATAATTGGCATCAACTTTTTTATTGAGACATGCTTCAAATAGATAACAGTTTTCAAAAGCCATCTGAGAAAATGACCTACTTAAAAAAAGCATGAGAAAAAAGCCAAAACCAGACTTGGGCCTGTTTCTGGTGATTATTCAAGTGGAAATTAAAGATCTCTCAGTGCTTTCTGAAGAGAGAAGAGGAAAATGCATCTTTCCTAGCCTGTACTCCATCTGCCAATAAAAGTGACTTTAGAGCCTAAAACTTCATGTAAGTTACTGCCAGAGCTACAGTAGCTATTGCAGTTGCCAAAAGAGGCATTTACAATGCTGGTATCTGACTTCTTCCTATGAATCCCTCTGAGATGAAGACAGCACTCCACATAACCCATCTAGTCTTCATTGGAAATTACTTTTATAGATACACAGTTTTATATAGCAATTCCTTTTTGTCCCCACTGTGACATATCAACTGCTCCTTGTCATATAAGTCTCCCCTAGGAGCGGATAGAGATGTTTATCTGCTGCATTCTGTTCTCAGAGAAATGTTATATCTATTACCAGAGCTTCTGATAACCTGAAAACAGAACCAAAAAGAATTCTTTCATCCAAAGAAATAGCAGTGATATCCCAATAGCTTAAAATGGTTCTACTGAAATATTTTTGTACTTACCATGAAACATAACTCTCATTTTATTTTTCATCCATTTTCTAATCTTTCTAAACTTCCATAAATTAAATGAGAATTAAGGAAAAACCTGGCAAGAAATATTTAACACATTTAAAACAGGTAGGTAAGGACACATCTCTCTTTTCATCTCTGGATTAAAAAATGAGGGTAGACAGAGACAATAAATGATCTCATATTTTAACATTATTTTCAAATTATAATGCATAACATTTTCATCACCTGTGTGCAAATGCATCAAACTACCACAATACTTACTAGTGCCAGAACTGTCATTCACAGAAGCCCAAGAGAACATGGGCTCACTGTCTCTTATGAGAACTGTGGTTCTGCCTTCCACAACAGAGCAACTACAGCGCTGTGTGTTGTTCAGCTCCTCTATCTGTTATTTTGCTAATGAAAGCATCTTCGGCACAAATGAGGATGATATTCTCAATATTACAGAAGACCTGAATGAAAACTTTGTAACATATTCTCTGGGTTTTCCCCATTTTGATTTGAAAACTAGTGATGTCAAGAACTGGAAACTCTCAGGTTTGTGAATGTGCATTTATTCCTGATTTTCTGCAGCAAATAATGCTTGGTATGCTGGCTGTTCAAACAAATAGCTTGTTAGGAAGGAGGTTCATTCTGATTTGTGATTAGAAGGCTGATGGGGATACCGCAGCTATTGCAGTCGCCAAAGGAGGTGCTTATAATGCTGGTTTCTGGTACGTGAAAATACTGTGGTCTGGAATATGATGTAGACTGAGTTGACAGCCATGGGCAGTGCTCCTGACTGGGCTCCAAGAATTTTTGATGCTGTGCTTGAAGCACTCGCATGTTCAGCACTCCCTCTAGCCCTGCATTGTGTCAGCTGTTATCAGATGGGACATTGACACCACAGAGAAAACCGTGTGGTGATCTTGGAGGTGAATGGGTAAGAAGGGAAATTGGGGCTAAACTTGGAGATTGTATCAGGAAAACTAGTGGAACTGGAGTAAAGAGGAGAAAGGTGAAGAAAACATCACTTGACATGGAACCAGCTTGTGAAGGAAGAGGTAATAAGCTACCCTGATACTATTGAACAAGCTAGTGCCCAAGCCTGGCTGTGAAGACAGCTAGTACTGTCTGGCCACATCTAAACTGTTTCATGCTTTCATGCTCTAGAACAGAGCGGCTGCACCCAGCTTGATTGTTGACTATCTCTGGTCACTCATGACCCCTTCCAGCAGCTGATCTGGGAGAAAGCCAGCTGGCCCAACTGAAAAAGTGGCAGGAGTTGTTCTTAAAATTTGTAAGTATAGATGACCAACTTCTAAGGTCAGTGACTATGTCCTGGAAAACTTCAGCTTAATAGTATGAACAAAATCTTGAATGATGCTAGTTCAGGCTGCACGAGGTTATTTCACTACATAATAGCTTTCCGCTTGACCCATGTGACAGTTGAAAATATGCCACAGAAAGGAGTAAGGAGGAAAGGAAAGAAATTATGTTAGATGAATATTACCAAGGCTGCGAAATCAAGCTTTCAAAAAATTTGGAAATACCAAAGCACCTCTGATGCACGATGTTAAGATAGCCTTCGACCACATAATTGTATGCTATTTTTCCCAGGACATTTGCCTCATTCAGTGCATGCAGTAGACAGCCTTGGTTCCTCAATATGTGGATAGCCATCACAGTATCTGCTAGTAAATAGCTTCTATTGCAGTCCAAGCATATTGGTTGTTTTTGCTGACTGCACTGGAAATCAACTGAAGATGTTATTTTGTTAGACCTGTGTAGGGAAAATTATGGAAACTCAAGCAGAAGAAGAGGTTATCTATTAAGGCAACCAAAGAGCGATCAGGATATAAACACATGGTAGGCACCTGTATATTCAGTTTGCTGGTGTCCAGCAGGGCCAAATGCAGGGGCTGGAAGCTGCAAGCCCACCTGGATGCAGAAGCATCACTGGACAGTAGGCCCAAAGGGCAGCTGTGGTTTGGACTCAGCACTGACTTACAAGGGCAACATGACCATGAGTCTGGCTGTGGCTGTCCCTGTAGAAACATTCATAGCAGCTCTGAAGGAAGATGTCAGTGTGGGCTTGGCAGTTCGGCAGCACAGGCACGCTCTGCTTGTGCTCCCTTCTGCTTTTCCCTTCTTGTTGGGTTCCTAAGAGGGCAGGTTTGTGTGGCCTGTAAAGAGTGAGGCTCTCTTGCCTTAGGTAGCCTCCTATGAAAGAGTTATAGCTGACACAGAGGTTTGTATTTGAGCGTTCTTTCCTCTTTGTCAATGATACTATTATCCTATATTTCTTATGCTATGAACATAGTTTATTACTATTATTAAAGAAGAGGCTCTATTTCTAGCATTTTCCCTCAGGGGGTTCCAAATGACAGGTACTCACCTCCTGCTTCTTGGACTGTAGCCTTGTGCGGTGAACATCTAGTAGATGGAGTTAATACGTGGCAGCATGGACGTTTGTTCAAACCGCCAGTGACTAATTCATTGTTACATGCTCTTAAGTCTATTGGATTTTCTCAGTCTTTTACCTGAGCACTAGCCTCCAATTTAATTAATTACTGACCAGTCCTAGCAGTATCTTCTACCCTATTACATTAATCACCTGCCCTTTCTTCAAAGCTCAGCTGGCTTTCTGTAGCAATAAAGGGTTACTTAACTTAATCTAAGCCCTTTTGCAATGCTTATCACACTCAATCTCTTTACCAGACTATCTGCGAAGCTGACTTGGCTTCTCAGAAAAGAATTCCTCTTTCCTTGGAAGTAATTTCTTGAGTGATGCCACGTTTTCAAGGAGACAGCATAATTCTCTAACGGCTCCTTAAGAAATTAGTCCTCTTCTTAGGGAAGGGTTGAAGAAGTCTGGGTGGCAGCAACTTTATCAAGCACCCTTCCATTCCCTGTGAATGATGGTCCTCTCCTCAGGCACTGATTCCACTGCTTTGATGACTGCAGTCTTGACCTTTCCATGAACTTTTCTTCCATCTCCTGGGAGGTGTGGCTGAAAACTGTTTAAATTTATGGTGCTTTGCTTGACTGTGCAATGTTTTCTCAGGCAAACACAGAGGCCAATTAAGCATGGTAAGGATCCTTTGTTTGTCCTTCAGATTTGCATAAGATATTGCAGTTTCAAAACAGAAACGGTTTTGAAGGAATATAACAGCTTGGAATTTTCAGGTATTAATTTTTGCTACACTTGTAAAAGAATGTGATAAACAGTCTCTCTTCCCGCAAAGCATGCGTGTTTATTTAGTCCTTAGCAGTCTGTTACTACAACTAGTCTTCAGTAAGTATAGCACTTTAAACATAGTTCTTTCTGGAGTCCTTCACAACTCTGAAGTTTCCCAATGGTGATACTAAATGGAGGCAAACATCGCTTTTTAGAGAGCCAATATTTAGAGTGCAAAATTCCCCACTTTAATAATTCATACTGAGCAGCATTCAACTAAACAATTGCTCATTTGGAAGAACGAACAACATGGGCTGGTAGCTCAGCTGGAGTAAATTAGTGTAATATTGTTTCAGTCACTAGAATTATAGCAGTTCAGACTAGTGGAGGGTATCGTCACAATTTTTTTTTTAATATTATTTTTATTTATTTACTCTGGCATTCGTAACTGTAGTAGATGGCAGCTTCACACAATTAATTGATTCATGCAGATAGTCCCCTTGGGAAGTAAGGATGTATGGTATTCATTTTATAGATGATCAGCTAGGGTACAAAGGGATGCTTTTTAAGGGCATTGACATTTCTAAAATGCCCAGTGTCTTGATGCTTGCAAAAAATTGCATCGTAGAATTGCAGAATGTTAGAAATGTCGTCTGGATGGCACCTGTCCTGGTTTGAGTTAGAACAGAACTCATTCTGTTCAGTGATTTTAATTTTCAACTCAGTCTCTCCTAATGACTGCACTGTCTGAAGTTAACAGTGTATTTTTACAGACAGTGTCTGCTTCTAGAAGTGACAGCGCTTGATGTTTGCAGTTACTACCAGGGACTGGTGTGCAGAAAGGCTCTTGCTCATCCTTGCTCCTGTGCAGACCAAGGTCACTGCTAAATCCTGTGTACCACGGTGGGGGTGCAGTAAGTCAGAGGCCGCACCTGCGGGGAGAAGCAGACAGGACAGGTGACCCTGAACTGACCAAAAAGATATTCCATCCCGTATATGTCATGGTCGGTATAAAGCTGAGCAATCACAAGGGTTTCGCTCTCTTCTTCTTCTTCAATGGCTGGTATCTGAGGAAGACTCTGTCCACTCTGCCTTCGATCCCAGGTCGTGCATCCCTGAATCCAGTTTTGGAACCTGGTTCCCACTTGCTGCTGAGCCCAGCCTGGGCCTTCCCCAGTGTCTGCCTACAGCATCAGTGGTGACAGTGATGCTGTTGCCATCAGGAGGGTTGGGTTCAGTATTGGTATTGTATATATTCATGTGTATTTCTTTTTATTATTATTATTTTCATTAAAGCAGTTTTAATTTTCTTTTCCAATCCGTAAGTCTCTCTCCCTTGCTCCTTTTTCTCTTTCCCTTCTTTGGGAAGGCTGGCGGGGGCGGGGTGGGGAGGGCAATAGAGAGCATCTGTCATTCGTCTAGTGGCCGGCCCAGCCCTAACCCATGATAGGACGTCTGAAAGCCTTGACTCCACCCCCTTGCCTGAAGCAGGACTATTGCCAGTACCAGAACAGGTCAGCCATAGCTTTGTTGAATGAAGTCCTGAAGACCCGCAAACACAGACACTCCATAATCTCTCCAGGCCACACGAGTCAGTACTGCATTGACCTTCTCATGAGTTTTTTTCCCTCTAGTATTCAATTTGAACTTTCTAAATCACAACTTGTAGTGGTTGCCAATTTTTGTATCACTAGCCACTTCCTAATAAGGCTTAGATCCATGATATTTGTAATTGTTTCAAGGAGCGATAAGCAGGTAATTAACTCACCTCTTAGCCTCTTTTCTGTCAAATTAAACCAGCCCAACTCCATCTTTGTAGGCCATGTACTCTCAGCCTTTGTCTGTCTCTGTAGTCCTACAGTGGACCCTCTCCAGTTTCTCAGCAGTGGATTCACCCACTATATGCTGCCATTCTGTATCTTAATATCTTTAAAAATCTGATCCAAATACAAAGATTGAGTAATTTGTCCAAAGCCAAATGAGATAGTCATATTTTCTGAGGAATTTAGAAGCCAAATGAGATAAATAGGAAGTTAAAGAGTTTTTCAAAATTACGCAGGCACCTAGCATCTTCTTTAGCTCTCTAGTATAATCTTGACCTTCTTCCTACTGACTCTCAGGCAGGCTTTCATTTACAAGGTCATAGAGTGAAGCATATAGATTTAGCTCCAAGGTAACTGCTTATGAAACAAAAATTAGATGGATGTAGATTAAAATGTATTCAAGCTCAGGTACTTGTGTGTGAAGCAAGCATGCATGTAAAGGTTTGTTTGAAGGGACGTACAATGATTGATGGCCTGCGAAGTACTGTCATTGAAGAATCCACCAGATATTTGTTTTACTGTGCTTGAAAGGCTTGTTTTAGCCTGGATATTTGTTGGTTGGCACGCAGGTTGTTAAACATTTCAAATCTTCACCCCTATAAATATCCCCAGAAATTTGGAAATAATGCAAAAGTACTGTACAGTCTTTAGATATTGTTCAACTTCTAGAATGAAGTGACTAAGGTTAATGATTAACCTTGTTTAATTTATTTATATTGCCATTGCACCTGGGAGCTGTAATTGTTAATCAGAGGACCTACTTCAACTCTATGCTCTATTCAAATGCAGAACAAAGAAACTCTGGTCCAGCCAGCATTCAGCATAAGAATAAGGAAACAGAACGCAACTGGATATAACCACAAGGGAGAGTATGAGAAATAGTAAAATGACATTGATCAAAAGGATAGAAGGACTATGAGAGTACCAGAGGATAGTATGAATTTCTGTAGGCATCAAAGTATTGGAGAAGGAGTGGGGTTCTCCTTTGTGGTGGAAAAATGTGATTGAAGGTCTGAGAAGAAAGAATAACAACCTTGTATCACCTATGTTAAGTATAAACTGATGACAGGACATCCATTACAGGACTTCAGTATGACAGTGCAGGCTTTTAGTGAGGACACAGTAAAGTGGGAATAAAATTATCTCTAATTTTCCCTGTTGGCTGGTGTAAAGAGCTGCTAGCTGGAGCTGAAAGTACTTCGTTTGAAAGGGAGAAGGCTGAGGCTACCCGTGGGTCACTGCTATCTCAGTCAATGTGTTGAAACTGTGGTAGATAGGAAAGAACTAGGTGTGTGAGCAATTAATCTGTGACAGTTCTTTTCTGTACCTCAGGAAAACGTGGGAAGCAGTGGGGCTGACTACTTGGCAGAAGACTTTTTTTTTCTCCCTCTCCTTTTAGCTGTTGCACTACTACCATTGAACCTCTTTGGCGTTTTTGACAGTATCAGCTTGACAATATTTCTCCTTCAACATTAGCCTACCTCTGTTCTATAAAATTTGCAAGGAAACCTGAGTCCCAAAGCAGTCTGCAGGCTTTTGTAGTGTAGGTGGCATGCAGTGATGGTGGTCACTTTCATCCCTTTTGCTGTTGATGGTTGAGATGACACTTAGTGTTCGGGAGAGGCAATGAACTTTTGACCACCTGGAAAAGTTTGTGTCTCATAAACTCCTTCCATTATTTCTCAGTAATTAACAGCGGGAGGTAAGAAATAGGAAGATCACAACAAAGCAGCCAGTTAATTAACACATCAGCACACCTTCTGCCATACCTTCCTGACTGACCAGAGAAGAGCTCTGCTTTCACTGACCTTGCCAAGAACCTTATTCAGAGCTGAGAGATGGAGTATGATAGGTATGAATTGTAGAAAAAACTGGGAGGCACTTAATGTGTAATGGCATGAGCAGTTATGGTAAGAATTACATAGCATCCTAGTAAGGAGAAGGAAGTGGGCAACCTGAAAAGAGGTCTAGTGGAGGAGTGAAGGCTACACGAGAGAATGAGAGTTATCCATAATGATTTATTCCTCTCTCAGACACGCTTATGAAAAAAAGAATTATTTGCTTTAATGTCAAATAGCATGGAGTGGGGTACAGGTGTTGGTCCTGGTTTGGCCCTTATAAAATGTCTTTGTTGACTGAACTACTGTGAGACACCGTAAGCACGTGGATTCATCTCAAATGATAAATTTAGGAATGTATAGATGAGATAAAAAGGTTTTATTTCAAATTCTAACCATTCTCCTGAAAGAATGTGAAATGTGCCTAGAAAATTAAATATGTCTTCCTTACTCGGGTAACCTGTATTTGAAAATAATTCCTGGGAAGGTTCAAGTTTAACTAAAGGATTAAAAACATAAAAGTGAGTGTGGACTGCAGACCCTGAGCTAGCTGCTGTATCAAGGGAGATTTATTTCTAAATGTGTTTCCTCTGAAAACACTAATAGGATTTGAATATCCCAAACTAAGTTTTATCAGAACAGGCATGCTAGAGAAAATGTGGAGTAAGAAAGAACAGAAATAAAGGAGCTCAGTAAGAAGACCCCTGCCCAGAAGAAGACAGGGACAGGTCTTTTTCTTTGGGCGTTCTCTGAGGGCAACAGCCTTTCAATGACTTCTTGAATGACAGTCCCCTCTGAGCTTTGTACGTCCACTCTTTGCCTTTCTCACCAGACTGCTGTCTTTGACTCGTTTCGCAAGCCCCTTTTTGCTGAGATTTCAGACTTCTCCTGAATTACGGATGTTCTTGCTGTTCTTGCTCAGATGTTCACAGGAAAGGCTCAATCTCCTCAGAGCATTTTGCCTGTCCAGCAGCCAGTACTGTCCTGCCCAGACATTCACAATACTCATTTCTAAACCAAAGCAGACCATGGAAACGTATTACAAACAATGAAGAAAAAGATACTACTTTCCATAACTGTGAAATAACGTTTGTTTGTGAAATCCTTCTATTATAACTCAATTCTGTTTGCCTAACCCCTACATTTTGAAATTAAATGTGGATAACAAAATTAAAGAATAAACCTTTACACTTAGTTTATGATTTAAAAAATATTTTTCATTTAAAAGTAATGTGAAATATTTACGATGGTAAAATCTAAAGGTCTTTGAACTTACATAAGATGTAAAAGACCTTAAATTAGTATAGCTCTTAATAGGCAATTTTTGAAGGTCTTGTTACACTCATATAACTCTAAAATAAGACAAGCATCAATATACAGGACAATCACCTAGGATTTTTTTCTCACTGAATAAAGTTAGTGTTCTGCAAGTTTATAGCAAACGAAGGTTTTTCTGATACAAGCCAAGTAGGTCTGCAATGTGTATGACATTTCAAGTACCTTTGTGGAGCAAAAAAAAAAAAAAAAATGGACTTGTTGAATTTGTCTCAGTTGCGTAGCAGAGTTTGAGATAAAACTATGTGACAAAGCTCTGAAACACACTTCTTGCTTATTCTTTAGCCTCATCCAAGAAGATCTTAAGATTTTTTGTTACAATCTGTCTTTCAGGAATTACTTTCTAGTCAGTCTGTTGTTTTTCACTTTGATGTAATGCCTCTCACCCAGGAATCTAGCAGAAAGCCTTAAGAAGTGTCAGGTAAACACATGTAATCTCTGCTCCACCTGACCGTTTGGTTTCTAGCCATTCTCCTACTGCTCCTACATAATTTGATAGAGATAGTCTTTCCTTGTCTGACCCTGACTCTTCATTCTCACCCTCCAGGCATTTTGTGTGACTTCTGATACTATCAGACATGACATTCTTTCAAGTTCCTAAAGCCAATGTGCAGTTTTAGATGCCTTGATCTGTCATTTCATCTTTGCCTTACTTTACCTAATTACTTCTTCTGTGCCTGCAAGTCTTTATTTTTACACTTGGACTTACCTGCTAGAGATTTAATACTAGCACACCTTAATTTTCTACCTTTTTAAAAAAGCACTGTGTACTGAAGCTACACTTTGTTTATTTGACAGCTGAGTTTCTTATATCAACAAACAAAAATTTTAAGGAGCAGTCAAGTATTTAGATTGAAAAGCATTTATTTTTTAAGTGGATCCCAGTTTCTCCTTCATTTAAAATGTAAATGCACATGGTCATTTACATTCATACTTTAAAGCAGAAATGTCAAGATAAAATTCTTGCTTACATTCATCTTTCCAACTTGGCTAAGAATAGCAGGTTTTCAAACAGCTGAAGCTGCTCCTGATTAAAGCTATTGTTTGGGTTTTGGCAAAGTACAAAATTGGATTGACTTTAAGATGTTCCTTTTTTGTTTGCATGAAACTGGAGAAAAGATATAATTAATGATCCAGTTAAGCCCTCTTATCTGCAAAAAATATTAGGTGCTATTACTACAAATGCAGAGTTACAGTTCCTTTTAGGGTTTTGTATCAAACACCATTCCTCTTCATGTCATTTAAAACCTCTGAAATTTGCTGGGGCTGTGCAGCCAGTCGGTGCAAGCCGTTGTTGTATTACTAAACATTCAAAAGCAGACTAACAAAACACCTTTTCATACTCCTGAAAAAGCCAAGGGGGGCATAAAACAAGTCAAACCCTTAAGTCACGTGCACTTTTTGAATATCTACAGTAAATACATCAGGAAAGCAGCTTTATGCTGTTACCAACAGCACTGGAGATGTTTGTAAGAATTTATAATACAACATATCAAGAACAGACAGACCTTGCATTACAAATTTTGCATTAGGGTATGTGTAGCAAGCAGTGCATAAGACTACTGTAAAAACACGGATATATTGAAAGAATATTCACTCTTCTATTAATGATCCTTTAGAGAGGTTTTTACATTCTTCCATATATTTTCTTGCAGAAACTGTCCATTTGATCTATTATATCCAATAAAGAGACCTTGTTTGCATTGGCATTTACACTTTTGGAAATAGATACATGGAAACTATCAAAATTAATGTATTTATAATGGCTATCTTGACACTCGTAGTTCTGGTGTGCCATAATCCAAAGATACAAATGGTTTTAACTAATCTGAAGAAACACAGAACTTATTTTGTTTTATATAGTAGTACTGCAATGCATTGCATTGTAATACAAAAGTGGGTTGTTGCAAAGGGCTCAGATGTCTACCAGCTAGTGCCAGGTTGACAGCTCTTCTGTATACTAGGGGACAGCTGCTCGCTGGAGTAGACTCGCTGACTTCAGTTGGTGGTGCTAAGTAAATAGCCAGTCCCTACAACAGACTAAGGACTCAAGGAAGTCATAAACTTTCAGTTTGTCTGAGGAGTAATCCTGTAAACAATTCAAAATAAAATGCAAACCTATTAAATAAATGCCAGTTAGAGAGAGTTCTATCTGTAAGAAAGTCTCCTGACCATGACTGCAGTGTTTCATAAAAAGGTTTTTAGAATGGTATAATTCCACTGTGACTACAACAGCAGTGTGAGCTATTGAGTAAGTCCGTGGAAACTACATGGTTTCAGCTCTCTCTCACCTTAATATGGAGCATGTCCCTTTATATCAAATGTTTTAAAGGCATTTAAATGCTGACCTTGCTTTATTGTTGTCCTTTGCTTGTGTTACCTATGAGGACTGAAATGTTTTCAGCGCAGGGACCTCTTATGAGGTGTAGTTATTGCAGATGTATGAGTTGCAGTTACAGTGGATATGCCCAGCTTCTACTGTCAGATAAACAATAGTAATTCAAGTTATTCCTGATGGACTTAATTTCAAGTAAGCACTGAGCCATTTCACCTTAATCTATTTAATGTAACTCCTAGCAGATCTATATCTGGTTGAAAAACTGTGTTTAGGCTGGGCAAGTACAAAGGCTCAGGCACACACAATAATTCCTGAAGAATGTAAGCATGGGCAATCTATAGCTAATAAAAAGCAACTATGTGGGAAGGGATGTTTAGGGTCATGACAAAATTGCAGGCTGACCCTGTCAACTAGTTGGTGGTTCTGGTCAGTCCAAACATTGGTGTTTTATCTTCAATAAAATAAATGCATTTATACATGCTGTTCCTGACTGACAGATGTCACCATAGATCTCAGATCTGAGGGAGGTTTTAATGCAGAAATTACTTCATAGAAATACGGTAGAGTATTGCATGGAGTATTTGTCATTGCAATAATTAATGTAAGCAGTAATGACCTCCAGGTCAGGTAGATTCTTATACTCAATGACTGACTGAGCAGTGAATATTGCCTCAGACCATTAACTCCTACAGTCACTTAAGTGTGACTAACTGCCAGTCATTCTTGCCAACATTAACAGGTACTCATAACTGGTTTCACAAACTTCCCCTGTCATTCAGTGGTAGGGAGTGCTACACCTTCTTCAACTAGAAACTTTAAAAGTGTGCTAGTTTACATGAAATTTCCTGGAAAGGAGATTATCAGGCTAATAGTCTACTATCAGCTCGGGCTGTAGTGAAGAAGGTGAGGGATTCACCCATTTCCCAATACTTATTTTAATTTGATGAGAAAATACATGCTATAAACTCTTCTGTGTTTAAACAATCTTGCTGTGTCATTAGAGGACAGAAAATAGCTGCAAACTATACTGCATTATGACAAGTACATATCTATTAATATTTGCCTGAGTTCACAGAAACAGAAGTTATTGTCATGCTATCTGAAAACCAGTACTGCCAGAATTCATTTAATTGCTATTTTAGAAAGTGGACTCAGGTACCAGTCTCTTCTGCTGTGTGGATTTAAGTAATAGTTTATCATAGTATTTGTTCCATTACGTTATCTCTGCAAATCTTTCTAGAAATCCTGAAAAGGTCTAGGATGCATAAAAGAGCTGCATTCTCATTCTGCAGCAAACAAGTTGAAGTTTTTTCAGTAGTCAAGACTAGATAGCAAGATAACATTTTCAAAGGTCATTCACAGGATCTGACATGGAAGAGTTTGCAACTGAAGGTGGTATTTCTCTTATTACTCTGCCAGGTCAGGGTCTACTGATCGGGATATGTACCTCTGTGTTCTCAAGTAAAGGTAAGTAAACAATAAATCTCCTCTTCTGTGAAAGCGTTCTCCTTATTTTTACAGAGAACAAGTAGATCTCATTTTGACAAAATAACTCAGTAAGCCACTGGAAATGTGGCTAGCATAAAATTCAGTTATATAGTTAGAAGACAAATTTGATCACCTGTTTTTTAGTTTTGGGGAGGTCATTACCTAGTGGCTTCACACCTTGATGGGAGGGATTAAATCAGGAATCAAAACCAGTCATACTAACTGGATTTCAATACTGTTCCATATAGGAGAACCAGTTACAATTTTGCTTCAATTAAAAAAAATGTATATGAATTGCTCATTGGCAATATTATCATATGTCAGAATTTATTAAAAAAGAATAGAAATGGGCTGTTGAGGTTTTGGGAGTCTCCTGAGAAGCTTTTGGGACCTGACATGAGCAAAAAATGTTGAGGAAATATCAAGTACTTGCATTAAAAAAAGTTTATTTCTTTTATATAGTGAGCATTGTATGACGGGTGAGGCTGACAATGCAACTGTATATCATTTCTGGCTTGTAAAGGGTTGATATGGAAGATATCCTCTTTGCCCAAAGAAAACTAATCAATACTGTATTGACAGATGGATTAGTGTGACCCTTATTTCATGTCCATTGAACTTCCTATACTTTGAATCATTTTCCCAGCAGTTATAAGAAAATGGGAACAGTCGTAGTATAAGCTGTTGGAGATGCACTACTACAAATTTGTAATCAGAGTTCTGATTTCCCTTCATACAGAAATACCTCTGTTAATTGTTAATCCCTCACACCCTTATTCAGTAGAAAGTAAAAAAAAGTAAAATGTTCTCTAAATTCTCTTAGATCTTATCAAGAACCCAAGCCTTCTCTTCTATGAAAATTCTCTGATTTGGGAAAAATGAAAATGTTTCTGAATGTTAATAACTTCAGGGATAAATGGGAAATGCATATCTATGGATTCTCTTTTCTTCTTAAATACTGCAAAATGTATTTACTATATATATGTAGAATAACAATAGTTGAGGTATCAGATGTCTGGGACTTGTCAACAGCTGATGTCTTTTTATTATACTTACTGCAGCAAATCATTCCATAGTATTACCTATCTCCCTTTATGAATTACAGTTGCCTTCTGTAATTCCTAAAAAGGTTTAAAAACTCAGGGGAATGTAAAGGAAATGATAGCATTTTGTTCAGATGTGGTATCTCATCTTCCCTTGCCCCTTTGTTTAGACCAGAGGTAAATAGGTGCCTAAAAACATAATAGAAATACGACTTTGATTTTTAAACCAGTCTTTAGGAAAATTGTCAATAACATAAATGGCCAGAGTCACTTACTTCTGCTTTCATCCAGAAGGATTTGATTTAACATTTTGGCTAAAGCAGCAGAAGCTTCAAGCCTGTGTGGAGTAAAGAGAGCATTTTCATTACCTATTTGAATTTTGGACAAGGGTTCCGTTATGAAGAAATACAAAGAGAAATATTGTGAAGAAATCACTTTCTACTACCACTTCTTTCCATTTGACATTCCAACTCTTCATTGACTTTCATATTTACAGAACATAGCTATGTTGGTTTTTTTTTTTACCTCTTTATAATGAAATTTTTTCACTCTTTAGCTTTCTGGAATCTCCTTTCATTCTTCCCAGAATGATTTCCAAATTTTTGATGACATTTTTGTATTACTCTTATTCATAGAATGTGTTTGACATTTGACTTTATGGAATTCCTTTTGACCCCTTTTAGAAACATCTAGGGGTTAAAGATTTAATCCCAAATGCCTTTCAAAACATCTTTTGACTTTGTCCCACATTTATCACCATTTATCCCTCAAAAAAAATTAAACAACCTCCTCTGTCCTAGACTTTCACAATTTTCTCACCCTGTTGTGATTCAGAAGCAACATGGATTATACTTGTGTGAGGTTGATAGGAAGGTTGGTAGCGAAGGACCTCTGGAGGTCACCTTCCCCAATAGAGGTAGGCCATGTGTCCTAGACCCCTGACTGTCTTGGAGACACTCTGCTGAACCCTCTCCACTTTTTCCATATCATTCTTGATCTGAGGGAAACCAGAGCTAGGCATTAGGAACTATTGTAGATGTATTTCACCACTGCTGAGTAGATGGAGCAAAGCTTCCCTTGTTAGCCATGCCCTTCCTAAAGTAACCTGCTATATGAATTGCACTATTTGTGGGGAAAGCATGCTTCTTCAACTTGGTGCATCAACAGGATGATATCCAGGGGAAGTACCCTTAGCAGCCCTAAGTCCCTGATACCCTATCCCCCAAGTCCATTTCTTCTTTCCTCGTTGTCTCTTCGGTCTCTCCACCTCTGAGTTTATTACCAGTCTTTTTTGGTAGACTCCAGCTGCAACTCCTTTTGGTCTTTGATCTTGCGCAGTTTATCTTTAGCTGCAGATTACTGAGGCCAGAGGTTATTTGAGGACTTGTTTTCGAAGGGTGAAAAGGCACTTAAATGCTGATTATAAGTTCAAAAACATTGCAAAAAGAATGTGATAAACTGCATTTTTTTCCCAATACCTATACCAAAAGGTATAGACTATAAGGTAAAGACAAAAAATTAAATTTTATGTATGGATGGTCCACCTTTTTGTCACTTGAAATCTTTACAGTGGGCTTGGATAGCTCATATTGCTCTATCTCAATCAGAAGTCATCAAATGCATGCAGGAACTACTGGCTGAAATTCTGTGTCCTATTTTATGAAAACAGTTAGATGAACGGATAACAGTGCCTCTGGCCTTCAAAACCCGGATAGAAGAGTTTGTCATTAAAGATTATCATCTTACATATGGGTTTTGTTTTGTTTTGTTTTTAACATGTGGTTTATTAACTGTGTGGGAGCTGGAGAAAAATAAGATTGAAACTGAATAGCATTGCAGGAGAATTGGAATATGCTGCTTTATATGTCTGTTATTTTCTCAGATGGAAATAAAGCCAAATCCTGAGTATAAGGTCCAACTGAGCTGCTGCAGTCTCCATGGGATAATATGTGGATAACTGCTGCTCATGTATCAGGCAAATTTAGAGTGACTCTATTCTGATACAGAAAGGGAAAATGGTGGGGAGGGACACAAATAATGTCATGAAATCACAGAACACATAGCATCCCTTAATCCCTCTACAGAGGGATCTGAACAAGCTGGATCGATGGGCTGAGGCCAATTATATGAGATTCTACAAGACTAAGTGCCGGGTCCTGCACTTGGGTCAAAACAACCCCCTGCAACTCTACAGACTTGGTGGGGAGTGGCTGGAAAGTTGTCCGGTGGAAAAGGACCTGGAGGTGTTGGTTGACAGCCGGCTGACTATGAGCCAGCAGTGTGCCCAGGTGGCCAAGAAGGCCAACAGCATACTGGCTTGTATTGGAAATAGTGTGGCCAGCAGGAGTAGAGAAGGGATTTCCCGCTTGTACTCAGCACTGGTAAGGCCTGAGTACTGTGTTCCATTTTGGGCCCTTCACTACCAGGACATTGAGGTGCTGGAGTGTGTCTAAAGAAGGAAAATGAAGCTGGTGAAGGGTCTAGAGCACAAGTCTTACAAGGAGCAGCTGAGACAACTGTGGTTGTTTAGTCCGGAGAATTGGAGGCTGAAAGGTAACTTTATCACTTTCTACAACTACCTTTAGGAGGTTGTAGTGAGGTGGATTTGGGTCTGTTCTCCCAAGTAACAAATGATAGGACAAGAGGAAACAGGCTCAAGTTGTGCCAGGGGAGGTTTAGGTTCGATATGATGAAAAATTTCTTTACAGAAAGGGTTGTGAAGCATTGGAATAGGCTGCCCAGGGCAGTGGTGGAGTCACCATCCCTGGAGGTATTTAAAAGACGTGTAGATGTGGTGCTTAGTGACATGGTTTAGTGGTGAATTTGGCAATATTATGCTTATGGTTAGACTCAATGATCTTAATGTTTTTTTCCGACCTAACCTAGATGATTCTATGATTATATGATTAATGCTGTCAAGGGGGTATTATAAAGGTTGATTATCACCTACCAAGAATAAACTATCTAGGTTCCTTCTATAGTTCAAGCTGTTTTCAATCCTAAAAGTTGGTTCAGAGCCAGATAGCAATTTAGATGTTTTTAATTGTCCTGTGAGCAACCTGATTCTCATTCCATGTTTGTAGAGGAAATGGGGAGACAAGTCTGAAGAGGCTAAAGTGTATCTTTGTGAATACCCTCCTTCTCACCTCACCCTTCCAAAGGTTTTTAAAACACAGTTTTGCAAGTTTTTGGTACTCAGAAGAGGAGAAGCAAACACATGGGAAACAAATCTGGAAACTATTGCATGATGGATCTGTACTCAGATTTCTGTGTTAGGACTGGGAAAAATCACTGAAAATGAAGTTCATTTGAAATGATGACTTTTTCTCTGAAGTATGTACATAAAGTGTATACATACATCAAAGGCTGAGGTTTCTTTTCCTTAGTTTCCTGTGGACTACTTCCTTCATGTTCATGGCTCAGCAGCACCTGTGGTCACATTTTTAAAACACTGTATTCAAGAATATCAACCTGTTACCCTAACTTGTGTTCCCAAAGCTTTCAGGACACTAATTATCATAGCTGTCAGAAATCATGTCCCACAAAAGTCATAGGCAGATCAGCATAACTTTCAAAAGTGAGCACTGTTAAGCACACCAGCCCCAGCAGATTTGTTAAGCAATATTGTCTTGCTTTAAGCCTACTAAACGTGTCTTTTTCTGCAGGCCTGCACCTGGAGAGAATGGGGCTGAATAATGTCTTTTAGATTGGTGATCATCGGGCTAAGCCTTCTAACCCCTCGGTAATAGAGGGCAGTCAGGGTCATCCAAAATAACTCAATCCAACACGGATTCATGTGTCATGTGTAATAGCTCTAAGGGAGCTCAGGAAGCTGTTTTACTGAAAGATACTAATAATTGTATTGTATTGTGTTGCATTGTGTTGTACTTTATTGTCCTAGGTTTCAGGTGCCTAGTTTTGGTCCGCTCCAGTTCAAGAGGGATCTGCGTAACAATAACTGTCTGCCAAGAGTCATTCCCACTGTACCCATGATTAATGTTCATGCTCCACAGTGAGTATTCACAGGTCTGAGGTCCAGAGGGTGATAGAAATATTTTTCAAGGTTAGTATTTATTTTTCTTACCTTCTTATTATGAATTTCTTTCTGCCCCATGACTACTCCAGAGTTTCTTCTGAAAAGTTAGGAGCAGGACCAGTATTTCTGCAGCCTCATAACAATATATTCCTGTTGCTGTGTGTTTGGGAGGTAGGTCAAGAACCATCCTCAGCAAACCGGGCTGCTTTTGGCATGAGAGGCTGCAGGAACTGTCTTCACCTCTGTTTACGAGATCTCCCTTTGAGCTCTATTTGCTCGCTCTTTGGCTTCCAGCTGACTTACTTGCATGGCAGCAAGTAATTTCTGAAACAACCCAGCAGAATGTGAGCTGTTTTATTCAGTTGTTTGGGGCAGACCACTGTTACTGTAGGTCACTTCTGCCTGAACATCACTTGAGACAAAGGCTGGATATTGAAAAGAACACGTACTCAGTCACCAGGAGTTAGCAGATAAGACTGCAGTGATTTTATGAACCAAAGTCTTCTCTTGCCCATTTGAAAGTTCTTAAGTCTATGTGTTACAGAACCAAACATAGCATGAACTCACAGTGTAACAGCAGACCACAGGGTGCAGCTCTTGCTGTCAGCGTGGGCATCCTTTTTACATTAGCTTAACTAAGGTAAGTCTCGAGTGTAGCATATAAAAGTAGGAAAAAATTTCTGTATGTGCTTAGGCTTCAGACAGTGTATAGATTCATAATAATCGAATGGTGAATGAACAGAGAGTTTCTCTGTACCCTGAGATTTTGGGTTACAGGCTGTGGAATCCTCATTTCACACTGTCTCAAATGTTAAGTCATATCTTTCCCAATTAGCAATCATATTTTTATAGCAAGTTTTGTGATTTAGATCATAGATGTATATAATATAGTATTTATATATTTGTAATTAAATATTTTATAAAAATTCATGGTGTTCCTGGAGTATCACCTGTTCTTAATGATTTTAAGATGTCAAGAAATACATGTCATGGACATACATTTAGGTATGAATTGCAATAGCAACCAATGGAATCAAGCATACGTTGTCAGTTATGCAGTATCCTAGTCCTTTGTAGACCTATCTGTGACTGACTATGCCTGTACTTCTACCTCACCTCTCCATTATTTATGCATCTACATCTTTCTCTGTCATGTACCTCATCTGCTATAACTTTCATCATGTTGTCTTGCAGAGTGTCTGGCCCAGGACTATTCTCTTTTTATTTTCTGTTGAGTTTCCCTGGCAGAACCACTCATATGTTTTCTTGTCTGTATGTGCTATTCTCAGCCTACACCTTATTATATTCATCTTCACATAGTTGCATTTTTTCCTTCTTCTTCTTTTTTCTTTTTTTTTTTTTATTAAGAGCCTCTGTGCTTCTAATCCGTAAGTCACTGCAGAAAGGACACACTGATTGAAAACTTCTCTCTCCAGGCAGAACAGTAAATTGCTTTTTATTTTATGATTCAGATTTCTTGAAGTCTTCAATTTCACCTAGGTCCACTCTTATTGAAAAAACCCACAAAGATGACTAAAGCCAAATAAATACAAAATGAAAACACCTTTTAAGGATGATGTTGAAAGTACTGGTAGGGAAAAGAAAAATGCAGGAAAATTTCAGCAGTAGTATCTTGCATAGTGGCAAGGAGGATTCTGTCTAGCCTGGTGTTCACAATTTTGCTTACAGCAGTCTGTAGGAGTAGATGGTTGTGGCATGCCTGATGGTCTTTTTTGTAGCTTGGTGGTGATGAGAAGCCCCAACAACAGTGCACAAGAATCTTGCTTTCTGGAGCTATTTGTGGAGCAAAATTGTCCCCTTATAAAGACGTGTTGCCCCTTTTCTTCCATTGGTGATGCACTAATGAGTTTATTTTGAAAGACTAAATCACTTGGTATGAACAGACTTGAAGTTTGATCTTACAGGAGAAGAGTAATTTATTTCTCAGTAATTGAAAACCCCATTTATAAATGCATCTGTTCTTCATTCACAAGCTTACAAAGGGTATGGAACAGCTTTTCACACAAAAAATAATGAAATTGCTGTCAGATATGGAAGGGTGAAGAAAGCACATTTTAGTCTCTTCCTTAATGTCTTTCTATAAAGGCACACAAACACACACACATATAAAGGTCAGAGTCAAGCCCCCGGCAACTGTGAAAGTTAATTTTCTTGCTTCACTGTCTTGTTTTTTAGTTTGTTTGGGAATTTCTTTTCTTTTCTTTTTTAATTTACTGCAATTCCTGAGCACTTATCCTGTCTGCAAGAGTTATGGAAGCTCTAGGCAAAGAATAGTTTCATAGCTTATTTGGGGATTGCCACATTTCATACACGTATTGTAAGTTGTCTCATGTCCTCATACTTGTACCGATCTGTTAGGATGGCGTAGTTTCAAGCTGGTCAGACTTGCCTTAGGGAATTCAAGAATCTGCCAAGATTGGTATGAAGCAAGGAACAGCATACTAGTGAAACTTTGTCCTCCTTGGAACATCTCATATCTGCAGTATCAGTGTGCTGGAGGTATGTTGGGTTAACTTCTGCTCTGTGGTCCTCCTGCAGAACTGAAGGAGCCCGTGATATATTCCCTTCAGGCTTTTCAGATGATACATGCACTGATCTGGCCTTTCAAGGAGAACCTCAAATTGAGCTAATATCATCTCAACCTGGCATATAGCAAGCTTTGATTCAAATAAAGGTATCTCTAATGTACACAAGTTCAGGTGAAAAACCATTTTTGTCTCTTTTTGCTCAAGCTCTGGAAAACATAACCGGTTGAGGGCTGACTGATTGTATTTGGGATCAGACTCTCCACATAAATTTGTTCATACCTATTACAGGGTCAGGGTTTGGAGAAGCCTAATGCTTGACACTGAGAGTAACAGCTTTGCTGGGCAAGAGGTGTTATTTTTCCATCTTCTGGCTTTTAAAGACAGACTGAATGCATATAATAAAATGTTAGATTATGTATCTTTGATATAATATATCTTGGAAACACCACAATTATGAAAACCTTATGACTAGCTGTTAGAAAAATAATCTATTCCTCTTAATAAGCTTGAGGAATTGCTAAAGCCCTAACTGCAGGTAATAGAAATTATTTTGATGTTGCCCAAAAGAGCAGCTTGTAGAAAAGCTCCAAACAAGACTGAAATTCTCAATGTTTCTGGAAAGTTTCATAAAATATTTGGGACATAGATAATGGCAGCCACAGTTCAGCTTCTGCCTCTTGCCAATGACCTGTCTTTATCAGAGTCTTCCTGTAAAAGAGGAAAAGAAAACAAATGTATGGATGTGTTTTCCTGACTTACGTGAGAGAACTATATACATATACAGAATGATAGAAGAAATTCAATCAATTTACACGCACATGGGATGTGTAAATCTATATTTACACTAGCATGGGCAAAAAACTAGCTAGACTTTTTTTGCTTTGCTTACACTGATGTGAATAAGAGAGAGCTTTGATGAGGCCCATGGATTTATTCCAGATTTATGGTGGTATAAGATCTCTTCAGGTAAGGAGATTTACCTGCACTTAAAGTAATTCCTTTTGTAATATTTTTTTATTTGTTACTAAATCTATATTGTTCATGTGTAAAAGAAAAGGATTTTCCAGTACCCAGGAACTTGAAACTGTCAGGTTACGCATGTCTTCAAAAATTCTCTGCTGAAGCATAATCCCCAAAACAGTGTTTTTCAGAGTACAGTAGAAAAAGTCACACCCCCTGCTAACCAGAGCAGACGCTGCTGCTCCTCTGATTGAATGGGTGCCAAAGTTTGCATGCCTATACCTGCATCTTGCATGTGGGAATTAATCCTCAACCTGACTATATTAGAGCTGACAGGCTTTCAGGCTCCTCCAGCTGTCACCAAAATAGACTCTCCATCAGGCTTTCTGCCTGCCTAGAAGTCCTTAAGCGATAGGGGATACATTTTTCTGGTTCACATCCATCTATGGTGACACAAATCACATGGTTGCACTAAAGCCAAAGTATTCCCTGGCAAGAAGAACTCAGTGGCTTGTCTTTTTCTCATCCAGGCTAATTCAGTTTTCATGAGGATTGACTCCGATGCTGTGTTTGTGTAGCATGAAGCTGAAAAGCCTGCTGGCTTCCCAAACAGATGCCGCACATTGTAGGAGGAGCTGTCCATCAAGGTTGATGATTGGTGTTTCAAAAAACATTCACAAGCCAGAGAGAATTGTGGGTTCATTTTAATAGCTTTGATGTGGAAGTGGGACTAAGTAGCATACCACTGTCTCTCAGTTCACAGAGAGGGCAAACAGACATCTGGGACACAGAAGGCAAATGCTGAGATGAGATATCCCTTTGAAATGGTGGTAAACTTCAGAATAGATGCTCCTTGAGCTAGGGAATCAATGAATTGTAATAATTTGGTTTCTGATCACTGTGAAATTCCTTTGATGACTTGAATGACTAAAGGTTTTTTGGAGAGGCTCTTGAGACAAAAAGGTAATTTCAACAGCCTTACTTAAGTCCTCCTATCTCTTTGTTTCCTCTTACAGTCCCCTCAAACTTCTCAGTACTTTTCCTCAGACAGTAGGCCAGCAAATAGGAGTACACAGCAAAGTCCTTAACAATTTCATCATTCTTAGTTCTTCAGAAAGGAGGATGGGATATTTAACTCCTTTTTTCCGCTAAATGGCTGAGACAGTTCACTTTGTTTTCTCATCCTTCTTGCATCCAGATAATCAGTACTATTGTCAAGAAGGTATGGCAGGAAGGTCAATGGCAGACGTAGAACCATCAATTTTCTTTAACACATCACAGAGAGGAAATGGCGCCAGACAAAGTGTAACATGCACCCGTCATCAGTCTTAAGCCTGAGAGAAGGATGGAGGAGTAGAGACTCCACTTCTCTCAAGCTTTAGAATGAAGACTAGCACTAACATGATTTTCACGCTGGAGTGCAGCATGAAGATATCCAGTCATCTCTCCTTCAGGCTTAGAATAATGAGGATGCACAATGGTAGGATATGCTGGTGCTGCGATTTTTTTCCTTCTCTGATCAAAGGGAATTGCAGTTGGCTAATTGCCTCACTTCTACATGGGCCGGCAGAGGAAGAAGGATCTGTAGTTAAGCCCATCCCTACACTGAGGACAGGAATTTAGAGCTGGCTGTGAAAGATCTTTAGCACAGGTAGAGAAGGACATGTTGACAGATTCCTCCTGAGCTCACGTACCAGAGGTGCGTACAGCTCCTCAGAAGCTGACAATGCACAGTTACGTTGTTGCTGGGCCACCCCTCCTGTATGATACTGCTTCTGCCTTGGCCTTCCCTCACCTGCTCTGGCCTGGCATCCTGCTATGAAATGAAAAAACATCTTGTGCTCTATTCTGCTGTCAGACAAGGGAATGAAAGAGCTGACATGTTGGTACACCTAAGACCTGCATAAGTTTAACGTTAGTGGTGGACACAGCATTATCCTGAAAGGCACACTTGCTCCATCCCAGAACAGGCTCTGGAGACCTTGAACAAAAACCTTCTCTGCCCAGCCTTCACATTTCCCATCGCAGATGCTGTCAGCAGGCAGCGAGTGGGCCCAAGTCAGGAGTTTTGCTGAGAAGCCATCGACACCCCAGAGTGAGTAGAAGGTGTGCTTGCCCTCCCCATCAGAAACAAGAAAGCAAGTATAATGAATTAATGTGTCATTAATTCCATTTTAGGTAATCCAATAGTAGTTATGGCTAATAACAATATGATAAAACACAGTTATTGTGTTAAAATAATATTCCAAATTGTTCATCGTTTATAATTGAAAATATCTATATCAGCATTCTGAAATATCATTCATACAGTTTTTTATCATTAACTGTTAATAAGTGGCTAGCATATTTGAAAAGAGATATTTTGGAAGAATGGAGAATACTTTAATTATTCACGTTTTCTGTAAAAAATGCATCTTTCTTAGTCAACAATTTAATGAATGCTAAACCCAGTCATCTAGCTTGTGTAGAAAGGCAGCCTGAAGTTTGATAACAGTTGTAACTGTTGCAATATTTACTCTGTTAAAGACTAAAATCAATATCGAAGTCACAGCACAGATCACAAGTAGTGAAAACACGGTCATTAAAGAAAGATAAATATGTTCTGTTGTCTTTGGTCTCTCTGATAAAGTCAAATGTGGACACAAACTGACAAGCATTTCCTTATACAGCAGCTGGTATGGCAACGGCTACTTAATCACCTGAGATTCACACTTGCACTCAGACAGGTTTCCTTGCATAATCTCACTTGCTGAATATTTTGCCTCCATGACAGAGGTCTTCAAGCAGAGTATGAGCTGCAGCCTGGTAAATTCCAAATATTAACACAGGAGATCCATCCTTGCAGAATTTAAAGGCTTTGAAGATGTGACAGCTGCAGGAACTGGTAGTTTTTAGTCTTGTTAGAAGGATTGTAGCTGAGTTAAGATGCTAATGGTAAGGCAGAGGATGGATGGACAAACAAGAGGGTAAAAAAATGGTTAGGCTTAGAGGTTGATTACAAACGCAGCGCTGCAGAAGACTCTTTTGAGACCTGTCCAAGCTTAACATCTTTGTTAAAGATGTAAGGTGGTGCATTTCTATCAGGTTTGCAGATGTCATCAGTAGCAGTTTGTATGCCCAAGCAGGGTTGCCATGCAGAGAGACAGGAGGGATGGGCCAACAGCAGTGTGCAGCAAAGATGTCCAATAGTATCCTGAGGTTTTTCTTTTCTTTTTTTTTTTTTTTTTTCCAATTAGTAGTTTCTGGTTGATAGCTTTTATTCAAAATTATTCAAAATCAGATAAGGCATCCTGAGGAAAAAAAAATGTAGGGACTAGCTTTAGGAAACTACACCCATCCATAAAGTCATCTGTTTATTTCTTCACTTGCTCGTACAATAGCAGTTGCACATGGCTGACCAAGATTGTAAGTAAATACTTTGAACTTGAACTTTCTAAGTAGTAAAAAAAAAAAAATTCCCAAGAGTCCAGGATTTTGTAGCCACGTACCTACCAGCTAATACCCAACACAAAATGCGCTATTAATTCAGTAGCTGCAGTGAGCTCTCTGGAGTCTTCAGACTGTTGGGATTTCCAAAGTTCTCCAGCACTCTGAGATTTTAGATAGACTGAAAATGGAAAAAAAAAAAAATTCTTCATTCCTGGTTATTTAACAGAGATTGCAACCTCCTACTCAAATGCAAAACCTGGACCCTTTCTTTGGAACTCATTTTGTAATGAAGAAGGGACATTTTCTGTCTACCTTTTGGAGATCTGTTACACTGAGTTCTTAAGATCTGAAGTTCTGATGCGTGCTTCGAAGGCTGTCATCCTCAGACAGGTTTCTTTATTAAAATAAGGGACCTCTTGCTATGCAAACATTAATTGATGGGAAAAGGAGGATCTTGCTTTCCCCTACCAAAATTAATCAATTTCTTTATTGCTGTCCTGGTTTTAGAAGAATATAGGGTCTTAAGTGGCCATGGTAGATTAAAGGAAAAAAAAAAAAAACGAACAACTTTAAATCTTCTTTTAATGCAATGCACATATCTTTGTAAGGAACTTCGTCATAAAATAAAATTTCCAGATAAATTTTCAGGTCAAAATTAAATTGTCTCTTTTCACTTTGAATATATATAAACATTATAATGCCTTTTAATCAGTTGGCTAATTGCCCCCAAAAGATAGTGGTCATGTTATAACCAAAGGATGGTACTGAAGCAGATGATTCTGAACCCTTACCTTTTTTTAAATTATGTGGAGTTATTTCAGACCAAGAATAAAGACTGGGTGGAGCTATTTGGCTTTGCAGCCCTAACAGAGATAAATGTGCATTCTCCTCCTTTAGAATGTTATTAAATGTTTATAATACTTTCTCACTTTCTTAGTTGTGGGATGATGAAAATAGTCTTTTTAAAAACACAGATTTCTACCTGAAAGCCACCATTTATAACACAGTTAGGGATAGGATGTAAAACAGAACTCTTTTCCCTCCTTTCTCATGTGACCATCCTTGGGGTTTTTTTATGCTGTAACAGGTAATCTTCTCTACTTCTATGTAACTTCCCTTGGGAACTAGTTGGTTTTTATTTGTGGCATTTCAAGCCCAAATTGTTTTGTTAAGGGAGTGGTTGAGAAACCATTCTGATGTTATTGAGGCAATTGTAATGTATAATTTGTTCACAGATAGCATGGCCTGAGTCTTCACAATGACTACTACTGACTTTATCTGCTCTGAGGGTAGAAGTGTTGGTCCTCCTTTGCATAATTGTCTGCTGGTCAGAAGCCAGCATGAGGAAGCTGGAAAGCTTCCCTCCCCTTTTAACTTTCAGGTAAAGAATCAGAGAACTGTAGAAAAATAAAATGTTTTGGGTTGGAAGGGACCTTCAAAGAACACCTACTTCAACCCCCCAGCAGTGAGCAGCATAATCTTCAACTAGATCAGGTTGCTCAGAGCCCCATCCAACCTGACCTTGAATGTTTCCAGGGATGGATCATCTACCACCTCTCTGAGAAACCTGTTAAAAAAAAAAAAAAAAAAAAAAAAAAAAAAAAGGCTTGAAGTTAAGGGATCAGACAGTATCCCTGGTAAACACACTTGTCGTCTTTCCAGTTCAAGTCTGGCCTTTGAGTCACCAGAAATACGAAGGTCAGAAGAACACAAAAAAAGAAGTAGATTGACTGTTGCCCAACAGTTAGGAGACTCTCTCTGAGTGAGAAAGCAAGACGGTAGTGCCAGGTCAGTATGGCAAGCATTCATATTCTACATCAGATATTTGTGGCTGAAATTTAACAGAAGCTCAAAGCATAACACTGTAATTTTCCTGGCTCCATGACTCCTGCATCCCTGGCTGACCCATATATGATCTTCCAGAATGGGCTTTTTCATGATCTACTGATACTTGACAGATCAGACTGTCCTGGGTTGTGCATACTTTACCTCTCAAAAAGATGAGAACCTGGATCCAGAATTAAGAGGTCTAATAAAATTATAGAGAAGATGAATCCTCTAGTTGAACAGATGTAAATGTTCAGAAGAGGAGCTGGCAAGGTGGATTCTGAGTAACTATTGGCAATACGTGACAGTGAGGATGTCTATGACACTCATATCAAGTTGGCAAACATGACAAAAGACCCATAATCCCATGTTTCTCTGCAGCTGGAGGCTGGATATCCTAGAGCATCTGGGAAAATTTTCCTCTGGGGCTAGATTCACCTGCCCAAACACAAGTATCTGGTATCATTTTAGGTGTGGGGTGAGGTACTGCTTGGACCAGAATTGTGTAGATCTCCCTTAGGTTGTCTTTCATAGCAGCAAACTCCACTGAAATAATTCAAAAGTTATAGGGCATCTCAACTGCATCCTGCCTCTAGTAATGGGTAAGCTGAATTGGTCTTTTGGCTTCTACTGACTGTATTGACCTCTTGTCTACTGATTATAATGGGAACTTAGACATTAGCTCGTGTTGATGACTAAATCTAGCTAAATCTGGTGTTTAACTTAGAATAATTTTATTGCCCTCAGGGGGCTTTTAAATCCTCTATGCAATCAATGGAAGGATGTTAGTACTTAGAGAACTGGCTGGGTCCAGCTGGGCTTCAGAGGTTTCTCCCTTTTTGTTTAGGATACAGAAAGAACCTGGAAGAGTTAGATTGCCCTGCAGAGTTCTGTGCTTGCAATATCAGCAAGACAGTGTTTTAGTTAGAATTCTAAATTAAATAGAATGGATTCTATCTATCTGTCTTTAGAAACCATAAGTAATTCTTGCTTGATTTAAGAACCTAATTACTAAAAACAGAGCTCTGAAACTCTTTTCCTAATACACAGTTCTTGAGAAGAGCAGGAAATAAAGCGGTTAGGTCCAAGGAGACACCAAATAAGAAATTGAACATACATACTAATCAATACCAGTTTCTCTTTTATACTATGAGGTCCTTCAGGCATCACCTTTTCCAATTTCCTGAGTCAACAGCCTAGGGACATAGTGCAATAAATCATTGAAATGATCATGTGAAAAACCACTGGCTTGTTGCTGTTCTTAAATTGGATTCTGAGAACCAGAATTTTAAAAGTATTTCAACTCCTAAGGACACAGATTTTTTGATGGTCAGCATTGCATTAGGTAAGGTTTAGGTACCTTTTTCCTGAGGCTGACTGCATATGTTGAACAAGGCACGTTATCTGGTTATATAATGCATGCAAAGAAATAGACATCTCCAGCTGGGCTTCCCAGCCTGAGCAGATCAACAAGAAAATGCTGAGACTAGAGAGAGCTGTTTCTTAAATCCCAACTCTCTTGAGGAATGGGTGCTTAACTCTCAGTCACAGGGATGAACAGCCGTGAGCAGCAGGTCTCAACCCCTTCCCTGGCTCAGGTGCCCATTCTGAGTTTTAAAGAAGAGAGTAAGCAAGTGAGTGGATGTAATTCTTTGAACACACAGCTGGACGAAGGGGAGTTACAAAAAGTGAACAAAAGCTCAGGATTCAGCACGCTTTCAGGATGTGGGAAACAGCTATTTTATCTGAAAGGTTTCACACAGTCCTTGCTCACTTTCTGACTGTAAAACTCAAGCAATGAGTTGTAGATAACTCTCTACCAGTCTTGCTGTGGAAATGCTACTTAAGAAAGAAAGCCTACATTCACAGCACCAGAGAGAACGAGAAGCAGAATACAAATTACTGAGTCCACTCGTCAAGATGATTACTTAAGAGAAGTTGCATGGTGGCCGTTTCTTGCTCAAAGCGATGATCACGCATTTGCTATTAAATGGTTAGATTAAAAAGTTAAAATTCAGGTATTTTTTGAGTTCGGTTTTTGGGGTTTTTTAAAATTTTTTCCCTGCTGAAAGAAAAGACATTTTGAAGCTTCGTGGTTGTTTTTCCTTTTCCTGCAGGGATCGCACAGAATGCTCTGATAAGTTCAGGATTTACTAAGATGATTATTTATTTATGTACTTTAGCAGACCTGGAAAAGCTGTAAAGGAGACAAAGATGGTAGAAATCAGGGAGGGACTTTCACATGAGGGCTAACTGAGTGTGGGTTTGTAATCCTCAAAAAGAGGTAACTGTGGGGCCCATAGCAGAAGCCTGTAAAGAGAAGAGAGGAAGTTGAGTTGGTAAAAGTCCTTAACTGTTCCTTATAAGAAATAATGAGGTATAAAATAAAACTAGTTCAGAACAAACCAAAGGAGCGATACTGTAGTGTAGTTAATCTGAGTAACTCATTGCTGCAGGACAGTCCAATGCAGCCTATGAAAGAGTCGATTTTGTCAAAACCAGATAAATGGCTCTTTCTTGACCTGACAGTAGTAATTAATTGGCAGAACCTTTCAATGGGAGTGCTAGGGTTAGTAGACGTGCCTATCTTATCAGCAATTGAATTTTTCTTAGTGAGGCCTCTTCTGCTCTCCTTGCAAGGATGTTTCTGGAAAAGTAAGTGGGAAAGATTACAGCACTGAACAGGTTGAGACCCGGATAAAAATGAGTCACAGCTCCCCAAACACATATTCAGCTGGGTACCTCTCTGTTTACTTCCCTAGCACATGAGAATGGGCTTGTTTGCACAAGAAAGCCCTATAACACTTTTCAAGAGAGGGAAATAACATCTTCTCATACAAACGGCTTCTTGTGTCTTATCCAGAGATACGGCACAACCTTGGGCTAATGCCTGAGGAACTGAAAGTCTACTGTCAATACACAATGTCTCCATCTGCTGATTGCTAACAGAGATTTCCATATCCTTTTGCAAAACGTGATGGAAAGCACACTGCTGATGCTGTGACAGATGGACACCAGCTTCAAAGTGGGAAGCAGACCACTTGTTAAATCTAGAATCTAACTAGATCATTGCCTAGCAACTATGAGAAACGGAGACAAGCCAAAGCATCAGAGAACATTTCACCTGGTTTGGCTTGGGGCTTGTGGCTTGGGGGTTTTGTTTGGTTGGTGTTCCACTTGTTTTTAGAAGAAACTACCCCAGTTTAATCCTGTGTAAAACAATATTAGGTGATTTACATCTTATCATCATGGAAGCCAGTGTTCTTACAGGAGGAGTGTCAGGACAACCTTTCCCAGAGAAGAGCACTGTATCACTGATTATAAAGAAATTCAGACCTAGTAGTACATTAAATGTTTGTGTCTTGTGTTACGGCTTTGTCCTAAATATTCATCATAAGGCGTCATTAGCATTACATATGTGCCAACATTAAGCCCATCAAAGTCCAAAGGTGCATCAGCATGGCAGCACTGCTTTTCTTCCTCTCATGCCTTGCAGCAGCACGTAGTCTTTCTTTCCTTCTTCTTTCCAAGAGATATTGCAGAGTATGAACTGAAGTTTAAAAATGACTAAGTCAGAGTTTACCTCCCCGGAACATTCTGGGTTAAATAACATCACATTGGCAAGAGCCCAGGTAGCAAATAACTTTGTTAGCGTTCTTATGCCAGCAACACCAGACCCCTTTACACAGCCTTGGATGTGAAATCATTAATATCTTGAACTGCTGTCTGAGTGATATATGGCCACTCAGCTAGATTTCGTGCATGCACTGCTTCACTATACTGAAAAGTCCAGGCCAAATTTTGTTTAGCATTGACCTACCAGAAAAAATATCTTGTTCTGTGTACATATGTAAGAGGAAGACAGAGATAGAGGAACTGCAGATAAACTTATGTGGTTACAAATGCATATTTACACAGTTGAGAAAATGAGGCCTTTCCCAAAAAAGGTATTTGCTTTTTCCATACATGCCTAGGGAATATGTACTGTAAATTGGATCAGGATTAACTCTAAGCTGAGCTCAACTGCCTCAATATACTCTAGTGCCAGCTGCAGCAAGGTTGGTTAGCTGAGTCTTCAAACACCTGAATCTTTCTGTATCTGCAGCTGGAGGCCAGGTAAGGTAGAGGTGAGGGCACATCAAGTGACACCAGCCTGCCCCGGCAGGCAAATGCAGAGCTCCCTCTCAGTTCTGCGTCTAGTATAAGGTTTGGAGTTCTGACTCAGTGTCTGTTTGCATATAATATAATACCAACATTTAAGCCAGGACATACAAGTTTGTACTCTCCTCCTGGGTTCAGTCGGATTTGCACCATTTCATTGACATTGAGCAGCAAACTGTAAGTACATGCAGCATCTTGCTTATGAAAAACAAACCCTGCTTTAGTGTGAAGCAGTCAAATCCGGAGGCAAATAGACTGGGTTTCAGCCTGTTCTTAATATTTCTAAATATAAAATATATATATAGGAGAATAAAAATGTCTAGCACTTTCTGGGCACGGCAGCACAAGCTCTAAATAAAAAGGCACTGAACGTTGCCGCTCTTACAGTGAAAGCACATCTGTGACTGCTGTGTGGTACATAAACACCCAGGCTAGTGCTAAACCTGAATCAACTGGGTTATTAATAACAGCACAACTGGGTCAGCCGTGTAGCGAGGGTAGGCTGATTTATCGTGTTTCTTGGGTAAGTTTGCAGCCAACCCTAAGCTTTCTGCAGTTGTAACTAGACCACAACTACAGGAGTTAGGTAACAGAAAGCTTATGAAAATAATCTCTGCACTATAGTTATTGAAATACCAAGATGCTCTAGATGTCTATTATGTTTAGATCAATCAAGGAGGATGCTAAAGCCTATATCCGGATTCAGGGGCCTAAGCTTCTTGATTTGGTCTCAAAAATCAGAAATTTTGTAAAACCTGCTCTGCTTGAGAGATGCCTACCATACTGGATGAAATTCTTAAAAAATGTGCAGTTTTTATCTTTATCTAAAGGGAAAATAAACCCCTTTTAGATTAGAACTTGATATAAAACAAGAGAGAGATTTTAGGAGGACTATCTGATATCAGAGTTGTGACGTGAGTAGGCTGCATAGCCAGCCTTGCCAGCAGCCTCCTTCTGCATCAGCCTCTTGATAAAGGGACAGTTCTGATTGATAGATGTATTGTAATACTGAGAATAATCTAACTTCTAAGCACCTAAACCAGTTAATGGACATGATACCAAGTTGGTAGCTAGTTATTTTGTATTTCTGCTGAAGCATTAGATTAGACAATTCAATGCTCTGCATGAGATGTTCATTCAAAGTAAGCAAAGTCAGGCTCCTTTTCATGGCTTAAGTACCTTATTATGGCCTGGAGAAAGGATCTACAAACTAAAACGCTTTCCTGAAGGTTTGTCCTAAGGTTGGTCCTAAGTACTTTTCTCTCAGCAAATGAACGACGATTTTCTACCAATGCTCTGTATTAAGTTCTCGCTGCCAAGCCTCTATTCCAGCCTTTTTTTCTTTCCTAAGCAGATCAGTGGTCATGTTTTCTTTCTCTTGAAGAGCTCTTCAGGTAGTAGGCTGCATCCTATTCAATTCCATACAGCAGGAACAAAAATAGTTTTTGAAACTTTTTTTCTAGAAATAAAGCATCTGAAAATTTGAGATAGCCTCCTCTTTCCCCCACCCAACCCCCAGCTATGCTGCAGATGAGGAGAGATTTGGGCTATCTGCTTTTGGTTCTAAGCACCGAAAGGGGGATTTAGTCTTTCTATTCCTAATTGTTTAACTGTGTTGTCAACATACATCATGCTCTGCTCTTGATATATAATATGAAAAACACTCTTTTTTTTTTTTTGATCTAAAACACTTTAGAATTTTTTATCTTTGAAGTCTTTCTTATTGTCATACAGCCACAAGTCCATGCACAAGATGCAATGATTCTGAATTAACATTTTCTTTGGGTGCTGTGCATTGAAACTTAACTTATTTTCCATTATTTGTCTTTCTGCAATAGAACAAAAATTCCTATAAAACAGAACAATTCTGACAAGTCCAGTTTATATGGTACATTGTCACAAAAAAATACCTAAGAAAAAGCAGAATGGTTATACAACCTTCTAATACGCTTTAGAAACTCTTCACATGGGCTAGAACAACACACTATTAAAACTCCACATACATAGTAAATATGTGTGTTTTTAAAGAAAAATTTATAAATATGTAAATTTAAGGTAAACAAATACAGAATAAAATGCACTGAGAAACTGATATGTAGACAAAGGTTTATTTACACCATACAACATTTTAAATATTTTTTATACACAGCTGCAGCAGAGAAAGCTACTCTGAGCTTTCCAGAGAAAACTGCAATAATAAAGATGTGAAATATATTATTCATATAAAAGTGAGATTATTACTTTATTGCATTTAAAGCAATGAAGAATGTAGCTCAACAGACATTCATTTAATGACAAAACCTTTGCTTTTATATTATAAAGTAAAAAGTGTAGTAATGGCCAAACAGACTGTTATAAACTTTAAAAACTGCATAAATATATACATTGTGCTTCATGGTGAAGTTTTTTGAAAACTAAACCAAATGAAGCTGTTACAACATAAATCGTTGCTTGAGGTTTATCTATAAAGATTACCTTACAAATCCATTCCACGGGTACTTACAACACACGATGGTAAGAATTGTACACCTGGTTCTCCACTAGCTGCACTAGTGAGACTATACTGTACGGAAAAGAAACACTGACATTTGGCACAGGAAGAGCCTGACATAAAGTAGTCACAATGTTCAGAAAGGTTCGTCAGGATTCCCAAAGTCTCTTTATTGTCAGTGCAATGAATTATTTTTGTTTTGTTTTTGTTTTGTTCTGTTTGTTTTCATTTTTGTTAAACTTCTGTTTGAAAGTCACCTTCTTGCACGTCTAAAGGCAAGTTCAGACACTTCTCCCATTCTGCTGGTCTGAGTTCTAAAGCATCTTTCGCCTCTGTGTCTAATACATTTATCGTTGTATAGTGTTGGTAGTCGCCTGTGGCTTTGAAATTGTCCCATGGAGCCTTGCTTGGCGCTGAGTTCTCCTGAAGACCAAAGAAAGAAGAATTAAAATGAAGAATGATATAATATGTTTTCTTTTATGAGGCTGATCGCTAATGTGCTCTTATGAGAGACAGAAGCCAGAGAGGGGAAATGGCTTTGCAGGGAGCCAGGCTGGCGGGTGTTCAGCACCAGCGTGACTCCTGTGAACAACCAACTCTGGCAGGCTCCTCACCTGAGCTGCCAGCTATGCCCTTTGCTCCACAAGAACAAATGTATGTGAGGAATGGCCAAGTGATCCAGTAGCAAGAGCCATCTTTTCAATAGTGGTTGTGTAGAAAAGCGGGAGAAGGGGAAAGTATTTGAGAAGAGCTTGCTGCCTGAACTATGGAGTGGTTTGAAACAGAGATTGCCAGATGGCTTTTAAATTTGGGCAGGTGCATGTCAGAACCACTGAAGCCCAGACCTTGAAAATGCTGTGAGAGTCACCTTGCTTTACAGCAAGCTCACGAATATTAGGATTGATAGGCTGAAAGCTGATTATTTTATACTGAATGATTTTTTTGTAAAATGCTAAGTTTTATAGAATAAAAGATATTATGGACCAAGATCAATTTCATTAGTGATTAGTAACTCATTGGGTGGGACATAGTTGCTAAAACCTAACATTTTTGTACCATTTTAGATGCCTTTGGATTTTCTGCCCAATCTCTGTCTTTCATGAGAGGTGCAGGTCTCCTTTGAGTCCTGCGTCATCAGCGCCTGTAACATGCTGTAGACTAAGTCACCCAAGGCTGCCTAAAATAGCCTGAGATGCCTATATTTAGGTGCCAGGATCACTCTCTGACTGTCTTACAGATAGACCATTCCTCTAGGCAGCTTTTTATCAGCAGACCTTTCAGAAACATAGCAATGATGAGAAACAGAGTAAACACAACTCTTCCACTGAGATTGCCTTTGAGATTTTGAATTGATTCAAGCTTTATGTGGACAGCAAATCTCAAATAGAGAGGCGAATGCAAACTTTACATGTCAGCAAATCTCAGAAGGGGGAGTGAGCAAGAACTGGGTGCAAAATAACACATATCACAGCTAAAGGTTCATCAAAGAATCAGGGCCAAATTTCTGCTGGATTAAGATGATGTAAATGATGTAAATCCATTGGCCTCACATCTGCTTAATACCTCTTCTTCATGTCTGAGAGCAGCTCTTCTGAAAAAGTTATAGAATACAATGATTCTAGCTCAGTTCCATTTAATACATAATTTTCACATTATAAAATTATATATATACTTATAATGAATCATAATACTACTGCTAACAAATATGTCACACTAAACACACACTACCTGTTTAATTAGGTGAAATCAACTATTTCTGGCAGAATCAACTACTTCCTTGCTCTCATTATCAGATGTAGTCAGGGTGTTATGTACATGTGTGTGAGTGTGTGTGTGTATAAATTTGAATTACAATGATAGCAAAGTCAACTCTGGATGATTTAATTTTTGCTTTTGCCATGGTAAATATTTGTAAAACTATTGTGGAAAATACATGGCATTACAGAGAGCCTCTGTTCTTTCTGGAGTATTTCATGTACCAGTGAATCTAGCTGGACTTGTTTGTAGTAACTAATTTAATATCTGCTTGCCTAGCTTGCAGAGAAACCCTATTGGCCAAATTACAGTAGAGCTGCATTCTCTAGATAAAGTCCTTTAGACTTGGTAGGCAGATACAGATTTGAAATGTGTTCCTTAAAGTTCAATTACTTATCTATAATGATGTCCGTAAGTTAGTTATGGTCTAGTTGTAAAACCTAATGAGTCTTGTCATAGGTTAGATTTCTGAAAATACCTTTTTTTTCTAATTTCTGAGGCTATCTAAAGGTACTGAATATAAACTGAATTCAAAGGACTCTTGTTTCATTGTTGTTGTTTAGGATCCATTACATTTTAAATATCTAAGAAGGAAAACTTACCATACTGCCTGATTTTGGTATATCCCGAAATCTGTCCAGCGTCTGAAATTTCTGATTTAACTCTTGAAACAATTCCATGTGCCGCTTTCTTGTATGCATGACCTTCTAAAAAATGAAACATAATTGCTTATATTTATAATTGAATCTGGGCTTTTTTAAGAGAAGCACTATCTTCCTCAACATAACAAAGTAAATTAAATTTGGCAGGGCCATCTTTTCCTAGTGACTTGACCCTTGGAGGTGAATTGCACTGAGCCTTCTCTCTGTTTAATGTTCTTCCTGGATACAAGAGACTGTTTCTACCCCACATTCATTGAGCTGCTGAAATTAAGAGAGTGCTAGCCTAGAACTATTTTGAGAGTGATGGCAGTTTCTCAGAAGGATACTTCTCTTGCACCTTAGAAATATTTTCTAGAATTTCTGTTTTCACCATGGATGCTAATATTTTAATTTCTATAGGAATAAAACAGCAATTTGTAATGGTCTCTATTGGAATAATTTTTATGAGAACGCTGAACTCAGAAATCTTGACCCAAAATGGAGAAGTCCCAAATGTTACGTGTTTTTAATTTGACATCTTCTTGTCACTCAGATCCTCATAAAATGCAGTTGAAATGGTATTCATATTAAGAATGCCACAGTTTCTCAGTTTTACTTGCTTTCTTATGTCATGGACCGGGCAGTTGGAAGCTAATATTCCTCTCGCCCATGCACAGGACATTCTTCCACAAAAACTAATTATATGACAATCCTGTGCAAGAGGTGGGGACCCCAGCAGGCCTCACAGTTGGATGAGACCCTTGGCCACGTGTCTGCCCTGGTAGCTACATTGAGACTGAAGCCTGTTTTCAAGCCTAGACCGTCAAGCCTACCATTTGCGTTGTTTCCAAACAATTCACACTCAGGTATGGATTCAGACTGGCCTCTGGAGGAAAGCTGAAGCCTGGACTGTTCAACCATTCTCCTGGTTCTTTGGTCTGGGTGGACAGGGGATGGGAGGCACTGAGGATGCTTCACCTCAGTCCCAGAGCAGATGGGCTCAGCTTGGCTTTTCTTGAGCTTTTGTAACTGCTTGAACTTGAGTCACAGCCAGGGCAGCAGCCAGTAAATTTGATAGAAAAGGTGCAGGACACCAGCCTCTAAGCATGTCCACTAACTGGCAAACCCTGTAAACTTAGGTACGCAGTGCCTGAGTGTGACCCTTCCCAGCAAGTAATTCTTCTGCCAAGTCTAGGTTAATATCTTTTGAAACAGAGCGGCCGTAGCTGACCCTCAAATAATGCTTTACCGATACTAATTTTATCTTTCATCTTTCATTTGCATTCTGTGTTTCTAAATTCCATGAAATGTGGCTTTTCTCTTGGCCGTGCATTTCTACCGCTACGCTGTAATAACCATATCATCCTTAATAAAGCTACACCGTAGCTCGAGAACTTGTTTCACTTCTGAGAACAGGAATTCGGCAACATTATTCACAGAAAAGACACGAGATACAGCAAGGAATTAAAGACCTATTAACTTAAGGTGATTTGTGGGGTGAATAAGGGAAACAATTTTGCAGGATTTGGTGAGGAACTCCTTGCAAAATGTAATTTAAGTAGAGATAGCTGATCTAAATTTATGAGGGCAGTTTCACTTAAGTGACTTCCTAGGGTTTTCTAAGCTATTGCTGTTATGGTAGACAGGGATATACAGCAAATTCTGTATACGTGGAAGGTATACGTGGAAGGCTCTGCCTTGAAGATTATTATTGGCTGAAATAAGAAGACATGCTAAAGGGAATAAAACCGATTTTGGTGGGTTATACAGGCTCAAAAAGTAGAAAATAGCATATGACTGCGAAACAAGTATCTCCAGGTGGAAACTTTCTAATAGAAGGCTAGGAATATAGAGCATGCTACTTTCTGATATTTTTCTGAATTGTGTACCCAAGAGTTTGTTAAATAGCAAATATGAATAATAAAAATGTCTTATTCAGTTCATTACATTATTCCTGAGCAGAAGCAGGTGGGAGGAGAAATTAAATACTTGCAGTAGGAAGTCTGCCAGAAAAAAAAAAGGCTTTAAATTTTATTCTTAATAGCAAAATGACTGGTATGCACATGTACCTCTGGATCTTTTGGTTGCTTTGTGTTTTCCTGGCTTCCATTCCACAATTCCTACCCACTGACACCCACCCCGCCCCACTGCTTATAAAGAACAATCTGAACTGAAGATGCAGTAACTTAAATTTCCAACTTTAACTCTTCTTTTCTAGGCTTTTTCTAAATTCATTGTTAGAAAGTACTGTCTTACCTCCATTCTAGAAAATAATGCTCTGTTGGGTAACTTTGTCTTTTATGAGACAATAACCCACAAAGTATTTGGCGGTTTTAATCTGTTTATTAAATGGGCAATGCAGAAAACAGTTTCATCAATCTTAGAAATACATAAATTGTATCAATATAGAGCTGAAGATCTTGACCAATATGAACTAGGTTGACTACATCAAGATCTGAACCAGATAGAAAAGAAAAGGAACTTCTCATGCTGCCCTTTGAAAGCACACCTTCTTTGGGCACAGCTGGGGACTTGTCCATTAATGCCACATCCCCTCAAGAAGCACTTGAATTAGCCACGAGTCTACAGTCTCACATCTTCGTGTGGTCTTTCCTGCAGGCAATGTAACTCTTGTGCCTCACACCCTAAAAGGGGTCAAACTGAACTGACGTCCTTTCCACATTTCTACCCCGACTCACAAGTAACACCAAGTGTGTGTTTTGAGAGGACTAAGCCTTACTCTGATGAGCATCTACTCTCAAAAGAAGATTCAGAGTGTGGATGGCTATCATCAATATGGGAAGGACTTCAAACGTAACTTTGTACCCAGTTCCCTTTTTGATTTATGACAGGGTTTTAGCTGAACTCTAGATCACGCACAAATATTCTCACGACAATTTGTGGTCAATCTTATGAATAACATTAGTAATAATAATAATAATAACATTCAATTTGTCTTAGGGATTTTCTATATTGTAACAGGTAAAAATGTGCTCTCTCAAACACTGCATGAAACAGCTAAGTGAAAAGAACAGATGGGGGAATGCCTTCCCACCTCTATAACGGAAACACGCTGTGTTTTCAAGATGTTATAGCTATGATCAGTTGCCAAACTCAGGAAGGAGAAAGGGATATTTTTTTCAGCTTCGTCTTCGAGAATGTCTTCAGGTTTGTGAGAGAATGATTTTAAACTTTTGTGTGAGTTATAATTGTTATTGTTATAATGAATAGCTATTGCAGATGAAATTCTGAACGAATGCAGCTCCAGCAATTAATGATCAATTTAGCTTTATCGTTGGTGAGAGAATACTACATTGTGAAAAGGAAAGACGGCATTCTAGTATTCACAGAATCACAGAATCATCTGGTTGGAAGAGACCTTTAAGATCATCGAGTCCAACCATACACTTGTTCTGTGTATCCTTGCTCTCCCTCATGGGTGGACCACAAAAAGAGCCATGGATGACCTGAATCCTGGGGGGCAGGGTAAAAGGGCACTTTTCTGAATTATTTGGCATAAACGTTATTACCAGAGTAGATCCATTGAATGCCTCATAGAAAGGAGAGAGTGGGGTGGATGTCTGGGGAAATCCAGGAGTTAGACCCTCTCATAGAATTTAAAGGTAATTGTTATTTTGAATCCAAAAATGCATGTCAGTAATACTGCTTAATCCTCCTGTATGTTTTTGCAAGTGTCAGTGCGCATCTATTATAAAGTCCTCCTGGGAATATCCACAGCATCTGTATTTCTGTTCAATATAATTAAAATGAATTTTATTTGATTTGACAGCTAAGTATTAGTGCTGAGCCTCCATGAAAAAGCTACCTGTCCAGCTTTAGGGGAAAACAGAACATAACAACTAGGGTTGGAGTCCACTTAGCTGGAGTTACCACAGCCAGCAGCAGCCAGGATACATGCCCAGAAATGCCCAGACCTATGATTTTGGTCATGTTTTGGATACCAGACTGCACGAATGAGTCTAAACTAATCCTTGGTAATAGCAAGAAAAGATATGTAAAGCTGTTGCGTGTTGACTGTCCATTTTAGCAAATTTCAAATTTCAGCTGGGTTAGTCAGTATTTTGCAAAATCTGAGAGTAGATAGTATATTATGTAGCAGAAATACTTTCTGCCAGTACGTTACAGCCTGTCTTCTTTTTTTTTACATAAAGGGACAATTTAAGAATGTAACGGTAAACTATTTAAAAAGGAAAACCAAGATAGAGGTTGCCCAGTTCTTGAGAGCCTTCTCTGTAACCAGCTTAAGAGCTATGACAATGGCTGGGCAGTTTGGATATCATCTTTTTCTATCTCCTTTTCCTTTGACTGGAGATACAAGTTTTCTGTAACACTACCCAGAACAGTCACAGGACTTATTTATAGTCCATTGCAAAGGCCCTTAAAACTACACCCGTATTTCTACATATACTGGAGATAACAGGGACAGAGAGTATTTTATGGTGTTGAGTACAGTCACAGTCTGCCTGTGTTCACACGACATAGCAGCTGGCTTTGAGTTTCATCTGTGGTCCTCAGAAAAAAATTGCTTCTCTTGCATTTCTTTGTTTTTACTTCAAACTGTCTATATTAAGGTGAGTGTTGCATTACAGCCCATTAGCATGGTCTTTTTTTTTTTTTTTTTTTTAATTATGAAACTCTGACTCTGTAGTAGTAAGTCAAACATGTCCAAGACCATTCTCTGGCACCATCTAGCATGGAATGCTCTCCATGAATGCTACAAAGTTATTTTAGTCTCCAAAATAAGAAGCCTACAAGCAAATTGCTTATTGTGAATGATACCTAGCTTGTGCTGGTTCCTGCCTAAGGACATTTCAGGAACTGTTTGGAGAGACGAGGGTGGTCTAGACTACAATAGTGAGGATCATTCTAAAATTTCATCCTTATAAAAACTGGCATTTTGGCACCCAGAAATATTCCCTCTAATGTCTAATTTAGTAAGATAGGCATAGCCTGAGGGTTTATCTTGTATGGCTATAGAGAGACACATGTGAGAGGTTGAGGGTGCAGAGATAGTTGGAGAGTGTTAAAAGGAAAAGGACAGAGGGAGCCAAGCTTGACAGTCTTGTCCATGCTGTGTATTTAACATTTGTTATCCTCAGAACTGTGGAAGGATGTTGTCTCAGAGGGTGCCATCAGGCACTGGTCACAGATAAAGCAGAGAAAGTGTTAAACAATTAAGTAGTATGGCAAATCACTCTAGCCTGACCTCACCTCCAGGCTCTATTCTATTTTGAAGTCAAGCTGCTCTGAGGTATCGGAATAGCAGCATTTTGGCCACACAGCACTGTTGCAATTCCCTTCATCAGGATGCCTTGCTGAGTGAAGGAATCTGGGTGGCTATTTGAACGTTTTACGGCTTTTTTATTTTCTTTAACCTCAGATAGACAGCCATGATATGCATAAGAATACACGAAAGCCCACAGACTTAATCAGAGGAATCATAAACCAGGGAGGTGAGATGGGGTTAGTCTGAATCAGTACTTTTAAAACACAGCAGCAACTGGCACAGTATCATTGCCACTCGCACTTCCTCTGCAGTCAGTCCCAATAGCCTCCTCCTTCCCATTTTACAAACAAATGTATTTTCCTGAATTATAGTCATACTTCCAAAAATACTAGGCCATGGATCAACAATGCTGCCAATAAGACATGAGAAAGGTGTAGACATCCTAAATAAACTACATGAGCCAAAAGAAAGTACGTAATGGGAGGCCTGATTCTTAGGAGCAGAATGTGTACCACACTGTTGGTGTTTATTTGGTGTTGGACTATGCTCTCCTGAGTGATAGGAAGAATGTTTTAGTATCTGTTGCCACAGAAAATGTTCTCATTGTGAACGAACTTTACCTTTCAGTAGAGAACAGTAACATTCAGAATTCTTTATATCACTATAATTATAAAACCTCTGTTCATATTGCTTAAATTTATGTTCTTGAATTCCACGCTTTTCTTCTTCCATTGTCTGCATTTATCCTAAAGCATATTTAGGGTAATCTTTTCATTTTATTTTCCTTAAACCTACTGTGCAAGTCTTTTTCGGATGCATTATTTGAGATATTACATGATGGCTTAAGGTAGCTATAGTCTCTGGTGGAAAATGACATAAGAGATTAAGGGGTGATGTTAAACTTCCAAGAAACCACAATCAGACATGGAAGGTCAGCATTTCAGCAGAAGCAGGTCACCAAAGCAAACCCTTCTCTCATTGCAAGGCTTTTGTGACCACTGCCATTTTGCTAGTTCTGCCCTTTTCTTTTCTATGGACTAGAATCTGCAATCTGAATGTACATGTGCTGTGTTTACAGCCCAAATAATAATAAAAAATAGGTTTGTTTGCACATGCAAACAGACAGGATAATTTTTAAAGCTACGGTTGATATACACTGATCACTGGATGTTTAAGTTTAGCCTAAGATCTGTGGGTTCGTGCAAATATTATGATTGTTCAACTTCTCAGGAAGTTGAACATAATGATTTATACCAACTACTAATACGCATGAACAGACAACCTATGCAAAAACCCCAAATCCATAAAGTATTTACATCTCCTTGAAAACTAACTGTTGTATTGCTTCTGGTAGAGTAGAGGAAAAAAAAACCTCCAATAAACAAAACTCTAACTCTAAGGGACTTAATCATGCTCACTGAGATAGAACCAAATGGTCATTAACTAACACAACCAAACCTTCTCACTCAATGGGGTCTTGTAAGTCTGAAACTGTGAATATCAAACCTAAAGAACCTCTCATGAACTTGATTTTTTTTTTATAACATGTGATCCATAAGCTTTGACAACTGCAGCACTTCATTGTTCCAAATTTGACACGTTCATAATCACTATTTGGATATGAAATTCATATGCCAGTTTATTAGTAATGAAGAAAGAGACGTAGAACAAATAATTGAGGAACTCTTGAATAAAGCAACCTTCTGCAATGTTTTTCAATAGATAGCCAGTAAATCAAAACAAGCAAAAAAACCCAGATGGAAATGAAAAGGCAGAGAATTTAAAAACTGAAACTATGATGGTTAATATTGGAATATGACAGTTTAATCTCAGCATATTGTACAAACAGGTTGCACCAAAGTAGTTTTAATGAATTGCTCATCGTGTTCTGTACAGTACCAATTGATCAACCCTATGGCATCTGCTATGTCAGAAGGCTAAAATATTCTAAAATGAACACTTCACATTTACTTTTAGGAAAATACTTTGAATAATCAGGAATAATTCAGTAAAACTTACTTCAAAGTCAAGGTCCGAATAACGTGATTTTCTTCTCTATTAAGCAGTAAAAAAAGAAAGAAAAAAGAGGTTGTATTAACAAGGGGACTCTTCACCAAATCCTATTAATGAGTCTAAATAGCATTCTTGTTTTCCTATCAGATATATATTAGGTATTCTGTAAGAGGCTGTAGATTTTATCTTGATAATTTAAGATTTGTGCATGACTTTGCATACAGTTTATTAGATCAGTATCGTATTCTTTTCTCTGAAATAAACCAGACCACATTTCACCAGGATGCATAATGTGCATGTTATATGCATGCACTTGAATGTGTTGTTGTATAAGATATATCAATTTCTATACTTTCTATTCTTTCTAAATTTGCAAATTTTCATCATTTATACTTTTTACACAGCTATCTATACGTATCTCTGATTTAGATTTTTATCGGTATACAGAAATTGATTCTTTCTGACATCAGGCTTACATTGGTACAACTCCGTTGATTGTAATGGAATAAATGATAGCAAAACCAAGCCGAAGCCATCTACGCTTTCCATAGCTTTAGCTTGTTTGTTTGCAATGATAATCTGGATGGAGAAAGCAATGATTTTGTTTTACAGTTATGACAAATCTGACTCAAAGCATCTGATATAAAGCAATAATGATTTACTAGTGAAGTAATTGCTTGTATACAAAGCAACGTAATATGATTGTTTAGACATATCACAAATAGCACAGAATTTTTTACAATATTCTAAAATAAATCAATTATACAGTCAAATTATATCAGGAAGAAACAGAAATATTTTATAGAAAAGATAAAAATATCTTTTTTTCTCCTAAGGTTGAAAATTGAATGGTTTGCAGTAGATCAAACAGGTGTAGAAAGAAGAAGCTAGGTTGGAAGAGCTGAAAAGAGTGCAAAGAACATGCGAATGCAAAGAAAAGATACATTTCCTTTCAGAAAGGAATGTTAAAGGAAGAGAAAAGTACCCCCCAAAAAGCAAAAGGCTTGCTGCTACAATTCAACCCTAATTTCTGCAGTAGGATAGAAAGACTTTAAGTCATGGTGAATGAACCTTCTCAAATCGCACCTAATTTCTGCAGTGAAATACAAATCAAACCCATTAAGTCAAGATGAATAATGTTACTGACTTCATTAGACTTTGAATTTATTTGGTTTAATAGACATGCAGGTTTTAGTAAGCTGTTTTGTTTCCTTGCAATTGAAAGGAATAATTTTACAAGTCTTTCAGTTGTAGAAAGTGGAAAATGTTTGGTCTCTGAGCCCTTGATAATACCACTTTGTAACATGTTGACTGGTTTTGTGGTGAAATTTTGATGCTCCAATCCACAATAATATGACGAATACCACTGTAGCACTGTTGACACACTCTGATGCCTAAAAATCTGGGAGGCAGTATAAAAGAACAGTCTATAATACAATTAAAACAACCAACAAGAAGAAGCTTTGAAGAAGCTATCTTTAATCAGCTTGATTTAACCTAGACCCCTTTAAAGAGAGTATTTAAAAATAAATTAAACAATTCTGCAAAAAAAAGTATCATGAAAACATTGAAACAACAAAGGTCTTTGAGGTAAGAAAAATAAGAGGTCATTATGCCCAAATTCTTAAAGCTGCTAAGTACTAACTTCTCACTCATATTAAGAGGGTACAAGTGTACCTGTGATGCAGGCCATCATCACGCCACAGTAAATCAGCACCTGAAGAAATCTACATATTTCTAATGAGGAAGGATCTAATTTCAAGGTGCAATTAGAGCACATCTATCACTGTGAAGGCTTAGTGGTTACAAGAGAAGAAACACATACAGCAGCAGATAGTGAGGTAAAGTTTACAGGAGTAGCTTTGAAAAATGCTTGAAAAAGCTATTTTTTAAGCTACAATTCAGAAATAAACCTGGTATCATTGCACCATCTGGCTGAGAACCCCAAGTGAAAACATGGAAAATTTAGGAAGAAATGTGTAGTTTGCTAGACGCTGTGATTTATAAAATTGGAGCATTTGTGTTTTGCCTTAAGTCTGCTTGACCACAGTGAAAGTATTCCTGGCACACCTGGATGATTAGGCTTTGCAGCCAGACGACTCTATCAGTTTACATGGCAAAAAGACGAATCTAACAGATTGCAGCATATGTAACTGTGCTATTGTCAGAAAGAGGTGACTATCACAATTTTGCTGTTAGATCACACCAGTTATGACCAAACAGGTCATACAACAGGTTTATCTCAGTGGGGATTTTACTAAGGCTCAACAAGAATCTATCATAAACCCATTTATTTTCAACTTATGTAGTAAAGAATATCTGTTCTGTGCTTGGGCTTCACCTTTTTTTTTTTCATGGCTGCACAGAGTGAAATACAGCACAAGTGCTGTCAGAGCCTTTTCTCCTAAGACTTAAAAAGCATGCAAATGCCACAGGTCTGAACAGTAGCAGTGACGTTCTGTGAGTTTCTGAAAAACAAATACTGTTTATGCGTGTGATCCTGCACCACTGAGAATTATTTGCAATATTGTCACTGACATCACTAGGTACGTGATCAGATCCTCCTGGCTACTACACCATTGCCTTGAAATGACTGCAGTGTTCTTTTTTGAGAAAGGAAACACACTCAGAAGTATGAAGTCACTGGGAATCTTAATTTATGAGGATGGAAGTTTCCCTTCTGTCCCAACTGGAAGTTGTTATTTTACTAAATATTTCTCCTAGTTTCTCTATGATACACAACAAACTTTAAACACGCAAATCAAGATTTTAATTGTGATTGTTTGTATACTTTTTTTTCTTAAATGAAATTTACTTTTTTGTCTCTTTGGGCTGAGAAAAATGGGGGTTTCCACATATACCTAAATACTTTCAGAAATCAATCTGGCCTATTGTGCAATTTAAATTAATGAAAGCCCAGCAGCTTCACTGAGTGAAGTGGAGCAATGGGCAAAAAACCACTTGCATCAAATGAGCTGCTGAACTGGTCACACCAGTATGTTTCCTTTCAAAAAGCTGTTTCTTTTACCCAGCCAGAACTCTGAGAATGATTTTAGCCAACATAAAAATTAGCCTGGAAGCTGGTGTTTTTTCAAGGATCAGTTGGAGATCGACTTGATAGAACACAAATAGCAAATGACTGCAAATCGTAATATCCATGGTTTGACTCATTCAGTATTTTGTATTTGACTAGGTTCTGCAGTGATGCTTCAGGAATGGTATAGAGAAAGGTAAGTATAAAGAGTTATTTCTGCTGCAATACCCTTCCTAATTCTTCAGTGGTTTAGGAATTTCCTTGAGAGGAGCTTATTCTGTCAAGTTTAATAACACTTTTTTACATTATTCCATTAGTTCAATCATTTTATAATTACTACCTAATTTTGACGTCCAAAAGGGGCTGAGGTAGTGAATTCCACAATTTAAATATGCATAGCATGACAAAGAAAATCATGTTGTTTATCCCTTTGCCATTTCATTTGATGCTCCTGGTTTTTATTTTATATTATAGGAAATATGAATAATCACTCCCTGTTCACTCAGTCATCTGTTTTCCAAGCTGAAGCTAAATCTGCAAGGCTAACTAAAGAAGGGACTGCCTAAAAGGCTGAAGACACATGCAATTATTTAGCATCAGGGAGATAACTGGTTTAATTTGGGAAAAGCTGAGGGATATGAGTAAGCAGTGAACTCCATGCTCAATTACAAATGCCCCCCACCCCCCCAAAAAAAAAGGGGGCACGTCTCCATTTAAGCGGGCAAGGATGAGAATAGCCCTTTCTTAACAGCTCCAGTAGAGTTGCATTGATGCTCTAAACTGACAGAAGCCAAACCATGCCTGTAAACTGGGGAAATTTCAGATGAGAGCAACAGTACTTTAAAAGTACTTCTAAAGTGTTAATAACATTGGATCAAGGGGAAAAGATAAAAGAGTGATACAGCTTGTTTAAACGTTTGCTGTGGAAGAGGCAAATACGGAAGTTTGTTTGGAAACATCAGAAGGACATAAACACTGATAATCAAAGCTGTTGTGAGAAAAATCTGAAAAGTTGGAATTAAAAAAATATAGAAAAGACATTGAAAAAAGAATTTTCAGAGATGCTGTCAGGAATAAAGAAAGTTGATGTAACTATGAAAGAATCTGGAAGCTCTTCACTCTAGTCTTGAAAGCGAAGTTTGACTACGTATTAGAGAAATACTCTGAGGAAATGCTCTTGCATTGATAGAAGAGATAACTCAACAAGATTTTTTCCATCTCTGATTTCTACAGCAATTTGATCTTAATTGATAAAATCCGTATCAGAGCCAAAAAAACCTCTCCACTTTTCATGCCAGCACCAAAGTGAACCTCTTTGCAAAGAGGTCTGTGGTAGCAATTTTTTTCAAATGAGTTTTACTTTGTACTAACCACGTATAGCTTCTCTGTGTAATTCCAGAGCAACTTTAAACTCTGTTCATTGAGGGACAAAAACAGAATACTGAAGTATGATTTCCATACAGTAACATGCACTAGTCCACTGGCACCAGGAAAGAGCTGCTCTCACTAAATGACTAATAAAATCCCTCTCCATCTCTGTAAAACTACAAATGCCTGGTTTTTCCTTATTCTAGTCTGCATTACACCACCACCTGATTAACTACATGAGATACTCCTGAAGAGATATTGCATTGTGCAAAGTGTAATTGAAACCAGAGACACCGTATTATAGTGAGAGCTATAACCATGCTTCCATTAATATAAAGTCTTATTATCAGCAGTTTATAATTCACCCTGAGATTAGATTTGACATACAAGATCTTAGCCCAGGGAGGACTTTTTCCCGGAACAAAATTAAAGGAAAATATTTTTTGGCCCTCAGAGATGTACAAGTGGAATACGGTTAGACAGTTTTGATTTAAAATGTCTTTTGCGTGTATATAACTGAAAAAAACTCCCATAGTTCCTGAATGGAAGGTTATGCTTGTTATTAGTACATAACATAAGCTAGCATAAAGCAAAAAGTGGATTAACTTTAATGTGGGAATTTTAAGTCTTTAAAATATGCTAGCAAATTTAGCACATCAACTCACATTCCAAACGTAACTTCAGAGATCTCAATTTGAAACTATGCTGGCAAATTGTTGTGGTTTGCTGCTCCCTTTTTTTTATAGGGTAACCTGTACATGTATATACTGAATCAACTTGTTTTGTGTTTCTGGAGGCTTTGAGGGGAAACGAAGCATTTCTTAAATGGACAAGCAATTGAAAATATGTTTCTTAAGGATCACATGTAGTTTAGATAGCTGCTTATAATATAAAATCTGAGATATATGCTACACTTCATAATATTGACTAAATTTTTGGTTCTTTACATTTTCAGTTACTAGAATCAACTCTGACTGATTCTACCCCCACTCCTGTACAGTAACCTGAAAATATGCTGCAACCACTTCTGAAGGCAGAGGAATCTGCGACCTCCTCATTCAGGTGAAAGAAAGAGAGTGTTGTTATAGGTCTAGACTTCATTTCACTAAGAGTCACAAAATTGGCAAGAACTGTCTCCACAGCTTATTGAAGAATGAAATGAGGAATGGGAGGGAGAGAAGTCGGAGATACAGAATGCCTGGAAATAAATGTAATGTGGAACCATGATAAGAAGGAAATTCCTCTGGTGCTCATCTCTCTATATTTGTTCTCTCTCTCTCTCTTTACTTCTTATATCATAAATCAAAATGACTTCACACTATTTTGCTTTTGTTCTGCCTGATGCTTTGGTAATTCATTGACAAGACTGACTCTTTTAATGGCTTGTTTCTTCTCTCCTGTCTTCTTTTTTTTTTTGTATTTTAGACCTTGCTCCTTCCCTGATTCTTTTATTTCATTCTTCCTAACACTTTCATTTCTAAGCTGCTTCTCCATTTCTGCCATCTTTTTTCCCCTCTTTTTATTGCATGTCTATCTTTCTTTTCTCTCCTCTTTTCTTTGCACTTTACTATCTTTAACGTATCCCTTTATTTTCTCAGCTGTAACAGTTTTTCTTCCCAATGTTCCACATCAGCAATTTGGCCAAGGAGCTCTGGAGCTGACTTTTGTTGAATGTATTAGGAGCTCTCATGAATGACTACAGAAGGATTATTTTGGTCACACAATCAATTTCCCATCTAAGGCCTTTATTTCTTTCTCCACATAAAGATCACATAGCAGAAAGTGAGACAGAAAAACAAAGAAGATATGAGACTGGAAAGATAATTCCAGTCCTTTACATGGCAAACAGTTTGGGAAGTCCTTTCCTCCCTGTTCTTATAAAGCAGTTGCTCTTTCTTCCCTTTAATAAATGTTTCTCTTGCCTGTCTTTGCATGCCTTTCCTCTTAAAATAGTTAAAAGTCTTTGTCTCCTTTCAGCTCTTTCTCATTTCTGCTCACACTACACTAACCATAGTTCCCTTGAAAGAACTCTTCATTCTTCTGCCACAAAGGTAATGATGCAAGTCTCCTCGGGCATTCAAGCAGCAGGTATCTACTCCTGCTTGCTTTTTTTTTTTTCACAATAAAAAGAAGAGAATTACTTATCCTGGAGATATGTTGCTCAGATCAGCTTCTTTCTCTGAATTTAAACCTCCTAACATTTTCTAAGAGGCTGGGAATGCACTACTTCGCTTCTACGTAATTTCATTTTAATGAGCTCACCACTCTGAGTGTACATTTTCAAAACACAAACCATTCCAAAAGAGTGCATCAAGAGTGTTTTCTTCATTAAAATCAAAACACTTTGAACTGAAGGAGCACACTCCAAGCCACTTTGATGCCAAGATAGCAAAGCCAGTTTTAATCCATGCATATAAGGGATATGCAGGAGATTAGCCAGATGTTCAATTATTCCCCCTAACAAACTCCATGATGTACTAATATGCCTGCCTGTGCCTAGAATCACATGAGTACTGTTGGGTACATACCAAATAAAATAAAAATTTGCTGACTTGCACACTGGGAATCTGCAGATCCTTGAATTTATACTTATTTGGGCAGTACATGTATATAAATATTATGGCATTCTCAGGCTATCTTTTGAAAGCTGAAATTCTTCCATATATAATAAAGCGTTTGATTGTTCTCAACTAAGCATTTTCTTGAGAAAAAAATATGCAGATATAAAAAATAGAAGGAAGCTTGTGACACAGTGTAGGATTCATCCAATTAAATTTAGGACATCAACATTTTTGATGTTTAATTCTGAACTGCTCATTCTGGCTTCCTCTATGGCACCTAAGGGAGAAACCTGCACTGAGGGCATGAGGTTTACTTCATCCTGGAGCACGTCTAGAAGTGGCCTAAAAGCGTCTATTTCTCTCCATTGACTCTAATGGGGAGCCAAATGTGAAAAGGTCTTTTTCCATATCAGAAGGAGAATGCCTACATTTAGATATCTAATGGTAGGGTGATGGATCCTCTCTGCAGAGTTTGAAGTCAGGGCATATGTTCTTGTGCTGATACTGTAGCTGCATTCCAAAACATCCCTCTCCAAGTCTAAACAAAAGAGAAAATGAAAAGACCTGACATTTCAGCCTTCGCTTTTAATAGCTTTGTTTTTTGGGCTATGTGTTTATCTCTATATACACTTCTTATTTATTTGAATAGACACATATTGTTCTAAGGGCTGATCATCTCTTGGAATGTGCAAAATACAGAAAATCATGTATTTAATGAATTCAGGAGGGTAAAGATGTTACTCAAAAGCTAGATTTTCCAAACATATGGACTTCTTTGAACGATAATGCATATATTTCTGCAAACTCATTCCTTGACTCACCATATTCTAGTGTTTCACTAGTAAGATGAAAATGAAATTTAAGAGAAATAATTTTATTTTATGATGTGAAAAAACATAGAGTTTCTATTTTTCAAAGTTTCCTCTAATTCTGCTTGTTCAGGTTTATGGCCACAAAGACTAGCATCTACCATAAAATGAGTGGACAATTAAGAACTATTATGTATCTGTCCATATATTGTATTTTACTGGGTGTCCAGTTGCAAACAGTTACGCCTGCAGTATTTTTGTGGCTCGAGGTGTTTGTGAGTTTAAAATTACACTTCTGAAATCAGAAGCTGGGTTGGATTTTGGTTGAAAATGCATCACATGACATCTTAAGGCATTCTGACAAGATGGTAAATTCTCTAGCTGCTGCGTAAGCTGTTCCCATTATTATGCTCCTAATAATTACTGACCTAAAATTAAAAAAAAAAAAAACAAAACAGGAAGAATTTTATTAACACAGGTCACAACTGCCTAAGTGCATTTTATTTACACGATAGTTGATAATTAGTGCATAATTACATGATAAAAGTAATAGTAGTGTGCTAATTCCAGACAAAGCACCTGGAAACATACAGTGGAAAACAGGGGAGGAACCCAACTCCCTGTACTACGCAGAAGAGACAAAAGGAGGCCTCCACTGCCTGTCTTGGAACACCTCTGCTTCTTCAGAGAAGTGAAATGGGAACTGCCCCTACAGAGCCGAAATCCATGTTGGATTTTGGGTGGGACAGAAGTATGAGCTAATAGGAGAATGAGGCTTCCTACTGCTCAAGATCTCCTTTAGAGATAGTCTAGTCACGCTCTGTCTGGAAAAAACATGGGCAGAATGATCTTGAATGTCCTGCTGCAGGTTTTGCTGCTCCATAGTGTCTGACAAAGCTGTGTCTTTTGAATGGTCTTGAAATCCTGAAATTATATTGTACCAGACATCAATAATATTTTGATAAAAAAATCCCTTGCCCTCCCTTCTTTATTTTGTTTATGGCAGCAATAAAAGTTAATCCAGCTGATCAGTTCTAGCCAATATCATTTTGGGTCTTTACCTCAACCTTTGCTTCTTACACACTGCATACATAAAACCACAATCACATTCTTTATTTGGCTGGATCTGCTTATCTGGATCTGCTTGAGACTGATTTTCTTCTATGTACAATTTTTTCATGTTCGTATCTTCATTCATTGCAGCACATCCTTACAAAAAGATGAATGAATGCATTATAATCAAGTAGTCTTGAGAACCACAAAGGCAGGCACAAAAGCCAAAAGAGTTCCTTGCATTTCTGATCTGCCCTAATATCTATTTTTTTCCTAATACATGGAATTATGCTGGGTTCAGTTAGGTTTAATAACATTTTACAGCTTTCTGGGCAAAAATACAGCTTTCTAAACTTAATATTTTTTACCAAGTTAGAAGAGACTAAACATATACTATCCTATTTTATTATATTTTACTGCATTTTCTACTACATACTGAGTAGTCTCCTCTAAGCATAAAAATGATAAACAGAATGGTGATTCAGGTTTGGTATGTATATCCTATCTGAGAGGTAAGCCTAAAATATGATACAAATACAGTTAAAAAAAAAATCAGCTCCAAAGGAGCAGTACATTATACTCATAGATTTTCAGGCATTTCTTCCAAAGTGGCCTCAGGAATTGGAACTCTGTGTAAGATGAAGTAATTATTGTCACAATTTTTACAGCTCAAATAAGATCTCCTTTTTTTTGGTCTCCTAGATGGTCTTTATCATCAACGGAAAGAAAGAGGCATCACCAAAGCGCAATTTAGACCTCAGGTGGAGTGGATGGTATGGTTGCAGGTATGTCTGTTTTCTCAAGGAATTATGAACCTTCCCTAGATATCTCACTTTACGTGTCTAATCTTAACTGGGCTGGATTTGAGTCTCTATAGCTGACAAAAAGTATCTGAAAGATGGTATTACAGATCGGTAGAAGAGGATAGTACTGGAAGTTGTCTTTAGCTGTCCTCCTTTGGGTTGCATTTAATTGGAGAACCGCTGTGCACCACCTAAGATCTATTAACTAATATATCTGGGGTGAGGGCAGTAACTTCTTTAATGATGCAAACTTGCCTTGAAAGAGGCTGTCTGTCTGAGCACTAAGTGGTCAAGCACTTGCACTGTCTTTTAGAAATAATTTTGAGAATTTGACCCAAGATAACACACATTCACTTTAACAACAAACAAAAAGTGGATACTATTTGATTACTTGCAAAGTCCCCCACTAAATTTTTCAATTAATTTTTTCAGTCTTGTAAAAAATTATGATAGTACACACACAATATAAACAGCAATGGAAATATTTCATTTTCAAAGCTTGTAAAGGCATCTCTTGAAAAGAAACTAAATCCTGTTCTTCTGCCCAAACTCTCCAGTCAATACACACATAAAACTTCAACCATATTTTAAAAGAAATATCCACAAATATCTCGTTTTCTGTGAAATATCGGCTACAGTTCTCTGTCTAACAACTGAAAAATCAGGCAGGTTAACTGCTTCCCTACACACGCGGGTCCAGACATTGTAGAGTAATAGCTAATGGCTTCATGTTTATGCATATAGTAGAATTTTTTCCCGTCCTTAACTTCTTTCAGAGAATGAGTAAGTTTTCTCATATTTTTCTCATTTGTCTTTTTCTTTCCCACCAAATGCTACATTTCATAACATTCGAAACGCTGCTGAAATATATTTCCTGTTCTTAAGGAGGCCCAAGTATGAATCAAGTCCACCTCACCGGTGGCTTTGAATAAGTAGAGGCTCAATAGGATTAGCAGTACTTGACACATAAATCTTGCGAACTTACGTAAATAGATTTCACTTTTATAGCATTTAAATCTCACAGACAGATTGTATTAATGAACTGAATCTCTTTTAAAAGCTTTTCAGTTCACTTTTGCAATCTGACCGGAATCTAGGGTGCTCCACATGTAGTTCACCTGTACCTATTGCACAAATCAGTTGTACCAATGCCTGCACACACATGCAAACATTGAGATGTGTACAGAAAATAAATCAGTATATGGTGAACAAGATTTACACTAGTGAGAGCAGAATCAGACCCATCATATCTGAGACAGATATGATCGTCAGCAATAAAATGGCAAATATTTTTAACTGCCTGTATTTGCAGGCAGGGTCAATGATTATCACTTGTATCTTGCAGGAATAGTTTTTTTTCTCATAGCAAAATGATATTTTCCAGTGGACTTTACCTGTTAGGTCAAAATGCTTTGCAGTTGTGTGGAATGTTATATCTCCAGAATTATACAGTTTCAATCAGACTGCCTCTGAAACTTTCATCTTTTTTTCTAGGTATAAATACCTCTGATTATAAGGGAAATATGAACAGCAGTGTATGATCCCAAACAATAATTTATACTGACTTAAAACATTAGCTTCACCCCTTACACACAAGACACAATGTATTGACTTATCAAGTAATTAGAACGAGAGTATGCAACTTGTTTATACACCACTGACCTCTAAAGAGCTCATTGATATTGTGGATCCGGTTTCACTTCTTGATAATCCTGCACTGTCATCCAGCTCTGAGGCAATGAAATTCTTCACTGCTGTGCGAGGCTCAAATGGTAAATTCTGCATGTGTTCTTGGGTGGGAAGATGCTGGTCTAAATTGATATTAAATTGGTCCATTACAGAGGGATTCATATTGAACTCTGGATTAACTTTGTAGTGCAACAGCCTTTCATGAGGCAATGTATCCATGCCTATATTCATTTTGCTCTCATCTTTCAGTGATGGCTGGGTATTTACTGAGCCCCGGGGCATGACTATATAGTCGCTTTCTATCATCCGTTCTTGAGGATGGACCATGTCCATATCTGCACCTCTCAAATTATCATCAGTGCATAAATACACAGTCCTCCGCAACTCACTGTTGTCATTTTTCAAGCACTGATTGGCCAGTTCACTCATACTCATAGGCATGTGAAGACCTGTTGGTTGCTGGATGATGACTTTGGAGATGATGTTTCCAGGCAAGGTAGAATAGCTCATTCCTTCAGGGTTTGGTCCCTTCTCCTCCTCTTCATCATTCAGTGAAATTCTGGAAAGTGTTCCTGTTATAGTAGCTGCTCGGCAAGGTCCAATGTCTTTATGCAGAACTGTGGGTCAGAGAACAGAATTCTTATAATGTGAAACCATGTCTGCCTACCACTGCTTTTTGTTCTGGCTTTATTTAGCAGCACTCCCTTTACCACTGCATCTTCTTAATTCTTTCTATCCATCTAAGAACATTTATTCTATAAATATTGTTTAGGGAAGGTCTTTGGTCTGCAATATTTTGGTTTTGGTTTTTTTTTTTTTAAAATCAACATCTTTTACTCTACCATAACTGACACAGATCTTTTGCTAAGCTTCAGTCATTTATATAAATTAAAAGTACTCCTTCATTTACTCCTACTGCCTTATATAGATCTTAGGTGACTTATAGCTTAAGCAAAAGCCTGCCGCATGAAAATCCATTAAGGGCTTTCCAAAAAAATAAAGCATGACATCTGCACTACCATTATTAAACCACATAACCTGGAAAATGTCAGATTTTAAGGCAGAATAATTTTGTCAATCCATTGTAATGACCTATCATGAGGTTATAACTATCAACATGTGTTCCTGAGCTCCTAGAAGTTTGTTTTCACTGACTTTTAAAAGCTACTCTGTGTTAAATAATTTTTAAATATATGTGACCAAAAAGTAACCACATTGGGGAAAATTCTATTGGTATCAGAAAGACATATTTTGCTGCATCTGAAGAGGTTATAAAAAATACTAATGCATCTCATAAAACAGTCATAGTCTACTTTTGGTGAAAGCCTAGGCCTTCCTGGTCAAACTCATAGCAACATCCAGTAATTTTTTGTCGGGATAAGCTCCACATGTAGAAGTTACTAATCCTGTCATACAATACAATATTTCCAGGAACACTGTGGGATGCATTCAAAAGCAAAGCATCCATTCAATCACAATTATGGATCTTAAAAAAGAAATATAAGTTTAGAATTCAACACTTGTAATGCAAGAAAAAGGATAGATAGTAAGGAAAAAAAAAAAAAAGAGAGTAACCAGTTACTGGGCTTATTCCAGCTGGATGCAAAGATTTTCTTGTCCCAGTTGAAAATATTTTTATTCCACACCAGTGCTAGTTTATGTAGTAAAATCCAGTTCATGGGCTGAGACAGTAAGACAGCCTGAAGTATCTCAGCTATCACATTTACATCCCTTTTAGTAGCCTGAAGGCCCTGATGACCCAAATCCCTGGTACCTGTCACTCCACTGCCACATTCCATAGCAAGTAGCTCATAAGTCATCCCGCTCTCCTAATTCACACAAAACTGCCTCTTGTTTTTCCATTATGAAAAGAATAACTTGCCTCTAAACAACAGTGCACAAATACCCCACTTCAGTGTGGCTGCTTCACTGTTTCCAGCCACACGTGTTAAAGCTCTTGAACCCCTACTCTTAAACCTTCCGTTAAAAGAATCTGAGTTTGAAGGTTTACCTAGTAAAGCCTGTTCCCAACTGTATTCAAAGTCCATTTCCTTAAGGATGCCCCTGACAAGGCTCACCACACTGCAGAGCTATGCTGACAAAGACAAGAAGTAGGAGTTACATGGACCAATGCTGGACGTCTGTCTGCACTGGATGGTGACAGATGTGCATATGTGTTACCACGTACTATCCTGCTCCCTTTAAAATACACGTGCCTATTAAAACTAATCTATATGGAAGAACTATTACCATATTGCAAGAAACTGAACTGGCAATTTTTTAAAGGTGACTCACTGGAAACTCAAACTTTACATTAATGAGCTCAGCCTTCTTGGCTCTCCATGTAGCCAGCAAAGAGAGGCAGTGTCCTTCAGGTGGGTGATGCAGAACAGTTAAGACAGGCTTCTGCCTTGACTCGACCTGTGTAGAGGACACCCTCTCTCTCTCTCTCTCTCTCTCCCTCTTCATTGAAAACTGAGGGTGTCTAGGTAGGATTGCCTCCCTAGGAAAAATTGATCTTTGGGAATATTTCCTAGATTTAAGAATTTCTGTAGGGTTTATTTAGTTATTTAACATTATGCTTTATTTAAGCAAGGTTGGCAAATAAATTACTTCAAATGTGTTGGTTTTAATATGATGAAACAGGGACAGCTGAATAATTAAAGACCACACTACTTAAATGTCTCAAAAAACCTCCAACTTGTTCCAGTAAAGTGGAATCAAATTTCATTTTCTTGATACCATGTTGCTTCAGCTACTGTTCATTTCCCTTGGAGTCCTAAAAAACTTACTCTCTTTAAAACTAGCACCAATTGATTCATCCTTGGTATGCACAGCTGTAAAGGTACACTATATTAAATTTTTTTTTTTTTTTGGTATAGCAAAATGACTGTTTCACATTAGCTTATGTACTAGGACAAGTAAAGTTTTTTGTGTTAAGACTGATCTTTGTTCCAAAACCATTTGCCTTCTAATAGATAATCATATTTAGCTGCTTCCCAGTTGATGAATTCTTGTAAAGAACTTTTGTAAGAAAGTGAAAGAAATGTATTCATACAGAGGCATCACTTTTTTTTTTTTACATTTACAAATACGTGCTGTAAATGGTTAAACCCTGGTATTTTTCTGGTTTTCACTTCACAAGGAACTAGTTCAAGACTTCTTTTTGTTGGCTAAATACTATCTCAGTGTTCTTACCTGACCGACAAGCAATGTCCACGTCCTTTTCAAAATCAGTCTGTAACAAGAAACAATGAAACAGGACAACCATTATTAATTGAAAACTAAACCACAATACCTTTTTGCCAGCTAGCGCTTCCAAAATGTCCTACTTACAGAGTCACAGTCTCTTAAAAGTGGTTTCTTGTTGCTGAGAAGGTGAAGTGTATTGTTTTACAACAGCAGAGCTTTACAAAGTTTCCTAAAGTATAACTGGGTGGTTTTCAAAGTATGCTGCCTGACCAGAAAAAATAAAATAAAATAGGTGGAAGTAGAGTATATAATTTTAATAAAACGATACAGTGTATAGTTTTTTTATGTATATGGATAACTAATCTCTACATCTTATGGAAGGATCATCGTTAAGGAGACTTTTCATAGTAGTTTTGTAAACAGAAGTATGGAAAATAGCCTGCTATACAAACTACTGTGACTAAGTGTAATCCGATTAGTCCACCCTGTCTGAAACTTCAGTACTTTGTTATGAAGTGGTCATTTGTTATATAACATTCTGTGCATCCTTGCGACTAAAGTAATCACATAAAGTTTGTACTCCCTGAAAACAACTAAAATAAACAGATTTTAAGAGCTAAGAATGAATTTTAACAGTTGAAAATCCAAGTGCACTTTTCCCAGTTAAGCAAAACTATTTATCCTGTATAGAATTCAAGTAATTTTAAATTATGTTTTTATTTCCACAAAAATTTATTACATGAAAAATGTTTAATAAAACTGACCTCGTTCTTGCTTGTGAAGTCCAAACATTGGATTCTTTTTTGATCCATCATTTTTGACGGACTTCTGCGCGCTGAGCCTTGCATTCTTTTAGGGCCTGATCCTGTCCCCATTATAGTCAATGACAAACTGTCATTGAAAGTGAGGGGACCAGTATTTTATCTTAACAGACCACCTAGCAATATTAGTAAATCCAAATTGGCATACTAAGCCATTGACTATCTATCCCCTTAATTCAAGCCACTAAATAGATTTCCCCTCTAGAATCTCTAGCACCTTCACCTTGCCTGAATTCGTTTGAGGGGAACGAATATCAGGGGCTTATGTAGTGAAGACTCTCAAATTCATCAGTGCTCTTTACACCAACAGTAGGACAAGTCATGATATATTACGTTACTTTCTCATTTTCTATGTAAGAATAATATTTTGTCTTGAAGATACTAATTCATTATGCTCCACTAAATGATCACACCAATAATTTAAAACTTGCTGAGAGATTTAAGCAAGCAGATAATGACCTATGCTTAAAAAAGGTGTTAATATTTCAAATGTGCATACTTGCCACGTAGGGTAATGTAATGTAAGGGTTTTTTTGGTTTTTTGGGGTTTGGTTTTTTTTTTAATAGGAACATTAAATTAAGAGTCAAGGAAAAAAAAATAAAAGCTAACCATGATTTGAGCATGTCCATTAGGAAAAGAACTTGAAGAATCTGCATTGATTGGATCCTGGCAATTTCTTAGTCGACATCGGAATGCATCTTGAACCTGTGAAAACAATACCTTATACTGATTCTTGTGCAACATCATATACTCTACTCCTACTAAAGATTAAATTAAACTGTAAAGAATACAATGCGTGATTTTTCTTTAGCATACTTTCTACATCAGACGCAGTAAATAAAAATGCCTTTTTCTGCCATTTCATTCATTTGCTATATTGTGTGGCTGATGCAAATCCTGCCAGTCTGTCACACCAAGATCACAGAACTAGATTTGCCTATGGACAGAATTAACTAGTAGTCAGAGACGATTTGGTAATCAAGCCAAATCTGACTTGGGTGATAGTACTTTGTCTTCTCATTCAGTTTGGTACAGGTCTGATAGCAGTATTAATAGATACACTGTGAAATACTGCAAACTAAAAGGTACCTTCTGCTTGATAAATGTAAGATTCTTGAAAGCCAGTTCTTAACAGTTACTATAATCTGATTCATAGTGCTTTCCTAATTATACTTTTAAGAATAAGCCAGTTTGAAAGATGTTACTGATTCTAATCATAAGGTCTAACTCCACGCATAGAGATTCTCACGCATCTCTTCCAGGACTAAGACTTTTCAGACCAGGTAAATATCTTCAGTGTGAGCAGCAGAAGAAAAGTGGACTATTTGCACAGTCTGCTTTCTTGAAACTAAAAAAAAAAAAAAGAACTTCTCAGAAATTACTGTTTACTAATATGATCCATGAAGTTTATTTGAAGACTTGTCCCTAAACCACAAGTATATCTATGTGGGGAATTATCTTTTCATAGAAAAGGCTTTTATCTAGTTTGATTTTGGGCAGAATGTCTAAAGAAATGTTATTATGGATCTCTTATGTCAGAAAGATTTAGTTCAACAGAGAGGTGCATTCAAAAGAGAAATGCAGTTCCTGTTTGCTGACAGTAGAATGGAAGTCCATTTTGCTGCTTTCTCACACAAACCATAGTAGGGACAACAGGACTTTTGTAATGGAAAGGAATATTTTTACCAATACTTTAGAAGTACACTTAGAATGTATCTTTGAATGCAAAAGCTCATTTGTTCCAACTTCTATATGTATCCTCAGATGCATTGTAATGCAGGAATATAATCCAAGTTTTAAAATCTGAATTTTTGTTCCAGAAATGCAAGTGTCTGCACTTGCAACCTGACTGCAAAATGTGACTTGGGAAACAGAAATTTAGTTGGGTGTCCTCCAACCAAAAGAAACTAGTATTATTTCATGTTTGGGTATGAAAATACTCTCAATGAAATGTCTACAAAAATCTACATTCCATTTGTTATCTGTAGAAATTACTTGAGGTCTTATTCAGAATAATTAAAAGGGAGAAAAATTGCACTCTGCTCATGGACATTTTGTGAACAGCAGAAGATGATAATTCATTAATTGTTGCTGATGAAAAGGTGTCTCCTTTCAATACATCATACTCTACTGCAAGCTGTTTAAGAGCTTTCACGAAAGGGAAAATTAAATAGAAAAAAAAGAACTATTTTTGTAATTAGGAAGCATTATTTTAAAGTTCTCAACCCTTAAACAAGTAAGAGTGCTCTGCAGCCTTGGTAAGTGACTGTTGCAGGTGGAGGAAGACTAATATAGAGCAGAAAGAAGAATGAAGCAAAGTGGGAAAGTTTGGTTTAATTTCAAGACACTGAGACTTTACATGTGGTGGGATAATTTAAAGTGTGCTTGGTGGGTATTGTGTCTCAGGTTCTGATTTTAAGCACTACACTTGCTGTGGTTTTCCATGTTTGATATTAATTTAATTTGGCATCTCCCAGTTGCTGCAAATTTAATCCAAGATTTCTCTCATTTTGTCAATGCTGAAGTCAGGTCACGCTTTAGACTTTTGCACTTTTGGATAAGTACTGGCACAGTTATTTGACCAAAAAAAAAAAAAAAATTCCCTCCCTCCAAAGTATCTCCAGCTGTGCTGAATCTCAGCTCAAGCCTCATGGTGCTTTACCTTAAAGCATTATTACTTCAGAACATGCTACATGACCTCTCACTCTATGCAGTGGCCTTCCTTATTTTTGGGAGTCGGAAGTTCATGAAGCTTCCCAGTTCAGACAGCTGCAGAAAGAGATCTCAAGAATCTCATGTCCTACTTTCACTACCTTCTGTATTAAAGTGGTGAATCTTGATGCTAGGATGCTCTGAAATGTGCATGTTTCTTATGTTTCTGAAGTGCAAGCAGCATATGACTTGAACATGTTAACAGAATGTCAAATGTAGCTGTATCCATCATACCGGCATATGTTGCAGCTTCTAGGTGTCCTCACACAAATCAGAAAGAAAAAGGTTGAACTTTCTAAATACCAGCTTATTTTTCTAAACTGCTTGTTCAATCTTGTGTTTTGAGTATGTAAAGAGTGATGTCTTCACATTTTGCTTTGAAACATAAACCTACTTCATCCCCCCAGGCCTTTCCTTTCCACCTCCCTGTAACGTCAAGTTACAAGATTTTCTTAGACACAGGCAGAGCAGGAGAGACAGATGTAATGAATGTGTGGATACCAGGGAAGTGGTTTCCTTAGCAACAGTAACCAATTCCAAGCTTTTATAATTTACCCTCTCCCTACTCATGCACTTTCTCCTGCAATATAGAAATGTGGGCTTTAGTCACCAACGATGCATTTAATCCAAATGCTCTCTAGTCAGCAGAGCATAGCAAAAGGACAAAACACACGTGGGTTCCTCCCATCACCAGCATTAAGAGAAGTCACTCAGTGTGATTCAAACTAGCTTTAGACAATCTTGTGTTCAAACAGGTCAGGCAAACTGTTTTGCTCCTATAAAGAAGCTTCAGCACTAACTTCTTCTATTGTACTGTGTTCTGTGACACATGCTTCATCACCTTCCAATGCCTAGTTAGGTATTTAAAAAAACAAGAAGAGAAGAAACCCCCTAGGCTGTCTGAACTAAGGCAGCAACATAAAGCAATAATACTAACTCTTACTTGGCATTTTTCTTTCCTCATTTCCAAAAGATCAATAAGAGTTCTCATGCTTAAGAAGTATTATATTTGTCTTAGAAGTTAAATGGAAGTATAGAAAGATTTAATATTTTTCCAAAAGACATTGATGAAGGGCAGAAACAGACACTACACATCACTTAGTTCTCTTCTAGTTGCATGTCTTACTCAGTGAACCTCCCTGGCTTCCTAACACAGCCCTTGTCACAAAAGATCATTGCCACAGCATACTAGAGAAAGTAAACAATGTTTCCATTATTTACGTTCATATCAATATAACTAAGAGGAAAACCCGGGGTTTTTATATATATGTAATTGTAAAATTCTGTGTCTTTTTGTAATGTAATGACAATAAAGGCAGAGTAAAGCAGGGCTGTCCTCTCCTTTGAATTTTATGGTGATATATTCCACCCCATATTTTTTTTCCTGACAGTCAGAATTACTGTTTTGCCTATGCTGGCATGCTATAAATAGTAGATCAATCCTATAGGCTATAACTGAGATAGCTTTGTATCTGTCATCGAGAGTGACAAATATGCTGGCAGGGTTTCCCTGACAGGCGCTGGCAGAGCAAAATGCTTTTGCAGACAACAGAAAGTAACAGACTATTCTTTCAGCTGGGGAGATGCCCTGTGCAGTGCAAAGCCTGCATGGAACACTGCGTGATGGCCATTGTCGTGGCTTGTACTCACTAAAGGTCTCTGGAGCTAGAAAGCCAGGCTCTCTAGAGCCAAACTGAAACATAGCTTGCTGGAGTTACATCTCTTTCTGTGTAGGAACTTGTTGCAGTAAACAATTATGTCTTTACTGCTGAAAACTGGTCCATATAAGCACAGACCATACACATTTTTCAAACAAAAATTGTTTCAAATACATCAACTTTTACTTCTTTGCTGTTGATAAAGAACTTTCTATTCATTTTGTTTTCCCATATGAAAAAAAACTACCTTAATTAGTTCCTCAAGTGTTTTGCCCAGTTTACAATTTAAATCTGCAGGACTGAAGAAGATTCAATGTGTTCTCTCAAATGGAGTTCAAATAGAGCAATATGCCTAGGCTGTTTTTCACCACCACCACTATCATCATCTTGACTGAACATAATCTACTTATGAGTGAGTAAGCTGTCTTTGTACATTTACTTCTTCCTAACTTGGCATGATCGAAGAAAAAGCTCCTCCTCCTTTTTGATAAGGGATGACCTTATCAAAGCTAGGTGTTTTTTGGGCCACATTGGGAAGTCTTCTCATGAGGTCATATTTTAAAATACCATGTAGATAGATTAGCTGTTCTATCAAATGCCTTTCTTCTAGAATTTCAGGACCAGGAGCTGTAACTGCCAAGGCTGGCTTGTCAGAACAACTCCTTTAAGTAGTTAAACGAAGCTTTTGCGAATTTTTTGCAGTTAGATGAGGTATGTACAAGTGATGTGCAAAAAGAGCAGTGAATAAAATATGCCATAACTAGCTGATTGCCTACACACAAAAACATTAAGATTCCAAATTCTTTTTTAAACATCTTTAAAAGCAGGTGTTTCGGCATATTGTTTGCAGCAGAACCAGTGAGATAAAAATGGTTCAATTCAAGGTACCCTATGAACTTGAAAACTGAGCTGACTTCAGAAAAGACTAATGCCACCTCTATCACCACAGTCCTACCTGTGAGTAGGGTCAGACAATAAGGTTTCCATGAGATGTCTGGCAATGTCGAAGCATTCCCTGGGAATGAAGCATTTGCAGCAAATACCTGTCTTAGAGTAGGGAACCTGTCTTGAATTCAAGGCTTGGGCCATTTTGGGAAAGTGCCCATTCAATTCCATCTTCAGCAGTTCAAAATTTTTTTTTTTTCCAAATAAACTCCTGCATTACTGCACTGAAGCAGTTTGCACTGAAGCCTGGAAAGGGCATAACACCACTGCAATTCAGACATATGTCCCAATGGAAATACAAATTTCATAGATAGGAATTATTTGATAAGATAATCACGTATGCATACTGTGCAGCATAGTGATCCAAAGTACATGCAAAGTTGTACACTACTGAAAGACTGAAATAAATTACGTCATTCATAATTCTTTTTCATGAATATAGTGAGTTTCAATGTTTAATGGGTGTGAAAGGTGGAAAGGGAAAACACTGTGTGAGATTCCTCACTCTGCGTTGACAATAACCCTCGTTTGAGACATCTTCCTGGTTTTTCAGTCCTGAACTGCTTTTGAGTAACACTTGCCAATCACAAGGAACAATTATAGATAGTGCAATTTGGTGAATTGGCGTGGTAAATATTCTGTAACTGATAAATGGCTAACACATACATATGCCGGTGGACCAGGTTACTGCTTTCCAGTCCAGCTCTGCCTGTTCATTTTCGATAGATGGTCCCACTACCACAGATCTGCCAGCAAAGCTGCTGTGTTACTGCTCTCAAACCTCTCTCAGTAAAAATGCAGGGTTAGTTAGCAGGTTAGACAGGTTAGAGAAGCTGTCACCACAGCCAGACTAAAGAGCACTTGTGCGTTAGCTTCAACATGAGATTTCAGTGGTGATGAATTCTGCGGTGGGTGGCACTGAGCTGTGTAGGGCAGGCTGGGGTACTAGGTTTTCCTCGCTGTTCTTAAAGTATTCATCTGTCTTCATCCTCACCATCCCCATAACTTCGATATGTTACCTTAAGTATGTACCTGAGTCTGTAGAACTGAAAGGGTAGATCTTCACCAATGTAACACCTCATCTTCTTCTGTCCTCTTTCAGGGACAGTATAAGAAGAAATAATTTTGTGTTGAATCAGTTTTAGAAACAGTAAAAATCGATAGCTTTTGGTCTTACACTTCCCTATAATCATAATATTGGGAAAGACTAACACTTAAAAATAAACTGAACCTGGGATTGATTAGAAGTCACCTTTAATTAAGTGGGTCCAGTTTTATACTGAAACTGACATTCTGCACCTGGAATTGACGGATCTTCCCCTGCTTTCACTTGGTCCTCTACATCTCACCATAAAATACTATTCTCTTTCTATGAAATATGTTACCACGGAGCAAGCTGCATGTATCATTAAGGAGCAGTTGAGAGACCAACAGGAGCACAGCCCTTTAGAAAACTGGGAAGCCATTTCTCACCTCCCTTCGGAGAATACAATGGACCATGACAATTACAAAGCCTTGTAATGAATCAAATACTGCAAAAAGTATCTGAAATAAGATTGATCTTTTGTCTGTCATGGCCAGAACTGCAGACATCCATGTTAGGGCTAGAAGTGGCAACACGACACAGGAACTCCAAAGGGATGCCCTATTGAAAAAAAGAAAAGAGAAAAGCAGCATTGTAATATTGTAAAAAAATTCTTAAAAGCTCACTATTAAAATAAAACATACTTAAGGATGGCACTTTATCAAGTTAACTTGAAAATCACAGACAAGACTGTAACAGTATCATACTTAATGTTCTAAAGAATATCCTGTATTCAGTTAATAAACACAGTTGCAATCTTTTTTTTTAGTTAAAAAGTATTTAAATGTGCTCAGCACTCGATACAGTGTTAGCAAACACAGTTGTCATCATCAAACTATTGTCTCACATGCACTGTATAAGATTTGTAACAAGAAGATGTAAATGATTGGGACTAACATGGCATTACTGGCGGTGGTGGCTGACAAAGCTGTTGTTGAAACTACTCCACACTTGGCACATTTGAGCGTCAAACCGCTATGAGGCTCACTCATCTGACTGCAAACAAACAGAACACCCACAAAAAGAACAAAATATTGAATTGTCACCAAAAAACGTTGCTACTGAAATTTAGCTTTTAAATATGACGTCATGCAGAAAAATTAAGTAGACTTATTCAGGATGAATGCTCTATGGTTGTTGCAAAACTGTACTTTGTACTTTACATTATTGTTAGCTTTAAATGTTAATGCTTAGGGGGCTTCATTTCATGCAGACTCTATTTCTTTCATTTAAGCTAAAAAAGGCCCCAAATGTTCAATGATCAAAACTGCTCAGTACGCTGAAGTAAACGTAAGCACGTGCTAGGATAGACACACAAAGTGAAATCCCTCTATTCAGACCTCTTAAAAGACTGTTGCATCCAAACTTGTTTGACAAGAGCATAGGACACTGAAAGGAGGAGTATGAAGTATGTACAATTACAGAGCATTGATAAGGAAAGAAACCTGCAAAATGCCTTCAAGCATCAAATTAGTATGGGCGTACAGTATAGAAAGATTTCTGCTAGTGATCTGAATAGCCCACTAACATCTGGAGTGATTTTATTCATGCCACATGAAGGTCTGAATACAGGGCTTGAAATGTATGGAATCTGGTGAAATAAATATCAGTTGGTACCAAGAAATGGGTGACCTGTTTTGCATTTTAATAAAACACAGTACACAAGCATTAAGCTCAAAGCATTTTGTATGAACAATTGTACCTCAGCACCTGCCAGAAAAGTTAAAGGGCAAAACCTGGAATTAAAATTTTCTTTTACATACGGCATGCATTCAACTTCCTGAGTCGACTAAATAAAGACTTTTGCTACTCCTCTTTCTGCTATCAGATCCAGGATTAATCACAGCTCACTGAGATGCGACCGGAAGAGTGCTTTACCTATTCCCAGCTGAAAAGTGATCAACATGGTGAAGATAGGTAACACTTCAGTTTTTTCTCAGTTATTTTAACCAACAGAACTCTTTTTTATTGTCAAACCTAACGTTCACAAGATTTTTAACAAACGGCCCAAAACAGCATTGAACTCCAATAGTTTCCATTTTAACAAATCTAATGGTGACTTTCCATTAAAAAATGCAGTGTATTTTCCATAAAAATGCATTTTTTTCCCCTAAAAAAGTGAGAACCAGGATCTTGTATAAGGTGATTGTGTGGTGTGAAATGAATTCAGTGAATCCACATTGGTTTACACCAATTAAAGATCTACATTGATGAATGAACTAGAAAAAATGTGTTGGGTAAGCTTAAAGAAAGCTTGGAAAAATACTTTCCATCTTTGCTTGACAATACTTCAGTGTTATCAGACTGGTTTATTCTCTTTACCTCTATAGATCTGTTCTGGATCTTGCAAATAATAATAGAACTTGATGTATATATAAATCAAATGTAATCTTTCTGGCTGGGCATATAGGTATTCTACCCCTTATGCCAGGAAAATGATTGAGATCCATCAAGACAACATGGTGGTTTTTTTCTGCTTGTTCATTCTGCATGTGGTTATCAAGGTGGTAAAAAGCACATGGAGTTAGCATATTTTTGCCCCATTCACTGCTTTAAATCCTACAGAAATGATTTCAACAGCTGACCTTTTGACTGAACTTGAAAGTCCAAAGTTTGCCAGAAAGAATAAAGTTGCGTTCCTGAGCATGGCTGGCAGGAGATGCTTGAGAAATAAGTGACAATCCCCTTTCTACTGCCCCAAAGAACGACTCAAGACCCATCATCTGCCAAGTAGTATCAAGGAATGCTGTTGCCAAGCCACCATCTCATACTATCACAAAAGTTAAGATTGTTTCTCATTAGGGTATTTTCATGTTTTCCCGGAATAGCTGGATTGTTTCTGACAGAAAAATTTCTTGTTCTTTATCCATTTATTCTAAAATAAAATTCTTCTCTACTGAGTTGCACACTGTTGTAAAGCAAGTTATTTGTTTCATCAGGAGAGTATACTATAAGCAGATAGATTTCTATAGACTACAACTGAGCAGCTGGAAAAAAAAAAAAAGATGCATTTAAATCTAAGCTTGGATATCATTAGAAAATGTACAAAGCAAAATCCGTGGCTGCTCCAAGTCCTTAAATCACTGGAATTAGAGCAGATGTGCATTTGAATTGGTGATTACTAAATTATTACTACTTTTGAAATAATTTGGGCAGTTTTATAATATTCTAGATTTTGCCAGTGTTATCACACAGTTAAGAATGTCGATGGAGCAATGTAGACAAAAGTAAGGTCAAGAAATTAATACTTTCAAATGAAAAAGGAGGAAAAGAGGAGAGAAATAATGAAAGCTTTTGGTACATATTTGTCAGAATGCTGGTGAAAGAGCTGAAAACCAGAAAGATTTAATTAAATTAATATTAAATGCAAATCAAACCAACTGAAGAATTTATCATGAACTGGTTCATCTAACCAATGAATGGAACTTATTAGGAATACTACTGTTAGTGAAATGTTAAAATAATTCAAAGTGAAGCTGTAATAAATTTACCCATAACAGCAAGACACAGTAAAATGAAGATATCATCCCTTATCATTGCTAGAAACGCAGATATTGGTGGTGTTAATTACAAGCTGGCCCAAAAGAGAATACTAGAACATGTAGATGTAAAAAATGATTACTCAAAGTTTCAATATACTTTCATAAGCATTAAGAAGGTGATGATGGACTTGTTAAACATTTTTCTCCAATATGAAATGAACCTAAGTTTGCTGCTGCAGTACTTCAAATCATTGTAATCCAGAGGAAATAAGTTTCTGATACCACCACTGTCATAATCTTTTCTTCTCATGATAATAACAGAACTTGAATGTAAATACAAGTAAGTAATCAATAACAGAATTTTCATTTACCTTTTTTTTTTTTTGCTTTTAAAACATGTTAGTTTACTTTGAAATTCTGTTACACTAATTTAAAACAGACATCTGTGTAGATATGGATGTAAGAACAAACTCTCCACGTAGTCAGAAAAGCAGAATAACATTGGCATCAGTAAGGGATATATTGCTGTAAATTACATCAGTAAAATATATGAGTAACATTTCCCACTGTAGTAATTAAAATTGACAGCTGGACAAAAACAATCATTTCCTTCAATATCACAGTTCATAAAACTCTTCCTAACTGCAACAACTTTACATGTGCAGCAATGTCGTGAAACCTCCGCTCAGATTTGTTTAATTCTCACTCTTATTAACTTAATACTGTTGTACTTGTGTTTTATTCTGTTTAGTTTGTTTAGTTGCATTCCCTCAGGATAATGCAACGGCAGCTTTTGGAGATGAATGGAATCTGTTAGACACACTTACACTGATAAAGGTTCAAAGCACAATCAAATGCATTGTTGGTGAATATCTGTAATTAAAAATTGGTGATACAATTTTAATATGCTTTAAAATAGCCCAATTATTGCTTACCCTGCTCTGTGTTTGAGCTTTTTATCTAGGATTCCATCTCTGGAAACAAGTTTATTAAATACCAAAATGCCAATCACCATGTTGACCTGTCAAACAGAAAACAAACAGTTGATCTTTCAGGGCCTGAAAGGAAATATTTTATCTTGTTATTTCAGAAAAAGGATCTTACAGGCCTGCAAAATCCCTCCTGTTACGTTTCTGAGTATTCCTTCAGAAATTGTGTAACACCATCCCTGAGCACACAAAAAGGGTGTGTTCTCAAATGGGTTACACATATACTCATTGCAACAGGCTTAGTTTTGATTCTTGAATTACGCCTGGTATCAAGTTACATGTATACATGTCTGCTGGCCAGAAGCTTAAGTAATGTAGCTTTAATATTTCCTCAGTTTTAATTGCAATGATATAACCTATTCCAGGAAAACCACAGGATTTATGTTGTGTGCGCAGGGAAAAGCTAGTCAGAGCACATGATGACCGTAACGGTGTTCCTTTTTTAGCATTTAAGGCCCGTGGGGGTGTTCCCACTTATGCAGAACGAGCCTGTGTTTCTACGTATCCTCCTGCGCATTAGTCATTGTCTATGTCATTCACCAAAATGCCAATCTTGAGCCTTTTTTGACTACAGTTTCCCTTTTTTGTGGGGCAGATGAATGCCCGGGGTAAGTCTGTTTAGCTCCATTAAAGTAAATGATGTTATGATCACATACAGGGGTTGAAGACCTAAACTAAAAAAAAAAAAAAACACCAAATGTTTCAGCAATCAGACTTTGTCACTCAATGGACACACTAATGACATTTACTGGATAACTTAATGACTGTTATTATCCATTTGTATTAGTGAACTGACCTCTATGAATGTGTGCCTGCATGACCCTGCAAAGAGGTAATACCAGGTTTTGAATCTATTAAACAAATATAAATGCTCCCGTTTTATTTATTAGAAAAGCGTAATCCTTTGTTTTTTCTTTTCAAACCGATTTTTCAAGACCTTGCCAAAATACCTAATAGTTGCCAGTCTGTCCTGCCAACTCTTTTCCAGCTTTTCTTTTCATCACTTCATTTTCAGCATCTACATTTTTCAGCTGATGTTATATAATTCTTTTGCTTCATACACTTAGGCTTAAGTGGTTGCATGGAACAGTTCCTTCCACAGCTACTAGCTAATGGTAGGGCAAACTGCGACTGTGAACTTCAAACATCTCTGAACAAAGATTACCAATTACACAGAGAACATACAGTTCCATGTGAAAATTATGACTGGCTTTGTGCAAACAACCTTGGCTCCTCTATCACGACAGGGACTGTGAGGAGCTGTACAAAAGGATCCTGGCTTTACTCCAGGCAGTGATGAGATGTACTCTATGGGAGTAGTAAACATCCATTTCAGGAAAATCTATGTAGCTGAATGGCTCTATCTTTGATGACTACCAAGAACAATTCCCTTTTGTAAGGGAAAATCAGAAATACCTGGTGTTGATAGAGCTATCCTGGTATAAAATTGGTGGAGTGGAAAGAAGAATTAGCTTCAAAAGCTGTAAGGGAAAAATGCTAAACAAATTATTGTAAAAAATCCATGCAGATTGCAGAGCAGCTGACTGATGGCCGATGGCACATGTGGGGTGCAATTCATCTTACCCTAAAGTAGATGCCTGAAATACTTCTGATGGTTTGAGCCCTAAAACTGCATATTTTTCTCTACTGACAATGAAATATGTCTGGGATAACTAGCTTAGATGCAGAAATCTACTTTGCAAATGTTTACAGTTAGGCAAAGTGAATCCTACACCTGAATGTGTTTCCAGAGATGTGGGAGATTAATATATAAATGAGTAACATTTCCCAGCTATGATGATTTTTTTCCTTTGCCTTCAAAAGCAGTAGCCATGGAGAACTTGCTGGCTGGTTCCACTCCTCCTGTTGCTTTTGCTGGCACAGCAATACGCTGCCAAGTAGCATTTTATCAAGACTGTCACTGGACTTCACAAGGCAGTGACAATTGCATAGATGCAACTGGTGTGATGCTACTCAGTGATGCCTGTAACAAGTTTTTGTGCCACCAATCAGTACATTATTCTTTCACAGCTTGTGAAAGACAACATGTGTAAACATGGAGAGATAACTGGTATAAAAAAGTGAAACAATTAAATGAATCATGCATTCAAAATACTGAAGGTATGTTAAACAATACTGAGCTCAGTATTTACAGCAAAATGTAATGCTACTGTATAGCTAAGCTTTTATAATTTAAATAGCACATTCCATACTTTGATATGAAAATACTGGAAATTATATTGTTTACCAAGACAACAGCAGCTGCAGGTCCAACGAAAGCATAGAGTAGCCCTCCTTCAAGAGACAACCAACAGCTGGAAAGAACATTAGAGAAGAACTAACACAAATTAAAAATAAGTATAACACATTGCCAAGAAAACATTAATAATTATTGCAGCATGAGATTCTTCCAGTGAATGTTCAGCCCTACATATAGAGATTCCTATGCACACACAGAAAATAATTACTTTGTTGATATGATGATGTAAAGAGTTGAAGGTTATTTCCATTACCAGTTGTTAACGTTTCAAAAGTTTTAATGTGAATTACGCAACACTGAAAGGTCCAAAATGTATTAAGAACACAATAGAAATTAAGTTTGCAAATCTTTATTGAATCTCCTCTAACCGTGTATGATGAGTTAACTGGCCAGGACTGGCCAGGTAGGTACCTAGAAACATTTCCAGCTTACAATGTCTGACAGTTCTGTACTTAAAGCAATGAAAGGTCAGGTACCTGTAACACAGAACTTCAGAAAAAACAGGTTTTTACATAACTTCTCTTATGCCATTTAGTAATCGCCATTAGAACCAGGTCTTACAAGCAATATTCCCATTAAAGAAAAATCATATATGATCTAAATGTTTTCTATTCTCTGGAATATTTTGCAAACAATTTAAATGTCTATTTTAAAGCATCTGAAAACTGCATTTTCTGAGCTACTAATCTTGTAGCGTTTGTCATACTGCATCAGGGCTTTCATTGAAAACCAACAGATTTCCAAACAGAGCAGTTAGAGAATCCAATTCTACATTTTTGATACACCATGATAGAAAGCTTTCCATATCTGCAAATGATCAGGAGATTCACACGCTGAAGTAAATGCAGCTGCGCTGTTTTCCCAGTGATTACCTATTCAAAGAACTGTGTGTTTATTTGAGTGCATGCTCACACCTAGATACGAGAAAACTCAAGTATATGCATTCAAATAATTTACTTGGATCTCACATCCAGAAACATTCACATCAGAATCATAAATATCTTGTTTATTTTCCAATACTGTTTTTGTAGTTTTGCAAACCAAGTAAGTTAAATGCAAGCACATCATAAGATTAATGGTGTGTTATGGCGGCTGGAATTCTAACTGCAAAGAAGAAGAGTGTTTCCTCTTGCAATGAAGCCATATGACATCTGCCACATGAACTGAACTACATCAGTGTGCTAAATTCTGGAATGCTAAATTGATGCAAATAGTTCACATCTGCTTCACTATTAAAAAAGTAATACACGTCAGGCTATTCTATATCCTACCTCAAGAAACAACTACAACAACGTTCACTTTATTTTTGTAATGTCAAAAAAAAAAAAAAAAAAGCTTTCAAACTTTTCCACAATTTTTCTTGTTATTTTTCCAAGAGATAGTTTTTTTATCATGAGATACTGAGAACATGGGCTTCTGAGAGGGAGGAATGTATTCACAGAGCATTTCCCTACCAGTATGAACCTTTAAGCTTAGTGAAGATGACCATTCTGCATAACTAAGACATATAATTAAAATGTTCACATTTATTGGGAGATAGAAACATTGGTTCATAAAAATCATTGACTTACTGTATTTGAAATGTATTTTTAATTGCCTGTGCTGAAAAAAAGGGATCAACAAAAAAAAGTCTTCATGATCAAGGTAGAAGGGTTTCGTCCTTGCCCCATGCCCTCAAGTAAAAAGGCTGTACAAAAGACTGATTTCCATTTTGAGGTAAAGCTGGATAAACACGTAGAGGTTGTCCTCTTTTCTTTAACCAATCTGAATTTTCAACAGTCTGGATTTTCAGCAATGTGTGGTGCGATTATTGCGATGTATTCAATATCTGCCTGTGGATGAATCTGAAATGCACTCTTTCCCAATTGTTTTCTGTTCAAAACTTTCTGAAGATGGATTCTCAGGTGCCTTCTTATACTGTAAGTCAATTGCTGTATTTTTTTACCTATTTTTTCTTTCATTAATATATAGCACTGTATGTAAACATGAGTAGGTCATGCAGATTTATTAAGTATAGCTTGTAGCAATGGTGCTTTCATAGCTCTGATCAGCTGAAGAGAGGTAGCAACAATATTTATCAGACTCACAGAAACAGTTGGAAAAAACAATCAAGCTTTCAGACACACAAATCTTTTTTTAGATATCCTGAAATACCTAAAAGCTTGTCACTGTTTTTTTTTTATTGTTTTTAGGAAATCCCTTCATCTTCAGTATCTGTATCGGTACAACTGTCTGCGTGAAATAGTTTTCATATGCAGTTTTAAATGTACGGTAATATAACTGTCTAATAATTAGGATGAAAGAAAAAGATAGAAATCAGAGATCACAGAATTCCTTTGACTGTGGACAACTCAAGCCACCCCTATCAGTCAAATACCCTATGAAACTGAGACCTGCGTCAAAGATCCTTGGGTCTTCTCCCTTTTGGTCAATTTCTTCATGTGAGGGACTATAGGACTGGAATAAATGTCTTCATTTTCACTCTTAATTTTCTCCATTTGGAACTGTTGATTCCCAAAACAGCATTTTACACACCAGGAATAGTTTGCAACAGGATGCATTTCTGATGGCAGCATGCGACTGATTGCAGCCAAACAGGCCAAACACAGTGGTAGTAATTAAGAAACGTACACAAGTGCTTTAGTTATGGAAGGAGGAGCAGGACAGGAGCTCTACTTTTACACAGCCTGACAGTTGTTATGCGACACAATTGTTTGCTGGCTTCTAGAGTGGTATAGCATGTCAGCTGGTGACGGAGGAGGGATCCCCATTCCCTGCATTCCCTGTTTTCCTTATATTACTCTAATGTCAAATGCCAAGAAAATGTAATTGCAAATGAGATGAGCAAGCTGCATTATGGTTCTGTTTGTCCCTTGCACACCTCCTTTTGTGCTTCTGTCCCACGGTACCATGTCAGCTGAATTTAGATCTTGGTAGAGGAGCTGTTACATGCACAGAGACATGCTCTTTTTTACTTTCCAGGTTACCCTTAATGAATGATTTGTTTTGTCTGAATATTTTAGTATATCCTCTTTTAAAAATGCATCCAGCCCAGGAAGGAAGCAGCAAGCAACTCTAACTAAAGCAAGTATTGAATACATGAATAATTTCAGTAGAGAAAATACAAATGGCATTGAACTTGCAAGGGACAGAGACCTACATCACCAATGGGGTCTAGACATTGTAAACTTGTGATTTGTAATTCTCACAGCGTAAATGGTTCTCCAGTCCTGGTTCAAGGACAAATAATAAAAAGCCAGCAACATGAGCACATATCAGAAAAAAGTCAGAGGAGCAGGTCCTCAGCGTAACTCCTAAAAGAGGCTAAGATTGTTTCACTAACAATTGCCAGCTGTAAGTGCAAGCTGAGCACTCAGGTTAGGTAACCTGTTCCTCATTAAAAAAAATGGAAGATGCATGTTACAATCTAAAAGGAGATTTGTTTTTGAATCCTTACCCACCCAGAGCTGGAGCGAGGGCTTGAAGCCTCCCCTGCCATGTGCCAAGATGATGGGACACATAGGGCAGGGGTGGAGAATCCTGATCTCACTCAGTGATGATGCTAAGGAGAATAATTAAATATTCATTGAAGCGAGGACTTGACCTAACTCATCCTCATCTCTGATGAATGCCCTCATTACCAGGCTACAGAGTCATATTTCCTCTCTTTCTGTCCAGATGCATACTTAATTTCTTCGGCAACGTGAGGAGATCTCCAAACAGGATGACCGGAGGAAACACACTCTCGCATACGTATTGTCTCAGTGGTTGGAGCACTCTGCTGGCAGGAGGAAGACTCAGCCAAAGCTCCTTTTTCAGCAGGAGATAACCAAACGGCAGCCTCAGTGAGAGGTGAATTTTCCAGGGTGTTAAATAAGCATTGGAACCAGTCAGGTGGCTAAACAGGAAATGTATTAATACAATCTAAATGAAGTACACAGCTCTCCTACTCGCTGTACTTAATGTACAGGCCAGATCAGGAAATGGGTGGGATCAGGCACTCCAGAAGAGAGGGGATGGTTGGGAGAACTATTTCTGTGAGAAACAGGAGATTTCTGTGGGGCTTTGGCTCCAAGCAGCTCAGGGGCATTAAAGCTGATGTACATGCTTGGAGGGCAGAAACCTGGGTGCCAGAGAGACTCTTGTCAGCACAGTTTTAGACATGTTTAGGGGTTGACAAAGGCTAACCATAACATTTAACGTTCTCTTTGGTAAATGTATTTAAATGTTAGGTGTCTAAGTGGACCTAGACTTCAGTGTTTCCAAAAGGCTTGCTGCTTCAAAACCTCACAAGAAATCCAGGATCCCTGGCGCTTCACTGGACTCAGTCCAAGACTGGTATATGGTTTTACTTTCATTCTCTTGTGGACCACTTAGTGACTCCTAGGGCAGTTCCAAGTATGAATAGATACCCGTAGAGCCTTTAGACTATGCTATGTAATTCCTGATGGGTATGACAATCTTGTTAATTAGAAACATAATTTATCATTTCAGATTGACTTACTAGTGAGCTGTTCCATATCCTTTTGTCTTGGTAAAGCCTATTGATATGGCAACCACCAATGCTGGTAAACCTGAAAAAAATCCCCAAACAGTAATAACCATTAGCTGATGAGCAAAATATTGTTGTTCTGCCTGGACAAAAAAATGACAGGGCAAGCTAATGCAAAATGTCCAATTTTACATGGAATGAATCATTTAATGAAGCACAGTGTTATTGCAGAAACTGCTTTTCTGAAGCGCTGGCAGAGAGGAGGACACTGTTCTCTGCCCACGGTGTACCACTTTGATGTAGCTAAATTGCTGGTGCATTTGACGGGTCTTAAAATGAACTACGAAGAGGCTTAATGAATATTCAGTGAATGGTTTTTCTTGGTTTATTTTGATTTCTTGGTATTACACTACTTTGCTGAAAATCTAAAGTTTTGTTAAAACATATTTGTAAAAGAATGCTAACATATACACCAGCATAGCTTGAGCTTGAGATAAAATGGAAAGGCTCCTAACCTAGTTTTCTTTTTTCAGTAACATGCTGTCTACTGTCTTCCAGGTTTCCTGAAGAAAATGATTATATTCTTGACATTGTTGCTGCACTGAACATTTCATTCCAATGATTCTGAGGAAATTAATTTTATGCACTTACCCCATCCAAGGCACAGGAAACGTTTCCTTATGAGCCGTGTCCTAATTTTTCCAGTAACAGCCATATATGACTGCCACGCTTCTGTCAAAACCCAACAGAACGAAGCTAAGAAGAAGAAGTGTAAAAATGCGGTGGTTGTGGTGCAGATGCCCTGCAGGGAGCAAAGAGAAGCTCATGCTGAATACTTAGGGACACTCATTTCTCTTTTTAATTCAAAGAGCTGTCATATTCTATCATCTTGACCATTATCCTATTATGCTTAGCATCAACTTCCCCTTTATGATGTGGTGGCCACAAAGGGAGGGAGAAGGAAAGAGAGATGTTGATGGGGTTGGCAAGAGAGTTTTTGACTGTTTTCCCAGACACCGAGTGTGACAAGCAAGGACAAAGAACACAAAATAAATCATGCCACCAGATTTTTCTCCACACATTGACTACATTACCAGTGCGCTCAGAAATTACAAAGTTATTGATTATAAAATCCAACAGAGCTGAATAAAGAAAATGTGGGGATACAAATGCCAGTCATATTTTCCTTTCCTTCAGGCAGAAAGATCCAGACTGTAAATCTGAAAATTGGCAAAAGATTAAGTTGGATTTATTTGGGTTTTTTTATTTTATTCTTATAGAAGGTTAACCTGTTGGAATATGCTGCCTGAGATCTTTTTAGTCTGGTTTAAGTATCGTAACCTTAACAATTACCATGAATATTGTTTTTATGGGCATCAGTCATTTGTCATCTGAAAAGCATTTTGAGTACATGCAATTGTCTTTCTTTTGTCACTGTAGCCTGTAATTAAACTTGACATCGTAGCTTATATAAATGAGCTTTTTGGCATAAATGATGATCTACCCTTCACTGTGTTGCTTAAAATGCCAGTTGCAGGCTATAAAATGCAGTGCGCATTTTATCCCAGAACCAAAACCATACCAGTAATGTTGAGAATAACCTTATCATAATTTATTTATTAGAAGTGTCAAAAATATATCAAGGTTAAAAAAAAAAAATTCACACCCCCAATATTAACAACGCAAGACTGTAGTTCAGAAATGTAGATATTATTTTTATGATTTTTTCTTCAGCTATCTTACACACATGTAATAAAAGATGAACTAATTTTTTTTTTTTTTAACTTAAATCCCAGTTCAGCAAACTATTTTGAGAGAAAATAGGCAAGTTTGTAGCTATATATAGATGCTTGCATATATTGCTGAATCAAGGCTGGTGGCTACAAATACTATTGGGAAAGGTAAGATTTATATTGTACACACATTTTTTAGTTCATTTCATAATCCAATTACTATCAGGTCTTTTTGTTTTGAATTTTCTATTTTGTTAATTTTATCAGATTCATATCTGAAATCGATTGTGTTGGTTCAATAGTTATCTCAAATATAGAACTGATAGCCAGTATCAGCTGATAGTAGCATTAGCTGATATAAATCCCTGAATTTTCAAAAAGTTATGCACTTGAAGAGTGAAAACTTAATGATTTTCTGCTATGAATTTACAGATGTGGCAAACACTTTGTATTCTAATCCTGGGTCAAGTTGTCTATTTAAATCTAGGGGAAAGGGTTTTTATATCTATGTATGTATGTATGTATGTATGTATCTATCTATCTATCTATCTATCTATTTGGATAGATAGATATATCTATCTATATATGCAAGAGAAATATTGTTTGTTTTTAAAAAGCAAGGAATGTAAACTGGAAAACCAGATCCTGAATTTGCACTAGTCATTCCATCCTAGATTTTGCCATTATTCCTTATGTTTAGATGGCCCTAAAGTATGTGGATTTATAAAATCTATCCTGTTGAAGCCTGACTGATAGTAGTATTTCCTTTATATGAAAAATAAATACCTATTTAAAATGAAAGCTGTGCAATGCAATACACAATAAATGTAATAGAAAATATGGAAATGTCTTTTCTTTTACTAGATGGCTTATATGTTATGGATTCCCACTATGCAACTTCTATTTGCTTTCCTATCAATGTTTTTGTAAAAGGTAGCATGTTCTGTTAGAAGAGAATTTGACAATAAAATGACTTTCAAGGAATAGTACAGAAAATTTTAGGGAGAAAATGCATGGGTAAAACACAGTATTACCCTGAAAAAAATGCGAATATACTCTCTTCCTTATGAATACTGCAAATAAAAACATTTTGATCCTTTTGGTGGAAACATTGCTAACTCTTATGGCTGACTGAGTATAGGCTGTAGGATTTAGTTCATAATTGTACTGAAAGAAAGATAGATGATGATAATCTGAGACAAATGGGGATGTGGATTTTGTGGAAGAAAGAATACAACATAGATGAAAATGTTAATGATCATTTTTATCACCAAATGAGAAGACAAAAGCAAGTTTTGTTAGAAGCGATCTGTGCTCTAGCTGGAATGTATGACTGCTGATTGTAACTAACTCTTCCTGAATGGCAAACAGGGGTCTTTAAAGAACATCGATGGTAAGTCTGTATCACTGATATAACAGCCTATTTGCATCACATGCCATCAGAATGATGCAAATCAGCCTCAAAGCATCACCTAACAACTGCTGTGGGATTGTGATGACAGAACCATGTGCAGGCAGTGCTTGAAGCAAATTCAGCCTCCCTCCTTCCCCTGCTAGAGAAGCAGCCCTGGCAAACGAAACTCCCCTCCCCCAGGTATAGCCCTGGGCTCAGCATGGTCGACCAACATCCCCCTGGAAATCTGGCTTTTATGTACTTCTGTATTCTTCCCCTTTGATAAACAAATAAACAAACAATGCTGTCCTCTCTGGGAAAACCCTGTATCTTGGAAGCCTCTTTACAAATACAAACAAAAATTCATTTTCACCAAAGGCTGTTATTAAATGGAGCATCAAGTCTCTCTAACCAGAGAGACAAAATTTTAGCAAGTAATTTATTAGTGTTTTTCCTTTCTCACCAGGTCATGGACCACTTCCAACCTCTCCTTCTTCCTCTACTCTTCTCCCTTGCCAATGGACCATCACCTCACCTCACATTGCTGCACATGCAGCAGCATCGCTAAAACCTTGTGGCCCATCACTCACAGAAAGCTGCAGTGTGTCAACCTGTCTGCACCAAGAGATAGTGGTACACATCCTCCCCATTGCTTTAGGAAGCGATGTTTCTTATTTTTTTCTAATTCTAGTTTATTAAAACTCACAGAATTAATTACCTGTGCTGAGCACCTGCCAACTTGCAACAAAATTAATTTTAACAGCCTAATTTATACACTGTTTCTTCAAGCTTCTGAAATTAAGTCAACTCTGTTACTCTAACCTTCTCCTCCTCCCATTGCTGTTGTTCTCAGCTCCCCATATTTAATTCTAATTACAAGCGGGGGAAGGGAGCTTTTCTGTCCTCAGAATGCACAATTTCATGAGCTTTAATTGAGCCTCAAGTGTTTAGCTACCTTGAATATCTAAGTAAGACCATTCATCCCTTTTCAATAAACAATATACTATTGAAAGCAAGAGCTCACATCAGGTATCAAATTATTTCCTTCTTTTATTCTTGTGAGAAATCCACTCCAATAAGGGTACTGAAGCACAGCTGTGAAGTGTAAAAACCAGTACAAATTCAAAGTTGCTTATTCTGGCTATTAATATTTTGAATGCAATTTTTTATCACCTACAAAAAGTAGGTCATAAATGAAACCTCAAAATAATAATTTATCATTATTTTTGGAGCAACTGGTGGTTGTTTTTTTTCTGAATAGAACAGTGATTGTTTTTAACAGCAATGTGAACAGATCTTCCACACACGGACAAAGAGGGCTATGTAAGGACACCTGATTTGTCTTCTTGCCGTGAAACTGGTTCTTTTTTTTCTTCAACAAACCAGTTGCCTGTCTCTGGGTTCTGATAACTAGTGTAAGAATCAAAGCTACTGGAAAATGAACATGAAAAATGAAATCTGTACCGGTGACAGCAAAATGAATAGGGCTAAAATCTGCTCAGCCGGATTGTGTCATGAAGTTGAAATGAAAGCTAGTAAAAAATCATTTAAATAATAAAATTTCTTGGAGAGAAAAAAATAAAAAATCCTGCCCTTGATTTAGCTCTGAGGAGATAAACCTAAGGAGATAAATTAAATAGGTGCTAATGAATGGGTGCTGTTCTTATGAAGTTCTGACCATGCCTTGAATACATAAACAAAGAGCACGTAAAGACCACAATAAAGAATAAATGAAACAATGAACAAACAAAACAAAGATAATGCAAAGGATGTAGCAAAAAGCAGAAATATAATTCTGTGTCAAAACTGCTATATTTTATTGGCTTTTTGTGAATCTCAAGTCCTCAACTATAAAACAATTTATCTCTTCCTTCGTTAAATTAAAAATATAAATTCATAAAGGAACATACTACTTTTTAATTTGCCTTTTTAATTATTATTTATTTTTAAACTGATTTGCACAATATAGTACCTTTTCCTCAGGAATGGCAGACACGGTCAGAATACAGGGATACTGGGGTACTGGTCAGATAACACTGAATTCTAGATAAAATACTGATTTCTAGAGTAAACTGCCATGAAATAATAGATGGGCTTTCAGAGGCTGTGGGACAAAGAAGGACTTGCATCACAGGAGTGTTTTTCAGGAAGGGGGACAGATTTTCAATGACCAAAAATTAGGGCAAGGAAGGCTGTCTCTTCAGTTGCAAACATATTTGAGACTGTTAGGATCCTAAACACCTGAGAAATCATAGCTGTAGACTTTCAGATTTCTCTTCCAGGATCATTAATATTTCTAGCACCATAAAGCTTTGAAGGTACTTCTTAATTTAAAAAATCTCATGTTCTTTTCTTTTGCCAGCATAAGTACTGCTAACACCACTTGACCAAGCAAAGATTTAATGAAATCTGATACCCATATTGAAAATAGTACTACAGTGGAAGGACTTGTTCTAAAAAAACATTATTCATATTTTAAATCAACTGCTATTAAACTATTTACTTTAATTAACTTATAGACAAACTTTAAGATCTTCTAAAAACCTTCTCTGGTGTCCTTAGAAGCTGAAGGCTCAAGTGGTTTAATTTCATTACATTGTGTTCTGGTATCTGACATGATAACCCAAAACAATTAGCATTTGACTTCATGAGGATTTACATGACGAGATATGCACAGTTAATTATTCTACTGCGGGAGTCTATATGTGGTACAAAAAATGTGAATGGTAACCTTTACTTGGATTTTTAGAGCAAGCTAATTTTTAGTGCAACAGCTGTGGATTTTGAGTAATTATGCGATCTCTCCCACAAAGGTAACGAGCAATAACTAAGGACACTCACCTTTTTATTCTTCTACTCAGTCACTTTTGTTTCCCTGCAAGAAGCAAGATGCCTCTCTAAGTTCTGAAAAATAGCTTATAAGCTGGCTGTAAATGACCCAGATGTTTCTGCAGTTCCTTTGGGTTAGTTTACAACTAGTCTCACAAAGGGCATCTAGATCATCAACAGTACTGCAACATCACAGGAAGATATTTTCAGTGTTAAGTTGGGTTTTTTGGTTTTTGTTTTTGGGGTTGTTGGTTTTTTTTCTTTTTTTGTATCTCAGGAAAATTAGCACAACAGTTGCTAAACTTTGGGGCCACTACATGTACTCAGCCTCAGGATGCAATAGATTTTGTTTAGCTATTTTGATTTAAGGTTTGTTTGTCTGTTATACCTCATCTCCTCTTCTGCAGTCTGTCCTCTTATCTGACAGCGTAACCCCAGCGATCCTAGTGCAATGTTGTAACTGGGACTGAAAGAAAACTTATACTTTAAACTTTAGTCTTCTCCACATTTGCACTTTCCATACATGCTTTAAATATCTGTCTTCTTATTTACACCTGAAGTTTCTCTAGATGTTTTGCTGACAGATTTAATTCCTGCTCCCCTTTTCCCAATGTTTACCTCAAAGGTATTTCTGAAAATTGAACTAAACTAATTCCTCTGCTAGCCAGTATTCTTCTTCAGACCTTATGATGCATATAGTACAAAATCATTCTATGAACTGGGTGTGAAGGGAAAGGCTGCTGTTTTTTGAGATGGAGAAGAATTCATGAAATTTGATTGCTGCATATGAAAACATTTCTTGCTCTGTTGTATGGTAGATTCTGTCTACACGGTTAACAGCAAAGGTATCCTTTATGCACTGGCATGTGAACCGTGCTGCTAACTTGTTGGTGAATTCTTCAGCATAGTTTTGACCTGAGCCAAAAAATGCTCTCCCAGCCCAGGTCCATGCACAGATTGAAAGAGAGCCTGGGCCAGGAAGCCTGCATGATGGTCAGCTTGCACACAACTGTCCTCCTGGCCTGGAGGGCTCGGTCGCAGTGGATGCAAGCTGTGTTGTGGTAATTTGCCTTGGGGATATAGAAATATTTGTGGCTCATTTTGGTTACCGGCTGGGACAGAGGCAAGAAGTCCAGCTGGATAATTCATAATATGCTCATCTAGTTCTAATACATGAGACAGTAAAATTCATTCTGTGTTCTTTACAGCGTTCTCCGGAGATTGTCAGTGCAATGCGCAGGCGTGTAGTATGTTAACTCAGAATTGCTTTCTGGGTGACATGTAAATTGAAAGCCTGTTGGAATACAATTCTCATACAGTTTCCTTCTGCTCATATTCATTTTAGTCTCCCTCTCGGTTTGGATTGTTATTGCTAGGTTGTATTCAAGCAAATGAACTCAGCACAAGCAGTATCGTACAACTGGTTATTCAGAGGCAGTTTAATTTCATCGATGACAAAATCTGAGAAGGGAAGCTCTTCCTTTTTGCCTTTGTGCTGTGAACACATATGTTTTGCCGGGCAGGTAGAAAACAAGAAAATAGGATCCTCTAGTTGATTACAGGATTAATTCAAAAGTGAATGGAAAGACTCCCATTCATTTAAGCGGGCTATATATTGGGCATTACAGTTACTTAGAGAAGAAAGGATGAAAGGCTCATGAGCAGAGGCTTGTGATCTTCCTGAGTGTTTTAAATGTTTACAAAGTATTGTATGAATATTTTTCTGGTAAGTGAATACGGCCTGCTTCACGTTATGAATTTATTCTATCAGCTTTGATGTTAAACACTTTAAACAAGGTAAGTGTCAACTCTGTCAGGACAAAATAATTTAGTATTTTAACTAAGTCCTCACGTGAATGTATTGTGACGTTTATGAAACTTGTAACAGCAGCTTTTCAGGCAGACATAAAAGAAAATAAGAAGCTCTTTAGAACTCCGAAGCATAAAATCAAATTAAATACAATTTTAAAAATTTCTTTTGGACTAATTAATCTTAAACTGTTTCACTGTGTCAGAGAACATGGTTTCCTATCTCTTCTTTTTCTTGTGTTTAGTAAATTTGTTTTCTGAAAGTCAACCCTTTTGAGTGTAAAGTGATCACGCTCAGTTTGGGTAAAAAAGTGGAAATCACATGCTTTGTGGCCCAGTTTAGAAAAAAACCCAAGTTTCTCCTGTTTGGAAGGTTTGTTTTAAACTGACCAATTGGACTATTCCCTCCCATGTCACATTTAGCACCTCTCATTGGTTGTAAAAGTTTCTCGCAAGCGTCCCGTTGTTAACACAACTTCTTCATTACTGAGCTATTGAGGAATGATAATTTAAAAATTACATCAAAGGTGATGTTATCCTGAAAAATTACTCTAAAAAAATAGCTAGGTAAGGTTTTGCATTACCAAATCTGAAAGATTTCTTACTTAAAGATGGATAAAATACAGATTTGTGTTTTTAAAATTGATGGTCAAGCAAAATGGTCTCTGAAAACCACTGAAGAACTGGAATTCTTATATTTTTGCATGTCACTGAAGGTAACAGTAATATAGAAGTAGAACTGAAGGTGCAATGTGAACATAAGGGACTGGATTGATATCACTGGAAGTGCAATTTGGCATGAAAAGTCTCTAACTGGCTGTGACTCCTAGGAAATACGAGAATGCATGCTGGCTGTCAGAGTGGTTCTACTGGGTTGTCAGAAACAATTCTATTTACTTGGGAACTACGTAAATTAAGGTGTAGATTATGGGTGGATAACAAATGAGCTTCACTGATGTTATTACCCTTTGGTTTTCAGGGCAGTTGGTTTTCAGGAATTGTTTCTACACTGAAAATTCCACATGGGTTTAATTTTAAAACATGGAATGTGCAGTGTGCTCTCTTAAATGAAATTAAATGCTCTTGGCAGGTTTGAGGAGATACGATGATGAGACAACTGCATTAACAATGAAGCAAAAACTCTTTGGCTACGACATAACAACAACGTGCTGTATGTTCATTTCAACTTATTACATAAAGATAGCCAAGTTTTTAGATCTCTATTTGGATTGTTACAAGTAGAAATATTTGGTTGCATTAGCATACTAATGAGTATACCTGTTTGGAGAAGAATAAAGGATACAAGAGCCAAGAGTCAATTAGAGTGATGAGCAACCTATGCTAGAGTGTTCCAAAGGTCCTGAGTCTTCCTAACTTTAATTTATTTAAAAGTTCACTGTGAGGACTGTGTGAGTAGCTGGAGGCAATGAGCCAGGATTGATAAAGAAGAGGTGGCTGAGCTAAGCATAAGGGTTACATGAGTCAGCAATTACTGCAGCTAAAGAGAAGAGTAGTTCAGAGCACAGTTGAGAGGGAGCTCCCTATGGAGTTTTGAGAAAAAGAGGAGGTGTCCAGGCACTGACAAAGGCAAGGAGTTGAAGGAGCTTCCTTGAAGAGATGGTATGACATAAGAGTGTAACAGAATGGATACTGATACGTTCAAGACAGTAGAGCCTGATATGTGAGACTTCAAATTCCTATAAGAGGATTCAAGTGCAGACAGTGCAAACTGATGTCCTGATCGAAAAAATACCAGGAAAAGCCCTCATTGGGTAGACAGAAAATAATACCTTCAGTTGCCCCTTAATGCTACATGGGTAAAAACCTGTTGTCAAATAATTTTTTCCTTTAGGAAAATGTGATTGTCACTTGAGTATCTACTCTTAAATCATATCATCTGTTCGCTATATTTTAAATTTTGATCTCATTTGCTAACAATAAAATTGCTGTAATTTTAGGGAGTTTCCACAGCAATCAAAATTATGACTAGAATGAGAAGTTCAGTCACAAAGCCTGCAGTTGTCTTTCGCTTAGTCTATCTGTGATGATTATAATCCTGCCATATGAAAACAGTCCATCTTCTTGTCTGGGATATTGATGTCATCAAATATTCCTTCTCTGCATAACCGTAAGAATTCCATTCCTATACATGATTGACTGAAACCATTGAAGAAATAATAGCTTTGTAATGCTACTACAACATTGCCGTATGTCAATTACCCTTATTCTTTCTATATTTATCTTTTAATCACAGTTGTTTATGTAGGTCTTAAAAATCTTTATATAAGAATAATGATACCAGGAAAAGGACGATTTTGTCCCTAAGAGCACCCTCATTTTCAAGCATGCCCATTTTTTCTCAAAGAACAGTGTCTTTTAAGATTAGCAGTACAGAGACAGTGAAAAATAGTCCCTTTTGAGAGAAGTAGTTTAAGTCAAAATAGAAATAATCCAGGAAAGAGAGTGGTCATCCAAAGTCTTCTCATACCACATAACTTTAGTTTATTTTTCAAAAATAATGGATAAAGTAATTTTTTTAAAAGAGACATTACAGCTACACCTATTTGTACTTGCAAACAAAATGGGTTAGAAAGCATTCACTCATCCTGTGGCCAGCTGGAATGATGCAGCAAATGTCTATATTAGTAAAGTTCTCTGTACTGCAAAATCAGGTGGCCGCATACAAACAGCCTGTTGTCACCAGTGCCTTGCCAGTTCTAGCTATCCTAAACACAGGGCATTGACTGGGATAATGTTAGTTAGTGTGGCACAAAATTGTGCCAGGAGGCGTGCTAATGCTTCCAGAGTATGGATGACTTCATGCCAATGCTTGGGGTCATGCCCACGTACAGAGGCATGTAGAACACTTTGGCCTTGTTCTCTTATCCAAAAAAACACGTGGTGGGTTTGAGCAAATGTGGTGGGCTGTGGTAAGCAGCTGAGCACCAACTCAGTCACTTGCTCACTCCCCCCAGAAGGATGGGGGAGAAAATCAGAAGAGCAAAAGTGAGCGAAAATTGTGGATTTAGCTAAAGACAGTTTAATAAGTGAAAGAAAAAAAACCTTCACCAAGTGATGCAAAAGCAATTACTCACCACCTCCCACCTGCAGACTGTTGCCCAGCCAGTCTCCAAGCAACAGCTACCTTTGAAAGACCACCACCAGATGTATTGCTAAGGGCATTGTCATATGGTGTGGGATACCCCTTTGGTCAGTTGGGGTCAGCTGTCTCAGCTGTGTCCTTTTCCAGCTTCTTGCCCACTCTCAGCCTACTCGTTGGCGAGGCAGCTGAGAAATGGAGAAGGTCTGGACACTGCGTTAAGCGCTGCTCAGCAATAGCTAAAACATCATCGTGTTAGCAACACTCTTTCAGTACAGAAATACAAGCCACAGCACCATGCAGACTTCTGTGAAGAAAAAACCCTACATTCCAGCCAGACTCAGTACAGGAACCTAACACTGAAACCAAGTGGAGCGCAAGCAATATTTTCAGTGGAGAGAAGACAGAGGAGATTGCTTTACATCTCTATACCAGATCATGTCACCCTGTGCACTTGAAAGTGAAAGTAGAGAGAGTGGCGAAGAACAGAATCTCTAATTTGGGCAGCTGACAGTGCCCTAGTTCACGTACAATAGTCAATGCAAACTGATCATGCAACAGCATCATAAATCATATTAATTCCCCTTATGGTCATGATATTATTTCGCCATGCCTTTTAATGCATTAACCATGTGTTGTTTCAGAAGCCATCTATGTCTTTATTCACTTCATGTAGAGATCCATGTAATGGTCTGAAACTGTCTCATCTCCAGGATGAAATTTCAGCTGGAAGAAGGAAATTCCTAATAGAGGGCTCTATTTTATGGAAAACATAGCTAAAAAAAAATTAAGCTATAAATTTAGAGTAATTCTAAATACAGGAGGTGGAAAACATTGAGTAATTATGGGTTTCTAATGATATTAATGAAATTTCAGTCATTTTCACATAGAAGAAAGATGGTATAGCAATATATGCACGTCCACATTGAGGAAATCAAAGGAGTTAGTTCTCGGGATACTTTGCATCTCTGTCTGACCATCAGTTCTGGTCATTGTATACATGGCTACTGGCATGATGAGTAATTAGATAATTTATGGCAGTTGAAAGAAAAAAGCAACAGTATCTACAACTAGAGAGAAGAGGTTGTGACCACACATGTATATGGAAGATTGACTAAGAATGGGAAAGAGAACAATAGGTTAAAAAGTCAACTTCTCCACTCAGTTAATATTCTGACACTAGTTTCCATTCATCACTTGCACATGAAAGAAAATGTCAAGATTTTTTTTTTATGAGGTGAAACCACTTATGCTGTTTATACCTTTACACTGTCTTCCAGAAAGGAGGAAATTCTGTGAGGTACCACATTCATTCAGTTCTCTTTATCTGCTGTGTTAAACCAGTAGTATAAAAGGTTTGTGATAATGACAACATAATGTTTATGACAAAGCAGTGCAGAATCTTTCACAACGATTCTTTTAGTGTGATTATAAAAATTCAGAAAGTTGTGATAATTAAAGAGGAACACTATAAAAACCTACGTCTTTTAAAGTAACAAAGAATGAAACGGTTTTGTAGAGTGATCAGATGTAGCAGGAGGAGTCATAACTAGTAAAAACTCGTATATCGTATTACTTCAAGCCAGATTTCTTGATTAAGGAGATGAACAGTCTTTTTACTGGCTTTAGCTTTCTTGCCTGTATTCCACTTCCCTCTGTTTCTTCTCATGAAGCCACGGAAAATGTTTAGCTGGGTTAGTCCGTACTTGGGATGTAAGATGAGATGAATGTACTTCTGTCCACACAGTCTGGAGGGGTGTTTGGATACTATTTGGACAGCACCGATTCCTCAGAGATACCAGCAAGCACAAGGTTCTTTTTCCTATATGCTATAAATATATTCTTCCTATGGGCATCACTGTAACAAGCATTGTTAGGACCTCAAAACTCTCTGTAAGGCCTTATATCTGCTGGTTTCACCTTGGCTTAACTCCTAGGTACTCTATGAACATGAGCCTCTTGTTGGAGAAAAAAGGGGCTTCCAAAAGAGAAAGGAAAAAATTTGTGGAGGGACACTGGAGAGAGTGCACAGAGATTTCAGCAAGATAAGCTACAGAGAGAACTAGTGCTTAGCAACATGATAGCTTTCTCCAGGTAGGCTTTAGCTAAGTTCTTACATAAAGCTTGTCAAGGAATTTGAAGAGCTTCCCATTAAAGATACCTAGAGCAGTAAAAGAGTTACAGTGTCTTGAAGTTTGCTGTTTCACCGAGAACAAGGGAAACAGAAAGTTTACATGGTCAGTTTGAAGAAGGTCATACTTATTTCTGAGCTGTGGATATATAAGCAGCAACAAGAGGAAGCAGGCAGTCTACAAAGCCCCCATGTTGAACCCTTGTTTAAACTGTACTTTTTTCTTGTGTGTATTTTTCACGTCGAAGAAGATGGTCTGAGATTCCAATATTTATTTGGATTATTCAACCTTCTGCTCCACTCACAACAGAACAGTGGCCACTTGCACACGCACAGTAAAGATATTAATGCTTGATAAGAAGGTGATCTGTATTCCGTAACAAAGTGTGTGAGATCACTGTATGACAGAACATGTATTTTACCAAAGAGAGGACGGACTTAAATAGAGCTACATCTTTATTGCTTTTAGGTCAGGGGTTTGAATTCTAAATGCTCTGTGCATGACTCAAACTGTAGCTTCTTTAAGAGAGAAGTCACCAGTGCTCTCCCTCAGTATTGGTGCAGAGCTGAGTGCTCTGGGACGCCTGATAAACATGACTGTTAATAATGTAATCAGTCAGGGCGATGCCTTGACAGAAGTTTAATTCTAGTAATGTCCTTACCCCAGGAGATTTACCATAGCTTTGGGGATCAGTACAGCAGTGAAACCCAGGTAGGAAAAGAGCAAGGCTTGTTTTATATAGTAGCCAAAGGGCAAACAGAACTGCTCAGTTTACAAAACTGCTGATTTATCGTCACCCCACACACCAGAAGAAGAACCAATTTTGCAGTGCTACTTACCCAAATCTATCAGGGCTTAATAAATTACTCATGTGATTCTGACTGCCTCTTGTCATCAATTTTACCTCTAGTCAGCTTTAAGTGCGATGCCATTTCCTGGTTCTCTCCTTCATTAATATTACCTTCTCAACCCAAGCTAGGAACATAGTTGCTAAAGATAAATTGTTTCCAGCCCTTGAAGGTGGTAATGCTGTGACAGCTTTAAGGTAAGTGCTTGCTACTAATTACTTTAGAACTACTGTTGAATCAACTTCAGCCAGATGAGGCAGATATTTTGTGCAGTTTTTATTTTTTTCCTCTCTCTCCCTCTCCTGTAAATAACTTCGCTATTTTTAGCCATTAAATTAATTTTAAAGAATATTTTGGCCTATTTTATTCTACATTTATTTGGCCAATTGTAAGGCAGCTTTCTGTCTATATGTGGCATAAAAGCATTGGTTGATATTACTAATGTGTTTTTTTAAAAAAAACTTTTCTGGTGAGAACACTCATTCTAATTACTCAATTGATCATGTACATTTCATATACATTTCAAAACTTCCTCTTACAGTTTCTTATTCTAAATAACAAACCCTCTATTATTAAATTCTCAGTTAAAGAAATTGCAGAGTTTGTAATATTTGTAAGAGAATGGCTGGTGCTTAAAAATATAAGCACATTCTGATGGAGCTGAAATGATGACACTTTGGCTTGGATCACAGCACTCTGGTTTTTGTGTGAAACAACAGCCAACAGGATGCAGCCGATCATCTGTAATTTTGTCAGAGTGTTGGATACACATGAATCAGTCTAATCTGCGGTGCTTTTTAAAATTTACTTCCAGTTATTGTGAGAGACTGTAAAGACAAACAACTCAGGATACTAATAATGTGATTTGCATTCAAATAAAATTTTAAGAGTTAGAATTAGGATTTTTTTTTTAATGTCATTGATACATCACAAAATTGAAATGTGGAACTCACTGCTTTAGGATTTGAAAATAGGCAAAGAGATAAATGAGTTTAAACTGGATTAGAGAGTAGGCTGACTGCTGGATGCTCTGGATGCTGTCCTGGCTCAGAAAATCTTTAAATTGCCAACAGGAAAGGTCATATCAGAGATAGGATCATTCATTCCCTTTTCCTATACTATTTCCTATATGTCTGGTTAATGCAGTCCGCAGTGCGAGTAAGGCAGATCACTGAGCTGATCCCTTACTGCTGTTCTTATGTTCTAAAACTGGCAGGTAGCAAAATTATACCAGATAATTTTAAAAATCAGGTCAAATCATGAGGGATAAGAATTCTGCCACTGTGAAGAAAATTCCTTTCATCTACGTAGTTGTGAAGAAGAGGTACTCCTCTTCTGGTCTGTTTACACAAGGGTCCAAGATCCTCAGTAAAACTCTTCCATGCAGGTAATCCAAACCAGGACCAGCTGCTTTCGCTCCTATACTGCCCAGGAATACCATCCTGACTTCAATTTAGCCACCACTCTTCAGTCTTACCTACTTTTCCTCCAACAAATAATATAAGTTTCAGACCTACTGTTCTTACCTGGAATACTTTGACTTAATATAACTGAACAGGACTTTATAAAAACAAATTTCCTCTACTTTCATACATGTTTCTCTTTTCCTCTGAATTTCATGGTTTTTTTAGTCAGCCTGTTTCACAGTTCTCAGGGTAGTCCTATTTCCTGCTTGTTTGAGGGCTTTTTTCATACAGAAAGAGGAGAGGCAAGTGTATAATGAACTAGAACCATAAACCTTCCAAAATAAGGAGAGCTTAGGTATAAAGTGTAGTATCAGAAACCACTTTTTAAGGTACTGAAAACTTGTAAATCTGCAACTGCAGCCAGTGAAACTGTTAGCTGGCTGGCTAACCTTGGACAATTTTTTTTCTTTCCCTGTCTGTACTTGCATCCTCCCAACTATAAAACAGTAATGATGACACACACAGCACTATCCTAAAACACTCAGACTCAAAAAGGAATAATTACTTATCTATGCATATTTAGAGTAATCTGATTTCAAGTAGAAGTTTTCTTTCTTTTTTTCCTAGTAACTTTTTCTTAAAGAAAAGGAAAGAAGTGTCTGAAATATCTGTTAAAGGGAAAGGTCAAACATAAAGCAACCGACCACCTACTCTTCCAAACTCCACAGATGTTTTTATGTGGATGTCCTGGTTTTAGATAAACCGGTTTGGTTTGGTTTTGATGGACATTTTCAATAAACCAGTTGTGATGTATTCCTCCCATTTACATCAGCACATCTCACTGGCTGTGGAGCTTTGGTGGGCTCACCATTTCTTTAAGAATGACGTGCAGACGGAATTCTCTCTCTTTTCTCTCCGCCGGCCCCAGAGGCCGTCTCTCTCTCTCTCTCTCTTTCTTTCCTCCTTTTTGCACATGCACCGCCGTCTCTTCGCCAGCCCTGGAGCTGTCTCTCTTTCTCCTTCTTTCCTCCTTCTCACCGGTGCTCAGACCTGCTGATCGACCCTGCCGCTTGCTGCCTGCCACAATCCTATGCCATTGTGCCCTGGAGCCACTGGTCTTTTGCTGCTCCGCCCCACTGCTTCCGCCCCGCACATGGGACTGCCCTCATCGTTGCTGACCGCCGCTGCTCTTTCGCTGCTCGGATCCTCGCCACCAGTGCTGTTTCCTGATGCCTGCGACCTGTGGCTCGGCTCCTGCCTGCACATGGACCTGCTGTGACTACCGTCATGGATCAATTCCGCTCCCGGACCTGCCGGCCACGTGTCCCGCTATTTTGAACGGCCTGGTAGTTTTTTGTCGCCTTTCACTTTTGTTTCCTTCACCATGGTTTAACCCTCACTACACCAGTTTTCCAATCCCATATAAATCTGTTAATGTCTCATTTGTTTTTCTGTATATAATATTTTTCTATTCTTGTTAAACCTGTTTTAGTTTCCCAAACTTAAGAGATCTCACAAGCTTTTTCTTTCTTCTTATCTCTTCTCTCAACCCTTTCTCCCACAACAGGGGAGAGGCTAATTAGAGAGAGAAAGAACTCGTCCCATAACTGGCAAACCTTGGCCAACCAGTGACAGTGGCTATGTTTTATCTTTCTATCAATATCTTTCACTCAACAGAATAATGCAAGAAGGGGGAGAAAGAGATAGAGATTTAAAAAAAAAAAATCTGAATAGCCTAGAATTTGTTGCCATAGAGACTAATTCAGACACTATAAAAATAGCTCTATATATTGTTGATGTCGCTATTTTGCTTTCTGGTATTCTACCTGATTGAAGTAGACAGCCTCAGCAAGACATTCAGAGTCATCAAAAGCAAAACAGCAAGTCCGTGGAGGCTCTTCCAGGTTACTTGAATCTGTGGCTGTCTCCAAACATGGGTTAAATTACTGATTCAATATCTAATAACATAGCTCCTGGAAGCCAGGTCAAGAAATTTGGGTCTTTACAGCTGTTTTGTTGTCTGACAGCTTCCTGGCAATTATATAAATTCTCTTCTTTCAAAATATAAAAAAAATCAAACCACCAGAAAAATAACTCTTCATAACCACTGGAGTCTTTTTCAGGGACAAAGTTGCTGTGCTCTTGTTTTAAAATTGTTTTGTGTACCTGCTTATGTTTTTTGGTGGATTTTTTTTTTTTTTTGGTGAGTTGAAAAAATAAGTAGCATTCTTGAAATTGTTGATTGGACATACATATCTCTCATAGTCTTCTCACACATTTGTAGCCAGTAAAAGCCATCTGGAGATGTTTTTTTTTTTATCAATGGGAGTTTAAAAAATTTATGAACAGGACATTAATTTAGGATTAATTTTCTGTTAACAGAAATACTGAGTTTTCCACTCAATTTTGACATAAGAATCATTGCCCAGTCCTTCTTGTATGTAATAGACATATTTCTTTGAATTCTACTTTTTAAAAAATGTATCTCTTCTACTTTAATTTGTAAAATAAGTTTTTAGGAAACAAATGTTTCAGTCACTGAAATAGACAACTTCAGAAAAACAATTCTGAAATGAATAAAGAGGAGTAGGGAGATATATATATGTTTTTAATAAAAAAACACAGCTGAGACTAATTGCTGCACTGCTTCCCACTCTTCTTGTGGTTTAACCCCTTTAAACAGGACCATGAAGCCTTGCATTTGTTTAGTTTATCCTAGCCTTTGGACTGGTTCACCTTGTTCTAATCCTATTTTTCTATCCCCTGGTTTGAAATTGACATGACAGGCATACTTATACATCACTTCTTCCCGAGGTGAGGGATTTGAGACATTTATTTTGATGCTTTAGCAAAGCAGCTAGAATTAATGAAATTATATGGTGATAAATTTTAATGAAATAAACTTCCTAGTGAAACTGAAAGGGGCAGGTCTTCGCTCTCTGTGCTTTTTTGTGCTGACAAGGGAGTCATTCACCATAGGAAATTCTAAAGCCATAGTAGACAGAGATTTCATCCTGTAGTGCTGAGGTTTGGTCAAGTTAGGTTTGCAAAGCTCACTTGCAGGTAGGCCTGGGTTAGAGCTTCCTGCTAGTTAGAGATGGGTTTGAGAGCAAAGCTCACCCTGCTCAGCAGTTTTCGTCTGTTTCGTCTGGGCAACAGATTTGTTTTGACTTATACTTCTTATGTTGGGAAATGTCAGTCTTACCGCTGGAAAGAATCATGCCATCTAAAGGAGGAATAAATAAAAAGAAACCTTGCCACACTGCTGCGGGGATGAATTAGCAGGGCAAGAGGAAGCTTCTGCAGGAAGCTCAGCTCTGTCTCTCTGCAGTGATGAAGGCAAGATGACAAATGGCTATGTGCTAAAGGCCAGTGTGAGGGCTTTGCTCATCTAGAGACTTCAGCAGCATCAGTGGCTTGTAGTATAGTTGGCAATCTCAGGCAACTGTTCTGACGTATGCCACGGGTGACATTGCTGAAGACCCTATGTGTCCCTTCCCAGAGTGACAATGGAAGAAAAGGATACAATAAAATACAAGGGACTTTTCATATTAATAGGCTAGGGAGAAAGAATGATAGATTTGATACAGACAGACTTATCGAAGAGTTCCAGGAGGAGAAGGGGGAGAAAAAAGAAAAAAAAAAAGCAGCTTTTAGCTGCTGCAGTTCAGTCTTGCTGAACCCTGGAAGGGTTCTGTTAAAAGCAGATACTAATAAAAGACAAGATAGCTGATAGCATCAGACATACTAGTTTGCCAGCACAGCTTTATTTAGACTCAGATCTCACACTAGGAAATGTAAGGTCTCAAGGAGTCTTAAAAAATAGCAACATAGTTTATATATATTAGCAGTGTAAGAGGGATTTTATCAGGTAATATTGAGGAAAAGAAAAAGTCACAACTCTGAAAGAATTAACTGAAGCCCATCAGGAAAGTTGTGCATTTGTATGGAGACACAGACAAGAACATGCACTGTCTGTAGCTCACTGGACATTAATCTGAATGTCAGTGACAAAAGCATTCTCGCAGTCAGTTGTTAGTGTAGGTTCCCGGCAAATCCACCTAGCTAAAGAATCTGCTTCATTGTACGCATGCATCAAAGCCCTTGTCAGGAAGCTGCGCATCTAATGGATGCTGGTCATAGATCTTCACCACCTGAGCACCTCCAGAACAGCCATAAAGACTGTCAAATTGCCAATGTCTTTCTACTCCTCTTTAACAGAACTGGTTGTGGCTCAGAGATGGTTTTATCTAGAGTTCTATGTATCCGAATATGTGACCAGGATGTGTACACTTACAGCAGAAATGTTAATGAATATGGTAGATTAAGAAATGCAGATTTGAGGTCCAACAAACTAATATTTCTCTGAATGAGAATATGAATTGGGAAATTCATAAGCATGACATGAATAAACAGGAAATTCAGGGTGTTTCTAATTTAAGACTATACCTGGCTATGACAAATAAATGGACAAATTTTTACACACTGTTTCAAATTCTTACATTTATAGAGTCACAGAGATGACTCAAAAAGGTCACAGGAACATACAAAATAAAAGAACTGTTCTAAGTCTCTAATTTTTTTTTTTTTACAGTCATTCTATAACAAAGGCAATGTTAGGCACAGCTTCTTGTGGTCATCATACCACAGACAAACACCAAACAGTTGGAAGACGACCAGGTGGCAGTTATGGCCATATGAAAAGCCTCTACAGAAATGGTCTGATAATCTCAAGTGGAAAAGGATCAGCAGTCAATTCTTTTCCTCTTGCATTTTAACATTAAAAAAGCCATAAATACTTGGTGGAATTCTTGGGCTCAAAATCCTTACATGACATTCTACATTAGATTTCAAGATTTTGCTGATTTTTTTTCAGCACTGAATGCAAATGCAAAAAGACTCACGGAAGCAGCCACTACCCACTGCTTAAATTAAGCAGCTATCAACAGAAGAAGAAAAGGTTTTAAAGAGAGATTTTCAGGTCTAAATTGACCTTGTCCTGGAAACAATCCCAGCATCTGACTGTTAATTTCAACAAATTTGAGATGAATAACTAACGGACTAGACTTGCCAGAAACCTGTCCAACTCTGCCAAAGAGGGAGGTATCTGTGAAGTCAGCATCTGAAAAGCTTACTTTTATATTGGAAGGACTGAATTGATTTGCACACAACTGATGGCCAGGTTTTGAAGAGACTGTCTAATCCATATTGTACTTCATGCAGAGATCTCTTCCAAAATTTGAGTAGTAACTTGCTCTGAGTGAGTTCAGTCACTAAGAGAATAAGGTGATGAAAGTAAGCAAATGAAAAACCCACCATGCCAGATTCTAGAAAAGTCTTTGACAAGTGGTATGCAGTGGTTTTAGTATTGGTTTAGACATTCATTTAGGGTTTGTTGGTTTGGGTTTGTTTGTTTGTTTGTTTATTTTTGGTTTTTTTCCTCGCCCAAATAAGAATATGTGAACGTTCCTGTAGCAGTGACTTCGCTAGATATATCAACTTGATTACAGTTTCAAGACCTCATCACACCATATTATATCAAAACCAAGCCAATATTTGCAAAATGCAGGTTATGTCTATACTGGCAAACTAACCAGGGACAAGCTGTGGGTCCAAGCACCTGGCAGGTGATTAGCCATACTGCTGAACTGCTAGCTTGACCCCTGCCATGCAACACCCCCCTTTACAATTCCCATCCCTCTCCATGGGACAGCGCAGGCCAACAGGCAGTATGGATGCAGCCTGCCTCTTCTGGAAGGCAAGTTTGTATGGATTGTCCTCAGGGCCAGAGAACATTTCCATTTAATTAATTATAGATGTATAGACAAAGCCCCAGGGTTTCTGAAATCCTTGTAACAAAACATGGATCTCATTTTCTCTCTCTGAAAACATTCTGATTAATGCCTCAAAGCTTAATTTAAAAGTCAAAAATTGCAGAAAGGTTTCTATAATTTCTTTTTGCCCCAACTTGCCTGGGTACCTATTATACGAAATATTACTGGTGGTCCCTCTCGCCCTCTTTGTTTGTGAAGTGGAAAAACTAATACTTCCCTCCAGAAGCACTGTCAAAACAAATAGATGTTTTAGATGTGAAACATCTAACATACGTAGATGTGAAACTCTCAGACACTGAATTATGAGAACCACACATACGTTTGATTAAGTCTGAAGATTATATGGAATTTTGAGACAAAGACTAGATTAAATACTAATATCTTCATGGAAAATGTTATATAAACAGACGGCTTACTTTGTCTTCTTCCAGAGACAAGCTGTCATGAAATAATTTATCTATATATTACATTTACATAATTTAATAAACAGGTTTTTTAGTAAAAGACTCAGATTCTTTTTCAGTTTTACAGATTCAGCAATACTAACATTTCTATTTCCTCCTTTACCTTGACTTTGCATTACCTGTGTGTGTTTCAACTAAATCTGGAATCTTTTCAGATTTTCTATAACTTGAACTTCTCTGGCCCTTGCATGCCTTAGTATTTATCCATCCACTTGATGAATAATCACTAAGTGCTGTCGTGTGTATATATATATATATATATATATACACTTGCTTACTATGAGTGCAAAGTGGGAGTAAATACTGTTGTTCTGGGTTTGTGGCACTTAGACCCTCTTTGCACAGGAATAAATGGTTATGTGGAGTCTTCGGCAGTAAAAGGTCAAGCCTTTTATTTAAGGCTTTCTGTCTCAAATTATTCACAGTGTAGGACTTTCAACTAAAATGCTTTGGATGTTCACAATGTGTTTGGCAGATTCTCGTAGTTTAACAAGACTTTTTCTTCACCGCTGCACATTTGTGTGAGATTACTACAGAATTAAATAAAGTTTGGGAATACAGCGAACTTCACAGTCTGAATTCTTGCAGTTTATTATTCTTCATAACTGCACAAAATGTATTAAGGTATTAGTACAGAAGCAATTAAACTGGGACATTATGCAAAAGTACATTGACCTTTCCTATTAAAATATCAGGGATCAATTATTCTCTTTATTCACTGCAGACAGGACAAAAAAGCTTATATGAAAGCACTGGAACAGGCTGCCCAGGGAGGTGGTGGAGTCCCCATCCCTGGAAGTGTTTAAAAGCCATGCAGATGTGGTGCTGAGGGACTTGTTTTAGAGACCCTGGCAGTGCAGGGTGTGTGGTTGGACTCGATGATCTTAAAGGTCTCTTCCAACCAGATGATTCTGTGATTCTGTGTAAAAATTAGGTCATCTAACAGGAAAAAGTTTTCAGTAGTGTAACATGGGCAATTATAGAATCATCAATATTCAAAGACAGACATTGTTTTTACAGGTTAGTCAGCAGGTATAAAGTCTTTCCAGATGCAATATGATGGATAAGATGATCTTAAACAAAAATTTGAAGAAGTATTATTAAAGCCTTTATGTAAGCAGTTGCATGTAAAAACTTTTTAAGTTCTACAGTATTCTCCGTGTTTGAAAGTTGTTCTCTATATTGAAATGGATGACTAGTATCAGTAAAAACTCACAAAAAAAGGCAAGACAGCAAGCACGTCAAAGTGGAGATGAGAAGACCAAATCTGCATCTATAGGCTGAACTTTTCACTGATAATCTCTCTCCACCTCTAGATGCCTAAGCACCTTTAATAATTTGGTGTTGACTGAAAAATCTGATGTGCCTGTCTGAATTACACATGTGAATCTGCTTCTTTCTGGAGGGTATGGGTATGCATGTGGGAGTCATTTATCGGTTTGCCACAAACTTGATTCACCATGCTGGAGGATGCACCACAGTTGTGTCACGTGGCTCTGTTACACAAGAAAAACAGAAACATGGTTTCTTCTTCTACATTAGTTAGTTTTGTTTGAACTCAGTTGCTGGTCCAGCAACTGCACATTTCAAATTACTTTTTAGTCTCTTAATGCAAAAGTTTCGTGTCCAGTAATTGAAAACATATACTGTTCATTAAAAATAAAGTGCAAGATGGCTAAATCAATGCTAAAAGGTACATTAATCAAAGTCACTTTGCTATTATTGTTATTATTATTGGTGATTTTATGCAAATACAGTTCCTCTACTGCTTCACCTGATATTTACATCTCTTATGTCTAGAATTTTATATTCTCTTTTCCACACTGCATATAGAAAAATATAGGTTTGCCTTGGAGGCAATAAAAATTGATATCTGGTTTTGGGCACTTTTGATACCTCTGTGTTCTCAGGGATTTAATAACTGTTTAAAGCACTAATATAATTCTATATGATTTTTACATCAACATTTTAATTGAATTTTACACTTTCTTCCTGTATTTTTAATTACCTTCCCTTTAGTCTTTCTAGGTTTTATTTAACTTTTATTGTTGTAATCTTTCCTTTATTTCTGCTACAGCTATCAATCTCCTCTGAATAGATTCTTCAGTATTGCTACTCTCCTTTTTTTCTTGTATTATCCTTTTAGCCTCATTTGCCTCAGGCATGCTCCTCTGTCACACAAAACCAGCCTTAGTATGCATCAAGGAAATCTCAGATCCCTTAATCAGTGATGGACATAGAAAAGAAAAGGTGTATTTGGATTTTTATCTAAAGCTTCATTCTGGGAAGATGGTTTTACAATTTATGTCCTATACAAACAATTCATCTTTACCATGTAGGAGATATGACCATAAGCAATTCAGTCCTCTGACCATTAAAGAGGGGCAATACCCTGTCACTCCAATATTCAGTCCAAAAAGCCTAAGGCTTGCATATTCTGCTGCTAGCTGCTACTTGTTCTACAAGTGTTATTGTATTTGCCCCAGGAACCAGTTTCATGAATGATGGATAACACACCACTGCATCAGGCGCCAAGTCAGCTAGTCAGTCTGTTAAGACTCTTTCTGTTTTAATGGTCCACCTATTTTACTTTACATCCCCTTCCTCACTTTCACTTGAAATTCTTGAGTCTCTCTCCCCCATTCTCAGTGAATATTGCTGTCCTCATGCCATGTTAGACCTCTTTCAATAATGATATTTACCTTGCTACTTGGGTAGGGATTCAGGCTGCTTCTATTCATCTGGTTTTGCTTGTTTCCTCAGTATTGGCTTGCCTTGTGGCTTACACGCTAATATGTGTGATGTGCTGACATTGATTAAAAATAGGAAGAAGGCATAATGGTGCTATGACCTCGCCTCAGAGTTAGAAAACTTGCATAAGATATTAGAAAACTGCGCAGATAAAAATGGACTTTTGTCTGATCAATTAATCATACTGTTCTGAGATTAAGATGCTCCTCACTTTATTTGTGCAGGTTAATTGATAAATACACACAAATGCAAGAAATAGATTTTTTTTTTTTGAAAGAACTTCTTGTAGGATTCTAGTTATATAGAAATATAATAAAATGCATAAAGATATTTTTGATCTTAAAAATGCAATACATTTATATCTTATTTCTTTAAAAAGTTAACCTTAAGTTTCCTTATTGATCTTTTTTATTGGTCTTTTTTACACAACAAATTGTCTACACAACATTATGTAATGAGCTCTTTAGGAAATGATGTAACATAAATGGGCATATGAGTAAAAATTTAATATATTATATCACATTTTCTACATAGCAAGTTAGCCATGCAAATGTGGACAGACACCACAAATACAATTTTGGCTTTGGTGTTGCAAGGTCCCTCAGTTACTCCTACCATTCAACTGATGATTCAAGAAAAAGTCCTTAACATTGTAAAACCTCAGAGGCAGCTATTATTAAGTCATTAAAACATAAACTGATTATGTCTTTTGCAAGTATATGGAACAAATATATTCCCGCCCCCAAAAACCAGAAACCCCACATTTACGACTTACTTATAACTACTTAGTCCTTATAAATTATTAGCTATGAGGCTTACTTTTCTCTCACGGCATGAAACCTGAGCTAGGAAGGCCGGCCTGGGAAAACCTTTACTATCATAATTTCCGAAAGGCCACATTTTAAGTATTAAGTTTACCAGCTTTAACTTCTATGTTACTGACATGAGAGATTTTTTTTTTTTTGTAATGGCAGAGATACATGGGATCTTACTTGTACAGCATATGTGGGAAACGGTGAGAAAATTGAAAGTCTGAACCTTGAAACGGAAAAGTTTGTACAGTATTGTCAAGATAAGGACAAAGGCTGTTATTAGCAGGAATTTGTATGTATGTGAGAGAACTCAATATTCTCAATACTGGCAGATGCTTGACTGTGTATCTGTCATTACTCTATTAGCATGCAAAAACCAACTGTGATCCTCTACTTTGGAAAGGATGACTTTGGTATATGAAAGAAACACAGCCAAGCTGGTAGTGGGATCTCATCACTAAGCTATATAATGTATAAATAAGATAATTTTGGTTTAAAAAAGAATCTGTTAGTGCTTTAAGAAACTGTGCCTGGTGTTAGTTCAGAGAGATTGGCTCCAAAGAGATTCCTCTGCAAAGACTCACATGCATGGGAGCTCTACTCTATTGCAACAAGTCTTCTTTGCCAGTCAATCCAAGAGAAAATTGAGAGATAGACTACGGCTGTAAAAAAAAATTGCCAGCAGTTGACAGAGCGTAACCAAGTGTAGCTGATAGACTACCAGTAGCTTGCTGTGCATTCTTGCCTTAAACCAAGACACTGCTAATGGTTCAGGTGTAACAGGGAGGAGTTTCAAAACCTCATTTATTAGCAGGCTTAGCCAACAGCTTAAAAAGCCAGTGGTCCAGAACGGACACTCTGATTGTACTTGGGTTTGAGGAGGCTTCCTCTTCCCTGGGGCTCCATGGGGCAGGTTGTCTCAGAAATACTGGTCCTCCTTTGTCAGGGGTGTGCCTTAGTCACAGTCTACAGTTGTGTCTTCAGTGAATATTTCAGACCTGGGTCTTTTCTTGGAGGGGAAGACTGAAAAGGGATATTTTTGGGATGTAGCTTGAAATGTACTCTATTACAGCAGCATAGTAGAATCTATACTAGCAATAAATCTGTAAACCCATCCCCAAGTAGGTATTTTCACAAATCTGTGTATGGTGTGTCTATACTCATCAGGACAGGCCACGAAATCAATTTCCTCTGCTTGGCTTGACAAAGGATGAATGCAGGAAAAAAAGCAGAGTGAGACAAGCTAGTGATGTACTCAAGACATGCTAGTTGCATCATCTTCTAATTGCGTTCAGATAAGGAAGGTATCTCCTGCCATTGTAATGTTGAACTAAGCAAATTGTCTGCCTGGAGAGAAGTGGATGATGACAACTGTCATTGCACAAATCCATTCTGAAATATTATAGTTCTGACATTACTATGTTTAGGCTGCCCATTTTCCTCAGTTAATTGGGTAAAAAAATCATAACATCTGTCTATTATTGTTTTAGCCTATATGTTGGAAGGGATGAATGAAGACAAATGCGTTAAGTGTTGCTGGAGAGACAAGAAACCTTTAAAGACATGTAGAGGATTCTGAAGACTGTTCTGAAATGAACATGGTGCTATTGATCTGATTTAGTCATAAATAGCTGTGAAGATTTGCAATATTCTTCCCATAATTCCAGTAGTTTATGCTCAGACTTTTCTTCAAGATGATTTGAGAATAAACTTGAAATTTATGGAAAGTATTCAGGCAGAAATTTTGATTTTGAGAAAGAGATCCTTTCAGAGTCGTCATGTCGTCCTGTTCTGCACACCCACCCCCCACCCCCCCGCCCCTTTTTAAATGTCAGGTTGTTTTAATCTTCATTATTTTTATACCTGGAAGATATATTGGAAAGCTCAAAGATCACCATGACTGATATTTTTACTGATCAACTTAAGAGTGCAGGCAATTTTGAAATCAACCTAGAAGTGTAAAACAGGAGATACAATATTGTGCTTCCCACAAGATGGTTTTCTAGTTTTACTTCTCTCTCACCAATCTTAGTGATTTAAAACAAAAGTTTAATACAACTTCTATTGTTAATTGCTCTTGCAAGAACGTGACTGTTTTATCCTGCTGTGACTCTTAGGAGACAGATATTGACTGAGCCTCTTTGGTTTGCCTTGTCAGGGATCTTGTTAACTCTCTCCAAAGGAGTAGGAAAGGCAGTTTTTCTCGGTTATCTGAGAATGCATCCAAAAAAATGGAGATGAAATGAGCTGGAGTTCGTTGTCCATTTTTGTTTAACTTTCTGCGAATACAAATTTCCAGTAATGGCTGAATTCTGATCCAGAACAGCCCATGTTGACACTTTGAGGAGCTTCTGTTCAGAATCTGAAATTATCACTGCCTTTAATATCTTCCTTGATTTTTACAAATTTATATTATATTTTAAAAATTGGTTAATTGTGTTCTCTAAGGCTTTAACTCTGCAGTTTCCATCACTACTAAGAGGCACCATAAAGTCACTGATTACCCTGAAACACACCTTCATTTGTTCAAAACTCAAAAAATGATTAAAATGCTCTGACACATTAATGAGTTGCATAGTGGTTGTATCTGCACACTGCTATTTCTCTGCTTGTCACTATACTTTCAAAATATGAATGGTGGTTTAATCTTATGGCCAACACAGCACCCTGACAGCACATGTCCTTTGCATCCTTACATAATTACAGGCTTCATAAATGTTTCCCTACACTCTTTCAGGAAGGTAGAAAACTGGTATGTGTTTTCTCTCTTTTCCAGGATTCTTTCTTACTTTAAGAAGTACAGACCAGCCTGGTCTGTGCCTATGCATCTGTCTTGAAGTCAATGGACTTAGCTTTTTTAAGACAAGGTGAAACTCTAGCACTGTGTTTTAATTCCCCTAGTCACTAGACTCCTGTGAATATTTAGTGGCCTTTACCATGCATCTAATTTAGTAAATTTCAGATATTCCAGATTAGGTCTTCACTTTGGTGACTGTGTACAGAGCACAATTCAGGAAGTGGTATGCAACTGATGCACACACACAAAAAACTATCTTCAGTGTAAAAAGTTTGGCGCTGGTCTACACATGGCTGTGGTTGGAATATCTCAGGAATTGGGGTAATCCAGATGGGGCTGCTATGGGTCCCAGCTGGAGCCCTTGGTCATTACTGAATGGGGGTGAGGGAGTAATGCAGAATGATGCCTCCTTTTTTTTTATTGGTATAGTCTCAGCCAGTTCAGTTGTTGGCTTTGAGACTGGTCTTATGTTACCACAATAGTACTACACCGGGCTGAGAAAATCATATTGAAGGGATCCTCCAAGGGCTGCTTGAAATAGCCTTCTGCCCATTTTATCATTGCAGCTTGATGGTAGAGAGATGCACCATTTCAGAAAAAAAAAAAAAAAAAAGGCATGAGCTCCCACGGTCAGTTACTAACCTAAAGTTGCTAAATCAAAAGTGAAGTATGTAGACTGATGGGTTGTTCTTTGTCAGAGGAAATGAGATCAACCAAATCTGACACTAATATAAATTGGCCCAATGCTGGCATGGTCAGTGGAAGTTGGCCTGCTTATTCTGATAATCTACTTGGCTCTGTGCCTTGTGGTCTTGCCTCATGGGGTTCTTGTAACACTAAAAATTGCTAAAGTTTATAGAACAGTGATCATATAGAAAAGTGGAAAATACATATTGTTGAAAACACAAATGGTGCAGAAAACAGAACAGAGAAAAATATTTACATTGGTTGGTAAAATCAAACACACATTAAGATTCAAGGCAATTAAGAGAAGATTTCAGTGGATTAAACTGTTGTCACAGGATAATGGTCTCCCACTGACAGATAAATTCTGAGGATATTTGCTTTTAAAATAAAAAACATTAACCAGTATCAAAATACTCAAAACTGTTAATTAGTTTCTAGTGAACTGAGGAATTAATCAATTTAAAAAGAAACAAAACAAATTAATTGGTGCTGGGATGGTAGAGTTGTAACAGTTAAAATAAAGATCAATCTTATTAAAAAATCTTGTTTTGTCTGACTGGAATTCAAACCTTGCTCAGTGCGATGGAAAGGCAAGATGAGAGAGGCAGGGACAGAAAAAAGCAGTTTGCAAACTTGTGAAAAAATATAGACCAGACTAAAAGTAACACAGCTCTAAAAATCTTGTTTCTTTCTTTTTGTCTTTCCTAAATGGCAGGAGGATTCCATTTTACACTAAAATGTTGAAAATAGTATCAGTTAGTCTGCACATCCAGCCTTACTCTTCTTGTTCACATATGCCATGAGTATGGCAGTTGTAAAAACGAATTACCTAGATTTGACTTCTCATTTTTATAGTGTATCCACGAAAAACTACATAAAATTATTTAAGATAGATCTAATTTTAATAGCTATAGGATAAAGCTTATAGGTATTGTATGAATAGTTGCCACAACACAAGCATACTAAATTCATATTTACAAAGGCACTTAGGTCCCTATTGCTTCAGGTGCAAAAATGCAGATCACAGTCCGTGCTTTGCCATTGCCTTAACTTAGAAGGCATTTATTTTCTACCAGGATGGTTCGCAAGGCACCCTGATTTCTGCCAGAAGGAATCTATAGAGGCCTGTAAGTTCTGATGTTGGCCAGAATTTGAATGGGAGACATCATAAATTTGACTCTCCTTTTCTTAAAATTTTGGAATAAGCCTTACAGATTGTACACTGTGCTCACCTAACATCCTAGCAATGCCAGAGGAAAGCTGTTATCCCAGTGAGGTGATACCAGTAGGTGAATAACTGCCAGAATTGGCAGAGATTTCTCCTATCTTCCTCTTTCTAGGAAGACTTCTCCTCTGTCGACAATGATAATTATTCAGTGCGACAAAAAGAAGTCTTTAGCTTCACAGTGAGAAGGAAGGGAAGGAGAATGACTCTAAACTTGTTAATAGGATACTTATCCATGAGACCTGGTCTCTAGCCTCTGTTCCAAATAATATTTAAGTATTTTACATAAAGGGAAACTTCCACATAAATGAATGAGAAGAAATTATTTCAAAATACCCCACAATAAGCTGTTTGGTCATTCCTTGGCACATGAACATGTTTTTCTTGCTCCTAATTGGGAGAAGGAAGGACTCAAATCCATTCTACACGTTCCACCCAAGTACTTTAATTCCTACACACCATGTAAAATGGGCAGAAGGACTGACCTGAAATGGGAGATGGCTCTCTGATTATGATTTTCAATCAGGTAGAAGTGTTAAGCTTACAATGGTGAGCTGTAAATCTCTCCTCAATGCTTTCTTGGTTTTAGTGTAGGCATTGCTGACTCAGCACACTGATCTGCGCAGTTTTTTTTTTTCAAGTATCTTAACTCTTTCTTCGCTTTGAACAGTGGATTCTAGCCATCTTATGTAATGGCATAGATGGCTTTATGTTTTATGACTTTTCTGACTAAAAACTTCCGTATTACTGAGTTAACACCTAAATTCTTGCTGTGGATCTCGGCCTGAGATAATGCAGCTGGCTCAAACACTGCTTTATCCATATAAAAGATCCAGCTGGGGTTTTAGGCAGCCATTGAATGAATTCAGTACGAATTAATGTGCATAACATAAGGAAACATATTACGCACACGTAATTTCATTACTTTGTGCACGTCTGTTACTCTAAATCATACAGTTGTTTTTCAGGTTGGTCATAATTGCGAATACCTACCTTTAATGTTGCTGTACAAGACAGAAAAACTGAAATGACATATTTTTAAAAAGAGTATAGTAGTTACAGTTCACTTACATTCAAATATATATCTACCATATTGAAGGCACGTGTATACCTGTCAAATAATCTAGCAGAAATTAAGACAGAAATAATATTTTGTTTTCTTGATAGCTCAAATAACATGTTCTAATATCATATACACTGTAAACAGCCTAAAATACACTTTTTAAAACTCGACAGAGATCTCTCTCCTCTATGCCTCTACATACATTCAAGAATATAACTATGAATAAAGTTCATAATAAAGTTCCAAGTCAGCAAAAAATTGAACTCTCTGGAGTCTATCCTCTGTGCTGCTACTGCATTAATGATGGTATGCTCATTTAGCATTTAATTGACGATTGTACTTGACATTATGTACAAAAAGCTCTAATCATGAAAGCTTCAGTAATCTAAAACCCATTCCTGACAAGATTTCACTGCTGGAAGTCTCATTTCAAAATGTCAGCCAAGGCTGAGGAGCCATATACTGCATGCTCATTAAATGTAATAAATACATCACAAACTTTTCAAAACGTGCTATAATCTTGCCTGTAACCCTAGTATGAGTGCAAGACCCTACAAAAATGAGAAAATACTACCTTTCATGCTATGCGATATATGAAAATGAGGCTTAATAAGGCTAACTAACTGCTTTCATCTGCTTAATTGAATAGTCTATAGCCAAGCTTTATCTTCCTGTGAATTAAAGGATACTTTTCAACTATTTAAGTGACTGGAAATCCATAAGACCTCTGGCTTAAAACACAACTCTGAAAGTTCACGATTTCTAAGTATATTTCTTCACCTCACAGTATGTCACAAGTACATAACAAGAGAAAGAGTATAATGACAAAAAATTTAATGAGAGTCTGAACGTAGACAACTTTATGAGAGCGACTTCTTTTTCCTTTAAAAGAAGTTTGACGCTGTGGTTAAAAATACAAACAAATCTAAAATACATGTTAAATGTACCATTCTAGAGGTCATATTTTGTTACAAAATGTGTACAGTGTTAGAAAACAGCCCTTTTAAGAAAAGTGGTGAGACAAGCTGATATGAAAAATTGGGGACCTACAGTTAGTACCGGCATGTGTCAGGGATCAGTGCAGTACACTGATCTCAAGGCATCCCTGCATGTACCACTCTATCACTGGGAGCAGTGAGGGCATATGAACACCACACTCTCGCCAATCTGCTATGCACAAGTCTTTGACCATGGACCAGCGTAACTGCGGCTGAAGGAGTGCAGCTGGTGCGTGTTTCGGTAGGCTTGAAAATTCTCTAAACATTCTATTACAATCCTGTTACGATCAACAGCACATTCCTGTTACAGAATGATACACTGTCATGCGCAAATGCTTGGTAAGTTATAATCTTTGTTTAAGAAGCTGTTACTGACAGGCAGTTCGGTTTCACACAGGATCAGAAGCGGAAAATATTTTTTAAAATTTAAATTATCTCCAGACAGCATTTTTATTCCACAGATGTTGCTTTGTAGAAATTAATTGTGAGTTTTACTTTCTGCTGGTTTCCAAAAAGCAGAAGACTCCTTACCACATTTTAACCTGAAGACCTATAGTACAAAACTTGAGAGTGGGAATTTATGGATTTATCCTTTCTTCACCCAGAGCTTGGCTCCCAGACGGGAAAAAATGCAATGTTAGGCAATTTTTGTTGGGATGCTGTCTCTGTCACTGTAGGTTAGATGTGCTCTCAGAACATAGAATGGTTTAGGCCTTTCAAAGCTGGTACTCATGGGAATATCCGGTTTCTGTAGAATACACAGATTTGAAGCCAAGTAACACGCTGAGAACTTCAGCTCAACAGAGACGGTGCATTTTGCAGCGAGTCTGAAATTGTATTCTGGAAGTCTTGAGATTTAATTTTTTTTAACTAAGGTATCTGGATTTAATTTCTGAATATACTGCAGTAATTTCAAGTGCTTGAGTCCTTCCACAAAGGGCAAAACCATGAAGTTACCAGAGTTGGCACAGAATTCTCACTGACTTCAGGAAGTCTAGACTTCTGCATTTTGAATGATATTTCACACTTATCTTTGAGGAACACTCCATGGAAATGCTTAAAATGCTTAAAATATAACAAGCCAATAGTCTATGCATCTGTAATATCTTCAACTGCTTTAAGTTAAGCTCCTACAGTGTAAGTGGAGTTGATGATTAGCGTGCTTGCATACTAGCATTTCAAGGAAAGGGGAAGTTATTAGTGCTGTCTTATAATCAAGAGTCTCCGGTTAAATGCCAAATATCATGCTAAACCCTCCAGTTAAATTAAGAAATAAATCAATTCTTTCTACCCTAAAGGTAGAGAAGGTACTGAAAATCAGACTAAGTTAAGTTCTCTATGGCACAGGAACTTATACATGGTTATACATGCTTATACATGGCAAGATCAGTAACTGAAGAGCTGGAAAGTTAAAGTTAAATCAGTTTAATATTATGTAGCAATTCTATACTAATATTTCTGATCAAATATTAAGTTTCCTGCTGAGATAGAAGAATCTAGAGGCATAAAGAAAGCGGCGCAGTCACTCAAGAGCACAACATGTCACTTCTTTTGTAAAACGATTGGAACACCCACTGTCCCTTGAGAGCCTGTAGGCAAATCAACCCCACTAGCTGCTTAGAAATGTTAACACGGCAGCCTTGTCAGTATTGTGATAGCTCACAGAAAAAGTTAATAGAAAGAGTAATAAATTCAGCTGGATATAATGTCATGACTACTTAAAGTAAGACATGACTTGATTCTCAGCTCACTGAAAAACAACTGTTTCATTGCACAAAACAGGATCCAATTCAAGCTGCTTGCTCATGAACCCATAACATGTTCACAGCTTCTTATTGCCATAGAAGCTGCTGATACTTCTAACAAAAAGTAAAATGCCACAAACGTGAGACAAGTGAAACAGGAAACCACATGCTGTAGAGAACCAGATGTCAAATTGCAGGAAAATATCCAATGTGTTTTTACAGTAAAGACTTCACCTCATTCACCTGTCAGCCTCATTAAAAGGCTAAACATTATTTTGAACTCTGAAATATTTCTGAAGAAAAGGAGGCTTATCATTGATTGAGTTGTTCAAATCAATAAATATTAACTTACCTCAACTGAGACTAAAGGAATGTATAAATGATGTTATGCATTTATACGTATTAGAATATTGTAATATAAAAATAAAAAATGTTTTGGGTGTGTTTTTTGGTTTTCAAAATCATATAGCCACTTTAATATTTTTCAAAAATATCTTCAAACAAATTAAACATTGAAAATAGCGTGTTACCTTTTGATTGAGTGGCATAAATTGTGGGTTCCTCATGCCTTTGTGTTCAGATATTTTAGTGAATTTTTTTATGTATCTTTCTGTGTATCTACCTATCACCTTTGTTTTCATCATTTGTTCATATTGGAAATGAGTCAGTAAGATGTATTTTGACTTCAGGATTCTGAAACTGGTAGATTTATTCTCCAATGGACTGTATTCTACTCTCATGCATACTTGTAGATCCCATCATAAAGGAAGTCACGTATTTGAAAGTCAAAATTCATATGATTGATTCCTATTAGGAAAATGCTGTACTTAGCAGCATACACACACAGAGGCACACATGCACACTCTCACATCAAAGAAAGATTCTGTAGGACTTAATGGAATTTATTCTAAACTGCTCTGGAACTGTATATTTTCAAGAGATGCACTGAATAATCTCAAAACAATCTAAAATAAAGATACAGTATATTTTTCAAGAATAATGGAAAAGCTGAACACTTACCATTTTGAATGAAATACATGGGATTTTTCCATAAGGGTGTTAAGTATGTGAAGCATGAATTATTGTTCAGGAACATTAAAAGCTAACTGGTCCACAGAGATGGGTGATAATGGTTACTTTAGCTTTTTAGCAACGTCACAATCATACAAGAAAAGACCTATGTTAAAGGGAGTTGTCCAGAGCTTTGGTGGGACTCCAAAGAATTAGCCTCAGAATTAGTATCTCATTCAGTTGCAGGCACTATCATCTATGAAATTCTGTCAATTAAATGACCCGTTAGCTACAGCTGTGTATCAAATGGTTAGATCTTTTAATTTCAAATCTGCTCTGCAACTCAATAGCTTGAAAACTGTCCCATCAGAAAAGATGGATTAAAATAATTTAAATTTAAAAAAAGGAAAAATATAGGGATTGCTATATGCAAGGCAAAGAAGGGTATCCCACAAGTAAACAGGTTAATACTATGACAAATAGAAATTTTGCTTCCGTTTTGGATTCGCCACACTTAGTGTTTCGTGACATTGCCTAAAAGAATATCAAATGTATGTTACGTTGTTATTTTGGCAGGCATAGTCAATACAAAATGGTGTTCTTTGGAGAGGTCCTATGTGAAACACCTTAGTCTAGTCCCAGTAACATTTGTGAAACGCCTTGGGCCTTTCTCCGTTCTGGTGCCAACACATACTGCTGAATAAATATCCATCATTTCCAAAGCACTGCAGGGCTTTAAGCTTAATTTCAAAGCGCTGCAGGATTTTATGCTGCACAGCCCCCATTACAATCTGGGGCCATTGTGCAGCTTAGAAAGCACTGTATGGGAAACCTACCCCTAAATGAGAGCCGGGAGGGAATGAATCCCATATTTGGAATTAAAGAAACCAAAAGAACAGCGCCCATTCTTTTGCTCTGTGACAAGCCGTTAGAAGAAATGAAGAGGGATATATTTGCTAGTATATTCGCGCGACTTTGTGCTGAGTGCTTGATACAAAGCAATTATGAACTAACTGCTTACCCAGGCAGCAGAGGTTTTATGGCCTGTTTGCATTTTGAAAGGAGCGCAAAGGAGCTGAATTAGAGTTCAGGCTTGGTTTTCACTGTTTTTATCTAGTGACTCATACCTATGTGTTTTGAGTGTGACAGTTTTCAAGTAGTTCTGCCATTACACTAACCTGCCATTCTGCAAGGGTTTACTGGCTGCAGGTACAAGCTGATTGACAACTCAGCCCTGTTTAATGTTGTTCACCCAGCCCATGGTTTAACGTGGATTTTAAAAGGCAGATTGTAATAAACATAAATAGAGTACTAGACACAAGGAAGTGACATGATGTTCTGAGCACCAATTTAATGTTCTCAATCCCTGACAGCACAGAGATAAAAAAAGGCCTAATATCAGTCTGGAAGGTGGGTGTGTAATAAACAATCCATTTATTTTTTTACTGAGTTCATTTTTCTCTGTTTAAAATCTTTAATTATTTTACTATTAAAAAAACAATTTTATAAAGGTAGATTTGGTTTTCAAAAGGTAATATTAGTAATATATTAATCAATACACCTAGACTACTTAAAAAGATAACAAAGTAGTTCAAGATATGAATATAGCACGGAAGATAGTGATGTTCATCTTACTAAAGGAAAAAAAAAGCTACATACTGTGGTTTACTATAATAGCATAGAGCCACACAGGAACAGGTCAATCACGTGACAGAATGGATGATTTCATGAAGGGAATTCGGAACAAGCCTTTAGACCATTAGGCTCTCTTGCACCCATGCATGAGGCCGTTTCTCAGTCCTACTCTGTGCCATGGGGCCGTCAAGTGCCAATGATGCATTAGATTGCCGTCTGGCTTACAGTATAACCGCCCAGCTAGGGCTACTGAATTTTGAGTAGAAACCTCTAATAATTCCATGATATTTAAAAAATACTATACACAGCATCATTGCATAGTATAATTCTATAATAAATATATACTAATATAATTTCTGCTCTCCACTGTCTTCTAAATTATAGTTCAATAATAGAAAGAAAACCAAAACATTTCTCACTGAGAAGCACAGCAATGGAGAACTGCTTGCACACAATGTATGTCCCACTAGTACATGATGAGAGTCTTACTGAGCTATCACATTGCATACCCACACTTTCCTTTATTTCTCATTTTTCTATCTATGAGGCAGAGCTACTGCATTCAGGTGTTATAACTGAGCTTAAAATGTTCAGCTTATCCTCCCGAGAAAGGAAATCAAATGCAGCAACTGAAGAGAGGAAACCAGTACTCTAAAGAGATTTTCTGTTGAGAAGCTTGACAGTCAAGGCAGAGGAGAGCAACAGAGTGAAGAAGCGGACAAGAAGAGGGACAAAGTGAGCAAAAAGATCTCTGCCTCTCAGGAAACAAAGACGCAGAAGAGAGGTGGAAAAAGTAGGACAGAGAAGAAACTTTCCTTATTCTAACTCGCAAATCCTTGAGAAAGTTGTTTCTGTCAGACTCTGGACTGGAGCATTGGGCAAACCCTCCGAAAGTCCAGGAATGGGATGCATTCCTCTGAAAGAAATGATCTGGAAACAAAACCTGCCTGACTGGCCAGAGCCACTAAAGATTTTAATACTTGCGATTTTCAGTGCCTTGCCATCATAAGAAAGTGGTTCTCCAGTGAAATTCAAATCCTGATGAAAACCTCCATGATCAGAAAGTAAACCTTGCATCCATCTTCTCTATTTGAAAATGGAGAAGACCTATGTAGAAGTCCCTGAATTCCCAAATGTCGACTTTGATGATAAGGCTGTCTTTTTCATGAGGCTGGACGACACAGAAACAAGGGAAGCTAAACAAAGGAAAGTGTGAGGAAAGCCAGACCAAAAGTAGAAGATCACAAATCATAAAAGCAAGGCAAGCAATGAATGAAGAAAGAAGATAAAAGAAATTAAGGGAAGAAAACAAGAAGAAAGGGGAACTGATGGAGGAAGAGACTACCGAACGAGCATTTTACTTTCTTAATTTGAAAACAGATTATTTTTTACCCCCATGAAGGTCTGAAGGCAAAATCTCACAGAATCAGAGACTGGTAGAGGTTGGAAGGGACCTCTCAAGATCATCTAGTCCAATCCCTCTGCTAAAGCAAGTTCACCTGGAGCAGGTTGCACAGGGTCACATGCAGGCAGGTTATGAAAGTCTTCAGAGAAGACGACTCCACAACCACTCTGGGCAGCCTGTTTCAGTGCTCTGTTACCCTCAAAGGAAAGAAGTCTTTCCTCATGTTCAGATGGAACTTTCTGTATTCTAGTTTGTGCCTGTTGCCCCTTGTCCTATTGCTGGGCACCACTGAGAAGAGTCTGGCCCCATCCTCTTGATACTCATCCTTTAGATATTTATAAGCAGTCTTCTCCTCTCCAGGCTAAATAGGCACAGGTCTATCAGCCTCTTCTTGTCAGAGAGATACTCCAGTACCCTAAGCATCTTCGTAGCCCTCTGCTGGGCTATCTCCACTCTCTATGAACATTTCTTGCCAGAAGGAGATAGGAAAGGAAAATGCAGCCTTCAAAACTAGGACCTTTCCCTCCCCATGCTACACAGCAGGGGTTCTTGGTTCCTACCTAAAGACGGCCTGGCTGGAATATTCTTCCTCTCGCCTCCTTTCTGACAGACAGTGACAAGACGTCATGACTATGGAGCTTAAGAAGCAGGTTACTCCTGCCCAAGAAGTTACCTGCATTTTTTGCAGTAATTAGGAAGTGAAATAATGTTACTGTGACCCTCTTCTCCACAAAGCCAGCAGTACCACAGCTCCATTTTCACAAGGAGGATTTTCCTTTCAACCAAGAGTTAGTGTTCAGGAGGAGAAGAATGGGTAGCTGTCTCATCTGCTGTTGTCTACTCAAACTCTCTAGGGACTGGATGACACTGCATATAATTAAAGACCATATTGCTAGTAACATATTATCTCAGTTTTTAGCAATCTTTTATTCTCAATTAGAAATTACTAGCATATCTAAACACTCTTTTGCCAAAGTGCTTTAAGCTCTGCTCAAATTTAGATTTGCCTGTTTTGAAAGGTAAATAACCATAAAATTATTAAGCAAAATGCAAAATTGCACTTAAAGCTCAAAGAAACATACATGTTTACCATTCAGCCTCAGATTGAAAGCCAATGCTACTATATTGTTTTCAGTATGTGTGACTTCAAATTGTTCCTAAGTAACATGATTACCATTGACTGAGACTAGGCATTTTATTATATACAAATTATGACTTATTAAATAATGCATTAGTAGCATTTTAAAGGAAATAAAATCCCTTCGTTATTTTAAATCATTAACTGCATGGCTAACCACATGATTAACCCCTGGCTCTATGTCTCATTAAGTCTCATATTAACGTATATGGGATGCAAACAGTTCCCATGCAAAACAATATGTACTAAGAGACAGTCTGCAGAAAAAAATAGTATCTCAGTGGGAGGAGACGGACTTTTTTCTGGCACAGAGCTATCTGTGTGTAATGCACTAAAATCAGTGAACATTTAAGACAGAGCAGGGAAAGTAAGAAATGTATTCCATTCACTGTGACCACATGCATGGCCTTCTAACTTGTAACTACTAACTTATAACTCATAAATCCTTGAGGAAGTTGTTTCTGTCAGACTCCAGACTGGAGCATCGGGCAAACCCTCCAAAAGTCCAGGAAAGAAATGATCTGGAAACAAAACCTGCCTGACAGGACAGAGCCACTAAAGATTTCAGTGCCTTGCCATCATAAGAAAATTGTTCTCCAGTGAAAATCAAATCCTGAAGAAAACCTCCATGATCAGAAAGTAAAGCTTGCATCCTGTAAGTTGTCGTCTCTATTTGAAAATGGAGGCTGAACAGTTTAACTACAGCTGAAGGTTTCCTAACTTCTTTCCCTCACTCCATGCTTCCACAGGAGAGAAGACGGATCTTGATTTGCTCACATCATTGAGAACAGAGTGCAATGCAAGGCTGAGACATTTACTCAAGCTTTTTCCTATGCGAGGAGTGACTAGGAAATAAGTTGAGGCTCTGACTGGAGGGAGAAACAAAATAAAGATGTTTATATCTGTTAATAAATCAAACTGAAGATTTGTTGATGTTGGAAATACTCCCAGAGTCTTAATGATAGGTTTATTTTTATTGATGACAACAATAATTAATAATTAATGGTACACATCTCTCAGATGCATCTTGGCAACTAAAATTAGCAAATATAAAATTTTAAATTATATGCATTTTAAATGATACACTTAGCATGGATGTTTCCTCCTACAAAATCTCCCAGACCATAGTCATGGCCAGCATGTCCTGGATGATGTGATACAGCCAAATTTTCTTTGGAAAGTTTATCTGTATTCTCCCTGCTGCTCTCCTGGGAATTTCTTTAGTGGATGCTCTGTGACCTGCACAGATCAGACAACTTTGCCTGCAGAGCTAACCACTGAAGTCAATGTCAGCCTCTGGAAACCTCTAAACCAATTATACTGACAGGTTTAGATCATTGTAGGAAAGAAATCTTCTCTTTTGTATGCCAGAAGAATTTTTTACTGTATTTAGAAACTGAGTAGTGTTTTATTATAGATTTATTCTTATATTTTAGAAGCTACTGAAAACAAAAGCCTCTAGTAGACTGTGGTGAGAGAACCAGACTGTCACAGGGGACCATTGTGCATATGAGCCTAACAAGAACTTTGGAGAAGAATTAAGCTAGGAACTGCACTGAAAGGCTACCTGTTTTGTGCATTCATAATCATGCATTTTTTATTCCCTTTTCTTCAACACCACTTAAACAAATTCCTTCCAGAAGTTTAAGCTTTCACAGCACACTAGCAGCTTTCTTTTCAACAGTTTTTAGAGGAGACAAGGGATTTCTAGAGGAGACAAGTGAATCCAAGTGACCCAAACTAGTTCTTCTAGCTGACATATGATAATAGGTTAAATACAGAGAACAGGAGGACCATGAGCTAAGATTAGCAAAGCTGGTATGAATTCTTATTATTTAACACTAATACAGTGTAACACTGAGATAGGAAGGTCCAGTTGTGCTGGGCGCAGTATACGCATATGTCCTGACTTTGGCTGGGATAGAGTTAGTTTTCTCCCTAGTAGCTGGTACAGGGCTGTGTTCTGTATTTAGTGTGAGAATAATTTTCATAACACACTGATGGTTTAGTAGTGCTTATCTTAAGGATTTTTCAGTTTCCCATACTCTGCCAGTGAGGAGGTGGGACAACAGACCCAAACAAGCCAAAGGGTTATTCCATGTCAGAATGTCATGCTCGGTATATAAACCGAGGGGGGGTGGGTGGAGTTGGACAGAAGGAGCAGATCGCTGCAGGGGCATCGGTCAGTGGGTGGTAAGCAATTGCGTTGTGTATCACGCATATTTTCTTGGGTTTTATTTCTCTCATATTTTTGTTATATTCCCTTTCATTACAATTTTTATAACTACTACTGTTATACTTTATTATTATTGTTATTATTATATTTTATTTTAGTTATCGAATGTTTCTTATCTCAACTCATGAGTTTTACTTTTTTTTTTCCTCCAATTTTTCTCCCCATCCCACTGGGAGGGGAGAGGAGTGAGTGAGCAACAGTGTGGAGCTTAGTTTCCGGCTGGGGTTAAACCACAACAACATCTCTTGAATGGAAATCCTGCAAAGTACTTTTTTGACAAAGAAACCTCAAAGTGCTTCTTTGGCTCCGCTTTGCTTATCATACCTATTCACTGAAGAATTGAAACTTCAAGAACTGAGATCTCCAGGGGCTCAAACACACAATCAAGTCATCATGGCATAATAAGTGCCAGCTGAGCTATATCGATAATTTGTGTGCATGCTCCTAGCCATGGCAACTGCAAGGCAACACAATTTAGCTCAGTTCTGATTCATTTCAGGCTTCACATTTCTAGTGGCAAAATATGTGCACAGGGATTAATGCCACAATCAAAGTTTTGAATGCTTCCTATCTGCAACTGACAGACAATTTCCTACATTTAAAAAAGAGATATTTGATTATTTAATGCCTAATGTTTAACCAGGACAGGTATGTTCCTTAGGTATTTATAGAACGTGATTGAGTCTTCTGACTTCTTACTGGTGTTAGATACTTTTGTGGAATCTTCTTTCCAAAAGGAAGAATCCTTTAGAAATGAATGAAACAGAAACTTGTTCAGGCTTAAACTCTTACAAATTTGTTTCTAGAGCAATTTTATGGGATGAGGTTTATGAATAGCTACAAGAGACAAGCTGAGTCTAGCAACAGTTCTTGTCCATCATTAATGCTGCCTTGATACTGAGGTCTAACTATGATTCCCAGCAAAACCATTTTTCTTCCGTTGTAGTACAGCTGCAACGACTTGTGGGATCATTCAGTTCAGTGCAATGTTATTACTATGCTGTATTTACTTTAAAAGATAAGCAGTGCCAAAATTAAGGTTTTATAGCAATAATTGCTAACACTCAAGCATGAATTCTGATTGACTTGACATAAGAGGATATGCAGTAAAAGACGGAGACTTGAAAGCCCACTTAAATATAAGAAGTGTAAAATCTCAGTGCAAATAACAACAGCTTTGCAATAAATCTCATCATTTTAAAACCAAAGTTTCAATAACTGTAGATTCTGACACACTGAGCTTTGTTGTCTTTTATGGTTCAGCTAAGCTTGTTTAAGGAAGCCATTCTCATTCTAAGCCTTCACCTAAATTTAAGTGCTGTTTAAAGAATAATAAATCAATTTAGATTCCCAGCTTAAAGAATTATTTAGCAAATATGGGGTAGGTTGAAGATATGACTTTTTATGAAATGAAGAGCACAGAGCACAATTATATGCCATGCTACTAATTAGAGACAGATATGTAATCACTTACTAATGCAACAACATTTTGTGCCAACCTTATTCATACATCCTTCCAACTGCTGGACCCTTTGTGCCAGATATATTTTAGTTTTCTTCATAAGAGAAAGATACTAACGTTTTCCATCTGTTTTTAAACCTAGAAGTCTAGTGCGTACTGAACTTCCTTGACATTTCAGACATTCTATCAGTTTTAACAGCTTGAGGCCTTTTTGTTACAAGCATGTACATTTCTCTGCAGGGTTCTGGAAATCTCACAATTACATTCATTGAAAATGTCCATGATTATAGCCAAATGCAGGCTTTGCAAATTTACCTTTACAGTTTCCTTTCAACAATTATTCTGAGCATAATTTTCTATTAAATGCCACAAAATGCCTACTTATTCATGCACAATGTTAGTTTTAAATAAACTTTGACAAAATCTTCAAAAGAGAAAAATAATAGAATACAGTTACTGTAAAATTTTTCAGTACTACGTTCGATGTCTATGGTGTGACTCATTGAGACTCAACATAATAAACATTTATGTACATGAAAACAAATATAAAAAGGTCATGTTTCAGCAGCTGTTTAAAAATAAAGGCACTACATGCATTCTACACTAGCATTAAGAGGATCCTTGCATACTTAACTTTGGGTCCCTAACCACTCTTAGGAGGCCTCTTCTTTGACAAGCTGAGCATCCCTCTTAAGACAAAGCCCTGCCACGATCCAGAGCACCTAACAACATTGGTTTTTCTCTTGATGTAATAAACATGCTCAGACCACATTTAGTGAATGCTGACTTCAGTGAGTTCAGCACATAGTGACCACAGTTTCTTTCTCAGAAAGAAAAAGAAGGAAAGGTCAGTATTTGTGTGATCATCCTTGCCTTTCCACGTGACTGTTGGTCGCAGTTTAGAACAAAGATTCACATCCTGCTTGTCCCACTTCCCATGAAATTTCTCTTACCATAACCTTCTAGAAGAGCTATAAAGTGGAAATGGGAAAGAAATTCTACGCTTTCCTTGTTGAAACCTGGCTACTTGTACCAGGGAAGGGAAGGGAAGGGAAGGGAAGGGAAGGGAAGGGAAGGGAAGGGAAGGGAAGGGAAGGGAAGGGAAGGGAAGGGAAGGGAAGGGAAGGGAAGGGAAGGAAGGGAAGGGAAGGGAAGGGAAGGGAAGGGAAGGGAAGGGAAGGGAAGGGAAGGGAAGGGAAGGGAAGGGAAGGGAAGGGAAGGGAAGGGAAGGGAAGGGAAGGGAAGGGAAGGGAAGGGAAGGGAAGGGAACTTAGAGATCCATTCTCACATTATTACTTTTTTTTTCCACTGAAGGCAGACAAACACAAAATAAACAACCATGTCTGGACATAGGCACCAAAACACAGACCTGAATCTTAGCACTTGAGAAGCATTATCATTTTATGGGAAGTCTATTTTGGCCATAACTTAAATCACAAATTAACTAATATATTAAGGTACAGGTTAAGTTAACTGACAACTGGCCAGGGCAGAGCCTCTTCTGCTGCTCGAGTGACTGGTTTTCGTTCAAACAGCAGCCTGGACTAGTTTGATTTAATCTACCAAAACGTGATTCACTTTTTTTTTCAGTTGCTGCAAAAGCAAGAGGGACTCCAGCATAAAAAGTGAACTGATTCACTAGTAAGTTCTGTTTTCAGAACTAAGTGTACTTCAGCCTTAAGTAACAAACACAAACTCCATGATTCATTTTCAAACTGATTCTTAAATCACCTCTGAGCCTGTTTCTCTCAACTTTTATGTGACATGATTTCTAAAACTTTAAAGTAAAAGTAAATGTAGGGCTGGAGAATACTTTGTTGTATAAGGATCACAGGACTGAGCCCCATAGCTCTTACAGAGTGAAGTATGAGGTGTTAAGGTAAGAATGCTCATTTTGCAGCTTCTGATCAGACCAATCTGAGAATCAGACCCATCCAATAGTCATTCCCTTATAAAATGCTCTTATTGACTTGACGGCAAGATATAGGGGCCTAAAAACTCTGACCTAGGAGAATATAAGGAAAAAATTGTAAAACTGTACAAATAAACTTCACAGCGCATGTCAAGGTTAAACCATACCACATCTTTCTGAAAATATGCAGACACAACAGGGAGTTGTAGGGACGTATAAATAAAACTCAATATAATAGGTAGATAATCTTTTGCACCAAATCTACACTGTTGTTCCTTAAACGATAGTATTTTTAAAAAGATTGTGTTTTCTAAAGTTTCATTTTCTTACACAGAAAAAGTAATGATATAATAATTATTGTAGTAGGGCATTTATCTCAGAATTGTATTTTTTCATGTATTATTTTACCAGATATCTATATCAAAAATACCTTTCTGTGTTTCTGTATCTGTTTTGGTTTATGTGACAAATTGATTCTATGCCTACATTCTTAGAAATGGTTATCCACATTGGAAAATCCATGTAGGAAATTCAACTTTCATACTAGGATGAAAATAACCAAGTAGCTGAATGCTGATTTTTGGTGTTGCTGTTGTTACCATTATTACTTAGGCCATTTAGTCTTGTGAAGTCTATTCCTATGGTATCTTCATTTAAAATCCTTTCACTATTGTCACTTAGAAGTGTTCATTGTTTCCTCTTTCTTAAAACTAAGATTATGTAAATCAAGAACATGAACATTTAACTGTTTGTGGGTTGATCTACTTCCCATTGACTGCTTTTCTATTTCCACTGAACTTCAACAAATAAGCCAAAGACAAGTAGAAAAAAGGTGTGAAGCCCAAAATAGCTGCCTTGAGTCATCAACAGATTGTCTGAAATTATTCAAACAGGTGTTTGTGAGAGAATGAGCTATTTTCCTCAGGGCTGTGGGGGTGAATTGTCAAAGAGAAGAAACTACATTAAACAGGTCCTAAAGAGCTAAGGAGTTAAAAACCCACCAGTTCGAGAAGAGTAGAACAGCAGAGGGTTACGCCAGGAAAGTCTGAGCCATGTTTTTTTGTTCTGAGGCATGCCAGCACCAAGCCCAGCACCACAACCAGGGAAAAGGGAGCAGACTACACCTGTGCAACATTCCTCAGCACAAGTGTGCAAAGTGTGGTTGTTTGGATGCGTGGGAGGAGACCCTCACCAACTGAGAGGCACTAGAGCTGGCACCAATGTGAGTCATAAGTCAGACACAGTCTAAGTTTCTCATGGGTAAACTTTGTACATTTTGGATTTCCAAACCAATATCACTTTCGTTTTCAAAATAAAGCTCATTAGAAAGAGCTCCAACAAAGTCCTCTCACGATATTCTTGTAACTAGGCTAGGAGGTCACAGTTGGATGAATGCACAACTAGATAAATACAAAACTAGTTGGATGGTTGGCTTAGAGTGTAATGACTAATGGGTGGCAATTTACCTGGAGGCAGATAACAAGAAGAGTACATCATGGGTCTATCCAGGGACCTATGTTTAATATCAATGACCTCGAGTAGGCAGTGGAGTGCTTCTTCATATGGTTTGTAGGTAACACCAAACTGGAGGGACCAGTCTACATGCTGATGGGCATGGCTTCCATCCAGAGTCCTAGACAGATTGGAAGGATGGGCAGTGAGCTGAGTATGAGTCAGCAGTGTCCCCTGGCAGCACAGAGAGTTGACAGGATCTGGGGCTGCATCAAGAGAAGCACAGGCAGTAGGTTGAGGGATAGATTGTCCTCCTCTGCTGAGCAATCATTATACCATATCTAGAATACTGTGTCCAATACAGGGAAGACTTAATAAACTGGAGTGAATTTAGCAGAGGGCACCAAGATGCTTGGGAGCTGGAACACTTGCCTTGGTTAGGAGAGACTAAGGAAGGTGGGCTTGTTCAGCCTGCAGAAGACATCGCTTCAGGGTCATCTACAGCAGCCTGTCAATGACTATAAAGAGGTCACTGAAAAGATGAAGCCAGGCTCTTCCCAGTGAGGCATAGTGGGGTGACAAGGGACAATGGGCATAAACTGAAACAAAAAAAAGGTCCAGACCAGATACATTTAAACCATGAGAACAGTCAAGCAGTGGATCAGTTTCCCCAAGGAAGTTGTACAGTTTCCACACCTGGAGGTTTTCAAGATTTGACTATCCCTGAGCAGCCCATTCAGACCTTACAGCTAACCCTGCCTGAAAATCAGGCTGGACCAGATGATCTTCTAACCTGAACAATTCCGTCATTCTAAAATAGTTCACAGAGCTCTCATGGAAGCAGAGACACATGTTGCTAATATCTCCACAATTTCTTTCCTGAAATCCATTACAATAAAAATGTCTGTTTTGTTTAGGAATAGCAAAGTGACTGATAAAGTTGATGTATTTTGAGAAACAGACTGGCAGGCACTTTTCAGAAGAATGTTGCCTTCTCCTCTGAGGCAGGTAACCGTAGCATGAATGTTCACTCATCTTGGATAAGAAGATCTGCTCCCAGAGGTTCTCTTGAGAATCTAAAAGCAGGTAGTTAATTTGGCTGATGTTAACGGGTTTTGTCAGAATTGGCGTGGTAGCACAGTGTCGCTTAAACAGACCTACTCCTGTAACAGTTATTCAGTTCAGTGGGCTCCTCTGCCATTAATTGTTTCTGAGTTCCAGAATACACAGCAGGCAGGTGTGTGTGGTGCAGTGCGCTTAGACTGCTGACCTATTTATTGGTGTGCTTCTGTGATGTCTGACCCATACCAGATACTCTGTGTCTCAGCTATTCAAAAAGCTGTTACACAAAGATGGCAATCAGCAGAGTAGATGTTAATTTGGAAGTTGGGTACTGGCAACAATTGAAGGACCTATTTTCTGAGACTTCAGCTACTTAAATGGGGGGTATTCCTCTGAAGTTTTCTGGGCAAGACCTGCAATGTGCTGCTGCCTGACATACTAAATTCCCTGCCTTCTCATTGATTTTCTAACACAACCTTAATGCTGTGTTAGCATCATTTCTCTGTTCATTCCGTCTGCTCTTAGGTCTCCCCCGCTGTTTCCTAGGAGATGTATTGCCACAATGCCTGCATCTGTAAGGCAGTGACAGATATGGGGCAAGAGCCACATGGTTAGAGGCAGCATTAGTACCACCTGAACATTTGCAGGGTTCTCAGGGGATCCCACCACCCACCGTTTCTCAAAACCTAAGGGATCTCTAGTTACACAGTCAGCTACTTCAGAGTGCTGTGGAAACGGAATGCTGGGGCTTCTCAACTCCTTTACCCTTCTATTTGCTTCTTTAAGTCTAGAACCTTTATTTTTAAAAAAAGAGTAAAGTGGTGTTATTTTTGTCCAGTTGGCTTATTTAGTGAACATTATAATCTTATTATATAAAAGAATTTACGGGGCTTTTGCTTGTTTAAGATGCATTTATCAAATCTACTGATTGTTTGTGTTATGTGTTTTAGGTGGTCAGGACATGCCTTTTTCATATCCTTTCAGGTACAGCCTGAGAGTCTAATTCCAAAATGTAATAATAAGCATAATAAACTGAATATTGTAATGTAAAAGGGATGACACAGAATAACAGTATTGCTAAATCTTGCCTTGTGCCTCACCATCTTCCCTGTTCTTCTTTTGGTAGGCACATATAAACCTGACTATGGCTAACAAGATGTACAGAATCTTATGACATTTCTAAAAATATGCCAGCTTCTCACAAATGACACAAACTCCAGCAAGGAACTCTTAAGCACATTCAGAAACACATAATATAGAAAATAATTAACTTTTGCCCATATGTATAATGAATTCTATGGTTTATCTTAAATTGTATTCATCTTTGTTTTCTTCACAGGAAAAATAAGTAAAAAAGAATTGTTTACATCAAATGGTTATATATGTTTTTATCTATGCAGAACTAATAAAAAACCAAGGTATTTTCTGATGGTATGCAAAAGGAAAGAGAATTAAAAAAACCTCTCCACATAATATTAATCAATAGCTTATTGGGTGTAGAGAATCTATTCATTAAATAGGATCAGAAGCACAGCAAATATTTATAGCTTAATTGTTAAAGGTGCACGTAAAGAAGAAATTCAACCATTTTTCTTGATGTCAAGAAGAACATTAGGAAACATAATACACTAAGAGTTACATTACAGTGAAACATGCAGATCATTGATAGATATTTCCTCAAAGAAAACTGTCAGTATCTTGAAATACATAAACACATACTGTTTTTTAGATGTTAGGGATGTCTCAGAGTATTTGTGAAATAACAGGTATTTGAGCAGTTAGGTGCATGGTAACTGTAACCCTTCGTTAATTCAGGAGACATAATTTCAATGTTACAATTAATTTCAGCTGTTAAAGGGCTATCTCCAGTGCATCAATTGCATATCCTCAAATTTAGGTATTATTATGTGGCTAACAATTAACACTGAAAAGAAAACAAAAGACAGACAGAAATTCCGAAGTAAACTAATATGCTTCTCATACCTAGTATAACATTAAGTATATTTTAACAAGATACATTATTAATTTCATAATAGTCTTGTAGATTCAGCCTTCAGTGACCTGTATTTCAAAATATCATCTGACAAAACAGAAACTCTTACACAGTCTGAAACATTAAGAAAGCTTGCAATAAAGTTCTGCATTTTGAAAGGTTTGGGGAAACACTGAAAAAAGCAGAACATTTCTCAGCTGAGTCCTTCAGTAAAATGCACAACACAATTGGCTAAGAAGGAATAAAGGAGTAAGGCTTTTCTGTTGACAAAAGGCTTTTTTGCTATCCCAGTCTAAATCTTCCAAGAGAAACCACACTCCACTCCATGCCTCCCATAAGTAACTATTCTAAAACAAGCTAAAAGGCCCCCCATGATGTAGTCATTTGGTCTAATGTTGATATCATTTTATTAGTCAAACTGGAGAAAAAAACCCCAACTTGTAAACAAGGAATACTAGAAATGGAAAAATCTAAAGTAGCTTGAAAGAATTTAAACTACATCTACATGTCCTCTGTAATATTCTGTCCATTTCTGCCTGTTGGAAATACCATGAACTTTTTAATGAAAAAAGGTTGAACGAGTCAAACCAAAGAGAGTGCAATATTCAAACTCATTTAGTCTTCACCAAAAGAAGCTTCTGTAAAAACGTTGAGGATATACTCAGCCTTCAAAGAATAGGGCTAAACCTAATATGCTAAGTATCTACGATTTACATAAACCAGAAAGAAAATAATGGAAAACCTGCACTTATCCAGACCAAGAGACTCAATATTTTTTCCTTTGTCACAAATGTCAACGGGCATACCAAAATAACCACAGAAATTTCCTGGAGATTGAATAGCATTGAAATGAATAGAAGCGTTTGGTGCAGTGTTCAATGCAGATAGAAAAAAATACAAAATGCAAACAGACTGACAATATGCTGTTTGTTATAAATACATCTTTGGTATAATTAATTTACATAGTGTTCAAGTTTAAATGGGAATTTAACTGTGATGACATGTGCAAGCACCTATTCTCGAAGGGAATATACACAAATACAGAGATGGGGACAATCTGAACTCAGAAACAAAGCCAAACTAAACCATGGAAAAAAGAGGCATTCTTCAACTTTGTGAATATCAGCATCATCATATGGACACTAACTAGGTGCCCCAATAATATGAAATAGTATGATATAAAATGAGAATGGAACAGAGTAAATAAACTTCACATATCATATTTCTCAAATTTTCTCAGGTGTATTAAAAAAACTTATTTCATCTTCCTGCCATAAAACACAACCTCAGTCTTTATTCAGGAAACAATTTCTGCTGACTTGAATATTGCATTATCTTGATAAAATATTCCCAAGATTTCTCTCAAAATTTTCAAACAACATTCAAGACCCAAATGGTTTGGTTTCTAGTAAATAATAAAATCTCAGAAACAAATATAAATATTTTTCATCTTAAACCATAGATAAGGACCTGGTTTTCTTTCTGAAGTTCCCATCTATGGATTTAATTTTCCAGTTCAGCGAATTGAAAACATAGTTTTTCCTACATATGTCAGTATTGTAATCTGGATCTATGCATTTAAAATCAAACATTGGCTTCTTCTGGTCATATATGATCCTTGAAAATAGAAAATTCAGAACTTGAATTCAAACATTTCAGACGCCAAAACACATCCCTACTTAGAAACATTCTGAAGTCATACCTGGATCTGATCGCTTTAACTTGAATGAACTTTTGCTAAACAGTGGCTTTAGCTGGCCATTTTGTTCATGGTACATTCACAGGATAGCCTCTTGGAGCTACAATATTTCACATATCAGTGGACATAGTGATAAAAAGATTTTTGGCCCATAACAAGGAATATCTTCCTCAGTATAACAAATTTATTCTGTCTTTGGTTCATTACAGGTACTCCCTGGCTAGAAGCTCCCAGGTGTACATGTATCAAAACCAAAATGTGGACTCAAAAGAAGACAAATGTAGTAAAAAGTGGTATTTTAGAGGTAATTTTCAGGCTATATATTCAAATAGTAAACTTTGTGATATGTTGTTTTCTTCTGTCAATTATTTCCTCTGAACATCACCATTTGTAGGATTTGCTGTTCTCAGAATTAAGTCAATATAATATCTCTGTACTTTCGGGAGGTCAGGAAGCAGAAGCAGAAGTGAGGGAGCTCAAGATTAGGATTAATAGAAAAGAACTGGGTTGAGGGTGTGGTTTAGTTCAGAGTTCCCTGAGTCAAGCATCAGAGAAAGGCTGCCAGCGTACTGAGGGAGCATATTATCAAACACAGTTATTCTGATGTCCTCAAACCCTGATTCCACAGTGGTGATTGACACAGGAACTTAAAGCTACCGAACGATGTTTGTTCTTGGAATAGTATATACGACTCGGCATGTTAGCGTGGAAATTCTAGAGAGGCTTAAGCCTTCTGCACTCGGCCATTCTGAAGTTCCTTGTGCATTCCTGATTTTTTTTTGCCTGAATAAAATGTGAAGTTCATGTGGGTTTCTTCTGCAAATCTAGGTTGTTTTTCGGGGTTTTTGGTTTTGGTTTTTTTTTGTACCTCTGCATACTTTAAAGTATATTAATATCTTAATTTTAATAATTTTGTTAAATTATCTGTTGGAAATGACTGTGTTTTGGGTATGTTTTACAAAATACAGCTATGTGACTTGCATTGAATTTATGAGACTTCTGGCAGCTAAACTTCTAAGCACACATTTGAATAGAGGAAATACTGAATTATAGGTGTTTTCTAGAAACACCACTTATCCTAAAGCACATGATGAACATATTTCATTAGATATTGGAAAAATTAAGATGAGCAATGCATGAAGTAGTTTAACACACTGGGATAAAGAATTACTTGCTCAGTCCAAAACTTCACAGCATTCTATCCCATACTGCCCTATTCACCAAATATTCCAAGCTGTCATGTAGCTATAGTTAATTTTAAGCAGCCCCTTATTGCCACTTCTGAAAGGTGCGTAGCATCACTAAGCGCTGGGTGATGTCTCAAAACACTGACACAGCCCTGCTCTACAGGACAGGGACAAATGATGACATGCTCGGAAAGTCAGAGAACAGATTACCAAGAAATCAGCACTTTATCACTAAGGTATGCAGGGTTATTACTTTCTTTTAGCTATATCAGTCAGAGATTTAACAGTTCTACAGCTTGTTCTGATGTCTGTTTCTGCACATTTTCAAGAGTAGTACTCTAACTTCTAAGCAATTTCTACTTGCCTTTTGAGTACCAGTGTGTTAATAAAAAGACAAAAAACAGTGTAGCACAATCCTATTAAAACAATTATAATGAACCAGAATCTGTGCTTTTGATGTTGAGTCTTTGAACTTTTTTGCTTTGAAATTTAGTTATAAAACATACAAGTCTACCACAGAGAACACAGCTTATCCAGAGGGAACAATACCAAAAGGGATTTTGGGAGGGGAAAAAAACCTACAAAAGACAGTAAATATTTTCCCTTGCCTGTTAATATTTTACAAAAAATGCCAAGTCCTATGAGTATAGGACTAAATGGATGTAATTATTTTAAGCTAAACACAAATAAATCAAACATATAAATATTTAAGTGCAAATTTAACATAATCCATCATCATACCTTGTTATGCGTCTGAGTTTGTCCAACCAGGATAAGGATATTTGATGAGATAATAGACAGGCAGAAATTGATCAGAATTATTGACCTCTCAGATCTGATGTACCTGTTCAAATAAACAAAGAGAGGGTACAACTTTTCTAAAAGCAAAACATCTACTAAGTCATACAAAGCTTTGATGAAATTCCTTCATTAACTATTGGAGATACTCTGAAAGCTAAGTGCTCTCTTTCAAGTGCTCAACATGAGCGTGAGGGAGCTATCACATTACACATAGGAACTATGATATTTTGATAGATATTCTGCAATTCCCTCTTAGTGTCTTGGTATATTTTAAAAATAATCTATCAATGCTTCTTTTAAAAACTGCTGGCAACACTGTTCTAACTCCATACTGATAATAATGAGGCTTGCATGCATTCATGTCAGGAACTTCTTATGCTCTCTGCTCAACACTGGGAATATCCACAGCTGGCATAGACTACTCACGATAACTAACTTCAGCAAAAATATGGTGATTTACATAAACAGATGCATAAATAAGATGCAGGTTGGTTGATGATACTATGTCAGTGCAGTTTAAAACATGTTACTGGGATATGATAACATTAATCTTGAAGTTGCACCACATTTAAAAAAAATGTATGAAGAAACAATAATACTAATATCTTCATCTTCATATGACCTAATGCCAAAAAATAGCTAAGTTCATGCAGAAAGATCAAATTATAGCAGTGAGCATCACACAGTCTATCTTGCAAAGTTTACACATTCATTTTACAAATAAGTTTAGGATGAAAAAGTCAAATACTCCTCTTATCATCTATTTCCTTACAAGATGCAAATGTTCTTATTTTTCTATATACAGCCTTTTATATGTTACAGGACAGAAAGAGAATGATTATGGTTTCAAGTGAAGTACCTTACTGACCTGATTTTCAGAGCTGTTAATGGAGTAAAAGTTGACTACTAAAGTAAATGAAAGTTAAAAGTGCTCAGTTCCTCTGAAGACCATGTCATATGTTTATATATTCGATGCCCTCACTGTATGTTTCTCACTGGAGCTTAGTTAATATTGCCATCTCCTCCTGAGCTGTACACCCATAGCTCACACTCTGAGGAGGCCATAACAAAGGGTGCTGAAACCATGAAATGCTGAACTTTCGACATGAAACTAACTGTAGTCCTTTTTGCTCAACTATCAATTAAATAATACTGCATTACATTTTATAGTTAAGAAGACAGAGAAACCCTGATACCACAGTCCACAGTTTTCCTTAAAATACAACAATGTTGTTAAGGCTAGTTCTGTGTGTTCGCAAACAATACAGAAAGCCTAGTGCCTTTGTCTACACAGTCAGTATGCTGCTACTTTCTAACTTGTTAACTACTGATTTACCTGGGCCAGTTCCCAACACTGAAGGTCTATGGACTATAAAGGTTCCTAGTGGCTGAGTAAATACAGTGCAAGCAGGGGCTCATAGCATTGACTTAAGTTAGGAAGGTTTTAGTTTTTGTGCCAGGCCACTACTGGGAAGGGAAGGGAAGGGAAGGAAGGGAAGGGAAGGGAAGGGAAGGGGGAAGGGAAGGGAAGGGAAGGGAAGGGAAGGGAAGGGAAGGGAAGGGAAGAAGGGAAGGGAAGGGAAGGGAAGGGAAGGGAAGGGAAGGGAAGGGAAGGGAAGGGAGGGAAGGAAGGGAAGGGGGAAGGGAAGGGAAGGGAAGGGAAGGGAAGGGAAGGGAAAAGGGAAGGGAGGAAGGGAAGGGAAGGGAAGGGAAGGGAAGGGAAGGGAAGGAGGGAAGGGAAGGGAAGGAAGGAAGGGAAGGGAAGGGAAGGGAAGGGAAGGGGGAAGGGAAGGGTGAATATTTGACTTACACTGAATTTACTTTTCAGTTTTAATTTTCAGTAAGGAGGATCGAATCAATCAACTATAAAAGGGTGCTCACACAGCCCTTCTTCAGACTAGAATACCTCCATCTCATATCACTTCTAAAAAAGCCCTGCCATTCAAAGGGAAGGTGGGTGTTCCAAAATATAAATACAGACATAGGGTCAAAACATCAAATTTCTCCCTAAAAACAAGGATATATATGTAAGTTTCAGTGTCTATCTTCTCCATATAGTTGGTTACTATGCTCTTGAGAAACGTATTGAAGGCAAGTTTTAATGATTCAAATGACAGGCTACTCAGTTGTCATAATACTTTCAAAATATCCCACTGATAGTACACGGAGTCGTACATGAGTTCTTTTCTTCAGCAGAACCCACACTAGGTCCATAAAACATTATGTGCATTTTTTTTTCTCTGCTTGAAAGTTACCATCATAGAATGGTTTGGGTTGGACAGGATCTTCAAAGGCCATCTAGTTCCAAGCTTCCTGCTACGGGCAGGGACACATTCCACGAGACCAGGTTGCTCAAAGCCTCATCCAGTCTGGCCTTGAACATTTCCAGGGAGCGGATATCCACCACTTCTCTGGGAAACCTGCTCCAGTGTCTACTACCCTCATTGAAAAAATTTCTTCCTTATATCTTTTAAATAATGGAGAAGACCAGCTCCACTGAGCATGACACTATTTCCATCCAAGTGCTAAATATATCAGGAGTGCAAAAATAACACTAAATTCTTCAGATGAAGTACTCTCACTCTTAGCTTTAACAGACAAGAACTGATAACTTTTATACTCTTTTTATAACTTATGTAACTAAATATTCTACATTTATTACATATATGTCTAATCTTGTGAGGTTTTGTGACTACATAATGTAGTGGAAGAGAAAATTACGTAAATTATCAAGCTGTTTCTAAAAGCAAAATTATATAGGTTGATTATACATTACTCTAAAAATTATTATTGTGTTCTTATTATCTGTGTTTCTTCTTACTTACATAAGAATTTATTTTTTTTATTAAGGAAGAAAAGTTAAATGAGAATCCATGTTCACTTTTTAAAAATATGCACAACTTTGCATGACTTTTCCTCTTATTTTTCTTCTACACTAAGACATATTGTTATTTCTCATCACTTCTTAAATTAATTTACTCCATAGATATCTATTGCCATTTAAAGTCAATATAATATTTTAATATAGTACACTTGGGATGGAAAGAAAGTTCGTTACTGGAATGTACCACCACACTACCTGAGATTACTTAATTTTGTGGTCTTCATCGAAACTTATAACCAGAGTGCATAAACTCAAAACCAGTTGACTGAACCTCCCTAAACTTTGATACATAATTTTATTACATAGAAGTTCTGTTTTAAAATGTAAATGGAGGAAAAGCAGTCAAAGGTATAGGCCAGAAACTTTACATGAAATATATCATATAGAAGAATTCTGTGAAATGTTAATTACACTATGAACACGCAACTGAAAGAGCAATACCGTTCACACTGAGGAAAGAGAAGTGTGGGATATGCCATCACCAGTAGGCCAAGAGAGTAAAAAAATAACATCAGTAAATTTAGGTGTCAAAACATACACTACATTTACTTTTTTTTTTCAACATAATGAATGCTGCATCTAATGTTATCATTAAATTTTAATTCAACTAAATGTAACTATGAATTCACATTCGGCTTTGTCAATCCATTACATACCTCCACAGTGCTGCATAGACAACTGCTAGGGTGATCAAGGCCAAGCATGAAAGACCACTGCCTACTATTAAGGTCACTGAGGGTGTACCAGACGATTCCATGATCTGTAGGTTACAACAAACAACCATAAAGAAAAAACCATCCTCCAGCAATTAAAACAAATCAAAAGAAAAAAATCAACTAAAGTATAATTAAAAGCAGCCTCGCTGTCACAGATAGCTTCAGTATTACTTATGAAGCAGAAATCAACTTAGTTCCAAGACTGATCTGTACATAAGTCTGAGACCTGTTTAATTATTGATATATTTCTCAGAGGTCTTTGAGCTTTAAAATGCCTATAATACCTGCATGATATTTTGAAAAATAAATAAAGTAGTAATATTACAATGTAACAGGAGACTATGACATTAGCACAAGTTTAAACAACTCCCCAGTTAAATTTATTTAAAAGGTATATTTCTCTGAGAAACACCAATATTTAGAACTGTATATTAAACAAACAGCTTGGTTTCACTGTAAGATATTAAAGATCATCCAGTAATTTTTCCCAGAATTTAATTCTTGCTTGTTGCAGAATTACCAAACTTTCTGACTTTAAATAACTTTTACTTCAATCCACTATTCTCATATGCTTTATTTCCTTGGGCCTCTGATTTTCTGGAATGAGTGGCAAGATATCTATGGCAACAATACCATAAGTCATCCATAAAGAAGCTGCAAATTTAGAATTATTCATTTTACTCTGTGTATTAATAAAAAATGAGAATAAAAAAATGACCTTGAAAACAAACTAGATTTCCCTGTGGTAAAAGAAACTACTATTGTCAGATATCAGGTAAGTTTTTCCTTCTTGTGTAGATGTGCTCATGTTCTGAAATAGACATGGTATTTGCTAATACAAATGGAAAAAAATTAGATCTAAAAGTTTGAAAGGATACCATGCCTGGTTTAGAAACGCTTTCTAAAGCCTCAGGGATGTATTGTAAACTACATTTATCAAGATATTTTTGTCACCCAAATAGGAGATAAGACTGATGTAGGCCAGATCTCAGGAAAGAAACATTTTATTTCAACCACTTTGTTCCAAACTGATCTACTTTGCTATTAAAAAGAGTCTGATCATACTCTTCCAAAACCAGGAAAATGAAATTATGCCTGAGCAGGATAACTTCACCAGTATTTGCTTTTTAGCTTTTTACATTCAATAATATGGGATATGTCTATATACACTTAATGTCCCTTCTTACATATGAAAATTGATTATTTTTCCTACACCATATCAACAGACTACCTAGAAAATGTGTGCTGAAAATGTCCAATGCAGATCTGCAATCTGTTTAACTACAGTATCTAGGGTTTTCCTACCAAGAGCAATAATAAAGCCCTGTACATTCCCCTGGAAAGGCTTGCAATCTTTAAAAAGCTTGTTAAGTTGATAATTGTTCAATACAAAAGTTTTCAACACATTTGCATCACAATTAGAAGGATTTCTACTAAAAATTCAGTGTTCGAGAACGCGTAAATTTCACCAGGATTTAGTTATATCACAGAATCTGTAATTCATTTCTCTGAGACACTGTAGACACCAGGAGACTAGCATTTGCCTACTTGAAATATTAAACAATACTTCAGTGCAACATCTGAAATATACCTGAGAGGAAAGCTCGACGAGCTTCCCCCCCGCCTCGCAGCCCCCCCGCCAATGTCTTTTGCATTAAAACTGGATTTTTTCCCCCTTTGTTACTTACTTTCTCTAGGTGGCTGAGCCAAAATGGCGAAGGTAGAGAGACGATCACATAAGCATTTCGTATGGGATGCATCGGTAAGCACAGTTTTACATCCCTGGGTGGACCAGGTTCCCAAAGAGTCGTTCCTGCAAAGGAGAAGAGAAGGGGGGTGGGGGGTGGGGGTGTAGGAAATCGGGATAATTACGCCTGTCGGCCAATTCCGTCAGGAGACAATGCAGTTTAATCGCGAGGAGAGTGTAGTGTAGTTCCCGGACAGCGGAGAGGTACTTGTTGTGGGGCTGGACCGGCCCCCGCGGCACGGCACGGCGCGGCGCGGCGCGGCCGGGCGGGGAGCGGGGAGCGGCGCGGAGCTGTCCGGCGCGGCGGTGCTGACAGCCCGGCGCGCTGCGCTGCGCTGCGCGGAGCCCCGCCAGCCGCGGCAGCAGCCGCCCCCTGCGCTGCCAGCCACCTCCGAGCCTCACCAGAGCACTGCGAAAAACTCATCGGGGGAAGAGGGGGAGGCTTTCTCTCCCTCTCTCTCTCTCTCTTTTTTTCCCCTACCGGCTCTGTTTCTGGCCCTTTTGTAAAAAATGTGATGGTCGCTAGTTGTAGTGTCTTTTTTTTTTTTTTTTTTTTTTTTTCCTCCTCCCTTTCTCTTGTGTGTGGCTGGTTTAAAGGCAGATGGTTCTCAAACGTCTGTCTGGGTTATGCCAGTTGGACTGGGAGAAGCTGGATCTTCTGTTCTGATGGCTATTTTTGCTGAGGATATTTGTTTTTTCGGTTGTTGCTTTTAGTGATCAGCCTTAGAAATTTCACCCTGGAAACGGCAGCATCAGATGCCTCCAACTCTTGCCTTAGCTCCAGCAGAGGGGTGGATTTCAGTACAGCAGCACACAATATCACCAAAGAGACGCACGAGTTTGCCCTCCAGACATCACTCAGTCAACTCGTCTTTCCCTATTCCCTCCCCCTTCTCGATTTTTTTTCTTGTGGTGGCAGTACCAAGCTAACACCAAGCCAAAGTGATCACTTGCTGGCATCTTTCACCAACAGCCCTTAAACAAAAGAAGATGATTAACACAGCCCCCGAATTCAATTAGACATTCAATATGCTAATGCAGGGTCTGAAACCCACCCCAGCAGAACAATAAAAATGGTACCAACCCACGTTTTCTTTGTGCGGGCAAGGAGAGGGAGAACAAGAGACAAAAAATCATCTCTCCTTTTTCCTGAACTGCAGTGGGGGGAAAATCATGTCTACAGGAAAAGGGGGTCAGTTTCAACTAAAGCAAGCCTATTCTCTTTACATATGTTTACAGAACAACAATGGGATTTCTTTCTTCTTTTTTTCCCCTCCTTTCCTGTCTGGGGAGCAACTGCAGTGACTCTGCTTCCAGCAGCAGTGTGTGTGCTGTCAATTCCTGTCGATTTCACCTCAGGTCACCAAATGACTTGAAGAAAGAAAAACGAAGATGGAAGCAACAAGGTGGAGGAATAATAATTTCCAGTTCCTCTGATCACCTTTGTTTCACCTCTTCTGCCTTGACAAACCACCTTTGTGAGTGATTCTATATGCCAGTGAAGGCAATTGGTTATCCCAAGCCTGCTTTCAGAGCGCACTTCACCCTAGCCCACCTTGGCATTTTGAGCCACTAGGTTTTGAGCACACACCAGATGTAACCCTTACACACTATTGTCTTCAGAACAGTATCCTGTAATAAGCAAAACAAACAGCAACTGAGGGAAACAATTGAGAAAAAATCACTGATTCTTCAAGCCACTAAAGCTGTCTATTAGCTTTCCTTCATCAGTTGTGTCTTTCAGAGAGCCACAGGCTAAATCAACATCCACTTCGAAAAATACAGTTACATAGTCTAAATTCTGAAACATTATCTTCTGGACTTAACCAATTTATTTTTTTAGCTTTTCTGTCTCTTATCTTATTGTGACACATAGTTAAGGCTAAATGAGACGCATTTTTCTGCGCTGATTAAATATTAAAGCATGATAGCTTAAGAGAAATTGACACATTTTAAAACAAAAGGATGGTATTATTAATCTTGAGAATAAGATTTAACACATCAAATCCACCCTATGCTGAAAAGCACTAGATGCACAATACATACAGTTAGCACTAACTCCTTGCATATGGTGTCCAACACACAGTTAGACAAGTTCTAATTATAGAAAGGCAACAAACACAGAGAACAGTTTAATTAAAACATCTGTTACAGTTATATTTAAATGTGTATAAATCACAGGTAGCCCACCACGTTTAGCCCTCTATTAATTCTGTTTTTCAAGCCACTTGTGCAAATACAAAATTCTAGTCATACATTAGCTGAGCAGTTCACTGTTCTACCAGGTGTTGTTCACTGGGTATTACAAATACGCTTTATAATTTGTAAAACTTCTTGGATACTACTGAAATTTTGGATTTTCCTAAAGCATTCTGAAATGAAGAAAGTGCTTTAATTGAATTTAACAGTAAAATCTCCATTGACATAGCAGGAGCAGAATCAGTCTAATATGGACACTTTTTTACATTTCATTGTTCATTTTTTGGGCTATACACTTCAACTTCTTGCCTAGCAGCATTATATTTCAATATGTAACAGATGAAAATTCAGTGATTAAATATGGTATATCTCCCTTTTCTAAACAATTTAGGTTTTTTTTAAAAAAAGCCTCATTATTAAATGTATTTGTAGCCTGTTGAAATGACGGTTGACGAAAGCTGTGCAGAATATTATACTAAGTCCATGAAGGAGACGGAATAATGAGCAGAATTCAGAGGAAAACTGTAAGTGCAATTTGTTGCATGATGCTCATGCCGGTAAATGTGTGATTACTAACAACTCAGACAAAATGCTGGACATTTTGACCCTGACATGAAATCAGTATTTCATTTTAGGTATAAAGTAAACAAGGACGGGAAATACAGGGTTAAAACAGATGTGTTATATATAGTACATCTCAATGCTATGCATTTTATGAAGTCCTCTATCTATGACCTGTCCCTCTTACAATGCAACTCTTCTGGACCAATCAGAATCTATTTCAAATTTGGAAGTTTCATTCCTTTTTGACATGATTTTCTTGGACTATGTGTCTAATGTTTAGGGTTATCATATGAATATGCAAAAGGGGACCTATTATTCCTGTAGAACTTTCTCGTTATGCAGAAAGCTATAAAGGAGTGACATGTACTATTAACACTATGTTCTATTTATATCAAGGAAAACTACCAAATTGAAAATACGTAGCAAATATAAATGTAGGTTCATGTCCATTATTGGCAATTCTGTAATGTTTCACTGAGCCACAGATGATTTAATCAACCTGGCAGATATAAGCAAAGGAATTCCTAAGAAGCATAGATCCCCCATTGCAGATCCTGTGTCATCCTGTAGATGAGGCAAGGGAAAAAGCAGGGGCAGGGAAGCAGGGAAAAAAGTCTAAGCAGGATGTAATTTGGGCCCATTGATCTATGGCTAATATGGGATAAGCACCAAAAAAACGCTTATCTCCAACATTTGCCTGTGAGTGTGTCCTTCTCAGAGCAGTCTTACAGGTGAAGGAATGCTGGAGTGTCTTTTCAAAACCCTTTCAGAGTTTAATGAAAACTTCTTAGTTCTAATCAAGAATTTGGAACATACTGTGCAATAAAAATTACAGTCAAATGATGTACAGAAAAGCATTTTAATCATGTACGATATAAAAGAAATAATGTTATTTTTACTCTTTAATAATGTATTATGCAATATTACATGATATATGTGATGCTCACTACTGAAAATAATGATGTGACTGTCTCAGATATTGAAATGGAAGTGTAGTTTATAGGATAGGAGCATTTTTGTAGAATAAAAAATTCATTCACAGACACAACTGCCAGGCTGACAGAGGCTGATGATCAAGCCACATTTGATATGCTAGCAACTATGTTTCCCTTACTTTGCAGTATTTTGCTTGGTCTCATGACCAAGGGGTTTACCACTTACTACTGATGTATTTTGTAAAAATTAATAATATACGTGTCTTACTAATTCCATTGTTCTGTCTACTTTAACACATTGATGAATAAAATCAGCTATGACATTCCTGTCAAAACCACTCATTTAGTAAAGGACTTCACATATCGCACACTGTCTACCTTATTAGTTTATTTTTGAAGAATTTTTTTCAAATGAAATTTTTTTTTTTTGGAGGGAGATGCTATGTGACAGAGAAAAGGGAAGTTAACAATACTGTTAACTATTTTTTTCCGTACTGGCAACTAGTGATCCAAGTAATTGCTGGGGTTTGATCATCATGAACAAAGAGTTAACATCTTGGCATACATTCATGATGGTAGTCTACTTGAGCAACTTTTTGATGATTGATATCTGCGCTTAAAGTAGGATGAGAAAACTTATTGTCGTTTAAGTTACATTACTTAAATAACAGAAAAAAGCAATTATATAAGTATTTAATAACTGTTTTGTAGAAAGCAAACTACACAGAAGTTAAAATAATATTCTTTCTCCTGAGATAACTTTAATTCTCCCTACTTCTTGGGTATGTACAGTGTAGTATTTTTTTTTCTGTTCAATTAGGTGCTGCTTTTCCATTACAACAGACTTTGTTATTCCAACTCTAAAAAATGACATATAATGATGAGAAGCACATGGAAAATGCAGACATAAGAATTTTTTAGCCTAGGAAAGGATAGGAAAGAGGCTCATGGCCCTTTTTAGTAGCAGGTTATGTACATCAGTATGCCTGTTCAGATGTGCTGGCTGGCACATTAGTGAAGATAAAGACCTTCCGACACCTGCTTACTTCTTTATACCTGGACCTAAAATCCCAGGAAAGCCATAGGGAAGGCTCAACTGCAGGAGTCTACTTTCATATGTGCATGTCCATATGTCTGAAAGATGACCTAACTCTTCGTATGCATAACATCTACTGTGATCAATCTAATCCCTACCAGTAGTCAGACTTTTCTTAATAATGTCACGCATAAAACTGTAGTTTAACAAAGTATTGCTTCCCCTGAAAATGTCATTATTAGGTCGTTTTTTCACCTTAACACAATTTAGAAAAATGAATGCATGATATCATGGAAATGAAAAGAAATAGAACAGACAAAAATAACTGCCTTATAACTACATGTCTAAAATACTGCAAATATCCCAAAAAGGATATCTGAATTGGTGTGGTATCAGAAAGAAAAGGTGGCTGATGAATATTTTACAGTTGGTTATCCAACCAGGATAATATGGGGAGTTCATTTTCCTAAGGAATAGAGCCACTTCTCCAATTCAGGTACTGAATTGTTTATTTTTCCTCAGTGACATCCTTCCTTCCTGATGAGGTCACATTTTTATCAGTCTGTACTCTAATTTTGTCTTTCATTTCAATACAGTTTTGCTAAGTCTGTTCACTGTGAAAGGGAGATATACCTATTATATCATGTTACATTTTCCAAGCATGCATTACTTAACTGTGGGTAGATTTAGAGATTAGGCTCTTCATTAAGTTGCTGTATGACATATTTGGTTTCTTGGGTCAAAGTCGTACAGAAACTTGCTATGTTAAAATGTGTACTCTCAAAGTTTGCAGTAGTGAGTTTAGTAGCATTTTGCATATGTATAAAACTTCTCATTTTTAAATTAGGTTAATTTTATAAGATAATGTTATCAGATACTGAGTAGAAAAAAACTCAAATATTTTATTAGCTTTGACTCCTCACAAAATCAGTAACATAATTGCTATTCATTTGTTCAGACTATACCTAATTATGTACATTTATGGTGATCTAAGGAAAAATTGTCATGTAGTGCTTTCCCAATAATCAACCTATGAAATCTTTCACACTATACTATTATTCGCAGAGACTCCTAGCAAAACAGATCATTGTAAATTCTTTATTGCCAGGGGCTGGAAAGGATTAGGGGGCTCGAAGTCTGTCCTGGAATTTAAGAATGTCAAAGCCTGGATGAGGTTTGTAGCTCTTAATGTTTCTTTCACATGACAAGAAAGCATAGTATCATTAGGTTAAGCTTCAAGACCAGCTATGACCAGTAGGAAGAGGAAAAAGTGTAAAAGGGAACTGATAATGGGGAAGAACAGAGGCTGGGCTTCTGTCACTGATACGGTTACAACATCTTATGCTATTCTAGAGTGAATGGACAGTTAAAACTAAAACCAGTACATGTCCAGCCTCCTTGGAGAGTGCTTTGAATTAGGCTCCAGAGATGACAACCATAATGCAGGAAGAAAGTCAAGCCACAAAATGAGAATGGCAGAAGCAAACATGTTAAGTGGTCAGGCACTGAAATGATGCTTATTGCTCTAGTAATATAAAAGAGAGCAGAGCTCTCTTTTGAAGCTAGATGTGCACATGCTAGTTTTCGAAATTCGAGGTTCACCTCAAAGATGGCTAGCGGAGAGTCAGCCTTTTATCTAACAACTCAGTGGTTGTGAGATAGAAGAGGTGAGCTTAATTCCCTTCTTTGCCTGAGCAGTGTTTAACAGCTATTTTGCAGCAGGTGACCTAATCCCAGACTACAGTATATTCTGGTGTGACAGTACCTTCACACCTTCCTGTTGAAGCAGATGCTCAGTGAACAGATCTATGCATTGGGCCAGAAGGTGAAGCAAAGCACAGACTTTGTAGCCATACTGCAGGAAGACAGTTCCTGCATTCCAGTTCCTGCTCCACTTGGTATCACAGCAGATTGAGCATTCAAACATCAGTGTTACTATTCTCTGAAGATCCTCAGGTTTCATACACATTCCTTCATATCTTAGCTGCATGACTAAGAACACTCCTGACTGTCAGCCTCTCCCCTCCTGCATCTTCTGATACCACCTGCTGCTTCTATACAATCCTACTGTGTATCCTACAACTCTATAACCTGTGGGTTCTCTGAAGAACATGAAGACACACAGGAGAAAAAGTTTTTCTGTCTGCTTACACTTTGAAAACAAACTTCACTCAAGCCAGGTTAAGATAAAACAAACAAACAAACAAACAAAATTAGGACACAGTTACATATATTTAAAAGACACACAAAGAAGAAATAAAATAAAACTGAGGTTTGCTCTACTGACACGGGGATTATGTCAGCAGTATTCCCTCCCTTTTATCCAGCTGTTATTCTCCAAGATTTCCTAAATGTTCAGTTTATAAAGAGTATTTTCTGTATGCGTTAGGTCTCAGGTTATGTCCTTTTCCTTGTGTAAGACACTTGCTTTTTATAATCAATCCTCTTTTGTAAGACCTCCCCAGGAGTCTAAACAGATCTAATCTCCTTTTCCTCAAATGGTGATTTTTCTTATTTGGGAGATAATCTGACCATCCCTTTTAATTAAAATAAGTGGTTTTTTTTTTTCCTTAGAGATGGCTCTGTTAGATCAGATGTTATCTTCTGTACCTGACTGGCCAATTAACAACTGCTGCAATAAAAGTAATGCTTATCTCCCTATTCTCTCTTTGATGAGTCAGAGTGCACCCTGACTGAACCTGCACCAAATCTTTTATTGGTTATCAAGCTGCACATTAAAACCATTTGAAAAAAAGACATTTGATACAAATACCTCAATAGGACAAAGGCATATAGCTTGCTATTGGCTCTTGACTGAGATCAGACACGTAGTAATTAGCCAGGTTGAGGTGACAAGGGGTTTGTAGTGACTGATGCTTAATGCCTTCAGTTGAGTATCTTTTCTTCAGTGAAAACCTTAACTACAGTTTGTAAAAGTGAATAGTCATTCCCTTTCAGACAATCAATATTTAGTTATAGTATGAAAGGACAGGACTAATGGTGAACCCAGGGAATTAGAGAAGCTTTCTTACTCAAAAATGCCCTACAGCCTGGAGATGTGGTTATTCCTCTTGAAAAGGTTGTGAATTTTGCAAGCAGAGATGAGACCTCACTTTGGGTAAGTCTCTCCTGTCCTGGGTGAATTTTCTAACCATTGAACTATTGGCCAAAAGAACTATGTTATAGGTCTTCATACATGCGCTGTCCATGTTTTATGTAGCAGTCAAATAGATGCTAAGTAAAGCCACAATCGAGGATGACAGATAGATGACCTGTTGGCATATCTTGATGAGAGTTAATGCTGAGGTTCTTCTGAGCATATTAGAATGAAGACTTGGTGGCCAAGGAGCTTAATATGAAACTCGAAAGAACCTCTGGATTTAGCATTCTCCAGGGTTGTACGGTGACTAGAAAGGAAGTCTAACAATGTCCATTAAGGACTGAGGTATGTACAGTGGCAGGTATCTGCCTATCTCATCTAATGACTGAGACTTTATTAAAAAGGGGCAATACAACAAATCTGTGCAAGCTGTTGAGATGCAGTGAATTTGTATATGCCGAAGTGATAGCAAATATAATGCAATATAGCTAAACACAAAGCTTTCTTACAGTGTCATTTACAATCTGATTAAAAACCAAAACTAAACCCAGATGTTGCCAAAGCTGATAGATGCAAACTGTACATTGAAAACTCTAAAATTCACAGAGCTAACTTCTATGACATTATAAAGTAATGCATCTTTTTGATGTGGGAAAATCATTGTAATTAGAGAGTCAAATAAAGTCAAGTACAGATTTAGGAAATGGAGGCTCTTTTGAAAATGTTGGAGGCACCTCCTTAGTGTATATTTTACACTCTTCTAAGACAGTCTTAGCCCTGATGTTCTTGCCTTTCAGTTAGGCTTATTATCTCAGGACTTATTAATGTGCCTGCTCAGCTTCCAGACTCAAAATGGTTTGAATGTAGCCACTATGGAGTGTGGTTATGTGAGCTGCTGCTCATCTGAATCTACCAGAGTGCATGTATTTACTGACAAACTGCCCTGTGAGAAAACTACACCTAACTGACATGCTTTTAAATACCATTTCACATCTGTGTAAGGGTAGTGTTGCCCAAAACAAAGTCAGCTGATAATGATAATCTCAGGAGATAATATCTGAACAACTTCCACTGTGGTTTTTACTAGAGGTGTCTAGTGCAGAGGGTATAAGAAGGAGGTGTGCATCACACTGCATCACCATACATGAAAACAGAGGCTTCATATTTCATCTGGAAAATACTGGGGAAAGAATGAGGGTCTGCCCTGTGTCTTGCCTGGACAGTGAACTTTATGTACCAGTGATTGTGCTGACTCAATCATATAAGAGCATGTGTCGTAGAGGTGTCCACTGTGATCCACAAGGTCCAGTGGAATGATTCCTCATGCTCTGAATTTGATCTGCATATGTGCAAATCCAATACAACAGACAATATGCATTTGTAACAACTGTAATGTATGGAAGTCCCCAAAAATTTACTGGACTGAACAGTGGCAATACAGGATTTAAGTCCTCTTACTCTTCTGGTAAAACCATTTCAGCTAGTTGCAAGTCAGCTAGATTGTGCATTTAGACAAATGTGACTGCTGGTATTAAAAACTATATAAATTGTTTAAGAGGTTGGATAAGTGCTTTTATTTCATGGACCAAAAAAAAAAAAAAAAAAAAAGAGAGAGATTAGAGAAGTTGTTAGGGAGTATGTGCCTTAACTAGATGTCAACAAACCCTGTCTGAACAAATGATAAAACTTACTAGCCTATCCACTTTCTTCTGTCTTCTATGTTTTTTGTTTGGCTTCTGTGTAGAAAACAGCACAAGAAGAATTCCCAAGGCTCTCAGGTACTGGGGTTGTAATAATGGGCTTGCTTTCTGTCAACTGACGAAGTTGGTGTACTCTTTGGCCTTCAGGTATGGTAGAAAAGGACTGAAAAAGGTGCTCCAAAATAATTGATGTTAATACAATAATGGTCTAGCCACATTGTATAGCACCTTTAATCTGAAAGCCTTTAAAAACAGAGGGACAGTGTGATCCTGAATCTCAACAGGAGGCATAGGAAAATTAAAAGACGTCCTTAGGACTCAAGGCCAAAATAAATTGTGACAGTAAATTACTTCTAGGATCAAATAAAATGCAACCAAATACAATGCTATATTTATTTCCTTCTGTCTCTATACAGAGGTCTCATGCGCTACTTTTGATGCTTACATTGTATCATATAGACTATTGAAAGTATAGGTATCTAAAACATACACAGCATCATTATTTGGATAATGTTGCAGTTTTTGTAGAATGGAATCAACTCTCATTGGCATGAAAGGCATGTCACAAGCTGTCAGTCTGTCTGTGATATGTCACATAGATGTGGCATGCTTCAGCTGAAAACTCCAAATCCGAAATGCCTTTCCCTTCAGTCAGACATAGTGTTGAAAGTAGAAACTGCTACAGCATCTTCTGTTTCGAAGCAATTTGCATTCTGTTATGTTCTCATGCTACTTGATGTTTTAAAAGGGCATTAAATAAAGAATAAAATTAATTTAGATTACACTACTCGATCTGAATTATATACAGACTACTTAGTACATGAAGCTTACTAGCTAGAATATATCTCCTAGAAATTACATAATGAGTACAACTGCAATCATTGTCTGTGCCTATATAGTATTCAGGGAATGTCATGAATCCACTTCATGTCAGTGCATGGTTTATATTGATTGGGCCTGTCAACTGCAATGGAGTATCCCCAGTATAACTCACATCAGAACCTGGCACTATATTTTGATCTCTCAGACAGCTAAATGATATCTAAAATTACATATAAGCAAACTCTTTCTATTGACTATGCACTGGAGAAAACTTATGTGAAGGTTTTAATTCAAAGATGCCTGAGCATGTCAAGTGCATGATGTGTTCTTCAGCAATACTAGCTTTTGGCAGCAGCTTGGAAATAGCAAAACAGAAAATATGACTATGCCACTCTAAAAAAGTCTGCAGTATGCCCACATTTTGAATGCAGTATGCAGTTCTGATCTCTTCTTAACTCAGTAAGATCTAGCGAAACTAGGAAAGCTACAGGGAAAGGTGACAGAAGATATAGGACAGCTTCCATAAGGTAAGTCCCTTCACTTTGGGTAAGAGGTGGTCAAGAGGGGTCTGATAAAGGTCTCTAAGAGTGCCGTGGTGAAAATGAACCAGAAATGATTGTTATTCCTTGTAATATAAGATCTAAGTGCATTAAATGAAATTATTAGGCTGCATATTCAAAACAAACAATAGGAAGCGTTTTTTCTCATAGGGTGTAGTTAAACTGTTGAAATCATTGCCACAGGACATTATGACAGAAGATTATGCAACCTGAAAGAGATTAGATAAATTCACAGACAAAAAAAAATCTTTTAAGGCTACAGCACACAAAGATAAAAAAATCTGTCTGTACACCACAAACCTGTTGGAATTTGGAAGGCATACCTGGCAAATATCTAAGAAGTAAGTACCTCAAGCACTCTTCTAAGCATTTGTTAACAGCCACCATTGCAGGCAGGACGCTGGGGCTAGACTAACCTTTTGCCTGTTCATCCCAGTTTACACTTTAACTATTATTCCTGGTTTAAAGGTTTTGCTTTCAAATTAATCACATTTCAGTTTGCTGCTTGTTCCACATTGCATATGTGTCACCGAGGCAAGTGGCCCCAGTGCCTGCACGACCTGCAGCAGAGTGCTCTGGCTCGGTGCACAGAGGGTTTCCTGAACTGAGAGAACCTCAGGGGAGATGAGAGAGCTGCCAGGAGCCCTCAGCTCGTGCGTGATAGAAGCTGACAGGACCTGGGCAGAGCCAGGACCAATGCCAGCCAAGCCTCTCCCCATAGCTATAAAGAAGCCCTTAAGGAGCATGAGGGACCAGGATGTGGCACAGCAGTTAGTTTGTGAGGCAGTTTGAACAGCAGTTCATGTGGAAGGGTGTGCAAGAAGGAAGAGACAGCAGATGAATACCTGGCTGAGCCTGGTGTCTCTGGAAGAATTTTGGGTTTTTTGATCATGGATTGGTTTACACAACACCAGCCCTGCTGGCAACAGACAGGACACACCTGTCTCAAAGAGGGAAGAGGATCTTTGTGCAGGAGTTGGCAGGACTGATCAAAAGAGCTTTAAACTAGATTTGAAGAGGGGAAAGGGATAAAACCAGGCTCCTAGTGATAAGCCTTGGGCAGCACACCCATGTCTGAGAGACAGTGAGAGGTCTTTATTTCTGCCATCTTAGCAGAGGTAGGGGATGCAGATTCATCTGGCAGCAAGGACACAAGGTTATTGATGTGTTAGAAACCACAGAAGCTCCTGAGAATGGTCATGTAGGAATTAGTCCTTCTCTCTCCAAAAAGTTGGTCAAATAAATAGCCCAACCAAGGTGCATCTACACCAATGCACGCAGCACAGGCAGCAAACAGGATGAGCAGAAAGCCATTGTGCAGCAGGAAAACTATGATAGAGTGGCCATCACAGAGATGTGGTGGGACAGCTTGCACAGGGAGTGTTTTGACTGCCTAGAACTTGGTGATGGTGAAAGGGTAGAGTGTTTATGGATAAGAATCAGGGGGAAGGCCAGGAAGGCAGATAACATGGTGGATGTCTGTTATAAAGCACCCAACCAGGATGAAGACATAGACAAAATATTCTATAAGCATCTGGGAGAAGTATCACAATCACTACCACTTGTTCATGTGGGCGACTTCAATTTACCAGATGTCTGCTGGAAATACAATACAGCAGAGAGGAAACAGTCTAGAAGGTTCCCGGAGTGTGTGGAAGACAAATTCCTGGCATAGCTGGTGAGGGGGCCAACTACAGAAGGCTCCCTGCTGGACCTGTTTGTGAACAGTGAAGGACTTGTGGGTGATGTGATGGTTACAGACCATCCTGGGCATAGTGATCATGAGATAGAATCGGCTGGGCCTAAAGAGTTGTGAACAGAATTCAGTCTACGTGGTGGTCAGTTGCAAGTGGTGTTCCCCAGGGCTCAGTATTTGGGCCTGTTCTGTTTAATATCTTTATCAACAATCTGGATGAGGGGATTGAGTGCACCGTCAGTAAGTTCGCAGTCAACACCAAGTTGGGCGAGAGTGTTGATCTGCTTGAGGGCAGAGAGGCTCTACAGAGGGATCTAGACAGGCTGGATCAATGGGCCGAGGCAATGGTATGAGGTTCAACAATACCAAGTACTGGATCCTACATGTGGGTCACAACAATGCCCTGCAATGCTACAGGCTTGGGGAAGAGTGGCTGGAAAGCCACCCATCAGCAAAGGACCTGGGGGTATTGGTCAACAGCTGGCTGAATAGGAGCCAGCAGTGTGCCCAGGTGGCCAAGAAGGCCAACAGCATCCTGGCTTGTATCAGAAGTAGTGCGGCCAGCAGGAGTAGGGAGAGGGATTGGCCCCCTGTACTTGGCACTGGAGAAGCAGCACCTCGAATACCACATTCAGTATTGGACCCCTCACTACAAGAAGGACACTGAGCGTGTCCAGAGAAGCTCAACAAACCTGGTGAATGATTTTAGAGAACAAGTCTTACGAGGGAACTGTGGTTATTTGGCCTGGAAAAAAGGAGGCTGAGGTGACATCTTATTGATCTCTACAAGTACCTGAAAGGAGGTTGTACTGAGGTGGGGGTCGGTCTCTTGTCCCAAGTAACAAGTGACAGGACAAGAGGAAATGGCCTCAAGTTGCTCTAGGAGAGGTTTAGATTGGACATTATGAAAAATTCCTCAACAATAGGGTTTTAAAGTACTGGAATAGGCTGCCCAGGGAAGTGGTGCAGTCACCATCCCTGGAGATATTTAGAAGATGTGTATATGTGGCACTCAGGGACATGGTTTAGTGGTGGGCTTGGCAGTGCTAGGTTAATAGTTGGACTTGATGATTTCAAAGGTCTCTTCCAACTGAAACGATTCTATGATTCTATGAATCTATGATTCTATATGCATATTAAATTCAAAACATAGTGCCGATTCAGCAGTATCTTAGCTGAGCCTCATATAATTTTGAGGTACTACGACATACTAAATGTAGAAATTGAATTTCTTGGCATCACAGAAGTGGACATCAAACAATTAAATCTTTATTGCTTTGCATAAATGTTTTAACTCATATGAGAGAATATTCTTATTTCCTTAATTTTATAGTGTAGAATCGGGATTTTACTAGTGTACTCACATCCTGAAATATTTCATAGTATTCTGTCAAGATTGATAGAATATGAATGTGTATATATATAGTAGACATAGATAATAGGTCTTGCAATGGTGATACTTGGTTTTGCATCTTGTCTGCTTTTGATACACTTCATAGGGTCTTATTTTAGATTTACCCTAACAATAGCTTCATACTTTTTATTTTGTGTATGATCTTAAATGTTAAGCACTTACAAAAATATTTGCTTCTTTTCCTCACAACATTGCCTTTTTCAATATAAAATTATACTTCCTGACCCTTAGAATGGTCAACTTTTATCCCAAGCCAGTAATACCTATTCTGTATTTAAAAATGTCACTGCTTTTAAGTCCAATACCTATCAGTCCTGCAGGGCTAGACGCAATAACTTGTAAAAGGAAAAATTCTCAACTTTCCGATTGGACATACAGACCTTCTAAGCCTTCAGGGCTGTCAGCTATCAAACTTTGAAGTCATGACATTTTAAAGAAAATGTTTGGAGGAATTATTTTATAGGAACAGAAAACCTTTTTAAGCTTACTGTAGAAAGTCTGTATTGCACTTTTTTGCCTTATGCTTTCAAAGAGTAAGGTATCTAGTTTTAAAGTGTGTGTGTATGAAAATAGTACTAGTAAATGCTTTAAAGAGCCTAACTTACTCTAAAGGTTATATGATATAAATTCATGCAAAGATGTTAGTACTTGTGGAAAAATGGAGGAATGAAACACTCAAGGTCAGAAACAGAGAAACAATGGCCTCAGCTGCAACTTTTCTTATGGTTGTGTTTTATCGCCTAGTGTCTTTATCTTTCAGGTCATCTCACATTAAAATTAATTACAATGATTTCAGTATTAGTTGAATTAAGCTATCCTTCATATTCAATTATGTGCTAATTAATTCCAGTATACAGTACAATGCAAACTGGAATCTCTTACAGATCACTACAAAAAAGTTAAAACAATACTCGTATTAATACTTTAATTCTTGATGAGATGTTAAAAAAAGTCTGCTTTAGAAAAATATTAGTTCACTTGCTTTAAAACTGCAAATATTTTACTGCTCCATAGTTATAAGTTTCACATATTTTCAATTTTGAACTCGCTTACATATATTAAAAAAATTAATATTAATAGATATTAAACAGAATTAATTCTACTTCTACTGAATAATTCCCTTCAAAGTTTGGTTTGTTTTTAACTTTGGCAATTTTAACTCTGGAATAACTTCCTGTGACAAAATTATTTTTAAAATCAGACTTTTAGTTTAGGAAATTGAATTCAGAAATGCCATAATCCATGATTCCCTAAGACCATAGATCACCATATTTCAATATGTTTACAACTTCATGTGCCAATTTTCAGCAGATTTACACGTATGCTCAAAGGTAGTCACATACTCAGCTTTCTTGTGGAATCACAGCCATTTCCATCTCAGAATCACAAAAATATCAATGAAGTAAGCTTCAAAGAGGCCTTTAAAGTAAGTAAAGATGACTAGTCACATATTCAGATGGTGAAATTCTACGCTACTGTACTAGCTAATCAGAGCAGATCCTACTGCCATTTAAATTATGACAACTTTAAAAACTATCAGGAATATGCATATTACATTGTTACTTAGGCAATCTTTCTTCCTGAATTAATTACTCATTCAAATGATTTATGGCTATAGTATCAGCATAATTTATATTGATAACTATTATTAATAACTGATATTATTTATTTTAATATTTAACTAATTATAATTAAAATTATTGATACTATTATTCATGAATAAACTCATACTATATAAAATAAAATCTATAAGGCATATTTATGTTAAATAAAATATTTTGCAACAATTAGCAGAATTAGAAATCAATTTAAACCAATGCAAATAATAATCATAATCACAGAAACATACTTCTCTATCAAAATATATTTTAAATGTCCCTCTGCCCATGCAACTAATTCCTTTCCGTTATCAGCCAATCCAGCTCCAATTCTCAAAGAAAAATGACTGGTAATACATCTTGTCATTTCCATGATCTAGACTATTTGGGTTGAGGCTTCTCAACTACTACAATTCCTAAGAGAAGTCACTTGAAGTTCAGAAGTACATATACAAGGTCATGAGTATCCAGGAAAAGATTCCCCTTTATTTACTGTTTACAACATCAATAGGCAATTAAATATTTGCTAGTAGTTGCAAAAAATATTTCTTTTGTTAAGCAAAGTTCATGCTAACATTGTCCCCTGAACTGTCGGTCATTACTGTTCAATGTCATTGGGAAAGGTATGCTTTTTGGGAGAAATACCAGTACGAGTCCTGGCAGAAGTCAGCAGATTGCAAGAGAGATCATGCAGCAGTACTTTCTACCTGATATCGTAGTTCTTCCATGAGTGAAACCATGTGAAAGTCAGGAAACATTTCAGTGCCCAAGTGAGACTGTTCAACTGGACAGAGTTTCATGGAACTAGCTACTAGAAAAATGAACACTTACATCTGAGAGAAAATATTATTGATGCAGCTGCCGTTGTGGTACCCATGGTGTAAAAGTGAGGACTGTGGCATGAAAGGGAGGATTTATTGACAGAGCATTGCTGGGGATAGAAGGATGGTGATGCAGCTCAAGGAGGACCACGGCCAGGATACTGGAGCAGCCAGGAGAAAAAAGAAACACTGCAGTACTGACTGAGTGTCAGGAAAAAGGGAAGCTTGTTGCAGAATGCCTCTGGTATATTCTGTCCAACAAATTCTTCTATGTCTGTACAGGCAGATGGCACTTTAAATTAAAGGTTCTGTAAACTTTCCCCAAACATCTTTGTGATATTCTGTGTTCAGCATGTTTATGTACCTCCTCCTACAAATTAACAGGCTTTCAAATACTTTACCCTTTTTTAACAAGGATGCATCGGAGCTTCTGCTCCACAAATGAAGGGTGAATCCAGCACCACCTGTGTGATGTCAGTTATATGTTTTGGTCAAACCTACAGCATCTGTAGTAATGCGAAGTGGATGGCAAAACTGAGGAATGGGATAAGAACATGAGGGAAAATTGTCTTGGACATGAAGAATAAAATAGGCGCGATTTATGATAAGAGAGTTAATACCAATTTTTGGTTGTGTTGCAAAAAGATATATTGAAGATACATGCAATTACTGATTTTAGTATTTTCAGTAGTGATTGCAACATCTTAGCATATTTGATTTTTTTTCCCCTTAAATAATTTCAAAAAGCATCAGGTCTGCTGGAAAAAAAAAAAGTGTTCACACACAGAGAAAAATATGCCACAAACCAGTTTCTACTCTACAAGGTATATAATTTCTAGAATGAGTTATAATATATATGCCTTTTTTTTTTTTTTCTGGAGCCAATTTATTTTTGGTAGATTTCTTCCAGAAGAAAGGCAAATATTAAGATGATTTTTAAAAGTTAATTATAAAAAAATTAACAAACTGCGTGAATAGGAATTTATCCCAACTTACGGAAAATAGGTTTGTTCATAAGCGCAACATTTTCCTCAAAACAATTAATTTCTGATTGAAACATAAATTGATGTAAATTTTTAATCAAGTTTGTAGAAATTAGAGATAAATACTTTAGAGATAAAAATTCACAAACCAGCTGCAACATCAGGACTTCATTGGTGCTTTAAAAATAGTCTGCCATTAAATCTTGTGTTTTCCTCTTGAAAATAAATTATTTACATAGTAATTTTGTCCCTCAACTGACAAAGGAAACCTTGACATACAAGTCACATCACTGTTCACACAACTGCAATTCTCACACTCACACAGTTGCATATACAATGTTATATATGTGGATGGTCCCATCTTTGCATATGTCAGTCACTGAAGGATCTGGTTCTAATACTACCATGTGCATAAAACTATTGATAGCTGCAATGCAAATGACAATAGCAACCTGGTTATAGGCTGCCTACTCCTGTGGAGAGCATCACAGAATATATATAATACTTATCTTGGGTATTACTATTTACTATAGACAGCACAAAAGTCTGCTCCTTTACCTCTACTTGTGTTTACAGATCCCCTGTGAAATTGCTGCCAGAAACTACAAAGGTCACACTAAAATTTTGAGAAGGTGTTTCTGGATATGCTGCCTCTGTGTCTACAAAGGCAACATATCAAACACTGTCGTAAATGCATGTACTGTAAGCACTGGCTTTCCATGACAAGTAAGTCATCATATTGATGAAGGGAAGAGGCCTCCAGCTATCTTGTGACTCCTGCATTTTTCCTTCTACCAGTTTTGGGTCCTTTCATGAACGTGCAGTATGCTTTATATGCTGGAGGACAAGAGGCATTGTTTTAAACTGTTCCTTCTTCTTTTGGGAAAAAGAAAGGAGGTTGTTGCATAAAAGAGGAGACAGTATATCAAATTACCAAAGCTTTCCTTTGGAAAAGCAAATTCCTCCCTACCTCCCAAGGGAATTATATGAAAAGCCCGTGCAAACAGTATATGTAATTTTTATGACTCTAGCTATGAAGTTACAGCATATACAATATACAATATTTCATACATATTTCATTTTGTATTCAATAACATCACAATTCCTCCTCTTTCCAACTAATCTTTCATCTCTGCAGCTGTTCTTTGGAATCTCATTAGATTAACAGGCCACTAAAACATTGTTTGATCATATTTCTCAACCACCTTTGTCAGCTTATGAGTCAACCCTGCAACATATTAAAGCAAGATCATTTTTGCACTCACTTTCTCTAACATATTTAAAATATTCAATGCTAAGAAAAGATCTATTCCTTCCCACCTTCTCTTCTGTGTCACAAGGTAGTAGGTATTTTAATTCAAGACTAATATAAAAACAGCAAACTACACAGATTTCAAACTCATCTGACTGACAGATGTACAGAATCAAACATCCAACAGATAGGATGGTTGGAGGAGACACAAAAGAAATTAACTCTTGAAGGACAACCAAGGCAGTCCTGAAGTGGGTTACTGGCATCTTATGATGCCAAAGCAGAACTTAGCTGCATATCTGGCATTTGGTTATACATTGTTGACAAACACCATGATTTGACGTTTAGACTTAGTATCTTTTATTCCTATTTATTAGTGTCCTAAGAAACATGAGATTTTAAATATTCCCCTTCCTATGCAAGCCAAATTAAAAAAGAAATATATCTGTGCCTAGAGAGTATTTGGGGTTTAATCCTTCCACTGTGAAAAACAGGCATCAGGGCAATGTCCCAATTTAACACACCATGTCTGATGAAAAAGCAAAGCAACTGGAGAGAGTATAGAAGAAAGTAACAAATAGGGTGAAAGATTCAGAAAACATGACTGGGGAGAAAGGCTGTTAAGAACTGACATATTTAATTGAGGGTAAGAAAACCTGAGAGGAAACATGAAAATGGTTTCCTCATACATAGAAATGGCCAGGAAGAGAAAGTACTGTCCTGTTTTTTTCCACCAGAGACAGGGAAAAAAAAAAAGTGCTGAACTTAGACTGAAGCAGGGACTATTAGGGAAAACTTCCCAACTATAGGGACAGTAAAGCTTTGATCATTCTGCCTTGGGGAGCCATGGAATCTCTGTCAATCTCAAGTTTTTAAGAGCAGGCTACAGAATTCTGTAGAGAATAGGCAAGAGGCCATGGTAAGTGACATCTTGAGAGACCTCCTTCACTACGTGCAACAAGCCAATGACTTCTTCTAAGGGAGATGTGTTTCCTGAACACTCCTAAAAATGCTGAAGTGCCTTTCACTACCAATGACTGAAATAGGACTGTGCTACATCTTGTACATTGAGCACAAAATTGGGAACCAGACAAAGTAAACGCTTGGCAGTTCATCAGTGTGGCTTAAGGAGCTGTGTGACTTTTTTTTTCCTTCATTGTGGTACGCTGGTTTCAGGATTTGTAGCAATGTGACCTATAGATTTCAGAACTGAGCAGAATTGTTATGCAAATGCAAGAGTAAAATCCAAAACCAGCTGTTTCAGCTGGCTGTGATGGCTTTGGAGCAGGTCTGCGGTGTGTGTGTGTCTGAGGTCATATGTGTTTCTCTGTGTGCGTGCTAAGGAGAAGAGGAAGGAGGCATTTGTACAGCCACTTACCCTGACTTTACATTTTGGCTTTGTGTAATTCACTCAGGGATGTATTCAAACTGCCTAATTAGAAGTTGAAATTACTGTGGCATTTAGGCTCAAGACAGAAAAAGTGAAATTGCCTAATCTCTGGGTTGGACAGGCTCCCCATATACCAGTGAAGAGACTCAATCTCTATGCTTATATGAAACACTTATTGTAATCTGAATACATGCTTTAAAATCAAATTAACAGGTTTTTCAGCATTTGGCGTATCTTAAGTGCCTGAATGGTGCTTCAACATAAACATAATACAGAACACAAACCAGAGTATGATGACTCACAAAAAAGGGAAGAAAAGTTAAAACATTTAAAAGGTCATGTTTCATTTTTAGATATGCAGAAACTATTTATATGTTCATAACAGTCAACTGAAGCAGTGGAATTTTCTTAGCAATTTGTGAAGCTAATTAGCTGACACACTGAGAAATCCAAGCTATAAAGCATATCATAGTCAAATCAATGATAATAAGAATATTTGATTATTTTTTCACTGTTTTATTGTTCCACACAGGGACACAATAATATTACAGAAAATGATTTTCTGTGGAAAAGTTCCCCTGTTAGCATTGTATTCATCATGTTGGAATCCAACGATAATTTTTAGAAAGAACTAACAAATAGTTCAAGCAATATTAATAGATTTCTTTCCCTACCAGAGTTAAACTTGACCTGTTAAACTGAATCATGGAGTGGGTCAACGATCCAACCCCTGAGTTTCTTACACAATGGACTCCTGTGAGACACAACGTTCTCTGTGAAGTTATTTAGAGTTGACAAGCCCTATCACCTGCCAGTAGGTGGATAAGGCCCTTTATTGTATATTTTACAATTCCGCACAAAACATTTTTTTTTTTGCTATCATTGATCTGTGCATACAACTCCTGTTGAGTTAAATAGAAACTCTGTGAACCAAGGAAGCACATACTAGTATGTAATATATTTTGTATAAACAATTAAAAAAAACCCAAAGCCGAAGTGTTTGGCAATGAGAAAGGACACCCTTTATAAAAGTTGTCATCATCATGGCTTGGCTTCGCGGACGAAGATTTGGGAAGGGCTTTGCCCACGCTTATTGCAAGCGCGTTGATGGCTGAAAAGGCCAATGCAGGATAGGCAAGACCGGTTGCAAAGAGCACGCCGGAGGGTCTCCTTGGGTGGTATTGCTGTTTCGTCCCTTGCCTGTCGCTACAGGGCTTTGTAAACGTGAGTACACCCTTCAAGCCTGCGCGGTGGATTTTTAGGTGAGGCGCAGCGTGCGCGAGACTGGCCCCACCCTTTACACCTGAGGTTCATCGCCAGGGCCTAGCGAGCTTGGACGGTGACAGCGAAGTCCTCAGGTTGTAGGTTTGGTTAGAGTATCCTTCTCTTAGATGGATGGCCTTACAGGGCTAAACGAGCTCCATCTGCCCGGGTTGGAGTTAGAGTTGTCCTTCTCCTAGGATGGTTGCCCGAAGGCTAGTGAGCCCATCCTGCCCGTGGACACACTTTGTCTGACCCTTCAGTTGAGACCTGTCTGGCTTGGGAGACCCTACCGGAGGCATATGCCACCACCAGCATAGCTCTCAACTTCACAAGGGCACGCAAGCTCTTTCCCCACGGCAAGGGGGTGCCCATGCAAGAGTAAAAGTTGTACTTTCTTATTAAGTGTCAGGGTCCTGATTTCACCAACAGGCTCTGATTATCCTGCTGAGTCTACAACCTTCTTTCTTCAAAATCCTTCTCTATGACCTCTTTTTCCACACCTTCCCAGAGGCTTAGCTTCCTGTGCTCAGGGTCACTTCTGATCTGCTAGAACTGTGTAACTTTTTATCTGCCTGCTGTGAAAACATCTATGCCATAAGCAAAAAGATGTGAAAAGCTGGTACCCCCATGCTCATGTGCTTCACCTGCTGGCTCAGGGGTTGCATTTCAGTTCAGGCCCCTGCCTTGGTCCACGTCTGTGCTACGCTGTAGTTACGCTGTGCCTGGCCTTGCACTATGACAGTCCTGCCGTTTTCTTGCTGACTTGAATTCCCAGCCTGAGCTCAAACTTGCCACATCACTGCAGGCTGTCTGGTGATCAGTGGGCTGTGAATGATCCTGGACGCGTTCTGCTCTTGTTCACATACTGTGGGACTACACCTTTCATCTGAGGTCTTGCTTTCAGCCTCAGCTCTCAGCTCACCTTCCCTTGTGGAGCTGCCCACTCCTGCTGCTCCCTGACATCAAGGTGCTGTACCATAATTCAAGTATATATGGATACAAGTCTATGTCTACATGGGGACAAGCCTAATGATAGGGCACCTGAATGAAAGTTCTTTCTTACTTTTGTCTCAATTCACTGAAAGCAATCAAAAGTTTCAGCACCTTTCTGAAGCGGCTATGGACCTTATTAACCAGCTTTAGGAAAAACGGTACTATCTAGTACAGTGAGTGAATGTACTGCAAATTAGTACAATACGTTGAACAGAGAAGGACCTTGAGATGTCTTTCAAGAATGGCTTACAAGTGTCCATTAACTAATTACATTAATTACAGCTTCTATCTCACAGGTAACATTCAAGTTCTGTTTGAGTTTTTCATACTTCCTTTGAAATCTTGGCTGGGCAGCAGGACAGGATGCCATCACCCTAGGCTGATGAAACGGCTTTACAGATTTGTGTGCTAGCAGCAGAATGATCATTTCCCAAAGCATCTTATTCTGTAAGCTGACCCAAGAGTAATTTAAAAATTTGCATTTGTACTAATAAGAGTTTTTCTTCATCTAAGAAGAATCTTCCCTATCACTCATGTTTATACTTCTCATCTGAATGCTGGTTTAAAACAGGTCCATAAACACAGGGCTCCATCATGATCCTACCTTCAAGCAATCCCACTGATAGCTTTAGCATTAGTAGAAAAGAACTACTTTCCTCACGCAGGGGAGATGAGCATTAGAAAATCTCCCTTTTCTCTCTGCTAAACATGGTGGGATGCAATGTACATAGGTTGTTCCAAAAGCAATGGCTCCTATTTATTTCCATGGAAACTATGACAGCTACAAAGAGCATGATAACAGTATTTGATAGAGCAGATTCTCAGCCACAAAACACTGCTTTTCGACACAGTCCCCACCACTGGCTCTGCATTTTCACCAGCGATGAACAAGAGCCCGCGTGTCACGCTCGTAAAAAACCTGCACCAGCGGAGGGGACCCACCGTCACTGTCACCACTGCTGGAATGTGTCACCCACCCCCTCACTGTGCTGACACCCACTGCTTGGTCTCCGTAAATGTTCAGCAGTGTTGATGAATGTCATTGGGTGCAATTTTTTCTGCGTGGAGGAATTCAGTGACACCCCTTTGCTTCACACGCACTGCCATGTCAGAGGCCACGTCGTCAGACTGCCCCTCTGCTGCTCTCTGTCATACAGCAACAAAATTTAATGGGATGTTGGTGGAAGGTTCAACCTCTACTGCCAGACCACCAACATCCACCTCTGATGTCATGGGCCAACATAATAAAATAGGAGGCAGTATTTTTGGAGGAGGCCTTGTAGATACTAGACATTTCTGGTTTAGCCCCCCGAGAGTGCTGGAAGAGTGCTTAGCACCCTCTGCTTGCTGTGGCTAAAGCTTTTTGGCCGGGGTGGACCCTTGTCAATCCAAGACTATTGTGATGGCACAGTGTATATATGTTGTGGTCCTGGCACATCTGCTACTGTGCATAGTACAGGAGGGAAACCAGACAGAGTCATAAAGTTTGGTGTGTATATGGGATTCTGCTGTGCCCCTGAGAACTTTTACTGGCATTAGCATAAAAAAAAATAATGTTTTAAAACATATATATGCATTATGAGGGGAAGACAAACCTTTCAGGTTTGTGTTGTGTGTGGGGACTAAGCTGCCTGTATTTTATCTGCCAGGATGGTGAGACTTACAGCACCAGGCTGCAAGCAAGGCCCCAGACATTAAGTATTATGCATCTTTCAGGCTGAAAAGAGCCACAGACAGAACACAGGAATTATGGAACTAGTAAGTAAAGTAGATGATGACTGTAGAAACACAAGTAGACCGCTTTCTTCCAATGTGCAACAATCCTGGACAGTAGCCTGCTTTCAGGGCTATCACAAAACTGCTGATGCAGAAGATACCCAGCATGCAAACACGATGCAAACATGCCCAGATTCCAAAACATTCCCTCCTTCTGTTCTCTTGAAAATCAATTTGGCTACAGAGAAAATCTTTCTTTAATTTGATCTCTTTACCCCCACTAATTTTATTTCTTTCTCCAGAATGATTCAACTTCAACAACAGTGAATATGGTTGTGCTTGAAACTCTATTCTCTGAGATGGAAGAGGTGGTATAAAGCTCCAGGCATTCAGGAGGAAAATTAGGGTGGCATTATAACTTCAAAAGCAAATGCTCTTGAAGACCATCATATAATTCATCATATAGAAGGCCATCATACAAATCACTAGCCCACCATATCATAGATGGTTGCCTCACTGATCCTCCTCCATGAAGCAACAAGCCAGTTGTCCATAAACATGTAGATGTCATCTACAACCGAAAGGTATGGAATTACAGCTTCACTGAGATGTCTAACTTGCCATGCCTATTTCTAATTACGCACCCAACACTGAAGAGGAAAATATTTCAGGTACCCTTCTTTAATATTTCCTGATGTAGTTGTCTCTCTGTCCACTGCAATGCCTGTTATGAATCATTCTGAGGCACCTGGTTCTCCCCCTTCTCTGCAGATCAATGACGCACTGAGGGAGACTGATCATACCTCATTTCCTTTATTCATCTGGAACAAATGTGCTCTAAATTGTCACAACAGCTTGCACTGACTCCAGTATCAAAATTCATTATGGGCATAGATTAAAGCCTGTGTGATAGGTCCAGTATTTTAATTTTCAATGTCTAAAATCTTTAAATAGAAAACAAAAGAAGGCCAAGAAAAATATGCATTTTGAAACATTCTCCCAAGAACAAACAAAGCAGGGGTACTTACTAAGACTAATCAATTGAAAGAGTTTGTCTCAAAATACTTTTCTTTTTTTTAAATTTTATTTTTATATTTATAGACTTAATACTCATTAATACACATATATTTTCCTTCTCTCACTATCACAGATGCTGTTGTTGAAATCGAACATTAAGATCGCAGTGATTAGCTGTGTTCAGAAAAGAAAACAAAATTTTTAAACCCCCAAAGTATCAATTACTCTTTCTTTAATTCATAGGGCTAGGAAATAGGTTGAGGGGGTTTTTTTATGTGTAAAACAAATTGATTTCAAATTCCCTGATTTTTATTAAAGTTCTCATGCATGGGGTTCCTGCTTGGGTTTTGCTTAATTGGAACAAAGCTGGTGAAGAACATTTTAAGTTTGTTTTCAAGTCCCTACTGGAAGCCACAGAATGAAAAAATGGTCTGCTGGCAAATTGTGGCAAGGGTTTTCCTTTGTTTTCTTTGTAAGTTTACTGCAACATTTGATGTTACAAACCATGAAATCTTTTTTCCTATTCCTGAAACATGTCTGGGAATTACTTGCATTACACCTGAATGCTTCTAACAGAGCTAACATCCTGCATACAACTTTAATCATCCATGCGGAGTCAGACTTGAGGCATCCCCAGGGCTCAATAATCAGTCCTTCATTATCTATGATCAATGTGTTACCACTGGATATTATCAGTCATTATATTAATTACAGCATGGGAAAATGCTTTCACTTTTGGGCATACACTTACATGGATTGATTGATTTCTCTGCTACTGTTGTAAAAACTTGAAGGTAACCTGGGAGTGATTTCTGGCATCTGTGACAAATCTCTTGGGTTATTTTAGTAACGAAGTAACATGTTCAGTGATGTTCCTATTTTTCTGGGTAGGATTTGGTCCTTTTTCTGTTCAAAATAGCAGGTGATCATGCCCTCATCACTCTTCACATTTCTACTTTTCCTGTTTCTTGTACTCAAATTAAAGCTAATAGTGAAACTAAGCAGTATTTCAAAAAAAGGAAATATTCACCATGTCAGGTCTCCTCACATACAATTATCAATTTTATATGATTAGACCCATTCTTTATGTCATAACCAGTGCAGCCAGCAGCACTAGGGAAGTGATTATTCCCCTCTACTTGGCACTGGTGAGGCCTCACCTCAAATACCGTGTCCAGTTTTAGGCCCCTCACTCCAAGAAGGACATTGAGGTGCTGGAACATGTCCAGAGAAGGGCAACAAAGCTGGTGAAGGGTCTAGAGAACAGTCCTATGACGAGCAGCTGAAGGAACTGGGCTGTTAGCCTGAAGAAAAGGAGGCTCAGGGGAGACCTTATCACTCTCTACAACCCCCTGAAAGGAGATTGTAGTGAGGTGGGTGTTAGTCTCTTCTCCTAAGTAACAAGTGACAGGGCAAGAGGAAATGGCCTCAAGTTGTGCCAGGGGAGGTTTAGGTTGGATATTAGGAAAAATTTCTTTACAGAAAGGGTTGTCCAACACTGGAAGAGGCTGCTCAGGGAGGCGGTTGATTAACTACCCCTGGAGGTATTTCAAAGACATGTAGAGTTTGCACTCAGGGACATGGTTTAGTGGTGGACTTGGCAGTGCTGGGTTAACATTTGGACTGAATGATCTTAAAGGTCCTTTCCAACCTAAATGATTCTATCATTCTATGTGCTCTATTAATATCCTAATTTTGCTTTACAAAAGCCGATTCTCTTTCATGCTACTAAAAATTGATACAGGGCCCTGAAATTAATTTAACTTTCATTTCTCTTATAATTGGATTTATTGGATTGATTGGGGTTTTTTTTGCTAATTCTCTTGGACCAATAATTGTTTTGTCTGCCTTCTGATGAGCTCTTGCTCTTCTAAGACTAGTTTGTTTTCAGCCTACAATACAGTACCAAACATCCATCATTACACTGAATCCAAGCAAAATTTTCTCTAGTTAGCCTCCTACCTATAACAGCTGTCTTTGACATAAGTAGACACTCTATTCTCCTCAAATGCTTTGTAAGAGGTGTTTTGAAGTGTTATTTCTCAGTTCTGCCTCATTCTACCCAAATGAGATCAGCCTACCTCCTGTGGCTGGATCAGCTCCATGAAATCTTCTCTGCAGGTGTCACACAGGTTTCTCTTCTCGAGGCCCTGATTCTTAATCTGTACCTGCTTCTCTTCAATAATCTGATCTGTCAATGTGGGTCTATATTTTACTTATATGCTGATCACAAACAGATCCATGTTATAAAATTATCCTTTAATATTTCTTCTGCCACATCTGTGCTGCCTGCTTGCAAGCTGATGGCAAGGTTTGGATGTTTAGAAATTCTGTACAATTTAATGCCTCCAAAATATTCACTACTTCAGGGGGAATAGGCAACATTTTAAATCACCATTCTTTTATAAATCTGTCATTGTGGGCTCACTATAAGGAATTCTGTAATACTGAGGTCTGAGCCTCCAGATGTCCTAGCTCTAAAATAATTTGTGTATTTTTATACATCAGAAACTGGTGGCAAGCATAAAACACTAGAATTCCAAAACAGTATGATATGCACCAAGTACCAATGGTCAGCATAGCCACTGGCAATTTCGAGCTGGAGAAACTGAATTTAAACTCAACAACTACTTTTGCACACTTTTCAGAGTACCTTTGAATTTTATCTAATTATAGATGGAGACTTTTGGAGCATATTTTTTAAAAATTACTTGGAGTCTTTCATTATTCTTAGGATGATCTTTACACAACAATTAAACTAATGGTAGCTGATGGCATGAGGGCCAAACTCAGACGCAATCCCAGTGAACATACAATGAAGACTGTCTTTCAAACAGACAGCTTTCTGGGAGAGCTTTTTGAAAAGCCTGCCGTGAAATCTGAAGCCAGGTTAGTCTTTCCTGGTTTTGAGTTTTATCTGATTCTGAAACACAAGGCAAGCTCTTTTGTCTGTGAGATTGGCTTCTTGAATGAACAGTCAGTTTTGACAAAAGCAGGGCCTAATTTTCAAAGTAAGGTGAAACTCATTTCATATTAAAAAAAAAAAAAGAAAAAAATAAATGAAACCAGCAGAAACCTCAGGCATTTTAGTCTAACTTAAATTTGAAAATCAATGTTTCTGTCAACAGGGTCTGGAATTCAAGGTGGACTGAAAGTTTGCAGAAAGTTTCCACATCCTTAATTTATAGTCTTCTCTTTCTTAACATGTGAAACAATTTCTAAAAGCAATATAGGATAATTCATAAAAGAAATCTCTTAGTTCTAGATGAAAGGAGGTCAGCTGATTATAGGCTCTTATCTCACATGTCAGGAACAGTCTGTTCAGCCGGTCTGCTATGAATAAATACAACATGTATATTTCATGTAACAGGTTTTTCGCATTCTCACATATGGTTTACCAAATACATAAGATTAATGTAGCAGGTTGAAGGAAAAAACCTGCCCGAAGGCTTTTGGTGTAAACTGATTAATTGAATTATTCCCTTCCATGTACGGTTTGCCCATCTTATGGGATGAGAAAGTTTTCTCGAGAGGGCACTGCCCCTTTAAGAAGCTGCGGGCTCAGGCGGCTCGGGGACTTCCTGGCTGCCTTCCGGAGGGCTTCGGGGCGATTCGGCTACTCGAGACTTCCGGGGCTAGTCGGGACTTGCGGGGCTGCTTCCCGGACGGCTTCGGGGGTTTTTCTCGGCTTGTTCGCGGTTTCTCAGTTTCTCCGGACTGCTTCGGGGGGGGGGGGGGGGGCATTCGCAGCTCGTTCGCGGCTCCTCGGCGCTCCGGACACTCTCCGCTCTGCGGGAGTCACTGCAGGACCTCAGATCCGTTCTGGGAAAGAGGCTTTTCCAAACCCTGCAGCCCAGCTCCGGGGACCTTGCAGGCTGCCGGAGTGGACCGTGCACCGGGGCAGCTCCCGCCACGCCGCCTGGGACAGGACTGTTCGCCTGGAGGTTTTTCTGCTGCTTTGATATTCTCTCTGCCTGCCAACGCTGCCGCTTTTAACTGCACAACGAGAAAACGGTAGGGACAGCGTTTTCTGCATATTACAGCCCGGCGTTCATAATAGCCGCGGTTTCTTTGTTCGCTCCACGAAAGCGCACACGTGGCCGGTGCCATTTTTCTAGACTGCACGTGGCGCCGTCCCCCTTTGTCTTTGTTCTTGTGTTTAAAACCCTCACCTTTCCATCCTGCACAGATTCTCAGATTTTGCATTGGTTTTTCCCTGCATGTTATATATATTGTTCTAGTTTTAATAAAGTTTTGTTTCAGTTTTCCAAACGTTCAGAGGTCTCACAAATCTTTTATTTTTTTTTCCTCTCCGTATCTCTGCTTTTGAACCCTTTTCTCTCCCGGAGGAGAGGGGTTCAGGGATAGGGAAGGACTCGTCCCCGTGCATCGGCTTGCCTCAGCCGACCGGCGACATAATTGGCGCCCAACGTGGGGCACTTCTGAATAATTTAATATTCATATTTTTATTAAAGTTTGGAAACTGAAACAAACGAGGTTTTTCCAGGATGGTGCTAAGCGAGCTTTTGTTTGAAGCTCTTAAGCAGTACGGTTTGAAAATGCTTTATGATCTGGTGCCTGGCACACCAACTGTGATGTCAAATTACCTGTTTCTAATTGGTACTGGTTTATGGTTTGCTGGTCTGGGGCACTTAGCAAAGAAGGTGTTCACCCTGGCGTGTGTAATTTCGGTGTTTTGGTCTGTACTCAGTCAGTTTATAATGCTCCCAGTGTATTTTGCACAGTACATGATAGTGGCTGCTTATGATTCGTCTAGCAAATGGATGATGGGAAATAACACTTCTCCATTTGGTACTGGATCAATGGCAATTGAAACTGGATATTCGGCAAATGGTATTATTTTCCTGTATTTGATAACTTTGTTATCAGTTATCTGTAACATGGTCCAGGGGTGGATAATTATCAAGAATAAGTATCACATGGGCACTACACCCACTAAATCAGCTGCTGCCTCTCCACCCAAACAAGCACAGGTTGCCCCTGTGAAAAAGAAAAATAAGCCCTCTGGTGCTAAACACCAGAAAAAGACTAATTATGCAACAGATAGCTCTGATGATGATGCAGGACCAAGCACCTCCCAAAAGCGTCCAGGAAAGCCTTCAGGGAATACTGCCTCAGCGACTCCACCAGCACAGCCCTCCCAAGGATCCTCATCACGGGATGAGTCATCTGATCAAGAGGTAAACACCCAGCCTCAGTCCAGGAAGGACCTGAGAAGCATTAGAAAGGAATTTAGCAGGCATGATGGTGAGTCACTAATGAATTGGTTGCTTCGCTGCTGGGACAATGGGGCTGATAACATCGATTTAACTAGCAAAGAAGCCAGACAGTTAGGAAATGTGGCCCGGGAAGGTGCTATTGATAGGGCAATGGGCAAAAAGGCAAAACAGTGCAGTCTCTGGAAACGGCTTCTGACTGCTGTGAAGAGCAGATACCCTTTCAGAGATGACATTGAATGCCGCCCTACTAAATGGACTGTCCTGAGCAAAGGTACTAACTACCTGAGAGAGCTGGCTATGAAAGAGGTCATCTATGGTGACTGGAATGTTAATGTCAACCCGGACCAGGTGCACAGTAACGAGCCTTTGCTGCGCAAATTTGTGCAGAGTGCACCCCAGTCATATGCCCATACATTGGCCACAATGCTGTGGGAAAGAGAGGGTGAAAATCGGCCACTCACCATAGAACAGGTGTCTAACAGGATTCGCCAGTATGAGGACAGTCTTTCCCATACCTCTGCCTTCATTGCAGCAGTGGAGAAAGTGACAGACAAAATGACAGAGAAAATATTGGACTCTATTAACAGGTTAGAACAAAGAACCGTTTCCTCTCCTGTGTATACCCATGTGTCAGCTGTTAGGAGAAATCGTCCTCCCAGAGCAAGGCGCAACAGACAGGACAGGCCACGATGTGACCGCCAGTGCTGCTCGAGAGGTCGTGAAGACACGAGGAGATGGGAACAACGACCTGCCGCTAACCACGGGGTACCAGCACATGAGCTGCAGAGCAGACTACACCAACATGACGACTGCAACCGAAGAATTGTCGCTCCAGTCTTTGGTGAACAGTGTTGCAACCAAAGGAGCAACTCCTATGATGAAGGTACCACAAGCCGGATAGACCCTTCCACTGATTGTGGACCACACCCTAGGCGTTAGAGGGGCCCTGCCTCTAGCCAGGTGGAGGAAAGGGATAACAGAGTATACTGGACTGTGTGGATTCGATGGCCTGGCACATTAGAACCACAGAGGTACAAGGCCCTGGTAGACACAGGCGCCCAGTGTACCTTGCTACCATCGGATCATCAAGGAACTGAGACTATCATGATCTCGGGTGTGACAGGAGGATCACAAGAGCTTACCTTAGTAGAAGCTGAGGTCAGCCTCACTGGGCATAACTGGGAAACTCACAGAATTGTGACTGGCCCAGATGCTCCATGCATTTTAGGCATAGACTTCCTCCGGAAAGGGTATTTTAAGGACCCGAAAGGTTATAAATGGGCCTTTGGGATAGCAACCGTGGGAGCCGATTACATTATCCGGTTGTCCACATCGGTCGAACTTTCGGATGACCCTTTTGTTGTTAGCAGAATGAAGGTGGAAGATCAAAAGTTGCCTACTGCATCCTCTACAGTTCACCGCCGGCAATACCGCACCAACCGAGACTCTCTGCGCCCCTTAGAGAAAATGATTCGAGAGTTGGAGAGACGAGATGTCATCAGCAGAGCTCGCTCACCTTTCAACAGTCCTATATGGCCTGTGCAAAAGACCAACGGGGAATGGAGATTGACAGTGGACTATCGTGGGCTGAATGAAGTGACACCACCGATGAGTGCTGCTCTTCCTGATATCTTGGAGCTTCAGTACGAACTGGAGTCCAAGGCAGCCAAGTGGTATGCCACGATAGACATTGCTAATGCTTTCTTTTCCATTCCCATAGCACCAGAGTGTAGGCCACAGTTTGCCTTCACCTGGAGGGGTATCCAGTATACCTGGAATCGATTGCCCCAGGGGTGGAAGCACAGCCCGACCATCTGCCATGGACTGATCCAGGCTACCCTGGAGAAAGGTGGTGCGCCTGAACATCTTCAGTACATTGATGACATCATTGTATGGGGTGATACCGCAGAAGAAGTCTATGAGAAAGGTAGGAAGATAATCCGCATTTTGGTGGATGCTGGTTTCTCCATCAAGAGAAGTAAGGTCAAAGGACCTTCCCGAGAGATTCAGTTCCTGGGGGTTAAGTGGCAGGATGGACGCCGCCATATCCCCACAGATGTGATCAACAAGATCACAGCTATGTCTCCGCCTACCAACAAGAAAGAGACCCAGTCTTTCTTGGGAGTCATAGGCTTCTGGAGAATGCATATTCCTGGGTATAGCCAGATTGTTAAACCTCTCTATACTGTTACCCGGAAGAAAAATGATTTCACATGGGGCTCTGATCAGCAGCATGCCTTTGAATTAATCAAAAGGGAAATAGCACATGCTATGGCCCTGGGACCTGTGCGAACAGGACCAGAGATTAAGAACATCCTGTACACTTCAGCTGGGGACTGTGGTCCTACCTGGAGCCTTTGGCAGAAGGCACCAGGAGAAACCCGTGGTCGTCCCCTAGGATTTTGGAGTCGTGGATATAAAGGCTCAGAGGCCAATTATACTCCCACTGAGCAGGAGATATTGGCTGCCTATGAGGGAGTCCGAGCTGCCTCAGAAGTAATTGGCACTGAAGCACAGCTCCTCCTAGTCCCCCGACTGCCAGTCCTAGGCTGGATGTTCAAAGGGAAGATAGCATCTACCCACCATGTCACAGATGCTACCTGGACTAAGTGGACTGCCCTGATTGTACAGAGAGCTAGGATAGGTAACTCTGGTCGCCCAGGAATTGTGGAAGCCATTACAGACTGGCCTGCAGGAGAAGATTTTGGGATGCCACCAAACGAGATAGTCACTCGTACTGATGAAGCACCCCCATATAAAGACCTCTCAGACCAGGAGAAGAAATATGCTCTCTTCACTGATGGATCCTGCCGCCTCATAGGAAACCAACGGAAGTGGAAAGCTGCCGTATGGAGTCCTATGCGCCAAGTTGCAGAAGCAGCGGAAGGAGAAGGTGAATCGAGTCAATTTGCAGAGGTCAAAGCCATCCAGCTGGCCATGGACATTGCTGAAAGGGAGAACTGGCCACGGCTGTACCTGTATACAGACTCCTGGATGGTGGCAAATGCCTTGTGGGGTTGGCTGGAGAGGTGGCAGAAAGATAATTGGCAGCGTAAAGGTAAGCCTATTTGGGCTGCCACTCTGTGGCAAGATATTGCTGCCCGGCTGAAAAGGTTAGTTGTAAAGGTAAGGCATGTAGATGCCCATGTCCCAAAAAGCAGAGCCACTGAGGAGCATAGAAATAACCACCAAGTTGACAAAGCAGCCAGAGTGTTCCAGATAGATCTGGACTGGGAACACAAAGGTGAACTATTCCTTGCTCGGTGGGCCCATGACTCTTCCGGTCACCAGGGAAGAGATGCAACCTATCGATGGGCTCGTGACCGAGGGGTGGATTTAACCATGGATGCAATTACCCAGGTTATCCATGACTGTAAGATTTGTGCTGCAATTAAACAGGCCAAAAGGTTAAAACCTTTATGGTACAGTGGACGGTGGTCGAAGTACAAGTACGGAGAGGCCTGGCAGATTGATTACATCACTCTCCCTCGAACTCGCCAGGGTAAGTGTTATGTTTTGACAATGGTGGAAGCAAGCACCGGATGGCTTGAAACCTATTCCGTGCCTCATGCCACTGCCCGTAATACTATTCTGGGCCTTGAAAGGCAGATTTTGTGGCGGCATGGCACTCCGGGAAGAATTGAGTCTGATAATGGGACTCATTTCAAAAACAATCTGGTGGCCAATTGGGCCAAAGAACATGGTATCGAATGGATTTATCACATTCCATACCATGCACCAGCCTCCGGTAAAATAGAACGCTATAATGGCTTGCTGAAAACCACCCTGAAAGCATTGGGTGGTGGAACTTTCAGAAACTGGGATAAACATCTGGCAGAAGCCACCTGGCAAGTGAACACGAGGGGATCAATCAATCGAGCCGGCCCTGCCCAATCAGACCTTTTACATACCATAGAGGGGGATAGAGTTCCTGTGGTATGTGAAAGTAATCTGCTGGGAAAAGCTGTCTGGGTTTCCCCTGCTGCAACTCCAGACAGACCCATCCGTGGTGTTGTCTCAGCCCAAGGCCCTGGACACACCTGGTGGGTAATGCAAGAGGATGGTGAAGTCCACTGTGTACCACAGGGGAAGTTAACCCTGGCTGAAACACCCTGAACCAGAGTCTCATGCTGTTAATTTCTGTATAATACAATGTAAATGAGATGCGCATAACGTACATGGTATGGAATAAAGGGGTGGAATGTAGCAGGTTGAAGGAAAAAACCTGCCCGAAGGCTTTTGGTGTAAACTGATTAATTGAATTATTCCCTTCCATGTTACGGTTTGCCCATCTTATGGGATGAGAAAGTTTTCTCGAGAGGGCACTGCCCCTTTAAGAAGCTGCGGGCTCAGGCGGCTCGGGGACTTCCTGGCTGCCTTCCGGAGGGCTTCGGGGCGATTCGGCTACTCGAGACTTCCGGGGCTAGTCGGGACTTGCGGGGCTGCTTCCCGGACGGCTTCGGGGGTTTTTCTCGGCTTGTTCGCGGTTTCTCAGTTTCTCCGGACTGCTTCGGGGGGGGCATTCGCAGCTCGTTCGCGGCTCCTCGGCGCTCCGGACACTCTCCGCTCTGCGGGAGTCACTGCAGGACCTCAGATCCGTTCTGGGAAAGAGGCTTTTCCAAACCCTGCAGCCCAGCTCCGGGGACCTTGCAGGCTGCCGGAGTGGACCGTGCACCGGGGCAGCTCCCGCCACGCCGCCTGGGACAGACTGTTCGCCTGGAGGTTTTTCTGCTGCTTTGATATTCTCTCTGCCTGCCAACGCTGCCGCTTTTAACTGCACAACGAGAAAACGGTAGGGACAGCGTTTTCTGCATATTACAGCCCGGCGTTCATAATAGCCGCGGTTTCTTTGTTCGCTCCACGAAAGCGCACACGTGGCCGGTGCCATTTTTCTAGACTGCACGTGGCGCCGTCCCCCTTTGTCTTTGTTCTTGTGTTTAAAACCCTCACCTTTCCATCCTGCACAGATTCTCAGATTTTGCATTGGTTTTTCCCTGCATGTTATATATATTGTTCTAGTTTTAATAAAGTTTTGTTTCAGTTTTCCAAACGTTCAGAGGTCTCACAAATCTTTTATTTTTTTTTCCTCTCCGTATCTCTGCTTTTGAACCCTTTTCTCTCCCGGAGGAGAGGGGTTCAGGGATAGGGAAGGACTCGTCCCCGTGCATCGGCTTGCCTCAGCCGACCGGCGACAATTCCCCTTACAGATTTCTGGAGAAGACTTTTTTATGCATATTAGGCGATTTCCTCTTTGTTGTTAGCATCAATCAGTCTTTTCCTATCAGACCTAAAATTCCTGAATATAACCAAAATCAGACCAAAATTCTGTAGTTATATACTATTCATTGCCTTTAAGATCTATAAATATGTATAGGAAAATAAATTTATTCAAACTTTCAAACCCAGAAGTTCTATGGGAATGTTTTAGGAGCAAATTTTACTACTGTGAGTACTTATTTCTCTTGCTGGTCATCTTACTCCTTTTGTTCCATTTTCTTAAAGCTTCTCTTTGTAGCTGGGAATAAGAAAAAAAATTGGCTAGAAAATATAGGAAAAAAGAATCCTTAGAATAACTATACTGCCTGCATGCCATTTCTCACATCACATTGTTTAATGCATTGATCTTCTCTGTGTCAAAAGCAGAGTTTCCTGTTCAAACAGAACTGATGGTGGCAGAGGGCCAACCAGCAGCTGGGCTGGGAACTCACACAGGGGGGTCAGTAGAGTGGTAGAGTTTAAAACAATACACATGCTCTGCTCTGCTTTTCCAGACGTGATAAGGATGGCAACTGGCTCAGGATCTCATCAGGAAGATTATCTGTGTCAAATCCACAGCTAAAACATGATCCTTGATTGTAAGACCTTCAGTTAAAGCCAGCAGACAAAGTGAGTAATGTGGTTATTGACTGAAGCTGGACTCCCCAGAACAGAGAAATAAAAGTAAGAAAGCCAGTAACTAATTAATCCTATCTTCTTACAGATAGGGTGCAAAAAGAAAGAGTCATCTGTACTTCCAGGATGAACTGTGAGTGTTTTGCAGGTGCCTTTGATGTAAAGAAGCATTGTTGAGTACATGCAAAAATATTGCTCTGATGGAGTAAACCTAGACCATAAACTTTCCATGAAAACTAAAAACACTCAGGTTGTGCATGTTTATGGTTGGTATTTATTTGTAACAAGAACCTGCAGCAGCTTTGGCATTGCAACAAACATCTTTACACTACTTTTTGGTCATCCTCAGTTTTAAGTTACCCATAAGCAGTTCAGAGCTACTTTAGAGTTTAGGCTTGAAAGGGTGGGCAAACAGCTGAGAGGGGCTTTCTCCCATGCTCCACGATGAAAATATTTCATTATATCTTATGGAGATTAAAAGTCTTAACTGAGATTTTAGAAACTTTTGGGGTTTATATTAGCATATTTTTAAAGTTAATGAAAATTACATATTCATGTAAAAGAAGCTTTAACAGAATAACGATCAATCACTTTGTTCCAAGAACTTCTCGTTCGATGACAAAGAAATCCATTTTTAGGCAGGGTCAAATAAAATTAAATACCAGGTTACCGACATATGTCTTCACTTTTGATCCTATTTGCTTAGCTGTTTAGCCTAATGCTTGTTAATTTTATTTGTACAGTATTGAGCCAGTTTCACTGGCAAGCTTTGCTTTGCTTATTTGTACCTCTTCAGCTATGCACAGCAGGTATGAACTGGGTTTAGCCAGCTGGTTAAGGCAATTGGCATCAATGGAGCACTGCGAGACAGAATATACCAGTAAATGTGGCCCTTCTTTAAAAAATCAGTGTCAAGTGTTGAGCTCACCTCTAAATCTTTATCAGACTAAGGAAAAATATGTTGTTCTTAATTTTAAATATAAATAAGCTCATAGATCCGTTTGTGTTTTTCTGTTAATATGGAAATAACTTTCCATTTAAATGAAATTTGGGGCAATTTGACGTATTTATGTCAAAATTTTTATATTTCTGTGTGTATATATCAAATTCGGATGCCAATATATCAGTTCAACAAAATGTGCATACAGATTTCACTCTTCTTCTCTCACATTTGCGAGCATTCGGATGATTTGGAATGGAATTAGAGATGTGCTATGCATAAAATTTTGGCTTTGCTTGGGATGCTGCTCCAGTCTCTGGTTTGCAAATGTCCAGTAAATTTAGGGTCAAAGGTTTTGAACAAAATATATGGATAATTGGGCTAGGCACCCAGCAGATTGTATCTGAATAGTAGGTAAAGTGTTTTCTCTGACTTTATATTTGTTTTGTTCATGAACACTGGTACACTACATTTTAGGCCTTTATAATTCAGGGTAGGTTGTGGATGGACAGCAGAAATCATGCACATAAGGGACCAAATCTTGCATTGTAAAGCCTTTAAAACAAACCTGCAAGATACATTCTTGATGATGTACAAGATCAAAGAAAGAATTGGTAAAACAGCTGGCTCTCCAGTTGCTGAACACCTGCTGTCTCTGGCTTTCCCAGCCTAGCACAGCAGATCATCAGCCTGCTCTACCACTGATAACTAAAGCTGTTTTTTTGTGGGCCATATATAGAAAAGCTTAATAACCTGAAGTAGTCCAATATTTGTGTATATATTTGTAGTATATATAGCATAGCACATATTTGGTGTGTGTATATATATATATATACATATACAAAATGAAGACAGTGTCCCTTTCAAAAAGATACTGATGACTTCAGAGCAAAGCCCAGCTTTTCCCAACAATACTTTGCCATTTACAAAAAATTAAACAGGTTTTTACCATGATGCTGCTAAAAATTCAAGCACTAATATCAGAAACTGAAGACATGAGTTTATATTTTCATGGTTGGTTCAGGTTAGGTTCTTTGTAATTAGGTATTTAAAATAAAACTAGATTAAAATTCTAGCGTGTATATGTAATCTAATTCAGAATTATTAAAGGGCTTCAACAGTTTTATAAGGTTTGCACTTCAGAAAGATTAGGGTTTTGATCTAGAGTCCTCAGCAACTTAAAGTTATTGGAGGGCTTCATAAATTGGAATTCTGATTTTGGAGAATGAAAGTCTCCTAAAAATGTGAAGCACACAAATAACTGTAAATTATTTTCTACTTTGCAAGCCCAGAACACCTACCATTTACAAAGAAAGACACATAACAAAAAGTGAAATGTTGCAATAATTTCAAATCCGTGAGTATGGTGAGAGTGATCCTAAGGCACTGAACTGCTACACTTTCTTTCATGGAAGACCTTCAATCTTAAAATATAAGCAGGTCAAAGAGTTCCTTCTCTGCAAAAGTGAAGACACACTGAACTGATTTGAGATAAGGAATACACATATTAAAAAGCATGCATAAACATTTCAGATACAACTACACAAAAACCACCTGTGCATCTATGAACACAGCTGATAGCTTAGTTTTTCCTGATTTATGTTGCTCATTTATCATTATTTGTATTATACATAAAATCAGTTCAGTAGATCAGCCTAGTCAGTGATCTTTTTTTCCTCTAAGAAAATCTATGTCTTATTTTACCTGCACTTTTATATATACATGTGTATAAACAAAAGCACTTTTTATTTCACTGTTGGGAGAGAAACAAAGTAAAGTGGTCCTGGTCCTCACTGATAACACAAGGCATGAGAAACAAGTCTATACACATTTGAGTGACACTAAGTCAGTGACATGATCACGGACCAAAGACAGCTCACAGTGGAAACAGAAAGATAAAATAGTCCCGATATCAGTCTAAGACCTGAGTTAGCTTCAGTGGCAAAGTGACAAATCTGTTCTAGCTCTTTGACCCTGCCCTGTGTCTGCTGGAATTAGTTCTGGGTTGTATTTGTTTGGAAAACATAATCTTTCAATCAGCATTATTATATTTTCTATTTTGTATGTTATTGTCTTGCCATATTAAACTATAGCATTCATTATTAATTAATCATTTAACTTTCACTTGACCTTTTTCTCTCTATATAGAACTGCCACTATATCACTAGTTTTGGAAACCATATCTATTTGACCTCATAGTCTCTAACTTCTTTTTATGCAAAACCTATGTTCTTATCCTCCCTATTCCCTGACTAACTTTTGCAACACAGATTCCTTGATGATTTTTAAGCCTCAGTAGCAGTTCTCTCTTTGCTCTGAACATTTTTTTATGGGTTCCTCATGATCTACCACGTGACTCTGATTATAGTTCTCTAGGTTTTTTTCCTTTCACTGTGTGTGATCTATGTGTAGCTCTCAGTATTATCGATCCTTGAGTATCTCAAGAAGAATGTCAGTAACTACAGCTTTTTTACCTCTTTTGAGCCCCACCTAACTGTTCTTTCAGCAATTTCTTTGGAGTTCCTGTTTTCTCTGCCCCGTTGATCACAGAAATTTTGAAAGCTCTCCTCTTTTCTGTTGTATCTGCATGCATAGTTCTGAATATCACATTCATATGGGTCACACTGATTTTGCACCTCTTTCAACTAACCTCTTCTCTTTACAGATGGTGAGAGAAAGATTCAGAAACACTAACAGGAACAAAGGAGGCAAAGTGGACCACAGACAAAATTGAAGAAATTGATCATTGAATGGATGTAGTTTGTAGCTAATTAAATAAGTAGCTATTGAAATGAATTGAGAGCTTAATTCAAACTGGTTATCACCATGTCACTAAAGTCACTAAAAATTGAGGGGAAAACCCCACACAGTTACACAACAGTGTATCTCAAAAGAATTTTGCAAGTGAGGTCAAAATTATTTTCATGTCAGAGGTGGTAAACCTTTTGTACAGAAGAGAAAAGTCATTTTCGCGGGGTCATTCAGCTTTTCTGGGAATATAAAGTGTGTTCTCAGCCAATTGACCTCTTTGCTCGGCAACTCTGCTTCCAGTTTCCCCCCTCTCTCATTGCAATCTGTCAATATTGCCTGCAAAAGTACAGGCTTCAGAGGAAGCAGAGACAGGAATAACATGCAGTGAACAATTATTCACTGTGTTCAACCGCGAATCCCTGAGACGCTCAAGAAAGCTCAGGGGAAAGACCAAAAGCGGAATGGTAATGCTGACCTCATTTTCATGATGCTGGGGGAAACAGATTCAGAAAAGGATGGAGTATATTAATGAAGGCCTTGTTAGGCTTAATAAACTTCTGATTTTGCACCTTTGAGAAACTCTGTAGTTCACTAGCAAAGTTACATTTGGAAAAACCATTACATTTCCTGTATTATGTATGTTATACATTTTCGAAATGGCAAAGGCTTCAGAATCAGGGCAAAATTCATATGCATATTCTGTTTTTCTTTCCCTTCCCGATATCTGTTTCTAACGGAATTTCCCTAATTCCAATTTCTAACCACAATGGCTAACTGTGAACTTGCTTTTCTCTCTCTGCCATTCATTCGATTAACACTTCTTTTACAGGTCTCTTCTTTCTATATATCTCATCTCTGAGTAGGTGGTGAAGCTTTCACTTCTATCCCACCAATCTGGAAACGTCTCTTCACTTACTTTGAGTCACTTTCACTTGAAAGTTATGTGTCCCCCATCTATGACCCTTTCTATGACCTATACTAAGAAGGAAACTCTCTGTCATATACTTCGAACACCTCTTGAATATACTACCAACGAAACTCTTAGTGCTTGAAAAACAAAAATAGCCCTGCTTCCAAAATCTTATAGTATAAGAGAGAAAAAATGTTATATCTCTGATTCAACATCTTAAAGTAATTCAATAGATACAGTTTTAAATATGCTTACAACCTGTTAATTTAAATGTCTGTTTTTCCACAGAAGTTCAGCCCTTCTTTGAATATTCTTTTTTTCCTGACCACTTCCCGGTTAATTACACTATAAGACACTTTTCCCACAGGGGCAGGTTCTCAGTCTTGCCTCTAGCACATCGGTACACTTTACGATGCATCTTGTCAGTGTTACGCTTGGTGGTTTCCATGCTGTGTCTGGAGTCAGTCCAGCTTATTGTCTTGCTCTGAGTTTTGCCTTCAGACTCACCCACCCCCTCTGTTCCTTTCCTCCTGTCTGTCTGCCATCATGAGTTGTGCTTTTATTTCTACTGACCCAAATAGTGATGACTCACCTTTTCCCCCTGAGTAGTTTTAACTCGACTCCCACATAAAAAGACCCTTATTTTCATTATAATGCATGTAATTCATGTGTGGTTAAGATGGTTAGAACTTTTTAAGAAGACCAACACATATATTACAAATCTTGTACTAATACAATAGATGCAGTCAAAAATGTAGGTACAGTTTTGTCAAAGTTAGAGTATAATTTCAGTTAATTTTAAAAGTACATGGAGAGTTTGACTATGAAAACAAAATGTAGGCCTGAGCCCTCTGAAGTCACTGACAGACACATTCATGTACCAGAATCAGATCCTCATCCACCAGATAAGCCCTACAAAGAGTTAGGTACTTAGACCTTCACAAATACCAGTTTTGTTGGCTTTTCGAGTGACCTTAAACTTGTATTTCACTTGGCTGTTTAAATTCCTCTGGAAACCCATTTGATGATTTACAGACGCTAGTGTAGTGGTTTAGACCCAGCTGACAACCAAGCACCACACAGCCGCTCTATGGCTCTGAAAGGAGAGAATACAACAAAAGGCTTCAGGGTTGAGACAAAGGACAGGGAGGGCCCAACTTAGCAATTACAGTCATGCACAAAAGACAGACTCAACTTGGGGAGGCAAAATCAATTTAATTTAAACAACAAAACCACTACCAAATCACCAATCCAATCAGAGTAGGACAGTGAGAAAAACCAACAGGATCTTAAATACATCTTTTCCCCCATCCCTCCTTTCTTTCTCGGGACTGGCTTTGCTACCTCACCCCCCGCACTCAGTGCAGCATGGGGCAGAGGATGGGGGTCCCGGTCAGACCCAGTCCATTTCATGTTGCTTCTGACACTTACTCTTCTTCAAGGGAAATACTCCTTACAGTCTTTCCTTGTGGCAAGGAGGCATCCCTCCCATGGGAGACTGCCCTCTGTGAACTTTTCCAACGAGTGTGGGGGTCTCCCACGGGCTGTGGTTCTCCAGCGACAAACCGCCCCAGTAAGGGTCCTCCTCAGAGTCATGGCCTTTTTCAGGATCAACTGCCTACTCCAGCATGGGCTTCTCCATGATTCCCTGCTCCAGCATGGGCCTCTCCATGGGGCTGCAAACCAACCTTCTCTCCACCAGTGATCTCTGAGGACTGTGAGGACTCAGCCTGCCATCTCGCCATGGGCCGAAGGGGAATGGCTGCTCCAGCATGTCTCCCCGACCTCTTCCTCACTAACGTGGGTGACCACATCGTTGTCTCTCCCTCTGTCCTACTCCTCCAAAACAAAAGAGGCATCCCAGAACAAAAGCTCTTGCCAAACTGTTTTCTCCTCTTAAGTATGTTTAGAGGAGAAGCTCTTCGCGAAGCTTCTTACAGAGGTCACGCCAGCAGCCCCATCCTCCACTACCAAAACCGTGCCAAACACAAACCCCACACAGCTGGTTACTACTTCTTTTGTGCTTCTGCCCATTTGGATCTAGTCTCATACTTCCAGGTGACCTAAATATGATTCTGAAGGAATAAGCTAAAAATAATTACATTTTCCTCATTTTTAATGCAGATATATCACCTTGATTTTCAAGAATTCTTGTCACTTAACTGTCCGAAGTGGAAGTACAAATTCTGCCTATCTCAAAGTTGTTCTAAACTGAACTTACAAATGTATTGTAACACAAGGCCGCTGAAGATCTGAGGAATACTCAACAGCAGTGAGCAGTAACATTTCCATTTGTGTCCTCAAATACCCATTTACATACATTGGTGTAATGAACCCATGTGCTGCAATATGCACAAGTGGTTCAGCACTCATAAAAATGAGAGCTCATTATAAAAATTATGTTCTTTTGTTGTGTATATTTTTTTTCATTAAGACTCTAGTTAGCTTTTGTTCAGAGGTAGTTCAACTTCATTTTAAGCATCTGACTTATATAGAGAAGTACATAGGAGAACCTACTGAGCCATGGCCCCATCATAGAGATTTCTATTTACATCATTCATTTTTGTAAGTATTTTGCTGCCATTTTTCTATTCAAGGGAATAATTTTTTTATAATTAAAAAACAAAATCCCCAAATCTCCAAAGATTAACTTGCCTGTTGATTGGGGAAAAGTTGTATTCTTCCAAACATTTTGTGTAAGAGAAGCAGATAATGAATCTTTCTGATCTATCTTTGGAGCACTCCAGATAACTGTAAACAGGTTGAATCATATGTCAGACAGATCAATAGCTTAAAGGTAATGGAGTCATTGGACTAGCTCAGTGATAGCAGCAGAAAAGAAATGGTTGCAGGAAACTGAATTATTATGGGGAAATCTAAGTGATTTCAAGAAACATAATAAAGAAAAATTCAAGCTGTTACGAAGGATAGATTCTGTAGAATTACTATATACAGTCTCTCTCCAAAGTATACTAGGTTCCTACTAAAGAAGAGCAGTGATTTATATAAACAGGGTTGTGACTGAGGAATGGAAATAGCTGATCAAAATGAAGATATAGTGAACTTAGTGTTTGAAAAACATTAAAATGTTCACATGCAGTTCTTCACCTTTTTCGTATTACTCCATCTTTGTACTAACTATATTGAGGTTTTCTGGATCATCTCCAGTTTGAGCATATTTCCCCATTAGTAAGCTGATCAAGATTACACCTAATAAACTAAAAGCCTTAGAACACCAAATGCCATACACACACTCAGTTAACTTCAAGTAGACTTTTCTCATGAGGCCATTACTACATTATCTGCACAGTTTTGTCAAACAAGCAGAGAGATAGGTTGAGATTAATGATGCTTGGAGATATGCATTTAGATTAGTACGAACCTTTTTCTCCTTTCTTTTTATGCTGTAAAGTCAGTGAAAATATCCTGAAACTATTTGCAAATGAAGGTTGAATTTACTGAGTCGATGTGTCTGGAAAAAGTATTTGGGAGAAAATCCACAGAAATGGTAGTCAGAGATGTAGTTCTCTTTTTTCCTATCCCCTGGGATAAAGCACTGCCATAGGATACAGAAGGCCTTAAATCCTATTTCTGCATATTTCTGGAGGAATATGAATTCACATGTCCTACTTCCCAGCACAGTGCCTTACTATTCTGAAAGGGAATGATGGCGCAAAACTCCTTAGCCCCTCAGGCTGAAGCAAATGTGAGACAGAGAACAGGAACGTTTCACAGGCACTTTTACCTAGAAGTTAGGAGGTAGGTGATTCCCGATGTTAGAGAGGGGAGGCTTATAGTCTATTCTCAGGTGAATCTTTAATTATAGGAATGAAAGAGAGCTGTACCAATACTGACACTGAGATCATCTTCCCACTTCCATTCCATTAATTCAGTCCAGTAAGAGCTGTTTATATTTTCAAATACATCTTTCTGCCTTTTCCATTTACATAACTAGCTCTCTTACCTTCTCCATCCTCAAAATGTATTCATGGTCCTAATTTGATTTTTGAGAAGCAGATTGCTGGCTTTTACGAGATCACACACAAAGTGTGGTTAGTTTTAATACAAAGGTGCTTATCACTTCTCAGCAGCATGCATTCCTTCATGGTACTCCATGATTAGTGTATTTTTTTTTTTCTTTACTGTTTTTGTTTTTGCTTTAACCATGATGAGCTTTGTAAACCTTTTCCCTCCATGAGAAAGATTATGTGAAAGAAAGTGAAACAATGTAACAAAATAATCATGGACTGATATCTTGACATTGCAGTTCAACACTTCTGAGTGAAGCAGCACTGAATACCATGGTAGGTTTGCAGTACGTCTGTGTAACATGATGCATTTCTCAGAAAGCTGTAACTGGATATCATTCCACTGTGACTGGCTGCAATTTCATCCACTGACAAAGTGTATTTTCAGCTCTGGGAATCTGTAGAATTCAGACCAGAGCAGCAGAATCCAACTTTCTGACAGTGATGTACGCTCCACAGAAGGAGACAAAGGTTTCCTTCACACAAAGGCAGCAAGACTAAGCTATTTCACTTTATGTCCATGGGGAAATAGCACAGACTAAAGATACCCGCATCTAAAGACATGAACTTGTAATGACAAATTCACACATGTTGTCTTTTGTCTTTCCGTGTTCTGATGTTTTGTCATAGAAAGCTGGCTGAACCGCAAAAAATGTGACTGTAACCTGTCTTTAGTTATAGATACTGCTACAGTACTTTATCTAAATTTTCTTGCATTCAGATTGCTTTTTATTCTGTTCTCAGAACAGGTTTACTGTAGCTTTCTCACATTAGAGACTGCACTCAATTTACTAGTTATAATCACACTGTGACCCAAAAAAACCATAACAGATAATGGATGGAAATTAAACTATATGTTTGATCTCTCTGATGTTCCTAGTCACGTCTACAGAAAAAACAGTTAACAGAACTCATGAAACTGAAACTATTTTCCTGCTCCTATGCAAAGAGGAGATCTTTGTCATCTTCTTCTACAAGAGCTACTGAAAAAAAAATACCCCTAACATTTAGGTAGAAACATGTTTGAGGAGGTCTGAGGGAGACCACAGCAATACAGTGGTGTTGTGAGAGGCATTCTGCTTGCTCCCTTGTACTGGGGACACCAAGGAAATTCTTTTGCTGAGAGATGCAGTTCTGCAGCAACAAATGGTTACATTTGTAAGTCCCTAATTTTTTGCATTCATTGAGTTATCAAAAAGGCTTTAAATATATGTTGCATCAGGTCCTCAATTGATATTTGCTTCGATAAAGACTTACTAGAAGGTGTATTTTTAAGATTGACAGAATTCAGCTTGAGTTAGCTTGATTTTAGGTTAACCTTCGATAATTTTGGAAAAATTTAAACCAGAATCAGCCAAATCTAATCTGATTTCAAGGGAATTGACAATAGCCTCTGTTAAAACACATTTATGGCTGAAGCAACTCCAGTGATGCGTACATCTAGTATAATTGTGCTGACACATTTAACAGAATGGAATGTAGTCTCCTACTTACCAGCATCATTGTGCGTGAGAGCATTACTTTCCCCGTATAGTAATCATTCTCGTGTAAGCAGATGAGCTAGTTAGGCATTAGGTAGCTAGTTAGGCTACTTAATACCATGCTCTCTGTTGCAGAGGCAACTCCAAGATGTGTTGCTTCTTGAAAAGCACTGGATGCATTGGACTGGATAGCAGGAGTGCAATCGCTATTACAGGCTTTGAGGAGACAGAGTCTAGAGCAATCTCTTCTTCAGGTCATTTGGTACCTTTAGAGAACAGAGTGGTTTCCATGCATCCCTGAGCATAAGGCCAACCACTTTGCCTGGGTCTGACACACGGAAGTAAGTGTACTGCTGTGCTGCAGAGATCTGGAGCCAAATACAGTATGTTCATTCGCAGAACTGAAGTTGCTCTTGAGCAGTTTAAAATTGCAAATGTTCTCTACTAGGGGCAAACCAGACGAGATTCACTCCACCTGCTTTGCACAGATCTGGCTGTATAACACAGCTGGGCTTACAGATGTTCTCCATTGTGGAGACAATGCAACACAGCCAGAGCATAGCACTGAACTGAGTTCTGAAGCTACCATTAGGATATATATTTCATCAGCATTAAGGAAATTATTTTTTTTGCTTGGTAGTTATATTCTCTTGCTGGAAGGATGCACAATAGTGGGGGACAGCACTTGTCTCACTCATTTTTCAAATCTGGAAAAATTATAGAGGACCCTTAACAACTTTTTCCTGCCTCACTGACTATCAGTGTGACTGTAACAGGCGTTTGCTAGATTGGTTGTGCAGACAGAGTGAAATGGTTAAAAAAATTTCAAACCAGCTTCCCTCCCAGTCAAACTACCACTTCCCTCAATAACGAAATGATCCAAGAATCACTTTTACACCAATAGTTCCATATTATTGAGATCAAATAAGAACAAGTCTTCAGTGACTATTACCATAGGGGGAAACCTCCCACTAGGGTTGGTTGGTTTGTTTGTTTTAAGACAAAATATTTTTGAAATGAAAGAAAAAAGATAAAATACTGCAGATAGGAATCACTCTTGAAGGAAACTTATACAACATTTGTAAGGATGTAACACTAACACAGTGGAGCAGAAAAACATCTGATTTAACTCAGCATTATCTCTGATGTGGAAAAGAGCACAGGAACAAGGCAAGCCCAGGGTGATACATCTCTGGATATCCTTTGAGGTTTCAGGGACTTGGGGTCCCTGACCTGGAGGTTGCATCTGGACCACTGTACTTAATGGCATTTATAGATGTGTCATTGGTGAACATGCCTGAGAGGTTTGGGAATTAATTTAGATTTTTGGCTTCCAGAACATCCAGCACATTCAGCTTCACAATTTAATTACATACTAAGGGAAAAAGTGCTTTGTTTATTTTAAACCTCTTACCAGACAATTTCATTAAGTGCCTCCTCATCTTCCGTTACTGCTATGTTTTCTGACTTTGCAGTATTTCTGGTTATTTACAGTGCTCCAGAGCCACTGCCACCATCTCATTTGGTTAATTGACAACATGACCTTAATATCGCATTCTTTCTATTCAGGCATGAATCTTCAATTCACAGAGATTCTATGCTATATTTTCATACAGCAAACGTTACTCACCCTATGCTAAGTTTTAAGGTATAGTGAGCCTTGCTATTACATTACCTCAATAATTATCTTTCGCTCATCAAATTTCTAACATATTTATTATAAAGAAACTTGCAATTCAATTTTTGCGTCTTATTTTTTAGACTTCAAACATATATATAGAACCACTGATACCTCTGGTGTTGTTGTACTAGCATTTTAATTTAATATTCTTCATTGTACATTTTACAGCACTAATGGTTTGGAGGAAAGAAAGTTGCAGATGTCTGGTAAAAGGAAAAAAAGTTCAAGTACCTTCTTAAAATGGAAATTTGCTGTCAGTAGTTGGGGTGGAGAGTGGCTGGGTGTGGTGTGTTGAATCCCAGGTCCTGCTGCAGGGAGTGAGTAAAGAGGGTTGAGAACTGCCAGGAGGGAATATCTACTGCATGGGGCCTTTCAAGACTATGATTCCGTGATTGAGATGACATTTGTTTGGGTAGTTCTTCACTACTATTTTTTGTTCTAGGATAGAAAGCTTTAACTTCACTTTTCAGACACGCATCATTGTTAAATAGATGCTGTTCTATATCTGTCAGTTTCCCATACTTTTTAACCTTCCCTATAATGTTGAATTTGAAGTGTAAGTAGCCTAACTTATACTGGTGTAGGTGAAGACCACATCTTTTTGATGGCTTCAGTCAAATGTTTTCCCAGTTCCTAAATACTCCTACAGCAAAAGTGGATGATACCCTACATGTGATACGGTTTCCTACATCACGGGAATGAAAGTGGGAACATTTCAAAACTTGTTTACAAAGGAAATTCTCATCTTCAGCCTACATTTGGTTAACTTTTACTATTGGGTCTTGACTTTTACTCTTTTTTATGTCCAACATCCATACACATCATACTCACTACAGTGATTTGATCCTTGTGAAGATGATGTCCAAATGCTTTGGATGTTCCAGTACATTTTCATTTAGTATAGAGGTCAGTCATACAGTCCTCACTGGAAACTGAAACCAACTGTCTGTCACTGATACAGATAATCTGATAACCTAATTTTAGAGCCTACCTGTTATAATCAGTATGGAGTACGCAGAGTGCAAGAATATACAGGCCTTCCTCAGTCTAAGGATCCTCCATGGGAGTCCTTCTATGGGATCGTATTATCTTTAACCCCACATGCTGCAGGATTTTATTCTTCCTTAATGAACTTCAGACTGTTATGCTGGAATACAGCCTGTTCAGTGATATTCTTCAAAGATCTACTTACTTACTTCTCTGACTTTTTTTTCTCTCTGTTTCTGAGGACTCAGTTTGCTGCCACAAGTACTATAATATTTGTTGACCTTATTTAGAAATATGCACGTGTACACAAGCACACACATACCCCAAACCTAATGTTGTACAACAGTGAAAAAATATTGCATTGTTGTGATCTCAGGCTTGATTCACTATGAGTTGTTATTTTGAACACTGACACATGCCATAGAAGAGAATTGTAAAATGCTATTTTGATACTGTGGTTTATCTGATGATCATACAAGGGTAAGGGCAATGACGATGGTGACCCTCAAATAAAGACTAGAACTGTCAGGAAGGGAAGAGCCTCAATAACTTACTCTTAATTCAAGAGCATGGGATGCAAAAATATGCGGAATAATCTTTCTTTAGTATATCTGTCACTTGGATTTTAAATTATACATTCTATTGTAAACTGTCTGTGTTTTACCAGTTTTCTATATCCCCTTCAAAGCATTTTCAGAACTACAGATCAGAAGCAAAAGTAATACAATAATGTCTTCAAACAGCTTTGGGAGAAAGGTATTAAATTTAAGTCGTTCTCTCCAGCAGCACCAAAAATGGTTTATGACAAAAAAGAAAATAACATTTTTTTATGTTTCCTCGGTGGTTTCAACAATTTTGGAAGACTATCTCTTGGAATGAGTCTGTGTTTTTCTTTTACTGATATGGGTTAAAATAAACTACCTGCTTTTTTTCCTCTCTGTGTGTAAGATTTTACTTTTTTTTTATGATCAATAACTCTGTTTCTTTCAATCATATTGAGACGCTCAAAAAATCCAGTGCTTTATTGGATGCTTCATTATTACACTCCAGTATCTGACAGCTGGAAGCATTAAGCATGTAGAACAAAAAAGAAAAGTAATTTTCCAACATTTTTACAACATCCTCCTAGGAGACCATTCTTAGGAGTGTTCTAAGGAAGTGAAAGAGGCAGTACGGGCCTTCCATTTATGGTGAGTCTATTAATCAAAGGACTGATTCAGTTCCACTGGATTTTGACTGAGTAGGTCCCACAAGATAAGGATCTAACTAAGCTGCAGTGATATTGGCTCCCCACGTAACTCAACCACTTATAGCCAGGAAAAGGGCTGCCAGGCATAGTGTGATTGGCTTGGAGGAAGAAATATTAGTGCATGTTAGGAAGAAATTAAGATTCTTAGGGCTCCTTCATTGCAACAATGTATTTAGATACTTGGGTTTTTTTTTTTTTTCTTGGTATTTCTGGTTGTAAACTGCCCAATTTAATAATTTTTTACCAATGGGGTTCCCTCAGTTATATAAATGTGTCAAGGAAAACATCTGTTTGAAAAAGATTTTTTTAAATTAAAATTAAAAGCAGAGTATTTGTCTCCATTTGAAATTTACATGGAACCATATATGTTTATTATCCTTAAGCCCATAGACGTGACAGATTATATTGATCACTTGCACTCAAACATTAAATGATTTCTAGCTGCTGCCACTTACAACTGTGCTTCAATAATTAAAAGACTAATAAGAAAGATGAATATCATTTAAAACAACAAAAAAAAAATCCACATAAATAAATATGTTCTGGAAAAAAAATCTTTTTGACCATGGTGGAGCTGGCAATTAAACTATAGCAAATACACTCAACTTCTACGGATGTATGATGGACAAGAATGAGGTGGTATACATGGCCATTCATCTTCCTCTCTCACTTTTTGAAACTCACAACTTGTATTTCAAGAATTCACTAGTTCACTAGATGATAGTAGGTATGACTGAAAGTAAGAGGTGAAGAGCCAGGTCTTTTGAAGTATCAGACCATAAATGATACTTACGAGTGTCAGATGAGACAACATGGTTGCCTTCCTTTTAGATACTAGCATCAGACTGACTGAATAAGATGGATAGAAACATCTCTACACTCACAATCCAGTAATGTTTCGATTTTTTTATTGCTTTTAGTAGTGTCTTTTCCTTAATAAAGTGGCAGCTTACTCTTCTTTATGATGTTGAGTTTAAAAAGCACTTGTATAAAGCACATTTTTTATATATAAAGCAGACATATTTGTGGAACTTAGTGACAAAATAACATCAGTTACTGCATCTTATGCAAAGCTAAGAAAGCTCTTCAAGAAGTGCTGTCATTTATTTTGTCAGGCAGAGCAATCAAGCAATACCTGCCTTGTAACCCTGGTTGCAGTGTCTTAGGCTGAAAAATGAAAGGCATAGTTGTTTGTGGTGATAATATTTTGCAGTAAATATCCAATTACTAGTAAAGGCCACAAGGTTTGTGGCGATCTTACATTGTGGGGACTCAGGACTTCTCGCCCTTTACTGATTTGTTTCAGCAGTGATGGCAGTTATATTGCAGCCTAAATATGTTTTGGTTTAGCTTTAGTTTTTAGTAAAAACAAGTAGTTATTCTGAGTGTGAACTGAACTTTCTGACTGCAGAATAAAGCATAATGTGGGAGAGTGCAGACACAGGATAATCCCAGAGGTCCCACACAAGAAAAACAAACTGCAGTTAAGACAACTACAAATCACAATCACAACAAATAACAATCATAGAATCATGGAATGTTTTGGAAGGGACCTTCAAAGGTCATCTAGTCCAACGCCCCCTACAATAAGCAGGGACATCTACAACTACATTAGGTTACTCAAAGCCCAGTTCAACCTGACCTTGAACGTTTCCACAGGTGGGGCTTCTACCACTTCTCTGGGAAACCTGTGCCAGTGTCTCACCACCCTCATAGTAAAGAATTTCTTCCTTATACCTAGTCTAAATCTCCCCTCTTTTAGTTTAAAACCATCACCCCTTGCCCTGTGGCAACAGGACTTGCTAAAAAAGTCTGTTTCCATCCTTCTTACAAGCCGTCTTTAAATACTGGAAGGACACAATAGGGTCTCCCAAAAGCCTTCTCTTCTCCAGGCTGAACAACCCCAGCTTGCTCAGCCTGTCCTCATAGCAGAGCTGCTCCATCCCTCTGATCATTTTGTGGCCCTCCTCCAACAGGTCCATGTCCTCCTTGTGCTGAGGACTCCAGAGCTGGACATACTACTCCAGGTTAGGTTTCACCAGAGCAGAGCGGTAGGATCACCTCCCTTGACCTGCTGGCCACGCTTCTTTTGATGCAGCCCAGGATATGGTTGGCTTTCTGGGCTGCAGTGCACATTGTCGGTTCATGTCCAGCTTTTCATCCACTGGTACCCTGAAGTCCTTTGTGGCCGGGCTGCTCTCAGTCCCTTTCTCTCCCAGCCTGTATTGATACTGGGGGTTGCCCTGACCCATGTGGAGGACCTTGCACTTGGACTTGGCCTTGCTGAACCTCATGAGGTTCACCATGGGCCCACCTCTCCAGCTTGTCCAGGTCCCTCTGGATGTCATCTCATCCCTTTAGGCGTGTCAGCTGAACCACTCAGCTTGGTGTCATCTGCAAACTTGCTGAGGGTGCACTCAAATCATCCCACTGTCTTTGTCATTGATGAAGATATTAAACAGTACTGGTTCCAGTATGGACTCTGTAAATCAAGTAAGACCAGCTGTGGAGCTCACAGAAAACTGACTGATCGGGAACCAAAGAAAAGAAAGGGCATGTCAGCAGACTGTGTTAAAATGCATATAAAAATAAAACCAAGCATACTCAATGCCAAGGAGACAGCATGCCCTACCTTGAACATTGCACTTTTCCTGTTGATGCTCCAGGATGTCCATCTCGCTGTAACCCATCCCCTCATTCTGCTTGAGGAAGATGATAGGCAGCATCAGCTTAGGACCCAGAGGAATATTGTACAGCGAGTGTAATACCAGAGAAAAGAGGCAGATAGCAGGAAGCTCTTGTATAACAATTTTATGTGTATTCTTACCAAGGCTTTTCTGTGTTAATTTTGTTTGTGTTTGTTGGTAACATTGTAACTGATCTAACAAGTGATACCTGTCTTTTGATTAGCCTGTTAAGATTTCAATTAGACTAACAAAAACCTCTTAGCTCTACCTAATTTTTTTTCCCTTTGCTTTCAAAAAGATTTTGAGTGTTACTATAGATACCAAACTGGGAACTGGAGAAGTTTCCAAATGCCCCATAATGATATTACCCACAGATTAAAGATCAGAATATTAGTAGTGCTTGCAGGGGAGAGGGACTATTCTATATAGCTGGCTGAAGATAATGTATACTTCTGAGCTAGTCACACAGTATAATTGTAGAAAATGAAGATAAGAATAGGCTTGTCATTTAAGTTCATGGACCTTGTTTCATTTTTATTTATTTGCAGCTTATTATACACTATGTTTCTTTATGAGAAGGGGCAGGTCAGCTGGCAGAAATGTGACTGTTTACTTTGTCCTAGGAATCAAGGTGGCAAGAGAGTCTCTGAAGAGAAGGATGACCACTTATTGCCCAGCATCATTTGGGCATACACAGCTAAAACATCTTCTAAGGTGTGACAGACAGAATGAGAGCTCAGCTAGCAGGCAGCCTGAAACAAGATTGGGTATTTACAGACTCTTGAAAAGAGGAGGAGCAGACACACAGTGAAGACTGAGGTGACTTTTTTGAAAGGACTTTTCCTAGGGACCCAGCAAGAACTACAGTTTGCTGTAATGGAGCATTTGCCTTTTTCTTTTGCTTTTATTTAATTTTTATTTAAAAAAAAAATTAGTGCATTACTTTATATCACACATAGTATTTCTCTTTTACTTTACTCTCCTTGCTGATGGTAGATATTTTCACTGATTAGAGCACAAGATTGGTATTTGATTCATAACTGCTCTTCCTGACTCACCTTTTTCAGACCCCATGTTTACTAAGAACAATAAAAGAACAGTCTCTATAACCATAAAACATCTTAGGCAATGCATAGTCAAAGGGTCCAACGTCCATTCAAGGGATGCTCTCCCTTTTTCCCTAAGTATGGTCTATCACCTTTTCATTTTAACACTTTTCAGTAAACCAGCTGAACTCTGTCCCATTTTAGTCCTTGTTTGCACACCGCTCCTCTTAGCCTTGTTATTTACCCCTTCCTCTGAATGCGTCTAGCTTTGCAGTATTTTTTCCAGCCTAGCTCTGTCAGCTGAATTGAAACTTGTTTTCGTGCACATATGGAGAAGCTATTGTTACCATCCCATAAAATCACTTTCGGTGATGGCAATACCTCATGGAATCTCCTGAATTTATCTGCTTTCTTGTGACTTACAAATATCAGTATCTTGCAACATACCAGTGTCCCAGGTTATTTCCTCAAGGTGAACAGGCTTTTATATTTCTAAGATGAATAGCATTTTTCAGTTTTACCACATCTGTAGTTTCTCAAATTCCACTTTTTCTTTAATGATGTGCACACTCCTTCCAATTTAATACTGTCCTCAGATTTCATTAATGTGGTCTTTCCTTTCTCTTTCAGCTTACTAATATAGACATTAAACAAATTTAACTCATCAACTCTTGCTAACAAACATCAACTCTTTTAGATTTCTGTTCTTAATATGTTGCTCTCTATTATTTCTGGGTTTTTCGTACTAATTTAGGCAGTTTACAGCCTGCATGGTCATGATTGTGGTGGTTTAGGATTTGTGTGGTTTTGGTCGTGGGGGATGCGGCTGCTAGCGTGGTCCCTGTAAGAAGCTTCACAAAAAGAGCTCCCCTGGCTCCAATTTGGCCCCGTCTCTGGCTAAGGCTGCACCAATCAGCACCTCTGTGAATAAACCTATTTAAGAGGGGAAACACCCTTGGGAATGCTTTTTTTGTTTGTTTTGGAGAGCTTGTTTGTTTTGGGGGAAGGCAGGGCAGGAGAAGCGACCACGTGGTCACCAACCTTAAGAAGGCTGGGGTGATACACCAGCACAGCCATTTTCCTTTGTCCCATGGCAACTTGGCAGGTTGAAACCCTGCAACCCTCAGAGAGAACTGGTGGGAAGATGGTCAGGCTGCAGAGAGGCAGAGTGAGACCCGTGCTGCAAAGAGACGGAAAGAGACGTGGGAAAAGGTCCATGTTGCAGAGAGATGAGAATCCTGAAAAAGGCCGTGACTTTGAGGAAGATTGGCGCTGGGTCATTTTGGCACTGGGAGAGCTGATCCTGGCCGGAGACCCCCATAACAGCCGGAGACATTCACGGACTCTCTCCTGTTGGGGGTCAGATGCCATGTGGCCACAAGGAACTGTGAGGAGTGTTTCCTGTGAAGAGCAAGTGGCAGCAACAGCATGGAGAGAGGTAAGACTGACTGCACTCCCCCACCTTGTGATCCCTGTGCTGGTGCCAAGTGTGGCGAGGGAGGTAGTAAAGCCAGGCCCAGAAAGAAGGGAGAGATGGGGGGAAGATGTATTTAAGATCTTGTTGTTCTCTTTCTGTTCTATTTGCATTTTATTGGTTGTGGTTTTGTTGTTTGAATTAAACTGGTTTTGTTACCCCAGTCGAGTCTGTCCTTCACCTGTGACCGTAAGGGATGAGTGAGACTTTTGTCCCTTGTCTTGACCCTTAAGTCCTATGTCGTATTTCCTCCTACTGGGGGGATAGAGTGACTATGTGCTGCATAGTCATCAGCTGGGTCTAAACCACAATAATGATCTTATTGAAAGTAGTACTGAATCAAATTTTAAAACTGAAAATTCCTGAGATTCCATATCAAATGCTTCACTAGAATCCAAATATATATGATCTACTTCATATCCATCACCCATTCATTTTGTAATTGCATCAAAACAAGCAATGAAGTTTGGCTGATGAGATACAGTTCTTCCAAAACCTCACTGCCTACTGTTCCAGTCTCTCTTATCACAACTATTAATGATCAAATATTTATTTTATTGCTTTACAGGACATTCAAATAATATTTATGGCATCATAGTTGTCAGTATCAATGTTTTATTTTCTGGACATCTGTACCACATTTATTTTTTTCTGTCCATCTAGTACACTCTCCTTCATCTATAAGTTTTTAGAAATGAGCATCTGCAGGCTTACTGAAGGCAATAATTGTTTTGATCTCAAAGACAGAATGTCATTCTTGCCTCTGTTTGGAATATATCATTAACATGATATAGGTGCAGAGGTACAGAGGATGCAGCGTCAGGTGGTATATTCTGAATATTAATCCATGGGCATTTGTTCCTCTTTACAAATACATCAACACTCTCTTGAGACTAAGTAGATGAATTGTCATTCTTAACTGCCACACAGTCACATTTGATGGCTCTTCCAGAACTTGAGTGTGACCAAGCATTAGACTGGGTTGCCAAGAAAAGCTGTAGAGTTTCCAGGCTTGGGGCTATTAAAAATCTGACTGTACATGAACCTGAGGAACCTGCTTTAACCTGGACACCTTTGAGCAGGGGGTGACCTCCAGAGGTCACTTCCAACTTACACTGTTCCGTGATTTTGTGAACTTCATTTCCTGAATGCTTAATTTTCCATTTGAAGTGTTAATGAACTGCCTATAGTAATCTGTTCTTGTGTCAGTGTTATTCATGCATACATTGCTACTCCTTTCCTTATATATTTACTCCCTAAAGTGAGAAAGATCATTTCAGCCTTGATTATGTAGCTATTTTCTATGATAACAGGCTTTTAGAAAGGTGTTTACTGTTTCAGATTTTTTTAGACATTATTGTTTTTATCTTTTTTCTAATGTCTTTCTTCCTTAATATTTTTTCTCTTAAAAACCCCTCTACTATCCACTCTCAGTCACTGGCCATTGGCTCAGAACACAGGCTAAAAAGAATACAACATGAACCTGAGTATACACTGTCCAAATGTGGTAAATTGAAACTTGCTGATATTTTATATACCCATCTAATCTTATGCATCATTATGCACTTACGGATCTAATGTGTGCATTAACTAGATTTGAATATGCCAATTGTTTCTCAAAGATATACGTAACTATATCACACATTTTGGGACCATGACTTGGAATCAGCATCTGGCTCAGTTAGGTCCCTTCTTTAGAGTGTGAGAAGACCCGTATTTGTGGCGTATTGCATCAGTTCTCAAACGGATTTCTATCTGATGATCAAGTATGATTTGATCAACGAATCAAAATAATGAGCTAGAAGAAAACTCTTTAGATACAGAATCTTATTCTGACAAAGTGAGAGGCTACTGGTCTCCTTGTTTTCCAAGCTGACTGTAGATGTGTAGGGCAATCAAACCCTCTTATTCAACAGAAACAAAGGCCTCTTCACCCTGCAGCACTTGTAATAAAATTCCATAAGCTTAGCAAGTTCGACTGTCCTATGCTGTTGTTCTTAGCCAGATTGTGTCACCAGACAGTGCAAAACTGTTCCAGATCTTTTCACTGGAACTTAATATCTTGACCCTAACCTGAGTAACCATTATCTCTACCTATTAACAGCTCTCAAAATACAGCAGCATAGAAACGGACCAAGTTATTTATTAAATAACAAACCCAATCTGTTTCCAGATGGGCTTTATATTACTCAGCAATTCCCATTCTTAATTTCCAAACAAAATTTCATAAAATCTGGGCAAAACTGCCAGTGCTAAGAGTTTTATTGGACTTCTACAGTGACAATTTCTGAAAAATGTAGATTTTTGAGGTACATTTTAAAGGTAGTATTTCACACTAAGGGTAATTTCTTTGAAGAAATGTGTATGTAAGTAGAAAATAAATTAAGGAAAAAATTACTAAATGAATGTGCAAATAGCAAAATTCAGCTTAAAAGCATCTGATCTTTTTCAAATATGCCGAGAACTAAGTTCAGGACTGTGAAGTGCTGCTGTAGCACACAACACTTCAAAAAATATTCTCAATGTTTAATCTCTGCTCCGCAGCTTTCAAAATTCCTAGTGTGTCCAGAACGTGCATTCTTACAGAGATCTAGGCATTCAGTATTCTCTGCAGGTAAAATTAGAAATTTAAGGTCCCAGTGGTTAACAAGAAGTATTGACACAGATTCTGCACATCAAATTTCAGCTTAGAAATCCAGGCAGAGTCACAGTGGTGAGGGCTGCAATACACCAAATGGCCACATCCCACCTGACTAAAGTACATAAGTCCTTGAATCAGCACCTGCGTTTGGTTGTGGAGGTGAGTCTTGGCATTCCCTGGTGCCTGAGTAACTTGATGATCCCAATTGGGAATCTATTACTTGCACCACGGCTCCCTTCTATATTCCCATGGTTTCCACAGTGAGGAGAAGAGTGTGGAGACGGAGTGTGCTTGGCCATATCTGGCCTTGTTTCCACGGGCTGGAAACACACTTGAGAAATGCTCCTGGAAACAGTTGGGAACTCAGAACTGGTGCTGCCTGCTGAAGCCTAGACTTACTCTGCACCAAAAACAGTTTAATCAAATCCTGAGCAGGATAAATCTATTGAAATAAGCCTTACTACTTGACAGTTTCCTTGGCTACAGAACAAAAACTAAGCAGGACAATACCAATAGAATAGCTTGTACTCTTCAGATTTTTTTGTTTCAACAGAGGGCATACTATTAAAAAAATTTGTAAATACAGGACTACTCCCTGCACATATCCGCACCTCCCCCCCCCCCCGCCTTTTTTTTTGTTCCTGATCTCTGTCAATTTGAGCCTGAATTTGAATTTTAGCCCAAACTAAATGCAGCATATATGAGGGTTTAACATTCCTGGTATATGTGTCTACTAGAAAATCAAACCCAATTAGATTGCTTGACTTCAAAGAAATAAACAGGGCATTTAAAATGTATTTATGTTGATTACTAGGATTGTATATTGTTCTGTACTCCTTTATTTAAAGGTTATTTAAATGTTTTAAAGATGTTCACTGATGCAACAAGTTTTCATATAATATTAAGAAGAAATTAACCACAGAATGAGAAAAACAAAACAGTGGCATATTCATATGGTACATATCTACATACAACAAAGCATTTTGGAAGCAAGAAGGGGAACTCGCAGTGTAACAGTCCAGAAGGAGAATGAGGGACAGGGAGGGAAGGGAATCAGGGATAGCACAGGGCAGGGGCAGATCCCTCAAGCTTTTATCCTGCTTGTTTCAGCTCTTGAATACAGCTTCTGTGCTTTACTTGGGAGAACGCTGTTGCACTAAGACCAATGCAGGGATTAACTAATACTTCTACGTTTTAGTTTAGGCAACAGGGTCTTAAACTAGGTACTGATTTCTCACAATGGTCCATGTGTAAATTACAAGGGGGGAAAAAAAGAAAAAAAGCTCTGACTCTACTCAGGTCAAACCCATTCAAAATGACTAAACTGGAGGTTTGAAATTTAGAAGGGAAAATCTAGTTTCTTTCTACCACCTTATTCCTGCAAGACTCCCACTCCCCATTTCTGCTTTCAGAGAGAACAGTCCTTCTAGTCTTCAAACCCCATTTCCTAATTTCCTCTTAACCCTTTAGGGAAGCGTTGGTGGCCTTGCTTCTTTTCCCTTCTGTTTATTCTTCCCTTTTCTACCTATCGCTTGCTTGTTCAACAGCTTGTCTTTCTTCCATTCTCAATTTCTCTTTCTTGCCTTCTTTTTGATATCCCTTTTTTTCTTTCCTCCTTTTCTGGATTGTATATAATTATATAATCTTTCAGTGTTTACTAATGTATTTAGTTACAAACTTCCAATCCCTCGTAACACAGGAAAGATAAATTTGCAATTCTTTAGGTTTTTTGTTTGCTTGTTTTTTTTATAAAAGGGTATCTGAGACACCAATCTAGTTGCTCCGCAGCTGCAACAAGAATTCTTGTTTCTCTCTTCAAGGCTTGATTTCTCTGCTTCACGTTTATAATATTTTTGACCTACTTTTCCTAGTTTTCCTCCCCATTTTCCCTCCCCCAACTTCCCTTCTCATTTCACCTGTCATTTGAATTTTTCCTTTCTAGTACTTGCATAGCTTCTTCCTTACTCTCTTATTCTGTTTGAGCCCTTCCTTTCTGTTTCTCCATTCCCCCCTCTCTCCGTTATCTCATCTGTAACTTGTTTGTTGTCATCTGTTTCACTTACGCCAGTGAACACACAGAAAACCACACCTCTCAGTGGGTGACGTTTACCCAAATGCCTCAGGAAGGGAGAATGCCTGAGCACTTGCCACAAAAATTGTGTAAAATAGAAGTAAGGGGAGAGGAGAAAGAGGAAAGAAAATTGTGTGGAGCTGCAATTACTGCAAGTCTTTCTACTGATGTGGTTGGATGATAATATGTCTGAATCAGAGAGCCTTCACAGTCACAGGTGTGTAAAGCCACCTACAGAGAGTAACTCAGATTTTTTTATGTCCTTTACAAATGCTCTCAAGCTGCACGGTGGTTTGAACAACACTTACGTTTACCTTTTGAAAAATGGTGTGAAGAAGAAGTATTGCTACCATATTTGCATTTTTATAGTATGGCTTGCTCTGAAAGTGTTAGAGAAGATTGCCTGGCTTAAAGCCTGGCTCAATGATTCCTGGAGGATATTTTTTCCTGCAGTATCCAAATACCATATGGAGTGCCAAGTAGCATAAAAGAGATTTCAGAACCAATTCCATGATTACAGTTACTATACGTTAAAGGCACAGAAAAAGTGTTGTAAATTATCTGTATGGTTCTTGCATAATAAATTACTTTGCTCAGATCACAGGTGACAGGCTTCCATTACAGATAATTTTGTTTAAATTCACGGCAATCTTTTCAAACAAATGCCTCCTAGCAGCAGAACTCCTGTGATTCGAACAGTATCTCATTCCAGCACTGCCATTAAATGTCTCCTGAGTGACCCTGAGCAGATCATTCTCCACCCCACCGCCCTCATTGCCTCCCCTCCCGTGGTCTTTAGGTACCTGTTAGGTATTTAGACAGTGATAATCTCTCTTTGGAGGAGAGACAGTCTCTAAATACTTATTAAAAATCGTAATTAATCATACTAACGGGATGAGTTTTGGAACACAAGACTGGCAAGCAAAAGTAAGAGTCAATTATTTCAAAGAGTTGTAGCTGAGGATGAGTTGCAAGGAGCAGTGGCTGAGGACCATACAAGTTACACAAGTAACACCACCTGTGAAGACTTTGACTGAAATGACTCAGCACAGGGAGGACAGAGGGAGGGTAAGAATCCAGTTCTCCATATAGCAACTCTCAACTCCCTTAGATATGAAGCTATTCTTTCCTCTGCTGAGATCATGTGTTATTTACTGTGACCACTTCCTTGTCCATTGGAAGTATGTATGTCCACAGCTACTACCCAGCTCCTGGGCAGCTCCTCTTGGCAATCAGCAGCACTCTTCTATATCTACTCAGAGCATTTTTTTTTCTTTTTTTTCTTTGCTCTTTGTCACCTTTTGGACCCTTTTGTTAACTGGACTTTTAGCCCTGGAAGCTCATGAAGCCTATGAGAAGGATTTCAGTTTTTTCCCAGGAAAGCCCAAGTAGATGTATACAATCCAGTTCCTGGAAGAAGTGAAGTGATTTTCTAAACCTCTTGATTGATTTGCAGACGACATGTACTCTATGCATTGAGTGAAGCAGGTGTCTTACAGTAAACAAGAAGTACAAGATTATGTAATTTAAAACTGCACCAAAGCACATATGTGCAAAATTATTGAATTAAGATTGCACAGGCAACTTCAGTTCTGGCATTTTCCAACTTCCTAGAATGTAAGTCGGCAAATGAATAATACTGTTCTTTTATCCTAAGGCATTTTGGTTTTATGGAGCTTCTCAGGTTTAAAAGATAAACAAGCAAGAGTCCTTAACCTTGCAGTTTGAAATCCCATTATATTTTACTGACAATCCCCTAAAATTCAGGAACCATGTGATTTTTGCCCCTCAGGTTCTGAGGGGAGTATATTACAGTAGTCAGATCCTTTTCACTTTACATTGTTTTATTTTCACTGTACTCACTTTTCATTACTTCTTTCCCCACTTCTCTTGCAGTCTCCCTTTCTTAAAGACCTTTTACTCTCTTCCCCTGTACTGCTTCAAATTTCGTTTCTCTTGCCAGCATCTCTCTCTCTCTCCTACTCATCTCACCAGTATTCCTTCTTTACAACTCCCCCAAGTCTTCCTCTTCTCTTTCAGGTTTTGCAGCTAGGCTGCTTTTTTTTCCTTGGGCATCAAGACACAAGAGTTTTCCTCTTTTGATTTCCTATGGCCAAGCTCCACATCAATGTTTTGCTGCTACCAGAAATCATTTCAAGATCAGCTGAAATGCCTAGGACAGAGTTGGTCTTCAAAATTTTAGCAATCAACCACCTGCAAAACTTTACATAAGATACAGAATCTGATATTTTTCAGAAATTCTCATCTTGGCTGCATATGGGACAGTTTTCCACAGATATGCCTACATGGATATATTTGACAGTGATGCCACTGCATATCCTGTGCCATAGTGTGGAAGACCTAAATCTTTTCAAAGAGACGACTTTATACACTAGGAAAAAAAAATAATCATAAATTCTACACTAAGAAATGACTGCTAATTTAGCTGAAATTTTACCCCTTTTACAGTTCATGCAGAGACCAATATATGATGCACCTAGAATAATCAGTCCAGTCATATTTAGACAAAGTTGTAAACAAACAAAAACTTCATTTTACCACAGAAATTAGAAGCTAATTTTAAAATCAGATGTTTGCTACCTATGCCCCATAATGCATACATGTGCACAGTAACTGTTTATTCCTTCCGACACTGTGTCAACTTCTGCAGGTACCTGTACGACTTTTCCTGCCTGTCCCTACACAAACACCCAAGAACTACTGGGGAGCTAGAGGCTGAATCGGAGGTCAGCACTGCTAAAATCATCTGTCTCGAGTCTCTTCCATGTACTGCAGTTTGTTGAGACAAATTCCTGTCTCTGAAGGACTAGCTTCTCACCTTACAGAAAGAAGAACCATCTGGAGAGAAACCATACCTGAAGCAAAGACTGGTAAGAGCCAGGGCCCTGAGAGCACTGCTTAGGACATCATGTCCCAGTCCAGCTTCCCACTCTGGGGCTCACCCCACCTGCCCATGGCCCAGGACTCCATGTCACTCCCCCAGGGCCATCAGTTCCTGCCCTAGTGACACCACAGCCGTGTCCTGCCCAGCCATGAGTCATGCTGAGCCAGGCCCACTCCTGGACCCATATCCCAGCCTGTCCTCAGCCTGTCCCTGTCCCCAGGGAGGTGCCCAATGCCTGGGGCTGGGACTAGGGCTGTCCTGGTGCCCCAGCTGCCCTGTTCCTGGCTGGGGCAGTGGAATGGGCGCTGGCTGCCAGGCCCTGCCCTGACAGACCCTGAAGGGAGCCCCCAGAGCTCCGAGCCCCCAGGATGCTGGTGGTCCCCTCCGACACCAAGTGCAGAAGCACCACCTGCACCCTTTGCCTTGTCAATGAAAGTCTGGAACTTCAGGAAGGAGCGAGGCCAATCCTATTTTATTTTATTCTGTTGGAAACAGGGTTTGTAAGAGCTGTTTACTTTACGGCCTTATAGTTGTTCGAAAGGTAAGAAAAGCAAGAGGAAAAGATACAGTCTGCCTCGTTCATTTCATCCGCTGAGGAATGGTATGGATGAAGCAGAAATAATGATCGTACTAGGCTTCGGTAATAAAAAGGAAATATTAGAAGCTTGTTAAGTGCAAGAAGTCATTGGAAAGCTTCTTGCAGACAATTACCATAATGTCCTTGAACACGATGCTTATTTTCCTGTTCCTGACATAAATAGAACTTAATAAATAATAAGGAGAAGGTCAATGCAATGCATCATTTATGTTGTTTTTAATATCTGGATTTCAGTGAGAAAAGAGAAAAAAGAGTGGTTTTAAAGCATTCTGCATACATATGTATTTTATGGGTAAAATAACACAGAACACAAACACATTTTCTGTCAAATTCCAGCCTGACATTTAAAGTAATTTTATTTAATTTAATTTTTAATGTAAAGAAGTTTGTTGGATTTTTTTATTATTATTATTTCTCTGGTATACATACATGAATCTAATTTAACTGTTTTTCCTTCTAGATACACAGCAGAGTCTTCTAAATAGTAACACAGAGTATTTACGGCTTTCTGAACAGGGAGGGTAATCATGCTGCCAGGGACCTCTCAGGAGGGAAGCTGGATATGGGCTGTTGAATACACAGTAAATTAATTCCTCAAAAGTCCTGATAGCTGAAAAAAATGTTAGTTATCAAGACTTAATGCTTCATACAAATAATCTAAGATGATTGTAGTCTGAATCACTGCAAAGAGTATCTGTCTACTTGTAGCAAGGAAGATGGATTTTGTATTTTCCTATCTGCAGTAGCTCATACAGTTATTATGGCGAAGAGAGAGAGAAAAGAGAACTGGAGAGTGAAGAACAGATATTTTATTCAGCTTTCTGTTTCTGTTGTCTCAGTGCTAACTGGTGTATGTAACAGGGATGAAGCTGTGAACTGCATTTATAGACACAGAGGATCTTGAATCTATAGTGAGCTTTTCTAAGAGAAGAAGGACCAAATTAGAACCACAGCCTGAAATATTATTTTCAAACAAGCTTTTAGAATACCAGAATATTCTGCTTTGCAATTATGAAAGAGCACTACATGACAGTCGCTATCTTAGCCTAACATACAAATATAACATGACTGCCAGTACAGTCCAGCTGCTTAGGAATAACCCCAGCCGGTTAGAGCCGCTCACACTGATGCCTGCTATCACAGCCACGTTGTTACTCATTTACCCAGGGCCACAGGCAAGTGAGATACCTGCTCCTGCAGCACAGCCCATATTTATTATGAGTGGTGCATGCCACACTTTCAAGTTCCTTATTGCAGTGGAAAGATGCCCTTAATAAAGCAAGACTGACAAGAAGAATAAAAACGCCACTTCCCCATTGGAGAAATTAGGAGTGGAGAATGGAATTTTAAACCTCACCAGGATTGATAATTCCTGACTTTTCTGAGGTAATGATGAAGGAAAAAGAATTAAATCTGTAGTAAATTAGATAGCTTTCACCAGACAACTGAGAACCTTTAGGACAATGTAGACAAACATATCACATAGCTGTGAGCTGAAGAAGTACACTGTAAGGGTCTGAGCTCAACATACTCTATTTAATAACACTCCTTCTGATTTCAGGAAAAAAAATAGGGACTTTTTCCTTCCAGTCCCACTCATATTCTCCACCTCCCACTCCTGACATATTATGAGAAAAATCTCAGACACATGATGGAACAGTTGATTTCTTTTCTATGACCCACTCAATCATAAATTAAAGAAGCACCACTGGTAAAGCACCACAGTGCATAAGCAGCAGAATAAGCTGCCTAAATGCCTTTAGCACGCTTGAGAGAGACACTATAAATGAGTCTGTACAATTCTCCTTGTCATGTTGTAGATGTTACACAAAATTCTGCACCGAAGGTTTTTTTCCCTTAGATTTTGTGGGAAGCAAATACTAAAACAAAGACAGGAGAAATGGCCAGCAAGTGAATTTCACTTCCATGAAAAATGTTGACATGTCAGAAGATAAATGTATCCTATAAAGCAGACAAAGTTAAGCCATTTTGTTTTCTGTTCCTTCCTCACACAAACTATGCAATAGAAAAAGATCATAAAAATTTCTCTTGTAGACAACTATGCAGCAATACTAAATAATTCACTAGATCCATGCTGCAGACCATGGCAAAAGTAGCAATATCTTCGCCTTTTCTGAGTGCAATCACAAATAAAAGAATAATACACTATATCAGGATATAGCTGAGTTTATCTCTAAACAAAGTGGTGGAAATGAGGAACAATAATAAGAATCATCTTAGTAAATCTCAAATATCTTGAGTATAGCTTATTACTTTGCATATGTTAAAAGGTATCTGTAACACTAGTGATTCTAAATGAGTTTTGAGTCCTTGAACGATAAAAAATTGACAAAGATAAAATGTCATGGTAAGTCCACATACTTTAAAATTATTGTCCACTCTCCTGCAATTTATTCAAAAGTGCAGTTTTCGCCTCTATATCATGCAGAAAACAAAATCTATTTCATCTCACTATTGAAATTTTTTGCATATATACCGTGGTTTTAATAGGACTTTGGTTCAACAGAAATAAGTATTAGAAAGTGATACAAAACAGTACCATCTTTTTCTGGAGGAGTTACTGATGGTGGGTACTGAAAAAATGAGTCAACAGTTGCTTAATGAATACCTTGAAGTCTGTATAAATCCCTGCTTTTCTACTCAGAAAAAGTAGGCTTGTTTCTCTTTCAACAATATATCTTGGCTGTTTAGACAGAAACCCTTCAAGGCAGAGATTATCCTAATTGTGAAACACTGGATGTATGTTTGTACAGGTCCTACCAAAAAGTCTACTCAGTCCCTTCAGTTCCACCTAGAGGCACAAGGGCCCAACAGCAGCAGGAATACCCAAAATGTACATAAGGACTATGAGGGGCTGAGGGAAACGTCGCTGCTCTTTGGGCACAGGGTAAAAATTATGAAAAGTGGGGTACTACAAAAGTATAAATTTTAAGGATTTGTTTGTTGGTGGCTGATTATCAGATCCAGTTGAGGCTTTTCCTGTGTTAAATACATTCTTAATTCTGTTCCTGGGCAGATCCTCTTGTGTGTGAAACACTGGAGCTGAGCTGCAGCCGTTGCTACAGTTGCACCACTCTTCTTTTCCAGTCACTTACATACATAAAGTTTGTAGGAAGTGAACCAAGGAGGTCAGGATGGGGACACTTCTGGATATATATATGCTTGAACAGAGAGAAAACCACAGTGTGATTATGAGTCCCATTTCCTGAGGTCAGTTTGGTCAAACTGAAAGGTCAGTTTGCCACAGGAGGCAAAGATGACTATCTGAGAAGGTCTGCTAAAACACACCTTTGGACTGATCTGGTTGAGGGTTTCTTTTCTCATGCATCTTCAGAGAAATCTGGGTTTCGTGATTAAGCTACTGGAAAGGAAAATGTTAAAATGAAAAAGCATTTACATGACTTAATTTTTTAAGCCTGTGAAAAACACTAGTCTTATTTTTTGACTCCTGGTTTTCCAGTATTAATACCCACACATACCATGACCACAATAATACTCTTTTGAATGTTATCTTAATGATATACAATCATGTAATGGGATGCCAAGTGTACTTGGAAATGAATACTCAAAAGACACAGTGTTGAAGTTCACACATATGTGATTACACTTCAGACATATTCAGCACAAAGGTTATAAGTCACATTCTCATCTGATATGGTCTGGTGTTGCTTGACACATTTCAAGCTATACTTAATTATAGCAGATGAGAGACTTCCTGTGTATGTATTAAAACTCATTAAGCCAAGCATCATTATTTAAGAATAGTCAATAAATATGAAAAAAAGTATTTTCTGCATGAATACACATGGCTTGCTTATATTTGTGTTATTTCTTATCTTTTTTACTAGATATTAATCTTCTGTAGAGCTATTTCCTTTGGTTAGTGAAGGGACAAGAGGTAATTCAATACTTTTAAGACTTGACTCTTCATGTTTTAGTTTTTGTACCCTTACGGGAAGTAGAACAGCTGTTCCAGAAACTTCTGAAGCAAGTTTTCTCCCAGAGAAAACCTTTCACTCAAATCTATTTGCTCAGGTGAATAATCTTTTGGATCAGGTAAAAATCTTTCACCTCTTCAATTTCTAGAGGAGAAACATTTAGAAAATAATAGAAGTCTTCTCTCTGGTTTTACTGAGTCAATTAATGATCACTAAATCCAAGGTTATTTCATGCAAGTAGCTCTTTTGCAGTCAGTGTGTTTATTGTTTTCCAAAACCAGCTTTTGAAATGACAGTATATAGCATTTAGTTCATGAAAATAAAAGTTTCTATCAGCTCTGGTATGTTGAAATAATGAGGTCCTATCATTTGTGCAATAGAGTTTTAAGTCATATTTATCTCACTAGTACCTTTAAAATAGCCTCATCGAAGGTCAAATCTGACATTTGTATTGAAGAAGGGTATCTAATTCTATTTCATTAGAAGCTCCTTTACCATCTTTTCCCAAATCAATTTTGACTCAAATAGATTACCACTTACTTCTTTGCCCTCCTACACATCATTAATGTACAATATTACATCTATGTGCCCTACTTTTGTCACTCACACTCAAGAATGATGAATTCAGATTGAAAGTAGCGCAAAAAAAGGGTTACTAGATTTTCTGTGCCCTGACTACCCATTCTGAAAAAGAAGTCTAAAAGACCTTAAATTGTTAAATCTAGCAAAACAAAGACTGAGAGATGCTTGAGAAAAGCAGTTACATCCACCAGGAAGATAATGAGGGAAAAGGGCAGTTCAACCTGGACAATACTGGCACATGGACAAGTCACAGTCTAACAGGTTTTGTGACAGAGCTTTAATAACAAAATCTTATGATGTAGTTGCCTGCTAAAGCCAGTTGCTGTATGCAATGACCCAGGAGGCCATGTCCAGTCCTGCTTGACACAAAGTAAGAATACACTGTGACAATGTTTTGTTGCAATTAGAATTACTTTAGAAAAACAAATGTTTGGTGATTCGAAGTTGTATCTAAATTTTTGAGGAACAGTCATCTGAAAGTAAACCATATTGTGCTGTTTCCATATGACGTTAAAATCCAAACCAGTCTATCCTGAAGTCTCCATGGGGCAGGTGAAAAGTTTTTATATCCACTGCACATACTTTATGTAATAAATAAATTAAGTTTCAATTTATGAAAAATGTATGGAAAAAAATTACAATAATTTATCATAGGAAAAGTCCACTATTAAAGAGACTCAGAACATCTGGATTCAAAATGATTCAAAATTCATTGCACTGGCACCCTTGCAACAGAAATATGTGTTACAATTTAATGTTAGGACTCTGTTCTGACACCTGAAGGTAGCTGGCAGTGGCATATTTGCATAAAAGTGGATAAGAAAAATGAAAAGTGAAGGCTGTATATTTGTCCCAGAGAAAATTTCTTTGGCTTCCATTTGGAATAGATGTAATTTAATTACAAGATATTGTATGCACCTGTAAAGTTTGAAGGGTGAATTAAAAGAAAGTCATACCTGGAAGTGTAACACTCCCTGAGCAATTCTGCGGCAGACTGATCTTGAAACAGTGCCAGAGGCAGTGTTTTAAGTACCAGCACATCCATCAAAGGGGGAGATAGCCACAGAAATGGATGCTTTTACAACAGCTAGAAGAGACATATTTTGAATTACTGCTTTTGGGTCATGAATTTTCAATCACGTTCTGCATGTGAATTTGTACACATGGGAGAGGTTTTGGAAGAAGGAGGCAACATGAAGGTTTGCTGTTCAGTTTTGAGTGCCACAGCACATGATACATGCAGACAAATCTTTATTCTGCCTTCACTTGCCTGCTAAGTACAGAAAAGAAGTTTATGTGTTTGGAAATTGTTTTAAATGCACTTATATAGTAATGGAGAAGGAATGGCCTACATGGAGCATGTACATGTAATGACCAGGTTTTCTACAAAGTAGATCCCACTTTTATTGGAATCACTCAGAACTATAAGTAACTCTTAGACCAATCTTTTCACTGAGGTGTCTTGTACTCATCACGTGTCTTTCTCAAGTAATAGCGTTTACACCCAAATCCCACTTCGTTGAAGTTCACAGGAATATTACTTTAGCCAGATTGTTTTAGTTCTCTTATAAACAGACATAGAATTAAAAATAAATAAAAAAGAGGGTAGTAGAGGAGAAGAAAACTTTACAGTACTCTGTTTTCTCTGAATTTTTCTGCTAGCTATTATTATTTTGGTAGTAAAGGTCCAGATAATGGACTTTCAAGCATTGAGAGCAGAAATTTTTTTGAGAAGCTCCTATTAAGGAAAGTGGCTTCCACCCATTTTTTAAGCCAGGTTTACCTCCTGTTACGTAATAGATATGCCTACATCTCATCTATCTCTGTGAGTCTGTGAGTTCAGCAGTTGGGGAGCATGGCTGGGTGGGAAGATAGAATATTAGGAGAAAAACAGTGCTATGGCTACATAGCTGTCTGATTTATCTCTTGCTCCTGCACTTATAAATGGTGAATCTTCCCTGGCTCAAAAATATACACTGGGTACCTTACACAGTCCATCATTTATGGAAATATTTATATTTACTTAACTCTATCCTGCTCAGTTTGGAATTATGCACTTTCTGACCTAATGTTATTACGTCTACTTAAGACCTTGTAAGTCACAGTGACATTTCTGCAGTTGGTTCTCTTCCTGCAACTCTCTATCTCTCAATAACAAACCCAAAACCCACCTGCAGGTTGCCTGATGAATTGTTTTGCCTGGTTATTTTCAATTTTTATACTAAGTTTGCATATGGCATAATAATGAAAAGAAAAAAAACCAAAAAACATTCTGGTATGACTGTCAATCCCCAAAGTCCTAGCTAGAATACATTCAGCTATTAGAATCACTCAGAACTGTAAGTAACTCTTAGACCAATCTTTTCACTGAGTTGTCTTGTACTCATAAAAAAAAAAGCATGATGTGACCATTTAACAAGTAACAGTGTATTTGTTATAGGCATTTGCATATTGTCCATCCACATGAAAACCCGATAGATGGATAATATTCTTTGCTCAGTAATAAAATGGACAGTTTTTACAGTAGCTTCAGGAGTATGTAAGAAGTCAAACAACTATTTAACTCTTTTTTTTTTTAATTATAGGAAGTATAGAATATTTGTTCTGAGCACCAGGGCACTGATGTTTGCCACTGTCTGGTTGACATTAACATATGCTTAAACTAGATCAGAAACTATAGTTCAGATATTTGAATTCTCAAAGTATTACCATAAAAAGACAATGATAAAAAAGAACTATTCATCTGCTGGGGAAGAGTATAAGGAAGACATAATCTAAAAAATTGCTACAGAAAAGCTAAGAAAATAAGAAATATGAGCTTTCCTCAGAGAAAGAATATTACATGTGGTTACTTGAATCACAGTCTTTGCTCAGATTTTTATGTGACCCTTTCTAGAATGTAACAGCAAACAAAAAGTATTAATATTTTCATAATCTATTAGAAAATATCACAACACAACTGTTTTATCTTTCTAATGAATGAACCAGATTTATATGCAATATAGGTGATGGAAATGACCTATAATAATGTTCCTTATTATATATATGTCTAGTTATCATTTTTTTGTAAGCTCTGACTTTCAGTCTAACTGTGAAATTCAATTATACAAATTGTTGGCAAAAACATACATCTAGAAAGATGAGAAGATCTGTGTATTTTATAGCAGACAGATAACATAATTTTCTTGAAATTATATAGGAAGATTTAAGAAATGCAACATGAACTGAAATATCAGGAAAAAACATTGGTTACAGAAACTTTTGCTGACCAGAAAAAGCAAATGTACATATTGTACTAGCAGTGGACTGAAACAGATGAGTTTTTAAAAAGCTACTGTGTCAAGAAGTTTTCTATGTTTTGTTGCCTGAAAGTTTCTCTATATAAAATCTAATATCTGTCCAATTCCACCTACGGGTTACTCTTAGAGATTTTTTGAATGCCCACTACACGCACATGGAAATAAGCTCCATGTTAAAGTAACCTTTTTACCCCCAAATTTCTCTCTAAAGTCACTGTTGATAGTCTAAAATATTTGATCAACACTCCTACTGATTTTAAGTGGAAGACAGGCAAATCTTATAGCATAATAAATTTCTGACTTCTGGGTCTTAATTCATATCCGAATTTTGAAGTGCTTATACTTCAACTACTCTGAATAAAGACTAAAGGAAGGCAGGCAGTTTCATTGTCCACAGACAGCATCTTCAGTCAGATTCTTCCTTTAGTGTGTCCCATTTCTGCATTTAAACACTGACCAGGACAACTAGCTTTCTGACTAGGGCCATCCTCCCCACAACAAACAAAAAAGCAAATAGTCAGATACCAAATGACCAATGCAAGGGTAAAGTGAGTGCACATTTGTACAGGCAGTAAATTATTTGACCAGTACTCAGCAAGGCAGAAGGTGCTATGATTTCAGTCTTTAACATTGAATGAAATGAACATATATGAATGTGCACTTAAATAATCTCAGTCATATATTATAGTCTTAATCATATATGCCATAAGCGGGTATAGTTAAGAAATCACTATGCCCTTAAAAAGTGTTTTTATTTTCGTTTGAGAATGATTATTCCTTTGCCAGGATATAGCAGGATTTGTCTCCTCTCCTGAAATACTTCTTCCAGTTTACAGAGTCAGAGAAAACTATCCCCCCTGTGCTGAGCTGTTTCTACCACAGCTAGGCTGCTACCAGATTCCAAACCAGGTAGATGAAGGTAGTGTAGGTATATTGACTACACTGCAGCACACTGCAATGACTAGGTGTAGAAATAGTTCGTGAATGTTACTTTTTCCTTTGCATCTAGATGTCTTTGGAGATAGCTGGCATCTGCAGTGATACTTGAAATATTGTGATCAATGTTACAGAGCACTAGATAGGAAAATCAAGGAAACCAGAAATAGCAAAACGTGGGATGCTTCTTGGTAGGTGTTATTTTGCAGTTCATCACAAGTACAACACTGGAATGTTGCCATTAGCCACGTATACTTGTTGCTGTTTTTATGCACACAAGAAAGACTTAAAAATGAGGAGAGAATCATCTTCCAAACTAATCATCATCATCATCATCATCTTGATATTAGTATTTTCCCTTCTCAAAGGGAGGACTTTCCTCCTTATTTTCAAAACCACACAGAATAGGAAAATAACACAATATATACCAGCAAATATATTCAGAAAATTTGCATCTCTGTACACACATGGGAGGAACTGGAAGGTTTGGTGATATATGATGGAGGATTTTAAATAATCTTTTGGAAATGCTTCTAACTTAATTTTAACAAAGCATTTCAAAATTCCTGGTCCTAAATTGAAAAAAACTTCAATTGTGCAAACTTTCAGATGTTCTTGAAAATCACACACACACCCACTCACACACACCCCCCCCTCCAGACACACCCCCCCCCCCCCCCCCCAATAGATTTCAGCTAGACTATTCACAGGGTATGTGTTAAGCAATCTTAATCTAACAGTTTTGTGAAACGTGGGTCTCAGGAGAAATTGTGAAAAAGGAAAATCACATTTGAGAATTATTTCTTGGTGAACTAAAACAACAGAATCTTTTTAAGTTCTATCTGACTTTTAAAAGGTACCAAATGACTAGCAGGAAAAGGCCTGATTCAGTTCAGATTTGGACTGGTTCCAGTCCAGAGAACAGAGGAGCTGTTGCTGGGGGTAGGTTAAAAAAGCCATGTGTTTTAATAGCATGGTAATCATGGCATTGGGCATAAAATTCACAAGCCTGAGAGTTTAATTTCTTTGATCAGAGAGTAGGGAGAGTTACGTGCTTGAAGACAGTATCCACAGCAACCTTGAATAAAGCACATATAGAACAATCAATAGAAAACTGGTAAATGTTTAAAATTCCACTTTGTTGGTATCTACAGGGATTGACACCTGAACCCACTTTCCATACACAAGTAACAAACAGAGAGACCAATCCTAACCAAATGATGACGCCTCTTCCCTGGAAGGTGTGGAAATCCTGTTTCCAGGATATTATACATATTTGGCGCTAAAGAATCCCTAGGAATTCACGTGGACTCAGAAGCTGTGGGTTCAACATCCACTTCTGCCCTCTCTGCACTTTTTGACCACTGTGGAAGTCAAACAAGCACATTCTCATTTGTGAAGTGGTATTATTTTCCTTTTTAAAACTACACTGATGGTAGCAGCAGTACTTCTTTTAGCATCACAGACCTCTTATAGCTAGGGAGAGTGAATTAGACAAAATGTGCAACTTCAGTACATGAGGAATCATCTCATGGTGCACAGCAGCGGTGCATCTTTACCAGTACTGGCAGCCCACTCCAATGGGAAGAATTACTGATAGGCGGAAAGGAGGCTGCTTGACTTTCAGGTCTCTGACTGAGGTTTCACAGTGAGAAATAGGCTGTTTGACTGTTTGGTTTTGGTCATAAACCCATCCAAAGTTAAATGGAAGACACTGAAACTATGACACTCCATAACGCCATTCTGATGCGGACTCTTTTCAGAAAAGTGCTGTACTTCTGTTGCCCTTATTTGAGCACAGGGTTTCAGTGCATTACATCCTCCCCTGTCTCTGCTGATGAATTAAGGTTTTGTTCAAGGGCTTCTAGATGGTTGTTCCGTAGTTTCACTGAGGAAGGAAGGGTACAAGTAAAACAGAAAATGAAGACTTTGGCAGTCAGTAAGACTATTAGAAATATTTTTTCCCTGCAAAAGCAGGTCTCAGTTATAAAAACACCAAAATTTAAACTATTTCTTCATAACCACAAACAGGACTGCTCCTGTCTGTTTAGAGTCCCAAGGTTTTGCATGGCATCATTATTCTCTGTCCTTACTTGAGACTTTTAAAGGCAGGAGTGCTCTTGTTATTAAATATTTTTTCTTTTAGACTTTAGTTATGTTGTGACCTTTTAAACCATCTACTGAAGTTTTCTTTTAGCAGGTAAATAATGAAGAAACTTTCAGTTTGTTTAAATTTAGGGAGACAAACAGTGCCAATAATTTGACAGACAAGTTCATTTAATGTGCAGATATCAAACTAAACTCACATATATTGAAGGTAATGAACCTACTTACACAAGCAAGCTCAATACATGCTATATAGCATTTTGCTATATTATGGTTTTGTTTTACATTTTTCCTCTAAAAATTAGCAATGGAGGCTAGTCTGTACTTCTCATAGGTGAAGAAAAAAAAATTGCAAGTGTCACTGACATCATATTTTGTAAAAATTCCAGCGTTTTCACCCAGCTGGAGAACAAGTTGAAAACAAAACTTCGGTATTTAAAAATTACTTTTTATGTAAATATCCCAAAGGATTAAGAAAAAAAGCACATAGGCTGAAGTAAAATTACCTTTAGATAGCTATTGTTTCTAAGTGAACTGATTGTGTGCACAAAAGCAAAATAAGCAAAAACTGAATTATTTGGTAACCAGAACATAGACCTATTGGAGCGAATCCCGAGGACGGCCACAAAGACAGGCTGAGAGAGTTGGGATTGTTCAGTCTGGAGAAGAGAATGTTCCAGAGAGAACTTACAGCAGCCTTCCAGTACCTAAAAGGGGCCTACAAGAAAGCTAGAGAGGGACTTCTGCAAGGGCATGTAGTTATAGGACGAGGGGCTTTAAACTGAAAGAGGATAGATTTAGATTGGATGTAAGGAAGAAGTTCTTCACTGTGAGGGTGGTGAGGCGCTGTAACAAGTTGCCCAGAGAGGTTATGGATGACCCAGTCCTGGAAGTGTTCAAGGCCAGGTTGGATGGGGCTTTGAGCAATCTGGTCTAGTGAAAGGTGTCCCTGCCCATGGCAGGGGAGTTGAAGCTAGATGATCTTTAAGTTCCTTTCCAACCCAAACCATTCTATGATTCTATGATGTGATGCTGTAAATTTTTTTTCCGGAAATAAATACAATCCTTATGTTATTCATTGCCTTTTTATGATTCAACTAACTGCCTAGGAGTTTCCACAGGTTTCAGTGATTACATTATTGTAAAGTGCAAAATATCCCTCAGACTAAAATTTCATTATTTTTACACATCCTTCTGGAAAGACTGCATAAAATGTAATAAAAAAATGTGATTTAACGATGATCAGAATTTATGTCCCGTACAGCATACTGAAGAAGCGGCTAAAATATGAGGATTAAGGGAGAACTGAGAGCAAGCAAAACCCAAAATTGATAGAATGCGGAATTGCATGGTACAGAAAACCAGTTTTTGAAACAAAAAATTTATAAAACAAAATTCATGAAAATCTTGTTACAATACTTCTGAAAAAGTTTTATGGTTAGTTTTCTTGCTATGTAGTCCTGTCTGCTGACACAGAATGTTTGCACCTAAACAAGTTCTACTTTGTATGTGTGAGTGCTATCTGTCTGGTTAAATTAGTTTCAATATATGAGAAAACAAAGGTTCTAGATCAGTGGGTAGAGGAAAGGGGAGTATGATGTAAGCCATTGAGTTCTACCTTTTAAGTTTTAGAATACATCACCGATTTCAATTAAGAAAGATAGTGAAAAGGTTATTTCTGGGTTTTTAGCCTTTAGGAACTGATTTAAAAGGCAATCAAAAACACTGAGATACAATTTGTATTAATAAATTATAAAAGGTTTGTGTTCTTTATTTGTGTCGCTATACAGAATGAGACTAGATTTTCTGCTTCACAAATAGCGGACCATCTCATTATTAAGAAAATATGTCAGAGGAACCATATAGCTGGAAGAGCCAGCCTGACTGATTATATACTGAAAAGTTTGTTCCTACCAACCATGGCATTTTCAAAGTTACGCAAGATGATGGTTTTCAAAATGCCACAGAAGTTAAACATTAGAGCATTTTGTGTTCTCACTGCAGTTATTGTCATAAGAATGGATTGACTCTGTACCACTTACTACCTTCATTGTAATCTCTGCTTGGTAAATATGATAGCACAATGGAAGGCTGAAGGCATATTAAAGTTCTTTTATTTCATAAGTAAGCTTGTAAAGAGGGCAGAAAATGCCTCAGAAGAGCTTTTGGGAACATAATCAACCTTGCAGGATCACAAATACCCATTTTTTATTATGTTACCCAAGAGTGGAGATTAGGTAAAACATTATTTTGTTAACCCTTGATTCTCACTACAAACTTTTTTTTAGAAACTAAATATTCTGTCTCAGAGCATGTCTTTAGTCCCAATGAGGACTCATTTCTCATTTCATTTAAAAATGTCTATCAATTTCATTTTATATTTCAAATATTAACTTTGTTGAATGCATTGCCTGTCCTCTGCCAAGGTACTGATACCTTGTATGTTGCCTTTGGAGGATATTTTCTCCATTGAGTTACTGGTTGTCACTATGAACTTAACAATAAATTTACGAAGTTGGAAAATATCCATCTCTAAAAACTACACACCATATATTTTAATTTACTTCTGAACTTTATTCTTCTATGTTCAGTTCTGTAAGTTTAATGTCAACAGCGTATTTTCAGTATGTTAGATTTTGCTTATTACTTTTACTTTTGCTTGTGAGGAAAGCAGCTCTGCGAGATCATTGCTTATGGTCTGATGCTCAGGGCTAGCTCCTCTAAGGGAAAAGCTGCGAGTTTAAACTCCCTTAGAGCAAAGAGGGCTTGGAACCCCTAGTACTCCACAAAGACTTTAACCTTAGGTTATTTTGCAAAAGGTCATCCTCCTCTCTTTATTAAGTACATGTTTACCCCAAGAAAACTTGGACTAAATTATGTGTTTACATAATTTAGCAATCCATATCCTGAGACAGAAATGGAGACATAGAGCAGGATTCAGATTGGTATTGAAATGACTAAATTTAGGTACCTATAGGTATGCAAGGTGTCTAAGCTTCCATTATAGTCAATGAAGATCTTGTTAGTACAGTCTGTAGAGCTTAGAGGACGGTTTACTGATGACTGTGGCACTGGCAGACATACACATTTCAGTGCTTAATTTTCTTAATTTTGCTGTTAATTCTGCTGTTAGCAATTGATTTAATTTCTTACATACAGTACTACTAGAGATGTCTTATGCTATCTTTGCCTTTATCTGCTTTGAAGGGCATAGCTTTCTTCTATCTCCTGTAGATGCACTCTGAAATCATGCTATACACCTGTACTAAGGTATATAAATTGAGCCTTTAATATAGACTTTTAATTCTATGGCCTATTCAAACAGATTTACATCATTTCCAGTTTCCTAGCTCTACGCATATCTCTGGCTCAGTCTGCTTAACGGAAAAGGGTAGGTGTCTTGTTTAGTTGCTGTGAGTCACTTCTTGTTCTTACCTCTCATTTGGCTGTTAAGGACATTTTGACACCAAGTTTAAGGAAAATAAATCATCCTGCTGCACTTAAGGGCTATGTTTTAGACTTCTACACTTAACTTGGACACTTAAAATGCAGTAAATCTGACAAAAAAAGTGCTTGAATCTTTTCTCATGTTAACAAGATATCATTCTCACGTTCAGAAGGGAAAGCATTAAAAACAACATCTGTAAAGTTGGCTACTGATGATCTATACTTCAAAATCAAATACAAATCATATAAAAAACTTATTCATTTCCCCCAAACACTGACCTGGGTGTTTCTTCCTTTTTGTGATATATGTTTTCTCAGCAACAATTGCATTAATCAAAATAAACTGAAAATGTAAAGGTCTAGAAAAACCAAAAGGAAAAATAGTTGTGTGGGTTACAAAATGATGTTTGGCTAACAGTTTTGTTCCCGAAAATAGGAAGAAACTCCTTAACACCAATTTAGTATTAAGAAGGAGCATTTCTTTATTCACAGCGCCAGATGCATGGGGGATAATTTCGTCTATCGTGCATGCCGTATGCTGTCTCGACATAAGCATGCCGTATGCTTATATCACCCGATTACATACATACTTATTATTTTTCCTGGAATAATCATACATATTTATTCTATTTCTTGGAATTGATTAATATTTTTGCACAGTCATTACACATGTGGCCTGCCTGGGGTTAGAGGGGTTTTCATGGTGGTATTTTGGAGAACCCTAGTGGTGCTGAAGAGGTGCATGGTTTGGCACAGTTTCTTGGGATTTATGCTGGTTTCAACTGGTCTTCATGCTGTTCTGTTCCTTCTTATCTCTACTGTTCCGTCTCCCCTGTCTTCTTCCCAAGCCTTCAGTGCCTCCATATCTCTATTGTACAGGCCAGTATTTACACGGTAACATTAACAGTTTGAGCTAGCAGCAGCACAGAGAGGTTGTAAAAGAAGAGTATCTCTAAAATAGCATGCCCAGTATATATAGAAACTCCATACACAGCAGAATGTGTTAGAAAATACCTTCTCTCCTCACTCCCAGTTCTCCCTGGTTCTCCCCCACAACTGTATGAACAAGCAGCTTCTTTGTTGTCCTGAGATTAAGAGGTTTTTTGTTTGGGATTTCAACTGGTATCATCACTGTTGGATAGCCGTGCACTTACACACTAGTCTTACCTCAAAGAAATTGGTTCCTTAAAATGACATACAAGAGATATCATTATTTTTTGCAGGAAGTTGAGAGTAAAGCCACGAATATGTGGCTTCTTTTAAAAGTGCTAGACATTTTCCAGAATAAAGAAAGATGGGTAATTCTAGTAGATAGGTCACAGGGTTGTGGACTGAAAAGCAACTTGTTCTCTAATTTTGGATGAAACACTGACTGATATTTAGACATCTATCACTTCCCTTGACTCTGATGAAAATTTTTCTATTAACTGGAAAAACCTCAGAGGAAAAACTAGTTTTGTTTGATCAGAGTTTTCTTGTGCAAATCAATCACAAAAATAATAGAACAGAATGGTTTGCTTCAGATGAAAAAAAAAATAAAGTATTCCCAGCAGTAGACTGTGCAGGGCAAGTAAGTAAGGATATATAGAGATAGATAGAGATAGACAGATAGATAGATAGATAGATAGATAGATAGATAGATAGATAGATAGATAGATAGATAAAAATGTGTGGTTTTGGTAAATTTAACATAGTTTTTCTCCTGAATTTACATTGAAAAAGATACAATGTAATTCACATTAAGGTGTATGTTATCTAATTTAAGATTGGTATATGTTATTGAATACGAATAACATTAAGAGCATGTAGAATCTGACATCAGATAAAAATATATTGCAGTATGCAGAGCATGTCTTGCTCTGTAGGATAATAAAGAAAATGATGCTTCGTATTTTCCATTGTACTTCTTGAGGTGGTGCTGATAAGTATGTTTGACATGATTTATTCATCAAAGATTTTAATCTGTGTGTGTACATGCAATGATGAAGTATATGCATGAGTACACACACAGTTTGTGTGCCTAAAACATCGGATGTTTGACTGTCCATTTACAAGAAAAAGGAGAAGGGAGGGGAAGAATGGGCTGAAGATGAATAATATACATAGAAAAACAATACTACTGACTTTTTCCTGTACAGGCTACAACTTTTAAAGTTTAATCTGCTTAAAGAAATTAGACTAGCTCCTGAATACTGCTAACTCTCCTATTTTATAATTCCTGTACCAGCCACACGGCACTATGCTAAATCCAGTCACAAGTTGTTCAAATGAAAGAATTCTTTTTTCTTTTAAATAAATCTTTTTGTTTTGTGTTAGTATCTGACATATGACATGTTTATATTTTAAGCTATTTTGATATTATATTAAAACCATAGATTCATTTTGTGAATAACCATTTAAAGCTGAGCATATATCAAAGAAAGTACTCACCGACATTTTAAAAAGACATAAATAGATCTATATTGCAGTCAAAACTGCAATCACGAAGTAGTATAAACTTAAAGGATTTAGTTTTAGTTCTTTCAAAATAATGTACTCTTTACAGGCTAAGTACAGAAATACATCAAATTCATTATAAGGAGTGAGCCTGTTTTTCTGGTTCTGTATTGCTCTATATGCCAGTATATGCAATCTCTTAACTATTGCCATTCAAGTTGATGGATTAACTCCTGGATTTGTGCTAAAACCTGTGGAGCACTTCTGGTTCTAAGATCCCAGTCGGGCACACCGTTTAAGCCTCGGCCTTCAATGGATGTATTGGTAAACTTGACATCATGAACATATTTATGTTAAGTGATGAACTGATAGTAACACGATGGCATTTTAATTCATGTTTTTGACACATGCAAAGATATTTCTGTAATTTAAAAGACAAATATTTTGCTCTTCTTCCCTACAGTTATGGGAAGATGCAACAGAGAAGATAACCACTAGAAATTGCATCATTAGGATAACACATAGCATTGGGAATCATAACCATAGCCTGTGAAATTTAGAATTATATTATATTTTCCATTGCTTAGAATAATAGCATAAATTGCAGGATGTTATCCCCAGCACATGCACTTGAATGCATATGTATATTACATTTAGTTAACTAGCTATGCAAGAAATCTCTCTTCCTCAACGTTATCAGAGAAGATGATGATAACATTAAAAAATCATCACAAATACACCATGCTTTCAGCTAAAAATCTATTCATCTATAATCTAGCAGCTATTCAACACAACAGGCTTCTTCTGTGGAATTGCTTTGCTTGGAGCTGTTCATCTAGCATATTACCTTTCATTTAAACGTGCTTAAATCCTGATATACATTTGTATTATCCTCATTAAGGTCTGGCCATTCTGCATAGCTTAAATTTAATAAAAGTTCTTCTAGTCAAATTAAGTGGTAAGTAGTATTAATATTGTCCATACAATCTTTAAAACATCTAGAATTTTAACTGATAAACCCCAAGACACTATTTTTATATTTTACCCTTGGGATCGGGCATTTCAATTTTTGGCAAATTCAATGCATGCCAGGTATACTCCTTTCATCAAATGTCAGAAAATGTAATGTTGAATCCTACTGGTTTTGTTTTAAAGGACTTCAACCAGCCTAGGTCATAGGAGATAGTGGCAAGTTGAGTTGTACTCCAGTAAGCAGAACAGGCCTGACTTAAATACAGTAAAAACATAGTATATGGTAAATCTACCCCAGATATAACCCCTCATAAACTGGAAGATAGATATAAGTTCATACACACTTTATACTTTGCTGAAATGGAGTGCACAAAGAACTAGTCTTCATTTAATGACTTGATGTTCTCACGATCTGTTTACCTGGTATACACCGAGTAACTGTTTCTGCAGGATGAGATTCTGAGTATCACAGACAAAACACTACGGAATGGAAGCATGAATAACTAAGGGAGGATCAGCAAAAAGGTATGAAGAAACTGGTATGTTTTGTCTTAAGTTTTGCTACATATAAATGATGCAAGTGCATAGCTACTATGCTCTCCACATTTCAGTGCATTTTTCTGACTATTGGGAGGATTCAAAGAATGAAAGGCTTAAACCCATCTTCTTTATCCACTCTGCTCTGAGCTTGTTGTCTATATTCAAATTTTTGAAACTTCACTCATGAAAATAACTCTTATTTTTTTAATGACAATGGCCTCTGGAAGTCAATCATACAGAAATATATTTTTGTCTGGTTTGTTGGGTTTTTGTGGTTTTTTTTAAGGGTGACTTGACACCAGTTAGGCCTTTTTCAAAATTTGAGATTGAATACTGACCAGATTTTGTCAGTGAGGACATAAAGACATTGACTGACGTCATGGATAGGCACGTGAAGGTCTTTGCTTCCCTCTAGTGACTGGTCCAGGAAGAGATTTAGCTGAATCTGCTCATGTTGCTCAACTACGGCACAGAAATTCAGCAAAAGACTAACAATGTGTAAAGATACCTGTGAGGTCAGTGAGATGCTGATTCAGCACTAAAGGTGTATAGTTGTGACAGCACTGGATAAAATATGGCAATTTAAACTGGACATGTGTTTGACTGTTTTTGATGGAGTTTGCCGTTTTATCAGGCAGAGACGTGATTTCAGTGTTGGTAAGTACAACTGCCGGATGACCTCTAAGATGCATTTCAAAACACTATTCCAAACACTTTTTTAAGGTCATTTTGCCATACAAACATTGTTCTTGTAGAAAGACAGACCAGATTTTGATGAATTACGTTATATTTGATTTATCAGAGAAAATACTTATTAATTCAAGAGACTTCAATCAGATGTAGATCCATGCATTTGGAAGTAAAGACAAGCAATCCTATTCTCCGCAAATGTTCAAAAATGCCTTGTATTGTATTCTCTTCATCTTATTATAAAAGTAGGTGTATTTATACCAGTTGTATTTCTATCTTTTTCGTACTGACTGAAAATATGGTTAAAAGTAACAAATACGTCTGCACAAAACTACGCGAGTATTGCTTATAAGCAATTTATGCACATGAACTCTGCCCCTATTGACAAAGGAAAAGAAGAGAATGGCAGAAGGGTATTTCCAGAGCTCCTTCTCACATGGATGATCAATATTCCCCAGATTTTTCATCTTCTTAGGCGATGCAAGTAGATTTTGGTTTTGTTTAAGGGTAGCATAAGACCTTCAGTGCTGCTGCACTACTTCTATTGGATAAACAGAGCTAAAATCTCCAGGATGGGCAACAGTCATGAGCTTGTCGGAATGAATTAGAAAAAAACCAGAAATATCATAATAGAGATCTGTACCATGGCAGGGAAGTTATACTGGCTTTGAGAACAGCTAGAGAGCACTCTCAATTAGGAGTCGGGAATTAGGAACAAACTCTTCTAGGGTTTGTTGAGTGACCTTGCACAAACAGCTTTGCTTTCATTATGCCCTAGTTTCCTCTGTCTGTAAACTAGGGATGATGATACCAACATGAGTGTTAAATTGCTTTTAAATACACAGGTGTAACAAACTTTAAGAGTTACATGATATAAATGAGAAAGGTTGATAAACCTTTGCAGTTGTATTTGTGCTACATTGTACTTTTGCAAGCTGTATTGGATTTGGCGAACAGTTTTCAACTACAAGAATCAGTCCAAGTCCAGCACCAAGCTAGATTCACAGAACCCATCTGCTGCATTTCTTGATGAGGTATTACTAGAGAAAACAACAACATGGTAACATCCATTAATTTTTCTGAAAACATAGATACAGAATCAAATGATGACCAATTTGTTTTCTGTTCTAAAGTTTATTCAAACTACTTAATTATCTTCTGCCCTCACTATACACTAAATAATCTTTCAAACGTCCAGTTCAAATCTTTAAATTTGATTATGAAGATACAACCACTAGTTCTTTTTATTCACATTTCAGAATCATAATTGCCTGATATTACAAGAAACTACTATTTTTAGTTTCTGAAAAATCTAAATTTACATAAAGGCGATAAATAGCAATTGAGTTCTCAACAAAGGGAGTTGATTAATCACCCAGTAATAAATGATAGTGAACTTATTAGCAAGAATTAATTTGATTTCCTTTTTTTGCTATACAACTGAGCAGGCCATGTAAGCTGTGTTCATGGCCGTGTAGGTGTTAGTGAAGAGCACTGATATAAAAAAGAACTAAATTATAAATTCCTCCTATATATACTGATTCATTTTGAGTAAGACTTAAGCAAAGAAAAATTTGGCCTGATTCCTTTTCAACATATAAGACGCTCCATTTTATATTGTATAATACCTACATATTCCAGAAGTACATACTCCTGCATTACAGTATAATATTAACAGTGTGTAAATTTAAAGATTTTTAAATTGAAGAGTTGCGTGGATAGAGCAGTGGTTTGCCACTTGATCTAATCTGATTCAAATCTGTCAAAGCCAGCTGGCTCTCTGCAAGGGAGTTTGGATCAGGTTTTTCATTCCAAACTGTTTTAATGAAAAAGAATATGATTGTGTAGTCTTTCAACTCTTTATGCAAGGCTACCAAGAACAGAAGATTATGTAGAGTGCTATTACACAGGTTCCATCATGGAAAGTTCTTCATAAAAATAGGTATTTCAGGAGGCATTGATCTTTTGAGTAAGTCCATGAATGTTAGCTCTTCCATTACATTCACACACATAAGCATAGAATGTAACGTGGAAGGAAACTTTTCTGCCTTTAAAAACACAAAAGAAACAAAGCCTGACTGAAAAGCTGGACCAACAAGTCTGACTGAGGTCGATGGAAGAAGCAAAGCTTCAGCTGGTATGTATTGCCAAACTAACATGAATTACTCTCATTCAATTTCTATTCTACTACTAGAAAAATCTATTTCCTCCTATCTTCCTGGTGATAAAAATAACATGACTGTAAAGTAATATTAAGTAAGCATACTTCATATTTCCAGAAGCAAATCTGGATTCACAGTACTCTAATTATTTTATTAGTAGCTTGAGACATTTCGATGTGAGTTATAAAGAGTCTTCCTCAACCTATTTTCAAAAGCTTGCAAGGCTAGGCCAAACAAAGAACAACTATAATGGTCCATCATGGTAGTTTTAAAAATCAAAGTAGAGAGGAGAGAGACAAAGCAGATCAACGCTCCCTGTCAATTTTATTACAAGGCAATAAAATGCAAGTTGTTTTGCTGGTATGCATACAAACTTATATCCTAAAGCTGAGTTGCATTCTGCCTTGCAGGCAAATCTATGAGAAAATCACAATTAACTGGTAGACTCTTCTTTATTTGCATTGAACGAATTCCTTTATGGACTATTTCTCCACAATTGTATCCAGGGACAATGGGAGGAAAAGAATTAAAAGCTCTAAGGGATAATTAAAATAAAGTAATTGTGTTTTTTAACCCTCTTTTTAATGGAGGATGTTGTAGTATGTCTTGAGTGGAATCGTGAATTATATAGAATAATAGAATCAGAGAACTGTTTTGGTTGGAAGACACCTTTAAGATCATCAAGTCCAACCATTTACCTAGCACTACCCAGTCACCATGAAACCATGTCCCTCAGCACCACATCTACATGTCTTTTAAATACCTCCAGGGATGGTGACACAACCACTTCCTTGGGCAGCCTGTTCCAGTGCTTCACAACTCTTTCTGTAAAGACATTTTTCCTAATATCCAGCCTAAATCTCCCCTGGCACAACTTGAGGCCATTTATTCTTGTCCTATCACTTGTAACTTCAGAGAAGAGATTGTCGCCACCACGCCCGCCCCCCCGTCAAACCTCCTTTCAGGTAGTTGTAGAGAGCGATAAGGTCTCCCCTCAGCCTCCTTTTCTCCAGGCTAAACAACTCCAGTTCCCTCAGCTGCTCCTCATAGGACTTGCTCTCTAGACCCTTCACCAGCTTCATGACCCTTCTCTGGACATGCACCAGGCACCTCAATGTCCTTCTCGAAGTGAGGGACCCAAAACTGAACACAGTATTCAAGGTGTGGCCTCACCAGCGCCAAGTACAGGGTCACAATCACTACCCTAGTCCTGCTGGCCACACTATTTCTCATACTTCTTGGCCACCTGGGCACACTGCTGGCTCATATTCAGCCAGCTGTTGACTAACACCCCCAAGTCCTTTTCTGCTGGGCAGCTTTCCAGCCACTCTTCCCCTAGACTGTAGCATTGCATGGGGGTTGTTGTGACCCATGTGTAGGACTCAGCACTTGGCCTTGTTGAACTTCATATCATGGGCCCATTGATCCAACCTGTCCAGATTCCTCTGTAGAGCTTCCTGACCTGCACTCAATCCCCTCATCCAGATCATTGACAAAGATATTAAAAGAGAACAGGCCCCAACACTGAGCCCTGGTGAGCACCACTTGTGACAAGCCTCCAACTGGATTTAACTCCATTCACCACCACTCTCTGGGCCTGGCCATCCAGCCAAATTTTTATCCAGCAAAGAGTACACTCATCCAAGCCATGAGCAGCCAGTTTCTCCAGAAGAATGCTGTGGGAAACACTGTCAAAAGCTTTATTGAACTCTAGGTAGATTACATCTAGAGTCCTTCCCTCATCCACTAAGCATGTCACCTTGTCATAGAAGGAGATCGGGTGAGTCAAGCAGGACCTGCCTTTCATAAACTCATGCGGACTGTGACTGATCACCTGGTTGTCCTGTACATGCTGTGTGATGGCACTCAAGATGATCTGCTTCCTAACCTTCTCCAGCACCAAGGTCAGACTGACAGGATTGTAGTTCCCTGGATCCTCCTTCCAGTTCTTCTTGTAGATGGGCGTCACATTTGCTAACCTCCAGACAACTGGGACATCCCCAGTTAGTCAAAACTGCTGATAAAAGGTGGAAAGTGCTTTGGTGAGTACTTCTGCCAGCTCCCTCAGTACCTTTGGGTGGATCCCATCTGGCCCCATAGACTTGTGTGTGTCTAATTGGTGCAATAGGTCACTGACTGTTTCCTCTTGGATTATGGGGGCTTCATTCTTCTCCCCATCTCTGTCATCCACCTCAAGGTGCTGGGCACTCAGAGAACTGGTCTCACTATTAAAGACTGAGACAAAGAAGGCATTCAGTACCTCAGCTTTTTCTTCATCCTTGGTCACTATGATTCCCCCTGCATCCAGTAAAGGATGGAGATTCCCCTTAGCCCTCCTTTTGCTGTTAATGTATTTAAAGAAACATTTTTTATTGACTTCCACGGGAGTAGACAGGTTAAGTTCTCGTTGGGCTTTGGCTCTTCTGATTTTCTCCCTTCACAGCCTCGCAAAATCCTTGTAGTCTTTCTGAGTGGCCTGACCCTTCTTCCATAGGCCATAGACTTTCCTTTTCTTCCTGAGTTCCAGCCAAAGCTCTCTGTTTAGCCACACTGGTCTTATCGCCTGCTCCTGTGCCTGTAGAAGTACTTTTTTGCCCTCCAGAAGTCCTGGTGGCAGTTCTACTAACCTTACTTCCCCAAGAATTGAAAACTCTACTATCTCATGATCACTGTCCAAGATGGCCTCCAACCTTCACATCATCCACAAGTCCTTCTCTGTTTGTGAACAACAGGTCTAGCAGGGAGCCTTCCCTAGTTGGCTCCCTCTCCAGCTGGGTCAGGAAGTTGTCTTCCACACACTTCAGGAACCTCCTAGATTGTTTGTTCTCTGCTATATTGTATATCTAGCAGACACCTGGTAAGTTGATGTCCCCCATGAGAACAAGTGGTAGTGATTGTGGGACTTTTCCCAGCTGCTCTATGATATTTCATCTGCCTCTTGATCCTAGTTGGGTGGTCTATAACAGACGGCCACCATGATATCTGCCTTGTTGTCCTTCTCCCTGATAATTACCCATAAACAGTCAAGCCTATATATATAATGTATACAATTTCACATTTCTCATATATAGGTATTCACAGTTTCACATAGTTTCAGTGTAAAAATCTAAATTACTGTCAACGTAAATTTGTATGACAATGGGAAAAAAAAGTAGAGCAGACCTACCATTTGCCCTAAATTAAAACTGAACCAGGTCAAAATCCTTGTAAAAAATTTCAGCTAATTGCATTCTACTTCTGCCAAATGTATATTCAGCAGGCACAAAATGCTGTAAGCACACATATGGACAAATAAAACTGCAGCAACTGGCAGAATAGAGTCACAGAATACTAAAGCCCTTTCCTTACTCAGTGCTGTGAGATGTCATGGTGCACCGTGTACAGCTGTGGAGCACACTAGTAACAACTGACACAGTCCTGCACATTTCTAAAAAAATGAATATCAAAAATGAATATGTTTTGCTAATTAGACAGTGACTACTGAAACTCCCATGTGAGATGTCACCTTCTTCCAGTGACACACCATGTCTACCCCATCTTCTACACTCTCATAGTGATGATGTTAACCAAGGTTTGCACGTGGGGGTGGTACTCATGACACTTGGTGCTGTGATACCTAGCTTCCAGCCTCCTACTGTGTTTTGAATTCTATGCCCTTGTTGGAGAGACCAGGGGCTGGGTCCACTAAGACAAGCCCCACTAAGACAAGCTACTAACTTTGTTAGGCCAAACTTTTGTGGATCCTAGAGCTCCATACAGACTGTCTGCTATGGCACCTTTCACAGAAGGCAAAAAAGTTCAAGAGAACTGTTCAGACAGCCTACTAAACTGGCATTTTTAAGATGGAAACATACGAATGCATAAAAGGATTCTTTGACACCCCCCCAGGCTTACACAGCCTTGCCCAGACTTACATAAAGCAAAACAGCACTAGCAAAAAACCACTTGATAGTGATATGGCTAAGACTTCTGTGTGGCATGGTGACAAACACATGGAAAGAGTGGTAAAAGTAAATATAGAGGTGCTAAGAATCAGGTCCTCAACCATGAGTATTTTTCTAAATAATATGGCAGAGTTCCAGCAGGCCATGTTGTGAGTAACACACTGCAGAGGAGCTGACAGCTCAGCAGGCTGCTCCTGTGAGGATGAAAAGTGTGCTTCAAACTACTCAAGTAACTTCGATAAAGAAAAAATTGATGGGCCAGTCCATGAGGTCCCCATGTAAATGCTCTAACCATTGGATTACTTGCTGGTTGAGATTGTCTCTGCTGTCTGTCTCTCCTTTCATCTTTTCTACCCCAGATAAGTAGGAGAGACAGGAGAAAAACTTTCAGAAGTTTCATTTCATCTTAAAATCTTTACAATCACTTCTGTGGGGTGGGAAAGTCAGCCCTAGTACTTGATGAACTTCTTTTCTTTCTCTTTGTGGACTGAGACACTGGAATTACTGTATCACAAACAGTTCCTGACAGCAGGGATACGTAGGTCGCTCTGAAAGTAGTTCCTCCTATTTATGTCATATTTCCATGGAAACTACAACAGATATAAAGAGCATGATAACACTATCTAATAGAGCAAATTCTCAGCCACGAAACACCATTTTTCAACACAGTCCCCACCACTGGCTCTGCATTTTCACCAGCGATGAACAAGAGCCCGCGTGCCGCGCTCATAAAAACGTGCACCAGGGGAGGGGACCCACCATCACTGTCACCACTGCTGGAACACGCCACCCACCCCCTCACTGTGCTGACACCCACTGCTTGGTCTCCGTAAACGTTCAGCAGTGTCGATGAATGTCAGTGGGTGCAATTTTTTCTGCGTGGAGGAATTCAGTGACACCCCTTTGCTTCACATGCACTGCCATGTGAGAGGCACGTCCTGTCTGCTGCATGGCAACAAAATTTAACGGTATGTTTGTGGGAAGGTTCAACCTCTACTGGCAAACCACCAACATCCGCCTCTGATGTTATGGGTCAACATAATAAAATAGTAGTAGTTTGTTCATGCTAAACAATACAAAAGAGAAAAGATACAACTCTTTCTTGAGTTTGGGTCATTTAAGGAACTAAACTGTTTCTCCTCAGAATGACCATTTTAAATATCCCACACATTTTTCCATGCACTGAAAGAAGGAGCATTCAATATCCTAGTACTTTACTGAAGGCAACATTTAGAATGCATTTTCTGAAATTAACAGATGAAGATATCACTCAGATTTCTGGGGGAGTGGTGGCGGGGGGCAGGGGGGGAATCACCACTTACATACCATTGACGATACCAGCTTCATGTAGGGAAGCTTGAAATATTAAAGGAAACACCGGAACTAATAAACAGCTTGGTTTCAATCAACACAGACAGATGTGTTCTATATTTTGGGAGAATCAACTGAGATAAAATGCTGAATTATTGGATTTGAGTTTGCCCTTTATAATACATGACATATTTTATTCTTTAGTTGCAATCTCGAAACTGTACATACATTTGACTAGCTGCCTATGGGGAGGACACAAGTCTGCCAGCTTGATAAATGGAAAACCTTATAAAATAAGGTTTCATCACAGAGAAGAATCACCAAATCTCATAGAGAGAATGGATTAAAAACGCTTTTTCCAAAGTTAGGATGACCAAATTGTCACAGATAGTAATGGCAGTAGGATATATTCGATGATCTGGTGTGATTTATCAACACACAGATCCAGAACTTTCTTCAAGGATGGATGACAGGGAACTGTAATCACTGATCCATCTCATGAGAAGCATACCCAAAACCTAAGTAGATTGTTGGAGAAAAACTAAATTGACAAGACCAGTGAAAGAAGTTTCATTTACCGAATGCAAACCTGCAATGCATGCAGATAAAGATGTTGGATAAGTGGCTATAAAGATGGCAAAACCCATTAGACGTTCCTGCTGGCTGTATGATGATGACAAAAGCAAACGCAGTTTTCATTTGAAAAGCACTTAATTGAAGACACCCATCTCAGCATAGACTACTGATTAGTTAAGCACCTTAAACTAAAAGCAGACTACTTTTTGTTGGGTTTGTTCCAAAATGCTTGCCAAATCCTGGTTATGCAAAAATTACCCAGTTTGGAAGGGCACTAGTACAGCACAGCTCTGTAGGATTTGCTGTGTGGATGAAGCTATTAATCCATCAAAATCCACTTGCCTGCTGCTAAGTGGCTAATTCCTGAGACTTAGAAAGAAATGGAAAAAATGAAAGATAAACAAGCCACCAAGAACCCAACATCATCATGGGCACCTAACCAATTGTACACTCCTCTACATATTTATTTATTAAGTTTTTTAAATGATAGGAACTGATTCAGCATTATAGAGCTTTCATGATAATTTAAAACTCACAGTGTGAGAATACAAATTCTGAAGTATTCCTGAGTAAATACAAATAAAATGTTCCAAAGCAAAATGAAGCAGCATTACAAAAATATAATTATGAATGAACTAATGCTCCCACAGCTTACATTACAGATCTTTTTCTAAGGGATGGAGGAAAAAATAAAATTTTGCTCTTGCTACTACACTCTCATGTAAGAGATAATATTCTCATAAAATAATGTGTAACAAATGACAATGGTGTCTGTGTAGACCTTACTGATATATCATACCTTACTGTGAATATTTGATGGCTCACATTGCTTTTCAAAACCGATAAATCTCCAAGAATATCCCCCATCTTCAAATATTTTGACATCTTCAATGGCTACTATTAAACAATATAACTAAGGAAGATATCCTTCAGAGAACAAAAGCATGTATTTCACCCTCAAAACCGCAGACTATTTTATGTAAGCGTTATGCAAATTTTAGATGTTTCAAAAGTTCACTTTTCCATCCAGATTCTGAAGCATACTGAAACCAGTACTTAAGATGTCGCACTGAACTCTATAAACATTACTCAGAGAAATGCATACAAATCAAGTGGCAAGCACAAAATACATTTGTTTGTGATTGCTTCACACATTCATCCAAAATACCTGCATGAAATCTTTTAATCACATTTTTAAATCCACAGCATGCTTTTTTGGTAGTCTAATTCTATGCAAATATGCCTTTGATATTCTGGACTGGAGCAGCAAAATCAGAGCATGTGCTCCAAATGCACAGTGCTTAATGTTAATTCATGAAAAAATAGTAAATAAAGCGCTGTACTACTACTGTGTAAGCAAAACGTGAAGGGAAACAACATGTTCCAAATGTTTTGCATTATATGTGCACATAACAATATGTAATATCAAGTCTTTCATGTACTGTATCCCACATGTTTTACAGAAATGGAGCATTATGATGTTTCTGGCAAATAACTGCATTATGATTCTTTCATAGGGACAAAGACCATGGTACTAATTGTATTCAGAATGATTTCTAGTATCCATTCCAAAGTTTCTCAATTCTATACTATAACGTTATTTTGCATCCATTGCAGTGTACTGCTGTAAACCCAGGTTCAAGGATAAAAACACTGACAAAATCACAGGCATACAATTTCTAACACTCCAGATGAGCTTGTGGTATAAGACATATATAAAATACCTGCACAAGAAGTACAGTATCATCTTTAAAAAAATTAATATGGCAACCATATAGGGTTCCTTCTTGAAACACTTAATCAGTGTATAGGCAAAGTTCTCCTTGAATTTAATGGGAGATTTACGGCGAAAGACTAATGTAGCAAATTACAACTGCATAAACTTGGAATTCTTTTTAAACCACATTGATTTTACTGCTTTAATTCTTTACAGCAACATTTTATGTTTTGCTGCAGAAAGGACACACAGAGAAAAATGTAGCAGAAGGCTGCTAGCAAGCTTTCACTATTTAGTATACAGCTATTATTTTACTAAACTAAAACAAAAAATCTGCAACAACTAAAATGAAGATTGCTGTGGGTATCACACTTGAAAATCGTATTTCTTTCTGCAGTAACAGAAATGGGAGCCTTCCTTAGTTATCTGTCCGATCGTTTGCCCACTCACTTGTTGCCCAGCAACTACCATCAAGGAATTACAGTTCTTAGACATCCTCATTTTAATCTTGAAAAAGCAGATTAAAATTACACATGAGTAATGTCTTCCTGGTGAGCTTTGTATTATTTCAAGTTACATAGCTGCTGAAAGGCATGCAAGTGACTGGAGAATCCAGTACTTTCACACTGTGAAAGGTTCATTTTCCCTGCCCTCATATCAAGCTGCTTACTGACCAACTATTTAAAGATTGTTAGACACTTTGCAATTATTGAGCAATAGCAACAGAAGTAAACATCTGTCACTTACGTTCTTGAATCATCCCACAGCACACAGTAGGGATTCAAAGTGCCCTAAGAAGAAAATAAACAAACCTATTAGTTAGTGGTATACAGAAAAGTGTATCAAGCTTGACCTCAACATTTTATTTGGGTGTCCTCCTACAAGAAGAGACTTATATTTTGACAGATTGATGCCATTGAAATTGCAAAAGATTAAGGTTAAATCTTATGGAGTATTTAAAAAGCACTTGAACCTCAAAGCAGAGTATTTGCTGTATTCTCTCTCTTAGATAAGATAAGCATAAAGTTATCTATTTGGTGTATCCTAGGAGAATTGAAATATGAGATAAGAGTTAATCTGTTAAGAGACTTGACTGAACATTTCTGGGTGTGTTTAGAAGCAGAACTTTAGGCCCCTTGGGAACCTGGATGTCAAAATTAGTAATGCCTTTAAAAATATTTAGCACATGTTAAGGCAAAATGTTTAGATGCTGGTATTTCAGATGAATCCACATTCAATAGCGAAGTCCTTTTGTCAATTAGGTCCTAAAGCAGCAAAGATTTTTTTTCTCCTTTTGTTTGTTTGTTTGTTTGTTTGCTTGTTTGCTTGCTTGTTTGGGTTTTTTTTGAGTTTTACAATTTCAGCTCCAACCTCTTCAAAGTCACTGAAAGATTTCTGATTTGATTTAGAACAGGATGGGAATCTAGGTTTATTACACATCATTAAATTGTGGGTAATGTTTTTGGAAATGGAAATGTCTTTATTATTACTCATGTTTATTTTGCTGCCTAGGAAGAGTTGAGACAGAATTAAAATTCAAGTTTTGTCCCTAATCTTGTGAACCTTCCTTTATCAAAACTCAGATTGATTTAGAAGTACATAACTGGCTAAAAACTGCAAAACTGTAATCCTGTTCATCATAAACATTGGATATTCCTAGAAGTCAGAACTACATAAACAAGTTAGACATAAATCACAGAATAAAAATATATTTTTAACAAAATCACAAGTGATTTGAAGAAACAGGTGGAACACACTATTTCCTTATGTCAATGTTAGTGCAGTTCTCTCATAAACAGTGTTGGTGCAGTAGATATAAAGATAGTTTCATATGAACAAAACGCTCCTTGAGATTTAATTTTGAAAAGTATTTTGTTTATAGAAAAAACATGGCAACCTGTGAAATAAAAAGCTATTAAATATTTAAATTCTTCCATCCACTTCTTCATCAAAGATCGAAAAGGTCCTTCTGAAGATTCTTAAAAGAGAGTTATTTAGGGAAATTTTGATCCTTTAGTATTTTGCTGACTGCTTTGAATTTTATAAGTAAAGTATAAATATTTAAAACCAATGTACACTTATGGCACTTTATATTACCATAGCACTGTACAAACATAAATAAAGGATGTTGCACTCCCTGAAGTATTTATAATATAAAGCAGAGGAAGGGGAAGAGGACTCAGGACAAAGCACTGGATAACAGGCCCATTAAGAATCAGAGACCAGGTACTGCATCATTAGCCAAAAGCTTTCAGATACAGAAGAGGATATAGAGAGTAAGAATTAAGAACAATGAAATGACGGTGCAGAGTTAACCTTTTTTTAAAATGCCATTTTATAAGGAGTATTAATCTGTATCCTGAGACTGGCTGACGAAATTCTACTTGCGAACTGATATAGCTATACGCACATTAAAAGGTAATTCCTACAGCTGAATTGTAATAGCACGTAGCATATCACAGATCTGAGAGCTGTCTTTCCCAGCAGTAGATATCATACCATTTATGCTTGCTATTCCCACAGTGCACGCAGGAAGAATACAAAAACACTTTCAGAAAAACGTCCATCCTAAAGAAATCTACAAAACAGAGGGAAATAAAAGCTTTTGTAGAAAGCTGAAACACAATAAAACTGCTGCTGTCAGATCACAAGATTCACTGTCTCTGAAATGTATTCAAATGGGAAAAAAAAAAAAGAGTATGTTTGCCCATTGCAGTCACTAATGAGAGGTTAAACTGAAATATGAAAGCAGAATAAATATTACTGCTGTTCCTTAAGATCTTGTGTGAGGGTTTGCTCTGCCAGACATGGCAGCTCACAAGGGCACAGCAGCCTTTCGGAACCTCTTCCTCTTTTGATGTCCTGATCAAACACCCTTCAAGGACTGCAAGGACCACAAAGAGCCTGTCTTCCTATTTTCTTCTTTGCCCTTAACCTGTTGGTCTCTTTTTCACAGTCTTCCTGGGTCTGGCCTCCTGGGAATGTCTCCTCACGCTGCTGTCGTTGAGTTACCTCCAGCAGCCATTGCTCCCTGTGAGCTTTCATCACAGTTCCTGCCAGTTAATTACTTAGCTGCAGCTAAGGAAGCAGCTACTGTGTCCATTAATGTTTACGACTGCTGCAGTATTGATTTATACACTACAGTACAGGACTTCCATATCTCAAAAATAGACATGTATGTGAGTGTGTATGTGTATGTATCTCCACCTGGCATATAAAACTACGTTTTTGAGATGTGATTGGCAACTTGGACAGCTATGCAGCACACTATCACTGTGTTTTGTAGCCAGGGGTTTCAGTCTCATTGAAAGCTTGATGTCCTACACTACTGCTGGCTCATTACTTTAGTGGCCCTGGAGTAAAGTTCTGTGCTGTTGGAAGGTGAAAGTTCACATTCTTTCTAGAGCAAATAGGGTTTTGTCTGAGTTGTGCAGTTTTCAAAAGATTACTTCCGTGTCTCTTTTATCAAACTACTGGGAAAATGTGATCACATTCATCAACATGTTCACAGTTCGTAAGACCAAATAGCGTGTTCTCCAAATAATGTATTACCACCCACAGTCTCACTGTGGTCAACATTTTAATTTATCTGCAAACCCAAATACAATGCTATATTCCAAACAGAACATACAGTTGTGATTTAGACTTCCTCCAAAAAATAATCCTCTGGTTTTATTAATAAACTGGCTATTTTGACATAAAAAGAAGCAGTGATGATAGATTTTGAATAAATGAATATTTTAAGGCTAATTTTGATCAAACACATTAACTCTTATTAAATTATTACATTTGCCCATCTTTTATACATCATCTCTTATCTACTTAATTCAGCCAGTGGATGGGTAGGTAAAAGAACAAATGTAGAGGGTATGCTCCTATATACTTAGTAGGCATACTCTAGAGGTTGCTTAAAAATTAGTTATTAAATCAATTTGGCAAGAAACTGTTCTGATAAATAAACAGCTTTTCAAGAACAAAGGTTTGAAAAGAACAAAAATAACAAGAAGAGTAATTAAAAAAAATCAGATGAAAGAATGTCTGTATTTTATTTTCTGTTTAATAATTAATCTATTAATTGACATAATGATTAATCTGCAAGCCATTAATATATAGTGTTCAAATGCTAAAGATATATTAATACTAGTTTTATCTTTCTGTATATCACATATAAAGCTTGTTTTATAGTAATATAATTAAATAAATTCTTGTTTTCAGCTGAGAAAATCGTAGCAAAGAAGATTAGAATTAGATTCAAACTGAAGTCAAGAAACACTCAAACCTACAAAGTAATATTTCATCTACGGCCTTAGTTCTTTAAACCAAAGTCCCATTATGGAGGCTAAGCCTTGAACATAAAAAATCACCAAATATTTCAAGATATTAAAATTGAAAACTTAGCTTCCATTCCCAGATTTTCTAGAGTAATATTTTGTCATTGTATCTGTCGATCCAACTCTTATATCCAGGTGGATCAAGATCTTATATAAATGTACTAAGTATGTAAGTCCAATTTAAAGACTGAAAATCTGTTCCAAGTACTTGATGATTCTCTGGATTAAATTATAGAACAAAAACTGAGCCAAAGGGGGAAAAAAATTGCCTCTGATACCTATTGGCAAGGATATTGTCCTTTTCCCTTGTCAAGATATGAGCTAATAAAGTACTCCTTAATAATTCTGATACTGAAAGGTCAACAAAGCAAGGTAGCAATTACTGTCTCTAATCTGACCTTTCGTAACAGTGAAGTTTCATTTCATTTTCAAGATTTTGAAATCTGGCAAAAACTTGCTTTGTAAATTACTCAAATGGATGGATTAAAAAAAAAAAAGAAGAAAAGAAATAAGAAAAGAAAAGGATGAAAAATATCCCTCTCTAAGAATTTTCTAGATTTTCAGCTTCTGGGGACAGCTGCTCAACCTTTTGTTAGTGCAGCCTTGCTTGTGTTCTCCTGGCTTTAATAGTTTGTGTTTGACTTACAAGTATTTTCAATGCTGACACGTTGCTCACCAGTATTAATTTTTTACTAGTATTTCTTTTCTAGCATATGTGACCAAAGTAATTACAATCTTTTTCTCCTACCTGCTACTCCACGCTTTTGCAAGTAGTAATTCCAATTTCAATATACAGAAGTCATAATACAACGTTCTCTTCTAGAACTCATGTAAATAGCCACCCAGTCTTTGTTAAAATAATGGAAATCAAAATATAGCATTGAGAAATGCCATAAACTCTTCCTAATAATGATCTTAGTAAGATCAAAGAAGTATTTTATTTCAAAGGTGGATTGGTTTTGGCTTTTTTGCCTGATACTTAGGATTAATTTGTGGGCTACTTCAGCAAATACTCTGTCACATTTTTAGTGAAATTTCTGAGAGGAACAAAAGTGATGTTAAAGACTGATATTTTCTCTTCCTATATATGATGCAACTTAGGTTGGAAACCAAACCAAACCAAAAAAAACCCAAAAAAACCAAAACCACCCACTGTAAAGCATCTTAAAATTAAATAGGAACAGAGAATCATAAAACCCAAAATCTCCACAATTCTTCATCAATAAACAACTAACCTTACTGAAAGGAATCAGCTCAGTTTATGTTCCTATATTCCTTTTTTTCTGCTTGACTTTTCAATAAATTTCACTGAGATGTTCTTTCTAACATTTTTTGGGGAACTGAATGGGGGGTCATAATGACCGCTGATGGCAAAATAGTCAGTTTCTTCTAACCTTGAGTAAAATGTATATCAAAGTTCTAGAGTTCAAAGAGTTTTCTTCATAGTTTTTCCCAGAGACACTAATCCAAATTTGCTACTGATTGAAACAAGTGGAACTCCTCCAGCTGAATTGTACCTATATGACCACTTGAGCAACTGTTTGTAACTAAAAATCACAGCTTTACAGTCTTTTATATAACGCTATTTACTAAAGCTCTAGTAACCATGTCTCTTCTAATCATCTCTTTACGACTTTATTTAAAGTAAACTCTAATTCTTAGTAACATAAACAGACAGTTTATACACCACATCTTCACACAAATTATTCCCATGCTTGTTATTTAACATGATTTTCCCAATATTGTACATGACAAAAATTTCCTGCAATATATATTTTATTGTCCCTGGGGCTGTTGGGAGATTGCTGACAGCAGGAAGGAATCTGTTAATAGTTTCAATATAGTTAGGCTTAGAATCTCTTTTTTACAGATTTAAAACAATTTTAACATGAGATTAAAAGCTGAAAATAACAGAATTAAAAATAATTGCACAAAAAAAAAAAACCCCACAGACAAAAAATCTTAACCGTTTATAAGAATTGTAAGTTAAATTGGAACCAGAGCATTTTTTTTTCAAAGTCTGCTACAACAGGTTAGGTAAAAACTGGCTTTTGAGTATAAAATAGTGAAAGAAAAGAAGAAAAGGCCTGAAGAAATATGTAGCTCTCTGACCTGCGCAGGGAACAAAAGGGTAAGGGTTCAGTTCAATACTACAGTTTCAATTGTATCCATCAAAGCAGTTAACAGAGAGTTTTCAGTAGAAATTGCTGTTTAAATGAAAACCTCAAAACTCACAGAACAATTATTGTTTTGCATATACACATGCATGAAACATGCACACATTCACTCCAAACCACGTTAGACTGTTCCAAGGCTTAAGTTTCAGCAGTTAAACTGGGTTTTACTACCTGATATTTAAAACAACCCCACTTCCTTCTCTCATATGATCTGATAAATACACTTCAAAGAGCGTATCAACTATCCTTGTACTTACATTAGACAGATGGGCCAGTTCTATCTCCAGGAAAGAATCCGTAGTTTTGGGCTCGGGTCGTATAGTAACAACGATGATTTTTGAATTGACAACTGTAAAATTCCTGGGGAAAAAACATGTAAAAATGAAACATATAACTTAGCATGAGGTTAAACTAGGCTTCTGATATCACATTCAAAGAAGTATCTCATGGGTATTTTCCATTACTTTAGATGACAAATATTCAGGGAGAAAATACATTTGTTTGGAAGTGATGAAAACATTCACTCTACGCATTAAAGACTGAAAAGCAACAATGGTGGCAGAAGTGCTATTCCTTAAGGTACAATTTACTAATTAGAAGAGTGTATAGATGATACAAACATTTTGTCAAGGTTTGAATGCATATTATTTGCTTCTCTCAACATAGACCCACCGGCTATGTTTTGTAAGAGACAGTCATTTTTCTTCCAAAGTGCTGTGTTGGACTTTTTTCGGTCTGTTAATTGTAAATTTGTAGAGATGGATGAGCGCAATGGGATATTCTACAGTTCTCTTGATTCTGTGATCATTAAAAAAACCTACCTGTTTTAAATTTTCGAAAAACCATTGCAATTGGTATATGAGAAGTGGGCGATTTCATAATCTAAATACTCTCAAAAATATAAGACATAGTTGTGTCCTGTCTGAAATCCCACCAAAACCTATAAATTTTTTCTCATATATGTGAGATAAGATTTGGTCTTAAGTTATTGTACCAGTTACTCATAAAAATAATTCTCTGTTAATTTCTCTAATTCATCATCAATCTCTCTTCATGTAAAAGGTGGATCACTACGTTTTTTTAGTTACCGTTCTAGGACAGAACCTAGTATTGCCAAGGTTATACTAATACAGGCATAAAAACATGTTGACATGCATATCTGAGATCCTTGCTTCTCATGACCCTGTCAGGCTTAGAACAACCATCAGTTAGCAGCCTGACTTTCTGATGATCGTTATGCTATTTCCTTTGTATGCAACGCTACTTTCAACACCTGCTGATTGCACATAAACAAACATAAAATGTTACAGAAAGACATATTCACAGGCACATGTTGTCAAAGAGGAAACTAGGCAGTTTCTATGTAATTACAATAGACAGTAGAAATATTCTGTTGTTTAATTGCTTTTTTTCTCTAGGGAAATGTATTTAGGAGGGGATTCCATTTTCCTGAATCATTGCAACAGGAATTACCATGGCTACTATAGTAGAAACTTAACTCAATGGACACTTTACTTGGCACAAGATTTGAAATTATTCTTCTGGGTCAAGGTGTGAATTCTAGTCCAATTTTAGTCAGTCACATCGTATAATGGAAATATAATGGAACTGGCTTTCTATTTTACTTAATTCCCATTTCTTCCCTTTGGTTGTACTTTAAAGTCTCACACATTGATGAGAACATATTTCTCTATCAGACTACCACTTATTGTTTGGCAAATTTCCAGTGTCTTCTGTAGAGGGGGATTAATAACGATGCCTTGCTGTAGTAGATGAATATCTATAAATTTTCCTAAGTAAGGCATTTATCAAAAAAACCCCCAATCCAAACTGAACAAATAAATATAAAACTGATTTCTGTAACAGTTCATGACAGGTGGGAACAGAGCTTATCAGCTCTTAAAATATTTTGTCCATTTTGGAAATTCACAGTAAATACTGATACTTCAGTACTTGATCACAGTCAATCTTTGTGATCAAAAAATGTTTCCTTTCTGTGTCTAATTTTGGTACAGCTCTGATGGTTCTAAGGTGAGATCCAAAAGAGCACCTAAGGTGTCTAGATTGTAACCTCGGTACATCAATTTTACTGCAGTCTCATTGAAACCCTACCAATCCACTTCGGTACTCAAGAGGCCCTAGTAGACTGTTTCATCAGAAAATAAATGTTACTGGCTGTATCACTGTGAAATGAAATCTGCATCCCTCATTGCTGTCCTGTCTGGGCTGAATGCCTAGTTGCATATCTCATATTTAAGTGTTTAAATAGTCCCTGGAAGACTGCAATCTGACAAGTATACTCTAAACTCAGTAACACATTAAGATGCCACTGAATTAAAGCTCAAAGCATTGTAGCCACAAGATTTTTCTCCAAAACCACTGGTGCAGTGCTATTGATATCTTTGTTGAAGATAATTTTTCAAACAACAGCTTGGTGCTGAGAACACTTAGAAAGGAATTTAAATAATCAGCTTTTCCAAAACATTCCAGGAGGTGAAATATGTGGGTTTCAGTCTCTCTTGTATTAGGAATGACATAGAATGGGAATGACCTACCTCACATTTTCTGGGCAAGTGCACTATCTTATAGCTTTTTTATGACAGGTGGAGAGTGACTTCACCATTACCTTTTCCTCCTTCATTTAAAAAAAAAACCAAACTAAAATTGATCTTTAATGAGACATGAACTTGTACAGGATGGTGCTCTGCTGGCTGTCCAGAAAAAAAAAATGCACATCAGAGTCAAATTCTGAAATCAACTACTCAGAAAATATATTAAATTCCTTGGGAACTCTCTTTGAATAAATCTTTGAAGATTCAAGATAACAAAGTTTGAGTAAAGGCTCAGGAAGAGCTTCCAGAGCTGCTGTCCTAGTCTTTTTTTCTGATCTGAATTAATAACAGTATTAATAAAATAGAGTTATTTTACTAAGCTCTATTTCTATTTGGGTTTACATTTTGAGGGTATTCTTTTATATAGGGGTATATATATTGATTCTATGTGATATGGAATTCAGGTTTTCTTTTCTTTTTAGAATGACTGCTGCTCAGGAAAAATGAACTTATGAATAAGGCATGTTGCTGTCTCAAGACACCATGAAAGAAGTTATAGTTCAATGTGTAAATGCATACATTACAAAACCATTATGGATGCTATAGCAGTAATGCTATGCAGTAAAGGCCTGTCTCAAGTACTCCATCTTCAGTCTAACAGGCTGACCTAGAGAAAGTTTAAGGGCCTTTTTGTCTGTACAGCACCAGATGGAGGGGGCTAGAAATGATGCACCATTGATTGTTTAATTGTTCTTGTTTGTTAAAGGAAAAATTAAAAACTATCTTACAGTATGGCATTACAGAAAGTATTTCTTCAGAGTGCCCAGGAGAGGAATCATATAGCATGTGTTTTAGATGAGCATTATAATGAGAATCAATATTCTGTGAAGATAACAATAACATAAACATGCTCAAAGATGCAAGAGTTATGGAAATAATATTCCTTCTATAATGCTCAAAATATTCAATATTTCAATATATTATTTTCAAAAAATCCATATGACATTACAAGAACAGTGCAATGCAGCCAAATATATTAGGAAATAGAACCAGTTTATTTACTTGTGCATGGAAAAAAATAATTATTCTATTTTTAAATGGAAGAATGAAGTACTTTTCTTTTCCCTAAAGTCTTGTTTAAACAGTCCTGGCAAAGTTCTTTGAATAAAATACATGTACAACTAGGATTAAACACAATGTCCAAAAAAGTTCAGTATTAATGTAATTGCCAAGTTTTCATCTCACACCATGTTTACATGACTTACTTTTAACAGTCTCTATGCCAGTAAAAAGAAGAAAAATCAAGCCCATAATGGTAAAATGCAGCTAATTTTGGAGCTTGTGGAATATATTGTATAGACTGTCCCAGATAATGAAACCCTCATTTTACTCACAGAAAACCTGTGATGTACCAGATGGGGATTCTATGGTTAAGTGCTTTGAAACATTTTCCCTGAAGATATACTGAGATATTTTTTATTTATTTCTGTGTTTATTTTAAGCAAAGAAGTTCCTCATGATGATGCAAAAGCTTGCATTCCTTTTAGTATTGATATTAAGGAATGTATTAGAATGTGTGTCACCTTTGTTCTTCTGGAAACTACAATCAAGTATTTACTTTACTCCCTCCCTAACTCCTGTAAAGCCAGGGACTGAAATCACATGGGAAGTAGTAAAGATTTCTAGATATTTAACTGCAGCCAGCAGAAATCACCTCTTTTATCAGACTGTCAGGCGTAAATGATCAAATGAGCTCAAACATGAGCCCATTTTATTTACTTTACCTTGATTTATTGTTATGTTTATCTTTATTCCCACCCTTAACATATTTTGTCAACTGTCATTTTAGTTAGAACTGCATCACATAAGATGCTTATCCAAAACGGCTTTTTAATTCATATACTGCACATAGCTACCACACTTCTAGGCATCATATAAAAACTAGATGATGCTATCTCCCTTCATGTTTTACAGTGCTTGCTTCACACACAACGCTATTGCAATGAAGCATCTCCCTTTGTTCAGCACTAATATGGTTATCACGATAATGTTTATTACAGCTAAATGAGATTAGTACAAATAGTAATTAAAATAAACACATGCAAGATGATAGTTTTTCATTGCAAAATGTAAGCAAACAAAAATAAACCATTTCCATATGCAGTGGGATATACAGAAACCTTCACTTTTTCATGTACCTGAATGAATGTAAAATGCTAAACCACCCCATAAAAGATTCATTTAAAACCTGCATTGCAGTTCCATTTTTGCAAAGAATATAATAGCTCAACAAGTTCAGCACTAACAACAGTTGCAGCGTTTTTCCAATTCAGTTTTCCATCTGAATGAATGCTGAAATGGCTTGAATGCATCAAAATGCATCCAGTAGTATTTAATATCTTCATCAATGACACAGACAGTGGGATTGAGTGCACTCCCAGCAAGATGGTAGATGACATCAAGCTCAGCGGTACAGCTGATATGCTTGAGGGAAAGGATGCCATCCTTGACAGAATTGAGGAGTGGGCCCATGTGACCCTCATGAGGTTCAACACAGCCAAATGCAAGGTCCTGCACCCAGGAAGCAATCCCCAATGTCAATACTGACTAGAGGATGAAGGGATTGAGAAGGGGTGAAAAAGGATTTGAGAATACTGGTGGATGAAAAATGGGAGATGAGCCAGCAATGTGTGTTTGCAGCCCAGAAAGCCAACCGTATCCTGGGCTGCATCAAAAGAAGTGTGGCCAGCAGGTTGAGGGAAGCAATTCTCCCTGTGTACTCTGCTCTTGTGAGACCCTACTTGGAGTAATGCATCCAGTTGTGGTGTCCCCAGCACAGGAAAGATATGGACCTGTCAGAGCCATGAAGGAGGGCCACGAAGATGATCAGAGGGGTGGAATGTCTCTCTTATGAGGAAAGGCTGAGAGACTTGGGGTTGTTCAGCCTGGAGAAGAGAAGGCTCTGGAGAGGCCTTATTGTAGCCTTCCAATACCTAAAAGTGGCCTACAAGAAAGTTGAAGAGGGAATCTTATATGGGCATGTACTGATAGAAAAGGGGCTTCACACTGAAAGTGAGTAGATTTAGATTAGATATAAGGAAGAAATTATTCACCGAGAGGGTGGTGAGGCACTGAATTAGGTTGCCCAGCGAAGCTGTGCATGTCCCATCCCTGGAAGTATTCAAGATCAGGTTGGACTCTGAGGGCTCTAAGCAACTTGATCTAGTAGAAGATGTCCCTGCCCATGGCAGGGGGGTGGACTAGATGATCTTTGAAAGTTCCTTCCAACCCAAACTGTTCAATATTTCTATGATTCTATGAAAACAGTCTGAAATTTTGCCACCTTTAAGGTGGCATGAGATCAAATTTTGAATATGACTGCTACGGGCAAAGAAAACCAGCAGGATACACTTCCTGATGAGGTAGGATATGTAAGCTGTAAAAGTTTCAGTGTAACTCCATTATAAATATTAAAGAACAGACTATAGAGGTATCTGGGAATATGTGTTATATTTTTATAACACAGATTAATAATTTCTTTTTTTCCTTATTCACATACATAAGAGAAAGTAATAGTCCTCGCTTCCTTTTCTTGGGCAGATGAGAACTGGATTCAAATAACACTGAGCATATTCAGAGGCAAAGTGGCCTATCTTCATATTTGAATTTCTAAAGACTTCAGTTATGAATAGATATACTTAGATCATTAGACCATTTTGCTTTAGAAGCAAAACCTCTCTGTGAACTGAATTGTACAGAGTAATGGTCAAATTTTCTGTATAAATCAGTAACCAGATGAAAGTAGAAGAAATAAAAGCAAAAAAATCAGGAACCAAGATGCACTTTCTCATAGTCCGCAGTATTTAAGTGGCTGTACTTTTATGTCCCTATTCTGCCCCTATTCCTGAGATGTTATTGATTTTAGGCAAAATCTAGTAAAGCGTATATATCGCACTTTTCTAATGGATGAAATAAAAGTCCTGAAAGGCTTATCATATAAGCAAATATACAGCATTCAAGGTTCACTCCTGTTTTCTGTAAATTAAAACTACCGTCCTATGAGAGCAGAAAAGGCATGATCATAGGCTGTGGTTTACAATATAAAGTCTGAAAGGTACATGGCCACCTCGATGCTTTCCTAGGATTGGCAGATGTCTTTAAGGTCTGCCAAAAAAGACTGACTACAATAGCCATTTGGCTCTGTTTCTTTGAATTTGGAGGAAAAAATATCTCTCACAAACATATCTTTCTTTCTGGCTGATTTCAGGAACTGGCACAATAAATGGGAAGTGCTTAGTGAATTCCAGGAGTGGATGAGTTGTCATTTATATCATGTCTTAAGCGCAGACGGTGCTTGCCAGCACTTTTCAGGCTTCCAGGTGTGCTCTGCCAGGATATCACTGTTCAAATTGTGCTCTACTTCAGAGAGATTTCTGTCCCTAACAATGCAGCTACTCATTGCACAGCATGTTCCAGCTTTACTGGGAAGTGTTTTGGTTCTGTTTCTTAGGACAAAAACCTGTTGTTTTTACATCCTTTGTTTCAAATCCTGAATTTTTGGTTAAATAGAGAAAGGTGATCTGGAGGCTTCCTAACTACTATCCTTTCTAACTGTTGTGAATTAATTAGCAGCTATTGTAACACAATCTGCATCTGTTTCTTTTACCAAAAACGGATATTAGTAGACCAATGGTGCACAGGATCATGTGAAATAAGATAGCATTAATGGACCACGAAATTATCTTAACCCGTAATTTGAGAAGAGGGGGAGAAATGTTTATTTCCAAATTTTTTGTTATCAAGTACAGAAAGGAAAAAGAGAGATGAGAGATCCTCATATTTCTTTTATGTATGTGTATGGCCCTCATAACTGACACACCACAGCTGTTCAGGCAATGCATATCTTGTTTCTAAAAGGGATCCTCTCTATAGCCCTGCTGTCCCTTCTGAATACAACTTGCACTGAAAAAGTACTTGGAAAACTACTACTAGAGAATTCTGCAGTCGTACAGCAGATAACCTTAGTACACCAGGTTATGATGTCATTATAGATCACTTGTACTAACTGGACAAACAGTAGTTTGAAGTACGTGCATAACTACCCTGAGCATTAATGTACATCAGTGTGTGTACTTCTAATCAAACTTTTCTGTAACTAAGCTTAATATAGATTACATAAAATATTAATTAAAGCAATTTGATAAAAAGGCTATTTCCAACATACAAATGACACAAATGACACAAATGATGTGAAGGAAAGACAAATATCCACATACATATTTTAAATAACAGGTAAAAAAATGCAGCAATACCAATATGCAAACAGTCTTGGTTGCCTGCTTTTATCCTGACATGTAATGTAGTTATGATCTTGAAATAGCTTAATTCATATTGTATTTATGAAATTTCTTACCTCAAAGTGGGCAAAATGAGTTCTAAATTTTTGTATAGCACTGCTCCAAGTACAAACACAGTTGATTCATCCAGTTCTGAAAAGAGTTAGGAAAATAAAGATTTTAAAAATCTTTTTTGCGAGCCTTCACCAGATAAAACCACTGTGAATACCATTTATCTTTCTAGTAGAAATTTTATTTTAAATAAACAACCATAATTTTGAATTATGTCTTGAAAGTCTGTCATAAAGATGTAGCGCTGTCAGGAATATATCAAAAAATTTAAACCACTGAAAATCACATTTTCAAAAAATCCATCACTGTGTGCTGACATCCATGCTAGTTCATTTACCTTCATAATTAAGTATCCTCAAATACTGCCTTTAGAGTTTAATGCCTAGCAATTAAATTCTCTAATGTCAGAGATCTGCACTGCAGCAGTATTTGTAATTCATATCTGAAGTCAGGGTAATTTGCCTGCTGAGCATTCTTTGGTAAAAGTTAGGTGCCCTGTTGGAATGGCCCAGTCCATTGGAGTGGAGCAGCTTCAGAGGGTTCAGCAGAGCTGCACTTCAGGTCACCTCAAACCACCACAGGCACAATCCTGTGCACAATAACTAAGCATTGGTTCTTCAGTGTAGAAAATAACATCTAGGATTTTTGAAGCAGTTTTCATTCAAGATGCTGAAATTAAGCCCCATCATTTCCCTCTGGGCTAAGCTGTGGGTACCGGATTTCTTTTGAAGATGAGTAAGAACTTCTATATCATACAGTGGTCCTATGAGACAAGGATTCTGAGTTCCCTTCTTAAAGCTAGCACAAAATTAACATGCTGATATGCTTCCTTACCTGTTGACATAGGGGTGAAGATGTTTTTTGGAATGACAACTCTGTCTTCTGAGTTTCGTGCCCAATCAACCATTCCTTTTCTTCCTTTCATGGGGAAATTGATGTCGGTTAAAACTGATGCAGCAGGAAGCTTCTGAATGCTAGCCACTAGTAAGAGATCACAAAATCACATAAAATCATGTTTCATACTTTAAAGCATCATACGATGGTAACAGTACAGCAATAATAGAAATGTTTAATAATACATTTCAAGTAAAGCAGGAATTTATAGGACATTAACTGGCATAGGAAGTGTAATCTTCCATTTATTATGCCGTTCTACCATGGATTAACTGTGTGGCATTGACCATATCATTTGTCAGCCAGATTCTGATTAAGTTTCTTAACAGGGATTATTGAATGTACTGGTTTATGCCCTGAAATTCACACAGAAGGGCATCACCATCTCTTCAGAGCAGATTCTTAAAAATGATCAAATGTGACAATGAAAGGAGGAAGACGCTGCAAATTGCTTTGGGAAATAGAACTGCTAGATGCAGGCTAATGAAGCAATAATAGAGCTTTTATCCCCTATACAGGCACAATTTCAAGATAGACCCATTAAGGAGATTCACATATTAAAAGACCTCATTGTTTCCACACAAATGAGAACAATGAAGCACTTGAATTCTTTTCCTTGAAAGAATAAACCCCATTTTGAATTCTTCATTATATTTTTTCCATCTAAAATCCCCAACCCCCCCCCCCCCCCAAACAACTTCACTATTGTATCTCTAATAGATATAGAAAGACAGAAGAAATAGGTATCAACTCTAATAATAGGCAGTTTGACAATTTGTTTACTCATTCTCATTTTTTCTCTGTTTTCTAACTCAACTATTATCTGGAAATCATTTTCAGCTTTGCTGTGAAATCTAAGTATGACTCCATGGCAACACTGTCAGAGTCTAGTAAGACTCAAACTACTTTTAAGGAACTGATAGGGCTGCAAGTGTTTACGTACGCTCAGAGAGATGACAAACACCACATTTTGAGCACTAGCTCTCTTCTTAATGTAAGCCATATTGATAGCCCTGTTGCACATTTCCCGTGCAATGCTCTTCCTAATCAATTTATGAAGAGGCTAATGTAGTTGGAAGAGTTCAGACATGAGGACTATACTTTGATCTGCATAATGATTTCACTGCAAGGACTCCGCAAGGGGGTTAAAGATAAAGAAAATGGGGGACAGCTGTAAAAGCAATCTATCAGAAGAGCAAAAATAAAGTAGAAAACCATTAAATGTCTCATCAGTGGATTTTATTTGAAAGGAAACTGCAATTCAAATCTAAGAGAAGAGGAAAATTAAGAGGTTAACAATATTAACTCTACAAATTTATTCCTTTATAACTGACTCTTAGTTTCAAATTGAACTGGTTATGTATTATGGAATCACATTAGTGAGGTGGTACTTGAGGTTATTTCAGACTTTCCATTATGAAACTATCATCAGGTCTTTATAATGCTCATTATAATCCCCTCTGGGTTGAAATTGGCAAATACATTCCCAGCCCTAAAGGGATACTTAGTCTTGCAAATTTTCAGGTGGCTTGTGGAGGGATAAGAGCTCAGGTGTTTCAGAATTAATGGGGCATAAAACAGATTGTTTGTTTTCACATGCAATCAATGATTATACAGAACATATTAAGATTGTAAAAGTGGATTTTTTCAATAGTTCTTAAAATCTAAAAAGAATTTTATTTTACTTTCCACGTAAATAAAATTAAACCTACAGTTAGTAATTTTCAAAATTAAATACGGCCTGTATAAGACAGTATTGTTTTTTTAAATTGCACAGTATTTATCTGTGTATCTACCTATCTATCTATCTCTCTAATTAGATCGTAGAGCCTTAATATTTCATCCACCTTTGGGATGACAGTTCCCTTCATTGAAATAGGAAATCGTTATTCAATGGAATTTACGCTGCAAAACAGAAAGCCACTTTAGACCTGAATAAATGGTGAGAGCCTAGGATAGTACCTCTCCAGACTCTGTCTATCCCTGTATTTCAAATAGGGCCATTCATCCTGGTACCTAAACACTACTTACTTAGAACCAAAGATTCCAAAATATTTGTTAATATTTAGGTTATTAATAATACAAAACCTAAACATAAAACCTAAACATTTGGCTTATGGCTTATACGCAATAAATAGTTATTTATTGGCTAGTGTTAGGTTTACAGTTGGACTCAATGGTCTTAAAGGTCTTTTCTAACCTAAATGATTCCATGATTCTGTATTCCCATTCATGGTTCAGATAAGTTTGTTCTTCTACTCACAATCAAACAAAAGTGCCTTTATTTAATTTTAAAGAAGATGCAACCTTAATATCCTGGAGATTTTGGATATCTGCACAGACAGAAAGAGTATACAATCATTGAAACAGATTTTCCAAAATGCTTGCTCCATGTTCTGCAAAGTCTGCCTCTTACAGATCCACATAGATTATTAGGTCCTTCTTTAGCCACTTGACTGAATGATTCCAAGAGTATATGCCTACAAATTTTCAACATGGCACTGACATTTGATGATGTAAGAGAATTCAGTGGAATCTGACTGGAGGCAACTAGTTCAGTCTGTCAACTCAGCTGGGTGGATACATGAAATAGATCCCACCACTTCACTGCCACAGTGAACTGTATTTTATTTAAAAAAAACCCCTAATATTCTTATTAAACATTAGTCTACAACTCATTGCTATGAGATCTTGGAGCACGATCAGCTGTATTCCATTGTGAAATGTGGCTTTGCTGCTCTCTCACTCAGTTTTAATCTGCAGCATGAAATAATTATTTATTGTGAGCATGAAAATCAGCAGGCCTTTTAGAGGGGAATTTGTATAACTCAGGTGCTGGGTCATTCACATGTCAGAACTCCAAATGTCGGTTTCATAGATAATAAGACAGAATGACAGGTCATTCACTTTGTACTTATAGTATTTTCTTTAGGTTAGGTTTATACTAGAAAACAACACTGCAAATTCTAGAACCCAAATGATTCAGTTCTGCAATTGCCACACAAGCACTTTGTCTTCTCATAAAAAACCAAAAAACCAAAAAAACCCCGAAGTTGTATTTATTTAAAAAAAAAAAAAAAAAAATTACCATACCAAAACATCAAGTTCTGAATTTGTAAGAGAGAGGACATTTACAGGCACTGTGGCAGAAGTATTTTGGCTTGTTTATACACACAGAGAAGTTGTATAATAACAGCAAAACAGTCAATGAGAATAACAATGAGATTTTAAATTGCAAAAGAAGATTAAAAAAGAAAAACTAAAATGAAAATGATCTAAACAGGAGTTGATGAAAATGTGCACGTGTCATTTGAAATTTAGGAACTTTATAAAACTTCCCATGTACTCCATACACAGCACGTCTTATTGCTGTAATACATAATTCTGACTACAACTTCTTGGACTGTTTATGTTGAAGACGTAATACTGACAAGTAACCAGCCTGGTCACTCCTCAGATAATTTCTACGGTTTGCACATACTCTGCTGTAAACACAATTAATCAAAACTTTTCCAATATTCCAAAAATTCTCATTTTTATTTATTTGTACTATGGCAATCCTATGATATTCCAGGTTTTGCTTTTTAAAAAAAAAAAAAAAAAGGTGCAGACCTTGCATTCATTTGAAAAAATTTGCTTTTGACTTAACCAGCATGAACCAGAAATGAAAAAGCCTCCCAGAGGGCTTTTGGCAGGAAAAAAATTACAGACAGAAAGTTTGAACATAGAGAACCATGTTTAGGTGCAGAATATGTTGCATTCTTTCACTCTTTGGACAGCCTTTCTTGTTGTGGCCTCTATATACTTTCTATTACAGGTTTAATTAGATTCCCAAAGGTTAAAAACAACAACAACAACAAAAGCAGAAGAAGGAATCCCCTCATGCTACTTGACTGTATTCAACATCTGAAGAATGCAGGAGGTCAGCTATAATTTTTTCTCTTCAAAAAATGACACTATCACACTTCTGAAACTTGCAGGTAAAATTTATATGCCCTAGATGCTACAAAACCTGACCTACTTATAAGCTGGAATGCAGGAAAAAAAGCCCTTCTTTTTAGAATTCTTTGAGCCTTCTTTTGATGCACATTGGTATAAATTACAAGACAGTGGTTCAATTACACTTAAGAGCATGGATATATATGATGACTCCATAATAATTTTTTAGTCAGAAAATCTACTTAATTAGTCTAGTCTAATCAATTTAGTAATTGCTTTGACCCCAATGGATTGATTTTAATATCCTTTACAAATACATCTCCTTTTGCATTTATTTCATTTTTGTGCTGCCGTTGCAGACAACCTGTTCAATATTGTTCTACCGAAACTTTCATAAATGGCAACTTACTGAGTAAAATAAAATATCTTTGGAACTGATTAACTACAAACTCATAGGCATGGAGAATCTTCCATGACTATCCAAATGAGCTGATTACCACAGTAATATGTGAATGATATTTAAGCAGTTTATTGGGAGCTGCACAGAAGTGGTTAATTAATGTCTCAAGAAAATTCTGAATGAAATAAAAATTGTGTAGTTCTTGTATGCTAGCCCTTGTAGATCACGGCCTAAAATAGAAAAGCTGAAATGTATTGTTATGATCCCTATAACCCTGGATGAGTTATAAGCTGCCTAGTGCAACTTCTAGTAACTCTCTGACCTGGGTTGCTGTGCACTTGCATCCTTGAAGCTCACCAGCCCATACCAGCTAACCTCTGACTATTCAAGTTTTGGGCAGGAAGACACACTACTGGTATAAACAGAAGTAGAAGTAGACATTTCACAAATATTTTCAATAATCAGGCATGAGTTCTGCATGAATCCTTCCTTTAGCACCAAGCAAACTTTGCTTGAAAGAGCTTGCTGTTTGATGGTTAAGAATAATGCTTTAGGTTAATCAAGAAACTACCTTAACAGTATCTCTGAGTATTTCCCTTCTGTATTCCAAAGACAATGCAATGGGGAAGAGAGGTACCTGTTACCATTTGTGTTGTAAAACAATACATTTATCAGTGATAAGCACCTTAGGGAATTAATTAACTCATTTCTTTTTTGAGCTTGCAGACCACTGCAGTCCTTCAAACACTATGAAGAACAAGAAAACACAGGAGCAGTCACAGAACTGTACACTGTCTGAATATGCTCCCGAAAGTCTGTAAAAAATACCAGCAATATGCTATCATATCAATAATATGATCAGTATCGTATTTAGGACAAGTTAGAAAGCAGCATGGCTTCAGGCAATGATGAGGATGAGTATAATAAACACTCAGATCTCTTCTGCTACTTATGTAATTAAAAGCCAGAAGTTTCATAGGCATCAGGCAAGTGTTTCCTTTTGGTTTTGTGTACTACTGTTGTTCAGTACCAAATTCTGTATTTCAGGAACAACTCAGGAATATACTAATTTCAAAGACTCATGAAATATCATATAATCATATGCATTCTCTTGAGTGGTTTCTGACTGCACATTTGTTATGACAAAATATCTAGCTTGACAAAATAGGTAAAGCATAAGATTACAATTCTGTTTCCAAACCTTTCCTTGTTCCAGGTATGGAAATAAAACCAGAAAATAAAACATGAAAAGCTCAAAGAATCATTAAATCATTAAGAACTGTTGTTATGGACAATAAAAGCTTTCTTAAATAAAAATTATTATGGAAATGGTTAAAGTTTACTCCCTACTATACTAGTTTAGTAAACTAGTGTATAGAAATGGCTATAGCATCACATAACTTGTCCATATTCTAGATGGTACTTCTGCATGTCCCCCTGAGGGAAAAAAAAAAAATCTTAGCATTTTTCTAATTTTTAATCATTGTTAATATTAACTGACTATTCATGCATACTGTAAGATGAATATGGCTATTTGCAGCCAGCCAATGAGAAACATAAAGAACAAAATCACTTTTAAATTTGCAAATCTGAACTACAAGTTTGAAGAAAAGCAAAATGTAAATAATTTTTTTATGAGCAGTCAGAAGAAAATATGTTCTCATGATGAATATAATAATGAAATATGAGGATATTCAGAAAAACATTTTAAAGAAAATACGGTAGGAATCTGTACTTCATTAACTAGAAGACAACTCCATCTTCTGGGAGTTATATTGAAGAAGATGAATCCATGAACAGCCAGAGACCCAGATCCACATCCAAGGTACTCTGAAGTGTTTCTGAAAGAACTTTTTTCCTTCCCCATTCCTCTTAGTATTACTGTACATTTATGCCACTAAGACTAATGTCTCCCTTAGCAACTCTTGCCTTATCATAAAGCACTTCTCAAGGAAAAGAAAGCCTCAGAATAAAGACAGAAGATGGAGACTGATGCAGGAGATAGAACGCATTGGCATTCAAGTGCATGAGTTTTAATGTTACAGACATAAAGGTGAAAAACATGGTAATTCTGAGGTGGCAAGGCCACCTGCAACACTATTTTAGTTTTACTGTGCAGGGAAGGTGCAGAAACCAAGCATTTTTCGATCGCTAAGATGACTGAAAAAAAGTGTCTGTCCTGGTCATTCTAGCTGATAACAAGAGAAAAAGAGAGAAAGGCTTAAGGTTATGTTAAGGTAGTGAGCTCAGAAGATGGGAATGATGATGAAGCTGTCAGAGAGAGGGAGAAAGAAGAATAGCTGAGAGAGATCAGTTATGTGTTTATCAGGTTTACTGATAATTATACATCTACTAAGAACTAAAAAGATAGAGAGGACTTTACAGAGATAAGGGGGGCAAGCAGACATGAAAATCATTAGCAGGGAATTGATAAAAATATTCTTTTAACATTACATTGCTTGGGGAGATGAAGAGCAGAGGTAGAATGAACTGAAGCAAAGGAAAGACAGCCATTGTCTTACTTCTAGGGAAATGACAACTAAATCCTATCATTCAAAAATCTAGAAAGATGTGAACTAAGTTATTCAGAATATTAAAAGGTGATATAAGAAGTGAATTCTCAGTCATCAAGATAGAAGATTTGATATATTATATCCACACACAGAGGAAACAAAGTAAAGCATGTGCTCCAATATACACTTCTCATCACAGCTTTTTGCAGCAGACTAGAAACAGATCTCTATAGCATTTTATTATTGAGCAGGTTTTACAGTTATACAAAATGGCATCTTGAAGAACTTTCAAGTACAACCAACGAGCAAATTAAACCTGAGAGAACTGTGAATTACTCTGGCATAGAATCTTGAAGCATTAATAGTATGGAAGTGGCTAGTAGAACCTCATTAAAAGCCATATCATGCGGAACGGTAGATATGGAGGAAATACTTGCAGATAGCCCTCATTTTTACAGCAATTCATCAAGCATATACAAATTTCTCCATGTGCCTTCCCAGAAGTGTTCTAATCAAGAGCACATCAGTGCTTTCTTTATACTTCAGCTCCATAAAGATTGAGAAACTAGACAAAGCACCAGGTATGATCTTGAAAAAACTCAAGCCCGTAGCTATGTTTACTAATCAGACTGAATACTCTACTCTACTCTACTCTACTCTACTCTACTCTACTCTACTCTACTCTACTCTACTCTACTCTAAATACTACTGACTTAGGAGACAGAAAAAATTCAGACATAAGCTTAGCATTTCCTGGTCATCATCAAATTACTTCTGTAGTGGATATCTTCCATTCAGAGTTCTGTATTTAACCTGGAGAACAAGCTGTCATAAGTCAGTGCACCCCCATCACACACCCCACCCCCCTCACCCCTGCCCCCAGCTTTAGCTGCCCACACTCAAAATAGCTCTGATATAATGCAAGGGTGCAACTTAGATCAGAGTACTGTGAGAAAGGCTGTGAGAAGTACGGGTCTATGCTCCTTCACTCAGGAGCTGCACTTAAACTGAATCAAGCTGTGATTGTGCATGGCCACATATTTTGGTTGTCTGAACCCTGATGTGCAGATTTGGTGTCAAAATCAAGTGATCTTGGACCTTCCTTTTCACTATGGACTTGCCTGGAGACCACTGGACTTAATCCTGACCCTGGCGCTGTGACTCAACTTGCTGATTTGACATCAGATCTCCCTCATCACTACGGACATGTCTGGTCATTTTGAATGTTCGCAGGGCCTGGCTACCACCACAGATCTCCTCTTCACTTCTTGTTTGGGTGCTGTGGGACCTCACCTTTGCCAGCAAGGTTACTGTGCATGCTCTGCTGTCTCCTGGTTTCCCTCACAGAGCAGCCCACTCTTGCACTCCTGAAACCAGCACCTGATAAGCAGCTTCTGAAATGTCTACACTGTAAATGACTTCAAGAGAGGCTTGAGCAGAATCATACAGAAAATCTGAAACAGAAATGTTAGAAACACAGGTCTCCTATGTCTCAGTTTCATGTTCAAGCCATGATTCCAACCATCCTCACGTGAATTCATAACTAGATCTTTGTTTCCTGAAGGTAAGTCTAATTTATCTTGAATGTTCTCTATGGAGGAGATAAAGTGGATCAAGATTTGCTTAAGGGCTTGTACAAAGTTGCCCTGGGGCACTGTGAAATCTAATAGTCAGGACAATGCACACATGCTTTATTTTGATTGTTTACATCATGCATGGCACAATGAAAACTCAGTACCTCAGTGGGACATATAGACGCTATCCAATATAAGTAGTAAGTAATACTAATTAGACTGAGTTTGATTTACTTGTTCACATTGTTAAATTTTAAATTAAGTTTAATAACTCAGGAGAAATATCTCAGCGTTATTATGGTCATTTTAATAAAACAACTGCACAATGAGGAAATGCTTTACAAACATCTAACCAGGAAATTTGTCCTATAAAAAAGGACAGAGTTTGGTTATTATGAGCTGTTATAACACAATCTCATGAATCACTATGGCATATGGACCTTGTGCTCAGCTCTTGTTATCCAATTCTCACCATCCTTCCTTCAACATCCCCTGCTTCTTCCCTCCCACTCCTCCCAAAAGAGAGGCTTTTCATGTTTATCAAAGCTGTAGGAGGAGGGATCAAAAAGATCCAAACAGATAAGAAAGGAATGAAAATCAGTAGTCAACTAGTCAATTAAGTCAAATGTTACACCATTACTGTTTCCCTTGTTACATCTCCATCAATTTTGAGTGCAGTTGACAGAGATAGAGATACCTAATTAAGGTTGCTTGCATTGACTTCTCAGGGTTTTAAAAAATATCTGAATATAGTACATATAGCACATACAGCATAGCCTACATTTAGTATAAATAGCTTAGTGAGTTTAAACTGCATTTTAGAAATACTGGATTAACTTTAACACATACACCTGATATGACTCTGCTACCTCTTTGGCACTACATCTGCAATCTACTTTCTGCTACAGTTATTCCAATACAAATTTTGCTTTTATTACTATTGTTATTTCTTTAATTTCTTGTGGTGTTCATTGCAGTATGTTTATGAAATATATATTCAGAATAGGAGTCCCCCAAACTGAAACTATACTGCTTGGGCTAACTGTCCCTTATTTCCTGGAAATATTGCCTGTATGTAGCAGCTCTATAAAGTTAAAAGTTCGATTCTACAATATACAGTACTGTAGAAAACTCAATTATATCTACAATATAAAGCATAAAGGAGGACTTTACTCCCGACTGTTCGTGCATGCTATTTCCTAAAAAATCATGGTGAATTCTTTTTAAATGGAATGTCATTAATCTGAAATACGGAAATAAGAAGCAGGGGTGGAATTTTTGTTTTCTACTGAACTATTGTTTTTGGAACCCAACAACCCAACCCAACACAATCGCTTCAATTAATTTCCTGTACCTGAAAGAACTAAGAGGGTGACTGAATTTACATGCCACAAAGCTATTAATTACCTTAAAATTTCTGAAAAGTTTTTTTGAAAACACTCTATACTTTTAGTTTTGCAAACTCATTCACCATCAAGTATTCTACACCTGAGTCCAGTTCTGCTATTACTGCTATGCTGTATTTGGGATAACTGTCATTATCTCCACAGTCAGATCTGGGAGATGTCAGGGGAAAAAAAGATTCTTGCCTTCCAACAGTATTTGTCCACTTACAAATCATAATCCACAGTCGAGGTGGTTTTCCTAGAACAAATAATTCCCTGGAGAACAGGACAATCAAAAAGTGCCATTTTATATTACCCTTTTCCCCTACCATATCCTGATTATAGCATTGTTACTCAACAAACAGTATTTTACAGGGTGCTGAAAAGGAAATTGCATTTTTTTTTCCTTTAGTTATTTTCCCCTCTCTGTTCTGTGTAGCTTTTACAGTGCTACTGCTTTTATAAAGTATTTTTATGTACTAAATGGGTTTTCTGTTCCTAATCCCAAAACATCTAAATGGTGCTTTATTGGAAACCAAACCAACAGCACTCTGGTGGCAAACATTCATAACGAATTTCTAAACTAAACAAAAGAGGAACAAAGATAAGGGTCAGTGTAAGGATACTCAGTTATCTGATCATATTTCAAAGCAGCAACTTTTTTGCACAAGCACAGATGCTGACAGCATAATCTGGATCTGTCTTGATATGAACTGTGGCTATTAATTAAATCTTGATGATTTAAACATTTGAGTTCTACAGTTACACTGTCTTTATTGCAAAGTGACATTTGAATGGTAATGAAGCACTTTCAAAAGGTGCTCAGTGTCATCGCTCAGCAAATGAGACTTTCATGCATGTGCTGAGACAACATACTGGTTGCACTGCTTAGAGCAAGAAATCAATTGAACATAGCAGAATTTTTTTCCCAAAACTTACACCAACAATCACATAAGCATTAAAAATGAAACTGATGAGAATTTAGCATAAACAATATAAGAAGTAAAATCAGTTAAGTGAAACAGCTTATTTCATCACATTAATAGGAAAAGCAAATTTTATTATTCAACAGATATGTAAAACTGGAAATTATATACATGATAGGAGAAGAGGGGGATGGAAGCCCTTAAACAAAACCTGCAAGTATGTTTAGGTAGTTCCTTGGGCTTTTTAATAATGAGCTACTATATTTAGGTTATGTTTATGGAATTTTAACATTATGCCTTCCTTAATTCTCATTTTTTTCTGTCACAGATTAAATTTAGCCTGGGTCTAAATGATTAAACTGAGAACAAAGAAACCTCACTGGAACAGTAATTTGACCTTGTTTTTCTTACATTTCTGAGAAAATCCTAGCAACAAACTACAGAATAATTTTCTCCTTTAGTACAAACTTTAATATACTATAGATTTGATCTGAATGAAAAAATTCCTCCCTATTTAGATACTTCTACTAAATGAAACTATTTCAACATGAAAGATTACGATGGCAAATAAATGCTGAGTCCTAATGTTTTGTATCACCAAGAGGTTCAAATGCTTTGAAGAAATGAAATAGTGTTTTGGCAATTTAACAATTCTTAGCTTGTCAGACAGCCTGTAATAACTGTCCACCACAGCTGGGAGGTAACATAAAAAAAAAAAAATTGCAGGTTGAACAATCCCATTTCATGCCCAGCTATAGCTAGGAGAGACTTTAAACATTGCTAAAACCAGTGACAGTGCAGATTAATGTGAACATAGAGAATGCTGAGTGACAGGTACAAATCTGGATCCAGCAGCTGGTGCTATCAATAGAAATTATATCCATAGGAAAAAGCATGCGGGTGACTCACAAGACAGATATTTCCTCAAAACATATCTTAAAAAACTCAGGAACAAATATGCTGTTAGATAATTTAAAGATTAACAAAAATTTGAACAAAAGAAAATATGCTATCAAACGCCTACAAGAAGGAAAAATGGTCAAATTCCTACACAGTTACTTGCCTCCTTATTTTCTGAGCTTTAAAAGAAAATTCCTAAATGCATGCTTCAAGTACATTCAAAGAATAAACATATACATTCAGCAAACTCCCTCTAATATCTTGTCAAATAAAATTATGAACAGTATAAACACTTCAAACTCCTCTAAGCTTTGCTGTTAAATGCCATTTCTAAGCAGATGAACTAGTTCCATATTTGAACGTCTTACCCTCTTCATCATTTCAGTTTATGAGAGGTTTGGATATCTATAATTTTAACTTCTGAAAATTATTTCTAAGTACAACCAAGACTGTAAAATTGATGCTGTGGTATAAAATCACCAGCCATGTTTTCCAGTAGTGGAACTATTCACCCAAGAAACAGGCACAGGTTCAATTTGGCAAAGTTAAACGACAGTCATTTTGCAGAAATGAACGTTTCTTTGTGCATTGTTGACTGTGAATGGAGACCATTATTTTTCATTGCCTAGATACTGATGCAATTTTCAAAGCTAAATGAGCATTAAAACCATTCATTCCACGCTTCTGCAATGAACAATCTAAGATACCTAATGGCAAAATGAGACATTCCCTTTAATCTTTATGAAGATATTGTACCCTCCTGAGGTAAAAATGAGAAAGGAGGGGATAAGCTTGATGTATTTTTGATAAATGTTTCCCCCAGAAATGGGAGAAGTCTTGTATGCGCAGATGCAGCAGCCTGCCTGACTGAAGATCAAATCATCCTGATGACTGTCCCACAGCTTCTCCCCTTGGGCAGGCCAGTCTCTTTTCATTCCTCTGCTTTATTGGAGATGAGATTTTGGTGCCAATATAGAGAGGAAATATGTTTCACCAAAGGGCACAATTTATACACATACGAATGGGTTTCCAAGTATTTGCCTCTGAGATCAGCTCATATTCTAGCTACGCTGCTCTACAACAGGACCAGAGACAGTATTTTCTGGACAAGTTACTTTACTAATACACTATTTTCTCCTAGATGTACTTGAAATCTACCTCCTTTCAAGATACTTGACTACTGAGTAACAGAAGATAGTATGAGGCCATAAAATTTTAATAGAAATGTATTAACAAAAAATGGCATATAACACTTCTAATTATTAATTAATGTAATTGCCACTAAAAGTGAAAGACCTTATAAGTTAGAAAATTCCACAAAATAATAGACATTAAGGAACAGCATAAGTTTTGAACTACAGATTATATTTGTCATGCATGTAATGAGATCAAATATCTTTTCTGTAAGACCATTTCCCAAACTATATTCTTGAAAGCTTTAGAGAGGCTTAAAATCAGCTGCCTATTGCTGATTACATGTCTCCATGTATATGGAGACTGTTTTTTAAAACAAAAAATGAAAACCAACCACAACAATATCAAGCTTTGGCACTACCTCAGGGTAAGTTAAGCATTTGTGCTCCTTGCATCTAGTACCATTCAAACACTGCAGGCCACACAGCTGTAGCACGTCTTTTGAGTGAGAGAAAGTTTTTCTTCCCACTGTAAAGAAGACTTAGAGAAAGAAAAAAAAAAGAAAAAAACGAACAAACAAAGAAAAAAAACCAAAAAAACCAAACAAAAGACCCCACACAGTTTTTTTACAGCATTCCTCCTGAAATTTCCCAAGGTGGGAAAAAGCTATATTCATCTAGAGTAGAACAATCCTCTGATTTGTATCACAAACCTTATCAAACACCCTCTATCTCAGCCTTGGGCCAGAGCAGCAAATAGGGCCCTAAAACTCACAGCTCAAGTCAATGGAAAGCAAAACAAACCAAACAAAACCCATGAAATGAGTAAACTTCTGGGTTCAGAAATCACGAGACATACTTTGTAACTTTCAGACCTTGTTCTTGATTTTAGCAAACCCAGTACAGGGATTCTTTGGGATGCTTTGAACTGATCTTACTGACAATATTAGCTCTGTTACCATTTTACCATTTAACAGAATTGGAGAGATATATGTGGTATCCAGCTTCCTATATTAAAAAAAATATTTAAATTACACCAGCAGGAACATAATTACTCAGAATTATATCTGCCTATGTTTACAGGCAGATTATTTTTGAAGTTTGATCTCAACACTATCTTATAATTCCACTGACAAAATAAGTATTTACCACAGAAATACCTTTCTCTGATATTAATAATCCACTAACACCCTCACAAAACTGACTTGAAAAATCCTTATCCAGTTTGTTACCTCAATTGCTATGTTACCTTGAAAGAGGCAGATCTGTACTGCTACTTGGCATTAAAACTCACAGTCATCACTGAGGAAATCCATATACTTTTTCACCACAGCAGGTTGATTTGTCTAATATTCTAGATAGCAGTTCTTCCCTTTTCTGTGTCTTCCTTTGTTTGCTTCTTTTTTCCTGTTTGTTTGTTTGGGGTTTGGTTTTGGGTTGGGTTTTTTTAATTGGTTTTTGTTTTGGGGGGTTTGTCTGGGGGTGGTTTTTTTTTTTGTTGCTGTTGATTTTTTTCCTTCCCTTAAAGAAGTCAGAAAATAAAATTGAACTTTGGCAGCTGGTATGCAGCTTGGTATAAACCATGCTACTTCCACATTTAAAACAGAGCTCATTTTTGGGTAATACACCTCTCTCTGACACACTGCAAGTAACATGCAGAGTTAATAGCTGTCTCTTAAGTCTTTGTAGTAATACTGTCTGTTGACTCCAGAAACTTAAACAGGAAATCAGTCTGCTTCTGCTGACTTTTACTAGTTTTTACCAGCTGTAAATATTATTCCTTGGTTTTATTCCTATTTTCATATTTTGTTTCATATTTTGTGGGTTTTTACTTAAATCCTATTTAATTTTCCTTCTTTCATGTTCAGTAGTGAGTGAGTAACAAAACCCTGGAGACTTCATTAAAATTGAGGGGAACTTTGCTAGTTACAGTGCTTAGTCACACCATCTCTACCTGATGTACCACCAGATGATGGCTGGACAGTCTTGAGGTGACTGCCTTACAGGGACAGAAAATCCCAAAATGAGTCATCAGTACGTGCAGAATTGCATCTTGTTATCAGACTGTGACACTCCAGTGCCTCCCCTGTTTAAGGGGAGGACTGCGCTGTCTGGAATATCTTGACACTCTGCTTCACTGAATATGACTGCTTCCTCTTGGCACTCCCTTAATATTAAATGATAATATCTCTTGGGTGAGCATTTACTCTATTAACTCAAAGCTATCACCGCAGTCTCTTAATTTCTAGCCCCTTAAGCCTCATCCTACTCGGAAATTGTTGGGAGTCACCTAAAGATGCATCTGTCCAAGGCAAAGAAGCAAATAAAATCAAGTACTTAATTTCTCAGGGCAACACTTAAATGCACCTGTTAAAAAATGGCCCATCATAAAACAGATGATTCCTTTATAAAACACCATCTTTTAATCGCTCATGTAAAAAAGGGCCTATAAACAGAATGATTCAGAAAAGAGTTTACAGAGGTAGAAACGTAGGAATGATAATCTACAGAAAGATAAGGAAAGAATCTAAGATATATACACTTAAACGCTGTAAAAAATTATTTCCACAAATGGGCTGCTAACACTGCTTTCTGTTTCAGTTGGAGGCATTTTTTAAAAATTAGGCTGAAGCTGGATGTTTGCATTTTTTATAGTTTTCATTCTTTAGAACCTTTTACCGCACTGTAGCTTGTTTAATATAAGGTAGTAAAGGGAAATACCTTAAATTATTCTGGTTTCCTATAGCACCCGTTTAAAAACATTGAATGGTTAATTTATTTAGCTTTACCCTTAATGGTAATTAATAAATAAATCTTATACACAAAACTAACTACTGAATTATGACTATTACTTAGAATATAGTCATAGAATTAAGTTAGATTTTTATCCACATTTGTGAAGATTGTTTGATAAACATTCATACAGACATTCCCTTGATATAAGCAGTTTTTAATCTTAAGTAACTGAGAGCCTTATTTCCTCAGGATCACTGAGTATGCAGTTTTAGAAAAGAGAGAAGAACATCTACTCTTTCATGCACTGTTCACAGTATTCAGGGAATGTGCATTATTTAATAAGCTTATTTAATATTGAGAAAGAAATATGAACTCTCAATCATTTACTCCAGGCATTAAGTCAGATGTGCCAATGAGCTAGACCTTCAAACTGTGCATGATGTTTTCCCCTTTAATCAGTGAAGAAAGCATGAGTCTTCTGAAAGCCAACGTATTGATCTGATCAAGGAATTGCTGAGGCTGCTGCAAAGGAAATGATACGAATATATATTTGGAGCAGAAGTATATAAGGGTATAAAAAAATTCCAGTTCACCTTTCTCTGTAGTTTTCCTATTTTTTTGTCTTTTCTTCCCTGAAAACTGCCTTAGCCATCAGAATGCTGTTACACATGGTGTGAGCAAATGAAGAATATGGAAACAGGAGAGTGACACTGGCTGTCTATGAATATTGGGAGTTGAAGGATTTTTTGAGGAGTGAAAACATGGGTTATTCTGGAATAACTTGACAGAAACAGGAGAGAGATCTAAATGGCTGTTTTGGGCCATTCTATGGAATTTGCATTTTCATTTGTCTGACATGTCCAATTTTCTTTCTCTTGGGAGAAAATTTTACCAGTTGAATTTTTGTTAACCACAAATACCCACTTCAAAAATCACAATACTGTGGTTTAGCACTACACAGCCTCAGAACAAGCAGTAATTTAATTACAAATTAATTCCAAGTATATGTATATGTAATTATTAAAATAGTTGTCTCCCAACTGAAAATTCTAGATATTTTCTTTACAACTTCGGACAAGTTAATATCAATGCTGTGACTTTCTTTCTGTCTTCATTAATATATTTGAATAAAGGACCTTTTCAAACATGAAAACCAACTCAGCCTCTTAGTATATTTTAGGCCAGTATGGTATTTATGACGTATGAGTCAGAGGATCTCAAGTGCTGCATTTAAGATACTCGTCACTAAATCTGATACAAAAAAGTTAAGTGGGCTAAGCAGATGCCATTAGGATAAGTAAATGAAATATAATGTCAGATGTTTCTAGAAGTATGAACATGAACTACAATTTACAAGACCTAAAAGCCTTACCTTGGAGACGGTGAACGAACCTACAGTAACAGACAGAAATCCGGATTGTTCATTTTCTAGGAATCCTAAAGCTCAGCAGGTGCTATTGCTTGTGTCTTACAGCTAGAGTAGATACTTCTGAGAGCTTCTTTGATCACTAACTTTTCTACATATCTCTAGCTAGGACTTGAAAATTTTAAGATACACTCCATAAACCTCTAAGATTATTTAACCTTTTGGTACAAACTTAATGGATATGAACACGGAATGGAAGATTGAAGGGAGAACAAGTATGCAAAGACACAGGACAATGGACTCTTTCAAAGTAATTTTCTCCCCTATGGCATCCTAGACAGTCTGTGAAGGCAGAAATCAGACTTTGCTCTCTGCCAATATTTATAAAGCTTATTTAAGCAGCTCAGTATGAAGTCTTAAATAAAAAATTTTATGTTAATTACTATACAGAATGAGACTACTCATCAGAGTACCAGTGCCAGAGTAGCCATTTTTAAGTAGAGAGATAGCAGATAGTTAGAAGCTGATTTATAAATGGAAGCATGGCCTACGTCTCTTCATTCTTTTCATATAATATCATAGCTAGCTGCATTCACCATGTCTACTTGTTTTTATTTTATTTCTTTTAAGACCTTGGCCTCATGCTCGTTCAGAATTAATCGTACTAATGTATGGTTTAGTTAAGAATCTTTGTTTTTCCTGTGAGCAAGATTAAACAGAGATGTCAGCCTAGTTTTTCTTTTCATTCACTTTTCAGTTGTCTACATTTAGCCTCTTTTAACAATCTGTTCTCAAATATGGATTCTAATAATTCCAGTTCTCAATCTGTTTTGGTTTTGGTGGGGTTTTTTTATATCATGCAGCTCTGAACCCGTCTGTGTTCACGAGGTTTATTTACTCACAAAGTAGCATTCCTTTTTGCTTTAGACGACATGAAGCATTCAAGCCTAAACTAGTCACTAGGCTGTCTTTATAGCCAGTGGAAAAAATTCCAGAGGGCAACCCATGACCTTACATTAGATGTCTAAGATGGTATGAATTGCTGTCCTGAGCAGTAGTTTCCCTTGACTATAAAGCAAGCCTAGGGTGACTTTGGCAAATCTTGTGACGGTTAAAGTAAAATGAATCCCAACTATATAATCTCAACTGGAAAGAACATTGCTAGTGAAGGTTACTGAAAATTTTTAAAAATTATGTATTTTCTTTAGACTGCTCTTTTTGCACATCAATGCCATTCTTTACTCTGAGCTCCGTTGAAAAGTGACCATGGGATTTTACCAAATTCTTTTAGATTCCTATATTACGTCTGGTTTGAACTACTCCCTCTTACATGCTCTATCAACAGTGAATTTATTCTGCCAGTGGATATCCCCTTCTTTTCATTTTCAAGATCTCTGGAGATCCTCAGTTATTCCTGTCTTTGACTAGTCTACATAACTGTGATATCTGCATATTTTAGAACATTACTGATCACTCAAACATTAGTATTCATAAATTTAACATTAACAAAAGTGACTTTTCTCACACTGAAAATAATGTTTATTTTCTGTCAGTTCCAAATAACATCCATCATGACACACCACAGTTATTTGGTTTCCTCATTAGATTATTAGGTTATTAGTTCCTCATTAGATTATTAGATTATTTGGTGTTCCTCATTAATTACTTCTCAGTGCTGTAAGCTTGATTTTTGACAAGCGAGTTTCCTTTAACCATTTTTTGGCTGCTGCTCTTAAGGATATTTATTTGACAACAGAGTGAAAAGTTTCCTTTACAAAGGAATGCTAATCTGCTAGAGAAATATGTATGTCTCCTAATACTCCTCCTTATTTCCAGTTCCACATTCCACCTACATCTCTAAAGACCGTTATGTTTGCGGCACTCCAATCTTCCAGTCTAGTATTTTTTTTTTAATTGAAGAATGAATATTTCTTGATAGCAGTTCAGCCACCTTATAGTACATTTTTTCAGAGCTCTTAATGGTTTACTGCGATGGGACCCAAAATCAGCCAAAGCCCTGAGGTGGACCTGCTTAGGCCTTTAGCACTCCAAAAAAGTTCAAAAGGCCATTAAAAGCAAAGATTAATTTTTTGACCTAAAATCGGGAGCTCACCTTATAAAACAAAAAACTGAAAGCAAGTAGTTAACACAGAATGGTAACATGGTTTAAAAGCTTTTCTCCCACTGCATGTTTTATCTTTGTAGGTGGGTCTGTGCTTTTAGCTAATTCAGGGACTCTGAGTGGTAGGAAAAGCTCCTGTTTCCTCACACTGCTTTTTTCCTGTCCCTGCTCAGCTGCTCCTGAGGAGGAGGAGGAGGTGGATGAGGAGGAAGAAGAAGAGAAGAAGCAAGATGAGGAAGGATGCTTTCACCTCCTTTCAGAGGCTTTTATTTCACCTAATCATTGCTTAAAGGAATATAATATAGAAGTGAGAGCACACAAACAAAACAAATACCATCTGTCCCAGCCGCGCATGGTCAAATTGTCCTTTTCCATTTGTGAAGTTTTTCATAGCATATTCTCTGTTCTTGACAGACGAGCTGAGGAGACGGGCCTTGCTTTAACGGAAATGCATTTGATTTGACTGAGCTGCTGAAATAAACCTGGATCATCTGGATTTGGAACCAATCTCTAATGTTTTGCTCAGAAGCAACAAAAAATTTGAGTTAAAAGCCAGCACACTGAAAAATTTAACAAAGGCATGGCAACAGACCTTACGGACCTTCTTAACTGCTTCCAAATGTATAATAATGTGGCTTGGTATAGCCTACCTTAAAGTAACTTTCATTACTTCCCATGTGCCATGACCTGATAATATGTAATGGACTGACATTGCAGTGTGGCGGTTTTGTAGTAACTTGTTCATAGAATCACAGAATCATCTGGTTGGAAGAGACCTTTAAGATCATCGAGCCCAACTGTTCACCCTGCACTGCCAGGGTCCCTAAACCATGTCCCTCAACACCACATCCACATGTCTTTTAAACACTTCCAGGGATGGGGACTCCACTGCCTCCCTGGGCAGCCTCTTCCAATGCTTAATGACCCTCTGCGTAAAGAAATTTTTCCTGATAATCAACCTAAATTTCTCCTGATGCAACTTAAGGCCATTTCCTCTCATCCTGTCATTCACTGCAGGGGAGAGGAGACTGACCTCCACCTCCCTACAACGTCCTTGCAGGTAGTTGTAGAGAGAGATAAAGTCTCCCCTGAGCCTCCTTTTCTCCAGACTAAATCCCAATTCCCTCAGCCACTCCTCATAAGACTTGTGCTCTAGACCCTTCACCAGCTTCGCTGCCCTTCTCTGAACCCACTCCAGCACCTCAACATCCTTCTTGAAGTGAGGGGCCCAAAACTGGACACAGTATTCAAGCTGCGGCCTCACCAGTGCTGAATACAGGGGGACAATCTCTTCCCTGCTCCTGCTGGCCACACTATTGCTGATACAAGCCATTGGCCTTCTTGGCCACCTGGGCACACTGCTGGCTCATATTCAGTCGGCTGTCAACCAGCACCCCCAGGTCCTTTTCTGCTGGGCAGCTTTCCAGCCACTCCTCTCCAAGCCTGTAACACTGCAGGGAGTTATTGTGAACCAAGTGTAGGACCCAGCACTTGGCCTTATTAAACCTCATATATTTGACCTTGGCCCATCGATCCAGCCTGTCCAGATCCCTCTGTAAAGCCTCCCAACCTTCAGGCAGATCAACACTACCTCCCAACTTAGGGTCCTCTCCAAAATTACTGAGGGTGCACTCAAACCCCTCAACCAGATTGTTGATAAAGATGTTAAAGAGGACAGGCCCCAATACTGAGCCCTCAGGAACACCACTGGCGACTGGCTGCCAGCTGTATTTAACTCCATTCACCACCACTCTCTGGGCCCAGCCATCCAGCCAGTTTTTTTATCCAGGAAAGTGTACACCCATCCAGGCCATAGGCAGCCAGTTTCTTACTTGCTTATGTATTTTGAAAGTAAAAAAAAAAAAAATTCCATCTGCAGGAGGATCTCAAGAGATTAGATGTTCACATTGTTCACACAATTAGATGTTCTAATTGTATCTGGACCACTATAGTGCCATTCAATTTGAAATGAACTTGTAAACTGAAATTAGTTGAAGGAAGCCAAGAGCTCCGTGCAATACTGTGGTATTTGCAACAGAAATGGATTTTTTCTGACAGGAATCATAGAATTGTTTGTGTTGGAAGGGATCTTCAAAGGTCATCTAGTCAAACATACATACACACAGAGAGTGAGTAGGGACATCTTCAACTAGATCAGGTTGCTCAGAACCCCATCCAACCTGATCATGAATGTTTCCAGGGATGGGGCATCTACCACCTCTCTGGGAAACCTGTTCCAGTGTTTCACCACCCTCACCATAAAAAATTTCTTCCTTACATCTAGTCTAAATCTCCACTCTTTTAGTTTAAAACCATTACCCCTTGCCCTATTGCAACAGGACCTGCTAAAGTTTTCTCCCCATCTTCCTTAAAGGCCCCCTTTAATTACTGAAAGGCCTCAATAAAGTCTTCTCGGAGCCTTCTCTTCTCCAGGCTGAACAACCCCAACCCTCCCAGCCTTTCTTCATAGAAGAGCTGTTCCAGGCCTCTTATCATTTTCACGGCCCTCCTCTGGACTTGCTCCAACAGGTTCATGTCCTTCTATTTCTGAGGACTCCAGAGATGGACACGGTAATGCAGGTGAGGTCTCACCAGAGCGGAGTAGAGCAGAAGGATTACCCCCCTCAATCTTCCGTCCATGCTTCTTTTGATGCAGCCCAGGATACGGTTGGCGTTCTGGGCTGTGAATGCACATTGTTGGCTCATGCCCAGCTTTTCATCCACCAGTACCCCCAAGTCATTCTCCACAGCGCTGCTCTCAATCCCTTCATCGCCCAGCCTGTACTGATAAACGGGGTTGCCCCGAACCACGTGCAGGACCTTGCACTTGGCCTTGTTGAACCTCATGGATCCACTCCTCCAGCTTGTTCAGGTCCCTCTGGATGGCATCCCACCCCTCAGGCATGTCAACTGCACCACTCAGCTTGGTGTTATCTGCAAACTTGCTGAGGATGCACTCAATTAGACTATCTATGTCATTGTATAGTACTGGTCCCAGTACAGAGCCCTGAGGGACACCACTTGTCAACGAACTCCATCTGGACATTGAGCCTTTGACCACTACCCTCTGGATGAAACCACCCAAACAATTCATTATCCACTGAACAGTCCATCCATCAAATCCATATCTCTCCAATTTAGAAAGAAGGATGTGGTGGGGGACCATGCCAAAGGCCTTACAGTAGTCCAGGTAGATAGCTAACATACCTGTAGAAGGCCTTCTCATTTTTCTTTGCAGCCCTTGCCTAGTTCAGCTCCAGCCATGCCTTGGCCTTCCTGACCCCACCCCTACACAACTGGGCAGTGTCCCTATACTCTTCCCAGGATACCTGTCCCTGCTTCCACTGCCTGAGCAGTTCCTTCTTGCCCTTTGGTTTGACCAGCCGGTCTCATCTCATCCATGCTGGTCTCTTTCCCTCCTTGCCAGATTTCTTACACCTGGGGATTGAGAGCTCTTGCACTCTATGGAAAGCATCCCTAAAGACCTGCCAGCTCTGTTCTGCTCCCTTGTCCCTAAGTGCAGTTTCCAAGGGTCATACTGACTAACTCCTTGAAAAGCTGGAAGTTTGCTTTCTTAAAATTCATGGTCCTGACTTTACTCTTGGCCTGACACGTATACCTCAGGACTGTGAACTCCACCACGGCAGTGGAGTCACTGCAATCACTGCAGCCCAGTCTGCCTCCAATCTTGACACTATTCGATAATCTTGGTTAAAGATGTTGGCCCTCCTTTCTTCACATATCTGCTTCCTGTATGGAATGTGTTTGTTGACTTAAATTAGAATGTTATTACAAATTACAAACAAGACCTCACTTGTTTTCAAACTCGTGTTGGTACAGTAGAATTAATGCTAAGACAAGACAACAACAACTACATAGTTCATTCCTTTCAGTTGAGATCAACATAAATGTCCCTAAGTTCCAAGTTCATAGCCAGTCAGACACAGTTTACTCTAACCCCCCGAGGATAACTACACTAAACCAGAATTATGGCAGATACATTCCTTCCTTCTTTGTGAAAATAAGAAGTTATTCCTTGCTGATAACAACCTTCAGTCTCCATCTCACTGAGCTCAAGTATTCTGCACAACAGTGACCATATCCTTTTATGATGGTTGACAGAGCAAAGAGAGGATAAACTCACATCAATATGTCAAGGCACACAGCTAGATAGTCAGAATAAACCTATAAATTCATTTTAATTTTCTCAGTTTCTTTCTATTCCTTTGATGGTTATATAATTAAGAACAGATATACTCCTGAGTGCCTAAAAATATCTTACATGTGGGAAGAGAAAGTTAGTCAAATGAAAGACTGATAAGATTATGCAGTTATCTAGACTAGCCAGTGCACAACACGGTTTCTGATTCAATTGGAAAGTTGTTACTGATTACCATTTGAAGCCATGAATATGTAGAGACACAGTCTATTTGAATGTGTCTTAAAACATTTTCCAGTGGGTTTTTTTTCACTTTTTTCAGAGGACAAACAGATCAGAATGCAGTACAATATACCAAGCAGCACAGGGTGTGTTTTTTAAATAAGTTCATCTTTTAATTTTGTCTTAAAAAGGACATGGAAAAAACATTTCAAGAAAGGTACTGTCTTTTATTTATAAAGTTGTGCAGGGTCTAGCATAATGAAGGACTGACAACTGGAAGAAGCTTTAAGTGGTACCACAGTACAAACAGTAAACAACAGAAATAATAAATCACTGGATACAAGCTAAAGTTCCCCCTACTGCCTACTGAAATGTTTTAAACATTTCAAGACTGCTAGAGTTCCTTTTCAGTGAGTTCTTTGACATGTCTCCAATACAAGGCTGTGCCTTGCAGGGGCTAGTGTTTACAGTCCTGTCAATCTAAATATGAACCAGACAACAATAATAAATATTTATTATTGCACAGAAAGTTTGATTTCCAACAGGGACAGTCCAACAATTTCCCTGCTTTATTCTGCCAACTAATTTCTAAATGGCCAGATTTTCTAATTCTAGTGACTTGCTGAAGAACTGACTGACATATAGGTAAGGAAGATGCTAACGGGAAATCTGAAAGAATGTATTGACACCAAAAGTTTTGCTATCAGACAAACATATATTTTGAATTTGTTCATTACATACAACTAACTAATACTTTCCTGGCATTATGAAAGTGCAGCTATAGAAAGATAATTGAATAAGGAAGATACTAAGCAAAGATGAAATGTTTAGAAAATAGCTTTTCAAATCTTTTTTGTGTTGTTGAATTTTTAATAAAATGCAGTGAATTTTTAATAAAATTGCAGAAGCATTTATGAATACTAGTAAGTGGAATTCAGTTGCTAAGAATTTTCATATTTGATGTTTGTTATTATTTGAGTATACTGGCTGGAAACTCTCCTGTGCTGAAAACAAAGTTTGAAAAATAAATCTGAATAACATTTTGAAATTGTCACACATAGAAAAATTGATGTAAGAAACCAAGGGCTTAAATTATTTTGGCACCTAATAAGAGGGTTTTTTTAAAAAACATTACTTATCTGTCCATGCAGATTATTATCACATCATAACATGTGCAAAGACTGTTCTTTGGGAGAACAGAATAGTAAAAGAGATAATGTGAACAAAATTAACATTTCTCAAGCTATTATGTATATCATTATTATCTTAATTAGCATGAGTTTCTAAATTATCATTTGAAACACTTTATAACCTGGAAATGTTCTAACATTTACCCACAGTTCATAGTATCCCGATGAGTATTTTCTGAATTGTATTTAGAGTCTGAAATTTTACATTTAGACCTTGAGATATCATTATGAAGAAGTCCAACATGTAAGGCATACTGAGTGTGTTAAACCAGAGACAAGATAACCAAGCAACAGAGATATTCTGGAGGAAGAGGAGCAGCCTAATCTGGATTGTGATAAAGTAGCAACTCTATAGTACATACTTGCAATTTCTGATTTTCAATAGGTCATAAATTTGATAGAAGAAATTCCTATTTCTTACCTACATTTCCAGTCATTAAGTATGAATTCTGAAAGTCCATCATTCCCATTCCAACAATGTGTATAAAATCTTCAATCACTTGCATTAACTCCACCGAGCCTGGATAGATCTAACAAAGGAAGGTCAGACATGTCATTAACTATATCTAAACCTCTACAGCAGTAAATTCAAATAAAATCTAAATGTCATCAAATGAATTGTGGGACTTAACAGTCAAACTGCTCTTTTCATGTTTCAATAACAAACATTTTCTGTCACTGTAAAACAACCATTTTGTCATTAGATCCTCATGTGAACAGACACTACTTCCCATAAAGTTACATGAAATCAGCTTTGCACTGGAACTACGGACTGTTTGCTCTAAGTCACTGCACTTACCAAAAGATTTTTTACTGGTTATTACTTCCATTAATGGTTAAAGCATTTCATATTCCAGAATAATTCTAATTAAAATATTCTTCATTCCTCTGGAAGATATCTTCAAAAACTTCAGAACTATTGACACAAAGAGCTGAATGCAAATCTTACCATGGCCTCTCCAGCATGATAAATCTTTGTTGCTTTAATCAATATTTAAGTAATATAAATTGTTACTGGTAGCACTATTTTCATTGCTGATGTGGAGTAGTAGAATCATAGAATAGCAGAGGTTGGAAGTGATTCCCTGTGTGTACTGCTTTATATCAGCTCTTAACAAAAGGCAAGTATTAAAGTGAGTGCTGCTTATCTGAATGTATATAAGCTGTAATTAATGGTATCAAGTATTAGCATGTTATCTAGAAAAAAGGATGTGCCAAGGCATTACTGCCAGATACCTGATAGAAAGTCAGCAAGTTGCTGACAGTGAGTAAGATTTTTTTTTCAGAAAAGAATCCAGAGAACAGGGTAAGATATCTATGCCAACAATAGAGTTCAAGAAAACCTTGCAAGCTGGCAAAAATGTTGGCTAGACTGCCCCTTGGTTTGCAATATTTCATTATCAAAAATAAGTCAGCTGGACGTCTGAACCAGAAACAGAATCATTTGTACTCTTTTTCTAATGAATCAATAGTGTTTGCACTAGATTGCATTCACAGTACATAATGACTTGAACACATTATTTTCAAGTTCAATTCTGATCTTGATTTTGACATAAAAAGGTCTTTGCACAGGATGTAGTAATTTCAAATAATACTGTTTCTGTTTTAAAATCCAATTCTATTTAGCTATAACGTTTCTGTTTTACCCAAAATATGCTAGAAAATAGTATTTTGTATAGGAAACCTCTTCCCCCCGCCCAATATTGAAGGAAAAAAAGAATGTTAGGAGTCCAGCTCATCCTTCCTAGCATGTATGAAGAGCCACTTGCTTCGATATTTTCTTTGAGATGGCTTATGTAACCGCCCAAAAACAGTAACAAGATCAGTGGTTTTTTCCAGATGCCATAACTCAGGAGTCTTAAAATTTAGTGAATTCCCCAGCTTCGTCACCAGTCAGCTATGGCCCCACTACTCCTGCATTCAGCTCATCTTGGTGCTTGCTTGTGTTCGTGTCTGTCTACCAGTGCTGTACTCAGGTCTACAAGACAATGAATTACCAGGCAGAGAGAAGGAGCTACATAAAAGTAGAAATAACTTGCCTCCTCCCCCTTTTTCAACATAGCTTATTCTACCAGTGGCAATGAGGGAAGAGAACAGAAGATTTGTTCTTCCCTCTTTTACCTCCACGTTCTCACCATTTCCTCTCAGCTGCTGTCATCCCCTGATCTTTGTGGGACTCATGGTGGACATGGCACAGGCAAGCAAGGCAGGGTGGAGGTAGGATAAGACTGATAACATAAGGACTGGTATCCTGTCTGTTCATTAGTGCGGCTACAATAGCTGCTTAATATTCATTCATTAATCTTGGTACGGTTTATGGAAACTGCCTACATGCATGTGATTTTGCTGCTTCCATCCACCACTACTAACGAAAAAGACATACTTTGTCTATTTTTGTAGTTGGCTCTTATACAGAGGAACAAAAAAGCAACAAAAGGAAAACATGATTGGTTGGCTAAATTACAATGGGTCAGCTGCAGCATCAGATGTCTACTGCAAGGCAAGAAGTCCTGATCTTCCCATTCTTAGTCATATTATAAAGACAAACTTAAAAAAATTAAGTTAAATAGCTTCAAAGGCCTTTGAACACTTACTATTTTACTGATAACCACATAAAAAGTGAACAAATTTCAAGTATCTGTATAAAACAGTGGCAATGATCATACGAGAGCAGACAAAAGATCTGTGTAAGCTGTTTTGCCTTTGATGGTGGGAAAGAGCACCTCTAAGGAAGAGTATGAAGGGGCATGCACATAGTGATACTTCTATTGGAATTCTTTCCCAACCTTTAGCACTTTCTTGTAAAACGACTTTCTTAAGCAAGAACAGGGTCTTCCCATGAACAGTCCTATACTCACTTTTCTTTCATTAATTGTCTATCTACTTTTTTAACTCATGTACTTTCAGTGGGAAGTTCTGCTACCTGATTTGCTGTAGAAAAAGTATCTCCTACTAGTCATTCTGAATCTGCCACTATCATGGCTTGGCTTCGCGGACGAAGATTTGGGAAGGGCTTTGCCCACGCTTATTGCAAGCGCGTTGATGGCTGAAAAGGCCAATGCGGGATAGGCAAGACCGGTTGCAAAGAGCACACCGGAGGGTCTCCTTGGGTGGTATAGTCGAGGCACGGTTCTTTCTGCGCTGTCTTTTCTCCTCGAGCTTGATTCTACGCGTGCTCTCAAAGGAGACAGCAGCGTTATGTATGGTGTGTCTCCAAATCTCCCGATTGGAGGCCAGGGTGGACCACTGATGGTGGTCAATATGGCCTAGGCTGAGGTGTTGTTTCAGGGAGTCCTTATATCTCCTCTTTGGAGCTCTTCTCTTGCGGCAGCCGGTGGCAAGTTCACCATAGAACACGATCTTAGGGAGGCGGTGATCCGCCATCCTGGAGACGTGCCCTGCCCAACGCAGCTGCGTTTTCAGCAACATGGCCTCAATACTGGTGACGTCTGCCTGTTCAAGGACAGCAACGTTAGTCACGTAGTCAGTCCAGTGGATGTTTAGGATTGTGCGGAGGCAGCGCTGATGGAAGCGTTCGAGGAGTCGCAGATGGTGGCGGTAGATGACCCATGATTCAGACCCGTACAGAAGAGTAGGCAGTACCACGGCTCTGTAGACACTGATCTTTGTACTTTTCTTCAGGTGTTTATTGCACCAGACTCTTTATGGAGTTTTCCGAAAGCTCTGTTTGCCTTTGCTATTCTGTTGTCGATCTCTTTGTCGATCGTGGCATCTGAGGAGATGATGCTACCCAGATAGCTGAACTGCTGGACTGGCTGAAGCTCTGACTCGCCAATGGTGATGTGGGGATGATGGTAATCATCTTGTGGTGCTGGTTGGTAGAGAACTACTGTCTTCTTCAAGCTGACTTCCAGCCCAAAAAGCTCAGCCGCCTCTGCAAAGCAGGATGTTAAGCGCTGCAGAGCTGCTTCTGTGTGGGCAACAAGGGCGGCATCGTCAGCAAAAAGCAGCTCGCGGACAAGGTGATTCAGGGTCTTGGTGTGGGCCTTCAGTCGCCTTAGGTTGAAAAGGCTCCCATCGGTACGATATCGGATATAAATGCCGTCTTGTTCGTCGAGGTCTGCCGTGGCCCTTTGGAGCATCATGCTGAAGAAAATTGTGAATAAAGTTGGTGCGAGAACGCAACCTTGTTTCACACCATTGGCTATTGGGAAGGGCTCAGAGAGTGCATCGCCATATCTGACTTGGCCGCGCTGCCCCTCATGTAACAGGATTATCATTTTGAGGAACTTGGGGGGACATCCTAATCGTTCCAAGATCTGCCACAGACCTTTTCTGCTCACAGTGTCAAAGGCTTTGGTGAGATCAACGAAAGTTACATAGAGACCCTTGTTCTGTTCCCTACACTTCTCTTGCAGTTGTCTGAGAACGAATACCATGTCTGTGGTACTTCTGTTGGCTCTGAAACCACACTGACTTTCAGGTAGAAGTTCTTCTGCGATAGCGGGTACCAATCTGTTCAATAATATTCTTGCGAGAATTTTTCCAGCAATGGAGAGCAGAGTTATGCCTCGGTAGTTTGAGCAGTCTGACTTTACTTCTTTTTTCTTGTACAGGGTGATGATGATTGCATCACGGAGATCTGGTGGTAGTTCGCCTTGTTCCCAACAGCGCACAACTAGCTCGTGAAATTTAGCATGGAGCGTTTGGCCTCCATGTTTCCAGATTTCAGGCGGGATTCCGTCGACCCCAGCTGCCTTGCCGGTTTTCATCTGTTGTATGGCCTTAAGGGTCTCTCCCATAGTAGGGGCTATATCCAATTCATTTTTCACCGTTTGTTTTGGGATGAGCTGGATTCCTGAGTCTTGGACTACACGGTTGGCACTGAAAAGAGTTTGAAAGTGTTCAGACCATCGATTCAGGATGGAGGTTTTATCTGTGAGAAGCGTTTGGCCATCTGCGCTGAGTAGGGGGCTTTGAACTTGGTGTGTGGGTCCGTACGCTGCTTTCAGAGCCTCATAGAATCCTCTGTGGTCACCCAAATCTGCGCATAGTTGAGTCTTTTTTGCTAGGTTGAGCCACCACTTGTTCTGGATGTCTCGAAGTTTCTGTTGGAGTTTACTGCATGCAAGACGAAAGGCTGCTTTTCTTACATGGCAAGATGGTTGAGCGAGGTGTGCTTGGTGAGCAGATCTCTTCTTTGCCAGCAATTCCTGGATCTCTGGATTGTTTTCATCAAACCAGTCTTTGTTCTTCTTTGTGGAGAACCCTAAAAATTCTTTGGAGGACTGCAGGATGCTATTTTTAATATGTTGCCAAAGCGCTTCAGGAGAAGAGTCTAAGGGACAGTCTTCAAGCCTAGTTTGAAGGTTTGCCTGGAAGCTGTCTCTCAGTGCAGCTGTTTGAAGATTGTTAACTTGGAGCCTCCTCCTCAGAATGCCGCCCCTCTTAGGTTTGGGCTTAAAATGGAGGTTAAGTTTGCAGCGCACAAGGCGGTGGTCTGTTTGACATTCTGCACTAGGAATCACTCGGGTGTGACAGACATCGCGAACATTTCTCTGGCGCACTAAGATATAGTCAATGAGGTGCCAGTGTTTAGATCGAGGATGCATCCAGGTTGTCTTCAGGCTGTCTTTCTGCTGGAAGATAGTGTTGGTGATGGTAAGCTGCTGCTCAGCACAAAACTCTAGCAAGAGGCGACCGTTGTCATTGCAGTTTCCAACTCCATGCTTGCCTAGTACTCCTTTCCAGGCTTCAGAGTTCTTACCTACTCGGGCGTTGAAGTCACCAAGGATTATGATCTTATCATCTGCAGGAACCTTTTGAGTAAGGCGGCGCAGATCGGTGTAGAATTTGTCTTTTTCTGTAGGGTCAGCTTGGAGAGTTGGGGCATATACGCTGAAGAGAACAACATGTTGCTTGTTGTGTAGCGGGAGGCGTAAGGAGATAATGCGATCGGAATGACCTGTTGGCAAGTTTTCAAGTTTAGAGGCGATGGAGTTTTTAATCATGAAGCCAGCTCCGGAATGATGACTTTCGGTTTTGGGTTTGCCTGACCAATACAGTGTGTAGCCGGCACCATGTTCTTTAAGGCTGCCTTCCTCATGAAGGCGAACTTCACTGAGAGCAGCAATGTCGATGTTGAGTCGTGACAGTTCGTGAGCAATTATAGCAGAACGGCGTTCAGGACGCCCACTGTCTGCTGTATCGAGCATGGTTCTGATGTTCCAACATGCGAGTGTCAATCTGGACACACCTTTGGAGGCAGGTGTATGCCTTTGTCTCTTTGTCTTTGGTTGACCGCAGAAGAAGATGTCCGTTGGCCGCGGCTAGCCAACCGGATTGGAAGGGAGATGAGCTTTGGTTAGGCCACCTTTTCTAGGCCCCTCTCCATGTGGAGCAAGCAGTGCTCTCCTTGAAAAAGGCTGCTTGGTCATTCAGGATGCTGCCGAACGAGACTGTCATCTCCCGGGTCAGTCTCAAGCGACCAATGTCCTGAACCGCCTGCATGCAGGGTTGGGTCTGCGGCTTCCAGTGACATCTTTCCACCTGCCGTTTCGTCCCTTGCCTGACGCTACAGGGCTTTGCAAACGTGAGTACACCCTTCAAGCCTGCGCGGTGGATTTTTTTTTAGGTGAGGCGCAGCGTGCGCAAGACTGGCCCCACCCTTTACACCTGAGGTTCATCTGCCAGGGCCTAGCGAGCTTGGACGGTGACAGCGAAGTCCTCAGGTCGTAGGTTTGGTTAGAGTATCCTTCTCTTAGATGGATGGCCTTACAGGGCTAAACGAGCTCCATCTGCCCGGGTTTGGAGTTAGAGTTGTCCTTCTCCTAGGATGGTTGCCCGAAGGCTAGTGAGCCCATCCTGCCCGTGGACACACTTTGTCTGACCCTTCAGTTGAGACCTGTCAGGCTTGGGAGACCCTACCAGAGGCATATGCCACCACCAGCATAGCTCTCAACTTCGCAAGGGCACGCAAGCTCTTTCCCCACGGCAAGGGGGTGCCCATGAAAGAGAATCTGCCACTATAGTTATTTTACAAGAAGCACAAGTGAATAGCTTAATCCTTCCTGCATCACATTCTCCAATTCACTCCTGATTTTAAAAGCTTCTATTGCTCATAAGTGCAGTTGACTCTTTTCTCTATGGAAATATCTGCTTTGTTTAATCATTCTTCATACAGAAATGTTTCTTTGCCTTCGACTACATAATTATTTCTCTGAAAATAGTTATCTATTCATCCCCATTGTCATTGTTATTTGTATGTGAATACATTTAATAGTTCTACAGTCATGTTCATGAACATAAATACTAACATTGTCCTATAATGTTCTTGGTATTAGCATGTAGGAAATACTTTTATTCAAGCAAAAATATGGATTTCATTTGAATTTTAAACTTTTTTTATAAACTAATGTTTTTTGTTGGACTTCACTATTTTATAAAGTGCTATCATAATATCTAACTTAGTCCTGAAATTTGTCAGTCTTAAGGATCACAACTTTTCTCCTAAATACAACCTACTAAAAAGATCCATTGTTTACATATCTGTAAGTCCTTTGGTGGCGTTGTATGAGTTCTTTAGGTGAGTTCTGATGTGTTCTGTTTAATGAAAGTATTGCAGCTAGCCCTTAGTAGCATTTTTCAGCTTTCATATGTACTTCATTACAATATGAAAAGGAAAGACATAATGAACAATCCTGTGGAATGCAATGGAAATCTGTTCATCAAGAGAAGTCTCTTATATTCTTAATGTAATTTTAATCTAAGGAATTAGACAGTGGGTCCTGGAATTGCTCCTTTTTGAAAAGGATCAGTTATTCCCAAAATATCATCTCACTCTGGATTTCCTTTCACCTTCAGCAGGGTGTATGTTTAACCTGAATTTTGAAACCATACATTCCACTTTATCATGACTTACTGTAATAAAGTGTGGCTTCTGATACAGTGAATGTCATAATACACATAGTTTTTAAATTGAGGACTTACAAAATGCAAATCTCACCTGTTGTGCATCTTCCCATTTCTCTTTATTTTCTTCATCTAAGAGGTTACTAATGATTTGAAAGAAGTTCTGAAAAATCAATTAAATAAAAGACAAAGTAAAATGACATTCAATGACATATACAGGCATATTCTTAAGTTGACATTACGAAAGTTTTCCTTTCTCTTTACAGATGCAGTTCAGCAGCCTATTTTCTGGCAGCGGAAGAGATAACAAAACAATACATTAGACTGATAAAAGGCACATGTATTTTATGGTTAATTTCTGGCCATATAAGCAGGTTCCTTACTACTGCTTTGTATAAAATAAGAACCATTTTAGACTTGCAAAACTTCTAAATGTGACAGTGTTCGATTTTCAAATTGCTCTAATTCCAGAAACTATGTATTTTGCAAATAACCAAAAAACACTAAGAAAATACTTTTACTTTTTCACTTTTTAATAGTTAGGTTTGCCTCTGTCCTTTTAGTAATTTCAACAGAAAAAGGAATAATTACTTTCTTTAATTAATTTCTTTAATTAACTGTTAATTTCTTCATCTGATTCTCCTATTCACTTAACTATGAACAAAAAACTAAAAGCCATGGCATTTAATTTTTAAATCACGCATTTTAAAAATCACTTTCTTGTGGAGAACTTTCCTTTCCAATTTTGTCTGCTCTCTCTACCAATCTGTATTCCCAGCTTCTTCATCTTTGAAAGCTAAGAATTTGCACAGTCTGTTCTTCTCATCTCTGTATCACTTTCTGTGCAGAATGTCAATTTTGTCTACAGCCTGTCAATTATAATTTATCTGTTCCTTAATAAAAGATACATGTATTTTCCAATGACCTTAGCTGAAGAGTGCAATTAAGATCCTCACAACCTCTGAAAATCCTTTAAGTGGAATATCAACCATAGGACCTTATTGGAACTTGGATTAATGGTCATACCCTCACCTGCATTTACTTTTTAGACATTTTGGGGTGATAAATAGGGTTTAAATAAGTTTTAAGTAAGAAGCAACTTTAACTCACTATTTAATGAAAGTACAAAGCATCTGATTGCCCAGAGACTGAACTGAGAGCGGAAATAACTTCCAGATTTAATGTACTATGGATACTGTGGTTGTGCTTGAAAAGATATTAATTTCAAAATAAGAGATACTACAGATATTTCATGTCTCACAACCACAGAAGTACAACATTGTAGGATACCAAATTGAATAAAACCTGTGAAAACTATTTTTACATGAAAACCATTTTTACATAAAAACATTTCTACCAGTTTAATCTAGACCTAACACTGACTATTTGAAAAGTGAGAGAATCCATCTTTTCCTCATCATTAGGAAGTTAATTATGCTAACCATAAAATTTACATGGATAAAAATTGCTTTAACTTGACAAATTTAATATAGAGGTGACTGACACTTTGGTGAACTTGGGAAAAATGATCTTGTGCATTAATGAGTGCACAATTCCTCTCTCATTGAAGTCAGTAGCAAAATATCCATAAGCTTCAGTAACACAAAGCTTCACGAAAAGAAAGGAAATGGCTCGGCAAGCTCCTGTGGAAATGACAAGTATTCATTGGGACGGAGTGATGAGGATTAAAGACAGGGCATAAATGTTCTCATGGTTTGATCCAATTTGCAGTGATACAGAAGGGAAATTTTCAGTCAAGCTAAGAAGAGGAAAATGTAGCTATGTGTTGCTTATATACCAAGAATACATTTAATCTCTTTCAGGTATTCAGTAGCAAAATAAATCATACCAAAAAGAGTTACATTTAAGTTAATTATAAAGGATTTGCTAGTTTAACCAGGTTGGGAAATCATAATTGTGTAAACACAAATCCAGCTAGGCAAATATACAGCTTTATTGGTCCCCCAAGTAAAAAGAAAAAACAGGGTTTTTTTGGACAAAGCAGTTTTATGGCACTATAACCACATTTACTGTAGGACATCATGATTTTGGCAAAGAGTTTTACTAAGTAGAGTCAGCCTTAAGGCAATTTTGGCTGAGGAAGACACTTTTTAAAGCATGATAGTTCTGTGATTTTTCAGAGCAATATTGTGGAGATGCAGTGGACAGAACTTCTAGCTAACTTTAACTTGTAAAAGGTGCCAGCACTATGGAGTTCAGTGTGAGATAATTTATCATAGAAAGGAGCTGGTTCAAAGCTAGTTTTGTACTACCTTGCAGCCACCGATTCCCCTGTAGAAACAGTCTAAACCTTAATTGCAAAAAATATCCACATCTGCATAATGAGATCTGAGAGTAGCCTAGATTGCTTGAAAATCACTCAGAAGCTATAAATTATGTCATTTTGCTAATAATGTTATGTGTTCATTAAATCTTATGCTTGTTTCAGTCACATGAAAGCATTAAAATGACCAATAATTAATAGAAATAGATATGAAAATGTTTATAAATAATCCTAGACTCAAGAACAAAGAAAATATGAGCACCAACTGATTTACTATGTACTTTGTACTTGCCATTAAACCATAAATTATGTATACAAGCCTAGTGACAAAAATATCTGGCTTCTTGAGATGTTTTTTTTCTTGATTTCTGTCTCTGGTTGATCTCGTATCTATGGTAGCAGTGGAGGCTAAGATGTATGAAGATTTTTCAGTCAGTAATACTGATGCTTTGTCAATTAAACAAAGAGACAATTAAATAGCTGTGCTGCTTCAATAATGAATAGATATGAGATGCACTTCAAAAATGTGACAGGGGAATACAAGTTAAAAAGTCTTTCACCTACATTGACTATTCTCTTTTTCATTGCATTCATGCTGCAATAAACAACACTGCCCTTAGTAAAATGATTGACAGGTATGAAGGCTAAATTTTAGAAGCATTAATGATGTGATCCAATGATATTACCACAGTAAACACTGGACCTCCTCGTGGAATCAAGCTTCTTCCTTTCATGGTAGGGTTTACTGAACTGACCACTATGGAAAATATTGTGACAGCCAGAGCCCATTATTTATGACGAGGCTTTTCTGAGGATAATGCCAGTTACAGTCAGGAATGGACAATTATGTTTTCCTAATTTAATTTCCTTCCTTTCAATCTTTTTCTTCTGTAATACAATGGCTGCAATTCTCTGTTTCAGTCCAAGTTCTTTGACCCTCTCTGCAGGAATAAAGCTGTCATAAATCCTTTTATACAGCTAGAGAATTCCTCGCTAGGAGGAATTAATGGGTAGCCTTAAGTCACCTCCAGTTTTGGACTTCAGCACAGGGAATGCATGTATGTGGGGGGGGTGGGGAAAGTACTGGGCAATCCTGTTAATCCCTGACTGACAGCTATGGTCCCTGTGGCTAATATAAATGGGATTATACTGCTCTAACTTTGGGGAGAAACCTTGTTTCCTGTTGGTTGCTGGATCAGGGGATTTTATAACTCACTTCGCCATCCTATCCTGAACAGTAGTATCTTTCCTGCCATCCTGTCCTTAGAAGGTAGTTCAAGCTCTCTTAGACCAGTTCTGGAAAGTTTCCCACAATATCTCTCACATTATGCTTATTTAAAATTTTAATTTCCTTCCAGGTAGCATCCTTCTTACACAAGTAATAGTACACTGGCAATCTAATAGCCTCAATGCACCTACACTGTGTATTTTAAATTAACTCCCATATTAAGAGAAAGACCTTGCTTGTAGATTAATCACATGACTCTTGTCTTCCATTGTTTCTGCTACTGTACTTTCAGTCACTGATGCAGGGTACCTTCCATATTGTTTAACTGCCTCACACATGGTTATTTTTCTTCCTGATACTGTATATGCAAGGTATACATAAATATTGTTGCAAAAAAGGTTAAAATACGCAAAAAAGAGAAACAGCACTACAATGAATAACTTGGCGCTAGATATGCATACTTTAGAAGTTTCATTTTCTTGGTAGTGGCATTTTCTATGCAGCGTATCAAGCAGTGGCATCTTTGTTTTGAGTAATTGGCCTGAAATTTTCAAATTTGATCTCACTTTTCTGTTCATTTTTTTTTTGTTACGGAGGCTCTGCATCACATCTTTTGCACTATTCACGGGTATTAATACTGGATATAAGCCAGAGATTGTAGACGGCAGAGGAACTATCCAGATGGGCGGAAATTATATGGAGCAAATGTACTCAGACATATACACTTTTCCTTTCTCAGTTTTAACAGAGATGGAAGTGCTTTTGTACGGACATTTAGAAATACTATTAGCTATAATTCACAATCTACTTTTCTGACATAATGCAAAATTATAAATTATGACTTTCAGGGATTTTAAACCAAAAATCCAACACCTAAGAAATTCTAAGCTTTATCTAGTGCAAACAATAGAATGGCATTAGCATCACACAGAACTTTCTCAGAAAGCAGAATCTTGGTATTTTTGTGCAAATAAATTTAATTTTCAGCTTTTTGTCACTTCCTTTGACGATGGACATGAAACTATGAAAATATGTCATAGTGAAAATAAAAATTAAATATAATCCTCCAGAGTATGGTAGCATATGACATGTTTACATATGGAAAATTCTGGATTCTCAAGAGTTGACATAAAAATTTTAACTGATGTTGTTGAGCCAAGATTTCATTTTATACCATCAGAAGTCAGTAATAGGAACATTGTTTAATATATCCCTGTACAAAACATATGCTTCATTCTGATTTCACAAACTGTCTTGAACACTATGCATTGGTTTAGGGATTTTACCTTAGCTTGCAATTTCTAAACCTTTTTTTTTTTTCCCCATCCCTTTTTTTCAGTGGGAGGTTTCAGTTTAAGAGCTTTAAGTATTTAGGCATCTAAATCTTGAAATACAATTATTTGTGTGGTTTGAGAAATCTTTCCTTATTTCCTTCACAATATTGTGTTTACCAATTTTTGTCTTTTCTAATTTCTTCACTTCAAAGTGATTAATAAAAATTTATTAAAATAATACTAATAATTTTGCCATGCTCTGCCAGAATACTACTATGCATTTTAAAAACAGCTCTATATTGCTAAAAGGAACAGAACTTTAGACACCGTCATTAGTGGGAAAAAAATCAAATTCTCTCTCACGTATGTGAAGTGCAAATGGCCTGATCTGTTACGCACATAAACAAAATCAATTGTGCCAAGCTGTTTCTCAAGGCTGGTTCTACCACAGATTTCTGTAGTGTCTGTGAACCATGAAGAAGTCACATTGGGCTGTCAGACTTTTGAATGCATGCAAAATTTTCAGTAAATAACAACCTGTTTAATAGTAAAACTTACTGAAAGTAGGAATAGATATTTAATTTTACACAATTAAAAAAAAAAAAAAGATTGTCCAGCTAAAATATCTTTTTGAAAGTACTGTTCAAAAATATCACTTTCAGCCGACTACAGGCCAACATAATAAACATTGGTTTTACGTGGAAGTTAATTTTTCTTTGTGCATAGAAAACCAAAAAAACTGAAAACATAATAGCAAGCTCTTGAAAACTTAAGCCTAAGAAAATTGTCTTTTCCAAGACACCTCCATTTATCTGCATGTATATATACCAAAGTGTATTTATAAGCTATGCTTACCTTTACACAAATACATACACATGACCTGCAATATTAACTTCATTATTAATTTATGAATGATCATGAAACTCTCTTTTTCATAAATAATATATATGTCTGCTTTCTTAGTATTCTTTTTCAGTACATGTACAGTCATTGAAAAGTGTTGAAAATTCTCAGATATAGATGAAACCAATATCCTGATCTGGAAGTCCTGTGAAGTATTTATTTTTATGAACATTATACAATGAGTTGTGCAGCCCATTATATAGAAATTATTATAGTGGTTTTATCCCTGATAGCATTTTAATTGGCCTCTTGCACAGGAAGAGTTAACCTCACATGTGAAATAGAAAATTCATATGAAATGCACTATCCATCACTCCTATGCACTTTTAATGAGCTTTATTTATTTGAACTGAAGAAGTATTGCCAGAATGACACAAGTAAACGTTGTGGATAGATTTTTGAACTGAAATGAACTAGAACAATAATCACTAGTGAATTGCTTGGTGCTAAAAAATACCAACACATCCCTATCAGTCAAACCAAACCCTGAAAAAGAAAGACACTCAAAACTTTACAAAGCAAGGATCTTACATTTTTTACTTGCTGCGCTGTTTTGGATATTTGTCTCATTAAATGTAGCTGAGTCTCTTCCTGGTTTACAGTTTTATCTTGGTTTCATGTGAACAATGTTTATGCCTATCATTCAGAAGATTTAGTTTCCTCAGTCAGTAAAATAAATGGCACGCAGTACTCTGATATAAACTCCATCAACTGAAAAATTACTCTTACAATGTTTCTCTTACCTGTACCCCATCAGATGCAGGGATATAACTTGCTCTTTTAAATGTGTCTGTAACATTTCTGAGAATTTCCACAGAAATAAGAAGGTCTCCTGCATAGAAGTTTTTCCTCTGAGTTAAATCCAACAGTGTCTTTGTAACTTGGGACATTCCGTCACCAGCCAGCATCCTCTGTCCCTTCGCGAGGTGCTCTTTAATCTGTAGCAGAAGAACAAAATGAGTATCAGAATCTACTTTACTGAGAAAAAGGTATGATAAATTCTAAACACAGCTGAAAATACTAAATATTAAAGGTATTATATTAAAGCCATTATAACAAAGTTCATGTTAAAGAGAAGACAAAATAATAGACTATGATGACAGAATTATTATGCTTATCAAAGAATCATGGATTTTATACTGAAAGATTCTGAAGTTGTCACGTTTCACCCATTTGCTTCTCTTTGGGCACTGTTGATTTCTCAACATCCATGTTCTTGTATGAAGTCCTGTGGCTTTAATCTGCTGCCATGATGTAGTAAGGAATTGATCGTCTTCAGAGGAACAGCTGTACAACCACTGTTGTCACTCATTAAAAAACTAAGAGCTCTGACAGGAGCAAATGCCAAGGCAGTCCTTGTTATAATCTAGTTCACTACAGGGAAGTACACCCTTCATCTCTGCCAGCCCAGCTTGGCCAGTCAATACAAGAGTGATGGTTTAGGTGGAAGATGATTACGGTGCTCTCTCTGTAGCACTAACACAAAGATGCTAACCTGTAACAATCCTGTTTGGTTTTCAAGAAATGTAAATTAAATTATTAATTGCTGCTGTGTATTAGCCAAGAGAGCATACTGCAGTAGTAGCTATCCCAGTAGACCTCCCCAGTAGTAGTACGGGACCAGTGATAAAGGTAATCCAAAACACATATGCTGGTAGAGGAATCCTCCTGTTAAGATGCTAAACTTGTGAATCTGCTTAATTCTTAAAGCTGACTCAGCATGCCAGGAAGATGCATAGTGCACCACAAAGATGTCACAAGGCCAGGCAAGGCTGAAAAAGAGTGCATAGTTTAAATAACCTATTTTTAATTATGCACATTAATATATGTATGCAAATACAAGTTCTTCCAAATTGAAAGTAAATTAAAAATAAATTGTCTGAGACAGACATCATTCTAAGCAGGAGGGCTGAAAAGAAAATTCTGTGCAACTGGCAACCAAAATGCTGGCACCATCTCTGTAAATGTATCTTCAACTGCTTTTTAACTTGGCTTTACTACTGACATATAGAGGGAAGGTTGACTAATGTAACATAATTTGGTGGTGAAGTGGAATGGTGTAAAAATACCTTTTCTCTCTTTCAGATCTCCCCCGCCACTTTGTGTGGATATGTGGGGCTTCATTTAAAAAAAAAAGAAAATCAAATAAAAAATGAATAAAAGAATAGAATATGCAATAAAAAATTTTACTGTGATTAAAACGTTCAAATTAACTTTCATGAAAGCAATTTAAAAAATGCAATCATCCTCTGACACAGATGATCTAAATACTTTGTTTTCATGCTGTTGGATCATACTTCAGCTACATATTCAACTGGTCTTGAAATAAACTAGATATAAGTAACACATCTGTGTCTGGGTAAAGTGGCTGCTTCAAGTTGTGTCTATGGCCTTAAGTCATCTTTGTAGCAGCTGGGGATTGTTATGGACCACAACAGGCTTGCCCAACCCCTACAAATGCTTAAGACTTGGGAGGACACCTGCCCACTGCAGCATGGACAGGGAATGAATCTACTCTATATCATGAGTACAGAGGTGCAAGTATAATTGTACTATCAAATATTTTCCACAAAAATTTCAGCAAGGAGAAATAAGGAAGTTAATTGAGTTTTTTAAACAAATATTTCAGCAGAAATACACCCCTCAGTATTCAGAATACTGTAATAAGTAATTAGGCAAGAAGCTTGCTTGCAGAAATCCTTTTCTGCAGTTTCTATTCATTTTAGAAGGAGACTTCAAAAGTAATCATGTAGAAAGACTGTAGTGGAGAAAAAGATGTGAGAAAGAATGGAAGAAAATTCATTTCAGTAAATTCAGGGATCTGATATTGCATACATAACATTATGACCAACATTCTTGGGAATAAGCAAAAGAACAAGACCCTGATTTGTGATTTTTCTTCTGAGATGTTGCCATTTGCCTCATCTGACCACATGTTGTGTCTGGGTAGCAAATTAAAAGAACATCAGTAGAACTTCTGCTGGAACTCGTCCAGCTGTTCATTGACACCAGAGCATATTTCCAGATTTTGAGGATTAACAATGTTCAGTGTGTCTTCAGTTAAGCCCAAAAAACATGCAACATAAAACTCCCAAATCTAACACGTGCCTCAGGATGTACTGTGGGAAAGGAATCACACGACTTGAAGGCAGAGCTTAAGAGAGAACAAAGAGGTTCTTTTAATTCCAGTAACAACAGCAAAGTGATTAGTCCTCATAAAAACTATATTATGCTCTTATTATTGTATAACACTGGCAGGGAAGCTGTCAAACTATTCAGCACGTTGTTTCATATTGCATTATTTTGCTTCCTTTTGTTTCACCTGCATGTTCCAAAACCACTCCCATTTGTTTTTCCATGCTCCTGCTAGACTTTAAACTCCCATTTTAAAGATGGCAGGGACAATTTGTTGTTAGTTCTGGACCAGGCATAGCACATAGAAGTCTTGGTCTTGGCTGCTTTTGGAATGCAAATAATAAATGATGATCCTGGGTTTGAATGGTTTTTAGGCTTTTGAGTAAGTAAAGTTCTGTTTTCAGTGAAAAATTTTACAGATCTCTGGCAGCAGAAGTAGGAGCTGTAGGATACCTTTCAGTATTTTGAGCAAAACATTTTTATTGCTTTTGGACACAATGATAAAAAAGGTCTGCCAAGTACCCACAATATCACAGGACTGAATTATTACACCTACTTCGGAAGCAGCCAGGGTTGTGATGCAGGTCATTTAAAGTACCTCATAATTATTGGCTCTTAAACTTACAGCTCAATTTGGAACTGTTTTTAAAAAAATGGCATACCCAGAAAGCTCACCTTCCCAGCACAAATATCTTTCCTCCCTTGGGCCACACTGCCAGCACACAGCTTTATATGAGCACCTTTTCTTCACCCTCTCAAGCTCCAACTCAGAAGTTCCCTTCTCTGATCCTTAGCTACCCCTCCGGGCCCACACTGCCTTGAGTTAGACTAGCAGCACACCCTTAGAAATAGCATAACAAAACCAAAAGTTGCGATGTGTTTATGTAAGGAAAGTAGGTGAAAACTAGAGTTAATTACTAGAAAGTTTTGACTACAGACCAGAAAGCAGCATGCAGGGCAGGTTAAGAATTAGCAGCCTCTTTCTTATCAGTTTACTACATAAGGTATTTTCTTATTTTAAGACAGCCTGCAGTTCCTAAACACAACTTTAAAATCACAGGTCATTCACTCAGTTGATATAAACTGGTGCAACACTATTAAAGCCAATGAAGATGTCCAGATTAGTATGAGTTGAAGGGAAGTAATGGATTACCTGCACAGCTACCACAGGAAGCTTTCAATATGAGAATACAGAATATTCTCATCAGTAGTTAGTATAATATCTTTATTTTCTGTTTCCCTATTTTCTATGCTATGGTTACTGTGATAGTATGCAGTGTCCGAAAAAGCTATTTTGGTCACCACTCTAATGTAGTTTTCTGTGAAGGTCACTTTTTAGTGGTCTTACAGGCAGGCTCATTAAAAATAAAATTTATGAGCCAAGAGATAGTGAAATGAAGCAGCTGTTAAAGCGATACTTCAGTTGTCAGTCCAACCTCTAGCTGCCTGAACTATATGGCTGCATACTTGAAAAATTACTGAAATGTTTAACTGGACTTTGACTCAGGGTCCAACTGCCTTTGTTCCTCGATTTATCAGAAGGTATGATATAATAAAAATGCCTCTTTACAAAGTCAGAGCTCCTAGTCCTCTGACACTGGATTATAAATTTATTACTGCATAATAATTACTGGAAACTTAACAACTAGACATGGTTTAAAAGGACAGAAAACAATGAACCCTCAAGAAATCTATAAAAGACTGAGAAGAATGATTAATTTGAAGAATAACTACACCATCATACTTTTTTCATTATTTTTTAAGATGATGTTTGATTCATAGCTAGGTATTACTAGCAATGTCATTAACACATTTTATGGTAGTGGAGGCTATAAGAACCTGAATTAGGAAGCCTCACACAGTAGTGAGGAAAGACTGAAATAAAAATGTATCCTGAAATTTCTCATAATATGCAAACCACTTTGCTTTGCACCTCCACAATAATACTTTGTACAATATTTTTCATAGTACTCTTAAGACGCAGAACAGGAAGGAATGTTCACATCGTCTTCAACAGCCACTTGAATTACACAGCTGTATTAGAAACCTAAAAGATCTTTAGTTGGTTCCGTTAGAGAACAACCCAGGGCATCTGAATTTTTATCTAGAATGCTCTGAATCACATTATCTGACTTCTGTTGCTTCTCATCTTGAGGCTAGAATTGATAGTACCCCATCAATAAATATTAATTAATGACTTTGCATTAAAGTTGCTTTTATGTTACCAGCATTGAGGTCCATGAAGGCTGGAACAAAAATGCTGAAGTCTGTGTGCTTAGACACATAAATTGAAAAGGAAGAAAAAATATTTTTGGTAGCTAAAATATTCCCATAGGTATAATCCTGCACTGAACTGAACTCATGCAGCATGCTGATGTTTAAACTGTAACATTATGTCATCGTGAGAAAGTTCTTCCTTTCGGATTTGAGAAAAAAATTACTACAGGGTGTTTTTTCTGATTATCAGCAGACAGTCCTCCTTTAACATTTCTAGCTCAGAACTTTCATTTACTTTTCCTTAATGTAATTAATTATTTACAAATAATTTGTTTATTCTCAGGCTGTTACAGTGTTCAAGGATATTATTTCATCCAATTTTTGAAAGAGTAGGGTCTAAAGATACAGCTATGCATCTTCAGGTATGCATCTGAATATTAATAACCTAATGTCATATAAGAGTCTTTTTACTTTTCTATACATTCTACATATACATTTTCTGAAGGATTGCTAAATTAATACAAAATAATTTTCCACTTTGTAATCAGTGAAATTAATTAGTAGCCTCAATCCAGATCATGATAAAATGCTAATAAATAAACAGTTTCTGCAGAGAGGAAGGAAATAATATATTCCCTTTGTTTATAATTGAAAAGGGAAAAAGAAATTGGCATACATTGTGTCAAAGAAGATTAAGGATATATATTAAGAAAAAAACTTCAACTGTAAAGGAAATGATATACTATAGTTTACCTGAAGAGACTGTGCAGTCTTCCATATTGGAGGCCTTAACAGTGAAAAAAAGCAAAATGCTGGAATAACTCAAGTCTAGCTGATTCTGATGGTACAGAAGTTTGGGCTGCATGTTCTCATGACCTTCCTTTCAGTCCTATAATTCTATAACAGTTTCTGCAAATATTGTGAAAGCCAGACTAAAGCCTCCTATAATTTATCCCAACCAGAAAAGTTAAAGTTTAAGGAGTGCCCTGAAATTGAACTTTTACCTTCCTGCATTTATCCACTGTCATGGTGTGCAATCTGCTGCACCAAGTTTCTGCAAATAGAGTGCCTCAATCTGCCTCCATCCACTCAGCTGAAATCACTGTGACCATGTGCTTTAAGGACCTTATCCTAAATTTGCATTGATGAAAAAAAACATGGCTGTTTCACTGTATACAAACAGTCATCCCACTGTCATATACTTCTAAATTTTCTTAGGCAAAATAATCCTCAAAGCAGTCATTTTAGAGAAAAGGAGCCAGCTTAATCGCACAGAATCCTGTGCTTTTCTAGACACTCATCTCAGGCAAAGTGAATCTCTGCACAGATGCCAGAGAAATTTTATGTGCTCTTCTATATGTGATGAGGAAGAATCTTTGAAAAAATAATCTAGTATCCGTGGAAGTCTAATATGTTTTTAGATGAAGAATGTGAACAGCTCAGAGGGATGCTTGTTTCTTTCTGTACCATAATTCTTTTTTTAATCATCATCATCAATATTGTCACTTATTCTAGTCCTTGAGATACACCCACCAAACAGATGACAGAAAAAGTCATTATAAAGTTTAAGTATTTTGATTTCTGCATGGATTCAACAACACATCTTAATAGATGTTTTGAATACATAAGACTGCTCCTGAGTAGAGTAACAAATGGCTCTAGGGATGAGGAATTAATAATCATTTAAAAGATAACTTCTTTTGGAGTTGGGTTTCTTTTGGTTTTCTATTTATCACTGTGTTTGTTGACTGAGATTTCTATTATTTTTTTATTAAGTACTGCTATTAAATGTTCCAGTTATCTGTGATTAAATCCTGCTCACACTGGCATGCTGTGTGAGAGATCTTGTTGTTGTTATTGTTGTTTCCTTTTTTAACTAGAGGGCATGTCTTCAAGCTTTGTGTTATCTACGTATAATGCAACATGACAAGAGCAAGAGTTGAGAGTAAAAAGAGAATGACAACTCTGAGAGGTTTGTTTTCATTCTATGACAGACATAACATTGCTTGAGGTAAAGTCTCCTGGATCTCCATACTGACTGAATGGCTGAGGCTGGGGGTCACAAAGGGACATACTATAAATGAGTTCTTTCTTTTTTATAGTATGGTCATCCTGGTAAATATGTGTCCCTAAAACTTAAAGCTCTGATTAACTGCTTCCATTTATAAGCTTATCTCATTTTAACCAATTTCTATATTTATTTGACTTTATGATTCTACACAGGCATACCAATGACATTCACTTCTTTTTGCAGGACAAACCAGAATGGTTTCTTCAAAGTAATTAGCATTATTGGGGAGCCCTGATTTCTGCATGGAAGTACTGCATGATGTAACTGGCAAGAGAGAAGTCCTTTGTGACTCTCATGCTTAACAAATCTGAGCTTAAACATGATGGGGGAATTCAACAAATGAAGTAGTGGACAAAAAGTAGGGGAGCAACTGTAAACATAAGGTGCTATGACCGCTGCTTTGCCTCTAGCTGCTTAGCCAAATTCTTGCAGTCATTCTGCAGCTGTGTTGGAGTGAAGGTTCCTGCAGTTCTGGTCGACTTCAAGGGAAAATTAGATGCATTCATTCTTTATTGAGTTCCTAAATGGCCTTCATGTCTTGTTTTTCCTCTGGTCATACCCTACAGGAGTTCACATGTTGCGTGCAATGTTGGTTAGTTTGGAATATCAGTGTGATCAGGGAACACTCAGCTGCTCACTGCTGCAGCAGACACAGCAGCAGCAGCGAACACAGAAGCACATTTCATTTAACACACAGATTACTCTCTGGTAAACCAGGGTTCGAAAGATGATTATGGATGCCGAGATGATAGCAGGGACTTTTCTTTGAACGTAACAGTGGGATTGGCAGCTATTCAAAAACAGAAAGGAAGAAAATCAACTTACCCAGTTGAATTAAGTTGTGATGTGCTTATGCAGAATAGCAGGTACATGTTTTCTCCCACTGCATAGTATCTCTAAGACTGAGGTGCATGCGTATGTTGGAGAGATCAAGCATTGTAAGTTCATGCATGGTGAAGGTGCTACAGTAGCTTTAAACATATTTCACTCTCCTGATCCTAAGCTGCTCACTTCTGGTGCCTATTGTAATACAGATAGTTATGAAAAAGTAGCCGTTCACTTGGGATGAAGCAGTTGGTTTCTAGTCTATGTATTTCACATGAGTGGCTGAAGTATTGGGTCCTCTCCTCACTTTGGCAAAGTGCATATTTATTTACACAGAGTGAAACACACCTGAGAAAGCTATTCTAACTTTATAATATGGTGTTAAAAGCACTCAAACCCACAATGTTTCAGACTATGCAATACATTTCACAGGGCAGAGCAGGCAGAGCTTTATTCACAACCAAATGAGTGCCCTCACCATCAAGCAAACAGCGATACTGAACTCAGCTTTTTTTCCGAAGTTTTAACCTTCTGCCATGAAGACTATGAAAGTATTAGTGAGGCAGGGGAAAACTGTTGCCTGCCACAATCTCTTGATAAGTTGCTTTCTGATGAGAGCAAACAGCCTGCCAACCTCCTGTCAAGATACGAAGGTGACAAAACAGAGCTGACTCCTGCAGCTTCTGGTCTTACCAGGGTGGCAAGGCAAGGAAAGCAGATAATTTAGTGATAGAACTCTCCTGCCTATCAAAGGCAGGGAAAGTGAAGATGAAGAGCTGGCATATGCCAGTATAAGGATAGACTGAGGCAGAACAAAAATGTTGTTACTGAGACCTGTACATCCAAATCTACAAATCTAAGCATGGCTTCTTTGCTCTGCAGCTATATAAAAAGAAATGAAGCACTAAACTAGCAAAAAAGGAGCAGTAAATTTTTTAGGAGGAAGCCTTTCATTCCCCAGAGTATAGCAGTCATTTCAGTGAGGAGTACATGGACAGGCTGATACGCTGCCCTTGTAATATAATTTGGAAAAACAAAATCATCTCTAATGAGCTGCAGCTGAGCAAATCATTATTCACCTCAGAGTTCTTTTTATCAAATTATATTTTATCCAAGCACTTGCAAAAGTGTGAATAATGCCGCTGTGGAAAAGGGGGAAACAAAATTATAGTATGAACTACAAGCAGCAGAAATGCATTTTTATGGCTATATTATCAGTTTGATATGCAAAGATTCACCTGCATAAGTTCCCATACTCCTTCATAAAGTGCTAGTATCTTGGCAGTAGTGTGATATTTCATATGCATATTTTTCCTTCCTAACTCTCAAGAGTTAAGAGGTATTTTGGTTTTCCAAGTTCCTGTTTCTGATAGAAAAGCAGCCCAGTTTGCACAAATGCTTGTTTGATTTAGGTGTTACATCACTCAGCTTGGCACACAGTGGTATCTTATTTTTACCAAAGCAACTAAACGTAGAATTTCATCATCCAGGTTTGAAAGCTGTGCTATGCAGGTTTAGAAAATTGGCTGTACTGGTAGTGATTTTCTGGTAATATTGGATATGACCTTCAGAAACAAAGTGTCTTGATGACAAGCTTTAGTCTTCTTCATTATTTATGAGCACAGTACTAATCTGTTTCAAACTACAGTGTCTAAAAGCCATTTAGAGGGTGTGACACCCTAGGCAAAAGGGCTGTTCCAGTGTGTGGTGAATCAGTGAGAGACCAATATTTTTTAAGCAGATCTCTCACAAAATTATCTTTTTTTGGATTCAGTTTTTCCTGATTCAACAAATCCTCTCAGAATACATGCATAACAGACTAGAAAATAGAAGTAGCCCTATATATTCAAGTATTTTCTCCATTTACACAAAATCAGTTTCTAATCTCCATGGTAAGATCTTACTCTTAAATGGTTTTCATTAAAAATAGTCATACAGGCTTCAGATACCTCATAAGCTATAAAAACTATTTTAATCTCATTTCTTTTTCTGCATGAGCTCCAATTCTAGTCTTCTGTTTCTTTGTTTTTGGTTTTTGGTTTCTGTTTTTGGTGGGATTGGGGGAGAGAATGAGTGGTTTGTTTGTAGTTTTGTTTGCTTGTTTTGGTTTTGTTTTAGGTGGCTATCATCTGTAGAATGGTTTAAGAATAAGTGAAGAATTCTTTAGCTATGCCTCTCAGAAGCAGTTGTTCATAAAAAAGATGATGTAGAGTATTCCTATTGCTTCTTAGGCTTTTTTGCTTGTAGTGCACCAAACTGGAGAGGCTTCAAGGGAGTATGAAAGGAAATTAACTCTTATTTGAGGCAGTTCAGTGACTCATTTTTTCCTAGGATATCATCCAAGGTAAGCCTGTGGGCTTCTAATCACTGATTCTATACTTGGTCCTGCAGTCACTCACATCCAATCATAGTACAAATAGTTGAATTTCTTATTCTCAGTAAAGATTTTACCCTGTTTATCCAAATGGCTACCCACCCCCCCACCCCTCCAAAAAAAAAAAAAAATCAAAGCAGAACATGAAATTTCTCAGCAGATCCAAACCACCTGAGGTGCACTGATTGAAAATTGGGGAAAAAAAAGTCTTGGAGAATGCATTCTCTATTCTCTATTGCATTACTTTTTACAGCAAATACTAGATGTCTTCCTATGAGAGATATGCTAGTTCAAGAAGAGGTCATGCAGGAAGTCATGCTAATTAATCAGCACAGTCCCTTTCTAGACCATCTAAATATTGCTTATTTAGAAAGCAATAAAGACAAAACCAGAAACTAGATATTGCTTTACATATTAAACAATTGTTGCATAAAGAACAATTAATAGCTTGGTAACACACACTTGAAAATTAGAAATTAAATAAATGCAAAAGACTAAATTTGAAGTTTGGTCTGCCTCAAAATAGCAATTACACAGCCCAGCTGGCTAGATTATGGCTACCAAAATACATACAAGTAGTGTGACTTTTGCTTTAATTTCTTTGTGACAAAAGATTCAGTTTACAATCTCCTATGGTGATGCTAAACCTAACTTGACAGTGTATTCAGTCAGCGGAGTTGTGTAATATCTGATCTACTTATAAAATTTCAGATATGCAGAATAATACTTCAGAATATTTTGGAGATATCTCTCTTTTATGGAAACATATCTCAAAAAATACTAGTCCAAATTAACCAAGAACTAGCTCAGGTAAGCAATTTTATGTGAAATAATTAGACAGACCATCTTCTGCTTCTAGATCAAAAGAAGATAACAAGCAATGAGGATAATACTTCATAATATATAGTCTAAGTTTGGGTCATTAGATCATCATCTGATCTGCCTTCTTACATAATAACAGTCCATTAAGCTACCAACAGATACTTTTTTAAAGAGATTAAAATATGCTAGTTAGACCAAAGGAGTTCAATTTTTAGAAAACAAAACTATTTGCCAACAGTAGAAAGAAAGACTGGACTTTAACAAGGTCCATAACTTTTGCTATAGCAGTAATTTATTTGGTAAAATGGTTTGAAAACCCAAACCATGTCTAACCTGCAGAGGGGAAAAAACATGCACATTCTGAGAACATAATCTGGAATTAGAGAAAGCAGGGGAATTTCTCTCTATTAACTAAAATCTGATGATCAATATGTGACCAAGAACTATCCAAAAGGAACTGAAAAAAGGGTATCCCCTGCCACTAGATTTCATTCAACCTTATGACTCTACTTAATCTCCATCCACAGTAAAATAGACACTTGGAAGACTTTCATTGCTGTAATCTCCTCTTTCTTAAAACCACATTTAACATATTGTGCATCATTGGGCAAAATATTCCTTCTTAGCTGCAACAATGACTGCTAATATTTCTGAAACACCATGCTTGATTAAAAGCATTTTCTTAATGTAGGTACTGAAAAAACACTAAGGCAACACAAGAAATCCAGAACAAATCCTGATATACAATCTGTGATGTTTCTTTTTCTGTTCATCAAGTTGCTTGATCCTCTAGGTTACAATTCCAGAAGGCAAAACACACCTATTTATCACTTTGTATTTTCCTCTTATAGTGCTTTAGTAAGAATAATTCTAATTAGGTTCTTTAAGTGTTATTATTAGAGCTGACCAAATAATTTCCCAGGGGGTTATTCCATGGATTTTGGTATTTGTGTCCCTTAATTTGTTCAGTTAATTATTTTTATAGTAGTCAACCAGGTGTATAAGCTGGTCAAACAGTGTTTGTTGAATTCATTTGATGCCAGATTTGTACCAAATGTTGAGTAAGTTATTCATGACTAACTGGTTCCGTTATTCAAAGAGATCTAATTATCCTTATAAAAGAGACCTGTATTCCATAGTGCACAAGGTAAAATAAACTAATGAAAAGTACAGGCTGTAGTACATTTGTGGCATAGCTGAAGTGCATCATCCTCTTAACTGCTTTTACTCAAGCACCTACACAGGAATTGCATAGGGCACTGTGCCCTTGTGAAAGATGTAAGCTGACTCTCAATCTCCACTCCACAAACCAAACCATTCCCCTTCACCGTTTCATCACGTTCCAGTGTATAGTCTCTTCAGAGGCCCTTGTAGTTATTATATTTTCACCGTGCCAGTGATTTTCTGTGCTGTCTTATGGAGAGGTTTGAATGTTAAGAAGGAAAAGTGGGTAGGCACCAATTCAGAAGACCAGAGATAAATTTCCTGCTTAATTGGTCTCTGTTCTCCATTGACAAAAATGGAGATGTAGTACAGCCTGATCTCAAGCATATGTTGAGGAGATATATTAATTGAAGATTGTGAAATACTCTGGAACAGTCACAATAGAATATTACGTACAACATTGACATATGCATCAAAAAGTGGTCCAAGTATTCCATTTAACTAACGGAAAAACTTGCTTTCTTCTTAAGTGCCAGTACCCTGCATGTGAAGTGCGAGCACACGCCTATCCTGAGTAAAGGCAGTAATTCTGCCTGGCACATTCTGTAAGTGGCTGGAAAAAGAGTAAAATTATTCATGGTGTTTGGGGTTATGAGCAAAGTATATTATCTTCAGCATTATGAGTGTATTTTTAACTTTACTGACTCTTCACCTTCTGCAAATAGATTTTGAGATGAAAAGATAGTGCCATTTTACCACAATTTACATAGCTACCATACTGGTCTCCATATAAGCCTTGAGTCAAGCTGAAGAACACACAGCAGCAGCTGGGTTTCTACTACTTTAATACCATTTATTAAGGGTTGAAGTTTGCCCATGTCACTTTCAGGTGAATAATAAAGAAAACAATAAAAACACAAGAGGCTTTGTGCATGAGGCAGTGAGAACTTACTGTAGCTACACGGAGTGAGGAAACAGACTTCAGGGGTTAATCACCTGTGGTTACGTGGTAATTTTCAACACTATATATAGCATAGAATTCTGGCTTAATGTGGGTATCTGCTAAAAACCTGTGTTATCATTTGTAGGAAAAGGTTATCTTTAGGAAGAAAGTAAAGATCATAATCAGAGTGGAAGTCTATGAATTAACTTTTCAGGATTTCTGCTGTGTGTAAATTTCCAATTTTCTGGAGTTATGGGAGTCACAGAATCACAGAAACATGAAATGGTTGAAGTTGGAAGGGACCTCTGGAGGTCATCTGATCCAACCCCTCAGCTCAGACAAAGTCACCTAGAACAGGCTGCCCAGGACCATGTCCAGCTGGCTTTTGAATATCCCCAAAGCTGGAGACTCCACAACCTCCCTGGGTAACTTGTGCCAGTGCTTGGTCACCCTCACAGTGAAAAAGTGTTCCCTGATGTTTAGACGGCAAATCCTGTGGTCCAGTTTGTGCCCGCTGCCTCTGGTCCTTTCACTGGGCACCACCGAAAAGAGCCTGGCTCTGTGCTCTTTGTAAGCTTCCTTCAGGCTTTTACACCCCTAAGCCTTCTTGTCTCTGGACTGAACAGTCTCAGATCTCTCAGTCTTTCCTCATAAAAGAGATGCTCCAGTCCCTTAATCATCTTAGTGACCCTTTGCTGGACTTCTGTCAGTAACATCATATCCCTCTTGTACTGGGGAGCCCAGAACTGGACATAGTACTCCTGGCCTCACTGATGGACTCAACTTCTCTACTCACAATCCAAGCTGCTCAAGTGTCAGATGTTTTTACTATACAAATAGGAAATACAGGTAAATAAAATAGCTGTGGGAATACTGTCCAGCCGTGAGGCCAGTGAGCACAGACAGCTTGTATCCCTCAAGCTAAACTCCTTTTCCCTGCTCTGTCACAGAAAATGATGGTTTTATTGCCTGCTGGGAATGGTCACTGTGCCATGCTAATCTCTAAAGGATGATAGGCATTGTTTGCCCACTGGTATGGTCTTAAATCATGTCAGGGAGTATGCTAACAGATAAAACAGTTAAACAAGGTAGATGACTGCAAGAACAGTGTTTAAGCTTGGGCAGTTATCCTGTTTAGATTATTTACTAGTATAACTATAAGCTTCCAGTCCAGACTCTGTGTAGCCAGGTTAGCAGGGTCTGTGGCCCAGGCAGTATTTTCTGGCTCTCAGCATATGAAACATTATTCTTTAGGAGTATTTGCTTGGGAACAGCACCATGTGAATTCAACTATATGACTTCTGAGCTATGACTTCTGGATAATATATAGCGTGTCTGGCGGGCAAAGAGACAGGGACCTGTCTCTATTCCTCCAGGCAGGCATGCTTTAATGTATTAAGTAACGTATGCATATTATGTGTTATCAACTGCTTTAAATCAACTTCAGCAATATAATTTTTGAAGACTATACACCTACTTTTGTTTTATATATTTCAGCTAAGAAAGGAAAGGGATTCAGCTCAGACTGAGATTTTATGGAAACATTCACAGAACTGAGTGACATTACTCCTGGTCTGAGTTGGTAGAATAACGTTACTAGTAAGTTAAGCACACTTGAAGCATCTCATAAATGTTTTCATAAGCACACATATTTATTATAGTAACACCGTCTGTCAGCAGCTTCCTTTTAAATCCCTATTTTCAAGGATTTATAGAGCTGACATATATAACATGCAGGGACAAGCCTGCATTTGCAGGGTGATGACCTTATAGGTCTTTACCTATATTTTCTATGATTCTTTAAATGTGTGGTGGTGTTCACTTTGAGAAGCAGTAAGATGTAAAACAAGCTGATTTTCTTTGTGAACAGCTCCCAAGTGTAAAATAAAACCCACTTTTCTCCTTTAATTTGTATGCATATAAACTAGACTAAAATTTTGTGCAGCAATAAGATGTTTAGATGCTAGTGTAATTTTAAAGAAGCTTTAGCTATTTTTAAATGTTCTTTGGCAAAAGATTAGTTCACAGTGTCATCTAATCATACCTAGTATTTTGAAAGAGGAAACACAGAGGAATAGATAAATCTGATCTGTGTTGGAAATGCCTTCTTTTGTCCAACAATGACCCCTTCCTGCCGTGCAGACTTGAAGCCCTTAAAAAATTATCAACACCTCACCAAAAGTTACCCAGATAAGTCAACCCACTGAATAAAATGAAAGAGCATTTACCACTGTTTGAGTTGCTTATGAACAACGTTCAGCAATAACCTAAAAAGGCTGAATATCACTACAGAATCAGTGGCATGGGGATCAAAGCTATGAATAAAAGTTGATATGAAATGTAAAAAGGTAAGAGCACACGAACAAAACTCTAAAGGGATGGTCTTCTGGTCAGGCAGGTTGAGATGTAAAAATCCTTTAAAATATTTCAAAATCCTTTAAACATGTCAGAAGATTGTAATACTTAAAAGCAAAAATAGCTAGTAAAAGAGAAGCTATTTGATTACTTTGAAATATCTCAATGTTTGCAATCACAAAATGTGAATTTTTTTGTTCTGCAATATGACATCATTAGTATTCGAAAATTTATATATTACCTACAATCATTGCCTTTTTGTGCTATTTATCAAAATAGAGATTCTAAGCAAATGAAATACAAATGCATTGCTGTCCTTGCCCATAAAGTACGTTTAAACATCTACTATATGCAGCTTTGCAAAAGAATAAAATATCAAAAAACGTGAAGTGTAAAACAGTTACAGCCAACTTAATGGTGGTTTTCCAGAGCGAACACTAAAGGAATAGAGCAACATGCAGACAGCTCTATAAAATAAGAAAGCTTTTCTGTAGTGGGGAAAATTGCTTTGACAATTTATTCTGTGTTATTTTAAAAATGGTGCTTGCTTTGGTTCACCCTGAAGCTGAATCCCAGGCCTCAATTAAGTTGGAATCTAATGAAACAGAAGTGCAGCTCAAAGGTATTCATCAAAATCTCCTCTAAGTGGCAAGTCAGATCTGAGGAATGACAGCCAGGCTACTACCTTTCAAGCCGCTACAGAAGTGCTGCACTTGGTTAAGAGGTTGGGAAGTTATGGGGTACATAGCTCCATATTAGTGAACCTCTGCTGAATGATTAATGGAGCAGTGGCCTTTGGAAAAGGAGGCAAAGTAATAAGAATGTCAGTAAAATACATCATGCAGGCAAAAACCATTGTCCATGAGAATCTTCAAAGGAACTGTTTGCACAATGGTATTCAGCTGGCTGAACGCTTCGACTATGGAAATAGAATGTAATCAATGTATCTAGCATATACAATGGTTAATATATTTATAATGCAATACATACAATGTATTACATCTATGCATATAAACATTTTTAGGTAGTAGATCAGTGTATAATGCATATGATTTGCAAAGACACTTTGTTAAGCATACTGAGAAACACCCGTATTTCTTCATCTAGATTTACTTTTTTCCAAGTCATTGCAATAGCTTTACCCTATAATAATTTCCTATTGTTACATTTCAAGGTGAAGTTCTAAATTTGATAGCAAAAAACCCCATTGTTTCTGAATTCCTAGTGTGCGATTAAAAAATTCAAGGTATTACAAAATTACATAGCAGGTCATTCTTCCACTAAATCTCATTTATTCACATCTCATTTGCTAATAAACCAAAATATCTATTACCCCTGGCCTCTCTAAAAATTTCACACAGTAGATATGAAAAAAGGGAATCTGATTCACTTTTCCATTTTTACAGTTAAGACAAAGCATCTTTCAGTCAAACAATGGCAATGTAAAAGGTCAAAATAATATACATGAATATAAATTCTTCTTTCTTACGTCTATTTTCCTCCTGGCAGTTCTTACCAAGAAACCTGACTTAAGAGTAAATAAGTAACTTTTTTTCACACCAATTGTTAGTAATGAATAAACAGAGCAAGTACTAAAGTTGGCTTTGCACCTACTGAATGCTGCAAGTGTCTGTACTCATTTGATATGCATCTAGCAAAGCTTGGATGTTCCCAGAAGGCCACTCCATGAACACTGAGAGAGCAGCGTCTGCTAGTGGTGCCTGTAAGTCACAAAAAAGAAAGAAAATATTTACGTAAGCAAGAACAATTGGAAAGAACTAACCTTATTTAAACTACATTCCATGCTATTTTAAAAGCACATGGAAACAATTTCATCCAATGATCATCAGTATATAGAGAGTAGTATAAGATTGTGGAACACGTTTCGGTGTTCACGTGGTGGGTTTTCAGCAGTGCTTTCTTAATTAAAAAGATTTTTATGTTTTTATTCATTTTCATCACTTTGCCTGATAGATCCCGTCTAATCGATTTCTTCTCAGCTTTTTCTCTCTGACTATAATGGATTTATGTATGTGCGTACTTATATATACACAACAGACACATGCAAGTATGTAAGCTAAAAGAGACAGAGTACATGTACATACTAGCTGCATAGATATGGATATATATATATATGCATATATATATATGGGGGATTTCTATAGATACATTCACATACCTGCATATATACACATGTCTAAGAGTCTGTTAATCATAGAATCATGGATCATAGAATCATAAAATCACAGAACAGTTTGGTTTGGAAAAGACCTTAAAGACCATCTAGTTCCAACACCCCTGTCACGGGCAGGGACACAATCTACTAGATCAGGATGCAGCAGAACCTGGCTTTGAACACTTCCAGGAATGGAGCATCCACAATTTCTCTGGGCAACCTCATACAGTGAGGTCCAGTGCCTCACACGGTGAAGGTGCACAGTAAAGAACTTCTTCTGTCTAATCTAAATCTATCCTCTTTCATTTCGATAACAGGTCCCCTTGTCCTACCTCTACGCTCCCTGATAAAAAGTCACTCCCGATCTTTCCTGTAGGCCCCCTTTCAGTACTGGATGGCCACAATAAGGCCTTGCCAGAGCCTCCTCTTCTCCGGGCTGAACAACCCCAACTCTCCCAGTCTGTCCTCACAGGGGAGTTGCTCGAGTCCTCTGATCGTCTTTGCAGCCCTCCTCTGGACCTGCTCAAGCAGGTCCATGTCTTTCTTATGCTGGAGGGCCCCAGAGCTGAACACAGTACTCCAGGCTGGGTCTCACAAGAGAAGAGTAGTTGCTCAGAATCATCTCCCTTGACCTGCTGGCCACACTTGTCTTGATGCAGTCCAGGATGTGATTTGCTTTCTGGGCTGCAAGTACACATTGCTGGCTTATAATGAATTTTCATCCAACAACACTCCCAAGTCCTTCTCCTCAGGGCTGCTCTCAGTCCACTGTATCTCCAGCCAGTATTTGTGCTTGGGATTGCCCTGACCCATTTGGAGAACCTCGCACTTGGCCTTAAGAGGTTTGCACAGGCCCTGCAAACTGAGGAAAAGACTGAGGCAGAAAAATCATTGAGTACCTATAGAAACTATTCTTGTTGTCCTTGACATCCCTGGCCTGATTTAATTCTATCAGGGCTTTCATATGATTATGATTATGGTAATGATTATGCCTAGAACACAATGCAAAAGATTCTCCCTTTCTTATCATATAATTTCAAAGCAATACTGTACCTGTGGCATTGAGAGGACATCGATTGAATGCCATGTCCCCAGCTGGAGTCCTTTTCCACACCATTGACATCAAATAGTCTTCAGGACATATTTCATAAGGTGCTGCCATTTAGAAATGAGAATTGAAACAGAAACATTAATGTAAAACAGGTATTTTGTATCAGAAAATTATTTACTTTGGTCCTAATTTTTCATGAGATCTATGTGTTAATATCATTTGGTTTAAGAATGAAGTAGAAAAATGCAAAAATGTAAAACCTGTAATATTTGTATAATATCTGTTTTTGTGATGATATTGATTTCATATAACCAGTGCCTTTAATCTCTTCAGCAAACATTCATTCTTTAGATTTTAGCTGCAATGTTAATAAGTTTAAATCTTTTCTTGTTGCTCTACTTTGATCAGTAACACTAAGCGTCTACCAGAAGATGATGATACTTAAAATGTTATAAGCTGTGATGTTATCTTACACAAAAATCTTAAAAGATTTTTCTAAGCTTAAACTGTATGTAAAAGAATCAGTTCTGAAACCACAGCTGAAGCATTTAATGTGCTAAACATATCACATGAGAACTGAAGACCAAAAAGGTTATTTCTTTGAAACGTGTTTCAGTACAAGTTGTTAATTAAGCAAGTATAGTCAATAATGTGGGTCTAAGTGGCTATAAAACAAAATGGCCTTTTACTGCTTATTGCAATGCCATTTAAAAGAAAAATATATTTTCACAATTTCATAGTAGCAGAACTGCATGGGGAAAAAGAACCTTCTACAAACACTTCATGTCTTATTTTCACATGGTCATGACTTACAAATTCCATTTGGGTTTTGTATTTTCACTGTAGATTCCCAGTTTATGATTTTTGAGTACATTAGATCAACAAAGCAAACATTTGGCTGAAGTCATCTCACAACTTAAAGCACTGACAAATGCCAGTTACTGAAATCTAATTAATTCCAAGTTCAGCAGAGAAAAGCAATGAGTTGTTTAACAGTATTATTATATGTGTTTCAGGAAATTGTAACCGCACAGTATTACAGAGAAGTGGTTACAAAACAAGAAAAAAGGCCAAGAGAAAAGATATTCTATCACTAGAGCAGATGGGGTGACAAGGCAAAAATAATTCAATTATTCACTCATAGTCACAAGAGAAACCTCTAGTAGAGGCACGAACAGTCTACAGATTTTGCCCATCCCATTACCTAACCATAAAAATGTTCATATTCCCTGTTTTGCACTTTTGCTGACAGAAGAGTGAGGCGAGCAAGGGAACTGAGCAGACCTGTGCACAAAGCCATACTCTCTCTTTGGGGAGGACAAACAATACCTTGCAGGTGGCTCAGTAATACTAATATGAATCACAGTTGGGCAAAAAAATTTCTTCTAAATTTGCCTCACCATCACCATTTCTGAATCGTAAATCAAGTCAGCTGGTGCTGCTAAAAAAAAAAAGAGATCCTTTAATGGCAAAACCCAAAGAAAGTTGGTGAATGCTCTAGAACACTAACACTGCCTCAGACATGCCCAAAAAGTGAATGCAACGGGACAGCGTTACAATGGGAAAAACCAGATTTTGATAAATATAAGCCATCTGGTGACCCCAACAAATGCAATCACCATCCTATTATGATCTTATAAACAAAAGAAATGTTCTGATTTGGGAAGCATATATTAACATAAAGAGGTAATAGAAATTACATAAATCTGCTAATGCTTAGAGCTCTTTTGAGAATTGTATTTGTCATGCATCTGTGGACATTTCAAGCAAGTTGCAATCACTAAACAATACTTCAGGTGTTGATTCTCAGTACCAAAACTCTCACTTTCCTCCAAATACTGAATGTTAATTTTTTTCTTAAAAAAATATATACACACATATATATGCATACTTATATAAACCATATTTTGTTTTTTATGCTAGCAAGTTACAGGTAACATGACACATTTCCTATCTATTTAGAAGCGTACTGCTTGTGTGCTTTCATGTCACACTTTTCAGAACTCAAGATCATGTTTTAACTTCGGCATAGTGCCAGTGATAATCTGTGCACCTTGTGCTGTGTTCAAAGCTAAAGGCATTTCCAAGACCCAGAGTTATCGTGAAAGAGGTGTGGGAGCAAGTCAGAGCTTGGAAGAGGTATCATTTAGCTCAGGCAAAGAAGTTGTCCTGGTCCCTGGCTGACTGTGCTTTTCAACACATTGTACAAATACCTTGGATCAAGAGATGCTGTGCATAAAAAACAAAGCAGTTCTTCCCCAAGCTAAAGTATATCTGGCAGAGCTTACTAATCAGGCACCCACCCACATTAAAGCATCTGTGAGGCTTCAACCCATGTTGCCCATGGAGACATTACAGTCACGCTGGAGTGGTATTATGTCTGAGTTAAAAAGCCTCGCTGGCCCTGCTGGCTCGTCTCAGGACCAGTTCAATTATTTCTGTAACTATGGTACAATTAATTCGTAACACACCCACAGATAAATGTGAGTTAGCTGTACAAAATCATAGAGAATTGCTAATATTTAGAAGCAAATTGCAAATACTTGGGTAAATTAGCTAAAATCAGCAAATAAAAAGCTGATCTGTCTTTCACCAACGTGATTCAGCAATACCTTTCCACATAGAGCACGTACTTGAATTTATCATGTACACCTCTGTAATGACAGGCATCAATTCATTCTACCTAAGCACAAACACTCAACAAAGTTGGTGGTCTAGAATCACACTCTGACAGTACTGGTGAGGGGACATGCACCTCCAAAACACTATCAACCCACCTGTGACCTGAGGAAGCTCTGTGCACAGACAAAGCAAGAGACACGCACAACCTCACAGAGTTGACAACCTACCTAGGCAGCTACTAGATGTGGGAGAGGATAATGAAAGGGTGAAGCAAGTTAGCCAGCAGCACACAGTAGCTCACAAATGAAGCTAAAACTACAGTTACTCTCTTGAATCCTACTTCAATGCCACAGGCAAAAGTATCTTAAACAAAGGCAATAGAAAAAAGCTTCTGAAAATCTTGTAGAATAGTGTTGCAATCAGAGACAAAACAAAACCCAAAGGTTTAATTTTATTAATAAGTTGTCAACAATTATTTGAATCTTCCCTCTTCTCATATTCTATCTTATGTAGCTAGTATTGCCTTTGAAGAAACCTTCTACCTTCAGTGAGAAATCATTAGCTAATCTTTGGCAGCAGTCATGCACTGTTAATCTTTTTGTTAACAAACGAGGTCATCTATCATTGTTTTCAGTAATATTTTGGTCAAAACAATTCCTAGATTATGTTTTCTACCACGGACAATAGGCTTATGAGAAAAATATTGAGGGCCTGTTTTGAATAAAATCTGGGTAAAGCATAAATATTGGAACATGTCTAGAATGATTACAGAATTAACTACTATGGAATTAAGTATTTCTGGAAACCAATACTGTATTATTGGAACCTAATATATTCTTAAAACTTTCATAAGAATGTGGTCCTATTTTTATAAAAATACATTTACAGAAGTCTTGACTCTTGAACAATACCGTACATTGTTCTCAGTTCTCACATCTTAGATTTTACTGACACATTTGATAGGCTTATCTTATTTCTTGACATATTTCTCTAAAAGTTCCTGATCAGCTTGTCATGTAATTCCTTCTCAGCCATGGGTTGCAATTTCTTTTGTTACCTAGCTGTCTCCTTCAGTTCTACAGGACAGACCTATTGTTCGTTCATTCCGTGTAAGTTTTCGGCAGTTATCCCTGCATGACTAGCTACTTAGCAAATCTATTACGTCTTTTCCTTTCTCTGATTTGTTTCCAGTTTTGTGAAGTTAAACTTTTCAAAAGGGTATTTTGAATGCAGAGTACTAAATCTTTAGCACTGATAAGCTAGGAGTGAAATCTAACTTCAGGCATTTGGGATACGACAAAGGAGCAATGACTGAAGCCAAAATATCTTCAGCTCACAGAATCACAGAATGGCAGGGGTTGAAAGGGACCTCTGGAGATCACCTAGTCCAAACCACCTGCTAAAGTAGGGTCGCCTAGAGCAGGGTGCACAGGATCATGTCCAGGCTAGTTTTGAGTATCTCTAGAGAAGGAGACTCCACAACCACTCTGGGAAGCCTGTTCCAGTGCTCCGTCACCCTCAAAGCAAAGAAGTTTCTCCTCATGTTAGGTGGTCCTTCCTGTGCTCCAGTTTCTGCCTGTTGTCCCTTGTCCTATCACTGGGCACCACTGAAAAGAGACTGGGCCCATCCTCTTGACCCCAATGCTTTAAATATTTATAAGCATTGATACGATCTCTCCTCAGTCTTCTCCAGGCTGAACAGACCCAGGGCACATTGCTGCCTCAGGGTTAACTTGTTCTCCATCAGGACTCCCAGGTCCTTCTCTGCAGAGCTGCTTTCTAGCAGGTCAACCTCTAACCTGTACTGGTGCACGGGGTTATTCCTCCCCAGGTGCAGGACCCTACATTTGCCCTCATTGAATTTCATTCTGTTCCACTCTGCCTAACTCTCCAGCCTGTCCAGGTCTTGCTGAATGGCAGCGCAACTTTCTGGTGTGTCAGCCACTCCTCCCAGTTTTGAATCATCAGCAAATTTGCTGAGGGTACACTCTGACCCTTCTTCCAGGTCGTTGATGAATATGTTAAATTTTGCTTTTCTGAGAATATTATACAATGGAAGGAAACAATCACGGTTTTAAAATTTATAATTGGGAATAGAAATAAACCATGAAGAAAGATAGTCAGTGCTGTTTGAGAAACCAAAATTCAGATAATAGTTATGAGCCTGCCTTTCTAAATGCTGCTTATATTCACCTTCTGTCCAATGTGTCCGATGTAATGCAGTCCCTGCCCAAACCATCTGAAGATAATACTGATCAATTATGAAGAAAATCTGGTATAATGTTCAGATAATGCAGAAGTCCAGACAAGATTTTCAGTCAGTCAAGTGAACAACTCTGTTTGCAAATCATCTTGTTAATAGAGTCCAGCATAATAGAAAAAGGTTTTATGCTCCTTTTGTTTCCACAGTTTAAAGAGCTATACTTGACCTTTCTGTAAGTCTCTAGACCTCAGGGCAATACAAACAGGTGCAGCTTTGTCCACTTTATAAATATGTTACGCAGATCTACAGAGCTGAGGATCTGGTCTTACATTAATGGCAAAGCAATGCTAATAAAAATTCTCTCTTTAGACTCATGTTTCTCAGTGATGTACACAGAAGAAGAAACCACTGAGACAAAAATAGCTTTTAGGAACTATTTTAGGGCTATGGAAAAAAAGTCCACTAATCATTAAATTTGCTTGTACTGTGAACAACCATCACTGTATATCACTTTTCATTTTTTCTTGGTATTTATAAAATGTAAATCTATACATAGTTTTATAAAATTTAGGCAAATTATCCACCATCTACATTGAAATCTGAGATGCTTTAGTAAATTCAGTCTAAAACTAGATAAAATAAATCTGTTATTCATGTATAATCTTCCACACAAGAATAGCTTGTTAAAAGGTGCTTTAGGTTCCTATAAGCATACTGATTCTAATCTGGAATTAATCAAGTAAATAAATTTATCAAAAGACACATAAATCTCTGTGTGCATCTGACTTGTAAAAATCTCTGTAAAATATTTTATTAACAGCAGGTGGCAATCTTTGAAAATTGGACTGTAGCAGCATGGTTTTACTTTTAAATACACAAATGCAAATTATTTCAAGAATGGTTCTATAAGCAGAAGTTGGTTAATCTGAATGTCTGCTTATTGAGAAGATTCACATTAAGCCTCTCTTAGTGCTGTGCTTTTATGAAGGACAACTGTTTTAACTATGGAAATTATAATTTGTTTAGGAATCCAATGCACATTCTGGTTTGTATTGCTTTTTGAAGAACGAATGTTTTGTTAAAATTAAACAGATCATATGACAAATAAGTTAAATTTAGTTAATTTTTCCAGTGCAGTATTATAACTTTGTAACTACAAATAGTTCTTTCGATGTTCTTCAAATGCAGTGAGTCATGGTTTTACTGTACTGCAAATACCTTGAAAACTGTTCTCTGATGGCTGTTATGGGATAAACATTCTGCCTATGAAAATATGTGCTTGATAACATAAAATTCACATCTGACATATTTCCCCCCAACCCAAAGTCCATTTAAGTCCTTTCTCTGACTATCAGAGAACATAGCCATCGAAATGTCCAGAAGTCCAAGAGATTACTAGACTGATTTTTGCTGCTTCCTGACTTGCAGTTCAGAACACATAATTTTCCAAGTGAATGACTGACACAACCTGCACCTTATTTTGTTATCTTACACCTATTCAACAATGCATTCTTTTACCTTAGGACAATGTGCCTTTACAGATAAATATGATCAGATTCACCAGCTGTTCTTTATTCATCACTTTGGAAGAAATTCAAAAGTACACTTTTATTAGCTTTCAGTGGGAAAGATTTAAAAATGTTGGGAAGGCAAAGTAAAATGTTCTGCAAAGAAATATATTTAAGCATTATATTAAAACAGGAAAGATGTGTATTTTAATTTTAAATTACTTTCCTTTTTATAAAATGCTGCTCATATATTCATTCATCCTATACAGTACAGAAAGGTTCACTTTTTTCCTTATTTTTACTGCATTGGAATTCACCCCAAATATGTTACAAAGATATCTCTTGTGCACTGGATAAAATGAATACCATTATTTACAAAACTAGACCCGATATTCTGAGAAACACTGCATTCAAAGGGAATTTCTGTAGCAAATCATCGCAGCTCCCAATAATATAGCATACCTAGACAATAAAGAATTTTTCTGAAAACCCTCTTCACTGTGGTATTTTGATTTATTTAAAACATGATACATTGCTCATATATCCAATAGGGTTGGCTAGTTTAAATCTAGCTACATAAACACAACTCTGCTGAGAAAAATGTCAGCCAATTGTCTAAAACTAGGCTAGATATGGTTCTTTATGGCTATTTCTCTATGGATGTTTGATCTTGTCTCTCCTGAAGATAAGCATTAAAGTAAGCCATGCTGTAGTGTACATAATAACAGTGATCATATTTGCATCTCACCGGGACATCTTTGTTCACTGCACCGTCTAACTTCTTCTCCACTTCCTTCACACTGTTGCCCAGTCACGGCAGCACCTTGACAGATCCTTATCCGTCTCTCCCAGCCACCGTCACAGGATTTGGAACAGCCACTCCAGTGGCCCCACTGGTTCCACTGGCCATTTGCTGTTTGGAAAAATATAGTTACAGTGGTGATATAAAGACAGTCATAAAGGCAGATATATAGGATATTCTTTACTTGGGTAAGAGAGGAAAGCCCTCCAGATATAACTAACTGACAGAAGTGGTAGATGATGTACATACATGGAAGATGGGGAAGTCTACTTGGCTCTTAAATATGAGATTGTTGTCTAAATGACTTGCATTTCAAGATAAAAATAATTCGTGCACACCAACTTTCACTTAGGCTACAAAATAGACATTGTCCCTTTTGTACTTTTTTCACATACTTGTATAGTGCTGTTGTATGGTAATGATACACATTTCCAATGTGCATAGTTACCCTTTAAAAAACTAAATAAAAATATTTTTGCATGGGATGTTTTAGGAGCTTGATTTTTACATGCTCTGACAGTGCAAATGATGTTTAAAAGCAGGTATAAACGTAATTTACCCACACTTCAGGCTGCTTTTATACTTCCAGAGGATCATGAAGTAGTCTCAGCGTGAAAGGGAATCAGTTCATAGATGTTCGCTTTCTAGGTTCGTGAAACACTTTATCAAGCTTTTAAGGCCTCAAACATCTTTCTAAAACTGTTGAATGTCCTTTAAATGGTGATAAAACCAAGAGGCTGATATGCAGCCCAGCATGCATTCTTTCTGGACACATTCTTCAGCTTTTTATCTCATCAAATCAAAAAGACTGAGGTCCCAGGCCTTCCTCTGGAGGTGGCAGCTCTTCCCCTTTGCATCACGCTGACACCTGCGGCAGTCCAGAAGCCTGCCAGCATAGCCCCAGTTCCCAGCTCAGACCTACCAGCAAGACCAGCCCGAGTCTCTCCTGAGCAGGAGAGGCAGAGCTGCAGCTCTCCACGCCAGTCGTTACTCACCGGTGCACTCGGGGTTATAGCACTCCCGGCTCTCCGCCCAGGGCCCTCTGCACTCGGAGCCGCCGTGGGCCGCCGCCGTGCACTGCCGGCTCCGCTGCTGCGTGCCGTTGGAGCAGGTCACCGAGCACTGGCTCCACGAGCTCCACTCCTGCCACTGACCGTCAACTGCCACGGCAGGCACGAAAGAGATGGACACAGCAGAGTTACCACCTAAGCCAGGCAGAGCCTTGCGGCTTCCTTCTAGGTTAACAGGGTCTCAACTTAGGCCTGAATGCAGCCCCTGGCTCTGGGCCTAGCCTGACGACGCTCCATTTCTTACAGCAATCAAATACAGAAACTGCCCTTAAAAGCTACTTTAAAATAATGTTTTCCTTTTTCTTCAAGTAAAGAATGTTTCATCTCCTCTAATAATAAACTGATATAACAAGGGATAAATCATGATTTTGCTCACACACTGTACAGTTTGAAAGGCCTTATTAAAAGCAAGGCCCTGTTAAAAAGACTGGTCTTGTCTTTTTAAGAAAAAGTGGGGGCCAATCTTGTACCATGTAAATGCTGAGCGCTTCAGAGTGATTTATTACAGCTGCAGAAATCACTCAGATGGGTCAGCTTATAAGATTCTTGGTCCTGATTGTGAAATTAGGGCTCTTTAGTCGAATAGGAAAGAGAAAACAGGAGTTACCACTTTGCCTCACATACAGTCTCTGTTCTCTGAGCTTATAACGCTGAACATACTGTTATCATTCACCCTCCCTGTAAGGTAAATTATGCCAGTTCTTCAACATTCTTTTGAGATAAAATGTAGGAGGACAGAAACGGCCTGCCTTCCTCCTCAGGTCTGCTTCTGTGTTTGCATATTGCATAATATTCTTTCTGAACTCGTCAAGTTGAATTTTTAAACAATTTAGTATTTTGTATTAGCCCATACATTTCAGTTTGGACGAATATTCCCATGAGTAAATTTTTAATTTCATGTATCAGAAAGCTGATTGAGGTAAATTAAAATATTTTTTAAAACCCCCAAAACAGGATAAAAAATATAAAGTTCCCACGCAAGTGAAAAATTATATGGTCTGTAATAGATAATAAGACTAGACAGTATTTTTGAAAATGGGTAAGAATTATGAAATGTTATTACTGCTGTACTAATTCTGAATCTTGCATCCATACAAACTTCAGCAATCATCAGTTCCTCACTGCACCTGCAGTTACCCAATATAAACTCAAAGTGTAGGTTGCAATACAATTTTGATTAATACTCCTCCTTGAAATCCCGGGTTTATAAACTACTATTGCTATAAAAGCACCACCATTGAAAATGAGTAACTTCACTTGGCGCACTTGCCAACCCCTCATTTCAGGATTCTTCTAAAGGACAGTTGGAATGGCAGCTTCCGACGTTGATAGCGTTAATAATTAAAGCAGGAAGCAGAATCTTTAAGTTAGTGATTGAACATACTGTGTCTATATGGGTGCACCACTGTCCAGTGAAATACAGAGGTGAACTACTTTAACGTTGTCTGACAGTAACCACAGAATATTTCTAATGGTTCAAATATACTACCCATATCAGCAACTACTGAATTACAGGGAGAGAGGTTTTGAGGCTTTTTCCTAAAGTTCTATATTAAATATTCTATGCAATGCCTTGTTGTGAACCACTTCTCAGTGCAGATGCCTCTCAAGCTATGAAGCTGCGCCCTGATAATTTATTCAGCAGAAAATGGAGACCTTTCCAAACATGGAAGCTAGTTGCACTCATTAATCACAAAAGCTTTATGTGAAGAGGAAAACATTATGGAAATTACATTTCAATGCATCCTCTTTAGTATTATTCATTGCTATATAGTATTATTTAGAATAGGAAAGATCAAATCAATTATTATAGTGTCTTTCTAGAAAACTCATTCCTTGACTTCTCATATATATTTCATACATCTCCCTTCTTTATCTTTAGGAGCAAAGTGTGTGAGTTTTCTATTTCAGAAACACCAGTAAAAAATTAAAGAATTAAACATGAAGATTCCCTTTTAAAATTGAACATCCAAATTACAGCGAATCTTAACATTCGGTAAAGATTTAAACTGTTACTTTTAAAAGCAAACAGTAAGTAACTTCCTCTGGTGAAACTAATTTAGGTACAAATGACTGTTCAAAATCCAGAATTCTCAAATAACTGCCTATTTTGACAGAGTAGTTCTAATATCTTTTGTGTTTCTTTGCAATACTAAAGTGAATTGAACACACTAATTTCTTCTCTGCTATTTTTATTTGGCATTTATTTTCTTGTCAACTCTACTTCATACTCATATTGGATTATTTCAAAAGTTTTCCACAAATTTTGTCCTAAAGTTTGAATACGCTTTGCTGACCAGGAGAAAAGCAAAGATCAGGTTTCATAGATATCTAAGATATTTAGTTTTAATCCTGTGAGGCAGTAAATTCCATTTCCCCCTTCATCTCTGTTTTCAAATCATCAAACAACCATTTGCTAATCAAATGCCCATCAACCCTTTTCGGGAAGAGCTCTGGTGATGGAGAATCTATTTGCAGCAGTGTTGTGAACTGTGGATATTCAATGAGCCCACTGCAAGGACAACCTTCATACTGTCAGACAGAACTCATGAAAGAGATTTCTCAGATTACAGGTACCTGACACCTTTTTAATACCTTCCAATGAGTTCAATAACCATAAATCATCATTATGTATATAATCTTCTTCATGGTTATTGAACTTACTGTGTAATACTTACATATATACAATATATAATATGTAGATATTATATGCACATATACATATATATGTGTATACATATGTATATAGACATACATACATAAATATATATAGGTACCCATATTGAACATTTTGGTCAAAATTAATCATAACACATAGCCAAAAATTTTAAAATAAATTTTGAAATAATGATTTTTTTTTTAGTTAGTTTCAGTGGATGTAATGTTTAACATGAAGTCCATGCATTGTCTACTTGATTACGGATATTTTTTTGAAAGTGGTTTAGCAACTAACTTCCTGAAATGAGGCACTTAAAATCCTTACCGTAAGGGCTTAACTGGGATTCAAATAATACCTTAGCTTGTGTCAGCCCTTCTCTCTGCACATAGGTAAATAATATACATTTCAAATAAATTAATAACAATTAAAATTTTACATTTTCTCAAATGTGTTTGTCGTTTGATGAATAAACAATTACAGTGAACCTTTAAGCAAACATAATTCAAACAGATATGGCGGACACAAACTGTGCGACCTTGTTTGCCTTTTGTTTCTCCAAGACCAATCCTGAATCAAGATTTCCTACGCAACATACCATGCCCTACAGAGCCTAGAGTATCTTGAAGAAACTAATTGTACTCTTGTGTAGTATCTCAAACAGGGTTACCACCCTGATTATATCCTTTAGTCGCTACATCCAGAATTAGGAACATTACCCCATTTACTCACTTGGCATAATATTTTTTTTGTTCCATGTGCAAAAGGCAATAAAAGAAACCCCAAACAACCCACACTGAATGCACTGTAACAAAGCAGAGAGTGGCGATATGAGCTCACCAGGGCAGAGTGCAATATTGCAAGGTTTATGTTGTGTTTCAGGTCCATCACATGATCTTCCCCCATACTGGGGCGGTATACATGACCTTGTCCTAGTTCTTTGGCCTCGACCACATGTGAATGAACACAAACTCCAAGGTGACCATTCCTCCCAAACGCCATGTACTGCAATAAACCAAACAGATTTTAACCAGAAACCGACACACAATAACAGAAGGATTTAAAAATAAACAAGATCAATATTTTAAATGGGAATTATTTTGCCAACTTGAAGGAAATAAGTACATATGTAATCTTCAGCATTGACAAATAAATCCTTTACAGAATTTAGTCAATATCAATTTTAAAAGTATGCTTTCTCTAAAATATCTTTAACTTTGAAACATTTTCTCTAATCATTAAACTAATTGCACTACCACATATTATCTTTTCTTTCATTCTTTTAAGAAAGATGGCTTCCCTTTTCAACAGTTAGTTAAAATATCTTTGGTGCCTGACTGGAGAGATGTTTAATAGCCCTGATCTTCAGAAGACTAGTCTTTGTGAAAATCAGGCATGTACTTTATGCATCGAGGCAACTCTAAAACCTTGAAGCAACCAAAATCAAGCTTTCTTTAGAAAACACAAGAATGAATGCAATAATTTCTTACTGTGTCACCATCATAAATTTGGGCTGTAATCTTAAAATTATTTCACTTAAATTCTGGTGGAAACATGGCAGCACATATGCTAGATTATCTTCCTCAAAAATTCCAAGACCACGGAAGCAAAAGAGAGATACTCAATTCCCTCACATGATCAAAGTCATTGATTTAACATACATGGCAATACATGCATCGCTCTATCTTAAAAAAAGTTCACTCAACAAACTTCAAGTTCAGAGTACACAATAAATTACAAACATAGCAATATTTTTATACAAGTATTTCATAAAATTAATATAAAGAATCATATAAAATGCATCCTTCTCTACCTTAATTTTTTTCCACTGTAAGAGAAACTAATATACAATATCCGTATGAGCTTATATATCACATGCATACCCTTTTCAGAAACAATTGGAATTAAATTTTCAGACAGTTCTCTAACATATTATAGTTAAGCATGTACCAGTAAGACAATTCCATACATGCACTGGTAAAACAGTTCTTTATGAATTGAAAAATACTGCAAAGCAAACTTTAGTTACTTTTACTTCTGTTTAAAAAAAAAAGGCAGTTGCAGAGGTTTAAACTAGGCTCTATGGAAACAGGAAGGTAGTAATGAGAACTGTAGTAATGCCAGGCATTTAAGAAAAATCTAGGGGCTTAGTACCCAGACTAAGTATCACACTTAGTATCATGTAACTCTCTGTTTCCACAACCCTGTCTGTTTGAAGGGTGTCTAGAGGGTGAAAGTGCATAACATCCCAGTGTATCATTGGTAATGGTTCACAACATTACAGGAGAAATAGATTTTCTGGTTTGTCTTTTTTTTTTTTCATCACTTGAAAAGAATTTCTCATATCCTCCTTTCCTTTGCCCTGAAGGCACGTATCAGCCGCCCAGTTTCTACAAATAAAACCATTTTTTTTGGTTGCAATGGTGTGGAAGAACGTTCTGCTCCCTGTCATATTACCACAAAATCATCAGTGAGATCAAGGGGAATTCTGCATGTAGGTAAGTTCTATTGCATTTCATTAAAAGTAAGGAAAATTGTAACTTCAGATGCTATGTTGAGGTAAGAAGTTTGTTAGCTGACTTCTGAGAAATTGTACCTGACAGAAAACGTCAAGCTTCATTCAGGGAAAATTTTAACCCACTAGATAACACCTCAATTGATGAAAGGTTTTTAGTTGGTCACATACAAGTGGTCAAAAGACACAATAATTATTCCATGCCCTACATGCTTAGCTTAATTAAAATTATCTTATTCTAAACAGTACATCAATCTGCAGGAACATTCCTCGGGAACATTCCAAAATAATGTTGAAGTGTCAGATTTTAGTCTAGTTATTTTAGAAACCTTGATTAACTCTGACATTTTGGTTAAAAGCAGGAAACCTAACTCTTCTAGAATAAGTAAATTAATGACTGTATCTGCATATAATCCCTTACGTTTCATCTCTTCTCAACAGGTACTACACTTAGATGGCTACTCTGATCCAGCCAGATGATCTGAAGATTTTTTTCTCATTGGTAAAGTACTAGATTCTGAATCCAGACATATCTCTAACAAGAAACTGGTAATGAGAAACCATAATGAGAAACCAATTTGTCAGGTCAGATTCCAAAATGTAGTCAGTAATTACAACAATATAATTTCATCTCCTCCTGATACAAGATGCTCCTGATATTAAGATGCTGAGGCACAACAAGAACTTCAAAAAGTAAAAAACAGCAAAACCAAAATTAATCCAAATTAGAAGAAGATTATTCTGTAAAAAATAGTACCTTAGGATGGTACATCTTGACACTATGTAGACACAGGCTGAGTTTTTTCAGGACACATGTGAGTTTAAGTCCTTTGTTTAATTTGGAGTTTTGATGCTGTCAAAATGTTTTAAGTTAGTTGTCTTCCTTTAAAAATGACAAAAACATGAGCTGAGGGGCTCTTTGAAGATACTGTCTTGAACCAAAAGGTTGCATATCTCTTCTGGCAAGAGTTACTGCATGTCAGCAGCAACACAGAATAATTCTTTTGTGATATGGGATCTGAACATAAACCAAGACAAAATGTTTCACTTTGGTAGACTCAAACGTACAGCAGCCTCTTATCTGTATCTCTGCTTAAAGTAAGCTGTGCCCAAAATCATCTTCTGCGACAATATTTAGCTCATTAAGTACAAATTTCACAGTACCTTCTTGTATGTATAGACTTGTATATCTGAAACTAGTAGATAACTAATAAAGACAAGGATAGGAAAGGAATAACACTAAGAAAACAACCAAAGTCAGCAAACAAATATCAAGAATAATTAGTCTGTTAAATGCATTACAGAAGACTCCAGTATTATCCAGATCAGCTTTAAGAGAACATCTTAATTTAAAATTTCTTACCTCTGAATATTTTTTCCTGATATTTCACTTACTTTTTTTTCTTTAATACTACTCTCCAAATGCAAATACCCTATAACATCTGATGAATTATAACCAGATGAGCTATGCCAAATTATACCAGATGGAGAGCTGGCCCACAGAAAGGTTACTGTTTCTATAATGCAGTTTCAAATGCAGGAGTCCACAGTTGGGACAAAAATATTCAGATTATTGCCAATTTATCTGTTCAAAACATCGCAACACAATGACTTTGGATTACTGCAGAGCATCTTTCCATTCTCTCTGCCACTCTGTGAACCAAATTATATTGAAGCGAACACCCACAGTGTTCACAATGTGCAACCACTGTGAAGTGGGAAAAGACATGAGGACATGCTGGCCTTCATGCTACGAGCATATTTTGGGAGATTTTTATTGGGATTTAAATGCTTTTGATTTGTTCAGCTTTAAATGGAACAGCTATTTAAAAGTTATTACGGCCAAGTGCTACTGGTCCAGTACTGTTTAATATCTTCATCAGTGACATAGCGGGATGGATCAACTGCACCCTCAGCAAGTTTGCAGATGACACCAAGCTGAGTGGTGTCGTTCACATGCCTGAGGCAAGGGCTAACACCCAGAGGGACCTGGACAAACTTGAGAAGTGGAACCATGTGAACCTCATGAGGTTCAAAAAGGCCAAGTGCAAGGTCCTGAACCCAGGTAGGGGTAACCCTCAGTATCAATACAGGCTGGGCAATGAAGGAATGGAGAACAGCCATGAGCCGGCAATGTGCACTTGCAGTCCTGAGCTGCATCAAAAGGAGGTGATTCTGCCCCTTACTCCACTCTGGTGACACCTCACCTGGAGTACTGTGTCCAGCTCTGGAGTTCTCAGCACAAGGAAAGACATGGACCTGTTGGAGAGGGTCCAGAGGAGGGCTGTGAAAATAATCAGGGGGATGGAGCACCTCTACTATGAGGACAGGCTGAGCGAGTTGGGGTTGTTCAGCCTGAGAAGAGAAGGCTCTAGGGAGACCCTGTTGTGTCTTTCCAGTACTTAAAGACGGCTTATAAGAAAGATGGGAACAGACTTTTTAGCAAGGCTTGTTGCAACAGGACAAGGGGTGATGGTTTTAAACTAAGAGAGGGGAGATTGAGACTAGATAAAAGGAATAGTTTTTTGACAATGAGGGTGGTGAAACAGTGGCACAGACTGCCGAGAGAAGTGGTAGAAGCCCCATCAGTGGAAACATTCATGGTCAGGTTGTACGGGACTTTGAGCAACCTGATCTAGTTGAAGATGTCCCTGCTCATTGCAGGGGGGTTGGAATAGGTGACCTTTGAAGGTCCGTTCCAACCCAAAGCATTCCACGATTCAATGATTATATGATTCTATGATATCAGTTTAATATGGCTGAATAACTGCATGTAAGCAGATGCTACATTAAAGGAATTTCAAAAATTAAATTAGAAGTTTTGTATGCATGAATTTATACTAAATTAAGTGCTACAGTCTCCTTCAGTATAGCTTAAATTGCTCAGTGAAAATATTTCTTAAATTCATAATAAGTAAACTCAGCAAACTTTTTGACAGCTGCCCTCTAAACCTTCAAGTTTAAGCCATACTTCTGCCATGTGTCTTTCTAATTATAACCCTAAATTTTCCTTACTCTTATTCTCTTCCTCTCAAGTGAAAACCTGAATTTCTGGAGCATAGATTGCTAACAATTAAGCTATAGGAATTAAGAAAGGGCTAATTTCTCTTCAACAATTTTGTTAGTGTACTGTGCAGGCACAGAATATATCAAAATGTGCAGAGTTTCGGCAGTACTGCTAAACTTGATTTTACGTGCCCTGAGAAAAAAAAAAGGGAGATAAGTAAAGCAAGTCTTAGCATATCACACCAGCTGAAATACTTGAAATGGTTTAAAGTATTCCTGCTCCCGCCATGTCTTGCTTTACCCATAAGCCTGAAAATGCTAAATTTTGATGTAAAAATTCTTGAAGACAATGGAGGAGGAGAAATAGAAACTAATTGAGATGATCTATGGAAATTCCATATTCCTTCTCCTTAAGATTTTAGCTGTGTTAGAAATGATTCACTAAGCTGAAATGCACCAGTGGCACTGCACTACTAGATCCTGAGTTGTCCGTGCTCACGAAAGAGCCACTAACAACAACTGTTACTTGAGCTGTGTTTTGTTGCCTACCACACTGCATTCTCCTAGTAGAAATTCTTTACGTAATGGACTCCTGCCCCTGAAATAGAATTGGTCTGGAACTAATAAAAATTTTTTAAAAAATTATGTAAATGATGGTTCCTTCATGATGTTACTCAAATTATCAGGAGTATTATTTTGAAATACTAATACGTAAATATATAAATATACACACATATACACACACACACATATATAATGATGAAGCTAGTGAATCCCATTCTCAAAATTTTCCAGGACAGGAAGATCACAGAGAGATGTATTCCCTAACATCCCAGTGAGTATCATGGACATTAAAGGGAGTATATGAAGACAATAGATGAAAATACTTTGGACGCCTTGCAGTAGTTGTTGCAAGTTTACCAGGTTCCTTTGAAGCTTGTGGATAGATGCTTGAAGTATATTCCAGTAGGCCATTCTGCATACTTTTTTATTTTGCAGGAAACGTTACTCGAGCTCTAAAAATGGCCCCCTTCTCCCTTTTACTAATCATGCAAACATATAATGAATGTGCCCCAGTAGATTTATCTGTAGGTTACAAGGAGAGACCACTATCATGTTTTTGTACATTTATTGCTTCTAGTTTATGCTCTTCAATGTAAAATCTTGCTGCGTTAACAGTCCAAACGCTGTATGGAATGAGTGGTACAGGTCTGGGTATACAAGCTATGTAGGCATATGTTTGGAATGTTCTGTCAAACGTGTTTTAATTATGCTGAAATTAAATCCTGTGTTATGATTTCCACTACTCTACAAACTATGCATTTTGTTATGCATGGACCAGGGATAATCCTGAACTTTGCAATTCTCTGAGTCAGGATACATAATATAATGAGAATAGAGGATATTTAGGCTAATAAGTAAAGGGATGTTTGAAAAATAAGTGGAGCTGTGACTAGGAAAAAGCACATTTCTAAAGGGCTCACCTTGCACACTGACACACAGTAGTGACCCTGTAGCCAGACAGAGACCAACACAAATTAATAAGTTATTTGTAATTATTTGAAACAACATGCAATATTAAGCCCAGAAGACAATTTTTTAGGAAAGATCAGATGTGGTGATATGAAAATACCTTGTCAGTATCACTACTAGCTAGGGAGAATTGGTAGCCATTGCTCATACCCGGTATCTGGAAACAAAAGCTGTACCCTGAAGTGGAAGTTCATGTGTAAGGAAAGAGCTCTTTTGTGACCTGAGAAATACGGAGCAGTCTTTTTGTGTGAGCTTTGGAAGTTTGCTAGACAATGTGATTTTTAAGAATTATCTTTTTTGCATTACATGGATTTTGTTGCTGTTGTTTTGATATGAAAAGTAGTCATTCTTTATGGGAGAGAATGAAGATAAATTTCTGTAAAATCAGGCGATTTAGGTGATTTAAACCCTTTCCTCTTCTTCAGTAATAATAAACGAGCAAAAAAGAAGGCAGAATTGTAACTCACTGTGACTGCAGGACTGTGTGTTTTCGTGTTCACACTTCATGAAGGTTCAAAGGAATCTTTAAATCTATCTTTGGTTGTTTGGAATGTTTGTAGAGTTCTCTTTTTTCACTTTTTATTTTTGTACTTTCAAGTTGAGAGTTCTTTTGCAATGCATTCCACCTCTGGCAGACTCTAAGCTAGCCTAACCTTATTAGAAGTGACGGCCAATTTTGTATGAAAAAACTTCAAGTGACTAAACTCAGCCCTGTCTGGAGGTTTCTACTCTGAAATATTAGAAAATCCCATCGGAATTGCTTACCCAAAATGCAGTAGTAAAGCATCAGGTGCTGAGAGCAGTTCTTACTACAGTGATGGTTTATCTGGATACAATCTTTTAAGTTGCTTTCTACTACAGAGGTTCTCTAAATGCTTATAATGCTGGTACAGAGACTGATGGGATCACATATGGATTTCCCATTGGGTATTTTTTAACACACAGTAACAGCATAAGAGTTCTACAGATTACAATATATAAGATTCGACATACTACTCATTGAGATAAAGTACAGGGGATTCTTCGTGTATGACAGTTTAGTTTACTTCAAAAATGGAGTGAGCTTCCCCAGAATCTGAAGATGCCCCACCATCCTCTTGGGATCGAATGTTGCAAAGAACTGAGGAATTTGTGTATCCAAAGGGAGTCATATTTTTTTTTTTTTTGCATTTTAGACAGAGCAGAGGAAAATCAATGTATTCACAGGGCCCATGCCTTCCCTTTTGCTTCCCATCCTAGATTAATCAGGTCCAAAAGTAGAGTCCAAAGAAATGAGGTGTGCACTTTCAGCAACTAGCTCGAACATGCCAGTCTCTTCTCCTTAGTGTATAACTACTGCTGAACTCCAACTACGCCCAGATCTCTGAGGAAAACTGTGATGCAAGATACTGATTACCTTGTGTCAGATGTAAAAAGTTACTTTTTGTCTGATCTTTCTTCCTTTGATGGGTACCTGTTGCCCTTTCTTGCCAGAACAATGTACATGAAAGTCCATGAAGACATTACTGTGCAGAGAACATTGTCTGGCCTATTGCCTAGACGACAGTATTCTAAACAGTGATACAATTGCAGTGTCAGACAATATATGTTGACTTAAACCATCCTGTCAATCAGTCTCTGCTGTTTAATCTATTGATCTGGATTTCTTCCCTACTTTGTATTTGGTACTCACGTTATACCTTCTCTTTTCTGAGGGAAAAATCAGAAAATACAGAGTCTTTTTAAAAAATCTGAAACTGTCAGAAAAAAACCGCTCTTGTTCCATGTCTTGACTGTTCTGAAAGTAAAAACAACAACACATGCAACAAAACTTCACAGTTGAAGACAATTACACTTCTCTGCTCTAACTGAAATGCCCTTATGAAATTCATGTTAAAAAAATAATAAAAAGATACAGTTTCAAATATTTATAATTATACAGTTTAAAAACATCCACAATTTTATTTATTGGCTGCTAACACTACCTGGACAGAGGGCAGTGTTATTGCAAACCCTTGATTCTCTTAAAGGGCCGCTGCAGTGTGTCCCGTAAGGTGATACACAAGTTCTGGTTCGCACCTGCGACCCTTGACCACAAGTAACTGAACACGTACTCCACTGGGCCCACTCTTCAACACCAGATTCACCTGTATTCAAGACAACAAGCAAACATGAATATAGACATAAGTATTAATGAGACTTTTTTTTTGCTGCAGTTCATTTAACGTCTGCTCTTATAAATCACAGAAAAACGTACCACACCAAAATAAATACTTAAAAATTCATGGAGTAAAGCAGCTGTGAAAATGTGCAATGAATAGAAAATAAAGACACCTACGATGCTGCAGTCACGTAACGCCTGTCAGAGGGAAACACTTTGATCGCTTAGCATATTTACAAATTCATGAGAACTACTGCCCTTCAACACTTTAGAAACACTGCCCTCAGGATGCTAAAAGAACATAGAGAATTCTTTTTATTTAATATCGAAGGATTTACCTTTGATATTTACATTTAACACTCTAGAATGAAGGCTAGGTAATAGTTTAAGCAATTCTACCAGTAACGGAACTTTGATCAAAAAAGAAACAAACCAAGCCCCTAATTTTTTATCTTTGCATCAGTGGAGGAGTGCCATCTGGCATTTGAGAAAAGTACCCTGGCAAAGAGAAGCACTTTGCTTCCCAAATTTTAACCTGAATGGTGGGTTGGGGAATTTGGTTTGACCATTTATTGAACAGATTTGCTTCTCGTGTTTGACCTACAGGTGTGCTAAACTCTTGGATGCACTAGACCTTATTATTGCATTTAGTACATACCATTATGTAGAAATTTGTCAGATGCGATTTATTAATACCGTACATTTGAACAGCATTTTTTTAATTGTTGAGAAATAGCAGATTCTATTATTACTATTTTTTTGAAAGCAAGTAATGCATAAAGTCTTTTTGCATGGATGTGCAGGAAAGAATGCTTAAATTTAGTTTCCATGAACAGCCATACACACAGTTCTGGAATTTCTTTCCCAAAGACATTAATGTTCAGAAAACTGGATCCCTCAAGTATTCTCAGAAAGCAAATGCAAAAATAGTATGAATATACCTCACTGTACAATTTGAGTAAAAAACCGTGGATTCACGTTTACCTTCTTCCGTTAAAAATCAGTATAAAATGGCATGCTGAAGCCTCTTTCACACCCTTGATTTTTAAATCTAAGTCGTTTTTGAAATAAATGGGATTTTTTTGCTTTAAAATCAGGGCCATGAGACAGCCTTCACTCTTGAATAGCTTGCTTAACATTTCAGTTATCTCAATGTACCTCTAGTCTTCCAAATATTGGCCACCCTTAAGGGAACATCTGCAAACCAGGAAGACTCTGCTGCTATCTTCTAAGAATGCAGTAAAAGATATGCTGTCTACTGAAACCGTACTTGTGTAGCAAGCATCTGTGCAAGCCCTATTCTTTTTTTTTCTGTTTGTTTCCAGAGGCTAAACTTGAAACCTTTGCGAAATGCTTGTCTCTGCTACTCCTCTAAGCAGCAATTCTAAGGCTATAGAATGCTTTTTTTTTAAAAAAAAAAAGTGCTTCTTATTCAGTAACAAGGCAGAATGCTTTATAATTAGCACACAAATACTTTTGCTTTTCATAAAATTACATACAATTCCAAAAATTTCTATGGACAAGGACAAAATACTGAGATTTTTCTCATACAGAAATTCACCAAAGTGATTTTTGTAGTTATTTTCTTCATTTGTGAGGTGAAAAAAATTTAATCACTGATTATTGTTTTAATCATTTTTCTGATAAGAATTTATCTTTTTGATTAGGTTGTTACATGGCTTGGGTTCAGGTTATATGATATAATATGGTAAGTATAGTTAATATGTAGGCAGACATTAACAATTACAGAATATGTACTATAAGCCCCATACACATGGTTAAAATATTTTTATATTTTAAATATAAAATTACTATGGGTTTCCAGGCTAATATTTTTTGTCTTTTCCTGTGTTTGAAGTTTGACTTTGCCTTTGTTAAAACGGTTTAGATGAAAGGTCAAACAGGGGAAGTCATAGCTATGCTTTTTGAGATGTTCCTCATTATGTAAACCAGTCATATATACTCAGTGCACATTATCCATTATCCAACAGACATGGTGACCCTACATAACTAATAAAATACAGAAATGAAGTATTAAAATTTTAAAATTTGGGGTATCTTGAAGTGATAAAAAGTTGCTTTTAACCCTTGGAATATGATGAGAAATATCAGTACATGATACTAAGATGTGTGTATTGAATGAATTTTGAAATTAGTATTAATTATCAGACGTTCTGAGTATATATGTACTGTCAATTCACAAAAGGCAGAATCTAGCAATATACTCAAACATATATATAGGATAGACGTCTTAAACATCTACTGGAGCAAGATCCTCCACACTAACATGATGTATGGTGCAAAAAGAGTGAAATCAGGCAAAATAAAGAGCAGATTTATCTCACCAGCTGCTTTGCTTCCTTTTGCACAATACATTATGATTTTTTGGAAATTTGTAATTTCTCAAAGTATTTTGTACTGCTGCAGTATCATTATTTCTTATTTTAAAACATTTTAACGGAGGGAAACATCTTCAAAGACATATCATATTGTAGTCAACCTTTTTTAATTTAAGCAGAGAGACTTTATTTTCTAGAATAAACTTAGATTGCCTAAGTAATATGCAAATACATCTTCTACTGTTTTCTTTCTCTCTTTTCCATTTTTTTTCTTTTCTGAAACAGAAATTTCAAAAGGGCTACTTTTTATTTTCCTTCTAGTTTTCCATTTCACGTAATTTCTCTATCTACTGTACTAAACAATCTCAAATTAACTACTGGCAAGCTAACAAGCCCTCATTCTTCCCTCCTGCTCGACATGTAAGAGTAAACGTAACTTACTGTACGGAAGGCCTCATTGATATGTGTAACACTTACCTGTATTATACTCTCTAAATCCCATAACACCTAAGGGAAGGATCAGTCCAAACACATAAAATGACAAATAAGGACAATAAATTATTCACACAATATTTCTTTAAAATGAAATGTTTTGCTGCCTCATATCCCTCACAAACAGGAAAATGTATATTTTAATACCACATTTTAAAACTCATTTTCAAACTCTTCCTTTCCCAGCAAAATTCTGTGGATTAAGTCCACTGTTCTAACAGTACTAAATGGTTTTCATAAATATTTTCTGGGATAAATCTCTATTCTTATCCCTCTACCTTTTTAAACCATATAAACATTTTGTCGCACTTTTGCATAGGTTTCGTTATAACACAAAATAAAATATTAAACAGGCTTAAAATATAAAAAACCTCATAAACTCAGGATCCATTTACTTTAAAGGCTATTAGACTTCTTAGTTCATGGGTAAATTCATGAGATAGATATGTTAGAAAAAACCTTATGAATCAGTTTAAGAAGATACCACATTAATTATAACACAAGAAAATGAATGCATTAGAGGGGAAGAAAATATGCAATGATCATTACAAAGGAAAATCAAAATGGAGAAGAGATGAAAATTAGTATGTCCAAAAAGAGCGCAGTACTACTTAAAGTGTGTTAACCTCCAGTATGTAAAATACAGATTTCCTCAAAGTTGGGCATGTAAATTTATATCCTTTGCTGACACATCTCACATGCTTTAAAAAAAGGGCCTTAAAAACCAAGCCTATATAATTTTGAACGCTCATCTCCCACTCCACACACACAATCTACCAGAAGGTGATGGTATAAGAGCAGCATTTATAATGCAGTTCTCTAACACCCACAATAGATGCACTGCAATGTATGACTAGAAATTATCAAATACAAGTTTTACCTGATAATATGAAAGTTTTAGGGATTTATATGAGGAAATAAAACAGACGATCTACTTATTTTTTTGAGTAATTGTATGAATTCAAGTAGCAGCATAAAAGCAGAGGTGTTATTCTATGTAGTAAGCAATTAACATTCTCAGTCTAAGCTAGCTATGTAAGTAGTAAGTTCTACTTGTTCAAACAAAAACTGCGTGGAGACCAAGAGTGTTCTAGGCTCCCTTCTTTCTCTACATTTGCTTAGAGTAGTATCAACTGGGAGTTAGCCAAAAAAAGTAGTCCTATAGATTAATAGGAGGGAAACAGACTTTTTCCCCTTTTAAATTCTTTACCAAACAGATCTACACCGATGGACTACACAAGTATTTAAATTACTTAATATATTGATTTCTGCAAATCTGTTAAGTAAAGCACCCTACTACTATAGAAGTCAACATGCAACATAACTAGAAGCAATTATATTTCTTTTACTAAAGTGAATATAAACTGGAAGCATTATGATGCAGGCATATTTTCTAGGTTAGTAACTATGAAATACAGAGTAAGTTGTTTCAAATCCATACAATAATTATGGGCCACAAGATTTTCAACGCAGTAACTTACTGGAATGGAGTGTGTAGGGAACTGTTAAGGAGTTAGCTTTTACCAACAGATACATAGATAATTACTGATGTCAAAATGGGCAGTAATTTTGGTGTACGAGAGCTTAAGTCAACTCATCACTGAAATTTTATCATTGGCCTCAAAGGCAGCTGTGGTAACTGTTGGTAAACAGGCTTTTTTTTTTTTTTTTAATTACTTCAGCTCTAGGTTTGTAATATCATTTTGGTATCTTTATCTAAAGATGAAGTTCCTCAAACAAAATTAGCAAATATGTTTTAGATGAAAAACTGCTCGATAATTTGCACATCCAATTACCAATTATGAATCTGGAAACTAGAGAACAGAGCGTTGTGCTGGGCCAAAGACAGTAAATACTGAATGTATGCACATTAAAGTCTCCCTAGTAATTAATTAATTTTATAAATGCCTAAAGCTGGGATTAGACCTTAGTCTACTTATAAATAAATTCTGAAGCATGCTCTTGACAACTTCTTCAAAAAACAGTTAATATTTCACAGTAAGCTGTCCTGTGTCTTGTACATGTGAGACTGCTTTTACTGTTAAAGAAAAATTCATGCTTACACTAAATGATTCAGTACGCGCATTGACAGTGCATGGTTCTTTATGATCTACCTAATTCTCAGCTACTTTATTTATGGACTTTAACTGGTGGAAAAAAAAATGATTCAAAAAAATTATCAGCTTAGAAAACTGACAAATATGCAGCAAAAGATTATGGAAACATGCAGTGATTTTGCTAAAATTAACAACAGTAAATAGAAAAATGTAACTGATGTATTACCAGTTTGTGCCATAAATTTAGCAGCATCAGCTTGTTCCTGAGGGACCCTTTTCTCATGAACAGATCGAGGTCGCTGACTTTTAATTGTATGATCTCCCATCATTCCAAATTCTAAAGACAGAATAAAGGTTTATGAAAGCTTGTGTGTAGACATTTCTCAAAAGTCACATACTGTCTCATGCAATATGTTCCTAAACGTACCTGGAAGTTGCTGGTAAGAATCAGGCAATTGGTCATGGCAGTTAACATCAACTTAACTTTGCTACACTCAGCTTTTAATAAATACTTAAATTTGTGTCTGCAGATTTTTGAACATGATTTTATTGTACGAACCAACAATCAATGCAGTGACACATACTATAAATCAGCTGTATGACACAGGACAAAAACAATTATTCAAATGCAGACATTTTATTCCTGTATTTTGATTCAGTGTAAAGCACACCAGAAAATTATTATGACAGTGTTAGACATTGCTGTTCCACAGCAGAGCCTGCTTCTCCTCCACAGGGCTTCTATTTCTCCTCATCTTTCAGGCTGACGAAGCCTTCAGCAGAAATAAAGAGTCATCTTTTGGAATGGTGGCAATGCAAAATAATAATAATTTAGCCAATGAACTGATTAATTTCCAGGCTGAATCCAGCAGAACAATTGCTTGTGATCTCTTTCCTTTCCGAAACCTCTCAGTTATAAAAACTATGGGTTATACTTTGCCCTTAGTATTAAAAAAAAAAGTCCCAATTGATTTTAATAGAGAAAGTTACGTAAAATTCAATGACCTAAAGGCCCAGAGCATGGGAGTCAAGAATGCGTCATTTATATCCTATCACTGCAGTCATTCTCCTCTCTGGTTCTCAGCAAACCTCCTAGCCTTCTACCTCAGACTCCATTTTTCCTTTCTGTGATGAAAAGTGGGGGGTTCTTTCCACCTAGAGGAGGACTGCTGCATCTTCAGCACAGTTCCCTCCAGTCCTCCCAGGCACACACAGCTGTCTGCAACTCAGTGCTTAAATATTCACTTTCTGTTGGGACTCTAATTTAGGAAGTGTGTGCTGGCAACTATGGCTTAACACTGAAACTAATTCTACTACAACCACATGTTCTAATGAGGCAGAAGCTGTCTGAAGCACTAGGAATATAAAGATTAAAAAATGCAAAGTCATGAAAATAATAAAACTTACCTTCCTGCCTCAAAAGATGCAAAAAATTATGTAAGATGTAAATGCTACTAATACATACTACTTGCAAAATCACTGTTTTGATAAATCATTAATGCAAACATACTAAAATTGCTATTTACAGTAAAGAAATAATAAAAGGCAAGTACACTTTTAAGGGGTCAATCAGCAGAGAGAGGGGCTTTTTCCTTTCTAGTGAATTGTGAATATATTTCTCCAAATTAGTGGATTTTTTTGTAACTATTCATTAATGGCACCACTTAAAATATATATTTAATTATTCATTTGAGAACAGCAATGCAGTTTGCATTCTAAAGAGAATATTTGAAAATCTAATTAATAAAATATATTTTGAGAATTCAAGACTCAACATTTTTAATACATCCCAGAAATACATATAAATAAATTATATATAGACATACATATATATAATACATATACACATATATGTATGTATATACATACATATGTGTGTTATAAAATTTTATCAACATATTTTTACAAAATACACCTCTTCTACAGCTCCTCTGATTTAAGATATCTTTTTACTCTGTGGGAAATCTCTTACTAGAATTCAAGATTTACAATCAATATTCCAACACAAATCAAGATTAGGATGATACTTTTACAATTTTTACAAGGTGCAGTACGGACGACCATTTAAGCTGTAAGTAAGTAACAACATGGTGAAGGACAAGAGACTTAGCTTTTCCCCTGAAGAGGCAGTCAAAGCAAGGCATGTTTGCTCTGAGTTTGCCGTCTGAGCACTGCCAGGTTCTCAGACAATTTAGAGGATACAGTGCAATCCTTGCAGAAGACTTAATTATACTTTTTAAGTTAAAACCAAAGTGCAATAGTATGAGACCTTTCCTAGAGGAAGGTTTTCCAGAGGCATACAGGGAAGTGGTGAATGCTCTGTTCCCAGTCCCACAGCATCCTGTGCTGAGCACAGGTACATGCGGTGTCCTGCAGGACAGAGACCTCTGGTGAAGAGGTAGAGAAAAGTCTGGGAGATCAGTTCTCAGGGTTGTGGTTTATACCCAGAGTAGCTCAATTCATAATGAAGGAGTTACTCACGAATATCACCAAGCAAAATAAAATATGAGTCATTGATGCAGGATCTAATCACGTCTTGACTTTTTAATTTTTCTACTTAACAACAACACTTTTTTCATTTATACATTCAGTTCATTTCAATTATTGCTGATGGTCTTTCAGATGTACTTTCCAACTCATCTCTCTTTGATATATTAAGCATTTATATAGTAAGTATATAAATACAAAGACAAAAATTTCATAACAAAGATTAAAAATATTTCTTTGTAAGTTTTGTTTAAAAATGGAACTAGACTTACGCAATGCTCCCATTTTCATATTCAGCTCATGCATTTAACCACACGCTGCATGAGAATAAAAGCAGTAACAGGAAATGCAGTGTATTGGCATGGGTGAGGACTTTAAAGCCTCATTAAAACTCAGGCCTCATAAGAAAGGAAAAATAAGGGTCAAGTACATATTCGTAATGGTATCAGAATTGTCTAGTTTCTGCATATAAGTAGAAACAGTGCTCTCAAATTTTCTTCATCTGAGAAGCTCAACAGTAATGCACTTTAGTGAAGCATTTTGTAATAAAATATCTTAAGTGACTGCCACAGTTTACAATAAATATGGAACAGAATACAACTTTCCTTCATTTTCAGATCCTAGCTAAGTAACAAATGTAGAAGATGAACCAGTTATGCATTTGTTTTCCCTTGATATTTCACAGAAGAGAAGTATTTAAACGTTTTCTGGGCTGGGAAAGCATTTTAACCTGTCAGCCTCAAGTTTGACTAGATGTCACAGTAGTTTCAAGGAGCTGTTTGTGTGGGAAAGGTGATAGGAATCATCTTACTCTAGACATGACCTAGCAGAAAGGTGTCCTGTAAGGTCAAGTCAGCATGATCCAAGACCTGATGTCTGGGATATAATACTGGATCTCTGAATGGAGATTCTGAGTAAAGGAATTTTTCTCATTCTCACTCTTCTTACCTAGTTCTTGCTGCTGAAATAAGTTTTCTAACCCAGAAAAAGGTATTTCTGTTGTCATCAGTTTCTGAACAAAATTTTTTGGTGATGACTTGCTTAATTTTGCCTTGAGTGAAACAGAACAGTCCTCTGCTTCTACCTCGAACACTGTATAAATCAGATTGTTTCACTAAATAAAGAGGGAGACTTAATCTTTTCAACAGCAGACAGGGACACGGCCTGATCCAGAAATCACCAATGCGACTCTGAGTCAGGCCTGGGTACATGAAAAGGTTTTAATGCTTTTTATTACATTGTTAATGCTATAAGCTACCTGAAGGAGAATAAAACTCATAAAGAAATACCTCAAAATATAAATACCAAATAGTATTATGGGGAACTTTGAATTATAACAAATCATAACATATTCCAAGCATTTGTGGTAGAAAATCTGAGGTTTAGTTATCTGATAAAAGAATTTATCCTGCTGTCAGTGGTCCTTTGGTGGCTATGGAAGTACAATAGTTTCATGCAATATGTTGCATATTCTTTCTCTCCTCAGCTGTACACAATGGATCAATACTTTAAAGTATTTTAGCAAAGCATATATCTTAATATGGATATGAGTTATCATTTCATTTTACATATTACCCTGAAGCATGTAATATATTTCCATGCCTTCTAGGAGTTAAAAAAAAAAAACAAACAACCCAATAATTTCTGAAATTCCAAAGCTGAGTATTATTTACAACAATTCTTATCTATAGTCCCATTGGCTTTACCTTTATTTTTATGTTATGTTATGTTATGTTATGGGAATATTTATTCCTATTGAGTAACCTTTTTAGTTTTTAAAGGAGAAGCTAAAATCTTGCAGCCAATGTAGGTGTACGTTTTTAGGAGAGAAGAGAGGTGCCATGTGCTCTCTGTAGGAACAAAGAAGAAAAAACATCTGTTAACAGTATAAAAATACAAAGTAGGAAGACTGAGCAATACAAAAGAAAAACACCAGCTTTGCAAGGTTCTACTCACCAATGGCTAGTCTTCGCTTTTTGACAAGTGGATAACAATTAAAGCACATGTCAAACAGATTTTATGCCTAGGCTGTTTAATAATAATTGTAAGCCTTTTACATATATATCCTAGTCAGCAGATGACATTATAAACCATGTTGATTTGGCTCTTAGGGCTATTTTTATGTCACATTTATTGAAAAAAAATCAGAGTGTAAATGTATTGATCTGGTTATAGGTGTACCATCTACTATGAATCGTCTATTAACGGCACAGAACATGCTGGCCTTAATTAAAAAAGCCTTTTCCAGCATAGTAGTTGGTGGTGACAGGGTGAATAAACTGTTGAACTAAAAAAAGTGATTCTGAGAACTTTTAAGGTTACCCCTTCAGGGCATGTAAAATGTAAAGCATCCTCTGAGTGTTGCTGAGCATCCTCAGCTTGTACTGAAGCGCCTGGAAGGTGAGATGGTGAGCAGTTCCGTGAAGGCTGATCAGAACCTTAAAAGCAGGAAGAGGCAATTGATTCCCCAAAGTGTTTGTCCTTCTCTCACCCACAGCACCCCAGCAGCTTACTTCATATTATCCTACCCACTACTGAACTATAAAGGGTCAAATGAGCGTTTTCAATTACTCTTGACTATGGAATTAATATTAAAGATCTGATTAATTGCACACTTCCAGGAGTTTGAAAAGGTTTCCTGCACATTTCGTTTCTCTGTAGCCCATTCTACCGTTTCTCCCACAAAGATACTAGTGCAATATGGCAGTAGTAGCAGTACTTGAGGTTTCTTGTCACACTTGAAGCCGGTCAGTACAAATTCTTCCGGTCACTAGATGGCAGAATGTGTGTTGACTTAGGAGCACAATTTTGCACTGAACTGAGAAGCCAGGCCTTTCTGTTTCTTTTTCACGATATAATTATCTCTCATATATATTAAAAACATTAAATAATTCATTACATTCAAAGGACTGAGGGGTTTGTGTTTTGTTTTTTGTTTTTTGTTTTTTAGCTCTTCTTTTGTAGGGCTGCAGATTTAAAAAAAAAAAAAAAAAAAAAAAAGAACCAAAACCAACAGAACACCCAAACCAAAGAAAACATGACCTGCAGTTATTTTTCCCTTACAGTAAACCCTGTGACAAAAGAGAATAAAACGCCAGGAGCACTCCCTTCCCTGTTTCCAGCCCTGCTAGCAGGGCACCCAGGCCCCACAAGGAAGTAGTTGCTCTCAAAAGCTGCATTGGCAGGACACAGAGCTTCAGGACATCAGTGAATGACCCTGCAGTACAGATCTAAGCTATGGCTTTCTATGGGAACCCGTTAAAATGATATTTCTTCACCATGCAGAGAAGTTGCCAAAATGGTAGCATAGCTATTAGCTGAATTAGATCTCCATGGGAACCTCTTCTTAGCAAATGTGGAAAAAGTTCTTAAAACAGTCTTTGCCTACTTCCTACGTAAATCCCGGTTCCATACAAAGTCCTCTTTTGGTCCTCCAAAACAGTATAGAAGAGCTTTGACCAGGTTCAAACTGAATGGAAAGATTTCTTTCACTAGGGTGGATTAAGAGCTGAGCTGAGCTGTATTCATGAATACAGTGAGAAAGATATCCTATTACGCATGAAAACATGGAAAGGATTTTAATAGTAGTAGAAATATGAAAGGCAATAGTATTTGTACTAACAAGTCATACACTTGTGTTTTATCAAGCAAAAGAAAAACACTAGCATTTGTAGGCAATTATTAGATGCAATATTTCCTTTCTCTCACTCACGGAGATATACTAATATGTGTAGGTCTTTTACCTTCCAAAAAATTAGGGAAAATAATTATGTATGCAAACAGTCAACATACTGTACATAGGCAATTGGTTTGTGTTTGTCTCTAGGGAGACCCATTCACTCCTAGGAAATAATGTGGATTAACAGTCCATCACTATTTAACATCCTTCTCAGCGACACAGGCGGTGGGACTGAGAGTACCCTCAGCAAGCGTGCTGATGACACCAAGCTGGTGGTGCGGTCACCACGCTGGAGAACAGGGATGCCACTGCGAGGGACCTTGACAGGCTTGAGAGATGTGCCCATGTGAACCTTAGGAAGTTCAACAAGGACAAGGACAACGTCCTCCAAATGGGTCAGGACAATCCCAATCACAAATACCGGCTGGAGATACAGTGGATTGAGAGAAGCCCTGAGGAGAAGGACTAGGGAGTGTTGCGTGGAAAACTGAACATGAGCCAGTAATGTGTGCTTGCAGCCCAGAAAACAAATCACATCCTGGGCTGCTTCAAGACGAGTGTGGCCAGCAGGTCAAGGGAGTTGAATTTGTCCCTCTACTCTTGTGAGACCACCACCTGGAGTACTACATTCAGCCCTGGGGCTCCCCAGTGTAAGAAAGACATGGACCTGCTTGAGCGAATCCAGAGGAGGGCCACAAAAATGGTCAGAGGGATCCAGCAACTCCCCTATGACAACAGGCTGAGAGAGTTGAGGTTTTTCAGCCTAGAGGATTGTTCAGCTCCAGGGAGACCTTATAGTGACCTTCCAGTACTGAAAGGGGGTCTACAGGAAAGATCAGGAGGGACTTTTTATCAGGGAGTGTAGTGAAAGGACAAGGGGTAATGGTTGTAAACTGAAAGACGGTAGATTTAGATTAGATATTAGGAAGAAATTCTTTACTGTGAGGGCGCTGAGGCACTGGACCAGGTTGCCCAGAGAGGCTGTGGGTGCCCCATGCCTGGAAGTGTTCAAGGCCAGGTTCACTGTGACTTCGAGCTACCTAATATAGTAGAAGGTGTCCCTGCCCAGGGCAGGGTTGTTGGAACTAGATTATCTTTAAGGTCGCTTCCAACGTAAGCCATTCTATGATCCTATACAACTACTGCTGCTATTTTTAATGACATAAGAAATGAAATATTACTGAATTAAAATATAAAATATACCACAAATCCTCATGAGCTAGACTTTTTTTTGGCAATGCAATCTGCTGTCTCTGTAGTGACTCCCTTGGCCAGCCATTATTTTTGGTGGGATCTGAGCACATTCATTTATGGTTACAGATTAGGTCAGTGAAGACTATCATAATGACATATTATATACTCACTTTGGATGTGCACAGAATTTTGAAATTGTGCAAGCTCTATTACTTGCCTTCCTGGGCCAAACTCCTCATCATTTTGCACCTAGGCAGGAGAAACTGAGCATATGAATATAGTGAAGTGACTCACACCTGTTCAAAATGAACGTAAAATGTCACCTCAGCAGGTAGTTTGTTTTCACGTGTGCTTTGCAGAATGGTAACTAGGCAAGGAGGAAAAGGAGGGGTGAATGAAAGCCCAAACAGCAGCTTTACCCATTTATAACTCTACTAAATCTGATATATTTTATAATTATCATGACCAGTATGCAGAAGATGCTCTGTAGTTCCCATTTTTCCCATTTAAATTTTTACCTAGCAATCCATCCCAAAATGTTTGTATTCAAATAAAATTAATAAAACTGATAAAGGAAATTTGCATTATCGAGTTTAACATTAAAATCTCTAAATTCAGCAGTATATTATTCTCTCATATTCCCTACTGTTCTCTCAAGAGATACATGGATGTAATAACGCAAAGAATGAAAACACAGGGGATTACCTTTATTTATTTTGGTTTTTTTAATAAAATACCTTTAATGCATTATTTTGTAGTATTCTCATAATTTTAATGTTTCTACTATAATAACTTATCCATGTGTAGCCTTTAAAAATTCAAATCATAGTATCATAATAATACTTTGGTATATTAATTGCTTTTTTTACCTTCCATACTATTTTACTTCTGTATTAAGTATTTTGCTTTTGTCAAATATTTAATTAATTTAATTATTGATGTGGTTAGCCAGTGCAGTAGTTATTTCAGAATAGTAGCACTTTTACAAAAACAATTTATTTTTACTGAACACTGCAGCAAGCTACTTATATATTGCACACAGGCTAGTATATGCTTCTTTATTTCTTTATATATTTACAACTCAAGAGATGACTGAGGATAAACTGTAATTTTCTAAGTTATTTTTGAATTGAATAACTCTATTCTCTCTCTCTTCTATTCTAGAAACACTGAAAAATTAGTAAAGGTAATTGTAGAAAGCAGGATTCACAAGGACATCTAGACTATTTCCTTGCCCTGCAACTATTTACCACATAAAATCCTGCAGATGGTTGCCTAATCTTTTCTAAATGATAGCAGCATTCATTAAAATCTGAGATGAATCATCTGTGAATTTATGGTGGGGAAGTTTACAGTGTGTGAATGATTCTGAAGCTGTATGAAGAGCAGGAACAAGAATCAATGTTTTAAATAACAGGTACTGCAAAGTCTACCCACTAAGCACAGTTAAACTGAGTGTGGGGGTTGTTCAGAATGATAACGCTTCTAGGTAAAGACAAATAGTATGGCATGCTTTTTTTAAGAGCATTTTCTTTTCCTTGATTAAGTCACATAAATTGCTTTTACAAAACAATAATAAAATAAATTAAAATCTGTTCATATACAGTCATCATGGGTGACTGCTGAATTTTATGAAGGGAGGGGAGGGAAGAGCGAGAAGAGAGCAAGAAGAGGCCCTTGGCTGCTGTAAACCAGCCTAGTTCCACCCAGTCAGGCCAAATTTTGTCAGCTGAGGATGTGGTCTAGAAGGTCTTTTCCAAAACCATAGATACCCTCTGAGCTAAGAGGTCTATTTAACACGTTCACAAGTACATGTAGCCATTGCTAACTATCACTGGCAGGTTAATGATCACACGCATGCAATTTCAAACAAACTATCCCACCCAGCTCAGCCTGGAGGATGTGTGTATGGCACAGCCCTCTGACAGGTGAAGTGCTGCAATGGTTTCCAGAATGGACCTGGAACCTCTTAAAAGGTCTCTTGTGACAAAGTCTCTCTGAACTCTTATGGTGACACTTACGGCCTTAGCAACTGTGACTTATAACTCTTCTCTAGTTAACAGAATGACCTTAATGAGAAGACATGGCCCAAATGAAAGGGAAATCAGCAATTCAAAATACAAACCTCAGAACAAATTTTCACAATAACTAAATCTTTCCTTCAGAAATACACACATGGGATTTTAAGTACAAAAGCACATGAGAGATTTACCCCAAAACTATCAATGAAAATCACTTGGACCTAGAACTTCCATTATTTTTCGAAAATCCGTAAGATCTTTTCACCGAATTTAGTAAAAGCACACATTTCCACATCTCTGAGATTCTCATTTCAGGGTCAGACTCAGCAGTTAATTTGATGGTTTTAAGGACCCAGATACCACACTGGGGCTAAAAAGCAGTGTTCTCCTTCACTCTTACTGCACAATCCACACTTAGAAGAAATACCTGAGCTCATCTGCTGACACATCCTTCCTACCTCTACTACAGCCTGTAGTGTCAGAGAGGACCACACGGTTGGCTTCTTTGACAGATGTTGTCCGTGTGATGCCTTTATAAAAGCAAATGAACTGTTCAACTGCAGATATGAGCTAAGCAATGCATAGTTTGTCAACCACTTCTTGGGGTAAGTTCACTCTGAAGCCTGCAATAAAGAACAGTAAAGGTGCAAGACTTCTCTCCTACTTAACACCAGATCAAATACCTAATGCCAACATACAAAAAACTATAGCAGAAAAAATTACCTAAGAGCAGATATATTTGATAGGCATAATCTATCTGATCATAATGTACTATTCTTAACACAGGAGCAATAGCACTTTACTGGGTTGACAAAATGAATCCAATTAGTGAGACTATGATAATGATGCTGTACAGGTCTACAAAATACACAGATTACTCTGAGAGCCATCAGTATATTTGTGGGTTTTTCCAGTTGACATATTTTTTTTAACTTTTAAAATTGCAGCTGTGACAGATTTCTACTCAGTCACGGCAAAGTGCTTCCTGATCCAGTTCTCTGATCAAATCAGAAAACGATAAAAAACACAATCTAGTCAACATGACATTGTTACTCAAATTAGGGAGAATTATGAGGCTGACACTACTGAAGTGGTAGCATCCTCAGAGGTGGAAGGGCATGCCTGTCTTTCATCCATGAGCATCAAAGTAACTGATTTTAGTATCCTCATTGTTTCTACATCATTACAGAATGTCAGACCCTTGAATCACTTCTCATGTATCTCCTGCAGATATTACTGCAACAATCTATACCTTTTGGCCTCCAGAATGATTAACCTAAGTGTACTCTATGGAGAATTGTGGCTGCTTCCCCTACAGGTGTCAATAGTAAGGACCATTAAAAACCATCCATTCCCTGATAGCTGCATGAAACATCCCATGTAACTCATTTCAACTTGCCAGCATAATACGCGATGTGTGGTTACGTAAAATCTGTCTTAGCTTATCATGGACCATCATTTGAAGAAATTAGGCCAATAGTCAACATATAAGAACATCTGGAGATTGCCAGCAGGAATTTTTTCAGTGAAGATGTTTAGTTCTGGAGTCAGAACTATAGAGTTTGTGATACTGATTAAGCTGCAAACTCTGACTGTAACTTATGTAAATGCATTCTCAGAATGACCTATTGCTTATGGACACAGATAAACTAGTATCATTGCCTCTACTCTGCTGTCTAGAAAGGGCTGCAAAGGAATGGGTTTGCTAAGGAGCTCAGTAAAATAGCTACAAAAATCTATTTTATACAAAGATATTTTCAAAGCTTCAAATGATGTTTTTGCCTCTTGTGTGTAGGCTCTCTGAAAATATTCTAATGATTTAGTTACCTGAAAGAAGTGTTCTCAAATACAGCCTACTGTAAGCTCGTATAATGGTATATTTATGGTAAGCAAATTCTGAATCAATAATTTAAATCACACTCACTAGAGACTTAACAGTATATATTCTGATTGTCCAATCAGGAATCAGAATCAGAAGTATAAAAGCAGTATGGCTAGTCACAGCTAGCCAACATGCATTGTAAGCTGAAAATAAAAAACACTGAGTATTGAGGAATGGAGGAAGTGTTTGTGGTTGGAAATAATGCAATTTTTTTAGAACTAAAGTATTGGGGGGAAATAGGCAGATTTTGAGCACCCAAGCTTCCAGCTCTGAAGTAGAAGCATCAAATTTCAAAGCTCCTAGGTGTTTTATTACTGCCACTTACAAAACCTGCCTTGTTTATGTACTTAGACTACCAGGGCTTCAATACCTCTACCACAATGAACAGATTAGGCATATTTCGCATTCGGTTAAGTGGTTAACACTTAACTTCAAAAAGCAAATAAAGCAGAAGAAATTCTAAGTTCAGAAAATTCAGAAAAATCCCACTATGTTGATGACAAAATTATGTAGCATGTGTTGTTTCCTTCAATCTAGTCATCAAGAGTATGTTAAGTAGCCTGAAAAGCTAATGTTGAAGCTCATGAGGTACCAGTTCTCAGAAGACCAGAGAAAAAGAATGCCAGCTTTAGACCTAATATAGAGACTACTCATTCTGTAGTGATCTTGCGGAATAACTTTTACATTTTTGAGGCTATATTTATGTTTGATCTTTTCTATTTAAAAAAAAAAGGTTACTTCAAAAAGGTTACTTCAAAAATGTTACTTCAGCTTGGTATTAATTCACAACTCAGAGTAAATAAAATACTTCTAAAAGCAAAAATCTTATGATTTTAGAAACAACTTTAGGCAAATGAGAATACAATTCTGGTTGGTTGGTTTTTTTTTTTTTTTAAATCATTATTTGCTTGATACGTAAGTAGCAAACTCCACTAAAATATATTCAAGGAATCCTATGTTTCAAAAGTAACATTCCATTACTTTTATTGAGAGTTTTAAAATGATGCAGCAATGGATCTGCAAAGCCTGACTGAACTGGAGTGCTCTGTGCCAGAACTGACTCTGGAGCCCTGAGGTAGTTATAGCTACAGTCAGTGCAGTTTATTTCCCTGGATAACTGCAGAACCCATTGATGCAAGACATAGTTATACAAATGCCCACATGCTAACATATGTAAAACATCTCAGAAGGATAGTCTGGGTGCACAAGACCCTTCTCTGGGAAAAGGGCTTGGTGCCACATGGCAGCACATGTATAGCGTTTAGGTCATAGAACAGATGTTCCCATTTCTTATTTCTGTGTAATTTGTATTTGTAAAAATCATTACTATTTCCCAAAAGACATGAAAAGAAATTTTTTTATGTTACAGATTCTGTCAAAAAATAAGTCATTAATGCTAATATGCAACCCCCTGTATTGGTAATCACAGTTAGCATTTATATATTATTTTGATCACTTTATGTGGCGCATTTCAATTATTCTTTCCCACTATGAAAAGAAGAGGCAAGTGTCATTCTGCTTTATGTTGTGGTTTTAACACTGAACACTGGAGTAACATAATGACAAATGACAATACTTTCACCTCCACCAGTGTATAACAAGAGCCATGAAATAATGGAATTAAATATGTGTATAACTGCTGTGTGAGCAGAACTGGCTCTAGTTGGATTAATTCCTGTGGCTGTGAGCAACACACAGGACCGACAGACCTAGAATAATAGGTTACGATTTTCTAGCTCCTTTCCTTCTAGGGAGAGTTTCTGGCCAAGCTGTAAAGAGCCTAAGTAAATACCACTACTTCAAGTTGTCAATCGTTTGGAGGGAGCTCTTTTTGATTCCTTTCATGCCCTCTGAAAGGAGTAGATCCTCTCTTATGTCTTGGAAAATTCACAGAGTTATTTGTAAGACACAGAACTTGGAGTAGCAGAAAGGAGACTGCTGCAGGCTTCGGGGCATCAGGCAAAGCAAAAGTCCTACGATTCTTAACTAAGTAATATCTAAAGATGTCAGCTAAGCAAAAGCATGAAAAAAAAAGAAGTATCAAAAAAGGAAAACATCTTTTCCGAAGGAAAGAAATCACATATGCATACATGTCTGACCAGGGTCAGTCTGGCTCTGCTCACTGCAGGAGGACTCTGTAGGGTTGAGGAAGACAGAAGATAACTTTATCATCAGGGCTGCAGTTTCAGGGCTTCCTTTTTCATTGGCTGTATCTGAAATTAATTCAGAGCATCCTCAGGGTATATAACCTGAGGTACTGTTTTTCAAGTGCTCTGCTTAAGTAAAATTTTAGTGTGTTTTATCTACATATTTATTTAATTTTATTTACAGCACTATTTACTACTAGCACCTCTAAGCTAAGTAACTTCTACGAGAAGAAAAAGGTCACAAAAAATTGCAGCTGTTTATATGGGTTCACTGTAACAACATTTAGTAAACAAAAGGGTAAACATTAACCCTAATTCAGGACTGGCTGTACTAACGCTGCACCAGTGCAGTCCAGTGGGCAGTATGTGCTATTTTTCATACAAAGATCTCATTTCATAAAAAAGCTGTTTCAAGGCTAGTTACTTTGAGTCATCTGACCTAAGATAAGAGTTTTAGACAAAAGAACACAGAAAGCCAGAAGAATAACATTTTCTAAAAGCTGAAATAGCTTAATTTCTTTTTTTTTGTATTATAGCTACAGTTTGAATTTGAATTCTAATTTAAAAACTCTCACTGAAAATAAAACAAAACCCCTTTCTGAGTTGCACATTTAATTCAGCTCCAAATAATTTTTGTCTGCCTCAAGAAGCAAAAAAAATCAGTTATTTCAGAAATTGTTTCACTGAATGAATTTGGAAAAATAGAAATTAAAAAAAAACTTTATTAGATCTACTCAAGTGCACCAGGATTTACATAAAAAGCAAATTATTACTTCCTACATTAGGCTTCTTCATAATAAAAATAATAGCAACTTTAACTAGTGAAAAAGAAATAAAAGACACATAATTACATGGGATGTAATCCAGAATCATAATTGCACTGAGCATAGACAGGGATAAAATGTTAAAAGCAATAATCAAATGATAATCAACTCCAAACCCTGTCCATTCCACCCCAAAAGGTTATTAAGAAATGAACATTTCTAAATTTGTAACAAGGAAGAAATAGTAGTTAAGAATCACTGAGACCCATGTATTTGTTTATATTTCCTATTCCATATACTTACATACTGATGGAAAAATGGATGATATTTTCTGCATGTGCTAAGGAGGAATAAACTGAGCCACCAGGAAAGTGAGTACCTAATCCCAGTCATCTTACTCTGCTTCAGACTTGGCACACTGCTTGATGGTTGTGAATTTTTATCATGTCCAACCTATTGATGATGCTGCTTGTCAGCTGCAGTTTTCATTAGGAAAAAAGAGTTACAGCTGACGGTAGGTTTGTAGGAGTTCATAAATATTCTGCTACTGTTCAGACGTGCTGCAATGAACTAAAAGCAGACATATTAGCTGCATTTTGATCCCACATGAAAGCAGAGCTATTAGACTATAAAGCATGATCATTCAATATGTTAATTAAGGATAAAAGCTCTCAAATTAAATACGGCATATTTTTTCTGACATGGTCCAGCACAGAACAACAATCTGGTTGTTGCTCCTAACAAGAAGCTCTGCATCTTCATAATCCTTCCAATGGGATTTCTTTGAATACTGGTTTTTGGAATGGTTTTATAATGGAAAGGGTGAATAGTGCATGTTTGTCTCCACTGCTTCTGCTTCCTTTAGCAGGGAGCTGACCTGTGATCCTGCCAGGCCACGGGATTCCCTGGGGAGCCTAATGGCTGAGCGCCAGCCTGCCCTGAAGGAGCTTCTCCACAGACCACTGACAGCCTGGGAGGACATTTTCCTTGATCACCAACGTAACGTTCCCTAAGCATATTTTGCTTGTACATCACTCTAGGGTCACTTTGATATAAATAACCAGTGACAGATGAGGCTCGTGGGGTGCTTGTCAGAGACCCAGTGGTAGATAGTTTATTCGAAGTCGATCAATTGTAGCACAGCAAGGTCCTGAAGATCTGTACATGCCACTGTAAAACCACAACAGGACTTTTTCGTCTTCAGCCAGAGTCTGCAAATTGTGAACAGGGCTTCTGCTTATAAAGAGTCTGGTGAATCTTTTTGCCTTCACTTAAGAGACAGCAAGACTACCCAAGCTCTGGATGAGAGCTCTATTTCCCATATGAATAATTACAATCTTATTTGGATGAAGATGACTAAAGTTACGGAGGCAGATCTGATTGTGAAAATAGAAGCAACATGCTCACTTCTCTTGAGTCAGTTAGTTTGGCTGCCAAAGGTGCCTGAATAGCACCTGCACCAGGACAATAAACAGGTCCTTCTCCAGTGATTCTCACATCTGCTATGGTGTTAGGGCAAAATATAAAGCTGCTCCATGCTGTTTGCTTTCAGTCAACGAACATTAAGGAATATTGGTTTAGAAATACGGCATCTGACATAGATGATGGACCTCAGAGAGACAGACACTTTTTTTTTAAATTAAGTGTTGGTTATTTTTTTTTCCTTAAGAACAAGAAGAGGCCTGTTTTCTTCTACTTATAGAATTCTTATTCTTTCTTTTAGAAGAAAATTATCCCAGCAGTAGTGCTTGAGATTCATTAGTGTTATTTAGAAATCTTTCCTTGTGATAAATGCAGCGTACATGTTCACGTGACTCTTCCATTGGAAAATTATTGCCCAGCCAACTCAGGCTACACAGATTACTGTGAACTGGAGGACCCTAGTTTTATACTTTAATTCTTCAACTTTACCTTCCCACCCGTTTATATTTGTCTCTTTTTTATTGTTAGTGACTTCTAAAAGCACCGAATTTCAGAGGCTTTTCTCTTACTCCTCTCTTCAGTCTTCTTTGGCACGTAACAACTTCTGAGCTGTACAGTTTTCCACAGTACTACATGTGGCCACAAAAACACCTCCCATCCGCCAGATCTGACTATCTGCCTTCCGACTTGCTATTTGTACATCTAAAGCCTGTTTCCCCCCTTTATGTACCAGCATCATGCTGTCTTCATGTTAATCTCTCTAAATCTATTCATCTAATTAATTAATTTATTAATCTCTCTAAATCTTGAGAGCACAACTACAAGCAGGGTGTGTAGATTTTTACTCTTTATTATTGAAGTGAAGCACAGCACACCAAAATACTGAAGTCATCCAGTAGGATCGCCCCATCCTTAGAATTACTCACCACTCTAATAATTATTTAGGTCATCTGTGGCTTTATATTTACTTTTTATGAAATACTGAATAGACTTGGACTTGGTAACAAACACTGGGGGAATCCACTGTTAATCACACTAACATCTGCTGGTGGGTCAAGTTGTGTTTCATTTAGCTTTAATGTATCTTTTCATTTAGATTTACACACTTCTCCTTATGAGCAACATGAAAAATAACTCAAGATAGTTCACAGCAAAAGGAAAACGTTTACATCTCGTATTCTGTCTGTTGAAGGGCATTAGTTGCATTCCTGTATAGAAACTACTATTAGAAACTCCAAAGTAAAACATTTATTTCTACATTTTTCTTGGGAAATGCATACAGTATTTCACAAATACAAACCTCCTTAATATGTCCAGATAGACACTTTGGCTTATCAAAACTTGGTTGGTAAAGTATGAAAAATTTGAAGGAAAAAAAAATACAAAATTCTGGTTTTGCTCAGAATTGTTCCAGATGCTTTGTCTAATATGTATGCAGTGACCAAGGTTGTAGTATTAGATTATTTACATATTCTGCATTCTGCTTTGAAATATATATTAAAAAAAAAAAATTAAGGTCTTTTAGACTGGGAGCAAGTACACTCGCTATAATATGTCAGGATTGAAATAAAGTATTAGATGGAAATTATGGTTTTTTACTGAAATTGAATACTCGTGAAAAATACTAAAATTACTTTAGGTCAGGATGATGATGCAAAATTCGAACATTTAAGTTAGCACATGTTAAACAGTATAAACTATTGTGTTACTTTTAGAAGAACACAGCCAAAATGCAAGAAATTAACTAGCTGGAATGCACAGTCTACTGGACAAGAACAGGAAGCATCACTGTACATTTACAAATGTATATTTACTAGTGTACAAATATACTAATATTCAAATGTATATTTACTAACTACTTAAGACTACATAAGAAAAAAATGAGAGGAAATGTTCAGCATCAATAAAAGGGAAAAGGAAGGTACAAAAATCTATCATTTTTACTGCATATGCACATATAACTAAACTCCCAAGCTAGAATCTAGAACTCATGAATACAGTCCCAAGTTTCTACTTACTCCATAAATCTTGTACTAACAATGGTACGCTTTTCAATATATTTTATAATCATAAGTATTTCTTATCTAGCAATCTATAAATAAGAATTAAGATACATCCTCATTAGACATTAAGGCAAAATTCAATCTTATTCTGTCAGTTCCATTTCCTCAAAGGCTTTCTGCAACCTCCTAGTAGGGAAAGCAGCTGACAGTTGCTTGCTCACCTAACTTCATCAGGCTTCAGAAAAAGTAAAGGAAAGCACACAACCCATAGACCTCAGGCACAGGAAATTGTTCTTGCAAACTTTCTAAAACATATATTGATATATTTTAAATAGCCCTAGGTTTCTACCCATATCAACAAATCCTGTATCTATAGCACACATTCGGGGGATTTTTTCTTTTCTTCTGAAATCAATTTGGTTTTGGGTTTTTTTTATTATTACTTTATTTTTATTTTATTTTAACGAATACTAAGCAGTCCTGCTTCGTTCATCCAGATAATTCCTTCATATGATACAGAGGTGATATACTGCACCTTCAACACAGTAATGTACATCAAGAAGACGCAGAAACAGAAAACCAGTCAGTACAGAAAAGTTAGACAGAGACGTAACTTTACCTTCAGCTGCTCAGCAACTACAAAAATACTCATACTGAAACATATACATTGACAGTCATCAGTAAACTTGTGAGACAGAAGCACACCTCAGATGGGAAGAATTTAATTTGTAAAGTTTTTCCTGCTCTATTGCTATGTAGAATTGTGTCCAAAAGAAAAAAGAAGTATCTTCTCCGCTCAAACTCCAAAATACGACCTCCTAAACACTTTATGTAAATAGAGAAAAAAAAACAAACATGAAAAGATCTAATAAAAATGGAGAACAGGAAGTTCTTAGGAGGCAAACAAGAAACTATAAAGGGTGGACAACTAGGATCGTTTTGAAACACTAAAAGCAACGCAAATCAGTCTGTGTTATATTTGCACTGATCTTTCCCCACATAGGCCATTTAAAACAAATGCAGCTGGCTGGAATGCAATGTTGACAGCTCCACAGCTCTTTAGCCTTTCTTTTGTGTTGCCTGGTCTCAACCTGCCTCAGTCAAGATGATTACACTGAGATGACTAAAAGGAAAAGAAGCAATCTCATAGGAGCAAAGCAAACATGATATTTTGTGTTCTTTGGGTTTTTTCTTCATGACCTCCTATGTACGATCGCTTCACCTCATGTCACTCCTTCAAACAAAACCATATTTGGGAAGCATATAAACAGTTTTTGTAACTGTTATAGGTTATATGTGTTTTGTCCCTGTTTTATAAAAATAGAGCATATATATGAGAAATTTTATGTATCTTGTCTACTCATTATGTTTCTTCCACGACCACAGTTCATTTTAGTTATTACAGGGAAGTATGCCTAACATGACATCAAGAAATAAATTTAAAACTCTCTTTCCAAAGGATCATCTTTCTAAAAGAATATGAGAATCAAGACCTCAATTTTTAAGAACTAGAAATATCACTTCAATCAAAATGCATGTAACATTAAAATATATTTTGAAGAAATTTTGAGATCAGAGGTTTTGTTCTTTCAGGGGCATTTCCTGTAACACAAAAGCATCTTATTACAAATAAGCTCCACAAGATGTTATGGATCATTAAGTACACCAATTATTTAAGACTGTTCAAAATATAGATGCCACAATGTGAACTAGAGCTGACAGATTAAAAAAACTACAGCACAGCAGTTGTGTAGGTGATGAGCAAAACTTTCAGTTGCCTTGAAAAAATATTAGCGATTTTTTCTTCATGGACTGGAAATGTCTCTCACACTACTGTATCTTCTACCAAAATCACAGTAGTAACATACTTAAGACTTCTACAGCTGAATCATGGCGTTATTTACACAACTATTCCCTCAAACCTGACCTCATGGGCAGACGTTTGCCTAAACACACATACATTTTCAGGTCAGATTCCTTAAACCTGTTGCATAATCCTATACTGTGGACAAACAGATCCTAGGATACTTTCTATAAATAGAATAAAAACTAAGATATAATAATAATCACATTAACATTTTCTTAGCCCATATGCATGACCCTATATCATACTTGCCAATATAACCACGTTCGTTCCAGGGACGCCAGGCCTGATTGACAGTGTTATAAATATGTAGGTAAGCAAGAGAAATGCAGATACTGCAGCTAAATTCCTTAGAAACCTTTACTACTTCATAGGAGAGTGTCTCATCTTTACATTACTGTCTTTAAAATTGCCGGAGAAGTCAAGACACTGCATATTCCATATGACAATGAAGCCATCACTGTCAATCTCATTCTCTGAACAGCTATCACCTAAATTAAAGGGACAACATCTAATATGCATATTAATATACTCATGTGTGCATCTCAGTGTGACCAACTGGGTAAAAAGGTTGTATACTGTCATTCCAATATGTATGCAAGTCTGATCCTCCTTGTCTCACTACTCCTTCTCATAATTCCATTTGACTTATCAACCCAGCTTTCTGCTAAATAGATAATTATGTGTTCTCTTGAGGTAATAATATATGCTGATATTGAGTATGAGATTAGAGAGAATGTGAAGTACTGTATTTACAGGCATAAAATGTTGGCTTTTAAACCTGTATTAATTATTCATTTTTGTGTAGCAGTTTTCTCAAAGCATGATAGACTTAGTTAAGTACGTATCTGGGATATCATATATTAATCACTAGAGAAAATAATTCAGAAGGGATAACATTTCAACTTCATTTATTGTGGTTGCAGATGTAAATGAAAGGGACAAGTACACTGTCTCTCTTGCTACCTAAAGCCACTGGCCATTATACAGTCTAGATGCTAGGCTTGGGATAGCTCATTAATAACTACCAAAGCACTTAAATTGGTGGACTAAATTATTCACTCAGGATTAAAGTGGTCCTAATTCATTTTAGCTTGCTTAGTAAATTAAGCTAAAAATCTTTAAAGCCACTAACTCTGAATGAGACCTTTTCCACAAAGTAGAATAAGTAGGTTATTTTGGGGTCACACCTTCAGCTGATTCTGAATTTTCTACTCCATTCCCACAGACAAGCCTGAAATCTGTCTCCCCATGTCACTGCAAGCAGTTCTTATTTCTTCTAAGCAGACATTAGGTTTTTTCTTCTAATCTTCTTCTCTTTCGAATGTATAAGTGACAGACATCTGAGTGACAGACTTCAATTTTCTGGAATTTGCAAAGCAGTAATAGGCGCAGACATCCAACAACTAGTGGGCAACCTGTCTATTGATTTACCTTCTTTTCCCATGCGACCTCTGGTTTTGTTGCAATGAAACATTTGCAGGATGCTGATGTGGCTCTCAAGAGAACACTAAGCTGAAAGTTCATCTTTAAAATTCCCTTTCTTCAGTAGCAGGTTCACAAGTAAAATGGGAAATAAGTGCTAGAAGAAACGAAAAAGCTTAAACCTTGAGTATATCAATCATGCCATTTTTGTCATGGTCACAAAATTTCTCTTCTGAGATCCAAATAAAGGAGCTCATCAGTTAGCGATAGCCTTTCAACACGGTCACAAAGATAGAAAATATTAGTAAGGCAAAGATCATGAAGAAAGAAAGTCTATTTTCAGCTTTTCTCTTTTGAGTCAAAGTATATCAATAGAACAGACTGAAGCAATACTACCTCAAATTATCAGGTTGGGTTTTTTTGTTTGTTTGTTTGTTGTTTTTTTTTTTTAAACAGATTGAACTGATTCTCCTCTTCTCCTGACCCTGTGTGGAATAGCTATGTAGTTCTCTTCAGAAAGGTTTCAGGGTTTGGCCAGTGGTGTCCTCGTACACATTGTGAAGCTGATTCTCAAAAGGTAATTAGAATTTTTTTTTAATTATGTAGTTCAGTCATCACATTCTAGCATAGATGCATTTAGCTTCATAATTTATTGAAATGAATTATGAGGTAGAGTCCTTGGATCTCCCACAAGATAAAAGAAAACAGAGTGTTAGGCAACTTTTAGAATAAAAGCTTTTAATACTATTTTTGCATCATTCAAGTATTTAGTCAGGTTTCTGGCTTTTGGCATTTGCAGGATTATTTGCAAACGTGATTAATTTGAATAGTGCATGGTTGTGTTGTGATCATGTGTTCTTTGAATTAATACAACTTACAAAAAAGAGCCGGATTTGTTTAGTTTAGCTTGGTTGCCCTCGAAAGCATACAGACTTTGTATAAAGAAGACGGTGATCAGCTGACTCCATGTTTACCAAGTATTGAACAAGAAGCAATTTAATGTATTTAAGCTTAGAAGTCAGACTCAGGGTACGTATTAGAAAGCAGTGTAAATACTGGACCAGGAGTCCATACTTACGTATGGACACAAAATGACTCTGTTATTTATTGTGAAGTATATCTGTAGAATGAAACACAGCAGTACTGATATTCGCTCTGTCCATCCTACCACACATGCCCACCGCACACAGACATCCAAATCTCCATAAAGCCTGGGATGTACCTTTTTGATTATCTAGTGTAATGAAATACAATACATATGAGAAATAAAAAATAAACCTTGCAGAACTACGGAATACACAATCCAATATCAGATATACATTTTTCACTTGTTTTTCGGTGAATTCAAGCAGAGAGAAGTTTTGTGTTTTAAAACACTCCTGTTGATAAAATCATATTCAGATGACCTGCATTAAGGCATCCTAAAGTGACTGAAACATAACTGAAAAGAGGGATAACAAGCAAATGAAATTCAAGATCCTTTATTTCTTACCCCTTTCCTAGATAGAAGATGCTTTTTAGGAAAAAAAAAAAAATTAAAAAAAAGATAAAAAGAAAGAAAAAAGAATGTAAGAACAGAATAAAGGGTTTCACTCTCAGTAAACTGGAACAACTGTTTCCATTTTGAGTCAAAGCATTTTCAAAAACTGTGCATATACATACCATGCGTAGATTTGCTCATCTCTCTATATAAAAAGGCATAAATGAGGCAGAAATGTAAAGAAGAATATGGTCATGTATATCTATATTTTCTACGTTTTGAATGCTTCTGAATAAACCTTGCTGTGACTTGCATACTGAGCAGAGTACCTACATGTCTCATCTATTTATAATTCTTGGTGGTGGCAAGCCCACAACAACTCTTCTCAGATGCTGCCACCTAAAGGCTAAAATGAAGTACAACTCTGCAGATGTGTCTAATACAACTAAAACCGGTACAAATGAGCAAATGGAATTGATTCACAACTATGCAAAAGTGGAAAGTAAAATAGAACATTGCAGAGTTGTTGCTTGGATATCATGTGCCAAACGCCTTCACGTTTAATCCCATACGGGTATTACTTGAAAATTCGTTGGGGATATAGTTTTTTTCAAACGATAGGTCAAGATTAAGGTTTGCATCATCAGTAGTCATATTACTGAAACATCATTACTGTTATAAATCAACTAGGCAAAACTAAACAGTGAAACCAAAATTATTTATATGAGCTGAATGACTCAGAATTATGACATGACTTAAAATCTCCAAACTTGCTTTCTAGTTAAAAATATGCTTCCTCTAATTTGAACATGTAACCCATGTCATCTTCTTTAAAAAAGAATGCATAACATATTTGAACATTTGTAATTATTATTATAATCTCTTAAACACACAGGGAAACAACGTAAGTACAAAAAAAAAGAGGATTTGGCTCTATGTGTTTTCAAGTTAAATATTTAGTAATAAAAATTTCAAAAAAAAAAAACCACCTGAAAATCCTAAGATTTTTTCCTAACAGCTAGGCAGGTTTTCCATATAAGGCAGTTCTTAAGAGACAGAGACTAAAATTAAGTGGATCTTTTCACTGCCCTACTAAAAGGTGGTTTATGTCATAGTAAAGGTATTTTGTCATAGGAAACATAACATAAACTTACTTTTAAACTAATTGACATCTACCATCTTTGCAATGCTTTAAACTAACTTCAAAGAATGTTATAATCAACAGACATAATATTTTGTAGATTTTAACTATTTAGACGTTAAGTATATAATCACCAGACTGTGTAAGAAAGGAAGAAAACTACGCTTTACAACCGGAAGAAATGAATGGATAAGAAGTTTGAAAGTGTAGGGTTCATGTACCACTGTAGCTCTTGTGGTTTGAGAATAAAAGCAAAGCAAGTTCTGCAGGCAGAGGCAATGACTCATATTATACCAACAAATGAAGTCAGAAAAAATAAATACAATTCTGGGCTTTTGCACTGAAAACTTTTTCACCCCCCAATTTTGTAAGGTGATTTAATATCTTCCCCTACAAAACCCTGATGCACTTAGCGCAGGCAATACACGTTAGACCACTATATTTGACATTCATAGTAGTAGCTTCCTCGTCCCTGACTTGCATCCCTTGTTGACAGTGTCCTTCTATTTCACAGTGTGCCGCTTGACTACAGGCAAGGCAAAACGAAGTCAGAGGTAAACAAAATAATTTGTTGTTTTTTTCTTTAAATTGCGACCGGCAATTACCCAGTTGCACTTGTATTGAAAAGTCTGCCAAATATGTGTAATTTTGCCATTTCAATTGTTAGTTTTCTGATCTATAAAAATTGAGTTTAGTGATAAGAGCATCCAGAGTTATTTACTTGTGGGATAAAATGAAATTTCGATTTCAGTTTGTATGGAGAAAGACTGATATAAGTTATCATTGGCTATGCTTCTTTATTTCCCTGTTTTGGCTTTGATTTTAGCAAGTTATTTTCAGTAAATTCTTTAAAGTAAAAAAACAGGCAATGCCTTTAAACAAAATAAGTGCCATGCAGCCAATCAACAGAAAACAAAGAATTTCATAAGAAGTTATGAAAAAACTTGTTCATTAGCAGAAAACATTAATACATTATCATATCTAAGGACTAACTCTATTAAATCACTGCAGTCACGACAGCCCCTGTCTATGATGATAGCTGTTCCGTATATGACACCCTGGTGTCCTTCGGTTGACAAAGAATATGTGATTTATTTTTATTTCAGTTCCAGTTTTCTCTCCTAGGGCATCACCCAAGCCAATACTCCCCACCAAAAGAAAGCGGTAGGTTTAGATGCTGTCCTTTCAGGTAGTGGATGGGGCTGGCCGACAATGCTGTTGACATGACTGGTGACAAAGTAAATACGGCAGCACACCCAAGATGTACTCTGGTCCCTGACCGTTCCTGTCTGGAAAGTCCCTGTAATTCCTTCTGGCCTGTGTGGCCGCTTCCCTGTGGGGTTGGGTTGTTCATGGAGGACAAACACAGGAACTGGAATCTGCCCCCAGGCTCAGAAATGAGCAACTTGGGAAAGCAATCAGAATTTTAAAAACATTATTCAGAGAAGCTGATGTTGCGTGCTGTTTCCAAGAACATGGGATTTTTTGGCAATTGATCCAGACAAGAAAAAATATTTTGGCTATATATGAGGATCATTATTTTTGTTAATGACATTATTTTCTATTGTTTTCATTTGGCCAGAATTTCTTCCAAGATTCTTAGTAACAATCAATTAATAACGCTGTGCAGCACAAGACATTTCCAGAGTCTGTAACGGCATGCCCTGCATAGATCCTCAATCTGGCAGCAACCCAGCTCAGTAAGCTCGCACAGTACAGCGCAGCTGCATATAGATACACTAATATGGTGCTAGCTGTAAAGAAATTTTGCCTTTGGAAGAAGGCTAAGCAGTTTGCGTGCTCTACTGATTCTGATACTGAAGGTGTTCAGGAAGAACTATTTGGACATTTCTGCACACAATACAGCAACTAGCATAGATCACAGAACACAGATTTCAGTAAGTGTGCTGTGTGCGCACGTATTTAATGGAAGGAATAAGGCAGCTTAATCTTTTCTTCAGGGAATGTACAGTTGAAATAATTCCGATCTGATTCCCTCTCGTGATAACCGCTATGAGATTTGAAGTGTTTCAAGCCCCTAAAGCTAACAGAGGACTAAAGAAAACAAACCAAAACTAAAATCTCAGTGTTCTCTGCCACATTGCAGTTGGAGATCTTATCCCGTAAGCTTCCTCCCCCCCCCCCCGCCCCCCACCCCGTAAAACCCTGATTGTTTTGATAATGTACTGCGAAAGACCGATAAGCATTCTTGTTGCTTCACTCTGCAACCCTCCTTCTGACTTAGAAGGAATGTCCTTCAGGGCCTCAGCACTAAGCATGATCTTCTGTCTAGCTACCATAGATGTATTTCGTATAACTTTTTAAGTGTCATAAAGTCCCCTTCTAATTTTGTTTTGTGGAAACATGCTTATAACATCCATTTTTTCCATCACAAAGAAGTAGCAAAAGAAAGCATAGTTAATTGCATAAGAGGCCAATTCAGGACAAATGCCATGTTTTCCCATCACATCCCATCACACAAGGTTGCCATTTCTCCACTTTTTAAATGTCTATCTCTTGCTGCTAACACACAAAATTGAACACTGCCTGTGGCATTTACTGTACCTTCATCTGCTGGATTAAATGTTGTCTCAGCTGCTCTACTCTGTCCCTGAGGGACCAAAACGGTTACCATTCAGAATACTCTCAGCATCAGAAGCAGCAGAACACTAATGTCTCATCCAAGCTAACAGCATAAAGGTGACAGTTCACTATGATACTATCCTATTCACCGTTTTACTCATTCCTTTTTATGTTTCCCTTGTAGTTTATAGTCTTTTTTGGTATCAAGCAGGAACCTGAAGTATTAATCACTCTCTTACAATTCCTGACCACATTTTATTAGAAGTCAACCAGAACCCAGAACTGCTCCCAGGCAGAGCTGTGTGAAGGATGAAAATTTTATTTCACATAGGTTTATCAGATGTACAGCCTGAGAAGTCAGGGTAATGGCTCAATGATCCAGGAGATGTTTCCAGTTCCTTCAGGTTTCTTTTCAACTTACAGTACTTCTCTGGAGATTTCAAAGTCTGACTTCAATCAAACTCCGAATGGAAAGCAACAAATTTTGAAGTTCTCCATTGAGGGAAAAAAAAAAAAAAAATCCTTAAAGTGTTTTAGTTGAAACTGCTTCTTGTACAATTTGATGTGAAAGAATCATTTGGGGCATTGGCTGTGGACAGCTTTCAAAGGCCTCCCTGATTTCATCCCTAAGCAATTCTGAGAAAACTGACTGGATTTCATCCCAGCTGAGTCAGAGAAGCTTACTCCAGTAGTACACATTTGTGCTCAAATTTCCAGAGGAGTTTTGCAAAGATAAAAGTGTGGAGATAAGCTGGAGCACTTTTATAAACCAAACGAGTCTGCAACTAAATACTCCAAACTGCAGTGATACTGGGAACAGTATTGAGACTCTATACCTTGAATTCCTCTCACCTTATAGTATTGAGTCCCAAATCTTCGTCCGCGAAGCCAAGCCATGATGATGATAGTATTGAGAGAAATCAAACTACAAAACGCTACAGACAACATCTATAACATCACCTTATTTCCCTTGACAGCTTTTCAGGAGTAAAGTTTTTATGAAAGCATGTGAACCAAAGAAAGCTACCTGTGAAACGCTACACCTTGGTTTTTTGTTTCTTTAAGATGTTTCCTTTTTATTTACCATTCTCAAAATAATGCATGTATTTGCCTCAGTATTTCACATCTTGTCTAGTATTAGAAAGACTGACAGAGTTGTTTATTAGCAAGGTCTTGGACACCTTCAAAAACAACAGTATCTTTAAAAGATTCTCTGTGAGTATATAAAGATTTCCTCAGTTGTGTCTGTTAACCATGGAAGCAGGTGTTATCATTTTTGGAAGATACCTTTTAGTATTCAGTGGTAGATGAAAACTTAGAAAGAATCAACTACCGTGAACTGAGAGAGCAGAGCAATGTTATTTCTCATTCTTACTCCTAGAAACTCAGTCTTATCATACAGTGTGGACTTACAGTCCCTGGTAACTAAGTTGAAAATGAGAAGTAAGGGAGAGCTAACACAAGCATAATTTTTTAAAGTTAGAGATGTCTCTGCTTATTATATCTGCGAAAGGTGTTACTCAAATACTTTGTTCAGGTGTTTACCTATTCCAAAAGAAAATAGAAAGCAACCAGAAAATTCTGCATATAATTTCAGCTTAACTTGAAACCTCTGAGCTCCATTAAACTTCAATTAACTTTTCAAAACTATCTTCTGTCTTTTATCTTACTAATTTCAGCCATAACCTAAAGCAAGAACAAAACCCATGAGGGAAGCTATGCGAATCCTGGAGAACATCAGAAACTTTACAAAGAAATCTATTCTCATTACACTTCAATACTGTTTCAGAACAACAAACCCTGGCACGAGCTTCATAAAGCCCTGAACATTTTGTAACTCATGCAAATAATGCATTTGGGACTTCAGGAACCAAAGCCACCAAAGCACGTGGACTAGCTTTTCTCTCTCCCTGTACGATCCACATATTTACAGGAGAGTTCGGACCCTGGCACTTTTTGATGGAAGGATTTCCAGCAAATTTGTATTTACATCCCATGCTTGGGAAATAAATTCTTACACTTTCTCTTTTCAGCTAAGGGATCCACACTGAGGTTTTTTAAGTGTCCGTCATAGCTTTTTTTCACATGGCCCCAGGAATGTTTAGACAAGCACTGGTCATACTCTGCGTGTTCAGCTATACTTCAGGCACTGCTGGGGGTCAGTCAACAGGTCCACCTTTTTGAAGGAGCAGTATGTAGGCACACCTGGCACCTCCCTGAAGAAGTGGAGATAAATGAGAGTTTGACCAGCTTCATAATGTACAATTTGTGGTTGTTTTGTTTGGTTTTGGTTTTTTTTTTTAAAAAAAAAAAAGTTGATGCCATTGGAAGCAAAAGTACAAGTGGCGCATCCTTGCAGTCACTCATATTTTTGGACAGGAGTCCTATTATGAACTCTTACAGTCGGTGCACATATGTGATGTCTGCTGTCTACCCTCATGCTCATCTCAACTTCAAAGCACAGCGCTTGTTTACAAGTTCATCAAACCCTTCCCCGGGGATATAGGTGTCAAGCAATGAAAGGTGATTGCTTAGATGCCAGTGAACGATCTGTTTAGAAGAGAAACATTTCTAAAGAGGTGAATAAGAACTAAAGAGTTTCTCATGTCTGCTATGCTAGTTTGGGTTAGTAATTATGACAGTTCCCCAAAATATATAACTAGTTTCTAAATGTATTACTATTTTACATATAGATTATATTTAAACAGTGATTAGATATCATTTCCCAAGAGTTTTCATTGTTCTTTTTCATTTCCTTCTCAATTTAAGTACTTTGTGTGGAGTATACTTGCTGATTTTCTTCTACTTCTGACCATCTAATTTTGCATTATTTTCTGGGGTTCTGTTGAATTTCTTAGACTATTATCACAGAAAACTCCACCACTACCTGTCTCAATTATCTCTCAATTTCATCTCCAACTTTTTCTCTCCATTCTCAACACGCTATGTTTCCCAGGTTCCCTCTGATGTTTAACACTTTATTGATTTCTTATTCTGCTCTCCCCTCTTCATTTAGTATTTCCTTCTGAAGCCAGTCAACCTCCCTTCTTGTTCATCTTTTTTTTTCCTCCTGCCAGCTGGAATGTGGCTGTTTGTCACTTGCTCTGTTATAGAACTGTTCATAGAGTATTTAATGAAAATAACATCAGAGTCAGTATTCTTCCAGCAGTTTTCATCTTATTTCTCAGATTCCAAACGAGTGGGGAGGGTAACAGCAGGAGGAAAGACTCTGATTCTAAGCAAAATCAACTGTTAACCGTAAAATATCCCACTCTCTTTGAAAAAAGTCCCTTTAAGGTCTTCATGAAATCCTTTAACCATCATCACTACATGCTCCCTATCACCGAAAATCACACCTGGTGATAGTTACCTGCCAAAAAAACGATAACATAAGAAAAGTGAGATCTGGAATTCATAGGCAATTGAGAATGCCAATGCAACAGGCTGATCTACAGCAGGTGCCGTAGTGACTCAAGACGGACACCTGACTGTGCCAAAAAGGTATTGAGCACAGAATCTTTTGTGGAAGCACCCCTCTGGCTGACAATGACACCAGCTGCTAAAATGTGCCACAGGAGTAAATCTAGCAGAGTTCAGGTTGCAACTTTTTACTGTTTGTAAAATTTCAGTAACATAGGAGAAGCTGGCTGCTTAAAACTACAGTAAAATACCCGATTTCAATGGATCAGAATTTTGCTTTTTAATACTTATGGGGTAGGTTGAAGTCACACACATCCTGTAACAGGACCTGTCCCCCTTCCTTTAGGGCTTCAGAAAACAAATAGCAGACACAGCCACACAACGTGAATTTAGCAGTTCAAGTGCCAAAGGTGTTGAATTTGTAAGGATGGATAGAAGGATAAAAAGCGGAACCAGCCTGGACGTGGTAATGGCACAGCTGCTTGTAAAAAGAGAAAACCCATCTACGGCTTTTTTGAAGAACTGCACAGTGCCTTACAGGATGGGGCTCGAATCTCAGTTGTCCCTAGGCTCTATCACAATCCACTTGATTAGTAGTTAATCATTAGCACAGTACATGTGAGGCTCATTTTATAGCTGCCCAAGTAATTCTGATCTAGTGGAGCAGTGTTGGAAATCGGAACATTATGGTTCACACTAGCCTAAGGACACCAGTGAAACCTAGCCCACAGCTTAAGAATAGCTGGTTGGTGTCTGAAATGGCATCAAACATACCTGTTAGTCAAGAGGCAGCAGAAAGGCAACCACGGTCTTTTAAGTATTATCAGCTATGAAGTTTTGCCAAAGCTATCTCCAAGAGTCTTTTTTACGCGTGAATGTCAGTGTTGTCTCAAAGCGAACTCATGAGTCAGGATGACTTTAACAGTATAGACTTAGTCATAGGTTTGGAAATACGTCCTTGTACGCCAGACTAGTTAGGCTGGGGATTTCTAGACTGTTTCTGTACAATGTCTTGAGTGTGTTTTGGATCAAAATCAAGTGTGATCCCTTGGAATACTTATGTTTATATTTATTATATTTATAGTTCTTCTATTATAATTCTTATTGTTCAAATCGCAGTATCTATAACTCTAAAACTGGGATCTTAAATTACTTCTGAAAAACACATAAAGCTACTTTTCTGCTTACAGATGTTGAATTAACAGTAACTTGAATTCACAAGAACTAACTCCTCTACTTCAGGGTTATCTCGCCCGCAACGAGCCAAAGTAATTACTAGAACATGGAAATGTTGCTCTCTTTGGCCTTCGCTGTAGATCTTTTAGTCAGATTTGGTACCATAGCACTGGATTTTTCATCAAAGTCTCTGGGAGGTCTGCATGTAATAGGTGTAGAATATCCTCAAGAGATAAGGACTAATGAGAAGAAGATTTGTAGTGTGGAACTGAGAATACGTATTTGTCCTTAGCAGCTTTCTGGCACTAACATCTAGCAAATGTGGATCAGTTACCAACTGTGTTACAGTTCAATGCCTAAGCTTGCCTTCCAAATAATGCTCATATGCAACAATATTCATATGAAAGGACAGTACAAAATTGCCTTCATAGAAGACTGGGAGAAAAAAGAACTAAATTCTGGAGGAGATCTTGCTTTAAAAATGAAATGAGTTTTCCCCCTCATCTGCAATATTTATAACTCCAGTTGTCAAATTGGTTTTGCTATGCAAATATTGTTTATTTTTTGTCACTGTCACCTTTCAGTTCTTATCACTGTAAGTTAAGCACTTAAAATCAAGCTTTGAAGCTTCTGAACAAATAATAAAAATATTTTCCACCCTGGAAAATCCAAAGCTCCCCAGTACTAATTAGTGCTGCTAATACATTCGTGGCTTCTTTTCTTTTTCAAACAGTGCTTAAAAAACATTTGGAAGTGCCTCCTATATTTCACCAATCAAAATTATCATGTGTATTATCTTTTTGTATCTTTGATCAAAAGCAGCATTACACAAATAAAAACATCAGCCCATCAAGTGAATTTAATTTAGCAACCATCTGTAGCAGATACTATCAGCATGTAAAAATACAGTCAGTCTTCACCAGAAAATAAAAACAAAAACTCTGAGATGGGTTTTATATTCCCCTTTTCCATTCTTATAATGCTAAAAATGGGAACCAGATAACTTATTCCACTGACAGAAAGAATCCCGGACTAAGAATTGCAAACTTCCTAAAACCACTCTCTTCCTAATATGCTCCTGCTCCAGCACACACATTTATCCTCAGCGAATTCCATGGGCAGGTAGGTATACATCTTGTGGCTTCAACTGTTTCTAATTTACAGTCAAAAAAAGATTGCATTCCACCTCGAAAAATGTACGAGTCTAGTCATAAAGTGCGTATAAAAACCAAAGATGTTCTTATTTCTACAATGGGCTCCGTAAAGTTAGTGGTTTGTGATTGTGATTTGGGAGTAGTCTGTCAAAGCTGGTGGATCCACACAGGACTGGTCTTTCAGTGGCTTATTACTTTCTGAACTATTCTTATCTGGACTGTGAGTGTAGAAAAACAAAGAAACAAGAATTCTCTGTTCACTGGCAATTCATGTTCACTTGCCTTATTCAGGAGAAAGAGAGACAAGGAACAGAGCAGTGGAGAAACAGACCCAGATCATTTTGATCTTCTGTTTTCTCCTGAAACGTGTACCAGCAAAAACCTGATTAGAAAGAAAAAAGATCATTCTGCCTAATAGAAGCTAGCAAGGAACATATGGCATGACATAGATTGTACACATTGAGACATCAGTCAACATGGCAAGAAGCTGAAGCAACATCCACAAATTACAGCCTTAATTGCTAAAAATAATTAAACAGATTGGCAGACATTTTAAAAATCACACATGGGCATCCAGTAGCCATGGAAAGTAAGTAGGACTTAGTCATGTAAGTAGTGATGCCATTTATCATTTTAAATGTCTTCCCTATTATTTAAGTTTCTTTACTTGAGAGTTGTAAAAATATGCAAAGTACATTAGCCCAATTTGACTGGGATAGCCTGCTCCAACTGCAGGGAGTATTTTTAACTCATTCCTTTCTCTCACTGTTCCTCTACATACCGTATTTGAATTTCAAATTTTGTTCTGAGTTTTCCAAAAGTATCATAAATTATAGATGTCTATAAACATTAAAAGTATTGTAATTTCTAGAGGCAAGAAAAAAGAATTTTTTTAAAGTAAGAGTAAAATCAAAAGTTATTTTCTTTAACTGTCTGTAAATTAAAACCCGAAACAGCTCTTCTAAACTTTTTTCCCCCAGCTGCAGCCTGCTGAAAGCTGATTTTAAAGGAAAAGGGACAAAGTTCTGATCAAAATTTCTCCTCATCTCTTTCATCAGAAAAGTAAACTAAAAGGAAAAGGAACTCTGTGCAATATTTTTGTTTTGTTTAAGTAACTGACACATTCTCACGGAAGAATTATGGACAATATTGTGCACACTTCCCTGAAAAGACAGCGTAGTGTTACATACATGCTTAGCCTCCTGTAGACAACCACCGACGGTTTTACCAAAAAGGTCAATACCGGCGTTTCAGCCTTCTGGTAAACCTCACAGTTGCTGATCATGATAATAAATGGAAAAAACAGAGTTGCATGACAACAGCAAATTAGAACGCCTGCCTGTTTCTTTGCAAAGAAACCCCACCAAATCAGACCTGTCCATATTCATGACCCCTTTTTCCTCCAACTCTTCATGAATATTCAGTAAACAACTTTTCTTCAGAAGAATATTCACGGCTACCAAAATCTCCGTATACCAGGGTATGCAAGAGTATTGTCACTCGTGCACAGGCACATTGAAAAGCTCTTTTATTTCTGTACAACAGATTCATTAACTGATTAAGAACATCCCGTTCAATCAGAAATAGAAGAACGATCCCTGTTCTGCTCGGAGAGCTTAGGCCATCCAACCACTGACAGCAACCATGCCACCTGAAACCATCCTCAGGAATACCTCACGTACACTAAGCAACCAGTTGTAAGCACACAAGCTAAAACATTTTTTTCGCCATCCCTCTACCGAGTAACTCAGAACGCTTTGATTAAGAAACTCACAACCCGCTTGCAGAGGATTCGGACACAGCAAAGGGCTCGGCTCCTCACAGAACAGTCGTCCTGCCAGCTCTGCCAGCAAACGCGGAGCCACCCGCGGCACGCCGAGCCGCCCGGATGCCGCCGCGGCCGCCGCTAGTGGGAGCCGGCAGACCGCGCTCGGCCGCCGCCCGGCGTCAGGAGCGGCGCCGCCCGCCCTCCCGCCCGGCTGGGGGAGGCGGCATCCCGCCCGCACCGCCTTGGGAGCGGTGGTGACCGTGGCCGCTGGGGAGCGAAATGCTGTCTGCTGTTTCGTAATTGGAGAGTTACGGCCTGAAAAAAATCACAGCTGGATTTTTAATACGAGCTAAGTCAGCATGCTCCTCTGGTGATTTCTAGATGTTTCTGTTCCTAGCCGCACTGCAATTTTAAAGCATCTCTGTGCTCCAGTGCCACAAACTCCGGGTCATGGCAGTCCTGGTGAAGATTCCGTCCTGTGCCGAGGCTCCAGACGGTGTCCGTGCTGCAGAATGTGGCCCCTGTTAATGTAATACTTCCTTAACGTTCAGAGTGGTAATAGCATGGCAGCTGACGTGTGCAAAGGATACTGACAGGACATTCAGAATTCAATGTAGTCCTTAGTATGTGCAAAGGGTTTTGCGACTTCTTCTATCCCTTGTCCTCAAAACTCTTACAAGATTTTATGTAGGAAACGTGAAAAAAAGGTAGCTTGAAAGCCTGTACGAGCACACCCATACCTGCGCGAGTACAATTGCTCAGTATAAATTTTAGTACAATTCCCATGATAAAACCTGCAATCACAGAAACACGAGCTGCCTCTCAGGTGCCCTGTTCTAATCATGCGTTTAGAAATCAAGTCTACTAACTGCAGCACTTTATTGGGGTATGTTCAGGAGAAATACTACTTTAAACTCATATTCAATTATTTGCCTCATTAATGTGGTTGCCAGGAATAAAAATTTGTTTAAAAGCAATAATGAAAGATACTTATTTGCAATTTTCACATGCACGGGGCTAAAACAGAATAGAAGAGTGCTAGATTTTATGTAGTTTTTTGTTTTTAATTTGGGATTTCTTAAATGTAAAAGACTGATCAGAGCTGGAGATGAACTAGGTAATACTGGAGCTAGCAAGACGACAGATGACCAAAAAAATCATTACAAAGGATGTATTGAAATGAAGCTGGAGAGATTAGAAAAGGAAGCATGTCACAGCCTCTGATACTTTTTTTCTAGGAGAGACAATTTGGGATTTCTGGTGAGAATACTTTCACTAGCATGTACAAGGAAGAAACTACACTCAAGAAAGGGCCAGAACACAATTAGGATTCAGGAATTAGATACTACCGTCACCTTGTACTGACTATGGAAACACAGTATTGCTATCACTAGTATGAGACCATAAGCTTTTGCCTCCAGCTTGCCCTGTCTGAACACTCCCTGACTTGTCTGAAGCAGGTCTTGTCCTACAGTGATTTTTTTCTAGCAGACCTAAGCTTAGGCTATGATTAATTGTTGGGGTTTTTTTTCACTTTTCTTTATCTTTCTATGGCACAGCCATTGTTTCATACAGAAAACAGTAACAAGCAGTTATTCTTACACGCAGACATGCCCTGCTGAAGGTCCCATCCTTAAGACCCAGAGGAGTGGAAGGATGAGCATAATGCCAGGAAAAGGACTGAAACTGCCAAGTGTGTGTATTAGAATTTACACTGTATTATTAGTATTATTAAGATAATAGAAGAATCCTAATTTTTTTCCTGTAATAATTATATAGGGAGACACTAGCTTGATTCTGTTGCTAGAAGAGTCAAGTACAAGAAGGAAAGTCCAGGGAGTCAGAGCACAGCAATCTAACGAGACATGTCAGGACAGTGAAGGTGTGCAGAACAGACAGCAACACCAGAAGTTCTCTGTTTAAAGTAAAAAGTCAGCAATACATCGGTGGTAAAGAAATAAGAATTGCTCAAGGGGAATACTTAGAAAGTGATCTTGAAAGTTACTAAAATACCACAGTGATTGAAATGTTGGCATTCCTGTGGTTTTAGGAGGTTTTAAACATTTCCTGTTTATCCCTAAACCAAAACTAAATCTCCCCTGAGCTGTAAGTACTGCTTGTCCTGAGAAAGGCCAGGCATTCTGAAATGGTTAGTGAAAATGGATCTCTTAGTCTTGTCCTCGAGGGGCAGAAGTAAACTAGAGCTTCCTGTAGCCGAGGCAATCATAATCCCTGGTTCTTACTTTCCCTCTAGATACTTGGGAGTTTGCATACCACAAGAAGCTGTATCTGCCACACTGCTCACTAGGTTTGAGGCATTTGCTCTGCCACAGGGCTCTGACTCTCATTTTTCACTGCTAGAGATCTTCTTGGATAAACGGCATCTGAGGCAACTAAGGCGAAGAAGAAGAAGTCAGATGAAAACAGATACTCCATTTCAGCAAAGATGTGCTAGATATAAAGGTGCTACCAAAATACCAACGTGTTAGTTAATACTATGCTTGGATTTGCAGCTGCCAGGATGAGTTGGAGACTATCCTAATCAAGCAAAAATGGCCAAAGCACAGAGCGCTGTCCTATGAACATTGGTATTGTACAGTCCTTGCTTGGCACGTCTTTGGCCAGAGCCGGATCATGCTATCCCAGTTGCCTCCTGGGCATGGCTGTCAGAACTACGTGGGTGACAAGGAGCAACCAGGCACCAACTGGGGAATTTTACTCAGCTTAATCAATTGCCAATCAACACAAACTGCTGATCGCTCTTTTAGGTACAGGGAAAAAGAACACAAGCAACTAAACAAGCACACAAACATTTATCCTCTCCCCTCCAAAGTCTCAGTTTTCTCTGTTTCCTCCACCAGTTACATTCAGTCCCCAAAGATTTCACTGGGGAGAGGACAGGTAGTGGGGAGGCTGAGGTGATATATACATAACAGTTTTTTGCTGCTGTGGGCAAAATATTTTTCTGCCACCGTATGGCCAAGTATTTCACACTGCACCGTGTATTCAAGATTTCCTGATGCTTCATTCCTGTTGTCCCTGTCCTGCCATGGGTCACCTACAGCCACAGACCCCAGGGGTGGTCATACCCCTATGGAGTGTTATGACTCCCTGGCTGTCAGTGCCTCTTGTACATACACTTGAGCAGGGCCAAGAGCTCCCCCGTCTCGATGGCAGCTTGGTGCACAGTGGATTTTCCCACTGCTGTTTCCACTGGTCCGAGTTTTGAAGCGAAGAGCATTTAGCCAAATGGATGAAAACTCCCGTGCCACTTTCCCTCCGGGCTAAGGCCAGGACAGTCCCTGATTTTTAAAGTTTACTAGTACAGACATAGTCACAATGACTGGCTGACATATTCTTGATACTTTGACTTGTATACCGTAAAATCACTCTCTACTTAAATTTATGTTAGCTGAAAAGTCTTATGTAATGGGTTTAAAACATGAGTATTTTCCCTCTTCTAAGCATGCCTGAGGAGTTAGGTCATTGGTATAAAAATAAATAATTCTAAATACATATAAATATGCATATTACATAAGAAGAATCCAGCATCTTGAAAACATTCATTAAGTTCTCAGACAGCCAGGCACTGACCAAGAGAACAACCATCCCAGGCAGCTGTGTCACAACCAAACTACTGACTTTTGAGGTGTGATACAGGGAGCCTTGCTTCTTTGAACTGACATGTGTATGAAATGGGCTGCTTCTGTGGGATGGACTGCTCTATCACATGCAGCTTAACCCTCATTTGTAAAAACTACCTCAAAGCTCTGAATAAATTAAAGTTGAAATAGAGCTTTGTTTATTTTTCAGTGTTTCCTTTATAACTTAGTCTGATTTTTCTTTCTGTATCAAGTGATGTGAGACCAAATAAAACAGGATATAATCAAACTGCAGAAGTTTATACCCCTAGAGTCATTTTCAGTTTCATAATGATGAGTTGTATTTATTTTTCCCAAAATTAAAATACAAAGCTCAGTTTTTCAGTCTTAACAAACAGAATGCCTAGATAGCTCAGTAAATATTTCAAGACTATATAATTCTTCTCCTAGCCATATCGCTGATAGTACTTAAGAATGAAATGCTATGCATAATAGTACATTCACTCAGTCTCCTGCAGTGCACAGTACTAGGTCTTGATCTTCATGCCTAGATAATGTCATTATTTTTGATTTGTATTCACCTAACTTACTCCTTTTTTTACTTCTCCAGGGACTGTACCATCCTGTTAAGCTTTTCCCAAAGTTGTTTTTTTTTTTTTTGCACAAGTAGTAAATAATGTTCTTATCTTGTTAAAAAGATCAATTTAAAGTCTTCAGTTATAACTATATCATGCTGCATGACTTTGGTTTCTTTTACTTATCCTTTTAATTTTTCTTCATTAGAAAACTGATTTTATCAAACACACACAATCAAAAATCCTCTTGCACATTTAATGCAATGCCAGTAATTAAGTTTATTTTTTTGGTATTCTAAGAACTGACTCTGACTTCTCAGAGTTTTGGTGCATACAGAATGATTCATTAGAGTATGGTTTTTCTCACTTTATTATTTATTCAACAGACCTGATAGTCATTATGAGATTTCCATTTGTTTCCATTTTCTGTAAGCCAGAAATGTATGTATTTATTCCCAGTGCAGAAATTGTATTAGTTTTATATCTTGTTATTAGTTTTACTACATTTTATTCTTGAGGTGTATACCCAAAGAATCTATCCTGTGAAAAACAGAAGTCACGTATCTACTTAGAGAAATATAGATCATAGTTATAAAAGGTGACTGAAAAAGTAATTTTTCTGTCTATACTAGTGACGTAAATAATTCCTGGCAGGTATTTGTCTATCCCTTTCTTAAAAACATCCAGTAACAGAAATAATACATCACTGCAATCCACTCAAACACCCCATCAATCTTTCTTTTAGAATGTTTTTCCCGGTGTCCCACGCTGCCCTTGAAGCCTGTTATTTGAGATGGTGTATCACCTTTCTCATCATAGCATTTATTTACCTATTCAAAGACTGCTATGAAATCTCCACTTCTTTGCAAGACTTAACAATCTCAAATACTTCCTTAGTGGCCATATTTTCTAGACCTCTGACCTGTTTCATTGCTTTTGTCTGGACTCTGTTTAATTGCTTTATGTCTTCCTTGAAGCTTGATGGAGTACTTGAGCTGAAGCCTTACCTGCATTAAGCAGTATGGAAGGATTACTCCTACAGGTTATATTCCTGTTGACATATGCCAGTAGGATATATGCCTTGTTTGCAGAAGCTTAATAACACTGACTCATGCAGAATTTGTCATCCACTCCAAATCTGCTATCTTTTTGTGCAGAACTTCTACCCACTTAGTTGTTTCCTGTCTTGCACTAGATAGATGATAAGTTCTACCTACATGAAGAATTTCACATTACTCTTTGCTGAACTGTATCCACTTCATATACAAAATCTACTCACAAGTGATATACTAGTGATTTAGGTGTCTGTAGACACTCATTGTGGAGCAGTAACAAAACTCTAAAAAAGATGCTGACATGAAAGCACACCTTTCAATTTCGTTGCTTATGCTGATACCAGTATACTTTAAAGCATTCTTTTCTATATAAACCCCTCCCCAAAAAACCAAACCAACAAACAAACAAAAAAAACGCATCCAAAACCCCCCTGAAAATCAGTTGATATATCAGGAAGGGGACACCATTAAGTCTAGATGGCTCAGTGTTGAGGGTTTTTTCCTTTTATTCCATGGAAAAATACTGAAATTTACTGCCTTGGGCAGCAAAGTCTTCCTATTCATCTGCAGAAAATTTCAGCCTGAGCAGCAGGAGCATACCCTTCTGCACTAATGTACTTCAAATCCTGACCCTGGAGAAACAACTCCTTGTAGTACCAAGTCAATTCATTTTCCGTATCTACTCGGTTCTTGGTCAGTCTGCCAGGATTGCCTACAGCAAGACTTTGGAATATGGACAATGGTCTGTAAGGACTGTGTTAAATGAACAAGCCTGTAATTTTTTAGGGTTAGTCTACCCAGAAACCTTGTACCATTTTGACTGTACTGATGCAGTTGAACTGTTAGTTCAAAGAGCCACAGATGTTTAGGGTGGCTTCACTTCTGTATTTTCACCATTAATGTAGCCAAAAGGCAAGGGAGCAGGGACACTCCTGATTTAATCCCTTGGGTTTTGTGGTTGATTCATTTTACGGGGTTTCCATTCCCCCACCTCTGGACATTCATTCAGCCCTCTCAGCACCCCTTTGTAGTTCCCCATCCTCCTTTACCCTGATGTAACTTTTTCTTGGACTGCATTGCAAAGTACATCAGTGCTAAAATTACAGGAGTTAAAAGCGCTGCGTTTTGGAGTGCTCCACTGCTCTTGTTTGCAGCACAACCATGCAAGAATTGCAAAGAGTGGATGGGCTTGGACGCCTAGTGAGAAAACATAGCTAAAAGCGGTGAGTTTTGATAACCTCCTAAAACACATCGTGCTGCTGCCTTGTTAAACTGCATAGCTGGAAGGACGAAAATCAGAATTAAAGTTTTGCTTCAATGAATATTTACTTGTGCAAGAAGATACAGCAGTAAAAATGACAGAGACTGAAAAAAAGATAACTCCCATGGAACTGAATAGTCTAGCTGTCTGGTGGCTGCAAACCTGTTTGAAATCAGGCCAGTTACACATTTGAAAACTAACATTTTTACCACTGTTTACAACAGGCAGGAACTACTAGTTTCTCAGGGAAGACCTACACCTGGCTTCCACAAGTAATCCAAAAGCCCCGATGAGAGACACATACCTTACTCTGACCTTCAAGGGGCAAAGTTTGTCCCTACTTCCCTTCACCAGGTTTTCTATAGAGTGGTTTAATCAGGTCCTTACTCAGAACCACATGAGCTTTGTCAGGCCCACTGTCAGCATCTGGCTTTACTGCAGAGTCTGACAGTGCTGTGTGAAGTTATCAAAGTCTGCTTTGAATGGTCTAGCTTCCTATTGCAGGGAGCCTGTATTCTCAAAGTATATTAGCCTGCACAACATGCCATACAGTGGTCTGTTTCAGTGCCTGAACTAGGTACTTCTACACTGGAAATCTCTGCAGCACACTTACATTTTCCCTCAGGTGCCTCTCTCCTGTGAGGCGTCATACAGGGACTCTGGACATCTAATTCAGTTCTAATGATTGGATTCAGCTAGCCAGTGGACTACCTAAAAAATGGAAAATAACCCCAAATTTCTTGCACCATTATAATTTCTTTTTATGAAACACAGGGGTATTTAAGAATTTAAGTCTCCTGCTTTTCAATAAGATTTAGCATCCTAAACTTGTGATTCTCAAAGATAGATAGCAAATTTCTACTGAACCCAGTGAGAGACTAATACTCTCACAGAGCTATGCCTTTGAGATCTGGGTTTCATAGATGACATTGTAAAAAGGGCATAGGCACCTAAGTGGGACATAGCCAGGATTTAGGAACTGAAATATGTAACAGAGATGCTTGAAATATCTACTTTGCGGCTGCCTAGTCATGTCTGAAGTCTGCAGAGCTCCGAGTTTCCAAAATTAAAGCTCTCATGGTACCTAAAGTTCTGCTTTGGGATTTGCAAATGAGTGAAGCACTGATCTTAGACTAAGTCTTATCAGGCTTCACAAACTACATTTTTCTCTACTATGTTTGCAGATAGGACTCAATTTGTTAAGTCCTACCACAGCAGACCTATTGAGCGCTGTTCTTGTAATGGAGTATGAGAGGTAAGATTTGAAGAGTTAAAGCTTTCGGTCACAATAGAATTTACAAAAGCTTTCTTTTCTATACGTGTCAGAGGGACTTTGAACCCTTATCTCCTACAAAAGTATTTTATGCAGTAGCTATATATTAATGGCGGGGGGGGGGGGATATTCCATTACTTCTGAGGCTATTCTACTTTGCATATAATAATTTGTGAGGCCAGAAGAGAACATGCAAGTATGACCATGACTCTTAAACAGTGGCTTAAATAATATATCTTGCAAAATGCCAAAATGTCAGAATATTTAGGAGACGAATCAAGTGAGGCTCCCCTGTATCCTAACCTTACCTGTAACCCCTAAAACCCTCTATGCACTAGTGAAACCATGTACGTTCAGCTTTATCTGCAAAGTCTGTTTTACAGTTACAGATTTTTAGGCAATTGTTCAATAATCATTACAAAAATATAATAGTACTCTGAGTAGGAGCTCCATGGCTTCCTATAGCGAAAGAATCTGGTATCTGCTAATGCAAAAGGCATCAGTTTCAAGCAATCTGGATAGTACTGCAGATAATAATTGAAAATAGGTTAAAAGTTATGAAAAAGGTCCACTTCCTGCCCTCTTTTTTCTTGTGCCTTCACCCTCAGTTGTGCTCACCCAGTTCCCAGTGGAGATAACGGAAGCACACAGTGTGTTCTATAACAGAAGATGAGGAGCTAAAGGACTAGGTGAGAGGGCACCTGCCCCACTTTTGATCGCTGAGTGATGGCTGGCTGAGGACAGTAATGAGAAAAACTCATTTTGCTAAAATCTTTGAGCATATGAATACTTCCTGTGAAAGAGGTTAGGATTGAAACACATGACTGAAATAAAGTACATTATTTAAGTATGTTTCTGAGTAGGTCACGTTACCACCTGAAATCATTTGATAACCGGGTCAGTAAAAAACATATTTAAGCAACCACTCTCCTAAAAGGTCAGTTTCAATTGGCAAAGATAAATATTTTCTCTTAAGCAATAATCTTTCAAGGGCGTGGTTGAGATGCTGTATTACGGTAGTTTATCATATTTGCATTGCTGTGCAGTATGTTGGAGGGATAAATACAAGTCTTTCAGTTCCAATGGTGTGCATTTCACAGCTTGCTTTGATGCTGAACGCATTTGGAAAAAACCATCCCTTCACATACTAAGGAATTACCTTTTTTCCTTCATTGACATTAGTGACTATGGTATGAATGACAAAATAAAAAGACACTCCCCACACACAATTTCTAAACAAATCTCTGAGTATGTAATTTTGAGGAGTTAAGAAGAGCTTGTTTGGCTCATTACTTCCAATTATAATCCACTGCTGCTGCAAATACAATAGCAAACTCTTAAGCAGTTGACTGTAAGGTGAAATTCAACTTTAATAAAGTAGACAGTTCAGATTCTGAGAAATAACAAGCTCTACTGAAAACACTGCTGCATACTTCACCTTTTTTTACTTTGCTACATTAAAAAAAAAAAGAATTAAAAATAAGTTACAATTTATGTGTTGTGCCTGAAGGTTCCCAGAAAACAAGACGGAACACTGAGAAACAACAAACCAAGAAAGTGATAGAGGCATAAATGCAAGCATCCAAACTGCTTAAACTCATGGTTTTGAACTCTTTCTCCATTGCAAGGCCTTTTTAATGTCTGAAGTAATTTGCTGAGACAACGTCCAGTGACAGAAAAATGTCTGATCTGCAAATTGAGTATGGTGACACTTTAACCTAGACATACTAGTACAATGTATTACTTTTTCATCTTGAAACAAGAGTAAGACTCATCTGATTAAATGTGGATTACCTGTATAATGTAGATATCTATAAACGAGCTAGATGACTAGTGTCATTTTATAATCATTGAAGAGAAACAGGCATTTTTAGGGCCTGATTCATCTTGTGATTCATTTCATGTTGAGAAAAGGAAACGACACATCACAAAAAAACTTGCTGGGGGCCTTAAGTGTAAATCTAAATTCTAGCACATAGGCAACAGACATATGTTATAGATTATTATGTTTCTATAGATGTATATGTCACCGTTTTACTTAAAGCCTATTAGACTGCAATAACGTTTACAGGATTACATAGCTTCTTGTACTCTGTTACTGTAATTCTGTGAAGATATGATGAAACCGTTAACAAGGAAGGAACAAATTTTCTAACCTATAAGCTATTGAGTGAGAAGAGAAACACCAACTTCTTCATTCATTTGGATACCTTTTTTTTCCCCTTGGAAATCTGTGACTCATCTCTAGTTTACAGATCACTATAAACCGTACGTTTTTCAAATAAAAATATCAGAAAAAAAACCCCAAGACACCAGTTTATTCTTACATAAGGCAAACTGAATCTGCTGCTGTTTAATTACCATTTTGTCCAAAATTAATTTTATGTGCTTTGCAATTATACAGTGCTCTAAGGCACTTGGAGAAAATCACTCTACAAAACTATACACTATTTTACCTTTTTAAAAATCCCTAGGAATTTTTTAAACTTTGTCATAACACAAGGATAATGCTGTAATTTTAATGATTATGCTAAGATAATAAATTAATAGAATTGCAAGAATTTTTCTGAGAAACTACCTGTCATTCTATTATTTACATGCTAAGCTTTCTGGACCAACCAAATTAGATCCTAAAAGTCCTTCAGTGGTTCCTCTGACACCTACCCTCACTGACTTTGTTGGCTGCACCAACGTGCTGCGTGAGCATAGCCATTAGCAAAGTTGGAAGAAAAGCATTGCATGCAGAGCAAGTACCCCGAAGGACTCGTGTTGTTCAACTAGAAAATCACTTCTCCTTTACCTACATAGAAAGAGTCAGGTGATGTTACAAATTTGTAGATCTTTCTTTGTTTCTTTTTGCTACAGGAAGCTTTCCACTTTCAATTTGCCCATCTTCTGAAATACTGTCATCTTTCATGTTGCTAAGTAGCACCAGGAATATTGCCAGTATTCATAAAAAAAGGATGTGACAGTAAAAACTTGAGTAGCATTTGGTATTGAGAAAACCAGTCTGCATAAAAGTGAGATTTCAAGGGCTAAACTGAAAACCAGAACATTTTTACATATGAAAATGCTTAATAAACGATGATTCAAATGCACATTTCCAGTCATAAACTAATGTATCTCCAGCAGAGGTGCATACAGTAGAGGAAAACTACCCCACATTCAGTGCTGCTGCACTGTTCCCAGAACCAGAGACAGCACAAAACAAACCAATTACAGACTAGCCTAGATTCAACATCATAGAGCTAGCTACTCACTCATAAATAAAAGTGCCTTCATGCAAATTGGAGACCTACCACAAACTATTAGTGACAGTCTAGTGAGTACGTCCTAGCTTCTATGAAGCAACATGCAAATATATGGAAATATGGATTCCCTCATCATTAAATTTTGTTAATGCACCACAAATTTTAATCCTGATGAGTTTGTTCATTCTTTCCCACACAGGACTGAGCAGTGCACGTAAAACACCCCACCAAGGCTGTCACTTGATATTCCAGTCACACTGGCGACATGGCTTCCCATTCCTGGCATTTCAGCCTGTTGAGCCTAAAGAAGTAACTGTTACTATTCTGCACTCAAAGCCAACATTTTCCACTTGAGACACAATTCCAGCAAAATTAATGTCAGATTAGGAAAGCATTAATTAATTTTCCAAGTAAATTGGTTGTCTAGTTTTTGACACCTTGTATTGTTTCTTTGTGCAATGCTGCAGGCGAGAGATGTGCTAGAAGTAAAAAAAGAGGAGGGGAGATTTTTTACTATTGAAATGTGCACAGATAGCATTATGTGCAGAGCAGGGTACTTTAAAAAGTTGTCACAGTTCCTTTTTTGGCACTAGCCCTAGCACATTTTAAATTTTATTAGAAGAAAAAATCCATACCACTCAGTTATGAAGAAAGTTTAAATATATTTATTTAACTCCATTGAAATGTAATTCCTGATAGTTATTGTGGGATTCTTTTGGCAACTGTATGACAAATTTAATTTTTTCTCTCATAAAACATTATCCCAAACTACATCAAAACTTGAAAAAAATGGACACATAGACCATATCTGAAAATGAATATTAATTTCATCACTTCACATAACGAACTTCATATGTATACATTTCTGCCTACAAATGCCAAATATTAATTGCCCCCTTTTACTAAATATCTTTATAAACTGTTTGCAGATTTTCTTTTGTTCATTGCTTAAATGAATGACTACAGTGATGAAAACAAATTATTTGATTATTTTTCAATATGAATATGACTGCTGTGCATGTTGCTATCTGAAAAGTAAAATTCTAGTGTTCCACTAGAAGATACAGTTATTAAAACTGAGAATTTATCAGACAGATTATTCACATTTAAAAAAAAGCCAAAACAACTCAACCAAACCTAACCAACCAAACAAAACCTCACAACAAATAAACGCAAACTGAAAAGGCCTACAGCTCTTATTAAAATTTATTCTATTAAATTTCAATCAATTCAGTCGAAAAGAAAGACACAAGACCTCACCAAAGATAACATCACTATCAGAAGAAAAGCTGCCTATAAAATAAGTAAAAATTTTATACAAATTGCTTTTATCTAGGTTTTCTCATGTTTAATGAAGAAAGCAACTTCTGTGCTAGGATACGAAGTAAAATAAGTGTGTTCATATTTTTATCTGTAGATTCATGTTTAATAATATACTGACAGGCCAGATTTATGTGAAATGTAAATGTGTTATGTGAAAAGAAGCTGAGCTACAAGGAAAAATTGGTCACTTATTACAATTCCATATGTACTTTTCTCAGAAATAGAAGGTCCCATTCATAGAGCCTTGACTAAATTCTAATGTGGGAACATCTGCAAATCTAAATTTGTCCTGTAACTTGAATAATGCAATTTTTATTTCTCTGAAGGAATTATTCAACTGTTGGAGATGGGCACAGAAGAATTCATGCTTACTCTTCAGCATTGGCTAATTAATCAGATCTCTAGACATTCTGGTGAAGTTACTATTCCAGTCTTCAGATATGAAAACTGAAGCAATAGATTGACTCATCTGAAGCTACAGCATATATTAATAGCAATACAGCAGTAATGTAATTAAAACCTGAGCTTCCAATTTCTGAAATGATACAAAAGCTGCTAGGTCTAACCCTTCGTTGAAAGGATATTGCTGGAATTACGTCAGAAGAAAAGTTCAATCTGAACTGTACATGCATGAGAGCCAATATTTTAACAGTTTGCATGAAGAAGAAAACAACCTTTATTACTCCCCAAAATACAGGAAACTAGCTCCTGTTACAGCACCAATTATCAGCCTGGCTAACTCATGGGCAGGTCATCCACAAATGCTGAAGGTAAAATCATACTTTACTCTCCCATTGCATTTCTGGTGGATCTGGGTAGTGTGGTAGGCTTTCATGAGCAATATCTTTCCTGTGAGCTGTGTGTCAGGTTTATTACATGAGTAATACGGCTACTGTGCCATAAACTAGCCATAGGCTTCCAAAACTGGAAGCCTATCGTGAAGGCATCTTGCAAGCCCCAGACTTCGACAAGTCTCATTTCCAGCCAATCTAATGTTACAGACTATTGATTGTAGACAGACATATGTGTCCTTCTCAGTTCTCAGATCCATACTGACTTCCTTAGCCGTGTTCCCAACTAAATGATGGGACAAGACAGCAGTATGCACCAATGCCCCTGCTCTCCCAGGCTCTCCCAGAAAGGAGGAAAGGAAACAAAACCTGGAAGAAAGTGACAAGCATTCCCTGTTCCGAACAATCGGAGCTAGAGACTCCAGGCACTGTAAAACATGTCCTCCCTGAAATCTGGACATATTCACAGATGCTATCAGGGAGATAAATATATCATTGAAAATAATTTCAATAATTGTAGTCTAGAAAGAACAGAAACTGTTTTATTTCCAAGTGTTATGAAACATAGCAACACTTAGTAATGTTGGTCTCACATCGAATAAAAAAGGCCTATTCTTTTTTTTAAAAAAAAAAAATTATTTTTCTACATGGTATATACCTCTGGCAAGCTGCCAAGGCAGACTTGTGTCTTCCAAAACTGAAATAAATGTATAAGCTCAGTTCATGGGCTATCTGAACCTTTCAAGATCTGGCGCATTACAGAGCCTCTTCCCTAGTAGCATTACCAACAGTTTTTATTTTTATTTTGCATATGACTGCACTTGTGATTTTTTTTAAGTTTCCGCTTCTGGAGGCTTATGCCCCTGTCAGAATCTTAGTTCTCATTAAAAGGATTAAGTTTCTAGCACTCACTGATACAGAAGGAAGCTTGAAAATTAAATGCACACTCCAAATTTCAGAAGCCAGAGACAGAATACCAATTGTATTTTAAAAAGTAATCAAAGCAAAATGCACAACTTTCAAGCCAAGTTCATATTTGATGCCCAGCAGATGACTTCAACAGTCCTGAACTGTGGTCTATCCATACTCCCCCATCTGATTTATAATGGATTTTCAGTCTAGCAAACACCACCATTTCTTCTCAATGCTCCAGAAGAACTTCACTAAAGAATACATTCCCTTATTTGTCTTGGAGAACACAAGAAAGGACAAAATCAAGACTGTAAAATATACTATGCAGCTGATTTTTCCCTTTCTGACTAAGTCATGTAGTTCAAGCCCTGTGTTCCTCTGTTCCCAGTGATGGACACATCTCATGCAGGTGCATGTTTTCATTTAAATCAGGGTACTCTGAATTTTAGTTTGTAAGGTCTTAAAATAACTGATTAAAAGCTCTTATAGGCTCATTTTAGATCACAAGTGGCATTACCACTTAGTATACCTGTAAGTATCAGTACACTTATCTAGGGCAGTAATGAGCTTATATGAATTAATTATACAGAAAAGATGGTCGTGGTTATCCACTGCAGTGAGACTATGCATTATTAATGAGGCTGGTATGCAGACAAATCAGTCAGTACAAAGCTGAATATGAACTCTATGCCAAAATCTTGGCGCAAATCAACATCTGGCTCAGTCATGGGAGGAGAGGAAGTCCCATCTGGCTGAAAATGAACCATCAGAATAAAATTTTAAAAATAATTAGAGATTAACATATAGTTCCAATCTGTCCTGTAAGGCAGTCAGCCCTGAGAAGCAAAAAAATATGATGTTAAGGTTTTAACCATTCAATCTGAAAGACTGTTATTAAAAAAATAATAAGATTAAAAAATTGAGTATTACATTGTGGTCTGCTGAAAATCATGTTGAAACTACTGAAGTTGAAAATCTCAGCTGTGCTTCCAAGGATAGGTTCATTATGGTGGCTAGTCTCCTGAACTCTTAGTTAAAACCCTTTATAGCTGATGGAGCGGGGCGGGGGGCAATTATAAGGCACCTCTGATGGAAGGAGTTAATTTTTTTAAAGCATTCAGTAATTTCCAGTCTCTCTTTCCTTTTCTGAGATATCTGTCAGATTCGAACCCTCAAATAGCCCGTTTTTCACAACAGGGTTCCTTTTTGCCTTACTTCTACTTAAACAGCTCGCACAAACCTTTTGTCACCTCCTGAGCTTGATTATGGTTCTGAGCGGACATTGAACTTTCATCAATTAAGTTAAACAGAAATCCATAGTATTTTCTTCTCAGATTCCCCACAGGTTTCAATGATGCCCTTCTCCTTTACTGGGGAGACAAATTAGAGACCTGGGCTCTGATGCATTGAACGGACTAGTAAAAGTCTTGACAGCTGTTGCTCATCTGTATTGCACTGCAACACAGACAAAATTTCTCTTGTATCCGTAGACAGCAAGCAACTTATTTTACTTAATATTGACTTAATCTTTACTTAATCTTTTGATGAGCAAAGTGAATCATGAAGAGATGTTTTTCTCTGTGTTAATGTATTTAACTCTGATATGCCTCCTGTATATGAAATGCTTCCTTCTTGTTTCAAAATGCAGCACTAAGGAGAAGGAACGTATTATGATAATTTTGTCAATAAGCATTTACTACATTATTTATGGTAATTTTTATTCTAAACTCCTATTTTCATCTGTAGTTTCAGGAAGGTTTCTATTTATGTCTTCAGAGATGTATGATCGTGATATAAACTTTTAAAAATACCTTTTGAAAACATTCATTATTCCAGAAGCAAAACTAAAATTAGGAAGATAGAAAACAATTCAGAATTATGTAATAATTTAGAATTATGTGATTTCTTTTAAAAAATCATAATAGTTTCTTTCTCTGAACAATCACTGCTCTCAGGTTAGTGTCCTGCTTCATATGTCAAGATTGTGGATTGTGATGAAAAGGATGATGGCAAATAGAGGGTGGCTTTGCCAACAGTACTATAATATTACTTTCAGATATGATGCAAATTATTCTTAACGTAAATTTTCTATTTCATGTAACAATGGCTATACTCCTAGCCTGTACAGAGAAGTAACTTTTATTTGCTAAATCAGAGTCAGGGTTCATGCTCCTGGAGCTACTAAAGACTGTTAACCTTAATTGTCAGAGGCCTAACGATATGCTTAAGAAAATAAAAGATTTCTTCCTAACAATATCACCTCAGCAAAAATAAATGCCTAAGATCACTAAACACCTCACAAATATGAATGAACTATGTCTCTAGATTTTCTGCAGACTTCATTGTCACATTTTAAATAAGGGGAGTAAAACACAACATACCCAATTAACTAACTTTCACTCCCAAAAATTTTCACTTATATAATTTTTGAAGGTAATATCTTAAAGACTGAACACAAAGAGGTTATGTGATTAAACAAAGAATATAACTCAAACCTGTGACTGAATGGACTAGAAAGCTTTGGTACATAGCTGCTGCAGACCAACTACATTGATTCCACAGCTGCTGCAGTATTTAAGGACCAATTCAGCACCATTGATTTCTTTTTTTCTCCACTAGCCTTTCCAGAAGAATATTATCAGCACAACAGAAATGAACAGAACTTGATCAAAAATAGATGACAAATGCCACTTCAAAATGGATGGGGGTAAATCCAGAACCAGACACTTCAGCTTTGCCTGATATTTCAAAAGAACATCTAATGTTTATTAGCTCTAGCAATCATTTCAGAATTTAAGACCATTGGTTAAAATTCAAGTAATTTATGCAGGAAATGTATTGAATATGTTCACCTGAGTAAATTTATCTGCTTCCAGAAAAATCTGTGTAGGAGATATTTTTTTCTTCTGTTACAGGGAATGCATACCAAGCTTAACTGAAACATAAACATTTCCTATTCTATAGTAATGTTACTATAATATTTTCAGCACCACAAATGAAAGCTAGGCTATTACAATACTTTACAATTACGTAATTTCTTGTAACGTGGTGATTTTATAGGGACATGTGTAACTCATTGTCTCGGCTCCAAGGCATTACATTTGCTTTGCCCTGGACCCGTGAATGAATAATTTCTGATATGAAAAATTAATGTCAGAAAAGGAGAAAAAAGTCAATCCAAAGTAGAAAAGTTTGCCTTCTTAACCCCTTAATTTGACATATAATCACAACAAGATCTAAGGCTTCTCAGAGCATGGTAGCTTTCCATCATAAGAAAGGAGAGAAAAAACTTATAAAATGATGATGGCAACAGGAGTAAATTAAATTTTGTGGGTACGTTACAAACTTCTGTTGCTTTCAGATGGACCTTTATTTCTGTGCATATTTATTTTGTAGGATCACCCAAACTCACACATGTTAATGGTTATATAGTTTTATGACAGAGTTTCACATTTTTCTCTAGTAATGTTTTCACCTTACCCATCTAAAGAGTAAAATCCTATATTCTTCTGATTCGCTACAGAGCTATCTGAGGTCAGCACCTCTTCTCTAGCTTTGCCAATGGCTATTTTTGTTTAGTATATCCTCCCTCCATTAATTTAATTATTTTCAGTAGAAGGAAGTCTAACCAAAGCATCACTTAAAATTTTTGCAGTCCTGAGAAGTACTTCAGTTAAGTAATTTACATTCAGTGAATAATTTTAACCACTATATTGCACTGTCTTTTGACAACTACTTTGGAAAAAAAATGGTTCAGGCACTTTCAGAACAGGATTTTAATTTGAATTGATTGCTGCAAAATATAGGTAAAGAGAATAAAAAGACAGTAAGTATTCTGCTGTAGTTTTTGCATTAAGTCTAGCTACTACATACTTATTTTGAACACATGCAATATGCATATTAAACAGCCAATACAAAGAGATTATTAAATAAATACTAAATTAAATAAGTATTAAATTAAATATATTATTAAATAAGGTCCTAATCTTGAAAGGTCATTGCTTTTGGTCCGCTTGAACTCCTGGTCAAAACAAATTCATAGGGCCTAATCCTGCAATCACACCTCTGCCTGAACTCATGGATGTGAGCAACCTCACTCAAGAGTCAGGTATGTAGGACCACAGGTCCATGTTTCAGTGTTTTCCATGTTGAGATGCTGTTGCAGTGGAAGAGATCCTGTCATTTTAAGCACGCATATAACTTATTTTAAGAATACAGTGAGATTATTTCTGTGAATCTAATTACTTTAAAATATTTGCGACATTACTTTAATCAAACAAAGTTAATCATGGGACATCATTAACTCATTGTCTCGGCCCCAAGGCATTTACATTTGCTTTGCCCTAGACCCATGAATGAATAATATCTGATATGACAAATTAATTTTAGAAAAGGAGAAAAAGATCACACCAAAATAGAAAAGTATACTTTCTCAAACCCTTAATTTGGCAGATTATCACAACAAGATTAAAGACTTCTCAGAGCATGGCAGCTTCCCATTTTTTATACCCCAACAGGAAGCCAAATCTGGTAATGGTGGCTGGGCTGACATTCTTTTCCAGGGTTTAATCTTTCATGACATATCTGGAATAAGATGTCTGTTCTTCCTTTCCAGGTTTGAACACTTCAAATTAGTTTGATAGATAATTTTTTATCTGATGGTCTACATTACTGTTTGTTCCACTTCAAAGGAAAGACATTTAAACTATAGAACCAAAACTACGAACCTGAACACTTGGAAATTGCAGGGTAGATAATCCAGGTATCATCTCCCCTGCCTGTAAGCAGGCTTGATCCAAATGCCTAATGGAGAGGAAGGGAGAGTCCTGAACATTTTGAGCATTAGAGAAGAGAAATTCCATGGGAACCATTGTACTGGAAACTTGTTTGGCTTATGAAAACACCTTTTGAGAACAAGAATCTTCTGGTAACTGCAGAATCCCTTAAAGCTTTCCTGGAAAAGCAGAGGCATGAGACGCTCAGTCTAGCAATGGAAAGCATGAATATGGCAATATTTAATAAGTTTCAAGGAAGGAATAGGCAGAAGACAGTAAAAAGAGGAGAATTTTGTTCTTAATGTGAGTGGATGGAGCAACAAAGCCTTACCTTCCTCTGCTTCATAAGATACATACTAAATATTCTGTGATAAAAAGGTGTAAAAAGAGGCTTTCAATATCCTCTTCAAATACAAGATATAAAGAAACGTCCATTTGCTGTCAGCTCTCAGATTTATAACAGTTCAGCATGGTGCACTTTCTTTAGAATATCAATGCAACCCTTTACTTATGATTACAAAAGGGACCTGCTGTTCTATGGTTTGCCTTTGTTTAGTAGTGCCTCCACATTGGCTCTGTACTCGTACGCATTGCCTACTGTGTTAATTCTTGAAGAAGATTTTATTTAGAAATAAATAAATGTACTACTTCATTCACCCAAACCGTGTTCAAAAATTGAAAGCTGGAAAAAAAAGTAATGTTTATAAGAAGGCTAAAGTTGATACTATCATATGAAGACGAATCATCTATACGTTTGTGTGTCTAGCACCAGAAATACCTCACTCAATGACTCCATATCCATTACCTGTTCAAATGGATCACTGTGCGCTCTGTTTACAGGAACTATCATTCCACAGGAAATATTAAGCCACATTCAAAAATATGTATAATATATATGCAATATATGTATATACTTATGTATATATGTATACAAGGTTGTAAAGAAAGTGTGAGACAAAACATTGCACCCAAAGCAATGTAAAATGGAACTAAATACCTGTTTTGGCAACTGCATCCATCTTATGGCTCAGACTCATAACCATTAGGTTATCGTTGATGTAAATTGTAGTAACTTATATAAAATATTTGTTCTTTATTAGTAACCTAGAAAACAGAGGTTCTCTAGATCTAACCTTCACTGCAGTCATGGTTGTGCTAAGGCGAGTGCCAAAGACTAGAATTAGTGTCAGGAATCAGTTTTCCTTCTAGGAAAATTTCAGAAGTCAGAATGCTTATCCGTCTGGTACTGATGTAAAACAACAGCAGTGGAGCCAAACCCAATTTCTCATAGCACTGTTTTCAACATGTTTTCTGTTTCACAGTATCTCTAGTCATTTTATGATGGCTTCACTCAGTGTGTTGATGCCACATTACGTGGAAGAAAAGAGGACATTTTCCTGTCTGGACGGTGGCTGGAGATGCTCCATACTTCAGTCAAAGATCGTGAGTGACAGTAAAAGGAAAAAGAACTGTGCTACAGATGTTCATTCTTATTATCTCCATTTTGTTTAATTTGTGCCATCTTTCTAACCCTTTCGTAAAAGCAAAGGTATCCATTATTTTACACAAATGTGAAAAGAATCATTAATTGTTTTAATCTTCCAATTTACTTTTTTAAAATTTTAATTGTGCTCCATGAGATGTCTGTACATTTCAGCAGTGTCCCGCTGCATAGATGGAGGTACGCTGATGGAGCTTCATATCATTTTCTGTAAGAATTATTGATACAAATGTCCAGGAGAGAAATCTGCTAGTTCAACCAGTTCATATTTTGGATGAATGCTTCACATCAGCTTGCATTACAAACTGCACATTATCTATACAAACATCTCCTAACAATGTAAGAATTCAATACCATCATGCTTAAGATATAGGAATTGCAAAAGCATTTTACTTAGAGAAGGTATTGAGACCAAAAAATAAAAAAAAAAATTTGTACCCTATCAGGAAATTATTTATTATCTGTCCTTTGTGGAAAGATATTCAGAGCATAGTAAGATGTGGCATCATCAGATTCACAACACTGGGAAGTGCTGCTCCCAGCAGTAGCTAGCTGGCTTTCAGGTGAGACGTGCATTTGGGAGATGCTACAACTGGGTTTGCCAAGAATGCACAATTTAACATCCCTTAATAGTAAAAGCAGTATAATTATATTTAGGAATAACTAGACTGACCAATCAATGGATAGAAACTCTTTATTATGTTTGGAAGGGTGAATCTGAAAAAAGAGGTAGAAGAAGGAGGAATGTGGGATTTTCTATGATAACAGTACAGTGGTCTGTAATCTACACCCTTCTAATCCTTTCACATACACTTTGGGAGGGGATGGTAAGGGTAATTCAATTTTACTTTTAAATAAATGTAATTTTATGTCAGTAACTACATTCATCTGGCAAGATGAACAGTTAGAAATAGGGAAAACAATAAACAGAAATGACTCTAGCAACATCTTTCAAAAAAGGAAGTTCAGAGAAGCTGAGAAAAGAACGTATATGATTTCCTGGCTGGATTTGTTTTCTGTGGGTTTGACGCTGCTCTCTGAAATAGTCTGCTTATAAGCAAGGCACGTGGAGCGTTGTTCATATGTTTTGCTTTGAAAATAACTGATGATTCCATGATAACTCACACAGGGCAAAATCCATCTCCCATGTCCATAAACCATCTGCCACTCCTTGTCACTCTGTCTGACAGGGGTGGTCCCTTATACGCCATTTCAGTTCTAACCATGCTTATGTGGTGATGGAATTTAGAGAAAAAAAGAAATAAAAGGAGGAGTTATTTTCTCCTTGCTGTGTCTTTGTGCTAGAAAGGACAAGTAGTTCTGTCCTCAGACATTTAAAGCTTGATAGAAAGCTTGGTCCCTTATCCAGCTGCTTTATACCCAGCTACCAGACAGACTTAAGCCTAGACCAGGTCATTTTTCAAGATTAGAAAAGCTTCCCAAGTGAGGTGTCACAGTGCATGCTCAAAGTCCGAGAGCCATTTGAAGGAGTTTTAAATGTTGCAAGTCTCTGGGAGCATAGCTTAAAGAGATTCTGGATTTGGCAGTGAAGCTGGCCAAACATATTAATGTTTCTGCACTACATCCTGCCCCAATCTCCTTTTTTCTGCTCCAGTGATTAAAGTTTCCTCTTCCACATTTGTACAGTTGTTTCTGGAGCTGTGCCACAACCTGCATCACTAAAATGATACAGGCTAAAATCAACTTATTTTGGGGAGGTAATTCTTCACAGTAGCTTTTGTCCAATTACTCTCCCCCCCCCCCCCCTTTAAAAATAGGCAAAAGATTGGGAAAGACATGACTGTTGTTTTGGGGTTCATTTGTAATTTGTGCTGTCTGGAGACGTCTCTGTATATTTAAGTGATGCTATATTCTACACAGACCTGACAATTCCTTGTGTGTAATGTCATCACGCGAAATACAAAGGAAATGAGAACTGAAGTTGCAATTTACCACTGTGAAGAGTCCTACTCATTGTGATAAAGTATTTACCGTGAGAGAAGAGAAAGATATGTCTTTGTTTCTACAGGGTTTGTTAAGCAGCATCCCAGGGCTTTCTTCTCTAGAATTTAACAGATTCCAAGTCCAGTTTCCACTACAGCTTTTCCCTTAGGTGCACGTTTTTTCCCTTCCCTTCCTCACTGAAAGTCCAGGATGATCTGAAAAAGTTCCATGTAATAAGCTAACAGACGATAGAATAAATTTGTAGATGTGTATGAAATATTCGCTTCTCCAGAACATCTCCTTGATGCCACACCAGGAGACTACTGTGATTTAGTCAGGAAAATGTATTGTACATACAAGAGAAACATTTTGTAAATCAATCTATAAATATCATTACATGTACTTGTTGCTCTTTTCCAGCTCCTTGAAAACAAAAGATTGTTCCTTTTGGTATTCTCTCAAAACTCCAGCAAAATCACCTCTGACAACCTAATCTGGTAATTGTACCACATTTGCTACTGGAAGAATAAACAAGATTCTGCTCACATTTACGGCTTTGGAAATAGAGAAGTAGCAGCAAGCAGAGGAAGAGGAAAGGAAGAATTTATAACATTCATGTCATAACTAAATGGTTATAACTTTGCAATACTCGGACTGTATCCACCTTTTCTAGTACAAATTACCTATATTAAGAGAATAGCCAAAGAAAGGCAGAGTAGCACAGTTCTATTAAATTTATCAGTTAAGGTATTCAATTACTCATTACGTGAAAAAAAGGGACAGATGCCTCAGCTCTCATTACTGCCTTTTTGTCTGAGTGCACAGAACAACCGTAACTCTAAGTTTTGTATTTCACTTTTAGCATGTTAACACTGTCATCCAACTGGCAAAAAGTGTGACTGGACCACAAACTGGGAGTTAGGAAACTTTGAAAAACAGAGACACTTGCCTTGACCTGTGAAAAAACAATCTTTAGTGAGGATATAAAACCTAAAGAACTAAGCATGTACTCTTTTAGAAATCAAAATGATTAATTGCAGTTGACAAGTGGCACATAGCCACACACCTAAACTCGCCATGCAGAGAAAAATTGCATCTTAAAATCCATTAGTTAAGTTTGAGTGACTGCAGTTTGAGTGACTGCGGTTTACAGACCTGTACTGACAGAAATGGTCTTTACACTGAAGACTAGTGTGAATTGCAGTGGTTATAACACCAAATGTTAAAGAACTGCTTTAAGAGGAAGTACATTCAAAGTTAATTCATTTGTTTATTAAGTAACTTTTCGTACATATTTTTCCTTTGTTATTTTGTTCTTCCAAAGGCAGAGAAGGGCAAGGTCTTTTCTTTATGTGCTGAAACTAGGCCAAGTCTAGAAATGTCAAAAATAATATTTGTCAGTGAAGACTGCTAACTGATGCTGATTATGATAATACATCTGATTCATAAAAAGATTAAGCCTTTGGTTTTAAACAAAAGTATAATCTGCCACTATTCTTTCTGAAGGTCAGCATGTAAGTGCTTTCAAACACATCTATTTCTTCAGTGTGCTTCTTGGCACTAGCTGCACTGCTTTTGGCTTGACCTTCAGTAAGATAATTTTTTTTCCGAAGTGTTTTTATGTTTTGGACAATGTATAATGGAACTTTTGTATTCCAGTCTAATTAAAGATAGCAAGCGGTACTACTTCTAACAAAATTTTGCCTCAGCTTTCATTTATGGTCAATCTCATTCAGAGATTTTGTCTTTTTTAAAAATAAATATAGTTTCATCAACCACTAGTTAAAACTGATCATACAAAAGAAATATGAACAAAAGCACAGAACCTTCTACAATAGAGCCTTTTTGAAGGCCCAGCCTAAAATTGTGCATGTTTCTTCCCACAGAAAGCAAAGAGGAACAGAAACAGACTTGCCACTTTTTGCAAAAAAACCAAAAACTTCTCTGACTTTCTGAACTTCCCTCCTGTAAAATTAACTCATATATGTGAATATAAGCATTATATATATTGCAGGTGTATGTCCATATGTGATATGTAAAATAAAAAAACACTTATTGAGTAGTCTACAGAAACACCAAGTGTCAGAATGTATTTGACATACTAAATATACTACTGGAAAATACTAACATTGTGATGCACCTGGCATAGGAATTTATAAAGAGTAAACCAAGAAAAAATATATTCAATTACAATGTTATGTCTTACACAATTTTACTGAACGTTTATTACAAAGCTGAAGAATTCAATGTAATTTTGGCTGTATCTGAAATCTAACTTTTTTTTAACTATGCAAATACTTTTCTAATAAATTTTTCTTCAGCTTGTTTATACAGAAATTGCTACCATAAGTCATGCTGCCTTGTGTCTGGAAGGTAGTATGGAATGCTTTCTAAAAATGTAACTGTTCTTTTTACATTATCACCATTTGATATTAAACCTAGATTAAGGAAGGGGGGGGGGGTGGGGAGAGATATTTTTCTTCTTTTATCTCTTAACCCCTTAAAATAGAGAGAAATTTCACAGTATATTCTGCTCCAGAAGTAATGCCTCCTATTTTATTATGTTGGCCCATGACATCAGAGGCAGATGTTGGTGGTCTGGCAGCAGAGGTTGAACCTTCCCACCAACATCCCGTTGAATTTTGTTGCTGTGCGACAGACGGCAGCAGAGGGGCAGTCTGACAACGTGGCCTCTGACATGGCAGTGCGTGTGAAACAAAGGGGTGTCACTGAATTCCTCCATAGAGAAAAAATTGCACCCAATGACATTCATCGACGCTGCTGAATGTTTACAGAGACCAAGCAGTGGGCGTCAGCACAGTGAGGGGGTGGGTGGCGCGTTCCAGCAGTGGTGACAGTGACGGTGGGTCCCCTCCCCTGGTGCAGGTTTTTACGAGTGCAGCACGTGGGCTCTTGTTCATCGCTGGTGAAAATGCACAGCCAGTGGTGGGGACTGTGTCGAAAAGCAGTGTTTTGTGGCTGAGAATCTGCTCTATCAAATAGTGTTATTGTGCTCTTTGTAGCTGTTGGGAGTTTCCATGGAAATAAATAGGAGGCATTGCTTTTGGAACAACCTATGTACAGTTATCATTGCCAGATCAGTGTGATGTAACGGCTTAAGTTTATCACAATAAAAATTTCTTTTCCCTATGAAAATGTTTATTTTTTCAGGGAAACAACAACAAAAAAGTAGACAATAACTGAAAGTTTTTGATACCTGAGTACCTTATTCTTCTGTGTAGTCTGTGAAGAGATCTTTTAGGACAGATTTTGCCTCCCTTGGTACCAAAACAATGCTGTATATTAGTAGCTGGATAACTGTGAGTTATCCCAAGGTCTGACATGCAGCTGGAGAGCCTGACCCATAAAAGGAAAAACAAATTGCACTGAGCTCAAAATAAGAATCACTCTGAAGACCAGAAAGTGATGAAAAAAATATAATGAAAACTTATAAATAAAAAGTGAAGAAAATAGTGCTAATGACATAGTAAGAATACTTCACCTCCCATACTCTGATTTTAGACATACATCCTGTCCTGGTTTCATCTGGGATAGAATTAATTTTCTTCCTAGCAGCGGGTACAGTGCTGTGTTTTGGGTTTAGAGTTAAAATAATATTGGTAACATGCTGATGTATCACTTATTCTAGGTCAAGGGCTTTTCAGTTTCCCATGTTCTGAAGTGACCAGGTGCACAAGAATGGCCAGGACAGCTGACCTAAACTAGCCAAAGTGATATTCCACACCATAGGACATCATGCTCAGTATATAAACCTGTGGGAGCTGGTCGGAGGTGGCCGATTTCTGCTCAGGGACTGGATGGACATCAGTCAACGGGTGGAGAGCAATTGCACTGTGCATCGCTTGTCTTTTCTGGGTTTTATTTCTCTCTCTTTTTGTTATCTTCGTTTTCACTATTATCATTATTATTATTATTATTTATAATTGTTGTTGTTATTTTATTTCAGTTATTAAACTCTTCTTAACTAACAAATTTTTCTTTATTTCCAATTCTCTTCCCCATCCCACCATCAGGGAGCAGCTGTGTGGCACTTAGTTGCCTGGTGGGGTTAAACCACAACACATCCACAAAAAAGTAAGAAGAGGACAGCAAAGTTCTTGCATGGCAAATATATGTAAAACGCAGAATTTACCAGCTAATCTAAACCTGCTGGACTACAGATTAAAATAGTTTTTAATTTATGAACATTCTCAAAGTTAAGTGGCATTTTATTTTTCACTATTATTCAAATATTTGTGTATTTGGTAAAATTATAAATTAACCTTGACTATATCTTAGTTCTGTTATAATCCTTAATTTTCGAGTCAATCCACATCAGATTGTAATGATGAAGGTTTTTTCTTGCTTCAATATTTTCCCCACATTCCTGATTTTCTCTTAAAATATTTTTCTTGTTCCTGATTATTATTCATATATCATTATTATTGTTTCATATCTGAATAGGGTATACTGTAGGGTTTTCTATGACATCTTGCCTGCTTTGACATTTTAATTTTTTGACAATGATGTGGGAAAAATAAAGTCCATCATCGCAGTTTTTCAGTTCACCTAACCAGGATAAAGCAGGGGTACACTACAATCTATAATAGATTTCTTCTTACTTGAAAGGTTTTATAGAAGAGATGGAGGCAGAATTCAGAGACGCATGGTAAAAGGACAAGAGGCAGTGGTCACCAGCAACAAGGTAAGCTCTGACTAGACATCAGGAAAAACCCTGTACAATGAGAGTAGTGAAGCCTGGGAACAGATGTCTCAGAGATGCTGTGGAACATCAGTTCTTGGAGAATGTAAAAAGTTGACTGGATAAGACCCTGAAAAACTTGATGTAACTTTGAAGTTGGTCTTGCTTGGAGATAGTGATTGAATTTGATGACCTCCAGAGGTTCCTTCCAATACTTTGTTCACACAGTAAGCTCACAGAGTAATCATTCTCCCATTGAGTGCTAGCTACTTTTTGTTTTGGTTCTCATTCATCTTGAATTTATGATCTGGGATGTCTGGGTGAACACACAGCCTAAAAAAACAGGGGCTAAAGCAATTCACTACAGATGTACCTGAGTTCTCAACCCATGTAATGGTTTTGAAAAGGTTCAGAAATAGCAAGGTAAGAAGAGTGTAGCGTCTGCCTAGATGGTACATTCGTGTCCAGAAAAAAATTCTATTAAACATAGTTGTTGGTCCTCAGACACATGGACAAAAGCCCAAGAAATTTGTTTTTATCTCAGCAAATCACCATATGGAAAAAAAAAAGCATATCACTGTATGGGTACTTCTCTGAAGCCCAGTAGTAATTTTGATAGTGAGAATACTGCATACTAGCCAGACAAACAGTGCCCTGACTTCACATTTGCAATCTGTACCTGAGAAGCATGCACAAAAACGTATTGTGAGAAATTATCATTTAGGCTGTAACACAGCTTAGTACTGTCAGACCAAGAACATTTATTTTAAAGAGAACTAGGATAGCCTTTCAGAGGAAATGTATTGTGTCTTCTTATGGCATCCATTCCATTCATTTATAATCAGAGTGTTTTAGAAACCGGTCTGAGACAACTGATACTGAAAAGAATTGCTTCCATATCGTCGCCACACTAGTTTGGAAGGATAAAAAGTGCTGACAGAAGGAGGGAAATGCCTGCTTGCAGTTGTCCTTGCTGAAAGCTGTGTATGCCAATGTCTACAGCAATAACTTAACTGGGGCTCAAGCTCTGCCATCCCTGCTGTTAAATCACTAGCACACTCTCTGGCACAGATGTGGCTTGGGTCAACTAGAAGTACTTTTCAGAGAATCCAGAGCAAGGCTTGGGAATCACCCTGGGTCAGGGTCCATTTCCAGAAAGCAATTTATGTGTGACCACTCAGTTTTTGGGGGTAAGATCAACGGTACAGGTTTGATCTGTGCTTTACCAGCCAACCAGAGAGTGATCCCTTTCCCATTTCATTTACTAACAAACATATAGCCAAGGAAACTAACGTACTTTTTAAAAAAGGAATTCTTAAACCAGTTACTTTCCTTGAGAAGTTTAGTGACTATTAATAAAGGCTTCATGAGAAAATATTTCCTGCTGTCTACTTAAATTATAAATTTGGTTAATTATTTTCTTGACATAGATCTTAAAAATTTGCTGGAATTTCTTGCTAGATCAAAAAAACATGGGATTTTTGGTTTGCTTTCTTTTGTTATTTAATGACTGAGAAAATCCTAACATACAAAAGTACTATTGTTATTATTTTAAGATACAAATCAAGCAAACTATCAAAATGGCCCCCAAAATAGAATTACTTAAGAAGTTAGAGGTAAATTGCTGTAAGTTCATTAAGGAGCTTGAGGATATTGCTATCATGTCGGCTCTGTGAGGACCATGAGGAAAAGCTTAGGGGAGCAGAAGAAACTCGCAATTTTCTGACAGTCCAGATAAATAAATAGCTATCACCTTCGGAATTTAGCAACTTACTTAACGAGCCAAGTATTTCAAGTAAAGAATACATGAGAGGTTTGTGAGCAGGAATTCTAGTACAGGTTAGCAATGGCATTTATAGGTTAGAAACTTATTAAACTAAATTCCTCAGAATTCCTCATTGGTTTTGCTGATTGTGCCATCAATAAATCTGATCTGTTTTATAGTATATAATACACATTTTATTGGCTTCTGTATTCATCTTTTGCCCCTCTCCATCCCCAATACCATCACTTTTTAAATTCCAGAATCATATAATTCGTATTTTGGCACCTAAGAAATTGCAACACCAAGACTGAAGTGCTCAGAAGCTTGAATGTTAAGAATTGCCTTACACCAGATAAGAGGTCCCTGTAAATTGATAGTCTGTAGATGACAGTAGCCATTATCAGATAAGCCTTTAGAGAAGTGTCTCCAACTTCGTGTGAAGAAAAATACTGATGCACTCATCTACTGCAGGCAACATCATACTTTCCTTTCCCTGTCAACCTCAGTTCTAACATTCTCATCTCTAGCAGCCACAAGCAATGGTCTGGGATTTTATACTCTTCTCTAAAGCACCAACTCTTCTTTTAAGACTGTAGAAAATAATATAAAACTCTATTAGCCCTTTTCTTGACCCTGTGCCCATTGACTTCACTTTTACCAGTAAGACTTGAATCTCAGTTTTAAAAATAGCATTTTGGAAGAATGGTTGTTTGATTAAAAAAAGATTGAGGAAGAATGCTGCAGAGAATTGTCACAACGCGGACTACTGTCTGCGTAGCATGGGTTTTATCAGGAACAGGGGAAGGCAAGAAGCAATGTGATTAGGGGAAGAGCAGCCACAGAGGATGTAGCTGAAAAGGTGTAAACATTTACAGACAATAAAGAGCAATTAAAAAAAAAAAATATGTGAAAGTGGTAAAAACAATACAGGGGACTATATATAATATATATTCTATATAATATAAAGGGACTGGAAAAGAGAACAAAATAACATAGGGCTTTAGCAGTATTTTAAAGACTTTTTTTCAAATGGGAGTAATTATAGAGCAAAGATAGATTTTATATTAATTGAAAAAGTGGCTTATACAAATTCCAAATATTTTGTCTACACTTCCTTCCTTCATTTAACTGTAGGGTGGTATTTTGGTCACTTTTTACTCAGATCTGATCCTACTTTCCATGAATCATAGCTCCTTAATTTCAGCTAACACATTGCAATATGGTTACTGAAAGACAGGAAAAAAATTAAATTGTCAAACTCCACAGCTGCTACAATTATAAAATGTTTTTATATTATAGAATACAATTATAAAATGGTTTCTATGTTTTCCTAAACATTTTCTGGACTGAAATCTAAAAAATAATACTTGGAATTTAATTATAACTTTAGTTCAAAGTTCTGACCCTATTCCAATTTTTTAGTAAAGGAAAACTACTAGGATATTAAATAAGCATTTTTTTTTCCTGTATGAGTATATGAGCTATATCTCAGAGGAAACAACTGGACAAGAGAATTGAGTTCACCACTTCAGTTATGCAAATGTGCAATATCATTTTAAACTAAAATTAGGCCACAGAGCATCTATCCTGGAATTTGCTGCTCATTGCAAGTCTCAAATCTCATCCAATCATTTTCAAACTACTTTTACATTTGCAGGGTAAAAGAATTCCAAGGAACAAACCAGTCATCTTAGAGGAGGTAAGCAAAACAAACAAACCTTTGCAAGGACAAAAGATGAATGCAGTCCAGAAAAACAAAAGGGCATATCCTACTACACACCAGCAAGAAAAAAAATACTTAGTGGCCAAGCACACCACATGCCAGCACCACTAAGTGCAGTGCAAAATATGGTTATCTCTGAAACGACATTCAGTGTGATAATCTAAGTACAAAAGCAGTCTAGCCAAAGCAACACAGTTTCTATCCTGAATCATCGTGCTCTGGTCAGAAGTGAGTCCACTTCCAGAACCTGAGCTAGTAAAAATTACTTCTGATATTGGTACACTGGAGCTGGCATCATCTACAGTTCTGGAGTTCCTTGCTTCAAGAGGTAACACATAAACTATATAAAAACATAATAAAATGTATATAAAAGTAAAAAGCAAAAATGACATAAGCTACAGTCTTGTGAATGGTTGCATTCAACTAAAAGATGTTACCTGAAGAATCAGCCTTTCATTTAATAATTAATCTGCTAAAATCTACGTTTTGTCCAGATGAGAGAAATCACAGAATGGTTGAGGTTGGAAAGGACCCCTGGAGGTCATCCTGTCCAACCCCCAAGCTCAAACAGGATCACCTAGAGCCAGTTTCCCAGGAGCATGTCCAGACTGCTTTTGAATATCTCTGAGGAGTAAGACTCCACAACCTCTCTGGGTAACTTGTGCCAGTTCTCAGCTACGCTCTCAGTGAAAAAAATATTTCCTCATGTTTGGATGGCACCTCCTGTGCTTCCATTTGTGCCTATTGTCTCTGGTCCTGTCACTGGGTACCACTGAAAGGGGCCTGGCTCTGTCCTCTTTACAACCTACCTTCAGGCATTTATAAAAATTGATAAGATGCCCCTGCGCCTTCTCATCTCTAGAGTGAACAGTCCCAGATCTCTCAACCTTCCCTCATAAGAGAGACGCTGCAGTACCTCAGTTATCTTTGTGGCCCATCACTGGACTAGGTGCTCCGTCTCTCACTAGAGCAAATGTGTTCTCTGGAGGTAGTGCAGCTATGAGGCACTGCGGACAGGCAGCAAGATGGGCGTTTCTTGGGCAATAGAAGAGCTTTTTCTGTACACACTAAGCACTCAGAATACCTTTTAATCTCTCTCTGCTCCCACCTTCTACCCTCATACATGCAGAGAGCCTTTGTATACATACTTCTTGTTTCACACACATATGTATATACGCAGATTTGTATGTATGCACACTTATCTCTGTCTCACCCCCAACCTTTTTAATATCATATAGGATGCAACGTCTCATAAGCTCTAATGCTACTGATGAAGGAATAAATGAGCAATCACTTGTGGAAAGCAATTATTCTTTTTAAGTGCTGTACCTAGCATCTAAAAACTTTAGCTTTGGGGGCATTACAAATGTACTGTATTAGCTAGTTGGAGCTTTAGTAGTAGGTCAGATAGTCAGCACTATAGTTTGTAAATGTGAGGAAGCCGTACTCTGAGAACTCTCTGCTGCAGGCTGTTATGGATAGTTCATACTCAACCTACTTCAGAACATCAACTAATCTTTATGAAAGAAAAATATTACCATCTTTCTTCTGAAACATACTTCGAACTCTGTGGTGCAATTTGTACTAAAAGATGCCAAAAGTAAACATCTGTGCAACCGGAACCATTCAGTTCAAGGCAGTTATGTGATTTTCTAACTGGCGCGTGATCAGCTTATGAATGAAACCACCCTTAAAAAGAATGGAAATATGGTTGTACATTAGAAGCAGTTACTCCTATGCACCAAGGATGAAGTTCTCCATTAGAAGAGCTGAAGACCGCAAGTATGAAACACCGTTTTCAAAACCTCATGAAAAGACATGCCACAGCAATCGCAGTTTATCTGGTCTACACCACTTTTCTGATCTTACTTCTTGCTGAGCAATTTGCATCAAAACTAGATTTAATGGCTACCCTTTCTGGACAAGGAAGTGAACCAAACAGCCTAGGACTATGAAGATAGCACATTTTAAATCACAGGGCCCTTCAAACCAAAATAGACGTGTTTCTAAGTGGCTAAAATTAGTTTGAGGCAGCTGTATCTCAGTGCAGAGCTGTGGGGCCTGGAAACAACTGCTCTCTTTCTTATCAAAGAAAGCAGAGCCCAAGAAAACATCTGATCTCATCTGATCTGATGTGTGCATCTCTCAAACACAGACGCGGGAATACAAAGTCTGCTGCCAAATAGCAAAGAACCATAGAGAGGATTCATGTTTAGATATGAAAAATGTTGTTCACGTTTAAATACATATGTTACTTGAAAGGGAAATCTTTCAAGTGAGGATTACACCTCACTGTAAATGTAGAACAACTTATTTCAGTGAGGCCCTGTGAAGATTAGAACTCTATGCACTATAGCACAACAGGTAAATAATTTTCATAGGAAACACTGTATTGAAATGACTTAAGTTAATGATCAGGTGTTAAAACACATTTTATGAAATGAAGTGTATGTAAATTAATCATGTGGCAAAGGCGTTGGGACGTTTTACAACTACTTTCTATTTACAGCTGGAACTAAGCAGCCCTAAAGTGAGCATTTATTGGTGGCCCTGGCAGACGACCAGGACATCAGTGTGCACTGTGCACGTCCCTTGAAACTTGTGGTGCCTCAGAAAAATTATATGAGCTAATAAGGGATTAAAAAACCACAAAGGTGTCTTGAAGTACCTCTTAACTGTCTATCCTCTTCTGTGTTCTGTGATCCCTCCAGCTGCAGCTAAGGAGCTGAGACAACACCAGTTAAGCCCTTCCTTAATACACAGAAATGGAGATCCTTCCTACCGCTTTCTTTCGTGTTATCTCTTTGACCCTTATGGAAAACCTGGCAAATAGGTGGGGTTTTGCAGAATATCCTAAAGGTCATCAGTGAAGAAAGAAAAAAAAAGTAAAACTTGGCATAAAACTAGCTAAATAAAGGAATGACATCTTGCCACTATTATCTATTTCCACAAGAGGTAAATGAGGTCATGCCTAACTTCATTTATATCAAGATAAGCAGCCCAAAAGAACAGCTCAAAAAACCCTTTAGGCTTGCCAAGGTCCTGAACGGTCATTATCTTACATAGGACAAATTAAGGGACATTTATTGAGGGAGTAGGTGCGTCTTTAATTAAGGTGAAAAATAAATCCTGTCTTGCAGTCCTTGTACTTGTTTGGCTCCGAATTGAAGCATAAGTAAAATGGGTAGATTAAAAAAAAAAAAGAAAAGAAATAGATTATTCCATACTAACCTGCATGTCCATTGAAGCTTAAAGACATAAAAACATCTAAACCGTCCAAAACAACTATACTGACTTAAACCAAACAAATAGAAAGAAAAATGTCTTCTATTTAATGTTGTCCTAATTAATTCTGCAAGCATCATTCTTGTGCTCCTGTGGAGTTAATTACAAACCAGTTTAGTATAATTAGATATTAATATCCTAGGCAATATTTTCTAATAACTCTTAAGTTCACAGTATCATCACTCAATAGAGATTTTTATCACTGTAGGTCAGATCATGCAATGGTGTGAGAACCAGCTGATTATTTGCTCAAGAAATATTAGACGTTAGATTAGCATTGCAGAATCCAGCCTTAACATTTAAAATTTTAATGATACAACAGAAATAATGCACATTGTTTTTTGAAGCTATCTGAATAATTCAGGTCCGCATTATTCATATAGAATCATTCCAACTTTTTTTCCGAAGTTCAGAGCGTACTGTAAATTCTCATCTTAGTATTCACAAATTCATTGCAAAATACAAACTGCAGGCTGGTCTTTTCTGAAGAAAGATTATTGGCCAGTAAGTAGAGTCCTTTGGGATGTGCGACTGACAGGCAGATTTGTCCCAGCCTCTCTGGAGGCCAACAGCCATGTAAGGCAAAGCATGGCCACCACCACTTCAGTTTCCTCTCAAAGGCAGAATGTAAGAGAGAAATTCTGAGCAGAACTCTGAAGGGTGGAAGGAAGATTATGAGAAATGAATCATCACATGAACAACACGTCTTGTAGTGTAGCAGGTGACTACAATGGCCTTTCTGGGTTTTGGCCACCACCATCCCACAGCTCTCTTCAGACTCTTTGAAATTCCCATCAGTACTTCCCATGCATTCAGTAATTATGGAGTTTCTGATTCTTCATGTAAGTCACAACTACAGGATCAATTTAGCAAGTGCTGCATCAGCTCTCTATACCACAGACGGGCATAATGCAAGGTTAAGATACAGACAGAGCTCCAAGTATCTGCTGGGAAAATATCAGCCTTCAAAACATTTCCCAGGAAAGCCATAAACATAGCTTGAAAAACAAAGAGAAATCTAACTGTCCTTTTCCTATTATGTAAGTTTCAGTACAGACTTCAGTCTGTATTTGGTTTATGAATGTTATATAGACATCCAAAATAACTTGATATTGAGGGTGGGAACAACAGTCTTAGCTAAAGAAGTTTCATCATGAAAAAACAATTATGTTGATACCTTCCTTAACGTGGAACTCAAAAATCCCCCTCATGAAAAATTGTGGATGATTTTGTGAGAATTTCCTTTCTTATTATAACTGTTTTCTGTCATATTTTTGGCAGCAGTAAGTGACTGCAACCAGAAAGGATACTTTCAGTGACTAACAAGGAACAAGTGCCAGCAACCCAAAGAGGGAGATGCTGGGCTCTCTGGGGGCAGATTTTGCAGGCAATCAGAGTTGCTGTTGGAGTACTAGGTTAACCAGTACCCTTTGAGACTTGAGGATAGAAATTGTAACTACAGACTCATGACAGGTGGATATATGGAACTTAATCAAAGTGAAGAAAATCCATATTGCTTTAGTGAAGGATATCACTAACTTCAGGTTGGCAGGGAAGTTGTTTGTTGAAAGATAAGGCGAAGAACATGGCTTATTTAGCCAGCTAGATGTACAACTCTTATGCAGCCTAATAGGTACCTTTGTGCAAGAGATCAATATTCTCTGTTAGTAAGGTCCATCTATATATCTACATCCATACCATGCTGTAGAACACAATTAATTTGGATAGTGAAGTGGCCTGCATTAGAAGGTGTGGGAAATTAAGCTGAGTCCCTTGGCTCCTCTTTGATTGTCAAAGGCTCAGATGCAAAAATTCTTCAAGCTATGTACAATCAGCGGTGCCATTTGGTGACATACTGTGACCAGGGCCTTTAGACCCAGAGGTGTCCAAGGAAAATTAGACTTGTCCGCTTCACGACAAAGCCACAAACACATGTGATGGAGACTCTCAGCACCATTTCGGGTTTGAATGGCCACTGGAGTCTGAGAAACTCTCAGGTTTTTTTCGAGTGCTGTTTTTTAGGGGTCTACAGCTTTTTCTTATGATTCTGTTGTTCGAAGACAGGGTACTGCAGGGTACACTGCAGATGAGAAACCTGGACAAAAAAGTCTGTAGTAGTGGGTAAGAAAAAGGAGAGAGGACCAAAAGAAAAACAGGAGGAAACAAGAATAGTTAAGGACCTTTGTAACAAGAATTTTTAGATGGAAAAACAACTCCACTGAGAAATATTTTTGGTTCCCCTCAAGGACCGATCATGCGTAACTCTGCTTCCACTAAGTGGTTGATAGGATCCGTCACAGTATTTTGTGCGCTTGGCTTAACTTGTTCAGGCTGCCAGCTTGAGGAAGTGAGGGATTCCCTACACGTATCACAAAATTAAAAAGTAAAATTTTTCATTTGATATTCAAGACAAATGAGCAATGTCTCTTTGAATGTATATGTGGACCTTTGCTAGAGAACAATAACAGAATTTGTCACAGCTCTAAACTGAAAAAAAAAAGAACTGAGATGAAACATGGTAAAATATCAATACTTTAAATTTTCATTCCAAATCACACAGAAAGTTGACAGATTCTTATCCGATTTATCTGATTTACAAAGCATGAATGAATTGAGTCATACACCAAGGCAAGCACAGACTTTAATTATTTCAGGAAGACAGATACATCATTGATCTGAAACGCAACAAAGGGGCAAAGAATCATAAGCCCTTATAATTTTTATTCCCTTAGCCGTTGTAATAGTGTGTGTGTCTGCTCAAATATATATGGACACAGAAACTGTAAGCACAGCAGTTAGATGACTTACTGTTTGGAGAAACATTCAGAACTATATAAGCAATCAATATTATCACCATGGAAAAACACTGTACATATATACATAAGGCATACAATATATAAGAATAAAATATTTGAGTATTCATAAGTGTAATTCCAAGAATAAGACTCAAGTGAGCATTTAGAAACCCACAGCTTTTTAGTTTTATCTAAATCTCCTTAGACAAAACCACTCAGAGTAACAGAATTTAACTGGAAAAGAAATCTCCTGGAGTCATTTAGACTTACCTCTTACACAACCCATTTCTAGTTCATAAATTGTGCGTAGGAGCGAAATACTCTTCTCTACTACACAAATAAATACTATCAAGCCAAACATCTTGGGGCATAGTTTTAGAAATAAATCGTATTATAGGTAAAGACTCCAAGTGATGAATTTACTACTTTGTTCAATAAACCATTACAATGATTAATTACTCTCACTCTAAGAAGGTATGATTTACTACTAATTCCACTTCTCCTAACCTCTATCATCAGACGTTAGACCTCATGCTTCATTCACACAGCTTCATCTACCATGACTAAAATTTACGCTTATCCTCTGTAATTTTTCACAATGTTTTTTCATTTGCTATACATTCTTTTTACCATGGTTAAAGATCTTGCAGTAGCTTTTGAAGTTAAAATATCCACCATCAACTTCTTTCCCACAATGCAATTTAAATATTTTACAAATCATATTGTCTGGCATTGCTGTGTGTTCCTGAAAAACTTTTGCTTCATCTCAGCTTATCTCTAAATCAAGTGATGTGGTCATTTTGTATGCAGGCAGTATATGAAGCGTTCAGAGAAACCCAGAAGTAAGTGGCAATTGAGAATAATATTTTCTTTTTTCTTTTATGTTATATTTCAAGAAGTCAGAGCAAAATTTCTGCAAGATCTAGCAAAAATATTTACCATTTAAATTTAAATAAAAAGTTCTGATTTTTCTTCACTCTTTACACTGATGTCTGCTACTATCTGTGGAATCTCTTCTGATTTACCTCAGACAGAGAGCTACAATACACTCAGTATTTCTATACTTTTACAGAATTGTACATAGTTTATTCTGTTACATTTAATATCATTAAGTGTGGACTCAAAGTACCGTCTGAGACCCTGCCTTGAAGGTATTTTATGACTTGAAAGTTTAAGCAGGAAATTTGCTCAGGGCATTTTTTCTGCCACTAGGTTCAGTATAAATATTAATATCGTACTAGCTATATTTTTAGAATTTAATTTTTAGCTCAGTTTTATCACTACCTTGCAGATAGGCAGTTTTAAACTGCACTATTTTAGTCTAGTAAAATTCCCTATGCTGTTTTATCATCATGTATTTTATGATGTCACAAATTCAAAAAGTTTTTCAGAGGTCTAAATACTGCATTATTTTTACTTCAGCCCTTTTATGGCTTAGCCACAGCTATATTGACAGAGCTTCACATATGTTTATATAATTAAATTTAACCTGTTCCTACTTTAAAAGAAGATACTCTGATCACGAGAAACAAAGGAATTAAATTCAAATTAAAGACACATAACCTTTGTAGCTTTTAAATAAAAAGTCACAAAGTTAAGCATTATTTCTCAGTGAAGGGTGATGCTTTTACATGCTCAGTTATTTTTACATCACTATTTTTCAGCTTTTAATTGTCTTTTTGTCAAGGAGAAATACAGATATTGACCAGTTTGTTGAATGCTTTGGGTCTATGAAAAGGAAGGGATATCTAAGCTACAAGCTGTGGATTTAGGGGATTTTACAGTACAATTCCATTTCAATACATGGAACTGTGATTGATTTTATTTCAGTGTGTTCCTCCTGCTAGTAGAAGTGCCAGTATTTTCACAGATTGTTGCCTATGACTATTGAAAACATACTAAGGAGGGTGCTGGAGCCAAACTCATTTTGTGGCCAGGGCCAATGCCCAAAAATTGAAACCTGAGATTCTCAGGTTGGACATTAGGAGGAAAAAACCAACATGCATTAAAATCTGTGGAATAGATATGCTATATTCTCCCCTCCATCTCTTAACTATATAAAGTATGTGAACTTGTAAATGGACCTAGAAAGGAGAACGAGGAAGACAGAATAAGACTTTGTCAAGAAGACAACAGTGATCCTTCCAGTGCTTTAGATGCTGGCATACAAATGTAGAAAAACATGAGCAGGAAATCTTAAAAAAATTATAAGAATTATTAAGATAATGACTTAACTGAAATAACAGATTCTCGTTTTAAAAAAAGTGTGTCTAGGTTATGAATTAAAAAGTGATTAATGAGAGATAGACAGAAAAAAATGTAGCTGTATGGGTGGATATAAAACTGATGAGATAACCATACCCACTAAGTATCAGTGTTCTATTATCAACATGGAAGGAAATATCAAAGGAGTCCTGATGCACTGAAATTTAGGCCTGCTTTTAAAAATATTTTCATTAACAGCATTCATGATGGAAAAGTGAAAATACTTACTAAGCCTGCAGAGGACACCAGGTGCATAGAGATCACAAATATACTGGAAGACTGAATTCAAAGGCATAGTGAAAAATTGGAGGAATTTTTAAAAAGGATAACATTCAAAAGAGAGAAATACAAGATGATCTGTGTGGAAAAAAAAAAATCAACTATGTCACCACAAGACAGAAAAAAGTATGGTAAAATAGATGTGCTGGATAAAAAAATATCACAGTGTTGTGAAGAATGCATAGACCATCCTGGGTTGTTTAAACTGAAATGTATCTTGCACATCATATGAAATCATCCTGTTGATAGTCTCAAGATGAGTAAGACCTCGAATGCAGTACTGTGTCCAGTTTTAGGCACCGTAATTCAAAACAGAGACATGTACCAGCTAAGGGATGGTAATGAGAATGATCAGAAGAATCTGGCAACAAAGCCTGAAACAACTGAATTTGCTCAGCTGCATAAAGAGGATGATAGGATAGTAGTGCTCAAAGGTATAAAAAATTCTTGCCAAAAAGTAAGAAATATTTTTCCTATGTCCATAGATGATAGCAGAAGGAACTGATATTACAGTGAGAAATAAAATGGCAGCAGGGATTCAAGCCAAAAACTAGTAAAAACTTGCTGTAGTGAAGCACTGGAATATATTTCCCATGAATGCTTAAACAAGGTTGTGGTGGTGATGGTGGTGTCATTAAGAACAGGTTCAGGATACATCTGTCAAGCATGAGAGTCATAGCAGATTCTCGCCTGGAGTAGAGAAGTAGGCTAGATGGCTTTGCAGGGTCTCTTCCAGCCCCATTATTATGAATATATGATGTTGATTTGTTTATTGTTTTGATTTTGAGGGATTTTTTTTTTTCCCTCGGGGACAAAACCCCAAGTATTCAAGGGCTTTTTCTCCCCAAAATTGTATTTTTAAAATTTGCTGGTGTGTTTAGTTTACATCTGGTGGGGTTTTGGTAGTGGGAGAAGGGCTGCCGGTGTGGCCCCTGTAAGAAGCCTTGTGAAGGCTCCTCTGCCACCAGCTCCAGGTTGGCCCTGCCTCTGGCCAAGGCTGAGCCAATCAACACCTCTGCGAATAAACATATTTAAAAGGGGAAACCTGTTTGGTAAGAATCTTTGTTTTGGGAGCTCTCGTTACTTTTGGAGGGCGTTAGGACAGAGGGAGAGACAACCATGTCATCACCCAGATTAGTGTGAAAGGGGTCAGGGAGGCACTTTGGAGAAGCCGTTTCCCTTCGAGCTGTGGTGAGATGGCAGGCTGAGCTCTTACAGTCCTCAGAGATCACTGGTGGAAAGAAGGTCTGACTGCAGCCCTTGGAGAAGACCATGCTGGAGCAGGACACTACTCCCAAAAGTTGTGACTCTGAGGGAGACCCACGCTGGGGCAGTTCATTGCTGGGAGAACCACAGCCTGCAGGAGACCCCCACGCTATCTGGAGGAGCTCATGGAGGACTGCCTCCTGTGGGAGGGATGCCTTGTTGCCACAGGGGAGGACTGTAAGGAGTGTTTCCTTGAAGAGGAAAGAGAGGCAGAAGTAACATGGATTGGACTGAGACTGACAGTGACCCCCGTCATCTGCCCCCTCTGTGCCACATGGAGGGGAATGAGGTAGCAAAGCTGAGCCAGGGAAAGAAGGGAGTGGTGGGGTGAAGATATGTTTAAGATACTGTTGTTTTCCTCATTGTCCTACTCTGATTGGATTGGTGATTTAACAGTGATTTTGTTGTTTAAATTAAACTGGTTTTGTTTCCCCAAGTCAAGTCTGTCTTTTGCCTGTGACTGTAGTGGGTGAGTGTGCCCTCCTCATCTTCTGACTCGACCCTTAAGACGTTTGTTGTATTTTCTCCTGCTGGAGTGAGACCGCGGCTGCGTGGTAGTTGGTTGCCAGCTGGGTTTAAACCATGACAGCTTGTAAGCTGAAATTGTCAACTGAATTCTTCAGCTGTAACTAAAAATAACTTCCCAGATACAAGTATCTGTGTTCCTTAGAAATCCAAGAGTTACTAATGTAGAAGAAATAAAAATGTAATTAAAAAAAAATTTTTAGAAACTAAGTACTTGGTGTTTAGCTAAGACTGTTTCCTGCTGTTAAGAGTAGGAAGGACAGAAATTATTCCTGAAACCCTTCAGTGATCCCATCCTCCATTCTCCTCCTTGTCTTCTCCCAGAAAGACTTTCAGTACTTTTGCAACATTTAAACAATTTAAAATGCCATTGCCAATACACTTGGTGATATGTGTTGCAAGATGACAATATGTAAATATTGATGGAGAGGATAATATAATGGAAGAAAAGTTGTGTTATCAAAAAGAAGTGTCAAATGGCAAGATTCTTGAAACTAATGTCTGGAAGGAAGTGAAATCTCCTATGGCATGTGTTAATAATGGCCAGACATAATGCCCATATTCGAATGCTTCGGGCACACTACTGTAAAGGAACTGAACTTTTCACTAAATAATTTATGCTAAAATATGTATTTTCTGACATTACATTTCACTGCTTGGAAAGAAGTGACCTGATTTACATAATGTTCTTATACTGAGGATCTGACTTTTAAAAAGTCCTAGCTTAATAATATGTTTTTAACATGACTTCCCATTGCACATGTTAAGTTGCATCCTAGAGTATTCTTCTTCAATCAGCAACTATGGACATAAGAATTAAAGTATGTAAACCCAGACAAATTATCCCTGTTTTTTGAGATAATAAATAATTACTTAATTCCAAATTCTTTTTTTTCCAAATTAATTTGTCAAAATTTCAATGAAGGAATCAAGAGAATAGATTAGATTTTACTCCAAGATTTTCAGAAACTCAGTAGCAGTTATTGTTTGTCTAAACAAGGGATGGGGGGGTGTGGGGTGGGGTGTGGAACTCCACCCAAGGGGCCAAAAATACTTTTACAGTCCAGCAGTCTGTCATTGCAGCGCTTTACTTAAAACAATATTCAAAATAAGCATTTGCCCTGTCTAGTTTTCATGAAGTGAGACTAGCCATGCTTAATATCTAGCATTTCTATGGTGGATACAATCTATAGACTGTAGCAAACATTTTCTAAAATTATTATCATTTTTTGAAGATGGGAAACTGAAACATTTAGTAGTTCAGTTCCATATCTAAGGTAACAGTGTGAATCAGTGATGAAGGCAGAAATAGAAACAGATTTTCCTGGCTATGAATCCAGTATATATGATGACGTGTACTAAACACAGTTTTCCAGGAAACTGAACAATCCACATATTATTAAAATACATTTTAAAAATACCTAGAAAGTGAAAACACAAGTTACCAGCTATCATAAAAGGAAGAGCTTCATCTGACTCATTAATATAGAGTATATTGGCACTGGATTGACAACAAACAAGCTAGTAGCACATAAAGTAGATTATGCTTCAACTCTGCTTGGTATCTAGTGACCAGCTGATGAATGATATTATCTGCCTATTCTCTGGTTCACATTTTGATTATGCTTTTGATACAGTTAGAATAGGTGAAAACCTGAAAAAGAAATCTAAGGAAAAAGAAACATTAACATTTAGCCATTATCATACAGATCTTAAAAAGTATCAGATCAACTTCAGATTTCAAAGTTGTATATAAACCTTGCTAAACATAGTATATTTATGTCCCATAGTATATTTATATTTATGTCCTATTTGGGGAAAAGAAGAAAAAGTATTGAGAAGAACAATGGGAATAAAAATGCAGTGGTATGAAAAGCTTAGAAGTCTGTCAATATTCTAAAGTGCATTTCTCTGTTGATCTTTAAAGAGAGCATCCAACATCTTCCCCCAGTTGCCTGTGTATTTTGCTTGGGCTGAAAAGGTCTGATTGCCATGGTGTCAAATTATAGAACTTTTTCAAGAATAAAAGTCAGAAATCAGTCCTGTTGAATGAAATCTTTGTCAATATAGATAAAAGGTCAATGCAATTTTATCTACAAAATAGGATAAATTTGACCCTTGGAAGAAATGCTTTGTTGCTTTATGGGCTGCAAAACAGTCTTTTGACACATTGATTCTTTTCTCAGCCTTTTATCTGAAAAGACGTTGGTGGATGTTATAAAAATAAGGCATTATTATGATGCAGTGTTATGTACCCCTTTTCTTAGGAAAGTTCAGTACCATCACTTCAATTTTTATTGACTGGTTCACTTTCATTTGGATGCTCTCCCCTTCATAAGCATTACTATTTCACACATCCATATTAAAATAAAATTGTCAGCCATAAAAAGGTAGGACAGTAGTTTGAAATAGGAGTTCCTATTTCAAATGCTTGTAACAATCTATGGAATGAATTTAACAAGCAAAGTAAAGTTTTCAGGCATATTTAAACGTATAAATTACCCTGTGGGACCTAGAAGCCCAAGGACCATGTGTGAAGTTTCTGACAAAACAATTATTACTTTCCCCTACATCAAAAGCAATACACGCAGTGGAGACTGCCGTTACTTTTCTAAGCAAGGTTGCTGTCAAGTTGCCTACATACAGAAAATATGACTAGCTCTAGTTAGCTAGGTCTGAAAGCACTTGCCTAAAGCGGACTAATAAATAATAGGTGACTAAGGAAGACTGTATTAGATCTGTAAGTACTTCTTCCTCTTCCAGAAGGGTTGAATATTTTTCAAGCACATAGCTAAAGGCAAGAGCATATAGATATAACACACACATACCTTTATGTATACACAGAGGTTTACAATTGCACTTCAAAGATTTTTGTCTTTATGTCATATAAAACAGAATTTGAATGAAATTTAGAAAATTCTTCAATGAAAAGAGATTGCAACAAATTAATACGTCCTTAAGGTGCAAGAAAGTTGACCAAAGCTTTTCAACATGGCCACCTTCTAAATCAGTCCTTACATCAACCATTTGCAGTACTGAAAGCTATAATTTCATGCCAGTTGAGGAAAAGTTTATAAATTACATTACCTACAGATGAATTATTTTTAATAGTACAGGATTTAATAGTTGTAAAGGTTTTATCATTTCGGGGAGCATTTTGTAATTAAAGAAAGGGGAGGTTACACTAATGCGTACTTCAGCATTAAAGACTGTGCACTAACCAGAACTGTTAATGAGGAATCGGGCACCCAGCTCCTATTTTTAATGGAATTTTCATGCTCCACTCTCTACTCACCAAGTAAAAGATATAACTCTAAAGACATTGTTTAAAGAAGGTGTTGCCAAATAGCACACTGCAGAACAAGATACAATTTTTGAGAGGATATGCATGTTCTATAAGCATGAGCAGCTTATCTCATGTATTATTACTTGAAGGAACTTTAATGAACTTGTGTGTATTTCACTCTTCTTTAAAGTTCTTGTGTAGTTCTTGGGTCATTTCAGCTTGTAATTCACCATTTGGAAAGCACTGCTGCGTTTAAAAGGCCTTTGTGGACATTTTTTCCAGATTAAGTTTACTATATGAATGAGAGATTCTTTCTCACTGGCAAAGTGAGATACCACCATGCTTACTTTAGGCACTTAACTCTTTACAGAGATCTCCCCTCCTCCTTGTACAAATGCTTCTCAAAAGACAAGATGCTAGATAATAGTTACCTTCTTAAATTCACTGAGGTAGCATATAATCTGATCTTTGGATACAACCTGTAGTCTTCCTCTCATCACTCATCTGCCCGCTGTAAAGATTAAGGTCCTGTTAATATTGTACTGCAACTCCTGACTAGACAGCATGTGCTCTCGAGGCTTCTACCTATCTCCATTAAATCTATGTAAAGTTCAGGCCCTTCAGCAATCACGTTAGCTGCCTACTGTTAAACAGTTTTAGCATCTATCGGTATGTGGTCCTGTACTACAACATTTAGCTGCGTTGGTATCCAGAAAAATTACCTTGGCAATTAATCCCAATCATCCTTAAGCTCTGGTTATAGGAGGGGAGAAGTAGTGTTTATTTCATCTGAGAATGATGTTTTGGTTTTTTACCCATGCAACCTTTGCATTTTATCCCCAAGTATCACACTATATTATGTCTTATTTTCACAGCGATACTCATGGTCTGGCCCTAAGTCCAGCTCATCATGGATTTTTGCAGTACATATTAATGATAGATATAACAGTTCCAAGGCTGTAATTTCTCTGGTGCCTCCAACTAGCAAGTATCGGCAAATATTGAATTTTATATGAAAGTGTATTTGTCTTTGAGATTTACGCTAACCATAGATGTCATTCACCCTAAATACAGGAAGCTCATAATCTATCTTTCTTGTATTTTGAAGTGTATTAAGAGATACAAGCGCAATCATACTTCTTTTTTTTCAATATATTTGTTCAGTACTTGAATATAAACTGTCTGAATTGAATAAAATCCCTCAATGAAACCTTTTCATAGCTGGCAAATTAGGCGGCCTAACTCCATAGCTTCTGTGCAATAGACTGCCAACCCATGCATTTAAAGAAGTCAGTGCTGCTGAAAAAAAGCAGGCTTAGCACACTACAACTACCATCTCAGCAAAGAAAGGTGGTTTTGCTGACTTTATGCAGGATTTTTTCTCATACAAGCTGCTTAAGTGGGTCACTATATCTTATTAGTTTACTGGCCCAAGGGCAATTTAAAAATTTGACTGAATTTTATCTGTATATATAGCACTTTAATCTCATTCCCACATATTTCTGTTAGTTGCAGAGGAAAGCTGAATAATTTCTTTGTAGGTAGAAACTAGTGAAATACATGGGGAAATCAATGTACCTCTGAGAGCTCTGGCACTGAGCATAAGTTTTACAAGCGGGGTACACACTCTGAGGAGAGCTGTCATTGCTACACTGGCTCATGTTTTTCCAGGTTTTTTTCCTCCTTCATTCTTTACAATTACTCCTGATAATTTAACTGTGGCTGTTTAGTCAGCAGTGCCATCATGGCAGCAAGCTAACTCCTTCTCAAATCAATATGAGCCTTTTTCTACATTTTCGTAAAAGCGAAATAAGACCACAGGCATGAACATGACTAACAGGTCCTCTGGCCAGATGACACACCGTTATAAATATGCAACTTCACAAAGACCTCTGTTTCCTGGAACTACAGCTGCCAGGGACAATTTACTTTATCTTTCCTTCACAGTGTACCAAGGAATAAAAGCAGGATATACTCCTATCACCAGATTGGTGATGTTACCAACAAAGCTCTCATGTTCAAAGATAAGAACAGAGATCTGCATGAAGAGAGCAATTCTTGTCAAGAGAAGTAAAACCTTAACCCAAGGGATGTTAATTTTAAATGATACTAAAGAATTTCTGGATTAAAGGTAAAATACACTGATGTACACATATTTCGAACTGTAGCAATTACCCTACCTTAAAAAACTGTGGTATAAAATTATTTTTGTGCAGATAGATACATGAAAAATTGAGACATCGCTACTGTAAAAGCAGACCAAATTTCTCCTGAAACTGTAACGTACCTGAAAGCATACTGCACTTGCTTGGTTTAGAGTTACGAAGATGGTGTTCTAATCCTAGGCAATATACTCACATGGATTTTTGTGTCTGAAGAATAAGACAGCAACAGAAAGCTAGCAGACTCAGCTATTTACTGAATTAAAGAGTAATGCTGCATGAGGAAGAGAGAGGAGCTGGGCTAAAATTAAACTACAGTGTTGTCTGAGAGTATGTATGTCTGTGGATCTGAACATTTCTTTAATATAGTGCAGAGAAGAGGTGCATTAAGAGGAAAACTGTGTTTTCAGCAGTGATATTTTAAGAACAGAAAGAATAGAAAATATGTATTTTTTAAAGTATTAGCAACAACAATTTACTAAATAATGTGTCATAGAACACCAAAGTTCTTCCAGTTAAATGTCACTGCTTAAAGCTGTTAGGATATGCTGATCTATTCTACAAACTGTACTGATACAAAACAAAGAAAAGATTATAGACCAAACAAGGACTAATGATCAAGATGAAACTATGTAAAGCTGCAGAATTCAAATAGTTCTAGTATATTTTCTTGAATAAAACCCATTCAAAGCTAGAGGATTAGCAGAGGGAGAGAAAGATGAAAAGCACAAAATCTCTTGCATAGCAATGTCTGTTGTTTGTGCTCAGGAAAAAGAGGAAACATCAATAAGAGAAAGATACAGTGTTCAATGAAGGTGATGGTGAGACAATTATATACCTTAGAGTTGATCTCTTCAAGAGCTACATTACTACACAGTGGTAACCTTTTCACTTTGTGCATGGATATTTTTAAATTGCAAGAGCAACCAGTAGAGCAAGCTAAGCCCTTGAGATAACCTCCATTTAGTCTTCAAAAACTGATACTGGGACTCAGTTGTGAATAATTATCTTCCTAAGAAGTACTGAGCAAAATGTCCAAATACGTGACATGGTAGGAATAGACTTCAGACAGAACGTTAAATCCAAGTTCTGTCTTCTTTGACTCTTCAAGAACTAAATGATAATGTGTAAACCTAAAGGCATCAGCTACATCTTCAAGAAATTCATACCTGTTAGCTTTTATCCCTTTTTCACTGTGCTTCAATATAACTGGCATTAAATGTCATGTAATCACAAGCAGGTGTCAAGGGCTTGCATTAAATCAATGTTGAAATCTCTAGCTCAAGCAGTCATCAAAAGAAAGAAGTTTATACCTGACAGAATTTCTGCCTGAAGGCCTAAGGTTCTCACCTCTTGTATTCACTCTGTGACAAACCTAGGGGGTTATGTAATAGCACTGATTCTCTTGGGATGGAATTCGTCAGACTAAATTTAGATATTTTTAGTGGTTTGTAATCAAGAATATCTCCAGAAGATCCAAATCTAGCAATAACATGAAATCCCACTAACTGACTGAAAAGTCCAGTCATTGCAGATGGAATTCCTAATCTCTCAGTTACAGAAATGTTGCATGTTCTTTAGTTTTGGTGATGCTCATAAGAATTATATTATAAATTGGCAGTTTATGGAGGTGCTCTTGATTCTAATCAATGTACCCAAGAAATTATTTCAAAATAAATACTTCTAGAAAAGTCCTGCAAGTGGCCAGTTAGGTTGTGTAATGGAAGCTCAATGTAGGTGCTATTCCATGGATGTGATATATGTCTTTAATTTATGATTTCCTCCAGTTGTAGACAGAATTTCTAGAATCAGAAACAAAACCATTTCTTATACCACTGTGCAGTTCAAATGGTTCAAGATTCAAGAATCTAATGAGTACATTCTTTAAAGCTTACAGGAAGTTAAGAGTCTGATTTCCAACCTTCTCTCTTGATTTCAGCAGTTAGTATGTTCACGTTTCCACATTTTTAAAATTTTGTATGAAGAAAGAGTTATTGTTTTGCTCCCAAAGAAGAGAATACTATCAATTTCTTATATGCTGGTACTATTGGAAAGTATTTGAAAGAATTTTAATTTTCTGCTCCTAAAAATTGATGACGTCTGTGAGTTTTAGTGATAGAAATCACATGCATTTCAGATAGGAAAAAAAAAAAGGGCTTAATGAAAATGATAAAAACAGTCATTACCCATGCATTAGACAAGAATAAAACGGTTCAGAAATCCATATTCCCTGAATCTTAGTTTGTTAGCAGTTTGCACCTTTGAAGTTTTTCATCTGGGGGCCTTTTGATCCGGATCTGAGGGATTTTTGACTTCTGGAGAGTGAATATTCAGGAGAACTCGTAAATATGCTTTTCAAATATAGAAAACACTTGTGTATATATTTATGTGCACTAGGATCTTCTGCTTTGCAAGAAATCATTGCCCTTTTTTGGCTTTTGTGCTACAAAGTTCTAATCAGAAAAACAAGCTGCACGTTATATTGTCATATATATTTATATATTTGTATTTTGTCATATTTTAAAAGGAAAACTGGATAGAAATCAAGGATTTATGTCATGATGGATAAAGGGATAAAGAATGGATAAAGCACCCAAGCATGCTGTCTTCAAACAGACATAATCAAGCATTTTAGAGGTCTGGGAAGCTGCTTGTAAAGGCACTTAAAATGTGCCATGTCAATGTTTCCTACATCAAACAGTTGTCCTACCATTTTCTTGCTAAAAGGAAGTAATTTTTTTCTGCATGCTTACCTGTCTCCACTGCATTTGCTTTATCTCATCAAAAGAAAGCGTTATTTTTGTCTGCTATGACTTCGAGTGAAAAGATCTACAGTCTCTCTTGGTTTTTGTTCAGTGATATCTTACATATGGTGGAGAAAGGAAGGAGAAATGCAAAAATTCACAGGTAACAGATAGACAGACAAAACACTTCTAGGTATGAGCTGTTGCTCTCCTCCTGGTGCTGCACTCCTGATGTTTTAACTTTCCCTTTTTGGTAGGGACGTGGTTTATTGTTTTACTGCGGGTTTCTTCCCAGTTCTAATACGTAACTGAGGAGCAGGAAAAAAAATCTGTCTTTTTCTGAACTGACTTTCCTCATTATAAAATGGACACTTGATAACTGTGGATATCACTTTAAATTCTTTTTTTTATTTTCACTTTTATTTTGGTGAGAAGCTGTCTGTTATCACTCACACAGATATGTGCCTTACCTCAAGGCTTGAGCTCTTTTTTTATACATGAATAAGTAGATTTAACAAAAAAACAAAACAAAACAAAACACCAACCTATTCTACCAAGAGATGGTCACTTCCATACTCCACTTAATCGGCATTTACAGCGTGTTATTTCAGCTCTGGCAGACAGCTGGTGAGAGAGACAGGCAACTGATGCACTTAACAGTTCTATTTTCTAGCATTACACATCAAAGCTAGAGGGAGCACTTTTATTTTGCTTTGGTTTTGCTATTTCGTACATAATCTATACATGTTTTTAAATTACATTTTATTTTAAACTTGAGTACTCCTTCAAGCAACTTGTAGAGTTTCACTGTAGTACGGTGAACTAATCGTTATGAAAAATCTACAAGGTGTAAATAAATGTACCAGATCATTCCTAGAATTACAATGGTAATTGAAAAAGAAAGATGAAGCAAGAAATATAAATGTCAGGTACAATCTAACTGGCTAGGCAACATAGAATTCTGATCTTGTCGTCCAATCCCTGTCTTGTAGGAGGGTTTACAACTACATGTAGTCATTTTTCCACATGTTAAATCTATTCTTTAGAGAAGTCTGAATTACAGCTATAGAAACTTATATGCAGTCGTGGAAACAAGTCAAAACAGCACAAAGCTATTGTCAAAATTCATGACACTGAGCCATCAAATTAAAGCACTCCTATGTTTTATGTATTTTTTGTTATGCTTCATTGTGTTTCTACCTATATCAATATAATGACAAACTAAATACAAATATAGGGTATAATAAATAAGTAAAATCTTTGCCAGGATATTTTATTTTAACTGCTTTCACTCCAACATGAAGTGAAAAAGACTGTAGTAATATTGAGCATTTAAAACTTTTTTCTAAAAAATGCACGTATACTAGAAATTAAAGATCCATTTTCACACACACAAAAAAAAAAAGCTGAAATTTGAACATGTCAGTGTTGTTTATATCATATGTTGCTTTCCTAATTTACTTTTCCGTTTAATGGTTTTGTGTTGCTAAGAAGAAATTGCCTTATCTTTGTGAGGTGATTTATTAATCAACTTATTCACAAATCTGAAGATGTAACAGAATCAGTGATCAACTACCTGTGGGAATATAGGCTGTGCATAATCAAGCATTTAGGCATTTTCACGAGAACTCTTTATATATGCATAAATGTAACCGAGAAAGGAGAGGAAAACCCCTGAAACTCTCTCCTATGTTAAGGACAAACACATGAAGTTGGTAAAAGTGAACCTACATTTTTCAGCTTCGTTTTGGTCCTGGCTTATATACAAAGATCACCATTTGGGTGGTGATCCAAATCCTCCATCTGTCCCTTTCTCCATCTTGCTCCATCTCTCCATTTCTGCAACATCCTACATGTCTGAGGTTTATTTTTTAGCTGGCTGCAAACATGAGGGCATGAGTATTTCTTAACAATAAAAGCACTTGCTGAGAAAGTGGATAACTGGCAGTGGGAACAATTAAGCTTACTTTTCTGCCCTTGCCTAGAACACTGCAAAAGTTACAGAAAAGACAGAGATCGACAGTGGGGAGAGCATGCAGCCATTGTATTATCTGTTCATAGACACCTAATGCTTTGGCAGTCTTCCAAACATGGGTATATAATACAGATAACCACTTTCCATGTAAAAAAAGAAGTGTTTGCTAGCACAAATTTCAGACTTAGTTTGCTGTCTTTTTAATCAGCAACCAAATCTCAGCCCCTGTTCTACTATCATGGATAAAGTGGTCTTTGTTTTTCTGGCAGAGCTGAGAGGAAGAGCTGAAACTTACTCTTTCCTCCCCCGGCTTCATTTAGATCAGAACCCCTTAATTAGACTTCTTTTCAATCTCGATATATTCTTTTCTGTATCATGAACATTTTTACTTAAATGTTATTGATAATATTTTTGGATATTTTTAATATATATATATTTGGATAATATTTTGTCTGAAAAAAATTTTAAAAATTAATGCTTCACTCAGATTTGATTGGATTGATGATGTGTTACATTACTTTTTTTTCCTTAGGTAGTTTCATGAGCAATAATCAAAGGTTATTGCTTATCAGAAGGCAGTTCATTTTGTGAACTTCAGTTGTGATCTCAGGCCCTAGGAAACTAATTTTCACAAATCGCACACAATTCCTTTGCAAGTGATACTTGTTAGCTTCTTTCAGCCAAGAGGCTGAATGGCAATGGAAATGATCAGACTGAGGCAACACAGACCTGTGCAGAGTTCATGTATTTATAAATGTCAGACAGATAGTGATCCCAAAAATGCGCTTCCAGCCTGCCATGTAGTGTCCCTCATATCAAGCTAAACAAAATACAATGCCTTTAGAAACATGACTCACAGGGATTACTAGTGATTTTTAATCAGGTTTTCTGTTGCTTTTTTGCATGAATTATTCTTAATTCTAATTACTCCCTAATCTAATATAAACAACATTGGTTATCCCTGGAGTCCTCCAAATGATACGATAATGGTCTCTGTCTTTAAGAAAAGTACCACAGGCAAAGAGTGGTTCTAGGTACCAAAGGTGGCAAATGGGGAAGGCAACTGCATAAACATATGCTCAGCTCTATAACTGCATATAACATTAACTGATGATTGCTATTAAAGCAGAACTGGCATCAAAACTAGCTTGTACTAATCACATTAGTTCCACTTACTATTTCCTTGGACATTGTGAAGAACAGCCTATGGATTTCATCCTGTTGCAAACAGTAGTCCCTCCCTGGACTGTGAAATCAGTCCTTCCTAGTGTTGCCTGCTCTCGATTTTGGACTAAAATTAATACACAGTCTCTTAAAGGGCTAACAAAGTAAAGGCATTGACTTATATGTTAGGCCATTGAAATATAATCACCCTAGATAATAAAGAAGCCTCAGCTGAGGGGAGCTGGTTTATTAGTGTGGAGGTTGCCTGGTAACAGGTGTTTGGCAGGTGCCTGTTATCATTTGATGAAAGCTGATCAGGGAGTTTTGCTGAAGAAGATTGGATCATTATAAAAGAAGAGCGATTTGCTCTTATGGTTCAAGTTGAGGGATCTAATAGAGCAAGTGTCTACTGAGATAAGAGGTAACTATTTTTTTCTCAGTGTAGAGGGATAAAATTCTCTTTTTATGGCATCTTGCAAGGAAATGACTGAGCTAGATTATGCTGGGGCTCCATGCAGAGCCTCCAGGGGCTGATGCCTCCTGGGCTGCTCTGGACAATACATTGAGGCATCTTCCAGTTGTCTGCAGCTCTGTGGCCTCTTTGCTTTTTTCTTAGGCAAAATAAATTGTAAGTCTAGAAGCCCTGCACCATACCTAAAATGCTCACCTTAATAATAAAGCATAACTCAAAAGGCTCTGTTCTGTACTGAGACTCTAAGGAGAGAGGGGTTAAAAGTGTGAGAGGTGCTAAGCTGTGCTTTGTACACCTGAAACTGTAGGTTCCTGTACCCAGCGATCCGACTGAGTATTTCAGAATAAAAGGCAATCTTGTTCACATAGGAACCTTCCATGTAATCTTTGACTAGATCCCCAGCATCTATTTAATAAGTAATGAGCAGGAGTTGCTCAGTGAGTTGCTATCACAAGGTCCCATGTTCTAGGCAAGGTGGATGCATTCTAAATAGGGAACTCTTTCCTTCACCTTCCAAAGACCTCTGCAGTATGATTTACATTCCGTTACACTACAGTTCAGGAAAGTTATAAATAGAGCAAAGTGTAAGACCCAAGTAGTGGACACTGCAAAAGTGAATGTTTAGGAAAATTATTTAAGGAAAAAAAAAAGAGGGGGAGAAAAAAAGAGCATAACCTTCTTAGGAACCTGAAATCCTTTGGTATCTGACATAATCTCTTATAAGAAGTTAAAGCTTTATTGCGGTCTGGAGGTAGTGCTATGTAGAGAGTCTAGTTATTCCCTAAAACTGTTCAAGATTGTGCAAGTAGGTATTCCTGTATCTGGTGAAACAGCTGACTTACGCAACTACATCAAGATTACAGGCGTTCTATCCTCTTTCCTGGCTGTATTTCAAGAGAAAAAGTAAAGGGATGTGTTAACTAAGCCCTGGACAGGTTTTGACAAAAGCGAGTAGCTGCAACCCTGACTGGGAAACCCCAGCTGTGAAAAAACAGCGAAGTGTCTCTTTGGCTGACTTTGGCTGTTCCCAACACACATCAGCTCATCTTCCTATTCCTCCTTCTCTGCCCTGGCCATGCTGTCAGACCTCCTCCTTCACAGTGGCCCTGGTTTTCACTTACGTCCGTAGTTAGCTACTTCAACTCACTGAATTCAAGGAAAGCCATCCTTTTCTTGCTGGCTTAGTTTTCTTCCAGGATAGTGACATGGACAGTGGGATTGAGTGCACCCTCAGCAAGTTTGCTGAAGACGCTAAATGGTGTGGTGAGGTTGACACACTGAAGAGAAGGGGTGCCATCCAGTGGGACCTTGACAGGCTTCAGAGGTGGGCCCATGCAAACCTCATGAACTTCAACAAGGCCAAGTGCAAGGTCCTACACATGGGTTGGGGCAATCCCAAGCACAGATCCAGGCTGGGCAGAGAATGAATTAAGAAAAGCCCTGAGGAGAAGGACCTACGTTCATTGGTTGACGAGAAGCTCAACATGAACTGGCAATGTGCGCTCACAGCTCAGATGGCCAACTGTATCCTAGGTCACCCCAAAAGAACCATGACCACCAGGTTGAAGGAGGTGATCCTCCCACTACTATGCTCTCGTGAGACCTCACCTGGAGTAACGAGTTCAGCTCTGGGGCCCCCAACATAAGAAGGACATAGACCTGTTGGAGCAAGTCCAGAGGAGGGCCACGAAGATGATCGAGGGGCTGGAGCACCTCTCCTATGAAGACAGAATGAGAGCATTGGGGTTGTTTAAACCGGAGAAGAGGAGGCTCTGCGGAGAACTTATAGGAGCCTTCCAGTACCGGGTGGCCTACAAGAAAGCTGGACAGGGACTTTTTACAAGGGCATGTAGTGATAGGACAAGGGGTAATGGTTTTAAACTGAAAGAGGGTAGATTTAGATTAGACATTAGGAAGAAATTCTTCATTATGACAGTGATGAGACAATGGAACATGTAGCCCAGAGAAGTTGTGGATAGCCCCTCCCCGGAATTGTTCAAGGCTAGGTTGGACAGGGCTTTGAGCAACCTGATCTAGTGGAAGTTGTCTGCCCATGGCAGTGGTGTTGGAACTAGATGATCTTTAAGGTACTTTCCAACCCAAACCATTCTATGATTCCATGATAGCGAGTAAAATTGTCCCTCAGATAAGCCTGATAAGCCACAGAGCAGAGAGGAACTGCGTGACAGGAATGGAGAAAAGACCAGGAGAAAAGGACAACTTCCCTTTTGCCAGAAGTGAGCTGGTTTGACTGCCTTAGCTCATGTCAGGTAACTTTATTTTGACTGTTCTGGCTAACAGATCACCTCCTCAAGCTGACTTTATGTAATTCCTACTCTAAATCCTCCTTAGTTAGTACTCCGATTTTCATTCAAAAGGCAGATGTCTAACTTCTAAGCACATCACAACTTGCTTACCGACAAAAGACCTTTATTGCTTGTATGCGTCTTATATGTATCTTAAAATGAATACCAAAAAAACACCAATAAAAATTTCTGGAGATATTCACTCAAGGAATTCTGCAGTGTTGTTCAAATTGTGAGCAAATGAGCTTTAGTCATAGAGATGTCAAAGAAATCACATTAGACTTGGAAGCTGAGTTGTTGCACTGAATGGTGATATATTTCATAGAAGATATAAAGCAACTTGATGACAGGGTTACCAAAAGCCCTTGATGCAGAGGCAATTAAATGAGACAGTCATGGCTCTGCCAACACCCTTCACAGTAAGAACCACTCACCCCCACACAATACTTTGTGCAAATGTCATGACAGAAAATTAATTTCAAACTTTGTATACAGTCAATAACTCTTGTGGCAGCGTATTTTTTTTTTTTTTCCTGAGAATGTGACTTTGGACAAGGTTTCTATGATAAAAAGAAAGAATTTAAGTGGGTTCTTTTTTTCCTGAAAGTAAATTTATCTCGTCTTGTGCACCTCACAAGGATTTCAAAGACCCAGTGAGTGGTTCTACCTAATTTAAAGTCTATATCTTACTTAAAGTTGAGAAAAGTATTGATTTGTCTACTTTCTGTGAGCCAAGGGAGAGATTAAATTTTATTTGGAATATTCTTCTCATATTTTTTTCTCTCTCTAAAAATCCTTCATTTCAGTGACTGAATGAGAGTTTGCCTTATGAGTACTTAGTAAAGTCTGGAGCAGAAATCCTCCTAAATTTCTATTTTATTAACACAATAGCTTCACTTATTCTGGAATTGGTTTTCAAAGTTATTGAGGCATTTGACAAGGCACAAAGACCACAGTGGGACTGACAAATGCCCTTGAACAGTCTGAGTTTCTACTTTGATGCTGTATTCAACATGTCTGAGACAAGTGCTTACCTGCATCCTTAAGCATCTGACTTCCACATTTTTGTAAACTAGCGCTCTGTTTTAGACTTCAAGCATATTCTAAGTGTATTTTGCTACATGTGTTTCTCAAGTAGCTAGGCAGTGCCATGCACAGTTTACGTGCCGCAGTACATTTTATGAGTCTATTTGCAAATAGCAGAAACAATGGAAACAAAGCAGCTCATGTTTACCATAGTTCTTCAGGGGAGTTGCTCTCTCCTTTTGCTGAGTTTCTGTACTGTTCATAGTAAAAATCTATGAAAACAATGTAAGCAATTTAGAGTTGTTATTGTTTACTTGAATATTCCGCAACAAAAATGGAATTTAAACAATCTGCCGAGGACATTTATGTGAATGGATGATTCCTATTAGGACAGAATAAAAATTAAAACATTTAATTTTTTTATGCCCAAAGCTACAAATTTAGGATCACCTGTTTCTATAAATCTTCTGTTCTGTACAGTGAACTGTTCAACCATTTGTTGCTTCTTAAATACAAATAGCTTTGGAAGTCTTTAGAAGAAGAAAGTTTTCTCTAGCCACGTCTGATTCACCATACAGCACAGACAACCTCACCATATCCCATGAATACCAAACTACTAGCTTTTAAGACAGTGGATCTTCCAAGGCTTCTTAGAGTGCTATATCCTTCAGCCATTCTTCAAGACAAATCTCTGTATGTGTAGCTAAGCAAACTGGGTATACTGGTTTTTCATCATCTTGAGAGGTTCTCAATATGCTGGAAAAAAATCTCACCCCAGTTGTGAACTGCATTTGAAACCTACAGGTTTAGGGAGGTTGTTAATCAAGCACCTCCCTTGTTTGTAAAACTAAGATTTGCTCCTTGGCTTTGTTTTCACTAACTGTGTTTCCAGAAGATGAGTAAAATGACTATTATCAACAGAAGTTTGTGCATATGTATTATGTGCATATCTGTTTGTGTAAAATGCATCAATTTGTGAAACTGAAGCTGAAAGGGCTAAAGCAATAGCTTTAAAAAAAGAGAAGAGACTACTGCATCCATAATTAGCGAGCTTGCATCTGGTATGACCAGACCTTGCTCTAAGGTCTGATCTGTAGAATAATAATGAAATATTGGACAGGGTTTAGAGAAGTGGCACAAGAATGACTTCAGATAAAAATGTTGAGGAATGCCATCTAAAAGTCATCTAAAAGATGACTTGATCGTGCTCTATAGAACGATAAAACAGAGGTCTCTGACATCTTTAAAGGTCATGAAATACAAATTTTGTCTAGAAATGAAGTGTATACCTGGAATAGAAATTGTAGTTTATCACCATGTGATGAAGAGGGTTATGTATCATGGGGCATTTTTAAATAAGAATGATGCAGTTTGTGGATTTTTGTTTGGTTTCTTTTTTTTTTTCTCCTCTAAAGCATACCGCAGTTGAACAGCTAATTAGTAGATTCTGTGTAGGAGCAACAGATAAATACTATTCCCTTTCTTCTGCAAAAGCTATGCAAAATGAACCTGTGGATCCTGTCTGGCTTCCTATTAAACACTGGGAGAAATTCAGTTCAACATCAGACAACTAACAGGATGTGGTGTATGTATTATTAATACGATAAAGAATATTATAAGTTGTTGTAATAATTAAGAGTTAAATTCTGTAATGATTTGGTAACATTCTTGCATCCTTTTGAAAAGAAATCCATTTGGCCACTTCAAATTCACTGAATTAAATTTTTCTATTTAGTGGCAAAAAAAATATCCGCTTTCTTTAGTATATGTAGAACCTTTACATGTTATAATAGTTACAAATATGCTAATTTAAAGCAATAATGATCTGGATTTTGATCTCCCTACTTGTAAGTTTGAAGACATATTTTTTCTGCCTTTCACACAACATATTGTCGATATACTGAAATACTTTACAGATAAAATTAAGCAATGCGCATCAAAAGGTAAAATGTTTTACAATATAAAGAAAAAATCTGGAAGAGGAGAATTTCTCATGAGAAACTTCTCTCATCTCACCTGCCTTCTATGCTATCCAAAAAGCTACACAACTGTCCCAAGAATCTTTAGATTGAAAAGAATTTTCAGGGGAGGTCAGCACTGTCTATATCCAAGGCTCTGGTCCACCTACAGAAGTTCCGACAATTTCATGCATGCTTTCTGGTTAAAGAACATACCTCCACAGGCAGCTGCCACTCAGGTTCTTAATGAAATACAGTTTTAATTTCTTCTTCTAAGACACATGCTCATCTCTTGGCCCAGCCTTCACTCTTGTATTGAAAAAAAGGCCTTGGACTTTTATCATTTAGCAGAGGGAAATGAAAACAGATGTGTGAAAGAAGTTCTTTTCTGAGTAGGTAGAGAAGAAATAATTCAGAGCCCTTTCAGCACCGTCTTTTGTCTATTTAGCAATACTGCATCATAAAGCTGTGCACTGTAAAGCCGCTTCTGTTTTCTACTGAGAGAGGTAGCTGTATTTCAGTGATGTATGATGTAATTCATCTATGTAGCTTATGTAGCACTTAGCGTTCCTTTGGGATAAAAAGCTCTTACAAATATAAAGTATTAGTATTTCTTATGTGTTTAAGCTGTCAAATTTTCTTACTTTCTTATTACTCAAATCAGCTTTAAAATTCACTTTTGCAGTGAAACCCACAATTGCTAATTCACTTCAATTAAAAATCTATTGCCTGCACATCATTTTTAATGGAGGCAGGTGCTTGGGTAGAATACCACCTTGAATCTTCCTCATGCAATACACTGCAGTGGGCCAGATTTCCCTGGCATTTCTATCCATGTGCAGAAGCAAGCAGTTCTTTTGACTGACTCAAAAATCTAAAAATCCTTTTGCTGGGGCCAAAAAACAGTTCGATTTGTCTGCTTTTCTTATTCAGAATTTGCTACCAGAATGCTAATGAACATATGCAAGGGTTTGTTATGCACATACTTTCTTTCCCCTGTTCTTCGTCACTCTCCTCCCACTCTGCAAGGTTTCACTAAGTATAGGATGCTGCTAATGATATTTTCTAATCCTTCATCCAAATGCCACTTCAGTAATTCTTACATTGCTGAAGAAATCTTGTACAAGACTTTCTAGTTAAGTGCCTTAGTATGATGGGACTGTGGCTGACATTCATATCAGCATCTTCTGTGATGTAAAAGAGGGCAGAAGTGCTTGGGGGGCGGGGGGGTGGTGTTAGCATATGTGCCCTCACGGCAGTCGTAGGGCTGAAGTTGGAACGGGTCTGTATATAGATAGAGGTTGGAGCACCACAGTGAAAATAATTTTCTAGAAATTATTGTATGATTTTGTGAGATATTGTTCACTTTAAATTATTCCATAAGGTCAGACTGAACGAAGCTTATTATTGAACTAAACAAAATTAAAAACTAATTACAATAATTAATTCTTTAATTTAGAAATTTGTGATATTCAAAAGGCTATGGTTCAGAAATCTAGTATTACAGCCTAATAGCTTTTTTGACTGCTAAAACTGCAAGTTACCTTGGCTTAGAAAGCAGCTGTAATAACATGATCTGAAGAGACATTTCTCAGATCTAGCTAATAATCTGCATGTTAAGCATCCTAAGGACATGAAACCACTTGGTCAATAATCCATATTCTTTAAGATTTATTTCTCTTTTAATTAATACTGAAGCTTCAGTTGTAGAAAAAGAACACCTAATGATGTACTCTGAGTCTTCTTAATGGAGGAACATCATGTGCATTACCCCAGCATAAAAAACTGAGTTAGTGACAGAGATTTAGTTTTAACTCTGAATTTCCTGGCTTTTTCAGGCTCAGACAAGACCCTTAATGTTGCTTTAATATAGTTTTTGGTGGTATAATTCTTCTTAATTCTGTCCATTGCAGTCCTTTGATACTTTATGAATTACTTATCTCACATTAATAAGGCTTAACATGGAGTATTAACCTCCTATACATTCCTAATTAGTTTTTAATGAATTTTCGTTTCCTTGTTAGAAAAGGAGCTAGCTAGCTAACTACCACAAATTTAATCTCCATTACTGGAGCATAAGTCAACCACCCCTGGGGATGCATGTCCTTGAGATTTTCACATTAAACAAGCAGCTTAGAAAGGAGTCAAGGAAACTCTGCTCGTGTCTTTGCTTACTCCTCAACTTCGATGGTGTAATGAGTCCTGAACTATTTATAAATAGTGCCACAATTCACTATATAAGCTTTAAGAGATTTCTATAATATGTTAAGATACTGCAAAAATTGAAAAGGGCAAGTTGCTATCCACCTGACAGCCTCATACACTGGAACAGGAAAGGAAGACGAATTAGTGCATTTTCTAATATATGCTTTAGTTCAACAATAGCAACAGTCAAGATATTATATGCAATGGAAAATATAATTTCCTTTTTTTGACTTGACGGTCATATTTTGTCCCTTAAATAGTGTTTTCATATAGATTAATTTTAAGAAATATATGTATAAGCTATAATTATTTTTTGTGCATGGTACAAACATCTTGCAAGTAACTATTTTGCTAGGGAGCTACTGGAGTACAGGTTACAAAAGTTTTTTTCTATTTTGGAAACGCTTTAAATACAGAAAAATGTGAATAATATTTATGAACCAGTATGTTGGGATAAGGAAAACAAAAAGAACAGCATCTTGTTATGAACTGCAGCAGTAGCTCAGTAATGTATTACACTGGCAGTGCACAGGATGCTGCTGAAGCAATGCTCAATGCCAGCATCAAGTCAGAGAAATACAAGCCCTCTAAGCCCTTTGGCTATGTTGGGAGGGTGCTACAAGGAGGATGTTCTTCATGCCAGTTCTTCAGTTTCAGGAATTGATTTCCTGTTGATTTACCAAAGCACTATAACTTTGCATTCAGGATATACTGCAGGAACTATTTGTCAGTCCCTTATGCATCTACTTGGGGATGGAGTAGAAGGTGTGGTTCTCTGGGGTTGGTGTAGGAGGTCTGCAGCAGAGGGCTCAGATTCTCACACACTTGTCTTCTCTGACATTGTTCTACTAAATACACAGGCATTCTTGGTGTTGGATGTGTGATTTTTTAGAATGGGAAGACATCTGAAGAGCTGTAGTTGAGTGAACATCTATGTTGAAGTGGTAGGCTGCAACTGCATCTGTCGGGCAGTTTTCTAAGTGCAAGTGTACATTTCCTTACAATAACCCAAATTGTATTTGGTTCCTTTCTTTCTGTTGACAAACAGGAGCAAAAAAGAAATGACAGCATTCTAGACAGGGAAAACATATATGTGTATGAATGCACACTATTGAAACACTTTAACTGCAGAAATCCAGTATGAAATACAAATCAAATTAATTTAAACAATGTTGTTCTGAATTCTGAAATCCTTTCCATAATGTTTTACGTATTTTCAGTCAGAAAAAGATTATAAATATGTAATGCTCATCACTCGTGATGGGGAATAGTCAGCACACTTGGCAAAAACATAGCTGAGTGTTTTAACAGCTGAATTTTCAGACCAAAAGCATAGATTCTTCTCAGCAGATCAAGACCAACATGAAACTCTGCATATGCTATAGATCTTCCTGGGACAAAGGCCTGACGTAGTATCTGCATCACTGCTGAATTTCACTCATTAATCTTCTACTTACAAATAGCAGTAATAAAATCATGCATTCATTAATTAAACTGCACATTGCAAGTTGCATGTTGAGACCTATCACTGTGTAGCAGCTGATGGGAAACAGAGCAGCTGAAAATGAAAGGCCATCCAAATCCTTGAAATGCTAGAGGCAACTTAATCACTGAGCCTGACACACAAAGTACAGACACTGTATACAGATGTGGTTTAGCTGGGTTCACAACCTTAACATAATTCACCTAGAGGTTAGCAAGCAATCGCTTGTACAGTGCAAATCATCAATCCTCTCCATTAGAGGCTGTCATCAGCCCATGACCCACCCACGACTGGCCTCAGACATCACGAGGCTCTCTTGCTCTCACTTTGTGTGATGGTTCAGGGAGTACCCACTTCATTACATGAAAAAGCAGCAGCTATTGGAAAAGAGCTCCTTTTCCCTATATCCAGCATCGGGCAATCAGGGTGTAACTAGCAGGCCAGTGCACTAGACAGCTGCTATCAGATAGAATTATCCATTCTCTTAGCTGCCTTCAACAACCCCGCAGCTTTCCAGATGGTTAAACCAGCCATATCTATCTATTTCCCAGTCTGAGAGAAATAAAACTTTTCCCTTATAGAGTTCTGAAGCCTAATGTAGTGTCTGGGTTATCAGAAGGGCTTACATGCTTTTCCTTCTGTTATGCAGGAGATCATTAGTGCCCTCTCCCTCTCTCCCCTTGCCGCTCACTGATGGTCGCTTCTTCACTTGAAGAAACCACTACGGATAAAACATATTTTCACTCCAGTCATGAATACTTTTTCCTGTATTTTCTTAAAATACTAATTTCTTTCCTCAGAATACTCATGCTTTCTGTAAACAAGAGAAGATTCAGACCTGCCTAGGATAAAGGTGGAAGCTAATGAACTTTTTAAAACTCTCCTTTGCTAAGCCTTTCATCTCATCTCGCTTCTGTGCTGGTAGGGTCAGACAATATTCCCAATCACAGCAGCAGTATCTGAAGCAAAATACGAACCTTTCCAAAGACCCTATTTATTTTCTATAACAGAAACATACAAACATCAGGGCTAACTTTAAATATATAAAAATGCAATTGACTGAACAACATACAGATATTTTTTGGTGGGAAGAACAGGAATTGCAAAAATTATTTTCTACAACAATGCAGGCTATCCCTCATTCCCGTTGCTGAGTACTTTCAGGGAATTCCTCCTGGAACTGACCTCTAGCTTGATCAGTGGATGAACATCTTGGGTTTTGGTCATTATAAATGGTGTGTATGACTTTGCATCTGGAACCACATCATTCCGTTGAGTCAAATCAAGTTGATCCACCATTCAGCTCAATGTTATACCATTATGTTTACTCATGACCCTTGTATACACTTTATTACATTTCAAATAAGTCTTAAGAGAAATTTTGGCTCACTCTTAAATGTGGTATTTCTGTAAAGCACACAGGAGCTTCTACAAAGGACTACGTTATCTTCTTGCAATGATTACATTACAGTGAATTATGATACTTCTGTGGTACTACTTTTCTCCTTGCTCATTTTAAAAAGACTAATTCAGCACTACCGTTATTCACAATATGTGTGAATAACACACAACACCAATAAAAATGTAAACCTTAAAAATGCAACTTTTACAAAATTGCAGGAAAAGCCTCAAGTGCTCAAATTGACATTGCAACTTTTGGCAAGTCTTTCAGCAAATATTGAACTTCTTAAATTTTACAAACTTTGAAAAAATATGACAAAATATTTAGCATTTAGACCATTCAAACTGTCTTCTATTGAATACATTTATCATTGAAAAACTTGAAAATAATTGTCTAATAAATGTTATGTGAAAAGATAAGCAAAAGAAACAAAAGTAGGACATTGCCAAATGAATAGTCATTCATTTTGAATATAAGAAGACAATTTCCTATAAGACAGGGAGGCTGAGAGCATTGCTATAGTCAGTAGGTGTGCACTGTCCATCAAAGCTCATTTTCAAGGACAGAATAAATTAAAAGCTGTATTGGAGTTTATTGATCTAACTTTGATTTTAGCCTTTCCTGGAGCAGGGGGGTGTATGTAATGGATTACCTTCAGAGGTAAATAATTCTATGAGTTTCTGAATGGCTACAAAGAGGAAGAAAAAAGGAATGAGGAAGGAAAGAAGGCAAAGTAGACTATGGAGGAGTAGGTTTGGGGTAACAAGCTTTTGCATCAGAATGAATAGCTAGTTAGTAGGTGATAAGCATGTTCAAGGGGAAACAATAAAGAGAAAATAGCTTGACGCCAATGATCTCCAAGGCCTGTATAGCAGTTCCTTCAGTGTCTGCTTCTGTTACTGGAGTCTCAGCTTCCACCTTGCTCCCCACCCTAAGTTTCTTACTATCTTGAGTTCTCTGTCTTCAGGGAATTTTTCTCTCATTGAGATGACTACTGTTTGCAGATCCTTCTCTCAGTTTCAGAACGACATGAACTATTTAATGGCTTGAATGTTATTCAAATGAGTTCTTGACATGACAGTCAAGTCCTCATGAGGTTATTTAGGTTAAGGTTAGTGATTCAATGTTAAAATCAGCAACACAGATTCTATTCTTCAGACTGTCTGAGGATGTGATTTTACCTTTTGCCAAATGATTGTGTGTTTGTTTGTTCTTTCTCTCTAGTGTATGATACTTTGACTTTCCCCAACAGGTATTCTTTTCTCATCTTGTTCCATGAAATCCTGTGCCGAGTATAGCTGCATATTTGTGATATGGTCAGATTTGCTTCCTTTGGTGAAGCTGAATTACTCAAAGGTGGCACGTCCCTTTTGGCTTTGCTCTGTCACAATCATATGCATAATTTCTGAACCAGTGATAAGAAAGGTTGCTGATTTATCGGAAAGATCATGGCATATCCAAATTCATAAATACTGCTCTTGATCCCAAGTAAGCAACAGCCAGGTGGGCTATTTCTTGCACTCAGGAAATGACACTTAATCTACTTCCCTGTGTGCAGCTAGTCAGTCTTCACAGTACCATCACAATACTAATATTTAACAGATTGGAGACAGATTTCATACTTCTGAATATTCCAGTGATCTCTTTCCAAAAGTGATGAATGGAATATGATGGCTGGGAAGGCTTCTGTGTGCAATCCCACTGTGTACACCACTCAGCCTTTTGCCAGCTATAACAGTAGGATCCTAAACTTACACATCTGAAATGTTTAAGGGAGATGATTGGAATTCATGTTTATCCATGTTTCATTTTCAAACAGTTTCTGATAATGTGGACTGAAATCATAGAGTCAAAATAAATCTGGATGCAGAAGTTTAGAACTTTGAGGTGGTGTGTTCTGGGGTTGTGAGAAAACGAGCAAAAACCTCGCGAAAAGAGGGTTAGGCCAGACTCCACAGTGAAGCACCTAATTTTATTACGTTCTTGCAAGACCGGGTGTCCAACCAGTAGGCACGCCTGGTCAGAGAAATAAATGAATTTTTACACCCTATTCCCAGCCGCGACATCCCTCCTTTGTTTCCCCATTGGCTGGGTACTCCGAAGTTTCCAGACTAACCCGACACGCCTTCTACATGTTACAGTACATATCAGTTCATACATCGCATGTCTCATTACCGCGAAATGCCTCCCCTGGGAGGAGAAGTTAATATTCAATACCCTGTTAAGCAAGCGCAGTTGCTGCTACCAGAGGCCACATTCCTCTGGAACGACCCTGGTTTAACAAGTTTAACGTTTGTAATCTTCTGTCTGGCCCCCCATTCATCCCTTTGATTGTCCTCCTTATCTTGAGGGACAACCTTTTGTCTTGAAAACTCATCCCACCCCTCTGGCGTCCTCCTTGTCAGGTTCTTACCTGCAAGAACAACGTTCTGTTTGTTTCTTTCTCACAGGGTTTGTTTTGTTCTTGTTTATTTCAGACAGATAAAAACTAAAAAACCTCTGGAATTGCAAAAGCAAAATATGCACCTTGAGGAAAATAGCATGTATATCTGTTACTAAAGCTGCATAGTTCTGGGGTCAAAAGCTTATAAAGTTCTGATCTAACTCAAAACATGTTTTTTAAAATCTCCTTAAAATAAAAGGAGTTTCAGCTCATTTCAGGATAAAAGTGTGTGCCACCAACATCATTTGAAAGGAGAAGGAGAGGAAGGAGGAGAGGGACTGTTCTAGAGACCATTGACAATGAATCAAAAGAGGTGCAATCAAAAAAAAACAAACTAAAACAAAACCCCCAGAAAAAACAATAAATCTTGTCTGAAGGAATCAGAGAAAGGCCTTGCCTTCTTATCATTGAGCATTTCCAACTTATTGGCAAAAGATTTACACAATAATCTGCATTTTTACTACAGACAACTGAAAGGAACCTTCCTATATTACTAGAAACATTTCCTAAATACAAAGGCAGTTTTCCTCCTCCCCACTCCCACCAAATAAAGAAATGAAAGTTTAAATAGAGTACTCATTACTCATGGAAACATCTTTATACTGGAAAACTACTACACAATATATCATTGCTGGTGAGTCTTACAAATACTTATTTGGTTACCTAGATATATAATGTTCTAATTTACTTGAAATCTTGTCATCTGAGAAAGGGCTCTGACTGATTGTGAAGTAATTAATGGTCACTGGAATAAATTGCTGTTTCCAGTAATTAATAGCCACTAGAATCCGATTCATATGTAGTAAATCACAGGACAAGTCTGCATGTTGCATATAGGTTTTTTCGTTCTGCAAAAAGAGTGGAAACGGATCTGTAAAATGCAAACACTTTTGGTTTACCTGTAATAATGCAAAAACATAGTACATTAAATTCACATTCAAGCCTATGAGTTGCTTTATATGTATCTTAAATAATTCTCAGATGATCTCTTGAATATGTATGTCTCATCTTGTTTAAAGTTATTACCTGTAGTATTCTCAGAAAGACCAAGAGCCTGAGTCAGAGAAAAGGAATGCTCTATGTGATTCACTGCTTTGATTCTTTTTTTTTTCAGGCAGTGGGCTTCACTTACTGAGAAACATTCCTATCAGCCTAAAAAGCTTTCTTCCCTTTTAAAAAATGTGTTTGTATAAATTATTTATAAACCATTGCCATTACACCATAACTTGTACTGATTTTCCTCCTGTTCAGCTGTATGACAAAGTATATTTTAAGAATTACACGCAATCAAAGTTTGAGGTCTAATCCATCCCCATATTTATGGGGTTTTCAGATCTTTAGTGAAAAGCTAGTTCCTCATCAAGTTGACCTATTGAGTCAAACTGTCAGTATGATTCTTCAAAGGCAGGAAAAAGAAAGAGCAGCTCAAAGCAAGTGATTTCTATGTCATGAGCTCTCATTAACTCAGCTTTTTCTACCAAGGGTACCAGACAGTACTGTAGTGTAGAGCACTGCAGCTACTAAAACTTTCCTTAATTGCTGAATTTCAGGGTAATTTAAAGGTAAAGCAATATGGTCTGAATGGAATTGTCACCTAGGCAGTCCCTTTAAAATTATTTCTTGAACTAATGCTCAGTCAGGCAAGAACTGTCTTTCTCGGCATTTTTAATTTAGAAGAAACTGAATTATTTACTCTTTTTTGCAACAAATGGATTAATTTTATTATTTTTGAAGTAAAAAAAAATTGCCTATGTTAGAATAGCAGTGTCAACCATATGGATCAAATCTTTCATTCTTCTTTCAAAACGTTCCCTGAAGAAAGGTGGTATCTAATTTAGCTGGCACTTCAGCTATATCTTAAATGATCTTTGAGGTATAAAAGGAAGTATTCTGTTTGCCTTATCCAATGCTCTAAATTCCCTAGGCAATCAGAGGGGAAGCGCAGAAAATTACAACGGTAAATTTAAGATTCAGCTGCTCTTTAGGTATCTCCAGAGATAAACCCAGCCCACTAAAGTGAGGGGCCAGCTTACGCAAGCATGAATACAGATAGTCATCAGGAAGTTTTCCAGCCTCTTGAAATCCAACCTGTCTTATCCCAGCCTGACCTATGGAACTGGAAGCCCTCGGGTCTGTCCTATAACTGTATCTTCCATTTTTCTTAAGTACCTAAACGCAAGCCCATGGTAATCCTGCATTAGAGCTCACTCTCTCCTTCTTTCTCGTTGAAACTAAAGCAACATGCAGCTGAAAATGTAAGAATCATAGGTCCAGACACAATATGCCACAAGCTGGCCTGCATCTTAATCTAGCGGTCGGAGTAATCACCAAGGGAGAACATAATGTTCAGAACTTTATTCTTCAAAAGTTTACACATTTCATAATATTACATACAAAACAAAAACAGACCTGAAAGAAGCACTTTCCTCAGAGCAGAGATGTATCAATCTGTGCTGGTTTGAGTTAGAACAGAACTCATTCTGTTCAGTGATTTCACTTTTCAGCTCAGTCTCTGCTCAGTGGCTGCGCTGTCTGAAGTTAATGGCATGTTTTTGCAGACAGTGTCTGCTTCTGGAGGTGGTAACGCTTGTGTTTACAGTTACCAGGGATTGGTGTGCAGAAAGGCTCTTGCTTCTACGTGATCCTGTGCAGACCAAGATCACTGCTAAATCTTGTGTACCACATTGGGGGTGCAGTAGGTTAGAGGCTGCACCTGTGGGGAGGAGCGGACAGGACAGGTGACCCTAAAGTGACCAACAAGGTGTTCCATCCCATAGACATCATGTTTGGTATAAAGCTGAGGGAATCACGAGGGTCAAGCCCTCTTCTTCAATGTCCAGCATCTGAGGAGGACTCTGTTCTGCCTTCATTCACAATCCTTGCATTCCTAAATCCAGTTCTGGAATCCAGCTCCTGCATCCGGTTCCTGTCTGCTGCTGAGTCCAGTTTGGAACTTTCCCAGCGTCTGCCCTGCAGCATCAGTGGTGATGGTGACGTAATTGCCATCAGGGGTGTCGGGTTTGGTATACATGCAATTCACAGCTCTGAAAACTGGGAAGGTAGCTGATCTAGTGGATTTTGAAATAGTCAGTAGTATTTAGGTGGATCACATGCCAGCTAATGTCAATACAATCTGAAGGATGGGATTGTAATTCAAGGTCATATATTCATATTAGTATTACAATTTTTTTTTGTTAAAAAATAACAGAACAAATGTTTTCTCTTCCATGTTACAGGCAATGGAAAAAAGCTTACATGCTGCCCAAAGGGAACCTGATGGAAGAATGGAGATAAGGATAATAGAAAGGATTAGAGAGTAATACCATATCATTAGTTTATTAGAATGTCAAATGAACAGGGGAATGGGTTTAGATTTCAGGTCACAGAGATTACTAAGGGGAGTAACGACCTTCATTCATAAGTAATGCCCCTTTTCTTGAGGAGGAAAACGCCATACATGCATCAATACTTGTAATCACAAAAAAGTAGTGAACACCTGAGTTCATGATCAATCTCACAAGTGGGATAAAATTTAGAAAAAGTAATTTAGCCTATCATTGCACAAAGGCTTAATTTTCATTATGTATAATAGGAAAAATCTTTTTTTTTTTTTAAGAGAAGTATCTAAATCTAATGGTGTAAGAAAATAATAGTACTAAAGGCAACTATGTAAAGAAGTAGTTTTGTATTTGAACCAATTAAAACCATAATATACAGTCAACCCTCAATTAGGAATCTGGTTAATATTTCATATTAAGAGCTGGTTTTTTCCATGTGATTTAAAAAGAGCTTCTCTAGTTGACACGATCTAGCTTATGTTGACATGAATCCATATTCATTACTTCCTTTACATATTCTGAGACCATGGCAACAAAAGTAAGTCTTGAGCCTGACTGATTCAGTAGGAGAAAGAAAATCTGTGCTTTGAGCTTGATACTACTTGGGTTGAGTGCTGTCAGTAGTAATGACTTCTCTTTACTCTCACTGGAAAGAGGCTATTCATAATAAAGGTGCCACAAGACAGCAGAGGGGTGGCACTGAGGCTACTTGGGACTCCTAGAAAACATCTAAACAGAAACAGTACCAATTTAAAAAACCACATTCCCTTGATTATCCATACTGTCATATGGATAGCGCCAGCCCTGGTACTATTTTGGTTCAACCCAAATAATGGTCTGTCTTGAGTCAGCACACATTCTCGTTGTATATTGTTAATGCATCCACCATGTTTTGCAGAGTAAGAGATTTACCTATATGAATGTGAGCAGTGCCATGCCAGTCAGCCCTGGGGTCAGAGGATGGCTCCTGCCCCACTTGGCAGTATAGATACAGCCCTTAAAAGGAACTTTCCCTCACAGTTCATAAAACAAGAGCTCCAGTAAGTGCTATAAAGATGAGGAAGTAGGAAGCATGATGCATGGCTAGTGTAGTGTCCGCTGCATCTGTTACTGTGACCTTGATAACGTTGGTCTTGAGATACAGCAAAGTCCAGATAAATTAGCTAATGCTTCAGTAGTTATTTTTAAGTTGCACAAAGTGCTGAATTCATATGTATACCCTATATATGCAATATAAAAGAAAATGCATTTGTCTCTATCCATCATGCTAAAAGAAAAAAAAAAAAATAATCAAAAGAACCTCACATAGCCATACAAGTCTAGTGAAATATTGTAACTCCACTAGCCCGTGTTTCAGGATAATTTTGCACAGCCATGATCTGTTTGGTGTTTACAATCACACTGCAGCTGGGTTGAAACATGCTGTGGAGGAATGGCAGCTTTGTTTCTTTCACTGAACACTGAGCATCCATTTAGGTTGAAATTTGTACCAAGCAGAAACTTAAAATAAAAAGGTATCATTAAAATAAAACCAATAAATCAAGTTTCAATTAAGAAATCTTAACAATCATCCCACTCTTTATATCTTTATTTTTTTAGTTTTCTTAAAGTGCTATAAAGTGTACTTTTTAAAATTAAAAAATGTCGTGGAACAAAATTTTTGAAATAATTAGAATTTAAATGTTTAACTTCTATCTTTAGCTACGAACTTCTTTTAAGTTTAGAGGGGATTTAAAAAATACTATTATAAACAATCAAGTATATCAAAATATTATCATTACTTATTTAGGTTTATCAAAGTATAAGTACTTTAATGCAATCACATAGAAATACGTACTCTTTGGCTTTGTGTATTTGCAGTTAAGCTAAAAATCCCAAGTAGTTATTGCTCCAAAGCTACTTCTGTAAATCAAGCTCATAACTTAATTTGAGGAATAGTCCAGTGGACCAACAGACTTTCAACATCAGAAGCTCAGATGGATATCCTTCCCTACTGTTTAAGTATTTTCAAGAGTAAGCAGCTGAACTTATGCTCCAGACTAATTAGCTTCTTTTGTAGCATCTTGATGAGCTTTGGACTGACAGGAATTTGCAAAGTTTTCCTTACTCCTTTATCTTCCACATCGGACATTTATTTTTCTATATAATTGCTTTCACAGACTTTTTTTGAGATGGTTCAAATATTATTATCAGTGTCTGTAGACTGTTCTTTATTTTAAGATACTTTTGATTCCAATGAATTTCCTTTCTTCTTTAAACTTCCTATGGGAAGTTTGTAACACCATCCTTTAAACCTCTCTGATGGTGCAACTGATGGGAAACATCAATAATGCAGCTGTGATACATCAAATCAATTCAGTCACACCTGAAGTACTCTGAAAGGCATAGCAACCTGCTTTTCTCTTATTGTGATGTCACTTGGCTTGTTAGTCACACTTTAATAGTTATATTTCTTTATTATTGAATGAGATTTATGTCTTTTTTACTATTAATATGTATTATTAAATAAAAATTAAATATGTATTATTAAATGAAAACAATGTACTGAGCACTTTACAAGGCTAAAAATAAAGTTATTCTCCCTAGATTTTACACTGAGAGAATTTGGTAGATCCTAGATGAAATAAAATTCAGAAGTCAAAAAGGAAGTATATAAACAAAAAATGAAATCTCTTTCAGAAATCAGGAAAGTGGAAACATGGAGAAGAAGAAATTATTCTTTGTAGCTATCAAAAGAGCATTCAAAGAGCATAACTCCACATAGGCACTACATAAATCTGAATATTTCATCCACCATCAAATTTCATGAGTAAGACTCAGTATCCCTTGGTCCTTGCCTTGTATCACTAAGGATAGAATTGATATGATCTAACTTTAAATGGCTACAATATAGATAGCTGCATCTCAGCTTCCCAATCTAGGCTTCCTTTGCGATCAAGGAAGAAAAATAGGCTGTTCTAAAGTGCAATTCATCTTAACTCCTTTACGTGTCTATTTTGGAAGAATGGCACTTTAGAATCAAATGTTGGACCAGCTGATCTTGCGAGGTCTCTTCCGACCTGGGATGTTCTATCATTCTATAAATTTACTTTTCTTCTGTAAAACATTGAGAATCTTCTTGAACTGAAGAGATTAATCTCATTCTGCATACCTAAATACCATCTAACAAATAAATTCTTTCACTTGCTTGTTTTCATACATTCCTTCCAATACTTAAAGTAGCTCTGCTATAGAAAGCCCACTTAAATATGTCCAAAACCCACCATCAACATTTTGGGAAAGTTTTTACGATAAGCAGTTGCTATTCTCTGATGAAAACCACTGTTTGCTACAAATCTAGTCCCTTTAGTTTCCAGTGCTTTCTGAGTAGGGGAAGCTGCTGGGTTTTGTTTGGTGGTTTTGGTTTGTTGGGCTTTTTTGGGTTTATTTTAACCTTAGAAATCTATTTAAATCTTTGGTATATTTCTGTAATTTCTATGCTTATGTAAAGACAGACATAACCTGCAACCTAAAATCACAGCTGCTTGTTTATTCCCCCCATCCCCCACTGCAGCAGAATCAGAAGAGCAAAACTGAGAAGAATCATCAGTCGAGATAGATTAATAGATGAAGCAAAAACAGAACAAAAACTCGAAATAAAACAATACAAGTGATGCAAAGGAAATCACTCGCCACCTCCTACAAACAGACTATTGCCCAGACAGTTTCTGAGCATCAGTTACCTCCCTAAAACCCCCTTCCTACAGATTTAACGGCTGAGTGACAGACTGGTCAGTTGGGGGTCAGCTGTCCCAACCGTGTTTCCTCCCAAACTCTTGCTCACACCCAGCCTACTTTCTGGGGAACAGAGTGAGAAAATAGAAAGCCTTGATGCTGTGCATGCACTGCTCAGCAATAGCCAAAACACTGATATGTTACCAACACTCTTTTAGTCACAAGCCCGAAGTTCAGTGACATACGGGCTGCTATGGAGAAAAATAACGCCATCCCAGCCAGACCCAGTACAATATAAAAAGTTATGACCGTTAGCAATGAGATAATTACTGGTAGATCTAGTTGTGCTTGTAATTTATTCCCAGCAAAAATGTGTGTTTTCATGAAATTAAGTTTAAGATTATCGGTAATTTAGAGGGGAAAAAAATATTAACTTGTAATTATTGCAATACCAACCATTGCAAAGCAGAAGAGCGATTACACTTAACCGAAATCTAAACACAAGATACAGAAATGCGTCTGAAAGATTGAAGCGGTTTTATCCCTGAGTCGTAGCACTATGCAGGAACTACAAGACAGTATAAGACAATTTCTTATTTGCATTTCAGAATTAATCGCATGTTGGTTTTTTTTTTTTTAAATATTTTGCTTTTCATAATCCTTATTCTATCATAAAAAGGAAAAGTCTTTCACTGATTTGAAAGACACCAGGAATACTGTGGGTACTGCTGTCATGAATACTGACTAATGCTATTATGAAATATTTCTCTTCTTTGCATATGCGGAGAAGAAAGAAAGTAACATTTCCTTAAATGGGACAGCTTAAAGATTTTACAGTTCATCCCTACCTTGACCTTTGCCTGAAGTGTTATACAGAGGAAAAAACAATGTTGCTATGTAAATACTCAGAACCCTTGGTGGTCTGGTACATCTTAACTATTTTCCTTGAAAGGAGTCAAAGCCTGCCACATAACATGACCATCCCAAAGCAAAAAATTTACCTCAGTATTATCTGCCTAAAGGTAGGGAGGCTCTACAGAGGGTTCTGGACAGGCTGGATCGATGGGCTGAGGCCAATGGTATGAGGTTCAACAAGGCCAAGTGCCAGGTCCTGCACTTGGGCCACAACAGCCCCATGGAATGCTACAGGCTTGGGGAAGGGTGGCTGGAAAGCTGCCTGGTGGAAGAAGACTTGGGGGTGTTGGTCAACAGCCAGCTGAATATGACCCAGGAGTGTGCCCAGGTGACCAAGAAGGCCAGTGGCATCCTGGCTTGTATCAGAAATAGCGTGGCCAGCAGGAGCAGGGAAGTGATCATTCCCCTGTACTCAGCACCTTGAGTACTGTGTCCAGTTTTGGGCCCCTCACTACAAGATGGACATTGAGGTGCTGAAGTGTGTTCAGAGAAGGGAAACGAAGCTGGTGAAGGGTCTAGAGCGCAAGTCCTGTGAGAAGCAGCTGAGGGAACTGGGGTTGTTTAGCCTGGAGAAAAGGAGGCTCAGGGGAGACCTTATTGCTCTCTACAAGTACCTGAAAGGAGGTTGTAGCGAGGTGGGGGTCAGTCTGTTCTCCCAAGTAACAAGCGATAGGATGAGAGGAAACGGCTCCAAGTTGCGCCAGGGGAGGTTTAGGTTGCATATTAGGAAAAATTTCTTTACAGAGAGGGTTGTCAAGCACTAGAACAGGCTTCCCAGGGAAGTGGTGGAGTCCCCATCCCTGGAGGTATTTAAAAGACATGAGGATGTGCTTAAGGACATGGTTTAGTGATGGCCTGGCAGTGCAGGGTGAACAGTTGGTCTCGATCTTAAAGGTGTCTTCCAACCAAAATGATTCTGTGATTCTGTTATACTGTAACTTCTTCCCACTGGAGTTCTCTAAGCTGTTATTTTTCCACTGAAACAATTCTTAACAACAAAGATAACATAGAGTCATAGAATCATAGAATAGTTTGGGTTAGAAGGGACCTTTAAAGTTGGTCTAGTTAAACACCCTGTAATGAGCAGGGACATCTTCCACTAGATCAGGTTGCTCAGATCCCCACTCCATCTTTCCTTGAATGTTTCCAGGGAACATGTTGGGTTAAAATGTAAATAATGCAGTTACAAATATGTATACATCATAGTTAAATATTACGTACTACACATTTGTTCTGTTATTACTGTTGTTTATTCTCACCATCCAAACTCCTGAAAATTCAAACCGAACGCCGTTGCTTCTAAACACTACCAAGTTAGATTTTTTCCTTTGACAGCCATGTGACACTTATTTTTGAGACACCACTCGCACCTTTAATGCATCTCTTGAATTCTTGAAGCCCTATGTGCTTGTCAGCGTGGACTGACACTGCTGACACACTGCTACCCAGTGACACAAAAAAGCTGGATCTAATAAATTTAACTGGCTATTCAGGTGTGCCTCTTGGCAAGACAAAAGCAATCTTATCCATTAAATTGTATTGATAAAACACAGTAAGACATTCCGGTTTTTCTTCTTACTTCAAAGGATTGTATTTGACAATTACTGGCACTGCAGAAAAAGACCCAAAGACTGATGCACACATGGCTAGTGGATTTAACCATCTTTCAAAATTGGGCACGCCTTTTCTGTGACAACAGGTCACAAAGAGATGGACAGCTGATCTGGCATTAACCTGCTTTTGCATCAGTGTACAGGCTTTTTTACAGAATTCAATCTAATTTCTTTAGCCTATTCTGAGGAGGAACAACAATTTTTTTCAGGCTTAAAACTTCTGGCTCAAGGTTAGGGTGTCATACTTGAGTCACAATGGATGGAGGATATCTGAATTGGCTTACCTTAAAAATGGCTTAAATGATGAACAGAATTTGTCATAACAAGGTGACTTTGCTAATCTTTATTTTAAAGAAAATACAAACACCAAGAACTAAATTTTTCTTTCTTAGTTTAAACTATTAGGGCTCTGGTGACTTCCTCAAAAATATTTTTTATGTTGATCCTTTACATCTCTAATACATTAAACCTCTATGTACTGAAATGAATTATTAGGTATCTAGAAAAAGAGGTTTGTTAGAAAGTTAGATAGATAAAGCTGTCAGCCTGGACAACAAGAAGACCAAATGGGATGTGTCTCCTAGCATCTCTAACAGGAGCAGCCTGAGAGTAAAACAAATGAAAAATGCTTCCAGGTATCATTTGTTTAACTGAGATTACTGTATAAACATGAGTGAAATTAGACAATTAATGACAGATCTTTACTGTGAGACATATGTCTTCACAGCCTATATATACTAAAACAAACAAACAAAAATTTACAGCGCAGCTGTGAATAGTAAAGCAAGAGACAAATAAAATCAGTAAAAGTAAGCCTTTGCTTTTCCATGCTGAAATCTTTGCTTAAAGTAAACCAAATAATTTTCTTTCTTTCTTATTTTTTTTTTTTTAAATGGAGACTTATGATCGTTTCACTGTGCACAGCTTTACGTTTTAGTCTTAGTTTCATCTTAGTCTTCAAAGAGATCTTCTGGTATGTCACAGGATGAGGAGAAGGCCTTCATTCTTGCTATTTTGAGAATATTTCCAGAATATTATTTGGCCAGAATTATAATGTTCCATGCATTTAGGAAAAGGCTGTTTTCATGGATTATACTGACACAAGCACTGACAGTTTCATTCTTGTTACAGCAGTCATACTAATTAAAAGGCTTACACCGATGTAAAAGAGCTTCCCAAATTTCAGGACTTTGGACAACAGATGATTCTGCTGGGGCATCACTGAACACTAACTTCTGAATCCCACATTGCAAACTGCAATGAACAGACTTGAGGGTCATAACACAATGAAAGGATAAGTACACCAGTGGTAAAGCTGTAGCCATGTGGTGCTACAGGTAACCTGACAGGTAAGGAGCCTTCAGTAGTTTTATCATGTCAAACCTTCTGAGTTTGCTAAATTAGCTTTACATCCCTGTGGTTTTACCAGCAGCTCACAACTAGCAGGACACAAAAATGCATTAAGCCATCTAACTCATCCTCTCTGCCTCCTGCCTCCCTGAAATGTTATTTTACTAGTTTCTAATTTTAATTAGACCTCTAAATTTCTGAAAATTGATCAATATTAATTATTAAATGTTAGGGGAGGAAAAGCAGGGTCAATGACCTGAGAAATTTATATAGACACAGATGGAGTATATTATCTAGGACAATTAAGAAAGCTTTTGTTTTTAAATGAAATTTTTAACTGAGGCTATTAGGTCTAACATATCAGTACATATTTCACAAAACCACATTGTTACAACATTGCTTCGGTGGACCCTCTCAGAACTAACCCCTGCTACTTCACGTTATTCAAAATACCCCACGCTACTGTATGTTTGTATGTAGAGGCCACAGAACCATGAGTCAGTCAGGGAGCTGGTCTAATCTGATACATGCAAAATGTGCAGCAGGTATGGCAGTCAGGATTTTGGTATTTTGGTATTATGAGTTTCCAGAACAATCTGTTCAGAGATGACAATAGCTCAGGAAAAAACTTCAAATCACATTAATACAAAGGTAGTACTAATAACTGGTACTGTCACAATCTGACAATGAATAGTGAAATACAAATAACAGGAAATAGGATGGGGAAAGGAAAGAAATCCAGGCTAGAGGAAAGATGAATATTTCACTTTAAAGTACTGCAATGAATTTATCATTACTGACTTCAACCTCAGATAATAGTATTCTGAATGTTGTTTATTATGTCTCTGTTACTAGGGAGCTTACCCAATTTGAACCTCTGACATTCTCATCTCTGAAAACTGATGGAGAATTTTTGCATTCATTAACCTTAATATGCTTTTATCAGTCTCGGAATTAAAAAAAAACAAACAAAAATACAGCTATATCCTGAACAGTAAGAGGTTCATCTGCAAAAAACAAAGTTGCTGAAACAAGAACAAAAGATGACAGTAAAAACCAGTTGATGAAATAGCTAGTGAAAGCAGACTTGACTAGAAAGGACTGAGACTGGAATAAAATAATCAATTATCAATGGCCCAGGGGCATTTTATATGAGAAAAGAAGAGGTTCTATTTTTTTTTTTTTTTTGGCCAAGGATATATACTTTCATATCTGAATACTGATTTCAATGTAAGGGGAAAAAACTATTACAAAAAAGAAAAAAGTCCCATGAGAAACCCAATATGGAACACCTATTTTTCACATAAAGGGCAGCAGCTTTGTATAGGATTGTCTTCATAAAATAAAGATGCACAATGGGAAATAGGCTATCTTTCAAATCTATGAGCAAAAATTAGGTTATTTCTTGCTCCATGTGGTATCCCAAACCACCGAGTTCTGAGTAACAGTCTTCCACAGTTTTGCAGCCATGAAGCTACAGCTGATATTTAGAGCCCAAAGTAAAAGAAATCTGTTCATTTACAAATCACAGCAGGTAAACTGTGATTAATTATTAATTTCCAAAAGTTTTAATAGTAATTAGAATTAAAATTGACATTGTAAACACAACAATAAAACTCTTACTGAGCGTCTGTATGTCTATTAAATGACTCAGTACATCTTTGTTAGATGCCTCTGTACTGTGAAGTTAGTCCTTACACTTCTGCAGTGGGGTTTTAATACTGCTGTAACTCATATACGTGGATTCTTGTTTGTTTGCACATTCTGACCTGGGGCAAATATTTTATGTGGGGAAGCCTGGGTGCCAACGGTCGGTGCCAGAGTCGAGACTGCTGTACAATACAGATACAAGCGAGGATGTATAACTCAGTCCAAGCATCTTTCCTGGCATCAGTAACTACTGCATTTCAGTCCTACCATAGCTAGCTCTGAAATCTCATTTTATTGTAGTTTCTCTCTGCCAGCTAGTAAGATAAGGATGCTAGAATGAAGATGAGGAGGACGAAAGGGGGACAGGAAAAGCTGAATTACAATTAATAGGCCCCTCTTGTGGTAACTTTCTGAGGTTATTAGGCTTATCATAACAGACATAAATCCAACTCTAAAAAGTAATAATCATTTATGTTTGATTTTTCACTGAGGGAACATCCAGAGATTCTAATTTCATGAGCTGCTTAAGACATAAATTCTAGAAATGCACAGATGAGCCTCCTGTGAGTTAAAGAAATAGCATAAACAGATTCATGAATTATCATGTGTGACATATAAAAATAAATGCAAGATGCCTTATTCTTATAGCCATTTCTCACTAAAAGACCTGGTGACTAATTATCAGGCCCAAAATTCCTTTGAGATCTCAGTTCTGATCTTCATTTTCCTACTACATGCTAGACTGAAATTATGAAAAGTATACTGTAAAAGGTGTATTTTGTGTGCTTTGATCTTCTAATATTTCGTTATCAGTTTTGTAGCTTAGGAAAGTGTTCTTTCCTTCCTTTATATTCTATCTGGCTGAGTATGCTCGGACCAAAGAGATACCTCTAAGAAATAACCTCGGGCGAGGCAATTTTGCAAATACTCTCTTTTAGGCAGAATTGCGTTACAGGGCCTCCGTTACAATTATGAAACAATTCTAACCTTCCCATTTGAATGTTTTCTTTTCTTATAAATATCTTCAGAGTTTTACAGTGGATGCACACTGTATTGTTTTTAAAATTTTAAAAAACAATTTGGAGATAACAATATTAAAAGCTATTTTCTTTTGAATGCAGAGATAAGTAAATGTGTTGGTGAACAATTAAACTCGCTAACTTATTAACTTAGCTCTGTGTTCAAAAGAAATTGTTTTTATTCACATCAAAAATGAAAGGTGACATGCCTCAGTTTGAGGTCTTGAGATTTTCAAGGTTCAAGAAAAAACAGTTACAAAGACATGAGAATCAAAAGGCAACGTGCAGAGGTTTTCTACCACCCCTTTCCAATCACTGCAAGTTATTTGTGTGCTGCAAATACAGGAGTACAGGCTCTCTGGGCAAGTCCTATAATTTTAACTACACCCTAAAACCTGAAACTTTCATCCTCACACCATAGCACAGGATAGAACAGTGACAGTTGACTTCAGAGAGCCCTCTCTGTCTGTTATGTACTTCATCATTAAAGGATTATCCAATTAAGCTCTTCAGTGGATGAAAGAAATCTTTATGTTGACCTTGTCTTGAGCACACGGATAGATCTAATGAAAGGTTCCCACATCTCTGAAACTGCAAAATAGCCCAGGCACTGAAACTGCGAAGTGTGTTTGAGTTTCCACAGCTACCTGCCGAGCACCTCCGCAAGTGGTAGGGCAGACCTAACAGCTTCAGAAGAGTTTATTGAAAAAACCAGCACACTGTGGAGAGGACTCTCCTCCACTAGCCAGTAAAAGTGCCAATTGCAGGTGTTCCTGATCTCCAGCTTGTGCTCCTCCTTGCTTGCATGCTTTACCCAGTGCTGAGGACAGTTGCCTCTGTCCACTCAGGAGTAAATCTATTGCACTGACTTTCCCCTCAATGATCCTAATGTTTTAGGCATAGGAGCACATTCTTTTGTTTTCTTTTTCTGTTAAAGCTGTAGTAACACGGTGAAAAGAATATGAGATTTGTGGAAGTAAAGAGAGAGACAAGGAAATGAAATCTGTAGCCTTGTGCAGTATCATGAAATCAGTCATAGATGTGCCATTGGTCTGAAAGAAAGCAGAAGAGACTCCATAAAATTACTACAAAGAATAAAACAAATGACATCTAAGCACGTATTCCCATGTAGCTGGCACATATCTCTGACTGCTCTTGGTTTTGATTAGAATGATTTCAATTATTGGTGTGTAAATGGGGGGGGGGGGGGGGGAGCGGGGAAGTGGTATTTCCTAAACAAGTCCACCAAAAGCAGCAGAAGACAAAACGGTCTGTGGATATTTTCAAACATGTCCTGAAACACCAGGTACAAAGCCCTGTCCTTTCTCCTGTCCTCCTCCTTCCAGTAATCCTGCAGCCACTCTGGAAAGTAGCCCTCTTCCCGGGAGTGGGGATAAACCCACATCACACCAAGATCCATGCTGCCGTGACCAGCTTTCCTCTGGGATGGTCTTCAGCACCACTCAAAGCTCTCTTTGGCCTTTGAACCCTTTAATCACTGAGATTTTTTAGCCTTTTGTTCAAGCATGGGCATAGCTAATTCTCCTTTCTCTCGGGATCTACTTGCAATATAAGACCAGCTGCAGGCCAAGGAGCAACATCTGCCTTCTGCCCATTCTGTGGACCTTGGAGAAGCTCTGGTGGGAGGAGAACGCTTGGCCATGCCTGGCAATGATGTTTGGCTGGGTAGCAGAGCACAGCTCCAGACCAACTGCTGGGGAATTTTGACGCCAACCAGAAAGAGACATAATGAGTTTTAAGCACTTCCCAGGTTAGGCAGCTGCTGAGCAAGGGGTGTTTGGATTGCCTAGGTACAGCCTTAAACCTAAGTAACTGGCTTCTAATGTGAAAGCTAATTCTCTGTGACGTCTCAATGTGCCATTTATGCTGTGCCACCAGGGAACTCAGATGTGCGGCACTTGCCTACCTGATATGAATTCTCCTTTGATAGTTACCAGATTGCCTATTAGTTAAAGCAGTATAAATGTAATACATGCAGTTTATATCCCACCCGCATGTTCACAGTTCTGCCGTGAACTAGGAAATGATAAAACTTTTACAAACATTGATTTTATGGAAGACTGCCTCTGGGGAAAAGCACATCTTTTGTTAAGGCAATAGCCTTCTGCCAAGAGGAAATCACGTTGCTGAAAATCCCCTCCTGCGATGTCCATTTAATCTCTGCTTGCAATTTTTATCATTTTGGGTTTTTTTTATCAAGAAATACAAAATATGGTTTGTTTGGGTTTTTTTTCTATTTGCCCAATATGTGGTACAAGTTAAACAACCAGTTATATAAAAAAATCAGGTTATGGTTGTCTATTGCAAGACGCTGCAATGTTTGGTATTGTAGTCTGACAGGATTTTTATTTACAAACGCTGGTTTTATGGGGACATGCGCGCAATAAGATGGCAAAATTATCTGAGAGTGGTTTTATGCAATGTTGATCAGTAGCGCAAAAATTACGATCAACAACTGATGTATAGATATAACTTATCGGTCTGTACCTTTTAGTATAACTGTATGCTCTATAAGAAAGCATTAAAGTAGTTGGCTGCAGGTTTTACTAACAATAAATTCCCTTCCTCATGTTCAGTTGCAAAAATGTCTTCTATCGCTTCCTCTCCTGAATGCAGGAGCCGTTTACAGATAGAAAACAGACAAAAGGAACTGCCAGATTTATGGTGTATGAGATCAATTGATTGTAAAATCGTGTGGATTATTGATCTTCCACAGAAACGGCTCAGTCTCTGAACCCCACGTCATTGCTGTGGGATGGAAGATCTGGGGAAATATGCAGGAAAAATTGCTGCCTGAGCTAGATAGGATTGGTATATTCTATCTGGAGACAACGCAGTGGGAACAATCTATAGAAAGTGACTTTTTCCTTGACTCTTCCTACAACCTCATCCTTAGCCATTCAAGGCAGAGGCGCATCACCATGACTATAAAAATGAAATAAAGAGGATGAACTTTTCAGCAGCCTCCTTCTTTTCCCTCTTCTATACAGAAAGGGAAGATACAACTGAAAATCTACATAGGAGAATAAGTAACATATTGTAAATGTTGAACAAAATATTCCAGAGGTCAATAAATTCTCACCCTATAGTCTCCAAGAACAATTTTAATCTAACAGGTATTACACTGTTACTGGTAAGGAATATTGTAATTCAGTGTGACCAAAGGAAATAGTATTCAGTACTAAATAGCCAGGAAAGAAGCAGGTCCAAACTATCTGCATCTCATTTCAGATTTAATTATTGCAATAACATCTCATTTGCTTCAAGGTATTATAATTATCTTCTCATTTAAATGGAGTGGTATTTTAATATGAATGCAGTTAATGATGCAATAAGTTGAAAATGTCCATAGCATTGGGCTTTAAAGTAGAACAAACTATTTTAAAAATTGACCATCACTGAAAATTAAGTGCATTTTCATTCTGCCACATGCAGAGTATGCACTCAAGTGATTTATAGTAAGTTTTACAAATGGCAGTGGTTTTAAGTTAAAAATTGGTAATAAATGCAGGCATTGATTAAGAGTTCTTCTGCCGCATTCATCTGTTTAGACTGTATCATGCCATGATTTAAATATAAATGTTCATTTAATTTGAAGACAAAGAAAGAAGAAAAGTCTGTCACAGCAAGCCATCAGTTCTCTTGCACATTAATAAAAGTACTCTGGTCTATTTATAATTTATCTAGATGGGAAATAAACATTTCTTCAATAATGCTGCGTACAAACATTAACATTCTATTTCCTAAGTAATACCTACTGGATTATATGCCTTCAGCATGTATTATTTAAAAATAATACTCTTAAAATTATTTATAATGGATTTTGAATTATAAAGTGTTCTCTGAAAAATTTTAAAATAAATTATTATTATTATAATTTGCTATTTTAAATTCCTCCTTAGCCCATGAAGATGTTCCTGCATAACTATGTTACAGTCCTGAAATGTTCATATCCAGAACCTAGGATAAGATGTTCCCTAAGAAAGTATATTAATTTTTTTTTTATGTCATTGACAATATTTTGTCATTATTAAGTAACCAGTTATAAGCACCTCAGCCTACACTAGTTATTTCCCTAAGGATTACTTTGAGACATTGCAGCTGATTGGTACTGTTTGCTAAGCCATTTCTGCTGCCTGTAAAAGCCTGAAACACTTGGTATTTTTAAAGTTGAGAATTTCTATTTGACCGTTAGAGACTGTGTCAACATTTTATACTTTTGAAGGGTTTTTTTTGGTTTTTTTTTTTAAATTTGGATATAACATCACATATTAGACACACAGAATTTAAGATGACTCAGGACGATTGCAAAAGTGCTTTGTTCCCTGAATATTCGGGAACAGTCACAGGCAGATGGTTTAAAGATAATTTTTTCAAAATATGGTGAGGTTACCATTAAATTATTTCATTAATTTTCTCCTACTCTGCTCACATTTTGACTTTTGACCTTGCTCCAAATACTTTCCCTTCTGAGGTTTTTTCCTCTGTCTTCGTCACTGTCATCCTTTCCCCATTGTTTATTTTCAACCCAACAAAGTGATTACAGGCCAGAGAATTCTTGTCAGAATAAAATTTTCATTTACGTCTGTTTACCCTAAAGTGAACTTCAGCTGCATTCTCTCTGACCATATCAAACATCACTATCTGGTAACATTTTATTCTCATCTAGAATTACAGGTTGTGCACCAAAATTAATCTAGGAGGAAAGGAGCAATATGGAGATGGACACACACAGATTATTTTGTACACATTTAATACGTGTATGTCACAACATAGTTCCCAATTCTTTTATTCAAACTTCCGTCTTTCTCTGATCCTAACTCAACTAAATGCTGGTAGACTGTAACCACTTCTGTGTTTCAACTGATTATTGGCTTTTTGTCTTTTAAATTACCTATCAAAAACTGTTGCATGCACTCATGCTCTCTTGACTGTTACCAGCAACTGCAATTTCCAGTGAGACACAATGCTTTTGCAGTACCTGCTGATTAAGATATCCAAGAGTTACAGCTCTGTGTTCAGAAAATATAGTACCCTTTCTGCATATTCTGCGCTACATGACTTACGCCTGCTGTGCTAATCAGTCACGTCGCTCAATAGCTATTTTGAGTTCTTATCGCTTATTTTTTAAAACTGAAAACATTATTCAATCAGGGTGATGCACGGCAACCTTTCTAGCAACGTACCATTGTTGAGAAATGTTCAGGCTGTGGAGCAACTGTCATAAAGACACAGGGCATCACCTCATCCAAATCTCCCAGCACTGAGATATAGAAACATACCACGTCATCACTTTGGAGGCCTTGCTGACTGTTGTCATTAATGAACATTTGTAAGTTGAGAGTTAAAATTCAGCAGCAGGATAACCACTGCTAAGCTGGTAGTACCACTTCAAGTCAAATGATTAAGCCAAAAGCTCCTTCTATATTTGGGTACGGCCAAATTAAGGGCATTGAGTCCCACTAAACAGTACACTTCCATAAACATCTGGCCTTTACTTTTCCTGCCATCAGTATTCTTTGCATGTCTTCTCCTGTCCAGGAATCCAGAGCAGGAATATTTTGCAGTTTCAAATGCTCCATGCTGTACTACTGGGTTCTCTTATTCCTTACTCTTGCCCAGAAACTGGTTCTACATTCTTTTTCCCACAAATGAGGCCACAGTTTCAACAGGTGTTGTAATATCACTATACTATTGTCCTCCACTTCAGCTTCTGGGGCAGGCATTATTTTTATCTGTCCTAAACCACTAGAATCAGCCTTAAATTTCTTCATTCTGATAAATAGGTTACCAAATCCTAGTATCTTGGGAAGAAGGGTTCTCTAATTTTAGTTCGTTGTCCTTCCCTCTTTGTAATCATTAGCATCCTGTTTTCTGCCTCACTGTCACAGTTTATACCATGTGCAGGGAGGATGTTAGTTACAATGCTTTAACATCACTAAGCCTCTTTCTCCTGCATGGATGTGGGTATTCTCATAAACATATCAGAATTTTTCTTTTCCTCTGTGCTTGTGCAGAGCCATCTGTAGTGACAAAATAGCATTGCAAAAGTCATCAGTGTACTGAACATTTCATCTCGCTCTATGTGCAAAAGCCAAATGTCAGGTGCCAGATTTATGACTCCACAGGATATAAATATTCCCTCTCTGGAAAGGTCACACAAGATTATCATCAATACATGAAGCAGACAGTGCAAGAGTGTCCATTTCAGTACCTTCAGTTGTTTGTAGATCTATAATTTGCTGTGAGTTGTTTTACAACCACCATAATGATTAGCCAATATGCAGTAACGTTATCTTTTGATTCTACAGTAATGGTCTTTCGTAGACTTCAAGTCACAGCTTTGCCATGAAATAGCAATTTCCTTTGAAAATGTCATATTACTCCTGGTTGTATAACACTGATTTCTTGTACTTTACATATGAAGTTCATGGCTTGCCTCCAATCTCTAGCTTGCAGGATTAATTTCCCATTGGAATTCTCTAGAATTTGTTGTTAATTACCGCTAGGCTGTTACTTAAGAAAACACTTTTTGCCCCTTCCCTGCCCCCCCCCCTTTTTTTTTTTCCTGACTGGATTTACAATGTTTTTAAAATAATTGTATCTGGTTCTAATTCATCCTTGAGGAGTCATACTGAGTTGCTTAGTTGAAGCATAACCTGATGATGTCTTACTGCTCCTTTAATTTTGACATTGTATCCAGATATTTTCCAGTATTTAACCTTTATACGTTGCAGGACTGAGACCATTCTCTGGTCCTTCACCCTTTCCACATAAAATTTTGGTGAAGTCCTTCCCTGGCTTGTCTCTATTACCTCTGAGGCTACTGTAGCTCTCACTGCAATAAGGCACTTCCACGCTTTCATGCCATCTGTCTCAGTAAACATGACTTCGACAACCATGAACTCCTGACTGTCATTTGTACATACTAACACCTGACTAGTCTTGGTTCCTCATCTTTCCAGGATTTGCATTCTTCCCTTTCTATATATTTGTATGTTAAAACTGATATAGATTAGATTCCTCTTTCAGACCAGATGGTCTTTCAAATAGTGTCCCCTACACCATTTTCCTTAAATGCCTACATTACTTGACAAGAACTATTCACAATGTACAGAAGAGCTATTCCTTCGTACTTGCATTGGATTCTTCTAAGGATCTGTACAAGTACTACAAGCTCTCAATTCCCAGTACTGAAGCAAAGGCAAATTTCAGAGAAACACACGCTTTCCCCTCAGAGTCGCCTCTTTTTGCACAGCAAGATCTATGACCTCAGGCTCCCATGTCCACTGAGTCTCCATTCTGGTTTCTCTGCTGTAAAATTCAGACATCGCAGGACTTCAGACATGTCAGTACTTCAGTGCTGCAGTGAATAGTGCTGCAGTAAGCACAACCGTAAGAAACAGAGCTTTCATGTGCGTACAGCATGCTCAGACTCTGCTGTTTCCAACTACATCAAAAGCAACTTCAATTATGCCCTTAATCCACACTAATATATGTCCTTCTTGAAAACTGTTCTTTTTTCAATTCTGCTATATCCTTCATTATCTTTCCTTCAGAAAAAGAAAAAAATATAATAAAAGGAAAAATAAAATAAGTCAGTTACAGCTGAAAGTGCACATCAGAAACTTAGGATAAAGCAAATGATAGAAAAAAATATAGTTGTTTCAATACCCCAAAAAGTCAATGTGAAGGTTAAACTGAAAAGAAATGAAAATATATTAAGAGAGAAACACACACCATAAAATCTAAATCTTTCCATCTAAATTCTTGCATTGTAGTAACACCACAAAGAAACCATTTGGTTTCTGTTAAGATTTTCAGAGCTTGTGATTCCAAATCTTGTTAAACTGATTTTTTGAACATATTGTCTTCTTTTTTCTTGATAGTTTCACACTAGCAAAAGAAAATTCACACGTTTCTTTACCTGGGCATGTCGCAGAACACAGAGTGAAGAATGCCAATGTGTTTGTGAAAGTATATATTTAACCCCTTCACCACTGTTCTTCATTAGCATTTGAAAGAGTGCCTTTTAAGCAATCAGAAACGTAAGACAAAATTTGTAGGCAGACTCTTCTTACTATTATGCCAACTGATGTCTGTTTTCTCCCAGACTTTATGTTTTCAGGCGTATAAGCCTTGTCTGGAAGCAGAGGCAACAAGCTTAAAACTAAAATATATGCTGTGAATAACTACTTAAATGGTAAGTTTATATCTGTCTTAAAAAGTAGTTTAGTAGAAGCTGATCTATTGAACAAAATAGTGTGAAGGACTCAGTGTCCGCACAATATGCATTTGGAGGGACTACTTTGGATTGGTTTTAGTATGATCCAGAAAACTAGAGGCCCAAAGTATTAAGATGCACTCCTGCAGGTCATCTTCTAGTTTGCTTTTATTCCGTAGGAATACCTAGTATGGATTCTGAGCTCATTCCTTGCCATGGATCAAGCACAGGAAGCGGAGATGACTAGGAGATCCTATTCAAAAGTGTGCACTAAAATGACCATGTAAATGCATGCCTCACTGATTGATCAAATTAAGTTGAGCTTACAGCAACACTTTCCATCTTCACTTAGACCTGTCTGTATGCCTGAAAGCTTGGCTCTATTTCCCACGCTCCCTCAGTCCCCTCAGTTTGTACAATAAAAGACATAACATTTTCCTACAAATCTTCCCACACTTCTATCCTTAGACCCTCATGGCTGCAGCACTGCTATTTGCTAAATGTGCCCATGTAACTAAGGAAGATGGGAACCAGCTACCTACACTCACTGTCCTCTGCCTAGTTAGTTTACCTCTTACTATAATAGAAATGTGCCCAGAAATAGAAAATTTTCTTACCTGAAAGCATAACTGGAATTCTGACAATAATAAGCCCGCACATTACTAAGTGCATGGCTATTTTGTTGCAGAGACTGTTCATTGTCTCTTGGTACATCAGAGTCCTTTTTTTATCCTAAAAGCTTCAAATTAGAGGGCAGAAATGGATTACATCATTTACTTCCTACACATCAAGCTTCTTTTTTTCCTTCTCTTTCTTCCTGAACTGGTAGAAAGATTGTATTTTGCCTTGTGGAGTATGGGCAGTTTCCCTTCATAAAGAAAGCTCAATGAAGCAGCAAAGAAAACTTCTGTAGAACTCATTTAGTGCCCTAGGCAACATGGGAACAGCTGAAAAGCACTATTTGATACCTCTGGAACAAGTGTACTAATGCACGAGTAGAGTATCATCAGAGTGGGAATGCGCGTTTGTTTACAGACTGGCTAAAATGCACTGTCTATTGTTTCCATTTGTTATTTGATTTTGGACATTATTTAATATTTAACATAAAGCATTTTGGTTATCTTTGCTACTTATATAATATTGTAATAAGATACTTTTTCTTCTACATTACAATTCCCCTTCCTGGACATAGCTGTTCCCTTCCTGTCTCTCCCCAGTGGAGTGAGCAGAAGGGGTGCAGCAGACTGAGCGTGGGAAGCACTTATTTGCCGGAGTTCTCTTCCGGACAGCTCCAGCACTCCCCCTCACTGCACTGCTCTGGCTTTGTGGGATTTTTTTTTCTGCTTTTCATGATAAGCCAAATTATCCTCTCTGTGTAGAAAGTCTGTGGGTGTATTGTGCTTCATCTGGCAGTATGAGCATAGAAGAAAAAAATCTAAAAGGTTTTTGTACCTTAATAGGAAAGCCCCATTAAATTTAATGAATAAAACATCTCTGATGATGCAAGCACAGGTTTGGGGAGGGTACTAAATTACAGGGAGTGCTGAAGTAGCAGAAAGAATGATCTACGTAAGTCTACAAAGCAGGTATATCTTACCTGCTGTATAAGAAAGCCTTAAATTTTAAAATATATAGTTTATGGCCTAAATGTAGAAAATTGTCACTTGAACAAAAATGTGATGCTAAAATCATTTTAAAGAGACTGTCTATATTAGCTTGCTTTTAGAATTATATTAACAAAGTACAAGTTGCTAGACTCCATTAGCCTAACGCTTCCTACCAGGCCAGGACAATTGAGCATCTTTCCATCTTTCCCTAGTGTGATATGTAAAGTCTCACTCTTTTCTAAAACCAAAAAAGCAAGCAGATTAATCTGAAGGTTGTGTGCACCTTACTGCAAATTACTTTCTTAAGATAAACCTGAAAATTTAAATAGTAATTTTTTGAAAATTTTTTTTTAAAGAGAATTCAGTGTCTTCCATAACACCTATATTAGTTGTACAGCAAAGCAGTAGAGGACTGAAAACAACTATTTAAACTCAGTCTGTTGCTCAGTCTGATCCCCCAAGACAGGGAGATCAATAACACACACAAAAAAATCACACATTTCATTTTAAAACCCCATTTGATATGTGTAGTTGTGTGTGTTGTTTCAAGTTGTATCAAATTTGAAATCATGTAACAATAGCAAATGTAAGCTATAACAGATTTAAGTATTTTCTAAAATAATTTCAAATGCCATGTATGAAACTGTCTGACCGAAAAAAACCCGCTACACCAGTGACAATAATTAAGTTCCTAGTATGCCTGTTATTTCCAAGATTATATTCCTTTACTATCAACAAGTTGAGCTGAAGGATGCAATTGGAATCCATAAAGAGTAAGAGCTCCCATTCTGTAGGAAATCCTGGTACTTCAAAGTTTTGTTTAATCTAAAACCTTTTTGCTTTTTTTTTAATAACAGTATGAATATCACACCTTGACACTTTTGAATGCAAGCAGGTTTTTTCCATTTAAAATATTTCATTTCAACTAGGACAGGCTCAAGTCAGTCCCAATTACCATTGCTCTTTATACTTTTATTCCCTTATTCCTTCCAACAGATAAAACCTCTCAAACCACTTAGATGACTGATGTAATTAATGGTCTTCAGATGTCCTACAACAAACATTATGAACCAAAGGGTTACTAACAATACTGAAGCAGTCTGAGAATAATTTATGCTTCTGATGTCAGTGCATTTGGCAAAGAAATGCAAAAGTTGTGCTGCATCACAAGCGTAGGCTGCCCCTAATGCATAGAGGTGATTCAACAGCTCAAAAACTACAAAGGATTTTGAGAGCTGAAGTCCAGGGATGGAAGACACCACAGCTCTAGCTCTCCTGAAGTACTTGTTCAAATGGAAATAAACAACTGACCAACAGATCTAAAGCAAAACATTTCGGTTTGATATACCAAGTCAAAACATGTAAATTGCCTTCCATCTGACTGGAAGGGGTTTTTTATGGTTTGGGTTTTTTTTTTTTTTTAATTTAATTAAAAAATATCAAACTTTTTTTCCCCCCAGGAAACTTAGTTTTGCCTAAGCTCTATTTTCTGCTTTTAAAAACTATACAAAAATTCTCAACTGGCTTAGAGATTGACATTCCTCAAGCTTGAAAAGAAAATAGGAATACAGACAATAAACACTGATATTCTTTATTCCAGTCTCCTTATCTGCTACAGTTTGTATTACAAGCAGTAAGAAACCAAGTTAATTTTTAGAAAATCTGAGGAATGGAGGCTACTGGAAACTTGGAGTTCCAAGAAAGAGAGCAGGCAGGGAACCAGGCACAAGTTCCCAGGCTGCAGGCTGCCTTCTTGCCTGGCAAAGGCAAAAGAGCTTATTTCCAAAACACTGACAAACCCCACAAGAAGCTCTGCTCAGACTGTGAATTTATGCTGGCATTTTCTTGACTGTGTTTATAAGTAGTGATCACTTTACATAGAGATATGACAAGACTCACTGGAAATTACTTAGGCAAAGTACCACAAGAGCAGCTTATAATGTTTTCAGAAATGTCTTTGATTCAGTTACAAGAAGCTAGCTGCAGGAGGAAGGTTCTGGAGGAAACAGGGCTTCAGGTAGTGCTTTTATCACAGTCCCAAACAGGCAACAGGTGAATCCATCTTACGATGCCCTTAGATACTAAGTCTAGATGGATGAGCTAGAGAGAAAGCTCAAAGCAAATGTCCAGTCAGAAACAAATGAATCCTCTTCTCTCTCAAGAGAGTTAAAGTTTTCTAACCTTGACCTCCATTCAAGAGTCTGTTTTCTTAACTAGTTGTGTCTGGTTTTAGCCACTCTTTGGTGTTAATTTTCTTTCATACTCTTTAGTATCACAGCTTTTCAAAAGGGGGTGATGACAGGAGAGTGACTTTTGCTTTCTAAGTTTTCATAACTGTATAATTTAGCCAAAAATGAAAGCTCATTCGCCTGTAAAAAAACAGAGTGACCTTAAGGTTACCATGTCCTCACTGGAAGGTAAGATTTGATTAGCTCGTTGACAACTAGCCCCAAAAGTTTCCTGAAATGGCTCAAAAAGCTGAGCTCGGCTGCCTGACAGCTCTCTGGTGGAACGCAGCTCTATTATGATTTCTGCTGCATGTGAAGATCTACAGGGACATGAGGAAATAAACACACAAACAGCTTAAAGAGTATATATTAAGTAGATAGCCTCAGCACTCTGAGTTACATTGTTCTTTTTTTGCCCTCGCTCTTAAGTTTGTTTGATCTCTTCAAGTTTTTTAATCCATCTTCTTCGAATCCATCAGCCCCCCTGAGCAATCCCAAATATATATGTCCCTGAACACTGCTCCCCCAAAAAAGCCACATCTAAAACAGATGCAGTATGCAGCCACAGATGAGCAACAACAAAATTCTAGCATAGTTTATGCCAAGTGAAATTCAAAATGCTGCATACTTTATGCTCCAGTGATAACAAAATTATGAGAGCAACAACAAACACTGAAACTGTTCAAGCAAGGAAACTAGAATACACACTAGGTTTTTGTGGCACGTGCATCCTAGTGCTTTCTCTCGGCTTTCCTCCTCCCTTGATGTAATTTTTCCCTTTGACCACATCTCGCTTTACATCAAAATAAGTCATTCTTTCTTGTAGAATGTGCAAATTGGATGTATGGGATGAGATGAAGAAGGGTAGAGGTAGTGTGAATCTTAAAGTGACAAATAAAAGAAGAAATGGAAGAGAAAGTTAACCCAAATAATCTTCTTGCACATACTCAGAAATCTTTGAAGAGCTATGTGCATATTGCAAGTTGCAGCAGGCCTGTAGGCGGCTTTAATTTGCATGAATGGCTCTAGCACAGAAGCAAAGGACTGGATGACTAGATGATGACCTTGGCAGCGTTCTGAGGGTCACTGAAATGCAGTTTCTTCAGTCAGGCTCAGAGGGACTTCTTTGATAGGATATATATCAGGGTTTTCTGTCTTAGGATTTTTCTTTTCATCGGCAAACATAATTCCAGGTGCAGTAAGGCTGTAGTATTCTCAGTTGAAATCAGACTGTTTCAGAAATTTGAGTATTTCCCTCTCTGGATATTATCTGTATTCTATTAACAGCATGCATCTTGTGATTTTAGAAATATTCTGGGACACTTAACAGGCCATTGCTACTCATCACGGTGTTAGCCAACATAAACTGTGTTTTTTACGGGATTTTTATTAATTACCATCAAATCAGCATGTGAAGACCCACTGCATGCCTCTTTCCCTCTCACTTCTGAGATACAGCAGCAGAAAATATGCAGGTAGTATGCTTCAGGCAGCAAAAGTGACAGCATCACCAGGGTTAGATACCTATTTCCTAATTAATTCAAACAGATTCTGCTCACTATCCACTGATTAAGTATCTTATGTTTTGGCTGAATACCTTTAAACTGAACACAGTTACCACCCATGCTGTTACTATAGATAAACAAACAAACAATAAATCATTACATACATAAAGGATCCTAATAAAAAATTAAAGAACGATCTTAAAATGCTAAGTACAATTTCAGTGCCTAAAATTTAAACACAAACCAAATAAGCTTCTATGAAGCAGACACTCAAATTCCTACGTTAACAAGGAGAACTTATTTCTTGTTTTGCTGGTAGATCAAGTTTGCAATTAGATCAGTGTATGTCATGGCTAGGAGGATGGGTAGGGTAAGTGCAGGAGCCAATAAAGATGATAACACAAACTAAAATGGCAAACATATGTAGAGCTATTCCATCGTTCCAACACATTTCACCTAAAAACGCTGAGCATACCAAAGACGAGACGACAGGATGCCACAATAGAGAGGAAAAGGCACATGTTATACAGAACTCCGCTCATTTTTATTGACCCAGAAATACTATCTCACAGGCTGATCCACTCATTCTTGGTTTGCAGATTTGATTACTGCACCTCATACTCAGAAATGGAGAAAAGCTCCTTAAAAAAGCAGTATTTAGTACAAAACATTACGATTTAACTGCAATACATTTTGCTTGGCAAAATGGATTGTCACAGGCATGTCACTTTTGCATTCTCTTTGTGTTAGTTCCCGCTGAGTTCAGAGCCCAGTTCAAGGTCTGAGTCCTGCTATTCATAGCCCTAGGAAATAATTCTTTTGTGTAAGGGGCCATTCTGGTTGAGTAACCTCAGACAGCTGAAAACCACAAAAGCAGACTTGACAAAAACTAGAAAAACATATCAGCAAGTGCTTGATCCATATTCATTGCTAAAATACCTCTAAAAATTGGAATATATAAAAAAAATTCCCTTCCTCATATACGTCAGAAGGCAGTTTTTCCTTTAGAAGTGACTGTAAAATAAGCATGATCTAAGTCCATTGGCAAAGGAGAACAACAAGGTTGGGTCACACATTGAAACAGGGAAAGGTGTCACACATATTGTAAGATTTAAAACAAGAAAAAAAGCAGTTAGGATTTCTCAGCACTTTGTGTAGGGCTCAGTTCCAAATTAAGATACTCAGATATAAGTGTCTACTTCTGAGTGGTGCATCTAAACTTTGATGATAGCCCTCAGGAAGCCAGTACAGCCAGTGGAGCCTGGAGAGTAAGTTCAGGCTCTACCACTATCCCATTGATCATCATTTTGAAAAATCCACATCAGTAACACATATTCTCTTTAGCCCAGAAAAATCCCCTAACAAATATAAAAGTGACACTCATTTTGAGAGATCGCAAATCGCAAATTAGAATTAGGCTATTCATTCACCCTGCTGTTTTCCACTCTTGCAGTTTTATGGAGAGTCTCACATAATATTTTCTTCTTTAAACTCTAGCTTCTGTATTCTCTTAAACCCATCAACATCTAACTGATTTAAAAAAAAAAAAAAATTAAGTATGTAAAACATGAAAATATGGACAATTCATACTGCAAAGTGGAAGTGATAGAAGACAGTCATTACCTAAAGACCTATCATCAGCTTTGGTAAATTTTTCAAATACGAATACGTACAACTACCAGTGCTCATCTTCCTAGATCACACAAACTTCAATTACACAATGTGTCATGACCATGGAAGTCCCATTTATTTCCAAGGTACCTTAATTTACCTTCCAACTCCACCTGACACAGATACCTCCTCAGTACTGTCTGGTTTGAGAGCACAGCTGATCAATAACATTTTCTATAATTACATATAGAAATTCTGATGACAGACCTTTCCTTGGTGGGTGTGGGACAGATTTGAACATACAGCTTAAGTTGTAGATCGGACCTAGCTCAGATCTCATGTTTGGCAAAAACTGGTGGCTGCTCGTTACATACAATTCTAAGACTGATGTTCTGTGATGAGGAAGCACTTCAACATACATGAGCTTCCCCATTCTTTATAATAATTACTTCTTAAACTTTATCTATCACCTCATACATTCCTCTATATACTTTGCTTTATATTAATCATATTTTCCACTGTGGGTAAATAAAGAAGCCACTTTTTGTAAAACTTTTTATAACATTTTCTTTACATGCTTTTTTCTTCATAAGGAAGTCAGCATTGCAGTGGATAAGTACTTTGCTTCACAATAGTCATGATTTGTAATGTCACTGCAATGTTTTTCAGAATGAGAGAGGCAATTGAACAATTCTGAAACATTCTTTTTGAAGTTTTTTTTTTTTTAAATCAATCTTCTATATTTTATTTTAATTACTTTCTGCTCATATCCTTAATCAAGGACAAAGTACAACTACCCATTTAAAATTGTCAAAAGGTTTTTTCAGTATTTTTCACGCAGAAAATGTGTTTTTTCTTCCTGATTTCAAACAAACTCTAAGGTCACTAGAAACTTCATGGCATTTAACTTTTACTCTCCACAAAGCTCTGCTTTGAGGTTTGTCCAAAATATTGCTTAGCTCATACATGTTCTGTAAGAGGATCTGTCATGAAAAAAATCTGTGGATAAGTAAAAATGTCCCTATTTTTATATGCTACTCAAATGGTCCCTTGCTAAAGCTGCGAACTAAACAAAATCATTTTGTGTGCTATTGTATTTGCTTGCAGTTATACCATCATGAGTGAACTGGGTAATTACATAAACAGCCATGATATTTCTGAGTCAGTTGACAGTTGTATTTGGAGGCACAGGAGTCCCAAGGAATATCTGAAAGTCACAACTGGCGAGATCTACATCTGCAGTATTTCTGTACGTAACTTAAGGGGCAATGATTCAGTCATTCAACATTTGTCCACCGATCAACCAAATGCCGAGTCACTGTTTTAAGCCTCTGGACTCAATATGCATATGTGACTTTGTTCCTTCACAAACTAAGTAGCATTTTTCAGATATTAAGAATGAGACTGTTCTCAGCATTTCTCACACAATAGACAGGCTTTTAAGAAAGAAGATAAAAATCAGAAATTCACAAACATATCAAAAAAACCCTTGTCCTCAGTAAAAGATGATAATTAAAAATAAAAAAGCCAAAGTGCATGCTGAGATAAGAATAAGTTTACATTTGAAATATATATATATTATGAACAGCAAAAACGCTGTTTTCCCACGAGCATTTCTTCATTTCCAGTTCCTTTTTCAGAATTACTCCTCATTTACTGTTGCTTAAAGGAGAATTAGAGCCTTTATTTTTATTTGAATACGAAGTTCTTGATTCAGAAGATCTAGTGTACCTTTTTTTCAGAGGGCAATCACTGTCCATAGGCCTACTGTATGGAAGGGGTTAGCTTTCATCCCAGTATGAACAATGCAGGATAACTGTCACCAAAAAGAGCTGAGGAGACCTGTGATCTGCTGAGCCTCATGCTAGCTTTTGACTTGCTGTTCTTTCTGCAGTTCCTTTCTATTGCTCCAGCCTAATTCTGCCATAATTTCTCCCTACTAGCTACCTCTGAAAAGAATTTACAGCATCTTAATATATCAAAGCCATAAGGATGGAAAATGATATATTTTATTCAATTTTTCATTTGCAGCACACTTTATTTCACTGTTCTTAACAGGCACTGATGGCACAAATGTAAAAAATCCATTAATTGAGACAAAAATACTGCAGTCTTTACTCATCAATCTCAGTTAAAGTTTGTTTGCATAAAGACTAAATTTAGTCCTTACACTTCAAAACAAATAGACAACTCCCCCTTCACAAAAATCTTTCTGTTGTAGCACTTGGAGAAAAAGGCACATAAAGCCTACAAATGAGTCAGACCAAACTATTACTTTAATCAAACTTGTAGTACTTGGCTGTAAAACACTAAAAAAAAAAAAGTAAGAAAAACTGAAGCACCCTTAAGGATAATTGAACAAGCCAGGACTGCCATCATACAGGGAATAAATATTGGAAAAACAGTAATCTAGAAAGGCTGATGCTGAGAGAATTAAATTAAATACCCATGGAAGTTAATTACTGGGAAAGTAAAAAGTATATTGGAAGGAGCAAGAGAAGATAGACAAATAAATGTGCTACCAACTAAACTTGATTTCACCTCTTCCTTCTTCTATTCCTCGTAGTGTATAAATTACAGTGACTAATCTGACAGGAGTAGTTTCACAGTAATGCAAGAAGAACAAAAATTTAGCCCACACTTTTACTACTTTATTGATTTTCATCTGTGTCTGCTTATTGGAATTCTTGGTAACATCTTTCCTACATGTCCCCTTTAAGATTGAAAGGCTGCAATAAGGTGTCCCCGGAGCCCTCTCTTTTCCAGGCTGAACAACCCCAATGTTCTCGGCTTTTCTTCATAGAAAACATGGGATATTCCAACTTCATGTACAAGTTCACCACGAGGGCGGTCAAACACTGGAGCAGTTTATCCAGACAGGAGATGGATATATGCCCCTGAAGATATTAAAAACCCATCTCTAGAAGTCCCTGAGCAACTTCATCTAATGAGTCTCCTCGGATGGAGAAATGATAAATACTTAACATCTTCAACAGGTGGAAAAGGAATTTTTTGTCATCCTATGAATCCTTCAAAAATCCCAAACGTTTTTCTTGTCTTTTAACGGAATGTAAGGGAGAAAACATTTAAAATTTTCACAAAGTTTTTTTTTAATTTGGTCTAGTCATTTGGTTATGACCTTTAAGACAATTGTTTCACTAGGATTAGCTTATTTTTCAAAATGTCATTTGCTGGTGAAAAAGAAGTGAGGTCTTCAGTTTGAAAAGGTCAAAAAGCTTTGACCTTTTCAAAACTCTTTTGAGAAAAAAAAATCTGTCAAAAAAGTTTGTTTTGTGAATAGCTGAATGTAGTTGTTACAACAAAACAACTCCATTGTGCAGACCCCCTGCTCACATTAAAAACTTCGTGGCATAGTTTTCCACAAAGACAAACTGCTGACTCTTTCACCTTTTTTATGCCTGCCTATAGCAAAATATCTTTTTCCTTCATCAATAGCAGCAATCTACCAGGAGAAAACAATTTAATCTCATTTACCAACATATCTTTACTTCTAATCATAATTTCCATTAACAATTACAAACAAAAGTGCATAAAATTCTCAATATTTAAATATTTTATATTATGCATATTAGTTATAAAGAGAAACTAAAAGGGAAGAAGTTTCTTGTTCCATAATAGTGAGCATTCCTGTCTGACTTACAATGTTTTTCTCAAACTGTCAGAACTGGAACACCTCCGGGCATGACATTTCTCATGAATGTTTCCTCCACAGTTTGTTAGACATTGCATACTGATGTGTTGATTCCCCAAAGGTGACATCATTACAAGAGGTGTCATCGTTTTCATGTTGACAGAAACACTGTCTATCTTTTTTTTCGACCAATCTTCTCCTCTTTTGTTTTCTCTCCGCCACCCCTCCCCCCTCCCTCCAACCCCTTTCACAGTGTATTTTTTTTAAGAATAATATTTTGGGCAATTATTGGCTCCTTCTGCCTCTTGTTGAAACAATTTCATAGAGCTTCTGACTCTGAAGCACTAAGAAACAAATCCTCCACATTTCAACTAATTAATCCTTTTCTTTCAAGGTTCTTTTTTGCAATACCTTAAAAAAAAAGGGGGGGGGGGGGCGGGGAGGAGGCTACAGCAATGTATTGCTTCCCGTGTCACACTAGTAATTTACTTTAATTTTGATTTTGGTAGAATCCAAAATACTGAGGCATTCTAAATACCCATATTCTCTCTCAGGTTGCTAATACCATTTCTGAGTTCCAGGTTCATAAGTAATTAAAAATAATATTTAAATAACATCATTCCAATTTTCTAATGGGATCTATGAAGATGTACTTTTATTAATTTATACACTTTCTAATCCATTCTGAAGTCATAGAACCTCGGCAAAAATGCATAGGGCTATCACACTGTTTCAGCCTGAAATATCAGGATTTAAAATTGTACATGATGGTCATATAAGGACTGAATTACAGAAAACTTCTTTGACAAAACAAATCGGATGTTAGTAATGTTAACTCAGCAACTTCTATCAAACTGCATGATTCACTCATAGGATGAGAGATAAGGGGCGTTCATGTGGCTCCCTGTGGACTGTATTAAGAGAAATTAGAAATTTCAATTTCTTGCACCTTCATATAGCAAGACAGAAGTGCCTGTAGGAGAGTGATTCAGAATACCTAAAACAGACTTCTAAAAGAGTAGATGTGAACACCTTTGATTTGCCTGGCAAGTAGAAGCAGTGTATCAGATGTATCCATACTCATCAAATACAAGCCTAAATTGACCAGAGTAATGGGATCAGAATGGGGTAGATCTGGCAAAAATGAATGTCAAAACTGCAAGGGGATGCCATATTAATTTCTATTCTTCTCTGACAATATCTCATGTTTTTGACTTACAGCTGGCCAGCAGTAGTCTTCACTTGAGCAAAAGCTGCCAATTCTATCTGACTACCCAGCTATAATTACGTCTTCTGTCTATCACAATAGTTCCTGGAGGTCTTAAGAAGATCATGGTATCCTCACTCGCCTGGCAGTCATTGCTTGACAAACAACAGCCCTTTGTGCGAGCAGGCTGTGACAGGGAAACATAAAAATAGCTGCAGGTGGATGCAAGGCTGGAAGGGAAGGGGCTGTTGAGCTCCTCCTGGGTAAGACCCATCTCCCTGAGATGCCCCAGCATGCCACTCCAGCAGCACTGGCTCTCTTGACCTTGGCACCCAGGGAGACTTTAGAAGGACCAGCATAGCTGCATAGGGAAGGGGGAGATATTCATAAGTCTTGTTGTGTAATACTTTTGAGAATATTATTCCTAAGGAAGCTGTTCTGCATTACTTTGGGACTAAAAGCACTTGCATGTACTACTGGATGCAGTGGGAAACATAGTGACCAAGGATGAGGAAAAGGCTGAGGTACTGAATGCCTTCTTTGCCTCAGTCTTTAATTCAGAGACCAGTTGTTCTCTGAATCCCCGGCACCCTGAGCTGGAAGACAGAGACAGGGAGAGGTGTGACGCTCCCATAATCCAAGAGGAAATGGTCAGTGACCTATTGCACCCATTAGATGCACACAAGTCTATGGGACCAGATGGGATCCACCCAAGGGTATGGAAGGAACTGGCAGAAGTGCTCACTAAGACACTTCCCATCATTTATCAGCAGTCCTGGCTAACAGGGGAGGTACCAATTGACTGGAGGTTAGCAAATGTGACGCCCATCTACAGGAAGGGCCAGAAGGAGGAACTACAGGCCTGTCAGTCTGACCTTGGTGCTGGGGAAGGTTATGGAGCAGATCATCTTGAGTGCCATCACACAGCATGTACAAGACAACCAGGTGATCAGGCCCAGTCAGCATGAATTTCTGAAAGGCAGGTCCTGCTTGACTCACCTGATCTCCTATGATAAGGTGACCTGCTTAGTGGAAGAGAAGGGGCTGCTGACATCATCTACCTGTGCTTCAGTAGAGCTTTTGACACTCTTTCCCACAGCATTCCCATGGAGAAACTGGCTGCTCCTGGCTTGGATGAGCTTGCACTTTGCTGGATAAAAAATTGGCTGGATGGCCAGGCCCAAAGAGTGGTGGTGAATGGAGTTAAATCCAGTTGGTGGCCAGTCACAAGTGGTGTTCCTCAGCACTCAGTATTGGGGCCTGATCTCTTTAGTATCTTTATCAACGATCTGGATGAGGGGATCCAGTGCACCCTCAGTCAGTTTGCAGATGACACCAAGTTAGGCAGGAGTGCTACCTTACTTGAAGGTTGGTAGGCTCTACAAAGGGATGTGGACAGGCTGGACTGATGGGCCGAGGCCAATTGTATGAGGTTCAACAAGGCCAAGTGCCAGGTCCTGCACTTGGGTCACAACAACCCCCTGCAATGCTACAGGCTTGGGGAAGAGTGGCTGAAAAGCTGCCCAGCAGATAAGGGCTTGGCAGTGTTGGTCAACAGCCGGCTGAACATGAGCCAGCAGCATGCCCAGGTGGCCAAGAAGGCCAGTAGCATCCTGGCTTGTATCAGAAATAGTGTGACCAGGAGGAGTGGGGAAGGGATTGTCCCCCTGTACTCGACACTGGTGAGGCCACACCTTGAATCCTGGGTTTAGTTCTGGGCCTCTCACTCCAAGAAGGACATTGAAGGTGCTGGACCAGAGCAAAGAATGTGGTGAAGGGTCTAGAGCACAAGTCCTGTGAGAAGCAGCTGAGGGAACTGGGATTGTTTAGCTTGGAGAAGATGAGGCTCAGGGGTGACCTTATCGCTCTCTATAACTACCTGCAAGGATGTTGTAATGAGGTAGGGGGTCAGTCTGTTCTCCCAAGTAAAAAGTGACAGGACAAGAATAAATGGCCTCAAGATGTGCCAGGAGAGGTTTAGGCTGGATATTAGGTAAAATTGCTTTTCAGAGACGGTTGTCAGGCACTGGAACAGTCTGCCCAGGGAGGTGGTAGATTCACCATCCCTGGAGATATTTAAAGCATGTGTAGATGTGGTGCTAAGGGACCTGATTTAGTGGTGACCTGGCAGTGCTGGGTTAACTGTTGGATTTGATGATCTTAAAGGCCTCTTTGAACGGAAATGATTCTGTGATTCTGTGAGGTTATTATAATTGGAGAAAACAATCATTTGGTATATTTCAGTGTGATTGTACCGGTTACAGTTAGGCTAACAATTTCCTTTTGCTCAAGACAAGATTTTGAACATAAAAATATTTAAGTAATTAATGCAAATTTCAATGGGCTCTTAGCAAACAACAGTTTTGAATGATGCCACTATGCAGGAACCAAAGCACAAAATAACCTCCCTGATGGTTTTCTGAGGAAAAAATAATAATAAGCAAAGAAACAAAACATTCAAATGTACTGAACAGGAGTATAATTTCTGCAGAAGTATTGCAATATTGCAAAGTCTTTCCCTTTGTATCAGATTTTTAACTGTATTAGCTCCAGTATTAACTGCTATGGAAACTGTTACTGTTGCTGCAGTAACATCAGCAGTGATCAAAATGGTGCTTCAGAAGGAGCGATGCAAACAGAAGCAGGATTCTGCAGCACAGGGCTTTGTTTTGTTTTTCTTGCACAATCACGCCATACAGCTCTGAGACATTTCAAAGTGGCCAGACCGTTGTAGCCACCAGCTGTCAGGGACTTAACAGGAGTATCATGACTGCTCCTGAAACCACTTGCAGGTCCGCCAGTGGGGGAGAGCAGTGGCATGGACAGTCCAAAACTCAGCATTTTTATGCTGAGTTCGTTATACTGTCCATTTTTATGACAGTATCCCAGCATGTCCTGAATTTTCATTGCCTTTGCACTCAAAGTCGCTTCTGCATCCCTCCCTCCCCACATCCCAGGAAACACCCTGGAGTACTCTGCCACCCTGCTCCTGCTTATGGCATTCTCCAGGGCTAAAGAGCCAGCCCTCACTTACAGCCTGGGCACAGCTTGTTTATTCTTTCCACAGTGCAAAAAAAAAAGGACAGAAGGAAAAAAGATCATTATACTTCTCCCTAGTTCTTCAGAGAAAATGATGACATAAAGAACTTGAACTACACAAACAGAAAGTAGCATCAGTTTTCTTATATGGACTGCAGCTTGTCTGTTCTAGGTAAGTAATTCAGCCCATGACTAGATCTAGAGAAGATCTGGAAACAGGAACTAAGAGTTATAGGAGGACAGGGAATTTTCTACCATTTTTTTTTCCCAGGTATCTTATGCCATAGTTTCAGTACATAGTCAGAAGTAAAAACTGTGTTATTTAAAAAAAATTGTCACAAATAATACCACAAATTTCATCCTGCTCATTGTGACTGAGATCAAAAAGAACATTTGCTATTTGTCCTCTTCTTCTGTAAAGCAGGAATAACTCCAGTGCACCTTCCAGCTGGGAATTTAACGCTAAGGAGGAGGCTGCCTGATTTTCAACAGCTGCTCTCTCCTCCCAGTACTCAAAGCAGGAATAGTCATTCTCTAACTAGTGAGCCATAACTCCATAAATCATGCATAAAGGTTGCCCTAGCCATAGCAAGGAGCAGGACACCACTTCAGCCCTGCTTAACATTTGCAGAAACAGTCTTAACCTGGTGCTGGCTCAGGCAGCCTATCTGCACCAGAATAGGAAGGTAAGACACAGAGGTTTTCAAACCCTGCAAACAACTAAGCATTGAACAGAAAGCTTAGTATGAGTTCTACAATGTATTGCTGTTGAAACTTCAGTAAAGCCAGATATAATTAGGATTTCATTGGACACTCGTGTCCTCTAAGTTAGGACCTCAACACAGCCTATAGCCAGTTACACTGTGGTTTCTGGAAAAAGTAATAACTAAATTATCAGTATCGTATTTCTCTCAAGAAAGGGCAGCTTAAAAAAAAAAAAGTAACATCTGACTTTCTTTGGTAAGCAATGGGGAAAGAGTCCAATTTACAAACATATAGAGATAAAATTTACTTCTGGGACTAGCAAAATTAAATTGAAAAACACTTTCCAAATGTTGCTGTTGTCACAAATTTCATCTGTTCTACAAGTTAAATCTTGAGGTGGGAATACCATAAAAACCAGAACAGGGTGCAAGCCATTAGAAGCTCTTTAAAAGAAGCAATTTTTAAGCACATATTTTAAAAAAGTTGCAACCTGATCGAGTGGAAGGTGTCCCTGCTTATGGCAGGGGATTGGAACTAGGTGATCTTTAAGGTCCCTTCCAACCCAAACCATTCTATGATACTTTGATTTATGAAGTTGAAACAAAACAAATATAGATGAAGCTATTCATGACATAGAATCAATCCCCAGCTAGTTTATGCATCAAGAAAACAAAAACAAATAGATTCCATATATCAGAAAAATAAATATAATCTAACTTATTGTTATTTTTATGTTAATTTGGCAGAATAAAATCAGTTTCATTATTTTCACCGATTTCTCACAGTCTGTACTTACACAAGGATTCGGTAGTTGGTTTATTTTAGCTGGTTTTGAAAGCACAATATATACTAATGACTGACAGGATGACAGAAGAGGTTTGACCTGACTACCACTTTCATAATGAAGTTTCTCCACTCAAAGAGAAAGGCAATTCAGGAGTTGTATTACTACTTTTGAAAGGAATCTTCCATACTCTGAGACAGTGACCCCAGCAGACATTTTTTCCCCAAATTATTCAACAACGAGGACAAACAGGAAAGAAGCAATGTGAAAGAAATTATTTTCATGCTATAAGATGAGTGTTTTGTCAGAACACAGAACTAGTGGTGCTTCATGAAGCTAGAGGAATTGGATTGACTTTTCAAAGCAAAAATGCTCTCTAAACTAGAAAGATGACAGAAAACTGTTCTTATTTTGAGAGGTTTATCAATGTCATCTTGTTTGCTGGATGAATTCTGGTTGTTACTGCAATATATATATATAAAATGTAATTTTACTTCCGTAAAGTGCTTTTTATAAGTAAAGACATGGAACTCTCAATAATTGATTTACAATTAGTTGCAGTCAGTAACTGCTTCTTAACCTGTAAAACTGATGCAAAACTGATGCCTATCTTGAAAAAATACAACATATTATTTCTTATATTATACCAATGTATTAAAGATTAGTGTGTTTTTGATAGATGTAAGAAATTCATCATCTGTGTGTACTTAATGTAAAAATACATAGATCTGCTAAAATCTCTTGAACTGAATTTTACTGGGAAAATATGCAGCAAGATATCAAGTACCATACTTTTCATCAGAATTTCTTTCATTTGCTTTGCTCAGATCTACCTGGCTCAAGGATCACCCTTTTAATATCTTATTATTTGAGCTATTACATTGTTGAAACATCATGGTAGGAATAAGGCACAAAAACAAAAAGTATGTCAATAAATTAGTAACACATTGAGCGCCAGTAAAAATATTTTGACTTAAAAATCACATTCTTATACACAGCTATAATAGATACCATGTAAAAAAAACCCACTGACTCAAAATTAAACAGTATAGGTAATTCCTGAAACTTCTATGTCCTCAAAAAAAAAAAAAAGGTATTTTTGAAAACCCTTGTTATAGTTTTGTTCAGTGAGTAGTGGCCCAAGGTCCACCAAATGGTTTTGTATTTATGTTCATATCCTAAAAAATTTGCTCACTTCTTATACAGAAAAACGTCCTCTAAATTTAGCGGAATTCTGCATTACTGTATTATGCACCATTTGATGAGTGAGAAAGTAATGACTCAGAAAATGGTAATAATTTTATTTGGTCCACTCACTCCTCAATGATTGAAAATATCTTCCCTTGTAAATTACAACTGTCATAAATCCTATGTCTTCAAAACTACATTTTGACCATTATTAAAAAGAAACAAAACAAAGCAAATCAAAGCAAAACAAGGTGGCAAATTCATTCTGGTTTTAGGCTTGTTTTTATAATGTCTTTGATCATAATGAGCAAATCACGAATCCTCCAGATAAAACTGCCATAGCAAAGTATCAGCTCTAGGTTCTCCTTGTCTAAAGAAGCAGTAGGAAAATACCAGTTCAGCCAAAATAAGAGACATCAAAGACCTTGGCATGACCATGACCACCAGCCAGGTGACAGAATAGTGCAGCACAGCTCTTACGACAAAAATCATCATTCATGATGTAAATCGAGGCTGAACTCTTCATGAATACTAATATTAATAATATTAATAACACTCATTTTCAAAATTGTTTTATTTCCAAACTCTGTAAGAATGATACTGATAATGGAATACATATTAGAAAGCATGTAAGACAGAATCTTTTGCATAATGAGGTGGGGTTTTTTGTTTGGGGTTTGGCGTTTTTGGTTTTTTTTTTTGCTTTCTTTATAAGATCTGTTTCCATAGGTTGCCTAGACATTGTGACCTCCCAAGAAGAAAGCAGTTCTTTAATTGTCTAAGCATTCATTGTCACAGCTTTTCAGTAGCGTCCAGTTTTGCAGTCAGGATACCATGGAAAAGAGTACTTAGTTAGTGGCTGAACTTAGTACAGTTAGTGGCTGAAGGAGAAGTGTTAGCCCCAAATTTCTAGGGCCATTGGAGAGGCTCCTAAGGGAAGATGAGAAGTAGCCTAGAAATTACAGGCTGGCACCATTGGTGCAGGAGCAATGGCTGGACATAGTCACTTTGGGTGACAGATGTTTAACACCTTTATATGGAACTCAAAAGCTTCATCAGGAGGGGTACCAAACATACAATTCAGCCCCATCCCAGACACATCTACATGATCATTAGACCATTCTCCTGGAAAATGGGAACATGGGTTTGAATCTGTTTGACATCTGAGCAAACTAAAAATTAGTCTACTGAAGAAAGATGAGAAGCCATGAGGATGGTTCCCAGAAAGAAAGTATTAAGTCCTTTAATTTATTAATTTATTTATTTATACAATATACTGAAGAAACGCTTAGGTCAGGAAATGACTCAGGACTGAAATCCCAAGAGGATGGTAATGCTTCCCGGTAGTGCTGAATAAGGTGCGTAAATCTCACAGAGATATGTAATTTAAAATGTATTTCTGTGTTCAGCATTTCCTACTGGCTAACTCAGAGGCTCCCTGCTCACCATGCTGCTTTTTCTAAATCCACCTCTTGAGACACGTAACTCTGATATACATTGTACAGAAAGCCTTTGTGTTTTAGTGACATAAATTTAGATAACAGCAGGTTATAAGTTAGGTGCTACAGTACTGTACTGCTGTGTCTCATTCCTTTTTGGCTGCACAATCTTTCAAAACAATTTAAATTCAGATTTTTCAGTTGATATAAACTTGCTCTACTACCTCAAGAGAACTATACCGATTTACACCTGGCCCTGAAAGTGTGAAAGGCTGGCCCTGATTGTACAATTAAAGCATGAGCTAATATCATTCATAATAAGCACTCAATCATGATCTATATATGAAAGAGAAACCAAAGTGATTAATGCCTAAAAATTGACATGAGAACCTTAATTTCTATTTAGTAAACCCTAAGGAATAGGTAAAGTGAGCACCAGCTTGACAGTGTGGTTCTTTTCTAGACCTGCAATTTGTACGCAGGGCATAACCAAGACCTGATGAATTATTTGCACAGATTACCTCTTAGCCCAGAGGAAAGAGACATTCTGTGAGAATGGCTCAGTTGGTAGTTGTTCTATTACAGAATGAGAAGTGATTTGATTGTGATACACCATGTAAGTGCTCTGTTCTCATTAAAAATGAACATGCTGTGGGAGACTTTTACCACTTACTCTACAGGTACCCACTGTGAAAAGCTAAGATATAATGAATATGTAATTTGGATGTGTCTTTTATGGAAAAATCCAATGAACCCAAAATAAGAATTGGGAAGAACCCCTAAGGTTAGATATGATTTTCCTTGCCGGTTCTACTTACAGTTTTAAATGAGGTAACTTGTCACGTCTGAGCTATAACACCTTTCCTTTCAAATATTTACTGCATTGCCATGTCAGACTGTGGTATGTACTACAGTAGGATAGAAAAAGTATCTGTTACATATTATAGCTGGAGTTCTGTCTCTGCCACAAGAAAATTACAGAGTCGACACACACATCGTATAATGTGCACGGTAATTCGGTGGAACATTTCATTCATCCTTGGCTATCTTATCTGAAGTCTGCCTGCTGCCTGTAGGGATGGTGTCTGATATTCTAATCATCCGGGCAGGACCTGCAAATACTCTCTTTTAGGGATAACAGTAGCACTGACACAGATTTTCTTCCTTTTTTTTTTTCCCCAGCCTGGAACACCAAGCCTCAAACATACAACCAAAATAAATTAAAAAAACCCAAACAAACCAAAACACTACACTTCAACTAATAATGCAGAAATGGACAATATTGACTGTTTATAGAATGACAGGTTTGAAATCTTGTGATCAAGCTTTCTAGGTGAAATTATTACCCTTGAGAAGAATATCCCAGCCTCAGCACAAGTTATACAATACCTACTTCCAGTATTAAAAATGGTCATAAATTCATCCTTTAGTCTGTGAAATACAGCATTATAAACATGTTACACAACTACGCAATGATTTTTATATGTCCCTCTGAGATGTCTGCAGTTTTATGTCTGAAAACTAAGGCATCCCAAGCATTACGGAGTAATAACGGACAACAAATAAGATTTTGCGTGTTTTGGGGGTTTTTTTAAACAATCCTTTTTGTGTAAGTATCATACGTAGAATATATACAGTGGGATAAGTACCAGTGTTTGCAGAAGTCTGTCAGAGTCGCATATTGTCTTTAGTTCTGTAGCCATTTCTATCAAACCTGCTTCTCTGATGAAAGGCACACACATACCTACAAAGTTGCATCAAATTTGAAACACCGTAAAATGCACGAGTGTACCTAGAGCAAAAGGTAACCTGTTGTAATGCTATTGCATCTTTCCAGAATGAACAATGTTGATTTTCCCTTCTCAAATGGGAAGAAAAATAACTCCTTTTATTTTCAATCACTGAACAGTTCTTTTGGACAGTGCTGAAATGGAGTCAATTAAAATCTTTTGATACTCTCATCAATAAGTCTGCTACACTTTAAACCAAATAATTTAAAAAGAAAGTAAAAGTTATTAAAGGAGCCAGATTGTCTCCTTCATGGAGCATAAAGCAACAGTCAAAAGCAGAGCAAATCAGAGACAAAACTAATCAGACGTGCTAAGAAAAAATTAGTTTTGTTCTACGTTCAGTGGATATATCTATATTTGGGAAGTTAATAGACTCCACTGTAAACACAGTTCACTGCATTCAATTGTTTTTAAACACCCCAAAAGGATCTACACATAACAAGACATAAAGGCATTGGAAGACCCACAGATTTGGGCACAGGAGCCACCGCAGGAGCTCCTTTTTGGACAAAGTTCTCTAATCTGTTCAGATTTTCTGCATTAATATTTTCTATTTTCTTATGAAACAAAACATACAGAATTCGGTCCTAAAAACTCTGCAAGTTCTAAGTCGTAAAAGGGCTTACCAATGGTGTGGTGTTGGCAGTGGTCTTAGCCTCCCATTTTCTGTTGTAGAACAGTGTAACAATTTTGTTCAGAATCAGGTACTACTTCTTCAGACCTAATAGCCCCAATGCATCTCAGCCCTGGTCTTTAACCATCACCATCACTTGGCTGAAGAAAATATTCATTCTGAATTTGAGGAAAATTACTTAGCATTTTTGCTGTGTTGCAAAGTCAAGATGGTTTCAAAAATTCTACCAAATCATGAACACATACAAAGTGTTATATGATGTCTGGTCAAATTCATTAGTTAAACAATAACTGCTACTAATTTTGTGTATCTGGAATCCAGCCAATCTTCAAGCAACCGCAAGTGGGAAGGGAATAAGCAGTCTCCTCTTTTTCCAAGGCCTCTGCAAATGCAGTGCGGAATTGCAGCAGTGTTAGCCAGCACTCAAGGGAATATATGGATTGCTGCCAAGTTCTCTACTCAAGAGCAACATACAAAACGGGAATGATAAAGAAACGTGGAACAGCAGCCCCGCCGTGCCCTTACGCTGATAGCCACTGGCCTGCCACGCTAGAGATCGTTGCTACATGGCTCCTCTTTCACGGGATGTCACACTGCTATGAGGCAAAGTATCTTCTAGTGTCACAGTGGGAGCAGCACTGTAAATTCAACTCATAATGATTTATGTGAGCCCTTCCAAAAGAAAACAATGATTTTATGCTGGGAAGAACTTTCAAAACCTCTGAGAGCAAGCCTCAAAACTGCATTAGTCACTGAAGTGCCTCAGTTTCACTGAAGGGTATGTGGACTTAGCTAACCAGAAATGTATCTAGTATGAGTATCTCTAATCTATCTATTCACACATTAAAAGGAACAGTACTTTGTTTCTCTCAAATGAAAAACTGACATTAAAAGGCTTTTAAAATCAGTTAAAAGTCCATAGATAACTTAAGTGCTGGCCTATAAGTTACTAACTGAAAATAAACCCAAGCTCTCACTCTTATCTTTATATTTGAAATACATATGCATTACAGAAATGTATAAACTAGAACAGAGGCATCACTAGTTTGAATGAGACAAAGGTAAATCTGATCCTAGTGCTCCTAGCACAGGATCAACAGTGTTGCTAGGCACTGCACGACTATAAGCTCAGCCAGTTACTTCACTTTTTATGATTTAACCTGTTATCAAGAGCTTAGGTCCAGTGTTCTCCATTAAAGAACTTGTTATGAACATATTGTAGTAACTTCTGAAAAACTGTGTTTCTTGGTTTTTATATTCTCATGATGTATTTCGTCTCTTCAGACACCAGTACTATGAACTCTATTTACTGTTAGAGGTTTAATTTGCTCACCTACTTTACCTGAGACATACAGTATTAGAATTTGGAGGTCAGAAAACTTTGATTAAGATGAATAATAGAAAAAAGTTTGACAGGAAATTATTTTACCTCAGTATGTAATTTGCAAGTGTATAAGATGTCATCCATATAACTGAAGTTATTTTTAATCAGGAAGATCAAGGATTAATCTTTGATATTCTTTCATCACATAAGCTTTTATCATGTTAATAATATAACTTTTATGTAATGTTAGGTGTTGCAACTCATCAAACAGTAGAAAGATTAAAATGAATAAAAGAAACATATGTAGGCCACACTGAAAAAAATAGAGATGGAAATAAATAGAAACTAGAAAAGTAAACAGACACAAAATGCTAAGAACAAACAAATGCCATGAAAAGAAATTTAAACAGAAACATGAAAATCTGTCGCACACAAAATTAGAATACCCCTGGAGAGCCCACGTTCCTAATGACTGCATAACAAAATAATCATTTTAATTATTAGTTGAGGAGGTCCTCTCACATTGGTTGGCAAATGTACAAAAATATCCTTTCAAAAAAACCCCCAACCTGTTGTAAGCAGGATTCATTAATAAGTAAGCGCAACACAACAATATGCCCCTTAGGAGAAAAGGCTTTGTAAATGCCTAAACTGTTGAAGATAATGGAAGCTTTTAAATGAAGAAAAACAAATCAGTACACAGTACAAATGTGATGTTTAAATATCAGATGTGATGTGGAAACTGAAATGTATTTGAAGTACCACTTAATCATACGCCTGTCTAGAAGCTAATCAGTTAAAAAATGTATCTAATTTTATGAAGTTAAATAAATTCTGATGTAACCATTTCACGTGTATTTTTTATTGAAGCACTAAATGGAAGGACGAGAGTACAGCTCATGGGAGCACTGTGACTTCCAGAGTACCTCAGTGAATGCAAACTGTGTGAGTCTACAAAAGGTTTTTCTTATTCCAGAAGGAGCAGATTTCTGTCCCTGCCTGTCACTGAGCTGCAACTGTCAACCAGAGAGAGACTTAATTTTTTTTTCCTGAAGATAGTGATCAAAAGAGAAGATGTAGCCTCCTGTTGTGAATTACAAACATGCTGCCTTGTACTCCTGCAATTGCCCCGCTGTCTGGAGACTATCATGGCACTACAACATCTCCCAGTGTTTGATATGCTACTTAACCCCCAGCTACCTAGAGCATTTGAGAGGAACAAACACAGAAGAAGGAACAAAGTCTCTCTCTGCAGCCTCACAACATCACGGTCTGTCACATCAGGAGTGTGAAATCATAGCAGGGAAAGGGGTGTGACTCTGCAAAGGACCCAAACCAAGGAACATGCAGCTGTACAAGTCAGGAGCATTCAGCTGCTTGAAACATCATGCTGCGCATCTCTGGAGCACTGACAGAGGATGATAATAATGTGGCAGGTCATAGCTGTCTGTCCACTTGCTTTTGTGAATGGACAGTAGCATACCCTGCCTTAGTAAAACAGTTCTCAGAAACCGAAGGGATCAAGGGAGACACAGGAAAATCACTACGATGCGAGATGGTCTGACAGTAACAGGCCACAGCATGCCTAATAGCTCAGTATTTCCTTGAAATAAAGTATTGGAGAACAGGGTAAACTTTCCAGGATGCAGCGAAATATCTCTTTAGTGCAATATTCTGACTCTCTACTTCAGAATGACAATGTCAGAGGCTCCCAGTACTCACATCTTCCTGGTACCTTCAGCCAGCAGTCAGCTGAAGTACTAAAGCATAAAGGCTTACATCTCATTTTCAGGTTAACGACACTCACTCTGAAACCCCTGATTTCTTACAGAAGTAATCCTTACTATGAGCTACAGTTGTTTTGATTTTTTTCTATTGTGAGCAGATTTGGTTAATTTAGAATGCAATAAACTAAACCAGCATTTCAAGTTACTCCTCCCAACCTGCATTAGCATGTGTCTATAAACAGCACCATTAACTACCTGTCAAAATACTTACTCAACCAGTTTTCCTTCCCACTGAGGTTTCTCACTATTGTCTCTTCTTGACTAAGCCAAACTACTGCATCACCTGTGCCTGGAAAGGCTCTGCGTCTCTGACATAATGGCTTTATCTGAATGGATAATAAAAATATATTATATATGCAATGCCTTGATTACCAGGATTCAAGCCTCCAAGCACAACCTAAACCTTTTCACAAGTTGTTAGATGGAGAATAACATTCCTCTTTATCAAATCTTGTATTACAGAGAATATGTCTACATTTTGAACCAGAAGGCACACTCTTAAAGATTTCTGAGTAAATATTGCTTCTTTGCTTCCCAAAGCCACTAATTCCCCTTTTACTCCTTGGTAAATTGAAAAAAAAAAAAAGAACAACCCTATAGCACAGACTCATCATCACGCTCATGTCTTTCCTCTCTCAACAGCAATTACTTCCAAACTTTCCCGCCGAACTTCTATTAAACCTTTTCACACTCCACATCCCAGTATAGCAGTATCTTCCCCTGAGCTCTGACAGAAGGACAAAGGTTCCTACACTCACAAGGTTTGTAGCTCACAAACAATTACTTGTTGTGGCTGTGTATGCAGTCAAAGGAAATTTATAACAACAGTGTTCCAGCAGATCAAATATCCTAACCGGTGCCTATTTGAAGAAACTGATTTTCTCATGCCAGACACACAGGAAGTCCTTCTCACTGAATAACAATAACTGGTATAGGTGCTCTTTCTCTCCTGCCTGGAGGGAGTACTTAATTCATCCTTCTTGTTCCTATACTGACTAGTTCCATAATAAATTAGTCTTGTCTGCATTCTTCTTGATGAGTTGAGATTTACAAGGTAGGTTTGAAGAGGAACACGAAAAAGTTTCATTTTTGGTAATAAGCCTTTCATCTATTTTTCACCTTAAGATTTCTCCGCTCATCTGGGAATCCAAAGATGACAAATACATTTGGGAATCTACAAATTTGTTCATTCTCTTTTCCTGATCTCTTGATAAATAGGTTGATCTCAAACCATTATAAAGCCCACTACCACTTTTTTTTCTTTATCCTCCCCTTTTCTGTTTACCTACGTTTCAACAGATTGGTCTTTGCCTCTCAGCTCACACCAGTGAAGTTGAAATCCTACAGTTCTTACATAGCCCATAGAGACAAAAAATATTTTTTTTGTGTTCTTAGAGAGAGAGAGATACCTGTCCTCTCAGCTCTTCAGGGAAAGTCCTAAAACTTCATCTGTTTTAAAAGGTAATTTATGCTGAAGATAACGGGTAGTTAGCCTTAGAGACTTCACTAACTACTACTAATTGCATAATAACAAGAAACCTTTTCTTAAAAAAAAATAAAAATGGTATAGCTGCACAATGTATTTAAAGACTAAATTTACTGTATCTCCTGATTTGCTCTAGGCACTGTAATTACCTTGTAAATCACTCTTACAGAATTTGATTTTCTCAGTTTCTGAGAGTATGCTTAATCTCAAAACATTGTACTTACTTGGAAAGCAGAATTCAGTGGGAAAGCAAGTAAATGATGAATTAGCCAATAATTCTGGGCCAACAGGAGAATGTGCAATTGCCATCAAAACTAATGGGAGCATTTTACTTCCCTTAGGATTTTGGGTCTTTCTTAGATATAAAAGCCATTTAGCTGGGATTTCTCTCAGTTAAAAGATGTAAATCTGATTATAAACAGTGTCTCTTATAAGGAAATGGTAACCCCAGTTAACAGAGACACTGTCAGTAAGCTCATGGTGCTAAATTACTGTTTCTTGTTTGGTTGGTTTTTTTTCTCTATTCCTATTCCTGACTATTTACCTCTTTGATAGAAGCTTCTGTTGTTGTGATAAAATCTAAAAGTATATAAATCACCTAACTATGGCCTGTTGCTATTTTCTCTCCCAAAGCTAGCAGCCACGCACTAAGACAAATTGCCAGGAATATCACAAAAGCCACTCGATTTCTGGCATGGGTTCAAGTCTTTTTCATACATCCATTTGCACTTCTACAAAAATTCAGAAAATTTTCTGCAACTCAGCAGCTACCGTTACAGAAATACTAATATTAAAATATCACCTTCTGCTACTCTGTCACTGATGTTAATAGGGATAAAAAGTCCCCCAATTAAACACAGCTTTCTAATTAAGGCCATGGTATTATTAACTGCTGCACTGCTGTGCCACGAGAGAAAAACAGAGGATTAAAAATTATCCTGGAATAGCCTATGGGTAGCCTAAAACTGATAAAGGAAAGAAAAGAACAGTGTAAAAAAGGGTTACAAACTTTGACATAACTGCATTTTATTCTGTAAAGAGTCTACTATTAAAAAGTCAGCGTCTACCAACATTACTGCAGTCCAGCATGATATATGATTGCTACCTCTTATTTTTTTTTTTTTAAAGAGGAAAAAGTGCCCTATTTTTAGAGAAGCTAAAGAATCACACTTAGTTTAAACCTTAGGCTATGTGACACAAGCCCCTTTTCTTTGATGAATGAAAAACACTGACACCACCTAAGTGAATCTTAGAGCAAACTGAACAGTCAAAGCAATGCATTTCATTACGGAACATTTTCTTTGTATGATTTTACCTCACCAAATTAGGTCATATAACTAACATTGGTTAGTTTCCATTGGTTTTGCTTAGTTTCTCTACAATCCTTTTATCTTCTGAAAGGATTTTCAAGTAAAATTTACTGACAGTGCAATTTTGCTATTGACTCTCGTGCTTTCAGAGAAAATTAAACTGCACTGAAACCTCCCTACCACAAATGTTTTATTCTGAGTACCTTGCAATTTATAAAAATTATTAGATATAGTAGATAAAATAGTACACAGTAACCTAAAATCTTCATTCATTTTGTTACTTTCTCATAATTTATAGATTTATCAATGAGGTTTCTAAATTAAAGTCTGGCATTAGTTTTAATTTCTCATTTCCATTTTGGATGAATTAAAAGCTTCTTAAGAGGTAAAACGGCTCCTGTGAAAATCACCCCTTTTGTCTCTATTGCTCTGATGAACAAGCAATGCAGAAATATCTATTTGTCCTCCAAAACATCTTTCTCTAGTCTAGAATAACCATCTTCTTCATGACCAGGACTGAGGACTGAGTGACAATTAGTGATAGTTTAGCTTGCAGTTACTGGTGACGTTTCAGCCTGCATTTTCTCAGGATCTCTGAGCTGTTCAGCAGTCACATCCTGAACCTCAGTGGTTTACAGCACTGGTTCAGTGTAAAATACCATGATGGAAGCTGTGACAGTCCATCAGCTGAGTGACAGGCACATCAGTATCTGTGCAGTGCAGGTGTTGAAAAGAGCTGGAAGCAGTAACGTCAACATCCATTAAGCTGTCTCCAGTTGTCATTCAGATCATTTAAGCAACCACTCAGCTGTCTGGATCATCCTGCACAATATAGTCAGCATATACCTGCCAATTTTAATATTCATCCCAGGTAAACATAAAAGAGCTTTTAACCAGCCCCTCATCTAAAGGGCTAATAGTTTCCCAGAAATTAAAATCAGGAGTGGGAGCAAGCACAATCTGCTGCAGAATCACGGGGCCACGACAATGACAGAAGTGAGAGTGATGGAAGGTCAAAAGCTCCACTAAGACTCAGCTCCACTCACCAAGCTATTGAAGAGTAGCTCCACCACATACATTAAGAGGCTTCACTCAAACACGCAAGGCTGAGTGTATTTCATGATGGTGCTTTTGATAATTCTAGTAATATGAAGAATTGACTGGAATTCTCTTTTTTATATATAAACAAGTGAAGGAATGTGGATTCAGGTATTAGGAAGAGGTGTAGATTGATTATTAAGCAGTACACAGAAAAAACAAAAAAGTTTGGAAGGAGCAATGGAATCGAGTTGTCTCCCTTCTACTATTTTGCTGTTGAGGATCAAAAAGATAGCAGTTCTTAGTATGCTAACTCACTTTCCCTAGCTCTGAGCAGACAGTCACATAAAGTAAATTGCACTGCAATAGGATTTTCGGCTTTCAATGGATTTTTTTTTTTTTTTTTTTTAAATTGCCATTGTAAAGCATTGCCGCTCAATTTCAACAGCATTTATCAATCAGTCCCTGCCCAGTTCTGCCATGTATAGTTTTGGTGAGCTGCTGATATACAAGTCAGCACATCTCAGGAAGAGATAGAATGCCCAGATAGAGCACAAACATCCAGAACTGGTTTTGACTACCTCCACTCATTTTCTTGGTTTTTTACATCACTTTTTCTGTGTATGAGTTCTTGGAAGACTGACAGGGAGTTTTTTTGTTGTTGGTGGTGGGTTTTTCAGTTAACATAGAAAAGTCAGTTGAATTTATGAAACTTTAATTCTGAAACATCTTTATTCTAGTAAATTAATAATTCACTTGCCATAAAACCTTCAACATCCTTACTCACTACTAATAAAAACAGACTACAGTATTATTTTCATTGAGTAGGTTGAAAAGATTTCAGTTACTGAAAGAATGTTTCCAGTCTTTCTTTTTTATAAATTCAAGAGAGTAGTCTGCAAACGTCACTCTGAATGCTGCAAAAAATGAATTTGTTATAATTAGACCTTCAGAAAGAAAAGATAAAATATCAGAAAATTTAAAACTGGCTATGTTATCTAAAAATCATATGTGAGCTTTAGATGAAAAGTATTTGTTCCCTCCTTTATAGATGTCAGCAAATGAAAGCCATTATATTCACATTCTTTCTTGGCTAGATTCTTCAGAGCTCCTCTCCCCTGAGATGTGTTATGATGCCTGTTTGGATCAGCTTGGTCAGACATCTTTAACCATGTGCAAAGAAATTGGCAAGGACAATACATACAGCCTGAAAGTATAAATAACTCTTCATTGCCTAACAGACACAAAAGATAGCTCGGATTTAATAAGCTATCAATCTAAGCATAATATGCTCACCACCCCCCCCAAAAAAACCACCTCAAGAATCTGCTGGCATGGCAGGCATCAGCTGGAGGGAAAAAGGCTGCTCTCTGCTGAATTAATGAATTCAGTAAAGTCCGGTTTTACAGCTGAAAGCCATTCTGATTTGTTGGTCTTCTGAATGCTCCCACCACAGGGATCTCTAATATATATGTACATATATTCAGTTGCAGCATCATACTGGTGGTTTTGGCCCTGAACACTTGAACTTCTAAGAACCCCCACCAAAAAGCATTCTGCGTCCAACTGTAACTGTAATTTTACATTACCTTTCTACAGGTTTCCTCAGACCTCTTTCTCCCTACTTCACAATTTCCCCAAACAGTTCAAGACAAAGTTATGGAGCGGGGCTATATCAAGGCTGGCCCTTGGATCCAAGCAACATGGGGAGCTGAACCCCTGCGAGCAGGGCGATAATGTTAGACAGTGGTTACAATAGGACAAGGTTACAGGGTGCACGCTTCCATAATACGGAAGCTATTGCATGTTGTAGTTCCCCTTCTGACAAAGTTTTTATGATTAATATTATTTAGTACAAATGTCAGGTCATGTTTGCTGCTGTATGCCAGTCTCTCTAAACCAACACTGATTTTGGGTTTTGTTTATAAACTGTATTCACTCTTCATAAACCTGGGCTGTATTAGACAGATACATACATTTCCCTGCAATAGTTTCCTCCTGGCCCAACCCCATCGAAGCATTCATTTAAATAGCAGAAAGGAAAGGATTGGAATCTTCTTCTGGACGTACCCAAAGCTGCTGAGGAAGTTACTATTTCCGTCTATCTGTCACTGCCCACTAGCAGGACAGTACCATCTTGACATCTTAACTGGCAAAAGCCCACAGAAATCTGACCACTCATTCCATTTTTCTGCAGAGGCAATAACCTCTAGCTGGCAATAGGCAGCCAGCGGGCAATTACATACAAAACAACTTTCATCAGCGGTGAAGTGAATTGAGCACTAAACCCTGAGACTTTAAATGCTGTGGCTGCAAAGAAATCATGAAGAAATCAAATCAAACATAACAAATATAGCATGTTTAACTGTCTCTCCAGACAATAAGGGAAAAACAAATCCAAAAGTACCTTCAAATGACCTTATATATTATTGTCAGTTGCTAATTCTGAAACTTGATTTAGGTATTTCGGTTGTCAGTGTTGTTAGCTATCCCTATTAAAAAGAGGTACAGTGGTGATCAAGACTGTAGTTTAGAAAAACCGCTTTGTATTTGGTATCACAAGCAGGAGCACTTAAAAATACCAATATTTTTCCTCTTCTTCCACTCCTCTAACTCAGCACTTCCTATGTATAAATAAGTGAAATCCAAACAACTTACTCGTATAACAAGCACAGTCAAAGCCTCATCATAACCATGCCCAGGAATATCAACGGAGCAAAAAAATCATGTTCAATCATATTCTGAATATCTGTGCAACTCGTTAAAAGAAGCTTTTGTGACAAATACGAGGAAACATGTATTTTGTGAGTGGTGATGGAAAATCATCACACTTGGTTTTCAAGCTTCACTTTTGTTCATAGGAATCAATTAACTGTTTTATGCTCAGTACATTGAGATTAATAGGCTCTGGAAACTATTTGTTCTGCTCCCAATTTGCCACTTGATGTATGTGGTTGGTTACCTGAGGTCTTGTCTGTATGGATGGATGCAGACAGAAAGCCATACACACTCCATGAAGTCAGGCATAAGCCTGTTTGGGCCAGAAGTAATTTAGTCACATTAGAAAAGCGCCACATTCCAGTAAAGGGGCTTTACAAAAAAAGTGCAGAAATGTGCCAATGTGGTTACATCATTTTTGGATCAGAGCTGGCTCATATCCAGAGAGCTCAGAGCGTAAACAGATCCCATCCACATGCCTGAGGTCATATGGCATTGTTTCTGCTATTTGACAGTACAACTGTAATAATTCACAGGACAGCCACCAGGGTACAATAAAACTCCAGTGCACAGGGTCAGTACACGTCCTATATACTAACAGCTCCTAAATTATGGTATAATTTGCTTCACTGAAAATGGGAATTAACTTCAAAAGCTTAAACAAAACGTAAATTGCAGCATAGTCAGGGCTCTATAACTGTTACTTAATCAATCATATACTAATTACTAGTTATCAATGGGGATACCATGACAAACAGATACCCGATACACGAAAACAGAATTATATAACTGATTAGGATATTGATCCTTTCTTAAAGTTCAAACTATATTATTAAATTGCATAATAGTATTCTTTTTTATTTATTTATTTCTATGCTGTTCTACATGCTATTTATTTTGCCACACTAACTGTAAGAATGAGGAAATTAGGCACCTTTCAAAGCATTTGCCAACAATTAGGAACACCAAATCTTAGCCACCTCTCTGCTGGTTCAGAACCCTAAGCTGAAAAGAGAAGGTCAGCAGTTGGCTGAGTGATACCAGTAGAACTGCAGCACTTGGTAGAAAATTACATCCTGTCTTCTAAGATAGTTTCTCTCTGCTGATGTAGAAACAAGGATGGGAGGAAATGCAGTGTGTGAATTTACAAGTGAACTTCCTATACGCTTATCATACAGGTAAAAAAATAAACAAACAAAACCAATCATAATGAAGTTGTTTTCAGTATCTAGAGTAAGAAAAAAATTCAATTACCTTCATGCTGGGGAAAAAAACTAATTGGTGTTCAGATCTATTTGGTATTTGGTTGCAGTCAACAGCTCAGTGTCCAAATGGAGATCAGTGGTTACTGATTGGGGGTCCATATAGGGACCAGGTTCAATTTCTTTATTAATGACATAGGCTGTGGGATTTAGTGCACTCTCAGCATGTTTGTGGATGACACCAAACTCAGAGCAGTTGATTCACTTAAGGAAAGCTATTCAAGGGGATCCTGACAGGCTGGAGAAGTGGGCTCATGTGAACCTCATGAAATTCTACAAGGCTAAGTGCAAGGTCCTGCACCTGGGTCAAGGCAACAACAGTCAATACAGACTGGGGGATGAATGGACTGAGAGCAGCCCTGCGGGGAAGGACTCGGTGATATTGGTGGATGAAAAATTAGATGTGAACTGATGATAGGCACTTGCAGCCTAGAAAACTAATTGTACCCTGGGCTGCATAAAATGGTGCATGGCCAGCAGGCTGAGAGAGGCGATTTTCCACCTCTGCTCTATTGAGATCCCACCTGCAGTACTGCACCTAATTCTGAGGCACCCAGTACAAGACAGACATGAACCTGTTCAAACAGGACCAGAGGAGAGCTGTGAAAATTATCGGAGGGCTGGGATACCTCTCCTGTGAAGGAAGGCTGAAAGAGTTGATGTTGTTCAGCCCGGAGAAGAGAAGTCTCCAGACAGACCTTATTATGGCCTTTAAATACTTAAAGGGGTGTTATAAGAAAGACTAGGAGAGACTTTTTACCAGGGCTTGTAATGACAGGACAAAGGGCAATGGTTTTAAACTGAAATAGAGGAGATTTAGATTTAGATGAGACATAACAATGACATTTTTTATTATGAGGTTGGTGAGACACTGGAACAGGTTGCCCAGAGTTTTAGATGCCTCATCATTGGAAGTATTCAAGTTCAGGTTAGATTGGGCTTTGATCAAATCGATCTAGTGAAAGATGTACCCGCCCACAGCGGGAGGGGTGGGGGGTGGCCTAGACTAGATGATCCTTAAAGGTTCCTTCCAACCAAAACCATTCTATAAATCTGCGATTCTATAATTCTATAAGATAGCTGGTGAAAGTAAAACTAATATGCAGTAAAATAGATGCAAAACTTAATGGAAAAAGTACTCAGAGGATTATTTTCAAAATAGAAGGATTTATTAAGCAGAATTCTGCAGGGTCCTGACTGGGCTCTGGTTATATTCATATTTTTAATAACACTGGATAACAATACTCTAAAGATGACAAGCAAGAATTCTAAACTGGTTGAAAACAATGAGATTCACATTTTCTTGCGGTAAGGGCAAGTAGAATGTTCTTCACTTAAGCAACAGCCACACAGACATTAGGTAGCAATTCTTCAGGAGGAAATCTGGAGGTCACGTTGTAATCCTAACTAAACCAGACTCAGCAATACCTGGTTGTTCTCAGAAAGGTAAATTTGTGTCATCTGTGAGACATGAGGAGTAATCTATTTGAACTAACAGCTGGTTTAAGTTCTGCATCTTGCTTTGAGAATTGCTCTTGCAGAAGGTGGTTCACTTGGAGGCAATCCAGAAGAGTAAAACAGGAATTATAAAGCTATAGCAAGAGATCTACATGGAAATGCTGAGGAAATCGGAGATAATTAGCTTAGAAAAAGGCAGAGTTATGAGTGGGAGGATTTATTAAACAGGTTTTTACAAGTTTCTGTCCAGGGTGATCACAGACTTCAATTACATAAAACTTATCTACCAAAAAGAAAGCAATATTTTTTTCTTCATATCCACAATGATTAAGAAAAGAAGTGGTTAACAGGAAACATTTGTTATAAATAAAACAAAACACAACCTTTATTCCTGAACAATCAATTGATTGGTTCAAAAAGCTTTATGAGGAATTTCACTCAATGTAATGAAATCATAATCTGAATTCAGAGCATTGTGTAGACAAGGAACAAACCCCAAACTAAAACTTTTTATACTGTTTTCAGCTTGTGTGTGAGGACAAGACACACCTAAACATGCCCAGGTTTTTACCATAAAAGGCAGTATGTTGGATTTGTGTCTGGTGGGGTTTTGGTACTGGGGGAGGGGTCTATTGGAATGGCCCCTGTAAGAAGCTTCAAGAAGCCACCCCCACTCCAAGTCGACACACCTCTGGCCAAGGCCAAGCCAATCAGCACCGCTGTTATATTTAAGAAGGGAAACCGGTTGGGCAAATTCCCTTGTTTTGGGAGAGGAGTATGGCTAGAGAGAAAGAGCAACCAAACGGACACCCAGGTCAGTGAGGAAGCAGCAGGGGAGGCATGCTGGAGGCATGCTCTTTGCCACATGGTAAGATAGCAGCCTGAGCTCTAGCAGCTCTTAGAGATCAATGGGGGAGAAAAATCCTGTCTGCAGCCTGTGGAGGACCCCACGTTGGAGCAGGGAACTCATCCTAAAGGAGGCTGTGACTCTGAGGGGAACCTGTGCTGGAGCAGTCCATTGCTAGGAGGATCGCCCCAGCCTGTGGAAGAAACCTATGCTAGTTGGAGAAGACTGTCTCCTGTGGGGGGGATGACACATTGACACAGGGGAGGACTGTGAAGAGCTTTCCCCCCCAAGGAGGAAGGAGTGGCAGAAACAATGTGGAGCAGATTGAGGCTGACCGCAACACTCATTACCTGCCCCCCTGAGCCACTGAGGGGTGGAGGTAGCAGAAATGGGCCCGGGAAGAAGGGAGAGGTAGTGGGAAAGTGTATTTATTTAAAATCCAGTTACATTTATCAATGTTCTACCCTGATTCAATTAGTGAAGTGGTGGTGGTGGTGTTTACATTAAATTGATTTTTTTTTCACCCCAAGTCGAGTCTGTCTTTTGCCTGTGACCATAACTGGTGGGTGAGCTCTCCCTGCCCTTTGTGTCGACCCTTGAGAATTCTGTTGGGTTTTTTTGTTGTTGTATTTTCTCCTCCCTATCCCACTGGAGAAGGGTAGGAGATGGGTGAGCTTAAACCGTGACAAATGATACAGAATTTGCTACCTTTGGCTGTAGAATTCCTGGCCAATATAGGAGACCAGATTCAGATCCCTAAATTGCTAGTATTTTTCACCCAAGCCACCCATTTATTGGACTACAGGGTTATTGATTTTCTCCTGGAAGTAATCTCTGTTTATAAAAGAAAATAATTTTAACAGCAATAATTGGAAAGAACTTATCAGAAATCTAGTGCCTTTTGGAGAGGACAGATTCAAGATCATGCCCTTGAACATGGGCTTCCCACATCCTAGTTGTATTTCCTGGCTATTATTTACTACATCTCATTCTTTCTCTACCCAGTTCCAAAGTGAAATCCAAACTTACACAGTCCCCAAAACTTCCTGTTTAAATGATTTAAGATTTTTCAGTTAAATATTTTACTGAAAAATATCAGACCATTCTAGTGAGCAGCTCATTGAGATAAATGCCTTCATTGTTACAAAATAAGGGAAAGGTATGTAACAACCCCACCCCCACCCCCCAAATGTGCAACATAAAATCTGGTCCAAAAATAGCTTCCTTTTTTCTTTTCTTTTTAAATAAATGCCTCTGAATTAGAAATCTACAGACAAGTGTCACTATGTATAGAATGACTAGGGGAGTTCCATAGGTGCAAGAGTAGAGATACAAACATTGTTTTTAAAAGGACCAAATTTTTACAATATTTTTTTTATACAAAGCTCAGTTTAAGACAAGTTTAAAGGATTGGGATTTTGAAGAAAATCAGGTGTAGTACAATTTACTTCTACCAGATTCAAGGTTAAGCTGAAGTTTTTCTTCTACTCCTGCTTATTTAGAAGTCAGAGTCAGATAGGTGGAATGAGAGCCATGAAAATTCATATGACTCAGGATTTTAGTTGCACAAACTCAGAAATGAAGGTTTAGTTTGAGAGATGAAAATACTCTTGTTTTCTACACAGACACAGTGATGCACACATTCTTGGGTTTGGGTTTTAAAGGATTTGGTTGAACTGACTTGATTTTATTTTTTTAAACAGGTTTCAAATTCTTTCAAGTAAGGAACAGAAGAAATGACGTTAGTTATGTAAGCAATCGCAAATGGCTCAAATCAAAGATTAAAAGATAATAAAAATCATAATAAAATACTTACGAAAGAATCCATTTAATAAAATCCTGATTGGCTCACAAGGTTGCTTTGAGAAGAATGGGTTAAACTTATGTACTGAATTCCTCATTAATGAGCATTCCCTGAGTTGTGCTAATAAATGTCGTCTGTAAGAAGTTAAATTATTTTATTGGTACTTTAGTGTATCAAATCCCACTATCACTCTCTTCATTGGAAAGAAAAAGAGGTATGAGCAGTTTAGCATAGGCTTGGGATTTATTAAAAAAAGGATTATGTAATACTTCTGGAGGTTGCAAAATCTTTTAGAATAAAAAATGTGATTCATAAACTATGGTAAAAATCTCAGCAAATTATGAATTAATCAAATGATGGCACAAGATGCTTGTTTAGCAATAGATTTGATAAAAGCTCTATTTAGAAATAAAATATGCCAGCAGACTTAATACTATGTAACCTTACAGCTTGTGCACTATTCTGATGATTACTTTTGTTTATGTTCTGTGGTTTTAATACATGCTCTTCAATTAAAAGTTTAAGAAATCCATCTGTACTGTGTTGTATAAAACCTAATGCTACATTTCTGTTCTGTTTCAAAGTCTGCTTCTTTTGGACCGAGTAACAGCAAAGGTAGATTGAAATCGGACCTTTATTAAGGAGGTTTACATTCTACTGCTATTAAAAATTAATAAATCTACTGATGTTTTTAGATGAAATGGAGTTTTATATATACATAGGATAATATCTGACAAAGTTTTGAGCATGTTAAGGTACGAGTCTGTTATTCTATTGATTTTGTGGATCTGATGGAATCTAAAGTGAAAGGCAGAATTTTACTGCAGACAAATCATTAAAGAAATCTAATTCACACTTTCACCTCAAGAGGAGGATGTACCTGACCATACATCAACAATGCAGAATTCTAGTTATGATCACCAAGATACACAGGGGAAAAAAAAAAAAGAATCTGCTATCAAATGATGTGTAAGTCTAGAAAGAACATATTTATTGCTTTTTCTAAAAGATAATGTTGGATTTTTGTTGATTTCTTTCCATACACCTATGTTCTGTATTAACATTCATGGATTTTTGGTGTTGTTGTTCTTGTTCTCTTCAGTTATAGAAGACTAAAGAAAGAACAAATAATGCAAGGTAACTTGTCTTGTGCAAACCATGAATATATAATGCTGTTTCAATGTTTCTCTGCTGGTCTAATTAGCTATGTATGTAAATGAGTTACTCAATATAAAGTATAATTGTCTTTGGAAAGAGTTTTGCAATGACATCTGTTAAAAAGACGAGATCTGGCATTTAGATGTAGAAAAGACTTCAGAAAGATCTATTTTCTCTTAAATTAAGGAATTTCTATATGGTTCTTTTGTACAGAACACAGCATGCTGAAAAAAAAAATTAGAAGAAATTTCCTTGACATTTTGCAAACTCTAACACATTCCTCCAGGCACAAAGTTTATTTTTATGTCTCCTCAGCAAACTACTGTGAAAAAGACTCCAGCTGTTTTTGAAAGAAAAGCAGTATTGTTTGTTTATTTCTTGTATATGAGAACAGCTGAAAAATATGCAGGTCCTTTGAATGACATACTGTAAAAATAAGAGAAAAGTTAAAATTTTCTACAGAAAGCAGCTCTCTGTGTGCTTACAATATCAAAGAAGATTATTTCCAGAAGTCATTCTTCCATCTTTTATACCCCTTTCATTACAGAGGCCATTGTGTCCTTATAAATGGCATTTCATATTCCCTTGGGGGGGGGAAAAAAATACATATACTATTCAAAGACACAGTTTTGTGAACAAATACATGACCTTAATTTATTGTATCTATGTATTTTCTAATAAAGATTTCTTTTTTCTTCAAATACAGCCTCTCTATGCATCAGTTCATAGGAGCATAGGGAATACCATACTGGATTCAACAAGGATATAGCAAATTTAGTATTCTCTTACTAGAAGTGTCTTGAGTAGGATTTAAAATACGTTAAGTATGGCTCCAAACTAATAAAGCATGCATTACAGTTTTTGGACTTTTGATATGCTAAGGAAGTGAGCCTTCAGTTCAATACAACTCAACTGACCTATGTCAGCATCTAAAATTTTCTTTAGCACTGAGTTTTGGAACATAAAGGAATATACCTCCTAAACATTTTTAAATCTAAAATAAGCCTTATGATGGTAGAAGAAATCCAAAGCAGACAGGCTTTTCCCAAATATCTAAAAAGTAATTATTTTTGCCATAAGAAAAGAATTAAACTCCTCTCTTGTATAACTGGGGATGTTCTCTTTTATTCCTATAGCTGTCTAGTCCTTTTTACCAGGATCTTGGTCTCAGTGAATTAATTCTTTGCTCTGGTGTGACATGCTTGGTGTATTTAGCCCTAAGATAATCTAGGGGTGACACAGAAAATCACTGCAGGCTTTCCCCAGAGTATATTCTTCTCTAGTCTTGAAGGAATCAATCCTGCAATGAGAAATTGAGAAGACAAACAAGAAAAAGTGCTGGAGGCTGTCTGATAGACTGCCTTTACCTTAATAGCAGAAAAGAAACTCCTGCAAAAGAAAACTGGATTTCTGTATATCCTGTGACCCCTTAAGAAGCCCTCCAGAGTGAAGTAAGCCTCCTTTTCAAATGAGAAAGCGGTGATCCCTGGAAACACTAGGATTGCATTGCAGGTCCAAAATGTTTTCTGGAGATATTTAAGATAGAATTCATCTTACAACAGAATGTTGGGAAAAAAGCTATGCACCAGTTACATTCCATTTCAGTCTTGCTGTAAGCACTGAAATATATAATTCTTGAGCTGTTTTTCTATTCTGAAATAAATGACAGTTTAATACTTAGAAATCACAATGAACATAAAGGCTCACCCTGGGGCAATGGTCCAATTTGCTATCCCATGAGCTATTAAACCTTCCTACCCACACTTAGGTTCGTGTTATTCATGCCCACTGATCATTCATGGATCATTCTTATCTGTCATTAAAAGTACCAAATTAATTCAGGAGTTAAATTAGCCTAATATGCCTGCCATGTCTTAATTATTTCGTGTTCAGGAGGACAAAAGTTTCCTTTCTTTTATTAACATATTTCTTTATGAGAATATACAAATCCTTTACTATCAGATCATTGTGTTTTGAATGGAAAAATCAAGCAAGTATGTATATAGGCATATATGTAATATACATAATATATATTCTATAATATGTAATGCAATTCATTGTGATCTATTTGCTGAGTAAAAGGGTGTAATAATAATGCCTACACATAATGGATTGGGAAAAAAAGTACTGCATGAAACTTTACCATCTATTACATAATTCTATGACTCTAATTTAATATCCTTCTCCTTTGCTCATGTTTACTGCTGTCTCTTCAAGCTTGCACGCTCAGCCTATAAACTTCAGAAAGTGTGGTCTTTGTCTTCTAACCCTCTGTTCCCAAGTGCTTCAGCCTCCTGCTAGCATACTAGGAATTAATTAATTTATTTATATCTAGTGATGACATTCATGCTCACAGCTTTGAAGATTATACTGCAGTTAGTTCTGATATTCAGCCTACATTTTCTACTTTTTTTCCTTCAATTAGTTACTTTTAACTCTGTGTCTTGGAGTTTTCATAAGTCTTCTCCTTGAATTTAAATGGTATTTTACTACCCTTCAAATATTTGGGGATATATTCCTAACTGTGCCTAGGTATCTTTTAGCTAAATATTTTCCATTGCTTTTAGGCTTCTGCCCTAAACCATTCACTTCAGTGTCTTCATTGTGGCTGCTCTTCTCTGAAGTCTGCGATGTACCATGATCTTTCTGATATAAAAATTAAAGACTTGTAACTGTATAACCAGTTCAGAAAAAAACAATAAATTTAGGTCAGAAGCCACATTTTCAGTCTTTGCTTATGTAGGGACCTTTTGTTTGCAGTTCCAGATCAATATTAGATGGTTCTTCCTCTCTGCAATCACCTCCAAGTATCACTTGTGATTACTACTTTCAGGATTTCCCCTTCCCATTTTATTTTAATTTATTCCCAAGACAGAGCATTCGCTTACAGTATTCTGAATTCTGTTATCATATGTCCTGCCCACATGTCTAACTGATATAAGCCTTTTTTATTTTCTCTCAGACCCCACTAGTACTTGCATTTCCTCCTAATTTATTGTTGAACTGCAAATTTCAGGTAGAGTATTTCCTTTGTTAAATCATTACTCAAGATGTAAGTCCAAACATGAATTCAAGCAGATGTCAGTACCTCATTGCTATTAATTTATAGTGTTTTGTATAGCTCACAGTCCACTTTTACAAACTATGTGAAAAGCTAAGCAGACATGAATTAAGTTTTGAAGAGACACAATAGAAGACTGAATAAAATCCATACATATGCACATACGCCCTCATTTAATACTTTCCTTTCATTCCCCCATTTTACAATTCCCTAAGAAAATAGAGTAACATATATAGAATTAGAATAAATCTAATAATACAGAAAGTCATTATAATTATTAACATTTTGTTATTTCCAAAGTTAGATACTTTCAGCTTCTTTCCAAAACGTTACTAGTCTAGAAGCTAGATTCTCAAAACACCAAAGTTAACTAATTTCTTGTTAAATTTTTAAAATTATTATAAAATCCCGTGTTATTTACCTAGTTTAATAGTCTAAAATGCCTATTCCCTATGCATAGTCAGATTCCTGTGTACTCAGATATCCCACAGATGACCTTATTTCTCATTTGTCAAGTTTTTCTTACTTTTTAATTGTTTCCAGCTATTTTAAATAAGATTAATATCATTCCCTCCAGCCTTTCCGGTATTTGTTTTTTCCCTATGATGTTGTAAGAAAATCCTTATTATCTTAACCCCTTTGGCTAGCATTAATCTATTTTCTCTTTTTTATACTGCCTTATCTTTTTTTTTTATATTGCCTTATCTTTCCCCTACAAGCTTTAACTTCGAATATTCTTGTCTGGCTGCCTCTTCTCTTTCCCCTTTCCAGAACATTATTCAATAGTGATTCTTTATCTTGTCTTTCAGTGCCAGAAGCTACCAACAGCGTGGTACAGCTGTGACATATCACAAGCAAAAGGGAAGGCACACAAACGTGCTCTCACTTTGTGTAGGTGAGTGACATAAAATTCTGTAAGAAACTTCATTTTTTTTTTTAAGACAACCTCTTGGTAACACTGAGCCTGACTCGCTAAATACCAAGCTGTTTCAAAAATCTATATATTAAGGCTGGCAGAGGCATAATTATTTTTTGAGAGCTTTCTCTAGAATTTTTTATTAGCTATTCTTCAGATTAAATATTTTGGCCAATCTGTACACTGTCAGTGTGTTTTAGATAATTTTCCTCCTACTTAGAATACAGTGATATTAAACATGTTAAAGAATAGCTAAAAAACCATGGACCATAACCATGGCTGACAGAAATAACAAAACTCACTGACAACATAGATACTAGCTCCGATGACGGGTCTAGCTATTTGCTGAATAGTGACATATGTACAAACTATTAAGGACTGAGAAACCCTCTACTATGAACCAAAGAGAAGACTGAAAAAAAATATACAATTCATCGTTAGTTTTACTCTGAGCAAGGGGTTGGACTATACGACTTTCAGAAGTCCCTTCAAACCTAAAGTTATCTATGAGTCTATTTCACATAATTTTAAAATTATTTTGGAATTTATTCACAAAAACTGTCTGAAAGTAAAATGTTAGCCTTAAGGCACCACCCTTAAAATCTTTCAGGGACTGCCATCAGTGCTAGAAGCTAAGTTGCAACAGAAAAGTCATCCAGATAAATGTTCTCACCCAGCTGGTATTGTAAATGATTCAAGCTTCCAACCTCAATTCCCAATGTTTTCCAGGGTTTCCCATTTCTAACTTTACAATTATTTTCTATCCATTCAGATCAGAATCTAAAAAGAAAATGCAAAGCTCGTATGTTTAAAAGTATTTTTTCGAAATGGAGAAATATATAAGGACTGCTACAAACAACACCAGCACTTTGTTAATTTATTTCATTAGTGTTGAAATTGTTCAGGGTAGCCTCAGAAGCCAGATCCTGATGTTCTCATAAACTTCCCAGACTTACTGATGGAGGTGTAAATTGCCTTTTGTTAGCTGTATATCAACAATTTCTACAAAAATATAGGAAGTAATCCAATGTACATATAAAGGAATAAGAAAGACACCATCTATACAAATGTATTAAAAAAAATCCTCAGAAGATACCGGTTAACATCATGAGGAAATTTGTTTAAACATTATAACTGCGTATTTCTCAGTGAGATGGCATTGATTTGTTCCAGATTACCATGGATTTGTACATGAATGGAACACAAAAAATTGTTAGTATTATAAAACTGAGCGCTGTGTTCTTGTCCTTATCATGTGACTAATGAGTGGTATGCACAAAAATAAAACTTCTTGGAAAATAGAAATGTGTGCTCAAAGGCTGTAGGGGACACCTGTGTGGACAGAGACATTTATCATACATAAATGTTATGATATCTGGCCAGAGTTCAAAATTCATGCTACTAAATGTTCACCTGGGAGAACTAGGACAAATGTGCCAAAGCCAGGTTGACTAAAACCAGAGGGGTAACTTATAGCATTTTCTTGAATAAAACAAAACAAAACAAATAAAATAATGCTGTGATTCGTCGTTAAAGCTATTCAGTGATACAAATTACAATTAACTGAATAAAGACAGCTCAGAGAGCAAGAGTGCTCCCAGCATCATTGCCACTCAAAAGCACATAGATCTAAAATTGCCCTGAAAAGGTCATCAGTCCATCTGTTTCTTTGGCAGAGGTGACAACCAGCCTGCATGGATTAATCTCTCCTAACAGTATTTAACATTTCATAATCCTCAAACCAAAAAGAGACAATTGCATAAAAATCCGGGGATAATATAAACCATTTCTATGCTATTGCAGACACAATGGGCTAGAAGGAGCACAGTCGTTATTCTGGGGTAAAAAGCACTGTTTTCAACAGTTTCAGACAAGCTAGATCTTCCAAATGGAAATGTAAGCAATTTCTTATATCACTAGACTCAATTCTCTCTATGTAGGCAGTTATTTCAATTTCTCTGAGGTTACAGTGTGGTTTATTACAAATAATGTAAACAAAATGTACAACATATATTGAACTATTTATTTTAATAATTTAGTTTTTTACACATTTGTACTCATAAACGGAAGTATTTCAATGTTGTTTGTAATTCATGTAATTTCAAAGGTATGGTCATGTTTGAGTAGACTTCAGTGCAGTTACACACAGCAAATCTATTAAAAACATAGTAATCATTTGTGATAGTGGAAACACTGCAATAAGAAAAATAAAATCTTGATTAAATAACACCTGTACCTTTGTCTTTCTTACACTATGAGTAACTAACTTGTAACTGGACTTTTATCTAAACAGAATAAAGAATGTTTGCTATAAATAAAATTTAGAAGTTTTACTGAGAATTTCATTTTTAAGAGTGTGTGTGGCTCTTTCCAGTAGTTCTTGAGGTTAAACTGACAAGAACCCAGAACCAGAGAACATGACAGACTCCCCGGCTCACCTTCTTCTCTTCAATCCTACTCACGTCAGTGGAAATGAAATACTAATGTAAGCAAAGCTGGATAAGACACATCATGAAAATCTTCAAGGTTATTGCAAACATTAACTCACAATATTTGTACGTGGTCTAGATACCTGCTTTGGTATCTAAAAGGGGACTGAGCAGAACTGGAAGCTTAGTTTTAAGTAAGTGGTGCAGGTGGCCTGGAATTAGCTCCTGAAATGCCTATGTGGGCACATCCCTGATCCCAATGGGCCTACATAAAGGCTTCCAGGACTGCACACTGTTCCCTCTTTGAGCCTGACTGGGGCCCTAGGTGTCCACATAAGTCTGCTGTGCACCAGAAAAAGGCATCTAACTTGCTGGTGACCAAACTTCTAGGCATTCTTGGGCAACATTATATATCTGAGAGAGTACTGAGCTGAACCCCGACTTTTCGCTCACTTTTCTTAAAAAATACAGGCTATGGAAAAAGATGGAATATGCCTTTCACATACAAAGATGCTACTTAAAGTAAGTATCTCTTAAGGAGGAGGACATAAAAGTTCATGGTCATCCTTAGCCTGAGAAAACTTAAGCACATATTTTCTCTTTCCTGGGATACTGCCCTCACTAGGAGGCAAAGGGCTCATGTTAAATGTCGGTATGTTCTGATATTCCTGTGAAACTAGAGCACTGCAAGAAATAAGAAAGCAAGATTTACGAGGTCAGCAGAAGCAACTCAGGGGAAACCCCACTCTCTATTGGTGGTTAGTGCTTCCTGACTGAGGGAATACTAGGCTCTGGGCAACATACACATTTAATTCACATCCTAGCTTAACCCACTGCAATTTGGTTGCCTGCCTGCACTCTACCATCACAGCAGTAACGGGGCTTTGCAGGAATGAATGGGGCATGGGCTGGAAGGCATATCCTGCCTTTTTGACTGAGTCTTTTTTTGTGCATAAAACCAACGGAGAAAACTGATGGAAGCTGATGGCACAGAGCAATGGGAGAAAAGAAACACATTTGAAGAGAATTCATTACACAGAGGCATCATGTGCAAAGTAAAGTGTAAAGCTGGGAATACTGGACTCCACAGACCTTCAACTTCAACTGGTTGTGTTACCGAAGTGATGAGGACACAAATTAAATGAGGACAGGGTATTAAATACAGGGATTCTATTTCTTTGTCCAAGCCTGTGCATTTCTTGGACTAGCTGAAATAAAGACTATTTTTTCTTTTGTTTTGAGTTTTTTTCATTTTTAATTCCTACACAGCTTCTGTGTTTGTTTACTTCACCTATTTTATGCCCCAGAAGGGATAAACTGTAAGCTTAGAGTACTAATAAGACTGGAGTTCTGTGAAAGTGCAAGCTTCTGGGAAATCTGAAGGTTTAGCTGAAAGGACAGTATAAAGAGCTAACAACCTAGAGACAAGACAAAGCACAGGGAGACCAAAGGAAATTAAAAAAAAAAAAAAAGCAAACCCCCATGCTTAGAGCCATTATAATTTCAGGGGAACCTTAAGGATGTATAAACCTCGTGTTATGAGCTGCAAACCAAGAAGCCTGCTTAGTATTTAGCTGTGAGCTCCATCAGGGCAATGTGACAATGTCTAACAGAGCACTACAAGTTACAAATACCAAACAAGCTGAAATGGACTTTGTGGCCTGAGGGTTTGTCTTATGAGAGGAGCAGTGTGTGATCATCCTTCAAGTTAGCATGCACATAATGTATTCTCTGATCATCACAGCACTTTGTGTCTTCGCCAGCATATCACTACCACCATGTGCCATGCATGTCTGTCAAAGGAACAAAGGAGAATACCAGGGGTCTTTTTGCCCGCATGCCAAAGGGATCCCTGTCCTGAAATGGCAGCATTCCCAACTATATCACAGTACCAGACACCATCTTGGTTTCATATCGCAGTAGTGTCTTTCAATAGAAGAGATTTGGCATCTCCGGTATTTTTTTCCACAGGAAACCTCCAGTGTACCCTATGCCTAGCCTCCATTGTTTCATTTCTTAGGCATTTTGAATTAATCCATATAACAGACACAAATATTTTCTAAATTTTCATCTTTTCAGTTGATTTGGAATCTAATTTTAGCCCTATGTAAAGGTCCACATAGAATTCTTTTCAGAATACCACATTGATTCTCCTAAATTTGCCATAAAAGATAACAGTATTCACCCTTAAAATGTACAAAGACTGTACACAGTCACGAAACATAAGCTCAAAATGTATAATGATAACTGAGCTGGGAGGCCAGACTGAATGGAAAAGACTTTTAAATGCTTGGTTGGTATCAGCTGCATAAAAAAGATCCATGTTAATAGGGCTATGCAATTCACAATGTTCTGTGCTGATAGCAAAATAACTTGTATTTTTTAACTGAGATCTTTCTTAGCCAGAAAAATAGCAATCAGATCATTGAAAAGACGCACAATTATTTTAGTGCAAAATGATCTTCCATACCCAACTGTTTGAAGGGAAATACTGTGGTCAAAGTACACGTGATAGAAAACAGACCTTAGAAATGTAAAAAATCCTTTGACGCTATGCCACAGCATTATTGTAAGATACTCAGGAAATCTACCTCTGAAATCTAATAATTGCTAGATAATGTTTCAGTAGATCACCAAAATATCCTATGGTCTTGCTTTTGCAGTTCTCATCTCATTCCATCTAAGTAAATTATACATTCTGTTGTTAAGATGATCTTTTTGTCGTGTTTTTTGATAACATTTACTATGTATACTTGCATCCTTTGGGGCAACATATTCTTCCACAGCTCCTAATACAAGAAATATTATCTTCCAATACTTCATAATTTAATGCCTTCTCCTTCTTAGGAAGGAACTCCCTGACAGTGGCTGTCATCTTAAATGACTGTCAACTTTGTTGTATTTTGTGTCCAAATACGTATCACATATTTAAAATGTTTGGTGAATGGAAAAATTTAGAGATAAATACAAGCCCAAATTTACACAGACCCAAAAATTAAGTACCATCTATTCCTTCAGTAGTTGTGTCAGTCATAGACAAACATCAGTCAGCTGCTCCTAAAGCAATTCCTGTTTTTAACCAGGTGTATCTAGTGTGATACCATTTGTTCCATATAAATCAATAAGGTGATACTAGTTTCTCTTTCATCTAATGAAAAAAAAAAAAGCGCAGGCTTTAGAATGCTGAAATTTTGGAACAAACTGCATGGCAGCTACTGGACACATTCCACAGAAAGGAAAAAACTAAAAGTACAACGATAATAGCCAGTGTCATTGTTGCTGATTAATTCTAAATGTTTTTTAGAGTAGTTCCGTATCCCAATAAATACAGCACCACCACTGCCATTAAAAAGCCTCGAGACACGTCAAGTATTGCCTGACCTTGTTCTTCCTGGAGCTTTGTTTAGCTTGTTTATTCAGCCAGCTATTGCCTGATTTAACTCTTGCTTATCTTCGTATAAACAGATTCTTTTTATGGACAGTAGCAACAAACAGTTATGCCGTAGAGAATGACAAACTCATTACATGGATGCAATGCAGAAAGAGAACAGTCATGGCAATGAGAGAATGGTTTGAGAGCAGAGGTGTCCAAGCAGGAGACACTGGATGCAATGCAGGGGAGAACAGCTCTGGCAGGGTCAGTGAGGGGCAGAAGAGAGCACTGGGGAACCCTGAGCTAATGAAGAATGCACTGATGATCAGTTAAAGCAGTGCAGACCTGGAAACTGGACAAAACTAGGTTCTAGGATAATAAGAACAAAGAATATTTATCCAACTTGAATAACACAGTACAAATATAGAAAATGTATTATTATTTTATTAATAATATTTATTAATATTGGTTTATTTGATAGTAGATTATTATTGTTACAATTAATTTATTTGATACTATTTAGAGAAATTATTGTTAATAGTAAAATAATGGTTTCCTGTTCTAATATTAATTAGATATATTTATGGTACCCACATTTTCAGTGGAGGGTATTTACTGGAAAACCTGCCTTTATTTAATTTCCATTTACATCAATAATTCTGTTGATTCAATAAGATCAATTATGTACAAGTGAACACAAAAGCAGGAATTTAGTCATGTCTGAAAAATATTTAGATGCTACATCCTGGCACACTTGGGCTCCCCTTCATGTCTTATTTATGATATAAATTATTTTATTGTAAAGTTACTGTATGCATTATGTTGTCAAACTAAAATCTATTTTTTGCAACAATTCAGATTTCACATGGACAAAAATCCATTATCCAAAAACTTAAAAGCATGGAATAGAAGATAAATGTAAGAGTCCTTCATTCTCTTCATATATTTCATCTGCAAAAGTCAATAAAATCACACTTTCACTTCAAGCACCAGAAAATAACTGAAGACAATATGAATTTTATTTTCATCAGAACTGTGGGGAAAAAAAATCTTTCGGGTTTAGCAGTGATGGCATAATCTCCGAATTTTAAGTACCTGTATGATACTGATTACTGAGCAAACTATAAACTTTTGACATATTTATCCTCATAATATCACCAGAAGGCAAAGCAGTACTATTATAACAATACCACGGGGAAAGGAAGTGATGCACAGAAGCTGTATTTATGAAAGAAATCCAATAAATGTACGTGTCTTATCATCACTTCTTATCATCCAAACTGACAACCTCCAAAATGTTCATCCCTGGGCAGCCCACACCTGCTGGTGTATATGTGCACAAGGTGCACACAGGGGTCTAGGCATTGCCGTAGCTGTGAGAAGTAGCAAACTCCTGAGAGTCACTTGCACCTATTTGTCAGCAGGGACAAATCCAAAAGGTGGTCTTGGATCACACTTGCTTGATCAAGCTTAATGCAAACCACAGCCAGAGATGTCATCCTCCTTTTATAATGGCATCCTTTTATAATCTTCTGTGTATACGCTGCCAACCCAGACCTGAATGCCCTGTAAAACAACTGCAGCACCTGGAGCAATCTGGCTCAGTGGCTCTGCTTCTCAGAAGGTTCTGTCTGGGCAAGGAACAGGAATTTTCTTTATTTTTCCCAGATTTTAAGCTGTGCCAATTTTTGTGTATAAATTAAAAATTCAGAGGACTAAAGAGAATGAATATGTAATGATTGGAACACTCATTTATGAGACAGGAAAATATCAGTTCCAGGCCTGGCTCCAATTGTTATTAAGTGGATTACATACTCCCAGGACAATAATTATCAAACTTTTCTTCTGATCATATTTCTGATTCAAGAGGTAAAACTCATAACTATTGCATTTATGAACCCAAATAATATCATAATCAGATGAAGCCCTATGGCCCTATACATAATTCCCACAACTTTATCAGGTGTCAGGATTGGCTAATATCCCAGCCTTGGCACCCTCCTCCCTTCCAAGGAGAGTGAACCTTCATGATACCCTCTATGTTATTAGTGACTTCCTAGGCATTTGGTGCAGACGGGACCAGCTGGACTAGGCTCTGTATTCACATTACACCTGCAGTGCTGAACATTTTTCGTCCTCTCCTTTGCCAGTGTGAAGCACATCTATCAACCTTCAAACCTACGAGTATGTGTGCCAATCACTGCAGATCTGTATGTGGCCAATGCCACAGAACAAACAAAACACTTCCAAGGATAAAAACATAAATAATATATATTTAATATATGCCTAGCTTTGCAGACAATTGAAATATTCTATGCACACAGTACAGAAGGGACTGCAAAGAATATATTCATGGGATAGAGAGGCAAACACTATATAAGAAAAAGTGAACCATTTAGGAATCAATTAAATATTCCACATGAATCTTCAGACTTAAGATTTTTCAAAAGCCTTTCAGGGAAAAAGTGTTCTTGCATGAAGCACGTATAACATTATTCCTCGTGACCAATAAATAGCATGAATTCAATTCCCTGATTTTCTAATCTATAATTTAAGCCCTTTATAGCTCCATTACAGGAATGAGCTCCACGGGCTTTTCAGTCTCATCCCCGAGCACCCTGTGCACACTTTCATAACAACCTGCCTGCTCTTTAATGGTCAGCAGGAAGCCCTGGACAAACTTGCATCTTGGACTCTATTTTGAAGGATCCACCGGTAATACTGTAACCATACCTGGTATAGCTGCCTCGAAACACAATATGACATAACTGGCTGCTAACATACACCAAAAAAACCAGACAAGTTTAACATGCATTGACCACTTTTTGCTACTTTTTTTTTCCTAAGCAAATCTAAACCTGGCTGAACCAGCACGACTATTCCTCTGCAGTTCTCTCTTGTGCCTTGTTTTGGTATGGATGGAGGCTGAGCTGGGCCATCATAGTACACTCTTCCAACACCAAGATCATCCAACTGAAAAATTCCAGGGTGAATAGTTTTCTGTTTGGCTGGTATACTGACAAAGCTCAGCAAAGGGAAAGGAGTGAAGCCAGAGCCATCTCAGCAGCCATGGGGTCTCAGATTCTCACAAGCAACTTCTGATAATATAACTCTGTTGATGACACTGGGTAACAAATTCCCACTTAACATGAAGTATTTCCAATGCTAGTTAGAAGTGGTAAGGTGGGAAGTCCTGTTAATCATTTTCCACAGTTAAGAGTTGGAGAATTGCTCTTTTGATCCTTCACCCTCCCATCTTCCTTTGGCGAAGATGTTCAACAGTACACTACTATCAGCTATGGCTGAAAGTTGTAAATCATGCCATAAACAAACACCATCTCTGCATAACTGATGAATGAGCTAACAGTACACTAAGAACAACAGGAACCAAAGTCAGCTCCCAACGTGTTTTATATCTCCTGAAGAATAAAAGGAGCAAATTGGAGAAAACTGCCAAAAAAAGCATACACAGTGTTCTCTCCATTGACATCAGTGTTATATCAAGCTACAAAAAGAATGGATAGTATTCAAAGTTTACACTTTCGATGTGGTTTTGCCATTTCAAGGAGATATAAGTAAAATTTGAACTGAAAATAGCTTGCTTCCAAATTTCAGTTGCATACATTTTCAGCACCATTAAAGAAATACTACTCTGAGTCTGTCATAGTCCTTGTTTCCCCTTCAGATAACGAAGCAGAACAGAAATGAGAAACTGAAGTAAAGCGCATGAAGAGATAGGCTAACTAGTTAAAAAGGAAAGAAATGCAGCAAGCAGTTACAAAATTGCTTTGTTTAAAGTGCATCTGCTTCACTATACCAAATGTCAAGGATGGCTTCAACAGTAAAAGTACAGAGAAAAAAAAAAAAATTAATTAATAGGAATTATGAAATAATTTTCTTTTGGTAGAAGGAACACATGCTATCACTGTTTCACATCCCTTTTGTGGGCTTTAATCTAATATTCATTTAGACCAAATTATATTGATATCATGAGGAATTTGCCTTGAGTAAGGACAATAATTTGGCCTTTGCAGAGTAAAGTAACAACACGGGTCTCATACACTGTTATTATAGATTGTTTTTATTAATTCTGCTGGTGGTTAGTCCATCAGAAAAATTATGTCAGTAATTTGACAAAAACTTTATTTTTAACTTCTCTAAGAGATTAAGAAAGCTGAGAATGACTTTGAAAAATTTGACTGTCTTCCTCTTGAGATTTAACTAGCATCAGAAAGGGCTCAAACTCTGAAATATTCATAAATCGGTGATGCATAATTTGTAAAGTTGTACTTTATATCATATACAACTTCCTCTATCCTAAAGAGCATTTTATATTTCTTGTTAACAGAGAATGCAAATAATGCTCAATGGAATTCTGCAGTGACCTTTGTTTCATTACAATTACTGCATATTTATAAATGAATAACAACTTCAATTTGAGAACTGCAACAACTTTGAGTTGGAATCCTTTGATAAAACACAACTGAATAAACTTCATAAAATCAATTCCCTAAGAAGAGAAAAAGAAAGTCTCCTCTGAAAATTCCCCTGTGTATACCAACACACAAAGCAGATTCTTCTATGCTTTTGCAAATTAGAAAACTAAACAAAACAGCAATATGGATAGATGTGAACAGAAGAGGATAAATTGCTTTAAAAAGAGCACAGGAGAACATATTAAATGTAATAGATCATATAATCACTGTATGAGACTGCTGTGGTTCAGGATTTGGTGTGGTTTCGGCAACCAGGGGAGGAGGTTGCCACCTTTGTCTGGCGCGGTGTTGGTAACAGGGCATGGGGCCGCTAGTGCGGCTCCTGTAAGGGCTTTACGAAAAGAGCCCCACCGGCTCTAATTTCATCCCCACCTCTGGCCAGGGCGGTGTCAATCAGCAGCTCTGCAAATAAGCCCGTTTAAGGGGGGAAACACTTTTAACTTCTGGCATGCTGTTTTGTTTTGAAGGGTGTAGGACGAAAGGAGAAGTGACCATGCGGTTACTGAAGTAACCAGGAGAAGTTTGCAGAATACACGGCAGGACAGTGATTTTCTTCCTTTGGTCTGTGGCAAGTGGACTGACTCATCAAGCACTGGCAGGGGAAAAAACAGATGGGATGCAGAGATCCATGATGAAGAGAATACAGGATGTGGAGGCCCGGGAAGCCCCTGGAAAATGTAGTGACTTTGAGTTTTGGCACTGGGTCATCTCGGCGCTGGGAGAGTCGACCCTGGCAGCAGACCCCCACGTGGGCCGGTGGTGCTCATGCCAGACTGTCTGCTGTAGGAGGGATGCCACATGGCTGAAAGGACCTGTGAGGCATGTGTTCCATGGCGCAAACAGCTTGAACATCATGGAGAGAGAGTTAAGACTGTCTGTACCCCCCCATCCTGTGTTTCCCCCTCCCCTCCGGCACCAAGTATGTGGCGGGTGGGTAGTAAAGCCGGGTGCGGGAAAACAGGAGGGGTGGGGGGAAGGTGTATTTAAGATCTTCTTGTTCTCTCTTTCTGTGCTACTCTAATTTAATTGATGATTTGGTTTTGTTGTTTGAATTAAATTTATTTTGTTTCCCCTAGTCGAGTCTTTCTTTTGCCTGTGACCGCAAGTGGTGTGTTTAGCCCTCCCTCATCCCTTGCCTTGACCCTTAAGTAGTTGTTTTGCCTTGTCCTCCTGGAGGAAATAAAACAGCTGTGTGGCTTTAGTCACTGTACATGTCTAAACAGCGACAGATATAAATGTAGAAAATATAAATACTTAGGTATAAAACCCTGAATAACAATAAGAAAAGCGGCACCTGCTTTATCTCATAATAATTCCATGTAATGTCACTGAGACCCAATAACTGAAATCCCACTATATAAACAGAATCACCATTAACTTCTGCTAATAGCTGTTCTACATGTGAACACTTCTACATCTGTCAAAAGTACAGGCAAATCAGAGGACAAGGTCTAAAATACTGTAAACATATTGTATATTCTGCCCACCCAGATAAAGTGTAATCAAAGTATTTGAAGACAAAAGGCACAGCTTACTGGTATGAGAAAGGCAAACAAAAAAGGCATAACTGCTCTGAAATATTTCATGGTGCAGGACTCGGTACCATTGAGTACTTGGTCACTGGAGCCGGGAGCAAGAGATCAGAATTCTGATCCTAATTGGGATACGCTTTGCCTTTGGTCTGAACACTTAATGTCTTTATATACCTTCCACGTTCTTTATCACTGGTTCCTATTTATATCCTGTGCTATTTAGAGTGAATGTCCCCAGATGAGAGCAGGTCTCCACAATGTCTGATGCGCAATAATGCACATAAATAGAGGTTTAATTTAAACAAGATGTCAGTCTGGGGAACCACAAACCTGGGTTTGGTTATAACACTGCTTCCAATATACTATTTCATGGAAGCCATTAATGTGTTACGCAAGCAATGAGCTCATGAAAAACTGGTATTCAGATCCTATACAGTACATTTGTGATCTTGCTGAAGGCAGGGCAAACACTTGACTGCAGTAGATTGACTTTCCCACAAGATAATATGCTATCTTGTTAGTGTGAGAAGTGCTGGACAAAATACTGACAGAATCTGTGATACCAAAGAAATTACTCCTCAGCCACGTATATATAACCAAGTATATTTACTAATAAAGCATTTATATAACTGGAAGCAAAGCCATTTATATAGGCTTTTCCTACTGTAAAGGAAATTGTCTGGGTATTTTCCTTTTTGAAGGTAACAGAAAATTCACTAATTCACTGGATTGATCTAAAACCCACCAAATTCCATGCACATACGTGAAGTACTGATTACTCTTGCACACAAACTTGTAAACTTCACATCAAAAGAAGTTTCATAGTTTACTGAAGCAAATCAGGTGGAAGTGATGAATACAGCACAAACTGAAGTACAATCTTTAGTGATAATAGTATATAATCCTGGAAAACAAAGGTAGGGCTTATTGATTAAAAGAGATTCTGATCATGAATGCTTTTCCTACAATGCATTGCTTCAAAAAAAAAAAAAAAAAAGAAGAAATCAAACTTGCATGTCTCTGATAAAGCATCCTATTATGAGTGGTCCACAGTGACCCAAATATGTACTAAGAATATAGATGTTTAGGGTGATCATTTCCTTTTAGAAAAGTGAGTCACAAAAAGGGCATTCTATGAAGCACAAAAGAATCCATAGATTTTGAAACATTTCCTTCAGCTGGGAAGCAGACCTGTTAAGAAGAAACACAATGTCTCTAACTGATTTTACAAACATTTCTATAATGATTTTGGCCATGAATATTTTACAAGGAACCGTATTCATGTAAAAAATTATTTAAAAGTGAAATTATTTTTCTTCACATTCTAAATTTTCACTGAGATCAAACTGCTTATACCAATGTGGTAACGGTTCATAACCGCTCATAACCTGCATGGTAGAAGGTTGTTTTGGTATATCAGTTTTAAGGTTTTAAACAATATCTTATAAATCATAATGAAAAATACCTTTCACACAAAATTAAAAAGTTCTACTATTAGTGCTAGTCTTCCTTGTTCCCCTTGAACTCATGGATGAAAGAACAACTGCAAGCAGCAGGATATAAAAACTACTAAGTGTCTTCCGAATATGTTACTGTACTCATTCAATATTCTTGGCAACAGATTTATTTTGGATTTTCTAATTTTTTCTTTAGTCTCAAATAGTTGTTTCATGCTAAATATCTCTGTAGAAGTGTATGGTCATTCCATTTTGTAATTTTATGACATATTATTACTGCCCATGACTTTCTGACTAGAGATGTCCAGCCTACTCAGCCAGGTAGTGACTTCTGGATATGAATATTATAAATTCATCTTAAATGTGGGCAACAGGAGGTGAGCATTCATTGAATGACATATAAATAAAAGCGTGTATGTCATGAAAGTTTCACAAAACCATCTGCATCTTACATCTTACCATTTTTTTATCAATGTGTCATAAATTATTGTTTTAAAGGACATTTATTATAGTAAATCCTCTGTTAAAACATCTCTGCTGTTTTCAGATCCGAAATCAGGCGGAAAAAATGGCTGCTGAATACTGAGATGCTGGTACACAGTGAGCTGTTAGAATTTGAACAAAGGAGACCAACACTATACTTCTAGCCTATTTAAGAATCCTTACTAAAATTATTTTAGACTAGCTGATCAACATATACAAGATAAAGTCTGGAACTCCAAATGCCAAGATTTAATTAAAGTGAATATCCTCTCTCTTCTTTTCTTCTGATAGATGGAAGTAAGCGGACAAAAGGATTATTTTCATTGTTTTATGAGGGCCCCTCTCAATATGGAAGTAAAACACACAGAAAACTTTCTCTTAGTTTCTATCGAAGTAACTGTTCTAAAACCTCACAATACTACTACGATTTTGTAATGGTCACAATAAGAAAAAACATTTTTGGATTCTTATTGCCATCATTCATAAAATTGTGTGGATCAACTACATGCAAAGCTTTACAGGTCCCCTACATTTGGAACTGAGCCCTGTCTTATTGACAGAAACTTCATGAGATACTTCAGTCACAGCACTGAAGATCAAGAGGACAAATTTCCCTGAGCCCTTAAATTCAGCACCCTACCAGAGCATTCATTGAGATCTATTTGCTAGTGTTTTGATCCAGGCTAAGCATTTCCAATGTAAGGCTACAGAAAAGGATCAAGATACAATGAAACTGGCTCTTAGTGAAAATGTGGGTATTTTCAATATTGCTTTCATCAGTGACACCACAGATGATCTGCCTGTCGAAGAAATGCAGATTATACCCCATATTTCCAAACCATTTTATTAAAAAATAATAGTTACAGCTTCCTTTTTTGACCTAGTTCCTTTTATTGTTCAACACTTCAGCACTTTTAGAAACAAAATCATCCATTGTATACTTGTCACATCTTTTGTAAAATGCAACACTTCTTTAAAAAGGAAAAACACAGACTTTCATCCATTTTCCTAAGCCATTTGTCATGTTCAAAATTGTAAAACTCTTCAGAGGTTCAAAAAAGAACCAGCAGGCTTTAATCTAAATACTCTCTATTTACATTATGGTTCTGAAATGTGACTAGAAGTAGTTTTGGGAAAAGATTCTGCACTTCCTACAGTCAAGCTTGATGAAAGCAGTTCTGAAGGATGGGAGGGTATGCATAGTGCTGTAGAAAGCTGTCAGGTCTTTGCAATTCCTTTCCAAAAGTCATTGCTAGGCAATGTCAGTACCAAATCTCAAAGTAATACATGAATTCATAAAACACAATCTTACCAAGTCCAGAGCATTCTCATAGTGTTAGGCAAACTCCATTCCTTTAAAACTCCACTCATACTAACAAAATTGTACTTTCAGTTGCCGCTATAAACTCTAACAACTTGAAATCATTCTCTTAGTTCTTGGTCAACCTTACGCTGACACAAGTGATGAATTGCATTATGTTTGTGGCAGAAATGCTCTACATTTTGATTCCTGAATAAAGCCTCCAACTGAACCACAAACCAGCTTTAGACATACACATGCACAGACTAATGTTCTTGATAAATGCAACTATATCCACAGAAAGCAAAGACTCAACACACCTCTCTTGCAGATTTTTAGCCTTCTGAGGAAAATGAAAAGATGCTTTAAACACTGAGTGGAAGACAAAGAGTGTACTACTACGAAGAAGTACCACGAGGCTTAATTTGCTGACTATAACTTTTAGTAACAATCTAGATAAACAATTTCCAAGTGTATTAAATAAAACATTGAAATAATTGTATTACTGTTAAAATTCTCAGCGACACACACACACACAAAAAAAAAAACCCACTAAATACGGTTAAAAACAAGTGAAGGAAACCTTCCATCTACCAAACAGAATTTCCACCCCCTCTAACAATTCCGTTTCTCAAGCTCATATCCAGGAAAACCCACAAACAGGGACAAGAATTAAAACACATCTGAAACTGGAAAAAAAACACGTTTGAAACGTGTTTCAAAATTTAACAAAAAAGGCGCAAGTGTTGCCCCGAGCCTCCTCTGCCCTTTCCACTCAGCACACTCAGAAATAGGTGCTTTAGCTGGCAGACACGCACCCCCCGGAATGCCGTTATTTCGGCGGGCGCCGTGAAGGGCCCCGACGGGCTGCGCCCCGCTCCGTGCCTGCGCTCCTTTTCCCCAGCCCCACCAACGAGGTGGGGCCTTAGGGTGCAAACCAGCACCTGGGCGGGGGAAATTCTCTCCTGCCGTGGGACTGACTCCCGCACCGCTGGGGTCGCGGAGAAAAGCGGAGCCCCGCTAGAATTGCGCGGGGCTTCTAACGCGCCGCGGCTGCGCCTCCTACGCGCCTTTGGGTCTGCGGCGTTTGTTTTCTAATGGGCTCCGTGGCTTCCCCTTGTCCCCCATGACACACACGACGCAGGTGGAGGGTGTGCACGCAGCGCCTCCCACCTAACTTTTAGGGCCCACTTAGGGGCGGTGTGAGCCCCCACGCCGCCGCGCAGCGCCCTGGGCGGCGGGATGCGGCGGCCGGCTCCGCGCAGAGCCCGCGGCTCCCGCCCGGCCCCGGGCTCCGCGGCCGGGGCTGCCTCCACCTCCCAGGGCGCTAATTAGCTCTGAACGACGTTAAATGCCATCCCTGCCGCTGCACAGGCTTCTCCGGAACTTTTTTACCGGAGACGAGCTGCCCCGTCATTCCGGATCGCTCTGTCTCCGGGGCTCCGAGCTGTTGGGTGCTGGGAGAGGAGCTGACCTGCAGGACACCGAAGTGTCCCTCATCCCTCCCCTCCCCCCCGGCCCTGCCCGCGGCTGCTGGCACCGCGGCAGCTGGAGCGAGTTCAGCTTTTCTTCTCCCACAGCACTGGGGCTTGGCTGCCCTTAAAGAAAATCCTCTCCTAACAACGTGTCAATGTTACATTCCTCCACAAAGCAACTTCTATTAGGGGGGCTGGGAGCTTGGCACTGCCTCGCCACAGACTGGGAGCTTTGTGGCTATGCAGAAAACAAGGACAGAGGGAACATTTCCTGCATTAAAATGCAATACCCTGGGCTCGATGATTTATCCCTTGCCGCATGGGCACATCCCACCCCCATTCCCGCATGGCTGCTCCCCTTGCCCGTAGGTTCCAGCCAGAGACCCCCATCTACATTCAGCCTACGCTTTCCCAGCCTCGTTCTCCCAATGTCCTTCCGAAAATCACACACCCCCCACCCCGCACCACCTCCCCGAAATGTCAGAAGGCCAACCCAGGAGCTATGATGCAGAGGGCTGCCATGCTAATTGCTGGACCCCTGTCTTCCTACTCTTCCACAACCCCTCCTTTTCCAGCAGGGACATGAAGCAGCTGCTGGGACTGACATATCAACACGCCCCCACCCCCCCTCCCACCCCTCACTAATACTGCTGTAAGACTCAGACCCTTTATCTCCTGGGGCTGAGGCCACCTGGAGAAGGGGTGCAGCACCAGCCTTTGGCCCCTTCACAGAGCTCCCTGCAGGTCAGAAAAGCATGTTCTGACCCTGTGCAGTGCAGCAGATCTCTAGGCAGAGGGTTCACCCTGAAGAACTACATTTGCTTTTGGTTTGTTTTTATGTTGTTGAGGTCTGGTCCAGTTAGGACCAGGTGTCCCAACCATGGTAAATCTCAGGTTGCCTGCATGCCTTTGGAAACATTTTCCTTGCAAACTCAAGGGATCATATCAAGAGAGCCAAGATTTTGTAGTCAGGTGGTTGCAGTAAAGAGGTGGTGAGGGGGAGAGCAATTCCTGGCTCACCACCTGTGGGCATTACTGTAAGTGGGGGCTGAAAACAGATGGATCCTTCTCATGAGGAATTTCAACAGTGCTCAGCAGAACTATATGCTGAAGGTTAGGCCAACTTAGAAATGAAAATGTGTCTCTCCCTGCTCTGAGAGAGTGTGAATCTTCTCCAGCCCTTTTGCCTAGTCTAGAGGTGAGCTGGAGTGGAGATCAAGTCAAATGAATGTGAGTATAAAGGAGAGCTGGCAGCAGGACCTACACACTGGTGTGGGATTCAGCCCCCGCTCCAAGAAGAACCTACCTTCTTTTGGTGGCCGTTTGGCTTCTCTGGTGAGGTTGCAGACCTGGGTGGTTTGCAGCTCCTGGGTCAGGCAGCCCTCCGTCTGCTCGTTGAGAGGCAGCACCACGTTATTGAGCAACACCAGGGACTGGTCATCTACTCCCCATTCTCCCAAATGCTGAGGGCAGGTACATTTTGTATACATGATCCCACAGGACTCGATTCTCCCGTTCTCAGATTTCAGGCAGCTCTCCAACCAAGTGCATAACACATGGCACCCAAACTGGCTTGGGCTCACCTTGTTCAACACCAAAAATTCAAAGAAGGATTTTTGGTCTTCCTGTTTTTTGTGTAATCCTGGGAAATTGATAGGATAGACGCGGCGAATCTGAATAAAATTCTTATCATACTGCAGAAATACAAAAGCATTCTTGGAATCGCAGAGCTGCATAATAGAATGGTTATTTTTTAAAAGATCCTTTATTTTTTCATGGGAAAAATGATCAAACTGATAAGCCAAGAGGGAAAAGTTGGAGCAGCTGAAGTCCTTTTTCGAAAATTTCAGGTATATACTATATTTGGTCGGATCTGGATTTTCCAGCGTCCAAGTGCAGTTTGTGAAGTTTTTAGGAAACATTTCACTTACGGAATACGATCCATAAATGACCCCCTTCACCAGCGTGGAACACCAGAAGTCTTGGGCAGCATTAAATCCAAACATAACCAGTAGATAGGTGGAAAATATATAAATCAGCAAATTACGAACAGCCTTCATCCTATGTCATTTGGCCTGCAGGAGATGAAATGAAATAAAAATGCAAGTAGAATTCTTCACGCATTGAAAGCCAAACTCCTTCCAATATTCGAGCCAGCTGTTTTCAAGCTTGCAGTTAGAGCCCCTTTCAGAAAGAAGGGCAGGTAATTTTTATTTTATAACGCAAGGGACGGGGTTGCTGCTGTGTGCACAGCGCCATCACGTGGCCATCGCAATTGCCAAGTCTTCTACAGTCAAATTAAAAAACAACATCTATTAGATTATTAATAGGAATGTCCTCTCCTGTCTAGGATGTAGTCATCATGGCGTGGACTAGAACTGCTTAACTTAGATAAAAACCTAGACACCTCACCCAACAGACCAAGAAAAGGGTATTTATTTCTTTCTTCAAAAAGTAAATAAATACTCTGCTGTAGTCATATATGTGCGTATACAATATGCACATGCAGAATTTCACCAGAGTAGAACGAGAAAGCCAGTAGCATCTGTTGTTATGTATTATTTTTCTATTAAGTCAGAGCAGTAATTGTGAAGCATTACAGCCATAATTTTAAAATGCACAAATTATTGTTACAAATGGAACATTATCTCCTGCATGACTGCATGCCTTCGCCCTGGCCACCTGGTATACAGAGGTCTCTATAAAAAGAAAATCCAGGCAGGAAATACTGAGATTAACGTATCAACAAAATTTTGAGTCTACTGGATAAAGAAACAAAGACAGACAGTTGAAACTACTGCTGGTCTGACACTACTACTAAATGCCAGCTTTTTAAGATAACAATTTAAATCTGCTACAACCTCTGAGGCTATATAAAATTGATCACTCTATTAGTATCTACAACCAGTATCTCTGTATAGCTGCCACTGCTACAGCAGGATCTCTGCACCTATTGGACAGCACTTGCCCTCTTGTTATGAATATCTTGTACCGTCTGATGAGCTCCTACGTTTTGCAGATGTGTGCTTGATGATGAAAGCCGTGTTACACTTTCTCTGCTAGTATCTCCAAAGAAAGCTGTTCTACTGCACCTGTCAACTGCTACAGCCTCCACATGCTTTGTTCTCTTAACAATGGCCTAGGTTAATAAAGCGAACCCTAGTTATATTTACCTCTGTCACGTTATTGAAAAAAATAAAATTGAACATTTTCTGCATTAACCTTTGGGAAGTTGCTTATCTCGTACAAATGAGTAGTAGCTTTCCACCTTCTGCTGTCAAATGCAAGCAGACAGAAGTGATGCCAAGCTAATTTCAAAACTCTGGATTGCAGTCTCTTCCACTGTTGCTTTGTAAGCAGGGGCAGACATAGAGACACAGGCACCGTTACTGAGTTCTGATGCGTGTCTTTGCCTAGCTTTTCATCTCCTCACCAAACAGCAAAGCATCTTCTGTCTCCCATTGCGTAACACACAGCAAATCACTGGGTTAAGCTCCCTTGAAGAGATTTTCGTATCTCCTAGATTATAGTTCAAACTCTGAATCTTGAAATGGGCAAAGCAGCACCAACTCTAACCCTCTTCATAGTGGAGGTTTTTAAAAAAAAAACCAAAAAACCAGAGCTGCTGTCGAGTCTATCCACATGGTCAGATTTTCTCCTTTCTGCATGTCCATCTCTATGCATAACAGGGTCCTCCTTCTCCAAATAGGGTCAGTACAGCATTTAAGGTTATAAAAAAAGAGAAACTTATCGGGAATTCTGGAAACAATTTCCCCTTTGCTGAAGCACTTTGCAGGCAATGCAGTTCTGCGCAGTGTTATTCAGGATGGTGTAGGCGTTGAAAGCCAATGTGACAATAAGTGTCGAAATTAGGAATTCCACCCATGAAAAAGGATTAATTTTATAATCTGGAAAGCAAAAAGGGGGCTTACTTGCTTTTCTGTTTGAAAAGAAAAAAAGCCTCAGACTTTTCCCATCCTGTGTAATATTTGCACTAGAAAAATAAAGACATCTGCAGTGCTAGGCTGGTTTCCATGAAGAAATGTAGTCAAATAGCCTTCATTTTAGTTGTGCGTTTGTTCATGCAAGGCTGCTGAACACAACATTGTCTTAATCTCTCTCTCCCTGTGAGCATTACACACACGCACACACACACACACACACGAGTTGAGTGTGTTGGCAGCATTTCGGTTAGTTTGCAGTATTGCTAAATGCAAGAGTGAATCTGCTCACTGAAAGGATTAGGCACTCAGATTAAAAACATCTTTCTTTTCCATGGAGGAGGGAGTTAAAGAACGGCCACAGAGGCTTAAGGTTGCCCGTTTGGGAAGGGAGAGAATCCTCTTCTTCTGAAAAGCAAACGGGCGTTTAGTTTGGATATTCCCCAAACTGATTTTCTAGGTGACACTGTAGTTTAGCCGAACATAGACGGCGCCATCACTCCACTTATTTTTTTTTCCCAACAGAAGACCCACTGACTTCTCTTATTTTAACTTCCTATTAACCTAACCTCCCCCCCACCCCCACCCTCCTCCTCCCGCTCCAAAATTACCCCAATCGTGCACAAACCTCAGGTTTTCTCGGTCTCGCTGGAAATCACTCTCAGGGAAGCAGACCTGTCGCAAAACGGACTTCTCTAACTTTTAAACTGCAGCGCTGAAGTAAATGCGGAGATCATTTCGTATGTGCTGTCGCTCTCTCTCTCTCTCCCTCTCCCTCTCATTCAGCAACAGCCTGTCCCCCTCCTCCGCCGCCTCCTCCCCGGAATCCCAAGCTAAAAGCTCTCCAGCCGTAATCCTTGGAAATGAGAAATGGAAATGCCCCGGGCACCCTTACCTTCCACTCCGAGAGCTGTCAGGCTATTTCTCTAGAACACCAGCACCACAGGCACGCGTCCCAACAACAGCGACGGAGAGATTCCCCTTCTGTCGGAGGCACCGTTTCCCATTTTCCCCGGCTCAGGTTCAAAACAAAGATTTTAAAAAGCAGAAGATAAAAAACGCAGCGAGAAAACCCCCGCACGCCTCACACACACCCCACCGAGGGAAAAAAAAAGCAGCTTTGGCTCCGGATCCACCAAATCCAACCTCATGGAGGGAAAGAAAAGGAAAAAAAAAGAGCCACCTCAGCCAGCGAGACTGCAAGGGTAAAAAATGGAAGTGGCTGAGCAAGCGAAGGGTTTTTTGTTGGTTTTCTTTTCTTTTTTTTTTTTTTTTTTTTTTTTAACTTGAAACAAAGTATCAGCACAGCAGCCCGAGGAGCGGCGATGCCAGGCAGGCGACGGTCTGAGAGCAGTAAGGCGCTAGTGCAGATTTGTTGGTGGGTTTTGTTGTTGTTGTTGTTGTTGTTATTACTAAGAGAGTTATTCCTCTTTGCTCCCTCCTCCTCCCCCCTCAAGCGCTAATGGCCGGACAGCGGCGGGGGAGTCCTTGGCTGCCGATGTCGGGAAGCGGTGTGAACGCCGGGCGCGCGGGGAGTACGGAGGGAGCGAGAGCGCGTCTCTGCCGCTGCTTCTGTGTGTGTGTGTGCGTGTGTGTGTGTGCGCGTGTGTGTGTGTGAGAGAGAGAGAGAGAGAGAGCCAGCCAGGCAGCCAGCGAGCCTCCGTGGGTGCCGCTGACTGAGTACGCGCGTGTGCGCGCCCCGTGCGCGCCCCCCCTGCGCGCCCCTCCGCCGCCTGCTGGGCGCGGGGGGGGGGGGCGGGTGGCAGCGCGCCCCGCTCTCCCAGGGCGGCGTGCGCGCCGCTGCGCCGGGCCTGCTGCGCGGGGGCTGTGCGCGCCCCTGCGCCCTGCTCCGCGCGTGTGCGCGCGCGCGTGCGTCTGTGCGAGGCGCTCTCCCCGGCCCCGGCCGCAGGGACCGCGGTGCGTTTCGCACGTCGCGGCTGCTGGGCACCGGGCACGTCCCAGAGACGCCGTTTGCTGCGTCCGGGAGGTTTTTCTGGCCTGGGTTCCCCGCGCTGGGGCCGCCTGTGCCCCGGCGTAAGAGAAACTCGCGGGGGGGGTGGGGGGCGGGAGGAGCGAGGGAAACGGGGACGGCGGATGGGGGACGGCGGATGGGGGGGGAAGCCCGCGCTTGATCTCCTTCCTCTTCTTCTTTCTTCTAAAGCACAACCCCCCTGTCGCAGCCCCAAGAGGTGTCAGTTCGGCACCGCGATGCAGATTAGCGGATACAGGGCTCCCAGGATCAACCGTTCCGAAGTGCCGCCTGCCTTTGACTGGAAACAATGGCAATTTCCTCAGCGAGGCTGCAATTAACGCCGGGCTTGTTCCCAGCCAGAGATAGGGCTGTGCTCGCATCGCGGCTGCGTTCGTTCCCCCGGCTGCCGCCGGCCGGCCGCTCTGCACGGCAGGTGCCACTGGGCCCGCTACGGGGAGTGAAGGGGAGCCGGTGGGTGTGGCGGGGCTGCCCGGAGCAGGGTACCCAGTGCCGGGTTCCTGGCGCGGGAGACGCGCTTCCCCCGCCCAGGGGGCTCCCGCTGGCGGCTCTCGCCGCCGGGTTGCAAGCGGAGTCTGCGAGGAGACAGCGCCTGAAGTAGCACCGTTAGCGGCGGGTGGGGCCTGAAAGACGGGGGAGGTTCGCGGAAAGAGCCTTGCCACATGGAAGGCAGACACCCCTTTCTCCCCCCCCCCCCTTTTTTTTTTTGTACAGCTAGATAGAGTTGGATATGCATTTTCTCCCTCCCTCCTTCCCCTCTGGCTGTTTCTGTCCTGCTCTCCAGGCCAGGCTGGGCTATCCTCTGGCCCTTCCCGCTGGCGTGAGAGATCAGGGCGGCTACGTGACAGCAGATATCTGTCGTGAAAATTAGGAGATGACATTCTAATAAATACTGCTGTCAGTCACCAGCTCGCAGCCTGGCTGCTGTGCGCTCCCACCACTGCCATTCAGCGAGAACAAAGCCTTGCCGAGGCTGTGTGGTCTGACTCCCTGCTACAGTCCCTCCGTGCTTTCAAAGTTCACGTGAAACATGACTGCATGGTTTTGAACGCACCCTCCCACCCACACCAATTAAATGAAAGTTTAAACTTCTGGACAACTTCCAAGCCAATCAGTCCTTAAAGCAAACAGTTTTCTCCTCAACATTGCTGCCTTAGCCCCTGGAAGGTTTGAATTCCAGTAATACAGAGCTTTTATGATTACAATTACACGCTGCACAAATTCTGATCAGAGGTATTACTGGTCACAAACCACTTCTGACCAAAGTACATGAAAGCATGGTTATAGCTTTTCACTGTATTTTCCATAGGTACAAGCTGTAAACCACATCCCTGCTAGCTTCTACAAACATAAATACTTTATGACCCTGCTGTCAAAATAAAGCAAAAAATACCCACCCAAACCAAGGAAAATGTGAGACGTGCATGATCTATGCCCAGCAAATACAACGCGATGAAAACTGAACCTTTACTGACTTAGAGATAATCGTATTCTCTTACATTCAGTGGCACTCTACATTATCTGTGGGTGATCATCATGTTGTTGAAATACTCAAGGGAGATTCCATTCATTGATCATTTGATATGACCAGAACAAATCGAAGGTACATACAACGCAGCATATAAATACCTCCGCATCCCCCCCCCCCCCCCGTTATATTAAATGAAGAAGTTGAGGGTAAGTCACAGAAAAAAAAACATCCTGAATGAACTGTTTTGCCGGTTTCCTATGGCATTGGCAAGTTGTAGCTCCTTTAAGTGCAAATGGAAATTGACAAATACACAATGTATGGTAAACCATTATCTTTAGCAATCTCCTAGGCATCCTGACCCAGTGATTAACTCCCACTTTTAAATTTTGTGAAGACATGGCAATGCCAGAGAGGAATCTGAGCGGGAAGACTCCTTGGCCTCTTCTCTACAAACTGAAGGAAAGGGTGGAAGTTGCACAGGTCATACTTAGGTTAACTACGGGAGCTGAAGAACAGAGGGATGGGATGGCAGCAAAGGACACTCGGCAGATTTCTTCCCAAGATTTGTGGCAATTAGGCTTGAATGATGCAGCTTGTAATGACTGGAACTAACTCTAAAATGAGCCATAGCATTTGTAAGTACACAGATACCCACGATCCACTTACAGGTGTGTCACCGGTTTGTCGGAGGCAGGGCCAAACCACAGGACAAATTCTCTCTCTCCAATCAGCCCCTTCTCTGTTCCGGGAGGAAAGGGCTAAGGAGAGAGATAAAAGGGAAAAGGTAAAGTAAATGGGCGAGACCTTGTTTGAGTTTTGGAACCTAAAACTATTTTCATAACGACAGAAAGGTGTTATATGAACAATAACAACAAGGGATTAACAAATATGTACAAGGTTCAAGGATGTGGTGAGGTGAGCGTTAAACTGCGGGCAAACTACCAGGTAATGGCCAGGGCAGGTATCCTCAAGCAGGGACCTCCCCCGCCAGGTGCTGCAGGGCTGGAGCAGCAGCAGCAGCAGGATCCCCCCTCAGAGCAGCCCAGAGCAACAGCCTGGTCCTCCTTAGGGCAGCCACCACAGCCCTCAGGGCAGACAAAACGGCTGCCGCCCCAGCAGCTGCTGCAGCTGTCAGAACGTCTCCAGCACGGGCAGGGTGGGAACGGCCAGGGCTGGAGGTCTGCCATTCTGTGCACAGTTTCTTACAGAGACATCGTCCCGCCAAGGAGCTCCACAGGCAATGGGGTGCAGGGATGTGCAGGGGGAGGAATGCCTTAACTGGTTTGTTCCATACGACAATCAAACTGGTTTAATATTACACCAGGACATGGTGCCTTTCTACCTGAACTGAGGCCAGCTTCAGAAATAATTCGTCTCCTAGGTGTCATGCAGCTGCATTTGAGATGACAAAAACCTGGAAATTTGATAGTCTAGAAGTGAGAGTCAGGACATGTTTAAGTCTACGAAGTACAAATAAATAGAATTGTAACAATCTGTTTGTTTAAACTGGGCATACCAATTGTTTGTTTTTGGAAAGCTGCTATTTTGTATAGCAGGGCAGGTGTAAAGTTAACCTCTGCACATCATGCATAAATCCTGAGTAGATCCAGCCTGTTTTACTACCTCCGTTAAAACCTAGGAATAAGGTATTATTACAATCCCACACTGTTTCGCAGGCAGGCTGTCAGAACTGCACGGCACACGTGGTGCCATCTGTACCACAAATGAAGTATCAAGGCACTGGAAGAAGCGCCGTGTTGTGCAGTAGTGTTGTGGTAGGGATAGGGACAACATAGCGAATGCTAGATTTATACTGCTGCTTTCTAGATTTAATGCGATTGTTTCAGCAAGGTTGGGCTTGATCCAAACTAGGAAAGAAGGAGGAGAGTAATATTTTTAAGCAATTTCTGTATTAGTGAGAAAAATGAGGCTTACCTAATTTAATATGTTGGATGGAATAAGTTAAAGGTTTTGTTTAGTTGCCTTTTTTTCTTTTTTATTCCAATCTACAGTAGCACTTTGACATCTTTGGTATCTTGGTCACAGCAGCTCAATTATTTCAGTCCAGATTTTTCAACACAATTATAAATGAAATTGTAATTCAGTGACATTTTTGATGCAAATTTTAAAAGGGAGGTGCCACAGTTTAAAGCAAATGGCTTTGGAGAACTGACTGTTCTCTCACTCAATCATCTGTCACCCTTTGGGGGAATTTTTTCAAGTCAAGGTCACTGTTGCAGCATGCGATGTCGCTCCTTCAAGCAAATAAAAGACAGCCTATCTCCAACACTGAAGGCACACATTAGAAAAAATCATAGAAAGGTTTTTCAATGAAGACTTTCGTACTTTGTTCTTGATTATTATTATACGTGTGTTTGACTACAGAGTTACAGACATTTAGATATGTCACCTTATTATGCACAATAATGGAAGCCACGGTTATAGAGTCAACTTACAGGTAAGCGTCAAGTGGTATTTTTACTGAGCCTCTTAGCTTACGTAGGAGTGGCACTGGTCTGTTCCCCACATCCAACTTTACTCTGACATGCAAGACCCGTCAAAGCCCCCTTTGGCAAGCATAGACTTTCTAGTCTGCATCACAGATTCTGCTGCATAACACCAAAATTATGTAAGAACAGTATTTCCTCGCTATAAGTCATGGAAAAATTTAAATCCAGAGCTGGTGTGACCATCTCAAGAGAAATGTTATTTAATTTAGTCTGAAGCAAAGAAATAAAATGGAAGATGCTGGCCATACCACAGCTATTATAAAATTAAATACGTACCTAAATATGAAAAGAAGAAAAATCTTTTGTTCCTCTAATGGGTTGAGAGTGACTGTAAATTGGATATAATGTCATAGACTTGTGTACATTTTCTGGTCCAGTGTGTTACAACCATTAAGAAATGTTGCATTTCTCTGCTGCATTCGGATTCAAAGTGAATTTCACCATTATTCATTTTCTATCTGTCATCAAGAGGAAATATGAATTTAATAAATGATATGTTATCTTCTGCCTTCTCGGTTTTAAATATCTTTTGAAAGATTTTATGATTGCATTTGAATTTTATTAGAGAAGTGATTTGTATTTTCATAAATAGTTAATTAATAATGCAGCACCAGTAGATGGTGCTCAAGAATATATAGCGTAACTGAGGGCAGGGGTGATTAAGAAGTTCTATTTAAAAATTGAAAAATTTCAGGGAAAGTGTTGGTTTTCTTTTGAGAAGTTGATTTTTCATCAAAAAACAACGTCTCCTTCCAAACTTCAAGCAATGCTTTGGTTGGTTGACAATTTTCAAGTTGAAAACGTCAGTGATTTTGCTTGCTTTCTTCCTTGTTTGCTTGTTTTCATTCTTTGTATGGCTTCTTCAGTGAAGGTTTTTACAAGAACTTTTAAATTATGCTACTGGCTTTACCTATTTTGATGTTTTAGTCAATTACAATTATTGGGCTGGAAACAGTGAAATTTGTGCAATAGGTGACACTGGAAGCATGGTCAGAAAGGGTTCTGAATCACATCGGAGGCCTGTGGACCATCCTACCTGAGACAGTGGCCCTTGAACACTTCTGAGAAAGGTGCAGAAAACCCAGAACAGGCATGTTTTACAATCTGGCTTCATAAAATCTTACCTAGTCTCCGGTATCTAGACGTCTATTTAAATCTCAAAATAAGTTTCACATCCCCTGTAATACTTATTTAGCTAGTTCAACTCCATACATTTTTGTTAAACACATAAGCATCTAGTTCTTTTTTTCTAGCTCAAAATTATGAAATAATGAGTCCCACAGTGATAATATATACTGCGTAAAACTGAAGTGTATCACTTCTGTTAAATTTGCTGCCTTCTGATTTAATTATGTGTCACCATATTCTTGTACTGAGGCAGGGAGAAATGAGATTCAGGCTTACTTCTAGCGATTACATCACATATTTTTATCATGCCTCTTTTTAATTTCCTTTTTAAGATAATTCCTATTATTCCAATCTATTTCCACAAACCCATGCTTTTTGAGGAACTTCTATAATTCTTGTCACTTTTCTCTTAAACACCCTCTAGTTTTCTGATATCTTTCTAAGATGTAGAAACCCGTACTGCACACAGTAGTTCAGATGAGGCTGCAGCACTGATATAATATATATATAACAGTAGTTTGTCATCTCAGTCTATTCTTGATTCATTTTAATACCTTGTGTCTTCTGCTAGCTGCTACACTCCACAGAAGTCTTCAGTTAGCTGTCTGTGTCTCTTCTTTTTGTCAGTGTCCTGTGAGAAACTTTGCCAAGCCCCTTAGGAAGTTTAAATAGATTATGTCAATTGGTACTCCTTTGACCACTACAGTAGTTTACTGATGAGTTGAAAACATTCTAACAGATGAGTGAGGCATCATCTTCCTTTGCACAGATCTATCATCTCATGGTCTTCTGAGTGTTTTATTTTCTTATTTTTAATTTTCCAGGTACAGATGCAAGATTTATACATCCTTGATTCCCTGTGTCATCCTAAGGACTTTTTATAATATATGTGAAACATTTGCTACTCTCTAACCTTCCAGTACGGCAGTTGTTTTTTAATTAGAGATTGCATAGCTCAACTCCTTCTTGTTCAGGATTTTTGGTCCTGGTGGCTTCCTGCTTCTTAAATGATTGATTTGTTCCAGCATCTCTTCATCCGATAGTACCTCATTTTTATTACCCAAGAGTAGATATCTCCCCAACATCCTCTACTGTGAGGACTGATGCAAATAAATCTTCTGTCTTTCTAGCAACATCCTTCTCTTCCTTAATTGCTGTCTTTATTCTCTGAACGTCCCAGAAGACAGAGTGACTCTTAGAAGCTTCTTGCTTTTGATACATTTAATAGGTTTCTTTGCTTTTATATTTTAACTGTCTGATTTTCAGCATTTACCTTTGCTATCCAGTTTTCCTTCTTACCTTTTTACTATTATAGCTTGTAATCATTTTCCTCATTTCATGAAAGCTGCCTTTGCAGATTCTGACAATTCTCTGCTTAGCTGAAGTAGCATCTCAGATTCTTTCACTTCACTCCACTGGTTTGCAACTTACCTTCCTTGTTTATCTCCTCCCATCCCCTAAATGTACATTTGTCAATGGAAATATTCTTGGTTTTGGGAGCAACATGAATGCCACATCTAAGGACCCTGCTGCCTTAAATTTTGATACTAAGGTTGGGGTTTTTGGCTAGCATGCATTTTATTGAATACCTCTGTCCGAAGGTTAGTGTCATGACATTTTTTTATATATATCTTATCTCTTGCTAGATGCATTTAACTTCATTATTTTAGGATCACTTTACATATTAGTTTGGATATTCTTAATCCTTGACTTCTTTCTGCTTATTGTGATTAAAGACTAAAGATATGTCTGAACTGTGCTTTGATAAGGGTCTACAGCTTATCAAGCTGACCTGGTTGATTTAAGGCTATCTTATGCCTTCCTAGGTGACAGTAATTTCTCAGAATAGTCTTCTCTCAAGCATGTGCTTTTGCACAGAGTAACTTCCTATTGTTCTGAGAAACGGTATCTTTAAGCTTCACCATTTACATATTTGATTTGTTTCTAATTAGGTTATCTAAGATCTATGATTATACTGTTGTGTTACCTTTTCTCGCCTTTTTTCTTTTTGACCCTGCACACTTAATATTCTGGTTGTGAACTGTGTTCTTTGGCACATGGCTTCCCGTGCCCTGGGCTTCCATTCTCAAGTACGGCCCTCTTCGCTTAGAGGGTTTTTTCACAGTGGAATTTATTGAATCTTTTATGTACAGGGCAAAATTCCTCGTAGGACTGATTTATTGTGTTATTCTGGGATAGTTTTTAACAAAGCACTGTAGGGTTTTATTCATTTATTTATTTATTAAAGTATTTGTCCAGTGATTTTCGTATAGTACTACATTTCCATTGTGACAATAACATAAAGGCTTCTTCTGTTGGAAAGCCTTCTATTTCAGTTATTATGCCTTTAGGTTTTAATTTCACATAAATATTTGCAGTGATTTATTTTGACCCAATGTCATTCTATGGCATCTTTTCCGAGTTTGTGGTTCTTGCATTTTTCATCGGTGTTCAGAAGTATTTCTATGACCAGTAACATTTGTAGATGACTTGGTGTTCTTTGGCTCTTGTTTATTAGTTGATCAAAACATTTTTCCTAGTCTTTCAGCCTATGAAATCTATATTTTCAATACTTTGTATCTTGTGTATATACTAGTTGCTGTTTGAAAACGAACTTGTCAATAGTTTATGGTTGCACATACTCTGGTGGTGGGATTCTAACTAGTACTGTTGTATGACTGTAAAGCTAGGAAGAACTCATTGCAATCCCTACGTGTGGGCAATATCATAAGCTTTACCAAATTAATTGGAGAATATTTATGCAAAGATCAGAATAAAACCAAGGCCACTGTTTTCATGTTAATTATCTAAATGGACTGAAATCCTCTTTATACTGGGGGGCGGGACAAATATTTTAAAAATTCCCTTTCATCTCCTATGCTATTAATCTACTCTAGAATATTGCCTAGTCATTAATCAAATTGAACTATGATAAAAAAAACCAAAAACCAAAAACCACCTGTGTTGTTTTGAATCACTCTACTAAAAGGAAAGGCATTTGGAGTTAATGCTGAATCCATTTTCATGGCCTTCATTTTGCTTATGTAGTCTGGAGAAGAGTGATTTTATGTACTTCGTGTCTCACTGAGATCACTAAACAGAGGGTTAAAAGATAGTATCTAGTGTTGAGTTTTTCCTTGCATTAGTGAAAATGAAGGACTGATAATCTGTTTAGAGCTTAGCTTTCTGCTGTTAGTAAGAGTTTAGTGTTTAAAATGCACAAAACGCGCTGTTTGTTCCCTACCGAGTTCTGCTGTGATCTCTATTTTAAGATGTTGGTCAAGGTATCAGTACGGAATCTTGTTTAAATAAGATCTTAGTGGAAGACTCGGGTTCAAATTACTTTTTTGAGAGTTTTTCCTTCTCATAACTTGTTAAGCCAGCAAAAAAGGATAGCAGCATTTGGTTAGGGCTAGCACGGGTATCCTCAAATTTTGTTATTAGCCCTCATTCAGGGAGACTCAATCCACAATGTCTGCTCAGCATGAAATTCAGAAAGAATTTCCTAAACTAGAACCAGAATCCTAATGACCCTGTATTCCCTTATGCCTTTGGCTCTAGTGAGTGGAAATAGAAAGAGTATGGCGGCACTGTTACTGCCGTTACTCCTGTTGACAAAGTATGGCCTGCCCATTTCCTTGAAAGAAAGTTGCCATGAACCTGATTTGAGGAGAGGATTTTAAACTGTATGTCCTGAGCATCAGGAAGGGGTAGTTTGAAATTAATATTTGGGATGTTTCAGGCAGAGCCTTTGCAACAATACCCCCAATAATCTGGGGTTTTACGTTGCCCCTTGCTAAACATGCTGACTGTCTGAGGCACATACCTCTTCTCAAGAACCTTACTGCAAGGAAAACTTTCATCCTAGCCCAAACTTCCTAATTCTGTGTTAAGTAATGGGAACTGAAGTCTCACCATAGTCCTCTTCTGCATGCTGCTTTGATCCAAATACATACACTTAAAAAAAATAAAATACGCTATGTGTTTAAGGACTGTGTTTTCTCAAATACTCCGTATTTCCAAGAAAAGGCCATTCAAGGATTAGCTGAATCAGACAGGGAATCTCAGCCTGGGAGGAAAAAGAGAACAGTTTATGAGACTATAGTACTACAGACTCATGAGTGTGAAGGAAAGACGGGATTGATTATTCACTGTCCTTTCTCACAAAAGGAACAGCCAGCATGAAATAAAGCTGGATGGAGTTATGCTTAAAACAGAAGAGGTGGTTCTTCATGCAGCAGGAAATTGACCTTTGGAACTCTTTGCCAAAGGATGTTGTAGATAATTAAAAATTTTCACAGACTCAGGAGGAGGCTGGACAAGCATATGAAAGAGAAATCCAAGTATGGTGGCGATGAGAGGGGGGATCAATAAGCATACAAAATCATGACCACTTCAGGAATTTCCCTGAGCTGAAAATAATCGGAGGTTGGGAAAGTTGTTATGGGAGAATCTTCCCTTTTCTTACTTCTCCTTCAGCATTTACTGACAGCCACTTCTGAAGCAGAATGTGGGGCTGGATAAACCTTTAGTTTGGTCTAGTATGACTGTTTTCATCTTCACTCTTTTTGAATGTTTTAATACTGAAAAACTGAGAGGTAGATTTTCAGAGGTGCAGACTGTGGAGTCAGTTGGAATTTGGAGTCAAGCACTGGATCTCAATGTCCAGAATGTTAAGACATCAGTATTTCAGTTTGAAAAGAATGGCTGACTGCCCGTAATTTCCTAAAGTGAGTGCACACATTAAAGAAATGTAAGGATATAGTCAAGATTCAGATCAAGTTGATACCCGGCAAGGAAATTCTCAAGTTCTTTTTTCTCTGTCTTAATTCCATTGGGTTTGTAAATGTGAACACAACATACTTAGCATTAGCTACATTTCCCCCAATGTTTTTAAAAAGGAAGGAGCTATGTCCTTTTCTAGAATTGTCTACTATCTAAAATGTGATTGAACGTGGCAAAGGTTATCTTCATCTAAAGAAATGTTTAGAATTGGGAATAGATGGATATAGGTCAGTGACATCTTTATGCTTTTGAGAGAAGATACTTGGAAGAAGAAAAAAATATGCTTTTTTTCCCAAATCACTTCCTTGTCTGCATGGTGGTCATCCAGAGTAAATTCTTTCATTAAAACAATTTGTTCACAATGTTATGTGTATGTTGTATACACTTTTGATGTCATCTTATAAAAATTATAAACATATCTGAAAAAAAGAAAACATCACACACTAACTTATAATGTTACTCTTCATAAACTTTATTTTTGTTTATTAGCATTAAATATTTGTCTGTGCTTTATTTTTTGGAGTATCACAAAGCTTTTAAAGTAAGTAGGTCACCATGCAAAAAGGAAGCCATCAAATGTAAATAGTTTCAAACACTTACATTGTGCTGTGTGTTCAAAAGTGACACAGTTGAAAAAAATCGTTAACCTGTTTTCAGTTAAATGCTTAGATATTATCATATTTCTATTTTATACCCATTTTAAACATGTGGGTGAAAGAGACCAAGAAATATTTAATGACAAAACTACAAAAATATTATACTCAAATGCACCGACAAGAAGCTGTTCTAATCTCATCTCTTATTTTTTTAATATGCCTCCTCTGGCTTCTTCTCTCTTAGTATATTTAATACAATCCTTTCATCCCATTTATAGAGCCTTGCCTAATCTTTTTCCTTCTATAGTTCTTGCACTCATTTTTCTCTCTCAGCCATATGTTTCCATTGCTTAGTATTTCTTCTCATGCTTTTGCTCCAGTGTTACTCGCTTCTCATAAGCATTTGTAGTATCAGAATATTTTCCATATTCTAATTTTATACTCTATTAATTGCTCTTTGAATTCTTTCCCCACAGTATTGTTTCAGCTACATGGAAGTACAGATAAGAAGTGAAGTTTAAACAGCAACTTTCTTAACTTACCTCAAAACATCAGACAGTGAAGAACAAGGTTCCTTCCTTGACTGTTTCTACAAGATGGAGATGTTTGTGCAGTCCGCTTCTCTACACCATTTCTCAGAAAACTGGCCCATGAACGGGATATGGGTTGGAATTAATCTATCCAGTTTTGGACAGATTGCTAAAAGGTAGACAGATGGAAGAAAACTTAAATGTAGATGTGTGTATCTGGGCTGCTTAGTGTCCTGCTATAGTCAGCAAATAGAAACAGGTTCTTCTATAATATTTTTCATTTAATCTTGCTGTAGTAAGTTAGATGAGTCACATGCTGATAGTTGCCCTTTTTCATGTTCAGATGTAAATGTTATGTGAGATGAACCTTATTTAGCTGTCTCCTAAAGTGGATAGTGGGCTGGTGGAAGTAATTCTCTGACTCCCCAGTTTCTTTGAGTATCCCCTTCCATAGGTCTGTTTCTGTTTCTACTTTGAATGGAATTCAGACCTTTTGTAAAATTTCTGTTCTGGAGACTTGCCATTTGTAACAGGGCATACTTAAACTGAGCCTTTGAACCTGCCCAGGAGGGTCTCTGACCTGATATGGTCCAGTCCTGTCAGTTTGGGAGAATCGAAAAATCTTCCCAAGTCCTACTAAGCAACCAGAAAAATGTTCACATCTATCTCCTTGTCTTGTCCTTTTAGCAGCATCGTTTCCCTCACTTTGTTTCCATCTTCTCTTTCCACTCTGTTCCTCTTGGTGTTTCCAGAGGCCTCACACCAAATTGGGGTAGGGCATCACTGCAGCAGTGGGGTCACTGTCCCATGCCCTCCTGCAAGCTGCTGTCTGAGTGTCCAAGAGCAGGAGGAGTGTTCTGACTCCTCCTGCATCCAGGGAGCAGAGAGATGCAGGCAGGGGGATGCATGCTGGCTTCGTGCCTGGCAGAAACCCAGGGGGCTGCTGAGGCTCAGGTAGGATCTCTGTGTTGCTGCAGTACTTGCAGCCCCTGTCCTCCAGCAAGGCAATGGTACGTGGCTGAAAACCACCACACAGTCCCTGTAAGTAGTTGGTGTCAGCCACAGGCAAGTCCAGCCTGTGCTCTGGGATCTTTCATGTCTGGATGCAATCTACCACTGCACCCCTGCCCATAAGTTATCAAAAATCATAAGTATGGATGACTGACAATTGATCAGCTGCTTAGGAAGAAGAATTGTTATAATTTAAGGTGAGCCTTTACAAACATCCCTGAATTCAGAAGGCATGTGGCATACCTTAAGTCAGGAAACCACATACCAGCTGTTATGAAGCCTTCTGATATCTGCCCTCTCAACTGTAGCTGTAGAAGGACTTGCAGGAGTCAATGTCTTTTTTTTTTCCTGCTAATCCAAAGAAAACCTTGATGATATTCTGGGTTCACTCTCTCCTTTCTGCTTGTCTTCTTTAATGCAGTGTCCTGCCTTTCTCTCCTTTCCTGAGTTGCAACATGTCTCAACAAGTTTATTTTAAGCTATGAACCCGTTGGGGCCAGAAACATGTATTGTTAAAATTTAAGATGTGCTGTAGAATAGAGTTTAATACTAGAATAAAATTTAAAAATATTATTGAGATATAATACAACTCTGCACCCACATACATGGCCACAGTTGGAACTGTCCGGTTGAGAGCAGGGCAGACTGATACATGCAGAATAAGCTGCACTGGCTGCAAAGGTCTGGCCCACTGATTACACATTTTATAATTAGTAATAATCTTCACACTTCAAATGTAACTGATAGAAAGGAGAAACTTCACCATAAATTCATTTTTCAGTAGTTTAAAAGGTTTGGTTTGTGATGCAGTGATGAATACTGGTCTAAATGGTTTATTAATTAACTCTTTATGAGTCTGAATTTGCACATTTTTCTTCAATTTGATCTTTATTATGCAAAACTTTTGAGCAATTAGCTTTAAAGAGTAACTGCGATTAGACACTTAGAAATAAGGATGTGGGTGTCTTGCGAGGTACAAACTGGCATTAATTATGAAGCTGAACTTTTGCACTAAAGTGCTACTACCTCTGTGGTTTTAATATAGAAGTCATGACTTATGAAAGCATATTTTTTTAAATGTCTATATACATTTTTCTTCCTGTTGTATTTTTGGACATAGGATGTGAATTAGATAACTTTAAAATTCTACATGGTGCAATGAAAGCTAAACAGAGAAGTTTAGTACATAAGAGATCTCAACCTTTTTTGTAGAATCAAAATGGAAATAATTTTAAAGCTTAGTTATGAATCACATGCATGTATTCACAATAAAATTGCTAATACTTCTATTATTAAGAGTTCCATGAAAGAAAACAGCAAAGGTAATTTATTCTGTATTATATTTCAAACCCCATGAGGAATAAAATGTACACAGTATTGTCTCCTAAACTGACACCGTGAAGGAGTGCCTTAATTCCCATCTTTTGCTTCCTGCATATATACAAACACACACGCACACACACACACATTTCATTCACACGACCCTAAAGAGAACTTTCTTCCTCATCATTCCTTCATCTGCAGGGTCTGTGCTGTCTGTGTCTTTGGATGTTTGTAGATTGAGCAGCTTCCTAGTCTTGATTCAGAGGAGATAATGAAAGGCACCACAGGACATACTGTTGTGTCCTAGTCGTGTAAGATGGTAGAGTGGAGGCTGAGCTGCTGTTTGAGAGTTCAAGTGAGAGAAATCTGCAGTGCGTAGATAGGACCGTATCTTCAGTTTCAGATATCACCACTAGGAAGGCAGTGGGAAGGGACAGGCAAAAGTCACCAGCCCACGTTTATTCCTCCATTGCCAAATTGTTCAAAGATGCTGGTACAAACAGAATTAAATAATGCCTCCCATGCAGTGATACCTACACAGGGTAGATCAGTCAGATAAACCCCAGAACAAGTTTTGCAGGCATGCTGTGAGAGCTTGTGGGAGAGGTTTGATGTGTGAAGACTCCTTGTTTGTTGTGCTTGTGGATGTGCCTGGGATGTGTTGTTGTGAGCATGAAGGCCTGAAGTGAATGAACACACCTGATGGGATTGAGTTTTGGAAGTGTCTTAAAGCATGCTGTAGACATAGACAAACCAGGTGATGTACTATTCTGTATAGAAAACTCCAATCAGGGATTAAACAGAGGTAGGGATACCACACAATGGGCTAGGTTGCTTGAGAAATGAGTGTATGCACGTTCTTTCTCTGAGAGAACTGCCATTCAGATTGAATTAAGAATTCTTACTCTTATTTTCTCAGTATTTGGCATACCTCCACCTCTGCCAACGAAACTGTCACTTTGTGCTCTGTTGTATTATTGTGTTATGATCATCTCTTTCACAGGAATGAGGGATGGGGAGTGGAAGCAATTCCCTAAAGTTCAATTTCATGAATGAGGGAAACTCCATACACAGTGAATGAAGAAAACGTGCATTATTTTACTTCTTCCACCCCTAAGTTTTTATTGTAACTGCTTATTTGTAAATAGTTTCCCTCTTTTTCCCATTTCACTCTTCACTCTTGTAATGTATGATGCTACATTGAGTAATCATATCTTTTTCAATGATAGATTTTAAGTGTTTCAAAAAATGTCACAGTCGCTATCTTCATTCTATAGACAGAAAGTTGTTACTTTGCCAAGCTAACTAGGGAGGGAACAATAATAAAACGGAGAACAGAACCTTTTCCTTCCTCTATCCTTCACTTACAACCTGTGGTGCTCTTAGTGCAGAACCATGACACTGGATGCAGAAAAGCTGAGATGCGTTCACAGAAGGCATTTAAGAAAATTAAAACCTTCCATAAAAGAAAGGAAATGAATGCCTTGACTTCTTTATACATTTATGCACAAGTTTAATTTTATTCATAGGAGTAATTTCTCAGAACTCAATGGGATTGATCATTTGGTGCATAAAGTTAAACAGAGATTTAAGTGCCTTTTGGATGTGAACTTATTGTGGATAGCATTAACATGGTCAGAGTTGTTTTCTGTTTTCTTTCTGAGCCCATACTCTTGACATATGATTGTAACTTCTTTGTTTCTTATTGGCTGTCCTTCATGAAGAGCTGTTACAAGATAAGGGGACAACTAGTCCTTTTCTTCTGTACTAGGTGAATCCAATTTAGTCTGAAACAGACGAAAACAGAGTGAGGTGAAAAATAGCATATGCTATAAAAAATCCACGAATATAGGAAAGTTACAGCTTACAGTTAAAACAAACAAGACATCAAAGTCTTTACTGGCTTCCTTATAAAGAATAAGTCTTAGTTTAAGTACATAAATACTCAGCCTTTTTACAGAGCTCTCATTCCTATCTGTTTGCTAATTTGTCTACTCTTACTACTTTAATATATGTTACAAGCCATTTTCAAGGTAAAATTGGTATAACTAATTTACCTTTGAAAAGATTAAATGTAAGTGGTTTAAAATGGTTAGTTTTAAGGGAACACCGTCTGGTATGTAGTTATTTAAAAAGCCCATAAAAATATTACATGACAACATTCATATGCAATTAAATTAAAAGAAAAACCTAAATTAAAAAGGCAGTTCAAACTGCTGATTATGATTAATTTTGTAAATGAGTTTCCCATAATTCTGAATCTCTGTTAGGACCCCTGGTGAGATGTAGAAGGGATTTTTATAGGACACACACTATAGCAGTATTTGAGGGGATTAGTAGTACTTGAGGGGATAAGAACCAATAGAACTCACTCAGCATTTTGTCTATCAGGTTACCATATTAATAAATATGTGTAATAATGAAAGATTTGCAAAATTGGATTTTTAAGGAGGTTGGCTGGGATTTTTATAAGCTCACTTTTTATGAGTGACTTGGAAGTACACTGGAAATTATGACAGATGTGAAATTCCTATGTATTAATGTATTAATCTAAATTACTGAAGAAAATTTATTGGACATTACATATTTTGGTAGCATTTCATGTTATTTTTGCATTATTTAATCAAATTGCCTTGGTCACTGAAATCCCTTTGCTTTATATCTATGGTGAGTTACGAACAGTCCCGGTATACCGATTAACTAACTAGGAAGCTATGTGCAAAATAAGCAAAAATAAACAAATAACTAAACAAAGTGCACAATCCATCCCTGTCAGCATTCCGATGACACAAGGGAGGGACAGTATTGCAATTTCTTAGTGCCGGAGATTCTGCTTTTGAAAAGGTGCGAACTTCGGTTTGACGGAGATGGTCGTCAAAGAGATAAAACAGTTAGTAAATATCTTTATTTGTTTTGATTTGTAAGAAAGTGAAGATCAGTTGTTACAAACTGCTTAGGGAGACAAGCTGACATGAAGGTAAAGGGAGAACGCTCTAGGAGTCAAAAGATGGAGGCCTTCATCCATTCTGAGAACAGCGTATTCTGTTGGAGAGGCTAAAGATGTGTGCAATGAGACAAGGGCCTGCTGAGACCATGTTAGGTAAACTATTACAATTCTTTTCTTCCTGCATGCCAGCCTAATCCACTGTTGCAGCACAAACATTGTTCAGTGCTTCAGCATTTGGCAATGTCCTGCATGGGTAGTTATCAGTGCGATGCTGTGTATGTAAAACCCTGATAAGTGGCTGTTAATAGTTCCAAGGCAATTTTTAATAAACGAGTCAATATTTGATGTGTTCAGAAAACATGACAATGGCATTGAGATAATAAACAGTGCTAGCAATTAGGTGAACAAAGAAGGTGGGAATCACCCTGATGGGTAAAATTGGGTGTTTGGTGTCACTTTGTGACCCACATTCATTCTTTCATCCTATCTACCTTCCATACCAGTCCTAGCACAGGATTTGTCCCCTGTCTGGGATCCCTTCTTTGTCCGTTGACCATAGTGGCAGCCCAGTCAACTACCTTGGATCAGATGCCAATGTCTTAGATGGCTGAAATGAGGCGAGATAAGACACGCCTAAAGTTTGTTATTTCTCCTTCCACAGCTCTGTTTTAGCATCTATCCATATATAATTGTTGAGACATTATATATATAACCTATAGGCTTCAGCTCACACGCATGTGTGTGTGTTTATGAACACATTTAAAAGCACATTTGTCTGTCAGATTTTTAAAGGATGTGATATGGTCTTTAAAATAGCTCTTATACATGGTATATGTCATCTGGGTATATGAGAACTTGAAAAGTAAGGCATCACCTCAGTCCTTTTCCAAACAGTTTCAGAATTCTGTCAGCAAATGGTTTAGCGTTTCCCCAAATAGCAGCTTTCTGTCTGTTGGATTGATGGTTAACTGCTAGTCACTGCCAAAATGAAAATCTGTACCCTATCCCCAAAGTGTTGCAAGTGTTGAGATCAGTGTACAAATAGTTTGCTGGATATCTAGTTAGTTGAGTCTGTGTTAAGCACTATCTTTTCCATACAGCCCAGCTCACAGATGAAAATATGCAACTCTAAATTAAATAATCAGGTAAAATACATGGGTAAAAATATTTGCAGTTAACAGGTAAAAAGAAAATTATTTCCCTTGCTCTTATTTTAACTGTGACAGAGTGGAGACAGGGCCGTGGTTACCTAACCGCTTTTGAGGAGGTTAAGTACTATTCTTAGAGTGTCTTGATGGCTGCACTGTCATTATGATTACACAAAGGTTTAAGAGCAGGAGGAGTGAGGCCTCTTACTTACCACCTGGCTGACATTGTTTACACAATTAAGATGAATACATTACATTACATTACATTAACTAAGACTGCAGAGCCCATCCTCTGTAATTCAGTCTCATAAATCAAAGAAGGAATAGTGTTATATAGTTGCCTCCTCTGTGTAAAAAATTTTGTGCTTTGATCCATAATTTGTATTGCATATTTTCATAGCTATTTTGGCTTGGTTTAATCAAATTGTGCATTATCTTCGGGATTTGAAGGTGAAAAAAAAAAAAAAAAAGGCAGGTATGCCTCCAAACTCAGCAGAAATTGGCTACCAATGCAGTCAGAAGGAGCTGAGAGAGCCAAGACACCTGTTTTCACATGAGTAAAATCCTGTCTAAGAGGGAGTCATGGGGTCTGGAAGTGTTGAAGTCATTTGCCTCGCTGGAGGCCATGAATTTCTTACTCTTACAGAAATGACACACTTGCTCTTGTAAGATGCAGAGCTTCTGGGTCCAGGCTCCTGTTAAGTTCTAAGCTCCACAGTAACTTCCAGAGGCTACGTGTTTCTCAATTCTGCAAGATTAATTATTCTTTCCTTCTGGTTACAGCAGAATGAAAAATATTGAACTGAATATTGTTCCAGGTGAAGAGACAAAAGGCTATGATAAAACACCTGTAACATTACAGAGGGATCTGGCCAGGCTGGATCGATGGCCCAAGGCCAATTATATGAGGTTCAACAAGGCCAAGTGCCGGGTCCTGCACTTGGGTCACAACAACACGCTGCAACGCTACAGGTTTGGGGAAGAGTGGCTGGAAAGCTGCACAGCAGAAAAGGACCTGGGGGTGTTGGTCAATGGCTGGCTGAATAGGAGCCAGCAGTGTGCTCAGGTGGCCAAGAAGGCCAACAGCATCCTGGCTCGCATCAGAAATAGTGTGGCCAGCAGGAGTAGGGAAATTATTGTCTCCCTGTATCAGCACTGGTGAGGCCACATCTCAAATACTGTTTTGGGCTCCTCACTCCAAGAAGCACATTGAGGTGCTGGAGTGTGTCCAAAAAGGGCAACAAAGCTGGTGAAGGATCGAGGGAACAAGTCTTAGGATGAGGGAACTGGGGTTGTTTAGCCTGGAGTAAAGGAGGCTGAGGGGAGACTTCATTACTCTCTACATCTACCTGCAAGGAGGTTGTAACGAGGTTGGGGTTGGTCTCTTCTCCCATGTAATAAGTGACAGAAGTAATGGCCTCAAGTTGCGCCAGGTGAGATTTAGGTTGGACATTAGGAAAAATTTCTTTTTAGAGAGGCATTGGAACAGGCTGTCCAGGGAGGTGGTTGAGTGCCCATCCCTGGAAGTGTTTAAAAGTTGTGTAGATGTGGTGCTGAGGCACATGGTTTAGGGACCCTGGTAGTGCAGGGTGAGCAGCTGACCTTGATCTTAAAAGTCTTCTCCAACCAAATGATTCTGTGATTCTGTGATTAATATAAGGAACCATAAATAACACATTTGTATATTTCAAGTTTCATTGATTTGATACCGAATTCACAACATAGCCTACTTTTTGAAATGTGTGATTTCTGGAAAAATCAAGTTCATTTAATCCTTTCCACTCCATCACTTCCCCATCTCCATCTCTGCACTGGCTGGGGTTCCTCTCCTTGTCTGTGGTGTTCGAGCTCTGTCTTAAAAGCTGAGGCTCTGCAAATCCTTGCTCTCATCAACTCACCTCTAAGGAGGTCACCCTTGTTCCTTGGACATGACTGTCGTGGTTTGAAACTATGAGGCTGTCATCTCCGAAAAGTTTCGGGACTTTGCAGGTCTGGAGGGAATGTAAAACCCCTGAAGCCTACACAAAAGAGAGTTTAGTGATTTGTAAAGACTTTGGTTAGGCAAGGAACACAAAAAGCGAGTGAGGCAGGTTTTAACTTAAAGGCGGTGAAAACGGAAGTGTTTTAATGCTAAAAGCAAAACATAAATCAATCATTTAAAGTTAAACAGGACTGGTAGAGAGAGGGAGAGATTGACAAATACATAAATAGGCATCTACAAATGTAATACACTCTCCCATTTCGACCCACATCTCCCATTTACAAACAAAGAACCCGCCATGCGGTTGCACCACTGTGATGGGGGGGTGGGGGGGCGGGGAGGGGGGAGGCGCAGCAGGGTGAGGAAAGGAATTTTTGTTCGTCACCTCAAGTTTCGGTCTGAGAAAACTTGTCCTGGGGCAAACCTCCATTCAGTAACATAGTCCTTCTTCCTCCGGGGTAGCTGAGAGAAGACTTGAGTTTACTGGGGCAATAGGCTTCTGGCTCTCCCATATGCAGAGCAGGATACGGACTGGGATCTCTGGGGAATGCTTGTGGGTTTCCCACGTCTGCAGAGGCTCTGTGCCGAGCATCTGAAACCAGTTCGCTTTTCCCCTCGGCATCGGCATCTGTCCCCTTGTCACAGGATTTGGGGCTTACAGCCGGTTTTACCCCTTCTCTGGTTAAACTCAGTCCAAAAGCCACCCCCGCCGGTAATCAGCAGAGCGGAAAGGTCTACCTGCTTCACGAAAGGAATCTTTTTTCTGCTCCAGGGATATGGAGGTAACTGCGAATGTTTTTCTCTCTCTGATGAAAAGTCTCTCAGTCTCGGGATGGAAAATCAAAAGTTCTGCAGCTCACCTGGGGAACTGTCTCAAACTCCACTTTTTATGCACTTATTCGCTGAGGCGTGTCTGAAATATCTCGACTCCCAATCAGGGAGAGAGAGAGTTGTGGCTTCTCTTCCCAAAAGTCGTGAGAAAACCTTTCCCACACTTTGGGGGGAATGAGAAGGGCCGGCGCCATCTTAACCCACTACAATGACCTTGGTGCTCGAGCAGCTCATCTGATGACGTCCAGTGTTTGCTGCCATGACCTCTTCAGAATTCATCACGTTACCGGCCTGTTAAATAGCATGTAGTCCTGCATCTGTGATTGCTCAGAAGTGGAAGGGCTTAGGGGTTCCCTTAAAAAAAGAAAAAAGTCACAGCTATAGCCGGATCCTGATGCTCAGATCCGCAGCAAGTCCAATACATTAGAAATGTCAATACAGCTTCAGTTCTCATGACTTCCACATTATAGAACCTCTTTGGCTTGGCTTGAGTTAGAACAGAACTCATTCTGTTCAGTGATTTTACTTTCCAGCTCAGTCTCTGCTCTGTGTCTGCACTTTCGGAAGTTAACGGCACATTTTTGCAGACAGTGTCTGCTTCTAGAAGTGATAATGCTTGATATTTGCGGTTACTACCAGGGATTGGTGTGCAGAAAGGCTCCTGCTTCTTCTTGCTCCTGTGAAGACCAAGGTCACTGTTAAACCTTGTGTACCACATTGAGGGTGCAGTAAGTTAGAGGCTGCACCTGCAGGGAGGAGCAGATGGAACCAGGTGACCCTAAACTGACCAACAAGGTATTCCATTCCATAGATGTCATATTTGGTATAAAGCTGGAGGATGACAAGGATCAAGCTCTCTTCTTCAGTGGTTGGCATCCAAGGAAGACTCTGTTGTTCTGCCTACCTGTCCAGTAGTATCCTGGGGTGGATTAAGTGTGACCAGCAGGTCAAGGGAGGTTCTCCTGCTCCTCTACTCTGCCCTGGTGAGGTCACATCTAGAGTATTGTGTCCAGTTCTGGGCTCCCCAGTTCAAGAAAGACAAGGAGAAAGCTACTGGAGAGAGTCCAGCAAAGGGTTACGAAGATGATTAGGGGACTAGAACATCTCTTTTATGAGGAAAGGCTAAGGGGCCTAGGCCTGTTTAGCTTGGAGAAGACTGAGAGAGGATCTTATCAATGCTTATAAATATCTGCAAGGTGGATGTCAGGAGGATACGGCCAGACTTTTCTCAGTGGTGCTCAGCAACAGGACAAGGGGCAATGGACACAAACTAGGACACAGGAAGTTCCGTCTGAAGATGAGGAGAAACTTTACTTTGAGGGTGGCAGAGTACTGGAACAGGCTGCCCAGAGAGGTTGCGGTGTCTCCTTCTCTGGATCTTAAAAACTTTCCTGAACACGATTCTCTGCAACCTGCTCTAGGTGATCCTGTTTTAGCAGGGAGGCTGGACTAGATGATCTCCAGAGGTCCCTTCCAACCCCTACCATTCCATGATTCTGTGATTCAATCCCAATCTGTGCATTGCTGGATTCAGTTCCAGAATCCAGCTGTCGAATCCAGTTCCTTTCTGCTGCTGAGTCCAGTCTGGGACTTCCTCTAGCACCGGCCCAGAGCATCAGTGGTGATGGTGATGTAATTGCCATTAGGAGAATTGGGTTCAGTATTGGGTTTCTACATATTAGTACGTATTTCATTTTATTGTTATTCTTTTCATAAAGCAGTTTTAGTTTTCTTTTCCAATCCAGAAGTTTCTCTCCCTTATTCCCTTCCTCTTCCCTCTTTGGAGAGGGAGCGGGTGGTAATAGAGAGCATCTGGCATTTGCCTGGTGGCCGGCCCAGCCCTAACCTTTGACACTGACTGTTAATCCAAACGCCTGAAAATCTTACCATCCTTGAATGATTCTTGTTGCAGCCTGGAGATTGGCAAGAACTCTCCTAGACTGCAATGTTTTTGTACAACAGAGTCTTTTTTGTAAACCAATAATACTTAATTTTTAGAATTTAAGTTTAGAATTATGAACATATGCATTGTACATATAACTGAGCATGTGCAAACTGTTGCAATATGATGTGGCATCTTTTCAGGTTAGGAAAATAGTATTTATTTTCTAAGTTACATTTTATATTTTTTTTTTAAAACTGACATCAGTGGTTTTGTGTGAAGGTGTAGTTGTTTATGTCTTTAAGAAAACGTACTGGAGATTCAGCTTCAGGTCGTGTACACGTTGATGACTTGGGTCAAAAATAACGGTAGTGACTGTGACACAAAAGTATATTGTAAGACAGAAGTTCTCAAGGGTGATGTAGAAAGGATCTCTAGTCTACTTGAACCAATGTAGTAATCCAGTAATTAATTAATTAATTGAAATTAATTAATTAAAACGCTAATCTTAATCTAGTCAATAGAAAACAAGCAATGCCAAGGACAGCAGATTTCAGTGCATCTCAGGAATATTAATTAACAGTTAAAATTTAACTACTGGTAAATACTTTTGGGAGAAACAAATTTCATTATACCAGAGGCAAAAATGTTGTAAAGAGCTTATTGGTATATCATTATGGAAACCATATTTTTTATTTCAGTTGGGAGTTTAGGAAAATGTAAATTTTTGCTTCTCTGAACAATGCAAAATCAAATTATTTTGAATTTCTGAGTGGATTTTCAAAAAAAAATTTGTATTTTTTAGCTGAAACTCTTGATTTTGAAAAAAAAATCACTATTTTTCATTCCAATGTCAATATTTTGCAAGTGATATTGAAAAAACAGGAAATGAAAGTGTTTCTGAAAATTAAAATTCAGAAATTATTATAATTATCACAAAAATAGATTTCTCCACTTCTCATATACCTTATGATGAAAAGTGATATTTCTGTGCACTACTTTATTTTTAATTGACTGATATTGTATATGATGGGAAAATACTCTGAAAGTTTCTTGTCAGCTTTACTGATGGGTCTGATTCTGATGTCAATTATTCTTATTTACAGTGTTCTAGCTCTGCCAGTTTCAGTGATGATCGTCTTACAAAAGTAGAAGCGAAGTGAGGTCTATTCATTAGCCAGTAAGGACAAATCTGATGTGCTGTAAACTATAAAAAGGTAAAGAAAGGTGTAACTCTTCTAGCTAAAAATAAACAGCCTCATGTTATGAATATGCAGCTTTCCAGAATGTGCTTAACTTCATAGTAGTATTCTTGACTTATTTCTTCTGAAAGCAGTGTTTGAAAATAGCAATGAACTAGAAACAGAGTTTATAAAAAGTAATGGTATTTTTAATTTGAAAAATATCATTCAAAGTGCTTGTAGTGGATTATTTGAGTTACAAGTACAAAGTGTAAATAAACACAGGGACAGCCAGTTAAAAAAAAAAAAAAAAATCCACCCAAAATATTTAGTGGGTAACTCGTAATAACATTTGAAGAAAATTATCTAAAGAAAACATCAACCAGCATAGGGAAAAAAAAACATGGGAAAAAAAAAAAACCAAACCACAAGCCGCATTGGTGACTCGTAGTTTTATGAATAATCCCACCAAATTTTCAAAATATTGCCATAAACCTGAGTCTTCACTGAATCCCCATACAGAAGGAATTCTGTAACACCAGCTCTCAAAATGTTAGGGACACGAGAAAAAGACAGGCAAGTAAAAAATGTTGATCCTTTGCCCCTCAGTAATGTGATCAGAGCTTAAGGGTTGCTACTTCTTTCTTCCCCCCCCCACCTTATTTTTGTTAAAATCGGAGTGCATAAATCCTCACAATTAAAGTCTACTTAAAAAAAAGCTCAGTGATTTTTTAAAAATATATGTACAGCTGAATTACGTTGTTCTCTATCAGTTTGCAAAATTGTTATTTTTCGATTTTAAAAATTGTTTTTTAAAAGTCAACTAGAATTCTTATTCTGTGTGACACAGAATAGACTTTATAGACCCTTTTTTTAATCCCTGACACCACAGACCAGCATATGACTGTGATTAATATTATTTCAGTGATAAACAATACCAAGTGTGGACCAGAGGGACAAAAGAGGTGTTTTAGTGCATTTTTTACCAGGCATTTTAACACATAGAGCTCTTGCCTTTACATTCATCCTAGGTTTTGAATTGCTGTAATTAGGAGAGGTGTAGTAATTCAACTCTGCTTGTTACAGTCCTTCTCGTATACACACAAATACTATCTTACTATGTTTTGGAAAATAAAGATAATATTATTAACTGTTAATGAAAAACTTAAACTACATTCCATTAGAATTATTCATTTTTATGAGATTCTTAAACATTAATATGGCAAATATCCATATTTTATCTGCTACAGATGAACAAATTACAATCATGGTTCAGTGTAAAGTATTCATCGGTTCACAGATCCCGAAGCCCTTCAGGCAGTGTGACAAATCCACATAATTTCCCTGTGTGCTAGGTTGTGCATTTGTATATCTGATTAAGTTGAAAGATGTGTTAAAAAACATACAAATCCTCATGCAGCCAGACAGCTCCCTATGGCTACGCATCTCAGAAATCTCTGGAGCATTTTGTTATTCAAAGCAAAGTGTGCAATAATTTGCACTCAATAAATTGGTTCCAGATCCGCCTGTTTCAGATGATATCACAAGGACAAGATTTTATGTGAAATTCCCTTACCTTTTCTCAAAGCATATTCCTTTTAAGAGATTTGCCATCGCAAATGCAGATGATATGGAGATAAAAAGACTCTCTTGCTCTCCAGAGCATGACAGAATGTGATGGATCAACAGTTCATATAGAAGGGATGTTTTGATCAAATCAAATCAAGTAATCTGTTTTCCAACTTTTTGAAAAAGAGGGTTCTGGATTCATAGCCAAATCATGTCATACATCATTTATAATTTTGTCCCAAATCTGGCTTCTTTTACCTGGTGTGCAAATCCAGTCAACCATCAGAGTGGAGCTATTTCCTTTGTTGCTTTGATGTGCATTAATGAGTGTCCGTCTCAAAACATACTCGTCTTCCTAATACATATGCATTATTATTCCATTAAATGATTGGTTCCAATTTCTTCTTCTAGTATGTAAATTAGTACGCATGCTCAAAAATTTACTCCTATTGTTTTCTTTTGCGTAGGTGGTATTGCTAGAGTAGGTGGTCTGTGAGTCTCCCCCTGCTGGAATTACCTTTCGCCTATTTTCTTCCTCTTTTGGCAGTTCTCTACTGTTCTTTATGGTTTGTTGACCAGACTGACATCTCATCAATTCTTCAGACAAAGCCATATTGTCTAGTACTTATTTCTCTAACTTAATTCTAGGTAAATCGTTCACTGGCACTTTTAAGTATGTATTTAACTAACAAGGTTAGGGCTAGACAAAGGATATGTTAGCAGCATCAAATACAGTTGTTTTAATCGTTATTTTTATGCTAAACGCCTTTTAATTCTATAACAATAATGCATTAATAAATCCTCTCTATGGTACAGGTCACAAACCTCTGTAGAGAAGTACGATTATTTACAATTTGTGACCAAAGAAAAATGAAAATTAAGTCTTGTAACACTCTGGCCTTGACTATGAAGAACTAGTTCTATGTATGGTCTAAAGTCCTTTGATGATTAACACCTTCGCTAAATAGAAGATTATTACAAAATTGATTAATTTGGTCCCAAATTTTTTTAAAGGCAGAAGTAAAGAAAGGCAGCTACTCTGTCTGCAAGTTGTAAGTTCACAGTAAAAATGTGGCTCAAAAGAATAACAACATAAATTATAAATGAATATGAAAGTGTGAAATTAAGAAAATGAAAATTTAGACTGAAAGAAGACAAATAGTTTTCTCATGGTGATATCAATTAGACCTGAAACTTTAAAACAAAATAAAGAAATTGAAACATTGAAACAAAAAAGGAAATAATTTATAAGATACAAACCAGCACTGGCAGAAGGACAGTTTAAATAATGTAATAGTTCTTTAATATTTCTAACTTCACCAGCTCTGTGATTATGAATGGATGTAATTTTAGGAGAAAGGAAGGAAAATATGTTTTGTTCAGATGACAGTGTTAATTATGTGTGTGCATATGTATGTGTGAGAGAAAAATGCTGCTGTGAAGACGCCTGCATCTCTATACATTCTATTATTTGAAGTAAAAATGACTTAACTTTCAGTGTGAATGCATTAAAGTGGTCCATAGGAACCAGCTGCTTGACTCCAGATCAAGCTGCACTTGCAGGATGATGTCAACAATGTCTTGTACCTCTGGTACAAGCATACTCTGTGACCTGAAATCAATGATATATTGGAAATAACAAAAATCTCTCCTGTCTCTATCCCTTTGTATAAAATAAAGCATTAGGTGGCTGATAGGGGTAGTGACTTTATTATTTCTGTTGGCTTTGTGCCGCTTGAGGAAATTCTGGTTTTTGTGGTGCAAAGTGAGTTTAGCTGACTGTAATAGCTCTACCTTTGTCCTTTATTTTTTGCCTTTTTTTTTTTTTTTAATTTCAAAGAAGCTTGAGAATATGCAAGATCCAGCTATATTCACGGATTTCAATATTTATGGACTCCATTCCATTAATCCAAGCAAACTTTGCAGAATTTTCCTGGTTACTGGCAACAGTATGTTTGTAGAAGCTTTTTCTCTTTTCTTTCACAACAGGTTGATAAGTCTTATTGCTATAGTATAATAAATTTGCCACTTTTTTTGCACTTGAAAACTATGAATTTGCATGTATTTTTCTTTTTGTTCATATCACAGATTTGCATCTAGACCTTTATTTGTTGAAGTGCTGCTTTATGGTGCTCCTCAGAAGTACATCAATTCTATTAGACAGATTGATGTGTAAGACACGTTCATCTGAAATAAAATTGATTCTACTGCTCTTTATATGTACAAACAGGCTATCCATAGCTCTTTGAAGATATCAGGTGGAGCTAAAGTCCAAATGTAAAACATTCTCCATTCTGTATTGGTCTGCATGCAAAATATAAGAATAGTGCCTATTTGCATGTTATCATTTTAGTTTTCACTTCAAGATGTATTGCGAAAACCATAAAAAAACCTTTTCTTGGTCAAAAAGGCACTTAAATGTGGATATTTATTGTTTTCCTTGCTTTAAATAAATACGCAAATGAATAAAATGAAAAACCAAGTTCTAAATCAAAGCAACACTAAAATAGTAGTGAAGGAAAATGGTAACAGATTTGTGCCCTTGTTGTTTTTAAGTACTGAACAATTCATATAGACTTCCAAGGAAATAAAACCTAATACCGGAACTTTCAAATAGCAAAAAAGAAACAGCTCAAAAATAGAATGCAAATAGGGTCAGTTGCTGAAACTTCTAGTGCATGATGTCACATTATTCTCTTGTACAACTAACATATATTAATTCTTTTGGACACTCAGTAAGAAGAGATACTGTTTTTCATTTTGCATATTGAAATTATTATTTCTACGTAGAAAAATTGCAGGCCTTCTTTACACAATGTAGTGGGTTGGCAAGGTTTCAGTAGTAGGGGGCCTACAGGGGTGGCTTCTGTGAGAAACTGCTAGAAGCTTCCCCTGGGTCCAACAGAGCCAAGGCCAGAGAACTGCAAGACAGGTCTGCTGCTGGCCAAAGCAGAGCCCGTCAGTGACGGTGGTAGTGCCTCTATGATAACATGTTTAAGAAGAGGGGAAAAAACCTGCTGTGCAACAGCAGCTGGAAGAGTGAGAATATGTGAGAGAGACACAAGATTAGTAAAGGAGGAAGGGAGGAAGTGCTCCAGACACCAATGCAGAGATTGCCCTGCAGCCCGAGGTGAAGTCCATGGTGAGGCAGGCTGTCTCTCTGTAGCCCATAAAGAACCACAATGAAGCAGATATCCACCTCGCAGCCCATGGAGTACCCCATGCTGGAGCAGGTGGATGCATCTGAAGGAGTCTGTGACCCCACAAAGAGCCTGTGCTGGAGCAGGCTCCTGGCAGGACCTGTGAACCCACGTGTCGCCGGTCGGCTGAGGCAAGCCGATGCACGGGGACGAGTCCTTCCCTATCCCCGAACCCCTCTCCTCCGGGAGAGAAAAGGGTTCAAAAGCAGAGATACGGAGAGGAAAAATAAAAGATTTGTGAGACCTCTGAACGTTTGGAAAACTGAAACAAAACTTTATTAAAACTAGAACAATATATATAACATGCAGGGAAAAAACCAATACAAAATCTGAGAATCTGTGCAGGATGGAAAGGTGAGGGTTTTAAACACAAGAACAAAGACAAAGGGGGACGGCACCACGTGCAGTCCAGAAAAATGGCACCGGCCACGTGTGCGCTTCCGTGGAGCGAACAAAGAAACCGCGGCTGTTATGAACGCCGGGCTGTAATATGTGGAAAAGCACTGTCCCTACCGAATTCGTTGAAGCAGAGAAGAAATCAAAGCAGTAGAAAAACCTCCAGGCGAGCCGTCTGTCCCAGGCGGCGTGGCGGGGGCTGCCCCGGTGCACGGTCCACTCCGGCAGCCTGCAAGGTCCCCGGAGCGACGCCGCAGGATTTTGGAGAAAAAGCCTCTTCCCCGGAGCGAATCTGAGGTCCTGCAGTGACTCCCGCAGAGCGGAGAGTGTCCGGAGCGCCGAGGAGCCGCGAACGAGCTGCGAATGCCCCCCGAAGCAGTCCGGAGAAGCAGCCCCGCAAGTCCCGACGTAGCCCCGGAAGTCTCGAGTAGCCGAATGGCCCCGAAGCCCTCCGGAAGGCAGCCAGGAAGTCCCGAGTAGCCCCCGGCCGTCCCCGAGCCGCCTGAGCCCGCAGCTTCTTAAAGGGGCAGTGCCCTCTCGAGAAAACTTTCTCATCCCATAAGATGGGCAAACCGTAACATGGAAGGGAATAATTCAATTAATCAGTTTACACCAAAAGCCTTCGGGCAGGTTTTTTTCTTCAACCTGCCACATTCCACCCCTTTATTCCATACCATGTACGTTATGCGCATCTCATTTACATAGTATTATACAGAAAGTAACAGCATGAGACTCTGGTTCAGGGTGTTTCAGCCAGGGTTAACTTCCCCTGTGGTACACAGTGGACTTCACCATCCTCCTGCATTACCCACCAGGTGTGTCCAGGGCCTTGGGCTGAGACAACACCACGGATGGGTCTGTCTGGAGTTGCAGCAGGGGAAACCCAGACAGCTTTTCCCAGCAGATTACTTTCACATACCACAGGAACTCTATCCCCCTCTATGGTATGTAAAAGGTCTGACTGGGCAGGGCAGGCTCGATTGATTGATCCCCTCGTGTTCACTTGCCAGGTGGCTTCTGCCAGATGTTTATCCCAGTTTCTGAAAGTTCCACCACCCAATGCTTTCAGGGTGGTTTTCAGCAAGCCATTATAGCGTTCTATTTTACCGGAGGCTGGTGCATGGTATGGAATGTGATAAATCCATTCGATACCATGTTCTTTGGCCCAATTGGCCACCAGATTGTTTTTGAAATGAGTTCCATTATCTGACTCAATTCTTCCTGGAGTGCCATGCCGCCACAAAATCTGCCTTTCAAGGCCCAGAATAGTATTACGGGCAGTGGCATGAGGCACGGAATAGGTTTCAAGCCATCCGGTGCTTGCTTCCACCATTGTCAAAACATAGCACTTACCCTGGCGAGTTCGAGGGAGAGTGATGTAATCAATCTGCCAGGCCTCTCCGTACTTGTACTTCGACCACCGTCCACTGTACCATAAAGGTTTTAACCTTTTGGCCTGTTTAATTGCAGCACAAATCTTACAGTCATGGATAACCTGGGTAATTGCATCCATGGTTAAATCCACCCCTCGGTCACGAGCCCATCGATAGGTTGCATCTCTTCCCTGGTGACCGGAAGAGTCATGGGCCCACCGAGCAAGGAATAGTTCACCTTTGTGTTCCCAGTCCAGATCTATCTGGAACACTCTGGCTGCTTTGTCCACTTGGTGGTTATTTCTATGCTCCTCAGTGGCTCTGCTTTTTGGGACATGGGCATCTACATGCCTTACCTTTACAGCTAACCTTTTCAGGCGGGCAGCAATATCTTGCCACAGAGTGGCAGCCCAAATAGGCTTACCTTTACGCTGCCAATTATCTTTCTGCCACGTCTCCAGCCATCCCCACAAGGCATTTGCCACCATCCAGGAGTCTGTATACAAATACAGCCGTGGCCAGTTCTCCCTTTCAGCAATGTCCATGGCCAGCTGGATGGCTTTGACCTCTGCAAATTGACTCGATTCACCTTCTCCTTCCGCTGCTTCTGCAACTTGGCGCATAGGACTCCATACGGCAGCTTTCCACTTCCGTTGGTTCCCTATGAGGCGGCAGGATCCATCAGTGAAGAGAGCATATTTCTTCTCCTGGTCTGAGAGGTCTTTATATGGGGGTGCTTCATCAGGACGAGTGACTATCTCGTTCGGTGGCATCCCAAAATCTTTTCCTGCAGGCCAGTCTGTAATGGCTTCCACAATTCCTGGGCGACCAGAGTTACCTATCCTAGCTCTCTGTACAATCAGGGCAGTCCACTTACTCCAGGTAGCATCTGTGACATGGTGGGTAGATGCTATCTTCCCTTTGAACATCCAGCCTAGGACTGGCAGTCGGGGGACTAGGAGGAGCTGTGCTTCAGTGCCAATTACTTCTGAGGCAGCTCGAACTCCCTCATAGGCAGCCAATATCTCCTGCTCAGTGGGAGTATAATTGGCCTCTGAGCCTTTATATCCACGACTCCAAAATCCTAGGGGACGACCACGGGTTTCTCCTGGTGCCTTCTGCCAAAGGCTCCAGGTAGGACCACAGTCCCCAGCTGAAGTGTACAGAATGTTCTTAATCTCTGGTCCTGTTCGCACAGGTCCCAGGGCCATAGCATGTGCTATTTCCCTTTTGATTAAGTCAAAGGCATGCTGCTGATCAGAGCCCCATGTGAAATCATTTTTCTTCCGGGTAACAGTATAGAGAGGTTTAACAATCTGACTATACCCAGGAATGTGCATTCTCCAGAAGCCTATGACTCCCAAGAAAGACTGGGTCTCTTTCTTGTTGGTAGGCGGAGACATAGCTGTGATCTTGTTGATCACATCTGTGGGGATATGGCGGCGTCCATCCTGCCACTTAACCCCCAGGAACTGGATCTCTCGGGCAGGTCCTTTGACCTTACTTCTCTTAATGGAGAAACCAGCATCCACCAAAATGCGGATTATCTTCCTACCTTTCTCATAGACTTCTTCTGCGGTATCACCCCATACGATGATGTCATCGATGTACTGAAGATGTTCAGGAGCACCACCTTTCTCCAGGGTAGCCTGGATCAGTCCATGGCAGATGGTCGGGCTGTGCTTCCACCCCTGGGGCAGTCGATTCCAGGTATACTGGATGCCCCTCCAGGTGAAGGCAAACTGTGGCCTACACTCTGGTGCTATGGGAATGGAAAAGAAAGCGTTAGCAATGTCTATCGTGGCATACCACTTGGCTGCCTTGGACTCCAGTTCGTACTGAAGCTCCAAGATATCAGGAACAGCAGCACTCATCGGTGGTGTCACTTCGTTCAGCCCACGATAGTCCACTGTCAGTCTCCATTCCCCATTGGTCTTCTGCACAGGCCATATAGGACTGTTGAAAGGTGAGCGAGCTCTGCTGATGACATCTCGTCTCTCCAACTCTCGAATCATTTTCTCTAAGGGGCGCAGAGAGTCTCGGTTGGTTCGGTATTGCCGGCGGTGAACTGTAGAGGATGCAGTAGGCAACTTTTGATCTTCCACCTTCATTCTGCTAACAACAAAAGGGTCATCCGAAAGTTCGACCGATGTGGACAACCGGATAATGCCATCAGCTCCCACGGTTGCTATCCCAAAGGCCCATTTATAACCTTTCGGGTCCTTAAAATACCCTTTCCGGAGGAAGTCTATGCCTAAAATGCATGGAGCATCTGGGCCAGTCACAATTCGGTGAATTTCCCAGTTATGCCCAGTGAGGCTGACCTCAGCTTCTACCAAGGTAAGCTCTTGTGATCCTCCTGTCACACCCGAGATCATGATAGTCTCAGTTCCTTGATGATCCGATGGTAGCAAGGTACACTGGGCGCCTGTATCTACCAGGGCCTTGTACCTCTGTGGTTCCAATGTGCCAGGCCATCGAATCCACACAGTCCAGTATACTCTGTTATCCCTTTCCTCCACCTGGCTAGAGGCAGGGCCCCTCTAATGCCTAGGGTGTGGTCCACAGTCAGTGGAAGGGTCTATCCGGCTTGTGGTACCTTCATCATAGGAGTTGCTCCTTGGGTTGCAACACTGTTCACCAAAGACTGGAGCGACAATTCTTCGGTTGCAGTCATCATGTTGGTGTGGTCTGCTCTGCAACTCATGTGCTGGTACCCCGTGGTTAGCGGCAGGTCGTTGTTCCCATCTCCTCGTGTCTTCACGACCTCTCGAGCAGCACTGGCGGTCACATCGTGGCCTGTCCTGTCTGTTGCGCCTTGCTCTGGGAGGACGATTTCTCCTAACAGCTGACACATGGGTATACACAGGAGAGGAAACGGTTCTTTGTTCTAACCTGTTAATAAAGTCCAATATTTTCTCTGTCATTTTGTCTGTCACTTTCTCCACTGCTGCAATGAAGGCAGAGGTATGAGAAAGGCTGTCCTCATACTGGCGAATCCTGTTAGACACCTGTTCTATGGTGAGTGGCCGATTTTCACCCTCTCTTTCCCACAGCATTGTGGCCAATGTATGGGCATATGACTGGGGTGCACTCTGCACAAATTTGCGCAGCAAAGGCTCATTACTGTGCACCTGGTCCGGGTTGACATTAACATTCCAGTCACCATAGATGACCTCTTTCATAGCCAGCTCTCTCAGGTAGTTAGTACCTTTGCTCAGGACAGTCCATTTAGTAGGGCGGCATTCTATGTCATCTCTGAAAGGGTATCTGCTCTTCACAGCAGTCAGAAGCCGTTTCCAGAGACTGCACTGTTTTGCCTTTTTGCCAATTGCCCTATCAATAGCACCTTCCCGGGCCACATTTCCTAACTGCCTGGCTTCTTTGCTAGTTAAATCAATGTTATCAGCCCCATTGTCCCAGCAGCGAAGCAACCAATTCATTAGTGACTCACCATCATGCCTGCTAAATTCCTTTCTAATGCTTCTCAGGTCCTTCCTGGACTGAGGCTGGGTGTTTACCTCTTGGTCTGATGACTCATCCCGTGATGAGGATCCTTGGGAGGGCTGTGCTGGTGGAGTCGCTGAGGCAGTATTCCCTGAAGGCTTTCCCGGACGCTTTTGAGAGGTGCTTGGTCCTGCATCGTCATCAGAGCTATCTGTTGCATAATTAGTCTTTTTCTGGTGTTTAGCACCAGAGGGCTTATTTTTCTTTTTCACAGGGGCAACCTGTGCTTGTTTGGGTGAGGAGGTGGCATCAGCTGATTTGGTGGCTGTAGTGCCCATGTGATACTTATTCTTGATAATTATCCACCCCTGGACCATGTTACAGATAACTGATAACAAAGTTATCAAATACAGAAAAATAATACCATTTGCCGAATATCCAGTTTCAATTGCCATTGATCCAGTACCAAATGGAGAAGTGTTATTTCCCATCATCCATTTGCTAGACGAATCATAAGCAGCCACTATCATGTACTGTGCAAAATACACTGGGAGCATTATAAACTGACTGAGTACAGACCAAAACACCGAAATTACACACGCCAGGGTGAACACCTTCTTTGCTAAGTGCCCCAGACCAGCAAACCATAAACCAGTACCAATTAGAAACAGGTAATTTGACATCACAGTTGGTGTGCCAGGCACCAGATCATAGAGCATTTTTAAACTGTACTGCTTAAGAGCTTCAAACAAAAGCTCGCTTAGCACCATCCTGGAAAAACCTCGTTTGTTTCAGTTTCCAAACTTTAATAAAAATATGAATTATTAAATTATTCAGAAGTGCCCACCCAGGGACGCCAATTATGTCGCCGGTCGGCTGAGGCAAGCCGATGCACGGGGACGAGTCCTTCCCTATCCCCGAACCCCTCTCCTCCGGGAGAGAAAAGGGTTCAAAAGCAGAGATACGGAGAGGAAAAATAAAAGATTTGTGAGACCTCTGAACGTTTGGAAAACTGAAACAAAACTTTATTAAAACTAGAACAATATATATAACATGCAGGGAAAAAACCAATACAAAATCTGAGAATCTGTGCAGGATGGAAAGGTGAGGGTTTTAAACACAAGAACAAAGACAAAGGGGGACGGCACCACGTGCAGTCCAGAAAAATGGCACCGGCCACGTGTGCGCTTCCGTGGAGCGAACAAAGAAACCGCGGCTGTTATGAACGCCGGGCTGTAATATGTGGAAAAGCACTGTCCCTACCGAATTCGTTGAAGCAGAGAAGAAATCAAAGCAGTAGAAAAACCTCCAGGCGAGCCGTCTGTCCCAGGCGGCGTGGCGGGGGCTGCCCCGGTGCACGGTCCACTCCGGCAGCCTGCAAGGTCCCCGGAGCGACGCCGCAGGATTTTGGAGAAAAAGCCTCTTCCCCGGAGCGAATCTGAGGTCCTGCAGTGACTCCCGCAGAGCGGAGAGTGTCCGGAGCGCCGAGGAGCCGCGAACGAGCTGCGAATGCCCCCCGAAGCAGTCCGGAGAAGCAGCCCCGCAAGTCCCGACGTAGCCCCGGAAGTCTCGAGTAGCCGAATGGCCCCGAAGCCCTCCGGAAGGCAGCCAGGAAGTCCCGAGTAGCCCCCGGCCGTCCCCGAGCCGCCTGAGCCCGCAGCTTCTTAAAGGGGCAGTGCCCTCTCGAGAAAACTTTCTCATCCCATAAGATGGGCAAACCGTAACATGGAAGGGAATAATTCAATTAATCAGTTTACACCAAAAGCCTTCGGGCAGGTTTTTTTCTTCAACCTGCCACACCACGGAGAGAAGCCCACACTGGAACAGGTTTGCTGATGGGACTTGTGACCCCATGGAGGACCCACTCTGGAGCAGTCTGTTCCTGAAGGCCTGCACCCTGTGGAAAGGACCCAGGGTGGAGGTCATGAAGAACACCAGCTTGTGGGTAGGACCCACATTGGATAAGTTCATGGTGAACTGTCTCCCATGGGAGGGACCCCACACTGGAGCTGGAGAGGAGTGTGAAGAGGAAGGAGCAGCAGAGACATGTGATGAACTAACTGCAACCCTCGTTCTCCATCCTCCTGTGACACTAGGGAGGAGGAAGTAGAGAAATCAGGAGTAAAGTTGAGCCCAGGAAAAAGGGAGGGATGAGGGGGAAAGGTGTTTTAAGATTTGGTTTTATTTCTCATCACTCTACTCTGATTTTATTGGTAATATATTAAATTGATTTCCCAAAGTCAATCTGTTTTGCCTATGACGATAATGGTGAATGACCTCCCTGTCCTTATCTCGACCCATCAGCCTCCATATTATTTCTCCCCTGTCCAGTTAGAGAAGGGGGAGTGATAGAGTGGCTTGGTGGGCACCTGGCATCCAGCCAAGGTCAACTCACCTCAGACACTTATTTATGGGATCTTGTGGTATGGCCTTTCCTTCATCAGGAAAGAAGCAGTTTAATTAAATATCACTGCATTGCCATTACTATCAGATGATTACAACTTCTTACCTCTTGACATCTTGAGACCTTGTAGGAAATAATGTTGAATTCTGGTAACATCAATGCTACAGAATTTATCCTGAGGCCTGTAGGAGAGGAACATGTTTTTATTTTAAAACAAAAAATGTGTCATTCACTTTCAAAACACATTCTCTTTGCAAACAAAGCACGTGTTTGTCCAAGTAGTCTGTCCAGCATCGAAGGATTAAGGGGCATGTACGCAGGTGGGGTGGCCAGGATTCCTTGTGATGACATGGGAGGACAAGGAGAACTATCTATTGAGCCATTAGCAAGTCTTTTGGTTTCTTCCTAGGTTGACAGCCATGATAGTTTTGGATGTCCTTTTTATATCCCTGAGGAGCTGACCTCAATTAGTTGTTTGGTTTTTTCTCTTTCAGTTTTCTCTGACCTCTGTGTCATTTGGATTGATTCACTTTCCCTTGTCTCTGTACCTTTGTTTCTTAAGATGCTCATCCTGTTCAGGGTGTGGGCTGTCCTTAATTTTCTTGTCCTGAATTCACTGCAGGTATCGGTGCAGGGATCTTCTTAACCTGCTCATCTAGAAGCCATAAACATTGTTTTTCTTACATCCTCCTTCTGCTGTTTCCACATCCAGACCCTCCCTTTGATTTTGCAATCTCATTTCTATTGCAAATCTCTACAACCAGGGAAGACATTTTGGGAGCAACTCTGAGGTTGCACTGTAAGTCTTCGCTGAGGTTTTAAAGCTTTACTGGGTGTAATAGAGCTGGCCACTCTTTAACAGTAAAGGCCTAAGCCTTGACCCTTTAATGAGATGGCCCAGCAGAAGAAGGAGATGACTATTCAGGCAGTTTTAGTGCATTATTGCACAAAGCAAGAAAACTATTCATAGACAAATATCCAGGATGTCAGCTGATTTTTTTAAGAGGAACAGGATTTGCAGGATCATTGGTTCCCCAAAAAGGATTTTGATGATTGGCAGTTCAGGATAAATAGGCACAAAAAGGTCCCTTTTCTCTGACCTGTTGATGTTTTTATAATTTCAAATCAGGGAAAACAGGAGATTTGAGAAAACGACCTCATATTTGGTAACCTTGTGTTAAGAGTAGCCATATATCTTAGAATGCAGAAGATTTTTCTAAGTAGATCAAAAATATACGATGTGTTCTAAACAGAGCTGAAATTAAAAAATAATTTCTATAATGAGTCAAATTAGTCAGACCTACCTTTAACATGATCTTTCACAATGTACACCTTTGACCAAACACTATTAATACTGGTCTGCAGGATAATATGACATTAGTAGTAATAATTTAAAAGTCATGCCTTCATTGGCAGATTAAAACAAAAGCCTAGATAATAATAGTCTACACAGTGGAGTGTAATTTTGGTTTGGTTTTTTTTTTCATTCAAGACCAAATTGTCTTTGATGAACTTAAGATTTGAGTACGATCACAGCAGTTCCGTTCCCCACTTTTGTAAAACCACAGTTACAGTGAAAGAGAGAGAACATGAAGAATACGATTTAACAATCCTTTAATATCATTTTCAACAAGCTGCAAATACGCTTCTAGAAATGCACTTTTTTCAAATGACTTGGTAGTTTTTAAGAATTTAAAAGAAATCGAGCTGCAGTTTGTATAACCCCTTTTGTGAGGGCATTATGTCAGCATTGTCCTCCTTTAATCTGCATAATTATAATCTGCATAATTAGAATTCTAATTATAAGTTTGGTTTGATTAAATAAAAAACCCATAACGTTAAACATATATTCAAATAAGAAGCAAACCTTTGAGGTTTTCTTTTTTAAATTCTTGGAATTATAAAGGGTAGATAAAATGGCATAAAAATATATTTTAAAAGCATTTTATAGAATAAAAATAGATATAAATACATGGGTGTTCAATTCTGCCAACTTATCTGAATGTCTATAGTGATACACCATGGAGATGTGAATTAGTAATTGCTAATTGACTGGGAAACACTTAGCGTATTTTTGGTGCTGCAGAAATATTAAAAACTACCTAACAACAATAATAAGAGTTGTAAAGGATACAGTGTTAACTGTGGTAATTATCAGAACTTTATGTCAAAGCAGCTCATTTTTCGTAATTTTTAATTTAATAGCCAAGTGGCTGAAACTTCTGCTACTGCAAAGTCTACTGGAGGTTTTTTTTTGGGTTACTATGTGCTAACCTAAGATGTGCAAAAGGTGATAGGGTAATTTCATAGTAGAGGAGAGTGAGAAAGGATTAATAGGAAAATCCTACAAATATATATTTTCCAAATGCAATGAAAATTTTATTTAATGAAAAATTTTCAGATTAAATTCATTACCTTTAAGAATGAGTACAATTCTGTCTAAATTGGGGGGGGGGGGGGGGGGGGGAGGGGTGTGTCTCCTTTTTTTTTTTTAAAATCCTGAAATGTAAATGTCCATTTTTCAAGGATTTAAGCACTTAAAGATTAGTGTATATTATTTAATTCTTCTAAAAAAATATCTCATGGAAATTTGACTTGCTTCCTATCTGCAAGCCACATCTAAAATGACAACATGCATAAATTGGAAGATAAACTGTTTCAGTGCTTAATAGTTATTTTCTGCATTTTCTGTTTTCTGATTCTCTTTACCTTTGATGATGATTAAATGAACTTAAGTCTTTGTCTGCATTTTTACAAAATAAAGGCTGAACAAAGTACCATGCCTCTTTCAAAAAGTGATTTGAGCACCTTTGATCTTCTGTGTGATTTGTACGTGAAGACTTTTCAGGAGGCAATCCAAACTGTCTTTGGGTCTTTTCACAATCTTGTTACAGAGAAAGAGCAGAAATCTTCAATTTTTTCTCTACCTCAGGCTCTCCAGCTCCTTAAAACCTGTCTTTCAAAAATATTTGTTCCTCTTTTAAGATGATTTATCCTATGTATTTTTTCCTGGAATTGATACTTTGAATGTCAGACCCTCAAAGGCAAATTTCTCATTTACTTCTGTGCTGAAAGATCAGTCTCTATATTTTCTCCATGTTCTCTTCCTGTATTTTCTAAAATAAGCTGTTAAAGCTTCTTAGCATTATTATTCTGAATTCTAATGATTTCCACCCAGATGCAATTGGAATAATTGCAACAGGACTGAAAAGGCTACAGAGTTATTGTCATGAATAAGTTCATTGCAATGATTAATAACATCAGTTAAAAAGAAACACTTAGAAATACTTCAATAACGTGCATACACAAAACAGTAAAATATGGAGAAAGTTGGATAGAGTAAGTGTTAAATTATAATGATGATGATGAACAGCATTAGACTTGCCCTGAAGTTGTTGGAAAATATGTTGAAAAAGATGTCTTACAATTTCTCATTTTCCAAATTGTTTTTTAAAATGTGCATAAATTAAAATATTTCCCTGAACTATCTTTTTATTGCTCTTCATTATTCTATGAAGAATGGAAAGGAATTATAGTTAACAATTTAAAAACCACTGTGCCTTCAAAACAAAAGCTTGCAACTATATGTAAAAAGAGAGATACTTGTATATTATGTTTCCTTTTTGGCAATCTTTTCACATATAGAATATATGTAGGCATAATATTTACAGTCTCTCAGCCCACTGCAAACTGACTCTTTTTCACAATTATGTGTATCCCTTATGCTAAATGGATAAGACAAACAACTACAAACATTAAAGAGTTTATGCGTGTCCTAGTTTAAGATGGACAGGGTTGGTTGGTTTGTGATGGAGACATAAAACCACCAGTGGTGCACTCCTCCCGTGTACGTCAGCGCATCTCACTGGCTGTGGAGATTTTGATGTACCGAGGCTTCTTTAAAAAAATGGCTTGCAGGCGCCCATGCTAGCAGGTGCCGTGACCCCCCCCTTCTCTCCTTGCCACTCGGCGCTGCTGCCTGCCACAATCCCTACCACCGATGTGCCCCGGTGCCTCCCCGTGCTGCTGATATCCCAACTGCTGCAACAGCCGACATCAACGGCTTTGTCCCATGGGCCAGCTGCTGCTTCAGAAAGAGTTCTCCTGTCACCGCTTCGCCGGCCCACCCCTGAGCGTGGACGACCACGGCTGCCGCTTCTCCGCACTGCTCACCGCCCAACCATGCCACGTGTTGCCACCATTGAAGTGATAGGTAGCTTTTTATCACTGCTGTTTCTTTAACTGCAGTTTGAGTGCTTTCCCCCCGACCCTCGCTGCACCAGTTCTAATCCTGTATAGACTTGTTAATACCTTGTTGTTCTGTATATAACATCTTTCTATTGTTACTAAAACTGTTTTAGTTACCCAGACTTAACAGAGGCCTCACAAACTTTGTTTTTCTTTCTTCTTAGCTCTTTTCTTAACCCTTTCTCCTGGAACAGGATGGGGGCTACTTAGAGAGAGAGTTCATCCCATGATTGGCCAGCCATGGCCAACCAGTGACAATGCACATATTTCAACTTCTGTTTTACTGAGTAAATAGCATACCTGAAATACTAAAATTCTATTAAAAATTGACAATTAATAATGAAAACAAAAAATTCTACACTAGACAAGAACAAGAAGTTTTAATTTTTAGAAAAAACTTTATGGTGTGACATGGAAAACATAGGGCTTGTGAATAATTGTAGAGCAGAATTACGCTGTCTTTCAAGCAAGGCACATTCTTACACCGCCTCTGGTAGGGGTTAAGTGTTTATTACGTGTCCACCAGAATCTTTGCCAAAGACAAAATAAGGAATTGTTCCCATAAGAATTCCACATAAGAAATAGAGTCTGGAGGAAAGTGGGCTGGGTTTGAAACTTTTGAACTCCTAAACATTTTTGAATGGGCACATCTTCTAGTCATTAAGCTGTAATGCAGGAACAAAATATTATTATAGGTCTGTACTACATAATTGTGTATTTATATAGGTATGTATATCCACACATGTATAGTAGTATGTAATAGAGCATAATCTTATAGGATGGCAATAGGTCAAAGGTATCTTAATATGTCACATTTTAGAACATCTTCAAATGTACTGATTTGTGCAAGGAAGTCCTATTGCTTTCACTCGAAACTTGAAAAATACGCAAACACAGAGGTGATAATTCCAGTGGAAAATTTTGGGTTTGATGGCTTTTGTATGCATTAACAGTGCTGGCTGCAGAGAACATGAAAAATTCTTCCTTTCTGTTTACATAGAATATAAAAACTAATAAGCAAACCAACCCATCTCCCCTTTTTTGTTCTTTTCCTTGCTTTCATTATCTAGCCTTTGACATACTGAAGTAACTTTCCATATTATTTTATTACTTCAGGGGCAAATCTTACCCTTTGTTTCCACCTCCTGGAAACGCTCACCAGTCTAATAGTTTAGGTGTTATTAAGGTTATACGGCTCATCTCCTTGCCCCTTCCAGATCAACCCCTTCACAACTTCACAGAAATTCCCTGCACAACAGGCCTTTGAAGGAGTATTAGTGGCAGAATCCACTTGTTAATGCTTCCCCTCAAGCAGTTTCTGACACTACTGCAGTCTCTGGGTTTCAGTACCATTTGCAGTGCAGTTTAGAATGACAAGTATTTTGACCTAGAGACCAGAAAGAATTTTTTTATACTAAGCCTGGATACACATGGACCTGACCTCCTCTGATACTGCCTTTTTTATTGCTTTTTTCATAATACAGACCTCACTCTATCATGTTCTTCTAACAAAGTAATTTTATATGCTTTTTGTATAAAGAATCTTGTTACTCCCTAGCTATTGTTATGTTTCCAAGAAACTAAATAGAGAATTTACTCGTGACCGTATGATATTGTCACATAGAAAAAAAAAGAAAAAGAATCCCAAAACTCAGATCAGAGGAAGACTTTTGAGGTGAATCTCCCAGTTAGCTGCCTTACTGCACTTGTTGGTGTCATGGAGGCACTCAGTGGTGTCACAGAGCAGTTGGCCCGTGCATAAGTGAAACAACTTTTGGATGAAATTAACCTGACTATGTGCTCATTGCCTGCCTACCTCAGGCACCCTGGCTGCTTAGAAGTGTCTAATTCATGGGACAAAACTAGTTTTAGTGTAACAATCACTGAAACATATATAGAATCAACATCAGGCCCTCAACACCAACTTTTTAGCTCTGCCAACCTGCTATGGAACTCTACTTGCTAATTGTAAAAGCAGTGAACTGCTCTCCAGCAGTGGCTATTGTACCACCAGAAAAATAGACAAGTCTGATGGAGCTGGCGGCAGTGTTGCTGTGCAAGGGGAGGAAGCAAATTGCTTGTAACTGTAGCCTTAGCCTGGTTATCTGTATTGCCTGAATTTGCATCTGTATTTCTCAGACTTCGCAATGAGAATTTAGGGATCATGATCACTGGTTAAAGAGTAGTTGATCTATAAACATTTGAATGCTGCTATTAGCAAAAGAGGAATGAATTCATTTCTTACTGGAATAATGTAGATTAGATCTAGATAAATCATTTGTAAATACAGCCCTTGAAATGACGTGAAAGACATTTCAGAAGCACAGAAGACTAAGGAAATGAATACTTCCAGGTTCCTGAGAGGCTGATACTAAATATAGTAAAGAAAATGCATGTATTTGTTACAGTCTTCTAGTTATGTACACTAGGAGACAACTCTGTCATATAAATTAGAAAATCAACCCACTTACTGGGTTGTTAAGGTAATGCTCTTCTCAGGGTATGATTCTCTCTACAAAGTGCTGTCTAGGTATTTATATAGTCCAGTTTTAAATGGCTCAGGAAAACGTCTTCCAGATTTCACACCAGGACGCTCTCTGCTATTGAATGCATATCACTCTGAGATTGCTGTACAAGTGATTGGCACTCTACAGCATGTATTTATAACTTAGCTCTGGTAAAACAAACAAGTATTCTCAAATTAGATCCTCAGGAAGCTAATTTTCTTTCCCAGCCACTGCAGTACATCTGTCATTCTCCTCGCTATTGCTGTAGTGTTCTCATGCTCAGGCATATATCCCATAAAAGCTTATGCCCAGCTTTAACCTGTGTTTTATTCTTTGCTTCCTCTTAACTGCCTCCATGTAAAAAACCTTATGTCCAGCGTGTATGTGCTTCGACTCCAGACTCCACTGCATTGAGATATTGACAGAATTTTTGCAATTGCTGGAGATATGGAAGGAAGCATGATTTTGCTTTAAAGAAGACTTTTTTTCATCTTGTAATGAAAATGCAACCATCATTTGGGTTGCTGAGCCAAGCAACTATTAGAAGATGTTGTCTTGCCACACAGAAGGGTACAGCAGGATTTTGCTTACCTTTGCAAGTTCTGCAAGCAGCATGGTTTAGGGAGAAGCATTTGAAATCTTCAGGCATTAAAATATCTTGAAGAAATTGGTAGAGGTGGGTGTCAAATAACTGCCCTTTTAGAATGTCCAGGAATACTATCTCAATGTGAGTGAGCACTAACTGTTTCAGGAAAAAGGAGTTGGACAGTTCCTTGGGAACTGTACAGGCTAAGTGCTGTATGAATCAGGGTCACAGAGGAAGTGGAGGCTAGATGAGGAAAAGACAAGGTTCACTGTGACATTATATGTGTACATGTTATGATGCTTCAGGATTTTTTTAAAAATTCGTTTAACCGTAGAAGAACTATATCCCTTGAAGGCACAAAGTAGAAATTCTTCAATGAAATGAAATCTCAGGCTACCTGCTGTTATAGACTAATTACTCACAATCAATGAACGCTTATCTTTTTCATTTCAAAATTATTAGTATTACTTAGGTTATTAGTGTAATTTTGTGTTATCCTTTTTTCTTTCCTAATTAAAATGCACCATGATATGCTCCAAAATGAATAAGAATTTTAATTATTTTTCCAAAGGAAAACATTTAATTCACATTTATACTCAATACTCCTGTAGAATTCATCAATATTATAATAAAAATGCAATTTTGGTGTGTGAGAAAAATAACGGAAAACTCTGCTGGATGGTTAAAGGCTTGACTAGCAGTAAGTTGATACAGCAACAATTCTTCAGTATCTATCTCATGTCTATATTTTTTCTCCTCTCACTGCTGGTTTTTCACTTTGGTTTAGTGACTTGATTTCTGGGTCTCTCATTTAATGATTGTTCTCCTTCTTAACTTTCTTTTTACAAAACCATTCCCTGCTTCTGTCTGATACCTCAGACACTTCCTGAGACATCTGGCCCCTGAATCATGTTTAGCAAATCACTGATTCCCTTTTGAATAACAGGCAAGGGTCCCACACTCAATAGTTCTCTCTCCACCCACTTTTCCTTTGACTTATCACAATAATATATCTAGTTATCTATTAGCTTCATTCAAATTCCTTCTGAACAAACACATTTTAATCTTCATAACCTTTCAGCTGAGATTATCCCATTGCTGAAGTATGCTTTCCAAGCAAGTTTATAGTATCACTAGAGATAATGCTATTCCTTGTCTTCATATTAGCTCTGGGGTAGTCTTCTGGGCTATTTTGAATGTGACTACTGAGCTTTCATAAAACATAGATCTTCTGATGTTGTTGGACAGATATGCAGAACACTTGATTTGTTTAAAAATTCTGAATTTAAAGCTACTCTTCTCTTTTTGTGTATTTTTAAAAGATAGCAATACTTAATTTCTAACTTTGAATTTTTATTTTATACTGATTTTTTAAATATTATTTTTAAATTTAAGGGTGACTACAGCTTTTTCACATCTACAGTAGCCCATAATGCTTCCTACTATAAAACATCTTCATTTATTCATTTCAGTCTTGGTTGTTTTGTGATGGAGAACAGCCAGTGTGTATGGAAGTCAAACACCATTATACTCAATTCTAATTAGTCTCTTCCATTTTCGCAAGAACGTACCTCATTCATTTTCATTGTCTGACTGCATCTAACATTCGTATTTGGTCCCTCAGGGTAAAATCTTTCTGGGTATGAGATAAATTCATTAGGACTTTTCTTGATCTTGACCTCTACATGGCTTCCAGATCAGCATTCTGATGTTTAATTCTGAACCTTCTTGGATTTGCTTAAATGTACATCTAATTTGCCAACTCTGGATCACTGTCAAAACACTGAACTTCCTGTCACAGTAATTGTAACTCCCTCTTTTTAGCACTTTTTTTGTTTTTTCTGCATTTGCATTCTATGAAATCTAAGCCAGTGAAGTACTTAAGATCCAAGTGGTAAAATATCTCACCACTATTATGACCCTATTATGCAGTTTCAATTATGCATTTGGACAGTTCACTGAATTTTCCCTTCAGTACACTCTGCAGCTATAAATTGTCTCAAAGGAGCTGGAAGGGAATCAAAAAAACTTTGTTCCATAGAATCAGGTAGTTATGTTTGTTCAGAAATCCATAAGTGGGAAACATCGTGAACCAGAAAGTGTCTCTGTCTTATATCTGGGCCAGCATCTCTATTTCAATACTCATCTCATGACTCTGTTCCATATGATTTGAATCATGGGTCTCTGACAACAATACCAACGTGAGGCTAATAATGTGAAGAAAAGAAAGTATTTAAATAAAGTCTTGTATGTATGAGCTTCAATTTACTTGTTTTGAAATATTCTAATTTCTTCAACCTAAGCATTTTTTTATCATAATGGGACCAGACTGAACTGTTTTTGAGAAGTGATCTTTCTGTGACCAGATAAGATTTATTTGCAAATAAAAGAGATAAATAAAAAAATGTTTTAGGAAGTGCTGTGAAAATGAAGACATGGCTAGATATGTGCAAAGTATAGATGAAGTTAAAAATTGTACTGACTAGGTCATTAACTAGGTCATGAGAGTGCATAGGAAACCAGAGGAGTGTACATTATCTGCATTCCAGCTGTTTCTCAGTGAAAATGAAGGAAAATGAAACTTCACCTGGGAAACTTTGTTTCTTTTCTCTCGTGATATGTTTAAAGCACATCTGGTACAAAGTGAAAAAGGATATAATGTCAGAATTGCCAGGAGAAAGATCTGATTGTTCTTTTAATTTTACAGTGACTTCAGGAAAAGTTTGATCTTTCAGCCTACATTTAAATGTGGTTTGAGAGAGATGTTACATGTCCTGTTCCTTTTGCTCGCAAGTTCTTCGGAGAGTTACCATTAGAAATACAACCTAGAATCACAAGTAAAGTGAGAGATATAAGATATCATACTTCTCATAACTACTGTAAAGAAGATCCATAATCTGACATCTTATTATTTTAAGGCTAGTCTGAAAAAAGGTGGTCATCACCCACAGGATATACTTGCCTATGCACACAGGAAGTGGAAGTATGTATGGAAAATGAAAGTATATATGGGATACCAGGGAGGGATATAAAATCATGCTTTGTCTTGCTAAGTGGAAATAAAGAGATGAAAATTCAGATGGAGTTAAAAATGGTGAGACATAGGAAGGAGAATAAGAAGGGCTGCTAAAGATAGACCAGAAACAAAAGGAAAGCCAAAGAAAAATTTTGGCCTGCTGGGTAGGGTGGTCTGTCACTGATGAAGGGCATAGAAAAGTGTAAGTAAGTACTTGCTACCTTTTTTGCTTCATTTTTTCTGGTAAGGACTGGTCTTGGATCTCTTAGATCTCTGTGCCTAATAGTTGAGCTTGAGGGAGAGACGTACTATTCATAGCAGAGCATGATTTGAGTTAGGTGCTATTTAATCCACTTGGACATACAGAAGTCCATGTAAACAGATGGGATGCATCTGAGAGTGCCAAGGGAGCAGGCCAATGTAATTCTGAGGCCTTCATCTGTGGTCTTTGAAAGGCCATGGTGACTAGCAGATTTTTTCCTGCTGACTAGAAAAAGACATCTTCAAAAAAAAAAAAACCAAAAAAAACCACCACAAAAAAAACCACAAACAAAAAAACCTAAAACCAAAACCCAAAAAAGGAGGACCTAGGGAGGTTATGGAGCAAAACCTCCTAGAAGCCAGTTCAAGATCCATAAGGTGAAGAAGGTGATTTGGAACAACTAGCTAAGGTCTGATAATGGCAAACTGTGCCATACCAATGGTTATGCCTTCTCTGAGAAGATGGATGGCACTGAGTAGTAAATTACAACTGATTTAGCAGTGTCTGGGATTTTGACAACATCTCTCTCAGCATTGTTGTATCCAAATTGGGGAGATATGGACTGGATGGGTAAACTACATTTAGGAAAAAATTGGCTGGACCATTAATGGCTCAAAACCAAACTGGCAACCAATTATGACTGGTGTCCCTTGGGTGATACTTAAGTTGATGCTATTTAATGTCTTCATCAACAGCCTGGTTAGGGGACAGAATATTTCTTTAAGTTGATGTGAGACCTCAGACTGGGAGGACTGCTTGAGGCACTGGATGGCAAGGTTGCCATTCAGAGACAGCTTGGCAAGCTGGAGATAGAGGCCAACTCAGGAATTCATCAAAGACGAAAACTCACGCCATTTGAGATGGAATAAATTCATGGAATACTACAGACTGCCAGCTAGGAAGACGTACTGTGGAAAAGGATTGTGTAGACCTGGTGGACAAAACACCCTTGCAGCAATGAAAGCTAATTGCATACTATGTTAGTAGCAGTGTGGTCATCAAGTCAATTATTCCTTTCTCTTTGATACTTCAAGGCCATATATAAGATACTATACCCAGTATCGCCCCCTCCTGTACAAAGGAGAGATTGACAAGCTTCAGAAAGTCCAACAATTGACTACCAAGATGATTATGGGCTGGAGCAGCTGGGTGAAGTCCTGCAATCACTACCACTTGTTCTAGTCGGAGACTTCAGCTTACCAAATGTCTGCTGGAAATACAATACAGCAGAGAGGAAACAGCCTAGAAGGTTCTTGGAGTGTGTGGAAGACAACTTCCTGATATAGCTGGTGGGTGAGCCAACTAGGACCTTCCTCTTGTTGGGAAACAGTGAGGGACTTGTGGGTGATGTGAAGGTTGAAGGCCATCTTGGGGAAGTAAGGAGTGGGGTCAGTAGATCTGCCATCTTGGAATTCCAGAGGGCAGGCTTTGGACTGTTTAGGAGAGTGGCTGGCAGAGTCCCTTGGGAGAGAGTCATGAAGGATAAAGGAGTCCAGGAAGGCTGGACATTCTTTAAGAGGGAAATCTTTAAGACACAGGAGCAGACCATCCTGATGTGCCATAAGATGAGCCATCAGGGAAGAAGACTGGCCTGGCTAAACAGAGAGCTTTGGCTGGAACCCAGGAAGAAAAAGAAAGTCTATGGCCCATGGAAGAAGGGGCAAGCCACTCAGGAAGATTACAAGGATTTTGCGAGGCTGTGAAGGGAGAAAATCAGAAGGGCCAAAACCCAACTAGAAATTAGTCTGACCACTGCCATAAAAGACAATAAAAAATGCTTCTATAAATACATTAACAGAAAAGGAGGGCTAAGAGGAATCTCAATCCTCTATTGAATGTGGGGGGAAACATAATGACCAAGGATTAAGAAAAGGCTGAGGTACTAAATAACTTCTTCACCTCAGTCTTTACTAGTAAGACCAGTTGTTCTCTGAGTGCCCAGCCTCTTGAGCTGGATGACAGAGACGGAGAGCAGAATGAAGCCCCCATAATCCAAGAGGAAACAGTCAGTGACCTATTGCACCAATTTAACGCACACAAGTCTATGGGTCCAGATATGATCCACCCAAAGGTACTGAGGTACTGAGGCAGAAGTTCTCATGAAGACACTTTCCATCTTTTACCAGCAGTTCTGGCTAACAGGAGAGGTACCAGTTTACTGGAGGTTAGCCAATGTGACGTCCATCTACAAGATGGGCTGTAAGGAGGACCTGGGGATCTACAGGCCTGTCAGTCTGACCTCAATGCCAGGGAATGTTATGGAGCAGATCATCACACAGCATGTATAGGACAACCAGGTGATCAGGCCCAGTCAGCATGGGTTTATGAGAGGCAGGTTCTGCTTGACTCACCTGAGCTCCCTCTTTGATGTCCTGGTTTGAGATAAACAAGGGTGGTTTGTTTTTGATGGACACATCAAACCGCCAGTGGTGTGTTCCTCCCCTGTATGTCAGCACATCTCACTGGCTTGTGGACCTTTTGGTGGGCTCGGTGTTTCTTTAAGAACGATGTGCAGATGGAAACCATGCCTCTTTTTCACTTGCCACTCGGAGGTGCCATGACCCCCCTTCTCTCCCTGCCACTCAATGCTGCTGCCTTCCGCGATATCCTGCCGTGATATCTACTACTGGTCCACCAGGGGCTGGTTCATGCTGCCGTGGTCCCAACCACTGCAGCTGCTGACATCGACTGCTCTGTCCCACAGTCCAGCTGCTGTTTCAGAAAAACTTCTCCTGCCATTGTTTCACCAGCTCTGCTCCATGCATGGACCGCTGCCACCACTTCTGTCCCAGCTGCTCCCAGCCCTGCCGGTGCCATGTGCTGCCACTGTTGAACTGACTGGTAGTTTTATTATCACTGTTGTTTCTTTAACCACAGTTTGAGTGCTTTCCCCACCACATCACTGCACCAGTTCTAATCCTGTATAGACTTGTTAATACCTTGTTGTTCTGTATACAACATCTTTCTATTGTTACTAAACCAGTTTTAGTTACCCAGACTTAACAGAGGCCTCACAAACTTTATTTTTCTTTCTTATCTCTTTTCTTAATCCTTTCTCTGGAACGGGATGGGGGCTGATTAGAGAGAGAGTTCATCCCATGATTGGCCGGCCGTGGCCAACCAGTGACATATGACAAGGTGACCCACTTAATGGATGAGGGAAGGGCTGTGGTTGTTGTCTCCCGAGACTTTACTAAAGCCTTTGATGCTGTTTCCCACAGCATTTTCATGGAGAAACTGGCTGCTCCTGGCTTGGATGGGTGTATGCTTCCCTAGATAAAAAAATGGCTGGATGGCCAAGCCCAGAGAGTAGTGGTGAATTGATTTAAATCCACTTGGTGGCCAGTCACAAGTGGTGTTCTCCAGGGCTCAGTATTGGGGCCTGATCTCTTAAGTATCTTTATCAATGATCTGGATGAGGGAATGGAGTGCTCCTTCAGTAAGATTGCAGACGACATCCAATTAGGTGGGAGTGTTGATCTGCTTGAAGGTTGGGAGGCTCTACAGAGGGATCTGGACAGGCTGGATTGATATGCCAAGGCCAATGGTATGAGGGTCAATGAGGCCAAGTGCTGGGTCCTGCACTTGGGTCACAACAACCCCCTGCAATGCTACAGGCTTGGGGAGGAGTGGCTGGAAAGCTGCTAAGTGGAAAAGGACCTGGTTGTGTTGGTTTACAGCCGGATGAATAGGAGCCAGCAGCGTGCCTAGGTGGCCAAGAAGGCCAACAGCATCCTGGCTTGTATCAGCAATAGTGTGGCCAGCAGAACCAGGGAAAGGATTGTCCTCCTGTACTCAGCACTGGTGAGGCCACACTTGAATACTGTGTCCAGTTCTGGGCCCCTCTCTTGAAGAAGGACGTTGAGGTGCTGGAGCGTGTCCAGAGAAGGGCAACAAAGCTGGTGGAGGGTCTAGGGAACAAGTCTTATGATGAGAGGCTGAGGGAACTGGGGTTGTTTAACCTGGAGAAAGGGAGGCTGAGGGGAGACCTTGTCGCACTCTACAACTACCTGCAAGGAGGTTGTAGTGAGATGGGGATTGGTGTCTTTCTCCAAGTAACAAGTGATAGAATAAGAGGAAATGGCCTCAAGTTGTGTTGGGAGATTTAAGCTGTATAAAAGGAAAAATTTCTTTTCAGAGAGGGTTGTGAAGCACTGGAACAGACTGCCCAGGGAGGTTGTGGAGTCACCATCCCTGGAGATATTTAAAAGATGTGTAGATGTGGTGCTGAGGGACATGATTTAGTGGTGACTTGACAGTGCTGGGTTCATGGTTGGGCTTGATAATCTTAAAGGTCTCTTTCAACCAAAATGATTCTATGATTCTCTGATTCTGTGATGAAGGAGATGATGATAACTGAATGGGAGTTATTCAGATTGGAGACTGAGGAAATCTAACTTCAGTCTACCAAAAATTAAAGGGCTTTATAGAAAAAACAGGACCAAACTTCTATTGACGATGCACAGTGAAAAAACCAGAGGCAATAGATAGAAACAGCAAGAGCCCTTCCAGCTGGATACTGGATAAAGGGAAAAAACAATTCTCAATGAGGGTGATTAAGCACTACAGCAGGCTGTCCGGAGAGGCTGTGAGAACTCCATCCCTGGAGATATTCAAAACTTGACTGGACATGGCCCTGAACAACCTGACCTAATTTTGGTTTTGATCCTGCTTTAAAAAGCATGTAGACTAAGTTGACTTAGAGAGATTCTTTGCAACCTAAAGCATTTTATGCTTCAAAAACATTTCAGGGGCATAGTGTACCATTATTTGTGGATAACCAAGCTGCTTATTTTTTCCTGGGGTTGAATTCCTTCAGCTTCCCTTCTGGACCACACTGTGTTACTACAAAGCCCATTACCTCCCATTTGGTCTGCTGTTGTTACTTGATTAACTGTTTCCACATAAGTTGCTCTTGTGATAGCCAGTAAGCCTGGATTTTAGACCATTTTGTATCAATTACACCCTTGTACCCCCTAGAAATAAGTTGCCTGACTGTTACTCTGTGTAACTCACGTCTCCTCATAAACTGTTGTATCCCTGTACGAATGGCTGGGCTCCAATACCTATGGTTTGAACCAGGGTATAGACTGAGGCTTTGATTCTGGCCACTGCCCTGTATAACTTCTTGCTGCACAACTGAATGCACATATAAATGTGGAATTTTGCTACACTGTCAAGCTCTTGCTTTTCTTCTTGCTGTCTGAAAGGCTCCTCTTGCTTACTCCCTCTAGGCCAAGCATCCTAAGAGGATGTCTGCCTCTGTCTGCAATTTGATTCTGTATGCCTTTAGAGAATTTTCTAGGTCTGAATAGAAAGATGTAACTTGACCCCCCAGCACACTGCAAAATAAGTGATGATTTTTTAATAACACTTTTAAAACTATGAATGAATATACTTCTATGTAATGGCAAATGCAACCTCAGATCACCCCAAATTGTAGAAGGTCATGTGCAGCACCAGCTCACTGCATCTAAATTAAAGCAGAAAGACAAAGGTTTAAATATCAGTTATCCAATGAATTGCAGATTTGCAGGATCTAATTCCTGTATCAGAGAACAACTCGTTAGGTTAGTACAATTAGTACTTTATAGAAATCAGTCATATTATATAATTTGCATGTTTTCTTGTATTGCTTATAAACTTTCAAACTGATTGATGAATTCTAGGTACATCCTTAAGCTGAGGTTCCATTTTCACAGAATCACCAAATCATAGGGTCATAGAATCCTAGAATGGTTTGGGTTGGAAAGGACCTTTAGAGATCATCTAGTCCAACCTCCCTGCAATGAGCAGAGACATTTTCAACTAGATCAGGTTGCTCAGAGCCCCGTCCAACCTGACCTTAAATGTTTCCAGGGATGGGGCATCTACAGCCTCCCTCATTGTAAAAAATTTCTTCTTTATTTGTCATCTCAATCTACCCTTTTTTAGCTTAAAACTGTTACCCCTTGTCCTATTGCTACAGGCCCTACTAAAAAGTCTGTCTCCAATGGGCTGGGCAGCATTTCTGGAGATCACCTAGTCCAACAAGCCTGCTCACAGCCAGGGTTTTCAAATTTCTAAAGGATGTGTCAGGGGAATTACAGAGCATGGATGATCTTAGTGAACCATTCATGGCATACAGGTTTTAGCTTTAATGTTTAATATGGTCATCTGACAAAGTTTTATTTATCCATCTGTCTTTTTATTAACGTGTTGCTGGATAGGTACATTTACCTGCAATAACTATGATGGTAGTCATATTGTTTGTAATGACATGTCTTCCTTGCTGAAGGAAGGCACGTTACAGACACATTTCAGAGGAGATGTTTTGGACTGGACAGTGATATAAACTTCAAATTCATAATTTCACTCCTGCCAAGTTACATCTTTCTTACACTAAAATGTTTCTTTATCCTTCACATATCACTCTTATTTCACCACTTGGGAATTCCTTACTGACCCCTTCAAGATTGAAAACTGAAGTTACTCAGCTACTCATACTAGTAAAATGTAAAAAATACCCTGAACTAAAGTGTCATTTTCTTTCTTCCCTGCATATAGCCAGTATGGAATGTCCTCTATGTATATTTATGGATCAGACATTTATTTTATTTTGCTTTTATTTTTTTAGAAGAGGGTAGAAAAAAGGAAAGTGAGCCACATCTTGTCACTGTTTTACTGACAGCATGAAGTTGTCTTGCTGTTGCAGAGGTTAATAAGAAAAAAATTGTCTTATCAGACATCAAAGAAAGTGCAGAATTATCACAACAGCAAGCAATATTCTTTCATTCTCTAATAATAAACAGTGCACGTTGCTACAGGAAACAAATGTACCCAAGTGAATAGATAAATCCATAAATAAGAGCAGAGTTTTTGCTTTAGCTAGGAAAGAAAATGAAAAATATTCTGCGTGTGGCTGGAGCCAAACTGTATTAGTAACAAAGAGCTTTACTAGAAACCTCACTGCTTTTAGTCATCCTTTAGCACTATCCATTAACACATTACGGAAACTTGAAATAGAAAGAAGACCTGTGGTTGAGGAATTCTGTTTTAAGAGAAGAGGGATACAAAACACTGGCAGACAGTATTTTCAGTTTAACTTTAGAGCTAGCAAGGAAGCAGAAATTATTAGGATCCAATAAAAAGGTTCAGGCCATTTCAGCAGGCCCTAGAGAGATCGCATTGCCTAAATCCGGAATGATGTTGCTGAGAAACCACTCGGTACTTAGCTCTGGAATTTCATAAGCTTTGCATGTACCTTATTTTTTTTCCTTTAAGCTTTCCCAAACTTCAGAGTTGCACCTTTGCACTTTCCTGAATCACTACTGTAACCACTGTCCTGATAGTGGAAAGTGAAAGGTTTCTCCTGGATGGGTTTTGAAGAAATGAGTGAGCCCTGACAGTGCTCAGGGATCAAGGATGTATTTCATATTTTCGAGGAAGGGTTCAATGCTATGGATGCCGAGTACTTCATGTGTTTTCATGAATTCATGAGGGTAGAGAAACGAGGTACTGCTACACTCTGTTCTTGGTGTTTTCTTAGAGATCGCTCTGTCTCACGCTGTATTTGGTGGGCAGCAAACGTCCTTCCCAGGGCCTGTGCAAAGGTGCCAAACTCCTGCCTAGGAGTCTCAGTGCTTACCTTGGGCCAATGGCTAAACATCAGGGTTGGGGAATCCCAAGTAACTTGAGCAAAAAGTAACTCAAAAAGAATCTGTTGAATATCTGTCGAATATCTGTCCTCTGAACCTTAGTCTTTGCTTTTGCCATGAATCATCTTAATTTGTGAAGCATACAGGCCTTAAAAACATCTTTTTTTCCTGTCATAAAAAGCCTAATAAGCCTTCTTTTTGATACAAGGATTTTATTTCATTTCAGATTTCTCACTTAAAAATGCGCTATTAATTTCACTTGATTTCGGTTTGCTGACATTTTACTTCTCAGTTCCATTTATCATCAAAGAAAACACTAAACAAGCTATGGGAGTTCTTCTGAACTTTCAGTAATAATTTTTAAAAAAAGCCCAGCCGGAAGTAAGCTAGGACTCCACTTTGCTAGTGCTAATACTTTTTTACCTTGAATGTAAATGAAATCTCCAAGCTTTTTCCTCCAGAATTGTGATACTTAACATTGTTATCACACAAAGAAATAAACAATTGTTTAAGAAAATGGGTGAGAGTTGTTCTCAGTGCTACAGTGCTGAGTCAGTCATGCAGAACTAATTTCCTGGCTGCCTCTGAATGCACATAAAGCTCTCTGTAGCTGCTGCTGACAATGAACTAGTGACTGGAAAAAGGAATCTTAAACACAGTCACATCTCTTGACTGTTAAAATCCTTTGCACAAAGCATGCTGATCTAATGTACTGTAGTAAGCAGTATGTTTTATTTTTGAGTGTTAGTAAAAGAAGCTTTAATACCTGAAGCTGTTGCTAAGTAACCAAATGCTTCCAAAATCTGTATTTCTTGCTGATTTTTTTTTCCCGTGCTAATAAATATAGTTACATTGGAAATGAAACACTGTATATTGCATAATGGGAAAAATATCTTAACAATAGAAGATTGCATAATTGAGGATGTCTCATTCATGTGGGGAGCATATTACCAGTCACTTAATCAGAAAATCTGTGTTTGAATAAAGCTGCCCCACATTTTAGAAGGAAGATGCTAATGGCAGTAAGCTGCCTTTGTAAAAAGGGACTCCCTTGTTTCTTCAGCTACATCATGCAGTGCAGAAAAAGAGAACTGATGCCTGTCCTTAACATATGAAATATAAAGCAGGCTCGCAGATATTTTTGCTTTCAGAAATAAAATAAATTTCATGAAATGGTGTTTCAGCACAAAGATCCTTAGAACAAAAAAATCCCCAAACAATCCACCAACTGAAAGAAAAAAAAATAAAAGCATTCACAAACAGATTAACTAAGACTGCAAGGAAACAGATGCCCCAAGTAGCAATATGCTTCTGGCTTAATGTAGATCTAGTGTTGTTCTTCAGATAAACTTTAATGGCTGGGAGAAGATGCAGGTGGGAGGAAAGTGTGCTCAAATCCAAGTTTGCAGTGTTACAGCCCACACAAGGATGCAAATGAAGATTTGGACACAGGATCTGCTCAGTGAAGCAGAAGGTTTTACTGCCCTCTAGTAAAATGCAGTTACGAAACCATCTTTTAAAATGTATGCATGCTGAGTAAACCTATTCAGTTACTGTTACTGAAAATGCGATTAGTCTTGGATTGTCATGTCATTGTTTCCATAGTTAAAGAATAAAACATTTGTGTTCAATCTAGAATGACTTATTTTTGAATTAAGGAAAATAGCAATAATGAAGCACAACAAGGTCTCTGTGGCTGCGTCTGCATGAGCAAATCTCATGCCAAATTTGCAGCAATATGTTATTAACAAAAGCCTAAGTGGTGGCACTCCCTGGAAAAGAACAGAGTTTTCACAGCACCATGCAAAAATTCCTGAGTCCCAAGTACAGCGGAACTTACCCTGTCATTAGCATTGTATCAGCACTAAATTAGCAGCTCAAGAGTGAGCCTGATTTGTGTCCTTTAATTTCTGGCAGCAGAAACTCTGAGAGTGAAATGGCAGCTGAAATGTTTACATGGTGCACAGATAACACTGTAGAGAACTGGAAGACAGTCGCAGGGAAGTTGTCGTTATTTAAAGGAGCAACACAAAAGAAAACAGAAATAAAATCATGGTTTTGTTGCCACACACATAGCTGTACCATGCAGTGCTGTACCGCTGGTTTATTACTAACAAGGATGACATGAAAGGATGTGTGAGGCTGTCATCTTAAAAAGCCTGATGCTGATGGTGATTGTTGTAACTGTGCACACTGTGACTCATTAGGCAGTACAGCCTCTGCTTCTCAAATGGCAGCAGGAAAAGTGCTTGGGAAAGGACAAATACCAACTGCATCCTCACAAAGCACCTGTTGCTTTCCTTCCTGCGTCTTGGTTTTCTTTCTTTTTATTTTAGTATTTTTTTTCTCAAATGTGAAGTATAAAACTAGCGGGTATTTTAGGAGTCACATGGCCCCTCTGGGAAAATTATATTTGCTATTCTCAACATCAGTCACTGAAGGGTACAAATATTCTATCAATCCTACCACTGCTTTTCTCTAAAGGAATACTCAATCTCCATATATTCTTATTTATGTAGCTGCATAAATATTCAAATGTCTTGGGAAAATGGGGTTGGAAATGGGGCAGTATTTCTAAAGTGAATATAAATAAAAATAAACATGAAGAAATAGGAAGAGTTTATATGCATTCATAGAAATGATCTAAATAGAGGGTAGTGTAGCTCATTTCTTCTCCTACCTCTTGCACTCCTCTGCCAGGAACACTATCTTGTCCAAGGCCGCCACAGAGGAGGGGCTTTTTGACCTGTCACTCCTGCCTTGTATGCTCTCTCAAGGTCAACACATAACTTCAAACAAGAAACTCAGTCCAGTTCTATCTTGTTCATTGGTGAAGTCTGGGATCACAGAACCACAACTGGTTTCCTGACATTCTTATTTTCTCTCGAGACCTGGTTGGATGTAGGTGAGCAGTCAGGCTCTCAAGTGCTCCAGTACCTTGCTCCATGTAGCAATGGGTGCAAAAGGAACAACATTGTTGAAATATTTGTCAGCATTTCTTAATGACATGAAGAATCTTTGGTCACTTTCCAATCCAAATTCATAGATTCCTAGAAAAAGAGGTCTGGAAGGGGCTGTGGGGGACAACCTGATGCAAACTTCATATTGAAAGCAGAATCATTTGTACCTCAGTCATTGTTGACAAATGCTGACACTAACCTATCCTTGAAAGCCACAAATAACAGCTACTCCAGGTACTCCAAGGTCTTTTCCATCTTGATTAGCTAAGATTCCTGATGAATCAATCTTTCCTTTTTACTGCTCTCTTGTTTATTAGCTACTTGGCTTTTTAATTCCTTGGCTGTGTCCTGTTCCTTAAGGTTCCTTAAAGGTTGTTTTACATTTAACTCTTCTAATGATTTATGCACTAAAAGCATATGGGGAAAAAGATATTGTTTGAGCTTCCTGGGAATAACAAGCTTATTTTTCAAAACTCCATCATTTTATTTAAGATATATTTCTCTCCTTTCACTTAAAATGTCTTAAATAAGAGAACACAATCTATTGGTTTTAATTTGACAATTGTTAATTTATTGAGTATATTTACCCTTCCTTGTGCATGATACAGGTATTGCATTATGATCATTTGACATTCTATGGTACGTTTGGCAGCATTATTTATTATTCTTTCATTGATTTATTCTTATTGTTCTGGCACTGTGAGCATGTTTGAGTTTTTGAGGTATGTGAGTTCTTGATCAAATTTATTTCTATTGAGTATTGAACAATTACGTAGGAGATGTGTTAGTGGTGTTTGTGTGTATGAAAGAAACTTATATTAGGCATTTAGATAAAAAAAGCCTTCCATGTTTGTGAGTGGATCTTAGACAGCTCTGTGATCTATATTTAACCTGAATTGTGAGAGACCTATGTATGCACTGACGAAAAGACTTCACAAAGCGCCCTCAAAATAGGTAATACAGCCACAGCTGTCACTACAGTCTCCTTTATGATTCCTGTTAATGGAGTCAAAGTATTTTCCTCATAGCTCCATTCCAAGATATGTTCCATATGTCTATATGTATTGTGTGGTAATGTAAAGAGAAAAGATAGACCATAATGGATATTTTCAGCTGGAAGAACGATAGGTATAAGCATCTTAAGTAAAAAGTTTCTATTTCATTGCGTTTAAGGTCAGAAACTGAGCACTGCAGTGATAAAATGTGCTAGTGAGGTTTGGATCTCTTTATTTAGTAGCATTGTTTTTGGAAGTCGTCATCACTTTTGGATGCAGTTCCAAATATGTATTTCTCTCCCTTTTTCACCCCAAACAAATTCTGTAAGTAGAATAAGTAAATAATTCAAAAATTAAAGAAGATCCAAGGAAATTCCAGGAATTATATTGTGCATAGTCCATACATTTCTTGTCCTTGGAGATCTCTGAGTTTCAAAGCCGTCACTAGATCAAATTATGTGACAAGATCATAACTTAATCTGAACGACAAACAGGTTTCTATCCACATGTTATAAAGATATAAACTTTTTGCTGTTGTGAATCCTAAGAAATTACAACCTTTGGAGGTTTTTTAGGAAAATAAAACTGCAAGGATAGTTTACTCCCCTCATATTTGCTGCATAAGCCACTGTTTCCCCCCTGCCCACTGAGTATTTGTTTCACAATCTTGTCCTCATGCACAGTCTCCTCCATGAATATTTGATGAGGAAGCATTGCTGTGTAAATGGTGAAATGTATATTTGCATCTCTGCTATGCCTGATTTAGGCCAGAACAGTGATTTTCAACCTTTGCTCTGCAGACCCTGCGGTCTACAGGACAGCAAATAGAAAGGCAAGTCCACATGTTCTGTAGAACTGTACATATGTGAAATTTCTAAAGGGGTCTGTATATCCTTTGGGAAATTTATGCCGGCAAACAAACTGTAAAAGACCAAAAAATTCCGGACTAGAAATTTGAACAAGTCACTTTTAATGATGTCTTAGTTCTCATGCTGTTTTGAACCGTGTATATTTTCCAGATGAAATTTTTTCCCGTCGTAGGAAGGATTATGTATTCACTGAAGGGGTAGGGGCAAAGGCTGATAATGCCTTTGTCTTTGAAGTGTCTGCAAAACATAGGTATAGAACTATTTAGACAAAGTTGAACCGGTTGAACTGATGCTTATCTAGAGCTTAGAGGCAGTTGTATTCTTTTTATTATTTTTTTTTAACTCAATGCTCTATTATAATAAAAGGAAATCTGATAAAAGACAAGGGAATGATGAAAATGAAATAACTTTCAGGAAAATGGGGAGATTAAGCTTTCTGTATATTTATGAATCCTGAAAGAATGAATGCTTGGATGAAATCAGCATCACAGATTCAATCCTGTCATTCTCCCCCATACTGTGAAGTCTTTCTGAATCAGTAGCAAAAATAGGAATGATCGAATCAGTGCAGCTGTGAACATTACAAGATGCACACTCCAACAAACATAAAATGCGTGAGTGCCTGGTGAGCATTAGGAAATCTGTCACTATGAACAATTGAAGGTGACAAGTTTAAATAGACCGAGGAATTCCAGTGTTAACTTTCTTCCAAAAAAAGATATTTTCAAAATTGTCTTGATAATTTTTTTTTTTTTTACTGATGTTTAGCTGCATGAAAAATAAGTTAATTTAAATTATCTTTAGGTAAATGGAAAAAAAAAAAGATTCTGGGAAAACTATAAAAAATGGAAACAAGAACATTTCTGCACTGATCACTTTCTTTTTTTGCTAGAACTTTCAAGAACATCTTTCCATACTGTGAGTGCTGGACGACTAACTCAACATTACAGCCTCTTGTGGAGTGATGAAGGTGCCTCAGCTAAAAAAAGTCCTTGATTTTCCGTTGTCTTTTTGAAAGAAAGGGGACATTCTCTGAGAAGTCTACCTTTTTCATCAATAACTTGTGAGAGTCATATGTACGACTGATTCCGTTCTGAAAAGAGTTCAAGCCCTGCAGGGTGAGTCCAGCAGGCAACTCCAGGAGCACGTAGCACTGACTGGCACAGCAAAGCGGCAAGCATGGGAGAACAACCATTAGAAGTATTAGAAGCAGTTCAACTCCACAGTATTTTGTTCGTTTGTGAGTTATTTTATCTCGTTTTCTTCTTGGAGAAGAAGACAGAAAATTATAATGATGGCTAAAGGCAATGGGACTTTCTTGAGGTATCTAGTACCGATTTCAGTGTGCAGATGAATGATCTGAAAGAAGGAATAAAAATTGTGTGTTTTCAAAGCAACTCTAAGCTTCAGGGAGCTGTGGAAATTGTTTTTTGTTGCATTTGTGGGCATAGTCTCATTTACAAGGCATTTAAATACCTAGAACCCCTTTAGCAGGTAACTTCTGCTCATTTAGCTGAGAAAGTGGTTTTGTTGATTTTAGTATTTAACCTTTAGCCTAAATGATAAAAATAGAACACCAACAAAATCTTCATAATGTCTGTGAATGTAATAAGGGTAAAGTGTTAGAAAGTTTCCCTCTTCCCTACCACTTAATGTATTCCAGTATAAACCCTTTGTAAATGATCTGTGCACTTTCATAATTCAACTTTCTTACTTATGCTGCATGTTGGATGGAAGTGCTAACTTTAAAATTAGTCATCCTAATGTACAGAGCACTGGAAAAAGACGGATGTTTTGAACATAACAGGCTTTACCTTAAACTCCAGCACAGATTAGATGAATTGTGGAATTATGCCTTATACTCTTAAAGGGTTTTAGCGATCAAACATGCAGTAGACCGATGCTGACATTAGGTCTAACTCATCTAAGGTATACATAATAGAGATCCAGGGTCTTACAGACCTGCAGTTCTACTGCTTTATATTCAATCTTCTACAATGTTAAAATGCTGACCAAAAATATCCATTATTTTCTATCTCTAGTGATATTTCTGGACAGTTCAGAGGCTCTGTTCTGTGCCTGCATAGTCCTCATAGTGTATGGTGTATGTATCTGCTGCAATACTGTGAGATCTTCTTACATTGTAAGTAGACTGAACTGCCACTTGTGAGTTATAGGTTATTGTACTAAAAATATTTCTGCCTTCACCATAGGACTTTGACAGGAAATCTGCTGTGCTAACACAGAAACTTAAAAGCATTTGTAATATTCTATTTCTTGGGTGATTTAAAAGAATTTGTTTTATGGACCACTGATTTGCTAGTGTTCACTTAATATTGTGGAATGCTTTTTCCCATCCACAGTATGGATTTAATCTTAGAGCTTTAGAAGTTAGTCATCTTATCTAAGCTATTCTCATAGACTATGTCATAAGATAAGGAGAGGTATCTAAAGCCCATGGCTACTAAGACAGATAAACTCCTGCCTGAAAGTCCTGTCTCTTTCTGGGACTAGACTAGACAGATAAAGTTACATGAGATGAATCTCATTTGGAGTATGGAGGGCAGCTACAGCAGAGCTTCAGATCCCCGAAGATGGGAAGTGTTCCTCATTGCTTGCAGAGGATTCTGAGAGTTTTGGTTGCTGTCAGAAATCACTGGGAATAGTTCAATATGGTTAAATACAGTGACTCATGAAAAAGAAATGGTAAGTTTGAGTTGCAAACAGATTAAAGTTAGGAACTGGGTGTGAGTTTTCACAGCAAAGGATGAAATTATATGATCATTTTTACTAGCAGTCAGACTGCATGAAACAATAGTACTGTATGCTGTTGTAGTCGATGAATTTGTGTATTTTAGACATTTCTAAACAGTTCTATTGCATTCTACATCCTTATTATGTAAGGAGGAAAAAAAAAAGTAGAAACAGATATGTATTTGGTTTACGTGGCAAGGTTTGGGTAGTGGTGGTGGGGGTGCTGCAGGTGTGGTGTCTGTGAGAAGAGCTGCCCCCGTGTCAGGCAGAGCCATATCCAGCTGGCTCCAAGATAGACCTGCCACTGGGCAAAGCTGTGCCAATCAGCAAGAGCAGGAGCTCCTCTCTGATAATGTATTTAAGAAAGGGAAAATACTGCTGTGCAACAGCAGCTGGGAGAGAGGAGTAAGAATACGTGACAGAAACAACTACACAAAGAGCAAGGTCAGCGAAGAAGAAGAGGGAGGAAGTGCTCCAGGCACCAGAGCAGAGATTCTCCTGCAACTTGTGGAGAGGACTATGGTGATGCAGGTAGTTCCTTGAGGCCCATGGAGGTCCACTGTGGAGCAGATAGCCACCTGCAGCCATGGAGGATCCCACCCTGGAGCAGGTGAATGTCCCTTAAAAAAATCTGCGGCCCATGAAGAGCCCATGTTGGAACTTCTGGCAGGAACTGCAGCCCATGGACAGAAGCCCACATAGGAAAAGGTTTACTAGCAGAACTGTGACCCCATGAGAGGCCCATGCTAGAGCAGTATTCCATAAGGATTGCACCCTGTGGAAAGGACCCATGCTGGAGAAGTTCTTGAACAGCTGCAGCCCTGTGGGAAGAACCCACAATAGAGAATTTTGGGATGGACTGTCTCCCATGAGTGAGACTCAATAATGGAGCAGGAGAAGAACTTGAGGAGGAAGGAGCAGCAGAGATTGAACTAAATGCAACTGACTGCATTCCCTGTCCTACTACACCACTTGAGGGGGAGGAGATAGAAGAGTTGGAGTGAAGCTGAGGCTGGAAAGAAGGAGGGGTGGTGGAAAGGTGGGGGTTTTTTAGATTGGTTCATGTTTCTTATTAACCTACTCTGCTTGATTGGCAATAAATTAAATTATTTTTTCCTAAGCCCAGTGTCTTTTCCCTATGACAGTAATTGGTAAGTGATCTGCCTGTCGTTAACTCGACCCATGAACTCTTCATTGCATTTTCTCCCTGTGTCCTATTGATGGAGGGGGAGAAATAGGGTGGCTTGGTGGGCACCTGGCATCTAGCCAAGATCAACCCATCACAAAATAATAAAGAAATTGTTTCCTGAATCTGAGACTGTGCAAAACAGATGTCTGGCAGGAGAGAGAAAACTAATTCCCCAAAATGCTAAGGCCTCGTCTCTACACAAGGCTACAGCAGTGTAATTAGATGTATGACTAATCATGGTTTAGTTAACAGTCTGAATCTGTCCTGATGAAACCAGGTTTTAACTTGCATTAAAATCTCTGTACTTGACATGCTAGTTTAACTAAGAAAAAAGTTAAGACAATCCAGTACAACTTGATGGCACAGATGATGAATTTCAGACTCGTTAAAACAGACCCTAAACATTGTAAGATACAGGTTTTCTCGATAAATTTAATAAAAAGTTGTTCAGTCAAAAATGTCTGTGTTTATTTCTATATTTTTTCATATTTTGAAAGTCCTCATTCTTCATTACTTCTATATTCAACTGGAGTACTCTATGACTCCTGATCATCAGTCTGTGTGAGCCATGACTGTAACATTTGAATAAAGAAATTAGAACATCTGAATTAGACTTCCCCTTGCAGAAATTCTTGTCAGCTACTGAACTGACCCATTTCCCCTGTGAAATGATGCAATAAGGGATTTTAAACACCTGCCATTGGAGTGCATTTTAATGGATGTTATTGCAACAACTTTATGTACAACCCTCAAATGTATTTAACTTTCTCTTAATGCTGCTTTGTTGGGTACTTGCCAAAATAATTTTATAACACAACATCTATTAGCTGGTTTACCAGTTTGGAATTTTGTCTGTGTCTGGCATCCTAAGTATTGATAAAACTGAGGATTTACTAGGAAAAATGTTAAATTCTAAAGGCAATTTCATGGCTTTGATCTTTGCACACCAGTCCCAGTAACAGAAATAACAGCTGCAACAAGGAATAGGGATATGCTCCAACTCCTCCTTCATACTGTGAAACAAATTAAAAATTAAGTAAACCAGGTTGATCTACAGAATAAATAATATTGAATGCAATGTCTTATATTACAGGTAATATATCAACTGAACTTTTTTGCCTGTTCCAGCCATGGCTAACTTACAGATCACACCAATCTGCATCACCCAGTAACAGGAAGAGAGTGATTTCCTTCAGAAACAGTCAGGGGAGCTCTTCACTCTTTGACATCACGAAAGTAGGTGCTTTAGGAATACTTCAGTCAGACAAATAAGATGAACTTTATCCTTTCTCAGAAAAATGAATGTCAGGAAAGGGAAGTTCTATTTCTGATCACCATAAAATAAATGTATGAGTTAAATCTGGCAGTTATTACTATTTCTAGACTGAATTTTGGTCTTAGTAGCATAGTGCACTGGCTGTTTTGTAATTAGGAGCCATTAAAAGAGGATGTCTATCAAAATGTTAACAAGCATGGTGGTCAACCTCTGTCAGATTTATTGAAAGCAAATACATTTACAAGTTCCATCATAAATCCATACAAGTTCTAAGTAATGAGATTCTCAAGTTATTTTCCATAAAGCAGTTATTACATTATACAGGCAAAATGGCATTGTGCACAACAGTTTAATTTCATCAGCTCTTCACACAGCAATGAAATTGCAAACCAGTACTGTTTAAATGTTGATTTAGTTCATTGTCATTTATTAGCCTAGAATACATGTATACATGGAATATTTTGGTAGAATATATATTTAAAAAAAAGAATATATATTAAAAAAACAGAATATATATTATAAAAAAGAGAATTCTCTTATTTCTGTTGAAATCCAAACAATGAAATGTTAAACTCTTCTTTAAGAACAAAATTAAGTATGTACATTGTTAGCACTTCATTTTGAAATGCTGAAATTTGTATTTTGAAATTAATACTACAGTCAGCATTCTCTTACACTGACATTAATACACACAAATAGTGTGTAGAGACAAATGATACAGAACTGCTTCTTGAATCTCGTAACTTTTAGTGAGCAGTTCTAAACCTGAAGAAATTTCCTTAGGCTTGCTATATGTTTGATAAAGGTTAGAACTTCTTTCCTCTGCATATTCTGAAATAATTAACTATTTAATGTAACTTTGAGCTCAAGGTGAACTTTCTAAATGCTGGACTATAGGATAATATTTACCATCTATATCAAAATATCATTTTTTAAAGACCAGTTTTCACTTCAGTGTCTGAGGAAGCCAAGTAATAATAAATAGTGTTCTTGTAAGCATATTTAATGGAGAGGCAGGAACTTGTGGGACATCTTTGTGCACTGATCAATGATTGAGCGATCCGTTGCTGTTTAGGGAATTCACATAACTAGTGTGAGAGGTGGTTTCAGATTCCCTTAACTGGAAAAATGAACTGAAATAATTGTTTGTTGCTCTTGAAGTCATGCTCTGCTCACAGAACAAGCAAAGAGAGTAACGTCCTCTAGAATCTTATAACTGTAATTTATCTTTCTTCTCATTTCCTCCACCTAAAATTATGTGGGAAATTTGGATAAAATTGAGAAGTAATTTGAGGAGAAAAGAGTAGACTGTTTAAATGATTATGCTGTATGGATCTAGTTACATCTATATCGAATATTAGGGCTAATTGTAAATTTGCTTTTAAGCTTATAACTGCTAATCTTGTTTAATAAAACAACCTTAGATCAACGCTCATCAGCTGGCCATACCTCAAATTCAGCACTATGTGGAATGTCCAAATGCAAGGTAATGATGTCTACAGGCCGTTCCTGCTGTGTATGGAATTTGTCCATATACTGAAACTTGTAAATGCAGTAAATCCACCAATGGTGATTCTGCAGTTTCTTGGTTCATCATTTCTACCCTTTTACAAACTTTTATTTCCTTTTCGTTTGCTTGTGATCAGAGCAAGCATGGAAAGAGAAAGAAGGTCCTGAAAGGACTCTGAGGAGCAGAGTGTGAACCACTGTATGATGTCCCCAAAGTAATGGATGCAAAAATGTGAGTTTTTTTTCTTTAATCAGGTGAAGATGACCTTCAGATTAGACCCTAGAAGTAGCTGTATGCTATATCACATGGTGGATGTTGTTCCTGAAAGGTGTTAATGATTGCTTTGTTCTGTTTAGGTGAGCAAAACAGTCAGATTGAGGCTGATGTTTATGCGCTATGTGTTCATTTTTGGCATAAATTCAGTTTAATGTTTCCATTGTATATATCTTTTCTGCTCTTTTTACATTCTATATAAAGAGTGCACAGAGACAATGTTGTGAAACTGAGGAAGAATAGTAAATCGGTTGATTTTGATATAGTTTTTATCCAGAATATTGTTGGACTCCGGAAAAAAAACATCTGAATATAAGTTGTATTTTTCCTAAGTAGTTCTGTGTTTGAAATGCTGGGAGCAAAGCACAATTTTCTGGATTCGCAGTGTACCACTGCAGATCAGTATTACCCTGTCTGAATACGTGTCATATCCTAGCTGACTACACAACACAGTTTGGAAGCTCTGCTACAGCCAGATTCAAGCACAGCTCCTCATTTATCATGTAAGTAAATATATCATTTTGTTTTAAATCATTGTGTCTTTTTTTTTCTTTTCTTTTCTTTTTCTTTTTTTGTTTTTTTCTGCCCAGGAAAGAAGAATTTGATGACTTGGCTGGAGGTATCAGGAAGCCCCAGAGAAACTGCTGTGCTTCACGATCAGGTAGTTTGGACAAACAGGATTTATGTGCTGTAATAAACGTGATCTGGCTACCTAGATACACTGCTGTTTGCAGTTTTAACGGCTGAAGAGCAGGAGCAACTATGGGAGTCACAAAGTATGTGATGGTGTATTCTCAAGCCTATGGTGTCCTTTCTGGCCCTTGCTCTTCAGTTTTGTTGTGAAGAGGATTAAAGAAGAAAACACATTTCCTTGGCTAAAATTCTGCTTACTCGTAGGGAAAAAATCCCAGAATGGTATCCTTTCCCTACGGACAGAGCACTGTAACTCTGCAGTGAGTTTGTGCCACACATTGTTTCTGTTGCAAGGGTTTATCACTAGTTGATATCGGATACCTAAAACACAATAGTTGATGGCAACTCTGGATAGCAACTGTTTCAAAACTGGGGAAGTTTTGTAGGAAGCTGGTAGTTAGACTTGTTCTTTCAGAACTCCGTAGTAGGGGAGAAAAACAGAAACTGGAGTCAGAAGAATCAGGGAAGTAATCGGGAATGAGGCTTGAGTAGTATGCAGTGGTGTCCAAGAAAGAAAAGCAGATGATGTCATGGCACACTGTAACCCTCTCTCAGTAGCCCCCGCTGTCAGTTCGCCGCCCACTGCTGGGATTCTAGCTACTCGTGTAAGGAGTCCAGCGTTGATACACCCCGGCTGTGTAACCTTGACTCAGACTGCTGAGACAGAGCTGTGAGAGCTGTGAGAAGAAAGGTAAACATTACAGGGTGGTAGGACTGCTGATCTGCGATTGCTGGGCGATCAAGGATTCAAGAGAGAAAACATCAACGTGAAAAAACAAAATCTTAAGAAAGGCAGAGAGAGAGTAGCTGGAGGGTGGTCTAGTCAGGGACGGTCAGTAACTGCCAGATTGGGGTTGAGACATCAGGGCTGTCAGTCCTGACAGAGCACGAGGAAGGCAACAGATCTGCACCCCTCTGATGGCTCTTGGGAGCTGTGGCCACCAGCCCTTCTCTCCTCACCAACATCTGCCTGGCTGGTGAAGGCGCTCCGTGTGCTGCACTGGAATGTGGATACACCAGTGCTTAACGTCATAGCTCACTAAATGCAAGCTGTCTTTTATGTGCATTGGCCAAAACCCAATTGTTTTGTACTTATGAGTTACCCTTATTCTGCTTGCAGAGTCTTTTTGTGCCAGGCTAATGAAGTTCAAACAAGCTGACTATAAAAATATTTTGTAGATGTTAAGAGGTGATTTTATTATTATGCTGGGAAGCCAACATGCATATTTAAGAAAGTAGCAGCATAACAGTAAAGGAACACTATCTTAGAAGATGTGATTTACACTTGTAGAATTAAAAAAAAAAAAAGTATTTCATCTAGCAGGAGGTACAGTAAGTGTCCATGGAATGGATGGAGAATCCTTTGCTACAGTCATACATCTAGAAGAGCTCTGATGCTCAGAGCTGGTGTTAAATCATGCCAAGCAGAAGCAAACACCGCTAGAAAAAAAAAAAAAACCAACATTGATATTTTTAATTAGGTTATCTTCTTGAATTCTAATTTGCATTCTGAAAGCAAAGGGCTTATTTCAGTAAAAATCATGACCAGCTTCTGTAGCAAGGAAACTGGCTGTACTCTAACTGAATTGGGGCCTAAATTTGTTGCTTGGCAAGAGCAGGGAAGTGTTTTACTCTGGTATCTGACTTCATTGGCAGTGGTGCTTGTTAATCACACAACCCATTGCAGTGCACTGTACAAGAAGAAATCTCAAAAACATCTTAATGCTGAGCTAGAGGCTATAAACTGCAGTCTTTTCTACTAACCAGAGTTGTGCTCTGCTGTGTTTAATGGTAGTTGTGCCAGTCCATGGTTACTCACAAATGGTGACTAGAGACTGTGGCTGAGAACCCTCAGTGTGAGTGGAAGAAGGGGAGAACCTCAGAGCTCATGTTTTGAAGCCGTATTTAGGCTAGCGTAACACTGAGTAATAAAATGAAGACAGTAGTATGGAAAACAAAGGCTAAAAACGTTTAATTACTTCACCCTGATCATCCTGTTCCCTTCCAAGTTGGCAAATAGGAACTGGCATTTGCCAAGCGTGTTTTATTTTTATATCTTTTATCCATTGGCAAACCTGTATTTTTTGCTGTTTTTCACTTTTGCATCAGACCTCATAAATGTGTTTTACAGTTTTCCACCCTGCACATACCTCTGTGTTAATGCGCACACACTTAGAGAACTGGTGCAAGCAGGGGTAACTCTGACTTTGGGTTTTGTGGGGGTCCATTCTCCACTGAATTTTGTAACTAGGTAAAATTTCTCTGGGTTATACATCCCCCTTAATGCAGCAGCAGCGGCAGCAGAAATGTTAGCACCAAGCCCAGCACTGCAGCCCACTGAAGGAAGCACTTTGCCGGCAGTAGCCCTTGGAGGGAATGAAGTCTGACCTCCCAGCACCTTGCACACCTCCAGCTAGAAAGTTCAGGAACCATCCACATGTACAGTGTTGTTGTGAGTATGTTGGATGCTCCTTCTAAACACTGCTCTAGGATCTCTAATGTGTAGCAGAGCATGTGAATGTTGAAATGCTGTCAAAATTCCCCCCTTTCCCAAAGAAGTAAAAGAGAAAAGGAGCAAGGGAGAGAGACTTATGGATTGGAAAAGAAAGCTGCTTTAATGAAAATAAGAATAATAAAATGAAATATATACCAATATATACAATACCAATACTGAACCCAACCCCCATGATGGCAACCATGTCACCATCACCACTGATGCTGTGGGCAGACACCGGGAAAGGCCCAGACTGGGCTCAGCAGTAGAAGGGAACTGGATACAGGAGCTGGTTTCTGGAACTGGATTCAAGGATGCACAGCCTGGAATCAAAGGCGGAATGGACAGAGCCCTTCTCAGACATCTGCCATTGAAGGAGAGAGCAAGAGGGGACAAGACCCTCAGCTTTAAACCAAATATGACGTCTATGGGATGGAATACCTTGTTGGTCTGTTCAGGGTCACCTGTCCCTTCTGCTCCTCCCTGCAGGTGCATCCTCTAACTTACTGCACCCCCACCGTGGTACACAGGATTTAGCAGTGACCTTGGTCTACACAGGAGCAAGGATGAGCAAGACCAATCCCTGGTAGTAACTGTAAACATCGAGCGCTATCAATCCCTGAAGCAGACACTGTCTGCAGAAATATGCTGTTAACTTCAGACAGCGCAGCCACTGAGCAGAGACTGAGCTGGAAAGTAAAATCACTGAACAGAATGAGTTCTGTTCTAACTCAAACCAGGACACACACAAACAACCCAACTAGCAAATAACTCTACTATTTTTTTTGTATATTCACATTCTAGTGACTGATTTAAATTTGCGTATTGGTTAGTAAGCAATGTCTGGCTTGTAGCTCAATAGAGTGTAATCTTATTCACATAATGCAATTACTTTCAGTTACTTTTCCATTTTTATATTCAACAGGAAATAAATAGGGACAGTAGCTGTTTTTTCCAGGAATAAGGTATTTATCTGAATAACTTTGCTGGGGTGGCACAGATGAATGTTACTTCCTTACTGAAAAGGTTGAGCTAACTTTTTAGAAGGATTTGTATGCACAAACTGCCAGTTGCATGCATCCCTGGATGTGCACTTCCACCCAGTGTAGCATGGTCCAAAGGTGACAGTAATTCTTTGTCTTACTGTTGTAACTGAAATGTGCTTTTGTCATTACTATGCACTAGCTGATCAGCAGAGAAAGTAAGAAGTGTCACAGGCTATAAGAAAGACAATAAATTATAAATAATTAGGAAGGTGAGTTCATGTAGTTAAGCATATTTTTATTTTTTATGAAAGCTAATTATTTATTACCAATATTTGGCTCAAAATATAATCCTACAAAATCCATCATTGTCAATTTTAAATACTCGGCAACTACGAATCAAGATTATGTATTAATCTTGATTTGTTAACTTTAGTGATAAAAAGCAGTAACTTGTGTTAGAGGAATATGCTTTTCCTCTCAGATAAGAAAAGAAATCAGACAGATAGCTATGAATTTGAATTTAGTTAACATTTTATTTAAATACTTACGTATGTGTTTATATGTATATACATATGACTGTATGTGGATGCATGTATATAAAATCTAGCTCTAATTTTGGGATTATTTTGGGTTTTATCTCAGATTTTAGTACAGTTCTTTCGCATATTCAAATAAATGACCAATGCATATTGTAATCATGTCAGTTCTGTATCCAATTTATTTCTCAAGTATTTGATGTGCTAAATCACAGTTATCTTAAAGACCACATTTCTTTTCATTACGTGTCAGACTGATTGTGCTCTTTAGAAGCAGTGTGGTCGACAAAGTCCAGGAAGAATGCATTCCTGTACATTCCATAGCATATTAACTGCTCCAAGACTATATTTTCTGAGCTACTAATGACCCACATATTTCAGTCAGATTCCATGACTTTTCCTTTTCTGGTAATCTTTCTACGGTAAAGAGAAATATTGGACAATAATATTTATCATTAACAAGTTAAATTAAATAGGGGAATGAGTGACCAAGAATAAAGAATAAAACACTCGGATATCCATAAATCATTATTTTTTTAAGCTTCTACAAGATAGAATTTCCTAGCTATAAAGGAAAGTGATTTGATAAATGTAGATTAACAACATCTTTGACTTTTATGGATTTTGCAAAAGATGAATCTGGATGTAAGAAAACACAAAACCTTGTATTGTCATGAATTCCGGTATATAACATAGGGAACACTTGGAATCTATCAAAATGGAGATAAATCCTAATTCTAAAGTAAACAGGTCAAAAAGCAGGGAAATTTGAAACTGCACATAGTGTCCGAGAAGAAATAATGTTTTACAGCATCTTGAGTTCTTCCAGGCTTACGGCTGAGTGAAACAAAGTAAAACAACTTTAATATGGACGCAATATTGAGACACAATAAACACAGAGTTTTCATTGCTCCTTTTATGTTTCTTTTGATGTGGTAGTTTAGATGTAGTGTAATCTGAGGTGGCGCAAGGTAGTTCAAAACTATGTTTAAGACTTTCTTTGTGAAAGATTTCTTTTGAGATTTTCAGCTACTGGCCTAAAATTTAAGTTGGTCTCCTATAGGGTCTGTGTGTACCTGACAGTCCCATGCAGATGTCTTGGAGACTCTAGGATATTGCTAGTGGCATTAGGAGCTGTGTTTAGTCAACTGTATTGTCTTTTTTGGATAGATTTATGACATTTAACTTTAACCATTGGAAACATTCAATTCAATGTTGATACCTAAATTAGGTATCTACCTCTGTCATGGCATATGTATCACTCCTGTACAGATATCTGACAACTTAGGACATCTCAGATGGCAACAGATGTCATTTTGGCAATTGAATTTGCCAGTTCAATTGCCGAGATTCCTAATGAAGCCTCATTGATAGAGACTTAAGTGTAATTCAGCACATACCAGTACTCATTTACCTGTGGGGTTCATCCTGCCCAATTTGGATATCAGCTTTAGGCTGTCATTAACTCTTTCCAGAGTCACCAAAGTATGGAGAAAGCCTATATAATTAAGACTTCTCCAAACCTTAAAAGTTTAAGATGATTGTAAGAGTTTGAAGCAAAATACTTGGTTTTCAGATTGTTTTTAAAAAAATAAGAAAAATTCACATTTTCTGACTATTTCTTGTGAGATTAGAAAAGATAGTAGCATTATTGTAGTGGTTCATCATCAGTAAATTTACAAATTAAACCCAAATGTTACTGTTTTTTAAAACGTGAAGTTTTCTTTCAAGGTATTTTTTGGCAAAATTTTCATGTCAATCAATCCTTTTTTTCCCCCTATTTTCTGTTCTGGCAAAATTAAAATGCTTCCCTGAAAGAATAAAGACAAGAAAACTCCAAACAAAACAAAACCTCCTAGTTATAATGAAAGACTTTGATAAACCAGGTGTCTCAAGCTAGAAATGGTAATGTTATAATAGAGACTTTAATGCCAAGGCTGTTGGATGAAAAAAGTCTACTGTCGTAGTGGCTAAATTACTGACACTGTCAGAAGAGCAGATCTACCTTCTGGATGCTGTTGCTGCTATGATACTTCTAAAACATATCAGAGATGGCAAAGTGTTCAGTCTCTTTTGACACATTGAAAAAGGGGAATTAAAAATCAAGATAAAATGTTTTGTTTCTGACCAATTCATTCTTCATTATATTAAAGTCAAACGTTGACCTTAGATACACATAGAAAATTGTAATTTCTGAGAGCTCTGACATGTTTTGCCATTTCCCACTGGTGCAGCATATGAAGTTACTGTCCTAACTCTCTGTCCTCATCAAGCAGTGCATCTGTGTCTCACTCCTGCAGTTCATAATCTGGCGTATGAACCCAGTCTCTGACTGCAATTGTCATCCTGGGCTGAGAACTGCAATGCCACATAGTAGACACCTTGCCTATTCTGTGCCCCTGCAGCAGGGTAACAAACGGTTAAGTATTGTAAGCTCTTAGTAAATCGTAGCATAAATACAAACGGGTCAACCCCCCAGCAGACATCTTACTTGGGGGAAGAAACAACCAAAATAACCCCAAGCCGTACCAAAGTAATAAAATGGCATACCATTATTTTTTTTTTTTTAACAGAAGGATCACGTAAATTAACTTCATACTGTAGAAGAACAAAGCAGATGGTAATAAATGCCAGATTGTCTTTAGAAAGCTGATGAGAAAGGTCATTCCCAAACAATTTAAAACTGTAAGTGATACAACTTTCTCATATGTCTAGATAACTCCTTGAGAAAAGGAAATTGGATTTGATTAAAAGCTTGGTAAATTAACAGGGACTGGGCTTGCTCGTTCCAAAAGAGAATACTTGGAAAATTTTGATTTGCAGAATGTTTGGAAATCTGTGCTCTTCAAATCCATTTCAGACTAAGGAAAATTTCAAAAAGACTTTAATTTTCTTTGAAACAGAAAATTTAATTTTGGACTGACTTGTTGAAAGCTACACTTAAAATATGATTTAACATGTTCTCACTATTGTGCTAAAAGTCAAGAACTGTTTTCTGTTATTACAGTTGTGGGAATCACATAAGCTCTTAAAAGTCTGTGTGCACAGGTCTTCCACTCTATCTGTACCACAACTTACAATCTATCTGCAACAGCACCCTCTTCAGGTATAATATCAGTACAGTAAAGCTGAGCTGTCTTGCCATCTTCTTGGAGTTTTCCGCAATAACATTTTATTCATTAAAGCCAGAAGGAATAAAGAGATGACTTTATGAAAGATAGATGTCAGAAGACAGATGTGGGAAGCCTAGAAAGATAATGAGGACTTAGTAAGAATAAAACCTCTATCCTCTATTTAATTATAGCTATTGTCTATTTTAAAATAACTTCAGTTGAGAAAAAGGACAAAACTACATTATTCACCCTTCTGTTTTAGAAGGGTCTGTTGTGCTGGTTATTAATTATGGTTAGTATAATAAACATGCCTGGAAGAAGCACCTCAAATAAATGATCAGACACATAGAAAAAAAAAATTGACCTGTTTAAATGTCAAGAAATTGCACATTTAATTAGCGAGCTTGTTATTTCTCACAAGGAAGATTATCAGATGACAGCATTCATATTTTAATTAGGAGAGAATACCTTTGCACTCTTCCTCAGGCAGAGTGAGAAATGTGTCATGCAAGCTGATTTTCTTTGTGAATTGTTCTGCTCTGACTGTAGGCCCAGACTCTTCAAGGCGAAACTGCACTGAAATGGGTGGCGTAGATACCTGAATAACCTGGAGAACCTTGGACAATGTCTTTGACAGGAAAATGCATAGAAGGATATCAAAGGGTCTCTTCTAGTTAAGAGGAGTTTTGTTGATTTAACAGAGTAATAATTTCGCCCACATACCTAATCTGACTTCAGGTCTGTAAAGTTTCCATACTCCTTTGATCTAGCCCATTTCAACTAGCTAGCCATTCCCAATCAGAAGGCTAATTCAGCACCCATTTATGGTCATTTTCGTTCTTATGGTTTTAGTTGTCTTTGACTCCAGCAAAATTACACGGCTGCATGCTTCCCTCACCTCCGCAACATCTGTTCACTCTTTTTCTTTAGCTCTCTGGCTTATGTTCTTAGTTCACTTCCGAGCTCTGTGTCTTGAAGCAACGAACAATGTGGCCGTTCATTTCTTGTGACGCTTTTAGATGGGCTTCACTTGTAAGGTTTTAACCTGACTTTGGCTTTTTGACGTGAATTCGAATGTTCCACTCAGTCCTTAGTACACAGGTAGCTTTGATAGCAGTGTTCATAATCTGTTGTGTTTCTCACTCAAGATTTCTTGTTTAAAATATTTTTTAAAAAAAAGCCCACCACATTATTCTGATAACAGTGGCTATAGTGTCCTAGCAACAGCTTTCTTTTACGATGAGTTGTTTGTCAAAGAGCTAGTGTCCAGAATGCTCCAAACAGACTTAATTCTCCATACAATTTCTCTAACTTCATCATTCCTTTTTTAATGCAATATATCCTTGATAAGTCTATTGTAACAAATTTCATGTAACCTGTGGTTGTTTAGGTTGGTTTTTTTTCAAGTCTGCATTTTTATATTAACATAATAACAAGGAAAAAGGGAAGTTCTCTTAGAAAATTCTGCATGGTAAATTGTTTATAGAGAGCTATTTAAATGATAGAGTTTTCTATATAAATTATTTTTACAGGACATGTATTTTCACTGTTGGGTTGTTGGTTTTTTTTTTTCTTAAAATACATCAATTCTGATTTCGAAAAATCCAGAAACCTTCTGGTGCAATGCTTCCTCTGTGTACTCTGTCTGCTCCAGGGACCTTCCCACTCTGCCCAGGGGCACAGTTTGCAACAGGGCATGCATCAGATAAGAGTCTGAGTGCCTAATTCTTGAGCTCACACACCATTCCACCACCATCGTATGCTGGCACCTAACTGACAGATGACTGGATCGACGATTAGATCTAACCCTCCTCTGACAAGCTAAGGACAGAACCAGGGAAGCAGGGTGAAGGAATGCCACTGTCAGGAAGAAAACAGTGACGGTGAATAGATAGGTGGAGAGAAACCAGGAAAAAAATTCTGTTCCTATTCTCCAAACATACAGAAAACGTTAGTAAAAACCATAATTAATGCTATATAAAGATGTGTATTGTAATCACACGTTCTCTGCATCACATGGATTCTAATCTACCTTTGGTTCTGTAAAATGTGGAAAATATTCACCTCTATCAAGACTTTAAATACTTTGTGTTATGGTTATCACAGATGGAACTTCAAATTTTAGTTAGCTAGGAGTTTTAAATCTTTATGCAGTTAATTTTGGTCTCACAGAATGGCAGAAATCTAGTCAGACTAGATTTTGATCCTTCTTTGAATGTTTTATAGATAAATGGAGAACTGATATAAGTCTTATCAGCCATTCTAACATTATGTCATTTCCTTTTTTTCTGTGTTGTTAATTTTTTGAGGTCTTTTCTATAAGAAAATAAACTGGGTTGGATTTTTGTTGTTGTTGTTCTTGTTGTTGTGTCTGTGTTGATCAGCACATTGTTCCTGTAATGCTGACTTTGCCAGCATTAGTTAGGATTTGGTTATTTACCTGTGAAATATGTCAGCAAACTTGTAGAGAGAACTTCAGACGAGCAATGAGAGAAACCCATTACATTTAACACTGAGTATGTAGGCAGGCCTTCTGGTGATGCCCCAATGGCTCCCCGTGGCGATCACAGAAGTATAACTTTCCAACAAAGTAAAAGACAGAAATTAAGGGAAAGCTAGTGCAGTGGAATCTTTTAAATACTTCATACATCTTAACTAATTTTAACACTCTTCATATGGCTTCTAACATTCTATAATTTTGTCCTCCTTCAATCATTAGACTGTGATATTCCCCAGGTATATATACTACAGCACTCCTTATGCTGTGGAGGACGTGCTGGGAAAGTGAGGAAGAGAGCTACTGGACGATACTAAGGAACAGTTCAAAGCCTCATGGATTTTGTGGTCAAAAGAGACTAGTGTGATTGTTTACTCTGATCTCGCCCATAAAACAGCCCTGGAAGCTTTAAGCCTGTTTTTCATCGACTGAAAGCCCTATGAGACGACACTACAAGTAACAGACATCTGCTGCAACTAACCCCGAGTCAGGAGAATTGCACACATCTTAGTGAGGGTTGGTGAGAAGTTGTAGGCATGACTGAGAATTGGCAGTTGTGGCAGTACTGCAGAAAATGCATTGTTCGTGTTCCAGCTACGTCCATTTCCTTCAGACATTATTCCCTGGGTTTCAGGGGTTTGTTTCAACATTCTCCACACCCTGGAAGGAGATAAGAAAATATCACACAGATTAATCTGTACATATACATGTTTCTTCTGCAATGGAGTATAATAGAAATTTACACTAGGATATCTTATTCAAAACATTTCATATTTTATTTCTGACTGGATGTGATAGCATTTTTACAGAAAGAAAGAACAAAATATCAACCCTAAACAAACACAGATCCTCTCTTAACTGTGTTAGGAAGGAGGGCAAGAGAGTCTAAAGAGAAATGAAGGTTTATGAATCTTGAAAAGGATCTTTGAATCTCTCTTTAAAGTGCTTTAGGGATAACGGTTCTGGTTTCTAACACTGGCCCATCTCTCACAGTCCCTTATCCAAAGACCTCACATGCTGAGCTTATACATATAATGAATAATCAGAGGCAGGGTTAAATTATGCACCATGCAGTTCAAATTCCTCAGGTTCCCTTTGGTGGAATTTTACTGTTTTAGGCAATGTTAGTGAAACTGAGAATGCATCTGCTGGCATACACGGTTACACCACCTGCTTTCCAAGGATTTGTCCCTAAATGTGTCAATGGCCACACTACTTGTCTGAGAGGCAGAAACATAACAACACTTTACCCACATAGCTGTGGGACCAATGAAAACGTAACAGGTTTTTCTGTCAAATGGAAGTTAATCCCCGGTCAAATACAGAAAAAAAAAAAAATTTACTTCTAGAGTTCTATTGATGAGGAATGCCAAAGCTTTGCAGGTCTTGAAAGACAGTTAAGCTATGAAATGGGTGGTAAATTAAGAGTTTAAAAATCACTTTCCTAAATACAGGAACCATGCCCACCTTCATGTTTTCTGTGATAAAAATATTCTTGGAATTAAGAAAGAACAAGACTCTCCTGAGGTCATGAGTGATAAGAGACAAATACCTGAAAACAAAGAAGTAGATAATAGAAGCAGGAAAATAATTAAAACTGCTATGGAGATATAAAATGTATGCTTCTGCTTTATGGTAAAAATAAGCAAAGAGCAAGCTAGTTAGCATTTACATGAAATTCTCAGTAAAAAGGAAGTTAAAGTATTATCTCTGCTAAAAATATCTGTCATTTTGCAGATGGTTACCTTCCTATTCCCTGCCTTTCAGCCATGTGGGAATAACAGTAAATGAGAAAGCAAATGAAAAGCAATATAATGAAAAGCTAAAAAAATTTTGCCACAAAGCATTACTCTAGTTGACACAGTGTATTGTTTTTATAGTCAGCAAACTCTTAACATTTTTAATGTGAAAAGAAATTGACACGTTTTGTTTGTTATTATGCCAGCCATTGTTCTGAGAAATTAAAATCTCACAGGACTGAGCCGTTCATGATCTGATTTTAAAATCACCGAAAAGGTGGGATTTAGTTACTTCTATAGTCTCTACTGCTTTTCAGAGCAGCCAATTCCTCCTGCTGTAGCTGATGTGAAATCTAAATGTTGCTAGAGGTGAGATACTGTAGAAAACAGAACACTGTTAACACAGACGTGTACAATGAGAACTGGTCATTTTGTTTTACAGTTGCTGAGCAAACAAAAAAAAAAAAAAAAAAGGAAAGTTTCAGAAAATTTTGTTTGAACTATTCCTGGGTCTCAACTCAGCAAAAAAAGGATCAGGGTGTCCCTGGGTGTATGAGTCTTACTATTTATTTAGGTCTGCTAGTAAACTTGGATTTTTTTAAGTCCTTCAGTATATTCTGATACTTCTTGGTTTGATCCGAAAACCTTTTGGATCAAGCATCAGCAATAACTGGTGGAAGTATAGCCTGCTACACTGAAGATAAATTTGGAATACAATGATGTTTATGTTTAGCCTGTATCCAGGACTAAACTATGGCAGTTGCTCTATCACCTGATGACGCCTCCCCAGCCAAGAAGGTGGACTGTGAAAAGGAGAGAAGACCCAGGAGTTGAAATGAAAATAGATTTAATGAAACATCCAAACTAATACCAAATACCAGTATAAAGCATACAAAGTTACACTCAGCACAGAGAATGTGTGATAGTCACAATACACAGGAAAGCAGTCCTCAGGAGCAGGAAGAGACATCCCAGCAAGAGCAGATGCCTGGACAGGAGACACACCCCACCCCACTGCAAACTTCCCCCTTTATAATGAGCATGATGTTTATGGTCTGTGATACACCTGCGAGCAGATCAGCTGCCCTGGCTGCCTCGGAACTACTAATGGCCTGCAGACCATGGCTGGCCTGTGATTCTGTCCCAACAAAACCAAGATGTAGGACTGTAAGCTTCCAAAGTGTAGGAAGACAATAAATGCCTTCAAAACCATAACTTTCTGAATGTTCACACTGATACACTATTACTAGTGAGAGAGGTATGGAATGCTTCTCCACGCAGCACACAATGGAATTGTTAAGAATGTTTTTTTTGCGGTGGACAAATGGCCCTCAAAAGCTAAGCTTTATCTTTGGCAAGTTTATTTGCTACAAAAAAATTGAACATACTGTTGCTTTCATATTTAATGGAACACGTATTTCACAGCGGTATGCTACTGGCAACCGCTTTTATGTAACATTAATGTTCTGCAGAAATAGCATGTTATGACATAAATACATTGCTAATAAACAGCAAAGTAGTAAATGTTTTGTATGCACATAGAAGGGACAAAGTTACACATAGAGAAGAAAATAAGTCTAACGTATTTTCAAATCTAATCAGGTCTGCGGTCTTACTGTGTTTGAGTTTCTGTGTAGCAAAATTAGTGAGTGTAGTGGCTAGAATACAGAATTGAGAGTCACTATCCCTAGGTTTTGTTTTACTTGTCATATGATTTTAGGCAAATCATTTGAGAGCTTTGCACCTCATCTTTCCAATGAGATATTTACATGATTTATGAGGATGTTGTAAGGCTCAACTCACAGAATATTTGCAAAGGTAGACTAAGAGGTAGTAGAAATCTTAGATGTAATGACAGTTACACGCTGCCATGGCCAGCTGTAAACATTTCCTTATCTTAATAATGGGGTCAAATTGTGATTATCAAGTATGTCTTTTTGCTTTCAAAGGTAGAACACTTTGTCACTTCCCCCCCCCCCCCCCCAATATAAAATTGGCTTCCTATGTTGTAATACAAAGCAGGAATTCTTTGAAATCTCAGATGCCCTGTGGAGCTGAACGTTACCTTTTTGCTATATTGTTTTCAGGAGAAGTCCTGCAGGAGGAAATAGCACCCAGGAGGAGTACCAAGGAATTGAAAAGAAAGAAAAAATAAAAAAGACAAACCTATGATGCAAGTCATTATGGCAAAAATCCCTCTGCTTTAAATAACAAAAAGAAGAAAATAGGTGCCTTAATTGGGGTGATTTATGATGAAGCTATAATTTGAATAAATGAGAGGAATAGCCTTAATGGCAGAAGATGTGTTATTTTGTTAATAAGAAATGGCTGTGCCCCCATTAAGAGCAACCTCATGCTTTGGATTGATAAGTTAAGGAGGAACTGGCTGGAGAAGCTCAGGAGAGCCACTGGATCACTATGTACTTGGCAGGGAGATACAGGTTTGTCCTGTCCTGCCCAAAGTGTTATCCGTTGTTAGGACCTGGCAAAGTAGTTCAGGAAGTAGAGTATGTGCTGCTTTAACTTACCAAATGATAAATGTCCAGTGAATTAGAACTTGTCTACGGAAAAGCACCTCTGAAAAGTTATTTGAAAAGCCACCAGGGATTCTACCAGCTGGCATGGTTCAAGTTCATAGCCCCTGTCTGTGAGATGGGAGACAACAGCCTTATCTAAATGGATGAATGAGTGAGGAAGGAATTATTGCAGAATCCCAGAATTATTGGGGTTGGAAGGGACCTCTGGAGGTCATCAGGTGCACCCTCCCAGATCAAGCAAGACCACCTAGAGCCAGTTGCCCAGGACCATGTCTAGATGGTTTTTGAGTATCTCTAAGGAGGGAGATTGCACATCATCCTTGGGCAACCTATGCCAGTTCTCGACTACCCTCACAGTGAAAAAGTGTTTCCTGATATTCAGACAGCATCCTCTGTGTTTTAGTTTGAGCCCGTTGCCTCTGTTCCTTTCACTGTGCACCACTGAAAAGAGCCTGGCTCTGTCCTCTTTGCACCCTTCCTTTGGCCATTTATACCCATTGAGAAGATCCCCCTTGAACCTGCTCTTCTCCAGGCTGAACTGTGCCGGTTCTTTCAGCCTTTTGTCATAGGAGCGATGCTTCGGTCCCTCAGTCATCTTTGTGGCCCTTTGCTGGAGTGTTTCCAGCATGTCCCTGTCTCTTGTACTGAGGAGCCCAGAACTGCATGCTGTACTCCAGGTGTGGCCTCGCCAGTGCTGAGCAGAGGGGATAGATCACCTCCCTTGCCTGCTGCCAATACTTTGTTTAATGCAGTCCAGGGTACTGTTAGCCTTCTTTGCTACAAGGATGCATTGCTGGCTCATGATCACCTTGGTGTCCACCAGGATCCCTGGATCCTGTTCAGGAAAGGTGCTTTCCAGCTGGGTGGCCTGGTGTTGTTCCTCCCCAGGTGCAGGACTTTGTACTTCTCCTTGTTAAAATCCATGAGATTCATGTCAGCCCATTTCTCTATCCTGTCGAGTCCCTCTGGATGGCAGCACAACCCTCTGGCATACCAGCCACTCCTCCCATTTTTGTGTCATCAGCAGACTTGCTATGGGTACACTCTACTCTGTCATCTCTTTCACGGGCACCCCCTTGCCGTGGGGAAAGAGCTTGCGTGCCCTTGCGAAGTTGAGAGCTATGCTGGTGGTGGCATATGCCTCCAGTAGGGTCTCCCAAGCCAGACAGGTCTCAACTGAAGGGTCAGACAAAGTGTGTCCACGGGCAGGATGGGCTCACCAGCCTTCGGGCAACCATCCTAGGAGAAGGACAACTCTAACTCCAAACCCGGGCAGATGGAGCTCGTTTAGCCCTGTAAGGCCATCCATCTAAGAGAAGGATACTCTAACCAAACCTACGACCTGAGGACTTCGCTGTCACCGTCCAAGCTCTCTAGGCCCTGGCAGATGAACCTCAGGTGTAAAGGGTGGGGCCAGTCTCGCGCACGCTGCGCCTCACCTAAAAAATCCACCGCGCAGGCTTGAAGGGTGTACTCACATTTAAAGCCCTTCCCAAATCTTCGTCCGCGAAGCCAAGCCATGATGATGATGATGATGACTCTGTCATCCAGATCATTAATAAAGATTTTGAACAAAATTGGGCCCAATATTGACCCTTGGGGTACACTCCTGTTAACTGGACTTCAATATGACTTCATGCCACTGATCACCGCCTTCTGGGCCTGGCCATTCAAGTAATTTTTACTCACCTCACAGGCTACTTATCCAGCCCATACCTCAACAGCTATTATATGAGGATCTTATGGGAGATGATGTCAAAGGCCCTACCAAAGTCCAGGTAGACAATATCTACTGATCTCCCCCTGCCTACCAGGACAGTAATTTCATTGTAGAAGTTTATCAAGTTGGTCAAACATGACATACTCTTAGTGAACTCCTGACTACTCCTAATGTTTTTCTTGTTCTTCATTGCCTGGAAATGGTTTCCAGGTTTAGTTGCTCCACCACCTTCCCAGGGATAGAGATGAAGCTGACTGGCCTGTAGCTCCCTGGGCCTGCTTGCCCTTCTTAAAGATAGGAGTGACATTTCCCTTCTTCCAGTCTCCAGGCACTACTCCCATTTGCCACAACTAATAAAACATTATCAGGTGTGGCCTTGCAATGACGTCTTCCAGTTTCCTCATCACTTGTGGGTGCATCCCTTTCGGGCCCATGGACTTAAGTATATTCAGTTTGCTTAAGTATTCCTTGACTGGATCATCTTCCACTAAGGGTACTTGTTCCTTGCTCCAGCCTCTCCCTGTGGTCTCTGGGACCTAAGATTCCTGAAGGCCGGTCTTGCTAGTAAAGACTGAGGCAAAGAAGGCATTCAATACTTCAGCCTGGTCTATGTCCTTTGTCACCAGGTCCCCTGACCTCTTAAGCAATAGACCCACATTGTCCCCTGTCTTCCTTTTGTCACCTATGTACTTATAGAAGCCCTTCCTGTTTTCCTTGACATCCCTGGCCAGATTCAGTTTCATGGGGGCTTTAGCTTCCCTAACTTCATCCCTGGATGCTTGGACAGTGTTTCTGTATTGCCCCCAGGTTCCCTGGCTTTACTTCCACTCTCTGTATGTTTTCTTTTTGTGTTTGAGTTTGGGTAGGAGCATTTTTTTTTCATCCACACAGGCCTCCTGTCATTTTTGCTTGATTTTATGTCTGTTAGAATAGAATTCTCTTGAGCTTGGAGGAGGTGATTCTTGAATATTAGCCAGCTTTTGTGAGCCTTCCTTTCCTCCAGAGCCTTATCCCATGGGACTCTTCCAAGCAGATCTTTGAAGAGGCCAAAGGCTGTTCTCCTGAAGTCCAGGGTTGTGAGCTCACTATTCAACCTCCTCTCTGCCCTGAGGATCCTGAACTCCACCATATCATGATCATTGCAGCCAAGGTTGCCTTTGAACTTCACATCCCCAACAAGCCCCTTCTTGTTGATATGAGGTCCAGCAGAGCACCTCTCCTCATTGGCTCCTCTGTCACTTGGAGGAGGAAGTTATCATTGATGCACTCCAGGAACCTCCTGGCTTGCTTACGCCTAGCTGTGTTGTCCCTCCGCTAGATACCAGGGAGTCAAATTCTCCCTTGAAGACCAGGACCTGTCCTTCCTAAAGACCCTGTATCCTTCCATTGCAAGATTCCAGTCTTGGGTACCATCCCATCAAGTTTCCCTGATCCCAACAAGATCATAGTCCTGGAACTGCACACAGATCTTTAACTCGTCATATTTATTCCCCATGATTGCATGCATCACTATACAGACACTTTAGAGAGGCACCCCAGCATGTTGAGTTCCTGAAAAGGAAACTAGCTCTGGAGCAGTCAGAAGGCTAGACAAGCTTTGGCAGTCCTTCCACAACATCCTGGTTCCTGGGCCCTGGAAGGCAGCAAACCTCTCTAGATGATTGGTTGGGTTGCCCCTTGCAGCAGGGAGTCACCCATTAGGATGACTCACCATTTCTTCCTGGTAGACTGGCTTCTCTTCAGCTTGGAGGGGTGTGAACCTGTTTTGCCTTTGTAAGTCCTTAGATGGGGCAGAAGCCTTCTGCCTGGTGCCAGAAATCACCAGCTTCTATCCTTCGCTTTCTCCAGAGGTTGCATTTACAATGATAGTGGGGGTTCAAGATGTTGAGTCTCAGAGAAGATCCTTTCTATCTCCCTTTCTCCTTCTCTGATGATGACCTATGCCATAGGAATTCCCATAAAGGATATGCACAAATAAGGCACCCAATAAATCCCCGTTTCATATCTTTCTGTTCTTTGTGACTTTCCAAATCAAAAACAGAGAACAGAATTACAGGAGTGAAGAAAGGTACAGTTTCAAAACTGCTTAAGTGGAAGAGCTCCTTAAATATGAGTTCCAGGATCCCACAAGTAGCTGACAGGTACACCTACACCAACATTGAATAGTTTTGTGGCAGAAGTCATAAGCTATTCTAAAATTTTATCCTCCCAAAAGTAGATTAAAAATGCCCATTCTCTTTTAAAGAAAGACCTCATTGATTATGCCAATGTATTCAGAGTTAGTAGAATTTTTTACTGTTTGAATTTGAAGGAAAGTGCCTTTTGCCAAGAGAGTAATTTTCAAATGTCGGAATACTTAGCACCTGAGCGATTACTTAATGTAAAATCACTGAGGTACTGTACTTAAATAAGTTACATTTCTCCAGGAATATCTTTAACAGATTTGTTCATCAAAGCTGCCTGTATTTCTTCTTCCGAGAATTCATTATGTAGACTGATAGTTACACTATCCAGTAGTAGCAAAGGGTAAGTAGATGCTGGTAAGTTTATTGGAATTGGTGTTTACTGGGGATGTGAAGACCTGATTAATTAACCATGTTAGTGAAGATTTGAAATATTCCTTTTATTTGGCTGGCCAAAATATGTGACTAAAATTCCTTGAACACTATGCAATCTTTTAAAAGATTCTATTTAAAGCCCTTAGAATGGCTTTCAGACAAGTTAAAAGACCTGTCAAAGCCCCAATGACCTGGATGCCACAAGTTATAGCACTTATTACTCCCTTTATTTTACCATTTTAATCCCCCTTACTATAACATAAAGTTGCAGAAAAGAGGTGGTGTAGGCTGATTTTACAAATTCTCCTGAAGATCCTAAAAGCGGTCAGCACTAGTGACAGAATTCTGTTACAGAGGGACGGTCACAGAGTTCAGTGGAGATCCTGTACATACCATAGAAATTTCTCTCAAAGTATATCCATGACAACTTGCTTTTGACACAGGTGAACTTTCAAGATTTCAGGCAGCCAAACTGTAAAGTAATGTTAGCAATGTATCTCAAAAGAATGGATGGAAATTAAGCATAGTTCCAAATCACTGAGTAAGGTGCATTTGGTGGCCTTGCACAGAAAAAATACCTTAGAGAAGACAGCAACACAGAACATTTTGAACTGTGGGGAAAAAGATATTAAAAAGCATATGTTGAAGGAATAATTTAAAAAACTGTGTTAAAGGAATAAAAAAGGATGACTGATATCCTGATACAGTTGATGCAAAATGAAACCTACATGTTACACTGTCTAAAGAAAAATGAATAAGATTTGAAGGTGGATGTGTCAGAAGCTGAAGTGCTAGCGCAGGTACAATGAGGACTTAGCTTCCTAGTTTGATAAGGACTTCCTTTTACACAGATAACTTTTCCTTTAGAGCTGTTCTTGCCTCTGGCTTTGGGTTGAATGTGCTGCATGCTGAAAATACGTTTGCTCAATAGCAATTTAAAGGTAAAACCAAGATATATGTTGTATAATGCTTTTCCTTATAATAATCCTGTAAGTGCTGTAAAATCTTTATGACTAAAGTATTTTTTATTAAAATAGTTGAGAATCCTTTCTGGAAAGCACAGACCTTTGTGTTTAAAAAGTAGAGTTTTAGTGTTCCTGATCGAAAAACCTCCAGGAGAAGTGGTTACTGGCTTTCCATGTTCTACAATCATTGTGCTAACATATCCCTAAATGTCAGATAAAATATTTTCATAAATAATATATACAACTACATATTTGCCTTAGATATCACCTTTTAAAATTCTGGTAGTTATTCACCACTTACTGTAGAAAATCATATCTCTTTGAGTAGATAGGTGTTTGAAGCTGGCAGGCAAGTGGGTTTTACTGGTTTCAGTGAAACATGAAGTGTAGTGAAGATATGCTTTCATATGCATACTTTTCCTTAGTTTTGCTGTATGATACCAGAGAATAATTTTTAAGCTTAAATATGATAGAAATATGTTTTTCTTAATATCACACATTACATTATATTATTTTGTTGCCTTGGGGGAAAATGATAGAACAATCGCATTCTATTTTTGTAATGCTTCCTATATTTGTGTAGGTATATGCTCTCATTAAAAAAAAAATATTACTCCTCATCGAAGTACAGCAAACTCTTTTCAAAGGTTAGACTCTTCTTCATAAATGGAACTTACCTAATAATAAACCACACTACTTTGCCAAGCTTTTGAAAGGCATGTTGATCAAATATTTTTAACTGTTTAAATAAACAAAAGCTAGCACTAGATGTAAAATGTAGATTTTTAAGCTGGGAATTCAGCTTAGCCAAGTAAATGGCTCTGCCTCTTTCACAAGATAAGGTATTTTTTTCTTCATTTTATTGCAAGTGCATTTACAATCTCAGAACTTCTTTTGCCCTTACATTATATAATGAAATACAATGGAGGCATATATATGTGACTTAAAACTGGCACTGATTAAGATCAAGAATGTAGTCAGCTGTCTCAGTTGCTAGGCAGTATCTTATTAAGCCTTGGAAATACAAGTGCACTTGATCATATGATCATACTCATAATATTTGCCAAAAATATGCATCAATAATTCTACAACTTAATAAACACTACACTTGTAGGGTTATTTAATTTAACACTTCAAAAATCACTGCTGAATAATTATTAAGAGATTTTTAAAAATATATTATGTCCTTCTGGCATGTGGTAAATTTATATAACATTGCTTATTACAGCTTCACTATCACAGAGGAATGTTTGAATTTTGCTTTAATGAAACTGAACTGTGTCCTCACCACTTTAAGCTTACTACAGAAGAATGATGTCCTTTCATTAAAAGTCTGAGTGATCAAGTTTGCTTAAGTCTGTTTCTCTGATTCTCCACACTTTTCTGTGAAAGTTGATGACAGATTGAGTGGCTAACAGTGAAAAGTTGTCATAGCTGTCAAAAAGTTTGTTAAAAGTAGTCAAAAGTTTATTCATGCTTGCCATTCAGAGTGAAATCTGTCTTATTATGATGTCAGTGAAAATCCTCATGGGAGGATTTACACCATATGTGGTGTAAACTTGACCCCTGTGTAACTCAGGGGTGCTATAGCATAAACAAATACACCCCATGGCTTACAGAGTGCATTTTTGTTAAGGGAAGAAAAAAACCTGTTGAGCACTTGAATGAAGAATCTTTCCTGGGAATGTTTCTTACATCTAAAACTCTTACTGCCAGTCACCTGAAAAAAGATTAAATTCCTAAAATGTTTCCTAGCACTATTGCCCTCCTGGTTAAGGGAAAGAGGACAAAGGAGTGTAAAGCAAGTTACTAAGTGATAGTGTATAAACTAAATGACAGCATTCTTCTAGGTTCAGACTTTATGAAAACAGTTTTAATAGAGGAAATGTACTTTTGAATTGACGTCTGCATACCCCCCTCTGCAGGTATATTCCGTTTAGGTGGCACATTGTGATAAAGGTAGATGGCTGTATCTACAATGATGATTACATTCACCAGGGAGCAAACTCCAGCACTGAGCCCTTGTCTGTCCACATTGCTTAATTGTCAGCTTGATTCCCAGCTCTCATCCAGATCACTACAATCAGCTTTCTGCCAGACAAGGGCTAGTCGTGTTTCTCCATTTCATCTTAAACAAACAATGAAAAAAAAACCCCAAACCACCCCCAAAACCAAAAAAATAACAAACCCCACCTAATTTAGAAGAGTCTGCACTAGATTCCCCTGCTCCTTCCTTCCATAGTGCTTCTAGATGACCTCAGTAACACATGCTAGAACATGCAGAATGTGCATTATTTTGTGTACAAATGCCCAGCTCTGGTGGTCTGCAACACATCTTTCATGTTGTTTCAAGCACTTTGAGCTGAAAAAGCATAGCAAAAAAATACACATAAGACACCAGAGGAGAGCTAGTCGCCGTGGGCGCAGTTTGCTCTAGAGCATGGCTAATCCTAAACAGTGTGGGTAGGAGCCAGTCTAAGATATTTGGCCTTTGGACCAGGGACAGGTCCTTGATGTCTTGCATTTAACAGTGTGGAAATTACTGTGTTAACTGTATGATACCATCCACTCTGCTTCTACACGACTTCTTACAGCAGGGTCATGGTGTTACTCTCTGAAAGAGGCAATGCAGATTAACTGTAATTTTTTTCTTCAGAAATTACCTGGACTTTTCTCAGAAAAGAAATAAAGCAGGTTTATTTTTCTCTTCCAGGAAAAAACACATTTCTTCCAGATTTCTCCCTTCCTTTCAGATGGTTTGCCCTCACCCATTGACAACAGGACATATAAATTTAAGTCTATCACAGATATATTCTGAAACTATTTATTCCCCTGTTCTCAGTCTCTGTAGAACTCTGGTCAAAGCCCTTGAGAGCTAAATCAAAAGTACTGGCTTTGCCTGAACCCAACACTACCTTCTTAAGATCACGTTGTGGGTTAACTCCGGTAGGCAGCTAAGCACCACTCAACCTTTTGTTCACTCCCACACAGGGGGATGATGGAGAGAATCACAAGGCTAAAAAAGTGAGAAAATTCGCGAGTCAAGATAAAGATAGTTTATTAGGTAAAGTAAAAACTATGTGATTAAGCAAAACAAAATACGAAATTTGTTTGCTGCTTCCCATCGGCAGGGAGGTGTTCAGTCATTTTTCGGGAAAACAGGGTTTCATCACGTTTACTGGTTACTTGGGAAGACAAACGCCATAGCTCCCAATGTCCCCCCTTCCTCCATCTTACCCCCAGCTTTTATCACTGAGCATGATGTCCTATGGTATGGGATATCCCTCCGGTCCATTGGGGTCAGCTGTCCCAGCTGTGTCCCCTCCCAGCTTCTTGTGCGCCCACAGCCTGCTTGCTAGCAGGGCAGTATAAGAAGTGGTAAAGGCCTTGATGTTGTGCAAGCACTGTTCAGTAGCAGGTAAAACATCAGTGTGTTACTGTTTTAGTCACAAATACAAAACACAGCACTGTAAAAGCTACTATGAAGAAAATTAACTCTATTCCAGCCAAAACCAGTGCACATCACTTTTTTTTTTTTCCATTTCTTTAGAGGTACATCTTCTATTCCTCATATACAATTTGTGGTCCTAAAGAATGAATGTGCACAAAATCAAAATAATTCTTATAGATGTAGAAAGACAGTACATTGGATGGTATTAAAGGTATGCAGTAAAGACATTTTATTAGACAATATACGTAGAGTTACTGGGGTAGCATTATAGAAAGAAAAATTTATTTCGAATACATGAAAAATGAGGCATTTTTCTGTCATCACCATCATGGCTTGGCTTCGCGGACGAAGATTTGGGAAGGGCTTTGCCCACGCTTATTGCAAGCGCGTTGATGGCTGAAAAGGCCAATGCGGGATAGGCAAGACCGGTTGCAAAGAGCACACCGGAGGGTCTCCTTGGGTGGTATAGTCATAGCATTATAGAAAGAAAAATTTATTTCGAATACATGAAAAATGAGGCATTTTTCTGTAGAATTTAGATAAATGCTACCATGTTGTGGAGGTTTTCTATGTGAGACCTTGATTGAACACTTTGAACTAAATGAAAATACACTGTAAGGGAGACAGCAGAAGAAAACAAAATAAGAGAAAGAAAAGCTATGCTTAAGCATACCAAAAGTCTTTTGAGGAAACAAAGGTGAAATCGCTAATTGAGGAAAATACCCTAGCGTGATCCCAGTTGACTGTTCTCTAATAAAAATCTGAGGTCAAGTAGAATATTATAACATCGATGATGCATGCCTGGAGGAAAAAGTTAAAGTAGATTTCATCAGAATGAGGCTGAAGCACAGACTGTGTACGAGAAATAACAATGTGAATACATGCAGAGAGTAGGAAGTAAAAATTCTCCCTGCCAAGTGCAGGGTTTAATGTGGCTGAGGAGAACCTGTAGGTCCCACATTTGACTGGCTCCCTAAGCTATTATGAAAGGTCTGTTCAGCTGCTAATAGTCTTCTGCATTCATTCCCGTCTAAAGCAGACAACAGGATCAAAGTTATTCTGAAAATATATGATGTAAGAAGATAGGAAAAGAGCAGTAAGACAGAGTTTGTAAAATCAGACTGAAGTGCGGAAGTTCGATATTAGCTGAGAGTCCAAGCTGACAAATCATCATCTGAGGTGCGTAAATGAGAACGAGCAAAACACTAGAGGAAGCATTCAGGTGTGTAAACACTGCATCCTGCCTGACCCCTGGCTGCCATCCCAGAAGAGCAGGAGTCTTCCTGCAGATCTTCTGTTGCACCTTCTAGCCCCTTGGGGAACTACACACTTGAATGTTTCAGATGCCTCAGTGCATGTAAAGTGCATGTTGTTAGGTATTTACGCAGCTGAATCTCTGCCCAGGAGACATAATTTAGAGTAAGACTGTCTTGCCAGTAAAATAAGCAGTTTAAAGTGACTTTTCCACCTGTGATTTATGGATCTGATATTTCATTTAACCTTTTTTTTTTTTTTTTTAAACAAAAAGTGATCACCAGGTGGTTTACATCCGTAGAAGGTGAGACTCCATCCCTTACCATATAGAAAATCTTACTTGCTTAAAATATTTTTATGTCTTTGTTATCATATTTTCTATTGCCATCAACCAATAGGCTGCACTGACTTCAATTAAAATAGAATTTTCAGGAATCACCTCAAAGAAATGGTTATTCATTTGTCTTTCCCCTAATATTTCTCTGCAGATAGAGTTCTTTTGCTGATTACAGTTATGGGTGAGACAAGTGGATATATGTTAATTTCAGAAACAAAATTTTGATAGCAAAGTAAACATTGCTGGTATCCTAGACTAAACAATGCAAGGTAATTGTTCAATGACGGTCATATGTTTTACTTGTCTAGCAAGTTAGGGTCAGTTTTATAGTCAAAAAAGCTTTCAAAATTAGATTTAATGATAAGGTCTTATAACATCATTATGGTGTTTCATTTCTGAATTACTGATTATGTTTCCTCATCCAAACCTGACACCTGGCAGGTAACCCCAGTGAAGGCTGTTATCTGTAAGCCAACTAGTGTATTTTACAGACAATATTTTAAAGAAAGAGAATGAAATATTGTGGTCTTTTGCACTAGAAATGGAACTGCAGAATGTTCTTGAATATAAATTCTCTCAAGACTTAAATTAGGAATTCACAAAACCCAAGAAACATTATTTCTGACCTCATTACAATAACAAAGCTACTTAATTCTTCTACAAGTCTGTGTGTCAGAATCTAATTTGGCTGCCTTTAATCTTCCAAGATAAAAAGGTTTAATGTTTTAGTAAACAGCTTATAAATGATATCAAAGAATCTGCAAGGAATTTTACAATACTCTCTGTTGATCTGTCTTCCGTGCTTTCTACCTCAGGATAAATCACTTACAGTCCTTGCCACAATGTTTTCACACTTCAGCAAATGATATATACATGAATTCTGCCAAGTTTGTGCAATATTGGGGGGAAATATATGATTTCTTTTGAATAAGGTTACCTTGTCTGCTTTTTTTTTTTTTTTAAAACCATAGTTATTGTTAAAATAATGTTCTAGGTGAGAAGTAGGAGATTGTCTGTTCACACTGATTGTACACAGTCTTTATTTGTGCGCACACTAGGTAGACAATCAGGAAATATCTGCCTCAGACATTATCCATGAAAACTATAATTTGTCAGAATACACCAGCATCCTTGAGGAATATTTTGAAATATTCTTTTATATAGTGTTTCATATTCCCTGAAGTAGATGTGTTACAAATGAACTAATGATATTCAGATATTCACCAGAGCAGGAATGTGAAGGGCATCACTGAAGGCAATGAAATAGATGCCTGCAATAGTCACATTGCAAAAGCCCCTCCTTTGAAGATGAGTTCTATTATATCTTTTTGTTTATTTGTTCTGTTGTTATTTTTTATTTATATTACGGTAAAATTTTTGTTCTCCAATTAAACTTTAAGTTAGACACTCTCTGAGTAAAATTTATTTCCAGTAAAAAAAATATTTACATAAAATATAATAATACAGCAGCTGTGATAACATTAAAACAGAACGAGGATCACAAGCAAGCAATTATGTATTATTGGTTTGCTTGCTAGTAATATCTAAGACCTAATTAGGTACTTTCAAGGCAATTAGTAACTTGGGAAAATGCTGGGCAACATCATTACAGCTATACATTGACAGGTCCTGGTAATTTACACCTCTCTTTCACAAACCTCTCTCTGTTAAGATCAGTTTTTTAATACATCTTGAAACACACATCTAAAATACTGGAAAGGTCCTAATGTTTGAGGAAGAACTGAGGAAGAACGAAACAGATATCAGCTCAAATACAGATCAGTATTCTAGATAATAGTTAAAAACAAAAAAGTAAACAAAAATAATATGCTAAATATAGGACTGGGCTGATGCGAAGCCAGGCAAGAAGCATTGTGCTAAAGTGAGTCCGTAGAGCTTTGCAGGAAATAAATTTGGTCAAGCAAATCTGATGAAATTATGTAATTGACTGGGTATTGGCAATGTATTTAAGACTTCTGTTAATGGATAAGCAACAAATTCACAGGAATAGTTTCGTTGTTATATTTGTCCCTGACAAAACTGATTTTGGAGTATTACATATGTTCCTGGTATGCATTTTTGTTGCTTGTTCTAGGCTTACACAAAGTTAATTGCAATGATAAGCATCTTCACAAGGATAAAAGTAGGTATGGGTGCAAAAGGACTAATGAATTTTTTTGGAGAAAGGCATAAAACAATATAAGAATGAAAAGTTCTAGGCACATTTTTAACAAAGTCCGAAAATATGAACAACTTCTTAAAATGGTGGGTTCTCTTGCTATCAAAATAGGGTTTTCCAAGACATATGCTTTAGCTAAACATGAAAATTACAATAGGTAAGCTGAAACAATTGGATACAGTTAGGCAGCAACCATGTGAAATTTAATAGCCTGTAATATACGTGAGCTAATAGTCCCTTGTGGTATTAAACATAACCAAACCATAGGAAGCAATGGTCTCATCACAATAGCTTATCTATCTACAACAAAATATCTTGAAGAAATTTACTTATTTTTAAGTTAAACATTTTGATACAGTTGAGTCAACAGTAGAATTCTTACTAAATACATCCTTAAAAACACTAGCACACAAATAAATAAAAAAAAAAATTTGAAATTATATTGAAAATTACAAAGAAAATACTAAAAATACATGCTATTTTCCTTTGACTAAATCACAGATTAGCAATTGAATAGGGAGAGTATGATCACTTATGCACCTATAACAAGTACTATTTTAATTTCAATTTTTAAACATTTTTTTCAGAAGTAATTGATTTACAGATTAACTTGTCAAGTGCATTTTTCTTCATACACAAAGGCTCAGAGTGCAATCCAACACCAGTTGAAGGCTATTAGAATCCTTCCATTAGAACAATAGGCACTGTATCAAACATTGAAATTAAATAAAGTGACAAATAATAGGGTAGAAGGAAGCAGTGGAGGAGAAAATTCAGAATAAATATTCACTGGATTATGGCTACAGTCAATTACTATGCGTGTGAACGTTTCAATATTACACCAAAAAGCTGTTTGTTAAAGACGTATTCTGAATATGACATAATTTTCTAACTGTTTTTTTCAATATGTCTGAAATGAGTTAATAAAGTTGTGCAAACTTTTGCAAAGGAAATACATCTAAGATGTGCTATTACAGCTGTCAGACAGGTGTAAGGCATCAGAAATAATTATTGAAAGTAGCTATGAAATAAATCACAGAAATTACTGATTGAATAGTATTTGATCAATGCAAATATTTAGAATTAAAATGTGAATCATATCAACATTAACAGCAAGTGCATGAATATCTGACAAACATTCATTCTTTTAATCAGGGAAACATGATCCCTAGTGCTATAGGTTATGTTGAATAACAAACGTGGACCTATCATTTTCCCATTACAAATGTAAGAGGTAGATTTGCTATAATCCCTTCAACTTATTTTGAAGGAAAACTCTCTCTTTCACTTTTCTTCCTCACCCCTCATTTCTCTTGGAGTGACTAAGACAAAGTAGAAAATAGCTGTGGAAATGGGTTCTGTTCATTTCCTACTTGGAGAGACAGGCACTGTCTTCTCGGTTATTTTTTTTCCCCCTTCATATTCTTCTCTAAAACAACCCAGAGGAAAGGTAGGACAGTCTTTTATAAAACGATTATGCCAAATTTAACAGGCTTTAGGCCATTTTGATGGCAATTTCCATTATTGCACTGAATGAATGGTTGAGAGCAGAAAGCCAAAATCTACTGTCAAATTTTCAGGAGGTCCAATGTCTTTCAGCATCTTAGCTCTGCTGCTCTTTCTCCTTCTTGTAATCAGGAAGAGATCTATCAACCCCAACCACTCCCCACCCCAGCCCATCCCCTTCTCTTCAGTACCTCCATCCAGCAGTTTGGTTCCCTGTGGGAACTAGAGATGTTCATTAGAGAACAATGAAATCGCCTTTTCCCAACCTATTCCAGCAAGGACAGAGGACACTGTGGGCTCAAGTTATAGGAAACAAAGAGTATGAGCAAAACATAAGAGAAAAAACAACTTCAGAAGAATGTCTCCTGCTGTGGAGACATTCTCAGACCGTGCTTCTCCTTCTGCTATTGCAGCCATTAGAAGCCTGGGTTATTGTAATAAGCATGAACACCAATGGGCATATATACACATATGTGTGTGAATGTGATGATTGCATCACATTTGGTAAGGAAATAGTGGAAAGATAATACGAACGGAGGAAGACCAGGTGAAAAGCAGAGTAAAGCTGATTAGGTTATAAGGAGCAAAATTTAAATGACTGATACAAGGGTAATAATAACCACCCCAAATGTTCAACTAGTTAAATCCAGCAGAGACAGCAATTTCTCTAATAGATCCAGAGTCACTAACATAATTTGTATCAACATATTCCTTTACACATTCAAGTGCTGTTCAAGTGTTTCTCACTTAGAACTTATTTTGCTAGCTGATTAAAAGGTTGAGTTTTAAAACAGGCACTGGTTCAATGATCACCGTTCATGAAATTAGGAGTTGTGGACTGCAATAGGAAGGCCCATGTGGTAAAATGAAGTGTTCTATTTATCATATCGTACCCTGCTGTGCTATTCATTTGGTAATAAAAGCTTTATTTTCTCCACATGTGTCCTCTCTCATTTATGAAATAAAAAAGCATAGCCAGTTTAGTGGCTTCTATAAATACCTGAGCTATCAGTCAAAAGCCAACAAAATACAAGTAAATCTCCTCTGGAACAAAAAATAAGTGGTTTTGGAGAACCAAATAGGTTCCTTTTTATAATTTCCTGGACTTTGTGGCCTAATCAGTCTTCACATACACTAAAGTGATGAGAATCCATTACCTGACCAAGCTAAGTCTAATGATATAAAGACAAGGGTTTCAGTTGTGCAGCTCTAATAAGCTTTGCCTTTTTCCACATGATTTTGCCCTGGTGAAAACAGTGTGGTAAATACCTTGTGTTTGGTTGGGACAAAGAAAAGCCTTGAGAAAGCTGATCTCCATTTGAGCCACAGGTCCTGACCGTGAAGCAATACATATATAATACATATACAATTCCAGTTCCGACTAGTGTCTCTGAGTAGCTATTCTTTTCATCCACACAACAGAACCTGGAAAAGATTTAGTCCTAGAAATTTCTTGTCTGGGCAATAAATTGCCTGTTTGGACGATGCTGCTAAAAGCAGAACCAGTTAAGTTCTGTTCCTGAAGGATTGCATCCTGTGGAAGGGGCCTATGCTGGAGCAGTTCATTAAAAACAGCAGACTGTGGGAAGGACTCATGTTGGAAAAGTTCATGGAGGACTGTTTCCTGTGGTAGGGACCTCATGCAGGAGCAGAGGAATAGTGTGAGGAGTCCTCCCTCTGAGGAGGAAGGAGTGGCAGAGACAACATGTGATGAACTGACAAATCCCATTACCTGTGCTGCACTGGGGGAGAGGAGGTAGATAATTTGCGTGTGAAGTTAAGCTTGGGGAGAAAAAAAGAATGGGTGGAAGGTATTTTAAAATTTAGATTTTATTTCAGATTACTCTACTCTGATTTGATTGGTAATAAATTAAACTAATTTCCCCAAACTGAGTCATTTTTGCCCATGATGGTAACTGTCCTTATCTTGATAATCTTGGTAACTCTCCCTGTCCTTATCTTGACCCATGAGCGGTTCGTTATATTCTCCCCCACCCCAGTCACTTGAGGAAAGGGACTTACAGACAGGCTTTGGAGGGCACCTGACATCACCCAAAGGTCAATCCAGCACAACATGGCACAGGATTTGTACTGAATTTGCAAGACTTTAAGACTGAGGCTTGCCAGACTTACTCTGAACTTGTCTTTACCTGCCTGCATCTTTGTTTTCATTTGGTTTAAATGTAACAGCCACTTTTTTTTTTTTTGTGAGGAGTCGATGTCTAAGCTGTTATACTTTTCCTTATCTTTGTGTGGTGCTCCCATAGTTTTTATATGAGTAACAGTAGTAAGCAGTTATTTTGTGTGCAATGAAAAATATATGAGTGTAACTTAATAATGCAGTGTAGAGAAATATACACCTCTTATAACAACAGAGGTGTTGAGAAGTGGGAATACAGGATACAGCATAAAAAAGTGCAGGCATGGGGTGATTATATAATCAGAGAATGGTTCGGATTGGAGGTGACTTTAAAGATCATGTAGTTTCAGCATGCCTGCCGTGGGCAGGGACACCTTCCACTAGACCAGGTTGCTCAAAGCCTCATTCAACCCGGCCTTGAACACTTCCAGGGATGGGGCATCCACAACTTCTCTGGGCAACCTGTTGCAGTGCCTCAGCACTCTCATGGTGAAGAACTTTCTCCTTGCACCTAATATAAATGTACCCTCTTTCAGTTTAAAGCCGTTACCCCTTCTCCTATCACTACATGCCCTTGTAAAAAGACCCTCCCCATCTTTCCTGTAGGCCCCCCATTAAGTACTGAAAGGCAGCTGTAAGGTTTCACTGGTGCCTTCTCTTCTCCAGGCTAAACAACCTCAACTCTCTCAGCCTGTCCTCACAGGGGAGGTGCTCCAGCCCCCTGATCATCTTTATGGCCCTCCTCTGGGCTCACTCTAACAGGTCCATGTCCTTCTTATGCTGGGGGCTCCAGAGCTGAACCCAGTACTCCAGGTGGGATGGCAAGATAATGGAGCAGAGGGGGATAATCACCTCTCTCAACCCTCCCATGATAAGAGATGGGGCACAGGCTTGGCGTTGTTTATAACCTCATCATTATAAACTACTCACTAGTGGTCAGGTAAAGAACTGTTAGTTAAAGAATGAAGGTGTGCCAGGTACTTGATGAAATTAACCACACTTAAGGCATCTGGTGCCATTTGAAGTGCTCCCTAGTATCCAGACTTACATCTACTCCTTCCAGATATGATACTGGATCTGTGAATAGCCTAGGTCCTTTTGAAACCGATACTTGGGGCAGGGTAATACCCTACAGTATATCAAATAGCAATAGATATTAGTCCTAAATTCCCACTGTAGCCAATGGAACCTAAAGTGCATTTCAGTTGTTTAAACTTAAGCCTCTAGTACCATTTGAGATCAGGCTAGCTAAGGAGGACACAGATCTCACACTGATCTGGTATTATATCCCCAGAGGCTGTCGTGGAGACCTTGCATGACTTCAAATGATACTAGACACTTGTGTGGGCAACTTAATCAAACTGGGGATATATTTTCTCCGTACTGACAACTTAGACACCTTGGATACTTGAGGAAATCTATGTGTAGATATGAAGACATGTTAATATACCCTTATAAACTTAGCATTGAAATGTATCCTACCCTGATAGACAAGGAAAGACAATGTGCAGTGGTGATCATAGAGAGGTGTAGAGGAGACAATTATACAGATAAAGAAAAAATTCTGAATTGCTAGACTATGTCAAGTTTCTGAAGGATAATGGACAGATGAATTAATCTGAGTTTGCAAAAAAAAAAAAAAAAAAAAAAGTTTTTTTTCCATTACAAGGTCAGAAGCCTTGGGAATATAGAAAACTCTGGCTATAAGTCTATGGTATCTTGAATTTAGTGTGGGTTTAACCTTTATAACCTTTTCTTTTTCTTTAACTTTTTTTTTTTTAAATAATCCAGGTAAGGAAATAGAATTTGTTGACTGTTCTACAGAGGCCTTAAACAGTGATTGAGAAGCTGTGCCCAGAGAATTGTTATTTGGGGTTCACTGCCAGAATGAAAAGGTGTACGAAGAGGAGCTCCATTCAGTTTTTTCGTTAACAACTGGGATGATGGAATCAAGAGCATATGATTAAATTTTCAAACAACAGATAGCTGAGAGAGGCTGTAGGCATACTGGAGGATAGGATGAGAATGCAAAATGATCTTGACAAATTGGCAAAATGGTCTGGAAAAAAATTAGATGTAGTTCAACAGTGACGAGTGTAAGGAAATACGTTTAGACAGATAATAATTAACAGCATAAGTGGGAAGAAAAACAAATGGTTGTGAAGAAATTAATTCCTTGCTTTTCCAGGGATTATAGTGGATCATGAACTGAACCTGAATCTGTAAAATCATCCTGTTGTTAAAATCAAACACCATACCAATGTATAATCAAGAGAGGAGCCTGCAAGGTGTATTAAGTAAACCTATTTACATTACTTATTAGTGGGGCAACAGGTACTGTCTGGGCAGGTCAACTTCAACAAGAATGTCTTCCAAAGAGAGGAATTTCAAATTAAAACAGTCCCAGACACAGATCAGAGATCTAGAAAACATGATCTAAAAGGAAGCATTGGCTAAAGTAAGTCTAGCAATCAGGATAGTATGAGAAGTATGCACAAAATTATTTTTTAAAAAGGTTATTGTTACAGGAAAATACACCATGGTGGATCAAACAGCCTAAGAGACTGCTGCAGGTTCATGCCTTAGGTGCAACCAGTAGCAAAGCTGAGCTTGTGTTCCCAGTAGGCACAGAGCATATATATATACACCACATATGCACATGTAGGCAGCCACACAGACCACAGACCACAGAGCGCTCCCACAAACACAGACATCCTGTCCCCGTCTCTAGCTGAGCAGGGTGGAGGTTTGCTGGTGATAATATATATCTATACACACGCATATATAAATACATATAGAGATGTGTACAGCATGGACCCCCCCTCAGCCTATGGGCTCAGACACACAATTTGCCCAGTAGCTGTGCCTGGTTTCTGGCACCTGGGCATACAAGCCCCTGAGGCTGCAGTCCCTTTCCTGTTGCTGGTACAGACCATCTCAGTCACAAACACACACCCCCCAGAGCTGGCTGGGACTCCAGCTCCCCAGGCTCTCACCCTGACAGACACGCACACCAGCGGTTCTCTCTCCTAGAAACTCCAGACCCCATGGTCTCTCCAGCAGCTGCTGGCAGTCCCCTGGTCCCCCAAAGAGAGTCCCTCATGTGCTTGGAGAACACCCTTCCCTCCAGCTGCCAGGCCATGTCACGTACTTGCTGGCTCATCTGGCTGGTTCTTCACTAGCAATCACACATGCACTCCCACACCAACAGTCACTCCAGGTGCTGCACCACAGGCACATGAGCCTTTGACCCTGGTCCCACCCAGGACAGGTACTTGGGTTTCACTCACTTTGGTCACTCCAGTCCAGTTGCACACACGCACCCTCTGACCTGACCTGTGGTCCCATACCTCTTGTTGGCACTCCCAGACACATGCACACAGAAGGAGTCCCTCATGCAGCCAAGTGGTTAAAAATGTAGTTTAATAATAAGACAGAACAGACTGCACTGGTCAAATGCAGGGTATGGCTAGACAAAGCATGCTGACCAGTAAGCTATTTACACGCAGCCAGCCCTTTTTTTCTCCTTATCCTCATGTTTTTCCAAACCTGTTCCTACCCCAACCCTCTAGATTCCCTTTCAACACCTTTGGTTCCTTCCCTAAACATCCCGCAGCAAGTCTTGTACAATCCCCAAATGTGCTTCACCTGCCTCCCAAATGTGTCCCATACCCCTAGGCAGCCTCCCCACTCTGTCCAAAAGGTGCTCCAGCATAGACTCATCATGATGGGTGTCACCCCTTGGACACTGGGGCTGAGGATCTCCTGGAACAGCCTTGGCAGGGGCCCAGACAGGGTGTCCTTTCATCTGAGTCTGTAATTGAGGTTCCAGCTTGCCTATGGGTTCTATGCCCTTTTGGAACACCTGCCACTGTGTCCCTGTGCTCCTTTGTGAGTGGAAGTGCAGGACCCTACACTTGCCCTTTCTGAACTTCATTCGGTTCCCCCCTGCACGACTTTCCAGCCTGTCCAGGTCTTGCTGAATGGCAGCACAGCCTTCCAGTGTGTCAGCCACTCCCCCAGTTCTGTATCATCAGCAAATTTGCTGAGAGTACACTCTGTCCCTTCTGCCAGGTCATTGATAAATATGTTGAACAAGACTGGACCCAGTATTGACCCCTGGAGAACACCATTAGCTACAGGCCTCCAAATAGACTCTGTGCTGCTGATCACAACCCTCTGAACTCTGCCATTCAGCCAGTTCTCAATCCACCTCACTGTCCACTCATCTAGACCACACTTCCTAAGCTTCCCTTGGAGGATGTTACAGGAGACAGTGTCAAAAGCCTTGCTGAAGTCAAGGTAGACTCTTGACTCATTATTTTTGTTTTTCAGTAAAATTTAGTTTCTGGACAGTTGTTGTAGATGATGAGCACCAAAGACACAGAGTATTTTTTAAGTATTAGTATTATGTATTGTAATTAATTGTAATTATTCATAATAATTTCTGCCTTTCATTGGCCTATGATCCTGATATTCTGCACATGAGCTAAGCCTCCTGTGCAGTGGCTTTCCAGTTTCCACAAGGGCACTTGGTGACCTGCATGGCACACAGCAGCATTATGGTTGCACATACATAGCACCTGGTGATGTCTCTGTAATGAGACATCTTACAGGAAGACTGTTGAGAGTTGTGTATTATATGTTCCAATCTTGGGAATAACTGAAAGCAATATTTTTTGAAAATGTTTATAAAAATTTTTCTGTGTTATGCTTATTTATGCAAACATTGTGAGTACAGGTTTCCCTAATATAGTAGGTTCCCAAATATGGTTACAGGAACGCTAATGACGAATAGCAAAGAAAAATATCTAAAGATTCATGGTAGACATTTTCTAAACATACACACAGACAAATAGAAACTAACGTGTTTATATACACCTGCCTATAGGGATGTGTGTACACACACACAGAGAGACACAAAGTGCTTAAAGGGAAAGAAGTATGATGCATCATTAACATATAAGCACCAACAAAATTAAGCGCTGAAGCGAATTAAAAAAAAAAAAAGACAGACTTCCCACTAGACATTAAAGAACTGGGAATGATATTTACTTGTCAAATGACTCTAAAGTTTGTGAATTATTCAAATCTTGGGACAGTTACCCATTATGAAATTGCCTTCTCTGATTGAATAATTTCTGGATGACTAGCTCAAATTTTCACTTTTTTTTAGGTTCAGGCCATTACTTGTTTATATCATTGGCAACAGTCTTAAGACATGTCTCCCACTGGTGAACATTTTGCCAGAAGAGTAAGGAACAGGTGGTCACAGGTATCTCAAGTTGAAAGACAAACCTAGAATATTCAATGGCATACTAACTAAATTAAATACTGAAATGCATGAGATTCTTCACGAATGTGAACAATCACCATCAGAAGAGCAATTGACCAACAATCAGCTGAAAGAAGGAAAAACACTGGTGGCACTAACTCTGTTACATGTTTAATAATATTGTACAGCTAGAGCTGTAACAGATTTCAGCAGAAGTAATCCCTAGACTTTCAAGATTCTTTCATGCTATGAGTGAAAATTTAAAGGCAAGTTCCTTGTAGTTACTAATGTCAGTACGTAAGTTTTCTTCTGTAGCTTAGTGCTACTTTTCAGCTTGTTGTATAGTTGTTAAATTTCTGTTTATGTAAACAATACTTACTGAGCTCATAGTCTGTACATAGTAACAACAATTTACCCAAGCTCTGTATTTTCAAACCCCATGGAAAGAAATCTAGTGAAATAATTCTTATTAGGTCATTCAGTCTTTTGCTAGTATATGCAAATTATGCATTAAATAGTTAACATTAACAGAAGACATCAGGATAACCCCCGAAAATGCTTAGAAAAGTATCCTTGTCTGTGTTAACCATTCATGGAATAATGTTTTTTTCTTTAAAAAAAAAAAGCATTTTTTCTAATTAAATTGTAAATAATAACACAGTTCAGTTACGATTTTTTTTAATTACACTTTTGCATAATTAGCATTATACATACTTATAAAACCAGAATAATCTTTCTTGTAACTTGTCTACACTTTGGTTAGATGCCATACTTGTTTGGAATTTTAATAGTTGCATAATTTTGATGCATATGAAACAGAAATATTTATGGTTTATTTTGAGGATGACCCAACAGAGATGGAACTATGGAATCCTCTGAGATCTTTGATTTCCTTTCTGAATTCTGCAGATAAATCACATTAGAGCATTTGCTTCAAATTCCCTATATGTGATGCAAATTTTATAACATTTATCAGTGTTGGTGTGTAGCAAATTTATTTAATTTTTATGGAGTACTATGAGATACTCACACGGTTTGCACTGTTTAATATGTACTTTATTTTTACTAGAGTCAAAATACTTTTTAGTGTATTTGTGAAGAAATCTATTCCCACAGTTTGAGATTTGCACCAATCCACTTAAATCAAAATAACAAGGAGGACATAGTCGTGGATTTTTATATATATAACTTTGAAAATGGTTATGACTTTCTTAAAGGTTGAAATAACTGTAGAACAGATCTCTTATCTGTGCTGGTGTTCTTAATAGAGGCCATCATTGTATATCCTCTCTAGAAATGTAAGCAGACTGCAGAGAACTGGTTAAAGAAGCACCTGTTCAACTTCCCAGACATTTTTATTTAATGTTTTGCAGTAATCTAAGATGCTACAAGTAATTTAAGAATTCAGAGTATCTAATAAAGTGACTCTTCACCCTTACTGTAGCTCCTTTCTCCAGGAAAATTGTTCAACATCTAGCTACAGAAAGGACAGGATGTGTTATCAAATAGTAAATCAACATATGAAAGTTCAGGGTAAACGCCATCTATTTAAGATACTATTCTTGACTAAGCACTGTATTTAAAAAATTATTAAAGTAGTCTTAACTAAATACCATTGTTCTATGTGTAAAAATACCACTATGACTAGATGGGCTTTTTTGCACAAAGAATGGTTTATAGTTGCTATAAAAGAGCCATAATACACCCAAGTACTTGAAAAAATATGTCCAAATGGAATGCATTGTTTTTCATAATAAACTGTAATATGAAAAATTGAGGGGAAAAAAAAAAAAAGAAGAGACAAGTAGATAAAGAGATTAATAGCTTTGCCTTCTTTAATGTTTACTGTGTGAGTTCATGGTAATGTTGCCTATTACTAATAAAAAGTGATTAAGGACGCAAGTAATACCAAACAACAGGCAAGAACATTTTACATAAATCAGGACTAATCGGTTGTTCATATAAATTAAACATCTTGCTAAGAAGTTCACAGGACATGAATGACTTCATGCGAGATACACAGGAAAAATTATCTGTCTTTTTTTCCAGCAACATAATAATTTTTTTAATTATAAAATATCATTAGCAAAAAGTTATTTGATGCTGGATCATTTTCTGCCAAAAAATGAAAGGTAATAAATTCTCTCTGTCTACTGGGAAAAAAACCCCAGAAAGTCAGAAGCTCAAATGTCAGCTGATCCTGGCTTGGGGCAGAACTGTTAACTAAAAAACCCTATGACCTTTCTCCCATATTTTATTAAATTAAAATAAAATAAAAAAAAAAAAATTTTTAAAAATTTAGTAAAAGTTTTAAAAAATACCTAGCTGAAGTAGACAGAGCAGTCACACATCTCATGCTGTGTGTCCCTAGAGTTGTATGCATTTGTGGTAGTTCTGTGATGCAGAGCAGTCTTGCACCTACCCAGCTTTTTCCTCTTACTGATGTCAAAGTGCATTATAAAGATAGTCAAGTATATTGTCCTGATTTCTTAGATTTTGTAACAGAGTGAATTAAAGGTTAATTGAGTTCTCCGAAGTCTGAGAGGAAGTTAGCAGTATAGGAATATAACAAATTTTTGCTGATTCTCAGCTTTAACCACAAATGTCTCATACCTAGCAGTGTTTTTGAAAAGAAGCCTCATGTATATGATCAGTCACTGGAAAAATGTACTTGACATGTTGGTATGGCATACTGACATATTTAAGTTCAGGCAATATGTAGTTGTTCTTAGAATGCAGGAGTTAAGCTTCTAATAGGAAGCTGAGGAAAATGACTTCCCGTTTTTTATATTTATTTAATGATCAAAAACTTTATAAGTTTAGATCATATTTCCATATTTCAAAAAGTATTAAACTAGAAATATTAAAGTAAAATTTCTGTATTATTTCTGCAATGCCATAGATGGTTTTGACAATACTTGATTTTCAGATACTTATTTTCCGTCTGGTAGCTGAAAGTGGAAATAAGAGGTAGAAAAGGGTAAATATGGCCACTTCAGTCCTGGAGTCCTCTGAAGTGTGAACAGTTTGCTAATTGGACAAAACCAAGTTGAGACTATTGTGGGTTTTTACATTTGAGTGACTTAAAGTGGTCCGTTGCATGGGCTTTTCACAAACTCGACACAGATCATATTGAAGCACCAATGACAAAATAACGTCATAAAGACAAAGAAGGAACAAAGTTATTTTCATACTTAATTATTATTGACTTTCTAAATGGTTTGTCATTTAAACAGTTACTTGGACAGATTCCACCTGGAAAGTAAATAGGTGTATTAGAAAGAATTATTGTAAATGCTCAGAGCTCAATATATATGGATCCATTTAGCAACTGATTGAACCACCTACATTTGCAATGAAGGTCACTATATACAGTTTATAATTTTTTATTTTGTTATGCCTGTTGTCTTTTTCATTAAAAGTTACCTTATTTAATGTTTTATCCGTTATTTGTCACTGACACGTTACAATTAGTTTGTTGAGTTGTTCTGGAAGGCATTTTCATTTAAGGCCACTACTGGCACAATTAACAATGATAAACAACAACAGCAAAAATCATTAGTCTTCAACCTACCTCAAGATTTTTGACCAGCTTCATTTCAAGTCTTAAAACCGGTTTTTCCAGTGTCTTCAGAGCTGTGCTGAATCTGAAAAATATATCAAAAAAGGATGAAGACCACTTCACAGTTTCCTCCAAACTTTTTCCTGTTGCCATTGTATTAGTTCACAGAAAGAAAGAGATGCATGGTTGTCAAACATAAACATGATACGCTTGGGAGGGTGTGTGTTGGTTTTTTTTTCATTATTACTCTATTCCCATGCAGCATAAGTTACCCCATTTTATACCGGGATTTCTTTAGCTGGTGCAATCTGCAGGGAAATCTTTCAGAGACAGCTGTGAAATTCACAACTGTGTGAATCCTCCATAAAGTGACATTTGCATCTTAAAGCTTTTTTTCCACACATTAAATAGGAAGAGATGAGGAATTTATCTTATAATCGTTATATATTGATATATGCATTTTTATGACATAATTATGTTACCAGATATATATTTACTCATTTAAACAGCATTTTTTAAAAAAGGAGGGGAAAAAAAGGCATTTCAAGATTTTAAAGATTTTACTGTCATGACTGGAAAGTCTATCAATAACCCCAAAATATCAAGAGTTTCAGTTTTGTTACCAAGCTTTTTGTAAGTTGATGTCAGTGTCACACTGGTACTTTTCATTCAGACAGTACGGTTTAGGTGTCATAATGGTTATGTGTGTTACATCTTTGGAGATTCATAGTTTAAAATCCTGTGCTACGCAAAATCTGAATATGTTTAGAGTCATGGGCTAACAACATCCTTGCTTCAGTTTGAACCAGGAGAACACTACTGACTTGAATTTCCGGATTTTTCCAGAGACATTCTTTTGTTCACTCTGTACAACTGCTCTTGGGGAACACAAGTTGAATTCCTTTTGGACAAGTGGTAGGTGTACTGCAGAGGAACACCTCATGTATTCCAACTTCGGTGACATAAGTATCAGTCAATGGGAACAGAACAGGGTTCATCAGAAGTTAGCTCTTCAAACAACATGTAGTTCTTGATACCACTGTTTCTACTCTACTTTTGCCAGGCTGCACACCCCGCTGGTGTAGGTGTAGACTCTGCGGACTGAAGTCTCTGATTCCATTTTTGTTCTTACAATGGGTATCTCTAGAGAAACATTTCTACAGAAAGCCTCCCTCTATATGTAGAATTAATGTCCTAGCAATATTGGAGATAACTTTAGTTCTAACTCCTTTTTCTTTAGCTCAAATCAGAAAAATTAAACTCCTATATTATATTACATTTACACATTTACATTTACATTTACATTTACATTTACATTTACATTTACATTTACATTTACATTTTCTGGGATGCATGAATGGGTTTTCAACCTTTGATAGAGACTGAGCATCTGATTGCATGTTTACCTATGCATATAAACATTTGGGAAGCCAACGCAATAACAAAGCCAACAGGTGAAGCCTGTTCCTGAAAAACAACAACTTCTGAAATTTGAATACCCAGAATGACAGCCCAGAGGCCTTACCAGCATCCTTGGTTGGTAGTGGTAGAGTGTAATTTTATTTGAGTTTAAAATTCATAATAAAAAATTTTCACAGACTCCTTTGCTTTTTACAAGAAAGAACCAGCGAAAGCTGATACAAGTAGGAAGTGGACTACAAACCCTTCATTTCAGACTGGGAAAAATGCCAGTCAGGTAGATAGACTTTAGACAACAACAACAAAAAAATTGTAATAAATGAGCTGTGGGATTTGACAGATGGCGCAAAATGGTTTGTATGCCCTGGCAAGAAATATGTTTTTCCTTCTTGAATTAATTTTAATGCCTGTATTTCTGTGGGGAAAAACAGATATTATCACAAAATAACCAATACTTGGAATTCCAACTTCGAATATAGAAGATTCAAATTCACGTTCCTTGTCCAAATCAAGCAAATAAAGAATTTAACTGTTCCCTTCTAATTCTCTCTATACTCCATCAGACTGCTGCTGAAACTTCAATACTCTGCCAGACTATTGACTATTTTAACACTCGATCTGATTTTGTTTAGAAATTCTGCCTGGAACCCTAGAATGTAACATTCCCTAATGCCGTTTTTGTTGAAATGAATGCATTATGTCCCCAAACTGTAATCATACCTCAGTGAATAAACTTTCAATTAAAATTTATGATTAGCTTAGGTTATATATTTATCTCAACACACTTATTTTAACATACTTATCTCTTGCTCACATTCATTTTTTTCTCAATCCAAAAAAGAATTAACAAATATTGCAAGGAATACGGAAGAATAAATAGTAAGAAGGTAGACTTAAAACTCCTCTGAGCTGAAAACAGAAACAGGTAATGGCTCTGGAGCACTCATAGAACAGTATTAAATCCTCAAAAACTTAACAGAAGAAATAAGTGGGGCACCTGTGTTAAGAAGAGTCTTGACAAAATACAAATAACATCAAAAAATGACATGCCTTTTGTATGTATGTTTGTTTCCATATGTGTACTTGTGTGCATGTTATGATATTGCTTTGGAGACAAGAGATGTTAAATTAATGAAATATTAAATGAAACAATGGTCAGTCCTTCCATTTCTTTTTAAAGAGACATAGTGCCAAGTAGCAAACAACACAGTTTGAAGGTCACGACCGTAGAGACATCTCTGTGGAAAAAACACATTGCATTTATTTTTGTCTTCTAATAGTGTTTCTAACAGCCAATGCTGTGGCAAATATTTATGATGACAAACTCTGTCTCTCATATTCCTTCATTCATTATTGCTCTGCAGTGTCATTACTTTCTTTTTTCCTCCACTAAACTTGCCTCTGTCTGTGAAAACACAGACTACTTTATGCAGAAAATGACGAGTAGTTTCAGTGCACCCTAAGAGTTTTTAGATCATTATCTAGTACATGTTTCCCATTCCTCTGCTTTCATTTTTAAGGTACTTGTGTACATATTTCTCTGGCATTTTCCTTACAATGCAATAGCATCCTCCACTATAGTCCTGCTTCCTGAAGATACCACTGTAAGGTTTTTTGTCTGAAAAACAATTTTTAAAGAAATTGCAGCAAATCTAGGTTGCCAAGTCCAGACTGATTGATCATTTAAAGAGTGAAACTGCATCAGTGCTGGTTTTGACCATTTTTTTCATACTTTTCATCCTTTCGAACCTCTCAAGAAAGAGTTCATCTTTTCTTTCCAGAATTGCTATCCATTTTTCTGATCTCATGTAATAAACCTTGCCCTATAACCACTTACCTTGTTTATGCACTTTTGGCATCTTACTCATTGACAAATCACAGCTGGGTATCACCATCTTAGTTCTACTGCCCCATTTCTCTGAAATTCTTCCTTTAATACCACAAGATATTGAATAACTTTCTACTTCTTAAACCTTATCTTTAACCTTGACTCCTATAAGATTTTGTTGTGTTTTATCTGTAGAAATGATGTTACACAAAAATTGTCTTCCCCCCCCACCCCCGTGAAGGTAAGCATCTAACACAACTGACTAAAACTGTGCCATCTATCATAGCAATAAATACCGTGCAACCTTCTCACATAGCTATATCTGCATAGGTCATGAGTGAAGACTAGATCTCCCCCCATTTGTTATTCTGTGACACATTCTTTTTTCTCACAACAAATTTGTGCATTTCTTAAAGGTGATCCTTCAAGAGACTTGGATCTATTTCCCCTGGTTTCAAATATTCAGTTGTCAGTATGGTTATTTTTCATCCAGTGTGTACATTTCACTCTAACAAAGCATGTCAGAGCTTGTGGAATTTATTTTTGGATCATGAACTTTGTCTTTTGCTATGGCAAAAGCTTATTGAGTGATGCTAACAGAAAATTAAACAATTAACATGAGAAAAAAATCTGTTAATAATCAATTCAGTATAAGTGATAATTAGTTCTAGCCCCATTCATTTCCCCTTTGAATTTAATTTCTGTGGATGGTTACAGCTAAGAATCATGACTTAAATTTCACATGTTGGATATTCAACAGCAAGAAACAGACTACACATATAAATTTATCAGATTTAAAACAATAAATAAATACTGATGGAGAGCACCTCTGAATCCTGAATCATTTAAAGGCTAGTAGTAGCCTGAAGCCAGTGATGCAGCTAGATGTCAAAAAAGAACAGTTGTAGTATACTGTCACCATCTTTTCTGGATAGCCACCACTACATGTACAAACATGCAAAATGTTAACACTAACTGAAGATTTTACGTATTTGTTCCTTCCTAAGGTTATGCTTATCACAGGTAACTCAAATTGCAGAGATCTGACCTTGTTTACTACTACTCATTAACTCAGTTTGGTTTTTTTTTTTTACTAGAAGTTTATGCCTTCCCATAAGCAAACCGACTCAATATAACTACTTTCTATAGCGTTCACTTTTGTGAATTATATTTTTTCCCACTAGATACTCTTTTTTTAAAAGAAAAAAATTCAACTTTTATAAAAATCTTTAGTCTTTGGTATCTTCATGCTCCCTGAACTTTATTTCCTCAGTGTTATCCAATTTAAAAGTAGAAAATTTACTTCTGAGCTTATGATGTGCCTATTGAGATAAATATATTCCCACACCAGTTCTATGAATAAACATTTCAATGATTTCTTCTACTTATTTTTTGCGATCTGTGAATAAGATCATGAAAAAACTAAATGACAAAGGAATCTGAGAAGCGGGAAGAGAGCAGAATTTTCGGATGCTCTCTGAAATCACGGCAACACACATTCAGTTCCTCTTGCCAGCTCTCCCCAGTGGAAGCTCAGAGTTTCTCTATTAGGCTAGATGAGTTTTCTACTGGTATTTGTTATCTTGTTTGTTAACTGTTTAAACAGCCTTCTTAAAGAAGCTATATAATGCTTTCAAGGCATAATTTAGCTTTTCGTGCTATCGCGGTAGTGCTTCATCCAGCTTTCTCAACTAATTCTGGCTAGCAACAGATCTCTACTGAGTGAATGGCAACTTGGGAGCTTGCAACTAAACAAAAGTAGTATTAATGCTCTCTGACCTTTTGCTGCTTAATGATTAGTAAGACAAATATATTATTTTTCTATGTGTCCTGCTACAGAAAGGTATTGCACCAAGAAGGCATAATATGGTTGGTTGTTTTATTTTTAATTTGTCTGGTGTCAGGTATTTACTCTGTCAAATTGATCTGTTCAGTCTGTGGACCTGTTCTAACATTGCTGTGGGTTAACACCACTAGGGAGCGAAGCACCACACAGCTGCTTGCTCACTGCCCCTCAGCAGGGTGTGGGAGAGAATGAGAAGAAACTAGTAGAAACAGTCAATAAAAAAAGTTTCACAGTCGAAGGCAGACACTTCCCTTTTCCTTTCTCCCTTTCATCCTGAGATACTAGCGATTCTGCTTCTTGACTAAATAAAAAAATGCTTTTTATTAAATGAACACCTGTTTTCATCAGACCATGTTCCAGTAAATAAACCATATAAGCGATATACAATTCCCCCCACAGGTCAGCTCAATACATGAATGTTTTGTTTACATTCTTAGAGAAAGAAATAATTAAGGTTTCCTTAATTGTTTTTTTTTTTTTTTTAATTTGAATTTTCAGAAAAATTCAACTAAAGTTTTCAGAAGCTAGTTCTAGCGGTCAGGTCAAAACTTTTAGAATGTGATGTATCAATGATGAGAATGAGATGATGTATCATTGATGTATCAATGAGAGAAACACTTGCTACTATAACTGAAGCCAGCTGAAGTTATAGATGATCATCGATTTAGAAAGGTTAAGGCAACTAAGATTCATTAATTGATTTGTAAACATATGTAGAAGATAATTTCCTATTCTCATAGAATTTGTTTTACAAGTTCTTTTCCTCCCTTCCCCAGCTCCTCACCAGATGTCATAAACCTTAATGGACTGGTCTTGTGTGATTCAGCATAACATGGGTCTGTGAGGGAGCAACGATTTCCACTAGCCTTCCAAATCTGCGGCTGCTGTCCTCTAGAATTTTTCTCCACTTAAAACTTGACAGATTTCCTGAACCTTTATTCAGAGCAGATGGAAGTTGATGAAACTATAAAGAGTAAACCAGTTGAACATAGAAGTTAACTAAAACACTAAGTGAAGCTGTTAAATCTGACACATGAACTAAAGATATACTTCAGAAAACATTGTTACTGAATTAAGTACTTCCAGAAACCAGGACCTGATTTCAGAGGACAATGAAAGCCAGAAATTTTTTTTGAAAAAAGTTAAAAGAAAAAAAAAGAAGAAATACCTGCCAGTATAATGCGTTCTTGATTTCCATCATAAAAGAATATGAGCAAATTCTGTCTTTGGTGAGTACATTTGTACATGAGACAACTGTTTCCTTTTAGGGCCCATAAACCTGCCTTTGATAAAACTGTAAAACTGCATAAAACTGTAAATCATAAAAAAGTCTGAGGTGGGGGGAGGCGTCGGTGGATACTTTTGGAAATGTTTAATCTTAATTACTAAAGACACATTTTATTTTAAGAAGTGTGGTTAAGTTGCTGTGATAGTGACAACTGGCTACAGTTTCTGCCTTAAATGGGCTGCAGTACACAACATGGTTCATGTACAGTTCATGTTGCTCCCAGAAGGAGAGCAAAAACTCTGCAAGGCTGGCTGCTTCTTTACACGTCTATCCTTCTCCCTCTCTCTAATTCTGATGGTCAGGTTGATTTCCTATTCGAATCAAGACTGGAGTAGGTGAAAGCCACTATAACCTGTCATTAACATAGGGATGCCTTGAATTAGTAAAGATACTTTTAAAAGCACTAAGACAGTGGTGTCCAATTTAGCTCAATTATTTCTAACTTCAAGCATAGCATGAAGAAAAACTGTGCCATAGCAATTGCTGTTGTATGTAATTATTGTTAGTAGGTTGGTTTTTGTAATTTCTAAAATGATGGAACACAGACATAATATTTGCTTGTAAATTTGTGTACAATGGAGTAATCCCCTAATTTTTTACATGATCCCATGTATTGGGTTTGTGTGGCAAGGTTTTGGTAGCAAGGAGGCTACAGGGAAGGCTTCTGTGAGAAGATTCTAGAAGCTTCCCCTATATCTGATAGACTCATTGCAGACACCAAGATCAGCTAAAAAGGAGGGGGAGGAGGTGCTCCAGGCAAGAGAGCAGAGATTCCCCTGTAGCCTGTGGTGAAGACCATTGTGAGGCAGGTTGTCCCCCTGCAGCCTGTGGAGGCCCACAGTAGAGAAGATATCCACCTGCACGCCATGAAAGACCCTACGCTGGAGCAGGAGTATGCCCAAAGGAGGCTGTGAGCTTTGGAAAGCCTGTGCTGGAGCAGGTTTGCTGACAGGGCCTGTGACTCCGTGGGGCACCCACACTGGATCAGTTGGTTCATGAAGGATTGCATCCTGTGGAAGTGGCCCACACTGGAGAATTTAATGAAGAATAGCACGCCGTGGGAAGGACTCATGTCGGAGAAGTTCGTGGAGGACTGTCTCCTGTGGGAGGGACCTCATGCTGGAGCAGAGGAATAGTGTGGGGAGTCCTCCCTCTGATAAGGAAGAAGCGGCAGAGACAACATGTGATGAACTGACTGCAACCCCCATTCCCCGTCCCCTTGTGCTGCTCTGGGGGGAGAAGGTAGAGAACTAGGAAGTGAAGTTAAGCATGGGGAGAATGGAGGGGTGGAGGGAAGGTGTTTTAAGATTTAGTATTTATTTTGCATAACCTACTCTGATTTGATTGGTAATAAATTAAACTAATTTCCCCAAGCTGAGTCAGTTTTGCCCATGACAGTAATTGCTGAGTGATCTCTCCCTGTCTTTAGCTCAACCCACAAGCCTTTCATTTTATTTTCTCTCACTTGTCCAGCTGAGGAGGGGAGTGATAGAGTGACTTTGGTGAGCTTTTAGTGTCCAGCCAAGGTCAACCTACCCCATCATATGATTTTGATTTATTAAAAAAAAAATAAAGTATTTTTTTAAAAAAGCAAACTAAAATAAATTTTATGAGAACAAAAAGAGCACTCCAAATTTTTATAGCTCTCTTTAAAATACAATAAATGTATTTACAACAAGGTGAGATCATTAAGAAATAAAGTTGCTTGGCATTGGAACAGATATACAGAAGAGGAAGAAGATCTATCCTTGCAGGTTCTGTTATGAAAAAAATGAGTGTGATGGGGTGGCAATGATTAACTTCATCATGTGGAGAAATGACACCTTCCATGTTTTCTTTCAGGTAATATAAAAATGGATTGTTGACTGTGAAGCTGAGAGGTATATCAGGGTATGGAAGGAATGGCATTACTGTGAAGAAATTTTAAATCCCAGAGATCTCAAAAATAAAAGCCAGCTGAACAGCAACTGCAGATTGTTTAGTCATGGGAACATATGGCATCATTCAAAATACTGAAACTGAATGATTAAACAGACAGACTGAACATTTATATGCAAGGTACAGAGCTTGTAGTCTATTTAAAGTCAAAGATGAGTACTAATTCTAAAAGCTAATAAATTCAAAAGTTCATTTCTGGAATCAATAGACACAATTTCATGATGCTGAGCACCTTGATTAACTCAACTATTTCTATAACATGGATTCACCGGAATTTACTTGCAAGAGTCATTCATGGCTGGCAAAATGTGCCAAGATATATGTGTGTGTGTATGTGGTTGTGTACTTTAAATTATGCCCAACAGTATACTTATATATATATATATATATAAAAAAGATTTCATTTTGTTCATCCCCGAAGAGTAGTGTCTGCAGTATTGGTACAGCATGAAAAGTGACTGATTCAAGTGGAGCTACTAGGTACTCTAAATAGAAATTGGAATTTATTTAACCCTCATTATTGTGGTAGCTGAATAAACTATGTGGGGACCAACATTCTCTACAATATATAAGTCATTGAAATACACTGCATGGGACAAAAGGTACCGTTCCATTTAGCACAGACCTGTCAGTAAGTTAAGTTATGAATGCTTTCTGGTACTTGTGGGACTCTAAACTGAGCAATTCAGCCTGAATTTATTGTAGTAAAAATCTCTGTCTTACTTCTCAGATTATGGGATTATCTTTTTTCCTTTATTTCCTCTAGTATTTGTCTCTCAATAAACTTATGAGTCAAGAAAAATTCTAAGAGTCTGTCTGCTGCGGTAAAAGTTAACTATGAAATATGTAAAGAAAATTATTATTTAATTTGTTTTCTCCTCTGAAGCCAAGGAAAATTGATTTTATTTGTGTTTTTAGTTGAGATGAGATATTTGCTTAGGAATTTTGTAAGAATATTCTTATTTGTACTGCTATTTAGATATTTATAAACATTTATATGTCTATAGACTTAGCCATAGGCTTTGTTGCAGTTACTGTTTGCGTATGTACCCTATGTTCATTGTGACACACGGTAGTATAATATTGCAGGGTTTTGTCCATGTTTTCTCTTTTATTTGCTCTTTTTAATCTAGTTTGATTGCGCTTACAGTTTGTATAATTGTGACTACAACAGATTTCTTTTTTTACATCAGCACAAGCAAGATAACTTGAGATGCTGCTAGATAAGTGCTGGTAATAAAATCAAATAGATTTTAAGATCTAATTCCTATAGTCAACATTTTGATGCCTCGTATTCACTTTTTAGCATTAACTCTAGGATGATCTCCCACTGAGCTATTTACCCAACGCGAATCTCTACCGAACTGTGCTTTTCAATTTTCAATGCTCAAATTCTCTTAAGTTTTTCAATTAAAGCATACACAGAGAAAAGCTATGGTCCACAAGGTAGCAGGTAGACATTACTCTCTAGCTAATTTGTTATTTTTGCCACTCCCTCACAACATACCTGCTTGTTGTTTTCAAACAGTAGCTACCGGATGTCCCAGTCAAATATTTTGCATAAACTTAAACCTATGAGGAAATCTATCAGTGAACATAACAGGACAGATTTTATCTATACATGTAAACATACTGAAAACAACAGCAAGTATATATTAAAAATGTTCTAATTACATTTCTTTAATCCAGTGTCACTCCATTTTTTCTTAAGGGTAGAAAGGATGAACGTGTTGTACCTCTAACAGTAGTATGAGATGGATCTAATAGACATCACACTTAAAGGGGTGCTTCTTTCCCTCCCAACTGGGAAATTTTTTAAACCAACACTTTCCATCTTGGTAGATGTGAAGTAATATAGGAACTGGTTGGCTTGGTGCAGCTGACCTATTTTGTGTCTTCTCCATTGATCTTCTTGTTTCCTGCCTCTCTACTGTATTTAGTTGAAAATCGAGGCTTGGGCAAGTGTTACTTAAGCAGCTAAGAAGATGGTGGGTTAATCTCCTTTAACTCTGATCACTTGTTCCTTGATCACTGCTCTGAATGTAATATATACAAATATGCATTAATGAACACATAATGTATCTATCCAGTAGATCACAACGATCAGACAATAAGGATTCAGTGGCCACAGTGGAAAACACAGGTTAGTGGTAGCTCTATGAGAAGATGAAACCATCTCTTTCAGAGTAGAATGAAATAAATTTAGAGAAGCTGTGAATAACTAATAACGAAATTTTGGCCTACAGTTTTAGTAATTTTTCAGGAAAGCTAATCTTATGAGACCTCCATTTGTCAGAATCAAAATGTGCTGACCAGAACAACATATCTCATTTGCCTTCTGCAACTTTGGGTCAAAATGTTAGAAGAAAAGCTCTAATAATTTCCATACTATTGATACTTTCCCTCAGTCTGAACCCTTCTCCTGATTTGAAATGCCAAATCAAACCATAGTATAAGTGGTCTCAAGTTCTACTCAAATACTTCCATCATTGTATATTGTGATCAATATTCTCTGTGAAAAGAAAAATCTTTGAATATTTAGGAAAGTGTTGCTTACAGTAGTCACATTAGTACCACTGTCACTGCCAACATTTAGTGATGTCAACATTAGAAATACAATTCTTATGGCTAATAACTGAAAATCCATTTGCTGTTCCTATACTACTCCCCAAACACCTTTTCTTTTCCAACAGCAACCAAACTATTACATAATACATGAATGAAAACAGAGAAATGAATATTCTTTGTTCAAAATGTATGATTCAATCTTCTAAGTACTATGCAGCACTATGTGAAATTCAGCAGGGAATTGTTTCTTCAAGGTGATGAATTATATCACACTCTAAATGATTTTTTTTCCCTGTGATTTAGCTTCTTGAATGCATACCAATCTACTTGCAACCTTTGAACAGTGAAGTTCATAAAAAATTTTGTCACTGTATCCCATGACTGGACTGAGCCCATGACATCTAGGTCTGAAACACTAGTAACAAGAACAGGAGATTTGTAAGTAAAGAGTTCTTCTCCATGGTCTTACTTGTTCATTTAATTGTCAAACTTTTTATACAAATTTTTGTCAGCCTACAGTTAAATTAAGCGGCCATCAGGTTGTCCCAATAACTAAGAAAGTTAGGCTCCTCCAAGGGACATGTCACTGATGATCTTAGCTGGGGTGAGTTAGTCTTTAGAGATGTTGGTCTCCATTTAGTGTTGAAGTCCTTTTAGATGTGGATATAAAAAGGAAAGTCACAGGCTTGAGAGCCAAAGAAATTTGGAAGGAAATTAAAATTATTCAAGTTATTAATAATCAAAGTTATTAATACTTCGCATCACTTTCAGTAAGAGCAAAGTATATCCAGGAGCAGAGATAGGATGGCTAATGGCAATGACAGAATAGAAATGGAAATTACCACATCTGAGGAGGAAACAGAACTCGGAGTTTAATGTGCTCAAATCAAGACACTTAATGATTGTCATTGCAGAATAATGAAAAAACTGGCACACTTTTAAATTTTGATAAGAGTAGCTGATTTATCAAATCAGGAATATAACTATGTCTGTAAAATAATAAATATTGAACTATAATTAATGAAAAGAAAAATATAACCTATAGAAATAGGAGACTATCTCTTTATTTCAATAGAATAGAAACCTCTGGAATAAATTATGAAGAAATTAGTTATGGAAATAGAATTGAATGGAAAATCAACATTAATTTTTTTAAAAGACAGGTAATATCAAGATAACTGGTTATCTGTGATAGAATAACTGGTTCCCTAGATATGAGAGAAGTGGAAGATCTAACTTACCTTTCAGTAAAGAACTTGAAGTGGTTAACTATGGGAAAATATTAAAATGCAGAAGATACTGTTAGTAAAATAATTTTGATGTGGATAAAAAGCTAAGGGGAAGTGACATTAAGTCTGCTATCATTTATATGAGGTATATTGTATTTATATTTTGTAACTGTGCTAAATTCTTATCTTACAAACATAAATCTGTTTCTGATCTGAAGGTCCTCAACATAAACTGTTTCTGGATAATATTGGGTGAATCAGAAGGGACTACTGTGCAGGACTACTTCTTATGTCTTTAAATTTTTAAAGGCTGGTGGTTAATTACAAATGACTACAATAAAATTTCCAATAGTACTAGAAGTACTAGAAGTACTAGAAGTGTAGTACTAGAAGTACTAGAAGGTGTAGTCCAAAAGATAAGCATTTTAATTCTGCCACATCATTCATGCTTACAGGCATATCTTTTTTTCTCAAACTGCTTGCCAACTTGTTGGTCTAGTATTAGTCCTATAATCATTAGGCCCTACTAATAACCATGATAAACTGGCATAGCTGCTCTGAAATCAGTGAAGATACACAGATTCATGGTCGGTTAAGTCTTTCCAATAACGATTCTGTTCCATCACGATACCTACGGTTCCTATGCACAATATCCTTCAAATATTAACAAGCTCCTGACTTCCCAGAGAAGAGTCAGTTAGAAACAATTTAAAATGATGACAGTCTTGTTCTATGGAAAAGTTGCACAACTGATTTAATAACTGTGATAAGTGTTAATGAAATCAAAGTTTTTCTTAGATATCCATGAGAATTACAAGAACTGGTTTTTCACATAGAGCAAATAAGAGTTTTTCTTAGAGCTCATTCACTTTTGACCATGAAGGAACATAACATGGACTAGCTTTCCTTCAATTCCTTATCAATGTAGCTTACTTTTAGGAATGAATCATTTGTTGCACCTGAACACATGTGCATGATTGTACACACACACATACATGTACTATACACAACATTTAGAGTTAAGGAATCAGATGTCACCGTAACGGTCATGATTAAATAACTGATAAATCATGCCTGCAACAGTAAAACAAAGCTTTTCTAGTCTGGTACTCATTAACAACACATTTAATGCAAATGGTTAGTTTTCATTATTAAAGCCATCACTACTTAGCAACAGTATGCAACGTTAGCTGTGAGTATCCAACACCATAGAGTTGACCAGTGTAATTAGCAGTGATGGCAACAGTCCTTCATGTCCTTGGACATCACAGTGCAAATGGCCAGGCCCAAGAGCTCTTCAACTAGAATCCCCAGAACTGAAGTAAACATCGCCTTACTCTTAGCCATACTCAAGTTCGGAATCTTGTCCTTTTATAAGACAGTGAGATTCACGGCAGTTCCTAGCCCTTGACCTCCACCCTAGCTACACACCACCTGAACCTGGGGAAAAATTATTTTCCAGGCTGAGGCACATGCCTCACCCTGTTGCTTGGCTGTGCTCTGTTTCCTAAAGCAGAAGCAGTCGTCTTGCAGATGCATTTTTTCTGTGATGAGTAATGGCCCATCAGTGCATTGCTAGTTGTTCTGACTTATTCCCTCAACTGGTGCCCGTATTTTCAAGACCTTTGCTGTTATCTAACCCTTAAACTGTGTGTGGTAACAAGAGACACATGGTGCCGTGCTTAGTCCACCCAGCAACAAACCTAACAAACCTAACATTCTGGACTGGGTGCCTGCAAAATTAACAGGAGGCACAGTTAGCATAAGCCCTGTGGCTCGTCATTAGCAATGGTAATACTATTTATGTGCGCTGTTAGGTACACAAATGCTTTCACGGGTACGCTGTCTTACCGTGTTGCTGCTTTTCTGTGTGTATGACATGCTCTTTCATACATGTTCATACCGTTTCTTTCTTCCTTCAATGCTTGACTTGTCTCTCGGGATATCAAACAAAACTAATAAAATGTATTGCAATAGTGGTTTTAAAACATCATGAGGCTGAAAGCTTTTTATTACATAAATTATGTCTGGATATTTTTGTTTTCACCACAACCTTCTTAAGATCTTAATGCAGGGATTTTGTAACTTGCAAAATAGCCGTGAAGAACTCCCTAGTGCGATGGGGATGGAAATTGTTTATCCAGTTCTGAATCAAATATAGTAAAACTGTTTCCTGGAACAGTAAATTGCCTCTGACTCTGCCTTTATACAGAATATTTGTTTTTCCATTTTCGTTATCATGGGCCATGTTTTGTGAATACTGCTTTGTGACATATATATCTATATGAAGGAATAGTTTCACTGATCTAATGAAAGAATGCTCTATAAAATGTATATTTATTTCTTAATTCTGGTCTTTGGATAAATAGAAGCTTTTGAATAACTAGATTCTCTTCTCTCTACCCACAAAGGAATTGACTAGTGATTAAGTCTTTGTCTTTTTATCATTTTCTTCATAGCTTCTAGTTATGTAGCTATTCCATTCAACCCTGGTAGACTTCAAACACTTCACTTACTGCTGATTTAGCCATACACATATTTAATTGTATCTAAAGGTTGTGAGGTCCCAGTTGTTTTAAGTCTCTTACTGAAATGTGACTGTAATACTGTGGAGAAACATCTATTTTTCATTAGTTAATACATTTTATGGATGAGTATCAGATTGTCATTCAAATTGATTGTTTCACTTAGAATGTTAAACTGCTGAGGTGGACTGCTGTTGTACACCATTATTCATAGCAAAGACCATACCTTTTAGAAAGGCTTTTAAATAAGAAGTAGTTAAATATTATGAAAGTATGGTCACTGCCTTACATAAAAGGAAGGCCAAAGCCTGGTGACCATTTTTGAAAGTTACTGTATTTCATTTATGAATATTGATACAAATAAATTAATGTGAATGTTCTCCTTGCCACAAGGTACACCAAGTAAAGGAATGACAGTGATTTCATGTATGATTTCATTTTAATTTTTGCGTTATTATTGTAGCTTTATTATAGGTGCATTAAAATAATAGCGTAATGAATTAAAAATGTATTTGTTAGGTGTAAGTAAAAAGAAAAATTGCCTTGCTAAAGCTCATATTAAAAATGAATATTTTTATAAACACACGCTTAAGTAAAAAAGTTGACACAAATCAAAATATGATCACATTAACAGATATTCTTTACAGGTAACTGCTGTAAATTAAAAATTATATTAAATTTAGCATTTAGGTCCACTCAGAACCTGTCCTATGAAGGCAAAGCAGTGAGGCATTCTGTTGCCCCGTGTCCTACAGACATATATTTAGGGACTGAAGAAAAAGAAAACAGAGAGGAGCAGATGATAGTGTCAAAATTAGCAATAGTGGTATTGATATTTATAGAGAGTTGTTTTTCAAAGTACAGGTACAGAGAAATCCATGACCAAAAATTCAATAGGACAAAAGATGATGAGCTGATGATGATGGAGTTAGAACACTGAACTTTTTTCATTTCCATATATTTCTTTTTTTTTTTTTTTTTTTTTACATTTTGTGAGAATTATAGATTTAGGAGTCTTTTAGCTTATTTAGCTTAAAATACTTCATGTTTGTTTAAACCCTGGCACTGAGTCCTTGAATGGGACCTCTAGATGCTCCAGAAAGGAAAAAAAAAAATTCACTATTAATTTTGTTTCAGAGATTACAGTCAGACTGTCAGGCAACTACTTAATTTACAGAATGATCTGTTATTGGTTTTGTCCTACTTATCTATCTGCAGGGTCAGGGTAATGGAGCAAGCTCTGTGGCTAGTCCCAAGCACAGCTGAAGCATGACAGATGAGTACATAACACCAAAAATATCCTGGGTCAAAAGGAGTAAAGGGATAGCTTAAGATGACCTGCTCAAAGCAGCTATGATGGGGATAAGAATGAGAGACGGTGGTCTTTAAAATACACAACATTTATTTTAACCCTCTTCCCGCAGACTTCAAAGCATCTATTTCCTTTTCTTTCTTTTTCTTATCTTTTTTCCTTTCATGGAATCAACTGTCTCCTCAAATAGGCAAGCCCAAGTCTGTGTGTGTACAAAAGTCCAAAATCCCGTGGGCACAATACTTTGGTCTGGTTTTGCCTTCGTCATTTATCCTCTCTGACTGCACTGTTATCAGCCTTCTAATGCCTTTAATAGTGCTGTCTCTTCAGCAATGAAGCTGGAAGTACATTTTTTGAATACTGAGACTCATCCAAGACAGGAACATGTCAGGTTCTCCCTCCTCACTCTGCCAGTAAGTGAAGTCGAGTTTCTGAAATAATGTAGGATTTTTATTTCTTCTTTGGCAGTCTTGATGCCTTTTTGTGCTGAAACTTTTCAATAGATCCAGAGGGTCTAAATCATGTGTGATGGGGTGTCCTGTTCTGCTCTGAAGTGGCAGATGTCTGCAATGCTGAAGAAACTTCAGTTTCTGACTGCCCTTGGTGTTAGCTCTGGATACAGTTTCATGAGCTGATGCAAGCATTTTGTTTGTTAACTTCTGTTGTTAGAAGACTTCATCATCCTCTCTAACTGTGGAAAAATCTCTACTTGAAACTTGATTGTAGGGACCAAGAGAGTTTTAACTGTATTCTGTGACCTCACATTGTTTTTATAAATGGGATTAAATGTGATATGAAAGAGAATGGTGGGAGGGAATAAAAGTTGAGATGAAGAGGAAGTACTCTCAAGATCTATGAATCTTCCCTGAAAAGTGATTCTTTTATTGTAAGTAGCACTTAGGCCCTTCCTGGCTGAGATTGCTGTTTTCTCAGGTGTTTGTCTCTAGCAGACGCTGTGACCCTTATGTGCCAACACTGATTGCACCTGCTGAAGAAAAAATGTAAACACCTGTTACATCAACACCTTTACTTTAAATAGGGAATGACAGTAGCCAAGACAGTCCCTCTTCTGGTATACTGTGAAGCACTGCTAGACTTAATGTGAGAGAAAGCTCATCCCTGGCTCTAGAATATAGCTCTTGGTAAAGAGCTTTAGTTCTTGTTTTGCCTTAAATTAGCAGTTAACAAATTTACCTGGCTGGCATTTGTGGTAATTTTTAAGGAAAAAAAGACTGTATTTTCAGTGACACAGCTCAACTTTAGAGAGTCATGTAAGCACTACATAGCTAAGTATCTATGTTTGCTTTTTATTCCTCACCTGTAGAAAACAAGAAGAGGAACCTCTTTTACAGTCTACTGCTTTTCTACTGAAGCAATAGGTTAGTCAGCTCTAGAGGATTTCCTTCCCTTTACTCATTTTTCTCCACTCGGTACATTTCTGCCCATGCAGAGCACTTGTAAAAATTTTTTTAAGATTCCCGTGCTCTCAAAAATCTACTGTTTATCTTGTGTTGAAACACCTAGACACCTACATGTCACTAAGGATTAATATATCTAAGTCACTTTTGAAAGTAGGGCTTGGGTACTTCTGCAAATGTCAAACAAATGTGTAAGACCAACTTTTCTTGAAATGAGGCAAGTTTGAAAGGTTTAATTTAAAAAAGATAAAGATCCATCTATTCAAGGATCTTGTCTATGATGACTCAGGAAGAGTATGACGGAAACAGGCCTTCGAAGATGCTTTTCTAGCATATTCTGCAAGGTTCCAGCAATCTGTATCTCAAGAAATAATATACCAAAAGATGACACTTTTAACTGTACTGGAGCAAAATTCCCTCTCTTGGCTGATTCTAGTTTAGTAGAACAATTCATCCTTCTCGGAATCAGAGCTCTGGGGGAACGGCACAAAGTGGCATTTAATGGCAAGAAAGTGCTTGAAAATGGAAGAAATTGGACGATTGCATGGAAGGAGAAAGGACTATTTCAGCAATTTATAAGAAATTATAAATGCTTTATCACCCCATTGTTTTACAATGGGTCGGTAACCTAGTTACATTTGTCTTCTTAAGAACAATCAAACAATTATTTATTTCATTTACCCTTGCCATAGATAACTCAATTGCATTTTCATGATATTTCTTAAATATCTGTTCTGAATACTAAAAAATATGAAGCAAATACATTTCTGAATAAAGGTTTTTGTGTTCTGTAAGAACTATGCTCTATACAAAGCAACACAACTGTTACATTAAACTGGATTGTTACAATTTTAGCTCAGTTGTATTCTGTAATATTATGTAATAAACGTTAAGAAAAATACAGTTCTTTCAGTTAGAGATATTGTTGCTTTTACATCTATTTTATATAAATTCACCTGTGTTGTAGTAAAACAATATCACATTATTTACAGGGTGTTGATGAGGAACCAAAACACAATATATTATATCCAACATAAATTGGCTAAAGTTATAAAAGCAGACTTAACAGAAACAACTGGAAACACCAAGTACTGACAGTACCTAGTGACACAACTGTCCTAAAGATGTCTATCAAAACTGCAGCCTTTCATTGTGATTTACTGAAACTCATTTAAGTTAAATGCTAGTGCCCATTTGTGACTTCAACAATTCCTGCAAATATATTTATCAGACGATTCAGTGTAATTCATGGACAGATTTATAAGGATTGGTTGAGCTTGAATGTTTTATTACAATAAACACTACTATAACTGTACAGGTAAAAGATTTTATATTCATTATAAGTAGTCAGCATTTTGAAATGTAAAAGTTTCACCTGAAGTAAATACTACAATGTCTGAGGAATGGACTGTTAGCTTTCAGCCTGATTCATAGCACCCTTGCTAAACAGATGGACTCCATGTCCGATCACTAGAGAAAGTGGGTGCCCCTAAAGAACAGTTTTAGACAGTTTCAGTGACAGAAACATCCATAGAGTGATATAACACTTTCCTAGACTGCACAGCTCTTTCATGGGCACCCCCTTGCCGTGGGGAAAGAGCTTGCGTGCCCTTGTGAAGTTGAGAGCTATGCTGGTGGTGGCATATGCCTCCAGTAGGGTCTCCCAAGCCTGACAGGTCTCAACTGAAGGGTCAGACAAAGTGTGTCCATGGGCAGGATGGGCTCACTAGCCTTCGGGCAACCATCCTAGGAGAAGGACAACTCTAACGCCAAACCCGGGCAGATGGAGCTCGTTTAGCCCTGTAAGGCCATCCATCTAAGAGAAGGATACTCTAACCAAACCTACGACCTGAGGACTTCGCTGTCACCGTCCAAGCTCGCTAGGCCCTGGCAGATGAACCTCAGGTGTAAAGGGTGGGGCCAGTCTCGCGCACGCTGCGCCTCACCTAAAAAATCCACCGCGCAGGCTTGAAGGGTTCAGCCATCAACGCGCTTGCAATAAGCGTGGGCAAAGCCCTTCCCAAATCTTCGTCCGCGAAGCCAAGCCATGAATGAATGAGACTGCACAGGCACCTGCCCAGACCCAGCCAATAGGAAACACAATGTATTGAGTATATTAGATTTAGCATATAGGAATGTGGAGTAAATATTCATTCTTCCACTCAGAATTTATTGATGACCTTTCTTTGGAGAACAGATGCCTTGCAGTTTGCAATAATTTTCTACGGGCCATTTCATCAGCATATAAAATCCAGGGCCTTGACTGTATATCTTTTACTCCCATGTCAGGAAAGGATGGAGGATAGTTAGAGCTAGTACTTCATTAATGAATGGAGCCAACACAAGGACAAAATGTAACAACTTGTAATCTAGTGGCAGAACTATATGACTTCTTCTAGGAAGTAGATTGGATAACATACTTGTAGAAATCCAAGGAAAATGTTTTGTTGACAGAATGAAATCAATATATAACTTCATTATTTCGTTGATAGAATGAAACTAGAATTTGACTTGATAATGTCTTCAGTTTGATTCTGCGCAGTCATTTGTAGTGACTGCAACAAGTGCATCCCTTTTGCATGACTTCTGAAAATTGGCCCAGCTGAACATGACAGTACCTCTCCAGGATGTGCTAAAGCCTTTCTTCAGTGGTGTTTCAGAGGACAGATACCACATATTGAGTTACCGAATCCTTCATTATATGATCAGTGATTTTCTTACCTCCTTTGATAAAGAAAGAAAGAGAGAAAGAAAGAAGGAAAGAAAGAAAAAAACCCCAGTGTATTTTGACTGTCTCTTTGACTCTTGTAGAAGAGGGGCAGGGAGCTAGAGCAGAACCTTTATGCTGTTTCGTCTTGGCTAGCAAATTGTCAAGAGAGGGCTCAGATCTGGCAAGCTGTGAAAGCCGCAAAATCAAGATGTGAACAGTGTTTTAGCACTGGCAGTGCTCAGTGACAAAATGCTAAAAAAAAGTGGTTTTTCTATGGTATATCCAGATACTTTACAATGAAGTAATATTCAATGGTCATTCACAACTTCACTATTTTGTGCAGAGATAATGCTCAGCTTTCTGAAAGTGCAGCTTGAAGTTATTTTAGAGCTGCTGATTCTACCTATTTATTTACCTACTTTTATGCATTTCTTAGCAATTTGCTCTGTAGCATCTGCCACATAGAAGGGCATCATGATTTATCTGCAGCTCTGCATATATTACTTGTTAACCTTTACAAACACCTAGTATGACTCATTCTATCTTATCACAGCAGACGTCAGTGGGAGTAAGCATCACTCCACAGGACAACCAGTTTGTACAAGACATAAGCACATGTACCAAATGTACCCAGATAAAAGAGACAGTTAATTTTTAAAGTGTTAAAAAGGAACATAAATACAATAATGCAGTCTGCAATGGGTTTTAAGGCATGTGCATTCGTAGTCATACTGAGAGGATCAAGAACATAACAATAGCCTAAATAACGAACAACAAAAATATCCATTGTAATTGTCACCTTTATGTATCTCTCCTAAAGAAAAAACAGCTAGCTTTAGCCCTTTATGATGATTCTTTTCCAAGGAACGCCAGCGTTGTTAAACTAGTTGCTGCAGTTCTCCACTAATGTGGACACCAGTCACTGCTAACTCCCACACTCTTGGGAAGCATCACACTTAAACAGTTTAACTTTCAAGGATTTTGTCCATGCTGCAATTTCTAAACTTGTTATGTTCATAAAGAGAGGAAATTTCCTAAGGCAAATGGACTGTCCTTTTGATTGATTTGTATTGTTGGATTCATACCTATCTTCAGACCACCAATGCTCTCACAAAACCAAATTTATGACAAATTACTCTAAAATGGGCCAAATAGCAAATAAAAAATAAATGTTCCAAATGATGAGATGAACCAACTTAACCACAAACAACCAAGCAATCAAAGTTTGGGAAGAATATTTCTTCCTTTCTCTTGCAAGTCAGAGTTAATCCATGAGGACCATTTCACTTCACAAAAGAGCCTTTAGGAAGGTTTCCCAGGAGTTTTCTTTCTGAAATGGCTGGAATTGTAAGAATTGTCCCAAGCAAGTGGTTAAGAACCATGATCAGACATAGTCATCATGCCTTCTTCTTTTTTTTTTTTTTTTTAAAGCATAGGTTTTTACCTTGATTGTCTCACTGGAGATATGTAAAATGAAATGGCTTTTTGTAATGATCTCAGCACCCACTGTCTCAAATTAAGGACTCAAAAGCATAAAGAAAGGTATTTTTGTTGGAAGTGTACCCAATAAATAGTGTTTGAATAAGTTTATTCCTATATACTGCAACGTTTTGCCTTAGTAGAGTCTAATAATTTTGCTAATAGAAAAACAAGAAATGTCTTCATTCAGGACCAACAAATCACCACAAGAAACACCAGGAGATGCTTAAGCATCTATCTAGGTAGCTGAATTAGGGGGCCTTTGTTTTCTATGAAGGCAATGGGGCCTAAGAAAGGCAGTATGGTACTATGATTTTAGATTTCTAAATGAAATTTGGATGCCATAGAGACTGCATAAACAGATTGCATAAATAGCAGCCAAATACCCCAAACAAGAATATGTGGATATTTACTTGCATTATTAAGACAGGACTATATTTAACTTCACACAACTGTTATGTTTTCATTTTAGGTACGTCTCTCCTAGTGTGGCATTGCTGATCCTGAGGATTTTCCATGTATGACAAATGTTTTGTTATCTCAGTGTTATCTCTTCCTGTTTTGTTGTAAGTAGTTAATTTGTGTAAAGAAAAATCTACCTCCCTCTGTACAAGGGTAGTTCTGAGCATGATTCAGAAACTGTTACAATATTGCATCAAAGAAATAGAGGCTTTAAGACTAGAAGAGACCTTTGCAATCCACCGCTAACATGCTTTTTCTGCATTGAAAATTTTAGAAAATGAAATTGTCATAGATTGGATTAACTTGGTAATGATGTATCTGATTCTGACATGTAAAGTCAGGTTGCAGCATTTACTTGGAGTTACTTTGTCCTTTGTATTCTGACGTGGTATGACTCACATAGCTTGACTTGATATGTCTTAAACTGACACCTTGCCAAAGATATGCAAATGCTCCCATTTTCTGAAAGAACTAATTAAAATACTCTGGGTAAACCAAGAGTTCTACAGAAAAACAGTGATATTTTTCCAAATTGTCAGGATATAAATAGTTTTATACAGATTTTGCTAGCACACTTCAGCATTTCTTTAACTATGTGAAGGTACCTGTGCAACAACAAGTGATACTGTTCTGAAACAATATTTTGTTTAAGACTGTAAACATGCTAGTAAACAGTAGTGCTATTTGATCACACACTTTACACTTTTTAAGATATAGCACAACACATATAAGCGGAAAACTATAACAAATGTAACATGTTGTATTTGCTTCTCAACATCCAATTTTTTCATGCACTTCTTGGATTTTGTTGTATGTACATAAGCTGTTGTTTACCTTTATCAAGACCAAACCCATATTATTAAATATCTTCTATACCTTGTTAGCATCATTTATTGACTTAGATGTCCTTAGAAATTTTCTAAAGAATTAAGCTTCCCATAGAGAATGCCCCAGATGAACAATATGCAAGTTGACAGTAAACATTGTCAGTCAAGGGGACTTGGAGGCAGAAAATGTTTCCACTGGAAATATTCTTCCCTAGTTTTTGTTACGGTCTAAGACATGTTTGTGGTTTATAATTAACATGGTAAAGTTGATAATCCTATATAAGTTGATAAATTACAACTGTATTTATTGCTATGACATAGGAGACTATCTACTATATGCCCTAACATTCAGCTTGCTGGTCCTCCATGGAATTATCAGAATGGGATCCAAAATATCTATCAGCTCCTAAAGAAATTCACTTAAGTTGCTCATATTTTTACCTTTGAGTGAAAATGGGTAAGTGCTGTTTGAGATACACTAGGGTACTTCAAGCATGCATGTGTTGTTGGCAGATAGGACACCTGTGTGAAACCTATGATCTGCAGGAGTAGCAGCTGTGAACCATATTGGATACCCTAAAGTATCTCTGACAGCATAAAACATCTATGTATGAGCAAGTGAATTCAGTCCTTAAATCAGGGTACCACATGCAGCTGTCATTCAATATTCTGTAAGAAAATAAGAAGGCAAGGGGGTAAATTTAAGGGAAATACATTAAATTCTGCTTTGTCCACAAGCTCTGTCAGGTGCAGCACAGAAGCAGCATCCAGGCACTAGAGAGAAACACGAATGCTTGTGTTTATCTAGGTCTTGATTGATTTTTTAGTTCCTCTTCTATATTCCTCTTTCATCTCTTCATTTCTGTTCCCATTTAAAGACAGCTTGAGTATGAGTCTCATTGTGGTGGCTGAGGGAAGATGGGAGGTGGGGGCTGGGTGTCCTAGATGCTCCAACAGGTATTCTAGATCCATCCTTAGTCCATTTAGGCCCTACAGGTTAGTTACCGCTTTCATAGCAGAGAAATCATACTACTCCCACGTCAGGTCTGCAGGGGAAAGGAAGTCATGGTGTGAATCCGTATTCTAGAATTTTGTAAATACATTACTGTTGATTTCCTTTCTGTAGTAAACTACTGAAGAAGATATCCAGAGCCCATACTGTACTACTTGAAGTATTTTGAAGTGCCTACATGCTCTCTCAGTCCAGCAAGACTATCACTGCTGCTTATTTTACACCTGAAACACATTTTTCTTTCTCCTGGAAGATCCTAATATATGTAAATTGAGGAATCTTTAATTTTTCCCCATTGTGGGTGCTGCATACCCTCATTGGGTATCACTGTTACCAATAAGCAAATCAGTTATTCTTAACCTAAACTTCCAGAAGGGTAAATCCGTTAAACAGTCTGTCTCACATACCTTGATAAAATTTTGTCTACTGCTACAGTGGTAATACAGTTTTTTAAAAAATAAAAAAAATGAATATGTATTTTTATGTGATGAGCTGCTTGTTAAAATCTTTACTCAGAAGTTGGTAGATAAACACTTCTCTTGTTGAAGAGCAACAAAACTCATAAATTTCATCTCCAAAATACTCTCTTTCAAGTATTGTCTTTCTTACACATACTGTGTGGAATAAACTCAATGTCCCACCAACTGAAGATGGTATGTCAATATGTGCCAGGAAATGCAAACATATTTGGTAGAAGAAAAAACAGAAAGAAGAAAGAGAGAGAAGAAGGAAGGGAAGGGAAGGGAAGGGAAGGGAAGGGAAGGGAAGGGAAGGGAAGGGAAGGGAAGGGAAGGGAAGGGAAGGGAAGGGAAGGGAAGGGAAGGGAAGGGAAGGGAAGGGAAGGGAAGGGAAGGGAAGGGAAGGGAAGGGAAGGGAAGGGAAGGGAAGGGAAGGGAAGGGAAGGGAAGGGAAGGGAAGGGAAGGGAAGGGAAGGGAAGGGAAGGGAAGGGAAGGGAAGGGAAGGGAAGGGAAGGGAAGGGAAGAATCTGTACACTACCAGTTAGATCATACCAGTTTTGGACAGGAAGGACAATGTCTGTCTTGATATTTGAAGATCATCTTCTACAGTTGGATAGTTTTGGACTCGAAGAAGTACTTTAGGGCTGAGAAAGTACTAGCAATGGTGAACCTGACACTATAGTGCAGTGAGACTTCCGATGTCTTGTTCCCTGATTATTAGTTAAAGGCAAAGTTTTCTAAATTTGCCTTTAAGTAATTTCCGTTTCCAGATTTCTGAGAGATTTCTGTTGTCAGCTAAGTAGTCTAACAACTAGGCAAAAAAAATTGCTCTTGAAAATGCAAAGTATGTTTTTGAGTCTTCTGAATCTCAAGTGGGCATGCTAGGTACTCTGCTTTCTTTGCAGTTAGCATTGTTGGTGTAAAATGCAGGCATTACTATCTGAGTTTTTCAATGGAAGAAAACCCAGTTGCTGTGTTTTATGGTTGATTTGTGTTACTTGTCCACTGTGGATTTTGGGAGGTTTGTTCTGGTTTGATTTTTTTTGTGAAATATGAAAGTACAATTTTGTAGTAATTGTATAGGAGAATGGAATGTGTTTTCTATAACTAGGTAAGGCAAGAGAAAAGAATGCTTTCAGAATCCATCATCTGGAAAAAGTGTTAAATCTCTGGGTTTAGGCAACGTGAGATCTCTAAAGTAAGTAGAGAGGAAACTGTGACTGAATATTTGTAGCAGATTTTATCAATACCCTATTTCTATTTTCAATTTTTTTTAAAAATTAGCCTGAATAAAACAACCTCTGTTACCTGGATCAGTCACAGTTTAGTGAATCAGAGTTACATGTTTAACTTTCAGGGTGTTACTTCTCATTGAGATTATGTATATAAAACTCCCTACTTTGGCATGCCTGTAAATTACTATGTCATATTTCTCAGATGTCCCAGATTTTGTGGAGTGTAAATATAATACAGTGTTATGAAAAAGTAAAACTTCTGAATTTTTTCACTTCAACATTTATTAACAACAGAATTGCTGAGCCAAAACTAAGATCATAGAATATTTTCTTTATATAAAACCAATTTTGCTCTATATTAAGCATTCTATATGAAGTTTTTCTTGCATTTTGCCAACGCAACTTTGCAACTGTGGATGTTTAGTCTAATGCTGCTTTTACTGAATTTAACACAATTCTGTATTAAATACAGAAATATCATCCTAATATTAAAAATCCTGTGAAAATGGAATTATTATCATCACTTTACTGGCATCACTCTGAATTTGCAACTGTATTTCTGAGCAGTGTTTACGTCTTGTTGGAGAAGGATTGTGTTACCAGAAAGATTGTGTAAGAAGCACTCCTAGAATCGACGATGCACACAAGAGACGTTGAGTAGTCTCGGTCCTCTCAGCACAGCCCCTGCTGGAGGCACTGCAGTGAGTTACAGCTCCTGTAATGGTGGGGCTCCTCTTCTTTTGCAGGTGAAGGAATGTTAGTATTTGTTTTCACTCTGCTGTAGGTGCCCCAGACAGCTCAGATACCAGAACAGGTAGCGAAACAGCCTCTGCTAGGCAAATGCCTAGCTCCCATTATTCTCTGACCTGGAGTAAGGTGAAATTAAGGATTAACTTGTTATCCTTTGAAGTTCAGTTTCTGGTGAGATGATAAAATTCGGAACACAATAGCTGTAACCTAGCCTTTTATTAAGGCAAATTATTAATCTACAGTATTTCAGAAAGTGTAATAAGTCAGAATTTTCAGCAGAGAATAGTTCTCTATCACTAAGAACTCCTAATCTGCTCTTCCCCATATTTTGGACAAAAAAGCCAACACCAGAAAAGAGATTGAGAGAGCTAAATATTCCATAGGTGCAAGAGCTGTCTTCAGAAACTGCAACCAACCAACCAACCAAATGAAATGAGAAGTACAGAACATTCTTCAGTAAGAGCAGAAGGGTAAGATAAGAAAAAATGGTTCGAAGCTCTACTTGCATAAGGAACTATTTAATTTTTCAAACAAGAAATGAGTGTTTGATCTTAATCTAGTGAATAGTGATGTTTTTACTGGCTTCAGTAAAATAATATCTGCTAATATAAAAACAGTTAATCATAATAAATGGATAGTAATTGAACATAAATGTGACTTCACTCATTATTAAAAGGGGACAGGACACTGAGGTATGTTGAGTTAGCATAATGATTAAGATGATTTTTTAATATAAAAAAAAATATGAAAAGGGCTTATGTAGTGGATGGCTTGATCGAGCCTTCTGTGTACTGAAATAAAAAAAAAAAAAAAAAGGAAAGAAAGGGAGACCATACTATAGCTTTCTAATGCAAATGTGTTGCAATTGCAAAAAACAGCTGACAATATGTAATTGGAGTTTAAGCCTTGCTTCTGTGCGGAAAAATGTGGGCTGAAATTTTCAAAGCATTTGGTTTAGGTTATCAATTAAAAATGAAATCTGGATGCACATCACAATTCATGTGTTAGGTGAGAAAACAAAACTAAAAATATAAATAAAAAAAATTAAAATTTAAGTCAAGAGAAAAAAGGGAATTTTACCATCAGATTAAATAGTGAATCATCCAACTACATTTCATCTGGTGGGACTGAGACTAAAACAAGTAAAAAAAAATCCTCATGAAGCATGTATTTCTCCAAACTATGCTACAAAATATACACATATTTAGATGAAATAAGCTCATACAAATAACCTAGTATATTCTTATCTGTGTAGCTTCTATTTTGAATGGGATAGAAGAGTCACAGCTCAACAAGATGGCAGGATGCACTTCTATTCTCTGAAAAGCCATGTGTTATATTTATATTAAGAAATAGAGAAATATATTATTGAGCAGTATTTTTTATGATAAATTGTCATAAATATATTACTTGAAACATGTGTTATCTAATATAAAGTTAATGCCAATAAAGTGAATGAAGCAATTGGTTCTTATGTGAAAGCATCTCTGAAAACATGATTTTGTTAAAGAAACATTCCAATTTAAAAATGAGAGACTCTAACATAAGCTTCAAGTAGGACAAACTGTTCTTAGACTAGGAGTATTCCATAACAGATTGAACATTCTAAAAAAAAATTGCAAATGCACAATGCTAGTTATCTTACAGACATGAGAAATTCTAGGATACATACAAAAAGAAGGAAAGATTGTAATAGATTGGTTGCTATAAAATTAAAGCTAAGTTATTCCAACAGGAAAAAAAAATAGGTCCAGATTACTTGCGTAATTCAAAAATAATTTGGCGATATATTTAATTATTTTCTCCAGGTATATTTATAGCTGAGCCCAAAAACTTGCAGTGTGCTTCCAGAGCAAAACTGCTAAAGCTGAAAGTTGCAGATCCGGATGTTTCATGTACCTGCAAGGGTAGAGAATATGGGTTTTGCAAAAACATATCTGTACCCAAAAAATAAACACTGTTTTGAATAGACTTAACTTTTGGTAAGACATACACAGATAACTGTCAGAATGATTAGTGTTCTTTACCTGGAAAACACCATGCTTGAGATTGAAGGATAAATATAACTGCGTAGGGTTGTGGGGATTTTCTCCTACTGGGATTGCAAAGAGAAATAAAATTATGCTTAGGAGCACTCATGTTTTACTGAGAGAAAGTAACTTCCAAATAGCAGTCAATAAATTGATTATGACTATCTGTATCTCTAGCAGGACACAAAAGATTCTATTTAAAAGGCAAAAATGAGAAACAACTATTGTCATTTTGATGAAGTTTACAATGTCTTGCCTCTTTCTGGAAAGCTTGTCATACCCACTGATTTTTTAACTCTGTACTGATATAGAAATATTAAAAAATTAATTTCAATAGATACTAGATGAGTGAAAGTAAATGCAAGAGACCATAGAAAGACAATTTTGTAAATATTAGACTCAATGAGAAAGGCAACCATCTGAATTTGGCACTTGAATAACTAAAGCCAAAGAAAGACTTTGTGTAGAGTAGGAATCTCTGAAAATAGTTCTGTGAGATTTCACTGATAGTTTGAAAACTACTGAAAACTATTGCTGTGATCTTTGGGCCACAGTAAAGTTACAGTGGAATCTGCCTATGTTCAGACTTCTGAATAAGTATGTCTTTCCCCCCATCATTTCTATTAGAATAAATGTGCAATAGAATTGGAAAATAAAAGGGATATAATGGGTTAGTGTACTGGTTTGAGTTAGAACAGAACTAATTCTGTTCAGAGATTTTACTGTTTGTCTCAGTCTCTGCTAAGTGGCCGCACTGTCTGAAGTTAACGGCACATTTTTGCAGACAGTGTCTACTTCTAGAAGTGATAATGCTTGATGTTTGCAGTTACTAGCAGGGATTGGTGTGCAGAAAGGCTCTTGCTTCTACTTGCTCCTGTGCAGACCAAGGTCACTGCTAAATCCTGTGTACCACATTGGGGTGCAGTAAGTGAGAGGCTGCACCTGTGGGGAGGAGCGGACAGGACAGGTGACCCTGAACTGACCAACAAGGTGTTCCATCCCATAGACGTCATATTTGGTATAAAGCTGAGGGATCACAAGGGTCAAGCTCTCTTCTCAGTGGCTGGTGTCCAAGGAGGACTCTGTCCATTCTGCCTTCGATCCCAATCCGTGCATTCCTGAATCCAGTTCCAGAATCCAGCTCCTGCATCTGGTTCCCGTCTGCCACTGAGTTCAGTCTGGGCCTTCCCCAGCACCTGTCTACAGCAGCAGTGGTGATGGTGACATGATTGCCATCAGGGATGGGGGCTGGATTCAGTATTGGGTTTTTATATATTTGTATATGTTTCATTTTATTGTTATTATTTTCATTAAAGCAGTTTTCGTTTTCTTTTCCAATCCATAAGTCTCTCTCCCTTATTCCCTTTCTCTTCCCCTTTGGGAAGGAAGAGGTGTTAATAGAGAGCATCTGCCATTTTCCTAATGGCCAGCACAGCCCTAACCATTGTCAGAGTAACAAGGATACAATATAAACGATAAAGGCCCAATATCGATTTTTATGGAAGAGGACATGATGGATGCATAGTCAAGGTTTCAAGGTTTCATCCAAGTTTTTATTTAAAGCCTGCTTTTCTTTTTTTCTTTGATATTCCTTCCCAAATCCTCAAACCTGCTGGTACAAAAATTCCTCTGATATTCTAAATGTTTACAATGGTTCCTTTTGTCCTTCTTCTTTTTTTCTTTTTTTTCTTTCTTTCCTTTTTTTTTTTTTTCCCCAACAGAAGCTCCAAAGGAGAGGATCTGTTAATTATGGATATTTGTAACAAAAGGAATGTAGCCAAACAGGAATGGAGTTTAACACATTTTAGTCCACTATGGATATTCACCACAGAGATGAATCAGAAGGCACAACTGCAATTAAACCCCCTGTATTGGCTGTAGAAGGTAACTCAAGGACCTATGCTGGTTGCCTAAAATTTGACATCATGAATAAATAAAAGATTGTCCCATAAGTTCTTGCACTGTATATGAGATAACTTTGCTTTAGAAAGCAGAATAATTCTCTGAAATGAAAGGGAGAAAAGGTAAAAATCTCTTTTGAAGAAAATTTGCCTGTAAGTGATCTAGAAGAAATAAATCAGCAAGTACTACGGATTAATGAAATCAAAAGTTTCAGAAACTCGAAAACACACAAAAGCATGATGACATGGAAGAAGGATAATTAGAAACTAAATGGTAACTTAGGACCTCTTAACGGTCTGTAAATAAAGAGAAAATAAGGATTAGTAAGAAAAAGTAACACAGCTGGGGCCAAGGGGAAAAGACTAAAAAGACTTACAAAAAGCCAAAACCATAAAAAACAATGAAAGGGAAATTTGTACAATACCATGGTAAGACAAAAAGTGCAGACTTACTAGACAGGCAGTGTTATGGCAGGAAAGAACTGGGTGTTTCAATGGACTGCAAACTTACTGTAAATTAGCAGCATTATTTACGATTCTGCCCAAATAAACCAGGGATAATGTCTTTATGAGGGAAAACTTTGCAGGGCATTACAGAAGTGCATAATGGCACTATTGCAGCTATGATAATTGAAATTATATTAATGGGGCTAACCAAACATCTTACCTTTCCCTACAACCTCTGCTTCATTAAGCAGAATAATGCGTGTAAGGTAATGATGATGCTTTGTTTGCCGTGGAAGACTTCCGGCATAATGCCTCTAGGATTGGGCAGCAGACTTAAAAAACAAAACCCAAGACTAATAAGAGAGAGTTTAGAAACAGCAATAGAAATTATTAGGGATGTAAAATAAAAAATTGAAAGGAAAGAAGAAACTGAAGCGGCAGAGTCATATTTGGCTTGAAATATTAAATAAAATGTAAAGGAAAGGGTGATTAAGTATACTTGAAGTATACTGTGTCTACTAATGGCAGAAAAAGAAATAATATGCTTATTTTGCAACAAAATTATTTAATTATTTTGTTTAGATATTATAATGAATAAACCAAATATCTTGATGACTACTTAAGGAGGTTGTAGGTCTTAATGCAGAGAGTTGTTCCAGGATAGGAGTCAAAGGTGGGAAAACGGATCTTCAGTCCAAGCAGAGAAGTCATGCAGCACAGAAAATGGCAGCATTTTCCTTGGAGCGTGACTGTTAGGCATCCTGAGGGACTGTGATGTGTCTGTCCAATCACAGTGTAATTTCAGAAAGCTCATGTGATTGCCATATTATTGACTAGCTGATTTAGCACCTATGTCAACTGGTCACAGCTTCTGCTGGCTCTGCAGTTTCGGTGGGTTAACTGTGGCTGGCTGCCAGATGCCCACCTAGCTGCTCTCTCTCTCCTCCTCCTCAAATAGAGGAGGAAGAGAAAATGAGATGGAAAAGCAACATATAGATTAGAACATATTAGAACATATAGAATATACATTAGACCATATAGATTAGGATTAAGTTCTGGTTTTGCCTTACCTTCCTCTATATTTTTTCCTTTTTTTGACAAGACATGTTATTCAAGTAATGCTTGAATATCCTTTATCTATTCTGTGTTTAGGGTACCCAGTAAATTTTTTTCATGTGGAGATGTTGTGACGTGAGAATTTCAGCTGTTTTAAAACCCATTCTCTTAAAAAACTTTCCTATATATTGGCTCTGTAGAGAAAAATATCACTTTGGATCACGGCTATTAGTTCTTATACTCTATTGCACTGCATATGGTTTAAGGTGAAGGGCTCAATTCTTTGCTGCAATGAGTCACTTCGGTTAAGCAAACAAATCTCTACAGTAAACAGCTTCTCAGCTTCTGAAAGAACAAAAGATTTTCTCCTTTTTCTCTGTATCAGTGTATCAATGTCTCATTCTAAATGCTCAGGTGGTAAAACATTTTACTTCATTAGTCTGTTACGTTCCTGCAGAGCTCTCCTTGTGTTCTTATTGCTTGATTTCACAAGCCGTTTTCTGAAGAGGCATGTACAGGGAAAGTTGCTAGGGAAGGAGTGAGAACAGCCTCTATATTTAGACTCATGATCTCTCAGCACTGTTCTAAACAACAGTAGATTTTAGTGGCCATCCTAATAGGCATTTTTGATCCATGTTTGTCCTATATTCTCTGTGTGCTCTCTTCTCAGACATGCCTGTTTTGTGTGATGCAGTCAGGAGCATGGCATTGGTGGTGAGCACACCTCACACAACTGACCCAGTTTCTCAGCAATGTTTCTCATTGATACGTCAGAGATAATGAGCTTGGAGCAGTATGTGTGACTGAGTAGCTGCTTTGCCAACTTTCCTAATTTGTACTCTTCAATCTATATTGCACCTATAGGGCCATCTTTAACTCTGAAAATTATTTTGAAAGATGAGTTATGAGTTTCAAAACCAGTTATTGATATTCTTCCTGTAGTCTGATATTCTTCCCTCATGTACTTGCAGAGAGTGAGCAATCAGTTATCTGCGGTGTATCAGAAGGAAAGTGTGGAAATGGAAAATGGTTTTTTTTAAATAACCCCCAGAACTTTCAGAGATTTGTTACTATCTTCTTGTTTATAATGCAATTTTACTTTTTTAATCTTATTTTTTAATGTTGCACAAGATTGCAGAATTATGACCCTATTAGACAACCTCTGCAGGGCTTTTTCAGTTAGTTTTTGATGAAATAAGGTACAGGAATTTTGACAAAAATGGGATACAATGAAGGCCCTAGCAAAAATCATAAATAAAAATCATAGAACCATAGAATGATAAAATAGTTTGTGCTGGAAGGGGCCTTTAAAGGTCCAACCCTCCTGCAGTGAGCAGGGACATCTTCAGCTAGATCAGGTTGCTCAGAGGCCCATCCAACTTGATCTTGAATGTTTCCAGGGATGGGACATCTACCACCTCCCTGAGCAACCTGTACCAGTGTTTCAACATCCTCATTGTCAAAAATTTCTTCCTTATATCTAATCTAAATATACTCTCTTTTAGTTTAAAACCATTACCCCTTGTCCTATTGCAAAGGGCCCTGCCAAAAAGTTTATCCCCATCTTTCTTATAAGCCCCTTTAAGTACCGAAAGGATGCAATAAGGTCTCCCTGGAGCCTTCCCTTCTATTGTATATTTTTTAATATAATTCTCCTCACTGCAACCTGATGAACCAACTTTGTGAGCACATATGTGCATGTATCTGTGTAATAGATGCATAAAATAGACAATAAAAATAGTGGGGTTTTGGTAGCGGGGGCTGCTGGCATAGACCCTGTAAGAAGTTTTGTGAAGCTCTCCTGGCTCCAAGTTGGACCTGCCTCTGGCCAAAGCCGAGCCAATCAACACCTCTGTGATAACATATTTAAGAAGGGAAAACCTGTTGTGCAGGTTGTTTTGGAAGCTCTTTTGTTTTAGAGAGGAGTGGTACATGGGAAAGACAACCATGTGGACACCCAGGTAAGTGAGGAAGGAGGCAGAGGGAGAGGGTCCCACTGGAGCAGTCATTCCCCTTTGGCCCATGCTGAGATGGCAGGCTGAGCCCTCGCAGCCCTTAGAGATCAATGGTGAGGCAGAATCCCATCTGAGGCCAGTGGAGGACCCCACGCCAGAGCAGGGCATGGATCCTGAAGAAGCTGGTGAGTGTGAGAGAAGCCTGTACTGGAGCAGTCTATCTCTTGGAGGACCATGGGACCTGTACTAGTTGGAGGAGTTGGTGGAAGACTGTCTCCTGTGAGAGGGATGACACGTTGCTGCGGGGGAGGACTGTGGAAGGAGTGACAGAAACAACACGGAACAGATTGGGACTGACCGCAACTCCCATTTTCTTCTCCCCTGAGCCACTGAGAGGGAGGAGGTAGCAGAGCTGAGCCTGGGAAGAAGGGAGGGGTGGGTGGAAGGTATATTCAAGATCCAGTTTTATTTATCACTCTCCTACTCTGATTCAGCTGGTGAATTTGTGGTGGTTTGGTTTAAATTAAATTTATTGTGTTCCCCCAAGCTGAGACTGTCTTTTGCCCACGACCACAATTGGTGAGTGAGCCCTCTCTGTCCTTCAGCATTTAAAAATATCAGTTGAATGTCAGGTTGGCCTTGTCTTTCTTCCTCCTTAAATTTAAAATCTGTCTAACATTTCTTAACCATTAATTGTGAGAAATCAACATGTTATGAATGAATAAATTGTACAAGAATTAAAGTATATTTATAGGATACATTGTTTATTTTGGTAGCACATCAGCAATCATGAATATGTATAATTTCAGTTTATATTACCCTTTTTTAATTTGTCATGAGGAAAAACAAACACTGTACCTACAAGGCATTCCAGCTCCCTCTTCTTTTCATCTTTACTTCCATTTTTGCTAGAAGATTCCTTACAAGTGTAAAGATCAAACCCCTTCTGCAAGAATAATATGGTGAAATACATGAATGGCTTTTTATACAGTCAAAAAAAGCTGGAAACACTGAATATTTGAAAGCTTTTCTATAGAGGAAAAAGCAGAAACTTCACCTTATTTTAAGAAATACTGATTTAGATGCATTGCATAACATATGTTCACTGGTATTTTGACTTCTTCAAAAGCGAGAATGCCTGTAATATAATATTAAAAAAAAAAAAAAAAGGTGAGGGATGCAGATTACTAGCTGGGAAATCTGAACAGAAGGATTTTTGTTCGAGACTTCATCTCCTAGCAGAATCGAAAAAGAAAGAAATACAGAGGGAAAGAACATGAGGAGAACCATACGGAAGCCAGTAAGTCACCAAGCTGCTGAACTCTAGTTTCCCTCCCGTTTTAATGCCTTTCATGCATGAATTTGTCACTCTTGTTTCATTTTCAGAAATACCCATTTTATATACTAGAGATTTGGTCCCCTTCACAAACAAATGTACCATGCTGAAAGTCAGCATTTCAGGTGATTTAGAATTTAACTCCTTGAAGTCTGAAAATCCCTTTGCTCTGTGCTTTTTGAACTCAGACAATCTCTTAAGCAGCAGATTTAGGAGCTGATTAGATTCCTATCACCCATCAGCAGATTTTTGATGCTTAGTTCAGATAAGAGCAGGGCTAGGTCTTCAATTCTCTGGTAATCATGGTTTTGAGGTCTTAAAAACCACCATTTCATTTAGTCTTATAGTCATCAGTATTTTGGAGTCACCATTTCATAATTAGCTGTGCAATTTTTAAAAGCCAGCCTTTAAGATACACTTTAGTATTCAGAAAGCCAAAGTGAACTTCTGAGTAAAAAGCAGTTTCCATCAAGTTTCACTGAATTACAGGTTGAAGCAACAACTGGATTCCAAAGCACTAAATGTAGAATAGATTGGGGATGCAAAACCCCACAACGTTGTGCATTTTTGTATTTGCATACTTATATACTACTTTCCAAAATCCTCTGCAAATAGGACACGCATTTTTGTAATCATAAATGTTGTCCACATGTATTTTTATAAACATCTTAAATAGATTGGCAAATGGCATTGTCTTTTTCTGCAAATGTCTTGAACACGATAGCAGTGTTGGAATCCGAGATTTTTAGGAGCATGAAATAGTGTGAAACATATTACTAGTGTATGATTTATGGCAAAATTCCAAAGGATATGCTCTACTGTCTTATCAAAGTACCTTTATAAACATCACTAAAATAAGCTATTGGTAGGGTTGGTTGCATTACAACCAGAGCATTGGGAAAACTAGACTTCTTTTACTGTCAACAGATCTTTACTTGTAGTACCGAGGCTAACCCGAGACTTTGGGCAGCACCTTGAGCATAGTTCATCCACCTAAAGCCAAATTATTCTTCCCTTTTCTGATATTATTTTCTCTTCATATTAAAACACATTTTCACAAGCCAAATTACTATGTTTTTTGGGAGTTTAGAAGTACAATTATAGTGAGAGCAAAGTAAACACTGTCTCAATTACAATCATTAGTGAAATATGTGGAGGGCTTTGCAGTGCTGTTATAATTAAAAATTTGTCAAAGTTAGCTTTGTTATTCCTTGTTTTCAGAGCATTATAACTCTACAGTAAACACTGAGAAATCTCTGAACGAGTTTTCTTTTGATTCACACACAATTTTCTTCTCAAGTAAAAAAAATAAAACTATACCCACTCAGTTGTTTGATGTACAAATGGCTTGGAAAAAGAAATTTGAGAGTTTTTTTGCCCTGGAAACATACTTTCTTGTAGAGAGGAAGGAAAGGAAATGTCCCCTTCATATTAAAACTTTGGAAAACAGCTGGGAAAATTATTGTTGGACTATATTCTGCTCCTTTTTTTTTAAAAAAAAAAACCAACCCATCATGTCCTGCCTAAAGCAATGGGAAATATAATTTAAGATCTCCAGCATTATCTTTTTTGAAGATGTACACCATGTGTGAGATAGCATGCAATGGAAGTTTGTGCAGCTCTTGTCATCTCTGGAGCATGGATGAGCAGACTGAGGGCTCTTGAAGTAAGCCAGATTTCCAGGCTGGAAAGATGGATTACTGGAAAGGACCTCTGAGGGAGTGCCAGTGATTTAGTGCTCCAACTAGTATACGTTAAAGTATTTCTGGCATTGCTGGGATAAGAAAATGAAGAGTGTAATCATTACAGTTATAGCACCCATAAAGTTGGTGTAACTACTGTGGCTTTATTCTGATATCGCTGAAAGCAGAGCATGGCCCTTTGCTCTTTACATTTTTTTTCCTTTAAGTAATAAACTCTAAATTACTCCTGAGGTTATAGGTGGCTTTGTTTGCTTACTTGACATATTTAGTCAAGTAATTTAGTTGGAAATATTTTGGTAACAAGTTAAGTGTTCTGTCATGATGAGTTAATTTTACATGCATAGCAAAAGAACTGATCTGACTGAACTAATTTTGTATTAATGCTGCTCCCACATGTAACTCTTTAGATGTTCTGCTTTAATCAAAGATTAATTAGGAGTTAGTAGAAACTCATTTTTTTGATAACATTGTTTTGGAATTTCAGACCGCAGTCATTCTTGGAGTCAATCTGAGCCAAATTTACGTCTTTGTGCTGAGAGCTCTACCAGAGATAAAGGGAACTCTTTCTGTTATTAGCTACTGTGGTTATATCTATCAACACGATGAAAATAGACTAAACAAGAGATTTTACTTTTTAAATCGTTTAGACAGACAGAGGGTGAAAGGGGGAAGTGAGATGGATGTACCTATGGGGTACAGGCTGGGCTTCTAAGTCCAAAATTTAGAGCTTTAAAATTGTCACTCAGGTGCTCTCTGAACATGTGATGTAATATTCTCTTTTCCCTAGAAGGGAGAGTTTTTATGGTAGTTAACTTTATGCTCCTAAGCTTGTGCCAAACTGAATAGCTAGATGATGAATTTTGTGCACCACAGTGTTTACCTCTAACCTGTTCACAATGCAGGCTTCCCACTGCTTAGCCTGCCTATGAAGCAGGGGCTGGAACCCATGCCTCTGTCTGCCAGCTGTCTGTTCTAAAGAAATGAGAAATAATTTACACTTGCTCTCTTTCTGTGGCTGAAAGATTATTTAATTACTTCATGCAAAGTGGAGCATATACGGTGGGCAAAATTAAAAGTATATTGATGATCCAGTCAAATACGTGCCTAAATCTTGCGTATATATCTTGAGTTTGATTTTTATTGGTCTGTGTACCAGATATAGTTTTGCCTAGCAGCAAAGAACTCATCAGGAGATAGAAACCTAAGTACCAAACAAGTAGCACTAAAAGTCTGCCCAATTTCATTTAACTATGCTATACCTATACTAATTGATAACTGAATTAGCTGATTGAAAGTTAGCTCAGGCATGTCTGCAAGGGCTCCATCTTGTACCTTTTTTTGTAACGAATACTAAACCAGAATTATTTGTTTCATGGAAATCAGAACACGTAGAGGCAAAACTTGGCAAGAAACACTCTTTCTCACCCATATTTTCTGCAGATTAACATCTCTATATTCATTAAATTGATTTTTTTTTGGTCATAGTTTTAGATGCCATCATACAGAGCGGTTAGTTGTAAACTAATAACAACTCAGTTGTAAGCTTCTGAGTAAATTTGGTTATGTTTTATATATGTACACATCCTTCAAAATTACTCTAAAAGTTATGCTCATGTACCAAAATATCCTTTAAATCTGTTAGTGTTTGTTCATCACTTCTGGAAAAGGCAGAAACAGAGTGTAGTGAAAAGTTCCTGTCAATGCAACTGGACATTTTGCTTCTGCAGCACAATAACTGACTCTGTGCCAGTTTACTATGAATTTTAAATACTAAATTCTGAAATTCATTAGCAGTGCAAGCTTTTATTTGATTTTCCAGTATTGTCCCTTAGATATGATAATTAGCTGCCTCTCTAGAGGCAAAACAGCTAAAATATATTTGACTTGGTTGATGAGATATAAACCTGCATCAAATATGAAAATAATATGCTATGATACACATCAGGAAAAAAACCCACTCTAATATGCTGTGTTTCGTGTGTGTGTGGCTGCCTCGCACAGCTCAAATTTATAGTCATTCATTAATTCTTCCAGTCTTCTGTATACAGACTGCAGAAACTTATCCACAGTTCACTGAAAAAAAAATCAGAAATTTATGAAAATAAGTATATATATATTTATATATATAAAACTATTTTTATAATATTGAAAGTCAATTTTGCTTTCCATAGCCTAGGTTAGACTAAGGGGGACACAGGTTTCTCATCAGGGAAGCCATACAATTAAATTTCAAAAGTGGTACTGTCATCTTTTAGTACAGTCCTCATCCAACAATATATGGGGATCAACACTGCACTATTCAGCATGTGGTCAAGTGAAAAGCCCGAAGAGTTTGTCTAAACACAGATGTCTAGTGTCACCTGAGATGCAAAAGGGTACAGGCCCCCATATGTCCTCTGTTGCATCTTGCAGTCCAGCGGCAACACATGTATTCAAGGGTGCTTTAATAGCATGAAATATCCATCTTTAGGTAACTTAACCTTATTCAGAGAAGAAAGATTCAGTCTGAGATAAAGTAATGTATATGTAAGTGCCTTTGTGATAGTAAGTAGTCATATAAGTTAGCTAAGCTTCCGTATCAGACAGTAAGAGCTTAGGTGGTGGAGTGTGGGGAGCAGCTTGACTCACCTTAAAAGTGATCCTGAAGTAAACACCATATTACTGCTTAACTTGCTTTCTTGAATCCATCAACTGCATTTACTAGATCTCCATTGTCTACAATGTAAACCTTGACAGCCATATGTCTGTAGATACTTTAATGTAGACAACTAAATATAAATGTTTTAATCTTGAACTGTATCCTGCCCTAGATATTTACTCTTAGATGTTAACAGCTGAGCTAGTCACCCCAGGGTCTTTTACAGTGAATGGAAATTTTAGATCCGTTTTAAAGTTCTGCTTTTGATTAGATGAAGTGCATGCCAGTGGTACCTCTTTCTCTCCTTTTACTGTAAAGGAACCCTGTGGTGACTAGCTCAGCCATTAATATCTACTAGTTCCTGAAATGTACCGTGTTAGTGGTTCACCAAGTTTCTTTGTCGTTAGGATTGCTCACAACCATAAATTTAATAACATTCTCAAATGGACTAGTGTGCTAGAAAGTAGAATATGAAATGTTAAATTTTTTTCTTGCCACAGAATTTGCAAGACCAAAAGGAGCTACTGGCTGCATGCATTTTTCTGCCATCTAATGTTTTCCTTATTTGAAAAATGACCTTCTGAGGTTCTTACAAAATTCTTACACTTGGAGTTAACTAATTAAAAAGGTACCAATCAAAACAGAACCGGCATTCAACCTTCCTCACAAAAGAAACGAAACAAAAAATGCACTATTGATAACATTTCCAAGAGAAAATTAATCTTATTTTAAAAAAGCAAGCCCCAAAAGAAATATGTGAAAAACTGTCAAAACATTTTTAAAATTCAATTTCCAGTTCTATAGCAAGAATAATAACAATCCAAGGCAAGAATATACATTCTATGGAGCAAAAACCCCTCAGATCTTTCTATTGCTGTTAGTCTGAAGATATACGGTACAATTTAGTTTCTTTCCTGCCTTATATTAAATTGAAACACCAAGTCTCATTATACTTGACTGTGGTACTGTAAAAAGTTTGAAAATAATGCTAGCCAGGAAGAAACTTTATTAGTGAGGAATTTTTACTGTCTTCATGTGAAGTACATACTCTGTACCTAAAGTAAATGTTGTATTTGTGATTCATAGGTGCTATTAAAATAATATCACCTAAAAATATAAATAGACAGTCATTTTAGAGAGAGAGGATAAAATTAGGGATCCTACTGAAGGTGAAGGATTAATACTGGAGTGAGAGATATGCAGAGCTCAGCTGAAGTAGCTATGTAGCTTATCAAGATGCAAAACTGTACTTCACATCACTAGCTGTTCTCGCTTAGTTAGGATTTCTCTTCTGCCATTTCTACTGGTAGCAATTTACTGTCAGTATTAATAAAAACATGTAAAAACAGTTTGAGTGAAAAAATTTCAAATAGTACCTACATTGTTCTTAATATACAGAAGAAGAACTTTCTCGCTGTGTATTTCTAACACTGAGAATCTCTCTTTGTATGCACAATTTATGTCACTTTTCAGAATCTTGCTCACTCAGGTGTCCCCATGATTTCTCAACCTGCATGTCTGAAAATGGAGGCGCCTAAAAACATTCATTCACTCAAAAATTTAGATTTTCATAGGCATATATTATTTGATATTCTTCTTATAGTGTTGAATGATCACTAAAATGTTACATTAATAAGGAAGTTCTCAGTGACTGTGATTTGACAAAAGAATTTCCATAAAACTTGAATAACGTATAGCTTCAATTTTATTACATTTCCCTGCAGAGTTAGCAGTGAAAACATTTCAAAAATGTAGTATTATCTCAGAGGCAGGATTGGAAGGCTTTTAGAAATGAACCAGTCTGATCTACCTATTTAAGTAAGACGAAATGGAAAAAATAAACTGTATATAGTGACAAGTAATGTAGATTAGAAGAAATTATTTGGCATCTAAAGTGCCCTTTAAAACATAGATGAGGAGAAATTTTTAAAAACTACAGTAGGACAGAACTAGTGTGAATTGGCAGACCTCCATTGATTGCACTGGAACTTTGCCGATTACATTAGTTGAGGATCTGAGTTTATGAGTTTTAGCTTCACAGCATCCCTTAAATCACCAAGAATAAGATGCCTTAGTCACTCAATAAATCAAGGCAAGATCAAATAGTTTTTAAAAATAAATGAGAACTGTTCTTTAGTGCAATAAAATTTTATTTTGAACAGCATTTCACACAAATGCAGCCCAAGATACTTTACAAGAAAAGTTATAAATAATACAATTATGTGGTTTAATAATAAATAATAGATTAAAAGCTGTTAAGGATTTTGGATAAACAGTTGCATTTTAGGTTTAGGATGGAATGAAGATTTTGTGGGATGAAAGAAGGCTAGCTTAATCATAGAGGAGGAAATACTCGACCCAAAATCTGAATGAAAGAACAAGGGAAAAAAAAGAATATTCCTGGTTGAAGTCTTATATGCAAGAAAACCTGCCTTTCTTACCCTTATGGAGAGTACTCCAACTACCAGATTACAGACTGCTCTGGAAATGGGAGCATTTTCTGGCCTTCTGATCAGAGCTAGTTTGCCTTGCAGAAAGAAGAGAGCATAGCCTAGGGAAGTTTTACCTTACTGAGCCTTGTGCAGAGCTTTATGTGAAGAGAGTTAATGTCCCAATCCTCCGGTTCCCTTCCCAGGTGAGAGGCTATTCAAAATAATGACCATGACCCTGGAATTCGTTACTTTGGTTCTCTGTTAAAAATATAGAGGAAGAGAGAAGGAGGTAGCACTGCAGGGAGACGGGAGTCTATCCGTGAAAGAATAATCCCCTACGGCACAGAAAGGAAAGGATGTTCCTGTACACCTCTTCTTACCGTTCACTTCTAGCTTAGAACAGTGCTTTTTTCTAGATGCTTTTCGTGCTTCATGTCTCCACACCTGGCACAGAGCTGGTGATTGAGACACTGAGGGAAGATCCTAGAGGTTAGGAATTACAACAGCATCGCCGTGACCGAGTCACTGATAAGTATAGCTTTAAGCTAAAAATTACCTTCTCTGATGCTCATATATTTATCCTTTTTAATGAGTATGTGTCTCTGTTTTAACAAATGTTTTTATTACCTATATTCCAAGAAGGAAGTCTTCAGACATACTCCTCAACTCTGAAGATTGAAGAAGGTAAGAAATTAATTGCGCAAGCGTGACATGCTGCCAAGGAGCTCCTAGAAATCAGCTGGGAGATGCAATGAGTGGCTAGGACAGGATGAAGGGAAGGAAGGGAAAGGTGCTTCAGAAGGGAGTAGGAATCAGAGGGTCAAAGGGAAACTGGGAGAGAGTCACAGCAGTAGGAGACACACAACAGTCCCTGGATGAGATGCAAAATTAGCACAGCCTCCTGCAGCTCCTGCTCTAGCCGTGTCTTTTAGTTGTATACCCTGGCACCACAGTAACTGACAATATATCTAACATATTCCATAATTGGTTTTGAAGGACTTTTTATTAAAAGACCTTCCACTTCATCTTTATTCCCAAACCCTGTCTATTCTCTTGTAAGATGGGAATTATGGTTAGGAGTGCGTAACTGTTTGTTACCCATTCCTATAGAGTATTGCCAAACTTCATAATAAATTAAGAAGACAAATGACTGCAGGAAAAATACAAAATCTTTGACTTCTGACAACTGCATCAATTGTATTAAGGTACAAAAAAAAAAACCCCAAAACAAACCTGCTGTGACAATTTATGCAGGTTTTTTGAAAAAAATTGTGGGTTTTTTAGCACTTGGACAGTCACCAGGAACAGTTAGAAGAAGGTCTTGTTTTAATTTATGACTTGAAGAAATAGACTTTGTGCCTGGAAATATCCTACTGGTCAAGCCATCTACTGTGCAGGGTCACCTTCTTTCCTACAAAGCAGGCAAACTGGGTAAAATAAAATGATTTTAAAGATATTTACAGAAGAGACTCTAGACAGCTTTTTGAAGTCTTCTTAAATAGTGGAAGTAATTAGATAACAATGCCGAAGAAAATTAGCCCTCTATGACTAGAATGGAACAATCATTAGTCTATTGCACTGAGATTTTGGCAATGTACGCACACGTTCACTATGCAAATAATATATACTTTTCATATAGCCATACGTGTGGGTAAATAGGCTTCAGCTGTCATGCTGAACCTTTTCATTACAAGCATATGATGACTGGTGACCAGTAGTGTCAAATATGTTGATACAATACTGTAAAATATTAAATGTTCTCACTAAAAGGGATCTGCAGTCATAGTGTTATCTAAAAACAAATTCCTGTTTTAGGTAAGATGATAAAAGAAAGAGAGAACTTCAGAGAAGTATGCATATAAAAATATACTAATAAAATAAGGGGTCTCTAGATCCACTTTTGGTTTCGGAATTATTTTTCTTCCTAGAAATGCCAAAGGTAGCAAAAGAAAAATATGCTTTTAATGCTAAAATACTGCACAAGAGGATTTTATATGTGACTACAGTAACAAAAGCTCTTTTCCCTGTGGAAAAGACCTATTTCCCTTACCTGACAAACATCACTTCCGTATACTTATTATTCCTGCACGTTCTAGTAATTAACTGGGTGGCTGTGAGAGTTATTTGCATCTTTCTTCCCTGCCACAGCATTGTTGCCTGCAGAGAGTTGGAAACCTTGGTTCATATTAATGAAATAATTTGGGACATGGAGCAGCACACTACCTTCTGCTGCCTGGGCAGTAATATTACTCCTCATTAAAGCTTGTGGAAGATCATCTCACATTCAATTATAGATGCCTAAAAACTGCTGTCCAGGCAATCTATGCTCCTTAGACAAGAGAAATGGAGGAGGAAGGGATCTGTCTTCCTGCTCCCCTCCCCGGGATTTGCTGCTCTCTTTGCCTATAGTACTGCCAACCATCTGGGAGATTTTACTAAGTGTCTTGTTGGTCAGAGAGATGTCATACTGAGAGATGATGAATGACTCTGGGCTTCTGCTCGAAGATCTAGCAGAATTAATGCAGTATTCTCAGGAATATTGGAGGTTGTATCTGTAACAGCTTCAGAAAAGTAGCCACATTTATACTGTTGTTCTAAATTCTAGACAAGTAAAAGCCCTGCTCTTTTTCTAAGAGCATAACATTTTGTACACTATTAACCTTTTTGAATATGAATCTAATGGGGTTGTCTCTGTTCAGCGATAGGCTGCAAGCGCTGGAAGTTCAGGAGGAAGACAGAAAGCAGACAGCTCATACTCCACTTATGCCAGCTACATTTTTGTACCTCACCTTGTGTTCTATTAGGAGTTTTTTTCTGTAATAGATAGAGTAATACATGATACATTTGTAAATGCAACAGTTTAGAACATCGTAAGACCAGTTCTTATAGATTATAGAAAGAGAAGGCGGCTAACGGAAAACATGAGCTATTTCAAAGTTGAATTTGAATTATGTTTTGGTTGAGGTGTTTGTTTTTCAAAAGCTGTAAAATTTAAATCAGATTTTTTTTTCCTCCTAAAATCCTTTATTTTGGTTTCATTGCAGACAACACTTTCTGTCATTTGCTATCAGACTTTGTGAGAAAACATTAATTCACAATATAAAACATCATTTTATAGTCTCTTTTGGTACTGGATATATTTGTCAGTTAGAAACCAGAATCAACTGCAGCTGAAAAAATCAACAAATTCAGGGCGGAACAAAATTACCACATATCTTCTGGTGTTAATGTTCTTTCTTTTCCTTTCTATTAAGAAAGGGAAAAGAATTTAAACTCAGTTGCCATGAAAGCATCCTATAATAACATATACCAAAACTTGGAAATATTAATTTAAATTCTGGGCTGTAATTGATTTTTCTGTCGTAACAGGAAATTTGCTACACCGTGCTATAACTTGGACCACAGAAAGGTTCCCTGAGAGAGGTGTTTTAGAAGAGAAATTTGAAATTGGAGATTATAATTACATGCAATAAACTTTATATATATTTTTTCCCTAGTTTAGGCTGAATTTTCTTTGGAGGACAGTCTTCACTGCTTGCAAGTGGGGCACTATTTCTACTTGAAATACTGGCAGAATTAAATAACTTCTTATGAAGTCTTTTGCATTGCAGAGGTATCATTAGTGTGAAGTATTGACCTATGTTGTAATTTTTGCTGTTTGAAAAGGTGATGAATGTTTTTGCCTTCCATAGTCTTCATTATCTTCTTAATCTTATTTAATATTACTTAATGCTTTGTTATAGCATATAAATATATAGCATATATATATTGGTCAAAGAACACCTTCAGATAAAAAAGGAAGCTAAGGAACTGTATTTTCAGAGGGTGTAAACAGCTATAGCTCCATTGGTTGGCTTGACACCAGAAAAGCACCTGGCTTTCAGCATTAATGATTGGTTTTGCCCATTGTTGTTCACCTTGAAGACTGATAATACATCTACTCCACCTAAAAGACAAAGATGGAATTGCTTTGCACGGTTCAGTTCCTTTTTTAAGATTTCCGAATGCTTATCAACTCTAAGGCGTCTCTCACGTACTTTAAGCTTCCTCTGTTGAACTAGAACTCTGTTCACTTTATTTGCAGGGTTAGCAAACAGGTCAGAGCTATGGCGTGCTCAGCATGCTAATGACGACCAGCTACATAGACACCTAGTCTGACAGAGTGCTCTAGTCTAAGAAGATGTTGGATGTTTCTACTTTCGTAATAATGTTTTTTAATTTAGATAATAATTTAAAAAGGTTTCTGGATAATTTTTGTTTGTCTTTTAGAGGGCTTTTTGCACTTATGCCATTACTTTTGCTTTTAAAGCATACATTTTTAAAGATTCATTTACAGTATGGCCCAACTGCTTATGATATTTTAAAAAATAAAAACCTATAAGGTGAAGGCTTAAAAACAAAATGCTGAGCACACAGTGCAATGATTTCAGTGACATTTTGTGTGGAGTTGGAACACAGAGGCTGAATACACACTTTTAATGGCTGAATGAAATGACATACCATAATGGCTCCAAAGGAGCTGTTAAGATCTACCCAGTCAATGATCCATGAACTAAGAAGGATTTACTCAATTTAAAACCAATACCTTCTAACATGTTAAAAAATAAACAAACAAATTCTTCTATGCTCTACTGATCCACACAGAAATTTCGTCCTTTACTCACAGGTAGTGCTCCTATCTTCTGCCTCATCCTTGTAGCTCTCTCTACTCTAGCTTCTGATGAGCTTGAAGGACTTACTTAAAATGAGAAAACGTTTTAGTCTGCTTTGACGTTAGTGTCAACGGTATGAGTGTACCTAAGATTTCCTTTTTATATCCCAGTTAGTGCTTTAACTGTCTGATAGTCCAAATCATTAGTGCAGTTATAGCCAAATGAAACAATGCATTTTAGGTCTGAGTTCTGCTGTTTGTCATATGGACCTGGAACACATGTTTAACCATTACAATGTAAAGAACTGTATATTTATATTAAGAAGGAAATCTAAAATACTTAGCTTTACTCTAACCAAAATCACTTATCTGATATTTGCACAATGTCCACCAACAAAAATAATTGTAGAGAGGACAAAGGCCAGCTGGGGATCTTGCCATATTTATTCATGTGACTGTTGATAAAACATAACAAAATCATCAGGAGAAAGTATATCTTCCTACTATAGGTACTTTATATTAAATATTATTATACAACAAACCATCCCCATACACAATATGAACATATACATATAGAAATACTAAGTAATACTGAGAATTAGATATAATTTAAAAATGACATCTTTATGCTTATGATGTGCTTTGAGTCTTAATGTTGAACTAGATGGCCTCTGGGGGTCCCTTCAACCCCAAATTGTTTCACCAGTCTATGATTTTACAATTCATAGGTGCTTGGAGGACAATGAACATAGAGGAAGACACAGTACACTGATTACAGGATCACAGAATCATTTTGGTTGTAAGAGACCTTTAAGATCATCAAGCCCAATCATTCACTCTGCACTGCCAGGATCCCTAAACCATGTCCCTCAGCACCACATCTACGCATCTTTTAAACACTTCCAGGGATGGGGACTCCACACCTCCCTGAGCAGCCTGTTCCAATGCTTTACCACCATCTCTGTAAAGTAATTTTTGCTAACATCCAGCCTAAATCTCCCCTGGCACAACTTGAGACCATTTCCTCTTGTCCTATCATTTGTTACTTGGGAGAAGAGACTGACTCTCACCTCACTACAACCTCCTTCCAGGTAGCTGTAGAGAGTAATGAGGTCTCCCCAGAGCTTCCTTTTCTGCAGGTTGAACAATCCCAGTTCCCTCAGCCGTTCCTCATAAGACTTGCTCTCCAAACCCTTCAGCAGGTCTGTTTCATTTGTGAAAAAAAATTGGAACATATACATAGTCATTAACATTAAAAACCCACCATATGGAGCTGCAGTACTTATAGTGATAGTAACAGTCCGTAATTCTTCACAAATGTACTTATTTTCCTTTACTACATCTTAAAGCTCCAGCAATTGTGGATGGAGGTGTTACACAGGAAGAACTGACAGGAGCATAAAAATTATTCCAATTCATAAGTTGCCTAATGTCTATTTACTAAAATCTGAAGTCAAAATAAACTATTACTCGTTCCTGAACAGGTTGACAGTTTCATTGAAGTACTTGACTTAAAGAGAAGTTCCATCAGCTATGATGCTGGATTTTATATCCATAATACATAAAAAGGGGAAAGGTAAGATCAATGCACTGTAGCTTCTTCAGACCTAAGTCTTTTTTTAATTCAGATGTAAGAGTTGGTAAAAAAAAAAAGAGAGCATTTTTAAAAAGTACATAATACCAAATACTGGCATTCTCTCTAAGTAAAGTATCCCTGTTCATTAGAATGAAGAGCTGTTCATTATTATAAATTATTTATTCTTAAAAATCTTTGCTTTTTTTTCCTAAGTGTGTAAAAAATTTACACAAATCCTATATGCTAATTAAAATCTCAGCAAAAAGGGTGTTTTCAAATATAATCACACTTTTTCAAAGCTTAATAAAAAATAACAGCACTAGTGGTAAATTTAAAAGAGCTTACATTTTTGTCAGAACCCTGTTTAGTGAGTTGAATACCATTCTTAGATATCTATATCTACTTTCTCATGTAATTTTATATGTAGTTATGTTAAGTACATCTACCTGTTGCAAAACCTGTATTAGGATGATTTTCAAAAACACACTCACAAATGCACACACAAACTATCCACCCATCCATCTGCCTATCTATGAAAGACATTTATTTATCAAGTATGAATCCATTGATGACAGGAATTGTTGCTGTTTGAAAGAACCAAAAGGCAGCACAAAGCGACAATTTGGTCTCAGGGAACATTTATCTCCTCCAAGAGATAAACAAAAGGAACTAAAGTGTTCGAGCTGGGAAGTGAATGGAGGGCTTAACTCACCACTTAAGGCTGTGGACAAAGAAGCAGCAGGCTTGAATAGGGGAGAACGAAAATTAATTTAATTCAAAAATAATGAGAACTACAAATCATCACTTGAATTAGGGTAGGACAGAGAGAAAAAAGAGAACAGTGATCTTAAATACATAAATACATACACCTTCCCTCCATCCCACCCCTTGACTTAGTAGAAGCAATCACACATGGTCAGTGCTGGAGGGGGCTGGGATGAGAACAGGAATAGGAAAGCACAGTCCTTTCAACCTCTTGGCTTGAAGTCCAAGTTGATTTTTTGAGACCAACTTCCTCTGCAATATGTAGTCTCTCACTCCCCCACAGATGGCCATCTTCCACTCCATGTGTGGAGGGGGTGTGCATCCCTTGGGCCAACAGCTCCAGCGCTGCATTCGTAAGGGCTGCAAAACTTGAGAGTCACTGGGTTTCCAGGGGATGTTCCAGGTCTCTCTCCACATTCCAGCGGGGCCTTCATTCTCAGCTCTTGGACTCTTTCTCTCCTCCCTTGCCGGTAGTTGCTCTCAGTATGGCGGGGCGGGGTGGGGGGCTCCAAGTTCCTGCCTCTGCCTGTGCCTCTTTTTTTGTCTCCTGCCAGTAATCAACAACAGTAAAAAGTTTACCTGCCACAAGGAAAATCTTTACTATCCCAGTGTAGTGAAGAAAAGTTCTTATTCCTGAGGTGACTTCTTCAGGAGTTCTCTTTTCATCCTTCTCCTTCTAAACAGAAAATTGCGCACCAAAATAAATGTGGTTGTGGCTCTTTTTATAGTGTTATTCAAAGAGGAGTTGATTGACATGGCTTCGCTCCATGGGGCAGGCATGAAATTGGAGCTGGGGCTGCGTTTTGTAATGCCAATTACAGAGGCCGGTACCCCTTCCCCTGTGCTACTTCCTTTTGCCCCTAAACAAGGGGGGCAGCCCCCCTCCTTTCCCTGGAGCCAAAATCCTAAACCACAACAGGAATGCTGCATTAAACTAAGCAAAGAGAGTATGTATGTATTCTCTGCAATAAATTTATCATTATTCTGTATTGAAAAAAAAAAAAATCTATTCTCAATCCAAACAAACCCAACCAAATATAGCAAAGATAACATTTGATATAAGTTGTCATATACCCCATGAGTTCAACTGAATGCCTCTGTTTTGTACAAGTTCAGCTGTTAGACATGTGAAACTTACTATTCACTCACTTTATGGACTTCGTATATGATTGCTTTATTTCAGTCTTGCAGTACTTCAAATCGTGAGTGATGGGCATGCAGAATTTTCTTAGTTTTCAAATTGGATTTTGGGAATTGAGGACTCATAGATTTGTTTATTATTTTGGAGGTTCTGGTATCAACTTCACAGTTTCTTCTGAGATGTAGTCTACCTGCCCTAAATACAAAAGTACCTGTTTCTAGACTTGTCGAAGAATCTCTTTTTATTTCTCTAGAAGAAGCAGAGTTTCAGGTCCACCTCTTTCCCAGTGTCTGATACTTCACTTCTGCAAAATCTTACTCAGTTTTTGCTATTTTGAATGAGATTGTTTTAAATCCAGCATTCTGGTACCAGTCCTACATACTTATCTTAGCTTTATGTTCTTTAGGGCCAGGTAAACACAAGTCAGTGCATTTCTGGGTATTGGAATTAAGTGTGAATAACTCTTGATCTGGAGGGAATACAACCAAGACTTTCTGCTTCCCTTACATTTAATAATTTTAATAATCACAAGGACTTTTAGTACTATAGCTTGTCCATTTACTATAGGCAAAAGTAAAATTATCTTTGTAGTTTCCATATATAAAGGCAGCCTTAAAAATGAGACTTGTTGAGGATCAGCACAATTACTTTACTGTAGATGTACATGGTTAAGTAGTGATATACCTCTGTGTGTAATAATTCAATAATAGAGACAAGTAAGTGTGATATCAGCAGCATCAAAATAAGTTTGCACAGTAAGTTAGTTTCTACACCCTTAGACTTTTCTGGGTCTTTTGTAGAAACCTTGAGAACACATCAGATCCTGTATTCTTAAACAAAGTAGGGCAATATTTGTAAAAATCTTGAAGACTTCACAGAGAATTCCTCTCTGCTGCATTGCATTTCCAGTAGACGTATGTTGAAGTCCCCCATGAGAACAAGGGCTAACAATCGTGGGACTTCTCCCAGATGCTTATAGAATATTTTGTCTGCCTCATTGTCCTGGTTGGGCAGTCTATAACAGAATCCTACCATGGTATCTGCCTTGTTAGTCTTCCCCCTGATTGTTACTCATAAACATTCAGCCATATCATCGCCATCGTCAAGCTCTAGCCAGTCAAAACACTCCCTGACATACAGGGCTACCCCACTGCTTCTCCTTCCTTGCCTATCTCTTCTGAGGAGTTTATAGCCATCCATTGCAGCACTTCAGTTGTGTGAGTCCTCCTACCATATTTCCATGATGGCAACTACATTACAGTTTTCCTGCTGTACAATGGCTTCCAACTCCACTTGTTTGTTGTCCATGTTATGTGCACTGATGTAGATGCACTTCAGTTGGGCAATTGATCCTACCACCTTTTTGGTGGGAAGAAGCCCTAATTCCTACCTGACCATTCCATGGTGCTTCTGTGGTTTCCAACACATCAATGAACCTTGCATCTTCGCTGCTGCATGACTCTCCATCCTCTACCTCCACCGAGATCGAAGACCAAAGGACGTCTCTAGCACACTGTCCCTCGAACATGGGTGTCCTACCCTGAGACTTATCTCTAGTAAGCCTGGTTTTATCCCTCTCTCCCTTCAAATCTAATTTAAAGCTCTTTTGATGAGTCCTGCCAACTCCTGCATGAAGGTCTTCTTCCCACTTTAAGACTGGTGTATCCCGTCTGTTGCCAGCAGGGCTGGTGTTGTGTAAACCAATCCATGATCAAAAAACCCCAAATTCTTCCAGTGGCTCAGAGCTAGGTATTCATCTGCTGTCTCTTCCTGTTTCTTCCCTAATCATTCCCTGTAACTGGAAGGACAGAGGAGAAGTATAGTTGTCCCAATGAAGTCGCTCTTGATTGCCCTTGGACTTCTTGTTACAACTTCATCACTGCCTACCTGAAAAACAAATAATGGTTAATAATCTGAGAGCCATAATAGGGCAGGAAGCTTTGTCTTCACATCTTTAACCTGGGCAGCAGACTTTCCTAAGAATTTGGTTCAGGCTGCATATAGGCCTTCTGTTCCCTTCAAAAGGGAGTCTGCTATGACAATGACCCATTTTTTATTCTTTGCAGAAGAAGTTTGGATGCAGGGTGCAGGCCAACTTAATCTCTATGACGCCTCCATGCTAGATGAAAAATCATCCTTATCATTATTTGGTTCCACTTGCAGATCCTCATACTTATTATACAAGGACACCTAGGAAGATGAGGTAGTCACAAGAAGAGATCTGCCTGCTGTGTCAGACAGGAACTTGTTGCCATTACCCTGTATTCCTTGAGTCACTGTGTTCAGCCAGGTGGAAAGAGGATGGGGAATTCTCTGTATCATGCGTCCTGTCTGCCTGTTGGGCCTGTCTCAGTGAAGGTAGGTTGTGATTACAGTAGTTTGTCTCTCCCTTGCACTCCATGATCCTCCTCAACCTAGTCACCTCCTCTCAGAGCTCTGACTAAATGGAGGAGTTCCTCTACTTGCCACAGGTTTGCTCACTACTGAAGCATTAACATGTACATGAAAATAAGAAAATAATGCCTCTGACTATATCTGCAGTAGTAAGCTGGTCTGAGCAGTAGAAGTTGATTTGCTGAGTCAAATATTTTGGACTGGATGCCTGACACCCACAACATATTTATGTTCCAGCAGTCCAGCTTATCCTAGCTCTAGTCTGGCCACGTGGACTGAGCTCCCCTCAGTGGCTGGAGGTGCACTGCTAGAGTATGTAGTTTAGCTTACTTTGAAAAGAATCCAGTCCATGTGTTTTAGGACTACAGGGTGATACGGTCATCTACCCCAGTAAGTGGGGAATATTTGAGATTCACTTCAAAAGGGCTTTCCTCATTCAAAGCACTAGGGTAGACACGAACTCAGTGTGCTATGGATACCATTCAGATTTCTGTCTTAAGCAATGCATTGTTTTACCAGTTACAAAAGAATTAGTATAATTCTCTTTTGCGACCTTTAAGTGGCTCTTCACCAGCAACCATTCAACTTATTCTGCCTGTTTGATCTCATACTAAAGAAAGCATTTGCCAGAGCTGTATATTTCAAGAAAGCATAATCTGTAACTTAAAGGCCATCCTGATGATAAATAGTAATGAAAATATGAAACTTTATTTACAGGCATAAAAACTCTATGTCCTACTTGTATTACAGTCACTTTCATTTTTTGTATGAGATCATGGTAAGTAAGGGCTATCTAAATCGTCCCAGTTTTCTATTTGTTTTCGTCTGATTTTACTTTTCCTAAAAATTAGCTGTGGTGATTGTCCTTGATGTTATGCTATTCCTACAGCAACGACTCCTCATGTAGCAAGCCTAAGTTTTGCACCAACTTATGTTCAACAATTTTCATGTCTGGCAGGTACCACTAGCATTTGAGTATGGTGATGCAGCTCAGACTAATCATTGCAGAATTTGTGATTTGGCTATTCATCAAGGAAATAGAAGAACTAGGTCTCCATGATCTCTATTTTCTTCTTCCCTGTGACTGAGAAGCCCATACACCACAGGGACATAGGAAAAAAAGTTGGAAAAATGGTAGAGCTAAGACTTTCTTTGATGCCTTTGCTGCTCTTAAGAAGATTTCCTTAACTAACTGAAGTAAAAGACCCCAAAGGCCAACGACATAATTATTTCATTGCTATAAAAGGAGATGACATAAGGTATCCCTCTTTTTGGCTTGGAAAATCTGTTCCCTATGCAGCTGATGGCAGGGTGACTATTCTGTTGCATAATGACTTCTGAGATTCTGAAATTTGCTTTTGTTCTCCACTGGAAGGAAAACAGAAGCCTTTGTGGAGCATAATATTAGATTGATGTTCAGGAAAAATCCAAGGCTTTGAGTATGGGGTGACTGCACTTGTCCCCATGTGTCTGAGTGGTTTTGAGTGGTTTTTAAGTGAGCAGAATAAGAACTTGATCCTCAGCCTTCCATGTGTTTGTACCCTAGCCATCAGATATAAGACTCTTGTTATTTCTCTCTTTCCACTGACATTCTACTTTACCTGTGAAAACTTTACCAGGAAAAAGTACATCTCTAGGAAACACACTAGAGGTGTTAAAGTTGTAATTCAACACAGACGTTCTGGTGAATTCTGATGTTTGCTTCATTAAAGGAAAACAAACACTTCTGGTCACTTTGGGAGTGTCTTCTTGGTTGTCAACCGAAACACAAGCAGAGAAAGCATATGCAGCAGGGAAGAATAGATTAATATTTTTACACATGTGAGAAAGCTGTATTTGTTTGTATTAAGTGTCTTTTCTGAAGCACGTAATGGGTTTCTTCCCATTACAGGAAGTAGGATGGCATGTGAAGTGGTATAATTCTGAAATAATTCTTTTTTTTCTATGATAAAATGTTTTCTTATGTCATTTCCTTATACACTGGATTTCCTTTGTGGTATTCAGTGGAAAAGCAAATCCTTCAAATGAAGAAATATCAGTCTTCCCCTTTCACAGAAAATCAATGTCCTTTGTGGTTTCTTCTTCTGCTTATTTAGACTTTGTCAAATGTGTAATATGCTCCAGAAAACCCTTCTGGTGTTCATCAATTATTGTTTTACTACAAGCACAATAAAAAATTAAAATATGCTTTTATTTGACAAATGAAAACTATAACTTGGACATTTTATCATAGTGCACATAAAATGTGAATGCTTGAGGAGTTTTATCAGTGTTTGTGGATTTTTTTTTTTTTCAGAGAAACATACAATAGCACAAATATATCTATTTAAAGGCAAAGAAGTGGGGCTGGTTTCCCCACTAGGAAAAATCACATCTAGTGCAAATGTTTGCTCACCTAGAATTTGAAATACTAGCAAATTAGGTACTAGCAACACTCTAAAAAAGAATATCCTGCTAACAACCTACGATAGGAATATTGCCTCAGGTAACTTCCAACGATTATGTTCATTGTGTTAAATACTCAGTTTCAGAGCAGGGCTTTTTCCTCTGGCTCTTTACCCAATTTACTGCATTCTGAGTTGTAACACCATACCATAATAGAAAGCTACTTTAAGATAAGAAAATGAAATAATTGTGACCTTGTATTAAAGCATATCTAAGTTGTCATCAGCCAGTATATAAAAGTATTTCATGGCAAATAGTGTTTTAATGTTATTGCTCTCTGACTCATAAAAATCTCAGATTGTTTATTTTATGTATAAACTGGGACATGACAGTGCTGATACACAAAATAATAAAAATATAGAGAGGCAAGTTGGATATTTGTTCCTGTAAAATATGATCAAAGGAGTACACTCAAAACAAAAGTCAATAAATACAAAATTTATAAAATACAGGATTTTTGCTTTTTTCTTGTTCACAAAATATCTAATCAGACTTCGGAATTCATGAGATCAATTAAAATATTATCAACATCAGCTTTTTTTTTTTAAAAAAAATGAATATTTATAACAGTATTGAAAATTAGCATATGAAATAAGATAAATTTCTGACCCAGCTCTTCTTCTATTAAAACATTGTAAAAGTAATAATTTTGCACCACATTGAGAAATTCCTAGTATTTTTAATTTGGCTTTTTAAGGTTTCAAGTACTGGGTGTTTTCATGAATAAACAGACAACTAAATTAGTTGACAATGGTTCTTCTCTAGTATATTATTTCTTATGGTCTTATAAAAAGACTTTGGATTGTTTTTCTCCTTGACATTTGATTTCCAGAGAACAAAACAAAAGCTTATATAAATTATTTGAGTATAGTCTAGAATTAATAGTGATGCAATTAAACTAAATAAAGATTGTTTATTTCCTTTCTTACCAGTGATAAAACAAGAATTAATTAAATAAAACTGACCTCTACAAATCTCTGTGATTTTACTAGGGAAATATACATTGAGAAAATAAAAATCACTCTATTCATTAACGTATCAAAACAAAGAAAAAAATATGCCTATTTCTGATTTTTGCTGTAAAAATTTAAATCCAGAGTAGATCATCCAGGTCTATAAGGACATATTTTATTTCACTTTGTAGCATTTGTCGTTATATTCTGAAAGAAAAGCACTGTAATTAATGAGAGACAATCCAAAGAAGAATGTTCAACAATATGATTCATACACTAAGCTTATCAGACATAATTAGGGTGATTCGGCTAAAATTTTCACCGTGGGCAAGTCACACCAACATTATTGTATTACTATCAATAATGTATGATCGTATTACAATCATGGCATGAATTTTTCAAATTTCAACCAAGAAATTATTTCCCACTCTACTTTTTATGTCACAGCAATTTATTAGATATTCCAGAGGAAGTAGCAATCTGTTACGTATTTCTGTTCATAAAAGCTGTAAACAGAGGGAATGATCTCCTTTTTCTTTGTCTTGGTCTCACAAAAGGCTACTCATGGACGTCAGCAAAGCATAAAAGAATAAGAGATAAAAGAATAGTTCGTAGGAAAACGCAATGTGAGATTATAGATAAACATTTCTTATCATATATTCTTAAAAAGCTTCTTTCATGGAGACTTAAGGCCTCTTCAGGTAATCTATTCTGGTAGTTTTTGGGGTTGTGAGCTTAGCTAAGATCACAGTTAGTTTCATATGCTAAGTCTGAAGTACTACTCAATAGTGTTTTGCCTGTTAAATCCCAAACATATCCCACTCTGAAAGGCAATACTTTGGCAGTGAAATGCTATTCAGCTGGTTCTTTGGCTTCCATAGCTGAGAAAAGCCTCAGAGATCTATGCATGTGCAGTTATAAAAACCCCTTGATCTCAGATATATTTTCAGTTTGTACTTTCTTAACTGATACTTTTTAGGTGTGACTTGTGCTTCCGATTATATAATAAAAATCCACATTCTGTGCTTTGATAAAGTAAAATGTGTTGGTTGCATTTTAAGTTTTTTTAGCATTTCAAATATAATAGCCCAAGCCTGAGAACTCATTATCTAGTTCACCATAATAACGAAACCAAATAAAGCAGGCTTGAAGACAAATCCTTTGGTAACAACAGATTTGAGAATCAAGTATTAAATATATATCAATATCAAGTGTTCCACAAAGCTGCAAATTAGATCAGAGATTGGTGGTAACACACGCCAGAAAAAGGGGGGGAAGCTTTTCTAAGTCATTCTCCAGTGCCTGTTTGGCAATGAGCAAGCAATGGTGACAAAACCCATATACTTTCACCTCATTACTTTTATTCTAGCCTCAAAGTGTATCCATCCCGTCATTTGCACAGATGACATTTCTAAAAGCTACCGTTTACATTCTATCACGTGTAGTTCATAAGCTAGTATTTGAAATGTTCATATTCCTTAAGAAACCTTTCTCTATTAAGGTATAAAAAAGAAAAAAGGGGTTCAATAAAATCTGTCAAACATTTTTTATACTTAAACATTGTTTATTATGTGCACTTCCCATTCCACACACATACACAACCCCATTTTGGGGAAAGGGGAAAAACACTCCTAGGACATGTCTGAAATCTGAAATCTGAGCAGAAGCATGATGAGTTATTTTAAGGTGATTTTTTTTTTCATTGTTTTACACAAATCATACCAATTTATAAAAAAATTAAAAATAAATCATACCCAATCTATGTCGCTTAAAAGATTCACTTGACATTTCCATTGGTGGGTTCATCTGGAGAAAGGGTTATAATCACAGAAACATAAGAATAGTCACATTGTTTTCACATATCCTGTGTCTGACAGTGTCTTGTCGTGTTGTTGAAGCTTGTGAAATGAGTACAGGATCAATGGTATTTCTCACACTACCCATCAACATATAGATCAGGGGGTTTCTGAGGTGATGTTTGGATGCAACATTAAATTATAACCCTTAATTTATGTTTTGTTGGTACATACAATTCCCTTAAAATAGTTTTTATATATGTATTTTTACCTTTATATTCTGTGGCAATGACTTGTTCAGGAATGTCCTGTGAATAAAAGCAATCTCTTTGTTCCTTTATAATATTTTGGGGGGGGGATTTTTTCTCATTCCTAGGCTATCATTAGAGAATAGTTTCTCCCTTTTCTATATTTTCATTTGTGTCCATGTTGTTATACGTAACTTTCATGAAGTACCTTCCAATAATTATTTATTTAATCAAAACTTAAACAAAACATTGATTATCTGTGTAATCTTTCTCTGCACCTCCTTGAGTTTACTTTTGGGATAGAAAGAAGTGAACTACATACAAGACACTGCTATAGAAAGAGTTAAAACAGTGTAGTGGTGATTAATATTTTCCTTTTTTTTTTTAATTCTCCTGAAAATCTTAGTATTTAGTGTTTGCTGACTTGACTGTTACTGAACACAAAGCTGATGATTTCGTACAAGTATCCAGGTTTTCTTCCTGAGTTGTGAAATTATGTATCTTTAAGTCTGTGTGTGTATGTGTCTTTAGAGATGCTATTATTGATGTTGACCATTATATGTAATAATTTGTAGTGAAAATTTGAAAACGAAACAAGACCAAGCCCCAGATTTGCTATTCCACTCTACAGGAAAATGTCATCTCTCAAACTACTCCAAAACAAGGTCTTCCCTAGGAAAGACTATGTATGATTTTGCTGCTCCCTGAGAGCTTATGGATAGAAGAGAAAATATCTACTATTCTGAAGGCAGATGAAGAAATACCTTCATCAGCTTAAGCAAACCTACTTGATTTTGCAACAGGCAAAAATTATGTCCACATTCAGTACAACTGAGGCAGGTTCAGCATTCAACCCCTTATCTGCCTTTTAATATTGAGCTGTGCAAACTTGTGTCTAACAATGTAAGCATTTCTAACACATACAGGCAAGTTTAAGATAGGATAACTGAGTGGAAGTTTACAAAACACATCTTGCCTCTGCTTGCCTGTTAGTTCTGCCTTGGCCTGGGATGTGTGCTTGGTGATATAGCAATTGGTATTTAGTAACAGCAAGTCAGGAGGTTACTGAGATCATGTACACACTTGAGACTGGGACCTGGACAATGTCAGGAGTGAGTAGTGGCCATGGTATTATGGCTGTAGAGTGACCCGCATCATGATTTGATTTAAGTTTTCTAGACTTGCATGAGCTTGAAGTTAACTCCTATTTTTTAAACCTAAAATAAAGCCAACATTAACAGGCAGAGTTTGGCGAATAGGAAAGGTGTACAAATGTGAGATTTCTAGGTCTCTGCCCAGACTCCAACAACTACACATTTAGTCCTACTTTTCAATAGGCATTGAATTCTTATTAAGGTTAATGAAAATACTGTATATCAGTTGATGTAGAAAGATTCTGCTATAGAAACAGCTTTACAACAAAGGAAGTAGTAGAGGTTTCCAAAGTAAGGTACATATCCTACTGTGACATCTACTAAAAGAGTGTTGCCTGCAGGTTGAAGGAGGTGATCCTTTACCTCTGCTCAGCACTAGTGAGACACGTCTGGACTGCTGTGTCCAATTCTGAGCTTGCCAGTACACGAGAGTTATTAACAGTGGAGAGTCCAAGAGAGAGGAATGAGTCCAGCAAGGGGCCACTAAAATATTGATGGACTGGAGCACCTGACATACGAGGACAGAGATGGGACTATTTATCCTGGAGAAAAGGGGGCGCAGGGGAATCATACTGATATGTATAAATAACTGATGAGAGGAGTAAAGAAAATAGAAATAAACTTTCCTTGCAGGTGGCCAGTGATAGGACAAGAGGCAATGGGCACAAAATGAAATATAGAAAATTCCACTTAAACATAAGAAAGAACTTCTCCATGATTGTGGCCAAACACTAGAATAGATTGTCCTGAGAGGTTGAGGAGTCTCCATCCATGGAGATATTCAGAACTTAACTGCACATGGTCTTTGGCAATCTGCTGTAGCTGACCACAATTGTGCAAATCTAGATGATCTCCAGAGATTCTGTCCAACCAATTATTCTGTGATTCTTCTTCCCACTTGTAGGACATACCCTCAGAAGTGTTGCTTCAGTTGTGCTCATCTGGGCTGTGTTGAAAATAACTTGCTCATTCAATTCTTGTGAATGTGTCAAAATCTCTTGTCAGTTTCAATGTCTTACAGAAGTGCTATGGTAGTGGTGGTTGTTTGGGGCTACAATGCGTGTTTGTTTAAATATTTTTCATGGTAATATATGAGATAGGTGCTATGAGCACCACTGACTTTTCAGATGAAAGGTAAAATAAGCTGGTTTAAAATTATGATGAAACATTGAATTTATCCTGGACGTGAGAGTTTTTGGTATGTGTTGGTGTTCTTGTAAAGCCTTTCAAGCATGAGGTTGCAAGTAAAAGTTCCAGTGCAAATCCTGTAAAATTTTAAATTGATATGCTACAAAGTTTTCCATTTCTGCTTTGGATTTCTGTGTGGCCTGGGCAAAATTGCTGAAGAGTCTATGCCAAACACTTTTTTTTTTTTTAATTTTACTAATAAATATCTAACCAATTTACAGCAAAGTTATATTTGTAGGTGTAGACTACTATCTTTCTTTGATAAAAGAGATTAGGAGCAATATTTCAAATATAAGAATTTCTTTTTTTTTTTTTTCATTTTGGCTCTTGACAATAATTTTTTTTTAAAAATCAACAAGAGAAAATACCTATTAAAATTTATGAACACTGAGTGGACAGCCTAGATAGTTCATGTTTGGACAATTTTATTTGGGCAGTGTTCCTCAGAGTGACATTTATAGCCATCAGCACTTAGATTCCACTTTCAAGCCAAACTGAGAGTGTCAGTAATTGGTGAACATGCTGCCATGTAGTAATTCATGAAGCAGAGCTGTCAAAAAAACAGCATTACAGTTTCCAGAAAATTTCTTTAAAAAAAAAGTTTTTTGTTCTGAATCAGCCCAAAATGAACAAACAAAAATAATTAGAATTTCCTGTGAGCTGGAAACTTCCCAAAATTTGCAGCTGCTCAGTGAAATGAGCCCTGAGCTGTGATACTGGCAAGAAGGCAAAACCTGTCAAACTGCATGCACTGATTGTAAGATGCACAGTGTTGACTCCCTTCTCATAATTGCCTCATGTATTTCTAGCATGGTACCTTGACCTTTCTCCTTTCCATGACTTCACATGCCAGACAGAGTTAGTTGATGGTTTGTTAATCTGGTAACCAGCTGCTCCTTGCATGTGGGTCAAAGGACAGGCAAGAAGCCAGGGGTCTGCACAATGGCTTGAGCAGCGCTTTTCAGGAAAGGGTATATGCTGAAAATACCCCTTAGAAGACATACTATTTGGCTTCTGTGTGTCTTAAAACCTCTCTTATGCAACCACATGTGACTCTCCAGTTGCGCTACATCATCTGGTACTCTAATTGCTCTCTCAGCACATAACTTGATGCAGCACATCCTCATGAGCTGAGGAAAATGAAATTTAATGAGCTGAAAATACACATTTAGCTGAGGAGGTGAGGGAGTTCTGCATTTTGAGTTATTCTCATCTAATATACTAAACTTTGAACCTTGAACTGAATGTGGGGTCATTTTATGGGGCTGAGGTATTCTTACAATAAATAAATTATTCTTACAATAAATGAATTATTATTTGTGGCAGGTGCACCCACACCCTTGGTCTGAGAAACTTCCAATCACTAAGCTGCAGTGATGCTGGGCAGCCTCCAGAGAAGCTGCTAGAAACCTCTGGAAAATTCTCACTAGCACTGGCCAAGCCCACTGGCACTTGTACATGCCTGGAAAGCGGGTCTGCAGCCAATAGGAGTTGATATGACCATATGTGACAAGAGCTCAGATTCAACTAAGGGTGTAAAAGCAGTCCTGCTTGGGGGGAGTTTGAGTCAGTTCTCCTTGGAGCAGTAGGTCTGCAGTTGGGACGTCAGGCTCTCCCCTTAGGCTGGGAGGCCACCTAAGGAAACTCCTTGACATTCAGAGTCCTCACCTTTGTGTAGGTGAGTGTTTACGCATTCCAGATTATTATTCTAAGCTTAGGAGTGCTAGAATGTAGTGTAGTAATTAATTTCTCCAACCAACATCCAGAACCTGTAAACTTGTCTGAGCTTCCATTTGTCAATATTTTTAATAAACCCTGTTGAACTATATTGGCTGGTTAAGTGAGATCAGGGAAGCTCTCATGACATTCTTTTCTGACAAAGAATCTTTTCCTGACAAAATTTTGTTTCCTTAGAAAATTATGAACATCTGTACTGCCGAAATTTAACCAGGTTCAATGGAAGGAGAAGCTAATAGTATCAGCACCACATGTAGGAAGAATCAATACTGTTCAGGGTTTTTGGAACCAGGAGGAAAGGACAAGAAGCATCTATAAGATAGAAAAATTGCACATTTATAACATATGCACCTCTTGATTATCCCATTAAAGTTAATTATATTATTTTATGGTCATTTAACTGAAGAAATATTTAGGAAGCCATTTTTAGGATGTATTTGTATCAAGAGAAGGTGCTGGCTAGGGGAAATAGAGTTTGGGAACTACGAACCACAAACTACATCCATGACCTAAAAAACACAGTGAACCTATTAACGTGAAAAAAAAATGGAGAAGTCAAGCCTGGTTTCATGAGAAAAGGAAGAGAACACCACAATAAAACACATCAGATAAACCGTCTAAGGTAGCCTGATGGGGTGATCTGGATAAAGGGAAAAGAAAATTGAGCTTGATACAAAGGGCAGAGAGGAAGCAGAGAAGGAGCTAAGGGAAAAGGGAGAACAAAAAATGGCCTCAAAGCACATTCCTTTATTCTGATAAACCTCGCTTTATCGAATTTCCTAAGTTAGTCTAAGTTACAGAGCTGTAAAAGACACAGGAGTTATGTGGCAAATTAAAACATGTGCAGTAATATTCTTTAAGACTCACAAATTTAATTTCTGTGTTTCTAAATGAACTATGATATATTTTTCTCTTGTATCATACACATTTTTAACACATCAGCTATTCAACATTTCTTAATACATCTACCTTGAACTTTTCTGTTCTGATACCACATTTTTTAAAAGATACGTAATTACTACCCCCATTTCTGATATGCCAGACTGAAACTTTTGCCTTTCAAAATTCAACCTTGCACCTTTAGTTTTCTTAATGCTCCCCTTATTGTCCATTCATCATAGTCTTGATAGAGAACTTTGAATTAAAGTAGTTTGATAATACACTGACACAATAATTCTACTTAAATATTACTTTCTTCTTTCATATCACGTGTGGCCTATGTTTCATAAAATATGGTTAAGATTCAGAAATGTTGTTCCAGAAAGATTTATTAGGGAACACTCTAAGGGTCTTTTTGGTGCAAATCTGTGATACACCATGGTGCTCTTAAATAGCACAGGGATGAAATGCATATCCAAAGAAATCAGTAGCCTTGTCCTGCTGTTCCACTATCTGACCTGAACACATGTTTCTAACAGGAAATATTTTTTCTCTGGTCTGAAATATTCTATTAGCTTCTGAGCACTTGCTTCAAAATCCCTATCGTACCCTGTTTTTGCTGAGGAAGCAAAAAATGTCTCTGAAGTCAGGCCACCTAAAAAGCAACAACCAGGCATCCGAGGGGCATCCATAATTTCTGTGTCAGTTTTAAACGATTTAAAAGTATGAGACTTGCAGCTCAAATCAGTCCAACAGATACTGGATGTGCAAAATAGTCAAACATATATGAGATAGACTTGCTGAAATTATTTCTGCATCATACAAAGCTGTAAATCTGTTTACATGATTAGAAGTAAGATTTTGGCATTTCCATTTGAAGTTTTAAAATCCAGAGTGTACTTGCTAGAGATTCAGGGTGTTATAAATAAATGACCTTCGTTAAGCCTGCAATTATTAGTTTTAGCCACATGCCTTTATAGTTTCCTGCTCAAGCAGGGAGAGTTCCTGAAATTTGATTGTAGCTTTGATCCTCGTTTACTGTTTTGTTCTTGGACAAGCCATCAGTCTTTGGGTTGAAAATTGATAGAACCCTCTCATTTGTAGTCCCTGTAGAGTTTATTTGTGAAGCAATCATGATGACACAGGCAATCTATCATCACAGTATTTTAAGCATAGCACCATTTAAGCAGTCCTTAAATATGTCTTTGGGAGATGTGATTAGTTACCCAATACAGTTTTAAATAATCCAGATTTAAAAAAAAACCACCAAAGCCAAACAACAAAAAACTGAATAAGAACGCACAGCATTTATCCTCGAGAGTTCTTATGTGTACATCCCAGTGGGTCGCCTGTGTTTAGTTCTGCCCATTGCTCTTGTTTTGGGAAAAAATGACTGAAAGTAGGTAGAACTTTGATGCTTATTATATTTACAAAAAATAAACAAAATCCTCTTTCTTTCTACATAAGAAGAATCAATTGGCTGGAGGCCATTTCTTTGCTCAGATTCCAGGACATGTTCTAGCCAGCACTTATCCCAAAGGTCTTTTCTCAGGGTACTATTAAAGTCTGCACGCATTTTTACCCATGTGTGTCCTTGGTACTTACGTCTTTATTTTTACAAACAGGAATAGCTCCAGCTGATAGCATTAGGCATTTTGAAGCCAACCACCATTTCCATAAGCTTTCCCTTCTGCTTTTAGCCTCAGTGATAGGCAGTCATTACTCTCCCAAGCTTCAATACGATTTAACTCAGTTTCAAGAATCAAAGAAGGAAACGACATGTGTATGTGCAGGTTAATTTATATGGGGAAAATATTAACAAGAATATGTGATAATAGTAATATATTTAGCAGAACAAGGGGGGATAATGATAAAATAAATTACTTCACTCTTCTTGTCAAAAGAGGTATACTGAAACTTAAGCTAAAGCCACTGTGGTCCGTTGAAAGAAAAATGGCTTTGCTCTTCACTGCTCCACAGAAATATTGCAAACATTTCCTGAAAACATGAATTTTCTTGCACAGATAAGAAACTGTAGGAAGAGGAAATGTAGAGTTCGTTTTCTGAAAATCATCTTCAGGTACAGTTGTAATATAAACTCCTAATAGACTAAACTTAGGAACAACTTATTAGGGTGGAGCATGGCCAGATACCTATGTAATGAACAGAGATACTTTATGAAGATCGTTTGGTAAACAGCTGTTAATCAGCTGCTCCTAAGGGTACAATCTAAACCCAGTCCTCAGTTTGCTCCCTTAAAGTAGCAAAAAGTGACAAGAAATTAAATGATCACATCAACAGCACAGAAATTCAGAAATATCTGCTCTTCCAGCCCAGTGTTTTAGATGATGCAACTTTCAAGTGGGAAGTTTAATTCTAGTGCCTAGCTCTCACATATATATTATATAAATTCTGAACTTTTTTCCTCACCATCAGCATCTAACAGATGTCTTTGCTGTGGTTTTCCTTTCTTCCTAAAAATAAAAAAAATAATTGTACTTATTAATGACTTCTACCTATGCCATATTATTTTAACGGGCTATTATCTAGTGACGGAGAAGTTACAGAAGAAGAAACCATTATGCAGGTTCCTCTGTCACGTGCAGCATATTATAATGGAAACTACTTTCAGTGCAAAGTTGAAACCTATGCTTACATACTTAAAATCACAATACTAAAGAAAACAAATCCAAAAAAGTCTGCAGCTCCAAGTAATTAAAAAAAAAAAACAAACCCAACCCAATTTCAGTCTCTAGGTGTTACTGTATACTCTTTTTACTTTGTTTGATAATGTATGCATAGTAGTACAATCCGGGAGACCCTAACAGTAGTGATGCACTCAGGAAGACCATCATAGTCCAAACGCGATCTGTATAAATTGAACTTGATCCATATCCACATTATAAGTAACTGTTGCCCCTCCAGCCTCAACACTGCCAAGTGATAAATGCCAATCAAGGAGCAAGGAATAACCAGAGGCAGATTCTCAACTAAGATCCAGCACACTGGAGAACAGCATTAACAAACTTTTCTGTCAAAGAAGTTTAATTAGGAAAGAAAAGAAGCTATTATCTCGGTAAATTGGAAATCACCAACTGCTCTTGATATGATGTCACAAGATCCCTGAATACTCTTTCTGTACAGGTATAATTATGTAGGATGAACAACACAATACACAGGAACTGATTATTAATTGCATCTTATAACAGCCAAAGGAGAAGTTGAAGAAACCACAAAAATACTGCCTATGAGAGGCAGCTAAACAGAACTAATACATTTTCTAATGCATTAGTAATATCTAATTGCTTTTTGGGACACTCCAGTATTTTCTGAGACATGTCTGTAAGAATCAGAAGCAGTACTGACATATTTCTTGGTCTTACTTCTTACTTCTCTTCAGAGAAATGTCTGAAAACAGCTTAGTTCCTGTTCTTGCAACAGCTAAGCTGTTTCCTTTAGCAGTGATGGGACTCACTTAAAAATAAGATTGTTAGGCGGCGAATTTGGACAGCAAATTTATTTCTCAGGGAAAACAATTCATGCCCTTGACTAGGAGGGAGAACAAAGAAAGATCAAAACGGTCTTACAGGCAAACTCTGTGATTCAAGACTGGAAGAGAAGGCTGTGCCTGGAATTGGGTACATCTGCCTTTTGGAATGCACTCTTATGTGCATGCGTGTGTGTGAGGGTTCACAGGTATTTAAAAATACTCCTGTCTTTTCTGTGTTCAACAATAACAAATGACCTTGTGTCAATGGAAGAGAATTTAATAATTTCCAGCTTCATTGACCTATTCTTTGCCCTGCATGTATACCACATAATGTTTCATAGTAGACACTGCTGGAGGAAAATAGATTAGTTATTCTTCATGTTCAGCCTTTATTTTTCAAATCACAGATATTATTCACTGTATCAATTTAATCACTACAGGTTTTACTGTATTTTGACCCATGCTCTTAAGATAATGTTGACAGCTGCTGTTTTAATTAAAGTGTGGACAGAATGAGATACATAACATCAGAAGATGCAGACAGAGGAAAAATAATAGAGCAAAAATAAGAAACGATGGCAAGATTCTTCAAATTATAATACGTAGAGTTAAGAAATACCTTGAGTCATGCTCAACAAACAGCAACAATATTTCATTTTAATTCATATCAGAGAAGAAGACCAAGCCTGAAAGTGGAACATTCACATTTTGTCAGACAAACACATCTGATATCTTGGCTAAGAACAAAAACAAATTTTTCACTGTTTAGCAGCTGCTGCTAGACACATAGTAGACACAGTCTTTTTGGTGTACAGAGGGTTTTTTTATTTCTCGTAAGTTGTCTTTAAACAGATTTTTTTACACCTCTCAACTTCTGTCCTTTACCAATAATCCTATCCGGATTTCTAGGAACCTAGAAGAGTCTATATTATTGTGTATTTTTGTGGGAGGTGTTTAAGACTTTGCAACAACCTCTGTTGTTGTGATCATCATATTACATAAAGCCGTGCAAAAAAAATATCATGTTTATTCTGTATCGTCAATGGCAAACTGAATATCTAGAAAAATATCACTTGGACTGAAAGAAAATCAGTATGTGAGCTGTGGTAAGCCACGATCAAGAAGAATTAAGGCTGTCTGTGACTAACCACCACCACAGAAAATGTTAATATATAAGGTCTTTCTTATGATTCATAAGACAGTACAGAGAATATGTTCTGTTTTACACCCACTTTCTCTCTTTTCTGACAGAAACATTAAATAATATAAAACCCCACAAAAACAAGCAAACAAACAAACAAACAAAACCACCCTACCAATAAAATAAAATAAAGTGCAATGGGCTGTGACAAGGCTTTTATAGATGTAAAAAATTATGCTAAAAATGTTTAGAAATCTAGAGTTTAATTTATCATTTCCCATCCAAACACAAGATTTGGACATATGTGTTGAGGCAATATTAAGCTTGATATTTGAAGAAGATAAGTATCTTGTTTACAGTAGTAGCAAACAGCTGTTAGAAAGATAAGAAAATTCTGTTACTGTGGAAGGAATGAGATCTCCTAAAAAGGATCCTTATAATGATTAAGTTATTATTTACTAGGTGGGTCTTTGCAGTCACAAGTGACCACGCCTCTTCACCACAGTTATTTCTTGTAAACTCTTTCACGGGCACCCCCTTGCCGTGGGGAAAGAGCTTGCGTGCCCTTGTGAAGTTGAGAGCTATGCTGGTGGGGGCATATGCCTCCGGTAGGGTCTCCCAAGCCAGACAGGTCTCAACTGAAGGGTCAGACAAAGTGTGTCCACGGGCAGGATGGGCTCACTAGCCTTCGGGCAACCATCCTAGGAGAAGGACAACTCTAACTCCAAACCCGGGCAGATGGAGCTCCTTTAGCCCTGTAAGGCCATCCATCTAAGAGAAGGATACTCTAACCAAACCTACGACCTGAGGACTTCGCTGTCACCGTCCAAGCTCGCTAGGCCCTGGCAGATGAACCTCAGGTGTAAAGGGTGGGGCCAGTCTCGCGCACGCTGCGCCTCACCTAAAAAATCCACCGCGCAGGCTTGAAGGGTGTACTCACGTTTAAAGCCCTTCCCAAATCTTTGTCCGCGAAGCCAAGCCATGATTTCTTGTAAAACAAAAAGAGAAAACTAAGGCCAAAACAGAACACTGAATTTTTATGTGGCAGATAATTTTTTACATAGGAAAAATGTTAAGGATAAATATATGGGAAAGCTGAATAGGCTGTTATCAGCAACTGGTCATGGATAAAACCTGAGTTGTATGAAATGTTTACCTTAAGCCAAAGGAAGATATAAATTCTTTTTTTAATAATCTGTTTAGGCATTTGTGGAATGTCTGCAAAAGCATATGTTTTAGGATACCTTGGAGACAGTATGTCTAAAGCTTAATAAATAACTATTCACACATTTTTCTGCTTAAGTGAGATTTTGCTTTAAGCTGCAAGTTCTCTTCTTATACTTAAGGCAAATAATAATAGCTGGATCAGTGATACAAAATGTGGGAGTTTTGAACAGTGTTCACAAACAAGCTAGTGAACTAATCAAGAGCTGAACATATCTTCCCTAATTCTATTAAACTATTTCCCTCAGCCTATTTGATTTTCAGAATTTTTTTTTTCTTTTAGAATTGGAAAAATGACAAGGTCTTATGGAATTTTTAATTGTTGCAGCTGATTTCTTTAGTCTTCCCTTTGAATAGAATTTTCTGAACATAATTTAGTAGATTATAATTTTAAATCTCAAAGGCAAGCCTAGAGAACTTCTGCATAAATAAATTTGAACTAAGAATTTTATGTTTTTCTTATAAAGACATTTAAAAGTCTCTGAAGCCTTTACAATATTTATATTTAACTGAGGCACTGAGCTCTTATTTGAATGTTTAAAAAGAGGTTATAAATAAGTTTAAGCAATTTAGTGGTGTACATTTTTCTTAGGTAATATCTTTTATACAATACTTTATTGACTTTAATAAGTGTGAAATGGTGGGAGCTATAATGAACAGCTTATGCTTGAGTGTACAAGGACCCTAGGTGTTTATAAATGACAGGTCTACAGAATACTTATGAATGAAAATGACCCCAGGTAACTGAACACTGCTTGTGCTGCAGGTGTATACACAGCCAAATAATGAAATGAAACCTGTGGAGGACTCTCAACATACTTTATATGAAGTAATTTATGGTTACTGCTGAAGTAATGGAATTGACACTTAGATTTCCTGTAGATCCGTTACAGGCTACAGCAGAAGTTGTATCTAAAGCAAGACAATAGAATGCTATTTTTAAAATATAACATATAACATGTACATGGTGTGTAAAATTTGGTATCTACAGCAATGACAGTGATAGACTGCCTACTAGATTCATAAGTTTATTTGACACGGAGCACAGTACCATACGAAACAAACCTTGTTTTTCTACTAGAAATATTCAGACGCACTAATAAATACTCATTACTCATTCATGTGACCTGACATGAGATGGACTGTTTTTCAGAGACTGAATTATATATGTGTGCTCAACTTGTCAGCTTGCTAGGCAGAATCACTGCCATGAGAATGGTTACATTTTCTCTTTAATAAGTAAGCATTGTACCATTGTCCAAAGGCAGGGAAAAAACCTCTTCTCTCCCAAACAATAGCCCTGAATAGAATATCGAAACAAAAAAGCCTTCCTTTGTAGGCTTCACCTACCTACATTTCTCTACTCTTTTCCCGTTATGAACATTCTTTCATATTTCCTCCTTTTCAGGCTGTACATAGAACTGATTGTCACTCTTGCTGAACTGCTCACTGTGGTTGTGCAGCAGCACAGATCGCAGCCAGTGATCTCAGTTAAATGAAGACTAAATGCCTAGATTCAGGTGAGACAGCTCGGGTCAGTATGCTGGCAGAAGACCTGCGAGCTGAAAGTCTTTGAGCTTGCAAAGAACTGCAGGGACTCCCCTGAGAATCAAACAGTTTTATACAAGTGAATCAAGGACATGACCGTAATGAGACAATTCAGTCACTGGGTGTTCTACACTTACACGCTTCCTTATTTTTTTCCTCAAAAAATTTTTTTTTTTCTTTTTCTGTTTTCATATAAATTCTCTAGTCACAAACTCCTCAATACTGCAAATGTTTGGGCTGCCAGAATCTCAGAGTTTTTTCTAGACGTGATAAAAGTGCATGATGCAGAATGTGTCATGCATAGAAACATATGGCCTTTCTAATATGAAAGCTGTTGCTGCTCCATTCAACATCTTGCAGGGACCTCTCTGTTTGCCGACTACTACAGAGCACAGCTGTTCATATACCAGGCAATGGCCAACGGCTCCGGGATCCTTCCATCTCTTTCAGGGACCCCCAAATCATCCAGTCACCAGATCACTTCTATGCTGGCTTCATCACTCTGGATCCTTTATTTAGGCTGTTTGACAAGTAGAAAATGAGGTAAAAGCAGACAAGACCAAACCAAACCAACCCCCTTCCTACTGACTAGACAGGTACCCATTATAGAGTAGACACAGAGAAGTTCAAGTTATCTAGTGCTCTCCTTACATTAGACAGAGGTAATTTTTTTTGTGCTTATTATTAACCTTCCATCTGGCATCTATAGGACATTCACACTCTATAAGTGGTTGTGCTTGCTAATCAGATGCTTATGCTGCTCCAACTATTAGAGCTGCCAGGAAGCAGCAAGAGCAGGCAGCTCCTGCAAGCACGGGTGACTTGGAGGCAAGGCAGTGGTGGCAGTGCAGGGACCACACTGGATGGACACAGGCAAGCAGGTCTGGCAGTGGTCATTGGGTTCAGCCAAGAGTCCAAAACATCAGGCAGGTCTGTAGTGATGAGGCAGGTCCAAGCTCAAGCTAAAATATTACAAAATCCTGTCTGCAAGTTAGCCTCTGGCTCGGAGTCAGGGAGGCACAGGACTGGCAAAGGCATACTTGCAGTATTGTTCAGGCAGAGATCAAAGGCAAGAGCCTAAGCTTAAAAGCAGCTGACTGGCACAGGGGGACAGGTCACTCCTGGGATTTCTCATGGCCAGAGAGAAGCATCTTCAAAGCTGGCCCTGAGCCCAAGCAGATGAATCCTGGGGTCTGCAGGGAAGGTACTCAGGGCCCTGAAAACATCCAACTCTTTCAAGAACTGGATATAAGACAGTATTAATGCAGATCGGATATAAGTAGGTCAACCACACCTACCTTGCTTTTCCTAGTGGTACATGTGCCTGGTATTTGGCAGGCCACTGAGCCACAGCATCCCTTTTCCTTTTTACTCAGCCATCAGCTAAACATCCACTTGTCTTGATTTCAGGCTCACATTGGAGTGTTGTTTACGTACACTGCTGTCATTGTTGATAAGTCACTTAAGACTCAAGTCAGCTTGCAAAAGCATTCTTTTCTTCTTTTCACAACAAAACGTAAGTCAATGTTTCCTCAGAAAACAGTAATAGACAGGTAAGTGAAAGGAATGGGTATAAGCATGTATGCGCATGTTTGTGAATATGTGGGCATGCGTGTATGTGTTTTAATATGCATTTAAACATAATGTACATAATAATAATAATATACACTTAAATATGCATAATATATAAAGTATCTAATATAAATACATATTTTTAATATATAATAATATACATTTAATGTGTTGTAATATACATTCTAAAGTAATTATAGATTACTTTAAACTCCCCAGTAAACTCTTACATCTGAGGAACTGAACTTTGATGACAGTGTAAGCTATGTTGATAACGCTAGATTATTGTGCTGACATCACAATCTTTATCACATACACAACTTTAACAAATCATAATTAATGATAGTACCTATTCTTCATTTTTAAATCATTTGGTATATGTGTTTAAGCCTTTCTGAAGAACTCTCTTTTTCATTTTCAGGAGAAAATGAAGGTGCTATCTCATAACTTGTTTTCTGTACAGAATTGCCCATAGACAGCGGGGTCTTCAACTCCATGGGGGACTGGTTACCTGTAGCCTATTGCAAGGCAGGGAGGCAGCAAGGGCAACACCTGAGGATGTGAGCTCATGGCAAGAGAGATGTGCAAAACAGGGGATTGAAAATTTGCCTGCTTCCTGTTAGACTTCCAATTACATTCTCATATTTAATTTCTTATCAAAGCTGAACACAAGCCCCATGATGATTTGCTCAAGCCTATGGATGTAGAGATATATTCTGTCTATGCTCAGTCTCTTGTTTTCTTCCAGAATGCATTAAAAGTTCACAGCTATCTATCTGAGGAAACTGGCATATATTTTGATTTCTTTTCCCTTAGCTACCAGAATTAAGAGCTGCACTGCTTTCCTTCTGTGTTTATACCTTGCTTGCTCAGATTCTATTGTACCATTTAAATGAAAAAACTACTATCAAACATACTTAATGCTTATTTATAATTCAGGTAAAGGTCATAAATGCTGGACTTTTCTTTGTTGTTTTGTGGTTTTACTCTGTCAGGTTTGGATGTTTAAAAAAAACCAAGTGGAATATTTGCATAAATAGGGATTAGAAAGTAGGCTGGATGCACAGAAAAATACTGCTTCATCATTAGATTCAAGCTTTACAGCACAGCCAAATAACTGAGGAAGAATATGATAGAGGAAAATCTGAAGGAAATAGATGATTTTCAGTCCACACAAGAAGAGAGAATCAAATTAACAAAGGAAATTTAAATTATCTTTCTAGAGAGAGACGGGATTTGAGAACAGAGGCGAAGTTTCAAGCACATGGACTAGAAAAGGTACCAAGGTCCAGAACTATACTAACATTTGTGGACAGACTGAAGTTGACATAAGACAGAAAAAACAAGAATGAATTTCAAGGGTAGTTTATTCAACGAGACAAACGTTGGAGAGAAGCTGAAAAAGGAAACAATGAACTTGAAGGAGACTATATCTATTCTGTGGACAGTAAAGACAGAAACTGGAGCTCAGGAAAAAATAATTTCTTCATTGGTTGTGTGGAATTTCCTGAGAACTTGGCAATGGCTGTTATTTACACCAGTTTTGCCTTTGTCAAGAGTCCTCCCAATATGTAACTGTCCTAAAATGGCCAATTTGAACAATGTGTGGTGTTACGTAATAGAACTCAAGGCAGCAAGGTAATAAATTATTCTGGATCAGAAATTCTGCTACATTTTTGCACTTAACATCTTATCTACTCTTTTAGTAATTATAGATCATTTCCGTTTTAAAAATAGCATGTTCCTTATACCATTATGCTAAGTACCTGCAATAACATTCGTCATTTAATCTGTGTTCCTCGTGTAATCTTGTGACCTAAAGTTCTCATAGAAAAAAAGCAATCTATAACCATACATTAACTAGACCATTTTAATTTAAAAAATCAAGATCTATTATATAGGGGAGCATCTGGACTAAAATAAGTATAGCTTTTGACCACAGAAATCCTGAAATATTACAATCCCTAGTAAAAGACAACTGCACTCTAATTAACATGCTCTGTAATTGAAGTCTTGTTATGTATCAGTGGATAAATGAAGCTTAAAATGGAATCAAGCAAACAATATGGGAGAAAACCCCATTTGCACTGCTTAGAAAAGTAAATCTCTGATATCTCTGATGGTAACAGCTTGTATACTCAGAAGGTCCAAGGTGCCAGGACAAGGAGAACCTGTTGCTTGTCAACCATACCCAGGGGTAATTTATTTTTCCCAGATGTCTGGCAGAGCTTGAATTTCTAGCAGATTTTAAATTAAATTTTGACTCTGTGTTGTCCTTTCTTTACTACCACTGACATTAGCTAACATGATAGATTAAGAATTCCATGTCAGCCGCAAGAAATTTTGGTCAGAGGGATGAAATACACAACACTGTGCTGTCAGGTTCGAAACCTAAAAATGACTCTCAAAAATATTGCTTTTTAAAAAAGGGTAATTAAATCTGAAAAACTGTCTAACAGGGAGCCACTGTTACCTTTTATGTTTCTGTGCACACTACAAGTGTCAATTGTAAGTATGTAATACCGTATTACAAACATCTCCCAAGTAGGGATAAAAAAAAAGGAATACTCTGCAGCTGTGGATGACTTTATTTGATCTTATGATCACAAACTTTAGCAGTCATTCAAGGCACAGAAAAAAAAAACTGGATAAAGTCTAGCAGATGCAAGAACAGGTTTTCAGGAGACAGGCAATAGGGTGTTTAGAGAAAGTTGCTCATTTTCCTAAGAGGTAAAGTAGGTCAATAAGAAAAAAAAAAAATAAAAAAAAGGTCTGCCTCTTTTTTGAAGAAATTTCATGCACAGGTAAGGTAGTTACCTACAAGGGAAATAAACTGAGCTTGTAGCTTGCAGCCATGAAGATATACAAGTGTAAGAAATCCTTCTTTCCTGTAGCAGCCCTAAAATTATCTTTGACACTGATTGGACATGACACCTTGCACAGTAAACAAAGCTATGATTACTTATGTTTTCTTCAAAAAACAAATCCAATTCCCTAAGGTATTTTTAACGTAACCCTAGGCCCAGCCTGTTCCACAGTAATAACCCTTTTGTGGGGCAGCTTTGCTCCTCAATATTTGGAGACTACAGCTGAGGAAACAACCTGATCATGTCAATGTAGAGAATTTGGAAAGGCTGGTTAAAGAGAGGGAAATATTGATTCCTTTCCTGGTTTGCAGAAGTTTCCAAAAGAAAAAAAAAAAAAAAAATAAAAAATTTGCAACAAATGGAAGATATGTCTTCTAGGAGATTTTGAGGTTTTTTGGACAATGCATTAAAGATTAGCGTGCCATTGTTTTGCGGCACTTTGAAACAAAAGCATGTAATTTTTGCTGCTTTACTTATGTTACCTATTAAACTTACCTATTTCAGTGCTTACTAAAAGCTTCATTTGGTGGTGTGGGGGAAAGTCTTTTTACACATATGTAGGCTTTAGTCTGTGTTAAGAGTTTAAGTGATGCATCAGCTTCATCTGAGCATAATTTTCTTTGAAACCAAACCTTAAATCCCTGCTGATAGAATCTGAGAGAGAAGTTTAGTCCTTGAGACTGAGGGTGGTGAGAAAGGCACAAAGGTGAAAAAAGACATGGCAGAAAATCACAGCATCAGTGATAGAGGGTCTTTCACAAAGGATGAGGGTGAGTAGTTGAGAGCAGCAGTAGAGCATTGAGAATAATCAGAGAACAGCTGGAAAGGGCAAGAGAGACCCTGGAAGTCAGGGAGCATTAGAGATAGTTTAAGTCTGTCAAAACCTAGGATACTGCTTCCTGAGATTCCCAGGAGAAAAGATGGGAGTCGGGATTTTCTCAAGTGATTTGTGTTTTAGGGGAGTTGTATTTTCAAAAAATCTCAGAAAGTCAGTTTTCCTTCCAGTGCATGATATGTATTTGGAATTTGGGCCTAAGGGTTGTGCCCATCTGTCCGGTAGAAACTGTTTCAAATGTGCTTGTGGGTCTGCAGACAAATTTTAAGTTTCCGGAGTGGATATAGAAAGACCATCACCGTTACGTCGGGGAGTAACACCTCAAGGGTGCTCGTTCTGGACACCTGTTCATGCTTGGTGAATAACCTACAGTGAGAAGCATCCTGAGCTCACACAAAAAATACTTGTCGCAGTGAATTAGAGAGCACTCAAGCAGCAATGATATGCCCTCATTCTGCGTCTCGTCACTGGCAGTTACGTGCACTGAACGACTTAATCTCCATTATAAAACAGTAGACACAGCTTTTTAATTTTCCAGGCTTCTGACCGAGGAGGAGTAGGCCCAGGGACTTCCCAAGCAGTTTGCTTCCACAGAGGAATTCACTTTCACCAGGACAGAGAGCACAGCTATGACACCCACCCTTCCTGTGATCCTTGATTTAGAGAAACACTTTATACCCCCGGCAAAAATTCACTGTTTGTTTGAGATTAGCACTGCTGTTCTACTGAAATCTCCCCGGGAAGCAGAGAATTCAGTGAGAGGAGCCACTAGCTACTCATGGCATGTCTTTCTGCCTCCCCTACCTGGAAAGGACAGAATGACTAAAGCCTTGGGTTTTGATGTTCATCGTTCAAAATGAACAAGTTATGTGTGAAACCAGGAGATAATGATAGAATTAGCTCAATTTATTTATTGACCAGTAAGAAAACCGTTTATAAAGACTCATTTAATGCTTTCCTTCATAAATTTTCTGAAAAAAATGTATTTGCTGTAAATGAATCATATGTTCCTACAGCTTATCATGCAACAAAGGATTCCTAGCATAAATTCTGAATTTTTGAATATTGTTAATAAATATTTATTCCAGTAGAAATATTTTGTTCAATCATACTCATTTAGTCACTTATTTTTTTAATTCGATTAAGTGCAGTCAGTGACAATTTTATATCAGCCCACATGTTTGTACATTTTTTCCTTCTGTTTCATAGTCTGCTTTATAGGACGGTACACTCTTCGAACTGAGTCTCCTTATGCCTTTCTGCTACAACTATTATGACTGAAAATACTGAGTTCAGCCTTTGAAAAACTTAAACGACAAATACAGAATATTTACAAAAAACAAAGAGGGGAATAAAATCAGTCTTGCAACTTGCTTTATAATATGTTAATAGGTGGCAACTGAAGATTAGTCTGCCCCATTTATTTTCTGAACCACTTCCTGCTTGTGTAATAAAATTGTTCTCCCCTTGTCTATTAGAGAAGAGAGAATTGCCCTCTAATGGCCCCAGTCCTGCAGACAGCTATGTCTTCCACTAACAGTTCCATTAACTTCATTGAAACTACCTGAGTTTACTGACTTAGTTGGATATGCAAGTGACTGGGTGTCTTGGTTTTGCTGGGACAGAAACATAGGCCTGCCACGGTCCGCAGGACAGTAGCAGTTTCAAGTCAGCCAGGGCAGCTGACCCGAGTTGGCTCATAGGTGTATCCCAGACCATAAATATCATGTTCATTATAAAGGATGAAGTTTGGTGAGGAGGGGGGCTGTTCCTGCTCAGGTTCCTTCTGCTCATGAGGACTGCTTTCCTGTTTATTGCGGCCACTGTACATTTCACTGGCCTGAGTATAACTTTGTATACTTTACATTGGCATTTGGTATTAGTTTGGCTGTTTCATTAAATCAATTATCATTTAGAGGACCCTTTACTCCACTCTGTTGAGACCCTGCCTGGAGTGATGTGTCCATCTCTGGAGTCCTCAGCACAAGACAGACATGAATTGTTGGAACAAGACCAGAATAAGGCTACAAAAACTGTCAGAGAGATGGAGCATCTCTGCTATGAGGACAGGCTGAGAGAGTCAGGGTTGTACAGCCTGGAGAAGAGAAGGCTCTGGGGACACCTTATTGTGGCCTTTCAGTACTCAAAGGGGGCCTATAAGAAAGATGGGGACAGTCCTGTTGTGACAGGACAAGGCATAATGGTTTTAAACAAAAAGGGGAGATTCAGACTAGATATAAGGAAGAAATTTTTTATGATGAGGGTGGTGAGGTGCCAGATTTCCCAGAGAAGCTGTGAATGCCCAGTCATTGGAAGTGTTCAAGATCAGGATGGATGTGGCTTTGAGCAACCTGATCTAGCACAAGATGTTCCTGCCCATGGCAGAAGGGTTGGACCAGATGATCTTTGAAAGTCCCTTGCAATCCAAACTGTTCTATTATTCTATGATATTTCACTGAAATTATTGTATATCATTTATTATTGTCATTAAATATTACTCAGAGATTCCAAAAAGTTTGCTGTCTAAGAAGCACCTCAAATAGTTGTAACAAAATAGTTCAAAATCTATTTTTAAACGATTTTTTGAAAAAAAAAGTCTACTTAACTACTTACTGTTCTCAAACATATGTAAATCTCTGCATAAGATAACTGTTTTCCTTACTCTTCCATCTACTCTGGTTCCATCCTCTGTACTGACAGAACATATGACCTGCTTTTGAGGATCTTTCTGAATGTGTTCTGTATTGTCCACACAGAGATCAGCAGCACAATGCTATAGAAAACTGCGGCCAGGAGTGCCTAGTAGGATCAGGGAGAGTGGCCTGTTGCACCTGGAGAGGAAGGATGGGGTCATATTTTCACCTGATTCCTGAGAGCACTATTAGGTCTAGGTATCTAGAAACTGCAGTTCTTTTGGATCAGGGTAGGACATAGTCATCTGTCAAAACACAGACATTTCTGTGTACGAACTAGTCACACAAGGCTCATATTATGGTCAATGGAGAGCATCAGCAGAAAAACTCAAGGGAAAATTCATCTTATTCAAAAGGAGAGATTAGTGTATTTTATCAAAATGAATTTTTTTTTCTGCTAACTGTGGAATGAGTCTAACATGGCTAGTTCTGAAATATGAGCTTAGATTCTTAATGCCTAGTGGAAAAGGAAAGTAGAAAATTCATAGGAATTTGAGATCTGGGCATGGTAAACTGCCACCAAACTGTTCTTCTGCTGACTTGGCCATGTGTTTGGTCTTTGTCCTGTTAGCAATTAGGCTAAGCTGGAATAAAACCATTCTAATTCTGGAAAAGTGTTTCTACATACTGTACTGCTAAGAAAGCTGTTCATCAGAAACCCTGTGAATTAGGAAAATACCATAATTCTTTCTGGTCATACAGAGAATACTGAAAGCAGTAATTAAAGAAAAATCAAGAGAATGCCATCTTCCTGAAACTTGCTCATGGAATGCTTCATTTATTTCAGTTATTTGTTGCATATAGTTGACTGTAAATAATAAAAATTTCAAAAGAAGTTGAAAAAATTTGACATATGGGTGTCAATGGGCACTTGAGCCTAATCCTAAGTCTCAGCAATCCAAGCCAGTACTGTCAACTACTGCCAGTTGTTTTCAGAATAGCATTTGGATAACACAATCATAATTTCATAACATCCATCACTCTTTTACTTCATTGCCAGGTGTCCAGTTTTCCAGTCTTCAAAACAGTGTCTTATGCAATTCTTTATTGTCAATATAAACCTCCAAATTAGTGGACTGTAAATACGAAACATAATCAGCAAACTGTAAATACAAAATTAATAAAATTATATTGAACTGAATGTCAAAAGAAATGACTTGGTTTCTATAGCAGTTGCATTATTCTGTTACACAGGATACTTATTGAAACACAGTACCACTCCTCACCTTCTGTTTTCTTCCATTTAAAAGAAAATACTACCAGAGTTTTCAATTATTTTAGTAAAGTGGTGTTGAATCTACAATTAGGCCAAACAGTGCAGGTCCAGCTTGCTTCAGAGCATCCACAGCCTCATAATTCTTCTAGTTTCTGCTACTTTCCTGGCTATGTTAGCTTGACTAATTTTCTTGACAAATGATTTAACAATTTTTTAGAATTATTTCCAATGTATATTTTGCCTCTTTTTGGATCATTATTTTTCAACATTGTTTAGAATTTCAACATTTTAAAAGATTATTAAAAGCACTTGTCTTTAAACAACTAAAAACTTCACCCTCCTTTGCTCCCTCTCCTTCACTATAATAACAATGATAAAGATCAAAAGGAAATCTGTTATGTTTCTGTTGGATAATAATATTGCATTACACCTTGAAAGCTTTCTTTCGTTCCTTTTTTTTTTTTTTCCAGATTAAACGTACAAAGAATATATTATAAATTCTGTATATTTGTGCTGTGTCCTTTTCCATCTTCAGACAGATTGTTACCAGTGAGTTAACTGACTGGGTGTCAATGAATTGGACAAGATCTTCCATAAGTGTTCATTTTCACAGCCGTTTATAAGTTTCCCACATCAATCATATTCAACGACATCTAATACCAGACAAGCAGCACCGGGCTCTGAAGACACATGCTCCGTGTGCACAGTGCACTGAATCATGCCAAGAAGTCTCTGACAGCTCTTTGCCAGACCCGTTGGAGTTCCTGCTACTTTTCAGTGACCTGTAACTAAACAAGACTTTCAAGAACTTTTAAGAAATGGCATACCCTTTCTCTAAAAAGATGTTCTTCAGTCAGAGGATAATGTAGCTCCACATCAGTGTCTGGGTGCCATGAGTAGACAGATTCTGCTGTCTGCTGTCAGCTGTGATTTTGTACTAAGTAAATGGTGGGGAGGCTCTGAGAGATAATCACAGAAAATTTTGCAGAGTTGGGAAAAATTATCCTTTAAGTTCAAATAAGGACAAAAGAATCAAGTAGCATAAGAACCATTTTGACCAACTGAGGTGGACCTCTCAGTGGTATCAGGATATGTACAAGAATATGCTCTTTCACATTATTCCTTTCATTTTGAAATATTCCTAATCACTATATTACTGGTCTGTAGCCACATGCCTCTGAAATACATGGAGATGCATTTTACCATCCAGTAATTTACATTAAGAAAGGAAGACAACTCTACATTTTTCATTGTGTCTTTTGGAAACCTATTGTGTTTTGGACTGTTCGAATTAAAAGGAACAAACAATGAGAAAATGTGCACTAGGGAATGAACTGCTGGGGCTGAGGGCTAGAGTTAACTTAAAATATCTTTTCTATATTTAGATTCTGTCTTTAATGCTTGAGAATACTATAAGCTTGAAATAACAGTTCTTTATTAATTTAGCTTAAACTACATAATGCAGATAAGACACCGAAAGTTAAAACCACACCTTTTCATTTATTTGCGGTGTGGACATACCTTCTCAGGCACGATGAAATAGCCCAAAATTAGATTAAGTAATTCTTGTCTGTCAGAGGTATAAACTCTTCAAGTAAGGTGTTATTTTGAGAAGACATATGAAAAACAAACAAGTGGAAAAGTCCTTGCAGAGACTACAACATTATTATTTTTTTTTTAATAAGGAAACTGCATTGATTTCTATTCCCTCTGGATTTGTTCTGTTTGAAGAATAAATTGGATGTTGAAACAAAGGCTCTGAAACAGACTCTAGAATAACACCTTTTCTATCCTATGGTGCTGAAATAGCCCGGCAGCATGCATATAGCCTTCTATGCTATTTGGGTTATTAATAGAAAAAAATTTTCTTTTTCTTATTTACAAACTTTGTGAAATATGACACAATGAAGAGGCCTGTTCTCAAATAAAACCCTGCTTTTGGATGTGTGTCATTTGACCAAGATGCCTGTAAAGTGCTATTACAACATCTAGGCCAGTTGTTTTTGTGACACTGAGTCCTGTGATATATTCCAGATTTTCCTTCCCAAGCTTATTTGAGCTTGCTGTCGGTTAATTTACACACATCTTTTGACAGTATTCCCTGTTAGACTTTTGATTCTCTTTGTATAAGCATACTTACTCATAATCATTTTGCATATGGAAATGAAAAATTCAAAAATTTTTGAGGGTTTTAGGTATTTTCATTATAATCTTTTTATTATTATTTTAATATGTGAAAAATTTCCCTGGTTTTAGGATATAGAGGAGGGGTTTTCATGCCTTTATTTTCCAAGTCTTAATTCCACATTTAGTGAACAAAGCCCAGATTCCAGGAAGTTCAAATCCTTATATAACTAACATCAGGTAGTAGCACAGAGAGTCAAGTACTCTATTTATATTCTTTTCTTCTCTTCAGCTTTTCTTATTAACACTTAGCCTCTTTGCATTGCTGCGTTGTGCTTACATCTGACTCTAGTTTTCATAAAACTGGCAGATTGAGTTTGTTGCTTTGCACTACTCGTCATGAATGACTTGACAAAGAATATCAGCTTCCATTGTTTTCTTGTGTGACTGTCTGTGTGCTTCCTGAAACAACCTCAACTACAGCACATATTGAAACATTAAACTCCTTTTACATTTTCTTAGAGATTTATAAAATAATGATTTTTTTGAAAGTTGAAGGGACAATTAGAGTATCTACTTTGATGTTCCCTGTAATAGAGGCCATAGCCCATTTATTGTAATATTGTTATTTATCACATCATCTGTAACAACTCTTTGCTTAGAATATTGTTATTTAGATTTATTATGGAGTTTTAAAAGAATAATCATATTTTAACATAAGTAAAAAGGCTGACAAACAGGAAAAAAAGTAAATAATCCAAATAGAATTTAATTTAATTTACTTGAAAAGAATTATTCTGCAATATTTTAAAACTCTAAATTTTCATTCTGGGTGCAAATTCATTACAGAGCAGGGTCTTGGTTTGGTCTTCCTTGCCTAAGTGTTGAGATTTTAACACCATGTAATTTACTGAAACTGCTTGCTTATCACAGTAATTTCTAATACTAACATATAACATAAAACTGTCTGAGTGAATTAAGAGATATTTCTGAGCTCATATCAGTGTAGACTGTAAACAGACAATGGCTTCATCTGTGATATTTTTTCCAGGGCTTAATTACTGATAGGATTACTCCTGCCAATGTACAAGTGACATGGTTGAGTCCAATGAACTCTTAATGAACATGTTATCATCTACTTATCTAAGTGTATTTCTTTTCTTGTACATGCATCCTGTCTCATACATTTTCTAAGGAATACCCCTGACAATTTCAAAAGGATAAATTCTGTGTTTTAATTTTGAAAAAAAAATCATTTGTGAATTTCTATTTGATGTTTTCCAGTGACTTTGACATGTCGGGGACATATTCTTATGAATAAACCAGAGAAAAAAACACTCTAGTCTCCTTATTTGAAGAATAACTTCCAGCTTGCTAAGTGCAAGTGTTTTAAAGAGCCAATTGGTATCTGGCCAATGGCCTAAAACCCTTAAATTTTTTGTTATAACAATTCTGTTTTCTTTTTTTTTTTTGACTTAAAATGCTGTCAGTGATCTGTGTGATCCTTAAGGAATTTATCTGCTTCATGCCAGTGTGGAGAAGTATTTCATGCTTCTCAAATTCAGCTCAGCCCTCAAGATTTGGCTACAAAGTTGTGGTGGGTTGACCCTAGCGAGCAGCTAAGTCCCCACACCGCTGCCCACACACCTCTCCCCTAGGAGGATGGGAAAGGGAATCAGGAGAGCAAAAGTGAGAAAAACCTTGTGAGTTGTGATAAAGACAGTTTAATAGGGAAAGCAAAAACTGTATGTGCAAGCAAAGCAGAACAAAGAATTCATTCACTAGTTGCCATCAGTGGGCAGATGTTTAGCCATCTCCAGGAAAGAAGGGCTTCATCACACATAACAGTCGGGAAAACAACAGTCATAACTCCAAATATCACCCCTTCCTCCTTGGTTCTCCGGCTTTTATTGCTGAGTATGACATCACATGGTATGAAATATCCCATTGGTCAATTCTGGCCAGCTGTCCCAGCTGAGTCCACTCCCAACCTCTTGCCCACCCACAGCCTACTTGCTTGGGGGGCAGAGTGGGAAAAGGAAGGATTAAAAAAAAAACCTTCCATAGGTTTTCTCGGGGCGGGAGGACAGTGTGAGAAAAAGAAAATGCCTTGATACTGTGCGAGCACTGCTCGGCAATAGCCAAAAACACTTGTGTGTTAACACTGTTTTGGTCACAGATCCAAACCACAGCACCGTAAGGTCTTCTGTGAAGAAAATTAACTCCATCACAGCCAGATCCAGGTCAAAAGTAAAACTCTCCCTTGTTTTTTCTGGACCTGGTTGTTAAAAACTTTGATCCATATCATTCCATCTCCAGTAGGAAAAGTAGAATGTAGCTACACCTGGCAGATCAGACAGTTTTCAGGCAGTTATGGCTTTTAACCTCATCAGCCCAAGATTATTCTAGATGTCAGGTCTCACACCACCCAGGCAAGTGCAAACGGTGGACTCCCCATTTCCTTGCAGAGAAATGCAGATGTAGATCAGCTCCTAAATGTTTTTGGACTTTGTTCTTGTTTTCTTCTCTCATTATATCTGGATTGCACGTCTGAGATGTGCTTTGCTCTGGCAAGCTGAAACATTTAGAAAACTGACTTGGTTTTGTGTGTATTTTTAGACTGTGGGTTCACAAGCAGACTTGTCTCGCAAGACTGACCAGTACAAGCTTTTATCACAGTTTCTCAGTGATTGGAGTATTTGTCCAAGACCTGATTTCTGTGTTTTCCCTGGCATTCACCTTTCCATGCTCAGAAGCCTTGTCTTTTCAAGCCATGAACTGTGCTGTCGTTGGTGGGAGGCTTATGTTCCTTCTCTTGAACCAATGTGGAATTGCACAGCAGAAGGAATATGTTGCGTGTTGCAGGATGTTGCACATCAGGTGATGCAGAGAAAAGAAAGAACCATTAGGCAGAAAATTAATCTATGTCGAAGTGAACAAACTATTATTAGGGGATATTTCAAACTACAGCAACCAGATTATGTAAGAATTGTATTAATGAGCTCTTCTTTTAACATTTCCAACTTGGCTTCTTTCTGTGTAAAAAAAAAAAAATAGAAAGAAAAGGAAAAAACAATGTAACCCCCAAATTTGTCAGTCCCACTGTAAAATTGAGCCATGCACCAGAAAGCTCTTCAATTAGGTCTGATTTGCATCAAAATAAGTTTAATTTTGCTAAGAAAGCAACTCATATGCCGGAATTAGGAGAGGATATTTTTTCTGTAACTGCTTACTTTTCTTTAAATAATTAGTACTGAAATATATTTTTCAGCTAGAGTTCCTAGAGTTCCACTGATTTCAGTGGATTTTTCACTGACAAGGGTATTGTCAGATTGATCAGTTCCTCTACAGGTCCAAAAGCACTTTCTAATAATGACATTTTTAATGTATTTTATTATTAAGTGGAAAAGCAAAAAAGGCTGTGAGAGAGAAGTCATCCTGTTCTGGAGCTTCATTAGCACCAATAAATACTGATGCATGTAAATGATCTGAAAAACTCAGAGCAATTAGCTTTTCCTTTTAACTTGAGTGTTTTAGTGCAGTATGGTAGCTAATCAAGCTGGGAAATTGAAATAGAGCGTGTAAAAAAAATTGTTTATGAGTAATATTGTAAACAAGCTTCGCAGATAGTTCTGTACCTGCTTTAGTGCTATAATAAAATAAGCAGTGAAATCAGCATTGCATCCATTTAGGTGTAATTGTACAAATTGCTAGCTAATCAGAGTAAGAAAATTGAGACAGGGCTTGGGAGAACAATGTTGTGTGCTATTAACTTGGTGTTTAACTGTGTATTTAAAGCATTTGGAAATGAAGAATTTTAAGAAATAAATATAGATTTGTCTTCTTACAAAAAATGTGCCTGATTCTCAGTTGGTTTCCTTAGTGTAATCCAGATGAAATTCCAATGACATTTGTGAAGTTAGTTCAAATACAAATGGATGTAAGCAGTATGAGAATCAGTACCATTCACTTGATTGTTTTCTGCTGTGTTAAGCCATAGGCATTTCATTAAAAATGCAAAACTGGTCAAATGCATAAAATTCCAACAAATAAACAGCTCAGTTTATCAAGCTAGTTGCAGTTAGCGGTTGAATGGATTTTGAGATGCACAACATAGCAGGGACTTAACTGGAGCCATGTAAGCCTGGCTCAAAGGCTTGTGAACTTCTCAAGAAGTTCAACAAAGCTTGAAAATTCATGAGATAAGGAAGTATTGACTTGATGCTTCTTTCCTGTAAATTCTGTTTTCTTTAAAGTTTTACGTGCTCTAGTGTTGTGCATTAATGTGTGAACTATCCAGGCTTGTGGATGCACCCTGATGTTTACGATTTTTAAGAGGTATGACACCAAGTAAAGCTCACGCATATCAATCTGGAAAAAAAAAAAAATTAAATACTGCTGTCATTTACTCATCCCACAGGAGTACTTTATAAAGCTCTGCTGCTCTACTAAAAACATCTCTACATGTTATATCTATTATATTCAAAGAAATAACATCACAAGAATGTAAAAAGAAAAATAATCATCCAGCAATCCTGTGTTCATAGTGCTTGAAGGAACTTCAGTAGGTCAGCTATTCCTTTTAATACCCCAGACAGCAGCAACTTTCCCTTAGTTATTTCTTACAGATGTTAGTTCAGCTCACGAGAGAAAATAGAAGTGATGAGATGCCACACTCTCACAAGAAACTTCACTGATATTAGCTTGAAACAGTTTTTCCTAAATGTAAATTTATACTTTTTTTCAGGCAAAAACCCATTATTACTTATTCTATCCACTGTGGTCATAAATAGATTATTCTTTTCTTCCCAACAGCAGCCTTTTATGTTTTTGAAGGCTATCTCAATCCACCCTAGTCTTCCTCAGGCTAAACAATACCGATTTTTCCCATGTTTTCTCACAGGTCATGTTTTCTAGACCTCTGATCATTCTCATTGCTCTCCCCTATACTCTCTGGACCAAATGTTTCAGCCTTGAGGCCTACCAATAACAAGTAGAGGGAAAAAATTACTACATGTATCTCACAGACAATGTTGCTATTTATATATCTCATTATAACCTCTGGGTTTTGTTGTTTTTGTTGTCGTTGCGGTTTGTTTTGGTTGCATTTTTTTTTTTTTTGCCAACGTTTTGACTCATGTTCTGATCCTGAACTACAACAACCCCTACATCCTTTTATACAGAACTATTACCTAACCAGATGCCTTTGAAACAAGTTTATGCAGATGATTAATCACTTGGCACTTGCTTGTGCTGAATTTAATCCAATTGTTTCTTCAAATTCTCAAAATTATTTTGAATTCTCTTTCAATACAGCAGCATATCGGCTACCCCTGTTGGCTTAAGCTTTTTGGAACATTTAATAAGAACACCCTGTACTTAGTCAGCCAGGTCTCTGGTGAAAATACTGAATGATGCCTCACTCAAGATAAGAGGAATTAAAATTGACAGAAACTATTATGAAGCGCATAGATTTTGTAAGTAATAAGGTAGATACACACACACGCATGCACACACATGTAAATAAATATGTAGGTGTATTTAATTAAGTTCTTTTTAGGTTTTATGTTATGAACATTTTAATATTCAATACAAGGCTAATTAAGAAAGACCACAAGAAAAGTTGAGTTGTGCCCAACTTTCTTTGCTGTCTATTGGGATATTTAATTAAGATTTAATGTCCGACTCTTGGTTACTCACTTATCTCTCCATTATGATATCTCTCTACCGCCTTCCCTTCCATTTTGTTACTGACTTTGCATAAATTACTTCGGCATCCATTTCAAGCTAAGAAATGTACAGGGAGAAATACAGTAACAAGAACTGTGTAATATTGTGACATCTACAGTGTCACAATGGCCAAAAAGTTGTTAATAAGGAATAGGTAATGATTGGCAATGGGAAAATATATCAGTAATTATGCAGTCTTGGGGAAATTCAGCGAGAACAAAGGAGACAAGGAAGGAAATGAAGTTGGCTATCAGTAACCGGACAGCATCACCAATTCTTTAACTATGTTATGGGCACTATCAGAAAGCCAGACTGTAGAGACATATACCTGATCAGCTTTGCTTTGTAGTAGCCCATTTATATAATGCTAGTCCATCACTTTTTTACAAGAAGTCACTCTTTAAACCAGAACTGAACTCTTATAATATTTCTCTTTAATATTCTGGAGCGTTGCTGAAACCACAGTATACTGGAGCATCTGGTTTTTTATTGTATTGCTTATTTGCTCTTGCTGTGCGTATATAATGATATTTTTATTAGGAAATCAAAGATTATATTGCACCACCCAAGAAGAAATTTTTTTGCACAAGTACAATAATGACATTTTTCTCTTATAACTGAATGGCACGTTAGTAGAAACAGAATTCAGTCAGCGGATTCCTGTGAATGACTTAAACCAAGAGAGAAATAAAAAATTGGGTTGCATGCCTAAAGATTGGAGTACATTATTCACTACTGAAATACTTAGCATAATAAGTCTGTGATATTTTAAGCAGATGATTGTAATTTACAAATCTCCCTAGGGACTTGTTTTTTAGGACATTATTTTCCTGCCTTTAGTAGAGAAATTGTCTTTGTACGGTTATTGAAATAAAGTTCAAACAAAATTAAATCAAGATCTTTTCAGGGAATATGGGAACAACTGGAAAAGAGTAAGACACAGGGGTAAGGACATAAAAAAAATCCTTTAAGGTAAAAAATTAGAAGCAGAAATATCTGTGGAATCAAATACTACAGGCAGAAGGGTTTTAAGGTGAAGATTACTCCCTTCAAACTATGACAGTTCAAGGTGATGAAAAACCACTCATACCATGAATAAAATCTGTAAAAAAAATGGGGCTATAAAACAGGAATCTCTTCTACAAGTATGACAATTTAATGTAGAATCATCACAATGGTAAGATAAAAAAACTGGTAAGTAAACAATCCCTGCAGAAGGACATACACTTATTTCTTTGTAGCATAGAGAGAAAAAAGGAAACTGCTTCAAGCAAGTGATTTCATCACCACCACATACTTGTACTGATAGATTTTCTGAAATTATTTTGAGCACTAGAAAGCAACCCCAGAAACAAAAGCTTACTCCACTGTTCTTCTCTCATAATTTTCAGACAGAGCTGTTACTGCAGTATGAAAAGAGAGTATAATTCTGTAGTGAATATAGCTAAAAGTGAGACATAAATCACAAATAGGTAGAGGTACTCTTAACTGGGCTGGAGCACCAGAAGAATGCTCTAAGTAATCAGATCGAAAACTTTCACTGTATAGTTATGTTGGGAACATACACACTCCATGCCCCCCCATTCTGAGCCTCCTTCTCTCTCAAAAACTCATAAAGATCATCTAATTTTTCTTCAAACAGAAACATATGAAGAAAAGTAAATAAATTAAAATCACTGAACCATTTTTTATTACACAGGATCAACATACACAAGCAGAAGCTATTTCTGGCCTACATAAGAACAGGTGTAAACGTGCTAAAACTTTTCATTATTTGAAAACATTATCTTTGGCCAGCAAGTGTCAACTCCATTTGGCATCATCAAAAAAAAAAAAAAAAACAAGAAAAAAAAAAAAGATTGAGGAAAAACTTGGAGGAATGAAAGCTCCAGGAGGCTCTAAAGTGTTGTAGAAGTCATGAAGGAGATCTAGCCCAGGCTTAGGAACCTGTACCTGAAACAGGTATGATACCGTTTTGAAGAGCAAGGATTAGAAAACCAGAGCTCAAAAATCACAGGAAAGATTCCTGAAGGATCAGAAAATATTTTGAAGCATTTGCTGACTTGACATGCTGCTACACCATCTCAGGAAAGCAAACTTAAACATCAATAGCATTATGAAAACCTAGAGGGGTATGGAGCACTAAAGTACGAAACAGTTGTGTCTCAAAAAACCTAAAAAGCATACTTTGTATATAAATATACTAAGATGATGAAGACACCCTCAGATAGAATGTCCAAGTTTTACAGACAAATAATTGACTAGATTGGAGGTCCTGAACTCTGAATTTAGAGACAGATTATTTGTAGGTTCCTTTTTCTCACGTGTCAAATTAATGCAGCATCTAAAACTTGGAGATTTAGGAAAGGGCACTACTTATTTACGGCCCTCTCATTTGGATTACAAGGCACTTCAATAGCATTTCATTGATTAATGGATACTCTTTGAAGAGATTTGAAGAGTATACAGCTGCATATTTTAGTGATTTGCTTGTATCTAGCACCACTTGAAAGAAGCATCTAGAACATCTCGAGGAAGTGCTCCAAGAGATCAGAGACTATATTAAATTTAGACTGATGCACAGAGGAACAAAAATAAATTACATCTGTATTTTATGCTAAAAGAAGGGATGATAATGTTTACAAGTCCAGGTTATGCTAGACAGTCTACTGCAAAAAGCCCTTAGTAAATAAGAATGTGTGGAAAATTTATTCCTAACTTTTCTTCTTAATGTGTTTATCAGTCAAACTGAAGGTGATCTAGAGAAATGAATAAGCTAGAACTGCCAGGCAATGAAGATAACCATCTGTGAATGCAGGGTTTCAGAGCCCAGATTTGTTGGCTGTGTGCACAGCCCAACTCAAATATTTCAGGAATCAGCATGAGAACAGTTTTTCTAAAAGGAAAGAAGCAACGGATGTAAATGCAAAATCGTTTCCACAAGGACATCCTACAGAAGAAAAAGCACTTATGGATGTAAAAAGCTAATGGAGAATTCTAGATCAGGTTTTTTTATGTAGACTGTTTGGTTTTATTTGAAGACTGCAGGGTATAAAAGATTAATTTTCTGGGACAACTGGGCACCATGTCATTCAGCGTTTAATATAATTCATAAGACAAAAGGAAGGATAGAGTCCCATGATTAACCCTAGAGGAGAAGAACAAGGTAATAGTGACAAATTATTGCGTAGTTTGGAGAGAAGGACAGATGTCCTAAAGAGCTGCTTTTGATTAGTAAGTGGAAGTGAACCCAATGTATTCCTGGAGAGTGAAATGCTGTGCTGGACACAGGTAGAATTCCTAATGGAGATGCACAAAAAATATGCTTCAGAGAAGGTAAGAGGAAAGAGATTTGACAGATGAAGAAGTATGGCCTGCTTCTTAACAGGCTTGGATTTTGCTGCACATGCAAAAGGTTTTGTGACTCTAAAAGAGGGGAGAGTCCCATATGGTAGTGAACTAGAACCAATTTACTCCTTCCTAAAGAGAGTTTATCCGTCTCTTTCAGCTTCCTGTCTCTGCTTCTTTTACAACCAGTAATGGCTGGATCATCCCAGGCCACTTGACATGGCTGGCAGTTTGTGACCTAAGTCTGAGACTCTAGATACTCTCCCTTCTGCCTAAACTCCCAAATACTTTCTAGCAATCAACCTCAGTCTCCCTTAACAGTGACAAAGTGCAAGAGCAATGGAATATGACCAACAAAGCCAATGAAAAAAGATCACCTTCTCATTTAGTGGCCATTAGCACTTGGTCTTGCCCCAGCTATTGTAAAGGATAATTGAATTGTTTAATTTGCAACTGGATTGTTTTAGCAGGTTTTTTCCCCTACTCTCATTATTGAGTGATACTTAACTTCCATAAGAGTAATTTAAACTGAAAGTCTGCCTTTGCTTCACATATAACTGAGCCCAGCTGCTCTATAATGAGTAAACAAAAAATGTAGTGCTTTAATTATTGTTGGTTTACACCTGAAAATTGCTATGTAAACTACATAAACACCTCTATACTCTGTTACATATGTCACTTTCATTTTCTACAGCAAATGCTTAATTAGATCAGCATCTGAGAAACTCACCAAAATCCATTTACTTTCATCTGGAGTGAACTAAAGGTTGACACTAGATCTCTGTGAATACTGAAAAGACTGGCTAATATAAGATGAGTCTTAACAAAACCAGTAGAAAAGTATTCTAATACAATCCTGATTACAAAGGAAATAGGATTAATGCCAGTGAAATACGTGAGTGGAAGGATTACATTTGCTGAGTGTTATCATTCTTCCTTTGAAAGGTCTAGTATCAATCCTGGATTGCCACTCTAAATCAAGATAATTTTTATATATATGTTATTAAACAAAATCAGACTAATTGTTTTCCAAGGTGTGTCATTTTATGGAGAGTGCAGAAAAAATAGTGAATAAGATATCCCTATTAACACTCATTAGGAGGAAATAATGATGGACTATTCATTGATGAGCAAAGGAAAACATGCAAGACACCATTCTTTGATTAATGGGAAGACTTCTTGTAGCATGTTCCTTTTGCAGCTGTTCTTGAATTTACTGGGATCAAGTATCCTATTGGATGATATAACTCCTAAAATTAGTACCCCCAACTTCTGTATTTAGTATTGTCATGTCAACCCACCAACTTGGCCAGGCAAAATGATGAAATAAGGTGGCTGAGTTCCCAGTATAGCAGATGGAAACAACTAGATACTTCTAAGAGATTAATTGTCGCTCATGATAATGACCTGCCCAGGGGAGACAAGACCACTAAGAACAGGGTGTGATTGAACTTGAGAGAAACTGACCTCCAGAGCCTGAACCCTAGGCTTAAAAACTGTCAGAAGATAATTTCTGTCTGTTGGGAAGCCAGCATGGGAGAGGACTTCTCCTGAGGACAAATCCTTAATTAGATGAAATCCTATTCCCTTTGTGTAAAACCAAGAAAAAGTAAATATTATGTACAGTAATCAGTGATGAGACAATACACAGGATGTATGCAAGTAGGCAATAGAAGAGCCTTTGTGTAGAAATGCTTTCAAAATGGGTATGAAAGCCAGGTTGTTCTTTTCTGGGAAAGGAGAAATCGAAGGAAAGAGAAAGAAAGTCTGCAAGTAAGCAAGAGGAAACAGTTCAATGGCCTTGGCTCCTCTATGAAATTTGTGCCTGGGTGATCTGATGAAAGAATTTAAATTAACCTTCATAGGGAATTTCTGCTGCTTTCAGAGCTACATTGCTGGAGTACTGTGGGGTTTCTAGTACTTTGTAATTAGGTAAATTTGAATACTTATTTTTAGAACCCTAAATAGATGTTTTGGATTTTGTCCGAAGCAGCTGCACACTGTAAAGACATTCCACAGAGTTTTAAATATATGAGCCTGAGAAAATGCTTGGATAAAACCAGTGAATACTTGAAATTTAAGTGGCATAACTGTCATGCAGTATATGTAGCTCAAAAAACAAGAATACCAGCTCATTACTCTCTTCTTTAACAGCTATGGAAAATTTCAGTTACAAAAGAGTATGTATAGTATGGACTTTGTGTATGGCATCGAAACACGGCAGAGGAGTCAGAAACGTACCTTGAAGCCAACTAATGGGTACAGGGATGGCTGTGGTAGCTCCTCTGCCTAGGAGAGGCAGAAGGCAGTTGTCGCTGCTTAACAAAAGTGTAGCAGAACCTAGAGAAGAGTGTTGGGTTTTGGAATGAGACTTGATTTTTGCAGGATTTTCTAGAGAAATATGAAATTAGATTGGCTTTATTTCGGAAGCTGACCTAGTCAACACTGAGAATACGCCATCAGCATGTGCAAGGGTTCCCCTGCTGGTAAACACAGCCTGAGGAGCTGCTCCTTTTCCTCAGGGAGCTTAACTAGCTATAAATTTAACAAAACTGCCTGGCCTTAGGTAAAACTTAATCCTTGGTTCTACAGTTACACTAGGTAATAAAACAGCTGTGGCTAAAGCAGAGGCATATTGCACCTGAAACTGTAGAAGCACACAAAGCAGACTTCGAGAATGGCTTGGTTTGAATCCAAAGAGGAACACACTAATATAGCACAACTCCACAAACATTTTTTTACCCAACAGCCCAGTAAAAATGGCAGTGTCATTGCTAGCAATGGACCTTATGCTTATTGTGCTCCACGCAAAGTGTGAAGTTCCAATCCCGCCCCGTTAGGCTTGTTATCGACTTGTTATATGAAATTGTGAGGTCAGCTCATCTTGATGCCAGGTGTCCCCTGTTATGATGTGCAGTTTAAGTGCGGGTTAATAGCAAAGACCTTGAAAATATGAACACTGGTTGAGAATAGCATCCCCAGAGATATTATCAGCACACCAATGGGCAGTTACTTCTCATTGAAAAAATGCGATCTAGAGAACTGAGAAAAGACTTCTTTTGCTTTAGGAAAAGCAGCAGCAGATGAGCAAGAAAAGACACTGGCGAGCAGCAAGATAAGGCACTTGCCATGGCCTGCAAAAGTAACAATCTCCCCAGGATCAGGCAACCTGTAGCCTGGAGTGGAGGCTGAGGTTTGGGAATTCACTAGCCTTGTGAAAGATCCCAGATTTGATGGGTGGGGAGAAGACATCCTCTTCAGATCCCTCTTACCTTCACCGTGGCGACTAATATCATCCAGGACTGTAGCCATCACTGCTAATGAGGCAGCAACAGGTCCTTGGAATTACATTTTGGCAGCTAGTGTCAACTGTGATTGTTAAGGACTGACTACTTTGAATACATAGTGATAATGACTGATAATAAGAACTAGCCATTAGCAGGAAGGGTGTTCTTAATGAGTGCTAGTCCAGGAAAGCTTAAAACTGGCCCAATTTATCAGTCTTCTAAAAGCTCCCATCTCTTTAATTGACACTTCTGTGTACATTCAGCTGTTAAATGGTCCCTGGTACTGTTTTTCTTGTATTAAGTCACACTTTTCCAGATAATGCCGGTGCACAGTCTAGTGGTATTTTGTGTGAAGGATTGTTCTCAATAGCCAGCTTGAATCTACTGTCTCCGTGGGAGGAGACCACAGAGATCACTGTGGGGAGAGGCAAAGCATTTGGCCTTAGGATCACAAGCTACTACCAGGCTGGAAAAAATCAGAACAGAAAAGAACTTCTCAGTTCAGACATAATCTAAGAGTTCCTCGTTTTAACAAAGGGAATTCAATTGCTTGTTCCATGCTTTGTGTAGTTATTTATGTACTTGACTAGCACTGGGACTAAAATTGCTCAAAATTTTTGTCAGTATGCAGCAGTACTGTTAGGTCAAAGAACTAACCCAAAGTAAAAGATCTGAAGTAAAAGACCTGCAGAGATGTGACCGTGTCCTTCTAGAAACCTGTGCATGTACCAAGTTTGCTGGGATTAAAGTATGCGCTAAAACTTCTTTCATGTCCATTGCCTTCCTCAAAGTCTCCTACACGCCTATTTTTATGCAGAGAGCACATATATAGCTTCTGTGGAGCTATATGAAGACTGAATTGGGGAACTTCAGTAATTTGCTGCAATTCAAAGCTAAATGCTTCTAGGAGGTGGAATGGAGAATTAATTCTGAACATTATTATTTCTAGTTTTGCTAGAAAAGTAGTCATAGACTCATTTATAAACAAACTTAAAATACTGGTGGCATTCCCGGTCTATTTTATAAGGTATTGCAAATATGGCAAACACTATAGAATTTAAAGTAAAAGTACAAAACTCATGTTATTGTGTTATAATGGCTGTGTAGCTGCATATCAGAGTGGAGTCTCTTAAATATCCAGTTAACTTGTATCATTAATTCCTCGGGGAGCAAGAAATTCCCCCAGCCGTTCTGTAGAGGCAAAACATTGAACATGAGACAAGGTGATTGACTGAGATCCCACATCCTTCACAGCAACATGTTTGAGTAATTATTGCAGAAGTTTTAAGGTGGTTTCAAGAAGGTTTTCAAGAGTATTTCTTCCAGGCAGCTCCTGCTCTGGTTGTACCAATTTAATCTGCTCAGATATGTTGATTAAAATTCCGAGTGGAGAATCTGACCCTTTCAGAGTTTCCCTTGAGTGTTTTCTGCTGTAGAATTAACTAAATTGTGCATAGATCCTTATCTTTGTTTGTAAATGGTCAGTAGAGACCGTTGCAGTACATACAGAAATAGTCATGTAGGCCCATCTTTTGCACATAGGGAAGACTGTTGGGAGAGGTTTTATGTGTAGTTAAGATAGCTAATGGATGAAGCAGTTATGCAGGACCACGGGCCAGCTGGAATTTATGAACTGAGCAGAACAGCAATTTGGGAGGACATGCGATCCAGCCAAAGACACCATTGCAAGGGTGCGTGCAACTGTGATTCCTGTATCCATCTGTAGAGCAACTGACAGTCCTGTCTGAGAGTCTCATTCTCCATGCAAAAGTTGCCCAGTGCCAAGATCACAAAAAAAATATTTTTTTTAACAAACATTCTGTCTGTGTGTGTCTGTGCCGTGCTGTCCAAATCATCTGAAGGCTAATTTCCACATAAAATCTGCCACTAACTAAATGATTTCTAGTAAAAAATGTGCCAAGCCTTCCAGCTGTGAAAGAGCAATCATGGGTGATTGAGTCTATCCAGCAGCAAGGTCGCTTGGACTATAGCAGTTAGTTGTGTTATTCTGCAGGTATAGCCCGGGGAGAGCTGCAAAAGGCTGAAGTGTTCATTGCAGAGCTGTCTTTGGCCCTGTGGATATTTTCACCTTATTTGCCAGACAATTAACAACGTGATACACAGTTACAGACCAATTATTTTTTAAAGGGAAGGAGTATTGTATATGACGGTTTGATTGGCTCACCTAGGTAACTATATTGTCTTATTCTGACTGAAACTCTCTGTAACTGTTCTGTTTCCACAAGTCTCTGCAAGAGGTTTTCCCTCAAGTAAACCTGGGCTCAAAATACTTTTACTCAATCTGTCAACAAGTGTTTTGAGATCTCTGCTGTTATTAAAGACACTAAGCTCACCCTGAAAAATTCAGATTCCTCCCATAACCTACAATACAAAATATTGTTTGTTATTGCTCCACAGTACAAGACATCTGTCCAGTAAAACAATGACAACCTGTATTATATGGTATAAATAGTTAGGAGTATAGACAGTCTAAGGAGCATTCTCATATGCTCCAGTGGCACTATCAGTATAGAGGTTAGCCTGCACTGGTAGAAAAATTGTATTACTTTTGTCTAGTATCTAAGACAGTTGAAATATTTTTCTATATTGTGTCTCTAATTAATGCCATAAAGCATAATGAAGACATGTCAGAAAAAGAAGGTACTTCTAGGGAGAATACGATTGCCCTATTGTACTTAAAACATTTTTTCATCTCTGATGACAGGTCAACATTATACTTTATGGCTGTAATAAAAAATGTAACATGTAATGATGCATTTCTAGAATTAATCAGCAAATACAAGAAATTTCCAATTAGCCCAGGTATCTAAGGGATTCACAGTGTTCCCTGACTCTGTCTCCTCCATCAAAGTTATGACTCAACTGATGCAAAGAAGGACCTTGATAAATCAGGTCTTCATCGAGAGACTCACAGGAGAACTGCATAGTTTCATGCAGTTTCTTTGCTAGTGGTAATGGGTATAATCTTTTTTAGGTAATTTTTATGAAGCAGCTTTGTGTGTAGATTTTGATGTTAAATCCTCCCTAATTTCCGTAGAGATTGCTAACAGGATCCATTGGTGGTAGAGACAGATCTAAAGCTAGTTCTATCAAAGAAATCACTTTATTTTATATTTGAGGAAATCAAACAAGTTTTTGAGGGTTGTGCTGGTTGCAGGTGCCCAGGTACTGGCAGTGGGGGCTGCAGGGCGGTCTCTGTGAGGAGATGCTGGATCCTCCCCATGCCAAACACAGCCAGTTCCAGCCAGCTCCAACCGTTTCACTGCAGGGTACAACCAAGCCCAGCAGCAAAGATGGCTGTTCCTTGGGGAAAATACATTTTAAAAAGGGTAAAAATGCTCTACTGGAGTTGTGAGAGAGAGAGCAGTGAGAAAATGTGAGAGAAACAACTCTGCAGATACCAAGGTCAAAGAAGGAGGGCAGGAGGTGTTCCAGGCACCAGAGCAGAGATTCCCCTGCAGCCCATAACGGTGAGCAGATATCCACACTGCAGCCCATGGAGGACCCCACGCTGGCGCATGTGGATATCTTCTGAAGGAATTGCGGCCCATGGAGAGCCCACAGCAGAGCTGGGAAAAAGTGTGAGAGGGAAGGAGCTGCAGAGAGAAGCCGTTATGAACTGACCACAATCCCCATTCCCCATCCCACTGCACTGCTCAGGGGTGGGAAGGAGGTGTGGAGTGGAGCTGAGGCTGTGAAGAAGGAAGACAGAGTTAAGGCATTTTAGTTTTTGTCTTTTTTTCTCACCATCCAATGAGCATACGCTGCATAAGCATCCTTTCCTTCTATTAAGCAACAAAACCAGAATAATCCTAAATCTGCCATCTTAAATGTAGAAGTTCGCAGTAACTCAGATATTTTATTATTTATTTTGAATTTATTAATTAACATTCTACTGGAAAACGAATATTTCAATTCAAATTTGTGGCCTTGCCCTCTGTTTGGCATGAGCTGCATTTCTCACAGCCATTTTAAAATCTCAAGAGGGCAGCTTCCTAGGGAGCACGTAGCTGTTTTGCAATTGTTTAAAGTACTTTTACTCTCTTCTGGTAACTTGCTATTCTTCAATTTTTGAAAGAAGCTTTGATACTGCTGTTTAGATTTGAATTTCATTTTATATCACCGAAAATGGTCAATAGAAAAGTTTTGCCTCTTTTGGAATAAAATCCACATCTGACTCTTTTCTAAAGAAATTTCCATATCATATGTACACATATGTGCACATATCAAATGTGCGTATTCCATGCAATATATTGTACATTTTTAGTGTGTCAGTTCTGCTTACCTCTAAGCTCTGTGCCACTCTCAAAGTCAGTCAGGAGTGTGAGTTCAACTGGAGCACTCAAGCTTTCTTTCCTGGAGAAGCCACAAAAGCTTCCCAGCCCCAAATACAGACTGAACATTCTGCCTGTGTCCTGATTCCACACAGGAAGAGATTTGAAAGCATCTGCAGAGCATCACTGAGCAAAGCACTGTGCTCTGTACTATCATGTCATGTGCAGCAAAAATCTATTAAAGCAAGAGGAGTTAAACTCAATTTATGCTGGATAAATGGAAAATGTTGCTTAATAATTTTATACGAATAAAGATATAAAATAACCATCATAAATTAAACAAGGCACACCATCGCAAATAAATGTAATCTCTTTCTTTCTTGTGAAGACTAGGATAATACAGAAAGAAATTTCAGTTCTTATATATCCAGTAAGACAGTTTTATATAGGTCTTCATAATGAGCTCAATGATTAAATATATCTAAGATAAGTACAATAACTAGTCTTGGAACTGAGCTAGTAGATGCACCATTAATTCTCAGTCCCCATACTGTGAGCTTTGTCAGACTTCACTCCTCCAAAAAAAATGGTAAAAGCTTTAGAGAGAGTCTGTGTGCCATTAGAAGAGCTAAAGAAATTATTCCAGTCTGCAGTAAGGAGATTACATCCTTTTTCTTTAGTTAGTACCTTTCAAAAGGTATCACATTCTGAATAGAATTAGCATTGGGGCATAGATACCAAACTGAAGTATAAATACTAAATATTTGACAGAGCATTTTAGAGTTAAGGGGTTTAGGGTTGGCAAGATAAATGGCATGTATTAGGAACTGCTTTTTTTTTTTTTTTTTTTTTTTTTTAATAGCAGAGATGAAATACATCCAGGTTCTGAGTACACTGTGCACAAAAATAATAGTTACATTGCTGAGCAAAAAGTGGAAGCATCAAGGAAATTATGGGAAAGAGAAATTCCATAAAGCCTCTGTTCTGCTTTTTATTTTCAGTGAAAAATTTGGAATTTTCTAGCTTTTCAAATCTAATATTCAATTTCATTAGTTAAACTGCTACAAAAGTAAACAACTGTGGCAAACATTTTCTTAAAGGAACGGTGGAATATATTTATTTTGTAATGGTGTCTATAAGCTGTAAAGACACAATTCAGGCAATTGTATGGAATTATACCAAGTTTTAAAACCGGTATATGTGCAGTAAAGCAGCTTGTCCAGGTATTTCATACACCTTGTGCATCATTCAGGTGATGTCCATTCATATGGACATCCAATGCCATTTTAGGTACCCTAGGGCAGCTCAAGTCTCTTCCAGCAGCCACTTTTAGAAAGGTATGGATCATCTGCAGGTCTGGTATTGTCAGCCCCATATGGATATTTTGGGTACTTAAGAGCTCCCTTATAGCTCTAGGCACTTATGTTTTACAAATAAATCCTGTCCCGTCTGCATGAATCATTGTTGTCCTGTAGCTTGCATATTTGGCACAATGGGGTTCAGGGCATTTTGGCACTCTCAGTACAACTGTAGCGCTGTAACAGTCACATAGTATAGCTGTCTCAGATAAAATGATCTTTCTCCATAGCAGTTTTAGAATAACAGTCTATTAAATTCACCAGCATTATGAATGGTAAATCAGTGAGGATATGTTTGCTCTACTCATTCAGTACCAGCAGTAGAAATTATTTGGCTATATACATATATGAAAAATAATTTAGGATTATATAGCAAAGAATTCAGATAAATGGTGTGAGTCCTATGTAGAAAATTATAAGAGTACAAGAAATTCATAGAATCGTAGAGTCGTTTTCTCTGGAAGAGACCTTTAAGATCATCAAGTCCAACTGTTAAACCAGAACTGCCAAGTCACCACTAAATCATGTCACTCAGCACCACATCTACACGTCTTTTAAATACCTCCAGAGATGGTGACTCCACCACTTCTCCAGGCAGCCTGTTCCAGTGCTTCACAACCCTTTCAGGGAAAAAATTTTTCTTAATATCCAACCTAAATCTCCCCCAGCACAAATTGAAGCCATTTCCTCTCATCTTATGGCTTGTTACTTGGGAGAGGAGTCCCACCTCCCTACACTGTAGAGAGTGACGAGGTCACCACTGAGCCTCCTTTTCTCCAGGCTAAACAATCCCAGTTCCCTCAGCCGTTCCTCACAGCACTTGTGCCCCTAGAGCCCTCACCAACTTCATTGTCCTTCGTTGGACATGCTTCAGCACCTCAAATTCAGAAGAGACGATCAGGTCAACCTGACAGTTCTGAAGTTTTCCTCCTTTTACCTAATACAAATAGTGCAACCTTGCAACACGTGGCTTTAAGCACAGCATAAACCCACACAGAATTATTTTGTTATTTGCTCTGATGGTATTTAGTGTTTGGACGGTTTCTGGAAAACCAGAATGTTGTTTATCTAAACAAGTTAATGATGACAATTATGTCAGAAGGGATTTAAAGTGTTTTAATTTAGTGGAGGGGAGAGAGGCATCACAATTGATCACTCATCAGTGAAAGACCCAAGGATGCTGTCTTTAAACATGTACTTACGCATACTTTCTCATTTCTGGAGGAAACGCACAATGTGCCAAACTGAGGAAGTTACATCCTACTGGCTGCTGCTAACCATTCTCCGTAAAGAGCGAACAAGGAAAAAATATTCTGCACTTATTGTGCCACATTACAGCAATAGATAAAAAACTTCACCTTTACTGTATCATCATATATGGGTTTGTGTCACCAGGCGTCTATCTCTTAGTTTTTGCAGAGAAATATAAATTATGTTTTGAAATTTTTACCTACCAACCTGTGTAAAAATTTTCAAATAGAGAAATTTTACCCAAGTTACTAATAAAGATCTAATAAAGCTGGAAAACAGTCCAGGTCATGTTCCAATTCTCAGACTGGTTAGACATACCAGATGGGATTCAACCATATGTTTATGAGAAAAAAAGTACCTATTTTTGCTTCAGTTGCTGATATAGCATCTGGAATCTTCTGTTGTACCCCTATATGAACTGATTGTGACACTTTGGAAACAATGCAGTATATTTAAGGGCTTTGTACAATTACATTGCTATGCAATCATCTTCTATATCTTCATCTTAGAGATCATTCTTGTATTATTAACAAGACCAAAACAATCTGCAAAAAAATGGAAATTTAATCTGAATATAACACTTTCTGAGGAAGAATTCAAACCTCGAAGTGAGACTCAGAGACAATTTTTCAGCTATTTAATCTATGCAGAATCTACTTGAAATTCGAGGTTCCAAATTACAGAGATGGAGAATAATTTGATGTTACAAAACGGGAGACTAAAAAATATGCCTTGTCTTAGGTTTAGGTCTGTGTCTTGGTGTGGAATAACCCAATCTACTTACCGATTTCCTTCTGAACGCATCTGAGGAAGACCACAGAGGAGCACAAGTTTAAAATCCAAGAAAATAGAAAAGTACATGTAAGCATGCAAAGTTTATTACAGCTAAGGATATAAAACATTCCTTACATATTTTGTAGTACACATTTGCAGTATTACAGTATACTGTTGTACTACCTGTCTAGTATTTTGATTATAAAACTCTTTAATCATCTACTTGTGGCATAAGCTTCTGAAAGGGGATGTTCTCTTGACAGTGAGAGCAGTCTATTAACAAAATTCTGAACATCGTCCATAAAAGAACGATGCTCTGCATAAAGTGATGCAGAGCAAATCAGGACTTTGTTGAAAGGTGTTGGAGAGCAAAAAAATAATCTAAGTTTTCAGTGGTACTGTTACATTAAAAGGAAATGCAGAACTTGGAATAATGTTCTGAATTTATAGTAGGTCTACTTCCATAAAAAGACTTTCAAGGTTTGGTGAATTTACCTTTAGAGCAACAGAATTTCTTGATGCCACTGCTGATGTAAAACTCTGTTAGAGTAAGAAATTTGGTCAAGGAAGTATCAGAGTGGCTGCCCTTTGATAAGTCTGTGTTCCTATATTATTCCTGACTTTGCTACTGCTATAGTACAAGAAAAACCATGAAGCTGTGATGTACATTTGCATGTGTGTGTTATGCCTGTCCAGAAAAGCAATGGATCATTATTGATGCTTCCCATAGTATTGCTCCAACACCCCTTACACAAGACTCCTATATATCTGTTCTGGCCAGCACAACTGTTAGAAGTGTTTTACAGATAGATTACTGTTAATCTAAAGGTAGATACGTATTATTTAAACTCATAAAAGATGAATGTTTTATTATTTTTTATAGTTTACTGAAATACTTATGAAAGCTTTTGCACCATGAAATATAAAGGTACAATTTCAATTGTTTGGGGATTTTTTTTGTTTGTTTTTGAAAAGCATAATTGCACACAGACACTCTACGGTCTGTTACCAAAGTTTATTAAACAGGAACAAAAGGTTTTGCATACACTAGGGAGCAGGAACCCAAATGCTGACTTGAGGAGGAACCTGGAAGGAATTAGTAAGAGAAGAATGCAATCCCTAGAAAAGGTGGTAGTTAATCCTGCCTCACCAATAAACCAACACAGATAAGGGAGAATCAGCTAAACTTCAGAGGTGCCAGGTTTTGTCAAATTCTATAGCAAATTATCAACTTCTCGAGCAGTTCCCTGTATCACCCATTTTGATATCTATCTGGCTGCATTTACAAGCTCCATTTCCAAAGGTGAAGTTTCACAATAAACTTTAGGTAGAAAAACACACTAAACATTGATGATTCAATTAAAGGTGATCCTATATTAATGAAAAACCCTTTTAAAAGTATAAATTCCCCAGAGAGTTTTCACAAGATATATTGTACAGTTTTGGTCCTTTTCCCACATTTTAATAGGTTTTGCTTAGAGCTATGTAATAATTCTGGCCAGAAAAAATTATCCAGTGTAGAATGTTTAAATGTTTTCACTATTGCTACTATCCTCTTTGCCCTGTTAGAGGGGGAAAAAAAAAAAAAAAGCTTCCAGATTCATTAGCAGATGCACTGATCCTATTGATTCTACATCTCTTAATAGACAGGATATTCATGAAGACAGTCTGTTTATATTCATTTATGATCTGTAGCAGCACTGGGGCTTTATTTGAGTCCTCTCCTCATATTACCTATGAGGTTTATGGGTCTAGAAATGATCAGAGTAGTTTTAAAAGGACTGCGTGTGGGCTGCAAAGCTTTTCTAGGAGCCCATAGGGGTCTCTGTGGGACAATCCATAAGGCTGGGATTTCTGTGGTGCAGCAGGCATAAAACAGCATCCCTGCCTTTGAAACAGACAGAGCTATTGAGATGAAATGACAGAGATGGAAATACTGCTGGAAAAAACAGTGGGAAGTAATGCAGCTAGAGGCAGAATTAACTATAACTGTACGCTTTACTGTCTTTGCAAAGGGTTGGTTCTGGTGTTTTTCCCCTCTAGTTTCATTTCATTTTGGTTCCTTTTGCAATTTAGAATACTGGAGTATGTAAACACTATCTTAAAAACATTTCCTTAATTTCAAGATGACAAATAATGTGTGCTTATTCCAATGTTTTAGAATATAATGTAAATTCTCAGGAACAAACCTTCTATTCTAAGCCGTTTCTACGACAGGTAGAATATCATTGAAAATAAGATTAAGTTTTCACCCAGGAAATGTTCTCGAAATTCAATTTAAATTAACTCATTGTTGCAAAAATAAAACATCATGGATTTGTCATAATCTTATTGTCCAGCAGTCTGTTCTACAGTGCTGTTCTGTTCTACGTCAGTGAGATTTCAATCTGAGTCTGAGTACCTACTCTACAGCTTTTCACTGAAGTTTCACCATCAGCTCTTTAGTCATGACTGCAGTCTATTTTAAATCTTACTTCTCACGGATTTCAGAAGGAAATTCGTATGCACGTAATGTAAAAGGAACCCGAACAATACCATGGACAATGAAAACGTAAGCTTCTCCTCCCTGAAATTCTCCAAGAGAAGCCGCAGCCACTGCCTCTGGGTATTCTCGATTCTCTTTCACCACTTTGCCATCTGGGGAAACATAACAGAATCAATACATCAGATTCTGGAGGTTATGCTTTAGAGGTTATTTCCTTTTAACAGATGAATTGTTTCTCTCCTTTTCCTCATAAATATAAACAGTGGGAAAATATTGCAACTAGTGACAACTGAGGTAACTAAATACTGAAGCTTTTCTTAGATACAGATAAAAACATTGTAAAGCTTGCTTGACAGTGTCCGGTCACAAGATGAAGGACAAATTTTTCATGGACTTTGCATTAGCATGATATATGGTTCTCTTTTCCCCCTCCTCCCCCAATAAATTACCTTCATCCAGGATAAATGTAAATATAAGAACAAGAAGTAGCATTGCCCAATAACATAATCCTCCTTCACCATGTCCTTGAAACTTCTCACAAAGCATTGCTATCTTTTAGAATGACTTAATGCATAAAGTATTAAAGTACTGAGAGATCCCAATAGTTTCACAAAATTAGACAGGCATTGATGTTAAACTGTTTTTTTCCTTCTTTATTAATAACTTTATTTCTATACAAAAGGAAATTTGATGGAATATAGCTGTCCCTGGTCTTTAAAATTATAATACCAATTGAGATGTTTATTATGAAATAGTTGGCATTATTCTGTGTTGTAAATTTTAAAACGACAGAGTTATTATGTTCTGCCAATAAAATTAAGAATGCATGTACTGATTCATTTTCAGTTAAGCATGAACAAAAATTATTTTAACTTCTTGATCCTGTGAGAATATGCTACCTAAAGGCCTTTATCTTAGAAATGTCTCAAATAAAAATGTCTGAATATGACTTTTTTTTATTTTGGTTTCTTTTTTTTCTGAATGATTGTATAACACTGAATAATTCTTACTTGCATCATTTATATCATACATTACAGTCTTCATTACAGACACAAAGCACCTTTGATTTTTGGAGGTCTGAATACAAAGTAAGTCTATCCAGTGTGATAAAATATTAATAATGTTCCTATATAGTCATATGATTCTAGAATGTCTACAAAGTAGAAATCCTGGAATTTTGGCTGTGACCACTGAAAAAAGAAACAGCACCCTGAAACATGATGGTCTGATCTTCCTTCTCATAAAGGAAGGAAGTACTGGAACCTTTGTCACTCAGCTGATGGAGTTAACTCACAGAGATGAGTGCCTGCTCCTTTGTGCGTTTTCCCCATCTTGCCCTATGCTCCCTGTGTATATGATCATCTGATGGTCTAACTTAATCAGTGTAGTTGCAACTACTTCTTTTTAACATACCCGTTGTGCTGCTGATTTCTTCATTCTGCCAAGGTATGAGATCTATTGTCTTAGGTCCACTGATAGGGAGATGTCAGGCCTTCTGTTCTTCAAACAAGCTCTAATCAAGCACAAAACCAAGGAGTTACACCCCTATAACTTTCGGAGAGTTGTGCTTAACTTCAGACACCAAGACAACTGCAAGGATAACAACAGAAATGCTTTAAAATTTGCTAGCTTTTTAAAAGTTCATGATGACCACAACACCTAGTTCACAGCTTGGATCTTATTGGATTGGTACACGATAGTTGGCATGGCTGTGACTTACGGGTTTTTTTTTTATTTATAATAGGGCACGTGAAGTTATAATATTTATGAGAAAAGAAGAGAAAAACTGTAAAACCTGGTGAGTAAAGCTACAATGCATTTCTGAAAGCAATAACAGTGAATCAATTGTTACTAACTAGGAGTAGAGGAAAACTATCTCTACCTTTTTACTTGACTGTTAAATTTGCACTTGGATATAATAACATTTCCATTTGCTCTTCTTTTTGTCAATACCACTATTACTGTAATTGCCATGAACAATTAAAAAGGTATTTAAAGTGTAGTTACACCACATTCTGCTCGCAGGAAGAAAGTGCTGCATGAACAGAATATGCATTCTTAATTCACAGTTGGTAATCAACTTTGGGAATATCATTGCACATTAGACTAAGTCTTATCTGATATAAACAGACATAGTTCCACAGAGACAATTTGGCCCTTGTAACGTTCATGTCCACAATGTCCATAGGTTTGTTTTATCCAGCAGTATATGTTGCCGCCTTCTAGGCAACATGCCTGAGCTGTAAACATTGACATGTGATGTGCAGACATGGAAAGTCCTGGTGCAAACAAAAGCCCATTAACCAATATTTGCAGGAACAGGGAGTTCTGTTTAATATCGACTGAAAGCTAAGGACTCCTGATGATAAATGCAGAAGTTCTGTTTTTCTCTCGTAATAACTGACTGGGATCCAGCCTTAGGCATAACACTAAGAGGCTTCCAAAATTTCAACAAATTAATTTTTTTTTCACTTGTATTGATTTTGATAGTCTTAGACTAAATATTAATTTGATCGAACAAGTTAAATGTCTTCAATAGGAATAGTTTGTAACTACAGAATAAAAGAGCATGTATATACATTGGATATATTCGCCTACACTTCTAATCTACATTTTCTCCACACAGACAACTAATATAGACTCCAATAGGATCTGAGGACTATCTGCCACCTGCATCACTCGAGGCAGTCATAATTCATAGTTCTGAATAGTTTTCAGTATATTCTTTGTTCTTGTCAAGATGGAATTTGAGACAGATTTTTTAAATTTTAAATTCTCTCTGTTAGCAGAACTAGTGGGAGAACATCCAAAAATGCTTTGCTGTCTGTGATATGCCTGAGATTGTTGGAACAACCTATGTTCTAACCTTAGGAAAAGCATCTTGAACTACTTTGTTCTCACACCATACTTTCATTACTACTTCAATTCCCTGAAGTTTGGTGTCCTTGGTATAGTTAGTATCTCTGTGAATTAAACCCACTTCAGTAAAAACTTTACCTATTAGATACTGTGATACAGATTCTGTTTCGTACAGGCAGTTTTAAATTAGTGTACCCTGCCTTGAGTTAAAAAAAAAAAAAAAAGACCTGATAGAGCAGTATCCTTGGCAGTGAGAAAGAAAATTATAAAAGATGTAGGTATTGCTAAGGTTCTGGTGAGACATAGAAGAACTCTTCTAGTAAACCATATTAGAATATGATTTATTGTAACCATAGTTTATTGTCCAGTGGACATGAGTACATTAGACGTATTTAAAACAGAGATCTCCATTCCTCTGTTGTGCTTCGGTAATGCTCTGTAACAACGTGTTTTGAAGAGAGAGATAGCATTATAATTTATATGTTGCATATCTTAAATATTATAAACCTCAAGAGCAAATTTTTACCATCTTTCTTCATTGTTTCTAGATATCACTTAATATGAAACTTTTCAAATCAGTGATGACAATTGTATACCAATTTCCACTATAGAATACAAGTGTGACTCTGACAGTGAAAATTTGTCTTGCACAATTATATCTGACCTTATTCTTAAAACATGCAAGGTCAGTGAGAATATGCTGATTTTGAAGAAAAATCAGTTTATATCATGTTAGAACTTCTGTTCCATTTGGCTATTACAGATATATTTTCTATTACATCATCAATAACATAAATATTGACTATGTGGCAGGCTTAAGTATGCCATAAAGCCTAAAAAAGAAAAAAACATCTAAGACCTCCAAAATGTATGTTCTAGGGAACTAGATAGGTCTAAAGAATTCAGCAACAAGTTTCCATACCAATAACTTAGTCTTCAGATTTTAATAGCATCAGTGATCTAGGGAAATAGACTCTATATCCAGTAAAATGCGAGTTTATAGCTCAGTGGATGGAGATTCAGACTTCCATTATAAATAAATGGCATTGCATTAAAACGCCCTAGCCTCTCACCGCACAACACTACCTGACACTAGTAAAATATTACTACATTACCTTGCCCTTTGTACCAACGACAGCAGCGCATATTGCCAACGACAACTGATTTGCCCCAGGGAACACCAGGTTCTTTCTGAACTGCAGTACTCACGAATAGAGGTGGGTTGATCATCTGTTTCCCCCATTTATTTCCAATTCAAGAAGTCCTGGCTTTTGTGGCAGAAAGACTGAAATACCAATGACTGAGAAACCTGCTTATCTAACCATTTTTTCTTCTTTGAGCTAATCACTCTTATATGAGTATGTGGTAAGATAGATGCTGATTTACAATATGCAGCTTGTACTGAGCAGATCTTATTTTACTTTTTTTAAATATAATATGAAAAATTAGCACTAAAGACTTTAAAAGTAAATAGAGTCTTAAACATTGTCAAAAAGACAGGTGGTCCCTAATTTAGTAAATATCTTACAGAACCTTAGGACATAAGATTGTCCTGGTTTGAGTTAGAACAGAACTCATTCTGTTCAGGGATTTTACTTTTCAGCTCAGCCTCTTCTAACTAACTGCACTGTCTGAAGTTAAAGACACATTTTTGCAGACAGTGTCTGCTTCTAGAGGCGGTAACGCTTGATGTTTGCAGTTACTACCAGGGATTGGTGTGCAGAAAGGATCTTGCTTCTGCTTCCTCCTGTGCAGACCAAGGTCACTGCTAAATCCTGTGTACCACGGTGGGGGTGCAGTAAGTGAGAGGCTGCACCTGTGGGGAGGAGTGGACAGGACAGGTGACCCTGAACTGACCAATAAGGTGTTCCATCCCATAGACGTCTGTGGCAGTTTGAGTTAAAAAAAAACCCTGCTTGAAAAGTTTTGATTTAAACTGACCAATTGGGCTATTCCCTTCCATGTTACGTTTTAGCACCTCATTGGTTGCAAAAGTTTCTCGCGAGGGTACTGTCCCTTTAAGAGCCGTGTACCACGGGCTTTGGGCTTTGGGCTTTCGGTCTTTTCGCTCTCCGGGACACTTCCGGCTTTGCACTCCGAGGGGTGCCGTGGACCTTGCAGCTTCGCTCCAGGAAGAGGCTTTTCCAGACTCGCGGCTTGGCTCCGGGGACCTTACAGGCTGTCTCTCCTCGGCTCGGACCCTGCCCGCCTGCCTGCTTGCAGCTACGGCTCCCCCGCGCTGCCGGAGTGGAGCAGAGCTGTGTGCCGGGGAAGCCCTCGCCGCGCCGCCTGGGACAGACTACTCTGGCCGCTGGAGACCCGTGCCTTGGGGCTGTCTCTCTCCCTCTGCCGCCAGCACCGTCGCCTTCTTGCTGCTTTGCTTCCTTTAATTCGCACGACCAGACTGGTAGGAACAGCATAGCTCGGGGTTTGCACGTTGGAGCCCGGCGTTCGTAATAGCCGCGGATCCTTTGTTTACTCCATGAGTGCGCACACGTGGCGGCGCCATTTCGGACTCTGCGCGGTGCCATCCCCCTTTCTCTCTTACTCGCATTTAACCCTTGCTGCTCCATCCCGTATAAACCCTCAGATTTTTGCATTGGTTTTCCCTGCATATTATATATTTTGTTCTGGTGTTATTAAACTTTGTTTCAGTTTTCCAAACGTTCAGAGGTCTCACAAATTCTTTCTCCCTTTTTCCTATCTCCGCTTTTTAACCTTTTCTCTCCCGGAGGAGAGGGGTTCAGGGATAGGAAAGGGCATGTCCCTGTAATTGGCTTGCCTCAGCCAACCGGCGACAACGTCATATTCGGTATAAAGCTGACGGATCACAAAGGTCAAGCTCTTTTCTTCAATGTCCAGCGTCTGAAGAGGACTCTGTCCATTCTGCCTTTGATCCCAATCTGTGCATTCCTGAATCCAGTTCTGGAATCCAGTTCCTGTATCTGGTTCCCATCTGCCTCTAAATCCAGTCTGGGATTTCCCTGGTGTCTGCCGTGCAGCATCTGTGGTGATGGTGATGTGATTGCTGTCAGGGGTGGGGGTTGGTCTTGGAATTGGTTTTGTAGATATTTGTGTATATGTATTTTTATTATTATTATTTTCATTAAAGCGGTTTTAATTTTCTTTTCCAATCCATAAGTCTCCCTTATTCCTTTTCTCTTCCCCACTGGGAAGGAAAAGGGGTTAATAGAGAGTGACTGTCATTTGTCTAGAGGCCAGCCCAGCCCTAATCCGCTTTTCTGTTCACTTGATAACATACATTATACCGGTCTAGTAGAAGAACAACTTATTCAATTCTCTTTGAATTTGAATTTTACAACTGTTACAAGGTCCTTCTCCCTCCTCCTAAGTAGAACACTGAGAGAGTAGCCTGGATTGCACGATGAGTAGACAAACACGTTATCTTAGACTGGTATGCAACGTCCTGCACTTTCAATGTTATAAAGTGCCAGTTGGCTCATTTGGTAAAATTATAAAGAATTAACTGAAAGTACTCCCAGGCACGTGTAGATCAGTGCTTTCAATGTTTATATAAAGGAGAACTAGCATAGGGGGGAAAAAAGCTTTCCTGGTATTGACATGCAGTAAATTCATTATTTGACTTATTTGATTTACTTACTTGCCAAGTTAAAAAAAAAAAAAAAAGTAAAAACCCCCAGCATGTATATGTATACATAAGGAGGAAGAGTACTGTTCTGCATTTCTTGGAGCTCCTAAAATTTCAAAATAAACTACATAAATATTCCAAAATTTGTCCTATTTTCCAAAGGTCTTGGTGACATCAGAAGCAATGTGCTTTCAAAAGCAATGTCTAGAGATGTTTTTCTCCAATAGCTGCTCTGTTCTACTGGAATGTGTTTGATATGATCAAAGATATGTCGAAAAAATGCCACCCATTGGGATTGGAGCACTTTGTGTGTTACTCATCATTATATCAGAACTATAACAAAAGTTAGCACTAGATTACTAGTCCACCAAAGGAAGGTTGTTTCATACATATACTGAATTTAGGAGCCCAGAGAACTTTGCAGTTCAAAATTTAAGTAGTTAGTGGCATTTCTAACTGCAGGCTTTGCTGATTTTCATATTGTAGGTTGACCTGAAGGCTGAAAATTGAGGGAATTCTCTGGGGAACTAGTGTGTTTATACTTGCATTGTATCATTTTTTTTCCTCAAAGCATCTGCTACTGGTCACTGTCAGAGATAAGACTCTTCCTAAGCTTTCACAAAGTTTTTTTATTTAAATTACCATTAATCCTATATAAGATATCTATTAGGTCTCTTTGCATCAGTACTTTAATCTGTTTCTGCTTTCCTGATCTTTTCTCACAAAAGTGTTGTAAGGGACATACACAACATTACAAATATATAAATATAAAATATAAACATTTGTAACCTTTTCAATAAGCTCATTGTTACTGCTCAAAGATTACACGGTTTGTCTGGACTGTGAAAACGGAAAATATTCAGATTTTTTCCCTTGTTCTGATACATTGCCTTCACAGTCACTTCACCCTCCAGAATCTTTGCTGTCTTTGAACAGCCCTACACTAGTAATACACAGTAACACACTAGTGTGGGACAGAAGCAAAGGAGTCTCTTAATATAGGTGAAATTCTACTGGGAAATCTTCACTTCACCCTGTAATTGTGAATTATACCACTTCAAATAAAACAAGCTCTCTTTCTGAAGTGCAATTTGGTGATACAGTAACTTTAGTAAAGGTTTCTGCCAGCTTAACTATGTCACTCACTGATTGCACATTGTCCTTCTTGAGAGCAGCATTGCTGTCATGGTTGTGGAAAAAAAAAAAAACCAACTGCAATTCTAAATTTCAGTATAATTGATACAATATTCAGAAGACTCTGAAAACATGTGGATGATTTGGCTGATATTTTCTCAGTATGTTTTTTGCTCAGTCATTTAATGATGCTGTAGATACTCTATGGTTTGATCCCAGCAATTCAACTACCAGAAGAGAAGGTTGTTTATACAACAGAAAGGGTGAAGCATGTTTATATTACAAAAATGGACACGCATTACTCAGTCATAGCAATAAAATCTGTGTAACACCAACACAACAATGATGGACTAAAGCCACATATCTTGATAACCTCTAATGATATACACACAGCATTAGGGGCCTGGGTATGAATTAATTTACTTACTTTTCAGTCAGATTTTGCAACCTGTGCTGACCTCAGTGTATTTACGGCTGTACTAAACCTGATATCTGTGGTACATAGTTTACTAGCTGAGCTGTTTCTGCTCTGTACTGCAGTGTAGGCAAATCTCTTGGTGTCTGGAAATGCCACTTCCATTTTCTAGCATTTGTTGTTCAAAGACTTTTATTCTCTCTGCTGCAATTAACTTGGTTTCCTGCTTTATGAGATTCTCTCTGCTGGTGCTCTAAATTTTAGAGCAAATTCTTCATAAACATGATCAAAACCATTTTCTTCACAACTACATTTTGTTTGGTGAGCTTTATTGATCATGACTCCCCTTGTTTAGAAACAAACAGAATTGCACTTCCAGAATCTCTTCTCTCTTTTCTTCCTCTCTTCAGGAGTAATCATGTCTACCAGCCTCTTTATTTAGTCGCTGAGAAAACTCTGCACTTGCTGTTAGCAACTGTAAATTAAATTGCATTACAGAACATAAAATGTAAAGTCTCAGATAACAGAAACTGTCTGTAATTATACTCACACACAAAAAAACACAGAGGAAGACTTTTAAAGGCAAGTGCCAGAAGAACAGAACAAAACCCAAACCCAAGGAAATCCAGCTATGAATGAAACACTCCATATGTCTTCTAACTTGTATCATCAGACACATTATGAAATTCATTAACATGAAAGTCTGCTGTGCTTAGATATGGGTTGAAGCAGGGAGGTTGTCATTGTGTTGTTTGTAACTTTTATTGATTTATCTTTCAATTGCAAGAAATTTGAGTGGAGCTCAAGAATATGTGCTTGGTGCAGTGTAACCAGGTCTTGAGTCCTAATTCTGTACCTACTACTTATCTGTGTACGTTGCAAGCAAATTTTTGTGCTACAGTTTACTTTTCTATCAAGTGGGAATTATACATGTGTTTTGTGGATTATTTAGGTGAAAATTCTGAGGTACTTTTTGAACATGTAGAATGCTACTTAGATATTAAGACTCAGATCCACACAGGTGTTTCAGCACTTAACACCTGTCAAAACAGACAGAATTAAGTGGCTAAATAACTTTTTCCAGATCTAAGCTTTTGTGTTTGCTATTTGTAACTTTTGTTTTTCCTTTAATCAAGCAGTTGTTGCTTGGAGAATGTGTTGGGGAACAAGTTCAACAAAGAAAATTTCCTGGTAGCAAGTGTTTTCCAAAAGTTGCAGTTTATTACACCTATAATTTCAGTTTTGTACACTGCATTTTCTGTCTTAAAGGCCTTGTGTAGGTTTCTATTAACATAAGCAGAAATTATTAAGAGGAAAATGGAAGCCTTTTTTCCCAAATTTGAGTTGTTCTTTGGATGCACATGTGTAATTGCAATTATTATTCTAAGGTTTATTTTTGTTTTGTTTGGGGTTTTTACCTGCAAAAAAAGAATGCAATTCATAATTTTTTAGTCTACAGACGGAATTACTTGTGCCAAAATACTGAGTTCCATCTCTGAATGCAATGAAAGAAGAGATTGCATCTTAACTGCATGGAAGGTGAGAATATGAGACAGGCAGGGTGAGAGAAATGTCCTGATGAATTCATAACCAGTAGGCTCACTTCTTCAACCTTCTGCAGACTGTTCAATTTCCAACAAAACCTGAGCGTTGTTACTCCATTACTATGTAGAGATTTCATTCAGCTTACAGCTGCAAAGGCCTTTATGCCCCTTATCCACTCACAGGCGTGAACTGCTGCTACATAAAACGAGAAGGTATGTAATATACTGCTATGATCCAGGGCACTAGCCAGTGGAGTAAAAATGAATTCCTAAATTATTTCACAGATAAAGAAACAAACAGCATGCTGAAGATATTGATGAAGTAATTGATATGTCTGACACAGAGAGACAATGCTAGTCTGTACTAGTTAAGAACTGGCGCCAGTTTTATTTCAGTTCTTTATTTTCCAAATTTTATTTTACTCAATGTCTGTATTTTTTGAAAGAAATCTGTCACATTATATCCCTTCATCTTTTAGGTATATCTTGCACAGAGAAAATCAGTGGTGACCTCTCAAATGGAAGCTCTAAAAAGAGCCACAAAAATTTTGGAAAGTTAGAAATACAACATCAGAATTTAAAAGGAGAGCTATGAATTATTTACATAGAAAACCAAAACAAAGTGGTTAGTTATGGTGTGCAGAAGAAAGGAATAAAATAATGTTTCTAGTAAGTAGTTATTAATACAGTATATAAACAAAGGCTATAGTTTAAAAATAGGCTTCACCAAAAGAGCACATTATTGTGTTGCCATTTTTAAGTTTTAAACCACTTTTTTTTTTTTTTCCATTTCTGTTTATTTATCATAAACACATATTGGAAATTTTTTCCAGTCTGATTAATACAAGAATATGCAGAGTACTAAATCTCCTGTGGTCATCCTTGGCTTTTTTTAAAAACAGATTTCTTGTAGAAAAAAGGTTCTGAATATTATATTCACTCTGATTTCCAGATACCAGGGCAATTCATTATTTAGCTTTTGGATATGGTGTTGCTATGAAATGCTGACTGAATACACAGAGTCAAAGAAGCGAGACTGTTTTCAAACATTAACCTGAATTTTTCCCGAAGTTCAGGAATATTACATATACATAAAGAATGGATTCAGCAAGGGTATCATTCTTATGTAAAACCAATGGCTGTTGGGATAACTTGGGGTTTTTTTGTGGGTGTTTTAACATCACTGATGATAACAGTGTGTCTACCATTAGTCAATCTAGTTACCTGCAGTGCAGGGACAGAACACAAAATTCAGTCTTTATTTGTTGTTTGCCAGAGAACTGATGATTTAAAAAGACTCTTGCTGGTTCCTATATCCTATATCTTCTAGGATAAGATAAAGTGCTGCAAGAAAATATGTCAATAACACTGATATATGTACAGGGTAAAACTTAAGTCAGATTTTAAAAGCCAGAAGAGATCTTTGTAGTTACTTTGTCTGGTCTGTATATAAAGCTGTATAAACAATGCGACATAAGAAATTCCTACATTATACCTACTACCGAGGTAGATAATGCATTTTAGATAAAGTTAAACAAACTAAAATGCACCTTAAATTCTAAAATTCTCTACAGCTCTTTGTATATGTATGTGAAGGTTTAACAGAATTTATACTTATCAGTATTAACGGAAACTGTATTCACTTATGGAAAAAGCGATGAATGATGGATAGCTTCTTTAATTTTTGCCTACAAATTTAGAATAATGCTGTTACCAAAGGTTAAATTCTGTAAGAGTAGCAATAGCAATAATAATTAACTTACATCTTGAAAAGATTACAGTCTGAACTTTCAGAATTCACAGGAAACAAATGCACGATAAAATGGCATGAAATGAAGGAACAGACAAGAAAAAAGATCATACAAATAAAATCATTGTTGGACTACTGGTTCTTCATTATTCCAATCGGTCGAATTTAAGCAAACAATGAGTCTCCATGTCGACTATCAAGTTACATGCTAGCAGCTTACTCAAGAGCATTATTGTAAGAATAAACCTTCCTAAAATCCTCGAAAAAAGGCAGATTCTGCAAAATAAACAAAATAATAAATACATAAACTTATGCATTGCCTCCAAACTTACAGTCCTGGATTGTTTCTTAAACATGCGTATTTGGGGCTAACAATCTTTCAATACTCTTGACAGTAAGGTTGGAGATTATACACAATGAAAACTTAATGAGTACATGTTTAATGCTTTTAGTTGCTATGTTGTTGGTTTTAATTGAAACTGATTCCACTGTTTAACTGGTATTTGAATTAGTTTGGTTATAGTCCAACACACAAGAAGCAGAAGAGAAGGCGATGTTTTCCCCATGAACTTTCAAAAGATCAGGGTTTTTTGTTGTTGTCAAAGTTTTGTAATTTTTAAGTGGAGAAGAAACAGTTAAAAGGCTTTGGCTTAAGACAGCACAAAACCACCAGGGAAATCTATGGATACTAGAAAAGCCTCTCGATCCATATAATACAGACAATAAGGCTGAAACTCCCACAGGGGGTCTTAAGGTCCTTGTTTTCAGCTTTGTGCCTGTGATGCATTTTGGACTAGTAGCATGTGTCTCAGAAGCTCCTGAAATCATGAGGGACTTGGCATCACAGAAGAGGATCCTTCATAAAAGATTAGTGGAAACTCATTTGATTCCAGGCTGTAAAGCTGATAATATCTGAGGGTTCCTGATATCACATGTATTTTTAATAGGGACTGAAGAACTCCTTGTAAGGCTTTCTAACTATGACTATTCTATGGAGTTTTTTAAAAAATGAAAAAATGGATGAAATAAAAAAAATATTTAAAAATCTGAAATGTGAGACCTATACTCTGTAATAAACCTTTGAATTTTTTTTTTAAATAAAAATAAGGCACCGTGAAACAGTATTTTTTCTTAAAGGATGTTGCAGATTCCAATTCTTTCACAAATCTATTTTAATTCAGAACTATCCTCTTTTCTTTGTACATGCTAACTTGCTGCATTGCAGTGTTTTGCACTTTTGTAATTTAATGTAAATGCCTTTAAATGTTAACATCGTTATTTAAACACAGATATGCATTTCAGTTTGAAAATGTAATGATCACAAAAACCAGGAGGATCTAATTTAGATGGAAGGGCAGAGTACCAGTCAGGAAAAATTATTTGCATAATCGAGTATAATTTGTTGGGCTTGTGTGTGTTTGTTTACCCACTGAACAGTTGTGACAACCTAGCAACCATGTACAGATACCTGATTTAAGTGCAGAAGTAAGTCTCCTTAAGGCTCTACCCTTTTCAACCCTGCTATAAGGAGCTTCTGTGGAATGTAAAAGAAATGTTGTGGCAGGTTCAAACTCACACAGGCAGTGAACAAAAAACCAGACAGTTAAGAGGTAGTTATGGTCTGTGAAAGAGGTTTCTCTCTTTCAGGGGTATTTTCAAACTAGCTCTTCTGACAAAATCTAGTCCATGATGTATTGCAAAATATAGGATGACTCAAACACCTCCATGTGGTTAGTGTTTTCCACTGAAGTAATTCCAGAGGTGCTTGGCACAGGATATTCTCAGAGTACCTCCAAGTCACAGAGTGGTTGTGCAGTCAGTAGTCTCCTATTTCTGCCTGTCTTAGGGCTAGAAAGGGATCTTTGGTTCTAGATCTGCATTTTTTTCTCCAAGAGAGTCTGTCACAGTTGCAGCGAAAAGAAACTTGAAAGATATTTAGAATGTAGACCTTGCATCCTCATTAGATGTTGTCTCACATCCAGCATTCTCCATTTTCAAAGTCATTCCCTCTGAATCAAAGACCCTCCCCAGAACATGGGATGGCTACAGAGTTTTTCCTGAAGAACACTCACTGAGGGAGCATTTTGCAATTGTCACAATCAATTTTTTTTGTGTAAACTGTATTTTAGCTGTCACTGTTTCTTTACACAAAAAAATATCTGTTTCCATTTGGAAATTACTGGCTCCTTTTGATTTGTTTCAATGCACCAGTAAGAACATCTGTAAAAAATATCATTTTGTTATGGTTATGCTTAGTACCCCACAATGTTTATAAACAGAAATGTAAGTTTTATTTCTTTTTAACAATCCTTCGAGATTTTTTTCAGATTTTTATGAAGATGGCTTCTTTTTACAGAAAAGGAAATGTTTGCTGTATTATCTACAAGTATGTTAATTTTGTGATGCAGTCTGTTCATAAATGGCTTTCTCTCTTACTAATGAAATAGATAAACACTTAAAATGTTAATGTAGCCTGAGAGCTGGTTTATATTTGAACTAATGTTTGGGAAGGATAATGTTCTTATATAGAAATTAGCATTATGAAACTAGAAGTTATATGTAATTGTTCAACATTCTTTTATGTCCTCTTAACTGTTAGAGAACAGTACATTTGCATTTGACAAGTAGGTAGGACACAGTAATTAAACTTTTCTTTAGGAAAATAAAACAATAATAAAAATGAAACTAATCGCTTTAAATACAAGCCAAAGCAATCTGAGTAGGAAATGTCTTTTGTTTCTAATCCACCATGTTTTCAGTCTCTCTTCTTGCTTTCTTCGTAAGTTAATTTACTTTATTCAGGTGTTGAGAAAACACAATACTTAAATGTAGGTTACTAATAAGAAAAGGCAGACAAAATAGATCAGATTGTGTAAAGGTTGATACGCAGGAAATAATTTTGTTGGGACACAGTGATTGAATAACAGTCTTTAAGAATCTGATTTCTGTGAAAGACCTTGATCCCTCACGAAACCTAATCTTATTACAGCAGTTAAATTCATCATACTGTAGCTATATGGTGAGGAGTGAGGTGGAGAAGGGACACTGCAGCATGGTCCTTCATTCATTATCATTAGTTGTTTTACATGGAAATAATGGAATTACATTGCATACATTTATGTTGCAACAATCTTGAACCTCCTTGCTGAGACCATCCTGAAATGTTCTGCACCACGTATTTTTTCTCAGAATTTCCCAACAGAATACCTTAACAAAGAATCCTGCTTCAAACACTGTAGCATGACGGAACAACATGCTATTGCTCGATACTTCAGGTAAGTTTGCACAAGGTTAGATTTACTCTCATTTTTATCTACAATTTTTAATTATTTCTCTTCACTTTGAGTTTTGGCCTCCCTAAAGGTAAGAAATCATTGAACACAGGAGGCTGCAATGCCTTTTGTAAAACTTAAAACACAAGCCTGGACATTACAGTATTGAGCTTCTGAGTGCTTGACTTATCAGTAGATATTTTGACAGGAGGCACACGGAAAGCATCCTAGATAGCAAATGTGAGTGACCAGTTATAAGTAAAGTGCAGACTGAGAGCTTTGTAAGTGCAGTAAATTACAGAGATATGACTTCTAACTTTGTTACCTCCCCAACTGCCATGTCCCTAATATTATTTTAAGCAGAATAATTTAAATAAAAAGCATTACATCTATTTCACTGAATTATATGTATGCACCCAGAGATTAATATAACCAGTTCCTAATCCATTGGCCATTTTGCAGATATTTTCCTCTGCCAGCCTAGCTATTGATATCAGCAGGCTGACAATCTTTGCACACAATGAATTACCTGGTTCACAGGTGTTGATCGTTCTAGAAAAGTACAAAAGGGATTTTGCAGGTTTATTGATGCTGGTTTCCCCATTAACCTTTTTTTGAATAATTGAGTTGGGGCAGCTGTCTTGACAAAAGATTTCAGATCTGTGGAGTAGCCATGAACAAGATATGCCTGGCTTTTTTTTATTCTTTATTTTTATTTCATATAATAAACAGTTTCATAAGATATTTGGGGAATATGTTTAAATAATTAACAAATCTGAAGAAGCTGTGATTTAAAAATATATTGCATAGTTGGAAAAATAACTACATGTATCAAGATAAATATTTGATTTTTTCTTCAGCTGAAGTCTGCATATTAACACTGTTTGTGAAAGTAGTGCTGCTGACTGACAATTCCTGAAGAGCACATTCAACCATCAGCAAGTTTTATGGTTATAAATTACATGTATAAATTCGTGTGCCTGCTTTGAAGTTCCAATTTTTTCTTCCGTGGAGTAATTAAAACAAAACAATTGTTCCTCATTGCCAAAGTGAGTAGCTAGCTTTGAATCACTGCCAGTTTTCTGATAGCAGGATTTTGAGCTGGGCATTTCTTTGTTACACCTTCTCTGTGAAAGAACAGTATTAAACCAGAGTTTGTTTTTTTTTTTCCTTGAATAAAGCATGAACAAACACAAAACAACTCATACCTAATGATTTCCATATGTAATCTACAGGCAAATTTACCAAAGAGCTTTGTCACCGTTTCTATTTTCAGTAGCACAGTCATGATTGCTTCTCTTCTTCAGCAGATTGCTGTCTATTTTTAACACCCACAGATATAATCAGTCACAGCTGTATGGCTTATGTTTTCAGTTTGTGGAGAAACCTGTCATGTTCCACTTTGACTTAATCACGTGTTGTGTAAGATGGCATCCCTTACAGTCCCCGGAAAAGTGTCTATAGTCCCCAGATAGTTTATGTGTTCTGTAAGTTATCACAACTGCTTCTTCAATGCAAAGTGGACAAAAAGTTGCAGTATTTTCGTTTAACTGTGAAGAGGACTGATTAGTTATTACCAAAGATGTATTTGACATGCCAAAGATGTACCAGTAGACAGTTACCATTTATGACAGGTCTGCCAATCATGGAGTTTAAAATTATATAAGCCTCAATAACTTAGAATGGATAAAAAGAAGTATTTGATTACTCATTATAGGATCTTCTCTATTTACTTATTTTTTTCCTATCAAAAGATTTTTCTGTCAACACTAGGAAACCCAAAATTCTTTTTATGTTTTCCTCACCCTAATTGGTTTTCAAAGACTAAGATAAATATTTACTAAGCTTCTGAAATGTCAGGTCCTGTGTGATCTATATAAGACAGATCTCATCAATTCTAGTCAGAATAGGAAATATATCAATTTTCAGATCATCCAAGCTCAAGTTCAGAGGTTGGTGCTCTATCCATCTGGCATTTTCTCAGACTGTTTTCATGGTTAACCGTTGCAGTCAGTGCTGAATTGAGCTGTAACACAGTTACAAATTGATCAGCTCAGTACGGTACCGAGAACCCTCATGGTTTATCTTGAATAGGATTTTGATGTCCTTCATTAGTTACTGAGTCACACCAGCTTCCTGTTTTGGAGCCATGTCTTTTTTTTTTTTTTTTTTTTTTAGGACAACATTACATTTTCTCTAACAACATATTAAGGTATTTGAGGTTTGAGTTTTGGTCTTTTTGTTTGTTTGTGGGGGTTTTTGTTGTTGTTGTTGTTGTTTGGTTGGGTTTGTTTTTTGTTTACAGGGGGGTTTTTTTGTTGTTTTCTTAAGGTTTCCTATAGAGTTTCAGGGGTCTGAAAGACGTTTATTTCTTTGCCAAGATCTGATAGAATGAGTTACTTTATAGACAAAACTTCAGAAATGCAGCGTCATTTATTGGTGTTCTGTAAATCACTAGTAGGGATGGGAAATGCTGAAGCCAGGGTTTCTAGTACTGTCCTACAGAGGCACTTTGCTGAAGCTGTAGTCCAGGGTACTGGTTTTGGCTGAGATAGAGTTAATTTTCTTTATAGCTTGCAGGATGCTATGTTTTGTCTTTGTGACCAAAGTGGTGTTGATAACACCACAAGCTCTGTTGCTGAACAGATCTTGCACAATTTCAAGGCCTTTTCTGCTTCTCATGCTGCTCTGCCAGTGAGTAGGCTGGGAGTGCACAAGAAGTTGGGTGGTGACACAGCTGCGACAGCTGACCCCAGCTGACCAAAGGGATATCCTGTACCATATGACGTCATGCTCAGCAATAAAAACTGGGGGGAAAAGGAAGGGAGGGGGGAACATTTGGTGTCACAGTGCTTGTCTTCCCAAGTAACAGTTATGTGTGATGAAACCTCGCTTTCCTGAAAAAGGGCTGAACACCTGCCTGCCAATGGGAAGTAGTGAATGACGTCTTTATTTTGAACCTTTTATTTTGCTTTGCTTGAGCATACAGCTTTTGCTTTCCATATTAAGCTGTCTTTATCTCAACTCATGAGTTTTCTCACTTTTGCCTTCACAATTCTCTCTCCCATCTCACTGTGGGGGAGTGAGTGAGCAGCTGAGTCGTGCTTAGCTGCCTACTGGGTGAAACTATGACATCCAGCTAAATATTTTTACCTTCTGGATGGGGTAAGTTGTTGTTCTTTAGAACCCTAACAAATTATTTTGACTCCAAATTTCTCCTTGATTATCTCACAACCCATAACTGGTGAAGAATTCATCCGTTAAACTCCTGCTATTGACGTGATTGTACTCAGTAAGTAAACTTCAGGCCATTTTGTGAAAAAACCAAATTTGACTACAACAAATGTTACTTGTTATTTTCTCAAGCAAAAGTTGAAACTCTCTGTTAGTTACATAGGATACTGCTACATTCTTTGGGTGAAATTTTCTATATATGCATATATTTCTAGTATCTAATTGTAGATAATATTTTTCTGTGTTTCTCTGAGTTTTTGTATGCTTGAATTGGTTGAATGTATTGAGAAATGGCATCACCTGAGAATCTCCTAGCAGTAGACACTGGTACTTATCAAAGCCTGGTTTTAACATCCTCTAAATGATTATTAAGGTTTTTTTAACATTGCAATCAAAATGCTATCATGGTGATTCTGTGAGATGCCACAGTACATAGATCTTACAATTGCACTTTATTCTAAATAAAAGATATCATCATTGGGAAGCTTCTATTATCTTTAGCCTGTTGCAGCAAATTTGTGTCTACTGATCCACTGGATGAACTGGGAAGAATCAAAATAGGTGCCAAATAGAGTATTCCTAGTGTGACCATTTGTATTGGCCAGTGCACAAGACAGGATCAAGAAAGGTCTTTGGCCTGGCATAGTATGACCATTCTAGTCAGAGTCTCCCTTTGGATAATCAGACTTGACTCTGGAACATAAAAGTTTTGCTGTAAGAAGCCACCATCCTCTGAAGTTCTTTGTTAGATATTTATGTGTGCCCAGTGTGAAAGAAAGTTTGAAAAGAGGTCAATTGAGGTAACAACTTTCACAGTCTGAAACAAATAAATTGCACCTTTGTCACAGAACTGCTTTTCATTTCTCACCCAAACTCCAAATTATCTAGATGTTGTGTTTCAGGGTGGATCTCAAGAGCTTCATACTTTTTTCCATCTAGGAAAACTACTACAGTATATAGACTATTACGATAACAACCTTGAGGCAGGACAACCTCTTACTGAAAACCAATGTCCCCCTACAAATCATCTGACCTAGCTCCTATTTTAAAAAATAATTTCAGTAAACTGATTTGCAAGATATCTTTTCTAGTGTTTTTTATGGTATAATTAATCAAAAATTAAATCCAGATCAATTATGAAGTCGTGTACTACTTCGATATGTAGGATTTTGCTTTAACTTGAGAGGCTGAATTTTCAAACCTAGATCTTTCTTCCTCTCCCTACCTGTCACCCTCCATGGTAGCCTGTTCTTCCTTTTTCTTTTCTTGCAATATCCATCAACAACACATCCAAATAAGCAGTTCATATTTACTAATATTTTTAGCTTGTATAGGCAAATAAATGCCCAGTAGTCACGGGTGTTACCATGTACTTTGTTGCTGTAGTTGTACTTTGAAGCACAATGCGAGCATAAGTTCTTTGGCAAAATAAATTTCACCTTTACGTATATTATTAAAGTAATTCTTTTGCCACCATACATTGGATAAACAAAAGTACATATTACCTGTGAATCTACAAGTGAATGAGGCAAAAGCATTTTCAGAAAACTGATGTAATTATATTATAAAAAATATTTGCATTTGGTCATGTACTTTTTTCTTTTTTTCCATACTGTACTGTTCTAGTTCTGTGCTTGGTGGAGATTACAACTGAGGTCAGCAGAGAAATTAATATGTTTTTAATGGACTTAGATCAATTCCATACAGTGTTAACCCTAAAATATCCATTTTACTTCAAAGGCATTACCTTTCACTCTAAGGTTTGGCAGTCTTTTAAAAATACTAGAAAATTTTCTTTTCCTTATTTTTATTTTTTTGGCTCTATTGTCTTTCTTAGACCTTTTTCCCCCACTTTTTCCTTTCTCCTAATTTTTTTTCTCTTCTCCTTTGCAATTCGGCTTTCTCAGATGTTTAAAAGCACAGTGCTTGGGTTTCTGACAATTAGTTTGTGTCAGCCTTCTTTTTCTTCTTGTGCTGAACCAGCTTTTAAAAGCCACACCAGCTCTCTCAGCAGGTGGCTGCTGACTTGTACTGCTATAAAATCACGGCTTTTCAGACAGTCAGTCAATGCCAGAGGAGAAAAGCCGCCTTGTGGCAGTTTTAATGACCTAAATTGAATTGATAGGAGTGGGTGAGGAAGGCTTGTGCATTACACAGCTGATTAAGAATTGCATAATCTATAATTCTATTGCACCAGAGAGTGCCAAGGGACTGTTTATGTCAGTAAATGAGGGCAATATATTTAGCAGCATGGAAAAATCACACTTTTGAGGCTCTTTTCCAGTGTTTTACAGCTACTGTATTTTTCACCAAAACCTGATACCCCTGAGTAAATATAAGGATACCAGAAATTTATATATGTTAAACCCAGGAGAGTACCAAGTTGCTATCAAACTGTATTTTCTGTCGATAAATCATTGACATTTTATTCCCATGGTATTGGTTCAGAGTGTTCTAAAGAAGGGAGTCAAATATCATGACTCAATGGCTCTCAAAGCAACCTGATGGGGAATATCCTCATACTTCAAAATAATTTTTAGGAAATAATTTTTTATTTCTCTGTTAAGAAGAAATATTTTAAAAAAACTGTCTCCAGCATAATTTTATGGGATACAATATCAGAGTACTTTGGTTACACTGATTACTTACTTAAATCATATTATATTAGCACACTTAGGCTCTTCTTTGCACCCCTTTTGGTCAAGGCTGTTGTTTAGATGGGACAACTCATCTGTGAAAAAGTGGGCATGGCACTGGGTAAAAGGGCATATGTATGGGGATACAGATGAGAGATTTTGGCTGAATTATGATTTGTGGCAAACAATGCAGGATGTTTGTATGTGCACAGAGCGGTAAGAGAGAAAAGAACATATTCCACAGAAGAAATTGCATAATTTTATTTTATTTCCAGAGAAAAGGGATGAAAAAGGTATTTTTTATCAGAGAAACCGTGTGTTCTTCCTTTGGTAGTCCTTTCCTGCCATGTAGGGCAGATTGTTAAGTTACACACTAGAAGTACTGAAATCCCTATTCGGCCGTTCTTATTCAAGCAAAGCTGTCACTGATTTCAATGGCAGCTCCGCCTGATTAAAGAGAATTGAATAGAGCCCTGAAGCAATGATGTTTTGTCCTTGTCTTTGCTCTTCTGGCCCTTAACCATTACTTTTAAAGAGCTTGAAGCCATAGTGGCACCAGCAGTGTTTCAGGTGAACAAGCAAAAGAATAAAAAACAGTATCATGAGTTTTTTCAAGCGCTTCTACAAGAAAAGTCTGTGTGTATCATATTGAAAGAATTGAAAAAGGAAGAATGCATAGAAACATTTTTCAAGTTTCTGTAGGGTTTTAAACACATAAAACATCAAGATATAATAAAAAATATGTAAGCTTTGTTATTCCTTCTATCTATATTCATACGAATGTGCTAAGTGGAATACAAACACATACGCTTATTCCAAGGTTATAACTACTGCATTGCTAATTCCATCCCAATATTGACAGACATTAAAATCTGACCATTTCAATTTTTCAATTGTCACACTGGAATTACTAAATAAAATGCCAATTACACTGTCTTATATGATAAGTTGAGGCAGGGATTGTTAGAATTAAGAACATAATTCTTCACAATATTAACTGAGAAACATGATTGAATAAAGGTGTGTTAGAAAAACATTGGACTTCTTAGGGTTTGAAAACAAAGATCCACAGCAGTGGGAGTGATACCACTAAACATAAATAGTTATGCTAGAGTCCATCACCCTATAGTCATTTTGTAGTCAAGTAAAAAATAGCTTCTTTTAAGATATGACTAATACAATTTAGGTCTCTGTTTTCTGTTAAAAGTATCACTATACGTACAGAAAGGAGGCTATGCTTACTAGCTCAGAGATGAAGCATGTGCATTCAATCAGATGAACATGTTAACAATACATATTGTATATAGGTGCAGAATCATAACTGCTGGAGATGGTTCCATCTTGGACAGTAGGACTGACTTAAAAAAAAAAAAAATCTATCAAGCTTGTTCCTACTCCTCTTTTTCTCCACTTCTCCAACAACTCAAGCTTAGTCTCAGAAGTCCCTGGCACAGGAGATTGCTAGTCCCAGATCTGACCTTGCAGTGATCTCCCCCACAGGCAGGCTGATTTCTACTGGACAAAGTACTGTTCTTGCCTTCCGCCAGGATTACACATTCAAAAACATGTATCAGTATCTTCAAAACCAAGCTGTTTATTATTTCACTTGAAAGATAGAGAACACATAAAGCAAAGGGTTTAATCAACAGAATCCTGTGCATATTCTTCCTCCTTCTGTCTCTTTTTCTTTTTTCTAAATACAGGTTTAAAAAATCTTCTTGGAACCATATCTGCTTGGGAGCATCCATAAGACAAGTCTATCATTCCTTTTTATTTTTCCAGTTCCAGCCTATTTCCTTTAATACACATTCAGCTTTCACTTGAATCCTTTGTCCAATGCTCTCTTTCAGACTCCAGCCTCTTAGACATATCTAGTCTGTTTAGACCAGAAGAATAGGTCAAATGTCCCCATTCTGGAAGCTGATGGAAAGCTATTTCAGATGAAACCAAATATGAAACATATTCCCGAAGCATACCTTACTCCCACAACAGTTTTGCCTTTCCTTTAAGGATCAAAGGAGATAAAACAACACCTAAATGAGCTAGATGTGCTCCATACATTCAAACATGAGGCTATCACACAAATAACTTGAATGTATTTGGTATTCCAATAAAACCTACACTGAGATTCCCTGACTTGCTTTAACATTTGACAGATTTAGCAGAATGCTGTGTTCTGATCTTGTCTTCTCCTCCCATAGCTCTTTTTTGGGGAGTCTTGATGCTCCCATCACATTAAGCCATCATGACTCAATTTATTTCCACCTGTATTTTTCATGCAGTCATTTTTCAGCAAACCCATAAAAAGAAAAAATAATGCGCTCACTGCAGCATGGATTCATGTTTCCCAAATCATATAACCATTCACAAAGCTGGTTGCAATTTATAGGCTGGTGTGTTGTGAGTAACATTATTTCTACTAGAAGAATATTTTTATATAGCACCCAGAAGAATACAGTTAATAATGCATTGCTTAGCATTTTGAATAATTTTAGCAAAGGAATAATTTTAGCACTATAAACTTACTTGAGATGACTGTTTCCCCTACAGATTTTTTTTATGGCTCTGTTCATAAAATCATTACATATCTTGTTGATTTACCTCTCTAGCTTTCTTTTCATAGTAAATATAAACCAAAATGAAGTGAATTAAAAAGATGCATTCCTCAATGAAATATTTGAAGATGTTCACAGAATACACTCTAAAAGAGCTCTTTCAATTGAAGCTTATTTAATACACGTGGTTTGACTGGAATTCATTGTAGAGAGTTGTCAAAAGTCTGTGCATTTCTAATCTCCTACTTAAGTCTCTACATGGATACTACCATCACTTAAGGCTTAAACCATGACTTAAAACATTCTTAGAACTGCCACATAATCAGTGTATAAAACTGATTATCATTCTTGCTATATAGTTAGGTTAAATTCACATATCCAGCATGATTTTATTTAATAGTTTCAAATTTCTACAGGCTCGCCATTTGGAAACTGAAACCTGGAATGGATAGTTTAATTCACTGAGTCTAGCTCCTTGATCTAACAATAAAATCTATTATCCTTTCCATAAACACAGCAAACTCTGTTAAACACAGCTGCGTTTTGGTAGGGATTTTTGTTTGTATTGGTTTGGGCACTGTTTTATTTTGGCTTAAATTATTATTATTACTGTGTGGCTAACTAAACTATTAGATTTCCTTCACTAGGAAAGATTTTACCAAGTCTTCTCTTCCCTCTCCCTCTCCCTCTCCCTTTTCCTCTCCCTCTTTTCCTCTCCTCTTCTCAGGACTGCAGCCCGATGAATATATTTGATAGAAATAATATTTACTTAATTGTACTGAAAAAAAATATGAACTGATGCATCCTACACTTGTATTTCTCATTCGCAGATGGAAAATGGTAGTAGTTCATAGACATCCTATGATCAAAATCTTATCCTTATCTTCCTTCTCAATTTTCAGCTGATAACTGCTGAAAAAATCTTTTGCTTATTAAGCAAAAAGTCTGTGACTTTACATCTGCACTACACACATTTACTTTAATTTCTATTACTGCAATTCTCAAGGTCATCAAGATCTTTCTGCAATATTCCTCAACTGCTGCTTGATGATGTTTCCAACATTGTGTCTTTGGCAAACTTCATTATTATGCTTCTAATATCCATGCCAAGATCACTAATGAAATTATTAAATAAGATTTTTCCCTGTGTTTGTCTTTGATCTGCTGGTAACCAGCCTGATACTGTTTCTTTTTGGTATTACCTGTTTACTTCCTGTCCATTTCAAGCTGTTTATTCACCTTATAATTACTCTATTAATCTCTGGCCTTCTTCCCCATATAAAATTAATATTTCCATGTCATGCCACATGAAACACTTTACTGAAATTCAGGTTGATGGTGCTTGTAGCCTTCCCTTTTTTTTTTTCCCTCACAAAAGATCATTTTATTGAAGAGTGTTGCAATATTAATCTGTCATAATTCACCTTTCCAAACTTGTGCTACGCTTTCTCACAGTTTCGGTATACCTCCATGTATTATCTTTTTCTTTAGAGTCTTTTCTCTTATAACCCAGGATTTTGAGTCTTACAGACATCAAGCTTACAGAGATATAATGGTTCAGATAATTTTCCTGTTTGCTTTGAAGGTACAAAGTTTTTCAGTTTCTCCTTCTTATAATACCTTCCTGACATCATGCAATTACAAAAATCATCTGCTATCAAGCCTGAAATTCCAGTTTGCTTTAACCTTTATGACTTATGTGGCTTTTCTCTGCTCCTTTCAGCAATCTCTGTGTTTGCAGGTGGCTTGCTTTTGCTGTTGCTGTGATCCTTTCACTTGGCCACATCTTGCTAGTTCTGGTGCTTTTTTTCCTTCCAGGACATATATTTCTTTTCCGGCAAAATCAGTCTCCCCTTGACTCTGGAGAAAATCACTTTACCTACTAACACCCACTTTTTAAAGAATGGAACATAGAAACTGCTAAGAAAGAAGTAAGACAGATCCATCCCACTGCAATAGAGACCCTTAATAATATTATGACATTTATCTTTAGGAAACGCCAAGCATGCCTGAAAAATCAAACTCTCTTACTCCACATTCTCAACGATCCTAATTACTATTTTGCCTTATCAAACATTTTCTGATTTAAGTTTGAATACTTTGGTTTTGGCTTTACTTTATTTCATTCCAGCATTCTTAATAAAAGTTAATTTTCACTTATTAGCTCTTCAACTCTGTATTGTTGCTAAAATAAGGATGGTTTTGGTTAAGTGATTATTTTAAATATGGATGCTGACAGTGCAAATGTTTTGGCTTTTATGACAGTGGGACATTCTTTGATGACTATAACCTGTTAGGGAGGGTTGGAATCCATCTGTCTAGAAGAGTCAAGGGAATCTTTGGCAGCATGTTGGCCAACTTGGTGAGGTGGGCTTTAAACTGAATACTCAGGGGGTGGGGTCCAAAATGACAAGTTCATGCCATTGCATCCAACTGGGGAATAAACCAGGCCAACCAGAGCAATGACAAATGTTCCTTAGGTGCCTTCCAAGACGAAAACCAGAATGCCAACAATCTCAAGGATGTGTATGGCAATGGTAGATCCTTTCGCATCCCCCTAGGGAAGCCTCCATGCTCAACTGCCTCTCTGAAATGCCTGTACAGCAATGCACACAGCATGGGAAATAAACAGGAAGAACTGTAGACCTGTGTGTAGTCGCAGGGCCATGATCCCATTGCAGCTACAGAGACATGGTGGGGTAGCATGCATGACTGGAATACTGTCATGGAGGGCTATGCACTTTTTAGGAAAGACAAGCCAGCAAGATAAGGTGGTGGAGTTGCTCTTTATGGGAGAGAGGAACTGGAATGTATTGAGCTCTGTCTGGGGGTGGATGAAGGACAAGTCAAGAGCTTATGGGTAAGAATTAAAGGGCAGGCTAATATGGGTGACATTGTTGTGGGTGTTTACTACAGGCGACCTGATCAGGAAGGGGAAGTCGATGAGGCCTTCTACAAACAGTGGAAATAGCCTCACGAACACAGGCTCTGGTTCTCAAGGGGGACCTCAACGACCCTGATATTTGCTGGAAAGGCTACACAGTCAGGTGTGGACAGTTCAGAAGGTTCCTGCAGAACATTGATGATAACTTTTTGACACAGGTAGTGGAGGAGCCAACAAGAAAAGTGTGCTACTAGACTTTGTGCAATCAAAGAAGGACTGGTTGGGGATATGAAGGTTGGGGACACCTTGGCCTAACTGACCATGAGATGGTGGAATTCAGGATCCTGTGTGGAATAAGGAGGGCAATAAGTAGGATTGCAACCCTGGACTTCAGGAGAGCTAACTTCGGCCTCTTCAAAGACCTACCTGGAGGAATACCATGGGTTAGGGCTCTTAAAGGTAGAGGGATCCAAGAGAGCTGGTTAATATTCAAGCATCACTTCCTCTAAGCTCAAGATTGGTGCATCACTAAGAGTAAGAAATCAAGCAAAAAAGGCAGAAGTCCTGCATGGTTAAGCTAAGAGCTTCTGCAAAAAACTCAGTTGGAAGAAGGAAGTTTACAGAATGTGGAAAAAGGGACTGGCCACTTGGGAGGAATATAGGAACATTGTCAGAGTATGCAGGGATGCAACATGGAAAGCTAAGGCCCACTTGGAATTAAATCTGGCAAGGAATGTCAAGGGCAACAAAAAAGGCTTCTTCAAGTACAAAATCAGTAGCAAAAGGAAGACTAGGGAAAATGTGGGCCCACTGCCGAATGAGATTGGTGCCCTGGTGATAAAAGATACTGAGAAGACAGTTACTTGAATGCCTTCTTTGCTTCAGACTTTAATGCTAAGTCCATCCTTCAAGAATCCCAGATCCTGGAGGTAAGAGAGAAAGTCTGGAGAAAGGAAAACTTTCCTTTGGTTGAGGAGGATTGGATTAGAGATCATTCAGGCAAGCTGGACACCCACAAATCCATGGGCGCCAATGAAATGCACCCACGAGTGCTGAGGGAGCTGGCAGATGTTATTGCTAAGCCACTCTCCATCATCTCTGAAAGGTCATGGACAACAGGAGAAGTGCCTGAGGACTGTAAGAATTCCAATGTCACTCCAGCCTTATCCTCCTTTTTTATGCTAATAAAAAGGGCAAGAAGGAGAACCCAGGTAATGACAGGCCAGTCAGCCCCACTTCCACCCCTGGAAAGGTGATTCCGAGTTCATCTCTAAGCATGTGGACGAAAATAGGATTATCAGAAGTGGTCAACATGGATTCACTAACAGGAAATCATGCTTGAGCTATCTGATAGCCTTCTATGATGGCATGACTAGCTGGGTAGTTGAGGGGAGAGCAGTGGATGTTGTCTCCCTTGACTTCAGCAAGGCTTTTGACGCTGCCTCCCGTAACATCCTCCTAGGGAAGCTTAGTATGGGCTAGATGAGTGGAGAGTGAGGTGAATGTGGAATTGGCTGAATGGCAGAGCTCAGAGGGTTATGATCAGCAGCACAGAGTCTAGTTGGAGGCCTGTACCTAGTGATGTTCTCCAGAGGGTCAGTACTGGATGCAGTCTTGTCCAACATATTCCTCAATGACTTGGAAGAAGGGACATCAGCAAGTTTGCTGATGATACTAAACTGGGGGAGTGGTTGATACACCAGAATGCTGTGCTGCCATTCAGTGAGACCTGGGCAGACTGGAGATTTGGGTGGAGGAGAATATGAAGTTCAACAAGTGCAAGTGTAGGGTCCTGCACCTAGGGAGGAATAGCCCCATGCACCAGTACAGGTTAGGGGCTGACCTGCTAGAAAGTAGCTTTGCAGAGGAGGACCTGGGAGTCCTGGTGGAGGACAAGATGACCATGAGGCAGCAATGTGCCCTTGTGGCCAACAAAGCTAGAGGTATCCTGGGCTACATTCAGAAGACTGTGGCCAGCATGTTGAGGGAGGTTGTTCTTCCCCTCTACTCTGTCCTAGTGAAGCCACATCTGGAATATTGGATGAACTCTCTTACATACTACCGTGTATGTTGTGTCTGCCTATTTTTCCTCTTCGGAGCAATCATATTATTGTGCAGTTCCTTTCTTTTTCACTAGTTAGATCAATCTTTTCACATATTACTGATCCTAAGAGAGCATGTGTCTTTTTACCTAATAAAGCTTATTTGGTTACAGAATGCTGTTGGATAGCTGTACCCGCAAAAGAAAAGGGCTCTCACAAGAATATAAATAAGATGTTCATGTTGATGTAGTTCCATAAGATGTTCTTAATGTAGGCCAGGTGTATTAGGAAGCGAAATATTCATATAACACCTGTGCTACAGACACCTGTGCTTGAAAGCCAAGAAGGTTATTTTCAATTTTTGTCAAAATTAAAAAGAAAAAAAAAAAACGAAACTGTCCTATAGCAGTCTGTGAAACATGAGGTGTACATGCTGTTGGATATGAATGCCAAACATGATGACCTCCTTATACACCTCATCCATTTAACAAACCAGGTGCTCACAAATGGATTTTTAAAAAGCAACAAGTAATGATGAGGGTAAGAAGTTTTCCACTTACGTTAATTGCAGTAAGATGTTGGAATATATACAAAAAAGATGAAAATTTGTGGTAGAAAAGTCACCTAAGAGGATATATATGATTTTAAATATATATAAGGAAAGTCATTGCTAGTAATCTTTGGACTCAAGCTGGTGCATGACTGAACTCTATCTTTCTATTTGATATGGTGCATGCCAATGCTTTTGTTTGTTGTTTTCTTAAAAACAGGATGAATCTTCTGTCAAGGCGTGTGCATATTTTGAAGAGGTGGACATTCTTAGGAGGAGCTAAGTATGACTAGCAGATGAAGAGCCAAAACTTTTAATTGCACTGCTAGCGTGAGAGTTGAAAGGCTTGAAACAAACAGTTGCATCTCCACCTTCCTCTGCTATTCACATCTGACTCTGACAGTGTAAGACTCTGTGGGAGATGTTCAGCCTCTCATTCAGATGATGGGCTGGCCTTGTACATGAGTGTTGTTGTTCAGGAGGATTTAAGTAGACAACTAAGGTATACTGAAGACAAGTTTTATGAAAGGTCATAGGAGAGGGCAACTTGGCATTGTACAACATCCTGACATAGCAGGCTAGTGTCTTCTAACACTTCATGGGAGTTATTAGGATACAGAAGTTCTTTATAGATTACATGGACCTTCTAGTTTGCTGGAGAATAACCCTTATACTTCCCATTCCAATAACCAAGAGGTCAAAGCTCCAACTCAAAACTTTCATAGGCACAGTCAGGATATATGAAGTCTGTAAAGTTTAAAACTGAGAAGGGGCTGGATGACAGCCACTGATAGAAGGTTAGCATTATTCAGGATTCTTTCCAATCATTATGGCTGGAGACTTTTGGCAATTCTGTGCCAGTATTCATAAATATTCTTCAAAGAAAATCAATGGGAACTGTAAAATTCTTCCTTTTATCATATTAGGAATATGAAAAAGATAAGGGAGAAATAACCCTGAGAGATAGTTTCAAAAAAAAAAAAAAAAAAAAGAAAAAGGAAGAAAGACCTCTAATCTAGGTATCTATTGTTTCTTTTAAATTGTAAGTTTACTACATATTACTAATCGCCACAATGCCAAACAAAATATTGCAGCATGTTGAAGTGCTGAAAAGCAATACTTTGAAGTGCTTTTATTTATCATATGTCTCAACATAATTAATCAGTTACGAAATATTTGCAATGTGTGTTTTATATTACACCCAGTTCCTTTACCGATTCTTCCTAAGGAATTAAACAACACAAATGCTTGTGTATTTTTAATTTTGCAGCTGAAAACAAAACAAAAGGAACACAAATCCCTATAGTAATTGCTGTCTTTCTAATGGCTTTTTTTGCAGTCCCGTGCATCCATTTCAATAAAGATGATATGATGAGAGCAAATGACCTCAAGTTGTGCCACGGGGAGTTTAGGTTGAATATTAGGAAAAATTTCTTAACAGAAAGGGCTCTGGGACAGGCTGCTCAGGGAAGTGGTGGAGTCACCATCCCTGGAAGTATTTAAAAGACATGGGATATGGCTCAGTGGTGACCTGGCAGAGCTGGGTTACCAGTTAACCAAAACAATTCTGTGATTCTGCGATTCTGCGTGATATCATTATGGGATTTCTTTAATAATATTCAATATCTTATAAAAATGAGAAGTCAGTATATTTTTCCCAAGGGTTATAATTCTGTAGAGCGCATATCTGAAATTCAGGCACATTTAAGCATATGGCACTGAAAGACTACCATTTGGGTATTAATATTTACAATACACATATTTATAGCTGAAGAGAAGGGTTTCTTTATTTTTTTCTGTATTGTGTACACACAGTTCATGAATTAGTTATAAACAAATACTAACACATTGAAGAAAAACTGGAAAAAGAGAAAATTCTGTTATTCTAGCTCTTTAGGGGTAAATACCCCAAATACATCCTTTAAAAAGAAATTTTTTTTTTTCAATAGTCAGACTTTGAAGCTGTGGGTAACAGTGATGAAGTACACTATTGGAAATATGGGTTTATTTACAAACCCAACTTCTTCCATTGTATTAGTTTTGTTATTGCAACACTACTGGATTACGGTTTCCTGGGGAATTGATCTTCAGGGGATGATGGATCTGAAAAGTGGGTGCAACAATACAGGGCTATCTCTGTTAATTAGAAGGAAGCAAGCAGACTTAATAATGGTAGGTCAGAAAGTATTCAAAATCATCTTTTAAGTGAAGAAAAAAAGCACAAGACACCATAACTTCCTTTATGTCCTTTCTTATTTAGATTTGTTTATTGGAACATTGATGGTCAAAACATAAATAACTACATGAGTGGTAGTGTGAGACCCCTAAAATACCTGTGCTTAGTGAGAGGAGTCAATAACAAAGACAGACTGAAATAAAGTGAGCTCACATTTTCCATTTTTAGCTGAATTCTCTGTTTTACTGAAACGTTAACTCTAGTATTTGATATCTCTCCATTTTAAACAGCAGAGGCTACTTTACTTTTACTGTTCAATTCAGTAACTTGGAGTTGAGAGGTCTTTTACTTTTCTGATTTTGGTCAAGATTCCCCAAAGTATGGAATGCGGACATAGTTCTCTGACTGAAGGTCTTTTATGTGTTGATTTATTTATTACTTCTTCTAACACTTCTCAGTGCAATACCTGGCAAACATTTCCCAGTTAATTTTATCTTATGGCATTTGTCAGATATAGGAAAATAACACCATATCTAACCATGTAAATCTGAAGCACTTCTTATTTTTACTAATTCTATTTCTGTTCCCTTTCTAACTCTCATTGTGCCAACCACAGCACAGTTCATCTCACCTGTATTAAAAATTATAAATTGATTGTTTAATCTGGGATCCCTCAAGGGACAATGTTTCAGAAAATCGTTTCTTCTGCCTATTCACGTAGTCAGAGTTGCTTCTCTCTTGTCAGCAGAGGAAGTTTACTTTAAGTTACATATGCCTGTGGTGGGTCAGCCTTGGCTGGCTAAGAGGCTTCCACCTAGCCACTCTCTCAAAAAGGACCAGGGAGAAAATAAGATGCAAAAATTTGAGATAAGGACAAGGAGATCACTTACCAATTACTGTCATGGGCAAAGAAGTCTGAAATTGGGGAAAATATTTAAATAGAAGTAGGAAGTTAGTTATCCAATCAGCTTTATGTTTAAACATTATAAATACTGAATATGTTAATATGCTAATTTGGATTGTATAAATGAATGGCTGTTTCCACAACTGGTGAGCTAGCTTTGTGGAATACCACCAAGCTCCCAACTTTGCACAAACCTCCAAGAAATACCTCGACCTTGCGTATTGGCTTTGCTCCCTTTTGGACAGAAATGTCCTTCACTTACTGAGGAACACAAGACTTAAAAATCCCAAAAGTTTTTATTTGAAAATATTTCTTAGCATATTTTGACTGTTCTAACATTGAAAATATCCTAAACTATTTCCCATGTTAATCTCAAATCTGATTAACAATATTTTATACAGTCCCTCATTGATGTTATATAATATATTGAGTAAATACTAAATTCCTTTTGCTAATATGTTTGGTGAACAAGGCTGGTGATACTAACTCTAGATTTAAAAGCTTTTGATATATCCCTCTGGAGTTTTTTACTCGTTTCTTCCAACCTTAAAAGCAGTCTAGAAATGTAAAAAACAATCGTAGTAGGACTGGAGAGCTCAAGGAATTAGTAATCAGATTTAGAGCTTTTTCTTTCTTTCCTGCTAATTTAAATCTAGTTTGACTTGTGTGACATGCACCTGACCTGCCAAAGATGTGACAGCTACCAGGGCTTGCAAAAGACACGATAAAGATTGGGCCTTCATGGCCATTGAAACTTCATTACTTAGTTTCAGGCCATTAGCCTGCCCTTGTCTTCCTTTGCCCCATCTAACTAATTAGAATGACCACCCTTCAGACTTCAGACTTTCTCAGTGGGTTTGGAGTCTGGGACTCTCCACTTGGACCAGGATACTGGCCAAGGGAACTTCCCGGGATTGAGTGAGCCCTCATCCTGCCCCTTTTGGTGAGTGAATATTTCTTCTGGATATATCCTTGAGTGAGCCCTCACCACCCTTTTCAGTGAGTGACCACCCTTCTGGGTACCCCTGAGTAAGAAGTTTTCCCTTTTATAAGTGAATGTGCAGGTTTTTTGGTTCATCTTTCTAAAAAGAATATTGGCAAAACTTAGGAATTTTTTGTGTAGTGGTATATTTGCACCTGACATTTGAACTCGTAATTTACTTTGCTCTGTCAGAGTGCCGACTAATCTTTGGTTGTAATAAACCCCCATTTTGGGTAGCTACTGCTGTCTGTTTGTGGGTGCCTCTGCAACAATTTGTTGCCAAAGGTTGTTGCTAGTTAAAAATTCAATAGAATATGCCTATTTTTGACCTCAGACAAGGGCACAGCCCTCACCTATAAAATTGTTCCATTGCTAGTAGTGTCAATAAAGTTGTCATGGACTGAATAGGTATAGACACAGAATTATTTTTTTCCCCCCAGTAACTGTGTGGGAACCTTATAAGGCAGCTCCCCATGGTGCAAACAAAGAGTAATTCTTTCTGGGGATGGCAGGAAAATGTTTTCATTAGCATGAAAATTCACCTGTCTTAACAAAGTGAAGAAGGGTGTTATGGCAGAGGGAACTCTGACAGCAACAGGTAGAACAATAGTGTTACAAACATGTCAAACTTGAAAGGAGCTACATTAACAAGTCAATCTCAAGTAAGTAATCTCCTGGGGGAAGGCTCTTTGAAAGGAAAAGTGCAGTTAGCAGTCTAGCTGTGCCACTTCTCATTTATACATTTTTTTAAACAGCCTTCTTGGTCAAAACCAAAAACTTTATTATAGCTGGTTTACTCCATTCAGTTTAATATGTCTGCTTTTAATTAATTGCTTGACTTTGCAACCAAGAGAGTAGCTACAATGCAGAATTTTCCTGAAGGTTTTTTGAAAGTTCATGCAATGTGCATATCTCCTCTGTCTAGGTTGACAGCCATATCCTCTGAGAATTCCAATGAGTTAGTGAGTCTTTATCTCCCTTGTCTCTCCTTAGGCCATTTTAAAATAATGGCATTATGTTGGCTACTCTCCAATCCTACTCTCAGATTTCACTTGATCTATTTTGAAGAGCAGAAGTATATAAAAATGTCTGCCAAAGCTTCTTCAATGATTCTCCTTACTTCCTTAACCCTTTTGGACATACACAGTTTCGTTGTGGCCCTATCAATTTTAAAAGCCATTTCACCTTACAATAACCATACTTGACACCCTCCGTACATATCCTAAGTCCTGATGATCTCTCTTCATAAATCTGATTCCAGATGTAGTCAACTATCTGCTCTCACCTTTTATAAAGCCATATATAACCATTATTTAATGCATCCTCAATCCCCTTATACTCTTTCCAGGGTATAGGTTGCAACGCTGAAGTTTCTTTTTGCCATGAGGATATGTCTAGAGCTCAAGACTTGGCTAGAGAATTAGTTTTGATTCAGAATTTCAATAAGTTTTCTGCTTCTTTCCTGCTAAAGGGAAAAAGCAGCCTGCAACTGAATTATAGCTGTGATGATAGTTATTTGCTTCTTCACGACAACTCACTGACCCAGAGACATTATTCTCTTCAATGTCCTGAGGTCTGCAGGTTTGCAGCCCTATCAGAGAAGCAAGAAGTGTTTTATATTTCTTACCTGCATAGGCATGTCAGAATCATAATGATTAGCTCTGAAAGGACAATAAGAAGCTATGTAGTCCATCCTCTTGTTTCAGGGTAAAATCAGCTATACCAAAGCTTGTTTGTGTTATCTATTCTTAATAGCCATAACCTCCTTGAGCAATCTGTTCAATGATTGTTTAAATTTTAGTTTTAAAACCTTGTCTTAATTTTATTCTATAATTCTTAGAAACAAGATTAAAAAATAATATATGCTACTTCACACATTACAGCAAGTGAAAAACCTCTTAATGTTTCTGTGTGTGAGGCACTGATTATGCCTAACAAAAGTTTAGAGATAGAGCCTGGGGCTGATCCTAAACACTTACAAGATCTATTTGATGTGAGCTGTCCCACTGAAATCAAGATGACAGTTGATTATAAATATTTTATATTGTCATCCACCAAAGTTTTTTAGCTGTAAAAGTTTTTAGTATTGAGAAGTTTACTAATTCTTTTATGAATACAATACTGATCCTAGATGGATCACATGCAGGAAATGAAACTAGAGCCTCTGAACATAACAAAAAACCCCTGTTACTTTCTGAGTCACATTCTTAGCTATATTCACTTGAAGGAATTATTAAATTATTGAATCACTGTATGTGTCTTCTCTTTCTGATAACGAGACAAAGCCCAAAATGATGTTGACATGAATACTTCAATCTTATACTAGGTATTTGTGTTGGGTTTGTGTTTGGTAGGGTTTTGGTAGCGGTGGAGGGGCTACCAGTTTGGCTTCTGTAAGAAGCTTCTGAAGCTCCACCAGCTCCAGATTGAACCTGCCTCTGGCTAAGGATGAGCCAATCAGCACCTCTGCGATAAACTGTTTAAGAGGGGAGACTTGTTGGGCAGGTTCCTTGGTTTTGGGAGCTCTTTTTGTTGTGGAAAGGAGTGGGGCAGGAGAAAGACAACCATCCAGACATCCAGGCCAGTGAAGAAGGAGGGGACAAGGCATGTCAGAGCAACTATTTCCCTTTAGCTCATGGTGAGATGGGAGGCTGAGCCCCTGAAGCCCTTAGAGATCATGGGTGAAGAAGACTCCTACCTGCAGCCCATGGAGGTCCCCATGCTGGAGCAGGAGATGAATCATGAAGAATGCCGTGACTCTGAGGGGAGCCCATGCTGGAGCATTTTGTCACTGTAAAAACCATAGCCCGCAGAAGGGACTCATGCTGGTATAAGTTCATAGAGGACTGTCTCCTGTGGGAGGGTTGCCATGTTGCTGCAGGGGAGGACTGTGAGAAGTTTTCCCCCTGAGGAGAAAGGAGCAGTGGAAACAACATGGAGTGGACTCGGACTGACCACAAACCCTATTCCCTGAGCCCCGTGCTGCTAGAGGTGAGGAGGTAGCAGAGCTGGGCCCAAGAAGAAGGAAGGGGTGGGTAAAAGGGCTATTTATTTAAGATCTGTTTGTATTTATGATGAATAAGATAATGTCCTACACTGATTCAATTGGTGAAATGGTGATGATTGTGTTTAAATCAAATTGATTTTCTTTCCCCAAGCTGAGCCTGTCTTTTGTCTATGACCATAATTGGTGAGTGAGTCCTCCCTGTCCTTTGTCTTAACCGTCAAGCATTTTGTTGTATTTTCTCCTCCCCATCCCACCAGAGGCAGGCAGGAGTGAGCAAGTGGCTGCATGGTTGTTTTGTTGCCAGCCAGGTGGGCTCAAACCATGACAATATTTTAAAAAACCAAGCCAACAATATTCTATGGTCTAGACACATAAGTTGGTATCCTATAATGGTCAATATCAAATAACAATCCACCATGGAACATCAGAGTCACAGAATCTTCCACTGAGGAAAATGTTCACCTCAGTTAATTCCCTGAGACCACAGGTTGAATACCTGTGCAGGTACAACAGGCCACCTGGTAAAAGCTGGTTCATTACTGTCTTGTAACTACTACATTTGTTTTTTGAAGAACTTCTGCTTGAGTTTCATTAGATCCAATGAAGATTTCTAATTAAAAATTTAAAGAGTAGAATTCAAATACAGATTATGGAGACCCACTTCTCCTGTTGAGTGACCATTTTAAAGACCATTTTTAAGAGCATAAAATTTATCCAGGAATTCCACACTTTCTAAAGTCATCAGCCATTTAGAAAATTTGCCTCTGCCTCTTACATTAAAGATTGTAATGGTTACTGAGGAGGCAAGCTATGATACTCCCCTGGTAAGTTAGAGAGTAACACTTGTGTGATCATCATGCGTCAGTATAAGAAATTACATTTGTGTGGTAGGCTCCTCCCTCATCTATAGGATTGTTTTAAGCAAGATGTCATTTGTATCTGTTTAGTAAGTCTCCGTGGCCTCAGTGGCCAGCAAGTAAAAGGTGATCCTTCACCTCTGCTCAGCATTGGTGAGACACGTCTGGAGTGCTGGCTCCATGCCTGTACTTCCAGTATAAAAAATACATACTGGTGTTGATCCAGCAAAGGACCACAAAGATGATGAAGGGACAGGCTGAGTGAGCTGGGACTGTTAAGCCTGGAGAATTAGAATCATGGAATCATTTAGGTTGAAAAAGACCTTTAAGATTATCGAGTCAAACCCAACACTGTCAAATCCACCAGTAAACCATGTCCCTAAGCTCCATGACCACATGTCCTTTAAATACCTCTAGGGATGGTGATGGTGACAACCACTTTCCTGGGCAACCCATTCCAATGTTTGATAACCCTGTTGAAGAAAGGTCCAACCTAAACGTCCCCTGACACAACTTGAGGACATTTCCTATCATCCTATCACCTGTTGGAGAGAAGACACCCACCCACCTTGCTACAGCCTCCTTTCTGGTAGCTGTAGTAAGTGCAAAGGTCCCCACTCAGCCTCCTTTTCTCCAGGCTAAACAACCCCAGTTCCCTCAGCCACTCCTCATAAGACTTGTGACCTGGTTTAAGATAAACAGGTTTTGTTTGTTTGTGATGAACACATCAAACAGCCAATTGGTGTACTCCTCCCATGTACGTCAGCACATCTCACTGGTTGTGGAGTTTTTTGATGGGTCAGGGTTTCTTTAAAAACAGCATGCAAACAGAAGCTGTGCCCTTTTTGCCCGTGCTTGGAGGTGCCACAAGCCCTCTCTCTCCCTGGTGCTCAGTGCTGCTGGCTGCTGCTTTTCTCACTGCCAGTCCGCCCCAGGGCCACCCTGCACTGCTGCTTTCCCCACTGCTGCAGCTGCGAACACCACTGGCCTGGCCGCTGCTGCTCCGTGTGCTGCCGCTCAGTGCTCCCGCCTGCTGCAATCTCTACCGGCACCACTGCGCTCCACGTCGCCCAGCTGCACCACATGCTGCCGCCATTGAACTGACTGGTAGCTTTTTATCACTGCTGTTTCTTTAACCGTGGTTTTAGTGCTTTCCCTTCCTCCCCCACCTCGCTGCACCAGTTCAAATCATGTATAAACTTGTAAATACCTTGTTGTTCCGCACATAACATCTTTCTATTGTTATTGAAACTGTTTTAGTTTCCCAAACTTAACAGAGGCCTCACAAACCTTTTTTTCCTTTTCTTCTTATCTCTTTTCTTAACCCTTCCTCTGGAACGGGAGAGAGGCTGATTAGAGAGAGGGTTCACCCCGTGATTGGCTAGACTTGGTCAACTGGTGACAACTTGTGCTCTAAACCCTTCACAAGCTTCATTGCTTTTCTTTGGACACACTCAAGCACCTCAATGTTCTTGGAGCAAGGGGCCCAAAACTGGACACAGTACTTGAGATGTGGCCTCACCAGCGCTGAGTACAGGGGGACAGTCACTTCCCTACTCCTGCTGGCCACACTTTTTCTGATACAAGCTATTGGCCTTCTTGACCACCTGTGCCCAGTGCTGGCTCAGACAGCTATCGACCCCAGGTCCTTTTCCACTGCGCAGCTTTCCAGCCACTCTTCCCCAAGTCTGTAGCATTGCAGGGGGTTGTTGTGGCTCAAGTGCAGGATCCAGCACTTGGCCTTGTTGAACATCATGCAATTGGCCTCAGCCCATTGATCCAGCCTGTCCAGATCCCTCTGTAGGCACTTCCTACCCTCAAGCAGAACAACAGTCCCACCCAACTCTGTCTTGTCTGCAAACTTACTGAGGGTGCACTGGATTCCCTCGTCTCGATCATTAATAAAGATATGAAACTGGTCCTAATGCTGAGCCCAGGGGATCACCATTTGTGATCGGCCACCAACTCAATTTAAGTCCATTTGGTTTCAGTCATGTAGACATTTTTTTACCAAGCGAAGAGTACGCCCATCCAAGACATGAACAGCCAGGTTCTCAAGGAGAATGCTGTGGAAGATGGTGTCAGAGGCTTTAAAAGTCTAAACAACATTTACAGCCTTTCTTTCACCCGCTAAGTGGCTCATCTTGAGAAAAGAAAAGAGAAAGGAGAGGAGAGGAGAGGAGGAGAGGAGAGGAGAGGAGAGGACAGGACAGGACAGGACAGGACAGGACAGGACAGGACAGGACAGGAGAGAACAGAAGAGAACAGAAGAGAACAGAAGGCTGGGGGAAGTCTTATCAATGTGTGATGGGAGGATGTAAAGAAGATGGATCCATCCTCTCCCCAGTGGTGTCTAGTGTCAGGACAAGATGCAATAAACAGATGTTGAAATATAGGTAATTTCATTTAAGCTTAAGAAAAAGAAAATTTTGTGAGGGTGATCAAACATGGGAACAGATTGCCCAAACAGGTTGTGGAGTCTTCATCTGCGGAGACATGGTCCTGAGTGACCTGCGGTAGTTGACCTTGCTTGACCAAGGGTGTTGAACTAGAATATACCCAGGGATCCCTTCCAACCTCAGAGATTCTCTGACTTTTATTCTGTTAATTGTCAGTCTCCATCAAACTTGTTAAACTTTTAACAGGTAGAGCTTCCCAGCAAGAAGGCACCTTGACAATCCATTGCTTGAAGAATCAATGCATTCTGTTTTGAATCTCTGTCCTCCTGGCTTCTCTTCAATGTCTCTTCAATCTTGGAAAAAAAGAAATGAAAAATCAATCCCTGCTCTCCTGTCCCTCTTGCTCGCATTTTCCTTGTCCCTCCTGATCCTATAAACCTCTGTCAAGTCCTCCTTTACTCATATTTTGCTCATAAAGAAGAGTCCAGGTCTATTTAGTTGTGGCTTAGTCATTCCTTGCACAGGAGTAATTACATACATTTCCCCTATTTCCCTTTTCTGAAGCTTTCCAATCTAATATACATTTTTTGATGTTTAGGAATCCATATACATTCATTTATTGATCTAATTCTTACAGTATGGTTTAATAGTTCTCCATTCCTTTCAAATAATTTTTAATATTATAGTTGTTTGCTTGTTTTCTACTCTTACTAAATACTGAAGAAATGTTCATATAGAACAATTTTTCTTAACCCCCAGATCTCAGAACAAGTCACAGTTGTTTGCATACGTAATTTTGTACGCAAAGTGATATGTTTATTTATGTATGTTGGTTTACATTTTATTATAATGAGTTCCACTTATTAATGAATTATTGCCCACCAGTATTGTAAGAACTTTACATGATTCCTCACAGGGTTTTTGGGGTGTTTTTTAATCTTCCTGAACAGCTTAAGGGAAAGGTCTATTTCCTGTTAGTTTGCTCATTAGCCATTGAACTACTAAATGGGGAGTATTTGAAAAATACCTCCTTTATAGAGATAGTAGTTAAGCCATTTTAAAAAGAAAAAAAAAAGAAAATGTAAGATTTATTTAAGGCTATTTAAATGTTTTGAATGAAACACTGCTTTGACTTGGAAAAAAACAGGTAAGACTCATTAAGTAAGTCTATCCTTAGAACTAATGTGTTGAACATCACAATAGATCTATTGACTATAATGATCACATGTGAAGAAAGTAAAGTATATTTCTATATGTCTGAGGAAAAGTTCACAAATGCAGATCACTATGAAACCAGAGCAACTCAATTGACAGTAGATCAGAATTTGGCACTTAGTTTGGGCTTTTTCAACCTCCAGTGACATTTTTTTATTATTATTTTTAATTATAGTTCTGATGAAAAATTTAATTCAGAAAAGTAATTATTCTGCTTGTTCCCTTGCCATCTGAATCTGTCATCTGACAATAGTTCAGCATATTCATTGCAAGGGGTCAAGCATGGGTAACGAAGCAGCTATGAGCTCACCGGCAGCTACTATGCCAGCATTGTTACTGAACTGTAGCTCAATCCTCTGATTACAGTTGTCTATATTAGGGCATTGATTTTGTTCAGAGCCTCTGTCTTAGTTGCATCATCATTATTCTCCATACTACTACAAATGCTTTTCCTCTAATCAAACTATGAAGTCTTACTTTGTTTACATGTCAAGTCTTTGCCTCAAAGTGCATATGGATAAAGGACAGAAAAATGGTTCATGTATTCATGGGATACTAAGCTATCATATTCAGCTTCAACTTTTCGTCATTTCAGAATCACTCAATCTTTTAATAATCAAAATTGTTTGCAGAACATTTACACTTATCTTCCCGAGTAAGTTAATTAAAAGAAACTTTCATTCTGCAGAAATATAAACAGGGAAAGATAAATGGAGAAGATAATTTTCTTGCTGTTGAGTTGCAGTTTGAGATGAATCTATGTAAGATACAGATTCAGCAAAGATCTCCTCTGAGCTGAGGACAGGACATAATCATAACCTTTTTATTCCCTAATCCTAGTACTCTTCTTAATGTTGTTTCTGTTGAAACAGTTCTGAGGAATGTTACTTTTACCAAGGCTTTGTAGTCTAATGCTTATGAATCCTATATATGTAGCTGTGTAACAGTATTTAGGAAGATTCAGATTTTCTTTTCAACTTCTAACCTCAAAAAATTGGGGAATTTTAAAATTAAGTTCCTGCATTCTCCTGTATTATTAGCTGTAGTCTTTGAGAAGAGAAGACCATCTGAAAGACGGGGAGAGATCATCATTAGTGCCTCATCTGAGATGGCATCCGAGTTACCAGTTATAATTAATCTTTTGTGAATAGGGAAATATGATGTAAGTACTACAATGTGACAATTCTACATTAATGCTGATTCTAATAATGTTTTATTTGTATTTAATTTTTTTTAATCAGAGTATAAATGTATTTTGTTTCATATTACATATATGGCAATGTGTCTCATTTTGTTACAACTAGTATTCTATGCAGATGATAAAGATGCTTAGAGTATAAAATATATTCTTTCATTATCTCATCTTTGTGCAATATAAACAAAATATCCCCCACAGGGAATAAAAATTTATCTAATATACTTCCTTTTTGAGTTCAGTGACAAATGCGCATTTATCTCAATGAAGGCAGAAAAGGTGTAAAAAACTTTGTATCTCATTAAAAGTTTATACATCTCCTGCATCAAAGTCTTTTGTGCTATAGTTTGTTACCTTTCAAGAAAGCAGTGTTAAGAGTTATGGTTATAAGGCATGACAGTGTGGTTTTTCCGTGTTCTTGATGAATATGAGCCATTATTCTTTATTTTTCATGATGCTTCAACTACGCTATCAGCTTCCTCAGAGGGCTGAAATAACTAGTGTCCTTAAATGAAGGATTCCTAAATGTGATAGAATGTGAGTTTCTCTTCTTCTGGGAAGCTGATTATATAATGGTGAAGATGACAGACATAATTAAGATGAATGATTGTGTACTCAACTAAATGAATTTTATCTTTGTAAATTTGACATTTTCCCTATACTGTTCATGAGTCTAATAGTGTCCTGGTTTGAGTTAGGACAGAACTAATTCTGTTCAGTGATTTTACTTTCCAGCTCAGTCTCTGCTAAATGACAGCACTTTCTGAAGTTAACGGCACATTTTTGCAGCAGTGTCTGCTTCTAGAGGTGATAACGCTTGATGTTTGCAGTTACTACCGGGGATTGGTGTGCAGAAAGGTTCTTGCTTCTACTTGCTCCTGTGAAGACCAAGGTCACTGCTAAATCCTGTGTACCACGGTGGGGGTGCAGTAAGTTAGAGGGAGGAGTGGAGAGGACAGGTGACCCTGAACTGACTAGCAAGGTATTCCATCCCATAGACATCATATTCGGTATAAAGCTCTCTCTTGCTCTCTTCTTCAATGGCCAACATTTGAGGAGGACTCTGTTCATTCTGCCTTCGATCCCAATCTGTGCATTCCTGAATCCAGTCCCAGAAACCAGCTTCTGAATCTGATTCCCGTCTGCTGCTAAGTCCAGCCTGGGCCTTCTACAGTGTCTGCCCACAGCATCAGTGGTGACGGTGACGTGGTTGCCATCATGTACGTTGGGTTCAGTATTGGTATTTTATATATTTTATACAGTTCATTTTATAATTGTTGCTCTCATTAAAGCAGTTTTAGTTCTCTTTTCCAATCTGTAAGTCTCTCTCCCATGCTCCCTTTCTCTTTCCCCTCTTTGGGAAGTGGCAGGGAAGGGAGAAATGCTAATAGAGAGCATGCGTCATTCGTCTAGTATCTGGGCCCACTCTTGATGAGTAGGGACAAATCAAATGCACATCTTAGCAGGAATCAGAGACAGGATCAAGTATACAACATTTTTAAATAACTGCTAAAATCACAGAAGTCTGCAAACCTCCTTCAGACATAATCGTCTCCTTCCAGTCTTTTCAACATAAATTTTGAAGGAAAAATTTTTATGTTTTATGACTTAAATGTGATATATATGAAAAAATTTGTTAGGTTTACTCATTCATTAAAGATAGTAGAAAAAAGTACATAAGCTCTCAGTCACACTAATAACTCATTAAAAAGTCCAACAAAGCATAATTTCATATTTGCTTAATTTTAAAGATAAGTGACTAAGACAAAAAATAATGCCCACTGTTATTCTTTATTTTCTTTTTTACCACTTTGTCTCAGCTTTTTTTTTTTTTTAAGAACTAGTATTTAATCCAGCCCATTACAACAGCTTTCTCAGTACATTAGTTTCCAAATGAATTTCAGATTCTGGTCAGGATGATCACACGCTTATTCTTTCAGGTAAAGATAAAGTAGTTTACCACGTGTCATCAATTAGCTTGCTATCAATTACTTATATAATCTAATACATGTGTCTGAGTGTACAGTAACTAGGGAAAATCTCCAGCTATTATTTACCATTACCAAATTTATTGGAGAAATGTTGATTTATACTAGGTATGGCTCTGACTAATTATTTAAGTGAGCAGCAACTACCAGTCCACAATATGCAATAGTCTGAACAAGATTGTGTTATCTTTTGATTTTCTGACTTTGGAAACCTAATAAATCCTGTTATAGAGATAAGAAAGAAAACAAAGAACAAATATTCAACATATTTAAAGAATAACGTATATAGGAAATTCAGACATGATATCAAACTGCAGGCCAATGAAGAAAAGAACAAGCAAGCTATCAAAAAAGTGTAAAAATAACCTCAATAAATCCAGATAAGGAGAAAGAAATCGTTAGCATTAGCTAATGCTAGCAGAGAGCTTGGGATGATATTTTGCTATGATACGCCTCTTCTTCCTGAAGAAAACAAGTCTAGTCAACCCTAGGACCCAAGGAATACAAGAAGAGTGACCATATGTGATTGGTACACCCTGCCCCTGAACCCTGGCAATGTGATTAGCACAACTAATGCTATTTTAAAAGGAAAGCAGCCCTTATCTGTGACTGAGAAGGTCACATATGCCTTCTCTTTCCTCTCACTATGAGGTCCTGTGAAGAAAATAGACAAATTAAACATACTCCTTCTTCCAGTCTGTATTGGCCTCAAAATTCCTGGGCACCAGGCTGATTACTGCCTTCCTTACTGGCCTTGAAGTTCTCTTGGCCAACATGGTGTTGTTAAGGACCTCATTACAGAACAGGGAAGTGTAAAAGCACACAGAGCACAGTCTTAAAATCATGCAGTTACCAGTCCTAAGTGATGAGCTTGGATGGTTGGAGGCTGTCTTCAGCATAGCAATCATGAAATGATAGAGTTTATGATTCTTGGAGAATTGAGGAAGGGGATTAGGAGAACTGCTACCTTGGAGTGCTGGAGGGCAGACTTGGCCTATTTAGGAGACTCAGGAGGACTACAAGGATGTCATGAGGTTATGCAGGGATAAAATTAGAAAGGCCAAAGCCCAACTGGAACTGAATCTGGCTATTGCTGTAAAAGACAATAACAAATGTTTCTATAAATACATCAGCAACAAAAGGAGATTTAAGGAGACTCTCCATCCTTTATTGGATGTGGGCAGGAAATGTAGTGACAAAGGATGAGAAAAAGGCTAAGTTACTTAATGTCTTCTTTGTTTCAGTCTTTAATAGTAAGACCAACTGTTCTCAGGGTACCCAGGCTCTTGAGCTGGAAGACAGAGACAGGGAGCAGAATGAAGCCCCATATTACAAGGGGAAATGGTTAGCAACCTTTTACACCTCTTAGACACACTCAAGTCTATGGGGCCAGATAGGAATTACCCAAGTGTATGGAGAATGCTGGCAGACAGGCTCACCAAGCCACTTTCCATCATTATCAGCAGTCCTGGCTAATCAGGGAGGTCCCCATTGACTGGAGGTTAGCAAATGAAGCCCATCTACAAGAAAGGCCAGAATGAGGAAGTGGGGAACTATAGGCCTGTCAGTTTGGCCTCAATGCCAGTGAAATTTATGGAGTAAATCATCTTGAGCACCATCACATGGCACATACAGGACAACCAGATGATCAGGACCAGTCACCACGGGTTTATGAAAGGCAGGTCCTGCTTGACTACCCTGATCTCATTCTATGGCAAGGTGACCTGCTTGTGTGTATAAGCTTAAACTCCATCATTATCTGGGATGAGCTACAAAAAAGTATGGAATTTGGACAACAAGTGCTAGCATAAGTGCAACTGGTCTCATAACTCTTTGATTGGCCTGATAATACATTAATTAAACTAAAAACAAATACTTGGATTTGTATATGAGTCACATTTCCTCGGTCTACATAAATTTCTTGGTATGCTTGGGCTAATACCCTTGCCTTTGAGACCCACCTGTCAAAATTTTAATGTAACAAATGATAGAGAATATGGCTAGCCCTCCTGTCAGCTCTGATAAGGCTCTGTTCTAGAAGTATTTTGCTTCAAGTATGACAACGGAGTTTTGGCAATCCAGCATGTAACACATCTATTGGTGAAGCATAAAGACGACCTAGGCTGCAATTTGCAATGCAATGCAAGACAAAGCTCAGCTCTATAGAGCTGTGCAATGGAAGTTGCAGTAGGAGCAGCATATGAGAAAGGAGCACATTGCTGTGGTACTCTTCTCTGGGACTTAAATATAAATAATAGTAATATTTTAAGATAATATTTTTTCATTTCCTCCTCTTCTGCTTTACCTCAATACCTCTCTGCAAATAAACCTCAATTTTTAAGAACCACAAAATAGTTTTATGAAGTCCTATAGCACCACAGTATTGTACAGAAAGTCGTTACTTTGCCAACAAATGAATAATTAAAATTCTGTTTTGAAAAGGGTAATCTGGAGATTCTTGGATTTAATGCTCTCTCCTGACATTATCTATATGCATAATTTTAGTCTACATTGAATTGCCACAGCTAGCTAACAATTGTTCTTCATGGGAGAAGTGCTTGTCCTCTAAACTTTGATCAAAAATATAATAAACGCAAATAAACAGATTATATAGCTCTAAGCATGCTACTTAATCTCTTTAATTGCTTTTGAGTTCATAAGATATTTCAGACTAACAAAAGATTATTTCAATTACATTTGCTATCCTTTCCATAATTCAATGAGAACACGTAAGAACAAAAACCGAAAATAAACAAACAAACCAACCCTGTCCACATGCTCATTTTTAGAAATCTCGGGGTTTTGTTTTTTTTTTTTTAAGGGTTCATAAATGTTCTAACTGAGACTGTTTCTGGAAAGATAAATCAACACTGGTTGTTGATTTATCAGCACTTCTTCCTACTCTTAAAATTGCTTTCTTGCTAGTGAGTCATTTTGGAGGCAGCATGGTAAAATGGACTGTGAATTAGCTGCAGAAGAATAATTCTCAACTTGTCTATGTTACTGACTGCTTTAGACCAGTAACTTAAGATCCTGAGGGCAGATTCTCATCTTGTTCACACCATTCAAAATTATTAACCGTTCCGTTCAATGAATTCAACAAGTATCTGACCCTCTGTGTCTTAGCTCTTCTTTTGATAAAATGACAATGATAATATCGACCAACTTCCATGAGTGTTATAATAAAAAATCTATTCATATTTTTATTGTGCCTTGGAGTTAGTTATTATTTATGGAGGATTTTCAGAATAGGGGACAGTTTTGTTATATCACAACACCTGCACTGTGAAACAATATAATCAATGAAGAAAGATTGGCATGTAACTGAAGGATATAAACATGACAGTAGGGGAGAGAAGAGATCATTTAGGGTTAAACTGGGTAATCTTGAAAAAAGGAAAGAGAGGACTGGTTATAAAGAAACATTCCAGAAGACAGGGCATCCTTTCAGAGTGTAATATAACCTATCTGGACAGGTGACACATGTCCTGTATTTGAGCTTTTAAAAGCAAACTTTAGCAAAACATGTCTAACATACACTTAAGAGAAGAAACCAGTAACAGCAGAAAGATGGAGAAGATAATTAGAGGTCAGAAAACTACACTTGGTTAGTGCCAATCCTGATATGACCCAAATGAAAACCTTCTGTAATGAGAGAGTACAATAAAAATGAAACATGGGAGAGGAACCTCAGCTGTTAGGCTTCTTTGTCAGTAGTCACTCTACCAATGCAAAACCATAGCCTAAGAAAAACTTAGAAAGTCTTGATCTCAGTCGTTCCACATAATTGCATATTTTAGCACATTCCATAATTTTGTGTGCACCGATGCCAATGCACAAAAAAAAATGTTCATTGGTTTTACAGGGTCTTGTGTCCTTCCTGTGAAGCGTGGTCAGCAAAATGCACCTGCATTACTTTTCTGTTAATATTGGTAGTCTGCCTTTTTATTTAAAAGTTAGCTGCCCATCATCATTTAAACATATTTACCACTACCATTTAAATCATGTTAAACCAATCCTGATGACTGCATATTTTGACATTATTTAGTATAAGTCTTCTGTGGTACAGTAAGTAAGAGTGGGAGTTCTAGTTTTAGAGTGCATTTTCTGTATGATTCACTTCACTTTGTGTCACAACCTCTGTATGTATAAAATAGCAATGACTCCTACTGACTTTTGAGGAGGTCAAAAGTTAAGAATTCCACATTACCTATGATAAGGTACTTAAAATGTATTATTTCTTTAGGCAGTATGACAAAAATCTTTTTTTCCTTTCACCTGAATTTAAGAAAAAAAAAACAAACCAGCCAATCAAACATTAGATTATTTTAATAATTTAAAATCCTTTAATTGAATTGGGCTGGTTCTAGATATTACAAACCAGAACTAAGTCAACATGACAAGTAATGGGAAATTATCACATTGATCAGTTTTGTAAGGAGACCATCAGTTATTTCACACAGAAATTTGGAAAACAGCCAGATCTCATCTTTCAAATTACTTACCAGGCTCAAAAAGTTCCTTGCTTAACTCAGTCTTTTGTTAGTTAAGGCTGTGTAGTCCAGTGCTGGATTTTGAAATCTGTGCCCAGAAACAGGATAATACCCAATTTAGAACTTAAAATATGTACGAACCAATCACAATTTTCTCTGTGTGTACCACGTAATTTGCAATATTTCCAATTATACAGATCATAAAGAAGAACAATATGAAATATATTTAAATTTTTGAATTAAAAAACATTTAGAATAGAAATACATAGATCACTGAATTAGAAATAGAAATATACATTGAAATATACAATATGACCTACTAATATTTTATACTTTTATAGGAGCAAATGCTGCAAATTTGATAAAATCTAGAGATTCTTTTAAGCTTCAACTTTCATTGAAATGATTAATCATATTAATCTACTTCCAAAACAAATATATTTTAAAATGAGAGAAAATCAAGAAGGATTATATTAAATAAGGTACTGATTTTGTAAATTGCTCTCTACGATCAGAAGCTTGAGACCTGAACATTAATAAACAAAATGAACAGGAAGGTTTTTTTATTTGAGGAAACTCCACTGTGTTTGAGAAAAATACAATTCATTATACATTTGTACATTTAATTATGCGAATATTAACAGCTATGAGTTGCCAAATTTTTCACTGTTAAATAAAGTATAGGTATAAATATGGTTTATCAACATGCCTATCTTTTTCTTCGATACTTGTGTTCCTAGTAGAGTTAGTGCTGCAATAATTTCACTTAAGTAATTTTTTTGTGATGGAGCAGGAATGAACATTTTTTCCCCTCTTTTTAAGGAAAGGATTGAATCAAGTAGAATGAGATGGTTCCTGGAACTGTAAAAAGGAGCAAACTTCACAATCCCCTAATAGTGTTAGTCTGTGAAAACTTTCATGACCTTGGTGAGTTGTGAAAGATTCAGGTAGTCTGAATAAAGAGAAAATCATTACCTGTGCAAGCATCTTATAGTCTGGTACAGGAACATTCAACTGATACGCAACGTGAAGTGTAAATGCTACACTTAAATCCTTGAAGTAAATAATGTGAGTGAAAAACCTTGTATGAGAAGGCCGCTGACTGCTTGCTTGAAGAAAGATAGTATGTTCGATCATAAAACAAAGACATTCTATTAGTAGAAGGAATTGTGTTTTGGTCTAATGTATGATCTGTTCTGTGACTGAAATAGTATTTATTAAAATCAGCAGAAACAGTATATGAGGACAAGAGAAAAAGAATTCTTAACTGGTGATCAGCGATGTGTATGTATTGTCCACTATGTCAACTTTCACTTATTATCATTGTTAGAAGTTATTTTATAATACCAGAAGTTCAAGCACATAGAATAAGGTCTTGCATCTATGCAAGTTACTGAAACATCTGTTTTTTTCTGTTAGTTTGAGCATACACCTCCCCCCCCCCCAACAATAGACTCACTTCTAATATATAGTGATAGCTCAGATTTTAATGACTAATTTCCTATCCAGTCTGGAAACCTGTGAGACAAGTTTTATGGAATTTTCTCTGTAACAAAAAATGAGTGCTTCAGTGAAGAATGCTGATATTACTTTTATCTATAAAGCTCAAGAGAAGGAACATGAAATTGAGATTTTTATTTTCTGCCTTTCTTCCAGACTTTTTTTTTTAAACATTAGATGTTGGTCAAAGTCCTTTTTTTGGACTGCTACACAGACAGTGGGGAGACAGATATGATGAGATGCTTAAACCTCCTACTGGGAGATGTAATAATGATGACACAGCTTTGTCTCTCAGTTAGATACCTGCTTGTAAACAACCAGGTGTGGGATTGAAAATACATGATGAACTGGAGAAAAGACGGCTCAGGATTCAGTCAGTGCATTAGTTTTCTGGAACCATCAAGGATGGACAGGCTGATACAAAGCAGTAATTTTGGAAAAATGGATTATGCCTCTAAACTGGAATGGGAACACATACAAGGGAATTCAAGTGAGGGAGAAAGCTTAAGATATTGACATTTTGATAAATTATATTGCCATTCCCCAGTAGAGGTAAGTGCAAGAATAGAGATCCATGGACCTTTTCCGTAGCCCTTCTCCAGGGTAAATTCTGTAACTGAATCCAACTGAATTTTGAAGACCCATAATTTCCACAAATACCTAACTATTTCTTTTGTTAGAATACACATTTGTAGTTTCAGCTTTTACGGTTTATAATGGAACTGGCACGACAAATGTTCTTGATCATCTTGACTTAAGAAAAGGAGGTGTCAAGGGGCATGGTAGTACATATACACTTAATCTATATTTAAGTATTATGAGATTTATGTAAGTTTACATGAAAAAAAATTGTCAAGTGAAGAGAGAAGGAAGTAAAACTCATCTGCTTTCATTTTCCAGACATACCTAATTTACAGTCATATAATTTCAATTCACCCCAGATAAGGTTAGGGATTTTACTTAAATGTCTAAGTGTAGCAACTCAATTTAGGAGATTTAAATTCAGGTCCTGCATTTGTTAATCATGAAGATATATAACTTTCCCAAGAATATTATTCAGCTAGACAAAGGACAAACAATGTTTGTCCTTCCAATTCCATTTGTACTGAGTCAGTCATTTGAGTCAGACCATTTGTACTGAGTCACTTTATTGTAACGAAGTGAGGCTTCTCCCTGCTGGAGTTTTACCTTTTCCTACCCCTCCAAAGTTAGAAAACAGCTTTTGAGATTAAAGTATTTTTCATGCTGTGATTTGGCAGTTGATAGACTAGGCTTATCTCTGTCAATAAAGCAGAGCATTATCGATTCATAAAATAGATCGTGAAACTCAAAAACCCAGTTTTTTGCGATTTTGATAACCTCATAATTTCTTTCTGCATATCTAAGTGATTTTCTTTTCCTAAACCCATAACACTTTCTCTGGATTAGTCGTTTAAGATAGTCTTAGTCTGTTTCTGCACCTTGTAGAGGTTTGGGATAAGTTTTGTATGCAACTGTATGGTAGTTAATAGCTTTATTTTATGTAGTGATATAAAATCCTTTCAAATAAATAAATGAATATTTAAAGATTTCCTTACACAAATGTTTTTAGTAACTAGGAATATAGCACTGATGCACATAAAAATACTAGCATTTTAGTGCATTAATTTGACTTATAAAAGGGCTTTTAGAAACCAATGAGAATCAGTAGACTTCAAGCTTCTGTGAGGTTGCTTTAATATATGTGAGAAACCAGTCCCACAAAATATGCTCCATCATCCAGGAGTTTCAACAGCAGCCTGTTCAGTTTTAAGCTTTGTTTAGTCAATACATAAAATGTTGATTAAAAGATTGGAATAATATGTTGTGGAGCAACACAATGTTAGATATATAACAAGTTCCTGCCGTAAGATTATGATGAGGATATAACTCTACTTTTAAATTGAATTTCCATAACACGGGATGCTTTTAAGTCAGTATAATTTTAAATCTTCTAGATAATTGTAAAAATAAACTGTTGGATATAAATATGTATGTATACACATTCATATTAGATGTAAATTGTTTTACTGTCAATGGCCCATGGACAAACACCAATGAGTTCAATGAGCTGTAAGTCAATATTGACTTTATATTCATTAGATGATAGCAATTTACAGACATTGTGTTGAGCACTAAAGTGTGATACTTCCTGAATAACATTAATAGCTTATACTTAAAGATTATGTGACACAGCTCCCATTTACAATTAAGCTTAGTTGTACTTTGGTACATCATAGACACAAAGTTTTGTGTTACTGTAAAACAGAAAAATTTATACAGCCATAAGAGTAAGTATGGTGGCTGTAATTTGGTTATAAAATAGTCTGCTGACAAGTATAAGTAAATCTGGCAGTTAGTAATTATTTGAAATTCATTAACTGAATAACACTATCAAATTCATCAGAAGTATTCTTTATAGTAGTGGAGTGGGAAGACTATATTGCACCATTTTATAGCCAATTGCTCAATATTTCACTTATTCAGACATAACTGAATTTTTTGCCTTTTTTTTTTTTTTTGGTACTACAGATGGGTACAGTGGCTGTGTAATTTGGATCAGAAAGAAATAAAATATAAAGCATGTGTGGGTGGTGTAACGTCAGTAGGGTTTGATATAACATAAACTTTCCCATGAGTTTCAAGGCTGGACACAGATACTTCTTTATTAATGAACAGATCTCACTTAGTGTAAGCCTCAATATTCTGTATGTTATTCAGGAATAATGAAGGATTGTCCCTGGTCTTTAATATTAAGGCAAGGAAATGTAGGAGAAGAGCACAAAGCAGCACTCTGTAAAATTTGGTTTTGGTGAGATTCACTCATTTTCTTGGAAGTCATACAAATTAAGACTGGAGTAAGTTGACTAACACGAGGCTGTCTACTACAGGCCTCATATTAAGAGAGGTGGCAACTGTTCTTTAGATCATAAAACTGGGAGGGAACAACAGGACTGTCAGTGGATTTTACCATTGGATCCAACACAAAATGCCTGATCATTATGAATGTATTCATAGCTCCTCAATATATTACAGACCATAGAATGCTGCCTGTGCTCCTTCTGCAACATTAAGAACAATAGTACATGACTGAACTGCAAAATGCCAGAACAATGTGAAATAACCCTGAGCAGACTTGGTCCTAAAGCAAACCATGTCCAGCAATATGCAACAGATAAAAACAGTTTATTGTACCCTGTCAGTCTTGTCTGGGAGGCAAAAATTTACCCCAGATGGATGACACATTTTAATCTGAGTATAATAGTGGGAGAGAAATGAGATTTCAGAAATTTAAATGCTATTGAAAATCATTGACTCAGAATCATAGAATCATTTAGGTTGAGGAAGATCTTTAAGATCATTGAGTCCAACCATTAACCCAGCACTGCCCAGTCCACCTCTAAACCTTGTCCCTAAACACCACAACTACACCTCTTTTAAATACCTCTAGGGATGGTGACTCCACCACTTCCTTGGGCAGCCCGTTCCAATGCTTGACCACCCTTTTGGTGAAGAAATTTTTCCTACTGTCCAATCTAACCTCCCCTGGTGCAACTTCAGGCTGTTTCCTCTTGTCCTATCACTTATAACTTGGAGAAGAGACTGACGTCCACCTGCCCAGAGAAGTGGTGGAATGGTTTACGGACCATGGCAGTGCAGGGTGAACGGTTCAACTCGATGATCTTAAAGGTCTCTTACAACCAAATAATTCTGTGATTCTGTGACTACAACCTCCTTTCAGGTAGTTGCAGAGAGTGATAAGGTCTCCCCTCAGCTTCCTTGTCTCCAAGCTAAACAATCCCGGATCCCTCAGCCGCTCCTCATAGCACTTATGGTGTAAACCCTTCACCAGCTTCGTTACTTTTCTTCAGATGTGCTCCAACATCTCAGTGTCTTTCCTGTAGTGAGGGGCCCAAAACTGAACACAGCACTCAAGGTGCGGCCTCATCAGTGATGAGTACAGGGGGACAATCACTTCCCCACTCCTGCAGCCCCAGGATTTCTGATTGTATTTCTGATACAAACCGGGATGCTGTTGGCCTTCTTGACCATCTGCACCCAGTGCTGGCTCCTATTCAGCTGGCTGTTGACCAACACTCCGATGTCCTTTCCCACCAAGCAGCTTTCCAGCCACTCTTCCCCAAGCCTGTAGCGTTGCAGGGGGTTGTTGTGACCCAAGAGCAAGACCTAGTACTTGGCCTTGTTGAATCTCAGCCCACTGGCCTCAGCCCATCAATCCAGCCTGTCCAGATCCCTCTGTAGATTCTCCCAACCTTCAAGCAGATCTACACAACCTGCCTTAGTCTGTGTTTTCTGCAAACTTAATGAGGGTGTGCTTGATCCTCTCATCCAGATCATTGACAAAGGTATTAAACAGAACTGACCCCTGTACTGAGCCCAGGGGACCAGCTGCCAATTGGTTATAACTCTATTCACCACTGCTCTTTGGGGTTGGCCATCCAGCCAGCGTTCTACCCAGCGGAGAGTAGGCCCATCCAAGCCATGAGCAGCCAGTTTCTTCAGCAGGATGCTGCGGAAAACATGTCAAATACTCATAAACCTGTCCATAGATTCTTTCTTCAGCTGTGAACACTTCTGTGAAGATGTCAGAGAAAGGTGAAAGATACAGGGAAAAGTATGGAGGGGAAATAAAGTCTTTTCTGACCTCCATACATGATTAATAAAAACCTCAAATCATGGCTTAATGCAGGGAAAAAAAAAACCAACCCAAACCTTCCCAGATCCAAATATCAGCAGCCTTTTTTAAATTAAAATTCTACTAAACCAAATGCATTTTATGTGTAGAGGTTGGTGCCAAGTGACAATGTCTAGCATCACAGAGTTTAAAAACATAGTTATTTTGGTTTGTGTAGAAGCCAAGAAGAAGCAATCTCCTTATTCTATATTTTCTGTTTAGGTTTTTGGGGGTTTTCGGTTGTTTGTTTTTTTTTTTGATGTTGTAACTTTGTGAAATCTTAGCACACCAAAGATCTGAAGGCAACATATGGGTACAATGACAAAAATTATACCTCAGTGAATCTGACATTTTTGAATCACTCTTTTGCTCTCTCCATAGAAAAGGAACCCTGACATTTCTCTTTTGCTTTCTTCTTTGTAGTAATATAGTACTTACTTTGTCCCTTGCACATAAAGTTATTTAGTTGTATAAGATGACACAAGAGAGGGTGGGAGACAGGGTACTGTCCTCTACTGCCTGAGTATTATTCTAGGATACAGGAAGCTATGAGAATATCTTCCAAAAGGGGATTGGTCATGTCGGAAAGTCCTATTCAAAATGCACAGAAAGGAACAGATTATTCACTGAAAGAACACATGTATGTGGAGACAGTTTTCTGTACCTCTCATGTCTACACTGTGGTGGTACTGCTCTCATTTCTTCTTTCTAATCTTGATTCAATTCTGTGATGCTGTCTATCTTGTTCTTTTAAGAATGAGAAAGGAAAAAGGATTTCTCAGGCAACGATAGTCTCTGAATTTTCTTTTATTTTTTGAAACAGTCCAAGATCCTCAATTCTGCCTGGTATATCTGAACATATTTCAGACACATTGTCCCTCACACTATTCTGGTCTACAATGATATTAATGGTTATGCCTTGGTGAGCCAGTATCAGACAACCAAATGTTGCATTATCCCTATACCAAACTTTACCCAAAATACGTACTGGGTAGAAGAAGATGTGATAGAATAGAAACAGACAGAGGAGAAACTGTAAAATAATGTTGGCTTGCTTTTAGGCTAAGTCTGCTCATCTTCTGCTTCAGAGAGCTAGGATTGACCGTAATAATAAATTTATATTTAGCAACTACTGACCACCCTGTTAGAGGACGACTGTAGCAGATTTCAATTGCTCCACAACAGTGCACCTGCCAGTGTCTTTAGTGTTTGTATTCACAGTAAGGGCTAATGGCTGTTTGTCATCATTGGAAAGATAGATTGTTCTTTTGTGTAGGACCATGAAGTTGGAACTAGTCTTCTTTTACCAAGAACAATGAACCATGAAATTGGCCAGAGATAGCAGTGAATCAATGTATTTCATACAGGACAAAAGAGCCCAGTACTGGAGAACAAAAACTTTTGTGATTTTTATTATTTTTTTTAATCTTCAACCTTTCTGTTACATGCTCTGCCTGTGGATATTGTCTTTCAAATGTATTAAATCAAAAACTTTAAGGACTTTTATATCTGAAATCCTGACTGATAACTGTATTATAATTGTTCTCTAACAGAGAAGAAATCTATATGTAAAGTAATATTATATTGCTGTTCTCATGAGATCCTGGGATCTTCTTATTTGGATAGTCACTTGCCTTTCAAATTTTTCCCCCTTTTGTCTTGTATACCTCTTTCTGTCCTTATGTTATCTCCATGCCATATTCTTCTTGAGAAATATAGCTCCCATGGCTTCCTAATTCCACTGTTTCTGTTTCTAGCAGGAAAATATAACATTAAATGCTTTCAGTGTTGGGAAACAGAGAAGCCAAATGGCCATTTGAGCAGAGAGAGCATCTGATGGCTACTTACGTATCTGCTATCTGTAGGAAGAGACTCCAGTATGTTATCCTGGATACGCAGTGGAGCAGAGACAAGAACAGAGTTTTGACACTGGAATGAGGTACCAGATGAGATGCTGACACCACCAGTAATGGAAGGCATTTGTCTAATATGTCCTTTAAAAGGATATATTGACTTAAGGAAAAAGACCTTTAAGATCATTGAGTCCAACCATTAACCCAGCACTGCCCAGTCCACCTCTAAACCTTGTCCCTAAACACCACAACAGGGATGGTGACTCCACCACTTCCTTGGGCAGCCCGTTCCAATGCCTGACTACCCTTTTGGTGAAGAAATTTTTCCTACTGTCCAATCTAACCTCCCTTGGTGCAACTTCAGGCTGTTTCCTCTTGTCCTATCACTAGTAACTTGGGAGAAGAGACAGACACCCACCTTACTACAACTTCCTTTTGGGTAGTTGTAGACAGTGAGAAGGTCTTTCCCTCAGCCTCCTTGTCTCCAGGCTAAACAATCCCAGATCCCTCAGCTGCTCCTCATAGCTCTTATGCTGTAGACCCCTCACCAGCTTCGTTGCCCTTCTTCAGACAGGCTCCAACACCTCAGTGTCTTTCTTGTAGCGAAGGGCCCAAAACTGGACACAGTGCTCAAGGTGCAGCCTCAGCAGTATTGAGTATAGCGGGACGATGAGTCCTGCTGGCCACACTATTTCTGATATAAGCCAGGATGCTATTTGCCTTCTTGACCACCTGCACCCAGTGCTGGCTCCTATTCAGCCAGCAGTTGACAAACACCCCCAGGTCCTTTTCCACCAAGCAGCTTTCCAGCCACTCTTCCCCAAGCCTGTAGCGTTGCAGGGGGTTGTTGTGACCCAAGAGCAAGACCTGGTACTTGGCCATGTTGAACCTCAGCCCACTGGCCTCAGCCCATCAATCCAGCCTGTCCAGATCCCTCTGTAGATTCTCTCAACCTTCAAGCAGATCTACACAACCACCTAACTCTGTGTTGTCTGCAAATTTACTGAGGGTGCAACTGACCGAATTATTAAGCCCTGGGGAACACCGCTTGTGACCATCCACCAATTGGATTTAACTCCATTCATATGAGTGAAAAGCTCGTGGATTGAGTTAAGGATAGGGAGATTGTTCAGCAGTTACCATTATGTGAAAACCAGACATGACTTAGGGAAATTAGTTTAATTTTTTGGTAATTATTTGTAACAGAGTAGGACAGTGAGAAACAAAAACAAAACTAAAACCACCTTCTCTCTCCCTCCACCACAAGTCTTCCCAGGCTCAACTTCCCTTCTGACTTTCCTACCTCCCCTGCCACTACCTCATTCAGCTCAGGGGCATGGAAAATTGGGTTGCAGTCAGCTCATCATACTTCCTCTCTGCCACTCTTTCCTCTTCATAGTCTTCCCATGCTCCAGCATGGTGGCCCTCCTACAAGATACTGTCCTTCATGAACTACTGCAATGCCTGTCCTTTTCATGGGCTCCAATCTTCAAGAACTGCTCCAGCATGGGTTCCTGATGGGACACAATTCCTGCCAGAAAAACTACTCCTGCCAGGGTTCCTCTGCTTGGGCCACAGAGAGAGAAATAATGTTTTCAGTAAGCTGTCTTTGAAGAAGGCAGTGTTGATGTATTGGAGTGATTTTTAATTCTTCTACTTGAAGAGAAAATCTTTGTCACAATAATATCTGTTGCAGCAGAATGCCTTGCAATTATTATTCAGGATTAGAATTATCAGATTAATACTGCATGTAGAATGACAGGAAGCATTTTTCTTTTAGAAATGAAAGGGTTTAGATAATGTATGCTCCTATGGCACTATTACTACAGATCCAAACTACTCTGATGTCCTATGATTGTTAAATAGTGAACACAGAAAGCAAAAAGTGAGCTACAAATCAAATGTAATTTAGGATATTGTACTGGTTTGACTGGAATAGAGTTAATTTTCTTCATAGTAGCTTTTACAATGCTATGTTTTGGATTTGTGTTTAACATAGGCATGTTTTAGATATTGCTGAATAGCGCTTGCACAGAATCGACGCCTTTTCTGTTCCTCACGTGAACTCACAAGCAAGCAGACTGGGACTGCACGAGAAGTTGGGAGTCAACATGGTTTGGACCTCAACTGATCAAAGGGATATGCCATATCATATAATGTCATGCCTTGCAATAAGAAATGGAGAAAAAAGGGAGGAAGTGGGTCATTCAGAATTATGGCTTATTTTTATGTCATTTTTACATTGATTCTCCAGAAATTATACAGAATTATTAACTTATCTATTTAAAAAAAAAATGTTTTAAAAAGACTAAAAACCATCTTAACATTGTCTGTAGTAACATGCACTTGAAAAAACTTGGAAATTTCCAAAAGAGGCTTTAACTTTGCTACAGTACATTTTGCAAAGACTAGTTGCATATTCTGTCTACATGAAATATATATCACATTAATGACTTAATTGAGTGGATTTATTTTTTATTTCTCTGTTTTTTATACAGACCAACAAAGAGAAGATAATGGCATGTAATGATATAAAATGTAAGCTAAGTGAATTTGCTGCATTTATAATTCCAGCAGTATAAATTTTAATTATAGAATTATAACAACATCCTATTAAGAGTCAAATATGACATATTGTGTTGACAGGCTACTTTATAAGATGGTACTTAATGGTTACCTATTGAAATCTGGAAGATTAATAAGGTTGCAGAAGCTGGAAAAGGCGATTATAATGCATATCATTAAAAGGAAATAAATTTTTAAGAAAGGAATGGGAGAGTTGTGTTATTGGAAGTATATTATTGCAATATACACTTGGGAGCTGTATATTTAGTGATAAGAATGTGTAAATTATAATGTCAAGTTACAAGAATATATTTAGTATAGACATATTTTGGTTTATTACATTGTGCCTAAGATTGCAAAAAACCAAAGTAATCAAACTTTCTGATCCTTCCAAAGATGACCAGGTGAACAGACAGCCACTAACTTTTCTTTGTCAAGAACTATTTATGCTCTGGATATTGTCTTTCAAAGGATGAAGAAGCAGGAATTGCAGGTGTGAAGTAGGAGATGCTATATATCTTCTTTTTTACAATTCTTTTGATACTGCCTACAATATTTTCCCCATAGGATTCCTATCAGGTGAAAAAAAAAGCTGATTGTAAAGCTGTACAAAAAGGACAGTGATTAAAGGTTTACTGTGAAACTTGAAGAATGGACTGAGTAGAATTCCAAGGGAGTCTGTGATGGCCCTAATAATGTTCAGCAGTTTTATTAACAGCTTGTCTGATGAAATGGCAAGTACACTGATTAAATTTACAGATGACATCAACCTTCTGGAGTCTGTAAGCACGTTGAAGCTGATTTCAGAATCATTTTGAGGAAATGGAGAAATGGAAAAAAGATGCAATTCTACAAGGACATTTGCAAGGTGGAAATAATCAGCTGCATGAAATGAGGACGGAGAATAATTGGCTAAGTTATTGAAGAAATTGGGTTATGTTATCTAGACAAGAAAGAGAAAGAAAGGAGATCATGTAACAGCCTTTATATAGAGAAGATACCTGCCAAGAGAAAAGCAATACACTGTTTTCTCTGTGTTGCCAGTAGATAGGTTAAGAAGTAAGAGATTTGCATTACATCAAGAACTATTTATTTCAGGAATTTTTTTTTTTTTTTGACTGTTAGAATAGTTAAGCTTTAGAATGTATTTGCAAGAAAGGCTATATTACCTTTACAACTGCAAGCATTTTTTAAAGAAAATAGGAATAATACAGACTAGCTGATCTGTTCAGGCTAACAGGGTGAACTACCTGACCTATTATTGGCTTTTGGACACATGTTTTTGTGATTATACATACGTATATATGTACACTTGAAGCCATATGCTTCATTGGAGCAATGGTTCAGTTCAGTAACTTTTTTCTGTTATTAGAAACTAAGTAACACGACTTAATTTTAAGCATAAACCTTTTTGACGGTTGTCACTTAAAGCTCAGATGTCTACCTGCGACAGTAACTAAACAGTTACTTGTCAGCTATGCTACATTAAGTCTATTCATGCTTTTAGAGAAAGGCTATTACCAGTTGTGCTGATTCTTATTTCAATCACAATTATCTATTTTCAATTGATTTTTCCTCTCTGGTTTCACTTATGTTACTCCAGAATATCTTGTTTGGGGAAAAGAAAAATCAAAATCATGTCCAGAATACCTAAATTCCTTATCGTTCTCTTAACACTAGTTAATTAGAAGGACATCCTTAGGGTTGCTGTAGAGAAATTCAGATAGTTTTCAGTCTAATGAGTACATAAATAAAGAAAGAGACAGAGTGATGTGTCATACAGAGATGTATGGTATATAAAATCTTTTGGTTGTGATCTTTCAGTATTTACCCCTAACACTTGTGGACAAAACAGTTGTGTTTAGAAAGTGCAGCCAGTGAAAAGGGATATGCGGTACTCTTTGTCAACGTGTGCAAGTGTAATCCCTTCCATTTCTCAGAAAATCTTGGCAGTTAAAAATAATATAAATATATATATTTGTATAAATAGACTGTCCAGTAAACATGACTAGATGATTTTTCATCTTTATATCCTAGTAATCTTGTGACACATATTTTTTTTTTAACAAACAGTAGATGACACATTTGCACAAATTTCAGTTGGTAGTGTAAAGGCATTTAGAAATATGATATGAGGTTATATATGTATGTAACACGATACTATACTGATATGACACATCAGTGGATTGTTTATAATGTTTTGATATCCATGTCTATCACTGTTTCAGTCTGTTCCTCTTAAAGAAACTCAGAGGACAGGAGAAAACATGTATTTTAGCTTACCTTAGTGCCTGTATGGAAAGCAGGTCTTGGCAGATGAACACAAACACAGCAGCTGAAAGCAGCTGCAAAATATGCTCACAGGATATTTGAAGTTGTATGGAAGCATTCACACGGAATGGATCAGCCAGCAGATGACCTATTCTCAACACTAAAATAAAAGACCAAAGTAAACAGAACGGACTGACACAAGACAAGTGTGGGTCTACACTGGGGGCAGGACACAGTGCCTGTATGTCTTTGGATGTACACTGACATTTTACTAGGAATTAGAGAGATGACTATTAGCAAGAAGACTGAAATATCATTAAGGGTGGTATTTCATATATGGAAAAACCCTGTCTGATTTCTATGATCCCTCACAAATTATCAATAAAGATAGGGTGTAGGCATTCTCTATCAGTCAGAAGAAAATGTGAAAGTGAATAAATACAGCGGTAAATAAATAAGCAAATAGAATTGTAGGTTTTTCTTCCTCTTGGTAGAAAAGTTTTCTGCTTATTAAATAAATATTTATTTGGGGGTTGTGTTCAGTCTTCTGTACATAGCTAGCCTGAACTTAAATTTCTTAAATTCTCATATATTTTTTTTCACCTGTCAAAATACACCCTCAACACTTTCTTGCTTCAATATCAAATACTGTTTTGTAGGATGTATAGAAAACATTTTTTTTTCAATGTTTCTTAGTTTCGGTTCAGTTCCTCTAGTGTACCAAAACCTAGGATTCACTTCTGCATCTTCATTGCTTTTTCCCTTAAGGATTGTGTCTCCCATTTTTTTCCTTAAGCTGAAGTCAACAATCAAATATTCTACCACTTTTCCCTCTTTACTGCATAATCTCTGTTGGAAATGTCTGCTGCCTGTAATCAGTGGCTCTTGCTATATATCTCGTATACTTTTCATCCTTCCCAGCTCCCCAGCCAGAAGTCACAGAATTTAACAGAACTCAAGTAGGCCTCTCTACCTTTCTAACATTCCAGGAAATAAATTTTTTTGACACATCTGAAACTGTTGGATGCACTACATTTTTCTACGAATCACAATCTGGTCATGAAATACAGTAATAACAACTGATCTCCAAAAGTGCCACTCACAAAATGCTTTGGAGAATAGTATAGTATAAATTGCTTGTGATCAAGTGAAATAGCAAACGTATAATCCTTTAGTCCACTTTCATATTCTAAAGTGGGCTAAGATTTGTAGATAATAGGAGGAAATCTGTTCCTTGGCTCATGGGCATAGTTAGCAAAAGCCCTAGATTTTGCTGCTTTAAGTACCTGAGGATTATATTTAGGGTGTATTAAACATCCAGCTCAATCTGAATCACAGTAATCTTGATAATTTTAAGCCTATGTTAATTATCCATCACTAATCATCAATAAAGAGTATCAGGAAAATCATTATTATGACCTTTGCCATGTCTACTCTCTTCATGATTTTGTTAAGAATTTTACAAAGACAAAGAGTTTATGGAATCCAGGGAAAAAGGAAACACAGGAGAGAACTATTTTACATACTAAAAGGGAAATCAGTAGTGTAAGAATCTGGACAAAGCAAAGAAGCAACAGGAACGGTAGAAACCAGGTCACAGGTATTTCAGGAGGAAAGCAAATTTTATTTGTAGTAAGGTTTATTTTGTGCTGGGTATATGATTATACTTCATTAGCCCTATTCTGAGTCAAACAAGCTTAGACTTTTTTAAACAGAAGTCTTGGTTTGGCAGTAAGTAAAGTCATTGTCTGGCCATTCTACACTATACTAAGAATGAAAAAAAGGCAGGACCAGAATGAGTGGCAAGGAAGTAGACCAAAGAGAATTAAACAACCAGAAATGATCAATTTAAAGAGTCTAAGCATGAGCAATTAATCAGAATTAATTAGAATAAATACAGAAAACAAGTAGAGATTACCAAATTTAGAAAATAAAATAAAAATCTGAGAGTTATATTTATGCATTTCAGAAGACTTGAGGAAAAAAATAAATTTTCCAGTTAGTAGCATTAGTGGGTAGCAGGAAAATTGATGGTGGAAAAGGAAGGCAAATTTGACCCTCCAAATCAGTTAAGGATATGTAGGTGACTACATGAAAATTGTTACAGCTGGAAGCGATTCAAAGGAAGATTGTGCAGAAACATGAGACTCACCTTTGGAAATAAAACCTTAAAATTTCAGATTTGATAGGTTTCTTTTTTTAACCTTTGACAGATTTCCCTTTAAATCTTTTAGACTATAAATTAGTCATAAGTTTCAAAAGGAAAGAAGTCAGCTACAAATTATGGTCGCAGTGTCAGTACGCTAAACATGGAAATTATAATTCTTTTTAAGATAAGTCAACTGTTACAGCCTTAGCACATTAATGTTTTTAAAGATAATATGCTTACTGTATTTCAGAGTAAAAAGAACTGATAAATACTATGAGTACAACAATAAGTATGGCTAGTGACATAGCAGTCCAATCTGATATAACAGAGAAAGTTTATTTGAAACACTTGACTTTGTATAGTTTTTGCTGCATAAATTTGGAAAACATACAGCTGTAATGGGACAGCTAACACTTTGACATCCTAAATTTGCCTTCAGTGTTTCTCAAATACTTGTTCATTCTCGCCTTGAACTTATATATTCTTTTTTTTAATCCACAGCTTTCTTTGGCAAGGAGTACTACAGATCTGCTTGCTATGATGTGGAGAATCAGCTGCTTTTGATTATTCTCAATCTGGCTTCTAGAAGCTTCAAATGAAGGTCACAAGCTTGAGCAATGGACCAGAGAATGAACAGATGAACAGTTCCTCCATGCCCCCTATGCCACTCACAGATTTGTAGTCTTTTACTATAATGCTTCTATATGATCTCCTTTTAGTTCTTCGTACAGCCTCTTTAGACCGTTTCACAAACTCGTAATGACAGGTATTTTCTCGTTACCACTGAAGTTCAGTATTACAGAAGACAAAGAAGAAAAATCCCCAAATAGCAACCTATTTATAGTGATCTTATAAAATAGTCTAACTATATAACATTTTGCATCTGTGGTTTTCACATTTGAAAAACATTAAAATAAAAGCTAGAAAAAAACAGAATTAATTACTTCTAATGTTTTAAAAATTAATTTGAAATCAGATGGACCGTTGACATATAAAGAGTCTACTGTATAAGATAAATACAGTCAAGATTGGATCCTGAATTTTACATTTTAAGCCAAATTGAGCAAAATTAACAAGGACAATAGATAGCCTATCAGGCTAATAACTCTGGTGACTAAAGTACATGTATTGAGTAACATAAATCCTGCCTAACATTTTGATCTACAGATAATAATGATGTATATTATACATTTACATTTAACATTGTTTCTATCACTGCATCCTGTAATTAATAGTAATTATCTTACTAGAGTATTAAAAACAATAGTAAGTAGGAGGACAAGTTGATTTCTGTACTGAGAAAAAAAGAATAACCTTAGAGACCTACTCTTCCACAAACCTTACATTTAAAGATCACTTTAGCTGCTGGCAATAGGTCTATTGCTGTAAATGGATATAACGTAAAAATTCAATCAGATTAATTCTTCTTTTAGAGAAATGGTAGAAGGCAAATATTTGAAAATAAAATAATTATTGAAGGGAAAGCACTGAGTGCAAACGATATAGGCAGTGAAATATAAGGTCTCAATTCTGAAAAAAAATGTATTCAGCACTACATGGGACTATGCACAATTTTAGCATTAGCTTAATGCAGAACTGTTGGCAGATTCAGGATCTAAGCATATGTTTCACATTTCCATAGCATTCATATCTTGCTGCTTTGGATCTTAGAAAAGAGACAACAGGAATTATTTCTGCTTTGCAAACTTAAAATACATGCTTTTTGACAAGAACATACATGTGCTTTGATCTTTGTACTCCAAATCACAATCTATGAAGGCTATCTATCTTTGAATCACAGGTAGATATATACTTTTTTAGCCTGGTGAACTCGTTCTCATATCAGTCAGTGTTATGACTCTGTAAACATGTGCAGTTACATAGTAAGTAGAGTAGTGAACATATAGCAGGTAGGAAAACGAGACTTTCCTGAGCTATTTCATAGGATTATAGAATGGTTTGGGTTAGAACGGACCTTTAAAGGTCAACTAGTCCACTCCTCCCTGCAATGAGCAGGGTCATCTTAAACTAGATCAGGTTGCTCAGAGCCCTATCCAACCTGACCTTAAATATTTCTAGGAATGAGGCTGTTCAGCAGCTACCTGAAAATTGTGGATTTATTGCCCAGCACTCCAACAGACCAAAATTAATTACAAGTTCGGATGTCAGTCAGGAATATACTACTACACAACAAATTCCTGAACACTAGAGAATACTCTTTAAGGAAGATGAACCACAATGTGTACACACTCACTCATAGAAGGGAAAATCTCCTGTTCAAGGGTACCCAAACAAAGGGGTCACTCACCAAAGGGGGGGAGTGAGGGCTCACTTAATCCCAGGAAGTATCCTTGGTTGGCATCCTGTTTCTGAGGGGAGAGTCTCTGAGTGCTTCAAGGAGGACCGGCTCAATTCAATTCTCCAGCAGGGCTCCTTTTATACCATAGTCAAGTGTGAGCTGTGAGCATTTAAATTAGTTGGAGGTAAGCACAGACAAGAGGCCAGCTAAGGAGCCTAGACTCTGAGGCACCAAATAGCCCTGGGGAGCCGATCTGATCTCTAGCAGATGATTGTGCAGGGCCCAGTCTTTGTGCAAGCGTCTCTTCAGGGTGTCTGTACCTGTCACACGGGCATCTACAACCTCTCTGGGCAACCTGTTCCAGTGTTTCACCACGCTCATTGTAAGAAATTTCTTCCTTATACCTACTCTGAATCTCCCCTCTTTTAGTTTGAAACCATCACCCCTTGTCCTGTCACAACAGGCCCTGCTAAAAAGTCTGTCCCTATCTTTCTTACAGGCCCTCTTTAATTATTCAAAGGCTGCAATAATGTCTCCCTAGATCTTTCTCTTCTCCAGGCTCTCAACAGAGAGCCCAACTCTCTCAGCTTGTCCTCAGAGAAGAGGTGCTCCATTCCTCTGATCATTTTTGTGGCCCTCCTCTAGATCTGCTCCAGCAGGTCCATGTCTTTCCTCTGCTGAGGACTCCAGAGCTGTACACAGTACTCCAGGTGAGGTCTCACTGGAGGGGAGTATAGGGTCAGAATCACCTCCCTCAACCTGGTGGCCACACTTCTTTTGATGCAGCCTGGACACAGTTGGCTTTCTGGGCTGGCAACACACATTGTCAGCTCATGTCCAGCTTTCCATCCACCAGTACCCTCAAGTCCTTCTAGGCAGGGGTGCTCTCAATCCTTCATCCCCCAGCCTGTATTGATACTGGGTGTTGACCTGACAGAGGTGCAGGACCTTGCACTTGGCCATGTTGAACCTCTTGAGGTTTGCATGGACCCACTTCTCAAGCTTTTCCAGTTCCCTCTGCATGGCATCCTGATGGACCCCTGAGCGATACCACTCATTACTGATCTCCATCCAGACATTAAGCCATTGACCACTACCTTCTGGATGTGAAAATCCAGCCAATTCCTTACACACCAAATAATCCATCCATTAAGTCCATCTCTTTCCAATTTAGAGAGAGGGGGAATTTTTTTTTTTTTGGGGGGGGAGGGGGGGATGTCCATATCAAAGGGCTTACCAAAGTCCAGATAGACGACAACAGTAGCTTTTCTACTGTCTGCTGTTCAATTAGCAAAACATGAAAAAATACTCCCTTTTCTAATTATTTTGGAAAAAAGAAAGGCACACAGGGTGCTTCTCCAGTAAAATCTTGGGAAAACATTCATATCTTTGAACAGGTTTGAGTTCTCATTGATTCAATGATGTAATGCAATATATTTTAAGGTTTTCACAACTTTTTTTTTTTTAAATTTATGTATAAAATAATGTTATGAGATACACATAGAAGTCAAGCAGCAGTCTTAGGGGATATACTAGTATTTGGAGGGTTGCTGTCAAGATAATCAACTATAAATAGAAAGGAAAAAGGGAAGTGCTGCACTTTCCCTGCATCACTGGTATATATAAGCAATGTTTATGTTGTGGCTACTTATGGTAAGATCTGTCCTCCAGGTGCTCATAGTTAAATTAGTAATTGATGATGTTATTTGCAGTGCTTTCTGTTCTCGTTATTTCCTGTAAGCATAACTATGGGATCAAATGTAGACTTTCTCACAGTCTATCCAAAAGATACTGGGGTTTCATATACATTTTGGGACACTTTAATAACTCTTTGCTAATCAGAAGTTGGATCTCAGTAGGTTTCGCTTATTTTTTGTATCAGTCCTTCTCCATTGTGTATACACTGTTTTTATCAGCTGGATTCTTTGTCATCCATTCTTTATCATTAGCAAGAATACTTTGATTAGTATAAGTAGCCAAGGAAAAATACCTGCTCCACAGTCAGAGTCCCATTTGCTTTGTGTTTTGTAGCTACATTTATTTTAGCATTTCAAAAGAGAAAGATGTTTTCAACTCCTGCTTTTCAAATGATATCTCTTCTAAAACTGTATTTTACTCTGTGGTGAGAGACAAGAGCCCATCCAGCTGCTCACTTACTTCCCCCTCAGCTGGACAGAGAGAGAAAATAGGAAGAACAGGAAAAAGGAAGTTTGTGGGTTGAGATAAAGAAGGGGAGATTACAGTAACTGTTGTAGGCAAAAGAGATTTGACTTAAAAGAATTTACTTTATTTGTTACTAATTAAAATAAATTTTTAATTAGATTCAGGTAAAAACACAGAAACAAACATTTACACACTTACGGAAAACAGCTTTTCTTCCTCCTTTCCCAGGCTCAGTTTCAGTCCCCCTCTCCTTCCTGGTTGTTACTGCTACAAATTACACTCAGTGCTTTCAGTGAGGTAACAGACAATGTGGAGGGATGATTGTGGCCAGGACATAGAGGTTTTCCTCTGTTGCTTCGTCCTTCGTGCTCTGTTCTTCTGCTCTGGTGTGGGTCCTCCAAGGGCTGCAGTCCCTTCCAGAGGAAAAGGCTGTGCCTGATCTGCCATGGAGCACCTCCTCTTCCTTCCCCTCATCCCCTCTTTTTCCAGGCTCAACTTCACTCCTTTATTCACTCTTCTACCTGATCCCATCTCCTCAAGCAGCACAGGGGGATGGGGAATGTGGGTTAGGGCCCATCCATAAAAGCTGTAGTTCCATAATTTTGCAACTGTAGTACAGAACTACAGGTAGATAGATAATATTAGACACTTTAACAGGATGTAAGAAGGCACAGGACAGACCTATGATGATCTATGCCTTTGCCAGTCTCCCCCCAAAATAGAAACTACCATGGGGGGAAAAAAAAAACCCAACAAACAAACAAATTGGTAATTGAGGAGGTAGCCACTTTTGTCTTCAGACTTCTGAATAAAATAAATGGCTCTTCCTAAAGGTTCAGTATTTTTCAGGAGCCAGTGGAGACTGATTTTGTATGTCAGACTTTTCCACAATAAGCAAGGTTGTCCTGCTATGTAGTATTTTAATCAAATATTCTCCAGGACTGGGAAGAAATCAGAATTTTCCCAAACTGTCTGAAGTCTCAACAAGCTGGATATATCGTCCTGTTGTTCTTCTGAACAAGGAGCAATATGAGACTGAGCTATTTATTTGCTGTTTCTAGCAGCACACACTAGCTGGCGATGAGAAACTACAGTTTATGTTATTAACATTTCTGAGACCAGTCTCCTGGCTTAGTATGCTTTCATTGCTGTGGAGAGACTCTATCCTCTTTCATGTTTCTGGAACACTGTGAGAAGTTTGAATGGTTTCTCACCATTTCCTACCTGCTAGGTATAAGAGCTTATAGTTTGCAGACATGAGTATGAAAGAGAAAAGGACTATATTGGAAGGCAAACACACATTTTAAGCAACTGCAACAGCATGTTTTTATCCTTCTGTAATACCTTACTGGAATTACATAAACACATTATATCAACAACAAATGGATTACAAATGGATTGACACTTCAATGTCACCTGAGTACATTAGATTTCAAAAGTGTGGGGTTTACCTTTCTCTTACTTTCCCATAGGGCTGTATAGAGTGATTCAAAGGAAGAGTATGCTCTCCCCTCAATATCTCTATGTTTTTGTTTGGTTGGGTTTTTTTTGTTTGTTTTGTGGGGTTTTTTTACAGCAGCCATCACCATGGAATTCACTACAAAATAAAATTTATGTAAGGAGTCATTTTATGCTTCATTACTGAAAATACTTATGATTTAATGTTGATTTAATGTATCTTCAGAAGAACTCCTGCTTTCACTGCAAGAGTGCTGTAAACACTAGTGAAAGAATGTGTTATTTCAGAAGCAAATATCCATGGCTGGCTTGAGTTACACCTGTTTACATCAAACCCAAGTGCATGCTAGAGGTTTCTTTTGTAAGAACTATTAGGCTACAATGGCTAAATAAACTTCCTGCTATTACTAAAATAAATGGTAAATTGGATTCATAATTACAGAACAAAATATGAACACATAGATACTATTTTCCATTATTCTGCATCTGCTGAGCAAAGTAATAGAGAGTTATTCTGATCTAGCATCATCTATAATCCGCATCACATTTGGATTTTATTGATGTAAGTAGCTACCGGAGGTTCAGAGTGATGAGATCAACCAACAACTGTTTCTTAAAGGAAAAATAACTTAATGAAAATCAAGTTTCTTTATATACTTCATGGATATTTCTGAAGAATAAATAACCTGTGGTAACTGGAAAGTGCTTGGTATTCAGACATAAAAGCTGCAACTGTCTTGCAAATGTTAATGGATAATTCTTATTTCTTTAGGATTGGACTATGGGAAGCTACAGATGCTTATACAAAAATAGTGTGAGATCAGGAATAAAAGTGTCAGGAGTTCCTGAATCCAGCAGGCTGACAGAGCTGAGACTGCCATGGTTCCATGTCTGCAGGTCCAGCCAGTAGTGAGTCTGAGCATGTTCCTGACTGGCACAGGTGCACACATCACGGTACAGGTACACGTGGCTGGGCACACAGATTAACATAGATGATGCACTCAACACTCATACAGACACAAACAGCACCAGTGGCCTCCTGTTCCTCTCTCTAGCTGATCAGAATGGAAGTCCCTTTGTGAGAAATACACACCCACATCTTCAAAGTGGATCCCTCCAGTCTGCCCAGTAACTTACACCTGGTTGCCAGGACTTCCCAGTGGCTGACTCTTCTATATGAGTCCACAAGACCCACAGTTCCACTCCAGCTGCAAACTCCATTCAACCACAGACACACACACATGCACAGCCATGCACAGGTAGAATATGGATCCTCCAAAAGAATTCTTCTAAGCTATCTGCAGTATTTACATTGTGTTATTTTAAATAATATTGAAGTGGAACTTCTGTTTCAGGGATAGGAGAAGAAATATTGTAAAAAGCATGAGAAAGACCCAGCAACACAAAGAGAAAAAACTGGAGAAGACAAGACAATAAGCAAAGGGAGCTCCTCAGGGTATGTGGAGATGAAGTAGCCTTGACCTTCATACGAAGTAATTGATTGTAAGCATTTTCACAATTTTTTATGTTTCTTATTGATATACATGTATTTCTACCTGGCAAAATAAGTACCCAGCACCTGTTGAAACACGTATTTCAATACAAATGAAATATGATTGTAAGTCCAAATTTTTCACTCATATGCATAGATATATTCGTGAAATAACCTTTTGGGAAAAATTGTCACACAAAGGTGTCAGTGATGGGGTTGCTAGGAGATAGGTATTCTGCTCTGAAACACATGCTGAGGCTTCTATTGGGCCCTTATTTATTTTTTTGCCTGGTATAATTCCATTGATTTCAAAAGAGTTACCTCAGCAGACAGGAGACTTCAACAGGATTAATATCCATGCACCTAAAATTGAAGTTTTCAGCTTAGAAACAGTTTGGGAAGGATTGAAAACAACATGAAACACTACTGTATTTTGGATTCCCTTTTCACTCCTTTTCTTATGCGATTGGATTCCTTTTCTCATGAAGAAAATCCATGAGACTGGATTTGGGTTCCTTTCCTCATGTGAAACATGTTATGTTAAAAATTACTTTGATTTACCTAAGCTAAGGATCTGTCCCAGTTTTATGAAATTAATCATATGGCTGAAAGATGATTGTGATGGAGGCGATGATAATCAAGCTGGCTGATAATTTCTGGAGATAGCCAAGCATGTGAGCTATTCTTTTTCCTTCTAGAGCTGAATAATGAATCGTAATATCAAACACCTGAAATTCAGAGCTGCCATTTAGATGGTTGTTATCTAAACAGTATGGAAACATTTAGGGTCCTCAAATTATGTTCTCTATCAATTAATGCATAAAATACCATTAACATTGTTGGGAGATGTATGTATGCATCAAGGAAAAGCTATATTCTTCAAAAAGACATTGAGCTTTGGAGAAAGGTATTTTTAGACTTATCTCTGAATAATATGATGTCAGCTATCAAAGTAACATGTAATAAACATGGAGTTAGAACTATTCAATGCTAGGCTACAATATGACAACAGCTTTTAGACATGATACTGCTGGTGAAACATAATGCTCATGAAAAGTAAGTTAACTGAAAGAATTCATAAGCAGAGTGAACATCTAGCTTTAATGTGTCATTATTAATAGCACTCTTTACTGTATTGGCTTTTTCCTTATGTAAATGCGTATTTTTCCTATGAATTTTAAAGAGTGGTATAAATATTCAGACAGTATTTAAACAAGATCTTGAACTGTGAAGGACTAAATTCATTGTTTGCTCATCAGCTGAACAGATATAGGTAGGGCAATGAAAATAAAAATTATGTGAAATGAGTATTGCCTGTATTTGATGTTACAGTCGTGCTGTAGGATGACAGAAAGCTGAGTGATTACATTTTGAAAACATGTGCAAAACACTACTCTTTCCAAAATGAAGATGCAAAACTTCCTTTCTTTCCGCAAAGATGTGGTGCCTTGTTGAAGCACATTCAACATATTTTTAAAATGTGGCTCCAGCTTGTCTTGGAATTTTTTGAATGAGTAAAAGGATTCTTTATACTTTATTGTTTTCCTCATAACTGAACACTGGGGCATACATTTGCCTAGCTCATAGATGCTCATTAGTGAAAGCAACAGTGAATCTCCAGTCTTCTGGAAACTGTGAAGTGGTCTAATTAAGACTTTGTAGGGTGATTATCAGGACATTTTGTCTTCCAAAGAGACCAGTAACTTACCGAGGATTAAAGGTAAAAATCAGAATTCTCAATAATCTTGCCACTTCAACTGAAATATAAAATGTATGCAAGGGTTTAGCTTCTATTCAGATGACAGACAAGAGACAGGATATTGACATATCATGCATGAACACAATTACATTAATCTCATTAAAAAGAAAAAAAGGTGATAATGTAGACTCCAAAGCAATGAATTATGTTATGTGTAAAAACTGAGCCACAAAGGGAAAGAGGTAGTGACTCTCTACATACTGTCTGGAGCCTGTTCACATAATTCTTCTGAAGGGATATTCCACAGATAGATAAGAAAAAAAGTAACGTAAAGGAATGTTTCTTCTTTTTCTTATACCTTGGAAAGAAAGATCCTTCTGCAAGAAAACAGAACTGGTACCAGTGCTTTATGGGCATGGGCTTTACAAGCATCTTTAATTCTCAGAAACAAATCTTTCAAAAATGAAATAACTGATGAAATGTGAAACATAATTATGGGAAAAATTAAAATGCTGCTGCAAACGATTGCAAACAATTGAAACACTGTGTTATAACATGACTGATACAGTATTAAAAGCACCCATAATTCAAACATCTGGAGCGTAAATTTTGCTGTCACTGCTTTAACTAAATCGTCATACAAACACCAAAATTAAATCTTCTCAAAATTAAAGCTTCTCTGACTAAAATCAGCTTATACTTCCAATAGGAGATATTATTTACAACATTCATATTCCCAAGTTAAATTCTTCTCCTCCTCCACTTTTAGTAAAAACTTTTAATATCACTTAACACTTTTAGCAAAATGCTTTTTTTTTTTTTTTAAGTAGCTGTGGTTTTGACAGTATATGAAAGATATAACTTGTGTATTATCATTTTCAATTAAGCTCAGATATTCCAATTCAGTTCCTAGAGCACATTATTTCAATTTAAACGGCAAACTCTTTTCAGTACTAGAAATGCATTAGTATTTTCATAGTCTCACAGATCACAGTACATGGACGTGATCACAGGCAGTGTCTACACATGACTTTGTGTCGTAGGTTAGATGCGCTTGGTAACAAGATACACTATGTGACAACTGCAGTACTTAGACACAGTCGCTGTCCAACTTAACACGGCATAAATCAGTGATAGAAACCGCAACAAAGCGGCAACTTTCACCCAGCACCCAGAACAAATAACTTTCAAATAAACATTCAGAATAGATAAATAATAACACAACAAATACGGCAGGTACAGCAACACTACAGCATTTAACACGAAAACAAATTGTGAAATGGTATGATATAGTTCTGTTTCTCACAATGACATGATGTAAACAGTCCATTTTAATTTCCAATCCATAAACTCTCTCAAAGAAAAAAAGTCTGATGCACTCTCAACTGAGCAAGCTTGAATTTGAAATAAATGGGCAATAAATCAGAGCTCCCATCATGCCCCACATTGGCTGCCTATAAATCTGTCATGGGTTAAGTCTGGGCCAGCCACTAGATGAATGACAGATGCTCTTTATTAACCCCCCTCCCTCCCCAAAGGGGAAGAGAAAGGGAGTAAGGAAGAGAGAGATTTGCAGATTGGAAAAGAAAACTAAAACTGCTTTAATGAAAAGAATAACAATTAAATGAAATATATAAAAATATATACAATACCAATACCAAACCCAACGTGCCTGACAGCAACCCCATCAACGTCACCACTGATGCTGTGGACAGACACTCGGGAAGGCCCAGTCTGGACTCAGCAGCAGACAGGAACCGGATGCAGGAGCTGGATTCTGGAACTGGATTCAGGAACACATGGATTGGGATTGAAGGCAGAATGGACAGAGTCCTTTTCGGACACCGGCCATTGAAGAAGAGGACAAGAGAGCTTGTCCCTTGTGATCCCTCAGCTTTATTCCGAATATGACGTCTATGGGATGGAACGCCTTGCTGGTCAGTTTAGGGTCACCTGTCCTGTCCACTCCTCCCCACAGGTGCAGCCTCTCACTTACTGCACCCCAACGTGATACACAGGATTTAGCAGTGACCTTGGTCTGCACAGGAGCAAGGATGAGCAAGAGCCTTTCTGCACACCAATCCCCGGTAGTAACTGCAAACATCAAGCGCTGTCACTCCTAGAAGCAGACACTGTCTGCAAAAATGTGCCATTAACTTTGGAAAGTGTTCCGTTCTATCTCAAACCAGGACACCTTGTTGTTGATTCTTGTCAACTTCGGGCAACAAAGTCAACAAGTAAAAAAATGCATGTAAAATTTAGAATGTAGGTTCTTGTCTTCAAAAGCTTAAGTCAAAATTGATGTACATACTGATACCTGAGCTGACAACGTAAGTTCCATTTATAGCCAGTGAAGCATAAGCAGAATTTCTAGGGTACAATTCAACAGATCCAAATCTAGACATTAGATGGCTCGTGCCATAAATTATCCCTCTTTTTCTTACTATAAATAAAGCCCAGAATCAACACTCTAATGTGAAAACTACACTGCAGATATGAAGACCAAAGGTGTATAATTTTCCATAGAATTTGCCAAGAATTTCTGGAATCTTGTCTAAACAACAAACTTCTTTAGTCCTTTAATTCTTATATCAGTTAAAAAAATCCTGAAGACATTGCATCTGATATATGGGGTCTTCTGGGAGCAAGACAGCTTACTTCAGTCATTGTCAGAAAATTTAGTGAACCGAGTTTTAGACTTGGAGACATCTTCCTGTGTTTAAAATTGTCCTGGTTTGAGTTAGAACAGAACTCATTCTGTTCAGTGATTTTATTCTTCAGCTCAGTCTCTTCTAAGTAATTGCACTTTCCAAAGTTAATGGCACATTTTTGCAGACAGTGTCTGCTTCTAGGAGTGACAGCACTTGATGTTTGCAGTTACTACCAGGGATTGGTGTGCAGAAAGGCTCTTGCTCATCCTTGCTCCTGTGCAGACCAAGGTCACTGCTAAATCCTGTGTACCACATTGAGGCGCAGTAAGTGAGAGGCTGCACCTGTGGGGAGGAGCAGATGGGACAGGTGACCCTGAACAGACCAACGAGGTATTCTATCCCATAGACGTCATATTCGGAATAAAGCTGAGGGATCACAAGGGACAAGCTCTCTTGTCCTCTTCTTCAATGGCCGGTGTCCGAGAAGGACTCTGTCCATTCTGCCTTCAATCCCATTCCTGAATCCAGTTCCAGAATCCAGCTCCTGCATCCGGTTCCCGTCTGCTGCTGAGTCCAGACTGGGCCTTCCCAAGTGTCTGTCCACAGCATCAGTGGTGACGTTGATGGGGTTGCTGTCAGGCACGTTGGGTTTGGTATTGGTATTGTATATATTTTTATATATTTCATTTAATTGTTATTCTTTTCATTAAAGCAGTTTTAGTTTTCTTTTCCAATCTGCAAATCTCTCTCTTCCTTACTCCCTTTCTCTTCCCCTTTGGGGAGGGAGGGGGGTTAATAAAGAGCATCTGTCATTCATCTAGTGGCTGGCCCAGACTTAACCCTTGACAAAAAGTCTTAAATATTTCTTGTGAAGTCTTTTAGGAATTTTTTCCCTCTCTCTGGGTTATTTCTTGACTCCTGTTTAAAGATCGTACTAAAAGATACATTTGAATTGTTACATAAAATGAGTTGGGTGCTGCTCACTGATGATGAGACAACGCTACTTGCAGCCAGTGAGTTAAAGTCTAATACTTCAAAAGAGGGCAGCTGCATCCAACTCACCACTTGGACCTGCACTAACTGCTGCTCCATGTCTAGGTCTGCATGGGGGAGCAGTAGGTGGTCTCAGGTCATTTCCAGACTCCTTTCTGGTTTATAACTGGAGGAAAATGTAAAAGCCTGTGCTTATGTAATTGTGCAAACAGAAAAAAATTGCACTGGCTACTCATGCAGAACTAGAACTAGAATGGGGTGTGCCATAAAAAATTTTGGCAGACAGGAAAGATGAAAAGCTACTTCTTTGCATGCTATCCGTGATAGCAGAATCAGTGCAAATGAACTAAGGATAATTATAAACAGTGTATTCTCTACATCAGTATTGTAATTAACAATTATTCATGGGAACAGAAAACATTGCAAGTACCTTAATTTTAAACTCATTTGAAACTCATAAAACCCCCAAATGTTTACAAAATGGAAAAGCAGCAAAAAACATAATAAAATACTTGCTTAGTCAAGTTAATGTCCTTAAACAAACAAGAGTTAAAATTACTTCTTTTCAATAAGTACTCGACATTGTCTTAAGTTTTAATGTAAAATTAGAGGATCATGGTATTTAAATTATGCAATATCAATAGCGCCTCTCCTACACATTCGTAAGTGTTTCAGTTTCTCATTATGTAGGGAGGATGATCTGACCTAAGAGGAGGACAGAAAAATTAAGGAAATAGAATAGAAATTATTTTTAGAAATATTTTTAGAATCTCATTGAACTCCCACTGGAGTTGATGATGATGATGATGATGAGATGCCTAGATATTTCAGTGGCAATAGTACTAGACCTATGATAAGCAGGTTAAATTTTCTATTTTGCAGTATCTAGTGGTCCTGTAAAATGAGATTCAGAATCTAACTGACCTTCAGGTTGTTTCTTCTTGTAGAAAGCAAGAATTATGCAGCCAACACCTAGAGGTCTTCCTAATCTTCCTAACCTTCCTAACCATAAACTGTTCTTCATGCAGTTTACAGTCACTTACTTCAAAATACAACTGATATAGACACGAAGAAAAGAAAAAAACCTGTGGATTTAGTCAGGTGAAAGAAGAAATATGGCACATATTTCTTAAAGTATATCTTAGACTGGTCAGGTAGCACAAAAACCTATGCTTTGGGGTAGTCTTGTAGCAAAAGTGAAATAAAATCTACCTAATGTTTGTTTTTCTTTTTCTTTTTCTTTTTTTCTTTTCTTTTTTTCTTTTCCTTTTCCTTTTCCTTTTCCTTTTCCTTTCCTTTTCCTTTTCCTTTTCCTTTTCCTTTTCCTTTTCCTTTTCCTTTTCCTTTTCCTTTTCCTTTTCCTTTTTCTTTTTTCTTTTTCTCTTTTTCATTTTTCTTTTTTTTTTTTTAACCCGATATGTTTCTTCTTGTCCTGGTTTAAGATAAACTGGGTTGGTTTCTTTTTGATGGACACATCAAACAGCCAATAGTGTATTCCTCCCCTGAACGTCAGCACATTTCACTGGTTGTGGATTTTTTGGTGGGCTGAGAGGCTTCCTTAAAAACAGCATGCAGCAGAAAGCACACCGCTTTTCACCTGCTTCTTGGAGCTGCTGTGACCCTCTTTTTTCCCTGCCGCTTGGCGCTGCTGCCTGCCCTGATCTCTACTGCCGCTCTGTCCCGGGGCCACCCTGTGCCGCTGCCACTCCAGGTGCTGCTGCTCGGCCCTGCCACGATCTCTACCCCCACTCTTCCCCAGGGCCACACTGAACTGCCCAGCGCTGCTGCCCTCCTTTCTCAACCGCCACTGCCGCTGCTGCCGCTGCTGTTTCCTGACGCTCCCAGCCCGGCCAACCAGCTACTCCATGCGCTGCCGCTGTTTTCTGCTGCCACCGTTTCACCGGTCCTGCCCTGCACGTGAACTGTTGCCGCCGCTGCTCCACTCTGTGCCTCCCAGCTGTGCCATGTGCTGCCGCCACTGAACAGCCTGGTAGCATTTACTGCTACGTTTCTTTAACGGTGGTTTAAGTGCATGTTCCACACACCTTCTGGCTCCCCCGCCTCCCCTCACCTCGGTTCTAATGCTATATAAACTTGTTAATACCGTGTTTTCTGTATATAACATCTTTCTATTGTTATTACTCTTTCACGGGCACCCCCTTGCCGTGGGGAAAGAGCTTGCGTGCCCTTGTGAAGTTGAGAGCTATGCTGGTGGTGGCATATGCCTCCGGTAGGGTCTCCCAAGCCTGACAGGTCTCAACTGAAGGGTCAGACAAAGTGTGTCCACGGGCAGGATGGGCTCACTAGCCTTCGGGCAACCATCCTAGGAGAAGGACAACTCTAACTCCAAACCCGGGCAGATGGAGCTCGTTTAGCCCTGTAAGGCCATCCATCTAAGAGAAGGATACTCTAACCAAACCTACGACCTGAGGACTTCGCTGTCACCGTCCAAGCTCGCTAGGCCCTGGCAGATGAACCTCAGGTGTAAAGGGTGGGGCCAGTCTCGCGCACGCTGCGCCTCACCTAAAAAATCCACTGCGCAGGCTTGAAGGGTGGACTCACGTTTGCAAAGCCCTGTAGCGACAGGCAAGGGACGAAACGGCAGGTGGAAAGATGTCACTGGAAGCCGCAGACCCAACCCTGCATGCAGGCGGTTCAGGACATTGGTCGCTTGAGACTGACCCGGGAGATGACAGTCTCGTTCGGCAGCATCCTGAATGACCAAGCAGCCTTTTTCAAGGAGAGCACTGCTTGCTCCACATGGAGAGGGGCCTAGAAAAGGTGGCCTAACCAAAGCTCATCTCCCCTTCCAATCCGGTTGGCTAGCCGCGGCCAACAGGCATCTTCTTTTGCGGTCAACCAAAGACGAAGAGACAAAGGCATACGCCTGCCTCCAAAGGTGTGTCCAGATTGACACTCGCATGTTGGAACATCAGAACCATGCTCGATACAGCAGACAGTGGGCGTCCTGAACGCCGTTCTGCTATAATTGCTCACGAACTGTCACGACTCAACATCGACATTGCTGCTCTCAGTGAAGTTTGCCTTCATGAGGAAGGCAGCCTTAAAGAACATGGTGCCGGCTACACACTGTATTGGTCAGGCAAACCCAAAACCAAAAGTCATCATTCCGGAGTTGGCTTCATGATTAAAAACTCCATCGCCTCTAAACTTGAAAATTTGCCAACAGGTCATTCTGATCGCATTATCTCCTTACGCCTCCCGCTACACAACAAGCAACATGTTGTTCTCTTCAGCATATGTGCCCCAACTCTCCAAGCTGACCCTACAGAAAAAGACAAATTCTACACCGATCTGCGCCGCCTTACTCAAAAGGTTCCTGCAGATGATAAGATCATAATCCTTGGTGACTTCAACGCCCAAGTAGGTAAGAACTCTGAAGCCTGGAAAGGAGTACTAGGCAAGCATGGAGTTGGAAACTGCAATGACAACGGTCGCCTCTTGCTAGAGTTTTGTGCTGAGCAGCAGCTTACCATCACCAACACTATCTTCCAGCAGAAAGACAGCCTGAAGACAACCTGGATGCATCCTTGATCTAAACACTGGCACCTCATTGATTATATCTTAGTGCGCCAGAGAAATGTTCGCGATGTCTGTCACACCCGAGTGATGCCTAGTGCAGAATGCCAAACAGACCACCGCCTTGTGCACTGCAAACTTAACCTCCACTTTAAGCCCAAACCTAAGAGGGGCGGCATTCTGAGGAGGAGGCTCAAAGTTAACAATCTTCAAACAGCTGCAGTGAGAGACAGCTTCCAGGCAAACCTTCAAACTAGGCTTGAAGACCATCCCATAGACTCTTCTCCTGAAGCGCTTTGGCAACATATCAAAAATAGCATCCTGCAGTCCTCCGAAGAATCCTTAGGGTTCTCCTCAAAGAAAAACAAAGACTGGTGTGATGAAAACAATCCAGAGATCCAGGAATTGCTGGCAAAGAAGAGATCTGCTCACCAAGCACACCTCGCTCAGCCATCTTGCCATGTAAGGAAAGCAGCCTTTCATCTTGCATGCAGTAAACTCCAACAGAAACTTCGAGACATCCAGAACAAGTGGTGGCTCAACCTAGCAAAAAAGACTCAACTATGCGCAGATTTGGGTGACCACAGAGGATTCTATGAGGCTCTGAAAGCAGTGTACAGACCCACACACCAAGTTCAAAGCCCCCTACTCAGCGCAGATGGCCAGATGCTTCTCACAGATAAAACCTCCATCCTGAATCGATGGTCTGATCACTTTCAAACTCTCTTCAGTGCTAACCGTGTAGTCCAAGACTCAGGAATCCAGCTCATCCCAAAGCAAATGGTGAAAAATGAATTGGATATAGCCCCTACTATGGGAGAGACCCTTAAGGCCATACAGCAGATGAAAACCGGCAAGGCAGCTGGGGTCGATGGAATCCCGCCTGAAATCTTTAAACATGGAGGCCAAACGCTCCATGCTAAATTTCACGAGCTAGTTGTGCGCTGTTGGGAACAAGGCAAACTACCACCAGATCTCCGTGATGCAATCATCATCACCCTGTACAAGAAAAAAGGAGTAAAGTCAGACTGCTCAAACTACCGAGGCATAACTCTGCTCTCCATTGCTGGAAAAATTCTCGCAAGAATACTATTGAACAGATTGGTACCCGCTATCGCAGAAGAACTTCTACCTGAAAGTCAGTGTGGTTTCAGAGCCAACAGAAGTACCACAGACATGGTATTCGTTCTTAGACAACTGCAAGAGCAGTGTAGGGAACAGAACAAGGGTCTCTATGTAACTTTCGTTGATCTCACCAAAGCCTTTGACACTGTGAGCAGAAAAGGTCTGTGGCAGATCTTGGAACGATTAGGATGTCCCCCCAAGTTCCTCAAAATGATAATCCTGTTACATGAGGGACAGCGCGGCCAAGTCAGATATGGCGATGCACTCTCTGAGCCCTTCCCAATAGCCAATGGTGGGAAACAAGGTTGCGTTCTCGCACCCACTTTATTCACAGTTTTCTTCAGCATGATGCTCCAAAAGGCCACGGCAGACCTTGACGAACAAGACGGCATTTATATCCGATATCGTACCGATGGGAGCCTTTTCAACCTAAGGCGACTGAAGGCCCACACCAAGACCCTGAATCACCTTGTCCGCGAGCTGCTTTTTGCTGACGATGCCACCCTTGTTGCCCACACTGAAGCAGCTCTGCAGCGCTTAACATCCTGCTTTGCAGAGGTGGCTGTGCTTTTTGGGCTGGAAGTCAGCTTGAAGAAGACGGTAGTTCTCTACCAACCAGCACCACAAGATGATTACCATCATCCCCACATCACCATTGGCGAGTCAGAGCTTCAGCCAGTCCAGCAGTTCAGCTATCTGGGTAGCATCATCTCCTCAGATGCCACGATCGACAAAGAGATAGACAACAGAATAGCAAAGGCAAACAGAGCTTTCGGAAAACTCCATAAAAGAGTCTGGTGCAATAAACACCTGAAGAAAAGTACAAAGATCAGTGTCTACAGAGCCGTGGTACTGCCTACTCTTCTGTACGGGTCTGAATCATGGGTCATCTACCGCCACCATCTGCGACTCCTCGAACGCTTCCATCAGCGCTGCCTCCGCACAATCCTAAACATCCACTGGACTGACTACGTGACTAACATTGCTGTCCTTGAACAGGCAGACGTCACCAGTATTGAGGCCATGCTGCTGAAAACGCAGCTGCGTTGGGCAGGGCACGTCTCCAGGATGGCGGATCACCGCCTCCCTAAGATCGTGTTCTATGGTGAACTTGCCACCGGCTGCCGCAAGAGAAGAGCTCCAAAGAGGAGATAGAAGGACTCCCTGAAACAACACCTCAGCCTAGGCCATATTGACCACCATCAGTGGTCCACCCTGGCCTCCAATCGGGAGATTTGGAGACACACCATACATAACGCCGCTGTCTCCTTTGAGAGCACGCGTAGAATCAGTCTCGAGGAGAAAAGACAGCGCAGAAAGAACCGTGCCTCGACTATACCACCCAAGGAGACCCTCCGGTGTGCTCTTTGCAACAGGTCTTGCCTATCCCGCATTGGCCTTTTCAGCCATCAACGCGCTTGCAATAAGCGTGGGCAAAGCCCTTCCCAAATCTTCATCCGCGAAGCCAAGCCATGATGATGGTCTGCTAGGCAAAATGTTGACAAATTAGAGAAAGATTGATTTTTGACCTTTTACCACTTTGTATCTACAGGTGTTTATGCACGTTTGGCTTTCTGAGTGAATGGTCCCACTGGGATCAGTGTGACCACTTCCATTAAACTTATAAATTTTTGCAGGGTCAGGATTCATTCTGCAGAAATCCAAATGCAAACAGAAGACGAATGACTCAGCAGGTTTCCCTCATTGGTATTAACAATGATTCAAATGCAAATAAACTAGATCTACAAATACTCGGAATATTCTAGGAAAATTCAGTCTTAATTTGAAAAGAGGACTTAAAAGTAAAACCATTCTCTTATTCTTAATTAATTTTTCTCTTTCAGTCAAACATTTTCTTTGCATGCACAGGTAGAATATCTGTATTTCTGAAGCACCTGTAATTCAATATGAAATAATTAATGATTTACCAAACAGTACACCTGATAATTTAAAAGCTAGGCTAATATCACACTTAGATTAATTACAAAGGATATTAGTGTTTAACAGGAAATTTAAATTTTAGTGGCAATTATTAATTATAGCTCATGTAGTTTTACATTATTTACAAACTTCTGGAACATAACACATAACTATGCAACTTACTGAAATACATCCTACAGAGCTGACCACTAAATTTTATCACAATTTCTCTAGTTTGTGATTTAAAACTCTTATCATTGTACTTCATTCAAATAATTTGTTTACCTCTTGCTTATGTTTAAGTAAATTAATTTTCCTATAGAGTTTCAAGCTATAACAAAACAACTTGAAACAGAGAATGAATTAGATTTTAAAATATGCACAGAAGCTATGGGGGTAAAGTGAAATCAGAAAAATACTAAGATCATTCATGTAGAATTCATCTTAAATAAAGGTCAAGCTATCAGATCATCTTGAAGAAAAATATTTTTACTACTCCCTCTTCTGAAGTTCCATGTGGAATTGTAATATCGAACATTATCATCAACTCCTAGAGTCTGTGGGGAAATAAATGCCAATTCAAGTGACCATGGATAAGTCTATTCTTCAGGGAAAAAGATGCCACCTATTTTCTTATCCTGAACATCAGCATAACAGCTGGACTTGAACAAAAGACAGTTTTACAGCCTGCTTGGCACAGATGTTGAACATTCATCAATGTGACAGTGCAAACACTTTATCTGAATGCTTCGCACATGCAGTTCTAGCCAGTTTGCTCATATTGGCTCAATTGATACAGAACATGATTTTTTTTGTACTTGCTTTGCATAAAAACAATAAATAAAATGTAACAAACAGTATTCCTTTTAATGAAATCTCATATGCAGTGATGAGCAATGACATTTGATCTTTCCTGCAGGTAAGAATATGATCTTTTTGTTATTTTCAGACACCATTTTTCAACATGCTGATACTTTCCGGTATCAAATTAATATTGCAGCAGCATGATATATGGAGTACAGGGAGACAGAGCTGAATGGGTCCATTCTCATTAAAAGACAGTGTTTTCTCTGTGGAAAAAACCCCCGATGTATATCTAGTGGTGAATGATGTACATATTTCTGCAATATCTTGTAGCTACAGTTCATTAGAAATTGTTTCCATCATCATACAGTATGGTCTGTACTGGTTCTTATTTCTTGAGTTTACAAGGGTAAGAAAAGTATCAGCTGACTGGGCAACATCACCCTGGTTAACAACACTGTGTGACCTGTGTCAGTATCTATCTGAATCAAACCTGCACTTATCCAAATAGGAGAAGTGGTTTTCACATCTGCGGCTTGTTGCTGCAACACAACATCTAAAATTTAAGATATTCCGCCAGTGTCATGACATGAGAATCTGTATTTTCCAAGAGTTTGTAAGAACCAAAGAGGAGTGTGTTTGGCTTATCTTTTTTTTGTTTTCCTTTCATTAGTTCGGTAGGTTGGCAGGATTCTAGTAGGATCGTTAGTTTATTTTCATAGAGCTAGTGACAAATAGCAAAGGAACAATTTTTTTTACAATGTTTATATACTTAAACAAATGCTATAAAAAATAGATATTCTAGTTGAAGGTAGATTCCTTAGATCTACCAACTGCTGCGAGTTTCTTGGCACATGTAGTTTTAAGGACAGGATATTTTTTTTAGTTTTATGTAAAACTACCTTATTTCAAAACCCATAATACACCCATGGTAACATGAAGTTTAATGCAAGTGCAGGGCCAGAGATTCCCAACCACTACTTTGGCCTATGCTGAAATGTAAGCTCCCATGACCAAGCTACTAATAGTGCTTAAACTAGATGATAGATAAAGTCTAATATATCTGCGGGCAATGACTTCACACTGCTAACTGTAATGTAGGTGTACACAGACTGAGGAAGAAAGTCCTGTGTTTGTTTCGTTGTGAATTGTTCTGTTTTGTTTTCTTTCAAAGTGAAGAGCTATGATTACAGGATAAGACAAAAAAGTTAGTAAAAATTCTCATGGTTTTTCTGCACCTTGACATTAGAAATGTGCTGGTCAATGAGGCTCTTACACTCAGGAGAAGGGAATTTTCCATTATTTTTCCTAACTGATAGAGGGTAGATTATTCCGTATATAGATTATACTTTGTATATATCATATTAATTTCCTTTTGAAAATGTAGTTTCATTAATTATATTCAAAAGCAAGTAGGTCTTTTTCATTGAAACACCTACCTGAAAACAGAAAATGCTACATACATAATACATGTGTAATTACCATCCATGGGTTCCTTCAGTAATCGTGGTTTTTTTGAGAAAAAATATTTCAGAAAAGGTGTCTGGTTTAACAACTATAGATTTCCCCTTTGAAATGAGTGGTTTTTTTCACTCTTGTTTAAAGATGAAGCTTAGGGAAAATACTACATTTATAATACATGTATGGTTTTATAAACTCTCTAGGTTTAAAATAACAGCATAACTGATATGCTCCTACTATAGTGCTGCTTATTCAAGACCCACAATTTTACCTGTCACTCTTGCAAACTTTTTCTTCTGAAGATGATAAGCCTTGGAGCTTTTGACTTTGCTCCAAATTGTCATTCCTTTTAAATAATAGCAAAGACTACTGCCTTCATGCTTGTGGCTGTAATTCAAAATTGTATGTTTTTGGTAGATTTACATTATTAGCATACTCTGCATGGGTATTGAGGACTGCAAATATATGACATAGAATATATATTACTATAATTTCTGAGTAAACTGTAATAAATTGTATATTTATTTTAATAAAAGAAATGTCTATTTGTTCACTATAGCAGTCATTCATAAAATGGTACAAAGAAAATGATCTTAAGTATTTTACTGTCTTCTGAACTAATGGTCCCAGTCTTATCACCTGGCAACATCAGCTCAGCTGTGATCATGATATATAGACAAAACATAAGGCTAGAGGCAGTAATCATAAAGACTAACTGGCCTCATGAGGCTAATCTCCCTTGGCTTCCTCAGTAATCCATGGACAAGGATAGGTCTTCGGAAAAGTGGTTCAGAGAAGGTGCCTAAATCAACCACTATTAATTGCTCTCTGGAAAATGTATCTTTTCCCCTTGCTTAAAGAAGCATAAGACCAGTGTTTGCTTCTGTGAATATCCTCAAAGATGAGGGTCTGGAAGATTCCAGTAAACAAAAACATCACTTGAAGCAGAGACCCTATATGAACAACACTACCATCAGTTTAAAACTCTGCATTCTTAAAGAAATCCTTATGAAAAGGTCAGGATGCTAAATGTGCCGTTTGCTCTGCCTAGGAAGCATAACTGCGCAGTGAGCAAGCAAATACTTAGACAAACAGAAAATAACTCATCTTCGTGGTAATTCAAAATGAAAGGTTTGTTTTGATAGGTCTTACAGCAAAACACATGCCTAACTGACATGTTAACATCTGTGGTACTATTTGTGCTTGAAATCCAGAACACATTAAATATTTGAAATGTCAGTTCAGAACTTCAAATCAACCAAAGGTAAAAGTAATTCCAGGGAATTGTCTAACCTATTCACACTGAATAACACAATCCCAGGTCTCAGTAGTACATACACTAACTTTTTTTCTGAATAATAAAATGTAATACATTGTTGTTTATTTGTTCTGCAATGGTTCCACATTTTAGTTATTTTTGCCAGACACATCAACCAATCTTATTTTTCATTTCCATTTTTCTCAGGGCATTCACTATCGATGAAGTTAACAAGGTAAACTGATGCTTTTTTCATTTTTTACTCTCTCGGAAATATCTCAGTTGACATAACACTCAGGACTCTGTCCCACCACATGTATAAAAGATTTCAGACATTTCTGTTGTGCCTGCTGTTCCTCTGCCATGGCAATGCAATACAGTCAGAACACCAGTGATCCTGAACTCTTGCCTGCTGTTGAATATCATATGGACTGGAAACCACAGCACAGTAGCCACAGAGAAAACTGTCCTTGCAGAGAGAGAGGGACACAAATAGAGTATGCAGAGAGCAGATGTCCACAGATCTACAGAGGTGTAGCACTTGTTTCATATTAGTCTCCAAGCACCAGAGGTTAAGAGGTTAGGATTTCTGACCTTTTCTCCATGTCACTTGATGTAAGTATGCAGCCAATTTCAATTCACATAGTTGGATATTATCATTCCCTTCTCCTACAAATTCATACACATGAACTATTTTTCTTCTCCCTTTTTTCTGCTACATTTACATAAGGTAATACAGCTGGCATGTTAATTTGTTAAAAGAATCAGGAAGCTTCTGCATTACTAAGAGACAAAGAATATGAGTAAAGAGGAGTAGTAATTCTGGCTTTCATTGGAATATTCTATGGGTTTAGTTTGGGCATAGTGACATTGTAAAGTATATTTTCCTAATCATAGTTGTGCTGAGAATATTCACAAAATGTCATTTAATAAGTAACACACTATTAGAAGTCAATGTACTTTACAGCTCTGAAACATTAATTATATCTGATGCAATACAAATTAGGATCTATATTGTTGAGTTCTACATTAAAAAACCAACTATGACAAGCTGGTAAAATTATTAAACAAGAAAGGATTTTATACAAAGTAAAAGATGAAGTCCTCCTTCCATCCAAGAAAGATGCATAATCAATAAGGTTAATTGATTACCTCGTTTCATCCATTAGCAAATGTGTAACAGTAAAAAGAGTGAACATTGACACAATCAGAATGTAAAAATACTTTTGTAATTATTCTCACTGTTTACTTCTAGATATGGAATATGGAACTTGTTGCCACTTCCAACTTCTCCATTGTTATCACTGCTTTTGAGAAGCCTCCCAGCACACTGATTAGCATTGCTAAAATATATTTAAAATGCTACTGGGTTATAGTTGCAGTGGTAGATTCCAGTGCTTAAAAATTGAGTAGGGCAAAGTCATCCATGTGATCACTCTGGGAGTCATATACCGCCTAAGACAACTTCAAAGGCTCAGGAATAATAGGTAGGTCATTTATTTAAAATATATAATTATTGCTTAGAAAAAAACATGTCTGGGTTTTTTTGTCTAGTTCTGTTTTGTTTCTTTGATTTGTACTTGAGGAAATTTTTTACTGAAATACATAATTTGTGCCAGTAATAAAACTACGTATTAGAATTTAATTTACTTTTCAGCTTTCTCCCCAAGTTAAGGTACTGACATAATTTAAAAAGCACTGAAATTTTATTTCAACACATTTTAACTCAGGAAAAGGAAAAAAAGCGTTATCAGTTATACTGAGTTCAGCAATACGAACACTACAATAAAGTTACTTGCTTGTGCAGGTATTTTCAAGATTAAGCTATAAATTCAGGTTTATATCAGAAAAAAGTTGCTTGCACAGATAACATTTTACAATTAAGTTATGAACCCTTGTCCTTTATGAAGACAGAAGTTATAATGCCAAATGTGTTCTTCCTCTAAAGTAACTTACTTATACCTGTTGAATGAAATTAAAAGATTTTTTTTTGTAGTTATTGTGTTTGAGTTCCCAGTGACCAAGCACAATAAATATTTGTTTAGGGAGTTTTGTCATTATAAAATTATTATTTTAAAATGTCTTGTTCAGGGGTAGGTCTTTCGGGTACTTATGCCAGTGATTTCCATTGGAATTCCAAACAATAAAAGAAGAAAATAATCTATTGGATCATAGCATGAAGAAAAGCAGATTTCTGTGGTATTAATCCTTCACTCTCTCAGAAAACCTCTGTTTGCTTGAAGTTAAATAAACAAGTGATATCTCTCCCAACTTACTCCAGAGAGATATTGTGTGCATATAAAAAGATAGATCTATAAAATTTGGTACAGACAAGTATAGCTTAATAATTTCCATATATTTATTTAGCTAGGAGCCAGATTTTCTAGTTTTAGATCACCTACTGACAATCATGAAGTTCTTGATTTTACTTTATTCAATGACTTGTAAGCTATGAGAACAAATGTATAGATAAACCCAGATGATTTTCTGCAGAAGTGAGATGCTCAATTTTTCCCACAAATGACAAAAGAGTTGGCTGTAGGATCACTGACAGCAATATTAATATTAAATGTGTGTACAAACTGGTTGGCAGATAACTTCCAGTTCACACAGTGTCGTTCTCTGTCTGATGGCTTACTGCCAATTTCACAGTGTACCATACTGATGAGCAGATGCAGAAACAGTGCAAAAGCGGAGGTGAAGGGATGTGATCACCATCATGATCGTGTTACATGACAGAGAAGCATCTGTGTCCTCTCCCAGAAGTGCCCATGGTTGTAGATGCAGATGAATGGCAAGGAGACCAACTACATCTGCCATGTACATTTGAAGTGCCAAAGAGAAGCCAAGGAGATACACAGAACATATAAAAATCACAGTCTTTACAGTTGGAAAATGGGTAACAATAATTATTTATATGGCAAATCTCCATTTTTAACACCAGGATTCTTGTTTAGGTCTTTGTAGGTTTTTTTATTTTTGTTGGTTTTTTGGTTTTTTGTAGTTGTTTCTAAATCAATGGAACAGAGAGATCTAGTTTGCTCCCTTATGAAGTTTAAAAATATCCTGAATTACACATTTACTCCCAAGCCAAATCAAAATTACCCTGAGATTATCTGGAGGTTTTTTTGCTTTGATTTGATTGCCCTTTAGATTCCCTGTTATTCCAGAATTTTTTTTTTTTTAAATTCAATAGAATTGCTTCAGTAATTTGAGTTTTTATGTTTCCATATTTTCCTAGAAGATATTCTAGATGGAAGAGTTGAAAGGCATCCTAACACTTTATTTAACGGGGTATATTTCAAGGGATTAATTACTACATGGGTTTGATATAATTTATAAATTCTGCCCTTTTAATAAGGATGCCAACAGCCATTCTTCCCCTCCAAACATTTTGTTCAAAGCATAGCTCCGATTCTAAGCCTTTGTGTCTAAGCTAGCTGATAAACCTATAAACATTAGTAAAAGAGTATATAGGATTTTTAAAGTATTTTCTGATACTAGGGTTTAGTTCAAAGTTGTGGAACAAAGAGTTTGGGTTGGGTAATTTTGTAAATATGTAATTAATATGAATAAAAATGGATAAGAAGCAGCATATTAAAAATAAGCATTCATTTTCCTGGGAATTTTAAAATTAGATTAATATCATCATGCAGGTACATATCTCCCCTTTCCATTCTTTTTCTCTCTACGCTTACTGTTTCAGAATTACAGTTACAGGTTTGACTGGTACTTTTTTGGACACTTTAGTCTCACTGAATCACTGAATTTACCCTAAACAGGACTACAGCGTAGCATCAAGCATCTCAGTGTATCTTGGTTTAAACTTTGTTTTTTCCACTTCGTGCCTCTCAAGTTCAAGTTTTAAAAGCCATATGTGTATTAGGGTACCTAAAGACCTTCAACCTGAGTCTAGGAGCTACAACATGTTCTATTCAGATTGTATGATATAGGGTGGGGGTGGAACTACCATTAGGCCATCATTTTCTCAAACATAAAGGCTCAGACATATCAATTATCCAGTTTAGGCATTCATCAATCTTTAAAATGGCAACATAATGGTTTTTTTTTCCACCAAAACTAATAATAGTACTATCTGATTGGAGCCCAGAGGCATTTTAACTTAAGCATGAAGTAAAAAGTGTATCAAAAGCATTGAAACAATTCTTCCCTTTCTATTTCCTCTGTGTTCTGAATTTTCTGGTCTTACTGCGGCAGATGGTAAATGCGAGTCAAAGGGGAAATCTCTATACATTAAAAGGAGATGTTTTGCTTTTTAGTAAACTTTTAAGGCAGTCATAGGCAAAGCCGATGTGGTCATTCAGACAAAAATAAATCAGAAAATGAATAATTAATTCCTTATCACTTAATTGCTCATAAATACAAGCAAATCCTTAAAAATGTTTTGCATTTCTCAGATAAAAAGCTGACCACTTCACAAATGAACAGTGCCCGTGCAGGACAGGGAGTCAATGGACCGTATCGTATTCTATATCTCTTAAATGCCATTTAGAAACATATTTTTACCTGTGGATCATTTATTTAATAAGCAGTGCTGAGTCATTGTTAGCTGTGATATACTATACTTTCCTTCCTGTATAGAGACCTTCTCTTTGTAGACATAAAAGAAGCCTGAAATAAATTTCTTCATGTGTTAACTTCATTGAATTCAACTGCTCAACTCTAAACATTGATATTCTGAAAAGATCTTGGCATGTTTTTGAACTTTTTTTGTGCTTGATTACTACAATTCTGGAATGATCAAACTAATACACAGTGGTTACATGTCTTCTGACTTTTCTTTTTAGCCTGCAGCATCATTTGGCTGTCTACAGCAAACCTGCCCAGGGCCATTGCATGAAAGCTGGAGCAGCACATCTACACACTGGATGTTAGCATTACACTGACTCCCAGAAAAACAGATAGCTCTTCTTGATATGCTTAGTTACAAAGCTGTCTGAATAGCATGCGTTTCTACCATGAAATTAGTTTTCAGGTCTTTTAACATCACTGATAGAATCTCATTCATGAACTGAAAAAAAGGAGTATTATTTTGCTGCAGCAAAATATTTCAAAACAGCCAATGAATGTATTTACAAAAGAAACCAGAGTGAAATGCAACAAAAGGTCCAAAGTTTTATATGTAGATTAGCCAAAAAAAAAAAAGTCTCAAAGGTAGTTATATGTGCACAGAATCTTTTTTGTTCTTTTTCTTTTATTTTTTTTTTTCCCCTGTTAATGGGTTGCAAAGTAACTAGTGCAAAGTTAAATGTGTGCTTGTCATTTGATATCAGGGACAACTGACTGAAATCAGTCCAGCAGTAATGACTCTGGACTCTGGAACAATATCATTGTTGTGCCCACACGCATATGCCCTTCTTTAAGCACAATGTCGTATTAATTTGGCTAAAGTGTCTCAAATCTGAGTGGACACCAAAGCGATTAAATTTTGTGAGGTGGTCAAATAAAACAGTAATGGATCACAGATGCACCTGAAGTAAATGGGTTTTATGACAGATAAATTTTCTGTCATTAGATCACTTAGTTTCTGACCCATCAAGATTCTTGAATATCCATTCTTTGCGTATCTGGATAGTCAAGTGTTTTCAACAAGATTTTTTCCATGATTAGACTTAGACGTTCTTAAATTTCTTTCAGCGCATTGATCTCTCATGTCTACAACAGTGAGAATGAGGCATTCTTTCCTCAAATAAAAATTTAGTGGCAAAGTCTATATTTGTATGCAGAAAAAAAAGACAGATTGCATATTCTGCACTTACTAATGCAATTTTTACTTTGTGCAAGTAACTGTGGGTTTTGGGGCTTTTACTTTTTTGATTGGTTTTGCTTTTAATACCTAACTAAAAATGTACGTGAACACATAACACATAATTTGTATCTTCAGATAAATTACTTGCAAGTGTCTTGATATATGGATCAAAACCACGCATTTAACATATTATTCCTTTGTATTTAAAGTTGTTGTGAAGAATTAGTCATTATTTCTTCATCTGTAGAGTAATAGTTCCTAATGTTCTCAAAGTCATGCACTAGCATCTGTTAATAAAGACTTAATTTATTCCTGTGGATTGGATAAAGAATACCTAAATTTCATTTCACTTGCAGTTGAAGTGAAGCCAAATGTAGGTTAAGTGTGGCAGATTTCTTCTGCTCAGCTGAATCAGAGTACATATTATCAAGAATCTGTTTGGGGTTATTCTGAACAAGAACATTCTTAGAATAGATGAGAAATATGCTCTGTCTTAGGCAAAACACCAAGGAATGCCAAGCTTCTTTTGTGTTTATTCCAAACAAAATTAGCTGTAGTGGAACAGTGACCAATAACACAATGCTGAGGTGCTATACATGATCATAACATAGGTACAAATAATTTTTTGTGTATTAAATATCACTTCCCAAAGGAATACCCAAAGTGCCATTTCTCTGTTTAGTCACTGAACCAGTCTGGGACCTTGTTTTGAAAGGTTTAACAAGATAACAGTAGAGATTACCAACCTCTGAGATTTTGCACTTGCAGGCTGAAATAACAAAGACATATTTCAGCTCTGGACAGGAAAGTGCTTTAACACATTCTTAGTTTTAAATCAACAGTGCTTAACCCCAAATTAAACAGTTGGCTCTGTATGAGCTAGGCTGCAAGGCACTGTGCCCTGTTTTGAGAATATGGAGATTCACACTGTGCGATAGAAATTATGTGTGATTTTTAATTTCATACTTCATACTCCACACCCTTGCATAACTCATAATTTTCAAGCTTTTCTGGAAACTTTCCTAGTATATGATGTGCATGCAATTGAACAGCTTTTAGCTCTGAATTGGTTTGGTTTGCATTTAGATTATGTTCGTGTATATTTATAATTATATTTATAGTTATATAGTTGTATGTGTATATTTGTATTTATATTTAATCTTTTATACTGCATTTCTGGCTTAAATAGTTTAACAATGAAAGGGAAGGATAGCAGAAAATAATTCTTATTTTTACCACTAAGATCTGATATAGATTATACACAACCCTTTTAAAGGATCAGGTTAGAACTATTTCAGGAGGTTAATGTCCCTCAAATGGAAATTATTACCCTACAGTTAAGATGCACTCATGAGCTACATGAATAATCTACCATGTTCAGCAGTTTATCATCTTAGCTTCATGAGAGTTAGAGCTAAACTGTATGACTTGCAATGGGAGAGGAATGTGCTTGCAGAAGATTATTTCTTCTGAGATGAGGGGGCCAGTAACTTAAACTACACAACCTCATTCACTAGTGCCTAGCTGATCATACCCTATTTCCCTGTCACCTGTTTCCCTCTCTGTAGCACGGAGCTTTTTGTCTAGTTCAAAGGATTGCCAAGAGAATGAATTACTTAGTATCTGAATCCCTAGAGAGCAGTGCACATAATAATGTAAATAATGCTTATTGCAATACTTTGACTAGCATTGTTAAGTATCATTCTCGGCTTGGACAAGATATTTTTCACATCTTAATTTGAGAAATCTCATTGGCAGGATGGACAGGGTTTTTATCACGTTCTCAGTTGCTTTGCTAACTGAAGCAGCATGTATAATGGGACCAGCTTTCCTCACCATAAATAAAATTCATTATATTTGTGTATTTTCTCATCCTTTTGCTTCCTGCCTAATAGTCTTAGCATTTAGGATCCAACTCTGCAGGTCGGTGCACAACAGTAGTAGGCAGACTTCTTTTGCAAGACTATTAAATAGAGGATGGGGCCACACTCACAAACTGGGTGATAGCTGTTGATAGAATTAGCAGAGGGTGGAATATCACTTTCTCATAACTCTTTGAGGAATGATAAATTCAATCATAGTATCAGTTTTGCTCCCCTGCTGTTTTACTTGTGCCTTCCTTAAATAAAGTGTAGGGCTATATAGTGGGTTCACATAGGCTCAACTGAATTTGGAAGATGTGGCAAGATTTCCCTCAGTTAGCATTTCCTTCTAATGCTTTAGCTAGCTGTTGCTTTGCAAAAAGCAGAGGTTTAAAATCTCACCCGCACACACTTTTGGAGAGTTATTTAGTACTGCCAGGAGAAGAGTCACCACTGTTCATTTTGAAATTCTACTATAGACCATTGAAACGATCCTTTTTGTCCTTTTCGTGGTCATTGAACATTCAGGTTCTGAGAGAAAGTCAGTCTGAACGTCAGATACTGAACGTCAGCTTTTAGAACTAACAAACTGTCCAGCATGAAATGCATATGAACAAGACAAAGGAACCAGCATACATTTTCATAGGGTGCAGATTAAGATGCTGAGGGGCTGTTTCTTTCAGGATATCTGAGAAAATTAAATACTCCTCTTTTTAAGGAGAAGATTTGCATTTTGTAGAAGTAAAATGATGTCTTAACTGCATAGGCAATATTTTAAATAACTCTTACTTGCAGTTATTATTGATTGTGTCCCTAGAATTGATAGGAGCAAGGGATCTTTATTTTTATTACTATTTATCATTATTTTATGCTCTATAGCTACTATACATCAGTTTGAGATAGCATATTTGTTGCTAAATCTCATAATAGCAGAAATCACTAATGCGTGGGCTTTTTTTCTATGACCATTCTAACACAATTTTTACTACCAAATTCAATCCTGACATACCTGAAGTAATCTTTTGCATTGGAAGTATTTCAGATCTTTTTTTCATTAATGATATTTTAATTGACTCTGTATACCAACAAACAAAGGTGTGAAAACTGACATGACAAGTTTTTTCAGTTATCAGTTAACAGCATTTGAAGGTGATTAAGAACATGGAGACATTCAGTAGGGGATTTGGGGGTGGGGTTGGGGGTGATTTTAGAAATTGATCAAAATCAAAAGCATATTGTAAACATGTTGATAAAGTATGTGTCAGTAAAGGATGAATAAAACTCAAAATATTTGTTCTTAAAAGTGATGTGATATTGAATTAAAAAGGATTACAGGCATTTTACTTATGGAACAAAGCAATTGCTAGAGCAAGATTCAAAATCATTCAAGGTAATGCAGATTATTTCTATGTAAATTATATGAAAGAAGTTTTATATTGATTTATGCCAATAAGTAATCTTTAATTTGGAAGCTAATTAGAAAGGATTTTACATTATGAGACATTTTCAAAGCACTTTCTTAAAAATGTTGCATACCCTTCTCCATATAATTTCTATCTCAATTTTCTTTTTTTGTTTGTCTTCCTTGTATTTTCTGTTCATTTGCTCATTTTCTCTTCTCTGTTCTGATATGACCTTGCTTTTTTCAATGTTATTTTTCTCATTGCCCTTTTTTACCTTACTATTTCTTACTCTTTATTGCAGTAGCTCCCAGAACACGGATTCTCAAACACAAAGAGTCATGATCCCACTCAGGGTAATGAGTATAACCTTGTAAACAGAAGTGTGGTTGCAAGTCTGGAAATCACCCAAGAAATGAGAATGGAAATGGGGATTGTAAGCCCTGAAGTGGAGCCAGAAGCAGAAAAGTTTTCAGAACATTTGCCAAAGGGTAAAATATGTATCCAGCCCTGTTTGGCAAAGCGCTGCACACTCTATAGGGGAATAATTATAAGAAAAAGGCAGAACTGAGAGATGATACAAAGAAACGGGAAAAAAAATGAGGTAATTTGGAGATAATAAAAACAATAAAATGTTTAAGATTCTTAGCCAGTCAAGTAAATCCCAGTGGTTTTCTATCTTCACTTTCTTCCTGAACTCTTGCTCCCTCTCAAAATTATCACTAAGTACTTCAAGCTTTCAAATGTTCTTCTTGCTGTCCTCCCATATTGCACCTTTTCTCCCCATCTTTGTGAAGAAAAATAAGGTTGGATGGTGTGGAAAGGAGCTTGCCTTTCAAATAGTCCAGTATCTTCTGCTGATACACTGGCGGCTATTAAACTGCCTCCTCACTTCTCTATGAAGCCATGTTTTCATAGGGCAATACAGGCCAACTCAGGTCAGACACCATACTGCCATGCAGTAATAAAACTCACTTCAAAGAAAGAGAAAAAAAAAAGGATGCTGACGGCTGACACTGTTGCTCTTTTGTGGGAAAAGGCAATGTAAGGGACCTTGGAGTTCTGTAAGAAATGTCAGAATCTTGGATCCACCACTGAGTTAAATGTAAGAGGAGTGACTAATTTTGCTGAAGTATTTGACAATTCTTTTCTAGCAGGCATGCCATAGAACGTTTCTGATTATAATTTCCATTTCTTTCATAGCTAGAATTTGCAGCACCACCTGGACACAATACTTAGTAGATTGTTCACATTTCAGTGACTATTTCATGAAAAAGCATCACTAATCTGTTTTTTAAGTGTATATCAGAAGACACAGGAGGCAAGTTTTAGAGTTTTGATCATAAATTCTTTATCTGTTTCGTATTTGAAATGAGTATATTAAGGAATATCAGAATTATACCAAAATAAAAGATTTCCAGCAGAGTAGTGAATGTATTTTTATTTTATATATTATCTATGTGATTTCTCTATCTTTGCTAAATGTTGATCAGGTTAATATTATTAGAATCAGTAAAACTGGCACATCTAAAAGCAAAATAAGAAGAGGGACATAGAAGTGCTTTTCCTTGAAGAAAGCTCAGAGTGGTTTGCTCAGGATCTCAAAGCAGTGCTGTTGATTTTTCTCACTTGATTTCCTTCACATTATTTATTTATATAACTCAAGAAAATAAAAGGTTAATTTGGGAGAAATCGGTACAAGCTTTAAAATCAATACACCGAGATGAAAAACTTAGCATCAAGCATGTTGGATAGTTCACTTCCATTTGGAGTGGCTGTCTGGAATGAAATGAATTATTTTCCATTAAATGCAACAGCTTTGGGGAAAGAAACACACTGAGTCTAAGTGGCTTGCTGAAGTGTATGTTGGAAAAAGTGTCTGTTGGAAAAATTAATAGAGCACCACACAAATTAGATGGGAGAATAAATAAGTTTTATAGGCTGCAGCTGTACTTTTCTTGCAGGGGTGCTTGAGGAATACCCCCACCCTCAGTTTATCCCTACTCATCTGTCTATCTTTGAAGTGGACTTTGAACAGGGGAACTAAAAAAAGGCTCATGTAAACAACAGGGGATGAGCGTGAGGACTTTTCATTGGACCTACTAGGACTTCTTCACACTCCATTTTAGCAAACACAGTTTGGGAGCATTTAGGCTGGGAGTTGGTCCAGTTTGTGAACAAATACCTTTCAAGGTTATGCGAGATTCATTGTTGTATCCTCACATATGAAGTATGGATTCACAAACAGGGCACACAAGGTGATGATCTCTCACCTTTTGGAGTGATGACACTGCTACATCCAAAAGGTGAGAAATAGGCAGTAATTCCAGTGCTACATTTTCAAACCAAAAATGAAATAGAAAATACCATGTTTGTGATGATACACTACCCCTGTGGCTATCTGTTTGTAAATGTGTGATTGATGTATCTTCTTGCTCTGCTGGGAATTTTGCTCATCAACCTTTTAGGAGGTAGCTCTACTCTATGAACCCAAGAGGTGGGAAGTGCTAAGACTCTGGAAACCAGATAAAGACTCATCACTTTCTTCTGTATTGTCTGCTTGCTTTTTTCCCCCAGCATTTTGTGAAAACATTTTTGTGACAGGCAAAAAAAGTATCTGCATTCACATTCCTTAAGCACCCAAACGTCCTTGGAACTTTTCTAGAAAATTTGTCAATTTTTATTCTAAATTGGGATCCTGCCCAGTCAGCAACCCATAGGCACTTAAAAGGATGATAGTTGCCCAAGGAAGTGATTTATCAACATCAGCAATGATGACTAATTCATTAATTGCATCAACATCATGATTAGAACTGAATGAAAGTGTCTCACAGTACATATTTTTTGCTGATTCAGTATTTAATAGTGCTTACATTTTTTTACCTGTGAAGAGTAATTCCAGGTATTATATATTTCCAATACTCTGTTCTCTGTAGTGTTCCTGTATTTTCCCTACTCTTTTTTTTTCCCTGGTAGCCTAAGTGAACAGCATATCTTTTCATATCCTGTTCTGTTAACATAATATTCTATCATTTATATCAGAAACAGTAGAAAGTATGGTGCTTTTTCAGTTAATTTTAGGGTGTGATTTATATCAGATAAATGTAGATTTCTACAGTGATGACATTTACATCTGATCCAATTACCTTAGACTCATAGCAAACAGATGAATCAACTGACACATTTGACATCTGTGGCTTCATCTTATGAGATGAAATGTACTTAAAAGTACTAATTTCTTTCCACTGACTACAAATAGAGTCTCAGGTCACTATCTCAAGTATATGAATTTACTTTTGCCCAGAAAAAATTCACATTCTGTGCCTTTTGTTATTTGTATTTCTGATGTTGTCTTCATAATTTTAATTTCTGCTTTAGTTTATGCTTACTTTCCTTTTATTGGCATCAATAAATACATATATCAATAAAATTATATCAATAAACTATAATGACAATAAACGCTAATTATTGACATCAAGGAGATACTAAATTCTGCTATGTAACCATTCACTATGAGTTTTCAATGACTTGAGGTGTTTTCCAGGAGATTTGTGATGTTCATACTGGGAGTTTCTTCTTCCTTTGTCTTGGGGTCTGTTTGTGTGTCTCTTTATACTTTTCCCTATTACAGCCTGCTTCTTTTTTTACTGGTTCCTGGCTGAATCCCCTCTGGAAGATGATCTGGTTTCTGAAGTTTTGTGTTCTAGGTGTATTCCAAATCACTCCAACCTAAGAAGTGAGACACCTAGTTCTTAAGCATGTCTGAAGGGGATCAAGAAAGTAGGGAATTAGCATTTTATTATCCTATGTCACCTTTATGTATATCTAGACAGCGGAATGATTGCTCTGAGAACAGCACAAATCATGGTACTATGATTGTGCTAGTTTTAACACTTAGGTTGAAGTGAAGACTGTGAAATACAGCTATTTATACTAACCTACTGTTCAGAGCCTTTAGTGAGTAGGAGACATTGCCCATAGGTTCACTGAAACCTGAGAAGTTTCACCATTTTTGATGAACATGTCTAGTTATGAAGTTATATATCATTTTCTGGGAGATCAAAGCTGTATTTTGCATAGAGGAAAACAATGGACTCAAGTTTTCCTTTATGTGAGTATTCAGATCACTGAATTAATGATTAAGAAACACAACTACTTCTAAAACAGAAGTTATGCTCTGAATGGAAAATGAATTTATTAGAAATATGTTACTGGGGTTCATGCTAATGCTTAAGTCAAATATCCATCACATCCTCCTGCATGTCTTCCTGTTTACCAGGTGCAAAAATTAATGTTTAAATTTATTCTCAAGCACGTAACTATGACAGCAGAGAGCCTAGATACTTGACTCAAGGATATGAATTTCACTCTAGTAGGAACAGAGCTGAATATGCATTCCCCAGCTGTAAACTGGGCTAATTTTATTTTCTTGCCCCAGAAAGCTGGGTAGGTAAACACTTTGTGAGGTTGAGAGAGACCCATGTACCGCTGTAGTGAAGACCAGTTGAGTACTTTAGGTAGAATAAAGTTTTTATTATCCTGTCAATAAAGAACTTTCATATCAAATTACAAATGCCCTGGTGGGCTGTCTAAGATATTGAGACTAGGCAGCCATAAATCACCTTTTGAAGACAAGAGTTATCTTTGTATTGTCTGTGTGAGAAATAAGCACTATTTATTGCTAGTGCTCATCCCTGTCCAGCCTATGAATGGTGCTAATGAGGTCTGGAAGGAGTCATCTCTGGCTCTAGCTAAAATAGCTGTGCTAGTCTGTAATTTTGTGAAAGGGATTATCCAGGAAAAGGAAGCATGTAGGGTTGTATCCACCCTTACTGTGTCCAGAGGAACACTTGAACACAACTTGGGAAAACAATTTTGTCTGTACTAAGAATAGATAGGTTTTTGTTTCTGTTTGCCTTGTGGTAAATCATTGAACCTTCAGGGCCCACACCAATAATAAAAAAAAGTGTTAGGTTGTTGGGGCTTTTTTGTTTAGTTTTGTTTCGGTTTCATGGTTTTTCTTTGTTTGCTTGGGGAGAAGAGAGTTTTGGTTTTGTTTGTTTTTTTTTTTCTGGAGAGAAAAGGCACAGTATAGCTCCTGATTCCTACACAGAGAATACCAGTATACTAGCAGCTCAAACACTGCACAAAAGATGGGAATCCATCCAGAGACTGCCTTATGCTTCTAAAAATCACTGGATTAAAAGTCACAAAGTCAGTTAGAAGCAAGGACAAGAACTCATAAGTGGTCCCTGAGAGTTCTTTAATCTGTAGGCTATGGATGCACATTTTCCCATCTGCATTCCTTTCTGCTTGAATGAATGAACCATTTTTGGTCTCCCAGTTGTCCCACTCCAAAACAGCTCAGACCACCTGAAATTAAAATCTCTTATAGCAACTTTACCAAGCTGGAAATTAACAATAATGATTGTTACAAAGTTACCAAACCAAATTCAGATTGTTGGCATGATTTCACCTTTACCAAACATATAACTGCACTTTGTACTCAGGGTTACCAAAACACAAGCTCACTATTTGATTTTACAATCAACACCTACAACATGTGGAACTTCGCATTATTAGAGAAGGAGAAGGAGGAACCCTACCCACTGAAATTCAGAAAATGATTTGGGAAATGCCTCAGAATTTGAGAAGGAGTTTCAATCATGGTGGCATCTAATTAATTTCACAGATCACACAGAAACTGATGAAATTGTTGCCTTTATTCTCACCATACTTCAGTATACCTTTATCCAACTATTATGTTAGGACTGAATTACAATGGAACCATACTCTTCCCCATAAAACATGAAGTGTGAAAGGCCAGGACAAAGTCAGACTTCTCAAGACTTAATAATCATCCATTGAGATTGCCAGAGCATGGTGAGTATTTGCTCTCAACTTGGGAAGGAAATTTTAACTGTAGGCTAGACTCTTTTTCATCCATCTCTCTAACATGAGTGTGGATGGGTATATATTTCACTGGATTCAATAATTTTGTCTGTGTGTTTATGTGTTTTGTGCTTGTGTCTATACATACATATATATATAAAGGATAACCTGTAGTAAGTCAGTGTGAATCTTGTCATTATCAAATCTGTAACTAAGTTGCTATTTTGATTGTAACATATTCTACTGAATCACCTTGTTAATTTTAAATTGGTCAGTGATAAAATCAACCCTTTGATCTGCCGGTCACCATTAATAAATCTTAGATTGCTGCCTAATCACAACCATGTCAATATTTTCTCCTGAGACAATAGTCCATTCAGAATCTTCAGTAGCATCTTGGTTGGGGCAGTAGCTAAATATTCAGCTGAAGAGTTTTACTACTTTAGCACCAGGATAAAGTCAAGCACAGAATTTCAAGTTTCTAATCAAATAATTTAACAGCTAGGCTAATAAGCAATGCAGAGATACAGCATATAATCAATGGATATTTTTATAAAGAAAGTTATAAGAAAATTCTTCATAGTCAAAGGGCAGACTTAGCTTGCTGTGTGTGTAAAGTCAAGCAGATCCCTTTTTAACACTTTGGTCTGTGATAATAAATATAGTTTTCTAGTACCTACTATTGGACCAAAAGACTTCAGCCACATGACTATTTTGCCAAGTAGGTTTATAAACCTTTGAAGAAATAACTTTTTTCTTTGTTGGCCTTATGCTAGATAAAATATCACCTCTCTATACCACCCTGTTTTTATGCTGTTTCAGGTGTCACCTCCTGACTTAGAGCAAGCATAAACTTTGGTTAAAAGTATGGAGTCAGCATAAAATTCACATCTTCTGCTCTGATTACCAGGACAGAAATACAGTCCTATGCTCCAAGGTAATCTGCAGTGCTTTGTGATCCAGCAATAGATGCAGTATGTAATTATTATGAAATGTCATAACACAGATGACTGCAGGACCACACTTTCATAGATCTGCCTCTTTTAAATCCCGGATTCAGGAACATATTTTCTCTGGCAGCTCAGAAAGTAAAAATGCCATGCATCCTGACACCATAGTTCACTGTCTTGTCAGATGAACTAAGGCTTGTTGGGCTTTATTACAAATGGAATCACCGAAAAGGCATGTGTTAAGGTTAAAAAAAATAATAAAATCCTCTTTACTGTTGTTGTTGTTGTTGTTAAGGTCATTTTTTAAAAAAATCCAGTGAACTCATTTACAATATTCTTTGCACACAGCTGCATCAGAACAGATTGAGAAAACAGCATACTGCTGTGTACGCTAAGAATAAGTGATTGGGAGAGAGAAGAGAGCAGAAGGTTCTTCGGGCTTTTGCTGCTAGAGAAAAGCATCAATGAACTCCGCCCTTAGGCTCTTCATTCAGCTTTATGGATTTCACTTCCTAAGCTAGATGTCTAGCTTTCAGACTATCCAGCACTTAACATGATATATGTCCAAGTCCTTTAACTTCTTTATTGTTTCTAACCTTTGTTCCCTGTATCTGTAACATGATTTTTAATGGTTGCCCTGCCTTGTGGTTATGGTTAGCTGCCTTATGGTTAGCTGCCTGTGGTGTATATGGAGAGAGAAGATTATAAGGAAATATCTTAGATACTCACGATAACAAAAGTTTCAAAAGTGTCTGAACTTGCTATATATTTTCACAGGAATGTGTACAAGAGAGGGTAGAATTCTACCTTTGTTAGTTCGTTCTGTAAATAGGTCCCTTTTAAAGGCAATTTTAGTTTAGGGTGGAACTGCTAATTCATTCCTCCACTATCATTATTCAAGACTAAAACTGAAAAACGTACAAATACATGTTACTTCAGATTTAAATGCAATATTTCTGAAGTTATGTTTTTGGGTAATTTGTTTAGGAATTCAAGGTACTCTAACTCTGTATAAGTGATTGAGCAACTGTTTACACTTCAGACATTGACATATTTTAGTAAACTGCATTTTTTTTTGTTAACAAAGTTAGAATCTTAGGCAAGATAGATAATATGCTATTATTGCTATTGAGTATAATAAATTGGTGTGCTTGTCATTTGTATTAAGGTATAAGAAAGATATACATAATTTTTCAAAATGTCATCCATTTTGTAATAGGATACCGATGGAAATGACTCCTGAAATTTTGCACCCGGTGCTAGTTTCAGTCCCACTAAACAGCGACATTGTCTTTTTCTTTGTATTTTCCACATAGTAAAGAAGGTTTAGTGCTAAGTATTGAGATCACCTCTTCATCACCAAGTCTAACCAATTGTATGACAATTTACAGTATTTTCATTAGAGAAGAAGAGATGGTCGGTTTGAACCCCTTCAGGAAAAGAGGGGCTTGATGTTTTATTAACTGCATCCTAAATAGGCACACTAAGAACTGGGAAAACAGGGTGCTGTGGCCACTATCACATTAAAAGGATATGTATGCATAACATTTAAAAAATTATAAACTCCACTTAGGGAATTATAGACCTTTACCAAGGACAAGATCATTACTGTCACTTGAATAGACTGAGGCACCTATGTGCAAAAGGAAGTGGTTGTTAAGCATTTTCTGCTGGCTAGCTCTAGCCAGCTTTCTCCCCTGAATGCCAAGTGTGTTGCAGTGCAACATGCCCTCCCACTTCTCATGTACTTGTTTTACAAATTTCAATCCACATCTGCAATTTCACAGAAAGGGAGTCTTTAAAGGAATTATAATAGGCCCCAGATGGTAAGACAGAAGAGATGGCAATCTCTCCTGGCATCCGCAGGTTTCTAAATGAACTGTAGAAGGCTTTCCCCTTGTTGAGTGTTTTTAAGCTAATAAACTTAGTGGTTTTAAGCAAATTAAAAATTATGTATTTTCTAATTGTTATTTTATTTTTGGTTTTAATTATAGACTGGGTTGGAGTACATGACTACCTGAAGAGAAGAAGTGTCTTATTCAGCTTTATGGCAAATTCACATTTAGAATTTGAGGGTTTGGTTAATTGTTTTACTAAGTTATATATTTAAGGAAATATTTGCATGGAGACTTGGAGGCTCAGGATAACCTCTTCCCACATTTCCTCCATAATTTTGAAGAAAGAACATGCTCACATCTGAAAAGCAAATTGAGAAATTCTCTTTAAATCTCTCAAAAGTCCCTTTAATATCATGCCTATCTAGTTCTGTAGGTAAAACAGAACCAGACAGACAGCAAGTTGCAATTATTACTTCCTTTTCATATTTTGTTCTCTTTTTATTAACTTCCATAGTCCTGCCATTCCCTCTATTTGACCTCCACTCCTATTAGAAAAGACAAATGAACAAGAAAGGATTCAGCTACCAAAGCTCTGCCAATCATGACTGTTTTCATTTGCTTGGAAGTTGTATCTTCATTCCCAACCCTCAACCTCTTTGTGCTTTTCAGATTATAAACTGTGCTGGGCGAGAGCTGTCTATTTATCTGTATTTGTACAGCATGCAGCACTATCCTCACTGGGGCCTTTGGGTGCTGCCATCCTGCAGTAATCATGGTCATTAGTAACAACAAAGACAAGCTATGTTTGAAAAAATTGAAGGAATGTGCAGGTCAGGCCTGGGCCTCTGAGCCGTCCTTTCTGTTGAAGGTAGTTAGTTTTCACTTTAGAGATTCGGAATAGTTTTTGAACTTTTGGATGCTGTAGCAGCTCACTCCAATGATTCATACTCTAATTTTCAACACAGTATTTTTTAAAACAGCAATTATTTAGAAATAAAGAAACGCAACATTTAAGCATCACTTCTTCACTGGGGCTTCAAATACTTTCCTTAAAAATCTCCACTTTCTTACCTTTAACTCAGAGTAACACACAACTCAAAGATGCTGCAAAGACAATTTGATACATGCTTAGATCAGCGGACTTAGCTGACAAAAATGTGGAGTACAATGCTCAGGTAGGTAAGGGGATGCAGAAGGCTGACTTGGCCTCAGTGACATCAAGGTGTGATGCTATCAGTGAATAAATTCTAAAGCAAAACAGAAGGCATTGGCCTCAATAGCCTCAACAGAAAATCATATCAAAACAGAGATCAAAAAAAAAAAAAAAAAAAAAAAGAACAAGAAAAAAGACACTAGAAAATCAGTTGGGTGAAGCCTGAAGATTGTTCAGGAGGTGGCCTACCAATCAATTTTGGCAGGAAGGAAATATGTTAGGCAGGAGGCTAAGAGAAAGGACTGTGTTTTCATGCTAAAAGCACTCTTAGAGGTATTCCTAGTTCTGGTTTCTGTTTCTGAGAGTTATTTATGCATATCATACAAGGCATTTGTACTTAAAAAAAAAACCAAACCTAACAAACTAAAAAACAACAAGAAGAGTACATGCTCAGCATATGTTTCCTACATTCTGGGGTACTGCCCTCCTTGTTACAGTATTGAGTTCTCATGTACTGCAGTACTCAACGCAACTGAATAATCCTGCACTTTGGCAAGATGTTCAGAAATACCTCTGTTTTCTGTTGATTGTGTCTGTGTAGCTCCTCTCAGTACTGGGAAATGAACCTTCATATCAGTACTGTGTTACTAGACTAAGTCATGCAGCATACTACACACTCATGTTAAATATCACACTGGTTCATGAGGCTAACAGATGAAGGCTTGTGTCAATTCCATCAAAACGTGTATAGAGCTGTAGCATTTCTGCCTCACGTTCTTTATAGAAAGCACAATCGAGTGTTCTGAAATGGTGCGTGACACAGGCATCTCTATGGGCTTGGGAACCAAAGGAGACACTGAACTGGGCCCTCAATAATAATTTTAAAATAGATTCAGTGATGGAAAATCCCCTGCTTCTGCTGGTTGTTTATATCAGCAGTTAATAATCTTCAGTGTTAAAAATCTGTATTTTCTTACGGTTTTGAATTTGTCTGGATTCAGTTTCCAGCCCTTGATTTTTGTAACACCTTTGTCTGTTTCATTAATAAAAGCTTTAGTGCTTTCTACCCATGAAAATACTTATTCACTGCAATAAGACCTGGCAGGGAAATTTTCTTACCTCACAAAAGTCTTTGTCATTCTGAAAAATTCAGGAGAAGAATTTCATGAAAGTGTCTGAAATGTAAACCAAAACCAAATACAATTTTGCTTCACAAAGTAAGAAACAACAATGAAATATTTTGTGTAGATTTTGATTGCTGACTTTTATAATTTTTTTTTAATGCTATCCTGATATTTCTAAATCTTAAGCTCATTAAACAGAACTGATCAGGCTTTAATTCTCCCAACAGTAAGGGTTTCCCGCCACCCTCTGAAGTGTACCTCTGGTTCTTTGGTTCATGGACTTGCTTAGTGACAGTAAAGGTTTTTCAGTTTTTATGCTACTTATCTTAGAAGGGTTTTCATTTTAATTCAGAAGTGCTGCACATGGGCAAAAGGACCCAATTTTTAGATGTCGCTTTCTCATCAACACATGAAAGAGTTAAATTACTCTTTTCCTCATAGCATTAGTTTTGGAGGTGATGCAGAGTGTTGTCTTTTGGTCTGCCCTCTGTTCCTTTTCTTTTTCTTGTCTTACTAGATTTCCAAATTCTTCTTACAATTTCTCCTTAGCACCAAGCAATCCTTCCATTTTGTAACAGAAATACACATTTTTAAACTTACATTAGGAAATCACAATCAGACAGTACCATTTTGATTGGGTTTTCCCAAGTAGGCCTTTTGTGACCTATAGTCACAGTCTCCTTATCCTTTATATTAATTGCCCCATAGACTTTTAGATCTGCTATTGTCTTCACTTTGTCTCAAAGAGACCTTTTTTCTTTTTTTTTTTTTTTAATTTCTTCTTCTTTTGCCTTAATCTGTGGACCAGTTGGCTTAAAGCTTCTATAATATGCTTCATCGATTCATGTTCCTTCAGCCAAATACTGATTTATATCAAAACATCAGAATTCACCACAGGATTTTCACTGACTTTAACTAGTTTGCCATTCTCAGTAAAATTTTATTTATGTATATCAGAGAAAACAGGAAGGACAGCCTCTAGCCTCTCTGTTGTTATTACAATACTTTGTGTAGCAGGTTTACCCACCTTCATCCTTTTAACGTAGTTTTCTGTCATCTGAATCAGATTCTGACATCAGAACATGCTCTTACATGAATCTTTAACAAGAGATTTCTTGTGTTTATGAAAGAAGATGTGGAAAGGATCATGAGTCACCTATTTAGATTTTTTTTGTTATTCTCCTCCTGGATTCACAAATCAATTTACCTCTTATTGCCAAGTTTAACTGTAAATAACAATCTAACGCAACAACACTGTAATGTAAGTCACAATCAAATATATTTACTAAAGCAAAGAGCAACAGAATTTACATACTTAAGAACAAAATCTAGAGAAGATTATGGAGATGACTAAACCACCTAGGTGATGATAAGAAAACAACTACAGTTTTCCATATTTTCCTTAGCGTTTTCCTTTATGTCGAGTCTATACAACATAGATACATACAGTTTCCCTTAACTGATGCAGCCATACTAGTAAACTAACATTATTTGCATATTGCAGTATTATCTAAGTCTTTTCCTGTAAATGATCGTTCAACTTTTTTTTTTTTTTTTTAATTCAGAGGAATATAGAAGCACATCAAACTATTCATCTAGACCCAAATGTGAATTTTAATACAGTATACCTATTAAAAATTCTCTCTGCTCACACCAAAATGGATTTTTCCTGCATGTTACATGACTACATAGGCATTTCACTGTACAATGGAGAACCACATTCCTGACTCTCTGAGAAAACTAGGTGAACAAATGATCCTTTACCCTGTGTTTTGCTGGTATGAGGCTATTAAAAAGCTTAAATAAAAATTATCTCACACATAGATCTTAGGAAGGTGTAGTTGCAAGGAAGCCTCCATCAAAAAATGGAAGAGCACAAGTTAAAGAAAAATGACATCAAGACGACAATTGACTTTGACAACAAGGTGAATACAGCAGTGAGAAGAACTAATCAGCAGCATATCCACATGACAGTAAAAGTGACAACACCAAAGGTGCCAACCCAGATGCCTGAGAATTCTACCAGGGAGCCAAAAGCATTTGCTGAGGAAAAAAATCTGCACAGCTTGACATCTCTGCTGCAAAGAAAAGGACGATGAGCACTATAATGAGCTGAGAATAGTATATGGCCTGTCTGCAAAAAGGGCAATTTTTTTTTTTTTTTATTTTCAAGTGACAGAAAAGACTGGTGGGAAAACACTGAAAAAAATTACACCCCCACACTCCCACCACTTGCCTTGGGTAATACGTTAAACTACCTCAGTATTGGGTTTTTTTTTTCTTGTAGTCAGTCACCATGAGTACAGGTATGTTTGGGGAAAGAAAGCATCATATACATATTAAGTGAAATATTTTATGCTGAGTTTTTTTTCTTTGTTTCACTCTAAATCATGCTCAACCTGTTTTTATACAGTAACTTTCATTATTCAATTTACTTCTTAATGATACTGAAGTATGAAACACACAAAGAAGTAAAAAGACTGTATCAGTATAAAGCTTTAGAAGTGCTAATGCTCATGTATCAATTCAAAAATTACTTACTTTCTCTTACTGTTCAACCAAAAAGTCAATATGGTGTTCCTTTATTGTCAGAATAATTGGCTAGTCAGTGTAATTATTTCTTGTACATCTAATCATATAATGGCAATTTAAAATGAAAATATACTTTTTCCACTGAGATTTAGAATAAATGGGTGATTTTAGGATAATCAAATGTCAATGGAATTATTTCAGTTCCATTCTGATTTATTGTAGCTATTAAAGCAAAAGGTATAGTGTAATAAAGTTATCTGCTTGGTATGCCCAGGAGCTATTTTTCAATGCTAAATGACAACCATATTAATGCTTTTCACCTGTAAAAATCAGAGATTCAGAAGAAATGTTTGAAATCTGAAAATAATCTTTTCAGTACAGTAATGTTATCTCTTTTCTTTACAGATATTTTCAACTAATGGAAACATTTTTAAGTATCCTTTGCCTACGGAATTATTTCACTGATTATCACCTAGTTTTGAAAGGAACTGACACTACATATGAAATCAGGGTAAAAAAGCCGGGTCATAAACTTACAAAAAACTGGCATTGTGGTGGAATTAGGAAGCTGACCTTTTATAGCAGCACTAAGGAGAATCACTCTAACAAATGCTGTAACCAGATCTATGAAAACAAATGTTCACTGGCAATACATGTCTTACAGTGTGTATCAATGCCAGGCATTATTCAAAACCCTTAGTGTTCTGGTGGGTTGATTATGATTTTTAATATCTTCATATTAATTCTCTGTGAAATGACAAAGCCAGTTAGTGGAGGGTTTGTACTCCGAATAAAAGAAAACTTGAGTGCTTTTCATACAGGAAAATTGTGCAAAGTATTTTAGCTCTGGGATTCAATAATACACACAGCTTGATATTTTAGAAGTTGTGCAAAAATGATCTCATCACGTTGAATGAACACTTCAAGGGACTCAAGGAGTATTAATACATTGCTCTGTTCTCTGTAACAGAAAAATCAGTTGTTATTCTTCACGCTGCACAATGATGATTGGTCTTGTTCTACTTATTTTAAGTGAGACTCTTATAGTCAAAACCACAGAAGTTTCAACTGTTGCAAACATTTTGCAAATAGTGTAGCAAGCCTTGGAGAAACAATTAATTGTGCAATGCGGTAGGGAAGATAGCACTGAAGGAGTGATGGCAAAGCAAACACAGCAGCGACACAAAACCAGGTGCAGTAGAGTGCTTCCAGAACTATGGAAAGTAAGTAGGACCATTAACAGCAGAACCAGTAAAGTTTAGTTTTCTGTGGATTTGCATTTTAATTTGAGGATTCTCTGATGTCAAATAAGATTTGAAAGCACACAAAAGTGTTTTCTTCAGCCGTGAAATAACAGTATCTTTCAGTCAACTACAGTTAAAAAAAAAAAAACAAAACAAGAACTTAATATCTGTTCAGACTATTAAAACAACATAAGCAGAATAAAATGTTAGTAGGATGGTGTCTGAAAGATGCACTAAGCATTTTTAATTCTGAGTGGGGGTTTAAAGACGCACAGGTGTCTAACATACTGTCATAGTCAAGAGAGAACCATCTCAGTGGAGTACAGACAGTATTTCAGCTGACCCTCATGTACACAGGGATTGATTTGCCCATGTGTAGGTGTCAAGTATCATTTGGAATCCTGCAGGCATGTTGTTCGGCCTTTGGTAGAACCTTAGAAGGGCACAAGTCTCTCACAGGCCCTCTGTCATATCTGACTGTCCAATGTGATATCTCAGGCAGTTTAGGGTAACTCAAAGGGCATTAAACATCACTGTGTGAGCAACTGAAACAAGCACCTAGAGGCTACACAGCTGAATAAAACTCTAGATTTGTCAGTGTGTTGACTGTGCTGATGAGGTCTCCTGTGCTGTTTTCAGCAGTTCATCCTTCAGGGTCTAGTGACACTTAAGATGCTATAGAATACCCTGTCTAGCCTCCAGCTGTGACCCTGGGATGGCACAGGTCTTCCGTTTTATCACACTGTTACATGTGTGCGTCTTTGATAAAGACAGGCATCTAAAATGGCACTGAATACCTACATCTAGGCAACTCCATTGAGACCCACTGGCTGTAACAAGAGCCCAGGTACCTGTGCCATTATATAGACACTTATATCTAGACACCTTAATTTGTGTGTATAAATCTAAAATCTGAGTTCTCACCAGAGATACGTATACCTGGAGATTTCATAGTGAGGGGAGACCCATTTTCTTGGGATTTCAACCAGGCTTCATCCATATGGATTCTAAGAATTTGCTAACTTTATACTCGTAACAATAATATCACAAGAAATTTTGCTGCAGAAAAATAAGCAAACAACTAAATGAAACCAGAAACAGACTAACAAGTTATTTCACTTACATATGATCTGGACTCTGTTACTGTTTAGTAGATATAGAATACAGTATGGACATTGTTTACTAGCTGCACATTTCCCGGCAAATATGTACTGTAATACACGTGCATAGCAACACAGATAAATAATTACAAAAATAATTAAGAGACCAAGATATTTTACATTTTCTTTTACAGAAGTCTAACCACCTCACAGGGAAATTTTTGTTCTGAAGATCCACAAAATTTTTATCGATGACTAGGATCAATCTTCTGTTTTTTTTAAAAAAATTCATCCTACATCTGAATGCATAAAATACCTGAACACTTCTTGACTGTGCTGGCCAGATTACAGTCAAACTTTTTAACTTAGGCCTTACAGAGAAAGTCAAGTGGGGTTTAAGTAATAAGAGATGTGACAAGCACCTACAAAGAACCAGGAACCATAACTGCAGCAAGAACTAGAATTCTACTGAGTTATATAAGGATGATATATTAAAAAAATCTTTTCTGGGCAGAAAAGAAACATAGGGAGAAATAAAAATGTAGAAGGACATTGACACAGACCAAGGTACAAAAATGAATATGTAGAGCAACACAAGCCAGTAAATGTAAGAAAATCAATACAAAACTCACAGTATCACATTCATTGGATACTTGCCACCTCATAATGATTCATCATCATCTTCACCAAAGCTGAAACATTTTCTATTTGTTACAAGTTTGATGGCAGAAAGTTAATCAAGCAACATCAATAAATGCCCATGTTCCTTTTAAAACCAGTCTGACTCTCATAGTTAAAGGTACAGGATAGAAGTCCAAAGGCATCTATTGTTGATTAATACACACCATTCAAGCGTATTCCAGAAATCCTAATTTAAAAGGCAGCAGTGAGAATTACTCTTCTTGAGAAAATGGTCTAGGCATTGATGGTGACACTAATGAGGCAAAACCTCAGAATAGTGCCATTCAGTTCAATGAAATAGAAAACTGGGAAAAAAATCAAACCAAAAGAAGTCATATTAAAGTGCTCGCTTTATATGTTTCCTGAGTATTTTGTATCACACCTTTTTGCATCCGTATGTTAATCCAAATTAAGACAGTTTAAGATGTTACTTTTTGTTTACCATCTCTCACCAGCATATAGATGCTGCTCAGTAACTTTGCCACTATCCTCTCAGTATAACAATAGAAATAGCAAAGGAACAGACAATTTCTGTTTCGTCTAACTTTTATTCAAGTATATAATGATTTGTACTTTGAGAATTGAATAAATGTCTTACTGCACTAAATAGATCTACTGCTTCTCCTTTTCTGTAAAAACAGTGCTCAAGCAATATATGTGTGAACAAACATGGGAAGGTATACTGGTATAACTATGATAGAGCAGCTTGTATTGGAAAAATATATTTAAGAATGACAGCATATATTGGGGGATAAGTTAAGGGAGGGGAACACAGAACTTTTAAATAATAATACTAAGACTTAAAGAGGAGAAATTTCAGGTACTACAAGACATCTGGTGACAGTTTATCCTACCTCTGCTTCAAGCAGCTAACAAAGGTGCTTGAGAAAGGAACAAAGTAATATTCGGTTCTTCATGGACTTTTATTTATTTCAAAATTACTCAGTTCGGTGCATACAGTTAGGTAGGATTCATACAGACTTCTCCATGCAATGAAACTAAGATAATACCGGAATCTTAAACACTTAGATTCTAGGAATACTGCTGGGTGAAACTTCTACTGATAATTTCCTTGAAAAAGGTAACAGTGGATTTGAAAATGCACATTGGAATCTATTTAAATTGAATATGTGTCTGAAATAAAGGCTATCTGAACACCAGGTCATGAAAAAAAAAACATGCTTGCAGTTTTTTTTTTTTTTACTTTCCCTTATTGCAATATTCTTTACATTTGCATGGAAAAATCAAAATCCCGTTCTCAAGAACTCTAAGATTATTTCTTGTTGCAATGAAGAGCAATACTTGCGTGCGCCAAATTACTCTCCGAAGGAATATTCTAGAAAAATAATGTAAATTATTTCTGATAACATGATCTGACAGTACTTTGTTGCAGCTTTGTGTTGCTTTCTCTCTGATTCTCAATATTTTTGTTATAAAATATGAAATGTGGTTTTTTTGTTTGTTTTGTTTTTAAGGAGAAAACTGATTGTTATTGTACAGTGTCAAAATGGATGTTTTGATATTTTCAGTATATATTTTCAGGGGAAACCTGAGCTATTTGGTTCTGACCTATTGTAAAGGAAAAAAGACCTGCTGAACCTTGAATACCTGTTAAATGGATGCACAACATATGCTATGTACAGTCTGTATCTTCAGAAATATTTTTGTAGGGAATAATTTTCACTCTGGAATCATAATGTTTCTGTGAATTTAAGTACTTTTCCTGAACTTCGTTCTGAGGGTACATCTAAACATCTGTGATGTAAGTTGAATTTTGGCTACTCTTGAAAAATGCATGGTTTATTAGAACACACATTTAATGCGTAACTTCATGAACCTACTTAGAATGGGTTCTGACAATCAGATCCACTGAAGAACTATATGTATTCAGATAAATCATCCTAAACAAAGATCGTTATTTTCATCACCCAGCTCAACGGTAAGTCACTGACGTATGCAATTGATTATATACATCAATTGTAAATTATTTATATTAAAGTGAATAATCCCACTGTTTTGGAATATTACATCTACAGCTATAAGCTTTTTTTAGAGGTGTTTTTGGTTTGTTTTTTGGGGTTTTTTGCTTGCTTTGTGGGTTTTTTTAAATTTTAATTAAATTAATTTAACATTTCGCTCTGAGGAAATGACCAAAGCACAAGGCAATATAATACCCACCATTAGCTCCAGTTTGTTAATCTGCATTTCATTCCTCAGGCAGAGCAGGCATTAAGAGGCAAACAAAACAAAGATACCTAAATAGTTCTAATTCAGCAAAACCAGTATTAGTTCTATAATAATGTCATGAAAACACCACCTGCCTTTGGCATTCCAATGTTAAGCTATTCTAGAGGATTTCTGATTCAAACCAAACTTTGTGACCCATCTGTTATTATTTCAAAAGAAGTCAGGACACAGAAATTTCATCAATATATTTGTAATTTTGTCTAGTTTTCTGATATTTTGTTCAAAGCACTATATAACCTCTTATGTCAAGATTTTTTAAATCGTGGTTTAGACTTCTGTATTTTTTGATTGTAAAGCAGTCAATGCTCATTTTGGATGGACAGAGAATCGCAAATGTTTGGAGGCTTTAAATACCATTCTCTTCTAAGTTCATTTGACTGCAAAAAGAATTAAATTGGCCTTTGGTAATTCTGATCAGCTGGTTTCGTGACCTTTCAGCATATCCTGTTTGGAGTTAAGATGAAGAAAGAAAAATTCAAATGTGTAATGAGAACTGGCATATTATGACATTTAATAACTGAATAGAGAACAATGTAAAAAGTTTGATGATAATTAAAGCCAAAGTTTTGTTCAACAACAACAGATTTTTAAGTCAATGCTAAAAATTCTTTGCAAAACATATTGCACATTAGACCAAGAGAATTTATATTAAAAAAGGTCATATTATTAGCTTTGAAGAACATCACAGAATTAGACTTTGTAGGCAGAGTTTGCCATTTCTGTTCTGGGAATACCTGCTCCTTTCTTAATTACAGACATTAAAGAAACAAACCACTTGCATTTCCCAGGCCAATAAACAAAAAAATTATTATTTATTTAAATGGCTTAATTAACTGTTATGTATCTGAAATAAGAAGGCCAAATAGATACTTTACAAGCAATGCACATGTAAACATAAAAAATACACAGCATAATCCTGAAATGTAGATATGCCTCTCTTTCTAGTTTTAGACAGGTTATTAGTAACTCTTCTCAGCCAGAAATTAATCAATGACTAGCTGCTTCAATGTTTAGAGAAAATGAACACAAAAGGGAATCAAATGCAGCTGAGAAGAATTTATTTGTTTTACTTGCATGAATATTCACGAACATTAGTTGTCAGTGTTCGGTGAATTCTAACAGTTAGAAAATGTATATGATGATCCCTCAGGTGAGTTGCTTCAAGCTGGGCCATAGGAATTTGAAGCTTGCAAGACATCCTAGCCTAAAAATCTGTGAAGATTACTATGCTAATAGAGTACTGTATGAGTGAAGTGTATTATCACTGTTAGTGTCAATACCAAAGTCAGTTAAGAAATGGAGGCTCCAGATATACACACTTCAGTACAAAACACTGGGAAACAAAGAAGTAAACCAAAGTAATCTTGACAAGGATGGCTCTTCGCCCCTCCCTGACAAAGTCCGACTGACATGGGGCTGTGCAACAGTCTTAACAGAAAGTTCAGTTGGTCCCACAGTATGAAGTGTCTGATACGAAAAGTCGCAGTATTGGTCATTTCTGGAAGGCTTTATGACGGAATTGGTAGAACATCTCTAAAGATTTATGTTAAAAGGAACCAGAATTGAAGGTATGAACTGTAAGTACATAATGAAGGTACGCAAGAACTTTCTAAGAAGCTAGGACATGCTACATTACCTTAATCTTTCTATGATGACAGGTGAGTAATTTCAGTTCAAATAAAAAAGATTGCTTGCCAGCTTTGGGTGTGTTTCAATAACAGCAGTCAGATAGATATTACTGTTCTCTTCATTTTTTCCCATCTTCACAGATCTTTCTGAACATTGATTGTTATCACTAGTGTAGTAGTTGTTTCTGTAGTTAAGTGAAAATCAATTTTTATACTCTATAAAAACCTTTCCTAAAAATAAACAAAACAAAAGGAATGCAAATTTCGCATAGCTTTTCTGTCAAAAGCTTGTCATCTTTAATTCTTGATACAGTTAATTCCAATATATTAAAGTACGTGAGTACCATTGTCATGGTTGGGATCCCCTATATATCTTATTATTAAAGAAAAGTGGTATAAAAAAAAGAAGTCTAGCGATAGTATAGATGCTTCAAGGTTGTTTACCTGACATGTACTTGAAATTCCCAATTGGAGGTGAATTTTCCAGGGCATCACACTGCCCTGACATGAAGAGAGAACAATATGAACTTTGCCCGGGATTATTAGACACTTTCCTCAATGGAAATGGATAAGAAAGGTGTCAACATGAGATGCAATACCAGGAAAGAAAGAGACGTCTGAGAGAAAGGAGAGCTATAGTGTACTAAAGTTACCATGCTTTTTAGAAGCCTGCACTATTCCACTCTTTAATGTTACAGCTATCAAGGTTTCCCCTTAGTTACTCACATTTAAAGGATAAACCTTATGGAGTTTCCAAAGACAAAAATACTTTCGGCATGATTTCCAATGTGCTGACACCACAGCTGCCTGTGAAATCAGTGCAGGTTTTGGGTGTTGAAGACCTTTGAAAATCAGACCACTTATTTTTAATTAAAAGACTGAGGAAGAAATGTAGGGAAAGAAGACATATATAACTGTCTAGGCAGTTGGAGTTCTGTGACCTCTGCTTCTTCCCCTTCTTATAATTGTTGTGCTGTTACCTTGTGCTCTCTCCTTATCTGTTTCTTGCATCCACTCAGTTTTACAATTTTACTCTTAGTTTATAGCTTTTTGGGACAAGGGATATATTTTACATTCAGAGCATGGCACAAACAGGCTTTGATATCTTGCTAAATACTTTCAGCCTTTCCATAATATCAATTAATAGAAATAATAATCAGATAAAGATTTCACATTGAAATCTGAAGCAATTTCTACAGGTATTGAGAAAAACAAAAACAAAGAATATTATCTCCACGGATTAAAAAGGTTATCTTTGGCAGGGATATGGATATAATATTCTTATATACACATTTGATAAAGTACAGTATTCTTTGCCAAAATTTGGGGAGCAACCATCATTAAGTCTAATTTTGTATGTTTTGGTGTCAATTCTGGACAATACATAACATAGACTGTCATCTGGTGATGCTTGCATTACAATAGTTTAATTATAAGACTTGGTAAAAATTGCTCTTTCTAGAATGGGCTTTTTAAAAGTGGCAATCTTTATAGACATGATTCTACACTTTCCCTGTGTTTGTATATGTTTATTAAATACACAGCTTTATATATATATATATATACACACACATACTTGTTTTCTGAAAAAAACCGTTGAATGTAATTTTCAAATATTACTGGTTGCCTCTTGACTCAATTGCATTTCTTTTAGATTATTCATGAGATAGATATGACAAACATGGAACTATTTTTATGCAATTTACCTAGTATTTCCGAGTCAAAGGTGAAATATCCTGTAGACAGAAACATTGTATTGTGAAATCCTTCCCTCATCTTCCTTAACTTGCTTTTTTAATTTTAGGTATTTGGCTTGCACCTTCCTCATTATGTATCTAAAAGTCACCCACTATATATAGGGCCTTAGATCGTAGTGCATTTTTTTTATAATTTATAAAATACCTAATGAAGTAAAGTAGTTGTACACACTCCCAAAGTCTTTCCAAGTAAAACAGAATAAAAGGCTTGAAGTCATGTAATTACAGTCAATAGATAATTTGAAAGTCATGAAAAATTGAGAAGACAGAGAAATTAAAAAAAAAAAAAGTTGAAAAAAAAAAAAGGAGTTGAAAGCAACCTAAGAAAAGCCTGAGTCATCTGAAGACAGTCATTACCAATGCAAGACAAGGGATATACTAAAGATAGGTAATGTCAAGTGGGAACTATAATGAGCCAGAGTTAAATCATGGCTGTCTGCCTCCTAACAGCAAAATACTACTGTAGACCTGTTTAAATTTTTTATTTTGCTGATGGTTGTCTTTGGCAGGGATATAAGATTCTTACATACGCACATAAAGTAGGGTATTCTCTGCCAAAATTCGGGGAGCTACCATCATTAATGCTAAATGATTCTCGTAGGAAATGAGAAGAAAAAGATAGGGTGAAGGGAAAATCAGGTATTTCTTACATCTGGAATTATCAGCACAGAGAGTTAAAGCATGTCAGTCAGCCTAAATGTTCTTTGTTAAATTAAGAATTTACAGATGAAAGAGGAAAAGAAATAATTGAGTTTCTTAATTGTTCATTATAATACTCTTACTATGTCTCTTGATCCCAAACTCAGCTTAGAAGAAACTACTGGCACAAGGAACAATCTACAGATGGATCAGCAGTGACACACATACAGTTGTGCCTATCTGGTATATAGCTGTTTGATTTTAAGTTTTTTACACAGCCAGATTTTCAAGTGAGAGCTGACGCAGACAGAAATAGAGTAAGGTATGTCTGTAGGCAGTAGCTGTAATTTTTCTTCCCAATAAGAAGCTAAGCACTCAAGCCAAGGTCACAGCTCGTAGTCTGCTTATAACTCAGTTACTATCAGATTGCCTTCTGTTATCCACAACCAGAAACTTTTAGGGTAAAGACTAGGTTGCCTTAAATTGATGGTCACATATGGTACCGTTAGGTGTGCAGTATTTTATTTTCATTTTTTGGTCACTTAACAAATACAGGTCTTTTTCAGTTCATTCAATTACTTAAGAGGAAGGGGAGGAGAAATAGTTCATTTTTAAAGACAGTAATTTATTATGTAATTTGTTACCTCACCATATCTTTCAGAACTTTGGAATTAGATTCATTATAAAAGCAACACAGGTATTAGGATGAGGCATCGATCTCGTCTCTACATGGTGACTTTGTTGTGCATAGAGCTCTTAACATTGTGTAGTTACTCATTCTTAATCTTTAAATAAAATCCATAACTCTTCCACTTTAACCAACCAAAGCTCTTTCACTCCATTCTGTGCAGTAATAGAAATTTCTTCTGTGATTTCAAAAGAACATACATTTAACTGAGAACTCAGAGATTTAGTTTGGCTTCTTGCTCAGATATTGTTCCTCAGTTTCATTTAAGACTCTACTGTTTCTTTTTTCCTATTAGACAAAATACAGTACTTATTTGTAAGCTGTTTTACCGTGGCTCTGTGAAAACCTCCTTGGTATACAAAACTGCTAACTGAGCTATAGAAGTAATGACTGCTGGATCTGTTCCTATAAATGCCCTATGTTCTAATTTCATTGATAGAATTTTTGAATGCTACAGCCATGAGTGCTGAAGGAGAAAGAAAGAGTGATTGTAACAGCACTAATAACAGAAATAAACAAAAATATGTTAACAATGTATACTTAATGTTTTGGGATCCATGTATAAAAAAAGCGACGGGATATACATAAAATTAGTATTTTTTCTATTTTTTCACATATTTATTCAATTACTGTGAATAACCATATTTTCATAGATGAGAAAACAAATTTAGAATATGGAACCAGAAGTGTATAACAATATTCATAATAGGCAGAAATCTTAGAATCTAAATTTCTCTCATATTTTCCCTACTTCTCAACTGAGTAGTTTTGACCTCAGAAGTCATACCCTGATTGTTTGTCTCAAAATAAATAAAAAAATAGATATTAGTACTTCTTAGTTACATAAACATGAAGCTGACATAATTTCAATGACACCAACTATTTTTCTTCCTCTTCAGACTCTTTCATATCACAATAGGATTTAGAAGGATAGAATTTAGCTTAAACTTTTACATTTCATGACTTGGATTTATTATTGCCTCTAACTTTAAGTATTCTATTAAAATATCTCAGTTAGAAGCCCAGTTACTGTGCACATAGACAAGGCAGAGAGAAAGATGTGGGTTACTTCTTAGGAGATGAGTAATATTCAAGAGAACTTCTTTTTCTCTATTGATCCCAGGGTAACTGTAGGTGGTCTCCTCAGATTAGGTATTTATGTCTGTCTCCAAGGTAAAATGACAGAAACACTAAAAAGCCACTAAACTGAGACATTATTTTTAGAGCTCATGGCCTAAAGACGTAGGTGGAAAGAGAAAGAAGCAGGCAGGTATCCAAGTTTTTAGGGCTATTAATCTATGTGTTTCTTGGAAGGGACCATCCTATGTTGCCAGATCAGATCTATAAAACACACACAAAAAAACCCCCCAAATAAATTAGAAGTTATTTAGGTATTATATTCACAGGAAAGCCAGCTCTTCATTGTTGTTTTAATTCTTGTTTGCTTTGACAAGGCCAGTAAAGATGGCATTGACTGTATTAAATCTACAAAAGAGTAAACCTGCTGTTGTTCCAGCAGCAGAATATAATTCAGAATGTAGTTTCTGCATATAAAGAATGGGCTTACTTTTTAAAAAGTATCTGTAGTGAATCTTACTACTTAAACAATTCCAGGCTGCCATAGCCAGCCTACTGTTGATAGTGCTTAACTAAAGTAAAAAAGAGAACTGTCTTACTGATACTGTTTGTCAAAATATTAGTTTAAATTTCAGCTGTTAAAAATAATAAGTTCTTTAATAAAGTAACCCTGTTCTCTATCAATGTTCTGCCTGAACTGGAATGTGTAGATACAAGTAAAAACTACAATAAAGATTATAACAAAATAAAGAATGGACTTAACATTTGAAATTTCAGAGTTTCTATGTTTTAAACAGTACTGTTTAAAATGATATTTCTTTTGAATATATTTTTCCTTCCTATGCCAAACATTTACTTGCACAAATCTGTTCTTAGATTCAAAAAAAGCCAAGCAAATACAAGTGTGACAAAAAGGCTTAAAATGTTAAACTGTGTCATGCTCAGCTTGGATGATGGAACCAGTGGGCACTAAGTGCTTGGCAGGGAGATGCTATGCCATTCCCTGTGAGTATGCTGATAATCAAAGCATTGTATGGAGTGAATGCCACTTCAGTTCTACGAGCTTTTTATGTGACGTGGCATATCAAATCTGCCAAGCAGAGGACCATCTGGAAACAGGTCATCAGAATGGATTCTGACAACCTCTGACAGACAAGAGTGAAGACAAAGAACAGAATGGGGGAAAAAACCCCATCCCAAAAAAACCTTGGCTTTATATCAATGGAGATTATGTAAAACAAATCCAGTTTCATTCTGTATACTGAATAATGTGTTACTTAATAACAGGCATAGATTTACACAAGTGAATTTAAAAATTAATTTTAAAATCTAGTCCCTTACAAAAAAGCTGAAGCTGTTTTTTGCTTTCTTTTTTCTTTCAGTTATAACAGCACAAATCTTTCTGGGTATAACAGAAGTGTTATCCTTTTTTCCTCTTCTTTTTCTCCACCTAGGGAATAAAAATGGTTTTTTAAAAGCTTCATAGCCTGATGTTCAACACACATTGTAGAAACACTCACAGACAGACTTTTGATAAGTGTTCTGAAGCCATTAGGCTACTGTAGTTCAACTGAGAAGATATTACAGAATGATATATCACTGAAAAAGTAAACTTGTGCTCTAAATGTCATCCAGTTATTAAAATACCACGTCTCCTGGTAGTTTGACCAAAATGAAGGCCTATGAAAAGTGGTTATTTTCACTTGATTGTTGGGTTCTTAAGGCAAGTTTATAATTTATACAGACATTTTTCTCAGGAGTGGATTAGAGATGAAAAATCTTGATGCCAGGATTGAAGGGTTAAAATACCCTTTCAGTTGTGTAAGTCTTTGAGGATTGAAAACATGCTCTGTGCTTTGTATGACTGAGAAACGTCCATAGACCCTCACTGAAGACAGCCACAGTCTGAAAACATGAACAAAACAAACCACAGAGTGGTCTAATGATACACCACAATTCTCCAAATAAATCAATTTAAGAACACATTTATACCAGCTCTGTGTTGAACTGAAATCACTCAGGTGGACATGATTATAGTTCCAGTCTTTAGATTCAGTCTTGGGGACTATTATAAGTCTCATTCTCTCTCTCTCTTTTTTTGGTTTTTTTTGGGGGGGGGTTGTTTTGTTTTGTTTTGTTTTGTTTTGTTTTGTTTTGTTTTGTTTTGTTTTGTTTTTTCTTCCTGCTTATTTTTTGAACAGTGCTTGAAACAAGTGTTTCTCAGCTCTAGGGAGGTTTGAGTGCGTTAGAAGGTAGACCTAGAGTGGAAATATTGTTGTAGAGTGGCAAGAGAAGAAGTAAGGATTGCTAATTAGCCTAGCAATGGATGAAAATGGGTATTTTTAATTCTCTGAAGTTGGTTATTGCAGAGGGGGAAATATCTACATGCATTTCTTTTTTCTTTTTATTTCTTCCTATAAAACAGTTGATAGATTAAAAGGAAAATGATACCCCTAGGAAATCCAAGACCTCCTTTTTCCTAATGCAGTTCAGGTTGTTCTTCAAGCTGTTGGTGTTAGTGTGATTTATGTGGATGTACTAGAACGGAAGAGTAGTGAGAGTGTAAGAGTTATGTCATATGCTGGTAACTCCAGGAGTTGTTTCCCTCATCTAATAACACACTGGCTGTATTTTATTATTTTCCTTTTTATACTTTGTTGGATATTGTAACTAATGATCTAAATTCTCTAATACAGTGACTAAACTCATTCTTTTATAATGATGACTAAGAACAGGAGGAAGTGGGAATTTGTACTTCTGTCCTTTTATGCAGCCAAACTGTAAAGGTCAAATGTCAGAATAATTATCTAAAAAACTGAGGTGAAAATTCCAGAGGAAATAACTTCTTCAGGCATTTTCCTCAAGTGTCCAAAAGAACTAGGAAATGTTTAGAGCATGCAACAGTACTGGGTTGCTCCTTTGGAAGGGTAAGACAGGAACTCCACTACACAGACAGAGCAGAAGACACTGAAATGAAATGAGATGTTTCAAACTTTGTGGTAGGATTCTAACATCATCAAACATTGTTCCCAAATGATTAACAGATCTCTTCCTTTCTTTGTCCCTTTAACCCAACCCAGTCCAAGAGATCTGTTAGAGCAGTTAATTAGGACTTGAAAGATAGACTGAAATTTCCTTTCTGGTTTAATTAATAAACTATTGGTCAATCCAGGATGATCCAAGTGATCTCTAAAGGGCCATTTACTACTTTGTTGATGAGTTTCTCCTTCTAAAATACATTCTTGATAAATATTTAATTGTTATATTTCCACAAAGAGGCAAGAGTTAGTAAATAGATCTTTTCCAAACAGAGATCAAGGGGAAAGGAGGTGAAATCTAGAGGGGAGTTGTTTTATTTTTACACATGCCACCCTCCTCTGGAGTATTGAAGATTAATGGATGACATGCTGCTATTTTCTACTTCGAAATACAGAATTTAATCTTTTTGTTGTCATGACACTGACCATATTGAACACAATTTTGGCATATGTGGTGAAGAAAATGGTTTTCAGAATATTAGTGCCATGGTCCCTAAAAAGCAAATAACATACAAGAGGCAAGAAAAAGGGCAAAGTGGCTTTGACAGGAGAAGGTGGAGTTACACATTGGAAATCAAGCAAAGGACTCTTTAAATTATGGATTGTAGTGAGGGAGAAGTCAGTGAATGGATTTTAAAAGTATGCTGACTTAGACTGATTTATGTAGGAAGATTTCTCCCAGTGCATAAAGATAATATACAATGGGTTTAAAGAAAGACAGGAGGAGACAGGTTCATCTGCAGTAGATATGGAGCCTGATGAGAGCCTAAACAGACCAAAGCAGGGCAGAGAAAAAGGAAGAGTGACCTCTTGTACAAACTGTGTGTGCAAAGAGGGAGGAAAGAGAGGAAAAACTGGGTTTGGACCAATCAGCTGAAAGACTCAACAGCACAGAGAAGGTGGAGTGCTGTCAAGAATAGCAGAAATTTACTAATGAAGAAAGTACTGAACAGAAGTATGATATTTATTTAGGGCCATATTACTTTCAAGTTGGCCAAGAGACCTGAGAAAGGAAATGCGTGAGAAATACGTGGCTTTGGTCAAAAGTAATGCAAGGAATAGAGTAAAAGTAATGTAACGAATCATAAAGTTGAAGGGAAGAGGGTGAAAAAGGAGAACAAGGTGAGAAGAAAACAGTGCTAGTGAGTGCCCTAATGTCTGATTTGTGAAGTGCTGTATGTATCTGTGTAGTTTCTCCTGCACATATGTAGAAAATAAGCTTATGAATAAAACCCAATGGCTTTATTTAAAATGCTGTTGTGCAATAGCATTCTATATAATACAGCACGTAGAGAAAGTGCTGAGGTCTTAGCTACAGTAGAATTCTGTTAAGAAGTAAAGGCAGAGATTGCTAGGCACTTCTAGCTCATGGTGGAGTAAGAAGCAGGAAAAACATGGAATCCATCTTATTAAAATCAGTCTAGTGCTAAGCTTTTGCTGGTATAGCTTTTAAATCTACCTGCCAATATAATAAAAAAAGAATTTATAAAAGAACTGATTAGCTTGCTCCTTTTCTGCAGAGCTTCTTCCTGAAAATATCTCTAGAATATTTTATTCCCCCCTAGAAACAAACTTCTAAACTTGTATAGGGAGCAAAACTTGTATAGGGAGTATGAGGTGATGCTAAATTTGAACCAGGTAAAAGTGAAAGAAAAGTCATTTTCCATTCTCAACATCATTCAAGCTAAAACAGCAAAAGACAAATTACTAGTGCAAATTTTGTGAAAGGAAACTTCATAATTTTTGGTAATAATTCAACAGTGTAACTTGAAATCACTATTTAACACCTTCTATTCCCTGAAACTTTTCCTTGACTGGCTATAAAAGAGCAAACAGTGTCCTTAATTCAACTTCATGCTTACACTGATAATGGTATTATGGCTTTGTGTTTTTCATTATATGGCAATTTAAAGTAAAAGTATTTTAACAATAGGTACAATTTATCTTCAATAAAGCAAGAGGCCATGTCAGGCAGACTGGAAGGATCTCTCATGTACAGTGTCACTGTATCTTTTAAACCTTTAACTTAATTTTGAGGTTTTGGTGAATCATCCTTGAATGTGGTCTAAAACATGACTCATTAAAACCATATTTTGATCCCCTCATTTATCAGAATGCACAAAATAACTGTCTTCAACACTCATGCAAATCATTTATTCACTGCTCAAATCTAATGCTCAAGATTGAAAGATATCAAAAAAGGATGAAAGTGTGTGTGTGCGTGGGAAAGAAGGGGAAGGTGGAGAGATTCTGACAAAAGTTAGTAACAAAAGTTGCTGCAGCCTGAAGTTGAAGCAACTAAACTTTTGGTGACTTCTGTGGAGGTTTTATGTTCTGTCTTGACTAGCAAGTCATAAAAAAATAATATCTAGCTACTCTAGCCAGCTGCCACATTTATGAGTAAGGACTTATGCTACAAAACTACAGATGGGCAGGTATAGATATACCTATTTCCGAGGAGCAGACAGTAAATATTTATTCACAGCTGGCAGGTCAACTCCAATTACCTGCAAAAAAGTTCACTTCAGCCAGTTATTTGGGTGGGGGAAAAAAAAAAAAAACCCACAACACTACAGGGAAACAGTATATGATATTGAGGGAAAATTAAAAGCGAGAAGACAAAAGTATTATGCATTATGCTCCAGTCAGACCTTATCCTGAAAGGCGTTTGGTGAGTTAATTGACTGATATTTGGTTTACATTATACATGCTAATTAAACAAATTCAATTATTGCACATACAGTTTTGTAGATATTCAGTTATAAATACAATAAATGAGTTTGGAATCCATATAGGCATAACAAATAAAAATAAATAGGAAATTGATTCAGTATTTCATCTCCTAAGACAATGAATTTAATTTTGAGTAATTATTAATTAACTGTTTACAGAGTGTTGCAAAATATAATGCCATACCTACAATAAATGCTAAAAGTTATCATGATGGTTAAAAATCATACATTCATTAGCACTAGAGGCCACTTAAACAACAGTTAAGTGCAAAAAGCTGTCAAATATTTATAAATTTTTTTACATCTTCTATATCATATTAACATGCAAATGGAAAATAAGGAGAATTGTGTATGTTAGGTAGCCTGTTAGGCTGAGTAGAGTGTTCCTTGAAAGGTTACCTACTTTGTGTTTCTGTACACTGCTGAGTGCAAAGCGCATTCCCGCTACCATTTCATTTTATCTTAAGACATTATGGAATGAATTTCAGAAGTTAAAACCAGAGCCAGACACCCTGTTTTGCCTCAGTGACTTGAGCCAAATATAAAAGGGGATTTAGATGTTGCCATTCCGGTTTTCACCTAAGCTACTCATTAGGTCTCCAGGAGTGGTAACAGAGCTAAGAGCCCTCAGCTGGGTGCCTGACTTTCCTCTGGACTGAATCAGTTCTCAACAACTGTTGCAAGCTGTGTGTTAGGATACCGGAAAGCAAACCCAGAAACAGTGAGAAAGGTGCAGGCATCTAAAACCGTCTCTCCAGCACAGGTGCAGGGGCAATCTGGTGCCTGTGAAACTGGGTTCGGTCTGGCATATTTTAAATATACTTGGGCATTTGTATGAAAAGTAACAGACGTGTGCATAGACAGACATGTATGTGTGCATAGACAGACATACATATATGTGCACGTTTATTAATGGAAGTGCTTCTTGACTAGCAGTCTTAACTCTCACTCCAGGGGAATTTAAACAAGTTCTTATTTTCAGGACAGCAGCATAAAAGCATTCTGAGGCCTGGAGTTGGAACTAGGAAGGGACACTGTCCTCCTAAAGTAGGTACAATTTTCTGTTGAGACAGGGTATTGGGTTTAGGTGGCAAGGTTTTGGTAGTGGGGAGGCTACAGGGGTTGCTTCTGTGAAAAGATGCCAGCAGCTCCCCTCAAGTCAAACAGATCCGGTGACAGCTAGCTCGAAGTGAGACCTGCCAGTGGCCAAGGCTGAGCCAGCAACAGTGGCAGTGCCTCTATGATAATGTATTTAAGAAGGGGGAAAAGTTGCTGTGCAACTGTGCAACTGCAGCCAAAAGAGGAGTGAGAATATGTGAAAGAAACAACTCTGAAGAGACCAAGGTCATTAAAGAAGGAGAGTGAGGAGGTTCTCCAGGGTCTGGAGCAGAAATTTCCCTGCAGCCTGTGAGGAAGACAATGGTGAGGTCTTTTGCTCCCCTGCAGCCCATGGAGGTTAATGGTGGAGCAGATCTACCTGCATCCGTGGAGGACCCCACACCAGAGCGGGTGGATGTGCCCTGAAAGAGGCTGTGACCTTGTGGGAAGCCCATGCTGGAACAGGCTCCTGACAGGACCTGCGGCCCTGTGGAGAGCATCCCATGCTGGAACAGGTTTTCTACCAGGACCTGTGACTCGATGGAGGACCCACCTTGGAGCAGTCCATTTCTGAAGGACTGTACTTAATGGAAAGGACCCACGCTGGAGCAGTTTGTAGAGAACTGGGGAGTGTGTGAAGCAGGGGAAGAATTTGAGGAAGAAGGTGCAGCAGAGATAACATGCGATGAACTGATCACAACCCCTATTCCCCATCCCCCTGTGCCGCTCAAGGGCAGGAGATAGAGAAATTGGGAGTGTAGTTGAGCCTGGAAAGAAGAGAGGGGTGGGAGGAAGATGTTTTAAGATTTGTTTTTATTTCTCATCATCCTATTCTGTTTAATTGGTAATAAATTAAATTAATTTCCCAAAGTCAAATCTGTATTGCCCAGGACAGTAATTACTGAGTGAACTTGTCCTTATTTCAACCCATGAGTTTTTCATCATATTGTCTCTCCCCCTGTCCAGCTGAGGAGGGGAAATGACAGAGCAGCTTGTGGGCACCTGGCAGCCAGCCACCGTCAACCCGTCACAGACAGAAAGAGGAACCTTGGTAAAGAAATCTAAAAGTTATGGTATCTAGTTAAAAGTGGTATTTTTGGTGTGTGCTGAAGACTTCTTTTATATATTTTAAGTTAGGCAAATATTAAATAAAAACAAATAGAATCGATAACATGGGCACAAAAAAGTGCTTATACAGCAAAATTGGACTGCTGTTTGCTCTGGCTTGCTCTCCGATTATAGAATCATACAATCATAGAATTGTTTAGGTTAGAAGAGACCTTTAAGATCATCAAGTCCATGGTGACTGCCACGTCACCACTAAACCACGTCACTAAGTACCACATCTACATGTCTTTTAAATACCTCCAGGGATAGTGACTCCACCAGTTCCTTGGGAAGCCTGTTCCAGTGCTTGACAACCCTTTCAGGGATGAAATTTTTTCTAATATCCGATCTAAACCTCCCCTGTTGCAGCTTGACATCTTTTCTTCTCATCCTATCATATGTTACTTGGGAGAGAGACCAGACCCCACCTCGCTACAACCTCCTTCCAGGTTGTTGTAGAGTGTGATAAGGTCTCCCCTGAGACTCCTTTTCTCCAAGTTGAACAACTCCAGTTCCCTCAGCTGTTCTTCATAGGACTTGTGCTCTAGACCTTTCACCAGCTTCTTTGCCCTTCTCTGGACATGTTCCAGCACCTCAATGTCCTTCTTGGAGTGAGGGGCCCAGAAATGACCACAGTATTCGAGGTGCAGCCTCACTATTGCTGAGTACAGGGGGACAATCACTTCCCTGCTCCTGCTGGCCACACTATTTCTGATACAAGCCAGGATGCCACTGGCCTTCTTGGCCACCTGGGCACACTGCTGGCTCCTACTCTTCTGCCTGTTGACCAGCACTCCCAGGTGCTTTTCCGCTGGGCAGCTTTCCAGCCACTCTTCCCCAAGCCTGTAGCATTTCAGGGGGTTCTTGTGACCCAAGTGCAGGATCCGACAGAACCCATTTCAGAAATTGCTTCTGCTCACAAGATAGGAAGATCTATACCACAAAGATATCTGTCCCTAGTTTTGAATAAAATGGACTGTGACTCGTATTTTCTGCTGAAATCGCTGTTGTCAATATATGTTAGCTTCACTCAGAACATGCCTAGTCAACGGGGCCCATGAGGGAACATAGCACTAACAATGCCTGAACCATGAACCACAAACAGAAGACAGCCACATCAATTTTTTTGTGCAGTAGGTTTTTTGCTGATGCAGAGCTTTGACACCTAACAAGAATGCTTCTTAGGAATATCTGACCTGCTTAGCACCATGGGAGACTCTAGATAGCTGTATTCTGCCCAGGAATCTCAGCTGCTGAGTTTGCATCTTCATTTTTGCATTTGTCTCTTCCACAGAAAGTCCTAATAAGGTGGTGGCATCTTTATGCAGAATTCCATACTGGGTGAAGGAAGAATTCTTACTATACCTCAAGGAGTTTCAGGATGCATTAGATGTCTCAAGTCCATAATAAATTACTATTCACAGCCATAAGCAGACACCCCACTATCCCTGAGCTCCTCCTAAGATTACACATTTCCATTCGACTTCCAGTCCTTTTATTTATTATTAAGCATTAAAACATTTGTTTGCAGCTGTTCTAAATATGTAGAAGAGGGTTACATTCCCTGGGTCAATTATTAATATCAAATTCTTCACTCAGTTCTTTGTGACATCTGACTGAACAATTGTCAGTAACAGCTTTGTTACTGTCTAAGTTCCTGATATTGTCTAAGTTTCAGGAACTAATGGCTCTAACATGGCTTTGTACTTCTGAGTGGAGAAAGGAGTTGGAGAGTTCTGCATGGTATACAAGCTATCCAGCTGGGTGATTTTTCTTTCTGTGTGAGCTAATTACCTTTATTACCACCTCTTCTGCAAATAAAGAGTTTAGCTCGTCTTTTTGTGGATTTCAGAATGCAGGCATTTGATAGCTGCGAGGACTGCCTTCATTTAGCTGTTTGAAATCTGGAACTGTGAATTTATTTAGACTCACTCAGAAGTCCACAAAGATCTGTGTTTTTTGGAGTGATTAGTGTGGATTTGCCTCAAACTATTCAGGATGAGAAAGATGTGGGTGCATATTTACTTCTCTCTGTCTCTGCCTCTGTGAAGAACAGGATTTTTTTCTCTTTTCCCCTGGTGCACCATATCTCTGCTTGGTGTATCTAATTGATTTTTCTATTTCAGAGAACTGGAGCTTTGCCAGTCTTCAAGGGTCTGCCTGAAGCTTTTTATAGACCTCTCCTTACTGCTCCCTTTGCTTTCCTTATGAATCTTCTCCAATTGTCAGACTTTCTGTATTTAAGTAATTTCTCATTTAATTTTTGTCTTTTTTAAGCAGGAGATGAAAGGAACTTCCTTCAGGTTGCTACTTTGTTAGGCTTTCCAAGATAGGAGGGTGGATCACTGTTCTTTCTTAGAGTGACAGTTAAAGACTAGATCAAGGGCCTGCTCTGCAGATGTCACAGGTAAGTCACAGGTAATTAAAGAGGGGCTGAAGATGTATTAAAGTGTGACAGAAACAACTGAAAATACATCTAAAGCAGTTTATAGCAGTGTCACTGGGATGAGATTACAGGTTTTTACGCAAAACCTGGCCTATGCCCTCAGTAAGAGCTAGACGACTTTGAAGACTTGGTAAGATGCATGTGAGGAAGTCTGATGAGGTTACTAAGGGTGGGAAGGAAGTGGTCCTTGGTGTTTTTCTGTTTTCCCTGCTGAGGGTTTTAGAAGGGCTGCGTTCCAACTGGTAAAATATCTCTCTTCCTAGGGCCACTGCACATTTTGATCACGACACAGTGGGAAAATGAAGGTGAAAAAAGGGAAGAAAAACCTCAAAAACTAATTTTCTTTTCCTCCAAGGTATTTCAGACTAAAACGAGGGTTTAGGTGCATCCATATTCATCCAGGATTTTCAACAGCTTCATATTCATCCAGGATTTTCAACAGCTTCATATTCTTAAGTTAATTTGTACTCAGGTTTTAATGAGTGTAATAAAATCAACTTAATTTGAGGTCACAGAAGGTGTGAGGGAAACTTTTCTCCAATTAAATTGCATTATACCTTTATTTGACCTAGTCCATGAGTTCAGTACTGATAAGTGAAATCTAAAATAAAACTCGTATTTTAAGCCTTATTCTCATGCTTAATAATAGGAGTTTAGAGAAATAATACTGTACTAGTTGGATTATTTTTATTTAAAGTAGATCAGGAAGAAGTAAATATGAAGCTAAACTATATATGCATAAAACCTATTCAGCATACAGTATGATTTAACAGGTTACTGGAAATTAAATGAAGGTATTACCTGGCTAGAAATCAATATTATAGGAAGCTGCAAAAATGAGGGGCTTTTGTCTTGTTTACAGTAAGGTTGTAGTTCCATGTGCTGATAAGCTCATTTTGAAATTTATTCATTCGTGGAACCAAGCTATTTGATCAAAGCACTGATGCAAAAGCAAAATGGGCAAAAGCGTTCTGCTCGGTTAAGACTGATCTAAAATATATGAAGGGATGACTTGTTCAACATCCTTTTTATTATGTGCTTATCCTAATTCATAACTTGAACCTTCCCTGGTATGCTGCAGGCTTTCTGCATAACTTCCTTGTCTTTTGTCTAAAATCTAGTCCTCTGATGTCATCAAGGTATTGCTGCCTGCATTCGTGAGAACATATCCCCTCTGTACATTCACTCACTTCGGTTTAATTCTTTCTTTCTATTTCCTCAGCTGTCTCGATCCCTATTGCTTCAGAGCTCAATGGCCAGATCTATATATCTCTATAGCCTAAAGACATAATAATACTTTTGATTTACCAGTATGAACAGCCGGAATAATCCAGAACAGAAATTGCCCACTTAATGATATAATTCCAGCTTGACTCAAGTATTAGATCTTCTCAGGTGCTGGAAGAAAACCTGTTTAAAGAAAACAACTTCTTAGAGTTTGAAGAATGGGATAATACATTATACCATCTCTATACACTGTTACTAGAATACAGATTTGATAAATTTAGACTACTAGGATGTTGTGCCTCTATTGCAAGAAGAATAACATCCTCTGTTGGTATGCAAACCACTGACTCTCCAGTCTGAGCCAGAAACCAATTGTTTGAGGAATTATTACCAGGAAAGAAATAAAACAAAAATCATTTTAGAACAAAAACATTTTAAAATAACTTCATGGACAATATTTATTCCGTAATTCATTCAGTGAAACAAAACAACCAGAAATACTTGATGAAAGAAATAAGCCATTAAGAAAAAAAAAGCCATTAAAAAGAAAAATCTTAATACTGAAGTACGTATATATTATAAGGTATTAAGAAAGACAAATAGGTGATTGTTATCTTAGAGCTAAATCTTGTTTATCCAACAGATGTTAGGTGGGAAGGTGCAAAACCTCTTAATCCCTGCAGGTGGAAACCTCAGTATGAACTTCTGTCTAGTTCCAGAAGAAACAGTCCCGGAAGACTGTGGAGCTCTTGGAGCTCCAGGTTTCTGGATATCTGAGCTCCAGGGTCTCTGGAGCCCCAGAGATCCACTGCTGCAGATCGTCAACTTTGCTGATCAGGGTCCAGAGAAACCAGATCTAACTTTCAGCAAGAAGTTGGACTCATGATGTCCGAAAACCTTCCAAGACTCCGTGACTATAATAGGGTTTCAGAACAGAATCTTACCTGGGCTCTCCTTTCGCTTGGAAAACAAAAAATTTTAAAAAATCGTAACAGTCTGCTGATGATATCCCCTACTTTACTGGCCTGCAGACATTTTGAAAAAATGCCCACAATCTGAGCAGGTTACCTGCAAGAGAATAGATGAAACTTTGTAGGTGGCTCCATTTACAAATATTTTTGTGTATGCAAAATAGATTTTGTTATTTAGATAAGCATCCACTATCATTTATAGGCCTCTTAAAGTATCCAAGTCATACACTGGTGTCGCCGGTCGGCTGAGGCAAGCCGAGCACGGGGACGAGTCCTTCCCTATCCCCGAACCCCTCTCCTCCGGGAGAGAAAAGGGTTCAAAAGCAGAGATACGAAAAGGAAAAAAGAAAAGATTTTGTGAGACCTCTGAACGTTTGGAAAACTGAAACAAACTTTTATTAAAACTAGAACAATATATATAACATGCAGGGAAAAACCAATGCAAAATCTGAGAGTCTGTGCAGGATGGAAAGGTGAGGGTTTTAAACACGAGAACAGAGACAAAGGGGGACGGTGCCACGTGCAGTCTGGAAATGGCACCGGCCACGTGTGCGCCCTCGTGGAGCGAACAAAGGAAAACCCGCGGCTATTATGAACGCCGGGCTGAAATGTGGAAATCGCTGTCCCTACCGGATCCTCGTTGTTGTGGCAGGCAGAGACGATACGGTGTTACGGCAGGAGAAAAGCAGTCTCCAGGCGAGCCGTCTGTCCCAGGCGGCGTGGCGGGGGCTGCCCCGGTGCACGGTCCACTCCGGCAGCCTGCAAGGTCCCCGGAGCCGAGCCGCGGGGTTTGGAGGAGCCTCTTCCCCGGAGCGAAGCCGCAGTGTCTGGAGTGACTCCCGCAGAGCGGAGCTGGGGGTGTCCGGAAAAGCTGAGAAACCGCGAACAAAGCCGCGAATGCCCCCGAAGCCGTCCGGAGAAGCAGCCCCGCAAGTCCCGACAGCCCCGGAAGTCCCGAGTAGCCCCCAGCTGCCTGAGCCCGCAGCTTCTTAAAGGGGCAGTACCCTCGAGAGAAAACTTTCTCATCCAATAAGATGGGCGAATCGTAACATGGAAGGGAATAATTCAATTAGTAAGCCTTCAAGCAGGGGTTTTTTTCCTTCAACCTGCCACAACTGGCAAATATGACACATAAGCTGTAGATGACCTTGACTGTCCTGGAATATTGGAAGGAGACCAGGCAGAATATTCAGTGTCCCTTGTACTTGGCGCTGGTGAGGCCACAGCTTGAATACTGTGTCCAGTTTGGGTCCCTCACTACAAAAAGGACATTGAGGTGTTGGAGTTTGTCCAGAGAAGGGCAAAGAAGCTGGTGAAGGGTCTAGAGCACAAGTCCTATGAGGAGTGGATTAGGGAACTGGGGTTGTTTAGCCTGGAGAAAAGAAGGCTCAGGGGAGATTTTATCACTCTCTACAACTACCTGAAAGGAGATTGTAGGGAGATTGGGGTCAGTCTCTTCTCCCATATAACAAATGATGGGACAAGAGGAAATGTCCTCAAGTTGCACCAGGGGAGATTTAGGTTGGATATTAGGAAAAATTTCTTTGCAGAAAGGGTTGTGAAGCATTGGAAGAGTCTGCCTGGGGAAGTGGTGGAGTGCCTATCCCTGGAGACATTTAAAAAACATATAGATGTGGTGCTTAATGACGTGGTTTAGTGGTGACTTGGCAGTGATGTATTAATGGTTGGACTTGATGATCTTAAAGGTCTCTTGCAACCAAAAGGATTCTGTGACCTGTAGATGGAACCAGATAAGATTTGAAGAGCAACTGAATGGCACCTTGAAAACTCTGATCAGCCCCAAAAGCTGAATTCCTCTTAATTCCTTCTCAATGCTTTGTCTTGCTCCACATGGCTGTTTTATTTTGTCATGGAGGCACCCACAGAACAGACAGCAGCAACTACCTGAAAATAGTGGATTTATTATAAACAAAGTTGCCTGGCACTCCAACAGACCAAGATTAATTGCAAATTCAGATTTCAGTCAGGAATATATTACTACACAACAATTTCCTAAACTCTGGGGAATACTCTTTAAGGACGAAGAAAATGTGCGTGCACTCACTCATACAAGGGAAAATCTCCCACTCAGGGGTCCCCAAAATCAAGGAGTCACTCACCCAAAAGGGGGTGAGGATTTACTCAAGGATATCCTGAAGAAATGATTCACTCACCGAAGAGGGAGGTGAGGGCTCACTCAGTCCCAGGAAGTTTCCTTAGATGGCATCAGAATCCAAGAGGAGAGTCTTCGAGTGTGTCTTCCAGGAGGACAGACTCAATTAGGTTCTCCAGCACGGCTCCTTTTATACCCTAGTCGAGTGTGAAGTGTGGTCATTCTAATTAGTTGGGGGTAAACACAAGACAAAGGCAGGCTAATGGGATCCTAGACTGTGAGGCACCAACTAGTAGCTCTGAGGCATCGAGCTGATCTTTATCAGGTGTTTGTGCAAGCCCTGGTCTTTGTCAGGTCATTGTCAGGGTGGCTGTATCTGCCACATATTTTCCAGTATATTTTTATTGCTGACAATATATCCAGTACTGTGCCTTAGGCTTGCTGGCTTTTCCTGTCTATCCGGTGAACAGGTGCATTTAAAGAATGGGCAGAGTAGGCCAAAGCAAACAGGAAGAAAGCAGAAGTGTTCAGTAGAATTAGATTTGAAGGGTATGGGGGATAATATCAGGCTTGCCTATTGCAATCTGTGGGTGAAACAGCATGGTGAGAGGGGCAGGGTGGTAGCAAGGATCCTCAGCCTATTGCTCTGAGGTGTGCTGGGGACACTGCAGCACACTTGAAGTCTTATGGAGATGAGCTGGGGGCTCCTAAGGGAACAGGTGTTACTGGTTGGCCAAGGTTGGCCAATCACAGGACAGATTCTCCCTAATTAGCCCCCTCCCTTTCCCAAGAGAAAGGGCTTAAGAAAGACATAGGAAAAAGGTTGTGAGGCCTTTGTTGAGTTAAAACAGGTCTAATAACAACAAAAGATATTATATACAGAAAACAAAATATGAACAAGTTGATATAGGATCAGAACCGGTGCAATGAGGGGTAGAGTGGAGGTGGTGCTCAACCGAACCGCAGTTAAGGAAAACTGCAATAAAGGCTACCAAACTGTTTGTGGCAGTGGAGAAGGGCAGGTGGCAGCAGCAGCAACAGCATCAGTGGTTGCTGTCCATGCGGCAGGGCAGGCAGCGAAGCGCTGGCAGCAGCAGCGACAGCAGAGCACAGAGAGCGGCAGGTCAGCACAGCAGCAACAAAGCAGAAGACCATGCGGCAGTGGCAGCAGCAGTGGAGCACACAGTCCTGCTGGCACACCATTTTTAAGGAAGTGCCAAGGCATGCCAAAACTCCAGAGCCAGTAAGATGTGCTGGCCTCATGGGAGGAATATGCTATTGGCTGTTAGATCGGTCTATCAAAGATAAACTAATCCTGTTTATCTTAAACCAGGACAATAGGAACCAACAAGGAAACACCACGGAAATACCTCTAAGAAATTAAGGGGAGTTCCTCAAAGAAGGTGACATGGCTGACAGCCCAGCTGAAGTGCCTCTACATCAGCAAAGGAGAAGTGGGCCCATGTGAACCTCATGAGGTTCAACGAGGCCAAGTGCAAGGTCCTACACCTGGGTCAGTGCAGTCATCAGTATCAATATAGGCAGGGGGATGAAAAGATTCAGAGTAGCCCTGCCAAGAAAGTCTTGGGGGTACTGGCTGATGAAAAGCTGCATATGAGCCAGCAATGTGTGCTCACAGCCCAGAAGGCCAACCATACACTGGGCTGCATCAAAAGAAGCGTGGCCAGCAGGTCAAGGGAGGTATTCTGCCCTTCTACTCCACTCTGGTGAGACCCCACCTGGAGTACTTTGTCCAGCTCTGGAGACCTCAGCACAAGAAGGACATAGACTTGTCGAACTGCTTCCAGAAGAGAGTCACAAAAATGGGCTGGAACACCCCTCCTATGAGGAAAGGCTGAGAGATATGGGGTTGTTCAGCCTGGAGAGGAGATGAAGTTGGGTAAAGTAGGAATTAAAACTACTGGCTTTCAGGAAGTAGAGTTAAGTTATGTGATTAAAGACTGCTCTCTGCAAACACCGGAGGGCAAGAAACACTATGGCGGGCAGGGAAACCCCAATAACCCCATCAGAGACAAAATTCTTCTTACTAGAATTCATCCAAGCAGATCTCTGAAGAGGCCAGAATCCGTCTCCTTACATCTAAGGTCATTATCCTGCTTTTTGCGTTGTGCCCTCCTCTGAGGATCCTCAACTCCACTGTCTTGTGATCACTGCAGCTTATGCTGCTTCTCACCTTCACAGCTCTGAACAGTTGTTCCTCATTTGTAAGCATGAGGTTCAGCAGCGAGTCTCCCCTTGTCATCTCCTCTATCAATTGTATTAGGAACTTGCCATCAATGTACGCTAGAAACCTGGACTGCTTGTGCCCTGCTGTGTTGTCTTTTGAGCAGGTATTAAAGTGGTCCAAGTCTCCTATGAGAGCAAGGGCCTGCAATTGCGAAACTTCTTCCAGTTGCCTGAAGAAGGCCTCATCCACTTCTCTCTGCCCAGGTGATCCATAGCAGAAACCCAGACCCGTAGCAGATTCCCCATCCCTAAGCTCTCAACCGGTTCATCATCTGCCTCTGGGCAAAGGTCAAAGCATCCCACTGCTCTCTCACATAAAGGGCAACTCCCTTCCTTGCTCTCCTGGCCTCTCCTTTTTCTACTAAGCTCATACCCACCTGTGGCTGCATTCCAGCCATGTGAGCGCCACTACCACTTCTCCATGATCCCAAGAAATCATAGCCCTGCCACAGCACTCTGACCTCTAATTCCTCCTGTTTATTCCCCATGCTGCATGAGTTAGTGTACACCCATGACAGAAAGGCACCCAGTCATGCCTATTTCCCAGAAAAGTGACAATCCAGATGACCTTAGCCTGGCAAAGTAACTGTAATGTGTTTTTAAAGGGAATTTCTCAACTATAGAACTGCCTGTGGAGGCTTAATTATATTTCTAATTTGTTGTTGTTTTTCAGCTCAACTTGGAAGTCGTAAGATAGCAGAACAATCTCTTTAAGAAAAGACTCAGGAAAATGAAGCAACCTGTTTATAGACAGAAGAATAAATATGTTTTAATTTCCTGGGATTAATAAACAAATATGTTTTATATGCCAGGCGTAATGTAAACTACAGACACCACAAGGAAAATACCAAACAAACATCTGTCTTACTGCCCATTCATAGGCTAAAATGAGATATGAAAGAATCTGCATCTGAATCTACCTTGAATATTATTAGATGGAAGAAGGAATGATAATTTAAAGGAGTTTATTGAATTTATTTTATATACACGTATCTTAAGTAAGCTGTGCTGTTGTTTTTTTCCTTTTCTTTTCTTACAAAGCATAATAGAAAATTCTCTGTATGAAGAAAAAGGTTCAAGAGCAAGGTGGACAGCTACTTTTTGATGTGTTTAATTTCCTTTTCATTTAACTGAATTTATAATGCTCAATAAAAATTTGAGACTTTATTCTTCATCTATACTATGTATGAAATGCTTTTGAAAAAAAAGAATAGTTTAGAACTTCACTAAGTTCATGTTATTTTTGCTGTTCAAGAAATAAATCAGACTTGGTAGACGGTTGATAACAATATGTCACTAAAATGTAAAAACTTAAAATTCATATTATTTCAAATAAAGAACCATTTAATATGTACTACATTAGCAATAAATCATGAAACAATAAATTCACATGGCATTCATCAAGAAAAGGTATTTATAATTCAGAATATGTCTGCTTTCGTAGATGAATTCTGAATTTCACCAAGAACTAGATTTGTCATAATGGATAGGATGTATTTCTCTCTGTAAAGTTAACCAGCACTCAAATATGCAACAACACTTATTTTAATCACTATGTGATGGAGGAGGACAAAAATTATTACTGGAATGGGGACAATCCTGTCCACCAGGATTCTCCAAGGCACATACAAATCATACACAGATTTTCTACTTATGTCACAAATGAGCTTTTCTTCTTGTTACCTATATAACTCTTTAAATTAGAAAAAGAAATGCATGTGTTGAAGAGCCCTCAGTCTTACGTCTCACTTATCAAGTAGCCCTATATGAACACGGAATTTTCAGTATATTCTAAAGAAGAGATTCTCAATCAGACCTTACTGTAGTTCCAGCTGTAATGAATTGTCAGAGCAGATCTTAAAGACTTTGAGGAATTCTTCACATTCCTTCCATGACACCCTTCTCCTTTCCTGTTTTGTTTTGATATGCTTGAGGGTTTTGTTTGTTTTTGTGGGGTTTTTTAACAACATTCCCTGTATAGATAAACTGGAGCAATGTACGATGAATGATTTGGAAAATTTATGTAAACTCCATTTTTGACTGTATAGATTAAGAGACAAGCGGGTTAAAAAGACAGACTACTTAGTCTGAGACAACTGAGCAAACCATTTTCCCTGTTGAAATCTGAAGATAAGACCATCATATTCTATTCAAATTATCAAAATGTGAATGGAAATTGCCATGGTGCTTATCTCATCTGTGTTTTAATTCAAGCTTATGCCCACCTCATGATCTCATCAGAAGACCCTATGCCTGTCAGTTTGAATTATACCGTCTTCTATTAAAACTACTCTACCAGTGCCTAATTTGCCATTATATTTAACTCTCTGTACCTCTCTATTCTTTGCTTTCACAGTTATGGTTATTGTATCTCTTTACTGCATTTAGATTTTCTTCTGTATCTGATCTGCAATATTATTTTATGGTTTTTGTGATGTAGCTCACATGACCGATTCAAACTTTCTCATCACCCTCCATAGTCCCATCCTGGTTCATAGTTAAGTTTTTCATAAAATATGTATTTCTGGATACTGCTAACAGTAAACTGAGAAAAGCATCATTTTCTTCCCCAACCTCTCAATGCCTATCTTCCCACATATTGTTCTCTGATAATACCTGGAATGAACCTGGAGTACTCTAATTACTATAGTCAATCTATATTACTTGATTTAATCATGAGAAGAGGCTAAGCCGCATGATGATTTGCTTCTGTGCAACTCCATATAAATCAACTGGTGTTAGAAGAAAAGATTTCTCTTACTATTTTTCACTCTTGCTATATTTCACAGATTACCTTTCAGACAGAGCTATAAAACAGGGCTATTGGATGTAATCTTGATAGGTGAAATGGTTAGAGAGGCATAATACAAGAAAAAAATCCCCAAAAGCAGAGAAAAACCCCTGAACCTTAATTTCCAAACAGTAGAAGGTGGAGTTTAGAGAATAGAACTTCAAGATGATATTTCATACAACGGACTGTCGTGTAAACCACTTATTGCTTGGAACTTTACAGACAAACCTTAGAAAGACAAACAGATTTATTTCTGCAGTTCTCAGCTATTTCTCAGAAACATTAAAAGTCAGCGGAATATGAGATAGAAACCCTACAGTACTTATTATATATAGATATAATCTTGCATGGAAATGGAAACGTTTTGTTCAAACTTACCAATGCCGATAAATCATCAAATGCTCTTTAATTAAATTATTTAAAATTTGCACCTAGCCCAATTAGCAATACTATTAATTAATAGCATAATGATGGGTAATAAAGCATTGCTAATTCTGGTAAGGTGTGCTGGTTTTGGCTGGGCGAGCGTTAACTTTTTCCGTAGTAGCTTGTATGGGGTTGTGTTTTGGATTCGTGCTTGAAACAGTGTTGATAGCACAGGGACGTTTTTGTTCTTGCTGAGCAGTGGTTGCACAAAGCCTTTTCTGTCTCTCACACTACACTACTGGTGAGTAGGCTAGGCCTGCACAAGAATTTTGGAGAGGACACAGCCGGGACAGCTGACTGCAGCTGTCCAAAGGGATCTCCCATACCATATGACGTCATGCTCAGAAATAAAAACCTGGAGGAAGAAGGAGGAAGGAGGAACATTTGGTTTTATGGTGTTCATCTTGCCAAGTAATCATTACGGGTGATGGAGCTCTGCTTTCCTGGAGACGGCTGAACACCTGCCTGGCCATGGGAAGTACTGAATGAATTTCTTGTTTTCCTTTGTTTGCATGTGTGGCTCTTCCTTGACCTGTTAAACTGTCTTTGTCTCAACCCATGAGTTTTCTCACTTTTACTCTTCCAGTTGTCACCCAAAACTCACCAGGGGGTGCTGAGTGAGCATCTGGGTGGGGCTTAGTTGCTGTTTGGGGTTAAACCACAACATGGGCTTTGAACAAGTTTATAAGAATGCCATTAGGTAAACCAGTCTAGTAAGTCTAGCGATTACTTCTCAGTGTGACTGGGAAGCAATGTTGTTTTGGGCTGTACAGAAAAAATAAAAAAGATAATTAGATGGATCTTTTCTTCCAGTATTTACATTGCTATGATGCTTAGTCCTGAACATTTTTCCACTAACTTGTTACACTATATTATTTTTCATTCTTTCTTATTAGTTTATTATGCACTGATTTCCTAGATATTATGTTCATTTTGCATAATAAAATCAATAAAACTTACTGGACATTGCCCCATAATTGTTTGATATATGCCACCACTACAACTTGCTATACTGTTTAAATAACTGTCATTTGATCTGCTGTTTTAATATTAACATATGCAATCACAGGGGCTTTCTCAAGACATGCAATACTTCTTAATGATTGTCTATACAGTCAGGTGACACTCATGCAGGTAGGCTTGATGTCACTGAGGAACTCCACGGATCCTCATTGCATTCTTCATTCTGTCTTCTTTATGGAGAGTATCACCGTTCCTTTTAAGAAGACGAGATGTCTCAACAAAGGCTGCATGTTCCTTGATAGGAGCAGCTTTGTACTGCGTGTGAGAGTTGTGAAAAGTGAGTAAGTCACCCTGACTCCAACTCCTGACAAGCAAGAATTTCTGTGTCATATAGGAGTCATGCTACCATTTAAAAATAACAGTCAAGAATAATTTATAAATTGGAATGAAATTCTAATTGAAAAGTGGTCATAATGATCAAATGCCAAGGTGCCATGGTTTATGTGTGTCAAAAAGGGGCAGAAACTCGTTTATTTTTCCAGAAGGAAAAAAAAATCAAAACTAAAATGGCTCCCCAAAACCTCTTATTGTGTCAATAAATTTAGTCAAACATAAGGCCTTACATAAATAAAAAAATAATAGAAATAAAATAGTGCTATGTAAGTGAAAGACTGGCTTTCTCCTTATGTCATTTGACAGTTGACCTTAGGATAAATCCAGAATCGGGCTTCTGGCTGGATATCAAGAGATATCTGTTCCCCATTCCCACACCTACAAGATAGCTGTGGTCACCGTAACTACTTATCAATAATAACACAATTTGAGCAGGATTCAACAAGGAAGAAGACATTATTTTATCATAGTTATCTCATTTTTTATCTAAAACTTTTTTCACACTGTCTTAGCAACCGAAAATAATTCAGGTTGACTGAGGTTAGCTGCCACAGAAAATATTAAGGGATAAATCCTGGACATATTCTAGGGCTGTATTTAACTTAACTGACTTTATCTGCATTACAATGGTAGAAAAATAGTTTTGAAACACATTGAGAAATGGCAAAACAGAGGACAGAAAAGTATTAATACAAAAAGAAGTTTGCACTTATAAGCATTATTATAGTGAGAAAACAGAAGTTGAAAAATGATCCTTTATTAAGATATCAGGTGTGATTTATGATAACTCCCAGGATACATAATATTAAACAACAAAATTTTGTTCATAAAAGAAAAAAGGAGCAACAACATGTGGCTGTATAAACTGGATTTATGTGTTTGAAAGAGATAATTTTTACCATCCTGTACTGTAGAGAGAAGAGAATCAAGAATATCACATAGACACTTTTACAGTTAAAATATATATTAAAAATATGATTAACTATAGGCGCATTTGGAAAGAACTTTTAAAAAATGAACAAAGCTTAATTGTTTTCAGTGTCTCATGGAAATCAATGCAGTAAGAGAGCAGAAGAATCAAAGCTGCATGAGTAACAAACCCAGCGTGTGGTCTCAAGTCATTACAAACCCCATTGAGATCCCCCTTGGTGGTATTGTTAAATCTAAAACTGGATGGAATATATGAAATAATTGACTCTTGGTTGATTATCTATTTATAGGATCAGTTTCTTTCTGAAAACCTTTTTTAAAACGACAAATTTATTTGGACAATTGCAAACATCTGAATCCAAAGTTACTTCACGCAAAAAAACCTAGGGACAAGCCTAAAGAGAGGATGTGGCATTTAAGGGAACAATTTAAGGAAACAATTCTTAAACAAAATAGAGAAAAAATATTCCTGGTTTTAACTGATAATAGTCTATTAAAAACAATTGCAATTTTATGATTTGGATATGGCACAGAACAGGCATTGGACTAACATCAGATTGAGCTGTATTTATGTAAATATAAACCATAAGAAAATTAATGGACTTACACAACATGTTTCTAAAAATATTCAGACCAGTTTAAAGCTTTTCTCTTCTATGCTAGCTGAATAAATGAGAAAATATTCCTCTGAGAGATGGAAGCTGGATATTTGTAATGCCGTTTCACAATGTATCATTTACAGTCTTGACCCTGTGATATTGATTAGTTTTTGCCTTTTTTATTCCACGAATAATATGCCTGGACCTGACACCACCTTTTGTATATAGTGGGTTTTTTAAATAAAATAAGTTTTGTATTTTGGCTTTAGGGTTAGAAAGAGCTCAACTACATGAGTTTTACACTTTCTATGTAATAAAAAGGGAGTGTAATAGAAATTTAAGGGTTTGGTGGGAAGATTTATATATTGTGCCTGTGTTGGTGAATTAGATGGTGCGTTTTTCAGATTTTGTGGGATTATCTTTGTTTTAATGTTGTGTAGAAGATAATGTGTCAGCACATCTGAAGAAACATACTGGAAATTGCGTCAAACTTTATTTTGGAACAATAAAAACAATGTAAATCTAACTCAATTTTATTTAGATTTCTTCTCCCAGGCAGAAGTTAACTTTCCCTAAGGAAGTAATTATCTTTTTTTTCACTTCTTTGTTAGTTCTGATACACAAAGATATGGCTGGCTTGTTTGTATGAACTGAAGGAAACACACTGAATTTCAGTTCAGCCAAATAGACAGCCATAACCTAAGAAAAAGAACGCAGAACATAACTGTACTTACAGTTTTACTAGGGAGTTATAGACTCTGAAAAGAACTTAGCAGTCTTTGAAGCCAGCCAGCTAAACATGTACTCCTTATTCAGCATTATGGCCAAGACCAGTCCTTTAATCCCTACGGAAGCTATTAGTTGCAGCAAGAAATTAAAATTACTTCCATACTTCTGTAAGTATGACCAGTTTCTGTCCAGGTGTAGTGTCCATAATGTGTGTAGTATGTTGATAAGTTGGAGCAGGTTCAGGTATTGCCATCAGATCACTGAGAAATTAGAAAATGAGCTCTGTAATAAAAGGTCTTAAGGACATTAACATACGTAGTTTTTAAAAGAGAAAATATATTGATCATCCTGTTAGTGGTTTTTATTTGCCATAAACCTCTTACAAGGAAGGTTTCCTAGGTGTACATGCAGCAGTACAGGCTGGTACAGTGAATTTTCCTGAAAATATGTATTTTGAAGGAAAGTATAATATGCACAAAGTATAATATGCATAAATAGGACTAAAAGACCAAAGAATTAAAAAAAAAAAAAAATAGTGACAGATAGGAAACAGAGGTCTGTAAACAGCTCTTCTGCACCCTTGCATGTCCCTTTCTCAGTAAAATAAGGAGCCATCTAGGTTTCAGAAAACTCTGCAGCTCCCTCTGGTCCTTAGAAAGAAACCTAGCTGGCTGCCAGGTGCTTCTTTCAGACTCTTTTGGACTTCATGTGAGCTAGAAACTCTCTGCTTCTTGCTGTGATTCCCTCTCTAATGACCTCTCAGAAACAGCAGTGCAGTCTGGGAGCATTTCCCTGCTATGCAGGCTCAGTCACTTCCTGGGGACGGGGCACACCCTGTCATCCTTCCTGATTGTTCGCAGTGTTAAAGAAATGACACAATAGTCAGCTGAGAAGTCAAACAGGCCATCACACCAAGACTGAAGAGTTGTGACTAGGAAGTAGGTAATAGCAGACTGAAAATGCAGTCATACTTTAAACATGAGTACAGCAGACCAGTAAAATAGCTGGCCATAGGATAGTCTTCATATTTCTAAATTGCAAAATCAAGGTCTGGGACGCTTTTATATAATTCAGAGAAACTAATTATTTTACATTCTTTGACCTGTATTATGAGGAACTGTAAAGTTACATAATTTAAATAGCAAACTATTTAAAATATCAAAGATTATGATAGATTATTAACTGACATTTTTTAAAGTTCAGCTGTTGTCTTCAGTGCTTGTGAATTGCAGCAAAATCTTAAAATTCCAACTGTAAATACTTTCTCTAACCATTTACACAAGTTCATTCTGAAGGCTATAGACTACTGTTCTTAGTAATATTCTAATGCTTACTCTGAAATGGTAAGATGTAGCTAGAAACCAGTAAAGAACTCATCCCATAGACCTCACTGTATGCCACATCACATCAGTATATACTTTCTACATATAGCAATGAATTTGCTCAATATGTTCAAGTACTTGCCAAAATATTTGAGTATTTGAGAAGGCAGCTAAAAAATGCAGCAATAAATGAATCTTCGTTTTAAATTGCAGTATCTTATGAAGGGGAGAGACATAAAAAAGGTTTATATTTTTTGAGAGTCAACTTGTATGTTATACTACAGACACAAATTGTCCCCATGCAGCCTTGTAACTCTGTGTTATTACTTTTTGATGTACATGAGAACATAATTACCACAGTTTTTCCGTATTACACAACTATGCAAACCTCTGTGGTTGACATACATTTCTAATTAAAACCTCTTCCCTAAAATAGCTAATGTTTCATAACATATTTGAGTCCATCCAAGACAGAACCATACACATTTTCTTAGATGAAGCAGACTTCCTGATTACTAAAAGAATGTGGGGTTTTTTTTCCCTCTTTGAACATAATTTTCTCTAATTGTTATTCATTACCTTGCTGTTTAGGTAACAAAAGTCACAGAACAATGATACACAAAGTTTAAGCGAGTTTCATGATGGTAAAATCTGGGTGCATTTTTTTCAGGTGCTAATTACTTTGCAAGCAGTGAAGCTCCAATTTCTTATTTACTGAAAAATTCACTTTGCAGGAGTGCAAATGTTTCGTGGACTTTCTAATCATAAGACAAAATTGTTGTCCTAATATGCCACTTTAAATAAACTCCTTGTCAATGAGGGGTCTGGTCAATATCTGCTAGCCAGATAGTGAAAGGAAAAGAGAAATAAGCAAAGGGGTAAAGCTGTATTTTTATTTTAGGACTCCTGATGCAACTTTAAGCAAATGTTAAAAAAAAAAAAACAAACAACACCAAAAAAACCCCAAACCAAACTGACATGAATATCATTAGCGACTCTATGGATTTTTTTAATAAGTATCTTATTCAAAAATTCTCATTTTGGAAAGATTTTTTTTTTGCTCCAAAATCTGTGCTATCAGAATACCTCTTTTTAATTTCTTTATTTTTAATATATTTTTGTGCTTTTACATTAAAATATTATTGAAATGCTTGAAAATTTTATATTTAGTGGAACTTGATGTTCACTAACACCACAAGCATATTGACTAATGTAAAATGTTCATTTAGAGAAAAAGCAAGTAAAGAAAAAGCCTGATTCAAAATCTGTCATATCACTAACTTTGGATATTATCATTTATCACAGGAAGTAGCGGGGGGTTTTTTGAGGTGATGAAACACAGTTGGGGTAGATCTTTCCTACTTTGCAGCTACAGTTATTATGAACAAAACATACAACAGATTTTCTAGTACCAGCTTTCGAACAGGTACACTTTGTTTTCTTGCTAGTGATCACTATCTCCTAGGAGATGGATCACATTGTCGAAGAGTATGCAGAACTAAAAATCAAGACAGAAATTATTAACTGTCTGAGGCTGTTCTTAATGTCTACCTTCCCCCCAAGCAAAGCACAGAATCTGAATCATAAGAGCAAGAACATACACATGGAAAGACATTAAAAATTAATCGAACCATCTGTTTTGCATGTAACTGAATGAAAAAGTACCAGGATATCAGGAAATTCAAGTAGAAGAAGGAAAGAAAACCCAAAAATTTCATAAAAGCAATTAATAAGTAAGGAGAGTATTTACCAAGTCATAAATAGCCCCATGGCTTACGTAAGTAGCTCCGTGAGGCAGTACCACTGACACAGCAGGACTCTGGAGACTTCAGCACACTTCAAGTGTTGTAGGTCTGTTCCACAGCATCAGAGAACTGCGCTCATATCTCCTGCAACTGTGGCCCTCCTATACACCCACGTTTCTTGCGGTCTAGAAAATTCTCAGAATGGTTTGTTGAGAGCCACAGGCTCTGGAAGGCGCCTGCAAGGGGACCAAGACATTGAGACCAAGGAGACCAAGGCCTAGCATCGTAAGAAAGCTGCCAGTGAAATGTTAAGGAAAGCAGGATAGGTTTGTTTACAGGTTTTACTTCTACAAAAGTTAGTGGACTCTAGCGCATTCTCTCAACACATTTGTTTGACAAAACCGTGTTTTCCAGTGAAAAACTGCTCTATTTGGGGAATTCTTGGCTATGATTATTTAGGTCAGTTTTCAAGAAAAACAAGCACTTTAAATATTAGTTGGTCCACTCACTTTTTGATATATTTTGAAGTGCCTAAAGAATAAAAAGAAGCAGTTGTCAAATGTAGTGATGCATTATTATTATGGTTTTGAGAAAGTTTATACAAAGAAGTATGATTTTTCTCCTTTTTGCACTGAAGAAATTTTTCACTCAGTAGTAGTCCTCCTGAAGAATATTTTGTAAAACATGGTGGTTTCCCCCTTGTGTTAGTGTTGTGCCCTCTTTTTCTCTCTCACGCATACATACACAAACAAAGCCACATGCACATACATGCGCATGCACGCTCCTTCCCACTCTTCCGGAGGCTTTAATGACAACCAACCTTGTTCCAAAAGCCACCATTTTATAAGCATGATACATTTTCTTTTCCCCCAGAGCACCAACTGACTCAAAAAGGGCCCGCTTCAACATATCCGTCATTGCACTGCCTTGCAGTTCTGCCCACTTGCCTAGTTTGCAAAAGGGGAGGGTGATGAGAAATCAGGAAGGATGAGTGGGTGGCAAGGGTTGGTTTCTATTTGGAGCAAACTATTTGGAAAACTGTAGAGTTCTTTTATCTGTCAATGATATAACAGAGTCTGACATGCCTAGCAGTAGGCAGAAGCAGCTGTCAGTAGTAGTAAAATTTATTAGTATCTCTTTTTGTATAAGAGGACTGACAGACCAACGTGGGAGCGAAGGGGAAATCTGCCAAGTCATTGGCTTGCACCTCAGGCTCAGACTGCTGACAGCCCACTGTGGATTCTACACAGCATTAAATATGTATTGATTAATTCCATGGCACAGTCCACTGACTCCATTGTCATAAGGAAAATGGCTGAGGCATTGCTTCCTCCTCTAGCTGTGTCCCGCAAGTGTCCCCCACGCCCAACACAATGACTCTCAGTAGCCTCACCAGGAATAGCTAGAGTGGTCCACAAACAGGATGGCCCGGAAGAAGATATTTTGTGTGCATGTTGTAAAGCAAAAACAAATTTACAATGACAAAAAAAAGGTGCGATGAATAAAGTGATTTAACAAAAAACTTAAGTAATTATTACCTAAGAGTTATACAGTGAGAAAATCGATTTGATTGAAGACATTATGCTGCTCTTGTTTAAGACCTAGAGTATCATCAAAAAAAAACAAAAAACAAAAAGGAAATAAATTGTCCATGTTTAATAGATGAATATTAGGAAATGGCAGTAAACAGAAAATACCTGCTTTTTTAGTTCTTACTACTGCTTTGGGAAGTATCAGAAGGAAGGTGACTCAAGAGCTCTCCTCAGAGCGCCCCTATGTAGCACAACCCACAGGGACAAATCCAACATACACTTGTGGTAGCTACAAAATACTGTTAAAAAAGATGACGTTTATCATCATTGTTAAAAAAACAACATTTCCTCACATTAGTTCCTGCAATACATAAGTTATCTTTGTGGCTGTGTTTTTTGGGTGTGGGGGTTTTTTTGGGTTTTTTTTTTTTTTTTTTGAAGGAATTTTGGTTGGTTTTTTTCCTGTAGCTGTTCATGAAGAAAAAGTAACTATAGTAACTCCATGGTAACAACTGGTGAGTACCTCAATGTGTTATACTGAGGGACAAACAAAATACAAAAGACCAAGCTATTTTTAGGAATTTATGCCTCTAAGTATCATGAACATGATTGCAGACAAGAGCTGCTTCAGTACTTCAGGTTCCTTATCTTAGAGAGTTTATTGTGAGCCTTTTAAAAGTCTTTTCCATGCCACAGAGAAACAGAAGCTGAATTAACAACTGCCTCAACTTGATAATGAACCCAAAGAACAATTCCTAATGCAATCTATTGTTAATTGATACTGTGGTATTAATGTTGGAGAAAAAGGCATCAGTGATTTAGGGGAAGGTTTAAGTGGTAATGGTTTTGTTCAGAATCTCTGTGGTCCTACAGAGAGTGAAGTCTTATGCTGAAGTATTTTTGTAGAATTCTCTCCTTTTAATCTTCTCAGCTGGTAGAAAACATGCATCTTTAATAAGTACTGCACAAATCATAATTTTTTGTGGCTAAGATCTGAAAAAAGTTCATTTCAGTGAAATGCATGCAAAGTTTTTGCTGATCCTAGCAGATGAGTAGGATCAACTTCCACTTGCTGGACTTTCAGAAATAGGTATCTACATTAACATTTCTGCACTGGACTCTGTCTTATCCCAATGATAGAAAAAAAAGGTACTATTTGGTAATCTTCTAAATTAAATACATGAAGAAACCTGATTATAATTTAATTGGAATATTGGATTTGGTTTTCAAATTTAAAAAAAGCAAGCAATTTTAAAGCCTCTTTTTATGTTGAGTAACTGGTTCATATTTTGCTGCTCAACTTCATAGTTATGTAGACCTTAGAGATTTCATTAAACTTTCCTGGGAACATATTACTCAATAACTAATAATTGCAATTTCTTGCAACTTCCTTTGAAGTAGTTTGTACTGGTGACCATTCAATAGAGTGTTTGTTGCTTAAACTTTGATAAGTCTATTATCTCAGTTCCTGTATTGCTAGAGTTACATTATTTTCAGATTAATGTTAATTGATTTGCTGTACTGGGAATGCTGTACAACTTTCTTCTTACACTACATATGGGAAGAAAGAACTTTCTGTATGTGACGCAAAGCTGTCAAGTGGTCCCTGTCGGTGGGGGGAGGGGTGGGGTTTCTCCTGAGACATTTAATGGCAGTGTGGTCTCCCAATGAGCAGATTACAGATCATCCCATGGAAATGCTAGATAATCTGAAATGTATACTCTTAAAGACATGTAACTTTGTTCTCCGTATGTAGCATATTCCATAGTGACAGCTTTCAAAGGCATCTCACAGGCTGTGGAGTGTTACTGCCTAGGAGTAGAGGGAACAGCACTGGGAGATTGAACAAGACTGGTCACTGGATCACAGAGTCACAAAATCACAGAATTATTTTGGTTGGAAAAGACCTTTAAGATCATTGAGTTACACTGTTAACCCAGCACTGCCACGTCACCACTAAACCATGTCTAAGCACCACAACTACACATCTTTTAAATACCTCCAGGGATGGTGACTCCACCAGTTCCTTGAGAAGCCTGTTCCAATGATTGACAACCCTTTTGGTGAAGAAGTTTTTCCTAATATCTAACCTAAACCTCCCCTGACAGAACTTGAGGACATTTTCTCTCATCCTATCACTTGTTACTCAGGAGAACAAACTGACCTCCACATCTCTACAACCTCCTTTTCGGTAGTTGTAGAGAGTGTTAAGGTGTCCCCTGAGCTTCCTTTTCTGCAGGCTAAACAACCCCAGTTCCTTCAGCCACACCTCATAGGACTTGTGCTCTAGACCCTTCACCAGCTTCTTTGCCCTTCTTTGGACATGCTCCAACACTTCAGTGTCCTTCTTGTAGTGAAGGGCCCAGAACTAAACCTGGGATTCAAGGTGTGGCCTCACCAGTGCTGAGTACAGAGGGGCAACCCTTTCCCTGCTCCTGCTGGCCACACTATTTCTGATACAAGCCAGGATGCCATTTGCCTTCTTGGCCACCTGGACACACAGATGGCTCATATTCAACCAGCTGTTGACCAACACTCCCACGTCCTTTTCCACCAAGCAGCTTTCCAGCCACTCTTCCCCAAGCCTGTAATGTAGCAGGGGGTTGTTGTGATCCAAGTGCAGGACTCAGTACTTGGCCTTATTGAACTTCATATCATTGGCATTGGCTCATCAATCCAGTCTTATCCAGAACCCTATGTAGAGCCTCCCTACCTTCAGGCAGATCAACACACCTGCCTAACTTGTGTCATCTGCAAACTGCTGGGGGTGAACTCAATCCCCTCATCCAGATCACTGAAGAGAAGAGGCCGCAACAACTGAGCCCTGGGGAACACCACTGTGACTGGCCACCAACTGGATTGATCTCCACCACTTCACCATTCACCACCAGTCTTTGGGTTCAGCCATCCAGCCAATTTTTTACCCAGCAAAGAGTATGCCCATCCAAGCCATGAGCAGCCAGTTTCTCCAGGACAATGCTGTGGGAAAAAGTGTCAAAAGCTTTACTAGAGTCTAGGTAGACAACATCCACAGCCCTTCCCTCATCCACTAAGCAGGTCACCTTGTAATAGAAGGAGATCAGATTAGTCAAGCAGGACTTGCCCTTCATAAACCCATGCTGACTGGGCCTGATCCCTTGGTTCTCCTCTACGTGATGCGTGATGACACTCAGGATGATCTGCTCCATAACATTCCCTGTCACTGAGGTCAGACTGACAGGCCTGTAGTTCCCTGGATCCTCCTTCCATCCTTTCTTGCAGATGGGCATCACATTTGCCAACCTCCAGTTGACTGATACATCCCGTTAGCCAGGACTGCTGATAAATGATGGAAAGTGTCTTGCTGAGCATTTCTGCCAGCTACCTCAGTACCCATGGGCAGATTCCATCCGGCCCTATAGACTTGTGGACATCTAAGTTGTGCAACAGGTCACTGACTATTTCCTTTTGGATTATGGGGTCTTCATTCCGCACCCCATCTCTGTCTTCCAGCTCAAGGTGCTGGGCAGTCAGAGAACAACTGGTCTTACTATTGAAAACTGAGGCAAAAGAAGGCATTGAGTGCCTCAGCCTTTTACTCATCTTTGGTCACTATGTTTACCTTCTCCATCCCACAGAGGATGGAGATTCCCCTTAGCCCTCCTTTAGCTGTTAATGTATTTATAGAAACATTTTTTGTTGCCTTTTATGGCAGTGGCCAGATTAAGTTCTAGTTGGGCTTTGGCCCTTCTGATTTTCTCCCTGCACAGCCTCACAAAATCCTTGTAGTCTTCCTGAGTGGCCTGACCCTTCTTCCGTAGACTTTTCTTCCTGAGTTTCAGCCAAACCTCTATGTTTAGCCAGGCTGGTCTTCTACCCCAACGGCTTGTCTTATGCCAGCTTGTTCTTGAGATGTTTTGGGTAGAAACTGAAGTTGGAGAAATGGAGGGAGCAAGGTCATTTGGAAAGGAACATGCACAGTAAAGTAAGGGGGTAAGGTGATAATAGGGGCTCACATGTTAGCAGTTGCTCATCAGTACCTGTGTCTGGCTGTGCCCTGAACATGATTGGCATAGTTTATCCTCTTCTTCTTAATAAACTCTATTTCTAACTAATTTCCTGGGTGAGGGATTCTCCATTGTCTGTTAGTGTGTGAGTGGGTCTGTGTGCCCGAATGGGACTGTGGATCAGAGCGGCCATGTGTCTGGGAGTCAGCAACTGGAGAGACCTGGGTGTGTGTGCATGGTCTGGGTGCTTATGTCAGTGTGTGAGCACAGGGAAACATCAGACTGGAGTATCCAGTAAGCAGGATAGGAGACTTGGTTATCAGAGGTGCCCTCATTCTGGCTTGAACACTGGAGAGAACCAAAGGTCTGCTTCTTAGCTGTTGCAGGGCCCAGGAGGTCCAAACAATGAATTGGTGAGAACATGGGGTCTGGGGTTCACCTCCTGGTGAAGCCATAGTTCTGGCCAGCTACAGGAAAGACCTGTTTACATGTGTCCATGCAAGTGGGAGAGCAGGGGATGCAGGGGCCTGTTGCTGGGTCTCGTAAGGCCATTTACTGAAGGCATCCACATTGATCCACATTGTATATATTTTCAGCTATATATATAGATACATATATATATATATACACTGCTAATGGGCTTTTATGCTGAAAGAATGAACAGTATGAAGCTGTTGGTGCTGTCTGCATTTAAGCAAGTGCTGTGTTTTCTGTCTCTGTTGACCGGTGCATCCAACCATGTGTATATGCACTGTGTGTGTGTACGTGTGCCTGTTGGGAACACTCATTCAGCTTCACTCCCAGCTGGACCTGGGGACACGGAGCTGTGGCAGCCTTGCCTCTGTTGGAGTACCAGATTCAGCAGCTTCTAACAGTTAAGACCCATGGGACAAACGTACAATTTAAATGTTATTGCATTCCTTCCAAGAAAAAACAGAAGAAGTTCTTGTAAATTGATTTGACATGGATGCTGAGAAATTTTTGCTTAACCAGAAAATCTCTTTTGTAAATAATGACTTCAGAGACCTTGAGGCAATTTATAGCTTGCTGAAATACACTTAGAAACAGGAAAAGGAGTGTTAGATTTAAAGTAAGATGTTAAGGTTCCAGGAACCCAGTCCATAAAGGTATTTAGTAGTTAAGTTTTACTTAGGGGACTCAATGTAGACATCAGTTATTGGGGAAGACAAGGTATGTATGCCCTATCACTGATCAGACTAAGTCTCCTTAGGGTGAGTGGGCATTTGTCTTGGGAAGACTTATTTCTGAAGACAGCATTCAAACAATCAGCTAAAATAAGGCCTCATGGCAACAATGTATACGTACTGCCCATTTTAATTTCTCAGAGCTTTGTATGGAGTTTGAGATCAGCAGCTATTTGACCTCGGAGTTATGACAGCTTGTCTTTGTAAGAGGATGCAGACCATTTTCTGTCATTTTCATGATAATGAACTCCGTCTGGGCAAATACAGTCTTCCTGGTAAGGTCCCCATGTGCCGTTCAAGAATCCATGTGTATACAAAGACGTCTTTCTTGTATATCCTTCCTGTTGTTTTCCTATCCAGTGTAAATAATTCAGGCTAAAACTGCTGGTTGTGTATAAAGAAAATTTAAGAGAAAGATCCAAGCTGTCTGAGGTGCTTAGATGCTCAAGGGATTCTTTAATCATCATCTGAACCCTCTGAGACACAGGCAAATAACCTACATCCCAAGTACAATGCACCATCATTCCCAAATGTATACAATATTTTATGAGCTTACACCAAGTGTGACAATTTCAGTGCATATAAAAAAAGTCATGATTGAATAACCCTTGAGACCCACCCTACATTTTCCTTCCATGAAATTATTGCAATGAGAATACCCAGCTATATCCTCTTCAGACTTTCCAAAAAAAGTATTTTTTAAGGATGATTTTTACAATGGAAAGTCTCTGCACAGCACTGCTTTATTAGTTCTCTAGCACACTTTTATCAGCTTCCTCCTGAGAGCAACTCTATTACCATTTCTCTTTGGAGGAGTGCAACCTTTCCTTATAATCCTAAGGTCACACAGCTCATTTGAGTGCTTAGCTCAAAAGGTGGTATCTCTGAGCTGAGTCTTTAACTTTGCTGTGAAATAACCTTATCCTTAGTGATTGGCTGATGTGAAAGGGGTTCCCTTTCCAGTCAGTTCTGGGTATCTCCCATAAATGTAGGGAAACTTGTAAACTTCATTTACCTACCTGCAGATAAGGGGTGATATGTTTCAGTAGGACAGGACCAGAGATTTTCAAAGGGAAAGGAAGTTCAGTATCTGTTAGGGTGATCATCTCTAAGTGACACCCCTTGCATTCTTCTTTCCTGGTTGTCAGCCCCCACAGCTGTCACTTGGTACTTCTTTCACTTTTCCTTGCTGTACATATGGTTAAACTGTGCTGTTGGGTTTTATCACCCGTGTTCATAGGTTGTTGGTATCTCTCTTTAGATCTAGAATTTATGCAGTCAGGCACATTTCTCTCTTGTTGCTTTTGATGAGGTAACTTTTACCATTCTGTGGCTATTACTGTCAAAACACTAAACTGAAGATGTCGTTCTGGTAGGAGACATAGAAGGAAAGAGAGGGAATTCCTGAATTTTTAAAACCTGTGAGATCTACCATGACATTTGTGTTTAAGATTCAGAGTATTGCTGATCTCCTAGTTCCTTGGAGGAATTAGAAACAAGCCCAGTTCTCCTGCTTTCTTCAGCATACTTACCTGACGGTGAGAGTCTGGAATGTTCGCAAATAGCTTGATACACATTTTTCTTCTTTTTTACTTTCTTAAAATGAGAATATATCATTTGAGATACATTATATTCATCATTCGAAGATATTGCAAAATTGGTGAATGTTTCCAGGTTAAAATTAATGTTTTTCCCACTTTTCTGTGCTTTTAAATGCCACGTAATTTTTTATCTATTTCTGTTAAATAGTTCTTAATCTTTTTCAGGGTGCATCCCTTCCTATCCATCTTGCCTTGCCTTCTTTTCATTATTTCCTATTGTGAGACTCCCTGGATAAGGATGCAGCTTAGTGTCTCAATGATAGAAGAAAGGTAATCTACTTTACAGGTTTCAAGTGTTCACTCCCAAAAAAATGATATTCTGACACAAATTAAAGGTGGTCAGAAGTTCCTATGGTAATCAGAGGGACTAATTTCAGCTCTTTTCTTTCCTTCTGCTCTCACTTTAGAGGGACTCGACAGAAGGAGCTTACAGCTCCTGATAAAACAATTTGCTATTCTTTTCACTTTAGCAAACCAGAAATGGTATGTAAACTATAGTTTAGAAAACTCTATTTAAATCCTATGTCCAAAGTAATCCCTGAAGTTTCTGTAATGAGTAATTCCAGATTTTCTACCTCACACTTCTATGAAGTGAAGGGACATACCAATTCATGTACACCATCTCGTGTTCTCTTGCACTGTTTTCTACATGACAATACAGAAGTTTGACTCAATAACCCCGAACTGATAATATAAAGAAAAAATATTTTAAAAGAGTTCCCATTAATAATGTGTATGAACAGCTCTTTTAAGCAGTTATCGTTTCAGCCACTTGAGTGCTTTGATGTTTTTTACGTTTTTGAGATTGTTTATAACAGTGCTAACAGAATACTTCAAGCTCCAGATGAAGAGTAAGCCTGAGGGCCTAGTGACAGAAAGCTTGTGAACTAAAATTAACATACTGCGAAGCACATGCTTGCCATCATTTAGAACTATAGTGAACGAACAGTTACCCATTAAAAGTCTATGTCAATACATAAGGCATTTGTAAAGGCTTCATTATATTTTGGATCAAACCCAGCAAAATATTGCTGGCATAATTTCACAGTCTTTTAAAGATTCAAAAGTTCATTTCAAAAGAAATTCTTAGCAAATTAAAAAAATCCTTGCTTAAATCTAGAGCAATTATCCTTTAATTTCCATTCTTTTTTTCCCATTACTGTTTCTGTTCTTTACTATAATCTAAAATAAAATATAATATTTTAATCAATTAAACATTTTTCTATTATAGGTTTGATTACGTCTGCATAATTTTTCCATCAAAAATCTGCGCATTTTTATTCTTTTAATACACAATTTATATAATCATTGAACTAATGTTGGTTCTTCAGTGTGTTTATATTTTGGACATTTAATCCATTCAAGTAATATATATATATATTACTTGATACAGATTACTGATATGTATAATTTGTATATCAGACTGAGCCTAAATTTTAAACTATGTGTTCATAGTTCATAAAACTTCATTACAATGCATTTTAAGATCAGCTAAGCTGATGTTGTATATTTCAAAATCCCATTGACCTCCTGTATATCAAGGTCCCTAATGTGCTCACATTTGACTAACCACTTTACATACTTTCTAGGAAAAAATAGCAGCTGCATGCTGTAGATCAAGTGAAAGATCAAGGGTGCCACCAGTCCCCCAGAATCTTTCTATGATATGGTTTCATTTATACAAGGTATGCCAAAGTGATCATAACCTGCAATACAAATGCTCTGTGCAGACTTCTTAATCACGACTAAAAGATCCTTTCATAACCGTAAAACAACTCATTAACATGTGAGCAAGATTAGGTTTCTGAGAAACAAGATTGTCTACATAATTTTATATTCGTTACCTCTGGCAAATGTTTTCCCTTAGATAATGACTAGCCTCTGATATGAAAGAGGATGGAGAAAATAACATAAAATAAAATCTATTTGACCAACTTTGCATCAAGAGAAAAATGATTTCTTAAACTTACAGACAACTAGAAGTCTTTAAACAGGAAATTTATTCACCATAATTACATTCATGCAAATCAGTGAATATCTGATTCATAGGTACAGATGTACGCAGCTGAGGACCAGGGGATGGTCACAACCAAGTACCCAAATCCCTTGCACCTTTAAACATTTTATTTCCTAGACTGGAGTAAAACTTACTCTTTGATAAAGAAATCTAATCTCTCCTAAGAAGATTTTGGCTGAAAGTAGCACTAGCTCCCTAGCACTCTATTTAATATCTAATTACCTCACAGCTAGGAAATTACATCTTATTTCAAGGTTGAGTTTGTTTAATTTTATTTTCAGACCCTGGATCTTGTTATGTGTTTGTCATCAGCTGTGAAGAACCTCTGTTCATTAATATTTTTTGCCATGTGTTTCTTTGTTTAGCTATTGAGTCACCTCTTGAAGTTCTCTTTGGTAGAGTTGAATTTTTTAAGACTTTTAATATTTATTTACCAGTCTAAGGACTTCTTCTTTTCTAATATTTATAAATCATTCTGATATTCCATATTTCCTTTAAAGAATGGGCATAAAAATGAGACACAGCATGATATTCCTTCAAGTACAATAGTTTTGCTACAAAACTACCAAAATAGGAGCATTTCCCTGTGTATAAATTTTACTCCTACTTTTCTATAGCCAAGAAGAAACATATCAACAAACAAATAGTTGGCAAACCTCTATGCATTTCAACATAAGGACTGATTTCTACCAGAACCCTAGATGATGACCAGAACCCTGATGGCAATAAAACTATTGAAGCCTGTCTGGAAATTGCTGCAGGTAAAGACAACTCAACTGGTACATCTCTGTATAATGTGGGATGGCAGATTCCAATCATTGAACACAATTGTCAAATTGTTAACCTACTTAGAACATAAAACCCAATGACAATAAAAATTATGCTTGAGGGTTATTAGCAGCAGTGAAAAAGGCTGTTTTACAACTAATGCTGATCTTCGGTAAAGCTGCATAAAATCAAAAGCATGTGAGTTATTTAAAGGATATTCAACAGAATGCAACAGACATCACAGCTCCAGTTTTTATATTAACCCTTTCAGTGTTTACAGCATCTCACTTTGCTGTTGAATAATTTTGTTAGGTTGAACTTCAATAATTTCACCAATAACTGAAAAAAAAATGAAATCATAATTACAACTTCCTCTTTTCTTGAACAAATGATAGTACATATTCTGTAACTGAGATTGTGACTATAAAGGGTCCAACTTCAAATTGTGGAATGCATTTCAATTTGCTTATTACTTTGCCAGAATTTAATCAGTTGAACTGACATTTTCTGTGTGTGATCTCTAGCACAAACTGTTACAGGGAAAAAAAGAAAGAAAAAAAGAAAAAAAGAAAAAAAGAAAATCAAAACATTTCTTCATCTTGTAAGCTCATTATTACTGAGAAGAAAGAGAGAAAAAAATGTATTTATTCCCAATATTAAATTTCTTACATCTATACATGGATTTCAAGCACATCTGTACTTTTTGTCTGGAATGTGTCAGGGGATATCTCTAGTGCAAAGAATATATCTCTCAGTGGCGCACCTACCCAATTTCCATCAGTTACAAAGGTCTGAAAATTGTTGCTTGCATATATTCCGTAAGAAAAAGGTGATCAAATTATCTGATAATTCAGTCAGTTGAGCAAATTCTGGCTTCACTGACCTTCACCAGAACAGGGCATGCTCTCAACCATTGCGAATCTTGAGTTCCAGCAGAGCTCTAGCAGTTAACAGACATGTATTGAGGTTGCAGAATGATATGTTATGTTGGAAATCCCAGAGGAAACTAAGTTTTTGGCTTGCTGCTATGACTAGTGACAGACAATTGACAGCCATTTTACTAAAGCGCTTATACCCCTGCATTATTTGGAGGGAAAACCTTTATTCAGTCTACGCGATAATTAAGAATGAGTATAACATCATTGCAGTTGATAGGGAAAATGTCACATTGAAAGCTTAACTTTAAAGCTTGTTGATGACCTGCACAGTAAAGGAGCTGTCAGCATAAGTCTGGGATGGAATGTGCTTTTTCTATTTTTCCTTAAACAAACTGAACTAGGAATTTGCAAACCAGAAAAAGTATATTGAAAGAACATATCAGCTACAAAGTGTATTTCAGATATTTAAGGATGCCAGAATTACTGTTTTTAAGACATTAATAACTGCCTCTCCCTGGGCAGGGACTTTATGAAGCAATCTCTAATTCAATATTTCATTTTTTCTTCTACTTCGTTGACTGACCTCTGCAATTTGCAATATGTGGCCTAGGTAGCACAAGAGGGAATGGCACAGACACCCAGTATTTTTTAATTTCTTCTTTTTTTTTTTAAATGTGCAACACCTCCCTTGTATGACTCACCACCCCTTTGGGAACAGAACACCAATGCTATGATATCTTACTATTAAAACAATAAACCATATTAGTCTTGCTTCTTTGTTCAACTTTGTTGAATTTAAAATGAAGGAGGCATGTAAAAATGAGACAGGCTGAAACGGGATTTGAAGAAGTTACTTCGTGTTGGTCTGCTTGTTACACATCCAAAAGAGAATATCTGTAGATCCTGAGAGTTACTCTGTTGTACCGTAAAAAGCAATGTGGTGGTGACTGCAAAATGTAGACATTTTTGACTGACTTTTATGGTATTATGTAGCACTAGCTGACACCTTTGTCTAAATAAATAAATAAATAAATAAATAGCGTGAATAGTTGAATCGTGTGTTTGAGTGAATAAACACAATGGACAATTTCTCCTGGGGAAATACTGAGGTTCAGTCAAAGTTAGTAAGACTTTTTAACAGATACCTAAAATTGAGTATAGATTTAAATTAAAGTCTAGGTATACAAAGATTATTGTACAGATATAAGCGTACTCATCTGTGTTTAATGAATTAATATATGGTAAACATCACATGTATCCACATGTAAAATGTAAAATACTTGCTTGCTAACAGACAACTTACCTTGAAACAGGTGCAAAAACACAAAGGAAATATTGTTCCTTCCAGTATCAGTGTGAATATCACTGCTGAATTTGTCACAATCTGATCAGGTCTTTTATGGGATGCATTTACCATCATGACTTCACTTAATTCCTATCCATCTGAACTAACCATAACTGAAATAATATTCCAGTTTGAAAGATAAATTATTTGTAATCCTTTAATAAAATATTGGTATATCTGATTTAAGTAATAAAAACTAATTGTTTATTTAATATCAATGAACAGAGAGAATATTTTGTATTCACTACCTCTAAGAGGCCAAACATTTCATGGGACCAGTCCAATTTTTCTTTTTTTTTTTTAAATTTTTTTACAATATTGACATTGCTATTAATCTAGCAGCAAACTACCTTTCTCCACTTCTCCAAATGGCAACTGATGCCATCATTCTCCTGGAAAAAAATAAAGATTGAAATTAAAGGCAGTGAGAAAGAAAACATTTAGAAAACAAACATGTAGAATAACTTCGAGAAATAAATGAAGGCCGACACCATAATGATGGTTTTATGTGCTTTCATCTTACATTTTTCTGATCTTCTTGTTTGTTTCTTTCTTTACAAAGCCATATACACAGTATTATTCTCATAAATCTACCTCCAATGCTTGATTTTTATCTACCAAGTAGACATAGATGCTATTGACTTGAGTGCTGCTCTTCAACGTTTCTGAAATGACATTTTTGTTAAAGCACTGGGAATTTTTTTAAGCACTAGATTGCAAAGATTGTGAGAGTCTGGCCTTCATACAATCATTTTCTTTACTAATGAATGTCAGGAGCAGGCACAATGACTGATAGTCGAGAAAGCATTTGCGTAGTGAAGCAAGTTAAATGAAAGAAAAACAAAGCAAAAGGAAAGCGGCAGTACATCCAAATGGGAAACGGCAGTGAGAAGCTGAAATGAAGGAAGGTGAGAGTGACAATCAAGGCCACAATGAAGAGACTTCTGGTGAACCCTGCAGCTAAGTATGAATTAGAAAAAGGTAAAAATCTCCACATAAACATGACACCTAAAGCCCTAGGCTGCTACAATACAAAGTCTGTATAATGGGTTTTACGTCTATTAGGTAAGGAATGTGGAAGTCCTCTGGATGACTGCAATGTAGATAGAAGCCAACACAGACAGGTTTTTCCTCTTGGCTTAAAAATGTGGGCAGAGCAAAAGAATGCAACTGGAGGTGTAGGAAATCAAATTCTTTACCAGCATGTCTTCAGATTTGAAAAGGCAAGCTGTCTGGCTTATGGGGAGCCACTGCAGCTCAGCGGCCACAAATGACATGGTGTTGCTCTGGCAAGAGGCTGGTAATAGGCTTCAGGGGCAATTAGGGAATGAAATTCATTGGTAAACATGAGCAAGTAAATTTAAATTGTATATGCCTAATATACAGTTATAAGATTCATTTATCCATTCACAAATTGGAATTCAGTCTGTTTGGCAATTCTATGAAACTTCTATTTCTTCCAGAGTTGATATGAACTTTCATTTGAGCTGAAATGTGCATTTTTATGTTTTATACTCAGTCAAATAAGCATATTTTTAACATTTTGCCCTACCAAAAATCTCTCTAAGCTATTTTCTATTAGTACTCTTGAAAACAGGTTATCCAGATTGCATAGAAAATAAACTGTTGTGGATTTCTTCCAGTTCACGATGGAGCTCTGAAAAAGGGTGTCTTTTAACTTGTCAAAATACAAATGTAGGAAACATTAATTAAAAATTAAAGAATTGAAGGAATATGAAAAATTATCCATAAAGGAGATGTAGACAGCTGTGTGATTATTTCCCTTATTTGTAAATTACCTTTTGTATAAGCCAAATTCCAGCCCTTATTAAGTGTGATTTATTTCCACCACAAAGAGAATGATAAGTTATCCCAGTTTTGTAGAAGGATATACCTTTGGGAATATAATGAGAGTTGTTCTTTGGAAGAAAAATACTTGAATAAGGTAGGGGTTTTGGGGGTTTGTTTGTCCTTTTTTTTGTTTTGTTTTTTTTTGTTTTTTTATTTTATTTTGCAATGAATCTGTGAGCGGGAGAACAGAAAATGCATGTGTACTACTTATTTATTTTGGCAAATGGAAGTTTCTTGGAAGACCATCTGGATACCCAGAGTTACATTAGCTCTACAAGTCCCTGTTTCTTCATGGGGACTCGAAAGCTGATGATGAGTTTGTTTATGCTAATATCCCCTTACTCACCTTGCTGGTAGTATAAGAACAAGTAATCTAATACTATGCCTTTGACATAATTATTGGAATATATTTAAAATTGATTCTGCTATTTCCAGAAATTTAGATTTATAATCTTAATAAATAAATAAATCCAAAGCTATGCACAAGAATCAGTACTTACTTTAAATTACTTATTTTTTTAGTCTTTACCCATCTTATATTACTCTTCTTTTGTGTTTCTCCCAGTTCATCTCTTTCCCATACAGCTATGTCGATTGTACTGCACAAGAGTGCAGCTATTGAACATTTTTTCTTTGATCCTTTCAACACAGTGGAAAAATGTACATTCCTTCCCAACAGCATAATTGTCTTTTTTTTTAACTCAGCTCAGTGTGTGAACTAAAGCTCCTGTATTTTGAGCAGTTGACAAAATGAAGATGAAATGTCTATACATCTTTCTCATTTTTCTTTACAATACAGATAATATTAGCTGAGGAGATCATACAACAAACTCTATAACTGCAGAATAAACTAGATCCCTCTTAAATGGCACATCCCAATGGAAGCAGAATGTGCCAATTAAATGATCATCCCAATTACAAGAGGCTCATGGGGATACATTGTGCTGGTGTGGTTTATAATTGCTTTCATTTCATGAATTGATTAAAACAAGCAACAACATCAGCTCCCCATCTTGATTACCTAATAGAGATGATATATTTTGAATCCATACAGGGATTCTTACTTCTGTCTGTGACAAAAATAGTGGAACTGATTATACAGTATGTGCCAAAACAAAAATTAACATTTTTATTCCCATGTGGCTCAGCTGAATTCTTTATGGTTTGCTGATGAAAATTCCATTGTCTGAGTAATATATTTTAATATCTGTGAAAGAATTAGATATTGAGCTCCATCTTGATCCTAGAGGAATTAATGTATTTACTCTTGAACTGAGAGCAAAGCTCTGTGTGTGTTTTAAACACAGAAGATGAAATCACTGACCAAAATCATGAGACCGTTGGAAGCAGAATTTTATTTGATTCTGAAAATAACCGTGGAACTTATCACCTAAAACCAGAAATAAAACAATATACCCTGTCTTCAAGTCAGACCCCTGTTTCTGGAGAAGCGTAGAAGAGCTGTGCACTCTTGGGGAAAAAAGTAATTTTCTCACTGTTAAACAAGTGTTACAGAAGATGTTTAAATGTATGTAATACTGTTTTACTGGTTTTTACCCTTTAAAAGATGAAAAGAGCTCCCCCCCAAAAAAAGGAAAAACCCCAAACAACACAGATATTTTTATATGTTTTCATGGTTAGAATAATTAAAAAAGTCAGATTTGTTACAGAAATGGGCAAGTGTGATTGATGCAAGCTAGTTATCTTACTGAATGGTTTTGGTGGTATGTTACTAGATACTCTGCACTCCGGAATCTCAAACCCCTGCATTAGAGGAAACTTTAAAATATAAACAGTACAGTACTCATCACCTTTCTCTACCTTCAAAACAACCCAGGAGCTAATCAGAAGTTTCTACACTGATGACTTGACATTTCTCTTTTTTTAATAGATATATAATTTCATTTTTGGGCACTGTCTTAATTTTAAATGACCTTTAACATGGTTATTAAGATCGTTATTAAATCTTTCCATTAACTCCAAGGAACTTCAAGATTTGAAATAAGAACATACTTTGGAGGGCTACATAGGTCTTGGACCCTAAGCTTACTTTTATGTTTTAATATATTATGTCTATGAATACATAAGAAAATCTATACTTACTTTTACAGTAGCTTTCAGATCACTGAATATAAAAAAATTTTAATGGAATAGGTATCGATAGAATAAGTATCAATAGTAAGTGTAAAACAACATGAATAAAACAGAAGTGATGATCAAAGACTAAGGAAAATTATTTCCATTGCAATTTTACATAAGTAAAATTCAGTAAAACATTGAGATAAGGTGGAAGTGACACATAACACTATGACTGCAAAGGAGAGGCTTGTGCTGATATGGATGAGAATGTGCAGGGGGAATATGGAGTGAGCACGTAGACAAAAGAAAGATTTAGAAGAAATTATGAGACTAAATCCTGCCTACAAAAGTGCGTTCTCACTTTCACAGGACTAGCATTCCACCCAAACTCTGTAAAAGTGGGAGACATCACTGCAAATTCCCATACCCATCTGTCCTGCTTTGAACTAGAACAGAACTAATTCTGTTCAGTGATTTTACTCTTCAGCTCAGTCTCTGCTAAGTGACTGCACTGTCTGAAGTTAACGGCACATTTTTGCAGACAGTGTTGGCTTCTAGGAGTGACAGCGCTTGATGTTTGCAGTTACTACTAGGGATTGGTGTGTAGAAAGGGTCTTGCTCATCCTCGCTCCTATGCAGACCAAGGTCACTGCTAAATCCTGTGTATCACGTTGGGGTGCAGTAAGTGAGAGGCTGCACCTGTGGGGAGGAGCGGACAGGACAGGTGACCCTAAACTGACCAGCAAGGTGTTCCATCCCATAGACGTCATATTTGGTGTAGAGCTGAGGGATCACAAGGGTCAAGCTCTCTTCTTCAATGGCCGGTGTCCGAGAAGGACTCTGTCCATTCTGCCTTCAATCCCAGTCTGTGCATTCCTGAATCCAGTTCCAGAATCCAACTCCTAAATCTGGTTCCTGTCTGCTGCTGAGCCCAGTCTGGGCCTTCCCCAGTGTCTGCCATGCAGCATCAGTGGTGATGGTGACATGATTGGTGTGAGGGGGGTTGGGTTTGGTATTGATTTTGTAGATATTTGTATATCTATCATTTGATTATTATTATTTTAATTAAAGCAGTTTTAGTTTTCTTTTCCAATCCATAAATCTCTCTCCCTTACTTCCTGTCTTTTCCCTTTTGGGAAGGGAGAGGGCATAATACAGAGCATCTGTCATTCGGCTAGTGGCCAGCCCAGCCCTAACCGATGATACCATCCTAACACATTTACTTGCAGGTAAAGTCCTTCACTGCCACTTACCCTTATCCTTCCTACATATACCTACAATAGATTGGCAGAATTATTTTATCTTCCTCCTCTTTGTGGATCATCATTACAGGCTGCTGTACTTCCTTCCCTAGCTTTCCATCATTTCCTTTTTAGGAGACTCTCCTTTCATGAACAGGAATCCAAGAATAACTGCTCTTATGTTTAGACCTCAGCAGTTTAATGTTCTTTTCCAGTCCCAAGGGTAACAACCTGTTCCTTTTATCCCTTATATTTTATCTTTCTGTATAACCACTGCTTCTAGCACCATTTTCTAACATTATTGCTTATCCTTGTATAGCCTTCTTTGGAATGTAGTATATTATCTGTTAAATACAGCTTCTGAAATTTCATTTTCTTTTCTCTCCAGGTATCAAAATCTAGTTAAATAGTCCATTACAAGGGTTTCACCCCCATAGTAAGTTTCTTGGCTTTCTTCCCTCTTGAGGGGGAAATTTTCAGTGTGGTGGATAAGGAATTAAATGTGCAAGTGCCATTGCTGTTAATGGGAGCGGTGGTATGATTTCCTACACTTCACAGTGTCAATTCATCCTTTGATGTCTAGGACAGTCTTCAGAGCAAAAACTAAGTTGTAAAACATTCAAAAAAAATTTGTCTCTCTTCCTTACTTCATTTCTTTTCCCCTTTGGGAAGGGAGAGAGGTTAAGAGTAAGCATCTGTCATTTGTCTAGTGGCCAGACCAGCCCTAACCCTTGACAGCAAAAAAAAATAAAAGAGCTAATGGTCTTGGTAGACAACAGTTCGAACACAAGCCAGCACCTTTGCAGTATTCCGTGCTGCCTTAGGAATAGTGCTGCCAGCATCCAAAGACAGGTGATCCTTCCCCTCTGGTGAGCCATGATGAGACATGTCTGGAGTGCCAGGTCTGAGTCTGGGCTCTCCAGTACAGGAGAGACGTGGATGTACTGGAGCAAGTCCAGCAAAGATGGCAAAGAGATTAGAGCATCTCTCATATCAGGAAAGACTAAGAGAGCTGGGACTGTTTCACCTCAAGCAGAGAAGGCTCATGGAGGATCTTATCAATGTATAAAAATACCTGATGGAGGGAGTAGATAGGGCCAGACTATTCTTAGTGGCTTCTGGTGGAAAGACAAGAAGTAATGGGCACAACTGAAATAGAGGAAATGCCATTTAAACATTAGAAGAAAACTTTTTGGTGAAGATGGTGTCTGCATTCTTGGAGATATTCAAAACTCAGCTGGACATGGCTCTGAGCAAACTTCCTGAGCACAGGGTTGTTGGACTGGATGATCTCCAGAGGCTGCTTCTGACCTCAACCGGTCTGTTATTCTGTTATTCTATGGGTAGGTAACAATGGCTAACATGTTTCTGAAACCACCTGGTCTCTGAAAGTTACAGTCCTACAGGATACAAACAAGCAGCCAGAGCGGATGAATGAGTATTCATACAGAAAAAATAAACAAAAGCAAAAACAAAAAACCAAAAGCTCCTAGAAATATGACAATACATGTTTTTACGAACAAATAATATATTTCAGTGTAAAATAATCTCCATCTTGGAGATTGCAAACCAAGAAGAGATTAAATGTTGGTGGTAAATTGTTGGTTTGAATAGTTTCCTTATCCACAGAAAGTGTGCTAAAATTTTTCTGCTATTTTGAAAAAAAAAGTTCACAAGAGTTTGCAGTTTCCTATACATATTATCCCACTTTGATTTGTTTCTAACTGAACTGCTATAGTGCCTATTGAATGGTGGTAAAGCTGGATTTTAAGTGCAAATAGCTGTGCTGGCAATTTATCTCACCATCACCTGCTCCTGCCACATTGAGAGATGAAAGTGATTTATATGGATTTATAATAAAACAAAAATACAACTACCACAGAAATCATGCCATGGTTTTTTTTTTTAACACTTCACCCACCTGCTCACCAAGTGGGAGATAATGCTTTAAGAATTTGATTAATGGAAACCAGGTTCTATTCTAGTCAGACAGTGGTTTTGGGCACCAAATCCATGTCATTCCCAACTATACACCGTCTGGTTGATGAATAATGCCAAGTTACCAGTCACTTTTTATTTCCCAGTGTTACAAAACAGTGGTGAGAGAATTAGCAAAGTCCAACTTGCGAGTTTTCCTTTGAGGACTACCCATGCACAAGGAGACAGAGCGAGCTGCCTCTTCACATTGCTCACTGTTATCATTTCCATAGTACCAATATATTTATCCCAGAAGTTGTGCTGTTGTTGGTATGACTGCCATGTGTACTCCCTACCATCTCTCTTGAGGTTCAGTGGTACAAGATTCTATCACTTATCTACAGTTATGAAGACAGTACAAGTGCTATCTTCCAACCCAGTGATGTCTATCAGTGACTAAATGAATAATCTTCATAAATTCAATTATGAAAATGTCTTTAAAATTATGAACTTACTCTCCTATACTTACCATCTATGGCTGTTTCTTTAGAATTATTTTGTTGGGTTTTTTTAAAATTTATTATATATCTATGTATAAATATTTTAAAGGCTATGAGACAATCAAATCCACTGTACAAAAAAAACTTACAGGATAAAATATTTGCCAGGAAGAAGAAGAAATTGTAAACCAAAACCATCTATCTACTTTAAAGTGCCAGGAATATTATGTATGGTGTAAGAACATGGCAGCATTAAAAAACCATTTAAAACTTTCCGCCATGTAGTTAAAACTTACAAAAGAAGCAGAAAACACTATGTACAAGGATCTGTCAAAGCAGACATTGTTTAACACACAACAAAAAGGCTTTCCAAAAGAAAACTAAAGTTTCAACAAGATGGAGAAACAGAATTTAATGAGGACTCCTTTACATTATTTTCAGGATATACAGCTGTAGGGAAAGGTAGACATACAGTACAACAATTTTTTAATGGGCTGCACTGAGGCACCCACATAGCCTATACAAGAGAACATCTACATAATGAATGTTCCCATTTATCAGCTGGCTGTATATCACTATAATAAATTACTGAGAATGTGTGGAATAATTTCTGATTAATAAACAAGATCAGATAGGCTTTGAATATTAAGATGAATTTTGAATCAGGAGTATTTGACTCCACACTTTGGCAAACGGTTCTTTTGGGTTTTTTTTGCAAATGACAAATGTGTTAGGAGAACTGAGCTTTGACGTGTTTGATGTTACACAGGAAAGACTATCTAACAAAGACAAAAAAAACCTTTATAATATTACTACTAACTGCTACTAAAAGTGCAAGATACTTGCAGGTCTGATTGATTGCTCATTTACTTGGATTTGCAATGCCACTGAAAACTAAATATTGTCTTGTCCATCAGTAGTCACTTTGTGTTGTTCAACATCAGAAAATATATTTTTTCCTGTAGGGTTGGAGACTTTCTCAGTGACTAGTGTTGTTACTGCATATGGTAATTTTATGTATTATGAATAATGTGTAAAAATTCATAAAATTATGAAAAATAAACCTGAAACCACCTCGTTCATAAAGACTTAAAGAATAAAACTTATTTCAATGTTTCAGAATAACATGTGCATTACCTAAAAAGAAAGAAAGAAAAAAAAGAATATTTCTTTTGTGAAACATACAGCACTTCAAAACCCTGATGTATCCAGTGTTTTGTAAAGAGATGTTGAAAATGAGTTTCATTAAATGTTCAGTATCATGAAAAAAAATCCTAAATATTTGCTTTTAAAATTGTCAGGATGGAAATTGAACTTTTAAAGATATGCATCTTGTATTTGTTTCTTTTAATTAAGAGTCTGATACGTATTTAGATAAATGGTTTTGATACAGAAGCAGATTGGAACCAGTCGTTTAAAACACAGTTCTCATTTCAGTTAAAAAAAGAAAAAACAACAAACCTTTATAAATTTAATACCTTACTAGATGATAAATGCCAGCCTGGCAGATAATTTGGAACAATTTCTTTTATTGTCATTGGAAGGTAAATGATCTATATTTTACTCCACAATATTGTGGCTACACTTATATTCTAGGCGTTGATACTGTGGGGTTCCTGTCTCCATATGTTAAAATGTGGCTAGTGTCCAGCACTTTATAAGGAAGTCTGCACAGCATTTGATCCAGATTTTCTCTAGAGTGTTGTTCCCCAAAATGTAATTACCGTTCTGTGTACAGTGTTTTCTGATCAATATGGGAATAGACTATTGTTCAGAAGAGCAGTATTTCTGTAGCATAAAGAGATATATGTTGCATCCCCTATGTTGTAAGACTAGAGCAGAGAAAGATTATGTCCACATTTCTATTGTGAGTGGCTAACTGTCCCAAGACCATACAATATTTTCATTATGTAAGGAACTAATCAATTCATTCCAAAAGTCTTCTTTTTGTAAATGAAAACACATGAACTTCAGACAACCAGGGACCCAGGGGTGACCTGAGAAGCCAAGTTATTGTACAGATGTAGAACACACTTAAAGTAAAATAAGCTCTAATAGGTACTAGAAGCCAATACTGCATTATCATAGGGCTTTCTATTAGCAGATTTGTGATGTTGATATCAACCTAAATTGTACTGCTTATTTGAAGTGAATTATATATGACAGACAAACTGGTGACAGGTATGTAACTTCTTAGATCAAGTACAGCCTTTGACTATGTATAGATACGTACGCCATGCTCTTTGTTTGAAAAACAGAAAGCTCACCCACTTTCAGATATGCTGTTTTGACTGTGTGTTTAAAGCTAAACAAATTGCCGGTAAACTTTTAGACCTCAAAACATTCTTCTATTCTTCTAATAAGCTCAGTGAAATGCTAAGCTCAGCTAAGCAAGGAAGGGAAGAAATATCTTCAGCAGCTTTCTTAGTCATTTCAGGAGATCAGTTGCAGAGCATCCCTTTTTTTTTTAATCATATATAGAAAAAATTATCCCTTCCCTTTTGTCTTCTTCCTGTGCTACATTTATATTGCATTTTTGGATCTATTTAGTCATGTAAAAGTGCTGAAGATTATCCTACTTTTCCAGAGACTACTCTGAAACATGAAAGTAGCAAGCTCCAGGTTTTCCTGGTCATCATAAGCAGATTTACATGTCAGTTTAACAAAACCGAATGATGAAATACTACTTCTTGTTGGAGACCATATGGCTGTGGTTCTACTTGTAGATTAAACACTGCCTGAAATACTCCCGGGTGCTGAAACTCAATCATCTCTGCTGCTGAACTGCTAAGGAGGTCTGATGTTTTCAGTCTGTGCAAACTAGAACTCTCCAAAATGATTTCTGAATGTAGTCTGGGAGCTAGAATACCCTATAGACCATTTTCAATGCACTTAGCATGCAGTCACGCCCTCTTGGAGGCTAAAATATTTCACTAACATAGATACAGGCTGCTTTTTACCAGCTGCGCTCAGTGCCTGGGGACATAACCAGGAATGTTTAAGTCACTACTGTAAAGGTAGTCTGTGGGCCCACTTGAGGAAGTGAGGTTTTGGTCAGGGAGTACTTGTAGTTTAAGATTTGAAAAAGTAGACAGTAAGAAAACTGATCTAAAAAGATGGAGGTTAGAGGAAGGCAATGGCAAAAAATAGCTTCTATAGGTACAGCTGAACAGGTGGGCTGAGATGGGTTGATGGAAGCTTGGCTTCTAGGACTGAGCTTCATATAAACACAGTGTGATTAAGAATAGAATCTGCTCATGATCTATTGTACCCATATGGTATGTGGAGCCTTCCAGGATTCTGGTTTTGTTCACTCCTTCAGTATTTCCAGAGGAAGATCCCAAGGTGGTAAGTGTGCTAGAGACCTTTGGATAATGTTGCAAAGGGTGGAATTCAATTTGTGAGGAAGACTCCAAATGGAGATGTTTACATTTATTCTGTTTTATAGTCAGTGAAGAATGTGTCATCACACTACAGTCAACGGGCAACAGCCATCAAGTGCCCCTGATTTAGATACCTTCATGTTAGTGGAGTATCTAAACTCCACCAGTACAGTCACTGCATAGCTAGGTCTTGATTCAGTTGACTACACGTAGTATCATTTGAGATGAGCTGGCATTCTTTCCTGATTTGTACCTGCAAGTACAAAGGGCATGATCTCTCCTCAGCTCCTCTGACGCATCTTCTAGATCCATGCAGACATTGTGGATATCTTAAGATACCTGACCTTATCTTAGATAATTTGATGCTATTATACCTATGCTCAAGCAAAGTACTTGCTTAGGGCTTATGATTAGGGCTTCTGATTTGGGCTTCTGAATTTCACACAAGGTATGGCAAGACATTTATTGTTTTGATTTGACTGCAGATTATTCTGTGTGTACAGGTATAACTAATGGCCCCTTTCTGTTCAGCTGAGGGTATGGGACATGGAAGTTCCCCCTCTTCAGTTATCCTTTCTGTCACCATTGAGGATGACAATACCATAAAGGAAGAAAAACACTTAAACCCCTTTATTTCCTTTTTGTGAAAACTATTCTAGTGCACAGAGAGATGCCTAGGGCCCTGGGCTGAGGTTCAGATAAATGAAAAGACCATGAGAAACTACCGGATTTGGCATAAGAAGCTGACGAGGACAACAGGGTGAAAAGCTCACAAAAGTTGCAGATAGTGCCATGAGGTACGGCCAATTTCACAGATGGTTCAGAGAACTTATGAGGGATAGCAAAACTTCACAGATAATTAGGGACGTTTTGGAGAGTGGAATCTGATAAGACCAGAATTACTTATCAGCAATACCACAAAAGGAGAAGATTAGCTAGCTAATAACAACAGAAATACCAAATTCAGATGCCCATGTACCAAAACTGAGACCCATGGCAAAAAAAAAAAAAAAAAAAAAAAAAAAAAGTAGTTGGGGTGGCTTCTATATTTAGGAAAAGATTAAGGAAGAGAAAGATGGGGTTAAAGGTGGATGGGGTAAAAAAAACTTGGAAAAAGAGGGGAGGGAGTGGGGGATGCGGGGTGGGGTGTGAGGCAGAGTGGGTGATAAAAAGACTGCTGGTTAATATACTTGTCTGACCAGTCTGATCACTGCAGTCTGTCCTATGACAATCTGTTGCAGGAAGTTTTCCAATCTGATTTTGCAGACAACAAATATGAAAGTTGGCCTACAAAAGTTTATAGATGTAAGTAGGTCCTTTTCTTTTAAAAGTTCTTATATCATGTTTTAAAAGAAGATATTATGTTTTTTCAGCTTTTAATATCAGGAGTGACAATCAGTTCAGCTATTCACTTCTTAGAAGTTCTTAGGTGCTTCAGAATAGTAAATTTAAAGTTTTATCTGTTTAAATGAGTAGTTGGAGTACTAAACATTTTACTGAAGTTTTTTATCTCCAAGATTTATTTAAGGGCAGATAAAAACAAAGAAACAAATCTTCATTTAACTTCCTGACTGGAGCTTTTTCACTTTGCAATTCAAATTTTACTCTTTTGCTGTGATGATATGGTGACTTCACTGGTTGGCTACTTGCCTAACTATAAAAGTCATGATTTTCTAATTTAAAAGTCAAATAGAATGTAAGAAAGTTCCTGTATTTTTCTGTTATTCATCATAAAGAAGCAAAACAAGGAAAAAATCTCAGCTTTTCCCTTCAGATATCACCTTCCCAAGTACTTATTCTCCATGCACAGGTTCACTGTGCAAAGAAATATGCACACTTTTCACAGTATTGTGGAGCTAAACCCGATCTCTGAACCTTTTAAAATGTACTCATCACTAGTCTTTTCCACCAGTAAACTATTTAACTGAAACAAGGAAAATGGGAACACCTCTACACTTTACGGCTGGAGGGGTCAGAGGCCAGATGAATTAAGTATCTCAGGTTTTGCAGTGCCAGGAAATAAGTACCTGGCCAGGCAGACAACCTGACCTAGGTTCTCACATTTGTTTAGTGGTTCTTTGTATGCTGAACTTATACAGGGGCCTTGGTAGATCAATTCATAGTAAGCAAGGCGCTGAGCTCACTCTGGGGACTCTCTTGGGAGCCTACACATCCATACATTTAAGCCAGTCAACACAAAATACAAGGATCACACATATATTCAAATCTGGCATGTACCCATTGCACACCTGGGATTTCAGAATGTGGAGCCTTGTCCCTGAAGGAGACTCACAAAGAAGGATGAGATTACTCTGAACACAAAAGCAAGTGTGATGGTGGCACCAACACAGGCAAAGGGTGACTTGCATTCCTCCCTGTCCCCACTCTACAAGCTACTGAGTGTTTTACATTAAATAAATGTCCTGACCCAATCTGCTACTGGATGAAAAAGGAAGTTCTTTCTGACTACAAATGCATGTTCCTCTTCAGAAGCAAGAAACATCTTCCTGAAAGTGGCTTTTGGCTGCACACAAAATAAATGCTACCACTTCAAGGAATGACTACAAAGGCCAATCTGGGACAGGTTTCAGCAGTGCCTTCTATGAGCTCATGGTAGGGTATTAGATATCTCTGAGCAGAAGACCCTAGAATAAAGGTAGTGACAGCTACAAATACCTTCAAGCCTGCTATAAATCCACAGTTCATAACTGTGCTCCACAGGGATATATTTGCCTCAGCTTTCTTTTTCCATTTTTTCACCTCATGGAACTTGAGATTTCTTTTTTTCCCATTTGCTGGCAATTTCCTAATTTCACAGTTTAATGAGGACTTATTTCCTCTTCATTCATTCAATAAAGCTAGAAAAATAAGACCTTGCTTTAGAATCAATCCAACCTTTTTCTCATTTGCTGTGTCACTTTTCTATAGGTTAGCTTAACATCTGAAGTCTTCCCCGGCTGCATGACTTAAAATCAAAGCATTGAAATCCAGTAGAACATCCTTTCTCTCAGGAGGCACCTACTTGACATCCCTTTTATTGAAAATGGTAGAATTTAAATGTCTGAGTGCTTTCTGCATGCAGTTTTGCTAATTGAACTTTGAAAATCGTTCCTAAAGAGAGAGAACTTGTTAAAATGTGTCCCTGCTTCCTCCCCATACACACCTTCACTGAAATATGCATAGTGCTGGGAAAGACATAAATATCTAGAACTGGTGAGGAAAAAAACACAAACAACTTCAAAATTACATTTATAGATCACAAATAGCTACATAAATATTAAGCAGTGTTTATGGAAAGGTTTTTTTCTATGGTGATGAAAGGAGCTGACATCTTGTATTCCAATATCACAAGTCTAATGTTTTCAGACTACACCTGCATTATCTTTAAAGATGACTCTTGCATTTTTGAGGACTGAGAGCTTCAGGTAAAAAAAGCCTGAGCATGGCAAAAAAAGTCAGTCTGAAGCATTTTGGATTTTTTCCCAGATCTGCTATATCCCTTTCATGCTTTATAGTGACATCAGCATTTTATAACTCAATATTTATTCTAGGGAGAAAATAATTCTCAAAGCAAAATAAACAATGATATCATTAAATTGGCAACTTTACCAAGGAAGACAAATAAGTCCCTATATATGGTACATATAGCACATGCTGAAATAAATATCCATTTGTCAAAAGACATTTCCTTTTTTTTTTTTTTTTGTTTTTGGAGGGGGGGAGCTTTTGAGAGGTTTAATCAAATTATAAAAATGCAATGATTTACACAATTCTTACTGAGTTCTGATAAGATGCTCATGAATATGTTGCAAGCTGGCAAAATGTAAAGCAGTGAGTTCTCATCTTGTTCAAAGGCTTTTATTTTCTGTTAATGCACACATCAGACCTCCTGCTGGCATTCGATAACCTATCCACTAAAAAAAAAAGTTAAAAGCAAAATATATTTTAAAAAGAATGTCACAAACTTCAGTGTCTTTACATATGACTTATGAAACGTCATAGAAATGTTGACAGTACAGTAGCTGGAATAGAATTTGTATCAGTCAAAATCTGGCAAGTTTTGCCAGGGAGAACCATGAGCTACATGGGCTGGTGTGAACAATATTTATACCAGAGTCCTCCAGGAAGCTCCTGGAAGCACAATACATGAGTCAGCAGTCCCACATCTTCCCTGAGGACTTGACTAGTGTTGCAGTGTGGTGATGAATTGTTTGATGCCTGTCTAGAGTAAGACAAAACCAAGTTCCTGATGATCTCTGCTTCTCTGCGTTGCCGTATTGTGTACTGCAGCTGCTTGTTTGTCTTGGCCATATTTCTAACTGGTGCAAAGAACCCTGGATTGGGGTTTCTGTTTCTCCTCAGTTCTTATCTCCAACCCCTTAACAAATTTTTAGTCCTAATTTATTTATCTCCCAATAGCTGATAAGGCACTTCCCTCTTCAATTTTGTGCATTGTCTAGAATTTTCACTTCTCTTTCTATTTAAAAAAAAAAACACTTTTCTCTCAAAAAAAAAAAAAAACCACCCAAAAAAAAAAACCAAAAAAAGGGAATGCAGATATATACCTAAACAAGTTTTAATATAGGAATAATTTTTAGCAACCTTAGAAACACAAAACTGGCCTGGACACAGTCCTGTGCAACCTGATCTAGATAAACCTGTTTTAGCAGGTGAGTTGGACTAGAAGATCTCCAGAGGTTCCTTCCAACCTCTACTATTCTGTGATTCTATGATTCTGTGATTCCGTGATTCTGTGACACATATCACGTACATGCAACCCTAGGTTTCTAGAAGAGACTATTTTTTTTTCACTGAACTTATCAAAAGTGAAAACATGATCAGTTAATTTGACACATTTATTGATTATTCAATTTCATTGTGAAATAAAGATAAAAAATACTATTTAAGAAGAAGAGATAGAACAAAATAATTTAAAGCTAAGGGTTTTTTTCTTTGTTTTCCATAAACTTCAGCAGCAGCTCCACAAATGAATTCATTGTGAATTTCTTTCTCTTACAGTTTATTTCAACAGACACCTGCCCCACTAAGTGTTAATACAGTAACTATGGATAGATCACGTGGAGACAAATGAGAACGGTAGCCCAGTTTCAGTTATTACAATAGCAACTTTATAAATAGATTAGGGTAGATATTGTGCTCCTATACAAAAAAAAACTGTGAATATATAGGAAAAAGTGTTTTGGTAACATCATTTTAATGATTTGTAAGCACAGTCACAGTTCCAGCTTTTATATAAGTGTCTCTCTCCCTCTTCCTCTTCTCTTTAAATATATAGTAATATAGAAATGAAATCATTGCTGAACTGGAAGGCAGCAAATCTAGTTTGCAAAAGGAGATATGAGAAAAATTAGCATGTCTTCAGATAAAGGACAGCTTTGAAGTCGACATCTGTTCACAGAAGTATTTTCACAACTTCCAGATCCTTACAAAACCTTCATCCCAGATAATCTGTGTAGTCTCATAGACTGTTTAAGTGAAATCATGCCATGGAATTTTGCCAATAGCTTTAATATGATCAGTCTATTCTAGATCTGAGACATCCTCTGGCAGTATTTATTTTTTCTTTGACTGTAGAGGGAACTTTGGAATACTTCGGTTCAGTGACTGAAATTAAAAGGGAAGTGTCCAATTTTCATGGCTTAACATAAGCACATGACACATTTGCAGGTTATGCTGCCACCATGAATACTGTAAAGTGTCTAGCAATATAAAGCTCATTTTAATGTCATATATTTCTTTTTATATAATTTTGATAGTCTTTAAGCAAACTTGTTTTTCACTGTGTCTTCTGATCATTCTGTATCTTTAAACTCTATTTTGCTTATACCTGTGTCTAGACTGTAATATTCTGGGCTGCTGGACCAACACTTCTGTACATAAATTCCACCATTTGTCTGGTGCTTTTCAGCATAGATTTAGAATAAGGTATAGAAAATACATTTGCACTTCTAAAAAGGGAATGAGACACTTATTAAACTAGAACATACCTGTAGATCCCGGAAAGAGCCCACCGTAAAACCTAAAGCATGGTATTCGCAAAAAACATGAATTATCTAATCTGGAGTGAAAGCGGCCATCATGGCGCAATGAAAGAAATTGTGCCTGACCAACCAGGTTGTTTTCTATGATGAGCTGACTGGCTGTGTGGTCAGAGGGTGGGCAGTGGATGCTGCAATCCTTGATTTTTGCAAGGCCTTGGACACAGTCTCCTATAGCGTCCTTATAGCTGTGTTGGTAAGGTGTGGACTGCATATGTGGATGATAATATTGATGGAAAAGCGGAGGGACTGCTTGGTTCAAACCATGGTGATCAATGCTACCAAATCTGCTAGCACCAGCTAGTTACTAATGGTGTCCGTCAGAGATTGATACTGGCACCAATACTGGGAACAGTATTATGACCAGGCTGGTGGGATACAGTGCACTCAGTACATCTGTGGCTGAGACAAAACTGGAAAGGGGCAGCAGGTGGTGGAGGGGCTGGGAACAATGGTTGATTGATTGAAGGGCAGGTCTGCTAACTAGAAGTCCTGAACAAGCTGGAGAAATGGACTGACAGGAACCTCATGAAATAAAAAACAAAGACAAATGAAAAGTCTTGCACCTGAAGAGGAATAACCCCATGCAGCAGTACAGGCTGGGGGTGACTAGCTGGAAAGCTGCTCTGCAGAAAAGGACCTGGGGGTCCTGATGGACATGAAGTTGGCCATGAGCCAGTGGTGTGCCCTTGCAGCAAAGGAGGCCAGAGACATCCTGGGCTGCATTAGCAAGAAGTAAGTGGCTCCAGGAAGGTGATCCTTCTCCTCTATTTCATAGTTGTTAGACTACACCTGGAGTGCTGTGTCCAGTTTTGGGCTCTTCCAGTACAGGAAAGACGTTGACATATGGGAAGGTATCTAGGCAAAGCTACACTTTCAAAAGTGTTAAGGATGTTTAAAGGTCTTAACTTTCCTTGAAAATAAATAAATAGATAAACCTAAAACCCTATATAGCCAGCAGATGGGCTGGGTTTTGATTTTAACAAATCTTTTGATACTGTCTCTCACAGTATCCTTCTGGATAAACTGTCTAGCACACAGCTAGACAAGCCTATAATATGTTGGGTGAGCAGCTGGCTGATGTGTTGGGCTCAAAGGGCTATAGTAAATGGAGTTACATCAGGCTGGTGGCCAGTCACCAGGGGGGTTCCCCAGGGCTCATTTTTAGGGCCAGGGTTCTTCAATGTTTTTATAAATTATTTGGATGTAGAAATTAAATGTATATTAAGTAAGTTTGCTGATGATAATAAATTAGGAGGAGCCATGGACTCCCTTTAGGGTAGAGCGGACTCACAGAGAGGTCTGGATAGGCTAGAGAGCTGGACAATCACCAACTCTATGAAATTTAACAAGAGCAAGTACCAGATTCTCCACCTGGGGTGGGGTAAGCCTGGTTATACATAAAACTGGGAGACGAGAAGCTGGAGAACAGCCCTGTGGAAAGACATCTGGGGGTTTGAGTGGATGGGAAGTAGAATATGACTTAACAGTGAGCCCTGGCAGCTGAAAGGGCCCACTTGGGTGCATTACACAGCATAGCTGTTGAGGGGGGTGATTTTCTCATTCTGCAGTGCACTGGTGTAGCCCTACCTCAGCATAAGAAGGACATCAAACTATTAGAGTGTGTCCAGAAGAGGGCAATCAAGATGGTGAACATCCTTGAGAACAAGACTTATGAGGAGTGGCTGAGGTCACTTGGTTTGTTCAGCTTGGGGAAGAGAAGGCTGAGGGGTAACCTCATTGCAGTCTACAACTTCTTCAAGGTGCTGATCTCCCTCTGGTGACCAGCAATAGGACATGAGGAAACGGAATGAAGCTGCATCAGGGGAAATTCAGATTGGCCATTAGGGAAAGGTTCTTTACTGAGAGGTTGGTCAGCGACCGGAACAGGGACCCCAGGAAAGTGGTCATGACACCAAGGCTGTCAGAGCTCAAGGAGTGTCTAGACAATGCTATTAGTCATATGGTTTAGTTTTAGGTAGTCCTGGGAGGAGCAGGGCGTTGGATTTGATGATCCCTATGGGTCCCTTCCAACTTGAGATATTCTATGATTCTATGATTTCTAGATCTCTTTTACGGTTTATGTTCAAATAATTTGGTACTTACCATATATTGTCACATGTAATTTCAGTTGGCCCTAAGATCTAGTTTAACTGATCACTTTCTTAATTTCAAGGACTGGTTTTCTTTGACTCACGCTGAAATTCACTGTTGTGTGGAATTTCTGGAAAGGACACTTAAAAAATCCTCCAGTATCCTCTTATAAATCCTTCTTTGAAATTTTCCATTACAACAATATTAGGCAAAAGAAAGAACATTTACTCCATTTCTTCACTGAGCACTATTCATATTCACCAACAATCTCTCTTTAATTTTTTATATTGTCCCATACAGCTGCTTCTTATTGTACACAATCAATATGCATAATACATGCTGATTGCATACAGTATTGTATACAATATTTTGAAGGAAACAAATTTTTGCTCTGGGTCATAAAGAAGGGTACTTATTTGGGTTGAGAGTTTCTTGAAACTACACAAATAACTGAAAAAGTAAATTAATTTTAGGTTTGGGTTTTTTTTCTTTTCAGTCTTGCTATTGAATTTGGTTAAAAGATTTTTATAAGTGTATTCATGCAACTGAAGTGAAGACAAAGCCCAAGCTATTTTACAGGCATCACTGCCAAGTTTTCTAGACCAAAAATTATCACGACAGCACAGAAATACTCATTATATTTGAAACTGAAGCATACATAGAGAGAAGTACCTTAGCAGAAAATGCTGAAATTAATACATAAACCAGAATTAATAAGGAGCACAGAAAAAGGAAAGGATGGAGAAGAAAATAGGCAGAATATGCTTATTTATTATTTCCAATTGATGATTTTGAATGCAAATACTTTACAGTGCAATTCTAAAAAGCTCCAGATTTTTCTTGCAATTTCCCACATTTTAAAATGATATATAGCATTCTAATACATTTCATCCTCAATTTACCGTAACTGTTTAACAGAACTTTACACATTCACTTATTATTGTATGCATTTTTTATAACCGAAGATAAATGCTCCAGCTTTAGAAAAAAAGAAATAAAAAGAAAAAAGGCGGGAAAAAACCCTACCCTAACCATTTTCTTGTTATGTATGTATCTGTGTTCTGTTTTGGAGCTGTTTAAAAGTGCATCCCCCAGTTACCTTATTTACAGAGACTTGTCTTTATTCGTGGAGAAGTTCTGATCCACAAAAGCAAGATTCTTTTGATTTGCATCAAATATACCATGAGTCCTTGATGGAACAGACAGAAAAAGTGAGTGATCCATAGCAAAATGAAGTCTTTCAGTGTGTACTGCTCATGAATGACATCTGCAGACAATGACTATGTTTAGAGCTGCCAAACTATGCCTTCAGGCAGCATCTGCTGGCCCAATGCAGCCAGAAGAATATATAGAAGAAAGGTGGCCCAAACTTGAGGTCAGACCTCTGTCCTGTCCATTGAGGGACTGCTTCATGTTCTTGCTTCACATAGGTCCTCCGTAGAGACCAAGCTGAGGTGGGAGAAAACAAAACTGCAAAAGGGTCCCCCTGTTTAGTGACTACAGGGGCTTCTCTGACTCTGATGCAATTTTACCAGCCTGAATCTGTATCCTGCATCCAGAAGCCCTCTTTACTATCTGTAAAGCTGCCACAGAAATAGGGATTTTTGTGAAGTAATTGTCTATTTTTATCCTTATACAAAAGGCAGTATAAGACAAACAGAATCAGTTCGCCTGATGTATTCTCCAAGAATCAATCATTCCCCTAACCGTGGTGTCTTCATATGGGTGTGGAACAGCTCAGAATTCTCAGTGGGCTCAGTCAGGAAGCTCTGAAATAACATTAGGAAACAAACAGGATGACTTTTGAATGAGGAGCGTTAACATGGCTGATGGTGTAAAGAGTAAGCAGTATGGTTATCAGGGCATCCTTTCCTGTGGGGTTCACAGACAGGTCTGCACGTGAGAAAGTAGAGATTTGTGCCATAGCCTACCTTCTGATAGCTTTGAATCACATGCATAATAAGGACATTTAGTCCTTTTTTTTTTTTTTCTGATTGCTTCTTTCTTGCATGACAAAGAAGAAAACATTGATGAATAAGGATACCTTGGTATTACATACTATGATGCATAGATGGGAACAAGCATGTAATACAATGGAAAACAGTTGCAGGAAATACCACCCAATAGGTATTTGATGGAAAGGTAGTCTTGATTGTTTTGTAATTTCTAATGAAGTCCTAACTGATTTAGCATAAACAGAAGATTTCTTTTGCATGCACGGTCATATCAGATACATATATGTCTTTCAATGTTAAGCTATGGTTAAGGCAAGCATTTAATCAACAATTTACAGGCAGTTTTCTGTGTCTTTCCATCTAAGAAGGTATGTGCTCAGGGTGTCTTTACAGTACTCCAGAAGCAGATAAACTGATCACGAAACTCTGTTTTGGTTAATCATTTTGTACAATATGAATGTTCAGCTGCAGTCACTTTAGTAGCAAAGAATCTTGATTAAGAATTTCTGTCAATCATAAAATTGAAATCCATAAGGAAGTCTCACTATAGACATTCTTCATTCTTTGTTTTTTTTCTAAGCCAAAATTAAGTTAGAATTTCTTTCTTAATGTATTTTCTATCACTAGAATTTCTCTCTTTCACATAACAAGTAAGATTTATGAAGGCTGAATGCAAGCAGGCTATATAGGCTGCTGTTCTGTAAGATTCTGGGCCATAATAGTGCTTTCTAAGATGTAAGATACTTCTTTGTTTTTATTAGGGGTCAGCTCAAAATTTTGGGTTTTAAAAAGTCTATCACTTAACTAAAGAAATTAAATGGCTTTAACATCCAGAGGTACGTGCAATTTTGTGCTGGGAAATTAAACATCTGTGTCTGAAGTGCAAGTTCAGATTGTAATTCTATGTGTGTAGGGATTTGGACTACAATGACATCTTATACTGATACCATAAACTCTCAGCTAATAGTGATGAGGTAAAGAAAAGAGTGATTCTCCTGAGAGAATTTGCTTAACAAATCTTAGTGGCTGTTTGGAATTGCCATGTCCAAGGAAGAATTTCAGCTGAAGCTTGGACACCAAGCTTCAAATGTAACAAATGTATCTGCTGGGAGATGGGACCAACATCTCCAAGTTTCTTTTGTAGGGTTTATTTATTTGTTTACTTTGTCTGATGACAAGAAAAGTTCACTGTTTTTTCTGCTGTTAAGATGTTGAAAATGCCAGCATACCTGGTACAACTTTGCTGTTAGTTGAGGTTGATGCTGACAGTAAGAAAGTTTCTATTAGTCAAATGACCTTGAACCTGAAGTGCTAACCAGAAAAAATATGTTACATGAATTATTCTACAGTGTTTACATACATTATGTACTCTGCCAAGGAAGAGGTACCAGCTAATATGAAGGAAATAAAAAGCCCAATAACTGAAGGCTACAGGAAGGCCACGGAACAAATTTGTTTAAACTATCAGAGGGGTCAGTCTGACTCATTAACAAGCTATGTGAGGGCACTCTTTTACAGATGGCTGAGAGATGAGTACACCACAGAATAATTTCAGCAGGTATTTCCTTTACCCCTTGCCATACCAGCCTCTTAGCAGATTTATGTCATATATGTCAAGGTGGATATTGAGTAAACTGGTACTTTAAAACTAAGCAGATTAAAAATAAGAATGTATAAATTGTGAGCTCACTGCCTACAACCAATTACTTGTGCTATGGAAGAGCAAGGGACAATTTTATCCCTGAACTCACAGGGAAGACTGCTATGGCTTTCCCCTTACAGGCAAACGGGCTCACCTCATTTGTTTTTATTTCCCAGGCTGAAATCTCACTCCTCCTCCCATTTGGTGTCAGGAGCTAGAACCACTTAAATAAGCATTAAATAGGCATTTAATACAGAGGCTAAGGATTGTGAGGTTCAGCTCTGGAATATCTAAAAACAAAGAATTCATCTCCTTTAGAAAAAATTAGTGCTGGCTTTGGCACCTAATTGTGAGAGCATCAGCACTTACACGGGCTTCCCCAACAGGAACAGTAGGAAAGTGAAGGGATGATACGGTTTCCCAAGGCAGACAGACCATAGAAAGCACCAAAGGGAGCAGGAAGTCTGAGATTCCATCATCCAGAGACCTTCAAAACATCAACAACTGTATTGACAATTTACAGTGGTCATTGAAACTCAAAAAGCTGAAATGGCTTCTCTCATATGCATAGATTGCCTATGTTCCAGTTATAGACTAAAATAGTCACCCCAAGAGTGAAGTATTTAGCTTAAAAAGTATATCCACAAACTCTGCAAGACGAGGGGAAAAAACCCATTTTTTACCACACTTATTCCTTGCTCCCCAGCACATTTCATAAACGGTGTACAGGAGGTGGGAATGAATCAATATAATTTCTGTGTTCTTAAACTTCATGTTGTAGTAGAAGAAAGAAATGAATGAATAAATACATTTTTACTTTTATCTTAAATTTTGTCTAATGTTTATTGTGGCTTTAACATAATTGGCAGACCACAGCCACTCTCCGCAGAACCGTGATCCTAAGTAAAAAGGATCGTCTAGTAATAAATGCAGGGATTTTAATTTGTATGCTGATTTTCCTTTTTTTGTTTGTTTGGGTTTTTTTGTTTTATTTATTTTATTTTTTTTTATTTTATTTTATTTTGTTCTGTTTTGTTTTGTTTTGTTTATCTTTCCAAGATGATTTGATGCTTTCTCAACCAATTACTTCCTTTGTATATTACTCTATTATAAAGATCCTCACAGTCTATCAAATCACTGAAATTGGAAACAAACTAGAATGAACTCAGAAAGGCAATGATGGCAGACAGAGATTCAACTACAGCTGTAGTTTCATTTGTTGTAGATGATACAAGCAATGGAAAAAGCCCTGTATCTTGTTTAAGACTTTGGTCAGTTTCTTTTCCCTAATGTCAATAAAGGGACAGTTCAGATTGTGTTTCATAAATCGGAAGAATTTGCCCTTTCTTCTAAGGAAGAAGCTTATTAAAATTTCAGTAAGACTCTACCTCCTCCAATGCCTCTTGCAGGAAAAAAATGCCATTTTACATGACCAGTTCTGTACTAGGGTTTTCTGTTTTAATGTTGTGTCATAGAAAATACAGTCTTTAGAGACTATGATTAAATTCATACATATGTACTCTGACAGGTTGTTCCTCTAGAAAAGACACAAGAGGTTAAGCAGTTTCTAATGATCCTGATCTTACTACTGTGAAAAGGGCAATTTCCGTACTCCAGTATAACAGAGACTAATAATGCTAATAAAATTCTTGCAAAAGGGATTCTATATGATTACAATGGACATAGGAGACGCCTTTTGAGCAAATTTTGCCATGTTCTTTCCAAACAGGCTCTTCTAGATGTCTTGGTAAGAAAGATTCTCTTGTGGGATGTATGTGTCTCTGTATCGCATGGGGACTTGAATTTTTTGAAAATTGTAGGTAATAATGTGCTAGAGAGCAATTTGATTTAGATATTTATATTGCCAGTGGCTGATAGCTGCCTAAGATATATACATGAGTCAATGTCTTATTTATATGACCAGCCTTAGCAGTAGAGCACATGGCATTATTGAATTACTGAATAAATACTGTCAGGTTGTACTGTTGTGCATTTGGCATAGACCTTCCAACTGAGTTTTGAATGGAGAATATAATCTATATTTTGCTGTTGTCTTGACTGTCTACTTTCTTTGTGCCCTAGAAAGTTGACTAAATGAATACATATATATATTTTGTCTACTGGGAATGAAAACTTGCTGTGCTTCAAAGAGGCATAAAGATGAATCTTCTCATTTATTACCAACTCATTACAGTAAGGATTAATTAATACTTCTTTGCAAAAAAGTTTTCTTTGGAGTAGAAGATTGCATTAGTAATTATATCAAACACGTTCTTCCTAGCATTGTTGTTTATTGTGTATAAAAAGCTACAGAACAATCCTTCCTGGTTTACCTTTGCATCCACTTACATGTAGTGCAGTACAATATTAAATGGCCTCATGCCATTTTGACTGCAAACATTAATTTTTCAATGCCACCTTTATATTTGGGGACTGCTGCCTGTGGTTTGTGTTTGCATTTTTTAGACAATATAATTCAAAATATTCACAGATTCACTTTCACATGTATGTACACTTAATTTTAATGACCAGCTAAGTTATAGCAAGATATTCTGTACAGGAGGTTGGAGGCAATAAAAATTTGTTCAATAATTGTATGTTTGCACTAATGGTCTTTTATTAAAATGCCAGAAAAATACATGAAAAATCCATTTATAGTAATTATAATATGAAAAAAAAGATAAAACCAAAATTTGCAGATAAGAGATTTATATCATCAGAGATGGAGGTAATAACAAAATACTCCTGTGTATTTAACAGACCTATTTCAAAATGCATTTGCAATAATGTAATTTATTCATGTTCTATATGCTGTGTGCATACAATAGATGTACTATAATAATCAGATCTCATTAAATTAAACCTTCAAACCTAGCAACCTAAATATGTAAAGGAGCGTTAAAGCTAAATTATTTAAAATGTTTCACCCCAAAAATATTCTGATTTTAGGACATGCTACACTTTTATGAAACTGTTACTATGACAGAAAAAATGTTTAAATGCAAAGCTTATTGCATCACTGTATTACACTCAGGGCTGCATGAGCAACATTAACCAACCATGCTAAAATTCTTAATTTTTCAGATTGAATCTATACTCAACACTGAAAATTCTACTAATATCCTCAGGTTCGTAAATTAAATGGTATGGTGCATTATCGCATGACGGAGGAGCAATCCTTGCAGAAGTCTCCTGGTTTAGGATTTAGCATGGTTTCGGCAGCAGTGGGAGCTGCCCTTGTTTGGCACGGTTTAGGTGGCATGAGTATGGGGCCGCATGAGTATGGGGCCACTGATGCAGTTCTCGAAAGAGGCCTTTATGCGCACCCCCACCCACCATGCCCAATTTCAGCCCTGCCTCTGGCCCAGGTTGTGCCAATCAGCACCTCTGCGGAAAAAAACTATTTAAGGGGAGAAACACCTTCCGTTTTCTGGCGCATTCTTTTGTTTTGGAGGGGATAGGATGGAGGAAGAGAACCAGGCACACAGTCACCAAGGTAAACAGGAAAAGTTTGCTGGAATACACACTGCGACAGTGATTTTCTTCATTTGATCTGTGGTAAGTGGACTAACATACCGACCAGGATGTGAAGACCCAGAGACCCCTTGAAAAATGCAGTGACTTTGAGGTTTGGAACTGGGTCAGCTCAGTGCTGCTGCTGGGCAGCAGACCTACCACGTGAACTGGAGGCACTCATGTCAGACTGTCTTCTGTGGGGAGGACACACACCACGTGGCTGGAGGAGTGTTTTCTGTGGAGCAAGCAGCTGGAACCTCATGCAGAAGATTAAAAATGACTGCACCTCCCATCCTGCGTTCCCCCCCACCTCCATGTGCATGTGCAGGGAGGTAGTATAGCCAAGCCCAGCAAAGGGGAAGGGGTGGAAGGGAAGGTATATTTAAGATCTTGTTGTTCTCTCTTTCTGTCCTACCCTAATTTGACTGGTGGTTTGGTTGTGGTTTTGTTGTTTTGAATTAAATTGATTTTTTTTCTCCTAGTTAAGTCTGGGTTTTGACTATGGCCATAAGCGTGTGTTTAGTTCTCCCTTATCCCCTGCCTTGACCCTCAAGTAGTAGTTTTGTTTCCTCCTCCTAGAAGAGATAAAACTACTATGGGACTTTAGTTGCCTACTGGGTCCAAACAGCGACAAAAAGTAAAACAGCAGTGGATATTGGTTATCTATAAATGTTTCTGTAGGTACTTTAAACAACTTAAGAAACAGATCACTGCAAGAGGTTAATAAAAAGTCCAAAATGTCTCTTTCCACAAAGCTGCCTTCTAAGTTTTATGAGCAAGAATCTGAAGGAAGTGGCATGACAATTTTGAGTGGAGATGAGGACTGCCACCACAGGCAGTGGAAACCATACAGCAGAAAGGTGCAAGAAGAATTGTCTTGTCAGTAGACCACTGCTGTCTGTATAGTCTTTATATAGTGGTAAAAACACTTAATAGTTTTTTGCATTTGTCCTGGGCCCATACCTTCTTGGTGATGTACAAGACAAGCAGGTACGACAAGTTCTTTTCACTCATGTCCTTCCCAATATCCTAGATAAAGCATAATTGTTGGTCATCAACATAAAATTATATCTGAAAAACAATACGAAGAAGTATTGCAAAATTATTTTTGGTTGTTATTGTGAGAACGAAATAAACAGAATGTTGTTCTTGCATGATAAGAACTTGACAAGGAGGGCACCAGAGAGGTGGGATGAGTTTTCAAGACAAAAGGGTTGCTTGACCAGGTAAAGAGGGCAATCAAAGGGATGAATGAGGGACCAGATAAAAGATTACAAACTCAAAACTTGTTAAACTAGGGTCGTTGGAAAGGAATGTGGCCTCTGGTAGCAGCAACTGCGCTTGCTTAATAAGGTATTGAATATTAACTTCTCCTCCCAGGGGAGGCATAATTTCGTGGTAATGAGACATGCGATGTATGAACTGATATGTACTGTAACATGTAGAAGGCGTGTCGGGTTAGTCTGTAAACTTTGGAGTACTCAGCCAGTGGGGAAACAAAGGAGGGATTTCGCGGCCGGGAATAGGGTATAAAAATTCATGTATTCCTCTGACCAGGCGTGCCTACTAGCTAGACACCCGGTCTTGCAAGAATTAGGTGCTTCACTGTGGAGTCTGGCCTGACCCTCTTTTCGCGAGGTTTTTTTTGCTCGTTTCTCACATTATTATCAATGAGATTTGGGTGACTTTAAAATTAACATATCCTATGCATAACTCACACTGTCAGAAAGTCCCCTTCTTACTTCCGTTCTTACGCACCGTTCTTTTCTATAAATTTCATAGTTCTTAGTCTGAGAAGCTTGTGGCCAGCAGTGAAATTCTGTTAATGGTCTCTGAAATAAAAGGGATTATTTACTCTGTTATAAACAGGACCAGAAAACCTTGAATGAGTTTGAGTTTTACTGGATCCTCCTACAAGAACTTAGTAATTAAAAAACCCCAGTATTAAAACCATTGCTTTCAGCTTCAAGATAGGGTTGTTCCTATAGGGTCTTTATTTTGCAGACACAATTTTTTCTACTCTTCTGGAACAGTTACTTCTTACAAAAATTTGTACACTACAATAGTCAGCAACAAGCATAAGTCAACAGAAATCACTCAACAACTCTTTAGAGTGTTCCAAAGCCAGCTATTAAGTTTATGGATTACATGTCCTGCTGTGTTTGAACATTAACCTTATAATCTGCCAAAGCCATATCTTGCATTTTAGCCCTTCCAAACTATGCAAAAGGAAAAATAGAATCCCAGTTTGAATTTTTAAGCTTGACCTCTTCTCTGAAATATATGATGTTTGGTCACTAAAAATTGTCAATGTCTGACAAAAGTTAACAAACATATACTGGTATCTGAAACAGCTGCAGTAACTCAGATTCCAGTGCTTGCTAACATAAGGTAAATTTTGTCTTTTTATCGGTGATTGATGTGAATATATTTTTGAGGAATTCCACAGAAAATCACGTCCCAACACTTAAGAGAATCGTTAACAGAAAAATAATGTAGTAATTTTAGATTGTTAATCTTTAAGTTTCTTTTTCATTTCCTTTCTCTGATTTCTCTGTGGGTGAGGCGTGGAAAATTAGAAGCACAAGAGAAGAATGAAAGATATTTGTGGAAATACTCTAGGCTGCACATAAAATATATTTTAAAATACAATTGGGATAAATTTAAGATTGAATGTTCAATGAAAAATTTAATATAATTATTGACAGCAGTTATGCAAGCAGAAGAAGAAAGAAAAGATTTAAGAAATAGCTTTCACAAATCTTTTTGTCTACATTTTGATATTCAGTAATCTAGCTTTCAAATGTCTGTATGGGACCACCTGGAAAAACAGGTTTCTGAGAACAAAGGTGAAATGCAGGGAGTTGTTAGCTCAATTTAGCTTCCTCTCACTTTGACAGACCCTTATCTATGCGGAGATGACTCCCAGGGAGCGCTGGAAACAGCTTAGCCCTGAGTTGCCTGAACACTGCATCATACTAAGAATGGAAACTGAGTGGAGCTTTGAAATCCCTTAACAAAGAAAATGCCCTGGGTCCCATTCAAGCACTATTCAGTAACTTTGTGTACTAGACATCACAATATTAGCAAAAGAACAGTACAGACTAAACCTCAACCATGGAAGGATATGGGCCGTCACACAACCAAAGATAAACATTCTGGATAGTATAAGCCACTCAGGCATAGACTCACAGACACATAAATCAGGGGATAAAAACTATAAGGTTTGGGTAGAAAATTGGGAGTTGCCTCTCCAAGGCTACAACTTGCTTTTATGGAGAGCCTTCCTCCTTGGTCAGGACACCGGCCAAGATCAGTTTTCTGCCATTGAGAGCCCTTACCTGGAAAGATAAGCAAATATTTAGCATGATGTGAATTTGTAACCATGAGAGATTTACTAACATACACATAATATTTAGCATGCCTTCAGGTTGTTATACAGTATACTTACTTTTAAGTTGTTATAGTGCATTATTCCATTGTATCCTTGAAAACCTGCAATAGTGGTGTATTAAACCTGTAAGTGAAGTTCAAATAAATTGTTTGCTTGAACCTTGCAGTCTAGTTTCTTTTTGCCACAATGTCCAGCTAGGTTTGATGAGTTATCTATTATTTAGCTGAGTATCCTGTTTCTGACACTGTATTTATCTTTAGGAAGAACATGTGAGCATGGTTGCCTTCTGCAGTCCTTTACCCATGTATTCTTCTAATAACCACAGCTGTTTTCTGAAAATATTCCTGCTACCTCTTCTTAGTAGCTGTGTTTGAATCTTCTGTCCAATAATATGTTTCTTTTTTTTTTTTTCCATTTCAAAACCTTTTTTTGAAACCTACTGATATCATTGGTCTCCACAGCCTCTTGTGGCACCACATTCCAGAAATCCACTGGGAAAATAAGTTTGGGGTTTTTTTTTCTCTTTTAAATTGATTATTGATCTCCTACTAGTTTCAGTGAATTCCATTTAGTTTGAATATGGAGGGATTTGGAGACTGACAGTTTTGTTTGCCCCCTATCCACCATCACAAAGTTTTCTAAAACTCATTTCATAACACTTAACCTTCTTCTATCAAAATTGAAACGTTCCTACCATTTCAGTCTTTCCTCATAAGGCAGCTATTTCACCACTTGAACTATTGTAGTGGCACCTCCTCTAACTCTCCTTTGTCTTTCCTGAGATGCTAAGGGATGCACATGGCACTTACAAAGGTATTATATGTAGTAAATTAACACTCTGCTTCTTTTTTCATATAATTTTTAATGAACTACAATGTTTGATTGACTTTTTGGAAGTGTTGCTTTAAAGGAATGATTGCAGAGAACTGTCGAGAGTTCCTAAAATCTTTCTCTTGAGTTTCAAGTGCTAGTTTCAACTCCAGCATCATGTGATCATGGGTTAGATTATTTTCCCCTAAATGCAATATCTTGAATTTGAAACTCATTAAAAATGATTCACTATGTTTTTATTTGCTCACTCTATTTTATGTGGTCCTGTACATTTACATTGTCATCCATATAAAATGTGAATTCTCAAAAGACCCCTGGTTTTATTTATCAACTTTGAGATTTTGTTGCACTTTGTCTTCTTCTGGTTATTGATGAATTTGATGAATGAGTGCTGGTACCAAGGCAGCACTTGAAGAGCACTGGCAGTTGAGTGAGATGGAATTTCCCTTCACTGAACCACCTATTTCTTCATAAGAGTTTTCTCTTTCTACAGAGGACTTCCGTAAGTGATCTCTGTCTCTTTAAAGACTTTCATGCTTGCACATACTCAAAAAGTACAAAAGATTTTCAGCCCCTGAGAGAATATATCTTTCAATGGGATGCACTGGTGAAGTAACACCCTACATTGCTCAGCCCGTAGCTTTCGTGGAAGCAAATAATTTACAAATCTAAATTTGCACGCTAAGAAATAAGAAAGTGCATTTAATAAAATCAAACAAGTTTGATGAATAGGTAGGAAAGTCTTTTTAAAAAAAGATTTAACATAAATCCATTGGTTGCTTACTACTTCAGTGAGGCTTTCAGTTGTAAGCATATAGGCTGTACAGACCAGTTTGTGAAGCATTTTCATTTTTGTCTGAGTGCTCCTATTTCTGTTTTAGTTCAAATATGAGTTGCCTGTGATATTGAAGAAATAAATAGAAAATTTTGTTCAGGTGCATGATGTTCAGAATACATCTAGTAGATTATTATATATTGCATATTGCATTTGCTACCCCGACATTAAACAATGGTTTATTTATCTATTCTATTTGTAGAGGCAGAGAAAAATACTATTAGTAGAAGAAATATATGTAGTCCTATGACTATTGGTTTGTTGTTTTGTTTTTTTTTTTAAAAGCAATTATTTAGTGGTCAAAATCATCCTCTGTTTATTCACTTTTACAAAGGCTTCTTTTTTTTTTTTTTAAATAGGTAATGTAGAAACTTCAGATGTGAAGAGACTCCTACCATCTTTCTCACTGCAGGAGAGTAGGGGAAACAATGTATTTTGTCATACAGTTGCTGAGAGCATGTGTTATATATGCAAATATAACCATATATATATAAAAATAAGATCTGTTCAGCTACAGAAACTAATTAATATTTTCCAAAGAGTAGCATGATTGTATCTGGTAGAATTAATGAAAATTTCATTAATGTAATTTTACAGGAAATTATCTCTTTTGCTATCAGCAAAGCTACCCTGGAATACCACTGAACCAATATAGTGAAATTCTCCAAACATTTGGGTCTCCAGTGCAGCAATGTAACTATTATTGGCTGCAGAGAAGGGTGAAATTTTTGTTTTAGAAAAAAAAAAAAAATTGACAATTCGTACTAAAAAAAAAAATCTTACTTATCTGTCTTCTTTCTTTCTGAAGGAATATTACAAGTGAATGTGCAAATAGTTTATTATGGAATATTTAACATCTAGCCATTTGAATTAGAGCTTGAAGGAAAACATTTTAAACAAAAAAACCCCTTTTTTATCAAACTAGTAGCTGATCTTTTCAGGTGTTCATTGAAAGAGTGTTCTTAAAAGAAAGAAAGAACTGCTGACAAAAAGAAATAATCTGCTTTACTTTGAATGGATTCTTAGAACCTTATAAAGTCATTGGATTTGTTCAGCTATGATTCCTCCAGCCTAAGCAGGAACGTATACCGCTGGCTGTATGCATCTACTGAGTTTGTTTACTATCAGTTTAACCACTTGTACTAGGTGTCTCTGTGCAGGTGTTGACAGCAGGATCTACAAGGATGGCTTCTGTGAGGAGATGCCAGGGCTGTCCCATGCCAGACACAGCCAGTGTTGTCTCCAGCAGGCCCACCACAGGGCACAGCTGAGTCCCGCAGCCAAAATGGTGATGCATCTGGTAAAATATACTTAAGAAAGGGCAAAACACCAGCACTTGTCCTTGTTGAACTTCATGAGGTTCACAAGCTCATTCTACTCAAGCCTGTCAAAGGCCTTCTGGATGGCATCTCTTCCCTCTAGCATATCAAATGTACCACTCAGCCTGCTGTCATTCACAAACTTGCCGAAAGTGGACTCAATCCCACTGTCTATGCCATTAATAAAGACGTTGAACAGTACTGGTGACAATACAGGCCCCTGAGGGACACTATTTCTTACTGATGTCCATATGGACGTTAAGTCGTTGACTGCAACTCTTTGGTCACGGTCATCCAGCCAATTCCTTATTCATTGAATAGTCCAGCTATCAAACCCTTATCCCTCCAATTTAGCAACATGGATGTTGTGTGGGATCATGACAGAGGCCTTAATGAAGTCAAGGTAGGTGACATCAGTTGCTCTTCCTTTATCGACTAATGCAGTCATTCCATCATAAAAAGATAATCAGATTTGTAAGGCATGATTTGCCCTTTATGACATGTTGGCTGTTTCTATTCACTTCCCTGTCATGCATATGACTTGACATAGCTTCCAGTAGGATTTGTTCCATGTTCTTACCAGGCACGGAGATGAGGCTGACTGGTTGGTAGTTTCCAGGGTCCTCCTTTTTACTCTTTTTAAAACCGGGTATGAAGTTTCCTTTTCTCCAGTTACTGGGAAGTTTGGCTGACTGCTATTACTTCTTGAATATGATAGAAAGCAGCTTGGCAACTACATCAGGCGATTCCCTGAAGACCTTGTGATGCATCTCACTGGGTCTCGTGGACTTGTGTATGTACAAGTTCCTCAGAAATATAGATAAAATAAATGATATAAAATAAACACATTGATTAAAAATAAACAGTTTCAAAATTAATTTTAATATCTGGAATATGCAAATATACTAATTTAAAAATAAGATCAGTATTCTTACAATTATCTAATTTCAGGCACTAAAATCCATATTATATCATGAAATAGCCTTATTTTTAAAATCTTTTTGAATACCTAGAGCTTCTAGTGTTGACAGTTATATGAAAACCTCAAACCAAAATCAGTCAGGTTTGTAGAATCTCCGGACTTTCTTTGAAAATGTGATAGATCATGTAGATGCTTGTATATGAATGAAATATGAATATGAATGAAAATTTTATTCAAAAGCTCTTTCTTGTGACCTTAATGCCATGTGTGATACCCCACTGAGAATTAGTGGCTTGGAGAAAATGGAATGCATGGCCTGATTAGTCCATGACATTCTCTTACTGCCTATGTGTCAAATTTAATGACTTGTGACAGGTCAGTTAAAGCTAAGGAACTCAAGGTTTGTATGACAGATTGGTTGATTATGAAGTGAATTGATATGTGTACATAATGTAATAATTTGCATAGTTAATTTATTATTTTTGTGAGCATTGCATTGGCTTGTGTAAATTATACCAGTTTGCCGCTCAGATAAAAATGGATATTGATGGATTTATTTTGACTCTGCACAGGTTGTCCCTGAATAGAAATTTGTCTGGATGCATTTGTTGTCTGGCGTCAGATGGCAGGGTATGTCTGCATGTCAGATGTGAGGAGACCTAAGTCAGTGGACACATGCAAAACTGCTTAGGTCTTGATATCACCAGAGTTCAAACTTCTGTTCACTGCTCTGGAAGAAGAAGGATAAGTAAGAGAGATAGTTGACAGATCATCTGCATAGCTCAGTGCTCAGGGCTGTCACCAATAGATGTTGGGCAGTTAGCAAGCGCGTATATCAAAGTTTTATAAATACGTGTTTTGAGTAAAACACTTTCCTCAGATAGGAATGTAGGTCCAAAATATTGATATTTAGTGCTCTTTCCTGGAATGTGGGTGACTTAAATTTATGTCTATTCTACAAAGGGTGATTTTAAAATAGGTGTCTATTTTTATTCTGTAACCATCTTGGTCACTATATCACTAGGTATATAGTGGAATGCATCTTTATGTTCTGTTTTCTTTCTTTTACTGCTGGCATATAGCTATCATAGTTTATATGTCTAATGTTGATGTGCATTTCTCTCTTTTCCTGTTGAAGAGTTAGGACTATGTGTTCCTTTTAGGTATACTGTTCAATATTTATACTTAGATATCTTAGATAATTCTTCATTCAACTTAGTCCAGTTATCTATGAATTCTTTCCTAAACTTGTATGAATTTCCCAGAGACCTATAAATCTGTTCTGAAATAACAGAGATATTGTGGGGGTAATTTGGGAAAAACAGGTAGAAGCATTGGTAGATTCTTAACAATATACCATTATAAAAGCTACTTATTGGTTTACAGTTGGCTTACACTACATTAACTCTGCCTGCTGCTGAAAAGGGCTCTTTCCTGTTCTCATTCTTGTATCAGCATTTGCAATCGGGTGACTCAGAGTATTTAGTTTTGGTGTTGTTTTTTTTTTTCTCCTACAAGATTAGTTTTCAAAAATAGTTAATCTCGACTTGTTGTAAGGCCATATGATCGCTAGTATTGGCTGAAGGGCAGCAGAAAAGTCTAGCTGAGAAAAGAGGATGTCATTTTGGCAAAAATACAGCCTTATTTTGACTTTGGCTGACTATGAAGTAGTACCCTAAGATATACTCAGGACTTCCGCTTCATGGTCAAATAACTGTAGCCAAACCCAAATTTATAATCTGTGTACAGTGACAATGCTTCTTGTCCATTTGAGACCCGGTTACATGTTCTTTCCTATGCTTTTGTTATCCTTTTATTATACCTCTGCAATGAAATATACATTGGTCATCACCTTGAGGATACTCAGAGAATGAAGCAATATAGTGTTTGGATCATGCTTGTTAACCACAGTTCCATGTTGTGATTACATTACACCACATTCTGAAAACTAAAGGCTTTAAAAGCTTCTGCAGGCTATGCAGGGCCTTCATATTATCCTATAATATACTTACTATGTTGCAGCTCCTCTGTTCTGCCCTCATGAACATAATCTTGCAGTTGATGCCAGTCAAATTCTAAGCTGGTTGGCTTTTGTTTTGCTCTCTGTCTTCATAAAGAGAAATTATGTGTCCTTCATTCAAGACAGGCACAGAAGATTTCACTGAAGGATTCAGGGACACATATTCTGAAGCATTCATTGTTTCCACTTAAACCATTCATATCACCAATGTATACCTGATCTACATGAAGGAAATAAAGAAAGTTATAGTCACAAATCCATCCACTGATGCCAACAGTTCTGCAATACAACTTTCTCATGTTCATTAATGTAACACTAATTTCATTGGTTTTGTACACCATTGATATTTTTTTCTTCACTTTAAATATTACTCTTTCAGTAGCTTTTATCCTACCATGAGTTCATTAAAGGAGACAAAGAAGTATCCAACTGTGCTGCCCATAATGAACATCGTAACACTTAACAGCAGGTTTAAGCAGAGAGATGTTCTACTGCAATAGCATTAGACATTTTAAAATCACATTTCTTATTTCATTATAGTTTTACAGAATCACAGAATCATTTTGGTTGGAAGAGAACTTTAAGATCATCAAGGGCAATCATTAAACTGGCACTGCCAAGTCACCTAAGCACCACATTTATACATCTTTGAAACACCTCCAGAGATGGTGACTCCACCACTTCCCTGGGCATCTTGTTCCACTGCTTGACAACCCTTTCTGTAAAGAAATTTTTCCTATGTCCAACCTAAACCTTCCCTCACTACTGCTGAGTACAGGGGGACAATCACTTCCTTACTGCTGCTGGCTACACTATTTCTGATACAAGCCAGGATTCTGTTAGCTTTCTTGGACATCTGGGCACACTGCTGGCTCATATTCAGCCGACTGTTGATAAACACCCCCAGGTCCTTTTCCATCAGGCAGCATTCCAGTCACTCTTCCCCTAGTCTGTAGTGTTGCAGGGGGTTGTTGTGGTTCAAGTGCAGGACCCAGCACTTGGCCGTGTTGAACCTTGTACCGTTGGCCTTGGCCCATCAATCCAGCCTGTCTAGATCCCTCTGTAGACTCTTCCTATCCTCGAGCAGATCAACACTTCCACCCAAATCTGTGCTGTCTGCAAACTTACTGATGGTGCTCTCGATCCCCTCTTCTAGATCATTAATAAAGACATTACAGAACTGACCCCAGTACTCAGCCCTGGGGAATCCCACTAGTGACCGGCCACCAGCTGGGTTTAACTCCATTCTCTACCACTCTTTGGCTCAGCCATCCAGTTGGTTATTATATGTAGAAAAAAATTAATAACTACAACAAAAAAATCCCTGAAAATGCCAGGCAATTTTAGGCAATTGTGAAAAAAATGCTGGACTAATATACAGAAGAAAAGCCTTTTAGCATTTCCAGGTAGAAAGAGAAGGTCTCCTTGATGTTCATAACCTACAAAGTGCTGAGAGTGAGAAAAGCGTTCTAGTGAGGTATCATCACATTTCTCTCTTTTATAGAATCCTCTAAGTTGCCTCAGTGGTTGTTGTCAGAGATTCTATATTGGTCCCTATGGACCTATGGTCTGATGTGCTCTTACATAACAGATCTATCAATTTAAGCCAAATAGTTTATGTCTTGTATTGATAAATAAAGTCTTAAATATCCTTACTATATTTTTACAGTACACTGCTCAAATACTTTTAAAACATTTAGCTGTCTGACCTTTGTGCTCACTGAATACAAATTCTTGATATGTTAGCTCACCGGCAATAAATAGATAAATTAAATAATATGTTTTCTTAAGATGCCTGCCAGCTGTGCTTTCTGTGACTGTAAGGATTAAAAGGATAGTTGAGTATGTACAGAGACTCAGAAAGTCCATATTCTGGTTTCACATCTTATTGATCAGAATGGACTTAGACAGGTCCCCACTTGCAATATGGAGATACCTCATCTACAAAATGCTTTGAAATGAGAGATGTATGCACAAGCTGTGGATGAGTTAAGATAGGGGCTTATCACTATCATTTCAGCTGTAGCCTGTAGGTGTTTATATTCATACTTGTAATATAAAAGTGGATCTAATTTTGTAAAGGAACGGCACAGCAAAGCAAAGGAGCCATTCCTAATACAATCTTGAATTGGCATTATTTTATAACTCCTAAGAAGAATTAGAATAGTTTGCTTTAAATTGTACTCTGTATTTTACTATGTAATAACTTAGGTTTATCATAAGTTTTAATCACAATATCAGCTAAAGATTTTTTAATTTCATAAAGACCTAAACAGTATTTTTTCCTATGTTGCTGCACTGGTCAGTCATGTTAGGCGATGCCAAACCCAGTAAGCTGACAGATATGAGGTTGCCACAGGTCCATGTCCACACATTCCGAAAACAATGAGGTTGAGCATGTGCTCCAATAGACGCGCACACACACACACAGAGACAGGACAGCCAGCCAACCCTGTAGCTGACCTCTGAACTCCAGACCCCATGGTGTCCTGAGTCAGTTGTTTGGACCTCCTTGTCCATTCAGTAGCCAACAGCAGATCTTCTAGTCTCTCCAGTATCCAAGCCAGAATTAGGGCGTTTCCAATTCCTGGCTCCCAAGTCTTTTATCCTAATCACTGGATACTCCAGTCTGATGTTTCCTAGTGCTGACATAAGCACTCACACCCTGTGTAGTCACCCCATGTCTCCAGTTGCTGACCCCCAGACATATGACCCCTCTGACCCACAGTCCCACTGGCATTGCTGGCACTCAGAAACTCCCCTCCCCTTTCCTGCATCCCACCTTCCCCACCTCCCCACCCCCCAATACATGGGCACAGAATAGGGAGTCCCTCATCCAGGAAATTAATTAGAAACAGAGTTCAATAAGAAGAGAGGAAAGCCTATGCTGATCAGGTACAGAACACAGAGTACTGACCAGCAACTGTTAACATGTGATTGTCCCTTTTTATTCACTTGTCCATGTCCCCACTTTTCCCTCCACAAACCACCTCAATCTTTCCTTTTCTCCACCTTCAATTTCTCCCCTAAACATCCTATGACCAGCCTGTGCAATCTTCTAATGCCATTCCCCAGAAAGAAAGACTTAGAAATTAAATATAATTTCTATTTTCCCTGTCCTCTGCATCATTAAACATCGCACCAAGGGAAGTTTTTTTTCTTACTTATTTTTTTCTCTTCTGATTTCAATACTTGTAAAATATTTTTATTTCAGGTTAACACCAAGCAGTTCAAGATCTCTCTGTAGTTTATTGTTATCAAATCGAGCTTCATCTTTTACTTTCCATTTTCTTAACTAGTAATCCGCTGTTTTCTTAATCCGAGTCCTGTATTTTTGGAGGGTTTTAATATTGAAAATCAGGTTCAGTTTATCTTTTATGTTCATTATGAATGTCAGTAGCAACTACAGGGAATTTTCCCTTAACTAATGCCAAAGTTATTGAAATCACTGTGAAAAAAACCTCTTAAAGGTGTGCTGGATTACATACCAGATCACAATTCTAGCTTTTTTTCTTTACACATTGTCAGGGAGAATAAATTCTTCTTTGTTACACAATGGCAGTTAGAAGGATCGTTATAGTGATGTGAGAAAGGTTTTTACAGTGATCTGGAGACCATGTACCAGTAGAAATATATAAAAAATTCTCAAATCTTTCAGAAAAACATATAGGTCTTCCAGAATGCATATGTTCATCTATTTTAAATGATAATGAATAAAAACTATCATAAAAAATTTCACTTAGTGTATTCTCACCATTTTTATTATTTCCTTTACCATGAATTATTCTTTAGAAACACCCATGGAGTAAAACCAATGCATAAAATTTCACCGAAATAGGTGCTTAGATCATGTACTTCATTTTAAGCTTTTGTACACAGTTGACTTACTCTCAGTACCATTTCTGATTTTCATGACTGTAGGATAATAGTCATGAAAAAATGTTCACACTGAGAAAGTCTCTGATAAGCATCTCATTTTTCTTTCCTTTAATATTAAAAAAATCACAGAATCATAGAATGGTTTGGATTGGAAAGGACCTTAAAGATCATCTAGTTCCAACCTCCCTGACATGAGCAGGGACACCTTCCACTAGACCAGGTTGCTCAAAGTCCCATCCAGCCTGACCTTGAACACTTCCAGGGAGGGGGCATCCACAGCATCTCAGGGCAACCTGTTCCAGTGTCTCACGCCCTCACAGTAAAGAACTTCTTCCTTTTATCTAACCTAAATCTACCCTCGTTCAGTTTAAAATCATTATCCCTCATCCTATCATTACACTCCGTAATAAAGAGTGCCTCCCCATCTTTCCTGTAGGCCCCCTTTAAGTACTGGAAGGCTGCTATAAAGTCTCCCCAGAACCTTCTCTTCTCCAGGCTGAACAAGTCCAGCTCTCTCAGCCTGTCCTCATAGCAGATGTGCTCCAGTCCCTTGGTCATCTTTCATGCCACTCCTCTGGACTCACTCCAACAGGTCCATATCTTTCGTGTGCTGGGGACCCCAGAGCGGAACATAGTACTCCAGGTAAAGTCTCACAAGAGCGGAATCTCATTTATGTTTTCTTGGAAACACTAATTTATGAAACAATTATTCTAGTTTCATTTTTTCTGAAAAATTATTTCATAGCAAACATTTCATATGACTGTCCAACAATAAAATTTTTTGTTAATTAATTTTGTTAATTAATTCCACTCTGAGTCAAAGATATATCCCTATGTTGAGTACTCCTGTTTCAAACTCCAAGAGCAAGTTTCCCCGACTCCCTACTTCAGAGTACAATATCCTACATTTCATGGTATGCCCCCTTCAGCCCGTTCTGTATCACCTATAATTGTAATAAAGCACATACTTGCTTGTTTAGAAAATTTAACTAAGAAACTTTTGTTAACTCTGCAGCAGTAACTGGTAATAATTTTCATTAATTGTTTTTCATTTTTCCCTGTCTAACAAACTCTACCATCTAAGAAACAATAAATACTATCCTAAAAAAAACCCTGGTTCTGGCAGAATCCTGATACAACTTAATCTCTTTTAGGCTGTTTGGTTTTATTTCCAAATGCAGACACATAAGTATAGATGTGGATGTCTATATAGGAACTGGAAGTCTTATCTGTCTATTATATTGTCAGTGGAGATCTAACCAACATAGGCAGTGGAGTTCAAGGAACTATTGAGCTGACCCAATGTAGATACCTAGTTTAGGTTAAGATAAGTAGCTTTTGGACTCCAATGGCTTCAATGGCTGGATTTTATGGACTATAAGGAGGATTTAGGCACCTATAATTTAAGTCATAATCTGCATAGTAATATTGCAGTTCATAGAATAATTTGGGTTGTCATAGTTCTTACAGATGACAATCAATGTGAAGACAAAAAAAAGGAAAAATTAAGGTTTTTCTTACTTTTAAATCTACGCTTGAATTTTTCATATACTCGGATATTGTAACATTTTAGCTTGTTATCATCCACTCTTTCATAATTAAGCTTCCACATTTCAGGATCATATTATTGAGACATTGTCACAATATGTCTCACATATAATGCCTAGTTCAATAGTTCAATAGCCTAAACAGAGATATAGAGATAGGTCTGAAGTACTTTTTAAAATGGTTAAAAATACATTGGTTCTACAAAAGAGGGGAGGGTTCTCATAAAAACTCATGAAATATAGACAATATGAGGCTGATGTCTTTAACTACATGATCTTATACTATTTTTGTCATTTATTGATATACCATGTCTTCTTTTGTGTGGAAGGATTTGTTGCCTATCAATTCCACTGATCATAATACATTTCTGTGGAACTTTATTATACTAAAGTTTTTTCTCTACCACATTCATTCAATCACAGCCCTTCTCCCCCACCCCACCCCCCAACTAAACTTATTCTGAATATAGGAACAGTGATTTGTATGTAACAGATTTATTGCACTCAGACTCAGTCTGAAGTTAGCTATTTATGTACACAATTTTGCTTCTCTCTAAAATAATCACCACTGATTCATAGAAGTATATATATAACTCAATTCTAAACCAACAATAATTAATATTTTCTTAATTATCCAGATAAATAAACCTATGGAAAAAAACAATAATGATTTACTCATGACTATGTAACTTACAGAACAAGAAACATTAAGGTCAAAACCCTGAAGTTATTGCAAAAATAAATCTAGAGATTTTTAAACACAAAACCTTTGGTTGTTCTTGAATTCCTGTTATTCTCAGGACAGCTTCACTCTGGGTGTCACTGGTTGGCACTGAGGTAGGCCAATCATGGGACAAGTTCTCTCTCTAATCACCACTACACCCCCCCCACCCCCCCCACCCAATTCCAGGAGAAAGGGTTAAGAAGAGAGATAAGAAGAAAAGAAAAAGTTAAGTTTAGGAAACTAAACCAGTTTTAATAACAATAGAACAATATTATATACAGAAAACAAACAAGCTATTAACAAGTATATATACATATATATATAGGATGAGGGATCTGGTGCAGCGAGGGTTAAGCTGCAAGTAATAAACCAAACGTGATAGAAAAAACCCCTACCAGTCTGTTAATGGCGGTGGCATGTGGCTGCAGGTAGGAACCAGGGCAGCGTTGGTGGCGGTCCGGTTGTGGCGTTCCAGCAGCAGAGCCGACGGTGTGTTAGCAGTTGCAGCAGCAAGGATCACGGCATGGTGTGCCTCGGAGCTAAAGCGGCAATGAAGATTCATAGCAGGCAGCAGTGCCAAGTGGCATGGGCAGCAGCAAGCAGTCACAGCTGGCAGCGAGGAGCTAAGCCAAGCGGTAGTAGCAGCCCGGGACGGTTCCAGGGCAAAAGTGGTGGTAGAGATCCGTGGCAGGCAACAGCGAGCGAAGGGCAGGTGGTGGCTCATCCCAGGCGGCAGGTGGAAAAGGCGTGTGGTTTCTTTCTGCACGGTGTTCTTAAAGAAACACCGTCCCGCCAAAAGCTCCACAGCTAGTGAGGTGTGCTCACATGCAGGGGAGGAATACTCTAATTGGTTTGTTTGATGTCCATCAAAACTAAACCAGTCCTGTTTATCTTAAACCAGGACACTGGGACTGAGTTAAATTTCATTTCTCAAGGTCAGTCATGAGAATTCAATTTAATCATGTGAATGAAAAGTTCTGCTCTGAAGTGATGTAGGATTTTTTTTATCTGCACTGGAGATCAGATTTCATAAGATCTATAATATGTCAAAAGTAAAAAAAAAGACTAATTACAGTCAGCATTGAAAGAGGCTGAAAATAAAGTGTAATTCAATCCTAAAGTACCATTCCTTAGATGCCAGCATAAAAATTCTAACTTCCCCAATAAAGTTTCTGTCCACAGAATAAGATAGACTATTATCCCTAATGATTAATTTCTTACTGTAGTCCAAAGATTAAAAGACATGGGAGATGAGACAGGATTGATAAGTCATTCTGTCTGATTAGTAAAAATTTTATGTGTATTTCCATATCTAAAAATATTATCCTATCACTGCAAGACTATGAAAAAAACTTCAGATTTATTTCTCACAGGAATCTGTGAGAAACTCGAAAAATTCAGAGGCAATTGTGAGGAAGGTCAAATTCGATAAGACAAACTTTCACTTCAAAGCATTTCATATGGCCTTAATTTACCAGATCAACACCAAATGATGCTATAAACAAGGCTCTGCAACCGTTCTGCACTGACTGTGCAAAAAATAACTCACAAAATACTAAGAGCACTGCTCTGTGGATGTAGACTGTCTGGTACTGTATTTTCTTTTTCCCATAATGTTTACTGGTGAACAGAAAATGGCATTTTAAAGGGTTAATTAGTATTTAAAATTGTAGTCCTGTAGTCCAAGAAACATGTAATTGCTATTATTAATAAAAGATACAGAGTTTTGCCACCATTGAAGCTTGAAGAATTGTCTAGACTTGTCTTGGCTTTAGATGACTTCAGGTTGTTTAAGCTGTCATAAAAACTCTTTAATGGCTGAGTAATGATTGAGTATCTTGGAGTTTTGGTTATCTACATGAATACATTATATGATAAAAAATTAATAAATCGGGGGGATTATCATCAGTGAAGAAAGAGCAAGTAAGCAGCCTGCATTGGCAAAGATGTGAAAGTAACCCAAAGGAGACCAAAAACAGAGAAAGAAGAAATTAATCTCCATCAAACCTCTATTCTCTGAGTGTCACCAACTCTTTGCAACCCCTTATATCCATCTGGAGTAAGGCAGGTACCATCAGCTTCAGGACTTAGGCACTGGAAGGTTGAATATAGCACCAGAGAAAAAGTGGTAGGTATAGGCAAAGGTTGCTTAGGCATGACAGTAATAAACTCTGATGAAGGGTACATTAGTTCATTAATTGTATAATTCAGATTACATTAGTATCATTGTAATAAGACTAATAATATCTGCATTGTTGTATATTAATCACCTGTTTGTTGACTGCTTAAGCAAGAATTAGATTAATAGTAAGTTCCTGGATACACATATAAGACAGTCCCCTTTTACCCATAGTATTCTTTTGAATGTCGTATGATATGTGGGAGATGTAAGCAATATGTTAATGCTGAACATTGTAATGTGGCACACATGCTTACCTCAGGTAGGATCTTTACCCAATGATTTTGCCTATGAGCCTGTTGACATTTTCTCTCCTTTTGATCCAGAACTATGTTAAAATTTTATCACTAAGCACTCAGTCAGAAATATATTTATCTAAAAAATATAATAATGACAATAATGCCCTCACACTCCCATCCTTAAAGCATATCAGATGACATATCCTTTAGACTGCTCTTTGTATTACAGTAATTACTTTTTTGGATCACTCATCTTTCCAATGCAGATATGGTCAAAATACGTTACACGCAGGTAAAACTATTTCATACTAGGTATATTCCTGAGTCTGTATGTGCTTTGTTAAACACACTCATACATTTGGAAATATGAACACAAATTAATTTTCACCATAACTTAAACCCTAATGATTTTTCTTAGTGTTCCATATAAACTAGTGCATTTCTTTCATTGCTGAGTTCAAGAGCTATGCTATTTAGCAAGAGTTACTTTTATGACTGAGACTGTAGTTCTGTTGTCCTTGTGTATTATACGTATGTTTATTTGTACGGGTTTAATTTTCGTCCAAATTTGGAACATTTTTCATAAGACTATAGGGAGTGGGAAGATAAAATGATAGAAACCCTCCAGCTTATTGTTTGCTTGTTTTTTCCAATTTTTGTGCAAAACATTATTCAGATTGATTTGGTTTGGAGTTCTTTCTGAATACTTAAAGCTTACTGATCCTGTTATCTTCTCTTTTGAACTCTCCAAGGGTGCTTTTTGCTTACTTTTTTAATTGACAAGGTGGCAAAAATATTTTTAATTAACAGAGTTCTTTGATTCTGTTAGTCATACAATTTGCAGTTAGAAATATGTTTGCTTTTCTCTGGAGATTCAACATGCATTGCTAAATTAATGAAGACTAAAGACTGCTACTGATGAAAAAAATCATTGCTTATTTAAGAAAATATGCAAGTATGTAATCATTAACTTCTACGGTGTTTTTCCATAATTTATTATATTTTTTTTTTTTTAAAAAAAATGAGTTCTTTCAGCACTCAGAGGACTGACCTCTTATTTATTCTTACAATTAGTATATCTCAGAAGTAAAACATTTGTATTGCTTGTTCAAAGTGTTTGCAGTTTCAAATTCCTGGGGAAAAAAAATATATATACATATAAAATTTCTGTGAAATAAACAATAACTTCATATGATATGAAACAATTTCATATTGAACTGTTTTTCTCTATCCAAGGGCAGCTTATTATCTATTATGCTGCTTTAGTCTTAAAATAATAACTCTTCACCTTAATATTAATGCTGCCTGTTTCTTGTAATAATTAGGAAGCAAAGTGGATAGCTACAATGCTTCTACTGTAGTTCATAATTTCCCAGAGCTTCAGGGAGTAAAAATAGATGACAGTCTTGCCTACATTTTTCAGACCATTGCTTTCAGCATGGAAGCTTAAACATTCTAATTTACTGACTCTTAAGCAGAAACAGAGATATTAATTAAAAAAAAAATTTAAAAATCACTTTATTGAGAAAGAAAACAAAACTAGACCCTGGAGAAGAACTAGAAAAAAACAGGTCTCTGTTTACATCTGCCTGGTGCAGCTGGAGAAGAAAAGGTAGAGAAGGGAGTGGCAGAGACAACATGTTATGGATTGACCACAGTACCTGTTTCTCATCTCCCTGCACTGCTTAAGGGGAGAAGGTAGAATTGTTGGCAGTGAAGTTGAGCATGGGAAGAAAGGAAGAGTGGGGGAAAGGTGCTTTTATATTTGTTATTTCTTATTATCTTACTCTGTTTAACTGGTAATAAATACAATTAATTTCCCCAAGTCAAGTCTAGTTTGCCCATGCAGGTAATTGGTATGTGATCTCCCTGTCCTTATCTTGACCCAAAAGTTTTTTGTTTTCTCTCTGTGTCCTGTTGAAGAGAGGAAGTGATAGAGCAGTTTGGTGGCACCTGGTGGCCAGCCAAGGTCAACTCACTATACCCATGAGCCAGTTCTATTTTGCATGCTTTCTAGTGAAGAAACTCATGTTTATTTAAAAAAAAAAAAAAAAAAAAAAAGTGAAAACTCTTTACTGAGAAGTGGAAAAAATAACGTCAACTTCCTTCTGGCAACTGCTACAGGCTACAGAAAAACATGACTTTAGGCTTAAGCCTAATTTGAACATAATCTATCCAAATAAAACAGCAGGAGAAGACTTCTTTCTACTATTATGAAGGCAAATAGATTCAAGAGTTGTTAAAAGAATAAAGAAATTCTAACTTTTTGACTGTTGATTTAGTGAAACAAATTGTAGTCTCTCTAAAATTGTTATCATTACTGAAAGAAGCACGCTAATTCACAGCATGATTCAATGATATGGCAATGGTTGCAGTGATGGAAATGTGGAAAATAGCATGGAAGATAAGATGGAAAAACTGCAGTTCTAAATAACATAGATCACAATAAAATTTAGAGCAATTCCAAATGTAGCACAAAATCCTAAAAACCGTTTCAGTAGAACTGGTTTATGATGTATTCTCTTTGGAGAGCTGTATTCACAAACTACCACTTTCCACTGCTGACTAGTTTTAATCCTTTATTCATGGTTTTCTTTTTGGATATTCCTATGATTACAGGAAAATTTAATAATTTTTGGAAGATGTTCAAAACACAACTACTTATTTATCATGTCGTCTTTCCCACCTTTTGAAATTATTTTCATTCTCTTCTCAATACTAAATGTGGAATACCTTAATCTGGAGTCTCTACACTTTCCGTTAAAAAACTTCACAAGAGAGTAAAGATTAATTTTTCTCTCAAAATATTGTTTCACTTATATTCTCAAAACACTTAGAGAATTCCTCATTTTTTCATGTACTCTTGCTCATACAAGTTAGATAACTTAAATAAAAAGCAGCCAGTTAGGAAATTTTGGCCAAAAAAAAGCAGCCTACACATGAAACATCAAAATCCAAGTAAGGGAAATGTAAGTTAAAGAATGCAGAAAATTGGTAACTTAATTAAGATCTCTTTTTCAGTCCTTTTGGACAACAATGGAAAAAACCAAAAACGGTTATTTAAGAGCTGCTCATCGACTTGCTCATGAACAACAGCACACAAAAATTAGTGTGTATATATATATATGTATTGTCTGAAAGGACTGCTTTAGTATGCCTGGGAACACTATGATCTTATAACATATTTCATTTAAGATGGTCATACTGACAGGGCTTTGCCTGTGGTAGCTTTTATGGTCCAATAACTGAAGGATCTGAAGGTTGAAACCTATTAGGTACATTATTATCATTTTGATTCTTCATAGACCCTTCAACGATGCATGTTTCCATATCTATAACTACCTCATAGAGGTTTGTTATCATTTACATAGAAATTGAAGCTGAAAAGAATATATGTAGAAGTATTATGAGATTTTTTTTTGTTGTTGTTTTATTTCTATCAAAGCTGTTTAATGACTTGTATTATTTTCTTATTTTAAATAGATGATGTAGTTCTGCTTTCTTTATCTCCACCAGGCCTGCAGCAATCACTGGAATTTTTTTTTTCTAAGCTTATAGCTTAGATTCACTGAGAATTATAGGAAGACCAAAGTTACTGTCTTTACCTTTTCTAGAGTTAGTCACATATAAGCCTCACTCAGCAATAAGGTGCAACTGAGTGTCTGGGGAAAGGAACATTAAACAAAGTAAACAGATACTTCTTTTAATTTTGTCAAAGAATGCATGCTCTGCATTTATAGAGTAGAAAACTTCATAACTTTGCTATCTCCATATTTCTAATGTTTCCTTTTGCATGTTCCACAGGCATGCATAAAAAACTAAGGTGATGCCTTTTTGAATTTTTACTTTAACTTGTATAGCCTTATGTAATACTGTAAGTTCCCATGTCATGGTTTAGGTCCATCCAGCAACTGAGCACCACGCGGGTGTTCACTCACTTACACCCCCAGTGAAATGGGAAAGAGTATTGGGATGAAAAGGTAAAAACCCATGGGTTGAGATAAGGACAGTTTAACAGAACAACACAAAGAAAAAAACTACAGTCATAACAATAATACTAATTAAATAATATATAAAACGAGTGATGTACAATGCAACTGTTCACCAATCAGAAATTGCCACCTGCCCGGTTGCCTGAGCTGCACACCCTCTCTCCAGCCAGCTCCTCCCTTATATGCTGAGCATGACGCTAGTATGGTATTGAATATGCCACTGCCTGGTTCAGTTTGGCTATGCTGGCTGTGCCCCCTCCCAGCTTCTTGTGAAAACTAACTGTATCCTATCTGAACCCAGGTCATCCCATCTTATTTTTTGTGTTTAACACTTTTTATTCAACTAACATGGGGTAATTGTCACTTGAAAAAAATAAATTACTTTTCCATTTTACTATATACTCTTGTCAAAACTTGGTACTAATTTAAGATGTAAAAAATACTTACTAAAATAAAATATTACTCAAATGACTTATTGGTGTTAACGTGTTAAAATCACTTTGCTAAAAATGGTTTGCATTATCTCATTTGTGAATATTTTCGTATTTCAATTATGTTTGGCAACCACATGTTTCATTGCTCTCTTTCACTGTTATGTTGAAAAACCCTCCTCATATCATTTATATAAAAAAAATTTCAATGCTATGGGGAAGTAAATATTAAAAATGCTAATTAGCTGAAGCCTGATATTTAGCAGCATCTTAACATAGACTATACCAACAAATAAAAAATATACATGGCATTTCCACTACCAGATAATTATTAAACATTCTAGACTTTCATATGTTACCGTAAGGAGAAATTACAGAAGAGCTGTAGCTCTTATTGAGAATTTCCCTCTTCATGCTTATAGAAGTGCCTTGCGAGGAGCTGGGAAAATGCCTTTATTAAATTTTAATTATTATCTGTGACCTTTTTTGCTTACTTTTATATTTCTGCCTGCCTGAAGTCATAAAATTAAGTCAAAAGACGCCTTATGTGTGTTTAAAACAAGAAAAACAAAAACTATCAACAAAGTAAAAGAAAAGAGTGATCATGTAGCTTGCAGCTATGAATAGAGTCTTTCTAGCTCACATCCTTTTAAGACCATTGTGCTGCAAATGCTGAGATCAAAATTCATCAGTATCTTCAAAGGCTGAGGTACTTTAGAAAAACTGAGCATGCTGCAAATCAAGCAGGGCTGTTTCCCCAGCAAAAATCTAGGACTTGAAAGAGTTACGCATAAAAAGACTAAATTTAGCTAAAGAAATAATCTTATAGGAACTTCTGAATTTTAAAATTTTAAACAATGAAAATTTCTGGGTTTTTTAGGACTTTACTATTTTAAATAATTATTTTGGAGGCTGAAGTAGAAGTCTGAGGCAAGGACATAAGAAAGGAAGGGAAAAAAAATGAGGGGGAAGAGAGAAAGCAGTTAGTTAATTACCTTCTACTATAGTGTCACCAAAAGGCATTACTCCTAGTTGAGACTAAGCTCAGTTGTGCCTCCTGAGATATTTATAGTAATACTAACAAAGTGGAGGATAGGATCGTAACTTCAACTGTAAAAAAAGTAGAATAAGGACCTATTTACTGCACTCAGAAGCAAAGGGAAAAAAAAAAAATATTCTGCACTTCCCCTCTGCAGGCAGTGTCCAGCCACTTCCTGGGAAGCAAGGAGTCAATACACATAGTGGTTGCTTCAGAGGGCAAATCATGGCTTGGCTTCGCGGACGAAGATTTGGGAAGGGCTTTGCCCACGCTTATTGCAAGCGCGTTGATGGCTGAAAAGGCCAATGCGGGATAGGCAAGACCGGTTGCAAAGAGCACACCGGAGGGTCTCCTTGGGTGGTATAGTCGAGGCACGGTTCTTTCTGCGCTGTCTTTTCTCCTCGAGACGGATTCTACGCGTGCTCTCAAAGGAGACAGCAGCGTTATGTATGGTGTGTCTCCAAATCTCCCGATGGGAGGCCAGGGTGGACCACTGATGGTGGTCAATATGGCCTAGGCTGAGGTGTTGTTTCAGGGAGTCCTTCTATCTCCTCTTTGGAGCTCTTCTCTTGCGGCAGCCGGTGGCAAGTTCACCATAGAACACGATCTTAGGGAGGTGGTGATCCGCCATCCTGGAGACGTGCCCTGCCCAACGCAGCTGCGTTTTCAGCAACATGGCCTCAATACTGGTGACGTCTGCCTGTTCAAGGACAGCAACGTTAGTCATGTAGTCAGTCCAGTGGATGTTTAGGATTGTGCGGAGGCAGCGCTGATGGAAGCGTTCGAGGAGTCGCAGATGGTGGCGGTAGATGACCCATGATTCAGACCCGTACAGAAGAGTAGACAGTACCACGGCTCTGTAGACACTGATCTTTGTACTTTTCTTCAGGTGTTTATTGCACCAGACTCTTTTATGGAGTTTTCCGAAAGCTCTGTTTGCCTTTGCTATTCTGTTGTCTATCTCTTTGTCGATCGTGGCATCTGAGGAGATGATGCTACCCAGATAGCTGAACTGCTGGACTGACTGAAGCTCTGACTCGCCAGTGGTGATGTGGGGATGATGGTAATCATCTTGTGGTGCTGGTTGGTAGAGAACTACTGTCTTCTTCAAGCTGACTTCCAGCCCAAAAAGCTCAGCCGCCTCTGCAAAGCAGGATGTTAAGCGCTGCAGAGATGCTTCTGTGTGGGCAACAGGGGCGGCATCGTCAGCAAAAAGCAGCTCGCGGACAAGGTGATTCAGGGTCTTGGTGTGGGCCTTCAGTCGCCTTAGGTTGAAAAGGCTCCCATCGGTACGATATCGGATATAAATGCCCTCTTGTTCGTCGAGGTCTGCCATGGCCCTTTGGAGCATCATGCTGAAGAAAACTGTGAATAAAGTTGGTGCGAGAACGCAACCTTGTTTCACACTATTGGCTATTGGGAAGGGCTCAGAGAGTGCATCGCCATATCTGACTTGGCCGCGCTGCCCCTCATGGAACAGGATAATCATTTTGAGGAACTTGGGGGGACATCCTAATCGTTCCAAGATCTGCCACAGACCTTTTCTGCTCACAGTGTCAAAGGCTTTGGTGAGATCAACGAAAGTTACATAGAGACTCTTGTTCTGTTCCCTACACTTCTCTTGCAGTTGTCTGAGAACAAATACCATGTCTGTGGTACTTCTGTTGGCTCTGAAACCACACTGACTTTCAGGTAGAAGTTCTTCTGCGATAGCAGGTACCAATCTGTTCAATAGTATTCTTGCGAGGATTTTTCCAGCAATGGAGAGCAGAGTTATGCCTCGGTAGTTTGAGCAGTCTGACTTTACTCCTTTTTTCTTGTACAGGGTGATGATGATTGCATCACGGAGATCTGGTGGTAGTTCGCCTTGTTCCCAACAGCGCATAACTAGCTCGTGAAATTTAGCATGGAGCGTTTGGCCTCCATGTTTCCAGACTTCAGGTGGGATTCCGTCGACCCCAGCTGCCTTGCCGGTTTTCATCTGCTGTATGGCCTTAAGGGTCTCTCCCATAGTAGGGGCTATATCCAATTCATTTTTCTCCGTTTGTTTTGGGATGAGCTGGATTCCTGAGTCTTGGACCACACGGTTGGCACTGAAGAGAGTTTGAAAGTGATCAGACCATCGATTCAGGATGGAGGTTTTATCTGTGAGAAGCATCTGGCCATCTGCGCTGAGTAGGGGGCTTTGAACTTGGTGTGTGGGTCTGTACACTGCTTTCAGAGCCTCATAGAATCCTCTGTGGTCACCCAAATCTGCACATAGTTGAGTCTTTTTTGCTAGGTTGAGCCACCACTTGTTCTGGATGTCTCGAAGTTTCTGTTGGAGTTTACTGCATGCAAGACAAAAGGCTGCTTTTCTTACATGGCAAGATGGCTGAGCGAGGTGTGCTTGGTGAGCAGATCTCTTCTTTGCCAGCAATTCCTGGATCTCTGGATTGTTTTCATCAAACCAGTCTTTGTTTTTCTTTGAGGAGAACCCTAAGGATTCTTCGGAGGACTGCAGGATGCTATTTTTAATATGTTGCCAAAGCGCTTCAGGAGAAGAGTCTATGGGATGGTCTTCAAGCCTAGTTTGAAGGTTTGCCTGGAAGCTGTCTCTCACTGCAGCTGTTTGAAGATTGTTAACTTTGAGCCTCCTTCTCAGAATGCCGCCCCTCTTAGGTTTGGGCTTAAAGTGGAGGTTAAGTTTGCAGCGCACAAGGCGGTGGTCTGTTTGGCATTCTGCACTAGGCATCACTCGGGTGTGACAGACATCGCGAACATTTCTCTGGTGCACTAAGATATAGTCAATGAGGTGCCAGTGTTTAGATCAAGGATGCATCCAGGTTGTCTTCAGGCTGTTTTTCTGCTGGAAGATAGTGTTGGTGATGGTAAGCTGCTGCTCAGCACAAAACTCTAGCAAGAGGCGACCGTTGTCATTGCAGTTTCCAACTCCATGCTTGCCTAGTACTCCTTTCCAGGCTTCAGAGTTCTTACCTACTCGGGCGTTGAAGTCACCAAGGATTATGATCTTATCATCTGCAGGAACCTTTTGAGTAAGGCGGCGCAGATCGGTGTAGAATTTGTCTTTTTCTGTAGGGTCAGCTTGGAGAGTTGGGGCATATATGCTGAAGAGAACAACATGTTGCTTGTTGTGTAGCGGGAGGCATAAGGAGATAATGCGATCGGAATGACCTGTTGGCAAGTTTTCAAGTTTAGAGGCGATGGAGTTTTTAATCATGAAGCCAACTCCGGAATGATGACTTTCGGTTTTGGGTTTGCCTGACCAATACAGTGTGTAGCCGGCACCATGTTCTTTAAGGCTGCCTTCCTCATGAAGGCGAACTTCACTGAGAGCAGCAATGTCGATGTTGAGTCGTGACGGTTCATGAGCAATTATAGCAGAACGGCGTTCAGGATGCCCACTGTCTGCTGTATCGAGCATGGTTCTGATGTTCCAACATGCGAGTGTCAATCTGGACACACCTTTGGAGGCAGGCGTATGCCTTTGTCTCTTTGTCTTTGGTTGACCGCAAAAGAAGATGCCTGTTGGCCGCGGCTAGCCAACCGGATTGGAAGGGGAGATGAACTTTGGTTAGGCCACCTTTTCTAGGCCCCTCTCCATGTGGAGCAAGCAGTGCTCTCCTTGAAAAAGGCTGCTTGGTCATTCAGGATGCTGCTGAACAAGACTGTCATCTCCTGGGTCAGTCTCAAGCGACCAATGTCCTGAACCGCCTGCATGCAGGGTTGGGTCTGCGGCTTCCAGTGACATCTTTCCACCTGCCGTTTCGTCCCTTGCCTGTCGCTACAGGGCTTTGCAAACGTGAGTACACCCTTCAAGCCTGCGCGGTGGATTTTTTAGGTGAGGCGCAGCGTGCGCGAGACTGGCCCCACCCTTTACACCTGAGGTTCATCTGCCAGGGCCTAGCGAGCTTGGACGGTGACAGCGAAGTCCTCAGGTCGTAGGTTTGGTTAGAGTATCCTTCTCTTAGATGGATGGCCTTACAGGGCTAAAGGAGCTCCATCTGCCCGGGTTTGGAGTTAGAGTTGTCCTTCTCCTAGGATGGTTGCCCGAAGGCTAGTGAGCCCATCCTGCCCGTGGACACACTTTGTCTGACCCTTCAGTTGAGACCTGTCAGGCTTGGGAGACCCTACCGGAGGCATATGCCACCACCAGCATAGCTCTCAACTTCACAAGGGCACGCAAGCTCTTTCCCCAAGGCAAGGGGGTGCCCGTGAAAGATAGAGGGCAAATGCCTTCATATGAAATGCCCTCCACCTCCTTCCCCTCAGCATTTATTGCTGATTAAGATGTCATGTGGTACAGGAGAACCCTTCAGTCATTTAGTTCAGCTGTTCCAGCTGTGTCTCCTCCCAGTTGCTTACCCACCTCAGCCTACTCACTGGCAGGACAGCATGAGAAGCAGAAAAGTCCTTGACGCTATTTAAGCATTGCTCAGAAATAACTAAAACATCAGAGTGTTTAACACTGATGTTAACAAACACCTTAATTCTGATCATCCCCTCCTTCCTCCTCCTTCCTCCTCACCCCCAGCTTTTATTGCTGATCATGATGTTATATGGTATGTGGTATCCCCTCCAGCCTAGTGGCCTTTACGGGGATGGTTGGAGAGACAGCCTTTTTGCTGTGCAGGTACCATCAGCAAAAACATTGGTGTATTATCAACACAGTTCTAACTACAAATAAAAGCAACACACTATACGGGCTGCTATGGGGAAAGTTAACGCCATCCCAGACAAATCCAATACAACTTCTACCCCTTATTCCATACCTTTCTATTCTGTCATGCTCAGGTCCCATATAATTTCATACATTTACATATCTTCTGACCACCCAATTGAATCTGATTCTCTTTCCTGAAATCCCCTCTTAACAACACTTACAAATTATACTACAGACTTAAACTGTCTGTATATCCAACATACAGATCTATAGAGTCTCATTAACCAGCCTGTGCCTTAACAGATAGATATTATTTCTGCATTCTATGGATCTCTACTACTCCACAAAACGTCCGTGAGAACAGGCTATGACTTGAGTCCCATGTGTCACCATGGTTGTTCAGGACAGGAGAAGCAACAAGTTTGATTGCTGGATGCCAGCACAAGCTTGGATTGGGTCATCGCTGCACTCACCCAGTTCCTTGTGAAGTTCTCTCTTCATCAGTTCGGGTAGTTCCTGCTACATTACTTCCTACAACATATTGTCTGGTGTTAACCAACCAAGTACCATCAGGAGAGGGTACCCAAAAGGGTTCTGGTGGACTTTTGGTGTAGCCACCATGAATACAGAGATTAAACAGGTGTCTACCTTGCCTGGTCTCTCTATTTGAAACATTCACTATTATCATGGTGAATATTTCAAATAATATCTTTTTCATTTGCCATAAATGTATCGCTTATTACTTCAGTATCTGAGAGTTGCTGAACATAAAACTTGGACATCTTGCTCTAAAAACACATGGAATTCCCCGTCCCATACCTGGTGCCTTCTTTCTCTGTATCACAAATGGAGCATGTCAGGTGCTTAATTATAGAACTTGTACAGCCAGAGCACCAAATGAAGGGACACTCAGTCCTGTAAGTGGTATGAAAGCAAACACTGAAAATTGTGAGGTGAGGAGGTGCACAAGTGTACCAACAGCCATCATTCTGATTAGAATATATAATACAGGTCATGAATATTCAAGTTTAAACTAAGGAAGTTAAAATCATCTTATATGCTGATAACAGACTGTGATAATGAACATTCCTGAGACATAGATTAGTGCAACTGTTCAACATTTTGAACTATGCCTTTAATAGGAATAAATCAGGGGTCCTTTGTGTATAGGATGCACAAACCCACTCTTGACAGCTGCCTGTTTAAATTTTGTGAAGCCAAGATGAGCTATCTAAGGCATATTTTGAATCACAGACGTATAGGAACCTAAGATGTCTAATCACAATCTTGTCTCTCCTACACTTCCAGGTTTAACTATATGAGTAAGTATTCTGATGCCTAAATGTTTCTGCTGCTTTCAGTCATAATGAAACACTGATTACGCCAGATAGAAACATGCTTTATGTTCCTAGTGTGTACAAATTTCTAATGACATTGTCCTATCAGAAATTATTTTCACTGGGATGTCAAAATCTAATACTTAAGGCACCGTATACTGGTGAACCTGGGAGGCCACATAAAACTCAGTCACAGACAATTTATATGAATCAGTCACTCAAATAAGGACCTCAAAGTTGTTCCTGTAAAAACTGAATGAAGCCTTAGTTATACGATTCATCTGCAGTATCTCATGTAATTCCAGGTACATAGGAGTAATTAAGTAGTGGTCATAATTATCTCTATTGGAAATCAGTGAGTACTAAAGTCTTTATTCTAAGGAGAAAGTAATAAATAAAGCTGTGTCTTGATTGTACAAGGAAGAGCAGAGGGCACAGTAATAAATAGCAAATACCTGCAAAATTTTTTTAATCTAATTTCATTTTTGTTTCCATTTTGGCATTTAAATTATTACATGAACTGATGTAAACATGTACAAGGTACATACCTACATTTGAGTTAATTGGCTAAACCAAATGTTTGCTCTAAGAGCAAATGTTTAAAATAAGATGGTTTACACATATAAAAGTGCTGTCTTCTCTCTGCAATGAAAATAAAAATATTTAACTTCAAAGACAGGTGAAGTTAAGCTAAATTAGTCCTGTCCTCAGAGATTAAATCCATTATTTGTAAACAATCTTCTAACCATATAATCTATTAATGGCATGGAATTTTCTGTATTCTTCCATTTAAAGTGATGTGGCTGATTGTTATTTTTGAGTGAGAGGAGGTGATCCTGCTGTTATTGATACTATTATATTACTATTTTTAATGTGGATTGTATCCTCATTATATCTGTTATGACATTTACTTGCTGGAACAAGTATAAGAAATGAATGTGAATAAGGGTAACAATTGTATCAGCAATTATTTTAAAATTAATTCTATAAGTGACTTCTTGATTGGAAAGGTACTGCAATCTGTGTTATTTATTTTTTTATAAATGACTAATGAACAAATCAGTGGGACATTATTCTTGAATTTCTGTCATACACTCAACATTTATCTTGGGGTTTTTTTGGTTTTTTTGGTTTTTTGGGTTTTTTTGTGCCTTGTGATTAATTTATAATCCAGAAATCTGTTAGTTGTGTCTGACAGAATCAGAACACATACAAGGGTCAGGGAGAAGCAAAAGTGTGGCTGCTCCACAAGGACAGGCAAGCCAGGAGCCAAGAGTGACCCCCCAAAACAGGCCAAGGCAGGACAGCCAGGTTCAATCCCACTGTCTCCATGACATGGATGGGGTCTACCACAGTTCAAGCAAGGCAAGGTAATGAATTAGGAGTGTGGTTCATCCAGGAAGGCCATCCAGTGAGAGTAGCCAGAGACAAGGTTGAACACAGGCACATCTACAATGTAGCTCAGGGATATGAACATCTCTGCAGAAAAGGACTTGTGGATATTGGGGAGTGAAAAACTGAATATAAGCCAGAGATGTGCACTCACAGCCCAGAAAGCCAATCGCATCCCAGGCTGCATCAAAAGAAGCGTGACCAGCAGGTCAAGAGAGATGATTCTGCCCCTCTACTCCACGCTGGTGAGATTCCATCTGGAGTACTGTGTCCAGCTCTGAAGCCCCCAGCATAAGAAAGACCTGGACATGTTCGAGCGGATCCGGAGGAAGGCCATAAAAGATGACCAAGGGGCTGGAGCACCTATCCTGTGAGGACAGAATGACAAAGCTGGGATTGTACAGCCTGGAGAAGAGAAGGCTCTGGGGAGAACTTATAGAGGCCTTCCAGTACTTAAAAAGGGCCTATAGGAGAGACGGGGAGGCACTCTGCATCACAGAGTGTAGTGATAGGATGAGAGGTAACAGTCTTAAACTGAATGACGGTAGATTTAGGTTATAAATAAGAAATAAATTCTTTACTGTGAGGGTGTGAGACACTGGAACAGGTTGCCCCGAGAAGTTGTGGCTGCTCCCTCCCTGGAAGTGTTCAAGGCCAGGTTGGATGGGACTTTGAGCAACCTAGTCTAGTGAAAGGTGTTCCTGCCCATGGCAGGGAGGTTGGAACTAGATGATCTTTAAGGTCCCTTCCAATCCAAACCATTCTATGAAAATCTATTCTATTTTATTCCTGGTAAGGCTGCTCAGGGCAGTAAAAGACTAATAGCGTGCTTTGGCCCTAGGTTTGAAAATGCCATAACTAAAAGTAATCTGACAATATCTGTAAGCGTAAATTCAGTGCCAGGACCAAAAAAAAAAAAATAAAGTTGAAAAAACAAACAAAGAACAAACCCACAACTTCCATTGCATTTGTTTAGACAGATAAATTTCTGGTTTTGTGAATTTGTCAGTATCTGTAAAATTCCCCATGTATGGGCAAAACTGAAGCAGTTAAATGCATATCCTCACCTTCATTGGAACATTATTTAAGTAATAACCTTTTTTTTTTTCTTTTTTCTCAGCTGCAATTTCACCTATATGCATTTAAATGTAAATTTACCCTCATATTACTAAAGAAAGAATAGGTATATATGCATCATTTATAAATTCCCTCATGATGTATTGAAATAGTGCACAGGTAAACACCAAGATGAAATCTTGGAAAGGTAGCTAAGTGGCTAGACAGATGGATTATGAGTTCAAAAAGTAGCTGGAATGCTAAAAGGAAGCTTGACCTTGAGGGAAATGAAGAAAAAGTGTGAATAGCACTACTCATATATCAACTGTGTGCACAGTGCCAAACATAATTCTAGAACGGTATCACATGCTGGCTAATGAGGGATATTATCGATACAACAAGGATTGAACGGGTTAGGTCAAAGGATCCCAAACTGCAATAAGTGCATTATTGAGGAAAGCAAGATTTCGAAGTCCTGTATAGCTGCCCTTGCGTCTGATACCACCGCTTGCAACTGTTCTGTAGTGACAGCTGCTGCTGATAGCTGTACTTGACAAAAAAAGTCTGCAGATGACAAGCTCAATAAACAATGTTACCTGACTGAAAAAATAGTCAAGAGAAAAATGGTGGAACTCTGTCTTATTTGTCAGAAACAAATACCAGCATTTCTTTTGCCACCTCAGCTAGTTGTGTAGTAAGCCAATTTCTGAAGGACATAGGTACATAAATATTAGATACTTATTTTCTTATTATTCTTGCATTTTTTGTTCTGTGAATAAAGTTATCTGTCAGCACATACATAGGAGGGTGTTATATTAAAAATGTTAAAAAAACCTTTAGTAATGAATTACAAATACCATGTTTAATTTTCTGCTATATGTATGCTGTTTATGCCCATAGTGTTATTCTTGTTCTTAACCTGTCTTAGAAGGTCAGATCTGAAAGCCCAAAGAAAGGCCTGTGTGCCTGAAAGAGGATTTTTTTTTGTTATTTTCAAGCAGCCATTGGTCTAGTAAAATGTATTACTGTTCCTCCAAACCCTACATTGCTATACCATTTATAACCACAGAAATACATGAAAACATTAGAATTGTGGTGTTTTATCTCATCTGGAAATTCACATGCTTCTCATCTTTAAAGCTCAAACATGGAGCTGTAGACTAAATCTAAGCTTTCAGTTTCATAAGAGCTTCTTTCACGCAGTATCTCATGCATTTAACGTCCTTTTTCAACAGTGGAAGTGCTTGTTAATTTTTAAATAAGGTTTCTCCCTCTGAATATTCACATGCCTCTTTCCAGTTACACAGATTTGTCAGCAGTGCTGATGGTGACAATACTGATGATGTCATTGCCATCACAAATGCTGGCTCTAACAGATGACAAAAGCGGCAACATTTTTGCTCTGTCACTGTAGCAGCAGCAGCTTTTTCTCCATCTGTAAGAAGGGTTTATTATATATTTAAAGCGTATATTCACTGCCCTGTGAAGAGCTTTCATAAATTTGGCTCTGACAGTTCTATTCTAGCTCCTATCATCTACACCACAGAGACTTTATTTAGGTGTGCTGGACATCTTTATAATTTCAATACCTGACATACTGATATCTGTAAGATCTTTATCATGCAGAGGTTTCTGGGAACTGATAAGCCATATCCTATATAAAGAAAATAAATAAATATTGCCACAGCAGTTTTTTAAAGGTGTAAACAAAATAATAGTCTTTTCATATAGACAGAATTTTTGGTAGCTGTACATATTTATTCCAGGAAAAGGCTAACAATATTGTAATTACCTGGCAGGCACTGTAGTTATTTAAATGGGCAGTGGTCAAGTTCACATTTAAAGTAGATTGATAGTTGTAGCTCCTGATCAGAAGAATGCATACAGTGGGTGTTTTACAAATAGAGGCTCTTGCAAATAGCCACAATTAGTGGCTTTTCCATTCAATTGCAAAACTTGCCTTCTAAACGAACTCAGGCAGGTATACAGAAATGATTGAAATTACATGAAATTTCCATTTGAAGATGCAGTATCCATTAGGCTGGTAGGTTTTTATCTTTCAATTTGATTAACAACCTGTGTTTTAGAAATGAAAGAGCAAATAACGTGGAGTCATTCTGTTTTAAAGACAGCATGGAGATAGATACCAGGGCATCAAAATACTGTTTAGACATTAAATAGCAGGCTTTGTCCCAGGTCTCTGATTCAACAGCATATTTATTGCTGCTGGAATTACATCCCAGAAGCAGGTCTCTCTAACAGGCAAGTCTGGTTGAAAGGGGTCTCACTGACCTCTTGCTTGTCACATGAAACTCTATGTTGGTGAAGTGACCCCAGCTGAATTTTGCCCTGAGGACCTTAGGAAAGAACTGAAACTGTTATGAAATATGTTTTTCCTACAAAGACTTTTGACCCTTTTCTGAGGAACTATAGAATATTATAGTGCAATACTTAATATAGAGCTTTCTTTTATAATTCAAATAAAAAGCACAGACATTTTTGCTTGGGGGAGAAGTTCACTCAGGAAGTCTAGGTCTACATGTTCCTATAGCTTCGATGAAAAGTAATGAGAGGTAAAGAGAACATTCAAGTTCATATTTTCCATACAAATTAACCTCTAAGGCTGTTGCTTGAAGAGGGGAGAAATGAGAGGTCAATCTCTGGCACTACCTATGTTGAAGCTGAGGCCATTGCACAGTGATCAGCTCAAGAATACTCAGGGCAAGCACAGCAATCCTAAGAAGCATTTTAATACAAGCCTATTGTCTTGGACACTTGCATGTTTGAGAGATTCCTTATTTCCAGGTTCTGCCTCTGTCTTGTAGCCTGTGTTTTCTGAGTAAGATGTTGTGTTTTCTGTGCACTGGCAGCACTTGAGTGCTCAGGCTTCTCCCTGGGTAGGGAGGAACTCACATCTTGAAAATACCACTGAGCCCAGGTAAACAATCCCTGCAGAAATGCTTCTGCCATCTACTTCATAAAAAAAGCAAAATAGCATCAACAGTAGGTTTTAAAAGTGGATCTTGCTTATTTCTAAAGAACTGAAGCGGAAGAGGCAGCTGCCCAAAATTCAACCTTAATTCTAGACTGAGGTAGAAGTTCTTCAACAGTTTGTTTTCAGTTTTAATTTATCAGCTGCTTGTACAGCATGCTGACTGGTTTTGATCCTGTTCTGAGACACGTAAATCTTCTCTAGTTCTGTCCAGGGAATCTAGGCCCCTGACTCACTGCCAAACACAGTGGCAGCCATGCATAAATTTTTTTCCATTTTGTGAGTCACACATTTAAAAGTAGCGTGGCTGTGCTTGCTAATGGATGTACCTTTTGGCTGGCTAGAACAGTGGGAGACAGGAAATGAATTGTAGGGAAGGAAAGTTCATTTTGACAGTTCATTCAAGCTGCACTTCTAGTGCATACCTCTGTTTTTTTTCCCCCATGGATACTTCTCTATCAGCCTCTTGCAATGAATTTGAAAAATAGCAGAAAATACAAGAGTGATCATTGCAAAGGACATCCAGTACAGGAGTATTTACTATTTAAATTTCAAAGAACTAAGTTACTATTCTGAATTATCTTATATTTATGTAGTTGTTTGGGTTTTTTTCCCAAAAGCCTTATAAATGACATAATATTACAGAACTTTCTTCATTACAGAGGTGAAATACAAAGCATTTAACATCCTGCTGGGATTAAGGATAGGAATTCAATAGCAACATAATTTCCTTACAAACAGAATGGATGAGATACATGGTTATAGCATTAAATGGCCAACCATTTTGTCTTAGGACAACAGCGGGATACTTTGCTTTTCAGAGGAAAAAAGTAACACTTATAATTAGGCCACTGGCTTAATGTCTTATCTAAAAATGAATTCTGTATTTTTAAAGCCTAGCTTGCTACAAATCCCTGGAACAATAGATTTGAGTAGCAGGAAGCAACAGAGTGAAGGATGGGTACCATCACTGGAGTGCAGCTATCAATGGCTATGGTCTGTTCAGAAGAGACAGGTGAGGAAGTAAGGGTGAGGTGGTGCCCTCTACCTCAAGATATGGATAGAATGTAAAGAGCTGCCCCTGAAGAATAGCCATGAGCAGGTCGAAAGCTTATCGGTAAGAATCAGAGACTGAGGCAACAAAGGGAACCTTGTAGTTGGTGTCTACAGGCCACCTGATCAAGGGCAGCCTATTGACAAAGCCTTCTTACTCCAGCTACAGGAAGCATCTCACTCACAGATTCTCATTCGGCTGGGGGATTTCAACCATCCTGACACTTGCCAGAAAAGTAGCACAGTGACCTGTAGGCAATCCAGCAGACTCCTGGAGTGCATTGAACATAACTTCTTAAGCCAGGTAATAGACAGCCCCACCAGAGGCTATGTGATACTGTACCAGATGGTCACCAATGCAAGTGAGCTCATCAGGGATGTCAAGATTGGAGGCAGCCTGGGCTGCAGTGATCATGTACTGGTGGAGTTCACAGTCCTGAGGGATATGGGTCAAACAAAGAGTAAACTAAGGACCCTGAATTTTAGGAAAGCAAATTTCCAGCTGTTCAAGGAATTAGTCAATAGGACCCCCTGGGAAACAGCCCTCAGGGACAAGGGAGCAGAACAGAGCTGACATATCTTAAAGGACACTTTCCATAGAGTGCAAGAGCTCTTAATCACCAGGTGTAAGAAAACTGGCAAGGAAGGAAAGAGACCGGCATGGCTGAGTCGAGACCTGCTAGTCAAACTAAAGGGCAGGAAGGAACTGCACAGGCAGTGGAAGCAGGGACATATATCCTGAGGACAGTATAGGGACACTGCCTGCTTGTGTAGGGATGGGGTCAGAAAAGCCAAGGTATGTCTGGAGCTGAACTTGGCAAGGGATGCAAAGAATAATAAGAAGGGTTTCTACAGGTATGTCAAACAGAAAAGGAAGGTCAAAGAAAATGTACCCTCCCGACAAACAAGACTGGCAAGCTGCTTACAATGGACAAGTTGAAGGCTGAGGTACTCAACAACTTTTTTGCCTCTCAATGAACGGATCACAAGACAGAGACTGGAGGAGCAAAGTCCCTCCCACTGTAAGAAGATCAGGTTAGTGACCACCTGAGGAACCTGAACATAAGTCTGTGGGACCGGATGAGATGCATCCCAGAGTCCTGAGGGAATTGATTGATATAGTTGCCAAGCCACTCTCCATGAGATTTGAAAAGTCCTGGCAGTCAGCTGAAGTCCCTGATAACTGGAAAAAGGAGATATTGCATCCAAATTTCAAAAGTGTAAAAATTAGGACCCTGGGAAGTACCGACCTGTCAGCCTCACCTCTGGGTGCCTGGGAAGATCATGGAACAGATCCTCCTAGAAGCTATGCTAAGGCCTATGGAGGAAAGGGAGGTGATTCAACACAGCCAGCATGGCTTTACCAAGAGCAAGTCCTGCCTGATAAACCTAGTGGCCTTCTATGATGAAGTGACTACATCAGTGGACAAGGGAAGAGCTACAGATGCTACCCATCTAAACTGCTGTAAGGCCTTTGACACAGATCCCTCAAACATCCTTCTCCATATCTGGAGCGATATGGATTTGATGGGTGGACTGTTCAGTGGATAACAAATTGGTTGGATGGTCACATCCAGCAGGTGGTCTGTGGCTTGTTGTCCAGATGGAGATTGGTGACAAGTATTGTCCCTCAGGGGACCATACTGGGACCAGTGCTGTTTAATATATGTTTAATATGACAGACAGTGGGATTGAATGCACCCTCAGCAAGTTTGCCGATGACACAAAGCTGAGTGGTTCAGCTGACATGCCTGAGGGACAGGATATCATCCAGAGGAATCGGGACAGGCTCAAGAAATGAGCCCTTGTAAACCTCATGAGGTTCAACAATGACAAGCGCAAGGTCCTGCACCTCGGTCAGGTTAATCCTCAGCATCAATACAAGCTGGGGGATGATGGGATTGAGAGCAGCTCTGTCAAGAAGGACTTGGGGGTTCCAGTGGATGAAAAGCTGGACATGAGCCAATTGTGCCCTCGCATCCAGAAGGCCAGTCGTATCCTGGGCTGCATCAAAAGAAGTATGACCAGCAGGTCAATGGATATGATTCTGCTGCTCTACTCTGCTCTGGTGAGACCTCACCTGGAGTACTGCGTCGATCTCTGGAATCCTCAGCAAAGGAAAGACATGGACCTGCTAGAGCAGGAACAGAGGAGGGCCACAAAGTGATCAGAGGGATGGAGCTCCTGTGCTCTGAAGACAGGCTGAGAGAGTTGAGATTGTCCAGCCTGGAAAAGAGAAAGCTCCAGGGAGACATTATTGCAGCCATTCAATATTTAAAGGGGGCTTATAAGAAAGATGGAGACAAACTTTTAGCAAGGTCTGTTGTAATAGGAGTTAGAGTAATGGTTTTAAACTAAAAGAGGGAATATTTAGACAAGTGATAAGGAAGAATTTTTTTACAATGAGGGTGATGGAACTCTGGAACAAGTTGCCAGATAGGTGGTAACTCCCCCATCCCTGGAAACATTCAAGGTCAGGTTGGATGGGGTTCTAGGCAACCTGATCTTGTTGAAGATGTCCTTGCTCATTGCAGGGACTAGATGATCTAGGAGGAAACTCTCATTAGCAACACTACAAAATTCCTTACAGATGGTGGTGATACTAGGGCTGCTTAGTGCTTCTCTGACAATACACAGAAGAAAAGAATGTCAATAACTGCTGGAGTTATCCCTATACAGAGACATCAACAGTCCAAAATTGGATGGATTATGTTTATCTACTTCTACAGAAAGTAACCTGCAAAGGAAAGACTGCTGAGACAGAAATACAACTTCTGCTTATACATTAGAAATGCAGGAAGAGAGAATGAATGAGCTGAAAAGCTGAGAAGTCACAAATCCAAATTCACTATTCTATTTTGCAGTGAATTTTAAAGATACCATCTTGTGCCAGAGACTGTGGTTGTGAAACAATATTCCATTGCCAGATCCTTCAGAAAGTAGTATGTCCTGTAAGGAAAGGGGCCTGAACATTACTCCAAGATTGAAATGAGAGCTGGAGAATAATAGATAAATGGACCTTGTGCTAACTTCAAAAATAAATATAGGAGAATCTGCTTTACAGAAAGTAAAGGACAATGAATATTACTAGAGCTGCTATTTTACCACAGGATAAAAAGAGAGATATGAAAGCAGCAAAGTCCCTGGCAGGTTCTGCATTAAGTGAGGAATCTGGATTCAGTTCCTAGCCAGCTGACATGTTTTCATTTTCAGAAATCTGTTAAGGGCATTCAAAAGAACCAGATTAGTGTAATTGTCTTGAAAATATGATTCATATAGCTCTTTGAACTCAAGAGCTTGTGAGGAGAAAGGGAAGAGAAGACTCTTGCCAGAACATGAATCTCAGTTGAGTGGTAGCTCTAATAATGACCAAGAATTAAAATATTAATCTAAAGGCCTTGAGAATTAAAAAGAAAAATGTGATGTTTCACTAATTAATGGGAAAAACAGGATGTCTCAGAGAAGCAGAGCATAAGAGTAGGTGTCTTGCTCATATAGAATATTATGTATAGTGTTCTAGTTTGTAATCAGGAAGTAAAATTATTCAAGGTCTGTTGTAAAAGTGTCTTCTCTAAAACAAAAATATCCATATATGGGCTTTTGATTAATGCTGCAGTTTAATAATAAATATTATAAAATAATTTTATACCACTGGACAAAAGCAAAACTTTTTGGTTGTATGCCAGCAATGTCATAACCTTGGCAATTCATTTGAAAAATGTCCAGGTAACTTTGCTTGACAAAAATCTGCTATGCATTTATAGTCATCTCTCTCCACATCCATTCAGACACAGTGGTGGCCTGGTGACTGTACTTGTATAACATACAGATCTTCCCTAATGACAGCTCCAGAAATGTAGATCCTTGCACAAAAATAGGAAAAAACCCTACCCCTCTTAATTTGCTTTATCAATCAAATTCTTTATAAACATAAAGGAAATTGTAAAGGAATAGATATATTTCCCTATGTATTTCCTACAGAATTTTATATTTCTTATAGAATTTCATATGTAGCTTAAAGAACAATTGGGGAAGTTATCTCTGGTAAATGGACATGATACCGACTTCTTGTCACAGCAGATGCTCAAAAAACTATTTGTATCAGATATCTACTTTTCATCATCTATCTCGGAAAAGACATTGCTTTTTTTCCCAATAAATCAAAAGCTTGTTTTCAACCAGACTCTGAGTTTGGTAAGTAATAGTTATTATATTAGTAACTGGTGTCCTAAAAGATAACACTTGCTGTGCTGACTGATTGCCAAACAGTGAAGAAAAAAAAAATCACAAAACAAAAAAAATTAATGAACACCTCACCCTCCCCCCACCTTGTACTAATGTAGATATCATCAAATGCCTCCAATGAGCTGAGTCATCATGAAATGGTATGTCTGTCAAGTTAAGAAAGAGTAAAGTTACTATGATAAGATGGCTTTATTTTTATTCCTTGGATTTTCCAGAGACTCCTGAATATGGAACCTTCATTTCCTACAGTAAAGGCACTCTTACGTTAGCCTCTGAAGAGTTCTATTTTCACTTCATTCATTAGTTTACGAACTACAAAAATAGCAGCCAAAGAAGCAGAAATTGTATTTTTTTTCAATTCAAGGAAGACAAAGATTTTTCTCTTTGTCACTCTTTGTCCCTCTTTGTCTCTGGGGTACTGCAACCCAGTGATTTTCCTGTTTATAGTTTTGTATAGAATATAGATAAAAGCCAGCTGTCTACAGTTCAATGAGACAAAACAGAGGTGGGGGCGACAGGCAAGAAAGGGAGGAGGCAGGGTCTCCCTCCTTGGAGATACTGAAAAAGTCTGGATACATTCCTAGGCAGCTGGCTCTAGGTGTCCCTGCTTGAGCAGGAGGTTTGGCTCAGATGACCTCCAGAAACCCCTTCCATCCTTCCCACCATTCTGTGATTCTGTGATAAAACAACTGAAATATATCACAAAGCTTGAATGCGCCCACCTGATTTCCCCTCTTTCATCGCTTATATTTACAAATCAGATTTCTGGTAATTCACAATTACTGTTGAAAGATAGCTATGGCAGCTTTGCTCATTTCTATTTGGCTAGAATGACGTGACATCTTGTCATAAGCCCTTTCCTTGCTATTGTGATTCTCGTAGCTACTGTGAATCTTGTGGCTACTGTGTTTCTCATTTCTTCTTCTCAGAGAAGGACTTGTGGGTGACGAGAAGGTTGGAGGCAGTCTTGGACACAGGGATCATGAGATGGTAGAGTTTTCAATTCTTGGGGAAGAAAGGAGTGGGGTCAGTAGATCTGCCACCTTGGAATTCCAGAGGGCAGAGTTTGGCCTGTTAAGGAGAGTGGTTGGTAGAGCCCCTGGGGAGGCAGTCCTGAGGACAAAGGGCATTCTTTAAGAGGGAAATCTTTAAGGCACAAGAACAAGCCATCCTGGTGTGTCGTAAGATGAGCCAGCGCAGTATAAGACCCGCCTGGCTAAACAGAGAGCTTTGGCTGGAACTGAGGAAGAAAAGGAAAGTCTATGGCCCATGGAAGAAGGGTCAGGAAGACTACAAGGGTTTTGTGAGGCTGTGCAAGGGAGAAAATCAGAAGGGCCAAAGCCCAGCTAGAAATTAGTCTGTCCACTGCCATAAAAGACAATAAAAAATGCTTCTATAAATACATTAACAGCAAAAGGAGGGCTAAGGGGAATCTCCATCATCCACTGGATGTGGGGGGAAACAGTGACCAAAGGTGAGGAAAAGGCTGAGGCACTCAAAGCCTTCTTTGCCTCAGACTTTAATATAAGACCAGTTGTTCTCTGAGTGCCCAGCTCCTCGAGCTGGAAGACAGAGACAGGGACCAGAATGAATCCCCCATAATCCAAGAGGAAATGGTCAGTGATCTGCTGCATCACTTAGATGTGCACAAGTCTGTGGGGCTGGATGGAATCTGCCTGTCCTGGGTTGAGAGAAATACAGCCCGGTTTGCTTTGATGGACACAGAAGCGAGCCAATCACAGCATTCCTCCCCCCCCCACCACACGTCACTCATCTGACTGCCTGTGGAACTTTTTGGCGGGACGGTGTTTCTTTAAGAGCCGGGTGCACAGGAAGAACCGCGAGAGCGCGCCTTCTGCCCGCCGTCCCAGACGGGCCGCTGAGCGCCCCCCTCCTCCTTCTGGCCCGCGGGGAATTGGCCCATCGGCGCTGCTGTTGTTGGAGCTGCCGCTGCCGGGCACTGCTCCTGCCCTGGGGGCACACCGCGCCGCTCCGCGCTGCCGCTGCGCGTTCCAGCCGCCGCTTCCCGGCCCGGCGGGCTCCGACCCTGTCTGCGCCGCGTGCCGTCAGCCATCGCAGACGGGTAGGTTTTTCCTCTGTCGTTTTTGTTCTTTTTACCTGCTGCACCAGACCGCTGATCCTTACACATACTTGTTAACATCTTGTTTGGTTTTGTATATAATACTGTTATCTTGTTATTAAACCATTTTAGTTTCCTAAATGTCACTGAGGCATCGTCTACATTTTCTTCTTATCTCTCCTTGACCCTTCTCTCCTGGAATGGGGAAAGGGTGATTGGAGACAGAAATTGTCCCATGGTTGGTCCCACCTCAGTGCCAACCGGTGATACTGCTCAAGAGTACTGAGAGAGCTGGCGGAAAGTGCTCAGCAAGACACTTTCCATCATTTATCAGCAGTCCTGGCTAACAGGGGAGGTCCCAGTCAACTGGAGGTTGGCAAATGTGATGCCCATCTGCAAGAAAGGATGGAAGGAGGATCCAGGGAACTACAGGCCTGTCAGTCTTTCCACAATGCCAGGAAATGTTATGGAGCAGATCATCTTGAGTGACATCACGTGGCACGTACAGGAGAACCAGGTGATCAGGCGCAGTCAGCATGGGTTTATGAAAGGCAGGTCCTGCGTGACTAACCTGATCTCCTTCTATGAGAAGGTGACCCACTTAGTGGATGAGGGAAGGGCTGTGGATGTTGTCTACCTAGATTTTAGTAAAGCTTTTGACACTGTTTCCCACAGCATTGTCCTGGCGAAATTGGCTGCTCATGGTTCAGAGGGGCGTACTCTTTGGGTAAAAAAAATCCTCTGGATGGCCAAGCCCAGAGTGGTGGTGAATGGAATTAAATCCAGTTGGTGGTCGGTCACAGGTGGTGTTTCCCAGGGCTCAGTATTGGGGCCTGTTCTCTTTAACATCTTTATCAGTGATCTGGATGAAATTGAGTGGCATCATCAGTAAGTTTGCAGATGAACACAAGTTAGGCAGGAGTGTTGATCTCCTTGAAGGCAGGGAGGCTCTGCAAAGGGATCTGGACAGGCTGGATTGATGGACTGAGGCCTATTGTATGACGTTCAACAAGGCCAAGTGCTGGGTCCTGCACTTGGGCCACAACAACCCCTGCAATGCTACAGACTAGGGGAGGAGTGGCTGGAAAGCTGCCCAGCAGAAAAGGACCTAGGTGTGTTGGTTGACAGCTGATTGAATATGAGCCAGCAGTGTGCCCAGGAGGCCAAGAAGGCAAATGGCATCCTGGCTTGTATCAGCAATAGTGTGGCCAGCAGGAGTAGGGAAGTGATTGTCCCCTTTGTACTCGACACTAGTGAGGCCTCACCTTGAATACTGTGTCCAGTTTTGTGTCCCTCACTACAAGAAGGACATTGAGGTATTGGAGCATGTCTGAAGAAGAGCAAAGCAGCTGGTGAAGGGTCTAGAACACAAGTCTTATGAGGAGCAGCTGAGGAAACTGGGGTTATTTAGCCTGGAGTAAAGGAGGCTGAGGGGAGACTTTATCACTCTACAACCACCTGAAAGGAGGTGTGGCAGGTTGAAGGAAAAAAAAACCTGCCCGAAGGCTTTTGGTGTAAACTGATTAATTGAATTATTCCCTTCCATGTTATGATTCGCCCATCTCATCGGATGAGAAAGTTTTCTCGGGAGCGTACTGCCCCTTTAAGAAGCTGCGGGCTCGGGCGGCCGGGGGCTACTCGGGACTTCGGGGGCATTCGGCTACTCGGGACTTCCGGGGCTACTCGGGACTTCCGGGGCTACTCGGGACTTCCGGGCTGCTTATCGGACGGCTTGGGGGGGCATTCGCGGCTCGTTCGCGGCTTCTCAGCTTTTCCGGACACCCCCGGCTCCGCTCTGCGGGAGTCACTCCAGACACTGCGGCTTCGTTCCGGGAAAGAGGCTTCTCCAAACCCTGCGGCTCGGCTCTGGGGACCTTGCAGGCTGCCGGAGTGGACCGTGCGCCGGGGCAGCCCCCGCCACGCCGCCTGGGACAGACTGCTCGCCTGGAGGCTTTTCTGCTGCCGTAAGGTTTTACCCTCTTTGTCTGCTGCTTTGATATCCTCCCTGCCTGCCACAACGAGGATCTGGTAGGGACAGCGATTTCCACATTACAGCCCGGCGTTCATAATAGCCGCGGGTTCCCTTTGTTCGCTCCACGAAAGCGCACACGTGGCCGGTGCCATTTCCAGACTGCACGTGGCGCCGTCCCCCTTTGTCTCTGTTCTCGTGTTTAAAAACCCTCACCTTTCCATCCTGCACAGACTCTCAGATTTTGCATTGGTTTTTCCCTGCATGTTATATATATTGTTCTAGTTTTAATAAAGTTTTGTTTCAGTTTTCCAAACGTTCAGAGGTCTCACAAAATCTTTTATTTTTCCTTTTCGTATCTCTGCTTTTGAACCCTTTTCTCTCCCGGAGGAGAGGGGTTCGGGGATAGGGAAGGGCTCGTCCCCGTGCTCGGCTTGCCTCAGCCGACCGGCGACAGGAGGTTGTAGCTAAGTGGATGTCAATTCATTCTCCCAATTAACAAATGATAGGACAAGATGAAATGTCCTCAAGTTTCACCAGGGGAGGTTTAGGTTGGCTAATAGGAAAAAATTCTTTATAGAGAGGGTTGTCAAGCATTGGAACAGGGAAGTGGTGGAGTTGCCATCCCTGGAACTATTTAAAAGACGTGTAGGTACATGGCTTAGCTGTGACCTGGCAGTGCTGGATTAACAGTTGGACTTGATGGTCTTAAGTCTCTTCCAATCGAAGCAATTCTGCAATTCTGTGATTTAGAAACTAATGGCTATGTGAAATGCACCAATTAGCTCTTTTTTTTCAAATACACTTACCTATGGACCAGTTGGTAAAACTGAGATGTTATTTTTACTATGTAAATGTCTACATTGGTGCTAGTCAAAGAATCAAACTTCATACCAAGTCTTTGGTAAAATGGCATCTCTGAAGATCATTTAGGGGTGACACAAGTTTTCTTCTCCCTGTTCCATGTGTGAGGTAAATTGTATCTGTGAGTAAGTAGAGAAGCTTTTGAGAAAGCTAAACTTTTGAATGCAGTTTATGGCTTAGGCAATACCAAGTGTCTTGTTAGAGTTTCTCCTTTTGCTTTAGGTCCTGTTCGGTCACCTTGCACAAAGCTGGCGCGACTGATGATATCTTCAGGTAAAATAAAATGTTAAAGATGAGAAGCATGAAACAATTTAAATAATACCATATTTCTAGGACTGCTTTCAAAAATCTTTTACTTACAATTTCAGTGTTACAAATGTTATCAAAGATTTGTCTGACTCATAGAAGTCACTTCATGTTATCATCTCACTTCTAAATACATGCAACGGACCCATAGCCTTGTACAGAGCCTATTAATGTCATAGGTAAAAAGCCAAACTGAAAAATAGTAGCTGGGACTAGAACCAGGCCTTTCACTTGGCAACAGATGGGAACCATATTGAAAGAAATAAAGGAAGAAATAATGAAACAAAGAAAGAGAGAAACTAGAGCTATGAGGTGGAGAAAAGGATAGCAGCAAAAAATAACCCCCCAAAGCCAAACCTCAAGACTCCAAACTAAATTTTATTTTTTCTGATATAACTTCAAACACTGTCATGATGCTTCATATTAAATGCATTGTCTAGGCATTTAATTTTACATGCAAGCAATTTGTCTATAGTTTAGATCTAGCCATGGAACATTTTGAAACGTTTGCAGCTTTCACATTTATGTTTGATTGGATAGGTTCCTGTAATTAAATCCAATAGCATTCAACTGATGACTTCGAAATGTTAACATAAACAGCATATGACTGCACAATGAAATAGCTTTGAAAAGCAAATCAGCAAGTTTTCCAAGCAAAGATAGATAATTCTGGTTTGTAATTTTTTTTCTGTACTGACACTGATATTTTTAGATCTATTTACCATAATTAGGACCCTAGGTATCTACCTTGTTACACTAGGTTGAAGCTTACCTGATTTAGCTCCTGCATTAGTACATAATTACTTGAGACAATGTGTTGCTGTTCTGCTTTGTTGTTTCTTGTATGAAAAAGAAAATGTGGATTTTAGAAAATATCTGTTGATACAAATCACAATTAATTTTGAAATATGCAACAGATGGCGAAAATTACAATCATTCTATCAGACTAATAGTATACTGTCTGCATTTTGGAATTTGCTTTTCCCAAAAGATGCTGTTGGGCTGAAGCCATATTGACAGCTGGTATGTTCCTAATGTAGTTAGTTTGATATACCTCATCTATTAAATTCTGTGCATTTTCCAGAATAACAGATGACAAGTGCAATTGACCACCTGGGAAAAGGCGTCTTCCGGAGGAAGCTTAAAATGATTTTTTTTTTTTTTGTGATTGTAGAGATATGCACTGCTTTTCTATTTTGGGTGACATTCCAAACTACCAGCATTCTATTTGCCTTCCAAAAGTACAGTATTTTTTGTACAAAAGCAATGATCAAAAATAATCATGGGACAACCAACAGATGTTAGAACTATCATGCTTTTAGAAAACTATGACATGCTTATGAGCTTCTCTCTTCAAATGTGGTATTTAGGAATCATGTTGCAGAGACTCTGAATTGAATTATCAGGCTCAGGCATTATTGCTGTAAAGTGAGTACAGAATGTATCCTGCAAAAAGCGGTACAAGATACAATAATTTAAAAGATTCTACATATTTCTCTCAGCTAATACACAGTGATATATTTATTGGAGAACTTTTTTTTGCTGAGTGAAAGCACCACTGCGTGTTATTGATGATCCTGATATTAAAATAAGGAAACAGAATTGCTTGTGGTTTTGAAAACATGAAAAGTAAAGTTTATATACATTGTACATAATTTAAAAGTGTTCATATTCATCATTCTCTGAATTTTGAAAAGAAGTTAGTTTTCAAGGGTTGGTTCAGTTAATTTTTAAGTACTAATTCTAATAATTCTTTATATTCTTTTGTCTTTATTCACATCTACAATAACTCTATGTAGTTATTCATTCTTAAGGCTATTGCCCACCAAGGTGCAAGTCTCCACTAAGCTTCTTTAGCTATTTTCATTACATGGCCAGCATGATTTTTCTGGAGGAGGATTTAAGAAAATACACAAGGCATTGAACGGGTATAATACATGTGAAAAAAATAATGGTTTCACCGAAGCGATGCCTAGTGAGCTGTTGGCTTTTGTGTTGGATGGTGGACCCAAGACTGAGATACTCGCTCCCCTTTCTGAGGACGAGTGCCAAAGCAAGCTGACCCTATGCATTCTTCGGGGAGTTACCTGAAGATGAGGCAGAGCAGTGTACTGGGGAGACCAGTAGTAAGGCATAGAGCTAGGGGCAGGATCACCAGTGGGGAATTGTGGGAGTGGAGTAGCTAGTATTTTTTAAAGTGAAAAAGCTATTTGTTTAACTAGAAGTAGGTCTCAGGGCACATAACTAGTAACGAGGAAAAGACAGGCTGTGCATGAATTCATGTATCACTCCTGTAGTGGGCTGTTCATTTTGATTCTGGAGGGTCAGTCAGAGATGATGTTGGTGACATGGAAGGAAAGATTGTCTGGTAAATCACACTCAAGTTTCATACCCAGATGTTATGCTAACAAAGAACAAAGTCTATAGGAAAGAGTTCAGGTTTTGGTGTATGGGAAGGTTGGTTTGTTGCTTAGAGCTCATTATTGTTTCTCAAAGTGGATTTTTTAGTGGATAGTAGAAGAGCAGAAGGAAAAAAAGATTAGTACTGGGACAATCCAGTAACCCAGAAAATAAAGGAAACAAACTCATGAAATTACAGACCTTTTACATAACAAAAGGCATTTTATAGGAATGACCATTAAAAATAATGTCAGAAAAGTGGTGATATTCTATTTAATATGGTATCTTTTCTGCACCCTTTTCTTTGCTAGAACCTGTAGGTCAAACACTAAGTGGTGAAGACTTCTGATTTGAGTAGAGGCTAAGCTGAGTTTGCACAGGAGTACTGAGACCTACTGTTTAATCCTATTTCAAAGAAATACCATGAAGATGTTTTACCTACTGCTACTTACAGAAGAGCAATTAACTGCTTAGCATGATTCTCTATATTGTGAATATATGTTGGGCCATCTTGGGTTTTGTTTGTTCTTTTTTTTCTTTTTTCTTTTTTCCAGTCGGATAGGAAGCAGAATCAAAACACTTCAAATGTTTTCAAGAGAAAAAATGCTCTGGTGCCTAAAGCCTTCAACAAAGAAAGAATAGAAAGAAACTACTTTGCTGAGACCATTTGCTTTCCCAATGACAATGGCTCGTGATGGAGAGAGATAGAAGTTAATAGTAAAGTCACTTTTAGCTTTTTCTCTCTCCAATAGTTAGTCCTAAAATAGGATTATAGTTATGAGGCTGATGTCTAATAAATATTTAATTTTAAATGAGTTGAACCACCTACAGTGGAAAAAAAACTGGTCTGAGGGCCTGCAGGATAAGCAATTACCAAGTATGTGAGAAGGCCAGTTGATTTACTTCCTCTGAATTAGGTCATCACCCGCTGATGCCCTACTCATTCTTTCTCTGAACTGCTTCAGAACTGTATTTTGTACTTGAGAAATCTTGTCAAACCAACATGATTCTGGAAAAAAAAAAATCAAAACCAATACATAGATTTTTCTTTTCTTACTTTATCTGTGCAGAGTGTTGTATTATTTATATTTCAGAGACTGTCAAGGACCAGGCTGTGCTCTCAAACTGGTCTTTTTGTAATGTTATTGTGGAATTATTGTCAAATATAGCAATAAAATATTAAGAGCTTGATAAAGAAGCTCTTATGCTATCAGAAGTTTACCCATTAGAGTAGTTCTATTATTTTAAGAGGATGATTTACAAAAGTAAATACCAATAGGAGTAAGAACTGTATAATGTGGTCCTGAGTAACTCGGTACATTATTTTTTAAAAAACAGGGGGTGTTCCCTTTTGTGGCTATTTCCTTAACCTTCTGCTCAAGCTATGTCAACGCAGACCCAGAACTAACATGACACTCTCATTATTTGATGGATATTGAACAGATATGCTCATTTGTTTTACGTTTCCCTTGGCAAAGGCTGTGGCAAAACTGCATGACTAGTTCCTCATTGTCATGCTTTCTTCTCTTCATTCTCTGCAGCATTATGCAGAACTCTTACATGAAAGCAATGGTTTGAAATATCATTTTTCTCCCAAAGGATATCTTGTTAAAGGGCAGAAATCTGTCTTTCTACTTCCTATCATTGTCTAAATTGACTAGTACAACGAAATTTGTTATGGAAGGTAGGGGTGAGGTGCGGTACTTAATGTCAAATGTTTAAGATATTTCTCCTTTAATTTCAGTCCTTCCGTATAAAATTTTGTTACAACGGGTAAAAATATCCAATAAACACCTGAAAATATTTTTGGAATATCATTATAGTGCTGTCATATATAATTCCCTAATAAATAAGACTGTCATCATATGAACAAAGGCTAATTCTGTGCTAACCATATATTTTATTAACAAACTAATATTAAAAATAACAAAATGGACTTTTTTCTTCCTGCATTTTTTTTTCATTAAACACTGTCCTAGAAAGACATGTTTCCACAGGTTTCATTTACACAAAATAACATTTTTATTTGTTAGTTCAGTACTTCTTTATAGTTTTCTAGCTAAGTAAAAAATCAGAGCACAATATTGCATGAGAATAATCAAAATGATACTAAGAGTGGTATGCTTCTTCTCTCACTTGTATATTAGGAGCTTATTCCCATTAGGACCTTATTCCAGTGAAAATAAATGTAAATTAAGAACAATTCCACTGAAGTAGAGCTGCAAAAATAAAAACACCTAAAAAAGGAGCAAGATTGGAATCCAAACCACAGTCGCTTAGGATTAATAACCTAATATAGTAAGGAGTGCTCAGTCATTATGGAGGCACTCAAATATTACGGTGAAGACTGCCAAAATGTGAACCTTTGTAGATGGATGATGAAAAACACTTATGCATTAGTTCTGCCACCTCCCTTAGTATAAATAGTATTCAGCAGTTTTATGAGTAGACTCTCTAATAAGTTCTTTAGTTTGTACATTCTGATATTCACAACCATCCAGCAAAATGAATCATAAGTACATAACTATTACTGCTATTGCAATGAAGTGGGAATGGAAAAAGACAGAATGAGGAAATGTAATAGTTATACTTTTCTGTCTGGCAACAGGCTCTCAGATACTTTAATGAGGAATTTAAGATACAAATGTGGATGGATGGATTGTTAGATAGATCAACTGTTATTTATCTCTGTGATGAAGATTAAAGTTAAAATGCATGTGTTCTCCCCCTGGGTGAATTTTAGCAGAATATAAGTATTCAACCAAGCAGAAATAAAGAAAAAGGCTTGTTTTCCTATTTAAAATCTGTTTCTTTTCCCTCTAGCATGACACCACTGCAAAGTGGGCACAATAGGAATCTGTATATATTACAAAAGCACATTTGGAATTTTTATTTAAATCTGAGTAATTCTGTTTCTTTATGAACAAACAAATTGGGCCTAATTCCTCACTGAGTTGCTCCAAGTTTTCTGATTTTGTTTTTCTGATTTCCTATAGTGAGTTTCATATTTGCTTTTTTGGTTTGTTTTCATTTTGGTTATTTTAGGTGGGGTTTTGTTTGTTTGTTTTTCATAGGAAAGTCTCACAATTGCTATTTGCTGCTCTTAATAGGATTGCATCAGTTTTAAAGCCATCAGTTTTACTGCAATATAATATTGAGTGTTTTCAATGCCCTTTCTATCAGAAGCAGAAAGAATAAGGATATCGGACTGCCCTCATTAAGACATCTCTAAGCTCTCTACACATAGTAGCAAGAGTATAACTGGCAATTTTAATCACAAAGCTACTTAGGGGAATATCACGACATACTTTTCTACCTCTTATAACCTTTGCCTAGGTTTCTGCTCCTGGCCATTGTCAATGACTGATTTTCAATACACCGTAGCAAGAGAGCTGCCCTACCACAAATGAAAACCTAATTCAGAATCAGGTTGTCTGTGTGCAATTAAGTATTATGTTCCTCCTGACATGAAATAATCTTCATCTATTCCACCTGTCTGCAATCCCTACTAATTATCAGACACAATGCTGAATTAGAGTCATTCTTGTTTTAAGAATAGAAGCAGCTGAGGGGGAAGTACCATCAGATACTTGAACAGGAAATGAAAATCATAACTGCTCAGCAGTAGTAAGGAATGATCTCCATGGAGGCAAAGAAGGCCAATGGCAAAAAGGGTTAAACTGGCTGAACGCTGGAGAGTCAGAGACCAACTGACTCACTTAAGGGAGTGAGGTTTCCCTTGGTGATGAGATAAGAAATGACAACAGCATTGTCTTCTAGCCATTCTGGGACAAGTGCTCAGGAGACACCTTTGGGCAGCAGAGGTGGTGATGGGGGATGGACACAATGCCAAGCTGAGGCACCAACAGTCCCATGACTGGTGCTGGTGCAAGTGTATGTAAGGAATTGGCTCGAGATGTATCTTTGCATACTCCTTATGGAACTGCTTATGGAGGTAAGACATCCAATGCACTGTTCATTAAGATTTTTTTTTTTTTAAATATGTGTATGTAAGCAAAATGTGTGTTTAATTCAAACCAAGGAGTACAATAAAAATTACTGAACATACTCTTACCTCTAAAGTGGCTCTGATTCATTTTCCCTAAATAAATAACAGGAAGCTGAGTTTTCTCCAGCTTTACTGGTACTTATTATGGCTCCTCTGCCAGAGGTTACTCTGACAACAAAGTCAGCAGAGCAGGATTTGAGGTCCCTCTTCAAACATTTCACTTCAGTGCAAACCCACCTTCACCAGAGAATGATGTTGATTCTGAATCTGTCATGGTAACCTATTATGTAGCAAGGATTTAAGCATATAGAACAGAAACCAGAATGTTTTAAATTATACAGAAAAATCTGACAGTCCACAGGTACAGACAAGTCCCTACAGAGCTGAGTTCAGAATCTGTGTAGAAAAAGAAGCTATTCCACATCATTCCCATTAATATCGTTCACATGACCTACATACATGTTTTATGCAAATTAGTGAAATATTATTGTCATTATGGGATAAATATTCTAGGCTGATTAAGAAGCCAAAGTTTTTTCTTAGGTACCGGAGTAGAGAAGATTTGCACTACCAAAATGCATCCCCATAAACAAATTTTTTTAAAAATTAATGTTTCTGTAGATCTTCTAACCAATCTCAAACTACCTGTACCTGTTGTACATCCTCCCACAGTTTATTTTTCTCCCATTTATTGCAAGGCCTAGGTATCCACCAGTTTTAAGGCAAGGAAATAATACACAGAACTCCAATGGAAATAAATATTGGGGTACCAAAAAACAAAAAGGAAGGGGGAAAAAAAGTGTGTCAATATGCTTCTGTGAAAGAGATATGTTTCATTTGATACACACACAATTCACACATACAGAAATAGTGAGAGAAATTATTTAAAGATACCAAGTAGGCTTGACACATATACACAAGGAAAAAAAAAACAAACCAAGACTAACAGTAAGATCTATGAGCTGAATTTTCTATCATTTACCAAAGTATGATGAACATAAGTGGCATGTTTCTTAATGATTGTAATACAGGATTTAAAAAAGACAAAAAACTTTCTACATGCAGTAGAAAGTCGTGTTGCATCAGCAACATGTTAAGATTTCATTAATCAAATCATACACAGAAAATAATCAAGTAAATATGTAAACTACAATACCAGAGAAAAAGCACAAGTGGTCATTTTAAAATCTTTAAACACCATTATTTAGTTTCAGTTTTTGTTCCTTCTTTTGAGCCCTGACTGCAGTCCAAGAATTGCCTGCAAGTGCTGCTCAATCTGGACATTTGGATTGTGAAATGTCAAAAAGGAGAGTGTTTCATTTGGTGGTGTGAAAATCTTAAAGGGCCAATTTACCATGCTCAGAAATTACTGAAAGAAAATTTCTTATCTTCTTATATTTATTCTACCCCTCTCTCTTCTTTAATCCTCTCTAATCCACTCAAAATTTTATCAGCTAGGATTTTGCCCATGTCAAATTTTTGAACTGAGGGTGGTTTTGCTCTAGCTTTGTTCTCAGAGCATGACGGCCCTTGGATCGCTTTTGCAATGGGAATTGAATTTTTTCCCCACTCTCATAACTCAGAGAGAATTGTAAAAGGATTTTGGATTAAAGCCACAGAAGGACTTTATCACCCAAATCTTACCTTACCATTTCAGGAAGATTTCCTGTTCAGGTGCTGTCTGACCTGTAGATGTCTTGATGCATATAAGACTTAAAGCTACATACATGGTTAAAGGCTTGCTGGCTGGGTCCAAACTGCTTAAACCTCAAGCAAATGATTGAGCATTGCTGCAATAAAAGAAACAGACTCCTAGATCTCATAAAGGAAGAACAAGACATACTGCAGCTTTTCCCACTGTAAAGATCGTATCTGAAAATCTCATGAATATTGAACGTATGATTTGAAAAAAATTCTTAAAATACTAAATCCATTTTTTTTCCTGTCATAGTAAATTATCTCGTTTATAAACATAACTTAAATAAGCTGAGTTTCCTCCTGCCACTTCCTCAGACCTCACTTGCTGGCAATTAGGAACTTTCTTTTAATTTCCTGGATAATTTTCCTCTTGGCAAATTTATACCTATTTGTTCATTTGCCAGCATGAATTAGCTCTTTGGTGTCCTCGTGCATTTGCATATAGCAACCTTATCTCAGCCTTTTATTCTTCTTTTCAACAAAAGCTGTTCTTAGTCCGTATATTTGACTCAGTCCTGAGCCCAAGAGCTTTGCCTTTATCTCCATCTGAAACACTCTCTAACATGAAATCCTCACAGGTCAGAGGCACTGATTATGTTTTGGTGTGTTGTAGTCTCCTCTGTGCCATTCTGGGGATTCTGTTTATAAACACCATAGCCAGAATGGTGAATAATTAAGAAACCTATGATTGAGGGCTGTTTATAGAACTGTTGTTCTTTAGCCATCTGTTTAAGCAGCTGTTAATTATCCCAACATCATGCCATTCATGGTCAGACACAAGTCTTCTATGAAAAGGCAGTGCTATTCATTGCTCCTACTAGGTATGGAGAACAGGAACATTCCCATGGGGTCTTATTTTAGAAGGTTCTGTTAAACTTTTCTCTGAGGTTGAGACTGTTCACGACTGGTATAATCAGCCTTGCTATAGTAATGCAGAATTTGATGTTGATGCAACGCAACAGTATCTATCAACTATAAGAGAATAAGCGATAATCTCAGCTGTGGGAAACAGCTGAGAACAACTCCTGCACGCAAACAAGTGATCTTTAATTGCACACAGACTAGAGTGAAAATCCCCATACTCTCTCACAGGTGTTCATTGGAAGTAAGCTATAGTGATTGCTGCTTTTGAGTGGGAGGTGAGAGACCCTAAGTCTAGTACTTGGCCTTGAGTGCTTCTTCCCTGGTGTTAGCCCATCTGACTGCAGAAAAAAGAGGCCACTGCCTTTCTGGGAGTCTTGCCACAGACACCTCCCAGCACAACCTGGGTTTCTCAATGGTGGTCTCATCTGGAATCAAAGGCAGTTGCTCGGGAACTTTACCAAGCCAACATCTTGGACTCTGTTCTTGATCACTGCAGCTGTGAGATGTTCTTGCCCTTGTTCCAATATGCACTCATCTTCCCAAATTACTTCGTTGATCAAAAACTGTGTATAGTATTGCAGAAAAGATCCATGCTACGCCAATGAAATTAATATTTATTTCAGTGAGAAAAATCTGATCTGGCAAACTTTTATTATGTCACAGTGGCATCTTGTAGACTTTCAATGACTAATATATGCAGACTTTTCTATTTCTCAACAGTTTCTAGCTAACGAGGCCCCAACTTCTATAAGAAATTCTTCTCATTAGTCCCTAAACGAAGGATGTAGTAGTCTCTAGTGTTTGTTTCTATTCCATTTCTATTGCTTCACTTCTCAGCTAAAGCAAATTCTTCCTCCCAGTGTAACTTATCAGAAAATTTTATCAACACATACTTAAACTTTGTGCCAAGAAAATTAAAATGAAAGCTGGATACCATCACTCCATGGCTATTTCCCGAGGAGCTACATAGCTAGGAGATATGATTTTGCCATTACCAATAAAAAAAACCATGTTCTTCACCCAGTGCCAGGATTCAGCCTCTCCTTGGCCTGAGCTGGGAGTTGCTGTTTGAACCCTTGCACTAAGGCCCAATGACTGCTGCCTCCCCTGCTTCAGCTTCAGCTCTGGGGATGGCCCTGCTGGGAGGGGATTGAAACATACTCCTAACCAGCCCCCCAGTCACTGCCTGACAAACCATATCCCTTTGTGCACATGGGCTGGGGCCCACTGCCAGGCATCAGTGGGAGATGGAAGTGGGTTGTGATGAAAAAACCTAAAAAGAGTAAACCCAAGAAAAGCCCAGTCCTAAGCAGGAGGAAATTCTTCCACCATGACTATCATAGGCCTCCCTCCAGAGACCTCAGAATGCTGAAAACTTGCTACATGCCTCCTCCTCCTCCAAGTAAGACCATTTTTCTTAGGACATAGAGGAACATTGGAAGGGTAAACACAACACCAGGGGAAAGGGATAGATAATGGGATATTTGACATGTATAGCAACTTCTACCTTTAGTATTATTAACAAGATCTGTTTTTCATTGATTGGATAATTGGGACAGTGGGTGTTAACATCATTATATTATAACTGGACTAAGAATGATGTTTATTGCATTTTGTCTACACTTTTAAAACTTTTTAAGCAGACTAAAAATTATTTCTCAGCTTGACATACATGCTGCATTCCTCTTTTCTTGTCCATAACAAAGTTTTAACTGTTACAACTTCACTAGGAGTCTCTTTCCAGTGTCTCTCTTTATTAAGAGAGTATCTCTCTTAAGAGATTTATTAAGCAGCTCTCTTTCAGTATGATGCATCCATGCATACTCTTCAGTTAATTCTCTCCGTATACTCAGTTTCCCTTTCAGTCCTTTTCTCCAGGTTCATTTAGTTTTTCCTGTGTGGCACCATAGCAAGTGTTTTTCTGAAATCCAGACAGATTAGATCTACTGCCTTCTTTTATCTAAAGAAAGGTCAGTGATGCCCTTCAAAGACGAATGAAATTGGTCAGGTGTGATCCACATTCGCTAATCTTCTTGCCGTTTTTCATTTACGTTTTCGACCTTTTGTTCAAACCTTTTCTAAAGCAGGAGCATACAACTCAAGTGAGTGGTCAAGACACAAAGAACTTTGACTTACTATCACTCAGTATGTCTCTATTCCTTGTCTGTCATTGGTCTTCTTCAACCTCTTCTACACATGGTCATGCCTTTAGATCTCAGATCTTTTCTGAATTAACTCTACTCAGCTTTCAAGCTTTCTTTTGTCCCCAAAGAACAGTAAATAGGGGGAAATGGAAAGTGGAGAAGAAAAGTCAAACAACAGGCAACATTTTTTTCCCTGAATTTGCTTGTCTCATGGAAGAACTGCTCAGCCGACATAGTTTAGTCCAATCAGTACAGAAGCACTTTGTTGATTTATTAACATTATGCAATAAACTGTCAATCAGAGAATGCTATGTTTAGAACCAATAACAGCAGTACAAAAGATACACCACAGTACTTGAACACATAGAATGTAACAAACACTTAGAGCTTTATAACAAGCCTTCTATAACTCGTCCCCAAGAGCTACAATCACACACGGAGACTGAAATGCATCCCTCTTGGTGTGTGGGTGAGGGTCCATCACAGGCAGATCCTTCTGTGGAGATGTGGGTGCTCCAGCTGAGCGTGCACCTCTGCCACTGCTGGCATCCCACTAAAGCATCAGCTGTGGGCAGGAGCCCCACATGGACCCACACACGCTCAAAGGAGAAGTGCCCTGACACCATTCCAGTGCTATGGGTCACTGGTGAGGTGCAAACGTCTCCTGTGTCACAAGAGAGGTATGGGGTCTGGCCCAGTCAGGGCTGGGTATGCCACGGGATGATGCCCAGCACTGCCCAACTGGGGTCAGTGCTCCTCATCCTGCTTCAAGGCCTCTCCCCCCAGCTTTTACAGAAATCTCTGTTTCTTTGTACTTGTTTTCAGGTTGAATTCTTGGTATCTCTTTGTAGCTCCCTGGTTAATATTTAATATGGCTGATGGTCAACTTCCCTTTTAATACTATCAGTTTGGGGCAAACCTCCCCTCAGAGAGTTTTGCATATTTGATTTACACATACACTCTTAAACTAACATTTCTATTTTACCAGCTACTGATATCAAAAACACTTGCTAAGGGTGGATGCTGCTTTCTTGCTATACACAATTGGAAAATGCAAAGCTCCTGGCCAAGTGGCAAATGCTATCCCTCAGCCCCCTTCTTTAAAAGCAGTGGACTGCAGGCCACATCTAGCCTATTTTACTGCTAAGGGCAGACTGAATTGTCTGATTTTTCTTAAACATAAGGCAGCCTGTATGCTATTCTGTGATCACACAGCTCTACCCCCGGTTCAGCAGACACATTAAAGATCATTGCCTGCTAGACCTGGGATTGTGTGTGCTAACTCTTACAATACTATAAAATTGAGATTGTCAGGTCCCTCAGCTGAAATGCACTAAAAACCTTAACTCCTATTCTCATTACATATGTAATAATATTATTTTTTGTATATGGGCTCAATGGCCCGCTTGTCTTTGCTATGTTGTTTCCTTACTAAAATGTGAGACACAGTTTTTGGGCTATCTTCAAACAGTTTAGAGGCAGACTATAGTTACGGCCTGTCTTATCCTCACAACATTCCACCCTCATTAGATAGCAAACCCAATTCTTTTATCCTTATTTTCTTAGGAAAATTAATGACAGAAAAATGCTATTTTTTTCCCCCAAAGTGTTATTTCCATTCTTGCCAATTCTGTCTTTATTTCTATTTTTATAAGCTCTAAGAATATATTATGATAAATCTTTCTTTCAAATTTCTTACAGTCTCTCTCAGCTTACTCCTGATAGGAGATATAAGGACTCCCTGAAACAACACCTCAGCCTAGGCCATATTGACCACCATCAGTGGTCCACCCTGGCCTCCAGTCGGGAGATTTGGAGACACACCATACCTAACGCTGCTGTCTCCTTTGAGAGCACGCGTAGAATCCGTCTCGAGGAGAAAAGACAGCGCAGAAAGAACCGTGCCTCGACTATACCACCCAAGGAGACCCTCCGGTGTGCTCTTTGCAACCGGTCTTGCCTATCCCGCATTGGCCTTTTCAGCCATCAACGCGCTTGCAATAAGCATGGGCAAAGCCCTTCCCAAATCTTCGTCCGCGAAGCCAAGCCATGATGGTTGTCTTTCAGTAAAGACTAAACATGGAAAACATTTTAGAAGACTTCTAAAAGTTGTTGGGTTTTTTTCACAAAGAAATGAAAAATGGCTTTCATACTTACATTACTTGCTGCTTAGTACATTTTCATATGTTGGCTCATATGTTAGTTGAGATATTAATGTTATTGCTACAAGTATTGTTACATTATTTTATATATATATATTTATGACAGTAGCCATCAAAGTGAAAGTCATATATTGCTGCATATTGGAAAACAGAGAAACAAACCGTCGTCCAAACCCCTTTGTGAATATCAAGATTTCTTTTTTACAGAGAAAGAAACTCAAAAGTGCAATGTGTCTCACCAAAGTTATACAACAAACCTGCAGCAAAGCCAACAACAAAGACCCAAACTCTTGAGCTTCTCTTTCCTTAAATTGTCTTGCAGCAGTTAAGCTTCCGCTTCCTTTTCTAAGCTTACTGGTATTAATAGGTGATTGGATTATCTATTGGTGGACTTAGTGAAGGTTGTTGTGGCAGGTTGAAGAAAAAAACCTGCCCGAAGGCTTTTGGTGTAAACTGATTAATTGAATTATTCCCTTCCATGTTACGGTTTGCCCATCTTATGGATGAGAAGAGTTTTCTCGAGAGGGCACTGCCCCTTTAAGAAGCTGCGGGCTCGGGCGGCCGGGGGGCTACTCAGGACTTCCTGGCTGCCTTCCGGAGGGCTTCGGGGCCATTCGGCTACTCGAGACTTCCGGGGCTAGTTCGGGACTTGCGGGGCTGTTTTCTCCGGACTGCTTCGGGGGGCATTCGCAGCTCGTTCGCGGCTCCTCGGCGCTCCGGACACTCTCCGCTCTGCGGGAGTCACTGCGGGACTTCAGCTCCGTTCCGGGAGGGAGGCTTTTCCAGACCCTGCAGCTCGGCTCTGGGGACCTTGCAGGCTGCCGGAGTGGACCGTGCACCAGGGCAGCCCCCGCCACGCCGCCTGGGACAGACGGCTCGCCTGGAGGTTTTTCTGCTGCTTTGATATTCTCTCTGCCTGCCAGCGCTGCCGCTTTTAACTGGTTCAACGAATTCGGTAGGGACAGTGCTTTTCCACATATTACAGCCCGGCGTTCATAACAGCCGCGGTTTCTTTGTTCGCTCCACGGAAGCGCACACGTGGCCGGTGCCATTTTTCTGGACTGCACGTGGTGCCGTCCCCCTTTGTCTCCTGTTCTTGTGTTTAAAACCCTCACCTTTCCATCCTGCACAGATTCTCAGATTTTGCATTGGTTTTTCCCTGCATGTTATATATATTGTTCTAGTTTTAATAAAGTTTTGTTTCAGTTTTCCAAACGTTCAGAGGTCTCACAAATCTTTTATTTTTTTCCTCTCCGTATCTCTGCTTTTGAACCCTTTTCTCTCCCGGAGGAGAGGGGTTCAGGGATAGGGAAGGACTCGTCCCCGTGCATCGGCTTGCCTCAGCCGACCGGCGACATAATTGGCGTCCCTGGGTGGGCTTCTGAATAATTTAATAATTCATATTTTTATTAAAGTTTGGAAACTGAAACAAACGAGGTTTTTTCCAGGATGGTGCTAAGCGAGCTTTTGTTTGAAGCTCTTAAGCAGTACAGTTTAAAAATGCTTTATGATCTGGTGCCTGGCACACCAACTGTGATGTCAAATTACCTGTTTCTAATTGGTACTGGTTTATGGTTTGCTGGTCTGGGGCACTTAGCAAAGAAGGTGTTCACCCTGGCGTGTGTAATTTCGGTGTTTTGGTCTGTACTCAGTCAGTTTATAATGCTCCCAGTGTATTTTGCACAATACATGATAGTGGCTGCTTATGATTCGTCTAGCAAATGGATGATGGGAAATAACACTTCTCCATTTGGTACTGGATCAATGGCAATTGAAACTGGATATTCGGCAAATGGTATTATTTTCCTGTATTTGATAACTTTGTTATCAGTTATCTGTAACATGGTCCAGGGGTGGATAATTATCAAGAATAAGTATCACATGGGCACTACAGCCACCAAATCTGCTGCTGCCTCTCCACCCAAACAAGCACAGGTTGCCCCTGTGAAAAAAAAAATAAGCCCTCTGGTGCTAAACACCAGAAAAAGACTAATTATGCAACAGATAGCTCTGATGATGATGCAGGACCAAGCACCTCCCAAAAGCGTCCAGGAAAGCCTTCAGGGAATACTGCCTCAGCGACTCCACCAGCACAGCCCTCCCAAGGATCCTCCTCACGGGATGAGTCATCAGATCAAGAGGTAAACACCCAGCCTCAGTCCAGGAAGGACCTGAGAAGCATTAGAAAGGAATTTAGCAGGCATGATGGTGAGTCACTAATGGTATGGTTGCTTCGCTGCTGGGACAATGGGGCTGATAACATTGATTTAACTAGCAAAGAAGCCAGACAGTTAGGAAATGTGGCCCGGGAAGGTGCTATTGATAGGGCAATGGGCAAAAAGGCAAAACAGTGCAGTCTCTGGAAACGGCTTCTGACTGCTGTGAAGAGCAGATACCCTTTCAGAGATGACATAGAATGCCGCCCTACTAAATGGACTGTCCTGAGCAAAGGTACTAACTACCTGAGAGAGCTGGCTATGAAAGAGGTCATCTATGGTGACTGGAATGTTAATGTCAACCCGGACCAGGTGCACAGTAACGAGCCTTTGCTGCGCAAATTTGTGCAGAGTGCACCCCAGTCATATGCCCATACATTGGCCACAATGCTGTGGGAAAGAGAGGGTGAAAATCGGCCACTCACCATAGAACAGGTGTCTAACAGGATTCGCCAGTATGAGGACAGTCTTTCCCATACCTCTGCCTTCATTGCAGCAGTGGAGAAAGTGACAGACAAAATGACAGAGAAAATATTGGACTCTATTAACAGGTTAGAACAAAGAACCGTTTCCTCTCCTGTGTATACCCACGTGTCAGCTGTTAGGAGAAATCGTCCTCCCAGAGCAAGGCGCAACAGACAGGACAGGCCACGATGTGACCGCCAGTGCTGCTCGAGAGGTCGTGAAGACACGAGGAGATGGGAACAACGACCTGCCGCTAACCACGGGGTACCAGCACATGAGCTGCAGAGCAGACCACACCAACATGATGACTGCAACCGAAGAATTGTCGCTCCAGTCTTTGGTGAACAGTGCTGCAGCCCAAGGAGCAACTCCTATGAAGAAGGTACCACAAGCCGGATAGACCCTTCCACTGACTGTGGACCACACCCTAGGCATTAGAGGGGCCCTGCCTCTAGCCAGGTGGAGGAAAGGGATAACAGAGTATACTGGACTGTGTGGATTCGATGGCCTGGCACATTAGAACCACAGAGGTACAAGGCCCTGGTAGACACAGGCGCCCAGTGTACCTTGCTACCATCGGATCATCAAGGAACTGAGACTATCATGATCTCGGGTGTGACAGGAGGATCACAAGAGCTTACCTTAGTAGAAGCTGAGGTCAGCCTCACTGGGCATAACTGGGAAATTCACCGAATTGTGACTGGCCCAGATGCTCCATGCATTTTGGGCATAGACTTCCTCCGGAAAGGGTATTTTAAGGACCCGAAAGGTTATAAATGGGCCTTTGGGATAGCAACCGTGGGAGCCGATGGCATTATCCGGTTGTCCACATCGGTCGAACTTTCGGATGACCCTTTTGTTGTTAGCAGAATGAAGGTGGAAGATCAAAAGTTGCCTACTGCATCCTCTACAGTTCACCGCCGGCAATACCGCACCAACCGAGACTCTCTGCGCCCCTTAGAGAAAATGATTCGAGAGTTGGAGAGACGAGATGTCATCAGCAGAGCTCGCTCACCTTTCAACAGTCCTATATGGCCTGTGCAGAAGACCAACGGGGAATGGAGATTGACAGTGGACTATCGTGGGCTGAATGAAGTGACACCACCGATGAGTGCTGCTGTTCCTGATATCTTGGAGCTTCAGTACGAACTGGAGTCCAAGGCAGCCAAGTGGTATGCCACGATAGACATTGCTAATGCTTTCTTTTCCATTCCCATAGCACCAGAGTGTAGGCCACAGTTTGCCTTCACCTGGAGGGGTATCCAGTATACCTGGAATCGATTGCCCCAGGGGTGGAAGCACAGCCCGACCATCTGCCATGGACTGATCCAGGCTACCCTGGAGAAAGGTGGTGCTCCTGAACATCTTCAGTACATCGATGACATCATTGTATGGGGTGATACCGCAGAAGAAGTCTATGAGAAAGGTAGGAAGATAATCCGCATTTTGGTGGATGCTGGTTTCTCCATCAAGAGAAGTAAGGTCAAAGGACCTGCCCGAGAGATTCAGTTCCTGGGGGTTAAGTGGCAGGATGGACGCCGCCACATCCCCACAGATGTGATCAACAAGATCACAGCTATGTCTCCGCCTACCAACAAGAAAGAGACACAGTCTTTCTTGGGAGTCATAGGCTTCTGGAGAATGCACATTCCTGGGTATAGTCAGATTGTTAAACCTCTCTATACTGTTACCCGGAAGAAAAATGATTTCACATGGGGCTCTGACCAACAACATGCCTTTGACTTAATCAAAAGGGAAATAGCACATGCTATGGCCCTGGGACCTGTGCGAACAGGACCAGAGATTAAAAATATTCTGTACACTTCAGCTGGGGACTGTGGTCCTACCTGGAGCCTTTGGCAGAAGGCACCAGGAGAAACCCGTGGTCGTCCCCTAGGATTTTGGAGTCGTGGATATAAAGGCTCAGAGGCCAATTATACTCCCACTGAGCAGGAGATATTGGCTGCCTATGAGGGAGTCCGAGCTGCCTCAGAAGTAATTGGCACTGAAGCACAGCTCCTCCTAGTCCCCCGACTGCCAGTCCTAGGCTGGATGTTCAAAGGGAAGATAGCATCTACCCACCATGTCACAGATGCTACCTGGAGTAAGTGGACCGCCCTGATTGTACAGAGAGCTAGGATAGGTAACTCTGGTCGCCCAGGAATTGTGGAAGCTATTACAGACTGGCCTGCAGGAGAAGATTTTGGGATGCCACCGAACGAGATAGTCACTCGTCCTGATGAAGCACCCCCATATAAAGACCTCTCAGACCAGGAGAAGAAATATGCTCTCTTCACCGATGGATCCTGCCGCCTCATAGGAAACCAACGGAAGTGGAAAGCTGCCGTATGGAGTCCTATGCGCCAAGTTGCAGAAGCAGCAGAAGGAGAAGGTGAATCGAGTCAATTTGCAGAGGTCAAAGCCATCCAGCTGGCCATGGACATTGCTGAAAGGGAGAACTGGCCACAGCTGTACCTGTACACAGACTCCTGGATGGTGGCAAATGCCTTGTGGGGTTGGCTGGAGAGGTGGCAGAAAGATAATTGGCAGCGTAAAGGTAAGCCTATTTGGGCTGCCACTCTGTGGCAAGATATTGCTGCCCGCCTGAAAAGGTTAGCTGTAAAGGTAAGGCATGTAGATGCCCATGTCCCAAAAAGCAGAGCCACTGAGGAGCATAGAAATAACCACCAAGTTGACAAAGCAGCCAGAGTGTTCCAGATAGATCTGGACTGGGAACACAAAGGTGAACTATTCCTTGCTCGGTGGGCCCATGACTCTTCCGGTCACCAGGGAAGAGATGCAACCTATCGATGGGCTCGTGACCGAGGGGTGGATTTAACCATGGATGCAATTACCCAGGTTATCCATGACTGTAAGATTTGTGCTGCAATTAAACAGGCCAAAAGGTTAAAACCTTTATGGTACAGTGGACGGTGGTCGAAGTACAAGTACGGAGAGGCCTGGCAGATTGATTACATCACTCTCCCTCGAACTCGCCAGGGTAAGTGCTATGTTTTGACAATGGTGGAAGCAAGCACCGGATGGCTTGAAACCTATTCCGTGCCTCATGCCACTGCCCGTAATACTATTCTGGGCCTTGAAAGGCAGATTTTGTGGCGGCATGGCACTCCAGGAAGAATTGAGTCTGATAATGGGACTCATTTCAAAAACAATCTGGTGGCCAATTGGGCCAAAGAACATGGTATCGAATGGATTTATCACATTCCATACCATGCACCAGCCTCCGGTAAAATAGAACGCTATAATGGCTTGCTGAAAACCACCCTGAAAGCATTGGGTGGTGGAACTTTCAGAAACTGGGATAAACATCTGGCAGAAGCCACCTGGCAAGTGAACACGAGGGGATCAATCAATCGAGCCGGCCCTGCCCAATCAGACCTTTTACATACCATAGAGGGGGATAGAGTTCCTGTGGTATGTGAAAGTAATCTGCTGGGAAAAGCTGTCTGGGTTTCCCCTGCTGCAACTCCAGACAGACCCATCCGTGGTGTTGTCTCAGCCCAAGGCCCTGGACACACCTGGTGGGTAATGCAGGAGGATGGTGAAGTCCACTGTGTACCACAGGGGAAGTTAACCCTGGCTGAAACACCCTGAACCAGAGTCTCATGCTGTTAATTTCTGTATAATACAATGTAAATGAGATGCGCATAACGTACATGGTATGGAATAAAGGGGTGGAATGTGGCAGGTTGAAGAAAAAAACCTGCCCGAAGGCTTTTGGTGTAAACTGATTAATTGAATTATTCCCTTCCATGTTACGGTTTGCCCATCTTATGGATGAGAAGAGTTTTCTCGAGAGGGCACTGCCCCTTTAAGAAGCTGCGGGCTCGGGCGGCCGGGGGGCTACTCAGGACTTCCTGGCTGCCTTCCGGAGGGCTTCGGGGCCATCGGCTACTCGAGACTTCCGGGGCTAGTTCGGGACTTGCGGGGCTGTTTTCTCCGGACTGCTTCGGGGGGCATTCGCAGCTCGTTCGCGGCTCCTCGGCGCTCCGGACACTCTCCGCTCTGCGGGAGTCACTGCGGGACTTCAGCTCCGTTCCGGGAGGGAGGCTTTTCCAGACCCTGCAGCTCGGCTCTGGGGACCTTGCAGGCTGCCGGAGTGGACCGTGCACCGGGGCAGCCCCGCCACGCCGCCTGGGACAGACGGCTCGCCTGGAGGTTTTTCTGCTGCTTTGATATTCTCTCTGCCTGCCAGCGCTGCCGCTTTTAACTGGTTCAACGAATTCGGTAGGGACAGTGCTTTTCCACATATTACAGCCCGGCGTTCATAACAGCCGCGGTTTCTTTGTTCGCTCCACGGAAGCGCACACGTGGCCGGTGCCATTTTTCTGGACTGCACGTGGTGCCGTCCCCCTTTGTCTCCTGTTCTTGTGTTTAAAACCCTCACCTTTCCATCCTGCACAGATTCTCAGATTTTGCATTGGTTTTTCCCTGCATGTTATATATATTGTTCTAGTTTTAATAAAGTTTTGTTTCAGTTTTCCAAACGTTCAGAGGTCTCACAAATCTTTTATTTTTTTCCTCTCCGTATCTCTGCTTTTGAACCCTTTTCTCTCCCGGAGGAGAGGGGTTCAGGGATAGGGAAGGACTCGTCCCCGTGCATCGGCTTGCCTCAGCCGACCGGCGACAGTTGTGGTGATGGATGCGGTAGCCAGAAGAAAGCAATTGCAAAGTAATGTTTCAGATACTAAAAATGGGTTTCAGACTGAAATAGTAAGAGATTAAAGAATTTGTATGCATCAGTAACACCAAAAAAGGCTAGGACTCTGAAAAAAAGAAAATACTTGGGCTGATATAATTCATTTGTACCAAGGGTGAAATCCCAGAAAAAAAATTAAAAAAAAAAACCAAAACAAAAACTGTATTATTTCTATATGTGATTTTAAAATTTACTTTTCCTCAGAGAAAGAGCAGCAAGGAAATCTGCTGTTTATGAGGAAAAAAGAAATTTAGGGAAGCAAGACATTCTGTGAAAGTACAGGTAGACTTCTGCTACTGCAGAAGGAAAGGGGAAAGAGTTGACTAAATATGCTGCAATCCAAATCTTTTGCAGGTTTAAGGTAGGCATTAGATCAAAAGAGATAATCCCCAAGGTCCTTTCTAGCATATTTCTCTATGAAATCCTGGGAGTGCAACGCATTTGTTCAGCGGGAGCCACAGGAGCTGACTGAAACACTGTGCTCTCCTTAAGGGCTCTGCTGAGCAACTAGAGCTTCGTCTTTCGTCTGAGTCACTATGATCTCACTGAGTCACTGCTTTCTTGTGAGTCACTGGGAGGTCACTGAATTGCCTGTGACTTGGGAGTGATGGGGGCTTCAGAGAGGTGAGGCCCAGCAGGAGACCTGATTGGAAATGAGCCCTCAGGGTGGATGTGGGAGTAGATCAGGCAGGCAGGTACCCAGTCCACGCTTTGAGATTGCAAAGCTATGAGGTGATAGCATAAATAACTTAACTTAAAATCAAACAGCTGTAAACCTGGCAAAAGACAGAAGTTGTGAGAGACTGCAGGAAGGTGGAGTGGTGGTAAAAGATAGCAGCAGACCTCTTTGTGATCTTTAATTCACTTGGATCACCAAAGTTTTGTGCTGTTCCCTTTCTGCCCCACATGCCACCTACCCCAAATCCTTACAAATTGTATAGAAGAATCAAATAATATTATGAATATGCTCGTAACTGTGAACTTTTAAGAAAAAAAAAAGATGCACATATAACACAACTGACATGACAATCCACAGCTCTGAAGGATATTCAGAATTAATGCCTTCCAGCCCCACATCAAAATAAACAGTAAGTAGGAATCAATACAACATAATTTAGTTCCTGTCACTTTTATGAACTTAATTTTTTAGAAGTTATGCAATCCTTATATAATATAATCACATCTAATATGTTGCACCAGGGAAGTTTTAGGTTGGATATTAGGAAAACTTTCTTTGCAGAAAGGGTTGTGAAGCACTGGAACAAGCTTCCCAGGGAAGTGGTGGAGTCACCATCCCAGGAGGTGTTTAAAAGATGTGTAGATGTGATGCTTCGGAACATGGTTTAGTGGTGACGTGACAGTGCTGGGTTAACAGTTGGACTTGATGATCTTAAAGGTCTCTTCCAAGAAAAACAATCCTGTGATTCTGAGATTCTACTGTTAAAACATTATGTGTGCTAATAATAAACTCTTAGTTCTATATATGTGGTTTGTGCTCTTTTGTTTATACAAACCCATGACTGTATCATCATCTAGTTCTGAGAATTTGAACGTGATCTTGACCACAGCTGCTAAAGCATTCTAAACTAAATTTGGGTAGGTGTTGATGAACACAGGGGTAGGATGGCAGGATCGAATTGTCTACTCAATTGTGTGTCCTTCTGTTTGAAGTGATTTACAATACAGTTTTCAGGCAGTATCAGCAGCTTAGCTGGCCAATTAACTTGGTTAGGATTTCTGCCCTGTTTTTTCCTTTGGTGTTATAAAGATGTTCTTTTTGCCCCCTTGCTCATGTGCATTCATGTATTATATTATGCATGTAAGTCTCAGTCTATAGCTATATTCATCTATTATTTATCTTCTCCTTTCTTTGTTGTATTACTCCATCCCATGCCTTTAATGTCAAAGTGCATGTTTTTTGCAGCAAACATAAAAGCATATATTTCACACTTCAGTGCTCTGAACAATAGTTGATGACATTCTGATTTAGTCTTACATTTGAATAAGCTTAATTGTATTCTTATTTTATTTAAGCAAGTTGCAGTATTAAAGAAACTCATTAAGGTTGTGTTTGCTTCTTCCTCAGGGAAGGCTCAGCCATATTTCTCCAATTACATTAATCAGCATGACAGAAACACTAAAGATCTACTTCACATGGTGTCATTGTCTTCCTGTAAAATGGGTCATAGAAACTAAAATATGTAGGGAAATTATTCTTTGAATACCTTTTATTTGCAGCAGTACTGGCTTTTATTTTTTATGAGAGAATGTAATGCTTGAAAGCTGTCAGTGTGGCACCTCCTCGTCTGAAGTCTTCTCTTTTTGAATATTAAAAGTATAACACTCAAAGTAGGTACTCATAATTCCATAGATTGTGAACTTCAGCCATGGAGAAACCACTTTTACATCTCAGAATTATGTCAGATCTATATGTCTTACAAAGGGAAAAGCTTGAAAATTTTATTGAGTAACTAATTTATTCCAAAATGTAATTAGTAAAACTTTAAAATATAATGTGTTTTTTGGTCTGTCCAAAGAAGTCTGATATTTAAGCCCTTCTGTTCTCAGGATGACAAAGCCTAAGAGACTTGCTGAATGCAACCTGTTGAATCTTTTCATCATCTAAATGGAGATCTGTAGTATTCTTTGAGGATGATGGGGGTTTTTTAACCCTAATGTTTCACAGCATCGTAGTATTTTGTAACTTAAAGCCAGCTCTAAATGACTCCCTTCAGGTACCCAGATACCTTTATTATCTGAGGGACAGTACACAGGAAAAGTAGAAGCTGACATTAATAACACTGCTTATACAGATTGCTTAACCTGCTGCACAAAGAGAAGTGTTTTCCTCTGCTTTATGCTCTTGCAGCATACACTGGCTGTCAAAACGCCGAAAGCGGAGACTGAATTCATTTCTGTTCGTGATCTGTTTTGATTCTTACTTGAAAAGTTTAGCAAAAGGGAAAGCTCATGCGTCTTTCAAGGGATCGGTATGACCCATTCTGGTTTTCTGTGAATTATAGTCATCACTGTAAGTACTTCATCAGGTGGGAGTCTACTCTTCGCAAAATGGGAGCAACATCTGTGTTACCTTCTTCATGCAATTTATGAAACATACTTAATGTTGCCAGACCCCTTTTTTGTCTTTGTCTGGTAATGAGCAGAGCCATAGGAAAGCTTTTTAAAAAGAATTACTTTCTTTTAGGACCAGATTTTTGTCAATCAAAAATTTCAGTGAAGGCAGCTTAAAAGAGCTGCGAGTTTAGACCCCAAACAGTCCTACTCACACAGAACAACAGGGTTTTTTAATTAGTTTGTAACTCAAGCAAATAAACATATTCACTTAGTGTTTGATTATATGAGGCCAGTAAAATCCATAAAGAAGAGGCTGTACAACTTGTTCCTTGTATCCCAGGACTCCTTATCTATTGATAGGATTCTTTTCACTGGACATCTCTGAACAAGATAGAAAAGGTGGTGATAGTAGGGCAATGTGAGGGAAAACAGTGTCATAGGCATAGGCATATTGTAGGGTTGTTCTAAAATGAACATAAAACTGATTGAGGAAGCTGCCTGTATATACAGCATTATCAGTTGATTCAACGACCACAGTATACAAGTGATTTTAGTCTCAAAGATAAAAAAAGAAAACAAAAGTGTGTTCTACTGAGACTACATATTTATAACAATGTTATCAGAAGAACTGTTAAAGTTGCATGATACGGTCACAAAGTACTTTATAATAGCCCAAAGGTTTTAGAAGAATAGAGACAAATTTCCATAATAAGCTGTTATTTTCCTATTAGTATTTCGCTTTTCTTTAGAAGCATTGGTAATCTGGGGTTTTATAACTTTTTTTTTTAAATAAATAAGGAAGTAAAATTGAATCACATACTTTCCATTGGGTACAAATTGCTGGAAAACAAGAAAATACTGCTTATCTGTTCTGATTTTTTGTATGTATTCATTCAATATTATAGTCACTTGAATTATAATTAACAATTTGAGGTTGATGGTCATTGGTTGGTGGTCTAGTGGTGAAGATGAAGTTGTCCACCTCAATTCATTTAGATATTCCAGAGGCACTTATTAGAGTCTCGTCTTCACCAACCTTTTCATTGAAGCTCACTTCAAAGCTTCAGCTTGTACTGGAGGTAGCTACGTGCCATTCTATGAATTTTTTTGTTCTAGTCCAAACTACTATAAATTTCAGTTGACTGTCTAATAAAATTTAACATTTCTAATAAGTTGAATTTCATTATATATTTAAAATTTCTTTATGTGTATTAATTATAAATTCCATCATATGCACATTTTTCCTCAGTCAGAATACCACCAATTTTTTTCCCAGTGGCCTACACTATTGACATGGGCTTTGTTCAAGGTATGAGGTAGACTCCTTATGAAACCACCTACTTTTGTTTTTACCATCTTCTTGATCTTCTTCAGTTGTGCTCCTCTTTTACTAGGTCACAAGGCCTGAGCACATCACAGCTATGTAGCAATATTCACTCCTTTCTTTCTGCACAAAGTAGCATAACTGAACAAAGCCCAGTATGTTCCATATATAAATTCATTCTGTGGAAGATGCTGACCACTGAACAGGAGGAAGCAGAAGCAAGTTGTATTTTTACCTTGTGAGAAAGAGTGGATCGAAACTTCAGATATAATTGTCTATATGCTATGCTTCAGCAGCCTTTGACCAGAACCTTCTTTTTACAAGCAATCTGGTGATTATATTCCATGTGTTAGGAAAATCATGATGTGGTTCTCCAAGGGAGTTATAGAGTGTTCAATAGCTCTAAGGAATACATTCAGTACACTTATACCATAAAGGAGGGGCTGGATCACCAACTAGTGCTGATTGCTGAATATCTTACCTGTGTTTATTTTTCAGTGATATGCAACATGAGGTATGTTTTCGTGATGTTTTAACCATTGTGTTCATTAAATTCCCTTTTCACTTTTTTATTAAAGAATGTCAATGAACAGCATCTTAATTCACCTTATTTCATATTTTAGCTTTGTACTGTCTTCTTACAGAATTTTGATGAGTATGCTTTTGTACTTTCTTTTCAAGTACTGCCACCTTATCTTCCTTCCCTGTTGGCAGATGAATCCTGTTTGATTAGTATGGCACATATTTAATACCTTTTTTCTGACAACAGCTGGGGCTGAGTATGCTAACGGACAACTTATTAGTAAAAGAACTTGATTGTAGTTCATAGTTTTGTCTTCATTCTGAGAGTCCTAGACTTCCAACACTGAAGCCATTCAGGTCAAGTCAAGGAGAAACTGTCTATGCTAGCTGGGGGTCTTGTACATTGTACATCTGAAGTGTATACTTCATTTCTATGCATGAAGTTAGGTCAAGCAAGTAGGAAGGTCAATTTTTCCTTGCTGAGTATCTGTTAGATTTCTCTGCACCATAAGGAATATGTTACGTAAGATGGATTGTTGTGTTCAAGTGTGGCTGTCCTGAAGACAACACAGGACCTTAAACTTATATAGCTCAAGGAAAGTGCTTTTAATTCCAATTATCTTGGCAGGATAGCCATTAGCTCTTTACTTATTTGTGAGAAAGGACTCACCTGGCTTTGATGTATAGTATAGTAACATTCTCTGCTAGAAACAAAGGATGTAAGTTTAACACTTCTGCTTACTTCTAAGTTGGGAAGTTTATTAGTTTTGGAAAATCTTATTTTCTGACATTGTCTTTTTCTCATTTTATTGAATATAGAACCAAAGTACTAAAAGCAACAAACCAGAAAATAAAGTTGTATGTTAAATACTGTGATAGATCTAGAAGTTCAAGAATGATTAGCAACATTTTTTCTACTGTATAAATGACTCAGAATCCTTTTCCTCATTCTCATCTTTCTCTTTTCTTCTGCAAATGGCCAGATATATTTCAAAAACTCATTGTAGGGTATTGAACTAGATAAATTCTAGACAGTCCTCTTACTGAAATAAATAATTTCATTAACTCTCTTTCAATATCAGATATGCTTTTCAGCCATTAAGTGTTGTCATTGTTCTCTGAACTTCCTCCTATTTATTACCACCACCTTGAACTATGAACACGAGAACAGAAAACAGCATTCCAACAATGAGTATTCCACTGACAAAAAAAAAGCTAAAGTAATATGTCCAGTCATGCTAATGAAAAAGATTTGGCAATTTTAGTGAATATTGCGACAAATATGAATGAACTCCCCTAGGTTTGACCCAAAAGAGATAAACTGATCCTCGGATGTACAAAATGTAAAAAAGTGCCACATCTTTTTCAGAACAAAGGTTACAGTTCTATATTCTCTGGTTTTGTCCTATATTGCTCTTCCTGGTTAATTAACTCTTTGTCTTGTATATCAGGTCACAAATAGAACTATTTAAGAGTCCAGGGACAAATTTCCAACAATACACAAGTAATAGCTCTATTATGAATATTTTTGTTTGCAATAATTTTGAGGCCTAGGACTTTATTGGGCTTTTAGTCCATTTCTCTGTATTTTGCTGGTTTCATATCTTCCTATTTAAAAAATTACAATTCTTATTGAAAGATCTTACAAAAACAGGTATATTTCACCCATGTTATCAATAATACTTCATTCAGTCTACATAATGCTTTATTACAGTAACTGCTAATGAATAAATAATTGCATATCAGTCAATATCTACTTAATGGCACTGGTTCTTACTTTATATTGTACAAAATAATTACACAGCAGAAAAACAGGAATGCCAAGGATGTACCACCTTATTAGTTTACCTTTTGCATGAAGAGGGAAAGCACAAACTTTAAAGTGTCCTAGAATCATAAAATCATAAAATGGTTTGGGTTGAAGGAGACCTTAAAGATCATCTAGTTCCAACCTCCCTGCCATGGGCAGGGACACCTTTCACTAGACCAGGTTGCTCAAAGTCCATCCAACCTGGTCTTGAACACTTCCAGGGAGGGAGCAGCCACAACTTCTCGGGGCAACCTGTTCCAGTGTCTCACACCCTCACAGTAAAGAATTTATTTCTTATTTATAACCTAAATCTACCGTCATTCAGTTTAAGACTGTTACCCTCATCCTATCACTACACTCTGTGATGCAGAGTGCCTCCCCGTCTCTCCTATAGGCCCTTTTTAAGTACTGGAAGGCCTCTATAAGTTCTCCCCAGAGCCTTCTCTTCTCCAGGCTGTACAATCCCAGCTTTGTCATTCTGTCCTCACAGGATAGGTGCTCCAGCCCCTTGATCATCTTTCATGGCCTTCCTCGGATCTGCTCCAACAAGTCCATGTCTTTCTTATGCTGGGGGCTTCAGAATTGGACACAGTACTCCAGATGGGATCTCACCAGCGTGGAGTAGAGGGGCAGAATCATCTCCATTGACCTGCTGGTTACGCTTCTTTTGATGCAGCCTGGGATGCGATTGGCTTTCTGGGCTGTGAGTGCACATTCCTGGCTCATATTAAGGTTTTATTCACCAACACCTCCCAAAGTATGGCTCCTTTAAAGTGTGAAAGAGAAACAGTATCTTACAGTTCTAAAGAAATCTCTCTAAATACTAGAAAGTAGTCTAGAACCTATAAAATACATAAGGAAGCATTGTTTTAGTATTTTTACATGTAGAATTATTAATGTAGTTCTCATTAATGAATTAAAAAGAGACAATGAAAAATAAACATAGAGAATCAATTTTTGAGGATTTATTTAATTTTTATAAAGGAGCTGTCTCGATAACTTTAGTTAACTACATGACAATGTGAACGTATGTAAAACACTGTTCAGTCACTCTCCCTTTTGAATATTCTACTTCCACATCTTTGGGGTACAGCTGATTTTTTTTGACTTCCGATCAGAATCTCATTTTCATATGACTTCAGATCTCATTTTCATAAGAAAATTATAATTTGATCATGTTTTGTATTTTATGTTCCTGAGATGATTAGGGAAGTGTGGATCTTAATGATCTGTACACTTCCATGTCAATCACCAGAATGAATTCTTTGGCATTTATGTCTTAAACAATATGCATGTATTTGCTGTCAACTGTTATTTGCCTGTACCAATATTTATTTGCTGTAGCATTGACAGTATTAACATAATCTGACAAATAATCAATATTTGTCTGAAGCTCTAGAGTCCTGACAGCTAATCCTAAATAGCATAATTGGATGGAGAACCATGAAACAGATTTATATGATATTTGACCTACTTTCAAATTTCTGCATATATTCTACAGATTTTCCAAGATTGACAATTCTGATTAACTCTTTGGATCCCATAAGTTAAACTGAACAGAAATTTGTTCAATTGGAATTGTCACTGGTTGGCTGAGGTACGCCGATCATGGAATGAATTCTTCCTTTCTCTAATTAACCTCCCTCCCCTTCTGGGAGAGAAAGGATTAAAAGCAGAGGTAAGAAAAAAGAAAAATTGTGAGACCTCTTAGTTGGGAAACTAAAACAAGTTTAATAGCACTAGAAAAAATATTATATACAGAAAAACAAATGAGATATTAACAGATTTATATGGGATTGGAAGGTTGGTATAGCGAGGGTTAAACGCGGTTGGGGAAACAAAAGCGAAAGGGGAAAAAACCAGTACTGAGCAGTTTCAAAATGGCAGCAGTCACGTGGTCGGCGGGTTCGCAGCAGCAGAACTAAGCCATGGTGGCTGGAAGCAAATACAGCGATGCCACGTGTAAGCAGGAGCCGAGCACAGCCGAGCCGAGCCGATTGGTCGTGGCGGAAGAGGCGGCGCCAGCAGGGGTGAAGCTCAGTAGCAACAACGGCATTCCCGTGCAGAGCAGGGTCACAGCAACAGTAGCAAGAGTCTGTCCTGTACGGCGAGGGTTCAGGCAGACAGGGCTGGAGCAGGCAGTCAGCAAGCAGCAATATGGGTACCGGCACGCCGAGAAAGCAAAAGCCCCAAGCGAGAGAAAGCCAAGAGCAAGCCCGGAGCCAACCCCCGGAAGCCCCCGTGCCAAGCCTGGAAGTAAGCCAGCCTGGTGCATGGCTCTTAAAGGGATGGAGAGCCCGCCAAAGTTTCACAACCAACGAGATGTGTGAACGTAATTGGGAGGAATGCATCACGATTGGTCATTTTAAAACAAACCATATTTTTTTAAATCAAACTGGTTTCCTAACCCAGGACAGGAAGGGGTACTTAGCACTAATGTAAACTTATAAAACCAAGATTCTGCATAGGAGATTCAATAAAAGGACTTCTTATTTTATGAACACTTTGAGTATTAGGAGGTTAAAGAAAATATTACTTTTATTAAATTATAACTGTTTGGAAACATTTATCATTTTTTAACAAGAAGTGTTTTAAGTCCAGAAATGTGGGAAGCGTGATCATGATAAAAGAAGAAGAATAAGGAATGGAAAATGAGAAGAAGGAAAGGGAGGAGGTAGTTAATTAAAAATAAGATAAAATATAGTAATATTAGCCAAATGGTTAAGGCAGTCACTTAAAATGATGGAGAAAAAGATCTTTATCTCTCTTGTTTTTAATGAGATATTTCATCCAGATAAACTTCTCCACAAATAAATCAGGTTTCTCAGGTTTCTCAGATTTCTGTATTTGTTTAATGAAAGAGATATTTTGTATTTATTAAAATATACCAACTATTTTTATTTGGGATGATGAATTTATCTTAGAATTGATATCTGAACAGTTTTGAAATATTGTGGATTCTATCCCTATAGTAGAATGTGCTAAACTTTTACTCCATTATACTGTTGAGTTAAGGCATTTTGAAATGTTATTTGAGGAAAAGATTTGAAATTCACATCTCAGGACTTTCCTTGCTGGCAATAAAGTTTACTGCTGTGGATTAAATCTGATCCAGTGGTAATCTCCTCCTTTTTTGTAACTACTAAAAGTGTTTAATTAAAAAAATCCTCCTAAGACTCAACCTAGAAAATAGTTAAAGTTAAGCCAGGATGAGTCTTTTGTGCATATGTATGATACTGCTAGGTCTAAAGGCTGTTCTGTAAATTATTTCCTAATATCTTGTAAAAGTAAATGTTAGAGATTGTATATTGAATAACAAACATGTATGCACATGTGTACACTTGTAACTGTTTGTCAGATGTAATAGAAACACAGCAATACCAGAATTTGTATAACTTTAATTTCAAATTATCTGCTTCAATACTGAACTTAATCCAGTTTTCATTAACTTGAATATTTAAATCAAGTATTCAATTATTTTGATCAAGAGGAATCAAAACAGTATCAAGACTTCTGTCAGATAATATTTTTAAAATCCTTCATTAAGAACCAGTCTTTTGTATATAGGTATAGCTTTTAACTGAGAGGAAGAAAATAACATTGGCAGTTATTGATTAAAAGTTTGAACTACTTCATTATGTCAGATAAATTGTCACTCAAACAAAAAATTTACCAAAATGTTCTGTACCCAGTAGCTCTTCTTCTTAAAGCAAAATTTCCAATTAGTTTTCTTCCTGTTAGAGTGATACTAACACAGTGTCTTAGCAGAGGTTTATACAAACCGAATCTTCAGGTCCTGACTCCTTTCTTTTAGAAAACTGTTATCATAAGTCTTCGTTAACTCTTTATTTCGCACACAAGTTCTAACTTTACTTTTTGTAAACTCAGAGGAAGGAAAAATGACCTAAACAAAACTCTGTGAACCTATAGCCGTCTCTCAGTGGGACATTCCATCTTGAGTTAGCATGCACTTTACTTACTGTGACTGACACAGTAACTGAACAGGCAGTAAATTTAGACATAGATTTACTAAAACTCATAATTCTGGACAATATTCTATTATGCTATACGTCATATAGAACTCCAGTAAATATAGTGGACCACATGTCTCTCAAGCCAGGGCAATATTTGGTATACTCTGCCTATTTTAGTGCATGTTTCAATATTTTTATTTGATTTTATTTCAGCTATAAATATCATTAAATAGGGTAAATGTATCCTAAGAGGGTTCTTATCAGTATGGATGTCTGCCTTTCTAAGGTATTTGATGAAGCGTAAGTTAATTCCCTCTCTAGTGTGGGAATAGGCTTCTGTTATTATTAGTTCTCCATTTAGGTACTATTTCCAAACTTCTGTTAATTCGAAGAAGTCCCTTTTTTGTACCCTCTGAGTTAGATGATGCCGTGGTAGTTACCTCACTACTAACTGTTAAGCCTTTACTTTGAGGGTGACAGAGCACCAGAACAGGCTGCCTGGAGAGATGTGGAGTCTCCTTCTCTGAAGATACTCAAAACCTGCAGTCCTGTGCAGCTTGCTCCAGGTGATCTGCTTCAGCAGGAGGGTTGGACTAGATGATCTCCAAAGGTCCCTTGTAACCCCTAGAATTCTGTGATTTTTGTGGATTCTATGAATTTAACATGGTATTTTGAGGCTTATAACAGAAGAAAATTAAATAGGAACCTGAGTCTATTCCCATTTGCATATTATATGGGAGATTTTTTCAAGAGAGTCTGAAATTTGTCTGACCTATCAGATGCCAGCCACTCGTTGTCTTTGAATAAAATAGATAACGAAAATTAAAAAAAACCCAACCAACAAACTCACAAATAACATCAGAGAAATGCGAATTACATAAATAAAAAGGTTTTCTGTTGTTAAATATAAGCAGATGGTGTGGTTAATCTATACAACATATCTGTGTGTCTGTTCATGAATGTGGAGGGACAAATATAATGGGAGAATTTTTAGATTAGAATAATTCTTCAAACAGACTGTGAGCATCTATAAGTAGACTTTTCTTTCAAGAAAAGCATTGAAGTATATACCCAAACTTATGTAGAAGAACAGTTATTTTGACTTCCAAGGGCCCAGAAAATCATTCCCAATCTGCTGAAAAGATCTAGTTCGTATCAAAGAAGCACATAGTGTGGAAGAAATTGCTGTTACTTACATTGGTTATCTTGTAGCTATCTTACACATTTCTTTTAAATATTGTCTGAGGAGAACTTAAAATTTGTTTCCCCATACAAACAAGTAGAAAGATGGTAAATAATACCCCATCTTGGTACGATGTGTTAGTAACACCCTCCTGTGAAGTATGAGAAAATTTGGTTTATATATGCTCATAGACAGATAAATAAGTTTCTGCAGTGATCTGGCCAATGGAAATGAAAATCTGAATGAGCTGTTTTACAGCCTATACATGATAAGGATGACTGAAGTCTAGCAATAATCTACAAATGATAATATGGAATATTGAGAAGGTATCAAATGTAATGTTCAAAATTTAATTTCAGAATCCCAAACAAATCAAATTCCTTACTGTGATCATAAGCATAATTCATCAACATATAAGCAGTTGTTTGATAGCAAATTTACATTCACAGTCTTCTACAATTTCATCCAAAGTAGCTCGGAATATGTGTAATTTTTCAGTTATAGATAATATAACTGATGAACAGTTTTACTGAACGACTCTTCCTTCCTGCCTTTAGCCAACAAGGAAAACCTATTTGGGGGTTTTAGCTGTTACTCTAACAAATCATCTTTTTAAATTCCAAGGACCAAATTAAAAACCTCTATTCTTATTTTGATGCAAAACATATTCCATCACTAGCCTGTGAGAACATACCAATTTTACCACTCAGACATGTTAGCTGCATAAACTTAGCCCTGAGTAATATGGAGTAATTTATCTTCCTGAAACCTTTGGAAGTAGCTGAAAACTGAACTTCATTTTATTTTTGTGCCTGTGTCCTCTGCTAATTCATACACTTGGTGGCAGGTCTTACTGTCAGAGAAAGCTATTATAATAATCTTGCATGACATCCCAAACAATCAGACCATGATGCAGTAATTTCAGTATCAAAATCTGTCAGTATCAAATTTGTCAGTATCAACAATTTAAGTTTCAGTTGCAGCATTATTTTCTGAAGTGTGTGATTTTTCTCTATAATCTTAGACTAATGATAAGTCTGTTCACTTTTTTTAAAGTTGAGCATACAACTATTGGCTGTATTATGTCCTTTTATGAAAAAAAAATCAGTAGCAAAAAATTATCTAAGATTGCAATTGTCAGATCTCTTGGAAAAACTAAAAATTTTAAATTTTAGTTTTTATTGCTCACAGATCTCTTTCCAATTTGTTAACCTCCTTTAAAAAATAAGGGCACTAGAACAGAGCAAAATATTCCCGCAACAGACCCACTGTGTCATAGAGAGAGTTAATACTAGTGTCTTATTCTTACTTAGTGTTTCTTGTTTATATATTCAAGAATCCTATTCAAACTGGGAATAAGTATAATTATACCTTACATCATCTTGTACTGCCAGAGAAATAATGTTGTCTAGTTTCTTGACAAAGGAGCTTGTGCATATCGAACTGAAAATTTTGAAAGTTCTCTGAGAAGCTACTGAGTTTATTTTTGCTATCGGTTTTTTGTTATACATGATCTCTGGTACCATTTGCCTTTGGGTGTGACTGGGTGATTATTTATGCATTAGAAAGTTGTTATGTTACATACTTTAATTCACTCAAAAGTACTTGAAGTATATGCCAATGTGCAATAATATTGGCTTAGAAAGTGTAAAGTCACATCAAACTTCAGGCTTCAGAATCTGAAGCTGCAAATCTAAAAATAACTTTACTCTTCCAGCCCCTCAGAAAAATAATCTTCCTTTAAACTCCAGGAATTTACATTACACACAAAATCTGAAGTTTTACTGACTATCTATGAACTGCAGATTTCTTTCGTCTTTGTGCTCCACGATTACCAGTACTAGGCTGGATGTTCAAGGCTAAGTTTCTTTCCACTCATCACGGCACCGATGCTACATGGAGTAAGTGGGTTGCATTAATTACACAGAGAGCTCGGATGGGAAATCCTAATTATCCAGGAAACTCAGAAGTGATCATAGATTGGCCAGAAGGTAGAGACTCAGGAATTCCACTGGAAGAGGTAGTGACGCATGCTGAAGAAGCACCATAATCAATGACCAGATAACAATAAGCAATATGCTCTGTTTACTGATGGATCTTGTCTTCTTGTAGGAAATCACCGGAAGTGGGAAGCTGCTGTTTGGAGTCCCACATGACGAGTCACAGAAGCAGCTGAGGGAGAAGGTGAATCAAGTCAGTTTGCAGAAGTACAAGCCATCCAGTTGGCTTTAGGCACTGCTGAATGAGGAAAGTGGCCAGTGCTCTGTCTACACTGACTCATGGATGGCAGCAAGTGACTTGTGGGGGTGGTTAAAACAATGGAAACGGAATAACTGGCAACGCAGAGGTAACCTATCTGGGCTGCCACGTTGTGGCAAGATATTGCCAACTGGCTAGAGAAACTAATTGTGAAAGTATGTCATGTAGATGCCCACGTACCTAAAGTTGAGCCACTGAGGAACATTAAAACAATCAGCAAGTGGACCAAGCTGCTAAAGTGTTCCAAACAGACCTAGACTGGGAACACAAAGGTGAACTATTTTAGCTTGGTGCGCTGATGACACTTCAGGACGTCAGGGAACAGATGCAACATACAGATGGGCTCGTGACCAAGGGGTGGATTTAACTATGGACACTATTGCACAGGTTATGCACAACTGTGAAATGTATGATGCAATCAAGCAAGCCAAATGGTTGAAACCTTTGTGGTATGGGGGACAGTGGTCAAATACACATACAGGGAGTCCTGATTATATCACACTGCTTCAAACCCGCCAGGAAAAGCACTATGTGCTTACAATTATGTAAGCAACCATCAGGTGACTGGAAACATACCCTGTGTCTCATGCCACTGCCTGGAACACAATCCAAAAAATGTGGTACTCCAGAAAGAATTGAGTAGGATGATGGGACTATAAAACAATCTTATAGACAACTGGGCCAAAGAACATGTCAGCGTCCAAGGAAGACTCTGTTCTGCCTTCAATCCAATCCGTGCATTCCTGAATCCAGTTCTGGAATCTGCTCCTGAATCCCAGTTCCCATCTGCCACTGAGTCCAGTCTGGGATTTCCCCAACACCTGCCCGCAGCATCAGTGGTGCCAGTGATGTAATTGTCATCATGGGGAGTGGGTTTGGTATTTTTATTATATATGTTTGTATATATTTCATTTTATTTTTATTATTTCCATTAAAGCAGTTTTAATTGTCTTTTCCAAACCATAACTCTCTCTCCCTTATTTCCTTTTTCTTCCTCTTTTGGAAGGGGGAGGGGTTAATAGAGACCATCTGTCATTTGTCTAGTGGCCAGCTCAGGCTTAAGCCATGAAACATATTTAATTTAGTTATAATGCATGGTTAACGGTAACAATTGTATCTCAGCAGAGGAGCTGAAAATATTTTTCATAGATACATGAGTATTGATACATTATATTCCTAATTTCTGGAAGATTTATTTGCATAATTTAAAATTAATCTCACTAGAGTTTACTGTGTTAATTTTATTTTGGGCTGTGATCATTCTCCTAGAGTGTTAATATCTAGACATGAGTATCTCTGTTTTTCCCCAGGAAACTCTTCTTAGCCAATCTTTTTAGTCAAGAGGTATCTGATATGGTCAAAACCAATTTGCACCTTGATACTGTCTTTGGTGTGGATGGGTAGTAAGAGGAAGACTTTTGCATATTTTGGGTCATAAATTTAAACCAGATGGTTTCTGACTACATTTACCAAGTTGTATTTCATGATTAGCTGAGAATTCGTCCACAAGAGGACTTCACCATGTTCTGGTCTGTACCATAAGGTACTAAAGCACCTAGTTAAATCTGCAGTGTTCTGCATTGCTCTTAAGGAAAAAAGCAATGGTTTTTTTGTTTCAATTCATTATGAGGAAGAGGTACCAAAATCCCAATCATGTTTCTTAGGTCTACACACCTTGAGCTTATTCAGTGTCAGTTCTATGTTTGATTCTCACTACTTTTTTTCTCATTTTTAATTTCCCAAACACACAGCCAAAGGAGAACAAAAACTGAAATATTCCTGTCTCATGGTGCTTTACAAGTCTCTTTCTTGTCAGGTGATACATACTTATATTTCACATACTTATATCTCCCAGCTCTTCCTTGGGGCTATGCCAGTGATGCGCTATTCCTGATGAAAACCAGTCACTCGTCTCCTTCACTGAATTATGAGCAGTCATTTGGCGCTTTTCAATTTATGAATGTCTATACATTAGTAAACTCACTCCAAGTCACAACAACAACACAAAACAATGCTGTTTAGAGAAGTGTGTGTTTGCCTGTGGGAAGACCGCTTTTCAAAGTCACTTAAAAAGTGTCAGAAACTTCAATATTTGCATAGACCTGACAAAAAAAAAACCAACTCCTGAGGTTTTACCAAACCATAGGAAGATTTTTTCAACAACTTTTCCAAGTCACCCATGTGCAAATGGTCACTTTTTTATATAAGTAAATGGATTTTTTATAATGTGAAATGAAACTTACGTGCAGACACTGAAGAACACAGGGGTATTGTATCCACCAAATTTGTTCAATGTTCTGGGCTAGATTCCCAAGTTTTCTGGTAGAAATCTGACTCAAACTGTGGTTTTTTAAAATAAGGCTTCTGTCCTTTTGTGCGCACTCATCCAAAGTTACATTTTTGTATTTATCTTTTGTGAACCGGAGTGGATTTCTATACTGACATGCCAAAGACAAGGCTATGTTGCCTATATAGCCGTGCTGTTTGAACACGGTATGGTTTTTAAAGGGAGTAAAGTGGAAGAGCTGGTTTATTGAAACTGTGGCAAGAGTTCATAATAATACTGCCATTGATGGTCCTTCATCCAAGAAGAGATAACCCCTGGGGTTCTCTGAACTTGGAAGCAGTAGGGGGATGTTTGCATGCCCTAAGACCCCTCTCCCTACTGACCTAAAAAGATAAAAGACAATTCACATGTTGGAAGAAACCTTGACCTTACAGTACAAACCTGAATAGCATAATTTAAATACCACACTGATTATATTTCAGTTTATGGCAGGGAGGATCAGTGGTTTTTTCCCTACATTCGACTCCAAAGGCAGAAGAACTTTAAGATGTAGTGTTCAATGGTACAGTGAACTCCTGTATCTATGATTCCTTCTCCTGGATGTTCCAAGATATTATAGCTTAAGATTTTTCCCCTTTTTTGAAAACAGAAGTTCAGTGATGGTAGCTGGTTAATAAATCAGTATATAATTTGAGCGAGGAAGAGAGTAGCTTTTCTTTATGATTTTCCATGATGTCACTAGATTGTCCTGACCTGCATATCTAATAAGTAAAGATATATCCATTGTGCAGATGAGGGTTTTTTTTTTTTTTTTAAAAGTATTGAAGTTTCTGGTGCAATAAACACCTGAAGAAAAGTACAAAGATCAGTGTCTACAGAGCTGTGGTACTGTCTACTCTTCTGTACTGGTCTGAATCATGGGTCATCTACCCGCCACCATCTGCGACTCCTCGAACGCTTCCATCAGCGCTGCCTCCGCACAATCCTAAACATCCACTGAACTGACTACGTGACTAATGTTGCTGTCCGTGAACAGGCAGACGTCACCAGTATTGAGGGCCATGTTGCTGAAAACGCAGCTGCGTTGGGCAGGGCACGTCTCCAGGATGGCAGGATCACCGCCTCCCTAAGATCGTGTTCTATGGTGACTTGCCCACCGGCTGCCGGCAAGAGAAGAGCTCCAAAGAGGAGATAGAAGGACTCCCTGAAACAACACCTCAGCCTCGGCCATATTGACCACCATCAGTGGTCCACCCTGGCCTCCAATCGGGAGATTTGGAGACACACCATACATAACGCTGCTGTCTGCTTTGAGAGCACGCGTAGAATCAGGCTCAAGGAGAAAAGACAGCGCAGAAAGAACCATGCCTCGACTATACCACCCAAGGAGACCCTCCGGTGTGCTCTTTGCAACCGGTCTTGCCTATCCCGCATGGGCCTTTTCAGCCATCAACGCGCTTGCAATAAGCATGGGCAAAGCCCTTCCTAAATCTTCGTCCGCAAGCCAAGCCATGATGATGATGACTGACAACATTTAGCCAAGTATTGGAGTTTTACCTAAGAGGTCTTCAATGAATGACACAAGTCTTCTGCCTTTCATAAAGAAATTTATATGCCTGTAGCTTTAAGATACGAATCTTGCAGTCATAATCTCTAACCAGAAGTGGTGCTATGGCTATAATCCTAAGCATTTGTGCTCAGCATCTCAACCAGGGCTGTGAGCATCATATTCTAGTAAAAGAGTCCACAGTAGAGTGTGAATATGGCAACAGCTATTGGTATTTCTCTGGACATTGATAGCAAAGCTTGTATTCATATCAAAGTTCTTATCTTCCCAGTTAACACCTGCCCTAGAGTACTGTGGACCTCTAACAGCCACTATTATTTCAAAAAAAGTTAAAAATATATCAAGATAAGGTGAGCTTCACTCACTGTGGACACCGGTTAGTACTAGGTTGAAAGGAAAGAAAAAAATGTCATGCAGCAAAACTAGGCAAACAAATTTCCTTGTTAGGAAAATATATTGCTGCATGGAAATGCTTGCACAGGTCATGGACTGCCTGGAAAATCTTGCACAGGTCACGGACACACTGTTTCTAGGCGCAATGTTAAAGGTTCCTCTTCTAAATTGTTAGGAGAATGGAAAACTGCTGCATCAAGCCCTCTCGTCTGCTTAATCTCAGTGTAACCCAGCAGGTTTTTTAATTATAAAGTATACTTAACACTGTAGAATTCTACTTTTGTAGTGATATATGTTCGTGATCTGAAATAAATTTACTATTCTGGAATGAAAGAAGGATATACCTTAAAAAAAATAAGGAACTGATTGATTATTGGTTTTGGCAAAATAGCCATGAGGTTTATTGATTTTTTTCCACTCTTTCTCTGCCAAATTCCACTCAAAAAACTTCTATGCAGTGGATGTGCAGTATGTCAGTTTATTGTGATAATTTATGTCAGAGCACTGGGCAGGCTGGTGGATCCCTGGGGCTGGGGGCTCTCAAGGGGTCCACCAGGGCAAGGCCTGGCAGCCACTGCCCCAGTCAGGAGCAGGGTAGCCAGGGACACTGGGGCAGCCCCCACACCAGGCATCGGGGACCTCTCTGAAGAGGGAGCTGGATTGAGGCTGGGCCAGGACAAGGGCCCATCCAAGGGCCCAGCTCAGCAGGGCCCATGACTAGGCAGAGCAGGGCTGTGGAGAGCTGGAGACCAGTCCTGCTGCAGCATCACTGAGACGGAGACTGACAGCCCTGGGGGACTGACGTGGGGTCCTGGGCTGTGGGCAGATGGGGGAGTCCTGCAGCAGGAGCCAGGCAGGGACATTACGTCCTAGCAGTGCCCTGAAGGCCCTGGCAGTCATCTTATATTCTAGAGATGTAGCTTTTTAGTAATTGCCTTCATAATTATAAACTTTTAAATGGCTGCTTAAAATATGGTAATTCATTGTAATATTCTGTTTTACACCCTCAAAGTTCTTGTACTCTCCCTTAAAATCACCTGTAAGTTACATCTGATAAGATTCGTTTGAATGAATAGAGTTAAAAGCACAGTTGTGTTGCTCAGAATACACAGGGCAGATCCCGAAATGCAATTGTTAAATGAAAATATCAATTACCTAAACAAACCCCCAAATATTGTTAGAAGCAGCAGTAACCTAGAGGGTGAGTTGTTCTTTAGCACAGGTAAATGTAATTGTAATATAAATTATAGGTGATTGCAGAAAATATTTTCTTTTAGAGCTAAACTAGAGGGATACTGCACATTGAAAATAATAGATTATCATTATGAGTATGGTTTGAATCATCTGGTAATTTGGTCACGATCTAAGATAATGGTTTTAATGGAGTCACATGCAAAGCTGTCTGTATAAGAACTTTCATGAGACATCTGCCTTGAAAAGCAGTGACTCACAGGTTTAATATTCTTTGGAGATATCTTCGTCAGACTGAGTGGACTGCTGTGGCACCAAACACTAATGGTATCCTTGGAAAAAGAAAAAACAGGCAGTGGACAGAGAAAGCCATCTTGCTCTTACTTCTGCAGCACTTGAATGGACAGCGTCTAGAACGCCGCCCCTGCTTCTGGTTCCAGCTCATTGAAATGAAACTCCTGGAAAACGTTTGTGCTAGAAACACAGATACAGTCCAGTATGCACCATGGAAAAAAGCTGTATTATGTGAGACTTTGGGAGTATGACCTATTAAAATGTAGGTACTATTAATTCAAAGATCTCTTCTTGTCTCCATTCCTGGAATCCATATGGACCCGAGATAAATCAACATGAAAATATTATCACCTATTTATGCCAAAGATTATTATAAATGTAACTGTAAATATTATGAAACTGATAATATATGTTTTTTCTATTTTCTTATTCACAGGACATAAACTAAACTCATGATGTATCTGACACACTGAAAACATGCTTGAGCAGCTTTTAAGTTGCAGCTCTTTAAAACTGTGTCTGTGTGGCATGTGGATATAGTTCTAATAGAATTTATGTGAAGATAAAAAAGCAACCTCTTAGAAAAGGAATAAGTACATTTTAATTAGAATTAATGTAAGAATAACATATCAAATATGTCATGTCTGTTCTACAGAAACTAGTAAGACTTTAAAAAAGTTTCAGTTAATTAAGTTAATCAAGTCAGTCCTTCAACAGGCGTAGGAGTTATTAGCATGGACAGAAAAGAAAAATGAGAGAATGACCTGCTATATCTGACTGTACAAAGAGGTTTCAGATAAATGCACACAATTCACCAATGTCTTAATTGTTCTAATGTACCCCACTCAATTCTGTGGTTAAAAACAAAGGGAAAAAAAAGAAAAAAGTTCAATGAGCTGTTCCAGCAGTATGATTAATTGCTTTCATTCTTATTAAAACTAATACATATTAAGTTCTGCTGGATACTGAAGACTCAGGACTGTGCCATATCAGTTACGTAGTTAAAGAGGAACTTCAGCTGAAGCTTTTCTGAAGCATTTCGACTTTTTTATTGTTATTATTTAGGGAAAAAAGAACATCATTGTGGAATTTGTAAGAGAAAAAATCTTCATTAACCAGCTTTGACTGTAGTTGGCTGTATTCTTCTTTTGTTACTTTTTCTAAGTAGACTAGAACAATTGTATTTGCTAAAAGAAATGCATAGTCAGTGATTTTCACTTTAGTGGTAGATTTACATATTTTTCATGGACTTTCTATTCCTTTTAAATGCTGTAACTCATTTCTCAGCATTTCAACTCATGTAATTTGGAATTAATAGAGGAGTACTATTAAAAACTTTGGTTTATGTAATAGGACATACATGCTTATGATAAGCTTACACTTTCTGACACATATTCTGAAATGGGATTTCAGAATAACTTGTTCTCCTTTCTTGCTTGAAAGCTGAAAACAACATGCATGGGCAGTTGGTTCTAGCATGTAGAATTAGCCTCTGAACTGTCAGTACTGGGGTTGGCTGACACTATATGGCAGTACACTGCTGGATTTCAACACAACTTAAAAACTGAAGAAATGCCTGTAAAATAATTCTAAATAAATTTAAAACGTGTAGTATAGTACAGTTAGGAATAATCTATACCATACAGACAGAGACAGGAAAAACTGGCTTGATATCTTTCTTTAAAAGGATTGGGAGTTATCCTGAGTATCTGTGATCTTGCATCACTAAAGTGATTGTGTCATGAAGCAGTGAAATACCAACATATGATTAGTACATTCTTGGTATAATTTTTCTGTTTTAGCTCTGGTATGATATCATCTATGCTACCAAGTTCAATTTTTTGCATTGGATATGTGACCAAATTGTGAAATTGAGAAAAATGTATGTTTGACAACTAAATCTCATAACATACAGGTACATGACTGAAATGGTTGTATGATTTTATTCTGAAGACCTTCAGAGCGAGAGAAGATGATAGTCTTCATCAAATAAATGACTGGTACAAAGAGAAGGATTATCTGTTTATCATGTCTACGGTATAGAAAAGAAGTGCTGAAAATGAATTTCAGCAAGAAAGTTTCCAGTTCGTTAAACATTGAGAAAAACTTTTACAACAGTAAAGGTAATGAAGCACTGGTATAGGCTGCCTGGGAAAAGATTGTGGAATCTCTCAGAGGTGAGGGAGTCTTTAAAAACATGTTAAACAAACATCAGTCAGGAATTATTCCTCCTTGGGTCATGAGAATAAAACATAAGACTTCTCAAGGTCCTTTTCAGACCCTCTTTTGTAAGAAGTCAGTATGAACACTTGACTAAAATTACCTGATTGACCTCAAGAAGATAATTTATGGAATTAAGAAAAATAAGTAAGAAACAGATGGGAAATATGATTCTGCTTAGAGATGGAATTAGAATCCGTGGTTTTACAGGTTTAATTTGAGGGATAAACTTTTTCTGTGATTCAATGAGTATGTAAGTGTGAATTCTTGTACTTTTTATGTTTGTTAGTCTAATTCTATATATTGGGATGATATATTTTTAAATCACAGTACTTCAAGACAGTTTTATCTGCTTTATCTTTTATCTATGTATTTCTAACTAAAAGACTTGAGTGTCCATTGTATTAAATCACTTATACTACAAAAATATTAAAATGAAATTTTAACTTGCAATCTGTCCTTGTAGTGAATCAGCTGGATACAGCTGAATACACCATCTCACCAACACAACCAGAATGAAGTGATACAGGTTTAGTGATATCAAGTGGCCACGACTGAATCTTCAGGAGTTCTGTCATGATTTTTGTCACTGACTTAATGTAGGAGTGTATGCATGGTCCACCCTTGAAATATGTCATGGATGACAACAGCTGTTACGTTGTGGGTGTAAATAGTGTATGCGTGTCCAATATGCAAAGCTCTCTATCCCCAAACTGGTTGTCTTAGAGTGAAAAAACACCCTGACCCTCTCAGGTGATTGTCTTTAAAATGGAATTGGACATCATTTTTTGTGTTGGTTGTCTATGTCCAGGCGTTGGCAGAAGTGGCTGCAGGGTAGCCTCTGTGAGGAGGGCCTGGGACAGCCCTGTGCCAGACACAGACGATTCCAGCCGGCTCCAACTGACCCATCCCAGGGCACAGCAGAGCTCCACAGCCAAGCTGGCAGTATCCGTTTAAGAAAGCGCAGAATATACCAGAAAGCAGAGAGGAAAAAACCAAACCAAACCAAACCAAACCAAACCAAACCAAACCAAACCAAACCAAACCAAACCAAACCAAACCAAACCAAACCAAACCAAACCTCCAAAACCCAGCTGTGAGAAAGAGCCCTGTAAACACCAAGAGAAGAAAGAGGGTGCCTGAGCAGATATCTATACTACAGGCTGTTTCAGACCTGATGTGTGAGAAGGTAGATATTCCTAGAAGGAAACTGCAGCCAGTTGAGACCTCACGCTGGAGCAGGGAAAAAACATGAGGAGGAACTCAAACTTGTGGACTACCTGTAACTCCCATTCCCCATCCCCCCATGCTGCTTGGGGAGTGGGGAGGAGATAAAAGAGTCAGGAATGAAGAAATGAATTTGAGCCTGGAAAAAGAGGTGTATGAAGGAAGGTGCTGTTTTAATTTTGAATCTGTTTCTCAACATCCAAGTCTATTTTAATTTTTAATAAATTAAATTACTTTTCCCCAAAATGACTCTGTTTTGCCCATGACAGTAATTGGTAAGTGATCTACCTGTGTTTGACTCAACCCAGGAGCTTTCCTTGTCCTGCTGAGGAAGAGGGGAGGGAGAGGCTGGGTGGCCACCTGTCAACCAGTCAAGGTCAATCCACCACAGTCATATTAAGTGTTAACCAGGACATTACAGAGACACAAAATGAATCTGAAAAGAAACGCGGAAATTTGTAAAAGGTGGGGTGAGAAGTCTTGGAGTGGGATGATGAGCAGTGACCCTGACTGCACAGTGCCAGATGTCACCCTGTGGCATCCATATTCCTGCCTGGACTAGGCCCAGCACCTCCCTGTGGGGAGTAGAAGTAACCTTCACTCAGTGACCCACAGAACAGAAGCAGCGTGGATGCATAACTTTCCAGGGGCCATGCAGGGCTATGTGGAGCTCCTGCCTGTGAACGGTTCTTTAGCTGGGCACAGGCAGTGGCAAGGATGTATGCTCAACTGGAGCACCGACATCTGCTGGTGAACCTGCATGCTGGGGTAGGAGTGTGCGTAACCCGCCTTGGTGGGGTTTGCATATAAACCTGTGTGTGTGTCTGTGTGTGATGCATCTTCTGGCATTAATGATATAAGGGTGTTCAGCAAACAATAGGCGTTTATTAGCATTTTACAAGTGAAAGTGCTGATGATTATCTGCTGTATTATTGACACTGTTTCTGAATATATAGTTCATTGATTGCCACTTAATTACATGTCATTAATAAATGGATGAATCAATCCTGATTAGATTTAAGCTCCGTGGATTGAATTTAAATTCAGCTGCTGAGTGTTTCCCAGCAACAACTTATTACTGGTCTTTTGGTAAAAGTAGTGTTCATATCCATAAAGCGTTATAGGTACCAAACTCTATTCACAGAAACTGCACTTAACTGTTAAGTGTTTTCCCCAAAATTTCCTTACACATCTAGTTTTTTTTGGTGAATGTGTCTATTAGAGTGGAATTTTATTGCCTAAAACTAAATGTTTACTAACAGACTTCGATGTCATCCTAGGTGACTAAGCTTCGATTGTAGTCAGTAGAATATAATCAATATAGTCAACTGTGACTAAGTTTCTAAAAACAAATTAATCTGACTCTCCACCAGGGACTTGATTATATGGGCATACTAATAGTATTTGAAGTGATCTGTGGTCTCCCAGCTGTCTTCCAGCTGTTATTCCGCAAAGGCATGTTCTCACATAGGGTTTGTGTCATTCCTACCCAGAACTATATTTATGCCTTTACTGTCCTACTGAGATCTGTTTGGGAATAGATGTCTGTCTTTCAGGAGCTCAGTGAAGCTATAGGTGTTTGTTTTAGAGGGAGCTAATTTTTTGTGTTAACTAAGCATTTACTGATACCATTAGAAGGCTGCATATTTAGAACATGTATAGGTACTTCTATGCAGACTCTAAAATTCTCTTAACATCTTTACCTGTTCTCTTTAACATCTTTATCAATGATCTGGATGAGGGGATCAAGTGCACCCTCAGTAAATTTGCAGATGACACCAAGTTAGAAGTGTGAGTTGATCTGTTTAAAGTTAAGGAGGCTCTACAGAGGGATCTGGACAGGCTGGATTGATGAGCTGAGGCCAGAGGGCTGAGGATCAACAAGGCTGAGTGCCAGGTCCTGCACCTGGGCCACAACAACCCCATGGAATGCTACAGGCTTGGGGAAGAGTGGCTGGAAAGCTGTCCAGCAGAAAAGGACCTGGGGGTGTTGTTTGACAGCCAGCTGGGTATGAACCAACAGTGTGCCCAATGTCCAAGAAGGCCAACAGCATCCTGGCTTGTATCAGAAATAGTGTGGCCAGCAGGAGTAGGGAAGTGATTGTCCCCCTGTACTCGTGGGTTAAAACTATCAGGCTGTTATATCTGAAAACGTTTCGCGACTACACGGGTTTGGAGGGAATGTAAACCCACCAAAACCTACACAAAAGAGAGTTCAGTAGCTCCTTAGGCTTTGTTTAGGCAAAGGAAAAGGAATGTGATACACAGGGTTTAACTTAAGGAGGGTGAAAAACAGAAGCGTTTCGGTAGTGAACGCGATTAAAACCATAAAGCAATCATTTAAATACAAATAGGACTGGAAAGACAGAGAGAGGGTGATAAATACATAAGTAGGCCCCTACAAGTATAATACAGTCTCCCGTTTCGACCCACATCTCCTGCTTACAAAGAACCCGCCACACGGTCGCACTGTCGGGGGTGGCGGGGGGGAAAGGAAATCATTGTCCATCACCTCACGAAGTTTTCACTCTGAGAAAAACTTCTCCTAGAGCAAACCTTCATGCAGTAATATAGTCCTTCTTCCTCTGGGGTACCTGGGAGAAGACTTGAGTTTACCAGGGGGCAAAACCCCAAGGCTTCTGGCTCTGCCCATCCGCGGAGCGGAATACAGACCGGACTTTCAGGGAATGCTTGTGGGTTTCCCACATGGCGTGTGGGAGCTCTGAGCTGAGCCTTTAGAACCCTTGTCGCTTTTCCCCTCATCAGCAGTTTCTGTCCCTTTGATGCAGGATATGGAGGCTTATAGCCGGTTTTAACTCTTATCGGGTTAAGCTCAGTCCAAAGCCACCCCCCACCAGTAATAGGCAGAGCGGAAAGGTCTACCTGCTTTGCAGAAGGAGTCTTTTGCTGCTCCAAGGGCATTGAGGTAACTGCAGATGGTTTTCTCTCTCTGGTGAAAAATTTCGCAGTCCTGGGGTGGAGAGAATCAAAAGTGACGCGGCTCGCTCGGGGTAGTGTCTTAAACTCTGCTTTTATGCGCTTCTTCGCAGAGGTGTGTCTGAATATATCAACTCCCAGTCAGGGAGAGAAGAGGCTTGTGGCTTCCCTTCCCAAAAGTTGTGAGAAAACTTTTCACGCACTTTGTCGGGAAAGGAGAGGGGAGGACCAAAGGGGTCACCCCCCACTGGCGCCATCTTAACCCATCACACCTGTACTCAGCACTGGTGAGGCCACACCTCAAATACTGTGTCCAGTTTTGGGCTTCTCACTACAAGAAGGACATTGAGGAGCTGAAACATGTCCAGAGAAGGGCAACAAAGCTGGTGAAGGCTCTAGAGAACAAGTCTGATGAGGAGCAGCTGAGGGAACTGGGGTTGTTTAAGGAGGCTCTGGGGAGACTTTGTCACTCTCTACAACTACCTGAAAGGAGATCGTAGGGAGGTTGGGGTCAGTCTCTTCTCCCATATAACAAATGACAAGACAAATGTCCTCAAGTTGCACCAGGGGAGATTTAGGTTGGATATTAGGAAAAAATTCTTTACAGAGAGGGTCATTAAGTATTGGAACAGGCTGCCCAGGGAGGTGGTGGAGTCCCCATCCCTGGAAGTATTTAAAAGATGTGTGGATGTGGTGCTGAGGGACATGATTTAGGGACCCTGGCAGTGCAGGGTGAACAGTCGGACTTGATGATCTTCAAAGTGTCTTCCAACCAAAATGATTCTGTGACAATCAACAATTTTAATTTGTAACTAAATCCCACCCTGTGAGTGAGGTACTCAACAGCTATCTCAGCCAAAGGCGATTTTGTAATCTGTAAAATAGACTCATCTAAGTCAAAGTTTTGACTTCAGACTTCTTGTAAACACGAGCTTTGTAATCAGAGCTCTTCATGTAGGACACCTTCAAATCCCGCAATTTCAACTTAGTAGGAGCTAGCTAAGCTAATCTGACATCCAAACAATAAAATTGTCATTATTGCTGGACTGTAGTATCGGAATGTCTACTATTATCCACTTTCAACTCCTATGAATTTTGCATTTCTGGTTGCAGAGGGCTATACATCAACTAAGAGGAAGGAGCTTAATTTTATTTTAGTTTTGTCTTGCATTAGACCATGCTGCTGGCCATCAGTCCAAATATCTTCAGACTGAGATTTAGTCAGGTTTCCACTTCCCAGCCGAATTCTTTAATCAAGAGGTTCTTTTACAAAATGTTTCCTGCAGGAATAGGGTTCAGGCAGTCAACATCAAACAGTTCCTTTTTCCTATATGTTCAGTTCCTATCTGCATGTTCTCACTTTTCATTCTGGGTTCTGTGAATCTCACTCTTAACTTTTCCCTACAGGTTTCTACTTCTGTACTCTGAAATGCCCTTCCAGAACTAGATGCCTATTTTTTATATGTTGTAGTGTTGCATATTATAGTTCCTACAACCCTTTGACAGTCTTGCTCCTCATGTTTTCTACCCAAATTCAGCTTTGTGTAGGTTGCTGCAGTTTCAGCAAATTGAGCTACATGACTCCAAGTACATCGGGAATGGAGAAATCAATTTCTAATTCCCAAGATTACTTAGAATAATAATTAGTTATTGTTGCAATCCTCTGAAGATTAAAATACTACGTGAAGGAAAGTATTATCATATAAATACTTTTCCTGAAAACATAAGCTATATTTTGTTGGATGAATATGGATGCTTGCTCTTTTTTAACCTGTTTCAGTCTGTTGTTGGTTGGTTTTCTTTTTTTTTTTTTTTTCCTGAGAGCAGCATAATTCAGTTTCCCATCATCTGGAACATAAATGCTTCTAGGTAAATATAAACAAATGTTCTTTTCTTCTTAAACCGTATTGAATACTTCATTGGAATTTGTCTTGTTATAATGTTTTTTATTGTAGGTAGCGGTAAATCGCTGTCTCTTGTCCACCATAGGTCAAACTAGTTTGAGGCACCTTTCCTGAGAGAATCATTTGCATGAAGAAACTATGTTCTTGTTGCTTTGTGGAATGCATTTTCAAATGAGCATGGTTCTCACCAGATAAATGACGTTTTGTGAAATCAGAAAATGTGCCTTAAACAGCATAATGGTTTTAAAGCATTTTAATTAGCTATTTGGCAAATCAACAGATGTAGACTATCATCGACCATGCAGTAGACTATCATCTACTAACAATAGTGTCTGTACTTTGTAAGAGCTCGTAACACTGACTTGTACTTGTGCTTTAATACACCATTGATTGTAATCCTAACACAGTTTGTAAGAGCTTTAAACACAAAATTCTCGAAACAATGAAATTCTAAATAAAATAATGTATCCAGTTTTATACCAACAATATGTCATTCATTATTACTAACTTCAAAAAATAGTATTATTATCAAATTTGTTTATTCTGTAATATTTAAAAAATTACATAAACTATTTAAAGACTCTCATAACAGCAGATCTGTACAGATAAAGTAAATACCCATGAACGATTGACATACTCTTAGTGAGCAATGAGTATTACTTGATAATAGAGCTATGAAGAACTGATGTTTAAAGTCCCTTTGCTGTATAAAACAAAACTTGCTTTTCTGTTTGAGACAGAAATGTTAAAACTTTGAACTTTTGGAATAGGCTACAATTCTGCTGCTCTCTCTAGCAACATGAAGAAGGAAATCCATATTCTTCACTTTCTAGATTCTAGATTCCCATTAATTTTACATCTCCCCATGTTCTACAGGCAAAATTCCTTTCAGAATGAAAGCTGCAAGAATTTGCACATCAGCTTCACATGCAAATTGTGCAAAATATACAGACAAATAAAAGGTTTGAATGTTACCTTTCACTCAGTGCTTCAGCTTCTGAATGCCCTTAAGAGACGTTTTGATTTTCAGGCCATCCTTTCAACCGCAGACTTTAGTTCTTGTCTCCTACCTGCCCACCTGAGGTTCCTCTTTCACGCAGAAGGCAGTAATAGCAGAAACTGTGGAACTTGTGCATATTTACCCCAGCTTGGTGCTATCTTTAAATAGGTAGCCGATTCTTTAAATTTTTTTGTTTCTTGACCATGATTCTGATATTCAAAAGTGAATGTGAGAAACTTTTCTGTAGGACCCTTTAGAAATTTGCAGCTGATCATTCTTGAATAATAACATATCAATGCAAAATATGTTGAAAAAGGATTATATGACAAAAAATGTTGGAATGCAACATGATTTGTATGACACTGTTGTATCATAAACTATTGTGAGATACTTTATTATTTATTGAACACAGGAAGGTGTATAGACAGATACCTTTCTGTGTAAGTCTTCTTTTTATATATATTATGTTTTGAAAATCTCATATTTTATGAATTTTACTTGCTATATCTTGTTTATGAAATATTTAAACATACATTCATGTAGGCACAGTCTCACCATTTGAAATGATATTGCATGTCTCTGATTTACCCTGAAGTAAAACAGAAAATACGATGAAAATTAAAAATCCATGATTTGCTCATAATTATCTGCAATTGCACATAGCTGAGAACAGAAAACATTTTTTTGCAAGTTTTCTAAATTTCTATTGTAAAGGTTTGAAGAAAGAAAATGAAATGAATATCAAATAAAATGTGTTCTCCATTACTTCATTCTCTGTCTTCTTAATCTTTAGCTGTCGCCATCTTCTGAATATAGAACTTTTGAAAGGGCTTCACTCTTCAGGATAATTCCCAAGTGATCACCCTGAATTTATGATGATCTGTGAGACACATTAAATTGTGCACTAAGGAGAATTTTGTGCTTGGATAAAACTTTTTTTTCCCCCCTCACTCTGATAGTGTTCATCTTTAAAAAGATATTAACTTGAAAATAGTATTTAAGAAAGAAAAAAATGGAAATATTATTAAGGAAAATTAGACTGGGAAATATATGAAGTTTGCATGTTCCATGTTTTATTTAATGGAGCATGACAATTTGGTGAATTTACAGTAAGGAGAAAGGGGGTGTTGTTTACTAGTTAGCATAGATTGAATGCTATATTGGATGACACCAAGCAGATAGTATGTGATAAAGACATAGTTTACTTGATACCAAACAGATCGGTAAAGATATTGCTCATCACCAAACAACAGTTCATGTATCATCCACCAGAACTATGCTGCAGATGGTTTTTCAGTCAACTCAGATAACTCTCGCAGCTGTGATATACAGCTCACCCAGAAGTTATGTTCTCACTGAGTGCACAAGACTTGCCTACGTACTAGGATTTGTCAGGCATATACGCTCCATCTTTTCATTAATATTTTTTTTCTTTCTCTGCATGGAATAAAAGTGCCAACAGAAAAAAAAATCAAACATTTCCAAATAGTCGAGTCTCTTTAGCTTTTGCCTAGCATGTGTACTTTAGTGAGTTACCTGCAGAGCTGCAGCATGGAATTTCCCGTTCTGATCATATCTTAGTGTCTGGGAACTCTGGGCATTGCTTCCTGGTTCACTGTCTGAGCAACTGTGAAGTACAGCTGGAAGTGGCTTGACTGTTATTTTAAATCTTGCTCAGCTCTCATTCTTAAGGAGAGAACCTGTGCTTAATAAGCACAATATAACACATCTTTATGTTATATTAAATGAAGGCCTTTGTCTATGTCATCATTTACATCTACACTGGTCCTGCAGCTCTCTGTAAAATGGTCTATTCCTGTATTCTGACATGAACCGCCTGTTTTGGTATGCTTTCTCTAAAGGTCTTCTGTCTCCCTCTATGCATTAGATTACTGCTTTTTCCTTTCAATTTTCCTTTGTTGTTTAGAACAACTATTTTCAGTAGAAGAAAACAAAGAGTAATTATTTCACATCCTCTTATCTTGCAGTCCTAACTGCTGTGTCCCTTATTTTTCACTCTGAGGCACCCATCTGAAAACTAAATGAAGAGTTTTATCCTGTGTTTGACCGTTAGGATTTTTAGGTATGTGACTCCTAATTTTGCCCAGCTTTACAGTGTCAAATCATCTACATAAAAACCCAATACATCTCCTGGGCATTGAGATAGGGATCTATTTACATAACTCCATTTGCATGGCATGATGAATTGTACAGCTATTAAAAATTCTGTTTACAGTTTGGATTAAACAAAAAAAAAAATTCAGAAGATCCAAATTAATTTTAAATAGCTTCATAATGTCAGAACACATTCTGTTATAAAGAACATGTTTGTAGATACTGGCTATATTGCATACCTTTTTTTTTTTTCCCTTTTCCTTTTAAATTCATTTAAACATTCATTATGAGGTATTTAGGGCCTATTTGCATAATTAATCTACCGATTAGATTTCATGTGCTGTTTTTAATTCCTCAGTTTACAAACATCAAACAACTTTGCTATCAATCTTTTCAGTTTCTGATATGCAACTCTATACCCTGCATCTTGCATTTTGTCATAGGTGAAGGATTCACAAAAGTTATGGATCACATTTTCAGTTCTAGGAAGAACTCAGAATTTTTTTCATCTGAAGACATATGGGGAAATGCTTTTCTGCTGCCCTGCTGTGTTCCGCAGTTGGGAAGCTACTACTCATTTTACAGATCAAGCTTCTTGTTACTGAGCTCTGCAGTTTCTGTTGGTCAGTATTTGGTAGTTAAAATTAGGAAGTTGGGCTCAGACCAATAAAAATTCCTATTATTTTCTTTAGCTGATTGTAAAAGCTTAAAAATCATAGTAGCATTTCTCTTGTGGAAAACTAGCACGAATAATAAAGTTGGTGTGGAGGTGAATTTTGTTAGTATGAGCACTGACTGATTAACAGGAGAATATGGTGGTAGAAAAGACCAGAGGATATCAGTGGTTGTCGCCGGTCGGCTGAGGCAAGCCGAGCACGGGGACGAGTCCTTCCCTATCCTCGAACCCCTCTCCTCCGGGAGGAAAAAGGGTTCAAAAGCAGAGATACGGAAGGAAAAAAAATAAAAGATTTTGTGAGACCTCTGAACGTTTGGAAAACTGAAACAAAACTTTATTAAAACTAGAACAATATATATAACATGCAGGGAAAAACCAATGCAAAATCTGAGAATCTGTGCAGGATGGAAAGGTGAGGGTTTTAAACACAAGAACAAAGACAAAGGGGAACAGTACCACGTGCAGTCCAGAAAAATGGCACCGGCCACGTGTGCGCTTTCGTGGAGCGAACAAAGAAACCGCGGCTGTTATGAACGCCGGGCTGTAATATGTGGAAAAGCACTGTCCCTACCGAATTCGTTGAAGCAGAGAAGAAATCAAAGCAGCAGAAAAACCTCCAGGCGAACAGTCTGTCCCAGGCGGCGTGGCGGGAGCTTCCCCGGTGCACGGTCCACTCCGGCAGCCTGCAAAGTCCCCAGAGCCGAGCTGCAGGGTTTGGAGAAGCCTCTTTCCTGGAACGAAGCTGAAGTCCCGCAGTGACTCCCGCAGAGCGGAGAGTGTCCGGAGAGCCGAGAGCCGCGAACGAGCTGCGAACAACCCGAGAAAAGCCCCCGAAGCCGTCCGGGAAGCAGCCCAGCAAGTCCCGAACTAGCCCCGGAAGTCTCAAGTAGCCGAATGGCCCCGAAGCCCTCCTGAAGGCAGCCAGGAAGTCCCGAGCCCGCAGCTTCTTAAAGGGGCAGCACCCGCGAGAGAAACTTTCTATTCCATAAGATGGGCAAACCGTAACATGGAAGGGAATAATTCAATTAATAAGCCTTCAAGCAGGGTTTTTTTCCTTCAACCTGCTACATTCCACCCCTTTATTCCATACCATGTACGTTATGCGCATCTCATTTACATTGTATTATACAGAAATTAACAGCATGAGACTCTGGTTCAGGGTGTTTCGGCCAGGGTTAACTTCCCCTGTGGTACACAGTGGACTTCACCATCCTCTTGCATTACCCACCAGGTGTGTCCAGGGCCTTGGGCTGAGACAACACCACGGATGGGTCTGTCTGGGGTTGCAGCAGGGGAAACCCAGACAGCTTTTCCCAGCAGATTACTTTCACATACCACAGGAACTCTATCCCCCTCTATGATATGTAAAAGGTCTGATTGGGCAGGGCCGGCTCGATTGATTGATCCCCTCGTGTTCACTTGCCAGGTGTCTTCTGCCAGATGTTTATCCCAGTTTCTGAAAGTTCCACCACCCAATGCTTTCAGGGTGGTTTTCAGCAAGCCATTATAGCGTTCTATTTTACCGGAGGCTGGTGCATGGTATGGAATGTGATAAATCCATTCGATACCATGTTCTTTGGCCCAATTGGCCACCAGATTGTTTTTGAAATGAGTCCCATTATCAGACTCAATTCTTCCTGGAGTGCCATGCCGCCACAAAATCTGCCTTTCAAGGCCCAGAATAGTATTACGGGCAGTGGCATGAGGCACGGAATAGGTTTCAAGCCATCCGGTGCTTGCTTCCACCATTGTCAAAACATAGCACTTACCCTGGCGAGTTCGAGGGAGAGTGATGTAATCAATCTGCCAGGCCTCTCCGTACTTGTACTTCGACCACCATCCACTGTACCATAAGGGTTTTAACCTTTTGGCCTGTTTAATTGCAGCACAAATCTTACAGTCATGGATAACCTGGGTAATTGCATCCATGGTTAAATCCACCCCTCGGTCACGAGCCCATCGGTAGGTTGCATCTCTTCCCTGGTGACCGGAAGAGTCATGGGCCCACGGAGCAAGGAATAGTTCACCTTTGTGTTCCCAGTCCAGATCTATCTGGAACACTCTGGCTGCTTTGTCAACTTGGTGGTTATTTCTATGCTCCTCAGTGGCTCTGCTTTTTGGGACATGGGCATCTACATGCCTTACCTTTACAACTAACCTTTTCAGGCGGGCAGCAATATCTTGCCACAGAGTGGCAGCCCAAATAGGCTTACCTTTACGCTGCCAATTATCTTTCTGCCACCTCTCCAGCCAACCCCACAAGGCATTTGCCACCATCCAGGAGTCTGTATACAGGTACAGCCGTGGCCAGTTCTCCCTTTCAGCAATGTCCATGGCCAGCTGGATGGCTTTGACCTCTGCAAATTGACTCGATTCACCTTCTCCTTCCGCTGCTTCTGCAACTTGGCGCATAGGACTCCATACGGCAGCTTTCCACTTCCGTTGGTTTCCTATGAGGCGGCAGGATCCATCGGTGAAGAGAGCATATTTCTTCTCCTGGTCTGAGAGGTCTTTATATGGGGGTGCTTCATCAGGACGAGTGACTATCTCGGTCGGTGGCATCCCAAAATCTTCTCCTGCAGGCCAGTCTGTAATGGCTTCCACAATTCCTGGGTGACCAGAGTTACCTATCCTAGCTCTCTGTACAATCAGGGCAGTCCACTTACTCCAGGTAGCATCTGTGACATGGTGGGTAGATGCTATCTTCCCTTTGAACATCCAGCCTAGGACTGGCAGTCGGGGGACTAGGAGGAGCTGTGCTTCAGTGCCAATTACTTCTGAGGCAGCTCGAACTCCCTCATAGGCAGCCAATATCTCCTGCTCAGTGGGAGTATAATTGGCCTCTGAGCCTTTATATCCACGACTCCAAAATCCTAGGGGACGACCACGGGTTTCTCCTGGTGCCTTCTGCCAAAGGCTCCAGGTAGGACCACAGTCCCCAGCTGAAGTGTACAGAATGTTCTTAATCTCTGGTCCTGTTCGCACAGGTCCCAGGGCCATAGCATGTGCTATTTCCCTTTTGATTAAGTCAAAGGCATGCTGTTGGTCAGAGCCCCATGTGAAATCATTTTTCTTCCGGGTAACAGTATAGAGAGGTTTAACAATCTGACTATACCCAGGAATATGCATTCTCCAGAAGCCTATGACTCCCAAGAAAGACTGGGTCTCTTTCTTGTTGGTAGGCGGAGACATAGCTGTGATCTTGTTGATCACATCTGTGGGGATGTGGCGGCGTCCATCCTGCCACTTAACCCCCAGGAACTGAATCTCTCGGGCAGGTCCCTTGACCTTACTTCTCTTAATGGAGAAACCAGCATCCACCAAAATGCGGATTATCTTCCTACCTTTTTCATAGACTTCTTCTGCGGTATCACCCCATACAATGATGTCATCGATGTACTGAAGATGTTCAGGAGCACCACCTTTCTCCAGGGTAGCCTGGATCAGTCCATGGCAGATGGTCGGGCTGTGCTTCCACCCCTGGGGCAGTCGATTCCAGGTATACTGGATACCCCTCCAGGTGAAGGCAAACTGTGGCCTACACTCTGGTGCTATGGGAATGGAAAAGAAAGCGTTAGCAATGTCTATTGTGGCATACCACTTGGCTGCCTTGGACTCCAGTTCGTACTGAAGCTCCAAGATATCAGGAACAGCAGCACTCATCGGTGGTGTCACTTCATTCAGCCCACGATAGTCCACTGTCAGTCTCCATTCCCCGTTGGTCTTTTGCACAGGCCATATAGGACTGTTGAAAGGTGAGCGAGCTCTGCTGATGACATCTCGTCTCTCCAACTCTCGAATCATTTTCTCTAAGGGGCGCAGAGAGTCTCGGTTGGTGCGGTATTGCCGGCGGTGAACTGTAGAGGATGCAGTAGGCAACTTTTGATCTTCCACCTTCATTCTGCTAACAACAAAAGGGTCATCCGAAAGTTCGACCGATGTGGACAACCGGATAATGCCATCGGCTCCCACGGTTGCTATCCCAAAGGCCCATTTATAACCTTTCGGGTCCTTAAAATACCCTTTCCGGAGGAAGTCTATGCCTAAAATGCATGGAGCATCTGGGCCAGTCACAATTCGGTGAATTTCCCAGTTATGCCCAGTGAGGCTGACCTCAGCTTCTACTAAGGTAAGCTCTTGTGATCCTCCTGTCACACCCGAGATAGTGATAGTCTCAGTTCCTTGATGATCTGATGGTAGCAAGGTACACTGGGCGCCTGTATCTACCAGGGCCTTGTACCTCTGTGGTTCTAATGTGCCAGGCCATCGAATCCACACAGTCCAGTATACTCTGTTATCCCTTTCCTCCACCTGGCTAGAGGCAGGGCCCCTCTAACGCCTAGGGTGTGGTCCACAGTCAGTGGAAGGGTCTATCCGGCTTGTGGTACCTTCATCATAGGAGTTGCTCCTTGAGCTGCAGCACTGTTCACCAAAGACTGGAGCGACAATTCTTCGATTGCAATCGTCATGTTGGTGTGGTCTGCTCTGCAACTCATGTGCTGGTACCCCGTGGTTAGCGGCAGGTCGTTGTTCCCATCTCCTCGTCTCTTCACGACCTCTCGAGCAGCACTGGCGGTCACATCGTGGCCTGTCCTGTCTGTTGCGCCTTGCTCTGGGAGGACGATTTCTCCTAACAGCTGACACATGGGTATACACAGGAGAGGAAACAGTTCTTTGCTCTAACCTATTAATAGAGTCCAATATTTTCTCTGTCATTTTGTCTGTCACTTTCTCCACTGCTGCAATGAAGGCAGAGGTATGGGAAAGACTGTCCTCATACTGGCGAATCCTGTTAGACACCTGTTCTATGGTGAGTGGCCGATTTTCACCCTCTCTTTCCCACAGCATTGTGGCCAATGTATGGGCATACGACTGAGGTGCACTCTGCACAAATTTGCGCAGCAAAGGCTCGTTACTGTGCACCTGGTCCGGGTTGACATTAACATTCCAGTCACCATAGATGACCTCTTTCATAGCCAGCTCTCTCAGGTAGTTAGTACCTTTGCTCAGGACAGTCCATTTAGTAGGGCGGCATTCAATGTCATCTCTGAAAGGGTATCTGCTCTTCACAGCAGTCAGAAGCCGTTTCCAGAGACTGCACTGTTTTGCCTTTTTGCCAATTGCCCTATCAATAGCACCTTCCCGGGCCACATTTCCTAACTGTCTGGCTTCTTTGCTAGTTAAATCAATGTTATCAGCCCCATTGTCCCAGCAGCGAAGCAACCATACCATTAGTGACTCACCATCATGCCTGCTAAATTCCTTTCTAATGCTTCTCAGGTCCTTCCTGGACTGAGGCTGGGTGTTTACCTCTTGATCTGATGACTCATCCCGTGATGAGGATCCTTGGGAGGGCGGTGCTGTTGGAGTCGCTGAGGCAGTATTCCCTGAAGGCTTTCCTGGACGCTTTTGGGAGGTGCTTGGTCCTGCATCGTCATCAGAGCTATCTGTTGCATAATTAGTCTTTTTCTGGTGTTTAGCACCAGAGGGCTTATTTTTCTTTTTCACAGGGGCAACCTGTGCTTGTTTGGGTGGAGAGGTGGCATCAGCTGTTTTAGTGGGTGTAGTGCCCATGTGATACTTATTCTTGATAATTATCCACCCCTGGACCATGTTACAGATAACTGATAACAAAGTTATCAAATACAGGAAAATAATACTATTTGCCGAATATCCAGTTTCAATTGCCATTGATCCAGTACCAAATGGAGAAGTGTTATTTCCCATCATCCATTTGCTAGACGAATCATAAGCAGCCACTATCATGTACTGTGCAAAATACACTGGGAGCATTATAAACTGACTGAGTACAGACCAAAACACCGAAATTACACACGCCAGGGTGAACACCTTCTTTGCTAAGTGCCCCAGACCAGCAAACCATAAACCAGTACCAATTAGAAACAGGTAATTTGACATCACAGTTGGTGTGCCAGGCACCAGATCATAGAGCATTTTTAAACCGTACTGCTTAAGAGCTTCAAACAAAAGCTCGCTTAGCACCATCCTGGAAAAACCTCGTTTGTTTCAGTTTCCAAACTTTAATATGAATATTAAATTATTCAGAAGGGCCCACCCAGGGACGCCAATTATGTCGCCGGTCGGCTGAGGCAAGCCGAGCACGGGGACGAGTCCTTCCCTATCCCCGAACCCCTCTCCTCCGGGAGGAAAAAGGGTTCAAAAGCAGAGATACGGAAGGAAAAAAAATAAAAGATTTTGTGAGACCTCTGAACGTTTGGAAAACTGAAACAAAACTTTATTAAAACTAGAACAATATATATAACATGCAGGGAAAAACCAATGCAAAATCTGAGAATCTGTGCAGGATGGAAAGGTGAGGGTTTTAAACACAAGAACAAAGACAAAGGGGAACAGTACCACGTGCAGTCCAGAAAAATGGCACCGGCCACGTGTGCGCTTTCGTGGAGCGAACAAAGAAACCGCGGCTGTTATGAACGCCGGGCTGTAATATGTGGAAAAGCACTGTCCCTACCGAATTCGTTGAAGCAGAGAAGAAATCAAAGCAGCAGAAAAACCTCCAGGCGAACAGTCTGTCCCAGGCGGCGTGGCGGGAGCTTCCCCGGTGCACGGTCCACTCCGGCAGCCTGCAAAGTCCCCAGAGCCGAGCTGCAGGGTTTGGAGAAGCCTCTTTCCTGGAACGAAGCTGAAGTCCCGCAGTGACTCCCGCAGAGCGGAGAGTGTCCGGAGAGCCGAGAGCCGCGAACGAGCTGCGAACAACCCGAGAAAAGCCCCCGAAGCCGTCCGGGAAGCAGCCCAGCAAGTCCCGAACTAGCCCCGGAAGTCTCGAGTAGCCGAATGGCCCCGAAGCCCTCCTGAAGGCAGCCAGGAAGTCCCGAGCCCGCAGCTTCTTAAAGGGGCAGCACCCGCGAGAGAAACTTTCTATTCCATAAGATGGGCAAACCGTAACATGGAAGGGAATAATTCAATTAATAAGCCTTCAAGCAGGGTTTTTTTCCTTCAACCTGCTACAGTGGTATTAAAAAGTTACAGGAAAATATTTCCCACTAGGAGTAAAGTTTAAATGGGAATCTGGAGCATTGTGGATTTTATTTTTTTCCCAGCTTAACATGTACTCTTAAAATTACCTCAAAACTTGTTTGTTTTGAAGCTTTAGAAGTCTCAGAAATTCAGAGTCACTGCTGACCTTGGGTATGTTAAGACTGTCTTCAGTGGAAAAAGGATTTCATCCATATTTCAGAAGAGTGAAAATAGTAGTACATTCCCTTAATATCTTTGCCCCACTCTTCCAATTTGGATGATTTTTCAAGGAAAAGCTTTCAGGAGCAGCCCACCAAAAGAGGAAAATAACTGTCAAAGCTAAAAAACCCCTTCCTTATCAGAACCCTAGGATCTGCAGCAAGATCTTTCATGCACTTAGCTGTCAGGAGAGCTGAAGGTCTAAGATATCCTGCTTTTCTTTGGGAACTAAAAAAATATCCCACTTCAAAAGGGAAGAAGATGAACCTAAATTATAAAAATATACATATGTGTGTATATCAGAGCTAAGAGGGAAAAATTGTGTTGAATATAGTCACAAACATATGTGCGCAATAAGCTCCCAAATGCCATCCTCTGATATATCATGTTGCACCTGCATGAAACAATTATGAATCAGAACCAGAAAGTTTATCGACACAGTATAATGCTAAAATATTAGAAATTATGTTTGGATTATACACGTCTGTGCAGCTTCACTTAACAACAAAATGGCTTTCCAGCTGCTCAGTACAAATTAAAACTCATATAAACTGTATGCATGTGAGTGCACATATATGTGTGTTTTGGCAAATAAACATACATCTATGATATGTATGTGTTTATGTGTATTATAAACATATTCCTTCAGCTCATTCAACATTTATACTTGAGTCTTCACATGTTCAAATTTGTATGGGAGGTTGGGGAACTATACATCCTGTGGTGATTAGATAACAGTGCAAAACATGAACTACTGATGCCAATATTCGTTATGTTATATTTAGGAAAAATAATTTAATAACAACAACAATTTACTGAGTCAATTGCAGGTAAGTTTTTAATTTCCCAGGCTACTGAAAATAAATGGTTCTGCTGTCAATCATCATATTCAATAAGCAAGTCTTATGTTCCTCTCCAATTCTAATCCTGTGACACCAGAATCATGGTTTCTCTATGTAATTGAATCACCTCGAGAACTCTCACATTTGTTTGTTTGTTTATTTGTTTGTTTTGTTTTGTTTTGCTTTTAACTTGTGGATGTGTTTTTCATACGTTATTAAGTTTGTGCAGGTTTGTTTATCTCAAGCCTGGGACAGCTACTAAGCAGTTTATATTTTATATATTTTTATATATTTATATTTTTTATATTTGTGAAATCTTTATTTTCATACAGAGAAGTATGATTACTCTAATTAGCACCCTTTCATTAATATTGATGGAAATTACCTCCTATTCATTTACACCTTAAAAAAAAACCAAAAACCAAACCTTGTAAGTATTAAATAACTTTCAATTGAAAACAAATAGGAAAATGAAAACTTTTTCTTGTTCATAATTATTGTGAATTCACTTTAGGATGTAATTCCGGTAAATCCTTTAAAATACTGCTAGTTCCATAAAGTGAAAGGTTTTCTTGAAAGTTTTTCAGCATCGGAGTAACAAAAATGCTTCAATAAATGATATAGCAGTTCATCTAATATCTTTATTAAAGAGGAAATGTTTCTCTGGTTTTGGATTTACATTTTTATGTAAATATATTCATAAGCACGTGTAATTATATTTAATCTAATTTACCTGCTATTAGAGATATTCCAAACAAATATGTTCATAAAGGATTAAAACTCAGTGACTTTATTCAGGTGAATTGACTGGTATTCAGAATACTTGTGCTGACTGGCTGAGAATTAAATGTCTGGATTTTAAATGTCCCAGTTAGGCATTTGAAAATATCAAATTAACATTCATTTTATTCACACTGAAATGCTTTAGCCAGACATTCCACGGCCTTGGGTATTCCATAAAAATAAACAAGATAAACCCATTAAAGTAGGATGGTTTTTAAAAGTATCAGTGAAGTTTATGCACCATTTAGGTAGGTATTTTGTAGAGTTTATGAAAAACCCCTATTCGAATCAGAAAATACTCACTGAAGTTCTGAAAACTACAGATACTAGCCTGGGAAACATGCTAACATGAATGAACATATCAACTATTAATTTATAATCTTTATCTGTAATACCTCATATTTTGTGTTAGAAGCATAGTTTTTCTTATAAACTTTGTTTCCTGAAAATGAAAGTAGTTGTGATACATGCCAAAGTCTTTTTCCAACTGGTGAAATAATAAGAATTGCACAGTGGTTTAGCTGAGTTATGACAACCTATACCAGTTCTGAAGGCCATCTGTATTGTTCTTGGTGTCTAAGTTTCTGATATAAGAGACAATATATCTGTGTTGGCTTACAAAACTACTAGTTTGCTCAAGGAGAGCAAGCATAGGAAATGATAAACAAGTGATAATCTTTCAAAACAAGCTATAGAAAATTTTCTCCGTACTATAAAAATTTTTGAGGAAGACCCATTTCTTTGGCAAGAATACTCAAATAGTTCTAAGAAAGACTCCTGTAGACAACAGGAGTGTATCTATTTGTTAAAGAGGTGTAAAGTACTAGCTATAATTTTTGCTATGCTATTGATACAGAAAGGAAGAGATGTCTCCAGTCTAAACTTCAAGCTGGGAAACAAACTGTTAATGCAGGCAGGTGTTTCAGTTTACTGACTACTTTCTGAGTGTTGCTTCCCAAATCATAGTGGGGAAAAAAGGAAAGAAGAAGAAAGAGGAAAAAAATGTTCTAAAGAAGGCTGAAAGTGTTCCTAGAAAATGTTGAAATTAGTTCCTCGTAGATTCAGTGCATTCTGATATATTAACAAGCAGCTCATAGACTCAACTTTTATTTCAAAGAAAGTATGGACAAGAAACAACAATTTTGGCCATTCTTATACACATTTCTTGCCTATTGATGAAGATACAGACAGTAATATGCCACTAGCTGTTTTCCTTCTGGCTCTTTTTTCTATATTAGCGCACTTTCCTGCTCTTGACTCTGTAGTACTGATGTGGATGAAGTAACAGGCTTTTCGAAGTAGCAGTTGAAAAATACTTATCTACAGATGCCATCCACGTCAAGTGGAAGAATCTTGTTATTCCTGTGTTATAAATATTTGGCACAACAGGAGTGGATTGAAATAGATGTTGATTAAACCAGATTTAATATGGTTTCTTGAACTAATTGTTTTCACTGTAATGAGGAGTTTGATACCAATCGAAAGGCCAGTTTTTGTTTCTTACACTCACGGTCACAGCTTATAAAGCATTTTCTTTATATCTGATATGGCACTTCCAGGTTTTTTTCCACCTAAAGGTATCAAGTTTATTTGTGCAAAACACACTCTGCAGACTGAGCAGTACTGAAAGTAGTGAGTTCCTACTCTAACTAGGAACTAATGGAGGATTCACTAAAACCTCACACTATTCTGAATAAATTACTAATGTAGATAAAATCTGTATTTTTTTTTGTCTCACCAAAAGTGACTATTTACAAAGTTAAAAAATATCTTATGAATTTTAGTGGGGAGGGATAAGAACTTTACTTTCCTTCATGGACAGTCTCACCTATTGCATCTGCATGATAAGTGATTCATATAGGTCAATTCACATATATTAGCAGAAAATTGTCTTCCTTAGAACAATGAGGAAATATGGACAGTATTTCATTTGGGAAGCGTGTCTGAGAAGTAAATTTTATGTTTCCACTTCTTCTGAATTTCAGCTGACAGTACACACTTGGGTCAGTTTTACAAGTATTGAAACTAGAATTTTTGCTTCAGTTCATTTGGGTCTGATCCTTTAAAATAGTCCTTAGAAATAAAGCCCTTAGCCAAGCGGATTCTCCCATTTGATGTGATAAAAAAGACCTTGGTGTAAGAACAAAGACATTTTTCATTCCTATTTTTTGATATATGATAGATTTGAGGATTTCATTTCTTTTGGGAAACTCCCAAATCCACTTTATCTTCTGTGACTTCAGCTTTGTGAAGAGAGTTAAGCTATGCTTTGTCAGATTACTACTATAATACTGTGCTAACTAAAAATGGTTCTAGAGGAACACAGAAACTTCTGCCCACTTCGAGTCATCTGAGTAATAGGATTAATCTACTTGAAATGCATAGAGTGTACATCACGTTAAGTGTATGGATTTTACATTTGCTTGACAGAGTTCCTCCAAGGACTTTCACTGAAACAGTTTCGTAAAGTCAAAAATATATGGTTTAAGTTTATTTAAGCAACAGACGTAACAGATTTGGAATTGCTGTTAATAAATACACTTGCCGCGTTAGTGTTAAATATCTTAAGGCCAGCCAGTAACTAATTACTCTGTAGTAACTATTCACCTGACTATTCTCCATGAGATAGTGAAGGTACAATTTCTTACCGAAAGAGGTGTCCCTGCTAATGGGGAAAGGAGAATGGGTCAGACCCATCGATTTGCCCAGCAGCCAATGGAGCATCTCCTCTCAATGAGGTGTTGTCAGGGCACTGGATTTATACTCTTGATGAGGTGTGACTAAGTCATATGTCATGTGTTAATAGGCTTCTAACAAGACTTACCATGTTGTCACTCCAAAGAGGGAGGCTAGGCCAGTGTTCAGTAGAGAGGTTTAATTGTTCTTCCAGCTTCACCAGAGCAACATCAGGCTGTGAAGTCAGCTGTTATAACTGATGCCTATGACCAATCTGATAGCCTTCTATGATGGTGTGACTGGCTGGATAGATGAGGGGAGAGCAGTGGATGTTGTCTACCTTGACAACGGCAAGGCTTTTGACACTGTCTCCCATAACATCCTCCTAGGGAAGCTTAGGAAGTGTGGATTGGATGAGTGGACAGTGAGGTGGATTGAGACCTGACTGAACAACGGAGCTCAAAGGGTTGCGATCAGCAGTGCAGAGTCTAGTTGGAGGCCTACATCTAGCAGTGTTCTCCAGGGGGTCCGTACTGGGTCCAGTCTTGTTCAGCATAATCCTCAAGACCTGGATGAAGGGACAAGAGTGTACCCTCAGCAAGTTTGCTGGTCATACAAAACTGGGGGAGCAGCTGACACACCAGAAGACTGTGCATCCATTCAGTGGGACCTGGACAGTCTGGAGAGTTGGGTGGAGGGTAACCGAATGAAGTTCATCAAGGGCAAGTGTAGGGTCCTTCACTTAGGGAGGAATAACCCAATGCACCAGTACAGGTTAGAGGTTGACATGTTGCAAAGCAGCTCTGTGGAGAAGGACCTGGGAATGCTGGTGGACAGGTTAACCGTGAGGCAGCAATATGCTTTTGTGGCCAAGAAGGCCAATGGTATCCTGGGGTGCATTCAGAAGAGTGTGACTAGCAGATTGAGGGAGGTTTTCCTTTCCCTCTACTCTGTCCTGATGCGACAACATCTGGAGTACTGTGTTCTGTTCTGGGCTCCCCATTTCAAGAAAGACAAGGAACTATTGGATAGAGTCCAGAGGAGGGCTACAAAGATGATTAGGGGACTGGAGCATCTCTCTTATGAGGAAAGGCTGATAGACTTGGGGCTGTTTAGCCTGGAGAAGACTAAGAAAGGGCAGATGTCAAGAGGATGGGGCCAGACTCTTTTCAGTAGTGCCCAGTGACAGGACAAGGGGCAACAAGCACAAACTGGAACACAGGAAGTTCCGTCCAAATATAAGGAAAAACTTCTTTCCTTTGAGGATGGCAGAGCACTGGAACAGGCTGCCCAGAAAGACTGTGGAGTCTCTTTCTCTGCAGAATTTAAAAACCTGCCTGGACATGATCCTGTGGTACCTGATCTAGACAAACCTGCTTTAGAAGCAGTTTGAGCTAGGTGGTCCCCAGAGGTCCCTTGCAACCCCTAGCATTCTGTGATTCCGTGACTGCTGGGCCTTATCTGAGTGTTCAACTGCAAACCCCCACATCTGTCCCATTCTTTGGCCAGATAACCAAGTTGTTCAGCTCCCATCCTTGCTCAAGTCTAGTACAAGATAAGCACAGTGCATAACATCCTCTTCCTTACTCAATCCTGGATGCAGCTATTCTCTGCCAACTCATGGCCACTCTATATTTTGACACAGCAAACCTGTCAGTTTTCCACAGTCTCTCAGACACACTTTGAACTCATCAAGAGACCTGTCATTGACTTTAACAAAGGCTTGACTACAATGTATGGGCATAAAATTACATACATGGTTAAGGGGTTTCCTAGACTGAGGCCACTGGTTATAATACAGCAGAGAATGAGGGCTTTACTGACATTATTTTTAATAACTCTGCATCACTGGGGTCAATAGTAATGTCAACACTGACTTATTGTCAGTAAAGTACAGTTCTACAGGGGATCATACATACATGTTGGATTTCCAATAAGAAAATCACTGCATTCTGAATTGATACAATGACATTTCTAACTTAAATGACATGTAAAAGTACTTTTTATATGAGAAATTTTGAAATGAGGAGATAACTTAATACACCTTTTTAATAACTTTATATTACATGTGTCACTGATCTGTCTAAGGAGAGTCTAGTGCCCAATGTAAGCTGCTTAAAACATAAACATAAGTATAAAGCACATAAAAAATCTCATCCATATATTATTCTTTGTCAGTGATATTTCTCTATAAAATTTCACAGAAATTAAGAACAAAATTATGACATTGAATGTGACAGTTTTAGCGGTGAAGAAATCTAATAGCCCATGAAAAGAAAAATAAATTACTTTATCTTAAAAAAATGAGACTGATTGAATATTTCTTGTTATAGATACAAAGCTTACACACACACCCCCCAACAGCAACAGCCAGCAACCAGACCCCCACTTTTAGTCACAAAATGTCATTTGATGCCTTCCTCAGGAAAAAAAGCCTACAATTTCTACTTAAGTAGACTTGTACCAAGCAGGTAATAAATGGTTCATGGATTTAAACTGTTCATGAATAATTCACAAGATTCACTTCCACCTGCCAAATATTTGGATCATACGTTGTCTATGTACGGTCACAGAATGTACCCAGAATAAATTCTGTTGCAAAATGCCTAATGCCTGACATGACATTATTGTAACATGCTGTATTGAATTAGCCTGGAAGGAACATATTGATGTGCTAGTATAATGGTTTTCAGAGTAGACACCTTTTACCAGCTACTTAGTTAATATCCATTCTTAAATTCAGAGAGTGGACAGAAGTGAAGGGTAAACACCAAAGTCTGCCACGCTTATGACGTTTAATTGTATGGTTGGCCAGCCATCTGTGTTTGATTTGGCTGGTTCAGTATGCCTTTTTTCTCCGTTAATGAATACAAACTTACTGTGCAATTCTGGATGCAATAAATTACACTATGATGGCTGATGCTGTCAGTGACATGCTGGGTACTGAGTCTGATATCTAAAGAATGACATTTAGCAGAATAACCTATCTGGAACTGGCTGAGTTTTGCTGAAAAATGAACATGAAGGCCAACCAAAGAGTCTTGTTATCTTTAAAAGGAATGTTGGCAGAAAGAGTGGTCAGAGAAGACATGCTGATATCTGTGGATTAGTTGAGGAGGTAGTATTACATGACAGGTTTAATAAACAGCAGTCATTTATTACCTAAAATTCCCAGTTACCTTGAATAAAGGATCATTTTTGTCTCTATAGCTTCTTTGGCAAATTTTATTATATTTCCTTTGTGTGTTTTATAATATCATACATCATATAGGAGCTCAAACTATGTAATATTTTTTATTGATATTATGATTGTTAGAGGAAGTAAGATAAGTGCTCGAGGTATGCATAGTTAATAGAAGAACTGAAGGAGATCTTCATTTCCAAACTTACTGCACTGTCCAATTCTCCTACTGCACCAGACTGGCACTTACAATTTCACATTTACAGGTGTGGTCAAAACTTTAAGCTACAAGGTATTTAGAGTACTAAACAGCTATCATGGACTGTGATTTGAGTTTTCATATATAGAACAAGATATTTTCTACTTTTAGCTTTTTTGTTTACTCTCTGTTTTAATTCAATTCAACTACTTGATGGACAAAGACAATTCATTGAATACAAAAGTAAAATATTTAACTTTTTTCTTATATAACAAATATCATTGCAGTGTTATGAAATATTGAAGGCTTTTAAACTTGTTCAGAATACTTACTAACTAAAATCAGTGAAATAGAGCAAGTATGAATGCAAAGAAACATTTCTGTGGAATGTTTTTTGTTTTCTTGCAATGACAAATTTCCAAAAGTCTGCATTTTCAGAACAGTACATGATTGATTAATGGAAGAAGACATTAAAAACCTGGTGTTATTATATGACGTTTGCGTTAGTTTATAAAGAATCATGCTTCCCCAGTAATACTGAATCTGTTGTCCTACACTAAGGTAATTAAAACTACACAGAGTCCCGTTCTGAGGATGAACTACTTTATCCTCTGGTTAAAACAATATAGGTTTCAAAGTCTATAAAAAAGTATTTAAAAGTCCATTTTAAGTTGTTTATAAAAATAAATAAATTTTGAAAAGAGAAGGAAGCTTTTATAAACATTCTGTGTGGCCTCAAAGTTTCTGATAGCTATTTCTTGGGAAATGAATCTTCTTATGTTACAATAAGCATTTTCAATATTATATTGAAATACAATAGTGATTTAATTGAATATTATATTGAAATACAATTATACAATATTATTTGGGGTTTTTTTTTTACATTCACAAGGCAAAATCTGCTTCGATTTTTTTCATAGCTGAAACATAATACAAATAACATTTCATATAGCATATTGCAAAAATAGTGTTGTGCATGTCTTTGAAAAACCCATGCAAAATTTTATCTAAAGGTTAAACTGTAAATTTTACCATTTGCGTTCAAATAATTCTTTTTCTAACACTTACATAAAGTCTGAATCTCTTATTTTAAACTTGGTATTATGTTAGGAAAATATTATATGTTAGGGGTTCATGACTTCCATTTACCTGTCATAAAAATTAAGATATCAGAAATAAAGTGATAGAAAATAGTTCTCATTTATCTTCTGGCTCTGTTGAAGGTTGCTGTGAAAGGGAGAAAAGCTTCCGTTATCACTTAAGACAAGTATAAGAATATGATGAAAACCTCTTCAGAAATTTAAGTATTATATGAATGTCACTGTTGTTCTAATGTGTTTAGCCCCTGAATGAGAAATCTTCTGAAAAGAGACTTTTTGAGAGAGAGATCTGAATCCTTGGGTATGACCTTGTATCATGCCCCTCATCTGGGATAACCATGAGGGCTGGATGCAGAATGGCATTATTGCCACTTTCTCAACAGATGATGCCCATCCTACAACATTCTGAAACCCACAATTTTTTTAAAGTAAAGCTGTGTATAAGACAGCATGATCTGTGGAGTGAAGGATGTGTGTAAAGTTGTATGGCCTTCAGGCATTCTTTTGGATGCCCTTATAGCTTAGCCATTTGGAACGAGCATGGTGCCTACCTTCTGAGGTGAATATTCATGTGTGAAATGTGTGAAAATGGTCAGTTTCCTCCTGCTCCAGCAGACTCTCTCTAGGTGCTTTCTTAATATCTAAACATTTTTATTCCTAAATTCTATAAGCAGGATTTATTAGAGTATAACTGGAAGGAAAAAAAAAAAGAAAAAAAAGATTAAATGTTTCACAACATGATATCCTTTACTTCAAAACACAGCTAAATACGGAGAAAATGTCATAACTATGCAACTAGAGCACTCTTTCACATATGGGAAATGAAAATATAGTGCCTTCCTGTGCTTTAGGAGTTTCAAACAGACTAGCAGACTGGAGACTAACTGGATCAGAAAGTGCAGAAGAGTATAGCAAATTTCCCCAGATGGATTAATTGATATCATTGTGTAGGAAGGAATTTGTGAAGGACAGAGAAAGAGTAGGAAGAAGCTGTCTCTCCCAGTATTTGTATAGAGCACTCATCTGGGAAACAGGATAATCATCTATTTCAGATTGCTCTAGGAACAGTACACATTATTAAATATTCTCTCTAAGCAAATCCATTTCAGATTGGAGAATTAGATAATGCTTATGATTAATTTTGAGTATTAGGGGGGTTTTTAAAATGTATTATAAATAATAAAGAGTTCCTATTCTGATTGAGATTAGCAGTCTTCCTTCCTCCTAGCGAATATTTTCCCTTTAATATGAAATTTGATAAAACATAGGAGTGTGGAAAATGGAGGGCTCGAAATGATCTCATGAGACTTTTAGTCCAAAACCTGAATTGTAAGATTGGTAGAACTAGATTATTCTTAATGAATGCTTGCCTAAATTGTTTCTATAAAGATCTAATGAAGCTTTGATTCCACCACCATGCATGGTCCTTATGAGTGCATAATTAAATTTACAGTGAGAACATATTTCCTATTTTCTAATCTGTAACTTTTTAGCTGTAATTTAAGATAATTTCTTATTGTTCTGCATAACAGAATGGATAAAACTTCTTCACCATCTTTCTCATTACTATATTTTAATTGTTTGAAGACTGCTATATTACTCCTTCAGTATTTTTTTCCCCCTTAGAAAATAAACATTAATTGTATCTTTACTCATAAATTATGCTTTTTTAATCTTTGATCAAACCTGTTGCTCAAAAATTTTATCTTAGATTTTCTGTAACTGGTCACTATTCTTCTTCAGTGCTTATGATCAAAATAGATGTAGAACACCAGACATGGTCTCAGGAAAGCTGATAATAGAGCAGAAAAATAATTATCTTACTATCATGCTTAAAATATATCTTAAAAAAATATATATTTTTAATATATATAAAAATATATATTCTGGAATGAGATGGCTTTATTTTGCAAGCCACAATAATAATTATTCACTTTACATGTGGATACTTGTATTCTCTTTCTCAGTACAGTACCCTGCATTTCCCTTTATTATAAAAACTTTAGTTGATTTGTTAGTATTGTTCTAAAGCATAATGAGGTTGTTTTGAATTCTGTCATCCAGAAATCTTCCTGACTCTTTTTAACCTGGTGTGACTGACAAAGATTCTCAGTGTAGTGTTTCACAGTTTAAATTAACAAACATTTTAAATAGAGAGTCAAACAGATTCCTGGTTTTGCTGTTTGAAATTGTCTTAAAATACGATAAAAAATGATTTTTTAAAATCACTGCATGCAGATGGCTTTCCTGTCAGTTTCATACCCACCACGGAGCAATTTAATCAATCCCACATTTCACTAGCTTGCATATGGCGATGTTGCATGAACTGCCTCTTAGTACATTAAATCTATACCGTACCTGCTGTTTCCTCCTTACTCACTGGTTATGCTGCGATAGAAGAACATTATCTGTTTTGATACAGCCTGGTTTATATATATATATATATATATGTTGGCTATTTTTTACCACCTAATTATGCTGCAGTTGATTATATAACCAACATAGTGAAGACATTAATAACTGTACCTTAGTACTTGTATCTAGCTGTGGAGACTTAATCTTCCTTATCTGAGATTTAATGCCGATTTTTATTTGTTAAAGATTCAGATTTTTCAAATTACAATTTTTTTTTTCAATATAAAAATCTCAAGAACTTTTTGGATTGGCATTTGGATGCTTTGGTATGTGTCCCTCAGATTGAAGTGTTCTGACAGTGAAGATTTTTACTCCAGTCAGGGTAATGACAAAGTTTCTTGTCAGTGAAAGACCTCATCAAGGCTTTGTTTTTATTCCATTTTACAGATAGATAGGATTTTTGGCTGAGACCTTGGTTTAGAGAAGTGCAATACAGAAGTTTGTCTACTGAACTGAAAAGTGGTAGATTCAAATACGTATAGGTAGAGAAAAGGGTATTATATGTTTACAGTTATAATAACAAAACCAACTTCTCTTCTACACTGATGTATAAATACGTATTCACAGAATTTAAAGGGAACAATCCTGTATCACGCCCATTCTGTGTTTAGTATTCTGAAGACAAGTAGCATTTTCTGCTCATAACTAACTTTTTCATGAAAAGAATTTTGAATGTGAGCCTGGTATCCACCATCTCAACTGGAATTAATAAGAGAACTGCTACCTGAATTTTGTATAAGAACTAGAAGTCCTTCAGCAGTGTGTGGCTTTATAAAAAAGCCTACTGATAGCTACTGATTGGTTTGTGAACCAAGGAAGACCTGCTGAGATTGAATTGCTGTGTTTGAGGCCTGTAAGAGGACCTGTTACTCCAAGATGATTACCTAGTTTGTGTAACTGGAAGTACAGGATTTCAGATCAGATAGACATGCCTCTTTATTGATAAGGGTCAATTTTTAAAGAAGAAAGAGTGTTACTGAAGGATGCTTTTTGTAAGTAATTGCACCCATTGGGATACTAATCCCAGAAGTACCTATGTATCAGAATAACAATGAGTTCATTGTGTACCTGGTTTTTTTTCAATACTATTGCACTTTAAAAAATCAGTTTGCTCCTGAACCTGAGTTGAAAACTTGGAGTGGAAAAAAAAAAAAAAAAAAAAAGATTAAAATGCATACTCATTTACTTGTGACATTGAAAATGAGAGAATGCTTTTGTGTTATTCAATTTTAAGATTAAAGAGAGTTTATTCTGAGACATGGATTGAAAGAATCGTGCTGAGGAAGAAAAGTGTAGGATCCAGTCCTTGGAAGTAAGAAGGAAATCAGGAAGAAGTTGAAGTATAATGGGAACATGACTGAACAAGAATTCACAACAGAAATATTTTGATGTTGAAAGAATGGAGTAAGAGTTTGAGAAATTTCATTAATAACTCTAAAGATACTAGAAAACTAGATGGCATATGTTTTGGAACATCAGATGGTCATCAAAAGAAATTTGCTACAGTGCCTTTACAGTTATACTAAGATAAAACTTTAGACATTCTTTAGTATTAAATTTCGACTGTGTTCTAATTTTGAGCAATAAACTAAATTTTGAGGAAAACAAGAGTTTCAAGATCTGGCGAACTTTAATTCAAAAAATATCTTTATTGTTCAATGCTGATTTATAAATATTGAATAATCTCTTTTGTATGACAGCTGTATATTAATCTACATGGACATTTTTATCCAACATATCTATCTGTCTTTCTCCATCTGATCAACCACCTCTCCATCCATCCATTCATTGATAATTGTTTCCATTCTGGTCAAATATTTCACTGAAATAATATTTTGTACCTTATTTTTCTAATTAAACCAAAATTCTGAGGGCAATGTTACAATTAATTTAGTGCATGCTTACTTTACGAGCCCCTCTTTCCCTTCATATCTCGTTCAGTTACCTCTATTACATTTTTCAGAATGTTGAAATAATATTACTACTAAAATTCATTACTCTCTCGTCTTTTAACAGTGTAGGCGTGCTTCAGGAGCTTTATAGAGATGTGGGGTTTTTTAGATTTAGGATTCTCTGTAAGTTAAGTGCACATATATTATTAAAAGAAATATGGAGAAGAGAAAAAAATAACCCAGGGTTAAACTGTATAAAGTACATGCAACTTCAAACATTCCTTACCCTTGATATAGCAGTTAATGAAATGCATTTATTTTTGTTTACAAGTGTAAATTTGCACTTCAGTATGATTTGATCCCACAAGCCTTATTCAGACAAAGCTCTCATTGAGCCACTAGCATTATGAGTATCACATGCTTAATAAATACTCTTACAAAGAAATTATAGCCATAGGTTGAATCCTTCACTGAAAAATTTCCAAATGAACTCTCCAAAACTTTTCACAATGATAGGAGAATTCTAATGAAGTATAAAGGTATTTAACTTGCCAGAAATCATAGTTCAGTTCCCTGATACAACTTTCCCTAAAGCTGTGATTGCAGTATTGAGTGTGCTATGAACAGATTAAACTAGTATTATCTTCCTATGGGCAAAATTAAAGCAGTTCTTCTAACTTATGGCACACAAATTCACTCAGTATTTCTGACAGTTGTAACAAAGAGAAAAGTACCCTGTGGTACCTCCATTCGACTTTGGCACTTGAAAATTGTGTTTAATCAAACTTTTCAAAGTTGTGACTTTATAAACGGCTGTTTATTACTGGCCTTTGATTTGTAATTTACATTAATTTTTTTACCCACTTCACCATGTGCAGAATTATATATCCAATGTAGAGATTATGAACAGTTTTGATGAAGTTCAGGTTCTTGCATTCAGTTGAGCTCTTGCTGCTTTTTCTTCTGTGCTGTTTCCAATACTGGAGTAAACTATCAAGGTTTATCTCCACTTTTGCCTGAAGAACTGCTTACTGTGCAACAAACACATGCACACACACAAAAGATCATATTGTCTGTTGATCTCAAAGTGTTCAGTTATCTGAGAAAAAGATGCATGGGTAGTGAATTTCGAGCTGACCTTTGAACACTGAACCCACTTTTAAGTTGAGATTTTTATCTAATTATAGCTGATACACCTCAGTACAAAACAGATGGTAAACAGAGAGGCACAGCAACCTACAGAAGCAAAGAGAATTTACTTTGAATATAATGAATGTTAAGAACAATTAATGAGGGCTGTTGTTCACAGACCCAATTAAAGTACAGAATATTATTTAGAAAGAAAAAAAAAAAAGGATGCAGGAAATAGAAGCTAAAAGTTAAATAGCTCATCATAGCCACCTGATCTTACTTTAAGGTTAAACAATCAAACACTTTCAGAATAGTTTAGAAGGTTGTAAACTTTGATACAATAGATTAAAACCATAAAAACTTTTTTTTAAAAAAAAGAAAAGAAGTGTTATAGTAAAAAAGATTATCAAGTTGGGTTTTCTCGTGTTTGTTTTGTTAGTTTGTTTTGGTTTGTTTTGGGGTTTTTTTAGGAAAAATGGTACTACTTGGATGGAGAAAAAAATGATACATCAAATAGGATAAGGGAGGTGTAGACTACCTGTGAAACTAGAAGTCAGAATGAGGATTTCGGAACTGTTTCTTTTCCATGGTTAAAAAAGATTTTTTTTAATCCCTGTGCAGAATATACTCTGTGATCATTTCCGTTTATTTATATTGTTATGTTGGGGATACTTCTAATTTGTCTGTAATATATCCAGACTATATGTAACTATATCTGCCTCCAAAGCTGTACACTTGGAACATCTATGTGGAAGAGAGCTAGGATGTAGCCTTGGGCAAGGTTTTGTTGAGATTCTAACCTTTTGGTAGTGCAGATGAGTAAGTAAACTCAGCACACATACCCATAGGTGAGCAACTATTCAAGCCCTGATGGTAAAGTTCGACATTTCTGAACCTGCCAGGATCTTAGAAGGCTACTGTTTCTGACTGCTGCTCATCAACATGGAGATAGGATGTCAGTTCCATCAGCAAAAACACACAATTGTAGCTACTGCTGTATTAACCCTGTACTGATTATATTCAACTTAACAAAAAAGCAATGAGGGAAGAACACCAACATAACACTATAACATGATTACGGAAAGTCATTGGACAGTGTCCCAGCGCGAAAATGGGCAAAGGATCTAAATTTCTTTAATTCCCTCAGTTAGATTAAGGTAAAAGTGGTCCAATGTTCTGATTGTCCTTCTAAAAAAGTTTAATACAATGTAAAGTTTGGATACAGGTAAATTTGATAATATAATTTTAAAAATCTAATATTTCAACTAGTTTAAATTATATCCAAGAAAACAGTTTAATGACTATCAGAGGAGTTGTTAAGGAGAATTTTCTAACCCTTTTTTTGTTTGTTTGTTTTGGGATTTTTCAGTATTACTTTGAGGTTCAAAGATTTTTAGTGTTTCACTTGAATTCAACAATACTTCAGTTTCTCCTTTCGCTCTACCCTTGATTGTTCATTAGGTAACAGTTTTGGAGTAGTCTTCAGATCCTATTTGAGACCTGAATTTTAGTTCAATGTCTCAGTTCTTTCTGAAATGCCAACTACATCCACTGATTCTTACTGAGAGTGGAATTCTCTGTCTAAAGGTTTCCAAAGCTCCTTTCAGTGTGAACCACAATCAATAACAATAATAGGAGAGAAATAGCTAAGTGCTCTTCACACTAAGTATCTCATGTCTACAAGAGGTGTTTCCACTGTGGCATCACTAGGATTGTATCTGCCCTGAGAACCAGCCAAACATCATCACTGAACCTGTGACTTCTTTGTATCCACTTTAAATCCATCTGAACAGTGATGAGAAGGGGATATTGTGTCCTACCTACGAATGTTTGCTTTTTCTGAACTTATTCTTTCTTTTAATCCATTTGATGGAAGCATTCAAAAACAAAGAAGAACATTCAATTATACTTTAATACATCAAGAAATCTAAACACTACCATCATTTGCACTGTTTATTATTTTCTTGACTACTCTCTGTTTTTTAATCTCTCTGAAGTGATCTGATCAAAACTTAAACTTTATCTTGACTGGGCAGACTAACATCTCTTCTTTCTGAATTATTTTATTTCTGAATTTACTTTGTTCTGTAAAAAAAAGCCTTTGATAGCTGAAGCACAAATGATAAACAGGATATGAACAGCAAATATGATTTCTAAAGGCCTTTTTAGGCTTTCTACTTTACCAGATTTTGGTAGACCTTCTAATAAGTTAACTTTTTGTTTGTTTAATTGTTTGTTATTGGCTTTTATTTCACAAAATACTTTTTAAAAATGAAGTTACAGTCACCAGAAAAAAAGATGTAATGAAGCAATCCAATCATTCCCTCAAAAGTTAGAAAAGAAACAGCAGGTACAAGGATGTACAGAGAGCTAGGCAGCGATTCAATGAGTAGAATGGCATCATTGAAGTCAGTGTTCTTCCTGCACTTAGAAATGACAGAGCATTTGGTCTGTATTTTGGGACTCTTGTAAATAACAGAGTGAAGGAATATTATGAGGAGAAACTGCATCTACTGACATAATTTGTCATATTTCCATAATGAAGAAAAGTTAAAGAAGGATGAGAAAATGGCCATGAGCTGCAAGTGTCATGATGTGTTTGTTCTTTATTGCTTAACTTTTGTACGTATTCAAGTTTGTATTTGTCATTGATAACATCTTGAAAACAATACTAGCCATTGGAAAAGTTTAATTCAGCCACATTTTTCTAGGCAGTCCTCTGAATTCTTATAGATATATTTACAGGGTTAAGTATTTATTCTTTAGAAAGTGGCCGTGCTAATAATGAGAAAGAATCCTTGTGTTATAATAACTCTGAAGGCTTCAAACCTTGCTGTGAATATTATGACTGCTTTCTGCCAATAACTAAGCCTATATCTGTGGTGATGCATCTCCAGTATATGAGCTTAAGTTGTGAAATGTAGGCTGTTACTGTGTTCAGAGGAGGCCACTGGAAAGCAAATAGTAATTTTCTTCTGTTTCAAAAATTTGTTCTATTTGCCACTTCTTTCCAAGCATGAGGACAGACTTGATAAAGAAATGAATGTTCTAATTTTACCATGAGTAATTTTATTAATGAACATTCTGATTTTATTTTTTATGTTTATTAGTTTACCTAACTCAAGTACTGCTGAGCACTCAAAGAATACACTGCCTTTAATTGCTCAACATAATGTTTGAAGACATGTTTAGACAAAAAAATACTGCTTACAACATTGTTATTCTCATTACACTCATGGCTAGCACCCTATTTAAAAAAAAACAAAAAAACCCCAAACCATCATCTTTTATCAATGAATGAATAAGGTGATGATATAATTCTTACCAGTAATATGACAGCATTCAATGTGTAATGCCAAATGCATGTGTAATTTGTGTTGCTCAGAAAATGGACAGCTTCATTTCTCGGTTGCTAGAATTTCTGAATGACCTTTGGGATTAGTTCCAGTTAAACTCTGTGCCTAGCCTGAATGTGTATAACTGTCTTAAAGCTTTAGTAATGTACATAAGTCATTTTATAGGGAAAATTAAAATGATCAACAGTAGAATTGTAATGCATCACAAGGCCCCTCATTAGTGAAGAAATTTTTTAAGGCAGCTGGAGCAGATCACATGCAGCAGAGACACCAATGTGAGGAAAAGCCAATCACACAACTGCAATCACTTATAAAACTCTGGCTAATAACAGATATGGTGGGTTGATCCTGGCTGGACACCAGGTTCCTCTATCACTCCCCATCCTCAACTGGTCAGGGGAGACAAAATATAACAAAAGGCTGGAGATGAGGACAGGGAGATATCATTCACCAATTACCATCACAAGCAAAAGAGACTTAACTTGGGGAAATTAGTTTAAATTATTACCAATCAAATCAAGGTGGCATAATGAGAAATAAAACCAAATTTTAAAACCACTTTCCCCTCCCACCTCCCTGTTCTTCCTGAGCTTTACTCCTGATTTCTCTACCTCCTCCCTTTGAGCGGCACAGGGGGATGGGGAATGGGGTGTGCAGTCAGTTCGTCACACATTGTCTGTGCTGTTCCTTCCTCCTCAGCAAGAGGACTCCTCACACTCTTCCTCTGCTCCAGCTTGGGGTCCCTCCCATGCGAGACAGTCCTTCACAAACTTCTGCAATGTGAGCCCTTCCCACAGGCTACAGTTCTTCACAAACTGACCCAGCATGTGTCCCTTCCATGGGGTGCAATCCTTCAGGAGCAGACTGCTTCAGTGTGGGTCCCCAATGAGTCACAGGTCTTGCCAGAAAACCTACTCCAGTGTGGGCTCTTCTCTCCACATGTTCACAGGTCCTGCCAGGAGCCTGCTGCAGCATGGACTTCCCACAAGATCACAGCCTTCTTTGGGCGTCCACTTGCTTCATCATGGAGTTCTCCATGGATGGCAGAGTGGATATCTGCTACACCATTAACTTCCATGAGCTGCAGGGAGACAGTCTGCCTCACCATGATCTTCTCCAGGGCCTGCAGTGGAATGTCTGCCCCAGTGCTTGAGGCACCTCTTCCCCCTCCTTCACTGACCTTGGTGTCTGCCCTGGCTGCAGTTGCTATAGCAGGGTTTTTTTCCATCTTAACTATGTTATCACAGAGGCATTACCACCATTGTTGATGGCTTGGCCTTGGTATGTCCATCTTGGAAACTGTTAGCATTGTCTCTATCAGACACAGAAGAAGCTTCTAGCAGCTTCTCACAGAGGCCATCCCTTTAGCTCCCTCGCTACCAAGCCTTTCCATGCAAACACAATACAAAGGAGAAGGTAGATAAATGTTAGGGAGCATTCTCTTAGCTGTTCTACAGCCCTTTGGCTTTGAGACCTTAATGATTTTACCTTCTGCCCTACACTAACAGCCTCAATATGAGGATAAGAATGCATATGTAGGTACATCTATTAACCAGCTGCCCTTGTGCAAGCTTGCAAAAACTATCTTCCCAGCCAATAAGAACATCTGAATCTTCCACATGGAATTAAAGAATTTACTTATACTTTCTGCATGACATTGTCATGGATCAAAGGCCACAACCTGCCAGATGTGGCTTTCTTTCATAGTTCTTTTGTAGTGGCCTTGAGAGGACACTTCTTGACCTGATTGTGCAAGTGTTCTTTGTTGCTGATAAATACACCTATAGAACTGTCCAACAAGATCGCATCTCTTCTGCTGTCATTACAAAACCTCCTAGACAGGGTTGCTTTCAGTTACCAGAACTTCCTTCAGCCACTCAGACTGAAGGACTTCCACCTTGTCTGTCTGCAGAATAAGAAATAAAATCAGGTTATGGTTAAATTAGCTTGTTCCCCATATTAGCATCAGGCTCCTAGAAAAATACCAAGTGACAGTGCCAACCTAATTGAGGAACAGTCCTTTGAAGATGTTTGTACCATCTACTGCCACAAAGCCTGTGGATGTGACCTTCTACATCCTGAGACAGGGACAATCCTGTTAGTCTCATTTATGTTTATTTCTGCACCTCAGCGGTATTTGTGAGGTACGTTATAAAGTAAGGACACAAAACAGGGATAGGCTTATAGAATAATTCAGGTTGGAAGGGACCTCAGGAGGTCTCTAGTCCAGTTTTCAGTTCAAAGCAGGGTCAGCAATCAGGTCAAATGAGGTTGCTCAGGGCTTTATCCAACTGGATGTTGAAAACCTCCAAGGACAGAGACTGCACAACGTCTATGGACAACCCATTCCACTTCTTGGCTGTCCCCATGAGGAAAAGATTCCTCCTCATATCCACTTTTAATCTTGTCGCCGGTCGGCTGAGGCAAGCCGATGCACGGGGACGAGTCCTTCCCTATCCCTGAACCCCTCTCCTCCGGGAGAGAAAAGGGTTCAAAAGCAGAGATACGAAAAGGAAAAAAAATAAAAGATTTTGTGAGACCTCTGAACGTTTGGAAAACTGAAACAAACTTTATTAAAACTAGAACAATATATATAACATGCAAGGAAAAACCAATGCAAAATCTGAGAGTCTGTGCAGGATGGAAAGGTGAGGGTTTTAAACACAAGAACAAAGACAAAGGGGGACGGGGCCACGTGGAGTCCAGAAAAATGGCACCGGCCACGTGTGCTTTCGTGGACCGAACAAAGGAAACCGCGGCTGTTATGAACGCCGGGCTGTAATATGTGGAAAAGCACTGTCCCTACCGAATTCGTTGAAGCAGAGAAGAAATCAAAGCAGCAGAAAAACCTCCAGGCGAACAGTCTGTCCCAGGCGGCGTGGCGGGGGCTGCCCCGGTGCACGGTCCACTCCGGCAGCCTGCAAGGTCCCCGGAGCTGAGCTGCAGGGTTTGGAGAAAAAGCCTCTTCCCCGGAGCGAATCTGAGGTCCTGCAGTGACTCCCGCAGAGCGGAGAGTGTCCGGAGCGCCGAGGAGCCGCGAACGAGCTGCGAATGCCCCCCGAAGCAGTCCGGAGAAGCAGCCCCGCAAGTCCCGACTAGCCCCGGAAGTCCCGAGTAGCCGAATGGCCCCGAAGCCCTCCGGAAGGCAGCCAGGAAGTCCCGAGTAGCCGAATGGCCCCGAAGCCCTCCAGAAGGCAGCCAGGAAGTCCCGAGTAGCCCCCCGGCCGCCCGAGCCCGCAGCTTCTTAAAGGGGCAGTGCCCTCTCGAGAAAACTTTCTCATCCCATAAGATGGGCAAACCGTAACATGGAAGGGAATAATTCAATTAATCAGTTTACACCAAAAGCCTTCGGGCAGGTTTTTTTTTCCTTCAACCTGCCACATTCCACCCCTTTATTCCATACCATGTACGTTATGCGCATCTCATTTACATTGTATTATACAGAAATTAACAGCATGAGACTCTGGTTCAGGGTGTTTCAGCCAGGGTTAACTTCCCCTGTGGTACACAGTGGACTTCACCATCCTCTTGCATTACCCACCAGGTGTGTCCAGGGCCTTGGGCTGAGACAACACCACGGATGGGTCTGTCTGGAGTTGCAGCAGGGGAAACCCAGACAGCTTTTCCCAGCAGATTACTTTCACATACCACAGGAACTCTATCCCCCTCTATGGTATGTAAAAGGTCTGATTGGGCAGGGCCGGCTCGATTGATTGATCCCCTCGTGTTCACTTGCCAGGTGGCTTCTGCCAGATGTTTATCCCAGTTTCTGAAAGTTCCACCACCCAATGCTTTCAGGGTGGTTTTCAGCAAGCCATTATAGCGTTCTATTTTACCGGAGGCTGGAGCATGGTATGGAATGTGATAAATCCATTCGATACCATGTTCTTTGGCCCAATTGGCCACCAGATTGTTTTTGAAATGAGTCCCATTATCAGACTCAATTCTTCCTGGAGTGCCATGCCGCCACAAAATCTGCCTTTCAAGGCCCAGAATAGTATTACGGGCAGTGGCATGAGGCACGGAATAGGTTTCAAGCCATCCAGTGCTTGCTTCCACCATTGTCAGAACATAGCACTTACCCTGGTGAGTTCGAGGGAGAGTGATGTAATCAATCTGCCAGGCCTCTCCGTACTTGTACTTTGACCACCGTCCACTGTACCATAAAGGTTTTAACCTTTTGGCCTGTCCTGTCTGTTGCGCCTTGCTCTGGGAGGACGATTTCTCCTAACAGCTGACACGTGGGTATACACAGGAGAGGAAACGGTTCTTTGCTCTAACCTATTAATAGAGTCCAATATTTTCTCTGTCATTTTGTCTGTCACTTTCTCCACTGCTGCAATGAAGGCAGAGGTATGGGAAAGACTGTCCTCATACTGGCGAATCCTGTTAGACACCTGTTCTATGGTGAGTGGCCGATTTTCACCCTCTCTTTCCCACAGCATTGTGGCCAATGTATGGGCATACGACTGAGGTGCACTCTGCACAAATTTGCGCAGCAAAGGCTCGTTACTGTGCACCTGGTCCGGGTTGACATTAACATTCCAGTCACCATAGATGACCTCTTTCATAGCCAGCTCTCTCAGGTAGTTAGTACCTTTGCTCAGGACAGTCCATTTAGTAGGGCGGCATTCAATGTCATCTCTGAAAGGGTATCTGCTCTTCACAGCAGTCAGAAGCCGTTTCCAGAGACTGCACTGTTTTGCCTTTTTGCCAATTGCCCTATCAATAGCACCTTCCCGGGCCACATTTCCTAACTGTCTGGCTTCTTTGCTAGTTAAATCAATGTTATCAGCCCCATTGTCCCAGCAGCGAAGCAACCAATTCATTAGTGACTCACCATCATGCCTGCTAAATTCCTTTCTAATGCTTCTCAGGTCCTTCCTGGACTGAGGCTGGGTGTTTACCTCTTGATCTGATGACTCATCCCGTGATGAGGATCCTTGGGAGGGCGGTGCTGTTGGAGTTGCTGAGGCAGTATTCCCTGAAGGCTTTCCTGGACGCTTTTGAGAGGTGCTTGGTCCTGCATCATCATCAGAGCTATCTGTTGCATAATTAGTCTTTTTCTGGTGTTTAGCACCAGAGGGCTTATTTTTCTTTTTCACAGGGGCAACCTGTGCTTGTTTGGGTGAGGAGGTGGCATCAGCTGATTTGGTGGCTGTAGTGCCCATGTGATACTTATTCTTGATAATTATCCACCCCTGGACCATGTTACAGATAACTGATAACAAAGTTATCAAATACAGGAAAATAATACCATTTGCCGAATATCCAGTTTCAATTGCCATCGATCCAGTACCAAATGGAGAAGTGTTATTTCCCATCATCCATTTGCTAGAGGAATCATAAGCAGCCACTATCATGTACTGTGCAAAATATACTGGGAGCATTATGAACTGACTGAGTACAGACCAAAACACCGAAATTACGCACGCCAGGGTGAACACCTTCTTTGCTAAGTGCCCCAGACCAGCAAACCATAAACCAGTACCAATTAGAAACAGGTAATTTGACATCACAGTTGGTGTGCCAGGCACCAGATCATAGAGCATTTTTAAACCGTACTGCTTAAGAGCTTCAAACAGAATCTCGCTTAGCACCATCCTGGAAAAACCTCGTTTGTTTCAGTTTCCAAACTTTAATAAAAATATGAATTATTAAATTATTCAGAAGTGCCCACCCAGGGACGCCAATTATGTCGCCGGTCGGCTGAGGCAAGCCGATGCACGGGGACGAGTCCTTCCCTATCCCTGAACCCCTCTCCTCCGGGAGAGAAAAGGGTTCAAAAGCAGAGATACGAAAAGGAAAAAAAATAAAAGATTTTGTGAGACCTCTGAACGTTTGGAAAACTGAAACAAACTTTATTAAAACTAGAACAATATATATAACATGCAAGGAAAAACCAATGCAAAATCTGAGAGTCTGTGCAGGATGGAAAGGTGAGGGTTTTAAACACAAGAACAAAGACAAAGGGGGACGGGGCCACGTGGAGTCCAGAAAAATGGCACCGGCCACGTGTGCTTTCGTGGACCGAACAAAGGAAACCGCGGCTGTTATGAACGCCGGGCTGTAATATGTGGAAAAGCACTGTCCCTACCGAATTCGTTGAAGCAGAGAAGAAATCAAAGCAGCAGAAAAACCTCCAGGCGAACAGTCTGTCCCAGGCGGCGTGGCGGGGGCTGCCCCGGTGCACGGTCCACTCCGGCAGCCTGCAAGGTCCCCAGAGCTGAGCTGCAGGGTTTGGAGAAAAAGCCTCTTCCCCGGAGCGAATCTGAGGTCCTGCAGTGACTCCCGCAGAGCGGAGAGTGTCCGGAGCGCCGAGGAGCTGCGAACGAGCTGCGAATGCCCCCCGAAGCAGTCCGGAGAAGCAGCCCCGCAAGTCCCGACTAGCCCCGGAAGTCCCGAGTAGCCGAATGGCCCCGAAGCCCTCCGGAAGGCAGCCAGGAAGTCCCGAGTAGCCGAATGGCCCCGAAGCCCTCCGGAAGGCAGCCAGGAAGTCCCGAGTAGCCCCCCGGCCGCCCGAGCCCGCAGCTTCTTAAAGGGGCAGTGCCCTCTCGAGAAAACTTTCTCATCCCATAAGATGGGCAAACCGTAACATGGAAGGGAATAATTCAATTAATCAGTTTACACCAAAAGCCTTCGGGCAGGTTTTTTTTTCCTTCAACCTGCCACAAATCTGTCATGGGTTAAGGCTGGGCCGGCCACTAGATGAATGACAGATGCTCTCTCTTAACCCTTCTCACTTCACAAAGAAAAAGAGAAAGGAAATAAGGGAGAGAGACATATGGTTTGGAAAAGAAAACTTAAACTGCTTTAATGAAAATAATAACAATAAAATGAAACATATACAAATATATACAAAAACAATATCAAACCCAACCCTCCTGATGGCAATTACATCACCGTCACCACTGATGCTGCAGGGCAGACACTGGGGAAGGCCCAGATGGGACTCAGCAGCGGATGGGAACTGGATTCAGAGCTGAATTCTGGAACTGGATTCAGGAATGCACGGCTTGAAGGCAGAATGAACAGAGTCCTTGTTGAACTCTCGCCATTGATGAAGAGAGCTTGACCCTTGTGATCTCTCAGCTTTATATTGAATATGGGATGGAATACCTTGTTGGTCAGTTTAGGGTCACCTGTCCTGTCCGCTCCTCCCTGTAGGTGGAGGCTCTAACTTACTGCACCCACAACATGTTACACAAGATTTAGCAGTGACCTTGGTCTTCATAGCGGAAAGTATAAGCGAGAGACTTTCTGCACACCAATCCCTGGCAGTAACTGTAAACATCAAGTGTTACCACATCCAGAATCAGACACTGTCTGCAAAACTATGCTGTTAACTTCAGACAGTGCAGCCACTTAGAAGAGACTGAGCTGAAAAGTAAAATCACTGAACAGAATTAGTTCTGTTCTAACTCAAACCAGGATATTCCACTCCTTATTCCATACTATTTACATCATACCCATTATTCCCAGCTGCAGTATAGAGCACCTTTTTTAATATCCTGTCCTGTTCAAACTGGTTCAAAGACTACTGCATGTGCAGTCTCTCATTTGATATGATCAAAGGCCTGTTTTTGTTTAGGACCCAAATTAAAATTGTTTTTCTTTTGGATCACTTCATAGAGAGGTTTTACAACTTGACTGTAACGAGGAATATGCATTCTCCAAAAACCCAAGACACCTAAGAAGGCTTGTGTTTCCATTTTGCTAGTTGGTGGGGACATAGATATTATTTTGTTAATCACATCTGCTGGAATCTGGCTGTCCCGGATGAATATATTTAACGTGGTATGATTTGACAGTGATTCAAAAGTTCATGACTAGTATAAGTCAAATCAAAGGGTTGGATTAGCAGCACGTAATAATTAATCAATTTCAGAACTATCAAATGATTTATTAAAGTAAAACTGCGACATGATTACAGATTTGAGAATGACAAGATTCACGCTAAGTTACTACAAGGTACCTTAAATCAAAATATGTGTCTATGTGCAAACATAAAACATACAAACAGAAATACTTGGTTCCAGACCCCACTCTCAAATGCACAAAGCAAAACACCTAAGTAGGTGAGAGATGGGAGAAAGAGGCCAGCCTATAGTCAAAATTTCTGTCTTCGAGTTTATAGTAAATACTCACAATGCATTGGCATTACTCAGTGGGCAGTGGTTGAGTCTTGAGGAGGTGGTTCTTGTCCAGGCCTTCTGTTGACTTTGCCAGCAGAAGATCCTGAGGTGTCCCAGCTCAGGGGAGATGGTGGATGCAGGCCACTGTGATCCAGGTGAGCTCAAAAAGGGTCTCATTTTGGATTGTTATTTATAGGGTCCGAGATAATTGACTTTTGTCAGGTATTTTTCCATTTCAACATAACTTGAGTGTTGTAGTATTTTGTTTTGCAAGCTCCATTTGTTGTTCAAGATGTGCTCCAGATTCTCAACCATCTCAACAGCCTGCTGCTGAACTTGCCCCAGCTGATCATCATCTTTAATGTATTAGAAAGCCTGAAACTGGGCACAGTATTTTAGAAAATGTTGAGTTATGAGGATAATCACTTCCCTTGATCTACTTGCTATGCTCATGAGATCCATCACTTTTATGTTCACAGAGTATTGGAGAATACTTTGTCCATGACTATTTACGTGATATTAGCCATATTCTTGGTACTTCAAGATCATGCTTTGTTTTATTGTGCCCATCCCTCTGCCAGCAACTATTCTATCTTATAGCCTTCCTGTTGACATCTTATAACTTTGATGCTGCACCACAGTCAGGATGATTATTAACAATTTACATGTCCATGGGGGAACTCTAGAAGTTCACAGAAGTTAAATAAATTGCAGCCTAAAGAATACTCAAAAAGTTGTCTAACTTGGGAAACTCTTGAGCCGGGAAGTGTTAGAATCTCGGAGAATTATTGTATTTACTTGCCCTGCGCTTGCCCGGTTTCCTCAGCTTAGCCTTTCAATGACTGCTATAAACAAGCTGCTGAATTAGATGGACCTGTGGCCTGATACTGTAAAGCCATTCCTGCTTTCATCTGTTGCTGAGGGCAAAAGCCTTTACAATCGTCCACGGGAGTGTGCATGAAGGGGAATTTGGTGATGGGATTGCTGTAAAAAGACAGTTATGGTCTTATTTGCCATAGGAATTGTTCATGTGACTAGAGTGTAGTTATAAATCTATATATGCTACTGATAGGGTGTCGCACACATGTTAAGGCAGGTCTCAAGTACAACCTAATAATAGTATAATTCTCACCTTTTGTGATTATTATCTCCTTATCACAGTATAATCTAACAAGTCACTATCTCCCAAAAAGTAAATTTCTTCACACAAATATTCAAGGAAAAGTTTCCAAGTTAATGTAAACACTGAGTCTGAAGAGGATTGCTTTACTCACAGGAACATAGAAACAGAATATTTCTGGTAGGACATGATCTCCAGAGGTCATCTAGTCGATCCTCCTGCTCAACTGGAGTCAACACTTACTTTAGACTGGGTCTCGGAAGCCTCTAGTGATAGAGGTGACACAATTTCCCTGGTAATGTTTCAATGCTTAGTTATTTTCATAGTGAATTTTAGCCCCTGTATTCGGTCTGAACCTCCCAATACAATTTATGATTCTTGTCACTGATCCATGTACCATGTACGTGTGTAAATGGCCCAGCTCTGCTTTCTTCATGATCCCTTTGTAGGTATTGGAAGACTGAAATTAGGTCCTCCTGAAGTACTCTCTGACCACCTCAGGTGGCTGAACTGCTTTCTTTTATTTGGGTTCCAAACCTAGACATAGCAGCATTCATAATAACATTTATCTACCTTCTTTGAGAGATATATATATATGTATATATATATATAAGAAACTTAGTGGTTTTAGGCTGTGCGAAGAGAGGAATGTTTATTTGTGAGAATTCAGATTTTTTGTTAACAGCTTAAATGGGAGGTTGTTAATGTTCTACATAGTTCTTAAGGTATTTACATAGATTTAATCTCACTATTCTCTTGTCTACAATCTAACAATACTTATTTTTCCTTTTTTATTTCAGAGGGAAACTCTTTCATTTTAAAAAATTCTTCTAATTTTATAGGAAGTCATGGTTGTGAGGTCTTATTTGTCCTAAGACATGGCCCAAGAAAAATGGGTAATGTGAGTATTCTACAGCTCCAAAGAATTCAGGAAATAGAAAAAGATGAACAAGAACTTGTCTAGGAGTTTATCTCTCTGTACAGAGGGGAAAATTTTCCTTTGACAGGTCTTAGAAAAGGTGATAAATTTAGACTATTTTTCCTTTATGTAGGTTTACAGCTATATTTTCAGCTTCCATTTCAAGTTTCTTCCAAATGAGATTAGAAATATTTATAGTATAACAGCCAATTAAACTTCAACTATAGCATTATTACGACTATCCCTAAGGTACCGTAATTATATTTATTTTGTATTACATGATGTAATACATCAGTCTAAGACCATAATGACATAATAAATAAATGAAGAGAAAAAAGAAAACCTGAAGGAATGAATTAAAATAGTATTTACATGACATGAAAAGAGACTTAGAATAAAATTTTAGGCCTCAATCCAGGAATTTTTCCTACATACCCATATCACAGTAGGGGCAGTCACTAATTTCTTGCAGTCCCAAGATCTATCAATGTAAAATGAATGCACTACATAAAGTACAGATTTCTCAACTTCGATGGAGGCATTATGAGATTGACGAAACCTGGTTGAATCTGGTTGAAAAAGTACACAGCTTGGGCAGTTAAAAAAAGGAGTTTGGAATTGTGAGTACAATAATCTGTAGGAAGAAAGAAAGAAATGTATGAAAACCATTATGGTGCAATAAGACGAATACTACAATCAGGTAATCAAATAGGTTAAGTACTCGTTACAGCACCAAATAACTAGGCCAATAATAGTTGTATAGACAATAAATATTCCTTTCTGGTTATTTTCAAGAAGAAATATGCACTAACTTATCTTCCAAGAAGCACCTTGTACTACTAAATAGATTTCCCTTTCACTCCCTTTTCACTAGAACTATTTATTAACTGGGTCATTTTCTCCATAGGTGTTATGGATGCTCAATGAATAGTAGCAGGAAAATATAAACAATCACTTAACATCTGTGAACCAACAATCCTAAACACACTCCCTATGTGTGTATATTTTAGCATGCAAGCATCAGTACAGTACATCAGGTATTTTCCAGTTCCTTTGGGACAAAATCCCACCAACGCCTATCAGCATGAATCCATGTGTTTCAAATGCGGCCAAATGATATTACAAGTGAAGAGCATCTGTACAGGGTGCACAGACTCAGACTTACAAGTCTCAGATTTGCGTTCATTTCACACTATATGTAGTACACTGTATCTGTGGAAACATTTCTGTTTAGAAAATACCAGACAGAAGTATGAGAAGCAGGAAGTTCAAGAAAAGAACAGTTTTCTGAGAGTGGGAAAAAAACCCAGATCGTATGAAACCTAAATTTACTTTTAGCACAGACAGCAACTGTCTCATTTGGGAGCAAGGAGACAAATCTTAAAATGAACAAAATAACTTCACATTTCCAAATCCAAGATGGTGATTTGGGGGGAAAAAGCCATTGAAAAGTTGCTGTGTTTTGAGGGAAGGACTGATCAGGACTTTGGACTTACCTTCAAAAGAAGGCTCAAGGCTATTAATGCTGTAAGGAATAAGGACGCTCTGTATATCTGGGAGTAAGTAAAGAAGTAAATGGGAAAGATTAGATTCTTTTGCACCTCCACACAGTTACACTATGGGCTTTTGTCTTTTTTTTTTTCTTTTTGGCATCTAGCCTCAATTATATCTTCTTTCAATGTGTTCCGTATGTTAGTTAAGCACTGTATGAATGTTTCTATCTATCATTTCGTAATTTGTTGCCACGCCATATATATTGTTAATCTGTGTAATATTTAGGTGGTTTTTTTACCTTTCTTCTCAAATGAATTTCTCAAGCAATTTAATCATGTTAGTTGCTCTTCTTTGATCTCTACTGTTCTTTTTCTCTCACTTCCATCTCCATACCAAGATGAGAAGTGTAATAAAGTGTTCTAGATGCAGTTGTAACAGACCAGATAGACAGTGACTAATACTTTAATGATTGATTACTTGATGTTTTGTCATAGAAAGCCAAAAAAATTGCATTGACCTTGGATTATTTTTCCCCCTGAAATATCACATTTAGAGCTGGAGGAGAATGTCAATACTCCCAGAAAATTTTCAAAAGTTTAATGTTTCTTTTTTAAGAACTGAGGCAAGTAGTTTTTTTTTTTAGAAAGGAACCAATAATCCTCCCCTACATTACTTTGTCAGTTGACATATTTCATTTTGACATTTTCGAAATGTTGAAATTTTAACTTTCTAAATGACAAATCAGCTATAATTAACTAACATTTTTACACGGAAAGCTAATCTATGTGTGTGTCTGTATGTGCATGTAAAAGGTCAAAACAGGATATTTTAATAATGCTGAAAGATTTAGGAAGCAATAAGATGTTGAAAATCACTTCTTCCCAGGACATTCATAGAATCAACAATTTGGCATATCTAAAAAAAATAAAACAATTCAGTGGAGATTGTCTAACCATCTTGAATCATACTGAAAATTCAGGTTTAATTATTGCTTTTTGTTTAAATATTGTTATTATCATTATCCATGTGTCATCTTACTACAGAATAGATATTTTAGATTTTTTTTCCAGTTAAACTTTGTGGATTTCAAATTTTCTTCTCAAATGCTTTTGCACTTTCTCGTTACATTTGTATTCTTTCTCATGGATGCTCACTACACTTTCAATTGCACATTTCATTAATATACTGTTTACTGTCAGTTTTAGATTGTTAATGAAGAGGTTTAATAGAACAAGAGCTGATTCTGATCCCTGTGGCAGTGTATGACACTTCATTTCATCTTGAAACATTGTTCATGGTTATTCTTCTTATTGCCTCTGTCAATTTTTTTCCACAAGTCTTCATGCCTATTTTGATCTGAACTAAATGTGTAAGACTTCTTCAGATGCTACATCAAGTATTTTACCAAAAAAAAGAGGAAAATCACTCCCCACCCCAAACCCCATATGTCTAGTTTGCTCTCTCTACCTCCTTCTACAGTTCTGGGGGGGAAAAAAAAAAAAAAAATTTGGCTTATTGTAGAATAGAATAAGCTTCAGCACTATATGCTGTTTGCTGATCATGGTTCCACTATTATTAGTGTGCTGCATATATAGGCAATGTAATTCCATGCACTTTGAATGACCCTGGAAACTAAGGGAAAGGCAACGTTTAAGAAATTATTGCCTAAATTTGATGTGGATGGAAGAAAACAGCACAAATCTAAAACTCAGTTTCAGAATTCTGTCTTCAGCAGCTGCTCAGCCACCCTAAATAGGTGTCTACCTCTTTGACAGACGTGGCCTGCAGCCTCTCTTTTGAAACAGGTGCAGACCCAGAACTCCTGGTCTCAATTATTTGTGTGTATTCTTGTTAGACCTTGACTAGAATTAAAATAAAGCTAAGAGTTAGACAGCCGGGGAACCTAACTCCTCTGAAAGGCTCAGCTTGTCAGCTGCTCTTAGCACAATCCTACTACATGCAGACCAGGATGACCTCTTTGAGGAGAAAGTATTGATAGCTTTTTCTATTATATTTTGGTTTTATGCTGAAGGATGCAGTCAGAAGGTTGTAAAGAACTTGTAAAAGAATTCATGTACTTGTTTAGGAAATAGGAACACTGAATTAGCGGTGTCTTTGTCTAGACTTTTAATTCCTAAAGGTGACTTTTTCAAGGAACATGCAGCAAAGCATGTTTAAGAAGAATGACTTAGTCACAAGCGATGTCTGGAGTCCAGAGAACACTGCTGTCACAGTCTGAGGACTGTGACTGCTGCCTGTATTCTTTTGTTCTCCTCCCTTCATAGTGGACAATGTTTCACAGTAGCCTAAAGTTAGGGAATCTAACTTTAGAATGAGAAGCAGTAGCTCAGTATCTGACAGGTACAAGGAGAAATTCAGCAGGTGTCTGACATTTTTAGTGTAAAATCAACCTTGATTGTTTACTATGATATGAAGAGGGGAACAGAAAAAATCTTTTATTACAAGAGAATAATTAGCTAAGTCCCGATGAATGTTAGGAATTACCTTCAGAACATGATCAATGCTTAAGAATCTCAAGTAGATGAAGGTATACAAAAGAAATATATTTGAATTGCATACTTCATCACAGACTTAACTTTAAGGTTCTTCATTTTGATTTGTTGGGTTTGCAGAACACCTGTTTTTACATAGTTCTTTAGAATTCATTGGTCACATCATCATCTGTTGCAAGCCAGCCATAGCTAATTTGGTCCCACTTGGCACAGAGTTTGAATCTGTAAGCAAACTTATTGAAACCAACAAAACACCTCAAAGGATCACTTTTTTTTTGATTGACGGTTCTGAACCTTTGACAGTGAATCAGAAAAGTGTGAGTCAGAAAGCAAGACTGACTGACATTAAGTCAGTTCAGTGTCTTTTTTAGCAGGAAGGGAAATAAGTAATTTCTATTTGTAAATCTGATTCAAAATTTCCTTTCATTTCAGTTTTTTTCAGTTTGCTGCGGTATTTATTTTCTTTTTTATTAATTTTTTAAAAATTATTTTAATGTCTGGTGTTTCCATGGCAAGGTTTTGGTATCGGGGGGGGGGGGGGGGGGGCCTACAGGTGTGGCTTCAATGAAAAGACACCAGGAGCTTCCACAGTGTTGGACACAGACAGTTCCAGCAAACTCCAAGGACCTATCACTGGCCAAAGCTGAGCCTATCAGTGATGCTGGTGGTGCCTCTGTGATAACATATTTAAGAAGGGGGAAAAATTATGTGCAACAGCGGCCAGAAGAGAAGAGTGAGAATATGTGAGAGAAACAACTCTGCAGACACCAAGGTGAGTGAAGAAGGAGGGGGAGGAGGTGCTCCAGGCACCAGAGAAATCTGTGGTGAAGACCATGCTGAGGCAGGCTGTCCCCCTGCAGCCCATGCAGGACCACAGTGGAGCAAGTATCCACCCTGCAGCCCATGGAGGACCACATGCCAGAGCAGGTGGATGTGCCCTGAAGGAAGACGAAGCCCTTAAAGAGCTCATGCTGGAGCAGACTCTTTGCAGGACTTGCGGCCCTGTGGAGAGGGGCAATCCATTACTGAAGAACTGTATCCTGTGGGAAGGACCCACACTAGAACAGTTCTTGAAGAACTGCTGCCCATGGGAGGTACCCACATTGGAGAAGTTTGTGAAAGACTGTCTCTCCTGGGTGGGACCCCATGCTGGAGTGGAGGAAGAGTGTTAGGAGGAAGAAGCAACAGAGACAATGCATCGCAGACTGACTGCAACCCTTATCTCCTCTGCTACTGTGCCACTCATGGGAAGGAGGTAGAGAAGTCAAGAGTAAAGTTGATCCTGAGAAGAAGGGAGGGATGGGGAGGAAGATATTTTTAGATTTGTTCATATTTCTCATTATAGAACTCTGCTTGATTAAATTAATTTCCCCAAGTCAAGTCTGTTAACTAGGAAGTGATGTCCCTGTCCTTATCTCGACCGACACGCTTTTTGTTGTATCTTCTCTCTCTGCCCTGTTCAGAAGGAGGAATGATAGAGCAGCTTGGTGGGCACCTTGCAGCTAGCCAAAGTCAACCCACCACATTTTGATATTAGGTATTTTTTGCTTCATTACTACAACAAATTTAAAGGAAAAAATGAACAACCACAAATTCTTCATAAATTTCCTCAAATTTCAATTTGTTCTGCAACCTGCTTCTATTACATAATTGTAATTATTAATTAATAAAACTTGTTAGTAAATCTTCTCTCTCAGTAGTCACCACAAACTACTCAGAACTAAAATGAAAGAAATTCTGAAATAGTTATGACATTTTTTTGAGCTTAGTGAAGTTTCTCATAACATCAGGTATCTGGTGAGTGGTTGGTAGTTCTGTGGAAACTTTACATTCTTTTCATATCTGTAGGTGTGTTTTTATTTTAAATGTATAAGAGTAATGTTTGGGTATTCTTATTATCTTTTTAAATATACACCATTTTTGAATACTTACAGAGTCTTTTGTTTCACAGTAAGCCTTTGAAGAGTTCTACTGTGGACTCTATGAAAAGTATTCCTTTGAAATATTGGCCTTTATTACTTTTCAATTTCATTGATTCCTTGTAGACCATCTTTGTATAGGGACACTGCATAAGATGGCCTTAGTTCCCTACAGCTTAATGCTAATTGTAGGATTGGCATAAGTAGGGGTGTGCTCAGTGAAGAAGCACAGCTAAATATGTGAATATATAATTTTTGGGATCAGGGCCTTAATAAGTATATTATATTGGTATTGGTATAATGGCAGTTTATTTTTAAAAGTATCCAAAAGGATGAAACAAACCACAAAATAAAGTACTACTTAGGGCACCTGAAGCTCTCAGCTACCCTCAATAAATATAGTAGGATGGATCTGGTAGTACTGGCATGATATGATCCTAACTTGGAATTAGAACAGTGTTGAAAATTTTTCCTTTATCACCATTCTTGAACCATCTTTTCACTGTCTACACAGAGAATAAGAAAAAAAAATTGGAGGGTAGAAAGGCTGTAAGGTAGAGTGTTGTGATTAATACTTAGAAGCATATTAGAGAAACAAAAACTTACAGAGACTGATATTTTCCCACTTTTCATTTTTATATGTTACATATTTCACTGCTTTATCAGCTTTTTGAAGAGTTTTGTGCAAAATATAGGAAAATTTTGTTGAATTTTTCTTTTTCTGAACACCTGAAAATTCCTTCTAAGAAGACATTAAAAAAGAATATTTGACTGCACCACAAAAGTTCTTTTTTAGAAAACATGATGTGCTTGAGTTATTATATGCAATTATTTACAGATGACAGAGTAATGATGTAATTTGATAAGAAAAAACCCCAAAATTCTGAACAAAGATCGAGAACATTTTCTTCATGCAGAGAATTGTAACTGTTAGTGCCACATAATGGTTTTCAACCTAGTTGAGCTGGAAAAATAGAAAAGGAAGCCACTGAATAATTCATTAGAATGCCTCTTGTGGAGTAATAGAATTTAAAGTGGGAAAGGACAAATATTTCTGCACCTTCTTGGTAGGAAGCTTTAAAGTAAATGTGTAATTTACTACATTTGTCTGCAATTTTGACCAACAATTCTTTGGTCAAAATACCCACCTTCAGTGAGAAAAATTTTAATAGTAATCCCTATAAAGTGAAAACCAGAGAAATTTCAAATACATCAAGGAGATCGTTGCAAAAATTTAGTGCATGTCACATCTATCAGTGCAGTATGAATATCACACTGATGGCGAGAGATATGGTAACTCTCTAAAAGACAAGAGTTGCCTAAAAACATTATTTTAATGAGAGTGCTGCTAAATTATTTATTTTTACCTCATTCAGGAACAGGCTTCTGAAGAAAAAACCCTTCTTGTTTTGTTGGGTTTTTTGGTTTTGGTTTTGTTTTTGTTTTTAATACTCTTTACTTTGTTGTATCTTTCCAGTGTAAGATCTTCAGGACGCGGGTTCCTCATCTATCCAATGCTGTGTAAACTGTTGTGTTATAAACCAGATGCTCAAAAGGAGTAAATCAGCACTGTGTCATTAAATTTCAGCTTTGTATTGCCAATTAACTGGAAGTAATTAACATGTTTAAATACTGAATGTCTGAATCTTCTTTTGGATGAGAAATATTTATAATTTATTGTATTGATGTACCACACTGTTTATTTGAATTCAATTTTTTGAGTTAGGAGTTCATGAACACCCTGAAGAAATGCATTTGTTGTGTCTAACCCTGCCTAATAGAACCCTACCCAGCAGTTGGAAAGAAATCCTTCTTGTTTCCTACAGAAGTCCTGGATCCACAGTCTTCATAACGCTTATGGCAGCCAAATACAAGGATTTCTTGTCTGCCCAAAAGCTTTTTGGTATTGCGATAGCAATATTGTTTGTATTGCATAGACAAACAATACTACTAAATAAATTAGCCACAATCAATACAAAATCTGGTAAGAATGTAGTAATACAGAGGTAAAGTACTTAATAACTGAATATATGTTACCTTCCCGCATGAGGATGAGCTATATAATTATTAACACAATGAGAACATTATGTTGTTTTAACTGCAATTTTGCAGACTAAAGGGCAATATTTTTTTGTTTAGTCAGAGCCTCTAGGCAGCCTTGCAAAATCTAAGTTACAAACCTGTGCAAGCTAAATATGATTCTCAGTTAAGATTCAGAACTACTAAGTCCTGGACAAGTCATGTGCAGTTCAGTTATGATTCGGAATACGTATAGCACCAATATTGTAACACCAAAATCTATGCTATACTCAGAAATGATTGTCATAAATGTTTGTAGAGACTTTGTTTTCACACTGACAAAAAAGGAGTTATTAAATTGCTGCCTTAAACTTCTAGTGGTTCAAAGGAAATGATTGGAATTTAAGGAACTACCATGTTTTCTGTTTTGTTTTACCTTCCTGCCTTTAAAATATGAGTGTTAGAGAGATGGTGTCTATCTTGTCTTTCATTCCTGGTTCCTGGCAGAATATCAGATGTCCTCAAGTTAATATTAATATGTCCTCAAGTTATTGTACTCTTCAGTATACAGTCTGAATTAGTAAGATCAATCTATTTAAACCTATTTAAGGGATTCATCCAGTCAGCTCTAATGTAAATTGTTACTAAATGTCTAAATAACCTTACTGCATTGAGAAACTTCTATTGTTGCTGTTGTTTTATTAAATATAATATCTGGTGATCAACAGATGATATTGCATGCACTATAAGTTATTTTTGGACAAGACCTGAACTTTCTACATAATGTTCTGGAAACAGTATGTTCCAAATGCTTGTTGAGGCACCATGAATAGATATTTTATATATGCTCAACTGTGACCGGAATTCTGATTTTCTATTGCAGATGCCACTGAATTCATATTCCTTTCATGTTTCTCAATACTTTGGGGTAGATTTATAAGACTTTGACATGTAATATGTCATATTCATGAGAAATCACTTCAAATTATTCTTTAGAATTTCCACTGTCCTCATGCTCACTACTCTTTTTCTGATCATTCACAACTGTACAGCACTATATTCTAAAACCGATGTGCTCGAAATTCTGATACAACTGTTGCAGCTTACAGTTACTCCTTTAGTATAGTCCCACACTGCTTTGCCCTTCAGTAACTTATTAGACACATCAGAACACTATTTCCAATATCCACTAAAGCATTCACCTAACTGCTAGTTGTTACTGATTTGACAGTTGTTTGGTTTTGTCAGTGACCAATAAATTAATTGATCACTTTTGTTAATAGAATTAAACTATCATTTAAGAAAATGTCAGATTTCCTTTCATAATACAAAAAATTAGGATAAGGTTTGGCTTTAGTTGTTGTGATTATATAAAAAACATAGTAAACCAATTAAGAGATTGACTGCCTCAGCAAAGAATAAAAAAGGAGTGGTTTTTCTTGGGAGAACGGATGTTATCATTATTATATTTGATTAACATTGTGTTTTACCCAAAAAGTGAGAGTTCTAAACATAAATAAGAAGTTTTTGTCTGCTAGTTCACACTTTCTTCCAGCTCAAGTATAAGTGGATACTAAAGCTACTTAGTCTTCCAGATTAATTTTATTATTCATGTATGAGTAAAAGAATCTAAATCATCAAAGCAAAACAAGCTTATAATTCTCCAAAGTGCTCATGGTGTTGCCCAGGACTAGAAGGAAAATGAGTCGGTTTCAAGTTGAAGACGTCCTTTGAATTTCTGATAATCTTTCACTAGCTTTTTAACAGCATGTTTGTATTAGTTTCTAATACAGCAAGGTAGTTGCTTTTCTGTGTTCTAGAAGTGTACACTTTGTTGATCTAAGAATAAGGGAATTAATTCAGACAAAATGTTTCTGCATATCTAGAGTCAGTCTTAATTACATTAATAATCAGATTAGAGGGTATTTTTAAACATTTCAATGTGCAGAAACATTTTTTTACTCCTTTAGGTTGAATATTTTTTATACTTACTCAATATTACTTCAATATACTTACTTCAATATTTTAGGTGAATGCAACTAGATTATTTATGTCTTCATTAATCTATTTCATACTGTAAATACTTGTACATAAAATCCAGAACAAAGAAAAATGTTTCCATTTGCTATACCCTTATTCACAGCTAATACTATTTATTATATGGTAAGCCTCCATATTGTCTCAGTTCTCTGCATTAGTAAGTGATGATACACTTTTCACGTTGATACAGCAAGAGACCTCTATCACTAAGCTTTCAGCAGATGTTTTCCGATTTTTAGCTTATAAGTGGTATTTTCTCACAATTGTAAAGTAAAAAAAGAAAGAATGGGATGCATTGGTGTGGAATAAATCACATCCATCATTCACAGTTGCCCTAAAAACTGCTGTTCAATATAAGAAAGGTAATTTTTGATTGTTCCATTAACTCCATCAATTGGCAAGTCATGGTAAACAGGCACAGAACAAACCATGTGGTAAACGTAACAGTGAATTTCAAACAATGATTAGATTCTGTAACATTTAGACTTCGCTCTGCATTTCAAATATGACAAGAGGCTTATAGAACTAAACATTGGAACACGCTTAATCAAATATAAAACAGAGAATTATAAATTTAATTCCTAGAAATAGGCAAACTAAAAATTTATGTTAAATTTAAAGAATTGTTTGTAGATGATTTTGAATCATTTTTGCTGCTTTTATACAGAGCTAACTTATATGTGAGGAACCATGCAGTCAGGGAGGTGTTTCTTACCATGACAAGCTATATAATTTGTTTAAGTTATGAGAAAGCATCTGTTAGCACAGCCACAATCTTCATTTTTCAAGTTTAGCAGAATAATTCACTAAATCCTTCTAGGGAACTACTTCATTCATCCCATCCCTAGAAATTTTTCTCCAATTTAGCATTGTGAATTACTTTCCTACCTATTACTATTGATAACTGATAACTGTTGTATAAGGTGCAGAATCTGAAAATATGTAAGGCATGTGGTCTGTCAGTGTTTTTTCTCTCTGTTCATTAGACAAAAAGAAGTGAATGTTCAGGATAATAATATAAAACCATAATACAAGGTATTAGAATAAGAAAGGTAGTAAGAGTGAGCATTAGATGAGGAGGTAGGGTGTGATGATGAGGTAAGACTGTCTATACTGACCCTTGAACTAGGAGAGGCTACGAGAGACAATGAAATTAATTATGCTTAGATGGAGCTCATATTACCAAGTACTGTTTTTTTTTTCCTTTTTTTTTTTTTTTTAAGGGAGAGAGGTTGGAATGTGAATACTCAAAAAAAAAAAAAAAAGGGGGGGTTGGGGAGGAAAAAAGGGTATTCTGTCCCAGTTGATTGAATCTTTCTCGCCCTTCCTCGGAAACTGAATAGTAGCTTCAACATCTTTGCTACAGCTATAACAAGCAGAGCTTAGCAAGTCCCTGAGATGAACTTTTTCAGTGTATATTTCTCACCATCTCACCACAGACAGAACCATTGAATTTACTATACTGCCAGTTAACTAGGTCTTGAGTAATGAAAGGTATCTACCAGAAAATAATCCTGAACAACAAATTACTTTCACTCTTGACCTTGTACAGAATTGATTCTATTTCTCAAATTATAAAAGGTCCCTGTGCTGTAGTACATTATGTACTCTTCCCAGTATATCTGGGACATACCTTTTCTGCAAACCAACAGTGCTCATAGCTGAACAACCATTTCAAAGCATTCGTGATTCTTATTATTATTATCAGAGTTTGTTTAACTGTCAAAAGGACTCCGCCTCATATTGTCTTTGCCTTGCATAAGTAGAAAGAGTGCAATAGTAAAATAGGCTTTTACTTCCTTTTATATTTTAAGAAACCACTTTACCTCTGAGTAGATTGATCCATACTTAGAATACACTGTTGTATTTTCTTAATGGAAACCTGTTTAATCTCTCCAAAAGAAGTTCCCATATTTTTTATGTCTTTTATGCAGCTACTGCCAAGTACCAAGCCACTAAAGGGCACCGTTCAAATGAAATTATACTAAAGATCATGTTGTGTATCTATTACACCATTTAGTTTAAAAAAATGTAAACCCATGTTGACTGTGCGGCACACTGCGGTCTTTCACATTTTAACAAACATTTGTGTCGGAAAAGAATTACAATATTCGTAAATGTTTGAAAACATTTCTGGCATCAAAATGCAAATGCTTCCTTCAATGTATCTAGTAATCTTTTCTTCTTTTCTTTTTATTTTAAAGCAAATTGTAATTAAAATACAACAGCAAAACATGAGTCAATGTCAGCCTATGAAAACAATAGGGTTGATGTTGCCTTTGACAATCTTCATCTTTCCTGAAACATTGCTGGAAAAGACAGAAAGCACCAATTTCAAGTAGGACTTTTTAATTCTCCTTGTCATATAAGTGGATGGATTTCATCACAACGTTTCATCTGTAATTTCCATACTTTATTCTTTGACAGCTTTATAATACGCACTTTTCTTCCCAAACTGTAGAACAAATTGAATATAGAAAATATTACTGTAAAAACAGAATAATTTTACTCTGCTTTTAGCAATTTGAACAATTCTACCAGTTTTGAAAAAGATGCAAAAAATAAATAGGGAAGAAGAACAATAATCAGTGGTTAAGAAAATTAGAATAGTAATTTTAAAAGTGTTTTTGTTATGAATAATTATAGGTAAAAATAAACAACTACATGTAATAATAAATAATGCCCAGTGTGTGTTAAAAACATCTGTAAGAAGTTTAAGGGGTTTTTATTGTATCTACAAGATGTTTAACACAAAAAGGAAAAGCAATTCAGGCAGAAAAAGTCACACTCAATTTACTGCTGAATGTATCGCCCAATGTCTTTGAGTTGTGGTCTTTCCTCTTTCAGCTCCTATGAATCTTGCATTCACATAATGGCTCAGCTTAGGCAGCAAAATATGGGATGATTTTCCTTGAAAAGAAGAGCTGTGCATTAAAACCCTTAATATTAAGAATAACTGAAGCCCAGTTTTCCTCTTTCCTTTGGGAATCCATTTGCCATTTAGCTCATACAGGTAGTAGATCTTGAAATTTTTTCCTTCAATGCCTAATTAGAAGCTAGATATATATGTTCAAATTCAGGTTAAAGTCAGATTTCTGGGAACATTTCACCTTTTACTTTATATTCTGCCTAAAGTGAGTCCTATGCTTAAGGCACCTATCCCTTTTCAGTTGAGAATAAAGATTCTGAACTCCATCCTTGCAAAGAAAAGCACAACGTTTAGACATTTCAGTGCTAAGCATCATAATGTTCTTATGTATTTTTTAGAACTTTACCATCGCACCTTATGTTAAAGCACATTTAGAGGTAGTAAGTAACATGCTTCCAAAAGCATTGATGCCACCCTCAGTAAACATGCAGATTTATCCCAGGTGTGACTTTCGTTTTTCTAGGAAGTCAGTTCCATACTCCTTTAACCATTTTTCCCATTGTTGCACAAAATTTACTTTCACCTCCTATGGGAATCAGCTCAAGATTTCCAATTACTTTAACGTCAGTGAACAAGGCTGCACCTATCAGATAGTATTAACCAAAAAAACCTTTTTTATTTCTTATATCAAATATTCTATTATTTTTTTAGGGGAAATGTTAACTCTTTATGTTAAGGTTTTCTCTTACCGTTTTAGGTAGCATTTTCAAAATACAACTTTTTTTTACACTCACAAAACTATCTCTGGGAACACCTGCAATAAACTCAGTATTTACAGGTACTTTCAGATCTCAGCTGAGACTTTTCTTCTAGCATTTAAGTGTTAAAACATTGGTATTGAAGGTGCAAGTCTGTCCTTGCTGTGTCTGCAAATTCTGTTAAAGTACAGGCCAGATGAGCTTGGCATTTTTAAGGTGGCTATTTAGAGGAGTAATTCCTTATTCTTTTTTCTGCAGGATAGATACTCATGGTGGTGCCTCACACAGCTATCACATGGCCTGGGTGGGAGCTGTATAAAAGGTGCAAAAATGTGTCACTGGTACGACCGGTGTAAAGCTATCAATTACAGGAGAGACAAGACCAGCAGTGGAACAAGCACTGTGTCACGGCGCATCCTTGGCAGAGAGATGACTTTTAACAGCCTAGGTAAGTCATGTCATTGCACATGTCATCAGGAGTCATAACAATGTCATCTATTTAACTGACAAACCTCCAACTGCTTGCTGAACATTTAAGCAAGGTGAATACAACTATGTCAACAAGGAAAAGGGCTGTCATTTGACAAACTGATTTTCCTACCTGAAAAAGACATATGAAATGTATCAAAATGAATGTTTGCTGCAGATAACTTATAGCTCTCTGGGATGTGTATAAAATGTGACAATTTTATGCTGCACCCTTCCTTCTTTTTATGTCTCCATCCGTCAGAGCAGGGGTCACCTATCTTTCACAGATGGCACACCAAGCTGTATTTTTCTTTCCTCAATTAGAATTTAAACACACCACTAACAAGTGAACAGAAGCTTTCAGAGGCTGACTCTGAGTCAAAAAACTCTTGATGATACACAAATATTTTGTCTATGTGTGAGGCAAGATATCTCGTTTCCCAATAATGTAGGTATTCAGGCAAATACTGTGTTTCAGAGATGTTTCTCTCATCTATCATTCACGTCCCAGATAAGTGCTGCTCACTTAACTTTAGTAAATGAGTGTAATGGCTTTGCCACTGTACTATCTGTGTATTTTAACTGTAAAATAAAAGAGATTTTCAAAGTAAGAGCTCCATGGCATTGATGTCTCTAAGTAATTGATAATGTTACTGAATAGTTTTCTACAATATATGAAATATCTACTTCCATAGACTAATCACTTCTACCTTAAGACATACAGGCTGAGCCAAGAAAACAGCCAGTCTAGACAGATACATTTTTTCTGCATATAAGAATTGCTATGAAAAATGATTTTGTAAAAAACCACCACCACTATATACATATTTCTACATATATCTTATAGATGCATTTATATGAGTATCTTTATATTTAATTTTCCGGCAGTGAACACAAAGGACACAATAAAATGTGTTTTTCCTCTTTTACCCCCACATGTCAGTCAACCTGGTACAGAATTCTAATGCTTTTCTTATAAACTCAGTAATGTAATTCTAAAAAGCACAATAACAAGTATGAACTATGCACAACACTGCTAATGCAATCACTTGTAAAAACAGAGGTGAAGAGTGATTTCTGTCAGTACATCTCCTACGAGACACCTAAGGAAGATGAAAACCTAAATAAAACCCCTTGGCTTTTGATTTACAGCAAGTTATTTTTCCTAGTTAGGACCTGGTAAGGTCTCTACATGCACCTTCAAACCTTTTAGGTCCCTGAGCTGTTGTCAGAGCTGTAGGAAGGAAGCATTAGGACATTCCCAGGGCAGAGGAAGACTCACTTAGACATTGTTTAAACTAACAGGATTTGAGACTTCCAACCCTTGGACCATCAACAGTTGGACTTGATGATCTTAAAGGTCTCTTCCAACCAAAACAATTCTGTGATTCTGGGTATATCTGAGAGTGACGAGGGAGCTGGCCATTGTCATTGCAAAGCCCCTATCCTTTCTGAAAGATCATAGTAACCGGGGAGGTTCCTCAAGACTTGAAAAAGAAAAATATCACCCCAATCTTCAAGAAGGGCAATATGAAGGATTAGGGGAATTACAGGAGTAACCTTAGTCTCTGGGAAGATTAATCACAGAAAAATCCTCCTGTAAATAATTTCTGAGCCAATAAAGGGCATGAAGGTGATTAGGAACAGCTGGTATGGATTTACCTAGGCCAGGTCAAGTCTGAAGCTATGTGGTAGCTTAACATGGTGGGATAACTGGCTCAGTGGACAAGTGGAAAACATTGGATACCCTTTACCTTGGTTTAAACATGGCTTTCACCATGGTGTCTCATCATATTCTTATATCCAGACTGGTGAGATGTGGACTACAAGCTGCAGTAGAAAACTGGTTGGACCACTGGACTCAGAGATGTGTTATCTGGTTGGTGGCAAGTTAGTAGTGACATCCTTCAGACTGTTAACATCTGTATTAATGGTCTGGAATATAAGACCAAACACACCATCAGTGAGTCTGCAGATGATGCTAAATTGGGGGAAGTAGCTAATACACTGGAGTGTATGGCTAGTATTCAAAGGGATCAAAACTGCTGGAGAAGTGGGCAGAAGGAAACATGTAGTTCAACAAAAGCTAATGTAAAATCTCGCAGTTGGGACAGAATAATGCCACACAAGAGAAAAGGCTGGGGACCTACCAGACAGAAATTAGCTTTGCAGGAAAGAAGCCAGAATCCAGGTTGTCAAGTTGAATGTAACTCAACAGAGCACCCTTGCAGAGGGCTATGAGATCATGTAGAAAAAGAGTTCTTCTTCAAATGCGGGGTAAAAAACCCCATGTATTAAATGAAACTTAAAAAAAAAAAATACTGCATTTCAGACTAGCAAAATAAAATAGGTAAAGCTCCCATTTCTTTGTCAGAAACTTAACTGGATTAATTCAGCAAAATCATTTATAACTGCTTATTTGTACATAAAACAAAGGCAATATACACTCTATATGTATGAGTATTTCATCCAGAATAAATAAATAACATAATATAACACAACAGAACACAACAGAACAGAACATAATTACATATCTGGTTGTATATAAACAATGTCTTTGGGATTTTTCAGGAAAAGGGTATGTTCCCCTAACTAAATAATTTAAGAATGGAATCCACAGTAATTGTATTTGTCTTCAGTGGAATGACAATTTCTACTTTAAAGAAGAAACACTAACAAAGAATGATTTTTTGTAAATACAACTATCCAAAGAGACAATCCAAAGCAGGCAGTAATGTATTGTTCTAGGATGCTACCACTTTGATATACAAGTGTAAAATGATCCTAGAGATTTGGAGATTTCAGCCTGAAAATGAGTATCATGATCTGGACTCGGGCTCATAACTTCCATATTAATGAGAAAATTTCACTCTTTTGCGAAGAAGTGAGCATCCCATCCACATCTGTGGATCCTAATAACATGCTGATTTTCTCCATCACATATTTGCAAGTGAGAACTGAATTTTCAAATTAATTGTAAAAGAAAGGATGTTACCATTGGATTATCCCCTCTGGCAGTACAGGTATGAGACTATTGAGAAAGGTAGTATGCTTCTGCCTTGGCAGAATATTTAGGAGACTGTTAGCTGTGGTTAGCCTATAAACCTAAATTTTTTGTGAGAAATTGACTCATAGTTAGCATCAGTCCTATACACTGAGCTATCATTTAAAAGATAATAGAACAGACAACAGAATCACTTAACGCAACCATTGCAAAAACTGAGGTGGTTGTATGCTTTCTTTGTTTCTTTTTCTTTTTTTTTTTTTTCCAGTGCAAATTGTATAGTGTTCACACTAATTTAGTATGAGGTTAATTTCCTAAGTAAGAATACACAGAAATCAGAGATGTTTAAGAATTTTGTACCCTGGGAAGAATGAAGATGGAGGCACAGTGGAGTAAAGCATTTTAGTAATATTGCATAGGTGTAAGAAAATGCTAAATTAGTAAATTGAGATTCTAGTGCTAAGGAATGTTTTTATTGTTGAAAAGACATATTTAACATGCTATAAATTAATAATTGATCAATATTAACACTATCCAGCAATATGAATATCTTCAAAACCATGCGGATGGGAATTATGTGTGTATGTGTACAGTTTGGAGACCTAAAATCTGTAGAGGAGATATATGACTATCAGCGTGGCTCTTTTCTCATTTCTACTTAGCTCTGTGGTGCCTTTATCACCTGTTAGCTGGTCAGTTATCTCTTAGTGTAAATAAGTTTACATTTGCAATTTCTGTGGACATTTACAGGTAAATTGCCCTAACAAGGGTGGAAGGGCAAAAGCAGACTGGTGGAAATGTGATTCAGAAGGTATTTATTTCAAGGCCCAGTGTTGCGTTATTGCAATACACAGACTATCAGCCTCAGCATTTGTCACCTGTTGGCCAAGGCCGGCTAATTACGGGATGAACTCTCTCTAATTAGCCCCATCCGTTTTGCAGGAGAAAGGGTTAAGAAGAGATGAGAAGAAAGAAAAACAGTTTGTGAGGCTTCTGTTAAGTCTGGAGAACTAAACTGGCTTTTAATACTAATATACAGATGTTATATACAGAACAACAAACAAGGTATTAACAAGTCTATACAGGATTGGAATGGGTGCGGGGGGGGGGGGGGGAAGGGGGGGCACTCAAACTGCGATATAGCCACCTCTCTGTTCAGCGGTGGCAGCAGGAGCAGCTGCAGAGCCGGCAGAGCACGTGGCAATGGTGACAGCACGTGGCTGGCAGCGGCGGTCTGGTCACGGCGGTCCATGTGCAGGCAGGGCTGGCGAAACGATGGCAGCAGCCCCCGTTCTGCAGCCGCAGCGTGGCCGTGGAGCAAAGCGATCGATGTTAGCAGCTGCACCAGGCACACCGGGCAGCCGCAGCAAGCGGTGGCACGGGGCAGCTCCGAGGCAGACCAGCGGTAGAGACCACGCAGGCGCCGAGCAACAGCGAGAGCAGGGGGACTGGAGCCATTCACACGCGAGCAAAAAGGGGGCGCAGTTTCGTCTGCACATTGTTTTTAAAGAAGCACCGAGCCCGCCAAAATCTCCGCAGCCAGTGAGATGCGCTGACGTACACGGGAGGAGTACACCTCTGGGGGTTTGATGTGTCCGTCACAAACCAACCAACCCTGTTTGCCTTAAACCAGGACAGCACTGCAATGACTTTAAAAACTCAGCTGCTGTTTAATACAGCTCGTACATAGCACAATTATCTGTTTCAGCAAGTTGTGCAAGATTTCTCACTTTCTGGCTTGAAAATCTGGATTGCGAGATATTGTATCACTAAAAAGTAAAAAATAATTTAAATATCTCAGCATATGAAATATATTTATCATGCAGGATCAATTGATACTTTTATAATTTATTACAATACCTATCAGTAATAATAGCTAATTAACCAACGTGCATAGTGAGCCTGGAAGCTGGTAAGGAAGATAAGATAAATGTGCCTTATGCCATATAACTGTGATTTCTTCACAGCCCCTCTTCCGGAGGGGCTTTTTTCAAAAGGCATCATTTAAATTTTCTAAAACTTAATGCAACCTTTTTTTTCTGTTGTGAAGAGTTAACTCAGGACATCCTCCCTAAAAAGGAACAGCAAAATTACTGAAATAATCCCTGATTAGTTTTGTTGAGGGGACCACGATGATTGCCTAGAAAAGTGCCTACATCATGGGGAGTCCTGGGGAGTCTTCAGAATTTAAGTTGTGGGTTGTTTCTTTTTCTCCTGTCTCTTCGTCTGTTTTCTATAAGTGATCATTTCCTGAAAGGTGGTAACTAAGTACAAAAGCATAGCCTGAAACTATGTGTAAAAAAATCCCTCATTTGTACGGTTACCATCAAAATATTTTAATTTTCTGCCTCAGCAGCACACAAATCTTCATGGTTGTCATCTGAATTAGGATGGTCTGCCTGGTGCAAACAAGTTCGCACCAGATGTTGTTGAGTCATTAAAGATCTTCTTGCATCCGTGGACTTGTATAAGACAAGCCTGAGGTCACAAACCGCATGTTCCTAAATATTTCACAAGGATATTTCTAGCTGTTTATCACTAGAGAGTAGATGTGGCCATTTGAAATATTTGGCCTTTTTCAATACTTGTAGTATTTTTTTGTATTTTCCCTATAAAGCAAGAATTTCCTTTTCTAAGACGTGTCTCCAGACAGTTGCTGTTTCAAAGTGGAATGACTGATGCTTATTATCTCTGGATGACATTCCCAAATTTCTTGTTGAAACATCAGTATTCAGGAAAAAGTGGTTCCACTGTAAGCAAAACTTCACAGGTGCTGTTATAGGATTTTGTGGAGATAGAAAATATACAGGCCGGGTGACAAAGAGCTATGAAAAAAGAGATACCACAGAGGGTTCTATCCAAAAGAAAATGGGTAGAAAATTTCCTCAGAAGTTTTACCACTTCACAGGTACTGTGCACTCTTGCTAAGCTACTGATTCTAGTTACTTTTTAATTCTTATTACAAATACTTTTAAGGAAGAATATCTCTAATTCACAGTTTACTATGTGTGTAAGCAAACTTAAATAAAAGCCCCTAACAATGAAACTATAAACTACACCGCCTGTTAACGTGCTTTAGTTTCTGCAGTATGTGTATATGACAGTTGGATAGAGTGAACATGGTCACTATTGTAAAAACAGTTAAGATTCATGGTAACTTCCAGCTTACTTTGGAAGCTTGTTTTAAGTTATACACTGAGCAAAGCCTCATGCTATAATAACTCCTCACTGCCTGAGCTACCCAGAACAGAAAGTCCGTATGGAAACTTGACTTTGTGGCAAACATGAAGCATTTGAATAAATGTGTCATAAACCAGTGCTGAAGTGTGTTTCTTGACATGGATGGTATGGTCACTATTTCTAAAACAATGCATATAAATAGTGTATAAAGAACTAAATTTTCTTAATAGTAATAAAAAAAGCAAAACCTGGTCTGACTGAGTTTTGGAAGATACATTCAGATACCTAAAATGAGAAAGCCATCTACTACAGATCCAAGATAGTTTACAATTCTTCAACTCAAAACAAACAAACAAACAAACAAAAAACCAAACCAAAAAAACCCCACCCAAACAAAAAAAAAAAAAAACCAAAACAAAAACAAAACCCAATTACAGTGCAAACACCTTTTGGAAATAGTATCAACTGAGACAGGTGGGTGATATATAGCTCCGAGGGCTGTTTTCTATTTTGGGATGTAAGTTTTAGGTTCAGACTAAGCTTAGACTGCAGAAGCTCACACTTGTACGTTTACATGGTGGGAGCTTGGGACCATGATAACACATATTGTGAAGCACAGATATTTACACATACATGTCTACACACAGTAATTTATACTGCTTAGGATTCTGATTGATAACTTTCATGATTCAATAATCATTGACTAGCTCTAGAAGGCCACGTCAGATCTCAGAACCGCTGGCTCTGTGAATGGAAGAGTATTTCGAATACATCTCAAAGCAGAGCACTTTCACATCATCTTAAGTACTCCTGTGAGAGAAAATATTTTTAGTTCTGGAAACAAAATATACTCTTTAATGGAAAAAGTATATATCTTTAAAGTCACAAACTGTCACTCACTGAGGGAAAGAATACTGGATTCATGTATTCAAAATCACTCACAGGTGTGAAAAATAAGCCTTCTAGCTGACTGACAGACTGCCTGTAAACAGAAGACAATTAAGGAGAGATGTGTTCTTTACATGTTTTGCTTAGATTGTTTCTTAAAAAACTTCAAAAGTGACTAAAAAAGCTTAGCAAATACTTTTGGACTCATATATTTTATTTCATTTCAAATTGACTTTTTATGATTTTTTTCACATGATAAGGAATTTTTATTTGTCCAATTCATACAACTTCCCTGCATTTCTGCAATCCTTTGAAGACAGTACAGTGAAAGTAGAATTGGACTGGTCAACTTCCTACTTGAATATGCTGACTGTGTACCCATTCAAGACAGACATCTGTAGTTGTACCACTGCAATATATTCTAGTATAAATATTGCATAATGGGTATGAAAGTGTATTTGATATCTTTGAAGGAAAGAAAAGTAGAATGATGCACTCATGCATTTTCTTCCCATCTTCAAATGTACAGAACACTGCATTGGCTCATAGCTTCCTGTCAAGAAATTTGCCCTATTTAAAGACTTTTATTATTCTCTTATTTTACTGGAGCCATTTAAAAGAACATGATATTTATCACGTACAATGTATTTCTTTGTTATTTGTATAGTGACCCCTCTCCCACACAATGCATGCTGAACAACTATTGATCTTAAACTTTATGTATCTTCTCATTTTGACAATTTTCTTTCAAGGGGTTTCATTGCTGATCCTGTTAGGCAAAAAAAGAATCAGCATAATACAGTTCATACTTGAAAATTGTGCGTGGTAAAATGTAGTTGTCATTTTTCTATTTTAATTATCCTTCACCGCTGAAAGATTAGAGAATAAAAATCTATTGAATGTTCTCTGTTAGACTGGTGCACAAGAATTTGCTACTGATCAAGGATCTGATCCACCTCCCTTTAAAATGGGAAATGGGAAAAAAAAAAGTTAAAGCATTGTATTAATTTAACAGGAAATGTTTTATATTATATATTGTTGCTAAGTATATATAGGGCAAAAAATTAAATTAAAATAGTTAAATGAAGTTAGCTAGGAGTAGTGATGCCATGTGATTTTAAAGAGATCCTTCTTACAGTTTCACTCAGCATCAAACTCAGTGTCTGTCAGAAGATTTCAGGCAAGCTACACCAAAACAGCTTATCAAATGGTTTTGGACCTTAGAAATATCAGAGACCCTGCTAATGTCAAAGTTATAGGAATAAGCCCTACATGTATAGTGGAGTAGAATTATGTGTTATGTTGAATTTTATTTTTTTTCCTCTGCCATAAATTCTGATCTTTATTTTTGGATGGAATTTCTTTCAACCTTGTGTACTTAATGGACTTTTATTCATTAGAAACAATCTAGTTCCAAAATCCTGATCTTGATTTATAAAGGACTGCTTAAGAAATAACTAATCTAAGTAACGTGGTTTCATGATTTTTTTATCTAATTTCTTCCCCTGAGTTTCATACAGGTCACTAATAAAATATTAAGTCTTGACTCTAGCCATGGTTATTAATCTGAAGAAAAAAACACTACAAATCCAGCCCATTTATATTTTGCTATTAAACTTTGAGAGTTGTAAAAGAGTTACTAGATAATTTATTGGGGAGTGACTGAAACTGGAAGAGGCAATAAGCAGAATGAATTATTAATTTGCAAGTTTATGATAAAGCAGCTACGTTTCAGCTGCTCTTCTGTACTGAGTTGGTACTGACTTACTGATTTAATGTGTTATCAGTACTGAATGCTGATATATGGAGATCAGTCGTCTGAAAAATAATGTATCTATTATGATTAATGGGAACGTCATTGATTATTGTAAACAGAGGATATATTATGCTTAGTAGTGGTCCATTTGAGACGATAAATGTTCTAGTACTCAGCTGTACCTCATCATTAGAAGGCAGATTAGCTTAATAGAATATATGTTAATCACTCCACTTTAACTCCACCATCACTAAAGTAGTTTAAAGTGACCAAAAATCTGTATCATACTTGCTAGATAAATGATAGCAAAATACTAGAACCTTTAATTTTTTGTAGGGAATGTATGCATACATTCAGGTGCATGTAAATAAATTAAATATATACAAACATATGTATGTTGAGAGTAGTACCTATTTTTCAGTTAACAATTTATTTCTGAGTGTATGCTATTTCTTAAACAATTAAATGTGGTAGCTATCAAAAAGCAGCAGCCTTCAAATAGCTTAATAGCCACGTGAATCCAGTGACACAGAGGATGTCTGACCAAATGCTCTTCCCTCCTGTGACCTTGCACATTATATAAATAATATCATGCAATTGTTCTTTCAAACAGTCTATCCAAACTAAAACATAATCAAAGTTTGGTAAAGATATGATTGTCTTGGGAATTTATAGAAATACAGTCTTTGCCTGTATTAAACAGTGTGTTGCTCAGTTCTTCAAACCCAAACACACAGAGCTGCTGAAATTTATCAGCCTGAAAGCCAAATGAATCCCTAGGTTTTGTTCTTTCCATGTTAAAGATCCTTGATTTGATTCATGTTAGATTTTCATTTAATGGTTTGAAGGAATAAAAGAGGGAGGTGCACCAGACAATGGACATCATTCATTGCTCTGACAAATATAACTCCTGAAATAAATGAATAGCTTTTACATTGAACCCTGATGCACCTGGTTGCATTTTGACTTTGTATTGCCCTTCTGATGTTTAACAACGAAATCTCTCTGTCTTTCTTATATGGCTCACTTTTTAAAATAAAAAATAGAAAAATAGAATTACTGGTATTAAACTGTACCCCTTGGTTTTTTTTGTTTTTTCTTCTTTTGGTATCTTCTGTTATTTCCATAATGGCTGTTCTGGAAGTGTTTTATTTTCATTTGTTAATCAAGCATTGGAATGCAGCACAAGTATCATAAACAAAAAATTAATTACAGGCTACATTTTATCTCCTTTCAGGAGTGTTTTTGTTATGTAAAATGCTCAATTACATTTGCACTTTTTTTGCAGAATGATGAGCTATTGTGTAGCAATTCTTTGGTTGTTTAGTGATATAATTTCCTAACAGCTAATAAAGGAACATTCAACAACTGAACCAGGCAATCAATTTAGATAGGAGCATCCCAATTATTTGCACATTTTTGGCAGGTAGGCAGCTGTGTAGGTTGCTTGTTGCCTTCTGGCTTTGATAATATTTATTTAAACCCTTTGTTAGTCTCTCCCTTTCCTGGTAGTCCATTGTCTTTTTCTTTTTCTGCCTACTCATCCATAATGAGCTTCGTTGATGTACACAAAGCGTGTTGAAATCCAGACTTAAAAGCAGTAAAAATTAAGAAGTTTATTTTATTAGTCTGCCTCACATGCCTGTTTGTTATCCTTTACTGATCTGTATTCCAATACTAAGCCTTGTCTACCCAAATTCGTGAAACAGGTCTTGTTTAGGTCTTTGCTCTCATTTTTGCAATTTCTCTCCTTCCTTGGTAATAAGGAGCCTAACACTTCTGATTCCATGGGTGTGACAAATGTTATCGATTTTTTTTTTTAACCAAGCTCATATTTGTCATGCTATATTTAAACCATGTACATCAAATGTCTTATTATCTTGTCTCTTGACCAGTTTCAGCAGCAAGATACATTCTTTTTAAGTTTGATGGTGAAGGGAGAAATACAGACAACCTGGATTTATGATCAACTTACTTAGTTTTCAACTTTTATCACACGTATCATTGCTTAATATTAGTTTCCTTATTATTCTAGAGGAATTATAAACACTGAAGGTTTGAAAAGCTGTCTTTTCTAGTAGGTACAAAGAAAAACATACAGATTCCCCTTAGACCAAAGCAATCTGCAAAAAGCCTTGCTCTCACAGGGAGCCTAACTTTATGTATTATAAAAGACACTATGGTCCTTAAAGTAATTTATCAACCAAAAAATCAGGAGAGTTCTGAATCCATTCTGCCTATACCTAGACACCTTACTGAGGTTCAGAAATTAGCATGTATTGTCCTTGTGTAGTATAGAGAAACAGACATTTCTAGAAAGCTTTCTGCAACTAGAACATTTTTTGTTTGACTGGGTTTCCTTTTCCTACACCACATTTAGGAATTAAATATTGACTATGGTGGTTCACGATAGGATATAGATTCAAGAGGTTTAGATGTATTTAATTCTATCCTCCAAGTTCCTGCTTGGCATCATATTGAGGAACTTCTTTGTAGAATTCATTTTAACATGGCATCTAAACTGGTAAAGATTATGTGAGCTTTCTATGTATTTTGTAATTTAGAATAAGGATGCTGATATTAGAAAGTAATTTATATTATAAATAAAAAAAGGATTAATGTACTTCCAGTGGCAAAGCAAACATAATATAGGTGTTAACTAATGCATTCAAAAGAGGGGTGGAAAGAGACACTTTATTTCTTCATTCTGAATATTCTCAACTCTTTTGTTCCCAAGTAAGCATAAAAATAAAATTTAAAAAAAAAGGAATCCAATGCTAAAATAATCCAGTGGCAGAATTTCAGTTATATATGGTAGATATGTAGCATAACTCTTGCTAGGATTTGATTCAGCTGCAACAAATGCCATACAACAGGTCAAATCCTGTTATAAACTTCTTATTTTGAGTGAATTTACTTTGGATTTGCTCTCATTTAACTGACAAAATCCAACAATACAGTATAATAGCATTTAACAACAATAACAACATATAATATATAACATAGTAACAACATACAACAACTTACAAAAGAAATGCCACAAGTATTCTGACATTTTATCTTTAAAAAGTTCATATCCTAATGCATCAGTAAGGCATCAACTTCATAACTAGATATTATTGTAATACTTTAATGGATATATTGTAATTAATCTTTGGAAGAGATATAACATAGGTCTTAACTGACCCCTGACTGGCTTCCGTGCAGATATTTCAGCCTTGCAAAGGATATGTGAAAGTCAGTATTCTGACATAGTGCAGCTTATGCTGTATTATATAAGCTTATTATGGCTATACTTCAGCAGCATGTGTAAAGACTTGTGCAATATAAGCTTTTCTTAGCATTTAATTTAACCACATTCTTAATATTATTAAAAATGACAATTTAAGATTACTCTTGACCAAAAAGGGTGCATTTCCGTTATCCCTAGGTATTTTGGTATTAAAAAAGAATTTGCAAAGTTATTTCATTATACCTGCTAGAGCTTCCTTTTTCTAACATTTTTATGAGAGTCAATTCATAGCCATAATTTTTAATGAATATGGAAGAAGTATGTGTATGATTAATTGTAACCTCTCTTAGTAACAGAAAAATAAGAAATAGTTTAAAACAGATCTAGCTCTGCAGGTCCTTAGAAAAATAATGGAAAAAAATATGTAAGAACTCAAATTTGAGCAGCCTTTAAAAATTAACTTTAATTAATTGCATGTTATTTCAGACTATTCTCAATGATGTTTTGTGGCTCCACTTCAGAATAGAGAAAAAAAAAAAAACAACTAAAAACCCAATAGTATAGTAAATTATAAAGCTTATGGCAGCAGTGATTGAAAAGTGGTGTCTATATTCTCTATACATTGGGCAGTAAGCGTTCATTTCATACATCATTTATAACTTGCTTCAGTGACTCTGCAAAGTCAGTACAAACATTTTAGGCAAAGAAAATCAGATGCATATATTTGTTCTGAATGGTACCATCTTCCCTTTATTTTTCATTTAAGAATTTTCAATAAAATCCCTGGTTTTCAGATGAAAACCTTAAGTAGGTTAACACTATGCTATGGTATTGCTATGGCTTAAATTTTTTCAGGATTAGTCATCTCCTTAAAATGTGGGTGTATATTTAGTTTTGCAGGAAGCTGAGAAAAATCCACTTTCCCTTTTTTTTTTTTTTTAGTTTAACATCAGATAGTGACATGCTGTTCTCCATGGTGAAAAAGGAGGGAAGGAAGAATGATTTAAAGTAATTTTTTTAATGTAGGGACACATATAAACCAAGCTACTTTTTCACAATTTTAAGACCCACTAGTCTACACTGCCACCTACACAGCAATCTAAGAAATAATTTTATCTCCAAACCAACTCCGAAACTTTCACCGAATTAATCTTTTACTTGCATTTAGGTTAAGTTTCTGTTCCAGGTTTTCAAGTTCTTTCCTGACTTGAACCTTGCTTTACATGCTGGCTTACCATTTCTTTCTCTGTTCCACCCTTGGCAACATTATCTATAGGTTTATTCAATCCACCATACCTCCTTTCTTGTTCCTCCACATTTCAGCTATTATCTAACAAACCACTTTGTTCTTGTCTTTGGAATTCCACCCTAAGACTGCCTTACCAGCACCAATACAACCTGATCATCCCAATTAGGTTTAAATCTGCACTAGGATGATATCAGATCCAGAGCACAAGCTCAAGTATTGGAATGGCATAGCACTGAGTTGTTAGCATGATCACCAGTATTGGTTTAGTTCCATTCGAACAGCAATCTCTCATGCAATGCACCAGGGCATTGTGGTAGTAGTACCATAGAAAACAAGACTGGAAGAGACTTTTAAAAGGGGGTCTGGTCCATCCCCTATGTGAAATCAGGATTAATTAAGCTCAATAAGAGTCAACAATGTGCACTAGCAGCTAAAAGTGTCACCAATATCCTGGGGTGCTTTAAGCACAGCAGAGATAACCAGTCAAAAGAAGTGATTGTCCCACTATACTTAGCACTGTTGCCATCTGCCTCACCTTGAGGACTGTGCACAGTTTTGGGCTTCACAATATGAAAAGTACTAGAGGTCATGACTTATGAGAAGTGACTGAGGATATTAAGTTTGTTCAGCTTAAAGAAAAGGAGTCTGGGGAGTGACCTCATTACTGTCTACAGCTCCCTTGTAAAGGGGAGCAGAAAGTGGCAAACTGATCTCTTCTCTTCGGTGTCTGCTCACAGAACACAAGGAAATTGCCTAAAGCTGCCCCAGGGAAAGTTCATATTGGATATTGGGAAAAAGTTCTTCACTGAGAGGGTGGTCAAAGACTGGATCGAGTTCCCCAGGGAAGTGGTCATGGCCACTTTGTGTTCAAGAAGTGTTTGGACAATGCTCTTAGATATATAGTTTAACTTTAGGATGCCAGTGTAGAGTCAGCAGTTAGACCTGATGATTCTTGTGGGTCCTTTCCAACTCAGGATATTCTATGAGTCTATGATTCTAATTCTATGTAAACTGAACCAGAGGAATGTATTTTCTAATCTATACCTAAAAATCTTTAGCTATCCTATTTCCATAGACTGTGTAAGTAACTCATTTGGAAGCTTAGCTATCCACCCATCAGGAGAGATAGCCCAGGCTTAATTTTTCTTGCTGGAAAATATGCCTATTATTTCTTGTCTTGTTCACAGTGTAAGCAGTAATTATTTATTTGCTCCTTTGGCACAATCTTTCATATATCTGAATACTATTATGGTAAACTTCTGAAATCTTTTTTTGCTTTGTGTCAAGTAATACTCTCTGTCAAGATTTTGTGTAGGATGCATTCTCTAGTTTTCTGCTCTAACTAACCCAACATGCTTTTTGAAGTGTGGTGGCCATACGTGGGCAGGGTAGAAAAGAAAAACTGCATTACAAATGTGTCTGTGTTAGTTGACTAAAGAGAAGCAGAGCTTTTTGCATGACCCTGAGGTGACTCAGCAATGGTCGACATACCCTCACTATTTAATTCCCTAAGGCTTCATAACAGGGTTGCTGTATCCAGATTGCCTATTGGGAATGGTACCTGGCCTATGCTAGCCCTAAAACTGTGCTTGGGAATTTCCTGGTCAAAGACTAGTCAGACCAGCTCAAAGACAGATAGGGTTTAATAATTTAATATTAGAGATAGTTGTGTTCTGGTGGTAAGGTCTGTGACCTGCTCAGTTGACAGGTCTTTTTTTTTTTTTTTTTTTTTTTTGCTATGCCCCAGAAGTATGCAATGCTTTGTTATAACACCAATTTGCCTCCAGTCTGCCACATCTCATCCCTTTCTACAGTGAGGAGTGGCAAGATATGTACCATTTACCCCACAAAGCCGGAACAGGGCTCCCTGTGGGAGCTTATAGATGGGAGTTAGCAAAGTCTCTGCAAGAGTCCATTGCAGAATCACCCTGACATGACTCAATAGCCAAGTCCTAGCATAACCTGATTAATGACAATTTTATTAGCCTCTAGTCTCCTCATAGAAACATCACAGTGATCCCAACGTAAACTTTAGTAGCTGAGAAAGACCAGAAAAACCGAATCCCTGACTTGTAGAAAAAAGGCTTGCAAGTATAAAAGGAAAAGCATGCTGAATATATATATGCTCGTAAAAGGTTATTTAAAAAAAAAAAAAAAAGAATGTTCTCCGTGTGCATAATAGAAAAGGAAAAACAGGATTAAATTACAGCAAAGAAAAAGTTCAAACATTAGATAAACCACCATAAAAAAACCCAAAACAAACAAGAGAACAAACCACCAAACCCAAAAGGTAGTGAAGCATTAAAACAGGTTGTCTGGAAAGCCTAGAGAGCCTTTATTACTCAAGGTGTTTGAGAACAATCTAGTCAAGCAATGGTCAAGGATGACACAGAATAGTCTTTGTAATGAAAGAAAGATAGAATAGACAGTCACCTGAGGCCATTTTCACCTTATTCTTTGAGATAAATGCATTTCTTTTGTGATCCACTGCAACTCTTCAGTCACATGCTGCAGTCAAATTCAATCTAGCCCACTGTTTACCATTTTGAATATATACACATACGAGTATTCCTACCTAGATTAAGCATTTTGTACTTCCCTCTCTTGTAGTTTATTCAAACCATTCCTCTAAATTGTCAACAGCATTATGTATTTATAATCCTGTATTCCAGAATTTTTACTAATTTGCCTTGTTCACAATTATAAGTAATTCTTTGTTTCATCTTTCAGGTCATATGTTTATATGGTATTAGATCCATGTATGTGATTACTATAGTATCCAGCACACATAGACTTCATACAACCTTTCAGCAGGCACATAAATTGAGAATTACCTAGCCTGAGCTGGGTATTGACAGGATCAGTTACTGCTGCTTCCCCTGCCCCAGCTCTAGGGATGGCTCTTTTGGGAAGGGAGTGACAACACCCACTCAAAAGTCACTTCCTGACAAACTGTAGTCCTTCCTGTGCCTAGGGCTGGGGACCACTGCTAGGCTGCGGTGGGCAACTGGGGAGAAGTGGGATATGACAGGGAAACGTATAAATATAGCACCAAGCAGAGCCCAAGCCTGAGGATAAAGAAAACATTAATGTCACATTTCTCTTGGCAGAGAACTGCAGACACTGACAAGTCACTGTGACCTCCTGTCTCCCATCCTTCTTGAGAAGTGCTGAAGCATCAACCTTAAGACCCAGAGGGACACTGGAAGGATAATCATAATATTAAAGAAAAGTCATAGATACTAGAAGGACTTCTAAAAACCCCACAATTTAACTGCATTATTAATGAGACTATGGCCTATAACATAACTTTGAGTGTAACAACATGCCTTCAGATAATTTCAGCTAGCACATATCTTCCCCAGATCATAAATATTTAAATTAAATCAAGCAAGAATAGCACTTCAAAACTGAAATCTTTTTCTGGATCACTTCCAGCATTACCACTGTGAAGCTGTGTTATTTTTTACATACTGTTTTTCATGTTGTTGATAGGTAAGTGACGAACAAAAAAATCCAGATATTCCTCATTCGTATGAACAGTGCCCACTGCCTTATGCATCATGGAGTCCTGAACTCTCGAAATCTGTGACCACAGAAAACAGGAAACAGTAGCTCAAGGCACCTCAGTCTAGTGAAACATCTACTGTAAATTGATTATTTTACGATCTGTGTATCTGTTTAAAGCTAGGTGGAGGTCAGATGCCTGAGTACATTCTGGATTGATAGAATACTAAGTAGATATCATAAGGTAACTATGATATGATATAACTTAATATATCAATGCAATATTTATCCTGGGTTTAGTTACATACTACATGTTGCTAAAATGCACATATTACAGATTCACACAATCATTTTGATTGGAAGAGACCTTTAAGATCATCAAGTCCAACTGCTAAACCAGCACTGCCAGGTCACCACTAAGCCTTGTCACTAAGCAACACATCCACATGTCTTTTAAATACCTCTAAGGGTAGTGACTCCACCATTACCCTGAGAAGCCAGTTCCAATGCTTGACAACCCTTTCAGGGAAGAAATTTTTCATATTATGCAACCTAAACCTCCCCTGGTGCAACTTGAGGACATTTCATCTTCTCCTGTCTCTTGTTACTTGGAAGAACAGAGTGACCCCCACTTCGCTACAACCTCCTTTCAGGTAATTATAGAGAGCGACAAGGTCACCCCTGAGCCTCCTTTTCTCCAGACTAAACAACCCCAGTTCCCTCAGCCTTCCTCATAGCACTTGTACCCTAGACCCTTCACCAGCTTTGTTGCCCTTCTCTGGACATGTTCCAGCTCCTCAATGTCCTTCTTGTAGTGAGAAGCCCAAAACTGGACATGGTATTCACGGTGGCCTCACCAGTGCCGAGTACAGGGGGAAAATCACTTCCCTACTTCTGGCGGTCACACTATTACTGATACAAGGCAGGATGCTGTTGGCCTTCTTGGACATCTGGGCTCACCACTGGTTCATATGCAGCTGGCTGTCAAACAATATCCCCAGGTCCTTTTCTGCTGGACAGCTTTCCAGCCACTCTTTCCTAAGCCTGTACCATTCCATGGGGTTGTTGTGACCCAAGTGCAGGACCTGGCACTCGGCCTTGTTGATCCTCAGCCCACTGGCCTCAGCCTATCAATCCAGCCTGTCAGATCCCTCTGCAGAGCCTCCTTACCTTCAGGGAGATCCACAGACCCACCTATCTTTGTGTCTTCTGCAAATTTAGTGAGGGTGCCCTCAGTAAGTTATTGATGGCAGGAAATGGTGCAAAAGGCTTTACTGAAGTCTAGCTAGAAAATTTCCATAGCCCTTCCCTCATCCGCTAAGCAGGTCACCTTGTCATAGAAGGAGATCAGGTTAGTCAAGCAGGACCTGCCTTTCATAAACCCATGCTGACTGGGCCTGATCACCTGGTTCTCCTGTACATGCTGTGTGATGTCACTCAAGATGATCTGCTCCATAACCTTCCCTGGCACTGAGGAAAGACTGATAGGCCTGTAGTTCCCTGGATCCTCCTTCCATCCCTTCTTGCAGATGGGCATCACATTTGCCAACCTCCAGTTGACTGGTGCCTCCCTGGTTGGACAGGACTGCTGATAAATGATGGAAAGTGTCTTGGTGAGCACTTCCACCAGGTCTCTCAGTACCCTTAGGTGGATCCCATCTGGCCCATAGACTTGTGCACATCTAAGCAGTGCAATAGGTCACTGACCATTTCCTCTTGGATTACAGGGGCTTCATTCATCTCCCTGTCCCTGTTTTCCAGTTCAAGAAGCTGGGCACTCAGAGAACTGGTCTTCCTATTAAAGACTGAGGCAAAGAAGGCATTCAGTACCTCAGCCTTTTCCTCATCCTTAGTCACTATGTTTCCCACTGCATCCAGTAAAGGATGGAGATTCCCCTTAGCCCTCCTTTAGCTGTTAATATATTTAAGGAGGCATTTTTTATTGTCTTTTATGGCAGTGGACAGATTACGTTCTAGTTGGGCTTTGGCCTTTCTAATTTTCTCCCTGCACAGCCTCATGAAATCTTCCTGAGGGACCTGCCCCTTCTTCCACAGGCCGTAGACTTTCCTTTTCTCCCTGTGTTCCAGTCAAAGCTCTCTGTTTAGCCAGGCTGGTCTTCTACTGCATTGGCTGGTCTTACAGCACACTGCGACAGCTTGTTCTTGCACCTTAAAGATTTCCATCTTAAAGAGTGTCCAGCCTTCATGGATTCCTTTGTCCTTCAGGACTGCCTCCCTGGGGACTCTGCCAACCAGTCTCCTAAACAGGCCAAAGTGTGCCATCCAGAAATCTAAGGTGACAGTTCTACTGACTGAATTCCTCTAAATGAAACTTCTCTCCACTGCCTCTTCTCCTCGTGTTGTTCATCTTTAAGAAAAGCCTGAGTCTCTTTTCTCCATACCCAGCCATTAGGTAATTGAACATGGAAAATACTTCCATGCTGAGCATCTTATCCTTCAGGCTGAACAAAGTCCATTCTCTCAGCCTTGCCTTATTCCTTTGGTGTTCCAGCCTCCAAATCATCTTGGCAGCCCTCCTTGGATTTTCTCCAGTCTTCCAATATATTTCTTGTATGGCAAAGCCCCAAACTGGACACGGAATTTTAGATTTTGTCTCACACACACTGGATACAGCTGAGTAATCCCATCACCCAATCTGCCAGTTATGCTTTTATTAATGAAGTCCCATATGTGGTTTATCCCCATCCTGCATGGGTGCACCTCCGGCTCATGTTCAACATGATGCCCACCACGAATCTGGGTCCTTTGCTGCAAAACTGCGTTCTGTTCTGTTCCTCGCCCAACCTGTCTTGTTGCTGCCTTATTTTAGACCAAGTGTAAGACTTCTCATTTCCTTTCCTTGAACTTTATGGTGTTTCTACCCACTTCTCCAGTCTGTTGAGTTCCCTTTGAATAGCTTTCCTCCGGGATACTGACTGCCTTTTATGGCTAAATAAAATACTTTGCTGCCTTTACAGGAAATAACAAATTGATATTTACAGTTAAAGCCCACACACATGGTGTGTACGAATTTGTACTTCATTTAAGATCCTAATTCTAGATTTCATTAAAAAATGGTACATCACACAAAAATGAGAAAGAAATATATATGTGGGTCTAATGCAAAACTGTATTCAGCCTAGGCTGCAATTCTGGATTCAAGATACTATCTTTAATAAGTCATCTCAAATATTTTAAGTTATGTGAGTTGTTTTCAGATGGTGTCTGTGATAGTGAAGAATAATATTGTTTTGAAAGTTTTCTGAGGATATGTTGTGTATCTTCTGCACTTTGTTGGAGATAATAAATTAGCTCTGGAATAATCTATCAATACAGCCAAATTAATTTCAGTCAGTCCATGATGCACTGTCTGTGCCGCTCCTTCCTCCTAACACTCTTCCTCCACTCCAGCGTGGGGTCCCACCCAGGAGAGACAGTCTTTCCCAAACTTTTTCATCCTGAGTGTCATCATGCAGCATGCACAGGATAGTCAGGTGATCAGGCCCAGTCAACATGGATTTATGAAGGACAAGTCCTGTTTGACCAATCTGATCTCCTTCTACGACAAGGTGACCCGCTTAGTGGATGAGGGAAGAGCTGTGGATGTTGTTTACCTGGACTTTAGTAAGGCCTTTGACACTGTTTCTCATAGCATTCTCCTGCTGAAACTGGCTGCCTATGGCCTGGATGGGTGGACACTTCCCTGGATAAAAAACTGGCTGGACGGCCAGATCCAGAGAGTGGTGGTGAATGGGGTTAAATCCAGCTGGTGGACAGTCACCAGTGGTGTTCCCCAGGACTCAGTATTTGGGCCTGTTCTCTTTAACATCGTTATCAATTATCTGGATGAGGGGATTGAGTGCACCCTCAGTAAATTTGCAGATGACACCAAGCTGGGTGGGAGTGTTGATCTGCTTGAAGGTCAGGAGCCTCTACAGAGGGATCTGGAGAGGCTGGATCAATGGGCTGAGGCCAATTGTATGAGGTTCTACAAGACCAAGTGCTGGGTCCTGCACTTGGGTCACAACAACCCCCTGCAATGCTACAGGCTTGGGGAGAAGTGGCTGGAAAGCTGCCCAGCAGAAAAGGACCAGGGGGTGCTGGTTGACAGTCGATTGAATATGAGCCAGCGGTGTGTCCAGGTGGCCAAGAAAGCTAATGGCATCCTGGCTTGTATCAGAAATAGTGTGACCACCAGGAGTAGGGAAGTGATTTTCCCCCTGTACTCGGCACTGGTGAGGCCGCACCTTGAGTACTGTGTCCAGTTTTGAGCCCCTCACTTCAAGAAGGATGTTGAGGTGCTGGAGCAGGTTCAGAGGAGGGCAACGGAACTAGTGAAGGGTTTAGAGAACTTCTCCAAGGAGCGTCTGAGGGCACTGGGGTTGTTTAGTCTGGAGAAGGGGAGGCTGATGGGAGGCCTTATCGCTCTCTACACCTACCTGAAAGGAGGTTGTAGTGAGGTAGGGGTTGGTCTCTTCTCCCATGTTACAAATGACGAGAGGAAATGGCCTTAAGTTGCGTGAGGGGAAATTTAAGTTGGATATCAGGAAAAATTTCTTTACACAGATGGTCATTAAGTATTGGAACAGGCTGTCCAGGGAGGTGATGGAGTCCCCATCCCTGGAAGTGTTTAAAAGACATGTGGATGTGGTGCTGAAGGACTTGGTTTAGGGACCCTGGCAGTGCAGAGTGAACGGTTGGACTCGATGACCTTAAAGGTCTCTTCCAACCAGGTCATTCTGTGAGTCTGTGATTCTGTAATACTGTCTTTCAAGATAGCTTGTGCAACATCTGTTGGATCATGCAGTTTTGCTGTTTAGATACGTTCCCACAGTGAAGAGGCCCAGCTCTTCATTCTACTGGTTTGGTATACCTAGGCACGTGAAATGCTTTATTGTCAAGTTGAAAACATCTTTAACTCTATGGCAAATAATAAAAAATTCAAGTAAGCTGCTATTCGTGCACGAGAAGAAATGGAAGGATTTTTAATTTATTTGTAACAAAAATCAACCTGAAAGTCCTTTTTTAAAAAAAAATTTAACTTACTTTAGATGTTTTCTTAACATGAACGTGCAGATGTTTTCTTTCTAAAATAGGGTAGTTCCAGTTGGAAGGTACCTACAATAATTATCTAGTCCAGCTGTGTTTCTCCATGTATTGAATTTCAAGTTTAATTAACTAAAGATAACCTGCTCTGATGGAAAGGTTATGATTGCTCCTGTATTTGGATTTCTCTAGGATATCTATGTAGATTAAATCTCCTCTCTCCACTCTTGTGAAATCCAAGAAAAATAAAATTAAAACTATAATTCTCTCAAATGAATTCAAGGTAGAAGATTTGTACTCCTGTAACGAAATTAAGCATTTCCTCACTTCTTTGGAACAGAATAAGTCACAATTGCCAGATAATGACTTGTCCCCTGAAATTGTCTAGCTGTTATTTTCCCTTTTATTGGCATTTTACATTTCAATGTAGTGTTTCATCCACTGAACTGTGTATTTTCTGTTGATTTACAGATTAATAAGTGGATTTGATGCAAGTACTTACCTAGAAATGTTTACAGCTCATTATTGTCTGATAAATGATATAGCAGTATTCTAAAATTGTGGAATGACTATAGGCTTCATATGATTGCCTTCCAAAACATTCCATCTAACAATCTTGTAGCAAGTTTCTTTTTGACTTTTTTTTTTTTTTTTTTTTCAGAAAGACATATTGCAAACAGCAGGACTAAAAATAATGTTTGACAGTTGTTCCCTTGCTCCTGAGATTCACTGCAGTGCAGTTAACTAACAAAGTCCAGCAAAGAGATGAGTGATATCAGAAGCTCACAACTTGACTGCAATGCATCCTTCCTCGTGTTGCAACATGTAGGTTGATGAGTGGACTGGGAAAAGCAATCGATGTACAAGGTATCTGTCATCCTGCCTTTAAATGATGGGTAGAACAATAGTCATCTGTTTTGCTACAGGAAGTTCAGATCTGAAATTTTAGAAACATTAGAAACCATGGCAGTGGTAAAATTAATTGAGGTTTTATCTTTTTTAATAATACCTGCATTGTGTACTGGAGATTAATTTTCTCCCATTATTCATCAAATATGAAAGTTTGGTTGTGGTCGTAAGGATCATAGTAATGCCCTACCAATATGTTTCCTTATTTATCTCAAAAAGATAATTCTCAGAATGATTGGATGCTTAATGCCTGTGGTAGCTGCAATTTCCTGAATGAGATGTGGCTGCATTGTTAGAAACTGTCAGGGTCAAAACTGATCTTGTAAAAGTTTCCTAGCCCTTTTTGAATGTTCATTTATTTATATGGAAAGCATATTACTACAGAAATGTTGATAAGGAATCTACCTTAAAAGATAACAAAACAACAAAATGCAAGATCTTTTTTTCAGTTGCCTCAGCTTCTCGGTTCTGTCTTCTCTGCATATATTACTATTATAAGACAACATTATAAAGAAGATATTCGGGTCTTGTTTATTTAAATATTTAAGGAAGCATTCCAAATTTTCTTTTGAATTACTGCTTCTGATGAGGTAATCTTGCACATTTTAGTTGCCAGGATAACCTATTCTAAAACTATGCAATGTGAAAAAAATTCCTGTTTTTCAACAGGATTTATCTGCAGCCTCATGAGGAAAAAAAAAGAGAGAAAAAAGAAAAGTTTGCCATTCAGCCTCAAACTTTGCCTATACAGGGGGTGATTATGAAGGATGTGAAAACTTTTGATCCTAACTCTTTCTTTTGAATGGAAATTCATGAAAGCACTTCACTGTATTTAAATTCTAAAGATGTAGGTAACTTGATTGATCTACTCCCCTGTTTAAAACTTAGCACTTCTCAAGCACTTTGCTGAATTGGGTCCTAACAGCACAGCAAATCACTGATGTCAGCACTGATGCTGGTACAACAGTTGAGAATAAAGATGATGCAAAAGAAAACTCACATAGTATTTATGATCGAAAGTATGTTGCTCATCACAGATAAGTTCTCTTGGTAGATTCATAAGCTGAAATAGAATGATACTGTATTTCTCTTTTATAGGTCCTTCAAACATTAAGAAAAACTTAGTGAGGGAAGATTATTTTTACTGGATATAGTGCTGTTGATTCTGGGACAAAACACTCTTTTATATTGACTGTGAAAACAAAGTTTTCACAGTTCTTCACATAATTCTTTTTAGATTAGCATTGTCTCATAGAAGTGTGCAAATAGGAAAACACTATCAAAATGGACTTAAATAAACCATTAATGTTTCTCTTTTAGTTTGGAAAAAAATATTGGAGAAGGAAAAATTAATCAGGGTTAATTTTTGTTACAGCCTAACTGAACCTCCTTACTTGTGTGACATTACCAAAACAAAAGATCCTATTATTGAGTGAGAACTGTACATTTGAGGTTCATACTGTATATTAAAATTTGTATAGATTTCATATTTAGCCAAGCAAGTGCTATTTTCCCTCCATATGTTCAAAGACAAAATGACACACAGCATGAGAATATGTGAGAGTCCTTAGTTTTCCGTGGCAACGAAATCTAAAAGATGATGAAGCCCATACTGTAGAGATGGTGTCTGAGGACACCCATTTTAAGATTATAACATGCTTAACCCTCATCGGTGGATGGAAACATGGCTCCTTGTGCAGTCTAATCTCAGCTGAATTTAGGAACTAGCCCAGAAGCTCATTAGCTGGGATGAATGGATAAATCTCTTTCAATAATTTGAGAAATTTACCTCTTCATACTTTCCCCAGAAGGTATAGTTTAAAAAGATGCATTCACCAATGGTAAAAGACTGTTTTCCTCACAGTTTTCTAAGCATAAACAGCAAGTATTTTCTTATCTTTCAGAAATGTTGAAATCATATAAATATACTGAGAAAATAGGAGCACTAGAATTTTGCAGTAGTATGTCAATAATTGACAAACAAAACTGTTGTATTGAAAAATGGATATTCTTTAAATCAATAATAACCTTGCAAAGTGATAAATCTTACTTTTTGTCAAAATTTTTGCTACTTGAATTTAAATACCGCAGAGTAAACTTCAAAGCTAGTTCCTGTAAAAAGCTGCTAGCTCTTTGTAGCAACCAGGAATAATTTTGTGCAGGAGCTGTAGTTGGTATATTCACTGTGTTCATCCTAGTTACTTCAGACTGAGAGATGAAGTTAATGAAGAGGAATAGCTCTTTCAGGGAGATGCAGAACATGTAAATACAGTGTCTGTTTGGAAGAAGTTCTCTTTCTATAACCTATGCATAGTATAAAGAGTAATAGGCACATACCTTCAACAGTTACGCAGTAGATATGTTCTCTTCGCTTTACCCTTTATTTTTAATAGATTAACATCATCAATGCTTGATTACTGCAGTTATGCATACATGCAAAGTATCTTAATAAACCAGGAGCCTATCTAGCTCAAAAAAATGTCTTTTTGTTCAGCAAGTAAAGCATATATATATATGTATATCTATGAGAAAAAAAAACAAACCATGAAATTTGACAGTACTGTTCTGTAAGATCTGATGGAAAGTTTTATTAGTTTTGCTACTTAACAAAGTAAGACATTGTCCATTTTAGGACAGGACATCTTTTTTATTATATTGTGAAGTTTATTTTTATGTCCATTCTGGAAGGTTCATACGGTCCTGCTGAACTCTAGACATTTAAATGGTGGTAATTTGAAAGCCATTCTCATGTAGAGCTACTTCAGTGAGTTACTGGTATTTGTCTTGACTTTTTGAAAATGCAAAACCAAATTTTACCTTAAGGTGCCATGGCTTGTGCAGGGGAACAAGGCCTGAATGAGAATAAATTGCCTTTTTCTCCCTGCAGTAAATTGTATTTTTCTCACTGTGTGTATCAGCTCTAGCTTGAAAAGGTAAGAATCAGAAGGCATAGTAGGAAGAATTTAATACCTCCTTCTACTCTTTTGAGTATTGTAGTGTACCTGTATCAGCAGCAGCGTATCTGTCCACCAGTTCGTCTTTGATGTGATGACCTGAACTCGCCTTTGAAATATTATTTGCAAAAAGAAAGAATTTGGAAGGTGTGCCAGAAAGGTAACCTCATGCACATGGATAGCATGTCTTCATAAACCGTGCTTTAAATGAGAAACCAGTTTATTTTATCCAGGCTAAGCTACCTCCATGCCATTACCTTACACGGATCAGTAATACTGGAACCGTGAGGCTGGTCACCACATTCTTGCTCAAGAACCAGTCAGTTCTTGAGTCAGTTCTCAAAAGCATCAGTATGATTTCCTCTACTAAGAGCAGATGTCCATTTCTGATAGAAACTTCTGAAACAAAGATAAAATTATTGCTCTAATTGGTCATATCAGTCATCCTTGTGAACTTAGAAGGAATATCTTTTGACTGAATTATTGTCCGACAATGATTCAGTTTTACAGCTTTCTCTTATGTCAGCTGATTGCATTTCAAGCAATTAGCTGTTCCCTATGATAGATTTTGATGCAGATGTTACACTGCAGATCTTCTATTTCTTTTCAATGTAATAAAAATAATTCAGAAAAGAAAAACGTATGGTTTTGTTCTGTGTATGTGCTTCCCCAGTTTGTTGTCAGCATTGTAAAAATAGACACATTGGATTTCATAATTTCAAAATGCATCTGACTAATAGAGACCTTCATTTTTCCAGCACAACAGTGTTCCCAACTAGCATTCAGTCAAGAAGCTTTTTTCATTAGCATTTTCAGCATTAATAAATAAACTAACATATAACTTCCTGTTTTCTCAAAGTTAAAGATACTTAAAGAAAAAAAACTTAGCTAGAAGCTCTTAGAAAAATGTCTAAGCAATCCTTCCTTACACTGTTTTGTCATAGCCTTTTGACCATTTTAAGCCCTGATTACAGATGATTTTAGAAAATTCAATCACTGTTAGTATTTCAGAAAAGGGTGACAAGGAAGAAATTCAATAAGTACTGCAAATACCTACGGGCAATTCCAGTGCTGAAAGACTGGAAAGGGTTTAGTATGTCAGTCAGTTTCTTTTAGATTGTTAGGTGACTGGACAACATTGCTGTTCTACTGATGTGTAGTCACACTCACAGCATCGTGGCAAACGCGTAATTGTCTCTCTGACTCACTCTTTGCAAAGATGACATACAGTTATAGGGGGGCCTGCAAGATTTTATTATTGTAACAGCACCTACTGCACTGACTCAGAAGAGGTAGCTGACTCTTTCTAACATATCCATAAGACTGTACTAAACTTCACTGGTTGAGCAGAGATACAATTATAGATATTGAGACCTGGGTATAAGGTTTAAATAGGGATATGTCAGTGAAGAAGTCTTTTTTTAAAAAATAAGTCAATTTAAACAACAAAAAAACCCTGATAAGTAGACAATATCCCTTTAAGTGGAAACAGCAACAGTATTCAAGCACAGCTATTTCATTCTAAAAGTAATAAACGTGAGGAATAAGTTGTCAGGTAAGCCCACTGAAGCACATACTATAAATGAATTTAAGAGACAGCTAGAAGTTTTTATAGAGCTAGAGGGGAAATTAAAGACAGTGACAAAGCAGGAAGACTAGGCTGAACTAACACAGATAAAAGACAAGTTTTCTGGTTCTTCTCTCCAGCATTTATGTTCATTACAGAGTGTATCTGATACTTCTTATTTATGTTAGAGAAGGGCAGAAAAAATGAAGTTGTTTCAAGTACATTATCCCAAAGGTCCCAGAAGCTTCACCTTCACTTCACTTATGGACAGGAAAAGTAAAAAAAATGAAGTAAAAGTTGAGACCTTGACTTTACTTAATTTGACACACTGTGAAGTGCATGAAGAACCGCTGGCAGATCATAGGGGATAAAACACAGAAGATGTGGGTGATCTTAGCTCCTTTGCACTGTTAAGGATCATATTTATTTTGTGCATTGTTTTTGTTCTGTTGGATTGTCAGAGTCCTAGAACTGCATCAATAGCTCTTCACATTGTGACTGATCCTGCTTGCATCAAAGTTGGGAAGATTTTTATTGATTCACCTGTGAGCTGGATAACTTTGAGCATATGGTCCATCCCGTACAGGGTAAAAAGGAGTGCAGCTAGTTGAAATGCTTTCAACAGAGTTAAGTTAGGATGTATTTATTTGTTTTTTTGTTTGTTTTAAACTGATGTTGTCACTGTTTTTCATTTGTTGTAGCAGTGGGGCATCGTTTTTCCTAATTTTCAGTGAAAATATGTAGCAGGAATTGTCAAAGTGTTTCATTTACCAGAACCAATTTCACAAAAGGTGCAAGAGTTTATGCAGTTTCAATTTAAACACTGACTAGTTTCTATAAAATTTATTTTCTATGCTAAAAAAGTCTAAAAATAATTCTGATCTGTATTTGCATTTCCATTTCGAGAGGAAATGAAAAGTGGACTTTGAACGTTAAGCTTCCTCAGTTGTTCATGTCTCAAGCAACTCTAACAAAAACAGCTTTTCTTAACTGACAGTTTCAGGAGTTAGACTATAATAATAATTCCATTCTCTTCTGTTTTTGCTGCTGAAACTTGACACCTATGATGATTTTGAATATTTGGGATATATATATATATATCTCCACACAAGTGACTTCTAGTGAAATGATTCATCTGTATATAGATACACAGATGGAAAAGACTGAATACATCATTCTTAATACTTTTGACATGTCTGTCCCAAGCTCACGACCAATAAACTACATGCATAAAGATCAGAATTTATGCCTACATGTATTTGTCATATTTATTATATCTCATATATTATATACGGTGATAAATAGTCTTGGCAAAACACACAAATACTATTTCTTTATAAGGAATTGAAATTATATCCATTGGACTGTTTTTGTTGAACATTGAAGTGAAGAATTCCACTAAACAAGTATAACAAATGTAAGGATATAATGGCATGTTTATGTGTTAATAAGCTGTAAAATGATACCTTGGATTGTGAACAGCAAGAAAACTTAAAAAAAAAAAAAGGGAAATCATGATGTCACTCAGATTCAATATGTCTTCTTTGCTGTCTATGGTCAAAAGCATAAGATGGAAGAGCTGTAATAGTCATTTACAGCTGGATATTACACATCTCTAATCCTCATGGTGTTATTTGATAGCTATCTAAAAGTATTTTGATGATGTAGTCTGTTGCTGAAACTTAGGATGGCTTGAGATAGCAGCAAAAGGGTCTCAAATGTCAAGTGGGAATTGTCATAATTATGGGCTCTCTAAGCACTTCTGTGGATAGTAAATCCACAGTGACAAGAAATGGTGAGATCGGCTTTTGAAGACTAATCCCGTCACGGTAGAAAGTGTCTTTATCACACTGGAGGATCTAACACAAAATAGAAACTCCCAGCTAGTCCTTGTTAACAAGAAAAAATAATGCTGTAACGGAGTCATCTAGATACTACTTACTTCAAAATTATAGCAAAATTTTAGGAAAATTATTGGCATATTGACACATTTCTTGTTCATAGTTTAGCTTCAGAGAATGTTATCCCTTTTCAGGATTTTGATTGTGCTGAGTCTAGCTGACAATGACCATTTAGTTTTTTGAGATCATAAATATTTACACATTTCACCAGGAAAAGTGGCTGTAGAATATATTTTCTCACTCAAAATTCTAGCTGTTTATTATTTCATTTGTTTAATGTACATAAATAAACACACATTTTTGTATTGATAACATACCCATTTAATATGTATGCATTTTGCAGGTATTTTTAATTAACCACTAAACCATTTCTAAAGTATCCACAAGATGTAATATTATATACTATAGATATTAATAATAACAACCTGAACTAGTGGAAGGTGTCCCTGCCCATGGCAGGGTCACTGGAACTAGATGATCTTTAAGGCCTTTTCCAACTCAAACCATTCTATGATTCTATGATTCTATGAGTCTATGATGTGAATAATAAGAAGACTATATGAAATTCAAGTGTTCTATATAATTAAAGATAGATTATTAGAAATTCATGATGATTCAGTAATTAAGTGATAACAAAGCAAACAAACAAAAAAATCAACCATGTCAGTCACTAAAGGGAGCTGCTCTCGAGCCGTCCCAGCCCACAGCATCTTAGTGTACAGGGGTTTTCCTGAGGCAGCAAAACACCAGGGCAGCAGAGATCCTCCAGGAGCTGGCAGCTCTCACAGGAGATGCTGGCAGGGCCTGGGCATTGCCAGAGCAACGATAGCCACTCCCAAGCATATAAAAAGTAGCCTGGGGTGCGCAAGCAACCAGGAGCATGTGAAGACACTGTGGCACAACAGCCAGAGCATGGCGTGGCAGTTTGTGTGGGAGGGCACATAGGAAAGGCAGTCACCCTACCAGCTCAAAAGGTGAGTCCAATTGGTCATCATCACCTTCTCAGAAGGAGCTTAGCTATGGTCTCCACCGGGAATAAAGCTCTGTCTGCCCAAATGGATGTGGCAACCCAGACAGACCTCCCATGAAAACAAGCAGACGTCCACAGTTCAGGCTGCAGGGACAGCCAGAGCCTTTCACTGATAATGGGTGGCAGTAGTGAGAACAGCTGTGTGCAGTGTGACCAGGTGGATAACATGCCATGGTTAGAGGGACAGGATGGTAGTGAGGACTCTCAGCCTTGAGATGTGCTGCCTACACTGCAGCACAGCTGAAGTCTTACAGAGGTGAGCCAGAGGCTCCTGAGGTAATAGGTGCCAACAGGGAAACACCAGTGCAATACTCAAAGGACTTAAGGGGAGTTCCTCTAAGAAGTCAGCATGGCCAATAGCCCAGTTGAAGTGCCACTATAACAATGCACGCAGCATGGGCAATAAACAGAAGATAGAAGCCACCGTGCTGCTAGAAATGTACGACCTAGTTGTCATTACTGAAACTTAGTGGGACGAATCCCATAACTTAATTGTGGCTGTCATTCCCTACAGGTGGTTCAGAAAGGGTAGGTGAGAAAAGAGGGGTGGAAACGCTGCCCTCTACATCTAGAAATGGATAGAGTGTGCAGAGCTGTCCTGAAGAATAGCCACAAACAAGTCGAAAGCTTATGGGTATGAATTAGAGACCGAGGCAACAAAGAGAATCTTGTAATTGGTGTCTACTACAGGCCGCCTGATCAAGGGGAGCCTATTGACAAAGTCTTCTTGCTCCAGCTACAGGAGGCATTGCACTCGTAGGCTCTCATCCTGCTGTGGGACTTCAACCACCCAAACATCTGTCAGAAAAGTAGCACAGTGTGCTGTAGGCAATTGAGGAGGCTCTTGGAGTACATTGAGGATAACATCTTAAGCCAGGTAATAAACAGCCCTACCAGAGGGTATGTGATACTGGACTTGATGATCACCAATGCAAGTGAGCATCAAGATTGGAGGCAGTCTGGGCTGCAAAGATTGCACACTGGTGGAGTTCACAGTCCTGAGGAATATGGATCAAAGAGTAAAGTCAGAACTCTGAATTTTAGGAAAGCAAAATTCCAGCTGTTGAAGGAATTAGTCACTAGGACCCCCTGGGAAACAGCCATAAGGGACAGGGAAACAGAACAGAGCTGACATATCTTTAGGGATGCTTTCCATCCAGAGCTCTCAATTACCAGGTGTAAGAAATCAGGCAAGGAAGGGAAGAGACCAGCATGGCTGAGATGAGACCTGCTGATCAAACTAAAGGGCAAGAAGGAACCGCACAGACAGTGGAAGCAAGGACAGATATCCTGGGGAGAGTAGAGGGACACTTCCTGGTTGTGTAGAGGTGGGGGTCAGGAAGAGCAAGGCTGGAGCTGAACTTAGCAAGGGATGCAAAGAATAATAAGAACAGTTTCTACAGGTATGTCAAACAGAAAAGGAAGGCATAACCCCCCGACAAGCAAAACTGTCAAGCTGGTAACAATGGACGAGGAGAAGGCTGAGGTACTCAACAAGTTTTTTGTCTCAGTCTTCACTGACAACTTCTCTCCTCACTGTCCCAAGTTGATGGACAGCAAGGTGGGGACCAGGAGGACAAAGTCCCTCCCACTGTAAGAGAAAATCAAGTTCATGACCACCTGAGGAATGTGAACATATATATGTCTATGGGATTTGATGAGATGCATCCCAGAGTCCTGAGGAAATTGGCTGATGCAACTGCCAAGACACTCTCCATGATATTTGAAAAGTCAGGGGAAGTCTCTGGTGACTTGAAACAGGGAAATATTACATCCATTTTTCAGAAGGGCAGAAAGCAGGACCACAGGAACTACCGACCTGTCAGCTTCACCTCTGTGCCTGGGAAGATCACAGAACAGATCCTCCTAGAAGCTATGCTAAGGCACATGGAGGACAGGGAGGTGATTCAAGACAGCCAGCATGGCTTTACCAAGGGCAAGTCCTGCTTGACCCTACTAGTGGCCTTCTATGATGGAGTGACTACATCAGTGGACAAAGTAAGAGCTTACAGATGTCCTCTACCTGGACTGCTGTAAGGCCTTTAACACAGACCCCAAAAACATCCTTCTCTAAACTGGAGCGATACGGATTTGATGGGTGAACTGTTCAGTGGATAACAAATTGGTTGGATAGTCACGTCCAGAAGGTGGTGGTCAGCAGCTTGTTGTCCAGATGGAGATTGGTGAAAAGCAGTGTCCCTCAGAGGAGCATACCGGGACCAGTGCTGTTTAGTATCTTCATAATGTCGGCTTATAAAGGCCTGCTTATTTCTTTAAATCAGAATTTGAGTATTTAATAAATAAAATGACCTGAGGGTTATTCTAATATCTCTCTCAGAAAACTTGTGAAAAGGTCTAGCATTATAAGATAATAAAGATCTTTACAAAAGACAAGACAATTTTTCAAATATGACTCCTCTAGATGTAAATAAATAAATTGTGGCCACACTCTGCAGATCACAGTATGGGAACAAATATAATATGTAGCCATATATATTTCTAATGCAGCTGTGATGTCCAAATCAGCTCTTACTATCTTCCTTGAACATTATTTCATCTCTATGGGCTCACCATTGTCCTTAAATACAGGTTTCACAAGCATAAAAAGACATTATTTCAAAATCAAACTTCCTTTTTTACCATGTAAGATATAATCACAGAATCATCTGGTAGGAAGAGACCTTTAAGATCATCAAATCCAACCATTCACCCTGCACCTGTCCCTAAACCATGTCCCTCAGCACCACATCCACATGTCTTAAATACTTCCAGGGTTGCGGACTCCACCACCTCCCTGAGCAATGTGTTCCAGTGCCTGACAACCCTTTTGGTGAAGAAATTTTTCCTGATATCCAACCTAAATTTCCCCTCACGCAACTTAAGGCCATTTCCTCTCATCCTGTCACTTGTCACATGGGAGAAGACACCAACCCCCACCTCACTACAACCTCCTTTCAGGTAGTTGTAGAGAGCAATAAGGCCTCCCCTCAGCCTCCTCTTCTCCAGACTAAACAACCCCAGAGCCCTCAGCCACTTCTCATAAGACTTGTTCTCTAGACCCTTCACCATCCTTGTTGCCCTTCTCTGAACCTGCTCCAGCACCTCAATGTCCTTCTCGTAGTGAGGGACACAGTACTCAAGCTGTGGCCTCACCAGTGCCGAGTACAGGGGGACAATCACTTCCATACTCCTGCTGGCCACACTATTTCTGATACAAGCCATTGGGTGCCGTTCGCCTTCTTGGCCACATGGGCACACTGATGGCTCATATTCAATCGACTGTCAACCTGCACCCCCAGGTCGTTTTCTGCTGGACAGCTTTCCAGCCACTTCTCCTCAAGCCTGTAGCGTTGCACAGGGTTGTTGTGGCTCAAGTGCAGGACCCAGCACCTGGCCTTATTGAACTTCATACCATTGGCCTTGGACCATCTATCCAGCCTGTCCAGATCCCTCTGTAGAGGCTCCTGACCTTCAAGCAGATCAACACGCCCACCCAGCTTGGTGTCATCTGCAAATTTACTGAGGGTGCACTCAATCCTCTCACCCAGATCATTGATAAAGATGTTGAAGATGACTTACTGGCTGGAGTGGCTGGAATTCCTTTGTTCTGCTCTTCAGGTGCTCTTCTGATGACCTGTGATCCCTCTGCAGGCTGTGGGCATTTGTTTCTGGCACCGGCATCAAACTGATAGGAGTGGGATAGATTGAGGGTCTCCTCCTTTGGCAATTTTAGTTTAAAGCCCTCTTCACCAGCTTGGCAAGCCTATGGCAGAAGATGAATCCCATCAGCCCCAGTAGACCCAGTTTCTCAAGGCAAGTCCCATGGTCCCATGAATGGTTGATTCGCCAGATCATACTGTCCCTTGCACACCCCTTCCCTTTCGCCACTTTTGCTCCATTAGTTTTAATAATCCAATCTCTTAAAGATTTTTATCAGGGAACAATATTTAGGTAGAAAAAATAGCTTTCCAGAGCACTGTTGTCCTTTGACTCCAGCATAGCTACATTTAAATTTTCATTGCATATACAGAAATAAAGAAATTTAAAAAAAACCCCAAAACCACCCAAACAACCAAACCCTAGAGCACATTCATTGGGAGAAAAGCAATTTAGCAGTGACATCATCAAAGGGACCCACCATGAGGGTGGTACATATTTCTTGTACCTCTGGCCATTTAACAGTTAAAAGTCATGCCACAGTTAGGTTTCTCATTTTCTCCCCAGTCTGAAGAGAAACAGATGCCTGCAGCGATGATTCACTCTATTTGCATTAGGGTCTGACACAGGGAGAATAAATCTCTGCAGGTGCTTTTCTGTAGCCATTTCTTAGGGAGAAACCCTGAAGACTTGACTGCGGGTTCTAGAGCACTAACCAGTTCCATAATCCCAAAGGTCTAAATCACATCAGATGTCTAATTTCATCAGGGAAAATTAGATTAGTTGAATTTTATCATTAATATGAACATAGAGACAAGGAGCTGCAGTCAAGTCTTCTAAAATTTTTAAGGCAATATTCAAGCAGTCTGTATGTATAAATATCTGTACTCTCACATAGCTGGAGGTGAATACTTTATGATTCTTACTGCAAGGAGATTCTCAACACTTAAAGTAACTCAAAACAATGAAAAAGCATTGTTTTGAAATGTCACAAAACATCTTAGTGTTATCCCATAGAGGTATAATGATTCCCTCCATGAAATACAATTAAAAGTGAATCTTTCTACTTACATGTGCTTTCCTTTCAGCTTTGTGTCTGTTCACAGTAATTTTAAAATATATGTCAAACCAGTAATACAATGAAATAATAATAGCTTCACACATACTGACAGCCACTGGGAAGTTATATAATATAGTGAAAACAGGACTTTAGTCACTCACCCAAACTGCTTTATAAGAATCTTAATGATATGAGACTATTTCTATTTTCCTAAGGGATAAAAAAGAGGAGATGTTGCTCTGTAACAATATACAGTTCCAGGCCAGTTAAAAAAAGCCTTTTAAATGAACTACGATGTGTAAGTAATTTTTTTTTTTTTTTTCTCACTATACCTTAGATTTTTGTAGCTTGTATGACTTTAAATGTGTTTTCCTGGTATGCTCAGTCTTCAACATTTGGAGTACCAGTTTGGATATATTTATTTATTTATTTATTTAAACTTCCCTCAAAGATCCTGTACACAAATTCTTCGTTATGGAGACTCTGGTATCAAAGAGAAGTCAGGTAAGTTTGAATTGCAGCAGAATATAATTTTTATACTCTACTTCCTGCAATACTTCCATGTCTTCCCAAAAATTCTTAGTTTTGGAAGGTTCTTTGTATGATTTGGACTGTCTTTTTTGCATACAGTTGTCTATTTACTGAGTTCCATTCAGGTGCACATAACCAAATAAAGCCAGCCTGCTCTTAGGAATCTCAGGATCATGAGAGAGCAAACTTCATGTTAAGAGAGAAACTGTAGGAAAGATTATGAGACTTTTGAATCTGCATTATTATTCTTAGCTGATTGAAGTATTCATTATAAGAGATGTATTTGCTGCATGTAGCTCTTTATTCTGCCTCTGTGAATGGATGGAAATTTATATACATTTGTTTCTCAGGACTGCTCCATTAGTTACTGAAAATATATTCAAGCTTTGGGATTTTTTATGAACTTTAGCAGAATATTCAGTCACTACTATAATATTGGGTGTGTCGATCTGCCTGAGGGTCGGGAGGCTCTACAGAGGGATCTGGACAGGCTGCATCGATGGGCCAAGGCCAATAGTATGTGGTTCAACAAGGCCAAGTGCCGGGTCCTGCACTTGGGCCACAACAACCCTGTGCAACGCTACAGGCTTGGGGAGAAGTGGCTGGAAAGCTGTCCAGCAGAAAACGACCTGGGGGTGCAGGTTGACAGTCGATTGAATATGAGCCATCAGTGTGCCCACGTGGCCAAGAAAGCCAATGGCATCCAATGGCTTGTATCGGAAATAGTGTGGCCAGCAGGAGCATGGAAGTGATTGTCCCCCTGTACTTGGCGCTGGTGAGGCCACAGCTTGAATACTGTGTTCAGTTTTGTGTCCCTCACTACAAGAAGGACGTTGAGGTGCTGGAGCAGGTTCAGAGAAGGGCAACAAGGATGGTGAAGGGTCTAGAGAACAAGTCTTATGAGAAGTGGCTGAGGGCTCTGGGGTTGTTTAGTCTGGAGAAGAGGAGGCTGAGGGGAGACCTTATTGCTCTCTACGACTACCTGAAAGGAGGTTGTAGTGAGGTGGGGGTTGGTGTCTTCTCCCATGTGACAAGTGACAGGACGAGAGGAAATGTCCTTAAGTTGCGTGAGGGGAAATTTAGGTTGGATATCAGGAAAAATTGCTTTACACAGAGGGTCATTATGCATTGGAACACGTTGCCCAGGGAGGTGGTGGAGTCCCCATCCCTGGAGGTGTTTAAAAGACGTGTACGTGTGGTGCTGAGGAGCATGGTTTAGGGATGGGTGCAGGGTGAACGGTTGGACTCAGTGATCTTAAAGGTCTCTTCCAACCAGATGATTCTATGATTCCATGATTTGCAATTCACTATTTAAGATTTGATTGGTATCCAAACCACTGTAATTCTTGCACTCCTAAATTTTCAGGCTAGAGAGACTGTAGTGTTTAAGCTTACCTCCTGCTCACAACAGGGTCATTCTTTATCCAGGGCAGCATTAGGCCTGATCTCAGAATGAGGAGAATGGATATGAGCTGTTATGAAATTGTAACTTCTTTTCTCTAATGTCTTTTAGGTTGTCTCTCTTAAAAAAAATATTACGTCCTTTTTTCTAAAGAACTAAGCTGAATGATTGAGAGGCTGCTATATCTAGTATAGCTGCTTTCTGGACTCTTGCTAAGGCTGGCATCCAAACCAAACAGACCTGTCCATCCCTAGCTTCCTTTGCACATATCGCTGTAGGGGATGCATTTATTTGTATGCTGAGAGTGAGTGAAGCAACCCAGACTATTTATGGTCCACTGTGCAGTTTAACCCAGACACGACTTTAAACACAGGCTGTCTGAATCAAACTTGAACATTAGGCAAGTGAAACTGAATTTGGCGGGTTGCTTGGTGAGATTCATTCCTCTCTATTCCCGTGCAGATAAATTTGCTATCATGTGACACCATTTGTGACATCATTGATTTGATGTCTCATTTGTTAATATTTTTTTTTGGTTGTCACTTTTAGCAGTATTATTCATGGCAACAACTATATGACTTTTACAACTGCCATCGAAAGTGTATTTTTAATACCTTCTACAACTGATAATTATTGGTAAATTTTCATTGCTCTTAACAGAACATTTTTGATGAAGGCTTTGGCAGCTTTATCCACTTTGCATATTCTCATTCATTTCATCAGGTCTGTCTCTTCAGTGAATTAATTCTCAGATTTTATATTAGAACTATGCACTTTTGATATGGCAATTAAAATACAAAATATGAGTTACAAAACAACCACTGAAGAATTTTTAAAGTGCAAAAAACAAAAGGAAAAGCATCAAAATTCAGAGATTGCAGCCTTTGGAGAACAGATTATCAACTTCACGTCTAAGTCTAGAGACAGATTTTCATTATCACAATGGTATCTAAGGGAACCAAGCAATGCCATGGTCATATTGCACTAAGTGCTACACAAAAACAAGTAGAGAGATTCTAGAAAAACTGACAGTCTGAGAGACCCCTGACTAATATAAAAAAAGGGTGTACTTTCTTACCTGATTCTAAAGTTTCTTATAAAGCATAACGAGATGAAGTTAGCTGCCTGTGGATAAATGCTATCTAATGCAAACCAATAAAAAAATGTTGCTAATTTGTTGTAACATGCTGCATCTTTATTAGTCTAATGCCTTGACGGTAGGCCATCCTTCCAGCCTAGCTTCAATAGTAAAATTTTATTATAGTTAATAAAGAATCACAGCTCATTTCTTCTTAGTTAAGTGCTAGAGAAAGATGACCACCTGTAAAATACATACAAGGTTGCTGTAATCCCATTTGTACAGTTGTAATTTCAGACTCTGAGGGAATAAAGGTATTTTAGAAAAAAGTGTTAGCCATTCACAGACTTTTATCACAATTTTTACACCCCAGAAAGTGAAAACTGATGTCCTTGGAAGTTTTCTTGGAAGGCTAAAAACTTCTTACTATACTCAGATACTGACAGGTGGTGTTTCAGCGTATCTGTCTTTCTGAAATCAAGATTAGAGACCATGCAAGCAATGAACAGGAAAGCTACCGTTCTAATGGATTCAGTGAAAAACTTTTACTATTACATAACTACATTCATCTTTGAGGTGCTGAGAAAAATATTTAATTAAGAACTAGCATTCTAGGCTAGAGAGCTTCTTTCTAAAATTTTGAGCATCAGCTGGGTCTCACGTAAGCCTGCAAAAAGGAATAAAGTGCAGGTTATCTTTCTTGTAGAACTTAAATGACTGAACATTATAACTATTGTCTCTCTGCTTCCAAGTGGTGACAAATGCTTTTAATGATAACTACGATTTTGAGTGCATCATTAATTCTCAAATGTTATGTAAAATCTTCCTTATTTGGAAGTAATTAGCCTTGCACAGGGTAATTAAACTCATAAAAAACCCCTAGTTTTATATTTTTGTTTTCAATGGTTATATCTCTGTCTTGTTTTGAATGTCTGATACATTTTTATAAATTATTAGAGAGAATATCAATACTTTTCTAAAATCATATCTGTTATAGATATGATAATGCTAAAAAAAAGGTAACTGCAGGAGTAGGTGATGTTAACAACAACAAAAAAAAAACCCAATGCACAAAAAACCTCCCAAGAATATAAATACTAGACAAAGTAAAAGAACAGAGGATTAAGAGATAAAAAGTATTTCTTAAACACACTGACCATAAGATTTGATTAGCTAAGCACTGCAGGTCATCTCAGTCCAAACATTTCTATAAAACACATTAAGAATTTTTAAAGCTAAATGATTGGGGCTCTGCACTTTTCTAAGACTTGAGTAGAAGATTTCCAATCAGTTACTAAGTGACTATATTCCATATTTGCTGGTAAAATGTTTTTTACAGCAGAATTAAATCCAAAATATTTATGTATAGTAAAGGCTTTGGAACAAATACAGAATGGGCAAATGCAGTGTTTCTTACTCATATCTTTATCATTTTGTCATTAATAATCTTGAAAGTGGCTTGTCTTCTTTTTCTCTCTCTTTTTCTGCAAAAGACCTATTTAAGATATGTTAGTATATTATATGGCCCATTTAGTACCTGATCTGGCTGCTAAGACTGCCACGGGCATGAACAATGTAATGTGGACAACTTCACAGCAGGAACTGGAATTCCGAACAATTTCATGTCTACTAATGAAGAGGTCAATGAATAGTGTTAATGTTCTGCAAAAAGGTCCTATAGACCATTAGCAGTTCCTTAAACCAGATGTCCTAAAAGGTACAGCTTTTGAAATCAGATTATTTTAAATCTTTTGAATAGGAGGAATAGGTATCACTTTTCATAGAGATGTGTAATTTTCTTTCTTCACTTAGTCACCTAAAACCAAGATTTATTAGTATAGGAAGTATTTTCATCATATTAATGATTTCATACATATAATTTTAAGCATATGCACATTATTTGCAAAACAAACAGCGTTCACAGAAGTTAAAAATATACTGCGGAGATTGGTACTCAAAGAATGTAATCCAAACTTTTTATGCTTTTCTGAATACAGCTCACCATAAATACATACTCAAGTCTGTCATGTTTATTCAGCACATGCAGTAATTATAACACCATTTTTATAAGTTAGGACTTACTTTGTCAAAACACCACAGATTTCCATTTACTTCTTATTCCTATAAAATCTGTATTCTTCTAGCACTGATACCATGGCTGTAATCCTAGATGGGGCAGAGATACAGAATACAGGTGTGGTTAAGAGAAGGCAGGAACTGAATGTAAGGTGAATGCACTATAAGAAAAGACAAAACTAGAGGAAACTGTTACGTGAAATTTGCCCTGCCAATTAGCATAAAGCAGGCTGACATTGTAACATTCATATATTTCAGGAAGTTCCTATTGTTACTCTACCATCCTCATCAGATGGTCTCCCTTCAGCAAATTAAAAACATTAGAGCAGAAGAAATGTAATTTTTGGTCTTATTTAATGTAAGTATTCAGACTGTTGGTATTCGATTTCTATTATTAATACTATTTTCTTTCTACACTTCCAGTGACAAAAGATATGCTGGCTCTCTCACAAAAACAAGCAGTTTTAATCATAGAGACTTAAAGATTAAATTAAACATAACACATATGTTCCATGTCATTAAAAATATAGAAGATGAGGTATGAATGTTATGTTACCTTGAAAATACTGGTCTGTATAATAGAGATGCAGAGGCACTGAATGACATGGGAAGGAGATGAGGGAGATGAAACAGTAGAGATAAAAAGAAACTAAACAGCCTAAAGGTCGGTTGAAACCAGCATAAATCCCAATAAACTGTGGCGAATTGCTCTGAAGATGCCAACTCACGACCATATATGGGAAAAGGAGTTCATGGACAGGACATCAAGAGATACCTCTTCAACACTGTTGGGGATCTCCAAAATACCACCATGAAATCCCCTCTAAGCCCAGGCAGGCTGCATGTGTAATGACTGTGCAAAAATATTAATCATTTCCAAGAAATAGAATATGTATGATTATTCCCGGAGAAATAATAATTATGTACGTAATCGGGTGATATAAGCTTTGGTTGAGGCAGCATACAACGTGCACGATAGGCGGAATTATCCCTCATGCATCCAGCGCTACAAATAAAGAAATGCTGCTTCTTAATACTAAATTGGTGTTAAGGAGTTTCTTCCTGATTTCACTAACAGGAAGAGATATGGAAGGCTAATAACCCAAATGACAAAATATTAATTCAAATGTTTCGTGTTCAGATTAATGATTTTGTACTATTAAAAATGGACATATTATATATTTACTCTCTTGTCATTCCCATGACTCAGAGCTAAGACTACTTTTTACTAAGTATGGGGAGTGTCTTCAAACAGACAGTATGGCATTTGAGTGGCTTTTTTATGTTATAGAAGAAATTCATGCCACGCTGCATTGAAGCTATGTCAATTTTTTTCTTGTTCTTTTATAAATCTGGATCAAAGTGCATAGGTTAATAGCCATTCTGGAATCATTTGCCTTGAAGGCACAGTAGCATTTTCCTCTGTTAGGAAAGACCTCTTAACCTTTCAGCAACAGAGAGATAAAGACAAAGGAGAACATTCCACTCCTGAGTTAAATACTCCTAAACTCATAGATTGGCCTTTTTGTTTACTGGCTATGAATAAAAGGAATCTGTTGCTATCATCTGTGCCGCAGCACGCAAAGCATGAACTCTCAAGGAATCAATGTTCAGCCTTTTCACAATTATGAAATTACTTTACCATTTCCATACAGTTTTCCTCTGGGGGATATATTTTGTCCTTAGTAACTAAGCTTATTTGTTCTATAGATTGGAAATGAGATTGTTGTTACATTTTTATGACACTTTTATCTAGTCATGTTGTTAATACAAACAGCATTTTTAAAGGCATAAGGAATATCTTTGCATCTTTCTCTAATAAATCCCAGGAGAAAATGCGTTTCTAAATTGACTTTTCTGTCTCTAATTTAAATACATTTTATTTTAATCCACCCTTTGGAGAGCAGATTGTGAGTATGTAGTGGGTAAGTACTATTAACACTGTGTATGTTGCCAGAATGTTTTATGGGAAAGGAAGAGCTTTAAAATAAAGTGGTCTCCTCATGTTTGGTTACATGTCTGAGAGACTGCATGGTTTTCAGTAGCCACTCTCGAGGGCTTGCAGACATTGCCTCTCAAGCACTGCATCAGAGGCATACTTTGTAGGCCATCACAGGAAATGTTATCTCATGCGTTAAAGCTATTGTCCTAAGCCTGCAAGCTGGTACATTACTCAAAAGAATTACCATTATAACCATTCAAAGCAGTAAAACTTTTAGCAGGCAGGTAAAAAGCATTACAACATCAAGGCCTACACATGGGATCAGGAGCTTTATTTTTACAGAAACTCCAGAAAAAGGCAGTAAAAAGTCGTGACAGGGGAGCTACAGCAAAAACATTTAAGAAAGGTTTTGCACTGTTCATAACACAGTAAGGTCGCTATGATTTTGCCTGAACGTTTACTCAATTTCAGATAATTCTTACTAACACACCTTCCACGAAGCTTGGAGAACAACATAAGTCCTTTTTAGTAATAGCTTATTTATTAAATTATTTGGGATAATTGAATGATTTTGTTGTTGTTGTTAAAAACCATAACTCTCATTTGAGAAAACATTACTTTTTTTTTTTTACATAATATCTCTATTTGTTCTTCTACATGACGTGTGACTTTTACTTAACAGCTTTCAAGGAACCCATGGTTCCTGCTTTCATACTTGTCGCTCATTCTCCTCTTCCCCTGATGGCCACAATAAGCAGCTTTCAATTGATTCAACTGTCAAAAATGCTTCATATCAATGAATGCTCCCTTTCAATATCAATTTCTAAATCATTTGCACTTCATGCTAGTGATTTTCTGTAGCTCCAGTCCTATCTCTAGAATACAGAGAAAAAATATCTTCTCCTGAATTACATTTATTTTGTTATACCAAGTGGGGACCCTTTTAAGTAACAAATCTTAAACTGTTGTTGTATGTTGCTAATGAAATCTGTAAACTACATGAGACCATCTTAGTTTCATAGTAAATGAAAGTACATGAGGAGATTACTGTTCATTAAAGTCAACAAGAATTTATGCATTTTCACCAGTTCACATTTTTTTTCCTATAATGTTAGTCATATATTCACTCTCTACCATTTGTCTTCTGAAGTCCAGATGAAGAAAATAGGGAAAAGCCTAAACAAAAGTGTGCTTCCTTCCTCATATCCTGTATTTATCTTTGTTAAAATAGTGGTAAAGTTGAAGCTGCCAAGTTCCAATCCTTTACCTGTCTTTGCCATTTTTTTGTCTGTTTTTGTCCTTTTGAGGACCTGTTAATGGCAGTGGAGCTCTGCGTGTGCACCAGCAATTCCCTGTGGAGATGAGCTTGCCGTCTACATTTTTTAAGTGCCTCAGTACATGCCCACCGTACTGGCCTTGCTGAGAGAGTTACTGATGCTGAAGCACTGAAGTTACCTCTTTAAGTGAAATGCACACTAATTTAATTAACTATCAGTAGTGCCATGCTATTGCTTTGCTTTTTGATCTTTAAGTTGCAAATTACATTTCCATCCCATCAACTCATTTGCTTTCTGAAACACAGTTAGTTCACCAATCGCATTATACAAATAATATGAACACTCTTTACAAAGAATTCTACAATTTATCACTGTTATACACTTCATTAAACAGAAAAATGAAACAAATTATATTTGAGACAGAATATGGTTTTAATGCTGCAAATTTTATATAGTCATTTAAAATGTTCTCATACACATCTGCCAAAGATGCTAAGTAGCTAATTAAAATTTTCTCCCTACAATATACGATAATGTGGTGATAAAATGTGTCTTCAGAAGCATTTATAGGAAGTAGTCCACAATAAACATTGAAGTTGAAAGGTCTGGATTCAGAATATTATGCTGCTTTATTCTTTCTCGATGACACAAGAGAAGCATGAAGTTGTGATGTTGTTTTTACTTTGTTATCTTTTGTCAAGTTCATAAAGCTTGCACTTAAATTTGTCAGTTGTTTCTGGAACCTGGCTGAATGCTTGCAAGATTTTGTGTCACAGATGTTTTAAAAGAAACCTCTCTCTTCCTCTATTTTTTCCTATGTGGATTATTTATAATATAATTATATATATATATATAATATAATTAAGAGCCTCTGGAGAAACTTCTTTTTCCAGACAAGTAACTTCTGAGTTTTAATACGTTATCAACCAGTTCTGTCTAAATAATTTTCATTTTAAATCTTAAAGTCTGGGCAAAAGTCATAACTGATAGAAATAAATACCTTCTTTAGATTGCCTTATTGTTGATGCATATTTGCTCATAACTCAGGTTCATAACCCAGGTTCAACATGCATGTAATCTGATGTAAGAGGAAGGATCTCAACTAGGGCTCTGACACAGGTGCTGAAGATGGTCATCCTTAAACAAAGAACTACCAAGGCTAAGAACCATTGTTCTCTTCTCTCAATTGCATCGCACACCAAGAAAGGACCTACAGCTCTTGAATGAGGATCCTAGCTTTCTTGGAGCTTCTAGAGTCTCTCTGTAAAGAGATTTTGACTATCTGCCAGGGTGTTTGCTGTAACTGGCTAATGTTAATAGCAAAGAGTTACCAAAAAGTTATTATCTAAATGTATCTACAGACACATGCATATTTTCTGCTGAATCATTATGTACTTGTATCTAGAGTGGAATTTTCAGTGACCTTGAAACAAAGATATGTGTGACGTGGTTGCGATATTAAAACGTTAGATACTTCATTGTGAAAACAGATTTAAGGACATTGAAGAAAACCAAGGGATTTTAACAGCCTACCCCAAAAAGCACAAGCACAAAATGTCAGAAGGAGCCTTAAATGTGTAAGCACAGGCTAGTAACATAGATGACACAAATCTCAAATAGACAGCTACTGATCATTAAGCAAATAAAGTCCTGGGAGCTGGGTAAAACAAGTGTTAAGAATAAAAAAAAAAAAGAACAAATGAATACCCAACAATCGCAAAACATACCCGGTACACAATAGCTGCCACAAAACAGGGAATTGCGGGCTAGTGAATAAAAGTTATGTAAATGAACTAAATTTTCCCATATATTAAAAAATAACCCCAAATGGACTCAAGAAAAAAGGGGAGGAGACCCTCAAATGCACAACCAAAAAGAAAGGAATAGGTAGGAAAAGGATGATTCACATTACAGAGTTCAAACTCTCCTTTAGAATGTTAATGGATCACAGTGAAAGAACAGTGTATACATTCTGCATGCTTGAAAACTGAGAATAACACAGAGAAAGGAAACTAAACTTTTTTAAAAATATAATTAATCTCTAAACTTTAAATGGCTAAACAGATACTGGTTTTGTTAGTTATTTTTGTTTGTTCATTAAGTCCATTTCAATTCATTTTAAACAAATTTGTAACTCAATACATGTAGTAAACATGCATGTGTAGAAAATAGATACTGGATTATTCAACCACAACTAATAAAATTGTCCATTTTCAGGGAAATTCTAGTGTTTTTGAAATTATTCTTTATTTCAAACCAGAACAAAATGTCCAAACTCAGAATGCTTAATGAAATTAGATATATGAAAAGTCTGGTTTAATTTTACCTTGATAGTAAAATATGTTATCATTACTTATTTTCTTATATGAAAATTAATAAAAATCAAATGACTGGAATGATACATTCAGCATGCTAAAACTTAACGTTTTAACTGTACAAAGTTATTGCCTTCAGACTTTTTTCTGAAGGAATTGCAACCATATAACAAATATTTAATTTGTTTGATTCAATATTGTCTGATAGAAGACTGTTAAAAAAAATTTTCTCAGATCCACTACCAGGTCTTTTTATTTTAAATGTATTTTGACTAAATTCCCCCTGAAAAAAAATCTTTAAAATTAAAAGAAAAAATTCACAAATGACAAAAAAAATATTTTATTTTTCCAGACATTCGTATTTTTCTAGCCAGCATTTAGGCACAGCCGAACTGTTGATTTTCATCCATCTATCCAGAGACATACACAAAATCCCCAAGGAATTGGAGTTATTTCTCATCTATCTGAGCAGTAGATCTCTAGTCCAAAGGTATCCTACATGAGGATCAATGTACAATCAGTAAAAAGATGCTGAAATTTTCAGAGGTGGATTGTATTTTAGAATGGGAGTCAAAACCCACACTACTGAATGGGCTTTGAAGGTATCTATCCCTTCTGACCCACAGAGGAATCTTAGAGCAGGTGTGTAGCTTTTACATGACAAAAGTTGGGTTAAATGTATCTTGTCTGCAAACTATTTACATGCAAAAGACAATGAGTCTACCATGATATATCAACAAGTACTTAATTCGTTACAGTAAAAAATGTCATAAATGCAGCTTCCCCCCTCAAAAAAAAAAAAAAAAAAAAAAGAAAAAAAAGAAAAAGAAAGGAAAGAGAAGATTAATTTTAAGTTGTAACTGTTATTTTTACTTCACCTTACATAGTGTTCTTGTTGAAGACAGCATAGTAGGATTTTCCAAATGTCCAGTTTGATGTCTCTCAATTGTTGGATGATTTTTAAGGTATCTAACATCTGTTTCTAATCTTAGGACAAAAAAAAATCGGGTGCTAAAGGTGTCTGGCACATAAAACCCCCTTAGAAATTCAAGCCTATGAGTCAGTGATCAACAGTAAGAAAAAAAAAAAGATAAATCTATTTGGTGTTTTTCCTGTGTCTGAAGAATTCAGTTGGCACCTAGCTGCACTCTTACAGGAAGGTTTTTATCAAGGCTGGGTATCTCAATCATATTTTTGGCATAGCCATAAATAAAGCTTACTAGATTATTAGATCTGTCCAAATCCAACATCACAATAAAACAGTCCAGGATTTTAATATAAATATCATCCCCCCATTGCTATCTTTTACGTACTGGTGTACCTTTATATTATTGTCCTCTAGGTATTTTCAATTAAAGTGGATTTTTGCTATGTATCACACACATATACTCAATGGACGAGCACAACCAGAATAATATAGTTATTGGTTATAGACCACCCTGACTCACATATTTGGGTGCAAATGGCCTGAAACATACAAGACAATTACTCTGGGTTAGGCTTTGCAGGTGGTTTTATTACATTAATGCTATGCTAGCCTTGGCATATAGAGAATAAAAACTACAATGCCGAAGGAGCACAAGAAATATGTCACGGACGTATGGGTTCATATATAAAATGCTGCAAATATTTTGGTTTTTGAACCCAAGACACAGAAAAAATAGAAATATAACTGAAAGTACTTTCCTAGATTTCTAAAATTAAATCAGTATTGTAGATCAGAAGAGATGGCTTAAAGCCACCTCTGTGATCAGTATTTGTTGCCTCTGTTCCAATTACACTGCTTCTTCTAGAAAAAAAAGTCAAGATACAATTTCAGTCTTTAGGTATGACCCACAAATTGCCTGAAACTGTATAATGCTCAGCATTTTCTCTGTTCAGCACAACTGAAGTAGTCGGACTGGAAGCAAATTGTGCCATTCACAGTCAGGTGACTTGCAAAGCAAAGAACAGCTTAATTTATGCTAGAGAAGCTTAAAGCTTATCAGCATGATGAATAAGAGCTAAAAATAACAGAGGGTATTTTAGGGACCTGGGTGAAGCCTTTAAAGATAGCCTCATTGAATATAAAATGTCACTAAACAAACTGTCGCTTGCTTTTCTCTAAGGACAGGAAGACCTCACTAGAATTCCTTATCAGGTTTTGTGCCTTTTCTATGATTTTTTTTCATAAGGGTAAATGTTATGTGGTCACCATAGTGCTTCTATTTCTAATATTCTTTATTTATTGTTCATGGATGAACTTGACTATGCATCTGAAATATAGTTTGTGTCAGGATAGGTATGACTGTAAAATATAAAATTATGCAAGCTCTGCAATTCCAGTACTGGATCTTATCTTGAAGAAGCTCAACCTCCAAGATCACAAACTCTGTACACATAAAAAGAAAATTACAGTATAGATTCCTGAAATATGTTCCATAGTAACATGTGAGTACAGAAAAAAAAGCAAACAAAAACCAAAAAACCAAAAAACCAAAAACCTAAAATCCAAGGAATGGAAGTAAATTATTTTACTGTATTTTTTATCTTAAATAATACTAACCTTATGCAGAGCTTTTGCCTAACAAATTATTGCTCTTGGTATAAGGTCAACGCTAGTAAAGAGGCCCACTGAAATAAAATTGCAAAGGTATGTCAATGTTTTCTTGGCTCAGGGTCCAGAAAAACTCTTTCTCATTTACAGCTGGACTATTTGACCTTAAAGGTCTTTTCCAACTTAAATAATGCTATGATTCTATAATCCTATGATTCATAGGTCAAACTGCTAACATTGGGAAAAATGGATTTTTGAGTGAGGAAGATGGGGGAGTTTAGGGAACGATGAGAATGCAGGAGAGGATGAGCACTTCTTTAGGGTATGGACAGAAGGGATTGTGGGAAAAGGTTTAAGAGGGAGCAACAGTGGGAAAGAGATAATCTTTCCTCACAAAGCCTCCCTCCCTGAAGGATTACTGAGACAGAGAAATATCAGGGTAGAAACAAAATAGAGCAAAACACCTATGATTGTAGGGAAGCCATTACTTTGCTGTTATGGTTCAAGGGACTCTTTGGAAATCAATCAGAGATAAAACTAATAGAGCAAGAAGGTATTCTGTTTAATGCAAAGTTAGGGGATTTCTTACAGTAGATACACTCCACAGACATATAGTGCAGCAACTGAAAAATGATTGCAAGTCTGTCCATCAATCTTTAAGGAACAAGTTTGTCTGAAATAAAGATGACTTAGGAGAAGTAACAGAGATTTAGGAAGTAGCTTCTTAAAAAGTTAAGTTACCAAAGGAAAAAAAAGAACTATGCTAGATGGATTACTATAAACCACAAGCAATATAACAATGAGGCACTGTGAGCTCTGAATACCGGCAGTTTCAGGGTGTTGAATTCCCTCTCTGAATGTAACCCTATGTCCTCGTTTGAGTTAGAAGTAATTCAGTTCAGTGATTTTACTTTTCACTCTTCTAGGTGACTGCACTTTCTGAAGTTAACAGCATATTTTTGCAGACAGTGTCTGCTTCTAGAAGTGATAATGCTTGATGTTTACAGTTACTACCGGGGACTGGTCTGCAGAAAGGCTCTTGCTTATAATTGCTCCTGTGCAGACCAAGGTCACTGAAAAATCTCCTGTATCACATTGGGGGTGCAGTAAGAGGCACCTATGGGGAGGAGCAGACAGGACAGGGACCCTAAACTGACCAAGGTATTCCATCCCATAGACATCCTATTCGGTATAAAGCTGAGGGGTCATGAAGGTTTCACTCTCTCTTGCCTCTTCTTCAACAGCTGGTGTCAAAGGAGGACTCTGTCCCTTCTACCTTCAAACCCAATCCATGCATTCCTGAATCCAGTTCCAGAATGCAGCTCCTGCATCCGGTTCCCATCTGCTGCTGAGTCCATTCTGGGCCTTCCCCAGTGTCTGCCCAGAGCATCAGTGGTGACGGTGACGTGGCTGTCATCATGTACGTTGGGTTCGGTATTGGTATTGTACATATTTGTATGTATTTCATTTTATCGTTATTACTCTCATTAAAGCAGTTTTAGGGTTTTTTTTCCAATCCAGAAGTCTCTCTCCCTTCCTCCTTTTCTCTTTCCTCTCTTTGGGAAAGGGGTGATGGGGGTGGGGGTGGGGTGTGTAATAGAGAGCATCTGTCATTCGTCTAGTGGCCAGTCCAACTCTAACCCTTGACACCCTAGCCTAGTTTGTCTATTTAATCTTAATAAACCTCAGACATGATTTAACATTGCTCTCTTCTGCAAAGCAAAGTTCCTGTTACAAGATTAATAATTCCTTTCAAAATAGCTGATTGTATTTCAAAAAGCAAGCAATCAAACAAAAATCAGACTGTTTGTAATTATTTCTGCTGATTTAGTATTAAGATTTAAGGGTAACCTCTGACATCATTATGGCAAGATTGTATTTCCGCTTATGTTCTCCACTTAATATCCGTGAATGCCTGCTGACAGAACCTTAAACTGATCAATGCATTTTCAAATTAAAATCCTGATGCAGAATTTGGTAAGAATTTTGTTTTTTGTAAAGCAAATCAACAGTTACTTGTTTTCAGTCTTCTTTATACTAACAACAATTTAGCCTGTATTCTCTTCTTCATTCACTACCACTACTACTAATTATAACAGCACAAAGAAGTGAAGTAGAAAAGCTAATGGTAAGATCAAATTCCTACAAAGACTCTTATGTCTGCGCCATCACACCACGAATAAGCTTGGGTGGCAATGCATAATGACAATGCATATTCTGAAATACTGGACTTTGAGCATATGTAATGTGATTTAGGATTGTTTTTTCAGAATTGACTTTTTTCTTTCTGAGATTTTCTTTCAGCCCGTAATAATCTATGAACAACAAAATTAAGAACTGATTTGCATAAAATATTATTTATAATTATTTAATGTATTAGTTTAATAAATAGGGATTGAATTTCATATTCTAAAACATGAAAGAAGAGATATAGACCTTTCTGATTAATCTGCTTTTAATGTATGCTTGAATGAAGTACAGAATATCCTATGAAAGCCTCATTAATCTTAATAGATTGCCGATTATGCAGGTGGCAATCACTAGACGGACCTATCCGACCTATTTCCCTATCTGCCATTGACTGCTCAAAGATAAGCCTTAATTGCATTAATGTCCATGGCTAAAATTTCTGCAACTGTAGTACTGCAATATCAGATCCTCAGTTCACTAACATAAAGAGTAAGGATTGCAATTTACAGAACTGTGTATTGGGTCTGGCTGAGATGGAGCTCTTTTTCCCCATAGCACCCCTCATAGCCTTGTGCTTTGTAGTGGTTTCCAGAAAGGTTCTGATAACGCACCAGTGTTTTGGCTACTGCTGAGTATCAATCAACATTGCTTGCTTCTTTCCCTTCCTTGCAGTTCTTTCCCTTCCTTCTTAGCTGCTGAGGGAAATCACAGAATCATTTTGGTTGGAAGAGTCCTGGAGCCATTATGCACGTAGTGTCTTTCCCTCAGAATTACAGAATTCAATGAATCCAGGCAGTGAGGCATGCATATCCTGCGCTAGGCTGAATAGTCTATCTTGTCTCTCTCTGCAAGGACAGTGCTTGGAGAAACCCTTTTGCCATTGGTGAAGGCTGGGAATAGAGCCATGAGTAGAACATCTCTGTCTTTTAGACCTGAAGTTTTGCTACCACTCCATTAATTACCTAGACAAACAGTGGCCCCTATTTTTTCTATTTATACCTAATGACTGCCCTGCTTCATGGCTCTGCAACCTTGGATGAAACTCTCAGGTGTAGTATTTACATCAGACTTGTTTAGCTAGCCAATTAAATGCATGCTTTGATATTCAGGAGATAGCAGTTCCTTTAAAATTCCAATTAATGTGAGCTGAATACTGTTTTCTGTCTTTTAGATCAAGGTGCTTTCAGAGGTTGTGCACCTGCACTACTCTGGTTTTATTATGTGATATGAGAAAACATGTGGCTCGACAATATTTTGAGTGGAATCAGCACCACAATAATGTCATATTTTTATGAAATGTTTCACATCAGTAGTTGCCATGCATATGAGTCTGTAACTGATATCTGAGTGTGAACTGTACTCTGAAGAACTTTGCTGATGAAACCTGTGAAATGCGTAAAATAATGGAGCTCTGAAGAACAGAAACAGGAAGATCTGTTGACGTAGGTTATTGGCACACTTAGTAAAACACCTGCAGATGTATTGTTTTGTAGGCTATATTTCCAGAACTCAACAGGCATGAAAAATGAAACCAAAGAATCCTGCCCTCATTGCATGCTGACATAAAGCAAATAATCTGAATATATTTCTGAGAATCAGCTAGTAACTGCTTCTAAACTCATTGTTGACTCCACAGCAGGGGTCGGAAATCAGAGTTGTAGTGAGTGGTGTGTATCAGCAAATTGTGTAGCTTTTTGCCAAACAATACTAAAAGTGATGTATTTCCCTATTTAAAAATATATCTCCCAATATACACCATGCAATTCTTAGGCACAGAAGCATTCACTTACATGTTAAAGGAATTGAAAAAATTTTTGCAAACAGTGATATTTCCAAAAAGATTTTTTAAAATTAATCACCAGTGCTAGAATTAACATTCAAAATGTTAAATCTTTGGTCTTCCAAATTAACCATGAAAAGAAGGTTATAAAAAGGTTTACCCTTTGATAATAAACTCAGAAGTTCTGAGAATAAATACTGAATTTTTTCCTGACTGATAACTTATTCCACTGATTTTGTCTTGAATTTTTCTAACTAAAACTTTCATGACAATATGGTGGCTACTATTTAAAAAGAAAATTGCGAATCGCTGATGAAGGGAGGGAATATTTATATATCAAATTGGTAGCAGAGAAGTGATGACTCGAATGCTATTAAATTATCTTACATTTTTAACCAAAAAGTGCTGACAATTTCATTAAATATGAAACATTAGATTAATGGATTCAGAATCTTAAATATCTTCTATAGCAATTATCACTAATCTATAACCTAATTGGACAACCATATGTTATGCTCAGGAATAGATCTATTTTCAAATAAAGATGACCCTTTATTCAACTCATAAAGTGTTAATACTTGTTAAAACAATTTATTGGTCTGTATTAATTTATACTAATTGTTTGTACAGTAACTGAAACTATTCTGTCATTTTTACTATGTACAAAAACACTTGTGCCGTTAAGCCATTTGCAGTCTAAAATTAGACATAGAATACACAAATTACAGCAGATGGAGGAAGGGTAGGGGACCTAATAATGTGGTTCACAGCTGAGATCATAGGGTGGGTTCTTTGTTTCTTCTCTCCATTGTTTTCTTTCCTTCCTTTATGCTTTTGGCTTGTTGGTTTTGTTTTTCTCTTTTTCCCTTTCTGGCATTCTTATAATCAAGGAAGGAAGCAAAGCAAGCAGGCATAAATGACCCCCTAGGAGATAGAAGAGTGTCTTTCATGATGGTCTTATGGTGGATACAGCCATAATGTAAGTGAATAAGTCATGTATTGGTGCAATTACAAGTTCTATGATACTGAGATATATGTGCAGAATAGGAAATAAATAGAGGGATGAAACTGACCTTTTCATAATGTCTCCCAGAAAATCTTCTAATACGTCCCCTGCTTGACTATTGAATATTTCATAGGACTTTGATGATTACATAGAAAATATTGTTACTAAATATACCAGTAAGAAATAGTATTAAAAATAAAAATAATGCCTAGAAACTGTAGAATGGTTTGGGGAAGGAAAAAAAAAAAATCAATGCAGTTACAAAAATTAAAAAATTCTTTACCTGGAATAACCTGAATAAATAATGGGAAATAAACAACTAGACAAAAGTTCTGCCAAGAAGAATCTTAAGGTTATTACTTCAGATCCTGAGTTGAACTTGAGCAATAATGTCACATTCCAGAAAAATACAGTCACGGTACCAGTATGAATAAACAAGAACATGTTTTCCATCTTAGGTTAATTCAATTCTCCGCTCTTGTTAGTATTAGCAATGTCTCAACTGGATCCTCTTGTGGAAGAATTGGGAAGTAAATATGAAAGATGCAAACCAGCCAGATACAATCCAAAAGCATCAAGAATAATGGAAGATACAGGGACCAAATTTATGAAAGAGAAGACTGGAAGAAGACACAATAACAGTATTCAAATATGTAAAAGGTACTATAAAAAGAAGTGATGTTTGTGATGAGAAAGATGAAAAGTGATAGGTTTATTTTGTATCAGATTTCAACTAGGTCAGAGATTAGGAAAAAAAAGCTTTATAAAAACATTCTATGGATCTTGTGTTATCCTAGTGAAACAGTGAAATCGTTTAGAGAAGTTGTGATGTGTTCATCACTGGCCGCTTTGCAATATCTTAGAGAATGTCTCTTAGAAATGAGATTTACTACATTAAGCCATGGATTAAAAAGGGAACAAATGACATTTCAACCTCCTTTCTTATAATTCTCTATGATTTTTCACCTTAAAATATATACATCATTAAATATACATTAAAATTTTCATAAAAATATATATTTTCTAAGTAATAAGAGTAGGCTTCAGGAATGGAAGAGAGAAAAGTGTTGAGAGACTTATGATTCCAAGATAATAAAAGGTCCACAAGAAATCAAAACACTTGGACCACTGCTTTATTTTAATCTTTCAGAGGATTCTGGGACTATTCTGTGAGTTACTTAGCTGATCCTTTCTGGAATTCATTTTGTACATAATAGAGCCCATGATGGAAAAATATAAAAGTATTATCACTAAGTATTTGTCACCATTCAGTATTCAGAAGTCTCATGTGAAATTTGCAAATCATCTCAAGTCCATTTTAGAGTGTTTGAAGCTATTTCCCTATGCATCATTAACCATTAATTGAATATTGAGTTGCTCGCTTAATAAGACTGCTATTTATAACTCATTTGGTAGTTAGAAAAGTTTAGAGGTGAAATTTTTATCCTATAGTCATCAATAGTAATTGGGCATTGGTGTCATCACTATTGGAAGGTCACTTAGAAGCTTCTATCGCAGTATTAATAGCAGGGTACTGAATATACACTAAATTTTAGTTTTTTAAATGATGGATATTTTTACAGTAAGGTAATGATCTAATGCATCCAAGAATCCTGGACATATTGACTTAAGTTTGCTTATTTATATGTTTTCCATTTTTCCAAATAATATCTTTCTTACTTACCTACAGTGAAAAAGTTTTGTTACAATATTTATTAAAATTATCTTGTTTCAGCTGAACAGGGGTTTTAAATCATTGATGATAACATCACTGCATTTTTATGTGGAAGAAATAGTTTTATATTCAAAGCACCCACTTCTATTTATTCTTTTTAACCTATAACAGCAATTATGACAGTTATGGATCTTTTTTTCCCCATAGCTACTTAAGGGAACATATTCCTTATGAAGAAGAATCATAGAATCATTGAGGTTGGAAAAAACTTTAAGATAATTGAATCAAGTAATAAAACCCCCCCAAAACAGTTTATTTAATCTATGCATCTCTACCATATTTTCTGCTTTGCTAATCTACCTTTTTCTCCAGTACCTTGTAGGAAATAAAATGTTAAAATAGTCCACAATCACCAAACAAATTATTTCATTTATTAATATCATAAAAATGTATACCTTAGTATGCATATCTATCTATCTATCTATCTATCTATCTATCTATCTATCTATCTATCTATCTATCTATCTATCTATGTCTGTCTATCTGTCTATCATCTATATATCTGTCTGTCTGTCTATCTATCTATCTATCTATCTATCTATCTATCTATCTATCTATCTATGTCTGTCTATCTGTCTATCTATCTATCTATCTATGCAGTTTAAATCAATACCTGACTAAGTGTGGGAAGTGAACAATATGAAGCCAGACTCTTCTCAGTGGTGTCCAATAAAAGGGCAAGAAACAATGGGCACAGACTGAAATGTAGGAAAATCTATTTAAATTGGTTTTATCATGAAGGTGGTCAAACAGTGGAACAGGTTGTGTTGTCTATAGAGGTTGTGGTGTTTGCATCCCTGGAAAAATACAGAACTTAACTGGACTCAGTCCTGAGCAACTTGTTCTAGCTGACCTTGCTTGAGCAAGGACTTGGACATCCCCCTGGGTCCCTTGAACCTCAATTATTCTCTGATTCTGTGAAATCCATGTAAATAAATCTGAAGGACAGTTTTATTATATTTCAGAAATATTTGGATTGAGAGAATTTTTACTCAACCTAAACCTCAATGTTTTATTCACTCTTGTGTCCTGGGAATGTTAGGTTTATTAAATTACTCTTTAAAATTGCTTCTATTAATATAAGCACCAAAATTTTGTTTTCTAAATTTGAAGGGTAAGAAAACTTTTGATAGTAAAAAATTAACTTGATGAATAATTCAGAATGGAAAGAAGTGGCAGAAGTCATACAGTCACATTTTGAACTGTAGCTTTGTGGTTGAATAACATAACCTTTCACATTCAAAACCATGATCTGTGTTTAATCTGTGCTTCTCTAGGAAATTAATTTGTCCAGTAGTCCATGCTAGAGAATCATTTCATAATTTTAAAGGATATTAACTGTAAAACATCATTTGCTATTGAGACAGATTTTCATTCAGTATTCAGTATGCTGGAATCTTCTTTATAGACTAAAAATGGCAATTATAGTATTATTGGCAAAACATTTGGAGGACATAAGACATTAGAGACATTGGACCTAACTTATAGCTCCCTAAGATTATGTAATTAAATCAGTCACTAATTAAGTCACAAGGCAGTAGAGGATGAAACGCAACCTTTGAAGTTAACTCAGGGCCTCTAACCCCCTGACACAAGATCTTCTCCTCCACGTTACTCTCCTTGGACCCTGAAGTGAATATTAGTGCTTTTCCCTATTCACATGAAAAATAACTGTATGCAGTTGTGGAAAAAAATCTAGTCTCCACTAGAACCAGGATGAGCTGTACATGAGCATGCAAAAGGTTAGTATAGGTCTTTTAGCCCCGGTCTACAGCTTCTTTTAGCTACACTGCTTATTAGCTATTCAGCACTCATGACTTAATTTGCCGGGATGGTGGCTACTCCTTTCACTGGAAGTTGGGGAAGGAAGCACTGAGACAGAAAATCACTTACATTAGCCTGGTGGATAAAGCATGATAAGCAATGACTTACAAAATCTCTAAAATTATGGAGTAACAGGAAATTTAGTTAATTGTCTTAAAAAAAATTCAGTTATGACATAGGAGATTATGACAATTCCTAGAATAGAGAGATGAGCCAAACTTTGGAGATATCTGATTGTATTAACTGTAGAGTTAGTTTAGACTAACTAATTCAGCTAAATGATAAACTTTCAACCATGAAAATTCAAGGTAGATAAATCTTGCAAATAATGTTAAAGATGCTCGTTGAGAAGTTGGATGAACATAAGAACTTCATGTCTATTATTGAGATAATTTATGAGGGGTTTGTTTTGTTTTGGATGGGTTTTGGGGTTGGTTTTTTTTTTGTTTAAGTTGAATGGGCAGTCAAATTGCTGTTGTAATAGTCCCAGATATCCTCTTTTAATGAGGGCCAAGAAGGTCCAAAACCAGAGACGTTTTAGTCAACACTAAAGAACAAAGGATACAACCCTTCAGAATAAACTGTTTGCAACGTATACACCAACCCTGATTTATCTGAACTTAGAACTACTTTGCCTCTACTAAAAATAAATGTTTTGCAAAATACAGGAATAAATAATGTATTTTATTATTTTAATAAATACATTTTTATTTTGTAACATTATTTAGAAATGTTAACCTCAGCGCAAAGAAAGAGTGAGTAAGAGTACGCTGACTAATAAACCTACTTAGGAGTGAATGATTTTCTGTGTTAATAGGCCAGGTATTAGCTATATATTCCGACTCAGAAAAATGCAACACATATATATTGTTTTCAGCTTAGAACTGAAAAAAAAAAAAAAAAAAAAAATCACATTTCTTTTGGAGTTAATAGCTGGAGTTATGTTTGGATGTCATCTGTTTCCTGTTCTTCCATTCTACTCTTTGCTTTATATATCTCTATTTAGAACCCAAAAGGAAAACATCAAGAAGTAAAATACTATGAATCACCAGAACTAGAAAGACCATAGTGAGCCTTTTGATGGAGTCCTGGAGCAGATACCTCAGTTGAATCACTCACCACTTCTTCTTTGACCCCAAATATAGTATTGCAGGAGAAAGAAGGACTGAAAGGAGATGAGGAAGGAAAAATAAAAAGAAAAAAGGAAAAAAGGAAAGAAAATAAATCAAGCAAAGACTATGTCTTGGTTCTAGAATTTGAAGTGTTAATAAATGCTACTGTTTTCTATTCAATCTCTGATCCTGAATTTTCCATTCTTTGAAGAAATTAGGTTCTCAGTAAATTAGCCTGGTTAGTTATTCATTTTGAATTTGATCAATTAGCAGGTACCCTTTCTACACATTTTGATAGCATCCAGAATAATATGGTCAAATATTTTTTGACCCCTATATGCTACAACAAATTAGAAACATAAAAAAGTTATTTATGTGCTCATGGTCAGGTATTTTCTAGATGCGTGTGATGTCTATCCATCTTCTGCCACTGATACCTATGATATATATCTTCTATGATTTCAGTGCAAATTACTTCAGTTTCTTGTGCTATTAACAGCACCTTGGGTCTTTAATCTGTATAATTATGTACCATGAGGAAGCAGGAAATTTGGGACTGCTTTACTTTGTTTCTCTGTTACCAGCGTTTAGTACCATTCACATATGGTATTTTAGGCACTTATGAGCACAGCTATCCTGAGACTGCACAGGTAAAGAGAACTGTAATACAAAACAGACTTTATCATATACAAGTAAGAAAAAGCACAGAGCTTGCCCCACCCCTACACTAGCATTACCAGTCCCTCTGCATTTGCAGATTCTTACAGGCATTCTAAAAGTAGTGAATAACATGAATAGTCCTGAAGAGAAGAAAAAGAAATTAAAATGTGGCACTCTCTTTTTTCCAGAGAGACGGTATCCATTTCAGCATTTATGGTGAACATTTACAATGAAGGCATATATCGTTACAGTAGCTATTGATCCCCTGGAAGAATCTGCTGTAAATTAAATTCTGACTCCCACGAAGTCATAAGGCACAATGCAGACTGCTGAAATCTGTCTCCTAGCTTCCTGCTTAAATAAATGCAGAATAGAATAATACAAATTCTCCCGTTTGAATTTCACAATTTGTTTGACTTGATCTTGTGAAAACAATGTGATCAATTTGCATGTGTAATTGCATCTCATTGTACTTGATGATGCTTCTCTTTTCAAAACCCAAAAGCCTCAGTATTCTTGTACACAGCATTCCAACGTATGACTTGATTTCACTTAGATTTTCCTATCTGCAGTACTGTTTTATAAAGTAGTTGTAAACGAACACATCATTGACCAAGAACTTTGATTAGGAAGAACTTTTAGATTAAGGAAACTGTTTTTTCCTATAGAAAAATGTTTATTCTCCTAAAAAGCATCCTTGCAAGAGAAAACTCCACTCATTATTGTTTGTAAGCTTATTCCCAGCTGAATGTGTTTTCTGTTTTAACTGTTCACAAACAGAGGAGTAAAAGACAATCTGAGTGGAACACAAGAAAACATTTTTTTGGGTGATAATGGTAATACAACTGCAATTCTGTTCACTGAAAAGGATGACATTGTACTACTGCAGAAGCTGGCCTCCATATTTTTTGATAGGCACTATAAAAACTTGCATTATTCTGTTCCAAATTGAACTGTTTAGAGAACTTGTTACTGCTAGATCACACAATTTTTCAGTAAAAACCTAAATCTTGTATATCCCTGGATACTATTATTGAAGGCAATAAAATGTACTTTTGTAAGATCAACGAGGGTTGAGATGACTATATTCTCATAAGCTAAAGAAGACAATCAGTATGATAATTAGAGCATGTTAATTACTCTCCACTAGCAACAAAAAATGCAAATGATATACAGCAGGAAATTAACAGCAGTTACTGCTCAATATTGCATGACTTTTCCATTACGTATAATATGAGAAGTTGTTAAATTATAGAAAATGAGAATAATGAAGCTGGAATATTAAAGAAGCTTAGGTTTCCAGTCGGGCTGTGAAGGCAATCGTTAGGAAGAGTCCCGAGGATGTGATGCTGTCCTTACAGGTTAGGCACACTTGCGTAGTACATTGGGGAAAATTTTACGCATTATTTTATTTTCACTAGGTAGAACAAGACTGGGTATTCCGGCTCAGCTGGAAGCAGTACAACAACCTTTTCTGGATAACAGATCTGCTGCAAAATAGCTAACACAATTGCACCGCTTTCTTTGAAAAATAAAGATAAAATTGTGTATGATGGGGTTTTTTAAGAACAAACAAGCAAAGAAGCCAAAAAGAGCTAATAATGTTCTGAGTCTTGAAAAGGTTTAAAACCAAAGGCTGAAGTCTCTTATAGCCTAAGAACCGAAACCAGCACAAGAAAAAAAGCCATGGGAGAAGTATGTGACTGAGTTTTAAAGCATATTCTGAGGAGTACAGACAACCTTACCACAATAGTGACACACCTCCTACTGTCAGCTACCAATGAGCAACTGAAAAAGAGATAGTGACTTTTGAATCAGTTAGGTGTTTTTACTTTAAAACCTTAGGTACATTCCTACATATTACAGGCATGCTTCATGAATCAGTTTGTAAAAGATTTCTTCTAATTGAGAAAAGCCTACAGTTGAGTTTTCATTACACTACGTTATGTTTTCTTAAATAATTGGATTTCCTAGTGCCTCAATATTCTCAGGTAGCTACTCACATTTCATTAAGTTATTAGATGTAAAACATCTACCATACTGCCAGCGTGAATTGTTTTTAGTGCTTTATGTGTGCAATAGGTGTACTTACAGTCCCATAATCACAGAAGTTATGGAACTGAAATTTTTAAAAAGCATTTTCTTGCTTTTAGATTACTCAGATTCTGTGACTGTTGGTTTGGGGTTTTTTTTCATGTAATTGTGAACAATAGTGTGAGTTGGATAAGAGGCATGATGAAGGGCAGGGTGTTGTTTGTGTCTTGTTTTGTCGTTTACTTTTTTCTTTTTTATTTTCCCCTTGAAAACACTGTTCAAATTTCTTCAGAAAATGGGTCCACTTCAGATGGTCTCCTAAGTAGAAGCAGAACATCTATCTTCACAGTAGATATTCTGACTTGACCAGAGAGAAGTGGAAAACAAGAGATAAAGGCATTTGACCCAAAATTGAGATATCAAAATTAATCATGACACACATTATAGAAGAAATAATTAAATTATTTTACATCTAAGGTATTAATCATGAATAAATATACAAAGACTTCTTATAAACATCAGTTCAGCCTGTCACATTGAAACTATAATTCATATGACTAGAATGAGGAAGCATCAATATATTAAAATTGTATCTGTACAATAAGAAAATATATTTCTAATAGAATGATATAATATACCAAAAAGGGGAAGTAAAAACAGTTAATACAAACAAAAACCTACAAGTTCTATAAAACTCATAAGAGAAACCTGCATTTGAAATATTTCAGCAATACAGTCAAGGACAATTAGTGGACCTTGGCCAGCAGCTAAGCTCCATAAAGCTGTTGACTTACTTCTTCACTGCAACAGGATGGGAGAGAGAGTATAAAGAATAAGAAGGAGAAAATTCACAGGTTGTTATAAAGATAGTGTTGTAAGTGAGGGAAAGAAGAAGGAAAATGAAACAAAAAGACCCAAGTGATGCAAGAGCACTCACTCACAACCTTCCACAAGAAGACTGACACCCAGTCAGTTTTCAAATAATTGCTACCTTCCTAAAAAACACCTCCTCTCAGTTTTTATTGTTGAGCATGATGTCATATGTCACTGAATATCCTTTCGGTCAACTCAGCGCAGCTCTCCAGGCTACGTCCCCTTCCAGATTCTTACTCACCCCCAACCTACTTGCTGGGGGGGCAGCATGAGAAACAGAAAACCTTGACATTGTGCAAATACTGCTCAGCAATAGCCAAAACACTGTGTTATCACTGTGTAAAACTGTGTTATAGTCACAAATCCAAAGCAGCATATGGCCTGATTAAAAAAAAAAAAAAAATTAATTCCAGCTCAGACCCACTGCAACAGGAAAAGCAGAATTTATTACATACCAAAAAGAAGAGTCTTAAGATACCCATTGGTTTGTTACTGGAGAGAAATGGTAGAGCTGTAAATAACAATGAAAAAACAATTGCAGAAGTTCTATTAAAGGAAAAATTTGGGTCATTTTGATCAATTTTCAGTATGTCTGGAAATGCCATCAAATTTCTAGAGGAATAAAGAGTGCTGACAAGGAAAATAAGAAAACTAAAGTTTTCATCAAGTTTTCAAACAACATCAAATGTGTGTGAATGGGATTGCCAGTGAATTGGAGGGCAGGTCTTCCACTGAGAGACCTGCTGGAGAAAGGGGCTGACAGGAACCTCAGGAAGTCTAAGAAAAGGAAATACGAAAAAAATCCTCACCTAAGGAGGAATAAACCATATACAGACTGACAAGCTGGAAGGCAGCTTTGTAGAACAGGACCTGGTGGTCCTGGTGGACACCAGGTTGACCATGAGCCACCAATGCACCCTTGTGGCAAAAGCAGCCAAAAACATGCGCTGCATAAGGAAGAGGGCTACAAGCAGATCGAAGGAGTTGATCCTTGGCTTCAGCACTGGAAACATCACTTCCTTATAAGAAGACATGGACATCCTGAAGCTAATCCAGTGCAGGTATTGGGATGTTCTGTGTGCTGTCTGATGCAAGCAGTTGCATGAAAAAGATCTTTCTTATTTGCCAGTCTATACTTCAATCTTGTTCATGTATAGATAAAAATTCTAATTATCTAGAATCCACATTATTTGAAAATAAGCAAAAGTATTGCTCTGAATCAGTTCATCTTCTTCTTGAAATCATTAACCACCAAGTCATTCTTCTCCTCTTTCTTTTCTTATTTTGGTGTTATTAACATCTAGAACTGGCATTGCAGCAATATTTGAATCTTGTTCAACATTTCATAATGGAAATTATTCAACCACAGAATTACTGTCACAATTCAAAACATTTGCAGATGAATACAGGCTGCTGCTGACTACACAACAGAAATCATGGCTGGCTGTTTCATAACATCATTGCATTCTAGGCAGGCGCGTCTTCCTTAGAAAACATTATTGCGACAAACTTGAAAAGTTTATTTTCCCCTATATATACACTTTAAGTACTAGCGTCATTAATTCTTTGTCATTGTATCCACTGATAATTCACTCGTAGACAATTCAACCACATAGATTGATCTTTAAATGTAGGTTACCCAGCTACATTAACCACAGTTTGCTGGTAGTTGATTTACAGGGTACAGATGAGGCCCATGGATTTTGGCAAATCCAACATGTCGCATACAAAGAGCTCTTCTTTAATTAAGTGCACTTACTTTGAATACTTTTATAAATATATATATGAATGACATTCAGATGCTTTAAGCATACATTTATTTTTTGATTTAAAATTTCATTTAGTAAGATAAAAATAAAGTCCTATGAGATCTTGTATCACAAACACATCCACCTTACTTGGATGCATGGCAGCTGTTGCTTTTCCAATTATAAGACTAGCAATATTGTAGAACGAAAAGAAAATTGTTAAGCAGAAAAATACATATGGAAATGTTTTGTTATGTGGTCTGGAAAAAACCCCATGCAAATAAGAGAAATGACAGAGAAATACAGGCATTTTGAAATTACATATTTCTTGTAATTATACAATTTCTTCATACCTATCAAACACATGCAACTAAAAAAAAAAAGAAAAGGAAAGGAGAGAGGTTAAGAACTTGTTTTAGTCTAACAATGAATACAAATGAAACATTTAAAGAAGATTACTCTTTTTTATCTCAGTGCTTCAATTGTGTTGAATACTAATGTTTCATCTTCAGCAGAATTCTCTGAAAGTTCAGATCCAACTTAAAAATTTATATTTATTTGAAAAGTCTATTTAATTCAAGTTCTTTTCTTTTCACAGAAGCATACCTAAGCACAGCCAGGATTTCCAAACTATCATAAAGCAATACAATGACAGAAAGTCTGGTGACAATGAAAAAACAGGGAATTGTTTTGTGTGTGTCTATACCGCAATCATCAGGTAAGATTTTAAAAGACATGAAATAATTTACTATTGCAGTAGCTGTATAAAAATCAAGTATAATGATATTACAGTTGTCAATAATAAGTTACTATTCATTCTTCAACCGTAATATACTAGTCATTAATGAGAGTTTGGGACCTAGCTATATATAAAGATACTGATTTTCAAATTGAACTTTTTCATGATCAATCCTTTATTCCAATGATTCATTTTCAACTGCCTATCTATCTCCTAGTGGTTTGTTGTCTATCCATCTAAAAGAAAATCTTACATCAATCTTTGTATTTCTTGTTGTACAGATGCTCTTACTAATGCTGAGGAAAATGTTATTCAGTATTCCTGCCATTTCAAACAAGAAAAACACTATTAACATGCTTTTTACTATTTTTATTCACCTTTGAAATGTTTTTTGTATCACTTTTCTTTATATTTAATTAATGTGATTTAATTTCCCAGGATCAATAAATATTATAGCTATGACTTTTTGTAAGGCTACTATGACATGTAACTATGAATCCAGGCTATGTCTGCACTTACAGCACTGGGAGAACATTCCGGGTCTGGATAAACATTCTAACCTTAGGACCTCAGAATAATTCAAGTGGGAAGGGACCTCAGCAGGTCTCTAGTCCAACCTCCTGATCAAAACAGGATCAGCTATGGGGTCAGACCAGGTTCCTCAGGGCTTTATCCAATTGTATCTTCAAACCTCCAGGAATGGATACTGTACAATATCTCTGGGCAACATCCTCCACAGTTGGACCACACTCATAGGAAATCAAAACTTCATACCCAATCTGTATAGCTCCTGTTTCATTTTAGGCCTGCTCTCCTGTCCTCCTGCCATGTACTGCTCTGAAGAACCCACATCCCTCTCCCCATATACACTTGGTGCTGCTCTAACCGTCCCCTAAAGCCATTTCTTCTCAGCTCAGCTCCCTCAGTGTCTCCTCACAGGGCAAGTGCTCCAATGCACAAGCATCCTGGAGACCTGTGCTAAACTCACTCCAGGGTGTCAATGTCTTCCTTGTATTGAGGAAGATAAAATACTTCCAGGTGTATTGGAAACAGTACTCTAGGTGTGGTCTGTTGAGTGATGAGTAGAGGATAATTCCGCCTCTTAATCTATAGGCCATGCTCTGCTATTAAAGCCTGGGATGCTTTTAGTCTACTTAACAGTTTAACGTCTTTCTGCACTTTGGGCAGCAGGGCATGGAGAAGAGATCGGCAAACTTGCTCTTTCCAGCATACACTGTCCTAGAGATGGTGGTCACAGGATATAGTCCCCAGGTGCTGCTGGAGACACAGTCCCTTCACTGTTCAACTCATGCATCCATGTGGAGTTTTCAGAAGGAGGATGCAGCTTTGCAAGTCTAAGGCTACATGGAGTGCCTGGGGCCTCATGCTTAGGTCACGTTATATAGCATGCAGGAGGTATGGAGCTGTGCTGCCAAGTGAAAGATCTACAGGAAAAGCCCAGGAGACTGTACCCCTTCTTGCAGTAGGGCCTCATTGCCCTCCATGCCAGACCATTCCTTTGTCACAAATTACCAATGCTGAGCAGTTAACAACTAGAATTTCCCCTTCAATCCTCTTCCCATCCCTATGGAGCATAGAGAGAATGTGCGTGGGGGTGTTACAACAGAACAGTTCTCTCTGCCTCTCTTTCTTACTCACGCCTTTCCCATGCTCTGATATGATTCCTCCACAGGCTGCAGTCCTTCAGGAATATCCATCTGTTCCCCTGTGGGTTTTTCCATGAACTGCAGGCCTGTCAGGAAAATCTTCTCCAACATGGTTCCTCCATGGGTGGAAGTTCCTTGAGGAACAGTTGCCTGTTCCATCATGGCCTCCTCCCTGTTCTGCAGAGAATGTCTCTTCTGCCATGGAGTTCCTCCTTTTTCTGACATTGGTATTCCCTCCATTTCTCACTTTTTGTTCTATTCTTCCTCTGTGTCCAGTATTGTCTGCCCTTTCCTCCTGGACAGCATTTCCAAACACATGAAGTGAAGGAGGTGATTAGGAATAATTGGTATGGATTTACAAAGGGGAAATAATGCTTGAACAATCTTATAATCAGTTTATGGCCTTGGTAGATGAGGGGACAGCAGCAAATATTGTCTACACTGATTTTAGTAAAACTATCATCATAGACAAGCTGACAGTTAACAGATTAGATAGGTGAACAATGAAGTGTATTGAAAACCTGCTGAACTGCTGGGCCCAGAGGGTTGTGATCAGTCACACGAAGTTCATCTGGAGGCAGATCATTAGTGATGTACCCCAAGGATCAAGATTACAGCCAGTACTGTTCAACATCTTCATAAATGACCTAGATCTTGGTACAGAGTGCACTGCACCACATGAGTGTGCTATCATTCAGAGGCACTTTGTCAGGCTGAAGAACTGAACCATGGGGAATTTCATGAAGTTCAAAAAGAGGAATGGCTAAGTCCTGCATCTGGGGGAGAGTATGTACCAGTGCATGCTGGGTGCCGAACAGCTGTAAAGCAGAGCTGCAGAGAAAGACCTGGGGTCCTAGTAGACAATTAACAAAAAGCAGTCAATACACTCTCACATCAAAAAGGGCCAGCATTATCCTGGACTCCTGGACCTGCCAGCATGTTGAGAGAGGAGATCCTTTCTCTCTACTCAGAACGAGTGAGGCAGCATCTGAAGTGCTGTGTCCAGTTCTGGGCTCTCCAGTCTAAGAAAGATATGGGTTTACTGAAGCAGGACCACAAAGATGATGAAGGTACACATGTACATCTGTCACATGAGGAGAAGCTAAGAAAGCTGGGTTTTCTCAACCTGGAAGAAGAGAAGCCTCAGGTCAGCTCTTACTAATGTGTATGAACACCTGCTTGGGAGGGAATGAAAACAAGGGAACCAGATCCTCCTCATTTATAACCACTGACAGAACAAAAGGCAGTGGGCACAAGTTAAAACACAAACTGCGTCTGAATATGGGAAAACACCTTATTATTTATTATTATTATTATTATTACTATTATTACTACTATTATTTTTGCTATTATTATTGCTATTATTATTGTTAATAATAATAATAATAATGATAATAATAATAATATTTGTGCTGCGACAGTGGTTAAACACTGGAAAATGTTGCCCAGACAGGTTGTCGAGTCTCTATCTGTAGGCATACTAAAAACTCTACCGGACATAGTCCTGCATATTCTGCTGCAGCTGATCCAGTACAAACAGGGAGATGTACTAAACAACCTCAATGGGTCTTTGCCAACCTAAATGATTCTATGAAGTCAAAATGAAAAATACAGACACATTTTTTCTTATGAGACCTGGTTTTCTATGGAACAAAATCTGCAAGTGACTACACAAAGACGCCACTGAAATCTAATAAAACCCTCGTCTCCATGCTCAGGTTGAGATCTGTCACATTTGTCTTATAGCTAAATATTCTCAATTGACTCCAAGTACAATCTCCAAAAAGGTCAAAAGACTGCTGGTAAGAGAAATAGGAAACCACCAGGAGTTATCGAGATTTTTTAACCTCCGTTTTAACTATTTCAGTAAATTATTTCTCATGTCTTGATGTAAACAGTCCAAAAATTAAGAACAAGAGACATGGTTGGAATAAACCTAAGAATTTGCCTTCTTTCACTTAAAGTACCAGTGAAGAAAAACCAGAATCATCTCAGGATGTCTTTACGTAGACATTCATATAAACCTATCTCAGCATCTTGCCTCTATTCTGAAGCCAGACCTTTCCCCTTATTCTTAAAAAGAAAAGAGAATGAGTTGTGAAATAAGGATATGAAGATTGCTCATGGGATGATGAAATTTATGAAATAGAACTGCAAATGATACTGCTTAAAAGCACTTCCTTTTTCTGTGTGACTAGGTATGACATGTTACTCTCCAAACAACGTTTTAGGGAATAATTGAGCAGAGTGTATATATATGGAACAATTTTATTCTTAGCTTAATTAAAATCTTAACTCAATGAAAATACAAGAGTTATTAGTACTCCAGTCACAGCAATACTATGAGATTTTGTAGTACAGTTGCTACTACAATTAACTAGAATCTACCCTTTTTCTTCCAGGTTATGCTTATCCTTCCTGCATCCCTCTGGATCTAAGGTTGACAGTGTCAGTCCTCAGAGAGATGAGGGTGGCACATGGAGCTGCCAGCATCCTGCACTCTTCACAGAGATGGGCATGATGGTGGAGGGAACCTTTCCCTCCGGCCTTGGCTATGCTGGGGTTTATTTTTATAATTTTTCTCATCCAGGCTGCATCCTTGTTCTGGGCTGCCAGCTTCAGCCCCTCCAGCCCTACACCACAAAGGGCCATGCTTTGTCAGGCAGTCATGGGGTTGTGGGGGGGGTGTCACATCCTCCCCAGAGGGGTCACCACCAGAGTTGAAGCTGGAGCAGGGAAAGCAGCAGTCCCTGGTCCTGGCACAGGGGTTAAACAAGCAACAACCAGTTCAGGCCATGGTGGCTGAGCCGTTGCCCTGCTGGGTTAGTGCACAGCAGGGTCTCCTCCTGCTAAGGGCAGAAATCACACGTACTGGGCTACAGAAAAATTATATGGGAGTTTAATCACGTTAAATGTTGTGAGTTAAATGTATACACATGTCTACATAATACTAATCTTTTGTTTTTCTGTCATCTGGAACCTAAGTAATGATTTACAGCCATGTTCCCATAGAAAACAAACAATGCAATCAACTCTAAATAAATTGGTTTTTCTCTCTTCTTTTACACTTTATCCCAAACCTTTATTTAATAACTCAAAGCCAAAATTTATATCCTTTACCAACAGCTGATTATAGGGCAGAATATGCTTTACTCTTCATTGGGTGCAGTCTAATAGCTCTTTTCTTTCCAATGATTACGCCACTTACATTAAAGTGGTTTGTGCAAAAGAAATTAGCATTACAAACAGCTTTAGTTTCCCTGGACTGAATAAACCAAATTTGCTCAGAAAACTGGATTAATATTAATAAGTCACTTACTTGGAATGTTTTTGATAACAATGGCATGAGTTAAAAAGATGACTCTCTCATTTTAGATGTCTGTTGATGCAGTATAAACATTATTCCATTACATCCTGCTATTACTTTAAATAGGATTTTACTGCAGAAATCATTATATCTGTGGTCCACATACCAAAGTTCAGAAAATATGCTTGATTAATCTAAGAGGTAGTGAAGGCACGTGGAAATTTATATGAATGACAGAAAGACATGAAAAAGATTTTAAACCAGAGCTTTATGAAACCATACACTGCAAAGCCTGAAAAGTGTGCTGGGCAGTTGATATACTTGGGAATGTCATAAAAAAAATTATGGAAGAGAGAACGGAATAGTAGCATGATATGCTACGGAAGCTACAGATGTTTAAAGGCTTGGGAATGGTTTAAAGCTTAACTGAAAAATATATTTCCTCTCATCCTTGAAATTTTGACAGGTAGGACATTCCCATTTAGATAGGACATCCCTTTCTACTTAGCAGGACTCAAAGATGTCCATGGTAAGAATAGATCAGCTGTAGGCCAATCAAATAAAATAATGTTTAGAACAACTAAGTGATAGGTGATAAGCCAAATCTGCTCTGCTTAAATTTATAACAAAGCTTAATATTTAAGTTCTCTTGGCCTTCAGATGTTTCCAGAGGTGGTTTCAATATAGATTTCCCATTTCTAGTTTTTAAATATTAGCCAGTTATACATAGACAATCGTGTATTACAAAATGGGATGTATCCAAAGGTACGGGATGAGCTGGCTGATGTTGCTGTGGGACCAGTTGACAAAAAGTGGGGAAGCTTTCTGAAGACTGAAAAAGGCAAATGTCATGACCACCTTCTAGAAGGAGGATCCAGGTAAAGATCCCACCCCTATCCCTGGGAAGGTTATGAAGCAAAACCTTTCAGAAGCTATTTCTAAACACATGAAAATCAATAAGTTAACTGGAAGCAGCTGGTATGCACTTACCAAGGGCAACTCACACCTGGTTGACCTAACTGCTTTCTATGACAGTGATTATTGCTGTGAACAAGGAGAGGGCAGCAGATCCTGCAAACCTTGACATTAGGAAGGTCTTTGATGCAGTCCGTCATAGTTTCCTTAGCACTGAACTTTTGAGATATGGGGTGGACAGTAAGGTGCATGGAAAATTGACTGGACTACTGGACTGCTGGACTCAGGAACCAGTACTGGAACCAATACATCTTAATGTATTTATTAGTAAACTGGATGGTGGGACAGAGTGTGCTCTCAGCAAATTTGCAAACATCAAAAGAGTGGGAGGAGCGCTTACCTATTAGAGGGCAGGGTTGTTATTGAGAGGGGCCTGCGCAGGCAGTAGAAATGGGCTAGCAGGTACTTCAGGAAGTTCAATAAAAGCAATGCAAAAATCTGCGCCTGGGGAGAAGTAAACTCATGTGCTAGTACATGCTGGAGGTCACCCAACTGGAAAGCAGCTTTGAAGAAGCTTGTGGACACTAAGCAAACCAGGAACCAGCAATGTATCCTTGAAGCAAAGGCCAATTGCCTTGTGGGCGGTACAAAAAATACTATAGCCAGCAGATTGAGGTGAGCGACCAGCACTGGCAAGACCATGACTGCACTGCTGTGTTTTGACCTCCCCATTAGAAGAGGGCATGGACATCCTGAAGTTAATCCAGCACAGAACATGATGTTTGCCATGGAGCTGGTGCACATGACATACAAGCTGAAAGACCTAGTCTGATTCAGCCTGGAGAAAAGAAGGCTGAGAGAGACTTTATGGCTGTCTGCAGCTACCTGGCCAGAGGATATAGAGAATGTGGAGCCAGACGCACCTTAGAAGTGCCCAGTGATAGGGTGAGAGGCAAAAGATACAAGTTAGAGCATGGGAAATTCTGATTAGATATTGGAAAATTTTTCACCATGCAGAAGGCCAAACCCTGGAGCAGTTTGCCCAGAAAGGAGTCAATCCCTGGAGATACTCAAGCCTTGACTGGATACAGTCCTGCATAACCTGACTTAAATAGTCCTGCTTTGAGCAGGATGTTGCACTAGATTACAAGAGGTCCCTTGTGGCCTGAATATTTTTTTTCATTCTGTGATTCCATTATATTCTTTTATTGTGTGTTGAAAATGGTAGTTGTTTCACTGTTTTGACTGAAATACTCTGAGTGATAAGGAAACCCAAGTCTATTTCCCCAACTCACCTATCTGGAGTTTTTATTTTAACAGCTCTAAAGAGTAATAATGGGTTCTCTTTAAATTCTACGTAAATCTTATTTTAGACAAATCAGTACCACAAAGTATAGGTTAGAATGCATATCCTTAAAGATGGTTTACAAATTTTCATTTTTGGTTAACTAGATACACTGATTAAGCAGCACTGAAACAAAATGCAGAACTTCGCGAGCTTAGAGACAAGGGGAACAAAAAAAGACTTACTACAAAATCAGACTTTTGGTTTTTTTCTTGCCTTACTATTTCTTTTTTCTTTTTTTTAATTGCCAATCTAGGAGGAAGGATAGAGAGAAAAACCATGCCAGAGTTTTTTATGGTCTGGTAACTAAGGCATTTTCCAGCTAACTGGGGAATATGAGTATCAACTCTTATAGACAGAGGATCTTGATATTCTGTGGTCTAAAGAAGTTATCTATGAAATGTTTATTCTCTCTGTATGTTTTTTGCAGTCCAGACAAAAGCCTACAATTAAAATAACAAAAAGCAAAACATATTGGGGGGGGAGGGGGGGGGGCGGGGGGCGGAAGTGTATTTTCATAACTCTCTGTCAATTGCTTTTGTAAAGTTGGAAAATGTGAGAATCGAAGGATTTATGAATGCCAGACAGAGGGACTGAATGCCCTGTCATTTTAGAAAAATCTTTGTTCTTAATAATTCATGTATCTTGATTTCACTGCCAGCATTTAAAGCTGAAATTGAGGCTCAAAAGCATTAAAGCTTGAGTTTTGAAAGGCATGAGATGGAGATATTTAATGAGGCTCATAGCAAATGATATAGGATATTTTATCACCAGCATAAGAAGAAGTCAAAAACAAAAATATCTTAGTCCTCTGTGAATTAATAGTCATCAATAATTCATCTAGTTCTTGTGGCTACTACACAGTGTGAGCTCTGTGTCCTAGATCTGAACAAAGTAGAATTTCTGCCCCAATTTTGACGAAGAGTTATATCACTTCTAGACCAAAGGATCTTTAGGCACATATAGAAGGTGTAGCTGCGGGGACTTCCATTCTATTTTTTGTTCTATTTTTTTGTTGTTGTTATTTTATGAGGCACTGATGTCTGGAGGTGTGTTGCATTCTGACACTTTGTCTTTAACTGTAGCACTGTGAGGAAGTGTTGCAGTAACACTTGAAAAACAAGGTTCTTTTATGAGTCAGATCAAATATACCATTATTTCAGGCAGTTTGGGTTCTGATTGCATTCCTTGCTCTCACGGAATTTAGATAGCTGAGAGTGTCAGCTGTTCAGACCTTAGAGGAGAATAGTCAAAACCAAGACCCAGCATAACTTTGTAGATCATAACAGAAGAAATGAGTGAAAATATACGCAATGTTGTCTGAACTGATAGCACGCCAGCATGTAACTCTCAAGCAATGAATTACCAGTTTCTTGGTTGACAGGGCAACATAGGCACACGAGTTGCAGCCAGGTAAGTTAACAGGTCATATGCTTCTGGAAATTAGGGAGTAAGCTTGAAAGGAAGTCTAATGTTTATTCTTACTTTTCAGTAAGGTAACAACTTTCAGATATGATGTATATCATTGGAATGACTTTTTTTTTTTCTTTTAACTTAAGCTCTTTGTCAGAAAATTTAATCTGGATTCATTCCACTTAGCTTTTGGCAGCTTCCTGAGGAGCCTAACCTAGGCACAAAAATGGCATAAGCTATTTCTGTACTTAACAGACTTAACAAAATGACACCTCAAGAGAGAAAATCAAATGAGCTAAGATCTGAATCAAGCTGTGGAAAGCCTACATCTCTCCAACAAGTGTAGAGGAAGCCTTGAATGGCTACACTCCTAACACAAGTTTTAAGCCTAAAGTGAGGTTGAATAAATCCAGATTTTGCAGTGTTTTAAGCAAATGGAGTCTCAAAACCCTTCAGAACCATGACAAGTTAATTAGGAAGGTACTAATAGTATTTCATAAAAGCATAAGCACTATATCTGCCTGTTTAGTCTTGTCTTTCTGGTTCTACAAAAGGAAAAAAATATCTTTTTCTGCAAAAAATAAAATGTAAGTATAAATCTATCCATGACCCCTGTAAAGAAAATAAATCGACAATGTGGTCTAACAAGTAATAAAGCAGTGTTTCCCTGAGCAGGCAACCAGAATAAAAATCTCTCTCCCAAAGACATGAACTGTTGTATAGGAATTTTTTAACCACTTCTACCAGACTAGAAGATGTGGATATCAAAGAACAAAAGATCCCACAGTGGCTGGCTTGTTGTATTGATTGATTTATCTGTTCACAGCAGGTCTAAGGCTGCTCTAAAGATCAGATGTACCTGTCTCCCATATTATCTGCCTGAAAGTTAACCTCTGGAGAGTGATTCGGTTCATTCTAAAGTAGTTTCCCAGTGAAATGTTCCCTCACTGAACCACATTTTTTTTGGGCATATTTTGCTGTGCACAAAAGAAACTCAGAGGAAGATGCACATTCTCATGAGCACTCAGAAACTGCTTACTGGCCAATAGGTACAGCAGAGAGCTAGGACTTGCAAGATACTGAGCTAAGCATTAATATTCTGACTATCCTAGACTAGTGCTAACTCAGCTTTCATCAGTCATCTGGGAAAGAGTTGGCTTCCATGGGTCCTTGGAATGGCCTAATCCTTGATTATGGCCAAGTTGAGATCTCCTATTTCACTGCTTTTCTTACTTAGGATTTTATACCTTTTTTTTTTTTCTGTGTGTGTGTGTGTGTGTGTCTGTTCGTGTGTTGGTGTTTTTATTCTAGATCCCTGAGTTGCTATTACCATCTCAACACTTCTGTTTCTATGTTTTCACTCTACTTATCTTGCCTGGCTTTACCTTCTGTAGTTTCACAGCTCTGAAACAACGTTTGTGAAAAAACTGGGTGAGTGTCGCACAGCTGTTCTTCAAGGAATTGCACATTGAGTTACAGATAGCTTAAGCCTTATCCATTGGTCTCCTAATGGCTTGATTCAGTAACCTAAATTTAAGCCTCTAACCACCATTAAAGATGAGCTAAGCTGTAGTTACCATTCCAGAAAAATACTGGTCTCCCTTTGATTTGTTCCAAAAATATTCTGTCCTGTCTGGCAAATGGTTTTCACATAGGTTCACTATCCTTCCTAACGTTGGTGGGACCATGAAGTAATGACAAGTCCCCTCGCTTGGCTGCTCTGAAAGTATTGAATTGCCTCAGTTGGCAGGTAATTCTGCTCTTTGTTCAGTAACCTCTGGTGGAAGACATTTTAGGCTGCGGAATGCCTCGGCTGCAGAGATATAGCCAGGTGTGCCATAACACAAAGCAGTCGTACAAGTGAACCACCTTCCTCAAGTGCCAAACTCTTCATTTTACTGACTGTCAAACAGAAGGTATTTCTTTTTTGTAGGGAAAATGATCAGAATCAGTCATTATGCTTCTGGACATGGAAATCATGTAAGTGGAGGTTTTCAGCAGATCAAATTTAAACTCAGGCATCCTTATCACAGACATTATACAGCTTCTTGTTTAAGCAAGACAGGGAGCCTTTGTTACACATCTGAGTGCCCAACTGCACTTATTGAAGGAGTATCTATCTCCTAATATTCAGGATACATGAAGTCATACCCAAAGCATTATGTAACATGTTGCATACCTGCATTTTACTGATAACAAAGCTTTTCCTTTTTAAAGTTCATTTGTTTCTTAGACTGGTCAAAATTTCAAATCGCAGCACTTAGTTTCCTTAGGGATTAATTAGAAAAACAACCACACTGGCAGTCCTCTGCCTTCTGCAGTACAATCACTCTCCAAGACGTTTGGTACTTAACGTAGAAACTAGTAGGCTGAATCATGTTTAAACTCTGTGAGTGCTCTGAGGTGGACATGAAAGGATCAGTTGATTCATGATCCATGTGCTTCTCTAGGATAACATATACAGCCTCTCTGGTAAAGAGATTATGTATTTCCTTCATTTCCCAAACAAAGAAATTGTAACTGAGCTGCTCTGACCTGTGGAATTCAAGAAAGTGCATGGAATTCAACGAGGAAAGCCATCATATTTGAGCCACATATAATTTGCACTTGAAAAAAGCCTGAAGTGTCCTAGGTAATGGAATTGCTCGTCAGTCACTTAGGTGGCTTGTCCAGCCTCTATAATGAATGTAAGCATCATTGTAACACTGTCAGTATCTTAATCAGGTTGTCATAATTTTCTACACGATACGACACAGAATATTATCTTAGTAATTCTGAGGCTCATCAGCAAAATCATTATTGGCAGGAAATTTTATTAAGATCTGTGGCAGGTTTCGTCTAACATGTGAGGAGACTTTATCTCCAGTTCTTTTTGCGTGCTACTATGTCATTAAAAGAACAGAATTACAGAGATGCCATGAGGTGAACAGACCCAAGGGAAACGCAGAACTACAGAGAGTTATAAACTGAAGATACATCCTTAAAATGTTTATAAAATTATTATGAAAACTGAAGAAAAAAATGCCGGGCAAAATTTTGAAAATTTGGAAAACAGGTACAAAGTTGAAATGGGCAGAAGACAGCAAGATAAATACTTTCCATGTGATGGAGTTCAATTATAGCTAAGAAAACAGGAAAGGAGAGAGAATGGAGGTAAAAGATAAAGACTGCACACAACTAAGCATGAAGGCTGTGTAAAAGGGCAGTCCACAGGGAGTGCAAGTGTCATTGCCCTAGGAAACAAGTTGCTTAATGCTCTGGCAGGGTAGAAAATCATTTAAGGTTTCTTTAGTTTACATAGCTGGTGAAGGCTAAGGGAAAGATGCACTGCATGCTTAAAAAACCTTCCCTTCTAGCTGGATTTTCCACAGTTCTGTACAGGATTAAATCAGAATAAACCAATGACAGTAAAGCAGGTTTTTATTTTATCCACACAAATCTCTAAGCAGACAAGGATGTAAGGCAAGGAAATAAATAAAAGCCAGAAACAAAACAAATTAAGGAAAGAAAAAACCAGTGAATTGGACTGGGCCAGTACAACAGGGCTCAGTATTATTAGATCTCAAACAACAGATTATTAAAGGCTCATTACATTGCATACATAATATAAACAAATGCAATGATACACTGCTCCTGTAGCCTCGACCTTTTCTTTGTTACAGAGGAAATAAATGTAAAAGTATGTCAGCAAAAGCAAATCTCAGTAGAACAGACAGTCAAAAAGTAAGAAATAATTTTCTTACTTTTAGTGATAAGAAATGCTTAGTTGCCCATTTCTAGTCTCCCAAAGACCGTCCTTTTGCAATGCATCATGTATGCTGTATTTTCTGGTCAGATGCCAAGCAGCGTGAACAGAAAGTAAATCCGTCATGACAAGGGTGAAGACAAATGTTAGCCTACACAAAAGATTTTCCAGGAGTGCGGTTTTATAATACAAGATAGAGAAAACTGGAAATGCTGTTTGAATCTTCACGCATGTCTTGAGATTTTCTGCACTTACATGTATATACTGACCCTGCTTGTCGGTGATAAGGAAATCCCATTCTTCTACAGAATAATAAAAACACCACCATAATCATGCTTTATTCTTACTTCGACCATATTTTCCATGGATTTGTATATTTATTTTTTAACCTTACGTATGCCAATGCATTATCGTTAATCTATTACATGGCAAATGCTATGAGTCTTAGTGAGGTACAAGCTGAAATGCCAGTCTGCTCTTTAGTTATAACTGTGGTGTGGCTGGGCATCAGGGCTGTTATGTTAATTCCCTGGGTGGTCCAGGAACTCCCCATACTTATATCTTAAATAACTCATTCGATAAAATGGATCTACTTTTAACCAGCTAATTGACTGTACCACTAGCAACTTCCACCATCAGGCAGCTGCCTGATTTTCACAGAAGCTCTCCGGGTAAGAATTTTGGACAGTTCCAGCATTTCCCCCAGGCAGGTTCTGCTGAGCCTTGTCCAAATATTGTCTTTAAATGTGCTTATTAATAGCCCATTTGAAGTATCCCAAAGACCACTGGGGAATTCCTACTGCAGAACTGTTCAAACTACACAGAGACAAAGCATTTACAAAGAGCAAGCAGAAAACTGCTCAAGCAGATGCAAATACAGTCACACAGGATGGCATTTTGTACACAGCTGAGATATCTGAGAGGTGGTTTATATGTAGTTAAGGAAATCAATAGCAGTGGATTATTCATATGCTGGAGTGGTCACATAGCACCATGGAGCAGCTGGAAGCCCATCCAATCCCCCTGAAGATGTCAGTGGAGACTCCCATTGCCATCAGACAGCAACTGACCATGCTGTTCAAGAGCTTTGATTTCCCATGTGAGTCTTACCCTTTGCCAGGATCCCAGTAAATTAATTATACCTTTCAACATCACTTTGTCCATGAGTCTGTGAGTGTCTCTATAACAATTTCTGCACACACAAATACTGGAGTAGGATTAATGTGTCACCAGTTGCCCAAGACTGGCCAATCACGGGATGAACTCTCTCTAATTAGCCCCATCCCTTTTGCAAGAGAAAGAGTTAAGAAGAGATAAGAAGAAAGAAAAAAGTTTGTGAGGCTTCTGTTAAGTTTGGGAAACTAAAACAGCTTTTAATAACAATAGAAAGACTTTATATACAGAACAACAAGGTATTAACAAGTCTATACAGGATTAGAACTGGTGCAGCGAGGGTTGGGGGGAAGCACTCAAACCATGGTGAAGGAAACGTGGTGATAAAGCCACCAGTCTGTTCAGTGGTGATGAGGCAGACGCGGCTGCAGAGCCAGCAGAGCACGTGACAATGGTGAGAATACATGGCTGGCAGCGGCGGTCTGGTCAGAGTTGTCCACGCGCAGGCAGGGCTGGCGAAACGATGGCAAAAGCCCTTGTTCTGAAGCTGCAGCTGGGCTGTGGAGCAAAGCGATCGATGTCAGCAGCTGCAGCAGGTACACCGGGCAGCCGCACTGAGTGGCAGCACAGGGCAGCTCCCAGGCAGACCAGTGGTAGGGACTATGCAGGCGCCGAGCGACAGCGAGAGCAGCGGGGTCGCAGCCACTCTGAGCGCAGGGTGGAAAAGAGCATGGTTTCATCTGCATGCTGTTTTTAAAGAAACACCGAGCCCGCCAAGATCTCCACAGCCAGTGAGATGTGCTGACGTACACGGGAGCTGTACACCTCTGGTGGTTTGATGTGTCCATCACAAACCAACCAACCCTGTTTGCCTTAAACCAGGACATAACGTGTCTGGAAAAATGGAGGTCAAGAGTGCATTTGAAGCTTAGCTGCAAGGGAATTACAAATTTGAGGGACAAAATGCAGACCAGAAGGAAAAAGTAGAATCTTTGGCCTTGTTAAATGTACTTTTTTTTCTGAAATAAGATAGCAATGTAAAGCTAAAATTTGAAAAAGCCAGTTATGTGAGTTAACACAGTCACTAAAAACCTCCAGCTATGCATAATTTCCAATTAATTGACCATCACTTTATGAGAGAAGACTAAGCATACAAGAGCTGAAAATAGATTAAAATAGCTGGATTTTAAATATGTGGATTTAAAAATATATAGGTTTAATTCAAATACTGCAGTTCTGTGGATCATAGGAACGTAATGAAAAAAGCAAGGGATGCTTCTTAAAAGACAATGTTTGATGCATTCAAAGAGGTAGTTTACTCAAACATGATGAGAGTCCTAGCATGCTTGATAAAACAAAGTGAATAAAAAATTATTAAAATGCTTTACTTATTGGGCGTATAACTTCAGTATCAGTAGAAGAACCCAATTTTAAAAAATAATATCTCTTTTCAGCCTGTACGTTTCCATTGATGGGACCGTGGGGGAGAGGGCTGTGGTGTGTGCTGGGGTGGGGGATAGACCTTTATTCAGCTTAATAAAACTAAGTCATACACTTGAAGCCAGAGCAGGAAAGTGCTTTTAGGTCTAGTAACACAAATGTAGCCAGCCAGTAAGAACTGGCCTTCCCATTTTAAAATAAACATTTGAATTTTAAGATAGTAAAGATTTATATTTTGTTTATTGATTTTTAGTTGTTAAGCAGATACAATTTGAAACTAAATGTCTCACAGAGGTAAAGAATTCAAATCAAATTAATAATCTTTCCAAATAACACTACCCAGGTATTTAAGCACTAAATAAAGATGACTAGTTGTTATCTATATAAAATGGTGAGTGGTTTTAATTCTTTTACATTTCTTTTCATTCTTTATTTACCGCAACCTATGTCTACCAGCTTATCATTTTCTCAGGATCAACTTCTGCTTGATAAATTTGTGATTTCTATTATAGTACACACTATAACTGTCTGAAATAGCTTGCACTATTTTTTTTCCTCATAATTCTACTCCTTCAGACATTTTATCTTATCATATTTAATCTCATCTAAATTTGAATCACTTTGGGAAATCAAGAGCTTTTTTGAAAAATCTGCCCATTGTTGTGTATCTCAGTGCTGGGATACACATGCTGTATTACATGTGAATCAATAGAGGAGGGAAAAACAAGATGATCTCTATTTTTTTTTTTTTTTAAGAGGTGCTTTTAACACATTTCAAATTAGGAACTCCACAAATTTGCCACTTTTGAGAAATAAGTGAATTAAGAAATAGTTGATGTATACCTGATGTTTCATTTTTCCAGGTATATTTCTGTTTTCTAGGGCAGCCAATATCATAACACTCTCCTAATGCTATGCTGAACTTCTCCGAAAATAATAAAAAAAATGTTTAGACTTTTCCTCTTTATTCATCGAGAAGGTGAGAATTAAAATCTTGACTAATATTTCTTAGTATCCTGACTTATCAAAAATAAGGTAATTTTGCAAAATGGGATTTACTTTGCTTCAGAAGAGGCAAAGAATCAGACAGGAATATTTAACCTTTTTTATAATATCACAAAGACATTAGGAACCGTTTTAGGTGAGGAAACAACCCTGAGTAGATCTAATCAACTGGAATACTTCAGAGACATGCCTTGAGCTGATCAGCGTGGCCTCTCTTACAGTAATGTTTAAGCAGAAACGTTCTTATGGTGTATTGAAATAACCTTGAATCTCTAATGCTGTGATAAATAGCCACATAGCCTCTTTTAAGATGTTCAGTACATCCCACAAAACTGAATTAGCATAAATAGTGTCATTCAGAGTTCCTTTGTACTTCAATACAAAAGCAACTAATTAACCCAAAGCTTCCAGATATATAATGACTTACATGCAAACTCTGTGGAATAATCAGCCCTGAAATCAAAAGTTATCCAGGAGTTAAAGAGAACCCTTTACTTAACTGTGAAGTATCCATTACTGTTGACTGAATTCAAATGGCTCAGCACATTGTATCTCATTATTTCACTATTTTTAGTGACATAGAAATTGCAGTTTCAGTTAACTGGACCCACTGCCAACAGTCCAATTTGATTTGAAAGCTAATAGTTTGCATGACTTTGCACTTGGATAACTATGGAGCATCGTGGCATTGCAAGAAGACAGTAACAAGGACAGATCACTTTGTACCAGTTCCCATTTATGTTGCAAAGTTTGTCACAAGAATGGATTAATGTTGTGCTATTTTCTTGTTCTCATTAAGTTCTACTTAAAAAAGATGAGGCATCAGAATTTTAATTCCTTCTGTTGCTAATGCTTAGCATGTTCTGCCCTTTCTGTGGGGATCACAGCTTTTTTTTTTTGCCTTTTTTTTTTTTTTTTTTTTTCCCCAGTGCTCTGTTTAGAGTACCTTCAGTTTTTGAGGCATTGTGACAGTGTTTAAGTTCTGGGTGAGTATTTTGATTCTCACAGATAGCCTTCTGACTATTGTGATCTTTCAGACTATTGTGCAGTAGTTAATAAACCCATACAATACTGAAATGCAGTTATGAATATTCTATACTTGTTTTCCTTACAGCTTGATTTTGGGAAGCAGTTTCCATTTTCTGCTCATGATAATTTGCAGGCATAGTCAGGGCTTTGTTATTTGGCTTGCTCACTAATGAAGTCAACAGTAGAGTCAACAGAATGGATTACTTCCAGAAGCTCTAGGTGTGAAATGTAAATGATGAATACTTAGAGGGAAAAAAAAGGAAACAACCAAACAAACACCTCTGTGAACCTTGTGACAAAAATTATAAAATTAATGCAGTATTATAAAATGACAAGCATACAGGTTGTATAGTGGCTTCTAATTTTGGCACCTATGATCTGGATATCTGTCTTTAGAAACAAGTTATTTTATTTGGCCATTTGCAATGCACTCTCTACACTAACTGTATAAGGTACTACTGAACTCCCATTATTTATGTTTTAGTTTAACAAGCTGACTAAACCAGCCCACACCAGAGTATATGAACAACCACATGATGTCAATACTTCTCTAGGGTATATTAGATAGTTTGATCATCTGTTGTAGACTATAGTTTAAGCAATTAATTCCAAAAATCAGAAGTAATTAGTTGACATATAACTGTCTGTTTAAGATCAGAATGTTCATTTCTGTTTGTTCTTTTCTTCAAAAGTTGCTGTATAATCCTGCATACATATGAATCAGCCACTTTCTCTGTCTATCGCTTCAGAATGATTACAATTGAATTATATGGCCTGGAAAGTCTGTCGTGCCTTGAATATTTGCTCTTATGTGATTTTTCAGAAAACAAAAACTAACATAAATTTTATACTCTGCTAACTTGTATTTCATTTTGCCCTCTTATTGGTAGATGTCAAGTTCCAAACTGAAGAAGATATGTGGTTTTATAACCAGAGCTAAAATGTGTATGTTACAAAGGCAATAAAAAATAAAAAAAAAATCTTAATAAGTATTTGCCATGTGTTCTGTAATGGATAATTTTTTCAACACAAGAGAAGAACAAGGGAATAGTTAGGCTCAAGAATGACAAATAAAATTCACCTTAACAGATGCAGAATTGTTCTAATGTTGTGTGAGAGGATAATAAAGATGGCTTGTAAAATATTAAACAGGAGCAGTATATCTCAGGTGTATGATAACATCCCCAAAACTTGTATTTTGTCATATTGGGCAACTTTCTTAATTTGACATCATTCATTAAATTCAGAATAATAGAATTGGTGATTAAAATGAATAAGCATTTATGCTTTACTTTCTAGTTTATGGCCAGAATTAATTATTAACCCATTATTAATCCAGGCTTCCAAATAACTGAACCATTCCCACAATTATACTTTTTACACAGTTGTGTAGGATATTCAGTAAGCCATTCCACAGCTCCATAAATTTACATTTCACAAATAACAGTAGGACAAAGGCAAGAAGAAGGGTTTTGGAGTTTTCTAGTTCTTCACAATATATGTGAATGACTCAAGTTGTCTTTGTGGGTCTATTTGGGTATTATTATTGTTGTTGTTTATTTTCTACATTATGATTATCAAATTACAGATTATTCTGTGAAGCAAAGTCAGATGAAGCTGTCCAATTGAACACTAGCTGAGCCACCAGCCGAGCCACCAGCCTATCAAACCACCAATCTGATCCCTTTATCAGCAGGTCTACTTAAGATCTTCAGAGAACCCAGATATGATGTTATGAAGGGCTCTAACATGAGCTGTAACACAACCCTTATCATCAAAGGTACAGTTACTAGAGCAAGAGAGGCCAGTTAACACCAACTAGTCCTGCCTTTGCTGAATAAAGCAGAGCAGAGTGAGTGTGGCAGCACAAGTTACAAGTTTGTGTGTCAAAACTGGTTTTAGTCATCTTATCTGAGAAGGTTTCTCTAACAAAAAGAGTGTATGAAGATGTGAGATTCCTGATGTTTTGGACATAAAACATAAGAAAGAGGAAAAAAAAAAAGCAATCCAAAATAAATAAAAGAGCCTGTACACCAGACAATACAGAAAGCTATCTTACATTACAGAAGCATTACTGGAAGTCACCGTTTGTTTAGTAGAACATGGGCTCTTTTCCCCATTATGTTAGTGCCATATAAAAGGAAAGATTTTTATTATCAGAGAATCCTCAGATGACATCAAATCACTCATTAAATGCTAACATACTCCCACTGAAAGCAAATCACATCAGCTGTCAAGAAAACAAGAGACTGACAAGAGAAAATTTAATACCACAGGGCACTTATGGATACGGATTTAGGTCAGTTGGACTGATCGGAAGGCTTGGACTTCTGGTTCATCTTTGATATTGAAGATTCACCATTGTCCATAGAAACATTCCAGAAAATTCTCACTTGAGGCATACTTTAGCTTTCATAAGAAAGAAGTACGGGTTTCACAGCATTTTGCTTACTGTGAACTCCAGGACAGTTCTTTATTGTTCTGATTAAACCAAATCTGGGTGATGAAAGTGGCAGCTGCTGTCTTTTGGGTTTGGTGGGTTTTTTTGGCAAAAGTCCATGGGAGAACAGCAAATGCCATTTACTTTGCTCCTATTTCACATCTGTTTCAAATTTCTCCAGGGCCTTTTTCCTGTCTACAGTTATTTTTAGATCTACTTACAACATGGTTTTAGATGCTTCATACCTGCACAAAAACTGCACATGAGACAAAACTGTAAGACTATGCAGGTCCTATCATAAAAGTAACATGTAATATAAGAAGACATCTTTTAACAGTCATACACAGACCTTGAGTCAACTTCCTGTTGCAAATCTTGCATCTAACCATGCATCTGCTTTTTAAAGAGAAATTTTACGAGAGAATACATTATAGATAAAAATCAAATTAATCTTAAATGTAGGTCTGCCAGTTTAGCTGCAGAAACACTAGACATTAATTTAAGCCTCGTGATTCTCAGATTTAGTTAAAGAGAGGTACTAACCAGATTCAAAGGGATAATTTTCACATGTATTTCACTCATGTGGGAATATATTAGCTTCTGTGGGGGTAAGCTGTCTGTTATTATACAAGGGTAAGACTACTGGCTAAAAATAGGCTGAGCGTGTGACTGATGGAAAAGGTCTTAACTTGTTTTCTGTTTGTTTTTTTTTTTTTTAATCAAACTTCAATGTTTCCATATGTTTATCAGACTAATGGCTTATATAGATAATGTGAAATTAATTTCACTTAATGTAAGTGTCAGAAAGATGATCTACATATAAATCCATCACCCAGGCTCCTTTCAAGTCAATGGAGTGCAATACATGACTAATCATGCCCTGGAATTTTTCAGATATCCAAGTCTTTCAAAGATACGTTCTGCTCAATATTGATTATAACAGGATTCCAGGATAATTGGCTTGGATTTAAACAGTTAGAAGACTAATGTTAGGAACAAGATGAACAATTGCTTTTATTCCCATATGGTTCATTTCATGGTTGCTGTAGAGTTCTCTTCAAGGACTGAATCTGAACTTACTATTTTGCTTTTCTGGTCAAAGTTGAAAAATAAACACCTTCACTGAATCAAGCTGAGATGTAGGTTCAACAAATCTCTGCATTTTTAGCTTGGGTATCTGCTTTTACATGGACAGAGGTCATGTAAGCTTTGCAAATAACATTACGCCTTCAAATGGATCAATTGAAGCACTGCAAAATTATGTTTGGGAACAACCAGTCAAATTCTGAACGTCTGATTGATTTGGCTGTTGTAATGCTCCCTCATCTATTGTGTACAATATTCACAAGAAAAGGCTTTAGCACTCTGATATGTTTGGAGAATAGCCATTTTTTAATGCAAATACATGCATTTATGAACATTAAAAAATTATTTCTGCCAAAAAGAAAACACCTGCTACTGTGATGACTGCATTGGCTGATTCAGCAGAATTCCTACTGCCCTTTGAATTCCTTTATCTTAAATTATTTAGTGCTGCTCAATCAAATATCAGGAGAAAATGGATCTTTTAAAAAAGACCTGGCTGCTTGCCACAGGGCAAGTTTTCCCTTTTGCTAAAGGGCTCAAAGTTCTTGATTTTTTTTTCCCTCTCTCTTTTTTTTGGCTCATTTGACCCATATATAACATTAAGCAGCTTCCTGGCTGACAGACAAGGCCATCTCATCATATGGTAAATGGTAATACACTCCATTACACAGTAAGTTTAAAATCACAGCCCCACTGAGAAGGCTGTGTTCAGAAATTAAATGCATTTCCTGAAAGACATCAGCCACCAGCTAAATAAGTGACTTGGGGAGAGCCCACCTACCCTAGCAGAGGTTTCATGGGCACTTCTTGCACATGCTCCATGGAGTATTCTCCTTTGCATGATTGCCATTCTTTGTATTCATTCTCTCCCATTCTGTAATTACCCCTTACCCCTCAGATGGTGCTTCTCTTATCCTGCCTGCACACCCCGCCCCACCCCAGCATCCAGACATGCACATGCAGCTTGTATATAGAAAAGTCTTAATTTTTATCCATGAAAGTGTCATAGTTTAGTGATAATGAACATTTCATTTTCTTCACCCATATTTGTTCCTCTCTCTTTCTCCTCCTCCTGACATTATTTACCCCCTGGTATCAGTATCTAGGGCTATAGTTATATAAGCCGTCACATTGTTCATAGTTGGCCACAGCAGATGTCTCTCTTAAAGTCTGGAACATGGCATAGAGACTACCAGACTATATAAATGAAATTTAACCTCTCTACAGGTATAGCATATGATAGTTCCTCTCAAGAAACTGTAGGGAAGCATTGCATGCAACCCATTCAGATGACACATATATATTGTGCCTTGCATAGCCTACACTCTTTGAAAAGCATTAGGAATGAAAAGTAAGTCTATGATAATTACACCGACTCAGAAGCAAAACCAGAGTAGACTTAAAAGTAGGAATTTTTTAAGGAAAATAAATACTATGGCGATTAAAGGGAGAGGTCATTGGCTGGAGACGTGTGAGAAAAAAGGAAATTTTGCAGAAGGGTTCACATTACGGTATATATCATCTCAAGGTTATTATCTAAGTAATATTTTTTTTTATTTAGTTATGTGTTATATGTGTGAAAGTCTGAACCTTTGTTGAAAGACAGAAGTGTTAAGTGAAAGAAAAAAGAAGGTTTTCATCAATGTTTGAAAGAATATTCTTTTTTTTCTTTTCCCAAATAAAGATGAATATAATCTTATGTGTAATAGAGAAATGAGAAATGTTCAACAAGTAATTTGGGTAGCAGATTTTCTACTACTTAACGAACTCAGATGAAAGGCCCAAAATTGGATACATCTTGAACTGAGCTACTGTAAAAAAAAAAATTGCTGCCTTAAACATCATTCAATGTACACCAAAAAAATTTACACATTTGAATTAAAAGTCAGGTATAAATCTACAACCTGTAATGGAACTGTTATTGAAGCGTAATTTCACACTTTAAACAAAAAACTCAAAGCTTTGTAACAAAAATTGATAACAGTCACCATAATATCAAATAATTAAGGACTTACTGTATTTCATTTAAGAGAACATGGTCAAACAAAAGAGGATCAAGATACCATATAAAAAGAATTAGATCATCTGAAATATTGAGGCAACAGAGATGTGACAAAATAAAACTGTCTGAAATGTAATGTCATGAGCTTTAGCATTCTGTTATAATAAGAATGTCTCCATAAGTTCATGTCCTATAAGAAGGTATATCATCATACCATTGTGTGAGGATTAATGAGATATGATTTATAATCGCATGCATTGGTTTGGTGATCTTTGTTAAAGAATAAGATTTTCAGACATGTAATGTACAGAGAAAGAAAGAACTAGGCAGATGTAGCTCTCTTGTACCTTAAATAAGATCCTGAACCAGAGCACCATTGCACTCCTCTGTGAGCTCACATTTAATTTGAAATATTGGAGAGCTGTGCAAAATGAAAGGAATATTAAAATATTTACATGACAATTCTGAAACTTTAACCAATTAATACTTCAGAAGGTAAAGATTACAATTCCAGTTATTTTTGATTGCTTGAGTTCTAAGACTTTTTAAAAATTGTTTTTAACTTCATCCTTTCTCCCTGCCATAATACATAATACTATAGATTCAAGGACAGCACTTCACTGTTCTTTTCGCTATAATATTCAGAAATACCGTCTTATTTTAAAAGGAGAAAATTACTTTATTCAAAGTACAAACCATGGCTATACTTTGCAAGTATCCTTGGAAGAGTTAGCAGGAAGATGTCAAATTATGAATTCCTAAGCACATTGTCAAAGTTATAATTCAAACCTTATTGGCAATAAAGAGACAAGCTCAGCATATGACATGTTATTTTGTGATTGACAAAGTTATAAAACCCAGACAGATTCAGAATATTTCTGACAATTTGAGTAGCTACGATTTGAGAGGGATGTTTCAGCTTCACAATTACAGCCAGATTTTTGAGAAGACCTCAAGGCCAACTTTTTAAGTACTCATCCTCTACAACTGGAAATAATTCTTTAAAAATGTGTATTTTGTCTTCTACAGACAAAAAATGAAGGGCAATACTCAGCAGCTCCAACATTCACTACCCACTCTTCTGATGCAATCTTTTTTGACAATCTGGAGAATTAATTTTTGTCCTAAATTGGAGATGATTCTTCAAAATCACTGGCCCCTCCCAGCCTCTTGTGAAAATTAACCCTACCCTAGTCAAACCCAGGACAGAGGTGCTGAGTATCAGCTTTTACCACTGATCTTCACGAGATTCAGACAAAGCCACTATTTTGACAGCTAAAGAAGAAAAAGAAAAAAGTTTGTATGATCATCTGTATTTGTAAGTACTACACAATAAAAATATGCAGAAATATATATACATATATATATATGTCACCTGGTCAGTCATATCTGAAAACTCTGAGGAATTTTTTAAACTTAGGGACATGAGGATTATAATTAATTAACTACAATAAGGAGTCTGACACAATGGAATCCAAACTGTGGTTGAAATTTTCTTCGAGAGTTAAATCATCATGATCACTTCTTGGATTTTTTTAAACTCTCATTTTTGAATAATTCATGTGTTCATTTTCAAAAAAAAAAAAAAGAGAAAGAAAAAGCTTTGCTCTCATTTTGCTGTATTATATTACATCAGAATTAAAGCAAGTTGTATCATATTTTCCACATCTATTTCCATATTTGCACAAGTAAAGGTAAATAAATAAATAAATAAGTTTAAGACTGGTGGCAGTGGGTAACTGACTGTCTGCAAAGGCAAAGTTCTTGTGCCAGGACATATTCAGAAGGAAAAGGCTTTCCAGTTGCGATAACTGGGTCATGGGTTGAGATCTAATTTAAGGTGTATCCTCAAGCAGTAATTTCCTTCAGATTAGGGAGTCTGACAACTTTTCTTGTCCATTCAAGGTAGTGTAGAATAAATTGTACTGAAACAGATTCAACAACATTTGTGAATGCCAGGCATGAATTAAGAGACCACTCACAAGCCAGAAAACTGTTCACAAAGGCTAGATCAAGCTACATGAGGATGAGTTGACTTAGGAGTGGGCTTAATGTGCTGTACTGCAGGATCCATGCACTTAATGCCCATCTTCCTAGCTGTTAGCTCAGCAAGAGACTGGCCTCAAAATACACCCTGTACATTTAGGGACAGACATGCTTAGGGAGAGAGATGGTGCATGGCCAAGTGTCTGTCTATGCTTTAAAATGTTAAGTGTGCTAAAGTAGTCTACTCCAGTTACAGCCAAAGCTCTAGTAATCTGTTGAGCAAATACTAGGGGCAACAAGTCCATTAGATGGACAAGTCTGAAATAAGACTAGGGTTTGTATCCATCATACAAAGATAGACTAAAAAGATTGCCTCCATCTCTGAAGTGTTACAGATAACAGATGAAGACAGATAGACAGATGAAAAGACAAAGAATGTAACAACTATGGGTGGCAGAACCCACAATCATCAATAACTCAGAAACTAAGAAAACTAGGGGCCTAATGCAAGTAAGGGAACTACTTAGACGTCTACTTAAGGAGCGAAGGAAACAATTTGTTTCTCTATTCTTTCCTTGTACAGCCTGATTTGGTAACTTTGAACAAGGAGGGTGAAAAATATTAACAGAGCAGTATATTTTACATACACTTTCAACATCTGTATGGGATTTTTTTTTTCTATTACCTACACCAAAAATTATGTGAAAGACAGACTTCATGATGAAACTTTGAAAACAGTCATTAACTACAACATTCATTAACATGTAATATTCTATACTATGGAAGTACACTGATGCAAAGCTACATACTGTTTCTAGATTAGAGGTGGTTTTGGCATGATATGACTATTATATTGACTATAGTGATAAAGGCATCTCTAACGCATCTCTAACTCATCTGTTTCATCTTTTAAGTAACTTTTGCAGTTCACCTACAGCTGACAGCTGCAACTCTTTAGTCAGAAAAAAAAGAATCTTGAGTACTTTTTAAACCATTTTTAATGAATTAATTAACTCCAAAACTTCAGGACTCAACAGCTTTGTTTTAGCAAGCTGCTGGATAATTTTTTTATTGCTTAAGTATTTGGATTTATGACTGTTTATGATTGACGTGTTTGAAAGTAATTTATAATATTAGATATACATTGCTGTAACCACAATCCAGTCCAGAGAATCCCAAAGCTTTTCAGAGACCAAAAATGTTGTATAGATGGTGAGTCAGTACAGTCACTATTTGCTAGTTTTTGGTTTTGTTTTAATTCATAAACCTTGAGTCTAAATATAGGAAATGTTAAAGAATGTTAATATTTAGCATAGAACAACTTATTTCAGGAAGCAGAGATTGTTTTCTGCATATAAAGAACACCAGAATTAGCATGTTTTTCAGTGAAGAATGGGACAACCCCAATCCATACAAAAAGAATGGAAGAACCTGTAGTAGCTCTTTTTCTTTAAGGGTTTTTTTTTTTTATGTATTATATGGTGCCATCAAGTGAGAAGCCCTAAGAGAAACAGTGATCACTGCTCTATCAAGATCATTACAAGAGTCAATGTTCTGGATGAGACTGAAAGCATATTTTAAGGTTGAGCATGAGACAGGGAATAAGAACCTGGTATCACTACTGGACAGCCGTTGCTCAGCTAATATGCAAAAGTAATGACCTAAGAAGAGAAAAGATGTTTGCTGTATTCATCTGATGTTGTTCATTGTATAAATATTTATTTCAAGCAGTCCACACTCTTCATATGTAAGTAGATATAGAAAAAATGCAATGGAAATTGTGCATATATGAAATAATAAAATACAATTATCCAGGCAAGTTGCTAATCATTCACCTGTCTTTGCTCAAATCCAAAACTTGTTCCAGTTGTGGAATTTTTACAGATTCACTTTATCTAAATCTCAACCACAGTGTTACATACAACATTAAAGAAAAATAATTAGTAAAGAAAAAAAATTATTTACATCTTTCCTTAAAAGTGCTGAAATTTACTGGAGCAGAAATTATGTGCAAAAGCTTGTCTTCAGCTAGAAGCCAGATGTGAAGATGTCCTGTACCCAGAAATTAAACAGGGTACAGATGGTATAGCAAGCAAAATGTCCAACTTATAATTCCATGCCCAAGAGTTGTAAACATAAATCAAATTATTTAAAAATATCTTTCAGTGCAAATAATATGTTTAAATGGTGTCCCAAGGCTAGAAGTTTATTCAACTGCATAGGAGCACAACATGGGACTTGTAAGGTGTGGAAAATATCAACCATGCTGGTATGTTTTAAATGGAATATAAATGGGAAATAGATGAGGTAGGAAGGTTGGCCAAGAGATATTTATAATAGCCCAGATGCAAGATGACAAATGTTTGGACAAAGATTTTCCCAGCTGGCGTAATAAAATATCTAGCAAAATATTTTGGGAAGGACTAGACAGTCAATAATGATACGCTATCTAAAATGTTGATCAAGTACAAATATGGTTAAAAAATGATAAACTAGAGTCCAGAAGTTCTCATTTAATTAAAATCTGCCACCTTGTTCTGGAAGCACTGTCTTCCTTTAAAAAAGCATCAGGAATCTAGTACAATACCTCTTTATGTCACCGGAGAAAGGCAGCAAAGATTAACTTCATGTAGGTTTTATATTAATGTGGAAAGTTTCCTTGGCAGCAAAGGAAGTGATAAGTAGTCTTATAAAAGAAAAATATATCTAAAATAAATCTAAATCTTAGTCCTATATATTATGTTCTGACTTGGTGCCTCTTTTTAGTTACACCACTTCAAATGGGTTTTATATACATTCTTGGAAATAATCATAAGTAGAAAATGGCAGGGGAAGCAGATTCGTTAGTTTATGAATTCATATTGCTATGGAACAGGAAGGATATGCATTACAGTAAATCATGTTGCAGTCAAAAACATAGGGAGACAAGGTAGGGTTCCTTGTTTTGGGTTGTTTTGGTTTGATTGGTTGTTTTTTCCACCTCCAAGAATCAAATTCTGCTCACTTTGTGAGTTTGGATCCCAGGGCAATGGAAGTGGTGAACCTTCAGTTTTGGAAGTTGGAGTATCAAACAGAACAGAGTTCTAGGAATCAACAGAGCCATTGAGACTCACCTGTGGACAGGAAAGTGGAGGCTGGAGAAAGATCTACTTATAGTGAATGTGTTTGATTGGCTTGGAAAGCTAAGGTTAGCTGCTTTCTCATGGTCACTGGTCCACCAAAAAGACTGAATTCATAAACATTATGGGGTTTTTCTTTACTTTTTTTCCTTTTTGTTTTTTTTTTTTTTAAAGGAGATCTAAGTTTGATTGCAGCTGGCCATTAATAGGATTAATGACTGAAGGCGAAATAGATAAATATGGAAACTGACAGCTCATATAGGATTAGATTCCATTGCCTTTCTACTCAGTTAATTTATTTAAATATATTTAAGTGAGACAGACTATGGTATAAGGTGCTATTTAGTGTGACTGATAGTAAGACAACCTTGGGTTTAAAATTTATTTAAAAAGCCTTTGGCAAACAGCTATAGAAAATGTGTGTAACAATGGGTTAAAATTCAGAGAAGCTACAAAACTTCAAGCAAAAAAGGCTTCTTACTCCCACAGCACTGCTTTAGCCAGTCTGTGTACAATTCAGATCCAAGTTCTGTTTCAAATATACTGCTTTTAAATTTTGAACCTGAATAAGCAAAGAAGGAACACTTCAGAAAGCAACTCATTTTCTCCATATCGTTGATTCTTAAATTACATTTTGTATATTAGATGTTATACAATGTGCCAGGATTCAATCCTTTGAGAGAAATACGATCACACTTTCTTGCTTAGCTCTTTGAACAGTTAAGGACAACCAATCAAAATTCTAACAGAAGACTACATTCACATGCATGTAGGTAAAAATGGCAAAAATAGATGAGTCATGTGATGACTTATGATACTACACTGTTTCTGACGTTTCAAATAAAAGGGCACTGCCAGATAACATGTATTAAATTAGCACCTTCTTCTCCATATTGCCAGCAAGTATTATTGTGTAGCACAGATTATCTATCTATCTGGCATAGATTATCTATCAGTTAAATCTTCCATAATTTTAAATCACAGTTTCATTTCAATCACACAAAAAGTCTTGTTGTGGTATCTTAAATATATTTGAAAACTATGAGAAATTAGGTGTTTTAGGAAAGAAATGTGAACGCTGATGTTTGGGGTCAGATAACTCTGAATGGTGCAGTACTATAGAGTTTTAAATGGCGCTTATGACTGGCAAATAGATAGAACAGAAAGCATTGTCACTTTGCATTTGGAGAACAGAGGAGGAGTGCAAAAGTAGGACAAGTAAAATGTGTCACCAAAGAGTTTTGAGGGAAATTCTCTATTGAGAATTGAGAATTCTCTATTGAGGATTGATCAAAAAAACCCTCGAGGAACATGTTTCCCATTACAAAATTCATTTAATGAAAATAAAACATTTTGTAAAATCTATTAAATATATTTTTTGTGACATACATACATCGTTGTATAGTATTTTTTTTATATAGTTTTGCAAAATATACGTTCTAATTATGTCAACATGATATGTAAGTATAGAACTGTATATAAAAGTTGTATTATATAAATGAATATATCTGAGAGTAGATCATATCTATGTATTATTTTTATGAGATGTTTTGGAATGCCTCGTTTGAAAGCTAGGAAGTAGAGAAATTTCCTGAGAATCTAAAACACCCTGACATCTTAATGTGAGACTGCTTAGAAACCCTACGTGTCAAATGAGTGCTGCAAAGATGCAGGAAGTGAACTGGAAATCTAGACCTTATAAGCCTGAGAATAGAGTTAATAATTTAACCTACCTGCAGCTTACATGAGGGAAGGACACTGCTATCTGTCTGTTTGTGTTCAGTACTGGCCCATAAGGGACTTGATCTAGAAGGAAAATTAATAATTGGCTAGGACCTTATATAACACACAAAAAAAAGTTATCATTAATACAGGACAGAAACCCAGAACCCTCAAAAACCAATAACACAGTGACTAAAACATCATTTTTAATTAGCATCTAAACCAAAGTATCCATTGCTATGGATAAAAGAAAAAAGAACTACTAAAGCTCAGGTGTCTGCTATGGATTCATTAAAGTCATTAATCTCTCTTAGAAAATCTTTTTGATGGAGCTTTCAGTTCTAAACCTGAAATGAAAGAGAAAGTCTTAGGTCACGTGCCTGCAGACAGACAAAATCTGAACAAAAAGCAATGTGCTCAACAAATTTTTGGAGGAGGACACGAAGAAACACATAAAAAAACCCAGAAAATTGAGGGACCTGCTTTTTCTTTGTCTTCAAGAGTATACACTGATACATGTTTAAGTAGCTGGAACACTGACAGAAATTCATCTCTAACATTTACATGAAGGACTGGTGTAGAAATTCTTGTCCTAAAGACTAGAACTTAATTTTTCATTAAATGCAGTTACAGGGCGTTGGTAGATTATATGTTGTAGAGGGTGTACCTTCAGTTTGATAAAGAAAGGCTTTAAAGATTTTTTTATATGTGACAAAAGCTATTAGTTGCATTTTGTTGCAAATAAGTCCCTGTCAGAAATTTCATGTAATCAATCTATGATAGAAAGTCCTTATAAGCTCTCTACAATATATCAATGTTCCCTTGGAGTTTACATACCTTTTAGTACCTAGTTCCTTCCACGTTGCCCTCTGAAATGCTAGCAGCAAAATCCTTTGGAATTGCATCCCAACATTTCAAGTAACATCGGTTTGCTGAAAAGTCAGGCAGACCAACTTACAAGAGAAGGAGGACGGAGGATAAGGGAAGCAGAAAGTGAACACAGATGTAAACACAGAAGATACAGGAAGAAATGAAAACGAAAGCAACTTTAAGTTTAGACTGGCCAACAGCAGTGGAAGAGTTCATGGTTAAGAACACACACACTGGCTGAACATGGACTTAAATTTTAGTTTGATAGAGTGAACCATGATGGTTGGAAAAATCTCAGTAGAATTATAATCTAAGACACCTGAATGCACAAATAAGTAAATAATAGTAAGAATTCTCATAGAATTTAGTTTTAGAAATGCTTCCTGAGTACCTAGTATGGTTTGAAGATGTAAAACTTCATACTGTCTTTCTCTCAGTTGCTTTTTCCTGAGCATTTGATAGCTGGACTACATTTCCTGTGATGAATAATCGTTTTTGTATGTTGATAAGTAGGAAAGCACCTTTACTATGGGAGTCCTTTGCCATGTTTCATCCTCTTAATCCATATGAAAATTTAATCTAACTAGAGAATGAAAACCACAGGACATGGACAGGAGGCAATCAAATTGCTATTGTTTGAGGCAGCACCCTGTCATCTTAAGCCTAAATATTTCAGGAGTTTGAATGTTCAGTTCCTCATCAATATAAATGCATGGAAAGCAGCCATGACAAAGAAATCACCGGTGCGTTAGCCTTCTGTCTAACATTATTTATGTGTTTACCCACAAACTTGCATGGTCTCAAGACTTATATATGTATATTTGTAATCCCTTGGCCCACAACATATGTACGCACAGCTGTTTTACTGGCATCATGGAAACTGTGAAAAATAGCTCTCTTTCCCATGCTGTGTTTTGTATTTTTACTTGGAATGTGACTTCCCTCACCAGACACCAGCTAACTAAATGTTAAAAACCCTGAGCTAGTCATCTATGTTTTACTGTAGTCAATAGAGAAAGATAGGCTGTTGTAGTGGGGAATTGTCCTCTTCAGGTACTGGCATTCTGTGCCAAGTAGGGAAAGACTTCAGACAATTTCTTTCTTTCTTTTTATCTATATCTATATCTATATCTATCTATATCTATATCTATATCTATATCTATATCTATATCTAATCTATATCTATATCTATATCTATATCTATATCTATATCTATATCTATATCTATATCTATATCCATATCTATATCTATATCTATATCATCTATATCTATATCTATATCTATATCTATATCTATATCTATATCTATATATCTACAGTTTTTATTCAAATGCTTCTATCAGCATCTGGAATGCCCATTCCAGCTTATTAGCCATGATCAGAAATATTCTGAATCCAAATATAAATCTGTATTCTGCCAAAACCGACTGTGAAAGTATGATTTATTTAAAGTGAAAGGACCTTGTCTGGAGTGCAAATATTCCTGTCCCCTCAAAATCATGACAATATCCTACTTGATAAGTGGGAACTTATCCAAGTAAGAAATTCATGTAATTAAGTAAAATCAGCATAAGTTTTGATGACATTAGAGAACTTAAGAAGTGTAGGTGGTGTTACCATAGCAAAATCCACTTTGTGCAATCTAGTTCCCCTGCTCCTTAGAGTACCTTTCATACCTTTTAAAGGAGTTGCTGATTCTTCTTACTGTTTTCCTAACTGTGGATTATTACATTAATTTGTAAAAAAATAGGTTTTGTGATTGAGAGGCTATTAGTTTCTCCTTTTAAACCACATCTGAAGACAGAATCTCAGGGTGTTTTCACTTGGTTTTTAATGACAATTCGTCTGTTTTCTCTAGATGTTAGGATGATGTCATAAACACGGGATTATGACTTCAGGCTAGAACAAGCAGTGATAGCAGATGGACTCCTGAAAAACAAAGATCCTGTTTTCATGCAAATGTTGCTAGTGGTAAAGAACAATGGAAGATAAATATTGAAAAAATATATAATCTAGAAACAGAATGGCTTGTAAACAGAATGCTTTCAGAGTTAGCTGCTCTTTCAGGAAACTAGAATGGAGTGGCTCTAGAGACATATTACATGATTCGATGTAATTACTGGCGTGTTCAAGTAAGTGCATTTTATCTGGTTCTAATCTGAACCCATCAATTCAGCTATATGGTACAATGCTATACTTTGCATTTTAGAAAAAGCACCATACAGAAACATGGACAATACATCTTCACAGTTTTATACAAAATTACATGATATGACAGAAAAATTAAACACAGGAGGGATTTTCAGCTTAAGTAATGTTTTCAGAGTGATGAAGAATTTGAAGACACTGTAAAATATACTATCATTTTTTTGTCATTAAAAAAACCCCCCAAACACAGAAATTTACTTTATTACTGTTTGCAATTACTTTTATTAATTTCCATGGAGAACTTTGAGGGGAGATTATTGTTTCTTCACAATGTTCCATTAAAACAAAATTTTTTTTGTGTATTTAGACATAATTGTGCACATGCTCTATTTAAAGTGTTTCTTTCCTAGAAAATGTCCTAACCACTAAGCTATACAAATTTATAATATCAAAGGTATCAATCAAATAGTTTTCACTCAGTCCTTTTTAAGTGGGACATGACAAAGGAAGAGAGTATAAAAAAAAATTAGGCTGGAGGAAGGAAACAAGAACAATTCTAGACAAATATCTAACTCAAGCAGTTGGAGAGAGAAGTCCAATATCTTATTTTCCTTTTGTTGTAAGTGCTTTCTTTTTTTTTTTTTTATGAACCACATATAAACGAATTTTGAAACAGGAACAGGATTTAACTTAACGGGTTAAAATATATTACCTTCTCTTTCTACCCCAAAATAATTTGAATTATTTTCTCCAAAACAAAGCAAGGGAACACTTTCAAAAGGAAGGATAAAAGATATATACGCTCAATACAGTATGGTCTCTAGGTAAAGGTTCATAATAAATTTGGAAGTATCAATTTGTGCCCTCTTAGGCTGAATAAAGAACTTTGGATAGAGTAAACTGGACCAGGGAAAGTATGGATTTCCTGTCTCATGGCTATGTATGGAAGGTTACATTGGTGTATAGTCAGTTTTTTAAAATTATGTAGTTGCTGCTAACACAAGGAGCTGGAAGCCACTGTGCAGCTGAAAAGCTATTTGATCACTGTCACTGAAACTTGGTGGGGTGAATCACATGATGGAACATGATGATGTAAATACATGATGTAAAATATTCTTCCTGATATCCAGTCTAAATCTACCCTCTTTCAGTTTAATACCACTGACCCTTCTCACTACTCGGTAAAAAGTCTCCATCTTCCTTTTAAGCCTCCTTTATATACTGAATGGCTGCAATAAGGTGTCTCCACAGCCTCCTCTCCTCCAGAGAAAAACTTCAACTGTCTTGGCTTTTCATCTAGGATAGGTGTTCCAGCACCCTAACCATTTTCATGGACAGAGCATGATCACTGCAGCCCAGGCTGCCACAATCTTAACCTCTCTAATTAGTTCTTCTGAGTTGGTAAGCAACAGGCCTAGTAACACTTCTTGTCTGGTCAGGCTGTCTATCACATGGATTAAGAAATTATCCTCAATGCGCTCCAAGAGTCTTCTGGACTGCTTACAGCTTGCGGTGCTGCTTTTCCATCAGGATCAGAGCCTGCAAACATGATGCCTTCTGTAGCTGAAGTAAGAACACTTTGTCAGCAGGCTCCCCCTGGTCAGTTGTTCTGTAGTAAACACTATCCATGAAGTTTCTTTTGTGCCTTGGCCTCTATTTTTTTTAACCATAAGCTCTCAACCTGTACGTCATTGTCTTTTTGAAGACAGCTCTGAGAAATCAGTCCTTTTTTCTTTCATGGAGGGCAATCCCCTCCCTCCCCACCTCTCAGTCCTTGCTTATCCACCCTGAACAGTTTATAGTCATTGATCGCAGAGGTCCAGTCATGTGATTCATCCCACCAAGTTTCAGTGACAGTGATCAGATCATAACTTTCCACTTGCACCATGGCTTCCAGCTCCTCCCGTTTCTTACCCATGTTCCGTGCATTGGTACAGAGACACTCCAGCTGCTGTCTTGACTGACTCACCTTTTTGGTGGAACATTTTTGGAAGGTTAGGGGACATTCTTCACTACTTTGGTAGGTGTGCTCATCCACCCTGTTGCTTGTGAGTACATAAGAGTTACGGCTTTGGAGACCACCCCTGAATTTTGTTAGTTTAAAATGCAAATCACTAAGTAAATCAGACAAACTGTCAGCAAAGATTCTCCTTTCCAAATAGGTGGATCCAGGTAGGATTCTGGATTCAGGTAGACCTGTTTGTTTTGTTTTTTTTTTTTCTTTTCCCAGTGAGGCTCGAGGCTAAAGGCATCAGTAGAGAGTTGTAGATTTCTGCTTAAGTTTCTCTGCATAGAGTGAGGAGGATCAGATTCCCTTCCCATCCCTTTGCCTCCCTTCTCCATGCTTTTGTCCATTCTCTCTATGATTTCAGGGCAAAATTGGCATTAACAGCCTTGAGAAACTCTGTCCTCAGTGTTCTTTGATAGTTCTTCCAGGAAAAATACTTCAAATGGGTAAAATAGTGCATTATTCTCTTCTATGGCATAAGAGGGAAGATTTTTAACAGAAACTCCTATCCTGTATTTTTAAAAGATTTGTGCAGAGCAATGAGTGACACAAAAAATAAAGAAGACGACAGTGATTAAAATGGATGTGTCTGTTCATTGCACTGTACAATGACAGGTTACTTTTGTTGTATCCATTTGCTATCTATATCATAGGCATTCCTTTCTCTTGATGATCTGTGCATAGAAAGAGGCTTATACTAGTACTCAGTGACAGTCTTTATAGAATAGCAATTCTATACAATTTTGTTACTCTCTTGCAAAGTCTTGCAATCTCACAGGCCTTTATTGATCTTCTTTCAATCAACTGACCACAGTCTTACAGAAAAACACAAATAGTTGACATACTAATGAGAATTCCTGACCCCTTTGAATTGAATACTTGACCAGTCAGTGGAACACTCAACAAGCCTATAACTTCATTGCTAGCAGTACATACAATCAATAAAGAGGTTAACTCCTAATGTTGTTTGAAAGATGGAGACGTGGGGGATTGCTTGGGAGATACAAAGAGATAGATACACCCATTTCACATGCAGACAGGAAGGCTGCGTGTTACCCAGACCACTTGAATCACATAACTTTTTCTAGAAAAACACTCTTTCTGATGTGTAAATCAGAACGGGTGGTTTCAGTGTACTGAGACTTGCAAAAATAAAAAAATTACACGTGCTACAAAATATTTCTTTCACCCGGGAAGCTGAATTCCTTATAACTCTGATAGCACAAGGTATGAGCATGAATATTGGGTCTGAACTAGTGAACAAAAGATCTCTTCCAACTTCATAAAAGATTACATATTCAAATATTTTAACAGATATTTCTTTCCTCCCTTTCTCATTTTTTCAGTTTCTTTCTTTCTTTCCAAGGATATTATAAAGGATAAAAAATAAAAATAACGTGGACTTTCTGTCACTAGATGTATATAGCAGGTTCTAAATCCTTAAATGCAGAACATGAAGAAGAGACAAAAAGAGGGAAAAAAACTTTCTTGGACATATAACAGAAAAAACCAATATCAGCATGGTCCTCTTAGGCTTACTTTCTGACCTTTTTTTCCCCTCTGGAATACAGAGAAATGTTGGAAAGTATATATGCATTGCTATAAACTTCTTTCAAAAAAGGGATCATGACTTTTCTTTGTAAATAAATTTGCAGCAATTTGCTTGGTACCATTAAGTAGAAAAATATTTTCTTATGCAATAGTGAATATGTAATGCATTCTTTGATGTTGCAGTGTTTCCTTTTGGTGTAATGACATCTGTGACAACATGCAAAATATTTCCTATATGTATTGATATTAAGATATTAATTTAAATTAACCTAAAACCTATTTTTCAGCTGTGTATTCTATTATAGGAAAAAATTATTAAATTTCTTCAGGTATTTCAGTGGTGTTAAAAAACAGATGATGCAATCTGAAATTAGCCTCAGTGGTAGACCATATGTTAAAAATGGCATTTGCCACAACTGTGAGACCTGAAATGAAGGAAGAAGAATTTAACACTCAGAGGAAACTAATTTAAGCATTTTTAGCTTGCTGTTGCTAACTATTTAGAAATAAGGATAAATAAAATTAACAAGAGACATTGTATATTAGTGTGGATGTTCTCTGGAACTAAGAATTTCTCCTCTCTGAGTTAGGCTCATCTAAGACTGGATGTCTTCCATTCTTTTGTTTTTCACTTGTTCCTTTTTCTGCTCTTTTATACTCAATATTAATACACATGCCCCATTCATCTTTAGACCATTCTTTTTGCAGCACTTGACTATTTCTTCTTCAAGTCATTTTAAATATGTATTTTCTTTACTGAACCTATCCACATCATCTTCTACTATGTGAATTATTTTGTTGCAATGCCCTCAGAGAACTTAACTTTCCCTTTCCCTTTCCCTCTCCCTCCTTTTCCAGCTTTTTCTGGAAATCCTTCAGTGCTCTGTCTTTGATGTCCTTCTCAATGCCTAAGAAATAGATATTCAGCTACCACCTTCATCTTTTTCTGAAGACAAAGGGGATCAGAGTTGAATGTAGCATTCAAGATACAAGGACAGCAGATATTTATGTGTTGCTGAGCACTAGTACTTTCATATAATAATTTTTTTTCATGAACAGCAATAAGTAACTTAGAGCTCATAATACTGTAGATGTTGTTGGCTTGGGTTTTTTTTACCCTTTGTACAGTCCTTTTTGTATTTTGATTTTGGATTTTTTCCTCTTCCCAAGGACCATGTAGCAGCTTATTTCCAATAAATGTTTAAAAAAGTGGAAATGCAATAATAAAAGTACAAGTAGCTAATGGATTGAAAAAAACCTGAGTGCCCTACTAAAATTAGTGAGCTTTTTTCTTATGTGAACTACCTGCATAGAGAAAAAAAAAAGTATTATCATAAACCCATAATTTTCCCATAAACCCATTATTTTTCCTTCTCTAACATTTTAATCCTTAGCATACCTCAATGATATATGAGGTATAGATGAAACTTTGAACAACTCAGTTAACATTTCACATAGTGGGATGTTTCCAATAGTAAATGATTCTGTGCTTTTGTTTTTCACTAAGTCTTTAATTACATATATTTAAATCTTTACAGCTTTTTGCTCACACCTGTTTCACTTTTCAAACATTACCGAGTTGAGTCTAATTCTTTTTTCAATTAGTCATACATCCAAAGATTGCCCATGTATTGTTTCTTCAAATATTGCAGCTTTTTGAAATTGTCTTCTAAAACAATCTAAATCTTCCAGGTTTACTACAAGAACAAGTAAAGTATATTGATTTCACCTGAACTACACTTTGGCACTTCATTTTCTACTGAACATGAAATTAATATCACAGCTGATGAGAACATCCAAGAGCAAAAAGCTTGACAGAAAAGGCTCCACAACCTCTTGCACACTGGAAACAAGTTGTATGCACACTAAGCACTGAAAACCTGCAGCACGCCCTGGGCCCAGTGAGAGGTAGAACCTTTTCTTCCTGCTGCCTTTGTTCCAGTGTTTCAAAAGAGCCATTGTTTCTTGAGACCATCCTGCATCATCAATCACAAAGCAGGATAGAGAACTCTCTCTTTCAAGTGCTCTTCTAAAGTAGCACAAATAAATAATTGAAACAGAAAAGAAAATGAAACAGAGCATTGCCAGAAAGCTAAGCCTTCCATATTCTGAATTGTCACAAAGCTGCAGATGGAACAGAGCCACACCTTGCAAAGCTGTCCCTAGTCAAAAGAGATCATGACTGCTGCCACTGGGGCGAGTTTTGTGTGATTTTAGAGAAGCTTATGACTTGTGCTGAGAAAGTAGGAAGCTGAGACAAACTTTATTGTGGAAGCAAATTGTGGAAAAGAAATCTGTAGTTCATTGAATTCCTGCACCACAACATGAGCCACCATTTCGAGTTATAAATTATATCTACATTTAAAAATGTATTGGAAGTACCTGCTATTTCTGTACAATACATTGGGGGACATTTTTCAGATTCTACTGGAAGAGACTTGCTTTCATAAAGGATTAAGTTTCTCCTTTTTGCTTCTGTAAGCATCTGGAGCACCTTTTCTTTGGTGAGGATGGCAAAGGATAAATAGGAGACTATATATAATTTAAGGAGCAGAATTTAGATAAGACGTATCCCTCCATTCTTTCTAATTCCATTAAGGTTATGAAGGCTTTTTTTCAGAACAGAAGGAGCCAAAAAATATGTTTTTGAGTCACACATAACAACAAATGTATCATCCCGATATATCGCTACGAATGTTTTTCTATTCTGAATTAAATTTCTACTCAGAAGAATGACAAGGCAAAGGTAACAGAAAATAGATTCATCACACTGAAACAAGTCAGAATTGTAATGGAAGTTGTATTTTAATTGTGAATCAATTTGGAGCAAGAACACTGTGTGTAGTGTTTGGATGAAAAATGAGCTACAAATAAGGGAAGTTTCAGAAAATGAGTCTCTCTGCATGAGACAATAGAGAGAACCAAAAGGGATAGGAATAAAACCTGAGAACTGAGCAGAACAGAAACATATTTTAATAATTCAAATAATAAATTGTAGCATGTTGGTCACATGGTGCATTTGTGCTTTTGTTTTGGTACTAGAATTTTAGGCTTTTTGTAACAGTAATTGTTTTTAAATTTGAAACAAACCAATCACTTCTGACTAATTGAGTATAAAATGAAAAGGTTACAGGGGCATATAACATGCCTCTCCAGGTTATTTTATGTGAAGAGAATAGGAATGAGACCTTTTTAAAGGTTAGTTTCTTTCTCTCAGGCAGGTTAGATTTTAAGCACTCATCTATTTCTCATTTCTACTCCTTTGCCTATACTAGCCCAAGGCTAAGACTTCAGCTGGCTTCCAGTTTCTAAGATGAGACAGATCTTTTCTTCACCTTTAAACTAGTTGTCATCACTTTTAACAGCTGAAAAATCTTTCACCAACTGAACATGAAGATGTTTATTGATGAATGAGGTGACCAAATTTCACAGGCCCAAAATCTCCTGAAGGACTTGTTTGAGATTACAACTGTCTTGATAGATTGAACTGACTCATAAATTGAGATTTTATAAGTATCACCTTAATCGTTTCGGCTTTAAATTACCTCCAGAAATGGAAATAAAGTTCAGAAATCTACTAAGGAGCCTTCACTGATTTTTCTTTAGATTCTTTTTCCCAGTTGCATTCCTACTTGTTTCCCTGATACGTGGCTGAATGTCTTTTCAGTCATCTTTGTTCAGAGTGCATTAACATGTCTCGTGCTACATCCTGAAGGCTTTTCTTTATGTGGCTTTTGGCAGGTCCAAAATTAAGAAAATCGTAATTAAATACATATTTAAGATCATTCTGAATGAGTTGGTTCACATAATCAAAATGGGGTATGCCCATTAACCTGTATAAATTAAGCAAGAAATATCAGGCTAGTTATCTTCAATAGGGTGCTACAGAACAATATTTTCTGCTCCAGTGCTCAGTTGTTCACAGACAGTTTTTGATTCTGTATGCTAATCATATTTTCAGTCAATGAGCTCCAAGAATCATACAAATACCTTGATTTCTTGACCACTCCAGCCAGGATAGGTATGCAAACCACTAGACTGTATAAATTTGAGACCCAACCCCTTTATCACTGTTTGAGTGGTCATAGCCTTGGACCAACCAATGAACGTTGGATTTGGAAATACTGAAATGTATCTTTTTCTATGTGATAATGCTGTTCAACCTTCCAACGCTTAAAATATCTTTCAATAAATACTGCAATATTTTGACACAAACGCTGTTTTAGGTAGACATAAAACTTCCCTCACAAACAATCCATATCAACCAAGTAACATAAAACGCAACCTAAATCCTAACCTCTAGCCAAATTTCCATTTTTTGTATTTGATCAATATCTAAATATTACCTTTGAATGTGAATCACCTCTTCTTTCTTCCTTTCTTGTCCATGTCTTACTCTTCTTTCAAAAATATTTGGAACCTGCTATGCTTCCCCACCCTGCCTGATAATTCACAATGTCAAAGTGTGCTGACTTCTAATCTGCAAACTGTTCTGCCACAAAATGTGGTTATTGACTAGTAAAACTGAATAGTGTATCACAAGAGTCCTTCTCTTATGTAGTTAATATTTTCCTCGGTATATTTCATAACTCTGATTCTAATACTGTTGCCTTCATGACGTCATGATGGGGAAGTAGAGTTTATTGGGGCTCTTCTGCTGAAAGCTTGCTTAGTGCTTAAATTAATCATAAATGAAATATTCGTGAAATTAGGGAAACATATAGCAATTTATCAAGAACATAAATATGACATTTAAAAGAAGAAATGCAAATTATGTTATACATATATTTACACTCACATAATAAATATACATACATATATATATGTATGTGCACACACAAAAGGCCACACATGCTCTATTAAATCAAGTGTCATTCTAAACTATATGGTTCAGGACTGTAACAAGATTAATTCAACCCAGAACCCACCTCTGAATTTAGTGGTACATAACAAAGTAATTGGTCGTTATATCTGGCTGCCTTTGACTGCTGTGTCTGACTATCCAGTAACCACTTACAATTAGACTGATTAAAGTAGTCTTTTCCAGTGAACAGACATTAATTCCTATTTTGGGATATGTGACAAATAATTTAACTGTTTAGCCACCAATCCCTCAAAATAACACTGGTTAAAACAACATCCAGAGATACTTGTTCATGAATTTATAATACATTGCAGAGTATAACACAGATGAATTAAAATTGCTATCAAAGAGAAGCCATGCCTGTGTGATTTCACATATTTATTATTGTACTTAGCAATTTCTGTAAATTGCAATTTCTTATGATGGAGTATTTCTCATATCAGTGTTTCCAGAACATTAGATACAATTAATGTGTAGTTTTGATTGGTAGTGCTCATGTAACATTTAGATCCTTTACTTAAATGATAAATTGTCTTAGCTGCTCACGGTGAATCGCTCAGTCTTTTCTTCATTCATATTAGCCAAATATCTAATCCAGAAATGTTCCTGCTGCTTGTTACAGTTTCATGGAGACATCCTGGATGTAATTTATCCTGGCCTGGATCTATGTCAGTTTTAATAGGTCTAATTTCCTAACTCCCAGCTTCACTGTGACTATAAAGTCTTTTAGCATTTCACTTGCTTCACCAGGAAAATTTATCCCAGGCTGTGGAATATGACCTTCAAATTCTTTCATGCATACACTAGCAAAGGATTCATTCAGCCTCTTGGCAATATGAACCTCATTTGTCATTAACATCTCACTGTTGTCCTTCAATAGTTCATCTGACTCCTTGACTACCTTCCAGCCAATATTGTAATTGTAGCATTTTAATCCATTTATTATTTTAGTCTTCATGACTGTTAGCACTATGAAACCTAGTTTGCTTTCTCAATCTTCTTATTTCTGCAGACTCGTCTCAATTTTTCCTCCAACATTTTGAGAGTACCTGTTGTCTTGCATTGCTTTTCACATACCTAGTAAAAACTTTATTTATGCAACATATTCACTTCCCAGAACACTGCTTTTTATGATCTCTGATTTTTTTCTATTTCCCTTCATTTCTTTTTTTCTTACAATTCTTCCATTTTATCTAACACAATATGGATTTTCTGAATAAACAGAAAAAAATGTACGATAATATTCTATTTTGTCATCTCAGTACAGCTATTTTTCTCTTCCTTTCTATCCTCATATCTTCTCAGATTATTCCAGAGAACTTTAAATGGTCAACCTTACATTTCTATCTTTTCTTCAAGAAAGACATTGTGATGAATCTGAAGTCAGGGCGAGTTTTGGATTTAGCTTCAATGAGACAGTTCACTGGAATTAATTCTTCGTAAAGGTTCATTCACTAAGGACTGTGTTGCTTGAAAAAACCACAGTGATTCGGAACATTATGTGTCTCTAACAGACAAGCATGATAAGAGGGAAGGCCAACAAGGCAGATGTTACTGTGGGAGTCTGCTATAGATCACCCAACCAGGAAGAAGATGTAGACGAAATATTCTACAAACAACTGGGATTGTCTCATGATTGCTGCCACTTGTTCTTGTGGGTGACTTCAATTTACCAGATGTCTGCTGGAAATTCAATACAGTGAGGTTCCTAGAGTGTGTGGAAGACTACTTCCTCACACAGCTGATAGGGTTCACCAGTAGAGAAGGACTTGTGGATGATGTGAGGGTTGGAGGCTGTCTTGGACATAGTGATCATGAGATAGAGTTTTCAGTTCTAGAAGCAGTAGGGAGGGGGTCAGTAGAACTGCTGCCTTGGACTTCCGGAAGGCAGACTTTAACCTTTTCAGGAGACTGATTGGCAGAGGCCCTGGGAGGCAAGGGAGTCCTGAAGGGCAAACGGGTCCAGGAAGCCTGGACAATTCTCAAGAGGGAAATTTTCAAAGCCCAGGAGCAGGCTGTCTCAGTGAGCCACAAGACAAACTGGAGGGGCAGAAGATAGGCCTGGCTGAACAGAGAGCTCTGGCTAGAGCTCAAGAAGAAAAAGAAAGTCTATGGCCTATGGAAGAAGGGGCAGGCTACTCATGAAAACTACAGGAATTTTGCAAGACTATGCAGGGAGAAGTTTAGAAAGGCAAAAGCCCAGCTAGAGCTTAATCTGGCCACTACCATAAAGGATAATAAAAAAAAGTTTCTATAAATACATTATAGCAAGAGGAATGTAAAGGAGACTCTCCATTCTTTGCTGAGTGTAATGGGAAGTATAGTGACAGAAGATGTTGAAAAGGCTGACGTGCTGAATGCCTTCTTTGCCTCAGTCTTTAATGGTCAAACCAACTCACTGGGTTCTTGGCCTCTAGAACCAGACGGCAGAGATGGAGAGCACGATCAAGGTTCCATAAGCCAAGAGGAAACAGTAAGTGAACTGCTGCACAGCTTAAATGTGCAGAAGTCTATGGGGCCAGACGAGATCCACCCAAGAATTCAGACAGAGCTGGCAGAAGTGATAGCCAAGACACTTTCCATCATTTACCAACAATCTTGGCTAATGGGGGAGGTACCAGCTGACTGGACATTGGCAAATGTGATGCTGATCTACAAGAAAGGCCAGAAGGAGGATCCGGGGAATGACAGGCCTGTCAGTCTGACCTCAGTGCTGGGGAAACTCATGGAGCAGATCATCCTGAGTGTCATCATGCAGCATGTACAGGATAGTGAGGTGATCAGGCCCAGTGAACATGGATTTATGAAGGGCAGGTCCTGTTTAACCAACCTGATCTCCTTCTATGACAAGGTGACCCGCTTAGTGGATGAGGGAAGAGCTGTGGATGTTGTTTACTTGGACTTCAGTAAGGTCTTTGACACTGTTTCTCATAGCATTCTCCTGCTGAAACTGGCTGCCTATGGCCTGGATGGGTGGACACTTCCCTGGATCAAAAACTGGCTGGATGGCCAGGCCCAGAGAATGGTGGTGAATGGAGTTAAATCCACCTGGTGGACAGTCACCAGGGGTGTTCCCCAGGACTCAGTATTGGGGCCTGTCCTCTTCAACATCTTTATCAATGATCTGGAGGAGGGCATTGAGTGTACCGTCAGTAAGTTTGCAGATGACACTAAGTTGGACGTAGTGTTGATCTGCCTGAAGGTCGGGAGGCTCTACAGAGGGATCTGGACAGGCTGGATCAATGGGCTGAGGCCAATTATATGAAATTCAACAAGACCAAGGGCCGGGTCCTGCACTTGGGCCACAACAGCCCCCTACAATGTTACAGGCTTGGGGAGAAGTGGCTGGAAAGCTGCCCAGCAGAAAAGGACCTGGGGGTGCTGGTTGACAGCCGGCTGAATACGAGCCAGCAGTGTGTCCAGGTGGCCAAGAAGGCCAATGGCTTGTATCATAAATCGTGTGGCCAGCAGGAGCAGGGAAGTGATTGTCCCCCTGTACTCAGCACTGGTGAGGCCACACCTTGAGTACTGTGTCCAGTTTTGGGCCCCTCACTTCAAGAATGACGTTGAGGTCCTGGAGCAGGTTCAGAGAAAGGCAACGAAACTATTGAAGAGTTTAGAGAACTTGTCTTATGAGGAGCGGCTGAGGGAACTGGGATTGTTTAGTCTGGCGAAGAGGAGGCTGAGGGGAGGCCTTATCGCTCTCTACAACTACCTGAAAGGAGGTTGTAGGGAGGTGGGGGTTGGTCTCTTCTCCCATGTTACAAATAACAGGATGAGAGGAAATGGCCTTAAGTTGCGTGAGGGGAAATTTAGGTTGGATATCAGGAAAAATTTCCTTACACAGATGGTCATTAAGTATTGGAACAGGCTGTCCAGGAAGGTGGTGGAGTCCCCATCCCCGGAATTGTTTAAAAGTCGTGTGGATGTGGTGCTGAAGGTCATGATTTAGGGACCCTGGCAGTGCAGAGTGAACAGTTCAACTCCATGATCTTAAAGGTCTCTTCCAACTAGATGATTCTGTGATTCTGTGAATAGGTCATGAAATTAAGTGAGGAGTTTCCTCAAGGAGTTTCCTGGAGTGCACTGATGATAACTTCCTCCTTCAAGCAGTAGAGGAGAGATGCTCTGCTGGACCTCAGACTTACCAAGGGTGGGCTAAGAGGGATGTGAAGATCAGTGTAAGCCTTGGCTTCAGTGACCATGAGATGGTGGAGTTCAGGACCCTTAGGACAGGGAGAAAGTTGAAAGGCCATCTCTCAACCCTGGACTTCCAGAGGGAAGTCTTTGGCCTCTTCAAAGATCTGCTTGGAAAAGTCTCAAGGGATAAGACACCGGAGTGAAGATGGGGGGGGGGGCGGGGCGTGGAGCAAAAAAGCTGGTTAATATTCAAGGATGACCTCCTCCAAGCTCAAGAGAATTGCATTCCAACAAATTCAAAGTCAGACAAAAATGCCAGGAGGCCTGTGTTGATGAATAAAGAGCTAGCCAAGCTGAAACACAAAATGGAGACATACAGGGGATGAAAATGTAGACCGGTAACCTGGGAGGGATACAGAAATGTTGTCTGAGCCTCCAAACATGAAGGTAGGAAAGCTAAAGCCCAAATATAATTGAATATGTCCAGGGATGTCAAAGATAGCAAGAAGGACTTCCACAAGTATATAGGTGACAGAAGGAAAACAAAGGAAAATGTGGGCCCATTGATCAACGAGATGAGGGACCTTGTTACACAGGACATGGAAAAGGCTGAAGTACTGAATGCTGCCTTTGCCTTAGTCTTTACTAGCAAGATCGGCCTTCAGGAATCCCAGGTCCCAGAGACCACAGGGAAAGGCTGGAGCAAGGAAGATGTATCCTTGGTGGAAGAGGATCAGGTCAGGAAACACTTAAACAAATTGAACATACATAAGTCGATGGGCCCTGATGGGATGCATTCATGAGTGCTGAGGGACCTGGCCAGTATTTGGAGGCCATTAACTACTGTTATACCCCAGGAGTCTATATTGGGTCCAGTCCTCTTTAACATCTTCATTAATGGTCTGGTTGATAGGTCAGAGTGTATCCTCAGCAAGTTTACTGATGATGTAAAACTGGGAAGAATGGCTGATATAGCAGAGGTTCCTGCTGCCATCCAGAGGGATATGGATAAGCTGGAGAAATCAGCTGACAGGAATCTCATTAATTTTAACAAGGCAAAGTCCTGCACCTGGGGAGGAAAAACCTCAAGTGCCAGTATGCGCTAGGAGCTACCCTGGTGGGAAACATCTTGGCAGAAAAGGACCTGGGGGTCCCTGCGTACACCAAATCTGGGCTGCATTAGATGAAGTATTGCCAGCAAGTTGATGGAAGTAATCTTTCCCCTCAGCACTGGCGAGGCCATGTGTGGAGTACTGTGTCCAATTCTGGGCTCCCCTTGTAGAAGAGAAACATGGACATACTGGAGAGAGTCCAATGAAGAACCGCAAATATGATTAAGAGACTGGTACATCTCTTACACAAGAAAGGCTGAGACAGCTGGACAGCTGGAACTGTTTAGCATAGAAAAGAGAAGGCTTGCAGGGGGATCTTACCCGTGCATATAAATACCCGAAAGGCGACTGCATATAGTGTACATACAGCCTGGCTCTTTTCAGTGGTGCCCAGTGACAGGACAAGAGGCATCGGGCACAAACTGGTTGTCCTGTCTGAACATCAGGAAACAATTTTTTACTGCAAGGGTGGCTGATCACTGTCACAGGTTACTCAGGGATGTTGTGGAGTCTCCATCCCTGGAGACATTCAAAAGCCATCTGTACATGGTCCTGGGCAACTGGCTCTAGGATGTCCGGCTTGATCTGTGGATTTGGACCAAATGACCTCCAGAGGTCCCTTCCAACCTCAGCCATTTTGGGATTCTGTAAGGATTCCTTCTAAGTGCATTTGGATTTGGCTCTGCACTAGCTTGTAACATATGTATGCATATATATACTTTGAAAAAAGTCATATTCTTTTGTTGTAGAGTGAATTCAAACATTACTCTTTCATTCCTATAGTCACCAAGGAAAAGCTTAAGCCTTTTTTTCCTAAATTTCCACTCAGATTTTCAGTTTTAAAATTAATTAATATGTAAGCAGTGATCTGTCAAGCAAAACTATAACCAAATGTAAGGTTCTTTTTCTTAAGTATGGGAAGAATGACTACCTCACAACTGGAATTCTCTAGATCGACTCAATGCAACACATATAAACCCTTATTTGTAGTAAGTCTGCATCTTCTTGGGTTGTATATTTTGTCTTGCCAGTTCAAAACCACATAAAACCATTAATATTAACCCCTGAATAATTTTTATTTCCTTAAAAAAGTTTGATAGCCCTTCCCAAATCTGGTTTACTCACTATTTCTACTTTAAATATAATGACTTATCATCTGTGCCATTCCATTTTCTATTATATTTGCCATTCAGTGAGGTGTTATTGAATGGCTATAATGTGCTGATTTTGGACTGCCGCAGTCTGCCATCCTTGATTACTTGCCCAACTAAGATAAGCTGATAGAATTGTTGCAACTATAATTTTACAGAGACTTTCAGTAGCAGGAAGGGAGTAATTTCCATTAGCAGCAATTTTTGGTAGCCACACAGTCCCACTAAAGTATATTACAAGATACTCTGCTTGGTAGAAGTGGCATGATTTGTGCTTCCTTAGAAGTTTGAGCAATATAGTCACTGGCAGATCAGGCCTAATACAGTCCCACTAAGCAATAAATATCTTAAAGAAAATACAGAATATATTTACTTACTATTACGAGGAGATCAAGTTATTTCCATAGCTCTCATACACTACAGTTTAGATATGAGAGTAACAAAGAGCTAAGAGCGATTACAGAGTACACCAGTCCCTCTTTAGAAAGTAGGGGTTTTTTCAGGGCTGGGGATAGGGAAAAGGAGAGAGAGCAAGACAAAAATATTGAATCCCAGACCAGGCAAGAGCTAATGGTTTAAGGGCATTCAGCTGATACACTGAGGTTTGATTGAAGTCACTAGTCTGAATTAAACAGAGTGGGGAAAAGACAAATCTATCCCTGAGACTGGCCTGCTCTGCAGAGGGCTTGCATTCCTTCTCTGGTTTTGCCTAGAAAGTCTATCCTTATTATACAAAAGTCTACAACATAGCTTTATTTTTTACTAATAGTTTGTAAATAGTGTTCAAAAAGGGTATCTGCAAGTCAAATTTCTAAACCGTCTTACACTGAATGCTGGAGTAAGAAGGCAAAAGGAACTGTGCATTTGTTACTTAGTAGGAAATGAGATCAAATGACATATGGTGCCAAAACAATAGAAGTATTCTCTTTCTCCTTTGCTTAAGTCTTCACAGAAAAGTTAATTTGACCAGTTATGTAGCACATTTTAAGTTGCAGGAGAAGAGCATAGGTCAAGATATGGGAAAAAGAGAATAAGGAATGTTCCAAGAATTCATATTAAATACATTCATTAAGTCAGTTCAGCCTAAGGAAATTCACCTTAGAATGCTTCTGATAGTATAGACATATTTCAGCAGGAATCGAGAGGTAGAACTGGCATTCTGAATTGCTAGAGCCAAAGCAGCTGTTTACCAAAGAAACAATGCCCATAGCATATCTCTATATCTTACTCTATATACTTTACATGTTAATTTCCTAGTATTTCTTAACTGTATTAGTGAATGTTTTAGGGAGCAATTTGTATTAAAATTATTTATGGAGCAAATTAATTATTACTTACTATTCCATTACAATGGCTGTATTATTACTGAAAATTCATTGCAGTATTTGAAGTTATTGGCTGGAATCATTGCAGGGAGTAGAGTATCCTGCCTTCTGTACAAGAGAGTACTCTGTACAAGGTTTCCTTTCCACTCCTCTGATTTTGGCAAGAGGTTCTATGGTTGCTAAATCAGTCACATGCAAAGCAGCAACACAAGTATTTTTATCATTTATTTATAAAACATATTAAAAAGTTATTTACAGATTTCAAGCATAAATTTTATCTAATAAATAGGTAGATGGCAAAAGTTTTCTCCTTTGAGTATGTAGAAATGCGGTTAGGTCAATATATGCTCAAGGATCACTATTCAAGAGAGTGGACAGATATGAAAGTTCAAATGATAAATCTTCTTTAGTAAATTGTTGTGGGAATTGTGGGGAATCGAATGAATGTTTAAGAACCTACAGTGAAAGCCACTTAGAAATAACTATTGTATTATAAAGAGGCCTGTCTTAAACAATTCTAGTTGGCTAATACACAAATCTGGAATAAAGTGAACTATTTTAGAGTGACTTCTGACCACGAGTTAGATCAGGAGTAAAACATGGAAACTAAAAATACATTATTTGGATGGGAAAGCAAGAAAAGAGATCCATCTCTTAAGAAACTGCTTTAAAAAATGGGAAATGTTTAGAGAACTTTTTGCAAAATTTTAAAAACACACAGAGCTAACATTAGTTTATCCCAAAGTATTTGATGTTTTCAGTAGCTTTCAGCAAGACAGGAAAAAAAACCTAAAATATAGATGAAGAGAACTTCACTTACACTGAAGCAGTAGGTACTATTCTGACACCGTGAATCTTACTTCAAACTCTAAATAGAAACAGAAGACAATTTTGAAGCAGAAAAGTATGCAGAGATTCAAGCTACATTTTTTAAAAACAACAAAAAAGCACATATAGCTGTATGGTGATCGAAATTGTGCAACCCAAGACCATGTCCAGCAGGAAAAGTAGTGAGAACTGCAGTTATTTGCAGGATTTTTTCAAGAATTTGTAAGTGCCATGAGAGGATCTAAGAGACATCATTACTTCAGAGAAGCCATTCACAGCAGTGACACCCAACCCAACATTCTTGCATGAGATGAATAGACAACCAGCCTGAAATAAAATGGAATGTTTGTTTTCAAAGTTGAGCGCAGGCGCATAAATTGATGTGGCACTACAAACTATGGTACCAGAACAACACTAGCAGTAAATGGATCAGAGAGAAGATTCCGCTAGAAGAGCATGTGAATTAGTGGTTATGCAAACTAAAAAAAAAAAAAAAGTGGTTTAGAGAATCAAGGGACCTGGCAGAATGAGGAAAATAAGAACGTTTTCAACATAGTGCAAGGCTAGAAGAAAACAACCACTTCACTCTTTTACATTTATTAAATTTCTTCTTATGTTAAGACAAACATTAAAAGATGGACCAAATTAGATTCCTTCTATAAGTATCACAGAGCAAGAAGAGAATGTTAGTGAAAAGATGGCAATATTAAGAATTGAATTGCATATAGAATCAAGATATTCTAAGAAATATACCTGCACACAGGATATTTAACTAGAAACTACCTTTTGGATTATATAAATGGCACTAAGAGTTATGCAGTTTTTTGTTGTTTCTGTGGCAAAAATAAAAAAGGAGTCTTTTTGCAAAGCGATTTGCAAAAAAAACCCTACCATCTGCATTAAAGGTAAACAAAAGTGTGAAATCCAATAGAAGGACTAAAACTGGATGTGGGGAATAGTTAACACACCAAAGTGAGGAAGGTAGTCAAAGTAAGTCCAAGAATATTGCTTGCTTGTTTTCTGAAAGGGATAAAAAGGTAACAAAGTATGTTCTTCTGTATGGAGAAAAAAGTAGGGTTAGTTGTATCTGAGCAAACTTTCAAGCCAGGGAAACTATTCTACAGAGCTGTTAAATAGAGAAGGGCTTAAATTTTTAGTATGCACTTGCAAAAACTAAAAGGAATTAATTAAATAAGTTACAATAGAAGTAAGCAAAACTGAATGCAAATATGCCTAATGAATAAGGAATGTTGGGCTTTCTCACATATAAAAATTTCAGTCATTGCTTTTTTGTGGGTGAAATGTCTATTTCCTGAAACAACCTCCAAAACACTAACATTGTAAAAAAGAAGATTAGCAGGCAAGAAGAGGTTACTTTTCAGCACTATCTTGATTTATTCATGAGATAGTTGTGGATTGAAAAAGCGTAGCGAAGTGCCAATCTAAACATTCCACATGTCAGTGTAGTAAGAAAGATCTCTTGAGTTTTGGGTTTGGTATGAGCTGGAATTGCCAGATCTACTCCACAGTGTAAAACTTAGGAGAAGGCAATTAAGGTTTACCACAGAGTTGTGAATGGTTTAGCCTCATTAAAGAAGTAATTTCTAAAGCAGGTAACAACTGCTGAGAAAAATTTATGGAACAGAATATACTATGATCATTAAACAGATTAGTCACATAAAAAGATCATTTGGGAGGGATCAGTGAAAACAATGGTCTCTTGAAGAAAATAAACATTTTTTCACATAGAGTAAGTGAAAAAAAGAAGAAATAAATTATGTAGTATCTGCTGTCTCCATTTTCAGTTCCTTGAAATAGCCGGAATACAAACTGATGCCTCTCTTGATTGTTAAATCCATCTTTCTTAAGCATGGAAAAATATTTACATGTTTGACACAGTGATTTACAGTCATTGGACAGAGTTTATTTGGCTTGAATTTCAATTATTAATATACTTTACTATTCTTAATAAAAAAATCTGATTAAACACAAAATCAAAATAATAATAAAATAAATAAAAGTATGGAAATAATTTATAGCATCAAACTTCCTTTATTCAGTGTCATTAAACTAGAGAATAGCTTTAAAAAAAATTAGAATGATACTTTGGTCATTGGGCCCTAAGCCAAAGACTAGCATCAATTACTGTAATATTGATATTTCAGGAAGAACCACAGGTAGGTCAGAGTGTTCAGACTACATCTGTACTAGCAAATAAAGCAGTGCCAGGCTATGGAATGCTCCTGTGCCCTGGAGCTCCATGTCTGCTCCGATTAGCTGTTGGAGTGGTCCCAGCCCCCGGCTAGGCCACTTAGCGACCTCTAAGGAATATCCTGTGCACGATTCAGGAGCCTGCCCAGGGACAATGCAACACAGGTATTTTGGATACGGAGTGCACTGGCTATGAGGAAGTGAGGGAAGTTCCCATATGATTTCCTCTAAAAAATTTCCCTTAAAATCTTTTTTTTTTTTTAATTTCTAAGAACTTAGGTATGGCAGAGCCTGTATAATGCTGTACTAAATTGTTGTATTATAGATTACTGTATTAATATTATATTAATAATAATGTATTAAAATATATTATGTATATCACTGCATAACAGTGAACCCATTGTCCTTCGATAGGGTGAGGTCATTAAGGAAGAAACGGGAAGAGGACTTTATCACACCAAAGAAAAAGACGGTTCAGTGATAGCTATGTACGTACCTATATTAGTTTAAAGTAAAAGGACTTTGTTTTAGTTTTAATTCAGATTAAATGCATATTTGCTTTTTTTGGTTCTTTTTTCTCAATGATTAAGCATGCAGTTATTCTTGCAATAATCCGTCAACATCCAAACCTGCTTTCAATATAAGTTTGTTAATAATAAGGCCAAATGAACTATTGCAATCATCACACCTGACGTTCTGTTAAACACAGGAGAGAGTTTTATGTACATTTAGACATAACATTCTGCACAAAACTGTGAAGAACAGTTTTCTCTGGTGAAGACATAGAAAACAGGTATTGGATAATTTTGCACAGCTGGTAGACTATTTTATTTTTCTTGCAGTGCTCACTTAGGCTCATAAGACTGTAATCTATGTCTTCAGAATTCTTGCTTTGCCTGATCAATCAATCTTTTGTTTAACCATCCCCCTAAAATTACACATTACCAAGAAAGCAGGTAGCTGACAATCACAGTAAAGGTGCTATCTGCTTTAAAATAAATGCAAATGCTTTTCCCATAAAACTAATCCTATGCAAATTAAAATATTTCTGTACAGTCCAGTATCTGAATTTGTAATATACCTAGAAAAGGAGTATGACTAAATAACTCCAGTTTACAGTATTATCGCTTTCTCTAACATGAGATTTTTTCTTGTTGCTACAGCAAATCCTCAGACCCCAAACTATTGCCTTCAACAGCTTTTTACTTCACATGAGCCAAATATATTTATCTGCCTTGCTGTTGTACCAAGCCTATGTGCTGTAGCTGTAAAATTATCTTTGTCTTTAATGTGTAATTTCTTTTGCAGTCAAGTGGAATAATTAGTTCCTTTTCTTCAACAGATGAAGCTTGTCTCATCTTCACTGCTTTAAAATGGAGCTCTCTCTAGCTGAAAATGCCTTCTTGACTGATGTAAGGGTCCTTGGTTGTTACACAGCTCTGCAGGAACTCGTAATACCAAGATTTCTCACCTCACTGAATACAAGGGATTATTTTTTTTTCCCTGACAATGGCATTCTAGAGAACCTAAAAATGAATGTATTCTTACGACATACCAGTAGAAACTTTAACTTGGAATATTCATAGAATGGTTTCAGCTGGGATTGTCAAGAGTACAAGCTTTGGTTTAGCTCTGTTGCTTCTGATTCCTATCATTCCTGCCTTATTCTCAAGAGTTACATTATGGTGCTTGCACTTTGTACAGTCTGTCATTCATACATATCATCCCATTTAAATGATACATGTATCAGTGGGATAAATGCTGTAGAATTTCATTAGAAGTAAAGAATGGGGTTTTACATTCAGCAAGAGTTGTTGCTGAAAATCTTTGTTACACTCGAATTAATTTTCATGCCAGAACTGTTACTAAAATAAAAAGTTCCACTCAAACAAGATTTGGTGAATCTTGTCTGAATCTGATCTGCATCTACTTTTTTTTTTTCTTCTTTTTTTCAGTAAAGGAAGAGGAAGTTTCAGCTTTACTGTATCTGAATTAAATTTAGACTCTGCAACTAGACAAAGATGAAATGATTTTCTGAATTTCAAAGATACCAGGGTGCTGGCATATCCTGTATGCAGATGAAAAACTTGATCAGGACAAATTCTAACCAATGAAGAAAATTCTAGGACTACCTTAACAATGTTTTTTCCACAATATTGTGAAACTGGGAAAACGTATAAGAGCAAATGTGGAATCTGTTTAATTCTAAATCACTCCACTGTTTTGCAAACATGAAAGAAAATTTAACTCTAAGCTGGAACAGAACTTCTTTTTTTGTTTGTTTGTTTATTTTTTGTTTTCACCGCATGCCTCCAGCATTAACGTTATGGAATCAGCAGAGGAAGCTAAAAATAAAGAAAAGAATATAAAAGCCAAATTTGATACAGCAAGAAAAAAAATAACATGCAAATTAAAGATAAAGATTGCTATTTGCAAATTCAGAGGCAAATTCTTTTCCCTCTCAAGAAACAATTTTTTTAAAAAAGCTGCAAACCCCAAACCCCCCAAACCTCCCTCCCAAAACCCGAACAAAATGCAAGCACCAAACCCTCATGAAGCAAACCTCAGAATGAATTAAACCCAACTGAAGAAAAGTTAAGGATATGACCTTCAATTTACCCATTATTAGTTCAACTACTCAAGTAAATATTACAAAAATCCTCACTGAAAGAAAAGCTCCAGATTACAATTTTCAAAGTAAGAGAAGATAATTTTCAAATCAATGTGAATTGTGAATGGCATTAACTGCATTTTCAAACATCCAAAAATAAATTACTCAGACTAAATTATAAATTCTGCAATTACAGTATCAATTTATCAACAAAGAGATGGAATGCAATAGACCATGGGAGATATTAATTAAAAGCCATCTCTTAATTGTATGCTAAAAAGTGTAAGACAGACGCTGCTTTCCTGAAGGCAGACGGAGTATTGTATTTACAATTCAGTTATGGACAGGTGCCCAGATTTTAGCTTATCTATCATTTGCTACATGCTGAGTTTGTTGCATACAAGCTGCCATTACTAATAGTTTGGGACAGAGCCATGAAATTTCAAGTATGGTATATTTCAGGTCAGAGCACAATCTAGTTAGTGTCATCTGAAATACATCCACCATTCCTCTGTTTAAGAAAGCCCGCTGGTGACCAACTGAACTGCTACATTGATTTACTTCTTTGCTCTTTTTTTTTGACATATGCTAAAAGTATTGTATATATATATTTTTTTTTTTGCCTATGCTGTAGAAGCACAGCTCTGTTTCTTGTCTAAAATCCTTTAATTTCTGGTATGTTTGTAATTTCCTTTTCAGTATCATTCTTTACACGTTATCCAGGTTACACACACTACGCAGCATGCAATTCCACAGACGGAAGAAAAAAAATAACTTTCATTTCAAATAACACAAAATGTTCAAAAAAACCAATCTGCTCCACATTCAGCATCAAATCTTTTGAAATAAGTTAGATCACATCTAGTTTTTTCATGTATACTGCACAGAACTGAAGGAACGTTGCAATGCATCACTGCAAGGGGGATTGGATGATACAAATAATGTGTTTTACCAAACACTTCAGAATTTCCATTTGAACTTTAAGGTCAGTGAATTGCTGGCTTGTTTAGAGAGTCCAGATCTGGTATAGTAGTGAAAATTTCAGCAAGGAGAGATAGAATTTAGATACTTTTTTCCTGCATAACCAGTTTCATTTGTTTGTTTGTTTATGAAAGAGCATTCCCAAAGCCATAACACTGTACTGCAGAATTGAGATTATTACTTTTATAAATTTTTTTCTAAGTTGTAAAGCATGTTATTTCAAAAGTAATTCGATTCCATTTGAATCTATCAGATTTGAAAGCCTCGGGCTGTGAGCCTAAAGATTTGGAATTGTTTCAAGTTTTTCTTAGACATTTGTTTTAAACTTTTATTTGTCATTTTATTTAGCTGACTAGAAGCAGCAAATGCTCATTTAAACTAACAAATGGAACAATTCAATGAAAAAGTATTAACAGCCTTGATGAAAATAAATGACATCTTTCATGCCAAGGACTTTTAATTTACCAAGAACTGGAATTTTTGTGTGAAGGTCCCAAAGAGTTTATTTTCTTACTGGCATCTATAAAAATACCCAGTTTTATCTTAAATGTATTTTGAGACCCTGAATTGTGCTCTGTTTTCTGACATGCAGTACTACCAAAAATCTGCTGCTTATCTTTGCACTGATTGCAGTACACATGTATAACTTGTAAGTGTTGAACAGGATGTAGCTGTTAATTGTTTCCATATGATCATGGAAAGATTTAGAGCTTAGAACTCTTGGAACGTTTGGGGTTTTTTTAAATTGTAAGCTCTATTTTTTAACAAGTCAGAAAATAAAGCATGGTTAAGAAATGAATGCTTACTCTTTTGGGTTTTACTATAGTACATTGAGAAATCACCTCTGTCATGCTCTCCTCAGGATATCTTATGTATACATGCATGCGTTAATGGATATGCCATGGGACCCGTAAAAGTCTTGACCTTTCAGGAAATACTGACAAAAGGAGTTTTGGCATCCTAGTGAAGCTAAACCTGTAGATGCTTACTCTAAGGCAGCTGAATCTAACATTTATCAGGATACTAAAAGGGCTTGCACATACATGAAAAACTGATTTTGTTGATAAATGGCATCTGTAAGAACCTAAGCCACAATGACTGAGTGAGATACTGGCTTTACATTGGTAATAACTGAATACTATTGGCAGCCAAGAATTTGGTTATAGTTGTTGTGCCATGCAGTGATGCCATGTAGTGATAACATTATTAAGTTTAGGCCAGTCTTGTCACACACAAACACTATCTTTTTGTAGTAAATTTAAAAATCCAGGGAGCGATAATAAGTGACTGCATGGCTTATTTCCATTTTTAGTGCTTACCTTTTGTATATTAAAAGAATTAATTATAGACTTTAAAATATATTTTTTTAGCATTAAAAGAATATTATTAGAAATAAAAGCAGTATGTGGGTAGTGTGATAGAATTGTAAAAAATATCCAGATACTGTGCTAATGTATTTACATTGACAATAAAAGTTATGTTCCTAAGCATGGATGACTTGGTCTGGGTGAATCTAAATTTTCATCTTCTCATGGTCTGGTCAGTGGTTAAATACTATCAGGAGCTCCTGAGGAAGCATTAGAAATTAATATTGCCTTTTGCCTTTTCCTACGTGCACACACACACATGCATACACACAAGACAGACTACCCTGTTGTGTTACCATGAGTCATCACCTGGATATTTTAGACATACTGTAAACTGTTATGTTGCATGTGTAGGAACACATCCTTTGCTCTTTTGTGGTGGATTAGCCTTGTCTAACAGCCAAATTCTCACCCAGCCACAGGTTCCCCTGGGAAATGCCAGGGGAGAGAAGAGACTCGCCAGGAGCCGGTGACTCTCATGGGAGAGGCTGACAAGGTAGGGCATTGAAAGGTTTTTTAAACGGGTGGGAGATTTAAACCTGCTGTCACCAAGGGGGGCTGCTCCAGAGCTAGTCTGCAGTGGAGCAGTAGATTTTGGCATACAGAGAGGCAGGAAAATGCCAGCGGAGCAGAGAGACCTGCCAGGAGCCGGCAACTCCCACATCAGAGGCTGGCAAGGTGCGGGCATTGCCAGGACAACAGCAACCCCTCATGCCTATAAAAGAAGCTCCTGGGGAACGCTGCAACCAGAGTGCACAAACAGCACATGGTGCAGCAGTTCGAGTAGGAAGGGTGCTGGATGATCTGCCACCCTCTGCCCAGGGACCAACGGTTTCCACCCAGCAGAAGGCATCTCCAAGTGCTGCACCCACTGTGACTGATGCAGCTACCCAGACAGAGCTCCAGTGGAGACACGCACCCACCCAGGTGTCAGGCTGCAGGGTGTGCCCTGCTGTGACACTGGTACAGGACGGCAGCCATGAGCACCCCTGTGGGAGATATGCCCAGACAGAAGAACTCTTCTGCTTAGTGACAGAGCTCCAGGAGAAGGTGAACAGATTGGGAACTATTAGGAAGTGCAAGAGGGAGGTTGACCACTGGAACTAAATCCTGCCTTCCCTGAGTCAGGCCCAAGAGGCACAGAAGATACATAATATGGAGGATTCTCTACCCTCTCTCCATCTGACTGAACATAGTGACCTGAAGGAGTGACACCAATGGTAACAAATTCCTGCCCAGCACAGCAGGTGCATCCCCTCCAGCAACACCTCCAGCTTCTCAGGTGCCCTCGTACAACAGGTATGAGGCTCTGCAAGTGGGACCTAACATTAACGAGGATAACAGTTCTTCTAGCTTAGAAGCATTGCTGAGGTTAGGTCAGCCTACGCCCAGTATCAGAACTGCTTCCATAAATAAAAAAAGATGGGCATTGTCTATTATGTTAAAGGTAGGAGTTTAACTTTTGCCTGCCAAAGCCCAAAAGACCTGCACTGAAACCATTTTGCAAAGCCAATAAAAATACATAAAGAATTATTAAAGTGACAGATGTAACAGATTTGGAATTGATAAATGTTGATAAATGCTCTCACTGCAATAGCGCTAATAACTAATATATAATAGTATGCTAGCAAAAAGAAAACCATGCCATGTATTTTCACTGTATGGTGAGAGCGCAATTCTTACCAAGAAGTGTCCCTGCCTTGGGTGGAGGAAGAGGAGTACAGCACATCGACCATCCCTGCTAAGTCTTCAGTCTTACCCCCCCAGCCAGGTTAAAGATGCGGCAAGCAAACTTCCCACCCTGGTACGGCACTTAGATTATCATCCATTATTGGTTCTTCAGGTAGGCAGTGATAAAGTCACAAGAAAACTGAGGGCAATCAAGAGAGACTTCAGGGCCTTGGGACAACTGGGAAATGGGTCAAGAGCAGAAGCACAAGAAGTGTTCTGCTCTATCCCTCCAGTTGAAGGGATTAATGTGAGAAGAAACAGGAAGACCCACCAGATCAATACCTGGCTCCAAGACTGGTGTCAACATCAGGACTTTGGGTTTTTTGATCATGGGTCAGCTTACATGACACCAGGTCTGCTGGTGACAGGTGGGGTACACCTGTATCAAAGGGGGAAAAGGATCTTTGCGCAGGTGTTGGCAGGGCTCATCAAAAGAGCTTTAAACTAGATGTGAAGGGGGAAATGGATAAAACCAGGCTCAATAGAGATGCTAGGGTGGGACACATCAGTGTTTGTGGGATGGCATGATAGCAAGGTCATGCATCTGACATCCCAGTAGAGGTAGGGAATGGAGTGCCATATGATAGAAGAAACAAGGGACACTGATAAGCTAGGAATCATGGTAGCAACCAGGAACGGTCAGGTAGGAATTAGGCCTTCTCCTTCCAGAAAGGTGACAGAATCTGTACCCCAACAGAAGTGCATCAGCACCAATGCCTGCAGCATGGCTAACAAACAGAAGCAGCTGAAAGCCGTTGTGCAACAGGAAAACTACGATACGGTTCCCAGCCCAGAAACATGGTGGGATGATTCACACAACAGTAGTGCTGTGTTGGATGGCTATAAACTCTTTGGAAAGAATATGTTGGGAGAGGCAGTGGAGTGTCCCTGTATGATAGGGAGTGTTTTGATTGTCTAGAGCTCGATGCTGGTGATGAAAGTGTAGAATGTTTAAGGGTAAAAATCAGGGGGAAGACCAACAGGGAAAAAATACCATGCGGGGAGCCTGTTATAGGCCACCCACCCAGGATGAAGAGGCAGATGACATATTCTATAAGAAGCTGGGAGAAGTCTCACAATCACTATCACTCGTTCTTGTGGGGAACTTCAACTTACCAAATGTCTGCTGGGACTACAATACAGCAAAGAGGAAACAGTCCAGGAGATATCTGGAGTGTGTGGAAGACAACTTCCCAACACAGATGGTGAGTGAGCCAACTAGGGAAGGCTTCTTGCTAGACTTGTTCACAGAGAAGGACTTGTGGGTAATGTGAAGGTTGGAGGCCGACTTGGACATGGATATCATGAAATGGTAGAGTTTTCAATTCTTGGGGAAGTAAGGAGGGGGGGTCAGTAGAACTGCCACCTTGGACTTCCGGAGGGCAGACTTTGGCCATGTTAGGAGACTGATTGGCAGGGTCCCCAGGGAGGCAGTCCTGAAGGACAAAAGAGTCCAGGAAGGCTGAACATTCTTTAAGAAGATGCAAGAACAGCTGTCCCAGTGTGCAGTAAGACATGTCAGTGCAGTAGAAGACCAGCCTGGCTAAATAGAGTGCTTTAGCTGGAACTCAGGAGGAAAGGGAAAGTTCATGGCCTAGGGAAGAAGATGCAGTCTACTCAGGAAGAATACAAAGATCTTATGAGGCACTGCATGGAGAAAATCAGAAGGGCCAAAGCCTAACTAGAACTTAATCTGGCCACTGCCATAAAAGACAATTAAAAATGTTTCTATAAACACATTAACAGCAGAAGGAGAACCAAGGAGAATCTCTATCCTTTGCTGGATGTGAGGGGAAACATAGTGACCAAGGATGAGGAAAAGACTGAGGTACTGAATGCCTTCTTTGCCTCAGTCTTTACTAGTAAGACCAGTTGTTCTCTGAGTGCCCAACCCCATGAGCTGGAAGACAGAGACAGGGACCAGAATGAAGCCCCCATAATCCAAGAGGAAATGGTCGGTGACCTGCTGCATCACTTAGAGGTACACAAGTCTATGAGACCAAATGGGATCCACTCAAGGGTGTTGTCTAAAGAAAAGGGTTAACAGTCAAAAAGATACCAAGTTTCACAAAAATGTGGGTGTGTGTAGCTGATGAATGATGTGAGAGGGATCTGGGAGAATGAGAGAACAGCTTATCAGGCCTAGGCTATGTGAATCTAATCTTAAAGGCAAAGACAGCAGGAGGCTCTAGATTCCAGAGAATGGTAAATTTCTACTTTTGTATGCAAAGTTCAGAGTGAAGAACAATTAACCAATCATTTGCTGTGGTTTCTTCTTTGTTGTTATTTTGCATATAAGACCTGGCTTATTTCTCAAAAGTTGTGCTAGCTTTGTGAATTATTGCCCAGCACACTTTTCTGCCCAGAACTGCAACAAAACAGGTATCTTGACTCTCTGTGTTGATTGGTTTTTGCACACTGGGTAAAGAACCCAGATGTGGGACATCAAGGGTACTGATGTGCTGGCGGAAGTCCTTGCCGAGCTACTTTCCATAATTTATCAGCAGTCCTGGCTAACAGGGGAGGTCCTGGTTGACTGGAGTTTAGCAAATGTGATGCCCATCTACAAGAAGTGCCAGAACGAGGATCCAGGAACAACAGGCTTGTCAGACTGACCTCAGTGCTGGAGAAGGTTATGGAGCAGATTGTCTTGAGTGTCATCATGTGGCATGTACAGGACAACCAGGTGATCAAGCCCAGTCAGCATGGGTTTATGAAAGGCAGGTCCTGCTTGACTAACCTGAGCTCCTTTTATGACAAGGTGACCTGCTTAGTGGAAGAGGGACGGGCTGTGGACATTGTCTAACTAGACTTTAGTAAAGCCTTTGACGCTGTTTCCCATAGCATTCTCCTGGAGAAAATGGCTGCTCATGGCTTGAATGGGCATGCTCTTCACTGGGTAAAAAACTGTCTGGCTGACCAGGCCCAGAGAGTGGTGGTAAATGGATTTAAATGCAGTTGGTGGCTGGTCACAAGTGGTATTTCCCAGGGCTCAGTATTGCAGCCTGTTCTCTTTAACATCTTTCCCAACGATCTGAATGAGAGGATCAAGTGCACCCTCAGTAAATTTAAAGACTACACCAAGATGGGTGGCAGTGCTTGAAGGTAGGAAGGCTCTAGCAGAGGGAACTGGACAGGCTGGATTGACAGGTAGAGGCCAATGGGCTGAGGTTCAATAAGGCCAAGTGCTGGGTCCTGCACTTGGGTCACAACAACCCCATGGAATCCTACAGGCTTGGGAAAAAGTGGCTGGGAAGCTGCACAGCAGAAAAGGACCTCGGGGTCCTGGTTGACAGCCAGCTAAATATGAGCCAGCAGTGAGCCCAGGTGGCCAAGAAGGCCAATAGCATCCTGGCTTGTATGAGAAATAGTGTGGCCAGCAGGACTAGGGAAGTTATTGTTCCTCTCTACTCCCCACTTGTGAGACCTTACCACGAATTGTGTGTCCAGTTTTGGGCTTCTCACTACAAGAAGGACATTGAGGTTCTGGAGCATGTCCAGAGAACGGCAACAAAGCTGGTGAAGGGTGTAGAAAAAAGTCTTATGAGAAACAACCGAGGGAACTGGGATTGTTTAGCCTGGAGAAAAAGAGGCTGCGGGGAGACCTTATAATTCTCGACAACTACCTGAAAGTAGGTTATTGTGAGGTGGGGGTCAGTCTCTTCTCCCATGTAAGAAGTAATAGGAGAAGAGCAAGTGTCCCCAAGTTGCACCAGGGGAGGTTTAGTTTGGGTTGTAAAGCATCGGAACAGACTTCCCAGGGAAGTGGTGGAATCACCATCCCTGAAGGTATTTAAAAGACATACAAATGTGGTGCTTAGGGACATGGCTTAGTGGTGACCTGGAAGTGCTGGTTTAACGGTTGGACTTGATCTTAAACGTCCCTTCCAACTGAAATAAAGCTGTGATTCTATGATTCTTTCCACTCCTTTAGTGGGGTGGGATGAGAGAAAATAGAATAGGAACAAGAGAGCTTGTGGGTTGAGGTAAAGATAAGGAGATCACTTACTAATTTCTGGTGTTGGTGATACAACTCAACATGGGAAAAATTTAGTGGTAATTAAAATAAAAATGCAATTCCTGGGTAGTGGAAAACAAACAAAATTAGTCCATTAAAGCAGCATCTTTCCTCCTCCTTTTACTATGCTTAAATTCACTCCTTCAATCCATACTCCTCTATTACCCCTTGAAAGAGGCTCTGCAGTCAGTCCATGACAGTTTGTCTCTGCTGCTCCTTTTTCACACGTTTTCCTGCTCCACCAGAGCAATATCTGCTTCAGCCCTGGTGCACCTTCTCTTCCTTCTCTGAATTTGGTGTTTGCAGAGCTGTTTCTCACTCTTTTTCCTCACTCCTCTGCCAAGCAGCATTTTGTCCTTTCTTAAATAGGATACCACAGTCTCAGCTGCTGAACTCAGCTGTGCTCTGCAGTGGGTCAGTTGGTGGAACCAGCTGTGTCTGGCATGGGACAGTCCCAGCCTCTCCTCACAGAAGCTGCCCTGCAGACCTGCTACAGCCAGCACCTGGACATCTGCACCTCACAGCACGAAATTACTCACAGAAGTGAAGATTTTTTTCCTTTTTTTTTTTTTTTAAATCATTGTTCTTGTATTCTTTTTGTTCCTAGCTGAATTACCTTTTCCTTGCTAGCTTGACCCCACACCTAGGTGTCACTCACTTTTACATGCTTTTCCAAGATCATAGCCATTTGAATTTTTTAAGTGAATAGAAACCTAAAATATGCAAAAATAATATCAATGCTTAATTTTCATATATATCATAATAAAAAAATAAAGCACCAGATAATAAAAGTGAATTCCATATCATCATTTCATAGCTTGCTATAAAAAAGTTATGCTGATAAAGAATAGCAGATAACATAAGAAACTACTGTCAGAAGAAAAAGCAGAGCTTGTCTCATTCACAATGTTCAGACCTGTGTTCTGCACAATAATCTACAAAATACACTTTCACTCCAAGTCTGTTTGAGTGAGTAGCAGAAAGCACAGTACAACATTTCCCAGCAACTCAGAAGTTTCCTCATTTGAAAAGAAAGCAGTTCATTTTTCACTTGCTATTCTGGAGCATTATATGATGAATTTAAACAGATTAAATTGAACTGAATCCCTTTCTCATCTTAAGTTCAAGTGCTTCACAGGCTGGTCTCTTCACTAAAAAGCTGGCTGGAATTTATGTGTTCCTCTAAAATATTTAATTAGACTCATTAAAATAATAAGCCATGATAAATTCAGAGTAAGACTGCAGTCTGATCATTGACAACCTCCTTCTGGACTTCACAACTTAAAGCTAATAAGGTGTCATAACTTACCTAACATGCTCAGGGAGCATTGGATCCTCCCCTGGAAAATGCCAGGGGAAACTAAATTAGCAGCTGCTACTTTTTCATCTTCATGCTTGGCTGCTGTCAAAACAATCTCTAGACAAAATGGGATTTTTCAGCCAGGTGGACACATGGAACTCTTGGTCTCACAGGCCCTCTAAAGTCAGAACTTCAAGCATTCAATTAAGACAGTTTTTTCATTATGTTTTATAATGCTTCTGTCACTGGATTATAATTGTGTTATCAGTTAAGTTTCTTTATATTGCATTAATTACTTACCATACAGCTGAAACTGCTGTAAAGTAACTGGTTTATGGAAATGCTAGCATGTATTTTATTTTCCATCATAAGGATTGGGCAGTAGGTAACATCTTATATTTGTCAGCATTGTTGGGATTGGCAAGCAAATAGAAATCAGAAATACCTAGCAACTCTTTGGTGAAGAAAATTCAAGGCTTCTTTAGAAAAGAGACATTAAGAGAAGATGATTCTTAGTTTCAAGAAACATTTCATATTAATGAAAAAAAAAGAAAGTTATATTGTCATTGTGACAGATGAACTCGTCATTCCCCCACACCCCCCCGCCCCTTAACCAAACTTGTGGTAGTTTGGTACAGGCTCCAAAGGAGGTAAAGGCTCCAGCTGTAACCAGGCCAAGAACTCCTCTAGGAAAACCGCAAAGGAGAAGAGTGACCCAGAGAATACTGATGCATATGAGCTTGGAACACTGATCATGCAATTAATGCATGTATAGCAGGTGGCTCCTCTAAGACTCATTTATCAAGGAACAAAGAACATTGGGAGTACAAGGGGTCTCACAGATATCTTTCCCACTGTATGCAATTTGACTATAAGTCAACCACTTTATTCCATAAATATGACAGCTAAAGTCATTGAGCTCTCCATTCCAGGTAGTGTGGCTGCATGGCAGCAATTTCCCCTTCAGCTGGGATGCCTCTCAGATTTGCTCCTTGAAGCAACGAGGTCTTTCACCAATGACAGATCACTGGAAGAGCCCAATTTGAGTTCTCCGTGAATGGCAACTGGACTGTACAGCAGACGTTTCTCCCCTTGAGTAGGGTCACATCTTACCTGAGACTAAGTGATCCTTCCTTACCCAAGGTGGTGAAACCCCTTAATCCCAACAGATCCTCAGTACGTGACTGATAGCATGCTGAATGGATACTAATGAAATCCATGCGTCTAAATCCTTTAGACATAAAACATTTATCAATTTTGGGGCTAAGTCTGCATCCCGCTGCACCTAAACTCCTCTCTAAGGAGTTTAGAAAGCAAAGGGGTCCATTCTAAACCTCATGCCTCAATGGGAAGTCTTCCTTACCCTTAATACTAATTCCATTCGATGTAAACCAAGACCAGGTCTAAAATTAGATCTAGACACATCTAAGCAGCATCAAGAGTTTAGAAAGCAAAGGAGTCCACTCTGAACCTCGTGACTCAACAGGAGAGTCTCTCTTCCCTTTGTATCTCCAGTCTCTGTATAAATCATTCTGAATTGATTCTAATTGAATTTTCCTTTCTATGTTTCTTCTGTGTAGTAAGTAATAAAGTGAATCTTGCCATCAAACTTGAAGTTGCACTTATACACAAATTTCAAATTCGTATTAAAATTACTTTCACTACTACCTTTGATGGTGATTCTTTAAATCATCCACAACAGTCATATAAAGACACTATAACAGATATCTAAAGTTTTTCATTAACAAAAATGTACATATTTTATACAGTCTTATTGGTGTAAAAGAACTACTTAGTACTTATCTGTTTCTCACCAAATAAGGTAAGCACAAGAAGGTAAAATACATTGACTTTTTCTTTTTTTTTTTAGTAAAATGAAAAAAATATGCGAAAAAGAAATGGCTTCCACTGGCTTCACACAAGAGTGGTAAAAGGAATAGTAAAACTCCAATCCTTAATAACAGAAATATTACACATACAAAGAGACATTTCAAAATGCTTTTAATTAGGATGACAAACACGGTATTCTAACTTTTTTAAAAAATGCTAAAGTTGACTAGATTAGAAAAAAATAATTTAACAATTTTTTTTTTTTTTAATGTATGCAGGTAGATGAGAAAGGCAGGAGAAAGGAGCATAAACCCATAAAGCTGCACTGAAATCTTTGTGACAATTAGCGACCAGATTGCCACAACAGGTTAAATGCTAATGTAGATTTCTAAACCCTGGAGCTGTCTCTAAAAACCTGTTCTCTACCACAGCCTGAACAGTAGTTCATGTTGGCTGAGTTGGTTATTTTTTTTTTTTCTTCCTCTAGTCTGGAGCCTTGAATACAAACATATACAGCTCTTCATCTTTATAACCATGTGATATCCAAAGAGTCATGAAAATCGACACATAACACTCTCAACAGCATTAACGTGAAAGACTGATTTAAAAGGTTCATGGATTGCCTTTCTCCCCCCAGCAACAGAAAACTTAAATCTCTGAGCTCGTGAAACAGAGTTTGCATCAAGGTGTTATGTGGAATGCTGTTTTTGTTATTTGCTCTTTAAGGAACTAGGGAAATGTACAAAATCCACAAAATCAGTGAAATTCTTCTCATGTTTTAGTCTTACATTGAGTGGTCCAGTAGAAAGTTTAATGGCCGTTAAAGAGCATTTAATGAGATTGGTTCTTCAACTACAGTGCCAGCATGCAAAACAAAGTAGAGCTTTGAGTTTTTCCAGAAAACAGTCTTGCAACTAAAAAAAAAAAAAGATGTTTACTAGTTTATTTGAAAAGCTTCTGATACATACTAAAACAAATGCTTGGCTCCTTAGTGGTAAAATACAAATTGAACAACGGATTGAGAAATAACACTTCAGAAGTTTATTTGCCCTGCTAAATGTAGGTAGATACTTTTTTCTCTCTGATGGAAGGTGTCACAGAGGCACCCACGAAACAGACAGCAGCAGCTATCCAAAAAGTGTGGATTTATTGCAATCAAATTTGCCCAGCACTCAGACAGACCAAAATTAGTTACAGGTTTTGTTATCAGTCAGGATTATATTATTACACAACAAATTCCTGAACACCAAAGCGTAGTCTTTAAGGAGGGTGAACCACAATATGCACACTCTCACTCATAAAAGGAAAATCTCCCACTCAAGGGCATCAAAACAAAAGGCTCATTCAATCCCAGGAATAATTCCCGGGTGTCGTCCTGATCCAAGGAGAGAGTCCCCAACTGCATTACGTGCTGCGCTAAAGAGGACCAGCTCAAACTGGGTTCTCCAGCAGAGCTCCTTTTATACCCTGTTTGCCTGTGGGCTGTGGTCATTTACCTTAGCAAGCACAGGCAGGAGGCCAGCCAAGGGACCTAGACTCCGAGGCACCTCCCAGACAGCCCTGGGGCGTCGACCTGATCTTTATCTGGTGCTTGTGCAGGCCCCAGCCTTTGTGTGAGCTTTCTGCAAGCTATGTGCAAGCAGCCAGGGTGTCTGTACCTGCCACAGAAGGATTAATTAATTTTTAGTGTACCGTTTTTCAAACTTGTTCATATTAGCTTTTACTAAGCCCACCTCTTACCTTTCTGTCCTCTACTTCTTGTTCACGTTAATAACAGAGGTTGTTTTAAATATATATTAAGGAAAAAAGTTAAAATATCTCCATGTTCCCTTATCTATAAGAAGAAATAGAGTTTGTTTCCTTTTTTCCACCCCATTTACATCTTAGTGCTGAATCTTATTGATCTATCCATCCCAGGTAATTTTTCTGATTTCCTTCCTCCAGTGTGTCCATTTTCTATCCAATGTTAATATCAGTCATATAGAAAATTAAATTTACTATGCAATCTGAAACGGCTGCACAAGGTTGTATGTATAAAATTCTTTAGTTTGAAAACATCTCTGAAAACATGTCTTGTTTTGGTATATTCTGCAAAAACCTAGAAATATATTTGCTTGAGGACAAGTGATAATGTGACAAGCTTGGCTTCCTCAAACAAACTTGTTTAAACTGTAGATTTAGACTGCTGTAGAAATCCAGCTACTGCATATACAGACATAATGCATTTTCTGCTCAATTTTCTCTTGGAAACTACTTACATAAGTGCATGAAACAATACTCGTACTGCTTCTTACTGTTTTGCTCAAATCTTTTTTTTTTAATAAGGAAACAATATTAAAAAAAAAAAGTCAAGGCACCAGAAAATGAGACTTTATAGCTGGTAACTTCAATTGTCTCAATATATTTGGTTTCAGCAGTTTGTGAATAAAATGTGGAATTCTCTATTGCTTCATACAACAATCTTGTTTATGATAACAACCTACACCTTCTCTAGTATTTCAGAGAAATATATGGTTGGCATGTGGGACTTCTCCTGTACTACTAGAACTGAAGAGGAAAAATAGCGAGCTTAGGTGAACAATATAAAAATCAATGTACCCTTATAATCGTTCCCTTAAACTAGGATGAAGCAAGCTGTTGCACCAAAACCAACATAATTAGGATTAGCTAAAGACATCACTGAGAAAAGATTAATGACATTTTGTCTTTTTTTCCCCAAACAGTTAAATAATTTTATTCAGATTCATTAGATAAAGTTAACATTTACTACAGAGCATTTTAAAAAACATTGTAACTTTCTATCGTATTAACTTCACAACCTATATTATTTGTTGTAATAAAGTCAGTATGAAAAAAGCCATATGAGCAGATTCTTTTGTATTCCTCTACATTTTTTCTTTTAGTTTATCTTGCTGTGGAGCGATTCTGCACACTTGCAAAGGCCTCCTGAAAAACAGGACAACTTCAAAGCTCCTCCAGAAGCTTTTTTTTTTTCCGACCATACTCTCTTCATACCAGTGCATCTTTGAGAGCACAAATTAAACAAAGCATGGGGATTTTGCATATATAAGTACACTTAGAATTACAAGGTTCTCCAATAATAAAATCAAGTAATTAAAATGTCTAGGCTGTTTAGCGACAGGTTTTTGAAAAGCCTGTTGACTTTGTCATTGCTACATCTTGTGATGCCTATAGCTGAGCTTGATACAAGTGGGTAAAGTATTCTTTACTGTGATTGCCCAGACCAGGTAGTGTACTAGAACAAATTGTAGCTCTGCCTGTGCATCCAGATTTACTACTGAGAGGGAAATGCAGCTTATAGATTTACAGGGACAACTGTTGACTAGAAAGAGAGCTACCCCACTGACTAGAACTAACTAAATAGACTATATAGACAAAATATCTTTTATCATCTAACAGTAAGATTTGACCCTGACCTGACAAAACCACCTGTACAACTCAGTCTCCGAAGACTAGCTATTCCTATTCAGGAAGATGTCCGACATAGCAGGAACACGACTGCCCTAAATTTCATTCCTTTAGGCTCTGCGACAGAATCTATGAAACTGAGACAGGCGTCTACGTTCCCCATAGTAACTGCAGGGATAGAAACATCTCATTATGGGATTCATAGCACACAGCACTCCTAAACAAGGAAGAGCTGAGGGAATAAATACATCTTAAATCTCAAACTCAGTATATTAATTTATTTTTAAGTGACATTTCTAAAATCTGTTCCCACTGGATGGCTAGCACACCACTGACTCTATAATCAGACAAGAAACTGTGTCTAATTGTCAGACACTGGAAAGATATAACTTCCCAAAGACTTCATTTCTCCCTGCCCACAGATACATATTCAAGCCTCTCAGGATCATGAAAAAACATTACTACTGAGACATGTAAGAGGATTTCCATATATAGCCTTGAGCGCTAAGGTTGTAATTTCTTTTTCTTTCTCTAAGAATGACATCAGAAATGCAACCTACATTTCGAAAGTGATCTGGGAGTATCTCCAGGGAGTCAAAAATAAAACCAAGAGAGAAAAGAGACAAAAAGAGGCCAGAGGAATAACAAAGATAGAGGGCGGAAATTAAAGCAGAGCCTGACAAGCAGGACAGAGTAGAAAGATGGGGAGAAATATAAAAGCTTAGAATGCATACACCAGCAAGTGGTGAAGAAAAGGATTAATATTAATTGCAGATAATTTACAAAGATTCACAAATCCATGTTCTAAGGCAACACCAGTATTTGGCTTATTTACCATCTGTTTACAACACAAATCTGAAAGCTTCTGTGTAATTCCTATGATTTCCAAGTTGTAATAGGCTGTGCATTAGGTCTGCACTTTCCTTATGCTGCATTTTTCAGAGTCTTAGTATAAATGATCTCATTAGCTCCCTGGTATCCTGTTCCCAAATGAATACATAAAGCCACAGTCGTATATTCCTTTAAATCCTCCTAATGGCTCATTTTCACCATGTTATTTCAAGAATTTTTCCAAACAGCAGCAACTGCTGCTAAAAATATCAGTAAAAACATCACTGACAAATACTAATTACTGTTTTTAAAAGAGGTATAATTGTCAGACACAGGATAGATACAATTGTCACTTCAGTGACACTGGGCTACTAGATACTTTTAATCTCTACTTCATCAATGAAAACCATGGCTATAGGTGGAGAGAAAGCTCATTCAAGGACGACAAAGGTCAGAAGTTAGCAGCAGACTGACAGCTAAACAAGAGCCTGAGCTGGAAAAAATGTCTGTAACTGGTTTCCCAAGAGAAGGCACATGTTATAATGGAACAGGCTTTAATGGTCACAGATAATAGAGAACGGTTTTCTGAGATTTTAAACCAGTTGTAAATGCCAGGGGTTTTTTTGGTTTGGTGGTTTGTTTGTTTAGTTGGTTGGGGTTTTTTAATATTTCACTTTAAAATGCTACTGTGTGTTACATCCTGAAAATAGTTCTTCGACTGGATAAATCTTGCAAGTGTCCAGGCTACTGTTAGTAGTATCTATCATGATTGGTAAATCGAACAGAATAAACTGGAGATCTGTTGGCAACCTGGAGTCCCATACCAAAGAGACAATTTTTAAAGGAGTCCTGAAGGAGGTATTTCTGGCAAAGATAATATGCCCCTCCTTCATCTTTGTTTTTGTGGAAATCTTCTATTTTCAACAATGAAGGACTAACTAGTTCCAGCAGCCCTAGATTGACAATGGCTACTGCTGAACAACTGCAAATTTGTGCTTTCATTTAAAGAACAAAACAAAACAACAACAAAGAAAAGGAAAGAAAAGAAAAGAAAAGAAAAGAAAAGAAAAGAAAAGAAAAGAAAAGAAAAGAAAAGAAAAGAAAAGAAAAGAAAAGAAAAGAAAAGAAAAGAAAAGAAAAGAAAAGAAAAGAAAAGAAAAGAAAAGAAAAGAAAAGAAAAAAGAAAAGTGTCCCTACCTAATTCTGTTAGATTTTAAATCTCCTTGAAAAGAATCTACAACAGGCCGTGCTGAAGCTGATTCTTACAGCATGCTGACCACAATGCCTTACAGACAATCTGTGTGATTGATGTCATAAAAAAGAAACCAGCATGCTATAAGGAAATAAGGAAATAAGTAAGTAAATTTACACATTGTAGTCACCTTCCAGTGATCTGTCAAAGAAGTGCTTATTTGGCACATATTTTACTTGCATTTAAGGGCAAGAGAAGGAGCATAGACCGATAGCCTTTATGAGTATTACTTTGACTTTCAACACAACAGAATTTTCCTGTATGTAGAGAACTCAGAGGACTGAAGTCAGGCATGGCTAAGGGGAAATAAGAATAGGATACTTTTCTTCCCAGTTAGCATATTTCATTGTGTTGGGTACTCCCTACCATGTTACAGGGCAACAAGTTATCTTACAAGCCTCATCCTCATATCAATCCCTCCTAAAGATTATATTTAATTATCCTAAAGCAAATAGAAAAACCGAAACAGAATAGGTCTCCATGTATAATTATATTGGTGTGCATACCCAAAGTGTGTGAGGTAGTGAGATAACTGCACTTATAAAGTGAATATAAAAAAGGAAATCCCTTGTGAACTAGCTCTTTAATTCACAAAATACTTCAAAGTTTACTTGCAAAATAGTTTTCATGGTAGAATGACCTTCAGCTATGGCCTTTTGTGCTGAGCTCTCACATTCTCATCAGTTCCTCCATTGTGCCATGAGGAGACCTGCAGTAAAAGCCATGGATAAATACTCACTCTACATAGTATTTATTTTTCATTAGGAAACAATTAAGGTCATTGCTTCACGGTACCTGGTGTAATGGAAGCTTGCAAAGTAAAAGAGAGCTGAAACTTAGAAGTATCAGAAAAGATAGTGAAAAGGGATATCACATGGCAAAAAGGAAACTGGAAATATAGTGCAAGAAAACAACAAAGGGAGCTTGTAAAGACATCAGTGAAGGATCAAGCAGGAATAAATGTTGAGAAAGAAGGTAAAAATATTGATAAAGAGGACATAAAAAGACAGAAGTGCAAAGCATACAGGTGAAATGATACTGGAGGACTAAGGCCTGGAGAAACTTGGAGAAAACAAAAAAATTAGCCAGAAGGGATAAAGACTTAAAATTACTTGAACAAGTCAAAGAAAGTCCTTTAAAGACAGCTGGAATTCTCAGGCATCCGACTGCTTTCATTGGCATAAAGTCGCAAAACTTTTCTTTCAGAGCTTCCAGAGCTTAGCTTGGTACTCCAATGTGTCAGCTCCTCATTCTGAATGAATGAACTTGAAATTTTCTTATAGGGAATCTGCAGTGGCCAATTTATGATTAATTTATTATTATTTGTTTTTTGTAAAGCAATGAGGGAAAAAATATAGATATGGCATACTGCCTGATACCAATGAGAGAGGGCAAAAAGCCAGAAATTATTTTAGAGGTAGAAGATTGTAGTAAGGGTAACATTTGTCTGAATAACGTAGGCATTTAGTGATATAGATATTGATGGTATACTTAAACGCAGATGGATTTGCATAAGCAGCAGTCTCAATTCTTTATTTCTATATGCTAATTGTGGTGGCATGATTTCCCCCCACTCATGGGCTGCTTGATACTGGGTGTGACTTTCCTCTCTGGGTCACACAACAATACACTGGAAAAGTCAAATGCAAATTGCGAAAGGAAGTATACCAGAGAGTTAAGGCCTCCCCTTATCACTGCTGTCTCCTGCCTCCACTATTCTCTGGAGACAATAACAACAATTACCTCTTGCGGTGGTCCAGAGCATTGAGGCGCTCCCTTGATGCATTCGGCTCCTACTCCTCTCCTTATTGTCTTGGATGATCACTCAACCTTCTTACAACCTTGTACACTTGTACTTGGTCATGCACCAAATGGGTCCAGTAAGTTCTGGGCATGCACAAGTAATGGAAAAATACCACAACCTTAAAATCTAGCAAGTTCTGGACATGTGCAAGCCAAAATATTACATCTCTTGAGTTAGGCCGAAATGGGAAAATATCTGATAAAAGTCAATTTTCTCAGACATTATAAATAACAATCCAAAATGAGACCCTTTGAGCTCTCCTGGATTGCAGCGGGCTGCATCCAGTATCTCCCCTGCGTTGGGACACCTCTCAGGATCTTCTGCTGATGAGGTCGACATAGGGCCTGGGTGAGAACCACCTCCTTGAGTCTCAACCACTGTCCGTTGAGTAATGCCAATGCATTGTGAGTATTTACTCTAAACTTGAAAAGAGAAATTTTGACTATAGGCTGGCCTCTTTCTCCCATATCTCCACATATTTAGGTTTTTGGCTTTATGCAAATTTTGCTTACTTTGATGAGAGTGGGCATATTTCTTTGGATCCAAGTATTTCTGTTTGACTGTACATGTGTCTGTATGGTTTGTGTTTGCACATACATACATATTTTGATTTAAGGTACCTCGTAGTAACAGTGTGAATCTTGTCATTGTCGAATCTGTAATCAAGTCACAGTTTTTCTTTGGTAAATCACTTGCTAGTTCTTAAACTGGTTAATCATTACGTGCTGCTAAAATGCAACTTTTTGATTTACTTTATACTAGCCATAAAACTTTGAATTGTTGTCAAATCAAGCCATATTAAATATATTCATCTGTGATGCTAATATATGGTCCAATCATTATTATTTATTCTTTATAATCATCTCTCTTATCCATTTGAGTGGCAATGAAACTTTGTGGGAGAAATACCTCACTGTGATAATCCTTTACATTTCCTTTCTTTAATGGAAATCTGTTCAAATGGCTTCTGCTTTATTAGTATGGCCTTTGGTAGGTGCTGTATACAGTATTTCTCTTCTTTAGTTGGAAGTGCATTGGAATGCACTTTAATCGAGTAAACGAAGATGATTATGTTCCTCTTGACTTTTCTGCTACTGTGGTACTGCAGTCATAAAACTAAATTTAATTCAAATTAAACTGCCCTCGATTAGAGTAAATGGAGAGGTAAATGATGCCATTGTACAACAGAATATCCATTACACTAAAAAAACTGTAGATGATCTACTTTGTATCAGAATGTGGAATAACCGCTAAAGCTGCATAAATAATTAGATTTTTTTTTAGTTATTCGCAATTTTGCAATTCAGAATGTGCAGGCTTCATGAAGTTGCAAGATGCTTCATCTAGAAAGAAATATAGTTAAGCCAGGCCCCTTTTCCCAAATTGCACTTCTAACTTCTTTTCAGGACATATAAAAATAATCTTGGGCAGAAATATTAGTAATAATAGGTAATAATAATGTTGCAAATTTTATAGATTCATGATTGCAATTGTTAAAGTCAATACAGAGTTGTAATTCCACATTAGGTTCATGACTCTAAATTACTTGCTTTTTCTGAGTTCTTTAAAATCTTGTAATTACTAAATCTCCATTTCTGGTTTATTAGTATGGTCCATGCTGACATTACAACCTTTCTTCCTCTAAATAGCGGTTTAAAAGATTGAAATTATTTAGTGTCTTCTTGATCACAATTCTTTCTGACAAATCTGGAAGTGAATTAATGGAGTCACAATTTGACAGTCTCCCAAGCTTTGGGAGTAGAGAGGCTTTTTATCATACTTTTCCCAGCAGAATCAATTACCGATGACACTTTTTCTTTTAGAAAAATATAAAAAGCCACCTCAAATGTCAGCAGCATTTTAACAGAAAAATCTAGATTGCTTGTCCCTGTCATCCTTCCCTTACATTTAATGTAAAAACAGACCTATCAGAAGAGGAAAGAACATGGTGTTTATCACTGATAGGTGCTGATACCTTTAGATGTCAAACAACCTAGCCATTTTACTCTTTACAATACTGGTGACAACTGTTCAAAATTTAACGTCAGAGCAAGTGTTTGAAAGAGGCAAACAGGGTAAAAGAATTAAAATGGTTTTTGCCTTGTTAGTGAAATACAAAATTTATCTGTTAATCAATAGTTTTTCGTATGGATTGATTTATCACCCAAGTCCTCATCAAAGCTGTCTTAACCATGTTATGATGGTACCCAGTTATTCAGCAATGGAGTAAATATTTTGGGTGAAAACTTTGGTTCACAAAAAAGCATAGCAAATAGTAGAGATAAACATTTTGTAAATGAGTATTTTGTAAATGCAGTAACCCTACACCATGCTATTCAACATTTTAGAATATCTCATCAGAATTTTTTCCCAACACTGTTATTAAATACACATTGATGATACTGACAAACTACTGCAAATATTAATAAATTATTATCTTAGAATAATAGAATAGAATATTCATACTTTCATTTATACTTATTTCACAGTTTTATTCATTTTTATACAGCTGGTACAGATTTTCTTAGATGAAAATATTGCACAGTAATACAAATTTTAAAGCACGGTAAGTGAACAAAGCCTTAGTGATGAAAGAAATCAAAAATTATTCCAGATCCATAAGTTTTGATAAGTTTTTAGAGCAATATATATATTCATTTAGTTAATATATAAAAATCAAAGTGCATACTTTGCAAGCATGTGACAAAATTTTCTATACTTTAAGATAAGGAGGGATTTGGTTTGGATTTTTGGAGGTAGATATAATAGACAAATAGATGCACATACACATCAACACATGCAAGTGATAGAATGAAAATTAAGTTAGCTAATAGCCATGAACATAACAAAAACCATTAGAGAAACAACACACACTCAATTTTTTAATATGATCGGAAAGTTTTATTTCTATGAAGAGTCACAGAAATACGTCACAGCAGTTCAAAGCTAACTACAGATTTGAGCTTAAATTATTTTTTCCATAGTCTTATTGCACAGTGAAACATGTCATGAACTTAATATAGGCATATAAGAACAGTGTTAAAGGATAAGACTGAAGGTCACTTTAGACAGGTATTCTATTTCTGGACACGCTCAGAAATAAATGTCTATGACATATACAAGAATGGGAGAGGCGTACAATATTTCCCTCAGCATATCTTCCCAGATTCATTATCTGTGCTAATAAATGATGGTAAAATTTCATGTCCAGTCTAAGAGTCTCTGAAGGGACATTATAAGGTTAAGTTTTCTTTCAAATGTCTATATTTTCTTATTTATCAAGAATACATAATTGTCTTAGCTTAATTTGCTAAAAATAAACAAGACTAACTTTATTTTTTTTAATATCATTTCAATGAAATGCATAAAATGTATTTTTTTAAAAAAAGAGCAAAGAAAAATATGAAAAGAACCACTGCGTCTGCATGATCGGTCATGTGCGATCAATATCCATGGTAGTGACTTTTGCAAGAGTATGTTCTTGGGGCCACCTCAATCAAAAAGATAAAAAGATTTCATTTTATAAAGCTAAGATTTTTTGAGTCACAGGGACATAGCAAAGTACATATCATTTTCTGCTCTTCTGTAAACTCATTACTTCTGATCTTTAGGAAGATTGTATTCGCTACACTGGTTTCAGTGCAGTCATGGACGTTATTTTCTTGATTTTACTTTTCCCCATGAAAACCCTTTTAAACGCACTCACTGCTTCTGTATTTTCCTCTAGTTTTTAAAGTAACAATATCGTATTAAGGTTGTGTGAAGATTCTGGCTATATGGATAGATAATGCTAGCGGGGAAGTTTTTCAGAGTGGGCTGCTCTCTTCATCATTTAGAGGAACTTCATCAGTTCCTTTACTTCGGGAGTGGAGTTTTTGGCCCAGTTTATGCTTATTTGCTTTGCCTTTTAACTTTTCTTAGTATCTGAATAACATCCCTGGTTTTCCTCTTTCCTCTTTGGACACCTTTTAAAAAGGCTTTCCTTTAGGAAGGCTGTTCTAAAACAACAGCACTGTGACAAGAGTGCCATTCATCTGCAAATTACTCAGAAGTTCCAACCTGGTTTTCTTTTACTCTAATGTAGTTTTCTTGTGGGTATAAATGTTACTAATGGAATCATTTTTTTTCAAATGCATTGTCCGTGCCAGAGTGTTTGCAGCTTCTGTAGCTGAGCAACATTGTTTAAACCAATTGCTATCAGAACAAATGATTCTATATTAAGTGCCAATCCAATAACACAGAAGATCCACATTACGTGTAAAGCATATTAACAAATGCTGTCCATCTTTTTTGGTTTTGTTTTTTCTTTTTTTTTTATTTAAAAGAAAATTATTCAACAACTTGGTCTAATATTAAAATAAGATCATCCTTCTTACAACTGGACCCTGCTTATACTCATAATGATGAATTTGTCTAGTCCATACTGCACACAGCTTTTGAAGAGGTTTTTGTGGTACTGCTCAGACTTAGACCATCTTCATGTTTTTGCATACTGTCTAGATTATTTTTATTCAAGAGATTGCAGATATCAATGTTTTATATGACTGGACCAAATTAATTTTTTCTCACAGAAGTGGACACTAATAAGAGACAAATAATGGAGTAGAACAGTCAAACTGGTTATTTTCTTACGGGATATAAAGAAATGGTCACTTGATACTGGTTAAGTTGTAACTTCTACACCATCATGACTATGTCTATCAAGTGACAGAGGGGTTTTTATAACATGCATTCCATTGTTTTTCCTTTCCTTGAACACTGGTCTAAATACTATCTGTAACAGGAATAACTAATTGCTGAGATAGTGTAATGGAACTGTGCTGCAACTTTTTCTCTACTTTCTTTCTCAATAGCAAGTTGTCAATGAGAAGTTTCAATTATCTTTAATGGAGCCAAAGTCTTCACGTGTTCATTAAACCTCTAAGTACAAGAACAAAACAAGAGAGGAGCTAACAAGGAAATAGTTGAGTATTACTGGTCACTATACTACAAGTGGATATTAGCAAATATAATTTATAAGAAAGGGGGATTTTGCTTCTTACCTTAACCCTTAAATAGGGTTATTTACTGGAAATTTTACTGGCAAAAAGGGAACACTTATGTTTAAACATTCACTAAAAGCAACCAGATGCCCAGGGCAGTTGATCAGTTAGATAATTCCATTTGCCAAAAAAAAGAGATGTTCAGACCATATCGATCTAAATTGTTCTCACTTCTCAAAAGAAGTGAAAGATCATCTTCTCAAAATTACATATAAATTTGGAATAAATTGACCATCTCATTGTAACCTGTCCATGTAGCTAGAATTAAGCGTAAACATTTTTGTCACCTTTTTCTTCTTTCTTTTTTGTCTGCAAATGACACATTTTCCAGAAGCATTCATATTCGTTGGTTAATTCTTCAGATTTTAAGTCAGATCTAGTCAGAGACTCAACACTGTGTATACTTAGTAAAAAAGGGAATGTTGAATCCATATTTACAGAACTCAGTATTATCTTAATAGGTGTTTGCTAGTTCTACCACATCATGGAAACTCTTAAGTCTTCATAGCACACAATGATAAGCAAAGTCTCTTTCAAACTTTGAGCCTTAGTATATATGATTTCAGTCTCCAGTAAAAGAATAGATGAGTCCTTTGGAGCAATTGAGACTGGAGCTTGCCAGTTTAATATGATGAGACCAAGACATAACATGTCAGCTGTAAGATTTACTCTCCAGTTCCAGTGATACTTTATTTTTTATTTTAATATGAACTTCAGTTGTATTCTGAAACGCAGAGACTTGCCAGCTTCTAAGAAAGAACAAAACCTATTCACATGCCCCAAAACCATCTTTTTCTTTTGCGTTTTTTTTTAACATGATCTATTTTGCTTTTGTGGTTTATTTAAGTTTTGAAAACAAACTGAAGCAAAAATTTAGTTAAAAGCAAAATATTTACAGTGCAAACAACTGCCTTGCCAATGTGTACAATCTTTGAGAGAATTATATGGCTTTCGTACAAAAAAATTACCTCCCCAAGCAGAAAGATCTCACAGGCAGCCAAAGACTCACGGTGACAAAAAAAAAATCCCTATCAAATAGTAAATGATAAATTAGTATGTGAGAAGCATTTCCATGACAAATCAACTTGACAAACAGTGCAATAAGTATATACAGTTAATCCATTTAAAGGTAACATCTTCAAATAGAATCAATACTCTACATTGTCCTTGAGATACTTTTTGAAATAAAGTTGGGTGGTTTTAAGTGTTGTAATAACTATTTTTGAGGATATTTTTGTCAATAACTGTCAAGTACGATAAGCTTTAAAAATACCTAGAACGTGTTAATTAGTTCTGCATTGATTGTCCTGGTTTGGGTAGTCAGAAATAGATCCAGTGTGCAATCACAAATTTGCAGGGTTAAAGTACAACTTTACCAGATTAGCCCTAAATTAGAAGCCTGCAGAGAGTCAAGAATTTCAGAATAGTCTTCACAAGGGTTAGCAGAAAGCTGTTTATGCTAATCCCTTGCATATGCTGAGGCATGGATTATTTTAACATCTACCATTTTAACAGCTCCAGGACCAAGATGCTTTCCTCCTCTGACTCAAGGAAGGACCTTCCTCAACTCAATGTTCATAATCTTTATGGAATTATAACTGGCTTTTAAAATAATTTACTTTTTGCAGAATTGGGGCATCAGATCTTTTGAAAAAGGTGCAGATTTTTTAAAACACCTTTCCTATTTGGGCAGTGTTTATAAAATTCACCTGGTATGAAAGTCCTGGGCTCACATCTGTTTTTCTTTAGGGAGATTCAAACCCATATATCCCGTGAAGGTGTCCTGAACGGCAGGCTGCTCTGGTACTTTGTTTTCACACAGTTTTTCTCCTTATCTTATATAAAAATTTCTGCCTGTTGGGAAAAGTTGGAACCTATCTGCTTGTAATCATATTGCTACATAAGGCTATGACTGTATCATCATGGCTTGGCTTCGCGGACGAAGATTTGGGAAGGGCTTTAAACGTGAGTATACCCTTCAAGCCTGCACGGTGGATTTTTTTAGGTGAGGCGCAGCGTGCGCGAGACTGGCCCCACCCTTTACATCTAAGGTTCATCTGCCAGGGCCTAGCGAGCTTGGACGGTGACAGCGAAGTCCTCAGGTCGTAGGTTTGGTTAGAGTATCCTTCTCTTAGATGGATGGCCTTACAGGGCTAAACGAGCTCCATCTGCCCGGGTTTGGAGTTAGAGTTGTCCTTCTCCTAGGATGGTTGCCCGAAGGCTAGTGAGCCCATCCTGCCCGTGGACACACTTTGTCTGACCCTTCAGTTGAGACCTGTCAGGCTTGGGAGACCCTACCGGAGGCATATGCCACCACCAGCATAGCTCTCAACTTTGCAAGAGCACGCAAGCTCTTTCCCCATGGCAAGGGGGTGCCCGTGAAAGAGTATGACTGTATAAGGAATATATATAATGTATTTTGGAATTATCATTTATGCAACATTAAGGACATTTAGTAATACTCAATGATGTACAATATAATCTAACCTATTGCATGCTGATAGGCACAGAGGTGAGAGTTCAGCTTCTTGAAGAGCACCAAAGTCCTCAGAAGAGTCTAAGAGAGCATTTTCATTCACAAATCCTGTGAGGCTCTGTTCATGCAAAAATGCATTCAAATTATTATCAAGGGAGGTCACCAAATAGGAACAGAGACCTGAACTCAACTGTCACATAAGCACTTCAAGGACAAGAAAATGGTAAGGTTGAGCAAGTACAGTAATAAAAATGACTTAGTTAAGTCTCCAAAACTACCACAGAAATCAGCTTTCTGCCAGTGTTTAAAAGTTTCAAAAAAAAAAAAAATTACTATGAAAAATTGAAGACAATTAAGAGAAGTTGCTAATTTTGAAATCTGTAAATGGTTTTATTTGGTAAAAGTGTGAGAAAAAAAGCACAATGATACCACTTTGAAAGAACCAGAGGAAAATGAAAAGGTGAAAACCCTTGGAGAACAACTCTAACAGATGTTAGTAAGTTGTTTTATCACACTGTTTTATCAGCCCAAAATGCTTGTTCATGTGTAAATTAAGAGTTGTTTTATTGTTACCCATGCATTCAAACTTGACTAATTAATCCTTAGTTCCAAATTTTTTTTTGTTTCTTTTTCATGCATGATAAAGATGAAGATGATCTTCTGTGATATAGTGGACTACAGAGTGAAAGTCAACATAAAAAAAAACTTAACTGAGACATCCCTTTGGGAATGGGACTTTATTTCCTGCTCCATCGAACACAGAAAGTTGAACGATTAAATACTTTAACAGAGCCTGCTGTATTCTTTATGGAGCTTCCCTCTTTGCATGATTTTTTTCCTGACCCAGTTAAATTAGATTTTTTTTTTTTTTTAAATACTAAGGAAAACAAACACACCAGAACTCACGAAGGCTGTCACCTGTTCTGTTCCAGGGGAAATATGGATTTTAATCATCAGTAGGCTGAATTCTTTAAGCATTTAGGTTTTCGTTCAAAGGATGTCATTGCCCACCCTTTATTTAGAGAGAACTTGACCTGCAATGAAAACTTTACATTTATATAGTGGGTTGTCCCCAGCCTAGTGAGGAATATATAGAGAAAAGTAGCCATTTGTGTATCCTGGTGGAGCTAAGCATCAAATGAAAGCCACCAAAGTCCTTGGCTCATGTAAGACTAGGGCTATTTCTTGAAAATAGTAATTTCCAGTTTAGCATAATTTCAAATATTTTCTAGGTAGTCTTCACAAACTAAAAAATGTAACAGCTACTAAATGGATGCAACACTGCTAAAAATGACTGGGAAAAGCTATTGAGAACCATAACAGTAATTAATTATAGTATTTTCTTAAACAGTTCTTAATTAGTCAATGAAATGTGGTTACGAATTTGTGAGAAATATCAGAAGACCTGTAAAAATGATACTTGTCAACATTTTGGCTTTTAAAAAATTCAGACACTCTTCACCTTGGTGTCATCCTCATCATGAATTGAAAAGGCAAATTGAAATTATCTACAGTTCTCCTGCAATTTCAACAGCATATTGGATACCTCTCTATTTCTTTTATAACTGTCTTTGCAAAATCATTGTGATTGCCATCAGCTTTATTTGCTGTAATTTAAAAATCAGTTGTAGACCTAAAAGGTAGATTATTTGTATTTCTTTATTTCCTTCATATTCACAATAATAATAAAAAAAATTCTCCAAGTATTTAGGAGAGTGTATCCATAAAGATGCAAAAAGCATAAAAACACCCAAATAGATTCAGTATCTAATTTCACAGTTACGTGTATGTTTTTAAAAGTGTTCTTGATTTTTATTTATGTTTTTATATTCCTGTGCTTATTTTTGTAGCTTCAAACAAACTCCAGAACATGCTTCGTCTTTTTTGTGTTCTAAATGTGTTTATTTAGAAGAGACATTACAGTAAAGACACAGCAAAAGTAAGCTATGGTATTTTTTAATGAAGTTTCATAAGATAAGAGAACCTCTAATCAGGGCTACTGCCACAGAGTGAAAGTGAGAACATAAATGTCTAACCACCAGCTTGTATTAACTTCATAGTCCGACACTGTTAAATTGAGAGCTTAGCCTAAGAAACAAACCTTAGGACTCTCTGTAATCAGCGGAGGTAAAGAAACATTTCAGGAGGAAAATTCAAGAGCCTGTAAGACCTGATTGCCTTATGGATATCCCTTTCCAACTCGGGAAAGGCATCATAGTTAAGCATTGGAGGTAGATGGAATGAATCTACATTACATTCCAGCAGTGTCCAAATCTTTATACAAAATTTGAGAAACAGGGCACTTTTGTTTCATCAGAGTGTTTAAATCCTTATAAGATACATCTGAGTCTAGCCTGGACACACTTTCATGGACTATTTCTTGGATTATATGCAGATTTAACTTGACTGATCCTATCAAGAGAGGAAGCTTTGGAAAGAAACTGAGTGATTTACAGTGATACTTGTATGACTTTAATAAGAACTAATAACTACATTTCACTAATACTATTAATGGGGGTGCTGGAAGAGGAAGAACAGAAGATGGCAGAAAAGGGTTTGATGAAAATTTCTGCTAAAATTAGAGGGAAACGTTCCAAGGTTTTGATTAAAGCTTGTTTAATTTCAGGTCTATAAAAAATGAAAATAATTATAAGTAATGAAGTTATTTGTCTTTAAGCTCATGTCTCCTAAGAATTTATAAAAGAAAAGAGTCAGAAATGCAGAAGGAATTATCAGAATTCTGATTTTAAGGCTCAGATCTTATGTCCACGTAATACCTGCATATTTTCTTTGTCCATGTGTTTGGGGTTTTTAAGACACTGTTGGTATGCTCACCGTCTCCTTGACATGAAATGTTCTGAAAGCATCAGGAAGGTCAAAGATTATCCAGCATAACACTGATATTTCATTGCAGCCGGATCTACATCCCCTTGCCAGCCAGATGCACATGAAGAAAAACAGTAGTTTGGCTCAAGGACCTGCTCTGTTAGCTGAAACTTCCTGCCTAGAACACTGCAGAGTTATTCTTTTCATCAATTATGTTCACAATGAACGCACTATGACTACAGCACTGTTCAGAAGAGTTATGAATTTAGCCCTGCATTTTTGTTTTTGAAAATTCTGATTACTGTGACTTAAAATACTAGGAGTTCAGAAACACGCACCCACATGCACTCTTCCACCCCCCAACCCCCCTACCCCGTACATGCCGTGGTCAACATCTATTTTAGCTATTGAGCAGTTTTATGCACATTCAGTAAATTATTAATTAAACTACATAGTATTAATGGTATACAAAACCCATTGGATTATATAACATCAAGCTTGACATTAGAAAGCACATAAATCAACTTTCACACCTGAATCTCAAAATGGAAGTGACACTTCTGAATGGCACTTCAGCTATATTCCTTTGTATTTTCTTAATAAAGAGAGATTTTATTAGTGGGAGATTCAAGATGGTATAAACAAGTTTTTTAAGCTCAGTATACCATATGCTATAGCTGCCAGTTATGTTCTTGTTGATATTTTCTGCATGTGGGAATATTATCCTCTTAAATTCATTACGCTTCTCTTCACATGTACAGTGTTAATTGGCATGTGACACTTTAAAAAATCTATTCCTAGGCAATATTCATAAATAGTTCTTGTATTCAGTGGGCCTGACATTTAAAAGAATGTAACAATATAATTCTTTACTTCCCCACTGTTCTATTTTTAAAATCAAATTTGTTTGAATTGGTGTCATCTTTTCTTAAACCATGATTGTTTCCACTTTATTGTGATATGTCATGCTTAATGGTTTATTGTCTAGAAGTATGTTTTGTTTATACAACACAATTTTACTGGGTTCTTTGCAATTAGGATGTGCAAAAGAACCAAATAATCCAAAACACTATTCCATTTAGCATTACTAACTAAAATCATAAGGTAGTAAAGGACAAGATATGGTGCATATGCTGTGTTCCACAGAACCAGTGAGATTTCATATATTTCAAAGATGACATCTCAATTACAGCACTACAAGTGCAGACGGCAGAAAATGAGTAGGATATATCTGAAGATCCTTGGATGAAAACAATAATAGCTCTGTCATCTGCACAGATAGCAAGAGCTTTGTCATCAGCTCCCTCTAGGGAAGAATTGAGTGAAGATTTCAGAATGCATCTCATCTAAATATGGCACCAAATTGAGGCTTTCAGGTTGGAACATAATCATGTTAGAGTGCTTGTATAGTTAATGCACATTGATAGACATTTCAGGAAGATTGGCTCAGGTCTCAGGTGGGTAGAATCACGTTGTTAGACAGCATCATGTTTTCTCCGTGACTGTTTTGGAAGTCAAAGCCCACTCCTCTTAGTGCCTAACCCTAGCATTTAATATGATGTTTTTCATTCTCATCATTCTAATTGTAGCATTTGAGCAATTTTTTTTGCATGTTTTTCTTGGTCTAAAAGAGAAACAACTCACCTGGAATCTCCTACCCATATTTGTTACCAGCTATATAGACATATCTTCTATTTGGCTACTGTTTGTTGCTAATATGGTATTTCCATTTCACATGGAGGAGCAAAATGGTATTTGGCTTCTCCTTTTCTCTGCAAGTTCTTGCTGCACCTTGTGCTCAAAAGCATTATTTTTGCCTTCTGTAATTTATTGAAATAGCTGAAATGGAAAAATTATTACTATATGCCAAATACAGAATCTTTCTGTACCAGGGAAGGCTCTTGTTTCCATCTAATAAGTCTACATCTTCCAAATCTGTTAGAAACATGAATTAATCAGACCTTTCTTTCAGGAAACTACAAATTTAGTCAGCACTAACTGCTATTTACACCCGTAATAGAAAGGATGGACTTAACATTTTCACAAGGAAGAACGAATATTTCCAGAGAACCTGGTAACAGTCTCTTCATCTCAGTCTTTTTACAGCTGATTAATAACATTTGGCTTGTAACATCCACAGACCACATACAAATTGTTTTGATACTTAGACATCTGGAAAACCTTGGACAGTGTTAATGGTGTGCTTCAAGTTGCATAATTTTGTTCTGCAATAGGACAAATTATCTTGCTGAAGGCCACTGCCAGATATGAGGAAGGACAGTATGTAGCACTCAGTGATGCACAGCCATAGCAACAGATCATAAAAAATCTTGGAAAAGCAGCAGTAGTTAGAATCTATTACTCTTTTATATGCATTTATTTAACATTAAAGTGGTGCACACAGTTAATCAAATTTATAAATTTTTTTTCCTGCCATGCCTACTGCTAGGAGTTACTGAATAGAGTTGCTCAATAAACACAAGGCTGCAGCAGCCCCATGTTCCAAGGTGCTGTTATTAATGAATACTGAGGCTGAGCATGCACCCCTAGCAGGCAGACATGCATACGTGCACACAATACTTATATACGTTTAGACATGACTGGCCACACAGACCAACAGAGAGGGACACGCAGCATTTAGACAAACACAACAGCAATAATGAACTGATCTTGTTCCCCTTTCTGGCTGCTCAGGATGAATACCCGTTAACTGAAGACATGTGTGTATATCTATATCTATATTTATATATATATATAATATGCATCGCTCCTGCAGCTGATCTTAGACATTAGTCTATCCAGTAGCTGACATCTGTATTCCCTGGTCTCCAATTGCCTAATGCACAGACAGACACGTGCAAATGAATCTTTCAGTTGACTGTGAGAACTTACACTCTCCTCAGTAGCTGGCTTGGATCTGCCAGTCTCTCCAGTAGCCAAAAACTTACGGTGACTTTGATACATGGCTCTGAAGTCTTACTTTATTTGCCAGCTATGCCACCTTGATGCCCACTAGTGGTAACAGTGTTTCCAGGTATGAGAAATCCACCACAGAATCACAGAGTCACAGAATCATTTGGTTGGAAGAAATCTTTAAGATCATCGAGTCCAACTGTTAACCCTGAACTACCAGGGTCCCTAAACCATATCCCTCAGTGCCATGTCTACAGGTTTTTTAAATATTTCCAGGGATGGGGACTCCACCACCTCTCTGGGCAGACTGTTCCAACGCTTCAAAACCCTCTCTGAAAATAATTGTTTCCTAATATCCAACCTAAATATCCCCTGGTGCAACTTGAGGCCTTTTCTTCTCTTCTGTCATTTTTTATGTGGAAAACACCAACCCCAACCTCACTACAACCTCCTTTCAGTTGTAGAGTTGAGGTCTCCCCTAAGACTCCTTTTCTCCAGACTAAAAAACCCCAGTTACCTCAACCACTCCTCATAAGACTTGTGCTCTAGAACCTTCACCAGCTTTGTTGCCCTTCTCTGGACGTGCTCCAACACCTCCATGTCCTTCTTGGAGTGAGGGGCCCAAAACTGGACACAGTATTCAAAGTGAGGTGTCACCAATGCAGAGTAGAGAGGAACAATCCCTTCCGTTATCCTGCTGACCACACTATTTCTAATACAAGCCAGGATTTCTGATACAACCTGGACACTGCTGGCAAATGTGGCATTCAGTACCTCAGCCTTTTCCTCATCCTTGGTCACTATGTTTCCCCCCCACATCCAGCATAGGATAGAGATTCTCCTTAGCCCTCCTTTTGCTGTTTATGTATTTATAGCACTCTTTCACGGGCACCCCCTTGCCATGGGGAAAGAGCTTGCATGCCCTTGCGAAGTTGAGAGCTATGCTGGTGGTGGCATATGCCTCCGGTAGGGTCTCCCAAGCCAGACAGGTCTCAACTGAAGGGTCAGACAAAGTGTGTCCACGGGCAGGATGGGCTCACTAGCCTTCGGGCAACCATCCTAGGAGAAGGACAACTCTAACTCCAAACCCGGGCAGATGGAGCTCGTTTAGCCCTGTAAGGCCATCCCTCTAAGAGAAGGATACTCTAACCAAACCTACGACCTGAGGACTTCGCTGTCACCGTCCAAGCTCGCTAGGCCCTGGCAGATGAACCTCAGGTGTAAAGGGTGGGGCCAGTCTCGCGCATGCTGCGCCTCACCTAAAAAATCCACCGCGCAGGCTTGAAGGGTATACTCACGTTTAAAGCCCTTCCCAAATCTTCGTCCGCGAAGCCAAGCCATGATGATGATTTATAGCAACATTTTTTATTGTCTTCTATGGTAGTGATCAGACTAAATTCTAGTTGGGCTTTGGCCTTCTAATTTTCTCCCTGCATAGACTCACAAAATCCTTTTAGTCTTTCTGAGTGTCCTGCCCCTTCTTCCCTAGGCCATGAACTTTCCCTTTCTTCCTGAGTTCCAGCCGAAGCTCTGTGTTCAGCCAGGCCAGTCTTCTGTCCCGCTGGTTCATCTTACAGTACACCAGGACAGCCTGATCCTGAAACTTAAAGATTTCCCTCTTAAGGTTTGTGCAGCCTTCCTGGACTCCTTTGCCCTTCAGGACTGCCTCCCAAGGGACCCTGCCAAACAGTCTCCTAAACAGGCCAAAGTCTGCCCTCCAAAAGTCCAAGGTGGCAGATCTGCTGAGCCTCTCCTTACTTCTCCAAGAATTAAAAACTCTACCATCTCATGATCACTGTGGCCAAGATGGCCTCCAACCTTCACATCACCCACAAGTACTTCTCTGTTTGTGAACAGGTCAAGCAGGAAGCCTTCTGTAGCTGTCTCCCTTACCAGATATGTGAGGAAGCTATCTTCTACACACTCTAGGAATCTCATGGACTGTTTCCTCTCTGCTGTATTTTAGTTTCAGCAGACATCTGGTAAGTTGATGTTCCCTAAAAGAACAAGTGGCTGCTACTGAGACATGAGCAATCCTGTGACCCATGGTCCCACCTATTAGTCTAGTTGCTAGACCTCCATGCATACATGTATATGCAGAATAGACAGTGCCTCACTAAGAAAAAGCAGTAGAAATAAGGTTTAATGACAAGAGAGGACAGACTGTTCTGATCAAGCATGAATGTGTTCATCAGCCCCTATTTACATGCAACCTGACTCTTTTATCACTTTATCCTCCTATTTCCCTACATTTTCCTCTCCAACCTACCTCAATCCATCCCTATCTCCAATCTCAAATGCTGTTCCCATGATGAGCTCCATACCCCTGGACTGTGTCACTCCTTTGTGAGATGCCCCAGGGAGCTTCTCCTGCTGACTCCTGGTGGAAGGTATCTCCTTGCCTTGGGGGCTGAGTGTCTCCTGGGGCAGCTCTGGTGGTTCAGGGAGAGGACTCATGTTCCTGTCTGGGGTGGTGGGATGCCTCTGCTTGCCATAATGCCTGTGGGTTCTTTCTAGTCTGTGGAGACAAGTCTTTAAAAACTTAACCTAATGCTATACCTATCACTATATGGACATACATGTAGTCAAAGTCACCATCATCTCCACATAGATAACAAACAGAAGAAAATATATCTCCAGAAGTCATACACTTCAGTATTTTCACTACATGTCCTCAAAATTATACAGCAAGCGGGTGGCTAAATTCATTATTCATTCTGGATCCTTTGCAAAATAGGAGACACATTAGCTCCTCTTCTTTGCGTAAAAGGCTTCAGAAATGCCAATTTCTTTCAATTTCCACACATCACAATCAGGATTAGGTAAATAATTAGTAAATTAACAGCACAAAAGAACATTTTCAGTGCAATTTAGTCTTTAAAATGCTATCCTTAGTCATGACTGTTTAAGACAGATGTAGTCAGGATATCAATCATTTGATTTTGTTTATGAATGTCAAATCTCAGAGTGGAAGTGTTCATAGTGCCAAGACATTATATGCCACAAATATTAATGCAAATAAGAAAAGCAGGAGAGACTTGTAAATAGTTAAACTTTTTTACTTCCCATTCTGTGCAAATGCAACATCATTATTCTACAGACAAATAGGCAAATATTGTCTAGGTCACTTTTTTCTCCAGTTAATTCAACTTTTTTATTTCCTATTCCTTGTAATATTTATTTTTAGACTAATTTTCCTTATTTCCCTTATGTTTCACATCCAAGGGAGTTGCAACTGAGTCTCTAAATTGCCTTTTAGTGGAAGTTAATGGCACAAAGTCACCATGAGAAATTTGAATACTTTAACGTTAAAACACAATTATGTAAGAGTTTTCTCACTCCATCTATGTGCAGCATGCTGCACATCACACACACAAAAAAATCTCTTTTTCTTTCCCAGTCTCACTATTCATTTCATCTTGACTAGGTCCACTCATTTGAGTTTGTATAAAACCTTACACTGCTGCATTTTTCATGCCTTGTAGATTAGAAGAGTTTTTATCCTATTCAACGTGTGTCGAATAGGATAAACTTGCTAATACTTGTTTGCTATTGAGAGTTAGCAAGAAATAATGTGAAATCAAAAGACTATAGCACAATAAAATTTTTCAATTTTCCAAGTAGTCTTCTATAATAGTAAACATGGTGCATACTCTTGTCTTCACCTCTTTGGATAAACTATGACGGTTATTTATAACAACGGTTCAGCAGCTATTTTATCCATTTTTCCTTCTTCTTTTTTTTTTTTTAATGTTAGCACAGAGCAAGAACACAATAAAAGTGAAAATTCATTGTAAAATGAAACTCAAAATCATTTCTGATCTGAATAATAAATTACCAACAAGTTGAGCAAATAATTTGGGATTCAACTTCTATTTAATATATAAAAGTACAGATTTTTAAAACTATGAACAGATGACCTCCATCACACTGTGCGGTATTTTGCCTTTAAAATGTCTAACAATATGTTTCTGGTAAAGATTTCACTTAAAATATTTGGCCTTTTTTGATAGATCTGTTTATATTCCTTGGATTTTTTCTGATCAGCTCTGTTGTTAGGGTATTCCTAGGTTGCAACTGTTCAGTCTTAGAGGACAGTTTCAAGGAATTATTCTGTCCGAAGTAGTTAGTGGTAGTTTAAATGAGTGAGAAACCCAGAAGAAGATGTGGTTGAAGTGTATTTCAAGGAGAAAAGACCCAGGTCCATACAACGTTAGATATGTCTTCCACATAAATTAAGCTACACATAGAGGAATTTCAAGAATTTCTGAATTTCATAGCAGTCTCTACATTTTACAGTAGATTTGCTCAACAGTCTACAATCTGTTGAGTGTTCCATGGAACTTTCCTGGTATATCCTGTAAAATGTAAAAATAACATGTTTCTCAGGATGTGGATTACTTATCTCAACATCAGAGGAACATTATTTATAGGAAACAATGTGTGCATAATTCTTTTCTCTGTGTGTGTTGTACTACCTACGTGCAATGTTCTACAAAAGACTCATACCAAATTTTCGTTGTAGCAGAAGCTTTACAAGCTCTATAGATATTTGATTCCTACAGCCAAAATAATGGTCATCATAACTGGCTTTGTTTCATATTGAAAACAAGGGTCAATGGTTGGACAGCTGGAGAATATTTTTCTTTTTTTTTAAACTTAGACTATATCTAATTACTGCAACTATGATGGAAAACTTGAATAAATTGTTTTTTCTTTCCTAGGGGTGAAATCTTAGCTTTATTGAATTCAATGTAATGACTTCTGTTTACTGGTTTAATATGGGAAGGGGCTCAGCATTCATGTCAGATGTTAAGCTAGGCACATACAATTGCACAGAAAATAAAATTGTATACTTTAAAATGGATTTTAGAGATCATTTTAACTGTGTAGGGATTCTATGCTAAAGTTTCAACAAAAGTCCAACAAATTGGTGTTAATTTCCAACTGCTCTCACAATGAACTTCTGTTTCTAGATATGAAAAATCTTATCCACTGAACCACATTCTTCTCCTTCTCAAAAAATGCAGTTTTTTAATAAAATATTTAATGTAATCAATATTGACAGAGCCAATGTGCAAATAATTACTTAGTAGGAGAGTGTTATAATTTGAAGGCAACATGTGTTTGTAAATCGTTTCATACCTCCTACCTCCACATGCTATCCAAACATTCTTCATCTCAGCAAGGTTACAATATGAAATATGTAATTTTGTAGGAGTTGAGAAGAGCTTTTCAGGTACTTTCTTCTAAAATTGCCTAACTGCAAGAGTTTTTTCTGCCAGTTCAGATGTTCCCCTATGTATCTATTCTGATTTAACTCAGTCTTTAAGATCTATTCAAAATTCTTGGTTTTAGACCTTTTTGCTGTATAAATGTACTGAAATAGATGCTAACATGCTTATGATAACCTATTGTAAATATTTGAATGCTGGCTTATGGCAATAATATTACACTTGATATGGTATAGTTTATTTCCATGTGCAATCATTAGCTGAAACGCAGGGAATATTTGTAACATTCCTTTATATTTACAGTTATACTGATTTTCTTATTTAAAATATTTTTAAAATAGAAATTTAGGGTGCAATAATTCTGGAATCAATGTTTCTTATTCAAATCTTTATCATCATGTCCAAAACATGTAACTGTCATTGTCTGCATTTATAAAATGAGGAGCTTTCAGGCATAGACAAACCAGCTGGCTGCCGAGATGGATTCCTATCCGTGCTGTTGATATCAATTACAATTTGCATGTGCAAGGTCGTAATTTAACATGTTTCTTCAGCAGGCACCTAATTTTAAATACACCAGTAGTCTTCTGTGGGATAATTCAAGCACATATACATAGGCACCTGCTGAAGTGCCTTAGTGAACTCGAACCCTTAGTATGGCTGCTCTCAAATGGGAAGAATATATGAAAAGAGGGAAGAATAATAAAATAAAATGTTTTAGTTGTATGTTGTTAAAACCCTATTCCCAAGGGTCAGAAAAGGAGCTGTATCACTGCTTAGTCTGCGATACATTACCCTGAGCATCCTTCACCTGCTGATTCCAGCTATTCCTGTGCAGGTTGGAAAGCTTTTCTGCTAGCAGTATTCAATATTTCTCTGTGCTTTGTATCTTCCATAACAACAATTTAAGGACTCCATTGTGTGTCAATCCTATCATTTAACAGTAGAACACCTTTCAAATATTGAAATTGCCGTTCAGTGATGATGTAAGGAAAAAGACTATGTGAAAACAATGGAAGGCCACATTCTGTTTTAATGTACACGTCACCTACCATTTACCTGATTAGTATTATGCTGTCTGTACACACATAAATAAATGGATGTGATTAGAGAAAACAGAATGCAAACAGAGGACAACAATAACACAACTTATAGACAGAGAGCCTTATCAGAGAAGAGAATATCTTTATTTAAAAGTCCCACTTCGGGACAAGCCTACAAAAGAATAATGATAAAACCACTAAAGGTTTCTTCAGAGGGAAAAGATACTGCTTAGGCTGATAACAAGAGATGGATATGGATCTCAAGCCTAGATATGAAAAGAATATGTCTAGGCTTTCTTTATTTTTCTTTGCCCTACATGATATACTTTTGGGGTTGGTTTTTTTTTTTTTTTGGGGGGGGGGCGTGTTGGTTTAGGTTTCTTTTGTTTTTTTACAGCTCAAACTGATAGCGAAGATCTGTTTATTGTTTTGAAGTTCAAACAAGGTAATCCATGAAAGGTACTACACACATTAGTAAACAGTTTGAAAAAAATAATTACAGCAACACCTAAGAAATCATTTCCCTGTGTTGTTGAACCATAAGATTCCACCATGCAAGTGGCAAAGGAACCTGTACACTTAATCTGCAGGGCATTTTAAATGTGGTGACATGATTTTCTCAGTAAGTAAGCAGGTTAAAAGTAAGGTCTGCCTCTGTTGCAAGACAGAATAAGCAAACATACGCTCAAGATCGGATGATGGAATATAGTGGTCCCAAATCCTTTTCAAAGCCACCAAGGAATCCTTTCCTTTTGCTTGCAAGACAATGTTAAGCCTTGATAAAAATACTGCAGATGCATCTTGTATCAGGATTATGGAAAAGATTTTCAAGTTATTTCCATTTGAGTGAATTATACATCAAGTGGACATTCTGTTCTTTCTCTGCCAACTTTCTACTTGGAGTATTTAGTATGTATGTCTACACCAGTAAGTAGTGCAGCTCAGTGGATGCTACCCTTCAGACTGAAAAAGTAAGTACTGATGATCCAAGGTCCATACTATGTATATAAGGATTTATTTTTGCTAGTTCTGGACTAGTGGCCTGGATTAAAACACTTTTAGCTGTTAAGTATACTAGAAACGGTCCTGTTCTGTGTTTGTCCTCATTTTCATGCAAAATGAATCAAGACGACACTCTCTGAAACCACTTTGTGATGATAAACTAAGCATGTGTGGTGAGGATAATTAGGAGATTCACTTCAAAATTATAATCCTGATCCTAACTGAAACATTAATGTAAATTCTTTATATTTGCAGGAACACTGACTTTCAGTTTAACTTGATGTCATACATTCAGTAAAGGGAAAAACCAAAATCAATACAACAAAAACCTACTAATGTCATCAAACATAAATGAAATGCTGTCCTTTAAATCACTAAATAAATTCACTAATGAGAACACATATTGAAATTGCTAGTAGAAGTTACTAGAATAATTTAAGTACTTTTTTTTTTTTTAATGAACATGTTTGGATGCCTACAAGCAGTGAGAGAAAAAAAAAAAAAAGCAGTCCTTGTATTTGTACTGGAATTTAACCAAATCTCTCATTAAAAAAAAGTGGGTTTTAGAAATCTGAACTGCAGAGAGTTTTTTCTGAAGGAATTACTACCTCAGGGAGCAATATCATCAACGGAAAAATGAAAAATATAAATTTTCATAGAAAAAGACCTGCATTAATTACATTTTATATTTGCTCAAAAACCCCACAAGATACATCTGTATTCTCCCTCCCTTTTTAATTAAATTCCTTGTTGATCTTATTTTGATTTAGTATTTGTAGATGTTTTAGATTTTAATTTTTTAAAAGCAAAACTAAAATCTTCCAATGGATTTCCCTTTATTTTGACCTGAAGAGGTCAAATTGATTATCACTACTGTGATAATCAATGTTTTTGGCTTACTGTTGGCTTGCTGGAATAAACTTTTTTCAAGAGGCAAAAGGATTTTTGTTACTTTGTTCAAGTCTAAACTTTTAAAAACTCTAATGGGATTAACAAATAATTTCAAGAGATTTGCCTTAACATGAACATCTGAGATTGCAAAATTGTTAAAAGATTCTTTCTCAAAAGATGTCACAGCTAATTGGCAAGGACTATACTAATTATTTATGTAGAGATGTTATCAGCATCTAATTTGCAAGTAACAAAGTCACTACATTGCTATCTTGGATGAGGAGGTTGGTTCTACCTAATAATAAAACCCTATTAAACTAGAAGTGTTGTTTTGTTGGGTATTATCCTCAAATGAAAGGTACTGGTATCTAAGTATCTATATTAGAAACTTTTTCCTGAGCTTCTGGAATTGGTCTGTCAATACTATACATCATAATTTGTATATTACTATTCTAGTTTTGACTATAGTGATGATGATGTATTCTAGGGTTAGGGCTAGTTTCTCTCAGAAGCCTAAAAAGTCTAAAAAGTAGCTTTGTTAATAAGAGGTCTTTTGCTACGGTAACACCTTTGAAGAAATTATACTCCTTCAGTAAACTGACAGAAGTACAAAAGGAAAACATGTTTTTGCTAATCTTAAATTGTTTTATGCTGGAATTTATTTCCTTCCCAAAAAATCAGTGATAATATTCACTGAAAGGAGATCCTGTCTTGGAACAAGGTTTTCTCCAAACACTCAAACCGTCCCAAATCTTACTAAAATAGTTTTCATAATTGGTATATATGAAGAATAAGAACGCAACATAGAACATTGAATAACTTTGTTGAAGATTAAACTATATAACCATTACATACCCAAATGAACTTAAAGAAAAAAAAAAAAGCAATAAAGAGTAGAGATGCTTAGTTACCAATGGGACAAAGTCTTTCAGAAAATATCTGTTTAATACTTCTCAGTACTGATCTTGAATGGAGTTCAGCACAACACCTTCAAAAGATTCTGATAATTAAAATTCATAGCTCAGCTGAATGTTAGGAGAAAAAAAAAATCAACTTATAAATGTTTGTTTCCCAAGTTTAGTCTTTCCACCTTACTCATTCCTTCCTCAGGACAGATGTTCTCTCTTGTCAGGCAGGAACTAAGAGCATTATCATTTTTCCCATTACAAAGGTCCCTGGTCTACAGTTACTACTTAACTTTTTACTCAAAGTGTCTAAGTGATGAGCACAGTCAAGCTAAAGGCAGAAAAATTGTTCTCAACAGGTTGCTAGCTTGTGAGATAGATGTTTCTTTTCAAGACCTAAATAAAGGCTGTGCTCCTGAAAGCTTATTTTTAATTCTATCAGTTTGTCAGCTACCACCTCTCCCTACAAACTTTGCCTCAGAGCATAATGATAATGAGGTATTTTAACTTACGAGGTGACTCCCACAGTAAACAAAATACAGGAAAATGTCAGTGTCTTGAAACATGTGCCCAGAGCAACAACCTTCTGCACAGAATGAGCCAAGAAATCCTATTTCTTCCAATTAGATTGCAAAAGAAAGACAAAAGGGCAATGAGTAAATAGACTGTGTAGTCAGCATCACAGAAAGAATTAGGAGCAGGTCTACTGAACCAAGTTCAAGATCCTTGGCAAACGAGTCTCAGGACATTTCATCTACACATTAAGAAAGATACGGTAATCATGTCTCTAATGGAGTGCAGTTGGTTTCACTACTGAAGTCTTCCAGACAACCCAAAGCATTTTTCTGACAGTACCTTTGGCAAATAGAATGCCCTTTGGCAAAATAAGTTTGCTTTCATATTTTCATTCTATCAACAATATAAGGACATAATAGGAGACTTCATCTTACCTTATTGATGAATAGTGACTGACAGACGGGGTAGGTAAAGGTGTCATTACCTTCCTTTTAGCTCTACAGGGCCACGTTTCTGCACAGGACCTGATAATGTTCCGGTAGTCCCTTCTTCTACTACAGAACAGTAGGCACTGGTTATTTTTATCTTTTTTTTTTTTTTTTTAGAAGCTTCCACACTTTGATAGTGTCTTTAGATTTCATACTTCTGAAATGCAAAGATACTAGTGACTGAATTATTTAGTCACAGACGTATCTGACTGGTGACCACTAAACTCAAAATTATGAATGTTAATGTAACTACAGAAGGTTATAAGCTTATTTGTACAAAGAAATTAAATTTCAATTTCTTTTCCTGAGAGCTTACACTTGTGAATAAGAAGCATAGATAAGAGAAAAAATTGAAATGTACTTACATAGAACAATTTTTCTTTAAATACAGTAAACTGTTAGTGGAAGAGATCTGTATTCATTACGATCCTTAATTTTCCATTTAAAATGCTAGCAATTTATATTTTATACTCTTGAAATGAATATTTGGCAATAAATATGGAGGGTTTTTTTACTTTACAGTAATTTCCTGTAGTAATATGGTTCCTGTAGTAAAAGGGAGAAAAAGATTTAAAGTTTGTTCTTTTTGATTGTGCAGTCAGATGCACAAAACTGACTTTACTATACTACCAGAGCTGCTTCTTCAATCCCAGTATACTGTTCCATGAGTGAAACTGTACAAGCTTCAACCTATTCAAAGTAAAAAATCCCTGTGACACACTCAACACCCACAACCCAGACTGGCACTGACAAAGGAGAGTCATAAGCTAGATCTAACAGAGCTTCACTAACTTCATCAAGAGAAGACACTGCAGTTGAGGAAATTACTCATCATTTTGCTGATCCTTCCCTGGGACCTCTCCTCAGGCTGCCCATGGGTCCAATAGTCCCATTTCAGCCTAGCCCTTTCAGTCAGTCTCTGCTCCAGCAATGTTGTAGGACACCAGTCTCCAGCTCTATCTGTGGATTTATCAAGGAAATATTTCTCATTAAATGTTCTTTTTTAAAACAAAATATAAGTATATTAAGGTATTGAGATGCCTGTTTAAGATAATTTCAGATACAATAAGAGTTTGCAAACAGGAGACAGTATGGCCTTTCGCTTCATCCTCTTCTTTAGATGGCTTTGTTTTCATGCCATTAGCCAGATGCCATCTGGCTGCCCAGGACACTAATTCATGTACCATTTCTACATATATGAAGAATTCTCAAAAGAAATACTTAACACAAATGTAACAGATATGTATGCTCAAGATACATGAACTTCTGAGTTCATCTGCTTGTATGTAGGTGTGAAAAGGAAATGGGTTCCTTTGTGCCCAAACTCCAACCCAGTTATCTAATATAGTTGAGAGACCATTTCTTGTTAGACTGAGTACAAATTGTTTCTTTTTAAGAAACTCTAGTTCTTCAGTCCTAATACTTCCTCTTTTTTATTACCTTTTGTTGTGAATTGAAATATTGAAGTAGTGTCAGTTATGGAAGAGATGATGTAGAATTGAATAGCAGTGAATGAAAAACTGATACTTCATTCCTGCTGATGAGCACTGCGGGCTTGCAGGTCTTCTGTGCTCAGTAGTTAAACTCAGACTGTGCAGATGTTTTTCATTTCTGGGGAAGAGTAATTTAGATTAATTTCCTTCTTCCTCCCTCAGTCCACAGCTGCCAAAAAACCCTGAAGCTTTTATCAAACCTAGACATGCTATTGTAGGTTTCCATACAGCAGGTAAATAATTTATAATCTGAATTTAAAAAAAAAAATGTTTTCAGTGGAGTCTATGTTTCTATGTTTATGTTTACAATTATTTGTAGTGAGGAATGCTTCATTTTGTACCGTTATGAATGTCCTTTTAATGTACTCGTGTGAGATATGCGGTGATTTTTTATTTACAGGTAGATAGGACTGGAAAGAGATCTGAAGATATGTGGTATTCCTGATCCCCAGAAGGACAATCTTTATTATACCTGACAAGTTTTGAAAATCTGATTTTAAAGACCCCCCTGTTATGATGATTTCTGTTATGGATGTCTTGGCTCATTCTGTGTAGGTGATTTCCCTAGGCATACATTTTAAGGCACTAGAAATTTACTGACCAGCCTGTTTGGAGAACCTGTAAAGGCGATTTATCACAATGCTTAACTAAAGATTTCTTTGTGTAGAGTTAAGTACTTAATGTTTTATTAAGAAGCTGATAAAATGAAATATGATAACTTATGTAAACTATGCAACTGATTGTATTGATTATTTACAGAATTCTGTATCTGCAGTACGGTAATGTTAAACATACATGGATATTTAATTTTCTTCTTTTCCTTTAATATTTATTCTGCATCTAACTCTTGTTGACAGTTATTTGAAAGTTTTATTTATTTCATAGAATCATAAAATGGTTTGGGTTGTAAGGATCTTAAAGATCTTCTAGTTCCAACCTCCTTGCCGTGAGCAGGGACACCTTCCACTAGACCAGGTTGCTCAAAGCCCCATCCAACCTGGCCTTGAAGCCTTCCAGGGTTGGACCATCCATGACCTCTCTGGGCAACCTGTTCCAGTGCCTCACCACCCTTACAGGAAAAAATTTCCTCCTTACATCTAATCTAAATCTACCCTCTTTCAGTTTGAAACCATTATCCCGTATCCCATCACTACACTCTCTGATAAAGAGTCCCTCTTCCTCTTTCCTGTAGGCCCCCTTTAGGTACTGGAAAGCCACTTTAAGTTCTCCAGCCTTCTCTTCTCTAGTCTGAAAAACCACTACTGTATCAGCCTGTCCTCATAGCAGAGGTGTTCCAGCCACCTGATCATCCTCATGGACATTGTCTGGACCTGCTTGAGCAGGTATGTGCCTTTCTTATGCTGGGGGCCCCAGAGCTGGATGCAGTACTACAGGTAAGGTCTCACAAGAGTGGAGTAGAGGGTCAGAATCACCTCTCTTGATCTGCTGGCCGCAATTCTTTTGATGCAGCCCATGATACTATTCTCTGGCTCATATTTTTTTATTTATTTATTTATTTATTTATTTATTCATTAAAAATCATACAACCGTAGAACCTTCCCCTATATAACCAAGAATCCAAGTTTAGGAGAACACCCTGATGTTGATTTCATGCTGGAGTACCTGCTACAGGAGCTATCACCACCTTTCTTGCACATTCTTTCTGAATCTCATTTAGTAACTATTTTTGCCAACTAACTTCAGGTAGTTGACAAACTTCAGCCTGTATACATAGTCTGAGTTTATAAGGATTAAACAAAAATGCCAAAGTAGTAAAGTGTACATTGCTTCAAAAGACAGCTTTGCTTTCACTGAATACTTGATAGCACACCATGCATTCACAGGGCAGTACAACTCTTTCCACACAGTGAATCATTCGCTGTTTTGTAAGTGCTAGGGAAGCTCCATCTCATCAGTGAGGCTTCTGTGATACCTATGCATAGTAGATCTGTAGAATAATTCTTTAAAATTTGCTTTAGCTTAATCAGAATTTCTAAAATTTCATCGCTACATTTCTTTTAAATGTAATGTTTGCAGTAAATATACATTAAGCTTGTTATATCATAGTACTTAAAGATCACACAAGATGTAAATGGCCTTCTTCGCAATGACCCACGAAAAAAACCCAATCAACCCAATGAGCTGTGAGTCAATATTGTCTTTAAATACATTCCAGCATAACAGTTTATAAAAATTTAATACAAAGCTCTAAAGCATACTGATTCCTGACTGTAAGAGACAAAATTCTTCCCAGGTGAAATTCAAGCCTCTCTTGCACAGTATTAAAACAAAACATTTGTGTACATTACATTGTTGAAACTGAGGTACTTCTAATAACAGGCATAATTTCAGAAATGGAGTATGTCCAAAAATTGTATTTTAATCTCATCAATAATCTTATTTCCCATTGCAAGTAATCAAATCAAATGCTGCTGTCAGGTGCTGACTTGGGGGTAATGTGGACACCTGCTAAGATGGGAACAAAAAAGAAAAGACATCCAGTAGAAAAAAGCAAACAAAACAAAACAAAACACATGAATAATTTGGCAAAATTTTATTTAAATTTAATTAATCTAAATTACCTTTAAAACCTGGGAAATGCCAATGCAGAAAGATACTGAAAGTCATAGCTGACAGTATGTCCCTGACATCATGTGTCAGATAAAAAAAATCATTATGAGCTTGGTCTACACAGTTAATGAAGTATCACACCACTGAGCAGAATGGTATAAAACATTCTCATTCCAGTGTGAGTCATAATCTGCACTTGCTGAAACCTTGGGCTCAAATTCACCTGACAGTAACTGTATAAAAACTAGGTGCTCAAACCCTTTCCAAAGTCTTCAGAAAGATCTTTAAAGGGGAATTCATCCCATCTGCCTTACACATCTCAGGTAGGAAGAATTGCCCTTTATATATTCCCTTGTCTTTCCATTATTTATTAAGGAAACTTATATAATTGTCCTAAGCTAGGCATCCAAATTACGGTCAAGAGATGTAGGTAATGGCAAATCTCAGTGTGATTATCAATAAAAGCTAAAGTATTTTCCTGGAGATAATTTTTAAAAGTACTCGTTTCTTAATATAGCAAAAAACTATAGAGGTTTTTAAAATTTGAGATTTTTATATCTGTCTTAAACACAAGATATAATAAATAATTTCACTTTTCTTATTGTAGAGTATATATAATCTGTTTGTCTGAAATATTTTTTGAAGTTCATGACTATGAATTCAGGTTCCTACTAGCAATTCTTTTAACTCACATGTCTTCCTGTTAAATAGCCAAAGCTTATACCACCACATAGAGAGTGGCAGCTTCCATTGAAACACTCTGCTTATCATTACTTCTAACTTTGTCCAAGTGCAAACTGTAGCAGATTTCCTTACTGAGAATATATTACAGCATGATGTTGTTTCATTAATCTACTTATCCTTTTTCAGCCTTTTGAAAAAAGAAAAAAAAAAAAGAACATTTAGATATAGGATTAGAGGAAAAAACAAGTAAAAATAGGTTCCACGGTTCCTGTCTTTTGAAAGTAAGCTGTAGTCACGGGCTGTGTGGGATGAACAGGGTTTTTTTGCTGGTATTGGACTTCCTAGCTTACCTGGTAATGGTACCTCAGCAGAGCTGTCTTGCCTGTGTTTTCTCTAATCTTTCTACTGGTCTTTGAAGCAAGGAGGTGGAAGAGATGGCCAGAGCAGCCTGAGTACTCTTGCGTGGTGGGAAAAATAGGAAAGCAGGACTGCTTAGAGTAACGGAGACAGGAAAGAAGCCAGTAAAGCTGATTTTGGCCAAGTTAAAAATTCGTAAGTCACTAACAGAATAAAGATTAACTGAAATTTAAAAAAATTACTTACATGATCAGTTGCCATATAAGCCACAGATCTTCCTCTGGTTCATTGCTCTCTGTATCCTCAAAATGGGCCTGAGATCCACCTCTTCATTGCTGAAGAGGGTCTTGCTTCTTAAGCAGGACATGATGTAATTCAGGAGTATAATAATTAAAAAAGAAATAAATTGAAGAGTATCAGAAAACAAAAAGCAGTTGAAGCCTAAGCTTGTTCTGTTTCAACAGGGTAGTTATTATAACTAGGATTCCATACCTGGAAAGAGAGTATGTTTATTACGCAGCCTTCATTTTGTCTCCCTTCCTTAACCAATACATGGCTATTGAAAGATGAAAAAATAAGTGGTTGGAATTGAATTTGACTATTACTTTAATTCTGAGATTTTCTTCCTTTTCAAGTTTAGTTCTTTTGGATACATTCTTTTAATGGGAATTTTATACACAAATCAATATTTCCAAATGAGACACATACATACATTTTTAGGAAAATGCTACTGTCAGATCTGAGGAAAAATTCTATGCTCAAAAGTTTTTCCCCAAAATATCAATTGCTCTAATAAAAGATTTTATTTTTTCCCTTCAAATAATACATTGCATATATCTATGAAGTACTCTGGCTGTGACATTACTATCAATATGGGTGAGATTTGTCTGACTGGCTGACATATCTGGCATGAACCAAGAACTTCACATTGCCAAATATATGAGGTATTGTAACACAAGCCAAACATTAAACTTACCACTATCTCAAAAAATTTCAAACCTCTTCCTTTGAATATCTGAGAGACATACTTATTAAAAAAAAAATAATTAGACATGCAAGGTATAGTAAATAATTACTATAGGGATAAGAACGTCATGGTTTGAATAATTAAAATGTGTAAGAAGGAAAGGAATTCCTTCAGTTACTGCCAGCGCAGTCATTAAGTTGACTTACAATCTGCGTAATAGATGAAATGGATAGGGCAACACTCATCGTAAGAAAAGTCTTATTACGGTGTGGGTTTTTTTTGTGATCTAAAGCTTTTTATGATATATATATTAAGTAATATTGACCTGAACAAAACTCTACATTTTGATGTAACTTTGAGCTACATAATATGACAAAGTGAAGCCACTTAGATGTCTTAGGGAAAAGTTAGACTCTCTGCTTCCACTAAGTCCGTGGGAAGATCTCAGTATTTCAGTGGCTTTGTGAAACGGAGATCTGAAAGACCAGTACAAAGGAAAAAGATATTCTTTCCCTTAGTTTTAAATAGAACTGATAAAATTATGTCAAGATTGAATACCAACTGGAGATTTTGTGACAATAACTTGGAGGTCTTTAGATCAAAAGAGAACACTGTTTGCATATTGCTGAAAGACAAAACTTTGTCAAATGAGAGAGCGAAGTAATCACAGGAAAGTCTATTTTTTGCATCTTGTGTTCAATTACATCCCTACAGTTCAAATACTACAGTTATGGTGAAGGAATATAAAGCCAGATTATTGAGTTAAAAAATAACATTTAAGGGAAGCAAAACAAAAACATTCGCCAATCTGCGAGACTGTTCATGAGAGAAAAACTTTGTATATTCTAAGAATCGTTCATTGTGAAACTGATAATCTGAATGCTCAAAAAAAAGTTATTTTTTCTGTAAATATAATGATTCTTACAAGGCATTTTGATATTTCTCATAAAAATGTATCTTAAAGAAATGTTTCTTAAAGAAATTGCTTTAATTATACTTATCAATGGATATAATTTTTTTTTTTTTTTTTTTTTTAATATTGCATAACTGTAGAAGTAATCCTACAGAATGGAGATTAGGAATACCATTCTAGTTTCCACCTTTCTTTTTAATATAAATTTAATTTTATTATGCCTCCTAAAGTCTGTTTTGAAATTATTAATAAGTGAAATTCTTGATGAATACCGCAGGGTGGAACCCTTCTTGCCTTTCAAATGTATAAACCACTGAAGTCCTCGCTTAGGTTTTCTGATGTGGTTCATGTTTTGGTTTTGGGTTGTTTTTTTTTAAAGCAGCAATACCTACTTCAGCATTAATGCTAGAAGACTGAAAGTATTAGAAGGAGGGTTACAGTCTTAATTCTACTAACTAACAGCAGGAACCAATCCAAAAGAAACAGAAAAAGCTCTAGAAAGTCCATGCTGGTTACTAGAAACCACATTAGATACATTGAAGAAAAGTATATGAACAAGGGCATTTCTGCCACGTTAAACAGATCTACAGGCATAAATAACATATTGATGCTTTGATTTAGCTGTATTAAAACTGAAATTACATCATTCTTGCTTGTTACTTGATTTAAATATGTTTGAGGAATTTTACTAATAGTTTTTCTTCTTCCTCTGTTATTCCTATTTTCCTACCGCAGTCTCCAGGAGTTTGACATGCAAATTACAATGTCACATTCGCTGTAATTTAAAACCAGAACAGTAATGGGTACTGTATAATCTTTCTATGGATGATTGTACTTTAGTCTTCTGTGTATTATGATCCATTGACTAACAACCTGACATGCCAATTGTTTTATGCAATTGTTTTATGAGGCTATATGAAGATGACAGATGTTCCTTAAATCCCCACTCAGTGAGTGAATTCCTGTATACAAATGTTTATAATCAAATTATAATAAAATCATTAATATAGGTTAATTTATTAAGAATATAAGATATTCAGAAAAGATAATGTACTGGAGTAAGGTTATTGACCTGAACTAAATGTAAATAGTCCATGCAAGATGCTCCTAAGACAGCAGATAATTAATTTAGGACCATATCAGCAGATTATAATTTCAGGTTGACAGCATCAACAGATTTTGACCAAAAAAGACAAGCTGACATAAAAGACACCGCATAGAATATACTGAGATTTATATTCTGAAAAACATATTAATATCTAACAATACGTTTGAGGGAAAAAAATTAATCTGTATAATAATCTTTAAAAAAAGATAATCTGTAAAGTAACACATAAAATCAAATATAGTTAATTTAGTTATTATCTTTTAAAAACTCTTCCAAGCAGATTCTACAACTTTCTCTCTCCCTCGTTGCACATTCATTTCATGAATATGAATATTTTGTTACAGATTTTCTTCTGCAGATGTAAAGCCCCCCAAAAATTTAAGAAGGCAGTACCAGAGACTGTGTCGGCCATTTTTGTACTAAAATTGTGATTTAAAAGTATTGAACTATTTTATATAAGAATATGTGCCCCCAAAACTGTCCTGTTTAATATCCTTGTTAATGAAGTGATGGAATCCTTAATAATAAAGTTTGCAAATGGCATCAAAATGGGGTGGCTACCAGTCAATATATGCAAGGGCAGGGCTGCCAGACAGAAGGACACAGACAGGATAGAGGGATGGGCCAAAAAGAATTACAGAATCGTTTTGGCTGGAAGAGACCTTTAAGATCATCACATCCAACAGGAACATGATGATACCCAGCAAAGTCCAGGCAGAGAGGCAGTCATGTGAAGAGGCTATATGGGCTCTTGATTTGAACTAAGGGTTGAATTTTTGAACTCCTTCTGTGGTCTCTCTCCAAGCAGATGTCTGCTTGGTTGAGTACTGTTAAACTTAAGAACAAGCCTGCACATAGTATGCCTCACTTTTGAAACTGTGAATTTGATTCTGCAAAATTATATGCTACAGATAATTGCATCCACTTGAATAATCACAATATCAGTTGGTACGATTAACCAATCACCTCCCCACTTGCTTGATAAGAGTTACTAGGGATTTATGAGTTAGGAGACAGTGTTATTCAAAGAGTGCAAGGTCCATAGCCATGAAGGATGCATCTTCAGGATCTCAAACCTTACATGACATTTAGATAGCTGTTATAAAACTGGGTTGTTTGATTCACACCAACCCGCCCCCCCACCCCGACCCGCTATAACTCCAGTTTTTGCCCCTTTTCTTCAAATAAGAACCTGTTTTCAACTGTAAACTTCTAAATACACTAAGTTGGAGTAATGATATATTGATAGCAGGCAAATGCACAATCTGAGTTGAACACAGAAAGCCTGAGGAGCTGAGGTAATTTTTTAAGATTAAACACGTTTTTGGTTAAAAATACAAATATAGAGATTTCTATGGAAAAAACCACTTTTTCCCAATAATTTGTGAGGTTTGTGTTTTGGGGGATTTTTTTTTTTTTTTATGTTTACAATTATCTTTCATCCAAATCTTCCCTCAGTTACTTTATATGGAGATAGTTTAAAGTAATTTTTAGTATGAGAAAGCAGTATTTGTATTTTTTTCTTGAGACTGGACATTTTAAAATTTGTGTTATGCAAAATGCAATGCTAAATCTTTAAACAGAGGGATGACCTATCACACAGCTCTAATATATAACTCCTGGAAAGAGAAATCCTGATTACTTTACATTGATTAATAGTATAATTTTAGGGAAAACTAAGTATACTACACAATAGGTGGGGTTACTCTTAAAGAATTTTACAAATATTTATCAAGTCCTTTTTCAGTTCATTGCAAGTAAACCTCAACAAAAACTTTTCTGTAAAAAAAACCAAAAACAAACCAAAACCAAAACACAAACAACCAAATATTGCCAGTTCTTCATGCAAAAATCCATGCTTTAATTTTGTTGACAATCTGATTTCCCATAAACTTTATTAATATTTCCAAGTATTTGCAGGGTTAAGGCTTAATAAAAGGTAGCTAATAACTTTCTTAAATGGAAGGAAGATGAAAGGACAAAATAGTCAAGAATAGAAAAAAACCTGGTTTAAAATCTGAACTTGAATCATGGAGAAGGATTTTTGTTTGTGGGTTTTCTTGTGAGTTTGTGGGTTTGTGTCCTTTCTAGTGGCTTTATGTTTGTTTTGTTTCATTATTATTTTTTTATTGCATTGCCTTCTCTTTTTTTTTTTTGTTGTTTTCTCGTTTCCTATTTAGAAGCAAAATGTGTAAACATTATTCATATGAACATCCTTATTGAGGGCAAGACAGGGATTAGTGTTGCATATAATTACTCATGTACAATTGTAGTATCATAGTATTTAATTACAAAAATCATAGGAGTGAGCTATACTCTTTCAAGTTTTATAAAACAGCTGGTAGCTTTTTGTACAAGAAGCAGTAAATTAATTAAAACAATATCACATAATTTCTCAAATAGCATGTAGCACGTTAAAGAGCAACAATTCTGAATTTTAAACTGTTATTTACAGTGTCTTTAATGGCATTAAGTTATTTTCATTTCAGAATTCATTTTTTGTGCTTTTTTTAATCTACAATTTGATATGCTTTGGAATACGGTAAAAAAAAAGATTGGTATCTTTGATTCAGAGAAAGCACAGAAAAATTCTTTTTTTTTTTCTTTTTTTTTCCCCCCAAAATGAAAAATAAATATGCTGTTTCATCCTTGCTTTATAACTTGGGATGGGCTAGGTTTTTTTAAAAAGTTCTTAAATCATAGAATCATTGAATAATTTAGGTTGAAACAGACCTTTAAGATCCTTGAACCCAACTGTTAAACCTGCACTGCCAAGTCCAGCACTAAACCATACCACTAATCACCATATCTACACATCTTTTAAATACATACAAGGATGGTGACTCCACCACTTTCCTGGGCAGCCTGTTCTTATGTTTAACCATTTGGTGAAAAAATTTTTCCTAATGTCCAACCTAAACCTCCCTTGGTGCATCCTGAGGTAATTTCCTCCTGTCCTCTTGCTTTTTACTCGGGAGAAGAGATCGACCCCCACCTCACTACAAACTCCTTTAAGGTAGTTGTAGAGAATGATAAGGTCACTGGTGAGGCTCCTTTACTCCAAACTAAATTCAGTTCCCTCAGCCGTTCCTTGTAAGACTTGTTCTCTAGACCTTCCACCAGCTTTGTTGCCGTTCTTTGGATGTGCTCCAGCATCTCAATGGAATGTTTCCCTTGAAACATTAAAGGTCAGGTTGGATGGGTCTCTAAGCAACCTGACCTAGGTAAAGATGTCCCTGCTCACAGCAGGGCAGTTGAACTAGATGACCTTTAAAAGTCTCTTCCAACACAAAACATTCTATGATTCTGTAAGAAGGCTATTTATGAATAATTTGAATGTTAAAATCAGTATCTTAATTGATCTTGTTGGAATTTCACTACAGTGGATCCTAGTTTAAAGTTTTGTATCTACCAACCTTATTGCTCCCTTCCTGACTAACAACAAATTAAGGTTTATAGCTTAAGCTTAATGGAGCTATACTAATTCAGTCCCCAAGCTAGTTCAATTGTAGTCAATGCAAGCTGATATCTCTGTACAGTGCTGACATCCTCTAAAAATCTAGAAGTTAAAATCCTTTGAAAATCCCTGGGACATTCATAAAAAATCACGTAGACCTTCTAAAAATCCAACTATAGTTTCTGTTTTCCTGTTGTTCAGGATGACTGTAAGAAGCTTCTGATCTCTCTGTATTTACCTGCAATGTGTAGACAAGTATATTGTGGCCCCGTATTGTGTAGAAAAATTTCAGCAGAATCAGTAAAATTCAACACGGAGAGGAAAAAAGTTTTGCTTTATGAGCATTGGAGGCCACAAGACAAACAGATTGATCCCTGATGTAATGGGTTAAGATGGTGGCGGTGGGACTAAGCCCCCTGCAGTTTCCTTTGTCTTCCCTCTAAGCATGTGAAAACTTGTCTCGAGACCTTTGCGGGGGAAGGGGTGTCACAACCTCCTCGGTTTCTTATGGGAGCTGAGGCACATCAATCAAGTGCCTCTGTGTCTAAGCGTATAAAAAGCCGTAATCTGCAGCATTCCTCTGGGCACAGGCACATTTGATTTCTGCCCAGGACAAAGAGAAAGAGAAGAAAAACATTGACCAGAGACAGACTGCAGTTGCCTCAATTCCTGGAGCAGTAAAAAGATTTCTTTCGCAACACAGGTAGACCTTCTCGCTTTGGTTTTTGACTGAGTTTTAACCAGAAGGACGGGGCAACCCAGCTGTTAGCCCCTGGAGATCCGGTTTGTACCACGCTACACAGATGGGGAGAGCCAGAAGCCAGAGTGCAGCCCCTGGCAGACTGGTAAACTCAAGTCTCTACCAGCCACCTCGGAGAAGGACTAAGTTACTGCGAGGAAGCTTGCTCCAAAGGAGTTTCTTGGACTGAAACTTTTGAGGTTAAAAATACTGCGACTCTCCCACCACCACCCCACTTCAGACAGCAACCACATGGTGGGGGCTTTGTTTGATATACCAGGGAAGTGGCTTGAATGGGAGAACTTGTATAATTATCTGTATATAGTTATTCATGTATTTATTGACATCTTTTCTCTCTCTTTTATCATCGGTCCCATTTAAATTTAAATGATTGATTTATGGTTTTAATTGCTTTGCACATTAAACCAATTTTGTTCCACACCTTTAATTTAAAACCTGTTTTTCACTGGTTTTCTTTTCCTAAAGCCCAGACAAGCCCAGCCGAACTATTTCAAAACACTTTTCTGCAGCTCTCGGGTGAGTTTACATTCTCCCCGAGGCTACAGAAATCACAGACCTTTCGGGAGTCCTTTCCTTTCTAATTTCAACCTGCAACAACTGATATGCATCAAACCACTGATATGGAAAATATTTGCAGTCCATTTCATTGCTGAGACAAGAGCTGTTACTCTGATGCAATCAGTAATACTGTACCCTCCTTCTACAGGCAGAAAACATGAGCTAGGGATTAATTAGGCTTTAATTTTTTTCAGTGTAATTAATTTTTTCTCTAACTGCCTTTTTTCAGAAAGAAAATTTAGAATAATTCTCAGATATGGGAATTTTGTAATTTAATCAAGTATTGATACGTCATTTCACAGTGAATTCTAATTCTGTTTTCAGGTTATAAACTCAATAATCCATTTATCTGTTAGTTTTCTGGATGAAAATCTCCCTTTAGAATCATTCTCTATGTTTCAAAATGTCTGTTTTCCTTGAACACTACAGACAAAAACTGTAGTTTAAAACTTATTTGAACAAATTATTTGAGATCCACAGCAGTTTTTTATTTAAAAGAAACTTAGTCAACATTTATCTGAAATTTTTAATGAAATAAAATTTATCCACACTGAAAGGAGTTCAGCAATAAATAAACTGAAAAAGCAAATCTTTTTCTAATTTGTCCATGCAATTTATCACTGAAGAAAAGGTCAGTATTCTATGTACGTATCGAACCTCATTGAAAAATTATATTCATAATACTTTGGATAAACCAGAAATATGTTCAATACATAGCTGATAATATTTAGAATTATGAAGGTTAGTAGTTTGTACTGAAGTCATGAAACTCAGTGTTTGCTGCAAGTACCACATTCTGAGCACAGACTAAGACCGGAATACAGTGTCAAAGAGTAACACAATCTGGGTTTTGTTTAAGAGCATTATCTCTCCTCTCCTTTTCCCTTTATATTCTGTCTGCAGAAAATTTTAGTAAAGAACTCCTAGACAATACATGTGAAAATCCGAAGTTCTTATTGAATTATGGTCTGTTTAAGCTGCCTCTAGGCCATTATTGAGAGAGTGGAAAAACTACTCGAATTTTACAGTTAAGTTTTAGGATGGATTATTAGTATTTTCTTTTCCAGTGGCATCTTTGAGCTCTGAAATCACATCCTACCTTTCCTCAAGGTACAATGTCCAATAAGATATGATCATGTGATTTTGTTTGGTAGTGACTTAAGAATGACAAAATGATCCTTTGTACAGTGCTCTAGCTGCAAGTGATATAATGTTAAAATTAGTTTAGGCTTGAGATACCCTTTTGCTTTTCTGGAAAACAGGTAGCATTCTTTCTATTGCGAGAAACTTATTGCAGTCCTTTTTTTAGAGGACAAAACATAATGAAATACTTTTCAAGTTAAGTGTAAGTACATGTTCTAAAGAACTTTAAAAAAAAAAGAAGTTGTAAACTGTGTAAGATCTTTTGGATAACAGACACATGGAAGACTACAACTCAAATATTAAAATAAGTATTCTTCTTACAAAGCTGATATTTCTGATATTTTATGTAAACATTGGTCAGATAATCAAGCAATCTGGTGCAACCAAAGCTTAAACCACAAAAGAATGCCTCAACTTTGGTAACTACAATCAAATTGTAGATCCTCACAACCACAGCTTAGTTGCCACTTATTCCTGAAAGCTCCTGAGATAAACAGATGTCTTTTCCTTTTCAAGTGTTAAAATTCCCTCATGCCAAAACTATGTATCTTGATATGCCACAAGAACTTCTGTGTTTACAACATTAGACAGTCCATGGTCTAGGTTATATTTAAATTACCAATATACACAAGATAGATATGACGTCCCCTTTAAATGTCTCACTAGATGTAACTAAGTCGGGCAATGACTGTTTTAGCTAAATTAAACATAGTTCAGACCAAAGATTCTTTTTCTAGTGTCTGAAGAGATTTGAGCCCTCATCTGTCATCTGAGTATGACAGCATTCCATCTCTCTAACACACTGTAGACTGGAGTCAAACATAGTTTCTTGAAATTCCATGTCTTTGGAAATGCTATAGTGAAGGGAAAAGGAATTTTTTAAGGAAGAGCTTTGAGGTGTCAGCAAGGCGTATTCTGGGAACCAGCTCTGTGTTGTGAGTCTCTCAACATTTCTGAGAACAAAGCAGTTATGTAGTTACTTAAAACATTAATCTTAGATAGTTAAAGTAATTAAAACACACCCCCAGGTGTCATATTTACTAGTGGACAATTTGTTTGAGTCCCTCGGGGTGGGGGGGGATTTTCAATCCCATACTCATTTCCAGGCAGGTAACTCCTAGCAGGCATTGTACTAAAAATGTATTTAAGATTGGGAAATAACTTTTTTCCTCTCAGGCCAAATACTGAAATGTGATGCTCCGAGTATAGATAGCAGTCTCTTACATTTTTATTATTTGAAAGGATATCGGGAAGCCTGCAAAAAGATGACATTTTACTGCACTGAATACTATATGAAAATGTCAAACCATAAAAAGGATAGAATTTGAATTTCCATGAGAAATAACAGAATCTTCCAAATGCAATTCTTTCAAGGTTTGCAATCCTTACTGTTTAGACTGGGAAATTTCCTTTTCTTTAACTTTTAGTTGATATCACCAGCAAGCATAGTCAAATCCATGCATATTTAAAGCAACAGTTTGATCTCCAGTTTGATTTTTAAGTTATACTTTCTGTAATAAAACATAAAGGATTTAATTCAATGAGAAGAAATGGAGATTTTAAATATGGAAACAGTCTTTTCAGGGAATTTTGAATAGTATCCAGAGTAACCACAAATGAAACTCTCTACATTTAAATAATTCAGCATAGAGTTGAAAGTAGAGCTAACAGAGGAAAATTTCTATTACTGACATTTAAAGAACACTGACTTCTCTTCCTAAAATGAGTCACTGACAGTGGACTTAGTGAAATGCAGAAAAAAAGCACAAGGTGCTTTGTTTGTTTTGGGAGTTTTTAAGATCTGTTATATGTATTAATTATAAATTAGAGACACAGATCTGAACTGAAGGGTATGAATGTTTAAAAAGGTACAAATAATTGAAAAACCAAGAAGTCCTTTAGGACTTCATCTTTCTTTAAAAGGCCTGTTTCGCATTTGATTTTTGGAAAGCTGAATTTGTGTACTCACTGGAATGGTCTTTAAAATGCAGACTTGTGACTTCTGTTCAGAGCTGACTGACAAAATCTTATCTCTAATATACATGGGTTATTATTATCAGAATTATTTTAATTTTAGTTTTATAGATGATTTGGAGAAATTATCTGAAATATTGTTGAAAAAACCCTCAACTATCAAGCATTTGCTGGCTTTATTATTAATAAATTCACTCCTAGCCATTCAGGTACAGTTCAAAAAGATGTTTGAATCTCATGCTTTTACGTTAAAATATCCTCCCCAAAGTAATTTGCAAATTCTCTTTCTCTCCTTACTTATCATATAATCATAGAATACCAGGTTGGAAGGGACCTCAATGATCATCTGGTCCAAACTTCCTTTGCAAAAGCACAGTCTAGATAAGATGGCCCGGCACCCTGTCCAGCTGAATCTTAGAAGTGTCCAATGTTGAGGAATCCACCACTTCCCTGGGGAGATTATTCCAATGGCTGATTGTCCTTGTGAAAAAATTCTGTCTTGGGTCTGATCAGAATCTCCCCAGGAGTAACATGTAACCATTACCCCATGTCTTTTCGATGTAAAAATGGAGTCTCCATCTTCTTTGCAGCCACCCTTTAAATACTGAAACACAGTGATAAGGTCTCCCCTAAGCCTTCTTTTCTCAAGGATGAATAAACAGCATTCTCTTAGCCTTTCCTCACGTGGCAGCTTCCCAGTCCTTTGATCATCTTTGTGGCCGTTCTCTGGACCCTCTCCAACCTGTCCACATCTTTCTTTGTAAAATGAGAACCAAAACTGAACACTGTATTCCAGATGAGACCTGATAAGCACTGAGTAGAGTGGGGTAATGACTTCTTTATCTCTGCTGGTGATGCCCTTGTTGATGCACCCCACCATCCTATTGGCTTCCTTTGCCACAGCAGCACACCATTCACTCATATTGATCTTGGTATCCACCAGGACTCCCAGGTCCCTTTCCACAGAGCTGCTGTCCAGCCAGGTATATCGCAGTCTGTACTGCACCCCTGTTTTCCTAGGTGCAAGACCTTACACTTTTCCTTGCTGAATTTCATAATGTTCCTAGCCCAGTCTTCTAGCATATCCAGATCTTTCTGCAGCATGACTCTCCCTTCTGAAGTGTTCACCTCCCCACTCAGTTTGGTCTCATCAGCAAACTCCATCAGAGTACGCTTAATCCCATCATTCAGATCACTTACAAAGAATATACTTGTTCATCTGACGACAGGTAGATATAAATACTTGAACTTATACAGGTGTCGATATAAGCAATCAAGCTACCTAATAAAGAAATGCAGAAATTACTTAAATGGAAAAAGTATCTGCTTGCCAATTCAATCTACTTCCAAGGTCCTATTCCTACACAACACTGAACTGAAGTTAATCAGATTGTGTATAAAAAAGGTTGTCTATCTCAGCATAGTCATACAATGTTAATTTAAAATAACATAGAGAACAAAATGCTACATGCAACTATAATTACTAGGATAATTTATCTATTTTAAACAGAAATATTAATGAAACCTATATTAGGTGTACAAAATTAAATCATGTTTCTTGACAATAATTTTCAAGGCAACAAATCATTCTGAAAAAATAAATGAAAGACAACAAATCATAACTAGATATGCATTTGTAATAGAATTTAATATTTTTAAAAACGTTATTTATTTATTTACTTATTGACCAGCCTAAATAGCACCTTCAAATTCAGAGAAGGGGAAAATCTTTGAAAGATGAGAGATCTGGTTTTGCAGTATCTTCACAAAAAAACTTGTGCTTTGAAGCAATTTCTCTACAATATTCATCACTGCTGTGCTTGTAGTACGATGAAAGTAAGACTCTGTCATCTTATTTTTTTTATCTTACGGAGGCGTAAGGGGAAGCTTTGGCACAAAGGGGATGTAAAAATGTACTGTAGAAATCAGCTTTTGTTCTAAAGAATTTTGAAGAAAACTAGCACTGTATCCAATAGTTTTAGAGGAAAAAACTGGGCCAAAATAGAAAAAAACAAAAAAGATGGAAAGTATTATTTCAGTTTGGAGGTAGGGCAAGAGCAGCCAGGAGGTTTCTGGATATGAGAGTACAGACATGGTTAGGCAGTGATTTTTATGAGCTGCTCTCGTAAACTTCCCCACTCTTATTTTCATGAAATGGAATATTCTCTTCCCTCAGGGTTGAAAGCATTTCAGATTTGTTGATGTTCTGTCTTTAACTTTGCAGCCAAACCCAAATTGTTTTAATGGTAATGTATTTCTATTTAAAATAAATTTGCAGTAAGAAGTTGATTCTGGACTGCTTATGTGCAATCTAGTCATTTTGTAATTGTTTATATAGGTAATGTAGCCATAGGCAAGTTGTCAGTATTTATGTTGAAGATACAAATCCTGATTCTAAGGAATTTTTCCATCAGGATAAACAATAGCCTGGAGAAAAAGGCAAAAGAAGGAAACCGTATTTCTAAAAAATCAAATAAAAATGGGAAGGTAAAATCCAATACAAAGAGCCGTAAGGCATCTGCAGTTGGCACTTACTATGAAATTATCGGATATTGTGCGTACTCATACATCCACGCATACGTAAACACACTTGTATGTATATTAAAGTTTGTCTTGCCTTACAGTAGGAGAAATTTAAAAGCAGAAATATATGAAAATACTAATGGAACTGAACTTAATTAAGCTGTTTAAAATCCAGTTCCTGAAATCTATTCAATTAACTTCTTCAATAACACTCCTGAGATTTGCCTTAAACTTTTGTGGTACACTACTGAGAAGACACGTATATTGTTTTTTTCTGGATTTATTGCAGTTCAGCGACATGGTTATTTATTTATGGCTTAAGGGATAGCCCTATGTCAAATCAAGATATTAAGCAATGTTTCTGGTTAAGAAGGAAGCAAAGCGTAACCTATTGACCCATTATGTCAATGAAAATCTTTGCCGTCACTTCAGCAAGCAGTGGAATAAGGCATGTTCCCTGACACTTTGGAGGAATAAAATGTAATTCTGATGGCTTGATGTAGCAATACATGGTTGCTTACACACAGTCATCACAGGTTTTGCTGAGTGTAAACTTTAGATAACAGTTGCAATAACACAGTGATTTTGTAGTAATTATTTTTATATATCATAGCCAATTGTTCATTATCGCAGAAACTCTACAGATGAACAATTATTTTGAGATTCTTGCATTACAGTTTTATTTCATGGTCTCCTTTTTTCCATATCTGCTTCTGTTACTTGCAAAATGTCAAACAGTATATTCATATTTTAAAAGGTAGTGTTTCTTAAATGTTTACACTACCCTATCTTTTATTTTCAGTATTAAAAAATTAATAAAATATAGGTACATGAGTTCATAATGGAATTCATTCTGGGCATAATGAACAAATGTTAGCTTGCATGTTTCAGGTGTGAAAAGAGACAGTGATGGTCTGAAAATTCATAAAGAGCGAAGATTCTGCTTCTTTTCCTATACAAGAAGAAGGGATCTACGAGTAGCATAGCTTGTCCAAAGTAGCAGAGCAGAGAAGAAGCAAATTAAACGATTATTGATATTAGCAGAACATGCACCATCCTGGCTGAAATTCCAGTAAGGAAGGAACAGCTTCAACATAGTCATGAAAGATAGTGGAATAAAATTTTTTATTCATCATCTTACCCAAAATAAAGTAAAGCTCTAGAAATATGTTATAAATTCATCCATTCACGGGTTACAGACCATGGAATTGGGATCCTCTCCTTTATGCAAATTCAGTTTACCACTTTTTTTTTTTTTTTTTGGCAATTTTCTTATCCTCCGGGAGAGAGGAAATAAGGAAGAAGATTCATCTTCTTATGAAACTCCTCTCTCTGGAGACTACAATGTTTTCAGTTGCCTTCTTTGAATTATTTAGTTAGAGAACTAGCATTAAAAAAAAAGAACATCATTTGAAGAAATAAGCGCAGTATTCCTCTAAGTTTTAAGACTAAAACCTCTTTTCAACATAGGCCCAGCTCAGGCTTCATAACAGTAAAATGTATGGACATGAAATCTAATTCTTCAGCCTAGCAGAAGAGCATAAAAAAAGTAAATCCTTGACCTAGTAAAGACTTTTAAAGTTTCCAACCTAAATAGCCAACCTTGCCAATCCTCAAGTAGACAACTGAAAGGGCTAGGTATACCTAGCGTAGAAGTCCGATTCAGAATAAAGTACACGATAGGCAATATTTCTCTTACACATGTTAACTATCCAGCATTACAGATCTGCCTTGAACTATTCATCTTGGCTTCCTCTGTACTTAGTGAAATGAGGCAGGTCCCTCCAAACAAGTTGCAACACTTATTTTTGGACTAAATTAATGTTTCATGAAGGTCCCCTTCTCAACTAACCATAGAAAAAATCTCAATGTCTCATTTAAATTATCATCTAAGTTTTTGATATTTAGAAAACAATCTTAAATTCTTCCTCATGTCTGGTTCATTCCTAACATCTATGTATTATAAAATACCTAGGGAGCTATGGAAACGGGTACCAGAATCTTCTCCTATGTTAGTATCCCAGCCATTAGAGCAAACTTATGCTTTCTTTATATTATATTTGCAAACTTGACTTAATTCTCAGGAAGCAACAATGCAAAAGGATAAATCCCCCTTATCTAGCATGTGTCGTATCTATGTATTTAATTAAGCTGATTAAATAATAAAGAGTTAATCTTTGCCATAAAATCTGAAACACTAGGCCAAAAATTATGCTAACTAAGCAGAGAAACATTAAATTCTGAAGTTAGGTTGAACGAAATTAAGCTTTGTGACCAAAAAACCCCACTTAAATTAAGCATTTCAATGGTTTTGGGGTAACTCTGACAAGGAACTGTAACTGGCACATGTTTAAGTGTTAATATTTCCCTCAATTTTTTTTTTTTTTAAATAATATAACATTTTATAGTTGACATCTCTCAGCAACAGAAAATGCTGAGTATCATCAGCCTAAGAAATGAAAATATATTTTTCTGGTTCAGGATGTACTGGCAAAAGATGACCAGTCTGTTTTCAATGAATACTATCTATGTGTTAAGACAAAAACATATTTAACAGCTCACAATGGAAACAGAAATATAAAAGCATTTATTTGTATCCAGCTCCATATTTCTCTCTTCAGGACCCTGATTATTGATTTGCTGGGATAGAAGCCAAATGTTAGCGTACACTTCTATGAAGGATTTTGTTTGGAATTATCATTAAAAGCCTTCATATGGCACCATGGACCTCTGCCTATGTAAATACATGATGTCTACTTCCCAGAACGAAATATGTTTTATATACTTGCTAACACTAGTCTCAGCAAATAAACTGTCTTTGTAACTCTATCCAGAGTTTATGTGTGAATTCATTATATAGTGAAGAGTAAGTCCTAAACAGGTCAAACTAATGTTCCAAATTAATAAGATTAAATGTTAAAAAGATTAGAGAATGGTCACTGGAATCTGTGTTCAGAACATTGTATGAGAAATTTAGCTCAAGTTGGAATCGTAGCTGCAAAAACCTAATTTTATTAAAATAAAATAATATAGATCAAAGAAATGTAGAATTGTTTCAGTTGGAAGAGACCTTTAAGATCATCTAGTCCTACCATTAAACCAGTCACCACTAAACCATGACCATAAGCACAAAGTCTACAATTCTTTTAAATACATCCAAGGATGGTGACTCCACTGCTTCCCCGGGCAGCCTGTTCCAGTGCTTCACAACCATTTTGGTGAAGAAATTTTTCACAAAATCCAATCTAAACCTCCCCTGGTGCAACTTGAGGCCATTTCCTCTTGTCCTGTTGCTTGTTATGTGGGAGAATAGACTGAGCCCTACCTCACTACAGACTCCTTTCAGGCAATTGTAGAGAGCAACAAGGTCTCCTCTCAGCCTCCTTTCCTCCAGGCTAAACAAAACCAGTTCCCCCAGCTGCTTCTCATAGGACTTGTGCTCTAGACTCTTCATTGCCCTTCTCTGGACATTGTCCAGAACATCAATGTCCTTGTAGCGCGGGAGCCAAAACTGGAGATACACTGTATTTCAGTAATATGCCTTAGACCATCATGAAGATAAATGAACAATATCAGGACTGACGCACATACAACAAGACACAATATGGTTACATGAATATAATTCTGTGTTTGGCGAAGTATCCATGCCTACAGTTAAAGAATAAGGTTAGTTAACCTAACCTTCTGAATGGCCTTTCCTGATTTCTTGTACTAATGTTTTTCTTCATGATTCTGCAGGCATTGTGCAACAGAGACATTTGAGCTTTTGTTCAATTAATAGAAACAAATGTTTTTGTGTTTTTTTAATAAAGATATTGGTTCCACATACATTAGCAACAAAACAAGCTGGAAAAATGAGGTGTGCCATTGTCTCCTCCTATTTTGGTCTAGTTTGGAATTCTTCAAAAGAAAGTAAGAAATCTGGATGTCGGAGTCCAAATAACTAGAAATCCATACTTCTGAGATAGAATGATCTTATTCTTCTAGCATAAAAAAACAGTTTAAGACAACGCCTGACAAATGGAAGATCTGCCTCGTTTAAATTTATATAAGAACCCTGAATAAACTTGGACATTCATAAACACCTGATCCAAAAACTGAAACAATGTTGGTGACAATTGTGTCCTAGGAGTGGAACTACACCAAAGACCTTTCCAAATAGTCCATGGATCTTTTCCAATTTCAGCTTAGCAGGCTCCCACAATTGATGTATTTTCCTAAAGGCTGGCAAAACTCATACCCAGAACTGGTAAGTACTGGCCACAGTTTCCAAAAGTTCTGGAGCTCGTGGCTGAGCTCTCACACAGCAATGACCATGACCAATGTTTTCTATCACTCTGGAAAAGCAGTAGGGCCTATCCTCAGCCCTGTATACGGTGACCCAGACTTTCATCACCTACTCCATAAAGACAACTGGATATATCTCCTTCCATGTTCAGGAGCCACAATAACTCTCTGGTTTTTCCCCACCTCCATAATCCAGCATCCTGGGCCTTCTATGTGTGCCTTGCCAGTGCCTGGGCCCTCAAAACACCCATTTGAGTTTCAGTGTGAAAAAAACAGTCTATAGGCTCCTGACGACTTTTCTCACAGAATCATACAAAAAAATTTGGAAGGGAGCTCTGAAGTTCACACAGTACAACCTCCTGCTCAAAGCAGGCTGACTTCAATGTTAGATCAGGATGCTCAGGGACTTAGTCAGAGAAGGTTTTGTGGAAGAAAATTTCCAAGCATGAGGATTCCATAAACTCTTGGGTGACTTTTAGCAGAATCATTTAAACACAATGAAACTTTTAAAGTTTAAAATTGCCCATCAGAGGAAAACATTTTTGGAAGCTGTCCAGCAATAGAGTGAGCTCTTTCAGGAAGGGTAAGGACTATTACAATTTTTCAAGCTGTAATTTAAGAAAGAAATATTTTATTGTCTGGTGTCTTATATGAGCCCACAGCAAAAACAATATAGTGAAAAAAACCAACAAAAATAAAAAGAAAAAAAGAGGGGAACTGAAAAAAAGCAGAACACAAACTATGCAACTTTCTTTTAAGGGGATTTATAAATGAAATATATTTAAAAATTATTATCTTCTTTTTGAAAATAAAGCTAGACCTCCAGTTAATATAAAAATTAAAATTAATAAGATAATATAGACTGAATTAGAATAGTAGGAATAACAGAATTTAAGAAGCCACACAGTAGAGAATGGATGGAAATTTATCAGAATACATTGTCAGAGCATTCTTGAAGATCTGATTAGCAGTCATTTGTTTATATAAAAAAGCTGACAACTGAATTAGAAACTGCCACAATGGGACAAACCCATGTTTTTTACAGTTAAGACAATAGCTCAGGTTCCTGAATGTCGTGGTTTTCTGAAACTGCAGAAGATCTACCAAGGCTCTTTACAATTCTTCATTTCTTCCCTGCATTGTAATTTGGATTTAAAAGGTTCATTTTCTCTGTGGAGAGCCTTCCTTATTGCTGCAGTAGATCCTTTTGCCATCATAACCAGGAGAGCTGAGATATGACAATGAACAATGAATAAAATGAATAAGAGCTTACTACACCACAGACAATTTCTTAGTGGTGGTTTCCACTCCTGATATGCCAAAGACCTGGATTTTATCCACCTGCTCCGTTGGTCTTTCTAGTTATGTTGTTTCATTACTCATCTGTGAATTCAATAACTACTGATTCGCATGAGTATTCCTTTTGAATTTGTACTGCTTCAGCCCTCAGATACCTTTCAAGTTCCAAGTAAATTATACAGATATGTGGGCCGACAACTTACAGAACTCTTTTGGGATACACAGAGCAAAGCAGAACGGGAGATGAGGATTCAATTAACAAAGATTCATTAGAATGAGATAAGACATAATACCAGCACCTTCTAATAGCTCCCCAAGGATTTTCAAATATTGTCTTACAGCGATCTGAAGCTTTGGCTTCCGAAGGGTGTTCGCCACCTTGCCCTATTTATTCAAAGAGAAGATAGAGGGGATTACAAAAGAGAAATGGAAAAGATTTATAGACTGGCCCATCAGATTGTACCATATCGTAAATTTTCTAATGCTATAAAAAATATATCTTTAAAGATCTCCACAGACATCTATATCTCCCTTTTGGCAAGTACTCCCAGATATTAAATACAAACATTCTTTTACTATTACTATATACCTGTTGTGGATGTATATATATACACGGTTTGATTTGACAACAATTCAAATTTTTATTGCTAGTATAAAGTAAATCAAAGGGTTGGATTTTAGCAGCACGTAATGATTAACCAGTTTAAGAACTAGCAAGTGATTTACAAAAGTAAAACTGTGATTTGATTACAGATTTAAGAATGATAAGGTTCTACAAGGTACCTTAAATTTATGTATATACATACATATATATAAAAACACAAAACATACAGACACACACAAACAAATGAAATATTCGGAACCAATGAAATATGCCCACTGTCATCAAAGTAAATGTGTAAAGGCAGTAGCCTAAAAAGGTGGAGAGATGAGAGAAAGAGGCCAGCCTATAGTCAAAATTTCTGTCTTCGAGTTTCACAGTGCATCGGCATTACTCAAGGGACAGTGGTTGAGACTTGAGGAGGTGGTTCTCACCCAGGCCCTATGTTGACCTCATCAGCAGAAGATCCTGAGAGGTGTCCCAACTCAGGGGAGATACTGGATGCAGCCCGCTGCAATCCAGGAGAGCTCAAAGGGTCTCATTTTGGATTGTTATTTATAATGTCTGAGAAAATTGACTTTTATCAGATATTTTCCCATTTCAGCCTAACTCAAGTGATGTAATATTTTGGCTTGCACATGTCCAGAACTTGCTAGATTTTAAGGTTGTGGTATTTTTCCATTACTTGTGCATGCCCAGAACTTGCTGGATCTTGGGGACCTAGTATCCTCCATTTGGTGCATGACCAAGTACAAGTGTACAAGATTGTAAGAAGGTTGAGTGATCATCCAAGACAATAAGGAGAGGAGTAGGAGCCGGGTGTATCAAGGGAGCACCTCATTGCTCGTACCTGGTCCACTGCAGGAGGTATTTGTCATTCTTGTCCCCAAAGAATAGTGGAAGCAGAAGCCAGGTATGTTAAGGGAGCGTCCTAACACTCTTGTACACTAACATTCACAATTTACTTTTAACTTTTCCAGTGTATTGTTGTGTGACCCAGATATGGGTGTCGCATCTGGTATCGAACTGCCCATGAATGGGTTGTTTTCAGCCAAATTCTCAGGTGCTTCTCTGGTTTCTAACACATCAATAACCCTTGCGTCTTTGCTGCCGCATGGATCTCCATCCCCTACCTCCACTGAGATGGTATACTGAAGGGGATCAAGTGCACCCTCAGTAAGTTTGTAGATGACACCAAGTTGGGCGGGAGTATTGGTCTGCTTGAAGGGAGGAAGGCTTTACAGAGGGATTTGAACAGGCTGGATTGATAGACCGTGGCAAATGGGCTGAGATTCAACTAAGCCAAGTCCTGATATGGGTCACAACAACCCCAAGCAACCCTACAGGCTTGGAGAAGTGTGGCTGGAGAGCTGGAAATCTGCCCAGCAGAAAAAGACGTTGGGTTTGACAGCCAGCTGAACACAAGCCGGCAGTGTGCCCAGGTGGCCAAGAAGGCCAACAACACCTGGCTTGCATTAGAAATATTGTGGCCAGCAGAAGCAAGGAAGTGATTGTCCCCCTGTACTCAACACTGGTGAGGCCGCACCTTGACTACTGTGTTCAGTTTTGGGCTCCTCGCTACAAGAAGGATATTGAGGTGCTGGAGCGTGTCCAAAGAAGGGCAATGAAGCTGGTAAAGGATCTAGAGTACAAGTCTTATGAGGAGCAGCTGAAGGAACTGGTTTTGTTTAGCCTGGAGAAAAGGAGATTGAGGGGAGACCTTTGTTCTCTAGAACTGCCTGAAAGGAGATTGTAGGGAGGTAGGCGTTGGTCCCTTTTCCAGTGTGACAAGTGATAGGACAAGAGGAAATGGCCTCAGGTTGCATCAAGGGAGGTTTAGATTACATATTGTGAAAAATTTCTTCACCAAAATGGTTGTGAAGCACTGGAACAGGCTGCCCAGGGAAGTGGTGGAGTTCATCATCCCTGGAAGTATTTAAAAGACATGTATATGCGGTGCTTAGTAACACGGTTAAGTGGTGGATGTCGTGGTTTAGTGGTGGACTTGGCAGTGTTAGGCTTACAGTTGGGCTCGATGATCTTCAAGGTGTTTTCCAACTTAAACAACTGTATGATTCTGTGATTCTCCCACCTCTAGGTAGCAAATAACACAGAATGATGATGTTACTGCTCTGTTTAAAAATACAGATCCTCAATCCTTCTGTGTAGTGTTATAGTTTATGGTAAAGTGGCTAAATGTTCAGTTTGTTAAAATGAATGGCTTCTTTGACAGTGATATAGAGGAACGTATCTTTAAGATTGCTTTCTGAGGACCTCAATGAGAACTAACATAGTTACTGGTCTGAAGCTGGGCTACCTCATGGTAAGATATTTGTGAAGGGGAACAGGTCTGCAGGTAATCTGGAAGTACATCAGTCTTTAGAGAAAACTTGAAAATAATTCTGCAACTTAGACTTGTCACCAAAATGCTTCAGTAGGAATCACAATCTTTTCCTCTTCTGTTTCTAGGGTTGGAGGCACTCTTGATTTTGTGAAGTTGAAGAATTGGGTCCTCGGTATTTTTCAGTGTGTCCTTCCTTATATTATATTGTTCAAACATGTTGCATCAAAAAAATCTTTTTTTCAATCTTCATTTTGAATATGATTTTTGTGCTTGATGTGACATCTCAAAGGTGAATTGTGAACTTATGTAATAGTGAAAAAGAGGCATCTGGGAAAATTCTAATAGGAAATCATGTACATGAAATGACCAGATTTTTTCAACAGTAGTAGGCCTCCTTAGGTCATATATGTCACAAAGAGTTTTTTTACAAAATAGCACTCTGACATTTTCTAAAATAATTTGAGTTGAGGCACAAACTCTTTTACGGATAAACTCATAGCTCTAAAAAAGTTAGATGTTCGTGTCATTGAAAGTACAAAGAAATTTAAAATCTCTATCATGATGAGTGTGTACTCATATAATTCATAATTTCTGCAGAGATATACACTAGTGATCTATAAAACTGTTTCACATGTCCAAATATTCTTCATGATATGTCACATTAAAAAATGTCTCTGAAGCTTCAGACGTGGTGTGACTATTTCTCTGCACATTAACATATTATTTGGCTGCAACAGTATAGTAATACATTTTCTAGAGTACTTCAGTTAAGAAAAGCAGAAGCCATTTACCCACATCCTATAACATTTGCAGATCTATAACTAACTCATGAAGAAAATTACTCATAGTGTTCTTTTGCTTCAGGAATAAGGGGATGCAGATTCATGTAGGTGGGAAGTGAATCCCATTTATGTTTCATGCAGCTGTTTTATGTTCAGTATTGGACCTAAAGAAAGATTCATTACTCAAATTCTTGGAGTGTAGTAATACAATTATATATTGTAGTACAAATCAGATAAAAATAGGTCTAACTGAAATGGTTATAAAAGAATATTAAGTATTATACTAGAGAATCTGAAACAGAGAAAAAATAAAAGCAATGTAACTGAAAAAGAAAATAAATTCTGAGAAAAAAAAAGAACTTCAAACACCTTCTATTATGAGAATTAACAAGGAAGGTATTTTAATATAAAACCTTATTTTAATGTTAAGTTTGAAAAAGTACTCCCCCAAATAAACTCCTCTACCAAAAATTCTTCTGCTAGTCATTTGAAATTGCTGAACAATTCTTCCTGAAAACATTAGAAAGACATGGCTATGCAGGGGGAAAAAAAAAAAAAAAGCCACAAATGCAGTTTGCCATAGTGAAATATTAAGATAAGAAAACAAAGCCAGAAAACCATGAACAGCAACAGAATTGAAAATCTATCTATGTACAAAAATACAAGGCAAAAAGTCCATAAACATGGTAGCATTCAATGTGAGAGGGAAAGACTCAACACAGTGAGAAACAAAGAAAGCAATTTCTTCATTGGCTGTGCTTCAATGAAATTCAAGCACTGATATGTAAATAAATGATTGAAATTTGAGAATAAATTTACATGAATGAAAATATAGTAAATACAGTCAACATTAAATTACTCAACAAATTCCAGTTAATGTAAATATCGTATTTCATAACGCCTTTGATTCTAACAGAAAAATGAAAACAAAATTGGAAAATTTTGTGCATTGTCATATTCTCATTTTAGTAGCTCATCTTCTTTCAGTGCTTACATTCCCTACCAACCTAGCCTATAAAGGGGTAATTTTTTCCCAACACAATCACATGTCCACCATTCTTTCAGTTTGATTGTGCTTTCCATAAAATAAGAAAATTGCTAAAATGTTTTTTGCACTCAAGCTTGAAAAATGAATTTTTAGCTGTTATAATTTGAGACAATCTATAGCATAACAATAAAGGGTTTTGGGGAAGTGAAGCATCACCTAACACATTTCTCCAAAAATAATAGACAGGATGGAGAGCAGAAGGAATCTTGGCATCTTATGATGTTGGTTTTCTCAGCTCCAAGGAAATTAAACCCTTGGGAAAAGGGTCGCTATGACTTTTCCTGAAGTAGCTCTACAAAGCCCTACAGAACTCTAAGATAGGTGGCCTTGCATGGAAAATCCTTAGACTAGTAAATATAATGTATATCCTGCTGGTTCCTGGCTAAGCGTTTCCTATCTCTATAAGTTTTTGGTCAACATGACATAAATTTAAATACATTTCTTAAACTAGTCTTTGTCAAGTACCCTAACAGATACTGTCCTAAAATTAAGAATACTTTTATATCCAGTGGATAACCTGTGAGTAGTTTCTCACAAATGTAACACTTTGTTCCTTTGACGTCAGTATACGAGTTCAGTTCATTACGTCTGATACAAGAAATATTTACATCCACTTTGATTGCACTGGGAACAAGTCAAACAGGATCATTAAGAAAGAGCCTGCATCAATTGGAAAACCTAGGATTTTCAGGCCGTGTAAAAAGTAATTTCACGAAACAGTAAGTATCCTGCTCATAGACTCACTCTTGAAAGAAAGGAGCAATCCTTCAGGATTGTAATAGGATCCTACAGGACCCCTACAGGATTTTTCTCTGTCAACGAAGGAAGAGGGTCAGAACCAAGGTTCTACTTACCGCTTTTTTGGGTCCATTCATTTCTCCCCATCTTACTTCTGTGTAACCTGACAATCTGTCCTGAGTTTGTCTAGGATAGGGTTAATTTCTACAGCCAGGATAGCTGGACTAAACCAGCCAGTGGGATGTTCGATACCATACTGATGCATGCCCAGTATATAAAAGGGGAGCTAGTAGCCAGGGCACAGAGTTCCAAACAGCTGATCGTTGTGGCTAGGTAGCGGTAATCAGTGCGTTCTGTATCACTTGCTTTATCATTGTAATTTCCGTTGTTTTCTCTTTTGTCTTGTTAAGTAAAATTTCCTTATCTTAACTCAAGTGTGTTACTTTTACCTTTTTTTGTGTGTCCCTCACCTCGAAGAGGGAGGAGAGGGAGGGAGTGCCTGCATGGTACTTGGTTGCCAGCTAGGTTCAAACCACATCACCACCATACTGCTATTGGTTTTAACCTTTTTTTTTTGGATGAGACTAGTGGAAGTGGATCGATTAGTGATTAGTTGCAAAAAAAGAAGGGTAGCAATATATCCATTCTCTAGCTCTGTTAATATATACAGACAATTTCTTATAGCTTCAGAAAAGTTTACTGGTAAGTTTTCAGTCTGAGAATAGTAGACTGATTTAATAAGGTAATTTTAATTAGCTTCCCTCCCATTAGTGACATTATTAGAAACCTCTTGGCATTCCCCAATGGAATCATTTCATTATGTTAAAAGAAATATATTTACTAGAAAGAAGAATTTTTCTTTTAAGGAAAGCTCCATAGAAACTAATCAGAAAATCTGTTTATTTTTTTTGCAGAAAGTAATTGATGATATAGGAGAGAATTTATATGCCCGTGTAATAGTTATAATATCTTCCATAGAGTTTTGGATATTTGTTTTCTGATTACTCCCAAATGCCATATTCCATGTAATTTCTTCCAAATATCAAGTGGCCATAAATATGACATAGACAAAAAAAATTACATGGATGTAAAGCCATGCAGAAAACGCCCTGCTCCCTGAAAATCCAATAGCTCAAATATTTCCTAGATAGACTGATAATAATTATCAATGATTCATGACAAAAAAGGTCATATGTCTTACTAAAGAAGTTATAAGAAGAACCTTATCAAGAAAGGTACATTAAGATTTGCTCATCATATATTTGCTGTCACTGAGAGTGTACTTTTAAACAAAGTTTTTCAGAGAATAGTGTTGGAATTTCCAGGTAATATCTCCAGTGAGATATTTCTTACATAATCACTAAACAAGTACGAATTTCATAGAATATATAGACTTGTACACTTTAGCAAAAGCCTTTGCTGATACATGAAATCCCATTGATTTCATATTAAGAATTTCCGTGTCATAGATAATCAAATGTCCTAAAGTAACAGAATAAAGACATGACTCAGTCAGTGGGGAACATAACGACGGCAATGGCAGTGTAGGAGCCAAGGAGAGGTGTGCTACTGGACCTTGTACTAATGAACAAAGAAGTTCCAGCTGGGGATGTGAAAGCTGGGGGAAGCCTTGGCTGCAGTAACCATGAGATGGTTCTGTTCAGGATCCTGTGTGAAAGATTCAGGGCAATAAGTAGAATTAGAACCTTGGACTTCAGGAGAGCTAACTTTGGTCTCTTCGAAGACCTACTTGGAAGAATCCCAAGGGTTAGAACTCTAGAAGGTAGGGGTGCCCAAGAGAGGTGATCAATATTCAAGAACTACTTGTTCCAGGTTCAAGATTGGTGCATCCCTATGAGTAAATATCAAGTACAGGAGGCAGGAGACCTGCATGGATAAGCAAGGAGCTTCTGGAAAAACTCAGATGAAAAAAGGAAGTTTACAGAATGTAGGAAAAAGGACTGGCCACTTGGGAGGAATATAATAATGTTGTCAGAGTATGCAGGAATGCAACAAGGAAAGCAAAGGCCCACTTGGAATTAAATCTGGCAAGGCATGTCAAGGGCAACAAGAAGGGTTTCTTCAAGTACAAAATCAGTAACAAAAGGCAGACTAGGGAAAATGTGGGCCCACTGCTGAATGAGATTGGTGCTCTAGTGATGAAAGATACTGAGAAGGCAGCGTTATTTGAATGCCTTCTTTGATTCAGTCTTTACTGCTAAGTCCATCTCCCAGGAATCCCAGGCCTTGGAGGTAAGAGAGAAAGTCTAGAGAAAGGAAGACTTTCCTTTGGTTGAAGAGAATTGGGTTAGAGATCATTTAGGCAAGCTGGACACCCACAAATCCATGGGCCCCAGCAAGATGCACCCACGAGTGCTGAGGGAGCTGGCAGATGTTATTGCTAAGCCACTCTCTGTCATCTTTGAAACAGGAGAGGTGCCTGAGGACTGGAGGAAAGCCAACATCACTCCAATCTTGAAAAACAGCAAGAAGGAGGACCCAGGAAAGGACAAGCCAGCCAGCCTCACCCCCACCCCTGGAAAGGTAATGAATCAGCTCATTCTGGAGGTTGTTTAAGCACATGGAGGAAAACAGGATTATCACAAGTGGTCAACATGAATTCACCAAGGGGAAATCATGCTTGACCAATCTGATAGCCTTCTATGATGGCATGACTGGCTTGAGGGACAGCAGTGGATGTCGTCTACTTCAACTTCAGCAAGGCTTTTGACACTGTGTCACATAACACCCTCATAGGTAAGCTTAGGAAGCATGGGTTAGATGAGTGGACGGTGAAGTGCAGTGAGAACTGCCTGAATGACAGAGCTCAGAGGGTTGTGATCAGTGGAGCAGAGTCTAGCTGCAGGCCTGTAGCTGGTGGTGCTTCCCAGGGGTCAGTTCTGGAAAGCATCTCTGCGGAGAAGGGCATGGAAGTCCTGGTGGGTATCAAGTTAACCATGAGCCAGCAATGTGCACTTGTGACCAAGAAGGCCAATGTTATCCTGGGGTGTGTTAAGAGGAGTGTGGCCAGTAGGTCAAGGGATGTTTTCCTCCCCTTCTACTCTGCCATAGTGAGGACACATCTGGAGTATCGTGTCAGGTTTTGGACTCCCCAGTTCAAGAAAGACAAGGAACTACTGCAGAAAATCCAGTGGAGGACTACAAAGAGGATTAGGGGACTGGAGCATCTTTCCTATGAGGAAAGGCTGAGAGACCCAGGTCTGAGAAGACTGAGAGGGAATCTTATCAATGCTTACAAATATCTAAAGGGTTGATGTCAAGAGGATGGGCCAGACTCATTTCAGTGGCGCCCAGTGACAGGACAAGGGGCAATAAACAGAAACTGGAACACAGGAAGTTCCATCTGAACATGAGGAGAAACTTCTGTACTTTGAGGATGGCAGAGCACTGGAACTGACTGCCCAGAGAGGTTGTGGAGTCTTCCTCTCTGAGACTTTCAAAACGTACTTGGATGTAACCCTGTGCAACCTGCTCTAGGTGAATCTGTTTTAGCAGGAGGCTTGGACTAGATCACAGAATCACAGTTGGAAGAGACTCTTAAGATCATCAAGTCCAACTGTTGATGATCTCCAGAGGCCCCTTCCAACGCCTACCATTCTGTTATTCTGAGATCTGTAACCCTAAGTGCCCTGCACTGGAACCAACAACCCAAAATTTTCTTATATAATCTGCATAGTCTAAAGAAATAGCAATTTAATAAATTCCTGAATTAAATTAAAAGTTAATTAAAAAAAATAGAAAATCCTTATAAACTAGACCAAAGTCTATACAAAAAGCCTTCAACTTTCACCAAAGCTTGTGAAATAACTATTTTAAAAGAGGTAGGATACAAACTTAAGGCTTATAATAAAGGAAATTCAACCATATTTTGCTAAAATTTTGTTTGCAACTAGGTATGTTGGTGGGACACAGTCAAAATAAAGAAAAATAATAAAATAAGGTGAAAATGACCAAATATATCAACATAGATCTTCCTGTATGGATTGTCAGTTATTTTTTCTAGAATACGGCTTATTTGCCAAAGGTCATACAAATGTAGAATATTTTTAATCAGCACATAAATACTGTAGTAAAGTGTTGAAGTTGTTATAGGCCATGCCAGAGGGCAGCAAGAGGGGAAACGAGTCAGGAGCAGAGGTGTCCAGTCAGGAGCAAGAGGAGACAGAGGTCAGACAAGCTACCTGCAGCATAGATCTGATGTCCATCCAGAAGACAAGGCTGGAGTCTGGCTCTCTAAGGACTGGTAGTGCCCTCAGAACCCTATCAGGCATATATCAGAAAGTAAAATAACACAAAGTTAAAAGGACATGTTGTTCTATAGGGACATTTACATATAGTGAGCTACCTTAAATTAAAGACAAATAGAGCTGCTCATCTTCATTAAATGCTCATAGAATCTCCGTGCTATTCTTGTAAGTTTCCTCATAGGTACTGCCAAATCCAGGTAACACTGCTGAATCCATCTCTTCAAGCCATTCCTTTTCCTAATGTGAGTCTCTATCAAGCCATCTTAACCATGATTTCTGTAGTATTCTTTTTAACTGATGTAACTGTTACCCTGAGTTCAGGAAAAATATCTTTACTGACTTTGTGAAACTTATACCCAAGTAATCTTTTGACTGGTATTGTCAAAATACAATATCCTCCCACATGGAGGAAGAATAAAGGAGGAGGAGAGGTGAGCACTTGAAGGATATGTAATGGTGAAACATTAAGACTACAAGGAAGAATAAAGATGATACTCATGTGTCCATGAAATGGTATCCATCATCTCACATTTCTCTCTTCCGCATATAAGAAAAAAACAGTAGATGAAGGTGAACAAACAAGGTCATTAAGCAAGATCATTCTCTCATTCAGAATGAAATGTGTGCTGCTTACCTATTTCTCTAGATTTTGGAGTATGAGCATACTCCATTCTCCTTTGCTATTCATCAGTAATTACAACTTGCATTTTGAAACTATCTAGTTTTTAGATGATATCCACCTGTTAATTAACTAGTATAAAAAAAAATTTTTAGATTGCAGAATGCTAATACTTATCACTCAGGCAGCCGAAATTTTTACTGTTCTTCAGGACTCACATTTCTCTTGAGATAGGCAGATTTTGCTAAAATGAAATTGTGTTCATTTCATAAGAGTAGCATCAACTAATTCATAGTATTTGTTCAGCTTTTGAGGGGGCAATGAAATAACAATGTATTCCTACAAATGATACTGAGTTTGGTCTCAAATTCCTGTATCATATTTGCACATGAGACTAAGTTTCATCTCTTAAGGCGAGGTCAGTTGTGGCTCTAGTGATGTACTAGGCTTGCGCAGATATATAATTTAAAATGTCACGTTGTTGTCAAACTCAATGCATTAGAACTACTTTTTCACAGTGTCAAAAATTCCATTTCCTACCTCTCTTGATAATCTAAAGCATTTATGAAGACACTTTTAAATTTGGATCTGGAAGAGTTTGTCCAAAATATGACCCAATAATAACTTTCAAATCATTACTATTCACAGAGCCGGAAAGAGAAACTTCAGACTGGGTGTCATAGCCCTTATTTTGCTTTCCTCGATCACTGTAATAAACTTCAGAGGCGCATTGCTTTTGTATATCTTAACCATATCAAACCTCAAGACTGAACACTGTTTTTCTTAAGACAAAAATAGAATAATTCTGAAAATATTTCCCTCCCGCCCCCAAATTTAATAGAGGAAATTATTCCAAAGAATGCTTAATGTTTAAAAACATGCTGTTAAAATATTAACAGGGTGACTTACTGACCTAATTTTTAATCACAGCTTAGTGGGCATTTGTTTCCTGCACGTGGTTGTTGAGATAATTCAAAGTTTCATTCTGCTTCAGACACCAACTGTTTGTTAGCAACTCCACCTTTAGTCTTTGAAGCTCAGTAACCTTAATTTTATGTGTATTTTTACTGCTTCACCTTCTCCACGTGTTTTTTTGTATCATCACTGTGTGGTTAGTGGAGACTTGCTGCATAGGTGCGGATACAGGCTTGCAGTGCAGAAATTGGTTTAACAGAAGTTTCACATGTATAGGAAATCTTCTTTATGTTTTTCTCTTTAACCTTGATACACTATTGATGTATGTTTGTGTTTATTTTTAATCACATGATTATACTTCTGGGAACATAATGAGAGATGAAAAGTCCTGAGTTTTCATGAAGTTCTTCTCCTGCACTTTTTCATTCTCTATAGCCAATCCTGATGCTTATGACAAGACTGAGTGGATGTAGGGATCTTTTTAGACTTAGCCTTGTGTTTGGAACTTGTATTTATGTGGCCAAAAATATATTGTTTTATTCTTTGACAGACATTAGGTTCATGTAATTATACCTTTTTTTTTTTTTTTTTTTGACTCTTACTGTCTTGAATTTGTGTGTAATGCTCCTGTATGCTACATCTGGAAGCCCTTTTTTCTGTATACTAATAATCTCATTAAGCACAAATTCAGTCAAAAAGCATTCCCTCTCCTGAATTCTTTACTATCAATATTGTGGCCTTGGCTTCTAAACAGTTGTGTCCTGCTGGGTCATCAGCAACTCTTACATCCTGTATTTTGCAGTTATGCTTGAAAATCATATTTCAAATGGAGGAGAAATTAACCACAGATATCTCATTATATGCTGAATGTCACTCAAATGAAAAATATGATTCTTTAATTTTGATAAAAAATTTCGAATTCACTTTCCTAACTGTTTTTAACCCAATTCTAATCTTTTTTCATAATTTCTACAAACAGACTTCACACCCACAGAAGTGCACTTCATTGCGCAAGGAGGTTATTAATAATCCATATAACTTGGCAAGACATGAATCACGTAATTGCACTCTCTTTTCCTTCTGGAACATGGTGGCTCCTTACAAACTGAACACTAGAAATGATCCTTTGTTGATGCCTTTGATCCTTGAACTATACTCAGGCATTGTATCACAAAATATTAGTTGTTCTCTGTTGAAAGCTTTCCAGAAACTATGTTAATAGCAGCAGAATGGACAAACACAGCAGGGGTCAGGTTCACGCCCTGATGATACTGTGTTACTCATATAGGTGCACACTTTGAATCCAGACACTGACTTGATTTAATATTTCATAAGCAGTGAAAACAATAAATAATAAAACGATAAGGAATAGTCTGTTTGAATGAAGGAAGGTAGTTGAAGGCTTAAACTGGACAAATATGAAAAAAATAGCAACACAAACGGAAACATTTATGAAGATAGAAAGATGATTTCAGATACAAGCAGGCTACTGTTCTAGAAAATGCATTTCAGAGGAAAGAAAAATTACTGTTTTCAATATAGAACTAATGAAGCAAAATATAATGGCTTGTGATATGCTGGTCAAACTGGATGATTTAATAATTTCTTATGGATTTTGGTGTTATGAACTGACAAATCTATGAGTAAATTAAATACTTGATAAATTGATGGTAAACTGTCTCATTTCAACGTACAGATATATTCTCTGCAATTTGCAGTTTTCTCAAGGTTGGGCCTCCAAGGCCAAGTGCATTGTATTGCTGTAGAAGCTTTTAACGTTTTATACTGTCATACTTTTGCAATTTTTTTTTTCCAGTTTATTCTTTCCTCTCTCCATTACTAGAACAATGTGTTGAAAGATGTGTGAAGGTTTGTATGTGTGTGCATATATATATATATATGCATAAGGATAAATGCACTGGGTAGTAAAAATCATTCAAAACTGATTAGCCTAAAATGTTTGAGAAACTGTTTAAAATGATGCTAAAGCATTTCTTGCAGTTTGTAAAATGCAGAATAGAATGAAGAGAAATGTAACATTTGAAGTGTGGAATACTACAAAATCAGTTTAGTCACATAGCATCGATACTAATTTTCAGGCCACTATACTAAAACAAGCAAACATGTTCTGTGTAATTGGTCATTCCACTGTAGTATATTTTACATGTTTCGCTTGTCATTTTTTGCAAAACCAGACATCTTAACCTTCAGTATTTCCTCAAAAGAATGCCAGATAAAAATCCCTATTATCTCAAGTACTATTACACAAATTGTGATAGCCAATCTGCAAAAACAGTGTTGTTTTGTTCCAGAGTATTAGGCATTTTTGAGCATATTTGTTTTCATTTTTGTATAATGAACGAAATCAGAAAATGGAAAAAGCAATTCAACTTTTTCCTGCTGATGAAAGACACAATATTCTGGTGGTTTTCCTTATGTCATTATAATTTTCTCAAGGAGGGACTCCCACTCTGACCAGTATGCTATTACTGAGCTGTTGCTCCTACAGAGGCCGAAGTATCAGATCAGCACTTTTATCTCAATGGAATATCATGAAGAAATTCAGAGATAAATGCTCATCCAGCAATGTCCTGCTCTAATCTTTGATATGCAGGTACTAGTCACTCTCGCTTAGTCCTGCCTCTCAAACACCTGGGCAGGTTCTTCTGAAATAAGATAGCACATGAGCTTTCTTTGGCCTGAGTACTGCTGAGAACCGGGTGATCTCTGGAAGTTTCCTAGATGCCTGTTTGTGATCTCACCAGCATAAGCAGCACCTTTTACTGTGAGAGCATCTGAAGAAAGAGGAATAATGTTTATTTGCAGTAATCAAGTAATACTAGAACAATACAAACAATTTTAGGTTGAAAATTTGGAAATTTGGTCCAGATTCTTTGCTGAAATCAAGACCAAATATGCTTTTTAGCTCAAACATTCAATTTGTTCGACATGACAAAAGATTGAGGGAGTGGGAAGTGTTGACAGACTTGTTTTGCTTAGCTAATACTGAAGCAAATTTTGAAGTAACAGTTTTTCTTGAGGATAAGCAAAATAATTTTACATCATATTTAAATTATTTTACTCACAATCTTTTTTTAAAATCTTTTTTTTCTAGTCATTGTAAACACTTTGGCCAAGACATCTCATTTACCCATCTCAGTGATATTATCACAAAATCACAGAATCACAGAATCATTTTGTTGGAAGACACCTTTAAGATGATCGAATCCAATCACTCACACTGTACCATATCGCTCACATCTACACGTCTTTTAAACACTTCCAAGGATTCAGACTCAACCACCTCTCTGGGCAGCCTATTCCAATGCCTGACAACCCTCTCTGAAAAGAAATTTTTCCTAATATCCAACCTAAATCTCCCCTGGTTCAACATGAGGCCGTTAACTCTTGTGTATAAAGCTCCTGTACGCTACATTTGATCTCCTTCCCACCCTTCTTGCAGATGGGTGTCACATTTGCTAACCTCCAGTTGACTGGTTTCTCTTCAGTCAGGCAGGACTACTGATAAATGATGGAAAGTGGTTTAGTAAGCACTTCTGCCAGCTGCCTCAGTACCCTTGGGTGGATCCCATCTGGCCCATAGACTTGTGCACATCTAAGTGGTGCAATAGGTCACTGACTGTTTCCTCTTGGATTACGGGGGCTTCATTCTGCTCCCCATCTCTCTTCCAGTCCAAGGGGCTAGGCACTCAGTGAACTGGTCTTAGTATTAAAGACTGAGGCAAAAAAAACATTCAGTACCTCAGCCTTTTCCTCATCCTTGGTCACTATGTTTCCCGCTGCATCCAGCAAAGGATGGAGATTCTCCTTAGCCCTCCTTTAGCTGTTCATGTATTTATAGAAACATTTTTTATTGTTTTTTATGGCAGTGACCAGACTAAGTTCTAGCCGTTCTTTGGCCCTTCTATTTCATGGTTTTCCTGCTGCTCAATGGCTTCCAACTCCTCCTCTTTGTTGCCCATGCTGCAGGCATTGGTGCAAATGTACTTCAGCTGGACTACTGATCCCTTGGCCTTTTTGGGGGGAGAATGCGTTATTCCTACCCGACCGTTCCCAGACGCTACCACGATTCATAGCACACCAGTATCCCTTGTGACTATACTATCACCTGGCACATTGTTCTCAGTATCCACTGGTGTGGCAGGCCAAAGGAGCTCATTAACATGCCATCTCACAAATGACGTGCCACTCTCAGGCTTAGCTCCAGGGAGCCTAATTTTACTCCTTTACCCCTTCAGATCTAGTTTAACGCTCTTTTAATGAGCCCTTCCAAGTCATGAACAAATATCCATGAGCAAAGACCCTCCCTGGTAATATCCATCATTTGAAGCCACAGTCTATTTCACCTTCTAACACATCTCATTGTCTGAAAGATTATGTGAGTTTTTTTCCTTTTTGACACTTCTGACTCGATTTGCTTTTTCAAAGTCCTTACTTGACATTTTATCCTAAAATAATGAAACATTCAAGGTTTTACAGTTTTTCAAGGATTTTTAATCAGTATTAACTATTTCTGTGTTTTGGAAGGAATGCCAGCAAAGAAAGATGATGGCGAAAAAATACTGTAATGAAATAAAGCTAAATTTTAACTCCTACAGTTGCAAGCCTTAATTGAAAGAGTTCAAAAGGTAAGAGCAACTGAATAGCAGGTTTTTTGGCACAGCATGAAAAATCCAGATATTTTTCGGATTTATAAATGTTTTATTGATAGATAATTTGATTGGCTAGCTTTCTGTAAATACTTCAAATCCCTTTATTATTAATCTCTTTCAAATGTATATTCTGAATTATTTATAATATTTGTTACTTTTGAACTGCTCCATCATTTTTCAGAAATAAGATTAGCTGTCGACTACATATAAACTAAACAAGAACAAGCAGGCACTGCTAACAATTCCATCATTTTATTCCTGAATTTATTTGTTTTCAAGATATCACTGAAATTTTAAGGTAACAGACAATTAAAACACTGAAATTGTACATAGATGTAGCTATAAATGATATAAAAAAACTATCTCTCTCCATATACTTCCTTTAAAGTGTTGTAAATAAGAAACAAGTTTTAAGTGACGCATTTTTTCCATGAAAGAAATGCTTCTTTCATCATATAGCAAGCACCAAAATCTCAATTACTATTAGAAAATTTCAGCCACCCTCTAGCCTTTTGTACCCCAGCTCCCAGCGACTTCCAGTTAATGGCAACCATGAGATTAGCTATGTGGTGGAGTACTGGTGAAAGACCAAACAAGGTAAGTTGTCATCTGAAGTACTTTTCTAACACTTCAAGGCACTGATAAACCTTGTAAATACCTGCTTACATATTCCTTTAGATGTGTCCTCAATTTTAGAATGAAAATTGTTTCTACTGAAAACAAAAAAGTCCTCCATTCTTCAATGGAAAGGTTTGGTTTTGATTCTCTGTGCGTAAAAGAAAAGTGTACATAGCATGTCATTGAATGTGAAGTTAGTTCTCAGTCTGTTTTTCAAGTCACTTCCACATACTCATTCACCTTTCTTCCTTTGAAAGAAAATTGTAAATTAGGAAACATATCTACAGTTTTTGCATTTTTAAAGAAAATATACTTGAAATCTACCTTTAAATTCCCTATTAATAAATCTGAATCAAAATGTTACCATCGTATTAAGTTTACCCTAGAAATTTCATCTTATTTGTTCTATATTTTTTTTTAGGCTTTTTTGCAGGCAGATGATTTTTAACATTTGAAATTAGTATTAAGTGCAGAGAAGGTTCCTTGGACAATTTTATTTGCTAATATAACTAAAAGAGTGGTGCAGCTGAGGCTGAGGTATCAACCAAAAAGCATGCCTTACCCCTCATGAAGGTTAGCCAACAACGTGTATTCCATTGACAACTTGTGAGCAAAATGTTCACCCTCTAATGTATCTCTGTGTTGTTCATTATTTTGTAAAACTTTCTGGATGTGAAGTGTCCATGATAATAAAACAAAATCCTCTGCTAATACCTTTCACAGGTACCTTCTGTACCTTTTAAAAGATGCGTGCACATGTGTGTGTATAATAATGCTAATTATACGCCAGTGATCAGAGAGGCTGACAGAGTATCCATTTGCAAAACTCATAGTGAATTGGCTTAGATCACTTAATTTTTATTTCTATTTTCTGATTCCTTTATGGTTGGAAAATTGCGGTGATAAATAATAACTCTCTCTTGTTCTCTATTTCTCCCCTGCTCCTCTTTCTTTGTGCATAATCAGAGAATAGCACTTTCAATAAATCAAGACACAATCAGAGTGAATTATTGCTAATTTTTTTTGTGCTTTTTCTAGTCTGCAGAGAAAGCAGATGGCTAACACTTGTGGTCCTATGGTCTTCTTTTGCCTATTCATTGATGCAGGAGAAAGAAATCAGCAAAGTACTAGCAGTCAGGAACCCTGAAGCAAAAAGTGCTTCCAGGAGAGTGAGTCACAGCACCTGAGGGAAGCAAGCAGAGTGCTCATCATCTCTCTCATTTATTACCTGAGAGATACTGATGGCAGATGGAGTGAGAGAACATAACTCTCCTGTAGGGCTAGATAAGGAAGCAAGATCATTGATTGCTATGTACAAAAGCACGATAAAGACACCAGTGGAAAAACTGCCTGGAATCAAAATAAGGAAATGCATAAAACAACAACAATATCAACCATAAGACCAATGACAATAATAAACAACCAGCCATCATAGAGTTGTGCAACTTCAACATGTCTGCTCTTTTTTTCTCGTAATATGCCAGTTCCTTACAAACACAATGCTTATGAAACATTTTGTGGTTTTAACTGACTATTTTCTTCAGATTAGAATAGATCACCAGCTCTCCCACCACAACTTTAACATTGCTCTCCCGTTAGATTCCAGGGTGTCGGAGAAAAACAGGTGTTCAGCAATCTGTGGCACATGGAGTTTCTACTCTGGGTTTAATTTACTTCCCTTCCCTTCTCTGTAAACTGTTGTGATGTACACTATCTGCTTTCTTTTTCAGTAAAGATAGAATAATTACAAAATTTTTTCTTTGTTTCCTTTTCCTTTTCCTTTTCCTTTTCATTTTCATTTTCATTTTCTTTTTGTTTTTTAAACTCTTGAAATGTTAACAATGCAATAGGTGAGTTGAATGAAGACAAGTAATGCCATAACCAAGGCAAAATAGGAAGCTGTGAGCTTTTAGAAGGAATAACAACTTCCTTCAGAATCAGGAAACATGAAGTAACACATTTTGGACTAAAATAGGTTTCCTACCTTGACTGTCGAGACTGGTCAGCTCAAAAGCTTTTATCCAGCATTAACACTGGGTATGTGAATATTCCCTTATAGCTTCTTCTTTATCTTCAGAGAAAAGACCTATGCATATAAGAGAAAATGCATATTTTTGGAAGCCCACTGGAACACCCAGAACAAGAACATTCATTAATGTATTGAGAATGATTTTTCGTACCCTCTTGATACTTTTTCCCCAGTAACAGAGTAAAACTTGTACAAGGAAAGGAAACACAAAATTTCATTTCTGTAGAAAAACTATGCAGAGTACTCTGGAGGGGGTAAAATACATTGCAATTCAGGAGGAATGTTCCCATTTCACTTCGTGACAGTGCTAAGAAAATCTAACTTAAGAACTTAAATGTTGCATGTTTCTACAGGCTATAAAATGAGTCTGCAGAACTTGAAAGAATGGGACTAGTTAAGGATGCAACCAGTATTCCGCTGTTGGCCTACTTTTCAGCACCTCTGTCATTGTTTAAAGAATAAACACAACGTATTCTATCTGGTCTGCAAATTCTTTTGCCTAGTTTGAAACTACAGAAGATTAATACTTTGGAAGTTCAAAGCAAATCAGCCAAGCTGCTTTCAGCATGTAGGGTAGTGAAAATGTAACATGCTTCTGCTTTAATTTACACATTCATTATGTTAGTTCTTTGAAGTTATTTTGGGAGGAATGTGTTAGCAACCTTCCGTGGAACACAGGCAATTTCATGTGTGTGTGCATGCATGTTTGTGCATATTTGTTTAGGAAAAACAGTTGTGTATGGATTAAAAGAAACTTGTTCTCATTTGGCAAACTGTTATTTTTCTTATAGCTCTGTGGATTCTGCTGTTGAATTGTAGTGAGATTAGTGATTTTGGACAACTAGTTATTCTCACTACCCTAGTTTCCTCAAAGTGTCTCACTAAGATATACATATTGACTATAGCTAGCATCAGGGATAATATGTTAATTATGATTTAAGATTGTATGCCCCTTTCCTCTTTTGCGTTCTTGCTGACACCAGAGTGGTGGAATTGTAGGCTAAATCAGCATTAATAAATTAAATGTGCCTGTATTTATTCTCTGGTGTTGGAGCTTGCATTATTAAACTCTCTCACACCCCTCTACTGGGAAGCCACATGAAAACTACCTGGTGTTAACAGTTCCTGTGCAATATTAACACCTGACAGCATGCCCAGGCACTATCTGGGGAGTGCTAGTTGGCCCTGACCAAACTGTGCTAAGAAGTGTGGCAGTGATTTAATAACACAGTTGGCTGTCTTCCAGTGCCTTGAGATGGTCCCTGACCCGGATAAATAAACTGGTATAGGTGTAACCTGTATGTAAACCTCTTCCCAGGGGTTCAGCTGGCTGTGGTACAAGGCCTGGTTTGATAGAGCACAGCGATGCAACTTTGGCTTGGATTTTTGAGAAAACTGCTAAGCTGTGAGAAGGAGCCATGAGAGAGTGCATGAACCACAGCCATCCAAGGTAACAAAGGTAAAATTTCAGAGAGAAAGAAGACTGTCCAGGCTGGGTAGTTAGCTGCTCAAGGATTCAGGATGGAAAACACTGACATGAAAAAGTATAAAATCCTAGGGGGAAAAAACAGAAGTTGGAAAATAGCAACTCAGCAGAACTGAAAGGACCAGCACAGTTCATCTGCTTGATGAGTGCCTGGGGAACAAAGATTTATTAGGTGTCCTGCCATGGGTGGTGACCATATTAATGCTTAACATAATCCCCACTATCTAGTGTGTTAGTCATTAAATAATGGTTTTGATCTTTAAAGTTGCGTATGTCCAACTTGTAAAGGCTTTTGGTTCACAGTAAAATTTGTCCAAACAAAATAACTCAGACAAGTTTGAGAGAATATGTGAAATGACAAATAGTTCACTTAAAAGCAACTTTGTTCTCTTTAAGAAATATCTTGGTCTGTTACAAAAAGTACAAAAATCCAAAGCAGATAACTTATATTCCAAGAATATTAATGTAGTTTTAATGAATTAAAATCTATGGCCCTGATCTTGTAAAGGACCTGATTTTACATGACTATCTGAAGGTAAAGGATTCATTGCAAGATTAGGATTATATTAGAATAGCATTAATTGGACTGCAGCATGAGGAAAAGTTTTATTTTATTAACCTGTCTACAGTCAGGGTTCCTCTTTGTACACTAACTCTCTATTAGTGAGAACAATGCTGTGGGGAGCCAGGTAACCTTTCAAGAAATATATAAAATAAACAGAAGAAAAAACCAAATAGAGATGGACAGACTCTGGTGATGCCTTCATGTTCGTCTCTGCTCACCTTCCTAATTGTCAACTCTTCTGTATTTTCCTGTTTTTGAATCTCATGATCAGTGTGGCCAAAAAAAGGTTTTAGTTAGCAGATATAAAATCTAGACTAATGAAAAATGCACATCACTTAAGTTCTTCATTCTGCTTGAAAATTCTGTTATTTTGGCTTGTGAATCTCTTGTCTAATTAGACAGCTGTGATTTAATACAGAAGGATCTGTTACCGTGTGTTTGTGCATACCTTTACAAATTTTTGGTAGAAAACGATACAGGTAGGGTACATTAAAAAAAAAAGATGAAGTAAAGCCATGAAATAAAAATATCTTCTTGAAGTAGCTTTTTCTTTAGGCATAAAGTTTCGTGGCCATGAAGATCTGTCCAAATACATTATTTCTGTTTTCAGAGTCAAGACACATTTCTATCCATCAGTGTATTTTAACACACAGGTCTATGACAATAAAAAAAGTATGTGACCCACATATTTAGTAAAATGTAAATTAATAAATAAATATGGATTTTATCACATGGATGTCATCTTTTGATCTTCCTGCCATAGTTGTGAAGAATAAAAACAAAGTTGAAAAATTTGACATTTAAATAGAAAAAATACTCATATTTTATCTGATACAAAGTTTAACACACTTAGCTTCTTACCACTTTCCAGTAATTTCTACCTACTTGCCTGTTAGCTTGTAAGTCTGTATACTTTCTTGCCAGGCTTTTTCATTTGTTTAAACAGGGAAATAGGAAAGTACAGTGTAAATATATTCAAGGAAGCAGTCACCATAGTAATTCTTATGCCGGTAGAGCTATGTATGCTCGGAATTCAAAACTTTCTCTTTCTTGGGAGTGAGGAAACATGACAGACTGGACAAAGTTGTACAAAGCTCTTTAGTTTACTTTACAACTGGAATATGCTAACCTAAGCTGCTTTTACAGTGACTTGGTGTGCTTCTGCTTCCCATTCATAAGCAGTACTTCTCATTCCTCTGCTTCTCACTTCTCCTTGGACAGCTGCTAGCTCATTCTTTCCAGTATGCATCTGTCACTTCAAAACACTGTTGAAAGATTACTCAAGTCATGTAAAAACAAGGCATCTGAGGAACTTTAAATTGTTAGGTGACATCTCAAAATTAATCTGATATACCTTCCTGTAGCCTTGAGAATGGCCTTGAGAATTGAGATTTTACAAAGAAAACTTAGTTAAAAATTTTGTTACTTCTACCAGCTGCCTTATTTTTCCACACTACTCTTCTCCTTCCTCTTCCCATATGGACTATCTCCATCACAAAGCTCATCATTTAAACAATGTCAAGAGTTTGTTCAGCAGCTTTAGGTGAAGAAGGACAGACAAATACCAATTACTGTGCAACAGTGTACTAAAATACTTGGCAGCTCCTTCTACGGTACTGACAGTAATGGCAATAGTTTGATGTATGCTTGTAATGCCTCTGTTTAAATACAGACCAACTAAGACATAAACAGACCTTGGGTTATAAATTGATCATGATACTTTTTAGCTCAGAGCTTTGGTCTTTGACCTAGCTACACATAACCTGAACATTTTATTGTATTCTCTTTCTAAAGTTTCTTTATGAAGTTCAAAAATATATACTGAGATAGCAGTGCCTAAAAAAATTTAAATAGATGGTTTAGATACTGGGGAAGTTTTTGCTGTATCATAAATTTTACAGCACAAAACTTTGTATTTATTTATACATACCTAGATTTCCTAATAATATGCATCTCAAAAGAACCAGGAGAAAATTGGAAGAGCAACGAAGGACAGGCAGAGAGTAGGAATAACATTCCCCAAAATTGAGATATAACTGCCAGTTTATTTATTTTAATGCATTACTAACTAGGTCTGTTTGAATATGTGTTCTTGTGAGTCTTTAATACAGTTTTCACCAACAAGGACCCATCTAAATGTACAGCTTTCACATTTTTAAGAAACAACAAAGCTCGTTGTTTCTTAATAAATAAGAAACATATAAATAAATAAACATGCCATAAAAATAGAATGTTGTGGGATTCAGTAAAAATAAACCAGGTTACCAGGTTTCTAGAACTGAGAATAATATCATAAACTGTTAACAATTTAGGTCCTTTTTTTTTTTTTTTTTTTTTGATTGTTGGAGTACTCTTCATTAGCCGTTGTTTTCAGAGTATCTCTAAAGCCTTTCATTTTACAGTGCAACTGTATGATTCAAACTAAATTACAGTGGTTCAATTCATAGATTAATCAAATTAAAGAAAAAACAATATTTCAGAAAATACTGAGATTTTCCTATTAATTATGTCTACTGAACTCAAGTTGTTCACTCAAATGCTCCTCTGGTGTTTGATTTGCAAACAAACACTGCCAGACATAGTATTTATTGAGCTATTGAAGAAACTAGATATTAAGTCACCTAGAAATGTTTTTGAAATGGAGTCCTTGTAGACAGCAAAATCTCAGATAGCATGTTTCTCTTATCATGTTTCTGAAAACAGTGCTGATTTGGCAAGGTTTGAGCCTGAACCATGTGATATTATTGGCAGTTTATGATTTGCCTGTACAGTTCTGAAACTGTTGCAGCAAAGGTAAGTAATAAATATATTTATTGCTGAAGTAGTGCTAATAGATTAATCTACATTTCAAGCTCACTATGTCCTCCCTGAGACTTCATTATCACGATGTCCTGAACAATACTAATGTACAGCCCACTGAGAGATGGCTGTCTTGATCATTGCAAGTTAGTCAAGACTGGCGCTAAAGCTCAGATTGTCGTATGCATTGGGCATTACTAAGACACCTCTGAATTTATCAAAATTGTCATTTAGTCAGTTGTGGAATCAGCCACAACCATAGGTTTTTGCGTACCTGAATTGCTACTCGTTGACCAGTGTTGTGTGAAAAATTCCAGTCAGCATCCAATGGCGTGCTTTCGCTCTGACTCAATGCTAAAGCCACAAATTTCTACAACACAAGTTTCTCATAAGGCAAAGATTCTTTAGTTTTGCATCTTTTCTGTATGTACTAAAATAGGTTGAAACCCAACGGATGTATCTGTCCTGATATGGGAGATTCCTGTCCCTGTCTCCTCCCTTAGGTCTCCTATTCTTTACCATGCCTACAGAATGCAGTAAATGCCTTGTTTTTCAACCTGTACATCAGAGAAAGTGATAAAGAAGTTGCTGAGAATGTGTACTAATTACCATGATATGTATAAACATTTATTTTATGTCCATCCCCATATTACAAAATACACAGCCTTCTTAACATTCATTAATGTCAGAGCTGACATAGAGTCAAAAGGTTTTAGGACTTGAGTCACATTTTAACAGGTAGTGTGGCCCAAAATTTTAGCACCTATTTTTAGTGATACCTTGATGTTCCTTTTTCAATTTTACAATTGAGAATAGCTACATGTAAAAATATGTTTAAGAATGCATTTTCAAAGAGATCTTCCATAACTGCATACAAAACTGGGGATCTGTGCAGTAAGTCAAGTGGGCAAACATTTCTGCAAAAACTTGAATGTTTCTTTATGAGAGGTATCTGAATGAGATGACTAATGTTCTGACACTGTCCTTTCACTGATATTGGGCAAAATATGAGCCCTCTCTTTGCTTTTTCCCTGTACTATCACATGCAGCTTGGCTAGTATTTTCTTCCACTTTAGAACGGACACGAAGATAGTTATGGGCTCATTTTTTGCTGTTCCTGAAGTGACTTTTGCAGAGCCAAGCTCGTGTCTCACACTGCCATGCTTCCCAGTGACAGAACATTGGTTCGCATTTGCCTTTCCTGCAGACATGCTACAATTGTGCCTTACACTTATAACTTAAAAATTGGTTTCTATTATGCGGTCTTTCTCAGTTGTTATCTACAGCTAATGTTCATTAGTACAGAAATATGACAACTTCTCAAAATTTTTATTAGACTACTCTGGTGAGTTTGCAGAGCAGTGCTGACCTTTGAAGTGACAAGACCTGTAGATCCAGCTTGTACCTCATTGAAATCTTTCTTAAACATTTGTTAGGTTAAATATTATGCCCTAAAGACACATCTTATTTATTGTGGTAAGTACTGAGTACTGAAACTCTCCAAGAACCAGCTAAGTAAGAACATGAGGCTCCAAGCTGTTAATGTAATTTTCACTATTATTCCCTAAATGCATCTTCCTACTTTTTACGATAATTTAATACCACAACTTCTTCACTGTCATCCAGTCCTTCCTGTATGATATCTCATCTCTCCTTTGAATAGATTATACTTTAAAAATTTTGTACTTGGAATTTTCTGTCGTGGATGAGTGTTTTCAGTCACTTAAAGCATCACTGTCAAAGGTATTAGCAAAAAGTGATTTTGATGTGAATTTTTAAAAGTGGAGCTTAACAAAGTTTGATGGCAAGGTTCACTCTGTCACTTACTACATGGAAGAAATGTACAAAAGAAAATAGAGTTAGAATTGAGCTGGAATGATTCACACAGAGACCAGAGATGAAAAGGGTAAGGGAGACCCTCCCGTTGAGTTGCTACTCCAGCTGTCAGGGAATGAGCGCACATATTAGCACTATTACTGTAAATCACAAGATTAGGTTATATGATTTTTAACAATACTTAATCATCAGCTAATTGTCAGAGTGATTTAATAAAATTTGTTATAATCAAACCTATAAAGTTTCCTAAAATAAATTGCATTTTCACACAAGAACACACATAGAGATATAGAATTTAACCTATGATTAAGATTTTTCTCTCTTTGCCAATTGTAGTAAATTCTTGATGCTAAATGATCTTTGAAACCTTGTGATATCTAATTGCAGTGAATTACTATTCTCCTTTGTCAGCAATTGTCAGCTGATGATCTTTGACCCCTCCTTCTTCGTTGGAACCTATCTGCAGATGATCTTAGCAATCCTTGAGAAATCTATTCTAGAAATCCTAGCAAAATCAGTTCTTAAAAATGCTTGTGAAATCTACCCTGAGAGGCAACCCAGCTCAAGGGGAGATACTGGGTCACAACTTGCTGCGATTCCAGAGAGCTCAAAGGCTCTTACTTAGGATCAGTACTTAAAGGATTGTGAGTTGATTGACTTTGAGAAATATATTTCCATTCTGGCCACAATTCTTGTCAGGTGACTCTGGCACCTTCCAGGGCAGACCATGATCCAGGCAGCAGGAGTCTCAGGTACGGTTTCCAGACAACAGGAGTTTCAGTTATGGTTAGGGAGTGACTAATTGTCCCAACTCTAGGTACCATAACCAGGACAAGAACATGATGTCCCATCTCATTGCACTTGTAGCCAAAACAAGAACACAATGTTGGCTGATCCTGACATCACAACATGGCCCAAGGGGTCTGTCCCACCACACCTTCTGCTGCTCTTTCTGTCTTTCCTTCCACATTGGAACACTTTCATACAATTTATCATTGCATGCAACTGTACAAATATTATTTGTTTTAATCACTAGCACCATCTATAATTAGATGAAATTTAGAGAGCAAAGAGAAAAAGATCATTGACGTTAGACCTTTAAAATTTAAGTAGCTTTCTCTGTTTTCATTGGTGTGAAAATAAAAGCAGGTCCTTTTTCAGAGGTGGAGAGTGTTTTTAGTGTCCATTATACACAATTATTCACATATGTCACACTTGTATAACTTTGGATGTCTTTCACTTTGATACTTTTTAATGGAATTTAGATGAATTATAAGGTCTGATCCACCTACTAAGTCCCACTAAGTATTGTTATTTGCTGACATCAACAGAGACTTCTGATTATGTTTGGTGGAACTCAGGAGAGGATAAATGTTTTTGATCTCTGATATGTACACTGACTGGTTACTGTTATGTACCACTCCAAAGGAAGTAATGAGAAGATGTTTGCCTTGTGCAGTTCTTTTGTAGTGCAATTTTAACAAATAAATACTGCCTGGTGGGCATTGTTTTAAGTTGCTAAATCTCTACAGATGACTGAATACGAATTTTGGTTATTTGTTACGGATGAGGATCTAGACTCCTACGCAAAGTAGAAAGTACATTTGAAGAGTTCAATTATTTGGGTTTAAGGCATTTAGAAGTTTTCTAAATCACTGACATTTAAGTGACTTGATCAAATTCTCTAAATGCTGATTTTGCTAAAGAAGTAACTATGTACCATCAGCAGTTACATGTTATTTTAATTTAGAAGTGCCATTCCACTCCTGAATTTCAAGATCTGGCTTCTTGCCCTTAATCAATACAATCTCCTAGAAGAGACAATGAATAGCGAGTTAAAACGCTTGCACGAAAGTGAAGTTTTAGTTTTTTATTTTAATAGCCATAAGCAGACAGTAGGAGAGCTGTTTTTGAATTCAGGTAGTCCTTGGTAACTAACAAATAGGCAAACAGTACTAATATAAATGAATCCATAAACACTGTAAAATGTGTTAAGCTTGGAAAATTATGCATTTTGTGCAAATTTAGGCCTTTAACCTGGAAGCTTTAAATTGGAAAAATATTCTAAGATATGTACCGTGCTATTCAGCACAGAATTTATTATCCTAAACACTGGATGACATTGTTGCTCTACCATAACACTCTGGAAAGTACAACAGTTTTGTAGTAAAATGTGATTCATAAGGAAGAGAATTTTAATTCGAAGGCTAGAGAAAATTCCATCCTATTTCATGTCTATCTTTACAAGTATGTAATCACAACCTGCGTTACTATTAATTGTTTTAAATGCTCTATTCTGACTCTTCCATTGATCAGGTTAAATATTTATATGATTTTAGATTTTTCAGGCACTTTAAAACTTTTATTTCCCATCTCCATCTAAAGAATCTAGAAGTACAAGGAGACTTCAACGGACCCAAAGTAATAAATACAGCAGTCAAGGACCGGAATAACAAAGCCAGAAGTAAAAATAAACTTACAAAATAAGTGAAAATTAAATACAAAAAGCTAACTTTGAAATAAACATATGTTTGAGAAGAACTAAGAAATAGTCTAGTCATCAAAGGATTTATTAAACTCTATTCATTTGACAATATATTTAATCAATTTTGTTAACAAAGAAGTATAAATAACACAAAACATCAGAATTTTTGTCTAGTTTTTTAAAAATAAATTTACATCTTATACATCTTTTAAATTTTCCTTTGAAATTGTGGTATAACATACTGATATATAGAGTCCTTTACAGACTATTGAAAAAAACCCCAAACAAACCAACCACCAAATATATTTATTCTTCCTATGAGAAATTAAAAAAAAATTATAGCCTGTTAGACTCATCCAAAAAGTATGTCATATAGATGCTAAGAGAGATTACAAGTTATTGTGTAATTTAAGTTTTACACTTTTCCTGTTTGTTCCTACTCTCTAAAGTTTCAAGTTATTCTAGCACCCATTCGTGCAAGATCCTTCACTCACTATAATGCTGACATGGAAGCTCTATGAGGTTTCTCATTGTGTATCCTTACGACGAGATGATTATCTGTCCTTTTGCAAAGATTCACAGAATCGAATATAGCATAGCATAGACTGCTGAGGCATTTCATAGGTACATGAAAATAAATTTGGTAGCCCAATTCCTTAATGTACAAGATGACTGATTCTTATAAGCCAGTTTTTAATTTGGAATAGCAATTAGGCTGATGGATGTCTGAGACAGAAACATATCAGTCTTTTCTGGGATTTTGGACAGGCAAATTACATTGCTTCAAGTGCTCTTGAACCTATAAATATCAAATAGTAATTTTTCAGAGGTCTAAATAATAGCATATACTTGATGTCTCTTATTTAGATAAAATCAATAGCAGTAATAATAATAATAATGATAATATTTTTATGGCTTGTACTTCTATCTGGGAATGTTGTTAGGTGAGAGTAGATCTTTGTATAGTGCAGTTCTCCTAAGGTCATTGTTTATACAGGAAAGTATTTTGTTGTGCCAGATTACAGTTTATTTCCCTTTGCTCTTTTGTTATGGCGAGAAATCATGCCATTAAAATATTTATATTTAGAATTAACAGTTGCACAAATGAGCACCATCAATAAATTTCACTTTGATGCTTTTTATGATAATACACTGTAATTGGATTCAGCAATAAATCCAAACACAGCTCTGAGGCATTGATTTTCCAAACGGTTATGTCAAAATTCTGCAGTAAGAAATGAAGCAGCAGCAGCTTGATGAGGCCTATCATAAAATGATTTTAAAATATGATCATTGAGCAGAAGATATCCATAAGTTGATATATTTTATTAAGAAAATCCTGACAGAGACAGCTAAGGAATTGATATAATTTTCTATACTGACCCTTTGTAAATGTACATTGGCAGACAGAAACAGTGCATTTCATTTGTTGAGACTGACAGGCGTTTTGCCTGTCAGTGATGGTGGTTCAAATGGAAAACAGTGTAAAAAAAAAACCAAAAGCCAACAAAAAACTTACAACCAACAACAAAAAAATATGACACTTTCCGGTTTTGTTCTGTGAGGATTTAGAATATAATTCTTGCAAACACGAGTAATTTTTTGGACAGAAGAACACAAACTTATGATGATTTATGCTTATGCTATACATAGCATGTGTTTTATTAATGCTATGAAATGATTTATAGCTTCTACGCATGTACGTCACTAGCATGACCTGCATGTTAATATGTACTGTCCAAGTACAGCTCTTTGCTCTCCTGCTGTTCAGGCAAATTGAATCTTAGAGATATCTGTATCTAGAAAAAGTCCTCATCTGGGTAAAGAAAAAGAGGGTAGGGGGGAAAAAAAGTTTATTATAGGTATAATTCCTACTCTTCCTGAAGTAATTGCCAGCTTAAAATGTAAATCTACTGTAATTCTCCTATAGTCCATTCAATCTCTCTGAGGAAGGAGTGAAGTGACTATTTGCTGTAGGGCACATGAACAGGAAAATTTAATTTATGACAAAGAATACAGTAGGATCTTCATACAAATGAGCATGAAGGAGTGACTAACTTGGGAATCAGGGTACAGCGGTACTAACTGTATGGGTTATGTCATGCTCAGACTTTTTAAAAATCGATATGCATTGATTTGCTGCAGAAAAGGTTGTTCACTTGTCCACAAGCTAAAAAAATCCAAGTTTTGCTTTCTACCGCCAATTTGGCCTTGCCTGAGTTACACTCTGTATCCTTTCCTAAGTTGTTGGGGTTTTTTTAACCATCACTGGATTTGTATGTATTTTAATATGTGTTTTAATATCTTTAAATTATTTTGAAAAACAAAAAGAGGATACGACCCCTAATATGTCATCATATATCTAAATTGCATAAAAAGCCTGTCATTGTCTATAAGAAAAACAAGAAAGCTATTTATCACTGTAATTCAAGTTCTATTCAATCTTCTATTACTTTTTTAATATTTTGAGAAAATACTCGTTTCAGCTCTAAGACGACAGTCTGAAAGGATTTTCAGTCAAAATGTTTCTAAATTTAACTTCTGAATAATATTAATAATGATGATTCTAAGAATAAGATTAATTCAAATTATAGAAATGAATATTTTTAACTTTGTAGTAGATTTATTGTATCTCCTTACTATCATTTTGTAGGAACCTATGCAAAATTAATTCAGATGACTATGTCTAAATTGATCTTTAAATGTGGAATATGTAATAGTATCAGTAAAAAGGGAATACATGTCATACAGAATTCTGGCAAAGACAATATTGTTAAACTTCTGCATAAAAAGGTTTCCATTGTTACAATGAATGATGAAAAATAAAAAGGGTGATTATTCCAGAACTGAATAACAAATCTTACTGAAATTATATGTGGATCCACTTTTAATTAAAGATGCTGTTTCTGTACTTATTTTGAATTTTTGTTGAGACTTTAAAGTTTTTAAGAAATGTCTAAGGTTGGGTTTTGTAACTGGAAGCTTTCCATAACTAAATCAACAAGAATAAAGTCTAGGACAACATCGGAAATAAATATAGACAATCATGTCTGTTATTTTATATATTTCTCTGTATTTGTTAAAAAAACCATTAATCTTATTAAAAAAACCAGAGACAAATATAAGTTTTCTGAAAGAGAAAAGTACAGGACATGCCTGGGCAAGATAATAATACGTTTTCTTTTTAATACTGTGTATGTAACTTTTTTTTTTAAAAAAAATTAATTAGAATTAGCAAAATTCCATTTAAAGAAAAGATATAAGAAAAAGAAGTAATATTTATGAAAAGTTTGCATATGAAATTGAAGAGTTGAATTTACATATTCTAGGGGTGCCAGAAAGATGTACGCTAGTACTAAAGATTGTGATTACATTCCAAAAAGGAGTGGTGGTAGGAAGGAGATTGTTTAAAATTTGTAGGGGAAGCAAGACGCAAGCAGATGACTTACACAAGTGGCTGCAACCCAGTCTGAGGGTTGGTGCTGATGTCTTGAAAGAGAATTAGGGCACAGCTTCAAAGGATGAGATAGATGAAGTCAGTGATGATGACACATAGCAGCAGGAAACTGAAGACACGAGATCTTCATAGGTTTCAGTTTAGGGTTATTTTACACACTAGAAAAAGGGTAGAGATTATTTTGTACTATCCAGTGAAACAGGCTTTTAAAACACTCTGTGTTAAAAAACAGTTCCCAGAGAATTGGTTCTTCTAAGTAAATTATGTTGAAGAAGAGAATACTAGTCTATAACTGGATTTTATCCAGCGATCAGAAGGAAAGTTGAGGCTAGGAGGGGATTTCCTATGAAACATCTATCATCTATCAACTATCACGCTGAAACTTTAAAGACAGCATTCTGGTTGTCTATCTGAAACTTCTATTAACTGCTTACGAAACAATTATTGTTCAAAGTGCTCTATTCAACCATTCCACAAGGGAAAATGTCACCTTTGTGCAATGTTATTTGACAAATATCAGGAGCACATTGATTTTCTTAAACAGGGTAAACACAGAGTTTAGTTGGCATGTTACCTAAACTACCTCTGATGCTTAGGTTCTTAGAGGTGAAGTTTATCTGGTTTTTTAATATACCCAAGAAAGCTGTTCAAGCACAGACACTCCTCAGTCAATCCGGTTAAAGGTTGCTTAGCAGGCTGCATATAGTCAATCGGATGTTCAAGTTCCTTTTTCATGAAGTGTCAGCAGTGAGAGAGAATATCAGTTATATGAAACCATAAACTACTCAACACAAAAGAGCTGTTAGGATCACGTTTAGCAGAACACACACCTGCATTTGAGAATCTGAATTGTCCTGTTAACCCCATGAGTACTCTGCAGTAGCCTAAAGTGAGAGCCATATTTTAGCTGTAGTTGGCTAAATTCAGGTTTTAACAGAAGATTGTTCTGTCCAGATTTTTTCAGGGGATCATTCTATTAATAACTCACATTCTAGATAAACTAAACACATTTTTGGATACAGAGACACGACAAAATCAACAGGTTACAGTAAAGAAAAGCTTCTAATCCCTATGTATTTGGTCAAATAAAAGCAGCAGAATCTGTATTCTATTTTGAAGAATTACTTCTATTTAAAACTAAAAACTGTGGTAATCCTGTACAAAGTACATTAAGTTTAAGATGGTTGAGTTGAGTGAACTTTTTTTTTTAATTTTCAGGAGCAACTTTGTCACTGGTTTTCTATGACTGTTTTCAGTTAGGCCGTTGCTCCTGAGATTTTTTCTGAGATCTGTGAAATCTTTCACTTTGTACATTTCAATCCCACTAGCAGCACTACTGTTTCAACACACCCTTTGTTCATTCTGTGTATGATTAGACAGAGTGAGAAAGCATTTTCATTTGCAGCTCTTCAGTTATGGTTGTCCTCTTTATATATATTAGAGATTTATTTTTATGATGATGAGTAATTTTAATTATAATTATTGAAAATTTAATTCAGGAGAGGAGAACTGCCACATCCAGCAAGGCAGTCTCTTTCTGTCATTACTAAGCAGGCTTGGACTGCATAAATCTACATAGATATGCACTACATAAGGCTACTGAGATTTACAGAAGTTACCTATTTGTACCAGTGAGCATGTGATGGATTTAAAGTACTACCAAATGTGAAAACTCTAGGTTTAGGGTTTTTGTTTTGTTTTGTTTTGTTTTTTACTAAGAAAATAACTCCCCACAAGAGGTAAATCAGTGGAAATAGGGAGATGTGGCTATTTGTGTTTCTTTTCCTTATGACTCAATATAATCTGTTTTATACTCGGTCTTCACTTTTAGCAAGTAAAAAAATTTCATTATGAAAAAATAAGCCTCTCAAGATAACTCTTCATTTCAGTGAAGAATTGCATTTAATAACTTTATTCATACTCAATACCTTTACAGACAGACAATTCTGAGTATTGAAAGGGTCTGTAGAGCATGGGAGAAAAGCCTAGCAGTGAAAGTTGGGCAAATTCAGATAGAGGTAAAATGTTAATTGAGTTGTTAATTTAGCATTTACTCAAATTGTGGCCAATTACATGTGTCTTGACACCTTTAAATTATGAATAGATCTCTTTTTTTGGAAGTACTTTAGTTATATATAAGTCAGTGAGTTTAATACAGGACTAAAGGCATCCAATTCTACACTTTATGTGAATCAGCAAGTGTGGTGATATGATTCCCGCCCCTCACCCATGGGCTACTTGATACAGGCTGCAACTCCCTTCTCTGAGTTACACAACAACACATTGAAAAAGTCAAATGTGAATTGTGAAATGTAGCGTACCATAACTTAAAGCCCCCCCCATTAACGTACCTGGCTCCTGCCTCCCCTGTTCTTTAGGGAGAACAACAACAAGCACCTCCTGCAGTGGACCAGAGGGTTGAGGAATTTCCTTGGTGCACCTGGCTCCTACTCCCCTCCTTACCATGTTTGACCTTCTTACAAACTGATACAATTCTAATTGGTCATGGCCCAAATGGGGAATATTAGGACCCCAAGATCCAGCAAGTTCTGGGCATGCACAAGTAGTGGGAAAATACCAGAACATTAAAATCTAGTTAGTTCTGGACATGTGCAAACCAAGACATTACATGACTCAAGTTAGGCTGAAATGGAAAAATACCTGACAAAAGTAAATCTTCTTGGACACTATTAATAGCAATCGTAAATGAGACCCTTTGAGCTCTCCTGGATCACAGCAGGCTGCATCCAGTATCTCCCATGAGTCGGGATGACTCTCTGCCAAGAGCTCGACGTAAGGCCTAGGCAAGTACCACCTCCTCAAGACTCAACAACCACCCTTTGAGTAATGCCAATTTACTCTAAACTCGAAGACAGAAAGTTTGACTATAGGTTGGCCTCTTTCTCCCATCTCTCACCTACTTAGGTGTTTTGCTTTGTACATTTGAGAGTGGGGTCTGGATCCAAGTATTGTTTTTTGTATGTATGTGTCTCTGCATGTTTTGTGTTTGCACATATATGCGTATTTTGATTTAAGGTACCTTGTAGTAAGTTAGTGTGAATCTTGTCATTCTCGAATCTGTAATCAAGTCACAGTTTTACTCTGCTAAATCACTTGCTGATTCTTAAATTGGTTAATCATTAAGTGCTGCTAAAATCCAACCCTTTGATTTACCTAATACTAACAATAAAACTTTGAATTGTTGTCAAATCAGACCATGTTAACTACATTCATCTGTGCAGCAAGTCGAATTAGATAACTAAATTGTGTTTTCTTAGAATTAAGCACACGTGACTATATAAATCTATTTATCATCCCATTAAATCAAATGGCTAGCACTTCTGCTGAAGTGTTATCTTCTTCAAAAGAAAAAAAAAGTCACCAAATTATGCTCTGTGTTGTACGGATAAACATGATGTTACTGACAAAATAATGTGCACCAGAGCTACTGCAAAATACCTGATTTTCAAGAATTTATATTAAAATAGGTAAAAAGTGTTTAGTTGATGAGGGTGAGGAGAAATGTTTTTTAACAAAATAGAAAACCAATGACTATAAACATTATGATAATGGCCTCTCTGGAAGCCAGAATGTACAAACGGAAGAAAGAAGCAGAAAAATGAGATGGATTACCTGAACAGTAAATCTTATAAGAAGCTTTCCTGTAATTGGAGAAAAATTAAGTATTCCATCTTGACCAGCAGGCTATCTCATCCAGCTTTTTCATTATTCAGACAAAGTATTGTCACCAAAATTAATTCATCAATGTAACAGAGATAAATGATCCAACATGGAACAGACAGAACTATCTTCCTGTTCTTATGAAGAAAATTATCTCTTTGTACTATTATCAATGACAAAGATGTCTGGACCGTATAAGCATCTCTTTCCATTTAGTCTGCCTTAAATATTAATGATGAAATTATTTAACCTCTCTATACTAGGTTTAAAAAAGAGTTTAAGAGTACTAATAAGGAACAAGACAGTTTCAAACATTAAACAAATTACTTTAAAGATGCAGCCGTTCTCACCAGCTTGAAAGAATTAACGTGAAATAAAAAGGAGGTGGGTGTAAAAAACAACTAGTATACACTAAGACTGCATCTAACCTGTCCAATTGTTTCAAACAATTGCATTAGATTATGATATTCCTCAAAGGATGGTCTATATGGATATCTAAATTGTAATTGCAAACACTATAATCACTAGTAGTCTTATAAATATCTAGGGGGAAAAATATTTTCAAAAATAAATACAAAACCAACAAAAAATAAACTAGTGGTGAAAGAAAGATATATTGTGCCCATATTGCCAGCTTGTGTCTGACAACGGTGGAAAAGAAAACCCAAATTCTTAAGCTGAAAGTCTATTTCACATACATGTTCTAGACAATGAATTATCAGATCTCTACATATCAAAGTTAAACAGTTACCAACAGTCTTTTCTACACGGTGTCTCTCCCCATTGCCTCTGAAATTGAAACTGCATTTTCAACAGGAAAATAATGCATATTAACTTTTTGAATGAAGGAGGCATAGTTTCAAATACCAAATGGTAAAGACAGTTCCATGATTATTTTGCAAGCCACAATCAGAAGTACAGAAAAATCTCCTGAGTTACTCAGCTCCAAGTCTCTGCATAAGGAATTTTGTTTCCTTTCAACAAGCTTGAATGGCAGACTGAATCTACACCATGAGAGCAGAGACAAGCTCCTTATCTCACGCTATACACTTACCTCTTGTATTGTCCTTAGATATGAACTGAGCACAAGCTGCAAACAGATGTACATATTTATAGAAGATGAATGAGCCCATGAATACCAGAGGAACCTTCTTCAGCAGCTAATTTAGCCAAAATCCCCATGCCTTCTCTGGGTATCTAGATAAGTATTTTCCCTTTGACATTTTTGCTGTTCAAAAAGTTTCTTATCATAGGTTATTCCAAGTTTGTCTTATCACAAACATCAGGTAACAGAAGGCACAGACATTGATTAGATCGTTGGGCTAGAATGAAGGATCTGTAGATCAATTTACCAAATAATGGAAACTTGTGCTTGTAGAATGAGTACTTTGTTATTAGCTGATGTTCGATTGAAGAAAACGTAGTGATGGATTCAAAGTAAAACTGCTGAACAGCTGGTTACACATGAAGTTCTTCACTGATTTCTCATCTTGCCACACCATATGGTGAAACAGAAGAGGAATCCCATCTCTCGCTTCCTTCAATTCTAACATGTCTGGGGGAAAAAAAAAAAATGGTACTGGGAGTAAAATGTTCCAAGAGCAATAAACAACATATATTTGGGAGAACAATTCAACATAGAGTTGAATGACTCTACTAAAGGATTTAATTAAACATATTTCAACAGATTCAGATAATGCAATACTGTATATCAGGCAGCAGTTATTTTGCAGATGGAAAGCTTACTGCTATTATTATAGCACCCAGAATTGACAGTCATGACGTGTCATGGGCACTATTCCAATAACAACATTAGTAGATGTCCTAGTCAAATTTTTAAGAGTTTCCTTTAAAATGTAAGTAGGTTAGAACCCAGAGGTGACATACAAAATATATAATAAATTTCTCTGTCTTTTTCATAAATGAAAGGAAATTGCTGAAGAAGGCAATTAAAGACAAAGAGATTAGTGTTGCACTCAAATATTTTCTTAGGAGCAAGTAGTGGATTTATGAATTAATTGTGTCTATGCTACAAAAAAACCCCTTTGTCTCAATTCCTAACAGAAGCCTTCAATTAGTCTTTCAGCTCTGTAAGCCTTATCCTGTTAATAAATTATCTCTCCTTCTTATTTAAGAAATTAGACTACGTCTCAACTTTGCCTACTTCAATGTATAAAATTTTTCTTTAAACATCTCACTCAAATACTGACAGAAAACATGTAAGTGGTGATATGCTATAACAGTCTACAAGGAGTGACTCAGTTATGATAGGGCCCTGACCCTAATCATCAAACCTGGAGACATCTTACTGAATGAGGGAACAGCTTTCTAAATGAGCAGACAGAAGAATATAAAAAGAAACTGGTAGAAATAAATTCTAAGGGTTAAGTAAAAATAAATAAGTTTTTAGAAAATTAGGCCAGAAACATTAATATTGGATCTGAGAATACTTGAGAACTCAGAAATACTTACAAGCATGCAAAGAAAGAATTAATCATCTGTGCAAGAAGAATTCCACTAACATCAATTTATTTGTTGTGTAGTCAGACGTAGAAGGTATAGTCATATTCCTGCTTCTTTTTTTTTTTTCAGTTAACAGTGATATGTAGGGTTAAGGTGAACAAGATAGCCACTGACTGAAAGATTCTTCTCCCTGGCCGTGGATAAAGCTGAAATCAAATGCTGAAGATTAAAAAAATCTAAACCTAGATACGTACTGTAAGACAGATAACCATTTCTTTTCCAAATCCTAAAATAGGAGGAAAAACTCAGATGAAGAACAATCATGGAAGATTTGAAAAAGATGTCATTAAAAAGATTGACTCAGCACAGACAGCAAAGGAGAGAAAGACAGATGCAGTAGAATTTAATCTACTCAAAAGACGAAGAATAGATAAAGCTAGGTAACAATGGGCACAGGACATGACTAATGCAAAAGATTGGTTGAATATGTCACGTCAACTACGGCAAATTCCTCAAAGCTTTTTTTTTTTTTTCTTTTTTTTCTTTCTTTTACACTGTGGTAACACATAAAGAACTCTTCACAAAGGCTTTTGATAAGTAAAGACTCATGGGTGTGATGCAGTTTGCATTACAGGTGTCTACACTAAAAGCTAGCCATCTAAACTCTCATTATTCGTGGAGAATTCCATATGATTAGCAGGATGTAGAAAGCTGTTCAGCTCAACCTAGAATAACAAGTTTTGGGCCAGTGAATACTTGACGAGAGATGAAAGATGTAAAAAACTTCTGATTAACTTACCTGAAAACCTGAATTGTAGTTTTTATAATAGCTAAATTCAAACTAGGAAGTGGTTCGATTTGAGATCTTGGGTTGAGGTGATTCATAAGCTCTTTGTTGCTCCCTACCAAAATGTTTTGAAAGATTAATTTTTATTCAGACATCATATTTAATCATCTGATCAAATATGGGCTTATTCTTTACATATATTACATTTGAGCTAATACTTTGCAGACAATGGACAGAAAGAGATAATACTATTTTCAATATTTTCATCCTAAAGTACACCTGACCACATCTGTCCGGACATCTAGTCAGATGTTCACATCTGACCAGTAGGAGCATTATCTACTTCTCCTTGTTAATTATAAAGGAAGCCTGATGGTACACACCATCTTAAATCAAAATGCTGATGGTATAGAACTAAGTTAGCACTAATGAAAGCCCTGAGAAATCCTGAAACACCTTAAAAATGCAAGACATAATAGAATGAGATGTTCAGATTTGTCATGCATAATTTCAGGTGCAACTGCTACATTAATTTGTAAGACTTTGAGTTAAAGCTGCTAGCTCTTTAGCTATCTCATCTTTTAAATATTTCTTTACATTCTATTTAAAAAAAAAAAAAATTACTTGCTTAACCATTCAGATTTTCACTGTAAGTACATTATAATGTACTGAAAAGCAGGGCTGGTGAGAAGCTTCCTCAAGAGTGGGAAAAAAAAAAAAAATGAAGAAAATAAGTGATAATGCATTTTCTTTAAGAGAAAATAAGATCAATCATAATTTTTGCAGATTAGTTTTTTTCTCAAGAAAGAGCACAAATGTCACATTCGGTATTAACCAGAGTGATTTCTGTTGTCACAAAACAGTCATAAATTAAACTTCAAAATTCAAATGCAAAAACATCCATAAAACTTTGTTACATTAAATTGAACATTGTACCAAGTGCCATTTAAGAAAGAGTACTGCCTTTTGATGAGGAGCTCTTAAAACAATATGTAAGTTAAAATTACTCCAGGAAAATAGGTCAAGATGTTCCATAATTTAGTCTTCCTTCCCTGCACATTGTGTGTCACATTTCTGTTGAACTAAGTGGTGGAGAGAAGTACTTAGAACCGAAAAAATTTGCTGAAATAATGGTACTTTTTTACATAATAAATTAGGTTTGGTTTTCAAAGAAGTATCATTATGTCTTAGCTCATATAACTTCCTGCATAACAACACAGTTAATGTGCTTTTCTAGGTGTTCTACAAATCCACAGATACCATAACAGATACAGAAGCAGTTACAACCATCTTTATAGCTGCAGTGTCAATACTGGGACTTGAATGGGTTTCTGTGGATGTTTAGTAATGCAAAGTTAGAGATAGCAAAATCAAACAAAAATAATCAATTAGTATTACTTGTAACCATTATTTTTATGTTATTTCCTGATGGAAGAGGGATTAGGTTAAAACCACAGAGTAACTTAGGCAGGAAGGGATCTATAGAAGTTGTGTGGTTCAATTCTTCCCTGGAAGCAGGGCCAACCCAGAGGAAGGTGTTCAAGGCCTTGTCCAGTTCAATTTTGGAGGATGGGACTCCACAGCCTCTGCAGAAAAGCTGTTCCAGTGTATGATTACCATCACAATGAAAAAATCCAGTTGAATACTATAAATTTACAGTTTTGCAGCCTGTGTCTCTTGCTTCCAATCTCTGTTGGTTACAAACCTCTGAGAAGAGTTTGGCTCCATCGTGTTGTCAGACAGCTTCACAATTCCCTCCCAAAGCTGTGTCTTCTCCAGTCTGAGCAAAACCTGCACCATCAGCATCTCCTCACAGAGCAAGTTCTCCAGCCTCCAACTGTCTTGGTGGCTTCTGTTGAAGTTGGTCTGATATCTCAATGTTTTGTACCGGAACAGCCCTGTCCTGTTGATGGATAAGTAGTGGTAAAGTGGCTTGATGGACACCTGGCAGCCATTCAAGGTCAACCCACCACTCTTTCATAATATTTGTTCTCTGAAGGTAGAAGCCATCTTATAAACTCCAGTTAACTTTTTCTTTTTCTGTATCAACTTGAAAATAGATAACTATGCTGTGTGGATACCAGAGTTCAAAACTGCAAGGAAGGACTCAGAAATAAGATTGAGCTGTTGACAGATGGTTCTGTAAGTGGGAACAAATGCAGGAATCAGTAAGTTTTCTGGAGCAATGCCCAGATTTAATATTCAGTGAGAATTTCTTTGATCTTTGCAAATCATACTGAATGCTCTTAAAGTTATACACACAAATTCAAGGGTTACTTTTGAAAACATAAGCATTTATTCATTTTAAAGTTATATTTCTATATTGATAACCTTTTCATAGCAGATAATGAGATCTGATGCTTAAGGGAATTTACTGATCACTATAGGTACCAGAAATAAATTATTTTTCTTTCAAACACGGACTGTACAAAAATAGATAGATATGAAGAAAAAATGAGTTCAGTAATATTTCCAAGGCAGTTACAATAATCGCTGATGGTTTAAAAACACAAAAACAAAAAGGACCAAACGTATAGTCAATAATTAATGAGAAAGAAATCATACTTTGTACGAAAGTATCATCTCTAGAAAATATCCACATCTGCTGATTTGTATTGAATGCATAAACATCATGTGGAAACTATTCCCCAAACATCCAGCCTGTAGGCTATCAACAAACAAAGTTGCCAACTACCGATCATAAATTACGCACGTATCAGTGAAAACAAACTGTATTTCAGATTCATTTAATGTGCTTTGGTTTTGATCTATTAGCAAAAACAGAGAAAGGAGTAATTCTTGAACCATTACCAGCTGGCACCCTTTAAAAAAAAAAAAAAAAACCAACAACCCCGGTTTCGCAATATTCACTTGTAACTCTATTAATGAGATCAGAATCACTGGTCAGGAAAGTAGTTTGCAATTAATAATCCAACCAGCCTTATATCTTGTTATTCTCTTCAATACATACTCCCTGCTGAGAATTTGCTTCATATTGCACAACAGAACCAAAAGTACTGCTGAGACATAGTCATAATGCATTAGGCAAAGGAAAAGTACAGATAAAAATGCTAACTATTCCTGGAATTACTAGAAGTAATTTTCAGGCAATGATGATGAGTGAAATAACATAGCAAACAAGTACAAATGCTATTTTAATATTATATTTATTTTGTACAGTCTATATCTATACATTCGAACAGCTAAAATGGATAAAAGAGACATTTATTTCACTTTGCCTTAATAATAAAAGATGGACATCTTTCTCTCTTTCTTTGAAGTTAAAGGTGAGAAAAAAAAATTCTGTCAGCCCATGTGGAAAAATGAGATATCATACATATGGTTTATAGTATCAAATGATGACATACTAAAGGGAAAGTACTTCATATGTAAGTGCATCTGGAATTTATGTGCATTTTTAATGAAGTTTGTTCTTCAGGATACATCAGTTCAATACAATAAAGGAAGAACTAGGAAAAAACAAATTTGCAGGTCTTTATACTCCTTCCTTGAGCATTGTACGGACAAGGGCATCAACATTCATAGGGTGAGAGCTCTCTTCCTGAGTCTGGAGCTGGAAATAGTTCAGATTCTCACAGGAACTGAACTCAGGCATCTCGTTTTTCAGGCTACTATTCTAATAGACATATACGGGATTAAAAATCTAACAAAGCTCTTGTTTAAGCACTCTTTCCTCCTAGTTCTTTTTTCTCATTGCTTTTTCCATTGTCTGTTTTAAAAAAGAACAAACTCTCTCCCAAACTGCCAACCATTTAATGGTTTCCCTTCTTCATTGTCTATTACAACTAACATAAGTATCAAACACCTTTATATCTGTGTTATATCTCTGTTTCAGAATTCCTTTCTGAAAACAGAGATCTTTCAATCTGGACTGCTTTTCTGACATCTCTGAGTAGATGTTTGCTGTCACATCAGTTCTGACATAAACAGAGAGATGCTGTTGCGCTCAAACATACTTCTCTCTTTTCTCCTCACTATAGTAAAGTGTAAGCACTGTCACCAAGACTCCTAACTAACTATTTATTTGAAATTCTGTGTCACTTTTCCTATTGAGGTATTCCATGTTTATGTAACAAACTCTGATATTTGTTTCTCCATGAAAACAGGAAGAAGAAAATAAGGCTCTACAGTACCTATATGTTGATAAATCCTAATCTAGCATCAAAATTTGTGACATTTTTTTTCCATCCCTTAACAAATGTGGGCTGAACCTGTTGTTATTCAATCAGACTTCTGTCATAAACTTAGCAGCTGTTTTAATAATGTCACCTTCTTCTTTGCCTTCCTGACTTACCGCTTCCCATCACATCCAACAAATTGTTTCTCTTCTCTCTCAAGGTTCTTCAGCACTTATCTTACTCTCACAAACCTACTCTCTAAAGGCATTGACTCTCTACATTACAAGGACTTCCACTAAGTTCCTTGTCATCTCTCACAAAATATATTTGGTATGACCCTTATTCCCTATTCATGGAGAGAACAAGACAAACAAAATGACATGAAACCAAAGCAGACCAAAGCAAACCAAACCAATACCTGAGTAGACAACAGTCAGGCAGACGGTGCGTTGTGACCACTTAGTACCCTGCTGAACTGCCTAACTGACAGTACACTATCTGGGGTAGGGATTATCTTTTGGGTTTGGTTTTGTTCAGCGATTCTGACTTTTGTTATTGCTAGTGGAAGGACAGACTCCTTGGCAGTGCAGGTTCTCAGGATGTGCCATGACCTGGCAGGTTTCAGCTTGTTTTAACAATTTGCTGGTGTTTGAGCGACTTTTGACTTCCCTGCTTTACGTTCAGCTCTGAGAACACCATCATTACACTCAAAAGCGAATGTGCCATACATACGGAGCTAAGATATTATGGCTAGTCCAACTAATATTTTAGCAGTTGAGTAGTCCAAACTACCCAATTAAAACACAAAAGCCTCAATAATTCTACAGGCCACATTTTTATACAAAAGCACCTGCACACCTTTGCTGGTACCACCCCTTTCTTCAGTGCAGGCCTCAGCCTGACAGGGCCGCTGAGGCCTGAACTGCTTCCAGCAAGCTCCAGTCCAGGAGGGTGGTGAGGGGAGGTCAGGGAGTTCCCTCAGCAGCACCAGCCTTCACCCCAAGGGATGAATGTCCTGCCTGTGGCCAGGATTTCTTCCTCCTTTCCTCCATCTCTAGCCCCTGGGGGCTTATTTTCATATTATTTTAACCACAGCCCTCTTCCTTCTCTTGGGCTGCCAAGAGGGCTTCCCCCGCTAAAAGGGGAAATCATGTTTACTGTGCTATGCTAGTAGCCTGGTAGCATTCGTGTTAGCACTGTTAGAACTGGTCATAGTAGTAGTAGTAGCCACCTTACTACATCCTAGTAAATATTAACATCCTAACAGTAGACTTTGGCCTCTGTTCATGAGATTCAAAGCATAGTGTGAATTCACAAAGACCTGTAGAGTTTATAGAACCAATCAGGATGAAAAATATCATATCAAAGCCAAAACAAATTAAAAAAACCCAGTAATAATAGCTGTAATCTTAATCCTATAGTTGATAATATAAAAGGAAGCATTCTGAATAAAATCAGAAATGTCTTCAGAAATGTTTTGTGTATTAAAATATTGTATCATTATGGCTCATACGGTGAAAGTTATGTGCCCCTTTTTTTCAACATGTTGAGCAACAGTATAGACATGAAGTGCAATATGTACTGACCTATCTTCATGATAAAATTGTTCACACTCAGTAGTGACTGATTGAAAATACAGGGTGCATAAAAAGAAGGAAATAAGACAAATCAATCAACAGAACGTTTCATTTGTGAAACTCTGTCTGTAGACTACTAATGGCTTTACTCATCAAAGTTGGTCTCAGATGCATTGCTGAAAAGTTAATTTCCCACTCACAGGACTGTGGAATGAGACATTTATGCAAGCCTGACAACAGTTCAGCAGCCTGAAAAATTTAAGCCACTTTTAATATCTGTACTTAAGAAAGTTTGATTGCTTTAGACATATATCTCAGCTGCATTCTTAAAAAAAAATACAGCATAGTGTAAAAATAGCATACTGGGAAGATAAAAGTGTACCTCTTACATACCAAAATAAAAACAAAGTGAAACCCATAAAAATCTATTTTTTATCTATTTTATCCTGATGTCGTAGACAAAAAAGAACATAGCCCAGGCAATGGAAACATAAGACAGCAATGTAAGTTTTCACTTTGACATACTTCCAGAGTACAAAAACAAAACTACAAAGCTTTACTGAATTCAAATATTTGAAATTTCTTTAAGTATTTTATAATATGTATTATATTACTTACTGCACCTCCTCATTATTCTGTGCACTTTACTTCCAATTTGTATGGAAAAAAGTTATTTATGAAATGCTATTTTGGAGTGTTTTAAAGACATGCAGAAGTATATTTTATATATTACAGGGCTTGAATTCCAAGTATGAAAATCCTGTAATGATCTGTACAGTCATTTCAGTTTTTCATATTATGCTGAGAAGTGCAGTTCTGTAAAAAGTTGCAATTTATGAAGGTATAACAAGAAAATATATTGCTTCCTGTTTATCTGTTCATTTTCCCTAACTTAAATTGTGGCCGTCTTGACTTGACATCCAAGCGTGTGTGAGTATGGCAGTTAGGAATGTATAACAGCTGTTATATAAGTTATATAAAAAAAGAGTCACCATTCAATAAGCAAAATTGCTGTTAGAAAAACAATCACTTATTTAGCCAAGGTGAACCAAAGATGACAGCTCTACCTAAATACATCTACTACACAGTCTTTCCAACAACATTGTTTTTGTAAATCTTATGTGGCCAACGATAGGACAACATAAACAAGATCAAAGTTTGTTAGGATTTACAGATAAGCAGAGAGAAAATGCTTTATGGAAGTAAACACTGCCTAGGTCTGTCAGTCTATGGGAATGACACACAAAAGGCTGCAGCAATTCTCACATGAAATTCTGTAGCAGAATAGACCAATTTTCTCAATTTTTGTCAAGATTCAGAATTCACCACGAGAAATGAAAACTTTTCCATTAATCTTGGAGTTTTTATCTTCATTTTAGGATTTTCTTTCCTAAAAATACTGTTGGCATTTTTCCGCAAGGATTGTATTCGATACTCTTAACTCCAGGGACTTCTCATGACTTTTAAGTTTGGGTTTTTTTTCCCATCTTCACCCTTCTGTAATATTAAAGAGTTGTATTTCTGATTTTTTTTAAGGAAAAGTGGTTAAACTAGGTATATAGTATTTTGCATTTGTTGTGGGCCAATAAGACACTGGTTACCACAGCTTAACTTCTCTGTGATAACTTAAATAAGCCAGTATCAAATTGACTGCAAGTGTAAACTGCTTGCTTCCCTAGTGCCCACCTTAGTTTTTGTATCTTAACTGAACTGTGGCTGCTCAAACATCCTGTGCAGCTGAAATTGAGAACACAACCTGTGTGTTAAAAACTGTTAATTTATAAAGAATTTAAGACATATGTTTAAGTGAGGATAAGAGAAAAAAGATAACCCACTTTCCACTCATTAAGGGAATCAATTTATCTTTTACTAGTCCAGAGAATTAGTTATCTTTTACGCAATTTGCTGACAATTAAAACCTGCTTAGATTTTAAAATAATATTGTGTTGAATTATATGCCCTGTGCAGAAAAAGGGTGCCGACTTTTTATTATTTATTCATTGGCTGATTACAACTAGATAAGACACTGTGACATTTTCTGTAAGTTCTCATAGATACATATATAGTAAACTGCAGAATTTTCAGCTTCACTTTACCTCAGGGCTGATAGTCTTCAAAAGAAAATGAAGGATGTGGCATTCACGTAAACACTTCTATAGTTTGAATTCTAAATAAGTCATTTATCTTTACAGATGTAGTAAAATTACTAAGAATCTAAAGTATGTAACTGGAAGACCAAATAAATGCAATCTTCGTTTTGTATATAGCATATGAGACATAGTATTTCTTTTCTTCTGCTAAAGTGAAATCCAGAAAAAAAACCAAAATCTCAATTGAAAACATGAAGAAAATTCGAAGTTATCCATCTTAGTGTTGAAAGAAGGGAAAGCCCTCAGCTTCCTGGAATAGAAAAAGGATCAAGCATCTAAAGAAATCAAGGGTTAGTTTTATTAGCATTGACTTTATACCTGAAAACATTCCTTTAAGTCTGCTTTTGACTCACATCATTCATATCTCAAAATGATTTTTCTTTTTCCTCATTCTTAAAATTTTGTATGTCGATTGAAAGCTGGGGACAAAAAGTCCCAAAGTCCTAGATTTTGAGCCATTTCTCTTAGTCATGTTCTGATGCACAAATTACATAAGCCTTACAGACCAAAAAGCTACAGCTACAGTTACAGCTGCGTTGAATGACTGCAACCCAGGATAGTTGATCACACTCATGATTTTGTGTACTTTTTTGGCTGTTTATTCATCTACAGACCATGCCTCAACTACATCCTTTTGTTCAGTGCAAGTCCTGTTTTCCATGGCTCCCAAGTTCAGCTCAACACAGTACCTGTCTTGTCCCCATTCTGTTTTCACCATAACTTTAATAATTATTCTAAATTCCCACATGTAGACTTTAACACAACTAAATAAAGCCTATTTTTATTCCTGTTCTTCCAAGTACTCTTATTCCATAGGCTTTGAGTTCTTGATAATTTTCTTTTTCTTTTTTTTTTTTTTTTTTTTTTTTTTGTTCTTGCCTTCATTATGTCTACAGAGAAGGAAACAAAAGTTACAAATAATATTAAGATCTATCTTCAAAACTTAAGCTTCAGGGGTTTGTATTTTTTATTTCTCAGTCATGTAAGTTCTGATTTAAGAATGTGTTCAACTGCTAATGCATAAAGATTGAAGTGAGCTTAAAGGATTTCCAACTCAGTTCTTAGTTTTAAGTTTATTGGGTGAAGGTATCTTGTGTAATCTCTGAAATTCTGTCTATAACATATGTATTCTGGCTGTTCACATCATAATAAATGACTGGGTGGATAGTTACTGAAAACCTATACAGACTGTTAAGGGCAGTAGGTACCTGTTTTCAGAAGGAAGATCTAAAATATTGCAAACTATGTCACTGTTTTCAATGTAACTGCCTTTAAACTGTGTGTTTGTGAACGTAAATTTTTTTTTTAAACTGAGTAAATTATTTCAGCTCTACAAGTGGCTCATAAAAGAACGAACACTATAAATGATCACTGAACTTCATTAGGGTCAGTGTGTCTCTTTGACAGGTAACTGTGCTTCAGTGTCTGAAGTAAAACTGCTGTCAAGCCACACGTCTTTAAGGTAAGTCCAGATATTTTACCAAAGTTAGAAAAGTTCAGAATACTATGACGTCAACATTATTAAAGAAAAAATTTTCTTGACTGAAACTGCTCAATTATATGATATGTAATTTATATCAACGCAAATGTTTTTAAGACACCTGCTCCAGATTTGTACATGATGACATATTAGAATTTCTATTTAACTTGTAAAGCAGTAAAGAATGTTGATCTATTAAGTCTTTGAAAATTAAATTTTCAAAACTCTCTTTTTCTTTTTTACTAACCTTTAGACACAAATCTTACACAAAACCTGGCCTACACAATCACTTCCTCAGTGATAATTTAATCACATAGTGCTGTGAAGAGGCTGCATATGATTATCACTTCATCACTTGTACAAATTATATTATCATACATCTATTAATATACTGTGAAGTATTACCATAAATAATTTAAACTCTGTATCTACAACAAAGGAGCTGACTGTACTCAATCATACAATATTCTATTTTTTTCTCAGGTTTGTTTATTTACTTATCATTGAGAAAGCTTTCCCAGGCCTTAGTGTAATATGTTGAAAGTTCTGATGCAGTAGTAAGGATCACAAAACTTAGAATAGACACATTTTTGTGCACAATCCATTTTAAGACTCCTATACTATAGTTATGCAGTATTTTTAAAATTTGTATGATTAAATATATCACTATAAGATATTCACTGTGAGTATCTTGAAGCCATAATAAGTGCTAGTTTGGAATTTTATTCTTTGATGATTCAAAATATATTTTTAGCATACTTTTGTTTCATTTTTTTATGAAAAAGGATGTATGTACATTAACTTTTTGAATAACTTGAAATGAAAAGGCTGGATTTTTTTTTTCAAATATGAAACAAATATATACACTGGAAAAGAAATACAGGATGGAGAGATGGGCTGAAGGGAACATCATGAAGTTCAAAAAAGAGAATTGCAAAGTCTTGCACTTGGGGAACAACCCCAGGTACCAGTACATGCTGGAGGCTGCAAAGCTGGAACGGCAGAAAAGGACCTGGGGATCCTGGTGAACACCAAGTTCGAGCCAGTTAATCGGCTTAACTGTCAAAGGCCGTTAGTTGTACCCTTGCCTGTATTAGGAAAAGCATTGCCAGAAGGTTGAGTGAGGTGATTCTTCTCCTCAGCACTAGTGAAGCCACATCTGAAGTACTGTGTTCAGTTCTGGGCTCCTTGGTATAAGGAAGACATGGAGAAGACAGTCCAGCAAAGGACCACAAAGGTGAATAAGAGTTGGCAGCATCTCTCTGATGACAAAAGGCTGAGAGAGCTGGTACTGTTCATGCTGGGAAAGAGAAGTCTTGGGGGGAATCTCATCAATGTGTACGAATACCTGAAGGGATTATGCAAAGAAGACAGTGCCAGGCTATTTCAGTGGTGCCAGGACCAGAGGCAATGGGCACAAACTGAAACACATGAGATGCCATCTCAACATCAGGAAACACTTTTTCATTGTGAGGGTAACCAAGAACTAACACAGGTTACCCAGGGAGGTTGTGGAGTCTCCATCCTTGGAGATATTCAAGAGCAATCTAGACAGGGTCATGTTTCATCCATTCTAGGGGATCTTGCCTGAGCAGGGGGCTTGAACAAGAAGACTTCCAGAGACCCTTTCCAACTTCACCCATTCTGTGATTTTGATTCTGAAAATACCTATAAAATGCTATATAGGCAGTAACTTTATGATGTGGTACCAACTGACATATAACCGCATTTTACTAATCTTTAGAATTTAATATCCTAAATGATCTCTTGTTTTATTTATTGTTTTGGCAAATATAATGTAGTGATTCTACACATGCACATGCCTTGCAAAGGGCCCATATGAGTTTTCCAAGACTTTTAAAACTGCAATTTGTCTGAACTGGGCTGTAAATTGTTTTTCAATTTGAGGTGTTTGTTTTGTTGGTTTTTTTTCAACTAATGCTCCGTAGCTTTATGCTCTTGACTTCTTGTGTTTAGAAAAGCTGCCTTCTGTTTTCTGATGTCCCAATATTAGTGTCCTGGAGGGGATTATTTTAGGTAAAGGAAAGAATATTTGCTTCTTAGGAGATTTTTTCAAAGAAGCAAGAAACCCTCTCAAACTGTACAAAAGTACAAGTGTTCCAATCTGTATTTTAAAGTCCAGGTAAAATCATTGGATTTTGATTTTGTGTATGTCCCTTTGAAATTTGTTGCATTCCTTTTAGTCCTTAGCCGACCGTTAATGAAGATGTGGCATTCTTACCTTATGCTGTATACATATATGCATATATTATACATATATATAATTATACATATACATATAGCATTAATCAATTTTCTTATTATATGGCTCACATTTATAATAGAACAGCTTATTAATTTGCATTTCTTCTAGGACTGTTTGAATGTTGAAAATGCAATGGTTGCCAAGGAACTAATTCCATTATTTTTTCTGTTGTTTCCGGTTAAAAAAAAAATAAATTTCTCACAGATCATGGATACACACATATAAAATGCACAAAACTTCCTTGATAAGAAAAATATGTTTTAGTGGATATTCTCTACAGCTTGAAAGAACAAAAATCCGTTTCCCCCCTTTGTTTTCTTTTTTTTTTTTTAAGATGGCTTACTAGTTTCTTGCTAGCCTTTATTCCTGCTGTCTTATTCCCCTTATACACTACTGTTCTGATCAAAAATTGCCTCCAAGAATGTGAGTACTTCAAGTACCTGAGAGAAAAAAATTTTTTTTGAAAAGAATACTAAAGAAATCATTCACTGTGGACTAGCACCATGGATCCACCTGTCAAATTTGACACTTTCCAAAATAATAATAATAAATAGACTAAGCACTTCAACCACGTATTGCTCTGTCTAAGAAAGCTCAGTAGCTCAGATTCACCTGTTTCATTCTGGATATCACAGCCTGTGTGTTGTTTCGTGAGTGAAGCAGGATACATAACATAAAGTAAAGTAAGATTTTACAGCATGTTTCACATTCAGCTCAGCAAAGGTAACATCACACCCAAGTACTTCTGAGAATCCAGGGCAGGTTGGAAAGCCCGTTGTACTTCATGAAGTTTTCAGTGTCTACAGCCATGTCAACAGTTTGTGCTGCCAGTGCTGAAATGTAAGATTTGAGTCATCTACCAAAAATAAATCAAATTATTTGTTTGCAATTACTTGATAGTTATCAGTGGTCTAAACATAGTGCTGGAGGAACGCTACAAAGCTCAAATCCTATTACTGCTCTTATAGGATGCCTGCAGATGGGACCACTGCCTACAAAACTGGAATTGAAATTTGGAATTGGGGGAATTTGGAAACAGACAACAGCTGAGTCTGCGTTAAACACGTAGTGTACGCTTAGCTTCCCCTTGTCCACCTTAAACTATTCATACGCTAACAACAAACTATATAATGACAGTGCGCACAAAAATATACGAATTTTTCAAACCACTATTACTGTATGAAGAGCTATTTCTTATACTGCAAGGACTTTGTTGATATTTATAACTTCTGTCATCTTGTTTCTTCTCTGAACAGGTTAAATATTGAAGACGAATTGCACAAAAATCAGCTTTTGCTTACCTGTAGAAATAGCAGTCCCATTGCTTCCAAAATGACAGAATTTGGAATTTTTATTACTTTGATAATGCTAGGTGATACTTAGCACTGCTGAGCTGTACATAACAATGGGACAGTATCATCAGATGTTAACACTTCATGTAAAATATGGAAGCACTTCTATCTTATCAAGCTAAATAAGCTGAAATTACTCATATAATGTATGTGAATAAAATATCCTAATCAATGACAGCCCACATAAAAAGCTCAAGCCAATACTACAAAAAATAACTAAATTAGTGATGACAGCTATCCTATTATCTATAGAACACAGATATTAGTACAGTAAACAGCTAATATGAACATGCCTTCAAAAGGACACAGTTTGAATTTAGCTTTCCTCTCCACTCAGTCGTAATTTAATCACTGGGAGTTTGGAGGCAAATATGCCACACTCACAGAAACTTACCTGAAAATATTTCATTTTCTCATATTCTAATAGAAGTTTCGTGGTAGTAATGCTTAAACATTTCATTTTATATAGTGAAATGTATCTTTTTACTTTTAGTGTTATGATTAGTAAACTACTATCAAAAGTAATTCTAAGAGTTGTGAAACAAGTTGCAGAATATTTGGAGTTGGTCTTTTTTTTTTTTTTTAAATGTAGGAATGTCCTCTTTCTTTCTTATATATTTAATTTTGGTCTATTATGTGTGAGGTGTGCTCTTTCTGTTCACAAAAACTAATCCCCTCTCACTAATTTTAGTTTTATTCATTAAACTAAAGTGTTATTTTTTCAGATCTAATATAAATTCTTCCATCTTTGCTTCATTAAACCAATAGCAAAAGTTATACTAACTGCTAAAGGAGAATGTCTATGTATATCCTGCATAATATGCTGTATGGATAGAATACCTTTCTTTAGTTATAAGTTTATTTTCTATAAATAAATTCATACTTTATATATAATAAGATATATTATTATATACCCCATTTTATATTTGCATATTATAATAGTGCATGCATGACCCACACAAATAAGAATTTCCCAAATCAAAATAAAACGAGACAAATAGGAAAACTTTGGAGTTTTTAAGGACTGTAATATCTTAGGAAAAAAAAGAAGAGACTAAGAACTAATATTCCTAATCAGAGAAAAGATTAAAAACAAATAAGGAGGAGAAAAAAAACAAAACCAGAAAAAAAATCCACTCTCTTCTCAGAAGCTGGAATTTCCAAACCAGGTTTAGTCCAGAGCAAACGAAAATGCATTGACAAGGATCATCCTGAATACTCTAGTGGGCACCTCTTTAGTCTCAGGAGGGAGAGTGTGACCGGCAGGACCCTCAAGGGTTTGGTGGCAGGATCAGCACGCAGGCTTGACTGCCAGTCCTTGCCAAGCCAGCAGCCTGACGCCAGCACAGGGCTTCCCCTCTACTTTCCTTTGCTACCAAATGGGTTGTGATTGTATGTATCCCTGCCTTGGAGGCTCTTTTCACTTTGTGTGTTTTTCCCCGCAAGTAGAGAGTTGAAAGTGACAAGTTATTCCGGGAGGGCAGCCAAGAAGATGTCTATGTATTTTTCCTAGCTGGCATGAAAGTGATGGTAATGATAATGATTTTTGCATCTCTGAAATTTTAACATGGATGTTTCTTTCATAAAAAGGCATTTCTGTTTTAGAAAGCATGTCAGTGGAAAAATTCTTAAGATTAAATTAAATTAATATTTTAGGTTCTGAAGTAGAAAGTTGGTTTTTCCCTACATGAATTAAATATTAAGAAATTACATGCAAGTCCTTTGTGTTTTGAAGAACTCAGACCTCAGCCTGTTTTGTTTTGTTTTGTTTTGTTTTGTTTTGTTTTGTTTTGTTTTGTTTTGTTTTGTTTTGTTTTGTTTTGTTTTGTTTTGTTTTTTACAAGAGGAAATGATTGCCTTATTTGCAGCATTCCTTATATCAGGGAACTAAATTGCATGATCGAGAAATACTTGCAACATGAATATGAATTGTTATCACAGACATCTTAGGATGCAGTTTTATAACATGTCCGGCACCCCAGTCTTTCCTGAAAATAGCCTTCTATGTAACATAAGACAACTCATATAAAAGGGGATCATTACTTTTCACCTTTAGACTTTTGGTCCACTTTGAGTTCTGTAGACAGAAGCTATCCCTGAGAAAAAAACAGGCACATTTGGCCTGCTTGTTAGTTCCCTTCGAATGGTGATTTCTCATCTCCTTTGCCATTAACTGAGTTCAGAAACTGACTTCTCTTATGCTTCTTGACCTTAAACTGATGGCAATTTATTGTTATTTTTTTATTGTGTAGCTAGATTGAAGCATGTCTCAGCTGTCTCAAGGCCATTTAAAGCAATATGTTCTGCATGGGTAATTCAGAAAAAATTACATATACTTTCAGTATCCTTTAATATTAGTTTTATTTGCCTTAACCATAACTCTTCGCTAATTTTTCATTTCTCCTGTAAGTTACCAGTGTGCTGAAAGCAGAAATGACAATTTCAGGACTATGAAATCTGTCGTCATTCTGTGTTTTACATAACCTCAGTGCATTTAACCATCCTGTTATGTACTAGACATTAATTTATTCAACAGTGTTTCTTATGCACTTGTAAGATATTTCCTTGTCTCATTGTTCTGTTTTCTGCTTATCGTTAATACAATATTTTGTAGAAATACATTTTGACTGACTTGAATTCTTTTATTTTCAAATACAGATCTATTACTTTTGAAGATCTTTTGTTCAGTGTCTGTTTTAATGGAATTCCAATGTCCTTTCCTATTTTTGTGTATTTGCAACACAATGCCCCTTTGCTAACGTACACAGTGATATTTGCTCCAGCACCGGACACTTTTAAGATTCAGCTGGACAGAGTGCTGGCCCATCATATCTAGAACCGTGATTTTGTTAAGAAAGATTGGACCAGGTGATAGTTGATATCCCTACCAACATGGTATTCTATGGTATTCAGTATAAACATTATATTTTAATCACATTTCCATTTATTGATATACATTCCATGACATAAAATTCATCATATTATACATACTAGTTAATGATCGTCCTGCTTTGAGTTAGAATAGAACTAATTCTGTTCGTGACTTTACTTTTCAGCTCAGTCTCTTATAAGTGACAGCACTTTCCAAAGTTAATGGCATATTTTTGCAGTGTCTGGTTCCAGAAGTGATAGAGCTTGATGTTTTCAGTTACTACCAGGGATTGGTGTGCAGAAAGGCTCTTGTTTTACTTGCTCCTGTGAAGACCCAGGTCACTGCTATTTGGGGGTGCTAATTTGATCACTGCTATTTACTGCACATTGGGGGTGCAATAAGAGAGAGGCCTTACCTGCGGGGAGGAGCGGACAGGACAGGTGACCCTAAACTGAGCAATAAGGTATTCCAAAACATAGACGTCATATTCAGTATAAAGCTGACGGGTCACAGGGGTCAAGCTCTTCTTAGACGACCAGCATCTGAGGAAGACTGTCCATTCTGCCTTCATTCTCAATCCGTGCATTCCTGAATCCAGTTCCAGAATCCAGCTCCTGCATCCAGTTCCCATCTGCTGCTGAGTCCAGCCTGGGCCTTCCCCAGTGTCTGCCCGAGCGTCAGTGGTGATGATGATGTGATTGTCATCGAGGGGGCCTGGGTTCTCTATTGGTATTGTATATATATAATTATATTTTTATTATTATTCTCATTAAAGCAGGCTTAGTTTTCTTTTCCAACCCATAAGTTTCTCTCCCTTATTCCCTTTCTATTCCCCTTTGGGAAGGGCAAGGGTTAATAGAGAGGGTCTGTCTGTTGCTTAGTGACTGGCCCAGCCTTAACTCATGACAGTGACATTTAGAATAATCACTTGCTCATTTCATAAAGCTTCCAGTTTACCTCACATCTACTGTATCTTCTGTAGAGAATGATACCAGTATATTCACACACATAAGCTTACCATTGCTGAAATTTTACAGAATATTGCAGGAATAATTGCTATGGATTCCATTTTGGCAAGCAATGAGATGAAACAGGTGTAACAGTGGCCCATCAAAGGGGAAAGGTACATTTACAGAAATCAGTATTTCCCCCCCACCTTTTAAAAAAAAAAGCTAATAAAAAAAAGTAAGAATTGTTGTATTGAAATGTTTCAATTTCTTGTTTCAGGCTAGAACTTTTTCAGTGACATAAAAGCCACAAAATACTCAAGAGACATAGAAAAGTTGAAATCTAATCCCTGCTTTGAATCAAATAAATCAGATATCAGAATATGGCTCCTCTTCTTACAAATCACCCATAATCACCATACTGTAGAATCAGTCTTCCATTTAGATGTTTATATGGAAGAGAAGATATGCAAAAGGCAAATTTGACATTTTAAAAGAGGCTGATGCTATAACTTGGTGAGAAAAGAAGCTTGTCTGGTATGTGGGATGGAGTCTGTGGGAGCCTAATCTGTCATAAACAAGCATATCAGTTACTCCCACGCCCAACTTAAATGTTCTAGCCAGTGAGTTATTGGGTAGGCTGAGATAGTATCTATCACAGCCTTCTCACAAATAAATTCTCCAAAAGTGTCATTTTGATTCTACATCAGAACAATAATAAAATATTCCGAAACTGCACACTTCCTCCGTTCTTTATGAAACTGAAAAATGGTTTTCCTGGTCATCACTAGAAAACAATAAAATTCTCAGATCTCTTACTCAGTTTGTCAATCATGGAACAGAGTGAAAAATGAACTTAGGTTACTAAGGTTTATTTCAGGGAACACCACCAAGAATGTAGAAATAAAAAACCACTTTTCCTACCTGCGTTTCCATCTGCAGGGTGAAAAAAAAAATTGAATGGGCATTCATTTATAATTAAGTATCTATCTATATATGCAGAAGAATATATAATAACGACAAACATCAAACAGGTATTCTATAACCTGATAAGCTCTGGGAACTCCTTGAAATCAGTAGATAATTCACTATCTGAAGTTTATTGGACATGAGATGTATTTAGATACAGTAACAATGGGTGTTATTAAACCCTCTAGATTTCCCTAGCTAAATCAAATGATTGATTTAGTTTAATACTAAATGATAATCATATCATCATCCGTGAGTTTTGACCATTGAAAATACACAGTATCATACTTCAATCAGAAATGATTCTGTCTATATTTAAAAATAGTATGGCACAATATCCATTGGGTGAAATCATTGTTTCAGAGGTATCCAAACTACATTTCTGGGCATTTTTTCTTCACGTTAGCTGTAGTCTGTTACTGGGGGACTGAATGGCCATGAGCCACTGGAGCATGTTATAATTATTGCTTAAGGCATCTTCCAGTCTAGCTTCATTCAAAAAGGAAACCTGTTTACTCAACAGTTTACACTCAGCAAAAGCAGCTCTCTGAACCAAAGCACTGCCAGCAGGGACTGCTGGGGGATTAACTCCAGAAGTGCACCTGTCCCTTGGTAAAATACAAGTCCGGATGCACTCAAGATAAGTTAAATTTTCCTCACACTTAGTGAAATCCCGTCTTTAGTGAAGCTAAAGAGAAATTTGTTAATTTTCTCCTTAGTTTCATGAATCCTTTAAAGTCCAGAGAGAAGGAAAATCTACCAGTATCTGGTATGGGGGAACACTCACATAGCAAAAATGATGCTCTAAAGAAATGAGGCTTTTCTCCCCACTTCCCTGAGTTGGGGAAGGACATGTATTTTTTTAAAAAATACTATGAACAGCCTGCTTTTGAAGTAAATTTCTCCATCATCCCCATTTACCATGCTCCAGTTCACACTGCAGAGCAGTTCCACAGCTTGAGAAGAGGAATCTTCTGAGATGAAACTGTAATAAAAGTGTCTAAGACTGAACTGACTGAAAATTTACAGTTATCAGTACGTATCTATTATGTGTACAAACTGGTAAACTGTTAAAGAACTATCTTTACCCAGAGCTGAAGAAAATAATTAAAGGAAAGTCAAGACACCAGGACCACTCCTACAATATGCAACTTTGAAAATGAATGACTAGCAGAGACATTCATGAGTTAAAAGGAAGAAAAACTTCAACCCCAATATTTATTTGATGGGTGTTTTTCAACAACATCTAAACTTTTGGTATAACAAAAAAAAAAAAAAGTATTAATGAATAACATAGTGAAAAACTGATGAAATATCAATCTATTCAAGAAAAACCTGCTCAGCTAGTCAAGAACTCTTACTACACCTGTCACATTTTTTGTGATGCCAGTCATAAGTGGACATTCATTCTGTAGCATCCAAAATACATCTTTTTTTTCTTTCTTATTCCACACATCTATTTGGCATATGTGATAAGTTTACTTCTTTCTCCTTATTCAAATAGATCTTGAAGACATATTTTGTCTTTGACCTTTAGAAAAGTCTCGAAAATGTTCACAATATCCAGCATACTAAACATGAATATAACAACACTTGCATTTTATTCTCTTTCTAATGTACTCATAAGCTTTTGGTTATTGCAGAATCTGAGGATATTGTACAAAACTGGAATATATACATCTTTAAAATAACTTTTCTATTTAGGTGTTATCTCCATTATGCAGAAAGTCACTGGTACAATCCTGTATAGGATGCCAGTGATGTGATGTGATGAGATGAAGCATGGAATGTACTCCAAATCAACAAAAATGTAGGTAGAACCATACTTGTTTACTTCATTTTCTCTGTGCTCCAGTAAGATCCAATAATTCATGAAAACTCACATTTCTTTGACAGATTTAGACCCTTTTACTGGTAGATGTAGCTAGATAATTAGACAGGGAAATACAGATTCTTTCAGGTATGCTACATATTCTGAAGTGTAGTCATGATATGTGACACTATACCTACGCTGGTCTGGATGTTAGCAGGCTTTTATGGTATTTGCTTGGAGAATGTAACAGGGTTTGGTTTTTATTCCACTTTTCTACTTGTAGAAATAATCTCTCTAAACAGTAGCTCTGAGTTGGAATTGAGTTTGTCAGTATTCAGTGTAGTAATAGAAGAAGCAGCAACAAAATTTCCTTCCATGACTGTGCAGAAGACTCTAGACTGAAGGTGTGACGGAAGCTGGTGTCAGCCCATCAGAGTCACGCTACTGTTGCTGGTCTATGGGGGAGCACATGGTGCAGTATTGCCTAAGTCTTATGACTGAGAGCTTTACAAGCGAAAAATATCAGTGGGAGAAAGGTTGAAGAGTTTGCCACATTTCGAGTTTGAAAGATGGGGACAATATATGAGCTTTACAACCATTGCTTGAAACTCAACGAAGCTGCATGAATAAAACATACCTTCTCCTGTAACAAATTCCCTAATCAAACTGCTGGCACACCAAACTCTCACTTTCATCTTTAAAAATGTATAGGCAATGTATTCAACCATATTGCAAGAACATGATGAGTGAAAAGAAATAACACCAAAGTTTGCAAATTCTCTCTTTCCTCTTTAACTGGAAAGATTTAAGTATCATTCTCATAAGCTCTTTTCTTTGCTTAAAACAAGTTTACTTTTCAATTGATGAAAATCAAGCACTGGCAACCACTCAAATAATTTGAAAATAAGATTTTTTTTTTTTTTTTCACTTGTATTAAATAAACTGGTAGGGTTTTTTAACAATTATTTTGGGGGCACCAGTTACTAAACTTGAAGTGAGGGTGCCGTTCAGACGTACCTAGACAGGCTGGAGACTACAGGAATGTCCTGAAATTCAGCAAGGACAAGTGCCAAATCTTGAACCTGAGAAGGAAGTATCCCTGCCAACAATACATCTGTGGACTGCCTGCTTGGGGAGCAGCTCTACAGGAAAGGCCCTTGGGGTGCTGGTGGGCAGCAAGCTGAACATGAGCCCATGCCACCAACCAACAGCATCCAGAGCTGTGTCAGCAGGTACACAACCAGTAGGTTGAGGAATAGGCTGTCCCCCTCTGCTCAGCAGTTTTTCGATCTCTTCTGGTTGTTTTACCACTCCTACCCCAAGTACTACAGTCTTTGAAGAAAGGCTGAGAGAGCTGGGCTTGTTCAGCCTGGAAAAGACATGGCTTTGAGGGGGATTTAATAGAAATCCACCTCCTATAGGAACGTTGTTTAGAAGATGGAGCCAGTCTTTATGTAGCTGTGCATGGTGTGTGGACAAGTGACAATGAGCACAAACTGAAAAAAAAAAAAAAAGAGTTTCAGACTAGATATAGGGAAGAACTTTTTCACCATGCAGACAAGTCAGTAGTGGGGGCAGTTACCCAAACAGGTTGTGTCATCTCCATCCTTCAAGGTACTGAAGACTCAAGAAGATAAGGCCTGGAGCAACCTGGTGAGACCCATAACTGACAGTTTTTAGCAGGAGTCTGGATTCAAGATGTCCTGAGGTTACTTCAGATCTAAATTATTCCATAATTTCAAGTTTCTGCATTGTTTTATAGTAGCTTAGTTAAGATTAAATAGTATATTCATCTTTTTAATTAAGCGAAAACATAGAAGACTTGTATAGAAGATATTAAGTGTACTTGCTATTTCTTAAGAAACATAGAACTGCTCAGAAAGCTAGATCTGTTGGGGAATAATCTGTGCCATGGGATGCTGTCAATATAGTCTTGATAAAGGAACAAGTGAACAAACCAACCAAGTTCAGTGTCAAATCATCACTAAAAAATTAAAATATTTTCTATGTGAACTCTGTTTTAACAACCTGTCATTCATATAATGTGGCGTAAAGCCAATAAGTCAGCAATTTGGGAGCTTTTCTTTACCTCTTTCCAGTAAATGTATGCTGGGCCATTTGAAACATCTGCTGCATAGTGCTTTCTAATGGGAAGAACAGTGGACAGCTGTCGACAACTGTGTTGTAACGTCATGTAGGGGCACACCAACTATCAGGGGTAGGGACACAACAGCAGTAGCAGGAACAAAAACATTTGGGTTGGCAGGAGAGTCGAACTGCATGTGAGGAGAAAGAGGAAGCATAAATGACATTTATTTTGCATTCAGCAATTTTACAAAACAGTGAACTGACATGTGAATGCCTAAAGCTATCTGACTTCTTAGATTTCTAGTCAATTGGCTTTTAATTACTTATGGAGCTTTCTGGAAGTAACTGAACCAAACCGAAGCAAACCGAACCAAATAAAAACTCACCAAAACATTGTCCTGCTTTGAGTTAGAACAGAACTCATTCTGTTCAGTGATTTTACTTTTCAGCTCAGTCTCTTCTAACTGACTGCTCTTTCCGAAGTTAAGGCATATTTTTTCACGCAATATCTGCTTCTAGAAGTGACAACGCTTGATGTTTACAGTTACTACCATGGATTGGTCTGCAGAAAGACTCTTGCTTATACTTGCTCCTCTTTTGGAAGTGGGGGAAGGGGGAAGTTGTAATATAGAGCATCTGTCATTTGCTAGTGGCTGGCCCAGCTCTAACCTTTGACAAACATATAGTTCTGTTTCATCTTCAAATAAATAAAATTAATGAAAGATTTTGCTTTATGCACATTACAATTCCACTGATTCAGATGTTATAGAGAATGAGATGTGTATGTACACTAAAGTATTAGATCCCTAATGAAGCAGTTTGCCACTTCCTACATAGTAAGAATGGAATGTTTATGAGGCTCCTAAAGAGATGTTCAGCTAGTTACAAAGCCATATTGGTATGTGATCTGATTTCTTCTTGCATCTTAAAATACCAGTGTGAAAGAAATTAGTAAATACTAAGAAAAAAGTTTTTCATGTCCTGACCAGTAAAAATAAGAGAAAAAACAATATTAAAAGAGGTGGAAAACAGACTAAAAAAATAAAACAAATTTTGAGGCAGAAGTTGTTACTGTTCTTTCTAAAGTGGTTAATTGCATTCACACTTCGGTCTTTATCAGTATAGTATATAAAAATAGTCAGTAAAAGTGCTTGTAAAATCTATTGACTGATAGGTAATGAAAGATCCAGTGAAACACACATTCTCCATTGAAAAAAGGCCAAGTAACCACCAAAGAGGCTATAGTTACACTTCATTGAAACAGATAATACTTTACTAACTAGATGATTCCCAGTTAACAAAAATGCATTTCTGTATTTGTAAAGAAAAATAGCCTTTAATTACTTTGAAATTATATTTCATTTAGGAAATTGATAGAAAGTGTTTCAGGACAAATACTAAACATGTCTGGACCCTTTCAATGATCAAGGTAAATGTTAGATATAAAAGCTAGAACCCGCAGCAAATCTGAAGGAAAATAATAAATGAGGTGAATGAGAGAGATATTTCTGAAATAATCTATTCTAAGAAATTAAACACAGTTTTGACTGTATTTTTTACTTTGATTTTTTTTAAACACTTGTGAAAAATTGACCTGTTTTGGATAGTAGAATAAAACCTTTGCATTTATATTTTCATCTTAACATGTGTATTAAAAAATTGGACTACTATATTGCTCTCATAATAAGGTGTTTGAAATATCTACAAACTGGGCATCTTACCAAATGTCCAAGCTCCTGAACACATCCTACACTGTACTCAAACAGTAACAGAATGGTTTCTTTTTTAAATTGAACAGACCAAGAGTAACTAGTACCAGAAGAGATAGTGGGAAGTTGAATAAAGGTCCAGCATTTTGTTGGGACTTACGTGTGGCTGGAAATCCATGAGCTTCTTTTGATGCTGAATTTGGGCGGGGGGTGGGGGGGTGGGGTGGGTGGAGTTGGGGGGGTGGTGGCAGGGAGCCTGTTCAGAAAGAAGTTGTTCTATTGCTATGAACATAAGAGTGACCATTCTGGCTCTATATACAGTCTTGAAGGAAGTTGGAAACTGAATATCTATCTCATCATTCATTCTGTGTCAAGAACCCGGACCATATTATGAGTAACTGTCCTTTCTAGGTAGACCACATGATACTTTCAGTATTTCATTATCAGTGAAAAACAGAAAAGGTTAATTTGTACAGTTGTTATAAAGCCTGAAAGAAACCTTCAGTATCGTCTGTCTCTTCATAAAATTCATATGGCATATGTTACAACTGACTCATTTTTCCATTAGAAAATGGTGATGAAGAAAGAAACAACCCACATGGATTTTTCAAGAGCAACTTACCTCAAATGAATTTAGAGGGTTTTTTGTCCTTTCCTTTTTTAATTTTTTATTTTTGACAGACCTACTTTCTTACTTTATAAGGACAAATGGATAATTCTACTTTAGCCTGTCATAGTAATGATTTTCATAAAGATCTGTGTGCCATTAGAAAACTGAAGAATAAAATAAACTAATCAACGTGGACATTACTGGTTTAAAAATATATATTTAAAGGATATATACCAATAACTTGATATCAGTATTCAACTCCTGAAATTGAATTTTCTTGGTATTTTGTCCTTGTCTTGTTCAGTGTTTTGTTTAATGGCTTAGCTGGCTGAATAGGGAGCAGTTAAAAAAAATCCGTACAAGTCTCTAGAAAGTGAGGGGGTTCTTTGGGAAAAGAGTGAAAATTCAACACGATTTTAATAACCTGGAGAAGTGATATGAAATTATCAAGTTCATATTCAATAAAATCAAAGGCAAATTATTTGAAGGAGAAATCAAAACCAAAGAGGAATGTGTAGGCAGCACTTGGTGGAAAAGGATCAGGATTTCTAAGAGTTTAACGCCTTAAACAGATTATCAAAAGTTAACTTCAGTTTAAGATGAATGAAAATTTACATAATTTACCATAGTTTTGAAGGAGCCATTGCACTACACTGAAACAGGAAAACCTGCAAGAATACAAAAAAAAGTATTGTGAGGCCTCCAAATGAATATTTTAGCAGCTTACTTAAAGAAACTTTGAGGCAAATTAGAGAAGGCAGAGAAGAAAGCAAAAAAATCTATCAGTTTGATTATCAAATTCATAAGAGAAAGTTTTTATCTTCTCACTGGTGGTTTTTACAACACAGTTAATGAGCATCTGGAAAGGGTGATACAGCATAAATCTTCTGTGGAGCATAGGGATGGACTGATGTTGCAGCCTAGTGACTGAATTTTGTAAATTATGAAGAATTTTATTTGGGCTAACAAAGGACAACAGTATTGCAATTCTAAATGCTGGATTCACAGAAATGCTCTATATTTTTACAAGGTTGTGTTGGTGTGTAAGGTTTTTGTGATTTAATAAAGCTTTTCATTAAATATAGCCTAAGAGTGTTCAACCGAATACAGGTGAGGACATCTGTGCTACGCAGATGTCAAGCGAAGGACCTTGCTTTGTGGGAAACTATCCTATCTATAAGAAATATCAATCTTTTTTTTTAGTTTTGGAGGGTGTGGGAGAAGGAAACATTCCTGTAATCCCCTTTTACCAACAACATTTATTTTTTGCTTTCCCTGTGAAGCTTATGAAATATGACTCTTTAGTTGACACAATTTGCTGTTTCTAGGCATCATTTTACTGAATAGCCAGTAATTAAAGTGTTAAGGGAAAGAGTTAGAATATTATCCAGTCTGTGTTGGGATTCAATTTGCCTGGGTTAGATTCTTAACAGTAAATTGTCAAATTCTGAACTAATCACTGCCTGCTCCCATTTTATTCAATGGAGAAAGACAGATGCATCCAGGAGAGATTCTTCCTGGCTCAAGATGACTGTCTAAACTTAGTGAGATGGATTGCACTTTGCAGATGTCTATTTATCTTCACTAAGCTACAAAAAGAGCTTAGGATGATTATCTTAGCCTAAGATAACTAATTGTTAGATGTCTAAACTCAGGTAAGATAAATTCTACTTGTAATGCTTTTTTTATTTGTTTGCTTTACAGTTTGGTGTAAACATTTTCACACAAATGAGCAAAAGAAAAAACATTAGAAGCTGTGGCATGATTCAAATTCTGCTGAAGGCACTAAGAATCTTACAGCTGCTGTCTGTAAGATTTGGATCAGACAAATACATTCCTCCTGTGATGGAGTCTCTGGAGAGTTGTCATTAATCTAATTACGTGTGAAGGTTGTAGGTTCTAGACATTTCCCTCCTCAAACCCATCTTTTCCTTTATGTACATGCCAAGTACAGACTCTAGAGATGAGATTCAACCATCCAGCTTTAGCTGCCTTAAAACCATGTGGACTAAGCTAGTCATCCAGGCTTATTCATTATCAATGGAGAGAGATGCTCATACCCAGAAGTCAGCCTCTCTTAGATAAGAACCTCAGGGTAATTTGCGTTCTGAAGGTGCCTGCCTTAGTACACAACAGAAGAACAGGCAAAAAAAATTTACTTTATTTTCCGCAGCTTCACACATTCTAACAGATAAATAGGAGAGGCAGGCTGGTTCATTCTAAATGCTACAACATGAAATATTATTTGATGGTGCAAACTGAAGCAAGACTGCAAACTTAAATTGAACAGATTGTGTGTGAACTTTAAAAAAAAAAAAAAAAAGCCTGATACTTGTAAAAGTATCTTTTTCTTCCAAGAAAAGAATAACTGATTTTTTTTCTGGAATTTTCACTACCTCATTAATTTAGATTTTTTTTTTTCAATTACTAAATAATTTATGAGCCAGTTCTACAAGCCAGTTTAGCAACTTAGTTGAGATGTCCCTGCTCACTGCAGGGGGTTGGACTAGATGACCTTTAGAGGTCCCTTCCAACCCAAAACATTCTATGATTCTATGATTCTAATTTCTGTAAATAAATTAATACTACATTCAGGTGATTATTCACCTAACTTTCATAGCATTTTAATGTCTCTTGTCTTAGCAGTTGATATGAATAAAGGAAGAAGTAGTGTGACAATATTCTTAACTGAACAATTTCTTTGCACCAGCTGAACGGCTTCTTGGCTTTTTAATTAATGGTGAAAATTTTTCTTCTTCTAGTCCATCAACAACAACAGTAACAAATCCCTCTTAGAACTAAATTCAATCAAAACTTTGGTTGCAAAAGCAACCCTGGTCAAAAATGAGTAGGTTTATTCTAGTTTCATAATAAACTTTGTCACTTATTCTATTGATGAAAGCATGTGTAGCATGCGAGAGATGTTGCTCTGATGAATGATTATTTAACAAATTTCACTTAATACAAATTCTCATGCACTGCTGACGCTAACACTTTGGATGTAAGAAATGCTTTTTGAAGTAGTTAGATCTCATTTTATATTGCAAAGGAAAAGTAGTATTTTCTCTTGTCCTTGACAGCAGTTTTATGTTAAGGTAGTATTTTTGCAGTGTGTACTCAAATTCATAGATTCTACCCTTACAAACTGGTTAAAATTGGTCCCCTGAACTTGAGTGCTTCCAGTGCTGAAGAAGTCTATAAAGCTATTCTTGGCTGTAGTTTGTCGAAGCTCACTCGTTTATTATCTCTTGAGCCCTCCCTCTTGTTTCTTTTTAACCCATTTTTCTATTAGTGCTACAAAATCACACTCCAGTGTGTGTTTGCCTAGTTAGTTATCTGACTGCCTACACCTCGAATAACTGCTGCACAACAAGGTAATCTCAATCAAATTCTTAGTCAAATTTTACAAAGTCCTAATCTTCAAAAGATTGTTAAGTTTCTGTAGTTTCAGTGAAAGACAACAGCCAAATAAAGGATATACTCCCAGGTGAGCTGTTCTGCAATAAAAACACAACCTTTATTCAATGTCATATAATCCATATAGAAGAGAAATTGTGAATTCTTCAGCTAAAGGGAAAGCTTTAGTCTGGACTCCTGTAGAACACAGGGATGAGGATCAAATCCATGATAACCAGTTGGACACTCACAGAATTACCTCTTGATTTCTCCTCCTGAATTTCTCCTCCTGTCCTTGGGTTTGGAGTGTATGTTGGCTTTGTTTTGGCTTTTTATCTTTCCTTTTTTTCTTTTCTAGCATTGTTTAAAAGGGTGCCTTGTAATTATCAGCATGGAGGTTTCATTTTTAGCTGAAATGAGCCATTTTTCCCAGTAATTACTTTAGACACGTATGACATATATACATGACAAATCCTCCTATCCTACTACATGCTATGCAGTGATCCCTCATTTCTAGTTCAAAAGGATGGAATATTAAATTAAAGATTAGTAAGAACAACAGAGTCATTAATCAATATGTCCATTACCTTTCTTTCACTAACTAGATTTCCTGGAGGGGAGAGGGAAAGCAAAACTCTTTTTTCTGTCAAAATTCACTTTTTACCATAAGAAACAGATGATTTTGAGTAACATTGTGATGTCTTAATTAGGAGAATTGAAATAAAAATGGGCTTCAATTCAAAGTTTCAAAGAAAGAAACATTTTTAATTTTAAAATACAGTTTTAAATAGTACCCTTTGTGAAATTAAATGCGGTTTCTAAATTTAATTTTGAAACTAAAAATGTCAATTTGGGAGACATTTCAAAATATTTTATTTCAACACTTGCAATAAAAGATATCTGTCCTTGGTAAATTTCCACATTTAATGTAAAGGAAACTTATTCTGAATTACTGCATCTTTGTGTACAATTTATTTTTTAATAAATTCAAATGCTACTAGAAAATGACCTAATTTTTGGAGAAATCACCTAATCATGAGGTAGAAATGAGTTCTCCAAAGATCTTGTAATCTACCTCCTTGCCTCCTAGCAAGCTAGCTGAATGTAGATTGTCACTGAAGGTGATTTTTAAAGCTGCTTTTTGTAAACCTGTAACAAGAAGAATTTAAGTACTTAAAATATTCAAAGTGAGATAGTAAAGGAGAAGTTAGCAGCAGTAGAAAAATATTGAAGTCTAAGAATACATAAAGATAAAAAACAGTAGGACACACTTCAGGCTTGGAAAATTAATCTTGGTTTTAAAGGGACTGTATATAGGAGTAATTTACAGAGAATGTAGCAAGATTCCTCCTAACATATTACAAAGGTAATTGTGTTGCTGAGATGAAAAATCTTCCATGGAGAAACTTTATATCTGTTCTGTAGCCCAAACCTCTTTATCTCATGGATGGATGCAGCTGTACTGAAGCAGCCCCTGGGCTGATTATTCATCCTTTGTTGGTGTATATTATTTAGAGCGATGCATATAGGAATATTGCATATGTTATATTGAAATGCGCTGTTTGCTGACTTTGAGAAATACGACTGTCCACTGTGAGAGAGAACACCATACTGCTTAACTCTGACACATTAAACCAGGTGCTTAAGAAGCATCTCTTGCACTGCTATTCCAGCAAAGGAATCAAGCAAGTCTTTTCCAGAGCAGATAGACATCAGAAGCATTGCTTAATTGACTTGACTTGTGTTTTGGACAACCTGTAAGAAGACTTTAGAGAAGCTACCTTCTTTATTTGGTAGCTGAAATGAAACAATATATCAATCAGATAGCTGAGTTTGCTTCTTACTAGAAGAATCTAAACTAAATTCTTTCTAGATTTTACAAGAACTCAGTTGTTAGTAAAAATCACAAAAACTTCTGGTTAGCCTAAAGAATCATTATTTCCAGTTACCACAATATTTTTATCTAATGCCATCTACACAGTAATAATTGTGATAAAGAAGGGCAGTCAAACTGGCTAACAAATTTTTCTGAAAGGTCACTCCCCACACCTGTCAGTCAGCCTTGTGCTCATTAGCCTGTTGTGCTGTTGTATACAACTTGGAGTGTAAGAGATCATCCAAGCATGCAATACACAGCAGTAAGTAAACTTTCAGCAAGTCTGAACCACTTGTTTCAGCAGGTAGTATTTGAAAAGCTGCTTGTCCACCACACTGTAGCCAGCATTGTTGTAAATATGATGGATTTTAACATATTTGTAATTATGATTGGGATTAGACAAAGATTTTTTTTAGAAATTATGGCTAAAAACCTGTAGATTGTCCCTTACATATGGATTGCCAACCAAGATCAAATTATGACATTATGTTTAATTGATCAACCTTTTTCTATACCTAACCTCCTTTTAATAGGTAATTTTTGCTTTTTGGAATTTATTTGGATAGTTTGTGAATTTTCGTATGTTACATGACACTGATTCATGTGGCATCCAGGAATGGATGGTTTCCTAAATTGCCTCTATTTCCTTTTCAAGAGTAATTTTGATTTGTCATTCAACTATTTGGTTGAACATATCATTGTTGTCAAAAAAAACCCCAAACCTCACTTGAATGCTCATATGAAGCCTTTCTAAGTAAAAAATACGTTCATGAATAAAAAAGATCATTAAGCATCTCAGTCAAATTGTGTTCTAGTTTGGTAAGCTGTGTCAGGAATAACATTGTATGATATTTTACCATGTTTAACTATAATTTCCTTTGAAAAAACCTACTTGAATGTAAGTGAAAAATTACTAGTGTTCTGTTATGCTATGGCATTTTAATGATAAGAGTTCTGAGGCACAGGAAGTTTTAATATTTATTGTTGACCTAGAATCCCAGTACAGTGCCTTAACCATGAACTCAATCCTCTTCTCTGCAGATAAAATTGTCCTGTTAAGACTCTGCCTGTTTGCCAAGCAGTTTTTATTCCTACATTTCCAAATACAATTTTGTAGAATAACTACCTAAGAGATGAGAAGGCTCTTGAGTTTTCTTCTGCTATATTACTTCCACTTAGTTTAGGTTTTCTGATGGGAAGTAGTTTTCAGAATTAGCTACTATCCTTGTGAATGTGTGGGAATGACACAGTTTAAAGCTTACAAAACTGTTTGTATTATTAGTATAAACATAATTTTGTCCAAAGCCACAGTGCTTTCTCTGTCTTTTGCTGTACTGAAGAAGTTAAGCAGCTAAGACATTCTGAGTGGCTTATAATACTTATACATTACTTTTGTCGTATTTTTGCAGTATGTGCTGTAAGTACTTTGGCATAGTCATGGTCTACTAGGCCAATAATTTAATTTCTGAAATGCCTCTAAATATATATTTAAATGAGAGCATAATAGCTCCAAAGAGGCAATTATGACCAAGGAAGTCAACAACCCGTGTTTAAAAAGTCCAGAAATTGTTACATTCTTCTCACATAACTCAGATTCCATGTTTCTATAAATTAACTAATTTTGTTCTCATGTCTCCAGCATTTTAAACTACCTGTTATTGAATTAATATAGCAGCATATTCAAGGCATCTCAACCCAGCTGCGGCTGAAGGTAATGAAAATCCCCCCATTACGTTTTGTCAAAACTGAATGCAATTTGAACAGCATAAATTTCTGGGGAAAAAAAAAAAAAAAAAAAAATCCCAAAATATAAACTGAAGACAATCAGAAGTATAAATTTTTACTCCATTTTTTTTGTTTTAATTGACCCCCAAAAAAGCTGGAGAACAGAAGGATTTCAAGATTACAACTTAAATCAGCCATGCTTAAATACTCCAACTATTACTCAGATGGCAGTGTTGCATTGTATGGCAGGAAATGAAAAATGCCATTTTAGCAGGACCTGTGCAGAAAGAAGACTCTCCTCTAACTTTCCATCTTTTTCTCACCTCTACTTCCTTTAAGATTATAAAAGATAGCAGCTAAGCCTTTGAAACTCTAAAATCATTACCCATATGTCAGAGACAGCAGTAAGAATGTTCATAGAGTCATTAGACAATCAATTTTAATAGTCTAATATAAATTTCAACACTTTTTCACAAAATTTCAAGCTTGCAATAAATTATCTTTGGTCAATATTCATTCACATATTTTTAGTTCCCTTTTAGTCCATTTTTGCCCAAAATGATAGTTAAAAGCAGATCTTTTATTGTGTTTTTTATTTATAATGTTTAAAGAAAAACATCCTATATCTTTGCATCTGTCTCCTCATATATAAAACTTGTGGAATGGAAATCAGAATCTCTCACAGCTACAACCAACCCAGAAAAAGAGAAGATTTTCTCACATGGTTCAGAGTGAGGCAGGCCCATTTGTAGATCAACAGGCCTTTGCTGTTTTCTTAGAAACCAAGAATACCCATTTATCTGTATAATGCAGAGCAGTTTACAATTATTTCTGAGCATTTTGTTTTATCTAAAAGCAATTTCCATTTTGATCATCTCATGAAGCTGATAATTGGCATCCAGAACTGATGCCGCCCGTACCCTCAGCATTTATACAGCATGGCATTTTCTTTTTATGACATCACACCCTGGGAAATGCAGGTTGTCTTGCTGGTATAGCTTGATTTCTGAATACTTTTTTTTTTTTCTTTTTTTTCCACATAAACTACCACTTGTAGCCATTTTCACACTTGGCAGTTTTGTATCCTGCCTTTCCTGAAAGTCTCCATTCAGACTCACCCTGGTTGTTTGCCAGAACGAAACTAATTCTTATTCTACTTAAAATGCTTCCCCTCGTATACATGCGTGTGTGTAATAGGCAATAGATCTGAATTTAACTTTACAGACCAATGAGCTAGGCATATCTGTCTCCCTGATCCATGAGACACTGGGGAACATAGATCACTGAGCAGACACACTCCGTTGATGCCTTCCCATTTTGCTAATACTGAGCTTTTAACTGACATCAGTATCGTGTGGCAAAATTGCTTCCAACCTCATTTAAACAGCTGCACATTTGAACAGGCTTAAATGATGGGTTTTAGTAAATTGGTGAAGCATAAGTTTGTGTATGCATAAATTAACCTGGCCAAAAGCCAGCTTTCAGGAAATCTGTTTTTATCTGCTGAAAGTAAATGTTTTGTCTCACGAGTAAGGGGAAGAAGGTAGGGAGAGTAAGGGAACTCGTGCTTAATGTCCTGTTGATTAGAGCCTCACAAATGATGCACATCTTTGGTTTGCCCAAGCCTGTGGATTGAGCAGATCAGTGCTGACCTACTACCTCTGAACTCACAGCTGCTTAGCTTTGCTTTCTCAGTGCTCACTGAACTGAAAGAACGCTTTGGAGCTCCTGCTTGGTTTTCGCAGCCATCCTATAGCAGCACAATGTCCACTGCTGTTTCCCTTTCATTGAAGTGCATCTTTCATTTTTCCCGTCTTTTCTCACCCACACTAGTCTACACAGCCTTCAGTATAATTTTTTTTTCTTTCCCACAGAAATTACTCTTTTGGAGCATTAATACAAATAGTCCTCCAAAGGTTTCCGCAGGCTGCGTATCTAAATCAAAACACATGAACTGACACAGAATTAAGGAGAGAGTGAAAACTTACTGGAGAATCTTTAAAACATTTCTATTCTCTCTCTCGCTTCTCCCACTTATCTTCTTTTTTTTTTTCCTTTTTTCAAAATTAAATCATTCCTCAAATAGATTCCATCATACATTATGTAGATGTGAAACATTTTTTATTCTGGTAAATGAGGCTGAATCAAAGGACTGCCTTGTAAACAGAAGTTTAAATAGATTGCAATTTGCTTCCACCCTCCCCTAAACTTTCAGTAGCTTTAACACATACTTGTGAAAAGTAGCTTCCGCAACAGATTTTACCACCCCCCCCCGCCCCACCTTGGAAATGGTGGATGCTCCATCTAGTGGACTAATTCAGCACTGTTGAAACTTATCACACCCTTTAAATATCAAGAAAAAGATATTCTTTTTGTAACAAAAAAAAAAAAAAAGGAAAAAAGACAGAAAAGGACAGTTTTTCAAATTTTACAGAACATTAAGAAGTTTGAGCAATAATTATAGGCATTATAATACATCCTGAGAATTTACTCTCTTCACAAGCAGTATAGCTATTGAGATAGTCCATTGTTGCCATGGTAATATGTCATAAATTTCTGTCAACTACCTAAAATAGCTTCAGATCACAAGGAAATCAGGCTTGGTGGTGGTGGATTTTTTCATATTTTTATAGCTTTTTAAAATTCAACAGGAATAAATCTATCTTTGCTTTGTAATTTTTAAGCACCTTTGTTGAAAATTGGTGAATAAACCAATGTTTATTCTATTCTTTTGCAGTGAAATATTTACCATATTGTGTAAAATCTATTATTAAAATACCTTAAAATGTACATAGGTTTCTGACTTGACCAATATTAATTTCCTCTAATTCATACTCTGAACACTAACATGATCATAAAGCTGGAAGAGTGTGCTGTGGTGTGGTGACGTGTCTATGAATCTTAGTCATCAGTGCTGTCATTGTTTATAACATTATTTTCAGCATGGTCAAACACTCCATGCCCTGATGAAAGAAAAATACAATATTAAATTTAAAAACGCTAATGAAAAGGCTGTCTTTAAATCCAGAAAGTGTTATATGTGTAATGGAAAGGATAATTAAGGGATAGTTTGTGAATTCTTCTACAATGTCACCTACTCACCAAGATGGCTCTACTCAGCAGTGTGATTGAAAGCTGCCATCCATGACAGAAATCTTAAAAAGATCTGACAATTCATGCTTGAAATGGTGTAATGAAATCAGGGAATGCAGAACTTGTATCACTAGAAAGGCAACAGCATATTATTATTATTTGGGAAAGTATTAACATTTTATAGAAACATCCCCACAAGCAATCATACTTTAAACTACATGTAAATGGGATGGGGATTTGAGGTTGAAAAGCAACTTTCTTCTTTCTTTTATTTTTTCTTTTTTTTTTTTCCTTTTTCATCCCCCCTCCCATTTAACCTTTCTGTTCATGTACTTTCCTTTTGTGCAACAACTCAAAGAAATGAAAGACATTTATTTACTATGCATGGTTTGTATATGATTACAAACAGCATGAGTATGTCTTTGTCATTTACAGTCAGCTTTGATAGATCTGTATTAAAACAAGGCAGTGCAACCATAGCTTATCAGAAGCTTATACTGTGTTTTTGTGATGTAGTGTAGTCTGAAATACCTAATATCATTAACATTCTACTCAAGCTTCAGTCGTAATGACGCAGACTCTATAGCCACCAAAGCCAAAGACATAAACAGGCTTTAGTGTGCTAAGAAAAAAAAAAACAACATTTGGGAGTTGACGACCCTATTCATTGACATAGTCAGCTTTGTTAGCTGAGCGTGAGAGGATAGTTGCAGGATAGAAAAGACTATATTCAACACTCACAAGTTGGGGCATTTTTTACAAATGACTCAGAAGGTACATATTTTTCCTATAGATGAGCCAATTGAAGGGAATTTTAATATAAACCTAGCTAAATTTCTAAGAAAAAAAAGAGTATAATTAAAAGAACACACCTGAACATTGTTTGCTGCTGAAAAAAAAAAGAAAGCAAGAATAGAAAATTTAGGATAAAGTCTTTTGTATTCCTTTTCCTATTTTTATGTCTTCCTCATTCTTTTGTTTTAGAACTTTTTAAAACTTTCTTTTCTTTTAAAGAAGAAAAATCCAGAATTTTTGCTGGAATACACAAGGTGAAACAGCGTATAAAGCTTTATTTAATTTTTATTATTTTTATGCTTGCAAAACATTTAAGCAACAAATAGCAAGTGGAGATTCACAGAACATGACAAAAAAGAACAAGTTAACTGGTGTCAACTAACTCCACTCTAGAAAGAATTTATCAGTTCAAACTTTAATTGTATATAAAAATGTATATTTCTCCATACATGGATCCAACTCAAACACCCCCAAACTGGGTTTGAAGGGAAAAAAAAAAATCAGTTGCATTGATTCAGCCTGGGTTTACTTCTAAAATATAGATCATGAAGCAGTATTTCCTAAAAAAAAAATGTTGGTATAAAATTATTGTTTCCTGACTTGTACATCGTATTATGAAAAAGATACAACAGGTATAACAAAAGCCAAGTGTCTCCTGATATTTAAGCTGTTTTTCATACTAACAGCAGAAAAGATGTTGAAAGGGGAAAAGAGTATTTATAAAATGAACTTATCCCATTTTGATGTTCCAATAAATTAGTCTGCATACTATGCACAAAATGATATCTAGGTAATTCCTTCCATTTGGCTAATACTAAAATCTCTCATTTTCATACTTCAATGGCTGAAAATGTTGTGTTAACAACTTAAACAGGCTGACCAAGACTGCTGTGATGTCAGGAACTCTGATGCTTTTCCCCTTTGCCTGGCTGTCTACTGATGGGAGTGTTGGAGGTAGGTGGGAGCTAAACATGAAAAATGAAGCAGTGGTATTAATATATGAAGAGTTTTCCAAGAAAACGAAATTTTGCTAAAGCTATGAAGATGTGTTAAGGGGTGACTAATGTCTTCTAGTCACAACATATTTACTAGATAAATGGTATCTTAATAATTTTCATTATTTTTATGTCAGGATTTTCATTTTATACATTCTTTTAAGATCTCTGTTCTATTTTCAGATATATCTGAATGGAACTGAAAGGCTATTCAGGTTAACTTCCAAATCGAACCAGTTCTTCTTTCTCTACAGAAAGAAGAAACTGCAGAAATAGTTCTTTGGAAAAAAATATCACAGATAGTATCGCAGCTTTAGTGGTTAAGTATCTTTCATAAGAGTTCTTCCACATGAGAACAGTCCTTTTTTTTTTCCTTTTAAATTGTTGTCATAATATGTCAATGTATAGTACTTTTTCCAAATGTAATAGACTATAAAATAACATAATTTATTTTCTTGGAAAGTTTCAGACTCATACTTCTGCCTCCTGTCACTGAAGAGCTTTACAACATTTCATCATCTGCTTAGAAATCCAACTTCTTAATTTTGTTGAGATTGAGACCACAGAAAGACTATCCCAAGAAAACCCCGTTTGTCATAAGGAAAAACGACAGAATACAAAACATAACTTCTAAGCTTGAGTTAGTCTGCCCTTGGGAAATTTTCCTTTGATTTCCTTCAATGCTAAAATAATTTTTTCTCTATGCAAAGGAGTTTCTTGTCTGTGTAGCTGTGGACCCTGGCAGTGCAGGGTGAATGGTTGGACTCGATGACCTTAAAGGTCTCTTCCAACAAGATGATTCTGTGATTCTGTGATTCTATGAAAATGGCCCAAGGCTCTTCCTCAGGTTTGTTTCTCTCACCAGCTCTGACTGTGGAGTCAAGAAGGGAGGCAAGTCTCACCACACCCATAACAAGAAATTTAGGTACCTGATAACTTCAGTTTTAAAAACAAAGTTGCCTCAAAGTTAATTCTGTTCAGGGCTTTGAGAATTCTCCTTAATTCTTTCCTTGGGTACTCTTGGACCCTGATTTTTAAAATGAAATGGCTTGTCTTGAGTTGTCTGAGTGATTCACCATTTCCCACTCAGAGCACTGACTCCGTGGTGCATGAACAATTAAATTGTGACTTGACATCTGAACTGTCCTGCAATGTAGCATTTAAAATTAAACTCTCACTGATTTTAGTTTGCCTTACTGCCCAGAATTTGCCAAGCTGTGTTTCCACTTGTCAGTCTGAACTTTTAGTCATTTTTGGCTCTGACTGTAAAAGACTCAGAGTATCAGTTTCACTACTAAAATGCCACCCAAAATCAATGTCTGGAATCCTAAAGCAGTATTGCTATGTATGAAGGCAAACTAGCCTTTTCAGATCCTCCTATGTCACTGTGACCATAACTTATTTCATCCAGAGCCTACTACTGTGTTATCAAAAAAAAAAAAAAAAAAAAAAAAGTCTGTTGTAACTGAAACGATGAAAACCCATTAGACAATATGCAACAAAACTAAAGTTTGGCATACCCTGTATTGATTTTTAAGTAAAGGCAGTAATGTTCTTAAAAATGACATTATTGATTAGCTAAAATGAATGGCAGATATCAATGAAATCCATTATTAGGAAAACATAGATTTGTCTGACTTTCCATCCTTGAACTGCAATTCAGCACAACTTGTAATTAGGATGCAGTAATAAAAGACAAACCAATCAATTAATTGATTGCAGTACCGGGGGGGGGGGGGCGGGCGGGGGAAGGAGTCAAACTGATAAAACCAAATATTTCATTGATTGTTTCCTGGGTGAATAACTGAATCCATGAAAAGTAGTTCTACAATCCTCCTTCAGTAGTTCTATATTAAATCAGAGCAGACATTTATCTAACCCAATGTTACCTGCTTCCTGTCACATACTCTGCCTTTATTTTGACCAAGCAGGAATCTCATTAGCCTTGTTACAGGACTACAATATTTCCTTTAAGGGTGTGCAATCTATCAGAATGGAATGGTACTATGATTTTTAGCAGATATAGGAATTATTTCTGCAAGAGATTTGACTTAGGTCAGTAAAAGCTTTGATACTGTTTTTAAAAACAAAGCTTTTAGAAATTATTTCAAATTAAAATTTTAACAGGCTAGTAATAATAATCCTGAACATATTCTTCATAGTTCCTTCCTTAGAAGAACTAAATAATTTATAAGAAGATTTAAATAATATTTTCTGGAGAAAACAGCCATATGCTGTAATAGACCTGTCTACTAGATGTTTTATCTCTGACTGATGGATATTAATTTGTGACATACAGTGAATATCTCACAACTGTACATACAAACAATGAAAACCTGGCTCCATTAAAATCACTAGTTCAGTGATCCTGGAATATTCCCCTCAATGCCTCAACATGCTCTCAGTCATCATAACCATACAATCAGATTTTTTTATCGCTCATGGTATCGGGAGAAATATTGCCAACCTTCTCAAGAGGTTGCTGTCAAAGCAGACAGGTAATCTGCAACGGATTTCCCAAGAATTATACCTGCAGGTAGTTCCTGTTCATGATGTTGTTGGTTTATGAAAACAAAACTTTCTTTTCTTTAGGTTATAGCTTTGTAAAATACTGTGAGACACAGGTGTGGAAAAAAAATACCTTATTTTCTCAATAAGTTCTAGTAGAAGATTTATTCTACAATTTTTGGTTTGTTTTTATGTTCTGATTTTTTTTGTGCTTTAATGTATTTCTTGGCTAATTAGCCTATTTTCCAAACAGGAAAATTTGCATATTCACAATACTGACTCTATGCATATGAATATATTGCAATCCTTCTTAGAAGACTATACCTGTAGCAGTAATACGGAAGAAGAGAAATTGTTTATTTTTCAGTCCCACATACCCAAACACTTGGCACTGCATGAATCATTAACACTAATGGAGTCCTGAAATATTGCCAGACTCTTCATTTCATTGTTTAGGGCTTGTTTCTGCTCACAGTGATTTCAGCTGGACTTTTGCCATTAACTTCAAAGCAGAAGTAGGTCTTTGGAACTATCTCATTTTTCCTGAAGTTTCCATAGCAGATCACTTTGCTAATTGAACCATGTAATCTTTTTAATTTTGAGTTGTCCATTTCTTCAAGTTTAATTGTTGAACCAGATTGCTGAAATCTGTGTTAATTTTCAAGATTTTTTAAAATTTTTTTTTCTCTCTCAATTTAATAGTTAATTCAGTGTTTAATTATCTTTAGTATAATTGCTTTCCTGTCAAAACAGCTCAGGTACATCAAACACTTAGTTTCTTCCACCAAGTCATCTATGTATCTGTGTACTACTACCCACAGGTAAAATACCTTTAGCTCTTACCATGCGCACACACATTTCTACAACTGAGGAAATTTCAAATGTTTGCTGAATAAAACCCAGCTAAAATTCTTAGTTGTCTAATAATGCTAAACAATGACCTAATGTGGTTCTTGGCCATTTTGTCATGTAGTCACACAGGACACACATAGATTCTTGGCATGTTGATTGAGCAACATCCTTACACCTTTGAGTAAAACAATGTAGACTGTGCTTAATGTTACATTCACCATAAAAAGACTCAGTACTTTGTACTTTGGACATTTGGAATATGACAAGCAACATTCTGTTGTTACACCACAGAATCATATTTCACTTCCTCAGAATATAGTTTTAGTAGGTTCTCCTGCAGATGAAAAAAAGATTAGAAAATATGCAACTTTCATTTTTATCACGTTACCGTGTTAGTGGTGCCCGAAATTTGAACAATATGGTATCATTACATTAACTTTGTAAAGGATCATAGAATTTTAGTGTAGAACCATATTAATTTTATCATTCAGGATCCTTAATGAGTATTAAATGGGGGTGAAAAAGATCATAAGATAAACTTTGATTTAGGCTCTCTTCTATTTGTGTTTCAGAAAGAGCTGTCAAGCGATATAAGATTTATCACTGTCATTGCACCTCTGAGGCAGCATTACTTGGCATTTCAGACCCAAAGATCTTTTCTTTGGACATAGTTATATTCTGTGACCCTTCTAGACTATTCAGGATTGCTTTTGTGAACAAACTATTAATGAACCTCTAGTTTACGTATGCCTATGAAGGTGTTACCGTGCCAGGACATTACATCATTAAGAGAAGAGAACATTTATTCAAAAATTAAAAAAAAAAAAAAAACAAAAAACAAAAACCCAAAAGAAGTTTCATACATAATAGAAAAAGAAATGATGAAAAATGAAACATAATAATGGGTGTGGCATTGAAAAAATTTTCAGTGTTATGTAAGTAATCTTTCTGTCTTTCTCACCAGAATATGAGCAGAAAAGTAAAAAATGCATGTTATTGCCTTGACTAATTTAACTCTGTTCTAGGGTGCTTTTCATATGAAACAAATAGCCAGCTTTTGTTCCTGACTTTTTTATTAAATGATGCAGATCAATAGGTTGCTGTCTCCCTCAGAGTTTTCAAGTGTGCAGTTATTTTATGTCATCTGCCCTCACTCAATCACATTGCTTTCTTTTTCACAAAAAGAAGGTCTGCTTCTTTTGCACTGTAATTTTTCCTATTTAACTTTTCAATAAACACTGAATGGAGAGGTAGTAGCTGTCTTCTGTTCTACTCATGATAAACAAATATTATATTTTTAGTAAGTTATTTTTACAGGCTTCTTTAACAAGCAAACTCGATGGCAAGTATCAACTGACTTCAGGGATCTAGAAAGAAGAATTTCAACACAAAAGGTGGAGTTTGTGTCAGTGCTGCACCTTTCAATGGGAACAGAGTTAGCTCATTTTTCTTTTAAAAATCAAAGTTAAAAGATTTAAACACATACTACATTGTTTATAGAATAGACCCATAGTGTGGCCTTGAAGATCGTGATTTTATTCTCTTGGTGAAATTCTCACTGGTATGTTGTGAGTCTCAGCAGAAATTGACAGGTTTTTTCCTCTATAGATTAGCTACAACTCTGAAGAAAATAACTCATTCTTCTTTGGACTATGTTGTAAGGACCTCCCTCTCTTTGTACCTAAGAACAAGAGCAGCATGTTTAAACAAGTTGTGTATCTCAAATGAAACAAGCCTTGTTCATTCTTGAACCAGGGGAGGAGCAACTGTTAGCCTTAGAGGAAAAGACAGCAACAAATCTTTGAAAGAATTATTAAAAAAAATCTAATATAAAAACATATTGGCATTTTAGTATAGTTTAAACATTCCACAGAGAGTCATCTTGGACAAACTTCTAATGAGATGTTTGAAAAAGAAGCAAAAGGTTTATGCTTGTTTTCATGCCAGACAATTTATCAGAATACAGTAGAAACTTTTGAGATCTGTGGTGCCAGGACAGACATGCTCTAAAGTCTGCCTTAGGTAAGTTTTTTTTTTTTAAATTTTTTGTCACACAGTCCTATGGAGCCTTGGCTTTCACCAAGACTTGGCTCCTTGTTCAGGCTAAGGGCAATAAGATTGCCTCTGATCCAGGCTTTAGGAAGGGCTCAGGGATCCCACACTTGCTACAGCAGAGCCAACAAAATAAATTCTGAGAAGCCAAGGCTCCCAGGGTCCCTGATGAAGACAAGGCAGCCTAGGAGCTGGCACTCTATTTGGAGACATTAACTGCTTTAATTAGGTCATTCACAAAAAATTCCATAGTTTATCAAATGTTCACATTTGCAGTAGTTCATATTGTTCCAAATTCTGCTTCCTTTTTTGAGAGGGAACTCATTATTTTGAGTCTAATCTTTTTTTTTTTTTTTTTAAATGTAGATTTCCAGCTATCACAATTCATCTATTCTTCACCAAGATGTGTGATCTCTTTTCTTGCCAGTCTCAAGCTAGCAGTAGTAAAGTTGTCTGTTTCAGATCTAAAGTGATATACTTCTCAGATAATTTCAAACGTTTTGGAAAAGCACAGTGCTCAAAATGAAGGGTTGAATAAAATTTCACAAAATTAGAAACTATTTTATAATGATTATTTTAAGATAGATTTCACAAAGTTAAAGGGGTTTACCTAAAAGGAACAAGTATTCAGTTACATGAAATTTACTGAAGAGAGGAAAAAGAAAACAAAATCTTTATTCCATTGTTCACTCATCTTTGCCTGAAGGTTTTTTTTATACATTGTAATCAAGTCACCTATCTTCTTTTGATAAAATAAATAGATACCCTTTAATAATAAATAGAACTCTTTAATGCTCTTACTGTCAGACAGTCCCTAAATAATTTCTATGGCTTTATTCTGCAACATTTTCTCTAATTATTCATCATGGAATGTAAAACATGTATTGCATATAGAAGTAAAATCATCTTTGTGTTTCTACTTGCCACCTATGTAACCACACAATAACTTGGCTTTTTACTCATATCCTATAATGCAGGCTACAGACTCTCAGACTGAATTCTTTGGTGTATACCTTCATCCGTGGTTTTGTTAAAGCACGCTTTTCATGGTCTCAGCTTACTAAGTGAACCGTACTGCTCTTTATGTTCGTGGGCAGAGGAAGGCACATGTTCTTACAGCTTAGCAGGGACAGGGTATATAGAAAGGAGATCGGAGCATTTATACTGATGGTTGAACTACTTTTAAGATTTATATTTCACTCTGCTGAGGAGAGGGTATATGTTCTGGAAGGGGGGAAAATAGCAGCAAAGTTTTGTCTAGCACAGACATCTCTTCCTGAAATACTGGGTGGAGTGCCTTTAGAACTAGTAAGGGCAAACATCTGTGAAGTGAGAAAGGAATCACAGTTGGCTTTGGAGTAAGTTGTTGGAGGTACAAAGGACACAATAGACATAGACGAACCTTTAGACATGATGAGAAGCATGCAGATGTTGAGCAGGGAAAGATAAAGATTAAATCAGATACATGCTCCTTTTACTGCATTTGAGTTAACATTTGCCTTCTATCATATTAAAAAAAGACAAAAATATTATTATAAAGATAAAAAGATTGTCTCTTAGATTGGGATACCTTTGTATGACAAAACTACTACACATAATTTTAGGGATCATGGGAATAAATTTAGTGCACTTTCCTGCAATTCTCTACAGGACTATAGTCCTTCTCATCAATCAATACAGCCAAATGTTTAAGAAATAGCTTACAATAATCTTTGTTTTCATTCCCCAGTGTAAAATATATCTAAAAAATCAGAACCAAGCTGTATTGCCATGCAGTTCACTAACAATACTATAGAAACAGATATATGATTTCAGACAAGATAAAGCATAAATTGCACCACTTTACTTTGTTTAAATGTCCTTGGGATCAATAAACTCATTTGTGGTCTTCCTGAAAAGCTGTGGCTTCACTTCTTACAAAGAAGTCATGAAAATTCTGTATCCATGCATATAAGAGTGTCTTATAATTTTTCCCTTGTTAATCTAGTGCCCATTAACAGGAAGAGGAAAATATCTGTGTAAATGAAACACACTTTCCTGTAAATTATGCAGGATAACTGGATAAATTATTGCCAGTAACATGTCTTTTCCATGTAGCTTTCTAGGAAAAAAGCAAACACACAGCAAAAAAAAAAAAAAAAAGGAAACTGTAAGAAAACCCCAAACTGGGATGAAAAATTTAAACTGAATATTTATAAACATAATTGCAATTAACCTTTGTCGCCAGCAAAATCGATAACATTATTTGAAGGAGATCAAATTCTTTTCTTCCCCATCCTTTGATTATATTGCCAGGGAATCGCTCCCAAGGTCGAAGAAGCGGGGTGAAACAGGCCTGCTTGTTCCTGGTCTTCTAGAAGTGACTGGAACTTTTCTTGGGTTATAACAGGAGTGAAGGAGAGAATTCCTTGGCACTCCTTGCTCTTTCCTGGTTGTCAATGAAGAAGGAAGGAGTCTAATGGACCAGTAGGCTTGGCTTGGCTGCTATATTTGCTAGATTCCTCTCTGCTTTGTAGTGTGATTTTGTTAAAACGGATTTTTCCTAATATTTTGAGTCTGTTTACTTTACAGTCTGAGAAGCGAGGCTGTAATTTCTTTACAGGTAAGTGTTTTTTCCTTTATTTTATCTTCCTCATATCAGCACAGAGATTCATTTTCAGAGGAAAAAGGTGTGAGAAAAGAATTTTAAAAATACATGTATTTTTTTATGAGTAATTTGTCACTTTTCATAGATAGTGCTGAGTAGAAGCAACAAGATGCCACATCAGCATGGTTCCTAGGAAACATCTGATTAACTGTGCTTATCTGGAGGAAGGGAGCGACACGGTGACTACAGAGACTGAGGTATTCTTTGTGTGTTCTCACACTTCAGCTGGTGGCTAGGTAGGCAGAAGAACTACAATGTAACTTGAATCCAGCCATGCTAGGCTAAAAGTAACCAAATCCACGCTTGTAATTTCTGATCAATATTACTGCTAATTTGTCTGACTTACGTAACTGTAGTGTTGAGTAACAGATGACTAGTTAATACATAATTAAAACAGATTGTACTAATATCTGCTTGAAAGTTATGAATGCATGCATGAAAAAACCCTAACCCACTAAATAAGCAAATAACTAAATATTTTTTACATATAAGTGAAAAAAAATATTAAATACAATTAAAGTGGAGAATTTGAGAAAGTACTTGTATTCAAGGCTTGTATACAGTTTTCTCAAATCTGCATTTTAACCACTACTTAGCCATATGGAAAATGGGTCTACAAATTTCCACCTGAAAGATATTTTTAGAATTCAGTGAAAGAAAACCATATAGAAATGCAAAAATGTCGTATATCCACCTGTTGTGGATGCCTACTTTAACATATGGTGAATCCTCCCCTTGAAATGTCATGTTTTTCCATTGAATATAAAGACAGTCTAAATAAGATGCATCTCACCTAACTGTAGTCATTTACAGGGTCAGTATTGATACATGGGGTAGTCATCCCAACACAGTCTGTACATCTCTGCACAGTCAGTGGAAGTGTAGTTTTATGACAAAATCATCTCAACAACAATAGAAGCCTACTTCCAAACAAAACTAATTTTGTTTTCAAAATACTAATTTCTTTCACTGTCTCTAAATGGAACCAACAGTTATGAACTCAGATGCAGACACTTAAATTACATCAGACAAACCACACTCAAGAATTCTGACACATTAGCATTTTGTGCTCCATTTGTGTGATGTCAGTGATAATGTGAGGTGAAAGAAAACAGAAAATTATGCTGATGTTACATTACAGTAGAGCTAAGGAATTTGGTAGCGGATGATGCCGATCGTGTGATGTCATTCTACAAGACCATAAACACATACCTGTCCCAGTGCATTGACCAAAAAAACATCTTTATCTGTCTTAAAAGATCATTCCACTTTCTATTAGATGACAGAGTTAAGAAAAACTCTTGCTATGAGACTTTTACAGCTACAATTATATGCAATCACTTCACAAATGTATCTTCTGATCACTGATATATCTTGAGGCAAATGGGGTTTTTTCATGCTGTAAATTACAATCTGTGCATATCTTTTATAGACAATGGATTCTCTTCATCAGCTCTTTCTTCATAACTATTTTTTCATCAACATTTCTTTTTTTAAAGACGGTTTCATGGAAAATATTTTAATCTTTGGCGAATAAGAAAACAAAAAGTAAGTAAATTAACTATATGTAAATAAACACACACACATTTTTTCATTCACACAATTAATTACATATGTATGAATATACTAATGTGGGAAAAATTATTGATTCTTTTTTGTAATGGATTTTACAAGTGTCTCATATTTCACTGTACAAGGGAACAAAGGAGCTTTAATATCTTCATTAGCTCTGTCCTATACAACATGACTGTCTACAGGGTCAGGCCAAGTATGCTGTACAATGTACCTCACAGTCTTTTTCCACCCATCATTTAATAAAGGGGTTGTCTACAAGCACTCACCCTGCCAGAATGTTTGGTTTGCCTTTCAAAAGAAGTTAATGCATGGAGTGTAGCATGCAGCCAGGTGCCACCTCACATGGCAGCTAGAACATGGCCTGGGAGTGTACCCAGCAAAGGAGACGGAAAGTTGGACCTATCCTTTGTGTGGAAACTCTCAAAATGGGGAAGGTGTTACAGGACTGCCTGTGAGGCTGAGCAGATCCCTTTTGCTCATTCAGATCAGAGCTGCACTTCATATGTTATTTTAGCAGTTGAATGATTCTATTTTTATGTTTCTGTGTTTATTCTGTAGCCTCTTAACTGACCTCAGCACTTTATGAAGGCCATTTTAGCACATCGAAGGGAAGGATGGCTACAGCCATTCAAGAAAGTTATTACTATATTACTGGAATGATGTATCAGGTATTTTTTGTTGCTAGGCTTTTTGTTCCTTTTTTTTTTTTTTTTTTTTGTTTCCTTTCAAACTTTTCTGTTAAAAGCTAATCCTGGACAGAAATTTAGTATTGAAATTTACATATAAAATACACAAATTCCTTCTTCCAAACCCACCTTTGCATTATTTTCTGCATGTACAAGCTTCCTCACTTTTGTTCACAATGAAGAAACAAGGATAATAATTAATCCTATGAATATTCATGGATACTCCTGTGTTATTTTAACATACTTTTCATGGAACATCTATTCTTTGTACCATGAAGAAACTGAAACCATGAAAAATGAGAAGGTTTGTAGTGTTGATAAAATCAAAGAAATGATAATATGCATGAAGATGAGCATTTGAATATTTGAATGGCTGTGAAACTGAAGTGTTGTGTGATAAAGATTTCTGTATGGACACTTAATGGAAACATCCTTGATTAAATTAAAGAATTAGTTTTAAGTGTTTATTGTTTTATTTGTAATATATTAAATGGATTATTCTACTCTTCTGTTTGGCTTTAATGGAAATTCTCCATTTGTAATAATTAAAGCTGCCTTACCCATAAAACTATATATTCAAGATACGAATGAGTATAGAAAAGCAATATTAAGGTTGAAAAGTCAACAGTTAAAGTTGGGAAATACCGAAATTAAGGCTGGTGGTATAACTGCAGTTTTGAACACATAATGATGTTGAAGGGAAGGGAAGGGAAGGGAAGGGAAGGGAAGGGAAGGGAAGGGAAGGGAAGGGAAGGGAAGGGAAGGGAAGGGAAGGGAAGGGAAGGGAAGGGAAGGGAAGGGAAGGGAAGGGAAGGGAAGGGAAGGGAAGGGAAGGGAAGGGAAGGGAAGGGAAGGGAAGGGAAGGGAAGGGAAGGGAAGGGAAGGGAAGGGAAGGGAAGGGAAGGGAAGGGAAGGGAAGGGAAGGGAAGGGAAGGGAAGGGAAGGGAAGGGAAGGGAAGGGAAGGGAAGGGAAGGGAAGGGAAGGGAAGGGAAGGGAAGGGAAGGGAAGGGAGACCTTGACTCCTTTCAAGTCTGCCATCTGTAAGATTATCTTTAACCTTGATAATTAACTCTTTAATGTTTAATAGATTAGCTGCTAATGAAAATCTTATTTTAAAGCTTTATAAGAACTTGGAGAAATTTTTGGTGCAGGCCATGAAGCTCCTTGAAAATAAGATCCAATTTTTCTTGAAACAATTACTTATTCAGCTGGAAGGGGTATTTTCCCACTTTCAACCCTAAAGGAATAGAGTCTTATCAGGAATCTACCACAGTTTCTATGGTAGGATCAAACACTGGATTTGAGCATAGAAGGTAGCCTTTGGCATAAAAAACTGAATGTGGTTTGGACAATGTAACCCTCCAGCCTGGAGGCACTGTCGAAACTCCTATAAGGAGCTGGACTTCTGTACACACTCTGAGTTCAAGTTTCAAGTTTTCACAATTTTAACATCAGTGTCATAGTATTTTAAGGAGGGTGTGTGTGGGGGGGGAGTGTATTGCAAATAATACCAGGTTTCAGTTATGAATAATTAGGCTATTAAGAAAGTTCTCATACTTGCAGATATTGGGCCAAAACATAAACTGAAATTAATATATATTAATACAAGGTTGTGAAATTTAGTAAACACTTAGATAGTGAACTCTAGGTACTGCACTAATCTGTTCCTTTTAAGAAAATAAAAATCTAACCATATCTAATGTTTTAGCACAGAAAGAGAGATCTCAAAAAAAAAAAGAAGAGCATGGGCTCACAATGCAATGATTAAAGGAGACAGAAGTATGTTTAAACATTAACACGTTTAAAAACTCTTCTGTGCCCAGACATCTTTCTCTATCCTCATTCTGGACAGAGAGTATACCTACATTTTTCTTTTGATATAACTGAAGAGTGCAAATGTTGTTTTAAAGTAAGGTGTGTTGCAAAGCTGCTAAATTAGTACCTTTCCTTTTACCCAGAAACCTATCATTTCAGTGTGTTTGCCATCCTGCAGAGCCTTCATATCAACACATTTTAATGTTCAGTGTAAACACCCAGTCTGTAAGCTTCACAAGTAATGGAAACTCTTCATTCCCTCTGATGGAGACCATGTCACTAGCAGCCATATTTTTTCAATTTATGAATATATTTTAAAGTATCTACATGTATTTATATCAATTATATCTATATTTATGTAAATAAATAATGTTGAATATTTATTTTGTATCTATATAATTTTCCGGATTCAGAAATAAATACCAATATTAATAGTATGAGTTCCATCTATTGTTCACTATTTTTTTTAAGTTCCTTGAAAAATAATAATCTCACACTTCAATTAATCTTTTTCTGTTTTAACAAAAGTAAATTCTTTTATCTATTTCACTAAATCCCCCATGAGGTGTATTCTCTTGTCTTTTGTTAACAGCTATAGGTAAGCGTTTGAATTGCAGTAGTCATTGTATATTTCAATGCAAATTACTTAGGGTTAACAGGGCTGTTTTATAAATGCTTCTGTGGTACATCAGAGGCAACAGCAGGTAGTAACAATGGCTTCTTTGTATGCTATTAGACAGAATCGTGGAATGCTTTGGCTTGGAAGGGACCTTCAAAGATTGTCAAGTCCCTCCTACCCCCCGTCCCCTGCAGTGAGCAGAGACATCTTCAACTAGATCTGGTTGCCCAGAGCTCCATCCATCTTAATCTTGAATGTTTCCAGGGATGGGGCATTTACCACCTCTCGGGGCAACCTATGCCAGTGTTTCAACACTCTCATTGTAAAAAATTTCTTCATTATGTCTAGTCTAAATCTACTTTCTTTCAGTTTAAAACCATCATCCCTTGTCCTAATGCAACAGGCCTTGCTAAAAACTCTGTCCCTGTCTTTCTTATATAAGCCCCCTTTAAGTACTAAAAGGCAGCAATAAGGTCTCTTCAGAGCCTTCTCTCCAAGCTGAACAACTCCATCTCTCTCAGCCTGTACTCATAAGGGAGATGCTCCATTCCTTTGATTATTTTTGTGGCCCTCCTCTGGACCCTCTCCAACAGGTTCCTGTCCTTCTTGTGCTGAGGACACCAGATGAGGTCTCAACACAGCAGAGTGGCAGAATCACTTCCCTCAACCTGCTGGCCATGCTACTTTTGATACAGCCCAGGGTATGGTTGGCTCTCTGGACTGCAAGTGCATGTTGACGGCTCATGTCCAGCCTTTCACCCACTAGTAGTCCTGTCGGGGAACGATAATGACGGACTGCATGCACTTTATGAAAGTGATAACGCAGACCTTTATTTAGTGCCACAGCAAGCCTTACATACTCTCTGTCTCTCAAGCAGTGATTTTCCACTAAGACAGTACCTTCCCATTATCTTATCAGTTCAGCCTCTACTCCCTGTATTTCCCAGCGCTTGTCTGCTATTTCCCAGCTCTTGCCTGCTATTTTTTAACTGGTGGTTTTCTTTCTTCCGTGTCTTCTGCAGCTGCTCACTGATCCCACGGCTTCTTGCTTACCAAAGTGATTATGTCTTGATTTTCTGTCGATGATCGATCGCCAGCTGTTCCCACATACTCCCAAGTCCTTCTTCTCAGGGTTGCTCTCAATCCCATCATTCTCCAGCCTGAGTTGATCCCCAGGATTGTGCCTAGACAGGTGTGAGACCTTGTACTTGGCCTTGTCAAACCTCATGAGGTTCTCATGAGGTTCACATGGGACCACTGCTCCAGCTTGTCCAAGTCCCTCTGGATGGCATCCAACTCCTCTGGCATGTCAATGGCAACACTCAGCTCGGTATCAGAAAACTTGCTGAGGGTGTGCTTGATCCATTCTACTGTCTGTGTCACTGATGAAGATATTATACAACACTGGTTTTGGTACAGACCCCTGAGGGACACCACTTATCACTGATCTCCATCTGGACAAGAAGCCATTGACCACTAACCTCTGGATGTGACCATCCAATCAATTTATTATCTACCAAAGAGTCCACCCATCAAATTCATCTCTTTCCAATTCAGAGGGAAGGATGTTTTGGATGTCTCTGTCAAAGGCCTTACAGCAATCCAGATAGAGGAAATTTGTACCTCTTACTTGGTTGTTCAGGCAGGACTTGTCCTTGATGAAGCAATGCTGGCTGTCTCAAATCACCTGCCTGTCCTCCATGTCCTCCAAGGTGTGCTATATTTAGTGTTTGTGCAGAAAGCAGTTTTCTAGAAGACCAGCTGTTTTACAGAAGCTCTTAAGATGCAGATGAGCTTTTAGTAGAAAAATAAATTATATAACCTTTTCCTGGCTGTTCCAGCCCAGATATTAAAATGAATTTAAAACCAAACCAAACCAAACCATAACAAAACAAAACACTGAAACATAGACCCCAGAAGTTCTACCTCCACTTTCTTTCACATGTTTTCTGAGGAACTAAGTTTCAATTGCTTATCTGTCACGAATGTCCCAGACTTCACGGGGTTGAGCATCTCACGGTTCATTATGTGGCAATCCAGGGATTAGTCATTCCTCTGTTTCACATAAAATTCAATTTGAACTACTTGCATAGCCCTTCAAGACTTCAATCTACCTGATGTCTCCATTTGAAGCATTTAAAGTGAGTACAAGAACGTGTTACTCATTCATCAGCTTTCTGAGTCATTAATTCATACACATTAAGTGGAATCTGTTTATCAGAAATAGGTTTTCTTCCCCTTTAAATCTGATTCAGACCAGAATAATCCTGGAATTAGGGTGTATACTTTATAGAACCTGTAAGCTGAATCCCATCAAACCCAATGCAAACAAATAACGTTCCTGCAAGTGAGAATCTCAGACCTTGAACTTGTAGCTTAAAGTGAAACGATAGTGGCCTCAGCAAAGTCGTGTTAAATTGCTAACTTGTGAATTCAGAGTTTGTGTTCTAAAACTGTGCTCTGAGCTTCAGCCAATACAGTTTACTCATGATAACAGAATGCCATTTAATTAAGCAAGTCTACAGAGTATTTTGATACAACTTAAACAATACTATCTTGGCTCCAGTGTCCAATTCACTCAACAAAATATGACAGACATTAATAAGAAACCACATGTTATAAAATATCTTATATTCTTAAAAAAAAAGAAATGAAAAAGAAAAGAAGACAGCAAATATTTCACTCCATATTAGGACATGCCATCTACCTGTGAACAAAAGTTACAGTGCAGCAGATAAAAATCAATAGATTCTATTCCCCTATGCCCTGCAGCATACTTCCATGATTTTCTAGAGTTATGTCTCTTCCCAGCCTTTTTTCACAGCTGGTTTTGATCATATCTTTCTCTTTCCACCTACTCTATAATGTAACCTGTATTTGCTTAGCAGTTTATCAGAGATTCCCAGTTTCAATCTTAAGGCTTTCTTCCATAGCAAAAGGTCCTGACAGAACTCATCTAATGTCTATGCTGACAAAATACAACTAACCTTTATGGTATTAGGTCAGGTCCCTGATCATCAGAGCTATCTAGAAAGAACTGCTAAATTGCAGTAGTCAGAATTGGACTGCCTTCAAAAGTAACTTTTTTCCTTACTTTGAAGCTATACACAAACTGCTGCCTCTCCATCTACAGCCTCTAACATTGTTTTTGTGACAGTTCAGATCCTTGAATGTTTAATGTCTTTTACAAAAAATGTACTGGAAGCACAAAGAAACACCAATTTTTGTCTCCTTAGTTAGAAATAAAAGAAAATACTGAGTACAGTATTTTAACAAATACCATCACCAACAAAATTTTAAAACACTTTTTCACTATGAACCAGAAAACACCAGCCATAGACTAATTGAGAGCTACAAAGGTAAAAACAGACTTACAGCTCACCTCCATTCTACAAATCATTTTATAATGAATTTCACTGAATCTAGGAGGAAAAATATAAACACAGAAACAAAAGAATAATGCATTAGTTGCTATTTTTACATTAGAAGATAATAAGATGAGAAATAAGCATTATAGCTGATACTTTGGCAGAGAATTATTTCAGAACTTTGTCACTTCATCTCCTCAAACAACGGGTACTGACGTAATTAACAAATGGTGTGGGTTTTTCTAAGAATGATCTTTCCAGCACCTCTATCAACCAGAACACAGTCTAGCTTCATGAGAAAAAATCGTATAATGAAATCAACTACTACCATTGGATTGTTTTCCCACGTGAGTAAGTTTTCTCAAGTGTAAATTTCCTTTGACTAAAAGTGCATTTTTCTTGAGTTGCTGCTTGATTTCAGATTTTTCATTCTTTAATGAATTGTCCCAAATTTTCGTAGATGATTAAACAATGGGACAAACAAGTAACAGTAAAGATTAGGGAGCAGCTCAAATTTAATAACTTTTAATGTTAATCACTAAAAGGGACATCAAATAAAGTTAGAGTCACTAGGGCAGAGGGATTGGTTACCCTACCTAGCCTTAAGGAGACTGAAGTAGAAGGTAACCAAAAACAAAGGCAGAGGAATCCTCATATAATGTCTACATAAGCTGTGGAATTTGATGTTATAGCATACTGTGGATGCTATATGGGCTAAATGGTCTCCAAAGATGGCAGAGAAGTTCATAGCAAAGAAATTTAATATGTGACAGTACCATAAAAATACTGCATCTGACTCAGAAACTACTTGATCTACAAGTAATTGGAGGTTGAATTAGACCAACAGAGGAAAGGCTTGCCCTTTTCTAATATTGTTCTCTCTATACATAGCTTTGATTACTCTAGGGGTCAATATATGAGAATGATGAACCTTTGGTCAGATTCAAAATGGCAAATCTTCTGCTAACAAAAAGTTCTTGGACAGAGTTGCATAATCTATTTGATCATGTCAATATCTAATAATATTTAAATAATTTCCTGCCATTAAGCTCTGCTGAGAGGTCTGATAGGTTAGCTGAAGTACACTGTTATAGCTTCAGAACACCGTTAAAGGGAGGTTGCTACTGACATAGCCCCTCTAAGAAGCTTTGAGAAGCTTCCTCAGCTTCAAGTTAGATCTGCCTCTGGCCAAGGAGGAGCCAATTGGAACCTCTGCAGTAACATATTTAAGAGGGGAAAAATCTGTTGAGCTAATTCCTTTGTTTGGAGAGATCTTCTGGTTTGAAGAGAAGTGGGACTTAAGAGAGACAACCATGAGGACACTGAGGTCCGTGAGGAAGAGGTAGGTGAGGCATGCCAGAGCAGTCAATCCCCTGTGGCCCACGGTGAGACTGTACCCTGAGCCCTTGTAGCCCTTAGAGAACAATGGTGGAGAAGAGTCCCACCTGCAGCCTGTGGAAGACCCCATGCTGGAGCAGGGGACATTTCCTGAAGAAAGCTCTGACTCTGAGGGAGACCCCTGATGGAGTGCTTTGTCACTAGGAGGATCACAGCCTGCAGAAGGGACCCATGCTGGTAAAAGAAGCTCGTGGAGGACTGTCTCCCATAGGAGGGATGCCATGTTGCTGCAGGGGAGGACTGTGAGGAGTTTTCCCTGAGGAGGAAGGAGCAGCAGAGACAACATGGAACAGACTGGGACTGACCGCAACCCCTACTCCTGCCCCACCATCCTGCTGGCGGGAATGGAGGTAGCAACACTGGCCCTGGGAAGAGGGGAGGGGTACGGAGAAAGTGTATTTATTTTAGACCTCGTTGTGTTTATCACTGTTTGTGTTGGGTTTGTGTCTGGCAAAGTTTCAGGGTTTCAGTACTGGGGGGATGGGGCTGCCGGCTTGGCCTCTGTAAGAAGCTTCATGAAAAGTATCCCCGGCTCCAATCTGGCCCCACCTCCATCCAAGGCTGAACCAATCAGCACCTCTGCAAATAAACATATTTAAAATGAGAAACCAGTTTGGCAACAGCCTTTGTTTTGAGAGCTGTCTTTTGTTTTGGAGGCAATAGGACAGAGGGAGAGGTGACTATGGGGGAGGCAATTGTGTGGTCACCCAGGTGAGTGAGGAAGAGGTCAGGGAGACGCTCCAGAGCAGCCATTTCCCTTCCCATGGTGAGATCACTGGTATAGAAAATGTCAGTTTGCTGTCTGTGAAGAAGCCCGTGCTGGAGCAGGGAATCATGGAGAAGCCTGTGCTGGAGCAGGCAGTTGTTCCTGAAAAAGGCTGTGACTCTGAGGGAGATCCGCGCTGGACTGTTTCATCGCTGGGACAACCACTGCCGGAGGAAGACCCCCACGCTAGCTGGAGGAGTTAATGGAGGACCGTCTGTTTTGGGAGGGATGCCGTGTTGCCACAAGGTAGAACTGTGACGGGTGTTTCCCTCGAAGAAGAGCAAGTGGCAGAAGCAGTATGGAGCAAATTGGGACTAATATGGCTCCCCATCCTCTTTTCTCTCCTGCCCAATGCCAAGTCAGGGGGAGGAGGTAGCAAAGATAGGTCTGGGAAAAAGGGAGGGTTAGGGGGAAAGATGCATTTATGATCCTGTTGTTTTTCTCACTGTCTTACTCAGGTTGGACTGATGATTTGGTAGTGATTTTGTTGTTTAAAATTAAATTGATTTTGTTTCTGCAAGTCAGGTCTGTCATTTGCCCATGACCATAACTGGTGAGTGAACCCTCCCTGTCCTTTCCTTCAATCCTCAATTCTTTTTTTGCATTTTCTCCTCCACTGGGAGGAGAGACGGAAGGGAAGGGGGGTAGGAGTAAGCATGCAGGCTGTATGGTTGCTTTATTTGTTTTGTTGACAGCTGGGTGGGCTCAAACCATGACAATGTACAATATTTAATTTTATTCACAGTATGAATATTTGGTATTTCTTTTGCCAATTTCAGTCCTTAACAAAATAAAAGGATGTCAAAGCCAGATGAAGAAGACCTATACATAGCAACACTATTGATAAACAATATACAGTTTCAGGAATGTATTTACTCACATTACTTCATTAATATTTTTTTACTTTTCCTTGGATTACTCATTCCATTTGGAAATTTCATATCTTACAGGAGATTATTAATCTGAATTAGTAAAAATGCAACTAGATTAAGGACTCTTAATCCCTTTAAATTATCAGACAAGGTAATGTTTCTGTTTTTTTGGTTGAACTTGTTCTCTGATTCCTTCCTCTAGTGCTTCAGTTCTCTTCAGTTGCAAGTTAACCAAAAGTTTTTTAGGAAACAAGTCTAACAGTGACTACCCTAAATTTAAGTTCCTTCCTTCAAGTGCACATAATTTGCTTCCCAAGGTCTTCAGGAATATCTACCACACTACATTTGTAGACCAGTAAATTTTCCGCCCTCAGCAGGAGGAGGCCTGGGTGTGGGATAACCAGGCAGTGCAGGCAGACTTGTGATGGCCTGAGCTGTGTGTCGCTAGTTAACCACCCCACCAGGGACAGTTAGTGCTGCCTCCCCTGCTCCAGCTTCAGCTCTGGGGATGGCCCCACTGAGAAGTTTACACAACCCCTCTCCAGACACTGCCTGACAAGCCATGGCCCTTTGTGTGCCTGGCGCTGAGGGCCTGAGGACAAAGGAGGTGTGAGGATAACTCAGAGAGAAGCAGTCCTCCTGGGAGTGGATGTTTTCTGCAACAGTTCCTCCCATTTTGTTACTGAGGCTTTCCTTTGCTAGACATGATGTTCCTTCCCCTGTAATGTGTGTCATATAGTTCACTTTCCAGATTAGTCACCACTTGACATGACTAGTTAATTTTTTTCTTCCTGAAATAATGGAAATAGAGAGCAATAGTTTCAATATATTCAATATTGAAGTAGAAAATCTCTGCTTTGACAGGAATAATTGTGCCACTTTGTGTTTGGTTGATAGAAAGAACTTCAAAGAATGATGAACAGTCAAATAAGTGACCTCATGACAATCTGCTTAATTAGAATAAATTAGTAGAAAATATTGTTTTAACAGAAGAGAATCACTAGAGTTGTCTCTAACAAGACATTTAATTATATACATCAAGGGGAATTTCTTAAGGGACCTCTCTTTTCTTCATCTATGTAACTCATTTAACATAGTTCCTCCTTTGTAAATGTGATTGGGGAGATATATCAAACTGGAGAAATTAGATCTAATTTCATCACCCATATAAACTTTGTAAAAGTTCCAACCAATCAAGAAAGATTAGATCCCAAAGCTGATTTTTACTTTAATGAAAATTACATTTTATATTTGTGATGAGTGACTAAATTCAGGTATAATATCTTAATGAAATGAAATCTTGCCATTGTCCTATAATGTTCCCTAAATGAAGTGTTTAGAATGATGAATAGAAAATGCAGAATTGCAAAAAGAAAAAAACCTCTGATTTACTGTTAGGATTTTTTTTTTTTCATTAAATCATATGGCTAAAAATTTTAATTTAGGAGATACAGTACACTGGAAGAAAGGTATAATACATATATTCTGTATATATATATATAAAGATGCATTATAGGACAGATAACAGGAGGACTGAAGTCTAATCTCCCCTCAGGATTGTATAAATTACCTAAACTCACATGTACAGACACATTTTCACATGTGCATGTGCTTACATATACAGACATGCGCAGACTACATATGAACTTTAATATTTCACATAAAAGAGAAATCCCTAAATATACCTGATTACAACTTTACTAGCATATGTTTCCATATTTTATGGTACCTTCTCCTGTTCTTATAAGAGACAACAAGTTACAAACAGAAACTGTCAAGAAAGAGGTGACCAACGTAAGTACTTCAGCTTCTAGATATTGGTCCTGCAGGGTACTAAGTGCTGATGAATAAAGTTTGAAGAGTGAAAGCATTAATGTTCACAACTTTGTTATAGTTCAGTTTACATAAGAGCATAGAATGAAAGATGGCGCTGGTTTAGATTTTAAATCAGCACGACAATTCAGGAAAGGACTGGAAAACTGTATTCGTAAATAGCTCAGTAGTTTCAAAGTCAGGTATGTTTAAATTCATTTTATAAAACCAGTTTGTCCTTTTGTCCAGTATTGAAAATGCACTGAGGACAACACTGCTGATTCAGATTTGGAATACCAAACCTAAAAAGTCACCATAGTATGAAAAAAAAGTTAGCATATGTATTGATTTTAAAGGAATAAATCTTTGAAGCTATTTTCCATTACTGAAGCCCTTTTCCTGTCCCAAATCTAAGTCAGCAGCTAGAACATTTTAAGGAAGGGCTCCCAAACTGTAGCTAGGAACAAGATTAGAACAACTGATTTCATTCTGTATATTGCATGGTTTTTATCAACCAATGTTCTTTTTAATTCTCATGGTTGGAATTATTTGGATGTTCTGCCAGCCTGGTGGCATAATTTTCAATTTTATTTATTTGTTTCATATTTATGTTGCGCCCTGATGAGTACTTTCCATCTGCTTACCACGCAAGTGACAAATGGATTGAAAATTAATGATCACAAGCTGTGAGGAACCTGTTTCTGTTGAGTTCAAAACCCATCTGAACTCAGTGTTGAAGTTCCTGACATTTTTGAGGGTCTGAAAAGCCATTAGTTAGTTACATAATGAGGCATTTTTTAAAGTGTTTTTGGTCAAGAGTGTTTAGTGGAAAGTTGTATAATAAGATGTCCTTGTAAGAAGACTGTCACTTTTCATTATGTTACCATTATAATTTTTTTTCACAAAAATCTATGTAATTATAACCATTGTTATATCTTGTATTTACATGATACCAATAAAGTTGGCAAGTAAGGCTATAATGCCCCTCTAGCTAATGGACTGATCAATGACAAAGCAATGGCACATCTCATTCTCACTAGAAAAAATGCACTTTCCCACCACCCCCGGAAGAAATGATACAAAGAGATATGGATTATTTTCTTCTATTTCATTGTTTTCAAGCTCCCTATATAAACAACCAACAATGATTCAGAGAATAGCTGCTCAGTTTCATTGGAAACCAGATTAAAACAAGAGATGTTTTAGCATGGTATCTATGTTGGTTACCCTGTAGTGGGACACATTGGTACTGGAGTTGTGGAATTGGTAAATATGACACAGGACTTTTATAGAGAATCACAGAATCACAGGATCATTTTGGTTGGAAGAGACCTCACCCAGCACTGCCAGGTCATCACTAAACTATGTCCCTAAGCACCAGATCTATACTTCTTTTAAATACCTCCGGGGATGGTGACTCCACCACTGCTAAGGACAGCCTGTTCTTTTGCTTGAAAATCCTTTCAGTGAAGAAATCTTTCCTAATGTCCAACCTAAACCTCCCCTGACGCAACTTGAAGGCATTTCCTCTTGTCCTGTCACTTGTTACTTGGGAGAACAAACTGACCCCAACATCGCTTGAACCTCCTTTTTCAGGTAGTTGCAGAAAGTGATAAGGTCTCCCCTCAGCCTCCTTTTCTCCAGGCTAAACAATCCCAGTTCCCTCAACTGCTCCTCATAAGACCTGTTCTCTAGACCCTTCACTAGCATCGTTGCCCTACTATTGTTTTCCAGAACCTCAATGTCCTTGTAGTGAGGGGGCCAAAACTGGATACAGTATTTGTGGTGTGGCTTCACCAGTGCCAAGTACAGGGGGACAATCACTTCCCTGCTTCTGCTGGCCACACTATTTCTACTACAAACCAGGATGCTGTCTGCCTTCTTGGCCAATAGAAGTCACACTGTTTTGAAGCAACTAGAGGGGGGACGAGAAACAGTACAGTGACGTGTTTAGATGACTGAATCCTGATTTTGGTCAACAGCAAATTGCAGGAAGATGTTTCAGTGAATTATCACCAAGAAGTTCGTAGGCTAGAAAATTAAAACAGTGCCACAGTTGCAACCACAGGCACCACAGGTTAATTACATTAATGTTCTAGTTTGCATAAAAAGCAAAGAATCTTCCAACTGTATCTACATACTGTAATTTATTTTGCATAGAACATGGTCTTGGTGCTACAAAGCCAATTCCTTTTGGTTGAAACTTCAGTGAAAGATGCATTTCAGGAATAGACCTAGGGTATTTCAAGCTCTAATGATTTTTTTCCTAGCCATGGTAGACTCACGGTAAGACTCTAACTAAAGCAAATTCTCCTTACAATGAAAATACGAAGGTTGCAGTGATGCAGCCAAGGTGTGTACTAAATGTGATCTGAGTTTCTTCAGGGTCCAATGGCTTTATTGACTGCATTGTCACTGACCACAATAGGAGCTTAAATACTCAGCTTCCATGTAGATACCAGACTTGAGATATCAATCTTGAATTGAATCCAACTGCATTAAAAAAAAAAAAGTATGTGAAAAATAAAGAAAAATACATTACCAACTAGTCATTTTGAATAATTACTCTATTTTCAAATGCTCTCATCTGAACACCCTCAGGGTTTTCATATGATCACTCAGCCCAAAACAGTTATTATTTCAGTTTTTCTCAAATACACAGGGGAACTCTTTCAAAAAAATTCCTTATCAGAGCCGTTATCCAGGAAACCTCTGTAACTATAAACCAGAGAAATATTCTTGGGCCTAAAAGAGAAAAGAGCAAGGTAGGACAATTCCACACTAGCATATCAGTGTCCTAGGCAATAATATATTAAAAAACCCACACTTCATCCTCCAGTCACATCACAGTATCTGAATCCCAAAAAATTATCTATTATGCTTCTCAGAGTTTTCTTTTAAAGTGCAATGGAACACAATAATCTTCATATCACTGTAAATTTCAATTAACTCCTCAGTTTTATTACTTTTTTTCTTCCTGATAAAAGCAATTCATTTAACACAACTATCCTAATAACGTAATTTTCCTCTTAAAGTATTCTGCATATTGTTTTGAATTTACAGTTCTGAAATCTGGTGCCTTCACTGAGAGTTATGAATTAATAAATTTGCATATATATTCAAGGGCAAGCTAGCTTTGTACTTTAACTGTGCAAAGCCTACAGTAAGTTGCAGGTTAATTGTGAAGTTCATTTTTCTTGTCTCGTGTGTGTGTGTGTGTATGTGGGTCTATATATCTTGCTATACTGCCATTTCCCTAATACTGGACTTTGACTACCCATGGGTTAAGGAATCTTCTACTCACAAGATCTTGGCTGGCAAAGGTAGATGGGTTTGTTAGCACTGTAGTCTGCCCCATTCACTCTAGAATTCCCTGAATTACAGAGAAATAAACTAAGTGGATGAAAAAGGGTTAAGTCTAGAGGAAGATGTAACATTAGAATTCAATTCCCTTTATTGTGAAAAAAGGATCATAAATATCAATGAGACTATGAGAGTGTGATTTCAGGTACATCCTACTGCCTTCAAAGCACAGTAGCAAAAGGGAGGGACCTTGTGAAATTGGGGAAGATGACTGGCTTTATTATGAAAAATTTTGTTATACATGGAGACATTGAATATGAAAGACATGAAAAATGCTGCTTTGTTCAAATTTCAGAAAAACCTTATGTCTTTGTGTAGAAGACATTCCTCATCTTTTCCATTATCCCAGAGGAAATTAAAGTAATGTCATGGTAATTGTAACTTTTCACAATTTGTTCAACTCTATCAAATCAACTTACACCTGTGCTATAAATTTACCTCAAACATTAAAACATTCGACTGACTCGCTTTAAAAAAAAGAAAAAGAGCAAAAGATGAAAAAATAAACAAAGCATAATCCTACTGGGGGCATTGGAGATGGGAATACTTCATGTCATGGTAAGACTATATTCTGCAATAGGAATAATTCATAATTTAGTTGTTTATTTGAGCTGCTTATACATCCACACAGATAAATACAACCTGTTCTGACATTTATTTATCATAAGAATTTAATTATATCCGCTTTTACTCCATTTTTTAATTTAAAAATAGCAGTTACAGCTGGTACCATTTTATTATTGGAAGATTCAACAAAAATTTTTCAAGCTCCTTCTCGTTTATCTTCATTTAGGATACAAAGGTTATTCAAAGTATGTTTTTCACTCCTGGTATATGCTTTATTGAAGTTCTCCGTGATATTTCAAATGCTGCAATAAGTAAAAAAATTGCTAGTAATGAACTGGACCACAATATTCTGTAAAGGGACTCTTATCAAAGAGCTGTGCAATCTTAGTTCTTCCTGATAAGTATCCTGCTGCAATTTAATTTAATTTCATTGAGTTAATTTTCCTCCTCCACATTTTTCAAAAATTTAATAGATGTCATCTTAAAAAGCAACAATAATACAAAAAGCTGACTTACAGAAGAATACTAGCCCAGGACTCAATATTGATTTGAATAATTCGCATTCTAATATACTTTGATTTGGTTTTGTTTCTTTCCCCATTTTAAGTTCACATTGTGTGTACCTAATATTATCCCACTCATATTTACCAGTGTTACAAAAGTGGTGATAATGTAAATCCCCTAACCTTCTGCCTCTACTGAAAGGTAGAATGAAGAGATACTTCTGCGGACAGTGGTCACTGATGAAATGCGCACAGACAGGGATCTGTCAAACTTGTAACTGAATTGCTGTGTTCACAAATTACAAACTCTGGGTGACCACACAATATCTTAAATCAGAATTACACTTAACTGCTCATACTGCATATCAGCAGTTGATGAGCAGTCATTTTTCATTTTACTTGCTGCTTGCTCTCTGGTTTATTGTTTTATCAATTTGGTATGATTTAGAAGCTTTAAGGAGTTTACAATTTGTTCCTCGCATTAATTAGGTTTTAAATAGCAGAACATTAAGTGGGTAGATTAAGCTCTAGCAAATATTTCTTCCATCTATTATTATTTCAAGTTATTTTATTTTTAGTCCTTATACCATGCCTTCCAGACCAACATTTCATGTAGAAACAGAGAATATAATTGTGTTTGTAAACCATGATTTATTAATACAGTGAACAAAAAACATCATACATATCACTGTGATAATGAGCACTGTAGGCACAGTATAAAGCTTCATGCCTATCAGTATTCCAATTTAATTATACATCATGCAACATATGGGAAGTTTTTTTGGGTTTACAGATGGTTCTGTCAAAATATGACATTAAGGTCCCAAGTATTTGTATATAACACTACTGTTTTTTGGGGGTTTTACTACAAAAGTCTTTTAAAGAACATTATCAGGTACTTTTGGTTATGTAGTAGGTTCTATGGATTTCTTGGAAAAGATGATTGAATAAGTGCTGTTCATATTAGAGATGAATAGACAATGAACGGTTTGTTATCTGTAATGAAATTTTAATTCTGAGGGGGCAAAAAAGTGAAAGTTCCTCCTTCCATTTTTTATCAGAACTTAATCAAATAACAGAACACATTATATTAATTTGTTTTCAGCTCTATAGCTGCCAATCCCATAGAAAAAGAAACAATAGCTTTCAAGAAGCTATTGGTATTTACTGTCAAGTTTGTTTTCATCTCCCACACAAATACCCACTTCCAGGGACATCTGGACAATATCTGTTTAAACATTAAATATTAAAAGGTTTCTTAGAGAGATTCATGGAAAATTAGTCTTCCACAAATATGGCATAGTTCTATGGGGGTTTTTTTTAACAATTTTTTTTACTCATAAATGCAAACTTGTATAACTGAATAGTAGTTTTAAACAGATTAACAAGTTTCATTTAACAAGTAAAAATTTTCATATTTCAGCTAACAGACTAGAAGCTATAGCTATTTTTCTTCTGTTTACTGTGAGCTCAATGAAAAAAAATGCATTCTGCATTTAACATATACTGCTATACGTAGAAGTATAAAAGTTACTTTTACTTCTTTCCTCTTGATCTTCTAGATGGTGACATGTCTCAAACCAAAGTTAGAAAAGAGTTGCAAGCTCTTAATGTATTCAAGCAAACACTTAAGTCCCACTAAAAGAGCAGAGGTACATGCTGAAAGTTAAAATCATGTGTTTGTTTTCCTAAATGGTGCTAGAGCCTCAATTTTTTGTCTAAAATAATTTTTTATCAAGACCCTCCACCTCCAAAAATGCCAAGCTTTGAAGATGATTAAAACTATTACATGAAATGTCTTGTCCATTCATATGCAGTTTTCAAATGACAGCAAGTATTTTAGACTATAAATTTGCCACATTATTGCTCAAACACAGAGGCAGATCTCTTGAACTTGATAACTAAAACTTTCATACAGCATAATAGAATGTAAAAGAGAGTGTTGCCTATGAGTTATGACTATATGTCCAAAGTTTATGAAAAGGTTAAGATTTTGATTTGGGTCTGGAAAAAAGAGTTTAAAAAGTTGCATGCAATATATGGAGCTAATTTTTAGTCTTTACATTTATTTCCATTTGTTACTTAAGTTTCTTATTAAAGCTTACACACTGTATGTATTTATAAAATATTGAATGTTCCTTTAGACAATCTTTACTTCTTGTTTATCATCTTGTGTGAGATTTCAGCTAACTTGAAAATTTAAAATAATCATATAGATTTTATTGTTGTAAATTATTCTGTACTTAACTCAGTGTAACTCAGGCTGTAATTTATCTCATACCTTCATTGGGAATAGAATAGTTATATACATTTAAAGAAATTAGATTGTATGAAGGGAAGAGGTATGCTGCATAACCTATGTATAGAAGGAAAGAAGAAATGGGGCCTATATGATTATCTGACAATTAGACAAGAGTGTATGGCTCTTAGTTACAGCTATATGAAAAAAGGAGATGGACATTGCATAGTGTAATCCCTCACTGACAGTTCCTGAGCTGGGTGTTGCAAAGGTAAGGTGCAATCTGAAAATTACGAGATTCTTCCTCCTATTGCTCTGTGCTATGGAGACATAAGATTAGGATTGTTTCAGTACTTGGATGTTGTACAGACTGCATTAAAGTTGCAAAATTCCAGAGCAGAGAAATTCCTTGATGGCAAGACACACTTCACCGGAAAATCCAACTTGAGTCCTGAAGTTTGCATAACAACAATATTCAGTTAAATGCCCTAATTTTAGAGGTGTATTGAGACTACATAAGTCATTTTAAATGCTAAGAAACAGAGGTATTTTCTAGTTTACTGATAACAATGCATTGGTTACTGGAAGAATCTAATGCTTGGACCTTAAATTTCAAGTGCAGTGTTATACTGGAAATATTACCTAGCTAAATTAGGGGGTTAATACTTGGTAATAATGCAGGTATATGCACCTATACAGAGTCACGGATAAATTCAAACAGAAAGAAATCCCCTGAGAACAGGAGATGGGGCATTGATCAAGTTCTTGAATGAAAGTTTGGTTGTGAATGATTTCCAGCTCTGTCTACAAAGCCACCATATGTATATCAAAATGGATAAGGCAATATTTTTACTAAATCGTATCTTATTCTTTCCTTTCCATGGAAAGATCATTTAATATTTACTTTTACATGTTTATGGGAAGTTTTTTTTTTTCCCCCAAATAATGTAATTCTTCAAAACACTAATATAAATAAATGTCAGGGAGTCTAGATTCTTCTTTAAGTTTTATGAAAGAAAATATTCAGTTTTGTTGGCCTATGTTTCTTCATTAAACAGACCCATGGTTTCCACTCAATCCAGTTTCCAAATTCTACATTAAATTATACTTTTATTTCTTTTAGAATTGTGCTAGCTGACATATCTACAGGCATGTGGCGCATTTAGATTTCCAGCATGAACAAATCATTTCAAATGTCAAGTGATCTCTTATAAAGGTTATCAGCAGGAGCATATGTAAACCAATTCACCAGTTGCTGTATAATTACCTAATATATTATTATTTTATTGGAACATTACAAAAAAGTATCATAAATGACATTTTAAAGAGTCAGTTAAACACATTTTAATTGCATCATTAATTTCACTCTTCAGTGTTTTCAAAATATGGGTGCTCTGCACAGGAAAACTAATATCCAGGATCAGATCTGTATGCAAATTTAAAAGACAGAGAGTTCAGCCTGATAGAAAGATCCAGGTGACATACTATGTGAAGAACCTAAACACCTGTTCTGGATTTTACTTAGACTTAACACACTTAAAGCCAAAGATGCAATCACAGAATCCAAATAAACCGGAACAATTCCTTTATGGTCCATAAGAACACAGCTATGAGCTTGTCTGTGATGCTTAATTTTCTTCTACAGGTCTTGCCCAGGGTACTGCCATTTGAGTAGAGCTAAGCATTTCAGAATCCATTCCATAGCTAAGCCCCTTAAAGTTTCATAAGTTAGGCAGCAGTACCTTTTCCTGCATTTCTACATTTCTTATTTTGGTACTTTTACTATGTTCTTCATATACCTAACACACACAAACAACAGTTAATACAATTGTCATGATCACTTTCCTCTAAAACAATGGATGGTTGGAGCTGAACAAAAGCCTAGAGGCTGCTAGCCTGCAGGCTGCAAGAATAATCATAAAAAGAGATGATACAAATTCTCAGCACTAATTTGTAAATTACTCTCATCAGGCCAATGGATCTGGATGAATTCTCATTCTACATCTTTCCTGTCAAAGTACTGTCAAGTAAATAACAGAAGAATCAAGAGGTTAGAGGAAGTAATCACAAAGAATGCAAAGTTTATCTGTAGGATTCTCAGATAAGAAAAGAAGGTTTCTATTGCCTGGATTGCTTACTTATTTGTATTAAACAGTCACCAAAGAAAAATTAGAAATAATTTGAGACCTGAGTCCCATATTCACAAATGGTGTGTCCTAGACATCAACATAATTTCTATCTTGGTTTTCATCTTGCTATTGGAATCTCATTTCTCTCTGTATGGAGGAACAGATACCACAAAGAAGCTTGAGTCTCTTTCATCATGAAAGCTGTAGCTTTGTATACTCTGAGGTCAAACATGGATTTCCCTCTTGATGTAGAACACTAACAACTAGCTTTTGTACAGCTCCAGGTATTCAATTCTGCAAGCACTTCTATATGCTTGTCTTTTACTGAAAGTGATACTAAACAAACAAAGCAGGCCTTGGACAGAACTGAAAGGTAAAACCATAATCCAAGAACAACCTAGTACATCTGAATCTACTAGATAGTTCTCCAAGTTTGCTTTCTAAGAAGGGGATTGATATAATTTCATTTTATTCCTAGAATAGTTTGTCGTGTTAGGGTTGGGCTAGCAAATGACAGACGCTATCTATTACCCCCTTACTCCCCTTCCCAAAGACGGGAAAGAGAAAAGGAGTAAGGGAGAAAGACTTATGGATTGGAAAAGAAAATTAAAGCTGCTTTAATGAGAATAATGCTAAAAATAATATTTTATATATACAAATATACACAACACCAGTACAGAACCCAACCCCTCAGATGTCAATCACATCACTGTCACCCCAGATGCTACAGGGCAGACACTGGGGAAGGCCAGGACTGGATTCAGCAGCAGATGGGAACTGGATGCGGGAACTGGATTCTGGAATTGGATTCAAGAATGAATGGACTGGGATGGAAGGCAAAACAGACAGAGTCCTCCTCAGACACCAGCTATTAAAGAAGAGGCAAGAGAGAGTGAGACAATTTATGACCCCTTGGCTTTATACAGAATATGGCATATATGGGATGGAACACCTTGTTGGTCAGTTCAGGGTCACCTGTCCTGTCCGCTCCTCCCTGCAGGTGCGGCCTCTAACTTACTGCACCCCCACCGTGGTACACAGGATTTAGCAGTGACCTTGGTCTGCACAGGAGCAAGTAGAAGCAAGAGCCTTTCTGCACACCAATCCCTGGTAGTAACTGCAAACATCAAGCGCTGTCACTCCTAGAAGCCGACACTGTCTGCAAAAATATGCTATAAACTTCAGGCAGTGCAGTCACTTAGCAGAGACTGAGCTGAAAAGTAAAATCCGTGAACAGAATTAGTTCTGTTCTAACTCAAACCAGGACATAGTCACACATTTTTCTCAAGTCAAGTTCTCCAGTCTCAAGTCAACTTCTAAGACAGTTATCAAAGAATCTAAAGGAAGTATAGATGACTTTTTTTTAAGATTGCTTGTCTAAATTTTAGGTGGCTGAATTTAGATTAAAAAGTTTCTACTTATATGATTCCTATTTTATGTGCTTCCTGTTGCAGCAGCACAGACAGAGGAAAGCCATGGATGCTATTTCATACTATTTTAAATAAAGCTGATGAGTGGCTAAAACATTGAGGCAGAAAAATATTTCATTTTAATTCCCTCCTTGGCCTGAAGGGGAGCTTTAGAGTGTCAGAATGAAAATTGCTTTAATCCTGGAGTCAGAATAGTATTCTGTACTAATTTCTAGGGTATTAAGAGCAGGATCAGGAAGTAGAAGAAAGTGGTAGTGGAATGCTGTAGAAACAGTTGAAAAATAATATTGTAAAACATATTACTTCAATGTCTTCAATTTCTATGAAGGAGCATAAATAAAATTTCCCCCAGCAGAAGACCAGATGAATAGCATATTAATGGCATGTTAGTCAACATACATAAATGTGAGATTAATCTAACCTTATAGTAACCTTTTTTTCCCTCTTTTCCTCTCTTCTTTTCCTCTCTACTCTCTGAAGCTGTTATTGTCCATAAATTCTAATGAATTAAATAGCTCAAACACTATTTTTTGAGCCCTTAACAAAATAACAACAACTTTTGTTCACAGAACTCACCCTTTTTTTTTTTTCAGAACTATCAAAAAACCTTGTGTGGCTGCACCCAAATTGTCCATAACAAGTGTTTTTTCAACAGTAATATTCCACCCAGGCAAAACCGGAGCATTTTTGACAGCGCGTCAGCTAATTTTGGCCACAGGCAAAGAGCTATCCTTACAATTGGGCAATATTATATTATATTATATTATATTATATTATATTATATTATATTATATTATATTATATTATATTATATTATATTATATTATATTATATTATATTATATTATATTATATTATATTATATTATATTATATTACATTACATTACATTACATTACATTACATTACATTACATTATATTATATTATATTATATTATATTATATTATATTATATTATATTATATTATATTACATTAGTGTTCAGGTCTGTATTCTGGTCCTTTCCCTTTTACAACTATAGAAGTATCCATTGTAATCAGTAGTAGAAATATGGCTTTGTAACACCTGTGCTACGTGAGAATTAGCCAACTTTACTAGCTGAGGGAACTATATATGGGCTATCAAAAAGCAGTATTTCCCTTCTCACCTTGGTGACAAATCCATAGATGTAGCGATTTTTCTGAAACACTGCATCATTGTAATTAGCTTAGTCCAATTAACTCTTAATTTTATGAAAAAGTGTTTTATTAATATCTTCTGTTTTTTATGAAACTGATGATCTCAACAGTGTTTTCATTGAGGAATGGACTAAAAAATCATGAAATGGAAGAGTTCTAAAGTGGACATCTTCTTGTGGAAAAAGAGTATCTGGTGTCTGTGGAAGAGCCTGTCCTGTGAGAACTGCATACAGTATCTCCTTGTCTTCATTGAGCTAGCTGCCTCTTTCCAGTCCCCAACCATACTCATTGCTGCATGTTCACAGAAGCTCTGCAAGACAGCAGCACGTTTCTGTCACTAATGGCATTTTGTTCTACACCTTGGAGAAAAAGAAAAAAATTGATTTCTGGGTTAAAATTCTCTTTTTCCTTGCCCGTACAGACAGGGAGAGGTTCAGTGTTACTGATGAAATATTTTGCTTTGCTTCATTAGTAGAAGTAAGAGGACAAATTAGGAGTCATCTGTCATCATCCATTACATATTATATATGTTGCCACAGGCAAGAAACATGCTGTTAAATAATTTTAGTTTACTTTGTTCATCTCATTTTGCTTTTGTTAGCTTCCAAATGTGACTGCCTACTGTGATATGACTCAAGTTTCCTGAAAACAGATCCCTGAAAAAAAATCCAACTGAGATTCTGTTGCTCAAGATACGTTGTACAGCTCAAAGCATGCTAAACATTTGAAATCTCAATACTTCAGTTCAATTAAAATAAATTATCCTGGTTGATTCCAGGAAATCAAGAAAGTCCAAGGAAAAGGAAGGCATTTGGAATGCTAGAGGCTAAAGGATGAAATTACGACATGAGTGCTGTTAATGAAGTGTCAGCTCTTGGCATATGTGGAGTTAGCACTTCTCTCTCTCACCGTGTGGCGCTATACTGAACAGGAACTCTGTACTCATTACTCTCATTTTGTTTCAAGAAGTTTAATTTGTTAATTAGACCATGTATACATAATGTTTCTTGTATTGGTTTGGAATACCTTCACAAAGCAGGACTAGGACTTTTTTTATCTCAGAATATAGATGGAACTTAACCCATACGTTTGTTGCACTTCTGTGATTCTGCCTAATTTAAACTTCGTCTTCCACCTCGATAGAATATTATTGCCAGAATTCAAAACAAAATGAACACTTGATAACTTGTGATACAGAACACTGTTGCAGAATGGAAAAATGAAAAATCTGACGTTATTTCCTCTGGTGATGTACCCACCCAGTAAAAGAAAAAATACGTACTATCTATGATTTTTTCTTTTTTTTTTTTTTTTGGTGAATGTGGCAAGTTCCATACAAAGCTTTTTGAAGCCAGAGAAAAAGAGATTCTAAAATCCAATTATCTCCCTTATAGCCTGCTCCTTCTTCTCTGTGTCATATCCTGTCTGCCTTCCATTTTCCAGTCATCATCTCACTCGCTAGTGCAGTTGCTATATTCATAACAGCTGAAGTTCTTAAAGAATGGACACACACAAATGCTAAGGCTTGGAAACTAAAGGAAAAAGATATGTTCCTTATGTTCCTAAATTAGGTCAATACTTTTCCCCAGTCTTCCTTTATTATCCATGGAGAGACAATTATACAGAAAGCCATTTGGAGCACCTACATTACATTTCTCTCACAACCCTCCAGAGATGTATGGCTTTTCAAGACATTACATAGGTAAGCTATTTTCCTAATAGAGACACCTAAGGTAATGTATCTTGGAATCATAGAATCATTTTAAAAGAATTTCTGGAAGTCATCTAGCCCAAGACTTCACTCCAAGCAGCACCAACGAGATCAAGTTATTAAGATGCTTGGCCAGTAGAGCTTAAAATCTCCTCAGGTATGAAGAGTCCACCCCAACCTCTCTGGGCAACCTGTTTATTTTAGTGATGAAAAACTTTATCCTAATATCCAGTTTATTTTTCCTAGTATCAGAATTTCTCTCATTGTGATTTATGTCCAGAGCTTCTTGTCCATCACTGTACACCTCCAAGAAGAGTCTGTCCCTGTCCTCTGCATGAAATTTCATTAATATCTCCCCTAAGCCTTATCTTCTTAACACTGAACAAACTCACATTTCTCAGTCTCTTAAACATTTTGTAATCTGTTCTAATAATTTTGGTGGTCCTCTGATGCACTCACTCCAGTACGTCAATGGCTTTCTTGCACCAGGAAATAAAAACTGGACAGAGTACTCCAAATGCAACCTCACAGACATTGAATAGTGAGGAAGAATCACTTCTCTTGACCTGCTGACAACGCTTTTGCTCACACAGACCAGAATGCATTCAATGATGGTTGCCACAAGGCCACAATATTTGCTCTGCTCAGTGATCTGAAGGTCCTTTTCTGGTATTATTACATAGTCTCTGGTGTCATTAGATGATATGAATATAGTCTTAAATGAACACTAGGAAATATCTTGAAGGTAATGTATGAAAATATGGTGTGGCAACTACTGTTTATTTGTAGTCCCCTCTTACATGTGTTGTGCAGAAGGTGAGGGTAGGTGATTACAATTATAACTTCTGACATTAAAAATTAATAACATGGAATGCTACTAGCGTCTCCAGTATGCTTTTAATTATTGCATCTCCAACTACTTCTGTGAATTAAAGATTCTCAATCTCTATTATTTCATTAGCCTATATATCAACACCTTGCTTTTGTATAGTATTTTATCACCAGCTATTCAATACTTGGCTTGACTATAGGTTATTTCTGCACTTTAGTGGCAACAATGCTTACTTTGGGAGAGAAAGTATTGAAGCAGAATACATTTCTCACTAGTGTATTTAATTTGAGGATATGTAGCCTACTGGCTACTATACTTTTCAATGCTCTTGAATATGACATTTCACTTTGTTTCAAAGATTTCAATGTTTCTACAACTAAAGTAAATTCTTTTTTAAGTTAGATGAGAGGGAATCCATACTTTAGGAGCAATAAACTCAGAACTGTTCTGATATAATTTGTGAAGTTCATATTGAAATTTTAAAGCATATTCCCCTTTCAAACAACTTCTCTCCTATGAGTTTCACTTTTGTAGGTGTATATATGCAAATATATGTGTATCAGATTACAGAGAACTCTGATATAGTGATTAACTCATAAGTAATATAAGATTATAAAGTTTTTTTAATCAAGTAGAAAGAAATCACAGAAGAAAATACTAACGTGACATTCTTTTTTATCTGTGTTTCTCAGTATTTTTTTCATCCCAAATAATTTTTCTGTTGTGTAAGACAAAGTCAGGGAGCATACAAAAAGATAGTGTTGTGCTGCTAGTATTTTTGTAAGGATTTCCCTGAAAAATCCCCTTTTATCCTGTAATTACACATAGCGTTTTCTTTGAATCCTTATTTTTTTCCTAGAAAGAATAGTTTATCGTAACTATTTTCTGACTGTTAACACTGCTTTTTGAACAGCAACCTGGAGTTTTTCACGCCTTTGAAAGGCTTGTCTTCTATAATTTATGGTGAAGTGGAAAAGCAATGGATTTATGATAAAAATACGCTTAATTTTAAATGTCTTGTTCTTGTGAGTCCCAGAGACTTTCCTTATTAGAACAGAAAGGGCAAATGTATAAAAGGCAATTCAATTTTTCTACTTTTTTCTTTTTTCCCCCCATTGCCTTTATTTCCATGCTTCTCCTTTGTATGGCCTCCTGGTAGCTGTTTAAAAACTATTTCTTCTGAATAAAATAGGACATCACTCATCTTCCACAGAAGCTTTAAACAATATTTCACATTATCTATAGTCATCAAATGATACTATCTAAATAATTGTAAGCACAGCTTACCTCAGTGCAGCTGAGGCCAATTCTTGTGTGCCTTGAAGGTAATAATCTTTACATTTTCTCCACAGTTGAACATTTCCAGTAAAATATAATGCAGGACTAGCATGTCAGAAACAAATACAAACATCTGACACATAACAAACACCTGTCTTGATAACCTTGCTGTTATATCCAATGAGAAAGGTAAAGCTGCCAGATAAAGTTGAATCTAGCTAATCCATTAAGCTCTGAAGCTTTGGGACATTATCACATAGAACTCTTTTTCATGTTGTATTTGTTTTGACTGCCTTCTTCCCCTCCATATCTTTTCGCAGGCTCTCAACAGAAGAGCTAAGAGGGTCAGGCAGGAGAAAAGAAAAAACAATCCAGTGGAGCATTACCCTGCCCTGCCACAGGCTCCATTCCCAGAGCAGCAGGCTTTCCATCCCCTATGACAACATGGCCAGAAGAGAAAATTAAACCTTTTATATTTGATAGGCCAGCAGACTGGCTGGTGTTTTATCAATTTCTATGTGAAACAACTCAAACTTGGAAAGGAAACAAGACTCCCATCATAAAAACCTCATTCATTATTGTTCTTCTGCAATCAATGAAATACTAATCAAATTAAAACATTCCTACAGCATAAACTGTACAGAAATTGCATTAACTTCAAAATATTTCATTGCTGGTTTAAGCAGTCTGCGGACAATTAATTGTTTATTAACTCTTCATGAGTCCTCAATGATGTTTGCTTCATGTCTGGAAAAAAAGTGCTTAACACAAGAAATCATCATGAAACCAATGCAAATCAACTCGCATTACAATTTTTAAACTGTAATTTATTATGGAAATTAATTGTAGTCCATATTGCAACCTAAGCACTTGAATCTGATAATTTCAGAACCTTTTTATGGTGAATTAAAGAATGAAATAGCTATCATGTAGTATTCTGAAGGAATCATTGTTCTATTAAATATAAATATAAATGGTACTTATGGATAAAAATTATTGTAACAATTTTAAAATCATAACAGATAGAGCTGAATCTTGATAGGATTGTGCAATCATCCTCAGTGTCTTAGCTGTATAAGACAATATTGTGTTTATATTTGTTCATACAGGAATGCAGTTTCTTGTTTCAAGTTTCAACTTCACTTCAAAGCTTTAGAGTTCATAATTTCATCCCCGAAGAAGGAATTGAAATGGTCCAAAACATTAATTATAGTAAATTACTATTTTAAAAACCATACTACATCTTTAATTAAAAAAATCATGTATAGTATGTTTTCTTTTTATTGTTTTACATTGGAGAAAGTTATCATTTATAGGACAGACGGTATGAGAGCACTCATTAAAAAGGAGCAAACACAGTGTGTAAAGATTATTTTTCCTAGGATCAATTACAATATAGTCAGAGACAACTGCCAACACAGTGGGTAGGCTCTATGTTGACAGTCAGACATCCACTCAAAGGAGTCTGCAGTGAGAAAATCACTAAATACACCTTTGATTTATGGTCATAATTTTTTTTTCCCCATGAGATCCTTCAGGGGAAACCATCAGTAACAGGAAAACTTTGTAAAAAGACTATCGGAGGGAGAAAATATTTATAAATAAAGTGTAAATTAAATAAAAGAAAACTTGTGAAGAAACTGGTTTGCCATGGTGGGGTTTAGGTTACATTTGGATATGACATAGGTGTATGGCACAGATAACCTGTATAAATGAACATATTGCACTTTTCTAAAATAGCACCTTATATAACATTTTGGCTGGAAGATATCAGTTTATTAGCTATTTCAGGACAAGCACATGGAATTTAAATCTGAAAGGACTGCTGGCAATTGCAGGCATTCCAGCTATTTTAAGAAAAGGGAGAATACTCCCATGACAGGCAGATTTGATTTTATTATTTCACTTGAATTAAAGAAAAGGAATAATTATGGGAAACAACTGAATTATTGTGCTGAACGTGTTTTTAAACTATTTGACATGAAATTGAATGCCAAGCAAAGTCAAAACCAGGTCCATTACAAATTTGAAGACATGAAAATTAGATGAATTGCATTGTAAATGAACAGGGGCACTGTGTGTTACAGGTATTAATATGCAGCCAAAATAGAAAGTTTTGATTGTGAGTCTTCACATCCCTGCAGCCTGGCAAACTAACAGATGTACCTTGCTCTATTTTAATGAATTCCTAATTTAGCTGACATGATCCTGCAGCCTTTTTTCCTGTCCATGGAATAGTCCATGCAATATGCCACATATTCAACTAGGTTCAGCAGCTGCAAGCCATACCAGGTTTTAAAAGAATCTAACTCCTAAAAGCATTTCATAAAAATTAACCACATTTTCAGGAAAAACTCTGGGTATAATGGATGTAATAAACTCTATTTTTCTGTATAAAACCTGTTCTAAGCCACTTAAAAAATTTAATAGCAAATTATAACTTTTCAACAGAGTCCCACAGAACACTTAAAAATATCCTATACAATAGTGCCAGCTGGGCAAGTGCACACCGACATGTTTAAAGAGGGAGATTAGCCCTTTTCTGTTTATCTATCTAATAAAAGTTACCATCACTTCTTTCACCACCTTTCCTTAGAAATCCATGCAGCTGTAAACCCACTCTGCATTTTTAGCAGGCACAATTTGTTTTCTCTGTAACTTTTTCATGTTTTGTATCAGGAAATTCCTGTCTCAAATGAATGCATATATTGCCTGTGAAGGAGGAACTAGAGAAAGACGTCATGACCTGCGTTATTTCTTTGACAGAAGTGGATTGAAAACTGTTTCCTGTTGTGGTGTGGTTTTAACTTTCTTATTTAAATCTGCATTTAGAAATCTTGCCAGAGGGTAAGTGGATAACAGTTACTCACAATTCTGTAAATACAGAGACTATTTCTTTTATGCTTCTCTCTGTTTTTTTCCATGTGTTGTAGTTACTGCTTAAGGGCCTTGCCCCTTCTCAAATAAGGTTCAAGTTTTGCCAAGTAAAACTATGTCTGGAAGGCTCTGCTAAGACCTAGTATAAACGTACAGAACTGAATTGACTTATCAAATGGCCATTGCAAAAATAGAATAATTAACCAAAATGGCAAGCAGATTAAAAAGGGCAGAAGTCAGTACAATGTCAGCCTTGTTTATCTTCTATTATTCTGTCCACTTGCAGCTTTCCTTCACTACCGAGGTCACTCAGGCATATAAGTAGATTTTCAATGCATTGAAACTTCTTTCATTACTTGATGTTTTGACACTTTTTTCTGTGGAGGTGCAATTGGGGATTTGCTACCTTTTTCCTTGGTAGGCTATCATGAAAAAGTAAAAGCAGATTATTCATGCAACTATAAAAATATCTTCTGGGTTTGCTCATCCAGTGTTTTTCAAGTTTTTCATGTTTTTACGTATCATCCAGTATTTAAAAAAAAATACCTGTTTTATGCTTCTAACCTGCCAGAACACAGGCCATCATTGATATTATAACACAAAATCATGTTGTAATTATCAAGTTTCAGTCACTGGTTGCTTTCATCAGTATAAGAGGCAGTTCAAAAGCAGTAGAAGAATATAATTGATTCTAATGAGATTTTGCTCTACCTTTGTTTCTCAAGAGATATCATAAGTGTAAGGCTCAGGCATAACTCAAGATGTCTCATAACTGTGGTATCTCAAGCCTAGATTCACAACAGGTCCAAGAAATAGCGGTACTACTCTGTTTGTAATCTAAACCAGAAGTGATTAAAGGATGTATACAATGTGAATATCAAATACTAAAACCTTCCTCAGTCCTTTGGATTTCAAGTCTTCATCTTTAATCTCTTAGGGAAGTAACAGAATTATATTATATGCCGTTCTGATGTTGGGAAAGATATTTTCAATTCTCCATCTAAATCCTTTTCCCTGGGCAAAATAATAAAAAAATCTAAGGTCAGTCAGATGAAAGAAGAGTATATGAAGAAAATAAGGCATTCACTCAGGAGAGAAGAGAACTTTGGCTCCATGAAGTGCTTAAGAGATTATTTTATATTAACAGTTAGTGAACAAAACACCTGAATGCTCTTGTGAACAAGGCTCAGAACTTAGTTTCGCCCTATTCCAGGAAATTGTTCCATCAACCAGCTATTTTCTTTGTGCTAAAGACAGTGAGTGATCATTCATCTAGACAGTCTGCATCTGAGGGCAGATCAAACTTGCAGTCATAACATCTATGGATCTTTTTATTTACTAGGGATGAAAGCACTATTAGAGACAGTTCTAGCAAATGACAAAGGGGACAGTATTGTAAAAAAGTAGATCATCAAAAGCAGAGGAGTGTTATAACTTCAGTGAAAGGGCTGCTTTAACACTGTTTTTGCTAGTAAAGGGTCAAGAAAGTAATGAGAGAATGGTCTCTAAGAGGTCAGAAAATTGATTAAAGATCAGGAATTTTCTAGCAAATTAACTAATCTTGGAGAGGGAGAAAAAGACCTGGTCCCTTACTGGCACGAGTTACCATTGGGTTTGTTTTGAACTCCGTATAAACCTAAACTGAAAGGAGAATCAGAGTTCTTGATGGATATATGAAAAAAAATCACAATCACAAATCACCAAACATATCTGCCCAAGAAAAATTGTTAATTCCTACAGGAGCTATTTTAGCAAAGAAATTCCAAAGTCCTTCTGATGTAATACTTTAATTAGGGAAATATATATAAATTATACTGATACAAATATCTTTTGCCTATGTAAGACCAATAGTGTCTGGAAGAGGGATTTGCTGAAATAGCTGTAACAGCAAAAGCCTTGTGGCAGGCATAAAGCCTGTATGTCAGTCCTGTATTTACTAACTATTCTAATTAACAGAGTGTCGCCGGTCGGCTGAGGCAAGCCGAGCACGGGGACGAGTCCTTTCCTATCCCTGAACCCCTCTCCTCCGGGAGAGAAAAAGGGTTCAAAAGCAGAGATACGAAAAGGAAAAGAAAGATTTTGTGAGACCTCTGAACGTTTGGAAAACTGAAACAAACTTTATTAAAACTAGAGCAAAATATATATAATATGCAGGGGAAAACCAATGCAAAAATATGAGAGTCTGTACAGGATGGAAAGGCGAGGGTTAAACACGAGAAAAGAGAGAAAGGGGGACGGTACCACGTGCAGTCCAAAAAAATGGCACCGGCCACGTGTGCGCTTTCGTGGAGTGAACAAAGGAAACCACGGCTGTTATGAACGCCGGGCTCCCAAATGCAAAGCGCTGTCCCTACCGGATTCTCGTTGTTTGTAGAAGCAAACAGGAAAAGTGGCAGCGCTGTCAGGCAAAGAGGGGGTAAAACCTTACGGCAGCAGGCGAAAAGCAGCCTCCAGGCGAGCAGTCTGTCCCAGGCGGCGTGGCGGGGGCTGCCCCGGCGCAAAGTCTCAGTGTCTGGAGAAAGCCTCTTCCCGGAGCGAAGCTGAGGTCCTGCAGTGCCTCCCGCAGTGCGGAGCCGGGAGTGTCCGGAGAGTAGAAAGAAACGCGAAAAAGCCGAAAGAAGCCGGGAAAGCCGCGAATGCCCCCGAAGCCGTCCGGAAAGCAGCCCAGGAAGTCCCGAAAGCCCGGAAAGCAGCCCAGGAAGTCCCGAATACCCCCCGAGCCTGCGGCTTCTTAAAGGCGCAGTACCCTCGCGAGAAACTTTCTCATCCAATGAGATGGGCGAACGTAACATGGAAGGGAATAATTCAATTGGTCAGTTTAAAACAAAAGCCTTTAAGCAGTTTTTTTCTTCAAACTGCCACACAGAGGGAAACCAATCCCCCAAAACAAAACCAGAAACAAAAATCTATTATTAGAGGCAATAAAAATAATTAGACTACAACTTGTATTTTGATGTTTTCACAAGTAACGTTGTCATTCTATTGAATATAGTTAATGTAGTGGTTTAATTTACATGTTAAAGGTTACAATATCAATTAAATTATCTTTAACAAATGTACGTTCTATTATAAATTTAATAATTAAAACTCTCATTATTTAAGATAGTATTAATAATATTTCGTCTTTACCTCAGTAAGATAAAGCTCCATTTAGGCATTAAACTGGGGATTAGGTTCACTAGTTGCTTAAAGCTTAGATCCCCAACATGGCAGAGACGTTTAATTCTGAACATGAAGTTATTAATTAAATCAATAGCAGACTTTGCTTTCCAAGTTCAGAATTCTCTTCTTGAATTCAGACTCGAATTCAGACTCAAATTCAGCAGATCGATTTACCAAATTTATATATGCAGAATATATGAGACAAATTTTTAGAAATAGTGTTAATACTGTGCTGTGTCTTTTAGTATTTATCTGTGGCACAGGAAAAAGAACTTCAAGGGAAATAGATAATTCTACTCTTTTTAGTTTTACAGTAAAATAATATAACTTTTCTGTTGTAGGATAGTTAGATCAACTTCTGTGGAAAGCAAACTCGCAAAAGCTTATGTGGATTATTTATAGAAAATTCAAGGCAACATTGGCTATATTTATGTGTAAATACAGTTAAAAATAATATAATCATAATGTAATATAACACTCTGTCCTGGTTTGAGCTAGAACAGAACTAATTCTGTTCAGGGATTTTACTTTTCAGCTCAGTCTCTTCTAACTGACGGCATTTTCTGAAGATAATGGCATATTTTTGCAGACAGGGTCTGCTTCTAGAAGTGTTAATGCTTGATGTGTATAGGTACTACCAGGGATTGGTGTGCAGAAAGGCTCCTGCTTCTACTTGCTCCTGTGCAGACCAAGGTCACTGCTAAATCCTGTGTACCACGTTGGGGTGCAGTGAGAGGCTGCACCTGTGGGGAAGAGTGGACAGGACGGGTGACCCTAAACTCATCAACAATGTCAGTATAAATCTGGGAGATCACAGGGGTCAGCTCTCTTCTTCAACGGCCGGCATCCAAGGATGGCTCTACTCATCCTGCTTTTGATCCCGATCTGTGCTTTCCAGAATCCAGTTCAAGAATCCAGCTCCTGAATCCATTTCCCATCTACCTCTGAGCCCAGCCTGGGCTTTCCCTGGTGTCTGCCCTGTAGCATCAGTAGTGACGATCACATAATTGCCATCGGGGTGGGGGTTGGGTTTATACATATTGGTTTTGCATATATTTGTATAGGTATATATATATATAAAAACTATTATTATTTTCATTACAGCAGTTTTAGTTTTCTTTTCCAATGCATAAGTCTCTCTACCTTATTCTCTTTCTCTTCCCCTTTGGGAAGGGAGAGGTGTTAATAGAGAGCATCTGTCATTCATCTAGTGGACAGCACTAACCCATTACATGTTCACATGCAATGTTGTGTACAACGTGTAATATTATGTGTAATGTAAAATAACTGTAATTATTTTGTAACTTGTATATAGAAGCATCATTCAATTATAGAAGTGACAGGACAAACAGGCATAGGCAAAGTAGGCTGTTATTAGGGTATAATAACTCTAGGGATGTCTCCACAAGAAAACAAGATGATATATTTGTAAGGTGGTAGCTAGTGCTTAAAATCAGCTTTTCCTTCAGTATATCTCAACTTTATCAGTTTCTTAGAGGCCAATAGGAAAAGCAAGCCTAAATCTGCAGAAGTATGTCCTCTCCGCAGTCCTTTTGCAAGTTTTTCTTCCTCTTTCTCCCCTGCCTGTGACAGAGGCAGGTTACCACATAGACCCTCTAGCTCCTCTTTCTTAAAAATAACATGAAATTTCCCTGTGCTGCTGATATGCCATAAACTAGCTCTAAGTGGCATTATACATCATTTCATACTGACTTAGAACTCTTTTAATGAAACTCCCACTGGATTTTTGAATCCTCTCTGATTACTGGGAATTAAAGTTTTATGCCAGCATTCTTTTTCTTCTTGAGGAAAATTAACTGAACAAAATCAAAATATAATCAAACTCTGATTATGAATAAAAGAAACTTCGATTTGTCAGCTGAATAGTTCTTTTTAGCTGAAGTAGCATAGAGGACTGGAAGAACCAGCTAGATTAATACCATGCTTTTGGAGGCTTCCATTCAAGATAAACAATTCATAGTTTTGTCAGGTTCCATTTTGAAAGTAAACATCCTGTTTCGATCCTTCTTATAAGTAGGTAGGAGAATAAGCCTTGGAGTGGAAAGTTTCACTTTCCTGAAAGTGAGCATTCCAAACAATACTGAATAGTTTCCAAAATCCTAAGCAAGGTGTTTTTAGAGCATCGTCTACTAAGTGCAGGTAGGTGACGTGGTGCTTTAGGATTGGGTAGTGGGGAAGGAGGTTGCTGCCTTTTGTTTGGAGTAATTTTAGTAGCAGGGCATGGGGCTGCTCTCATGGCCCCTATAAGAAGCTCCTTGAAACAACTCCCCTGGCTCCAATGCAGCCCCGCTTCTGGTCAAGGGTGCATTGACCAGCATATCTGCAAATAAACCTATTTAAGAGGGGGACACAATTTTGGAACACCTTTTTGTTTTGTGAGCGCTCTTTTGTTTTGGATGGTGTAGGGCAGAAGGAGAGGCATCCATGTGGGAACCAACCATGTGGTCACCCAAGATAACAAAGAAGAGGTTGGGGAGACATGCTGGAACAGCCATTGCCCTTTGGCCTGTTGCAAGTTGGCAGGCTGAGACCCTGAATCCTCAGATAGCACTGACAGGGAAATGGTTGGGCTGCAGAGAGCTGGGGAAGAGGCTCACGCTGCAGAGAGCCAGAGAGAGAGGCCCGCCCACAATGCAGAGAGCCGGAGAGAGACCCACAACACACCTGGAAAATAATCCCGAAAAAGGTCATGGTTCTGAGGACGATGGCACTGGGTCGGTTCGGCACTGGGAGAACCGATACTAGCAGCAGACCTCCATGATAGCTGGAGGCATTCACAGAGGACTGTCTTTTGTGGAAGGGATGCTACGTGGCCACAAGACAGAACTGTGAGAAGTGTTTCTTGCAAAGAAGAGCAAGCGGTAGAAACTCTATGGGGGGAACTGAGACCAACAGCCTCTACCATGCATCCTCTGCCCCTTGCGCTGAGTAGCAGGGTGAGGAATTAGCAAAGCCAGGTCCTGGAAGAAGGGAGGGGCAGGAAGAAGATATATTTAAGAGGTGGTTGTTTTCTCCTAGTGTTCTACTCCGATTTCAATTAAATTGATTTTGTTTGTCCGAGTTGAGTCCATCTTTTGCCCGTGATCAAAACTGGTGAGCCCTCCCTGTCCTTTGCCCTGACCCTTAAGTTGTTTGTTGTATGTCGCCCTTTGAAAGAACCGAAAGGCACCAAAAGCGACAGTTTGCTCTCAGAGGAGGTTTATCTCTGAGAGGTAGCCAAAAGGAACTAAAGTATTCAAGCTGGGAAATGAATGGAGGGCTTAACATACCACTTATGGCCGTGGGCAAAGAAGCAGCAGGCTTGAATTGGGGGAAATGAAATTTAATTTAATTCAAAGCAATGAAAAACGACAAATCATCACTTAAATTCAGGTAGGACAGAAAGAAAGAGAGAACAGTGATCTTAAATACATAAATACATATATCTTCCCTCCACTCCACCCCTCCACTTACTATGAGCCCTCACACACGGTTGGTGCCAAAGGTAGCGGGTGGGAAGAAAAACAGAAGTGGAAAGGCACAGTCCTTTTAACCTCTTGCATTAAATTGCAGGTTGATTTTGGGGACAAACTTCTTTTGCATATTTTGCCTCTCTCTCCCTCCCACAGGAGATGGCTCAGCACAGCGGTCTTCCATTCCATGTGGGGAAGAGGTGTGCACGCCTTGGGCCGAGGGCTCCAGCATTGAGCTTGGCCTGGCTGCAAAACTTAAAGTCACCCTGTTTCCAAGGGATGTTCCAGGTCTCTCTCCGTATTCCAGTGGGGCCTTCAATTCTTGGCTCTTTGACCCTTTCTCTCCTCCCTCATTGGTGGTAAATCTCAGTGCAGGGGGTGGGGAGGCTCTGGGTTCCTCCCTCCCAGTGTCTCTTCTTTCCACTCCTCCCAGTAATCAACAAAGTAAAAAGTCTACTTGCCACAACAGAAGATCTTTGCTGACCCAGATTATTGAAGATAAGTTTTTGTTGCCAAGGTGACTGCTTCAGTAGTTCTCTCTTTCTGAACCAAAAATGCACGCCAAAAAGAGCAACCTGGTTGTCTTTTTTTATAGTGTTGTTCAAAGAGGTGTTGATTGACATGGCTTGGCTCCAGGGGGCAGGTGTGAAATTGGAGTCAGGGCTGCGTTTCGTAATACCAGTTACAGGTGCTGGTACCCCTTCCCACTCACTACCTGAGCACGCCATAACAAAGGTTTCAAGACCTCATTTCATGCCCAAACAAGGGGGGAACAGTTCCCCTCCTTGCCCTGGAACCAAAATCCTAAACCACAACATTGTATTTCCTCCAACTGGAGGGATAGAACGATTGTGTGGTACTTAGTTGCCAGCCAGGACTAAACAACATCACCTCCCTCTCCAGGGAAGAGTCAGTTTGCCTCAGTGAGACAAATTAAATTAAAAGGTTTCAAAGCACTGAAAATAAAAAAATTACTTCATTTTCTTGAGCTAGAACTTCCTTCTTCTGAAAAATACATAATTTGCTTTTTCTGTTTTTTCTTTTTTTACTAGGTAGTTTATATTTTGTAAATCACATCTACCTCCATATCTTTTTTCCTTACATATTTCTAAGTCATTATACATTCTTTTTCTGAATGCCTAATTTAATGATATTTCACTTCATATTATCATATTTTAATCTGCTTCTACTATTTTTGCCCTAAAGTCAACACATTCTTTTCTACATGACAACAGAGTTGCATTGATCACACTTTGCCTTTAAATTTCATTCAGCTGTTTCTGTGGGTTTTTATGTTTAATTAGCAAAATATCAAATGAAATTTGCTCCTAAGCTGTCATTGAAGAATCGCTGTAATAACTTCCTTCAATTCTGATTGCTTCCAAGACAGTATTCAAAAATGGATATGATAGGGTGTTGTCAGTTTGAGTTTATTGTGCTTCTGAGTTTTACTAAGAAACAATAACCTCCATTTTACCTCTCATTCCTATTCTGCCTATGCTACTCTATAGTCGATATTTTCCTGTCCCTTTAGCTTTCACTAAGTTCATGCATAGCAGCTATTCTACTTTTCCCACTGTATTTATATTACTAAAAGTAATCATATAGTTTCTACTTCTTGCCTTATTTTCCTCTCAAAAAATGACTCAGTTTGACTTTTGAGAATTTTCACTATGTACTCATAATTTGACATGTCTGCCCAATTTTCATTTTCGTTGTTACAAGTTTCTGACCACTCTTCATATTCTTCTTTAGGACATAACGTATTGAAGTAGCTCTAATGTTTAAGCTGGTTTGGTTTTTTTTTTTTTTTTCTGAGATACAGTCAGTTCAAAGTTCAGTTTAAAAGAAAAACTCAAAATCTTCTTTGTATTTATTTGACTAAGATTTTCAGCACTGTTGACCTCATTTATTAGTTCATTTAGTTTATCAATTTCCCCTTTTTAAATAGAGAACTTCAGCTACAAACCTCACTTCTGCAGAAATTTGTGAAATAAGTTTCTTCATGCTTGTGAAGTACTCTGTTGCTATAGTGATGACTGTGATAGGAAAAGCTATGAGAAAAGCAGTAACTCTGTCTTGAGGACATGGTTTCAATAGAGTCTAATAAATTAAATATACAGCTGTAGAGTGAAAATAAAAAGATAAGACAAAATGTTGAATACTTTTTTTCTCCATGAGAATCATCCATTTGACACAATTCATGAGATAGTCCTAAGGGGAGAGGAGGTGGCAGGGAGGAAAGCATGCAATTGCACAATTTATATATAGCTGCAAATTTACAAGGAGATGCGGAGATGAAAAGCAACCTTATTTCTAGAATTTTCCAGATTATTAGGTTTGAGGATATTTTTCTTTAACAAAGTGTCAGTGCTGTTGTGGCCTTTCTGTGGATTTGCAAGTGTCATAGCCTCAGTTCTGTGATAATTGAAATCCTGTTTCCTATGATTTTCTATCTGGAAAATGTTTGCCTTTGCTGCTGCTCCATTTTTTTTTTTCTTCTTTACAACATTGCTTACATCACTGCCTGATGTAGACGAGAAATAGCTATCTTGAATTGTTTATGATGATTTAAAACTGATAGAGTTTAAAAAAAAACAGACAAAATTTGTTGTTGCAAACCATAAGGAGAAATCTAAGGCAAAATGTCTCTCAGGCAAAATGTCACTTTTCTGAAGATACTTGTGAATGTGATCCCTAGTGATATTCTTGGTTTAGGTGATCAGAATGAATTTAAGATTATGTTTAAATATACTGACCAAATTTTTGGTGACTGTTTTCTACAAACAATTCATAGGCAGCGTACAGCATGTTTAGCACCATTTTGAAATGCAACATATTTACTACAATAAGATATGTTTCCAGTTCTTAATGAAATGAAATGAGGCAACTGATCTGCAGAAATCATATTATGGAACAATTACTGCTATCCAGGTTACTGAGTCATTCTTATAAATTATACATACTTAATTTATACATGTGTATTATCTATCTAGTTTATTTACAATTATATAATTTTTTAAGAATATAAAGCCAAATTACTTTTGCATACCAGTAAACCATGCTTGATCCTGATGCAATTTTCTCCAAATATTGTAGAAAGTAAAGAACTAGTATGACATTAGGGGAATGCAAGAGATTACACACCCCTGGAAAATTGTTGTTTTGTCGTTTTGTGATGTATAGTAATCAGATATATACATAGTAATCTTATAGAGCAATGTAATAAAAATTAAGTCAGCTGCACTATTGTCTAACTGCATTAATCTTTTCAGATAAAAACACTTTTGTGATAATTTAAGAACCTTTCAGTAAAGAAAAGAAATTCTTCAACTATATAAGTTTCAGGAACGCAGTATTGTTACGCGTTGGAAAATATATTGAATGCAAAAAGACCATTTCATCTGCCTCCTGCCTGAAAAAGTTGAATTCCAGAAGAAATCTATAGACTCAAGTGTTGTAGATGTTGTAGTTGACAGTTCCGAGTTTGCCTTTAGGAAAAGGTACATGACTGGTAGAAATGTCTGATTTCATCCAAGCCTACAGAGTGCTAGCATTTGGGATTTGCACACAAAAATGGGTTTTTTTGAGTAGGTTACCAATAATGGCTATGACTTCTTAAGACAGACCTGCTGCTGGACAGACTAAGTGACGTATACACAAGTGCTAATGTAAATAGTAACTGGCATACTTGGTAATTTTTCAGACATTTTAAGAAAATTCGATAAAATCCATGAAGGTGAGACCTGCTACTTTAAATTTTTCATATTCAGAGATGTTCAGTGTACCTGTAAAATTTCCTGGATTAGATGATTACTACCAGTTGTTAAATTTGGGGTTATACTATTAAACATTTAACAATTGAAATTTCTTTTCTCTTTTTGTTTTCCCGTAATAACTACTTCAGAAAACCAGCTCAAGGCTTCTCAAAAGTATGACAAAGAATTATCTTTGTTATTCTGGAAGAAACAGCCTTCTCTTGCCATGAGAAGGGGAAGGTCAAAGATGGGAGAAAATGCTTTGGAGATTTAACTTCCTCTGTGGCCATTAGAGGGAAGTTATGGGAACTGGGCAATGACTGCTGCTGTTGGGAAGGATCACTCTTCTCTCCCCTTCTGTCATCAGGAGATGTCAGTTCACGTACCCCAAGCATACAGAGCTCGTAGGTGATAGAGAGAAATTTTTTCTTGGTGTCTGATAGGAGCAAGCAGGCAACAGTTTTGCTGCCCCAGCAGTCTGTTCCCAAGGCAACTGTCTCATTCACCTGAGCTCAGAGCTGGCCTTAATGCTTCCTGAAGGCAAAGCTCTCCCATAGATTCCTGCCTTCATTTTTATCACTCTCATTGCAGACTAATGGTGCACACAATTTCTCTCATTTTTTTCCTTCAAACTCATTTACAGTAAAAGACCTATCACTCCTGGCAAACAGAAACTTCCTGTGCCTGAACTTCTTGGTCATGAATTTCATGATATTTCGGGTCCAGAAAATGAGATCATCACCCTATTTACCCTTGAGTATATGATTACATGAATATCTAATCTTTTAGCAAGAAGGCCCTAATTCCATTAGTTCCTATACCCTTCTTGTCATGTCAATCCATGAATTTGTAATTAGAAAGAGCTAAATATTTTTAAAAAAAGACCTTTTTTATAAAATTAATCAAACCCAAAATCTCTGTGGGAACATAAGTCAGAAAATTCTCATGAACTCTAAGGGTTAGGATGTTATGCCAAAAGAGTCTTCTCATCTGCCAGCGCTCCCTGGAGACATATCTGTCCTGAAACTGCAGACAACCTCTCAAGTTGATATATATTAGCCTTACTGTTTTCCTTGGAAAACAAAATAAACAACCAACCAAAAAAAAAAAAAAAAAAAAACAACCAAAAACCCCAAAACAAAAACCAAAACCAAAAATCCGCAAGTTTTCAATTTTGGAATGACATAGTTTGCACAGTTGCCATTACCTCAGTATGTTAATTTTTTACTTGCTAGAGTCTTGTGCAAAGACAAACTTATTTGTAATGTTACCTAGATATGCTCAAAAAAAGATGTTTACAGGTGGTAGAAGGGTCATAGATGTCGACATGAATTACCATCACAATAATCAAACATTTGCAGTGATATTGAATTTAAGATGATGGCGCCATAAACATTTTTGCTAAGAGATACTGTAACATCAGATTTCAATATTCTTTTTAATTAGGGTTTTTTCCTCAACACTAGAGTAGAATTTATAATCAAAAGCCCAGAGAAATATTTTATCATTTATTTTAGAAAGGTCCAGGCATCTATGTCTATATATACAGGATATAGAAAGTACATATTCTCATCTTTATTTGTTGTTATTCTGACTTAGTCTGTAATAAGCAATAGACATGAGATAGCTCTAAATGATTAATCTCAACCTCTTGTATTTGAGTTGGTTTTCTCCAGAAAATGGATTGTATTTCTTTGAAACAAGGATGTTAACTTCAATTTTCCTTAGCTGTTCTAACTTTCAGGCTTTTGAATATGTTCTTTCTGAAGTATTTGGTATTTAATTATTCATACCTAGTGAAATAATGTCATCAGCAAAGGCAGGCATAATTCCATCTAGCTGTTCACTAATCCAGAGATTAGAATATATGACATATAGGAGGCACACTTTCATCAGTTTCATCATATCCATGTAAATCAAACTTGAACTTGCACCTGTATTTCTCTTATCCTTTAATAACCAGTATGTTAGCTATTCTGAAGAGGGCACGTTCGTCCTTCAGATTCAGAAAAGACCTTAATATTTCACTGTAAAATTAGAGAGTTTTTAAAAAACTCAGAATTGTCTGTTGGACAGAAAAAATTCTTGTCTCTCTCATCTGTGCTTTTGATCAAGCTCTTGTTTATTCTGCGAGGGACAGAGATAGAACTTAAATGGGCTATAACATTTCCATGAAAAATGTGGAGTGGTACACATACTGCAGCTCTTGTGGTACAGTTGCAAGTCACAGTCATCCCAACTTATCACGCAAGTGAATGCAGTCTTTCTGCTAAACTTCACAAATCTGAGAAAAAAAATGGTGTTTGTATCGTTAATGACTGACAGATTAAGCTAATGGGTCCATATAATTATCAGTTTATAGTAGCGTAAACTACAATGAGATATTTTAAAAGAATTATCCACTCAGTATTCCATTTTTAAGGTTATTCTCACAGTTGCAAATAATCACAGAATCACAAAATCATAGAACACCAGGTTGGAAGGGACCTTAAATATCATCCAGTCCAAACTTGGCAAAAGCACAGTCTAGATAAGATGGCCCGGCACCCTGGCCAGCTGAATCTTAGAAGTGTCCTATGTTGGGGAATCCATCACTTCCCTGGGGAGGTTATTCCAATAGTTGATTATTCTCATTGTGAAAAATTTTCCTCTTGTGCCCAAGCAGAATCTCACTAGGATTAACTTGTACTCAGTATTTTTTTTTTACAGTTTTTTTCATTACTTTTACATATATCCTTTGTTTTTTTCATATAAGTCCTTGTAAAAAGGGAGTTTCCATCTTCTTTGTAGTCCTTTAAAAGTTCGAAAATTTTTGTGTAGCAAGTACTAAAACTGAACACAGTATTCCAATTGTGACCTGACAAGTGCTGAATAGAGTGGAATGACTTCCTCGTTTTTGCTGTTGATGCCCTTGTTGATGCAACTCAAAATCCTTAGACTTTCTTTACTGCAGCAGCATACTGTTCACTCATACTGACCTTGTTGTCCACCAGGACTCCCAGGTCCCTTTCCTGTCCTCCAGCCAGGTAGGCCCTAGCATGTGCTACAATCTGAGTTATGTTGTCCCAAGAGTGAGACCTTACACTTGTCCTTGTTAAACTTCATAAAGGTCTTCTTGGCCCACTCTTCCAGCCTATTCGTCTTTCTGCAGGGTGGCTCTCACTTCTGAAGCATCCACTTCCCCACTCAGTTTGGTATCAGCAGCAAACTACATCAGGGTACATTTGATCCCATCATTCAAGTCACTTATGAAGGTATTAAACAACATTGGGCCCACTATTTATACTTGGGAGATCCTACTTGTGAAGGTTGTCAGTTTGAAAAGGAGTTATTTACCACCATCCTCTGGGCACAGCCTGTCAGCCAGTTCCCCACCCATCAAACAGACTACTTGTTTAAACTGTAATGCCTCAGTTTCTCTAGGAGGAGGTTGTGGGAAATCGTTTCAAAAGCCTTGAGAAAATCCGGGTAGACAATGTTCACTGCTTGTCCCACATCAACGGACCTGGTTGTTTTGTCATAGAAGGTGATCAGGTTTGTCAAACATGATTTGCCTTTGGTGAATTCATGCTGGCTTTTCCCAACCATGTGCTTCATTTGACTTGTGATAATCCCCAGGAGGATTTATTCCGTAACTTTACCAGGGACTGAAGTAAGACTGATGGGCCTATAATTTCCTAGGTACTCCTTTAAGCCTTCTTTGTAGACGGGGGTGACATTAACCTTCTTTCAGTCTTCTGAGATGTCTCTCAATCTCCCCGACTTCTGAGAGATTATGGAGAGAAGCCTTGCAGCAACATCAGCCAGCTCTCTTTACCCCCACAGGTGGATTATATCTGGGCCCATCAATCTATAGGTGTCAAGCTCCTGTAGTAGTTCACATAGCAATTATTCCTTCATTGATGGTGCATCTGGTTTTGCATCAACCTGGATTTTTGTTCCCAGTGCCTGGAGGCCAACAGTGCTGGTAAAGACAGAGGTGAAGAAATTGTCGAGAACATCCGCCTTTTCAACATTGCTGGTGACTAATTCACCTCCCCTTTTTAACAGTGGGCCAATATTTTCTTTCTGTTTTTGCTTGTTGTTTACATACCTGAAGAACCCTTTCTTTGACATCTCAGGCCAATTTAATTTCAATGAGCTTTTGCTTTTCTAACTGCATCTCTGCATACCCTGGTAATGACCTTGTAGTTCTTAATGGGTATTCACCCGCTTTTTCATCTCTGGTGCACTTCTCTCTTGTTTTTGAGCAGACTAGGAAGCTCACAGTTAAGCCAGGGAGATCTTTTGCTCCCCCTACTTCTCTTTCCTTTAAAGGAGATGAACTGGGTTTGTACTTCCAGGAGAACATTCACGAAAACTCCGAGCTCTTGGTAGTTCCCTTATCCTTGTCCTGCATGGAAGCTTCCCACAGAATCCCTCCCGACTGAGCTCTGAGTGAGCTGAAGTTTGCTCTTCTAAAATCTAAAACCCTTGTCTTAGTACTAAGCTTCATCCTGCTCCTCAATATCATGATCACTGCAGCCAAGGGTATCACTAACTGTGATACTACTAACTGTAGTACTTTCTTGGTTTGTGAGTAGCAAGTCCAGCAAAGCCTTGTTCCTGATTGGCACATTTAACACTTTTATAAGGTTGCAGTTCTGCACACATTCCAGGAACTTGATGGATGATATGTGAGTTGCTATATTGTTCTTCCAATAAATGTCTGGGTAGTTGAAGTCACCTGTAAAAGCCAGGTTCTGTTGACCAAAAGCTTGTTTAAATGACCTAAATATTGCTTCACTGGCCTTATCATCTTGGTTCAGAGATCAGTAGCGGATGCCTGCTGTAAGATCCCCCTTGGAGATGATCCCTCTCATCTTGACCCAAAGGCATAGAATAGAGCTTCCACAGGAGTTGACTTCTATACATTCAAGGTTATCCTTAACACAGAGTGTGACTCCACCTCTTCTTCCCTGCCTGTCATTATGATAGCCATCCATTGTGATCCTCCAGCCCTGTGAGTTGTCCCACCAGATTTCAGTTATTCCTACGGTATCATACCTTTTTGAATGGGCATGGAGCTCCAGTTCCTCCTGTTTGTTCCCCAGGCTGTGTGCGTTGGTATGCCTACGCTTGAGGCAGTTGATTTTATGTTTCTTACTGGAAGGCAGCTAAGGAACATTTGTCATTGCTCTGGTTGACCTGGTTTATTTCCCAGTTAGTTGCAATGGTTTGAGCTCTGGACTTCTTCCTCACCAGTTCTGTCTGGTGGAAGCATCAGACATCTCAGGGTCTTTCTCTGTAGAACCACTGGTTTTAACTTTAAGGTGAGTGCCCATCATTTTGGCAGAGACCTAGACCGCTTCCCTGGGCTGTGGGCCTACAAACAGGGTGCATGGCCTTTCTCACACGCTCTTCTGCAAGAACTGGTACAGAAACAGATTCACCCTCTCCATTCCTGTTTTCTCACCCTGTTCATAGTTTTCCTGGTTGATAGCACTCCCTAGGGCTATTTCAATCTCCCGTGGTTTCTCCTGGCAATACCCAAGCTGTGCCAGTGTCTCTCATGAGAGCTGATGGTTCCTAGCGGGGATCTCTGATCTTCTTCAGTTTTCACTGGCTCCAGGACCCACTCTGTATACCTCAATGTACACCTATACAGCTAACATTCAGACACAGAACTTACTGCTGACAGAGTTGTTGCCACGGCTACATGACTCACCAACTAATATGGAAAAAGGCCATAAAATATAGTGGAAAAACGTGCCACCCAGTAAGTTGCAGGAGATAACTACAGGGAATGTCGGATATTTATTGCCACCTCCTCATCATGCCTGAATAATTTTGCACCTTGCAGAGTTGTAAGTTTGAGATTTTTGCTTTTAATTTCTATGTGACAAAGGTTGTTTTAATAAGATATTAGCCATGACATGCAAAATCTGCAGGTAGTTGGCAACAAGCAGTAAGAATTTGAGAGAAGTTTGAAAAACGTGGTCTATTATTCCTCTGCCCGATAAAGCATTGTGAAAAGCTCTTTGAGCACTGAATGCACAGCTGGGAGGGAAAAGGGATGTGAGCGCTAGTAGTAACAGCATAAAGTATAAAATACGTCGATACTCAAATATGTATAGGGAGTGCAGGCACAGCTCTGCCACTAATACCGAGCCGAATGAAAGAATGGCTAACACACTACATAGAGTATAATGCAAGTCTGAAGTCCAGAATGGAAGAATTGAAGACCCTTCCTACATTTCTGTAAGTGCTTTAGAGTAAGGGCAATGGGAGGATTGCTATGTTGCGACAGCAGCAGTTGCAGGGATGTTTTTTTCTTGTAATTCCTCTGCAGTGAAAATAATAAGGATGCCATGGCAACAATCTGTTACACCACCAAAATAATTTCCCAAACCTACAACAACAAAATGGAAAAACAAGACAAAGTAAGAGGAGGCAGGGCTCAGTCTCTAGCAGCATGATCTTCAACCATGCACTCTCTGACTTCATCTATATATGTTCACAGGCTGAATTGGGCTGAAGTTTTCCCACTAAACATTTAGCAGATGGAAAAGTAGTGTGTATACATCCACCTCCAAGATTTCAAAGATCTTGGCTTTCAAAGATCTAGTGGGAGCTTTATAGCTTTCCAAATACTGTGTGGTTGATTCCACGTTGCAGAGGTGGAAAGTGTGAGGAGATTCACGAACATGTTTCTAGTTTTGAAGATCGAATTTCAGTGGACTTCGTTTTGGTGGAGCTGTGAAGCATCCTTCTGAACCATGCTGGATGCTTGGCTGCTGCTCTGACAAGTGCTTTACAATCCTGCTGCTAGTTAGTTAAATTCACATGAACATTGCAGTTTCCCAAGCTCAGTTGTAAGAGTTGCTACATAAAACAGACTCTGGATTTCATATTTCTTTAACAATAATCAAAAGGAAAGGCTACTATGACACTTAAAAGGTGCATTTCCATCACTTTTACAGTCACTATCTTCTCACATTGAATTATGGTTCACTAACAGTCAGCTGCTCAGAAAATCATATCTTTCCTAACATGTCTAACTGCTAGAGAATTAAAGACATTTACAAGAGATCCTGTAATTACCATCCAGAAACTGTGTGTAGTTCAAGGAAAAAAAATAAGGGGTCAGGAAGCAGCAAACTCTCATGATAGAAGGCTGAAATATAAATTTTTTTGTCATAGTTTTCACTGGCTTCTTTTCCAGGTGTAAATGATGTTGATATGAAACAGGCCGAGGAGCTTCCTGTGAAGTATTGCCTCCTGTGGCCTTGTGACATGGGTTCTATAGCCACCCAATGAATTGTTCTTGGTGAGAACTTTGTGCCAGGCCACCTGTGTTCTCTCAAAAGAGTTCACCCTCCAGTCTGCATAAGAGTGTGTAGAAACTGAAAACTGGTCATAAGTGGAAAGATCAGACTGAGTAGGTGAGCTGCTGAGCTGCAATGAAACACAGTTTACTGACTTGCTGATTTAGGAAGCTTGGGGCAGGTTGTTTAAAGGTTCATCTGCAGCAATCTTTGTGGAACCTGGAAGAAAACCCATAGGCTACAAAAAGATTTGTAGTGGGTAATAGCAAGTCATTAAGTTTCTTTATGTCCTGAAACAGTCAGTTTGGCATATGTGTAATAAAAACAATTAATAAAGAACCTGTTTAAAGGAGAAAAAGGAAAAAAGAGAAAAAATTGTTAGTATTTACTCCACCAAAGAAAGAACAATAGTGAACAAGAAGCTGCTTCCTAGAAGGATTCTTAAAGTTTGAAATATGGAACAGCTTCTATTCTGGAGTCATGCAGGCTCCATAGTGGGGTGGTCTTCTATGTACAAAGACCTATTAAGCATCCTGAAGTCCTGCATCCCATGTTAAGAGTGTATGTACAAGGGAAGAAAAGTAATATTATACAGTTTAATGTAGATTTAAAATTTGAGGCTGAAATAGAGAAACTCTACATCACTCAAAAAATCCTGCTTCAGACATTGAAGCAGTTCATAAAAGTATTTCATAAATTCTATGTCTCACAGCAGAGACACTACCGACATAAATATTTTGGGTTGGGTATTTTTTGTGTGTGTGTGTTTTTAAATGTGGCATCAAAGACAGTAGAAGATTAGAAGAGACAACAGTTACTTATGTTACAGTGCTCATAACCATAAGTAATGCTTAAAATACTGAGGATATTCTAATGTGCAAATTTGAGATGCTTATGATTTATTTCTTCAACACCAGGAAAAATATTTCTCAGAACAATCCTGGGGCAGTATGAAAACAACAAGCACTACAGAATGCGTATGCAAGCTGAAGCTAAAGCAAAAGAGGTAACAACACAAAGGCTGTTAGACTGTGTCCAATGCATCGCAAACGAGTGCTTGGGAAAACAGCTCTAATATCTGAATCAAAAATATTCAGTAAATGGACATTAGTGTCACAGTTCTGGAAAGAAAAAGCATAATCACAGCCTGAGGATGGAAATGTTTCAAATAGTGAGCATGGTTGTCACTGTGCCTCTAGCTGATCCTGTAGTTACACAAGTACGCTTCACAGAAGGCAGCTGCCAGCCAATTAGCACTTATAACTGCCACCAAGCTACAATTTGCAACCAATAGATCAGTGACCTGCTTGATTTCAGTTTGTCTTGAAAGCCAGCTATGAGTAATCCTAACAACACTGATTTATAAAAATATTAGATAACATGGGACTAAAGTGGGTTAAAAAAATGCAAAAATATCCATTCTACTAAGAAAATTGCAGAAATCTGGATCCTTGGGAGTTTACAACAGCTGGCAGAAAGACACACTATGCTCTGTTGGATGACAGATGTTTGTGGCCTACAGAGATGATTGAAGCAGAAAATACACATGGACATGAAAATAAGTGACAGTTACCATGACCGCTTATCGATAGTCTGAAACATGTGACTATTTCAAGGAGATGGACGCTACATAACGAGTGGAAAACTACGATTGTCAAACTACATTGACACTAATTTTAGGATGTGTGTGGATACCTGTGTACGGATACAGATGGCCAATAAAGTTTCCACATTCTGTGACTGTTGTTCAGAGACCTGTAAATCTTTTACATAGCAAACACATTTTATGCAAAAGGTCAATGATCCAAGAATTCATATATGAAAGAGCAGATACCTATTTCAACTTGAGCTGAAAATGCCTTAAATCATACTGCTTAGAAGAAACCGAACTCTCTCTGATCCTGACCTCAAACTGTGGGCTAACATCCTTGCATGGCCTTGGCCCATCCTGGTCTCCACAGCCCTGTCCAGCCGTTCCAGGACTCTGTCTAACCCCGGTTCCTCTCACTGGGCCTGATCCTGAACGCCACCTGTGGGCCAGAGTCCTCTCCCAGCCTTGGTGCACCGCTGTCCCCAGGGATGTGCCCAATGTCCAGGACTGGGGCTACAAAGCTCGGGGTGGGGGAGGTGGGACAGGCCCTGGCTCCCTGAAGAGTCCCTGCCACTCCTGGCCATCAACCTCAGGGAGCCACCAGCTCCAGCTGCTGGAGCTGACGACATCCTGATGATATCTCCTGCAGACAGGTGCATCCTAGAAGGTGGTATAAGGTATATTTTCTCCTGGAGGATTTGCATAAACTGACCTAGTGTTACCACCTTATTTACAAGCCCAAAATACCACTCAGTCATAGCAAAAGAGGCTTATGGGTTGCACTGGCACTGAGCCAGCTGTCTATACCATTTACTATCAGAAATTATCTGTTCAAAGGGGACTGATGGGGGAGAGGGGGGGTGGGTAAATTTAGTTGTGCTCTTACTGTGCAACAATGTATTCTGGTCATATCTGAGCTTATGATAAAAGTACAGCTAAATCACAAGCCCGCAGATACCATGAAGAGACACAGAAAAGTGTTCCTAAGTACAGTAGATACCATTGAGACTTTAGTGCAGTGATGTGAGAATACAGTATTGATCAAGAAAGCAGTTTCTAGTTAAGTAAAATTTGAACAGAGTATATCTCATGTATTATGACATAAGTGGAACAGCAGAGAGTATTTCAGAACACAGTAATGCTTTGACATCTTCATTGGAGAGCTTCTCTCCTCTCTGCAGACCTCAAGGTATCAGACATCTGACTCCCAAACTGGAGCCTACCTCCAAAGGGGGAGTGAGGTGAGGGCTCACTATCTGTGATCTGTGATCCTCCACTGCCAATCCACACTGCATCTGCACCAATGGCATCCACTTTCATCAGGCAAGTATAGAGGTGAGGACCTTCTGGAGGACCTCCTGTTCACACAGCAAGTGCCACTGTAGGTGGTACCCAGGTGTTCAGCTTCAGTACTGCATTCACTGGGAGCAAAACTACTTTGCATGTATCATGAGTACTCTTGAGTGTGTGCTTCAGAGCACTGATAACAGGTTGAGTGCATTTTTGCACTGAGAAAACTTTTGTACACTGAATTACTAATGCGGATACATGCAAACATACTTCATACCTCGGAGACTGAAGAGGGCAAATCTGGGAAATGTATCTGTCAGGCATGAATGTGAATTATATCTTGGCGTTAGGTGTCCATGTAACAGAGTTTATTGCAATAAATTTCAAAGGAACTGTTTTACCAGTCAAAGTGAATTCAGTGAAACTAGATTTTTTTATCTCTGTAGAATCATGTTAATGTTTAAAAAAGTTACCATGAAACATAATGGAAACTCCTGAGTTTTAAACACTTGAAGTTTCATTTTCAAAATTCCAAATACCATTTCAAATGTTATCTTATTTATCTGATTGATAATTTTTAGTGGTATGCATTGATAATACAACATAAAATATCTGAAAATATACTGGAGGACAGAGCAATACAGGTGGACTCTTTCCTCGCACCTTTCCTCTCATTTCTTCCTATAAATTGGAGGACCTAAGATTTCTCTTGCTGGCTTCTCAAAGCACCTGACAGAGGTACTGAATAAAGTTTAATTTTAATCTTAAGAATAGTATAAATACATTAATTCCTTAAGGGTTCCTTTTAAGACAAACCACACGCAGTAAAATTAATTCTAAATTAATGTTTTTCATTCTGTCATTATACTTCTAATTTTTCCAGTGGCATGGGTCAGATAGAAAATAACTATGTCCTTTGATTTTAATGTCAAGTGGTAATTCAGTTAACTGAACAACACACAGAATATGAACTGATCCTTTGTGAACTTTTATAATTTGTAGAATCAGTTCCTATTTGCCACATAGTTCAATTGATTGCACTGTTATGCTGAAAACTTCCTCCTTGGTGGAATCATGAAATTTGCCCCAGGGCTTTGAGTTACCTCAAAATGGATACAGTGCTGCATTTCTAATGTGTGACCTCCTATTGCCATATTGTATGCGTGTGGAGGGGAGTTACTGCTACAAGCAGGCTAAAGCACCTCTATTCCCCTACCAATCTTGTTCCTGGGCAGTTCACAACTTCAGATCTGGGCATGAAGCTTCTGATTAGCTTCTGACAGATATAGTTTCTGCCTAAATTGTTAATTAAGTGCTCAATTTCTTTATTGTATCTCGCCCAATGAAACAATTATGATTCCTGTTCTTCTTGTTGGATATTCCAGATGCTCTAAACAAAACCAACAAACCACTAATTCTGGGAATTGTCTCCACTATTGGACACAGAAAAGGCAGGCAATGAATAAATATCACCTATGGGTCAGCTAGATGGAGATGAAGATTCTAGCACAAATCCATTGACAAGTTAAAATACTGTGTTTTCATCCATCAGCAGCCAAATAATCCACAGGGCTGCAACAGTAAACTTCACTGCACCCTAGATATGTAGAGTGGTCTGACTTCCTCAGGAAACTACCAGATGACTGGATCTCAGACCAGGTAAAATAAATCTTCACATTACAAAAGCCACTATGAAATTTAAATTAGTCTATACCATCCAGAAAGGGAAAGGAAATGTCAAATCTAGTTAAGAGGGTGAATTTGGTTTCTATAGCTGTGGAAGAATACACAGGTCAACTGCTGAGAATACTGACTACAGCTAGTTTAGTTCCTTACACAGAGACATGGAGACTGGATACAGTTTTGGAAATGTCCAGAATAATTAATTTCTACAAACTGAAATGAATTACTAACGCTAAAATCCCTCTTTGGATTACTCTGACCTTTCCACATAGTATATTACTATAGAAGTACAGCAGTTTTGAAAGCATAGCATTCACCAATGAACTGAAAATTACTGACGTTATTTGAGATTGGGCTCTTTGACATAGTTTGGTTAAGCAGAGATATCTCTAAATTCTAATATGTAATTTGATATCTGTATCCAAGAACATTTAATCGATTAAACATTTGTTAAACTGTAGTGAGAAAGCACTTCTTGGCCAAACACTGAATTTCCATTATTCTCTCTAGATTTATTCTCAATTTCTCTTTTTTTTTTTCCCCTGCCAAAAATGTTGAAACTGGTATCAGAGGTCTTTTCATTACATCATGTTTTAATGTATAGCTCATTCCTAATCTTTCAATACATAGCTATTAAGATATATTGATACTTGTAGGTGTTATAAGCAAAATTAGATGCCTTGAAGATATGAGTGAAGTGACCAACCCTCAGAACAAAATTTGGAGCCTGTAATTTGGCTACTGGAATCATGAAAGAAATAGCTGCCTTGGAAAGATGGTCTGAAAAATTCACCAATGAGGAACAACTTGGAACTACTAAATAGGGAAAAAGATGAGCATTAAACTCCTATAGCAGTCTTTCCAGGGCATCAGCCTGAATCAGGACTTGAAGAAAGTGTATTCTTCCTAGAAGGACAAGGTTCTAATGGGTATTCTTTGAAAATACTGACTTTTTTCCTAAAGCTACTGACTTATGATGCTAACTATGTGTGGCAGTTTGAAGGAAAAAAAACTGCTCAAAGGCTTTTATTTTAAACTGACCAATTGAATTATTCCCTTCCATGTTACGATTCGCAGCATCCCATTGGCTGAGAAAGTTTCTCGCGAGCGTACTGTCCCTTTAAGAGCTGCAGGCTCGGGCGGTTTTCGCGGCTTTCCCAGCTTTCACGGCTTCTCGCGTCTTTCCACTCTCCGGACACTCCCGGCTCCGCGCTGCGAGAGGCACTGCAGGACCTCAGCTTCGCTCCAGGAAGGAGGCTTCTCCAGACACTGCGGCTCCCCCCGCGCTGCCGGAGTGGAGTGAGACTGTGCGCCGGGGCAGCCCCCGCCGCGCCGCCTGGGACAAACCGCCGAGCCACCCGGAGACTCGCGTCTGGAGGCTGCTCTTTGCCTGCTGTAACACCGTATCGTCTTTTGCCTGCCAGCGCTGCCGCTTCTGGCTGTTTTGCTTCTACAAACGATGAGAACCGGTAGGAACAGCGCTTTGCACATTGGAGCCCCGCGTTCGTAACAGCCGCGGTTTCCCTTTGTTCACTCCACGAAAGCGCACACGTGGCCGGTGCCATTTTGGAACTGCACGTGGTACCGTCCCCCTTTCTCTCTTTTCTCGCGTTTAACCCTCGCCTTTCCATCCTGTACAGGCTCTCACATTTTGCATTGGTTTCTCCCTGCATATTACATATATTTTGTTCTAGTTTTAATAAAGTTTGTTTCAGTTTTCCAAACGTTCAGAGGTCTCACAAAATCTTTCTTTTCCTTTCCGTATCTCTGCTTTTTAATCCTTTTCTCTCCCGGAGGAGAGGGGTTCAGGGATAGGAAAGGACTCGTCCCCGTGCTCGGCTTGCCTCAGCCGACCGGCGACACTATGCTTTGTAATGGTTAAAATACCTCCCATGAAAATGAAGGTTTAACGTAAGTGAAATTTAATCTCTACAAGAACACAAACTCCCATATACCTTGCGAGAAAGGCTAAAATGAAAGGTTAAAATTCAGTTGAAAGTTCAGAAGTAAATAGAAGATTTATGGGACTAGAGTGCTATACACAAAAAAAAATAAAAGAAAAAGAAAATACTTTTTGCCTTAGTGGTGTTGACTTTTTTTTTTTTTAATCCAGGGATTTAACTGTGAAATGTATAAAAAACCTCTAGAGGTCCAGACCAGTGCTCCCTTTACCTAAGTAACTATCTGATAGGTAAAATCACACTTCTGATTCTCAGTACAGCTAGTACTTGCTCTACTTCTGTCACACTGAATCTTATATTACTTTGTGTGCAGCAGCCCTGACTGAACAGGAAACAGGAGCATTATTCTACAGCCATTTAAGAATTTTTTTTCCCCCTACATGGATGGTTAGGCACTGTCTTGCATCTCAGAAACTGGCTTTGAGTCACCCTTTTCTGCAAATAAATGTGGTAAGAGCCTTGGTTTCATGGGGGTACACTCTAACCGCTGAGTACATACAGGAAGGCAAAACTGCTACCAAAATTTGTAAGACAGACACAAGAATCTTTGAGAAGCGTGTTTCATGTAAATTTTTTAGGCTTAATGCAGACATGTTTATTGGGTGACACTTTCAGTGTATTTCGAAAATTCTGCACCTGCTGGGCACTGGAAAACACAGTTGCTTTGCAGCTGAAGTTTTTAAACAGAGAACTGTTCTCGAAGCAGCTAAAGTTCTAGAGCTGTGTTTTGACTACTGACTTCATTCTTTTGAAAAATTTAGCCTTCATCATATACCACAATCTCTGTGTTGTCACACAGAGGTTCAGAGTGATATAGCCACAGCACTCTGAGCCACACATTCACAGCCGCCTAGGCCCTGTCTCCTCCAGACCACACCATGGACTCAGGGAGACAGGGCACTCATTCCCTCTGGTGGAGGAGTCTCAGTGCTGCCTAGTGAGCTGGAGTTTATGCATAGCATTTCCACCCTGGGGCAGCCTTCCACACATTGTTGGAAGTCTATGGATGTATCTCCTGCAACGGACTACTGTTTTCCCTGGTTTTTTGCTTCCCAATTTCTCGTAAGCTGCTGATGGCCTCACTGGCCCTATCACCCCAGACCAATTTCAGTGACTTGATCTGTATCAAAAGTCAATTGCTACTTGAGTTCCTTTCAATTTCCTGTCTCCTATCCCAAATGCGTTAGACAGATATAACGTTGTTAAGAGTTCATCTGTGAGTTTAGTTTGGGTTGGGTTTCGTTTTTTCCTCTGGTATATACCTAAACCATTAGAACAGGGAAGATGTAGCTCACAGCTTTTGGGAAAGTCTCACCTCATTAAAGTTATTGTTATTTTCCTTGTATTCTCAACATATACCAGAATCATCTAATGACTTAAAGGCAGACAGACATGCTCAAGGTTTCACCTGCATGAGCAGTGTTTTCAGGGAGGCCTCACCTCATTGCAGATTGTTCTTATTGACATCAACTCTACAGGAAGAATTGCAGAGTCCAAGTCAAAACATTGGAAGCAGATACACAATCCAGTTTTCCCCAGGCCACAAATATTTTGAACAGTGAAGGTAGCAAATGTTAGTAAAGCCATTTTGAAATGAAAGTTTCTGAACTTTTTCCAAGTTTCACATACATTTAAAGTTTTAAAAGTCTATATAGAATCAAGTTTTAAACTATTCATTTTTATTCAGAATAAGGATAAATTTTTATATGTGGAAGTTTAGTGAAAAAGGTGTTCTGTGTTCCCATCATCCCTTCTTCTGCTTTACTGCTCATCATAAATAGGTATTCCAGTTGACCTATTTTTTAATACCTATCACATGAAAATGAAGCAGTTCCCGGATGTCCAGCTTGTTACTCAAAACTAAGGCACACAAAGACAGATTTTTGAAAGTTTAATGTCAAACTAAATTAAGGTGGCTCTGAGATTGCATAATCATACTTTGTCTCAAAAATATATATTTTTTTGAACTGCTGGTAATATTTATCTGTATGTAACTGAGATATTTATTTATTTTGGAAGGAATTTAAAATAAAATATTGTCAGAGTTAATAGATTATTTTCTAGAGTAATTTAAAATTCCTGATAAAGAAACGTTCATCACCGAATCTCCAAGTCAGTACCCACAAAATGTATCTATTTTCTTCGATTGTTAAATCATCATGTTCTTTTTATATGGGAAGCCAGAAGGAAAAGTCCTACTAGCTGAAAAGTTTCAGCATTGGTTTCTGTTTTTGTCTTGGACTGATTTGGTAAACATAATTTTAAACCTTGAAACAAACTTTGGTCTGCTGCTATTTCTCCACTTGCTGTTTGCATTAAGGAATCTAGATTTTTGGATGATCTTGAAGCTCTGTCTAAAGATGATTTATTGTCTGATCTTGGGGTTTTGCTCCTCTGATGTCTTTAAGGCTCTAGTAAGCTCAGCTGAGCTAACATTAACATCAATGGAATTTTTTTTCTTTTTTCCAAATTGTCCTTAGTGCAGACAAGGCCACAATTTCTGTGACATTCCCACTGTTACAACCAATTTTATACTTGGTCTTCCATAGCTCTAGGTTTAGAAATAAAGCTTGCAGTTTGAAGGCTTGTTTTTACTAAACATTTTCTACTCTCCCCAAAGGCTGTCTTCAACAGGATCATTCTTGTGAAAAGCAAAACAAGTCTCCTCTTTGTCGTTTGGCCTTCATTGAGGCAGAGTAACAAAAAGGCCGAGAGAGATTGACATCACAGAATTAAATAAAATATAGACAGAAAGAACTGTTCTCGAAGAGAGATTGGCTGAGTCAATGTGCCTTTTTTATCTGCACCTTTCTAATGGATGTGTTTCCTTTCTTGCCTGTGTACATAAGATGTGAGAACATATTTGCCCTGTGACAAAACCAGGATCTTCTGAATCCAATAAATCCTCAAACCTGGAGTTCACAGTAGCTTCTGATTGACTGTGACTGTCCAGTGGATCTGCCCATGTTTGTTCAACAATGTATTTCTCATAGCACATGCTGAGTTTCATGAAGCATACATGAGGAAATTTACTTGTATAGAACCTGGAAACCTTGTATAGTCCTTAGGTCTGGAAATATTAATATATGCACTGTTTTGGGAACAACCTGGCCCTTGGGAAACATAGTACTAAATGTTGTCTATTTGCTAAAACAATAATCTTTACTTTTTCCCTTACGAATATCTATGGTGTTAGCTGTAAGTCTATAGGGACTTTTAGACTACAGAATCATGACGTAAGAAAGGTCTAATAGGAGAAAATGTTCAAATAAATTGTCTTGGGGGATCTTTTTGCAAAGAAAAATACTGTCAGTATCTTAATTTCTCTAAAAGTTTTTGGACAAGGGGGAGTGAATCTATAGGCCTCAAAGGTGTACAGATTGGAAAGTTGCTATAAAAAAAGATACTTTTCTAGTTACTTGTGCAACTAAATCTTAGTCTAAATGAAATCAGCATCTCTGCAGACTGGTATTCATAGATAGAACGTTGAGCTATTAAGGTGAACCCACTAGCAAGATACAGGGAGGTTGTAACTGACAACAGGAAAATATGGCTTATTTGGCAGTTAATTAGTAAACATATACTAAAAACAATAAAAAAGAGTAAATTGATGAATAAGCTGTTTTTAAAGGAGATACATAGAAAACAATTTCACTCATAGATCTAAAGCTAGAACATGCATTCTTTGTATTTCAGAGGATCAAATGCTGAACTATACCATGAGGTGTAATACTCACATATTACTTAAGGAAGCTGTCATAAATAAGAAGAAAAAGATAACGTAGAGTTACATAATAACATTTTGGTAAAATTTTCATGCGCTCAAAGAAAAAAGAAAACAAAAAGCGCTTCATTCTGATGTTTCATTTTCAATTAGGAACTTGACATTACAGATAGTAAAAACGAATTAAATACAAAGTTCATGAAACTCATCACAATATTTTAACTTATTTTAATGTATGTATTCACAAAGACAGTCCCTGAAAATCAACAGGAGTACTTTGTTCCCTACTGGAAAAACAAAACAAAGATGTATAGCTCTTGCAATACATTCCAGTGACAATAATAGAAAAAAAATAAATAAGAAGAATTAAGCATGAAACCCATTCTGAATCTCTGTCAGAATAATTTCCTAGTATCTTACAGGGCAATCTTTGAAATTTATTATGATATATTTTCAATAGAAGGAGCTGGCAATGGCGCAGCTCTAAGACATTTGCCCTATGTAAGGCACTTTTCAAAGTCTAAGAACATATTCCTAAATGTAACATGCATTTTGAAAATATGGCCTAATATATTTAAATAATATTTTGAAGTTCATTTTTTTCTTCCTATAGAAATTGAGGCAGTTGAGAGGACTTTTTAAAAGTAGTTTTTAAGAGTTTCAAAATCAACTCCCTTTAAAATGTCTAAATTTAATTGTAAAGACAGAGATGTGTAGATTTGCTGGTCATTTTAATATCTAAGTATTGTAAGAAAACACTATATACACATTTAAATTTTCTTCTGGTAAACTAGATATTAATAATTAGCATTATTATCTTAGGACATTTATTCTAATTCTATCATTAATAGGACAAATCAGTAAAGGTTGATTCTTTTTCTTGAAGGAGAATGTAACATTTATTTAATTAAACTCTTACTTAGGTAGGTTGATAGTAATGTCAGGAAGAAACAAACGCACACTCATTCATGAAGGATTTGAATAATACTTGGGAAAAAAAAAAAAAAAAGAAACAAAGGAAAACCAGGAGCCAGCAGAGTACATGAACTGTGAGTAGATGAACTATGAAAAAAATAAAACATTCCTGGAGCCTTGAAGCGTAATCCTAAATAGCATATTGACATCTTAAAAATTCTCTAGGCAAACTGAAAGTTTCTAAAAGCAGAAGACTAAGGCAAGAAACCTGACTTTAGATAAACTGTTTTTCTAAATCATTTAATATTTCCAGCAAAAACCTTTTGACTCATCTAAAATTTTACAGTCTTGCAAGCTCTTACTCTCTTACAGGTAGTTTGAGGATTAGAGATAACTCCCATAAGAGACTGAGAAAGATGGAGACAGTAAGGAAAAGGGCTATTGAAGTGAGAAAATAATACAACAATCCAGGTTGTAATATTACCTCTAGGAATAGTTTAACATAAAGTATTCAATTAGCATAAGGGAGAGCAAGGTTCTAGTTCTTTGTCAGAGTCCAACACTCTGACCTTCATCTTTTAGATATTCCATGTGTGGAGGGTGCGATGTTCAACATCAAATTTATTGATTTGAAGATAGTTGATGTTACATGAGAGTTCTGATTTATCGAAGTGATACAAAATATACTGAAAACACAGTAAAAATATAAGATACACTTAACAAAATAGAGCAATGGCAATGCACAAAATGTCACAAAACCAGTGTGGTCCGTGATACCAGACTCTATAATATACTCATTGTCACAACAGTGGGTATCCCCACTTGCTACAAAGGAAAACATGGGCTGACACCACCTCAAACCCCTTGCTGTCTTCAAAACCCGTTGGTTAGTTTTTCAGGTTTTAAAATCTATGTTGTGTTGATCCACATATACTCTCCCCGTGGTGCTGGTCAGCTAACTCAGGGATTTGCCATAAATGATATCTATAAAGATTAGGTACTACAGGGAAAAAACATGGGCAAAAATGAGCAACAGACGTCTGACACCTTAAGTTGGAAGTGAGGCACTTGAAGATATTCATTACGTCAAAACATTATTACTTCAATGTCTTCTAGATATTTAAGGGTAATATTATTGGAAGTTGTACAAAAATAATGCCCTGAAATCCCCAACTTAAGTAAAAGATCATATTTGACAACATGAACCTATAGATAAATTTATTGGTATATCCATAGAAATTGTCTTTTAAATAGATGAGCCGTATAGAAGAAAGTTGCCTGCCTGGCATCACACAGTAGGTCACCCAAAATCCAGTGTGTTTTGCTTACTCAGTGTCACCAGAACAAACCATCAAGGGATGTTCTCAGAGTTTTCAATTCTCTAGACAGATGGTATTAAATAGGACTACTATTTACTTTATTTCTGAAGTATTTTTTGAGGGTTAGTTGTTATACCGTGTAGTTATTTTACCTTGATTCTTGACCGTTTCTTGCACTCAGAACCTACCTGCTCCTGCACTTCCACCTATCTAGTAGGGTGAAGTCATTTTTCCTCTTACCTGCCTCCCTTTACTTGCAGTATTTGGGCATTCCTCCTTACAGATGGGATTAATATGAACAGCAAGAATGGAAGTAATCAAATCCTGCATATCACTTAGCCTCATGGTTGCACTCCTGGAATGAGTTCTGGAACTGTGAAAAGCTAGATTTGAAACATTTTATTTCCTCGGTGAGCAACTGGATAATGATTTTATTATGAACAACTTTGTATTAATTTTTATTGTAATTTTAAATCATCCTAGTGGAATTAATAAAAATATGTCCTTAATAGATTCTTGTAGGTTTCATTAGAGAGGAAGGACATATAACTTCATATACACCAGAATTGTGTAAGCATATGAGGTAGGACTTTGATTCAATTACATTCATGTGCTCAAAATAAAAAGAACTGAAATTATTGCATTTTTAAATGATTTTTGGTGTATTTTTAAACCCTGAAATGGCTGTGGTGAAGACTCCTTTCTCTCCATGTGCAACTCCAACAACCATAAATGCTAAGCAAATTTATGATAAACATCCATTTTACTGCTAAGCACTAGTAAAGTGATTTAGAAGGAAGTGTGGGAATGGTGAGATGTAGGATGAAGACTATAAACCTGAAAATATATGTGCCTAATTTTAGAAAAAGACGAATATAACACCGAAGCTAAAATCAATAAAAAAGAAAAGTGCTACGGTAGAAAAAGCAAGTCAGCCCTAACTGTAGCATAGAAACTCTGCTGGGTGCTGCCATACAGGATTATTATAATAAATTGCAGAGTGAATGAAGAAAAGATCCTGACTAGAGCCATTTCTAGCCTGAGGATAACTTTATTTTGATTTGTATATTTATGCATGCTCATCCTTTTTTTTTTATTGCAGATATTTTACCTTACATTGACTGCACCATACTTTGAGTTTCAAACATACAAATTATGAATTTGTATATGAGTGGCTAGGTGTAGGTTATTTTATCATATATTTGGTGAGAAGATATAGCAAAAGGTATCTTACTATATCTACGCCTAAATGCATGCTAATACTCAATTCTATTGTGAAAGTTTCTCAGGACTTTTTCATAGTTCTTAGATTGTGTATGCAGTAATATTCTACAGATTGCCATCTAGGTTTTTTCCTCAAAAATGCTTATCAATATTTAATTACAATTAATTTGAAATACGATAGTCTGTGTTGAGGAATTCCACTTAAACTTCTTTATATTTATTTTTCCTTTGAAATAGTTTTTAAAGCTTGGCATATTGTTAATGTTGGACTAACTTGATCATACTTGCCTAGATCAGTTTTCTATTTCATAAACTTAAGTGCAACATATTTTCCCATCACATCTAGCAGAATGGTATCTATAAAATAGTTTGCTTCATTCCTGCAATGGAAGTTATTTATGAAAGGTTGGGACGAGTTTGCAACCTACTCCATCTGAATTAACACTTTTCTCATTAAATGTAGCAAACTCTGCTTCCATGTACTCAGTTCCATTAGTGTCTAGACATAACTATTACTCTTGCAAAAAACGTTGAGATAGTTCTGGTTATTGTTCACCTCTAGCCTATCTTTTCTTGTGAGCTATCTCTATTCTGTTTTAATTTATAGGTCTATAGGCTGTTCAACTGTATTTTATGTGTTTTAGATCTTTCATGTTGATTTTTTTTCAGTTTTCTCTTTACCTTTCTTGACTTTTTTGACTTCTGAAAATATGGCTGTAACTGTTTGTCATGGTTGTTTAGGTTTTTTATTTGGTTTTGTTTTTTTTTTTCAAATACTTTTTAAATTTTCTTTCTAAGTTTATTCATACCATCAGCTCAAGAGCCCTTCTCTGGCCTGACTTCAGCCTGGCTGGTAGTTCGGTAGAATGGTATGTTCTGGATACAAGAACAGTCAGGAATCACGGCAAAATAACAACCCTGTGTGGTAAGAACTATCCCAAAAAGAATACTTAAGAAATAAAGTAAAAGAGTAGTCCTAAACTGAGCACATCCCCTCACGTATTGTTCTGGAAATTTCTCAAGCTGCGGACAGGTCAAGAAAAGCTCAAACAGAACAAGGCTGATGAATTTCAGTCCTGGGTCCTTGCAACTTCAGTACAATTCTAATTGTAATACTATAACCAATCACATGTTTACAAAGAACAGAAGTTTCAAGTCTCAAAAATTTTGGAGAAATAACCATGAAGGAAGAAAAACAGAGCTCTTGTAAGTGTCCCACTGGTAGCAAAAGCTTTCTGGGAAAATTTGCACTTTCCTAGTCACTCAAGTCAGTCAGCCACAGACCTGTCTGTAAGAAACCAGTTGTAATTTTCTAGTCTTTATAAACCTGGTAGTTTCTTTATTCTTGTCTTACTGTCTGCCTACTATGTTTTTATTTTTTCCTTTATATCTGCCAGTAGCTGACTGAAGTCGGTGCTTTTTAACTGTGAAAAAAAATCATAATCACTGAATCCCTTATGTTGAGAAAGGAAAGTAATTTGAAGGATTGTAACAACTTCTCATTTCTTCTATTGCTACAACTCCATCATCTCCAGTTGATGGTGCAAAACAAATACACAGTGTTCAGACTTTGCTGTGGTGTATTTTATTCCTTTGTTCATCCTTTACAAATGGCTTTTATCCTTTCAGAAGAAATCTTGTATTTATACAGTACATGGCACTTTTCAAGTTGAACTTCAGAATTTACTTAATTTCTTAATAAACAAATATAGAGGAAATGAAAGATTTAAATAAGTACCAAGTTAAGTAAATTTAAAGAAAGTCCTAGGGGTTTTTTGCTTGTTTCTTTTAAACATTTTAATCTTATAAAGAATAATCACAGTTTCATTTAACTTTGACTGACTGAAGCAAAGTTGGATATTCCTGTTGGTCTTCTCCACAGAACAGAAAGACTTTACATGAAGTTGAAATGGCATGGATTTTTAGGAGAGTAAAAATACTTTTTGAGTAAATTATTGTAAAGGGAGGAATTGTATGAGTCCAAATGGAATTAGACTTTTATAAGAATAATGACAATATTGACTACTAAATTAGGTAGAAGACAAGGTATGGCTTGCTCTAACTATCTAGGAACATTAACAAATACTTTATAAATACTGACTTACATTTATCCATTGCCTTTACCATTATTCATTTAAAAGGAATAAAAATTATTTTTTCTCTTTATAAGGTGGAACATCTTCTAAAGAAATACTTAACTCAGTACTATTTTTTCACTATACTCTGCAACTTGTAGTAGTTGCAATATAGTATATACATAATTTTCTACGTGACTGTATTATAGGTATCATACATAGGTAAAAACCATTGTACAAGAATTAACAATTTAAAAAAGTTAATAGTTTTCATTTACTGCCTTTACTTGTTCTGTGATGATGTCCAGAGTTATAAATACTAACAGTTATACACAATAAAATAGCAATTCCTGCTTCGGTACTGCTAATACTTGCAGTAAACTTAAGGAAGATTTACCTCACTTTTGTTCCACTTACCTCTACAGCCTTCAAGGATGAAATATTCTTAGAACCATTCATGTTACTGTGTGAAAGAAATAACTAGCTTTTGATGCCTTCACAATAATATTTGCATTTACGCTACAATGATATTCTGCTTTCATTTGATTCAGCTGCAGAATTTGCTTCCATACTTGAGAATAAACAATTTGCAATATGTTTGTATCATTTCATGGTTTTTGTATTACATATTCCTATGGACTGTAAGAAGGATTAATGAAAATATTTTTCAGCTATTCTTAGACATGGTGCTTAAGGTCTTGGTTTAGTGGTGGACTTGGCAGTGTTAGCTGTACTGTGGGACTCGATGATCTTAAAGGTCTCTTCCTGGCCTAAATGATTCTATGATTTTATTCTACACAAACCAAAGTAGCTTATACATGAATATACTGTGTGGCAAATATGTGCTTCAGATTATTATTAGAGGTCAGTACCATTGTTGAACAGTTGAGTGGAATCCATATTGTAAACCAAAATATCATCCTGCATCTCTTTCATCATAAGAAATCACAGCTGAAAATGGATATGTGGGACATAGACATTAAAGTAAACTTTTTTTGGAAAAGGCGAGGAGAACAATTGCTGCTGGTCAAATCTCCAACGCTGCTTTTCAGTTATGTACCATATTACTTGTCTTGTTATAATAATATAAAAAGGTCCCAATCCAATGTACACTATTAAGAAAAACATTTCAGAAGTTTTGAGTCACCGAACTCATGAAGTAGGTGAAACTAACTTGTCAGTTCTTATCTAGTCCACTCTGTTTAAAGTGTCCTGTCACTCTCACCAGTGTTTTGGGAATACTGTCTTATGCTTCATCACCTTTTCATTAGGAGCTTGGGTGAAATGATTTTTGAAGAAAAATCTCTAATTGACTTCAGAACATAAGTTCTTTTTGAAATTGGTGGATGAGTAGAGCGTAGATGAAAGCTCTTTTGAAAAAAGGTTGTTATTTAAAATCACACCTTTTGTTATCATCTTTTATCTTCTTTTTAAAAATTCTCCTAATGAAGTTTTAAAAGCAAACAAAAACATTTATTTTAGTTACAGTATCTTCTTTAGGAATAATGCATAGTGTCCCATAGCTGGTGTTCAACCTTCTGTAACCAATAAGGCTGAAATCCTTAGGCATCCAACATAATTTCTGTTGGCTACCTCTTCTTAAAGTGTAAACCACTGAGGTCAGGACTGATTTCAACATTGAACACATAGAAGCACATAAAGTGAGATGACTTAGTATACATTGTCTAGCTTTCAGCTCCAGGACAGCCTGGATTTCCTATAGATCTCCTGTCCTATCTGTCAGCCTGATGCTGATGCATTAGACACCCTAGAGCACCTAAAGTATCACCTTATGTTTAGGCAACAAAAGTCCCAATCAATACAATTGATAGATCCTAAACAGCCATTCAGCTCACTAGCCAGTTGGTGTCATCTATGCAGTGAGCTGAGTCACTCTTTAGGTTCCACTGACTGAATGGTCTAGAAGTGGAATTCAACCACCTATGTTAAAACTTGGTGCCAATAAAAATGCTCTATATTCAAAATGTTTCTGCAGGATGGCAGATATGTCAAAAGACTTAGAGGAGGTAGGTATTTTTTTATACTAAAATCTAGAAGCGAGAAAGGATGTACTGCCTCAACCAAAAGGATAACAGATGTCTACGCTTAAGCAGAGAAATCCAGTCCTAGATTTGCACTGATTGTAATGGGAATTTAAACACCTGGCTCCCATGTAGGTATTTATAAGTAGGTGTCTTAACCTTCAGTGGAATCCCATGCTGAACTTGTGAAACTTAATTTAGCTGCCTATAAACAGACAACTGAGAGCCATTTGAGTTCTCCTAGTGTACACTGGTTGAGCTATAGCTGTCATTCAGACACACCTTGAGAGAGTTACCTACAGTTCTTGTGCCATGTCTGCCAACCCTGTCCAGGAATTTTGGACACCCCACAATGTCAGAGATTCTGTTAGATGTTCTTATGTGGCAAGTAAATTAAGCTCCAATAGGGTATGAACATGCTATATATATGCAAGCACACACACCCCACACACGTAGTGCCTTGCGGTCAGGTACTATGGGAGGATGTAAAAGAAGATGAGCATGGCTAAAACAAACTGGGAAGTAATATTGCAGATTTTACTCACTTTTTGACTGATGGAAAGCTATACCCTGGGATAGCTAAAACAAAGGCAATTCAATGTTCTTGGATGCCTCATGCATCAGGTAGGGTGCAAGAGGAAAAACTTGTCACCTGTCCATAATGATCCTGAGCTATGTCCCTCTCATCAACCCAACAACTCATAAAATGTATGAATGTCTTAATTTCGGTATTCAGCTGTCCTACCCACTTGGCAATTTTCATTCCCACTACAAGGGTATGCCAACTGTAAGTAGCAGTTGTGCCATTCCATTACAGGTTACAAGTGAATGTGTTAAAGCTGACAACAGTTTTGGGACACCTTAAGGATTAATTCAAACTGCTGTGGTTCAGGTGTTAGATGAATTCCTGAGCTAACTTTACACTATGCAAGCGGAAACTATGAAATAAATGAAAAAAACAGGCGGGGAAAGAGCAATCATAAATATCCTGCAGAAAACCATGCTCATTAATATGTCAGAGCCCAAAGCTTCATTGTCTTAATCTGGCTGTAGGTATTTGCTTATTAAAGTGACTAAATGACAGGTGAGTAAAGAATTAACTGGTTATAGCTCTTGATGTTTGGCTCGCAAAAAAATGGCAACTACATGGTCTTCAGAAAAACAAGTGTGTGTAACTGTACAATGTCCATAGCACAATATGACACATTGTAATTACAACAAAATTATCAGCTTCTGCCCACAAATATCCTCCACATGAAAAAGCCAGGTACTAATAAGGTAGGTAAATAAATTGGGGACAGCTGGGGAGAGCTGAACCCTTAGAAATTTTATTTCACTAAAAACACGCATGAAGAAACAACTCTAGAGGGATTACTTTGCAGAAGGGATGATGACACTGTTAAGTGGGATGATAATTAGGCCAGTAGATGAAACCAGTCCTAGTTGGTAATGAACAAAAGTCAATGTTTTTTGCCTTTAAATGTAAAATGACGGGATAGACAAAAATCTTATAGAAGAAAAGCAGTAATATATATAAATATATATATATATATATATAAAAATAATCATTATCCCATTCCTCATGATGTTGCTAAGGGCTGAATGGTCAAGCAACTGAGTTACCATATAGGTAGTCAGGGCCTTTCAGTATACAATTCTAAACAGAAGGGCTTCATGTCATGGAAAAAAAGAAAAAATTATGGTCATGCTTCAGTTTACTTCTTTGCCAAGTCCAAGTAAGGATTCAGTCTATTATGCAACAGTATTTGTAGACTGCTCTACAGATCCATGAACCTTTCCCTTAAAGGAACAAAGAATATTGTTCTTACCTAAAAAAATGAATTCTCTCCAATGAAAAAATAAGGTTTATGTGTTTCTACAGGTATATAGAGGAACTCAGGCTTTATATCATAGCATTTTATATGCATATAAATGACTTTTCAAAAAGAATAAATGATCTGTAAAAATTGGAGTAATAATCCAAAACATTGTTGAGGGTTACTGGTTATTTTTTCCCTCTATTTTATATATTTTCTTCATGGATTTAAGATTGTAATTGTGTAACCTTTGCAGGCCATATGGTAGTGCAACATCATCCCTGCCTTTCCTTTGTTCCTGTACTTTGTTATTTATGTTCTGTAAATCATGTAATTAAACCTGCTATTACTGAAAAAGTAGTTAGCAGAAGTCATTCATATTCATTTAGAGACTAATCACATCATTTTTTAATTATTATTAAGCAGACTTTGCTTTGAAAAAATGTGATACTTCATTTGCTCCATGAATATTTCACATATTTTAAAGGGAACAGTAAGTAAACTTCCTTTGACTATTTCCCCACAATGACATCACAGAAAAAATTAGACTATTATTTCGAGCTGGAAAAATTCAGTTATTTGCATATAGAAATACAGCTCTGCTGATGTTTGAAGGAAGAACCGGTACGTAAGTGCATGCCCTGCTTTAACGGATCACATTAGTTATATTTCGTGGTTTTGTAAAAAGCAATGAAAATTGTAGTTACACTAGGAAGGACTGCCAAGTAAATGCAGAGCAAGAGATTTTGGTTTTATGTAAGTGCACGTATTTCAATACACTCATGTTGCAGAGATTTATTTCTAAATATTCTGAATATTTTACTTGATAAGGTGAGATAGAATAGACCCACAATCAATGTATGATGGAAGCATTATCTGTGAACTGTTGATTTGCCTGTGATCAGATGGGATCTATTAGAATATTCAAACACATCTGTCAGGGGAATTACAAGGTCACTAATATAATAGAGCTCAAGCCCTGATGTATTCCTTTGATCTTTTTAGATCTTTTGTTGTTAAACTGAAAACTTTAAAACAATATTTTTAATTAAGGTCTGAAGGGAAAATGTCAAGAAAAAAAACACCTTTTGATTTTTTTTTTTCTGAAATGACTGTGCTGATTGCCAAAAGGTGATTATGTATATTAAGAACATACCATACCACATCAACGACCCTCTTTGTTTACCCATCTTTTCTTCCCTTAGTCCATTTGGTACTACTTGTCAAAAGATTCCTGATGTGAATATTTTTCAAATAAATACATCTTTTGAGCTTTCTCTTCTGCCAGCTGCTTAGGATATTTTTTTCATATAGGGAATGTCTTTAGACTAATTCCCTGTTATCTGTCTTCTCTTGATATGACACCAATGTCTTCACTATTTACTCCTTTTATTTGAAGAGCTTTTACCCTACCTAGGAAGGAGTGAGAACTGCAGACAATAGAAATTAAGATTCTGAGCACACATTTTCCTTGGTTTGTTTGATTTAGCTTCTTGCATTCCTTCTTTACTTACCAAGAATGAATATGTCCTGTATTTTAGCTCACTAATTGTCAGGTCTTGCTAGACTTGCAGAGGCTTTTTTTGACTGAAGGGTAATATTCAGTGAAAATAAACAAATCAGATAAGAAAAAAAATGGACCTTGTTATAACAAGCATTGTTTAATTTGATTCTCTGGGGCTGGCCACAAATCCTCCTCATTCTTTGTTGTTGTAGAAATTACTAGACTGGAAACAAGCTAGTAAAGAAAATAAATTTCATCTCTTGCTGTTTAGCTGTTTACACAAAGTATGACAATCACTTTTCTAAGCATTTGCCTTTGGTTAATTAGGTTTCTGTCAAGTCAGTGGCTTTATCTAAGCCTTTTTGATCTGATGGCTTCATAATTCTAATAAAATTAAACAGATAACTGTAAGGACTACACAGTTATTTATTTGAACAGAAAAAAAAAAAAAAAAAGAACAAACCAAAAGATGAGGTTAATACTTTGAACTTTAAAGTGAAATAAAATTAGCAAATGATCATTTATTACAGGCAAATTGCAATTCTTGCTCTTACATCAAAGAAAAACTTTTCAAGCCCTGAGAGCCCCCAAAATAGTCAAGTATTTACCCTGGCCTTTTTAGCTGAATTCAATATCAGTTAACCCTGAGTCTGAAAGATTTTAACTCATCATAATGTGAAATAAACCTTATGACACGTTCTTCAAAATCGTGCTATTTCATCTGACTGTAAGTGTGCCAGTAAAGTTACTGATAGTCTCTGGAATAAAGACTTGGCCCTAAAACTCAGATTCCTGTTAAACTTAACAATATATAAGAAGTAACGCTCAGTGAGTAAGGCCTTAATTTTATTAATCTCTGCCAAGGCAGAACATTACAAACCATTATAGCCGTCTAACTACCCCAGAAATGTTACACAAATCTGTGAGTGCCAGAATATACTTATAGTTTGAATCTGAATTTGCTGGGGGAAAAGTCTTATTACTATTAAAAAGATTTTTTTTTTTTTTTCCCCTCAATGGTTACTACTTTTCTTCCTAATTTTATACAGAAATAACTCCACGGTTTAATAAAATAGTTTGGAACAAAATTTCAGATGGATAAATAAAATGAAATGAAATGAACTTGTCCTTTACTTAATGTAATAATAAAGTTTATATTGACTTTTTTTCCAACAGGTTATATAATTTTATTTTACATGTTTTTCTTTGGATAAAGTGAAATGTAAAGAAAGAAAACATTTTTATATCAGCAAATTAGCCCAATAGTGGAAAGTACCTTTAATGAACTGTTTAGTGCAGGCCTTAATACTAAAATATAAAGTAAGACAATGCTAAAACTGAAGAAACACGGGACAACAGAGAGACAAGGATGGAAAAGAGTGAGAAACAGCAGAGGGAACACCAAGGTCAGAGCAGGAGGAGAAGGAGGAGGAAGAGGAGCTCTTCATATCAGAACAGATATCCATACTGCAGGCCATGGAGGACCCCATGCCAGAGCAGGTGGGTATTTTTGGTAAGAACTGTAGCTCATGGAGACCCCATGCTGAAGAAGACTTTTTTCCTGAAGGGATTGTTGCTAGTGGAGGGGGCCAGCACATGGAGACCCCACAGCCTCCCTGGGCATGCTGTTCCAGTGCTCATTCACCCTCAGATTGAAAAAAATTTTTCCTGTTGTTCAGATGGATCCTCCTCTATTTCAGTGTCTGCTCATTGGAATTGGACCTGTCGCCGAGCACCGCTGAAAAGATCCTAGCTCCATCTTCTTTGCACCCTCACTTCAGTATTTATATACATTGAGGAGAACCCCCTGAGCCTTCTTGTCTCTAGGATGAATAGTCCCAACTCTTTTAACTCTCATCTCTCATAGGAGAGATGCTCCAGACCTTTGATCATCTTTGCGGTCCTTTGCTGGACTTTCTCCTGTGTGTCCATGTCTCTTGTACTAAGGAGTCCAGAACTAAATGCAGTACCTCAGGTGTGGCCTCACCAGTGCTGAGTAGAGGATAAGGATCACCTCCCTCAACCTGCTGGCAATACTCCTAATTCATCCCAGGATACTGTTAGGCTTCTTTGCTACAAAGGCACACTGTTCGTTCATGTTAAAGTCGGTGTCATCCAGGACCTCCAGGTCATTTTCTGCAAGGATGCTTTCCAGCCACATATTGGCATATCAGAGGATATATAGATTTGCATTAGATCAAGGAAATGACCTAATGGAAGAAAACCTGTCTTTTCATGTAGTTAGAACATTTTAACCAACTCAGTTATCAAAAAATTAATAGATCTTTTACCTGGATAGAAAATACCTCAATACTTATTCCTCCAGAAATAGTAGAAACTGGATCTCTTTGAAGACTGTGATAAAACTTGTATTCTAACAGAATGTTTCTGAATATTCTTACGTACATATTTATATATAAAGTATATGATGATCTGTACACTGCAGTGCATAGTAACATAAGTTGCCCAGTATTACATACTAGATAGCTTGTGCCAACATTCACCCATCTATGACATATTTTTTAGTATTTTACCTAACAAAGTAAAACCTATCTAGCTGTACAAACGTAATATTATATAATCATTTAAAACATCACTGCAGATTTAAAGGTTATCATTATAGCACTTGAGTAGTTCTTTTTTATATATATTTTAAGAATGTAGCATGAGGCTTTAATCTAAAAGCAGATTTTCTTTATTTTTTATTAGCTAGTTTATAGTCATTTAGTCTATACTTGGTAAATACCAATATTACAACATTTCTGCACTTCTGAGTTCGTAATGTTTGCTGAATCATATTTATTTTCTACGAATTAGTAAATCTTGTTCTTACGAGTTATTGAAGTTGCATCTTATTGACAGAAAACAAAGCTCCTACTTTTAGAAATTGGCTGACAGATCGAACATTAACCATCCCAAGAGACACTATGTTAATCTGAGCACTTTGCTAAAATGATCATAAGAGACTGGGGAAGAAACGATTTTCTTCCGCTTGAAACCAGCAGAATGACTAGGATTTTTGTGCCTTTTTCTGTAGTACGAAGATTATTTTGCTTCCAAGGATCATCTGGGCATATTTCATTGTTTTTCTGGGTTTTAAAGCACTGGCTGAGCATCTGATTTCTTCCGAAATCTTTTGTGTTGTTTTGTTTCTCTATTCTGTGAACTACAATACAAAACTTTGCTTGTAGGATTCTGGGGATCACTAGTTCAGTGTTTAATGTGTATGTGCTGACAACTGCAGAAGACATATTCAGAGGCCAATTTGACATTATTTATTTTCTTCAGTATGAAAAATGTTATCACCCTTTTACACATGATAATTTAAGTATAGCAAAGCAGCAAAATTTTAGCATTAAAAAAATAATTTGGAGTGTTCAGTTTTCACAGATTAGGAACTGTGTTGTTTGGGGGGGGGGGTTGTGTGCTCATTTAGGGGTTTTTTTTTTTGGGGGGGTGAGTTTTTTTGGGTTTTGGGGTTGTTGGGGTTTGGTTTTTTTTTTTTTTTTAAATATAGATTATTTATGCAAATCTAAGGGCTGTTTTGACCAGGACAAAATCAGGACGGATTCCTCAAATCAAGCACCCTTGAAACAAGAAACCCATGGAAAATTTGGCAGGTCGGATTCACATGGGGATTTGCTCTGGTGATGTTGGTTACTTCAAAAACAAAGTTTTAGGAGTCTAGTTCTTATACTGAATCCTGCTACAATAAGTTAAATACACATGCTCTGTCTAAGCTATATGGAAAACTAGGTATTTCCAAATATGATTCAAAAAAAGCTACTGTGTGAATACGAATTAAGAAAAAGTTCATTTCAGATTTTTTCTTTTTTCAGAGATATAGAAGTATAATTCCTCTGTTCTGACCTTAGCACTCCTTTAGACAAAGATTTCTTTGAAAGAGATCCAATTTTTTTTTTAAATACCAAGGTCATTAACTGCTTTATTTAAATGTGTAGCAAGTAAAGCAGTGGTTCTGTGACTTGCCCATTCAAAAGCAGGACACAAGAAGCAAAGGATTTTTGGCTTTAGTTTTTTCTTCTACTTAAGAATGTCTGAAATCTTCATTGAAGTCCTGATTCTTTCTAGAGTATCTTATTTTGCAAGTTACAGAATGGTTCATGTGGATGGAGTAATCTGTCTAAATCTTCTTGATGACTTATTTTTAGTCCAGACTGATTAACTAATTCATACAAAGTCTGACAATAGATTTGAGAATAGATTTAATTTCCAGTATATAAAGACTCACTCAGACAGAACCGAGATCTGCAATCCAGGTCTTCTTAGTTCCAAGTAAGTTTCATCAGTAGGGTTGAAAACTTAGTAACACCAGTAAGAGAGTGTATGGAACAGTTTTGAATTCACTGGTGTTTACTGAAAGAAAAGTAACAATCTAATCAGAAACATTTCATTTCAAACTTAAGGTGTAATTTTTCTTGGACAAAGAAATTCTTGTCCCACGCTTGACTTTCGCTCGCTTTTAGCATCTCATGGTAATGTCATTCTTTATCATCCTGGTGTAGATTCTCTAGTCTTCAGTCCTTAACAACTCTCAGATCATAGCTATGTTGTTCATACCTGTCCATTTTTTCTTCAACTTTTTTCATCTCTAGGGTCCTCATCAAATAATCTATTGTCTGTATGTTCTGGTTATTTGGAACATCTGGATGAATATCTGGGTATGTTCATCCTTTCAGCTGTTCTCTAGTCCTGTTAATGTTCATATTCCCAATGTCTTTTCTTAACTTTTCCAGCCAGTTTCCTCCTCATTCCAAACTTGTTTCCTGTAATTTCTCACTCTACCTTACAGATCTCTTTTCTTCATCATGTGCATCTACCTTCAACAATTTCTTCATCCTAAATCCCTTTGCAGCTCTGAATTATATCACTCCCAGACTTCCAATCACAAAATTTTCTTCTCTTTCCCAACAGAAGCTGTTAAGGCAAATATTATAACAAACTAAGCACATAGTTCTCCAGATTTCCAGCATTTTCACTCATTAACTTCTTGAGCCATGGTAGCTTTTTTTAAATTTAAAACAGGAAGATTATTCCAAATATAAACATAAAAATATGCAACAATTCATTTCAACCTTCACAGAAGTAGCTGGAAGTCAAATAAGATCAACAACAGGTTTCCTTTTGAATTTTGTTGTTCTCAAATCAGTTCTAGGTCCTTGGATAGGAGTAAGCAGAGTGAAAGACAAAAAAGTCAAGAGGTTCAGAAAAGCAGGCTAATGGAATGGCATCCTTATGGAATTTATTTTACAATACTTTAAATTAGAAACAATTCTGAATTATGCATCGAGCCATCATTGAACTCCAATCTATGTACATCAGAGATAAAAATGGCATGTCTGAAACTTTTGACATTTTAGTAATTATCATATTATCACATATTTTATTTTTTCTTTATCGCTGTTATAGTCATTCATTATACAGTTTGCACTGGGTTGCAGGGAAGGGGCAAGGTACTAAGATTTAGCTTTATTTTATCTGTAATATAAATTAGAACATAGCTATTATGTAAATTTGGGTGATATTACAAGACTTACGTTCTTGACACTTAAAAATTCTTTGAAATGCTCGTATTTCTGTTAATAAAGTTTTCAACACTGTTATAGGTAGAACAAGTTTAATTTATTTTATAGATTTTTAGTATATAATATAATATAAAATAATTATAAAAATATTTGTTTATTGAAAAGTTTTGGATTTACCTTATGTAAGGAGGCCTGTTATGTCAAGGCAATTTTGTTACAAAAAAATTTTATAACAAATTCATTTCTGAATTAAATTTTGTCAAATGTTGTAGACATGAGTTTCAGCAGGAGCACAGAGAACCTTCTGGTTCAGCTGGGTGTTATCAATTCAGCTGTTCTTAGATCACATGAAGATTTTGGATTGTACAGGGTATATAAAAGTTTGCAAATTTAGGCTTGTGTACACGTAAACCTGTAGAGTACTTTCTTAGTTTGGTTCAGATTTCCGCCTGTAATACTCATACAGCATTAGCCATTCACCAGTTTTCAGTTTTCACAGCAAAAATTTAAAACATGTAAAAGAAAACTTATTTCTGTTTTTGTATCTCTAAAATACCAAATCCTCAACCTATGCTTCATGTTGCTTTATTGCTATTGTAGTAATAATTTGTGATATCACGAAGGGGATTTGACTTTGAAACCTACACTCAGCAACCTAATTCCTTGAATAGAGTGGCAAAGGTACCACTTAAGAACTGCAATACAGGGAGGATTCTGAGTTTCTGAAATAATTCTTATCACTGAACTGAGGTCCATTCAGATGCAAAGGTTTTCCTAGATCATAGAAGGCAAGGAGGTCTGTTAATCTATGTGTAAGTCCTTGAAAATCTTGTAGTGTTAGTTAAGCTTTAGTTCATATTAGATTTGGCAGTTTAAGGGTTGATCTTTTCTGTTCTTTTGCACATATATTTGAATAATTTATTTTTGTTCTCAGGATTCTTTAAGATGTGCCTAGCAAAATAAAGTCATTATCTTCTCCCTAGAGAACATTGATTTTAGATTTACCAAAACACAGTCAATGAAAGTAAGACGTAGGTAATGGGAAAAAAGAAAACACAAATTAGTCACTAAAAAAAACCCAAAAGGCTTCTTAGTGAAACCAGTACATCTTGTCAGTGTTGTTATTTTAACTGTGCTGTAGCTGTTAGGTCTATTGAAAGGTCTTCTGAGACTAGCTGAACTGCTAGGTCCACTGAAAAGCTTTTCAGTATTTTGAAACAAAGGGTGTACATTGGCATGTCTTGATCATCTGGAACATGAATAAACATTTGCTGAAATAAGAAATGCATGGCAAGATTCCATGTGGCAGATAAGTGCTTCAGTGGTGAGTATAGGGTGACAATCGGTTCCCTATTCCCTTTGGCCACGCTATTTCTGATACAAGCCAGGATGCCATTGGCCTGCTTGGCCACCTGGGCACGCTGCTGGCTTATATTCAGCCAGCTGTTGACCAACACCCTGAGTTCCTTTTCTGCTGGGCAGCTTTCCAGTCACTCTTCACCAAGCCTGTAGTGAGACCAAGAGTGGCAGTGAAAGAATGAGTATAACACCACTCGTATAACAATGCTAATGGCATTACTAGTGAGACTTTTTTTTTAAATAATCAGATACTTTGAACTATAAGAATCATTGAAGCTGCACTAATATTAAGCTGGTAGGCTAACACTAAATTCTTCGTTTTGCATATAAAGGTGTGTGTTTTTAACCCAGAAAAATTCCACAGCATAACTGCTCTTGTAATATGCCCTTCAGTTTTGGTTGCAATTTGGATGCAATAACTCAAATCCAACAGTTCGATCTCAGAAAGAGCATTTGGTACCTGAAAGAAATTTTTTTCCCCCATAAGTTCTAAGACTGAAATTTTGTTTCATGGACTTCCTAGTCAATGAAGAGAACAGGTAGGAAACTAAAATACTTCATGCTACCTGTTGAGACAGACCATAAAAAACATGTCTTAAATCCCCTATGTCCAGAGCTAAAACATCTGTAACGGGGTTTTAAGGAATAGCGTGTGATTCAGTGTCTCTTCTGTGTATAGATGAATCCACCTTGGAATTTGAGGGGGTTGGGGGAAGCATGAAGAGAAAGACTTAGTGTCAATACACACTTTCTATAATAACAGCTAGCACACCTGTCAAAAAATAAAGGTGGTGAGATTCAATATCTTCTTGCTCGGTTAGAAGAACAAAAGCTATACGCATTGATCAAAAGCCATAAAATCCAGTGAGTATATGGCTATGACACTGCTTTCCTCACCCTATAATCCCTGTCAGGGTAAGTCTGGTCATTGCAAAGCAATTAATCCAAGATAGATAACTGAGAGTAGAGAAATAAAGAATTTACGTTAATATTTCAGTTGTAAGGGCATTCAGTAGAGAAAATGAATCCTATATCCTCATCCTTAATCCATGGGACTGTTTAATGCCACAGAACCCTTTCTTCTCACCCTTTGAATCACATTTAAAAAAGCCAATGAGAACTGTACAAGGGTGCCGTTTATTTAAGAGCTTAGTTGGCATTTTGCAGAAAAATAGGCCTGTCCAAGTGTGTGATTCATTGTGTGCTGTTTTCTGTTTTAATCAAGTTAGTCCTTTGTGTAAAGCCAGCTATCAAGAAAGCTTGTGTCTTTCTCCTGTCTGTTTGTATCCAAGCCCTATTAGTTTTAATAAAACTGATCCAAAGCCTCCTAAATCCAATGATCCAAGGCTGCTTTTCACTTTGGACAGGACTCAAGTTGTCAAAGCAGAAGCAGATCAGTCAAAGCTGACTGTTGTGTTGCAGAAAGTACTTCGAAATAATTGACAAATCCTATTAACATTTTGAAATTAGTTCTGAGCTGTGAATTCAATCCAGAAATGAACAAGATGTTTGTGCGGGTTATGAAATAATGACTTACTCCGTACTATGTCATATTTATGTCATATATGTCATATATGTACTATGTCGTATTTAAGGGCTGTAGCAACAAATTTCCCCCCACTATAAGAGTTTTAACAGATACGTTAGATTACATAAAGCTGATTGTTATTGACAAGTCACTCCAAATAATAGTACTATATACGACTTTTTTCTCAACTGGTCAGTGAAGCTCAGATTTCACCTCTAATCTGTTTTTCACAGATTTCTGTAAAGCTGCGAGTAACAAATATATCTGATGAATAGCTTTTAAAGAACAATATTTTTAAGACTGTGATTAAGATTTGGCCTAGATGGACATTCCACGGGCTATCTGAGCAACTTATTCTAGTGTTTAACCAATCTCACTGTGAAATTCTTTACTCAAGCGGAGTTGGTATTTTCCTTGTTCACTCTCTCTCAAACTTTCCTGTACAGTCCTGAGAAAGGTTTGACTGTCTTCTCTGTGTCCTCCCACAAGAGTGGGAGTTGCGTTAAAGACAAGTTGTGTTGAAGGCAAGTTGCATTGCCTCAGCCATCCGTTCTTCAGCCTGAACAATCCCAACTCTCTCAGCCTGTCTTGGTACATCATGGGATTCAGATATCTAATAACCATCATGGTGGTTTTCCAGAGAGCTTGCTCCAGTTTGACAACATTTCTTTTACTGGGGAGCTCAGCACTGGACCCAACACTACAGATGTGTCTCACCAGTGCTGAGCAGAGGGAAAGGATGATCTACCTCTTCATGCTGGCAACGGTCTTTCCAATGCAGCACAGGATGCCGTTGGCCTTGATTGAGGCAGGAGCATTCTGCTGGATCATGTTCAAGTTGTTAACCTCCAGGGCCTTCTCTGCAAACCCATCCTGTGTTAGTACGTGGAGTCATTCTGTCCTCAATGCATGACATAGTTCTTGTCATTGCTGAATTTTGTGAAATTCCTATCAACTCATCAGCAATACAGATTACACTGAAAGGTATTACTACCATTCTCTTTCCATATATCCAGTAAAAGATTGCCATACAGTGGGAAGATAAAACCATACAGAGATTATTCACTATGAGTAAAAGCATCCATCCCCAAAAATCCTAGCAGGTGACCTTCAAGTCAAAACATCAAAACAGTATGGAATATTGCATTTTAAGAGCTATTGCACTTCCAGGTTTGAAAATTTGCTGGAATTTCAAAAGGCCTTGTTCAAAATCTCCATGACAATAAAAGGAACTACAATCCAGCAAGATGTTTAACAGATATATTTAATTTAAAATTGATATAAACTTACTAACTTTGGTGAGACTAATGTATGCTTGAAATTAGGCATGATTTAATTGTTTTGTAGAATTACTAATGTGAATGTTTGAGTTAGAACAAAATTCTGTTCAGTAATTTTAGATAAGTCTTTTCGAAGTAGCTGCATTTTCTGAAGTATTCAGCGTATTTCTGCAGAGCGTGTCTGCTTCCAGAAGTGATAATGTTTGATGTTTACAGTTACTACTGGTGTGCAGTGCTTGCTCCTATGGAGACCAAAGTCACTGCTGAAACCTGTGTTACCACATTGAGGGTGAAGTAAGTTAGAGGACACAACTGTGGGGAAGAGCAGGCAGGACAGGTGACCCTAAACTGACCAACAAGATGTTCCATTCCATACACATCATATTCGGTATTAAGCTGAGGGATCACAAGGGTAACGCTCTCTTCTTCAGTGACCAGCGTCCAAGAAGGACTCTGTCTATTCTGCCTTTGATCCCAATCTGTGCATTCCTGCATCCAGTTCCACAATCCAGCTCCTAAATCTGATTCCCGTATCCCACTGAGTCCAGTCTAGGCCTCCCCTAGTGTCTGCCCTGCAGCATCAGTGGTGATGGGTTGCCATCAAGGGTGGGGGTTGGGTTTGGTGTTGGTATTGTATATACTTCTATATATTTCATTTCATTGTTATTATTTTAATTAAAGCAGTTTTAGTTTTCTTTTCCAATTCATAAGCCTCTCTCCCTTATTCCCTTTTTCTTCCCCTCTGGGAAGGGAGAGGGGTTAATAGAGAGCATCTGTCATTTGTCTAGTGACCAGCCCAGCCCTAACTCGCGACAGTGAATAAGGACAGAAGATCAAACAAGGTTATTTATAGAAGCTTAACTCCAAAAACTTTGAGGATTGAGATCTTAATCAATATTACTTACATTTTTTCTTCCGTTTATAAACCTAGTTTTAGCATGGTACATAGCCGAGTTATTGTATTTGTAATAAATATGTGTAAGAAATGAGCATCGCTATGTTTCAAACATCTTCAGATAGATAGTTTCTCCACCGATACATTTCAAACAAAAGAGATATGCATGAGTCACTTAAGGTTTTACATTGTAAACTTACATGAAGATAGAACAGAGGAAAATAAGAGTTTTAGTATAATTGTTATTTTGTGCCTGATAAATTTTAAATCTTTTCCTGATGACTAGACTTCACTAGTACAATATATCTCAGCTGGACTTCTGACACAGTAAGGATCAGAAATTACAGTTCCCTAGAGAAGAAAAAATTAGTATAATTAGGAGAAAACAGGAGATTAAAACAATTTAGAAATACTTTCTCTTTTAGTAAAAAGGGTGTTCTTTCCCTATGGAGGATCTCTTATACTTAATGTTTTCATTGACTTGCTTTGCGCATAATCTACAATTGTGTAATGAAGTTTGAGAATTAGGGAGTAATATTACCCTCAGGAAACTATATCACACTGAGGCAAGGAAATGTGACTGATTATAACATGTGTCTTCAAGCACTACGGGTCAAATGAACTGGGGATTCATGTCTTGAGTCATACACAAATAGACGCTCACATTAAAAAAAAAAGCAAAAACCACCACCAAACTTCTGGGTGTATTATCAGTGCCATGACTACATCACAGACATGAAAAATGCAAATAATCTTAGGATGTTACCAAACTTAAGAAAAGCAGAAGTACCATGCCATTTTACAAGGCTGTGATAACATTAAAATATAGGAAACTAAAAAAAAACATTGAATCTAAAGCAAGTAATCAGGTAAACTCCTAAACAGGTCTGAAGACCATTCATTGAGAGAGCAGTCTAGAAAAACCTGGGTTATTTAGCCTAGGAAAGAAACAGCATCAAAGGAATATGCTGATTTTCCCTAAATTATTAAGATTTGACCCTAAATATTACAGAAGAAGAAAAGCTATTTAAACTGATAGACAAATGATGTCACAAGGAAAATGGTTATAAGAGAAGCATGAATTGATTCAGTTTGGAAATTAGAGCTTATTAGGATAAGAAAGTTTTTTAGGATAAGAATGGTCTGGGAACAATATCCTGCAAGGGTAGTGTTTCTATCCAATAGATTTGCCACAGACAGGGACCAGTCTACATGACCTCAAACGCCACTTTAAATTTTATGTTCCTATGAAAGATATTACAATTTCTTTGATGTATGGCTACTGTATTTATTGTTTTCCAGCTTTGCTACCAGCACAGTTCAATTTCAGTACATCCCGCTGTGATGCTGAAAAGTCAATTGTTATGATTTTCTTCTGTTTCTTAGAAAATATTCCCTATGGTAATATAATTTTTACTACATATTATTGTAACAGTAATAGTTGACATTTTTAATATTGCTTAAAAAACACCCTAAATTAATATTTGTGCTTAATTTTTTTTTTTTTTAAATGGCTGATTTCCCTTGGAGATCTGGCAAACAAAATGTTTAAAAAGTTATTTTTAGGTGATAATAGAACACTGAGAGGAGCCTAATGAACCTAACTGTACTGATGAGATAATGCAGAAAAAAAACAGACATAAAAAGGTATTGTACAAAAATACAGACCTTTTTTCTCTGAAAATAATCAAAAATGTATTTTGAGAACATAGGTGATTTTGCTGAGTCTGAAATTCTAAGAGTAAAATCTTTTTGTAAACTAGATGTGACTTAATTATTTTAGTATTGTTCCATATAAATAAATTTATCCTGAACCTGAATAATGAATAAATCTACTGTCTGAAGTAGCCCAAATCATGATTATAATTAATGTTGATTATTCACAAGAACCATAGTTCCCTTTAATCTTTCAGAGTCTTTTTTCAAGATAACTAAAGTACCATATTTGTTATAGCTACATATAAATGTAATTAGCTTTTTTTCACTTCATAACATTGAGAGTGGGACTGATTTCTGCTTTATGTAGAGTTTTCTTCTGAAATTTCGGCTCCTTTACCAGACCTCTCAAGTGTGCCATGAAAGATGTGACATCTTATTAAACAATTTATCATTCTGATTCAGAATGGCTTTTTATATACAGCCACATCTGCCCTCATAACCATGTTACACAATAGTCTTTTTGACTTAGTAAATTTTTTTTCACATAAGTAATGTTTCTTTTTTTATATATAATGCTTGATCTCTATAGTAGTTCTAACACTTATTTGGACTCAAAACTGAAGCTGTCATCTGACCCACAGTGATGTAACAGTGAGTTCAGAGTAGCAGAATATTTTAACTCGTAAAAGTAAGCTTGCTTAATTTAATAGCCTTGCCTAACTGCATTTATATTTCAGTCCTAATTGAATTGCAAATATAAACACAGCTAGAAAAAAAGTCATCCTTAATGAAAAATGAACTGTTTTCTGGACTGTTATCATGATAAGATACCTGATGGTTCACTGTTATGATAAAACAGGTTTTAACTGTTTCTAGTGCTATTGCACAACACCCTTTGTAGTAATTAGTCATAGCAGTTAAAGAATCAGTTGTTTTTCAGTACCCAGTGAAATCAACAACATGACAATGCCTTCAGAAAGGTTTGGGATTATGTCCTGATTTGTTGTTTTTCATAGGACCACTAAATATGTTACTAGACTTGAAGTTCAAATGACAACAACAGTTTTAGCATTAATGCTATATTGGTGTAACTGGTCCTGTCGAACGGTACATCAAATTAAAATTCTATTGTATCTATTAACTTTTTTCATCACTTCTTAAAGAAATTATTCCAGAAATGCTGTCTTTTGGAAAGGTAGGCCTGTAAGGACTTGTCTACAGCTGTCAAATATATTGACATAAGAGACCATTAGTAATTATTTTAAAATAGTATTTCATCCTGAGAATATAATTACTTTGAAATAGATTCCACATGCAAATCTGGAGGACTTCCAAATATAGGCAGGTTCTAGTTTAATTTGATTGATGTCCTGTATCTGTGATACATGATTCCATCATAAAAAAGCATTTGAATAAGTTTGCAGTGGTCTGAGGACAGGTCCTGGCATAGGGCTTATTTTCATAGCAGTGATCTTAAAATATTTTTAGCTGGACTCACAAAATTCAGAAATAGATTGTGATGGGCTGACCTTGGCTGGCTGCCAGACCCCTCCTGAGTTGTTTTTTGACTCTGTCTCTGCACCACGACAGGGGCAGAAAATAGGATGAAAAAACTCATGGGATGAGGTAAAGAGAGGGAAATCACTTACCAATTATCATCATGGGCCAAAGAGACTTGATGAATATTAATTTAATTTATTGCTAACTAAAATAGTGTAAGAAGGTGAGAAAAGACAAAACTAAAATCACCTTTACCCCTCCCCCTTTTCTTCCCAGCCTCAACCTCACTCCTTCCCTCCAGACTCCACTACCTCCTACCCACCCCAAGCAGCCACCAGGGATGGGGAATGGAGGGTTGAATGAATGGAGGGTTGTGGTCAGTACATAATACTTCATCTTTGCTGTGGCCTCCTCCCTACACTTTTCCCTGCACCTGCGTGGGCTCTCCATGGGGCAGAGTTTCTTCAGGAAACACCCATCTACTCTAGTGTGGGGTTCCCCACAGATTCTCTCACAGGATTGTTTCTCTCTCTTTTCCCCTGTCTTACTCCTCACTCTACCAGTGCAGTGTTTTGCCCTTTCCTACACACACCTTCCCTGGGGTGCCACCATCTTGGCTGTGAGGCTCAGCTGTGCCCTGTGGTGGTTGGTTGGAGCCAGATGGAACTGGCTGTGTCACAGAGGTCACCCTGCAGCCCCTGTTGCTGGTGCCTGGGCACCTGCAATTGGTACAGATAGCTAGTAGTGTTTTGCTTGGTTTTGTTTTAGTCTACATTGAAAAATAGTAATGCCGATTTCCTAAATGGAATCACAGACTGAGTGAACTCCACTGGCTTGCTCACTATGTAAACTAAAAATAACAACCGTGAAATGGATGTTATAAAAAAGGAAAATAAAAAAAGAATGTGAATATTTAACCGGAGATGTTTGATTCATAAGAGTTGTTATAATCCATCTAAGTACAGCTCAAGTATCTCTGTATGCTTTGGCCATGTAGCTCACTTTCAATCAGAGTCATGGTCTTGTTCGATGATTATCTTTGCATGAAATACCAGTTTTGACCTTTGTAAGTAAAGAATTTCAGTAGTAGAAAATGCTTAAAGGTGGTTTTGTGATTTGTACAAATGTTTCTCAGGGACTAAGCAGAGATTATCAAACTCATTTTGCTTTTGACCCAGAGCAGATCTCTTAACCTGGTTCTTCAGAGTCCATAGACATGTGCACTAATCCACTAATCCTCCTAGTTTCACAAATTATTAAAAGTCTTTTATTTACAATCTCAGACTGGAGATCTATTGGAAAGACTGTGACCTCAGGAAGACCAGATAGTGAAATATATTGCCCTACATCACTTAGTTTCTCACCATTTTAATTTCTTAATGATTTGCTTTTCTTTGAGAAACAGAATTGTCTCCTCATTTGAGATTGGTATTGAATGGTATTGATTGGTATTGATTGGTATTGATGTAGTATTGAAGGGATAGTTTCTGCATTATAGCAACTTTTCACTTCCTCCTACTTCTTCTATTTTCAGGCACAGGCCACAAATCTTTAATTCTCTGCTATATGACACAGATGCAACAGGGAAGTGGGAAGGTATTTCCATAATTTGGTGATTAATGAATTCTTAGAGTACTGTATTCCAAACCGTCGTTTTGAATGTTGCATTCGTGGACTGGAACTGTTGCTGTTTAGCAGCACTAATAGGTGCCTGTTCTCAGAAAAGGACTAGCATAGACTGGCATACATTTTGCAGCCATGAGTTGTTTTCAGAAATGCCAAAGAGGCATGCACAAAGCAAACAGGCACTTCATATTTTTTCAGTACAGACTGGGTGGTGAATAGATTGAGAGCAGACTTACATAGAAGGATCTGGGGATGGTGGTGGTTGAAATATTAGACATGAGCCAACATTGTGCACTTGCAGCCCAGAAAGCCAAGCATATCCTGGACTATATCAAAAGAAGTGTGGCCAACATGTTGAGGGAAATGATTCTTCACACACACACTCTCGTGAGACCCTGCCTGGAATACTACATCCAGTTTTGGGGTTCCCATTAAAAGAAAGACATGGACCTCTAAGAGTGGGGTCTAGATGAGGGCCACAAAAATTATCAGAAGGCTGAAACATCACCCCTATGAAGAAAGGCTGAGAGAGTTGGGGTTGTTCAGTCCAGAGGAGAGAAGGCTCCAAGAGAACTTATTGCAGCCTTTCAATACTTGAAGAGAACTTAAAAAAACAGGGACAATCTTTTCAGCAGGGCCCGTTATGACGGGACAAGAGATAATGGTTTTAAACTGCAAGAGGGTATATTTAGATTAGATATTAGAAGGAAATTATTTACTATGATGGTGGTGAAACACTGGCACAGGTTGCCCAGAGAAGTTGTGGATGCCCCATCAGGGGAAGTGTTCAAGGTCATGTTGGATGAGACTTTGAGCAACCTGGTCTAGTGGAAGGTGTCCCTGCCCTTTGCTGGGAGGTTGAACTAGGTGATCTTTAAAGATCCCTTACAATCCAAAACATTCCATATTTTGTTGATTTCATGTTGAGCTCTAAACCCTCTAAGAAGCCTTAAGTGCAGTATCAAGGCATTTTTGGCACCAAGCTGAATTACTGGACTCAGCCTATATCTGATCATGTGCAGGAGTGACTATTGTCAAAATTTTATGCAAATAATTCCTAAAGACAAGAATAAGGATAAATGTTTGCTCTTATTGATAGATGGGAACCATTCCTGATTTGCTTTATTTTTGTAGCAAGTTTATATGTAACTGTAATTCTTTTACCTGTCTGTCTGTAAGAAGTTAGACTACTCATTCAATAATTTCTTCTTCAAGTTCATTACTTTTGAGCAAACTAAAAGACATTTTTCAGAAAGAAATAACATATTTTGTTGCTTCGAAATGTCAAACTTGAAATTCATGACATACTGTTTTTTGTTGGAGGAAGACCACAATACTCTAGTCAGCAAATGATGTAAGGTGCTGTTATCTTTAGTATTTGTGAGTTTTCTTCTGTGTTGGAATACTTTCTAATAGCCACTTCTGCAAATTTCAGCTGGTCATCTTCACCAGTGTTTTCAGCATATTGAGAACTGTATTTGCACCAAGCCATAAAATCTTCACTCTACTATTCAGTTCTCCTTTAGGAATTAAATGAAGTCACTTCTAGCTTCTGAAGACCAAACATCAGTCAAGATTTAAATGGCACTATGTCAAACTGAGATGTACAAGTACATATTGCATTGATATAGAGTTTTAGTATACTCTGGAGTTACCTCAGATTCACAAAGCAATTAGCCAATAATGTTAGGAAGTTATGGCTAGTTTGACTAATAGCTAATGAAGCTTACTAAAGCTGTCAGGATTGATGAGCCCAGTGCGGTTTTGTGCAAGAACGCACATTAAAGCTAGGGTCCTCATCTCATTTTGGCAGATTAATAACTACCCAAAATGATATTGTTTCTTTCTAATGATATGAAAAAGATGTGTTTTCTTCTTTTACAATTTCTTAAAGGTTTAAATATGTGTAGTAGAACATGGATTTTACGTCTAAGAAAATAGTCTCTGGTGGGCAACCAACCTTATAAAATAGGTAAAGTATACATATATTTGAATGCCACAATTAATTGGAGCAAGAATCACCTATTGTGCATTGTGGTCTTGGTATTCTTAAGTTTCAGTAACTTCTCTCTCTTCTGCTGTGTTTGATTAATATACTGCTATGTTTCATTATTACATTTCACTGTGATCTTGAATGAATCACTGGGATTCAATTAAAAGATGTGATATTACAATAAAACTAAACAAAAAGTTATTGTAGAGGGTAATTTCACAGCTCAAAGTATTAAGAGTTAAGAAAAATTATGATATTTCATACACAGCAGCTTCAAAGTTGTAGTCTCAAAGACAAACACCTTTCTGAATTGGCTTTATCTTTTATTCATGAAATGTTGTGTGCTTTTACAAGCTGTTATGCTTTCCCACACAGCTCATGTGACAGCATAGATTCCCTTTCTTCAAAAACCTCAGCACCCCACTGTGTGTAGTTCAATTGCTTCCAAGCTTCCAAATTCAGGCAATGCACCAGGCACTAGAAAAAGAGGTAAAATGCATCCATTAAAAAATAGACATTCCACACTGCATATGTACATGCACATCCAAGTACAAAGGAGATCTTCCCTAAAAGAAAGATTTCCATCTAGTAGGTATGTATGACGGTATTATGAACTATTTAATTTGCAAATTTGATTAGAATAAGAAATACTACCTTTATGAAGGAAAAAAAAAGAACCCAACATTTATTTTCACTTAGCTGTTAATATCACTCTTTTGCTGCTGGGTCTCAGGATTACATTGTTATGGACAATTTATTTTATTTAGGGAAAAAAATGTCTAGTCTATCTGTGATTAACTGAGTACCTAAATGTAATGAGATGAGTTTATCAAAACCAGAAAACTTCCATAAAAATACAATTGAATTTAATTGAAAAAAATATTTTAAAAATATGCTCATAATTTTTTTTTAATTTTGCATATATAAGACTTGTGAGATCTTCTACTGATATTAATCAAAGGAAAAGGGCTTTTCTTTCTCCACTGTGTTAAATCAGACCAGTAGCAGGGCATTGTTTTACAAAAGCCAGTCTTCAAAACACACATGGTATATCCAATTACGCTTTCTCTTTTTTTACTTTTGAATTTATTGACAGATAGGGTACAAACCTCATATGAATTGTGGGAAACCTCTCAATCCTGCTATACAGAAGCAAATTTACCTCTATCCTTTCTTCAGAAGAGTTAAAACAACTTGTGCAATTAACTAATGGCATTGAAAGATTACGGAAAATAGACAATACTTGTTGTTAAACCCTAAATGAAACAAAACTGGATCAAATAAAAGCCTCATATAAAGCTCATTTATCACATATAAAGTAAACAACAGCATTTTTATACAACAGTAATGTTACGAATAGGAAGAAGAGAGCTGGAACATTCTAAGCCAGTCATTGCTGTAACAAAGGACATGCTAATAAAATAAGAAACCTCAAAATAAATTTGACCAGTCATAGCAAGGACACAGCATCATTGTAATCACTTATTTTTACCCCAAAGAGAAATTACAGGACTTCATGCTATAAAACTATCATGTGCAAATGAGTTCAATATTTGTCCTTAAAACTTTCACTTGTCTGCTACAGCTTTATGTGTCTGTGATTATTATTGGTATCTTATCAATACTTGTTATATTAACTTTGGCCAAACGTGATATACTCTTGCAAACATTCTCTAAGCAAATTTAGAGTTTCTGTCACATCTCATATACATGAACTCAATATCACAATATCCAAGCCTACCCACCTATAGTTCAGCTTCTGAAAATTATATGTGAAATACGATCTGCAAATTATCCCAATCTGTATGATAGCCTGTCTGCTAGCATACACATAAAAATGATCAAAAATTGATTATTTACACATAAAGAGTTATTATATATATCTATCCATCACCAGCCAAACTTACTCAACCCCACCAAAACAGAACTATTATTCTGATTAGAATTGTGCAATATTTGCTATTAGTACAAAACAAACAAATAAAAAAAAAAATCATACATTGAGGTAATAGAAGAAACATTCACTTGAATTATTTGATTTTGGAGCGATACATACGTATTTATGCTGTACGTGAGAAATATCTGCTGCTTGAGAAATTTACTTTCTCACCTGGAATGCTCAAACCCTTAAATGAATACCACTGATTTTAGACAAAACAAACAAACAAACAAACAAACCAGATTATGAAGGGGAACATCTGGGTTTAGGTTTTGTTTTTCAGTAAGTCTTTAATACTGAAGGTCTTGTTTTTTAACTAGAAATGTCATGCTTGCTACATAAGGCAAATAGTGTAATCCGATGGGAAAATAGAGTTAGAAAAGAAATTAGCAAGAAAATACAGAGACTTTTAGTTTTAAAACCCTGAAAGCTCTTCTGATAGTTGTTTCAGTGACTTAGGGACAATTTCTAAGAAGCTCCTCTGTTGAGAATATTTGTAAGAAAACAGGAAATGCTATTATGTATTTTTGCGAAATACATAAAATAGTTGGGTATTCTGCACTGTAAATTTACAAAAATTAAAATTTACAACTATACAACTATACTATTTACAACGATATACTTAATCTTCGATTTATTTCACCTAAAAATTGAAGCCACCAGTATCACATGGTGAAAAAAAAACCCCACAACTCAGAAAACCTCTTTCTTTGTAATTATTTAAAATAAAAGCTTTACCAAGACCATTAATTCCATGTTGTACCTTAAACACTAAGAAAAGGATTGGGCTCATGTTTATTGAAAAGATAAAGTTGTTTATTATTATTATTTTATTATTATTTCAGCAGCAGCTGAGTTGGTCAACCTGCTTTTGAAACACTGGCGTTTAGATAACTGGCATTTTTAAGGATGAATTATATAAGGAATATTTTAGACATGCTCTTAAATTCTGATAAGAATCAAAGAAATAGCATATTATAAACCCAGAAGTTTTTGCACACCTAAGAAAGAGATTCCAACTGTGAAATAGGAACAGTTGTAGTAAACCAGGTGTTTCCTCCAGTGAGAATCATCACATGTACTTTGACCTTCTCCTGCAGCAACAGATTCCTCAAACAGCTATGTACACTGATGACAGGTGACTTAAAATAAAGACCAAGAGTACCCAGTGTATTTTTCCTTTCCTCAAATAAGAAATGATGAAATACAGACAAGTCAAACTCCTTTGTTTTCTGAAGTTCACGTTTGCTTTTTCTGTAATGAAAACCAAATTAATACTCCATCTATCTTTCCTTCTGATAACTGTTGCATATGTTCAGAATGTTACTCTTGAATGAATTTCATATTGAAAATAACAATTGCAATCTTGCTAGCTTGTCTAACTAAGCACAGTTGGAGTTCAGCTGGAAATCTCATTTGTAAATGGCACTGTAATGAGAGACTTGTGGGGCAGCTTCCGGGTTGTTTTGTTTTAGGTTTAATTTTTAAAGGACTGATTGAAGATGAGGATTTGCATTGCCCATAATCACAACTAATGGGCTGAATAAAGACATTTCTTTCTCTTTTACTACTTTACAACTAACATGGAAGTATTGTTTTATGTTCATTTGGAGTAAAATCTACATAAGGAATTGGTTCAGGAAAAGAATTCATATTTTTAACTTATCTGATATAATGTGCTCTGGTAGGCAAATAAAATATTTATTTGATGAGAGCAGAAAAGAGTTAATTTGTTCAATATTTTTTTAAGTAAATTTCAAATTAGTTAAAACAATTTAAATATACTACTTGCTTGTCTTGTAGGAAAAAAATGCACACCCCTTGACCACTTCTTCCTGGGTAGGAAGCTCACTCTGTGCCCCCACTTTTATGTTTTACACTAAGCTGAGTTCTCTTTCACAAGATGTTCTACTGAGGTCAATGGATTTTTTCAAGAAAATATTACTATCTGTTCCCTTTATGACTCAGTTGTGATAAACTGTTTCAGGAAAGAATAAAGACCACACAAGAAATCTTTGTGATCTCTGCTTCCCTCTACACTGTTCAAATATACTAGAACAATTGCATAGAGCTAGCAGGATTCCTGCACTTGGGTACCTCTGCACTCCACATATGTACAGGACCAAGAATTTAACAATCTTCTTAGCCCTGGACATTAAATTGAAGAGTTCAGTTACTTTAAGACAGTCACCTTTTGGCTATGGCAATTTAACACATGATTTGTTTATGTTTGGGTTTTTTTTCCTCTCCCAATAACAGTCAGGCCTTCACATGCCGAAGATGATCTTTACTGCTACCTCTGCAGATGAGAAATAATTTTTCCTCAACACTGGAAATTTAAACTACCATATGAAGCAAAAGCTTTATTAATTCTGTTTGCAGTCAACTATGACTTCAGAAAGGTAGATCTATTTATTACCAAATATGTGTTTTCAATATTTGTAAATATTATTTCCTACTTACTTATGTATTTATTTATAATGCTCCCCTGGCCCTGTTAGCTGATTATTAAAAAAAAAAATGAAAGTGTAAAATTTGATTGTGATGGACTAACAAATGCAGATAGAAGCCTGAAGAATGCCAGAAGCAAGAACTGATTTTCTGCACATCTCTCACAAAGAAAATATTTTTTTTAATTTAATTGTGAGTAGTTTACTTCCAGATGAAGCAAGTAAAATAAAATTTTAAGATTGATATCATTTGAACCTCTTTTGAATTTTTATCTTTTCGTTATGCTATGAGGCAACATAGCAAATGGGACTTTGGGAAGACCTTGAAAAAAATTCAGACATTTCAATGCAATCAATGTCATTACTTTTAATGAGTCAAATTTCTCTTCCATGAGCAGAGTGGTGCAAGGACTTTAACTACTTTTCTTTGTGTATTGATTGTCACTTACAGGCTGCTGAATTGCTGAAAGAAGCATAGGAGACCTCCATGGGTCACAGAATGCTTATTCAACAGGAATAGAGCCCCACTGTGAGACTGGCCAGCTGGCAGTACTTGCCATGGTAGTGCCTGACACCAGAGCAAACACTGTTGTGCATCGCTTCAGAGCCCCTGAAATTAATTCCACCACAGATTACATGGAAGATGAAGCACTAAGAGCCACATTTCTGGAAATCAGGGAAGACTAGTTAATATTAAATAATAAAGTATTTTACAGATGTTCCTGGATATATTTAGAGCTAGTTTATAAATAAAATATAGCTAATGTGTGGTTTACTCTCAGATCAGTACCAGGAGAGTGCCACAGAATCCTAAACATCAGTACATTGCTTTGACCGTTGTCTGTAAGTAACCCACATAAATTTTTCTAAAGGGTCTGTAGCCATTTGTACCCCGTGATACTGATACACTTCCTCCTAATAATTAATTATTATAAGCTACCTATAATAGAAAGACAGTAGAAGATATAACTGAAATTTAGAAAGAAAATCATTAGCACTTTAGCCATTTTAGCCAAAACATTTAAAAAAAGTGAAACTGTAAAGACATTGCAAGTTTAACTTTAAATCTATTGCCCAGAAGTGCACTTGTTTTGTATACCTGCAAATGTCTTATTTTATTTTATCTAAGTAGGAAAATATGCTATACCCTTATTATGTACAGTTGACCAAATATTCAATAACCTAATTCTTTTTTTGAAAAGGATTATTGAAAAATAAAATGAAAAGACTTCCATATTAATATACTGTTTTATTCTAGTCAAGTAAAGGTTGAAGTGCATAAAATTGATTTCAACTCAGCTCTAGTGAATGACTCCATCAATGTAATAGATTTACACACAACTGAAATATAATATCAGCACTTAGGCAATGTTTAGTAAATACAGAATTTTTTATTACATACCTATGTAAAATATGAACTAAATTCCTTAAAAAATTCCCATGAAGTTTCAAAAAAGGGTTACAATTTTAATACAACACTTTTATTCAAAATTCTGCTACATGGGAGCTTAAATAAAAACTGAAGTCCCCAGCTAAAGATTGAGGTTAAAAAATATATTTAACAACATAAACTACAGAGGAGAGAGGTAAGTACACAGTAGAACTGGAAAAGATTTTATCTTATTTTGGCTTCTGATCTGGAACGGGTAACCTGTGAGATCAGCTTCTCCCCTCAGGGAAAGTGGAGATTCACGTTATGGTTTTTTATGTAGTCCTCATCACCATATTATTCAGGTACTTCATCTGAAAAAAGGTCAAATCTTCCCTTTGCCTAGACAAGTAAAAGTTTTTAGTATATCTCTCAAGCACAGAAATAATGTCACAATATCAGGGGCCAAATGTGGCATTTTTCCACCCACAAGAAAAATGTCTTGAAAAGGTTTGTCTTATTTGAAACAGAATTTAACAGTAACACTTAGTTGCTTATATTAAAATGACAAGATGCTAACTTTCCTTAATTTAATGGAATGCAAAAAGATAATATTCTCGTTCACTACTGAATACTTTGCTTTATATTTCACTTACCTTCTCCTAGATGTTCCCTGCACTTCTACAAATGTAAGAAAGGAAATACCAACATTTTAGGAGGAAAATACACTCCTATTTTCCTTACAACTTGCATAGGAATTAATTTCATGGGGAATAAGCAGAGATTCTGAATGGGAAAAAAAAATCATTATTTCATCATCTGTTTAAAATACTGATTTTATTTCTTGAGTAATTATTGGAAAATATTTTTTTCTTAATTTAGAAAATTACATTTTTAAACTGAGGTTCTTTGATAGTTTTCTGTTAGGAATGTATATTTTTTTTCTCCCAACCCACAGCTGTGCAACTTTACATTTCCTTTTTCTCTCCGTGTATTTTAAAAAACCCAGATATTTAAATAGTCCATTTTGATTCTTAACTGTTTCGCAAATGAGCTAACAGCATCTTAAAGGTTCAAATAATAAAGCTTGAAAATAATTTTTACCAATCAATCACATTCATGCTCAATCCGTGTAGCTGAGTGCATCCTATAACTTTAATAGATAAGAACCATGTATATTTAGCAGTTTTGCAATATAAATTATCAAAACCAAAGGGCTCGGAAGATGACAAGTGGGTTTTAAGAGGTATCACATCTCTACCTCTTCATCTGCTTAATGATTTTTGGTGGAGAAACATGTTCTTAAAAATTGCTGGTGAGTTAAAGTCCATAATGAATGCAGGCAATCTATTACAGGTTTTAAGAATAGCTTATGTTTTTCCTAATCTTTAACTTTTAATGCAATTTATATTCATTACTTCCAGTGCACTCCACTGTGGGAATGCAAAACAGATTATTTTATCTATGATTTTTGCAGCTATATTTTTGTGTGTTTGAAGAAAGCTATAACTTTCCTCCTCGAAGTAAACAATTCAGATGTTTTCACATTGTTCCTATAAATAATGCTTTTCTACCCCTGACTCTTCCCAGATGATCGACACATTAGAGACAGAGTATATACTATAATTTAATGTGTTCAGGTAGAGACATTACCTCTACAGACATCACATAATTGCACATCCTAATATAATATTTGTATGTTTCAGAACAGCAGGCTAGTTCAACAGTAGTTCACTATTGTTTACTTTGTATCATAATCCCAAAATACTACTTTGGAGAACTACAGTCTACCCTCACACCGTTCCAGGTTGTGGAATCATTTATTCCTATCTAAGTGTAGATTTATGTTTTTGACTTAGGTAAACATATTAAACATTTTTTTCATGTCTCTTTTCCAGTTTCTCAAAACGATTGGTGGTCTAATCCTGTCCTAACTGCAATTGCAGTTTCCTTCCAATGTGGTGTTGTATACGGATATAATAATATTAAATTTCTGCTTCAACATGTAACTTACTCTTAAGAGTACTGAATAACATTGAATAGCACTGGGTAGAGCCCAGAGGAAGAAAATCTCAGTACATACTTGCAGTTTGATAACACTGCTTCCATTGATAACACTTTCTGAGTACATCCATCCAGTTTTGCATCCATTGGTTCTAGATTAGTTATGTAATTTGTCAAGGATTCACTCTGGGGAATTTTTCAGATGCTATGATATGAAACAAATTAACAATAAAGGTTTGTTGGTCCATTGGTAGTCTAACCTTTTTTTTTTTTTTCATCTGTATATTTCCTCTTCCTGTATGGGGTTGCGTTTTATTTTTTAAAATTATGGAGTTTTGAATTGAAGCAATTTCTTATTCGCATGTGGTATAAGAGTATCGATATATTCCTTTGGTCATAGAGATCTTTTTTCATTAAATATCCATATTCCTATGGATAACATATGATATCTTTTATAAACTTTTTGGCAAAATTAAAAAATGCCAATAATTTCTTAATATTCCACTGCACTGGAATTACTACCTTTCAATACTTCAAATAATGAAAAATAAAGGATTTGCTTACACATTCTTCTGATCTCATTACAGAAAATCAAACAAATGACAAAGAAACCTCACTGAATTAAGAACAGAGGTGATAGGAAAGAAGAACCTTTGGGATCATTTTAGCAACTGAAGGGGGGTGGGGGTGGGGAGGAAAAAAAAAAAAGGAAGAAATAATTATCTACCATAAACTGAGTTATAGGGTAGCATTCTGTAAGCAAAATATCATGTCAGAGTGCTTACTCTAATTGAGTACTACTTACAGAGTATTCTTCATGGCAAAAAAAAAAATATCTAAACCAAATAGCAAACATCTATAATACTGTGTGTTTCACAGTGGTACAGTGCTAAATTAAATTGACAGAAAAGTTAATTATAATCAAGTTTTATTAAAAAAAAATTCATTCAAGAACATATAATACCATATATTTTTATTTTCCCTTCTTTTCTTCTTTTTTATTTTCTTCTCACAAGAAATTTAATTTCCACAATATTTTGCTTGAACAAGAAGATAATCACAATTTCAGTGAGAAAAAGAATATTCAAAAATTCCTTGTATATTAAATTAAATATAAGTACGCTGTAAATTACAGTATACTCTTACTGTACACATCCAAAATATCAGAAAGGAAAGTTTCAAGGGAAAAGTCCTCTGTCCATAGATGTGGCATACCTGAGAGAAAATGTAAGGAAAGAATAAGCACCAGAAGGATTTTCTTTTCTTGGTGACCACATGTCAACAGCCCTGGTTCAGCTCAGCTGTTTTGCCAAGAGCATTTCACTCTGGTATTACATCCTACACTCAGTGCAACCACCAGACAGTGTAGCGATTGACAGAGCACAATTCATGAACTGAAATGGACAAAAGATGTCCATTTATTTTCTATTTTCATGGATTTGCACTTTGACACCTTTTCCATTTCAATACATGGCTTTGATTGCAAAGTATCTTACCCTGTGAAAGAGAAAAACAGAAAAGCAGAGTTAAAAAACATTTCTACAGCTTTGAACAGTTTCGAGCAGTCTTCCAATCACATAAACCAATGTTAAAGTAGGGGACTCTCGTCAATTGCAACACTGTTTAGCAGCATGTCTAATATTGCAGGAAACATTCAATGTCAGGTTGAAGCAACATGATCTAGGGAAAGATGTCCCGGCCTAAAGCAGGGGTGAGTTGGACAAGATGAACTTTAAAGATCTCTTCTGACCCAAACCATTCTACGATTCTTTGACTCTAAGATTTTAATATAACATACCCTTATGTGCAGCTGTGTATGAATCACAATAAGCTTTTGGAGATGCCCTTCATGCATAGTTTCATCTAACTCTTCAGCATTAAAGATAATCTCATTTCTTTTGGTTGACCGTGTCAAAAACCCCCGATAAAAAGAATTGTACAGTCACCCATTAAGATGCACGATTATGGCATATGAAATCTATATTTAATTTTTTGAATGTTTCTTTGGAAGTACACACAACTTATCATAGCAGTAGTGAGTAGAGTGGCACCTACAAGGTTTTGGAGGCAGTGTCCCTTGTCTACTACCTGTCTCCACAGTCTGCTCTGATTCTATATATTCTAAATTAATTAAAAATAACCTCCTGGCGTTATCTTCATGGTGAGGGTATGGTTTCCTCTACTGTGGAGGACTGCTAGAATCATAAAGAAACTTTGTGACTGTGACCGAAGAAGAAAGTGAAATTAAAGCATCTTACTCTTGGTACTATCTATCTCCCCAATGACACATGTAAGAACCAACATTTTGCCCCTAATATCCTGCAGTCTAGAAAGACTGTAATCATTGTTTAAGAAATTTTATCACTTACTGTGTTCAGTGAAAAATATGTTTTCATTGATACACAATATACCTCAATATCTTGTACCTCAACCACGAAAACTCTATTCTACCTTTTGAATTCTTCTTTCCTCTATCTTGTGAAATCTGCTTGTTCTTAAAATTAACACAATAATTTCCACAGTATTTATAATCCTGTGTATGTCAAAGTTAAAACCTTGGAGGTCAGCCTTCACAGGGAGAAAGGAGGTTTATGTCCAATTAACTTATTTTGCAATTATTTTCCTTATCAAGCTCCCTCTCCTGGCAAGTACAGGGGTACTTCACAGTTGCCTTTCTAAATTCTGCACTCTGATGATCTGGAGTCACAGAAAGGAGATGTCGCCGGTCGGCTGAGGCAAGCCGATGCACGGGGACGAGTCCTTCCCTATCCCTGAACCCCTCTCCTCCGGGAGAGAGAAAGGGTTCAAAAGCAGAGATACGAGAAGGAAAAAAAATAAAAGATTTTGTGAGACCTCTGAACGTTTGGAAAACTGAAACAAAACTTTATTAAAACTAGAACAATATATATAACATGCAGGGAAAAACCAATGCAAAATCCGAGAGTCTGTGCAGGATGGAAAGGTGAGGGTTTTAAACACAAGAACAGAGACAAAGGGGGACGGCGCCACGTGCAGTCTAGAAAAATGGCACCGGCCACGTGTGCGCTTTCGTGGAGCGAGCAAAGAAACCGCGGCTATTATGAACGCCGGGCTGTAATATGTGGAAAAGCACTGTCCCTACCGAATTCGTTGAAGCAGAGAAGAAATCAAAGCAGCAGAAAAACCTCCAGGCGAACAGTCTGTCCCAGGCGGCGTGGCGGGAGCTTCCCTGGTGCACGGTCCACTCTGGCAGCCTGCAAGGTCCCCGGAGCGAAGCCACAGGATTTTGGAGAACAAGCCTCTTCCCCGGAGCGAAGCTGAGGTCCTGCAGTGCTCTGCGGAGCCGAGAGTGTCCGGAGAACAGCCGAGGAAGGCAGCGAACGAGCTGCGAACAACCCGAGAAAAGCCCCCGAAGCCGTCCGGGAAGCAGCCCCGCAAGTCCCGAACTAGCCCCGGAAGTCTCGAGTAGCCGAAATGGCCCCAAAGCCCTCCGGAAGGCAGCCAGGAAGTCCCCGAGCCGCCTGAGCCCGCAGCTTCTTAAAGGGGCAGTGCCCTCTCGAGAAAACTTTCTCATCCCATAAGATGGGCAAACCGTAACATGGAAGGGAATAATTCAATTAATCAGTTTACACCAAAAGCCTTCGGGCAGGTTTTTTTTCTTCAACCTGCCACATTCCACCCCTTTATTCCATACCATGTACGTTATGCGCATCTCATTTACATTGTATTATACAGAAATTAACAGCATGAGACTCTGGTTCAGGGTGTTTCAGCCAGGGTTAACTTCCCCTGGGGTACACAGTGGACTTCACCATCCTCCTGCATTACCCACCAGGTGTGTCCAGGGCCTTGGGCTGAGACAACACCACGGATGGGTCTGTCTGGAGTTGCAGCAGGGGAAACCCAGACAGCTTTTCCCAGCAGATTACTTTCACATACCACAGGAACTCTATCCCCCTCTATGGTATGTAAAAGGTCTGATTGGGCAGGGCCGGCTCGATTGATTGATCCCCTCGTGTTTACTTGCCAGGTGGCTTCTGCCAGATGTTTATCCCAGTTTCTGAAAGTTCCACCACCCAATGCTTTCAGGGTGGTTTTCAGCAAGCCGTTATAGCGTTCTATTTTACCGGAGGCTGGTGCATGGTATGGAATGTGATAAATCCATTCGATACCATGTTCTTTGGCCCAATTGGCCACCAGATTGTTTTTGAAATGAGTCCCATTATCAGACTCAATTCTTCCCGGAGTGCCATGCCGCCACAAAATCTGCCTTTCAAGGCCCAGAATAGTATTACGGGCAGTGGCATGAGGCACGGAATAGGTTTCAAGCCATCCGGTGCTTGCTTCCACCATTGTCAAAACATAGCACTTACCCTGGCGAGTTCGAGGGAGAGTGATGTAATCAATCTGCCAGGCCTCTCCGTACTTGTACTTCGACCACCGTCCACTGTACCATAAAGGTTTTAACCTTTTAGCCTGTTTAATTGCAGCACAAATCTTACAGTCATGGATAACCTGGGTAATTGCATCCATGGTTAAATCCACCCCTCGGTCACAAGCCCATCGATAGGTTGCATCTCTTCCCTGGTGACCGGAAGAGTCATGGGCCCACCGAGCAAGGAATAGTTCACCTTTGTGTTCCCAGTCCAGATCTATCTGGAACACTCTGGCTGCTTTGTCAACTTGGTGGTTATTTCTATGCTCCTCAGTGGCTCTGCTTTTTGGGACATGGGCATCTACATGCCTTACCTTTACAACTAACCTTTTCAGGCGGGCAGCAATATCTTGCCACAGAGTGGCAGCCCAAATAGGCTTACCTTTACGCTGCCAATTATCTTTCTGCCACCTCTCCAGCCAACCCCACAAGGCATTTGCCACCATCCAGGAGTCTGTATACAGGTACAGCCGTGGCCAGTTCTCCCTTTCAGCAATGTCCATGGCCACCTGGATGGCTTTGACCTCTGCAAATTGACTCGATTCACCTTCTCCTTCCGCTGCTTCTGCAACTTGGCGCATAGGACTCCATACGGCAGCTTTCCACTTCCGTTGGTTTCCTATGAGGCGGCAGGATCCATCGGTGAAGAGAGCATATTTCTTCTCCTGGTCTGAGAGGTCTTTATATGGGGGTGCTTCATCAGTACGAGTGACTATCTCGTTCGGTGGCATCCCAAAATCTTCTCCTGCAGGCCAGTCTGTAATGGCTTCCACAATTCCTGGGCGACCAGAGTTACCTATCCTAGCTCTCTGTACAATCAGGGCAGTCCACTTACTCCAGGTAGCATCTGTGACATGGTGGGTAGATGCTATCTTCCCTTTGAACATCCAGCCTAGGACTGGCAGTCGGGGGACTAGGAGGAGCTGTGCTTCAGTGCCAATTACTTCTGAGGCAGCTCGGACTCCCTCATAGGCAGCCAATATCTCCTGCTCAGTGGGAGTATAATTGGCCTCTGAGCCTTTATATCCACGACTCCAAAATCCTAGGGGACGACCACGGGTTTCTCCTGGTGCCTTCTGCCAAAGGCTCCAGGTAGGACCACAGTCCCCAGCTGAAGTGTACAGAATATTTTTAATCTCTGGTCCTGTTCGCACAGGTCCCAGGGCCATAGCATGTGCTATTTCCCTTTTGATTAAGTCAAAGGCATGCTGTTGGTCAGAGCCCCATGTGAAATCATTTTTCTTCCGGGTAACAGTATAGAGAGGTTTAACAATCTGACTATACCCGGGAATGTGCATTCTCCAGAAGCCTATGACCCCCAAGAAAGACTGGGTCTCTTTCTTGTTGGTAGGCGGAGACATAGCTGTGATCTTGTTGATCACATCTGTGGGGATGTGGCGGCGTCCATCCTGCCACTTAACCCCCAGGAACTGGATCTCTCGGGCAGGTCCCTTGACCTTACTTCTCTTAATGGAGAAACCAGCATCCACCAAAATGCGGATTATCTTCCTACCTTTCTCATAGACTTCTTCTGCGGTATCACCCCATACAATGATGTCATCGATGTACTGAAGATGTTCAGGAGCACCACCTTTCTCCAGGGTAGCCTGGATCAGTCCATGGCAGATGGTCGGGCTGTGCTTCCACCCCTGGGGCAATCGATTCCAGGTATACTGGATACCCCTCCAGGTGAAGGCAAACTGTGGCCTACACTCTGGTGCTATGGGAATGGAAAAGAAAGCATTAGCAATGTCTATCGTGGCATACCACTTGGCTGCCTTGGACTCCAGTTCGTACTGAAGCTCCAAGATATCAGGAAGAGCAGCACTCATCGGTGGTGTCACTTCATTCAGCCCACGATAGTCCACTGTCAATCTCCATTCCCCGTTGGTCTTTTGCACAGGCCATATAGGACTGTTGAAAGGTGAGCGAGCTCTGCTGATGACATCTCGTCTCTCCAACTCTCGAATCATTTTCTCTAAGGGGCGCAGAGAGTCTCGGTTGGTGCGGTATTGCCGGCGGTGAACTGTAGAGGATGCAGTAGGCAACTTTTGATCTTCCACCTTCATTCTGCTAACAACAAAAGGGTCATCCGAAAGTTCGACCGATGTGGACAACCGGATAATGCCATCGGCTCCCACGGTTGCTATCCCAAAGGCCCATTTATAACCTTTCGGGTCCTTAAAATACCCTTTCCGGAGGAAGTCTATGCCTAAAATGCATGGAGCATCTGGGCCAGTCACAATTCGGTGAGTTTCCCAGTTATGCCCAGTGAGGCTGACCTCAGCTTCTACTAAGGTAAGCTCTTGTGATCCTCCTGTCACACCCGAGATCATGATAGTCTCAGTTCCTTGGTGATCCGATGGTAGCAAGGTACACTGGGCGCCTGTGTCTACCAGGGCCTTGTACCTCTGTGGTTCTAATGTGCCAGGCCATCGAATCCACACAGTCCAGTATACTCTGTTATCCCTTTCCTCCACCTGGCTAGAGGCAGGGCCCCTCTAATGCCTAGGGTGTGGTCCACAATCAGTGGAAGGGTCTATCCGGCTTGTGGTACCTTGTTCATAGGAGTTGCTCCTTTGGTTGCAACACTGTTCACCAAAGACTGGAGCGACAACTCTTCGATTGCAGTCGTCATGTTGGTGTGGTCTGCTCTGCAGCTCATGTGCTGGTACCCCGTGGTTAGCGGCAGGTCGTTGTTCCCATCTCCTCGTGTCTTCACGACCTCTCGAGCAGCACTGGCGGTCACATCGTGGCCTGTCCTGTCTGTTGCGCCTTGCTCTGGGAGGACGATTTCTCCTAACAGCTGACACGTGGGTATACACAGGAGAGGAAACGGTTCTTTGCTCTAACCTATTAATAGAGTCCAATATTTTCTCTGTCATTTTGTCTGTCACTTTCTCCACTGCTGCAATGAAGGCAGAGGTATGAGAAAGGCTGTCCTCATACTGGCGAATCCTGTTAGACACCTGTTCTATGGTGAGTGGCCGATTTTCACCCTCTCTTTCCCACAGCATTGTGGCCAATGTATGGGCATATGACTGGGGTGCACTCTGCACAAATTTGCGCAGCAAAGGCTCGTTACTGTGCACCTGGTCCGGGTTGACATTAACATTCCAGTCACCATAGATGACCTCTTTCATAGCCAGCTCTCTCAGGTAGTTAGTACCTTTGCTCAGGACAGTCCATTTAGTAGGGCGGCATTCAATGTCATCTCTGAAAGGGTATCTGCTCTTCACAGCAGTCAGAAGCCGTTTCCAGAGACTGCACTGTTTTGCCTTTTTGCCAATTGCCCTATCAATAGCACCTTCCCGGGCCACATTTCCCAGCTGCCTGGCTTCTTTGCTAGTTAAATCAATGTTATCAGCCCCATTGTCCCAGCAGCGAAGCAACCAATTCATTAGTGACTCACCATCATGCCTGCTAAATTCCTTTCTAATGCTTCTCAGGTCCTTCCTGGACTGAGGCTGGGTGTTTACCTCTTGATCTGATGACTCATCCCGTGATGAGGATCCTTGGGAGGGCTGTGCTGGTGGAGTCGCTGAGGCAGTATTCCCTGAAGGCTTTCCTGGACGCTTTTGAGAGGTGCTTGGTCCTGCATCGTCATCAGAGCTATCTGTTGCATAATTAGTCTTTTTCTGGTGTTTAGCACCAGAGGGCTTATTTTTCTTTTTCACAGGGGCAACCTGTGCTTGTTTGGGTGGAGAGGCAGCAGCAGATTTAGTGGGTGTAGTGCCCATGTGATACTTATTCTTGATAATTATCCACCCCTGGACCATGTTACAGATAACTGATAACAAAGTTATCAAATACAGGAAAATAATACCATTTGCCGAATATCCAGTTTCAATTGCCATTGATCCAGTACCAAATGGAGAAGTGTTATTTCCCATCATCCATTTGCTAGACGAATCATAAGCAGCCACTATCATGTACTGTGCAAAATACACTGGGAGCATTATAAACTGACTGAGTACAGACCAAAACACCGAAATTACACACGCCAGGGTGAACACCTTCTTTGCTAAGTGTCCCAGACCAGCAAACCATAAACCAGTACCAATTAGAAACAGGTAATTTGACATCACAGTGGGTGTGCCAGGCACCAGATCATAAAGCATTTTTAAACCGTACTGCTTAAGAGCTTCAAACAAAAGCTCGCTTAGCACCATCCTGGAAAAACCTCGTTTGTTTCAGTTTCCAAACTTTAATAAAAATATGAATATTAAATTATTCAGAAGTGCCCACCCAGGGACGCCAATTATGTCGCCGGTCGGCTGAGGCAAGCCGATGCACGGGGACGAGTCCTTCCCTATCCCTGAACCCCTCTCCTCCGGGAGAGAGAAAGGGTTCAAAAGCAGAGATACGAGAAGGAAAAAAAATAAAAGATTTTGTGAGACCTCTGAACGTTTGGAAAACTGAAACAAAACTTTATTAAAACTAGAACAATATATATAACATGCAGGGAAAAACCAATGCAAAATCCGAGAGTCTGTGCAGGATGGAAAGGTGAGGGTTTTAAACACAAGAACAGAGACAAAGGGGGACGGCGCCACGTGCAGTCTAGAAAAATGGCACCAGCCACGTGTGCGCTTTCGTGGAGCGAGCAAAGAAACCGCGGCTATTATGAACGCCGGGCTGTAATATGTGGAAAAGCACTGTCCCTACCGAATTCGTTGAAGCAGAGAAGAAATCAAAGCAGCAGAAAAACCTCCAGGCGAACAGTCTGTCCCAGGCGGCGTGGCGGGAGCTTCCCTGGTGCACGGTCCACTCTGGCAGCCTGCAAGGTCCCCGGAGCGAAGCCACAGGATTTTGGAGAACAAGCCTCTTCCCCGGAGCGAAGCTGAGGTCCTGCAGTGCTCTGCGGAGCCGAGAGTGTCCGGAGAACAGCCGAGGAAGGCAGCGAACGAGCTGCGAACAACCCGAGAAAAGCCCCCGAAGCCGTCCGGGAAGCAGCCCCGCAAGTCCCGAACTAGCCCCGGAAGTCTCGAGTAGCCGAAATGGCCCCAAAGCCCTCCGGAAGGCAGCCAGGAAGTCCCCGAGCCGCCTGAGCCCGCAGCTTCTTAAAGGGGCAGTGCCCTCTCGAGAAAACTTTCTCATCCCATAAGATGGGCAAACCGTAACATGGAAGGGAATAATTCAATTAATCAGTTTACACCAAAAGCCTTCGGGCAGGTTTTTTTTCTTCAACCTGCCACAGGAGAGCAGAAACTTCTCACTGTTTTTAATAAAATATATCAGTCAGATTAGAGAATTGTAATATTTATTTTTTGATTGATTTATGTAATTTTTTAAGAACTGAAGAATGTAGTTTTACTTATCCTGAACTATCTGTAAACTGAGATCCATTTAAATACTTTCTTTTGTATTTTGATGTGGGGATTTGAACTTGTATATTCCAGGAGTTGAATGTTCCTTGGTGGAACTGTTATTTACTCTCCTTACAGCAGTCATAGGTTGCACAAAGACCTCTAGGTGAATTCTAGCATTTGTGCTAACAAAATATAGTTGTAGCTGCAGAAATATGTCATGAGTAATTAATTCCCTTTCACAAATAACAAAAATGTTATTTTAATTCAAAAAAGAAAATGAAATAGTAGTACGTTTTTTATGAACTACTAATTTGTAAAGGTTACCTCTTCATGGGACTCGTAGTTCAGAAAGAAGTCCATCTCCCAATTACCCTCACTTACAGTCTGATGCACCATGCGGTGTGCTTCCAGAGTACAAAAGCTGAGTTCCTTATGGATGAAAATAACACAGAAGATTGATTCCAGGGGCTTATCTAATGGACACCAGCTGCTGACAAACATCCATTTCATAGGACCAAATAGAGTGTTTAAAGTAAGTCTCAAACATGGATAATGTGGATAGCATCTCCTCAGTACCTGTTGTTTTGCTAGACTAAGTGGCTTCTGTTGTGCTTGCTGATGCATAGTTATACAAAAGCATATTCTATATATTTCAGTAGATGTTCCTGTGTCTCAGATAATTTTTTTACCCTAGTGAATTATGAGTTCTCCTTTTTAATTGTCTTATTAAGGAATTCCACTCCATCTGGAGTTTGTTGTTAGTCATGACATCATTAACCACTTAAAGATGATTGTTTTAAAATGTCTTATGTGTGTATGCAAGGTATTGTGTATAACAATGGTGCCATATGAATAACAAATATACCTGATAATTTGTTCACTATTTCATCTCAGATTAAAATTACCCATTTTTTCTCAAATGGATAGAATACAGGAGATATTGAAAATGTTTAAGATATTCTGTGACAGTGTTCAGTTTTAAAATAATAATTAATGAGAAATAGTTTTTATAGGATGGGGTATCTTGACATAACAAAATGTGTCTGCATTTCAGTTTAGAAAACGAAGTGCAAATAAATATTTATTATACATAGTAGTCATTTTTTTTCCGTAGGTCATAGCACTACTTTTAGGGTAGACGTTATACGTGTGAAAGACAAGGTGTCCTTTATTGTTCAGAGTCTCCCAAGTGTAGCACAAGACAAAAAGTACTTTAATAGATATTGGAGGGAGACAAGGAAACAATGAAACTGGTCAGTCCAATACGAAGTAACATCAATATGTCACCAGCATAGAAATGGCTTTTGCAGATAAAAGAGGCTTCAAAAAAAAAGGATTTGAGGGGGCATTTGACCCAGATTGGCTGTGCTGAAGAAGATGATGATGATCACCAGCCTAATTAAACAGTATCTAGGGAATTACCAAGAAACTTGAGAAGCAAAGAAGGCATCAGCTTGGGAAGCAGTGTCGAAGAAGCATTAAAGTCTGTAATGGGGTTGGGGAAGACCCCTTGGAACAAGAGCAGGAGCAGTGACCCTGGTTGGAAACTTCCAGGCATCACCCAATGGCATTCCCAGCAGCCAGGCCCAGCAGTTCCCTGTGGAGCAAGGGAGGAACCTGCATCCCCGTGGGGCAACGGAGGAGCCTGCACCCAGCCAGGCACCACAGTGCATGGGTGGCATGGGAGGAAGTCTCCTCTGGGTTCATGTGGGGCCATGTGGGGCACCTGCCCACGTCAGTGCCTTCACGGGGTGCTGGAAGTGGCAGGGGTTCACGCACAGTAGGAGCGCTCACGTCTCTACAGGAGGGTTTGCATATGGGAAACATTCACTCACATACTGGGGGGTGGGAGGGTGGTAACCCATGCTGCTGGGATGTGAAGGGGTGCATAATGCCTGAGAGGGGCATAGAGTAACAGAAAGGTATTTGGAAATTTGTAGGTGTATATCAACATTTTCCCAGTGTCTGGGATTGTGGTTTATTGGTTGCATTGCTGATGTTGATCCTAAATGTATGGTTCACTGATAGCCAGCTAATTTTCTGTCATTTATAATCCTGTAAACCTCTGTAATCCTGATTTGATTTAAACTATGTGAGTTGAACAGTTTTCTCTATGACAACAATGAGGTAGCTTTGTGGGTGGTTATTTGTAGTGGTTTTGTTGTGGGTGGTATATGTGTGGGTGGTTTTGTTATGTGGCTTTGAGGTAGCTTAGAGTGGTAGATAGTGCAGAGGAGTTTGTTTATAAATGGGTAATATAATTGGTATAACCAATGGGTAATAAAAGTTCGTATCATGAGCCATACAGACATAGTGGTTGACCTTTCCACACTTTGTGACAGATTATGGGGAAGAAGAGAGACAATGAAAGTAAACAAAAATATACTCCGTATGATAAGTGAATGAAAGATGGTTGAGAGATATAGAGAAGCCAAATATTTCAAGTTTATGAAAGCTACTTTTTCTAATATTATAGCATTTGAATGGAAAACTGAAACCATTAAAACGAACATTTTTCATTTTCACTTCATTTTTTCATTCATTGAAAGCTGTGTTTTTCTGAAAAGGAAGGGTTTTGTTGAAAAGTATCTAACCAGCTCTAATATTGTCAGGATAATTGGTTTGCTACGGGTTTAAGAGTTTTCATGTGTATAGTGGATTGTTCTTTTCCTTATTGGGTTTGCCAGCAAGACACACAAACCCATCAACATTTCGCCTAAGTTTTAACACAGTACTGCTGAATACTTCAATGTATGTTAATTAATTATAAAATCTGCATAGCTAGTAGTCCCTGAAAATTATGCCAAAATCATTCCCAAAGGTTCTTAAATTCTAAGACTGTAACAGTTTCAATTTTCTAGTTTAGGTTTTAGCTTGCTATATTAAAATGCATTCTGTTTTTCTCCATAGTTGTTCTTTTTGTAGGCAGCACTGAGACATTTTGCTTTAAATCACAGGATTATATTCCTAAATCTAGGCTTTCCTGAATTTTCCTGAAGGTTACTTTCAATTAAGTGAGTGCCCTGCAGCTATGTGTAATTTTGGCTGACTATTAATCATAATGATGATAAGCAGTTGATAGAAATTATCTCATATGAGTCTTCTGTTGGCTTCAGTCACACCCAAATGTTTAGGGCTGCATTCTAGAGGGAGAAATTTCCCTTTGTATCCATTTATTTGTCCATTCATCAAGCTGAGATGTGTTAAAAATATTCTGAACTTTTTTTCAAGATGAGACTATAGCCAAGATTTTGATTTTTATGACAGTCACTATCCAGATATCAAATTTGTACATAATATTCCAACTTAAATTTTCTCACAGATCAGAATCTGTGAAAGTTTTCTTGTCTGTGTTATTTGTTGAATTTCTAAGTTGGTCACTAGTCTTTTTCTCGATTTCAGAGCTATGCCGTACACAAGAGAACTATAACCAGTAGGATCAGAGAGAGATCTAAGAGCATCTTCCACTTACTAAAAAGCAAAGCAAACCAAAACACCCTCTGTGACACCACAGATGTAGTCAAAGTTGCACATAAATACTACTTATCACACATAGGCCTACGTTCCCAGGGAATCTTTGTGTTCAAGGATGCTGTGTCCTACTTGACTGTCACGTGCCAGACAGCTGTGTTTTAATTCCTGATAGTTACCAGACAGTACATGTTCATCTCCTGATTCCCTTAACGACAAGTGTTGGATCAGGAGGAACAGGATCTGTAAGGGTGCACCCTGCAATCTTTCTGTTACCTTGGGTTACTAAATTTGGAATGGGGCATTATCAGGACCCTAGCACTATGGATTTACGGTTTGGTTTGAGTGAGGAACAGCTCATACATTAAATCTATTATTTTGAAGTGTGTACAACAAGTAGTATTAAGTCCTGTTTCAGGGTGATCCAAAACCAGAGCGTGGTAACCTGCTTTACTTGTTAAAACCTTAGGTCTTTGTTTCTCACAGCTGAGCAGTATGGTGCTACAAGGTACCTCTAGGGAGCAAGTCAGATTTTTCACCCCTGCTTCTTGTTAAGACTCTTACTGAAAACACAGGGTAAATATTTATAGATCACATTTTGAGAAACACTGAAAACTGTAACTTTCTTACAGATGTAAACCTTCTTCCGAGGAATTTCATTTAAAATAATGCTAATCACGGAATCTTTACTTATGTCACTGGTGGACCAAGGCTGGCCAATAACGGGACAAACTTTCTCTTTCTAATTAGCCCCCTTCCGTTCCAGGAGAAAGGGTTAAGAAAAGAGATAAGAAGAAAAGAAAAAGTTTGTGAGGCCTCTGTTAAGTTTAGGAAACTAAAACAGTTTTAATAACAATAGAAACATGTTATGTACACAAAACCCAGAAATTAACAAGTTTATACAGGATTAGAACTGGTGCAGCGAGGTAGGGGTGTGTGAGGGAAGCATTCAAACCACGGTTAAAGAAACAGGAGGGATAAAAAGCTACCAGTCAGTTCAATGGCGGCAGCATGTGGCGCGGCTGGGCGGTGAGCGAGGTGGAGTGGTGGTCATCTACCCGCAGGACCGGGCTGGCAAAATGATGGCAGGAGTTGAGGCAGGAACACGCGGCAGCGGCTGGGCCATGGAACAAAGTGATGTTGGCGGTTGCAGCAGTTGGGACAGTGGCAGCACAGGGCAGCCCTGGGGCGGAGTGGTGGTGAGAAAAGTGGCAGTGCCGAGGTGCAGTGGCACAGGTTAGCCCTGGGACGGAGCGACAGTAGAGATCGCAGCAGGCAGCAGTGCTGAGTGGCAGGGAGAACAACCCCCCTTTCTCCACGCAGATCCAAGCGTGGGCGAAAAGGGGGGCGCGATTTCATCTCCGCACCGCCAAAATCTCCACAACCAGTGAGATGCGCTGATGTACATAGGAGGAGTACATCACTGGCTCTTTGATATGTCCATCAAAAACAAACCAACCCTGTGTATCTTAAACCAGAACAACTTATGAAATTGAGAACAAGGTTTTTTAATTGAGTTGTGCCCCATTTTACTTTCTTGTCTCAATTCCTTTGTCTTTGGGACACCCCTTTGTCAAACACTTATATTTATAATACTTTCTGACCAGTAAATTATTATAAATGTGTGGATTTCATATATGTTTGCTTCCATGTGAAAATGCACTTCTTCCTTCATATCTATGTAATGCTGACTAGGTGTTCTGTTTATGTACTGAAACAGTTAACTACTTCAGCACAGGCACTGAATTAGAATCTTTCTTTGTAAGAACTATCAAGATGATGAGATGAATGTTATTTGGAGAGACCGTGAGAAAGGAGTTATTTCCTAAGTTACTTTTTCATTGTCTCATTTCCTACACAGTTTGACAAGACTTCATGTCATTTGCTTAATGGGGTATAGATCAGAACTTCCCTGACTTAAAGAAAGTACAGATTACTGAACACTAGATTTTGCCCAGGCTTCTGATGTACAATTTAATTGCTTATTTTCTGGTCTTTCCTTGAAAAGTTTTAGCTGTCAGGAATGCTGCCTGTTATTTTTCGATTGAGTAGTTGAGTATTTGAGTTTTCAAAGCCAATTAATAGATGAAGAATGGTGGATTTATATCTATAATTATAGTGGAGATAAAATTTTGTTAAAAAATTTTCTATGGAACACAGTCCATGAGAACATAATTTTCCATGGAATATGATAATTTTGTTGCTATATTGTATGTTGTAAAACATGTTCCTTGGTAACACGCAAACAACAGCAATTCATTTTGAAGTTTATTTTATGCTACACATTCCTAAATTAAAACAACTGTACTAGAAGAAATATTTGGATCAATCAAAAGTTAATTAAATGCCAAAGCTTTTATGAAAATTTGTAATCTCAGATTTTCCAAGCATTCCAACTTCTATACGATTTAACATTCTTATTTAAAATTTACATTTAATTACATGAGTTGTTTGACCATATCTCTTATACCTCTTGATAAAGTGTATGAATAATTCATAAATTTATCTCTGAAAGTCACAGGAATGATGTAAATTGTAGCATATTTCCTTAGTAGATACTGATGTGAGCTTTAAGTTTAACATACTGATTTGATTACTCTGTTGAAAGGGGAGAAAATATAATTTATAATTTTATGTTAAAAATGTCCACTTGCTTCAATCTATCATGTATTTAAATTCTTTTTGACCTGTAGCCTCATTTACGTTATGTAATTCTCACTGAATTTCTGTAATGATACTATGGTTGCATCAGCTAAAATTGACCACCTGACATTAATGACATTACTGTTAAAAATAAATCTTTTAGAAAAAGTACTCAGATACATTTTATTATACATATCATATATCATATATGACTTATACACATAGTATTTTCAGTTGGTTATTACCAACATAAGAACTAGCCCTGTAGCACTTTCACTGTAATGTATTCTATTTTGCATCTGAACTTCACAGATTTTAAAAAACCTGAAGTACTATTACCCTTGTAAACTACTCATAAAGATTTTGTGACATTAGTTTTTTGGTTGGCTATTTTTTCCACTCCTGATCTTCCTCAACTCTTCTGCAAAGAAATGTAATGCCACCCCATCAAGACAGGTGACATTATGTCTTTTTGTAAAATATGTGTATATATGTATCTTGGTTCACCTTACAAATATTAACCTAGTTTAAAGCACAAACTTGAATCCATTGTCTGGAAGAAATAAAAAATGGAACAGGAAATAGTGCAGTTTAGAATGAATAATATGACTTCTTAAAGGAACAATGCAGGAGTGGAGAAAAGAGATAACAGGGATTTGGTTCAACTGACTGGCAAAGTTTGTACTTTTTATTCCTGAATTCAGAATTTAACTGTATCCTAAATTACCTAAGTCATTAGGTGACACTGAGGGCGTGAAGGTTTTTGATACTTGGCAAGGAGAATCAACAACAGGTGTGACGTATCAAGGCAAAAACACACTGTATTTGAGTCTTTGGTTTGCATCACAAAAATCTTCCTGGTTTTTTTTTTTTTTTTTTTGAACAAAAACAACCTTTCAAATCCTATCCTAGATCATAAACATTTGAGCCATAAAGACTAAACTTAAAAAAAAAAAAAATCGCTTGCACTTTTCTGTGACATTTAATGGTTAGATCTTCAGGAGTGAAATCAATTTTTTTGAAACAGAAGAAATTTTATTTTTCTTGAGATGAGGAAAAGGAAGAGAGGGAAAGAGTAAAAGTTCATTTTTCCATTTTAGGAAGTGTGAAAAGGACCAGATATGTGAGAAATTTAATCTCTGAAGGAAAAGTTGATGCCATCTTTATTTAATCTAGAAAATAATAGAAGAGCAACATGAAAATAATTTCCAGTTATGTAAAAGAGGAAGCAAAAGAAAGCAATTTTTTGTCTTTTAATTTATCCACTGTGTATAAGACAAGAAATACTGTGTTATATACAGATAAGATTTGTTATTAGGTATACTGGTTTTGGATGTGATAGAGTTAATTTTCTTCATAGCACTTTGTGTGGTGCTCTACTTCGCATTTGTGACCAAAACAAAGTTGATAAGACACCTATGTTTGAACAGTACTTGCACAGTGTCAAGGGCTCTTCTATTGCTCACACTGTCCCACCAATGAGTACATTGAGGGTGTGCAAGAAGTTAGGAGAGGACACAGCCAGGACAGCTGACCCAAGATGACCAAAGGGATATCCCATAGAATGTGATGTCATGCTCAGCATTAAAAGGTGCAAGGAAGAAGGAAAGGAGGGCCTTTGAAGTTACAGCATTTGTCTTCCCAAGTCACCATTACGCATGATAAAACCCTACTTTCCCGGAAATGGCTGAACACCTGCCTGCTGATGGCAAGTAGTGAAGGAATTCCTTGTTTAGCTTTGCTTGTGGATGCAGCTTTTGCCTTCCTTATTAAACCGTCTTTCTACCCCACGAATTCTATCTCTCATTCCATTGCAGGACAATGAGCAAGCTACTGTTTGGGGCTTATGAAGGGTTAAACACAACATAAGGAAATTTTTCCAACAAGGATAATTGATCCATAAAGTACATTACTAAAGAGGTTATATACTTTTTTGACATTATACTTTTTAAAGATGCAACATTAAGATACAGGAGGACTCAGAGGTGTATGGTAGGTCCAAACCCATTATGGACTATATTGTATCTCAAGATCTTCTATCTTCTCTTCCATGACTCTATGATCACAGGTGACAGGCAAAATCATCCAAACAGCAGTTTATGAAGCAGTATGAATTCTATCAATTCCACTTCTTGGCAAGCTTAAAAAGCTTTTCTATATTTTCTAGACATGAGAGGATATCTTAATCCATATTTGGCTTATGCAAAATGTCGAGGTTCAGGTTTGAAGATGAAGAATGAAGAACTTGCAATTCCCTTCCTTTTTTTTGACAATTGATGGAAAATTTCAAAACACTTTATTTTAGTCTAGAAATAATGCAATTTTAAAGAGAAGATTTGTTACAAATTATTGTCTTTAGGAGCTGACAGCTGCAATTGAGCCATAACACACACACACACAAAAATCTGTGATAATGCATAGATAATACATGATAATACAACCTCAAAAACATATTTTTAAAAACCTGTCTTTCTGCAGTGGAAAGAACTGGCCACAAGATTTATTGAAGATACAGGAAGAGTCTAACAAATTTTGAACTAAGCAATATGGATCATTTTCTGAAAAGCTGTTAAGGAAAATTAAAAAAAAGTCCCACTGATGATTCATTCACATTTTTACTAAGTCTAGAGCTTGTGTATCTTTGGCAAATGACTCATGACATTGTACCGTCCTAGTTTTAGTACAAGAAAGTTTAACTTCTTTTTTATAGTTGAGACACTAATTAATTGACATTTTCTGATCATTTGCTTTAGGAAATATTTTTCACAGCATATCGCAATTGCACTGAAGTTTTCTGCTTGGGAAATGATTTTGTTACTTTTAAATTGCTTAAGAATATCAGTCATTAATGTTTGTGTGGCATTAGTAGCTCAGAAAAGCTCATATCTACTCTAAATATTTGAACCTAATACACAGGAATGAATTTTATTTTCTAGTATCAACTCTGGTTGTTTCAAGATGCTACAGCAGCTGAACCATAGTCATCACTCAGATCCAAAAGCACAGAGAGAAGATAACACTGTGCAGTTTGAATCTGAGAAACACTTAGGAGGAAGCTATTGTCCCAGCTGAGTACTCTAATGGCTGTTACTGACTCAGTTAGTGATTCAAGTTCCAGATGTAGCTTGTTCAAAGCCAGATCAAGAAGTACTTCATAGGCTGCATTATGTGCTATATACATACTTTACAACCCCAAAACTAGATTCTTATGTTTCAGATGACATACAGCATAGTTAAAGGCTATAAACATATTGCTATAGATAAAAGCCACGCAGCACTGAGCAATAAAAATACAAATTAGGTGGATTTAGGTGCATATGTCCAACAGAGAAATCAAAAACCTTCCAAAAATGGAAAGCAGCACTTCAAATGAAAACTCATCTTAACGGTTCTTTTTTTCCCCTCCTATTTTCTGTTTTAGACTTGGTGAATATGTTCTCCATAGCCATCTAAGAGTTTCAGCCATGACTGTTAATTCCTTCAGGAGTCAGAAAGCAGAGAGAAGTAATAGATATGAGGCCCTGCAAATTGAGTCAACTAATTACAAGAAAGATGACTCATCAAGAGTGGAAGCATTGATGAGGATTAGTCAAAACAAGCCCAACTTGAGAACGCCTTCCACAAAGAAAAAGAGATGGGGCGTTGTCATAGGTGACTCTCTTCTGAAGGGAACAAAAGGCCCAATATGCAGACCTGACCCACTGCACAGGGAAATCTGCTACCTGCCTGGGGTCTGAGTTAGAGATGTGGTAAGGAAGCTTCCCACTCTTATACAACCTGCAGATTATTACCCGTTATTGACTTTTCAGCTAGGCAGTGATGAAATTCTCCACGCAAGAAGCCTGAGCAGAAGCAAAAAAGATTTCAGGGCCCTCGGGTGACTGGTCAAGGGTTCAGGAGCACAAATGGTGTTCTCCTCAATCCCCTTAGTGGCAGGAACTGAGGAGGGAAGAAACAGTAAGACCCACCGGGTCAATACCTGGCTCCAAGCCTGGTGTCACCAGCAGGACTTTGGGTTCTTTGATCGTGGGCTGATTTATACCACACCAGGTTTGCTGACATCTGATGGGGTACACCTATCTCAAAAGGGGAGAAGGATCCTTGCACAGGAGTTGTCAGGGCTCGTTGATAGGGCTTTAAACTAGATTTGAGGGGGAAAATGTATAGAGTCTGGTTTGCTGGGACTAAATCTAAGAGCTGCACACCAGTGTTAATCGGACAGCATTCCAGCAAGCTACTTGAGTATGCTGCACCAGTGGAGATTGAGGGCAATGTGTTTGGTGATAGGATAGCCACAATGGTCACTGGTGTGCCAGGAGTCAAGGCAGCGACAGGGAAAGGTCAAGCAGGAGTTAAGCCTTCTCCCTGCAAGGAAAAGGTGAAGCGATCACTAGCCCAGTTGAAGTGCTTCTACACCAATGCATGCAGCATGGGCAACAAACAGGAAGAGCTGGAAGCCATTGTGCAAAAGGAAAACTATGATATAGTTGCCATCACGGAGACCTGGTGGGATGATACACACAGCTGGAGTGCTGCACTGGACAGCTACAAGCTCTTAAGGAGAGATAGACCCGGCAGGAGAGGAGGGGAGTGGCTCTGTATGTTAGAGAAGGTTTTGATTGTCTGGAGATCAACAATGGTGATGAAAGGGTGGAGTGCTTATGGATCAAAATGAGGGGGAAGACCAACAAGGCAGACGTCACAGTGGGAGTCAGCTATAGACCACCCACCCAGGAAGAAGATGCAGACGAAATATTCTACAAACAATTAGGAGAAGTCTCAAGATCACAGCCACTTGTTCTTGTGGGTGACTTCAATCTACCAGATATCTGCTGGAAATTCCATACAGCAGTGAGGAAACAGTGCAGGAGGTTCCTAGAGTGTGTGGAAGACAACTTCCTGGCACAGCTGGTGAGGGAACCAACCAGGGAAGACTCCCTGCTGAATCTGTTGTTCAGCAACAGAGAAGGACTTGTGAATGATGTGAAGGTTGGAGGCTGTCTTGGACATAGTGACCATGAGATAATAGAATTTTCAGTTCTAGAAGCAGTAGGGAGGGGGGTCAGCAGAACTGCTGCCTTGGACTTGCAGAGGGCAGACTTTAACCTTTTCAGGAGACTAGTTGGCAGGGTCCGTTGGGAGGCAGTCTTGAAGGGCAAACGGGTCCAGGAAGGCTGGACAATTCTCAAGAAGGAAATCTTCAAAGTCCAGGAGCAAACTATCCCGGTGAGCTGCAAGACGAGCTGGAAGGGCGGAAGACTGGCCTGGCTGAACAGAGAGCTCTGGCTAGAGCTCAGGAAGAAAAAGAAAGTCTGTGACCTATTGAAGAAGGGGCAAGTCACTCACAAAAACCACAAGGATTCTGTGAGACAATGCAGGGAGAAGATTAGAAAGGCGAAAGCCCAGCTAGAGCTTAATCTGGCTGCTAACATAAAAGACAATAAAAAAAGTTTCTATAAATAACTTAATAGCAAAAGGAGGGTTAAGGAGACTCTCCATCCCTTGCTAAATGCAATGGGAGAAATAGAGACTACAGATGAAGAGAAGGCTGAGGTACTCAATGCCTTCTTTGCCTCAGTCTTTAATGGTCAAACCAACTCACTGGAAGCATGGGCTCTAGAACCAAATGGTGGGGATGGAGAGCATTATCAAAGTTCCATCCAAGAGGAAACAGTAAGTGAACTGCTACATAGCTTAAAAGTGGAGAAGTCTATGGGGCCGGATGAGATCCACCCAAGAGTTCTGAGGGAGCTGGCGGAAGTGATTGCCAAGCCACTTCCCATCATTTACCAACAATCTTGGCTAACAGGGGAGGTACCAGCTGACTGGAGGTTGGCAAATGTGATGCTGATCTACAAGAAAGGCCAGAAGGAGGACCCAGGGAACTACAGGCCTGTCAGTCTGACCTCAGTGCCGGGGAAACTCATGGAGTAGATCATCCTGAGTGTCATCGTGCAGCATGTACAGGATAGTGAGGTGATCAGACCCAGTCAACGTGGATTTATGAAGGGAAGGTCCTGTTTAACCAACCTGATCTCCTTCTACACCAAAGTGACCTGTTTGGTAGATGAGGGAAGAGCTGTGGATGTTGTTTACCTGGATTTTAGCAAGGCCTTTGACACCATTTCTCACAACATTCTTCTGCAGAAACTGGCTGCCTATGGCCTGGACAGGTGTGCATTTCACTGAATCAAAAACTGGCTGGATGGCCAGGCCCAGAGAGGGGTGGTGAATGGAGTTAAATGCAGCTGGTGGCCGGTCACCACTGGTGTTCCTCAGTGCTTGGTATGAGGGCCTGTCCTCTGCAACATCTTTATCAATGATCTGGATAAGGGGATTGAGTGCACCCTCAGCAAGTTCACAAATGACACTAAGTTGGGAGGAAGTGTTGATCTGCCTGAGGGTCAGGAGGCTCTACAGAGGGATCTGGACAGGCCGAGTCGATGGACTGAGGCCAATGGTATGAAATTCAACAAGACCAAGTGCTGGGTCCTGCACTTGCACCACAACAACCCCCTGCAACTTTACAGGCTTGGGGAAGAGTGGCTGGAGAGCTGCCCAGCAAAAAAGGACCTGGGGGTGTTGGTTGACAGCTGATTGAACATGAGCCAGCAGTGTGCCCAGGCGGCCAAGAAAGCCAATGGCATCCTGGTTTGTATCAGAAATAGTGTGACCACCAGGAGGATGGAAGTGATTGTTCCCCTGTACTCAGCACTGGTGAGGCCACACCTTGAGTACTGTGTCCAGTTTGGGGCCCCTCACTTCAGGAAGGATGTTGGGGTGCTGGAGCGGGTTCAGAGAAGGGCAAAGAAACTAGTGAAGGGTTTAGAGAACTTGTCTTATGAGAGGCGGCTGAGGGAACTGGGAATGTTTAGTCTGGAGAAGAGGAGGCTGAGGGGAGACCCTATCGCTCTCTACAACTACCTGAAGGGAGGTTGTAGGGAGGTGGGGGTTGGTCTCTTCTCCCATGTTATGAATGACAGGAGGAGAGGGAATGGCCTTAAGTTGCATCAGGGGAATGGTTGGATATCAGGAAAAATTTCTTTACACAGAGGGTTGTTGAGCATTGGAACAGGCTGTCTAGGGAGGTGGTGGAGTCCCCATCCCTGGAGGCGTTTAAAAGCCGTGTGGATGTGATGCTGAGGGACATGGTTTAGGGACCCTGGCAGTGCAGGGTGAAAGGTTGGACTCAATGATCTTAAAGGTCTCTTCCAATCAGATGATGCTGTGATTCTGTGATTATTTGAAGGAAAGGATGGCAGAAGTATAACAGCAATCTGTGGAGCCCTAATGTGAACAGGGGCCAAAATAATCCGCATTGGAGTCATAGGATAGGAGGCATCAAGTTGGGAAATGGATCTCCATGTTACAGTGCTTCAGGCTGCTACTGGACTCCTGTCCTTCCTAACACAGATACAGAAAATACAGAGGCACTGGGTTTGCAACCACAGTCTTGAGATCAGCCCAGTCCCATTATCCTCTCCAGCCAGCTGCCTTCTCCCACACCCAGGATGGAGTACTAGCACCACTCAGAGCCTGTGGTCAGTATGTGGACAGCATATGTGCTCAGTACAGCCCTACACATTTCCTGAGCAATCAAAGATTCTCTGGTGTAATGTTATGTGTGTGAGAAATGCCGGCAGCTTGTCAGGGAGATAGGGGCCGGTCAGTTCCTCCATAAATTCTTGTTTTCTGTGAAGCCCTTTTGACCAAATTTTGTCCTCTGCAGTGCGTTTGTACTGACAACCCCCTTCTTAAAGTGGTATTAGCCAACTTCAAAGAACAATAGCCATGGATTTCCAGATTTTCCATGGACATGTTTGTTTCCCAACTAGTTGCTTAAAGTCTGTGCTGAGGGCCTTTTTGATTTTTCTGCACCACTGTTCACTTCACAGCTATGCAGCACTAGAGCCAGCAAACCTGCAGCTGTGACAAGAGAAGGGCAAGACTGTTTCACAATTTGAAATCAGTTCCTGCAATTGCCATGGCTCCAATTCCAATTTTGTTAGAAACTAAATCTTTAGAAAGGCACATCATAACCAAGAAAGCCAGCATGAATCCAAACTTAATAACATTTCTAAATCCATACCCTCTCTGATCCACCTTTCTCAATTCGCTCACGAAAACAATCTAACACCAGAGTGCCTTAGAGAGTGGAAAAGAAGACAAGACTGAGAAAATTATGATGTACACTTTTGCATTTTGTCTTTTGCCTTTTGACAGTGAAATACTTTGCTGGTACATAGTTCCTTTCATATTCATATTTTGCTTTTCCAACAAATTTGTAATATATCTTCAAGAAGAGCAGCATATCAAACAGGGAAAAAAGATTGCTCTATCCTCATGCCAAGTCTGAGAGAAAGGAAGGGGACATTTTTTCTTTCTCTGGTACATGTCTAATGGCACATATAATGTTATATATTAGAACCACTACAGTTATTTACGGTCTCTGGTATCCTATTTGCAGTATCTCGCTTGTGGGTCTGATTGGACACTAAATTTAGATCATTCTCCTTGCAGCTTCCTAAGGAGGGGAAGTGGAGAGGGAGGTGCTGATCTCTTCTCCCTGGCATCCAGTGACAGGTCGTGTGGGAATGCTTCAAAGCTGTGTATGGAGAGTTTCGGACTTGATATTAGGAAATATTTCTTTACTGAGACAGCGTTAAAACACTGGAATATGATACTTACAGAGATGGCTGATGCTTCATGCCTGTCTAAGAGGCACTTGGACAATGCCCTTAATAATATGCTTTAACTTTTGGTCAGACCTGATGTGGTCAGGTAGTTGGACTAAATGGCTGTTGTAGGTCCTTTTCAACTGAAAATTCTATTCTATTCTATTCTATTCTATTCTATTCTATTCTATTCTATTCTATTCTATTCTATTCTATTCTATTCTATTCTATTCTATTCTATTCTATTCTATTCTATTCTATTCTATTCTATTCTATTCTATTCTATTCCAGTCCAGTCCAGTCCATTCCAGTCCATTCTATTCTACTCTATTCTATTCTACTCTATTCTACTCTACTTTACTCTACTCTACTCTACTCTACTCTACTCTACTCTACTCTACTCTACTCTACTCTACTCTACTCTACTCTACTCTACTCTACTCTACTCTACTCTACTCTACTCTACTCTACTCTACTCTACTCTGCTCTACTCTGCTCTACTCTGCTCTAATCTATTTTACTGTATTCTATTCTATTCTCTATTCTTCTCACCAGTTTGTGAACAGTGTGAAATGTTTTTCTCTAAATGTCATTACAATCCCACATAAATCAAGACAAGTGGTAACCTTAAACCACTATAGATTATGCTGCATTCATCTAGTAGTGTCAGCATGAAAGCATTGTAAACTCTCTTTCACGGGCACCCACTTGCCGTGGGGAAAGAGCTTGCGTGCCCTTGCGAAGTTGAGAGCTATGCTGGTGGTGGCATATGCCTCCGGTAGGGTCTCCCAAGCCTGACAGGTCTCAACTGAAGGGTCAGACAAAGTGTGTCCACGGGCAGAATGGGCTCACTAGCCTTCGGGCTACCATCCTAGGAGAAGGACAACTCTAACTCCAAACCCGGGCAGAGGGAGCTCGTTTAGCCCTGTAAGGCCATCCATCTAAGAGAAGGATACTCTAACCAAACCTACGACCTGAGGACTTCGCTGTCACCGTCCAAGCTCGCTAGGCCCTGGCAGATGAACCTCAGGTGTAAAGGGTGGGGCCAGTCTCGCGCACGCTGCGCCTCACCTAAAAAAAATATCCACCGCACAGGCTTGAAGGGTGTACTCACGTTTGCAAAGCCCTGTAGCGACAGGCAAGGGACGAAACGGCAGGTGGAAAGATGTCACTGGAAGCCGCAGACCCAACCCTGCATGCAGGCGGTTCAGGACATTGGTCGCTTGAGACTGACCCAGGAGATGACAGTCTTGTTCGGCAGCATCCTGAATGACCAAGCAGCCTTTTTCAAGGAGAGCACTGCTTGCTCCACATGGAGAGGGGCCTAGAAAAGGTGGCCTAACCAAAGCTCATCTCCCCTTCCAATCTGGTTGGCTAGCCGCGGCCAACAGGCATCTTCTTTTGCGGTCAACCAAAGACAAAGAGACAAAGGCATACGCCTGCCTCCAAAGGTGTGTCCAGATTGATACTCGCATGTTGGAACATCAGAACCATGCTCGATACAGCAGACAGTGGACGTCCTGAACGCCGTTCTGCTATAATTGCTCACGAACTGTCACGACTCAACATCGACATTGCTGCTCTCAGTGAAGTTTGCCTTCATGAGGAAGGCAGCCTTAAAGAACATGGTGCCGGCTACACACTGTATTGGTCAGGCAAACCCAAAACCGAAAGTCATCATTCCGGAGTTGGCTTCATGATTAAAAACTCCATCGCCTCTAAACTTGAAAATTTGCCAACAGGTCATTCCGATCGCATTATCTCCTTACGCCTCCCGCTGCACAACAAGCAACATGTTGTTCTCTTCAGCATATATGCCCCAACTCTCCAAGCTGACCCTACAGAAAAAGACAAATTCTACACCGATCTGCGCCGCCTTACTCAAAAGGTTCCTGCGGATGATAAGATCATAATCCTTGGTGACTTCAACGCCCGAGTAGGTAAGAACTCTGAAGCCTGGAAAGGAGTACTAGGCAAGCATGGAGTTGGAAACTGCAATGACAACGGTCGCCTCTTGCTAGAGTTTTGTGCTGAGCAGCAGCTTACCATCACCAACACTATCTTCCAGCAGAAAGACAGCCTGAAGACAACCTGGATGCATCCTCGATCTAAACACTGGCACCTCATTGACTATATCTTAGTGCGCCAGAGAAATGTTCGCGATGTCTGTCACACCCGAGTGATGCCTAGTGCAGAATGTCAAACAGACCACCGCCTTGTGCGCTGCAAACTTAACCTCCACTTTAAGCCCAAACCTAAGAGGGGCGGCATTCTGAGAAGGAGGCTCAAAGTTAACAATCTTCAAACAGCTGCAGTGAGAGACAGCTTCCAGGCAAACCTTCAAACTAGGCTTGAAGACCATCCCATAGACTCTTCTCCTGAAGCGCTTTGGCAACATATTAAAAATAGCATCCTGCAGTCCTCCGAAGAATTCTTAGGGTTCTCCACAAAGAAGAACAAAGACTGGTTTGATGAAAACAATCCAGAGATCCAGGAATTGCTGGCAAAGAAGAGATCTGCTCACCAAGCACACCTCGCTCAGCCATCTTGCCATGTAAGAAAAGCAGCCTTTCGTCTTGCATGCAGTAAACTCCAACAGAAACTTCGAGACATCCAGAACAAGTGGTGGCTCAACCTAGCAAAAAAGACTCAACTATGCGCAGATTTGGGTGACCACAGAGGATTCTATGAGGCTCTGAAAGCAGTGTACGGACCCACACACCAAGTTCAAAGCCCCCTACTCAGCGCAGATGGCCAAACGCTTCTCACAGATAAAACCTCCATCCTGAATCGATGGTCTGAACACTTTCAAACTCTCTTCAGTGCCAACCGTGTAGTCCAAGACTCAGGAATCCAGCTCATCCCAAAACAAACGGTGAAAAATGAATTGGATATAGCCCCTACTATGGGAGAGACCCTTAAGGCCATACAGCAGATGAAAACCGGCAAGGCAGCTGGGGTCGACGGAATCCCACCTGAAATCTGGAAACATGGAGGCCAAACGCTCCATGCTAAATTTCACGAGCTAGTTGTGCGCTGTTGGGAACAAGGCGAACTACCACCAGATCTCCGTGATGCAATCATCATCACCCTGTACAAGAAAAAAGGAGTAAAGTCAGACTGCTCAAACTACCGAGGCATAACTCTGCTCCCCATTGCTGGAAAAATTCTCGCAAGAATACTACTGAACAGATTGGTACCCGCTATCGCAGAAGAACTTCTACCTGAAAGTCAGTGTGGTTTCAGAGCCAACAGAAGTACCACAGACATGGTATTCGTTCTCAGACAACTGCAAGAGCAGTGTAGGGAACAGAACAAGGGTCTCTATGTAACTTGCGTTGATCTCACCAAAGCCTTTGACACTGTGAGCAGAAAAGGTCTGTGGCAGATCTTGGAACGATTAGGATGTCCCCCCAAGTTCCTCAAAATGATTATCCCGTTACATGAGGGGCAGCGCGGCCAAGTCAGATATGGCGATGCACTCTCTGAGCCCTTCCCAATAGCCAATGGTGTGAAACAAGGTTGCGTTCTCGCACCAACTTTATTCACAGTTTTCTTCAGCATGATGCTCCAAAGGGCCACGGCAGACCTCGAGGAACAAGACGGCATTTATATCCGATATCGTACCGATGGGAGCCTTTTCAGCCTAAGGCGACTGAAGGCCCACACCAAGACCCTGAATCACCTTGTCCGCGAGCTGCTTTTTGCTGACGATGCCGCCCTTGTTGCCCACACAGGAGCAGCTCTGCAGCGCTTAACATCCTGCTTTGCAGAGGCAGCTGAGCTTTTTGGGCTGGAAGTCAGCTTGAAGAAGACAGTAGTTCTCTACCAACCAGCACCACAAGATGATTACCATCATCCCCACATCACCATTGGCGAGTCAGAGCTTCAGCCAGTCCAGCAGTTCAGCTATCTGGGTAGCATCATCTCCTCAGATGCCACGATCGACAAAGAGATAGACAACAGAATAGCAAAGGCAAACAGAGCTTTTGGAAAACTCCATAAAAGAGTCTGGTGCAATAAACACCTGAAGAGAAGTACAAAGATCAGTGTCTACAGAGCCGTGGTACTGCCTACTCTTCTGTACGGGTCTGAATCATGGGTCATCTACCGCCACCATCTGCAACTCCTCGAACGCTTCCATCAGTGCTGCCTCCGCACAATCCTAAACATCCACTGGACTGACTACGTGACTAACGTTGCTGTCCTTGAACAGGCAGACGTCACCAGTATTGAGGCCATGTTGCTGAAAACGCAGCTGCGTTGGGCAGAGCACGTCTCCAGGATGGCGGATCACCGCCTCCCTAAGATCGTGTTCTATGGTGAACTTGCCACCGGCTGCCGCAAGAGAAGAGCTTCAAAGAGGAGATAGAAGGACTCCCTGAAACAACACCTCAGCCTAGGCCATATTGACCACCATCAGTGGTCCACCCTAGCCTCCAATCGGGAGATTTGGAGACACACCATACATAACGCTGCTGTCTCCTTTGAGAGCACGCGTAGAATCAGTCTCGAGGAGAAAAGACAGCGCAGAAAGAACCGTGCCTCGACTATACCACCCAAGGAGACCCTCTGGTGTGCTCTTTGCAACCGGTCTTGCCTATCCCGCATTGGCCTTTTCAGCCATCAACGCGCTTGCAATAAGCGTGGGCAAAGCCCTTCCCAAATCTTCGTCCGCGAAGCCAAGCCATGATGATGATTGTAAACTGCAATAATAAGAAAAAGTTTCAATATTTTGTTCACATGTTCATTAGTCATACTTGTTATATTTCAAGGCAGCAGTTAATCCAGAGACAGTATTACTCAGGGAATAGAAGAATGAATCACAAAATTTCTGAATGCTCTACCTCCTTTAATTTCTATCTTAACATACTCAGAAGTAAGATAATACCTGTTGAGTGACACTGGAATTGTTTTGGCATTGAAATATATTGCTTAAATCGAAAACATATACATTCTGCAAATCTTTAGTGAGTTGGGAGGCAAAGAAATTCTGAATAAGTTATTGAATTTTGTCCTTTTTTTATCAGAAGATAGTAATTTAATTGTGATCTAAAGAATTATTTGCTAGATATTTGACACTTGTAAATTTATGCATATTATGGAGCTATGATAACACTCTCAACCCAAATAGTTCTCCAGTTCACTTTAAGAAACAAAAGGTAACATCTGTATTTGTTTTTAGTAGAGCTGAACAGGAGATATTTTCTCTTTCTGTGAACAGATTTTAAACACTTTTATGTTGTCCACTGGTAGGAAACCAAGATTTCAGAATACTTCTGTGAAAAACCCTTCCAAGAAATCTTTCCTAGAATAGCTCAATATCTAGGGCACTGATGAGATTTATGGAAGCAGAATGGCTCCAGTTTGTATTATAATGATTCTTTGATTATCTATTCAAATTAAATAGATCTAATAGAAAAGCTTTTGAAAATGGAACTAGATTAGTGAATCACTTAAAAACTTGCAAGGCATTTGTGAAACTCTTTTCCAGTCTGTATTCTTCAATTCCATTCTTTTCCTCTATACCAAATAAGAATCTAGATACATGGCAACCCCAAAATCAGTCTGGTTTTAATCTGAAATTTTGCCCTGCTCCTACAAAACTCAAAATTTTTTTCTATCCATCAGAATCTTCCAATTAAAAAGATCACAGCAATTTTCAATAGGCCCTTGTTTCTACAGAGGATATATATATCAACTCATTCTAAACATAGATGTAAAGGTTTGCAAATCTGATGTTGGCAATTTTACCGATTCTGACTGCAGCAATCAATGCAGGCTGAAAAACTACCATGCATTCTAAATGGGTACTGTTCTGATTTTCTTGTGTGTTCCTGTTCTTGATGAGGAAGTCCTATTGAATTAATGTTAAACAAAGATGCACCCTAATCTTTTGAGATTTCTGATTAACCTTAATATCCAAAATCTAAGGTAAGTATCTAAGTTTTCTAAATAATTAAAAAGTTTTATATTATTATTGAACTTCAGATAACCTTTAGCAATCATTATGGTTACAATCCTGTAATTGAAGGACATGATGTCTGTTTGGGTCTTTGCTCTTTGAACAAGATATCCTGGGGCAAACTGTGAACTTACCTTGGTTAGTGTATAGATATTATGGACACAAGGATGGTTTCTCAGCATTTCACCACTTAAAGGTTTCTTCCTAAGTCTTGTTACTGTCCTACAGTTATTTTTCTGCTCTTCTTAATTCTCTTCACACTCAATAATACAGAATTTAAAAAGATTTAACTCAAAGTTTATAGTAAACCAAACAATAGAAACTCCATAACACCTTTTAAGTCCAGGATGGACCCATTAATATAGATGAAAACATAGGATGTTTGTAGTTAACTTTTAGCGAATCATGAAAGACATTATTTCCTCACAACATTGCATACATTCATGTTCCTCAAAGATTCATAGACCTATAGAGGCATAAAAAGCTTTTCTAAAACTCAGAGGCAGAGAATGATTCCTGACTTTTCTCAGGTTATTTCTTATCCTTACTCTGATGGTCGTTACTGGCTTGGAATTGTTGCAGATTTTGAAGTGAGTATGATCTCTCAGATAGCAGAGCAGCATAGTTGAACACCAGAGCCTTTTAATTATCCCTTCTCCTAAGGAATTGTCCATAACACAAAGAGGCACTTATCTTTAGATGGTTTTGTAGTCCAAGTCAGAGTATTTTTTTTCTGTATGGTCTTGGAATTTATAGATATTACTATGTATATATTTCATAATATGCATATACAGTGAATTTAGATCTGAATTCCTTGAAGTGCTAACAAAGCATTAATCATTATGATGTTTAGAGATGTAGTGCCTAAAAACTAGAGATTCACTTCCCAAAATGAAATACGTATTGTTGGCTTAGACACCCAGGTGTTTCGGTAGACTTAAGACTAAGATTTGCTCCCATATTGGGAAATAGCAGCAGTATATGGAGTGGGAAGGACATCTTAGTCAGGCAAAAGATAGCTGAAACTCCACTGAGGTCTCAGAGGACTATCTCGGTAAGTGATACTGAGAAATGATGCTTTTAGATTCTAATTCTTCGTCCCACAAATTATTTAGGGTCTTAAGTTTAGAAGAATTTAGTAAGTTAAGACCAACAAAAAAAAAAAAAAAAGGATCAGGAAAAACTCACTTATTAAGCTCAGGTATTTCAGACAGTCTAATATCTATGTTCTAAAACAGCAATGAATCATTCCAGTGTTTGAAGTGCTTTTAGTGTGTGATTACTAATTTACACCTCATTTCAGTTATTACTAAGACAGAGTTTGATTATCTGGAGTTTGGACACATGAGTCTTTCAATCTTCATTTATAATGATCTGGTTTTAGCAATAGAGTGGAGAGTAGATACTCTTTGATTGTTCCGTAATTTATTAGTTTGGGATTTGAGACATTACTTAGGTTTGTGAATCAAACTCTTACATTTAAGTGGCTTATAGTTTGCGTCACCAACTACATTGGCAGTTGTTCTTTACTATGGGATCACAAACGCCTTTGAGAGATAGGTCCTAGGAAGTTATTTCAGCAAGAATTGTATGCAGAAAGATTTTGCCTGAAATCTTAGTTGCCAGTTTACTCAAGACAGCTTAGCAGGGCTGGGGGTGCATGGGAGGGGAACAGCACTGAAACAGTATTACAAAGAATGGCTGAAGTTTCCTTTCCAAATACCTGGACAGTTAACTAAGAACAAAGCGGGAAAAAAAAAAAACAAAAAGGGAATTCAAAAAAACCAAATCACAACCACCCCAAAATTACTCTTGACTGCAAATTGTTAAGAAGAAGTATCATATAGTGTCCAAAAATACACTACAAGAACTGTTGAAGAAATCTGATTTTATGCGCAGCAAGGGATCTACTCCTAGCATCTTAAACTGATTGACAAAGTCTTGTGAGGCTCCATTCTGGACACAAATTAAATAAATAGATCCATGACTTGCATACAAAAATCTGGTTTAAACGCTTCTGTTGGAATGTGTTTGTTTGTTTGTTTGTTTATTTAAATGTGAGAGTGAGTATGAGCTTATATTTCCTATGAGGGCCTTTCTCCTTCTTAGTGGGAATATATTAGGAATAGTCTTGGAATTGGGATCTCAGATGTGTAAATAAGAAGAATCCTGATGTCTTTACTTTTGAGTATAGATAGCAATTTATATTTAAGTCACATCCTCCAAGGTGGGAGAATTTTTTGTGAAAGTTCTATAATAAAATTTTCAAGCTTTTTCTTATTTTCCTGCATAACTTGCTGAACTCAAGCTTTTAAAGTGAAATCTTTCATTTATAGATACAGATAGCATATTTTTAGTAAAATTAAAGTTGTAGAAGTGCTGCTATTCCACATACTTCTCTTCCAGGAAGAAAAATGACAAACCTCCTACACACAAGAGCAGATATTTTTTTTTCTTTAAATATTTCATACCCTTGCAAATCTAGCCTATTTTACATGTGTGCTTTTGTTGCAGTTTTGAAGAATAATTTTATAATAAGCCCTGAAATTAACTACATCTAGTCCATTTTACTCATAATAAAGGTATTAAATTAAAAGGGGCAGGGTCCTGACTCCTTTCCTCCTTCTCCTCATCAATGCTCCACCTCAGGCTCCTCTCTGGAATTCAGTGACAGTACAGTCACAAAGGTAATGAAGTAGTCTTTTGAGGTGGGAGTTTCCTCAGTACTTCAAGGCACTTCCATTGCAGATATTTTCTCCAAAGTGCATTGCTTGAAGAGAATGATCCATGGCCTCCATGTTGCCTTGAGGCATTTACCAGGGCAATGAGACCAGTCATTCAATTCCTAAGGCAAAATGGGATCTGCACCACTGTCAGTGGACCATGGATCACTTGATGTTGACCAATGGAGAGCTGTCAGGTCACAATATGGCAGCTTTGCTCCTTGCTTCCAGCTCCTGTATTGCACTGAAGACAGCTAGAAGTACATTAAATTCTTCTGTCCGACAGAGTTGTAAAGAGTTGCTGAAGTTACTGAGACAATCTCTGCATTACCAAGAGTTTTAATAACAATACAAAAAAGCAGCTTGCTATTTTAGGCACAAAAACATTGCTAAAAATACAGGCACAGAAACAGCTTTCCACGTTTATAATCTCATAATAGGGGAAGATGATTTTACAAGAGGTGTCATCTTCCTGGTACTTCATGGCTTGCACTTGGATGCAGAATTGGAAAATCCCTGAGAAGGAGTACTTTCCCGTTTTGAAACAGTGTAGGAAGACAGGTATTCAATTGATTGTTGTTTGGATGTTTGATATATTTTTATTCAATTTCTGGCAAAAATCCTGCAGCATGTTTGTGAAGGTAGTTTGGTTGTAGTGGCTTCTGGTTTGAGATGGTGTTCCTTGCTGTCCATATTGGAGAAAGCATGAAGCACTCCACTTTCTTCAATACACTCATAATTCTTGCAACTTTACATGAAGATAATGATAATGATTATGATTATAATTAAATCTCAAGCTTCAGCCAGCCACTAGAAGTGGGACAGTTTGTTTTCCATAGTAAACTGGAGACATTTATTACCTTCATGTCTCCCACATCAGTGATCGACTGCATTTGAAGACAAGACCTGTAAGAAATTAAAAATTACCAAAAGAGTTTAACTCAAATGAAGTAATTGCAATTAATATAACAAGAGTTTTCTACTGATATTACTTTCAGTAACTGAGATTTACGTTAATAATAATTAAAAAACAACTCCACAACTTTAAAGGAGATATATTCTATAGTGAAAGTTTTTGTTTATAAAAGCTACATGCATACCTTCACACTTGTTCAGAAAACATGCAATGCTGATCTGCTTGTATCATTACTGCTAAGTCAAGAAATGCAGATGGCCTAAGCCGCTGAAAGCACCTATCCCTGTGGCTGTGCTATAACCCTTAGCTGTGATTCTGTACAGAAAATGGGTCCTTTTTATGGTCACATAAAATGAGCATAACTACTCAAAGGTGAGCCTCAGCTGCATTTAATTTTTGCAGGGGGCGTCAAGGTTTGGTCCAGAAAGGTCCTGCTAGCCTGCCACAAAAACTACCATGTTCGTTATTCTCACCAATTCAAGAGAAAAGAAAAAGAGAGAGAGAAAAAACACAAACCTGAGGAATAAAGAATTGTGTACAGATGAAAAATGACAAATGCTCTCTATTAACCCTTCTCCCTCCCCAAAGGGGAAGAGAAAGGGAATAAGGGAGAGAGACTTATGAATTGGCAAAGAAAACTAAAACTGCTGTAACTAAAATAATAACAATAAAATTATATATATATAAATATATACAATACCAATACGAAACCCAACCCCCCTGATGGCAATCATGTTGCTGTCATGACTGATGTTGTGGGGCAGACACTGAGGAAGGCCCAGGCTGGACTCAATGACAGACAGGAATCAGATTCAGGAGCTGGATTGTGGAACTGGATTCAGGAATGCATGGATTGGGAACGAAGGCAGAATGGACAGAGTCCTCCTCAGACATCAGCCATTGAAGAAGAGAGCTTGACCCCTGTGATCCCTCAGCTTTGAATATGACGTAGATGGAATGGAACACCTTGTTGGTCTGTTGAGGGTCACCTGTCCTCTCTGCTCTTCCCTGCAGGTGCAGCCTCTTTCTTACTGCACCCTCACCATAGTACACAAGATTAGCAGTGACATTTGTCTCCACAGGAGCAAGTATAATCAAGATCCTTTCTGCACACCAATCCCTGGCAGTACCTGTAAACATCAAGCGCTGTCACTTCTAGAAGCAGACACTGCAAAAATATGCCATTAACTTCAGACAGTGCAGTCACTTAGAAGAAACTTGGCTGAAAAATAAAATCTCTGAACAGAATTAGTTCTGTTCTAACTCAAACCAGGACAAAACTATTTAATACTAAATCACTTGATTAATTTAAATAGAATTTACACAAAGTTAAATGACTCTAGTTTTAATATAGTGAAAATATTTTTTATCTAATAATGGAACATGAAAACCTACACTCAGCTTTGCTAATGTTTTCTCATTAATGTTTGAAAATGCACCTTTTTCTCTTAATTCACTTGTAAGAATTTCCAATACTGTAACTTTGCAGTAACCATTATGAGTTAAGTTCTAGGGTTGTGTAAACTTTCCAGGATTATTTACACCAGTAAATAAAATAATCATGTAAGTTTCTTTGTTCATAGACACCTCTCAGGCAAGGTTTTTCTTTGACATGCTCCTAGACATAAAGGATTTACTTTTTTAGGCTAATTTAATTAAAACCCAAGGAAACTATCATGTTACAAATTGGATAGGTAGGAAGTTGATTAACAAGCCACACTCAGAGGGTGGTGATCAATTTTTTCTGCTCAGAGTGACATTCTGTCACAAGGGGGATTAATAATGAGCTCCATGCTGTTCAACTTCTTCATAAATTATCTAGATGATGGGATTGAAAGCCCCCTCCCCATGTTTGCTGATGACACTAAACTGAGTGAGGTAGACACATCAGACAGGAAAGCCATCTCACAGAGAGACCTGGACAGTCTGGAAGAACAGTATGAAGTTTAACAAAGACAAATGCAAGGTCCTGCACCTGAGACGACATGACCAAAGATCCCAGTACAGGATAGAATCTGTGTGGCTGGGGAATAGTCTTGCTGAAAGGGTCATGGAGGTCCTGGTGGACAGGAAGATGAACATAAGTCAGCAGTGCAGTGCTGCAGGAACAAAACCAAAACAGATCCTGGGCTGCATCTGCAGGGTCATTACCAGCAAAGATAGAGACGTGATCATGTCACTCTACTCAGTGCTCGTCAGGCCGCACCTGGAGTACTGTGTCCACTCTTGGTCCCCACAATTCAAAAAAGATGTGGACAGACTGGATAGGGTCCAAAGGAGGGGGACAAAGAGATCAAAGGGCTGAAGAACCTGCCCAATAAGTTCTTTTCTCCCTAAAGAAGAGAAGGCTCAGGGGAGACCTGATCACAGTATGCTGGTACTTATAAGACAGCTACAAAGAGGATGGAGGCAACCTCTTCACAAGATGCCATGTGAAGAAGACAAGGGGCAATGGGTACAAGTCGTCCCAGAAAAGGTTTCACCTCGACAAAAGAAAAACCTCTTTTTACAGTGAGAACAATCATTCACTAGAACAGCCTTTTCAGGGTCATGGTGGTGTATCCACCACTGGAGGTTTTCCAGATATGATTTAACACTGTGCAAGATAACCTCATTTAGGCTCCTTCTCCTACAAAAAGTTCAACGAGATGATCTTTCAAGGTCCCTTCCAACTTGGGCTGTTCTGTTTCTATGAAACAAACCAAGAAGCAAAAAAACCCCAGTTGTCCAAAAATTAATTTCACTGTAAAAATGTTTAGAGGCAAAAATATTTTTATGTCAAACCTTGGCAAGGCTCTTTTTTCTGCCAGATTGTCTCTATATTAAAGAATAACAGAAAGGTTCTTTGAGGCAATGCAAGGATTTTTCGGGGAAAAGGTTTTGCTGGCGCTACACAATCACAAATACTGCTAAGCTACTTAGGATGGGATGGAAATTGAAATGTTATTGAAGCTGATGTATTTTACAGAGACATAACAGTTTCAACAAGAACTGTAAACAGGATAATTTCTTAGGAAAAGTGTCAATACCCTAGTATTTCTCAAGAGAGTACAGAACAAGAATCCAAAGGCAATAGAGTCATACAAAAAGAAATTGAATTTAAAAGGCAGTATTTTCAGCCTGAAAATGGATATTCTGACAAAACTGATTCTCAGTTGCATTAAAAGTATTTGTTGTTGTTCCAAAGTAAAAATAAATATTTTAAAACCTAATTTTGTGAAATTATCTCAGATGGAATACTTGGTCTCTGAGGAGTTCTATTACTTTCTTTATTAAAACTGTCAACTTAGGACAGAGCAGATAATATAAGACAAGTAGTATCAGCTCTTAACATTGTTGTATCTTCCACACTTGTGAGGATCTGCCATAGCTTGAGATTTCTTTTGGAGGGGAACAATAGTGGGGAAGCAGCTTCTGCTTTGATTTTTGCTAAAAATAAGCCTGCTAATACTCATTTCTGTATAAAAGAAGCATTTTAAAACCAGAAATTGTTGTTGTTGCTGTTGCCACTAAAGGGGACTATCTCATGTTAGCTAAACTAGGGAATGTGGGTTTTCCCCAGCTCACAGCTTCTTTACAAGTACTTCCATATCTAACAGGCTAGGAGATTGCAAAAAAGGGCAAATGCTAATTTAACATGTAACATTTCTGTCAGTACGGCTAGTAAACTGTCAGGACATTTATTTCAGAAAACAGATGTTTATTCAACTTGTTGACTCAAGGACAATTCTGACCTTAATCTTATGGGCCTGTATGGACCTGGCTTACATGACTCCAGAACACGCTGCTTCTTCTAGCTTCTGCAGGATGGCAGCTTGCCCTGTTATCTGTGTTTCCCAGGAGTCATGACATTGCCAGCCTCAAGGGTGAACCTCAGGAGAGGAGAATGATGGTGCTTCTTTGACAACATGCCCACAGATTCAGCACTGATTGTCAGAGATTAGAGGGACCAGTCATTTCCCAGGCTTCAGAGCACAGAGACAAAGTAATTTCTTCCACTGGGCATTTCAGCAAGGACAGGGAAGAAGGGCAGTTTCCATCCTTTTAAAATGTGCCTGAATAATACTGAGAGATAAAAAAAAGGAGACCATACACATTTCTGCATTCAAAATCTGTGTGAAGGGCACAGTCATTCACATTATGTCGTCACATAGGAATTTGAAGGTTTCAATGAAAAGAATTATCATAAAATCAACAGGTGATGCTGTGAATTTTAGTGATAATTATTTGAAGGTGGTGTGAACACTCTGCGCAGCTGGTAGTCTGGATAGACCAAGTGAAAGATAAGTTACAGTTTTTAAGATAAAAATAATATTACTGAATACAACTATATATAGAATTGTACTATGGGAAAGTAAGGGACAAATATGAATAATTTGGACAGCTGTACTCTGAATAACATGATCAATTATATCCAATAATATCACAGTCTTATAAGCAGAGCAATGAGCTACTCTATTAAAAAAGTTACTTGATATTTTCCGTGGTAAGACTCATTTTACTTGCTTATACACTTTTCAAACTTACCAAAATCTTCCCATTTGGTATCTGCCTCAGGACAACTCTTTTCAAGCATTTTTCAAAAACCAGTCCAGTAAGCATGTCCCAACGATGTTCTGATAATATTCCTGCAACGAGAGTGTGAAAAGGTACATTATTTACTGTGCAAAAAAACTCCACAATTTTTACTTGTGCATTGCAGGATCAGAATGTTGTTCAGTGAGCAGCTTGGGCACTTGTTCCATTAAGTATTATTTGTATGATGCAAAATTCCCTTGACTTGAAAAAGGGACTTGCATCATTGACCTCAATAGAACTTTACTTGACAGCAATGACACACCAAAATGTTACGTATTCAAATGGGACAGAGACACGGAGCAATCTGCTTTGCTCCCAGCTGTGCAGTTATGACATTATTACTACTCAGGCTTGAATTCATTTGTTTCCTAACAGAACATGTCTCTATAGAACAAATCTGCATCCTTCTCTTAAAAACAAACAAGCAAACACTCCAAGACCCTCACTAGCACCAACCCCTCCCTTCCCCACCCCCTACCCCTCCCCAGTTTATCTTTAGGATCATTTAGTAATTAGTACATGATAAATTTGAATAGATTTGACAGCAAGAAGAAATTTTATACTTCCAAACTAGATGAACGTATATGTAGGTCAAATCAATTGAAATCACCTCATACTGACAAACTAGAATAGAGATGAAATGAACAAAAGTAAATGGGATGAGCACTTCATACTGGAAAATTTGAAATTTAAATGAATAGATAAATGGGGGGGTGGAATTTATAACATTATGTGTATTCAACTCATTGAATTTAACAAGGTAGCATGCAATCAGTACAAATTGTTCTATGGTACTTACAGATTAGTAGCCAAAGTATTGTCGACATTACAACAAAAATAAATAGATAATTCCAGATATCTTTTGAAAATAGTATGTTAACCTGTTACCCAATACTTAAAAAAATTAAAACAGGGTTTTTTTTACCATGCATTCTCTTGTCTTTAGCTATCATTTTATTTTGCTAAGATACACTAGAGATTATTTTGACCAGACTAAACAAATATATAGTACACATAATAATTATTTTATGAAATAATTATATGTGCATATATGCATTTACATAATTCCAAAATATTTTCTTGTGAAGTTATGCCTGAATTAGGAAAACAAAGGCATAGATACCTATTATTGTTTAAGATAGTCTTATCAGAGGGAGATGAAAAAAAGCCTGTTGAGTTCTGTGTATCTACTTGCATTTAACCAAAAAGAGTGGAGTAAATGATGGAAGTTGAAATCTGCACAATAAAATACAGTTTGCTTCAGCTTTGCAAGAAAACATGTCAGTAAAAATCACAACCTGCCATAGACATCGATTAATGACAACCCCGGACAACACTGTACCTGACAAGCAGTCATAGGAATCATTTATCTTTGTCCTGGTTTGGGTTAGAACAGAACTAGTTCTGTTCAGAGGTTTTCCTTTTAAGCCAAGTTTCTTCTAAGTGACTGCACTGTCTGAAGTTAACGGTGTATTTTTGCCGACAGTGTCTGCTTCTAGTAGTGATAATGCTTGATGTTTACAGTTACTGCCAGGGATTGGTGTGCAGAAAGGCTCTTGCTCATCCTTGCTCCTGTGCAGACCAAGGTCACTGTTAAACCTTGTGTACCACGTTGGGGTGCCATAAGTTAGAGACTGCACCTGCAGGGAAGAGCGGACAGGACAGGTGACCCTACACTGACCAACAAGGTATTCCATCCCATAGAAGTCATATTCGGTATAAAGCTGAGGGTCTTACCCTCTCTTGCTCTCTTCTTAAATGGCTGGTGTCCAAGGAGGACTCTGTCCATTCTGCCTTCGATCCCAATCCATGCGTTCCTGAATCCAGTTCTGGAATCCAGCTCCTGCCTCCAGTTCCCGTCTGCTGCTGAGCCCAGTCTGGGCCTTCCCCAGTGTCTGCCCACAGCATCAGTGGTGACTGTGACATGGTTGCCATCACGGGGGTTGGGTTCCATATTGGTATTGTATATATTTGTACATATTTCATTTTATCGTTATTATTCTCATTAAAGCAGTTTTAGTTTTCTTTTCCAACCCATAAGTCTCTCTCCCTTCCTCCTTTTCGCTTTCCTCTCTTTGGGAAGGGGGGGGGGAAGGCGGGGACAGGGTGGAGTGGGTAATAATGATTATCATTTGCCTAGTAGCTGGCCCAGCTCTAAACCTTGATGCTCTTAAACCACTGGTTGGCAGACTTTCCGTTGCAATGTTTTCATTCCCTGGAAGTTGAGAAAAGGAGGAAAAGTAATGAAAAAAACACAAACTTTTTTATTATTTTTTTTAAATTTATTTAAAAAGCACCATCTAACTAGAACAAAGGCTTGTTTTGAGCAGTTTCACTGTCCAACACTTAGGTGCTACTTACTGAGTATTTCTAACAAGAAATAGGCTTTACAAATTGGAGTAGAAAAAATTCTTAAAGAAAGAAAGAAAGAAAGAAAAACAGTAAAAGAAAGAGACAGGAAAAGAAAGAAAGGGAAGAATGAGATCACTAATGCTTTAATAGCAAAAATGCACACTGCAAAATACCTTCTCTACGTGCAAAATTTCTGAGCTTGCTTTATTCTAGATTTTAATGGCCAGTCCAGAGAAAACATTAGATGAGCGAAAGCTTTCTCAATAGACTATGAAAGCAATTGAACTTTTAATTCCGCCCCATCTTTCTTGACCAACAATAGTATCCAGTTGATAAAGAATTTCTTAAAAAAACCTGCTTGATTATGTATGATCTCTTGGAGTGAAATCACGAAAACAGCCTTCATGCAGTGTATCCTAACCCATTCTCTTGTTAGCTGACATACTGTTTCACAGTGGGGAGCAGCATTTTCTGCAACAATGAGTAAATTCATCTTCACATCTTTTCTGACTGAAGTCACTTTGGTTTCATATCGCAATATTTTCCGTATAATTTAAGAACACAAGAATGTTGCCTAATTTGTTTCATTCACTATTCACATTTGTTAGGTTAATTAAAACAAAACACCAGAATATTTAGTTGGTATGTATAATTCTTTTGTTAGCTCTCAATACTTCTTTCTACCTATCTTATGTAGAGTTTGACTGAACAAGCATTCTGTAAAGATTTCTACATTGCCATGTACAAGATTTCACATTTTCCCAAAATTCTAGCTTAGTTTTGGGTTGCAGTTTTAGATTAGATTTTTTTGTTTGTTTGTTTGTTTGTTTTTTTCATTCATCTTCATCTGTTTCAGACCAACTCACTTTTCTGTTGGTTTGTTTGAGGGTTTTTAACATAAGTTTAACAGACGTGTTCAATTATTTGGCTGAAATTAAATTAACTCTTTGTCTTCACCTTTCTGAAGTTGAATATCATTTGAACCTAACATTAAGACCTGTTTCTGTCCTATTTAATTCAGTGGTTTGTGAATGTAGAACTGTCCTCTATGGCTTCAGAAAGGACCTTGAAACATTATTCTTCCTTCAACTCTCCTATGTTACATTGCTCACTTTTTAGGAAAGACATACTTAGTCCATTCTAACATTCCTTACCACGGTCAGCAGGGATTACTATGGTTTCTTTACATTTCAGTGCAATCACCATTAAGGTCACTTGCTCTTAATGAAAGTTTATGAAGAGTGAAGCCTTTATTAATTACCTGATTTTTCGTTCAAGATACTTAAAGCCATTCAAAGGCACTTCACCTTTTGTTTACCCCATTCGCTGTTCCTTAATGTGCTGACTTCAACAAGGTTGATCAACCAGCCTTCCTATCCAACCGGGAATGCTGCCTACAATGAAAGTCCTTTGGATTTTCCTGGAATGGTATATTGTAAACACTGTAATAATGCTTTCAAAACATGCTTACTAAATGAAAGACTAAACTCTAACATGAAAAACATTGTTGACATGATCAGTATTTTACGTTGTTAGTTTGGAGTTTTTAAATTGTTTTGGATTTTATTTCTGATCTTATCCCAGAGTTCATATTCATGTGTTCAGTTTGGTTCTCTCTTTCTCTTTCCATCATTTACCATGTCATTATGCTGTTCATGTGCTATATTTCTCCTTCTTCTACTCTTTCTCCTCTTTCCTTGCAGTCATAAATTTTTTTTTTCATTAAGCAATATATTTAAGAGGGGATAATTACCTCTCCTGAAGAGCTCCTTTCGATGATTTATATTGTTATTGGAACATTAACAATCCTCTTCACTTTGTAGTCGTTTGTTGTATTTGCTCCTACTGGAGTAATAGAGCAACTGCGTGGTGCTTAGTTGCCAGCTGGGTCTAAACCATGATGATCAGGGACAAAAATTAGAGTCAGTCAAGATTAGACGGGTCATCTCAGTTCTCGGTAACAGTGAAAAATCCAGTGAAATATTGGGTATTATCAGGAAAGAAACAACAAAACAGAAATAATATTTGATTCAGTGCAGAGATTCTTAATTTGCCTGGAATACAGTTAGCATTCCTTTTCCTCCCATCTCCAAAAAAAAACGAGTAGAAAAGAAAGAGTCTAAGAGTAAAACAGTAAGTGTTAAAAACTATAGAACAGCTTTTCTACAGTAAAGAGGTGAATAGCCTAAGTCTCTTCAGCATGATGACCACTGAGGGGTCATCGAAAGGATTGCAGAAAAACTGAACAGGGATCAGTGTTCCCTGTATTTTTCCCATAAAAGGTAGGGGATGTGAAACAGAGATATCTAAAGCTGGGGTCCAAAAACCAAACACTTTCCTTGCTTAAAAAATAAGTAAATTTTACAAATTTATTTATTTATTTATTTTCTAAAAAGAAGTATTTCTTCATGCAATAGGTAGTAGATCTCTGACAGTTACTCCTAAAGGACATTGTGGATGTACAATATATATATAAGCATTAAATGAGAAATGGAGAAAAATTTGGGAAAATATATTTTGTGTTATCGAATAAATAGAAATCACCTGTAGCTCAGAAAAATTCACTGCAGTAGTTTGAGGATAGGATAAAAATGGGCAATAGCCTGAGGAAATGGGGAAAATATTGCATATGCTGACCATGTTGCTACAGCCACCACACAATCTTAAAGATTATCTTTGATGATCAGGCAGGATAGTTAAAATCTTAATACAATCATTCCTGCATTCTTAATATTCTTAATATTTAATTAAAGTGGTCCATAGGTATTTTGAAACAATCTGAATTAAAAAAAAAAAGAAAGAAAAATAAAAAGAGAGCAAACTGATATCTTAATTGCCATTATTTCCTACAGAGAACACTGGTGGAAAAGAGATGCATGTTTGTGGTGCTTATTTAGCAAAAATGTTTTGCATTCTGAACAGTTATTCTATTGGGATGTGTCACAGGCAGCTGCATAAAAGTAGAAATGTACTTTTTTATTCATTTTGACCAAAATTTTATACAAGCACTTGCGATTTACATGAAAATTTTTGATTGGATTTTTCTTTGGTATAAATATATGAATTACAGATTGATAGAACCAGATGTAATTCTGGATCGTAGATCTACTTTCTAAAATGGTAACCTCCAAAATGCCATCAAGAAAACAGAGAAAAAACAAACTGAAAGAAAATAATATTTCATTTTGTTGTTGTTGTTGTTCTTTTGTGGAGAAAGATAAACAATAGTGCTAAGTGACAAAATGATAAATAGTACAGTTAAAAGATAGAAATCATTATCATTTAAAAATGTAAGCAGACAGGCATAGAGGAAGGACCACATACTGGTAGCCATACCTGATAAGAATGGAAATGTTCTGGTTAAGTAACCTATCTCTGTCTGTTATTCATAAACTCATTTTCAAATATTCCTTTCCCTTCTTTTGCCTGACAGGGTAAGCAGAAGAACTGCAATATAAATTATTGAATATCTCCATATGTATATCTGATTCTGTTCTTATCTGGAGAATATGCATTACCACACATATGTCAGAAATTTTCTACAATGAATCCTGTGAAAGTGTAGCAATGCTCACTGAAGAAACAAACTGTAAGGTTTTCATTTGAAAATTACTGTGAAAGAAGAGAATATTGCAAATAAAGGTTAATAAAACACTTTGTAATATGGATGCAGACGTAACATAATTTATAAGTTTGTTGCTAATCACTAATTTCCTAGTAAAAACCATTATCTTATCTTTTAAACATGAAGGCTGAAGTGACACTTCAGGATGGCAAAATATTCTCAAAATGGGCTTTTCTATATCACTGTAGAATTATCAAAATACATGGTGATTATTTGATGAGAATGGTGGAGAAAGAATGGCACAGGCTGTGTTTCATATCTGTTAGAGTATACTTTGAAAATTAAATTTTACAAAAACACAAGTAAAACAAATCTTAGTACATTCTTTGGGGAGCAATGGAAGGGAGAGCAACTTAATTTTACAATGCTCTCAAGTGAATAGGGAGTGAAAATAAAAGTATAAGTAAAAGTCACATATATTAATCAATAATCCAATAACAGAAATAAATTTCATCCAAAATATGTTTGTTTTTAATTAAAAATAACCCTGGGAAAGGTAACCTGAAGTGAAGAGCACAAACTAGAGTACCCTCTTAACTAGGAGACTACAAAGCTATTTTCTCAGTGAATCTCAAGTTAAATTTCTCTAGTTCAAAAGGACTATCAAGTATATAATTTCTTATGGGAAATATGAAGTTTAATTTTCTGAAGCAGAAAAAGGAACTTTTTCTATATCTCCAAGGGAATTGACATGTTAGGATTTTTATTCATGAAAGCTTGTCTGAGATTGTGTATCACTAAAAAACTGTGCTGTTTCAACTTCCACCACATGCATTGACTCACAAAATATACCAAAAAGCTCTGTTATTTCATGCTCCTGATGAATTATCATGTCATTACTGCTGAGTTTGTGAAATGGTTTAAGTACTATCTCTACCTAAACGCAGATCAACCTATGATTTAGTCGTAAATATACTCTACATTATCTACTGGGGTTTTTTCAGTGTCCAGAATAGAGAGGAAAACAAGTGACATATTAAAGAAATTTTTAGTTCAGCACGTATAAGAATAAATCTAGATGACTGAATCAAAGCTGTGACACACGAGCTCATTAAGATATATTGCTAGTTTTCACTACTGGCTGCTGATTCTATTCTTACTGAAATCTGTGTCAGTTAATATAGAATTTGTTGACAAAATATGTATCAATTTACCTAACATTCTGATAAGACACAAAGTGATTAATTTGTTATATACAGTATTTTGGATATACGTGACAGTCATTGTTTTTTCCTCAGTTAGAATATCAGACCAACCTCAGCAACGTTTCTCCTGGAATATAACTAACAAATTGGTCTTATAAATCCCAACATATGAATTCTATATCTATTGTGTACTGTATGGGTTAATATTCTCACCATTTTTATGTATGAAACATGGAAACATCCTTTGGTACTAGGCAACATGACAAATTCCAGAATAATCAAACCATTTTTTTCCAGCTAGGCTTGTGAATTTCAACATCAGATTGCAAAATTCAGGTACCAGAGATCTATGAAGGAGTAGAAGGTCCTTTAAATTAACAGTACAAAAGCACATGACAGTAATTTTGTACCATATTGAAAAAACTATTCTTCCTTGACACCAGGTGTTCTGGTTTAAGATAAAACTGGTTTTGGTTTGCTAGAAGCAAACCAATTACAGTATTCCTTCCCCCTGCACACCGCTACATCTTATTGGCTGGAGTGCTTCTTGGCGGGATGATGTCACTTTAGGAATCTGCCTGCGCTCACGCCTTTGCTGCTATAGTTGCAGCCGTTGGTACGGTTACAGTGGTTGCCTGCCCTGTAGGCTGTTGTGGCTGCTCCAGGGAGGACTGGGCCACGCTTGCTGCTTGCTGGGGGGATTGGAGATCCTGCTACTGCTGCTGGCTGCTCAATGGAGGCTCCTGTCTGCCGGCTGATACCTCTTGCTGCCACTCGGACTGCCGCTGTCCCCCCAGAGCCGTCCTGCTGGTCGCTGCTGCGGTCACTGCCGTGACTGCCTGCTCCACCGCCTGCTGCTGCTCCCTGGCCCAGAGAGACCTGGCGGGGGCTCAGGGCTGCCTGCCGCAGCCATTAACTTGTAGTTTGCCTGCGGTTTAACCCTCACCACACCAGATCCTTGAACCTTGTATATGTTAATATCTTGTTGTTGGTTGTTGTTTGTATAATATTCATTTTGTTATTATTAAAATAGTTTTAGCTTCCAAAACTCAATTGAGGCCTCGGCCACTTTCTCTTTTGCTTTTATCTCTCTCCTTAACCTTTTTCTCCAGAGGAGATGCTGATTGGAGAGAGAATTTGTGCCATGGTTTGGCCCTGCCTCAGCCAAACCTGTGACACCAGAGAAGGACATGAAGAATATTCACTATGGCAAAACCACATGATAAGTTAGAATTAAAAATCAATTTATCCTCAGCATTTATTCCTGTATCCTGATCTCTATTAAACAATCTACTTTAAAGATAAAATCAACCTGACATACTTAATACAAGTTTAACTTCTACACAAGTGTTTGCACAGGACTGCTTTTTGTACCCAACTATCAGCTTTGTCCGGGTGCTTATTCACAGTAATTCAGCAGAGTTAGGGCCAATTATCTCACATACAGGATATGAGTAGCTGCTATCTGCAATCACCCTTTGCTGGCCAAAATTCACGGTAACATTTTGTCCTGTTGAGATCTGCCTGTGAACTCAGTTTCTGTGTCAATAATAAAAAGGAATTAATCTGTGTTGGAATGTGTATATTTTCTTAGCAAACTACTTGAAAAGAATAGACCAATCTTAACAACATTTATACACCTCTTCACATCCTATCAAGCTTTTTCCATTGGGGATTATATATGTATTATACCTCATTTTCCTTAACTCTGTGTGTGACCTAAATGGAGCTTTACTGCTCCATTATTATGTCTAAGCTTCATTATTGGTGTTACTATGTTTATTTACTTGGATGAGAAATGACTAGGAAGAAGAAAGAAGTTAAACATAGCTTCAAATAAACCACTCTCAGAAAATATAGTGTGTATTAAAAACAAACAAACAGGGAAAAAAACCCCAAAAAACCAACAAAACCCAATCTGTTACTGTTGAAGACTGCATTTTTTTCTTCCAGTCTAGTAAATTAATAATTTACAACAGTTTTGTTACAAAGATTAAAGCCTGGGACGTTACAAGAATAGGGATCTCTAGTAGGAAAAATATATTTTTTTTTCCCCCAGAAAAAGTGAGGAGAGATCTCATTATGTTTTCTTCTCATAGCTTTAGCTAGGATGACAAAAAATGTAGGTCTTCCTAGCTTGAGTAAAATAAGCATGCATAGAGATGGTAATTTTTGGGCATTGAAATGATATAATAAGAAGGTTCAATAGAAGATTATTTGGTAGAAATTTAAAAGCACAGTTGAGAGCTGAAGGAAATATAATAAATGGCCTTTAGAATAAACTTCCTGATTCAATAGAAGTGTATTTCTACATGAGAATAATAAATAATATGAAAAGCACATACCAGCACAGCTGGGTTTCATAGAAAAGGAGTTTCATTCTTGCTTCAAGCACACTATGTGCTATGACAAACAAATAACATCAAAATACCCACATCCAGAGAAAGTATGAAAATGACTGATTTACTGGATTAAAATACGTGTGGAAAAAAGGGATTAGTTCCTCCTACTTTTTCAGCAAGTAAGTGTTAATAAGGAGCTACCAGAGAACTGAAGATCAGAAGATCAGGACTGAAATCTGAGTCAGGTAAAGAAACCTAGAGTTCAGCAAGAAGGTCCTGCAGAGATAGTATTTCAAATCTACCTACATTTCATTTCTTTACATTTTATTTGATCAACCAAGGCGGTTCTTTCTCAGCATAGTGGCTCTGGAGTTGTCAGTGCAGGATTACATTCTTCAAGCATTTTGTGGGGTGCCTACACACATACCAATGTATTTTGAATTACACTCTTGAATGAAAGACCTAGATGACTCTCTCTACTATAAATGTTGAGTTATCTAGCCATCAATGCAAATTAAATGCAATAACACTTACAATACTTACTGTTCTTGAACAATATATTGACTCAAAACCAGTTGCCTGGATGTTGACAAGCAGGTAAGTGCCCTGTTCTGATAAGTCTTTTCTAGGTGTGACAGCGTATGTTTCCATAATTTGTATGCAGTCTGACCTCAGGCTCCTTCCTAAAATAGTTGACACCAGTTGGCCGAGGTATGCCAAAAATGGAGACATGTTCTTTCCTCTCTCTAACCCCCTTTCTCCTGAACCGAGAAAGAGTTAGAAGCAGAGATAGGAAAGAAAGAAAAATTTGTGAGACCTCTGAAAGTTTGGAAAACTGAAACGAGTTTAATAACACTAGAACAAGATATATATACAGAAAAACCAATGAGATATTAACAGGTGTATATGGGATGGAAAACGAGGGTTAAACACTGTTAAGGAAACAAAGCGGAATGAATACTCATCAGTGTTCGAAATGGTGGTGGCCACGTGGTCAGCGGAGGTGGAACAACGGAACCGCAGCTGAGACAAACACAGTGTGGAAGCTGGTGTCTGTGCTGTCCTGCTGATTTGGTCATGGGTGTTGAAGAAACAGCAGCAAAGCAGCAGCGTCAGCAGCAGGGAAGGAACAGCTCCAAAGCACAGCGATGACAGGAGCAGTGGCGCAGGGGTGCGGTAGCAAAAAGTCCACAGCACGGGGTGTGGGGAGTGTGCAGTAGCCGCAGGCAGTAGGCAGCCAAGAGAAAGCAAGCTGTAAGCTGGAAAGCAGAACCAAGCCGGGAGGAGCACAGCCTGGAAAGTCCCCGGAGCCAAGCCGCACACCACTGAGACTGCAAGACCACCGGAAGCGTAAGGGCACCAGGAGTGTAAAGAGACAGGAGTTGGGGCTGGTACGCAGCTCTTAAAGGGAACAGGGAAGCCCGCGAGAAGTTTTCACAGCCAATGAGATGTGCTAATGTAAATGGGAGGAATACTCACAATTGGTCAGTTTAAAACAAACCTTCCAAAAAGGAAAAACTGGGTTTTTTCTGTCAACTGGGACAATAGTTGATGAAAAACATGTTTTCAGTGGCATGGACTGAGGGAGAAGGGTCAAGGAGAATAGACGGCTTTAACTCATTCCTTACATAGATGCACAGTGTATGTCTATGGTACTAAATTAAATGTGCTCGGCTGTGTTCCCTTATACTGGAGCTAACTAGCAGTGAAGATAACTAGCACAGCAAAAATCGCTCTATTAAACTCTGTTCGCATCTGAAACAGAACAGACACATCCAAACCACTTACGCAGAGCAGTACCATGCTAACAGTCAAGCTAAACTCACAAATTGATGGATTAGTGACCAAACCAGACAAAAGCATTCCAGACACTGCTAATTTAGCAACAAAATGACTCAGCTCAGCTGCCCAGGAACATTTCCTGGTACTACTTAGCTGTTCTGCACTAAGACTACATGACATTGAGAAATTCAGTAACATGTTGTATTACTGTAAACAAACCCTTTATTTCTAGTTCATCAATCTGATAGGAACTCATCTAAGGATAACGCTCACCACTGAGCACCTGTTCAGGGGGAATTAGCATTGAAACTACTCTAATATAAAGTTTTGCTGGATGCTTAACAAGATATAAGAAAAATAAAGAGAATGAACTCTCTTTCTTTCAGCATAGTTTATTAGACCAAGGTCTTCATTTCCATCTTGTGAGCTACCGGGAAAAGTTTTGTGTGCACACTTGATTATTTTATAAAATATAGCTCTAATTTAATCAAAGCCCAGAGATTTTTGAACCTCACAAAGGAATTCACAGATATTCAAAGGCTACATATAAAATACAATATTAGAATATCACAAAATTGCAGAATAATATTCACTGATCAGGATTTTTAAATAAATTTTTTGTCCTGGTTCCTAAGCAGAAGAAACTGCTGTCCTCTGTCATAGTATGTGTGCTTATCTATCTCTCTTTATGATGGCAGACCCATATAACTGTTGAACTTTTTATCCAATTGCAATCAAATCTGACAGTTAAGGTTATGATCAAAAATTTCTTTGACATCTTCTAGACAGATTAATGTTGAATTACCCTCTAGAAGTGTCAACTAATTGTAAAGGGAATGTACATGTTTAAGGTGTAGACATGTACATGTGATATGACAAATCTTACCAAAAGCTTCCAGGAGCCAGCTAGAGGAAAGACACCTTATTAAGGGCACCTTGAGAGAATGCAACCAAATGTGTTATTATATTCTAGATAATCCATATGAGTGAAGACAAATATATATAATGTATAAATCTCTATATGTCATATAATAACTGTTTGTAATATATATAAATACATAAGAACACTCAATGTATGGCAAACTTCTGATTGTAGTCTAATTCTTCCTGGAATGAAATCAAAATAGAAAACATCAATCCATGTGGAATCAGGTGTCATTAATTCCGCTTTCCACAGTGACACGTGATACTAAGTTTAGTGGTGCCACGTCAAAGCAGCTCTACATAAACTTTTTGTGATGCTCTCTCTTCATTGCTCTAAGATCTTTGAACATTATTCTTTTTACCCGCACTGTTTCAAACACTGCACCTTAAAATACCCTGAAATAAAACTGAAGTATGGATGGGTTGCATTTCCACTCTTCTTCCTTCCCACAAAAGAATCTGGCTACAATTAAACCCCTTGAAACACAGAATTGGAACAAATGTGTTTGTTCTTAGACTGTCAGCATGTTATACAATAAGACTGGACCAGAGCTTCTGAACTAAAGAAAGGAAAAATAATTCTGAAAATCAATACTCACTGTTTTCTTTTTCACTTTTGGGAAAAATCATCCCACAACAAAGAGCATGGTATCAGCTGGATGCCTGTCAGTGTTTTGGTGTCCCTCTACTGTTTATACCGAATGGCAAGCCTGATCTCATCTGGGGTAGTTCAATGGTGCCTGTCTGCTATTCAATAATGTATGAGTGGCACGATAAAGGGCTTGGATGATGATAATCTCATCTTCATCCATACAGATAATAGAGGAAATCTCACCTAGCTGTTGATTTTGAAAGATTACCTCTGGAATTGCTGATGTACTTAGTGGAAAAAGGCTTGTAAGGCCTCTGTAAGGCTTTAAAAAAACATCTGATGAGATGATAGAAAGTAGCAATAGAGTACATTTGAGAGAAATTGTGTGATTGGTGCAGTTCAACTCGCCTGGAAACAGTACTGGTTCACATGTCCTGGAACTTAACAAATCTCAAATCACAAATATATATAGTCTTGTTAGACAGAGCTTTAAAAAGAAACGAATAATCCACAGCATAACTATGAGGCAGCAATTCTAGTTCTTCAAACCAATTGTTTAAAATGGAAATATCTGAAGTAATAAAAGGAAAGCAATTTTTCACTTCAGGATGGAAGGTTCATTTTTGGATTTAGTTTTTTTGTTTTCTTTAGCATGCTTTACTGATGAAAGAGTCCTAGGGAATAAATGCAAATCTGCGTAAATCTGATCGTATTACTGTGAGATATTTTAATGTTATTGTATAAAATCAGTTGGTGTCGTGGTGTTCTGTTGTCCAGTTAACTTAACCTCATCTAATGTTTCAGACTCACACTAAGGTAATGATCCCTAAAATTAGTGGGGACCACTTACTTCTATCTTACCTGTTTACCTAGCTTTCGCACAATTTGAAGTCTTGTCTCTGAGAGTCCAACCATTTTTCTTGTGCAGGAAATGCCTACCTCATTCTGTTCTGAGTATCTAAGCTATGTATTCTTACATTGATATTCAGTCTTTCAGAATATTCTCCCTACAACACCCTGTAAATATTATTTCAGACTTATCTCTGCTATAGAATCTATTTTTCTTTCTGAATATAAAATAATAAATTTTATTACATCACAGAATGTATATCTTTTTCTCTCAAAACACAGGTGAACATAAGTTAATTGACTGTCCTGCATTCTTGGCATTGTCTTCCCATAGATCAGTTCAAGACCTGTGCCACTAATTTCAACATATTTAAAAATCTGGCAGAAGTGTTTTTTGTCTAAAATACTGAGGTGAAACCAATCGTCAGCAATATTATTACTCAATCAGGGTGAAACTGTTCATAGGAAGAAAAAAACTCATTGTGCAAGGCAACTCTTTCTCAGATTGTGAAAAAACACTAATTTGCAAGCTGAAAGACCTAGCTCTTTGACTAGACCTACTGTTTCAGCAACAAATTCACAAGAGCTGCAGATATTTAAAAATGTGCTAAGAATAAAATATGCATAAAACATCACACACACATACATTGACATGCACATTTAACAGCATACAAGTTTTTCCTTTTGTGGTGAAAACTAATCCTCGGAGAAAGAAAAAATAGGCATTGAAAGCTGTGTTCTACATCACGGCCAAGTGACCCTCTTTCAGTCGTGTTGTTGCCTGCAGCAGGGAACAACTTTGGACTCGTGGTGGCATCTTTCCCTACCTGTAACAGAATTGCCTTTTAAAGAAGTCCACAGAACACACATATGAGTAATAGACACTCACACCTCAACCCTGCATGCAAGCAGGTTACAGTCAGATGTCCTCCTTCAGATAATGCCTTAAAATGCCCTAAAGACAACTGGGTAAAAGTTGTCAAGACAGAGAAAAAAGTAATGGATTGTGACCTGATGAAGTGAGCAGCTTTACGGAAGGAGTGCAAAGACCTTCACAAGCCATTGGACTAGAAGTTCTCAGAATGCACTCAGGAATTAATATTTTTCAATATGAATTGAATTATTAGCTAGCTGGTAAATGTTGGTATAGACAAAGGAAAAAAAAGGCTGGAAAAAACAATGGAAATTAATAGAAAATCATTCTAGTATGAACCAGAAAAGGGTGGAATAATGTACAAACCAGTCAGCAGAACAAGCAGGGTCTTTGCACAATGAACACATCCATATAAAGAGTGATTGAAGAAAACTATCACAACCAGGTATGTTTTCCTGATCCTGCAGTAACAAGAAAATATGTTCCTTAATTATTATTTCCTCTCATACTGGGGTTTTTTGGCTTTTTTTTTTCCTTGCTTTTTAAATATCAGCATTTCAGAATGCTAAAGATCTTCCCCATTATTGTCAGAAACAAAGATTTAAGACTTTGTAAGGTAATGCATACAGTTGTAAAGCTATTAAAATTCTGTTTAATAAAATACTGATAATGCACTCGTTAGAAAATTTGTAATTTTAGCACTATAAAGGCAAACAACGAAAATGCACAATCAGAGCACAGAAATTATAATCACTTGAACAGTGATAATTTTAATGTCTTTTGGAATGTCATTTGTAAAGTCTGTTTTTCTCATTATTGTTTAAATGATGTGTAATGAACATTCTCAATTATATTCTTTTCCTCCACCAAAAGAAGAAAACATTATTTTATAAAAGATTCCCCAGTCTCTTGTTTTTTGTGAAATTGCAAACACTTCTCCTTTATCAACCGGTTGTACCTAGTTATTTAAAAAAGAATAAAATGAAAGGAATATAAACCTAAACCTTCTTCCATCTTATCTCTTATAATATTTTTTGGCAAATATTTGAAAGTTGAAAGACACATTTTTATAATTTGCTATCAAAAAAATTACTGCTGAACAGCATTTTACCGTTTTGATAGCTGTATCAACTGTGCTATACTTTTATGAAGTGTATTCCCAATAGCTGAAGGAATGCAAATGAAAGAACATGAAGTAGTCTATAAGGACTTTTTTTTTTTTTACTATTATATTAACAATGAAAAGGGCACTGTAGTCTCCTAACTTCTGCAACAGGATATATACTGGAAGTTTATAGACAGTTGGAGGCCTGTAGTTAGTGATGTTCTCCAGGGGTCAGTACTGGGTCCAGTCTTGTTCAACATATTCATCAAAGGCCTGGCAGAAGGGACAGAGTGTACCCTCAGCAAATTTGCTGATGATACAAAACTGGGAGGAGTGGCTGACACACCAGAAAGCTGTGCTGCCATTCAGCAAGACCTGGACAGGCTGGAAAGTTGGGCGGAGGAGAACCAAATGAAGTTCAAAAAGGGCAAGTGTAGGGTCCTGTACCTGGGGAAGAATAACCCTGTGCACCAGTTCAGATTAGGGGGTGACCTGCTGCAAAGCAGCACTGGGGAGAGGGACCTGGAATCCTGGTGAATAACAAGATAACCACAGTGGTTGCCTCGTGGCCAAGAAGGCCAATGGCATCCTGGGTTGCATCCTGGGGTGCATTCAGAAGAGTGTGACCAGCAGGTCAAGGGAGGTTCTCCTCCTCCTCTACCCCACCCTAGTGAGGCCACATGTGGAGGGCTATGAAGATAATTCGGGGACTGAGGTATCTCTTTGATGAAGAAAGACTCAGACATGTGAGTCTGTTTAGCCTGGAGAAGACTGAGGGGGATCATATCAAAGCCTATAAATATCTAAAGGTTGAGTGTCAAGAAGATGGGGCCAAACTCTTTTCACTGGTGCCCAGCTACAGGTCAAAGAGCAATGGGCACAAAATGGAACACAGGAAGTTCCATCAGATATAAGGAAATACATTTCTTCTTTGAGGGTGACAGAGCACTGGAACAGGCTGCCCAGAGAAGTTGTGGTGTCGTCTTCTCTGGAGATGTTCAAAACCCTCCTGGATGTGTTCCTGTGCAAGCTGGTTTAGGTGAACCTGCTCTAGTAGAGGGGTTGGACTGAATGACCTCCACAGATCCCTTTAATCTCTACTATTTTGTGATTTTGTAGTTATGCTGCTTGATTTGGAGGTTATTTTAACTATCGAAATGAAAACATAAGATCAATTCAGTACATCTCAGAACTGTAGTAAACTTGCATTTCCACAACCAGTGGAAAAGGCAACTTTTTTTTTCCCCCCCATATTATCAGACTTCAATTTTTCTTGAAAGAACCATTTCATCTTCAGTATAAGATTTGGGTTACAGGGGAGAAGTGTTGTATTACAAGGAAAGGCACTAGTATGCTAGAAGGGGCATAATTTGTGATACTGTACATGAGTCTCTCTCCTCAATGATTTCTATAGCCATTAATTCATTTTGGCTACCTCAGGATCCTTTCTATAGCCTTCTTTCTTTATTGTGCTGATATTTATTTATTTATTTTCCTTACTGAACATGTCAAGTATCTTGGATCACCACGGTATTTCTCCATACTTTGCAAATATCAGCACCTTGAGCTTTCCTCAGTGACTCCTCTTCTAAAATTTTTTTTTTTTTTACATCTGAAGAAAATATTTTAAAAGTTTCACAGATTTTTTTACAATTTACACATTTTTCTTTTGGTGTTTTCTTTTTGCTTTAAATGAAATGTTTTCAAGTTCTGTGTTAGAGTATTTGTGAAGGAAATTGGTAGCCCAGGTATTAAAATTCTGGGAAGTGGTTACTGACCCGCTTTTACCAGTTTTATGTTATGTTTACTATTGTATCAGTAAGTCTGGGTTTCACTATTTTTTTCTCTTAAAGGTATGTGGAATTTTTATGTCTAGTATCAAATGTGAATATTCCATCTCAAATGTAACCTGGAAATTTGTTTTGTGATGAATAATACTTGATGGTATATATCAGTATTGCCATTCAGCAAATCAAAGGATGAAAAAAAATTGATGGGAAGTTGTGTTCAGTTACTATAAGAGTACTGTTTCTAGTCTTACAATAAATAAATAAAAATTGTGTGACTTCATCACAGATCTAGCCTTCTGCCCTTTCAGTATTTTAAAAATGAGATAATTAGGATGCTTTTAGACTTTGAACTTAATCACTCATCATAAATACCAGTGCCCATCAGTCCAGATATGTAGTCCCATAACATGACTGCTCTCATTGCAGGATGACATTCCAAAATGGTCATTTGGCTTTCATGAAGAAGCACCCATTTATTTCAACTGACTAGGAGGGATCACAAAGTTATAAATAGAAATCTACATAAAATATGCATAGAACTGAGTGAGATAAATCCAACCTGTCTACCTTATTACCCTGAGAGATTAGAGGATTCCCAAGACAATCTTCCTAAATGCAAAGCTCTTGGAAGTTGTTGAGGTGACAGTAATCATCATCATGTCGTGAGGTAAATTCAGAATCTCATGATACACTCCTGAGTTCATGACAAGAATGTTGCCTTGCTGCCCTATATCTCTGAAAGTCAGCCTGATCTAGATTATACCAGTATCTGTAACCACATGTGTTCTTTTAACTCAAAACCAACTCAGGCAGTACAGTCTTTTTCAGTCAGCATGTGGTCTCTAAATAAATAAATACTTTCTAGTTTTCTTTACAGTTCAGAATACAGACTGAAGCTTCTCAAGATTCTTCAGTACTCCCCATGGTTTTGGTAGCTGATAGAGAAACTGTATATTAGTAACAGCACCAGTTCTGTACCTGGCAGTTTTATTATCACTTTAATTAACACTGTGTCTTGTAGCACATCAATTTTACAACTTCTTTCTATTTCTTTTACTTTCCCTCAAAGGTCAGGGTGGTTTAGTCCTAGTAACATCTAATATTGAAGTAATTATAGTATGCAGTTTTGGAATGTACTGATTTAGAAAACATTTATAAGATAAAATACTTTGCTGATATTTCTGCAGCCTCCTGCCCAGTCTTAGTTTCAGGGCAGAGATATGCAAACAATTAACTACGCTGAATAAGGGTGCCAATTTACCATGGGTCAGCTCCTCTATAGTAATTACCATATGCCATAGGATGAAATTTGATACTCAAATGCATGACTAGAAGTAGAAGGAAAAAAGACTCTGAAGCTGTCTTTCAACCCTAGGTGAGTTCTGTAATTGCTCCATTGTTTCTTTTTGACCATAAATTATTATACTTAAGAAGATACTACTGTCAAAACATAAGCCATACATGAAACATGAGAATTTTTTTTTTTTTAATGGGGAATAATATTTATTTCAGAAAATTAACAGCGATCCTAACAGTAGGGTTGGAGATTGAGGAAATCTGTGTTGAATCATTTGGGGTCCAAAAAAACTGAAAGAATTAGGAAAGGGAAAGGATGCTTAAATGTTGAGTAGCATATGTGTTGTAAAGCAAACATCATTGTACCATTACTTCCAGTCTTTGAATGCAGCATGTTTTACTTACAAAACAAAGAAAAATACATATTGAAGATTGAAGTATAGCAGTTTTCACAATAATCTTTCAATTTTTATAGGAATAGGCTCTGTCCAAACTAAAATCTATTTTTCTGTATAAAAGATATTTTATGAATAAATATTCATAAATTATTCATGTATGAATTCATACAGCCTTCTTTTATGTTCAGAACTATACACCTTTGATGCTATCATTATTTAGTGACATCTGCTATGTACTGTCTTCCAATGGACTGAGCCATTTAAGGTATTAGCTTTATACTACAAGAAACTAAGCTGAAAGGAACAAAAGGAAAGGAATAGATGGAGTAAGATACAATATTTTTAAAAATATATCTTCAGCAATAAAAATCATTATCTCTAACTCTTTTATTAATTATTTGCAGACTGCTTAAACTATAGTCTGTATTAAGTCTTCTGAAATTCATCTATACGTTTGGTTTGTCTTTGTTAGAGGAGAATGGTAAGAGAGGAGAAACTTGGAACTACTATGCCTGCTATTCCACCTGCAGGAGTTGGAAGCAATAAAACTGCTCCACACTGAACCAAACTTTCTAAGTTGTCTAGATAGTTCTTGGCAAATCTGTATTTTGCCATAAGGGTCTTCAAGCATTACAGAATACATAGACATTTTTCTGGTTTTGCTCATACTGCAGATAATGGTGGTGCAAGAAGACTGAAACCCTGGGAGCATATGCTTCATGTGACACTTGGAAATACCAACCACCAGGATTCCCCTTAACTGTCATTTTCCAAGCTGCATAATTTTGTGGTTAAGGTAGCAACAAAATGCTAATGTTTAACTTTTTAATTAGACCATAGAAATAAATACAATCTGTTGCACTATGAAAAATCTGGATTTTTACTGTTAGGCGAAATTGCATGTTGTTCTCTGTTTGGTATCATCTACTTAATCCTCCTCTAAAGAAAACACATTGTTTAAACACAAAAAAACAGAAAATGAGGATTAATGCCCTCTAATCAGTTTTGCTACATCCTCTTCCTTCTCCTTCACCTTCTAGTGAAACTACTAATGGGCTACAGAAAGATAATTTCATTTTCATTGTTCAGAAGCAGTGTACCTTACTTGCTCAAACACTGTACTTCCACTTTTTGAAGTTGACAGCCTGTCTAATGAGTAAGACCCTAATTAAATTTGATTATATCTGCTCAGTGCTTAGTGGATAATTTACATCACAGATGCAACATATCTATTGGTTTGGCTCCGTTTGCTTCTTTTGATCAGGAAAGACTCAGAGCTGAGATTTCATAAACAGAGAATTATATCTTTTTCCTCAAGAGGGGGCCCTCTGTGTTCAGGAAGGGGTCGCGTGAAGAATGATACAATCTATTTCTGGTTTGACTGAATGGAAATTAGTAGCTTACAGTGCTTCTACAGCTGTAGCATTTTGTAGAAAGGTATGGAGCTGTTTGAGAGATACCTTAAAACCTTTAAGTAAAGCTCCTTTTAACAACATTCAGGGTATTTCAAGACCTGCTACTTTTGAAAAATAATTAAATGTAGATTCCAGACAGCAGAACATTAAACTCCAAAGTCCTCTGTCAGACATTCACACTGTATTGAACAAGCTTTCTCATACGTATCAAGTCATTTACATACATTAAAGAGGTTGTAGTCAAATGGGTGAAAAAAATCCATGCAAAGCTATGACTTGTTAACAGCAGTGGTGGTGTTCTCTTGTTCTCTTCTTCTTGAATTTCAGTTGAAAACACAAAAAATAAGTGATTTTTCCCATATGAAATTCATTTTGATCTGTGCTGGTGGCAATAGGCTGATCCTTACTTTTATTTTTGGAAAGATGCCCTGTGACACACGGTATAGTATTAAAAAGACCTCCCACCCTCCAAACTTCTTGCCCTTACAGAAAAGTTCAGTAAACCAGCTGGATGATATCTGAGGTACACACGTGCTGCTGAAATGAAAGTTCCTCACAGTGTAACCCAGTATCTTTTGGCAGAGAATCTTTCTGAGAGAATGACAAATTAATTTTTCTGAAAATAACAAGACTCTAGAATAGTTTTAAAGCCATTATAAAGTTACAAGAGGAAAACAAATTTATCAGCCTCACATGGAGTTGTCAGTACAACTCGTGTATATTCACTCATATATTTTTTCAAATTAAACAAATGTTAGAAGAGCAATATGTATGGGCTTCTACTCTTTCACGGGCACCCCCTTGCCGTGGGGAAAGAGCTTGCGTGCCCTTGTGAAGTTGAGAGCTATGCTGGTGGTGGCATATGCCTCTGGTAGGGTCTCCCAAGCCAGACAGGTCTCAACTGAAGGGTCAAAGTGTGTCCACGGGCAGGATGGGCTCACTAGCCTTCGGGCAACCATCCTAGGAGAAGGACAACTCTAACTCCAAACCCGGGCAGATGGAGCTCGTTTAGCCCTGTAAGGCCATCCATCTAAGAGAAGGATACTCTAACCAAACCTACGACCTGAGGACTTCGCTGTCACCGTCCAAGCTCGCTAGGCCCTGGCAGATGAACCTCAGGTGTAAAGGGTGGGGCCAGTCTCGCGCACGCTGCGCCTCACCTAAAAAAAAAATCCACCGCGCAGGCTTGAAGGGTGTACTCACGTTTAAAGCCCTTCCCAAATCTTCGTCCGCGAAGCCAAGCCATGATGATGATGATGGGCTTCTAGCATTCATATAATAGCAAGAGTTATTTAATTAGACAAAGGGTATCACGCTGTGGCTCAAACTATGAGGCATTTAATACACCTTCATGTCAAAAGAGCATTGACAGTATTCATCACAGAGTTCCATAGATTTTTATGAGCTATGTTACTACAGTTCCTAAGAAAATTACTTACTGTTTCCTGTAGGAGGAGGGTTGATTTTAAACCTTACCTGGTCCATTTGGTGGAAACACTGAAAAAAACACTGAGATAAAATCAATTAGGTTAGTACAGAGTTAAATTTTGAGCAAGAAGTTGAAGTGTTTGGGTCTTTTGGAAACAGAATCTCCACAGCTATTTAAGAAAACTTGGCGGTAGTGCTGTTTGTGCTCCTAAGTTTAATCTTTTCAAGGTCTATCTGAAGAAACTGTGCATGAAATAGTAGACTGAATCAATAGCAAGTGTCCAGATTTATTTATTTAGTGTCCTAAAGCAAATGAAGTACTCTAGTGTTCAAGTCACCACAAAGTTCCTATACTTGACGGAAAGAAAGAAAATCTTTAAAAAATATAATAAAGCTGTATATTGCTACCTTTTTGGTCTGAATATTTGATGTAATTTAAAAATGTGGGGAAAAAAAGTAATTGAAAAACTAAAATCATTTTAAACTAGGAAAGTTTTATTAAACAATACTAAAATGTAAATCTTTGGGGTTTTTTTTCTCCCCACCCCCCCCCATCTTTCTGCTCTTAATAGCTGAGGTCTGAGGAGAATGAGGCAGAAAATGAAAGAGCATCCTCAAAGATTGTTTAAGGGTTCACCACTATTTCTACAGCTATGTAGAAAGGAATCTTGCTTAAATTCTGCTTGCCACCCCATATATCTATATGTAGCATAAGCATAAAATGCCCATGAATGTGGACATAAGAAAAAAGTTTATTAGCAAAGAATATTCAGAAAGTTTGCTTAATTTTGGTTTCTTATATGCAATTTTGGAAACTACTGGAATGCTAACAATTAGTTAATATCGAATTATCTATTGTAATGTATCAAATTTATCCCACAGGTCCTAAATCTAGGAGTGATGAGGAAAGATTTAGCTGAAGGTGTCCAGAAAGACAGGATTTATTTTCAGCAACTGTATTGTAGAGAAATTTCCAGTACTGAATAGAGAAAGAAAAAAGCACAAGAAAGCTACAAATCAAAAAGATAATCTTACTTCCCAAAAGAAAATGGGCTCTTTAAGCACTAGGATGTTGGAAATACTCAGGGGTTGATACATGGCAGTCTTTACTGCCACAGGTTTGCCTGTATTCTGTGAGCAGATGAGAATGGAATTGTTAAGAGGTGAGATAACGGTTCTATATCTGTAACACGTTAATCTTGAGGTACAGTAGCATGTTATGTTGTTATGATTTTTTTCTACTAGTAACTCTAGATGTATTTAGACTTCTGAGTACTTCTGTCTAAATGGCCATAAAATAGGATGAGTTAAAAGGAAAAATAGAGAAAACATAAAAACTCGATGAAGTATGACTGTCACAAGTGAGGGAGATTAATATTTTGAGTAGGTTTGTACCACATGCACAGATCTCACAAATATAAGATGATGCATAGTATATGCAATATTTAATTGATAGACATTATAAAATACATGGTTTTAAGGGCTCCCCAGACTCTGCAATATTGTCTCACAAAAAAGATATGTGCTGCACAGAATATGATTTCCTTCTGTGAACTTTCTCCTCTGCAAGAAAAAGAATAAAGTAATTTTCCGATGTGACTAATAGAGGATTTGGTCCCTACTCCTAAAACTGGCAGCACTTCTTATGTTCATTTGGATGGTCACAAAAGTGTAAGAAAAACAGGGCTAGTTATGTTGTTTATTCTCTGTTGTTTCTTCTGGACTATAGTCTCTATAGATTTGAACCATTTTTCTAGATTTAAGTACTAAAGATATAGAACAATCCAGAGAGGTAAGGGGGGAGAGATGAAGTCTGGTTCTCCCTCAGAGAATTAATTCCAGCTCCCAGTGGAAAAGTGAGTGAAGACTTCTTTTTCAGTTAATTTTTTTTTTGGCTATCTTCCACAGAGGTCATTTAGGTCCACAGTGAGAATGTTTATGTGAGGTGGATAGTCATATAATGTATTGCCAATTGAATGTATTAGGCCATGATCTTTATGGAAAAGTGTCAAAAAACAGAACACAGCATACAACCCTTTGAAAATTGTTTCTCCTGTGTACCCAATATACAGTAAAAATGAGTGTAAAATAAAGACTAAACAGTGATAACATTTTTTCAAAATCACCGAGGTTTTTAATATATTTACTGACATATCTAATGCATTGGTGAAAAAACCTTTATCTCAGTTATGCTCATGAACTCATTTCCCCTTTATTCTATTCCTTTTGGAGAAAAATATTATGTCTAAAATTGTAAGCTCTTCAGCAGCTTATCCAATAATGCTTTCATATTAATAAACCTGTAAGTGTCCATACATATATTGACATGCATCTTATTTTCATTCCTTGATGAGTGTATGAATTTCACGATCTCACAATATATCTCAGGACAAGTAAACACCCTTATCACTTTGAAAAATAGAAAAAGACCAATAAGAAACCTTCCAAGAGAATAAACTTCAGCTGCAGCTATGCTGTGTGTTTTCTAGGCAAAGCAAATATTTATCTGTGTAATATTCTTAAATGCTGCTCAAAATGTTACCAAGAAAGTGTTAGAAGACAGGAGATACAGATTTAAATGTAGGAACTTTCCATCAACATGCTTTAAAATTTCTCTTTATAGAAGATTGAATAATATATATATACGCACATGAATATTTGTATACAAAACCATACAAGATAAAATATATATCCATTAACCATTGGATAGGTTGACTAATTGAAGTTTTAAAATAAGTTTCCAGGATTTTCAAGCTCACCATCCCCTCAGTGATTAAATTTACTCCTCTATGTGTATTCTTACTCTTTTTGCAGCGTGGAGAAGGCTCCAGAGACACCTAGCTGTGACCTTCCAGTACTTAAAGAGGGCTTGTAATAAAGATGGGGACAGACATTCCATGGGCTACAATTCTTCACAAACTGCTCCAGTGCAGGTCTCTTCCGTGTGATGCAATCCTTCAGCAACAAACTGCTCCAGTGTGGCTCCTCCACAGGGTCACAAGTCCTGCCAGCAAACCTGCCCCAGCGTGGTCTCCTCTCTCCCTGGGTTCACAGGTCCTGAGAGGAGCCTGCTCCAGCACAGGCTTACCATGGGTTCACAGCCTCCTTTGGCCATCCACCTGCTCTGGTGTGGAGTCCTCCAGGGGCTGCAGGTGGATATCTGCTCCAACTGGACTTCCCCCATGGACTGGAGGAAGACAGGCTGTCTCACCATAGTTTTAATCACAGTCTGCAGTGAAATCTCTGTCTAGCACCTGGGGCCCCTCCTCCCCGTCCTTCTTCACTGGTTCGGGTGCATGCAGAGTTGTTACTCTCACGTATTCTTATGCCTCTCCTCTGGCTGCTTTTCCACAGCAGGTTTTTCCCCCCTTTTTACTATGTTATCACAGAGGCACTACCACCATTGTTCATTGGCTTAGCTTTGGCCAGTGACTTTATTAGTCACAGGGGAAGTTCCTAGCAGCTTCTCACGGAAGCCACCCCTGTATCCCCCCTGCCACTAAACTCTTGCCACACTGTCATGACTTAGGACCACCCAGACAGCAACAAAACACCATACAGCTGCTCACTCACTCATACCCCCCTCCAGTGGGATGGGGAGGAGAAAATAACAAGAGGCTTGAGGGCTGAGACAAGGACGGCTCACTTACCAATTATGGTCATGGATAAAAACCTAGAATTGGCTTGGGGAAGAAAAAAAATAAATTTAAGTAACAAAACCACCACCAATTTACCAATCAAATCGGAGTAGGACAATGACAAATACAACCAGATCTTAAAAACCTCTTCCTCCCCACTCCTTCCTTCTTTCTGGGCTCAGCTCCCCTCCAGATTTCTCTACCTTCTCTCTGCTAGTGGTGCAGTCAGTTCATTACACATTGTGTCTGCCTCTCCTTCCTCCTCAGGGGGAAGACTCCTCACACTCTTCCCCTGTTCCCGCGTGGGGTCCCTCCCACAGGAGATAGTGCTGTACAAACTTGTCCAAATTGACTCTTTCCCAAAGGGCTGGAGTTCTTCACAAGCTGCTCCAGCATAGGTCCTTTCTGCAGGGCACAGTCCTCCCAGCAACAGAACTGCTCCTGCACAGACTTGCCTTGGAATCAGGACCTTCTTTGGGCAGAATCATCTGTTCCAATATGTAGTCCTCCACAGGCTACAGAAGGACATCTGCCGCACCATTAATCTACATGGGCTTCAGGGGATCAGCGTGCCATGTCACCATGGGCTGCAGGAGAATCTCTGCTCTAGTGCACCTCCCCACCCTCCTTCCTCACTGACTTCGGTGCCACACAGTTGTTCCTCTCACATTCCCCTCCTTTCCAAAACAAAAGTTTTCCAGCATGTTTTTCCCCTGTTAAATGCATTTATCACAGAAGCGCTGATAGGCTCTGACTTGGCCAAAGGTCGGTCCAACTTGGAGCCAGGGGAGCTTCTAGGAGCTTCTAGAACTTCTCACAGAAGCCACCCCAGTAGAACCCTCCGCTGCTACCAAACCCCCCCACCGGGCACAGACCAAACACACTCAGAAACCCAGTACAGGTGGAACCCTACGCTAGAGTAGGAGGACAGCATGAAAAGGATGAATGGAAGAGACAAAATGTCATGAACTGACCACAATCCCCATTCCCCATCCCCCTGTGCCACTCAGAGGGAGAAGGTAGAGAAGTCAGGAGTGAAGTTGAGCTTGGGAAGAAGGGAGGGTTGGGAGGACGGTAGTTTTAGATTTGTTCTTATTTCTTATTATTCTACTCTGCCTAACTGGCAATAAATTAAATTAATTTCCCCAATTTAATCCACAAGTTTTTCATCATATTTTCTCCTCCTGTGCTAGTGGGGTGCGGAAGTGATAGAGAATCTTGGTAGAAACCCAGTGACTAGTCAAGTTTAATCCACCACAGAGGACAACAATCTTTCTCAGTGAGAAAGCAGTATTAATAGGTGCTTATGCACATTCTTGTACGTGACTGGAAAAGAGCTGCAGAGCTACAACTTCATCCTGGTCATTGATATGTGGTGGAATGTTTCACACAGCAAGTGCTGTGCTGGATGGATACAGGTTCTTTAGGAAGAAAAAGCAGGGGTAACAAGAAGGAGAAATTGTGTTTAATGCAGAGGAACAGCTCAGATTATGGAGCTCTGACTAGCATGGGTAAAGGACCAGTTAAGAGCTTGTTTCTTGGGATCAGAGGGGAGACAGGGAAGAGTGATATTGTGGTAGTCATCTACTAAAGACTTCCCAGTCAAGAAGTGAGTGAAATCTTTTTTAAACAATTGGGGAATCCTCATGACCACAGACCTTGATAGTCATGGGAAATTTTAACAACTCTGACTCCTGCTGGAAGTGCAACAGAGTAGGATACAAGTAGTGCAGGTGTTTTTTGAGAGAAATGAGAAAAATTTCGTAAAAGGTTGTCAAGAAAAGAAGCATAGTGGAAGTGCTCTGCTAAACCTGCTACTCACAAATAATGAAGAATTTGTTGGGGATGTGAAGAGACTGATGGTAGTGTTAGCTATAGTGAGGATGGTATAGTTTAAGATCCTAAGAGAACAAAACAAAAGACAGCAGAATTTTAAGTTAGAGCTTCAGGAGATCCAATTTCTCCTTCTTCGAGAAACTATCAAGGAGGACCCAATAGTAGAATTCTCTGAAGCACAAAGGGGCCCTTCAGAAGACCAATTTGCCTGGATTTCAATGATGACATTTTCAAAGCACAAAAACATACATACAGATATAGACGAAATAGAGCAGAATGCTGGCTTGACTGAGCAAGATAATCCTTACAGAGAGGCTGAGACTATTTCAGAGGTCTGAGATCCTTACAGGTATCAGACACAAAAAGGCAATTGTAATGCATGTAGGAGGGACAAGCTGCCCAGGAAGTATACGTTAACATTGCACAGACAATGTCTAGTGCAGTGCCTAGTACAGAGATGATACTAGAAAAGTCAAAGCTCACCTGGAGTTGAAACTTGCAAGAAGTGTGAAGGGCAATAAGAAGGTCTTCTACAGGTACATGGACAGCAAAAGGGATGCTAAGAAAAATGGGTCCACAGCTCAATAGGTCTAGGAACCAAGTGACAAAAGGACACAAAAAATGTTGAGGTATTCAATGTGGTCTTTACTTCAGTCTTTACTGGTCACAGACCTTCCAGGTCCCTGCCTTAGTGACAATCATGAAAATCAAAACAGTATCCATTGTTAAGACTGAGCTAGGAGACATTTAAGAAAACTAATCTTACATAAATCCATGGAACCAGATGAGATGCATCCAAGGTGCTGAGGGATATGAATGCTGGCTCTATTATGCAATTTTCCTATTGTCCTTGACAGATCATGGTGATCTGAAGAAATTATTGAGGACTGGAAAAAGGTAAATAATACACTCAATGTCAATGAGCAAATCTTCCTGGAAGATATGTCCAAATGTAGGAAGGACAATGTCAGGACCCTAAGGATACTAGGCCTTAATGGCACTGACTGGCCTTCCCTCATTTATGCTGCCCCAGGGGCTGATTTCTGCTCAGGCATCTAATCACTGCCCATGCTATGAGGTACCTGCCTCCAGTCCTGCCTCTGGCTGTCTCGAGTCCCATCTCCAGCACTGTCTTCTGCATTCCTAAATTGCTGACTGGATTTCTCCGTTGGATTCCAGACCCAAGTCTTTACCTTGCATTACCTGATAATCTCTGGACTGTAGACAAAACCAAGTTACTATCACCAGCACATAGTCAAGATAAGGAGTCTCTAAAGTGCATTATTCACATAGTATGGTTAACCAGTTTTGTTATAAACTATTGGAATGTTAAATACTTTTAGAAACACAGTCACCCAAAACTACAACTAAGAAGTATGTTTTTAATTACTTATGATATTTTGTGTTGTATTATGTATTATGTGGTCTAAACCATTGCAGACATAATTCAGCAGACAGCTGGTTAGCAAGCAAATGAGCCTTTCACTAGAGAGGCTGCAATGCTTCTAGAACCTCTATTGCAGAAAGGAAATGTAAGTTTGGGTGATTGATGGACCTGCTGAATACTTTTAAAGCTATAACTTTGAGGATCTTGAAAACCTTCTTGTAAAATGTGTACTTTCCAATCATTTGAAACAGATTTTAATAAAAGGTCTGCCTTAGTAATTGTAAGATATAATTAAGTCTTATTTGTTGTGACACTGTACTTTCTTTGAATTTGTAATTAGTTATGCATTCTAACTCAATGGATTACAGTCCTAAAATACAACCATGACTCCTACGCTGGAGTTTTTTCTGTTCTATAGAATGGTAAGATATTCTATTAGAATCTCTTCTTCTTGATAGATATCATGTTGTTTTTGCAGGCATATGTTTTCTAAATAAGGAAAGAATATAAGTGCTTTACATAAAAAAGCTTTATATCCTAATACAGCAAGAACATATGAAATATTGTTCTACTTGTTCTTAAAACAAGTTCCAATCTCATTTTTTAAGATTAGATTAATAAAGGAAATTCCATTTATATTCTAAAGCTTTCTGAGCCTCCTGCAAAATTCTGAGCAATTGTATTCTCTGCAGTCTTCACTGGAATTGCAGTGTATGGATTCTTCAGGAACTTACAGGACCTGAAAAATTGTAAATTCTGAAGCAATTAATTTTTTATAGATAAATTTTATAGAAAAATTTCAACAGACAAAATAATTTTAATCTGAAGCCCATTTGAAGTGTAATTCTTTAGCTGGCTATTAATAGTGACATAAACTGCATGCAGTTCAGGATTAAAAATGCTAAGACAGCTAATTGGTAACAAAATGTATCCTGTGTTCAAGCTGTGGTCATGACATCTGGAAATAACACCTAAGAATGAAGAAGAAAATGGAATGGGGCAAGTCTTCTGCTTTCTATTCAGTTTAGTGAGCCTAAAGTAGATGAAAATTCCATTCAGTCTTACTACATTATTAAGATTAAAGCCACGTGGTACAATAAAGTACTTTCTGTCATGCCTTATGCATTTAAAATATGACATTTATAAGGAGAAAGTAGAAAATAAGACGAGAAAAATATGTTAGGTGATGAACGACATAGCTTGGTAGACACCTTGAATCGTCAGGGACAGAAAAGAATTTGGAAATGGCTTGTAAGAAGACAGACATTAAAGGCTAAATTTCAAAGCACTTATACTATTAATGTGAGCTTTTGCCTCCTCAATTATAGAGCACAATTGTTGTTTAAGGTCATCTCTTACTTGCAGAGGAAAGTACAGACTGGGAACATTGTGTCCTCTGGGTTGCTCAGTGCATGTTTTCTTCACTGTGCTTGTCTGAACTTGTAAGTAAATTAAATCAGCAAGGTCGTTCATTTTTCTTTTGTGTAACACAGAATATTTTGAGGTTCATAGAGAATAATAAACAGGGATCATTCATTAAACCGCATCCAGAAAGTTATATATAGGCATTTTGTATCTCATAGGCAAGGTTTCTTGCATGAGGAATGTTAAGCAAGAAAAAATGTGGGGAAAAGTGCGCTTTTTGCTGTGCTCCAGGAGCATCATATTTTACCCATAATTTTATCCAGGAGGATAGTCAAGTCAGGCCTAGAGGATATACTGACCACTGATCCTAGCAGGACTATCTGTACATGTCACTGCTAAGCATCATTATATTACCTGATCTGGGGCTTACAGTATTCTCAATAGTTAGTATGCATTACGTCATGTTATCTAAAAATCAAACCATAAGGTTATACTTATAAATTTATACAGATAAGTAAGTGTTATCAAGAAGACATATAATTCTTTTAGTATGGATTCATATAAATGAAACAACGAAACTTCACTTGTGACTGAAATTATTCAGGTATGGTTAAAACTTAAACATTCATAACAACATAGTAAGTCTGATTTATACTATTAAAAGAACTTGTCAGGTTTAAGAGACTATTGTTCAGTAGATTCTTTTCATTACTTCAATTTTGCATTATCAGATCTTAAGTAATCTAAAATTGGAGGTTTATCCTATTTATCTCAAACTTTATATTCCCTGGTTTCTTGTAAATTTGTTCTGAATCTCTTCATAACATTCCATATTAACTATATTTTGCATTAGCTTTCCTTTGGTCTCCAACAATTCTAAATAATTTTGTACACATGAATAAGCAAAGCTTTCCTGCTACATGCTAGTGCCTTAATACTAACTATGTGCAAAAAAAAGTCTTCAATTTTTCTAGTACATTTGTTGAAAACACTGTTTATTCTACATATGTTGAGCAAAAGGTGAAAGGACATTCTTTTTCCCTTAGTTCCAAAAATCCTCTGTTGTTCAGAAGGCTGACTGTCATGTACAGTTCTCTCAAACTATGAGAAGTATCTTCATTTCAGCGAAACTTCATTTGCAGTTTAGATACAGGGCTCCAGTTTGTTTCTTTTGCTCTTTTGCTTCCTTCCTTGGCTTCTTTCATTTTCTCTCCCTTTTTTCTATTTTTTTTTTTTTTTTTTTTTTTTGGTGAATGTCCGTTCCTGGAGAGACAGAGTAGATCAAACCAGAAGGCAAGATAGGAAATGCACAGCAGAAATATATTCTTTCACACAAACCTGACTCCAAGAGACAAAGATACAATATATAAGTATTTATTAGATCGCAGACCTTTTTAAAAACTTTTTCTCAAAGCCTGATTTTTTTTCAGTGACCTATCTCTTAGCCAGATTATAACCAGGGTGCAGAAAGACATTCAATGGACAGTTTATGGAACTCTTTTCAGGACAAAATTTATTTGAAACTGGGAAAGGGTTGGGGTATGTTATTTTGCTTTTGTCGGTTTTCTTTTTAATTTTATTTTTCTATTCTGAATAAATTCAGATATAACTTTTTCATTGGATGTAAATAATTTGTATACTACAACTGAAACTTGCTGTGGAAATTTAGATATCATTTAACCTAATCATTCTTCTAATGTAAAAGTTAGTTTTAAGATTTTAAGGGCAAGGATGATAATTTATTATATGCTTGCATGGTGAATGTTATTTAAACAGAAAAGGTAACCAGTCATAGGAGCTATAATAACTTCTTGAGATATACACAAGGAACATTAAAATCTCATTTTATTTTTATGATCTGCAACAGAACTTTTTTAAAATTATAAAGTCTGAAATGAAATAAAAGGAATGAGAAGTGTACAGTAAGGAAAATAGAACATTTTAAAATTATAAATATACAATAATCTTTGCAAGGTGCTTTAGAAGACTACAGTGGCAAGTTCTGACACCCTAATTACGATAGGATATTTTATTATATATCTGAATTTAAACGCAAGAATGACTACACTGATTCAAGTAGTATTACCTGTGAAATGTACTATTAGACACATGGTAAACATTTTTTAAATAACTTGCCTCAAGCTAATGTATGTACTTTAGGTATGCACACAGATGTATTCTGGGAATTTAATTAATTACATTAATTAATTAAAATTTAATTAAAATTTAATTCATTTCATCAATGTTTATCCTGTTCTCTATACATGGATACAAATACACAACATAAATGTTGAACAATCTTGTGGTTACAAATACCTCCTTTGAAAAACAATGACCAGGGTTATAGTCAATTCTATAAAGAGTCAATAATTGTTCAATATTACACAGCTTTGTGTATTGCAATCACATAGATTCAGACTGCAATTACATAATTACAAGCCATCAGAAAATGATTGAAGGTATTTATGTTCATAATTATGTAATTTGCCATAATTATAGTTATAAAATAAGTTCACAGGAAGATTTATTTTTCTCCATTTTTGAAAAATAAAAATGAAAATAAATATTTTGTAATTAAGGGGTGGAAGTAAAGTTTGATCCTTCAGTATGCCGATGTCTGACTGTAAATCAACAGAATTTTTATTTTGTGTGCATTTACTACACTTGAAGGGTTATGGTCTGAGACACAGGCAAATTAGTCAAATGCAATAACAGATGATACAAGAAAAATATTGAATCAAGTATGTGTCTGATAAATACATTTCTATTTCCCATCAAAACAGCTAGGCTATATTTTCCTCATACAGAATTTAAATGAAACCCATGAATGGGTAAACCTGAGAAATCCAGTTATCCTGCAGGGGTTTTTTTGTTCTTGATTAAAATGCTGTTGAAATCCATAGCACTGTATATATAGTACAGGAGTTCAAACACCTAAAACCAGCTACAAGAATAGGAAACTGAAATATAATTTTTCCTTTTTGTATCTGAACATGGCTAGAAAACATAAAGGAAGTAGAAAGAAGAATGAGTACATTGAAATCTAATTTCAAAGCGGAAGAACTCAACTATCACTATCAATATTTTCTGATGTCAAAATATGGTTAAGACCTTTATAATATTGACAAAAAAAGTATAAAACTCAAAATCTGGTGGTAATCCTACCATTATGATTCCAAATACCTTAAAAAGTGAGAAAAATAACAGAAAAAACACAGTTCTGTTTGTGTTCTGATGATTACAAATTAGAAAGATGGTTCAGAAGAGCATCTTAGTTCAGAATACTGTCAGAATACTGTTCAGAATACGAATATCGTCTTTCAAAATCTACATCTGACATGCTTATGAAGATCTATGTGAGGATAATGCTGTGTAAACACATTAAAGAAAGACAGTCTTTTTGCCTTAATGAATACATTTTAAGCTTAACTGTTTAAATTACAATAATTTATGATTGTGTAATGTTCTGTTTAGCAGCAGCATCCCAAATGACGGTGCCAACATCAAAGTAGATATGACACATCTAACAGAAGAATATGTTATAGAAGCATCTCTCTCACTAACACTGATTCATTCTGACACAGAAATGATCATCAAACCATTCTTTGTTTCATTGAGAAGGTTGATATTAGCATAATACACCAAGACCAGAAAATGGACCCACACACTGGCACACGATTATCTACACCATTTAATTTCTAGGCCAGCACCAGAGATGATTTTGACTCAGGCAGGAAGCATCCTTCCAAATAATGACTGAGTAGAGTTTGGAATTATTACAGGTTGGGGGAAATGTCCTATAGACAAAATGTAGCTTGCTTTGAGGAAGAAAAACATCATACCATTGTCAGTTGTGCCATGTCACTGACCTGCAGGTTCGTATAGCAAACCTTAATCCTTAATGCTCAAAGAGAACCTGGTGAGAAGGGATTGTACCGAATTGTCTGGTTCTAGGGGTGTTCTAGAAAGGAGGGTAAATCAGTACTTCTGTACTCTATAAAGCTAGAAATAGCTTATGCTTTTTGAGCTTAATTACCCCACCATAAACAAACAAAACTGCATCAACCTGCTCTGTGGTGTTGTTTTGAGGATACACACATTAAAGAACCAAAGCTGGCCATGAGAGTTGTTGATAGTGTCATTTATATGACCTCAGGAGAAAGACTCCAGTGTCATATTGTAATTCTTATGCATGCTACAGTGTACTGTAGCAATTCAATTCTAATTACATATTTCCTGTGACTTAAGGGCTAGAAAACTAATTCCTGACCACCTAGTGCATATCATCATACAAGAAATGTGCAAGCAAAGTGGTTAAATAGACAATATACTTCTCTGGTCCAACAAGGCTCTCTATTACATTTTTTCATACTTAATTTCCTAATTTCTGGGATCATTCTTTAACCTGCAGAGACATGCTTTGTGATATAGAACACAACTAGCCACGAGCCAGTCAGAAAGGAAGTCACTTATATTCTGCACATGAGTTTAGGTCACACCATCGTAATTTATTTTCTCTGCGTATCATGTAGGGCCCTTTCTTACTTTGGAAGAAAATAATTCTCCCTATGCAATATAAGAGTGATCAGAAAAACCTGCAATTTGCTCATAAATCTCTTATAATATCCTCTACAAATTTTCATATAAGCAGCAATTAAATGTCCTAATAGCACACTACTTTGAGATTAAATGAACTGTTCCTTAATAGCCACTCAGTTTTTGCAATAGATTATCCTCCAAAATTGAAAACTAATCACTTTTACTATTATATTTTTATTTAATTTCTTTTTCTTCTTCAGAGTGCCAAAGCAATTACAGGTATAAAGCATAATTGCATACAGCAACAATTTTTCTTTCCATTTTAAAATTTCTATTACATATACTTTCAACTCAGCCATACAGCATACAGGAACAAATTTTCTTTCACTAAAGCTAGTAGTAAATTTCTATTGACTTTAATGAAAGCAAGATCAGATCCACATCATAATTTCACATATGACTTTCGTATTTTATTTTAGGCTATGTGACAAAAGCTTATACACACACTCATGGAGGAGCACACTGAAAATGGCAATGGGGGAAGCCCAAATAATACCCTGCCTCAGCGATTCCCAGACCCATCCCAGGGGCCATCAGTCCATCAAAAGCCCATCTCCATAAGCACAGAGGAACAAAAAGCCCAAAGGGAGGTGAGAACCCAAATTAAAGGGTTAGTTTGAGGGATAGAGAAGAGAAAGGGGTAGTCTGTCAGGGCTTCTCCCAGGCCTGTCCCAGGAGATTCTCAGCCTCGGTGTCCAGTTGCAACACCCACCATGATGAGTCACGGCTAGAAGACCCTTCAAATAGAGGGGGGTTTACTGCAATTGAGCGTGGGACACATTATAGGGTGCAGGGGAAGAGTGTTTTGGGATTGCACAAGATGTATAGCGGGATGTGTAAGGGAGGAACTAAGGACAGAGAAGAGAGGGTTCTGGGTTTGGGGAGGAACAAGCTGGGAAAACAGAAGGGTAAGGGGATGAAAGGGGTCTATAACCTGTCAACATAGATTGCTTGGTACACTTATTTGGCTGTGTCCCATGCTGATCAGCACAGTCTCTCCTGTCTTCTTAATAAACTGCATTTTAACTTTTTTCTTGCATGAGGTCTCTTGTGTGTGCTTGTGTGTGTATGGAGGTCAGAGGGCCAGAAACTGGACAGAGACCCATGGTCAGAGGGGCCTGTTTGTCTATGGATCAGCACCTGAGAGGATGCGCTTGTACATGTGAGTGTAGAGGCATTAGTGAAGATCTATCTGGACAAGCTGGCAAGCAGGGATTGTGGCCAAGATGGGAGGAGTGTCTCCAGCGGCAAGACCATGGGAGGAGTTGATTTTGGGGGACCAAGGTAGTACCAGCCAGTTCTCTGTGCGTGCATGACAGCCTGTACCAGCAACTAGAGAGGTGCTGTGGCCCTGAGGCATGTATGACTAGATGCCAGCAACTGGGGAGACTAGCATTCAGGGGCAGCTACTGGACACACTGGATGTCTGTCTGCCTGTGTTGATCTATGTCACCACCATGTCTATACGTATATGAAATTACATATTTATATCTGTGTTGCAGATGTTCTGTCTGTGCACGTGCCAAACCAGGAATAGATGTTCAGCCTCATTACTAGCTAGACCTAGGTCATGGACTCTCAAGTCTGTCAGGCAGCTGCATTCAACCTCTCCCCAATATTTTATTTTGTGACTTACGCTTTTTCTGACTTGCTTGATTATCAGGTTGTTGGTAACAGAGTAAAAAAATCATAACCAAACAACCTTCCTGAAACTTCTTTTGTATTTTTTCTCCAGAGTTTGCTTTCCTTTGCAGGAACCTAGAACGCAGGTCTCAAAACGTCGGTGTAAAACACAAATCATGAGACTTTTCTCTTTGTATTCTAGATCTGTATCTTACCTCCTAATTTCTTACGAATACAACTCTATGAGCATCAATGTCCTCTGGCTGGAGAAAGTGATAAGAAACAAAACTACTCTTGTTTGAGGTACTTCTGTTCTGTTGAGATGATTCTGGATTGACCTGTACCGCATTATACTCATTTAATAATCTTAGTAATCTTCATTATTTGTGATTTGAGCACATTGGAAAAATGAGACAACCATCTAGTTCTGCATTGTATATGTAAGCTATACGCTACATAAGACCACATGGTAACTTAATATGATAGGAACAAGATAGTGACTATACTACAGTCATTTTATTTCAAAGTGCATATGGTGTGTTGACTTTGAGTGGCTCCCAGCTGCTCTCTTATGCCTCCTTCTCAACAGGAGAAGGTGGGGGAAAAAAAAAAATCTAGTTGGTCAAGGAAAGACAAAGAAATCACTTACCAATTACCATCACAGGAAAGCAGACTTGACTGAGAAAATTATTTTATTGCTCCTCTAAGTAGGTGTAAGTAAGAATACAAATCAAAAGAATTCAGATAATCAGATGCGTGGGGCAATCCTTAGCCTGTTCTCATAGAAGCCATCCTTGTAGCCGCAACTTCCTCAGAACTTCGCCATGTAAAACAAATCCAATGACGCAACAGGACAATTAATTCTTTTCCCTAAGCTTTCCGGGTAGAGATGATCTCAGAAGGCAACAACTGATCTATTTATTCTAGAGTCAGGTTTGCTGCCTATAAATATCTCTGTTGAAGGGACTTGCTTTTTCTTTCTTGCCTATTGACACTTTCATCCATCCTTTTCTGTCTTTTATCACTGTTTTTGGAGATGTTATTTGTCTGGATAGAGAAATAACACAAACCTGTTGAACAAACATATTCTGGCAGCTATCCCTTTGTGAACCGGCATCTCTTCTTACCTCTTCTCTGTGCACTACAGACAGGTATATAATTCTATCTGAGAACAACTATTTCTGTTCCAATGGAAAAAGTGGAAATAGTTTTCTGCATACAGAGATAAGGTGGTTTTTTTTTTTTCTTTTTCCAGAAAATTGTCACGTATTTTGGTAAATCAGGAAAGAACACATATTATTTATCACCTGATGAATACTTATCTAAATCTTTCTGACATGATAGAACTTTATTGTGTTCAGTTTCATATCTAAAGAAAGAGTAAACATGTTCATATACTGATACATGAAACTATAGAATGTGATATGTCTTTCCTTTGCATGTTATGAATTTTCCACTGAAAAGCATAACTGTGAAAATAATACATATATCAAGATCTAGACCAATTAACCAGATTTTCACTTAAATTATGCAATCCTTGTAAGTTAAGCACATTTCAAAAGAAGACATCACTAAACTATGAATTGGGGGCTTTCCCTATCCTTCCTCTGAACAAAGTCTTCATAATGCACTATCGAGCTACTCAGAATTTATATCTTTATATCTGTAAATGATTTACAGAATATTTTTTCATAAGATTATGTTTTTAATTAATGTAAAAAAATTAATGCATACATATGGGGAGCTGAAATCTGAAAGCCAACAACTTCAAATGAGATTGTTTGTATGCTGGGAGATGTTTTTAAATATAGATTAAAAATGCTAATGTCTTCATGAAGGAAATTGCTGTAGGTCAAATGAAATGGAAATGAAGCAATGCATTTCTTTTTTTTAACAGAAATCATAAAAAAAAATCTGTGAATGCTTAAGTCATCATTGTTGTTAGGTAGCTTCATAATTGGTTCTTTTCTTGACATAGAAAGACTTCTGACTCCTGTTTTCTACCTCTGTCACTTCTTTCAAGGAAGAGAGGCATAATTATTCAATGCATAATTAATGAGGTTAAATTGAGCAGAACCATTTATTTTACAAAGATTGGGTTTATAAAGTGACAATTAGTAAATGCTAAGTAAGACAAAGAGTTTGATTTGAAATTGCTGTCTGCAAAGTATGCTTATTTATAACCAAATTTAATGGTTACTGTAAATGTTAATTTTGCTAATTCATCGTGGAGATAAAGGGTAGTAACCAACTCCATATTAATTTACAAAGGATTAGTAAGAGGAGTGTTGAGAATACTTGAAAGGGATTTTCATGTGAAAGTAAGAATACAAATCAAAAGAAATCAGATGCAGTTCTACTTTAAGCTAATGTTCCTTTGCAGACTTAAAGTCACTTGAAGAAATAATATGAAATAATTCTTTCACCTTTTTTAAAATCAGTGAGGCCAAATTATTTTTTCTAATTCATTTTGAAAAACATTCCTTGAGATAGCTATTAAAAGTCAAAGTCTGATATATATTATGATATCTATGGAATGTGACTTAAGAATGTGATTCGCTATTAACTGTGTAAACCTTTTTCATATCAAGACAGTAAAACTGTGATTAATAACAACATCATTGTTGATATTTGTTGTTGACTACAGTTGATACTATTACAACCTCTGGCAGTTTCACCCCAGAACAAGGTTGTGCATCAAGAGTTTTCTTACATAAGAAAAAAATCTAAAGAAACCTATACTGATTTGTAGATCTTGAGATTACTTGGTTTGTTTAAACTATAGGAATTGCTACATTCTCACTTATGTGTTAAAGTATACTGGAAGTGAACAGAAGCTCCAGAAATGGATAGACTATTCTGGTCATGCAATGAAAAAAAAAAAACCCACCATGGTTCTTTCTTAGACCCTTAATATTTTTTCCATTCTCTCAGATAAAAAGGTAAACTTCTTTTTAAGGTTTTGAGATTCTTTTGAACAGGTGATGATTTTGGTGACTGGGAGGAAAGTGGATTGCAATATTAGATATTGGTTCCCACAAAATAAAGGAAAATGCTTATAAATCCTGCCTTTTGAGGATTCTATTCAGCAGCTTGAGGAAGACAAGATTCTAGTCAGAGACTTGCAAAAGAATGTCATAAGCCAAGATCCAAACTTTCTAAATTGAGATATAGGCAGAATTTAGTTAATTGTGACCCCGACAGCAATCTAGAAATCTGTCCTTGGAAATACCTAGAAACCTTAAAATTTGCCTAATAGTCTCCCTAGTTCCCGAAGCTAGACATTTTGTCTACAAAAAGCTACCATTTAGAAACCATACTTTAACATAAATCCTAGTATCATACAGTTTTTATGTATCATTACCAAATTCTACTCCAGAACCCTGATCCAAGCCAAAACCATGGAGCTGATTAACAAATTCAGCATGTCTACTTCTATTGTAATAGGCTAGGGATTAGTGAGTTACTTAGGACAGGGAAGATTCACAGTGTTTCTTAAACATGCAATGATATGAAACTACAAGCCTCAGGTGAAAAATTATCATCTAGATAGCTGACTAAAAGGGGCTTTAGAACAACTTTCTTGTCAAAAAGGTTTTGGGTAGCTGGAAATACAAGCCATGTGGCCATAAAAGTAGAAAGTAAACTAGACCTTGACTCTACAGCCAAATGAGGCAGAAAGGAGAAGACATAACTGTTTCACACCTCGTGCTCTGAAAATGTATGCATTTAATTAAAAGAAAGAAGACAAGGAAATGAACCCAATACTTCTTCCCAGGCCAGCTCCCAATACACTAGGTAAAAGAGAGTCCCACTCACTCTGTCTCTCCTAACTTTTATTAAAAGAAAATAGAAAGGCAAACATTAAAACAACATCTTTTGTTCTCCCCTTTCCCAGGCTCAAAGTCAATCCTTCGCTTTAGACTCTTCTGGGTGGATGGCGATTTGCAGTCAGTTTCTCTCTGCCTCTCCTTCTTTATCATGTTTTCCCTCTGCTCCATCAAGGGCTCTTTGCAGGCCACAGTTCCTTCAGGAATATCCATCTCCTTTGGCATGGGGGCTCCACAGGCTGCTGTGCTATGGACCACCTCATTTTCATCCTCCTCTGACCTTGATGTTCCCTCTGCTCTTATTAACTCTTTTCATTCCCTCTACCTTTCTCTTTCTGGTATTTCCCTGAAATACCTTTCCACAGAGGCACCACCAGCTTGACAGACAGGATGAGCTGTGCCTTGTTGCAGAGCCAATTGGAACCACGTCTCTGGCATGGGGGCAGGCCCTGGCCTCTCCTCACAGAGGTAATCCCTGCAGTTCCCCCTCCACAGCTGCCAAACTCTGGTCACCTACACCCAATACAGTGACTTGCCTAAGCTTACCTCTGAGATTTGCTAGCTTAGGCTACATGTTTCTGTAGCTTGGTTATACAGCCTTTGGGCTGACTGCAGGTCATATGAGCCCAGCTTAGTATCCAAAAACCCCTGAATCTGAACCAAGAAAATACCATAAGCTAGTGGTCTTCTGCTATTCCCACTATGTGTTCTGTTTCACCAATCTTTAAAGGACTAGAAAGGGGATCAACCCAAGTTTCTTCAATGAAAATCAACATATTACATTTTACAACGATATTATCCTATATCTATTAAGGGCATGTGGCCTTCATATAAAGTTAAAAAAATTAAGAATTTATTTCCTTATTAACACTTAATATAAATAAATCTAAAGTCAGATATTTGGGGTGATATGGTATATTTTTTAAGCAAAATACTACAAAATAAATTATTTAGCTTTACATTCAGGTTTCAATAGAATAGATACAATTGTTTATTAGGTTTTAATCTAATACTTCAATATGCCAAGACGAAAAGAAAACTGGAACTGTTGTAATAAAAACAATAGTATACTGTTCTAAACATTCAGTAGCTGAAAGTTAACATGGGGGAAAATATTTCTATACAGCCACTAGTTGAAAAAATTAATAATTTTAGCTGAATACTGATACTGTAAATGGCTGTTGGTGTACGGACAGTGAATATATAGGCTTGCAAAATAGAGGGGGAAAAAAGGTGAAATTTTATTAAATCTATAGATATTCCATGAGAAATCACCAGTCACCTATTGAAGGAACCAAAGTAATATATCTAATTTATCTGTAAGACTCTAAATTACATTTGGATTCTGAGAAATCCACATTTAACCAAATCTTTCTGCAATTGCTTCTTTGAATACTAAAATCAAAGAGTGGGTTATTTTCGTGGATTAGTAAGATTGGCTTGGTTTACAATTCTCTTTCATTACATCTGCTTTGGGAACTCAGTATCTGCAATTTACAGAGGAAGGAAGACTTCAAGCTCTCTTACTTTGTTGGTTACTTAATATTTCTCAGTTTAATAATGTTTTCCCCTCAAAAGATATGTTTAGAAAGTCTTCTTTCGTAAGTAAGGTAAAAACTTCCAGTGTATTTAAAATGTAATCATCAGTAAGTCTCTCTTCCTCCTGTGTCTGAGTAATCAGAGCCTTCGAACAAGTCTGCAGATGTATAACAGACATCTGCACTACTTTCATTACTGCATGCATTTTTTTCTTTTCCTTCCTAATCTTATTCTTAGAAAGTAATAGTGGCATTTTTTCCCCTTTCTTTCTTTTTTTGCAGAGGCTCATCTGCCCAACTAACAAAGTCTATGAATTTTCAGAATTTATTTTGTGAATGTGAGTCTATGTACTTCCAAGTCAGGCCTATCCAGTCACGACCTGTCATTTCAAAAGATCGTTAATTTTACTATTACTGTGGCTTGGTAGGTTTATACCTGTCCTGAGACATGGAACAGGAGAATAAATCTAGCACTTGAATATATCTCTCATCATGTAAATTTTGCACAAGCATCAGGCAAAAAAGGACAACATACATCTTAGTTTTAGCACAGTGTTCATCTTTGCGTTCACCTGCTGTGCCAACTAGTCAGCAGTCTAATATGGAATTCTGGGAAGATCAATTTAATTATCTATAAGTTATGTATCTCCTCCAAACTATTTGCCTCTGCCTAGTCAGTGAAGAAACAGATATTCCATTAGGAAAGAAGATTCATATTACTTGTGTATGAGAAACATCCCCCTATGATACAAAAATTAAAGTTACATTATGCTAGATATGCAGTTCCTAATATGGCATAAAGGTTTTTATTCAGTCATCTGAATGTAAACGTTTAGTATCATTTGAGATACCTTAAGGTATGCAAGACATTTACGTAAGACTGGTAAATGGCCAGATCTTACAGGAGATTGTGGCCTTCTCGTGGCAGCTGGAAATCAAGTGAGATATCCTATAACATCTTATATGCCACTACATGTGGTCAGTTGAGTGATTTGAGCCAAACCTATAATAAGATAAATAAGAGGACAGCAAAAAAGATGGATATAAAAGATGGAAACTTTTAAAGATAAAAATGAAATTATGCTTCTTAAACCATATGTTTAAAAAGGACCTTTCATGACAATGTAATAATCCTTTTTCTAATTGTATCCTCTGTTTACTTCATCGTTTGCACTGTAATTATTTAACAACTTCTAAATAAGTGGTCATTAAAATACAGACAAGAAGAAAATCACAAAATACAGATATTAAAAGCTGCTTTTAGGTTGTCCAATCTATATCATTTCTAATGAAGAATTGTGTCTTATTTTTTGCAAATATTCACACATACACACACAAGGATACATGTTCATGTCCACTCACAGATATTTGACTATTTTGTATTTAATATTATGGTAACACTTGCTCAAATTTTGTTTTGAATGCCCAAAGCAGTGGGTTTTCAAGAGCTTTTCCTTCTTTCTCTCAGAATATTCTTTTTTTCCGAAAGACTTACTATTTACTTTCATCTCTCTTTCAAAATATTTAGACTTTATTCCTAGCAAATTTACAAACTTAAAATTTTTCATTAGTGTTGGCAAGTTTTTAACACCTGTGATGATTAAAAACCTCTTTCCATGATCCAATATTTCCATAGACACATGGGGGGACACCAGACCTGGGCATTGGGCACATCCCTGAGGACAGGACACTCTAAGACCAAGCCTTGGAGGTTAGACTGCAGATGGTGTCAGGATCAGCCCTGGGAAGGGGACCCCGGGTCAGACATAGCCTAGGGACACCCTGTGTGAGACAGTCAGGTCTAGTAGTGCATTATGGGCCCTGATACCTATTTCTAGTTCTTTGGACATTTATAATTTTCTTTTTTTGCCCCCTTCACTGTTCCTGCAATTACTAGGTTTGTCTGTATTTCCTCTTGTCTTTCACAGCAGTCCTTTTTGTGGACAAGAAAGCAGCGGTTTTGTCACGAATAGACTAACGCTCATTTGGTCCAAAACCCTTAATGGGGAAAAAAAAAAACCTTTAAAAATGGTCACAACAAAAAGACATTTAAGATAGAGCATAAGAACGGAAGTTGTATGTATGGTACTGCCCAACATCCTCTGCCAGCGTCCAGCCAATTAAAACACAAGACCTCAAGAACGTCCTACAGCAGAGGTTATAGATACGTGGTTCATAATCCTAAATGGATTTTCATGGACTCTGATAATCTCCCTTTAGCCAATCTAAGCAAAACCCCATTATTCAGAGGTAAGAAGTTTCACAGGTTAAGTTCCAATGATATGAAGAACTTCCTTTTTTTTAACTTCTTTCACCTTCTTTTTTATTATCCCTTAGTGTTTATATTAGAAAAGACAAAAGCCAATTACCTCTATCATCTCCCCACAGCACTCCCAAATTGTTTTCGTTGTTATTTCCTATTACTAGAACATTCATACGTTACTTAGCCGTTTCTTAATCTAAATCCATTATATGCCTTTGATCATACTTGTCAACTTTTCCAAAACTTTTGCATTCCAGCTGTATCCTTCCTGAAGTGGAGAAAACCCTACTGTACAACATATTTAGAGGTGGGAAAACTATGGATTTCTACAACAGTGGTTTTTGTTTTGGTCTCTTACTGATTTTGCTTTGCTTTTTTCATTGCTACTAAGCAGTAAGTTGACATCTTCATGAGTTATCTAAGTTTTAAATTCTCATTTCTGAGTGATAAAGGCTAGCACAGAGTTCTTTGGTTTACACAGAGTTGTTTCTTTTTTATTTGTATTGCTGTGCCATAGTAACTTTGTGCAGTCTATTACAAATAGCTATCATTTATGAATAGATTTTTCAGAAGAACAGTGGTTTCTACATGAGGCGTTAAAACCCTTAAATTCTCATTAATTTAACAGCATCAGGAGTTTACCTGAATGAAACAAACAAACATTAAAATAAGTTAAGCATCCACACTGAAATGTTCACAGGCAAAGGAGCACAGTTCAGTCCGATTTGATTGGCAGGTAAGGATAGTTGAGATGCCCTGGGGTATCCCTCCTGGCTCCGAGTTACTAGTTCAGAAAGACATGTATCTATTTTCAACCCTGTGTCATAGCTCTCAGGATGAGTCAGAGACTGAGGGACAGGGCAAATGACAATAGGTGTTTTTTAGGCAGCTGAATCATACCTGAGCTCAAATATGTTGTCTTGACAGGAAATGTGATTTTCTCACTGTCTTGTAATGTCTTAGCTAAAAAGAGAGTCAACTTTTTAGTGTGAATATATAAAGTCAATTCAGCAGAGTAAATGGCTCAGCTTCTTTCCCAGGGTCTGAACACTTACCACCACAGAGTTTCAAAGTTAAATCCTGTCCTATTATAATTGAATCTATTATAATCCTGTTCTATTACAGTTATAATTAACTTTCTTTCCTGATTGTCTGAATGTGCCTCAGTAGTCCAAATAAATTATCACCCCACTAATCATTAAATCTATGCATTTTTATGACCTATGTAATAAAGACGTTGTGCCTCTCATGTACCTTCATTATCTCATCCTCCCCACCAGGTGTCAGAAGTTTACCCAGGACCAAAGGTCCCCTGGACTTCAAATAGTCTTTTGTAGGATTTAGTAGTACATTTAGTAGCATTAATACAGCTGTTTTCAAGAGGTATTCTGCCTGCAGCTAAGAGAGCAGAGGACATGCTGGAGCAGGGCAGTGAGGGAAGGAATTGGTGCTGGAGCAATGGTGTTGCCTGGCAAACCCTCAAGGAGGGCAACTATAGCCCAGAAGAGAGTGTTTAAAGGTGGAAGTTTAAGCCAGTTTATCTGTCACAAAACTACAACTGACTCCCTGCCAAACATTGCAAAGAAGAGAAAGCCGGTCCTAAGATGGTATAGAATTTTTGATTAAGAAAACCCATTGAAAATGAAAATAATAATACCATAGAAAACTGTCCTTTTGACAAAAGAGTGTGTACAAATTAGTTATCTATTTTTAATGATGTATGATAAAATTTCCTGCAACCCTTATGAAAAACTAGTATTTCATAAATTAAAAAAAAAACCCCAGTAAAATACATTTGCATTTGGTATTATAAGTCTACATAATGCGCAATTCTTTAAATTCAGTATACTATGACACGGGGTGTCTCATTCAGAGATAAGCCCAAAGTCCACTTGTGAATAGAAATGTCTTCACAGGGTAAAAATGGAGCACTGATTAACCTGAAGAGCCACATTCAGGCAATCAAGGTGAAACAGAAGACATGATATTAATTTTTCTTACAGATGTCTACCTTTTTTAAAACTTTGATACAAAAATATATGGAGATGCTACTTAAAGGTCACATCCGATTCTAACTGTGCAAAATTCAGATCTGCTGCAATGCTAATTCTGCCTACCATGAAACCACATGCCTGGTCTAACTATTTGTGCCAAGTGCAGGTGGTTGTATTTCACATGAGGAACTTTATCAAACAGCCAAAGAAAACATTACTTGACATTATAACAGCAATAACATGCTTGTAAGACTGTGTTTCCTGTTTCAATCACAAAGCAAGTGAGAAATTAGCACCTTACTCCTTGATGACATTCCACTTAACGAGCGCACACAAAACGAAACATTTTAAATGCTTTTTGAAGGGAAAGTGTGTAATCATGTTTCTTCAAAGAATACAAAGTGAATATGTACAGAAATACAATTAGAAATATAAATACTGCTTTACATATTATGGCCATGTTTTCAGACCAGACATTCTTTTTGGGAGGAGATGAGAGAAGGTGCTTGAATATAATTTCCATAATTATCTTTTCTTACTCTAGTGACTAATGTTAATACATCAGCTACTTTCATAAACACATGTACTACAGTAAAACAGAGGAAAACAAACAAAAATATTAATTTAATAAGCAGAAATTTTATATAACCTGAGAGATCTTTTCTTTCTAGACCGCATTTACTAAAACACCAGATGGATCGAACCATCTCTGGTACAAGATAAAAAATGTTCATTGACACTGTAATAAATGAGGTTACATAAAAATGTTATTGACAGCAAAACCTTCAAGCTTCATTAAATGTAATAGAAAATAGTGTTATAAATGTTAAATTTTTTTTTGGGGGGGGGGGTTGGGGGGTTTTTTTGTTTGTTTGTTTGGTAAAGCCAAATATTAGTAAGATCAATAACTTTCAGTGGTTAGTTTATAGAAAAGAGTGGTTGGTTTCATTAAGTTTTGGTAATTCTTTCCAACACGGAAGAAAGGTCCACCTATCCAATATAGTGGGTAGCTGGGGAGCAGCTTAATTACAAATACTGAGGCAGAAACAATGGTTTATCATACATATTTCAAGGCCAAAAAAAGTGTCCATTTTAAAAAATAAATACCAGAAAATACAAAGAATTAAATATAAGGAAAACAAACAGCTAAACTACTCGGGCATCTCCCTTGAAGAGATGGACTTTGTCCAGTTTCCTCTCTCTGGTTTCATATCTATAAGATAAAAAAGATCCAACTCGAAGAAATAACTCAATAGTTCCAACAATCCAAAACTCGATGAATATCCACATCATCTCTGTTTTCCACTGCTTTTGATAAGAGGTGTAAGAGGAAGATCTTCTCATTAATGGCCTTCGAACTCCAGTAAACATGTTACAGATTTTTGCTGGAGTTAAAAGTAAGTCCACTGTTGATTTTTTTCTATCTTCAACTAATTCCATAAATCAGTTAAGATTCAATCAATCAAGAAACCACCATCCCATGAAACAGAATTTTGACAACTTTATTGTCAAAACTGGCCTATACAACTGCCAGATGTTCTGCTTTTAAATACTAACATTAGGAAATGCACTTCCTCTTCCCTCTGCCCCTGTTTTACTATTTCAAGAAAATCAAAAGGTACTACTTTAGGAGCTACAATTGTCTTTGATGTCTGTGAATGATTCACTCAGAGTAAACAAGCAGTCCCGCGAGTGCTGTTCTCCCATCTGTCTGCTTCAGGTGACCCTGTGGGCTAATGTCATCTACTTCCTTTCCTTTTTCTTCTCTTTTTGTTTCTGACTTGTTATCGCATATAACAACTGTCTCTCTCCATGGCAGGAGCACATTCAGAAAAATTTCCTTGTGGAGCTGTTCTCTGACATGAGATTTTTGCATATTGAAATTGTCTTGTTCTTCAGAAGTTTTGGATGTTTCCCATGTCCTGGTGCATTCAGCAAAACAATCAACTGTGTTGGGTTTGTCTCTGGTGGGATTTTCATAGTGGGGGAGGGGGTTGCTGGACATAACCTCTGTAAGAAGCTTTGCGAAACCTCCCCCTGTCTCCAGGTCAGTCCTGCCTCTGGCCAAGACTGATCCAATCACTGCCTCTGCAAATAAACATACTTAAGAGGCGACACGTGTTTGGCAAGGGACTTTTGTTTTGGGAGCTCTGCTTTGGTTTGGAGGTGGGTAGGAGAGAAGAAAAGACAACCCATGCAGACAGCCCGTTTAGTGAGGAAGGAGGCGGAGAGGCACTCTGGAGCAGCCTATTTTATTCAGCCTGTGGCGAGATGGCAGGCCACCTGTGAACTCAAAATCTGCATTTAAATGAAAGCAGCACACACTGTACCCTTTTGTACCAGTCAGAGGTCAGTACATAACTTGTATCACCATTGTGTTATCTAACTAAATCTTGTGCCATGGCAATTGCCACACATACATGAGGAATGGAACAAAAGGAAAATGAGGAAGATGTTGGGAAAAGAAAGCAAAATGCCAAAGTTGGAGTGCCATAGACTAAGAAGCACCTTTTTCCATTTCCTATGTCTTTGTAGTATGACTGTTGGCAGACAGTGGGTTACCAAGTATTTACTGAATTCTTTCAAAGAATGTTAGGTACAAAAGAACAACACAAATCAGTGATCATTATCTGTAGAATCCCACTGACATCTCTTATCTCCACAGGCAAGACATAAAGAGATGTGTAGCATTATACATTAAATAATGGAATGCTTGATATGAACCAACTGTAAAGCAGGCAAAGCTGTCTCTCTCTCAGAAAGTACTTTACATGTTTAAATTTTACCTGATACATGGTATAGCACTGTGGAATATATCAAATATATTTTAGTAAAGTATTACTAATTTCTGATTAGGAAAACTGAACAAAAAGGAACTAAATATATATGTATATATTTTTCTGTTATCTTATTAGATTTACCCTTCCTTGCTGCAGGATAATAAGCATTCTTATAGCTACCATCTTTTTTTTTTTTTATATATATATATGTTTTAGACTTGCTCTTTTACCATACAAAACTTGCTAGTATTGATTTATTTTGATTCTTACAATAGAAGAATCTTTGTTCTTGTTGTTATTGTTGAAAATACTAATTGTTGAAGTAAAGGAATAGAATATTCAAAATTACAAAAAGCCATTACCACATCTAATCAAAGTTATGGTTGGAAGACCTGTACTGATTTTCATCCTGTGGTGATTGAACTTCTAGATGGACTACAGTATCGAGAATATACATCATCTTCTGTCTTGCTACAGGGACGTGGAATACCTGAAATTCATTATAGGGGTGCTTCCACATAGCAAAATGTCCAGGGAACATGAGATAATTGCTAAAAATCAACTTGTCACATTTTCTGAAACTTGTCAAGAGTGTATTTAGATATTTTAGTTTGGGGATAAAATGCTATCATTTTTTAATAGAATCAGGGTTTTTTTTCTGATATTTTACTTTGAAAAATAGAATCAATCATAATTTATTCATTTCCTACATTTAACTTCATAATTATTTGCTATCATAAAATATTTTCTAGAGAAAAAATTCAGGTCTGACATAGTTATAAGAAATGTATTATTATTATACATGTAGTTATTATATTTGATGTTAGAGAGTTTCTCAGACTGAAACCATGGAACTAACTTTTTCTTTTTCTTTTTCTTCCTTCCTTTCTTTCTTTCTTTCTTCCTTTCTTTCTTTCTTCCTTTCTTTCTTTCTTTCTTCCTTTCTTTCTTTCTTTCTTTCTTTCTTTCTTTCTTTCTTTCTTTCCCTCAGTCTGTACTCAACAGACTTGTGTATGGAGGTAGAGTCAGTATGATAGGGGATCTGTGATTCAGGTTTAGCTGTTCATTCTAGATTGTCTCTGCCTGAATAACTTCTCAGAGTCAACAGGAGTCACTTGCCCTGTCCTTGTCTTTTGCCAAAGAAAGATAAAAGTATTACAGTTACAAATGACAAAGAACTGAGATGAATTTGTGTCATAGTAAGTCTGTAAAGCACATCTTCATTTCATCCCTGATTGTCCATAATTTTCAAAAATACACTAAACTCATAACAGTAAGGAAATCTTTGCATTGAGCAATGGAATAAGTATTGATTTGGATACCACAGCCTCCATTTCTAAGAGAGGAGAAATCTATCTACATGCATGAAGCTCAGAGGTATGGTTAGGCACTGCTTGTAGGAGACTGTGGTTTTGTAATTCTAAATTGCTGAAGAAACTGTAGCAAAAGATCATTTTTAAACCTTTGAAATGCTTTCTAAAAGCCCCAAACCTTGATTTAATACTGCCATTGGTGTTTACATAAAATATTGTCATTCTAATGAATCCTTCTGCTCTGTTTAAAGCCCAAATCCATTGATAAACAAAGGCTTTGTTGTTAGAAGTGTTGATTGTGCCACAATTGATTTTGGATTACGAACCTAAATTGAATACCAATGTCTGTGAAGTCTTGTTTCAAAGGTAATAGGAAGCGTCTTCCTATTATTTGTTCTGAGAAATGACATTGCTTAAAACTAACATTCTGGCAAATGTAGTTAGAAGCAGACATCAAAGCAGAAGAAAATTTATTGGAGAACAAAATAAAAATTCAAGATTCAAGAATTACTAATTTAGTCTTCAGGACTCGGAGGTGTTGAAGGCAAAGAGGCTAAGGCCTTTCAGATCCAATTGATTTCAGTCTCAGACTCAATGCCTAAGTTTTTGTGTTTCACCTTTTGCAGTGTAGAAACAAGATCCTATGCCACTGAAATTGATAAGTTTTTAAATTATTTATTATAAATTATTACAATGATTATTATTTGTGTTTGTGTACAGGAGCTTAATTATTTTTCTTATTGCCATCTAAACATTCAGCAGAAATATGGTGGCTGCCTTGTGGTTTTTGCACTTTACAGCAATACACAACAGATAGAATCAGCTAAAGGAGTACAAAAGAAACAATGACTTGTGCAGAATCCAGTGTCAGCACACCAGCAGCCAAATTGTTTCTAACTTCGTAGTTTTGTGGTGGTCTGCTTAAATTCACTGAAGAGTTTTGAAGAGATATTTTAAGGCGAAGAAGATGATGTTACATTGCTGATTTTTATAGGAAGGTTTTAGTCCCCCAAGCATGTAAAGCAATGTGGGAGAAAGGAGAGAACAATTTGTATAAAAACAAGTGGAGCATAGAGTATGGTACCATTTGCCGATCAGATTTATCTATTTACACTAAATAAAAAGTGGTGGGTAGAATATGAATAGACTACGTATTTGAAAGAAAGTAGTCATGTTTGGTATGATGGAAAAGAGGGTAAATCAATACTAAATTTTTTTTTCCTCATTTCTCCCTGACTCCATCTAATTTCTGAGTCTTGTCAGAGACAAGATGGATTAGGCGGATTCCTAGAGCCTCATTCCTGAACTTTATGTTAGCCTTTAAAAATACTCTTTAAATATTCATCATATGTAATATCTATCTGCCTATTACTACATAGTTAACTAAAATCATAAAAGGTCTTTCTCAGAGCTGTTATGCTCTTATATATCCAGTGATTTTTAGATTTGGAATGCACAAGTTTTGTGAAAACAAAAAACAGGTATCACAGGACTGTAGAATTTTAATTAAAACTAGAAGAAGTAAGATAATTAAAGTACACTAATAATATCAATACCACATTTAAGTGGCCATTTGGAAACTTTTCCAACAATTGTCTGCTACAGAAACAGCTTGTTAGGTCTGTGTGAATTCATATAATTCGCTTGAAAAAATTACCTCTCCAGTTGGCACATCAGAAACTGGCAAAAATATGTGCTAATATAATTAAAAAATTAATAGAAAATTGCACAGAAATGGATTATCTCTAGAGAAATACAGCTAAGAAGATTTAAGTAAACTTAAAGTATTTAAAAATAATTACGTTACTTTCTTTCAGAGAACCTGTATAAAGCATATTAGAAAAGTCTTAGTCAGATATCTCTCAGATACCTAACTCCAGAGACTCTTATGATAGTGGTCTCATCCTTAACCAGTATTCAAAGTATGGTTTTTTTTGAAATAGTTATAACAATTTTTATTTAAGAAATGCAATTGAAAAAGCAGAGCAATTTACCTTAGTTGATCAGATGTTACCAGAAGATATAGATATAGATATAGATGATATAGATGATATAGAGATATAGATGATATAGATATATAGATGATACAGATATAGATACAGATATAGATACAGATATAGATAGATATAGATATAGATATAGATATAGATATAGATGATATAGAGATAGAGATAGAGATAGAGATAGAGATAGAGATAGAGATAGAGATAGAGATAGAGATAGATAGAGATAGAGATAGAGATAGAGATAGAGATAGAGATAGAGATAGAGATAGAGATAGAGGTAGAGATATAGAGATAGAGATAGATAGATATAGATGATATAAATGATAGATGATATAGATATAAATATAGATATATAGATAGATATAGATATATAGATGATATAGATATAGCTATAGATCTAGATATAGATAGATATAGATACAGATACAGATGTAGATACAGATACAGATATGTGAAATAGGGAAAGGAAGCTTAACTTGCTGCATATGTGTCTATCTTTTAAATTATGATAAGTAATTTAGAAGTAATAAAAAATAATGGAAAGTGGCTTGGTGAGAACTTCAGCCCACTCTCTCAGTACCCTTGGTTGTTCCCATCCAGTCCCATAGACTTGTGTGCATCTAAGTTGTGCAATAGGTCGCTAACCATTTCCCCTTGGATTATGGGGGCTTCATTCTGCTCCCCATCCCTGTCTTCTAGCTCAGGTGCTGGGCACTCAGAGAACAAGTGATATTACCATTAAAGACTGAAGCCAAGAAACCATTAAGTACCTCATACTTTCTTCATCCTTGATCACTATGTTTCCCCCACATTCAGTAGTGGGTGGAAATTCTCTTAGCCCTCCTTTTGTTGCTGATATGTTTATAGAAACATTTTTTATTGTCTTTTACAGCAGTAGTCAGACTAAGTTCTAGTTGGGCTTTGGCTCTCCTAATTTTCTCTCTGCATAGCCTCATAACATCCTTGTGGCCTTCCTGAGTGGCCTGACCCTTCTTCCAAAGGTCATAAACTTCAGCTATAAGTTCTAGCCAAAGCTTCCTGTTCAGACAGGTCTGTGTTCTTCCCTGCTGGCTTGTGTAAAGGCATACCGGGATGGCCTGCTCCTGTGCCTTTAAGATTTTCTTCTTGAAGAATGTCCAGCCTTCCTGGAATCCTTTGCCCTTCAGGACTGCCTCCCAAGGGACTCAGTCAAACAGGCTCCTAAACAGGCCAAAGTCTGCCCTCTGGAAGTCCAAGCTGGCAGATTTACTGACCCCCCTCCTTGCTTCCCCACAAATTGAGAATTCTTTCATTCCTTGATCACTATGCCTAAGATGGCCTCCAACCACCACATTACCCAGAAGTCCTTCTCTGTTCACAAACAGTGAGTCTAGCGGGGTGCTTTGCCTAGTTGTCCCCCTCACCAGCTGTGCCAGGAAGTTGTCTTCCACACACTCCAGGAACCTCCTAGACTGTTTCCTCTCCGTTGTATTGTATTTCCCACAGACACCTGTTAAGTAGAAGTCCCCTAATAAAAAAAGAACTAGTGTTAGTGAGACTTCTCCCAGATGTTTATGGTATATTTCATCTGTCTCTTCACTGTGGTTGGATGGTCTATAACAGACCTGATATCTACCACGATACCTACCTTGCTGGCCTTCCCCCTGATTCTTACCTATAAACACTCAACCCTGTTCTCATCATCATTAAGGTAAAGACAATCAAAACACTCCTTAAAATACAGGGCCACTCCTTCTCCTCTCCTTCCTTGTCTATTCTTTCTGAAGAGTTTACAGGACTCCAGTTGTGCAAGTCAGCCCACTATGTTTCCCTGATGGCATCTATGTCATAGTCTTCCTGCTGCACAGTGGCTACCAACTCCTCCTGTTTGTTGGCCATGCTGCAGGCATTGGTGTAGATGCACCTCAGTTGGGGTATTGAACCTGTCACCCTTTTCGAGGAAAGAAGGCCTGATTCCTGCCTGACCATTCCTGAGTGCTACCGTGATTCCTAGCTCATCGGTATCCCTTGTGCATGTGCTATTGCTCAGCACTCTGTCCCCTACCTTCACTGGTATGGCAGGTCTGGGGACCTCGCTAACACGACATCCCACAAAGACTGATGTGCCACTCACAGTCTTATCTCCAGCTATTCTGGTTTTATCCCTTTCTCCCTTCAAATATAGTTTAAAGTTCTTTTGACGAGCCCTGCCAACTCCTGCACAAAGATCCTTTTCCCTTTTTCATACAGGTGTACCCTGTCTGTTGCCAGCAGGCCTGGTGTGGTATAAACCAATCCATGATCAAAACCCCCAAAATTCTGCTAGTGACTTCTATTGATGACCGGACCCTAAGAATGGTGGTGAATGGAGTTCAGTGTGGTTGATAGCTGGTCACAAGGGCTCAGTCTTGGTGCTTGTACTCTTTAAAATCTTTGTCAATGATCTGGATGAGGGGATCAGGTGCACCCTCAGTTTGCAGATGACCACCAAGCTGGGTGGGTGTGTCCACCTGCTTGAAGGTCGGGAGGCTCTGCAGAGGGATCTGGAGAGGCTGAATCAATGGACTGAGGCCAACAGGCTGATGTTCAACAGGGCCAAGTGCCGGGTCTTGCACTTGCGTCACAACAACCCCCTGCAACGCTGCAGGCTTGGGGAAGAGTGGCTGGAAAGCTGCCCAGTGGAAAAGTACCTGGGGGTGCTGGTCAACAGCCAGCTGAATATGTGCTAGCAGTGTGCCCAGGTGGCCAAGAAGGGCAATGGCATCCTGACTTGTATCAGAAATAGTGTGGCCAGCAAGAATAGGGAAGGGATTGTTCCCCTGTACTCGGCACTGGTGGGGCTGCACCTCAAATACTGTGTCCAGTTTTAGGCCCCTCACTACAAGAAGGACATTGAGGTGGTGGAGCATGTCCAAAGAAGGGCAACAAAGCTGATGAAAGGTCTAGAGAACAAGTCCTATGATGAGAGGCTGAGGGAACTGCTACATAGTTTAAATGTGCAGAAGTCTATGGGGCCGGATAAGATTCCCCCAAGAGGTCTGAGGGAGCTGGCGGAAGTGATCGCCAAGCCACTTTCTATCATTTATCAACAATCTTGGCTAACAGGGGAGGTACCAGCTGACTGGAGGTTGGCAAATGTGACGCCGATCTACAAGAAAGGCCGGAAGGAGGACCCAGGGAACTACAGGCCTGTCAGTCTGACCTCAGTGCCGGGGAAACTCATGGAGTAGATCATCCTGAGTGTCATCATGCAGCATGTACAGGATAGTGAGGTGATCAGGCCCAGTCAACGTGGATTTATGAAGGGCAGGTCCTGTTTAACCAACCTGATCTCCTTCTACACCAAAGTGACCTGTTTAGTAGATGAGGGAAGAGCTGTGGATGTTGTTTACCTGGATTTTAGCAAGGCCTTTGACACCATTTATCACAACATTCTTCTGCAGAAACTGGCTGCCTATGGGCTGGACAGGTGTGCATTTCACTGAATCAAAAACTGGCTGGATGGCCGGGCCCAGAGAGGGGTGGTGAATGGAGTTAAATGCAGCTGGTGGCCGGTCACTACTGGTGTTCCTCAGTGCTTGGTATTAGGGCCTGTCCACTCCAACATCTTTATCAATGATCTGGATAAGGGGATTGAGTGCACCCTCAGCAAGTTCACAGATGACACTAAGTTGGGAGGAAGTGTTGATCTGCCTGAGGGTCAGGAGGCTCTACAGAGGGATCTGGACAGGCCGAGTCGATGGACTGAGGCCAATGGTATGAAATTCAACAAGACCAAGTGCTGGGTCCTGCACTTGGGCCACAACAACCCCCTGCAACTTTACAGGCTTGGGGAAGAGTGGCTGGAGAGCTGCCCAGCAGAAAAGGACCTGGGGGTGTTGGTCGACAGCTGATTGAACATGAGCCAGCAGTGTGCCCAGGTGGCCAAGAAAGCCAATGGCATCCTGGTTTGTATCAGAAATAGTGTGGCCAGCAGGAGGATGGAAGTGATTGTTCCCCTGTACTCGGCAATGGTGAGGCCACACCTTGAGTACTGTGTCCAATTTTGGGCCCCTCACTTCAAGAGGGACATTGGGGTGCTGGAGCGGGTTCAGAGAAGGGCAAAGAAACTAGTGAAGGGTTTAGAGAACTTGTCTTATGAGAGGCGGCTGAGGGAACTGGCAATGTTTAGTCTGGAGAAGAGGAGGCTGAGGGGAGACCCTATCGCTCTCTACAACTACCTGAAGGGAGGTTGAAGGGAGGTTGTAGGGAGGTGGGGGTCGGTCTCTTCTCCCATGTTATGAATGACAGGAGGAGAGGGAATGGCCTTAAGTTGCATCAGGGGAAATTTAGGTTGGATATCAGGAAAAATTTCTTTACACAGAGGGTTGTTGAGCATTGGAACAGGCTGTCTAGGGAGGTGGTGGAGTCCCCATCCCTGGAGGTGTTTAAAAGCCGTGTGGATGTGACGCTGAGGGACATGGTTTAGGGACCCTGGCAGTGCAGGGTGAAAGTTTGGACTCGATGATCTTAAAGGTCTCTTCCAACTAGATGATTCTATGATTCTATGATTCTATGATTGTGTGATTCTATGAACTGGGGTTGTTTAGCCTGGAGAAAAGGAGGCTGAGGGGAGACTATATCACCCTCTACAACTACCTGAAAGGAGGTTGTAGCGAGGTGGGGGTCAGTCTCTTCCCCCAAGTAACGAGTGATAGGATGAGAGGAAATGGCCTCAAGTTGTGCCAGGGGAGATTTAAGCTGGACATTAGGAAAAAAGTCTTTACCTAAAGGGTTGTAAAGCATTGGAACAGGCTGTCCAGGGAGGTGGTGGAATCCCCATCTCCGGAGGTATTTAAAAGATGTGTAGATGAGGTGCTTTAGGGACAGGGTTTAGTGGTGACCTGGAAGTGCTTGGAGAATGGTTGGATTCCATGATCTTAACGGGCTCTTCCAACCAAAATTATTTTGCACTTCTGTGATTCCATGATTCTGTAGCATTAGAATCAAAAGTGCTAGAGAATAAACAAATATTTTTTATATTTTATAAGTTTTTATTTTCTGTGTTTCTGTGACTTGAGGCTCAATTCCAGGTATTGATCTGCTGGCTCTTCCCGATTTTTCCCTCATCATTCTTTGCAACTGCAAGGGGTCCCAAGGCCCTGAAGTTTCTCTTGATTGCCCTCAGACTTCTTGTTGCAACTTCACTGCTGCGTATCTGAAAAATAAGTAATAATTTGAGGTCCGTATCAGTGTAGGAAGTTTTCTTTTCACATCTCTAACCCGGGCCCCAGGGAGGCAGCAGGCTTCTCTAAGTGGGTCCGATCTGCATATTGGGCCTTCCGTTCCCTTCAGAAGAGAGTCTCCCATGACAATGACCCATCTCATTCATTATGGAAGTAGTTTTGATGCAAGGCATAGGCTGACTTAACATTGGCAACACATAAAAGCTAGATAAACCATCGTCCTCGTCATTGGACAGTTCAGTCATTGTTCAGTTCTACTCACAGAACCTTGTATTTATTGTGATGTATGTAAGATAACTCTAGAGCTCTGATGTGTTTTGTTAATGAATAATTCATTACAGATGCAGCAATTGTAGTTGTATACATTATAATAAGTAATTTTTCAATATAAAGGACTATTTATGTCCATTGGACACTAGTTATAGAGTTAGTTTGATTTAGTGTTTGACGTATTTTGTATGAGTTCTAACACTGTAGGCTGAATTACATTAGGGGTAAGTCTGGTCCTTTAATTGAACCATATCACCTCATAGGAGCCTCAGTAACTGTGTCAACTGAATTACATGACGCAATCTGGGAATTAAGGCAGAGTAATTACCTTGAACAGTGGTAGCAGGCATCACAAAATACAGATTAATGTTGTCATTTTCCACTTTGTTTCCAAAACTGTTTACCATATCATCAGTCATATGTAATTAAATCTGCTAATCTGTGAAGGATACTTTGAAAGTAATTAAAATTTTAAAAAGGTCGTTTTAAGATGTAAATTATTTAATTTTAGTTTCACATCTAGCTGCCTTTTAATGAAACACTTCTACTTGGGGTTGCATATTAGATGCAAGATACTTTCTGGTGAAACAGAATATCTGTGTCATTATGGAAAAGATCTTTAGTGATTGTGTATCCACCAGTGGTCTGTTTAATCTCTATTCACACAACACTTCCAGTTTCTCATTACTAGTTTTTTTAATATCAGAAAAATGAACTGTCAGTTAACAACAATTCAAAACAAAACAAAACTAAAGGAATAATATAGCATTATTCCCCAGTTATTTGAGAACAGCAAAGTATCCTTGTGGGGTATTCATTGTGATTCTTGGATATTTACACAGGGGAGGGAGCCAGATGCCAAGTTCTACCTGCTCCAAAACAGGCACAACAGGAGATTTAGTATAAACAGTACTAGAACTTTGGCATCAAAAATGCTCAAAAGTACAAAGTCCATTTGCCAACAATATTTTTCAAAGGAAAATGAGAATATTTCCTGTTCTAATTTACAAGCTCACTAAAAACATGTTTCAGTATCAAAAGCAGGTAATGGAAAATCTAAGTATGGTTAAGGAATAGTCACTGAATATTCCAGAGACATTCTGTTGGGAAATTTCTGACACAGGTTCCTCTACTACCCTGATGTTCCCACCTCTTGTCTTCCTTATATTTATTGCTATGAGTTACAAATATAACAAAATTTACCATGACAAAGTAAATATTTGAAACATAATTACACAGCATTACGTATTATACACATTTGAATCTTCTGCTTCAATTATCACACTACTGTTAGGGAAATACTATGCAAAAACATGCAAATTTTCTATATTCTTTACAGAGCAGATAAGGAGCTTATCTACATGGAATCTCTCAAGTGTATTTGATCTACAAATTTGTGTCTTTCCAACTCTTCTGCTAGCTCCCTTCAGTCATTTTCTCATAACAATTCTTCAAATTCTTAGTCTCCCTTTCAGTGCCTACTTGCCTCTTAGCAGTTAGCTTTTCCATTTTGAAAGACTGCACTTTGACCTTGGAAATTCAGTAATTCAGGGCTTTGTCATTTATAATACCAAAACAATTTAAATGCAGAGTTTCTCAAAATAAATCTCTGGAATATTAAGTTGTCAAATACTGTCAAAATGTCTGTATTTGGTTTATGTGACAAAGTAAGGGGAGGCTCCAGGTGTGGCTTCTGTGAGAAACGATCGGGAGCTGCCCTCATGTTGGACAGAATCAGTTTCTGCTGGCTCAAAAATGGACTCACTGCTGCCCAAATCTAAGCCCATCAGTGATGCTGATGGTGCCTCTGTGATAACATATTTAAGAAAAGATAAAAATGCTGTGTAGCAGCTGTGAGAGAGGCATGAGAAAAATATCAGATAAACAGCCATGCGGACATCAAGATCAGTGAAGAAGGATGGGAAGGAGGTGCTAGAGGTGCTGGAGCAGAATTTCCTCTGCAGCCTGTGTAGTTCATAGTGAAGCAGGGGAAAAGCGTGATGAGAGGGAAGGAGCAGCAGAGGGGAGCTGTTATGAACAGACCACAACGTCCATTCTGCATCCCCCTGCACTGCTTGCTGGTGAGGGAGAAGGTAGAAGAGACAGGAACAGATGAGTGAAGTTGTGTCTGGGATGAAGGGAGGTGAGGGGAGAAGGTGTTTTGCCTCTTTTTCATAATGCTACTCTATTTTTATTTGGCAATAAATTAAATTAATATTCCCCAATTGAGTCTATTTTGCCCATAATGGTAATTGCTGAGTGACCTCCTTGTCTTTATCTCAACCCACAAGCTTTTTCATCTTATTTTCTTCCCTGGTTGTGACTCAGTTCTCTCACCCATCCCACTGGGAGGGAGGGAGTTAGCTACCTACCTACAGAGAGGGAGTGAGAAAGCTTGGTGGGCATCTGTCAGCCAGCGCAGGTTAAACCATCACAACATATCAGAAGAAAGGTCAGATGTTGCTTTCTGTTGATACTTTTAAATATTACCGAGTAACTGAACTCAGACCATGATAAAAGTCTTGGGTGATTCCAGAACTTAAATTCCAGATGGCAGATTCAAAATGTCATCTTGAATTCGCAGCTATTTGATGACTGACATTATCCTGTTAAGTCAACAGTTTCTTTGACCTAAGAAAATATATATTTGTGGAATGCTATATTTCATCTAATCATTTTGGATGTGTTTTTTGGTGATTGGTTGTCAAGTGTTTTGGTTTATATTTTTCACAGTCACATAGTGCAATTCTATTTTTAAGAATAACCTCAAATTTCTTAGGCCTTCCTGAATCATTCCTTGAAAATATGGTGTTTAACTTTAAAGCAGCTTACAAAGAGAAAAAAAAACAAAGGGTGAAAAATCTGTGGTTACAATAAAGAAAGAAAACATACAGTTTCAGTCAGATGATGGCTGGCATCATCAGTGTTTAAAATTCACATTTGAATGATGATAGTGTGAGATCTGGTACATATTTCTAAGGGCCAATGTTAAACTTCTACTTACGGACGACATGTCAGTTTCTATTTGTTAATAACTGTGCAATTGCTATCAAGACCAAGAATTCTGAACATCACTGAAAATGGTCAAATATTTCAGAAAATTAGGAAAAGACATAAAAGAAATAAAACAATTGTTCTCTTTTTTTCTGGAAAAATATATGCTGTTTTTAAAATATGAATCTACTAAATTTACTTCTACTTTTTCTACTTTTACATAATTGTGAATTTTTCAACCTTGATATTCAATATTATGGCCCATGCCCTATCATCTGTTTGCTTCTTGGTACTGACAAGTCATGCACATAATACTTTATTTTTGACATTACAGGCACTGCAAGTAACAGATTGGATGATCATAAACAAAGAATTATGACCCCTTAATGTCATCAAACAGCAGGAGGAGAAATTCTATGAGGAAGAAAGCTTTTCAAATATAAGGTCTGTAACAATTGACAAATTATGAGACAGAAATAACCATAAAATTTAAAAGTAAATTAAGTAATACTCATAATACACTTTTAAAGGGTGACTAATCTTCTTTTTAGAAATATTTTAAATTAGACATTTCAAATAATTTAGTCCCTTCTCCTTTGGATCTCTCTCAAATGGCATAGAACATATCTCCAGAAATACAACTGAAGCAGAGGCTTGTTTCACCAAAGATGAAGCAATAGCTACCTAGTTGCCGTTGCAGCAGGTAAATCATGCAAGGTGCATCTGTTGATATGCAAGCAATCAACAGATTTCTTTCATTACTGTTTTAGAAACATAAAAAATCAGATATAAATAAAATAAGTGCTGGTGTTATTGCCTTCAAGAAGGAGTGGAAATTGTCAAAGTGCTAGCAAAATGTAAGGGAGAGGGACAACCATAGTATCACGGTTCAACCACACCTGACATCTGCTGGAAAAGTAGCATGGAGAGCTGCAGGCAATCCAGAAAGCTCCTGGACTGCATGGAGGATAACTTCTTAAGCCAGGTAATTGACAGCCCTACCAGAGGGAATGTGATACTGGACCTAATGGTCTGTATTGAGTAGTCATAGCACTACTTGACTGCGAACATTAATCATATGAAGAGCAAGTTCTTAGCCTCATAAATATAATATGTTCTGTTTTGGTCATCTAAATATCCGAACCCTGAAAATACTAACTGTATAAAATCCTTTCCAAGTACCTTGTATTTATACTAAATCCATTATCCCTGTGGAAGAAGCAGCAAGTGTTCATTTTCCCATTTTACGCAGAGGAAAATGAAATTATATCAGCTAGGCATTGAGAGAAAAGTTTAAAGCACCCTGTCCTGCTCTGCTATTGTATACTGTAAACATTTTCTTTTAAGTGTACTAGCATAGTTAGATTATCAAAAAATGCCCTGAATAAGACTTAAAAAAAGGAAGATGCCAACAATTCCTCCACTTCTGGTAGGGTCTGGAAATATCTTAAAACTTGCACTATGTACTGCCTTAAGAAATCATATATTCCCTGAAATTTATGTGGAATATCTCTTAAGCCTTCAGGAACTGTCAAGAGACTAGAAGGCTTATTAAATATAATTTCCATTATTTAATTTTTTCTGTGATGTCATTGTCCTGGTTTAAGGTAAACAGGGTTGGTTGGTTTGTGATGGACACATCAAGCCACCAGTCGTGTACTCCTCCCGCATATATCAGCACATCTCACTGGCTGTGGAACTTTGGGTGGGCTCGGTGTTTCTTTGTGAACACAGTGCAGATGGAAACCGCACCTTCTTCACCTGCCACCCGACCTGCTGCGAGCCCCCTTTTTCGCCCATGCTCAGAGCTGCCGCTCTTTTGCTGCTGTGATCCTCACCACCGCCGCAGCTGCTGTCCCAATTGCTGTGACTGCTGCCGCTGACCTCATTTTACCCCACAGCCCAGCTGGTGCTTCAGAAGAGAGCTCCTGCTGTTGCTTCCCGGCCCGGCCCTGCACGTGGACCGTCGCTGTGCCACTCAGTCCAGGTCTGGCCGCACCACGTGTTGCCGTCATTGAACGGACTGGTACGTTTTTTTGCTATTGCTGCTGTTTTCTTTAACTGCAGTTTAACCCTCACAGCACCAGTTTTCTAATCCTATATAAACTTGTTAATCTCTTCTTTGTTGTTCTGTATATAACGTCTCTCTATTGTTATTAAAGCTGTTTTAGTTTCCCAGACTTAACAGAGGCCTCACAAACATTTTTTCTTTCTTCTCATCTCTTTTCTTAACCCTTACTCCTGGAATGGGAGGGGGGATAATTAGAGAGAGAAAGTTTGTCCTGTGATTGGCCAGCCTCGGCCAACCAGTGTCAGTCATGAGAAGCTGTGGATTTGAGCAGAGAAATTCCGTAGCGTTGTCATTATACACAATAGTAATACCCTGTGTGCAACCGACTTGTTCTTTTAGAAGACCTCTCTGCAGCTGGAATGTGCTGCTCCACAGCTAGAGTGTCTATATTTGTGTATGTGCTAAAAAAACCCAAAACCCAGTAAATCCTGGGTCTGAGTCTACTGCACCCTGTTATGTCATAAATACCCATAAATAAGATCCAGCTGGGTTTAAAATACCATGGTGATTTATAACGTAACTACATGATTACCTTCTCTAATGAAAATGCAGGTTGTAATAAATTGCCTCCTTCCTTGCTCCCTGCCTGCTTTCCTCAGGTTTCAGTTCACTGCTACGTCCATTGTGGGGCACAGCTCTCTGGGGGACAACATTGCAACTAAAATACTAAAATGAAGGATCAAACACGTCTCTCTGGGGAGGCGGGGTGGGAGGGGCGGGGGGAGGTGTGTGTGGTGGTGGGGGAAGTTTTATTTTTAATTCATGGTCATTATTGTTTTAATACAAATCATTATGAAGATCCGGGTTACAATTTAAACCTGAGATACACAGTGAAAGGGTAAGAAATTCCTAGAACCTCTGTTACTAGATCGAAACTACATTCTCTCTTTGCATGTCTGACTGAGTAAGGAGGGGTAGGAGCAGCAAATCACATCCACTTTGAATATACAATATATTCTATATGTTTTGCACTGTCATAAAGAGATCACACCACGATAGTGTGCTGCCCATCCGGCACATGTAAGGGGAGGGTGTATTTATAGTATACCTTAGACTGTGAAGCTGTCTCAGCAATAGTCAGACTTCACTGTAGAGTTATATTCAGGTGAATTAACACTTGAAAACAAAATATGAATAGAGTTTAGTTATATAGCTTTTATAAAGAAGAACATTCCCTTTGGCACCAATTCCTGAAGAAACTGCAGTCAGGCAAGTTCCTGTTGCTATTAGAAAAATTCTGCCTTGTCATGAGTGTATATCTGCAATGAGTCGTTGATGAACTGGAGCTTTCACTTGTGGCAAGTGGAAAATGTGTTAAGGATAATTCTTACTCTACTTTTTTATTGCAAAGCTACATAACTGCTTACATATAAAAGCGTTCTCCTCTTAATCACTGTTTGACAGCTTTAAAATGTAATGGTGATGACTCCTAGCTAGCAAGCTAGAGAGATGCTAATGCAAAGTGCGTCATTACAATTTAGGTATGACCTACTGCCTAACACATTCAAATAATTTGAAAGAGTGTTATAGGCATGATATACAAGTCATACTATGCTCTAACGAGTTTGAAATAGTGCACTCTATTTTCTCAATTATATTAAGGCAAAGCATAGTTTGGCAATCCATCTTGCTGACCTTTCTCTTCTTTTGTGGATCAGGCATATGAATTTTTTTAGCTTGCAGAATTAAATGTACAATCAACACAAACATACTTCTCCTATTTAGCAGTGAATATCTATTTAGCAGTGAATATTGAGCAATAAAAAAAAAATGTGAAATTAACCATTGAACTCTTTAGACAAAAGTTATTAATTAGTACCATCACACTTATACTTCCAGAAACGAAAGTGAACTCTGTGTCCAGTCATCAAATGATATGTAATGATACCGGAGCACCATACAACATCACCCTGTCCATATCACACCTGGAAAATATATTGACCTGATCAAATCCAGAAAATATCTAAAACCCCCCATTGTTTGCAATCTAGTGAAATACATACAGTAATATCAATATAAAACAGAAGGATCAGAACAGTATAGTGATTCTCAATCATACATTGCTATGTAAATTGCATTTTGTGTGTAACACCCTCTATAAATCTCTAAATTAAAAAAAAGGAAAATTGGAGAAAATATGTCTTCTCACTACATTTTTTAAAAATAACAAGTTCTATTTGACTTTTCCTGTACGTCTTCATGTAACAGTGAAAAAAGGCAAGTTAATTTACAGTGTCTTTGCTGACTGCTTTTAGCACAATTCCTCATTGCGCTTTACATTAACATCTTGTGACTGCCCTTTTACTGACATCCACACAGTTACCTACTGATTAATAAAAGTCTCCCAAAACAATTGTTGAATACCTGATTAAAGGAATGATTCAAACCTTTATATTGATATGAAATTCTCTTCAGGAAAAAATATGTGGACAAAAGCAAACCCCTAGCTTTAACTGGAAACTAATCCTTTATTAATAACATATTATGATATATTTTCCTTTAATTGCCTAGTAATTGAGAAAAAAAAGTAGAAAACATTGTAGAATTTCTATTAAAAATATTTATATTTGTTTTTATCATGCAGGGACTAGGACTGAAATAAGAATAGGCATGAGAAATTTACAAAATTTTAACATGCTCAAAAAGTCTTCATGCCACATTGATGCATTGAGCACACAAACATTCGTAAACGCAATCATTTCTTAAGTGTGTCTAGAAATTAGCTTCATATCGATTATGCCTAGTTATCTGTTGTGCTTGTGACATGAAAATGCCCATGAAAATGGGCACAAGCTTACTTCATTGATTTACTGTCCAATAAATAATTACCATTCATTATTTATTGATTATGAACTTCCATAATCATTTCACTTCCTGCCTCTTTATGCTACCAGTCTCACTTGTAAAGCTAGAACAATCTGCTTGATCAAATTTTAAAATCAGTTATGCACACAGGAGAAATGGCATTCAGCAGAGCCCTTTAAACTCATGTGGTAATCATAGAATGTTTTGGGTTGGAAGGGACCTTCAAAGGTCATCTAGTCCAACCACCCCTGCAGTGAGCAGGGACATCTTCGACTAGATGAGGTTGCCCAGAGACCCATCCAACTTGACCCTGAATGTTTCCAGGGTTGGGACATCTAACCCCTCTCTGGTCTCCCCTCTTTTAGTTTCAAACCATTGCTCCTTGTCCTGTTTCAACAGGCCCTTTTGAAACGACTATTCCTGTCTTTCTTATAGGCCCCCTTTAAGTACTGAAAGACCTCAATAAGGTCTGCAAGAAGCCTTCTCTTCTCCAGGCTGAACAACCTCAACTCTCTCAGCTTGTCCTCATAGCAGAGGTGTTCCATCTGTCTGATCATTTTTGTGGCCCTCCTCTGGATGCACTCCAACAGGTTCATGTCCTTCTTATGCTGAGGACTCCAGAGCTGGATGCAGAACTCCAGGTGAGAACTCAACAGAGCAAAGAGGGGCAGAATGACCTTCCTTGACCTGCTGACCATGCTTCTTTTGAAGCTGCCCAGGATATGGTTGGCTTTCTAGGCTGCAACTGCACATTGTTGGCTCATGTTCAGCCTTTCATTCACCAGTACCTCCAAATCCTTCTCCAGAGGCCTGCTCTACATGTCGTCATCCCCCAGCCTGTACTGATACCAGGGATTGACCCAACCCAGGTGCAGAGACCCTGAACTTGGCCTTGTTGAACCTCATAAGGTTCACAAGTGCCCACTTCTCCAGATTGTCTAGGTCCCTCTGGATGGCACCCCTTCCTTCACGTATGTCAACTGCACCACTCAGCTTGGTGTCATTTGCCAACTTGCTGAAGGTGAACTCGATCCATCCCACTGTCTATGTCATTGATGAAGATATTACAAAACGCTTGTCCCAGTGTGGACCCTGAGGGACACCACTTGTCACCGATCTCCATCTGGACATCAACCATTGACCACTATCCTCTGGATGTGACCATCCAACCAATTTATTATCCACTGAATAGTCCACCCATCAAATCCATATCTCTCCAATTTAGAGAGAAGGATGTTGTGGAGGACCATGTCAAAGACTTTACAGAAGGATCTGTTCCATGTTCTTCCATGAAACAGAGATGAAGCTGACAGGTTGGTAGTTCCCAGGGTCTTCCTTTCTAGCCTTTTGAAAAATGGGTGCAAAGTTTCCCTTTCTCCAGTTACCAGGGACTTCCCCTGACTGCCAGGACTTTTCAAATCTCATGGAGAGTGGCTTGGCAAGTACCTCAGCCAATTCCCACAGGACTCTGGGATGCATCTGTGACAGTTTGAGGATAAAAACCCAGTTCCTCCTGATTTGCAGGCTTGTTTTAAACTGACCAATTGGACTATTCCCTTCCATGTTACGTTTACACCTCTCATTGGTTGTAAAGTTTCTTGCGAGCGTACTGTCCCTTTAAGAGCCGTGTACCACGGGCTTTTTGGGGGCTTTTGGGCTTTCTGTCTTTTGCTCTCTGGGACCTCCGGGACACTTCCGGCTTTGCACTCTGAGGGGCGCCGCGGACCTTCAGTTTCGCTCCGGGAAACAGCTTTCCAGACTCACGGTTTGGCTCCGGGGACCTTACAAGCTGTGCCCCCTCGGCTCGGACCCTGCCCGCCTGCTTGCCTGTGGCTGCCGCTCCCCCGCGCCACTGAAGTGGAGCGGAGCTGTGTGCCAGGGAAGCCGCCCCCCCGTGCCGCCTGGGACAGACTGCTCTGCCATCAGCGCTGCCACTTCTCTGCTTTTATACCACCTGCACAACCAGACTGGTAGGAACAGCGTAGCTCCAGGCTTGCACGTTGGAGCCCGGTGTTCGTAATAGCCACGGATCCCTTGTTTACTCCACGAGGGCGCACACGTGGTCGACGCCATTTTGGACTCTGCGTGGCACCGTCCCCCTTTCTCTCTCGCGCGCGTTTAACCCTCGCTTTTCCATCCCGTATAAACCCTCAGATTTTGCATTGGTTTTTCCCTGCATATTATATATTTTGTTCCGGTGTTATTAAACTTTGTTTCAGTTTTTTAAACGTTCAGAGGTCTCACAAATTCTTTCTCCCTTTTTTTTCTATCTCTGCTTTTTAACCCTTTCTCTCACGGAGGAGAGGGGTTCAGGGATAGGAAGGGGCACGTCCCCGTAATTGGCTTGCCTCAGCCAACCGGCGACACATCTCATCAGATCCCACAGACTTATGTATATTCAGGTTCCTCAGGTGGTCATGAACCTGATTTTCTCTTACAGTGGAAGGGACTTTGCTCCCCTGGGCAAAGGTCCATCAAATTGGGAGAAGTGGAAAGAGAGGCTGAGGGTGAAGACTGCGGCAAAAACATTTCTGAGTACCTCAGCCTATTCTTCGTCTGTTCTAAGCAGCTTGCCAGTCTTGTTCGTCAGAAGGGTATGCTTTCTTGACCTTCATTTTCTTGTTGATCTACCTGTAGAAGACTTTATTGTTCTTTGCATCCTCTGCCAAGTTCAGCTCCAGACACGACTTGGACTTGCTGACCTCATCCCTACACAATCAGGCAGTGTCCCTATATTCTTCCCAGGATACCTGTCCCTGCTTCCACTGCCTGTGCAGTTCCTTCTTGCCCTTTAGTTTTACCAGCAGTTCTCAATTCAGCCACACCAATCTCTTCCCTTCCTTGCCTGATTTCTTACACCTGGCGATTGACGCTCTTGAGCTCTATGGAAAGCATCCTTAAAGATCTGCCAGCTCGGTTCTGCTCCCTTGTCCCTGAGGGCCATTTCCCAGGGAGGTCTTATTGACTAATTCCTTCAACAGATGGAATTTTGCTTTCCTAAAATTCAGGGCCCTGACTTTACTCTTGGTTTGACCCATTTACCTCAAGACTGTGAACTCTACTAGTGCATGGCCGCTGCAGCCCAGGCTGCCTCCAATCTTGACATCACCAAGGATCTCACTTGCATTGGTGATCATTACGTCCAGTACTGCATCCTGTTTGGCAGGACAGTCTATTACCTGGCTGAGGAAGTTATCCTTGATGTACTCCAGGAGTCTTCTGGATTGCCTGCAGCTCACTGAGCTACTTTTCCAGCAGGTGTCTAGGTGGTCAAAGTCTAGGACAAGAGCCTGCAAGTGTGATGCCTTTTGTAGCTGGAGTAAGAAGGCTTTGTAAATAGGCTCCCCTTGATCAGGTGGCCTGTAGTAGACACCAACCACAAGGTTCCCTTTGTTGCCTTGGTCTCTAATTCTTACCCATAAGCTTTTGTTGGTGTGGAGGCACTTCAGCTGGGCTGTCAGCAGTGTCACTTTCTTGGAGGAACAGCCCATATTTCCTTTGAGATATTTTATCAACATTTCCCTGTTGGCTCCTATCACCTCGGGAGCCTTTGGATCATCTCCGTCAGACTTCAGCTGTGTTGCAGTGACCCCAGCATGCCTCAGAGCAACAGGCTGAGGGCCCTCACTAGCATCTTGTCCTTCTAACCATGGACTGTTATCCCACAGCTTGTCACATGCAAGCCCAATATTATTCCCCTCATCCTTCAAGACTAGTTTAAAGCCCTGTCAATAAGTCCCTCAAGCTCTTGAGCAAAGACCCTCTTCCCCCTTTGAGAAATGTGAATCCCATCTGAACACCAGCAAGCCTGGTTCCATGTAAGCCATTCCATTGTCAAAAAACCCAAAATCGTGGTGGTGACGCCAGCCACAGAGCCAGGTATTAATAGACTGGATCTGTCTGTTCCTTCCACTGTCACTGCCTGCAACTGGAAGGAGACAGGAAAAAATAACCTGCAACCCAGATTCCCTCACCAGTTGTCTCAAGGCCCAGAAGTCTATTGATCACTCTTGGACTACAGGTTGCATCTTACTCTCCACCTACGTGGAAAATCAGTAATGAGTAATAGTCTGAGGGCTGTACCAGTCTAGGAAGTTTCCTAGTGGTGTCCTTAAGCTGGACCCCAGAGAGGCAGCTGACTTCCCTATGAGGAGGGTCTGCCTGGCATATTGGACCCTCTGATCCCCTCAGAAGGGAGTGGCCTTGGGCATCCCAAGGGTATTCAAAATTCTTAAAAGCTGAGAAAGTTTCCTTCCCTGTCTTGCCCGTAGATTGGGTGAAGTAACTAATAAAAGACAAGGCTGCATACAAATACCAAATTAACCTCGTAACCAGTGGTATAATCATATCATATGTCAACAATATCAAATACTCTTGAAGAGTCTTCTAAGTCATTTTTACAAGAAGTGGGTGACTCTGATCAGGATTAAGAGGAACCGAGGTCAAAGAATGATCAGCAAGACACACTCACACTTTAACTGCCCTGTCTGGCCAGTGTGAAAATCTAATGAAGAATGGAGACTGACAGTGGACTGTCATGGCCTGAATGAAGCCACATTGCCACTGAGTGCTGCCATGCTGCACGTTAGAATTCCAGTATGAACAGGAGTCAAAGGCAACCAAGTGGGATGCCATGACTGATATTGCCAGTGCATTCTTCTCCATTCCTACAGCACCAGAGTGCAGGACACAGTTTGCTTTTATCTGGAGTCGTGTCAAGTACACCTGGAATTTTTTTGCCCCAGGAGTGGCAACACAGTTCCACCATTTGATATGGACTGAGTCAGTCTGCACTAGAAAAGGGTGGAGCTCCCAAACACTTGTAATACGTTGATGACATCATCATATGGGCTAATACAGTAGAATAAGTTTTTGAGAAAGGGGAGAAAATAGTTCAAATTCTGCTGAAGGCCATAAGTGAAGTTAAGGGACCTGCGCAGGAGATCCAGTTCTTAGGAATAAAATGGCAAGATAGGCATTGCCAGATCCTGATGGATGTAATCAACAGGATAGCAGCTATGTCACCACACACTAATAAAACAGAAACACAGGTTTTCTTAGGGGTTGTGGGTTTCTGGAGGATGCATAACTCAGACTACAGTCTGATTGTAAGTCCTCTCTATCAAGTGACTCGGAAGAAGAACAATTTTAAATGGGGCCATGAGCAGTGACAAGCCTTTGAACAAATCAAGCAAGAGATAATTCACACAGTAGCCCTTGGGCCAGTCCAGGCAGGACAAGATGTCAAAAATGTGCTCTACTCAGCAGCTGGGGAGATCAGCCCTACCTGGAGCCTCTGGCAGAAAGCACCCAGGGAGACCTGGGGCCGACTCTTGGGGTTTTGGAGTCAGAGATACAAAGGCTGTGAGGCCCACTATACTGCAACTGAAAAAGAGATACTGGCAGTGTATGAAGGAGTTTGAGATGCCTCAGAAGCGGCCAGTACTGAAGCACAGCTCCTTTTATCTCCCCAGGTGTCAGTGCTGGGTTGGGTGTTCAAAGGGAGGCTCTCCTCTGCACATCGTGCAACAGCTGCCACATGGAGTATTTGGTTGCACTGATAATACAATGGGCTCAAATAAGGAGCCCTGGCCTCCCAGGAATCTTGGAAGTGATCACAAACTGGCCAGAGGGCAAAGATTTCGGAACAGCGCCAGAGGAGAAGGTAACACGTGCTGAAGAGACCCCACCGTATAACGGTCTACCAGATAACGAGAAGGGATATACTCTGTTCACTGATGGGTCCAGTAGCATTGTGGGAAAACATTGATAGTAGAAGTCTGTTGTGTGGAGTCCTACATGATAAGTCACCAAAGCTGCTGAAAGAAAAGGAGAATTGAGTCAGTTTGCAGTGGTGAAAGCCATCCGGCTGTCTTTAGATATTGCTGAATGAGAAAGGTGGCTAGGGCTCTATGTCTGTACTGACTCATGGATGGTGGCAAACGGCCTGTGGAGGTGGCTACAGCGATGGAAGCAGAATAACTGGCAGCACAGAGGTAAACCCATCTGGGCTGCTGAATTATGGCAAGATATTGCTGTTTGGGTATAGAACCTGGTTGTGAAAGAGTGTCACGTGGATGCCCATGCATACAAGAGTTGGGCCACTGAGGAGCATCAAAGCAACCAGCAGGTGGACAAGGCTGCTAAGATTAAAGTGTCTCAAGTAGACTTGGATTGTCAGCACACAGGTGAATTATTTTTGTCTTGATAGGCCCATGATTCCTCAGGTCGTCAAGGTAGAGATATAACATACAGATGGGCTCGTGATCAAGGGGTAGACTTGATTATGGACAGTACTGCACAAGTCATCCATGAATGTGAAACATGTGCTGAGATTAAACAAGCCAATTGGTTAAAACCTGTGTGGTATTGAGGGTGTTGGTTGAAACATGAGTATGGGGAGGTCTGGCAAATTGACTGTATCATACTTCCACAAACACGCCAGGGGAACTTCCATGTGCTTACTATGGTGAAAGCCACTACTGGATGGCTGAGAACATATACTGTGCCTCATGCTACCACCTGTAACATTATTCTTGTGGTGACATGACACCCCAGAAAGAATTGAGTTGGACAACAGGACTCATTTCCGAAACAACCTCATAGATGCCTGGGCCAAAGAGCATGGCATAGGGTGGGTATATCACATTCCCTGTCATGCACCAGCCTCTGGGAAAATGGAATGGTACAATGGACTGTTAAAAACTACACTGAAAGCAATGGGGGGCATGGGACCTTTGAACAGTGAGATACACACTTAGCAAAAGCCACCTGGTTAGTAAACGCTCTAGCATCTGCCAATCGATCTGGCCCTGCCCAATCAAAACCTCTACACACTGTTAGAAAGGGATAAGGTCCCCGTAGTGCACACGAAGAATATTTTAGAGGAGGCAGTCTGGGTTAGTCCTGCTTCAGACAAAGGCAAACCCATCCACGGGATTGCTTTTGCTCAAGGACCTGGGTGCACCTGGTGGGTGATGCGAGAGAATAGGGAACTCCTATGTGTACCTCAAGGGGATTTAATTTGGGGTGAAAACAGCCAGTAAATTAAATTGCATGATATTAATGACTAAATACAAATCAATGAGGGATGGACTTTAAAACCGAGTGAGGGCCAGCAGTGATGGCACTCAAACTGGCTTCATCAACTGGTGTCTACCAATTTCCTCAGAATCAACATCTTCTACTTGCAGACCACGAGAATGGGCCGTGCCAGATGCACCAGCCTTGAGATCTGGATGCAGCTTGCAACAACCTGACACTATTTGTCCTACCCTGAAACTATTATGACAGATGTAGCCTGAAACGCATGGATTAAATGAACTCAATAGGCATGTTAGAGCGATATTAGACTAAAGGAATAATATCTGTACATATGAGTGTGTATATATATATATATATGACAGGTGAAAAAGTGGATCTTGGCATAATATAGATGGTATAGAATAAGGGGTAGATAGCATCCTGTGTTCGGCTAGGAGAGGGTTAAATTCCACAGTCAGGATAGTCAGATGGAACCAGCCAATGAGATATTTGATACCATACTTATATCATGCCTGTATATATATATAAGCTGGGGCTACACCAGGGGTGGGAGTTCCAAACAGCAGTGGGGCACTGTGCATCTTGGTTCAGCTCGACTCCACTCAGTGTGGCAGGCATGGCTCTGAGCAGCAGCTGTTAGCAATGCATTCTTTATCACATTGTTATTACTCTTCTTTCCTTCTTTGTATTCAAGTAAACTCTCCTTATTTTAACCACCTGGGTTTTATCTTTCATTCTCCTCCTCTGCCCCAGGGAGTAGGAGCAAGAAAGCAGTTGCTAATGGCTTGGATAAGCACCCACTTTGCTGGGTAAAAACTGACTGGATGGCCTGGCCCAAAGGGTGGTGGTGAATGGAGTTCAATCTGGTTGGTGGGCATTCACAAGTCATGTTCCCCAGGGGTCGGTATTGGGGCCTGCTGTCTTTGATATCTTTATTAATGATCTGGATGAGGGGATCAGGTGCCCCCTCAGTAAGTTTGCAGATGACCACCAAGCTGGGTGGGTGTGTCCATCTGCTTGAAGGTTGGGAGGCTCTTCAGAGGGATCTGGAGAGGCTGAATCGATGGACTGAGGCCAACGGGCTGATGTTCAACAGGGCCAAGTGCCGGGTCTTGCACTTGCATCACAACAACCCCCTGCAACGCTGCAGGCTTGGGGAAGAGTGGCTGGAAAGCTGCCCAGTGGAAAAGTACCTGGGGGTGCTGGTCAACAGCAGGCTGAATATGAGCCAGCAGTGTGCCCAGGTGGCCAAGAAGGGCAATGGCATCCTGACTTGTATCAGAAATAGTGTGGCCAGCAGGAATAGGGAAGGGATTGTTCCCCTGTACTCGGCACTGGTGGGGCTGCACCTCGAATACTGTGTTCAGTTTTAGGCCCCTCACTGCAAGAAGGACATTGAGGTGGTGGAGCATGTCCAGAGAAGGGCAACAAAGCCGATGAAAGGTCTAGATAACAAGTCCTATGAGGAGTGGCTGAGGGAACTGGGGTTGTTTAGCCTGGAGAAAGGAGGCTGAGGGGAGACTATATCACCCTCTACAACTACCTAAAAGGAAGTTGTAGCGAGGTGGGGGTCAGTCTCTTCCCCAAGCAACAAGTGATAGGATGAGAGGAAATGGCCTCAAGTTGTGCCAGGGGAGATTTAAGCTGGATATTAGGAAAAATATCTTTACCTAAAGGGTTATAAAGCATTGGAACAGGCTGTCCAGGGAGGTGGTGGAGTCCCCATCTCCAGAGGTATTTAAAAGATGTGTAGATGAGGTGCTTTAGGGATAGCGTTTAGTGGTGACCTGGCAGTGCTTAGAGAATGATTGGACTCCATGATCTTAAAGGTCTCTTACAACCAAAATTGTCTTGTGATTCCATGATTCTGTGATTCTGTGTTTAGTTGCCAGCTGGGTTCAAAACATGACAATAACCATGAAGCCCACTGTGAAATTTAGGGTTCTTTTTGACAGGGATTTGATAACACATTCTCTCCCACAAATACATAGCAACTGACAGTTATATGGATGTGCAAGGCATGGAGTATATGCAGACCCTGTTGTGTTTTGGAATTTTTTAAGAATCAATTGGTCCAGGTACATTATATAGAGTCAGTATATCTGTAAATCAACAACTAAAGATATGATTGTGGATAGGTATTTCATGCCATATAGCCAAAGAAACACTAGTTCTGATGAACAGAAATTTTATTTTTCTGTCTTGTGAGATAGAACTATATCTTTGATATCTATGCTGGAGAGCCAATCCTACTCTTCCAGCCACGAGGTACACCTTTAGTACTTGAGCATACACTCTGCTGAAGTTGCTGTATGTCTGCGTCACCTCAATGAGGCAACAAATTGGCCACTCAAAACTGGAGCAAAAGAGCAAGTATGGTGAAGTGATTAGAGGGCTAGGGTCCTGGAGTTAAGTGAGTCAACTCGACAACATAGATGCACTCAAGAGTGTTTATTCTCATTTTCTTTGCATGTATCACTTTCTCACCAATATCTGAGTCAGGTCTTGATGCATATCAATGCTATACAGAATTTGAAAAAGAAACAACTTTTTAAAAAGTTTTTCTTCCCGCTCCCCCTGCCCCCAGTTGGCTGTCACATGCAAAATAAATTTCACACTTTTAAAGAGCTATTTTTTCAAAAGCTTTAAATGGTTTACCTATCTAGAAAGAAAAATAATTCAAATTCTATTGTATTTACTGTGAATTGCTTTAAACATTACTGCCTCCCTAAGTACTAAGCAGAATTATAATCTCTCCTAAAAAGAGAACTTTCCCTTAGGGCAAATCTGAGACTACAGTATCTTTGTGTCTTTTGGGTGCTAGTCTGGATCACATTTCTCCTAGTTCTCAAAGCTCACAAAAGCTGTAGTGTTGTCATTTATCAACACCATACTGTAGATAAATTCAGACACATTGCCTGCATTTGTTATCTTAATTCTGAACTCAGATTGCACAAATAAAAAATAAGGAAAAAGAGAAGCAATCTGAACTACTAAGTGAATAGATATATTTTTCTTTTTTTCTCCAATGTACTTTTCTGGGGTTTTGTGGTTATAGTACACATATTGGGAAAAAAAAAAAAAGTCTGATTAAATCTCAAAGAAAAAGAAGCACATGAATTAAAGCTGTTCACTGAAATTTGCTTTGAGTAATCACCCTACAGTTCAGTAACAATGAGTAATTCCCACAGCAACCCCTACTTCCATATGGCACCAAAATCTACTCTCATACCTTAAGGACAAAATCTTAGCAGACTGAAAAACAACGTTTAAAAATAACACTTTTGTAATTCTGAATTTTGTCCTAGGGACAGTCTGGAAAAACAAATGACCTTGCAAAGGAAAAGAGATATTTTTGTATGACATTTTTCATAACTTTCCCCATAGACTTTGGTTAAGAGAATAATCTTAACATAGTTTCCTGCATTTTTGTATTACACCTCTTCAAGTGATGATAAATTCTGACAGTCACGGTAAAAAGCACAACACTTACTATAATGCAGAGGAATGTATGTTAAAATGTTAAATCTGTCCTAGCCATGGGCTAAATCATGACATGCATTTTAAGCAAAATTCCTCATTGGAATAATAAAGAAAAAACCAAAATTTACATAAAACATAATACGAAGAGGCCATATTTGTTCAAGGGTATTTGTATCCTTGGTATATACTCACAATGTGGCAAATTCTGTAATGTATCAAGTCTTCTTGACAGAACTGTAATGGCAAAAAAGCAAATCTTAAGATGACATCATATATCATCACAGAATTGTACAATTTGAGTTGCAAGGGACCTCAGAAGGTTGGCAGTCAAGTCTCCAGCCCAAAGCAAGGTCTGCGCTGAGATCACATCATGTAAGGGAGTCTCTGAGTAGTGTGAGGCTGGAGTAGTACTTTCTGCAGAACTGTGTACCTTGTATTCCCTCAAGATTAAGCCAAAGAAAACTAGCCAAGAGCATCTACATCTGCTTGATAGTCTGCTGCCAAAAACAAACAAAAGGGGGTCAGAGGCAGCCAGCTCAAAGTAGCTCTAATCTAGCAGTAGCTGACAATATCCTAGTTTTCCTATTATTTCTATTACTATTTTAAGAACTTATGCAAATGAATTACTTTCCTCAGGCCTTTCCGCTATTTGAAAAGTCTGCTAAACACATTACACACAGTATTATATACATACATACATATATATGTGTATATGCATGTATGCATACATTATTCTCCCTCTCATGTAACTCTTAAAAATAACTTACTTCAACCATGTGTAACAAATCACATAATTCACAACCTAGCCCTTCTAAGTGCTCTTAAACACTGTAATATCAACTATATATTTTGATCACTTCTTGTTTTTCAGAACTTGAGATAAATTTATACAAAAGAACAAAAGCCAGATGGAACCAAACTGTAAAAAAAGAGCAAAGCTCTAGAATACAAATTTAGTTGATCAAAAAGACATGATAGTCTATAGTATAAATTGTGTATATTTTTGAGCTCATTGGATTGATATATTATTCAGTGGCCTTTCCTTCACAAACTACATTCACAGACTACTGACTCTAACTTTTGAATTGACAGGTTTTAGTCTGGAAATCAAGAACACATTGGTTTAAGAAAACAGCTTTTGTACCAATTTTTAGTCTCAGTGCAGGGTACAAGTCACTGGAATTGTATGTTTTTAAATTTCTTTTAAACTGTGTTTCTTTCCTTGGCTTCTTTACTATAGCCCCTGGACACCTGGAAACCTGTGTGCCCATACAAGTAGAAGTACTCTCAAACACTGTACACAGTCTTGCCTTGAAACATATCTGTAAGGGTACTCTGTGTACATAACGGGTGATATGTAATACATACAGACTTTAAAATCTAAAACAAGATGCTTTTTACTTAGGGAATAGAATGAACTCACAGTCATAAAGAAATAAACCCTGAGGTTTTTGTCTTCATAATTTTTATCATCAACCTGAAATATGCTCTATCCTGAGGTCATATTCCTCTGGTACATCCAAAACTCTAAGCTTGCTTCCTAAAGCTTTCTATCTCTGCTCTAGCTTGACTTAGAGACAAGCTCGATTTACTCTCTACCATAAACCTTACAGCTAAACTGATCCTCGTTTCCGTAAACACATGCCATTTTACTTCCATGCTTCATTGCAAATCAGCACATTTCCTGTCAATACTTGGTTTCATAGCCTTCCAAATTTACGGGTTGTTCATGGAGAGCTGACGAAGAAAATCATTCTTCTAGGATCAAGTGATTCTATCTTTGTTTTCTGACTCTGTATGCATTTAGAATTAAGGAACAAATATTAGGTCTCAACGAAGTTGCTTAGCATAAGATCAGTTCTATACACTTTGATATTTTCCAGAATATCAGAGTTCCAGTCATCACCTAGATGAGGGATCCTAGGTGAGGGCTGCTATCATCACCAACATCAACAAGAATTCAGAAGTTGTATGTAGACTGATATTACAAAATCAGCATAGCCTGCTTCAACCACACAACTATCTGTACAAGGAATGATCACAGACATTTGGAAAATTCCTACTTTTTTTTTTTTCCATATTTTTTTCACCATGTGGAAATGATAGTATACCGAGCTGAATTTAGAAGAGTTCTAATAGTTATCTAGTGTTGAAGGAAAAATAGCACAGTATCTTATTAGAGAGAAGAAAAACACCAGAAAACGCACCTGGGGAAGTGTCCAGAATTACAGAACACTAACAATAACAGTATTCCCTACTGTTGGGATGACCATTTCTGTTCAAATAAAGGACTTAATCAAAGCTAGTGTTACATCCGCTAGCTCTTTTCAATGGATCATTTTCAAAGATAAGGCCTGGGGGTAAATAAACTGTGAGCATTTTTTCAGGTAAGTGTAAAAGCTGTAACTGTGGTTGCTTGACAGAAAAAAAAGATGACAGCAGCAGTTATTGTTACAGAAACTTCAATCTCCAGGAGACTTCACTTCTCCTAGGGAACATTTGCCTTAAATAAGAGTCACCCTTCCTTAAAAAAAAGGTGAATATTCTGTGATATTTTATTTTTTTTATACTGAAGTATTTATATGTCCCATGGAAAAAGGCATCATATTGCTAATGGACTAATAGATACTTAGAAAGGTTAATCTTTCCTAAGAGAAGACTTTGGATAGGACTCAATAAATCAGGATTTGGGGAGTTGCCACTGTAGTACAAGATACCAGATTTGTAGAGTTCTGAACATGTGAGCGAGCTAGACCTAAGAAGAGTTCTAACCCAAATGTTCAGGTCAAAAAGATGTGCATTCTGTTCTAGGAAGTCTTGAGTAAATACCTGAATTGAACTCACACTCTGATAAATAAAACAATTGAGAGCATACTCTATTTCTTTTTTCAGGGTATAACTGAAAGTATGCGATTTAGAGAAAATTCGTATTTTAACTTCAAATATCTGGCATCAACTTAATATCCAATACCAGATACTATGTCTATTTGAATCCATATATTCCCTGTAAGACTATTCAGAACAAGCTGACAAAAATGCCATGATTTGTGGGGTATTTACAAATAGTTTTTCTGCCCATAAATGCCTTCCATTACAGTGTCATTTAATCTTCTGTGTAGTTTTTAAGCAGTATAGGTTGACAGTAAAAAGATCCTTTCATGGTTATTTCTGCAATGTTATTATTTAAAAAGGGAATGAAAACATACGAAGCTACTAAAGCAATTGTCTAAGCTGTCACTAGGTACAGAAGAAGAGAGAAAAGAAATGAACGATAGGGTTTTAATTTTTTCAGAGCAAGGTGTTGCTGTTGGATTTGAATAATAAAATCAACAATCTGGAATATGGGTTATTTACTATAATACCATAAAAATAACAAAGGAAAAATATGCATTTGGCAGACTGCTCTTTAAGAGTAAAGACAATCTTGCCCAAATACTACTGAAGCATCAGAATAGTATTCTGCTAGTTCGTGTTTTCCCAAAGTTCCCAAAGAACAACAAAACGGTTCAAAATGTGTCTGGAGTCTTGCTACAGCAGCTCATGGATCATCCCAAAACAAACTTATACAAATCTACTGTTTTTGTTAAGAAGACACATATACCTCAGCATGATTTTAACAGCTGAAGCAAGGCATTCAAGGACTGTTGCCTTAAATGATGCCTTAAAGACTGATGAGAGGTCCTTAAATGTTGACATAATGACTAAAAAACCTATAAAATATCGTGAATCCTGCCTTTGGTCTTTGGGAGGAATTTAGGTCTAAAGTTTCACAAGCAAATAAATTATTTTAAAACAATAAATATAAAAATACATTCCTAGAAAAAACAACCTCTCTGAAACATGATATTATTTTTGTCTCAAATGGAGTTAACATCTACAGACACATAAAATTTTTATATAGTAAAAAATAATAAATTAATCTCTGTATAACAACAAACATTTGTGAGTCAGTATTTCTTCCTTGATCTTTACAAGTGTCTTCACAAGTATTCTGTTTTCTTTAGCAGCAAGTGACTAAGATACAATTAGTTCTCCCAAGAATACTCTCTCAAAGTATCTATTGTTCTCAAGCAGTGAGGTTACAAAAGCTGACAGTAGTTGTTACAAATGCCCATTCTCAAAATGGCCAAAATCTTCCATTACTGCTAATAGGAGTAAGAGAAACTGTTCTTACAGAAAAGACATGCTTCTTTAGTGATTAGGCGCTTCCCTGACACATCATGACAGAAAGAAAAATGAAAAATGAGTAGAACTTAATTCTGAGACTTAAAAAGCAGCCTGCATTAACAGTAATTGAAGACAAGGATCTAAAGGTAGCTATTCCTTTCAAAACCTGTCAAATATGGTTTGTGTCCATTCTTAGTATTCACTTCCTTATAAAACCAAATATATCTCTTCATTTGAAATAATTATATTCTATTTTAATGTTTATATCAAAGATTTTTTTTTTTCTACAAAGAGCTCATTGAGTAGCATTATTAACATGCATTATGTTGTCATTCTACTTTTATCTAGGGTCCATTTTTGTAAAATAAAGTGGGTGCATTATATTGGGAAGGCTTTTCTGTAGTTTAGTTCATCTTTCTTTTAAAATATGTAGTGTTATGTAGACAAAGACTGAGGCTGTTGTCTGAAAGATGCAGTGTTTCATAATTAGCCATCTCTAGCCAAGAACCTGTACGATCTCTGTGGACATGTTGTTACAGCCATTTTAGATTGGTTTGTTCGGACATTATTATCTGGGCACAAAGGGACTGCAAGCAGAATATGGGTGAATCACAAGTCTAAACCAATTATTTAGTGGCCAATGCACATAAAAACCAGTATTTAGCAAACTATTAGGTTAATCACTGGTGTGCCTACATGCCGGTACAGCACCTGGAGAGCCTTCACCAGCCAGGCAGATGTTGGTGAGAAGGGAGCAGTCAGTGCTTATTGCTCCCAGGAGCCATCATCAGAGATGTGGAGATGTCACCTTCCTCCAGCTCCATCAGCACTGACAGCCCCAATGGCTCAACCCCAGCCTGGTAGTTCCTGTCTGTCTCTGACTTGACCAGTCTTCAGCTACTCTGTCTGCATTATTTTTTTAAAGATTTTATCTTTTCATGTCCATGTTTTCTGTCTTGAATCCTTGATCTAATAACGATTGCAGATCAGCAGTCCTCTCACTCTGTAACGTTTGCCTTACTTATCTCTGCACAGACAATCTCACAGCTCTGTCTCAGTAGTCTGAGTCAAGGTTACACTGCTGGAACGTATCAAAGCTGGATTGTTGTACAAGGGCAGCTAAACCTATTTGGGGAAGAAATTACAGAAGGCCACAGAAAAAGGGTTACAGTGTTTGACTTCAGACATCATGGTTTAAGAAAGATGTGAACCAATTGTATAGAGACAAGCAAAGTACAAGAATGATTGGATGTATATGACCTACAAGAAAAGGTTGAAAGTGAGGAAAGGGAACGGGGTGGAAGGGAATTGACTAGAGAAGAGAAAAAAGGAGGTAGCACAAGAAACTTCTGAAGACGTATCTATAAAGATGGATACAGTGGTGTGAGAAGAATTAATGATTTAAAATAACAGAGAAGGGAATTTCAACAGATTTGTATAAAATCCTATGAGTACAAATAGTTAAGTATTGCCCTAGGGAGAATACTATCCATAGTCCACAAAACATGTCAAAATGTGATAACTTTAGTGTTCAACTAATAGTCAGTGACAGTCTCCTGTCTCTAGAATTTATTCCATAGGCTAGGAGTAGTTCCTAAAAAAATTCTGCCCCTTTAAAGATGGTTACGTACTTGTTGCAAAGATGTCCATTGCATTAGAAGAGCCAAATTGTCAATCTTTAACTTGGAACTTCTGGCGGTTTTTTATATATCTTGGAACCAAGCAACAATGTGTCATGACCATAATTTTATGGTAACTAGTATAGAAAGCTCTAGTGTAGCTTTGATATGATTTTGGTGGTCTGTACTTCTGTATTTAGTTGGAGTTTCCTAAACAGCCCGGGCTTCTTGCCCAGGTATATCACATTTCTGTAACCTAGCCAAGACACTGATGAAAATGTGAATAACCAAGGCCAGCTCATCATATGCTGGAATCTTTTAGCCAGCTGGAAATGCTAGGAAATACTTCTTTATGAATGCTACTGCATAAATTTACTGTCCGTAAAGAAGTTAGGAGTACACGTAAACTTTCATCAGAAAATTTGTGTTAATCTTTGAGCACTGGAAACTACAGTTGAGTTGCATATTCTTCAAATTACCTGTGGAGAACTACTTGCGGGTACTGGTGGATGAAAAATTGGACATAAGCTGTCAACGTGCACTTGCAGACCAGAAAGCTAGCCATATCCTGGGCTTCATCAAAAGAAGCATGGCCAGCAGGTTGAGGGATGTGATTCTCCCCCTCTACTCCACTCAAGTGAGAACCTACCGGGAGTATTCTGTCCAGCTCTGGGGCCTCCAGTGTAAAATGGACATGGACCTGCTCAAGTGGGTCCAGAGGAGGGTCACAAAGATGATCAGAGGGATCACTCTGCTATGAGGACAGTCTGAGAAAGTTGGGGTTTTTCAGCCTGGAAGAGAAGGTTCCAGGGAGAGCTTATTTTTGCCTTTCAATACTTAGAAGTGGCTTATAAGAAAGAGGCCAAGGCCTGTAGTGACAGGACAAAGGAAAATATTTTAAAATTGAAAGAGGGTAGATTTATGTTGGATATATGGAAGAAATTTTTTATAACCACAGTGGTGAAGCATAGTGTCGCGGTTTGAAATTAGAAAAGCTGAAATCTCCGAAAGGGTTTCTTTCTAATGCGACTTTCTGTAGTTTCGGGGGGAATGTGAAACCCACCTGACGACTATACAAAAGAGTTTAGGTGGCTCGTTAGGGATCGTTTAGGAAAACAACACAAAAGCAAGTGAAACACTTTTTAAATTAAAGGGGTGGAACAGAATCGGTTTAATGCTTAATGCAATTAAAACCTGAAATCCATCATTTAAAGTTAAACAGGACTGATTGAAAAGGAGAGAGAGAGATGAGCGAGAGATATTAATAAATACATAAATAGGTATATACAGATACATTCCCTCCCCCCACATTGAATCCACATCCCCACTTAAACAAAAACCCGTGCTGCATGCTGGGTACGAGAGGGAGCAGGGGTGGTGGTGGAGAGGAGAGTCGCTGAGATTCTTTAACCTCCAGGTTCCAGACCAGAAACAAACTGTCCAGGCAAACTTTCACAATAGTCTTTCCCTCTCACCCCTCGTAGAAGACGGCATCAATCCTCTTCGTGGGTGTTCATGCGTCCCCCTGTAGGAAATGATGTCTGCGTCTGGTCCAGCAGGACAGCTTCCTCACTAGCTTACAGGGGACAGTCCTTCTCACTTCCCTTGGCGGTGGGTCTCTCGATGTGGGGGCGGGGATGCCTTGCATGCCCCTTTCCACCTCCTCAAGGAAATGGGAAATCTATCCGCAAAAGAGTCTTTTACTGCTGCATGGAGGAAGCGGCGTTTCTTTGATAGAAATCTCTCTCTGTTTGTCCTGTGCTGAAATCAAATGGGTCCCAGGGGAGTGTCAAAAAACTCCACTTTTTATATGCTTATTTGCTGAGGCGTGATTGATATGCCTTGGCTCCCAATAAGAAGCTGAGAGGGTGGCAGTGTTCTCTTCCCAAAAGTTGCGAGAAAGTTTTTTGCACGCTTAGCGGGGAAGGGAAGGGAGAAGACAGGGATCTCAGCCCCGCTGGTGCCATCTTAACCCATTACACACAGGAACAGGTTGCCCAGAGAGGTTGTGGATGTCCCCTCCCTGGAAGTGTCCAAGGTCAGATTGGATGAGACTTTGAGGAAACCAATCTAGTGAAAGATGCTTTTCCATGGCAGGGGGGTGGACTAGATGAACGTTAAAATTCCCTTCCAACACAAACCATTCTATTTTTCTGTGATTCTATGAATTTTACTATTGCTAAAGACACAGGGTTCTTTTTCTCTCTACTTCTGTTTTGTGGTCCCCCGGGGTGGCTAGATATATTCTACTCCTTCAAGAAGCCCCATTTTTGATGTTCAGTACTGCTGTATACATACAGTGAAGTTCTGAAAATGAAATGGTTGCCTGTCCTCTTCTTTTGAAATTGCATCACCCACGTGTAGCGCTGGTACAAGTTCAGTTAACACTGGCATGAGATCAGTTAGGTGTGTCAATCACTAAAAGCAGAGTTTCAATGCTGCATTTCATAAATTTCTTTACTCGTGATCTTACTGTAAAATTTCAAACACTGCTGCTTAAATTATGAATTTTTTTTGCAGAATTTTCATATTCTACTGTAAGCATTACAGTGGCATTAGGAATACACTCAAACACAAAATAACCCTTTCAGAATTAAATTATAATTGGGTAACAATTTTGAGTATTATTCTTATGCCACAGAGTTAACACTTAGCAAATCAGACAGTTAGCTTCTAATCCAAAATACAAGACTAATGTCCAATTACTCTGCCTTCAGAAAAAAGTTAAAGTTGAAAGAAAAGTAATAGCTGATATATTAAAATTTAAATTAAAAATACTCTTTAAATAGTTGAGTAATCCAAAAACAGTTAAATCAAAGAATAATCCCATCTCCAATTTACATTTTTTGACAGTCGAGTTTATGTGTTCCTCACAATAACCATTGCCTTGAGAAATACTATTGGAAGAAAAAGGAACAGGAAGCCTTACTTGCTTAGAAAGAGGCAGTCGTTCTCAGTTTCAGTAACAATATTTTTTTTCTGAGTGGTTTGAACGTATTGTAACTTAAAACTTTAAATGTTCTGGGAAAAAGCAGAACACTGATGTTTAAAATGGCATCTCAGAGTTTTATTTTCTTTTTCAAGAAATCAAATAATTTTAGAAAAATTAAATCTAAGCCTTTGATGCTAATCAGTTCCAATGCATAACGTTACCAAAGATATACCCAGACAGTGTAATAAAAAATAATGTATGTTTGAAATCTTTATACATACACATGCAGATCAATCTTTTCAATTATACTGTACAAGTTTGAACGTCCAGCTATGTATGGCACAAGACAATTCCTAATGTCCTCATATTTCTTTCGTTTTGTCATAAAATTTGACCTCATCATTAATTTGAATAACCAGGTTGCATCTACACATGCAAGTACACATAACTTATAGACATAACTTATTTACTGCTGTCATGTCAAATCTCAGTTATCTCAGGGTAGTATAACATGAAGGCACACTGATGTGGACCACATTCATTTTGAAGGATCATAACATCTCATTCTCTCATTTTTGCCTTTAAAAATGGACACACTGTCTTTTATATATAGCCTTAGAGCTAGTGCTGGAAAGTTTTACATCAGAAGGCATGGTAGCTGAAGCATTCCTCTATAAGGTTAGAAACAGCATCATTGCCTTTTTTATTCTGATTTGGCATATGAATTTTAATCAGATCTTACCCTTAATGTTGTAACTGCTGAGTACATTAGAAACTAATTTTGGGGGGGTTTTCATTATAACAGTGGTGGTTTGTATAGGTATTCTGATTGATATGAAAGAGTTAGACCGTCTGAATGACTGAAAAATATTATGAGGACAGAGTGCCTAAGTCAGTTTGCTTATGGTTTGATAGTAAATTAGCTGTAAGGAGTTTTCAAAACCTCTCTGAATGACTGTAAGGACTGGTCAGTGATATACTGCATAAAAGAAGAGGACCTGTTATGTTTCCTCTGACAGTGTTGCGAGTTATGGTGGAAATAGTTAACACTTTTGAAACAAATTCATAAAACATTCCAGGATTACTAAAAATATGTCACTGGTAAATAGTTACTTAAAATGTGCATGCATTTATTTATTTTCACAACTCTAGCCGCAAAATATCTTCATACTTACATAAACATAAACAGTCCTAGAATCCTGATAAACTGTTCGTGGCTGCCTCCATATGGTAGAGAATCCAGATATGTACATATTACATGTTACATATTCTATGTAGATATGTGCATAAAAAATAATTTTTTTATTTAAATTGGGGGTAGTAGTCACGTTTAATAAGGGTTTATAATGCAAGTAAATTATTTTTATTTCTTTTTTATCTTTTATTTAGGCTAAATACTCTTAATTGCTTAAACATCACTTTGTTTGCAATATCACAATTTTGGCTATTTTTCTTTCATTTATATCTATGCCAGATCATTCACTTCTGAACTAAATGAACAATTTGACAATAAAATGGAACCTGAGGTCATATAAGGTGGTTGCTTTCCAACTGTTAATATTTGCTATAATAATGAAAATCATATAAAATTTGGAATATGCATGTTGTTATTAATCTGAACCATTAAAAACTGTCAGCAGCTATTTTATCTAGGGCAATGGTGACCAGTTTTCCCACAGAATCACGGAATCATTTTGGTTGGAAGAGATCTTTAAGATCATCTAGTCTAACCGTTCACTCTTCACCGACAAGTCACAAATAAATCTTGTCCCTCATCACCACATTTATATGTCTTTTCAATACCTCCAGGGATGGTGACTCCACCACTTCACTGGGCAGCCTGTTCCAATGCTTCACAACCTTTTCTGTAATGAAATTTTTTCTACCACTGGCCTCAGCCCATCGATCCAGCTTGCCCAGATCCCTTTGTAGAGTCTCCCTACTCTCAGATCAACACTCCCCCCAACCTGGTGCCGTCTTCAGACTTAATGAAGGTGCAATTGATCTCCTCAACCAGATCATTGATAAAGATATTAAATAGAACAGGCCCCAATACTGACCTTGGGGAACGCCACTTGTGACCTGCTGCCAACCAGATTTAACATCATTCACCACCACTCTTTGGGCCTGGGCATCCAGCCAGTTTTTTATCCAGCAAAGAGTACGCCCATCTGCACCATGAGTAGACAGTTTCTCCAGGAGAATGCTGTGAGAGAGGCTTTACCAAAAGTAAAGTGTCAAAGGCTTTACCAAAGTCTAGGTAGACAATGACCGCAGCCCTTCCCTCATCCACTAAATGCGTCACCTTGTCATAGAAGGAGGTCAAGTTAGTCAAGCAGCACCTGCCTTTTAGAAACCCATGCTAACTGGGCCTGGTCAGCTGGTTGTCTTGTATGTGTTGTGTGATGACACTCAAGATGACCTGCTCCATAACTTTCTCTAGCACCAAGGTCAGACTGACAGGCCTGTAGTTCCCTGGATCCTCCTTCTGAACCTTCTTGTAGATGGGCGTCACCTGGTACCTCTCCCATTAGTCAGGACTGTTGATAAATGATGGAAAGTGGCTTGGGGAGCACTTCCGCAAGCTCTCTCAGTACCCTTGGATCGATCCCATCCAGCTCACAGACTTGTGCACATCTAAGTGGTGCAATAGGTCACTGACCATTTCCTCATGGATCATGGGGTCTTTGTTCCACTCTCTGTCTCTGTCTTCTACTTCATGGAACTGGGGGCTCAGAGAACAACTGGTCTAACTATTAAAGACTGAGGTAAAGGCAGCATTCAGTACCTCACCCTTTTCCTCATCCTGGGTCACTACGTTTCCTCCCGCATCCAGTAAAAGATGGAGATGCTCCTTAGCCCTCCTTTTGCTGTTAAAGTATTTAAAAAACCACTTTTTATTGTCATTTATGGTCATGGTTCTGAAACTTCAAACTAGATCCAAAATCCTTGAAAGCCATGGATTACACTCCCCATATTTTGTACAGTTAAAGTGTGGGTAAACTCTCAAAATACTTCTGCTTTCAAGGAAGTATAAAACTTTCTCTCCAACCCTTGCTTTCTTTAGGAAGTGTATCAGACAGGCACCTCAGTTCAGAAACTCCTGTGGATGCTGGCATTGCCAGTCTTTTATACTTGCCTCCTGACCCCAGCCAAGTACAGTCAAGAGGTTAACTACGCTCCCAGCTCTAGTCACAGGACTTTTGCCAGTATGGGAGTACAACAAGACCTTTAGGAGCTACGTGTAGCAGCTTCACCCCACAGCACAATGCAATAAGGTGAGCAGATTGCTTTCTCAGGTGGAGAGAGAATATGCACATACCTGCATGTAGTAGATATCACAGGAGACCCAGAGTGAGAGAACAGTAAAAATATAAGTTCCAAATGACCTGTGAATCCAACTTCAAATTATTATTCAATACTAAATATTTTAGGTTTTGTCCAAATTAATTTTAGAAGTTTCAGCACAGACAGTTCCTTGAATTTTAAGCCTTGAAACTTAAGAATTTCTGTATTCTGAATACAGTGTTATTGTTCTTCTAAGGTTTTTCTTTGTCCTATCATAAACAATACTTCTTTGCTCCTCACGGGGATAGATACTTGGAAAACATGAAGGCAAACAGATAAATATTATATTTGGGTTTTTGAAATGTGAAACAGATTAAACATTCTGAGCTGCATGTGTAGAAATACTGCAAATCAATGCTAACAAATTTTTCCTTCTTAAAAAAAAAATTGTATTTTAAAAATATTTGATCAGATTTTATTTGCTACATCTATTTCAGCTTCTTTAATGCTGTGGGATTTTAAAAAAGGGTCATTTCATCCTATCTGATATTATATAACTGACTTGTCATTGTCTTACTCTGTGGCTGATGGACCATGACAGGCTTTTCCAGAAACTAATTCAAGTTCAGTTAAGCTCTTAACTTAGTCATTTTATTTGGAGATCTTAAGTCAGCTCAAAGAGATCAGTACTAAAACACCGTATTTTAACCTGAAGGTGTGTTTGGCTGTTGTGTTTGTTTATGTAAACTATTCCGAAAGCAAACTCTGCTTGAATTGTAGTCAGAGTGAGAGACTGGTCTTCATAATGTAATTGTGGCTTTCTAACATTTACTTTCTTTTCATAGTTACAAAGCAGTGTCATTATTTAACCCCAGCCAGTAGCTAATAAAGCCCCACACAACTGCTCACTCACTCTTCCCTGGTGGGACAGGGAAGAAAATTGGAAAGGTAAAGTGGAAAAACTCATGGGTTGAGACAAAGACAGTTTAAAAGGTAAAGCAAAAGTAAAGCAAAATAAGGAATTAATTCACTACTTTCTATCGGGAGGCAGACATTTAGCAATCTCCAGAAGAGAAGGGCGTTATAATGCATAACAGTGATTTGGGAAGACAAATGTTGTTACTCCAAATTTCCCCCCTTCCTTCTTCTTCCCTGCAGCTTTTATCACTCAGCAGCATGATGTCCTGTGGTATGAGATACACCGTTGGCCAGTTTGGGTCAGCTATCCTGGCTGTGTCCCCTCCCAACTTATTGCGCACCCCAGCCTACTCCCTGGCAGAGCAGTGTAAGAAGTAGGAAAGACCTTGAAACTATTTAAGGACTGCTCAGCAATAACTAAAACATCAGCATGTTATCATTGCTGTTTTCATCACAAATCCAAAACATAGCCCCACACAAACTGCTATGAAGATATTTAAGTCTACCCCATCCAAAACCAGCACAAGGAGCTATTGAATTGTTATGCCTGGCATTGAGTGGTGGGCCTTTCCCTTCCACAGAGATCTTTCAATGGGCTGAGGAAGAGAATCTTAGCACCTCAGCATCTTAGCGGAATTCCTCTTATCAAAAATCACTTATCTGAATGCTAGAGGTATACAACATATGCTGGTTAAAATGGAGAAAGTGAATCTTAAGAATACCCCAATTTTCTGTGTCAGACTGCTATTTTTTTGTCAAAACAGCTTTTCACATGTGTCAGTGGGCCATGCTGAGAAAACATACTTTGTATAAGAAAATGCTTGTCTAATAAAATTGAGGTTCATTTACTTAATGATTTACAGTGGTATTGAGTTTAGATTAGGCAGAACAAACACTCTGGGAATTATACAGAAAATCTGTTCAGGCTGATTTTACTAACTCTTATTCTCATTTTGAATATGTCACTTAAGAGAATTATTTTATTAATATATTTATATGATTGCTCATAAAAATACAATCTTATTCATTTTCCTCAAGCCCTACATTTTCTGTCCCATTAGAGTAAGTCATGGTCATTATGTTTCTCTCCTCCCTTAAACCACTATGTTGCCATAAGCAAAATAAGTAGGAAATTTATCTGACAAATGCATGGTGAAATTTCTGCCTACCAAATGTTTTTCAAATCAAAAGTAAAATCATCCTTGGGAAACATACCTATAGAATTTGAAACAGCCATACAGAAATTGCCAGAATAATCCCCTCTATTGCCCAAAGCAAGATGTAAATTGAGAAGCAATACGAGTGTAATGGAGCATGTACTTTTCATGCTTCCATTCATCTCATGTAAACAGCTCATACGCTGCACCTCACAGAAATAATTACTAAAGAGTAGAATATCTGAAATAATAAATAATAAGAATGAAAATAAAAAGGCAACATTTTATTTTAATAAGACTATTGTTAAAAAAATTTAATAATTACCACCTTGTTTTCTAATTACCAACTTACACAGGTAGAAGTTCAAAAGAATGGAAAAGGCTTTGGGCAAAATCAGCAGGGGAGATACGCTGTCGAAAATAGATGCTAGCTGGCTGGTTGGCATGGCAGCAGTATTCTGTGCTTCTATATAGGACATAAATATTTGAAAAGGCCTCAGAACTTCCAGTCTGTAAAATCCCAAGGACAGAGTGGGTTACAGAGTTGTTGCTTGTTCCTTTCTGTGAAAGAGAAGGTGAATTAGTGATATACCCAAGATATGTTAAAACAGGCATCAAGGAATTTTTCAAATTCTCCATCAGAACATTATCTCAACTGCTATAGTCTGATCTCTTCAGTAATCACATGAAGCAACAACCATTAAGATGTGCCAAGAATGCTGCTACTGCTTCTGCAAATCTATATACCTCCACAGGGTCATTCTTTACTACACCATCATTACATTTATACATAATACTTGAAACTTTCATTTCACAAATAGAAGGATAGAAGAATAAACAAAAACAAATAAATAAATTACATTAGGGACATCAGCTGCAAGCAGATATTCAAATGAGCAGATGAAAGACGATGGTTAACTGAATAATACCTTCTGCCTTTTCAGCTCAATCGTGACCTAAGCTCCATACAGTATCATAGGGATAAATTCTCAGGATAAATTTCACAAGGGGTAGTTCAGAGAGCATTGTGAGTGTTCTTTAGGATTTTCTGATGTTTACTGAGAGCAAATGTCTACTAATTCAGAAAATGGCCCTAGACAAAACCCTGAGCAACTGAGTCTGATCCCATAGCTGGCTATGTTTTGAGCAGGAGGTTGTACTAGAGACATCCTGAGTTTCCTCCCAACCTGAATTATTCTATTATCCTATCCTGTAGTCTTACTTACAGGTAAGATTCTCTTTTGTGCATTTATTTGGCTGTTGCTGAAATGGCCAGTGCTTCTACATTTTGATCCAGAGTCAGACCGGACATAAGTTAAAAAACATTTTTTTTTTTGCAGCACAGCAGGTTTTCCAGAGAGGTTCTACCACCCTCATCCTTGAAGGTTTTCAAAATCCATCTGGATGAAGCTCTGAGCAACCTGATTCGAATCTCTATTGGACCTTGTTTTGAGCAAGAGTTTGGATTAGTGACATTCTGAGGTCCCTTCCAACCTGAATTATTCTATGATCTTATAGGTAGTGTATAAGAGATCCACTGATCAATTCTTGGGTCTCAGATTGACCTGTAAAAAATGGCCTTATTTTTTCAACTACTCTACTCCGAATGCCAGCTTTTGTAGCACACCAGTATTATGTAGAAGCTGTTCCACTTACCAAATATCCTGGGTTCACTGCACTGTTGTAATCATTAAAGTAAGATTGAGACCCTTCAGCCTGAGACATTCAATTTCCTCTGCTCTGTGACCTAATGAATGACAAGAAGTGCTGTCATGTGAGCTGGGTAGTAAGCAGTGAAGTTTTAAAGCAGACATACTTATCCTCTCTCCAATGAATTTTGTCTTTATTTTCTTCCTGTTAAGAAGCCAAAATAAAAACCATTGTCATAAGACAAATATAAGAATAGTTAATGAAGAAAGAAAATTATTAAATGTAGTTTTATCTTCATTAGACTTCAGAATATGGAGATATATGTGCCCAGGTAGTTCTACAGAACTTCATGACTTTAAAACTTGAGCATTTGTTTTCAATTATTTAAGTAAAAAAATCTTTTATTTCCCAATATGAATATAAAATACCCTGATTAGTTTAAAGGGACTTTTTTATAATTTTCATTGTATGTTTCTGTATGTCAGTGGTTATGGTCATACAATGTCTAATTTCTATAAATTAGAAGAAATTTGGTGAAATTGCATGAATAAAATTTTGTATTTTGCATTTAGTTCTGAAAGTTGTGTCATGTAAAATTTTCGCTGCTAGGGTTAATGGGCATCTCCTATTGATTACGAGTACGGGTATTAAAAAACCAAAAACTGTATTGGTTGAAAAAATAACTATGACAATTCTTCTCTTAAAAGACAAGCTCTAAGCTAATCAGTTAGGAAGTTAAGACTTTCATGTGAGATGTAAAGGCATAAGGGACTCAAATAAACTGTACATATAATTCAGCATGTTATGCAACATGCTACCCAGACATAATGTGAAACTCAATATAAGCCTCAATTTTTGACAATGACATTTCCCTGGAATTTCACGTTCTGTCTTTGTGCATACACACCTATCCTGATATTGGTAAGGTTTAAGAAATCATGAGACACTTAATAGCTATGTACAATGAGAATGGAAAAATTAGTAATTTCTCCAATTGGAAAAAAAAGTAATTTCTCCAATTAAGTTTCCACAGTTGGGAGATATTCTGTGTATGTATATGCACCTGCAAGATCAGACTGCTCACGATATACATCAGCTGTTCCCTTTCTGGAGCATACCTGGAAGAAAAAAAAAAAATTCACATATACTTACCGAAAATATGTTCTCACTTACACATATTGACCATGATACAATAATCAGTAAGGAGAAGGCTCAACCTCACACCTCAACTCACACCTCTCAACTTGATACCTGAGCTGTAGGCTGTCCTGAGGTTAAAAATACTCTTCCCTCTTTTTGAAGCTGTTTCACTGTGTAGAAAAGAATTAAAAATTTATAGGACCAGAAAGTGAGCAAGCATAACGACGATTCAGTAGCCCACTGGTTCAAAATCTCACTTGATAAAAGAGACCCGGGTTCTGTTCTGTGTTCCAAACACTATACATCTTACATGAGACAGACATTGGATAACATGTTTAAGTAGTTCATGGAGCAACCTAGACCTTTCCAGGCCCAAATGAATACCTTAACCAGCCAACATGAGAGCCATATCAACTATTGGATTTTTCAGTGCCCTCTATGAAACTTGCATTCTTTTCTGCACAGCAGCAGGTAAGCATCTCGCTCTCTACATCCAAAGCTACGGCTTCATGTTTAAAACAATCTCCCTGATTCATTTTCTTGATATCACACAGTGAAAAGAGAAAAAAAATAATTCTAATGAGTAGGGTATCTAGGCTGTGAGAAGCGCTATGTAGACATCATGTCCCTGTAATGTGAAACTTTAGAAGAGAAAGTTTCCTGTCCCTTTTTGGCATAGCAGAATGCTGGCTACTCCCTTTAAGATGTTTCTACTCTGCTCACTTGGAGAAAGTTCAACCACTTCCACCTGAAAATTCTAGGCTGATTAATTTCCTAAAACCATTTTAAAGGTTAATAAAATTCATAATTTAGATTAGAAAATCTGAAACAAATATTTTGCCATTTATTCTTTATTATATTCATGCTGAATATTATGTTGTGTTTTATCTATTTGTCAGATTCTAGATCCTGTTGACTACATCTGTTACTGTTTGAGATGGAATATTTATTCTTTTCAAGAGGCTTTTGGCATTGTATTTCTGTGACTGGACAATAAAGCCCTAAAATGGAAGAAGGCTCAGAGTAGATGGGCAAGGGTGATGCACCCATTGAAATCAGAAAATTACGTAGGATGTGACTGACCTCACTCATGGCTTGGCTTCACGGATGAAGATTTGGGAAGGGCTTTGCCCACGCTTATTGCAAGCGCGTTGATGGCTGAAAAGGCCAATGCGGGATAGGCAAGACCGGTTGCAAAGAGCACACCAGAGGGTCTCCTTGGGTGGTATAGTCGAGGCATGGCTCTTTCTGCGCTGTCTTTTCTCCTCGAGCCTGATTCTACGCGTGCTCTCAAAGGAGACAGCAGCATTATGTATGGTGTGTCTCCAAATCTCCCGATTGGAGGCCAGGGTGGACCACTGATGGTGGTCAATATGGCCTAGGCTGAGGTGTTGTTTCAGGGAGTCCTTATATCTCCTCTTTGGAGCTCTTCTCTTGCGGCAGCCGGTGGCAAGTTCACCATAGAACACGATCTTAGGGAGGCGGTGATCCGCCATCCTGGAGACGTGCCCTGCCCAACGCAGCTGCGTTTTCAGCAACATGGCCTCAATACTGGTGACGTCTGCCTGTTCAAGGACAGCAACATTAATCACGTAGTCAGTCCAGTGGATGTTTAGGATTGTGCGGAGGCAGCGCTGATGGAAGCGTTCGAGGAGTCGCAGATGGTGGCGGTAGATGACCCATGGTTCAGACCCGTACAGAAGAGTAGGCAGTACCATGGCTCTTTGATTTAGATGAACAGCTACCAACAGTTGAGTGGATCAGCTGGTGGTATAAATGTTTCTCCTCAGCTCACTAAGAGCTAGACTGTCTCCTTGAATTAGCCAGACCATCATGGAGGTAATGAATATGTAGCTCAGCTCAACATAAACTATAAAATTAGACAACTGTCAAAAAAATTTAAAAGACAGCAACAAATCTGAGCTGGCTTCAACCTGTCGGGGACGGATAATGACGGACTGCATGCACTTTATGAAAGTGATAACGCAGACCTTTATTTAGTGACACAGCAAGCCTTATATATCCTCTGTCTCTAAAGCAGTGATTTTCCACTAAAGCAGTAACTTCCCATTATCTTACCAGTTCAGCCTCTACTCCCTGTTTTCCCAGCGCTTGTCTGCTATTTTTAACTGGCGGTTTTCTTTCTCCCGTGTCTTCTGCAGCTGCTCACTAATCCCACGGCTTCTTGCTTACCAAAGCGATTATGTCTTGATTTTCTGTCGATGATCGATCGCCAGCTGTTCCCACATCAACCCATGTTTTCCTTCCCAGAGTCCTGACAGTGAGCGCATTATGAAGACCCATAATGGGGACCATATTGGTATTGTGATTCAACTGTGTAGTGAAATTGCTTTACTTTGCTAAGTTTCACTTACATTTGTAATGTGTTATGACATATTGATTATGATATTTAGTATCACTCTGGTAAATCAGAAATCGTGTGTAACATCAACTATCTTTAAATAAGTTAACTTGATAATAAACTATACTATTACTTCGTCTAGCTTCAGGAAGGTTGAGCAAAACTCTGTTGGTTTTCAGACCAATAGCGTGATTTACTCATTGTATGTTTCTTCATTAAAAGTAGCACTTAGGAATGTGCAAGATCAAATGCCACAGTGTTGGATTAGTTGCTTTGTTCTCCACGCTCTGATACACACTTTATTTAATTAAAATTAACATCCTCATGGTTGCAAACTTTGATAGAGTAGGTATCAGCAAGACTGTATCTGTAACTCCACCATTGAGAGATGGTTTGGGTGCCAATGCACACAAGCCCTTCTCTCTCCTTATAGTACTTTTCCATTCTTCTGATTCATAAACATATTTCCCATTCCTCCTGATACTTAACAGTTCCTTGATTATTTCCTTTTTCATACAGACTCTTCCCAAACCTCAGGGAATTGCCCTGGATATTCCTATTCCTGCCAACTCTGTGCTTCTGAATGAAAACCAAATAGGTGAATTCAGAGTCTGAGACATTTCCAGTGAAGCACTCAACTACTAATACGGTATAGTGCAGAAATATTCCCCAAAACCTCCAAATCAGTAAAATTAGGCATGATTCTCTTACCTTTTCTCACAGTGTCTTGTAGGTAAGTACTCTTATTGATCCAGAGCCAACCATTTATTGTGAGAAAAGTCGTAAAAATCAGGACTGCATCTCACTATCAACGTCACAGCTGTTCTCACTTCATGTCCTACTAGGTAGCTGGGTTACTGAGGAAAGCAAATACTTCTTTGCCTTATTTCTGCACTAAGTAAATGTCATAGCAACACATTAGCACTGACAAGGTTCTTATTTCTGAATGTCAACTGCTTTAACTCTTTCTCTTTACACAAGCTGTATTTCCATGATTTGAGCCACAGAAAGCAATGTCCTTTGTTTAAGACTACCTGCAACCACAGCATTTGATTTTTCCAAAATAATAAAAGGATACAAATAACTGAATTTATTCTTATGATAGAGTTTTATTGGATACTGTTCTTTGAAGAAGTTGTGCATTGCTTAGAACATGAACCTTGTATTCTCAGTCTTCTTTAGCGGCTTCTGAAGAGAAATTTTTTTACTTCTACACAGGACTGGGCAAATGTCGCCGGTCGGCTGAGGCAAGCTGATCACGGGGACGAGCCCTTCCCTATCCCCGAACCCCTCTCCTCCGGGAGAGAAAAGGGTTCAAAAGCAGAGATACGAAAAGGAAAAAAGAAAAGATTTTGTGAGACCTCTGAACGTTTGGAAAACTGAAACAAACTTTTATTAAAACTAGAACAATATATATAACATGCAGGGAAAAACCAATGCAAAATCTGAGAGTCTGTGCAGGATGGAAAGGTGAGGGTTTTAAACACGAGAACAGAGACAAAGGGGGACGGTGCCACGTGCAGTCTGGAAATGGCACCGGCCACGTGTGCGCCCTCGTGGAGCGAACAAAGGAAACCCGCGGCTGTTATGAACGCGGGACTCCCATATGCAGAGCGCTGTCCCTACCGCATTCTCGTTGTGCAGTTAAAAGCGGCAGCGCTGGCAGGCAGAGAGAATATCAAAGCAGCAGGCAAAGAGGGTAAAACCTTACGGCAGCAGAAAAGCCTCCAGGCGAGCAGTCTGTCCCAGGCGGCGTGGCGGGGGCTGCCCCGGTGCACGGTCCACTCCGGCAGCCTGTAAGGTCCCCAGAGCCGAGCCGCAGGGTTTGGAGGAGCCTCTTCCCCGGAGCGAAGCCGCAGTGTCTGGAGTGACTCCCGCAGAGCGGAGCCGGGGGTGTCCGGAAAAGCTGAGAAGCCGCGAACGAGCTGCGAATGCCCCCGAAGCCGTCCGGAGAAGCAGCCCCGCAAGTCCCGACTAGCCCCGGAAGTCCCGAGTAGCCGAATGCCCCCGAAGCCGTCCGGAAGGCAGCCAGGAAGTCCCTGAGCCCGCAGCTTCTTAAAGGGGCAGTACCCGCGAGAGAAACTTTCTCATCCAATGAGATGCTGCAAATCATAACATGGAAGGGAATAATTCAATTGATAAGCCTTCAAGCAGGTTTTTTCTTCAACCTGCCACAGCAAATTATATTTGAATTAAATGAAAGCAGTGTGAGTATTTCTGTGGACTGATGGAGCTGCTTCTCAAACAACATCATAATTTGATCCTTTGAAATATGCACCAAATGTGTTCCAAAACATATTGAAATCAGCAGTAAAATCCTTACTTCTGTTAACTTAGTTGACTTGGATCAGATTCATACAGTAAAATTCCTTTAGATTTTTTGTTTCATTACCCATATTAGTGTTGCAATGAAAAATGATATAGTCTTTATTTACCTACCTCTAAAAAGTATCTGGAAGGTCCTTGATGTGGTTTTAGGATTACAAACATTTCTGTATCTTTATGTTAAAACTCATTAGAAGCTGCCTTTTGTTATCCTCCTTCCCTACATTAATTTGAAGTTCCACAGTCTGAAGTTTGTCAGTTTATAGATTGATCACCCAGCCCAGGATAGCAGGCATTAATTGTCAAAGCTGTCATGCCTGATACCCATCAAAAAATCCTGACACTGTCTTGTTTCAGAGGCTAGTAAAGCCTTCACTGATTGCTGTGGAATAGTTACACGGAGTATGAAGATGTTCTCTGAATCTCCTCACTTTTCTACAAAATTAGTTCCAAAATGAGGGAAACTCAGATAAATTACCATCTGTTTTTGGTTGCAGAAATCCTGAATAAATTCATTTTCATCTACTTGTTTCTCCAACTAATTAATAAATGATTACAGAGAAAGATGACGACTTAACTTGCTAGTCACAGAGGACACAGATATATGCTGTTCTGCAGATTGAATTATTATACAAAGTTGATGGAAAAAAAGCAAAGAGATGGGTTAGAATTTCAGGATTCTTGCTGATGCACTACCTTTTATGGTATCTTGCTAAAAGTTGATTTCAGGAACATACATTGAATTTGTTTCCTTCTAATCAAGAAAAATATAACTGATAAGTCATATAATAGAAGGTAATATAAAATACCTTAGCTTCTTTGACCTAAGGAGAGCCATGATGGAGGAAGCTCTGTACCGTGCTATACTACGTCGATAAACACAATATTTCCAAATTATTTTTATCAATATCAGTTTTGCCTTATGTAAGCTTCTCTACAAACAGAAATAAAACCCAAAATATGTTCTGTAGGGAATTTCTTTTACTTTCACCTAATCCAGTTTAGAGATACCAATATCAATCTTCAGTGAAAGCTGTGTCCTTATCCTTATCATATAAACATAATTGCCTGCTCTTAGCATGTAAGGTAATCTGTTTTATAATTGTCTACAGGTGCTTGATTTTCTGATTCAGAAAATACACTCTTAGAGTATCTTTTGAGGTCAGACTTCCTTAATCTTAATTTTTCTAACTCACTTCTATCATTTTGTAACGCATTTCTGTCATTGAAGCATGCATTAAGGAAAGAATTATTATGAATATGCAGAGACATTTTATTAAACATGGGTCTCAGATCTTTGTATCCATGCAAAATCATCAAGATAGACATCTACTTTATTTGATCAATAGTTAATAATCCACCACTTTACATGATGACAAATTGTTTTCAGGACTACTCTTCTGAACATTTTTCAGATAAGATTACATTTAGAAGAAAGCATATGATTTACTTCCTCAGACGTACTGTTTAGCTGGTAAGGCTGTGTGAAAATTTAATCCTCAGACTATTTTGCTTCATTTTTAGTATAAAACAATTCAGTTTGCAGAATTCAAAATTTTATGATTGCTATTATACTAAATGCAGTATCTTACCAGTTAACACAGTAATGACGTATATCTTGAAATATAAAAGTCTGCAGGAATCTGTTACACCCAAAATTTTATAATGGCCAGAAAGGGTGTATACGCATATATAGAGAGAGCTAGAAAATTATTGTTAGTCCAGTTAGAGTTTTAACAAGCTAATAGTTTAACTTACTGGATAATACAGAAAAACTTTATTAATAATGTGGTTAAAACTGACCAGAGGACCAGAGGGTGATCTCTGGTTTAGATAAAAGGCAGTATCTGTTGAGTGGATCAGCTGGCTGTATAAAAGGTTCTCCTTAAGTTAATCAAAAATTGTGAGTCTTCCTGAGTCAACCAGACCAACACGGGAGAAGTTAATATGTGGTTCAGCCCGACACAAAGTACGAAAACTGAACCATCAACGGAATTAACTTTGAAGACGAAAGCAGGCTTGAACTGGCTTCAGCCCATGTATTCCCTCCCAGTGACTGGTGTCACCTAGCATCATGATGATAACCATATGAAGACTGGTAATGGGAATCATGTTTGTATTTTGTTCTAACCATATATTACATTGTTATATTGTGCTTGCATTAATGTTTCAGTGAATTGCTGTATTACTCTGCTAAATCAAAATCCCAGGAAATGTCAAATATCTTCAAATAAGTAAATTTTATATTAAGACATTAAAACCTCCTTGTATGGAATATCTAAAAAGATTTTGTTAAAGTTGAACTCTGACAGTGGGAAATGCTAATACAAAGTTGAAATGGGTTCCTGCAGGTAAGATTGCATGTCAGTTAATGGTTTTGTTTGAATACCTTCAGTATCATGCAGAAGGTGGCAGAAGCTTCCCATAGGAAATTATGATCTGCAAACAGAAATAGTCATTGTGGGATGTCTAAGTCTTAAAAACTTTGATAGAATCATAGAATCACACAATGCTTTCGATTGGAAGGGACTTTCAAAGGTCATCTAGTCCAACCATCCCTGCAGTGAGCAGGGACATCTTTAACTAGACCAGGTTGCCCAGAGACTCATCCAACCTGACCTTTAATGTTTCCAGGGTTGGGATATCTACCCCCTCTCTGGGCAACCTGTGCCAAAGTTTCACCATCCTCACTGTAAAAAATTTCTTCCTTCTAGCTAGTCTAAATCGCCCCTGTTTTAGTTTCAAACCATTGCCCCTTGTCCTGTTGCAACAGGCCTTGGTTCAGTGTTATCTTCTAAGATTTTGAAGTGAAATCAGGGGCTAGGATTTGGTTTTGACAGTTAAAATAACTCTAATGAAGAGCTAATGTAGGGATGACCATTACAATAGGTCAGAGTCTATCACCAGTTTTAAATTACTTGTACAGTGAACCATAGTATAAGAAGTTTGCCATGCTTATGTATCCAGCCATATCTAGGTCCTAGACCACCTTAAGAACCTGTGCTGCAGAGACCATTTTCTGGTAAATACCTAAACCATCTTGGCAAGATCAAAGATAAAAGGACACTTCTTTACAAAGTCACAGGTGTTTACTGTCCGGGAGTGTCACTGAAATTATACAGCAGCTGTATAACTAACAAAGCACGGATACATGATCAGTGTTTTTAATAAAAGATTATTGCCTAAGCTCTGCAGTGTACAAATTAATAAAATATGACAATTGTAAGGGTCATTTGCAAAAAAAAAATGTACACTACAATGAGTAGGACTAATCTTGTGGAAGATCGGAAGTCACTGTGATGGACTGCTAAATGCCAATATTAGGTATGATGCCTTAAACAATTTTTTTTGGACACGTGATGCTTTGTCCTGTTAACTTGGACTGCCTGGCTATAGGGAGCAGCCCCTGCCCCCCGTCTTGGAGGTGCCAGTTCCCCTGCCTCAGAGGAGGGGTAGAACCTGTTGCCAGGTCATCCTCTCTCCTGAGTTCAGAGGCTTGTCACTGTGCATGTGCAGGCATCAGGGTTCACTTTTTGGTCATGGCAGTGGAGGGGGCAAAACCCACCAGAGACCCCAGTCCCATTCAACTGCTCATATCCTGGGACCCCAGACTCACTTCTGGAATTGTCCAGAAGGAGCATGCTCAGCTGAGGAACTGAGCCCTATAAAAGGCAAGACCCTAGCATGTCTGCGGTGGGTGTACTTGTGACTCCCACCACCAGAGGAACTCGAGAGCAACAGTGGACCCTGCTGGGCACAGACAAACATCTCTGGAGACCATTCCAAGGGTGGTGAGACTTTCTCTATACTCTTATTTTTCCTCTTCTTTCTTCCTTTTCTTTCTTCTCGTATCTCCTCTTTCCTACACCAGTGTTCTAGTTCATGCTAATGCCTGACCATTGTTAAAATAATTTGATTTTGCCTAAATACTTTATCCAGTACCCACATTGGTTTTAGCCAGTGTTATCCGGCCCATTCGTTTGAATAAAGTTGTTTTGTGTTGTTCCTCTGAGTCATTGCCATGACCCTGCCAAATTTGTTGTTCTGCCAAGCAGAGATTGGCTGCTTAGTTGGTACGCCTTTCAGGGGATCACAAAGCTTCACCTCCCTCACAACCCACCGAGTGGGACGAGACAGTCACACAGTCTACAGCACATGTCATGGTACATAGCAGTACTCATGACATATTTGATCCAATTTTTATTGGCTTTCCTTTCAAATTTGCTGCCTAACTTGTATGTAACGGTAATTTCCACCAGTCTTAAAAACACACGTAGTTTTATCCCATGGCAGTAGTTCTTACATCCTCACAACCATCCATGGAAACCATGCCAGCATTTGCCTTGACGTACACGTGCCACAGAGAGACCATCTTGCCTTGGTAGCTTGTCCACTGCTCTCTCTTCCTCTGACACCTGTTTACAGTGACTATTTGTCCCTGTGGGTATCCCTAAGTTTCAACTTGACCATACTGTGGCTGTCAGTCAGATTAGCATAATACACTGTCACACTGTATGTATCAAAATGGCAGCACTTTTACACCCTGTCACACATAGACATGCAGCTAATGCACATTCCTTTCTTATATTTGGTGCTTAATTTTACATTTGTTTTGCGCTTTGTTAGGCACTACAAAATAGCTTCATTCCTCTACAAATGCTAACATTCTCAAGACTTAAGGACAAATCTTGTATAAAGAAGAGAGAAAGAAAAGAAATTAAGGCTGAAGAAAGTATCTAACAGTATTGGAAAAATACTATAGCAGTGTATTGCACAAAAAAACCCCCAAAAATCAAAAAACCCAACAAAAAAAACCACACAAAAAAAAAAAAACCCACATAAAAAAGGGAAAATTATGTGCCATGAAATCCAGTATGCACATTCAAAATATACCACTAGAATTCAGCTTTCACTAGTCATTGATACTGATTCATGTTCTCAAAAAAACACTTTCTCTGAGGAATTATCTGTTAATACTAAATGAACTCTTTCTTACAAGACACAAAGATCTAATTGCTCAGTAAAACTTAATACCAAAGGAAAGTGAAATAATAGGAAAATGTGTTTATTGATTTCTCCAGCACATATTTTTTCCTTAAAATCCACCTGCTGGGACTGCACTAATACGCTGAACTAACACACTGAACTAGCACACTGAATTCCAGCGAGAATGTAGTTTTCCGAAGAATATTTCTTAATGAGCACAAGGCCTTTGGATTATAAGCAAACAAAAAATTTTGCTCCTAACCTTTTCCTTGTCTCTCAGTTCTACAACCATTGTGCAATTCTACAAGAAAAACACCCTTCTCTTATGAGAATAACATTTTAAAATTTGCAACTGACTTCACTAGCTTTTGGTAATAAAGCTTAACTCAAAAGAGTTGCTCAATGTTGTGATCCTCAAGCAGTGGCATCCTGAGACTTCGAGTTATCTTCCAAAACAACACATAGCATAGATGCTTAAGTCAGCCCTACTAGTTGGGCAAAGGAGCCGCTTCCCATACTATTTGCTGCATTGTTGTAAGCCTGTTTTGGAACCTTTAATGCTGCCATGCCTTCTTGAGTGGAAGTGCTCATTTCAGGCTATAGCTTCTACAATGAGCTGGTACCCAACAGACAGTTAATAGCATCCTTCCCTGTGTGATCTCTAATATTAATGGTGGAGATGATAATATTAAAAAAAAATTTAAAAAGGAGGTTAATAATGATTTCTGTCCCTGCTTTGGAGCTATAATATCAGATTGGAGTTATCATGACCTGTACAGAAGAGGAGGCCTGTGAGGCCACTGATTCTTGTTCTGCTAGATTATAAAAGTATATTATGCTAATGAGTGTTATGTTATGAGTTTCTATTATTTTGTGAATTTATTTTTGCTTCATTGCTCTTTGCTCAAAAGTCTTGATTTTTCTAGCAATGCTCTCAACAACTATTTGCAATGTAGTTCTAAGTAGGCTGCAGCAGTTTCCTGCTGTATTCAGGAATGTAGAAATGTAAATCTTCATCAACACCCACATCATCATCATGGCTTGGCTTCGCGGACGAAGATTTGGGAAGGGCTTTGCCCACGCTTATTGCAAGCGCGTTGATGGCTGAAAAGGCCAATGCGGGATAGGCAAGACCGGTTGCAAAGAGCACACCGGAGGGTCTCCTTGGGTGGTATAGTCGAGGCACGGTTCTTTCTGCGCTGTCTTTTCTCCTCGAGCTTGATTCTACGCGTGCTCTCAAAGGAGACAGCAGCGTTATGTATGGTGTGTCTCCAAATCTCCCGATTGGAGGCCAGGGTGGACCACTGATGGTGGTCAATATGGCCTAGGCTGAGGTGTTGTTTCAGGGAGTCCTTATATCTCCTCTTTGGAGCTCTTCTCTTGCGGCAGCCGGTGGCAAGTTCACCATAGAACACGATCTTAGGGAGGCGGTGATCCGCCATCCTGGAGACGTGCCCTGCCCAACGCAGCTGCGTTTTCAGCAACATGGCCTCAATACTGGTGACGTCTGCCTGTTCAAGGACAGCAACGTTAGTCACGTAGTCAGTCCAGTGGATGTTTAGGATTGTGCGGAGGCAGCGCTGATGGAAGCGTTCGAGGAGTCGCAGGTGGTGGCGGTAGATGACCCATGATTCAGACCCGTACAGAAGAGTAGGCAGTACCACGGCTCTGTAGACACTGATCTTTGTACTTTTCTTCAGGTGTTTATTGCACCAGACTCTTTTATGGAGTTTTCCGAAAGCTCTGTTTGCCTTTGCTATTCTGTTGTCGATCTCTTTGTCGATCGTGGCATCTGAGGAGATGATGCTACCCAGATAGCTGAACTGCTGGACTGGCTGAAGCTCTGACTCGCCAATGGTGATGTGGGGATGATGGTAATCATCTTGTGGTGCTGGTTGGTAGAGAACTACTGTCTTCTTCAAGCTGACTTCCAGCCCAAAAAGCTCAGCCGCCTCTGCAAAGCAGGATGTTAAGCGCTGCAGAGCTGCTTCTGTGTGGGCAACAAGGGCGGCATCGTCAGCAAAAAGCAGCTCGCGGACAAGGTGATTCAGGGTCTTGGTGTGGGCCTTCAGTCGCCTTAGGTTGAAAAGGCTCCCATCGGTACGATATCGGATATAAATGCCGTCTTGTTCGTCGAGGTCTGCCGTGGCCCTTTGGAGCATCATGCTGAAGAAAACTGTGAATAAAGTGGGTGCGAGAACGCAACCTTGTTTCACACCATTGGCTATTGGGAAGGGCTCGGAGAGTGCATCGCCATATCTGACTTGGCCGCGCTGCCCCTCATGTAACAGGATTATCATTTTGAGGAACTTGGGGGGACATCCTAATCGTTCCAAGATCTGCCACAGACCTTTTCTGCTCACAGTGTCAAAGGCTTTGGTGAGATCAACGAAAGTTACATAGAGACCCTTGTTCTGTTCCCTACACTTCTCTTGCAGTTGTCTGAGAACGAATACCATGTCTGTGGTACTTCTGTTGGCTCTGAAACCACACTGACTTTCAGGTAGAAGTTCTTCTGCGATAGCGGGTACCAATCTGTTCAATAATATTCTTGCGAGAATTTTTCCAGCAATGGAGAGCAGAGTTATGCCTCGGTAGTTTGAGCAGTCTGACTTTACTCCTTTTTTCTTGTACAGGGTGATGATGATTGCATCACGGAGATCTGGTGGTAGTTCGCTTTGTTCCCAACAGCGCACAACTAGCTCGTGAAATTTAGCATGGAGCGTTTGGCCTCCATGTTTCCAGATTTCAGGTGGGATTCCGTCGACCCCAGCTGCCTTGCCGGTTTTCATCTGTTGTATGGCCTTAAGGGTCTCTCCCATAGTAGGGGCTATATCCAATTCATTTTTCACCGTTTGTTTTGGGATGAGCTGGATTCCTGACTCTTGGACTACACGGTTGGCACTGAAGAGAGTTTGAAAGTGTTCAGACCATCGATTCAGGATGGAGGTTTTATCTGTGAGAAGCGTTTGGCCATCTGCGCTGAGTAGGGGGCTTTGAACTTGGTGTGTGGGTCCGTACGCTGCTTTCAGAGCCTCATAGAATCCTCTGTGGTCACCCAAATCTGCGCATAGTTGAGTCTTTTTTGCTAGGTTGAGCCACCACTTGTTCTGGATGTCTCGAAGTTTCTGTTGGAGTTTACTGCATGCAAGACGAAAGGCTGCTTTTCTTACATGGCAAGATGGTTGAGCGAGGTGTGCTTGGTGAGCAGATCTCTTCTTTGCCAGCAATTCCTGGATCTCTGGATTGTTTTCATCAAACCAGTCTTTGTTCTTCTTTGTGGAGAACCCTAAAAATTCTTCGGAGGACTGCAGGATGCTATTTTTAATATGTTGCCAAAGCGCTTCAGGAGAAGAGTCTAAGGGACAGTCTTCAAGCCTAGTTTGAAGGTTTGCCTGGAAGCTGTCTCTCAGTGCAGCTGTTTGAAGATTGTTAACTTGGAGCCTCCTCCTCAGAATGCCGCCCCTCTTAGGTTTGGGCTTAAAATGGAGGTTAAGTTTGCAGCGCACAAGGCGGTGGTCTGTTTGACATTCTGCACTAGGCATCACTCGGGTGTGACAGACATCGCGAACATTTCTCTGGCGCACTAAGATATAGTCAATGAGGTGCCAGTGTTTAGATCGAGGATGCATCCAGGTTGTCTTCAGGCTGTCTTTCTGCTGGAAGATAGTGTTGGTGATGGTAAGCTGCTGCTCAGCACAAAACTCTAGCAAGAGGCGACCGTTGTCATTGCAGTTTCCAACTCCATGCTTGCCTAGTACTCCTTTCCAGGCTTCAGAGTTCTTACCTACTCGGGCGTTGAAGTCACCAAGGATTATGATCTTATCATCTGCAGGAACCTTTTGAGTAAGGCGGCGCAGATCGGTGTAGAATTTGTCTTTTTCTGTAGGGTCAGCTTGGAGAGTTGGGGCATATACGCTGAAGAGAACAACATGTTGCTTGTTGTGTAGCGGGAGGCGTAAGGAGATAATGCGATCGGAATGACCTGTTGGCAAATTTTCAAGTTTAGAGGCGATGGAGTTTTTAATCATGAAGCCAACTCCGGAATGATGACTTTCGGTTTTGGGTTTGCCTGACCAATACAATGTGTAGCCGGCACCATGTTCTGTAAGGCTGCCTTCCTCATGAAGGCGAACTTCACTGAGAGCAGCAATGTCGATGTTGAGTCGTGACAGTTCGTGAGCAATTATAGCAGAACGGCGTTCAGGACGCCCACTGTCTGCTGTATCGAGCATGGTTCTGATGTTCCAACATGCGAGTGTCAATCTGGACACACCTTTGGAGGCAGGTGTATGCCTTTGTCTCTTTGTCTTTGGTTGACCGCAGAAGAAGATGTCCGTTGGCCGCGGCTAGCCAACCGGATTGGAAGGGAGATGAGCTTTGGTTAGGCCACCTTTTCTAGGCCCCTCTCCATGTGGAGCAAGCAGTGCTCTCCTTGAAAAAGGCTGCTTGGTCATTCAGGATGCTGCCGAACAAGACTGTCATCTCCCGGGTCAGTCTCAAGCGACCAATGTCCTGAACCGCCTGCATGCAGGGTTGGGTCTGCGGCTTCCAGTGACATCTTTCCACCTGCCGTTTCGTCCCTTGCCTGACGCTACAGGGCTTTGCAAACGTGAGTACACCCTTCAAGCCTGCGCGGTGGATTTTTTAGGTGAGGCGCAGCGTGCGCAAGACTGGCCCCACCCTTTACACCTGAGGTTCATCTGCCAGGGCCTAGCGAGCTTGGACGGTGACAGCGAAGTCCTCAGATCGTAGGTTTGGTTAGAGTATCCTTCTCTTAGATGGATGGCCTTACAGGGCTAAACGAGCTCCATCTGCCCGGGTTTGGAGTTAGAGTTGTCCTTCTCCTAGGATGGTTGCCCGAAGGCTAGTGAGCCCATCCTGCCCGTGGACACACTTTGTCTGACCCTTCAGTTGAGACCTGTCAGGCTTTGGAGACCCTACCGGAGGCATATGCCACCACCAGCATAGCTCTCAACTTCGCAAGGGCACGCAAGCTCTTTCCCCACGGCAAGGGGGTGCCCATGAAAGAGTCAACACCCACAAGCAGTTAATTAACACGCAAATTACCTTAAATCCACCCTCAGAAATGGATGTCAGATTACAAAACACATGGAAATTTCACTTTGAATGTTCAGACTTACAAAACTAGCTTCACTTTAGCTTAAAGTAAATACAAAATTAGCTTATTCTCTAGCACATTTGATTCTAATGTATACAGAATCACAGAATCATGGAATCACAGAATTGTTTTGTTTGGAGGACACCTTTAAGATCATCAAGTCCAAACTTTATCCCAGCACTGCCAGGTCATCATTGAGCCATGTTCCTAAGCACTGCATCTACATGTCTTTTAAATACCTCTGGGGATGGGGACTTCACCACTTGCCTGGGCAGCCTGGTAATACAGTAGGGAAGTGAATTATTTGGAAAATTACTCAGACATATAGCACTGGGGAGAAACAACCTGACTGAGGGATGCAAACTCCACAGATTTACACTGAAGAAGGAGGAACTCAACATCATAACAAACAAGAGAGCTGACCTTCTTTCTTGAGGACTATCAGGAAGAGTATGTGTAGGCTGGTAGTTTGGCTAGTAATGGAGATTTGTCATTGATGGGGTTTTAACATACACATCTTTATATAAGAGAGATGTAATCCTTTTCTTTGCATAGTCTGTGTATTCGCCATAACTTTATATGATTTTTTTAACATAGGTATATAACTTCCTAACTCAATGAGGTTCTTGAAAATTATACTATTGTGCACATTTTCACAAAACTTTAGCTTTACACCATCTTCTAAAACATGTCTTTTTCCTCAATTCTTTCTCCCACAAAAGAGTAATACAGCAGAACAACATTCAGAAAAAGACTTTTAACTCATTTATATTTCAGGCAACCTGCTAGAATATTATACAAGCAATAACAATATTTCTAAAAGAGAACAGAACATACATATATGTGCAAGACTTCAAAAATAGCCTCATTACTCTTATCTTCCTTTAAGACTACAGCTTCATTTATGCCATGACTCCACCACACATATTTTAAAATGAAGAAGTAGCAAGAAGGGCAACCTACCAAAAAACATTTAAAAATTTATAGCTACAGAAAAACATGTAATATGAAACTTCGGTGAACAGGGAGTAAAACCTTTTAAACATTACATTTTGTTAGACATGCAATTATTTTTGTTCTTTACAGAAGTAAAATTTATTATAAGAACAAAAAAACAGAGAATAAGCAATTAAAAAAATGAATACACTGTCATTCTATATAGAAGAAAGACCACTTTATAATGTTTGTCTTGTTCCATATGGCACTTTTTGTGCTTAAATCTTTAGCACATTAACTAAGTATAAAATAGAAATGAAGGAGTGGGATAATCATATGTTCTTTTTTACACCAGAAATAATGGCTTGAAGACTCTGGAGGTATAGTACCTTTATTCATTACAGTGAAATCAAGTGGAGTGTGAGGCTGCTATAGTATCAGATACCATAAGGTTTACAGTATGCCGTTGCTAGAAAGCAGCTGCAGTCAGAGCAGCTAGTAAAAGAGTCTCTTCATCGATTGAGTGGCATTACCTGGAGTTTCTTGATAGATATTCAAACTCTTAAAAAGAAAAACCAGTATAAAAAACCTATTCAGAACCTATAACCAATGTGTCAATGATGTTGCAAAGCAGTGACTATTAGCCCTACTGTGGGAGAAAGAGTGGGCATAAAGCAAGCTTTCATTTGCCCAAAAATTCAGGAATACATTTTGTACAAAAATTATTTAACAAACTAATACTGGTTTCCTCTGTTATACAACTTGATAGTTGCTGTTAAGAGGTGAGCATTAAAACTTTACAACTACACATGAGAAGAATGACTGGATTTCAAGGTTTTGTAAGGTACATGAATCATATGCTATATTTTAAATGATAACTGGATTTCCAAAGGTAGCTCAAGTATTTTGTCATATACTTGAGAAAAGTTATTGTAAATCTCAAAATACCCAAAAAGTTTGAGTTAAGGGAATGATTTCTGAAAAATACTGCTAAATTTTGTTTTGCTTTTGCTTAATAGACTTTATAGAGGACTCCTTCTCCAGAACTGTGTCCCCTTGTTCTTACTGTAATCATTAATCCATTACAAATTCACCAAATGCAATTAGCACAGCTTAGTTCATGGGGTGACAAGAAGTTACCTTTCTTGTTCCAGCAAGACCTACCACAGCCGAGACTACTATTGCTGCTATTATTTTTCCTTTTGCTTTATACATTGTCATGCTCAATGATCCTTAACGTTTTCTCAAAGACCGTTAAGGCTCTCTGCATCCTCTTATCAATAGCTTGTCAGTGTATAGAAATCACTAAAACTATCCATGCTCTTAAAGGGTACTTCAAGTACTCAATTTAGGAAAATGACCAAAAAAAAAAAAGAAATTTCTCCTGTGTAAATTTAAAGCTAAATTATTAAGATTATTCAGATCCAATTTGTAATGATTCTTTCTATTCTTGAGAATGACTACTTAATTCAGGTCCATTAGTAAATATTAAGACATTTTTAAAAGAACATGCATGACTTCAGAGGTTATAGATGCAATATGAATTCTCTATTTTGCAAGATATTTTCTCCATTGTTTGTCATCTGAAATCTATACATTCAGCTATGCACTGTATAAGAAATAAATAAAACATTTTTCTTATAGTTTTAATTATATTGATATTTATACATTAAACATATTTTAACAGATTTTTTAATACCATTCCACAGCTTAAAAAGAAAATATTACTGCAAACACTTTTTATAAGTGATTTATTTGTAATGGGGATTTTCAGTTGATCCCTGTTAAACTAACCATTCTTCCATTCATCCATTAGACTATTCTTTTAAAAACACTGACAAATCTCCTGCAATCTTCAGGCAGTCATGCCACCATGGACTGTAATTCTGTCAGACCTAACAAGTTAAGCAGATTCAGGTTGAATTAATAGTAGAGTTGGAGAGCTCCCGTGAACACTTCTGTATTACAGCAAGTATTTTAGGGCTACTGACTCAGTGGGACATACTCTTCTAAGTGAGTTAGTACTGAACTAATGCCCCTAAAAGATACTGTAATTAGTATGCAATAGCTGGAATTGCCTTAATGGATGAAGCGGAAAAAAAGCAACTGGAAAAGACAAAAAAAAAAAAAAAAAAAAGGCAAATTCCTGTCGTTATCAGGAAAAGCAAGAATGTAAAAATATCTTATGGATGGATAGTAAAATATAAAAGCATTAGGAAGCCCATTTGATGTGATGAGCTCCAGATCATTCTACTAATGCATATGATGAATTGCTAACAAAATAACAAGGAAAAAGAGCTAGCTAAAAAGAATGAGAAGTATAACATTCATTCCTAATCAGTTTTAGCTGATGTATTGCTTGCATTATATGTTAAAAATGGCCGTCAACAGAATCAGTCCACCAGGGGTCTTCATACAATTATAAAAGAAGTGACATTCTGCTACAAAACTCTTAGTACACAAGACAACTGTGGATATTTAATCAATGCTGAGGCAAAGAATATAAATTCTATGGAAAAGCTAGTCTCATGTTCTTATGTACTGGGTAATTAGTACAAACTTTGTCTATTTTCATGTATGGTTTCTTATTCCCAGAGCAAAAAGTCTTATATTTCTTCTTATAGGCAACCATCTTGGAAAGAAAGTAAAGGAAGGTGAGCTCTGTATCACAAAATGTTTTCTAAGCTTTACCAGACAGTCAGTATTTGCCCATCTGTAAATGTGTCTCAAAATCAGCTCACTTCCACTTTTCTTAACATGATCAGCAAGAAGCTAAAACCATCTTTAATACCAAATATATCTCATTCTCTGGCTGGATAATGATTTCTTTAAATTTAAGATAAAGTAAGCAGTATTCACAAAACTTTACAGATGTTGCTACCCAAAGACACAGCCTGAATTAAATGCACAGCCTGCCTGGTATGACTCTCTCCAGACCTTGACAAGGAAAGTGTTGTGGAAAATCCCAGGAAAATGGATAAGTGGGTGTTACTCCAAGACTGAATTGATACATTAACAGAGGAAGACAAGAAATGGGGGATAAAAATAAAAATGTGATGTGATAGTCCCTGAAGGGCAGTAAGTCGACTCAGTAGATAGAGCTTCCATTAATGTTTCAGCAGAAACCTTCTACATAAGAAAAAAATTGTGATTTTCTCCATAAATTCGTAATACTGAACTTCACTGGTCAACTTTCTAATCTCTCAGACAATAAATAAGGTTGACAGAATACTTAGCAAGGCACTGCTTATATAAATTATTAAACATTTGCTGATAATATTCAGTGAAGAGTATATGAGAAGCTAGCAGTACATTGAATATTTTAAATATTAGTTTTTCAATACAACTTCTCAATATGTACTGAAGTTATATGGAAGGTAATGTTTTCAAAAGTCTGCTGTGGAATATCACAGAAGTTTCATATAAATCTTGCAGAAATATATTATAGCTTAATTTCTTGAAGACGGGAGGAAAACTAGAACCAAGCCTCTCTCAACAAAATATTCAACAGCAAAAGAATATGACTCATTATTTTTCTTGTTGTCATGCTACTGGAGATGTGAGAGTCTTTTGGGGCATTATTTCCTTGATGTTTCACAACTCATTATAGACAATAGTTAATCTTGCAATATTATCACTGTTGAAAGTAGAAGCATAAAATTTTTTCTTGTATGAATGTACCCTCAGAATCATGAATAAATCATTGTTCACTATGGTACAATGCATTTATAAATTGTTCATGATGATACCCTATTTTAGGTGATCCTAAGCATCATCCAAAGGCAGCAGTGTTGCTGTGAGCAAATGAAAAACTGTTGTAGATGAAATGAAAAAGGATTGTGTCTTGGTGAATGCTGCTTAATTGCATTCTGCTGATGACAGAGAATAAAGGAAGGAATTTATTGGTACAGTCACACTGAAAATGGAGTTGTAAGGCATTATATTTTAAATAAAATGTTAAAAATAATTCTGTTTTAAAAGGTTTGTTTAAAGTCACACACCACCTTTTCATGTTTAGTTTTCTGACTAATCACACTCTCTTTGGACAAATTTATTATGTCCACCAAAAATTTTAATTCATTATTTGTAAAATTCAATCTATTTTCCTCATTTGGAAATTATTACTTGAAGAACATGCTTCCCAGTAATGCTTTATTTTCCACTGTCCCAATTACAGAAAACTTTTTTCCCTTTTCTTTGAAGGCCTCTTAAGTCTGTAAATTTAATTCTAAAATTCCAATTAATTAGGACCTGAAAACAATTCAATGTGAAAAAAAATTCTGCTTAAAATTTTTAGACAGCAGTAGTTCTTATGCAGGTGTGGCACACTGGTTCTTGTATATACAGCTAATTTTTGATAGAGAAGTTGCTTTAAAATGGAACAGGTATGTTTCCTAAACCTAGAGACTTCTTATGAATGGTAATATTATAGTGATGTTAATACAAATATTATTTTATCTTTACCAATTCACACAATATCTGTTATGAAATATGGGCTGTGACTCTCTGTATTATAACAATAGGTAGCCTGCAGACTAGAAAGCATTGCTTATTTGGGTAGACACAGTAATAAATACAGTCTTTGTAAGCGAGCATGGCAGCTTGCCGGGAGATAAGGTTCACCTGAGCACTGCCGATTCAAATGTATGTCTCTGTCTTTTTCTTGTAAAATAATATTCCCTACATTTCTAACTGCTCCCTCTGGCACTTACGCGGTTTGTGGACTTGTTGGTCAGACAGAGAACTACCATGCAACAATGATCCGAAAAGGTGACGGATGGAACAAGAACTGAAGCTCTGCCCTGAATGGGGTCCTGCACATTTAATAGTCCCTGAAAAGGCACAAGACTGTTTCACATGGAGTCATGGATGGATAGAAATGCCCATGGGAAAATACCAACAGGACTGAATATGATCTGCCTGTGCTAAAAGATATGAAAGCCCATAAGCAAGATTTCCTCTAAGTGTTTGAAAAGGAAAAGAACAATTATGTATCATCATAAAAGTTACTTCTCAGTCAGACTCTGTGTAATACTTAACAAGACATTCTCACTCCCCAGTAAAACTCTATGGATCATAGATGCTGGTTCTAAATCTTAATAAATATATTCAGTCATGAGGGATAGGTTATGCCTCTAGCTAGTGAAACAAATGAATGCAGCAAGTAGCAGAGCGAAGAACATGGAGCATCCTTAAAATTGGAAGTGACTTATAAAAACCAGACCAGTTCTTGCTCCATCATCCCTGGTGAACATAATTCATCCATCTGCATTAAGTATTCAAGCTTAGTTAATTTCTCAAACAGCAAAGGTTTTCCAGACATTTGCATACAGCTGACAATGGATATATGGAAGACTTGTGCCGTTCTGAAGAGGCAGCTAAAGCCCCACCGATGGCAAGTCAGACAAAATTCGGTGCTGATGAATGTGCATCAACCCTATGAAACTGTATAAAATCCCTCATCTTGTACAGCAAAAAGACTCCTAGTGAGAACGACCCTATGATTTCCTTATGGAAGGATGATAGTGGCATAATAAACTGCCTCAGAAGGAAATCCTATCACCTAATAACTGCTCTGGTGTGAAAAATTCTAAATCTGAGAATTAGGAATACATTTTTAAGGATGGTTCCAATTCATTCACATGGCTGCTCACACTCTCTCCCTGTTAACTACTTTCCCTTGCTTTTACCCAATTTTTCTGATCGCTGTTCACTTCTGTGTAAACAACATTCATATGCCTATGCTGTGAACAGGGCAACTCCATCATTTAACGACAAGAATTTTCCCCTCTGGTTTTGAGTCTAAAAATTAATCATATATAGTTCTTCTTCACAGTTACTCATGATCAAGGGTATGTATTTCAGAATTTATACAATTGTAAAACCCACCTTACTATGCTCTGGCTTACTTTGCATATGTCATTGCTTCTACTGCCTCACTAATTTAATTATACAATTCACATGAAAAATTTGTGCCAACGTTTAAATCTCTTTCTCTCAGTAGGCGTAAATTCCAGTGAAGGAACCTAAGTTCAGACGAATTTCTGTTTAAAAAGATATGCTTAGCTTCCCTAGAGGTCTTAAATATGTAGATTACATTGCTACAGAGAATCTCTGAATCTATAATGCAGTTTAACCAGCAAATCTCACGGGCTTTTCTTCCACACTGCAGAATCCTGCCCTGCTCAGTACAAAGATCTGTTAATGTTACTGTTGTCAGACCTTCTCTTTTATGAAACTGTTATTTAAGAAGAGTAATTTGCTCTTCTATTTTCATGATAGTGAGTACCTTTTCTTATCATGGAATTAAGGCACTACTTCTTAATTCTTTGAGGCAGGACCTGTTTCACAGATTAATGCAGAAGCATCAGAAACAGAGTTAGGATTAATTTCTGGGTATAATTACATTAGATTCCTATCATGGCAAGCTGGAAAACTGTTAGCATTTGTGTTACAATCCAAATTCTCTTACCTTGTGTCCTGAAACGGATTATGACAGGTATCGCAATCCTCTGCGGGCAAATGTGTGAAATGACAAGAAGTGGCTGTTAAATCCAATTAAACTCTTTATTAACCACAATGGAAATGATAATGTGGTAAACAGCAAAGATCTTAACTACTTTATACTGTGCATTCTAATAATAAGAGAAGTTTAAAGAGAAAAGAGAAAGAAGAGAGGAGCAGGAAAGGGAAAAAAAAAATGACAGAGTAGGAAAATATCACCACCTCTGGAACCATCAATGTTCCCCCACCGATGTTCGTCCTGGCTGCACCTTCAGGGCTGCACATTTTATAGGGTTCAGTTCCTCAACTGAGCATGCTCAGTCACTCTCTTGAAAGATTTCAGAAATGGGTCCGGGTTCTCAGGCATGCACAGTTCCTCTCTCAAATGAGACTGGGCTCGCAGGTGGTCAACCTGGCCCTTCTCCTGCCATGACCATGGCATGACCTCCCCATTTCTGTACAGGCACAGCTGGACTGCCTCTGAAACCAGGGAGCCGGCATAGAGACATGTACAGCCCCATCTCCCCCTACAGCCAATCTGCACAAGATCCCCAGAGGCAACACAATCCAAGTCACAACAAAACAGCAAGTGTCCAAAAATAATTGTTTAAGGCATAATGTCTAAAATCAGTCCATCACAATGTTCCATGCTTTATTTTGGCCCAGGCTCTTTAGCTGTCTCCCAGCCAATGCCCAGACAAGGTTCAGGAATCGGCACAGACCAGATACAATTGCCAAAGGCAATTTGAATCCAGTCACCCTCTTTATGAATGGGAAGATAGTGCCAGCTGGTCTAAGTGCTGAAGCCTTTCGCTTACTAGAGTGGACATAGCCTGTGTATCTAAACATTACAACACTTGAAAATATAAAACAAAATCATAGGACCATTTTTTGGTTGGAAGCGAGCTTTAGCATCGTCAAGTCCAATCATTAATTTAGCACTGCCAAGTCACCACTAAACCATGTCCCTCAGCACCACATCTTCGCATCTTTTAAATACCTCCAGGGATGGGGACACTAACGCTCCCCTGAGCAGCCTGTTCCAGTGCTTCACAACCGTTTTGGTGAAACCAGGCTATTTCAACAGTGCAGTAATTTGCTCCTTTTTCTAAGGATTAATTCTTGGGTAAGATTTAAGTTTTATGGAGCATCTAAGCTCTTAATTCATAAACACTTTTAATACAAATATTCTGAAGATGCTCCAGTATGATTTTTTTTTTTTCTAGTTACATCAGTAATACTTTTTTAGCAAACAAGCTGCTTTCCTACTGCTAAAATAAGTTTAACAATGGCTAAGAAATTGTGGAATAACTGAACTTTTTAGCCCTTTAACTGTCAACTTATGGCTGCTAATTATTCCTCATGAATCAGAATCACCATCAATCTCTTCTTTATCTTTTTAAAGGAATTTACTGAACATAAAACACTCACCTGTCTCCTGGTTCTTTCCAGATCACTGAGTATTACATGTAATTTCAGAAAGGAACTACTTTAAATATTTAATAAAAAAAAATCACTGTAAAGAGAGAAGAAACAGATAACACATAATGGACTTTGAGAGTCTTGGAATGAGTTTGTAATTTTCTCTCTTTCTGTAATAATCCTGGAAATTGCACATAGGAGGAGAGGATTAAGAAATAAAATGCATGTATTTTTGTCATACAGAAAAAGGGATGAATTAATTTTTTTCTTAAAGCTTTATCACTGGGAAGTTGCTTTAAAATATTTTAGGTGCAGAAATGAATAAAATGTTTTACAGAAGCCTTCATTACCAGTCAAAGCAAAAAATCTCTTCATGACTTATAAATGCTTGCTACTGCACTGTGCCAGTAAAAGGCTTCATTGATATGCGATCTTTGCTTTCTTTATTCAACACTAATATCTTGTCTCCGACCTCATTTGACATTTCAAGCATTACACATAATACTGAACATAAATCTGGGCACTGGAGCCAAAACTTTGTCTCATGGGAACTACCTTAAAGGGAATTTTTTTAACAGGAAAAAATATTTCAATCCTAAGGCAAACTCAAAATTTGTGTAGGTGCCAGAATTATTATTAAGATATAGAATATGTTAACACAGTGATCAGAGAGATATCTCGAGAAAAGTTTGTTTGAGTCCTGGAAGAAACCAAACAGTGGGTTTCTTCTCTGCATAGACTCAACCAGGACCCAAGCTGGGTTAATTAGCTTTATTGAGAAAGTTAATAATAGTGATAAAGCTGATGAATCCAAGTTTGCTCCTGGAATTTGGGCTAAGTTTTCTTCTCTCATTGGTCAGATAGATTACTTCATCAGGTTAAATTTGGAACAATTGCTCTTATTTCATGCTTCATTTCAAAGTTTGCTGCTTCTGTGTCAAAACTAGTTAAACCAAGGGCTTACCTACAGAGAAACCACTCTATTTTTCAACTATGTGAGCTAGTGTAATGAAATTTATTACTTCATCATGAAAAAACTTGGCTACCAGAACACAATCCTTAATTCTGCCAATGCCCTCCATAGAAAATATATAAGTATAGGGAATATAGAGGGTGAATATCACCACATGCAAGTATATTCCCAATATAGCTTATTTGATTTGGCTGTTAATAAGTATCTTGTGATAAATAAATGACATCTGAACAGGCAATGTGATTTACTAATATTAAGCAAGACACTAGGTGTTATGCAAGTGTGCATTATTCCTGTCCTGCCTTTACCGTTACACAACAATGGATATAGTAGTTTTCCAAGCCTTAGTTTTTCTTGTTTTTAATATGCAGCACTATTATAGATTACAGTTTTCCAGTCATGTTGGTTTCGAGTTGTTTATGTGCAATTCAATTTTAATTGCGTGCATTTTCTGTCATATTAAAACAAGAGTCAATGTAGACACTAAGGATACCTTAAATTCAAAAGCCCCTTTTCACATAAGGTTTTCTCTAACTCAGGATTTTATGAAGCTCACCGGGTTGATTATGCTTCACTAATCAGAGGTCCCGAAACATCAAGTTTGTTTTGGTCAGCATTTACCCTTGATAGTTATTCCTTACAGAAATATTAATTCACAATAGATGCTTTATTAATGACCTCTTAACTAGGAGATAAAAATACAACATTGTCCTACAGGCATTTTCATCCTCTGAAAAAAAAAAACCAACAAAAAACCCTGCCAGATTATGACAACAGCAATACTGTGATATTATGGTGCTTTTATATAATAGTCAATACATTTATAACTGTTATGTTCCCATAATATTGTGAAGTCAACAAGTATATGTTTATATCATTTATTTCTTACAAAGATTCTTCTGTATTTCATATTTACTCATGCTTGGATGAATCTCTTCACCCAGCTAGTTTATTAAAATTACAGGTGAGTGAAACCATAAATTTCAACATGGCTCCACTCTGAACAGTCTATGAAGCAGTGGATTGGAAGCATAAAATAAAGTGAGGAGAATCCTGTTATATTCTACTGGGAGACATATTTTACCCTTCAGGAGACTATTAGAAAAGCATGTTTTAGAAAATGAGGCAAGGCATACAAGTACCTTTTTCCCATGAGATTTATTCCTCTGCCTAGAGCAGAATTTTTCTCTTGGCAGTGTGTTTCAGAACTGGCAAGTTCAACAGTTTAATTTCTTTAGCATTTGCATTACATTCTCCAATTCAGAAAAAAATTTAAAATTTCTATCATACTGTTAGTGTTTTTTACAAATAATTTTAATGCACATAGGCAAGATTGGTCATTTTTCACCAAAATGGGTTTTTTTAGGCTACTGGGATGTCATTATTTGTTTATGTAATTTTAAAAGTATATTCACACTATATTATCTCTCTAGTTAATAGTCATATATTTAAAATAAATTGGGAAGATAAATCCAGAAAAGGTTGAAAAGTAGTCTTGTTTGAAGGAGAGAGGTCATAGCATATTCACATGGTATAGTTTATACAGTACAGTCTGTCCAGTCCCCCTCCAGTGTTTATTTAGCAGAATACTACTAACAGAATACTACTTCTCCACCGGGTATAGAACACAGTCTATGCTCCTTCCACTAAGACCTTCTTGCAGACGTTTATCATCAAAATGCAAAAATCACTAATTTAAAAAAAAAAAAAAAAAAAAAAAAAGGATGCTCGTGACTCTAAAGAGACAGAGTTTTCAGGGAATATGCTTTCAGGATTTCTATACAAGACAGTAGAGTCCTGGACTAACCAAGGTATCTTCTCCACATTCAAGGAAAGATAGTGAGAATAAATGCAATTTTTTTTTTTTCCCTCTTTATCTAGATGTCTACAACCTCTTGTGACAATGTTCTCACTATGCTTCTCTAGTAGATTCTTGAGGTGAAAAGGTAGGTTATTGATTGTTGGAGTGAAATGAAGAACTATTAAAAAAATCTTCTGCTGTGAGTTTCTCGCTTAAAATTTTGAAATCTTCACCTGAAATATGGGAAGGATGGAGGTACGCATTAGTGAACGGAAAGACAGTGCTGAACTTCCTTTGATTATGTAGACAGTAGAATCTCTATCTGCTAGCATGCTAATTCACTTAGAATGCAAGTAGTTATGAACAGCTTATTTGCAGTTTTATAATGTTGACTATAGAAGAAGGTCTACATCCTATGAACTTTATACTCCCCAGACTAAGAATTCATGGATTTCATTAGGGAAAAGCAGTCTTAGTCCAAAAATATTTGCACTGATCATGTGAAGAATACTGCTAGAACAAAGGAATATATGGAACAACTGATTATCAATGATACAATTGATTATCTATGAAGTAGGAAAGGAGAGGCAAGTCATGGGTATGGTATCCTCACTGAATGGGGATACAGTTTGTTCTTCAAGAACAGCAGTTTGTTTTGAAATTAGAATGGTGAAGAGAGAACTAAAGAAAAAGTTAAAGGCAATTTTGCAGGTCCAGGTGATATCTTTTCTGTACCGGGTGTTATAGAAGTTGCAGAGAAAAGCAGGTAAGCTCTTTTACTGTTAGCATATTATAATCTTAAAGTATATAGTGTATTATGGGCTTTAAGAACCCTAAGGGTATGAACTTGACTCACACTTAAAAAGTTCATAATTAGAAACAAGTTAATAAAAAAACCAAAACAACCCAAAACAAACACAAAATTAAAAAAAAAAAAAAAAGAAGAAAAAAGGAGTCTTAGGATGCAAGCGGCAATAGAGATTTCAAATATATAAAGATGGCAGGCACTTTTGGAGACAGCATTTATTAAAATCCCAAAATGAAATCTCCATAGCTTCTTTTTATTTCTCAAAAGTAAGGTAGCAATGAAGGCAGATTTTCTAACTTGTAGAACTGCCAATCGTCTTTCTGCAAGTTTATTGGCTTTAGATATCTATAATTGTTCTCTTCTTATGTGGCACAGCATCGGTCTACAGTAACATAGCTCTAGACAACTTTTCTGTGTTCCTGGGACTTGTCTGCCATCAGCTCTTCATAGTGGAGGCTCAATGTCACACAGAAGCGGAGCAGCCCATGAAGAACTGGCAGTACTGCATCCTCACCACTGCTGCCAGTAGACTGCTTACTTCAGCTTTCACATTCCCACATTCTATCCTGGACTACAAGTCACTACAATAAAGTACAGAAAAGAACATTCCTCTAGTGAATGCTGAACTCCTTCAGGAATGGGGAAAGAGCTGCTTCCTTTGCAGCTCATTTCAGGTCCATATTTACATTTTTGTTCTTATGGCAACGTTTCATGTCCATGGTTCTCAGCTAGAATTTTGTATTTCGAAATTTAGTTAGGTGTGTGAATTATTCAGGAACTTAACCCCAAAAGCATTAACAATTTAAATCTGCCAATTACTGATTTTTGTATTTTCTTCTATAAAAGTAAAAAGCAAAACGTGGGCAGATTTTATAATGGATCTGTTGCTGAAAAATATTAAATGAGTTTTCTGAAGTAAATAATATACATGCATATGAGAGAAAAAGATTTTGATCTTTAGTTGAACTGAAGATGATGAGTAAGATATAACTGCTGAAAAGGAAAAATATACTCCAGAATATACACAAGTGCCAAGACATATTCCTTTAAAATTTCAGCCATTCATTTCAATTTCATTTTATTTCATTAAAAATTGACAAAGGCATGTATATAAGTTGCCCTTTTTTTTCCTAATTTTAAATGTAACTTTTGATGAAATCGTAATCTTTGGGCTTGGATTAAGCTAAAGATACAACTCCTGTGTCCTCTCTGTCACCATTCCTGTCACTAAAAAAAAGTTAAGTTGAAAGGAATATTTTAAACTAGTAAGATTTGGCCTTAACAAAATTCTGTTAAAATGGTAAAACTAAAGTCTTTCAAAAATTAATAGAAAATAAAAATGAAGAATGAGATTCCTAGCATTTCCTTTTTTTTTTTTTTTTTTTTTTTTTTTTTTGTTGTTCTAGCTTGATACCATAATTCTGTGTCCACAAAGCAGTATTTATTATCTGGTTTTGCCCTCACAACCACCGTCTTCTGAAATGATGCTATGATCAGAACCTCAACAGAAGACTCAATTAGATAGCAACATTCCCCACTTCCTTTTGGTCTGATTTCCCTGTAAAGCTGATATATGTAGCCTTTACTGATGAGGCACTGGAAAAACACTGTATCAGAGCACTTGGAACTTCCTTAGTAGTATTTAATCATTTCCTTTCTTTATTTTTTGATTGAATGGTACTTCTTTGTTTGCATCTAATGTTCTTTGGTTAAGGTCTCACTGATTGCAAGTAATTACCAGGAGTAAAATGGTTTTGCTGCATGCTTGTCTTGTGTAGAAAACTTTTGAGGATAAGTATATTTAGAGCAGATTGATTTCTGCAGATGGTTCTGCGTAACGGCAGACATTAGAATTTCCAGGAAGACAGGACTGCAGGCACTCTCTGTCTGATAGGTATATAACCATACTAAACCACTGTCTTAGTGCAGGCATAACAACATTGCAAAGGTGTGGTGAAAACAACTGTGTTGGGTTTCTGTGGTAAGGTTTTGGTAGTGGGAGGGCTACAGGGGTGGCGTCTGTGAGAAGCTGCTAGAAGCTTCCCCTATGTCCAATAGAGCCAATGCCAGCTGGCTCCAAGACAGACTCAGTCCAAGGCCAAGCCAACCAGAGGTGGTGGTAATGCCTTTGTGATAACATAGTTAAAAAAGTGGAAAAGTTGATGTGCTACAGCAGCTGGGAAAGAGGAGTGAGAATATGTGAGAGAAACAACTCTGCAGACACCAAGGTCAGTGAAGAAGGAGGTGGAGGAGGTGCTCCAGGTGTTGGAGCAGAGATTCTCCTGCAGTGAAGACAATGGTAAGGCAGTCTGTCCTCCTGCAGCCCATAGAGATGAACAACCCAGGCCAGAGCAGTCTGCCACTGAAGGACTACACCCTGTGGAATGGACCCACACTGGAGCAGTTTGTGAAGAACTGCACCCCATGGTCGGGATCCATGTTGGAGAAGGTCGTGGAGAACTGTCTCCCACGGGTTGGATCCCATGGTGGAGCAATGTGAGTAGTCCTCCCCCTGAGGAGGAAGGAGTGACAGAGACAATGTGCAATTAATTGATCACAACCCCCATTCCCCATTTTCTTGGGCCACTGGGGAGGAGGAGGAAGAGAAAATAAGGAGTTGAGTCCAGGAAGAAGGGAAGAGAGGATGGTCTGTCACTGGAAGAGGTTCTCCAGGGAAGTCTGTCATATGGAGTCAAAGATCCTTATGGTCACCTTCCAACCTGAGATACACTATGATTCTAAACATTTTATTAATAACTAAAAGCATTTAAGGCTTTCTATCCTCTCTCCAAGAAGCTTGTGGTGTTCTTTCAGAAGAGGATTGTCATAGAAATGATTCTTGTCCCTCAAAAGCTGTGGAGAACAACATGATCTTTCAATGCCTTATCCAGCAGTTTAGTACCTGGTGGATGTTAGGAGACCAGGGCAAACTATCTAGGACTACTCACTGTTGAGGATTAAGTACCAAAGCTCGCTAGGCAGTGCCCAGGCAGAATTAAGTGCCTCAAAGGTGAAGCCATTAGACCTAGATATTATTTCAGCAGAAACAGAGAACACCATTTGTCCATTTCCTTTAAGGCATGTAGAGGAAAGCTTGACCAAGTACAGATTTTCTCTTTTAACTCTTTACGTATATGGTGAAGTCACAGGTTTATTTCTCTACAGTCTTTCTTAGAAAAAGCTGACTGCAATATTTTCAGGGGAAAGGAGAAAGGAAATCTTCAAACTTCTCAGAAACAAAAGGTAATTAATATGTTCTTTTTGCAGGAGTTTGTCCTACCCTTTGAGTAAACAGACTTATGAATGACAAGTGTCATGGTTTTCCCCTGCAACTGTTGAGTTACAAATAGTGACTACTATCCTTCCATTTGATTTAGGTAATATTCTGATACTTATTACAGAGAGTTTTCTAGGCACATATGAAAAAATGTAATGAGATTGTGAAACTATTTTTTTTAAAAAAAGAAACTTAGTACTAAACTAAAGCCTATATATAGTGTGGTTAATCATTAGTGGAAAGGTAGTGTTAGATTCAGATATCTATGTTCCATCTAAGTTCTACTTCATGCTAATTAAAAAGTACATTTTTGAACCAAATCTCTGTTGTATAACTGTCATCAATCCAGCCAGCATTCAAGCTTCTCCCAAATCATGGGGAATCTATTAGCTACCTAGAATGTAATGTAGAATCACAGAGGTATGTGCCAGTAGTGCTTACGTGAAGTAAATTAATTTTAGTAAGTAATCATCTTCCTATATTTTGGCTAGATTCAGGGAGGGCCTTAGTTTCTGCAAGGCTTATTAGTTGCAACACCAGATTTTTCAGAAGCCCTAAGAAGGCTTAACTGTAGAAATCAAGGAACTGTTGAAATAAATATTTGATGGAGAAGTGTGTTGATTGTTAAAAATAATAACCTCCTTCAGTAGTTAGGACATTGAAAGAGACCAGTGTTCTTGCTCTTCATTAATTTATCCCTTAACCGTGACACAGAAAGAAAACATTTTTTTTTTTTTTAGTTAAGACATTAATAGTTGCTATATATCTGTTGTTGGAGTGCTTATCTAGCAGGTAAAAGAATGCAGCTAGCTCCTTTTAGTAAAATACTGCAATTTGACTCTCTTTAGAATTTAGACAATTGTACCCACGTATATTCCTAAACATTTATGAAGATCTCATTGTGGTGGCTGCTTAAACTGCAATGAATAGAGTATTTATTTGTTCCTCTGTTCTTCAAGTTACAACCCAGAACAATAATTAAAATTGTAGATACTGATACTTAAGATAATTTATTGAACTTCAACAGATAAGGAGGAGATACATGATCAGTTCAGCTTGGTAACTTCAGGAAGAGCAGCGGAACAGACAACTACTTCCTCCTTTTCTGCAAAAGGTGAGCCAGCATCTGGAAAAGTTACCAGCACAATTTAAACAGCTAGAGACTTCATATGCAAGGCTGGATGGGAATTTTGTGAACAGCAATATTGACTAATTTTGGTGCCTAGAGCCCTGTTATTATTCTAGTCCTTAGGGCTTTAGCTATAAAACTTGTATAATAGTATTAAAAAAGCAGAAAGAATTCACAGAAGTCTAGTGAGGTTTAATGAGCAATTACTTGCAGAATGCTTTGAAGATGTAAAAGTTGCATCATTATTAATGACATGATAGTAATTATTTAAAGGCAAAATACTATTCCTCCTTTCATTTTGAAGACCTAATTAAGTCTATAACAGTTTATTACAACAATTAATCTATAAATTTACAGCCTTTAAGACAAGCTAGGTAAGATGTTGAATTACTGAATTTATTATTCTGAAGAAAAGTTTATGAAGAATTAAAGAAGAGCTTAAGTAAAAGCTTACCCTAAAAATCATAAAAATAAAGAAAATGAAAAAGGCTGATTATATTTAAAAGATTAAGGAAATCTGTAGGATTATTAAGAAATACTCCCAGAAACAACAAAAAAAACCTGAAAGCAAATCAAACAAATAGAGAACAATGAAGGGAAACTTATTTCCCAAAGTAAGATGCTGAAAAAGATGTACCATATGCTTTCCTCAGCTTTATGGATTTGTTGTTGTTGAAATGCACATCTAAATTCTATATCAGGCTATTACTCCCATGTACAGAAGAGCCACAGTTAACAGTCTGACAGTGCTGCCTCACTCCATTTCATGAGCTCTGAGCTGACTCCTGCAGACAAACCTTCCAAGCTGGAGCAATGGACTCAGGGCCCCAACACTCAATTCTGTATCTGGTTTGGGCACATAACAACAATTTTCCATACAGCAGCTTCCAAATAGTGAAAAATTAGGTCTGTGTTTGAAATGGAATTTGCAGCACAGTCTCACATGCAGCTGACCTGGACAGTTGTGTGAGCTCTGAGGGACTGTGGCAAGCACCCCCAGAAAGTAATTGCAGCAGGACTTCGGGGTACTGGTGGATGAAAGGCTGAACATGAGACAACAATGGGCACCCGCAGCCCAGAAAGCCAACCATATCCTGGGCTGAATCAAAAGAAGCGTGGCCAGCAGGTCAAGGAAGATGATCCTGATGCTCTACTCCACTCTGATGAGACCTCACCTGGAGTGCTGCATCCAGCTCTGGAGTCCTCAGCACAAGAAAGACATGAACCTGTTGGAGTGCCTCCAGAGGAGGGCTACAAAAATGATCATAGGGATGGAGGACCTCCCCTATGAGGACAGGCTGAGAGAGTTGAGGTTGTTAAGCGTGAAGAAGAGAAGGCTCCGTGGAGAACTTATTGCAGCCTTCCAGTAATTAAAGGGGGCTTATAAGAAAGACAGGGACAAACCTTTTAGCAGGGTGAAACACTTGCACAAGATACCCAGACAGGTGGTGGATGCCCCATCCCTGGAATCATTCAAGGTCAGGTTGGACGGGTCTCTGGGCAACCTGGTCTAGTTGAAGATGTCCGTGTTCACTGCAGGGGTAGTTGGACTAGATGATCTTTGAAGGTCCCTTCTAAACCAAAGCATTCTATGATTCTATATTCCTTACAGGAAGTCATTGAAATGGAGTTCATTAAGAAGCAAAAAACAAACCTTCAAAGTATGAACAGTGAGACTAAGCAAGAAACTTCCGGAAGTCAGCATTAAGATTTTTAATCAGAAGAACTTTTCTCTTGAGAAAAGAGAATAGATTGCTGGGAGTTAAATTCTGCTTTAAGCTCTTGCTTGTCCCCTGTGCTCCAAATAATTGGTGTTTCTACATTAACATTTTAGATCAAATCCTAGTGTGCTTTTGAAAACGACTTCCAGTCATCCCCACTTCCTTATACCTTCAACTCCACACATCCTAGATCGTTTTTAGAGAGAATCTCTTTTCTTTCACATAAAAATAAACTAAGAAATTCCCCATGAGTGCAGTTTGTGAACTCTTACTACAGAGTGCACAGAACCAAGATAGAGCTGGTTCAAAGGAACTTCTGCAATGTGTATAATGTGGATTCTTGGTCCTCAGCACAAACTGTTTCACTTTAGCAATCCATTTCCATCATTTTATGTTATGTGGTAATCGCGCTTGTATAACTTTTAACACATTCTTCAGATGTGCTGTTTCTCAGAGCATATGAATAAATATGCATATAAATGTATGTAAGTAAATATTCTCCATATGAAAATAATAGTAATATCATCCTTACAAGGGCACAGTTTTTATCATATATTTGTAAGGTAATCAGTGATTTTAGTATATTTTCTTCAGAAAATATTTTCCTCCAGAACTCATGTGAATAAATCATATTCTTTCAATTTGTACAGGTTTACATATTTTTAAAGACGTTTTTGCATTGAGCTTTCCAACTGTAACCTAAAAATACCATTAGCAGTACAGCTTCACTCGCCATTTAAATACTCCTTCAGTACTGTACAAGGAGGTTAGAAAAACCCTTTTAACAAGAATGTTTAATCTTCATTTGAATTGCTTAATCTATAAAATATAGGTCAAACATAATTAAATCAATGGGGAATAGACGTTGTTTTGAGTAATAGTAAAGCTTAAAGGAGTAAAAAAAAAAAAATCTCAAATCTGATATTTAGTATTGTGTAAGTTACTTGATTGCTGATTCTATAACCCTATCATCCACCACCAGCCTGTCTCTGAAGTTTTCATATTTTTATGTTATATGAATCCTTCTCTCTACTTCTTATTATAAAATTTCTTTTTCCTTCCTTAACATGCTACATGCTTTCTGAACATACTGTCAAAGAGCGCTCATCCTGAATATACCAACGCAGTTTTCTTCATCAGAAAAATCCAACTCCTCACAAATATTATTCCTTAATGAACATACTATGATTTTGAAAAATTGTCTTGAAAGGAAAGACTTCTTCAGTCCAGGCTCACAATAGAAACAGAACACCTTAAAAAAAGCAGGCAAATCAACCCCAAATGTTTGTTATTTTGTTTGTTTCTTCCAGAGCCATTTTTGACACAAGGACTTAGTGAAGAAATTCCCGATTATGTCAACTTGAGTAAACATGAAGTCATGTTCATTGAGTATATTTACTCAACTGACCTCAGAGGTAATGTAATTATGGTGCTATGTGGTACTATGTCTGAACTGTTACTTTAGTGAGACTTTGCTAATGCAATCACACTTTCTTACCTACTTCACATTTACTGTGAAATAGTGCATCTGTCCTTGGTTGAGCTAGAACAGAACTAATTCTGTTCAGAGGTTTTCCTTTTCAGCTTAGTCTCCTCTGTGTGACTGCACTTTCTGAATTTTTTTTTGCAGGCAGTGTCTGCTTCTAGAAGTGTTACAGCTTGATGTTTGCAGTTACTACCAGGGATTGGTGTCCAGAAAGGCTTCTGTTTATACTTGCTCCTGTGCAGACCAAGGTCACTGCTAAATCCTGCAAGCCACATTGGGGGTGCAATAAGTTAGAGGCTGCACCTGCGGGGAGGAGCAGACAGGACAAGTGACCCTAAACTGACCAACAAGGAATTCCATTCCATTCCATATACATCATACTCAGTAAAAAGCTGAGGGATTACAAGGGTCCAGCTCTCTTCTTCAATAGCCGGCATCAAGGAAGGACTCTGTCCGTTTTGCCTTTGATTACAATCCATGCAGTCCCAAATCCAGTGTTGGAATCCAGCTCCTGAATCTGGTTCCTCTTTGCTACTGAGTCCCATCTGGGGCTTCCCCAGTGTCTGTCCACACCAGTGGTAAAGGTGATGTAATTGCCAACACGAGGGTTGGATTCAGTGTTGAGTTTAAATATATTTTTATGTATTTAATTTTATTGTTATTATTCTCATTAAAGCAGTTTTAGTTTTCTTTTCCAATCCCTAAATCTCTCTCCCTTACTCCTTTTTTCTTCCCCTTTGGGAACAGAAAGGGTTAATAGACAATGTCTGTCATTCATCCAGTGACCAGCCCAGCCCTATCCCTTGACAATATGTCAAAGGACATAAACATTTTCCTAGGTACTGACTTGATAAACTTGATAATGTTGCATGTGAGTGCCTACACCACTAATTGACTCTTTGAATTGATAGATTCTATGATTTTGGCTCTATAGAAGTGATAACGAACCAAGACCATTCTCTGTTACTACAGCCAAATGGGCAAACAGTGCTGACATCACCAGTCCAGTAGACATTTCTCAAAAACACATTGACATAACTGGATTTTCAATAAAGTAGCTATCGCTTTCTTTTAAAACATAGCTGGAAAATAATCCCTTTCTTTAAGGAAAAAAAAATTACCTAGAATGTAAAAGATTAGGTTTAAATTCTTCATTTTGTAGTGTTAAAATTTCTGTTTCCTCAGAAAGTATTTTAACTGTGATATTTTAAGATATTTAAAGGTATTAAGGTATATAAAGGTATAAACACAACAAATTCAAGCTACAATGATAGGAGCTAAGAATCTTGCCTCACATGTGGAGGTGAGCTGTCAAAATGGAAGGAAATATTCCCTTTACAGATTTGACTCAATAGTTGCATTAACAACTTGAATGAGAAAGAATATTAAATATCCCAATTGTATAAAATGAGTAAAAGCTCCAAGTACATGGGATATGGAGTTAGAATTCAAATTGATTTTGACAAATTGCAAAAGAAGAAATTCTAAGAAGCTGAATGTAAGATCATTATTTAGGAATAATAAGCTCTTCATACTCTAGATGTGGTATAACTGACTAATACGAATTCCACTAAAAAACTGGAAGAAGTTCCATCCAGTAACAAGGATGGAGGAAAGTTCCCCATCTGGTAGCAATGACCAGGCAGAAAGCCCTCCTTCCTGCTGTCTAGCCACAAAGAACTAAATATATATTAGTGTAGAGTAGTGGTGAGTAAAGTAAGTAACAATACCATCATCTAACTCTCAAATACCTAAGCCATTTCACAGTCTTTAAACATCAAATGGAAAGACTTTTCAGAGATAAATTGCTAATAGAGTTGTTTTAAAATGTATCTTAATGTCCTGGACTATAGAGATTTTTTAGATTTACCTAAATCAGTTTTAATAATGTTTTCTGACTCAGTGAGATTTGTGACGCAGAATCACTACAAGAAATAATTATAATCTTATTCTTAGAGTCTATGTATTACATTAAACAAAATTCATTTTGAGTGAAGTAATATTAATGTTATCGCAATCTAATTAAATGAATGTCTTGAGCTCTTACTTATTAAAGGGAGTCCATAATGTTTATAAAAACAAAATTTTCCAATAAAATAAAGAAATACAATGTGATCCAGCTCCACAGTTAAGAAATTCTAATGCATTCCAGAGACAAGGAATTTGAGCTTTTTTTAACACTTGGTTAGGAGATGCTTAGTAAATATTTTCAATGGTGGATACATTAGGCTCAATGTTCATTTTCCCAAGATCTTTTTTAATTTGTAATAATAAAAGGTAGAAAATACATGTCAAGATATGTTCAAAGGGCAGAAGAAATCAGCCCTATAAAGGCAATTATCATTACTACATGTCTCTCATATTGGTGTCCTTTCTTTTCATGTGATTAAGTATCTTTTAACATTGATGCTTTCTTACTTCTGTATAAATATTTGTTCAGAATGTATATACAATTCGTACACTGATAGTTTAATTGAACTGATACTTGGTTTTCTTTTTTGCTTTTGATTCTTTAGAAATATTAATTATAAGATAATTAACAAAGTTTTTTATGTTGTCAGAAATGTTCTTAGTGTCTGCTGTTTTTCAGGGCTGAAAATTTTATACATTGCAAACCAGCAAAATTTAGTTATTAAATTAAAAAAATAGATCTGCATGTCCCGTTTTAATGCATGCTCTGTGAAGATTGAACTGACATTTTCCTTCAATTTGATAAATGTGGACATCAAAACGTAGAAACGCTTGAGGCAAAATAAGTAACATTCTATTCTCCAAATTTATTACTTCCATTAAATTTGTGGTTTAATTTAATTTGGCTTTTAAACCTTAAGTAATAGTTAAATAAATAATATATACTGAATCATTTTACTAAGATACAGTGAAATACTTACAGAGTTGCTTACAATATGTAATAACCTGACTCAAGACATTGAAATGAATTATGTATGTTTGCAGAAAGAAATGCAATGCTTATTTAATTTTTGTCAAAAGGCTAAGATAGCAGTCTTGCTTATATCCAAGTAAATATTTTAATTATTATAATCCAGCATTTTAGAAGGTTAGCTGGGATTATCCAAACATTAAATTAGACAGAAGAATAATAATGAGTAATGTAAGCCCTTTACTCATAATCACAGTCAGATTGTGGTGTTTCCTGTAGGCAAAAAAATTAGCTCTTCTGTCCATTTTTGATCAATCACAGAATTATAGGATTGTTTGGTTTGGAAGAGACCTTTAACATCATCAAGTCCAACTGCTAGCCCAGCACTGCCAAGTCACCACTAAATTATGTCCCTCAGCACCACATCTACATGTCCTTTAAATACCTCCAGGAATGATGATTCTACCACTTTCCTGGGCAGCCTGTTCCAATGCTTCACAACCATTTTGGTGAAAACTTTTTCCTAATGTCCAATGTAAACCGCCCCTGGCACAACTTAAGGCCATTTCCCCTTGTCTTAACACTCGCTACTTGGGAGAAGAGACCAACAACCACCTCTCTACAACCTCCTTTCAGGTAGTTATAGAGAGCAATAAGGTCTCCTTTCAGCCTCCTTTTCTCCAGGCTAAACAACTCCAGTTTCCTCAGCTGCTCCTCATAGGACTTGTGCTCTAGACCCTTTCACCAGCTTTGTTGCCCTTCTTTGAATGCACTCCAGCACCTCAGTGTCTTTCTTGTAGAGAGGACCCCAAAACTGGACACAGTATTTGAGGTGAAGCCTCACAGGTGCTGAATACAGGGGGACAATCTCTTCCATACTCCTGCTGGACACACTACTCAGCCTAAGCCCATCAATCCAGCCTGTCCAGATCCCACTGTAGAGCCTCCCTACTTTCAAGCAGATCAACATTCGCCCCAGCTTGGTGTCATATGCAGACTTACTGAGGGTGCACCCTCTCTCCTTGTCCAGATCATTGATAAAGACATTCAAGAGAACAGGCCTCAATACTGAGCCCTGGGGGACACCACTTGTGACCAGCTGCCACCTGGATTTAACTCCATTCACCACCACTCTCTGGGCCTGGCCATCCAGCCAGTTTTTTACCCAGGGAAGAGTACACATCCAAGCCATGAGCAGCCAGTGTCTCTAAAAAAATGCTGTGGGAAACGGTGTCAAAGGCTTTACTAAAGTTGAGGCAGACAACAAACACAGCCCTTCCTTCATCCCCTAAGCAGGTTCTCTTGTCATAGAAGGAGATCAAGTTGGTCAAGCAGGACCTGCCTTTCATAAACCCATGCTTACTTGGCCTGATCACCTGGTTATCCTGTGTGTGCCACAGGATGGCACTCCAGATGATCTGCTCCATAACCCCCACTGGTATCAAGGTCAGTCTGACAGGCCTGTAGTTCTCCAGATTCTCCTTCTGGCACTTCTTTCATGGTATGCTAACCTCCAGTCACCTGAGACCCCCTTGGTTAGCCAGGACTGCTGATAAATGATGGAAAGTGTCTTGGTGAGCACTTCTGCCAGCTTCCTTAGTACCCTTGAGTGGATCCCACCCAGTGCATAAACTTGTGTGTGTCTAAGTGGCGCATCAGGACACTGACCATTTCCCCATGGATTGTGGAGGCTTCATTCTGCTCCCCATCTCTGCCTTCCAGCTCAGGGGGCTGGGCACTCAGAGAATAACTGGTTTTACTCTTAAAGACTGAGGCAAATATGTCATTCAGTACCTCAGCCTTTTCTTCATCCTTTGTCACAGTATTTTCCTCCATATCCAGTAGAGGAAGGAGATTCTCCTTAGTCCTCCTTTTATTGCTAAAATATTTGCTCTTGGTGAGCTCTGGTGGGCTTGACCTTGGCTGGATGCCAGGTGCCCACCAAAGCCACTCTGTCACTCCCCTGCTCAACTGTACAGGAGAGAGAAAATATAGTGAAAGCCTCATTGGTCAAGATAAGGACAGGAAGACATAACTCAGTAATTAACATCACAGGCAAAACAGACTTGACTCAGGGAAATTAATTTAGTTTATTGCCGATCAAATCAGGGTAGGGAAATGACAAATAAAACCAAATCTTAAAATGTCTTCCCCACTACCCGTCCCTTCTTCCTGGGTCAACTTCACTCCCAATTTGTCTAATTCCTGCCCCGCTGAGTGGGGCAGGGGGACAGGGAGTGAGATTGCAGACAGTTCATAACAAGTTGTCTCACTCATTCCATCTTCCTCAGATGATGGACTTATTGCACTCATCCCCTGCTCCAGTGTGGGGCTCCTTCCCACAGGAGTCATTTCTCCACTAACTCCTCCAACATAAGTCCTTCTTCACAAACTGCTCCAGTGTGGGTCCCTTCCATGGGATGCAGTCCTTCAGGAACAGACTTCTCCATTGTGGGCCCCCCGCAGGATCACAAGTCTGCCAGCAAACCTGCTCCAGTGTGAGCTCCTCTCTCCCAGCGTCCACAAGTCCTGCCAGGAGTCTGCTCCAGTGTAGGTTTCCTATGGCATCACAGCCTTCTTTGGGAATCCACTTACTTCGTCGTGAGGTCCTCCACATGCTGCAGTGGATATCTGCTCCACTGTTAACCTCCACGGGCTTCAGGAGGACAGCCTGCCTTGCCATGATCTTCACCAGGGGCTGCAGAGAAATCTGTTCCATTTTCTGAATCACCTTCCTTCTCTCCTTCATCACTGACCTTAGTGTCTGCAGAGTTGTTTCTCTCACATATTCTCACTTCTACAGGCTCCAGCTGTACAGTTGCACAGCAACTTTCCCCCTTTTTAACTATGTTACCACAGAGGCACTACTACCATCGCTGATTGGCTCAGCCTTGGCCCATGGCTGGTTCATCTTGGAGCCTGCTGGCATTGGCTCTATCAGATGTAGGGGAAGCTTCTAGCAGTTTCTCATAGAAGGTACCCCTTAGTCCCGCCGCTACCAAATCCTCGCCATGCAAACCTGATGCACTAGCTATCAAAATACAGCCTCAAACACAAAAGTTTTAGGGTTGGTGGTTTTTTTTTTTCCAAAATCTTCTCTTTGTGGACCTATTGAGTATGTAATACTAAATGGAATTCATCAGTCAATTTCACTACAATGCCTTACCAATATGTTGAGGGTTACCACCAGAACAAAAGACTGGAAATTTTAGAAGAAAGTAGCAAAGTATAAATGCGAGAAGAGACTTAGTCTCATGAAAAGAAAAAGCATTGTGTCTTTCTTTTCCTACCATTTTTTTAGGAATATATTCACAGTTACAAATGAAATACTATATTGAAATAGTTACAGTTATATTTTTCAGCTTATGAAATAAGAAAATTATCAGCCCATTTACAATACCTTTTTAAGTGAAATGAATGAAAGATCCATTTTTCAATTAAGTCTTTCAATCATTCTCAAACTCGAAAAATGTTGAACATAGCTGTATTCATATACGTAATCTCTTTATGTTTTCCCTTGGTACAACTCTTTATATGAATTGTCCTACTGGCAAATGTTTCTAGGAATAAGATCCCAGCTAAGTACTTGATGTTTTATTTCAGTTATAAGCATTAAAATTTCTAAGAGAAATAAAATCATCCTCCAAGTCTTGAGTTTATGTTGTTAAAATGAAAACTCTGCTCTAAAACCTTAATAAAAATGTAAGTACATGAAACAAGATGTTCTCAGGCAACACTTAAGCAGCTTTCTCAATGTAATGACTCAGTCCATGATTTTTAATCGGGGACTTCCACATAATGTCTTTATCAATTACATAGTGTTCATATTTAAGATAATTCAGCACATCACATCAAATTGTCTATAACTTCATCAGACCAACAGTTAGAGGAAGGCACAAGAACTGACAGAAGTGGCCAGATTTGGAATGTTTTTAAAAAAGCCTGAATTCACTCACCGAAGTCCTATACTTTTATACACTATATTTCTGAGTCTTAGGTAGTCACCTCAAGGTTCGGTTTGATAGAAATTTTCTCTGGTGGCAAAAGAAGCTTAACAACTACCTGTTTCCCTTGTAACCTTCACTGCTTGTCTCATACTGCATGTTATTTATATAGATAGAACTGATTTATAATATGCAGTATAATAAATAGCCTGGGTAAAATTAAAATAAAATCTGCATCAACAGAAGCTTTCATTACAACACAGCTTCTGAGCTCACAGAGTGATCCACAGAGGTGAAGTGTGGGAGTCATTGACTGGAGAAGTCTATCTTCTAAAATAGCTTTGTCCCTGAAGAAAGTATATTTAGAACATAGTTTCTATTCCCAAAAAATGTGTATATGTGGACAGTGTGGTTTTTAAGTTTCTATTTCACTAATCTAGATTAGAGTAATAGTCCAGTAAACTGCTGAAGAAACATTGAACTGCAAGAGAAAGATGAGAATAAATGGCTGGAGAGGAAGCAGGACAGATGCTTAAATAGTTTCTGCTGAGAATGGTGTTGAAAAATTGAACTTTCACCTGTGTCAGTTGGTACTCTATTCAAAGCATTTCCAGAAAGCAGAGTTGATCACTTCCTGGATTATTTCCTAGATGGGGAAAAAAAAAAATTTAAAAAAAAAAAAAAAAAAAGACTCCTCTATTCATGAAAGCTTGATTTGGAATTTAGACTCCCCCATTTATAATTCATTATGAGCAGAGCTAGAATATCAAAAATTGTACTTTGCATCCAAGCTTGCTTTTTTGTTTACTCTGTTATTTTGGCAAAGGAATATGAAAAGTCTAATTTTGGTGGTTTATTATACTCTGTTTTCATTCTCTTTATTCAGATGTGAACTATGTACTGTATGGACAAATAGCAAAGTAGATCTAAAAAGCTTAGAAGAATTTTGGTCAAGTTTTTTGAGCCTTGTTTATTGTAAGAAAGATACTTTTTTACTAATTCTGCTTCTGACCAAGTAAACATTGCATTTCTCCTTGTGGATAAAAGTGTAAATATTCTGCAGAGAAAATACAGTCTATCTAAATTTCTGCATGCATATTAAAAGTGTATCTCTTGTAATTAACAGCAGCTTCCATATACCAGAAATAATGAATTTACTGTAAGGTTAGGACACAGGGATCTTTTTACAATTTTTGGTTGGTTTGTTTGTTTTTTTAAGAACAGCAACTGTAATGCTTATTTGTGACTTGTATTCCCTGGGCTACTCTCGTGTACTCTGATAATGACCATTGTTTCCCTGGTTCCTTCTGTCAGTGGTCTATCACAGATTGCCTCTGGTCCAGTAAACTTGCAGTACAAAGATTTCAGTTCTTTCACAAAGAATGACCACAGGCTCTGACCAGGACAATTTTCATGTGTGCAAGGCATGGGACTACCATATTCAAGATCTAACAGGTAAGGCATTACTTTCCTTTTACAGACTGGTCAAAAAAAGAGCATACTATTTTACACTCCGTACTTACCATTTGCATTACCATCTTTACCACTGAGGAAGCCTATACCTCTCCCTTTTCCTTTTTTCTTTGTATGTTCCAGGACCATTTATATCCTATCACTCTCTCAACTTTGTTAGAAGAAGAAACTCTCTCTTTACAAAGGCTTATAAGAGTCTTACTTTGTTTAATGCTCTTTTAGAGTCCTATCTTCATGAAACTTCTAATTGAAAAGAAATGTAAAAGATTGTATGTCACAGTTTGTTCTTATTCAATAATACAAGCTCCTAATTGCAAAGAAAGACGTTTTTGTTTGCTTAGTTTCTGTATGCAATGAATTTGAAATTGAAGTAGAAAATGGGGACACATCTAAACGACATACTCAAAATAAAATTATATTGGCAGTACAAGAAAAACAGTCTGATTTTCCGTTAGATAAGCTGAGAGTATCAAGAAAGTCACATATATTTCCTATAAAAGATTAATATCAAAATTATGTACACTTTAAGGCAAGGAAGGAGAGGCAGAGGCCTTGTCCTCTATGTCAAGAAATGGATAGATTGTGAAGAGCTGACCGTGAAGAAGTCACAAGAAAGTTGAAAGCTTAAGGATAAGAAATAGAGACTGAGGCAACAAGGGTTGGTGTCTACTACAGGCCGCCTGATCAAGGGGAGCCTATTGATGAAACCTTCTTACTCCAGCTACAGGAGGCATCGCACTCACAGACTTTCGTCCTGCTGGGGGATTTCAACCACCTAGACACCTGTTGGAAAAGTAGCACAATGAGCTGCAGACGATCCAGGTGCATCATGACCACCTGAGGAACCTGAATATACATAAATCTGTGGGATCTGATGAGATGTATGCCAGAGTCCTGAGGCAATTGGCTGATGTAGTTGCCAGGCCACTCTCCATGAGATTTGAAAAGTCCTGGAGGTCAGCTGAAGTCCCTGGTGACTGGAAAAAGGGAAACTTTGTACCCATTTTTCAAAATGTAGAAAAGAGGACCTCAGGAACTACTGACCTGTCAGCTTCTCATCTGTGCCTGGTAAGATCATGGAACAGATCCTCCTAGAAGCTATGCTAAGACACATGGAAGAAAGGGAGGTGATTTAACCCAGCCAGCATGGCTTTATGAAGGTCAAATCCTGCCTGACCAATCTAGTGGTCCTCTGTGATGAAATAACTGTATTGGTGGTAAGGGAATGAGATATAGATGTCTTCTATCTGGATTTCTGTAAAGTGATTGACATGGTCCCTCCCAGAATCGTTCTCTCTAAATTGAAGAGAGATGGATTTGATGGGCGGACTGTTTGGTGGACAATAAATTGGTTGGATGGTCACATCCAGAGGGTAGTAGTCAATGGCTTGATGTCCAGATGGAGATCGGTGACAGGCAATGTCCCTCAGCGGTCCATACTGGGACCAGTGCTGTTTAGTATCTTCATTAATGACATAGACAGCAGAATGGATCGAGTGCACTCTCAGCAAGTTTACAGATGACACCAAGCTGAGTGGTGCAGTTGACATGCCTGAAGAGTTGGATGCCATCTGAAGGGACCTGGACAAGCTGGAGGAATGGACCCATGTGAACATCATGAGGTTCAATAAGGCCAAGTTCAAGGTCCTGCACCTGGCTAGGGGCAATCCTCAGTATCAATACAGGCTGGGGGATGATGGGATTGAGAGCAGCCCTGCAGAGAACGACTTGAGGGTACTGGTGGATGAAAGGCTGAACATGAGACAACAATGGGCACTCACAGCCCAGAAAGCCAACCATATCCTGGGCTGAATCAAAAGAAGCGTGGCCAGCAGGTCAAGGAAGATGATCCTGATGCTCTACTCCACTCTGATGAGTCCTCACCTGGAGTGCTGCATCCAGCTCTGGAGTCCTCAGCACAAGAAAGACATGAACCTGTTGGAGTGCCTCCAGAGGAGGGCTACAAAAATGATCATAGGGATGGAGGACCTCCCCTATGAGGACAGGCTGAGAGAGTTGAGGTTGTTAAGCGTGAAGAAGAGAAGGCTCCGTGGAGAACTTATTGCAGCCTTCCAGTAATTAAAGGGGGCTTATAAGAAAGACACCTTTTAGCAGGGTCTGTTGCAACAGGACCATGGATAGTGGTTTGAAACTAAAAGAGGGGGGATTTAGGCTAGATAAAAGGAAGACATTTTTGACAATGCGGGTGGTGAAACACTTGCACAAGATACCCAGACAGGTGGTGGATGCCCCATCCCTGGAATCATTCAAGGTCAGGTTGGATGGGTCTCTGGGCAACCTGGTCTAGTTGAAGATGTCCATGTTCACTGCAGGGGTGGTTGGACTAGATGATCTTTGAAGGTCCCTTCTAAACCAAAGCATTCTATGATTCTATTATTCTAGGATTTGTTTAGATTCTTTTATGAGTTTTGATAGAGGAAAATCTCAGGCTATAGCAGTTAAATACAAGTACATGCAGCTTAAAACAAATGTGGGCTGGTTTTCACTCAAGGACCTGTAAGTACTTGGTGGGTGATAATGAAAGACGGTGAAGTACAATGTGTACCTCAAGGGAATTTAACTCTGTCAGAATACTCTGTTTAGAGTTGTATGATGTAAATCGCTACATAATGCTAACGGTGTTTAATAAGTGTCTTTCAGGATAACAAAGTGGTGATTACAGGACCTGGATGAGTGTCATCCAGCAAGATCTTGCAGTGAATATGTAATCTGTGGACACAAACCATAATGAATTTCATGAAATCTTTCCTGCCCTGAGAAGACTGCTCTGATAGATGGAAATCCACAGTCATAAACTAAATGAACTTAATGAACTTTTCTGCAGAAAGAAATCATAAACTGTTGATAGTATCACATAAATGGTATGGAATAAGGAGCACAATTAGTTCTCTTCTAACACTGTTCAAACCTGGACACCTTCAAAACAAAAACAGCCTACCTGCAGTAAAATGCTACGGAAGACAGTTATCCTCAGTTTACACATTATAATCCTTACACTTTAAAAAAAATTGACATGAAGGAGACAGGATATGGATGTATAACTGAATATGACTAGAGGCTAGAGGATTCACTTAGGAAGGAAGAATTTTGAGTGTCCGTTCTTCCTCCAGGCATTGCAGTTGAATTTATGTGATAAACTTCAGGAATAAACTGAAAAAATATTTCAGACCACCCTCATAAATTGTTGCCTTAACTATGAATTTTATATATAAAATAATACATTGTTTTCTCTTTTATCTGTTAGATCCCAATTCATTGCACAGCAGCAGGAATTTTCATTATGTCACTTTCTCTCCACTATAATGTAGTGATCAAGATGATGTCTATAATGATACAATTTTGAAGTTTCTCATGACAAAGGAAATGAATCCTATTACTTGGCAATGGATCTCATCAGAGCTATATCCCTTGTTGAGAAAATGAAGGAAGAATCACTTCCTTTTGGTCTAAATTTATGTCTTGCAGAAATGTGACAGATGCAATGTGTGCAGTACATAAATTTGAAAACATGATCAGAAGATTTGGCAAAAATGAAGTCCAGAAATATCTGAGGTATGAATATGAAACAGGGCTTGCTTCGAAGAAGAGCTAAGCGAGCTTTTCAGCTTCGTGTTGACTGAGCCACTCTTCTTGTTTCCAGAAATGGTCTTCTAGCCATCTCTAATGTCAAAAAAAAAAAAAAAAAAAAAAAAAAAAAAAAATAAAAGAAAAAAATAAATAAAAAAAAAAACACAAAACAAAAAACCATTTATCTCACTTGACTTCAGAAGTCTATTGTGAAGATGTATACAGCTGAATTATTCTGACTTGTACATAGACTTTTTTAATATCCAGTAGAAGGAAATAAGCAGTTTTAAAGCACCATTCATTGCATCCTCAGGAACACATCCAATATAGTTCATGTAATTCTCAGTCTAGAAGCACCTATTTTTTTCCATTGGCTATAAAAGACACTTAAGGAGATTACCACAAATGTCTTACTGAACATTTCTTTGCATTGTGTGATTGTCCCGGTTTGAAACTATGGGGCTGTCGTCTCCAAAAGGTTTCATGACTTCACACCTTCACAACTTCACAGGCAAAATGTAAAACCACCGAAGCCTACACAAAAGGATTTTAGTGGTTCATTAGGGCTTGTTCTAGGCTTTGTTTAGGCCAAGGAAGAAAATGACACAAGTGAGTCACAGGTATTAACTTAAAAGGGGTGAAAACAGAAGTGTTTTAATGCTAAAAGCAATTAAAACCATAAATCAATCATTCAAAGTTAAACAGGATTGGTAAAGAGAGAGAGAGAGAGGGAGAGATTGATAAATACATAAATAGGCATATAGAAGCATAATACAGTCTCCCATTTCGACCCACATCTCCGGCTTACAAAGAAACCACCACACGGCTGCCCCACCGTGGGGGGCGGAGAGGAAAGGAGTCTTTGTTCATCACCTCACAAATGTTCAGTCTGAGAAAACTTGTCCTGGGGCAAACCTCCATTCAGTAACATAGTCCTTCTTCCTCCGGGGTAGCTGAGAGAAGACTTGAGTTTACTGGGGCAATAGGCTTCTGGCTCTCCCATATGCAGAGCAGGATACGGACTGGGATCTCTGGGGAATGCTTGTGGGTTTCCCACGTCTGCGGAGGCTCTGTGCTGAGCATCTGAAACCAGTTCGCTTTTCCCCTCGGCATCGGCATCTGTCCCCTTGTCACAGGATTTGGGGCTTACAGCCGGTTTTACTCCTTCTCTGGTTAAACTCAGTCCAAAAGCCACCCCCGCCGGTAATCAGCAGAGCAGAAAAGTCTACCTGCTTCACGAAAGGAATCTTTTCACTGCTCCAGGGATATGGAGGTAACTGCGAATGTTTTTCTCTCTCTGATGAAAAGTCTCTCAGTCCTGGGTCGGAAAATCAAAAGTGCCACGGCTCGCCCAGGGGAGTGTCTCAAACCCGGCTTTTTATGCACTTATTCGCTGAGACGTCTGAAATGTCTCGAATCCCAAACAGGAAGACAGAGGGTTGTGGCTTCTCTTCCCAAAAGCCGCAAGAACTCTTTCCCACGCTTTGGGGGGAAGGAGAAAGGGGAGGACAAAGCTCTCATCCCCCGCCGGCGCCATCTTAACCCATTACAGTGATGAATCCTACTTTAAGTATATTTATATACTTATAATGAGAGACAAAAAATAATTTAAAAAGTCAGAATTTGAATCTTATGTTTTGCACTTTAGTGACTTATTCCAACCCCAATTCACTGTCTATAGCTATATTTTCCTGTCTGAGTCATTCACACACGCCTATTAAATTTATCCAGATCTGCATAGAGACAGCGGTCTGCAAAGGAAGAAATAACTAAGCCTGTAGTTTAGAACTCAACTGACAAAGCAATTAATAGCTAATATTTATAAAAGCAAAGATGATAATACTTGGTTCTATCAGGCATATTGATGTTTTCTTTAATTAGCTATTCATCAGAGGTGTTTGTTGAATCAGATAGAGATTATTGGCTTAATAGGGTTTTTTTAATAATTAACAAACTGATTCCGATCAGTTCTGATGTGAAGACATAAAAACATTACTTCCAGGGGCAACTTTAAAATATTCATGGGCATGTGCTTTTTCTGAGGCATTAATAACACTGTAACATGCATAGTTTAAGAAAAGAAAATTCACCAAATATGGGAGAAATAATTGGAAGTGCAGAAACCGCATTATTTCATAACTTGTTATGAGGCTAACATACAAAATATTAAAATTCTCTTTTTAAAATATGAAACATAGCTTATATAAGCAATGTTCTGCTGAAGAGTAAGAAAATGAAGCATGGATCACTCTTAAAAATGGGTACTAAAATAAGAAAATCTGAAAGTGAAATAGCTTGAGTTGAAGTTGTTATGGTCTTTTTTGTTTATTTGCTTCTGATGTTTATGTTTTCTGCAAGAACACTGATGATCCAGGAAAAAAACTCTTCTCAGGCCCAAGATGGTGCAGAAATTGTAACTGACCACAAAAATTCTAAAGGAAATTTCATAAACACAGAGATGATCTTAACCTCTAGAAATCAAAGAATTTCTTGACATTTAGGTCACTGGAGTGGATCTCCTTTATTGGATCTCACCTTGTGGTGAGGAGAAGATGTACCAGTGGGACAGGAGCAGAAGCAAGTAGTGAATCCACCTATCTATGTAAGATTTAGAGTGGGGGGAGAGCGTGGCCATGAGAAATTTTGTGGTTTTTCATTTTGTTGTTATTAATTCAGGTCAGGGGTACTTTTTCTTCCTTCTTATCATTCTGAACATTTCAGTGTTCACTTCAGCATCCGTGTGTACTGACATGTAATTGTGATGTTATTAGGTTTCGGGTGAACAAGAAAGCAGCTAAAGCCAGAAAAGCTATCCCTATTATTTTAGCAGGTCAGTGGCAGCTGCTGGGAAGTTCATGAACTTACATTCATGTTTTACAATGGAAGAGGAAACTTGGATGCCTCTTCTAAACATTATTTTTTTAATCTAGTAGTCTTACCCTGCCTTCTATTTACCTTTTGGGGGAGATTCTATGTCAATATGTCTCAAGGACTCATGGGTTAAAATCCAGATTTTTTGGGATTGTTGTGCTCTCCAGGCAGTAGTTGCATCACAGAACAATGTAACAATTATTCAAAAAACTGAGCAGTGTCCACAATTCTAAGCCCTACAAGACTATGCCTTAACTTTCTCAGATGACAATTCCCACCAAAATACAGTTTATATTATTGTAAAGAATCTGTCCATCAGGCTTGCAGAAACCTGCTTCTCAGAAAAAGAAGTCTCCAAATCCCCATTTTAGTATTTCTATCTGCAGACACTTCTGCAGCCTGAAATTCTATTTTCAGCTCTCGCTGAATCAGAAGGGGAAAACCCTGCACTCAGTCAATTGCCTGTCCAGCTATACAACTAACCACCCTTATCTAACAGCACTGTAGCATTGCACTTCTGATTTACAATGTAAGAAAACACTCTGAACCTATAAACAATCCTGTTAGTACAGCAAATATTGTGCAATTCAATGGATTAATGTCTTAACCTTTACTTTGTAATAAATTTTTACGTGTGTTTTTGTATAGTAGACTAGTAAAACATACGTCGTGGCTCCTGGTGGCTCTGCCTTGTGCAAGAGTGACTTGCAGCTGTTCAAAGTTGAGTGTCACTGGTTTAAATCAACAAGATTTTTATTTATCATGCTGTTTCTTGTCTTTCCTCACAGCAGTCATAATGATGCAATTAAAACTCATTGCTGGTCAAGTTTTCAACTATGATTATTTAACAGAAAAACCCCCACAAACAGTAATGTGAAAAAGACCTACAAAATTTGTGTTGTCTAGAATAGGGAAAATTATAATATATAGTATAGTATTAACTTGAACTGTGAAGTTGTATGTTCTATCATACTCTAAATTTAAATTTTCTTATTTAATATGCTAAGAGTGTCTCTAATATAATTTATTCCATATTGGCAATGAGAAAATTAAAGCAAATATCTGCAGAATAAATTTATTTATATGATTCTCTCATAATCTTCAGATATAGGTGTTTTAATTACTTAAAATAATCCATATAGGATGTAAACCCAATGTTTCATCTGTTTACAGCATTTCCATTTTAGTAAATCTTTTTTATGAAGTTCAAGATTTGAGAGAATTCTTGGATTTTAATAACTACTTCCTTCATGAATGTCACATAAAGGGTGGGGTAAGGATTTTTGTTTATTTTTTTTTTTTAGCAGGAAAAATCTGTATAAAGTATGCAAACAAAAGGTAAAATTCAGAAACTAGAATGGAGAATGATCAGGACACAAAAGGACAGTATTGGAATCTGAAACCCATCTCTATACAAAGACACTGAGTCAACGGACTCAGTCAAGTTTAGACAGAGATTGGGCTGCATCTGGATGAAGTTTCCACTCCCTGTCTATAATTCAAGACTTTTTATAATAAATCAGAGAAGGCAATTCCAAAAGGACTGTAACACAAGTGTTTAGGACATTTTGTCACAGGATATTAAAACTGAGATTTGCTTTCTTATTTTCTATGATTCCTACTGGATTTCCCACTTCACAGGTAAAATAATGTTAGCACATGAATTATACTCTTTAGGTTTGATTCCTAAATGATCTTGATTTTGAAAAAAACACTTTGATAAATGCATAATCAAAATTTCTTTGAATAACATTGTTTCATTTGATTTCTCTTATACACAACTCATTTAGCTAGAGAATACTCAAGCTACGTTGGACTTTTAGATAGAAAGCACAGATGCTATCCCAGTTAAGAAAATCTTACACATATTTTTTTGATTCCACTAACAAGTTAAGGTGCGAGGTAATTTCTAAAATTAATAGGAGCTATGAAGATTAGAAAAATAAGAGTAACAGATTGTCCTCCACCTATCTACCAAAGAATTCTTTTCACTTTCTTCTTTAGCTGATGAAATTTTACCTACTTACTTCGGTACTAAATGAAGGCAACATTTCCTCTAATATGTTTCTTCCTAGCTAGCAAGGCCGAAATTTATCCTACTTAAATGCAGATATTTGATTGAGATGTTGAAATTGGGAAAACTTACATTCTGTACATTTTCTCTTCTCTGAGTCAGAGGGCCGACACAAATCACAATCAATATTTCTTAGGAAAGCTTTTATACACTGTTATTATCAGTAGAAACAAGATTTTATTATTAATAACATAATTATTAACAAAACTCATACACTTACTTACAAAATGCACACATTTATTCTGTCACACAAACTTCATTCACACATGCATTCACACATAATTATCTATCCAGGTCTCAGTCTGGAGCACATTTCCAACAGTAGACTCAAGAACAAAGAGTTGCTGGCACACCAGTGTCTTCTATACAGGTGTTTACAAAGTCTCTCAGAGGTCTGTTTCATCATGTATATTTATAACCCTACAGGCTTGTCACGGATGGAGTCATGCACTTTACACACAAGAGAGAAGCAACAATATATTTTATTGATACAAGACAGTGAGTTAACAAAGTTCAATGGTAAATGTGACATCGGTTTAACAAGATTTGGTGGCAGGGTATTCTGCATAGAGCACATGATCAGACAAAACTGTCAGGAAGACTGTCCCATTGAGTCATGAGATTCAGAATGGACCCCCATGCTTTCTAAACTCCTTCTCAGAGGGGAGTCTCAGTGCAGCTGGATCCAGACTTAGTCCCAGTCTTGGTCAATGGTTTATGTCAAAAGGATTATATATGCAAAATCGATCCTTTATATCACTTAGCTAAGATTTCAAAGTTTCAGCGGTCTTATTCCCAATTCATTTACTCAGTATCTGACATACCTCAAGGAGTAGCCCTGAGAGGCAACCCTTCTGAAGGGGATATTCTGCCCTGCAGCCCACTACTGTGCTTGATGGACCCTGGTTTGTTCTCTATTTATGCAGTAAGATGATTGACTCATAGTCAAACTTGCACGCCAACGACAGATGTTAGTTCCTTTCAAATTTGGCTTGAGTCAGACCAGAACTCTGGTAAGGTAGATGCATTGCTCAAATCAGCCACTGGCTATTGTGTTGTTATTTGTCTCCCCCGAACCCACTTTGAGCTAGATGCAGCCACCAGGACCAGACGCAGCCAGCATGACCAGATGCATCCATTACAACGGCCACTGGTGGTTATGACTTTAGCAGGGTTACGGGAAATAAAGATCAGTTTGGGGGTGGGAGGGAGCATGCTGGCACAAGGCCTCATCCACATTCAGCAGCCCCTAACCTCTTGGATGTAGCTTGAGTTACACAACCTGCCATCAGTGCACCATTTGTGTGGTCAGCAGCCTCTTGGTCTCCTAAGCCTATCCATTCCTGCAGCATCAGCAGCTCTCCTGAGCTTATGATCCTATGTAAACTTTCACACACTGCTTTCTCAACACACAGGTTTCCTCACTTCAGTCTTCTGGGCTTTGGCAATAACTTCTCTCTACAAAGTTATAGATATGCTGCAGTAGCCATTTGCACAAAAACAAATAAACGAGATATTTCTGACAATCAAAGGTGGTGGGTGGAGAATGGTATGCATATACAGAAATCACGTTCCCTTGAAATTCTGCCTCCTACTCTGCACCTCTTCATTTTGTTATGTTACCTTGTAAATACTAGTCTGTAGACTAGAGATACAAAAACCTTGGAGGTCTGGGAAAGGAACGAGAAAAATCTAAACTGCAGGTCTGTGGTTTGGGAGGGTGACAGAATAAGACAAAACAGAAGACAGAAGACAAGCTAAGCTGTTTGAAGACCGGTTGAAACCAGCATAAATCACAACAAACTCTGATAACATCTTTTTCTGTGCCAATTAGCCACCATATATGGGAGAATTCCCACAAAAATCTTAAAATGCTATTTCTTCCACAACTGGTAGGATATGACAAACTCCACAAAATGGATCTTCTTAAGCTCAAGCTGCATGCGTAATAGCTATGAAAATTTATTGATCAGTTTTTAGAAATAGACGGAATATGTATGATTATTTTGGCAGAAATAATGAATACATATGTAATCGGGTGATATAAGCTTTGGTTGGGGCAGCATATGGTGTGCATGATTTGAGGAAAAAGATTCCCCTCGCATCTGGCGCTGATAAGACAAGGAAAATGCCTGCTACTTAATGCTACATTGGTATTAAGGAGTTTTTCTTCTGATTTTCGGTAAAATTTTGTTATAGAAATGTTTTTATAAGGAGTCAGCACCACACGGATTCCTAATTGATGCCTCAATTGCATTTTCATAGTTGGGTTGCACAGGCCCTAGGTAGTGCATGATATAAAATAACATGATGTCTACTCTGCTTGGGATCAAAACTTTGTTCCTTTTCTGTTTCAAATCACAACCAAGGTTTAAAATTTGAGTTCTAACATCATGAAAGTAAAGGAAAATATTTTTAACTAGCGTTTAATAAAAACACATTAAAGCTCATGAGCATAGTCAAAGCAATACTATGACATTTCCTAAACTTCTGTTATCTTTGGATTCTATGCTCTTTCTTAATCATTGTAATGCCTGTTAGCTATAAAACTGAAACTGTTATCATACAATTTGAACAAAAATGCAAATCAAGTAATTGTATAAAAGTTAATTATATCTATTCAGCACATAAAAAGCAGAAAACATCAAACATTAATAATGACCATTTATGAAATTTTAAGATCACTTTTCTGTAGCATCTTAAAGTTGCATAGAATGTTCCAGGTACAGTGAGCTCTTTTCTTTGAGGAGGGTGGAAGTTACTGATCCTAACTTTTCATTCCTACACAGTCCCACTCAAAAAACCCCATTTTACTGGCAGTATTATATACACATAACATTTTTCACAATAAACCTTGGGAATATCTGTGAAAGATAAAGGTTGTAAAGTGATCAGAGAACCTTCCACATCCATACAGTGCCTAGTTAACCCACCAAAGCTGTTACATTGTCACCAAACATTTCTAAAAATACTCTTTCGTGAATGCAGAGAATATCCAAGATGTTTTGAAACCATTTTGTTTTGAGGCCTTCACAAAGTATTACATGCAGATTTTTAGAAAGAGCCACCTCCTATGAGTGATTTATCCATAGCAAAGATATTTGTACATTCTTATGTACAAAAGGGGTATCTGATATGACTCAGTGTTTGAGATAGATAAGATGGATTTCAAAAATTGACCAAGTTTCACTATTTCTACATTTCTAACCTCCTAGGATACTTCACCAACAAGACGACCAACCAAAGCTCTAACTGCAACAGAGTATTTAAGTATCTGCCTAACTTTAAGCAGGAAGAAATAGTTTAGCTGAATTTATTACATGATACTCCTTCTTAGATGTGGGTGTGTGCTTAAATGTGTTACTGAATTGAGGTCAAGGTCAATATCTGGTTCACTCAGACCAGTCAGTCTTTAAGCAACCTTAAAAAGAAGATGATCTTGAGGCCAATCAATATGCACTAGACTGAGTGGCTGGAATCAGGGACAGAAGATGAAGTCACTGAATAATAACTAATTAATCAGCAGTGCACCGCTGGGGACTAAAATGCTAATTGAAGCAGATCTAATACAAGTTTGAGATAAAATAACCCTGAAATTAGACAGATCAACCACTGAGACAAAATCACTTTAAATAGGATCTGTCTCTCATCTACCTAGGAAAGCTTCTAATTATTAATTATTTATTGAACAATACCTCTCCTTAGAACTTAGGTGCACATCCACCAAGGAGGATAACATAACTTCTATAGAGCTAACATCTGCTCATTCAGAATTCAAAGCACTTCATCAAATAGTTACTTCAACGGCATGATGAAAAGGAGGGTTGGAAGGCCACAAAGGGAATCTTTGAGAAGCTTCTCCAGCATACAAGGATACACAGTTCTGATCAGTTTAACATGTTATGTTATACTATAGCCCATTGAGGTCAAGATTTTATCAACTATACACTATAGCAACCAGTGCATTACCTACAGTTGTGTAAAACAGATGTTAGTATTTATCTTGATATTTCTCTTGATTTTTAAAACATTCATATAACTATTGAAAGCTGATCTGAAAACCTCTTCTCTATGATTAAGCTGGACAGAAGGGATTCTCAATCTACTTAAATATATTGCAAAAAAAAAAATGTGAAAAAAAATGGTGTGAAAAAAAAGTTGACACTTCTCAGAGCACATGATGGTATGAAGAACACAAAGAGAAGAAATAAGCTTTATTGGGGAGTTCTTATACTTTATCCATTATTATCAAATTGAATACATCCAGGGAGGAACTTAAGAATAAAAAAGGACATTCATTAACAAATTTTAAAATATATAGGAAGGTAGTGAAGATGAGGGAAATATTTCCCGATCCTGGTACATGAAAGACAATAACAAGCTAAGTCCAAATTTGAAAAACTGCAATCAATTTGCTGGTGAAGTGAAAAAAGAAAAAGACTTCCTGCTTCAGATCCAATATTTTTTAAACTGACTTACCAAAACATTCTCAAAAATTAGACTACTTAACATATGTTATACTATGCTGAACATAACAAAAGACATTATGTCATTGCATATGACCTAACTGGTACCTATTGTGGATATTTTTGAAACTTAGATAAATTCTGGTGGAGGCAGAATTTGAAAACAAATAAAAATCACATTCTGCTAGGGCGTGCTTTAATTATATTGTTCTTGAGAAGGTGGGTGGTATAAGATATATCTCACAATCAAACTAAAATAAAATGAGAAATTGCTTGCTGACAAATATCCTCTCCAGAAAGCCAAGGTTCTTAAAAATGAAGCAACAGAAAAAGATTAGATATACCATAGTTTATACTCTTTACCAAACTCCAGTGCCAGCTGAACATATCAGTTTTAATTCTGAATATAAATTTTTGTTCAGCTTCATTCTTTGCATGTATGTGCTCTCGTTATTAGAATACCCTTTTCAGTTGACTTCAACAGAAGCTCTTAAGTACATTTTACTCAGAATGAGAAAGACACATCTGGGTCTCTGATCAGCTACATTCACAAATAAATCAGAATAAATTTGGAAACAGAAATATTTACCAGCATTTTCAGAACACAATTATGCTTCTTCCTATTTTCTTAGGAGTTAGTATGTTCCATATCATAATCACATAATTTTCAGGGACTATAACTTAAAAAACAAAAAAAAAAATTTCAGGCTATGATACTACATATATCTGCAAGTGATATTAAGTCCATATGTAGAATAAAGGTAGAAGAAAGAAATTCTGCCTAATGCACTCTTCTCCTGCCCTCAGCAGCAGAGTCTCCACTGAAGAGAACACATTAATGTATAACTATAATAGGAAGTCTTGTTTTCACACAGACTGCAAAATGAGAAAAATATTATCTATTTTGCAACACAAAAGGTGATACTAGAAATACATAACCAAAAAGTATTTCAATCATTATTAAAGCAAATAATGAATGATTACAACCACTATAAGTAGATGTCAGAAAATTTTGTATTTAGATGTCCTTTCTATTTTGCTGGTATTATGGCCAAGGTGTTTTTAATTTTTTTGCCCCTTATACACAAATATGGGATGCAAATAAATCCACTTGCTTGCTGTATTTGATAGGTGGAAAATGTAGAAAGCTGTCGAGTCTAATAGTATAGTGGAATTTACCCATCAAAAGGTACTAATAAATGTAGAGTATAATTAAGATAATCCAAAATCTAGCTAAAAGCGATAATTAGTTGTGATCAATGTCGTGAAAAAAGACTTTAAAACAATAGCAAGGAAGGAAGGTGGTAAGGCCTAAGTGATAGGCTATGATACTGATGTACTCATATTTTTAATATGTACAGATGCATCAGGACAGTGTTTGTTAAAACCTAAGATCTCATTTAGAATTAAAAATATATTCCCTTTTGTTTTCAGAAGCACGTGAGTGAAACACATATACTGGCTTACAAATAGATGACTCAGACTATTTGAAATGCTGCCTAGAACAACGATTCCTTGCTGTTCTGCCAGTGAGATGTTTATTGCATTCAGATGAAGAGCCTACACATAAACATCTGTCATCATGAACTGTAATGATCAAAATGAAACACAGCAATCACAAGAAATACAATGATCTGAACGAAGGAAGACACATCATAGTGCTTCCTCTACGTATCTTCCATTTCCCATAAAACAACAGGTAGCCAGTCTATCCTGTGTAGAAAGAAGATATATCCAAAAAAGAATAATATCATAGAATGGTTTAGGTTGGAAAAGACCTTTAAGATTGTCGAGTACAACCATTAACGTAGTACTGCCAAGTCCACCATTAAACCATGTCTCTAAGTGCCACATCTACACACCTTTAAAATAACTCAACCACTTCCCTGGGTAGCTTTTTCAATGTTTGAAGAAGAAAATAAGAGGAAACAAAATGTATTTCACAGAATAATTTCCTGTGCTCTATACTGTCATTTTAGGTCATTACATACTTTTCTAATTGAAAATGATACTTCAAAGCTAAATGGATTGAAGGACTTAGATATACATGACACCATGTGGCAGGTTGAAGAAAAAAACCTGCTTGAAGGCTTATCAATTGAATTATTCCCTTCCATGTTATGATTTGCAGCATCTCATTGGATGAGAAAGTTTCTCGAGAGGGTACTGCCCCTTTAAGAAGCTGCGGGCTCAGGCGGCTCGGGGACTTCCGGGGCTACTCGGGACTTCCTGGGCTGTTCTCCTGGGTTGTTCGCGGCTCTCGGCTCTCCGGACATTCCCGGCTCCGCTCTGCGGGAGTCACTGCAGGACCTCAGCTTCGCTCCGGGGAAAAGGCTTTTCTCCAAACCCTGCGGCTCGGCTCCGGGGACCTTGCAGGCTGCCGGAGTGGACTGTGCGCCGGGGCAGCCCCCGCCACGCCGTCTGGGACAGACTGCTCGCCTGGAGGCTTTTCTGCTGCTGTAAGGCTTTACCCTCTTTGCCTGCTGCTTTGATATTCTCTCTGCCTGCCAGCGCTGCCGCTTTTAACTGCACAACGAGAAAGCGGTAGGGACAGCGCTCTGCATATGGGAGTCCCGCGTTCATAATAGCCGCGGGTTTCTTTTGTTCGCTCCACGAAAGCGCACACGTGGCCGGTGCCATTTTCTGGACTGCACGTGGTACCGTCCCCCTTTGTCTCTGTTCTCGTGTTTAAAACCCTCACCTTTCCATCCTGCACAGACTCTCAGATTTTGCATTGGTTTTTCCCTGCATGTTATATATATTGTTCTAGTTTTAATAAAAGTTTGTTTCAGTTTTCCAAACGTTCAGAGGTCTCACAAAATCTTTCTTTCCTTTTCGTATCTCTGCTTTTGAATCCTTTTCTCTCCCGGAGGAGAGGGGTTCGGGGATAGGGAAGGGCACGTCCCCGTGATCGGCTTGCCTCAGCCGACCGGCGACACACCAAAATCCTCAGAACTGTTTATACATACAGCTACTTTATAGCTTCTCCCCTGTAGCTGCTTTAATTTTTTAGCCATCTATGTTTCTGGTAGTGCTGAATATCCATTTGCAGTTTTAATGAGGTGATTCTAGTCCCACTGGTAGAGCCATGTGCTTCAGTGACCTTTCTTAAAATTATTACATGAATGAACACTATACAGCATTTCTATCTTAAGTTGTGATGGAGATGGATCCATCACGCCCCCCACCGACTCCTCCACTATTAAAAGCCCTTGTTCAAGGGACCCCTAGCAGGTATCTCAGTACCAGTATGCTGTCTATGCCACGTCTTCTAAGACCATACCTTTACTGCGTCTCATACAAAGTCAGCTGAGGACATGGTCACATATTTGATTACATTTTTATGCATTTGTCAAAACCTTTTCAACTAAAACATATCTGGGACATTAAAAATCTAGGCTTACGTTCTCCTGCTACCTGACTTACAGTTCAGATGCCTCATAGCTGAGTGGAGGCAGAAATCTCCAGCTGGCCTACATTTAGATTCTTGGGAATGAAAAGAGGTGAAACATATGCCTTATCTGCTCCTTTACATTTCCTGCTCTTTGACTAAGGCAGCCAGTGGGGTTGTGAAATACTGTTTTAGACACTTCCTTATCTCCTCCACGGCAACTTGTTACTAATTCTCAGCCATTAACTACACTGGCCAGCAGAACCATTGAAAACTAGGAGATCCAGTACTTGAGCAAACTCAAGTCCCCTGGTACTTTTCACTTGCACTTTGTATAGCATAATTATAAGTGGAAGGAAATCTTGAATATCACACTGTGTACACCAAACGTGCTGTTTCTCTTTCTGATCATGATCAATAACAGGTATTACCTTGTAATATTATCTTGTAAAAGACACAAAAAACACCTTTCTCAACGAGCTTCCAAAACAAGGTTTAGATGCAGAAAAGACAATATGCACTAAAGCTCTCAGTTTTTATATTTCGTAAATGTAAAAATCCAGTTTTGTGTGTATCACAGGAACAGTGAATCTCTAAGATTTTAACGAGGAAAGGTAGCAATAGAAAAGCATAATACTTTTCATCTCGGCCTTTTTCTGAGTTCTCACCTCTGCAAAGTTTTTCCCAACGATCTTAAAACCTTCCCAGCCCCAGCACTGCCTTCCTCCACTTTTGTGTCCAAACTGCTTGCACCAGTCTGTGAGGTTTCAAAAATACTATGTTGCCAATCTATTTAATATTAAATAACCAAGCAAATTCAAAATCCAAATACTGAAAAATTTTAATCAACTATTTCCAAACCAGCTACAGAACACGAATATGATTTGCTAATTACTTTAGAAAAATAAATCCAACAATATTGTAATTGGCTGTCAGCATCTCTCAAATTATTTGTTATAAATTACTTCCTAATCCAAAGCAGCATGATCCCCATATCCAATTTATGAACAACACCTGAGTCTTGCTCAGGGTCCTGAGTTAGTCATCTCTTCTAAGGACTGAATTAGGGTGTAATATACATTTTTTTCCTTCAAAAATGAGAAATAATGAGGCACTGGTGGAGAATACATGACTGTATATTCTGCAGCAGCAGAATATGGAGCAATGCCGTGGTTATATATCTGCAGATTTTGATATCGTAAAGAAAATGTAATTTATTTTCCTCCAGCCTCTATGAAGACTAGCAGGAAAATAATGAGTGATATTTATAGTGACCTCTTCCAGTATTCCCTCTGAATTAAGTTTTTCTTAGCCTTCCATCTAACAGAGGTCAGATCACATAAACCTTATTGTCATGCATAATGTTAACTAACATCATAGTGAATTAAATGAAGAGTTGTGTAATCACAAGAATATCAGTGGAAGTTTTGCAAAATAAAATACAATTTATGATACCTTTTTTCTTAATTAGAATATATTCATGTTAATTGTTAAACACAGCAGATTTTCTGTTGGAAAATTATAATCTCTAAAATATTACATTAGACATCTAAAAAGTACCAAAATTGTGTCTTTTATTTCTTTTCACTCCAAATGTTTTCTTTCGCTGAATTAACTGTAGCACGCCATTTCATGTGTAAACCAGAAAACGGGAAAAAAGATATTTTCTTTCATTTTCCTCTGCTCTTCTGAATTTTTGAGTTTAAAAGTAATTAGAAGGCATTGGCTTTTTCTTTCTGTCACTAGCTTTCTCAGAATCCTTTACTTATGGTTCTCTTTTAAGTTTGTTTTCCTTTTCTAGATCATTCATTTAATCTCCTAGAATAATGAAGACTATATTTCCGTATTTTCAGGCAGAGACTAGTTCAGTTTGATTCAAAGGAGCAATTTTGTGTAAACATTTTGTTGTGGTTTAGACCCAGATGGCAGATAAAGCCTTGCAGTCACTCTATTTTCTCCAGGAGGAGAAAATACAACAACTACTTAAGGGTCAAGGTAGGGGACAATGGAGGTTTCAGTCACCAGTTATGGTCACGGACAAAAGACAGATTTGACTAGGGGAAACAAATTCAATTTAATTCAAACCAGCAAAACCACAACAAAATCACGAATTCAGTTAGAGGAGGACAGAAAGACAACAAGACCTTAAATACACCTTCCTCCCACCTCTTCCTGTTTTCCAGGCCTGGCTTTACTACCTACCCTCCCCCACACTCGACTCCGGAGGGGGTGGAACGCAGGATGGGGTGTGCAGTTAGTCTTAGCTCCTTCCAGGTTGTTCTTCCTGCTTGCTCTTCCATGGAAAACATGCCTTACAGGTCGCTGCAGCTACATGGCGTCCCCCACCACATGAGACAGTCCAGCGTGAACGTCTGCAGCTCACACAGGGGTCTGCTCCCTGGCTCGGCAATCCCAGCACCGAGATGACCCAGCACCAGTCTTCCTCAAAGTCATGGCATTTTTCGGGAGTTCCTTGTCTCTGCAACATGTGTCTCTGCTACGTGCATCTCTTCTGTGCTCTCTGCAGCCCGTCCACTTTTCCCACCGTGAGGGTTGCAGGGCTTCAGTCAACTGGCCATGGATTGAAGGAAAAGTCACTGCACTGGCTTGTATTTCCCAAACTTTACCTGGTTACCTTGGTGACCACATGGTTGTTCTCCTTCCGTCCTACTCCCTCCAAAACAAAAGAGTGCTATCAAAACTGAAAAGACCTTCCCAAAGATGTTTCCCCTGTAAATATGTTTATTTGCAGAGGCACTGATTGGTGCAGCCTTGGCCAGAGGCAGGGCCAAATCGGACCTGGGAGGCTCTTTTCATAGAGCTGCTCACAGGGACCATGCTAACAGTCCCATCGCCCACTATCAAAACCGTGCCAAAGGTGGCAACCCCAGCCCCCACTACTGAAACCGTGCCAAAACTTAAACCACAACATTCCAGACTTTATCTTGTTGTGAACTCTCCATGTGAATTCTCTAAGAAATTTCACAGACATTTTATATAAAACCCTATGTGCCTGTACATTTTTTTAAACAATAATCTATGAAATTTTCACAGTCAAAACATACTGGACATTAATTTTTTACAGCAGCAATTGCATGCAGCCATGTGTAAACTAATCAATCAGTATAAGCACCTAGTCTGAGGAAGTTTTATTGCTATTGCTTCAGTGGGAATTTGACTTTTATTCACAGATCATCAGCCAGCAAAATATTTTCCCCAATTTTTTTTCCTTAAAAAAAAAAAAAAAAAATCAGATCTCCACTCTTGCATTTTCTTTTCAGGAACATCTTTCTTGACCATTTTCCAAAGGAGTAAACTTGGTTGCCATAGATTATCCCACTTTAAAGATCATACTCTATAATCAAAATCAAACAATTCCATTTTACTTTTGCTGGAGATACCACTGGAGCAAATGAGTTGAGGACTTTAGCCATAAACATTTTTTTTTTCCTTCCCAGACACTTGGAAAAGATTCCAAATACAATGTCCATTCTTTAGACCTTTATATAGATGTGTATATATGAAAATATAGACGTGTATTTATGCATGTATGCATACACGTTCTTGTCAACATTAAATTTGGTCTTTCTGCGACATAAACTCAATTTTGACTAAATAAATTAAACAGCAAGTGCCTTCCCTAATGCAACTCAACATGTGGAAGAGACAAGCAAATTCTGAGTCACTAAGACCTGCAATGTGGTTTTTAGAGGATTTTATTGTTCCACTTCTTGATTCTTGCTTCACAAAGGTTCTTGAATAAATTGCTTAGTGCAAGAGGCTATAGAATGAGAATAGTGCACTAGTTGCTCACAGGCTTTTAGAAAGAGTAATCCAGTAAAGAATTTGATATCTGTTAATGGTGGCTATCTGTTGAACTGGCTTATTCGTTACAGTAATTTGTTTTTCTGGAATGTCAAATTTATGTTACTGTATGTGGATCAGAAAGAAAATGGGAAAAGTCAAGTTAATGAAATGTAAGAAATTGTGTTGTATTTATTTAGAAAGGGGGAGTCATATTTTTTTAAAAAAACCCCTCTGTTCAATAATGTTTTCTAGTAGTGTTTTAGAGGTGCTTATTACTAAATGTTGAAATTGCTTATAAAGAACTAAAAATCAACCCATGACTCACTTTTAACTGTAATTTTATCTGCTTTGTATCACCCACCACAGTGGCAGAGATAAAACTGCTATATTTCTGAGAAGGATTAGATCACACTGACAAAAAGGTGTTTTTAAACACATATGTCATGGTGGTAGATGGGACAGAGAATGACTCATGCTTCAAGAACGCCAGCTTCACTTTGCATATTAATACTTTTAAAGTAAACAAGACTTGTCTCATATGTTCTTACAGGTCCAAAAGAAAAGAGGAGTGGGGAGGAGGGAGAAGGGGAAGAGTGAGGGACAAGAAGAGAGAGGAAGAGAAGGAGGAAAAAGTAGTACAAATAGCAAAAATTGCATGATTCAAGAAGATCATATGCTCCAGGACAAGTGAATTTTTTTTTTCAAGTTTCATGATAAAGAAGTTTCAATTTTCATTCAATATAATATGAGCCAAGGAAAGAAGGGGAAAAAAAGAAAAGAAAAGAAAAGAAATCCAAACAGGACAAGGTGAGGTATGTATACCATATGTATCATATGGTACATAAAATACTCTAATATACATACAAAACATAACAAAAATAAGGGCTTTTTTCTCAAAGGGCAAGAAAAAGGCCTGAAAAATATTAAAAAATCTCCTGCATATTTAATTTAAGGTGTTTTCTAAAGAACAGTAATACAGTGCAGACAAGCAGATGTTAACTCACTTTAACAGGCGTAAGATGGTTCCAGTCCTAACAATCATTTAAACATGTTTTCCACCTCTGTGAAGGAGTGTCTGAAAGACCAGTGATACGTCATACCTGCCTGTATGACTAATGCCATGCTCTAGCCTTATAAAATTATATTGCTTCAAAACTTTCCAATAAAATATTTTTCATTCAACCCAATCATAATTTTGCAGCAAGATATGAAAAAATTTAATTACTTTCTAATAATTATTTATTACCTTAGCATATTTGGATTACTTTAACTCTGAACTGCTTATTTCACATTTTAGACTATATATAATAATATCTAAATATTTAGGATTTTAAAAGTACAAAGATATCTTCTTATCCTTAACTCCATTCCACTATGAATTTTGTCTCTAACAAAGGGTGAAAGGAAAAAGAGAAAATTAGTAAAAAACGAAGAAAATGAGCTTAGAAATTGAATGTGTAATAATAAAGCATAATAGCCCAATATTCTGATGTTATCAAATACAGTGTCACACTTTTAACAGACATTTTTTATGCCGCATAATAACAAAAATTACAAAAGGTGCTGACAGTACACTAATGGATTTAATAATCTTCACATTAGGTCACCGGGGAGGAATTAGTTTATAGATTTAGGATTAATAGCCATGAAATTTAAACAACTAGAATTCCCAAATAGTTATAAAGGTACAAAATATACTTCTATAGTTTTATACTTATAAAATATCCTGATTCCTATGTTCTTAGTCTTGCTAATAGAATTTAGATTTATTTTTTTTTTAGTTTTATGTGCATTTGCAGCCTAGAAAGACAATCATATCCTGGGCTGCATCAAAAGAATTGTATCCACCAGATCAAAGGAGGTGATTCTCCCATTCTGCTCTGCTCTCATGAGACCCCACAAAAGCGTCCAGCTCTGAGGCTCCTATCATGTGAAGCACATGGACCTGTTGGAGTGAGTTCAGAGGTGGGCCGTAAAGATGATCAAGCGACGCACTTCTGTGAATACAGGCTGACTACAGTCTGGCGGAGAGAAGGCTCCAGGGAAACCTTATAGTAGTTTTCTAGTACCTCAAGAGGGCTGACAGGAAAGATGAGGAGAGAGTCTTCATCAGGGAGTGTAGTGTTAGGACAAGGGGTAAAAATTGGAAGCTGAAAGAGAGTAGATTTATATTCAGTACAAAGAAGTTCATCGCTGTGAGAGTTGTGAGGCACTGGAACAGCTTGTCCTGAGATGTTGCATTTGCCTCCTCCCTGGAAGTGCTCAAGGCCAGGTTGGACAGGGCTTTGAGCAACCTGGTCTAGTGGAAGGTGTTCCTGTCCATGGCAGGGGATTTGGAACTAGATGATAATTTAGTTGCCACCCAAACGATTCTATGATTCTATGAATCCATGATACTACGATTTGCAGTATCAATTTTTTGCCTCTGATCTCTTGAAACGGTATTGTCATCTTCATTGTAAATCCATTATGGAAGGGTGCTCTGGACATTGGAGATTTAATTTATTTTATTTTAATTTAAATTTTAGGTGAGATAACATGACTTATTCACATGTTTTGGGTTTTTTTTTGTGTGTGTGTTTGTTGAAGATATTGTTATGTACTAGTCTATGAAGAGCAAAATGAGAAGAACTCTGAGAGATATTTAGCATCATGGGAAAAGGATGTCAAATCAGAAGAGAAGAGTTCTCTGTGACAGAATAGACTCCTCTGGGAGGATGAGTGTATATTGCAAAAGATTCTGAGGGCTCTCCAGGAATCATGATTTGGATTCCCATGATTTGCATGACTGTATTTCCCTGTTGAAGACATATATATATGAAAAATCTTTTAATGTTTTATTATTTTCCTGGGCAATCCTCTTATGCCACTTTTAACTTTTATAAACCATTTGGCTTTACTTCATAATCTGCTTAGTGTTCTTTATATTTTGTTTTATGTCATGTGATTTTTTTTCCCCCACTGATACGTTTTATTACTTTCTTAGGTACCCACATAAGTCTTGTCCCTTCTTCCATTATTATTTCTGAGCAGTGCTATATACTAATTTCAGAAATATTTAGATTTAGTCCCCCGAGATTTTAAGCTTTGTTACTTCTTATCAGGAGCTCAAAATGACAACCATGGAGGTTTAAAGTTCCCTGTTGTGGATGTGGATATAACATTAGTAGGAGAGTTACAGGTTGCTCCATCAGGTGAAGATGATCTCCATATTTTGACACCTAACATCTAATATAATATCATGTAATTACTCCTTTAAAGCACTTTTATTCTTCAGATAGTCAAGAGTTGCTGCCCGGAGTCAGCACAGCCTGAAGCGCAGCGGCAGATCTCAGCGCACGGGGGGATTTCAGAGGCTTACCTTTGGCAGGGGAACTTCACGAGAGCAGAGAGACCCTCCAGGAGCCAGCAACTCTCATGGGAGGGGCTGACGAGGGGAGAGCGTTGCCAGGGTAACGGTGACTGCACCCAGAGCTATAAAAGAACACCCTAGGGAGTGCCACAACCAGGAGCACCGCAACCAGAGCGGGCAAACAGAGCGTGGCATGGCAGTTTGCGCAGGAAGGGCACTGATAGTGCGGACAGGTTAGAGCAGGGAGAGATGGTGTCCACCCGGCAGAAGGTCGCAGCCTTTCTGAGAGCTGCACCCTTCATGACTGATGCAGCTGCCCAGATGGACCTTCAGAGGAGACACACAGCCACTCAAGGGTCAGGCTACAGGGTGTGCCCTGCAGTTGCACCAGTTCAAGAGGGCAGCAGTGAGCACGCCTGTGGGAGTTGTGCTCGGATAGAGGAACTTCTCCACCTAGTGACAGAGCTCCAAGAGGAGGTGAGCGGGTTGAGGAGCATCAGGGAGTGCGAGGAAGAGACTGATCAATGGAACAACATCCTGCCTTCCCTGATGGAGGCCCAGCAGGAGGATAAAGGGCACAACACGGAGGACCCCCGGGCCCATCTCCATCAGAGTGAAAGCAAAGATCAGAAGGACAAAGGGCAATGGCAACAAGTTCCTGCCCAACACAGGGGGCATGTTGCCCCAGCAAGACCCCCACCTTCTCAGGTGCCCTTGAATAACAAGTATGAGGCCCTGCAAGTGGAGCCAATCAACACTGAAACTGATGACTCACCAAGAGAGGAAGCATTGCTGGAGCTAAGTCAACCCAAGCCCAGCATAAAAACTACTTCTATAAAGAAAAAGAGATGGGTCATCATCACAGGTGACTCCCTTCTGAAGGGAACTGAAGGCCCGATCTGCAGACCTGACCCACCTCACAGGGAAGTCTGCTGCCTCCCTGGGGCCTGGGTTAAAGATGTAGCAAGAAAGATTCCCACCCTGGTACAGCCCTCAGACTATTACCCATTATTGATCTTTCAGGTAGGTAGTGATGAATTCCAAACGAGAAGCCTGAAGGGAATCACGAAAGATTTCAGAGCCCTAGGATGACTAGTCAAGGGATCAGGAGCACCAGTGGTGTTCTCTTCTATCCCTCAAGTTGCAGGGAATGATGAGGGGAAAAGCAGGAAGACCCACCAGTTCAATACATGGCTCCGAGACTGGTGTCACCGGCAAGACTTTGGGTTTTTTGACCATGGGTTGGTCTACAGAGCACCAGGCTTGCTGGCATCAAATGGGGTGCACCTGTCTCAAAGGGGGAAGAGAATTCTTGCACAGGAGCTGGCAGGGCTCATTGAAAGGGCTTTAAATCAGACTTGAAGGGGGAAAGGAATAAAATCAGGATCGCTGGAGCTAAGCCTGAAAGCGGCACATCAGCGTTAGTGGATCGGTGTGCTAGTGAGTTCCTTGGGACTGCCACAACAGTAGGATTAGAGGGCAGTGTGTCATGTGATAGCATAGTCGCAAGTGACACTGGTGTGCTAGGAATCATGGCAGGTTCTGAGAATGGTCAGTTGGGAATTAGGTCTTCTCGCCCTGCCCAGAAGGAGATGGGATCAATAGCCCAATTGAAATGCATGTACACCAATGCTCACAGCAGGGGCAACAAACAGGAGGAACTAGAAGCCATTGCGCAGCAAGTAAACTATGATATAGTTGCCATCACAGAAACACGGTGGGACGATACGCACAACTGGAGTGCTGCGTTGGATGGCTACAAACACTACAGGAAGGACAGGCCAGGAAGAAGAGGCAGGGGAGTGGCCCTGTATGTCAGTAAGAGTTTTGATTGTCTTGAGATCAACAATGGTGATGAAAGCGTAGAGTGTTTATGGTTAAAATCGGGGCGAACACCAACAGGGCAGACATCTCAGTGGGGGTCTGCTGCAGGCCACCCACCCAGGAAGAAGACGTAAATGAAATATTCTACAAGAACCTGGGAGAAGCCTCACGATCGGTGCCACTCGTTCTTGTGGGGGACTTCCATTTACTGGATGTCTGTTGGAAATATAATACAGCAGTGAAGAAACAGTCCAGGATGTTCCTAGAGCGTGTGGAAGACAAATTCCTCACACAGCTGGTGAGGGAACCAACTAGGGAAGGCTCCCTGCTGGACCTGTTGTTCACCAACAGAGAAGGACTTGTGGGTGATGTGAAGGTTGGAGGCCATCTTGGCGACAGTGACCATGAGATTATAGAGTTTTCAATTCTTGAGGCAGTAGGGAGGGGGGTCAGTAAAACTGCCACCTTGTCTTCCGGAGGGCAGAATTTGACTTTTTCAGGAGACCGGTAGTTAGGGTCTCTTGGGAGAACTTCTCTTGGGGCAGAGAAGTTCAGAAAGGCTGGACAATCCTCAAGAGAGAAATCTTCAAAGCTCAGCAGCACACTGTCCCAGTGAGCTGTAAGACAAGCCGACGCAGTAGAAGGCTGGCCTGGCTGAATAGAGAGCTTTGGCTGGAGCTCAGGAAGAAAAGGAAACTCCATGGCCTATGGAAAAAGGGGCGAGTCACTCAGGATGACCATAAGGGTTTTGCGAGACTATGCAGGGAGAAGATTCGAAAGGCTAAAGCCCAGCTTGAGCTTAGTCTGGCCACTGCCGTAAGAGACAGCAGAAAATGTTTCTATAAATACATTAAGAGCAAAAGGAGAGCTAAGGAAGGTCTCCATCCTTTGCTGGATGCAGGGAGAAATGTAGTGACCAAGGATGAGATAAGGCTGAGGTATTGAATCTCCCTCTATGACAGGTGACCCGCTTAGTGGATGAGGGAAGAGCTGTGGATGCTGTCTACCTGGACTTCAGTAAGGCCTTTGACACCATTTCCCACAGCATTCTCCTGGAGAAACTGGCTGCCTATGGCCTGGATGGGTGTACGCTTCACTGGATAAAGAACTGGCTGGATGGCCAGGCCCAGAGAGGGGTGGTGAACGGAGTCAAATCCAGTTGGCAGCCAGTTACAAGTGGTGTCCCCCAGGGCTCAATATTGGGGCCTGTCCTCTTTAACATCTTTATCAATGATCTGGAGGAGAGGATTGAGAGCACCCTCAGTAAATTCGCAGATGACATCAAATTGGGTGGGTGTGTCAATCTGCTTAAGGTCAGGAGCCTCTACAGAAGGATCTGGACAGACTGGATCAATGGGTCGAGACCAATAGTATGAAGTTCAATAAGGCCAAGTGCTGGGTCCTGCACTTGGGTCACAACAACCCCCTGCAATGCTACAGACTTGGGGAAGAGTGGCTGGAAACCTGCCCAGCAGAAAAGGACTTGGGGGTGCTGGTTGACAGTCAATTGAATATGAGCCAGCAGTATGGCCAGGTGGCCAAGAAGGCCAACACCATCCTGGATCGTATCAGAAATAGTGTGGCCAGCAGAAGTAGGGAAGTGATTGTCCCCCTGTACTTGGCACTGGTGAGGCCGCATCTTGAGTATTCTGTTCAGTTTTGGGACCCTGACTTCAAGAAGGCTGTTGAGGTGCTGGAGTGTGTTCAGAGAAGGGTAACAAAGCTGGTGAAGGGTCCGGACAACAAGTCTTATGAGGAACAGCTGAGGGAACAGGGATTGTTTAGCCTGGAGACAAGGAGGCTGAGGGGGGACCTTATTCTCTACAACTACCTGGAAGTAGGTTGTAGAGAGGTGGGGATCAGTCTCTTCTTCCATGTGACAGGTTACAAGACGAGAGGAAATGGCCTTAAGTTGCACTTGGGGAGATCTAGGTTAGATATCAGGAAGATCTTCTTTACAGAGAGGGTTGTGAAGCATTGGAACAGGCTACCCAGGGAGGTGGTGGAGTCCCCATCCCTGGAGGCGTTTAAGAGATGTAGATATAGTGCTGAGGGACATGGTTTAGGGACCCTGGCAGTGCAGGGTCAACGGAGGGACTCGGAGATCTTAAAGGTCTCTTCCAACCAGGTGATTTTATATTATGCAGAGTGATGGGAGGTTATCTCTACCCTGATTTCCATTCGGTTTTCTTTTTTCTCAGAAGATGAGAAATTATGCCAATGAAAATTTTGCATATGTTGTCTTGTTTCCTAAAAAAGTATTTTATATCGCTTCTTAAGGAAACATGAATATATTGACCCTAACTCCATCAAATTAAGGACACCAAGAAGCAAAATTTTTAACTTTTTTCCTGCTTAAATTCAAGGTAAAAGCTGATGTTCTCGTTCCTTCTTAGTGTTAATCAACACAGCCTAGTTGTTAGAGAAGCCTCTGTGCTTGAATCTGCCACTGTCTTCTTGCATGACCTTAGTCTAGTTTAATGAGCTCCCTGATTGACAATGTACATGATTTTACTACTAGGTTTCTGGTTTAAATTAATTCCATGTTAGTTGTGACTGAAAGTCATTACCATTTGACAGCTGTTCTGTGTTACTGTCTGTGAAGAATGAGTTATGGGGTTTTATCTATTCACAGTAGCTGAAAGCAAACAGGTGTCTCCATCATTAAACCACCAACACCAAATGGCATCCTCTTGGTGTTGTAAGATGTGAAGAGCATCAAAATTGAGTTCTTACTCCCTCCGTTGAAGTGATCTCATTGATATCTGATAACAATAGTTTTTACTCAGAGGATATGGGACACCATGTCCATGAGGCCTCTTACTGTAAATGTCTTTAAAATAATTGTAAAATCCACTGTAATAGTCTGAACACTTAAAAGGTTGAGCAAAGAATTGTTTAGATTACTAGATCTGATAGAACTTCTGATGAAAGGACATATAGTGAAATTTTAATACTTGTTTAAGAAAGTAATATTTAAAAGACTGTCCAAGGGGGTTGTTCAGAATCTAATTTTTGCATTCAGCAAGAAATCGCTACTACAGTTAAAATTTAAAATTCAAATAAAATGTAAATTTCTATGTTTTAACCTCCTGTAAAATGTGATTCTACTTCATGTCATTTTACAAGCCTTCGATTCCCTTCTTTAGCCTCTTTTTCTCCAGGCTGTTACTGTTGAATCCAGCTGATGTTCATCTTCCTCTCTAACATGTTTGGTTTTGGGCAAACACCCTCGAGATGGTTTTGTTTATTCAATCTGCAGACATACAGTTTACACTCACAGTCTCATCAATGGTTGTTATCCAGGTCATTTGGAATGTAGATACCCCTATACCATGGACTTCTATATGTCAAATTGCTTTAAATTATCACTAACTAGATCTTCCTCTACTGCAGGCAAAGCTTCACTCCACAGACTCCATCTTTAGGCTCTGTGAGCACAGACCAAACCTTAGCAGTAAATACTGAGGAAAGATATTTTCACTGGTTGGCCAAGGCTGGCCAATCACAGGACGAACGAGCTCTCTAATTAGCCCCCTCCCTTTCACAAGAGAAAGGGTTAAGAAAAGAGGTAAGAAGAAAGAAAAAAGTTTGTGAGGCGTCTGTTAAGTTTGGGAAACTAAAACAGCTTTTAATAACAATAGAAAGACTTTATATACAGAACAACAAGGTATTAACAAGTCTATACAGGATTAGAACTGGTGCAGCGATGGTCAGGGGGAAGCACTCAAACCATGGTGAAGGAAACATGGTGATAAAGCCACCAGTCTGTTCAGCAGTGATGGGGCAGAAGCAGCTGCAGAGCCGGCAGAGCATGCGGCAACAGCAAGAACACGTGGCATGGCAGTGGTGGTCTGGTCAGAGTTGTCCACGCGCAGGCAGGTCCGGCGAAACGATGGCAAAAGCCCTTGTTCTGAAGCCGCAGCTGGGCTGTGGAGCAAAGCGATCGACGTCAGCAGCTGCGGGAGTCAGTAGCACAGGGCGACCCCGGGGTGAAAATGGTGATAGAGATCATGGCAGGCAGCAGCTAGAGAAGGAGAGTCGCAGATGGTCCAAGCATGGGCAAAAAGGGGGCGTGGTTTTTGCCGCACACTGTTTTTTAAAGAAACACCGAGCCTGCCAAAATCTCCACAGCCAGTGAGACGTGCTGACGTACATGGGAGGAGTACACCTCTGGTAGTCTGATGTGTCCATCACAAACCAACCAACCCTGTTTGCCTTAAACCAGGACAGATATTGGGCACCTTAGCCTTTTCCTTGTCCCTTGTCACTAGCTCCCTGTTCCACTGAGCAGCAGGCCCATGTTTTCCCTGTCCTTCCTTTTCCTGTCAATTTATTTACAGAAGCCCCTTCACAGGTCTCAGTACTTTCAGCTCCAGAAGCTACACTTTTCAAACTGTCTGAAGTGCGTGGGCTATGCTGCTGCTCACCAGAACGATGTGTGCATAAGATGGCACTGACAGCGTATACTCTGTCCTGAAGAGGACACAGGCAGGCAGCATTTTCTGCCCCTCGGCTATGCCTGCATTAATATTGGCCTGGGATCAAGGTCATCACCTTCCAGATATGTTCAATATGTTCCTAACTGGGATAGTGAGGTCATGCTACCAGTTAATTTAATATTGCAGATGTGAAAGCAAAGTATTGGACTTCTAAGTCTGAGGTAAATGAATTGTATCGCAGGTATGCTGATATGTAGAATCTACCTTTTATGTAGAAATGTTGTACTGACCTTGTTTGCTGATTAAAAAGGAAAATAATGATTTTTTTTCGGAAGACTGCTTTGTATAACTATTTTTGATTCATGAGAAAGTACAAGACCAAAGTGTAATAATACAATTGGTGTTACCCAGTAAGCTCTCATGTGAATGTGAAACCTCAAAGCGATATGTGTAAGAATTACACATATATGTAAGAATATTACCTATATGTAAGAATTTATCCTAGTGTTTAAAAAGAATTTTTGTAATTATAATGTAAGAAGATGATTAAAAATTAATAAATAATGCAAATAAAATAAAACACGAGGTATATGTCTAGGGAGATGTATTTTTAGGGTCAACGAGGTGATATTTTTGGATATCATGCCATGCTGGTTTTTGTCATACTACGTTCAGATAAACAAAGTTAACAATCTAGATTTTGCAATAAAGAAACTCGATCTCATCACTTCTTTTCAGTTGTAATAGATCTGTGACAATTCCATCTGTGTTGGTCAGGATAAAAGTTAACAGAGGTAAAAATGGTTAATTATAGCCTCTAAAATGTGCAATATACTCTCATTCTTTGAGCACTCATTTTTTAGATATTGCTGTTTTTCATAAAAAAACCTATTTGACTAATGTTTTGCTTGTCATCCAGCTCTGCTTCTCTATATAAGTCCCACAGCAGTTACCTGATTTATGGAAGCTTCACTACAAAGCCAGAGCTAACTGTCTCCTGACACATTTGTGAGCTACATTCAACTTCACGCTGAACTCCCTTGCAAGTCAATGAGAGTCCTGCACAAAATTTTAAAGATGTAATGTAGCTCGAAGGTCACTTTTCTTTAGGAATAGTAGCTTACTTGGAGAGCTTAACTAACCAAAGAGGGCTTTCAAGCAGACAAATCTTGAGGCAGGATTCAGTGGGCTCCAACAATCAATATTTCTGACAGTGTGGGGTGTTCATTGCTATTTCCAGCAGCACACTTGAACAGATTATCTTTATCCCGGATGCTGTAAATAGCCCTAAAGTAGAAATAAACACCCCTTATCTGTAGTCTTTTATGGCATCAACAGTCCTTGTCTTTATCATGGCAATTCCCTGCTCCTTGTATAATGACACAATTAAGAATATCTTTTCATATATGTAACTTTTTCCTAATGAAGTAAAAATGTAGGAGTTAAAATATTGTCTATGCTGTAAAAAAAATACTGGAAGATGTGTTTATTGATGGACTGAAAATAATATATTATAATGTCCAATATCACAAAGAAACTCATAAAAGGACACTTTAATTGGCATGCTGTGATTTATGGTAAGATGTTTGATGACTACACAATACCTGTGGAAATGGTATGGTCAGAAAGATGGACTGAGGGATTGTTAGAAACAGGTAATAAATTTAATACCATATGAAAGAGAGCTCCTGTCATTGATGAAATATTCAGTAAAGCTTCCTCCTACAAAAAGCCAGGCACCTGCCTTTGCCTTCAGACTTACTCTCATTGAAGCTAATGGAAAAGCTTTCTAAAGACTTGGACATTCCTTTCGAGGCACAGCTGTGTATTAGTTAGACATGACCCTTTTTCCAGATACCTAATCCACCTGGTGGTTATGCCACCGTACTATGTATTGTCTCTGAGTTACTTCTCTGGGAGATACAATGAGAAATTCACTGAACCTCATTCAAAGCTCTTATGATATTTGATAATATTTATCTGTAAGGTATCAAAATGGGGTCCTGAGGAAACAAAACAAAGTCATCTAACCTTTTCAATCTCGTTTGTACCATAATACACCACCTGTATTGCAGAGCAGCTAAGTATACTGACCACATAGATGGAAGTGAACAATAAGTTTTCCTTTGTTGTGGAAACAAAGTGCTCAACAACTTTTTGAGCCAAGATGTTAATTTAGTCTTCAAAATTTGTTACCTGCAGCTTGAGAACTAATATACCAATTTGACAAAAGTATAGTGGTCAACAACATACAAGGACATTTATTTACATCTTCATAACAGTTGGGTGAATTTGGGGGAAAAGGAAAATGTTACTGAAGAATAGTATGTAGATGGGCTGTATTCTTATTAGTGAGGATTTCCTTATTTCAGCATCCAACTTTCAAGGACTACCAGGACCATCAAATAAAATATAATTCCCGAACACTGCATAAACAAAAAATGTTAGCATTTGTATCAGAGGTTGTAAGTCTAAAGAGTGATAATATCTTACTTTTTTAAAGACCAGCAACAGATACTGTGAATTATATCTTTCTTCTCTCCTTTAACTCTTCAAGATGAAAATGTAATAATTTTCCTTTTCCTTCTTTCTTCAAATCAGACCTAACTATGAGACTCAATTTACCTGCCAGCCTCTCTGAAATATAAAGAGTAACTTACCTGATATTCAATATATTGAATCACATTCCAAATGCTTTTGCGGCTTTTTGACGGATAAAGGTGTTCTTCCTCACATTAACGCTATTCAGGTTCTATATTAAGGTTTTGTAACCAGAAGTCATTGGAGATTCGTTTGAAATATGTATCCTAGCACTGGTTAGATAAACCTACACAAACAGCCACATTATTGCTTGAAAATAAAAACTCGTCTACTGTCTCAAACAATTTTTTTAAACTACTCTCAGGCCCAGTCAGTACAAAATATTTTGAAAGGTGTTAAGATATTGATTAGAAATAGTACCTAGCAACAAGCACATATAAATCAAGTGAAATGGTTCAGAGTCATTTATATAAGCTTATACATTTTAAGAACCCCATTATTACCCCTTCTTTTCTTTATTACATAGACCCCAACCTAAACTAAAGACTGTTTTAACAGGTGTTAATAAGTTATTAAAATGGATGTTTTGGAAGAGGCTTATATAGCAATACTTTTCATTTGTATCTGCATATATTCTTGCACTGCTTGAATTATTTTTTGTGTTATACTTATCTGTTATGAATTTAGGAAGTTGTGCACAGACAGACACTCTGCCAGAATGGCAGTGATGAAACTATACTTTCTGTGTGCAAGGAATGGAATGCTTGATCAGTCAGTCAGAATTAACTTGAATTGTGCTTTATATCCAGGCAGCATCATGTCTTTGATTCTTAATTCCTGATTGCTACGGTCTCTTTCCCACCTATAAAAACCATTCCTTTTCTGTGAAGATTTGTGTGACTAGTATGGCATGTTGTAGGCATCCAGATCTTGCTAGGGAGTGAGAATGTATGCAACTGAATCCAGAGAAATTAGGTGTCAGTAGTGCTCCCAGTTTTCACAGTGGACAGAGCCAAAATGAGGTTAGACAATTGTTCAGGCTGTACTTAGAAGGTTAAGAAATCCACATACTCCCCTATTTCTTCTCTCACCTTTGTGTGCCTCTGGTTTTTCTTCACTTTTTTTGTCATCAACCCTCTCGCCATCTGGCATTTTTGCCCTTTCCTAGGTATGATTCCTCAGAGGTGCCACCATCTCAGCTGCAGGGCTCGGCTGTGCCCTGTGTTGGGTTGGTTGGAGCTGGCTGGAACCATCTGTGTCTGGCATGGTGCAGCCATGGCATCTCCTCACAGAGGCCACCCCTGCAGCTCTCCCACTGCCAAAAGCTTGCAACACACTGCAACAGATATCCTAGACACAGTTTTGTTTAGCGTCCCATCAAAGAACGTTTTTAAATTTAAATTGTAATGCTTTGGTTTGCGTGAATATGAAACCAAATAATTTCCACTGAATTTTAGAATAGAAAGTGGATGAGAGGGGAAAAAAAAAAAAATACATCGTACCTTTGCTGGATACTAACATTATGCTTGTCATTCTCGTATTCATCTCTCTTCACCTCAGAGTGTCTCAGAAGGCATCACAAAAATGCAAAGGGAAATAAGCCTAGCTCGTAGCTTTAGTATGCACATGCAGAATAAATAGCTGACAGTAGGTTAAGTAATAGAGGAGAAGGAATTGAAACTCTCAACCGACACAAAAGGATTTAACTAAAGAAATGCCAAGGAAACAAATTCAATAAATTGTCAAGAAAAATGAATACACATTCCTCTATCTAAAATGCCTTTTTCCTCTCTAAATTGCAAAAGCTTTTTAATACTTCTCTCACTGTATGCTGCATTCTTTGTCTTTCTAATCCTGAAAACAATACATTGATTCCATCCTCTCATGCAATATAGAATCTTTATTGTTCCTGAACACTGAGTAGCATTCTAGTCCTGATAAATCAGTTGGAATGTTATTATTTCTCATTCATAAAATCTAATTCTATCCTGAAACCCTCTAGGTGCCTAATGCTTAGTCATCCCATTTAATATATTTTCTGTATTTCTTTCTTTTCTATATAAACATATTTTCTTCTCTATGCAACTGTGATGTCAACACTAATAAATGCACTTATTCTATAGGCAGTCTTGTGCAATTGCACGAAGACCTTTGCAAACTTGTAAAAAGAAGCTTGCAGTCTTCCACAATGCATTCTGTGATGGTTTTGGTAGCAAGACAAACAGAAATTATTTCTATATCTAAACATAGTGAGAAAGGCTTTTGAATTATTTTCTGTTCAATGTTTTCTTAACTTCACACTAAACTCACATATTGCAGTCTTGATCAATAAAAGAGGGAGTTTAATATCCATCAAAATGAGCAGGAACAGGAAGTAAAATATATAGGAGTTTAATAAAAAGAATAACCTATTTCAGATCACATTTGCCACTCCGACGAGACTGACATTTTCAGTCCAGCTGAACTGTGCAGCTACAGATTCTACAGGCTCTGCCTTATACTTGTTCCTGAAAATAATGCGGATATGTCCGGAGCCAATAAAGTATTGTTTCTAAAGATTTGCAGTGGTTATATCTCTTGCCTCAGGAATTGATCTGAAAAGCAGAGGACCACAATCATGTGGGAAGCCCAAGGCAAGCAGTTCTGGCTCCCCTTGAAATAACATTAAAATGGTGAAGGATTTAACACAGAGAAAGTGAACAACATACTTTAAATAAGACCTTAGGTGCAGTGCTGCTGGCAAGGAATAAATCAAGTAGTTCACAAGGCTAGGACCATTCTGTGCTCAAGTGTTTATTCTATGTTTAAAGAAGTCACAGATTATTAAATAAATTGAATATTCCCCTAAAACGAATCAAAATTATTACACTATAAAACAGTAATAAATTCTGATATACTAGGTATAAAAAAAAAAAAGTCCTTAAAGGACATAGAATTCTGGAATAGCATAAATTAAACCTAGACAAAATATTCAGCTCAAAACAGTTGTGGTTTCATTCTCCTAGTCCCAAAACATTTCTCTTGTCAAAGACTTCTAAATTTACTATCTTTCTATCTGTATTCAGTGAGATTCTTGTTCCTTTACTAGAAGATTATACACAGCTCCGTAATGGTCTTAGGACCATTGTGTCTGCACCTTATAAAAATTCACCACCTAAATATCTAAACTAATTTATTTTCTCAGAGTCAGAACATGAATCTGTACATGGCACACCCCTTTTCAGATGTATTCCTTTTCAGAAAAATCCTGAGCCAATTATTATGCAAGACATAATTACTTTTCCTTGGGCATGTCACTTAAAAAGCAATTCATCTCACTTAATTTTAGCCATGCTTAATTCAGAGGCATTTGGCTTGTGATAGTTGTCTAGGATGTTTCTTTCCAGAGACATCTGTCTCTCTGCATTAATTATGATGAGATCCTGGATGGATAGTTTAGATTAGATGCCAAATTTTTGAAAGCTGAAGGCAGAGATATTATCATCCCTCTTGCTACCACAAGGACGATTTACATAAGAGTGTTACCATAGTGATTTACAAGAGCGTAAAAAACCCAACAACTTTGCCTGCCTTTGAACTAGAGATGTAATTACATAAAAAGTTCATTAATGTGACACCAAATCTGAGCAAACATATCCCGAATTTCAGAAGAATTTATGATCAAGGGTCACACTTACGTCAGCCACATTCTTTCTCCTTCTTGCCATGTCTAGTTTTAAGAGATGTAAGAGGTATCACAGAAAAGCAAATGTTAGAATGGATACCTGGAAATCATTTCGTCCAACCTTTGGTTGAAAGTAAAGGCTTGGATTAGGTTATCCAGGATCCTGTCTAGCAGAACTTGGAATATTTCCAGGGAGGAAGATCTGATTATTTCCACGGGTGACCTAATCTAATGTTTAATTGTTCTCATGATAAAAAATGTTTTACTTGTATTCAGACAGAATTTGTCCTCATATGCAATTAGCGTGTGCCTGTTGCCTCTTACCTTATCACCATGTATTCTTGTGAAGAGGATTATCCACCACCTCTATAATTGTTTTTAGATATTGGAAGCGTGTAATTAGAGTCCCCCTAAGCCTTCTCTTCTCTGCTTTGAACAAACCCGATTCCTTCAATCTTCCTTCCTTCATACGTCAAATTTTCCTACTCTAATCACCTTGCTTGCCCTCCCTGAGATCATCTCCAGGTTTTCAATGTCTCTTGTGGACTAGGGAGACTGAAACTGCTGTGGTCTAACAAGTGCCCAACAGAACTGAGTAACTACCTTCCTTGATCTGTTTACTATACTCTTGCTGATGCAGTCCAGGATATGGTTTGCCTTCTTTACTGCCAGGATACTCACTGCTGATTACTCACCTCCATGATCCCCAGGGCCTTTCTAGAAGAGACACACCAATGATTTTCATACCCCAAACTTCTCTGATGCTTGGAATTATTCTTTCCCAGTTGCAGGCTGCTGTATTTATCCTTGTTGAATTTCATGGAATTCTTGTTGGTCCAGTTTCCTGTTGAGGTCTCTCTGTATGATGACTCTTTTTTCTGATATATCTACCTCTCCTCCCAGTTTGTCATTGTTCACAAAGCTGACGAGGGTTCATCCCAAACGTTTATAAAGATGCTGAATGCTAACATACGCAGTATCACCCTCTGGGCAGCTCCACTCATGAACAGGTGCTAGTTTGAACCATTAACTACCACCCTTTAGACTCAGCAGTTCAGGTCATTTTCCACCTGTCCTGCGGTCTGTCTATCCAGTCCATATCTTAACCAGCTTGTCAACATGAATTTGTAGGAGATGGTGTCAAATACTTTGCAAAAATCAAGATACACAGCATCCATGCCTCTGATTTCATCCAATGAGCAAATAGTTTCATCACAGAAGACAACTGGGTTGGTCAAGCACAATTTACCTTTGATAAATCTGTTTCCTTTTCTCATCACTTTTTGCTGTTTGCTTTATTCTTCATGTGCTGGAAAATTACTTCCGTGAGGTCCTATTCCTTAATTTTCCCAGTGACTGAAGTGAGGCTAACTGGCCTGTAGTTTCCCAGGTCCTCCGTTTTGCCCTGCATATAGATGCACATATTATTTTCCTTTTCATGGTCATTCAGGACTTTCCTTGGTCTCCATGACCCTTTCAAAGATGATAGAGAATGACTTGGCAAGGATGCCAGATAACTCTCTCTGCACTCTATGTACCCTGTCCGATTCCCCAGGTGTTTATATGTTCAGATATTCTATTACTTGATCATTCTATACTGTTTGCCTCATCATTGCCTCCTGGCAAAGGGACATCTACACATATACATACATTATTGGTTTTTTTAATCAGTTTGGGGATTTTTTTTTTTAGATCTTTTACTAATTCTAACCAGGCTGGTTTTTATGTTATGTCCTGGTTTCAGCTAGAACAGAACTAATTCTGTTCAGTGATTTTACTTTTCAGCTCAAACTCTTCTAGTAGCTGCACTTTCTGAATTTTTCCACAGACAGTGTCTGCTTCTAGAATTAATAACACTTGATGTTTACAGGTACTACCAAGGATTGGGGTGCAGAAAGGCTCCTGTTTCTACTCACTCCTGTGAAGACCCAGGTCACTGCTAAATCTTGTGTGCCATGGTGGGGGTGCAGTAAGTTAGAGGACACACCTGCGGGGAGGAGCAGAAAGGACAAGTGACCCTAAACTGACCAATGAGGTATTCTATCCCACAGATGTCATATTCAGTATAAAGCTGAGGGATCACATGGGTCTCACTCTCTTGCTCTCTTCTTCAACAGCCAGTGTCCAACAAAGACTTTGTCCTGCCTTTGATCCCAATCTGTGCATTCCTGAATGCAGTTCCAGAATCCAGCTCCTGCATACAGTTCCTATCTGCCACTGAGCCCAGTCCTGGCCTTCCCCAGTGTCTGCCCTGCAGCATCAGTGGTGATGATGATGTGGTTGCCATGGCGGGGGGGTTGGGTTCCATTTTGGTATATATATATAAAATTTCAATTTATAATTTTATTACTTTATAATTTTTATATAATTAAAGCAGTTTTAGGGTTTTTTTCCAATCCATAAGTCTCTCTCCCTTATTCTCTTTCTCTTCGGGGAGGGAGTGGGGGTGGTAATAGAGAGCATCTGTCATTTGTCTAGTGGCCAGCCCAGCCTTAATCTGTGACAGCTTGTTTCTTTTCTGGCTGAGTGGGTGAACCGATACTTTAAGAAAGCTGTTTCTGAAAATCTTCCTTATCTCCTTTGCCCTCTAAGGCAGACTCCCAGGGATTACTCCCTGAAGAAGTTCAAATCTGCTGTTCTGAAATCCAGGTCTTTACTTGCTTTCCTCATGCTCTTTAAGATCTTAAAATCCTGTGATCTCATGGTCAGTGCAGTCGAGCCTGCCATCAACAGTCATGTTTCAAAACAACTCTTCTTTACATAAGGTCCAGAAGAGTAGCACTTCTAGCTGACATAATCAACAACTGCATAAGGATGTTGTCCTTGACATATTCCAGAAATCTCCTGGATTATGCACTACTCTCTTCCTTTCCTAGCAAATATTAGTATAAGTGAAGTACTTCATGAGAACCACAGCATGGAGACCTAAGACTTCTTGGAATTGTTTGAGGAAGATTTTGCTCATCACTTCTTCCTCACTGCATAGCCTGTAGCAGACCACTACCACAAGGTGCCCCTTGATGGCAATTCCTCTGATTTTGACCTAAAAGACATGCAACAGACCTGTCCTCTTTTTCGTAGCTAGTGTCTAAGTGCTCACACTGGTCTTTTACATAGAAAACAAGCATTTTTTCTCTTCTACCCTCCGTCTTTCCTGGGTAGATTGTCTTTTGCAGTACACTAGTTGTGAACTATATTACTGAGTTTCTACAATTCCAGTTTCGTTACGACTCTGTAACTGCACGTGGAGTTCTATTTCTTCTTGTTTCCTTGATTAGGAGCATTGGAGGACAAGTACTTGAGATCTGCCATCCTCCCCTAGTCTTTGAGGGGAGTGTGGGCACCTTCTCCATTGCTCCATTACATGCATACTTTCAGTTTGTCACTTAGGTCCCTAATTGTGTCCAGACTTTGGACTCTACTTCCCATTACACCTAGTTTAAAGCCCCCTTCATTAAGTTAGCCAACATATTGACACAGATGCCCTTGTCCCTTTTTGGTAAGAGCATCCCATTTCCCTGCTATAGCCCACAGTCTTTGAAGAGCAACTCATGCTTCAGTCTCCAAAGGATGAGTCACTCGGTATGTCAGAGACCTATGTTCACTTGTTCGGAAGTGCATCGTTCTAATTTCTGAATGCAGAAGACTGCAGAATTAGCTTAGTAAAAGTACTTAACTTTCAGATAGGTACATTTAGCTGAGGAGACTCATACCTTCTCTCTCTACAGTCTGTATTAATAAGCATGGCGATTCTGATCTACTAAGACACTTAGAAATTGAAGACATCCAAATTCTGAAAAGACTTTGAATATATCTAGTTGCTTTCACCTATTCGTTGGAATAGAGGAACCAGGGCATAGATGTATTTAGACTATAGATAGTGGTATATTTCATTGATATAAAAACAAAGTAAGTCACTGTGTTATCATAATTATTTCAGTTTTATCTACCTGTTTAACAGGTTGATCATAAAGTCATGAACAGGTTCAGATAAATATGTCTGAGTGTCATTATATATGTAAAGGTATTGTATCTCTTCATTGACTAGATGTCCTGTTTTACCAGTGTCTCATACAACGTTCCTACTTCCTTTTAGAGTAATTAAAAAGTGTTATTGACATCACTCTGATGATTTTTTTTTCAAGTTGAATATGCCAGAATGATAGAAGCTGATGAAAGAAAAACCAAGCAAACAAACCAGCCCAGTCTTTTTCTTGCAGAATGAAGAGTTCTGTCTTGAAAATAATTAAATGACACAAATGCAATCTTCATTCACCTTCCCTGTTACTATACGGAATGATAGCCATTTGCTTCACAGCTATCTCAGAAAATACTTATTTTCTATAGAATTGCTTTGAGTTAAAACTTTTCTTACAACATACTGCAATACCTATGCCAGCAGAAAATAAAGTTATATTTATAAAAAACTCAGGGGTGAAAATAAAACCACCATATTTTGAACAGCTGTCATTTAAGAGCTTTTGACAGTATGGGAGCTTTTTTATATTTCCCATGTTCCTTCAAATATCATTTTTACTCAAAGTATTATCCTCATGTGCTTGATAATAATTTGAAATCATGCTAATCTGACAGTGCAGGTTGTTGAAAGCTCTGTAAAAACCCTACTATCATTGCTTCAGGCAAGGTGACAGTTTTAAACACTTTCATTCATGTTTAATACTTGAGTGACAGAGAGAAAAAGTACAATGTCCTTGATCCAGAATCCTTAACCATGCTATATCATCCTCCCTCTAGAAAATACTTATGAAAGTTGTTGAACTTAACCCAAATTTAGTAGTGCTAGGAAGAATTTTCATCATCATAAAAACTGATATAATTCAAAGGCATAACTCTTAATGCTAAATATATATTTTACAGAATTTTGTTTTCACTCTTCTAAACTCTCTTCTGCAATGCAAACATCCCAAAAAAGATTCCTATTACTCATATTTCACCCATCAAGAATATTGGTAACAAATAGGAAGTAGTTTGACACATGAAATATAATACCTTCATACCCTAGTTTCTATAATCTGTTTACATTTTGAAGAGTATCTGCAAATGCTAACCTTAAGGGAAGCTGTGGGGTTGGTTTTGTTTTTTTTTTTAAATATCCTTGTTCATTGTGAAAAGACAGCCATCCTTTAACGATGTTACTGAGATTAGATATCCAAACATACTTATGCAATCTAAATTTTATATCTGCAATGAGTGTTTGAGATGTTTAAGGAAGGACAAAATAGCACATGTGTCTGAAGGGGCTATACAAATAGAAAACATTTCTATATAGGCACATAGAGACAGACAGTCATGTGTTCTGCTCAGATTATGAAATGGCTAGACATGACTCCTGTCTGTGCACCAGCTTGCAGAGTAGTGCGTGGAAGAAATAAGCTCACAAATTATATGAGTTTCTGTATCATCTGCATACACAGACACATTTTTGTTTCCTTTAGAGTTTATTAAATAATTATCAGCTCCACTAAGCACTTAGACATACCTTAATCTTTTGAAAGAACTCCACACTGTTATTATCTTAGTAAAGAAATGCAGCGAGAATAATTTCAGTGCAAATGTTCTGCCACTTATTCCATAGCAGTTAAGCTCGATCTGAAATTACATAATTGCTATATTGTTGTTGTAGGTCACTAGGAATACAGAGTTGAAAGGACTAAGAATTACTCTAAGTGGAGAGTATTATCTGTCAGAACACATATCTCAAGCAGTTTCTGAACTACAGACTCATTAATCTTGGAAGAATATTCATAGTAACTATCTGCTTGCTTTTTTATTTTGTGATCCCTGTTAGGGGCACCAGGATACATAGTTCAACATACCTTTTAAAGTGAGGCATGTTAAGGCCCTGAGCAACCAAAAGTAACTTTAAGATTTGAGTAGTGGGATGGACCAGAGAGTCTCCAGCAGGCCCTTCCCATCCAGTTAGTCCATAATTCTGTTCTTAAGTAGACATGATGGTGTATTCAATGACCTAATGATATTAGTATAAGAAAAAAAAATAAGAAACTGTGATTAAGTATTTTGCTCTCAAACCACACGAAATATTTCTAAGTAATCTTGCTGTAAAGGAAGGTGACCAACTGAACCAATCTTTAACAATAATTCTAGGTAAGAAAAAGATTAACTGAAGAAGGAAACACGTGTATTCCAAGAAAGGCTTAGTATAAAATTTAACCTTCTTTATTAGATTTCCCATTAAAAAAATATTGCAGCTTGAACACAGTGCAACTGTTAAATATATACATATTGCTTGGTGATCACTACTAACATGCTTTCTATAGAATAAATGTCCTTCAGGTTTAAGGACAAAGGGAAGCCAGCTTACTGCTAAGAAAGAGAAGATACCAGGATGTATTGGAAATACAGATGCAAACTATAGCATATGCCTTCACTCAAATACAGGTGTGTCAAGATTTATATTTGAATCAGAGATTTGCACCACAGAAAAAAATTTAAGTGTTTGTTCCAGGTAAAACTTCAGAACTTTCAGAGAAATGCCTGCTTACTTTTGTGTAAACTGATTATAAAAATGCAATTTTTTAATTTACTTTTGTTTAAAGAGGAAATAAGTGAACTTGAAAAACAGTTTAAGGTTTTTGTAACAACACCAATGAATTTTTGACTATTGGTAGAAGTATGAATAAGAATTTTTATGCCTTTTTTATATATACAGACCTAATGCTAAATCTCACTCATGCTAAAGGTTTATTTGCCTGGTGAGTTTTGGGAGTTTCTTAATTCTTTCTAATGACAATGGTATTTAGTCTTAATGGCCGCAATGATAGTTTTCCTTGGCTTCATTTTCCTCTCTCCAAAAGTTTATCAAATAAATATTCATAAACAGAAACACCCTATGATTATGTGCCAGGTTTGGTCAGAACTCATGCCTTTATTACTATTTAATGAAAATCCACTAAGGACAGAACAATATAATTACAATTACTATCTTTGATATGTTATCTGTCAAAGGTAACAGCAAAATGGAGCTTAAAGATACCCATTAGAGACAAAAGTACTTCTCCTTCCTCTGCTTTGTAGATCTAAGATGAATGGTTTTACAAGGGAAGAAACATTAACTATGGACTACAAACAACAGCAATTACAGAGTAAAATAAAGTGCTTTGATCATAAAAATAGGGACAGAACTTCAAGTTAAAAAATGAAGATTCTCATTATTGCCTTCCATTTCTTCTATCTTCTTTACCACACAAATTTAACATAGAATTTTATAATTACAATAAAGAGATACACACCAATTCGCAGATTAAGGTAGAATGAGATACATAAAGTATGTACTGGCCTTCCCATAAAGTAAATGTTACTTTCTCTTATCTTCCTGAAGTCAAACACTAATGTTATTCAGAGTAAGGCTTGATAGGTGGTTTTTTTAAAATAATTTTCATTTGAAGTCAAAACCTAGGATGATCTAAGGCATTACGCTATGCTCCTGATCTACACCAGTGGTAAAGAACTTGTGATTCTTGAACCATATGTGTTAGATAATATATGTTGAGACTTTCTGTTCAGGAGGGTCTTTGATATGTGGTAGTTTTTCTGCATCTTGCTGCCTTATGAGTATTTTGCGCATAGTTCAGAAGGCTGAAAGTAGTAGATATTCCATACTTTTGCAGTTCATTATTCTGTGGAATTCCTTTACACACAGGAAAAAAGAAAAAGCAGTTTTCTCTCTCTAAGAATGCTATCACATATTTGTTAATGATTCCTTCTGAAGTTTAGGAATACAACTGATTTATAAACTGAAATCTATCAAATTTATATTTTAAAAATTAGCATAGAATTTTTAGGATCTAGAATTGCTTGCATATAAAGTAAAATCTAAGCAATACTTGCTTGTTCAACGCTTCTTTCAAAGAAGCTCTGGTCCTGCTCACATCAGAAAATGTAATGAAATTATAAAGACAATAAGATAAAAACCATAGAAGTAGATTTTGCAATTAAAACTTAGATACTTTAATGTGTGAATCATTATATAATTAGGTCATTAATAGCATCTGAATAAAAGCTTGTCAAGACATCATGAGCCCTAATTGCCATTTTAATGTTTATTATCAAAAAGGTATCTATTTAGTGACAAAATTTATGTTCATTTGATTAGTGAGGAGAGATTCTAGCTTCAAATATTTATTGACTGGATACATTAGAAAGGTTGGTATTCTATGCAAAAAAGCCATGTAACTTAAAGACAAAACATTCTCCAGGAAATATCAATTGAGATGTAAAATCCCACAGAAATCGATGAGATCTAATATTTTTCCCCTTTAAGTTCTTCAAAATTCTGTGGTTTTATATGGAAAACATAGTAGTCAGATTAAGTTTTGCCAGTATTCCCAGAGCACAAAGCCTTTTCTGGCACTAAATATTCAAAAGTGTTTAACAATATTTTACATTTTTAAAATTTCAAAATTCTTAATATTTGCTTTACTATCTCTTCTTCACCAGGAATACAATATGATCCTGCAATTTAAAAACTACAACAAAAGTTTCTCTACACAAGATATAAGAGTAGAATACTTCATGCCATCACTACAGAGAAATAATTTACGCAAATATGTATCAGGCATGGTTTCACAACATGAACATTTAAGATCAGACACACACTTGCACTAGATATATTGCATCATACAACACCACAGATCCTTGCAAAACATTAGAACCTTTTTGAAAATCAATCTATCTTCTTCTTTTGTTGGCAACTGATTTTATAACTGACTTATACTGGTTTTAATAAGGTATCTGAAAATTATGTCAAAACCCTAGTTTTTTTCAATACTGTGTCAAAATATAGACAGATAGGCAATATCTGCAGTAACCACGACTTATTTAACTCAATTAATTGCAAAAAATAACTATGATCACTGAGAGAGAAAATGCAGAATTCTCAAGTTTACTCGGAGACATTTATGGTCAACAGTTGTATCTCAGAAATGTAAGTGGTATTGTGGCATGTAACAGAGAAAATTTGAGTTTGAGGCTAAAATCTTATAATAGGATAATTCCAGTTGAAAGAGACTTCTAGAAGTCTCATTCCTACTCCTTATCCTAAAGGAGAAGTTAAAAAGAAACAAAAACAAGAACCAACTTAGCACTCTGAAAACAATTTACTGCACTGTGTCCATTAGCATGATGGACTGCCAGCTCTTGAGCTCTGCTTATAGAGAACCTAATACACATTAAGTCCAGAAAAACCAACAACCAACCAAACAAGCAAATACAAAGACAAAATCTTTGTCAGTACGTTAAAGATTTACAGATAGCACATCAAACCATCTCACCACAGAGAAATTTTGAAAATTAGGGAAAAAAGAGCAAGAGCAAAAATCCCCTCTCCTCAGAAAACTTCCCCTTTTATAGTGACCATGACGTTTATGGTCTGGGATACACCTGTGAACCAACTCAGGTTAGCTGCCTTGGCTGACTTGAAACTTCTAACGGCCTGCAGACCATGGCCGGCCTATGATCCTATCCCAGCAAAACCAGGTGTATTGTTTTAGACCCAGCTGGCAACCAAGCACCACACAGCTACTCTCTCACTCCAGCAGGAGAAAAATACAATAAATGCCTTAAGGATTGAGACAAAAAGCAGGGAGGTCACACACACCAGTTACAGTCACTAGCAAAAGTCAGACTCGACTTGAAGAAACACAATAAATTTAATTAAAAAAATAAAATTACTACTAAATCACCAGTCAAATCACAGTAGGACAGTGAGAAAAAACAGCAGCACCTTAAATACATCTTTCCCCCCCACACCCCTTCTTTCCTGGGCCCAACTTTGCTACCTACCTTCTCCCTTCCACACTGCATAGAGGGGGCAGATGACGGGGGTCACTGTCAGTCTCAGTCCATCCATGTTACTTCTGCCTCTCTCTCCTCTTCAAGGAAACACTCCTTACGTTCCTCCCCTGTGGCAATGAGGCATCCCTCCCACAGGAGACAGTCCTCCATGAACTCCTCCAGCTAGCGTGGGAGCTCTCACATGGGGGGTCTTCCATGGGCAGCAGTTCTCCCAGCAACAAACTGCCCCAGAGTGGTTCTCCCTCAGAGCCATGGTCTTCTTTGGGAGTGGCCCCCTGCTCTAACATGGGCTTCTCCAAGAGTTGCAGACAGACCTTTTCTCCACTGGTGATCTCTGAGGATTGCAAGGACTCCACCATGGGCTGAAGGGAAACGGCTGCTCCAAAATCCCTACCTGACCCCTTCCACACTAACCGGGGTGACTGCAGGGCTGTCTCTCCCTCTGTCCTACTCACCTCCAAACAAACTCAAGCTCCCAAAACAAAGGCTCTTGCCAAACAGGTTTCCCTTCTTAAAGATGTTTATTTGCAGAGACTCTGATTGGCTCAGCCTTGGCCAGAGGTGTGGCCAACTTGGAGCTGGGGGAGCTTTCCAGAAGCTTCTTACAGGGGCCATGCCAACAGCTCTTCCTCCACTACCAAAATCCCCCTAGGCACAAGCCAGCAGCCTCCTCCCCCTGCTAGGAAAACCCGACCAAGCACAAACCCAACACATCAGGATACACAGTAAGAATATTGATAGTTTTCGATGGCACTTTGGGGGGTTTTTAACTCTCACAATGAAATGTTTCAGGTTTAATTGTATTCAGTATTTATTTCAGTTGTTTGTTTAAAAAATGCATTGTGCAGGGCTTTATCAAGTTGCCTCAGTGCTTATACAGTGTGTATGTTGAAGTCTGAATACTAGACACAGGTTAAATGTAGCTGTACTATTCATATTGTCTTAAATTAAAAAGCATTATCCCACAGAAAAAATTATAAATGTGTGTGTATGTGTTTGATATCCAGAACACCTCCCTAAAGTCCTTGATAATTGTCATTTAGAAAGTCTAAATATTCATGGGTAAAGAAGATTTAAAATATTTGTCAATGCAGACCTTTCTGTTTCTCATACGACAGTCAGTTGCAAAACTGATGGCAATGTAACGTCCGATGTTGTTACTGTTCCCATAAATATTTGTGGTTGACAGGTCTCAGTCTTAAAGTCATTATAGCATTGGTATTCTGTGTGAAGAAGAATGACAATATTTTTTGTTTGGGATAGGACTACTGCTTTCCTGCTGAACATAATCAACAGTTTTAGGCTGGATTTTTAATTTTTCTCATAAAACATTCCTTAAAAACCTCAGTGCAATGGTTGTACTGTTGAGTATGATCTTATTCATTCCCTGAGGCTACTGTAGTTTTTTTAGACTGAGATTTAAAAACTTAAATGATCCCATCCACAGTAAGTGAAAACATTCATCTCCACACTTCAACTTAATTTGCCTATTGACATGTGTTGCCACTTCATGAGTGAATTCTTACATCTGGGGTTCATCCGTATTCTGAAGATGATAATAAAAATTCTTATTGTATCTTTTATTGCTAACATTATGCTCAGAATTCAGAAAGATGCTATTATCAAGGATAGTAGAACATTTTTAAGTTGCCATGCTCTTTAAAAATTGTGTATAACTTGAAGGTAGCATCATGTCACTCCTGTACTTTTTGGAAATTGTCATCTAGAAAGCACCAGACTGTGAGGGAAAATCACAATAGGGAACCATATTGGAAACTTACTCATAATTACAGAGCTACTCCCAGGAGAGCTTGCCTTGGAGCTCCGGTGAGACATTTTGGTGCCAAAATGTGCCTTAAAGAACAAAAATTATTACAGGAGGTATAACTTTTATGGTTCTTATTGTGTTGGACATGTTGGGGAGGAAGCATGTCTGTTCCACCCTAGGAAATATATTCATCCAACATAGCAACAGCCCAGGACATATTTGTGGATTACACTTTAGGAAACATAACTGATACCTCTGACAATCAGCTGACATTTTTGAGACAATGACCATTAAGAAAAGGCTTGGTAACATTCTCTAGTTCAAAATGTATGAAAGTTGAGATTAGCATTGACATTTAGAAAGCTTGCTGAACCACTGGAAAATTTATGACCCCAGTTTTATTGGCCCGAAAATTTAATTTTGCTTGTTAATGGTCTTGTTTTGTATTTCCAGACAAAATTCAGGCTCTAAATTTTGTTAACATTATTAAAACTAAGAAAAAATATCCTATGATAAAGAATCATTATCATTATTTTTGGTTGTTCGGGCTCAAATTAACTTCTCTTTTTATAGGGAAAAAAAAAAATTCTCCTTCTTGTCTTTTCCAATTTTATTACTGTATAAAAGGAGAAAGTAGAATCAGAAAATCTGTAAATTAAGTATTCCTTGGAAGTGACGGAAACAAATGGAAGAGAACTTTTATATCTTTATTGAAACAGAACACCATTTCCCTCAATTTTATGAAGAATCAAATGTGCTCTCTGTTTTTACTTCAGCAACAGACAGGCTGCACCTCCAAGATTGGTCATAATATGTGAGGACTCTACTAAGGATTTATCTCTCTGTCATCCAGATTTCTAAGAGTTCAAATATGTGTTTCCTTTGTTCTCAGTAAAGATCACTCTGAAGGCCTTTCAGAGGATCTCTTATCTGTTATCTTTACTTATGGCCCTATTCATGTCAACAGTATTTTTCTAGTAATTTCCAACAATTTACTACATTTCTTCCTGTAACCCCTTGTTTCTGCTTCTTTCTTACCCTGTCAAGTGCCAAATTCTGTACTGGAAGTAGTATTATTCCTTTATGGATGATGACATCACTCATATACTCTGCGGTTTAATGAAATATAGGTAAACCTCTGTAATGCACATTGTTTCCATTTTCTCTGAGTCACGTGTGTTCTGTATGGCCGGATTACTGAATGTCTGATAAGGAGAGATATGAATGCAGTCAGTATCTTCTTAGAAGATATTAACAATACTCCTATCTGCAGGAAAGACAATATTCTACAAAACAAGTAATGATGTCTGTTCAACCCTGCTGCTTGATGATTCCAAGGGTCAGACTCAAATATCTTCAGATTATTTAATAACTTAATGACCGTTACCAGACAATTCTCAAAAATATTTTTCATGGGTACTTGTCATAAACATCCATGTAAACACCAAATCAGTATGTAAAACACTTCATTGAGAAGGAGAGAAAACATTTGACCTTGGAAATCAATAATAAACCAACAAAATATTTATAAAAAATTTGAATAAATTAATATTTCTAAAGTATCTGCTATGTCTCAGCCTCTCCATTAGTTATTGTAGGCATGCAGGTGAACAATAATATCCTTATTCTCTGTTTACAGCCTTGTTATTCACAGTTGGGCAAACCGTTATGTGGGCCAATTTTAAATACTTATTATTTCTACCCAGATCAAGAATTGCACAAGATTATTGGCTGCCTAAGTTTAAAATTATTTGCTACTCTTTTTTTTGCACTGAGATATGCAGAAAACCTGAGCATGTGTGGAGAAAGTACAAACTAGTCTGTGGATTTAAAATTTTTGCTTATAGCAACATTTTAGCTTTCTGAGAAGCAACATGATCATCTTGAAAGGAAATGTTAATGTAGTATTTCCATTTTCCGCATGTATTCATTCATGTTGCACTTTTTCTCTAAAAATATCAGTCAACAGCAGAAGCATGGAGAAAGGGAAAACAGAGCAGGAAAAAGGTAAGACTACCCATATAGCTCTAAGATGAATGTAAAAGATAAAACTATTTTGTTGTGTCCAGCCCAGAAAAAATTACTAAATGAAAGAAAACCAAGAAAAAAAGTAGCAAGTATTTAGCAGGAAAAATGAGAAGTCTTTGATCATAAATTACCTAAAGGGGAAAAAAAAAAAAAAAAAAAAGAGAAAAGAAAAAGCCTTTAAACAAAATTATTACATAGTTTATAAGGAATTAAGGAATAAAATGTTGGGAGAAAGAGAAACTGTGGTCTGCTACTGTAGGCAAAAATGGGTGATGAAGATATTGTCAGGGATTTAAAACCCTAATTGCCTCAAGCATAATTAAAAATATAACTCAAGTACAAAAGTATTTTATGACAGTGTAAAATACTACTGAACTAGGTAAGATGAATGTTATGTATAAAAGATAAGAGACAAAACTAGAAATGTTTTAAAACCTCAGGTTTAAAGAGCATCTGAGTGGCCCTCTTCAAACTCTTATTGGTTCTTTGTTATAGATTTAGATTTTTAAACACTTAAGAAGGCAGGGAAAGTGCTCAAATGCAATCAGAGTTTTAGTAAAGAAGGTAATGTTTAATTTATGTGATAAATATTTTAAAATTAAAATTATGAGAATAAAGACAAAAATTGGTAGACTTTTGGAGGCTTGTATTCTTAGAGCTAAGAAATCTATGTAGAATATTGTTAATTCATGAATAGCATCATATAAAAAATGTTAATAAAAATAGAAAAGAATGAATTTAAAATTTAAAGACTGCTGGCAATTTTCCTACCTTGTACATACTTGAGTGCATATTCCCTCACCATTTGTGTACACTTACAGCTATAATGTTGGGGATGAATTCATTTTAACATGACAGTATCTAATTCCTGAGCACAGGAAGCAGCCAGATTCCAGCAGCCAAGAGGGAAGAAATAGCTTCCTTTTTGCAACACTAACTAGTGACTCCTGAGTTGAAGAGAAAATTTCATCTCCTCTAAGGATGTGGGACAGAAAAATCCTTTGAAAGTAAGTATATCCATCAAAGGCAGATCATTCCTTTCTCAGAGGAATGTGATCTCACCAAAGCCCACCACTAATAGATAATTTCTCTAAGACATGGGAGACTCGGGAAGCAAAGTCCCAGCTCTCGGAAAAGTGATGTCAGTGGCTTGCCCTGTTCAGTGTAAGGAAGAAACTTTAAGTGGCTCCTACAAAAACTGATCCATTTCATAAAGGTAATTTATTGTTTCCCGAAACCAAAACCAGAATTTGAATCTACCCTATGAAACAAGACATGAGGACAAAGGACACAATACTGCCAAACAGTGTGATTCTTGTGTCTTCAGTTCCAATTCCTTTATTTTACCAATTTGCTGCTGCTGACCTGCGCTTCTTGTTAATGCAGAAGTAACCTATATAGGCAGCTGGTTGCCAGCACTTGATTCTGTGTCTCATTGCTGTTTGCTGGCACAGAGGTAGTGTGAAAAATTAATTACTTTTTCTTACAGCAGGACCAATAAAAGAGACTGGGGAAAATCCATTAGAGAATATCCCCATTCCAAATAGCAGGAGACATCTTGTTCCCACTCTCTATTTTCAATCGAGGAAAAAGATTTTAAGCAGAGCTCCCATGTTGAGATACAGATTCTGAGCAAATATATCTTTCTCTGCCTTCCTTTTAGAAGTTAGGGAAGAATAAAGGCAGTATGCTTGCTGAAGGTATGTGAGGCAGAAAGGAAACTCACACAAAACATATGACAAGTTCTGCATACGCTAAATAGCAGAAATTGTGATGTTCACTTTACTGTACAGAACTTAGGAATCTCCAGAGCTAGAAATGAGTTTTGAGGATTTAGACAGCTAAATTGTGGTTACATGCCAGAGGTGTTCCTGTGTTAACCAAAACCTTAATTTGCAATGTTGCCAAATGCTCAATACTTTCAGAAATATTCTTTGACAGCAGCTACTTCCATAGACCTAGAAAAGTCACATTATAGTAGTTCTTTTTAGTCTAAAAATGTTTGTACTTAAATGATACATACTATTGTTGCAATTAGATTTTTAAACAATTATGAATATTTTGTCAACAGGATATTCTTAGCCTGTCTTGCTACCAGGGAGGATATTTTAATGAGGAATAAAACATTTTTAGAAGCGAATTCTAAAGTGTCAGATCATGACTCGAGATGAGCTTGGCCCATAAATAAGTAAAGCAAATTATATAGTGGTATTGTGGCAAAAGAACAAGACTCAGTACATTTATGTGTATGTTAACAGGCAGGGAGCATAACCTTAAACACAAATTGGTTCAAACCGACATTTTTGAATGGATGAAGATAATGCAATTCAGTAAGACAAGCATAACTTCCTTTGGCTCTCTGAAAGTATGAAAGATGTGAGAAAAAAATTGCATCCTTCTTTAGCATCTTAATTTCTTTGACCAAATCTATAAATGAGGAATTCAGATATCACAAAGAGATATTATTACTGTGATTTTTCTTTCTAAGAGAAAAGAAGTTGGATCTTAGAAATTAGTAAGATTCCAGGCACCACTGAGCTAGCCTTGCTGAAATTTGCACACATATAATGGGGCCAGTTCCATTCTCATTTATTTTCCTGAAATTCTGCTATAGTAAATGGATTGATACTGAAAAATTAAGCTCATTGATTCTGAAATAAGGTCTAAATGACAGTATTCTTCCTTTATATGGTAGATTGATCTATGGTAGATTGATCTATGGTAGATTACCTCAGATTCCTTCCACAGTTCATGAGTGAAACAAATTACTGTATTTTTTAATATCAATATTAAAAAACAAATCATGTATGCCTGAAGTAAAGCAATAGCAGAAAATAAAATCAATTATTTTGCAAATATACAAGAAAATTTGTTACTTATTATCTAACTGTAATCTAGAGCCTAACACTCAATAATAAGAATGGTAGCCAAATCATAGCCTGCAAGAAGGAAGTAACTGTTAGATATCCATTGTGATTATGACTGTTGAACAAAGTATTCTACCATTTTTAAGCTCTAAGGGACAGCCATTTTGTCAGCATCTGAAAATATCAAAATAACTTTGGATTCCCAGTTTTAAATCTCTCCTGAAGTTAAGCAACTCTACTCTTCCCTTTTTACTTTAAGCACATCAAATGGTAGTTGCTACTTCTAAAACAAACCAGAAAGATCAGCCTCCTCTCCTGCTTGATTACGTTCAACAGTTCTGTTGTTAGAACACTCACTCATGATGTGAAACAGGTGGTTTCAATTGCCATTCCAACCTGAAGGGGTTCAAATTCACTCACATCACATCTTATAGTGTGCCTGAGTGATCCAAGTGGTTTATTGTTCGGTGGTTGCTTACTGTATGCACCTTACAGTAAACAGCCTGTAGTAGAAGGGTTTAAACATCACCCTCATTCAGGTGCTCTCATCCCCAGATTAGACAAATGCTTACACTAGCTTATCAAATGTGTAGCTTCTTTTTTGCCAGTTAAAATAGCCTCAAGAGGAAGTCTGTTGACCATATTCCTAAACTTAATCTAGCACGTCAACACTTGGCTAAAGTATTTATTTGGAAGAGAGAACATAAGACTTTAAGTCTTCCCCAGACAGAAGGATTTAAACCAAATTAATCCATTTCTTAAGTCATTTAAAGTTCAGTAGTAAACGTTACAAGTTTCCCTAGTTCATATCTATCTTTGTTTTTTTAAGTAAGTTTTGCCAACATGTTTGGCTTCCACAATTTGACATCCTCTTAAAAAAGTAATAATATAATCTCCTTTGGTAAAAGAATGCCTTGATTACAAAACTGTTAAACTTCCAATATTACCAAGAGCAGGAGACTTTGATGATACACAGAAGCTGAACTTTATGTTTCTGGAGAAGTTACTTGTGGGAAATGAGGCATCTTGAACGTTTAGACATTTCCTCTGATAACTTTTGAGCAGTGGGGTCAAAATTGAAATTTTTAAGTTTTACTTTGTGTTCCTAAATTATGTTTTTAGAGCTGGTTCTCAACTCAATGAAAACTCATTATCTTGCAGGGTTTCTTGCAGAATCAAATGTTGTGCAACCAAGTGACCAAATTTTAATTACATGTCTGTCGAAATCAGTCTAGCAAGCTGTACGTAATTAACTAATTCTTTAGCTTATGCAGGGCTTTGCTAAAATAAATAGGGACCCATTTAGGAGAAGTGACCACTTTTACTGGTCAATATGCAAGTTTAGGGACTTCGTGTGACAATTCAAGTTTAAATCACTCTAAGTAATGAGACCAAAAGAAAATCTGATTTATTTACATTAAAGTCAGAAACAACGACAGAACTGAATGAGGGAGAATGATTTTGGATAAACTGGGTAGGATTTGGACTGCAATATAATCCCCAAAAGCCAGAGGCATACTACATCCATCTCCGAAGGAAGAAAATTATATTAAGGAACAGGCAGCAACATTGCACAGATAAGTGTATATGTGAAGGAGATTAAGAACCAAGATTTAGAGACTTAAGAAGACTGTCTCAAATGGAAATGTCATGGACATCTGGTGAGAGGTCATTACAGCACTTCCAGCTGCAGTTAATCATTCAGCTGTACCCTATTTTGGATATGAAACTCAAAATTGTGTTTTATTCTGCTGACAATGGGAATATTATGTTAAAGAAAAGAAATACAAGATTGTTTTTCACTTAGAGAAGCAAGGAAACAACATTACCAGTTCTAAATTGTTGTCAGTACCAATAGCAGAAACATCAAAGCACATACATTAATCTGAATAGCTGACTGCAGCCTGAGCGATGCCAGTCATCTAGAAGGCTGCAATTTTCCCAGTAATATAGATCTTCAATAAGTGAAGTTCAAATTGAGTTAGAAACAAGCAGTAATTGAGAAGAAGGAGCTGACTTGTTTTATCATTTGATTTAAACAACAGCCAGATTTTTTTTTCCTGATTTCTCTATTATTACTGACTTTTCTAATCAGTGACATGAACAATCTAAACCATTTGGCCAAAACAGACACTAATAGTGTCTGGCCGGCCATAGACCTTCATGGTACATTAGATGGAAGTGTCATGAATAACTGGAGAAGACAGTGTATATATTAGAGTTATGAACATATAAAATTTTTTGATTCAGCTGTTAAACTAAATATATCCCCCAAAACCCAACCCAATCCAAACCAAAAAACAACACCAAAAGGAAACCCCAACAACACCCCAGAAACTAACAGGTTTTGGGTTTGTGGCAGGTTGAAGGAAAAAAAACCTGCCTGAAGGCTTTTGGTGTAAACTGATTAATTGAATTATTCCCTTCCATGTTATGATTCGCCCATCTCATTGGATAGAAAGTTTCTCGAGAGGGTACTGCCCCTTTAAGAAGCTGAGGGCTCGGGCGGCCGGGGGGCTACTCGGGACTTCCTGGCTGCCTTCCGGAGGGCTTCGGGGCCATTCGGCTACTCGGGACTTCCGGGGCTACTCGGGACTTCCGGGGCTAGTCTGGACTTGCGGGGCTGCTTCTCCGGACGGCTTCGGGGGTTTTTCTCGGCTCGTTCGCGGCTTCTCAGTTTTTCCGGACACCCCCCGGCTCCGCTCTGCGGGAGTCACTGCGGGACTTCAGCTTCGTTCCGGGAAAGAGGCTTTTTCTCCAAACCCTGCAGCTTGGCTCCGGGGACCTTGCGGGCTGCCGGAGTGGACCGTGCACTGGGGCAGCCCCCGCCACGCCGCCTGGGACAGACGGCTCGCCTGGAGGTTTTTCTGCTGCCGTAAGGTTTTACCCTCTTTGTCTGCTGCTTTGATATTTTCTCTGCTTTCTACAAACAACGAGGCTTCGGTAGGGACAGTGCTTTTCCACATATTACAGCCCGGCGTTCATAATAGCCGCGGGTTTCTTTTGTTCGCTCCACGAAAGCGCACACGTGGCCGGTGCCATTTTCGGACTCCACGTGGCCCCGTCCCCCTTTGTCTCCTGTTCTCGTGTTTAAAACCCTCACCTTTCCATCCTGCACAGACTCTCAGATTTTGCATTGGTTTTTCCCTGCATGTTATATATATTGTTCTAGTTTTAATAAAAGTTTGTTTCAGTTTTCCAAACGTTCAGAGGTCTCACAAAATCTTTTATTTTTTTTCCTTTTCGTATCTCTGCTTTTGAACCCTTTTCTCTCCCGGAGGAGAGGGGTTCGGGGATAGGGAAGGGCTCGTCTCCGTGCTCGGCTTGCCTCAGCCGACCGGCGACAGGTTTGTTTGTCTTCTCCCTTTTCCTCGTCAAAATGAAAAAGCAAAATGTGTTTCTAATTCAGCACAAAACTCCAAATTTGACCCAAAAATATAATGTTCTTTTTTGGATAATGAAGAGTGAAAAAAGAATGATTTTATGTGTGCTTGTCTCTTACCATACTGTAAAAGCCTTGTCACAGTGATCCAGATTCTACACCTTCATCTCCCTGAAGTAACTGAAATACATTTCTTTTGTGTCTGTAAAAGCTGTGAGCAGTATCATCTTATTCTTTCTTGTTGATATTGTTCTATTTTGTATAATCAATTAAAAACTGAGCAACTAAGGAGCTAGAATCCATGTGTTCTGCCTACTGGCAGAAGTCCTAATCCCTGCAAGCCATCTCTGTTTCTCTCAGTGTTTTTTAAAATATTTTCTGAGTGAAATATTTATACTATAAAGATTTGAGGATTCTTTTGGATCATATGTATCTGGCCATACAACGAAGAGAAGACCCAAATTTAAATCCCTACAGAAATGCTAAGGGATATTTGAACCTCTTTTCACAAATGAGTATCATAAGATTTAGAACATGTGCTGGTCTGTGACAAATATTTCTCTGCCTCTACAAAAGCTGTTTTATTTTGTATATAATATTTTAAAAGTCATTGTCAAAAATATCAAGAGGATGACACACTAGAGGTTCAACCATACACCTTCTGTGACATCAGTTCACTGAATATCTGTGTGTTCTTTTGAATCAAATAGTATTAACAAGACAGGTTGAGGGTATCCCTATGTGGCAGTTGGTGATTTATGAACACTCCTGGAAGGAAGAAAATGCAAGTTTGCTTTCCAAATAAGCAGGGAAAGAAATAAAACCCAAATATTTCAGTTATAGGTGAGTATTCCAATATTTGAGTTGCTGAGTAGACATTTATCATCACTTTCATTATTTTATATAAAAAGAACAACAGGATCAAAAGATTTATAGATATATATGTCTCTTCTACAACTATATTTTTACTATGGAAGAACTGATTTATTGGCTTATGCTTCAAGTTTTGATCCTTTAAAGTACTTACTATATATTTATATGTCATTTGGAATTAAACTTAATCAAGACCATGCCTTTACTTAACAACTGTGCTAAAGAATACTCAACGTCAGCATTCCCCAAACTGTCTGATCTTTTTCTCTTCTTTTCCCTCACGGTAATGATAGCTCAGTCATTAAAACTATTTTAGTGAAAAAAACCGTGAAATTCAGTACATTGCAATTCCTATAATTTTGGTGCACTGAAGTCATATACAAGGTAGCTTAGCAGCATCCATCAGTGACACTCTCATAACATGGATAACTGACATTGGCCTGGCAACTTCAGCTGGTACTACCGTCAGCCCACTTGCCTGGGATTATCAAAAAGATCTTGCAGATGCTTGAACTAGCCATAATCTTGAAGGTGATCATGAAGCAAACAGCTTTGTTACTGTACTGGGTCTGTCCGGAATGGATTTTTACTTTCTTCATAGCAGCCTGTACAGTGCTGTGTTCTGGATTTGTGACTAAAACAAATTCGGTAACACATCAGTATTTTGTCTATTGCTGAACAGTTATGGCTTAGCATCAAGGATTTCTCTTTTTCTCACTCCCCTCCACTGCTGGCTAAGAGTAACCTGGGGGTGCTCAAGAAGTTGAGAGGGGACACATCTGGGACAGTTGACCCCAAATGGCCAAAGGGATATGCCATATCCGATGTCCTCATGCTCCGCAATAAAACTGGGGCCATTTGTCTTCCAAGGTAGCCATTTCTTTCAGAATGGCTGAGCATTAGTTCTGCCTGTGGGATGTGGTGGATAACTGTCTTTGCATCACTTTTTTGTTTCCCTACTTTTCTTCACTTATTAAACTGTCTTTGTCTCAACAGTCTTTTTGCTTTTGCTCTTCCTACTCTTTCCTCTATCCAGCTGGGAGGGGAAGTGAGCAAATGGCTATATGGCTGCTTAGCTGCTGGTCAGGGTTAATCCACAGCAGGTACATAAGATCAGACACAGTGTCTTCAAACAACTCATCCATCTAACACAGTTTTCTGCCTTCATTAGTGACCATAAGCAGGTTGCAGGGAAAAGAAGGTCAGGACAGACTGGTATGGTACAGTACGGTACGGTATGGTAGTCACTCCTAATACTCTCAGACTTTTTTTAGCTCAGTGAATTTTCTGAAGCAGATGAGTTTTTTCTGTGAAGTGTGACCTGATGGGACTTATTTTGTTCCCTGGTCCAGTCTGCCCTCAGACCTATATGTAAACTATGTGGATGCACAACCTACACCTGGAAGAATTTCTGCAGGTACATTACCTGTTGCATGAAGAACCACCTTTTGCTTGGTCTAGACCCAGCTCTTACCAGATTAATTTGATACTCTTTATTTATCAGGAGAGACCATAACTCCTGGATATCTGTTGTGGTTTAGACCCAGCTGACGACTAAGCACCATGCAGTCGCTCTATCCCTCCAGCAGGAGGAAATACCACAAATGACTTAAGGATCAAGACAAGAGACAGGGAGGGCTCACTCCCCGTTCATGGCCACGGGCAAAAGACAAACTCAACTTGGGGAAACAAAATCAATTTCATTTAAACAGCAAAACCGCAACCAAATAATTTGAAACCAGAGTAGAAGAGTAAGAAAAAACAACCATCTCTTAAATACATCTTCCCCCAACCCTTCTTTTCTTGCCAGACCCAGATTTACTACCTCCTACCGCCCAAACCAGTGCAGGGAGGAACACAGGATGGGGGGCAGTCAGTGCCATCTCTTTCCATACTGTTCCTATAGTTTGCTCTTCTTCATGGGAAACACTCCTCGCAGTTCTGTCTTGCAGCCAGGTGGAATGTCCTCCACAGGAGGCAGTCCTTCATGAATATCTCTGGCTAGCACAAAGACCTGCCACTGGGATCGGTTCTACCAGCACCAAACCGACCCAGTGCAAATCCTACTCAGGGTCACAGCCTTTTTCAGAATCTGCGGCTCTCTGCAATGTGGGCCTCTCCCTGGCTCTATGCATCGTGGGGCTCTCTCTAGCTCTCTGCAGCCCAACGATTTCTCCAACAGTGCTCTCTGAGGATTGCAGGTCTCAGCCTGTCAACTCACCATAAACCTTCCTTATTAAATAATTAATTATACATAATAATTAATAATACTTCATAGAGTAATAGAATCATAGAACTGGCCAGGTTGGAAGATACCTTGGAAGAATATCAGGTCCAACCTTTAACAGGAAAGGAAGCCTAGGTGAGATTATGTTACACCCTGTTCAATCACATTTTGAAAACCTTCTGCAATGGGGACTCTACCATGTCCCTGGGGAGTTTGTTCCTGTGAATGATTGTTCTTACAGTAAAAAACTTTTCCTATATTGAGATGAAACCTTTCCCACCGCAACTTGTACCCATTACCCCTTGTCTTCTCCATATGGCTCTTTGTGAAATGGGAGCCCCTGTCCTCTTTGTAGGTGCCCTTTAAGTACTGGCATAGTGGGATGAGATCCTCCCTGAGCCTTCTCTTCTTCAAGGAGAAAAGACCTAACTCTTTCTGTCCTTCATAACAGCACAGGTTCTCCAGCCCTTTGGTCTCTTAATATCCCTCCAGACCCTGTCCAGTCTGTTTGTGTCTTTCTTGAATTGTGGGGACCAGAACTGGGCACAATATTCCAGGTGCAGCTTGACTAGCACTGAGTAGAGTGACATGATCGCATCTCTATCTCTGCTAGTAATGCTTCTGTGGATACAGCCCAGGATCTGATTTGCCTTTGTTGTTACAGCTCTGCACTGCTGACTCATGTTCAGTTTGTTTTCCACCAGGACCTTCATGTCCCTTTCAGCAAGACTGTTCCCCAACCACAGAGTTTCCAGCCTGTACTGGGATCTTTGATTATGTCATCCCAGGTGCAGGACTTTGCACTCGTTTCTCGTAAACTTCACATAGTTCTTTCCAAAGCCTGTCCAGAACTCTCTGTAAGATGGCTTGCCTTTCTGACCACCTCATCATAGAGTTTTTTGTCATCAGCTGACATGGTGAAGGTACTTTCAATCTCATCATCCAGATCATTTACGAAGATGTTGAACAGCATGGGGCCCAGTATCAATTCCCAGGGTACCTACTTGTGACAGGCTTCCAGCCTGACTAAAATACATTTGTCACCACCCTCTCCTACCCATCTCACAAACCATCCAGGCTGTATCTTACCAGTTTGTCCAGGAGGAAGCAGTGGGAAATGGTGTTGAACGTTTTGCTAAAGTCCAGGTAAACAGCATCTACTGCTCTCCAAGTCAACAGAAGATGTTATTTTGTTGTAGAGCGTGATCAGGTTATCCTGGCAATGTTTGCCTTTGGTAAATCCATGTTGGCTTTTCCCATTCACTTGCTTAATTTGGATTCTAGGAGGACTAGAAGGTTCCATTAATTTTCCAGGGACTGAAGTAAGATTAATGGACTTGTAGTTTCCTGGGTCCTCTTTTGGGCCCTTCTTGTAGATGGGTATGACTTTTGCCCTCTTCCCTTCACCAGGAGTATCCCCTGATCTCTATGACTTTTCAAAGATTATAGACAGTGGCCTATCAACAATGTCAACCACTTCTCTTAACATCCTGGGGTGGTTTCCTTCCGGAACCAAAGATTTATGTGGCTTGAGCCCTTGCAAGGAGCCACAGACCAGCCCTTCCTCCAGAGCTGGTGGATTGACACATGCATTGTTGTAGATACGTGATCCTGTGATCTGGGGTCTAGGCTACTTTGGCAAAGACAGAAACAAAATAAAGTATTGAGAAGCTCTGCTTTGTCAGCTTTATTAATAACTAGTTTCCCTACCCTGTTTAACAATTGATCGTTCCTGTGTTTCTGCTTACTGCTCACATATCTGAAGAACCTTTTCTTCTTCCTGACATCTTTGGCCACTTTCAGTTCTAGCTGAGCCTTATCCTTCCTGACTGCATCTCTCATGCCTTAGCAAGTTTATTGTAGTCCTCAATGGGTATTTATCTGCATTTGCTTGGCCAGTGTGCTGGAGTTTTTTTTGCTTTTAAGCACATCCAACAGCTGACTGTTAAGCCAGGGTGACCTGTTGCTCTGCCTTCTTTCTTTCGCTGTGTAGAAGTTGAACTGTTCTTGTGCTTCCGTGAGACTGTTCTTGAATAACTCCCAGCACTCATAACCTCCTTTGCCCTTTATGGATGCTTCCCATGGAATCCCTTGCAGATGAGCTTATCAAAGGTGGCTCTTCTAAAATAAAAAAAATGTAGAATCTTAAAATAATTTATACTGGAAGGGATCAGCATCCCGCTCCATCCTGCCATGGTCAGGGACATCTTTTTCTAGATCAGGTTGTTCAAAGCCCCATACAACCTGACCTTGAATCAATGATGGGACATCCAACAATAGCTTATCAACTGCACCACTCAGCTTGGTGTCATCTGCAAAACTGCTGATGGTGCACTCAATCCCACTGTCTATGTCATTGATGAAGATATAAAATAGTATTGGTCCCAGTATGATTTCTTGAGGGACACCACTTGTTACTTATTTTCACTTGGACATTAATCCATTGACTGTAAATCTCTGTACATGGCCATCCAGCCAGTTTCCTTATCCATCTAACAGTGCATCAACCAAACCCATATCTCTCCAATTCAGTGGTCAGAATGTTGTGTGAGATGATATCAAAGGCCTTACAGAAGTCTAGGTAGATTACGTCTGTAGCTTTTCCCTTATGCTCTGATACAGCTACTCCATTGCAGAAATCCTCCAGATTTGTCAGGCCAAAGATCCAGAGCATTTTCTACTAGTCTTCAGTGTACCTCTGTATCCAAGGCTGCCATTGGTAGTTACGCTGTTAAGTAAGTCTTCTCAGTTTGTGAGCAGTAAATCTAGCAATGTACAGTTCCTAGTCAGCATGCCCAGCATCTGCAGCAGGAATGAGTTCTCAAGGCATTCCAGAAAACTGATGAATGACTTGAGCACTGCTGTGTTGTTTTCCCACCATGTCTGTGTAATTGCAGTCACCCACGAGGACTGCAACTTAACTTCTTGTTTTGACTGGCACTAAGCACTAAGCCTGATGTTTTCATACATGTGTCATAAAGTAAAGTTTCACTCAGAGTCATAATGGTCAGTTAGAGCCCATCAATTTATGTGTGAAACAAGGGGTTTATTTCCACATCTCAGTTACTTATATTTTAATTTCATCTGTTGGTTTGGGGTTTCTTTGTTGCTATTGTCATTGGTGGTGGTTTTCGTTGTTTGTTTTTCCCCCAGGGACTCAACTTTGTTAAGTGTTTTTGCAGTTCTTTCCAGCATGGCCTTCTGCATACTTTTTAAAATAAGTTTGTACCAATAGCAGACTGTGTCCCCATTTACTCCGTTTCCCAAACTATTTATATATAAAATAAACAGAAAAAGGCCCAACACGGAACCCTGCAGAACCCCACGGATAATTCCCGTTTTTGACAGAACCGAATCATTGTTTAAAATATTTGTTCCGTTGAGTAAGAAAAAGGTATATGTATGCATTCGTCCTTACATGCAGAACTTTGTATCAAACAATGCATAAGAAAGAATGAAAGGGAGAATATTCATTTCACAGAAATCATGCCACAAGAAACCAAACAAGTTGTGATTTACCAAGTTTAGAAAAATTCATGTTATTATAGTTATATTACAATAAAAACCAATCTTACTCTAAAGTAATTAGATGAAATCCGTATGAACATCTAACAGTATTAGTCAAACAAGAAATGAATCAGTTAGTTATATATCATACCAAACGTCGCTCTTTCTATTTTCCCACTATGAAAAATGTTATTAATTTTCCAACTAATTAGAATGCATCATAATTCTGAAGTCTAGCATAAAATTTTACTTTCTCTCTACAAATTTTAATTAAACAAACAACTCAGAGCAGATTATAGCTTTGTGCAGAAAAACATTAAAAAGTGTTTGGAATAATTTCTCACAGAATGTACTTACCAAAGAATTCTGAATGCCTTAAGGCATAATGAATTGGCAAAAACATCAAATATTTTAATCTCAGAAGGATTCAATTAATGAGGAAAATATATTTTAAAACCTCATATTCAATGACTGACAGAAAAAAAGACTAACATAATTTGTGAATAGTTGTAATGAGCTCCATTCCTAGTGCAATTCAGGATATTTAGCAGATGTATTATCTGTTTAAACTCTACAGAACTTTTGCAATTGGAAGGACGTTCTCATGATGACTGTGTACTGCCACTGAAGTAACAGTACCTTGGTCTACATTGTACACACTATTATTTCAGTAGAATAGAAATGGAATTATGCTTTTCTTAATATATCCTTTTGTCTTAACCACAAAGTAAGTAAAAGCTATTCCCTACCTGATTTTAAGCATCCCATTTAGCTGCCAAAGTTAATAGCTTAGGTATTCTACACACCTTGTTGCCAGTGAAGACAGAGGAAGCAAAAAAAAAAAAACAAAACAGAGAAGAGCTGGAGAGAAAGAGGCATCTTAATGTGATTTATAAACACTTAGCTCAATGCCTAAAATTGAGGTTATGAATTCTGTCACATTTTTGTTCTTCTTTTCTTTAAAAAAAATATTGCAGTGAGACCAGGTGTAGGTCTCTGAGAATAGAGTTGAATCAAAAGCTATCTTCATTATTTAAAGAAAAAAAAATTTATAAAACCTATCTTAATTTCAGCCAGTGTTCTCCCAAGTTATACAGGATCTGTTTTGCCCTAGCAATATCCTCACCAACAGAAGCATATCAAAGGATATTAAATAGAAAATAACAGCATTGGATGTTTCAGAAAATTTTAATTTATTTGCTTTTTTAACTGCTTAAAGGATACAGAACAATGCTATTACTTAAAATGTAATACAATACAGAGATTAAGGAAAACTATCTGGTTCAGCATTTCTTGGCTAATTGCATTACAAAAATAAACTATGATACTCCCTAGTCACAATTTCTTGTGATCTTGATAAGGGCCAGTATTGGAGTGGGCACTGAGTGGAATAGCTACTAATGAACATTTATATATGTTTAATTTGGGAAGAATGTATCAGACTTGGAACACTAAATGCTGTAATTGGTCTAAATTCTGTATTTCTTTAAATGACAGACTTGAAAACACCATGCAAGAGAAAAACTGAATGCCTTTTTGTCTTAGCCACAGAGAACTGACTTGGTGAAATGAGATTAGAAATGCTAGACATTAGGGACTTAAAGTATAGCAGGCAAAGGTTTTAAAATGTGGATATTTCACTTCTACATTCAATACAGACCTTTACATTCCTCTTTTATACACAAAAGGATAAGTTAAGGGCAATGAGTTCAGTGATTTGATTTTAAGCTGCGTCTTTCATTTTACCCAAAGGGACGTTTAAACTTTGTTTTAAATATGTATTAAATCAGCCCCAAAAGCACTACTGTGAGAAGGTGTTCGCCAGCATATACATATATATATATATATATCTCAAGAAACTGGATCTGCAATAATTCAGGTATAACATTTTGCTCCAGTCTGAAACTGTCTGGGCAAAATCTAAACACAAATGCTTGACACAGGTGTAAGGAGCTGTTACTGTAGTCGATGTTTTTGTTTTCTGAAGTGCACATGTCTTAGTAGGCACCAAGCTCAGACACGCAGTCTTAGATATGCACAGAAGTCTAATACAAGACAATTTACACTTTAGATTTTTTCTTTATAGATGGATGTAAATACAAATAGACTTTTTACCCCTATCTTAAGGTTTATCACACTCAGTGGATTACTCACCAATGTTGTAGAAGGACTTCTTTTGGCTGTGGAAGCAACATTACTCAATCAACTTGTTTATTGTGGAACTTAAAGCTTTACCACTCTACACCGGGACTTTCCATCCAGCAGGACCGATTTTCCTAGATTTCTTTATGTCAGTGCTAGTAAGACAATGTATATACTGACTAGTACTGCTACTATACTGGCACCAGTGACACAAAAATAACTATCTCTGTATACTATTACAATTTTTGTGGCACTTTCTAGTTGCCAAAGGGAAATTTCTTATGTGCCCATACTGCTGAGAATAGTAGAGTTACGAAGTCTTATATCAAATGTCTCTCGGAGTGGGTTACTTCCTGTAAGGTCCCTTTTTATTTGGAAATCTTCATCAAATGTTGAGTTTGGGGCATATATGTAACACATATCATCATCTCTACTGAAAATTAACACAGAGAAATAATAGTTTCTGATCTACATTTTCCAATGTAGCTCTTAGAGCTATCTTATTTTGTTGTTTATTTTATGGTTACTGTTCTTTTACTTTGATAATTACATTTGAAAAACCTGAAGAACTATTTAAAGATTGGGAGAAGCAGGTTATGGGCTTTCACTCCTCCTCCAAATTTTTTTGCTATTTCTCCAAGTCATGTGTTCTCTGACACACTACATTTACATCCTGTCCAGAAGAAACTTTAAATACATTCATTGCTCATTTTATTATAATCTGGAATATCTACTTTAAAGTTGTTCTATGCTATTAAACTATCCATTTCTCCTTATCATGTATTTTGGAATTATTTTCATTTTAATAGATGTACATGCACTTAAACTAGCAGGAATGCACATGGCATTGAAAGCCTAGTGCTCCCTTTTGACTTCTCCACTCTTTGTTCCACCATTTGATATGACTTAGGGTTTTGGGTTTTTTGTCATTCAGAAGAAAGCCCTGTTATCTCTCTGGCACTAGTTTGACCCCATATAGTACCGTACACACACACACACACACACATACACACATATAGATATATACATACACACATATATATATATCTCACTATAGTTAACACTGGCCATTAAATAAAAGATTAAGAAGATCATTGCACACAATAGATACTGTGCTTGGCATTCATCATACAGACTGCCAAAACTTCTTTTTCAATTCCACTTATGAACTTAATGACCATCAAAAATTTCAGTGTATATGACTGATTTCCAATCCAATCCACTTTTTACTGTCTTCAGAAGGTCCAGATTGAGTTTTATGATATATGTTTTCTATTAACAATGAAATTGTATTTTTCTTACTAGTATAGTAATTATTGCTGAAATACAATTGAGACTGTTCCAAACTCTCATGTCAAGAAAGGGATTTCCGGTGAGTAATTCAGATTGGTAATAACGATTACAGAATTATCATTTGAAGAAAAGTGTTGAGCTCATCAGTTATAAATTAGGGTTAAATAGGTCCATTATAAAGGACCTTGATCAAAAACACCACTAAAGGGATAACTTTCACAGATGTTCTATGATTTTTTTATTCTTTTTTAATTATTTGAAAATTTCTACAGTGGGGAAATCTTGTTCTGGAACAGCCTCCCCTTTCTTTTTTTCAGAGGGATATCAATAAAACCAGCAGCAATAATTGTTTCTAACAGGATGAATCTGACTTCATGACCCAATAGCAACCTATCTGTCTGTTTTCTCTAAACATTGTTGAGATGCAAAGAGAGAAAAATAATGTTTAAATAATAGCATAAACCAAGAAAATTATATAGGCAAGCGGAGACTGATGCTTGTTATCTGGACCAATCCCACAGTGAGAGCAGGATCAAGTCTTCTAGATCAGACTGCTCAGGACTTTGTCCAGCTCTGTTTTGAAGCACACATCTAAAGGATTTATCTGAAGTATTTTCCTTCTGGTTTATATACCTAATTTAAAAGTTACAGATATATCTATGAGACTCAATCCTTGCCTAGTTTTTCTCTCTTTCAAAGTTCCTAATTTCTTTATAGCTTGAACTTGGCAATAGACTTCAATTAACTTTGCAACTTCAACAGGATTTCAGGGCAATCTATGAAATTAATTTTTCACAGTGCTGTGAGCCTATCCCTTCCTTATATTCATAGGCAGTAATTAATACAGCTTTCTGAGGAAGGAGATGAATAAGAACAGAACTACGAATCCAGTAGAAATTAGTTTCCCATATCTATTGCTTCCAGATTAAAAGCAGATTCCTTGAGGTGGGTATAGTTTCTCTGCATAAACTATCGCATAACACACACTGGTATTTATATTAGTGTTGAAGCCACACCATTTATGGATATTTTTCCAAGCTAATCTCAGCCTCTCAACCTCCAGGTGTATTATCAGGCTGTTCTCCCAATTCTGCAACCTCCACAGACCTTCTTTTCCCTAATATCAGACTCCACACCCAAGTGAAGAAAAGACAGAGTAGGCTAGGGTAGGGGTTTTGTTACACTCAATATCTAATTACGGACAAAAGGGAACACAGAAGATACATAAAGATAACAACACTGTTGGTCTTGTTAATATTTTCAAGGTTGAAGAGTCCTAATTATCTAGCACAGGACAACCTCAGTAACAAAATGGGAGGAACTGTTATGCAAAACAGCTGCTGTGTCCTGAGGATGTGTGTCAGGAAAACAAGGTCTTTGTGGTAGGGATCTCTCCTAGTCTAGGGTCCGCTCATCCATATGTTTGCACTTTTCCCTCTCACAGTCCCCTTCCTTCTCCCAGGCTGCCAACTGCAGCCTGGACATGGCCTCCAGCCCCACTAGCCTCTCACACACAATGGCTATGGTTTGCCAGGCAGTGACTGCATCGGGGGATGTAACCCCCTCCCCAGTGGGGCTATCCCCAGAGCTGAAGCTGGAGAAGGAGAGGCAGCAGTCACTGGCCCTGGTGCAGGGGTTAAAACGATGACAACCAGCTCAGGCCACAGCAAGTCTGAGCCCCTGCACTCCAGGGTAATGCACAGTCAGGCCTCCCCCTACTAAGGGCAGAAATCATATTTACAGGGCTACAGATTCCACTGGCAGTCCTGCCTGTGAGAACTCATTGCACGTGAAGAGGCAGATTTCTTCTGGCTGGACATTTCATAGTGCGACAGCAGTCCAGGGATGAAAGTCTTGACCGTAGAAGGAGGGGACTGAAAATTACCTCAGCATTCATCTTTCCTCAGCCTCCACTCTTTCCTTCACCTTGCCGTACTCTGTAAGAAAGAGGAATGTTGTAAGAAGTCAGTAAGAAATCAAGAAAGTTTTACCATCTCTCCACTTAATATGCTTTGAAGAAGGTTCCTTTAGCAGTCAGCTAGCAAGGGCTTTGTGAAAAAGGAGCCCGGAAGTTTATTTCTCTCATTCAGACAATTAGACCCTTTGTGGTCAAGTTTACCTACTTTTACATCCATCAACAACAGGGTTTCTCCTGCTTTCCTCCACACAGTTATTTACATCCATGCAGTAGAGATTATAAAATGCTACCTTTATTATTTTACAGCATTTTTCCTTCCTTGAAAAGGTGTAAGTGCCTATGCAAAATGCAAGGTCACTGAGAAGGCACAACGGGTATTCTGCTGAGTAATATCAAGATCGCTCTGCACCTTTTCCATAGCATGCACTTCACAGTGCACTGGTAGGTATATCAATATAAATAATAAAACTTTATGCAGCAGATAAAAAGGCAGAAGATACCTGACACTGGGTGTATTGGAATAAGTAATGAGAGGAGCAATTAGAGAGGATGGTAAAATAGAAGAGGAGTTAAATTAATTTTTTGCATCTGTCTACTATCAAGGGCTCCAGGGAAATCACTCTTCCAAGGGCACTTTGCATGGGAAATTATACTATGGCCTTAACAAAATGATAGCCTCCAAGGAGGAAGTTACAGAGCAACTTTAAAAACTTAAATGTAGTAAATCACTAAAACCAGATAATATTCATCTGAGAGTTGTGAAGGAAATTAGGTGTGAAATAGAGAAGTTACTGGCAAAGATATGAAGTGTATCATTAAAAAAGGAACTAATCTACAGGCTAAAAAGTCACTACCATGGATCTTGGCTTTGGAAAATCCTACACTTTGTATAGTTTTTTACATCATAATGCATAGGGGAACCCCTGAGTAATGTTAAGTGCTTGGGACTGAGAGTACTCTTTTATTAAAGCTGTTCTTTACCACATGCTGTACACCACATACATCACGATTAAGTTCATCATACTGTAAAGATACTGAAAATATAACCCTAAAATCAGAAAATAATCCAATAAAAATAATTCCTTTTAAAGGCTTCTGACTGTATAACCCTTAATATTGCAACACACTAAATTTTGCAAAATTACAGTGTCATCTTCTATATCAAATTTAAAAGCATTTATCTATCAGTATAAGAAAGAAAGAAATAATAACAAAGGAAAAAGCTTGTTTAAAATAAATTATTAATTAAAAAATCAAAACTACTGATCCACAGTTGAAGATGAAGAGGGATGAGGCATCTCTTGGAAACACGTGTAATTTGCTGAAAAATGTATTTCCATAGTCTTTGAAATATTCAAAAGTTCAGGCTGTATCTCCTGTATGGTTTTAGAATATGTATTATGGGGTTTTACTCCTAGTCTCCAAATGCAGTAAAATTAACCCTTTAAGCTAATAGTTTAAGAAACTGGATAATCCTCCAGGGTTTGGAGAAAGATTTAAGCTTCCTTTTCTCCATCCGCTTCTGCAGATTTGAATCCCACCTTTGTGGAAGGTTATCTTATGAGTTCATCAATATGTTTTTTTAGCATGAATCTTCCACGGTGACCGACGGTGTTGTGCTTTCTATAAACGACTTCTGTTTTCACACCCCAAATATAGCAATTTTAGACATATTCTGTCCCTTTTTTTGTCTGATGGAACATTAAAATACTTCCCAAGCATTAGTGCTTTAGCCCAAATAATTTTGAGTCTTCTGAACATATTTCACCGTGGTAGCTAAAACACTGTCCTGGCAAGTCCTACTTCAAGGTCCCTCAACCAGAAAAGGGATTTGAGGACAAAAGCAGGATTCAATCTGAGATTAAAACCCCCTCATACACTGAAATTGCATTGTTTTGTCCTGGTTTTAAGATAAACCAGTTTGGTTTGCGTTGATGGACACAGAAGCGAGCCAATCACAACATTCCTCCCCCCCCACCACCCACCCCAGCACGTCACTCATCTGACTGCCTGTGGAACTTTTTGGCAGGACGGTGTTTCTTTAAGAGCCGGGTGCACAGGAAGAACCGCGCGAGTGTGCCTTCTGCCCGCCGTCTCAGACGGGCCGCTGACCCATCCTCTCCTCCTTCTGGCCCAGTGCCTTGGGGACCTGGAGTCTCTGCCCAGGCTGAGGGATGCTGCTGCCTCTTTCCTGTGTGCAGGTTCAATCCGTAGTGCCGATGTGCACGTATCCCAGAGACACACACACAGACACAGAGACACAGGCACTGACATACAAATACACATACACACAGAGGACATTGACATGGCTGGTCACACAGATTGCCACAGACAAGGAACTGCCTTCAACAGCATCTGCACACATAAACACAGACAGCCAAGTTCCCTTCTCCTCTTGGGTTGGCCGAGACAGAAGATCACTAGTGCAGGCACACACACAACACACCAGGTTCACAAGCACACACACATTCACAGATCCCCCATGTCCACCCGGCACCCCTGCCCAGTCCCTAGCCCCTTGTACCTGGCCCACACATCCTCTACTCACCAGCTGGTACATCTTGGTACTCACTAGCAAACACAGCACTCAAGTCTTCCTGAGCATACCAGCACAGACCCTTGTCTGTTACCCTAGCTTGACCAAAGTTGTTCTTTCATGTCACACCTTTAATTTCTTGCTAGACCATTAATTACTGTAACTGACAGGGTTTGTTTCCTCTTTTTCTCTGTGTTTGTTTTGTCAGGTCTGTGTCTGTATATCTTGTTTCTGTTTTCCCCCTTTTTCCTGTAGTTCCCCAACTAACTAGACCCCTGATCAGATAACCTCTCTGGAAGAAACATTCTCACTCTCTCACACACCCGCATGAATCAGTCTGGTTTTCACCACCACCTCTCTTTCCATCTGTTGGTCAGGTTTATGTCCTTTTCTGTGGCTTCCTCCCTTTACTATTTTCCTTTCATACACAAAGCTCCTTCACCTGTTAACCTCAAAGGAGCAGACACTATCACATACCCTTAGAAACAGCAATGCAAATAATAAGCTCCAGAATACTAAGCATGTCATTAGGTAGGTCAACACAGAGCACTTGACCATTAGATACTCCAACACAGGCATATAGATCAAATCAGGGACCATGCAGGATTGTTAGGAGGGCTAATAGAGATTCAAAGCTGAATTTAGTTTTGGACAGGAGAGTTAATTTTCTTCATAGTACCTTGTATCATTCTATGTTTTGGATTTCTGATGAAAACAGGTAACACAGGGATGTTTTAACTACTGCTGAACAGTGCTTGCACAGCATCAAAGCTGTCTCTGTTTCTCACTCTGCCTTATTCTGCCAGCAAGTAGATGGAGTGGGCAAGAGGGCAGGCATCTAATCAAAGGGATATTCCATACAACATGACAAAGTGCTCAGCAACAAAAACTCAGAGGAAGAAGGATGAGAGGGGGGATAGGACCTGGTGAGATGCATCCCAGAGTCCCGAGGGAATTGACCAATATAGTTGCCAAGCCACTCTCCATGAGATTTGAAAAGTCCTGGCAGTCAGCTGAAGTCCCTGGTGACTGGAAAAAGGGAAACTTTGCACTCATTTTTCAAAAGGGTAGAAAAGAGGACCCTGGGAATTACCAACCTGTCAGCTTCTCATCTGTGCCTGGTAAGATCATGGAACAGATCCTCCTAGAAGCTGAGTTAAGGCACATGGAGGGCAGGGAGGTGATTCAAGACAGCCAGGATGGCTTCCCCAAGGGCAAGTCCTGCCTGACCAAGCTGGTGGCTTTCTATGATGAAGTGACTGCATTGGTGGTAAGCAGAAGAGCTATGGATGTCATCTTTCTGGAATTCTGTAATGTGTTTGACATGGTCCTCCCCAAAATCATTCTATCTAAATTGAAGAGAGATGTATTTGATGGGTGGACAGTTCAATGGGTAACAAATTGGTTGGATGGTCACATCCAGAGGGTAGTAGTAAATGGCTTGATGTCCAGACGGAGATCAGTGACAAGGGGTGTCCCTCAGGGGTCTGTACTGGGATCGGTGCTGTTTGGTATCTTCATCAAAAGACAGCAGGATGGATCAAGTGCACACTTGGAAAGTTTGCAGATGACACCAAGCTGACTGGTGTAGTTGACACACTTGAGGGAAGGGATGCCATCCAGAGGGACCTAGACAATCTGGAGAAGTGGACCCTTGTGAACCTCATGAGGTTCAACAAAGCCAAGTTCAAGGTCCTTCAGCTGGACTGGGTCAATCCTCAGTATCAATACAGGCTGGGGGATGATGGGATTGAGAGCAGCCCTGTGGAAAATTACTTGAGGGTACTGGTGGATGAAAGGCTGAACACGAGCCAAGAATGTGTGCTCACAGAACAGAAAGCCAATGGTATCCTGAGCTGAATCAAAAGAAGTGTGGCCAGCAGGTCAAGGGAGGCGATTCTGCCCCTCTGCTCTGGTGAGACCTCACCTGGAGTACTGCATCCAGCTCTGGAGTCCTCAGCACAAAAAGGACATGAACCTGTTGGAGCAAGTCCAGAGGAAGATCACAAAAATGATCAGAGGAACAGAGCTCCTCTGCTATGACGACAGGCTGAGAGAGTTGAGGTTTTTCAGCCTGGAGATGAGAAGGCTTCGGGCAGACATTATTGTGGCACTCAGTACTTAAAGGGGGCATATATGAGGGGTGGGGACAGTCTTTTCAGCAAAGCCCGTTGCAACAGGACAAGGGGTAATGGTTTTAAACTAAAAGAGGGGAGATTTAGACAAGATAAAAGGAAGAAATTTTTGACAATGAAGGTGTTGAAACACTGGCACAGTTGTCCAGAGAGGTGATAGATGCCCCATCCCTGGAAACATTCAAGGTCAGACTGGACAGGGCTCTGGGCAATCAGATCTAGTTGAAGATGTCCCTGCTCACTGTAGAGGAGGTTGGACTACATGACCTTTGAAGGTCTTTTCCAACCCAAACCATTCTATGATTCTATGACATTTGGAGTTACGGTGTTTATCTTCCCAAATCACCACTACACATGATGAAGCTTTACTGGAAATGGCTAAACATCTGCCTTCTGGTGGGAAGTACTGAATGAATACCTTATTTTCCTTTTTTTGTATGTGCAGCTTTTACTTTCCTTATTAAATTGTTTTTATCTCAACCCACGAGTTTTCTCACTTTCAACCTTCTGATTCTCTCCCCTATACTTCTGAGGAAGTGAGAACAAGTGGCTGTGTGGGATTTAGCTAAAAGCCAGGGTTAGACCTTGGCAGAAGCCTAGCAGGAATATGTTGAGAATGTAAAGCTATTTCAAGACACTGTAATTTTTTTTTTTTTTTTTTTTGCCAGTATCGCTTACCTTAGCCAGGGAAAATTGCAGCCTAAGACTTAGTTTGTTGTGGATAAATTATGGAATGTTCTCAAGTTGAATTGTCAAGAGAAGAGTTTTTAAAACAAATTACTATGACAAGTAACAATAAAACAGTAGGGACACATGATTTTAGAAAGGCCTCTAGCAGTGATTCTAGGAAGTGCAGATGAATAACTAAATCTTCTACAAGGCAGCATAACACATGCCATAACAAAGAACAGTATTAGTAGATGCATGAATAAACATCATATAATGTGAAGATCAATAAAGCCTTGGTGAAGGAAAGTCATGCTTTATGAATCTATTAATGTTGTTGAAGAAGTAAATTATAATATTTATCAATCAATATTTAATAACTACATTTTTAAAAAAGAAAGATTACCTCATTATAGGGGATTAACCTGTTTAATGAGGAATGATTACTGAACAGATTCATGATTGGTTAAGAGGAATATAGAGGGCTGTATAGATGAATAACGCACAATGCTGAGAAGTTACCATTCACTCATGAATCATTTGAAAATTATATAAAAGATGAAAGTTTATGACTGTTACAAAGCCTTTCAGTATAGAACATCTGAAGGTACCTATGAAGAAGTGTATAACAATCCCATCACACCGGCGTAACGAGGTGATAAAATGTCTGGTGATATTTAGAGTTGGCCTAAAGCCATTTATATGAGGAAAAAACAATTCCAATTATACATACATGATGAACTGAAAATGAGCTGAATGACTTAGTAACATTCAGACATGAGTTCTTCTGTCCATTATGGATAGGTGTCTCAGGGTCAAAATTCACAAGTAGTCCAAAAAGCAAGTGGACGTTCAGAAATTACTACAAAGGAAATGGGAATTAAAACTTAGCATGTCATTATGTCATTGGATAGTTTGATGCTGTGGATCTTTGGTAGGGGGTATAGTTTATGTTACTACCTCTCAGAAAGGATGTAATTGAAATAAAAGAGGTAAGGAGAAAAACATAAGGATGGTGAAAAAAGAAAGAGTTCCTATATGGCAAAATAAGCTGTAGCCCAGTAAATACAGTTTCTGATTTTAGCAGGGGGAGGCTTAACTGTGCTTTTTCCTGGCAATTCAGACTTGCTATAGCCTGAGCTGGTTGTCACTGTTTTAACGCCTGCACTAGGGCCAGTAACTGCTGCCACCCCTGCTTCAGCTTCAGCTCTGGGGATGGCCCCGCTAGAGATTGGATGACACCTCCCAACACAGTCACTGACTGACAAAATATAGCCCTTTGTGTGCCTGGGGCTGGGACCCACTGCCAGACTGCAAGTGGAAGAAGGAAGGGGTCTGTCTCCTTGGTCTCCTTGTTGAGGTGTGATATGTTGCCCTTGGTTGCCTGACAGATCCCCACACAAACACGCACTCACTCTCCCTCCTCAACAGGACAGTTTGAGAAGATAAGATGGAAAAGCTTGTAGGTCAAGCTAAAGACAGGGAGATCACTCATCATCTACTGTCACAGACAAAACATACTCAACTTGGGGGAAATTAATTTAATTTCTGTCCTATTACCAATATGTGTATAAAATGGTACTTCACATTCTTCTGAAACTAAAACTTACATCAAAATATTTTGGTAGGCTGTTTCATCCAGACAAAGTTGTTTTCAGTTGGATGCAGATTCAGTGTTTAGACAGTTATTCAACTTTTGCACCAGAAAGCCAGGTGGTCCCCCAAACTTACATAAAAGAACAACACATTATTTTTTAACAAAAACATATATATATGGAAAACAAATTTTGTCTAACACAAAAAAGCATGTAGCATCAGTCCTGTAAATTATATATGTTAGGTTCTGATAGAAAAAAGGAAATATAAATCACTACTAACTTACAGAAATAGAAGTCCTGTCAGGTTTTTATGGACTACATAATTATACTCTGGTGTCTTATTAACATACCTTCCAACATTAAGTAGTTGCAAAGAATTAGATTTGGGGAGAAAATGAGATAATATAAATGTCCTTGACTTCATTGTATGTCACACATTACAGATCTCTATTCAATTTACCTTCAAAATTGACATAGAATTGGATGGCTTGATTCCATCTGTTGTTTGTTTTTTAACTGAAAAATAAAAATATAAACTACGCAAGAGGGATATGGACCTGGACTTATGCCTACACATATGCCATATGTGTATGTGTAATGAATTAAGTGTGTGTTTGTTACAGTCACTCTATGGAGGTTCAAACTAGATACAGCAAATTCGTTTAACCTGGTTTTGATTATATCAGGAAGACAGAGACAGGCTCTTCGCAGTGGTGTGTGGTAGGAAGATGACAGACAATGGACATAAATTGAAAAGAGAGAGGTTCTGGTTGGATATAAAGAAGATCATTTTCTCTGTGAGGACAGCCCAACAATGGAGCAGGTTGCTCATAGAGACCATGCAATCTCTATCTGTGGTTTTCAAGACCTAACTGTATAAAGCCTTGAGCAACCTGATCTGACCCCATAGCTGACCCTCTTTGAGCAGGAGGTTGGAGTAGAGATGTCTGGAAGTCCCATACAACCTGAATTATTCTATGATCCAATTCTATGATTATACTTAAAGTTAACATTACTTTTTGTGTATTTATTTGTTTAGCTTTAGTTCAAATGGCTAGAGATGAGGCTTTGATGCTAAAGGTTCCAGACCAAATGCCTTATCCTGGTTTGAGCTAGAACAGAGGAAATTCCATTCAGTTATTTTACTTTTCAGCTGTCTCCTAAGACACCGCACTTCCTGAAGTTAACAGCATATTTTTATCTGCTTCTAGAGGTGGTAGTGATTGATATTTATAGTTATTACTATGGGATGGTGTGCAGAAAGGCTCTTGTTTATACTTGCTCCTGTAGAAACCAAGGTCACTGCTAAATCCTGTGTGCCATGTTGGAGTGCAGTAAATGAAAGGGTTGTAAGTAAGTAAAAAGTTCGCACTTACAGAGAGAAGCAGACAGAAGAGGTGACCAGAATCTGTCAAACAAAATATTCCATTCCATGTTTGTCATATTCAGTATAAAGCTGAGGGATCGCAAGGGTCAAGCCCTCTTCTGACCGACATCTGAGGAGGACTCTGTCCATTCTTCTGCCTTTGATCTCAATCTGTGCATTCCTGAATCCAGCTCCCAAAATCGGCTCCTGAATCCAGTTCTCATCTGCTGCTAAGTCCAGTCTGAACTCTGGTGGAGTTCTGTAGTGCTTTTGTATTTGTATGTATTTTATTATTTTCTTATGAACATTATTATATTTTCTTTTTATTGTTACTGTTTCATTAAAGCTGGTTTTATTTTTTTTTTCCAACGTGTAACTGTCTCTCCCTTACTCCTTTTCTGTTCCTCTTCTGGGAAGGGTGAGAGGTTAATAGAGAGCATCTGTCATTCATTTAGTAGCCAGCCTAGTCTTAACCCTTGACATGCCTAAAGATAATTTTGCTTATACAAGCCCTTTTTTCCCACATGTATTATGCCTTCATGTGCTTGACAAGATTATATACAGATAGGTGTTCACATTAACCGTGGTCATTAATGAGCCTCTTCTGATGACAAATTTTGCTAATAAAATTGGAAAACTATTTCTGTGTCCCACCTGGAAATGACGTTGGAACAGAAGTAGAAAGTTGTTGGAAGATAAGTGATATTAAATGTAAATGGTACAGCGGCTCAGAATTCTTATACCACTTGCAAGCTTGCAATGTCTAGATAAATAAGAAATAATAGTAAATTTAAAAAAAGGTTTCTTATGTGTGAAATTTAAAGATAATTTTCTGCTCAGTTCATTATGTTTATTAACTCTCATCTATGATTGATCTTGTTTTTCTCTTAAATTCTTTTCCCTTATTTATTTATAAAGGTAGGAATTGTATTTTGAATTATTCCTGAAAACAGATTAAAACATAGTGCTGTCTGGGTATTTTTTTCTGTTGTTATAGTTTTAGATAAGTGCACAGTTAGAACCTGCAACAAAAGAAAAATTTCTGAGTTTTCCAACAAACACACCTTGGCATTCATATGAATCCATTGATGCGTCAGATATGTTAAAACTGACAAAATGAAATCTGAAAAGCCATATTTTTCAAAGAGTTATTCCAGTCATACCACCTGTTCTATATGATTTTGCAAATATAGGCCCTCAAAAATCCATGCTGTTGTATAAAACTCTTGGTGCAATTATATAAGAAGTTACTAGAAAGGAGACCAGATTTTTAGAGCTAAAATCTAATTTCATAATGCTATTATTTCTCTGAATTTTTTGTGTACCTCATAATTCTCTCTTTAACAACCCTATTGGGTACATTCATCTCAACAGCTCTCTAAAGAAGCTTTCCCAAATACTTAGTTTGTACACACGCATTATATATTTGGTGTACTATTGATTTATTTATCTCCTGTATCTTTTGCATTTAATAGATAGAAACCAGTGCTTACCAGTTTCCCTGAATTTTCCTGAATACTACATCTTTTATATTTTATACTATTCCATATATTATTCCATATAGTATTATATTTTTCCAAAAGTTCCAAAGAGTGTGTCTGAGATATGAGAACTGAAAGTGATGTTATAACTGTAGTATTGAGTTGAATTGTCTGGTTCTTGATAATTCCATCATAAGTGTGCAAAAAGTTCTAGGACCATCACCTCCAAAGAATAAATATTTTAGGAGTTGTACAGAATACAGGAAAGAGAGGGCTTTTCTGTTTCCTCCTTTTTATAAAGGCATTTCCATAGGCTCAAAGTAAATGTAAAACAGTCCGCAAATCAACAAAGTAGTACTTTCTGTTTACTTTTCCCTTCTTTGAGGTGTTCAGGTGTGCAGTAAACTGGAGAATTATCCCCAGAGTTCCTAACCTGTAAAGCTTACAGTTTAATGATGCAGTTTCACAAAGGATTAAAGATCCATGAAGAGCTACGTGGTTTTTTTCTTTGAAATTATTTCTGAGTGCTATCATGCACTTTTACACTGTAACTTGAATAATCAGCTTCTTTAAAGAAGAAATTTTGTGTAACATAAACTGAACAGGTCAATATTATAGTCCTCTTGCACAACTAAATAAATACTACAGATCCTTATCTATTGGTGACCTCTACCTAAGAGACCTGTCCCATAGTGCTAGCTGTAAATCCTGATACAAAGATATTCCGGGACTATGAACTGTCCCAGGGAAAAGGGGCTGAAGAGGTTTTTTCTCATCCTTTGATTTGCAGGCTGAGAGATTTAATTAATAAAATTTGCATCTATACTTTTTTTGCTGCTGGTTGGCTATCATTTGCAAATTAAGAGATCATTGTTGAAAGTGTTGGGGACTCTGGAGCTTTTTGAGAGGGATTTTTATGTTAAGTAACACCTAAAAATATATAAATGAAAATATTTCATATTTCCTTCTCTCATACTATTCTTTCCTTTCTTGTGTGTCTCAGAATGCAACAGTTATTTTGCATGATCATGCTACAAAGAATAAATACATGAAAAAAATAAAACAACAAAACACAGCTTTTCCGTATTTTTTCCCAGTAGGCATTCTAATTGATTTCATGAGGCACTAATTAAAAATAAGCCTTTTTCCAGGATCAGATATGTACCTTTTGTTAATATTCTTAGCAGAGTAATGGATAGTTATGCTCTTGTAAGTCCCCTTTCAGCTGACATTTAAAGTAGAGGCAATTCCTATTTGTGTCAACTGCGATTGCCAGCCATGTGGGAATAAATGAGTGACACATGTTATTAGGCAGAATGAGTATGCTGCTGCTAATGCTTGTAAGCTCAGTGCAGAGCCTTTTCTTGGTGAATACAGAAAGCAATTTCTTATCAGCATTCAGTATACATCAGAGAAAACAAGTCATTATGAAAAGTAGCTGCATTGAGTTTCACCTACTAAAGACAGCTGAGTCCATTAGCTTTTGGGATACCAGTAGAGTAGTCATGAAGATATCTATGATGTTTGAAAATATATCTCATTTTCAAGCATTTATATTAATGAGTTATAGAGAATATCTGTTTAGTCTGTACATCCTACGTAGGAATGATAGGGTATCATAACCTTAAATACAGATGGTTTGGAACCCTAGAATATTGATAGGATAAAGAGTGTTTTATCTATCAGAAAATCAGAAAGGCGTTATAATTATCTTTTTCCTTTTGTAGATCAGGCAAATAAAAATGGAGCCGTGGGTTGACTTCTAAGATAGGGCTGATCCTTTCTGTACAAAGGAGTAACAATTTTCAAATTTTTTTGCTACAGCTTGCGTGTCTGTACACCAGATCCAATAACACTTTACAGGTAGCACTCTCACCACGCTACTGTAAAGCCTGCTTCCTAAAACACAATAATCATCAATAGGCTGAATGCCAATGACCTGTGTTTAATGGGGACGATCCCATAGAGCTTACACAAGATACTGGTGCCATGAGGAGCAATGGGAGGAGAAGACAACATATGTTCTGTCCTAACTGTCAGAACTGGGCAAAGCTGATTGAGGTACGTTTTGTATCATGTACCAATGGTCTTTTGTGAGGTCGTTGACAAGAATGTAGCACCAAGATCTTACAGGTTCTTCTCCACAACCTCTGTTGTGGCTGTGTGAGCCAGGCTCTACACACAAGGCTTAGTGGATATAGTACAACCTTTTCCAGGAAATGAAACATGGAAGGAAATTTATTATGAAAAGCTTACTTAGCAACATTATGAGAGCATGGCAGGTTTTTTTGAAAACAAGTTTGGATTTTTTTCCTACCTGTCTTTAACTAGAGCTAGAGAAAATTATGACCAACAGCACACAAATTGTCACTAGATAATGATCAGATTAATTCAACTAGAAGAAGTTACAGTTTATCATGTTTCTTTTATGCCTGTGTTAGATTCATAGATCAGTGTATCAATAGACAGATAATATATCACTGAATGATGGAAAGTTTGGCAGGAAGCAAGACTAGGAGAAAATTAAATGACAATTTATAAGTATTAGAGGTACTGATTTTAGTTTATAGAAGGGAGGCAGATTATTACTATTGAAGTCAGGTAGGAGTTTATCTTCTTCCTTTCAAATTTCATAAGAAAACAGTACAGTACCATTTTTTTTTTCCAAGTAAATACGATTTTTCTTTTAGAGGGTCACACCTGTGTGTTGCCCCAGCAGTGCAGGGGTTCAGCCTCACTGTTGCCTGATCTGGGTGTCACTGGTCTAACCCCTGCCCTGGGGCCAGTGACTGCTACCTCCCCTGCTCCAGCTTCAGCTCTGGGGTTAACAGAGGGGTGACACACCTCCCCACCACAGTCACTGCCTGACAAAGCATAGCCCTTTGTATGCATGGGGCTAGGAGGTTTCAGAGGTGACACATATGACAAAATGAGAAGATGTTAGGAAGAGATCTTTTTGTTTAGTTTGGTTTGGGTTTGGTATAACAGTTTTAACTCGTGTATACTTGAGACTTGTTTGCACTAATTCATTTGGACTGTGAGTGTTAGTGTTACTAACCTGATCAGCAGTATCTGTTTACTGTATTTTGATGAGACTATTAAAACATTAATTGGACTAAGAAAAAATTCTTAGCTCCATTTATATGATTTTTTTCTCCCCCTTTTGCCCATAGCAAGTTGCAAGTACGATGCATCCCATAAAACTGAAAGCCATGAAAGAAAAAGAAAATATTAAGAAATGCACTTCGGCTATTGTTATATTGGTATCGTTCTAGCTATTGTCAACATATGTTTAGAGGAAATAAGAAACAGAGTAGAAGAATGTTAAAATTCTTCATAACAGCAATGTTCTCCAGATGGTTTTGTTAGCATGAGATCACTGTTAGAGTGCAAATTATCCTTCATCTATCTACTATAATACTGATTTATGGTCAGATCAAATGTTTAATCCAACATGGACTTCATATTTATATTTTATATATTTGATTCTTTTTTTCTTTCTGGCTGAGGATTTTCTCTATTTTTCAGTTTCAGTATTTAGTCAAAGAAAAGCGCAAATGTAAGCAGCCAGCATCTGCAAATGTATCATGGTATTCTCTGCCGTAGACAGGAGGCATGATTCAGTGGGGCATTACCTGTATTAGTAAGAGTTGACACAAACTACTGATTCGCACTCATTTTATACTCCCTGTTGAAAAGCTATTATGAAACTTCCTACCTCAGCCGTTCTCAATGCATCATAACAAATATATTTAGCTACCTATGACAACAGTAACTAGGGAGTTAGTGTGAGCAAGTCCTTGCTTTTCTCCCAACTTACTAAGCAATAAAATAACTTCATGAAGACCAAGATATCATAAAGGTTACATGAAAACACAGGGCCCAATCAAATATGAATTTTGTTTTATTGAATTATTTTGAATTATTTTCCCATTATTTGCTATATCAGACAATGCATATGCAAATTTACACTGTTATTTTGTTAAATACTACTGCTTAAACATTCAAATGTATTAATTTTTACTGAGAAAGTTTGTAACCTCAAAAACCTGAGTTTTCTTCATTCTGCTGAATGAATTTTTCCCAACCTAGACAACTGTATTCATTCAAAACATATAATGTAAGTAAAATGGTAGTTAACTGCATCTACAGACCAGTCTAAAGATAATTAAAAATTATTATACATTGTTTACTAAGGTACTAAATAGGAAATTCTTTCCACTTTTTTTTTTCTCTAAAATAAGTATTGGTCTTGCACCTCAGGTCTTTTGAATAGTGCTATAAAATGATCTTTTAGTGAAAATTCTATAATTAGGTTGCACAAATTAGGTTATTATTCATTTCCTTTTTTGCCATTAGAAGCACTGTTACAACAAAACACTACTAGTACAGGCAGAGAATCTCAAAATTTAGACTTTCTTTCCTTAATGTCTTATAACCTGGATCTCTTGAAGTACCTCTTTTGCGTGCTATAGTATGCCTTATAGAAAAAGAAAAATTATAATCAACAGAAAAGCCTATGAAAATATGCTTTAGTTCTTACCTTCAACAAAATAGATGAAGTAACTATACTGATATTACTGGTTACTACTTGGAAATTGTGACGCCACACTGTGCAAACACATCAGAATCCGACCAGGCTGTTAGTCATCATGTTCACATTGCATGTGTTCTCCAGTTCAGATTTTCAAAGTTTTTCAAAGGAGACAGTCAATATTCTGTAAATTATACCAAATTGTGTAACAGAGGCATACTCAGTTCTGAGATGAAGGAGCATGGTGCATACTGCTACTGGAAATGAAACAAACAGCTGTTTAATGAGGGCTTATTTTGAAGCACCTGTTCTGAATCCTCAAAGTAAATAGAAAAATTGGGCTAATAGTTTTGTTTATCAGAAACTTCCCAGTTGTTTTGGTCTGTTCTGAAGATAATGAACCTCCAAGGGCTGATGGGACTGTAAGGCATGATAGCACAGCTACGAAGTATATGTTTTAAAAAAAAATGGAAAAAAAAGTCTTATTTATTTTAAGATTTCTTTTGGTTTAGATCACCTCCCACATTAAGCATTTTACTTGAAAATGATTTCAGAATTAATATACTTTGATAGAAGATAATAGTTATTTGCAAGTAATTCTACCAACTATACTCCCATAAATTAGGTACAGTAAATACAACAACAAAACCGGTAATTACTGGCTTTGATTTAAAGAGCCAAAAGCAATTGGAATCTTTCTCCCTGGGTTAAATAATCCTACTTTGTCTGTTAATGAGCACCTGATGTCTATCAGCTACCACAGTTCACACTGTAAAGCCAGAAAAAAGAGGACTAACAAAACTGAACTTTCCAGCAAGACCTCCACAGTCTGAGTGTAGTTCTTCTTCACTTCTGTCTATGAACAAGGAGAGTCACTGCAGGCCTGCAAAAGTTGATCTAAGAAATCATCCAGCAGTTGCATGTCTCTGACATATTTCTAAGCAGATCAGCGACATTGCTGTCTTTGCCTTGGCTGCAGAGAAGGCAGACCAATGCTACCTCTACTGCATGCCGTGATGTTCCTGCCAACAGCCTTTTGCACCGAAGTGTTGTTCTTCCAGGTAAGAGCTTGGTGGAAAGATCCAATGAAAGCCACAAACACCGAAGTGTAGGCAGATTCATAAAATTATTTTACCTTTTTTCTATCCCTAATGTGGAAAAGCTGTTGAAGTTAAACAATGCATGTCAACTATTCCAGGTTCTTTAATTTGGAGATGAACTCTTCAATTCCCAGTAAATTTATTTTTAATAGGGTATAACCTGTACTGCAGGGATCCCATATTACTTAGACAGTTTCCTTGGTTGAATAACATGAAAGTTTTTGTGAAGATGTAATTCAATTGTTGTTTGTTTGCTTTTACAGAATTTACTGAAATTTAATGGCTAAAATGCAAACAAAATGTTGATGCAACTAGTGCAAACTGAGGTGTGACTTTAAGAAAGCATTGATGTCCAGGACAGTTTTCCACTTTCCATTACCTTGAATCAGGCCCCAGATGGACACTTAGAATTAGATTTCAGAAGTGTGTTTTTGCTTGGCATAACTTTTTTCCCTTTAACCTTAACAGTCCTATACATTTTAGCTTGATGGGAATATATGTGAGCTCTTAAGTACTTTTGAAAATATTTTAAAATTAATACAGTTGCTTTAAAACTCATTCTCTTTCAAATGCTGAGGAATAATTCCTGTTTTCACAGCAGATATGTCTGATTCCTTTTATAACTTCAAGCAATATAGTAGCAAGAATTATTTTCTACACAAAAATATCTCACTTAATGATGGGTGACTCATATTCATTCCAAAAAAACACAGTAATTGTTTGTAGGAATTAATGTCACTTTGAGCTGTTGTATGTAGTCACCTACCATCACTAAATTTAGAAACAAAACAAAAATCCCAAATGTTAACTTTTTTCCCCTTTGGATCAGATGTTACATAATAATGTAGGATTCAAGAATATACATGTATGCTGATTTTCAGGAAGATTATATGCAGTGTACTTGCTGAAACAGTCTTACGATAATTAAGTTATTGAGCTTTTCTGTTTTAATAGAATTTCATCATTCATTACAGGGCTATTAGGAAGGGAAAAAATAAAGAGGAAACAGAAATAACTATTTTAAAAAGAGAATGTAAAACAAAAATAGCAAATTAATATTTTTCTAGATTTCCTCTTTTTCTATCCTATATTCCTATTCCTCTTTCCTTTTATCTAATATTTTTCTTGTAGAAGATCAAGAGAAGACTATAAAAATCTAAGAAAATAAAAAAATATAATTTTTGAAAAAATTATGTTAGTTTTCTTTATATTTTCATTTGTTTACTTTCCGTTGTTTGGTCCCCCCTCCCCCCCCCCCCCCCCCGTTTCTTTTCTCTTGAATCTCTCTAAAAATATTCAAAATGTCTTCTGGAAAAGCAGTTAGAATTGATTATTCAACTTCATTCAGGATCTTTCATGCTTATTTTCTTAATAAAGAAAAAGAGTCACAATTGATGCACATATTTTCCTTGAAAAATTGTTTTAAATAATATATGAAATCATAAAGGTCTGTGCATTAGTTACCATCTGAGTGACAAACCTCAGAATATATAGTGCCCCGAATAGGAAACTCTAAACAAAATGTGATAGGGTATTTTTTCAAAGATAATAAATAAACACAACTAACAAAACTGCATTTACTCTTTCATTGCTCTTTTATATTTTTCCTGTTGCTATTTACATGTATTTTTTCTGTGTATAACACAAGCCAGCTGTTAAAACAGAGATGAACATATGTGGAGACCAACTATCCTTTTTTAAATCGCTTGAAGGAAAGCAGTATTGAAGATACAGTAAAAATTACAAATATTACAGTGTAAATCTTTTGATTGTGCATTTAAAACACCTGGGTGAGGGAAATCGGGGGGTGAGAAGCATTTCCAGCAGGGTCCTCTAGCAGTAATATACTTTTCCAATAACAAGTTCCTATTCAGTAACCTCTCTCTAAGGGAAAAACAGGTTTTACAATGTGCTGGGAATGTCATTCGATGCCATTCTGATTGATTGTCCTTTTTGCTCTTTGAGTTCAAAAGTTTGATAACATTAATTATTTAAAGCTCTGAAGTCCACAGAGAACTATTATAACCCTTTGCTGTTATTTTAAATGTACAGAACAAATGACAGTGGAAGTAATTGGAAAATCTGAGGCTCAGAAAGGTTAAGTGACTTTCATCAGGTCACAGTGAGGATCTTTTTGACCTCTTGGCTTGAAGAGCCATATTTAGTTCCTTCTCCAGCTTAATCCAATTAGTAGTTTAATCACCTGTTCAGCTAAAAGAACAATTATTTGCAGCCATCTGCTTTTATCACATAGTAGTTGAACCTGCCTTATATGCTATGTGGAAAAAAGACATGAAGTTAGATGCACGTTTCCTTTTGCGGTGCCCAGAAATTAAGGGAATGATAGTGCTTTTCTGCAGAAGAATGAATCATGGTGGTGCACTTGTATTTTACTGTGCCTGTCCTAGGCAAGTGCCTCAGCCTCCATACAATCTTCAGAAAGAGTCCTGAGTTCCTGGATAATTTCTCTTTTACACTTCAGCAGCTATAGCTATGGACGTTAAAATAAACTGCTTTTTGTTGGCCCTAAAATAAATGTGCTGTAGCAGTTGGCAGATCTTTGCTTTAAATATACCATAATGCAAGGTTGTCAAAACATGGTGCTTCAATGATCATGTATTAAATACAACAATAAAGTGGGTAGTTCTAGGAATGCATTTATTCCACGTGATTGGGCATATTGCCTACTGAGTTGCGGCTTTTCTGCATTTTCCAAACGCTGTCAAGAGACTACAATCAGGCTGGTAGAGGGAAACTTGCTGTTACTAAGTATTGTAGTACTGCTTTGTTGTGGTACTAACTTGAACACCAGTTGCACTACTGGTTTCAACTTATTTTCAAGTCATATCTCTGGCTCCAGTACAGAGTTCATGAAAAAGACATCATCAGCAACACAGTTTTCTTTATGACTGAGGATGCTGCAACTTTGGAGTAGCATAAGAAAGAAGAAAAAGAATACGTAAAAGAGTTGAGCTGAGCTCACACAGGACAAAACTTCTGCCTTTGAAGACGAACCTAACTGTTTTAAGTAAGAGTTAGATGTCTGTATGAAAATTCCTCGTAAAAACATGCAGGTATTTGAAAGAGTCCTTAGAATCCAAACCACGTTGTAGTTCTAGAATCACAGAATGATTTGGGTTGGAAGGGACCTTTAAAGATCGTCTAGCCAAACCTCACAGCCGTGGGCAGGGACATAATTCACCTTTATTAAATCATATTAAATCATTATTAAATATTAGTAATTTGCATGTTCACAACCCAAATAAGGAATTTTCAAGTCTAGGAGCAAGAGAAAATAGAATATACTCAAAATACAGCTTTTCTCGCCAAGGATTCAATTACATCTGGAACCTGCCTAACCACCATCGAAGAAAGTAACTGAAAGCAGATGACGTGTGCAACTGCAGTCAGTTGCTAGACAGCTAACACAACTAGAGCGTAGGAAGGCAGCAATTAGGATGTGCTTTTGCAAAGTAAAATTACATTGTAAGATTGATATTTCCCAATGTTTTTCAAAGGACAGCCTAGCAATTTTGTGATGTTTGTCTGCAGTCACTTGGAACTGCTGAAGTTAGTCTTAAGTAAAGGATACACTACCAACTGATCATTAGTAACATCACTTAGACTGCTTAATCAATGGTTTCATTTTTCTTTTTTTTTTTCTTTTTCCTGGGAAAACGTTGCTTTCAACAGCATAGTGTAATGAATATTCAAACACTTGAGTAATTTTCTGGTTCAGTAATCATGGATTATTACATAGAGGAGAGGAAAGCATGATAAAATGACATGGCAAGCAATGAACAATAAGTGTCACTGAAAGTCAACATTGTTTCGTCATTGCATAAAGTGCTCCAGATATTCCCATTTTCTTTATGTCACATGGCACATCTTTATGTCACAATGGTTTGATACCATGCTAGTGTGACTTTAGGATGATTCCAATATAGGGAAGTGGCTTGAAATACATACACTGGCTGAGATATCTGTTCCTCTGCAGTTAGATCTTTGTCATGACTTTGGGGCACAAAGAGATTTCTTCTGAAATTTAGAAATTACGGCCTGCTCGCTGGCTGCTAAGACCATTGCAAACCAGCTTAAATAAAGTATATTACGAATATTATAGTTTAGACTGCAACCAGTGCAACAAAAAAGGCTGAGAGAAGAAACTTCTTGCATCCATACCACAGATGTTGAAGTAATTTTTCACTGTTTCAGAAAAACTTCTTGTTCAGCAGAACAAACATTACTATTGAAATACACTGAAGGATTACACGTTCTGCTTCACCAAAGCGAGATCCAACAGTGCTAGTAATTCATTCTATTTCAACCACAATTTTGATTCCTTCTATAAATTATCAGAACTATCACTTTATGATAAAAAATATTTTGCACTATGCCTGGTTCCAAAGCCTGAAGGGAGAAATCTTTTTGCAAAATCCTTTTCCACAGATGCTTCAAAAATAGATAGTATTTAAAAATTTACTATCCTAATTACTGAGAAAAAATTTAATAGCTTTATTTTAGAATCAATCTGGCCTCTTTCATCACATCATGTATGAACTGTTTGATGCTAAAAAACTAATAACATTTGCAATTAGAGTCAAATTCAAAAATGGGAGAGGACATATTTATTAGGCTTAAATATTGGGGAAATGATCTTGCATATGTATTCTGAAACAGAATATCTGTGAGACATGGTTTAAAGTAATAGTGCATAATCAATGGTTAGAATCACTCATATAAACATTAAGTTCTGACCAAATTAATTATTGAATACATTGAAATTTGAATTTCATCTTAGAATGTTAAATGTTTTAGTATTTTACCTTTTAATGTGAAATGTAGTTCAACATTTGCTACTTCTATTAGACAGATTTGTAATAGCTTTCAAGTAATAATCATAAAAGACAGTTAATATGTGAGTGGGTTTTTCTTCCATTGAAATAAGTAATTTTTATCACCACTACTGCACAACAATTTATATTAAGGACTGAAAAGGTGATAGATTATTTGGATGTATGTAGCAATATATACAGGACAATTTTTTTTTTTTTTAATTAAGTTTATATTGATGGATTTGGCCTTTCTAGGAAAAGTTACAGACATTAAAGAATGATTGCTATTACTTGTCTTGCAACTGCACAATGACTCTATAGTGCAAGTCCAGCATGAATGTCACTGATAGAAAATATATGTCCTAACAATAAGATCTACTGCTGTCAAAGGCAGGCACTTCAAGTAAACCTAAACATTCATTTATCTTTAAATAAATAAATGAATGTGTTTGTGAGTGTTTGCTGTCATTTATCTGGTGACCTACATTTAGGATTTGCTGTACAGAGAGACTTTGTATGTAGATATTATTTGGCACTTTTTGATTAAAAGTAGATTAAAAGCAGATTATTGATTAAAAGCAGATCACTGTTACTGTGACCATAGGAACCTAATAATCTTCATATTCACTTTAGGGATTTTTCATTAAAAACTTCTATTAGAAGGGTCATTTCTTCTATTATTAGGGTCATCTATATGATCTAAAATTGGAAAACTCTATAGATCAAACTCACCTAAATTTCAAGGATTCTATATATCCATATATAAGTTGTAGTTTAATGTGGAAAATTTAATCATTGTTCTTACCGAACCAATATCTTTCTGTCTGTATAGCTTTCCATTTTGTATCTTTTCATATCCTTCTTTTTATCCATCAGGTGATTAGATACATTGAGCAATCTTTAAGTAATCTTTACTTAAACAGATTAGCAAAAAAATATGCAAGCATTCTGTAATAAATACCAGATTGCTTATGATTATACCCTAGCAGTAGACTTTAAAAGATGTTATGTTCAAAATCCTGTGTATGGGCAAAGAGGAAGCACACCTTATATAGAGAGAAAGTGAAGAATTTGTTCTTAGTATATCTTAGCATTAATCTAATAATTATTAGTCTAGATCCAATTATTACAGAAAAAAATGGAAAGGTTGATAATGCAGTTAAAACTGTTAAACATATAATTCTTATTTTCTACTCCTTTTTCTGGTGATATACTCACCCTTCCCTTTCTCCTCTTGACTGTAAAGTTGGTGCTTTCATTCTGATGTTGTCAGCAGGAGTGTTAGAGTTGTCAGCGTCTGGACTCCTTCACTGGGAGGAATATGATGTTCATGCTGATGGTGTTTTCTTCTTTACTCTAGGATCTACTTCTGGTCATTTTTATATGTTTACTATCATCATACATGGTTGTACCATACAAAGATAACAAAAGTAAAATAAATTAGCTGAAGACACCTGATCATTTAGAGAAATTGCTGTCAGAGCTAAACCAAGTAAAATAAAGCTGCAAGCAGATCAAGAAAATTTCAGATGGAGCAAGCCTAGTGAAACTCAGTCCTGAGGTAAATTTAGTATAAAGAATATGGCCTGTTTCCGGAAATGGAAATGCTATGTGACAGAACTACATGGTTACAATAAGAAAGGAAGATGCCAGGGGTAATAAAAAGAAATAGGGGGGGGAAAAAAAACCAAAACAGAACAAAAAAAAAAAAATCAAACTTGGAAAATAAATGATTATGTGATTTTGTGAAAATAGGGTAATTTACAAAATAAACTTGTTATTTGAAATAGATGTTGAAAATTATATCCCAAGAAATTCAGTGATTCATTTGTGAAAGTTTGCTTCCATCTAAAGTTTAGGTAGAAAGTTTAGATTTGCCTAATCAGGTAACGGTACTTGAATTCGTGGAAACTATTTTATAATGACTGTACTTCTTCATTTTCAAGACAAATGTCCAGGATTAGGGAGATTCTATTTGTGAGCATATTATTGGATATTATTATCAAGGCACAGCAAGCTCTATTTTGGATGATTTCTTTTTCAAGGGCATTTTTTTTTTTTTTGACTGTTTGTTTGTTTTCTTTTGTTTTCCCTTGCTAAATCTGAAAAATTCCTCAGCTTAATCAGGTTACTCTCATAGAATCTAATATACCTGGATTTTTTTAACTACATTCCGTACTGTCTTTGTTACAGCCATTTATAAACCACATTTGAAATTAAATAAAACAACAACAACCAAAAAAAAAGATAAATACAGCCTTTAAATATCACCAGAATACATATAAATATTTGGGTAACATCACAGAGTTTTATATGAGTTTAATTTGATTTGAGGGATTAGGTTTTCTACATTTTTGAAAATTCTTAAATTGGTCTGAGTTTTTTTGTACAGTAATCTGACCAGTTAAATGTTGTCACGGACACAAAGTGACTTTCAACAAGTGATCTTTAAAACCACTCCTGTTGTTTGGAAGCTTCCTTAGAAGACTACTATTGCAGTTTGCATTGCTTCTGTGCACGTCAAGTTATTACAGAGCTAACTGTATAAAATGAAATGGATCATACACATTTCATTCCTGCTCCAGTAGTGGTACATGGCTTGCTTCTGTCGATTCCTCTTTAAGAAGTAAATTGCTAGCTGGAGAGTCTTCTCAACATGCAAAGATTAATAAAACTGATAGAAGCATATATGGTTCAATAGCACTATTCAGTCTATTGCACTGTAGTTTGCATTCACTGGAGGAAGAAACATATATATTTAGCAGATGCCCTCAGGTAGAAATGTTCATCTGAAACCTGGCAGGTTTTAAACTTAAAGGAGTATTTACACTACCTAAATTATAATGTATTTGTTGCATAACCATACCTTTCATGGCTTTTATAGTGCAAGGTGAAAACATGCTTCTGATCTATATGTCATAGTTTTCCTCCTGTGGTGGTTTAGCATTTGGCAGGGTTTCCCTAGCGGAGAAGGAGGCTGCTGGCTTTTGTTTGGCAGAATTTCTGTAGTGTGGGATGAGCTGCTGGCATGGATCCTGTATGAAGCTTCTTGAAAAGCTCCACTCCCAACTGGCTCCAATTTGTCCCCACTTCTGGATAAGGCTGAGCCAATCAACGTCTCTGTGAATAAACCTGTTTAAGAGGGGAAACTGGTTTTGCAAGGGCTTCTGTTTTGGGAGCGCTCTTTTGTTTTGGAGGGCGTAGGATGGAAAGAGAGGCAACCATGGGGGAACCAACCATGCAGTCACCCAGGGTAGTTTGAAGAGTTTGGAGACACATGCCAGAGCAGCCATTTCCCTTTGGCACATGGTGAGATGGCAGGCTGAGACCTTGCAGTCCTCAGAGATCACTGGTGGAGAAACAGTCGGGTGCAGAGAGACGTGGAGAAGCCCATGCTAGTGCAGAGAGCTGTGGGGAGGCCCACGCTCCAACGGGCAGTTGATCCTGAAAAAGGCCATGACTTTGAGGAAGATTTGCACTTTGGTGGTTTGGCACTGGGAGAACTGCTGTGGGTGGAAGACCCCCACACTAACTGAAGGAGATCACGGAGGACTGTCTCCTGTGGAAGGGATGCCATGTTGCCACAAGGTAGAACTGTGAGGTGTGTTTCCCTAGGAGAAGAGCAGGCAACAGAAGCAGCATGTAGCAGACTAGGACTAACAGCAATCTCTCATCCTCTGTGCCCCCCTGCACTAAGTAGGGGGGAGGAGATAGCAAAGCTGAGCCAGGAAGTAGGGAGAGGTGTAGGCACGAGTGAGGGGAAAGATCTATTTAAGATCTGGTTGTTTCTGTTACTGTCCTACTCTGATTCAATTGGCGATTTGGTTGCGGTTTTGTTTAAATTAAACTGATTTTCTTTCCCGCAGTTGAGCTGTCTTTTGCCCATGACTGTAACTGGTGAGTGTGCTCTCCTCACCCCTTGTCCTGACCCTTAAGTAATTTGTTATATATTCTCCTTCCTGGAGTAATAGAGTGGCTGCAGGGTGCTTAGTTGCCAGCTGGGTCTAAACCTTGATGCTTCCCTATTAATCCTCCCAAATATATACTTTTATTGTAAGCAATATTATTCTTACATCTGTTGTTCATGACAGTCTCCAGCTTCTGTGAGATTGTTTTACATGCTGCTTCTCCTTTCCTTGTTTTGGAAAAAGTTTAGTGCCATCGTGCAGAACTTCTAAATCTAGGACAATGTTCTTTCATATCTATCCTCTCACTGTCTGCATCAAAATAAGGAAGTTGTCTCATACTGAAACACCAAACTCATTAAATACACACTTATGGCTAAATTATGTTCTTTTGTCTTCCAAAAATCACTATTTTAAATGCATCTTTCTAAAATACTAATATCACTGCATATTAATGACTGATCTCTGACACTACATACCTGATTCTGCCACCCTTTTACCCTAAGGAAAGGAAAATGAGGCTAAAGAGAGTGAAACCTCTTTCAGCAAATTCCATTCCCTCTTGGTGTGGAATACCGAATGTGCAATCTCCACTCCTCTGTAATATCCCATCTATAAATAAGAACTTTTTTTCCCCTTGTGTTTTCCCACAGAACTGCATCTACTATCTAAGAGAGGTTCTGTTTATGATGACATTTAAATGAGTAACTGAAGAGAGAAAAAGGAGGTGAGAGAAGGAAGAAAAAAAAGCATCACAAAACCAACAACCAAACAAAAGAACCAAACGCTGAATCTTGAAAGTTTTTCAGTTAAAACATAATGAGGTGTGTGCATATGTTTAAGAACATGAAGTCAGGAAAAGCTCTTTCTTTTGAGTCTGTTTGCAGGCTGCCCCATACACTATACATGCCTGATTCTTGTCCATTCATCATAGTACGCTGCTGAGACGGATGGCTGAATGCTCACTGGCAAAGCATCTCTTATTTCTTTTTCTTTATATTTCTTTTTTTAGGGAATACCTCTTCTAGAAACATTTTCCTCTTGGGCCACTTGGCATCTCTTCTGATGAAGAAAGTACATTTGGGAAAATGGCACACAATCTCTGAGATGCAAATCTCCCCCAGAGCCCTGTGCTTTGACCTTGGAATTGGCAGACATGGTTTGTATACAAGACCTCTGAGAGATGCCTGTGACCTTGAAGAACAAAATCACAGTCCCCTCACGCACACCTTCTTTCTTACCTTCATCAAACACAAAAAGTCTTCTTCCTCTCATTCTGTACTTGTCAATAACGTAACACAGAAAACCTAAGAAGGCAACAACAAATGTAGTGGGATGGAATGTATCAGGAGCAGACAGAGGGTGGGCTGGGGTGGCAGAGAGTGGTGGTGATTCAGAGGGGAGGAAAATGTAGGGAAAGATACAAGTGCTGAGATCATCTTTACTGTTGCTTTTCGATATGTGTTTTCTTACTAGAAATTAAAAAGTGTGGTGCAATGAGTTTGCACAAATTTTGTTATTTTGGTAATTTGCATACACATCAGAGCCACCTCTTTCACCGCAAGTCCTCAGTCAGTTTATAGCAGCCCAAGCCCACGCTCTCTCAAAAAAGTTATATGGGACTGAAGTAAACATCAGTATATATGCCCAACTGCCAGTGCAGGACAGCAGCTCTGGGTGCATCAGCCAACAGCAAGCATCTAGTCAAAAGGCACACTGGCATATTACAATAAAGCTCTCATAATAAGGGGACATAAAAGTGCAGAACACAAACAGCCCATGCCCATCCTTCCACCACTGGTGGATGCACTGAGGCTTTCATGGGTTTATATGATCTGTCAAAGCAAAATCCCAAGCATGTGCCAACATGTACCTTCAAGAAATGATGCCAAAAATCATGCCAGAGGAAGAAAGTCTAGTTTTTAGTATTTAGAGTAAAAGTTGCTCCAAAACTACTGACCAGCCCTTTAAAATCCTTGGACATGTTAACAGTACCATCAAAGTCAATGGGATTATTAATATATGATAGGTGTTCTGAACATTTACTGGCACTTAAGTAAAAGACAATTCTGTTTTTTAAAGGAATCAAAGGTCAGTTCTCATGGTTGTTGTTATAGTATAGGCCGTTTTCTGTCAGTAAAACTTATCCTGCAAAGTAATCATAATGACTTTTGACACCAATGTTTTTGTATTCTTTGTGAAAAATCGTGTAAGAAACACAACTGTCACCATGCCAAATAATTGATAACCTGATTTTATCTTTATTAGAGAAGTCAGAAAAAGAAGATTTATTTTATTATTAGTCAAACAAAATTAGAACGCTCAAAGGATACTATATTGGTCTTGTTAACATGTTCTAATGGGAACTTCAGGAACTTCAGAATCTTCTAAGATGCTTTTTATTAGCTTTTGAAAAACTTTGAAAAATTGAACGTTTTGAAAAGAAAAATATATCATTTACCCTCGCACATGAAAAAAGTGTGAGAATATGAGTGCAATAGAAAGTGTGACACTAATAAAAATAACATAAGTAGGAAATTAAGAAGATAGCAAAATACAAGAGTATTTGCTTCAAAAGTAACACTGGAACTTACATGCTTTAACTTCTGGCCATTCTTCATTTATCCTTATATGTTTTATCTGAGAAATTCCTATGGACAACTCTTTAGGAGCCACAGACAATGCTAAGCAAGTCTAATTCTAATAAAGTGGAAAAGTACATTTTGTAAGCAATGTTCTATGTAGTTGTCCTAATTGAGTTAGGACAGAACTAATTCTGTTCAGGGATTTTACTTTTCAGCTCAGTCTCTTCTAAGTGACTGCACTTTCTGAAGTTAACGGCACATTTTTGCAGACAGTGTCTGCTTCTAGAAGTGATAATGCTTGATGTGTACAGGTACTACCAGGGATTGGTGTGCAGAAAGGCTCTTGATTATACTTGCTTCTATGGAGACCAAGGTCACTGATAAATCCTGTGTACCACGGTGGGGGTGCAGTAAGTGAGAGGCTGCACCTGAGCGGAGGAGCGGACAGGACAGGTGACCCTGAACTGACCAACAAGGTGTTCCATCCCACAGATGTCATATTCGGTATAAAGCTGAGGGATCTTCTTCAATGGCCAGTGTCCGAGGAAGGCTCTGTCCATTTTGCCTTCGATCCCAATCCGTGCATTCCTGAATCCAATTCCAGCATCCAGCTCCTGCATCCAGTTCTGCTCTGCTACTGAGTCCTATCTGGACCTTCCCCGGTGTCTGTCCACAGCATCAGTGCTAATGGTGATATAATTGCCATGGGGGCAGGTGGGTCCAGTATTGGTATTGTATATATTTGTATATATTTCATTTTATTGTTATTATTTTCATTAAAACAGTTTTAGTTTTCTTTTCCAATTCGTAAGTCTCTCTCCCTTATTCCCTTTCTCTTCCCCTTTGGGAAGGGAGAGGGGTTAATACAGAGCATCTGTCATTAGTTTAGTGGCCAGCCCGGCCCTAACACATGACAATAGTATTCAATAAAATGTAATGAAACCTTTCCTGTGTAACTTGTCAAAACTATGCTAGTAAATTATTATTATTGTCTTCCATAAGTACATCTTGGAGATGTAGGTCCTGACATCTCAAAAGACAACATTCTGCATGTGTCACAGTTGATGGTAAAATGTTTTGAAACAATAATACATTTTATCTTTGTACTGTATCTCATATTACTACTATGGGTTTGCACTACTGCTGTACGTTGATTATTAATTCATAGATATTTGTAGACGTTGTTTACCCTTCTTAGGACATCTTTAAACATGGGAGCTGTTGCTTTTTTTTGAGGGTATAGTGCTTAGTTCTAAGATTTTTAAGTTCTACCACACTCCAAATCATTATGTCAACACCTAAATACAGAAAAAAGGTTATACAGATTTGTTCCAGAACAATATTTAATTCCTTCTAGAACTAAGTGAAATTGTAATTCTCCAAACTCTTCATCTAGCCCCCAAATATATTGTCTATAACTGTCACCATAAAAGTTGTGTGTCTGCTTTTCCACATCCCCTTTATGTTCTTTTAGATCTCAGTCATGGCTTGGGTTCGCGGACGAAGATTTGGGAAGGGCTTTAAACGTGAGTACACCCTTCAAGCCTGCGCGGTGGATTTTTTTTTTAGGTGAGGCGCAGCGTGCGCAAGACTGGCCCCACCCTTTACACCTGAGGTTCATCTGCCAGGGCCTAGCAAGCTTGGACGGTGACAGCGAAGTCCTCAGGTCGTAGGTTTGGTTAGAGTATCCTTCTCTTAGATGGATGGCCTTACAGGGCTAAAGGAGCTCCATCTGCCCGCGTTTGGAGTTAGAGTTGTCCTTCTCCTGGGATGGTTGCCCGAAGGCTAGTGAGCCCATCCTGCCCGTGGACACACTTTGTCTGACCCTTCAGTTGAGACCTGTCTGGCTTGGGAGACCCTACCGGAGGCATATGCCACCACCAGCATAGCTCTCAACTTCACAAGGGCACGCAAGCTCTTTCCCCACGGCAAGGGGGTGCCCGTGAAAGAGTCTTTTAGATCTAAGGCACCACGAAAATGCTAGGTAAATGTGTTATCCCTGTGTTATTCCCACTCAGGGAATAAAAAGACATAAACACAATGACCTAACACATAACCACAGCAGAATTATATCTAAAGGAAAAATGTATATGCCTAGATGAGCTGATTAACATCTTGGGTGGAGAAACTGTTTTTTCTAGAGACCCAAGCAGTTTCTGCTGCAGAATTGAGCTAATTCAGCACGAGTAATGCACTTGGAAATACTCAATAGAAACCGTTGTTGCAGGCACAGAAATAGTCATATAGGTGGGACTTTTTTAGTCAGGAGATGTTATGCATGTAGTTTTAAGACACTCAATAACAATGGATCCTCTATATTGCAGGTAGCCCAATGGGACCACAGGCCAGCTGGGTATGGGCTTGGACCTGCTGGAGTTGATGTTTCAATAACTTCAACAGATGCCTGTCATCATTCAAACAGGGACTGGCCATCCTGTTCTAAACACTTGATTCCACACATGAACATTCCTATGCAAGGAATCACAAAAAAATATTTTTTAAGCTCTATTTCCGTGAGTGTCTAAGCAACACAGTCCTAGAAGGCCCAGACCCCTCCAGGGCTGATGCTTCAAGATCCCTTTCTCTGCTCAAGGTTAACATCTATGCAATATATTGCATCAGACTGGCATTATCCATGTAACACTGTTTAGGAAATTTATCACTGTGTGTAAACTTTGTACTCCTTTTTTCTTTTTATTTACGAAGTTCATCGACAGCTTTTCCCAGTATGTTTTCTTGGCTCGTACATGATATTCCTGTTTCTGATGCTTTGACCATGTTTAGATGTACTGTTTTACAAAATGCTGGATACAGGACATACACTTCTGTAGCTGTTCAGTATTCTCCTGTTATATTTTTATGTTCCACTGAAATTGCATCCCTCAGTTTTTAAACCATATGAGCTTAAGAATAAAAACATTCACTTGACCAAAGTTGCTCCAAGGGGCCAAAGACTTATATAAGCACGAACCTAAATATGTGTCTTCAGTAATAACCTCATCTTACAGTCAGGAGATGTGTGATGTAGTCAAAATAATATCTCCAGTTTTTAATCGAAGTATTCTATTGTCATTGTTGATTGGTTATTAGATTTGTAAGTGCAGTAATCATTCTGAGCATGACGTAAATGAGATAGATGACGCAGTGAGCAACTATTTTAGTTTAATAAGATCACAAGCATTTGCAGATCCATTCCAGACTTCCTGTATTTGTAGCTATCACAGTAATAAGGTACAGTTAAAAATACAACTCTGAATAATTCAGACTGCAACTTTCTGATGGTTTCTGCTTTCCCTTCTTTTTATTTCTTCTCTGCATCATTTCATGACTGCTGTATGCTTTCTCCTTTTCCCATTATCTCTCTCTTCTTTCCTATGATCACAATCATTCCTTTTGCTCTCCCTCACTACCTCAGACTATTAAAAAAGAATGTGGGCATATTTTAATATATTTTTGTATTCAGTGTTTTTTACATAATAAAACTTGTATCAAGCAAAAAAAGATACAGACCTAAGATTTTTTGCAGTATCTCTGCAGTATAAATATTGTTAAGCTTTTGACTATCTTTTATCAATTATCATTTCCTAGTTCTAAACTGAAGAACATTTAATTTATTTATGTACTGTTCCTCTTTAATTTTTTTTTTCTTTGCAGAGTCATAATGCTGCACAGGTACTTGAGATGTTTCTGTATAAAAAATTAAAAATAACCTGTATTTAACATGCCTTAGTAATAATAATAATCCTGTAACATAACTGGTATATGACAATGTTAATGAAGGGCTATCAAACAGATTTTTGAAATAGCAACAACAAGCAACAGCAAGTTTAGCTAGACATAAAATAAGCAAAAGAAAAAACTAAATCCTTCTGCAGAAAAAAATATCTAACTTCAACAGTTCTTTTAAGTATTGTAGAACCTCAAACATTCCATGGAAATCTCACTGTCAGCATCTACATTTGGCATTTTAATTCAGAAAAAAAATAATATTTTGTATTTTAAAATTTGACGGTGTTACTTAGTCTTGGTTTTCATCCATATTCTTGTCAATCTTCAGTTACTGAGAGACATTTATGACTTGGAAATTGTGTCTACTTTCTATTACATATCCTGTACTATTGCTTTCAGATTCTGCACTTACAGAATCAATCAATTGAATTCAATCAACCTCTCTAGCTGTCTTAGAACTTTATCAAGAGTTCAGGTCTGAGAAATTGAAACATCCAAACTAGACCTGATAGAATTGCGTAGCAAAATATAACTGCCTTCAGAACATATCAGCACAACCTTCATCACAGTATTCTCAATTTATTTCCCTGCTCACTGCTGTGGTGTTGGACTAGATTACCTTTAAAGGTCCCTTCCAATCCAAACCATTCTACCATTCTGTGATTCTTTACTGGAAATAAGCAAAGAGGGATGTTTCTCATCAAGATCCTCAAGTTTCCACTGATTACACTGTAGGAGTAAAATGCTATGAATATGTCACAATCTATGTTGTGATAAACATACTTTTTTAAAGACGACAATTTGACAAAAAATAACAACACTCTTCACTATGCTTAGGATCCTAGCCCACACCAGAACTGCATGTGAAAAGACATATGTAAATGTTTAGTACAATGTTGTAAAAGTATTCCCCAAGCAACTAGACTTTCAACTAAGTAAACACACAGCTTTACTAAATTATCAAATTAATGAGCAAACAAATCAGGATGAGCTTTTCATTGTTTATTTTAGTCATTTGCAAGACTGAAATTATTACCACAGAGACAGAAAGATTATAATAGAAAGCTATGACTATTCCTATACATTCGAGATACATCTTCTGTGGGATTTCCATACTTCATTGGATCTCCTGCCTTAAATGATAATTGCTAACCTGTGCGATGGACAAATAGAAGACTAACATGGATAAGCAGTGTGTAATTCTTCCAAGTAGACTTAATAACAGCCTATAAATACTTGATATGCAAATCACAGACCTTAAATCTTCTATTGATGTAATTAACAAACATAATTATACTGCAATTGTGACTGTTTCCAAGGAAATGGTTTGCTAGAAAGATAAGTTAGATTCACATAGCTACCATCCACCATGACTCTGAACCCATCTTATAGCATAAAGGAGTTGTCTGTCATTTGTCCTTATCTTTTTTTAGCTGCTCTTTTTAGTGGGTGCTGTATTAGAGATAACCTATGGTACGCTTGTAACTGAAGGACAGAATGGATAAGCTCAGTTCTAATTGACAAAATTTAGCTAGTTCAGATAGATTTTTGAGATGTCTGATTTGCTGTTCCATTTTACCTCGCTTGCTTGTTGAAGCTCTTGCTTCACTTGGCTAGGAAAAGGCTTACGACCTTAGTATAGCCAAAGATTATGTTATACTAGAAAGATGCATTACATTTCTAGTGAAACTTGGTTCTGGTAACCTTTTTCCACCTGAAACAATATAAGGCAGATAGACACAATTATTTCAAGTGAAAGAACATACTTTATCTCAGCTCTGAGAAACCAAATGGTACATTTAACCATTTCATATCTATGCAGGGATTGCAGTCGAGCCCTCAAATACACTGTAACTGTTGTAATTTCTCACACTGGCTATGCACTTTTCATTCTCAGCCAGAAAAACTCACACTCATGGGTACATGACAATTCTCATCCTGTAGGCTGCTAGATCAAAAAAAGGTAAAGATGACTCTACTGTAAATGTAAATGTGGCCTCAAAAGTCATTTCATCAAAGTGCCTAAGCAAATGTTTAACTCTGTAACAAGCCCCACTAACTTTTACCGTGTACTTACTGTGAAACAACTGCTTAAAAGATTAACCAATCTTAATGAGCTCATGAATTAGGCCTGTGAAATGGATGAAGGGCTAATGATACTCCAATAATAATTGTAGAATTGTGGCATAATTTTGCTGCAGAAAACTAAGTTTGAAACTGTTCCAGTCTGTGTAGCTTTTATTATTACTATTATTTTTTCAGTTGAGAGAATTTGTAGCCAAAAGCCATGCCTATAAATTATAGATACATTAACCAGGATATAATAGAATATAAGCATAGTAAAGTAGTGTAAAGTAGTATAAAGTAGTGTAAACAGCAATAGTATATAAGCATTCTGTAACATTGTCATAGCACAGCTAAAAGCAATAGACATTTTGTTTAATTATAAGATCTGCATGAGCACCAAAGGAGCAAAGTCATGTAGTTGCATGTGGGAAGCGTTCAAGCAACAAAGTTATTATAAGGACAAGGTAAGAAAAATCTCGAGATTTCTAGACAAGACAATCTGCATACATCCTGCACCCAAATACACAAGAAAGATTACTGGTAAAATCGGAAATGGTGAAAGCAGTATCAGGAGCAGATAGGATCCCCTCGCAGACACTTTGTGAGGGGCACAACAGTACAGGAACATCAGGTATAAGCAAGGAAAATCAGAAAGAGGACAGGCTCACTTCAGTTCTGACTTTCAGCAATCATCTCCCTAAACAGATCTCCTGGGTCTCAGCTATTAACAGTCACTGAAGACTGGAGATATCATTAAATAAACAGCTTCATCTCTATAGTATTGTACGCTCAGAGCTTATTTAAGATATAAGTACTAAAGACAAATTTTTGAAAATGCGCTGATAATGGTTAATGTTGTGTAAGAACTAGCCAGTAGCATAATGTGTTGTTAATAAATAAATTTAGTAAACTTCATTAATTTTTGTTTGAAACTTCTCATCACAGTCTTGCCTAGATACCTGACACACATACATACTCATGCATATATGCATAAAAACTTACATAGTTGCAACAGTGCTTCCAATTTCACCCAACAACTAGTACTATGATTTGTGCTGATGAACTATTCATCAAACCTTACAAATTCATCAAAATAGAAGGGGAAGGGCAGACAACAAAATCATGAGCTTTATTCTGATAGATTTGCAAGTGCTTGTACAAGGTAATGAAGCATTACTAAAAATTATAATGAGAACAAAAGCCTTGGAAACAGAAAGACTAATACAGCTTATTTGACTAGTTTCTACTTTACCTTCCCATGAGAATTACATTTATTTTTAATTTGGAGCTCTTACAGACTCATTCCAAATTCAGATTTAATAATTACTGTTTAAATTGCTCTACTAGAATTTTAGTTTTTCTTCAGGTATGCAACTTAACAATTACATTTAGTTAGGTAGGTTGTTACTCTTTATTTTGCAATAACAATGAAATGTTCTATGCATTATGTTAAGATCCATTTGAATACTACATTTTTTCAGGATGCCATGTGCTATCACTGAAAACAATATTCACAGAGCATTGATGAAAAAGTACTTCTATTTAACACAGAGCTAAGTACACTGTTAAATCATTGCTAGTTTTGCCACAGAATAACATATACTTTCTTTACTGAAGTGCTGAGTGGCAACTTATATTCTGCTTTTTATCAAAGACAGCAAATAAATGTACCTTGTCAGGATTTTACAACATATCTTCACATATCTTCTTAGGGATGCAGCAGGTGTCATTGAAGACATTACTCTTGACAGCTATTGATGACCACCACTTACCTGGAGTTTACTACTCCCACAGTAAAGCCAACAGAGAAACCCTTTGAGCATTCCTAATCAATTTCAGTGCAATGTTGAATCATTTTGTGTTAGAGCAGTCCTGGAAATGGTTCATGGCAAATTGGCTGACTTTGCCTAAATTTACTGTATTCTAGACATTCTACAGCTTCTGCTACTGAACCTTTGAAATGTAGTTGTACCTTAAACTGTTCTTGTTTCCAAAGTAGAGTTGTGATTATGTTCTCATTCTTTCAGCACTTTCTAGCAGCTCCAGTTTGATTCTCTAGTTTTCCTAAAACTGTACTTTTTCCTGGTTATTACTGGGCATGACAAAGGTAATTGCACAACTTGGACTAACTACCTTTACAGTAGCTGCAAGAGAAAATACTATTAATAGATACTTTGTTGGTATGTAGACTGTACCTTTTGAATGTAATTAAAGTTGTATCCTGCTCTTCTGTATTTCTAAAAGGTAGAAGTGCTCAATTCTGCCCTCTGTTAGACATAATCTTAAGCAGATTGTGATAAATACCTCTTTTGCAGAGGGGAAAAAAAAAATTGATTTTAGCTTTAGGTTCAGCAGCTGGAAAATATGCTTTTCTGAGTCAAAGATTAGGAAACTAATCTTTGCTATAGAGTAAATGTTCATAACACCACTCATTTCAGTTTCAGACTCAAAAATTAAACATATATACTGCCTTTATGGTCATGGAGAGAAATAAGCAATTTTGGGACGATTCATCTCACCCTAAGCAGATGTCTGATGCACGTCAGACAAACTGTATCCTAAAAGTGCATCTTTATATCTAAAATAAAGGAAACCTTGAGTGAGTAGAATGGCCATAGACCATTTCTGTTGTTCTGACACTATATTCTAAGTTGGAAATCTGTCATAGGGACCAATATGAGTTTCTTAGTGACAATTTTTTTTCTCTATAAACCTCAGTTTAAAATTTTGCACTACAATCCAGACATTTTAAAAATCCACTATTTAAATTCTCGTAACATGGAAAAAATCACCTACAGATGCTGTCATACTGATTTCATTTAATTTTTTCTTTGAAGATAATTTAATTTCATATATTTTTCCTAAAAATTGTAGATCTCTGTTTTTTCTTTTACATATAATAACTACCAATAATTAATCAAATAAGGCGATGCTACAGAAAGAAAAGAGAATTATTGTATTTTAAGTGTATAATAAGAAGGAATATTGTTCAGCCATTAATATAGATCTATTTTTTACATGTGTAAATTGAAAAGGATCCAAATGCTATTACAAACACTACAAATGCTGTCATTCAAAAGTTGAGATACATTAAATTTTTGTCTAGCTGTCTGTACAGTATCAATTCAGACTTTTTTTGTGTTTATTCATTTCAATTCAGGAGTTTCACAATATTTTGGTTTCCTATTCCTTCCTTATTCAGCCTTTCCCCAGTTAATGCTGTTGATGTGTCCATTCCTCCATATTTAGTAGCTCTATTGGCTTAAAAAGTCTGAATACCTATGTTCAAGATGACTACCTCAAGCTCGAAAATGCTTTCAGAACGAGACAAAGTCTCAATATTGCTTTTTGTCTGCACTGCTCAGCATTACAACCCTACTTATCAGATGTACTTCATTCAGATATGTCAATGTGTAAAGAATCTTACATTTTATTGAAGGTCTTTTTGATTACAGTCCTCACCTGCTTATCCTTAAAAAAAATTCATAATCATAATATTCTTTGACAGATTTGGTAGATATTATTATCCCTCTTTTACAAATGAGATGCAAAAGAATAAGGAAATTAAAGATTTGTTGCTATAATTACTTATTACTTTTAAAACATTGTGATTTTTGAACATGTGGGACTTGTGCAAATGAAATAAAGATATACTTTCTGAGCTGACATACTACAAAACAAAATTATCATTTGCTAGTTAATAAATATAGTGCTCTCAGTTGTACAAATTGAATTATATCTTTTAAAGTAAAAAACTGTTCTCAGCTGCCGCTGTTCAAATCCAGACTGGCTCCGGGTTTGTGTTTTTAGTACTTTATGGAAACAGCTTCCATTTATTTGCAGACTGAAGGAAGGATTTCAGAATGCACCCTAGAGCTTTATTAAATTTGCTTAGTGGAATATTATTCCAGAGCTCTTTTATTAAAGAGCACTCATTACAGTATTTTAGGAAAGAGCTGAAGCAATAACAGTTACCAGAAGTCTTCAATTTTTATTAAAAAAGGAAAAAGACTTGTTGTTCAAAATTAATGTAGGAAATTATATTGCTGCTGAGATTACTTCCTGAAAGCACTTTGGAAACTCAGTATCTAGCTTTGTTTTGGGTTTTTTTTTGTTCGTTGGTTGGTTATTTTGGAGGTTTTCGTTTGGTTTTCTGTCTCCTTTCTCATTCACTAATAATGGATGTTAACAAAGTCTGAATTATGTTCACTTTATGCAGGTACCTCCATCAGTTCTGTATTACTGAAATGTGAAACCATTTTCCTCAGTATTTACTGTAATTACAAGAAAATAAGCAGGTATGCTCAAAAATGTGTAAAAGCAATTTGAATAAAACAGATAAAAAATGCAATCGTATTTATCAAGTGTTAGCCTTACAGTCAGTCTTAGAAAGGACTTTAAGGACTTCCTTTTTAAGGAAGAATATAATTTATGTACAAAGTTTTTGTAATGTCTACCCTTCCCCACAAGGAACTCAGTTCCCACATTGCCTGAGTGTTGCTTTTTATCTATCCTACACTTTGAATAGAGCTGACTTCCAAGGGAGTCTTTACACTTCCAGTGTTTAAAAAACACTGCTCATTCTAAAAGATCCTCTCTGAAATACTATCCTTCCCAAAACAGGATTCCCTAATTACCCATGAAGTAAATAATGCCTCCTCTTTCTAAGATTTATGACCAGCATACAAAAAGCCCTAGGCAAATTTTAATTTAGTTATGCTCTGTAGAGATGTGAGATCTAGAATCCAAAAGTCTTAGACTTTTATCCTCATCCAAACTTATACTGCAGTTTCCCTTGACAGTATTTACTTTTGCTTAGTTGCAAAATGCACTGAAACTGATATGACTGGTACAGATGTTTGACAGTATTACGTATCTTGGGCTACTTCATGTGTCTCTAATTTGTAAAGAGGTAATACTTTTTACAAAATTGCCACATTATCTTTTCACAGAAAAAAAAAATTAAAATTAATCTGAGAATCAATACAATGGATTTAAACAGGATTAAAATTATTTGTAGAGTTTGAAATAACAAAGATGTCTAAAGGACTCAAAATGTCTTTCCCTTCAGGCGTTTTCAGGAACACCAAATGTTGTAAAAATTTCTGCTTCCAGACAGGATGATGTGAATGGCACAATCTAAAGCTAGTTAAATTCTGATTCGCTGCCATTATTTATGTATATCATAAGTATGGCTTTTTTCTTCCTCCAAAATGAAATTGTCTGCTCACAGCTAACAAGAAATGATTGATAGTGTTAATGAATTTTACTCCTTGAGACTCTCAGTGCTCAAACTTCTGCATTAAGACCAGTTGGTTTTATTATTAGTACTGTAAATTTTGTATCGTACCCAGCTTCAGGAAATAATTCCATTCTATTCTCCATAGAAACATTTGGCCTATGGGGCACTTTGCTTATTCTGGATTTATAAAAATAGCTGCTAGTTCCAAGAAGAGTTACAGTACTTGAGATGTTACTTTTAGTTGATTTCTACAAAAAAGATTGTACATATAGTCAGACTCACTGTCAATACCGATCTGTTCTTATATTCATCTTCCAGCTGTCATTACCACATTTGCTGAGGATCACTGCCACACAATACTTAGCTCACAGCCACTATGGCCAGATTATCCCCTTTCCATGCTCAACAGGATTACTATTGACTTAAGTGACAGATGTACTCATGTAAGGAACACAGTTTAGTTCACTGACTCATATATTCAACAATGCCATTGGAGAAAGTTGTTTTGTTGGGTTTTTTCATATACAGAAACTCAGTACCATCAAGACAAACAAAACACTGTATTTCTCCTTTTATTTATGCTTGCTGCATTTACCAAAACTTATCACATACTCTACCACATTTTTTTTCTTCAGCTGTCAGAAACATTGGAAATATGAAATATTACATTTGAAATATCTGAGAGAGTGAGAAGTACTGAGTTATTTGTGTCTTCACAAGAAGATTTTTCAAAAATACATATCTTCCTACTTTTAAAAATGTTAATGGGTTGAGAGCCATGTAAGTTTGCTAACACTCACCTAAAAAGTCAACAGTCAAGTATTCAATGTTGGTAGGAAATGTTTAAAATATATCAGTGTAAAAGTGAATCAGAATGGAATGTATTTTTAAAAAAGTGAAATCATTGCAAATAGAAACTTAATTTATTAAATCAAATTCACTGTTAAGATATTATTTGTCATAATTTTGTAAATTTGGGATTACTCTTATCCTCTTCAATATGAAACCAAGTAAAATCAGAAGAAAGAGGACTGTGATAGTCATAGGTAATAAGCAGTGAAATGCCTATACTCTGATAACTATTCTGTCAAGTTAGGAATAAACACTAAAACTTATTTTTCTTTTGTTTGGGAAAAATGCTGTTCCATGAGAAAACACCTTTTGATACCACTGGGATTAGATTTCCCTCTCTCTCAGTTAGTAAACTGGTAACTTGATCTGTAAATTTGTAGAATAATATGCTTTGTACTTCTATAGTAATATACATGTTATTGTAATGCAAGGTGCTATAGAAGTATTCGCTAAAATTATATTCCAGCAGTACAAAGAAGATGAAAATTCTTCTACTATGTGCAATGTTTAGCATGTTTCCACAATGAACTGTGATATATTTTAACGAAAAAAAGAAAAATAATGATACGAATTCAACCAAGACTGAAGACTTTCTCTTGGGAACATCTGACAGCAGATAACAGTAGAGCAGTCTCGAAAATATCCTACTCTTTGCCAAAAAAAACCCCAAGGGAAAATAATTGTGAAGCCCTATATATCTACTTAACAGGCCAATTATTCTGCTGGAGTCACCGTAAACTGAAGAGGACAAAAAAGCAGATCCAATAGTATTGCCTATAAATGTGGAGAAAGAGCAGTTCTCTGAAAAATGTTAATATGTGAAGACTAAGTGGGTTGAAATATCCATAGTTCTGGTTCTGTACTGAATAAGTTTTTTGTTCCAAACTAGTGTAAATTTGGACAAATGTTTTCCCTACTATTTTGGATCATATTTTTCCCACATTTTCAGACTTCTTAAATTAAGGTGTCAGACATCTTAAGCACTTCATACAAAGCCCAGAAAACTTCAAAAGCTTTGAATACTCAGACTAATTACTCAAAGGTTAATTGTCTTGGACCAGTTGGGCTGCATTTCTAGAACTCTGCATGCTTAGAACTTGTATACCTGTACAACTGAAAGTCACGTTCGAGCAGCTGTAGAAGCTCATCTCAGTAAATTTTTTTTTACTTTTTTTTTCTGTTTGGATCTCATTTATCTGCAATGCAGGCCTTCTCTTTTCATTATACTGAAATAATAATGGTTGGCCCAGTTTTGTCTCTTCAAAATTTATTCTCCATAGCTTGCAAGAGACAGCACTTTCATAAAGTATTTTAAGATTTGGGATGAAGTAAAACACCCTATAGAGCAGTCTCTTTTTCTACATTGACTTTGTACAGATCCTTAGGCATGCAAGTTCTTAACTTTGTACATTATTTGTACACCAAAAATTAGATAAAATGAATATGGATCCCTGTAGTCTTTTTCATTATCTTGCTTGTCTTGCATTACTTATCTATTTTAATTGTTTGACTGGAAACTCCAGAATAAATTATAATTGTTTAATGAATTTTTTCCCCAGATTTGATTCTTATCCTGTTTTGTTTTGTTTTTTTTTTCCTAGTTCATCAAATATGGCATTAAAAACTTTACTCAAAGTGAAAGACCATGCTTCCCTTGCTCTCAAAGGCAACTGTTTTCTGGAATTTACCATCTATCTTTTATACTTTATTTGCTTTGTTTTCTTAAAATAAATGTTTAGAACTAAAAAACTGGGAAAAAAATGTTGTTTGGGTTTTTTTCCCATCAATATCCAGCTATTTAATAGATGTCATATACAATTAAATATTTTGGAAGAAGTGGTGCAGTAGTGCCTTATTTTTTTAACTTGCTGCTATTGCTTAAATTGTATAGATATTTGACTAGAACCCTGACTGAAATCAAAACTTTCATATGTTAGCTTGTCTACACAAGCAACTTGAAATATAGACAATTCCTAGAAGGAAGACTACACTTCAACGAATTCATTCATGTCATCTGGCAGGTGACTCTGATGCCGTGTAGAATCGTGCTGGATTAGACCTAGAAAAGTATAAGAAAGTCTTCTATTTAGTTTTATTTCCTTCTAAACAAAGAGTTCAAGAATAACAGTAAGCATTAATGAATTAATTTCTTATTCTACACATTTCTGTTAAGGTGTAGCAAAATAAATAGCAAAAGAGAATTATTTGAAGAAAAGTTATTTTTGTTACTCTAAACATTTTAAATTATAAAATTTAGATGTTTGTTTGGAAGTAAATATTGTTGATTACTAGGTTTGTATTACCGTTTAATGTTCTCATTATAAGGAAGAAGTGCGTGGTAGGGGATTTACCTTCCCTTCAGCCTATTTAAAATATAGAATTTTCCCATTTTGTTTCCCCATTAAGTTTGGCTAATTTCTTCTGTATTTCTCTCTCTAGAACCATCTCCTTTACGCCTTGAGGCTATCATTGTAAAACTCAATCCCTTCAATCTATTTTTCAGCAAGTTTACTGTTTGGAAAGACCTAGGCTTTCATTCATGGGATGGAGGTTTTATGTCACAAAGGAAATAAAACTGTTTGATAGCACCTGTTCTATCTATTTTATATCTGAAATAAACTCTAGCCCAGTGATGAAGCATTTAAAAAACATCTGAAAGTTACTGTTGCATAGGTCCTAACTTCTGCTTAGGCTGCTATTAACCATCACATAGGAAAGATTTATATATATTTGCAGATTGGGCCAAATCCTCAAAGGCATAAAGCAAATGGGAAATGCAGTTGCCTAACACTTTTCTATGGAAAAATAAAGAATCTTCCAAATATAGAATGAATACAGTGCCTTAAAAATAGGTGAACATAAGAACATGGAACACCTACTAAAATAATTAGTATTTGATCATTACTCCCTTTGCCAATTTAAGTGGTCTTTTCAAATTGGTTTTGTTTTGCTGCAGCACCTGAAGCTCTGTTTTTCTTATTTTATCATCATATACATATCATATAAATATAAACATACTTACATTTCAAACAAAGTTCAAACAAGTCAGCAAGACTAAGAGTTTGCACTAGCAGAAGTGTTAACAATCTGATAATGAAATCTGAGCCATGACATAAGGTATGCGTCAATACATCTGCTAGGCTATTTTTCCCCCTGACGGTTAAACACATTTAGGCAAACTTCTGTCTATGTTTCTGTATGGTTCATATTGAATGACAGAGGACTGGAATGTCACCTAGTCAATCTTCCAGATCTAAGGCAATATTAGCTCTGGCCATGAGTCTCCCAATAGATGTTTACATAATGTCTTTTAAAGGCATCCACCGTCTCCTCATATTAAACTGTTCCAGTATTTCATTATTGTTACCATCAGAAAGCTATTTTTAGAATGTAAACTGAATCTCCCTTGCTCTGGTTGAAACCCACTTAATAAGGACATGAAGAACAGCTTATTCCCTTTCCCATAGCAGTAGCCTTTGATGAATTTGGAGAGCATTAATATTTCCAGACTCCGTCTTAATTTTTAGAAATTAAATAAGTCCCTTTCTAAACCCGTTCTCATGTACTCTGTTTTCTATATAACTGCTAATTCACATTACTCTCATGAGGTGGGCTCCTTCAGGAAGTGCACTGTCCAGATTTGGATGCGGTTCCCCAGCATAGACCTCAGCAATTAGGGTAGAGTGGAAGATTATCTTTCCATACCCTGTAGACTGGTTTTTCAAAGTTATCTATCAATACATTGTCTGCCTTTTTTTGGTAGTAGAATAACAGTTTGATTTATGCAGAGCATGATTATTTCCCCATATTAATTTCTATGAAACTGTTCCATTTCCATTTATTGCATTTATGTGGATGACTATTCTTAAGTGCAAAATGAGTCAATTTTGATCCTGTTGTATTATAGCTTATTATTTTTTCAGATTATTTCTTCAATTTTGTTAAATAATTTAAATTTACATTTACAACAGATGTTCACCTCCTCCAGGTTTATATTGTTTGCAAATTTAGTGAGTTTATTCTCTATTCCATCATCTATATGATTACTGAAAATACTAACAGTCAATTCAATACAGGCCTCTAAGGAACCTTACTGATACATCTTTTTAATAATGATTCTTTAATGGTTAATAGCTAATGTTAATAGCTAACCGCTTTAGCTATAATTTTCTTATAATTTTCACACATATTTTGTAGTAGTCTCATAGAAATATTATTTGATGTATGAATATGATACTGACGTATATCACCTTACTAAAAGAAAATCACACACAAGAAACAAATTGCCTGATGTTTGTGAGAATAATTCAAACTTATATAGCTTTACTGCATCTTTTTCATCTCTAAGCAGTCTGTTGTCTGAATACATGGCTGATCAAAGTATGTACATGCAATCAATGATGAGCTTCAAAGAAGAAGCACTCAAGTAGCTTAATGAGCAAGGTATTCTGGGAAACTTCTAGCAGACATCTTTCCGAAATATGAAGCATAAATATGTGTGTGACGAGTAGAATTAGGATTGCAGAATTAATTTGATTATACACAGTTACTTTATCAGAATTTAAAACAATCTGCAATTCACATGGTTAATATGTTTCTCTATTTAGACATCCAGAATTTTTTTTTTTTTTTTTTAGGTAATGATTTACCTTTCAGGTATTCAACTCAGTTCAGTGCCTTATTATTGCAAACTGGAAAAAAAATCCTTATTGACAACTGTATCTCCTTCAGGACATTTACTATCAAATGTCCAGTTTCTCAGCCTCAAATCTTTACCAAGCATGCATACAAAAGAAGTGGGTTTTCAGTGTTTCCTCAATAAAGAATTTAAAAAATAACTTGACTGAGTATTTTATATTTTAATATGTTGAGGTTTTTGAATCGCATACTATTATTACAAAAGTATTAAAAAGCAAATGTTTATTATCCCTCCTGAAATCTTAGTGCAAATGGCACGAACTGGTTCTTTTTTAAGATCAAAACTTATTGCCAATGTAAATAAATAGCATTATGTGCACAAGACCAGAGGGTTTTTTCAAGGTTATTTCTTAGTTACTGCTTTAACAGCATGAATTGGAAGAGAGGGAGAAATAAACATGTACGCTTAAGTGAATCTGACCTTCCAGCGTTATTCACCTTAAGGCTTGTCAGTCATTGATCCATGAAGTTGGCTATGAATTTAATAATTTATAAACACCCCTCTACCTCATTCTTCTTTTTGGTCATAAGACATAGATTGACTCATTTTGATCTACGTAAAATAAGAAAAGGTGCTGAGCCCCAGGCGTCTCTGACATGAGTTACAAAGTTGTAGATTTTATTGCAAAAATGAATGAGAAGAGCTCATGGTTACAGAGTTCAGATGGAATCTAAAGAGGGTATTGTGAAGTCATGGTAGCTATACACTAAGCAAAGTAATCTTAGTACTCTGGAGGACCAAAGTCACAATTAACACATCTAATCACAATTACCTGAGCTAATCATTGTATCAGTTTATCTCTGGGTAGGTGGAATTTCTCTCTTGGTTACATCATTTGGGGTTATAAAATTGTACTAAGGAACATAAACGCTTTATCTGCTTTCCTATTAACATTCATTTTCTAACTTTCTCATCTAGGGTTTGACAAATTTGGCATTTATTTTCTTCTGTCAACAGTGAGTTGATGAATATGAGTTATACTGAGAACCCAGTTATATGGAATACCTTGTTAAAAAGTGTTAGTGATTTACTTTGTATTGTACTGCAAAGTGTTCTTTTAGAATAAATATCTGATCTTCATAGATATTAGTTTAATACTATTTTAATTTTGATTGAATGTATTTTAAAGTTTATACATTCCTTTATAAATAATTTTTCTTACTAGAAAGTATAAAATTTTAATCAATTTCTTACTGCATAAGAGTGATGAGGTTCTTGGTGCAAATTTGCTGTGCTTTAAGTAAGGTTAAGTTATTAATGAAATTTAGTTAAGAGTGTCAATGCTCTTCAGCATTAAAAGTCAAATAGTCATCTGCTACCTTTTATTTTCTTTATTTTGGTTTGCAATCCACTGAAGTAAAATTTAAGACAATTTCATAGGAACATAATAGGGCGAAAAATGAATGTACTAGTGGTAGGATTTATCCTTAATGGCCAGCAGGTATATAGAGAATGCTGTATTAATTCAATTCTCTGTTTGGCTCTTAGCTACTTTTAAGGAGTACATCACTGGAGACTGTTTTTCTTAACTGTCATGACAATTCAACAGTATTCTGACCTTGTAAATTCCATTAATGTCCTGAAAGTGTTGCACACTATTCACATCTCCCAGGAAATTATACCACAAACTGAATCTGATGTACGGTGTGAATTCATGCAGTATTTCTGAGAAACTTGCATACATAACTTAAAATAGCTATAAACTCAGGATTTATGGGAAAAATGCACACCTCCTAAAAGTAACAGAGGAATCTGTTTGAAATGGCAGTTAGAGTTGTTATCTCTAGTATTTTATAGATGATGGGAAATTAAATGCTTATCTTATGAAACAATGAAGTAAAATTTAATTTACAATTTTTTTTATGTGCATATACTATAATACAGTCAAATTCTGTAGCGAATCATGCTTTAAATTTTCTGTGTAGAAGGAAGAAGGTAGAAGATTTTCTTCTTTTTTTTCCTATTTTCCAAATGGAAGTCATCAATAAATTATGTTTTAAATTGTATTTTAAAGGGAAGGCTTATGCTTGAGTACCTATTGTTTGTTTCTCTCTAGAAAATATTTGTCTTATGTTAATCAAAATGGTTTAGCTCCAAATTCTCAACTAATTTAAATAGGCTCACTAACCTGAAATCAATAAAGCCAGTATACAACTGAGACAGCTGTGCTACAACCGCAAAGACTATGAGAACAAAAGAGGTTCATATAAAACAGCTGCTGCATAAGCAATATCAATGGAGGAGGCAGCTATCAAGATTGTGACAGATCCAGGGTGGGAAGTACATACAAAGTACATACAAAAGATTATCTTAAGAAAAACTTCACATGATAGCTGATCAATATTTTAAATGCTCTATAGAAACCAGGCATTCAGGAATATGTGAGTACAAGGGCACCAATGGAAGGTAGAACACTGCACTTTTAGCAAGATAAAGAGATTTAGAAGACACAGAGCTAAAATGAGATTGAGAGACCAGGAATGTCTTTAGTTTCTGGCAAGGCTGTTGTTTTCCCCTTTTATTCAGATTATAATCATTTCGGGTAAAAGATTATGCATTTACAAAGTGTCCTGCTCAATATCATCTCAATCTTGTCAGTGTGCTATTTTATTTCCACTAATTGTACTATTTATTACAGCTCAGTTCGTTCACAGCTGACAACTTAAAAAAAAAGTCCTCCAGTGATGGGCCTATTGAACAGTGCCCCGTGCTTCCTTTACTGCCTGTATCAGACATTAATAGAGAAACACTATTACTGAGATGTGCTGACATCATTGATTAGGGTTTTGAATACACTAGAAAGTAAACAGAAACATTAATTTTAATTTTAAACTCCATTAGGAATTTCAGAGTAAACCAAAACTGGTGCCTGCAGAATACAAGTAGAGCTCTCTTAATGGAGTAGCAGATATTTATTTTGTAGTTTCTAAGGGAAACTTCCAGAATAGATAGTAAAAACACTTTAAAAGAAAGAAATATTTTCCTCAAAAATTGTCTATGTAATTCAAAGAATTTTTTTTTTTTTAATTTGCTACATATTAGAAGAAAGCAAATAAAAAAAAAATCTATGTTTTAATCAGTCATTGTAAAGAATCAGTGACAGGTCATGTGTTATATCACACTCCAGTGATTTTTATACATACAAATAATGTTAATAAGGCAAACTTTAAGAACTGTGACTAAAGCCCTAGCTCTGTTAAAAATCAGTGAAGGTTTTGCTATTTAATGAAAACAGGACAAGTTTCCACATCTTATGATATTCACCTATGCTGGTCATATGCCAGCTGTAAATTGTTTGGGTCCAGATCCTTGGCTAATGTAAACCTCAGCATAACTGAGCTGAGATCAATGAAATCAAAGAAAGTAGAAGGAAATACAGAATATACAATAAAAATAAACTAGTGGATATGGACAGATTCTCCTGTGGCTTGTGTAGCAGGGGTTTTGTTTTTTTTTTTTTAGATTGAATACATAAGTTTTAAGATTTCTTCAGCATCAGGAGGTTCCTTGGTTATAGATATTTATAATGTCCAATATTGATATGATTCTGCTGTTCATCTCTCAGGTTCTGATAATGATCTTGCACACCACGTTTTCCAAAGGGTTTTGCCAGACATTTATTTCGTCATCTAAAGTGGTTACAGCATTATCCCTCCATCCGACAGAATGTGTTGTTCTCTTACATCGTGTTTTCAGTCCACGCTATTCAATTAATTTTTGAATTTGACAAGACAGGCCTTGTTTGGAACAAGCCTCTTCTACTATTTCTTATTTTGTCATTTTTCTTTAGACTGTCTCTAATTCCTCCTTTCACCTTCTGTTTATTTCTATCAATGATTTTTATTTTATGATTCCTTCTGTTATACATGGATAACCTTCCAGAAATATTTTATTTTTCCACTCCTCTTCTAAAAGTTCTAAAACTACTCACCTTCTTCCACCTCCCCAATGTTGTAGAAATCACATGAAGTAAAGATAATCGCATAGGATATTTTAGATCTTCATATAACATATATTCCAAGCCTATATTTCAGCTACTCCTCAAGTTTTCAGCCACATAAGGCATTCTGACTATAGTTCAAAATAGATTATTAATTTCATTAATGTCAGTTGATCAGACAACAAAAGACAAAGGGGATTTCACACCTGTAAAGAAAAAGATGATGTGGCAATGAGGACAGTAATGACAGTTGTGGTATAATACATGCCTTTATGGAGTAGCAGTGTGAAACACAGGCAATTTGGCAGGGAATAAGATTGTGGACCATTATGATACGCCATAAATATGATATGCCATAAAGATAATCTATATTGAATCCTTTTTCATTTAAAATAGATTTACACTTTAGTTTGGTCTTTCAGATTTTGGTTTTCCTTTGAGAAGCAGGACTTAGAGATCAGCGATGGACTGCTTGAAAGAGTGACTATAATTGGCTTTTTTGACCATTTTTGTCATTCTGTGTGTTGAGTGTCATCTCTTTTCTCCTTTTTTTCAAGAGGTCGTTGAGAATAACTAGGAACTATACTGAAGAGAATGTATGGGATCCTGGAATTATGATCTGATAATTGTTATGTATGCCAGTTATTGTGGCAGCCATGGAGATGTGAATACGGGTAGCCTTCTGGCCTTATGCGAATGGTATGATCTCATGACTACTGGTCTCATTCTCCTCTCCTTCTGATTATCTCCCCAATATAAGTTTTGTCATATCGAATGTGCTTTGTATATTGGAGTACTTATGACATTTGGGGTATTTGACAACATATGTTTTGTATGATATGTTTTGTGATACAAGGACTAGAAGGTATGATTTACAGGGAGGGATGGAGGATGCTAAGGTTGTTCAAGTCAGAGAAAGGGAGACTGATGGGTGAAGATTAATGTCTACAACTTTGCCACTAGGGGGAGTGGAGAGAGGGCGAACTTCTTTCTGAAATCAGGTGATAAGATGTGTGGGAATGGCTTAAAGCTGCATCAGGGAAAGTTCAGATTGAATATCAGGAAAAAGCTCTTAATTGAAAGGGTGGTCAAGCACTGGAACAAAATCTTCAGGGAAGTGGTAATGGCCTCAAGCCTGCGTTCCAGAAGTTTTTTGACAATGTTCTTCGATATATGGTTTGATTTTGAGTTTCCTATATGGAGTCTGGAGTTAGACTCCATGATCTTCACAGATCCCTTTCGACTCAGGATATTCTATGATTCTATGATAGTTGTAGAGAAACCTGACCATCAAGCTGGAACCTGGAAAATTATCACTTCATGAAATTAAGAGTACTTTCCTCCCATCCGATCTTGAAGTAAGTGTTTACGTTGAAGTATCACCTGATGTTTCATGAAGCTGTAGCACAGGGTATCTCTGCTTGACTGACAATGCCATAGCATCCTTCACTCAGATAGAAAATGGTGACTAATTCATGATTTAGCAAATGAAAAGCAAAACATTAGAATTCCCTGTATGGTACATACCTGTTGTCAGCAAAACTAATGCTTATGCCAAAGTTTGTGGCACTTAAAAAATACAGTTTAATATTATTGCTACAACACACGCAAGATGCAATACAAAGCATCTTTGTTTATAACAGAAAACCTAATGGGCTAGTCACTGCCTATTATAAAAAAAAGTTGGTTGTCCCATATTAATACCTGAGAGCATGAAAACGATTGAGGTAGCATGGAAGAGTGAAAGAAAATACAAGGGCACTCTCAAATACTTTGCAAAGCATTGCGTATTTAATCTCTTACATGCATAGAACTCATGTTGCAATTCACAATGATTTTTAGAGAGTGATTATAAATATGCAACAGCACTTTCCAGTACTTTTCCAGTAGAGGATTATGCTCATTGTCTTTTTTGTTATAAAAACTCCCTCTGGTTGCCTTTCTGGTACTCTAGCATGTATTTAATTATTAAAAATAATTAGTGTAACAAACTGTGCACTTTTAACTCTTGATGCGCAAATTATTTGAAAATCAAGGTTCATGAAAATTTCAGAATTCACTTGAAGGCAAATAATGACATAAACAGTTTTCATTCTATTACTAGTCACTTAGTAAATATAGTACAATGAATTGTTATGAGGATTTTAAATATTAATGATTGAGATAGAGACAATTCCATCACACACTCCTTTAGACCCCTGGTCTTATCATACTCCATCACTAGATGTTTGTATTCATTTCCAATGATTTTTCAATTTTAAGAAAGATGTGTTCCAATTACAGTAAAGCATTAAAGTTCATTATTATTTTCAACAATTCATGAGTGATTCCCAAAACAATAATTTAAAAAAAAAATTGTATTTTTCCAGCAGTTTCAAAAATGACATTTTTCTCCTGCAAATGGGCCAGATGCCTACTTGTTGGTCATGACATCTGGAATAACTACTAGGGTGATAACCTTTACAAATTAAACAGAGTGTTTTGAAAAGCATTCTGTGCACTATTCAACTTACCTTAATCAGTTAATATCTAGTTAAGAAGAGAAGAATATCTGAGAATATTTTATAGAACTAAACATAAGTGGGACATCAGCTACTCTACCCACATTTAGGAATTAGGAAAAGGTTCTTCATCTTCTGAGAGAGTGATTGGTCACGAACAGGCTTCCCAGGGAAGTGGTCATGGCACCAAGCCTGTTAGAGTTTAAGGATAGTCTGGATGACACTCTTAGTCATCTGGTTTAGTTTCAGGTAGGCCTGTGAGGAGCAGGGAGTTGGACTCGATGATTCTTATGAGTCTCTCTTCCAACCTGAGATACTCTATGATTCTAAGATTCTATGATTCCCAGAATAAAGAAAAATCCAGAGGGCTTTTTCTTCCTATATTAAAAAATGAATAAGAATGTTTTTTCTCCCATTATTTTCCAATATTTAATTATTATTACTCTTTCCCCTAATCAAAGAGTAGATCTTTCTTAAATTGGTTTTCTTAAAGTTACCTTATTTGTGCAGTCACCATGATGACGAATGATCTAAAAGTCTATATTCTCTGTGGTAAATCTGATGCCAGAGTTTTTTAGGTTTTTGGATTAGTTTTGGCATGTTTCTGTTGGGTGGGAAAATTTTTTTTGTTGCCTTTTCTTTTTGGTACACAAATAATATAGTTTGTTGATAGTTTAAATCTCAAGAGGAAAATATTTTCAGCACCTGAATACGTTCTAGAACATGATCATGGAGAACAACTAACACTTGCCTCTGTGATTAAAGGACATTAGCTATTTATGCTAGATCATTAACTCTGTAAAGGGAAAAAGAAAGAAGAACTATTTCTTTCAAATAAGTGTTTAAATGTTTAATATTAATATAAAATATCTAATGGATAGGAAAAAAGAATTAGAGCAATCCCTTAAGGAATTCTTTTTCTCTAAGAGCAGTAGAAAGAAAGAGTTTCCATTTCAGAGAGGATATTTAGAAAATTGAAGCATTTTTTCAGCAAACATTATCTTATAGGTCATGTAGTGCCACAGTTGATTTAAAAGTAGGTGAAGATCAAACTATTTTTACTTATCAAAGAGCTTGCATATTTCTTATGACTTAATTCCCATTTCAAGAAAACTGAATTAGTCAGAAAGAGAATCAAACCCATTACTGTGCTAGCCTATGTGATGTCTTGGCAACTGCTCATGGGAATCATTTGTTAAAACACCAGCAAAGTAGGTTAGGGTAATTTCCCACCTCCTTTTGGAACTCATGTAGTTTCTCTCTGCTAATAGCTGTCATTGCTGTTTAAAAAGAGAAAAAAAAGCTCATAAAGCTATTCTCAATCGCTGGTTGTAGACAAGAATCATTCTCTTGATATTGAGTAATAATTGAGAGCGGATAGTCTGAAAGTTCCTTGACTGTGAAGATAAGAAGTTTGTTTCTATTCTGCTGTCAGAAAAACAGCCAATAGAAGAGTGCAGAAGACTGATTATAAAGAGAAAAACTACAGAAAAGCATTAGCTTTTTGGCTGGCTATAAGAATGGAATGATTGCATCTCATGAAAAAAAAAAGTGGAAAGAACGTTTTAGATAATAAAGGTGAGAGATGATGCACAAGTTTTCTAGTGATGTGGACCCATAGAAAAGATGTCTTTGAAACATTGTGCAAAAGAATCTGGTTAATGTTGAATAGGCTGGATGTGAGAATCTAGAGAAGATTCTCACAGCTTGAGCTGATATCCAGTTAAAGACTTAGGATAATGTTGTGCAAAGTGATTAATTAAAAGAATAGGCAGATTTTAGGATAAAATCTGGTTAAAGAAAAGGAAAAAAAAGAACATCAGCAAAGACAAAGGGTTGTGATAAAACTGATTTCAAAATGAAGGGCATGGAAGACAGCAGGTAATTGTATTGAAAAAAACCCTGTTCTTTACTTACTGTTGTATTAATTTCTTCATAACTTCTTAGAGAATCTTCTTACTCTAGGGGTTCTGGTAATTGGGGATGGGTGGTGGTGGTGATGCTTGCTTGTTGTTATTTTTGATGGGGTACAGGAGAGAAGTGTCTTTGTTATCCTCTAACTCTACATATGATGTCCACACGATATAACACCAGGATAGATCACTGGAAGAGTGATTTTGATGGCAGGTGTAATCTGTAACCCATATCAAAGAAATCTGTAGGATGCACATGTTGGTTCTATCCATATAAATAAAAGGAAGACTGGGCAAAAGTTGCAGACTTAGACTGTGTCACAGCACATATTTTATTAAAAATGAAAAGAATGTGAGTAGGAAAAAATGAGAGGTTAACAGGAAGAATAAATGAGTGAATGAGTGTAAATTACAGGAAGTCTTGAGATATGTTTAATTTTTTGAGTGCGTTCTGTCTCTAGCATTGAAGGGATGAAACTGTAGGTGTCATGGTCCTCAAATCAACAGCACAGAGATTTTACGTGGCATAAGAATAGAAAATACTGTATTCCTCATCAGAAGTTCTATTCACGTGTTTAGATTTTTCTACGGATTTTTGTACTGGAGTAAAGTATGTACTGTTTACCTTTGTAAAGGAATAATTAAAAAAAATTAAACTACATTTTCTAAGGATTGATGCAAATGATATTATTTCAAAATGAGATTTCACTGGACTGGAAATTATTAAATAATTGAAAAGTCTGGCTAGTTCATTTGATTCAAGTGGGAAGAGATTGCACAATCAGTCTCATATGGCTGTCAGAAAAGTTCCCAGGTAAAGGATGGAAGTGAGAAACAGGCAAACATGTTTGGTTTCCCTGAAGAGATCACAGCTGTGGTATGACAAGAGAATGGAAAGGACAGGGATTTTAAAGTCTCATGTATAATTTTCATGTCTTGAGCAGTTTTCTGTGGATTTCCCTCTCCATAAATGGCTGCTTCTGATGTTTTAAGGGTTATGTGTTTCAGTGAACAGAACAATGTAGGTGGCCACTCTGTGCCTCTTAGTCTTATAATGTCCTCAAAGGGTTCAATTTTTTTCATATCACAAGTAATCCTACATCTGTGAATTTCATACAGGAAGTAAAGGTGGATATTGGTTTGGGGGTTTTGGTTTGTTTATTTTACAGATGTGTAGGATTAAGCTTGTCTGGCTGCCAGATGCCCACACGGCCACTCTCACTCCCTCTTAGCAGGACAGGGCAAGAAAATAAGAAAAAAACCCACAGCAGTCAAGATAAAGACAGTTTAATGTAAGAAAGCAAAGGCTGCACACAGAAGAAAAGCAAAAGTAAAAAAGATTTATTCTCTACTTCCCATCAGCAGGAGATGTCGAGCCGCTTCGGACTAAGTAGGACCTCAGTACATGTAGCAGTTTCTTCAGAAGACAAACACCTTAATAATAAAATCCCTGCACCCCTCCCTGCTCTCCTTTCCCTTAGATGAGCATGATGTCATATGGTATGGAATATCCTTTCGGTCAGTTTAGGTCAGCTGTCCCAGTTATGTCTTCTTTCCTTTTGCCCCCTTGCAGCGTACGGACGCACGCACATGTGTGTGACAGCCTAGATGCTGCACGGCACTGCTCAGCGATTGCTAAAACGTTGGTGTGTTATCCAGCTGTCCCAGCTACAGTTACAAAGCACAGCACTGTATGGGCTGCTGTGGGCAGAGTTCACCACTTCCTAGACAGATCCGGTACAACTGAGCATAGGCATATTTGTGAGCTCATGTTCGATTTGGCAGAGACATCCTACTGAAAGGGAATTTAAAGTACTGGGAGGAATAATGAATACATGGAAGGAAGACTAAACAAGCATAGGGTTCCTGAAAACATTACATTAATTTCAATGGTTATAAGGCTAAGAAGCAATAGCCTTCCTATAGCAAATGTTTCAATCTAAACTTTATTACTGTCTTTGCATTAAAAAAAAATTATTTAAAAATAAATCTTTAACAATGCATATCCTAGAGCAGAGGTATATTTTTTTCTCCAAGATTTCAAGAATTGTTTTATTTTATTATGTGTTTCTAAAATACATTTAAATTTGTTTTGGTTTAATCAGACGTAAATTATTACAAAAGCCTGTTCAAGGCTTCAAGCACCCTGACACAATTAATCATACAATAAATGCAATTAACTTCTCAGCATACTAAAACTGATTTTGCAAGAATGAGATTAGTAAATCAATCAGATGCCAATACTCTCTATTGATTAGGAACCAAACCAGTATCATTCCACAGAAAGCCTGTCACATAGACTTGTATTTTAGCATGTCTGGGAAATCATTTTATTTGGTTTCTTCTGAGTTTATACAAAGATCCCGCCCTCATATTATCCCCCTTTTATCTCTTTAACATGGGTGATTTAGCATCATCTTAAAATACTCCATGCTATACAAAATTTGGTTTTGTCACAAATTTAACTTAAACAATAATTTTATCCAATTCAGAAGGTAAATAACACTAAGATTTATCAAATTGCATTTGACAGTCAAAAGAAAACTCTCCAAATGAATTACATATATGAATGCTTTCATTAAAAAGAAAAAAAAAAAAAGCCACCAAAAACCCTAACCCACCTTCTTTCCATGTAAATGCAGACTTTTCAATTATAAAAGCCCTCTCCAGGGATCTTTGTCAATGATCGTCAATGGAAGGAGAATATTTTTTCTGAAGTCTGAAGATTTTCTAAAATTGCAAACAAAAGGGAAAAGAGAAAGGTCACTTTAGTTATTTTATTCTCTCACTTCTCTGGAGGGAAATAACCATAAATTCTCTTTCAGTCATGTCCTTATATCCCAACATTAGAACGCCCACTAGCATTACTTTACTAACCAAGTCTTGTTATGTCTGCATTGTAGGAAATATGGGACAAGCAAGTGGTGTCCAAGGAAAGGAAATGTGAGGAAAAAGAAAAAAGTAAAATACTGAAACAATGCTGTGAAATAAGCAGCAGAGCTGCACTGTGCTATAGATGCCCAGAGAAAGACTTTCTAGAGCCCTTCCAGAATTATGTAAGGACTCTAGGATAAAAATGTTGCATATTGGTGCTAACTACCTAATTTAGATAAGCAGTTTTACCAAAGTCCACAGATTTTAATACTGTCTGCTAGCACCTAAAATTAGCCTGGCCCATTAGCAATAAAACTCAGCAAACAAAAGTAGCAAAGTAGAAAAGAGAGAGAGAGAAAAAAATATATAAATGTTTCACATAATCATGTGAGATGTTTCAGTTTTGAGTATTCATGTAGGGCATCAACTCCCTCACACTGTGGATAAACTTTATCATACCCAGTCTTTGGAAAACATAAGGAAAATGGCAATCTATTTTATTTTTAAGGTTATGATAATGAACATTATTTTAACGGCAAAATCTCTTTTGGTGCAAAGAAATTGATCTAAAGAGCTAATTTCTTCGTCCGTACAAAAGCTCCTAAAAAATTTCCTCAGTAAGGAATACTTGAAAGGGTCAAGATTTATTATTTATGCAGAATTACTTTTAAAAAACAATATTAAAAGTAATTGAAAATTGCAAATATGGTAAAAATTTACCTGGAAGCTAAAATTCCTGTTGCTAAATAAGTATAACAAGTTATTCAACAGTATACTTAACTTTAAATACACAGAACAAGTTAGTATCATCCAGAAAGTCTGCTCCGGTTTAAAAAGTGCACAATGAAAAAGCGGTGCACAGAATTCCATATGTCACTGTGACAGAGAGTACACATCCAAACATTTTGTGCCATGTTTTTAAACTTATTTATGTAAAAGAAAATCTATAATTACATACTCTACAGAAGGTCTCAGTTTATGCAAACACAATATTTTAAAAATTGAACATACAAGGAACTTCAGAGAATTACATCAGTTTCTTTAAAATAGTTTAATATACTTCTTGTGTACTTAAAATTTAGCAAAGTTCATTTCCACATATAACCACTATACTTCCACTAATATAAGCCTGTTTATCTATCAGCCAACAGGAGTTTTCTGTATGCAAAACTAAAGAGAGATTTCATATATCTGATAGCAATTCATACATTACATCATTATTATCATGCTAGCAAAAACTGACCTGTACCTTGCATTAAAATATTAACATGAACACATAGTATGGATTCTGTGATACCCTTCACAAACATGTCTTTCGAATTTTAAGATGACAGCAGTGTATATGGAACTACATATTTACTACATAGCAAGTTAGTCAAACTTGTTTATACAGTGCGCATGATTCTGTTGTTCTTCTATACCTATCACCAGCTGATTTATTTTTGCCTGTACTCTTTCTGAATTCTCTTTAAATTACATTTCCATTTAGAATAGCTTTGGGCTTCTTCCTCACTCTGTTTTACTTCATAGCTACTCATTTAAGAAATGTAACTAAAAAAAAGAAATGGTGTGGAGAGTGAAAGAAAATCTGCCCATAATTATTATGATAACAAGGAGTCTGCCATGAGTAACTTTTTCATTTTAGATTTGTTTTAATTATTTTAGATTTATTTTTTCAGAGGACTGTGTGAGAAGCTTGACACTTCTTACTTAACTTGAAATTAACTTATTATTCAGATATTATTCAGACATTCAAAATTTATTTTGAGTTGAAGGTCTCAATTTTTCTATTTAAAGAATATAATGTTTACCTAAAATGATTCAGTCAATTAAAAAAAAAAAAAATTATAGATAATCAGCAAATACCTGACCAAAATTGTGTGAACTTTAACAGTACCTCCCCAATATGCAAATGACTAAGATGATTAAAAATGGAAGACAAAAGCTTTGTTTCCTTCTTTGGACGCCCTCCAGGACCTTAATGTCCTTCTTGGAGTGAGGGGCCTAAAACTGAACACAGTATTCGAGGTGCAGCCCCACCAGTGCCAAGTACAGGGGGACAATCCCTTTCCTAGTCCTGCTGGCCACTCTATAGCTGAGACAAACCAGGATGCCATTGGCTTTCTTGGCCACCGGGGCACACTGCTGGCTCATATTCAGCCAGTTATAGCCAGGGCTATACCTGAAGGTATAGACCTTCAGGTCCCTTTCCACTGAGTATCTTTCCAGCCACTCTTCCCCATGCCTGGAGGGTTGCAGAGGGTTATTGTGACCTGAGTGCAGGACCCAGCACTTGGCCTTGTTGAACCTCATACCACTGGCCTCAGTCCATTGATCCAGCCTCTCTGGATCCCTCTTAGAGCCTCCTGACCTTCAAGCAGATCAACACCACCACCTAACTTGGTGTTATCTGTGAACTTCCTGAGGGTGCACTCAGTCCTCTCATCCAGGTTGTTGCTAAGGAGAACAGGCCCCAATCCTGAACCCTGGGGAACATCACTTGTGACTGATCACCAACTGGATTTCACTCCATTCACCACCAGTCTTTGGGACCGGCCATGCAGCCAGTATTTCATCCAGCGAAGCACAGGCCCATCCAAGCCATGAGCAGTCAGTTTCTCGAGGCAATGCTGTGGGAAACAGCATCAAAGACTTTGCTAAAGTCTAGGTAGACAACGTCCACAGCTCTTCTGTCATCCACTAAGCAGATTCTTTTGTCATAGAAGGAGATCAAGTTGGTCATCAGGGCCTGCCTTTCATAAACCCATGGTGACTGGGCCTGATCACCTGGCTGTCCTGTACGTGCCGTGTGATGGCACTCAAGATGATCCTTGGCACTGAGTTCAGACTGATGGGCCTGTATTTCCTTGGGTCTTTCTTCCAGTCCTTCTTGTAGATGGGCATCACATTTGCTAATCTTCAGTTGTCTGGGACCTCCCCGGTTAGGCAAGACTGCTGATAATGATGGAAAGTGCCTTGGTGAGCACTTCCACCAGCTCCCTCAGTACCCTTTGGTAGATCCCATACAGCCCTTTAGAATTGTGTGTGTCTAACATGTGCAATAGGTAGGTCACTGAGCATTTTCTCTTGGATTATGGGGGCTTACTTCTGCTCCTCAACCCTGTCGTTTTCCAGCATAAGGGGCTGGGCACTCAAAGAACAACTGGTCTTACTAATAACAACTGAGGCACAGAAACCATTCAGTATCTCAGCCTTTTCCTCGTCCTTTGTCCATACCCTGCCCTTCCACCCCCCACTCCAGTAGAGGAAGGAGACTCTCCTTACCCCTCCTTTAGCTGTTAATGTATTTACAGAAACAATTTTTATTCTCTTCTTTGTCAGTAGCCAGATTAAGTTGTAGTCGGGCTTTGGCCCTTTTAATTGCCTCCCTGCATAACCTCACAACATCCTTGTAGTCTTCCTGAGCGTCCTGCCCCTTCTTCCATAGGCCTTAGACTTTCCTTTTCTTCCTGAGTTCCAGCCAAAGCTCTCTGTTTAGCCAGGCTGGTCTTCTATCCTGATGGCTTGTCTTACAACATATTGGCACTGTCCACTCTTGCACTTTTAGGAGTTCCTTCTTGAAGAATGTCCAGCCTTCCTGGACTCTTTTGCCCTTCAGGACTGCCTCCCAAGGGACTCTGCCAACCTGTCTCCTAAACAGGCCAAAGTCTGTCCTCCAGAAGTCCAAGGTGGCAGATCTACTTAACCTCCTCATTACTTCCTCAAGAATTGAAAACGTCACAATTTCATGACCCCTACGCCCAAGATGGCCTCCAACATTCACATCACCCACAAGTCTTTTTCTGTTTGTGAACAACAGGTCCAGCAGGCAGCCTTCCCTAGTTGGCTGTGTCACCAGCTGTGTCAAGAAGTTGTCTTCCATACACTCCAGGAACCTCCTAGACTGTTTCCTCTCTGCTCTATTGCATTTTCAGCAGACATTTGGTAAGTTGAATTTCCCCACAAGTACAAGTGATAGTGATTTTGAGACTCCTCCCAGCTGCTTATAGAATATTTCATCTACCTTTTGATCCTGTTGGGTCGTCTATAACAAACTCCCACCATGACATCTGCCTTACTGGCCTTCCCGCTGATTCTTATCCATAACTCTACCCTAACTTCACCATCATGTTGAAGACAATCAAAACACTCCTTAACAGACAGGACCACTCCACCACCTCTCCTCCCTGACCTATCCCTTCTGAAGTGTTTATAATTTTCCAACCACCATGTTTCCATGATGGAGACTGCATCCCAGTTTTCCTGCTGCAGAGTAGCTTCCATCTCCTCCTGTTTGTTGCCTCTGCTGCGTGCATTGGTGTAGATGCACTTTATTTGGGCTATTGATCCCATCACCTTTTTGAGGGGAGAAGGCCTACTTCCTACCTGACCATTCCTGGGTACTACCGTGATTCTTAGCTCATACATATCCCTTGTGTTTTTGCTATCATTTGGCATTCTGTCCCCTAACTCTACTGGGATGGCAGACTTAAGGACCTCGCTAGCATGCTGTCCCACAAACATTGATGTACTGCTCCCAGGCTTATCTCCAGTGAGCCTGCTATGATCCCTTTCCTCCTTCAAATATAGTTTAAAGCTCTTTCTATTAGCCCTGCCAACTCTTGTGAAAAGATCCTTTTCTTCCTTTGAGACAGGTGTACTCCGTCTGTTGCCAGCAGGCCTGGTGTGGTGTAAACCGATCCATGATCAAAAAACTCAGAAGTCCTTCTGGAGACAACATGTTCAGAGCCAGGTATTGATCTGGTGGGTCTTATTTCTTCCCACATTAATCCCTGCAGCTAGACAGATAGAGAAGAGCACTGCTTGTGCTCCTGATTCCTTAACCAGTTGTCCTAAGGCCCTGAAGTCTTTTTTGATTGCTTTTGGACTTCTTGTTGTGAGTTCATCGTTGCCTACCTGAAATGTCAATAATGGATAATAATCTGAGGGCTGTACCAGGGTAAAAAGCTTACTTGCCACATCCTTAACCCAGGCCCCAGGGAGGCAACAGACTTCCCTATGAAGTGCGTCAGGTCTGCATATTGGGCCTCCTGTTCCCTCCACAAGGGAGTCGCCTATACAATGACCCATCTCCTTTTAACTATCTGTCTCCCCACCTTGATAAGGTGGTCCCTGGCATGGCTTTGATGTAGGTCAGTCAGCTCAGTCCAGATAATCTGTTCCAAGTATGGATACTAATGCAAGATGAGAACAACTTACTGCACTCAACATGGACACGTCTAACACCGCTCTCTGGGCTATAAACTTATAGAGGTACTGGTGTGCTATACTGCACCTTCCTACCATGGTCTTCACAGGCAAATAGTTGATGGCCTGTTTTACTTACTCATATAGATACAACAAAAAGAACACCATTAAATGCAGTTACTCTTGCATTTGGAGTGTCCTCCCAGCACAACAGTAGATTTGCTGGGGAATAATTTATCTATCTGAGATTCTGTCACAGATTCTGGTTTTAAACTTTCCTGGGCTACTCAGGTATGTGATATTTAACAAAATATCTGAGCAAAAGCATTGAATAATATTTTGTTAACTCAGCATGTTGAAATCGTAAAATAATTTCTGAGAAGAGCAATTTTGTCTTGCTTCCTATGACCTTAAACCAAAAACATATTGAGGCATATTTATACAATTAAAAACATAAATTTGAAAAACGAAGTCTGATTAATAAACATGTATAGTATTTTGGAATAATTCTTTTTTATCTAACACACAGCAAATTCCTCTCACAACAGAAATATATTTTTTGTTCTGTTAAAAAGAAAGAATTCAGAAATATTTTAATTACATTCCAGAATTTAAAGCATATGTAGTCAAAAAGTATTTCAGTGTTCTGCAGAATAGTTGTTTCCATAATTTTTATATACTTATGATAATAGACGCAATAAGATAATGTAAGCACGTATTTGCTTTTACAACTGCTTCAAAATTTATAGATTTTTTTGCCTTACTAGCAAGTAAGTTTACATCTGGAACTGTGCCAAATATTGGACTAAAGTATATCCACAATCAACATAAATTCAATTTAAACTGAACAAACTGTAACTTTTCGGAATTTGATCATAGTAATAAATGTTGGCTTAGGAATAAAAAATACCATCTTTCTAGCAGGAAAGAAGTAAATATTTAATTATCCAAACTGAAGCGATATTTGCTGAGAAGATACCATCACACAAGTGAAGCGATATTTCTCATGTGATCTTTAATACCATAAGCTTAAACCAACAAATCTACACTATCTGTAAAAAAAAAATTTTTTTCTTCTTAGATACAATACTTGTTACTGTTTTCCTCTACTTGTTCTAATAAAATATAAGTAAATTGTTCCTGTTTGTAGTGGTGGTTGTAAAACTGTTCTACTGATTTAAGGAACTTAGCTTGGTTTAACATTCAGATATTTCCTTAACTGTATATAGAGTACATATAGACACATATAGATATATCTCAGTATTTAGACTCAAATCAGCATGTTTTCTTGGCCTTGCTAAATGTTTGCATTATACACAGATACTCAGTTTGCCTCTCTGGTGGGTAAGCCTTGGCTGCCAACTGCTTGCTTACTCCCCCTCTGCAGTGAGATGGGGGAGAAAATAGGAAAAACAGAAATAACAGGAAAAATCTCAAGTTTGTGGCTTGAGTTGAAGATAGTGAATAAGGACAGGAGACAAGTACCAGTTACTGACTTGGACAAAACAGACTTGAATTTGGGAAATTAGCTTCATTTATTGCCAATTAATATAAATGTTTAATTTCTGATTTGGGAATTGTGAAACAAAAACAAAGAAAATAAAACAAACTTTTCACATCTGGGGAAAGCATCTTTCCTCCACCTTTCTGAGACTCTTCATCACTCCAGTTACCTCTTGCTCCCACCTTTTATATCACTGCAAGGTATGCGGAGTCCCTTCATGAGGCAACCAGCAGCGCAAGGGACACTGTGTTCAGGAGGCAGCAGTTCGACTTTGCATCTCCAGCCTTCTTCCTCCTTCTGCTCCAGCACAGCCCGCCACTGAGTTGTTTTTCTTCCTTTTCCTCCTTTCATTACCTTGGTGTTCCTGCTGTGGTTTCTCATTCTTTTTTGCTCCTTCCCCCCTCAGCTCTCTCCCTGTGGCATTTCTGTCTTGTTTCACATATGCTTTCCCAGAAGTGGCACCATCTTGGCTGCATGGCTCAGCTGTGTCCTGAGGTCAGACAGTTGGAGCAGGCTGGAATCATCTGTGTCTGGCATGGAGCAACCTCAGCCTTTCCTCCCAGAAGCCACCCCTGCAATGCCCACTGCCAGCGGCTGGCCACTTGCACTTGGTAGAGCTCCAGAAAGAGCTGCGATTACATCTACACTCAGCTGTCCAACAGTTGTCATGGCTATTTCCCATTCAGGCAAATTTTATGCAGATTTGCAGCCATTTGTGAATGATGTCTCTGTGCATGTCTCATACCCCTTTTGGCTCCATTTGCTGTAGGGACCCTTCCACAGGACTTCGAGGTCACATCGCAGTCCATTGCAGTACACTGCAGTTAGACTAAACAAAAAAAGGCAGAGTACACCTGACTCCTAACCTTTCTGAACTTTGTGGCCCATGTACCTTTGTCCTAATTCTGATAAACTTACGGGTCATCCAGAAGTTGAATTAACTTAAAAGTTGTAAAAATCACTGTGTAAATGTGGTAAGTTTTTAATTATATTCCCTACTCCTGTGTTTGTCTTGCTTCCCTCAGTTCTTATTTAATGTTTATGTTGTGCTTGAAGACTAGATTAAATTAACTATGTTCTGTGCTAAAGGACAAAAAAAATAAAAAAAAATGGCTTTGCATAGTTGCATCACATTTTAGGTGGCAAGAAATATTTTTTTCTGGGAACAGAGCTTCAGACCAAGACATAAGTGGAAGAGGAATTGGAGACTTTCTTAGCACATCTTCCACTCAGCTGCCAACCTTGTGCAGCATATGAATGGAATAAAACTAACTAAGGTGAAATTTCAAGAAAATTTGATAGGGACATCATTGAGGGCAAGTCAATGTGAAGTAACACATAGTGTTTTCACAGTTCTCTGTCTGATTACAATTAATGAGTACTATCCCTTGTTGATGTCCTGTGCTCACTGATTTATGTGTTAACTCTGGAAGCAGCACAATAAATAAATGCTTGGTATGTGTTATTTTTTCACTTCTTACTGGATATTGTCACCAGGAATACAAATACCGTTGTATATATTTCCCTGATGAGTGTTCTGTGGTACTCCTTCCTGTCCTTGCTGACTTTTATAACTATCAATTCCTCCAGCTGTAGGACAGTTAAGCCTCTTGGGAGAAGCAAACATGTTTTGCTTAGATCTTGCTTTAAAGAAAGACTTAATAATATTACGCTATCCTGTATCTTTCATCCTACCGTCTCCCCTACTCTAGAGCAGATGCTTTTAAGCACTGCCGTAGTGCCATGGGATTCATACTCAGAATACTTTGAATTGCAGTTTCGTGTCTTAATACCCACCTCACACACAGCTCTCCTTTGTTAGGATAGGAAGTTATAACAGCCTGTAGATCAATTGAAAGTGCAGCAGCAGCAGCGGCAGTTTTTTACAGATGAAAAGTCGTGGGTCAAAGTCAGATGTGATTTAAGCAAAGAGAAACTTGTGTGTCCTTAGCAGAAGTTCATCTGCTTAGGTCTACCATTTTTACCTCAGAAACACTCATTGTTTTTACATTCATAGTTAGTCACTGAAGTTACATGTCAGGAAATACTGAAGTTCTGCTAAATAGACAGGGAAAAAGATAAACTGGAAAAGAACATTTTACATTACACCATCTGTAATGACATTCAGCCATGCTTTCTACTGTACACAACAATAAGCCCAAGAATATAGACACCCTGATGATCTTTTATTGTCTTTGAGCTAAATTTCTATCCGATAAGATGAAAAGGTTTTTCTTATTGGGGTTTTGGCTGTATCTTGGTTTCAACAATGACACCTTAGTCATGAACAATCAACAGAAGTAAGAATTACTAGAGGAATGTGTCCATACTTTGATTGATTTTAGTAAGGCTTTTTTATTGAGTAAGACCTGCATAATCAACTCTGTATGAAAAGTCTTGAAGGCACAGTGAGAAGAAAGATTTTTCAGCCATTCTGACTATTAATAAAAAATATAGAAAGGAAAAAAAGATCATTAAAATGCAGTGATTATTAAGGCAGCTTTACATTTACAGTGTAAAAGAATGATTTCCAGGGCAAAAAAAAAATGTTTTCTCATTTATATTAATGATCTGGTGAGTGTCCCAATCCTTGATTTTATAACTTTAGTGGAAAAGACAATCAGATTAAATCATGCTCTGTCAGGTTATTAAAATGCATCTTTGTCTGTGCCATCGAACACTTTGTTCTTTATTTTTCATTACAGTTGAGAAAAAATGGGTTTATTATGATTCTTTTACTGTAGTTCAGGTTTGTTTCATTTATTTTTTTTTAATTTATTTCCTTGAAATGTTAGATTTTCCTTTGTTGTTTGGATCTGGGTTACTGTCTCAGCTTTACTGATATGATTTTAGCAGGATTTGAAAGCTTTTGCTTGAAAATTTTGTTTTCATGTCTGTTCAGGGATACATAGAAAAAGAAATTAAACAATATATTGCCTATACATGTGATTTCTGAGAAGCTGAGATAAAGCAACATTTGGAAACAATTGTTTTCTGAAGAGGTAGTTAATAACTAAATCTTTTTTAAAAAATTGAATTTTTAAAAAATATTCTAATAATTTAAAGGTGTTCCTTATAACCTGAGAAGTTTTTTTTTGCTCAGATAAATTGTTTTTAAAAACAGAATGTTGATTATCATATATTTTAATATATAAAATCTTCCATACTGCTGGGTTCAGACATACGACAAATGAAGTGCAATCTAGTTCCTTTTCACGTGTTTTATTCAGTTAGTTTATCTAGAATATTTTCATTTCAATGTACTGGAAAATTTAAACCTATTTCTATATATGTTTTAAGAATTATTCTCATCTGAGAAGTAGAACAAAATCCTTCCTTTCTACCTGTCTTGCTACATTAACATTCATAAACTTAGACTCCCTTATATGAAATACTACTAATAATGCAGCTATAATAAATTAACCTAATATATCCTTTCATCATCTCAAATTAGCTTAATCTGATAGAAAATTTCTACAGGGAGGAGAAACTCCCTGTAATATATTCAGTATCCTAGTAAAATATAACTTAATCTGCCTTGACATATCTATGTGTATATGATTTTTGATCTCCTAACCTTTTATACCAAGAAACTGTTCAGTCAAGCACAATGAATGCATAGAAAAATTACTTCTCACTCCAAAATCTTCACCACTTGCTCAACAATTTATGTCTTCATGTTCCCCACAGCTCTGTCTTTTTATATTACTCTTGTGTTCAGGAAAATTTAAAGACTGAGAGACAAGGTAACATCCTTCTTGTAAATAAAAAACAATTAGAAAGAGGAAGACAATTAACTGTTCTTTATTCCATTGGCCCAAAAGTAATGGGCTTCATTTGCAAGGAAGGATATTTATGTGAGATGTTGTAAAGGTAAAGATCTATCTGTTGGTAAGGGTCATTAAGCTTTGTAATAGATTGTCCAGGGAGATTTTAGAATTCATATCATAGATATTTTTTAAAAAAATAGGTAAAGAAAATGTGTTAGGAATACCTTGGCTACAGCTGATTCTGTCCTAGGGCAAAGAATTTGATTATACGATACCTGAAGTCCCTTTCCAAGTCCATTCTCTGTGTTTTGTAACACTGCAAATACTGAGGTAATCATATCCAATTTTCTAAGACAATACTCTAAAAGAATTAGAAGGGATCAATGTACAGCAGGGCACATAGAAGTATCAATTACAGTATCTGGCCTTCAGTTTAGTACATGCTGACATGGATTTCTGAAGAGACTTAGCTTCCTCATTAGCCTGTTTCTACCCTACTGTATGACAGAGCCGTGTGGCTGTGGGACTGAGATGATATCAATAATGACAACCAGAGCCAAGAAAAGTCTTTTAGCTGTTTGTTGTAATTTGAGGGAGTTTTGGAAAAAATAATTGTAAAAGTTCTAGCTGCTTGTTTCCTGTCTTTTGTCAGTTGTGCCAACCACGCTATTATTCAGACTCCCTGAGAAGCAAAGCAGGTTTGGGTTGGTTGTTTTTTTTCAGCCCAAGCGGATACATTGGTTAATCAGACAAAGTTTCTATTATTGTTGCCTAAATGCTGTGAATCCTGGACAGTGTGAGAGTCCATCATTACTTAAACTGGCATTGCTGCTGCTTTGACAAAAATTATGTCTGCATAAGCCTCTCTTTAGTGAGTTATACTACCACAAATCTTCATATTCTACCACGTTCCAGATTGCATCAGGGGATTCCCATTTCAAACACTAAACGTGGTTTCAAAATACTCCAAAATTAACTCAAAAGGACATTTCAGAAGCAAGGGTGCCACGAGGAGCTAGCCATATAACAAAACAAAGCTCATTGTGGGATTTTATAGACATTATAGTAGCCTACGTTATAGTAGCCTACACCAGAGAAAAACTGTTAACATTGCTAACAAGATTTCCAGAACTACTTTTTCATGGATGATTATAAATAATAACCTTAACAACTTTTGGTTATAGTCATCCAAATCTACACCAAGTAACTGAAGGATGCTGCCAAAAGTGGTATATTTTTTCACTGAGCATAATAATTTAGCATTAAAAAGATATTTGTTTCTTGTCTCAGACTTTCAGAGGAATAACATATGTTGAACTCCAGACTGACAAGTATGTTTCCACATTGTTTTAATGTTGAAATTTAAGTTTCAAAGGGACTATGACTTGCAATGGAAGATTTTTCAGGCTACATATACTTTGAGTTCTTTTAGTAAAATATCCAAGTGCTGAATCTCAAGGGAACTTTGAACAAATCATTGGATATCAAAAAAGGCAATTACAAAAATCATTGGATACTTTTGAAAATGTTGTCTACAATATTTTTGGGGATCAAGCTGTTGTCAAAAAAAACATGTTTCTTTAACTAGGCATGTTCTTCTAGTTTTCTTATTAGTCACGCCATATGGGATAACTTCCCCTCAGGAAATATTATGCTTAAAATACTGCAGTATCTTTGTGAGAAAACCAACAGTTTAGAAGAATCTTTGTACCTTTCTCTGAACAGTGAAGATCCTGCACATTTAGAAGTTCTGGAGTTTTTTTTGGGTTTTTTTGTTTGTTTGTTTTTTAAATAAAAATATCAAGTTTTTGAAAGGTCTGTTTTTGAATATACATCAAATTCTACATCTAAATCTACACACCTGTAACCTGCATACTACTCACATTGATTTGAAACCTTAACTGATCTGGACTGTAGTATTACAAACTTAATCAAATGGTCTTTTCATAAAAAGAAAAATATAAACCAGCATAAAAACACGTAGGCTTCTTGGCAGCAGTAGGGCAATTCCTGAGAAAGGAGATTGTTCGGGTTTTTTATAAGGTATTAAGAGGCAATGCTTGTATTTTATCCCTCCTTTTACTATATTATACATACCTCTGAGATACACTTTGATTACTGATCCCTCTTTTACTATCCCACAGGCACAAGCAAAATCCACACTCTAGCATAGGGGGTTGTCACTGGTTGGCTGAGGTGAGCCAATCCCGGGGACGAGTCCTCTCCTATCCCTAAAACCCCTCTCCCCTGCACCGGGAGAGAAAGAGTTAAAAAGCAGAGATAGGGAAAGGAAGAAGAATTTGTGAGACCTCTGAACGTTTGGAAAACTGAAACAAAATTTAATAATACTAGAACAAAATATATTATATGCAGGGAAAAGCCAATGCAATATTGGAGGGTTTGTACGGGGTGGAGCAGCGAGGGTTAAACGCGGGTGAGGGAAGGGAACGACACCGAGGAGTATTCAAAATGGCACCGGCCACGTGGGCTCTCTCTCGTGGAGTGGAACAAAAGAGCCGCGGCTGTTACAAACGCCGGGATCCCATGTGCGAACCTTGGGCTGCGCTGCCCTACCGGTCTGGGCGTGTGGGTTGAAGAAAGAAAAGCAGCAAAAGCGGCGGCATTAGCAGCAGGGAAAGAGCAGCCCCGAGGTGCAGCGTCTTCAGCGGCGGGGTTCTGTCCCAGGTGGAGAGGGGGTTTCCGCAGTGACGGCTCCGCTCCGGCAGCGCGGGGTGCGGTAGCCACAGGCAGGCGGGCAGGCGAGTTCCTCTGGAGGTTGAGCCGAGGGGACACAGCCTGTAAGGTCCCTGGAGCCAAACCCCGAGCCTGGAAGCCTTTTCCCGGAGAGAAGCTGCAAGCGCGCGACGCCCCTCAGAGTCCAAAGAGTGAAGGGTACGGGACGTACCGCGGTTTGCAAAGAGGAAGTGTATGGGGCACCGTCAGAGCACAAAGAGCGCGAGGTGAGGGCGATATGCGCCTCTTACAGGGGAAGGAGCGCTCGTGAGAAACTTTTACAAGCAATGAGAGGTGCTAAACATGACATGGGAGGCAATAGTCCAATCGGTCAGTTTAAAACAAACCTTCCAAACAGGAGAAACTGGGGTTTTTTCCTAAACTGGGACACGGTACAGCTAACCTCTTTTCCTCAGAAAGGGGGATGATTGTTGGATGGTTCACTGAACAGTTGTTTGCTCCAGTAGTGGACACCATCCCTATTTCTCCTGTGCAGAAAGCAGCATCCCCTAACACGTTTCTCAGGCTTTCAAGCCCCAGCTCTACTCCTCAGAATAGTCATACACCTGGTGTGGCCTTTTCTTCAGGCTGCTGGGTCAGCTGGTCAGCTAGTCATCTTTGGTACTTTGCTTCTTAGCCCATGACAGCAGCCACCCCACCCCAGCAGCCAGAGGTGGAAGAATTCAACATCAAATGCTGCTGCAGGAAAAAGGATGAAGAACAGGGCAGCTTCCCATATGAAAAGTACATGGAAACTCACCGAGAGAGCAGAGAGGAGAAGGGGGGTGGTGTCTCAAAATTAAAATCTGTGTTTTGTGATTATTCTGTTTACTACAGTCTAATATTAGTGGTCACCACAAAGGCTATGTAGTGTAGCCTGGTAAAATTGTTTTTGCTTCAGATAAGACTAGGAGAATGACCTAGGGTGTCTATGAGAAAACATTTACACTTTAGTTTCCACAGACAGATTTTTCCCCTCAGGATTGCCATACACATAATGACAAAAAATTCAACAGCTTTGCCAGTAGAAGTGTTTTTCTCTGTACAGCAGTCTATGCACAGATTTTTAAATGTTTTTATCTTATGGTTATAAAATTTTCAGATTTGTAACAAACACTCCAGAGAATCACCCAAAGTTTCAGCTTGTTATTGTTTTACAATGCCATCATAATGATTCATTACTGTATTGGTGCCTCTGTTACAGCAATCCCCTGGAGAAGCTTCCTGATGTTCTGCCACTCTATCTTTTCTTTTGTAAAGTGAGTGATCAGAGCTCAACTATTTGAAAAGCCAGTCCAATATTTAGTTTTGTAATTGGTGGCACTCTCACCATGTCCAAGGGTCTCCAGATTGTTTTGCTTAGAAATACATTAATAGATCTCTTAGTTTTTGGTGCATAGTTCAACAGCCTGCCATAAATATAATATTCATAATTCACTTTAATGTATGCTGAGCAAGTTATTTACATATACCACTCTATTTTAAGAGTCATCCTAGAGGCATCTCTTCTGATATTGCCATCCATGGTGTGAATAACAGAATAGAAAGAAAAAATAAATTAATTAGACAAATAATTTGGAAAATGTGGGTATTAATCTAATAATGACCATATTCAGAAGGTAAGACAAGTCATATTAAGCCAACTAAATGAAATTTAATTCTGATTCATTTATATGATCTACAAATGAAAAGAAAATACCATAAATGATGTTTCCTACTGCTAAAATGAACATACCAGTAATGACTTTTAAAGAGGTTTAAATTGTGACAAAGTTTATTTTTCATCAAGAGAAATTTATCTGTTCAGATTTTCAAGCTTACATTTTATCAGGAAGTAAAGCGTATTTTAAACCAGCCACAATTTAAAAAAAAAAAAAAGTATAAAATGTATATATACAGTATTAAATGTATGCAAAGTACTTCAGTTATATTCGAGTGCTTCTTTGTTCATTCAAAGAAGTTATGTTTATGTTTAAATAACTATGTGTATTCTAATCTGCTATTCTTGCTTACTTGAAACTCTTTCAAACTTCACTGTGAATATTCCTAGGTTTTCAGAATTGCAGCTGATGTAACTTGGAATAAGCTTATTGAAATTCATGAGCTATACTTTTCTATCCTCATAAACTGGCTTTTGAATCCAGATCTACACTGGAGACACTCCTGTCCCATTTTGGTTTCTGTGGTCTAGGCTACACGTACGAAACCTTCTATGAAAATTATATAGTTTATCTGTAAGCAAGGAGTTCATCTAAGTGAAAAAAAAAAATTAAGCAGTATAACCATACTTGGCAACAAAATGACAATAAAGGTTTTTGCTTGACTTTGAAAATGCTAGTCAGAAGCTGAATGGACCCTTTCATTGCAACTCACATGTTGGAAAACCTTTACCTACAAGCTGATGGTGGAATATCCTTTTAAAAGAGGAGATTACACCAAACAATTATGGGGAACACTTGGTTTGTGTTGTATGGAAGAAATAAAGAAGTTGCACTTATGTTTATGCTTGTCATATTTTCCCCTGATTATCAATTCCTCAAATTGTTTACTCTTTATACATTATTACTTCCTTTTCACAGTTAATAAATTAAGTCTTTCTTTTTATATTGTTTTTAGTGTCATCTCTAATAACACACATACATATAAGAAAATTACTGAATTTTGACAAACATGAATTTTACTTAACCTATGCAGCTGATCACTTACAATCTTATATGTTGATATTTTGAAGTTTAATTGCTTGTAAGTACACAGATGGTCTAGTTGTCTGATGTGCTTTTCTTGCGCAGTACACATGAAGTAAGAGACTGCAGAACAAAAATAAGAAATGAAAAGCACTTGGAATTATTTATAATTTTACAGGAATGCACTACACTGTGACACTAAATTTTAATCATGATTTGCATTTTAGTAAATCAGTTCTGCTTAGTAATAATAGCAGTTGTAATAATAACAGTAATGACAGTATTCTTAATAGTACTATTTATACTAAAATGCTTTAACAGCACAGGGCTCTGAATTCAGCTGGGCTTGTACAAAAGTACCTCAGGAGTCCGATACACAGAAAATCCATTTTCCAGCATCACATTTCTTGAACATATGGTGAAAGGAGTGGTGTAAACTGCACTATCATATGAAGTAGATTAAACAAGGCATTAACCATGTGATATATGCTGCAGGCATTCTGCCTGCAGGATGTTGATGCAGAGAGAATGCCTCCAGGTGTATTAGACAAGCGTGGTCAGGAACTGCTTTAGACTTTTAAATGGAAGCAGCATACGCAACCCTTACCCAGGCTTCAGAGTATAAAGAGGGCAAAAGGGAAGCTATGCACCAGTTAACAACTATTTAAAACCACAACACATTTCTGTGAAAGTGTGTTTCCTAATGACATGTGCTTAAAGACTAGTGTTAATTAAAATAAAATTCAAAAAGACTTAGAAGTTACTTCAAAATTAATACTACAGCTCTGTGAGATACTCCAAAATGAACTCACAAAACTAATTCAAACGTGGGGTGAGTAAGAATGTTTGAAATATGCCAATACTTATTTTCATTAAAAAATGCAAAATCATGTCTCATTTGGAAGACATCAAAATACTCCCAGAACTACTCCACTGCTAAAACCTCTCCTCCCTTGCCCACTCTGCTTCCCCCCCACCGGAATATCAGGAGGTTCAAACTGCATAACAATTTATCCTAGTTTAACTTGAGCGGTCCTGGAATTTATTATGTAGCTGGCATTACATCCCATGAGTGTCCTGTGGAGGCATCCAGCGAGCAGGAATCCCTAAGTCTCGGTTCACTAAACAGCCAGAGTCATAAATCTGGAAGCTGAGGTCTAAATTTAGGGACTTTAAGCCAGCCGAGAAAGCAAGAACCTCAGAGCTACCAAAAGGAGAGACAGGGATGGAGCTGGTTTCTTAACCCAGCTAAGCAGACAGTTTACAAACTAGAGATGCTTTGATTTTGTCAGAATTTCACTGAAATTGGTATTTTTCGTAGGTTGATGACTAACATCTGCCTCAAAACAAGCAAACAAAAAAGATCTGCTAGTATCTACACTTAAAAAGATTTCCATCTAGTTGCTCTTAGTAAAATTTATAGCTGAATTTCTATACAGTTGGTAGTCTAGACTTACTCGTTTCCAAGCTAATGAAATACCATGATTTGAAGATTTTCAATAGGATGAAATGCATTCAGGAAGTAATTTTTAGATCATACAAACTTTCATGTTTGCACAACAATATAAGCTGCTACAGAAGATGTGACTCACCGTAAAGCACTTCTTATCTCTGCAGTGGGCTGTGTCCTATGTAATAATGCCTAACATTTATGAAGTATTTTGTATCTTCAAAGCATTGTGCAAACAATAACTAATTATTCACAAATTTTGAGCCATTCATTTGTTGTATCTACACAAGCTTGGAACAAGTTCACATTTGTTTTGTTCACATTGCAGGACAGGTATAAAGCACCCCATAATATTTAGCACAGGTAAGTAATTCCAGTCTTGAGAATAAAGCTGGTTACCAAAAAAAAATTAAGGAAAGAAATAAAAATAAAATAATAATAATAAAAAAGAATATGTAGATCTTGGTCATTTTCCCTGTCGAGGCTTTTTTTTGGGGAAATTTCAACTCAGAATTGAATAACTAATACCCAGAACTCAAATAATTGATCAGCTTGTCTTAAGAGATACAGTGAGGGAAGAGATTAAGCCCTTGCTCTAGTTCAAAAGAAGCAGGAAGCTGACTGCCAGTCTCTGGGATGAGAAAGGAGTGAGCTTCTCTGTAAGCTACTAGCTGCTGCAGGATGTAAGAACTCTTATTTTCTGTAAGTAAAATTATGAAAGCAGTATCTTTATTATACTATCAAATGGGAATATTGCTGAGATCCTGAGAAGTTATGCAAAGGAAGAAAATGGTCAGCCAGATACTGTTCAGTATTAGTGAAAAACTTCTGAAGACAGTTCAGTTCATTCAACTAAGTGTTCTACTTACAGTTACTTAAGATTCTTGTGTTTCTTTAGCATTCCTCTGCATGAATACAATGATAAAATCATGAAAAAGTTACATCACGTAATACTTATTATCCAGAGGGTACCAGCACGCATTCCAAACTGATATATGAATTCGCTACTTCATCTTACAGGTAACATGTCCTTAAAATGCAGCCGCTTTAGGTAAAACTCGGTGCCTGTTTAACAATGCATAACAAACCTCACAGAATGTTTTACTAGAAGAAAAAGAAATGAAGTGTACAAATAAAATGCGGTGGGATTTACTGGCACAGTGTAATTACTTGTGTTGGAATTTGTCCAGGACATTGAGGTTATTGCTCCTACAGTTACGGGAAATCCCACTCGCTATTTAATGGTTTCAAATGGTAGAGGATGGAGCATGATTTGATGCCTGATATAAAGTAGGTGATTAGAATCTTTGAAAGGTCTTCGGAATTGAGTCTGCTCTCACTCTGCTTTGAGGGTAGTATAGCACTTACTGTTCTGTGTAGTTGCAAATGATCTATACTAGCAAGAAAAAAAGAAATGTCAGGTCTTCAGAAAGCTTTGTGATCCACTAAATGCTGTAAGGTTTTTTTTCTTGGTATTAGGTACACATAATATTGAAGGCATAGGCTATTAAAGGTCACGACTCAAAGAACCACTACCAGCATATGATGTAAAATCTTCAGGGAGCACAGGAAGCAAGCAAACCATTCAGGGCTGTATAATATAGTCACAGCTCCTGCATTACTTTGAGCTGAAGTGATAACTCTGCAAATAGCATCTCTCTACTTAAGATACAATCCTAAAATCTTATTAAGGAAGAACCACATGATATACTGGAAAGAAGAGCTGGTAAGCAACTTATGAAAAATATATTAACCTGCAGTGTGAACCTTTCAGCTATCTATGAAAGAACTCACAAGTATTTAGTTCCAGACAATAAAAAAATACTCTCTGATGTTTCTGCTGTGGTGTTTTATACAATCAGAAAACTAATATTCCAATGTAAATTATTTTTGAAAAATCAATATATTTTAAGCATTGAAAATAGATTGTATGTTAATATTGTTGTATCATGAAATATAATTTATTTTATAAAAGGGCAGCTTCCACTGAATGGAGGAACTGACAACACAAAAGCTCATGTGTCAGTACACAGGATGTTTTACCAGGTGTTGAACAGAAGCAGCTATAAGATTTCCATGTGGATGTGTGTGCATAAGAAGTCTTTTCTGGGTTTTTAATAGTTTATTTATTGATTTTGCAAAGCATGTGAGTGTCACAACACATTCTAACACTTCTATTACTCTTAAAACAAACACAGATTTTGACACAATAATAACTTCAAAAATATTTTCTTACTAATTTTTTCATATATATCCTTCAATGTTATAAAAAACATTTTTTTAAAGTTACTTTTTGCTTTACAGTTTATGCAGTTATAAACATATGCAAATCAGAATGAAAAGAAAAACCTGGCATATAGACTTTAATTTAAATAATTCTTACCTAGCTTATTATTGCCACTGTTTTAGCTATTTCAAGGCATCTAATCTAGTTGTGCTTTTCCAACTCCTGCTGCTCTCAAAGTGAAGAAATACAAAAACACTCCTCATTTTGCATCAAGGATAAATAGGTGGAACCGCCCTCTCTTTTCTAGTGACTAAGAAAAGAGCTAAAGAGCCAATTTAGGAGACATTAAATGATCCAGATATTTGGATGTCATGATCTCTGCATTGCAACAAGTAAGCGTCCTGGAAATTAAAAATTGTCCTTGCAAATCTACCATAAATCTCACTGAGTGGTAATGTGGTGGATTGACTCTGGTGAACAGCAGGTGGTCACCAAAGCTGCTCTATCACTCCCCTCCTCAGCTGGACAGAGGAGAGATAATATAACAAAATGTTTGTGGGTCGAGATAAGGACAGGGAGAGATCAGTCACCAATTGCCATCATGGGCAAAACAGACCTAGAGCAACTTGAGGCCATTTCCTCTGATCCTATCATTCGTTACATGGGACTAGAGACTGACCCCCACCTCACTACAACCTCCTTTCAGGTAGTCGTGGAGAGTGATAAGGTCTCTCTGAGCCTCCTTTTGTTCAGGTGAAACAACTCCAGCTCCCTCAGCCACTCCTCATAAGACTTGTTCTCTAGACCCTTCACCAGCTTTGTTACCCTTCTCTGGACGCGCTCCAGCACCTCAATGTCCTTCTTGTAGTGAGGGACCCAAAACTGGATACAGTATTCTAGGTGTGGCCTCACCAGTTGTCTCTGGTTGGCCAAGGCTGGCCAATTGCAGGACAGACTTTCTCTAATTAGCCCCCTCCCTTTCCCAGGAAGAAAGGCTTAAGAAAGAGATAAGAAGAAAAAAAAATTGGTGAGGTCTCTGTTGAGTTAGGAAACTAAACCAGCTTTAATAACAATATAAAGATATTATATACAGAAAACAAGGTATTAACAAGTTGATATAGGATCAGAACCAGTGCAGCAAGGTGGGAGGGGGATACAGGAGGGGAGGGCACAGTGCTTTTAACCTCTGGTATGGAGTTCCAGCCTGCTCCATAGTGAAAACCCTTCTTCCAGGTTTTTCCTCTGGCCACGTGACTCTCTATTCTCCCAAGGGAGGCATCTCGGCCCGACCACCTCCAGTCCATATTGAGGGGTTTTCTGCTTCCAGGATTGACTTTCCCAGCACCAAGCCAACCCCGTTCCAAAACAAAGTAACTGTATCTCCGAAGGGTATATCTAGGTCTTTTTACATTCCAGCAGCGCCTCTGTTATCGGCTTCCCTGCCAGTGTTCAATCACCTTTTGGGCAAGGTGGGGGGAATCCTGCCTTCCGGTCCCTCTTCTACCCTTTGACAGTGATCCACAAAAAGTTCATGTGCCAAAGTCTAAAGGAAGAATCTTGCCTGTCCCGGTGTGTATTTGCAAAGTTTTCCCAGTTGCCAAGATGATGCTCGGTTGGTTCTTTGCTCTCTTTTGTTCTTCCCCTTCCAAACAAAAGACCTTGTCAAAAAAGCCCAGTTCCCCCCTTCCTATTTATAGGCTTATTTGCAGAAGCATTGATTGACACGGCTTGGGCCAGGGGCAGGTGTGAAATTAGGGCTAGGGGCTGTGTTTCACAACGTGAATTACAGGAGCCTGTAGCCCCTTCACTCAGCTACCTATCTGAGCCAAAAAGTAAAGCCGGCAAACCTCTTTTCACACCCAAAGGCGCTGGGGGACAGCACCCCCTGCCCTGGACCCGAAATCTTAAACCATGACACAAGTGCCAAGTACAGGGGGACAATCCCTTTCCTAGTCCTGCTGGCCACTCTATTGCTGAGACAAGCCAGGATGCCATTGGCTTTCTTGGCCACCAGGGCACACTGCTGGCTCATATTCAGCCAGCTGTTGACCAGCACCTCCAGGTCCCTTTCCACTGGGCATATTTCCAGCCACTCTTCCCCATACCTGGAGGGTTGCAGAGGGTTATTGTGACCTGAGTGCAGGACCCAGCACTTGGCCTTGTTGAACCTCATACCACTGGCCTCAGTCCATTGATCCAGCCTCTCTGGATCCCTCTTAGAGCCTCCTGACCTTCAAGCAGATCAACACCACCACCTAACTTGGTGTTATCTGTGAACTTCCTGAGGGTGCACTCAGTCCTCTCATCCAGGTTGTTGCTAAGGAGAACAGGCCCCAATCCTGAACCCTGGGGAACATCACTTGTGACTGATCACCAACTGGATTTCACTCCATTCACCACCAGTCTTTGGGCCTGGCCATGCAGCCAGTATTTCATCCAGCGAAGCACAGGCCCATCCAAGCCATGAGCAGTCAGTTTCTCCAGGCAATGCTGTGGGAAACAGTATCAAAGACTTTGCTAAAGTCTAGGTAGACAACGTCCACAGCTCTTCTGTCATCCACTAAGCAGATTCTTTTGTCATAGAAGGAGATCAAGTTGGTCATCAGGGCCTGCCTTTCATAAACCCATGGTGACTGGGCCTGATCACCTGGCTGTCCTGTACGTGCCGTGTGATGGCACTCAAGATGATCCTTGGCACTGAGTTCAGACTGATGGGCCTGTATTTCCTTGGGTCTTTCTTCCAGTCCTTCTTGTAGATGGGCATCACATTTGCTAATCTTCAGTTGTCTGGGACCTCCCCGGTTAGGCAAGACTGCTGATAATGATGGAAAGTGCCTTGGTGAGCACTTCCACCAGCTCCCTCAGTACCTTTGGATCGATCCCATCTGGCCCCGTAGACTTGTGTGCATCTAAGTGGTGCAATAGGTCACTGACCACTCCCTCTTGGATTATGGGGGCTTCATTCTCCTCCCTGTCTCTGTCTTTCAGTTCAAGGGGCTGGGCACTCAAAGAACAACTCTTACTAATAAAGACTAAGGCATAGAAAGCATAAAGTACCTCAACCTTTTCCTCATCTTTTGGTCACTGTTTCTGCCCGCATTTAATAGATGATGCAGATTCCCCTTAGCCCTCCTTTTGCTGTTAAGGTCTTTATAGAAACATTATTTATTGTCTTTTATGGTGGTGGCCAGACTAAGTTCTAGTTGGGCTTTAGCCTTTCTAATTTTCTCCCAGCACAGCCTCACAAAATCCTTTAGCCTTCCTGAGTGACCTGCCCCTTCTTCCACAGGTCATAGACTTTCCTTTTCTTCCTGAGTTCCAGCCAAAGCTCTCTGTTTAGCTGAGTCAGTCTTCTAAGCCACGGGCTCATCTTATGGCACAGCGGAGACACCTTGTTCTTGAGCTTTAAACATTTCCTTCTTAAGGAATTTTCTGGACTGCTTTGCCCTTCAGGTCTGCCTCCCAAGGGACTCTGCCAACCAGTCTCCTAAACAGGCCAAAGTCTGTCCTCCAGAAATCCAAGGTGGCAGTTCTAGTGAACCCTCTCCCTACTTACTCAAGAATTGAAAACTCTACTATCTCATGATCACTGTGGCAAAGAAGGCCTTCAATGTTCACATCACCCACAAGTCCTTCACTGTTTGTGAACAGGTCCAGATGGAAGGCTTCCCTAGTTGGCTTACTCACCAGCTGTGCCAGGAAGTTGTCTTCCACACACTCTAGGAAAATCCTGGACTGTTTCCACTAGCAGCACGGAGGGGCAGGGAATGAGGGTTGTGGTCAGTTCGTCACACATCGTCTCTGCTGCTCCTTCCTCCTCAGGCAGAGGACTCCTCACACTCGTCCACTGCTCCAGTATGGGGTTGTTCCCATAGGACACAGTCCCCCATGAACTTCTTCAACTTGAGTCCTTCCCATGGGCTACATTTCTTCATGAATTGCTCAAGTATGGACCTTTTCCACAGAGTTTAGTCCCTCAGGAACAGACTACACCAGCATGGGCCCCCCATGGGGTCTTAAGTCCTGCCAGCAAACCTGCTCCAGCATAGGCTCCTCTCTCCATGGGTCCACAGATCTTGAGAGTAGCCTGCTCAAGTGCAGGCTTTCCACAGAGTCACAGCCTCTGTTGGGCTCCCACTTATTCCAGCATGGGGTTCTCCATGGGCTGCAAGTGAATATCTGCTCCACCGTTAACCTTCACGGGCTTCAGGGGGACAGCCTTCCTCACTGTGGTCTTCACCACGGGCTGCAAGGAAGCCTCTGTTCCAGCACCTGCAGCACCTCCTCCCCCTCCTTCTTTACTGACATTGGTGTCTGCAGAGTTATTTCTCTCACACATTCTCAATCCTCTCTCCTCTGTCTGCAATTGCTGTAGAAGGTTTCCCACACACACACCCCTCCACCCCTCCTCATCTTAACCATGTTATTCCAGAGGAGATACCGCCATCACTGAATGGTTTGCCTTGGGCAGCAGTGGGTCCATCTTGGAGCCATCTGGCATTGGCTGTACCTGACACAGGAGAAGCTTCTAGCAGCTTCTCACAGAGGCCACCCCTGCAGCCTCCCCACTACCAAAACCTTGCCACACAAGCCCAATATAAGTAATGATATTTATAGTTCTGAGTTTTCAAATTTACATTCTAAACTGTACAGAAATGCATTTAAAATACATTTAAAGTATGACGTGACCTCACTTTTGAAAATGGCAGATGTCCTCCTAATTCACTCTCATCTTTTTGAAACTTTTACCTTGTGTTCTTTGCTATAGGGTGAACAAGAATAGCTCTAGCTCTTCAGCTATTGGGAGGCTGAATTTTGAACATTATGTATAGTTTTATAACCGAAAGCTTTTTTCCTCCTTTGGTTACTGATGGGGAAGATAAGAATCAGAATTCACAAGTCTTTGTTGCAATTTGATGTTACCGTTTTCCTTCATCTTTTCTTTTATAGCATTAGAATCAATTTCACACAATTGTTGTTCTCTGACAAGCATAACATCTTACAGAAGTCAATCACTTTGACCAAATAACTTATAATACAATTTTGCAATAGTTCTCCAACTATTCACACTAACAGTTCTAAATGTAAAAGCGCTTTAATACTATCTGTATAGTCCCAATTTTTAAGTTAAAACCCTGCAGTTAGGCACAAGAACTTTTAAGCCACATTCAATAGAAGACTGTACTATAGAAAAAGACTTCTCTGTTGCTTGGAGAAGAAGTCAGAAGATGACCTTTTTATCTTTTCTTGTTCTAAAGAATGAAAAATAACTAGTTGTTATCAAAACCTCTGGAAAAATTCTTACTATATTCACAATAATGAGGTATGTGGGACAAAAGATAGTACAGTGATTAAAAAATTAAATTAAATCAAACAAATGATTGTTTGCTATAGGTTTATGAAAATGAGGAGAAAGATTAATTCTCTGGCTGGTATTTTTCTTTCTAAGATAAAGTCATAAAGTGTTATTACATTGAATTTTTTTATTTTAAAGAGTTAGTAAAGTTCTTGCTGGGAACCTGTCTATGTACTGTTTACAAAGTATATGTAATAGTCCTCAGACATACTGGACATTCGCTTTGGCTCTGTTGGACCTAAGGGAAGCCTCTGGCATCTTCTCACAGAAGCCACCCTACCAAATCCTTGCCACATAAACCCAGTACACCTCCACTGCTCCTTGCTTTCTGCTGCTCCTTTGTACTGGTGTGCATTCCTCTATGGGCTTCAGTCCTCTCAGGGGCATCCCTGCTCTGACATGGGTCATCCATGGCTGTAGTCCATCAGGGATGTCCCTGTTGCACCTTAGGTCACCCATGACTCCAGTCCTCTCAGAAGCATTTGTCCTAATGGCATGGAACTTATTCCAAGAGTGTGTCTCCAGCTGTGTCCCCGACAGTGTCCTTTTCCATGTCTCCTCTCCTTCCTGCTCCATTTTCTCCAAGACTCTGCCTCTTCACAGGTCCCCTCTGGTGTTATCTTTTGTATGACTGCCCATATCTCCTCTTACATGTCTCTTTCTTGCGTCTCCTCACTTCTTTCCTCTTGTGTCTCCTTTCTTAGATCCTCACGTATCTCCTCAGGTGAGTCCACATCTACTGTTCCTTGCAGCTTCCATCCTTTCTTAGTTATATCTGAGGAGTGGTGCTATGTGTTCCCCTCACTGGCTACAGTTTTGGAACACAGTGGAGTGTCTTCTACTACCGCCAATCTAAGAGCTCATGGCCTCCTCACTCACAAGTGTTTGAAGGGCAAGATCAGAGAGAGATCATGGTCTCATTTCTGAGTAGGGATAACAGGGAGAAAGATGACAGGAGGAGAAGTGTGCCTGTCTGTTCAAAACACAAGGAAGAGTAGGAATACAGAGATGTAAAATGCTGACATCCAAATACAGCAATGTTTGAGAGCAGCACACAGGCTGAGCTTTAGCAGAGCTGCATGACATCTTCAAATTGTTATTGCTTATGAGAAAAAACAGATACAGATAAACAGACAGTACTTGATTTAATTTTTATGAAAGGAAAAGTATGAAAGTAGATGCCATTAAGATCATAAACCACATTGTGAAGGAGATACACATAAAGAGGTTATACACACTGTGTAATGAAACCCATTTGTTAATGCATGACATACTTTTATTTAGAGAAACTGCAACACATACATTTTAAAATGCAAACTAAAATACATCTCTTCCTAGTATAACAGATTCACCGGTGGACAATTCTCAGATAAAATATGCTGTTAGGCTCAAAGCATATTATATTAAAAATTAACAGAAATATACCACTTTCTATACTTTTCAATATAAAAACTTGCAATAGTAGAAATTAGAAAATTAATTCAAATTCATTGCTTAGGCTTAGCCTTCTTACATCTATCATAACCTCAGTTTATGAAACAGCAATGCTTGTCTTGTTATGGCTATTAGAGCAGAGCTGTGTTTGATCATGACTTGCTAACAATAGCACGCTATTAATTCTTCTGCTACATCTCAGCTACAAGATGCACTCCAAGTTGTGCTGGAGGATAGCTTGCAATCTATAAGGAAGAAGTTCAAGTTATGAGGAAAATACAAATTAGTAAGGAAGTTATAGGAAGTGAAATACTGCAAAGTAACAGTCCTCTCATTATTTAACTACTGTGGGGGAAAGGGGGATTTTAGACAACCTATGTTTATTACATGCAAATATGCCTTTGAATCAGAGGTTTCACATGTACTATTTCCTCAAGTGTGTCTCAGCATGGTCTGAAAGAATGTTCTGTGGCTTGAGGCAAAGCCGTGCCAATGGTTGTGTTAACAAAAGAAATGGATAATCAGATAACCTAGCACGTAACATTTTACAAATTCTGAATACTTTTAGAGCCCTTCTTCAAAACACTTTGCCAGTGGAGATTTTTGCATCAAAAAAACTGAACCAGCAAGAAAAAATTGAACTAGCAAGAAAACTAGCAGACCATCAGAGGCTTAAAGGAAGCAGCAATAGAGGTTTCATCAGATAGATTTAAATAAATGTATATGTTCTAATAGTAATTTAATTCCTCCACAAAACAGTTCTGCCACACAAGGTCATGTTAAGAGATTTTGCTCTTTTGAGCTTAAGAGTAAACCTCACTGTTTCAGTAGACTTCAATAGAGGGGCGAGTTATTTATATGAGGAAAAAAGGCAGTCAATAAAATACAGCTGTAAAGCACCTTGTAAGAATGGAGGGTAATTTAAAAATCAATGAATTGTTCAGCTTCCAATGAATAGAAATAAAATGTTCGTTTCTCATTGGTGTCTTTGTAGAACTCTCTTGCCATGTTCTAAATGTAACATGCAAAAAAACCCTTTCTGCAAATCTGCTTTTGCCTTCTGTTGTAACCATTGTATGTCTAAGTACTGCCATCAGTCTAGAAGGACCATAAGACTATCAGCTACCTTGATGGCTGGAGATGTACGTCCCTACCAGAACATGAAAAAAACATTTCAGTTATTGCTATTGATCTTAATCTGGATTGAGCAAAACCTGATCTTCACTGTTCATGAAGTTAAAAATACTGTAACAGACAAAAAAAGAGACGAAGCTAATGTGTTACAATCTACAACTGCAGAGCAAATTCATGCTTCTCAGAAAACACAGAGGACAAACATGTCAGGAAGGGAGTGACACTTCTAGTCATTTGCCAGACTTTGAGAACTGGAGTTTCTGAATGTGCCCAAATATTTTTCAATAAAAATTTCAAAGAAAAAACTATATTCCAGTATCATTAAATTTTTGAAGAAAAAGATGATGATAGAATACTTAAATCACTAGTTCATTAGATGTTAGCCTTTCATTTCTCAGGTTGTAAATCATCTCTTTTCAGACAATGCCAGGAAGGTTTATGTATCACATAATCCCATTTAAATTCTGCAGTGAGCGGCTAATTGAGACTTAAGTGATGTGTCATCCCTGTACAGGCCATCTGTACAGGCTGAATTGCATTCAGAGGCAGCCTATGAGAAACTACAGAGTACCCAGTCATTGCTTGTTGGAAAAATAAGGTACAAATTTATTTCTGTCTCAATTAATGGGTAAAATGAATTACAGGCAGTTATAAAATAGTCCAGACTTCTATATTTCTATATTGTTTGATCAAGTTCAGATCAGAACCTGTTTTCATCATCTCCAAAGAAGCTTCATTTGGTTGACTTCAGCTTTATAATTCACAGCACTGTAAGGAACACAGTGACTGGACCAAAGTCCTTATCATCTGTGTTTTGTACACACCAAAACAAAGCAACGTTCCATATGGTTTTCAATATATTACATAAAGAATACGTCTCCTCCCAACACTCTACCTGCCCCTAAACCTATCTTTCTAAAGCTACCATAGTCAAAGTGAGAGTGACAGTGGCAAAGAAGTGAAGAAGGTCAGGGGAAGTTAAATTATAAAGTACTGTCAAATTATAGTCAGATCAACTGCATTTTCAGGTAATACAGGACCATTTTAATTTCTGCACAACAAAATTAATACAATCTCTTTTCAAATCTCTTGAAGTCTTCCTCTGATACATACATACCATATTTTTAAAATATTTTCTTTTGTCCATCTAAAGACATCTAGTTTATGTCTTCAGTAAATAAGCATTCAGTCCGGTCTATACTTTGAACAGTAAAGGATAGCTCCGATCTCAGTCTCTTTCTCTTCTTTTACTTCATAACTATGCTAGAATGCATAAAAAGAGGTAAAATGGCCTGTGGGTGGCTTCTCATCTTGAAATATTAAAGTAAGCTGCTTGCTCTGGTAATCACAGTCATGATTAACCACACAAGTATTGCTGGAAACAGAAAGACTAATTGGATAAGCATTCTATATTTGCATAAAGACTGAGCAATAAAATTAGTAATTATCAAGTGAGAGAAATCTTTTCTTAAAGAGGATGTATATGAAAATTCAGGCAATGGCATTGAACTTCTGCTGGTTTTAGATAAATAGATAGATAGATACGCACACTTGTGTTTATAGAAAGAGATGAACGAAAAACATAGTGAAATAAACAAGCAACAAAACATGATAACAGTGGATTTGAATTGACTGATAACAGACTGTGTGTGTGTGAACAAATGCCTGCAGCACACCCAAGGCATGTATTATTCACATCTACTATACATTGTTTATTGCAGGGTTATGATTTTAAAATATGCCTGGAAAAGTAAATCTATTGAAGGTTAAAGTGATTTTAAACACTTGATTGTGATAGGTGAGATGTCTATGGAGTTTATTTGCCTTTTCATTATTAGAAATAATTTTTTGTCTTTGCATTTTTTTCAGGTCATTTGCAAGCTGATTAATTTCAACAAACCTCCTTTCCTACCTGAAAGTGGAAGGAGTTGTCAAACTGAAAGAGACATGACCAGGTCCTGAGATGAAGGGTAAGTGCTTGTTTACAAAACTCCATGTGTTTGTGCTAAAACCTCCTCGTGCCAACTATCATCTTCTCCTTTAAGGCAAAGGCAGGCGTGTGCATGGAACTCAGAAATGGCTTCTGGTTTGGGGATGTTTTTAGTTTGACTGATGCATTCAAATATTGTTTTAATCTATTCCTTCCCCTCACAACAAAAGTGCAAGATCAAATATGGGCTGAATTCTGGGGGGTTGTATAAGAACAACAAACCCTTACTTAACTCTGTCAGTTGGGGATATTTCATCTCTAACAGTTTTAAGATGGCTCTGGTAGGGGTGAGCCCTTTGTTCTCCCCCTTCTCCTTTTCCCTGAGGAGCGGGAAAATTTTCTTGCGACTTTTGGAAAAGAAGCGCCAGCCCTCTCGGTTTCCTGATTGGGAGTCGAGATATTCAGACACGCCTCCGCGAATAAGCGCATAAAAAGTGGAGTTTAAGACACTCCCCCTGGGCTAGCCATGACACTTTCGATTCTCTGCGCCTCAGGACTGCGAAGCTTCACCAGAGAGAAAAAACCACCCACAGTTACCTCAATGCTCCTGGAGCAGTAAGACTCCTTCTGTGAAGCAGGTAGACCTTTCTGCTCTGCCGATAACCGGCAGGGGTGGCTTTGGACTGAGCTTAACCCGATAAGAGGTAAAACCAGCTATAAGCCCCCAGATCCTGCATCGAAGGGACAGAAACCACTGACGAGGGGAAAAACGATGAGGGTTCTAAAGGCTCAGCTCGGAGCTCCCGCACACCATGTGGGAAACCCACAAGCATTACCTGAAAGTCCGGTCCGTATCCCGCTCCGCAGACGGGGAGAGCCAGAAGCCTTGGGGTTTAGCCCCCGGTAAACTCAAGTCTTCTCCCAGGTACCCCAGAGGAAGAAGGACTACATTACTGCATGAAGGTTTGCTCTAGGAGAAGTTTTTCTTGGACTGAAAACTTTGCAAGGTGACAGACACTGACTTCCTTTCCCTCCCCCATGCCCCCCCACCCCCGACGGTGCGACCGTGTGGCGGGTTCTTTGTAAGCAGGAGATGTGGGTCGAAACGGGAAACTGTATTATACTTGTAAGTGCCTGTTTATGTATTTATCAATCTCCCTCTCTCTCTCCTTCCAGTCCTATTTGTATTTAAATGATTGCTTTATGGTTTTAATCGCGTTCACTATTAAAATACTTCTGTTTCTCACCCCCCTTAAGTTAAGCCCTGTGTATCACACTCTTTTTCCTTTGCCTAAACAAAGCCTAATGAGCCATTAAGTTCGTGTAGGTTTGGATGGGTTTACCTTGCCTCCAAACTCGTGTAGTCGTGAAACCTTTTCGGCTATAACAGCCTCATTGTTTTAATCCGCGACATCATCTCACACTAGATTAAATACCTATACAGTACAAGGAAATGAGGGATGGAGAAGCCATCCTTCTGGTTAAGAGAATACATAGTTTACTAGCTCCGTCGTGACCTATGTTTGTTACTGGACATATTAAAGGAGTAGATTATCGAACCCTTCAAGTAGTTTGCAAATTATTTCCTTTCAGATAATAATACTTGCTGAAATGAGAAAAAAAAATGTGGATGACAGTTAATGATAAATTCACATTTAACACCATCTTTTTCAGCTGCATATATTGCACCTTTCTTAGCTCCATAATAGAGTGATTTCCTTTGGCTTACATGAACAATGAATCAAATCATGTTAAATAGCAGTTCTCAAAGAACTTCCATCAACAAAACACGTACAGAAATCAGGTTCAAACAGCTTCTTCATTGTGGAAAGGAATTACAAACTGTGTGGAGGAAAGCCATAATAAATTTCTCTACTAAAACTGTGGCAGGTTGAAGGAAAAAAAAAAACCCTGCCCGAAGGCTTTTGGTGTAAACTGACTAATTGAATTATTCCCTTCCATGCTACGATTCGCCCATCTCATTGGATGAGAAGTTTCTCGGGAGCGTACTGCCCCTTTAAGAAGCTGCGGGCTCGGGCGGCTCGGGGCTTTCGGGACTTCCTGGGCTGCTTTTCGGACGGCTTCGGGGGCATTCGGCTTTTCCCGATTCGGGACTTCCTGGGCTGCTTTCCGGACGGCTTGGGGGCATTCGCGGCATTCCCGGTTCCTCGGCTATTCGCGGCTTCTCGGCTCTCCGGACACCCCCGGCTCCGCTTTTGCGAGCGGCACTGCAGGACCTCAGCTTCGTTCCGGGGAAGAGGCTTCTCCAAACACTGCGGCTCGGCTCCGGGGACTTTACAGGCTGCCGGAGTGGAGCTGTGCGCCGGGGCAGCCCCCGCCACGCCGCCTGGGACAGACTGCTCGCCTGGAGGCTTCTCTTTGCCTGCCGTAAGGCTTTACCGTTCTTTGCCTGCTGCTTTGATATTCTCTCTGCTTCTACAGACTGCACAACGAGGATCCGGTAGGGACAGCGCTTTCTGCATGTTGGAGCCCGGCGTTCATAACAGCCGCGGTTTCCTTTGTTCGCTCCACGAGGGCGCACACGTGGCCGGTGCCATTTTCTGGACTGCACGTGGCACCGTCCCCCTTTGTCCCTTTTCTCGCGTTTAACCCTCACCTTTCCATCCTGCACAGACTCTCAGATTTTGCATTGGTTTTTCCCTGCATGTTATATATATATATTGTTCTAGTTTTAATAAAGTTTGTTTCAGTTTTCCAAACGTTCAGAGGTCTCACAAAATCTTTTCTTTTCCTTTTCGTATCTCTGCTTTTGAACCCTTTTCTCTCCCGGAGGAGAGGGGTTCAGGGATAGGGAAGGACTCGTCCCCGTGATCGGCTTGCCTCAGCCGACCGGCGACAAAAACAAAGAAACTTTTTTTCCTGAAAAAAGAAATTTCCCTCTCTAAAATGTGGTTAGTAATAGGATAATAACTAGGCTGGAGAACCTCATCCATGGAGGCAAATGACAATCTGAGGCACTGAATCTAGAATTCTCCCAAAGTATGACAGTAATACTACCAAACAGATGTTTAGGGATCACAGACAAAAATTTTTCATTCCCGGGTTTCATTTCTGTTGTTACTGAAACAAATCTTTTATGAAATATTTAATCAAAAGCTCGTATTTCCATCAGAAAAACAATTCTGAGGGAACATTTTCAATAGCTTCAGGGTTTTTTCCAAGCAAAATTGTCTCTGTGGTAAAATGGAGGGAAGGACTTCTTGAGGGTTTGAAGTCTTGAGGTTTAACTATATTTATAGAGGAATATCCCTGTGAGTTGTTATTTATTGTTCCAGATATACCCACAGGGAAATTGTGAAGGACATTTGCTGCTCTCAAATAGCATCTACTCAATTGATGCTTTTAAAAAATTCCAGCGACATAGCAATTGTAACAAAGTAGGCATTTATATTCAGACCTTTCACAGTGATCAAAAACAGATATAAAGAATTGTCTCCAGAAAAGGTATACAAGAGTCATGGCATGAAAGATTTTTGCAAAGCCAATAAAAATAAAAAGTTTATTAAAGTGACAGATATAATTCTGATTTGGAACTACCATTGATAAATGCACTTACTGCAATGGCCCTTATAACTGACATATAATAGTAATACTAGCAAAACCAAAACTATCTTGGGTATTTTCACCATATAGTGAGAGCTCAATTCTTACAAAGACGGCATGCCTGTCTTGGGTGGAGGAAGAGGAGTACAGCCCATCAACCATCCTTGCTGACCGTCCCCTTCAGTCTTTTCCCCCTGGCCATGTATTACCCCTCCTGGCTTTTTATACCCTAACTCTGTATTTACCACTTAGGTGAAGTTTAGCACAATTTGCATGGAGAATTCAGTAACATAGTCATATATGTTTAACATGTACTGCTTTTGGCTCATTAGCACATTGAGGTGTGTGAATTTTAATATTAATCTTGCAGTTCATTAGGCAAAGTTCTTCACTCAGACACTGGGACCTTCAACAATCGATTGTTTTCTTTGCTTAACCAAAACAGGGCCTTCTTATCTCCACCGGACTCCCTCCTTCAGCCATTATTTATGTCAACTCAAGGAACCTCCACTCCTAAAGGTAACATAGGAATCTTGTGCTTGCAAATATCTTGGCCTTTTGTGCAGAATTCCACCCATGACCAAGCTTTCATATTTAGATTTTTATGTCGTATGTATTTTTGCTTCATCTGTCACTAAAATCATGACTACTTCCCAAGTCTTCTTTAGTTCTGTATTCATGTTCACTACCAAATATTAAAAAACACAACAAATACAATAATTTGAATTTTTTCTGCTAGAATTTCTAAATCCAACTGAAATCAGGACTCCCTTTTTCAAAAGCTATGCATGTATGAGAACAAGTAGGCAAAAGAAGGGAAAGGAAGTAGTTTCCACTAATTAGCAAAGACCTTGACAAGAATTTTAGTCTCCTAACTGTTATAAGGATGTCTCAAATCTGTGCTTTAATGTGAGTTCACCTAAATTTCAGATGAATGGATCTTCAACCAGACGTTTGTTCTGAATTTACAGAAATATAGTGAGAGAAATAAAAGATTTAGCTTATTTTCTTTGCTCGTTGCACAGATGCATTTGAGATTAACAGTAATGGGACAAATGTGGACTTGTAAAGAGACTCTTCATTTACAGGACCTGTTATGAAAACAGAAGAAATACAAAGTATTGGAAGAAGGATTGAAATAAAGTTAAAAGAGATATAAAACTCGTATCATGCCTACTATATTTAAAATTAATAATAATAATATAAACCAAATAATTTCTTACATACATCAAATACAGCATTTGCATTTTTTCTTTTATTCTATGTAAAGTCATACATTAATTAGTTGCAAAATCGTAAATTAACTGGCAAAGAAAAAGGTTATTTTCTTAATATGAAAGCATTAACACAAAAAATATAACTTTATCCAGAGGAAGTTATATATGGCTGTATTTTATATTATGGAGCTAGAGAAAGAATAAAGCAGTAAAGAAGCCACTTACAAAATAACAGTTGCTCTTCCAGTGCTTTTTACTGCTTTGAAATGACTATGGCTGAAGAGATAGTCATCTGAAATCATCCTAAGTGAAGCAGAGCTTAGATGAAAGATGGTAACACAGGAATATAAATTGTAAGTTCAACCAAATTCAGCTGAATAGCGCGAAACTTGCATTAGTTCTGTTGTGGACCACTTGCCTACTGGCATTGATAAGATGAAAAAAACCGTCTGGATAAGACTACCCAACTCCAGAGAAGATTTCATAGAACGGTTACTGTTGGAAAGGACCTTAAAAATTGTCTAGTTCCAACCCCACTGCCATGGCAGGGATACCTTCCACTATATCATGTTGCTCAAAGTCCCATCCAACCTGTACTTGAATGCTTACAGGGGTGGGACATCCACCACCTCTCTGGGGAACCTGTTCCAGTGCCTCACCATGCCCACAGTAAAGAATTTCTGCCTTATATCTAATCTAAATCTACTCTCTTTCAGTTTAAAACTGTTGCCCTTCATAACTACACACCCTTGAAAAATGTCCCTCTCCAGCTTTCTTGCAGGCTGTCACGGTTTGAAAGTAGAAGGCTGTAGTCTCCAAAAGGGTTTCTTTCTAATGCAACTTTTTGTAGCGCCGGGAGAAATGTGAAACCCACCCGAAGGTTACACAAAAGAGTTTTAAGTGGTTCGTTAGGCTTGTTTTAGGCAAAGGAACACAAAAGCAAGTGAAGCAGGTTTTAAATTAAAGGGGTGGAACAGAATCGGTTTAATGCTTAAAGCAATCAAAAGCATAAATCAATCATTTAAAGTTAAACAGGACTGGTAAAAAGAGAGAGGTGAGAGAGAGGTTGGTTGATAAATACATAAATAAGCATATACAAGTAAATACATTCTCCCACATTCTCCCCCATTCAATCCACATCCCCTGCTTAACAAACAAAGAACACCCACGTGCCTGCCGGTCCGGGGAGGGGAAGGGCAGGAAGGAGAGAAAGGGAGTCGCAGTTCATAACCTCACAAGTTTCAGTCCGAGAAGCTCCTTTGGAGCAAACTTTCTTGCAGTAACTTAGTCCTTCTTCCTCCAGGGTAGCTGGGAGAAGACTTGAGTTTACTGGGGGCGACATTCCAAGGCTTCTGGTTCTCCCCAGCTGCAGAGCGGGATACGGACGGGGTCTGCCTTTGACCAGGAGGACTGATGAAAAACACTACCTGTGCTCTAGAATTCCTTTCTGCTGCTCCCAGAGCTCTGTAGTCCTCCTTGATACTCGTCAGACTGCTCCTGCCTGTATCAGTGGTGCTCACGTGAAACAACAGTAGTGGATAATAGTCAGTAGACTCTGCGGGGCTTGGTAGTCTCGGTGACATCCCTGACACAAGCCTCAATAAGCAGAGACTGTGTCGGGTTGGCAAACGGGTGCCTCTGTACCTCTCAGAAAAGAATTGACTTAATTGTGCAGGTTGTTACAGGGGGAGCAGATAAGGCTGTCTTTCTCAGCTCCAGCACGTCTCCTGATATGACTAGTCTTTCCTCTTCAGTCTGCAGAGCAATGAAGTGGTTCTGCAAGGGCACCTCAGACTGTAGGGGATTCAGCGTTATTGTCTCTACTCCCTTCTGCATGTGCTATTGGAGGAGTTTTTGGCTGTTCGGCTGTGAGTTGTGAGTCCACTCCAGTCTGTCCTTGGAATCAGCTATCTTACCCCTTCTTGGCCTGCCTGATGTTATACAAAGCCTTCTCACTGCCTTCTTCATCTCAGTCACCTGCTGCAGGAGGTCCTCCACCTGGGCACAATATTTGCAGGCAGATCTTCTGCCTGTCCCTGCCCCAGGAGGTCTAGGCACTTTCTGCAGTCTGAGTCTGCACTGCAGCCTATCCCTTCAGCAGCTGCATCTGGGTGGAGGCATTGGCCACCCCTGGGGTAGATGTTGCAGACCCCCCCCAGCCAGAGCTGCAGCCTTTGCTCTCAGACAAGTGCCCATCATTCCGTCTTGAGTGTCAGGTAGGATGAGTGCCCTTGACCTGTGCAGATAGCCATAGAATGGTGCCCCTTTGTGGGTTATGTTTATTTCAAGTCTCTCCACTCAGCCAGTGGAATGCCCCTCCTTTGAAGAAGTGCCTTCCCTGCATGAACTGCTATGCAAATTGCCACGCCATGACCTGGTTGAGGAACCACACCCTCTCTGCCTACTCTGGTCACAGTGCCCCTGGTCACTGGCAGTCCCTAGAACTCCCTTTTGTGGGAGCAAGGAGTGGTCATCATTACTGGTTCTTGCTCTCAAACCTGTTTTATGAATTTTATGTCTGATGCCTTATAAATAAACAGTCCCTTGAGCAAGAACTCCTGTTTCATTTGCAAATCTGTCTTTTAAATAGAAAAATTGAAACTGCTTGATGAGTCATCGACTCTGAGGATAATACATAAGACATTTAAACTGGCATCAAGCTAGTAGGAATGGGATGCATTGAGGTTCCCTTCTCTGGGCAACTTTAGTTGCCTTAACTTCCAACCTGTTCTCTGCTAAGAGTACAGAGAAGTAATCTTGAATAAGCTGTGTTTATCTATCACCTAGAACAGATAAACACTTATTCATTCTCAAAAAGAAAGAGTTCCTATGCATGAAATTGCTACCTGAGGAGAACATTCTCCTGAGTTAAAGATGTTTGATGACACCATTCCCAAGTCTATCAAACATCTTATCAAATATTTGAATCCAACCTCTGCACTTTAGAGATAAAATCTATGTACAGCACATCCTAAGGTGCCAAGTGACTATGGTAGGAAAGTACAAAAGAGAACAGTAATTTTTCCATTACATCATGCTATAATATAAAGTACTTGAAAGTTCCTGAGATTCACTACCCTGCAGTTCAAACCTAGTGCATAATATACTCTAGGCTTAGGTTCTTTTTTTAATTATTATTTTCTGTGATTTCATTTGGCAAATGTGCACTGGCATCTTACAGAGCAAGACAAACTATCCTGTACTTTTATAGATGAAACAAGGGAAGGGATTACATGCAATCCCTTTCATTATAACAATAGATATTTTTTAAAATATTGAAGCATACCAAACAGAAAATATAAAGCTGTGAGCTGTGCCACCATTAGTATAAGAACCTCTTTGCAAAAAAACATCTGAAACTGAAAAAAAGTTTGAAACCATAAATTCAACACAGGAATAGAAATATTGTTCATTTACTTTTACAACATTGTGCAAGGACTTGTAGGAAGACACATTAGTGTCTCTAAATACCTTGACACAGCATTCTTGATGCTTATTATTCAGTAGAAAGAAGGCAAAATGAATAAATTTATCTACATTATGGACAATGGTTCACATATTTTACCCCCCACCCAAAAAAAAAAAAAATTAAAACTACATTCACATTTTTATGACAATCTGAAAAAGATTATTTATTAATAGCTATAGTACTCCACTTCCCAGAAAGTCAGAACACAGCTTCAGGGAGATCGTTTACTTTCCTTTGAATAAACGTCACATAAAGTTTCTTCTGTATTAGTAAACTGAGCAATGGCAGACCCTGTCCTCTGGTCCTGAGGTCACACATCCAGACATGACATGGCCTCATCTATAATATTAAAATATCTCACCCTATAAAACCAGAATCCAGTCTGAATACTGGAAAAGTTAAATATGGCTATGATGTAAGGAGGTAAACATAGACTGAGCACTTGCTTTGGTGAAAATCTATAAACCTCACAATTTTTGTGATACTTCAGACTCAATTTCTCTAGCTTTTGCTGATGTATTCATTAGAGGTGTAAGCAATAGCAACAATGAACTCAGGTCTGTGCTATGCTGCATGCCTGGATGAAAATAATAATCTTTGCTTCCATGTCTATGCTTACCCTTGTCCTACAAACTAAAGTGACTTAAAGATATGGATTGTGCACACGTGTATGGGAAAAAAAAAGACAAGCTTTACACACCATACTTAAACTAGGGCCCAGGGCAGGCAATGTCCAAAGGTAAGATGAGTATACATGGCAGAAAGTTGGGAAACACCAAATACATCTGTATACCACTTTTGTAATAATGAGGTAGACTGACAGACCTTCAGAAAAAATGGGTATGCATGTAAGAATATGTCAGTCTTACATATCTTCCCACTTTACCCACAAGGTACAAAAGTCAAAGGAATTTGATGCTCCGTTAGTACATCCATGCATTAGACATAGGAATTAAGCCTGTAGTTTGATAAAAGTTTATTTGTATTTCTGTCTATAAATAAGCATACATTTATCAATCTTCAGACTAAATATAAGTAGTATATGTACACATACACACATATGTTTCAGTATCTATGTTAGTGTCCATAGGGTCTATAGCAGAATAAATGACGTGACAATGGCTGTGAGTTTCAGTACTAGAAAACTATTAATTATAACTGTCTGCTGCACTGCACTTTATACATTTGTCTCTGCTTACAGAACTGAAACACATAAACCAAAATCAAGTTAAATTTATAGAGCTGAACATCTGTCTTATTCAGTAACTACTGTTCATCTGCTGCTTGAAGTATCTGAATTATCTTGCTTATACTGGGAGTTTGATTATACCTCCATTAATTTTAATACTTTAATATATAGCTGGTATAACTGTACTATAGTGAATCCCTGTGAATTCTTTAAAACACCTAAATGAGAAAACGATTGGTTTGATCATGAATTTTTGAAGAATAACAATTCATGAGGTGATACATTTGAGAATTAATAGTGAAGCAATTTCCTAAGAGGACACTGTAGGTAGGCTCCCCTGACAGCTTGGAATACTAACTATCTTGGTAAATTGAACCACCTGTAAGGAAAATTTGCCTCAACTCTGTTTTTTCAGATATGATTTTGATATTTCAAATATATTTTCCTTCATTTTATATTTGGGTAGTATATTTTCACATAGTATTACATAATACTTCTAAGAGACAATAGTTCTGTCATACAGCACAGGTGATTGTCCATTTTAACCAATCCGGTTCCATCCTCATCAATATGGATTCAGTAATAGTCTGAGATTATTGCTATCTGTCTCACAATGGTGTTTAACCTAAAATAAGCAAGAGTAGCTTTTTCAAAGCAGGAGAATTTATATTTCATCCATGATAACCAGCTGTAATCTCCAGACACAATAAGAATAAAATTTTGTTTAGTGTATGTTATCATAATTCCCTTTCCCACATATTTTAAAATATCACATTTCTTACTGTCCCACTATAGTTATATATATCATGGCATCTTTAGAGTGGGCGTAAGAGTGTAAAAGTGGCCTAGATTCAGAAAAACGTTATGTCATTCATTGCTAGCAAATCTTCTGAATACAAGGATCTTAATTTCATCACACAGTAGCTTCACATTTCTTCAAGCTTTGCTGTTTCTGACTGTCTGCTAAACTAAATTTTAGGAAAAAGAAAGTTGAAAACCATATAGTCAACATGATTCAAATTCACGTGCCATCTCCACTGCCTGATGAACTTCATCTTACACAGTTAGGAAAAAATGAGTAGTTGCCAATGCCATCAGGCCTGGGTCACCAGCATGGTGATACCACTATGCTTGCTCCACCTGCCTGGATCAAGCTGGCCAGCCAAGGAAATCACCCTACTTCATTCCTACCGTGATCACCCTGAGGGCAGAAGCAGGCTCAGCTTGTATGGTCAGAATAATGGGTCTTGCTTATTGTCTAGCTCCAGCTGCAGTGATCAAGCAGCCTGGCTGCTTGCAGCTGCCCTAACAGTCTTCTAAAAGAAAGAATTTTATCAAAATTCAGCTGTTTCACACTTACCTGAAGAAAACACATGTTATTATCCTTAGATCTTATGCCTAATTTGTTGTAATGTAATTTTTTATCTCCTCACTACTACCTGCCTTCTGAGTTGTTGAAGGCTGGAAGTCTTTGTTTCACTCACAACGTGGATGCATTTCCTTTAGGAGTTTCATAAAAAAGAAGAAAAAAAAGGTTTTTTAGCTAAAAAGAGCAATATTGATATAGTGAATATTTTTAATAAGGAACAAATCTTACAGTAAACTACACAAAGAGAATAGAAATCGAAAGGATTTATAGACAGCTCTGCCCCTTCCTATGCATGTTACCACTGGAAGTTCCTCTCTCCTAAGCTTGGTTTCAACTGCTCAGTAACTTTTGGCCCATTTGTGGCCTATGAGGCCTGTGTGCTTCTCTGTCTTCTCAGCAGTTCACTGGTCTCTGCATGAAATTCATATCTCCACCCTCTCACTGTGATCTTTAGTTCATGTTCTCGCAAAATCCTGCAGCTCTTGGGACTTTCTCTGTCTAAGCATGTCCAGTTGCTTTCCAGAAGGAGTGAGCTCCCCCTCTCTTTTCAAAGATGATAAAGTCATTCTTAACACCTTTTTTAAGAAGAAGAAGAAAAAAAAAGATACTGTAAATCACAATGATTCAAAGCATAAATTAATCTAAAATATTTTCAGCCTCTGTGTGATTTCTCTTTTCCTAAAAGTCACTGCTGGAGCCTTTTCAAGGCTCTTCCTCTTTTTAACTCTAAGATAAGAAAGGTGAGTGTACATGCAGTATTTTCTGTTCAAATACTCTACATTCTTTTTTTGTGTTATGTTCTGTGGTGGTAAGTTCTGGAAATGCTCTTACTACGAGGTTTTACAAAGCTATTGCACGACATATACTGTGTGGTATTTTTTATTGGTTTTGACAAGTACTACATTTACCCAAAGAGCAACTGGGGAGAAGTTGTCTAGAACAAGAAATTCAGATTGAAATTGGTGAACAGGATGAGCTAAAATATGGGGGAAGTTTTCAAAAAATTAGGCCATAGTTCCTTTGTGACATGACAACACATTTTATTTTGACTATTCAAAAAGAAGTTCTTTTCCATTCAAAACTTCCTTTGTTTGAAAGAACATCTAAATTTTTCTGAAAATTGTTTTGAAATGTTTAATTCAAAAGGGATCAGAGTATAACCCAGGATTACCTAAATTGACTCCAAATTAATATTATTTTGTTGTTGCTGTCATTGAAGACAACCCTACTCTTTATCTTGAACCTCCTAACTCTTATTAAAAATCGGTGTGAAATAAAAATGGCTCAACCTGAACCATTTTTTCATGATGTTTTAGTTTGACCATGAATCAATAGCAAACAGTTTTTCCATTATTATGTAAGACCCAAGGAACAAATATAGGGAAATTCATGAGATTCCCCTAAGCAAGTTTATCCTAGTACTTGGGGTTGGTTTGTTTGTTCGTTTGTTTTGTTTTTTCCAAGAACAGTAGGTAGAGCTATTGCTTGGACCTACCATCAACATAATCAGTATTTTCCTTTGATACTAATGATGAAGTGTATTGATGTTGTTATACTGAGAGTTAAAACATCTAAGTATCCTGGAGATACAGACTTCAATTACAATAGGACTGAATCAATCTTTAACATTCAGAGGCAGATAGGTCAATTGCTCTTGCGTGATGTTTGGTTTAGACCTTTGAAATGGCAGACCTTTCTGCTCGGTTTGGAGAGTAAAGTTGCAGTGGCATTCTTGAGGAAAAGAAAGTGAATAGGCTTCCCAGAATTATGTAGTGGACCAGGACATATAACATGTTTGTAAAATACCCTGGAACAAAAGACCCTTAATTAAAAATAAGACCCATATTAAAAATAAAATATGATTTCTGTGTATTTATATAAATTTCCCAATTAACTAATACCCTGGAGCTCAGATGTACGAACGAAAAATGAGACATATTAGATATTTGAATTATGGGGGATTTTTTCAGAAAATATGATCTTTATCTGGTAATGATCAACCAATCAGCAGAGGGAAATGAAATTCCAAGTGATTTGTGAAGAAGAAAAACACTTTAAGAAAAATTTTGAAATATCAAAGACATGTATCATCCTACATTCTGACAAGTGATACTTTGCAGTTCATGCAGGCTGAGTTCAGAAATACTGTTTTTTAATTATAGTAGTATGTTAAACTTCGTATAAACTTCAATAAATAAATACCTGAAAGAATGACAGTGTGAAATAAATCCCTGAATCTGAATGGTTCCAGCCCCCTATGAATCTGCAATTTTGTGTGAATTTTTTCTGCTTTGTGTCCTTTTCTAACAGTAATTAATGAACTTAAACACAAAAATTTAGAAAGTCTTCATTTTTATAAGCTGTCAGTTTAAAGACAAATATTTTGAGGAAGCAAAATATATCTTCTTCAGTCTAAAAACTTGAAATACAGTATTAATTTTAAAACTTAACATACTGAGTAAAGATTTGAGGAAAATTAGTTGCCTGTCTAGAGAGCTTCCAGACAGACTATGTATCACTGGTATATGTTTTTCTAATATTAATATAAATTCTTCGTAACTATTATCAAATTAGTACATTTGAGGCAATGAAAGGATTCCTAAGGTAAAGCAAATTGAAGTCATTTGGAATTCATTCTTCTTTCTTATCAGCAGGATTGCTGTCTAGTCCCTCAAGCAGGCAATCTCCGGTACGATACCATGTGATGCTGTCATTAAATCCTCAGCGTCAGGTTTCCGTAGCAACAGAAGAGCTCTCCCTGCTTCCTGTCCAGATTTGAAATCTGGAACAAAAACAGTTAATCTTCTGCTGGTTTTCTACGTTTTTTGACAGGTTTAATCTCTGCCCTTCTGTATCAGGAAAGAAGTGGTAAGTAGCAGTTTAAGTTTGTGGTTATTAAATTACGGGGCTGTATTTTACTTGTTGATGTACGTGCACACCAGATGGTGGCCTGCTGTATTCATCACCAGATTAGGCAGATAAAGTCTGGGCTATATGTAGGCCTACACACATGCTTATGAATTTACTTTGCAAAGCATAGGAGGTTACAGGGCTTTTAGCGCTTATATAAGAGAGCAAATCTTGAAAAGCTTCGCTTTCATATGATTATAAATTTGGCAGGATGAACATATTCCCAAGGTGTTTATGGTTTTGATGTTACTGTTTCACACACTATCGCTCTCCAGGCTGTCAATAGCAAGCAATATTCACGTTACATAGAGTGTACCTAATTTAGGAGATATTCTTCACGAAACAGACAACTATATTTTACTGCAAATAGATAATAATTAAAAACTGAGCTCAGAATTCATGTAAGATTTTCATACAGAAAAGCTGCAAAATGCTTCTGAATGTGACTTAGAGACTAAATGTTTGTACTTACTAATATATTCTACTTAAAAGCTATTCTCTTCACTAAAAACAGTAGCCTTTTACATTTCTAACACACTCAAATTTTCCTAAAGCCAGTAGAGAGTCCACCCGGCTAGCATGGATAGCTCCCCGATCAGTGGAGTTTAGAGTTTCATTTTAGTAATTATCCATTCTTTCTCATTATATTTTTATGATCTTGTTTTGTTGTTGAAATCGGTAACATGCATGATGTTTTTAAGGAATTTCGCTTAGATACGGTATCTATTTTTTTGAAGCAAAGTGTAGTTGATACATTTAAAAAAAAAACTTCATAATTAAACCTGAATTACTGTCATTTCTTGGTGTACACATCTTGGCTATGTTAATCATGAGAGCTATGATATAGGTTGAATAAACAGTTGTGACTATTACTTTATTACTTAAATTAAACCTTTATAAAGATTGCGCTTTTATACTTCCAAAGATTGGAGGAATAAAAGTAACACTTTGATATAATAGGACTTTATGAAAATAAGTTTTGTTAATTTTTAATGAGACAAGACATCACTAAGAGGAAGAGATACTATAGCAAGTATCAAGAACTTTCACAAAATCAGTATTTTTGCCTTTTTGTGAGGCACCTCCAGTGATGACTTCTGTATATATTCCTTTTGTACAAAAATCATACCATTATGTGTTTTACTAATCAATATCTAACTGTGAAAGTTGTTTAAATTTTAACTATAAATTCCTGTTTAACTTGGTAAATAATTCTGGTGATTAGTAAGAAGTCTTTAAGCAATTTTTTTAAAAGACAATATTCATTTAATTAAGGGTTAAACCTCTTTTCTGAAGTAACCAGGACAATGACTATCATTGTCCCCAGGCCTTTTCTAAGAAACATCAGTTGTAGCTAGCCTTTGATAAAGGATGGTGTGGTATGAGAAAGGATAATCAAGTGAAAGACATGTAAGTATTTACTGAAAATAAGTTATAAAGATAGAATATAACTTTAACATGACATGTTTTTAACATGATATTTAACTATAACATGACAAATATAACTTTAACATGACAATTTTTTAAGCTTAGGAAGACACATACACCTTCTTTATACATAGTGGCATTTTAGGTTCATAACATTGCTCAGCAAAAATATCACTTGGTTTTTACATATCTGTGAGGAGGAGTTAAATAAACCCACCAGAGGAATTTGTTCATTTGAGGTGTCTAGTTAGTACATTTTCCAACTTGAAAGGGAGTATGAAACCAGCAGATGCTAGACTACACAGTACCATGTTAGCAGCAACATTGAGCTGATGAACAAGGAAGGGAAAGAATCCACACTTGTCAGATCTTTGATACAGATCTCTCTTTTGCAATGACGTGTGAGTAGTAACAGGAGAGTAGCAAACCCCTCCACACACACACATCTTGACCATACATAGGTCATTACTGATGGCACACAGTCCTAAGAACCTCAACCTAGTGAAGAACCTTGTATGTCGCCACAGTGCAGGGCAGCACTCTGGACCCACCAGTCTAAGTAGAAACATCTGTAGAGCTTAGGCTGCACTTCTATTGATTTTCAGCAAGTTTCTTAATCAACTCTTACTTTTAAAATAATTTTTTCTTTCTTCAAAATGGAGTTGGTAGTTTTCTACTAGTGATGTTTTAATAAAGTAATCAATGTTTTGATAATAACATTTTGAGATATTTTGATAGCATAATTACTATAGCTATATAAGTGCCTAGACAGACCTTGGATCATTTTAAATAGAAAGCAGCAGATCCTGTTCAAAAAAGTGCTTCTGGAAAAACAATTTTGCTTATGTGAACACAGTTGCATATTTAAAGATAAATGGAGGCAGAATTTATTCATTTAGTCATTAGTAGACTGCCTGGCCTGGAGAACCGAAAAACAAAGTTCATCTGCATCTTAATTTTCCCTATCTCATTGGTGTTCATAATGTTAACTATTCACTAACATTTTTCTTTAGATTATGGACAAGTAATCTTCAAAAAATCATATTTGCCAGATTTGGGATCAATTTTTTACTTCTTGTACGCACTTATGTTGCAGAAAATGTGTGGACATTAGCACACAGGTTCATCAATGTTTTCCTCCAGTTCTCATTCCTTAAACATGTTCCCAAATAAAAAATCAGTGAGCTTTCACATGAATAGAGAAAAAATATGTAGGCTTTACTTTTTTTTTTAAAACTGAAAGCCCACTGTGAAAAATGTTATGTAATAAATGTTAAAAATCAGGTAATATGATATTCAGTAAACATAAACATAGGCAATTTATGTTCCCAAAACCATTTGGGAGAGTTGATTTTCTTTCTGGTGTCATGCATTTTCTTGATTTGTGGTTTATGAATTTTTTTTCTTTTCCGTAAAAATTTGGTAGGTAGAAGAAGATTTATAAGACAATAAGATTTATTAAAGAGTGGACATGCTGACAGGAACTGACTGTGATAGGTGCAGCAACATGATGATTTCACATCCATATTGATGCATTTTGTTACTATGTCCCCATTGTCAGTCTATCATCCATTCTCTTGTGCCATCAAATTAGTTGCATTAGAGACCCAAGTTCCTGAGGCTCATTTAGCTATGGAGAGTTGATAGAGAAAGAAAAATAACATCATTGGTTTCATCACTCATAACCATTTCACGGGAAAAGATGCTTATGATAAAGTAAAATATAAAATAGCAGCACTTTCTATACTAAGCTGCAAGCCTTTAGTCATTTTGCAAAAACCCAAATTATTAGAAAGTTAACAAATCAAATGGAGAGGTTATCAATGTCAAATTTACTGAAAAACTGCCTGTGAAAATGGAATGCCAGATTAGGTCATAATCTGTCATTCAAAGTGCTGATGACCATGTGTGTATTGCTATGCATGTCTTGGACAAGAAAGAGTTGTAGCAAAAGTCACCTTCATCCTAAAATGTATTAACGTAAATTTCATTCTAAAGTGTGAAAGATATTTAAGGTTAATAAAGATTTCCAAGGTACGTGATGAAGAAGCTGTTATTAGCCAGAAATATATCTTGAACATTGACACTCTGTATCAGTCCAATCATTGCAGCAATTATAAATCAGAATAATTATTTATTAAACCAAAAGACACAAAGATTCTTTTTTTTTTCTATAAACAGTATTCATTGATGAAAGCTGTAAAGTATCTTGGCATACTTTACATTGTCAAGCTGCTGCTGTGTGTGTAGGTCCCTTCTGATCCCCCAACCTTTTACTAGCTTTCCTAATTCTGTATGACTCCCTGGCAGTGTGTTCCTTTGAAAATATTCCTTTGGAAGGTGTACCTCCCATTGGTTTATGTGTAAATACTGCAAAACATAAATAGGGTAAATATGCTACGCAGTGTGCAAGCAGTGGTTAGGCACAGCTGCTCACATAACTTGGCTGCAAGGTAGTCACTTTATGGCCTCTTTATTTTCATTAGATGCTGATAGACTTTGTTCTCTTTTTGTCTTCAAGGATCTATAACTGTTGAACACCAGTAGCTTCACAAATTGAATGGATGCTTCTTGCGTGGCTAACACCGTATAGACAGGTCATAGGCAGGTACATGCCTTAAAATTTCCTAGGCAAAGGAATAAGTTGCATACAAGCCTTTCCCTTCTTGGGTGAATGCACAAAGCACTGTTCTATAAAAAAGGAAAGAAATCAGGAGGGAAATGAGGGTTATGTAGCTCACCCTTCAGAGATCGAGGATGTCTTGAAGATTTTAGTGTGAGAAAAGAAAGGAAGAATATTAGGTTCTTCCAGGATAGGCAATAATTTTGAAAATGTTGAGCTGTTTATCCTCTTCTATAGTCAAGAGAGTAACATGGATATCCATGGGTATCTCCTTCTTACAAGGTTTAAGCTACTTCTTGCACTTTCTTGGTGAGGGCCTCAGCCTATGATTTATATAGTTAGGATTTTCTCTGCTTGCTCACTGATTTGTTATGTATTTTATACAACTTCAGTTAGCTTCAATGAGATACTGAGAAAAAGGATACAGAACATTTAGAAAATACCTGAGCTACTTAGGCTAAAGGGATAATATTCTTCCTAAGTGTTAGCTTTGTAAAATAGCTTCTACTATGCAATTGGTCAAGTGGAAATTATACATTCAGTCATAAGATGGGTATAATTTGGGGTTTCTCTTGGGAAGAAATAGAAGTTTGTTTCCATTCATATCAATGGAGAAAACCAAATAAATAGTCAGTGATTTATTTTCTTGTAATCTATCCAAACCAATTTCTCTACTCCTTCCACACTTACATTAATTAAGCTAGTAAACCAAAAGTCTAATGCTCCTCCAGTCCTATTCAACTGCATATGTTACTAGGGAATTTTAAATCTTCAGTAACACAATGTCTGTGAAATGCTTAAATCTCTAAGTAATTTTATTTTTGCAGACTGTCAACAAAATCAGTGTTGATGCTTACTTCTCTATGATGTGCAAAATTTCATGGCCATATAATACTGAACAGAAGTATAAAAATGACACCAATGTTAATATTATAAAAATCCTATATGTTCCATTTTGATAACTTTTTCACATTGTCTGAACTTTGAATGTGCTTTTGATTGTTTTACAATATGTTAAAACGAATAGATGTGATCATCATATAAATGTCATCTAAAAATTGGGAAATATCAGAAGACAAATTTTCTAAAGCATATGCATTTATTCAAAAAAATCTTTTCCGATGTGGAACTTATACAGAAGCAGATCAATTCCAAGATAAAGAATAAAATAAAGAAAACAGATTAGATGTATGATTATGTTCCTACATATGCTGCTGGTGGGACCAGTGGTGTAATATCATTTACGCTGAAAATTGGAACGGGAGCTGATGAGAATTGTAAAAATCTTTGAGGGGTTGTTGAATGTAACTGCTTGTGATAGAATTCAAGAACATAAGTCTTCCAATGAAAGAATGCAAGGTTGCTTTAAAGTATCTTAACAGGGATATTTCCTTTTTTTGAAATATTGTAAACATAACATGGAAATTGGTATAGAGAAAATAAAGCTAGAAAATGAAAACTGGGAAAAAAGAAATTGAAGCAGTGGAATTTCCACTACCTGATGTCCACCATAAGACTGTTGTTTTGTTGGGTTTTTTTTGTACAAAGCATGACTTTGTAAAATCCAAGTACACAGTGAAATGTAAGCACAAGTAACATACAGGTGATTAGATAAGAATATCTGTTTTCCTGAAAAATTTTTCACACATAGAACAAGAATTATTTCTGTGCATGGGAAAGGAAAGAATCAATGTAGTTTTTAATATCTTCTAAATTTTTATATATTTTGAGGGGGTTTTAATATGAGAGTATTATTTTAGCCCAATATAAGTCCCCCAAGTAATGTCATTTTCACTGTAAACAATTCAAATTTAAAATAGCAAAGTCTGATTCTTGCTTTAAAAGTATTTCTCAGGCACAAAAAGGAGGATTCACAAGAGGAGTGTGACCGACAAAGCTTGTCTGAAATAGAGCTCTGAACTTAGACACCCAGATTCTGTCTGCTCTTTCTCATAGCTCTTAATAGGGAATCATATTTGGTTACAGTGGTTGTATTGCTTGCAACACAGCAGTTGTTCAAAGGAAATTTGGAATAGTATGGGGCATGGTGTGCAAAATTCCAGACATTCTGCCTTTTTGTGTCTCTGATAGCATGGGCCAACAAGCTTCAGTCCACAACATCAAGTAGCATGGCCCAATTGAAGCAGATCTAGACAGTAAAACCATTCATGTCGAAGGTTTGGTATCCACATTATGCATTTCAGGATCTTTTTTGGATTAACTCTGGTTTCTATCTTGGGACTTGAATGCCTGTTAGCAGTTGGGTTTATTAGTTGCACATCAGGACTGCATGTTCTGGTTTAATTTCATTTGAAAGGAGTCCTAATAATGTGCTATGTGATGTGAACTGAATCACTGTAGGTGGGGACAATCAGGATATTCAATTAAAAAAACACATTCCTGATCCAAACAAAACCACTATATAGCACAGCTCCTTCTTCAGCTATAGACTTAGCCCTTTATTTCCCATTCTTTTATGCACTACTGAGTGTTTGAAATAAAGTGTTTTGAAAACCAAATCAAGAGCTGAGAAGTCTTTTTACTGAGTAGCATATCCTGCTGTTTATGTTCCTTTTTTTGGTGAAATTCCATTTGGAGAAATTCAGGGAGACATTCTGGAACCTATTAATTGTTCCCCTGCTTCCCCTCTTCTTGAGCATGTTCACCCCTCTGCCATGAACTTGTGACGAGGTTACAGCCACTGGCAGCAGAAGTCACATATTTGCCCATAATTAGCACATCACTCTCCCTGTATTCATAGGGATAAAGGTTTGGGAAAAACGTTATAAAAAAAAAGAAGACAAATGAAAATTAGGAAGAGTAGATATATTACCACACCTTTGTAATTTCCTTCTTTTGGCATCTCATCCTTTGCAGTTCAGCTATGTTCTATGCAGTACAGGATCATTGCAAATAGTGCCTGCACATCTTTGCAAATTTTGAGGACAAGATTTCTAGAAAATATTTATTCTAAAAGCAAAGTCCTTTGTCATAGCATAAGGATATCAGCTTTACCTGCTGTAATGCACTCTGTATTTATCAATTAATCTCAATTTATTATTTGTTGTCTGTGGGAGGGACGTTAAACTCAGTGCAAAGGCATGTTTTCATGAGAGAGACTTCTTTTCTCTTTCTCTGTGGTGAGCAGTGCTACCCTATGTTCACTTCTGGTAAAAACCTAAACGGACAGTTTCCCGACATTTTGCAAACCAAACAGTATCTCAAAGGTGATGTTATTGATCAGAATTTCTTTTTTGTCCCTGCTCCTTTACAGTACGTTTGCTCTTTTACAGATAAATGATGCATTGCCAAAAGCACAGTGGTTATTTATGCTCATGTACACATAAGAAAGACAACTTTAGGACATCTCATCATTAAAAACTGTGTCCTTATCATTGCAAAACTACATGATTCACTTTCTGTTACAATGTGTCCATATTTTCACCACTTGTCACCTAGGAAATAATTTATTTTCATTCATTGTCAGATTTTGCATCTGTAGAGGCTGTATCTAGGCAGTGAAAATTAAACAGTGATCTATAACTTAAAGGGTGGAAGTACTAGGACATTATGACCTTGTCATAGTCCTGAATTTTCCTCTTGTTTTTAAAATAGATGATAATACTACTTTTTATCCTAAACTGATGTTTCTGGAATTGAACCCTGAAACAATGAGGCGCTTATCGTGGTTCATTTGTGCTGAATAGTCTTAAAGTAAACTAAATGCAATATAACTCTATCTTCTTTTGCTACTAAATGTTATCTCTCCTTTTATAATCACAAGTACAACGTAACAACATCTCACACTCTTGAATACATTGATTTTTCAGGTGAAGAACCTACATACTGCTTACACAAAGGTTATGACTTAAAGGAATATTAGTCTTAGTCCTGTGGGATATGCATTTTTCTAAACAAGAAAAAAAGGATTTTTGGATTCAGTTTTTGAAGCAATATTTGGATGATCATATAAATAATGTTGTATTTTGTCATGTTCTTCTTCAGTTCTGCATTTCAATTGCTTTATTTCAAGCTAATGTCAGTCTAATTAAGTTGTGAACCACAGCCAGCAAATTTTGTAAGTTTAGCCCATTGGTGTCTATGCATCCTAAATAGTCAGTACAGCAGTATGACTAAACTAGTTAACAGTAATAGTCATTGGTGAATATTACAGAGCCTAAAAGCCCATGACTACAACATAAAGGATGCTTGATATGCCAGTTGATTTCTCTAAATTGCAGAACTTTTATCTTCCAGGTTGACAAAAGACTATGGTATATTATTCACATAATGTTAGTCACGGGAATAAATTAATACTTTCTTTAATTTTGTTTTTATTTTGAGGAAATACTGTTGCCTATTACCCTAATTGCCAAAACATCTAATTAAAACAAACAAAAATGATTTTCAGGCTTACTTTGTAAACATAGTACAAGTGGCAGCCTTAATAACAAGTGAGAGGAGAGGGTGAAAAACAGCAATGAGTCGTTGCAAAGTTTTTTTAAAAAAATTAAACTGGCAGGGTGGGCTGAGCATCCATCCTTTTGATCTATTACACAAATTTTCCTCTCAACATGAAAAAGGAGGAATTCTGCCAAACATGTCAATTTGGCCAAGCTCTGCTTTTCATCCCCACTCCCCTTCTTGTTTAGCTAAATTAAAAGTCTTGATTTCTTGCCTGTTTATTAATTTGCATAAGTAGCAGCCTTTATCACTTACAATACAATTGCTGCATGATGATTCACTATGCTGAAGGAAGCACAGACCTTCTTTCTATTTTTGTGACTGATAATGTTCAAGTAGTCACCTCCCTTACGGAATTTGAAGGGGACAGCAGATGACAATTTCAAGATTATTAAGAGGGTGGGTTTAATTTTGCACCCTGTCAAATCCCTGCAATAATCTTTATCACAAGAAAAGATTCATGCTGTACAATTTCCTTTTCTCATTACTGTCATTGTCACAAGAATGAGAATTAGTATGTAATGGACCAGAGTAGTAGTTATGCAGTACAAGAGACTACCGAACCACTGTAAACAGCATTTTCTGCAAACTGCCATTAATCCACCCCTTTCTAAAAGCAGATGTTTTGACTGATTAGCAGACCAAACTGTAGACCGCTGAAAGGGTTGAGAAAACACTTTCAGCTATTTCCCACCACAGCCCCCCAAAGTCATATTGTACAGTTGAAAGTGTTATGTGTTCTTAGCTTCCTGCCAAGAACAAATCAGTTTGACCAAGTGCTGGCCCACAGTTGGAGGGCTGCCTGAAGTAACAAAACAAGCATGCCATACTAAAGTGTCTCACGCATGAAGTCAAACACAGCGTGATACAAGGATTGCACACAAAAGGTATGTTATTAAAAACAAAGACACAAGAAAGTCCGGTAATAAAGGCAGGACACTGAATTGCATATTTATCTTTTACTGGCTTCTCTTTTGTATATGAAGTCATTTTTACGCTATGTTTTAATAGTATATTTATACGGTACTTTGGTGGCAGCATCTCAAGCTGTCATGAAAGTTAAAAAAATGCGTCAATGGCAATCCATTCCTATATCAGGTGCAAATTCAACACAGTGAATTAGAGGCGTTAGTGCTGCCCCCACATCATGCCACTTGGTGTAGTCTTCATTTTATATCTCCTTCATTATATGAAATGTGCTTTTTGTTGTTGTGTACATCTTTCTATAAGACTGATTCAAAGAGGATTTGTGTGCTTCTGTCCCTCAAAGAGTGCTAGTACTTGAGCTCAAGGTGTAAATTATACTCATCAGCAGTATGTTAATCATTTTCTATACCTGTACAAACCGTATTCTTATACAGAAACTGCTTTAGACACTGTATTACGCTAGAACCTGCAAGCAATGCGGCTCTTCATCATCAGGTGGTCTGTTTTGTTTCTAACAATGCTGCAGCTGATGGTAAAACAATTGTGAGATTCAGTAACAAAAACCAGGGCATAAAGCAGCTATCAGTCTCTGAGATATTACCGCCAGTGAAACAGGACACCATTTGCCTGCCATTTTTATGCACAGTAGTTGTTAAATAGACACAAAGCTGGTTTTCACCTCTGGCAGACAGCCTCTGAAGCATCGATCTGTGGTATTCCCAAGTTAAAAGAATTACCCAAATTCTGCTACGAAGACTCATGCATTGTCATTGTTCTTGTTACTATGGAATATTGGTTTCACCTTTCAGGAAGGATATACTGCAACAGTATTATGTAGACAGATTTTTGCAAAGGACTTTCTAACTCATAGATGATTCAAGAAACTCACAGATCTACCAAAATGGTCATGTATAGATCATTAGCACCTCAGTTTCTTTGTCCTCCAGAAATGTTTACGGTGTTTCAGAATTCCAGATGAAGAGACTCCTTACTCTTTGCCTTCACTTTGAGCAATCTTTTTTAAACCTGTGATTAATTTCCATCATTTTAAGAGTAACAATGAAAAGCATTGCTTTTGGTCAAAAAGCAGCAAGTCCTTTTTCCTCTGTTCTTGCATTTTTGACTTGTGCCCTTTTACAGGTATTTAGTGTAAACACAGAGCTACTCCTTTCTCTTTCCTGCAGGCCAGTGGCTTTTTCTGTGTGATATCTGCTTCATTGTTCCACTGAGGCAAAGTTTATTCAGTCTGATTCAGAGCCAGACACAAAACTAGCAGTTCCTCTCTTCCTAATAGAAAAATGGGTGATCTAAGAAAATATGGATTACCAGAGTATGGGGAAACAATACAAAGAAGTCATTACATCAGAAAGCATTAATCACACACACATATGCACAGAATAGTCCCCCAAATTGTCAAAGAAATGTCTGATACAGAAATTATTTTTTAATATCTGCTAGGGAAGAGACGTTGTGAGAGGCAATCAGTGTACTCTGTAATTCCATTTCAGGAAAACATAGTACCTTGCCTTTCACATTCTATACAGAATACTACTTTCCTAAATAGGAGTAAGGGAGTTTGCTCTCCCAAATTAAGTTAATCCAGTTTCTAGGTTTTTAGAATCTTTTACATATATATATATATATATATGCATGATTTACTCTCTTTGGATTTGGAAGTGTCAGAACTCAGTCCATCTATTGCTAAGTGGCTTACAATTAGTTACTTAGCAGTTTTTAATTTTCTGTTCCAATCATATCATCACAGCATTTGTAAGCTTGTATGTTTCCTGGTGAATTCTTCAGCCAGGAGCCATCATGCCTCCTAGCTACCAGATGGGTGTTAAAATACACAGTGAACATAGAAGAATGGTACAAGTAGTTGACACAGCAACCTTGTGAAGGTCTCTAGAACGTAATATAACATCTGTCCTTAGAAAAATCATTGAACCTATGTGGAGAATTTCAGTCAGAGAACCTGGGTGTTCAGGATCAATTTTCAGATGGTCCAGACCACTCAGCTTTTGCTTGGTTCGAGTACTTCTATTTTAACTATGTTGAGATTTGAGTGCTGTGATTCCCTGCTGTCTGGCCTGGCACAGCTATCTTCAAAGGCTGCCCTAGATATGATTTTCAAGAAACTATATATGTAATTTTATAACACTAACTCTTCATAAGAGCCTGTATCACCTTGAAGACAGTGTCTGATGTCACTGCCTGGAGAGAGCGTTTTGTTCATTAGGAGAACTGTATCAGCTAGCTCCTATGAGGCATCATCCTGATATCATTAAGCAGATAGATAGCTAGACATGGCACAAAGACTCCATGGGTAGGTAAAGAGAGACAAAAGCCAACTTAGCTAATATTTCAAGGGTTTTTTAAATAAAACTCTGAAACAGGTTTTATATAATCTATGTAGAATTTTAGTTCTGCCTGATACAGTCACTGCAATTGAATGTGTAAACTACACTTGAAGATGGAACAACTTTCTTTTAAAAAGTAGATAATTGCTCAGACAATATAAAGCACTGAGCAGAGCTGTTGCTTAATACCATTCTGAATCAATATACTTTATCTGCTTTTTTTTTTACTTTGAAACTTCAAAACTGTAGTGGGGAAAAAAGAAGAGTAACAGTGACTATGCTTTGAAGATAACAGGTCAGTTCTTAACGTTATTAGGATTCCAGGACCAAAGTCAAATTTAGTGTTGTAGGATAAGGCATATGGGATAAGGCAAGACTGTAAAATTAATTCAAAATCTCACTATGTTAATATTTCTAAGATTTTTTAGTCTTATTATATATTTTAGAAATGAGTAGATTAATGAGCTAGGTTTTATTCTCATTAAATTCTTTGTCATGAGGACCCTGAAGAATTGTATAGCCAATAAATTATGTGAAATCAGGTTGAGTTCAGCGTTTCTCCTGTTTTTTCATATATTGTTTTGATGCAAATGTACCACTGCTTCCAACTGCAGGAGAAGGCAAATAGCACTCAGGCTAATAAAGAAATCCAAGTGATACATTGATCTATAACTCACAAAAACAATCATAAAGAAAAAAATTAAATTCAGACACATGAAGAAGACATGGATATATAATGCAATGAATTATACTATTGTTACCTTTTAAGAATATAATATAACTTGCATACAGTATTTTTTATAAAAGGGAAACAGATGTTAAGAAGAGCTTATGAATATAGGTTGCAAATGCCCAAGTAAATATCTTTCCTGTAATACATTTTTTTGTTGTGTGTTTTTTCATGAGTTTAATGTATGATGGATAACCTTTCACATGGACCTTTGGCTGATCTATACTGTTCTGCTTTTTAAGTTGATTTTTATGTTGGTCAGTTTGTTGTGTCCATACAGAAGGAAGTTGCTGCCCAGCTGTTTAGAAGTCCAAGTTGAAATAAAGCTGCCTCAACTTTGTGTCTCCTAGTCTCAGGAAGGTTTGTGATACACTAATGTGTCAGGAATTTCTTGTTATCACTATATCAAGAGTTTTTGGACACCAAATTTCTTGATGTTATGGTGGGAACTGAGAGTATCATAGGTCTCTACTCTGTATTTGGATGACATTTATTGTAATATAGCCATAATTACAAACAAGACTTTTATTTGCTGGTAATTTGATAGTCAGGCACATTGCCCCTCTGTTTAAAAAATGTCAGAGAAAGAATTTGAAAATCCTGGAATTATCATTTACAGAGATTGTCCTACAGTGACCTTATTATGATGGTAGGCAGAAGGGGAATTCTTAGACATCATAGACACAAAGGAAGCCCATGCAAAAAGTCAAAGATAAGAGTGTGGATGTTCCTGCTAGAATTAGCTGTGCATCTGTCAGGCTACTCAGTTTTTCATGTTGAAACACTGAGCTGTATTTATAGAGTATTGTAAATCCTGTTCTCAGGGAATTGGGTTCTGTGGTGCTCGGGAAATCAAAGCACAGGGAGTTGTTTAAGCTTTGCAAAAGTGCAAGCGTGCAAGTGTAGAGCTAAAAACATGTTAGGTGTAAGTATATTAAAAAGTGGAGCATACATACAAATTGATAATTACCTTCTGCTAGAATTGTTCTTTTACAAATAATAATTATATTATTATTGAAATTATATTCTAAAATCAAATGCTGACATAATTTTGACTAAACATACAGCCAAAGGAATATCACTGTAGGAACTAGGTGGTGAAAAAAATAGAGAAAAAATTGTATAGTATAGCAACTTTTGTGTCCATGCACCCTAAATAGTCAGTACAGCAGTATGACTAAACTAGTTAACGGTAATAGTCATTGGTGAATATTACAGAGCCTAAAAGTCCATGACTACAATGTAAAAGATGCTTGATATGCCAATGTCTTTGGAGATTTCTTTTGAGTGATCTCTCTGGATATTAAGCCACTTATATTTTAAATTGCTCATTGTTGACACAAAAAATATAACAATAAGTTTCTTTTTAGCAATGTCATACACTGACTCATTTTTTCCTAATCCACACCAAGCAAAGGTAAATACTACAGTAATGAAAAATGTTAGTATGTTTAGTCAGAAAATTGCAAAAAATATTTGCATGTAAATAAAATTAGAGAATTGACAGTGAGAAACTCATCTTTTAACTTACATCACAATTCTTTTAAATGCAATAGAAATTCTAGTGTTACTAAAAATGTTGACAATTTGTGTTTCTTAAAACACTTGGAAACAAAAAAATACATTAAATTTCAGTAAAATGTTTTGAAAGACTTTTTTTTTTTAGGAAAAGGAGTTTGATCTAAGCATGTATGAGTTTCATACTATGCTTCTGCATTTCTTCATAACCTTATTACAAACGTGGGTGGGTCTGGATTTCACTAATCGGATCATGCAATGCCAGTTTCTTCAGAGCTCCATGGCTTTGCTTTCTATAGACCATTTTAAAGGAATATTTTTAAATATACTGTCATGGTGGAACTGATCTAAAAGCATTTTAAAACAAAAATTCAAAGTATAGGATGAAATTATGTATAATGGTAAGGAGGTGCTAATCAAAGACATTAAGAATGTGGCTAAAATACAGATCTCTTAGCACACTGAGAGCTACAAGATTGCAATCACAACAGAGCAATGAAAATAGATTTAGCTGATGCCATTTCTCATTTTCATTACAATCATTTTCATGAGAATGGATTAATATTGTGCTATTTTGTATTCTCATGGCAATTTTTGTCACAAAATGAATTCATACCAAACCATCCTCTGTTCCTGTTAATCTTTGTTAAGAAGGCAGGACACCAAATTTTTCATGACCCATTGAGTTCGCAGGAATATGTAAAACTTTCACAGCCCTTCAGATTTCAAACTTTTTATGGTGGTTTGGATAATCTAACACTATATGATGCTTACTGAAGCAATACCAGTAAAAAAAAGCACAAGAAACATGACAAACATCACAATTTTTTTTTTCTTAATGTCATTTGTAACAAGAACAATAGAAAATATGAAAATATAAAATCATAGAATGCTTTGGGTTGCAAGAGACCTTCAAAGGTCATTTAGTCCAACCCACCCTGCACTGAGCGGGACATCTTCATCCTTCTATGTAGTCTAAATCTACCCTATTTTAGTTGAAAACAATTACCCCTTGTCATTTTGCAAAAGGATTTGCTAAAATGACTGTCCCCATCTTTCTTACAAGCCCCCCTCAAGTACTGGAAGGCTGCAATAAGTTCTCCCCTGACCTTTCTCTTGTCCAGGCTGAAAAACCTCAACTCTCTCAGCCTGTCCTCATAGGGGATGTGCTCCATCCCTCTGATCACTTTTGTGGCCCTCCTCTGGACCCACTCCAACAGGTTCCTGCTCTTGTGCTGAGGACTCCAGAGGTGGACACAGTACTTCAGGTGAGGTCTCACCAGAGCAGAGTTGAGTGGCAGAATCACCTCCCCCAACTTGCTGGTCAGTCTTCATTTGATGAACTCCTGGATACAATTTGCTTTCTGGGCTGCGAGTGCACATTGTTGGCTCATGTCCAGCTGGGTAAATGTAGGGATATATAGCCAAAAAACCTGAGTATAGCTAAGTGTATTAAACACTTAAATTATGACAGTAAATAATAAGGTTTTGATTATAACCAAAATTAAAATCCCATATGTTTTCATTGTAGTGAAATATATAGGGTAGATCTTTAAATAGTGCCAGAGAGAGTACTTCAAGGAACATATACAATCCTTTCTGTATATATATATACATTTAAGCACTCATGTGATAAATTACTGTATTATTCAACTATATTGTTGAACTAGCACATTTGAATGAGTTTAATTTTTGTTTTTACTTTCTCTTCATAACATTGTTTTTGGTCTATGTTAAATACTTGGCTGAAATATTTAGTTTTGAACTAAAATAACTACATACCAACATTACATGTTCATTGACATTACATGTCTTACAGTCTGCATGGATTTTTGCTTTGAAAATTACATGCTTAAAGGAGAAGGAAAGTAACATGGTAATTTAACTGGCAGAGTGGAAATGTATGAAACTTCCCTTGTCCACGTAAGGAAATATCCTTATTCCTGTTTTGAGAAAGACTGAATGTGATAGTTAAATAAACTGAGGTACTGGGTGTCCCTAACAAGGTGGTGAACACACCATGGATGAAATGCCAAAACCTACATCTGGGAAAAAAATCTGTTCGAATTCCATAGAATTATAACAGCCAAATTATTTGAAGGGACATTGTAGATGTTTTTAGAAACATAAATATCCTTAAAAATCTACTGAGGACTTTATTCTTGTCCCTACCTTTGTTCCCACTTCAGTATCTTTTCTTTGAGCTGCTTTTAAAAGTTAATGATAACACAAACAGCAATCAGAAAAAGGTTTTTTCCCTTTATTTGGAACATTTTTCAAGTCAGATCTGATCAGCTGAAGAAGTAGGGAATTTCTAAGCAGTATAAGACAGTATTATCGACATATTTAATATATTCAATAGAAAATTTTGAATGAAAACTGAAACAGTCATTATATTAATATTATCTTTTTAAATGATGATCAGCTTGTAAAAACACCTTTGAACCTCTTCTACTGTATCTAGTTCTTTCCACTTCATAGAACCTTAACTCTCTACATCAATCTGTTAAATGAAAGACAGGTAGAGAGATCATTTTCTTACTGTTGCCTGAAGTAAACCAGCATATTATATCTGAACGGGAACTCAGTGATTTCTCATTGTGTGGAATGCTGGACTAAAATGATATATTTTCTGGAAGTGGCCTTTTCTCCCCATCAAATAAAATTTTAAAAAAAGTTAAAGTTTTTTGGGGTTTTGGTTTTTTCGTTCTTAATTTGAGTGGAAAAAAATTTAACATTAGTATTAAAGGGAAGTTCTTATTTTCCAGTGAAAGTGTCTGTAAGCATTTAGAAAGGAAAACTTATAAAATTTCCAAATTCTCACTGTATAATCCCCTTCTGAATGCCTTTCAAGATTAAGAAGCCCCAAGTTGTTTTCAAAGACGCTTACTAATAGCTGGCATGTATACTTTAATTTCCCTGATTACATACTTTGGAGAACTTGCTTGGCTAGTGCTTAGCTGCTTTGAAGGCACGTAAAATCCTTTCAGGTGAGCTTTCAGTGTGCAAACCATCCACAGGAATGTCTGAAATGTTCATCACACGTTTTCCTACACATGGCCTTCTGGATGTTACTTTTCTCTCTGTGTTCTAGTTCCCGAGTATATTACGTATTTCCCAAGAAAGTAGATAACTTTCAGTTGAATACCGCTGTGCTTCTGGTTTTTAATACAAGGTTCATATTACAGCGTGGAGATCCCTTTATCACACAGTATAGATTCCAGCTGTTTGTTTTGCATACAGAGAATTCAAAAAGAGGAAATACTGCTGGCGCAATATCAGAGAAGTGGGAAATAAACAGCCTTGGAACTTTTACCTTGCTGATAAATCTTTCTGAGTGTAGCCCCTCCTGTATTTGTCTAATGGGTTAAAATGTTGGCTCCAGCTCGGAAGACTTCTCCCTCCTCTCCTTCGCTTGTCAGCACGGGAAAGGCTTTTCGCTGCCTCTGTGGGGGAAGGGCAGCGGCTGGGACCAGCATTGGGAACCAGCTCGGCTCAGGTTTGACTCCTGCCCCTGGAGCCGAGACATGTCAATCAACGCCTCTGTGAATAAACCTATAAAAGCCGCAAATCACGTGGCTTCCCTGGCACAAACATTTTATTTTCAGCAGCAGGACAGATAAGAGAGAGAACAGCAGTCATCCTCAAGCTGGGACAGTAAAAGGTCTTCCGTATGGCAGGTAGTCTTTTTGTTTTGCCGATTATGGCAGGGGTGGTTAAAAAGAGGTGTCAGAAGAAAAGGGGCAAAGACATCTGTAAGCCCCCAACTCTGCACGGAGGGAGACAAAGCTGCTGGTGAGAGGAAAAGCCAGGAGGTTTTCAGATGCCCAACATGGAGGCTCCGCTGCAACACAGGAAACCTAAAGCATTCCTTGGAGATCTGGTTCACCTGTCATTCTGCAGATGGGGAGAGCAGAGAGCCAAAAACAGCCCCTGGCCAACTAGTAACTCAAGTTTTCCAGCTACCCCAGAGGAAGACTATATAGCTAAGGAAGTTTGTCTTGGAAAGTTCAATTTTGAACTGAGATCTTTGAGGTTAAGCAAACTGTATTTCCCCCTTCCAGTTTTATTCCTTAACTCCACCCAACTCCAGAGCAGACCATGTGTGGGGGCTTATGGTGATCAGGGGTGTGGAAATGGAATGGATGAAGTCTGTATTTATATGTTTATACCTATTTATGTATTTATTACCATCTCTCTTTCTCCTTTTCTATCTCTGTCCTACCCAAATTTAAGTAATTGATTTATGGTTCTCATTGTTTTCTGAATTCAATTAATTTTCTTTCACCCCCTTAATCCAAAAACCTGCTCTGCTAGCTTTTTCTCTTTGCCCGTGGTTGTAAGCCCCCTTTGAGTCTTATCAAGGCGAACATTTTAATTCTTTTGTTTAGCTCTCAGAGAGTTAACATCTCCCTGAGTCGATTTTGTCTCTCTGAAACCTTTCAGTCCTTTTCAAACCAGGACAATCTGGGATCTAATTAACAGTGAGCAAGCTTTAATTTAGAATATCTGCTTATACTAGCATCTGCCATTGCTTTCAGACTTACCTTCAGAAATATTACTGATTATTAAACATCTATAGCTGCTTCGGTGCTGGACTGTTTCGTGATCAGTATATGAGTATTTGAATAAGTCCATACTCTGACCAATAGCCTTTTCTTTTAATGGGTATAGTTTGTAGACCAACAATTTCAGAACTTGGCTTCAAAACAATACAGCTCCTCCTCTCTATCTCTAGGACATAGATTTATGTCAATAGATATATTTCAATATATTTTTAAAAGAAGGAAAAAGACATTATTTAAAGTACCATCTTGTAAACTCATTTTCCACTTTTGTTCTGTGTTTTCTTTGTTTTAAATTTCTTAACTGGGAATAGGTATTTCCCACCCTTACAAAATATGAAGAGAGCTCTCTGTTGATTAAATCTGTAGTTAATATCTTCAGGTTCATTTTTCAGCCAAAAAATGTCAGATATAAAACAATGCTATATTTAGAAGGGAACATAACATAAATAAAAAAAAAAAAAAGAGGAAAAAAGGGTATTAAGATAATATTAAATGTCTTATGTATTATCCCCAGAGTCGATGACTCATCAAGCACTTTGAATTTTTCAATTTAAAAGACAGGTTTGCAAATGAAACAGAAGTTGTTGCTCAAGGGACTGTTGATTAATTAGGCATCAGACATAAAATTCATATAACAGGTTTGGGAGCAAGAACCAGTACTTGGAGCTGCTTTGCTGATTCTATAGGGTCTCACTTTCACAAGAAAAGAAAGTGAATTTCCCAGCCTCATGGTAGCTGTCATCTAGTTATGCAAAGTAATCTCTAGGAACATATATAATTCAAATGACCTTAAAAAAAGGAAAATATTGAAGGTTGTTCTCCCACTTCTTGAATGAATGCTTTAATAAGAAGACTATTACACACTGAGTGGATGAGAGCATCATCCCTGAACATTGTGCCACTCCTATGAGACATGGATTTTGAAGTCACCACTGCCCTCATTGTTTCCTGTTTCCGACCTATCACCTCACTGAGGTGATCAGTCTGGTGCAGGTGCATTCCACAGCAGAGCAGGGAGAATGTGGTGCATAAGGGAAGAACAACTGACGTTATCTACCCGGACTTGTGCAAAGCATTCAGAAATATCCCATACAACATTCTTGTCTCTAAATTGGAGAGACATTGTTTTGACAGATGGGTCACTTGGTGAATAAGGAATTGTCTGGCTGGCCACACTCAGAGAGTTGCAGTCAATGGCTTAATGGAGAGCAGTAATGACTAGCATTCCTTAGGGGTCAATATTGGGACCAGCACTCTTTAACTTCTTCGTCAGCATCACAGACGGGATTAAGTGTGCCCTCAGCAAGTTTGCTGATGACACCAAGATGTGTTGTGTGGTCAACCTGCTGGAGGGAAGGGATGCCATCCAGAGGGACCTTGACAGGCTTGATAGGTGGATGCCTGCAAACCCCCTGAAGTTCAACAAGTGCAAAGTCATGCACCTGGGTCGGGGAAATCCCAAGCACAGATACAGGCTGGGCAATAAGTGGATTGAGAGCAGCCCTGTGGGGAAGGACTTGGTGGTGTTGGTTGACAAGAAGTCAAATATGATCTGGCAATGTCCATTTGCAGACCAGAATGCCAACCAATTCCTAGGCATCATCAAAAGAATCATGACCACCAGATCGAGGGAGGTGATTCTCCTGTTCTGCTCTGCTCTCATGAGATCACACTTGGACTACTGTGTTCAGTTGTGGGGTGCCAGGATAAGAAGTACATGGACATGTTGGAGTGAGTGCAGAGAGAAGGGACACAAAGATCTTCAGATGGCTGGAACACCTCTCCTGTGAAGATAGGCTGAGAGAGTTGGGATTGTTCAGCCTGGACAAGAGAAGGCTCTGGGGAGGCCTTATAGTAGCCTTCCAGTACATAAAAGGCACCTACATGAAAGCTGGAGGGGGACTTTTACAAGGGCATGTAGTGATAGGAGAAGATATAATGGCTTTAAACTGGAGGAAGGTAGATTTGGATTAGATAGAAGGAAAAAGTTTTTCAGTATGGGGGTGGTGAGGCACTGGAATATGTTGCCCAGAGAAGTTGTGGATGCCCCATCCCTGGAAGTTTTCAAGGCCAAGTTGGACAGGGCTTTGAGCAAGCTGGTCTAGTGCAAGGTGTCCCTTCCATGGCAGGGGTGTTAGAACTAGATGATCTTTAAGTTCACTTCCAACCCAAAGCATTTTATGATTCTATGATGGCTATAGAAGACTGCTGTGTATGCACTAACTTCTGATGGGCCCCGGTCAGTGTTCAGCAGCTTTGCGTTCAGATCCGTGTTGCCATGTTTTACAAAAGCCTGTGTTCTAACTTTGGAGACCTGATGATTCTCAAAGATCCAGGCTGAGCAGTGGTGTGTCTAGTTGTTATGTATTCAGTTTCTTGGATCTGGACTGCCATTAGTATATATCGTATGTTGCAACATTATTTATAAAGAAATAGATATTAAAACTGAACAAAGTGTTAGAGACAATGTTATACACCTTCATGTGCTGAACAGAGTAAGCTCACTTTGCATTTTGCAGTATGAAAAGCCCTATGAATCATTTCTCTTAAGAAAATTCCGATGTGAGATTGCAGAACTAGTCACATTTGCAGCAAGTCTCTAAGTACCTCCAAATCCTCACTAGACAAAGGTTGCACTGAGACACCTACTTTACAAAGGGAACTGAGAAATGCTGATTTTCAAGTTTTTATCACTTTGTATTGTTTATAAAACTCTTGCTGATAAAATATAATGACCCTGCCCAACTCATTTTTTTTCTGTTCACACACACATCCTACCAGGTAGTCACTCCTGCACAATATAATTCACTGTTTTCTCCATCGGTTTTCTCAGGCTGTAGTCATGTGGGAGCTAGAAGAAAATAGTCTTCAGTCACACATCGAATCACAATAGGTTTTGGCTTATATGTTAATAAGGTTAACCTGTTTGTTCCTTGTTAACACTTAGTTTTGCATCCGTTTCAGAAGCACACAAATATATTAGGAGAATACAGAAGTATAATTTCTGGGCATACATTACACTTGGTCACTAAATTTTATTTTTTAGTTTAAAATCTAAAAGCAGCATGTGACACAGGAAATATTCTTCAAACAGTTCAGGAATGTATCTAGTTTTTTCTAAGGATGAAAATATTTAGAACCTGAAGAACATTTACAAACAATTCTAACTTTTAAAGTAGGTTGAGATTTCAGACTTAAACTTTTTTGCTGTTCTTAGTTTTTGAAAGATACAGAATTTCACAGTTTAATTAATAATAGTTGAAAATCTATTTATAATTGGTTTATGCTATGCAGTGCTGCTATAGCAGCTGATAACGTATTGTGTGTGTATAATGTTAATTTACACAGGCTATTTTGCTATTGAAGCTCTGTAACTGCATAGATTTATATTCAGATAAGCTCTGTTTTTCTTTTATGATTTTAACACACTGAACATATGAGACAATTGCAGCTTATATTTAAAATGTTTCAGCGTCAAAACCCAAAGCATGGTTTCGTAAAGGTAGTGACAACATTTCTCTTAGCTTTATTTGCCTTCTGTGCATGGCAGTGCAATGGGACTTCTCCTTGGTTACTTGTGTGGCTTTTGTGCAGAATTGGGGAAGTGGTTGGGTTGGAATTAAATGAGCAGGAGGCTGGTACAGTTTACCTATTTGACATAGTAGCCATTGTAGTCTTCCTTTTCAGTTTTCATTTACACCAACTTCCAAATTGCTGTTACCAGGGAAGAGGTTGATCTGCAGTTTTTAGGAGGCAAGAAGTGTGTGTTTATGTCTCCATAATGTAAAGGTGACAGTTTGCTTTGTAGGCCTTCTCACTTACTACTTTTCCACCCCAGAGGTCCCGGGATTGCAATCGTCTAATCCATTGTAGGCTGCCGTTTTATCTGGAGTTAGGACAGACTATTGCACTCCTCACAGGCTTTTGCACCTGGAGCTCTATTTGTAAATTCTCATCCCACATGGCTTTAAATTCCTCTTAATATACTGATCTTTGAAACGATGGAGACTGTATCAACATTTTAGCTCCCAGGTCACCATCACATCAAACTTCCATGATGTGATTGACAGCACATCAAACTTCCAGACAGCTGTTAGTAAGATGACCTGGATTTCATTCCTTATTCTCAAGTTTGTAACAGGAATTGCCTGTCACATCAGATTTGCATGTCTGGCTAGTGCATGCATTGGCTTCTCCCAGCTAGATTCCAATCCTTAACGATGTTGTACCTTCTGTGTTTATTTGTATTATATTATATACATTCAGTATTTTCATATCTGTACCAAATACATTCAGTCAAAGGTAAAATTTAATTTAAAAGATTGTGAATTTTCATTTTTTAAATCAATATCAGATTAAAGTTTGTGAATACTTATTCTTTACTTACTCAAGTTACATTTTACAATTTTTTATTATTTTAATTCATTAACAATTATTAATATTTATCATAACATAACTCCAATTAGATATATCTTTCCTAAAGCAAGCAGTTCTACTCTGTTTTGTCTGTCCTTATACGGGAGAATTTTACACTTCTTAATGTTCCTAATGTCCTTCTCTCTACTTTTTAGTCCTGATGACTCCACTTGAGAAAGGTTACAAGAGAATTGCACAGCATTTAAGACTGTATTAAGTATTTAAACAGTGACAAACTAAAGATTTCTATTTTTCCTTAATTATTTTTCTAACGATTCCTAATTATTCTGCTGACCTTCTGGACTGCAGTGTAAAATATAAGCTGCTATTTTCCAAGAACTGTTTGAGATGCTTCCACAATCTTTTTTCCCAAGTAGAAATAGATAATTTATACCCCATCACTCTGTACATAGAGTTAAGATTATTTTGCCTATATACAATACTTTGAAGCTACAATCACCGTTCTATCTGACATTTTATTTGATGATCACTTATTGGATTTTTGCTCAAGTGCTCAAGATGTTTCTGGTCAGCTTATAGTAACTTCTTCACATTTTTCTTATCCTTTTCATTAAAATATTTAAGAATGGTATTTAAATAAGGGATCTATTCTCCAAAATACTATTTTATCAACGTGAAGTCACTTTTCCGTCTTCTTAATTTCTTATAGGATATGATTATTTTACTGAATGCATAGAAAATTATGTAGAAGACCTGTTAGCCCTCTTATTTTGCAAACTAACTAATCTAACCCAGATGAATTCACTAGACTAACCACAAGCCATTAAAAGAGCAAGTTTATAAACAAGGCTAGTTCATAATCTTTCCACAATAAAGCGAAGTACTAAATCCATGCAGGATTATCCTTCCCAGTAAGGTCAAGAGATATCTTCTGTTCTTAAATGTATGGTACAGAGTCTTAATTTAAAGCAGTGTAATTCAGCCACAGATAAATCTGGTAAAATGTTGTGAAGGACTTTTCTTTTTGAAAAGAAGAAACTTTTCTTTTTAAAATAGAAACAAATAAATATCCATATGTACATTAATAAACAATGTTATCAGATTACATTAGAGATGTTTTATGCAATATGTCACTTTTTTAATATGGTATTATGGTACAGATCTTCTTATAGCTTTTGATTAGTATTGACTGGTTACTTCAGTGAAAAATCCAGTAATGTTAGGACATCTGATGTGTTTCATAAAAATGCTAGGAAAAAGCTAAAAAGCTTCCAAAGCCACAGATAAGAGATGGTTTTGTCAGACAGACAAATAAAGAAGTCTCAAATACTGTAATCACTGTATATTTGAGAGTGATCTCAACATTTTAATAAACATAAAATTTTCTTTAAGGGTGAATGTATTTGTTCTTACACCTAAACTATTGCAATGGTACATTAATATATCATTACAATTAAAACATAAAAAAAAAATCAATCAATTAGTAATTCATGTGACAATGGGTTACACAAACCACTTGTCAATTCTGGTTTGATTAAATAGAATCATAATGCCTACCGTGGATTTTAGCACTCACTATCTGTAGGCATTACTCTTTCAACTTCCGCTTCATTGAATCTCTTGCACTGTTGCAGCCTTCTTGATGATCTTATCTTCTTGCCTAGTTCTTCCACCTTGACTTCATACCCCAAAATACTAAGGACCAACATATGTCACATTTGTAGAAATGTGAGAAATTAAGAAGAATTGACCCAGTAGCTTGGAAGAAGATTATTGCTGGTGCCATGTCCACAGACTGCAATAAGAACAGAGATATTTCATGTTTACTTGTGCAAGGAGTGGCTGCCTCATTCTGTTTTAACTTGTCTGGAATCATGTTAATTTGAAAAGGAAGTTCAATGGTTGCTTCTATTACACTGAGGATGTTTTTCTCTCAAGGACAGTAGAGGTGCAGCTGCTCTCAAGATAAATCACTCTATGAAACAGCTCAATTCTATTTCTATCTCAGAGAGTAGAATTTAGTTTTAATATGAGACAAATTGATTCACTAGACTCTACGTCTGTTAAATATATTGTATTCATAATGTCTGTTAATTAAAAAGCATTCCATATACATAAAAATAGAAACGGAAAAGAACTTTAATGACTTCTCATTTAGGGTAAAAGATAGCTTCATATGATTTTTTTTTTCCTTCTTTTTGCTATTGCATATTGGAGTACCATTGTCTGAGGTCATCTACAGAATTATTTTTTTTTCCATTTTTTAAAACCCGTGATTTCTTAATATAAAATAATTACTATCTTCATAACACAAATACTTAGACTTTCAGGGTCATTGCTTAATTGATAATTGACATAATGCAGAAGAAAACTCATGCCAACTTTTCCTTTATTAGTGTTTCCACAGATTTTGATTTATAAAGTGACTGATACATTTTTTGACTATGGTGACTTTCATTTTCACAAAGATCTAACTTCTAAACAGATAAGAATGACTTTGATGTTACATGCAACAGTATGTGACTTCGTTGTACATAATAATTATTTCAAAAAGTTTTGATCACTTGCTTTGAAATCAGCCTTACATGTTAGTATTCAGTAACCTCTCATCTTCCTAAATAAAATTTAAATTCCTCGAAATCTAGCAGTATAGGCATATTGTGCTAATTAATAATATATTATCATTAATAAAGTTACTATTGTTTGTGGGATAGTAAGTGCAGAGTTGAATTAGGTTGTTGGCATTACACGTAAGACTATTCAATCTGACAAATATGCATATTCAGACCATAATATAATGTGGTTTGGTAGTGTGGGTGTTTGCATAAAAAAAGAAGAATAGCTTGACTGTGTGAGGCAGTGCTTGAAGAAAGTGTTTTGTATTATGTGTATTTTGATAATTAAAACCTCTGAAATAAACAAAAAATGTGAGGGCTTTCTCCTTTTGTACTCTTAATTAACATTGTCATACGTTCCAGAAAACAGTGTTACCTGATGAGAGAATGGAAATTTCCATAGTTTCTGTTCATCTGCAAAAGAATTATACGAATTCTGAAGAAATAAAATGAGAATTTTTCATGCACTTGAGTTTCCAACACATTTCTAGATCAAACTATATTATTTTGCTATAAACAGTACAATATACACAAGTATATGTAATATTACTAATACAACACTTCTGCTGTTATTTCTTAACCAAGGTGGAGAATATTGCATGTGAAATTCCCAACCACCTTTAATATTAATGTGCATTTGTATTATCTGGTATGAATATAGTATTCATAAGCTTTCAGTATTTGTGTTAAATAACTAATGATCAATGCATAATTTAATTAGTAATGTAATATGATAGGATGACCACAAAGAAGTTGGATAATTCAATGATATGTGTAGGTGAGTAGATACAGATACAGGGACATGTTGGGCAGGGAAAAGTTGGGAAGGCGATGGTTTTTTTGTCTTGACTTCTTCCTCCTGCCCCGCCCCCCCCCTCCCCCCCCAAATATAACTCCTATTCTAAAAATAAAATATTTAGACCAGAAAATAATAATAATAACAAAAAAGCTGGGCATTATGGAGGACTGCATTTTGCAAAATCAAATCCATTTGTTTCAGCTTTTCCATATAATCAAACTATACCAGTAACTTTGCCTAATCAGTATTAATCATGATTACAGAATTTACTTCAGGTTATTGAATGTAATTACACAAGTGCATGAATGATTTTACTCATTTTTATTGCAAATATATTACTCATAAAATATTTAATCCAATAGAATTGTTTGCTAAAAATCATGGAGCATACACTGAAAGCATTGAAACCTAATAAATATCTGATTACTGTCTCTTTACAAGCAAAAAAAAGTTTATTTTCTGTTAAAAAGTTAAGTTTATTTTCATTGCACCTACTAAAGGCATAAACTTTCCAACACTCCCATAAATTGGAACCATCCTATGATAACGTGAACTATAAAACAGTCTTATCAGAAAAGATTGCATACTATAGAAACTAGTGTTCATTTAAGCATAAAAAGATTTAATATTTCAATATCTTTAAATAGTTAAACTTCTTCCATATTTCAGTTCTTAATATTCCATTCACAAGCATAAAATTCCTAATGAGATCTATGGTCTAATTGAGGTTATCTGTACTCATAAATGAGATAAAGACCTTATTCAAATTTTTTTCTTCTGGAAGCTGAGTCCTCTTTGTGGGTCTTCAATGTAATTCCTAGCTTCATTTAAAACAGTTTAAGGTGTGTGGAAAAATAATGTTGAAGAAAAAATTCTGAAAACTATTCATCTGCCCACAAAGATGTAAAAGTCTCATTATCTTCAACATTGTTAATACTTTCCTCCTGTTTTGAGAGCATTACCGTGATCCTTAATAACCAACTATGTATTACAGTCTGAAAAGGAGCTTATAAAGTGGGGAAATTAGAATAGAAAAGACTAATTTTTAGCCTATCAAAACAAATGTGCAATTTTAAGCAACTGATATTTTTCTAATATAAAAGGCATACATTCTTTATTAAATTGTTTAAAGTAAGCATGAACATTCTTTCCCTCCCTTAATCACCATGTGGCTTTTTAGCAAAAAAATAATTTAAAAAGTAAGATAACTCAGAAACATTAGATATTCCTAAGGTTGGCTCTATATGACAGTAACGTTAAATATTACTGGAATCACTGAGCTGAATAGTTTTATATCTTAGTAATTGTCTTGCAAAAAATCTACTTGATAACATCTACTACACTATTAAATATGCTGTATGACCTAAAGGACACTATTACTTATTTGCTTGATGTGTACTATATTAATGTGGCAGAAAATATTTCACAGTTCCAAAACAAATATTTTATTTCCACATATGAAAATTTTAATATCTTGATCACTATTAATTAAGTGCCACTTGAAAAAAACAAACAGGAAAACCAAGCAAACCCCCCTCACATGAATAGATTCCTCAAATACTTTTTCTTCAAAATGCAGATGTGAACTTTCCCAGCTTGCAGTTTAATCAAGTTTAGAATGTAGATAAAATGATGAGACTATTACAACTTCAGGTTTATTCATATATATACATAGACACACATATATACACATACCACTTTTAAGTTGAAACACACAATGATACAAAAAAATGAAAGCAAGAGATGCAGTCCCTAATGCGTTTGTCCTATATTTTCTGTATATAATTATATATATATATATATTCCTGTGTTTGATCTGCCCACACACTTTTGCAGATGAACTATCAAGGCAGATGAGTCTTTCTATTCCCAACATTATTTGTAAATAACTATGCTTTCTTTTCAACTTTATAGCTCAGAGATGTAGCAGTATTCTTGCCAGCAGTTAAACTCATGCCCTGACACATAAAAATCAAGATGTTTTCATTTTAACCACAGGAAAAGAATTTTTTTGGTATGAAGCATTCACACCTTCATTTTCTTCATCAAAACCTGCGGAAACTTGTAAGATCCCTACAAGGATCCCCTAGTCCAACTGTAGTCTGTAAGATCACCTGGCCCAACTGCCTGAGCACTTCAGGGCCGACCAAAAGCTAAGGCACATTTATTATTAAGGGCATTTTCCAAATGTCTCTTAAACACTGACAGTCTTGGGGCATTGACCACCTCTCTAGAAAGCCTGTTCCAGTGTTCGAACACCCACTCATTAAAGAAATGCTTCCTGATATCTGGTCTAAACCTCCCACGGTGCAGCTGTGAACCATTCCCATGAGTCCGGTCACTGGATCCCAGGGAGAAGAGATTGGCACCTCTGTCTCCACTTCCTGTTGTAAAGAGCAATGAGGTCACCCCTCAGCCTCCTTTATGCCAAACTAGACAAACCCAAAGTCCTTAGCTGCTCCTCACAGGACAGTCCTTCCAGCCCCTTCACCAGCTTTGTTGTACTCCTCTGGACACATTCAAGGACCTTCAGATCATTCTCAAATTCTTTGATCGTCAACGTGTAAACTTCTGGTGTACTTTAAGATGTCCTAGGGTCATGTGATTGGCCGCTAGCTGACAATCCAGAGGGTTAATAGGTCTGTGACCTGTCTGTGAATACAGTATAGATGTCTCTAATATCCCAGATTTTCTCAAACGTCACTAATGCCTACATGTGGGCACCTGAACTCAGCCTTTTGTTTCCTCGGTTCTTGTTGATGAAAAGCAAACCTCAGATATGCTCTATATTCTGCAGATTTTTATTTTATACAACGTTATTATACAACATTATAAAATCAATCATAGCTATTCTGAAGCAAAGGACAGTTTGAACAATGTCATGTTCCACTATTATATGCAATGTTTTGAATTCCAAAATTAAACTTAATGGCATTTCGTATTTTTAATACTAATTGCTTATGTTTTCTTAGAAGTTATCTATATTTAGTTTTACTTATACAAATAGATGAACAGTGAATCAAAACAGTTAGAAACATAAATTCTATATTGCAGTTGTTTGCATCAAAAATACTACAGCTGGTGGTGAAATTATAGGAGTCGATTTAAGATGTGCTTGAACATTTTGATCAGAAGATAAATTTGCAGTCAAAATATTACCTTGGAATTAATTTCTTTAAAGCAGATAAAGTACTACGATTTATCCATCATTTTACTATCTAGATTTAGGAACCAAAAGAGTTTTTAAACATGTTCTAGTTTCTTAAACGCGAAAAATGTAAGTGTGTTTTGTCTGTGTCTGCTTCACTGTTTTCATAACCTTGCTTATCTATAGAAGTTAAAGTAAATTTGTTGATGCAACACATGTATTATTTATCTTATATTCTTACATATTTATCTTATATATCTTACATACCCTTAGACATTACTGAACTATAGTAGCATTAAAAATTTCAAATGAAATATTTTATAAAAATTAATTTTATTTTTATAATGCATGCTAATTCATTAAAAGAACCACATAACATATTCCAAATAATAAAAACTAGGGAAAAAAATTCTGAAAAATAAGTTATTACTAGTTTAAGTTTCCTAGTTGTTAGAATTTGTTGTAGGAGAGACATATACTTGTCAGTAAACATTGTATAAAGCTTATGCATTTTGACATTTGATATGATGTAGGGAAATACATATATAGTTATGGAAAACAAATATAGGTTATAAAGTATCTACTTTTTAAAATTTATTGTGTGGAAGTCATTGTTAACCGTTGCAGTAGAAAACACCACAAGTACAACAGACTTTTTTTTCTTTCTATCCGAGGAAATTATATGGTAGTTTGACAGACGCTGTTAAATATTTTAGATGCAATTCTTGAAGTTGTGAAATATATTATTTATTGCCTTTGAGGAAATGTGAAACAGCATGCTGTATTGATAAAGAAAAGGAGCTGGGTGTCCAATAATCTACTTAACATTTTCAGCCAGATTTTATAAAAGGAACTAGGGGACTTGTGCTCTTCCTGCAGTTTATGTCATGAGGCTGCTTCAGCCATCTTTTCTTCTTCTGAAGACTTCTTACTTCTGTATTCTTAGACACAGTCAGCTCCTCTTCACCGTCTTTAAACCCCAGTTTCCCACTACCCGCCACATAGGTCCTGCCACCCTTTATCTGAACTTTCTAAAAGCACTGAGTAGTTCCTTGTAAGGAAGCCCTCTTGCTTTGTGTAATATATGGGGTTTTGCTAGATTTTTGTTAGATGTTCTTATGTTCAAAGTACTTTAGATGTAGGCTTTGTATGATTATTTCTCCCACTAGCTGAAAATGCCACTTGCACAAAGAGAGAGAAGTTTAGTATCTTCCTGTAACTTTTGTAAAAACAGATGTTGGACAACAAACCTTCTTTTCCATCCCACATATATCACCACAGGAACATATTCCTTGACCATTTTCAGTAAGAATTAAACAATGACTTAGCATGCAAAAAATTTACAGCTTCTAGATGAAATTCCAAATGTAATTTGTTTTAAAAAATTGAATGTGTTTGCAAAAGGGAAGAGTTTGCTAGACTTACTTTTATTTTTATGGGCTATTGTAGCAAATGCATAACATAACATAGTCTTTTAGGCACAGTAAACAGATTTGCACAAAGAAATGTGCATAAATGTTCTTGAGGAAACACAAGGAATTTTTTTTTTTCTGTTTAGCTATATTTCAAGTAAACTTAATTACTTTGTTTAAAAAGATCTGTTTATTTCATGCTTTTTAACATAAGACAAGTATTAAATAGTTTTTAGTGTTGTTCAAAAGTAAATTAATTGTCTAAAAATATTATTTACCTTATTTATTTATAAACCACAAGCTCTATCTTCAATGAATAGGCAAATGAATTCTATTATGTACCTACTCAATAAGTTATTATGCTGATTCTATTAGAAACTAGACAGAACATAATTTCAAATAATACGTTATCTTAATATTTATAGATTTTTCATTATTGTATCGACTGCCTGTTCATTGCCCTATCAGGAACTCTACATTCTCAAAAGAAACAGTATGTTATCTTTCTGACTGGATAGTGAATACCAAATTCTTCAGTATCCTCACACTATTGAGGAAAGACCAGTAGCAACCTGAATATAATTTTGTTCCTTTACTTTTCACTGGACATTACAAAATGAAGAATATTTTGTGTCACTAAAAATAAAACAGAGGTAGCGTATGCTTCTTTTTGCACACACTAAAATTTTAAGTTTTACCTATTATTCTTGTGTATCATTAATAAATAAAACTTTTATCTTTATTTTTCACCTACACATTCAAGTAATAGATTAGTATATAAATCTGTGCCTTCACAAAAATAGTATCCATAGTCTAATTGAGTTCTGGCTTTGATTTGTACCCAGATTGCCTAATGAACCTTTCCTATGCACAGGAGATGTACTATGGAGTCAATGTCTACAGTTTTCCCATTATTCCCTTGATGTTCTGCAGTTAAATATATGAATTGAACAATTCTGTATCATGCCTCTATGTAGAGATAGCAAAAAATAGACTTTTCCAAATGCACAAGCTCTATTGTTTTCCAAAATTCATCCACTAATGTCAGTTTTGTCTGGTTTTCTTTTCTTTAAAATCAGGTATAGATATTATCAGTGCTTAAAGAAACATTTTGTTCTAAAGAATGAGATTCCTGTAATGTTCTAAAGATACCAGTCACCTACCACAAAAAAAACCACTCAAATGGAAAAGAAAGTAATCTTCATGGAAAAGGTAACAGATAAGAGTCTCTATAGATTAATAAAAAAAAAACAAAACTATTTTGCTTTTTCCTAAATTAAATGTAGTTCATCACTGTGGTATCTAAGCAAATAACAGCAAGTGGGTTTGGACTGAAAAATGTTTAACTTACCTGCAACGTAGTTCTTGGGTTTGTGTTCATAATTAAGGCAAGAACTGTGAGTATCAAGTAGCTTTCTACTGTTTACACTTAGTCAAGGGTATTTTCTTTCATTTAACTGTTAAAGCTAAATCCTGATGATGAAACACAAGGTAGAGAAAAGCAATTTATGTTTTAACGATTTCTATATTAACTCCACTGCTGTTATTGTTTGTATTAAGACAGGTGAATACACATTTTAGATTTGAATCTCAGAGGTTTCATACATAAAATGTACCCAAGTAAGTCTTTAAGTTGGACCAAATTCTTACTATGTAAAAATTGATTTTGTAAGTAAATGTTTTAAGATGGTTTGTCAGTTGTAGCAAGAGGTTTAACCAGGTTTTCTTTTGTAATTAAAAAGGCTTTAAGAATCTTTTAACCATTCCCAAAGTAGTTCAGAAAGCTCTGTGATCTAAGCAATCAATACGGAGTTTAATAGAGACAATACCAATTGACCGAGGCACTAGATTCCTTAGTAGTTAGATGACAGAGGCTTTTAGTTATAAGACTAATTTTTGACCTTGTGCTACTTTTGTCTGTATAAACTAACACAGTATACAAAGGATTTATACTCATAAGGCATTTGTGGTTTACCAGCAAAAATAATTGTCAAGCAACAGCTATCTGAAAAAGAGAAAAAGAAAAAAGAACTGAAGTTGCAATCAAAATCTTTGTATTATATCAATAGTTTTAAGATCATGTCCCATCATCTGATATCATAATATAATTCTTAAAAAAATCTTTTGGAACTGTACATTCAGCACAGAAACTGAAGTATAATTATGTCAAGGTACTTACATAAGAGTAGGTACATTCAATAATGACTCTCTCAAGTGAAATTCCTCTCAACTTCTTTGTCAAAATACACTTAACGTTTTTCAAGGGGGAAAAGAAAGTGAGTCTTCCTAGTTTGGTCTACAACCTTTTTTGTTCCTTTTTCTTCTGAGAATGAATAACATTTTTAAAAAGTCCCACTCATGCACAATACTGCCACAAATCGATTGTTATGTAAGAAATATTAGGGCCAGGCTTCTGTATAATTTAAGGAAATTAGTATCTTCTATAACTGAAAACAAAACAAAGCTCGGGAGGGTACTAAAAGCTACCTAAGGGACAGAGGCCCATTTCAGAACTGAATTACACTACAGCATAGTGGAGGTGCTAATTTTTACCTCACTGTCAGTTGCTCTCTGTAGGGCAGCTCATCTTAATTCTGGAGAGAAAAGCTAAGGAAGCCAGGAGACACCACCAGCTCTGAGCCCTTATCTTCTCCTGGCCTGACCACCTGTGCTAAGAACTATCCTGACAAACTAGATAAATATGCTTCCGTTGCCAAGACAAACCTAAAAGGACCATTTTCAACTATTTCTGTCACAACAGCCTTGGTTTCTGAAAACCTTTACTGCAGGATTTCCTACTCTAGTCAGCAGACTCTACTTTTTTGGAAATTGTTACTTCAGTGGCCACTAAATATCCAGCGCTCACATAACTTATGTCAATCCAAAATATGAAATGGACTTTTAGATGCATATATACATATACATGCAAAATTATTTAATTAATGTAATAACGATTAACTTTTTGGAATGTTTTTATATACACATATTTTATTTATACACATGAACAAGCTGGGGAGAATAGATGGTTTGCAGCATACTGGCTTAAATTATTTCTCTGTTTGCTTTTAAGTGTAATTTTTTTTCATGTCTTCAAAGCTCCTAGGAAAAATTTCCTGCAATATCACTGTTCATAAGGGCCACACGATGATCTATTCCTTGTCCTCAAGTTACCAGTGCCATTCCTGGTTTTCATTTGCTAACACAGGAATTTTCTTTTTCCCGATATCACTGTGAGTTCTTCTGATGGCACTGTGAGTTTGAATTTTTATAAAGAATCGTGAACTCTTACTTTTGTAAGAAATTAAATTACAAAAATTCCTGAACATACTTCGCACTGATCAGTAAAGACTGAATTATATGATCACTACTTAAAACAAATAATATCCTTACTACAGATGCTGAATTAATTATTTTCTGTGAGATATCTAACATAATTAGACACTGTTCCAATGGCTAAACATTGGACAGCTACAGTCTACATTTTTTCCTGCTTCAGAGGAAGAACACTCTCTACTTCTAAGATGTTCAGCAAGCACAGGACTTCTCCAGGCCAGCCATTATGAAGCATCCCATAGTTTCTTTTTTTTTCTCTTTCTGAAGAAAACAATTCCAATTCTTCTAATCCGAATGTTTATGAAGTTTGGCCCTTCTCCCCCACTACTATTTTTGCTTTTGCCATTCACTTCTCAGGGATGACTACTATGGTCTTGCTGCCAGAACTTGGTTTTCAGCACTTTCAGATAAACTCCATCTTCACTTTCCAACCAAGACTTCAGGTTAGGTCCTCTGGATTTTCCTGTATGAGTTCACGAACTTTATCACCTGAAATAGGTTTGGAAGATTTATTCTTTTTACAGATTTTGGTTTAACAGAAGGTCATCTCTACAGGAGTAAAACACTAAAGGACTTAATTCAGTCGTGGTAGATAAAAGAACTATCACCGTTAAGACCCAGAAGGCAACTAAAGCCCCACAGTAGTTTTATCTCATCCAGGAGGAGAAAACAAAACAAATACTTAAGGGCAGGCGATAAAGGAGGGATAAGCCACCGAAAAACAGACTGGACTAGGGAAAACAAAACCAATTTAATTCAAAACAACAAAACCACAAACAAATCACCAATTAAATAGAAAAACAAGATCTTAAATTCTAACCCCCCTCCACCCCTCTCTTTTTCCCTGGCCTGGCTTTACCACCTCTTCCTCCACTCCCTACACCCCCCACCCCCCCACCTCGGCACAGTGAATGGGGAAACACAGGATAGGGAGTGCAGTCATTTTTAACCCTATACATGATATTCCAGCCACTTGCTCCATAGAATACAGTCATCACAGGTTTCCTCTGGCCATGTGGCGTTCTCCCCAACAGCAGACAGTCCAGCATGTACGCTTCCAGTTCACGTGGGATGTCTCCTGCCAGGGTTGACTCTCTCACCAAGCCGACCTGGTTCCAAATCTCAGTCACTGCATTTTTCAGGACTTGTGACCCTGTGAGGGACCCATGCTGGAGCAGTCTGTTTCTGAAGGACTGCACCCCATGGAAGGGACGCATGTTGAAGCACTTCATGAAGAAATGTAGCCCATGGGAAAGATTTGTGTTGGAGAAGTTCATGGAGGACTGCATCTTGTGGAAGGGACCCCATGCAGGAGCAGGGGAAGAGTGTGAGGAATATTCCCCCTGAGGAGAAAGGAGAGCAGAGATGATGTGTGATAGGAATTGACTGCAACCCCCACTTCCTGTCCCCCTGTCCTGCTCAGGAGAAGGAGTTAGAAAAATCAGGAGTGAGCCTGAGAGAAGGGATGGGTGGGGAGATGGTGTTTTTAAGATTTAGGTTTTCTCATTATCCTACTCTGATTTGATTGGCAGGGCTCATCAAAAGATCTTTAAACTAGATTTGAAGGGGAAGAGAATAATACCAGGCTGACTGGAGATAAGTCTGGGGACAGCACACCCATGTTTCAGGGACAGTGTGCTCGAGAGGTCCTTAGGTCTTCCATCCCAGTAGAGGTAGGGAAAGGAGTGCCAAGTGATAGCACATACACAAGGGCTACTGATGAGCTAGGAATCACTGTTGCACCCAGGAATGGTCAGAAAGGAATTAGGCCTTCTCCCTACCAAAAAGTTAATGGGATCAATAGCCCAAGTAAAGTGCATCTACACCAATGCATGTAGCATGGACAACAAACAGGAGGAGTTGGAAGCCATTGTACATCAGGAAAACTATGGTGTAGTTGCCATCATGGAAGCATGGTGGGGTGATTCACAAAACTGGAGTGCTGTGTTAGACAGTTATAAACTCTACAGAAAGGATAGGCCAGAAAGGAGAGGTGGTGGAGTGGCCCTGTCTGTTAAGGAGTGTTTTGATTGTCTTGAGCATAATGATGGTGATGAAAGGGTTGAGTGTTCATGGATAAGAATCAGGGGGAAGGCCAACAAGGCAGATATCATGGCGGGACTCTGTCATAGACACCCAACCAGGATGAAGAGGCAGATGAAATATTCTATAAGCAGCTAGGAGAATTCTCAAAGTCACTAGCACTTGCTCTTGTGGGGAAATTCAACTTACCAAATGTCTGCTGAAAATGCAATAGAGCAGAGACGAAACAGTCTAGGAGGTTCCTGGATTGCATGTAAGACAACTTCCTGACACAGCTGGTGAGGCAGCCAACTAGGGAAGGCTGCCTGCTAGACCTATTGTTCACAAACAGAAAAAGACTTGTGGGTGATGTGAATGTTGGAGGCCATCTTGGGCGTAGGGGTCATGAAATGGTAGGGTTTTCAACTCTCGAGTAAGTCGAGAGTGGAGTCAGTAGAACTGCCAGCAACTGCTCAGCAACAGCTAAAAACATCAGTATATTATCAACATTATTTTCATCCTAAATCCAAAATGCAGTACTATACCAGCTACTGGGAAGAAAATTAGCTCTATCCCAGCTCAAACCAGGACACTCAGTTTTAGTAGAACTCCTTACAGTGGTCATACTCCAGCTTGCTGCATCTGGAAATCTAACCTTAACTGGGCCTTTCTGACTGAAACATCTAAACCTTGCTTCAGCAAAGGCATCTAGCAGTTCTGTGTTAATCAGAGGTTGCAGGTGCATCTCATTTTAAAAACTGGAGTATATTCTTGTTGCTTGTTGCTCTATATTCCTTACATTCTGTTTCCATCCACTTTCATACTTTAAACAAATTCTTTGCAGCTCTAGTAACCTAGGGTTTAAAATTGTCAGGATAAAGTGACAGGAGAAGCAAGCAGACACTAGAATCTTATGCCTCAGATTCAGAAGTGAATGGGTTTATGTCTAGGGCTCCAACATGGACAAAAGAAATTGAGTGCTGGTGGTTTAACAAGTATCGCCTACCAGCTGAGCTTCAGCTAATATGCATATGCATTCAGTATATGCATGGCCCAATTAGCTGAAACCCCTGCCACTGGAGTTAGTTCTGGTGAATAGTTAGCTTTGGGAAGTTTATAGGAAAGGTCTCATTATATTGTATTATTTGCGAAATGAATTTTTTTGTTTATGGACTGGTCATCCTCAGTCTTAGGAAGTGAATATAAAAAAATTATCATTAAATAAATAAAAATGTTAGGAGTTTTATGTTGCTTTCTCCCTTTCTTTCAAAATTATTTCCAGTTACTCTGAGGCTATAATTGGGAACTGACTTGCAAAATGGGACCTAATCCTAATTATTGATGTTATTAAGATTGTGTAAAGGCCAAGTAACTTAGGATGTTATTCGTATTTATTCAGGTTTTTCTTCTTAAATTCAGTCTCTGTTCATAGCAAGTTTTTCTTCCTAAATCAGAGTATTTCCATATCGTTATCAGGACAAGAAAATATAAAAATGGGCAAAACCCACTCCTTGTCTTTTGGAATTGTATACCTGAATTTTTCAATAAGAGCAAATATTTAGAATTTTATTTTACATATACAATTAAACATGTCTTTAAATCTCTGTCTGGCTTTAAACAATCATAGTTCTGTTGGAATATACTTGTTTAAGGCAAGACATTGCTGAACTGTTATTGAACTGAAACCATCATGATTGGAAACAACTATCCATCTATTATTTGAAAAAGTACTACAATTTATTTTAACTGTTTTTTCCACTAAACAAGCTTTACTTGTTTTTTAGAACCAGAGCACAGGAAGGTAAAGGGCAATTTCTCTCAAATCAAAGACATTGTCTTTTTTTTTTTTCAAACTAACCATGAAGGAAAAATCGATGAGTAGTACAAGCAGATAGTTTTAGAATCTAAGAGCTTTAGGTAGCCTCAGCAGCTGTAAAATAAACGTCTCTGTACTTCTAATAGATACATTAGGATGGATACGCCATAAAATAAAAATACTGTCATAAGACTGCTAAGTCAAGCACTGCAGGACGAGAAAATGACTGAATTTCGTTTCTTTAAAATTTTAATTTTGTTCCCTCATGTTCACTTTATGCTACGTTCTTCACTTACATGATCACTTACTGTTTTTCCACAGTGTAGACCTGGACATACTTAGAGCACAGAAGATAACAATACATTCATTTGTTTTAATTTTGCTGTTGTATAGACATGCCAATCAAAGTCCCACTCTACAGATAAGGACTAATAATGGTATCACATTCTTATGAAGAAGCCAAAAATACCTACTAGTTGTAGTGAACCACTTTAAAATAGATGGCATAAAGAAAATAATGTATGATTTTGAAGACCTGAATAAGGAAAATGAGATTGAATGTGAAGTTTTGGTCCATACTCTTCAGAATAGATCACATGAACTTTTCTTCTTAAAAAAAATATTTACAGCCTTCATTTAACACCACAAATATCTGAGACCAGGAAATATTTACATTCCTGCTTTTATAATGTATTTCAATATTCTTTGTTACTCACCTGTATAGCTGGCAGGGATTCTCTGGAAATTATAAGTTTTTTCTTGACTCATTCTTTTTTCCAGAAGAAAGTAACATAGGACTATGGATAAGGAAGAGAACGAAAAAAAAAAAAAGAGCATATTTGTTTCAGATAGAGTACAACCTTTCTCTCATCAAAATCTCATTTACTTCAATGTGACTAGAATTGCAACCATCTGCATATCCTTTCATTTTCATTTTATTTGCTTTTACAGAATCATAGCAAATTATTCCACCTCTATATAAATCAATAATAATTCCAGTAAATTTCCATTATGAATCTGCTACTCTCTTTCTGCCTCACCACTTCGCAACTATATCACTTTACCTTTATCAATTCTTCCACCATAAAGTATTGACATATATTTTCAGAATGTAAATCTTAACTTCAGCATAAATTGGATAGACTACATATTATGGTCACCAGACAGCAAAGGCAGATTTTTTTAAACACATTATTTTCCAGTACCTGAGACTATACTGCACCCTCTGAGATGAAGAAGAATAACTCCAGTTATTTACAGGTACTACATTCATGTAACCTGTGAATGAATGGCACAGAATTCCACTTTGAAATGGGCACAAGGCAGGAATTATACATATGTCTCATGGTCAAGGCTTGACGCATATACATAAATTGAAATGTGAGATAAATTTTTTAGGTCTCACTTTCTCAGTTCCTTGATGACTATATTGTCATTATCACTAATATACTAGATTAAATTTTTTCCAAGCACACTTTCAGCTTAATTTAAATATTCACTGTTCATTCTTTGCATTCAATACCTGAAACTGTCTGTTGATGGCTATGATGTTTCAGTGATCAGGATTCAAGTGACTGCATATTTTAGTAGGACAAAATAAGTTTATATTCTGGAATGGTCTACTCCATGTTCCACTCATGTATTAAACCTCATAAATGCAAAATTGATATCTCTTTGTAATATTAAAGAAGTAAAATTTTGTAAAATCATTCACTTGCATTACCATAGTGTTCATTTTTTTTCCTGTATTGCCAATGAATTAAAAAAGTAAGCAGCATTTTCTAGCTACTAAGAACCAAAAGTTTAACCCAAACTGCCATGAAAACAAGCTTTTCTGCATCGCTTGAACCCCAGAAGTACAAAGACCTGTGCTAAAGCCTCTTCCACACTACTTGGCAACAAGGATGGTGTATACGACAGGTACTTTGTCACATGAACAGAAAAGTTATCTCAGGAAACTAGCTGAAAGATGGATTTCTTCTGTCTTGAAAAATATTATGTAGTTATGGAAATAGAAATTATAATTTTTACTTGAATTTTGATTTTGAAACCAACTTCTAAATTGTAAGAAAAAAGAAAACTGTGAGGAAAAACACAGCTGAAAAAAAAAAAATGCTTCTGAAATTGCTTATTTTCACCCAACCCTGAATAATCCAGTCTTCCCAGGAAATTGTCATAATCATTTCCAAAACTAACTATAGTTGTGGACATCTCAAAACTACAAGTTTAATGAATGATTGCCAGAACTCCCAAAACATTGCCTGCTCAAACTCACAAAGCCCTGAAAGCCAATTCTTCCTCTTGCAGTACATGATAATAGGCAGAGTCCTGAAGACAGGACAGGCATCAGTACCTATAGTTTAAGCTTACATTTGTATGTTTCACAGTATTTTCTTTCTGAGGAGGAAAAGTGTTATTGCATCAGGTATTTCCATGATCCTGCCACTGTTCCCACACATGTTATCCTTGGACATAAGGGGTTTTTTTTTCTGAACTTCAGCCACATACTTCTGCTGCTTTATAAGATTGACCTCACTCTGGCCACTGGGTTGAACTAAATGAATTCCTGATGTTGTCCTTCAACATCAATTTTTTTATGATTCTACAGAATTGTCAAATAGCTAATCAACCAGGAAGCATAACATCTGTGCAAATTTCTGAAGATTTGATTCAATGTGCACATTGTAGATATCAAGTAATAAAACATCATTACTGGTATTTTCTAGACCTAGACATCATTACTAGTATTTTCTAGACATATCAAAGGCTCACAGCAGTGAACAATTAATAGCCATTGGGGGGAACAACAAAACAAAACAAAAAAACCCCAACCAAACCCCAAAACTCAGTAACCAGTTAAGTAAATGTGTTTTTTATAATTGCCTGTAGCAATGTAAGGCTTTGGTGCAGAATGCTTACTGAGTTGCACACATACAAGTCCTATTTGTACTCCTAGAACAAATTTGAGGTCAGTTGATGCATTGGATCTGAAGATCCTTGCAAGAAGAATCCTATCTGAACGCTACATTGGCACCACTAACCCTGCATAGGATGATCTCCCTGGATCTCTGGAATCTCAGTTTCAGGCAGGGAGCAGAAATCATAGATACAAACATGAGTCTTCCAGGAACTCCTGGTCTCCAGGAACCCCGAAGTAAGCCTTGAAGAGCCCACATAGCACAGGCAATGCTCTTCATTGTTCATCAGGCTGTCGAGATTACTACAAAAAGATTTTCTGATTTACTTAAAGATCGTTCACTCTATCTGAAACAGTTCATGATGATGGCAGGAAAAGGCACTTTTACTTCAGAAAGTTTGGGACTAGGTCTAATCTATTATTTAGGATGACTTAGATATGACAGGCACATGTGAAAGTCTCAGGCAGCGCTTCAGCAGCATTTCCACAGCATTGACCGTGGGTCAGATTTTACTAAACGGAAATGTAAGCCCCTCTGAGTTCAGCTTTGAACTAAGTTGTTTCTCTCTAGCAGTAAAATAAACTTGCAGCATAGCGCAAAACAATGAAGAATCTCTGCCAATTTTGAATGCAGACCATGAAAATATTTAATAGCTTTAAGTTTTCTTGCCCTTTCACCTACAGCACTTAGCTGTAAAAGGATGTTCTGCAGAATTCAGAGAGGAAAAGAGATTATCAAGAGCAAACTACTTGCACTATCTAAAACACACCTCTTGGGATCTAACTCTTAGCCATTATTCTCTCATTTCCTTACAGCTTAGTGCTTATGAGAGTAAGTTATGTTCCTCTTCTTTTTTTAAATCTACTTGTTACTGTCTTCTTTGCGAAAAAGATGTTATCACCTAAGTAATTCTTGTATATCATCAAAAGTTTGAATTTCACTGCCTCAAACGTATCCCTAACTACATCAGCAGTCAATAGCTACTCTCCTACTGACACAGACCTATATGTTAAGATCATAATTATTATTGCATTAAGAAACTATGTTTTATGACATGCAACAAAATACTAATCAGGCATTATGTTACATAGAATATAATATCAAGAAAACCTTGAAAATGTTTTCCTGAAGTAATTATTTTTAATGAACTTTGATTACTTTGAAATATCATCTCAATAGAATTGAATTTAAATTACAGTATGAAAAATATTCTTAAAACCCTGACGATTGTGGGAAAAGTTATTTCAGAAGTATTAGCTCACTCTTTCACCTAAAGGAGACCATCAGAGAAGTTGGTAACTGACAGACTGAAGTCCTAACAGGACTGGATGTTCTGGCTGTAGCTCGCAAAAGCACTTCAGCAAGTAAAACAGTCAATCTGTCTGGGCTACACTCTGTGTCCTCTGAAGTCCTACCTTCATTAGATCAAAAAGTTATGAAATATTACATGTTACCAACTTAATGTTTCAGTATCAAGCAATTAACATCTTTTAACAGCAAATCATTTTGGAGAAAATGTCTGATCAGCCCTATACATAGGCAGAGCTGGGTTCAAATGCAAGTTTTTACATGTCTATCTGGTTACAGTATGTTTTGAAGTACACCACATTGAGTGCTGTTGGGTACTTGTACTTCTTGCGATATGCAGGGAACATAACACATCAGTTATGCAGAATTAATTTGACATTATTGATGAAAAGGCTTTGTCTATATTTTATTCTTCTTCTGAACTAATAATTCAGCTAGTTGTTTATGTATCAGCATAATAAATATTTTCATTTCACAGGTATTTTAAGCCCATTTGTCTCTTGTGTAACTCTTTTTCTTATATTATTTATTATATTATATTGTCAAATTGCTCTTCCTATACCGAGAATCACATCACTCTTGTATGTGAATAAGTCAGTTCCTATTTTTCCTATTCATACATGTAAATTAATCATTTTATCCTTTCATTGATTATTACAGTAAGCCACTCTCTTTCACGGGCACCCCCTTGCCGTGGGGAAAGAGCTTGCATGCCCTTGTGAAGTTGAGAGCTATGCTGGTGGTGGCATATGCCTCCGGTAGGGTCTCCCAAGCCTGACAGGTCTCAACTGAAGGGTCAGACAAAGTGTGTCCACGGGCAGGATGGGCTCACTAGCCTTCGGGCAACCATCCTAGGAGAAGGACAACTCTAACTCCAAACCCGGGCAGATGGAGCTCGTTTAGCCCTGTAAGGCCATCCATCTAAGAGAAGGATACTCTAACCAAACCTACGACCTGAGGACTTCGCTGTCACCGTGCAAGCTCGCTAGGCCCTGGCAGATGAACCTCAGGTGTAAAGGGTGGGGCCAGTCTCGCGCACGCTGCGCCTCACCTAAAAAATCCACCGCGCAGGCTTGAAGGGTGTACTCACGTTTGCAAAGCCCTGTAGCGACAGGCAAGGGACGAAACGGCAGATGGAAAGATGTCACTGGAAGCCGATACCACCCAAGGAGACCCTCCGGTGTGCTCTTTGCAACCGGTCTTGCCTAATCCCGCATTGGCCTTTTCAGCCATCAGCGCGCTTGCAATAAGCGTGGGCAAAACCCTTCCCAAATCTTCGTCCGTGAAGCCAAGCCATGATAGTAAGCAACTAATCAAGAAAACTGCAGATTTGGTCAATACTAAAATTACAGACAGTAAATGTATAAAGTGTATACATTGATACACTCTTTTGCTTTGAGTAGATTTTTGAAGTTACATTTTAGTAATATTTTAATTATTCAGGTAATATTATTTTAATAACATGAATCTAGTATGCTTGAAACCTTTTCTGGTTTTCCAGTCATTTGGTAGCATCTGCTAAACTACTACCTTTTTTCACAAAGGCTGGCTTTCTTTAGTAATATTTAGTGGTTTTGCTAACAAATATAAATACAACAGCTAAACAAATCAGGACTTATCAGGTAAAAATTGACTATCCTAATGTTGTGTATGTATTCTGGTGATTATGAGCTAAGGTTGCATGAGGAACATTTGGTTTTTAACTTTCTAATGACTGATGTTGGAGCATTTTCAGTTTCTAATGTAGCTAGGATTAGGTTTTGGGTTGCGGTTTGTTGTTCTGGGTTTTTTTCCGTAAAGAGCAAACTGAAACCATAAAAACATCAGAAGTTCTGAGTCAAAGAGAATTGTTAATATGAAACTAGTCAAATAAGATGAATTGGTTACGAGCTGTAGTATGGGAACTATGTTAGAGATGGTCAAAATGATCAATGTTTTGTGCATTTTGAGAAATTCAAATATTAAAAAAGAACTGATCCATAGGCAACAAAGGAAACCCAAAAGTTAGTCCTGGTTTGAGATAAACAGGGTTAATTTATCTTTGATAGACACATCAAATAGCCAATGGTGTATTCCTCCCATGTATGTCAGCTCATCTCACCGGTTGTGGAGTTTTTGGCGGGCCCTGGGGCTTCCTTAGGAACAGTGTGCAGGTGGGACCATGCCCCTGTTTTTTCCCTGCTTCTCGGTGCTGCTGCCTCCACTCCACTTGTCAGTCCGCACCACCGCACCGCTCCACATGCTGTCCCGGCTGCCACGATGTCACTTTGTTCCACGGCCCAGCTGCTGCCCTGTGCTCCTGCTGCACCACTGCCATCGTTTCGCTGGCCCTGCCCTGCACGTGAACTGCCACTGCTGCTCCCGGCCACGCCATGTGCTCTCGCCACTGCTGCGTGCGCTGCCGGCTCTGCCGCTGCTTCTGCCATCTGAGCAGCCGGGTAGCTTTTATCACTGCTTTTTCTTCAAACAAGGTTTGGGTGCATGGTCCCCACCCCCCCACCTCGCTGCACCAATTCTAATCCTATATCGACTTGTCAATACCTTGTTTTCCTGTATATAATAAGCTTTCTTTGCTATTAAAACTGTTTTAGTTTTCTAAACTCAACAGAGGCCTCACAAACCTTTTTTTCTTCTTATCTCTTTTCTTAAGCCTTCCTCCTGGAACGGGAGGGGGCTTATTAGAGTGAGAGTCCATCCCAGGATTGGTCAGGCTTGGCCAACCGGTGACAAAGTTTTATTTTCTCTTGTGCAGCAATCTCACCTCTCTTTCTTCTGTAAAATTCCTGTGCATAAAGAACACTTTCCTATTTTTGACTCAAAGGCTAAAGTTATTATTAAAAGATAATTTCTTAACAGTTACTTGATATGAATGATGGTACTTGATAATTAAGAAATGACAATGTATTACACTATTTAAGTGACAGCTCGACTTGTTTGGAAAAAAAAAAAACCCCACCTTTTGCTGCACCATCTTATCAAACAGTTTGTGCACCGGGGATGCTGTCCCTTAAAGCAGCTGCATATGTGTTGCACAGCTCTCATTATTAGGACTATTTCTTTCTTTTACTGTCAACAATTACTGTTCTCATTCTTTCTCTCCGTATATAGTTAAAGTGTATAAGATTGTTACTAAGATGACTCAGAAATTGTTTGCATCATGCAATCAAACTCTGAGAGCAGCGTTTCCAGTATAATTGGAAAAATGGGTTTGTTTTTTTTTTTCAAGCCAGTAGAGGCCCTGACACAGCAAGATAGTGTTTTCAGCAAGTATTTAGAATCACAGCTCTGGAATGGAGCTCCTTGGTGTCAGAACTAATGCCTCTGCAATTGCAGTGATCATAGCTCAAAACCTTGCCATTTCAAAAACAGAGCTGGATTTTCATTTACAATGATGTAATTTTTTTTGCTTTTTTCTTGTGATCATCAACCCTATTTCTATTAGAGCACTGCCTAGGACACGCTTAGAGACTATTAGACATTTTACTAATTTGGGGTTCAAACGTTTCCACAGCCAATGTATACCTATCCACCACCGTGCTGGTATTGACTTGTGGCTTAAGCAGTGATTTTTTTTCTTTGCTGAGGTTTATATCCTTGCTATGTTTGTGAAGAGGTATCATACTCCCTCTCTGACTTTCTTTTGCTAGATTGCATTTCATACAGACAGAGAATTTCACTGCCTAGCCTCTAGCAAAATAATAGTTCCTTAGTCAATGTAGATATTTGTGTCAAGCCCATACATTTCACATCTATAGTAAGCTGCTTCTAACACCGCGATTCTAACTCCTGGCAGTATATTAGAAATACTACGCTAGACTGGACAAGCCATGTTTTTTCCATTTCCTCTCCTAAGATCAGCTCCCTACTCACTTTATCATTGTCATTGCTCTTGTCACCGTCTGTTGTGGTTTGATGCTATCGTTCTTGAACATGAGGAAAAAGAGTCATATTCAGCATTTCAGAGTATAATGAAAGCTGATTCCCTGTTTTTTATGGAGAAGTTGTAACTGAAGTTTCTTGGAGTTGATTTTGCTTCCACTGGTCCACACTGATGGTTCATTATCATTCTATGACCACAATGTACATTCAGGCTTTTCTCCTCCTCAGCTTCTTTCAGTCAATTAACTTGTGAAAAAGTTGCCTAGCTAAGAGGCATCTCTAGAGAGCAAGCCAATCTAATGTATATGTCTAAGAGAGAATTCATGCATCTTCTTGAGGTCTCTCTTTCTTTTTTTTCCTTCCATTACTGAAGGAGATCCAGCAGGACTAGCTTCACCTGGAGAGCTGATTTTCAGATGACTTAAGTGAAATGCAATACAAGAGCTTGGTCTTGTATTTTCCTTAATTTAAACACAAAATTAATCAATAATTGTGAAAAAAATTATTTTTATGCTACAGTTGGAGATATGTTTTTAGACAAGTGACAATAATGTTTAACTGGGCATTATGTTCCTTTAGGACTCTGGTAATTTTGTAAATAAAACTTACATTTTATAAATTAAAAAAGTCTAGTTTCACAATATATGTATATATCTGCATTTGGGTATGTAAGAAAATATTCTTTTTTTTTTTTTTCTCTCAGCCATCCAGTCATTAATTGAAACTCTCTTGCTTTCTGTTAAATTTCCAAGAACATCTGGGATTAAAAATATTGAAAAATTAGTATTTTACTTAGGTTTGTGCTTTCATGAATTAATATTAATAAAAGTGGTGAAGATAACCAACACACTGAAATCACTTCATTACTAGCAAAATGCTTATTTTTCATTTTAGTTGTTTGGTGCATTGACCAGAATAAATTTAACTTTCTCACACATCTGTAGAATAACATGAACACCACATAAACTTCCTTTAAAGAGCTCATCAACATTTTAAAGTAAGTTATATCACTATTCGAACACTTTACGGATAAAGATTTATTGACACTCACTGTGGAAAGGAAATGTTGAAATCCAGTATGTGAGCATTCTGAGCATGGTAGGCAGTTTGCTGATTATTAACCTTTACTACTTCGATAATCTCTCCAGAGTATTCCTAAAATTTTCAACTCAGAAGGCTGCTGACACAGGATAATCTAATGATTAGAACTCTCTCAATCATGTTTCAGAGAAACCATGTTAATATTTTATGTCTGAGACAGGATTCCTGTCAGAATTCCACAGATTACTTATGTTCTCATTGCTTGCTTCTCTCTGTATAAAACAGAGACAACAGTGGTTCCATATCCAGGGTCTGAGTGAAAGTAGACACAACAGTTAAGGATGCTGTTGTAATACAAATAGAAGGGCAACCAATTATCATCTCTTAGTCAGGAGCCTGGCCAATAAGCCCCATTCGAATTCATTACGTTCCCAGACCCAGTGTCTTCTTTCAGTCTCTTCAGAACTCAGCCATTAACATTTTGCCCATAGAATGTCATCTCTTTCTTTTGCAATTTTTGCATCCACCAGTTTCAGTTCTCTGCCAGAACTTAAGTTTCAGTCTGTGATGCTGATGTCCTGACTTTGCAGCTGACCCCCCGAAATATCCTATTGATATCTTTTAATGGTTCTTACACATTGCTAGCCTTTGTGTCTGTTTTCTAGTCTATACTAAACTACAGTTTTTCAAATACCTGTCACGTAAAGCTTAATTACGTGTTCTGTGGTAGATGGATACATTCTACAGCAGGAATTGGCGTGATCGTTTTAGGCAAAAATGTGAATTGACTTTGTCATATAACACTGTTAAAAAAGGTTCACACATATACAAAAGAAAGAAATCAAAACTTTTGTTTCAGCTTCTAAAGAGAAATGGCAAAGTAATGATGTAATAAGGGAATCTGTGGTTGTACAAGACAGTGTAGTTCAAGGTTCAAGTCTCTCTTTCTATGCAAAATATTACTGGAAACATTTCTGGTTTGTTTTGTTCTGTGCTATTTTAACCTATTCAATAGAGAATAGACAGCTTGACATGAACACACTGTCACTTCCGTTATTTCAAATTCCATTCTCCAAACCCAATTATTCAAGGAGATATATTGATTTAATGATATGGACACACAGGAAATAAGACAAGCTCAAGAAGTAAAATATAATTTGTGAACTAATAAGGATTTGAATTTAACACTCTGGTGACAAAAGGAGTATTTATGACGCCCCATATTAATTTGTATGCTGGATAACAGTATCCCGTAAGTAAGATGTTGTTATGTGATGTTGTGATTCATGTGGTATTCGTAGTGTTGAGTATAGTATATATTTAAAAACTGAAAATTTGAGAGTTCAAGTTTCAAGCTGCTGGAAAATTATTAATGTGCCAAAAGGATTTGGCATCACAATTAAAAAATAAATGCTACTAAAGATCAATGATGTATTTTTGAGTTGTCACTATATTAACTACACCATCATCTTCAACTACTAGATTCATTATTATGCTTTTTTTTTTTCCGCAACACCTCTTAACAATGACACCAACAACATAGTAGGATAACACTGTCCTTCATGAATGCAAATGATACAGGACAAGAGGACATAGTGATGAATAACACTAAATACTTAAGGCATCCTGGTTTTAAATAACAAACTAAGTTAATAGGCCTCCTTATGTAATGTTTATCCTTCCTGAAAAGTTTTTTAATTGACCTTCCAGTTTGTGGAAAAAAAAGAATCTGACTTTTCAAAAACAAAAAGCCATACTATATATTTCTTCAGATTTACTTTCCCTTGGGTATGCTGCCTTGTTTATTTAATGCTGTGTAAGTCGAAGTCAGATAGCACCTGAAAAAAAAAAAATTTTGGCAGAAGAAGCAAGAGACACTAAATTACAAGTCTGTTTCCTAGTCATAGGTGTTTCATATTTTATCCTTTCTATAATCCAGTGTCATTTATTTTGACTTTACTGCTTTTTGACAATATATTACATTTGAATATAGCAGGAAATCTGTTAAAACTTTGTATATAGTTTTTATCTCAATAGTACATGCCGATGGTAGAATGCATGATGGCAAATTAAGATTATTGCCCATTAAAAACTGACTTTTTTGATACCAGCAGTTTCAACCAAATAAAAAATTATTTATTTATTGTCTTCAACTCTTGTATAATGTTATCAGAGCACTAGAAAATCTTATGTCATGAGTTACATAAATTATTTATTCAAATTCAAGGCAAGACTAGACCATTCAGCACAGCTTTTTCAAGAACATGTTTATAAAATATAGGATCATTCTTTTTTGGTTAGGTTCTTTTCATATTTATCTATCTATCTTATGCATCATGTTTACACATTGTCAATGAAACTTATCTTCTGAAACTTTGACATAACAGTTCTCTAAAGTGCTTTCTTTTCTTTCGATATAACACATTTTGATATTATACTTTCAAATCTGGCAACAATGTATCATCTGCTTTCTCTTATCCACATTTTACTGAAAGTCAAAAATGGTATAAGCATATTCATGAAAATTAAGTTGCAACAATATACTTGTGATTTTGACAAGGTCTTAATGGTCTTCGCATCTGTTACCATTATAAAGTGAGTGTAGTAATTGATTTTCTTGTGGCTTTATGCAAAATTTATGATAGTTGGAAAAAGTCTTACCTGTCAACATTACATGTTTGACTGACAGATTTAACTTGGCAAATAGTGCCATTATCTTTATCATAAAACATTACTGTTATGAAGAAATTTGAACTCATTGATAGATACAGACCAGAAGCCATTAGAGAATAATTTCAGGAGTACTTTTAAAAAAATAATTATAACCTTGAAAGACAGTGTACTGCTTTGGTTTTTAATATATTTCTTTATCATATCAGAACAGATATCATAGCATAGATTTTTATATTAGAAAGGTAATTAGAAGATCCAGCCTGATGACTTTGTCTCAAAAGCTCTTTAAATATGTAATACTACATTCATATAAGACCCAATTCCTTTGCCCCTTTACTGGGGAAAACATATTTCCAGTAATGTTTCTGATTTCGATTAAGACAAAAAGTATGTAGAATTCATCTCCTTCTTACTGAAATATCAGTTACATACTGGACATATATCTCCTTCAAGAAATTTGTCTAAATTTAGTTCTAGTCATTGATTCTTACTGTGCCTTTCTTGACACTAGAAATTCCATTAAAATCTGTTTGGTTTCATTTTGTTTTTCCAGTGAAAGGAATTACAAACTATGAGCAAGTTGGAAATTTTTCTTACTGAAACAGATGAATTCATTTAAATGTTCTCTTCTATGTTTTATTCAGTGCTTTTATATCAGTTTTGTGCTTTTATTTGCACTATTTCCTCTATTTTGTTATCTAAAATATGTCAAATCACTTCTATCTTTGTCCACACTATTTTGTGTAAAATAATTCTGAATTATTTCTTCATTCTCACTTAAATATCTTCCAGAGTCATTACATTTTATAAATGCAGTATTTGTAGATATGTCCTTCATTTGTTGTTACAAAACCTATTTATTTGCTTTGGCTTTTTGTCTTATTGTCCCTAGCTAATCAAATGTTATGGACACTTCATCAGTGATCTATCCTTCTAATTCTTGAACATCTCCATAGCCTTTGGATGATGACAGTCATTAATTAAATATGCTGAATTTGCGTATTATAGACTCATTGTTTATCGTGTTTAACTTGTTATACCAATTTACTGTATGACGTTCTTAAATTATATAAGAGTTACATTTTAGGAGGAAATATAATACATTTCCTTGCTCCAAATGTAACGGAAATCCATCTGTGAGAAAAACAAAAAGAAAAGTAGAAAAACCTTCAGGCAGAAATTTGTTGATGCATGTATTTATTCAGATTCTTTTGATCAATAAAGAATACTGTGGAATAAACTTGCATAAAGCATAGTAATATACTATTAAAAACTTTCTAAAAATCAATATTTTAATTGCTGCTTGCTATTATCTAGTTTAGCAGAAGCTTCATCTTCCACACTTACGGTACACCTCTTCCACACACCACCACGAAGAGTAAGTAGCAGAACTCTCCCTTGCTTTTGAAATCAATATATGAAAATAAAGTACGCTGTTGCAGTGAGAGGTATTTTTAAACAATTATTGTATCCAACTATAATAGCTTTCAGAAAAGTTGGAAAAAAACTATTTTGTTTTGGAAATATAGTCCAGAGGATGGGATTTTCTCTTCATGGCCAAGGTATATCAGTCCTGACAGTGTGACAGTGCATCAGGATAAAGAACTAATAGTGTATTGATTTTACATTGCACAAATTCTATTTTCTCAAAAGTTTAAGGAGACATGTACAAGTTGTGGTTGTGAGCAGAGGCCGATGTTGTTATTCTTGTATAGGACTGCCTGGCTGAGGTTTGTGTTTATGTGAGTTTATTAGTATTTTTTTAAACTACTGTTTTCTCATTGTAAATACTAAAGGTATGTCATGGCACCTCAAACATTGGAATTGTCCTTTTGTGTTGGTAAATAAATAGAAATAGCATCAAGGCAAATTCCCAAGGCATTATCTGAAGCTTTTAGATCGATTAAAAACTATCATCTCATCTGTAACATATCTACATCTGATTTATTCAGAAATTTGCTTGGTATGGTTTTGGACAATTCAGGATACGGTATCGTATTTTATTGCATTGCAGGCAGTTTGTGCTAGTAATAAATAGTTTTTTCTATTGGTAGATTATAGAAGAGTCTTATGTTCTTAGCTAATTGTAGATGTAAACTAATCAATGTTAAAATACTGAAAAAATGCTGGTGACCTAAACAAATGTATAGTGATAATACCATCTTGTCAATCCAGTACAAAAAATATCAATATAGCTATATCATTTCCGATGACAGGATAAAAGCTTGATGTTCTCAAAAATGCTTCTGATTGCAGTAAAACTGAAGTTTCCATTTTCCTGGAAGTTTTGAAATAACTTTTATTGTCACAAAAAGAGCAAGCTTTTTATTACTTCACATACCCTGTTCTATGCTCATAGGGTTTAATTACTTAATTCCCTGAGATTCCATTTTAAAATCAATTAACAGTCTTCCTTTAAAATTATTGTGGCAATAAAAAGCAATAATTTATACAGAACTTCATATGATTCTGTTGTGTCATCTTACTGTCACAAGCCTCATCAAAAGGTATTTTAATGCATGTCTACTGATATATTAATTCCTTCCTATATAGCCTATAGTTCAAAGTAGTTTGTCTGACAAGTAGGATCTAATATTTCAGTGAGAAGGATGAAAGATAATTCTTTTGCAATAGTCATGTTTTATACAGCATACTCCCTCTTTTATACAATACTACATTTTTCTCCTTTTTAAACTATAAACTGGCTACAGTGAAAACATTTTGAAACAAATATATCCTTTACATCTTTGAAATGATGTTTTACTGTGATCAAATACAAAGAACTTTTTACCATTTCTTGTCTAAGTATCCTGTTCAGTTACCTCTCTATGAAGAATTTCTATTTGATAAAAGTAGTGGGATATCAGAGCTACTGAGGATACAAGACCTCCAACCTCTTGTAATTCATGCATTCTCCTAGAACCATATAACTGGCTTTTTGAAGCACCCTCTCCCTGACTCAAAAAGGTCAGTTCGAACACGTGTCAGTCTCTGAATTACGTAATTTAAAAATACTTTATGCACTTCTGTTTCAATAATAAGAACAAGATGCTTTATTATTCTGAAAACATAATCTGTCATAATTGTATGAATTTGTTAGCCTACTCAGTTATGATTCATATTCAATTTGTCACTAAATCAAAAATACATAAGGTATTCAAACATTCTTATCCCTACAAATTACAGGCATCTACAATTTGCTTCCTACAACATTACTTCATTACTCCTACAACATTACTACAACATGGTCAGAGCACTTCTTACATATCAGAAACTGAGGACCAAAGATATGGTCATCACGTTTCTTTTTCTTATATCTCTGATTCAGCTCCCGCACTAATGAGTTGTATAAGACAGGTAGTGCAGGAATCCTAATGCACCTGGAAAATGGGATAACAATACTGAGAAATATCAAACTAGGAGAAACGTGGTCTAGCTTCATACTGTCATATGCATCTTTTCATCTAATGAAGATATCAGCTCCATCATAAAACTATTGAGTTTTCCCCTACTGTGTTGATAAAGCTGTCCTCTATTATCAGTTATAAAACTTTTTAAAAATTTTCTCTAATATTTTCATGGTGCATGTATACCCCTTTCCAACATTAGCTTTTTCCTGCCTAATATTTACCTTCATGTATTATCAGCCTTGTTTTCCTAAGTTGAACAAGCTAACTTCTGTTTTCCAACAATAGTTCAATCTTCTGTTTCCTTTACCACAGCTGTGAATTCTATGTTAACTTTTCTTGTCATAGTTCTTCGTTATTGAGGCTATATTGCCAGCTGAGGTCTTTGCACCATGGCATTATTTACCTGTTGCTTTTGGAGACGCTATTTTGCACATCCAAAAATTATGTTTTCCTTTTTCCAGTCACATTGCATAATTGGTTCTTAAACATCCTATGAGACACTAATCTATCTACATCCTCTTCATTTTGTGACATTTCATTTTTAAGAATCCTTGGTTTGTAAGAGAAATTAATAGTAATAAATTCTTAGTTAAGTCCTATGTTAATTTGGAGTTATGTTGTTTATTTTCCCCGCTTGATGGAGGCCTGCTTTCCTGGAGATGGCTGAACACCTGCCTGGATAGCTTCAGCTTTCCCTATTAAATTGTCAACCTACAAATTTTTGTGCTTTTACAGTCCCTCTCCCACTCCACGGTGGGGGAGTGAGTGGCTGAGTGAGGCTTAGCTGTCCACTGGGGTTAAATGATGACACCACTTTGAATTTTTGTGTTTCAGTTTGGTGATCAGTGACATTTATTTCCATAATAGTGAAATGGTCATAGAATAATTTTACCATTTTTATCACCTGATAAATATAGTCATACACACTTTACAATACTTCCTATTTAATAGACAACCTTTGAGTTTTCATAGTGCATCTGAAATTCTGTTGCAAAACATTGAAAATAAAGTCTCCAAGATGGCTTCTACCTGTGTTTACCCTTGCTGAGTGACAGCAATACTGCCAACCGCAGTTGGGTGCTAATACATCCTGAGGTAGAATACTAATGCTCAGTAGAAAAAGATTTATCAAACATTAGACATGTATGATAGAACTGAGAACAGAACATCAAAAGTTAACACACAGGACAAAATAAAACTTTAAAATATTATTTGCTTATAATTTCCCTAGCTTTTGAGTTTTGTTTTGTTGGATTTTTTAATATATATCTCATTTTTCTCTATTCTTTTTTCATCATTCCAAGGTTTTGAAATGCTTTGATATTAACAAAAATCGATTACCTATTATCTATTGTTTTGCTAGTGGCAAATGCTGAATCACCATCACAGGGTTTGTAAAAAAAAATCTTAATTGCATTGGTAGTTGGAATACAGAAACTGCGTCAGGGGTAAGGGACGGGAAGGAGGGAATCCAGGAATGTTTTTGTTCCGACTCATTTTCTAGTCTTGATAAAAATATTGGAAGTGGAACAATGGTTCAGAGAAATCAAACTTAATCCCTTTAAGTATAGAAACTAAGGCTTAAAAGTGTGAAGATATGGAATGCAAATCTAAAACTTGAGGTCACTAAGCCACAAACCTAAGCAAAACTGAACAATACACGGTTCAGCAACACAAAAGCCTGACTAAAACCTCCACAATTAAAAGGTACTAACACCCTTCACAATTATGCGTTTTCCAAAAAATGTTTCAGGTGGTGGATTATCCTGTTTGCCCATATCTTAACTAGCTTTTTCTCAGATATTGGTCCTTTTTTTGTCTCTATACCTACAATTTGTATCAGTGGATAAATGTAGTCTTTGGGATAAAGCAACTTTCTCACCCTTAAATCAACAATGAATGTATTGACCTGGCTACATCACGGCATAATAATAAGTGTTGGGTCACAGAATCTTTTTGCACTTGAGACAAGCTAGAAATATATTTAGCACTGCTATTGGAGGACTGATACGCTGCAATTTAGAGCGTGTAGAAACAGGGAAATCTTGACTTTGAGACATAACTTACTTTGCCATAAGAAAATTTAATCTGGTTCCTGGACAGTTTTATTTTAACTTTTTATTCAGAATTCTCACTAACTGATCTGAATGACATTGTTGTATAACTTCATTGCCATTTTATTTGTCTTAGCATCAGCATTAGAATCACTGACAGTGATGACTTTTGTAACTCGTTTGTTCTGTCAGTTTCTTCTCTTGGACTCTACAAGCTGCCACCTTTTCTTATTTTCACTTCTGCACACATTTTATATACAGTAAAAAACTTGTTATCTGAGCCTAAATAAAAGATGTGGAATTGGAACACTTAGGACAGGGGTTTTTTCATTCACTACCAGGTGACTTACAAAGAAGGGAGACATTTTATGAAGCTCAGACAACAAAGCTGTGAGGTTTTTGAAGATGAAAAGATGAAGTTTCAGGTTTCCACTTCAAGAACTGTTACTGTCATCTACAGACTGTACAATTAATGCAGTATATTTGTGAAGAATTTTAGGCTTTGCTGACATGTATTAGTTGTATTGAAGTAACAAATCTCATTTCCCTCATTAAAATCATGCAATATGGAATCACCTTAGGAGACTTGAGCTGGAGGTGAAAAGAGGAGTGCTAATAGGTTCTACAGGAATCCTCTTTATAGCTATCCAACCATATCTGCTTAGCTGAAGGCTCCCGTTGTCTTCTACCCTTCATGCCGCTTCTTTTCTCCTGCCTCTAATTCTCCTTGTTTTGTCATCCAGGAAATAAAATGGTTTAGCAGTAGCTTGTCAAGACTATGAAAGCTGTTATAACTAAAGGTGAGGAAACTGTTGCCACATGCTCAGCTACCCTCCGAATTTCACCTACAGGACAGTAAAGGAAGTAGTGAAGCAATTGCTGGGTGACTGTTAAAAGTAATGCCCAGTATTTAAAGATACAGCATCAAAGAGCTAAGAGTGCCTAACTGTGTCTGACTGCCATGGTGCAATGCAATGTTTAAAAACCATACAAAAACTGTGTAAAAATATTTTACATCTAAAAAATATATAAATGCATGTAACAGTCTACAGGGTGGGAGATGGTGAGTCTTTCAAGAAGATGTAGACAAAGAAAGAGGGAGTTTTCCTGTTATGAAGATTTAATCTTTTTCCTTAGTCTGCCCATAGTTTAAGTGTAAAGAATTAAGATGCCATAAATATAAGGAGGAATGTGCTTCAGAAGGAGCCTCACACTTTCAGATTCTTTTTGCCCAACTCATCTGTCACTTTTATGTCTCTAGCCCACTATTTTTTCCTCAGCCAGACAACATTTCAAAGAAACATTTAATAGGAGCCAGAAACGTGAGAATGCAAAGTTATCTATGCCAATACATATTTTCTTCCTTTGATACTACAACCTTCCACCATTAACCAAAAGCCAGGTTGGCTTTTATTCATCAATATCTTAATCTGAGTGCATTAAAAAAAAAAAAAATATGAAATAATCACATGATATCTTCTACCAGCAATGATGTTGGAATGGCTAATACCATTTGGTGGGTAACAAGAAGACACTTAAGTGCTCCTGCTCAATACAGAAGAAATTTGTCAATGTTCTGAGTCTCCAAGTTCTTAACTATTGTGATTTTGTGTCTGAAAAACAGCCTCTGTCACTTACCTATTTTTTGCATTGTACATTCAAATGCACAATGCACATTTCATAGCAAAATAGCTTTTGGCGTTTCATAAATAATTCTCTTTGCAGAGATATTGTGCATCTTTTGCACCAAGAAGTAGATAAACTCAGCCTATTGTAAAACAGCTTGAGATGAGTTGAGATGAGATGAGATGAGATGAGTTGAGATGAGATGAGATGAGATGAGATGAGATGAGATGAGATGAGATGAGATGAGACGAGATGATGAGATAGATGAAGGTTGTAAAGCTGAAAGGCTGAGTTTTGTTAAGGTTGCAGTCACAATATAATCTTATAATAGTAATCAAAAAAAGGTCATCATAAAAGAATAAATCTCAACCATTCCACATTTCACAGACGATCTTACTGAAATCATGTGTTCTTTAAAAGCAATTAAATTTTGCATGTTTAATTACTGATTGAGATGGAGGATATATTACACCTCTTTTAAACTGCTTCACAGGTAATGCTGAGCCTCAAAATTATGTTCCCTCTAAAGGTATGAATAACTGTGTGCATAGAATCCATCTAGGAGGTTCATGTCAGCCTTCTTGCTGACAAAGTTGTTGATGTTGGGCTCAGAATAAAAGATTCACAGGAGTCTAATTATTGGTTTCCAAACTGTGGTCAGTAATAAGTAACCATGTTATTTCTCACCTTCCTCATAAAACCATATAAAATCTAAAATGTAGCAACTAATTGGTGTTGAAAGGTTAGCTATGAACTATAAAAATGTGGACTGCTGACAGTGATTCAAAACTTTTAACCACAGCCAAAGACATTACAAAGCATCTCTTTTGGTGTAACTGATGCTTGTTTTAATATGCATGTCTCCAATGGGATGAACCAATTAGAAATACGTGTTATGATACATATGACTATATTCTGCAATTTGACCTCTCTCACAATTACCTACATAAAATATATGGACTGAAATAACACAGTAACATCTAAGGGATAATAATAATAAAATAATGATAAATAATAAACTGCAGTATCCTCTACCATAGTAAAAAGATTTAAGATATATAAAATGTGTGCAGGGAAGACATTTATTGTACATAATTCAAAAAATAAAAAAATACATGACTAAAAGACACCATAAGATAACAAAGGAAAAGAGAGGTGAGAAAGATGGTTGCAGAAATGTTTCTTTTTAATCTAGGACTATTTTTTGTAGAAACAGTAAGTCACAGCATTAATCTGAAGGAGACATAGTGCACATTTTTTAAAGGAAAGTTAACAGCGATTTTTAGCACAGTAGGTGGTGAAACTATTCATCACATTCAGCTCCATTATGGACCCAAATTTCCTGTGCATACAGCTTTTCTAAAAATACAAGGAGGGGAATGATATGACATAAGAATGTGAGTGAAAATTAGACCCTGTCACTTCTTTCCCTCCATCTTTCTAACAGTGAGCCTTTTGTTGTGTAGACAATGTGTGACTGATAGGAATTATACTTCCTTTGGAGAATTTTTGGATGAATGTGGGGTTTTAAATTGTTGTGTTATACAAAGTGAAAAGCCTCAGACTAACCTAAAAACATCATGTCTTCCTTGGATTCCAAAATTTGGAAAATTCAGATAAAATTATCATAATAAAATGAACGATAAATCTTGGAATTAAAGGTGGATTTGGGAATTTTATATATTCTTGAGTGGTCATTTTTGTACAAAAATTTGACTTCTGCTTTTTACTCTCTAAATGAAATTCAAAGCCCAAGTTATGTCAATGGTAATTATTAAAGGATGTAATATTCATTTGAAGCAAAACCTGTCACTGCTGTCTTAGGAAAAGAATTATTAATGGGGGTATTTGTAAATAACGCTGGACAGCATCAGTAGTACTACAAAAACTACACACTCCAATAAAGACAAGAAGAACTTCTGTGCTTATTTTTGCATCGTTTCCTTCCTAATGTATCTGAAATACTTGTATTTGATTTCCTGATAGTTGCACTAAGTAAGGTTCATTCATGTCTTAACGTCAAGTATAGAACAGTGCCTTCAGGAATAAGAGTCTTTTATCCTAAAAAATAGATAAAATATTATCCATCAAATGCTTCCAGAACCTTGTAAAAGATCAATAATTACAAATTCACCTAACTTCTACACAAGCTTCATTATCCTGTTGGTCGATCTACCGGAATCACTCTCCGGGAGGGACAGTCTTGTCCCACTGGCTGCAGAGTGTATTTTGGAAGCTGAGGATCGTAATTTAGACACTTCAGGCAAGCGATTTAGATTACCTCGGCTAAAACAAAGCTTTAATAACCAATTACAAAATTCCTTTGAATGTTGAAAATGAGCAAGAATAAACAAGCAAGCCCACTGCTGTGTACTTCTTCTGTAACAGAAACCCTGAAGATATAATTTTATTAATTAACTATTAGTTTTAAATTTTATATTAATTAATTTAATTCTTCTAAGTGTATTATGCAGAACTCATACAGCAGTTTTAACAATTTATTATCACTATTAGTCTTATCACTCTTAACTGGCCTGCATTTGTTTACTACTCACATTTTGTCATATCTGAACTTCAGTCCTTATCATACAGCATTGCCTGAATGGGTAAACTCAATACACAACAGAAATACAAACTTGGGTTTGCATCTCCAGGAAAATCCAGCCCTTCAAATCTGAATCACAAAACTGTGATCTTAGTCAATTTTTCCTGTTGATGCAAATTGGACAGTGCTTTGAACAGTGAACTCTCAATCTTAACAGCAATATCTGAGTTTACCATGCTAAAGAGTGTTATAAACCAACCTTTTAAATCATATTACTATATTGAAACACCTGATAAATTTCGTAGTTTGTTTGGGTTTTTGGTTTTTTTTTTCTGAAACATTCATTTCCATGGTTCACTTCATATGTTTCTGACTTGTGCATAGGTTTTTGTTTGGGATTGTTTTTTTATTTTTTTTTTCCCCCCCTGTAATTTATAGTTTTTCTATGATTAAATCAGCAGTCACACAAATCATTGAGAATACAGCTACAGGCTTTTTTTTTGTTTATATGACAGGTTAGATTTTGTTTACATTTTCAAAAGTCAGACATTTTCAGTACAAATCCTGCATTATCATAGACAAAGCAGAAAATATTCAAGAAAAGGCATATATATTGGCACCAAAATATAGGTAATAATATTTCAGTCTGTAACTCAAAGTCATGTATTTGAAGAGATTAAGAAACCCCTGCTCACATATTAAATAATTTGGGTCAGGTTTTCTGAAATTGTATTTATTACTGCAGGTTAGAGATTGCTTCAAGTTTCCTGGCCCCATGAAACAGAGGTATTGCTAAATTGCTTTGTCGGTGAAAGGGCAAAGTCTTTGGATATGAATACAATAAAAGCTTTACTAATGGTAGACATAACTGAACTCTGCAGCTCTTCTCAGAAGAGCAGGGTCAATGCCATGTACCTTTAAAACTGCTGTGCTTCAGTAAAGTTAATTACGGTTTTCACATAGGCAAAAATGCTTGCAAGCTCATTTAGAAAAAAATAATCAAGTGTAAGTATAAAAGCAGCTATCAAACAGATGTACTTGATAGGAAGGAGCAGCTGACTTCCTCAAAAAGAAAGTGCTTGGAAAGACATCCAGATCAAAGGATTTTCAATACATCCTCTATAGATGTTATAATTGAACAGCATATATAAGCTTTATCTACCTCTACTATTTCTACAAGAACAACTACATCTTCTACTTGTATTGAGTCCCAGATATTTTTTTTCCTTATAAATGTGGTGTTCTATAATTCACAGTCCAAGAATGAGAAAGAAAGAGTAGTTACGTATGATTTATGTAGGATTGGAGTGTTGTAAAAAAATGTATTTCATGTTTGAGTTCTATCTTAACATTTAAAAAAGAAGAGCAACTATCTTACAGGAACAGTAAAACTAACAACAAAACAACAAAAGATATTTCTGGTATGAGAGGGCTTGTGTTAGCTTCAGCACAACAAAGATTCTGGTACAAATTAGCCTTGTACTAATACTTTCATTCTGTTCAAATTAAAAAGGAAAACAAGTTGAAAAGTTCTGATTTTATTGAGGAAAATTAGGTTTTGTTACTGAATGATCTGATCTTTACACTTTATACAGGGAATATATATACAGACAGTTCTTTGCAGATCATTAATTTTATTTCTATATTTTATTTTTCTAAAGTAAAAGACCGTGGTTTTCATTTTTATGAAAAAATTTCTGAAATTCTATAATTTAATTACGATTACAATTTTTCACTTTAAAAGCTAGGTCAAGTCTCAGTCCAAAGCATTTTTACAGCACTACACTACACTATCTAGAGGGGACATAGAGAGTAGATAAGTTCCAGCTAATAACCCCTCTCAAAATCTTTGACTCAGTAAACCATTTGTTAGAAATCTCTTCAGATTTTCAGTTGGTAGGAATCTGGTCCTCAGATAGGATGACTAATGGAACAGATAAAGACAAAATATGCCCCCAAATCCAAGCCTTATATTCCTTTTTTCTCTCCTTATGATGTTAAAGGCCATAAATTTGGATTCTTAAATAAGATGCTAAATAATAAAAGTAGAATGTACGAGGCTAGAAACTGATCTTTCATGTTGCAAAATTCTAATGGAATATTTACATTTCAGTGTTTGGAGTCATTGTAAAGACATTTTCATTCAAATTCTTTAGACAGAATGGGAATAAACTGAAGCAACTGCAACTGTTGGCAAGTTCTCTAAGTAGCTGAGGAAGATTCTGACCTGCTACAGCTGATGGTAGAGTGGATAGACTCAGGAGTGTTAACAATTCTCCTTTGGTATCTTTGAACAATTTGAATATGTTTTTAAAATTTTAAAAGTAAAGTTCAAGCTGTGTGTCTTCAGTTAAAGATGATGAAGTTATATGACTGAAACCTAAACCATGCTTCAAAACCAATTTATAAAATATTGCTTTTGCTTTACTAGCTATCTAGAAGCAAGAATATTTAAAATCTAGCAAATATAACCTGGTTGGGTTTTTTTTTCCTTTAATATTTCATCATAAAAAACTGCACTTGTCATTTCTTCTTCATTTCCTTTATTAAAATTATATTTTAAAACCTAAGTTTTCAAGTTTTCATCTTATATCCAATGCTAGAAGCCAAAAAGTACATTTAACACTCTTGTGACTCATTTATCACTGCAATCTTTTGAACAGAGATTCTGAAATCCCTGTCCTGTGTGTGTGGTTCATCAGGATCCATTCAGGCAAAATACGTCTGTGACTGTATTAAGTTTGATGGGGTATCAATGATGTGCATCATCTTCAAACCACCCAGTGCTCCTTTAATTGTCTTGGCAGGATTTTTATGCCAATTAACATCAATTCTTTACAAAATTAAAGTCTTCTGACTCTACTCCATGCAGTTACATCCACATTACAAATTATGTTTTACTGTTACCAAAGGAAAAAATTGCAAATTATTTTAAAGATGAAGAATCAAATTTGCATTTTTATTCTTTCAATGTTCTCCTTTCTTAGTTCCATTCAGCTAATTAATCATATAATTTTAATATGAATTATTCATGAAGTTTTAACATACATTCAATTAGTAAGCATGTTTAGAAAGCCAAGATTAACTGCATATTTTGAGAAAGAGCGAGGGCTATCAAGCATCCTACAGAGGATGCCAAGGGAAAATTATACCCCTAGCTATTAATTACTATTATTGACAAATGTGAGGGAAAGCCAGCTGAAAATTTTCATGTTCACCTGAACTAATGGCATTACTACATGCTTTTATCTAAATGCCTCCTTCGGATGTTTGGCTGACATTGTTTGGAGTGTCTTTTGTGAAAGCCTGTCTCTTAAGTTCTTTGGGTGATGCATGTGTAAGTCAACATGTGCTTGGCCACATACAGAGTAGAAGCTGTTGGTACTTTTTGAAGAAACATTGACTTTTGCCTTTTAAGACATTTTCCTTTCCTGAAAAGTGATTTTATATAACATAACAAATGCACTGACAGTTAAAACTATATTACGAAATATTTTGCATTTTTAGAGTAATTTATATTGTTAGGGTCAAAAGCTGTTCCCCCATGCTAACATTAAATTTAACAGAATTTTTTCATTGAGTGTAAAAAGTTCATCCAATGATGAACTTTTGATCCTTATTTTTTTCCACATTATCTTTATTCAGACTTATGGCCACTTGTCATTTTTATTGCAGCATTTACTTCATGCTCCAGCTATGCTTTCAGTATTTGCTAATTCATAGTAGAAGCAGTAATCTTTTATAGGCAGTATTTTGCATTTTTTTTCGGTAACTGTTGGTACTTTTCCCTTTTCACGTTACATCTCCCTCAGCATGCTCAGGCAAATAATAGAGATGGGATGCTCCAAATAATACTCCAAAACATAAGCAAATCAATCCATTCCAGATTGGAACATTCAGTAAAAATAAAACAAACCCCCTTCAGTTTCACTACAAAGGAATCATTTTACATCTTCAACATCTTATCTTTGAGATTGCTAGGGAGTGTAAGATACTGTCTTTTTCCTTCTCATAGTAACAAAAGCACAGTATGCTCTATGATTGTATAGGTAAGGAAAAAGTTTTGTCTGGATCTTCAGTTCGTAGAATATTGTATAGTACAAGTAAGATCTTCAGCCTTATTGTCTTCATTGAACATCACTTGACATCTGCTGAGTGAATCACAATTCAAGTGCTTTTGATTACAGTTTCAGTGTTTTTTCTTAACTTCCTAAATTTACTGTAATTTAATTTGAAAGAAATTAGCATATCTTGCCATTATGTATTTCAGATTGTTGTGGTTTAGACCCAGCTGGCAACTAAGCACTACACAGTCGCTCTTTCCCTCCAGTAGGAGGAAATACAACAAACTACTTAAGACAAGGATCAAGGAAGGGAGCACTCACCGCTTAGAGGCATGGGCAAAAAAGGCTTGACTAGGGGAAACAAAATCAATTCAATTCAAACAACAAAACCATAACCAAATCCACAATTGAAATCAGAGTAGAACAGTAAGAGAAATGAGTAGAACAGTAAGAGTAAGAGAAATATCAAGATCTTAAATATATTTTGCCCTCACCCCACTCCTCCCTTCTTCCCCGGCCTGGCTTTGCTATCTCTTCCCCCCCGACTCAGCACAGGGAGGGAACACAGGATGGGGCTGCAGTCAGTCCCAGCTCTCTCCATACTGTTCCTGCCACTTGTTCTTCTTCACAAAACACTCGTTACAGTTCTCCCTTGAGGCCACATGGCATCCCCCCCACAGGAGACAGTCCTCCATGAACATCTCTGCTAGCGTGAGGGTCTGCCACCAGGATTGGTTCTCCAAGCTCCAAACTGACCCAGCACCAATCCTCCTCAGAGTCGCAGCCTTTTTTAGTATCCATGGTGAGCCTCTCCCCAGCTATCTGCAGCCCGTTTCTCCATCAGTGCTCTCTAAGGATAGCAGGGTCTCAGCCTGCCTCCTTGCCATGAGCCAAAGGGAAATGGCTGTACCGGCGTGTCTCCCCACTACTCTGGGTGACCACATGGTTAGTGACTGCATGGTTGCTCCTCCTTTCTCCCTACCCCTTCCAAAACAAAACAACATTCCAAAAACAAAAGGTCTTCCCAAACAAGTTTCCCTTCTTAAATAGGTTTATTCACAGAGGCACTGATTGGCGCATTCTTGGACAGAGGAAAGGCCAAATTGGAGCTGGGGGGAGTTTCTTTCCAGAAGCTGCTTACAGGGGTCACGCCAGCGACCCCATCCCCTACTACCGAAACTAATCCACTACACTGAATTTTGCCTTTATTTATATCCTGAGCAACCATCAGGAGTTTGACTACTAATTTCAGTAGTCACTAAATAGACAAACATCCTTGCACCCATTCCAGATATTATCAAGCTGAGTGGTGCTTTGCTATCTTCTGATATGAAGGAAGAAATTGTCATAAATTTAGCAGGCTTTAGATAAACAGTCTTTGGGGGGGTGGGTTGTGTGGAGAAAAACAAAAGAAAGCTGAAATAAGAAAATGGGCTGAAATTAAATAGTATCTGTACAAATTGTGGACAAAAATAAAAAGTTTATAAAGGTATAATTAGTGTAAAATTTTGGTTAGAGCAAAATAAAAAATTGGACAGTAAATTCGTGAAAAAGTAGATATCTGACAAAGAACATGTAAGGAAATTGACAATTAAACTGTTGGTGAAAAGAAAATTTAAATAGGAACCATTAAATAAGGAACAGTAGCCTGCATTTAATTCGTATAGTTATAAAATGGTGAGTTCCACCATTGTTCTTCAACTTATAGTATGTGGGTATTTTATCATCTGTAATGGATTCGCTAACACAGGTCTCATTAGAAGCAGGAGGTTATTTTGCAGAAAAACAGAGAAGTGATTCTCATTTACAACAAAGCAGAAGACTAAAGAGTAATCTCCTTGTCCACATGTATTTTCCTAAACTCCTTTTTACTGAAGTCATTCTAACGTGCTAAATTCAGTTGAAATCAAGGTGACTCAAGAGGATGCACATTAACATAGAGTCATTCCGTAAAAGAGATCCAGATATGTTTTAAATGAGAGCTTGGGAAAGGAAAAATAGTGAATAAAAAGCCGGGTAAATTAACCAGTGAGAGATACTGTGTCCAAAATAATGATAAATACAAATTTTGTCTAATATGAAGACTAGAAAAATAGATTACAACACTCTGTAGGTTGTGTACAGATTGGTAATCTTCAACATAGGATCATTAACAGCATGTTACTGATGGATGAATATACCCAGTAACAGTGCAACCCGTCTAATGAAGAGTACTTGTTCTTCCTTAACTGAAACTTAGAGCTTGAGAAATTATATACGTATTACTTGATAGTCAACACTTTGACAAATGGTAACAGAACAGGCCCAAATGGTATCCTTACAAATGCAGAATATAGATTTCAAGATTAAATGCATGCCTTTTAAGAAATAATGACAGGGCAAAGCAGTACATTTAGCGATAATAATCAATATGACAGCTGCTTCCATTAGGGTACCCAAGAAGCTCCCGACAACAACAACAAAAAATATGCTTGTTTGTGTGTTTCTTACTCATACAATCTTCGGCATATCCAATCCCTTACTCTCCTGAAGGAACTACAAACTAAGAAGGAATGGAAGTCAACTAAATGTTGAAGCTGCAAGTGCAATTGATCCTTCAACATCAAACCAGATCGAGCAGAAATAGTATTTGTTTTTTAAGAGAAATGAAAACATTAAAACCATCTTGTATTCTAAAGGATATATTCCATTCAATCTGAGAGAAATTTTATCTTGCACAAGAAAAGCAAAGAAAAATTGAGATTAGATTCAGAAACGTGTTGGCGGTTGCTCTGCCTTTTGGTGGTATAGTACTCAGCCATAAAGTAGGACATCTAATTGTTTTGGGTTTTTTAATCTGACTTTTTTAAGAATTACCCGTAGAACAGAACAGCTGCTCCTCCAACAAACACATGAACACACAAACACAAAACAACTATAAGTTTAGTTTTAGCTTATAAGGTATATATAAGCTTAATAGTTAAACAATATTGATCTACTGAGCCGCACAGAGTTGCCAAGCAGTTCAAGCACAACTCCTGCCTGCTGCAGTGTGTAATCAGCAGTGAAGCTTGTTTTGGTGGGGGGTTGTTAGACTGTCTGAGTACTCAGCCATGGAAAACTGCTGAGGCTGATACAGCTTTGTTGCAGTAGGATTGAGTTGTATACCCACTGTCTGATGTTTTATTATCCGAAAACTGTGCTCAGTTTTCTTTCTTCAGAGTTCTCCAAGATGCATCACTTTCATCTATGTAAAAATTTATACCTAGCTTACAGAGAAAGGTTAGTCATGTCAGACAGCGTCAAAAACTATGTTCTCCTTTCCTAGAAAGTGATTGACTCCAAATAGCTGTAAAAATAAATTGAAATTATTTAGTAACTGTGTTTTGACACGAAGATTCTCCTGATTACTGTTTGAAGTAAGAGGATCAAGAGATCCAAATTCCTAACACTATTTATACACATCTGAACCATTTATTAGCTGAAAGGATGTACTTCCAAGGATTCACCTCCTTGGAATGAGAAAGAGCATCAGGGAAGTTTATGTATACAACCAGTAAAGAGAAATCAGCCTTGTGAAAATTCATTTATTCTGAAATTATGGAAATGGGGAATAATAAGAAGCATATTAACTAAAACACTTGCATGGACTTACAAAAGATAATTCCTCTCAATTATTAATAAAATAAATGTGAAAACCCTTCTGAGTCTAAGAGGTTAAGTCTACCTTATTCTGGGAGTATTTGAATGTTTCTGCATACCACTGAACACACTTCCCTGATAATGTAAGCAACCATATTGTAAATTGACTCACCTTTCTCATAAAATTAGCAAAATATTTTTGCCCCACTTATTCTTCTGACTCACTACTCCACAACATTGGTGGTTTGAAGGTTAGAAATATCTGGGTTTTTCTCCTAAATTTATTTCCAGTGCATTTATATTCATTTGTTCTTGTGCCAACATTGCACTTTAGCTCTGTGATACATTTATGAGAAATTATAACTCCATATAGCCTTCATTTCATTAGGATAAGTAAATCAATCTGGTTTAGTATTTTTGTGTAAATTAGGCTAATTTCAAGATCACTCTTTTTCTACATATGAATAAATCTATTAAAAGGCATTACCCATACTGTATATAACAAAGAATTTTCCGTATTACTTGTCTGAGGAACCTAATATTGTTTCCTCACATGATAAAACTGTAAAGTAGGCCGTTCAGAATGATAATTCAGAATATTGTTCATACTCTGAAGTTCGTTTCTGTTAATTGCATAGGCAGAATTTTCTTATAATGAAGCTATTTCATCTAAAATCCTAAAATTAGGTCGTAGCAATTCTTCACAGTATTCCAGATGAAGTTTCCCCTGTGTTTTGCACTTTGGCCCAACTTCTTAACTATTGCAAGTACATGGCCTAATCAGCCCTACAAACCTCAATGACTTTTTCGTGTCTGCTAGTTGATGAATTAATACAGACAAGATTTTGTACTCCTTTGCCCTTTCCAACTCAGAATCTCCATGCATGCAGACTTTTATTATTAGCAATCATGCACTTTATACTAATACAGTTAATTTCCATTTCTGTTCCCAGAGACTTCAGTTCTTCCTGTTCTTATTCTCTTTATCGGTGATGCTTTCCACATCTTTGGGTTAGGAAAATGTTATTGACGCTTTGTTTTCTTTTTGTTCTTATTAGTGAGATCTCTAGGATAAGAATTTGCTTTTCATCCTGGTGGTTTCCCTTTGAATAATATTCTCAATATCTGCAGTAAAATGTCTTGCAACTGTAACCCTCATTCTTCAACTTTGGAATAATTCCCTGTGTCATTCTGCATTAGATAGTTTGCATCACATTTATACATTGTAAGAAAAAATAACTAGTGCATTGTAACTTTTTAATGTGCACTTACATTCAGAAGCAGAGTGAGCACTTAATTGTCAATAGTGTCATAGGTCGTGTATGTGAGTTAGCTCCAAAAGTGACTTCTGATACGTATGTGCATGTTTATTCTCTGAATTGGACTTTTTTTTTTTTTCTTGTGAGCATGAAGTGAAATATCATGTCCCATATAGTAATTTCTTTCATAATCTCAATTTCACATAAATAGAATTAGTTAAATTTAATTCTTGATTAAATAAGCTTTGTTGAAAAATGAGTGCATACACGGAGAATTTTTCAGGTTTCACTACAGAATATCTCCCAAATACAGAGTAACTAAATTATGCTAGGTACTCTTTTTGCATTTGAGATAGATTATCCATGAAAATGTTCATACAAATGTTCCACTAGAGTCCATTCATCACTTTTATGACCTGATCCATACTGATCTCACTGCAAGATCAGTTAATCCTGTTACTTACTTTTTGAAGATTTTAAAATGCAAGAGCTTGTTACTTATTATTTAATTTAGGACAAGATAAAAATTCTCCTTCAGATGAGAAAAGCTGCTGCTTTTATATTATTGACTCAGGATATTATATAATTGAAAGAGGTTTAAAAACCCAACATGTCAATTATGGAGCAGTACCAATTTCCCTGAGCTGCGCATAATGTTCAATGTGACAGTCTGTTAACTGGAAAAATCTGGGAGTGACAGTTCTTCAGTAAGTGTGGGTTGAATTACTTTTCTAAAAAAAAATAATAATAAAAAAAGATACTGACCTTTTTTTTCCTCTGCTTTCCTGCTATTTGTGACTCCTTTAATACATTTTTCTATAACTTTTACGTTTTTAGTTTGAATATATATCTTTTATTTAAATTATATTTGTATTTTATTTTTATTTAAAATTTTAAAATTACTATTATTATTTAAGATATACTAAAAAGTTAAAATAATTATAAACATTGGCTTTAATTTTTAACCCCCGAAGTCCCATTCCCAACCCGCACTCTGTTGTCCTATTATCAGAAAATTTAGGTAATTTTTCTCATAAATATACAGCTAGTGTATTTTTCATATGACATCTAATGATGTGATGTAATCTACTGGGGTAGCAAAACTACGCCTGAGAACAGATTTTAGATGCTTTTTTCCATAGAGACCCTTTTTTGTTTCAGCTGATAGAGATTTTTTTTGGAGAGAGAGATCAGAACATGTAGTCACTAGCTAGAATATTGCTTTTATGCAAACATTAAGTGAATAATATATATCCCAATGGCAAAACAACAGGGAAGAAACAAAGAGTTTTAACAATTTGAAGATTAAACTTCTAAATAATTGAGAATGTATTTGTTCTACTCTTGCTAATAGTAAATCTCTGATTTATTTTATAATGTTCCTAACTACCTCTGTCAGAATATCCTGAACAATAACGTGTAAAATAGTTCTGTAAACATTTTGCCATTGCTTGTTAGTACATTTGCAAACCTGCACAGACCACAGACTTCACTTTTGAGGTTGTACTAACTTATTATAAGTGTGTAGTATAGAAACATAAGTAATCCCCTTAGAGACGTTTGTGGATTAGCAGCACTGGGTACTTTTCTTCTGATGCCTGTTAAAAGGTTGACATGTCTTTGACATTTCTATTGTGCACATACATCTGATTTTATTTGCTTCCAGAAAAGAAATCTACCCCTTCCTGAATAGTATGTTTATATTTCATTCTTGGATGTAATTTATCTTGGTGAATCCCTTATCCTGTTTTGGGCTGGTTTTGTTTTTGAGGGTGTGGGGAGGGTGTTGTTGAGTGCAGATTGGTATAATTATGTTCAGTTTCACCCTCTCCAAGGACCAGATGAAGCCCACTTGACTCATGGATGGAAGCTGTCCCTCAAGCATGCCCTGAGTAAATGCGAGATTTTGGAATAGGATTACACTATGTAAGTAATCCTATACAATCCTAAGTAAATCTAGTCCAAAATCTTAATTCTAATGCAATTCTACCTCAACACACCAGGCCATGCCTTGAACCTTAGCTGTTAGTAACATCCAGCTAAGATAGTGAGTATCTGGGACTGGATTCCAGGTGTCATGATATCCTTTACAACCTTTAAGCAAATAGCAACAGACTTCTGATTTCTAAGATTGATACATGGGAAAAAAATGACACTTTAAATAATGAAATACTCAGATTTATGGGTGAAATGGATTAAATATAAGTCTGAAAGTAAATTTCCTCTTACCCAACCTGGCCTTCCACTAGTCTTGCTTTCCAGACAGTAACGAAACAGCTGTTTAGAGGCTCTACAAGTTAAAATAATGTGTGGTCATGGATCCCCAATGAAAGCTGCCTTCTTTTCACCATTTCTGAGACCTAGCTTTGAAGTTGTTTCTAGTTGTAAATGTGTCCTTATGCTTTCTACTTCAGACTCTCTCTTTAACCCCATTGTTCCTTTTATAGAAGATTTTCCAAAACAGAGCACTCTCCAATGAGCATTTTCTAATCTATTCTCCGTAAGGTTTTCATGCAGAATGTGAAGGCCAGGGCCAGACAAGTGGACAGCCTTCTTTCCTGTCTTCTATCTCACTTTCTTCAGTTGAAGACTATACCTGGTAATGGCATATGACATTGATCAAAGAAATAGTTAAGCCGCTGTCTACAGCTCCCAGTTAATTTTGATGTGTAGTCAGTCAAGTTAAAATGCAGCAGATGTTATGTATTGGATTTTGAACTGAGACAGTCTAACTGTACTTGTGAATTTAATATAGGAGAGAAACTTAGCTGTTTGGTGTATGCAGCCTAGTTGTCAGGGCATTCTTTGAAATGGAAGAGATAGGATTTGTATCCTGAATAGTTAAGGTGGAAACTGAAATTATGTCTTTAATTCCCTGACTGAGTGTCTGAAATAGGTAGTTTCCTGAGCAAAACATTATCTTTACCAAAGGCACGATATGATCCATATGTATATACTCTCAAAAAAGGGACAAATGATGAATGCTGATCTGTTAGCCACTACATTTTGCAATTTATAACTGACAGAGTTAAAACAAGCAAAAGAAAGTACTATTTAACATTTGTGGGATACTTTGCCATGACATATTTCTTGAAGTAGGAAAAGAATGAGATTAATCAGCAATCACTGATCAATCAGTAACCAATTACAGTAACTACTGTAATCAGTACTGAATAACATGACCAAATGCAATTTACACACACTCGCACCATTTCTTACTCCTCTTTCCTAAGTCTCTGTTACTGGCTACTGTTAGAGACAGAATATTGGAAAATGCAGATGCTCCTGTTGAAACATAAACTGGTGAATATTTTGTTTATGAGCCCTCATGTGAATGTGGGAACATTAGCAGAAGCTTAAGTATAGTAGATGGTAGAGTTTCTGATATGGACCTTTCCTCGGTATTTTGTACTAGTAAGTTAATATCCTCCTCAACTACTTTCTCATTTTATCTGTTGTACATCCCATTTTTAGATTTAAATTTAGAATTAATTTCTCACACAGTACAGAAATTTATGTACTTATTTAGAATGAAGTGTGTAAAATGCAATGTATAAAACCTGTAAGCACTATAGGAGAAAATTAAATATTTATGTCTTATCTTTTCTTCAAGAAATGCTTTATCTTTAGTTCAGGCTTATTAAATTTGTAGCTGGAAATAGGCATCTAAAAGGTGTGTAGTTTATGAGTGTGTTTGTGCCTTTCTGCCTTATAAAGACAGAATATTCACTTTATTTTCACAGCTCCTTATATTGGCATGAAATTGTTTTGTAAACCAAAAACTACTATTTGATTTACACATTGATACACTTACTTCTTCTGTTTTCCTGAGATGGTTAGTATAGAAACAGTCATACTTGAATTTGAGGGGAAAAAAAAAAACCAAACAAGGGAGTATTAGTAAAACATATGAATTCTCGGATATCCAAATCTGCCTATTTTTATGAATCAAGAATTCCATTGTAAGTGATGAAATACAAGGTTTTTTCCCATTGGCTCAGGCTGTTCCTCGGCTGTCTGTCTCTCAAAGATGAGATAACAATAAAAGACCTACTTCTGAGCTCTTTCCTAAGTATTTACAAATGGCCACTGCAAGAGACAAGAAAAAAGCTATACAGCTCTTTGTTCTACACCGGAGTAGCTCATTGCTATGCTCTTGAGTGAAAAGAATAATCATACAGACAATGTGGTGTGGTAAAAATGAAATTATTATTGATCATCCAACAGTGGGTTTTTTTGGTTTGTTTTGGGTTTTTTTTTTTTTTTGTTAGTTTATGACAGTTGGATTGTGATCTTTGTTCATCTTTGCTTATCATAAGTTTTGAATCATCAGGATGCCATTCTTAGCATGTATTGAAGCTACCCACACAAAAGCCAGGACACCTTGCTGAGAAGATGACAAGAGATATTTAAGATGACATAAACGAAAGCTCTCATTTCCATGACAACTATAGCAATAGTCAGTTTATAGTTGAAAGCTAATGTGAAAAGTATGTTAGCCATAGGCCAGATACCAACTGTTTAAATTTGTCTATACAAAGACTATTAGTAGATGCCTTAGAGTAATGATTATAACCCAGTTCATCAGCTCTTTTATGTACACGGTTGAAAAACAAGAACAACCTGCAAATTTAGTGAACATTCCCATCCACCACTTTCAGTGAGTATGGAGTAAATACACCTGGCTGCTATGGCATTGTCTCCTAAACTCCACCAAAGCCTAATGCAGAAGGATCATGGTTGACAAACACTCAGTTCTGATAACTTCCCAACGCTTGCTTGACAGATCACTTTTATGAATTAATATAGAATAGATCCATAGTTCTGAGAAGTCAAGTTCTCAACCCAGAAAACCTCTGGAGTGTTTTCAAGGAAAAAGTTCAAATCGACAATGTGTTTAATGAAGTCTAACAATTAAAATTAAACTTTAAACATATCGTATGCCTCAAAACAGATCTCGTTAAATATAGCTCACTTCTATTGTATAAGTATGACATTCAGACCAGAAAGTATATTTAAGATTTTTTTTTTCAGATTGAAAATATGCATATTAAAATTCTTATTAGTGCGGCCTTAGTTTTGAGTTGCCACTGTATGTGGGGAGATTAATAACCTTAACAAAGAACACTGAATGGCATTGTCATTTCAACAGCACTGATCAAATCTTGTAGACTAGGCTTTCTACAGGAATCCAGATAATGGTAAGTTTGATTTGTTTCTCCTAATACTTGAATGAACACAAATAAATGGTGTAAACAGATGTAAGTTTATTTTACAGTGAAATCCTGGAGGTGGACAAGGGAAAGAGGTTATGTTTTGCTTTAAATGTTATCATTAAGGGATCAATATACAGTATAAAGTCACATAACAATGCTCAGAGTTTTATGTTCTTTTTTTGCAGACTTTGTTGATCACACTTCACTGAATGTTTTGGTTATATAGTCATATGTCTTTCCTGAATCAATTTTCTCCTAGGGAAACTACTGTCCTCGAGCAGCTGCTCTACCTAACAGATGAGCAGAGAAAATGTCTATTTTGAGGTGCAGAAGCAGCTGGTTTCCTGAGTAGGTGCTATAGGGAATCTTGGTCACTGCCTAAGGAGTTTGCACCAACTGGTCCCTTTTGTCATTATTATTTAATCAATTCATTTTCAATCATAGCCTTTGTCAAAATGAGCACTACTAACACACTGAATTTCAAATATTTCATCTGTTTTAGCTGTGTAAAAGATGAGACAGTAAATTTCACTGCTGGCTTTGGGGATTGTTCCATAAGGACTTTAGTTTTCACTTAGCTACAAAAAAATAGATCATCACATTTCCTCTAAAATGAAAAAAAAAAGAAAAAAAAAAACCGCTACAAAGCAAACCCAATATCCTTACCTGCAAAGCAGTAACAAGGAAAATTATCTTAACATTAAAATGCACAAGTTTTTATTGTTTAGTTTTGCTGTTAAAAAAAAAAACCAACATATTTTCCATCTCTGTGTGATAGATATAAATTAAGAATTAATGATTCTGAAAAAAAAGAAACATAAATATTCAATTTTAAAATAGAACCATAGAATTATAGAATCATTTAGGTTGGAAAAGACCTTTAAGATCATTGAGTCCCATCATAAACCTAACACTGCCAAGTCCACTACTAAACCATGTCACTCAGCACCACATCTAAATACTTCCAAGGATGGTGACTCCACCACTTCCTTGGGCAGGCTGCTTCAGTTCTTGATAACCCTTTCAGTGAAGAATCTTTTCCTAATATCCAATCTAAACCTCCCGTGACAAAACTTGAGGCCTGTTCCTCTCATCGCGTCACTTGTCACTTGGAAAAAGAGACTAATAACATCAAGTAACTGATGATTTGGTGTTCCATACTAGATACCGAAGTGATAAACTTAGAAATTCCCTATGCTATGTAAAACAGATTTTCTGACATCTCTCACATACCACTTCTTCCCAAGTCACAGTGAAGCTGAGCTGCATAACCTACACCTTCTTATGACTGAAGATCATTTGTATTCCAAAGATCACCGTGCAATCTATTTTCACTGTCCGTCTCTACTCAGAAGAGGTTCAGAATTTGGGGTTGAAGCTTTTTTTTAGGGGTCAGTAGGATTGCAGAAAATTCACTGGGAATATTCTCTTAACTTTTTTCTGCATTTGGTACATGCATGAAAGGACCTGATTATTGCAAAGACTATTAGTATCTTACTTCAGTAAGTACAATGTTATCTTCCACTTTCAAAAACAAGAAAAGTTTTACCCTAAAATATGTATTTATATCTAAGGTAAAAACAGTAGTGAAAATACTTGGTTTTCTTTGACATTTGTGGTGGTCTGGCTCTGGCTAGCAGCCAAGCACCCACACAGCTAATGAGGGGGAAAATTTGATGGGAGAGAGTTAAAAATAAATGAAACAGGAATGAGGAAACTCTTTGGTTGAAATAAAAATAGAGAAATGACAAATCATGTACTGTCAAGGCAAAACAAACTTAGGGGATTTAACTTAATTTATTGCCAATTAATATACCCTAAACATTTAACTATTTATTGAAATATGGGGAAACAAAAAGGTGAACATCTAAACACTTAGGAATATATCTTTCTTTTCCCTTTCCTAGATTCAACTTCCCTCGACACCGCTCCTCCCCTCCTGCTGTTATTGCCATGCAGTCCCTTTAGTGAGGGTGGCACAGGAGCAGGAGCAGGGCGTAACAGTTTCTGTCTGCTGCTTTTTCCTTCTCGCTTGTCTCTTCTGCTCCAGCATAGGTCCTCCATGAGCTGCAGTCACTTCAGGGTGTCTCTGTGCCAGCGTAAGCTTATTCATTGTCCTCAATCCCTTCAGGAATGTTACCAGCTCTGCTGCAGAGCACATTCTAATATCCTGACCTTGTTCCCTTTGTCTTTCTCCTGTCCATCTGTTCCATTTTTCCCTCCTCTTTGATGTTTTCTCATCTTTCTTAAATGTGTTTTCACTGAGGAGGCACCAAGTTGTCAAATGGGCTAAGCTGTGTCCTGTGGTGGGTCTGTTGTGGAGGTGACTGAACCAGGAATGGGGCAGCCTTGACATTCTTCTACAGAGGCCTCCCCTGCATCCTCCCTCTTCTGCCCCACTACGAAAACCTTGCCACTTCCGTCAATTAGCACTTACAGTGATGCAGGTTTTTGTAGGACATTGTTGGCATTCCAACCCCATAACTTATGTGAAAATCACAGATTTTATCTCGACTGGCTGGTTCTTCATAGTATATTTCAGTCAAGTCAGAAAGAGTGATGTGGCTACTGGGTGTCTATCTTTAGATCAATTAAATAAAACAACCAGCTGAGTATGATTTGATTCAGGCATATCAATTTAAGACATAAGCATTTTTTACTCTTCTTCCAGTGACTGAGATAGCTAATAGAAGATAACTAGTCCTCTGCAAATCAGATGCTTAGTTTATTTCTGAAGACAGAAATACAGAGCTTAATAGACTAGAACAGGAAAATAATATAGCTTTTGTTATAAATGGATTCATTACTGTGCACCCTCAAGCAAGGCACTGTAAAATCATGAGGAAGCAGATGCTACCTCAGGAGACTTCAGCAGGAATGGGATCCATGAACCACTTAAATTCTGTTATGTACCATTACCTGATAATGACTTCTTATTCTCACCTTTGGCTGGAATACAGTGTAGGCAAATTAAGACAACAAGATTATAAAATATTTAATATATCAGCTGTTTTGATGGTGCTGAAGTTGTATGTCAACACGGACAGGAAATCCGGTCAAACAGTTCTATGAGAAAATGCATTTTTAAATTAAAATTATATTAAAAAAAATGAATCCCAAAATGACCCTATGTGCCACATCTGTAGATATGAAGCTTATCTGTCAAATAATTTATAAGGTAAAATGAGGATGTGAAAATGAATTTTCAAGCCTTGGTACTTAGATCCAAACACTATACCAAATCTGTATTGCAAAAACAATTAACTAAAATTTTCATCTTATTATTCAAAGCAGAGTCTCTGATTACAGGTTTATTTTCAAATGCATAATAAGTGTTTAAATTGCTTTGTTTTAAATTGAGTGGGTTTTCTTATCAAGCTTAGAAGGAAAATAAAATTAGTGTAGAAATGTATTAGCAAATTGGATAAACTATACTACTATTAATAAAACAACACTATTTCCTAGTGCATTGCAGTTCAAATAGGTAAAAAGCTGTGAAAAAGATACTTACATTCCTCATACTTTTTCCCAACATTTATTTTCAGAAAACTATTATTTACTAAAACCACATATATAAACTTTTAGAACCTGTCAATTTATTTACTTTTTTTCGTAGCAAAATTTATTCTTGCTCAGCCAAGCGTAAAGAGTTCCTACCTTCAGCTCTAAGACTTACCCCCTTGACTGCCTGTTTGTCAGTTTCTCACAGAATCACCCCGTGCTTTCACCCACCTGGCTCCTCATGCGTTGGATCTGATCCTGCGGCTTGTAAACAAGGGCTCTACTCTGATCAGATTTCAGGCCCTCTAAGGACCTGCTTCTTTGATTCTGTAAGCTTGTGGTCATTCAGTCTAGTAAGCTTATATTTCTTTTTAATCCTTTTTTTTTTTTTTTTTGTCAATTTTTCCCTTCATTACCCCTTCGCTGTCCTTAGCATAGAAATGTCTTCATGACAGGGACCATCTTACAGGTGTAAAGATGTCTTGCACACTCAGAGTGCAACTGTAAGAAATGTTATTTATATGTAATAGAATATGCAACATTTTGAGGATGTTGCAGCTTCTCATTTTGGAGCAAACTATGATTACATTAGGTAACATGGCATCCTGTAAAAGTGAGAAATTTAGAAATTGGAAATGAACAGAAGTATTTTCTGGACAAGATGTAACTTAACTGAAAGACATCCAATGCTAGTCAGGCATTCCAGCTCAGCTGGAAATAGGATAATAGGAAAAGAAAGCGGGATTTCACCAGAAAAGCGGTATCATGGTTTAGACTCGGATGGCAGCTAAAGCCACGCAGTTGTTCTGTTTTCTCCAGAAGGAGAAAGTACAACTATTTAGGAGTCAAGGCAGGGGACAGGGGAGGGCTCACTCACCACTTACAGTCACAGGCAAAAGACAGTCTTGACTAGGGAAAACAAAATCAATTTAATTTAAACAACAGAACCACAACTAAATCATCAAATAAATTAGAGCAGCACAGAAAAGAGAACAACAAGATCTTAAATACACCTTCCTCTCACCCCTCTCTTTTTCCCAGACCCAGCTTTACTACCTCCTGCCCCCACACACACTTGGCACCAGAGTGGAGGAACACAGGATGGGGGGTGCAGTCAGTTTTAACCCTCTTCATGCTGTTCCAGCTGCTTGCTCTACGGAAAACATGCCTTGCAGGTCCCTCCGGCCACGTGGCATCCCCCCCACAGGAGACAGTCCAGCATGAATCTCTCTGGACCACATGGTCATCTGCTGCCAAGGTCAACTTTCCCATCACTGAGCAGACCCAGCACCAAATGTCCTCAAAGTCACCGCATTTTTCAGGAGTCCTCGTCTCTGCTCTGCTGGGCTCCCCTCAGTCTGTCTGTTGCTCTGCCAGGCTCTCTGCAGCCCATCCGTCTCTCCCAACAGAGCTCTATGAGGGTTGCCCACTTGCCACAGACCGAAGGAAAAATATCACTGTTCTGGAGTGTATTCTGAAAACTTCTTCTGGCTACCTCAGTGAAAGCATGGTTGTTCTTCTTCTGTCCTACCCCTCCAAAACAAGAGTGCTCAAAAAACCCCAAAAGGCTCTGCCCTCCTTAAATAGGCTTATTCTCAGAGGCACTGATTGGTGCAGCCTGGGCCAGAGGCAGAGCTGGAATTGGAGCCAGGGGCCTCTTTTTGCAGAGCTACTTACAGGGAACATGCTAACAGTCTCATTCACCACTATGGAAACCTCACCAAACAAAGGCGTCAGCCTCCTCCACAACTACAGAACTCAAAAGAGACATTCAGAAGACATAGCAATAAGAGCATGCTGGCTTGGACACTCCAAGAACATTCAAAATTTTCAAAAGCTGAGAAAGTCTCCTCCCCTGCCTTGCCCATAGATTGGGTGAGATTACTAATAAAAGATAACATTGCATACAAATACCAGCTTAGCCTTGTAACCAGTGGTATAATCATACAGTATCCAATACAGCAACGTGACAGTCCCGATCTGTCTCCCAGAGATGATAAATATCACCACAGGGAATACATAGTGCTCGTAAGGATTTATATAACACCACCATGCGATCAAAGGGACCAACATAGTGACCACGGACTACTTAACTAACATACAAAGCATGTATAGCAAAATTGTTTTAACACACTTCTGTCAGATCTGTCATTATCTCAACCCTTAGTACTGCCCCACGTTGGCCGCCAAAAAGGTCTGTGGTGGTTTAAACCCAGCTGGCAACTAAACGCCACATGGCTGCTCGCTCAGTCCGTACCCCACCCTACCTCCCCACCCTTGGTGGGATGGGAAGGAGAATCAGGAGAAAAAGGTAAAACCCCATGGGTTGAGATAAGGAGAGTTTAATAGAAAGAGAGAAGAAACAACAGTAATAACAATACTACTAATGAAATAACAAATAAAAGCAAGTGATATACAGCACCACCGCTCAAATTTGCACTGTCATTGATGAAATCATGGGGTCTTTCACTTTTCGTATACTTAGTTAGTGTGGAGGGTTTTTGTACTCCTTGCAAGCCTTGTTCTTTACATGTTAAATAGAAATTATTTTAAAACATTCAGACTATGTGGATCTTAGGTTATGATAACACCATCAGCATCAGAACTGGATGCTAGCTTTCATTTCCCAAACTGAATGCAGCATGCTGAAGTTAGAATTTTTAACTATACGTATTAAGTGCGAAAAATCATATGCATGCTTCGTAATGGACTTACTCCAGTGAAGATTTCTGCATTTTGGGTTTGGGGGAAGGTGGTTGGTATGGAGGAAAGCTGCAGAACAATTTACTTTATATTTGTCAGATCTTGCACTCCTATTTTCAATGTTAGACTTTCATCAGCTGCATAGTTACAGAGACCAAGAAGCTTGTGACTAAAGAATAATAAATGCTTATTCAAGAGCCTCTGTATTCTGTTTAACTCCATAAATGCAGACTATAAATGAACAGAGTTCTCTTAGATATGAATTAACTGTAAGAAAGTAGTCAAAAGGATGTGAGAACCTGTTGAAGTACTCTCAGGTGACTTCAGAATGAAGATCTTCCTTGTTCATGAAGCATTGCTGTCTTCTAATTAACATGTGTACACTTCTCAGTTGCATTATTAAAAAGCAAAAAACATTTTAGACAAAAACACTTTCCAAATGAGTTTTGGAAGTGATTTTACCAAATAATATGTGATTCATTTGATTTTGGTTTGGAACGCAGCATTTACTTTTGTCAGGTTACTGTATTTCAATAGTATATAAAACTGAAATAATTGAGGATCAGGGTGTTGCTCATACCAAGTGTGCAAAATGGATAATGTTTTTAAAACGTCTCAATTTTCTTATTCTCTGAAAATCCAAAGAACATCGTGTTCACTGGATTTGTATTTTTCGTCCAGAGATGCCTACTGTACTTGTGCTATGTCCTGTGTGACACAGATGATGCTGTAAAGTGACTGAAATGTTGGGTACTGTATGTTATGGCTTACCTGGGCTGATACTTTCAACAATGCACTTGGTTGTGCAACTGACTTTACATATGCTTCTGGAGTACGTGATTTTTGTTTTTAAAAATGAGAATATGATGCCTTACAAGGTTCTGACAAACAGCTATTTTAAATTCCTGTTAATATTTGTGAAATTTTTTGACAGTCATGAAAGTCTTCACAATGAGTCTGGATTACCTGAGAATTTAGCATTTTTTAAATTTAAGTAATACATTTTTGTATTTATAATACAGTGACATATAGTAACACTTCTGATAATTAGCTTGACTCTCTTTGTGCGATGTCTTATCACAACTATTTCTCCAAATATGTACCACCACCTCCCAACCACTAGGAGATGGTCTCAGGACAGTTTACACCTGTCACATTTTGAAATTAGAAAGCTGGAACTCCCAAAAGGTTTTTTTTCTTTTGCTACTTTCTGTAGCCTCAGGGAGCATGTGAACCCACCCGAAGGCTACACAAAGGAGTTTTAAAGTGATTTGTTTGGGCATGTTCAGACTTGTTTAAGAAAAAAGAAAACAAGTGAAACACAGGTTTTAAATTAAAGGGGTGGAACAAAGGTGGTTTAATGCTTAACGCAATTAAAACCCGAAATCAATCATTTAAAGTTACAGGACTGATGATAAGAGAGACAGATAAGAGAGAGAGATGATAATAAATACATAAATAGGTATATATAAATAAATATACATTTTCTCCCCCCGGTTGAATCCACATCCCCACTTTACAAACAAACCCCCCACCATGTCGCTGCTGCCGAAGGAGGGGTGCGGGGATGGGGAGGTGGGAAGGAGAGCCACAGTCTCTGTAACCTCTGAGATTTCAGTCCAGAAATGAACTGTTTAGGCAAACTTTTGCAAGAAAGTCTTTCCCTCTCACCCCTCATAGGAGATGACGCGGTGTTTGCTGTTCCATGGTCCATGGGCAGGGGTGGTGTATGCATCTCTTGGGCGACGGTCCAGCTGCGTCTGGCCCCAGCAGGACAACTTCATCACTGGCTTACGGGGACGGTCCTTCTTCTCATCCCTCGTCCCTCCGCAGTGGGTCTCTTGATGTGGGGGCGGGGATGCCTTGCATCCCCCTTTCCACCCCCTAAGGAAATGGGAAATTTAATCACAAAAGAGCCTTTTACTGCTGTGTGGAGGAACTGTGCTTTCTCTCCTTCTTTTGGAAATCTCTCTCTGTCCTGTGTGAAACTCAAATGTGCATGTGCCAGGGTAGTGTCGCAAACTCAGTTTTTCATATGCTTAGTCGCTGAGGCGCTTGATTGATTTGTCTCGGCTCCAATAGGAAGCCAAGAGGGCTGTGGAATTTTCCCCACAAAAGTCACGAGAAAGTTTTCCCTCGCTTAGGGGGAAAAGGAAGGGAAGGAGACAGGGGTCTCAGCCCAGCCGGCACCATTACAACACCTTTTTTCAAGTTCATTAACGGTTCCCATGATCATCACCTGAAATGCCTGAATGATCAAATCTAATTTTTATAAGCCTATAACTTAACTCTGTAAAATCATCTTTTACAGTGATCTCCTGTGTATATGAGGCAGCATTAGCACTCCTTCATATATTCATGGAAAAATTACTTTTACAATAAAGATTATGTTTTCTACCACAGGAGAAGTTCACTCAGTGAAATAGGCTCCAGAATAGACACTTGAATTAGAGCATCTCTTTCTCTCCCTTTCTCTCTCTTTCTCTCTCTCTCTTTCATTACGTGTTCTGGACTTAAGTGGTACCAAGATGATGACAGACATATGCTGATGGTACTAGATTTGTAAATGCGAGCCCTGACCAATAAATGCCTAGTCCTAAATACTGCACGCTACAAAACGTATTAGACTGAGGAAGACTTTTCTTTAAGGTAAAGGCATTTTTTTCTTATTAATTTTCAACACATTCAGCATTCAAGTTCACAGCTCTCTCCTCCCCACACCAAAATCTCCTGTGTTGCAAATCTCCATGTTTACCTTAAGAGAATTTCATTCACATAGGGTTCGTTTGCTGTCCTCTTTAGCAGATGTAAGAAAACCTAGCACAATACTGATATGTTCTGCAGAAAGTTACTAGGCATACAACAAGTTTCTAACTTTTGGCATTTCATTTTAAGCTCAAGTACAGGGAGTTAGCAAATGCCTCTAAGTAGTTACTGTGATTGTGTTCATGCAATGTCTGTTCCATGCTACAAGGAAATATATAATAATTGTAAAATAAGTCATAAATTTATGTTTGACTGTTTCAGTCATAAAGGCAATCTGTGAGTCAGAGGATAATATCCTGGCCTGTTCTGTAAGAACTATTATTGTCAATTATCTGATCAGATGTTAAGCCTAACAACTTGATAAGGAATTATTAACATTTTAAAATATTTTAGTCTGATGGTTAGCTAGAAGCACATTTGTGTATAGCTGCCTTCCTCTTTTTTCTATTGTATTTTTACATGTTCCATTGATTGCCAATTACAATTCTAAAATTAATTATGCATTTTGTTAGAGAGAAACAGAAATTTCTGCTTTGTCTTCCCCAGTAACACTGAAGAGAATGTTGCCTACATTACTTATAAAAACATATTTTCAGAATAAAAATCATGGAATTTTAATAATAGGAAAAATCAAATTGTGTACGTTTATATTGTCAAAATGTGAACTGCCACAAACATAACCCAGTTCTATACTGTTATGAATCAAGTTAAATCTTCTGTCTGGTACAACAATGTAGTATCACATCTGTTCAATAAGCTCAAATGAAAAGGTTATGGGGTTGTTTTTGAATGCATTAAATATTCAGTCTGAAGTAACTAGCATCTTTTTAAGATTATTTCCAAATGCAACATATGACTACATATAATACTACAACAAAGATTTATTTTAGAGAAGCTACCTGGCTTAGCTAACGTGCTTCATAGATACCAAGTTCTATAGCACATCTCGGAATGAATCTTGAAAGAAAAATTGACACACAATTGAATATAAGAACAGTATGACTTGTACCTAATTAATGACTTTGTAATTTATAGATATGTAAGGTTGTCATACATATGTTTGGTTTGCCTATGGAAAACTTACAATAGGTAAGTAAGTTTCAAAACCAAGATGAGTGTTTGGATGTCCATACTGGGGCTAGTTTTATGCACTCTTATTTATCTGTTTACTGATTCAGATTTCAAAACATGATCAAGTAAAACTCTCTAATGAAGTAAAAAAAAAAATCAGTTTCAAAAATTTATTGTATTCCCTCATGAGACTTTTCAAAATTATATATTTATTGGTGAAATGGAGGAAAGAAAAAACCCACAACAGCAGGGAGAAACAGAACACGATAATTATTAGAGAAGTTGGGAAGATATTTACGATATAGGAGATTTAGAAGATTCAGACTCTATTTACTATACTGGCAAACTGAACACTTCCAGATGACTGTCTTCCAGTTTGTTTTTTTTTTCAGGTTGGTTTTTGGTTTGTTTGGTTGGTTGGGTTTTTTGTTATTTGAGTATTAAATTACCTTACATCTGTCTCAAAGTAAGGGTGACTCATTTACTTCTGGAGCACATAACTGTTTTCTATTGTCTAGATATAGCATATTGTGCCAAGGCAAAGCACAGGAAATTCGGGGAAAAGGAAATGGGGACCCATAGGAATTATTTTTGTATTCAAATATGCAGAAAACAAAAAACAAATAGGATTTTGTAATAGAAAATAAAACAATTAGAAAAAATTCCAACACAAAAACTTTAGGAAAAATATTCAGTGATACGAAGAAAAATGTAAGAATACAGTAATTTTCAGTTAATTCAGCTTCACATTAGTTGTGTGGAGGTAAGATGATTACTAGAACCCAAGGACAAATGTTGGAATGCACTAGTGAAAAAGAGATACATGCAGGGTATTGGCAGAAATATTTCATGATTTGAAATTAACAAAAAGGGAATTGTTTGATTTGGGGGTTGCTTTTTTTTTTTTTTAATTTGATTAATAGATCAAAATAAAACATATAAAAAAATTAAAATATTTGGGTTTTTTCAAGATACTTTTCTAGTTTCTCTCCTTTTAAAGGGACAAGAGGAGAAAGGGGCAAAGAAATTAAAAAACTATATGAAAATGGAAAATAATAGGGAATGGTGGGGGTTTTATCATTTTTTAACACCTTTTATGAAAGGTTTCCTTTTTTAATAAAAAAATCACACATTATCAAAATTTATTGAAGAAGATTCTCCTCCAAGTGTCTTAAAATGATCTAAACAAGTTATTGCTTGATCAGTCCTGTTTATAAATCAGGGGGAAATATGTTATTAATTGCAGCTTACAAAAAAAAATTGGACTTTTGTCTCTAAGAAGTCTAGTTATTTCTTTTTCATTTTAGAAACCGTCACTTAGCTGCTCTAAGTATTCTATACTGCAGTCAGTCTATGACTTAAGGTGGTTCTGCATTATGTGGTCAGATGGTTTCTCTTGCCTCTCCTTTCCTGTGCCTATCTGCATGATTTCACTATAAATTTGAAAGAATTTCATTTAATGCTTTTATACTGCTTAAAGGATTATATTAATTTTCTATCTGAACTACAAGTATGATCATGGAAAAGGGAACTAGTTAAGAGGATTACTTGTGGGACTGGATTTACACTAAGAAGCCAATGTCAAGTCAGAGTTTCAGCCTTAATTCTGACATATCTTGCTTTCATGCCTTAGAAGTCAAACCTTCAACAGTTTTAAATGCATCCTTTTGTAATGACACAGTATATCCACAAAAGAAAGTTGAAAGGTGCATTCACGAGGCGAGGTCTGGGAACAGAATAATAACATATCTACAACTCAAAAAAATCCTGCTCTCAGAAATGCTATTACAGCTATAAATGGGGGCAACGAGTAAGATATAGTAGGAAATTAAAAGAGGCTTTCAACTGCTATATGATGAGAATACAAAAATCTTTTGAGAAGCAAGATGTGCCAAATGGTAAATTCAGTACATTTCTGAGCCTGCTATAAATCTTTCCTCTAACATTTTTTAATTTTCAGCCTGAATCTGTGGAGTTACATGGGAGTAGGTATTTTTCCTCTAAATTTGTGCAAACCAGCGTGCTAGAAACTTGTTCTGTGATTAGCTATAAGCATAATATTCATCAAAATTAATGAGTAATGATTGATAGTGTAAACGACACAGAGAAGACACACACTACATTAGAACAAAACAAAGAAAAAATGTAAGAATGACAACCCTGTATGATAGTTACACTGCAAGTGTACTGCTGTTCTAAATTAAAATCTCAATTTAGTTATTTTTGAGCATTTTAATGAAATCCATAATACGTTTTTAATACGACAGAGAAAAATGACATGTAATTATATAGTGGAGTAGTTCTTCACAGAAGACATTGTCAGAGTTCAATACTCACCGAGCAGATGACTTCTTCAGATAGTCCAAATGTGGAAAATGTAATGTTTGATGTCAAATTTACTTATGTAAAGATATTTGAGGTGTCACTGGTTGGCCAAGGTACACCAATCACAGGATGTGTTCTTCCTTTCTCTAATTAACCTCCCTCCCGCTCTGGGAGAGAAAGAGTTAAAAGCAAAGATAAGAAGAAAGAAAAATTTGTGAAGTTTGGGAAATGAAAACAAGTGTAATAACACTAGAAAAAATATTATATACAGGAAAACTTTAATATCCCATTGATATTAACAGGTTTATATGGGATGGTATAGCGAGGGTTAAACGCGGTTGGGGAAACAAAAGTGAAAGAAAAAAAACCAGTGCCGAGTAGTTTCGAAATGACCGTGGCCACGTGGTCCGCGAGTTCGCGGGAGCGGAGCGAAGCCTGGTCAGTGTAGGCACAGTGAATCCACGCGCTGGCAGGGCCTGAGCCGACGCATTATGCCGTTCAATCACAATACCAGTATGAACCCTGTTACTGGTCTCTATAATATGCTCACTATCACAGCATTGGGTGTCCCCAGCCACCACGAAGGAAAGCACAGCTTGAAAACAGATCAAGCCTCATGGTCTCTTCAACATTCTTTCGCTAGTTGTCTGTTTGTTATACTCCCTGTTGAGTTTAGCCGTGTATTCACACCTCCCTTGTTGGTCTGGCTAACTCAGGAAGACATTCATACTTATCATGAACTCAGGGAGAAACCTTTACACCACCAGCTGATCCAATCAACGGTTGATAGCTGTTCATCCAAAACAAAGGCCACCCTCTGGTCTCCTTTGTGTTGAAATAAAGTCAACATCTTTGCAACAGCTGTGGTCAGTCACACCCTATATTATTGCCTGACCTTCCAGGGACATTGCCTTTGTGCTTCTCCCCTGAGCCGCCTTTTATTTTAGGGATTTACTGGTCAGCCACTCTCATGTGAAAACATGTCCTATGGTTAGTATTGTCTGCTTTTTAGAATTTTTTTGATGGCGTTAGATATAAATGCAATAACGATGAAATGTATAGTGTATGAGAAAAAATATTATGAACAAATTGCCACATTTTTTGCATTTTTTTTCTGATTCTACATAAATACTAAGAAATAATATAATGTTCTCCTCCTCCTCCTCCTCCTTTTCCTTTCTTGAGGTTGTTAAGCAGCTTGCTGATATCCATGGCTGATAATTGTCCATGATCTTTAACGCTTGATAACAGTCACTGATATTTGAAAATTTCTATGTAACTTATTAAGATTTGTATAAGCTATTTATAAAAAGAAAAGAATTGTTTATAACTTTTCTGGGCAAATATTTGCAACCTGATGTTCTCTTAGCCTTCTATCTAGACTTCAGAAATCAGACTTGAGGGACTGGAACTCTCGCTGTTTATGGCCTAGGCTAAACTGTCAAAAAACTACTCCTACCTGAAAGCTATATAAACAAGTTTGACAGACCCACCAGCTTGAGCATAGATCATGATAAGGATAATATACAGCTTCTGGTTCAGATTCTTTCAGAAAGTTGCCAGAACTTGCCCAAATCTTGACTGTAATAAAGCTTGTAGTGGCAACGGGTGCTATGGAGTAATAAGGGGTCAATTGTTCAGAGAAAAACTTGTCATAGCTTCTGATAAGTGAGTGAAACCATGACAGCTAAAACAGCTCGGGGTTTGTGACTACTGCTTTTGAATATTTTAAAAGTTATAACCCTAACTGTAAGGACTTTTATCTTCAGATTTTATCAAGAATATAATGAGCAGCAGCAAGCCTAGCTTATGATTTATTAAGTGTAGTTGGACAGGTTTTAGAGTCTTAAATAACACCAGAGACCAGCAGATTGCTGCTTTAACAGTTATGCTTTAAATGTGAGCAGTGTCTGTTAACATATCTATTCTCCACTTTACTCTGATTGAACTGGAATGAAGCTGAAGTTCAGACTGGACATTAGGAAAAGATTCTTCACTGAGAGGCTGGTAGAACACTAGAACAAGCTCCCCAGGGAGGTTATCAAGGCACCAAGCTTGTCAGTGTTCAAGGAGCTTCTGAATGATGCTCTTAGTCATAGGGTTTAGTTTTAGGTAGTCCTGAGAGGAGCAGAAAGTTGGACTTGATGATCCTTATGCATCCCTTCCAAGGCAAAATATTCTAAAACCATGAAGAAAGTGAATTTAAAAAGACCATGGGGATCCAGAGGAACATTATGACAAACCAATATTCTCTTATCCATTGCTCCTACTGGGATTAAAAATAGATTTTATCAAACAATAATTCTTCGTGACAGCACAGTATGAATTCTGAAATGCTTGTGTCGTAGCCATACAGCTAACCTCCCCTTTCTTCACTCCCTATCCAACTTCTTCAAAGAACTTCATGACTGTGGTCCATTAACATTGGCAGGATGCCAGCTGCCGACCAAGCTGCTCTATCACTGCCCTTCCTCAACTGGATAGGGGAGAGAAAATATGACAAAAGGCTCATGGATGGAGATAAGGACAGGGAGATCGCTCACTGAGTACTGTCATAGACAAGACAGACTTGATTCATGAAAATTGATTTATTGCCAATCAAAGGTCAGAGTAGTATAACGAGAAATAAAAAGAAATCTTGAAAACATCTCCCAACGCCTCCTTTCTTCCTGGGCTCAACTTCACCCCCAATTTTATCTACCTCTTCCTCTTGAGGAGCACAGCAGGACAGGGAATGGGGCTTGCAGCTGTTTATCACAAGTTATCTCTGTTGCTCCTTCCTCTTCACACTCTTCCTCTGCTTCACTGTGAGGTTCTGCCATGGGCGATAGTCTTCTATGAACTTTGCTTATGTGGATCCTTCCCATGGGCTGCAGTTCTTCAAGAACTGCTCCAGCATGGGTCCCTTCTACATGTCCTTTTCACAGGATGCAGACCTTCAGTAATGGACTGCTCCAGCATGGCCTCCTCTCTTTTGGCTGCTCTTGCACAGCAGTTTTTTTTCCATCTTAGATATATTATCACAGAGATGCTACCACCGTCACTGGCTCAGCTTTGGCTAGCGACGGGTCTATCTTGCAGCCAACTGTCACTGACTCTATCGGACGTGGGGGAAGCTTCTGGCATCTTCTCACAGAAGTCATCCTTGCAGCCCTCCTGCTACCAAAATCTTGCCATGTAAACTCAAAACTAAAAGAAGTCTCGTCTGCGGAAAACTCACCCCTGGCATATCGGCTGTTCTTTTAAGGCATATCATATTTATAAATTAACTGTCCTAGCTGTTACATATGGATACGTATATGGAAAGATTGAAAGATAATGCCTCGTTTGATTGCCGCTCAATATGAGCTTGTGAAGAAGCCCTTGCAATGCAGGTGGTGAGCAAGAACCTTAGTAAGCAAGGTTGTTAAGCATGAACAGAGCCAGGGAGATCTTGGAAAGAACAGGGAGGAGGCTTCAGAGAGCGCAGAAAATACAAACAGGGTTTTTTTACTTTCCTAGAGAGAACAGCGCAGTATTTTCAATCCAAAAGACCTCTGAAAATTGAAAGGGTATACCACTCAATTGCACAATGTGTATTAGTAAGGCTGCTTTAAAAATCCTTCATTTCTTCTCTGATCAGCTCTAACTTATAAATATCTCGTTCCAACAATCCTAGAAATCTTAGAAAAAATTGAAAAAGGGTGTTCCTATTTCAAAGCTGATTTGGAGTCATTGGTGATTCAGGATCAGCAGCCATCAATCATTTTCTAGGTTTAGAAGTTCTGGAGAGATTTCACTATTTTTTTCATCTTCGACAGATGTTCTAAGGGTTTGTTTTGGGGTTTTCTTGTTTCATTTTTGGTTTGGGTTTTGTTTTTCTTTTCTGTCTGTGCTCTACTGAGTTTTACCAAAGCCTACTGGGAAAAATGAAGTGCTCTCAGCAAGAAGCATTGAACCAGTTTCTGCTTTGTTTTGACAATTACAGTCTTCATGCTTCCCTCAGAGCTGAAAGCTACTCTAGCACATATATCTCTTTCATGAATGACCTGAAGAACAACAAGGAATCTCTCACAGTTGTCTGAGAAATTTTCTGAGATGATGAGGATTGTTTGAGTAAAATACATGCATTTCACCCATCCAAATTCTACCATTGGAGCAATGTTATTTTAAGAAAAGTAAACCAAAGTTCAGATACCAATATAAATTAGTATTGATGCATCAGTAACCTTTTTCCTCCAAGCCAGGAAATATTGCTGCTTTGACTAGTAACACAAATATAGCTGAATAAAATCACCACTTGAATAAAAGCAGCATGAGGTCCAAAACAGTTCTTTTCAGGCAATTAAATTCCAGCACAATCTCATCAAAGTTTTATAACTCTGTCCCATAGTATGTCTCTGCAATTGAAATAGATAACAAGACACCTGCTTCCTCACAAGTAGAGAGGTTGAATACTGTTCTAGGGACACTAAGATATTTACGTCAGCAAAACATAAGTCATCATGATCTCTATTTGTGATGAGAATCTGGAGAATAAAGATAATTTGTTGTTGTTGTTATCCACAGTATTTTTTTCCCATAATCGGCTCAAATCTACTTTTAAGGATTGTTTGTAGAGTCTTGATCATTCCCTGAGTGTCCATTTCAGCTGAGATTTTAGGAGAACTGCAAGTTCCTTTCAAACATTACATTTATTAGCCCTTCATATAACTTTGACATGAAGACTGTTATTTGATATTTGATAAAATTCTGTTCATTTCCTCTTGACTAGTGGAAGTCTTAATGAGATTATCTGGCCTATCCAAACTATCCCTATTTTTTAGCCTCCAGAACACGTGTCTGCACTCTGACTGCCTGTTGGGAATGATCCTTGGCCTGACATCTCACAAATAGTGCTTGAGAACTGAAAATGTACAACTTGATGATGGTCACAATTGTTCCAAGAAATAACGCAGCAGTAAACCAGTGTAGAAGATCAATATCTTTTTCCCACTTCCAGAACAGATAAAACAAACTCATATTTGATTGTTACCATAGACATAGCTATTGTATCTTACATTTTTTACTTCCTACCATATTACTATATTTTAATACTTATCCAGCTCCTAAATAATATTGTTTTGTTCTTAGATATTGCTAATAAATCCAGTCCTTTTTGTTTTTAACCATTTAGTAGATAAAGGGTCTATTATAACATGGAAAATATGTGCCCTAACAGTTAAAGAAAAGAAAAAAAAAAGAAAAAAAAGAAAAAAGGGAAAAAAAGAAAAGACAAAACTGAAACCGTAGACCTACGATCATAGAATCACAGAATGCTTTAGGTTGGAAAGGACCTTCTAAGGTCACCTAGTCCAGCCCCACCTGCAGTGAGCAGGGACATCTTCAACTAGATCAGGATGCCCAGAGACCCATCCAACCTAACCATGAATGTTTCCAGGGTTGAGACATCTACCACCTCTCTGGGCAACCTGCGCAGTGTATCACCACCATCAATGTAAGAAAATTCTTCCTTATATCTAGTCTAGATCTCCTGTCTTTTAGTTTAAAACCATTGCCCCTTGTCCTGTCACAACAAGCCTTGCTAAAAACACTACGCCCATCTTTTTCATTGTTGCGATTTGAAATTAGACAAGCTGTGATCTCCGAAAGGGTTTTTTTCTAGTGGGACTTTTTGTAGCTTCGGGGGGAATGTGAGTTTAAATGGTTCGTTAAGGCAAAGAAAAGCACCAGTGTATCACAGGTTTTAAATTAAAGGGGTGGAACAGAATCGTTTTAATGCTTAACTCAAAACCTGAAATCAGTCATTTAAACAGATTGAAAGAGAGAGAGTGATGAGAGAAATTAATAAACACATAAATAGGTATATACAGATACATTTCCTCCCTCCACATTGAATCCACATCCCTGCTTAAACAAACAAATACCTGTGCCACGTGGCTGGGTGAGGCTGGGCGGTGGGGTTGGTGTCGAGGAGAATCGTCACGTTCTTCACCTCCAAGGTTCCAGTCCAGAAACGAACTGTCCAGGCAAACTTTTACTAAAAAGTCTTTCCCTCTCACCCCTCATAGAAGACATCATCATATCTTCATTACCACTTCAACGGGTAGGGGTTTTAGTGGGGCATCCTTTGGGCAATGATCCAGCTCTGCATTGACCCCGGCAGGACGGCTTCATCACTGACTTATGGGGAACGGTCCTTCCTCTCATCCCTTGGTGGTGGACCTCTCAATGTGGGGGAGGGGACGCCTTGTGAGCCCCTTTCCACCCACTCGAGGAAATGGGAAATCTATCCGCAAAAGAGTCTTTTACTGCTGCATGGAGGAAGCAGCATTCTTTCTCTCTTTAATAGAAATGTCTCTCTGTTTGTCCTGTGCTGAAATCAAATGGGTCCCAGGGGAGTGTCAAAAAACTCCACTTTTTATATGCTTATTTGCTGAGGCGTGATTGATATGCCTCGGTTCCCAATAAGAAGCCGAGAAGGTGGTGGCATTCTCTTCCCAAAAGACATGAGAAAGTTTTTTGTGCACTTGCAGGGGAAGGGAAGGGAGGAGACAGGCATCTCAGCCCCACCTGCACCATCTTAATCCATTACATTCATAAGACGCCTTTAAGTACTGAAAGGCTGCAATATGGGCTCCTTGAAGCCAGGATGAACAGGCCCAAATGTCTCAGCCTGTCCTCATAGCAGAGGAGCTCCATCCCTCTAACTATTTCTGTGGCCTCCTCTGCAACTGCTCCAACAGGTTCATGTCCTTCTTGTGCTGAGAACTCCAGAGCTGGATGCAGTACTCCAGGTGAGGTCTCACCAGAGCAGATTAGAGCAGCAGAATCACATCCCTTGGCCTGCTGGACACAATTCTTTTGATGCAGCCCAGGATATGCTTGACTTTCTGGGCTGCAAGTTCACATTGTCGGCTAATGTCCAGCCTTTCATCCACCAGTACCTCTAAGTCCTTCTCTGCAGGGCTGCTCTCTATCTCATCATCCCCCAGGTTGTATTGATAACAAGGACTGCCCTTAGCCAGGTGCAGGACCTTGAACTTGGCCTTGTTGAAACTTATGAGGATCACAAGGGCCCACTTGTCCAGATTGTCCAGGTCCCTCTGGATGGCATCCCTTCCCTCAGGTGTGTCAACTGCACCACTCAGCTTGGTGTCATCTGCAAACTTGCTGAAGGTGAACCCAATCCATCTCACTGCATATGTTATTAATGAAGATATTAAATAGCACTGGTCACCTCCCTGACATCCATATGCTTTAGCATAGCTTCTAGGAGGATCTGTTCCATGGTTTTTCCAGGCACAGAGGTGAGGCTGACAGATTGGGAGACCCCAGGGTCCTACTTTCTACCCTTTTGAAAAATGGGTGCAATATTTCGCTTTTTCCAGTCACCAGGAACTTCACCTGACTGTCAGGACTTTTCAAATAGCTATCAAATATCTGTGGAGAGTGGCCTGGCAACTACATCAGCCAATTCCCTCAGGACTCTGCGATGCATCTCACCAGGTCCCATAGACTTGTTCAGGTTCTTCAGGTGGTCACAGACCTGATCTCCTCTTATAGCGGGAGGGACTTTGTCCCCCTGGTCCTCATCTTGTGGTCCATTGACTTGGGAGGTGTCAGAAGTTATCAGTGAAGACTGAGGCAAGTTTTTGTTGAGTCCCTCAGCCTGTTCCTTGTCTGTTGTTACCAGCTTGCCAGTCATGCTTGTCAGAGGGGGTATTCTTTCTTTGACCTTCCTTTTCTGATTGACATACCTGTAGAAGCCTTTGAAACAACTGGGCAGTGACCCTCTACTCTTCCCAGAATACCTGTCCCTGCTTCCACTGCCTGTGCAGTTCCTTCTTGCTCTTTAGTTTGACCAGCAGGTCTCGACTCCACCATACCAGTCTCTTCCCTTCCTTGCCTGATTACTTACATCTGAGGATCGAGAGCTTTTATGCTCTATGGGAAACATCCTTAAAGGTCTGCCAGCTCTGTTCTGCTCCTTTGTCCCTGAGGGGTGCTTCCCAGGGGATCCTACTGACTAACTCCTTGAAGAGCTGGAATTTTGCTTACCTAAAATTCAGGGTGCTGCTTTTACTCCTTGTTTGACCTATTTCCTTCAGGACTGTGAACTCCACCAGTGTGTGATCACTGCAGCCCAGGCTGCCTCCAATCTTGACATCACCAATGAGCTCACTTGCATTGGTGACCATTAGGTCCAGTATCACATCCCCTCCGGTAGAATTTTGTATGTGAGGAAGTTATCCTTGATGGACTCCAGGAGTCTCCTGGATTGCCTACAGCTCGCTGTACTACTTTTTTCAGCAGATTTTGGGGCGGTTGAAGTCCTCCAGCAGGATGAGAGCCTGCGAGTGCGATGCCTCTTGTAGCTAGAGTAAGAAGGCTTTGTCAATAGGCTCCCCTTGATCGGGCGGCCTGTAGTAGACACCAACGACAAGGTTCCCTTTGTTGCCTCTGTCTCTAATTCATACCCATAAGCTTTTGACTTGCTCGTGTCTATTGTTCAGGGACAGCTCTTCACGCTCTATCCATTTCTAGACGTAGAGTGCAAGGCCTTGGCCCCTTCTTCGTTGTTTATCCCTTCTGAACAGCCTGTAGCCGTCAATAACTGCACTCCATTCACATGATTCGTCCCATCAATTTTCATAAATGGCAACTGGCTTGTAGTTTTCTAGCAGAACAGTAGCTTCCACCTCCTCTAGTTTGTAACACACACTGTATGTGTTTGTGTAGAGGGATTTCGACTGTGCTGCGACCATGTCACTGATGTTTCGCTGTTGGCTCCTATTACCTCAGGAGCCTTTGGTTCATCTCTGTCAGACTTCAGCTGTGCTGCAGTGTCCCCAGCATGCCTCAGAGCAACAGGCTGAGGGCCCTCACTAGTATCTTGTACCTCTAACCATGGCCTGTCATCCCACAGCTTAATCACAGGCCAGGCCAATATTATCCCTCTCCTCCTTCAAGACTAGTTTAAAGCCCTGTCAATAAGTCCCTCAAGCTCTTGAGCAAAGACCCTCTTCCCCCTTTGAGAAATGTAAATCCTATCAGACACCAGCAAACCTGGTTCCATGTAAGCCATCCCATTGTCAAAAAACCCCAAATCATGCTGGTGACACCAGCCACAGAGCCAGGTATTAATAGACTAGATCTGTCTATTCCTTCCACTGTCACTGCCTGCAACTGGAAGGAGACAGGAAAAAATGACCTGTGCCCCAGATTCCCTCACCGATGGTCTCAAGGCCCAGAAGTCTCTATTGATCACTCTTGGACTACAGGTTGCATCTTACTCTCCACCCACGTGAAAGATCAGTAATGAGTAATAGTCTGAGGGTTGTCCTAAGTTAGGAAGATTCCTAGTGTTGTCCTTAACCTGGCCCCAGAGAGGCAGCTGACTTACTTATGAGGAGGGTCTGCCCAGCATATTGGACCCGCTGTTCCCCTCAGAAGGGAGGGGAACCTACAACTAAAACCTGTCTCCTCTTCTTTGTTGAGGTTGTTGTGATACTGGGGTTAGGCCTTTCTGACCTTGGAGACACCTCTGGTGTAGATGACTGTCATTCACATCCTCCACTGACCGGTATTCCCCATCCAGAGCCTCATATCTGTTGTACAAAGGCACCTGGGAGAGCAAGGTGGGCAAAGAGGGAGTTCAGCTGCCACCCCAAGCATGGACTTACCTCCATTCACTTCTTTCATTTAGGCTGTTTCCTCCAGCCTGGCAGGGGTAGGATACAGGGTCGCCTTGAACTTGGGTATTTCCTGTTGGGCGCTCCCATAGCTGCCTCAGGGAGGGCAGGGCTTGGCTCCACCATTCTACCTCTTGATCAGGCTTCCTGAAACTCCTTAACCTTTCTACTTCCTCTCATATATCTGCCACTGGGCTGAGCAGATCATCCACCTGGTCTCACTGCACACAACTGTTCTCACTGCTGCCACTCATTGCCAGTGAAAGGCTCTGGCACTCCCTGCAGCCTGAGACCTGGATGGCTGCATGTTTTCATGGGAGCTCCATCTGGGTAGCCACATCTATTCTGGTGAATGTAGAGAACATATTTTTCTGCCAGGTGGATCCTTTCCGAATAATTTGATACAATTTCAAAAGAGAACTGAGCCTTCCTTTGACAATTAGCTTGCTCTTATGCTGATTAATTTTCCAGTTAAGTAGGACATCTAGGAGTCTCCAATAATCTTGTTCTTTCTTCTTGTCCTACTCACAGTTACAATAGACTGCAAGAGTCAAGAAATTCTTGACTAATATAGTTCCTTAAGAATGAACAAATCAGGCTAATACTTTCTCTTACACAGTGTTGAGCCCAATTCACTGGACCTAAATTAGCAGGAGTTGGGAAAAATGAGTTTTCTTTCATGATTTTGCTAGTTTTCAGGCAGATTGGACTTAATTCCTAATGTTCTAATTAGAGAACAGTTCTGTTGAATACAACAGAGTTTAAGTCCTTGAATAGTATAGGAAATTAGTTCTACTTTATTTCACATTTAGTTCACAGATACATCTACATTTTTAAGCACTGTGAAGCAATTAGAGAGGATTTTTAACGTGAAGCAGTGAAGCTATGTGATACTGCTGCCTGATATTCATTCTATTCTTCTGTCAGGAGTTTTACTGAAGACTAGCCCTACACATGCAGATCAACCATCCATTGAAGTGTTTATTTCAGGTTTGTTTCATCTAAAGATTCGCTTGTTCTGAGATGGCTACATTACGTGAATTGAAGTATGCTAAGAGGAGATGGAGTCCGCTTCAGAAATATATTTCTGATCTTAATGAAAAGGTTGCTGTAAACACACCTACAAAATACCTCCTGCAGGAATTCAAAAAACCTGAAAGAAATGGAAACAAAGTGATAATCCATGTAAAATTGAGTGCAATAAAGATTTTGCTTTTCACCAGTCCTTAATATGGTTCCAGATTTTGAATACTGAAAGTGTAAAAGATATAGAAGAGCTTTTTAAGAATGTACCTTCATGGTAGTCAGCGTACAGTTGATCTTAATTTAGTATGAATTGTCTTAGTAACTACTTTCTAAATTTGGAAATATGCCACTTCTTCTAGTAGAAAACAAAACCAAAAAAAAAGTATTGATAAATCCTAGAAACAAGAACAAAAGACAAAATTGTTTGTGAAATCTCTACGATTTTTATTTGTAAGAAACTATATGTTATCTGCAATTGATCTTTTCTAAGTTTAGCAATTAAAGTAACTACTAATCTGTGTTGGGAACATATTCATTAAAGTTTTAAGATTTTAAAGGCAAGTTACAATCAACTGTCCAACTGCACCTACATTTTCAGTCAGATTTTAACTGCCGTTGAATTAAAAACATACCGAAAATATTTACTGTTAATAGTACATTTGTTTAACATTTAAAATGAGTATGTTGCAATATTTAAAACAAAAATCTAAAAATAGAGTGACAGTTAGATTTAGTATAAAATTAGGCATTACTGGATGCAGTAGTATCCAGTTTTACATATAGAATTTCTCGTGGTGTAGTAATCTTCTGTTCAACTGAGAAATGTTACATTCAAGGTCTGTCTTGATTTTACAGTGGTCATTAGTGCACATTCCGTTAAACTTTTTTTTTTTTAAATGATTTTATTTATCGTTCACAGATGTCTCAATTCAAATTCAATGAAACTAGTATAAATATTCCAATCAGCTGAGTGTTAGGTACTTCAGATATGTTTTTATTCGTTGTATTACAAAATGGGCTGATATCACCATAGGTAATTTAATCGCATTAACAGTATTTTTATCTCAAAGTGTTTCATTGTTCAGCCTTTTACAGGAGTACTGTTGCCCTAAGAAAATCCAAGTAAGATCACTAAAAAGTAAAATTAGCATAAAATATTCAATTATTTTGGACAAGCAAATCATTCAAATGAAGGAAAAGGAATGAAGAACTATTGGCTGTCCTCACCTCTCTGATGAGGATTTATCGATGAAATACTAATATTTTTAATTCTGATATGTAGAAACAGTAATGGAGGAAAAAATCCTCTCTAAAATCTGTGTCTGAGTTTTCAAAGCAGCAACACCTCATTCATGAATCACAATTTATTAAGTCCAGCAAAAAATATTTTAGAACAGTTGAGTATTCAACATGAAAGAAATAAAAAGGAACACAGAAAGAAAATCTACTGTGCCTTCCTAAGTATTGTTTAACAAAACAAATTGTTTCTGCATTGAACAATAAAATCAGCAACACAAGTGACACTATCTAGACAGCAGTAGAAATATATTATCACAGGAACTGTAAAGAAGCAAAGACCTCAAGGCAAATACAGCAGTAAGCAGAGTGGGCAGAAGCAGATATAGGTGGCTTTGGTTCCCTTTTTCTTCTGTATACAATGAGTAAATAAATCTAAGCTTTTCTTTTGCATTTAGAATCCTCTTTTACATTTTATGTTTGCCTATCATACTTTTCGTGCATTCTCCTTGACATTCCTGTTTCCATTTTTAAAAAGTTTGCCCCTGCTTTACTGTCATAACTAAATATTTTCGAAGTTTAAACAACAAAAACAAAGGTAGCATGATGATGGGAAAGAAAATGTGTATCCTGTTTTAACTCAATCTTTTTTCATTTCATTCTTCATATACAGCTTATCAGGGAAGATGTTTGAAGGAATGTAACTAAAGCGAACACTCTATACATGTTTCAAAGAATGTCAATGTTCGTCATCATCACTGATGGTCACTTTCAGGGCCTTGTTCTGTAATTGTTCTATAACTATTAAAGGGCTTGAAGCCCCTTGTCCATTGTTGTGGACCTTGTGTTATCAAGTACACGGCAGTGTTAAAGGACAAAACACATTTGAAAACACTGCCGTCTTGTCTCTTTTAATACAGCTGTAGTGCCATTAACTAAATATGACTTACGTAAATTAGTGTGTAGATTGAGGAATATTAGAAAGGAATTTTATCACAAGAACACAGTGTGTTCCTTAGCAATTTCCATTATTATTATTTCTAGTAATGTTTTTCCCCCTAGGCACCATAAGCATAATCAGTGATTGCAGCAAACCTGTGATATTCAGCAGAGTGAAGTCAATAGGACTAGAGGGAATGCCATTCTCAGCATCTTGTGATATTGTCTTCAAGACTGGCTGAGATAAAAACTTCTGAACATGTCCTTTTCTCCTCTAGTTTGTACTGCGAACACAGTTTTCACCAAAAGTGAATATGATCCACTGTGACACTGCATCAGTAACACAAGAGTGTGTAGATCCTGGGACAATGCAAGTTCTTCATAGAACGGAGGAAAAGGTACTGTATCCAGTGTATTGACAGAGACAAGCCTATTGACATCCAGCATCAGCTGGAAAAGCAAATTTATTTTATACAGGCAAGCTCTGCAGTGGCCATCTATTCGAGCAAGATCCCCCAAAGTTTTTAAGTTAAGATTTATCATATTCACAAGCATCTTGGCCATTTGTGGAGAATCCCCACAGTGGTCACAGTCCTGGAAGGTGATCTTAGAAAGAGAACTACAATAAAGATGACAGGTGAAAAGAATGTCTTTTTTTCTTTTTCTTAACTTATTTAGGTAAAACTATGGTATTTGAAATAAAGCATAGTTTTTCTAGCATTTGTTTGGCCTCTGTGACGCCTTGGACTGCCTTTTTGGCAGGTTTCTAGTCCTTACACTGGTATGTGTGCATGTTGAGTACACAACACTGAATGAAGTAAATAAGAGCTGTGTAGAGAGTAAAAGGCTCACAAGACTGCATTTGAGTAGCAGGGTTGTAGTGGGATCAGATCATGAACCACCTTCTGCTCCTCATGGATGGTTCCCAAGGGCTCTAGAACCAACATAAAAAGTGGTGGGGAAACTCACCTGCACCAAACTGTCATCAAGCCAGAGGAGCTCATGGCCCTGCTCGGGCATTTGGACAAGAGGCACTGGTAGCTACTAGGGGCTGGAGACATGTTGAGGGTGGCATGCCATGCCACAACCCTGGAGGAATTGGGACAGATTTCAAACAGACATTTGTGGGGGGTGGGTGGGGGTGTGCAATAGATGTTTATGTACATGTTTGTTTAATAATTTGTGTGATTTTTCTCAATATCAGAATCACTGAAGAGAATTTTTTGTTGGCTAATGTGGTGGGTTTTACTGGGATAATTTTCCTCATAGTAGCTAGTAAGAGGCTCTGTTTTGGATTTGTGCAGAAAACAATATTGATACTACAGGGATGGTTTAGTTATTGCTAAGCAATGCTTACACAGAGTCAAGCCCTTTTCTGCTTCTATCCTAGTTTCAGCTGGGATAACAATCATTTTCTTCCTAGTAGCTGGTACAGTGCTGTGTTCTGGATTTAGTGTGAGAATAGTGTTGATAACACACTGATGTTTTAGTTGTTGCTAAGTAGCACTTCAGGTTTTTCCAGTTTTTCATGCTCTGCAAGTGAGCAGGTACACAAGAAGCTGGGAAGGAACATGGTCAGGACAGCTGACCCGAACTAGCCTAAGGGATATTCCATACCTCAGAACATCTTGCTCAGTATATAAAATGGGGGAGTTGGCTGGGAGGGCCAGGTCACTGCTCAGGCCTTGGTCAGAGGGTGGTGGGCAATTACATTGTGCATCACTTGTCTTTTCTTCGATTTTATTTCTTCCTCTTTTTGTAATATTTCTTTTTATTATAATTATTACTATTATTATGTTTTATTATTGTTATTAGTTTAGTTTGGTTATTAAACTGTTCTTATCTCAACCCATGATTTTTACTTTTTTTTTTTCTATTCTCCTCCCCATCCCATTGGAAGGGGAGAGGAGTGAGAAAGTGGCTGCATAGTACTTAGTTGCTGCCTGGGGTTAAACCAAAACAGTTTCTCACCCCACCCCACCAATGAGTAGGCTGAGGGTGCACAGGAAGCTGAGAGGGGACAAACCCAGGATAGCTGATCCCAACTGACAAAGAGATATCCTATTCCATGTGTCGTCATGCTCAGCATATAAAGCCGGGGGAAGAAGAAAGGGGAACGTTCAGAATTACAGTGTTTGCCTTCCCAAGTAACTGTTAGGTGAGATGGAGCCCTGCTTTCCTGGAGACAGCTGAACACCTGCCTGCCAATGGAAAGTAGTGAATGAATTATTTTGCTTTGCTTGCGTATGTGGCATTTGCTTTACCTATTAAATGGTCTTTATCTTGATCCATGAGTTTTCTCAATTTTACCTTTCTGATTCTCTCCCCCATCCCATCAGAGGTGAAAGAGTGAGCAGCTGTGTGGTTCTTAGTTGCCAGCTGGAGTGAAACCATTACAACTAGCAATAAATCAGAGTCAAGTAAAATTCTCTGACTCAATACTGGCGTGTCTACAAGGATATTGCATGCATTGGTGCGTAAAAGACTAGCCATCAGAAAGCCCGGATAACTTCAGTGCTGGCTGCATCAACATTCCTTCTGTCTATAGATATAGTGTAACTATAAGGTAGAAATAAGGATTCTGAATTTTGAGGTGCAGGTAAATTCACTGTGTAGAATGTTCAATATTCTAGGAAATCTTATTAGCAAATTAATAATTCAACAAACACTGTATGTTTTGAATGGTGTACAGTAATTAAGGAGAGGATCATTTGCAAAGAATGAAGTTTGGCATAAATAATGCATAATTTCCTGAGAATTATTAATTTTGTGATGAAAAATGTAAGGGCACAAAGGACAACTTCGTATGCTATTGAGACAATTAGTGTGTATTGTAAAACACTCAGAGGGTGGAAGTCATATAGTGCAGGCACTTTAATTTGTGGCGTTTCCTGTATTACGTGTACCTATTAAGTAATGATTAAATTTGATGTTTTAAAATATGCATCAGATATAAAGCAAGCATGATATCACAGTCTTAGGGAGCAGCTAGCATGGGGTGTCCTGCAAAGGAGGAGTGCTGGGAGGGGGGAGTGACAGTGACCTCAGTGACAAGGATCTCCTTCCCACAGCACCCATGCGAGAAGCACAGAGAGGGTCTGGGGATGGAACTCAGAGCCAGCAAACAGACCAGTGATTCCTAGGCAGGTCCACAGTGAGGAGACAGATAGGTCCTTAGTAAGTCAAGTACTTGGGTCAGGGTTGAGGCCCAGGTAGACAAGATAGAAGGTCAGGTACTCGGCCACTTGCAGTATAACTCAGGCAAATACAAAGGGCAAGGGCCTGAACTTAAACGCAGCTCCTGAGCAAGGTGGGGGACCCCCAGCAAGCCCCCCGCTCCCAGCTACCTCTCAGCTCTTTTCACAGCAGTTTGATCCCAGGTCTCAACCCCATCCTACTAGAGCTGACCACAAGCACAGGCAGGCAGTCCACAAAGCATGCATGTGGTATGTGGGGAGGTGCCAAGTGGAGGTTCATTTCTGGTCGCAACATGGTGACACGATGTTCCTAAACATTTTCTGGTTTATTCTCTTCTTTGATAGATTCTTTTTTTTTCTGAGAGGTTGTTAAAGTCAGATGTCTTCTGAGGGTATTTCTCCAATCTCACCTAAAACATACTTCATTTTTGTACTTAGTGTTTAATAACTCTTGTTAATAGGAAGAAAACACAACCATTAAAATACTGGACTGGAATGCAAATAACTTGGGGTTCATTTTTGCTTTTAAATGACTCTCATAAGATTCTGCATAAACCTTTCTGCTTTAGTTCTCCTTTAGTACAAAATAGAGCATTGTTCTGCTTTTTCACCCAGCCGTATATAACCTTAAGAGTTAGATTTTCTTCAAGTATTTTACTGTGTGTCCATACAACTCCCAGTCTTGGACTTCTTAGCCCTCATAAATTACATGGAAGCATCTGGGGTTATAGACAGGAAGATTTTGTCCTTGCCTAATGGAGACCTAAAATATAACAGGCATCATAATCATCTTCAAATTTCACTTCATGACATCATTATGTCTCATGACATATCATCACATTTTGCAAACATTTGATTTCCTGGCTGATTTTCTAAGACATGTATGAATATTGTAGCTGTATTTCATGCATAGCTCTTTACTTTTCATACACTTCATTATATAATGGTTTTTTCTCTTGATTTTATTGCTAAAAACAATCTTTGATCTCTATTGATATTTCTCTTCCATCTTTCCCTGTTTTTTCCACTGCTTTTACAAGATGTATTTGTTTACTTAACATTATTAATTCTAGTACTCCAATAATAATCTTTCAGTTGCATGAAGACAAATATCATTATTAGTGAAGATAGAGTGTCAGCTGTTATAATACTTCTGATTACTTGGTTTAAAGTAGCTCAGAGGTTTTATCCCATACAAATATTGTGAAGAAGCACATTTTCTTTACCAGTAAAAAATGAAGCCTGTAAATGATACCAGAACTATGCATAATTACAAGAATGAAGGGCAAAATATAAGTGGGCAAGTATTCTTCTGCATTAGACATCCAATACCTTTCTTTTTAAAGTGTCTAAAAAGACAAATAACCTTTCCTAAAAATCTATTTTAGTAACGCCTGAGAAAATCTCATTATTAAAAAGGTATGTAAAGATGGGTTGCTGAATGTAGGATTTCTAAAGATACGGTCATATAGAACATAGACTTACTCCTGATAATAGTGACAGATACAATAGCAGCTATAATGGATATAATAGTTCAACACTGCTACATTAAAAGAAAAAATGCTGAATGATCTGAACTACACATTTGATAGCACATTATCTAATGGTATCATTGAACATCATGAGATTCTGAAGGTAATGGAATGTCTCAAAATAGAAAGACTATGAGTATTCTGTAACAAGGCTAGTAGTTTTCTTGTGGAGCCATGTAATTTCTTTTTTTTTTTTTTTTTTTTTTTCCAATGGAGAATTATCTTCCAGGTATGGAAATTCAGAGACAGAGAGAGGAATCAGAAATTATCCTACTTGCCTGTCTGTGGAGCTAGGCGGATAGAGCACATCGACAGTTTGAAGGCAGAATTGCAGAATTGGGCTTCAGTAATTAAATTAAAACAAAAACTATTCTGGGTTGATGATTAAAATCTAGTTTCTACCCCATTTGAATCTAATATTCTAAGCCTCAATTCTGCTGTTATTACTACTAGTTAGTCATAGTCCACATCTCTTCGGTATCTTCAAAGACTTAAACAGTGCTGGTTACTCTGTTGCACAAAGGTCATTGGGACAGGTTCAAATGCACAGCAGTTTCCTAATAGGACGTAGCTAAATTTTAGATGTTTTCACCCTAGTTTAGGTGCCAGTAGGAGAGACTGAATACCACCCTTAAATATCCTATAATTTTCAACAGCTCACTGAGTAATTTGATAATCTCCAGCTTAAGTTTACCACAAACAGTAACTTTCCTGTCCTACTTTGATCTTTCAGCATAGTCCAAACTACACTGCAAATTATTTTTGAAGTACGTGGGGAAAGAGGAGGACATTTAATTAAATGATGTAATTAAAGCAGTATCATAATCCATGTGCACTTTAGAGACAGATCAAGCATATGTAGGTGTAGAAACACGCTCATCCACATCATTCCACATGCTGTGTAAAAATGTAAACAATATAAACAAACTACAAAATATAAATGCTATTGTTTATTTTTATTAAAAGGTTTCCCTTTTAGAGTACATTTAATTCATTATAATAATTTTCTCATTTGTAAATGTCAGTTTAGAGGCTGCTGTCTTAATGTATAAGATAAATAAACTGAGGAAAAAAGAGGCATTATAGAACTAAAAGAGAAGAAAATTATATATAGGGCAAATTAAACTGTGGCTAAATCAAAGCTATTGAAAATTTCTAAAGTATTAAACATCATATTGTATTTTCATAATTTCTAGTATGACTCCAAGAATAAGCTGCATAATCATATTTTGGTTTTATTTCTGTTCTGTAATCATTCATCTCCATGCAATAAAAATTGCCAGATATATTCAAGGGCCAAAAAAGGCTTTACTATAAATCAAATAGTCCTGGAGGACTCTAGTCTGCTGGCTTTGACTGTGATATATCAAAAACCTCAACCATATGATTAAGGACTTTTTGTTTCCAAATACAGACTTTGAAAACTAAGGATTTAATTAAGTGTTTTGCTGAGTGTACATGAACATAAAAGGGTTGAGGATGTGCTTGTATGTTTTCTTCATTGAAGCCATAATTCACATGTCTATATCTTCAGAATAACTACTTTTATCATAAATTAATGATAAATTATTATCAGGAAAACATCTATGGTTAAAGCTCATGACTACAGCTTACTCGTTCGCTTCTTAGTTTTGCCACCACTTGGTTATTATTAGGTTTGTCAACAGAGGGAGGGAATATGGGAAGTATGCTTTTAAGCTCTTTCTGTTCCAGACACATGTACAATGAAATGCACTCAATGAAAATCAACTCTTTACCAGGAATAGAAATAGGAACAATCTGACTTTAGTTACAGAAGTGTAGCTCTCATCAGTTTTTTGGACTTATTCCAATTTCACGTCAGTGTAATAAGATGGAGACCTCGCTTTTTTGTACATTTTCTATTTCTGTAATGAGGCTTTCCTATTCAACTCTATTTGATGTGAAAATAGAAATATTTTTCTCTGCTTGAATTCTTAGGCTGCCATGGAAACTACAGATGAATCTTAAGGAACAGTTGTTCTGAAGCTATCCTCAGTAATAAAGCAGGTGTGAAAGAAAACTCCCATTTGCCAGGTGAAACAATGACTACAAAATCAGCAGTTCTCATGTTAGCGTGCTTCCTTCAACTATGCACTGTAAATGGGCAGGTAATATGTGAGAGGCAAATGACTGCTGAATGGCGAATGAAACCAAAACCTAATGTAATAAAATGGACACTAACGGAAAACATCTGCTCGGACTTTTACACTGAATGCTGGAATATGAATAGAAGTACTGCTGGAGAAATCTCAGAAGAACAAAATCACAGCATTCCTCAGATATGTCCCTTGCAGCTTCAATTAGGTGACAGTCTCTTCATCTCCGCTGAGCCATCTTTTCAGTCCTATGGAATGAATTTGGTAAATGTCTCCAAGGAAGAATTTATTAACTGCCCTAAAGCTGGGTTTCTTCAAAAGCAGTTGAATTTTGTTTGCCAGACAAGAGGACTCCACCAAGTTGACCCTAACTGGCTTGGTGTTGGAACTCATTACTTTGCAGAACTTCATAAGAGAGGCCCACTATTGTGTAACATGGGCCTTCGTCTGAACATAACCGTGAAGCAGCAGTTTTGCCAACAGTCTCCAAATGCTCCATTATGCTCTGGGCATGGAAAATGTCTAAGCCATGTTTGGGAAAAAGCCTATAATTGCCACTGTTTCTCACAGTATTCTGGAAGATTCTGCCAAAAGTTTAATATATGCTCCACTAAACCTTGCCACAACAATGCCTCCTGCACTGAGAAATCAGAACTTTCTGGAGATTCTTACAAATGCACGTGTCCTCCAAAATTTTCAGGTATTTCTTTTCCCCCTCTAAGAATGAATGTTGCATAGATAATACATATTCTTTAATGGATAATAAAACAGTGAGAACATTGTTAGCAAGTTTTTTGTATAATTTGATTTTCCATTGCCACTACCACTCCTTCTGAGTCTCTTTTACACATAGTCACTTACAGGAGACTGTGCAGTCATCTGAAGACAGTTTGTACTTGCTTATGTTCAGGTGTACATTGTGGGGAAAAACAGAGTAAGTTCTTACCATGCTTCTTTCCCACTTAAGCATGAGATACAGGTAAGTACTTGTGAATCACAGAATCATCTGGTTGGAAGAGACCTTTAAGATCATCGAGTCCAACCCTTCACCCTGCACTGCCAGGGTCCCTAAACCACGTCCCTCAGTACCACACCTTCACATCTTTTAAACACTTCCAGGGAAGGGGACTTCACCACCTCCCTGGAGAGCCTGTTCCAATGCTTAATGACCCTCTATGTAAAGAAATTTTTCCTGATATCCAACCTAAATTTCCCCTGACGCAACTTAAGGCCATTTCCTCTCGTCCTGTCATTCGTAACATTGGAGAAAACTTATAGAAGTAACTGAATTTTTGTTTGTTTAGCAGTTCAAGTTCTTACACCAAATAACATAAATCATTTGGAGTAAGCACCCCCAAAAATACTTAACCAAAATGCTGAAAACCAGCAAACAGCTTTGTTGAAATGGAATTTCATCCAATCTGCCGCAAAACTTTTCAGTTTAAAGAACTTTTAAATTACATTAGATAAATTTTTAAAATAAAAATTTGTTTTTAATTGAAAAGTCAAATATTTAATTAGAAGATCGAGCAAAACTAAATACTTACTCTTCTAGAGTGTTTTGCGCTGTAAAGTTCCTTTCAAAAAGAGTATGCTAAATATACTGTTATCACCAAATTAAATATTTCACAACTTAAAAAATTTCACCAAATCCTATCCGAGAAATATTGCAATACTTACCAAAAGCCTGATAAAGAAACTGAATCTGGGTTTGGAATTGCACTACCAGAGTACAGCATGATTAGATACATTCTTGTATCTCTCTAACCATTACCTCCATTTCATGGAGGAAGAATAGGGGATGAAGGAAATTATATGTATATAGGTTCTGCATTCAGAGCAATGAAGTTTGGGAATCCTTTAGAAAGTACCAGAAATATTCATTCACATCACTAAAGGGATTGTTATAGTTCCTTCTGTACTTGTGGAGCAGAATTCTAGCAATGTTCCTTTGATGAACTGCACTTTGTGCTCTTGCAATAGTAATGCTATGCTGTGAAACAGAGTTGATGAGTCAGGAATGAGTAAGGTTCATAGAACACAGAAAAGAAGGTTATGTTGCATAAAGTTCACTGTAATTTATTTTTAATTGCTTTTCAAACTGCATAATAATTTGGTTACTAATGCATTTGCAAATAGAAGATTATGCAGGTATGAATAAGTTAATGTTATGAGAAAAATATTTTTTAAATTATTCAGCGTTTAGTAAAATGGAAAATACTGATGGGTGCACTATGTTTTCTATTTCTTTTATGATTTCTGGGGGCTGTGTAAAATGTTTTGAAAATGATAATATCACAAAGTGCCGAGTACTGCTTTAATTCAAATTAATGGAGATATTCACAAGCAACTCTGTTAAAAGCAATAATCATTGCTTTTAAGCAATGCTTAAAATATTCTGTTAGCCTATATGGGACAGAGTTGGCTAATGCCATAAATTTTTATTGGCAATACTGGTTGAGTAAATAAGCTCTATGTAAACAAGAAGAACTAGGAGATTGAACCGTCATATGTTATGGATGTGGCTACACAGGAGTAAAGGAGGAAAAAAATACCTCACATAATATAAAGTCTATTAGAAATTTGAGAATTTGTTGAAGTGTGAATAATATCATAGCAGCAATTCAAGTGGCAGGCATAATTACATGATATTTACACCCATACGCTGTAATAGCATAAGAAATTTATTACTGGAGTTGTAGTTTCCAGAAAGCTGAAGAAAAATTAAAATTGGATTCCACATGAGAACATCTTTTGTTCACAGTGCTGGAAGAAACTGTAAGCTAGATTCACGTCAAAAAGAAACAAATACTAGAGTACTAATAACTTTTCTGCATTATGTGAATTGGTAACTATATGGTTGAGCCCAGTAGCTCATATTACAGCAGCTGAATATCCTTCTGTATTGCTTGGAACCTCGGTAATTTTGGTGAAAACTAATGACTGACATTAGCACAAATACCTATCTATCTTTCCACCTAGATATTAAATATAATCTTTCATTTTACATATACATTTGACATTTCAGAAAAATATTTACTAAAAACTTTAAAATATTAATTAAAGTTCAGTGTTCTTATTATCCCTTTTAAATAGGTAAAAATTGTACAGAAATAGCTGGGCAGTGCCAGCCACATGTGTGTTTCAACGGTAACTGCAGCAATGTTACTCCAAACACTTTTCTTTGTGAATGTGAGAAGGGCTTTACAGGTAAGAATCACCTTTGTTTCCTGTCTTATAATAATGGTTTCCTGTGTTATAATAATGGTGTGAACTCTGACTTTATTAGAACAGTTATTTTAGATTATTACTGCACAGTTTGCCATTTCCTAAGGGTTTTTTTTAAATAGGTTTTGTAAAATAAAGAAATCAGACTTCCATGTCTAAAATACTAATGTACTGAAATACCCATGTACTAAAGTAAAACTGCATAAATGATAGCAGTTTTTCAAAATTGGATCCCATCCATGAGTACCTTTCTTCTACTGGCAGTATGACAAAGGAAGACTCATAATCACTAACTCACTGGATCTCAGATTTCACAAAGAATAGGATGAGAAGTTCTGGGTGGATGATTTGGAATGATCACAACACCTGTATTCATAAATTCAGCATCCACTTAATAGATGTGCTAGAAAAATAAGTTGGAAGTAATTTAAAGGGTCAATAATCTTATGATTTAGTGGTATGTCTTGCTATAAAAAAAAAAAATAGAAGCTAATCAGTTTACTTATGATACACTGGACAAATAAGATGCATTCAGGAGAAAATGTGTCTAAAGTCATCCTACTGTAAACACTATTTCTTTGGGTCAGGATAGCAGCCAGACTTAAAGAACTATTCATTCTTGTACTTCACAGCAGGGATTTACTGTGATAAAAGAGAAGTAGTGATACTAAGAAGAACATTTTTAAAGAATGAGCTAAGTATAGAGCTAGCACTCAATTATCCAAGGACAGTAAAACTTTTTAAAACTTCTGTTTCTTGGAAGCATCAGTTATCCCTGACAATCATAGGAAAAAAAAAAAATCATTACATTGAGATGTAGAGTTAAAAGAAAAACAAAACAGAGAAAGAAAATTTAAAAAAAAAAAAAAAAAAGGATAAGGGAGTTAGAGGGATCCAAGAGCCATTATTTATTTTCATAGTGACTGATTGAACATTTTCGTTGACATTTTAGTTAAGTCTATCTAGAACTATAATTTTAAAAATGGGACAGACATGCTTAATTCTAAATTCCTAGTAAATCTGTTTTATATTACTCTCCTTTTCCTTTCTTTCCTTCACTGTAGGGGGCATTGTGGTCAGCATCATTCTGAGAAAATTGAAAAAACCTTTTATTTTCAAAGGAGGAAAGTTCATTAGTAAAGTTTTCTAAAACTAGCTTTTCCCTTATGCATGATACACATTTTTTAAGAACACTTACTTTTGTTCTTTTCACCCAAATTGTGCTTTTGAAATTTTCCTCACAAAAATTTTCTGTATCCTTATTATTTTGACCTAATAAGGGATTGAAGGGGACGAGAAAGGAGGAATATCCTTCCAGGTATAGCAAACTCAAACCCATAATGACATAAAACCAGTTCAATACACTCTACCCTAGAGGATGGCATCAGCCCCTGCAATCTACTCTCCAGGTAGCTGGTAAGGATTGCAAGGAAAAAAGGAGAGTATTAGTGTGAATTAGCACCCTTTTTATTCTTCAGTTAGATAAAAGGAAATGGAGAATCCTTTCTCGTTTCTAAGCATAATAAATATCATGGGAGGAGAAAGCAAGTTTTCAGGAATTTACGTCTTTTTTCCTGCTCTGATATAAATTGCCTCAGGTCCTACTGAAACAGGAAAGTATGTAGTACATCAGCATATCTTCAGCAGGACTGATTGACTTACATATAGTATAATTTTGCAATTATTTTCTGACCAAATATGGATTTAAGTCTAAATTTCTTCCTGTGATTCTGTGTAAAAGTGTGCTAACAATAAGGTAATTTCAATAATAGTTACCTTAAAAAAACCCAACCAATGTGAAAATAGGTATTTTTTCTATGAAAACAATGATCTATCTATTCTTATTCCATTGTGGCTGTATTGTGTTCTTAGACAAGAAGAGTTGTGTAAATATGAATCCTGAATGCCATTCTGAGAGGGTGAAATTGACAGCAAATTCAAAACATTTCTCTGTTTTGATATTGAACTTGTGCACACAAAACACAAACATATTACCAAGATTGTGCAAATGCTGTTTAAGATTTGATAAATTTTGACGTGACTTTTTTTCAAAATAAGGTAAGACACTGGCACTGGTAAGTAACTGAAAGAAAGAATGAAATATTCTTGTTACTGTATATTGATGAGATGTAAATACTAGTATAATAAAATTATTTTGTATTTATAATTAAAATTACTATTTACATGTATTTATTTAAAATAATTAAAAGTTGGTTTGTCCAAGTTGTGTTCACAATGATAGAATGGATCTATTGGACTAGCAATGTATGTGTTCATGCCAGTTATGTACTTATTTTTTACTGATTATTTAGTTCATTCACTGAGCTCTCGAAACTCTCTTTACTCTTTCCTGAAAGAACATTTTTAACATAACTTAGTTAGAAACAGCTTACATTAGGCATACTATTATTCTTATGATTGAATACTCCAATTCATACCAGAATTTGCACCATTAGATTTATTAAGGAAGGTTTAGAGGAAAGGGATCTCGGCAAAACAAGGATGAGGTGGGTCTAGAGAGGAAGGACATATGAAATAGGCTGGCAGGGTGTAATCAGTATACTTCTCTGACTGAGCCCTGCACTAAATCACTGCGGTCTATTAATCCTTACTATTAAATCCTTCATTATTCCATGTAATCTCACCCTCTCCCTATCTTGAGTGCTGTAAGGTCTAGATGCCATAAACTGGAGCGATGAAAGTGGTCTGCAATTGGAGTTAGACCACTGGTGACAGTGGTTCTAATGTCTGTGATGCCAGCAGCTGAAGTGAAAGAGCATCTCAGAATCAGCAGCTGAAAGGAAACCACATATTGTAGGAGCACGTGTCTGCAGTGAGTGAATTTGGTGCTGGCAACTGGTGTCAGACATCGGGTAATGGTGGCTCCCATGCCTGGTGCCAGCTGGATCAGGAAGAGGAGAGGGGACCAAGAGTGATAGGCCCTGGACACGAGCCACTGGGAAGACCAGAATCTTCCTGGTTTTCTCTAACTTAGTGTGAGTGCCCGTGTAATTTATTATCAGACTTCAAGCTGGACTACCTCATTGAGTAGGAGGCTTGGGATCTGGGCATTAGTATTAGATGAGCCGAGGTCCCACACTACTATTCAAGGGGTCCACAGATGTGTCTGTCCTTTTGAACTAGAGTGTAAGGGATTATGTCTTTTCAGCAGTGAACTTCAATTCCGATCAGTCAGACAGGAGGACTGGGATTTGGCTGTTTTTACATATGTGTTATGTGAGTTCCAGTAGTGTTAATATGTGGGTGTTATTAAAGGCAGATCCCTGGAACAGTCCATGTAGCTGGCTGTGTTAAGGTCCTCTGCGTGTATGCATCTCTGGCAAACATCTTTGCTACTGGTTGAGCCTGCAAACAGGAAAGCAACAGCAGCATTCATTGATCTAGGACAGAGGGACTACCAGGTCTCTGGGTGCAGGGGACTGGGCTCCAGCAGCTGGGAAAAAGGTTACTCAGTCCCAAGATACCACCAGAGGAGTTACCTTTTATATATCTCTTAACAAAGAGTATGTCTCAGAAATTCTGGTGGATGTTTTGGTCCTGTTCTGAAGAAGCACAGAAAATTAATGTGATTCATTTACAACCTACAGAAAATAGTAATATCTTTACCTCTGTAATGGTAATGCTTAGTGTGCTCACCCTAGATAGTGTTTGGTGGATTAAGAGCAGTAGTTCTCCATTTGAATGCTTTGTTGAATCCGAGGGGCGTTTTACTCCTTAGGTGGAAAGACGGGAGGTAAGAGAAGTGACTAAAACCAAACCCTCTGTAAAGGACTGGAGATTACTAAGTTTTTTCTCCTGTTCCTATAAGGGAGACCTACATTTCGTGCCTTCCCCAATAGTCCAATTAGCCCCTTTACAGACCAAAATGAGTTCCCTCCTGTCTTGTGGGACAGGAGGTACTACAGGAATGAGGTGGTTTTGCTTGGAGTCACTTTGTTAGAACTTCCATTATCCAGGTGCTTTAATTAAAAATGGACCATTCATTTAAGCAGTGAATTACAGATGGAGCACTTTGAAAAAGGTCGTAATTGTAAAAGGACTTCATTATCTATATATGGAGAAAAGATTTATTGTTTGTACAGTTAGTGTTTTAATAGCCTAATGGTTCAATTTGTCTAGTACTAACACTCATAGCACGAATTAATACCCAAAGCCTTATTAATAACACCCCTAAAAACATGATACAAAAATGCCTTCCTACTGCCTAATTTTTACTTTGGTATTATGCTCAGCTTTCCAATGCTCCTCTTGGTCCCAAGAGCAATACATCAATCTCCCTCTGGAATTGTGGACAAGACTTGCAGCAAGTCATTAGCATCCTGAGGTCTTCACCAAGAGTAATCATGCTAAAAGTTTCTCCCCTGTCAGTCAAGGGTCCATCTCAGCCTACTACTCAGCCTACAGCCTATTACATGTTTTCATTATCAGCTACTTTTCCCCAAGCTGCCAGCTGCAGCCTGGCGGTGGTCCCCAGATGCCCCCCACAAAGGACTATGGTTTGTCATGCAGTGACTGAGGTGGGGATGGGGTCATGCTCTCCCTAAAGGGGCTGTTCCCAGAGCTGAAGGTGGAGCAGGGGAGAGAGCAGTCACTGGGCACAAGAGCAGGGATTGAAACAGATCAGATAAGTCCTGAACTCTTGCACTGACAAGTCAGGACAAATGTCAGCCTGAAGAGGTATTCCTGCTATGGAATTTTTATTTAGTGTTTCTCTAGGGGGCAGGGATGATAGCAGCAGGGATGCAGGAATGGGAAAGAGAAGATGTCAATTAGAAATTATGTTTTTCCAAGCTACTTCAATCTCATTTTTCATTTGTTTCCTTGGGGTTTGTTGTTGTTGTTGTTTTGCTTTTATTAACTGACTGACTATGGTTTAATAAAACAGTTTGTCAAGGATGACAATTTCCTCAGAGAAAGCTATAGATTATGGAGATTGTGATCCTTAGTCGTAAAAACATCATGTGAAATATTCCCTGATCACTGCTCAATGTCACTAGAATGAAGAAAGTACGGTCAAGCGTTTTGGCCATCTTTATGAATGACACTTAAATGGCCATAGTTCCTTTATTCTTAAGGAAGAAAATACATGTTCTGTTTTGGTTTTTAATAAAGTTATAATGATTTTTTTAATCACATCACTTAATGTATACTTCATGCTTGTTTTAAAAATGTCATAAAATCTGTGACAGCATGTCCAGAAAAAGTTTGCACCTTTCCATAATTCAAGTATCACAAAAATATTTATATTTATTACAAAATACTTTCTGTAAGAGAACTCCAGCTGATTTTTTTCTTTGCCCTTTCTATAACATACTTTAAAAACAATTTAAAGCAGAAGGTTCAGTTAGAGTTTTAGTCTTCCTCGGTGTCCTTAGTTACATTTAACCTCTGTCATAAATTACCATTTGGTAGACACTTTGTTCCATTGTACTTTCATCATGGTCCACAGGCCTCACTTGTCCTCTTATCACAGGTGCACTTGTCCCCACTTTCTGTGCATCCAAGTGAAGCAACTTAATGACAGATGAAACTGATCTGAGACTCATCTCTTGCCCAGACTACATTCTATACCATGCCATGCTATGCCAGAGACCCTAATACCTGTCCATCACACAGGAACCAGATGTGAAAATAAAAATGTAAAGCCCAACTCCCTGTTCTCTATTCCAGCTCTTCAGCAGTTGTTTTAAATTCAGAGACAATGTGCTCAAATTTCATTCATCTCATGCTTGATTAGGATACCTTAATTAAGACTGTTTTCTAGGGGCTTGTGTTTCCAGAGATTGATTCAGGGAACCGATGCCCCGAAGAGACCACTTCAGGAATGAAGGAATGATCTAGTTTAAAAGTTAAGGTAAATGCCCTTAAGTTAGGTGTTGAGAATATGTGACAGGACTTTTCATATGTCTTTTGAGCCTAAAGCAGTTTAGGCAGTTGTTACCTGACTGCTAGATAACTCTAGTATAAATAGCTGTATTTAACTCTTACAAACATGATACAGATCAATCTATCTTAGCTAGTAATAAAGACATATACATAACAAAGACTTGCTGGAGCTACACCAAATGGCATTAATTAGTTTGTCTGATCTAGTAGATGTAAGTTTCTTAAATTATTACTCCTGGCATGATTTAATCACACACTTTAGTCATCCATTCCTCAAAACTTTCTAAGACTTTTGATAATCTTCCTGCATCATACAATCTTTTTGTCTTTATTAATAGAAAAACATGATTAATTTATAAATAATGTTCATACTCGTTGAGTATATGAACTCAATGTTAAGTATACACAATCAATAAAACGATTTAATGTATCTCCAACAGCACTTTACAACAGAAAATTACGATTACTCTGGGACAACACCAGCCATGTATGCTTCTTGTGGTTTACTGTTAATTACTAAATAGAGGAACTTCAGATGCTGAGCAGCTTAGAAACCCTTTTAAAGAAGTTATCTAACTTGCACTCAAATTTCCCCATTATTAAGGTTATGTCAAGGCAAATTCCAGTGACCTTTCCCAAGGTTAAATGTAAATCAAGACCCTGCAGGGTATATTGTGCATTTCACTGACATTCTAATCCAACACGTCAACTAGTAAGTCTTTAATGAATTGTAACAAGTTATATTTAAAAATTGGGCAAGATTACTGACCATGAGATGGTTAACAATACTTAGTTCTACAGTAAAAATTGGAACGAGAAGTAAGATTATCAGCTCTAAAATAACTTGGAAATACATGGCAATGTGCAAACATTTGTGGGTGATGTACAAATTTTAACTATATTGCTTATAATACTTTCGGGATATAAGCTTGGGCTGTGATGAAGTGAACAGTTTAGCTGATGAAATGCAGGGCAGAATACTAAAGATAATTCAATTCAGGAGTTCTTTTTACCTTTCACTTTTGCAAAAGGACATTATTTGTCAATATTTGCAGCAGTGTCTTCTTAAAAATCCCTATGAAAAATAAAGTTTATTTGTCACTTTCAGTTTGTATTTAATTATCTGGACTTGTAAAAAGATTTTTACACTGACATAATGATTTGCAATATTATTTTTTATACTTTTATTCCCTACAAAATAAAAAGAAGAACAGATGTAATAGGTGTTTTATTTTAGAGAAAAAAAAAGTAAAGATATTTTTTATTACTGTCTCAAAATTCATTAAAAGCTACGATTCAACCATACTTTAGGCTATATATTAGTGTCCATAGAACAAATTAACTTGTAGAAGATACTTTTTATGAAGGCAGATATATGACCATCCATGTTATTTATAATAATTGATGTGACAGTATTGTTCAGAATAAAGTAAATTCCTGGTATCTTCACACACACACACACCCCCACACACACCCACACACACACACACACCAGCAAATGAATAATTTTCCCATGTTTTTCTTCAGGGAAGGGCTCTTCTTCCTACAAGATTGTTAATATCACAGTGAATTTCCAATTTTTTTTTTTTTACTTCTATTAAATTTATTTATTTTAAAACCAGCATTTGCGGGTTTTTCAGTAGTTGGAGAAGTAATGCAATTGTCACTAAATCTTAACTAAATTAAATTGCTAAAGCAATCACAATATACGCTTTAAATGAATGAGATTGTTGTGAGGTTACAGAATTTCCACTATATTAAGTAATACAGTTCTTTATTCTAAACCATGAGCTCCCTTTGTTTACTTGCTACATTAGCATCCTGTGCAGAAATGAGATGATAGCATATAACAAGGTATTATTGTGCTGTCAATCAGACTAAATTCTTTCCCATCTCCTTACAGACAGAGAATCTCTTCTCTCTTTGGATACCTGTCCTTTGCTAGATATGTTCACTAGTAATTCTTCAATTACTTTCTATTACTTTAATTTCTATTTTTTTTTAATTACTATTTTTACAGTTCTTCAGGGAAAATAAAATAACGCCTGCACACGGCCTTGCAAAAAGTAGTGAGAAAATATGTTTTATATTTATAGATGTTCTCAACTAAGAAATACAGTTTGCCCTCAACATGGCATTAGAAATAATGTGTAAAAGAAATTGAAGAGTAAAATGACTGAAACTCCAGTGTATGAATGTCCATGGCAATGAAATACCCGAATTATTCTATCCATTTTATGCCCTCTAAGTTTGCTAGTTTTCTCCAACCCCATTCTGCTAGCAGAAAAAACATAAACTTTTTCTACTTGATTAGTAGGCTGTTAGTAGTATGGTTATTTGAATCACAGGACATAGTGAGTGCAAGCAGTTGTAAGAAAAAACCAGCTCCTTGTAATATAGTTGCAGACCTTCTCCTTACACATCTCAAATGGTTTATGTTTGATAAAGGATATTACTGCATCCTCTAATGACATCTGGGATAAGACATACTTGGATCAGGAGACTGAACAACTGAAAACCAACTCAAGAACAACTCCCTGTTTATATGACATGAACTGACTTAGTCTTACTTAAGTAGGAATGTCAAGAGTTCATTCCTTGAGAACAGCTGTTGTTCTTAGTCAGATACTCAGTGAGCAAAGGTGAGCCTATTCAAAGATTATATTCAGTCTTCATTAATGTGCACTTTTAGCTGAATGGCTAAACCTGCAAACCCGTATCATGGTCTTGCATGCAAAATGTTGTCATCAATATCAAGTCAGAACCTGCAAGGCTCTGGAGATTCATCTCACCTACCATTGGTTTGTGTCTCAGCTTGACATTCACAAAGTTAAAATTTTTAAATTTAAGTGTTTCCATGTAGGTATAAGAAGAGCTAAATTTCCAATTTCCTATTGCATTCAATGATTATCTGGTCAACACAAAATGGAGCTAAGGTATTTAATCAACCAAGTGCCTGATGTTTAGAGTTATGTCAATCCCTCTCCAAGCACCACTGACTGATATTAGCTTCACAACTGAAAATACCCCTAATTATAAGACGATTCTAGCTATTTAGCTCACATGTATTTTGTTGTGTGGTAGATATCTAAACTTAGGTAGTATTTCTGAGTGTATTAATGACAACAAGAACATTGTTGTCAAGCTTATTCTCCTCTTAAATACTATATTTAAAATACCTAGAATTTTAAAAGGAAATAAACTTTCATTTCCACATTTCCCACATTGCAATGTGGACATGATTAACATTCTTTATTAAAAAATCTTTTCCATACATTGCATTTTCATGCTTTTTGTTCAACTGTCTGTATAGAAGCATTGCAATATTCTGACATAACTGTAACAGTGGTTAAAATAATTCATAGTTGAATTTGTAATTTTATAGAAGTATGACTATTTAATAGTTCACTTTTTAACGGTTAAAATCTTGGAAAAGGAAATTTAATCTTATATATTTTCAGTCTAAGAATCTATTATAATGATGAATTAACCATTTCACTTTATAAGAATGTGCACATGCTGTGCAAAGATATAAAAAATTCTTAATACTATCCTAAAATATATTTTTAGCTAGAAGTACTTTTGGGATTATAGGTTTAAATTTTCATTTTTAGTTTTTCAGCTGTAAATCACATTACAAAGAAAAATCCCCCAAAACTTTTATATATAGAATTACAAAAGATATTTTTTACCAAGATTCTGTAATCCCCTTTGCCTCCCTGGATGTAAATTTAAAATTACGATAGTGAGAGATGAGATATAATTTGCCCTCAGTTAGACATGTCTGACTTTATTCAGCATCTTCAACAATATTTGGAGAAGGGAGTGAAAAGTGATATCTCCAAGTCTGCAGATAAAATCATGCTTCTTCAGGTAGCCATCTGGCATGTTAAAAATGAAGAGCTCTGGGAGGACTGCACAAAACTGAGCTGAGAAAATGACTGATGAGTTTCAGCGTAGATAAATAAAGAATAATAATTCTAGGCCAAAGTGATTTAAAACAGCTCCAAACAAAGCTGATTTTTCAGATGTGACTCAGGAAGGAAGTTGAGGAATCACAGAATTGTTGAAGTTGGAACACGCCACTTGAGATCATCTAGTTCAAACTCCCTGCTCAGGATCAGCTATAAAAGGTTGCCCAGGACAATGCCCAGTCAGGTTTTGAATATGTCCACAGATGGGTACTTCACAATGTCTCTGGGAAACCTGTCCCAGTGTTTGACTACCCTCATAATTAAAAAGTATTTTCTTATGTTCAAATGGAATTTCATGTGGCAATTTGTGTCCATTGCCACTTCTTCTTTCAGTGGGCACTACTGCTAAGAGTCTGTCTCCCTATTCTTCACTCTCTCCCATCAGGTATTTATACACACTGTTAAGGTCCCTTCTGAGCCTTCTCCAGGCTGAACAGTCACAGCTTTCTCAACCTTCTCTCATATGAAAGATGCTTCAGTCCCTTAATCAACTCAGGGACCTTTGAGTTACTGTTGAAGGTTTTCTGGAATCATTGTCTCAGCATTCTGTAGCAGTCAGAAAACAACAAATCAAGAATGGCATTGAGAACAGGATAGATGGGCACATTCTGTCAAAACTAAAAGTTTGTTGCAGTCATATCTTGATTGTTGCTTTTCTTCTTTTCATATATCAATAAGAATACAGAGATGTTTGATGAAAATTCTTGCCACTTAAGTTTATGGAGGGAGGCAATACCAATGGGCTCGAAAAAGGTTTAGACAAATCTATGAACAATGAAATCATCCCATAACATCCTTAATAAGACAGCTGAGCTACTGAGGGAGCAAGAGGAGACTGGACCATGAGCAGTAGCCATGTTCACATTTCTCCATGAATTCCCATCACTGTGGTCTTTATTGATCTTACTTTATGGTTGGGCTGACACCCAACCCTAACAAAATCTCAAAACCTTAGCTTTCCATGGAAAGGAATTGTTAAAGTAATAGAACATTGGGATAAAGTAGTCATTATAGAGAACCACAAATGAAATAAAGGGAGGAAGGGTGAGAATCAAACTCAAAAATGAAAAAATAGGGAATGGTAGGGAAGAAGACAGCACTCCAACAGCACTCACTGTTCCATGGAGGTGTCCAAGGAGATGGTAGACTCTACTTAATTGTACTCTGGTTTTCAGCTGTGTCTGCAGCATTCTCTTGCCACTCTGCCCCAGACAGGAGTCTTCAGCCCTCCTCATGGATGTCCCCAGAGGAGTGACCAAGGCAGCTTATGAATTCATATATCATGAGGTCTCACCATCCTCCTCATCCTTCAAGAACCCTGACTGCTACTAATAATCAATCTCTCATCTTTCCCTCCCCATCCTCCAAGATCTCTGCCTGCCACCCTTGGCAGCTTTGACAGTACTGCCTACGGTTTATGTCACCACGCAGACTCATTCAACAGTGCCATAGAAGGAGGTGGGTGCTATGTATTACAAGGAATTGTGTATCTGGGACCTTCTTTTGATATTTGAGGGATCAGTGTTCTTCCTTCCTTGGGTGAAGGATAATCTGACTCTGCCCTAAAGAGAAAGTGCAACACTTTCCTAAGAGAGTATTGCACCTTGTAGAAGGTTCTCTGATATGGAATAACAAAAGACCTCTCCATCCTCCCCCTTGATGTGTGTGTGACCATCAGTATTTAGACGACTGCTTGAATGTGGAGGTAGAACACATCACAAGGGTGTTGGTCATTCCAGCTCAGTGGGAGCGGACTAACAGGGGAGGTCAAATGCTCAAGGACAGACAAAGCAGAGAGATGTGTTGAACTGAATAAGAGCCATGTGGAAATGAGGACATGCACATGATGAAGTCTTCTTGGGATCTAAGAATAATGAAGACTTCCACTTAGATGCCCTTCCCCACTTCCTAGGCTGTATCTTCTGATGTCAGGAGGAAAACTGTCTCTGACTGTCCCAGAGGTGACCAGCACAGCCCCAGCCACAAACACACACACACAGAGCCATGTCATGATGCACCATGAGTCTCTGCATGGGGTCAGGGAGTAACTGGGAGACAATAAATCCTGCCATTAAGATAAGAAAGGAGCTTTAAAAACTGCTGATGTTATACAGAGAGAGTAGTTTATGGTTAGTTATAGTTAGCTTACTGGCTGAGTCATGCTCACAGAGGAATTACATGGACAGTAACCAAGCTGCATCCTTGAAAGTGTTGGGGCCACAGATATGGCAGCTGCCTGAGTTTCAGATTTTCAGCAGACATCTCACTTTCTTTTACTGCCCTGTGATTATGAAATTAATTCTGCAAATAATCATCAGAATTCATAATTCTAATGTTATCTGTTTACCTCCTAGAAAGAATGTAAATTCAATTACTCTTTATTTCTAGTTGACCTAACGCTTGAGAAGAAAAGCTGAAATCTGAATTATTAATTTAATAAATTTGCCTTTCATGTGTTATATGTATCTGAAAATACTTCAAAACATACATAGATTTTGATTTTCCACAGGAAAACTTCACTAGAATTTAGGAAATATTTTTGTAAAAAAACTTCAGTAAATCTGTAGATTTCTTACTAATTAAAAAAAAAAATCTTATTTTGTGTGTATATCACAGTAGTAATCTTTAATTTCCCTTCGGGGAATCTTTTGTCTGGGTTTGTTTTTTTTTTTTTCCTTGAAAAATGATTGCCTGATTCCAAGCAAGTGATTCTTTATATTCCTTTCAACCCTTCTATGGTCATCCTCTGTTTCCAATATAATTTGAGATAGTGAAAGGTAAAAAGAAAGCCCATTATCAACTGGCATGTCATCCAAAATGAAGATCTGGAGAAACAAGCAAAGACGTGCAATGAAGAAGTAATTACCTCCTTCTGTTTGTTTTATTGGAAGTCTCCCTCACCTATATATAGTTTTCTGCAATCATTTTAACCATAGAAGGAAGAAGACTTTGCTACAATTTTATGTCATCCTAGTCTTTAACTGACCTGTCCCTGCTTAATTACCTTCTACCTTTATTAAGTAGAATTCAAGGATTATTATTTACCCTTACCATGATGAATATACAACAAGGATTATTGTATTGCCACTCTTCCTCTTACAAATGAAAGATACAGAAAGCAAGATGATTTAGACATCTGTCTAAATCAAAACAAGGATGGCAAAAACCCAAGTAATTTTGCTCTAGGGTGTCTTTATTGCTTGAATGAGAAAGTAAGCCACAGTTATTTCTAACAAGCTTGATCTAGAGGGAAGAAAGAAAAAGAAAAGATCCTGGAAAAATCTTGGATCTCTCTGAAAGCAAACAAAATTCCATTTTATTTTATATTTATCAGGATTTTCTCAGCTCCCCTTGGCTGTCTGTTTTGCTCACTTTCTGGGGTTTTTTTCGCCCCTTTTTTGTTATTCAAGAATTAGGAATAAATAGAATCAAGAATTTTTACAATAGTTAATTTTTCAGAGTTTTAAATTAAGGTATTGTTCCACTTCTTCTTGGCTAAAACCTGAGTCCTAACATTCTTTAGGTAATTAGTGCAGACACAGACTGGGGCTCTCAGTAACTACGTGTTATTTGTGGTTTTGACTGAAGCTCACATACATTTCAAGAAAAGGAGAGAACTTCATAGAGATAATGTAAGTGCATATGAACATGCAAATGTATGGCTAGACTCAATTACAGGCTTTCCTAATTGTTTTGCTGGATCCAGGCCATAGGCTATTTCTTTCACACTTCCTTTACCTCCCAGTCTTAAAATTTTGTGTTTGATGTTACAGTAGGGAGAGTCAGAATTCTATTAAAAAAAAAAAAAAAAAAAAAAAAAGGCAGAGTAATTGTAACTTTGGGATATAAAAAGAAGAGTAATTACATGCATTACTGTGTGGCCTACAGTGATTTTTTCCATGAGTTTCAGTCAATAGTGTATATTACCAACTTGTTCTAAAATGATACATTGCAACTGCATTTGAATGAAGTTTAAAACTGAGCTTCTTTATGAAGTTAGCCTTACCAAAACCCCCAAGACTTCACAGGCATGATCTAAATGCTATAATTTATAAATAAATATTACTATAGTAATTATTATATATATATATATATATACATGATACTGATATTTTAACAAGACCTTGGAAGATTTAAACACATCTAAGTGTTCATAAGTTACAAGAAAGAAAAATAAATGCTATCTCTATGTGCAGGTAGCTTTTCAAGTTACCTGCATACAAAAAAAAATGTGGGCATTTTCTAGAAAAAAGTTAAACATTATATTTTTTATGCATAGATAATAAAAGAAATGACAAAAATATTTTTTTATTGAGATTCAGTTAAAATATATTTTACAACAAGCTGAATATACTAGGAATATATTTAGGCTTATTTATGTCACGATGATGTTCCTTTTCTTGTAGACATTTGTAGATAGAGATGATTGGTCTCTTTCATAATCCGTCTTTACCTGCTTTCCATGTCCTATAAATTAATACAACGTAAAGTCTGTGACTTCACAGCTGTAGTCCTGCATTATAAATGCATTAAAACAAAACAAATAAGCAAAAAACCCTAAACGTCATGACTGAATGAGTATAGAATATCAATTATCACAAAATTTTTGGTTAGCCTTTTATTTGATAGGGACAGACCCTAAGTCTTATAAAAAAATCTATAAGGTAGAATCTCTAATTTATCTCATCCTAAACTTAGTCATTTAACCAAATATTTAGCACATTCAAACAACCTGTGGAAAAATCTGTCTTAATGTTGTCCCTGGATGAAGTAAAGACAACTTCAGTAGCAAACATGAAAATTCTGGAGAAAAATAAATACTTCCATACGGTTTTTATTTTTAAACCAATAAAGTATATTGTTAAATTTTGTTCCACAGTAATTTAGAGATTATTATAACCCCAGTGTTCCAGGATTTCTGTACTAATATTCAAAGGTAGTATGTACAAAAATGCATGGTAAGGTTGGTTGTTTTTTTTTTTTTAATTTCACTTTCCCAGACCCGTTGCTTTCTTCAGATACCTAATACAGATGTTTATAACAACTTTCTCTCTACAAATCTGTCTGTTCATTTAATCTGAATGTAATTGCAGTCCACTTTCTGATCAACACAGAGGTGGGTTGTGTAGGATGGAAGTAGAATTTTTGCCTGCATTTTCCTCAAGTACTTCACATAATTGCTCTGAATACAGAGAAAAATTAGCCCAGTATTGTAGAGTCCAAGGTCTACATTCGTTATTATTTAAGCAATACAAACATAATATTGTGACGATAGGTGTAATAATAGAAGCTTTGTGCCTACAGTCTACAAAATCCATGAGAGAACACAGTTGCAAGTTGTATCCAAGAACCATGACACTTCAGTCTTAAACAGCCAGGAAAATTTGCATTGGAGGATAAACCCAGTGGGATATAACATTTGAGAAATGTAGCGGGGCATCAGGACAAAAAAAGCAAGACACACTGAAGTTTTGTTTGTGTTCAATGGAATAACAGGCTGAAAATGCCCATGACTTAGGAAGTAGTGTAAGGCAACACTGATACCAAGACTATTTGACTAGTGACCTACTATGAATGCCATGTGATGCAGATATTATACAAGGTGCTGTCATGTATGCATATGTCGTGTAAGATCCCAGTTGTGTTGTTTCGTAGACCATATATCTGTGGGGTAAAATTCAGTACATATGTCTTGAATTTTATCAGCTGAAGGAAAACTGAGAGAAGAAAGAAAGAAGGGAAGATGGGAGAGAAAGGAAGGGGGAAGGAAGAGGAAGGAAGGAAAGTGAAGGAGGAATGGAAAAGAAGGAGAGAAGGAAGAAAGGAAGAAATGGAAGGATGAAGGCTGGGAAAAAAGATTATGCAATTTCTCAGAGGCCTGACCATGGCATCAAAGCTTACTGCAACATAAGAACATTTTCTTGTCCACTTTGACATGTTGTAACTTCTCAAGATTTGTATAATGAGGTACTTTTTGCAATGTTCAATACTCCTTGGAAGAAATATTCCTAAAAGCAAGCAGAACACAGCTGGCAGATCTGTAAGGATGCTTTCCATAGAGCACAAGAGCTCTCAATCCCCAGGAATAAGAAATCAGGAAAGGAAGGGAAAAGACTGGTATGGTGGAGTTGAGACCTGCTGGTCAAACTAAAGAGCAAGAAGGAACTGCTCAGGCAGTGGAAGCAGTGACCGGTATCCTGGGAAGAGTAGAGGGACATTACCCAGTTGTGTAGGGATGAAGTCAGGAAGGGCAAGGTGTGGCTGAAGCTGAACTTGCCAAAAAATGCAAAGAATAGTAAGAAGGGCTACTGCAGGTATGTCAACCAGAAAAGTAAGTTCAAAGAAAGAATTCCCCCTCTGACAAGCATGACTGGCAAGCTGGTAACAACAGACAAGGAACAGGCTGAGGGACTCAACAATAATTTGCCTCAGTCTTCACTGATAACTTCTGATACCTCCCAAGTCAATGGACCACAAGACGAGGACCAGGGGGACAAAGTCCCTCCCGCTATAAGAGAAGACCAGGTCTGTGACCACCTGAGGAACCTGAACATACGCAAGTCTATGGGACCTGGTGAGATGCATCACAGAGTCCTGAGGGAATTGGCTGATGTAGTTGCCAGGCCACTCTCCACAGATATTTGATAGCTATTTGAAAAGTCCTGACAGTCAGGTGAAGTCCCTGGTGACTGGAAAAAGCGAAACATTGCACCTGGGATCCACCAACCTGTGAGCCTCACCTCTGTGCCTGGAAAAATCATAGAACAGATCCTCCTAGAAGCCATGCTAAAGCATGTGGAGGTCAGCGAAGTGATTCAAGATTGCCAGCATTGTTTCCCCAAGGGCAAGTCCTGCCTGACCAACCTAGTGGCCTTCTATGATGAAGTGACTGCACTGCTGGACAGGGAAAGAGCTATGGATGTCATCTTTCTGGACATCTGTAAAGCCTTTGACAGAGTGCCCCACAACATCCTTCTCTCTAAATTGGAGAAATCTGGATTTGATGGGTGGACTGTTCAGTGGATAACAAATTGGTTGGGTGGTCACGTCCAGAGGGTAGTGGTCAATGGCTGGATGTCCAGATGGAGATCAGTAACAACTGTTGTCCCTCGGGGCTCTGTACTGGGACCAGTGCTCTATAATACCTTCGTCAATTACATAGACAGTGGGATGGATTGAGTTCACCTTCAGCATGTTTGCAGATGACAGCAAGCTGAGTGGTGCAGTTGACACACCTGAGGGAAGGGATGCCATCCACAGGGACCTGGACAAGCTGAAGAAGTGGGCTCTTGTGCTCCTTATGAGGTTCAACAAGGCCAAGTTCAAGGTCCTGCAACTGGCTAGGGGCAATCCTCATTATCAATACAAGATGAGGGATGATGGGATTGAGAGCAGCCCTGTGGAGAAGGACTTGGAGGGTACTGGTGGATGAAAGGCTGGACATTAGCCGACAATATGCACTTGCAGTCCAGAAAGCCAAGGGTATCCTGGACTGTATTTAAAAAAAAAGTGTGGCTAACAGGTCAAGGGATGTGATTCTGCTTCTCTACTCTGCACTGGTGAGACCTCACCTGGAGTACTGCATCCAGCTCTGGAGTCCTCAGCACAAAAGGACATGAACCTGTTGGAGCAGGTGCAGAGGAGGGCCACAGAAATAATTAGAGAGATGGAGCTCCTCTGCTATGAGGACAGGCTGAGAGATTTGGGCTTGTTCAGCCTGGAGAAGAGAAGGCTCCAGGGAGACATTTCAGTACTTTAAGGGGGCATATATGAAGGATGGGGACAGTCTTTTTAGCAGGGCTTGTTGCAACACGACAAGAGGTGATGGTTTTAAACTAAAAGGGGGAGACTTAGACTAGCTAAAAGGAAGAAATTTTTGACAACAAGGGTGTTGAAACACTGGCACAGGTTGCCCAGACAGGTGGTAGATGCCCCATCCCTTGAAACATTTGTGGTTAGGTTTGATGGGTTTCTGGGCATCCTGATCTAGTTGAAGATGTCCCTGCTCACTGCAGGTGGGGTTGGACTAGGTGACATTTGAAGGTCCCTTCCAACCCAAAGCATTCTATGATTCTATGATTTTATGTAAAATATTGCCATGAGTTCTCAAAAGCAAGAAGTGGAAAAGTATGGCTAATACCTCAATTCAGAATCAGAGAATCACAGAATCATCTGATTGGAAGAGACCTTTAAGATCATCGAGTCCAACCTTTCACCGTGCACTGCCAGGGTCCCTAAACCATGCCCCTCAGCACCACATCTACACAGCTTTTAAACACCTCCAGGGATGGGGACTCCACCACCTCCCTGGAGAGCCTGTTCCAATGCTTAATGACCCTCTATGTAAAGAAGTTTTTCCTGATATCCAACCTAAATTTCCCCTGCCGCAACTTAAGGCCATTTCCTCTCATCCTGTCATTCATAACATGGGAGAAGAGACCAACCCCCACCTCCCTACAACCTCCTTTTAGGTAGTTGTAGAGAGCAATAAGGTCTCCCCTCAGCCTCCTCTTCTCCAGACTAAACATTCCCAGTTCCCTCAGCCGCCTCTCATAAGACAAGTTCTCTAAACCCTTCACTAGTTTCTTTGCCCTTCTCTGAACCCGCTCCAGCACCTCAACATCCTTCTTGAAGTGAGGGGCCCCAAACTGGACACAGTACTCAAGGTGTGGCCTCACCAGTGCTGAGTACAGGGGGACAATCACTTCCCTCCTCCTGCTGGCCACACTACTTCTGATACAAACCAGGATGCCATTGGCTTTCTTGGCCGCCTGGGCACACTGCTGGCTCATGTTCAATCAGCTGTCAACCAACACCCCCAGGTCCTTTTCTGCTGGGCAGCTTTCCAGCCACTCTTCCCCAAGCCTGTAAAGTTGCAGGGGGTTGTTGTGGCCCAAGTGCAGGACCCAGCACTTGGTCTTGTTGAATTTCATACAGTTGGCCTCAGCCCATCGATTCAGCCTGTTCTGATCCCTCTGTAGGGCCTCCTGACTCTCAGGCAGATCAACACTTCCTCCCAACTTAGTGTCATCTGCGAACTTGCTGAGGGTGCACTCAATCCCCTCATCTAGATCCTTGATAAAGATGTGGAAGAGGACAGGCCCTCATACCAAGCCCTGAGGATCACCAGTGGTGACCGGCCACCAGCTGGATTTAGTTCCATTCACCACCACTCTCTGGGCCCGGCCATCCAGCCAGTTTTTGATCCAGTGAAATGCACACCCATCCAGGCCATAGGCAGCCAGTTTCTGCAGAAGAATGTTGTGTAAAATGGTGTCAAAGGCCTTGCTAAAATCCAGGTAAACAACATCCACAGCTCTTCCCTCATCTACCAAACAGGTCACTTTGTTGTAGAAGGAGATCAGGTTGGTTAAACAGGACCTTCCCTTCATAAATCCACGTTGACTGGGTCTGATCACCTCACTATCCTGTATGTATGACTCCTGATGCCTATAGAATTAACACTTACCAAAATGGTTTTATGGAAAACAGATCTTGAGGATACTTTATGTTATGTTTATACAGTAAATTTAGACTTTGGAAAATAACATAATCTGTAAAGTGTTAAAGTATATAGAAAGCATATAAAACATAAACAGAACTGATTGACATTTCAGATGTAGATATAAATCACTACCTAGTGTTATTGTTTCTAACCGGATCAGTATCAGTTTCCGTGTATGATAGAAAACATTAAATCAATATTTGTAAATCTTTTAAAACTAGAAGAGTGAGAACAATGTTCCTGCAGGTGATACAGTTACAGCTTTTAATACAGAAGAATACAATCTCATATAACTAGGAGAAAAGAAAACTTCAAAGAGCTTTCATACTTGCAGAAGGGGCTGCTACTTGATACCATCACAATTTAAAAAGAAGTAAAATTATCACAGAAAAACCGAAGAGGGTGAGATAGCAAACAGTAAACTAGAACCCACTCTCTTCCTTCAGGGCGTTTATCTGTATGTCTCTGTTGCCAGCTGGCTGAGTTACACCAACGAGGAGACGTGTTCTTCCTAACCTGCAGTTAGGGAAACAGAAGCGAAAGGAAAAAAAAACCCAACAATTACGAGCAGTTCAAAATGGTGGCGGCCACGTGGTTGGCGGGTTCGCGGGAGCAGAGAAAAGCCGCGGCAGCTGGAAGCAAATACAATGATGCCACGTGTAAGCAGGAGCTGTGCTGAACCGTTAAGTTGTGTGTGTTAAAGAAAAGGCAGTAAAAACGGTGGCGGCAGTAGGGATGCAGCAGAGACGCAGCCATTCCTTGCGGTGTGGGGGGCAGTGGCGAGGGTCCGTCCCGTGCGGCGCTACAGATCACAGCAGCAGTAGTGATAATTCAAGCAGGTCCAGACGCCGGTGAAAGAGGTGAGGCAGGACTGGAGCTGAAGCAGAGACAAATATGGGCACCAGCACGCCAAGAGAAAGCCCCAGGCAGCCCAGAAGTGCCCAAAAGTGGCCCGAGCCAACCCCAAGCCCAGTCAAGCCTGGTACCCGCGCCGCTGTTAAAGGGATGGAGAGCCCACCAAAGTTTTCACAATGAGATGTGCGAACATAAATGGGAGGAATACATCACGATTGGTCATTTTAAAACAAACCAGTTTTCTAAACTGAACTGTTTTTTTTTTTCCTAAACCAGGACAGTATCATCATAGGCGTTGTCTATTGCAAGCTGTTGGCAGCAGGGAGCTGCAGGGCTGCTTCTACCTGGAGAGGCCAGGGCTGTCCTGTCCTGGACACAGCCTGTTCCAGTGGCTGCAACCGACCCACTACGGGGTGCAGATAAGCCCCTCAGCCAAGATTGTGGTGTCCTGGGGGAAAAAGTATTTGAGAAAGGGTAAAATGCTGCACAGGCACAAAGAATTGAAGGGAATAAATGTGTGAGAAACAGCCCTATGAATGCCAAGGTCAGAGAGGGAGGAGGGGAGGAGGTGCTCCAGACGCTGAAGCAGAGATTCCCCTGCAGCCTGCTGAGAGACCACAGTGGAGTAGGCATTTTCCTGCAGGCTGTATAGGAGTCTGAAGTGGAGTGAATTTGAGCCTAGGAAAGGAGGGAGGAAAGGTGTAGTTTTAAGTTTGTCTGTTTTTAACCACCTAAATCTATTTTAATTATCAATAAATTAAATTAATTTTCCCCAAGTTGAGTCTGGTTTGCCAACGGCAATATCTGGTAAGCAACCTGCCTGTCCTTATCTTAACCAACAAGCTTTCTCATTCCTGTTGTTCTTCCTATTTTCTGACCCTGTCCTGTTGAGAAAGGGCAGTGAGAAAGAAAAAGGGTGGACGTTTGCCCTTACCTGAGTTAAACTACCACAATCATTCACATCAATATTTTTTCTCACATGTTCTTAAAGCTCTCCAAAGATAGAGACTTGATAATCTTCCAAGCCTTCCTGTTCTATCCACACCATTAAAAGTTTTCTTAACAACTGATTTAAGTAGTTTTTTGCAAAGTTATGTTTAGTGCTATGACTTGAGCATAGCAAACAGAACCGTATTCCCTATTTGCAACACTTTGATGTACCTGAAGATGGTTATAGCTCTATTCAGTCTTATCTTCCTTAGCCTAGACTACCCCAAATATATTAATCTCTTTGCTATTTTCTAGGTCCTTCGTTCCAGGCTTTTTCTGGGGCCTGATAGTAAACTGACTCATCTATAATTCTTTGTTTTCTCTTGTGTTTTCTTGCCTCTCTGAAGTTAGGCATGACACATAGATCTATTATTTCAGTGAAACATGTTCATATGCTAGGCAGGGACCTCAAGACATTTACATGTTTTTTTCTCAGAAGTGTGTACTTGCTACAGGGTGCCCCTGCTACCTACTTACTTAAACATTATTTCAAATTAAATACTAAAACCAATCAAGCAAAAAACACACAAAATGTTTCCTTGTTCTGTCAGGAATAAAGATACAAAACATAAACAGAAAGGCTGCCTCTGAACATAATATCGTCTCTTAATAACTCAAGGAGTTGTAAAGTCTCTTGTCTGTTGCACTGTGAAGATGGTGCTCAGAATGGCACCAAGTATAGATGTATTAATATTTTTGGTATACTGAGAAAAGACAATGACAGATGAAAAAAAACCCAGATGCTTATCCTTCTTTTGAAGAAGGTAGAATTAGTGGCATGATTTTGAGTCTGCTTAACCCAAATATTATTTCTAGTTTAAATAGACAGTCACGTCTATGGATAATCACCATATCCAGACCAATCACAGTCAGAAAAATTGCAGACCAAATACTAAATAAAATTACCTTTAATGACAATAAAACAATACTAAGATATGTAGCAATACATTGTAGGATACCAGTGATCAGCTTTGCGCACCCAGTTCTGAAGCATGGCATCTGCAGAATGAGTTTTTTTCATGTAGTCTTGTGTGAACTGTAAAGACACTTCCAGCCACTCTGTGAATTATGGGCAGCTTCATTAGCTTGTTACACAATTTTATATCAGTCATTGGCCATTTGTGTCCATTGCATGGCAGATTTTGATATGTTTCTGCACTTTCAAAGCCTCTGCTTTGAACTTTCAGGGACCCTTGTTACAGGCTTGTGATTATTTACTTTTACAGACCTGTATAGGCTGCAGTAGCTCACAGTGCACAACATTGGGGTTTAATAGCATATTGCTGTATATATTTATAGCACTTTCTCAACTAATTATTGTTAATCTAACTACTGCAATTGTTGTTACAGTTTTAAATGTGGTTCATTTCAGATTATTGCACAGATTAATCACTATTTAAAGTCAGCAAAGACACACATTTTGATCTTACTTGGACTGTCCTAGAATTATCTGTCTCTCCACTTGCAACAAATATATCTACAGAAAGCAAGCTAGTAACTTGCATATCTCAGTTAAATGCATAAAATCTGATGTAGAAATCCTGTGGGTTTTATTTCATTAGCAAAAAAAAAAAAAATAAAATAAAGGAGTGAGTCAAACAGTACAAACAAATGGGGAAATAGGGAATGAAAAAATATTTGGACATCAATTCAATTTAGTTGTTCACTTTAGTTCATTGTTTCAACATCTACTATATGTATCATGAAATGGAATATCATCAATAGTATTCATTTATGAAGTAACTGTTTCTGTAAAATATTTTTTAAAGGAAAGATACATGCTACTTCTCTTACAGCTGGAAAGCACACTACTGTAATGATATCTATTTAGGTGTATTTTTAGGTATATATATGACATATCACAAGCAGTACAAAGCAGCAAAAGCATTTCCACTTCCTTCCGTCGGACCAGAAGAGAGCATGTGCTTTCTTTTCTTATTAACTCTGTACAGTTATGTTATCCAGAACAATGCTCAGTTTCATATTATACGTATAATCAGTGAAGAACTAGAAGGATTTACAGCCAAGACTTAATAATAGCATTTTGTATAACTTAAGAAGAGAGTATGACACCACAAGAGAGAACATAATGGAGGAATGGCAGGGAAAAACAGGAAAGGGAAACTTGTTTCTATAAAACTGAATCGAATGATTGTGAGTCTTCATGGAAGAGAAGTTAGAAGGTGTATCAGCTAAGAGACTGAATAAAAATGAGGAATCAGAGAAAGATGTTTTAAATTTAGCAATTAGTATTTGAAGAAAAAAGTAACTGAAAACAAAAGAAGACATAAAATAATGAAAAATAAGAGGAATGGAAGTGGCTGAAATAAAAACAGAGCCATGCTTTGCAGAAAGCCAAAAGTGAGTGTGAGGAACAACACTTATTCATGAGAGTCTAGGGTAGCCAATGAGGCTGATGAATGAGAGGTAGCTCAAATCTGACATTCTTTGTTAAACATAAACCACTGCAAGTACCAAGAACAAAAGAACTCTACCCAAGTACAATGCTGAACCTGGACTGGGAGACATACCAAAGGCTCCATTAAGTCTACAAAATACATCACTATTCATTTTTATGGAAGTGATTGAATACAGGGTGATGGATGAACAGGCAGATAGGTAGATAATACAACAAACAGAGATTGCTCATGGTTTGACTGTCATTATTCATATTTAGCAATCACAGTTGGTTTGGTGAAGACAAAGCATACCTTGCAATATATTAGCTTAATATTGATGAAATCGTGGAGTTGTAATATTTCTCTTTAGTTCTACCTGTGCTGCCATTTCACTTACAGAGTTATAAATTACACTTACTGAGAGAAAATAACACAAGTTGATATGAAAACATAAGTATTGACAACACACTGTAGTCTCACAAACTCTGACAAAGAAAATACTAAAAATCATAGTACTTCTAGAAAGAGGACAAATCCTGTAGGAAATAATAAAAGTGACATAGTCAATAAAGGTTCTGCCACTCTGAACAGCAGACTGTTTAAAATTCTCAACATTAACCAAGTTACAAATTTTTAAAAGAAAAATAGTTTGAAATCAAATCCATGGTTTATGAGCAAAAATAAAAGACAAATTTACTATTTCACAGTGGTGTGATAATAATGGCTTATGAAATCCATACAGAGAAGAAAAAAAGAAAATGAAAAAAATAGAAGATACTCTCCTTTTCTCTCTTTTTTCTTTCTTTCTTTTTTTTTTTTTCAGTTCATTACCTTAGAATAATTCTAGCTGTAATTTCAGTCATTGTTGTATTAAGGATTTTGCAAGAAAAAAATCTCTTCTCCAAAGACTTTATGACTGAAATTACATGACAGCTGAATTCTAGGAAACTGTGTCTGAAGCCTCAGAGTCACTTATCAGGACAAGAGTAACCACAGTGGAATTCTGTGTGTGTCAATGACTTGCATACTGTATATCACACTAGTATAACATGCAGGACATATCATCAGAAAATGACTGATTAACCAAAATCAGATTTCATGAAAAGGGAAGTTTTTCAATAGCATCTACAACTGCAAAAACATTAAGTGCAACAATAGAAATCATAGCACCTAACTGCTTATCTGTTCATAAAAAGGAGTGTTACTATGATGAACTATTTTACATCCACGGTGATTTTACTGGAAGTTCTTATAGGAAAGTGTATGATCTCCACCTTCTTTAATATTACAGACAACTCACGAAAAAACTGTAGGAATTAAATAACACATTCATCTAGAGATGTTTAAAAGCATTGTGGTTCGCAAATTGTATGGGAAAACATGCAGAAAGATGATTACATTTGGAAATGTAAACCTACAAAGACTGGTTCTTAGGAAAGAGAGGTGTGCAAATATGCATGAGAGATGATCAGCAGTGACTTAAAACCAACTCATTAGTGATTTGAGTACAGAAAGTAAAGCCATGGTAATGAAATTTGCTAAATATACCAGTTAGGATGCTCTGTCAATAAAAAGGAAAATGATAACAATTTTGCAGGAAGATTTGGGTGACCTGTAACACTGTAGTGATAAAAACATTAAATGTTATACTTTTAAAGACTTTTAAAAATATATAATCTGTTAAAACCACAAGCTCATCAAGAGATGGAAAGGCAAACCTATATATTTTGATTTATCTCAAAGAAGCCCACACAAATCTACCTGCATAGTACTATCATGAAAAGGGCAACTGAGATCTTGTTACATCTTACTCCAGTATTTTCAGCTGGCATATGGAGGTATTCACATCTTTACAAAAACAGTAATGAAGTAAGAAACTCTATTGACATATATTCTGTAAAGTTCTGCTTATTCTAATGCAGGAAAAATGAAGTTGGACAAGGCACAAAGGAGTGAAGACAAGACTATAAACTTTCTTTTTCTAGTCTAGCAAAATACAGTGTGAGAAGAAATATATTTTGTTTCCTAAGTAGAGTTTGAAATACTTCTGTAATTGAGCTCCCGTGAATGTCCTGTAGAGCCAAAAACCTAGCTTGTGAAACAACATGACTAATTGTAAAATGAATCAGGGAATGGTTTAGGTTGAAAGTGATTTCTGGAGATCATCAGGTCCCAAAACCCTGCTCAGGTAGGGACATCTAGAGCCAGTTTCCCAGGACTATGTCCAGACAACTTTTGAACAACTCCAAGAATGGAAAACTCCACAACTTCTCTGGGCAACCTGTGCCTCACAATGAAAACATATTTCCAGATGTTCAAATGAAACTTCCTATGTTTCTATTTGTGCCCATTGCATCTGGTTCTGTCACTGGGCACAGTGGCCAGCTGTGTCGTCTTTGCACCCTCCTTCGGGTATTTATATATAGTGATGAGAACCAACCCCCAAGCCTTCTATTCTCTAGGTTCAGCTTTCTCAGTCTTTCCTTGTAGAAGAGATGCTCCAGTTTGTTAATAATTTTAGTAGCCCTTTGCTGGACTCTTTCCAGTATGTCCATGTCTCTCTAATACCGGGGAGCCCAGAACTGGACACAGTAGTCCAGGTGTGGCTTCAGTACCATTGTTGAGTAGAGGGGAAGCGTCATTTCCCTCAACCTGCTGACAACACTCCTCTGAGCCTAGGATAACATTAGCTTTTGTGGCAAAAGGAACATTGCTGGTGCGTGTTCAACTTGGTGTCCACCAGGACTCCCAGGTTCTTTTCTGCAAAGCTGCTTTCCAGTTGGAGCCTTCATCAAGTACTAGTGCTTGGGCTTATTCATCACCAGATGAAGGACTTGGCACTTCTGTTTCCTGAACTTCATAAGATTAATGTCAATCCATTTCTCCAGCCTGTTGAGGTTCCCCTAGATGGCAGCAAGTCCCGCTGGTGTATCAGCCACTCTGCCCAGTTTTGTGTCACCAGCAAACTTGCTGAGGGTTCACTCTGCTCCATCAGCCGGATCATTAATGAAGATGTTAAACAGGACTGGACCAACTATTGACCCCTGGGGTACACAACTAGTTACTGGCCTTCCACCTTCTGGGCCTGGTTGTTCATCCAATTTTTAATTCATCTCACTGTCTGCTCATCCAGCCCATACTTCATCAACATTCTCATGAGGATCTTGTGGGAGATGATGCCAAAAGCCTTGCTAATGTCAAGGTAAACAATATACACATCTTCCCCCTCATCTACCAAGCTGGTCATTTCATTATAGAAGATTGTCAGGCTGGTCAAGCATGACTTCCCCTTTGTGAATCCATGTTGACTACTCCTGATCATATCTGTCCTTCATGTGCCTTGAAACGGTTTCCAGGAACATCTGCTCCATCACTTTCATAGCAATTGAGATGAGGATGGCCTGCCAGTAGCTTCCCAGGTCTTCCTTCTTAATCTTCTTGAAGATAGAAGTGACATTTTATTTCTTTTAGTCTTCAGGTACCTCTCACAATTGCCATGATCCTTCCAAGTTTATTGAGAGTGGCCTTGAAATGACATCAGGCAGCACCCAACAGTTATGGGAGCATCTAATCAGGACCTGTTCAGTTTGTTCAGTTGCTTCTGTTTGTTCAGTTTGCTTAAATATTCCTTCACTTGACCCTCTTCCACCTTTCTCCTTACTTTTGCCCTGCCCTCTGGAGCCTGGAATTTCTGAAAGGTGTTCTTGTTAGTAAACATAGGTGAACAGAACAATCAGTACCTCAAATTTTTCCATGTCCACTGTCACCATGTCCCCTGCCCCATTCAGCAGTGGGCCCACATTTTCCCTACTCCTCTTTTTGTCACCTATGTACTTACAGAAGCCCTTTTTGTTGCCTTTGACATCTCTGACCAGATTAAATTACATTTGGGCCTTAGCTTTCCTAACTGTGTCTCTGTGCTGGGACAGTGTCTCTTTATTTCTCCCAGATTCCCTGTCCCTGCTTCCACCCTCTTTATCCTCCCTTTTTAAGTTTGCGTTTTGCCAGGAGCTCCTTGTTCACCCACACAGGCCTCTTGGCATTTTTGCCTGACTTCCTACTGATTGGGATGGACCACTCTTGAATGTGGAAGAGACGATGCTTGAATTTCAACCAGCTTTCCTGGGCCTCTCTTCTCTCCAGGGACTTATTCCATGGGTCTCTTCCAAGCAGATCCTTGAAGAGGCCAGAGTCTGCTCTCCTCAAGTCCACTGTTCTGATCTTGCTTTTTTCCCCTCCTCTCTCTTCTCAGGTCCTGAATGTCATCATTTCAAGGTCCCTGAAGCTAAGCCTGCATTCAACCTTCAAATCCCCAATAAGCATTATCCTTTTTTGTGCGTATGAGGTCCACCAGAACAGTTCTCCTCATTAGCCCCTCTATGACCTGGATCAGGAATTTTTCAATAATAATCCCCAAGAATCTCTTGGATTCTTTATTTCCTGCTATGTTGTTCCTTCAGCAGGTATTTGTCTGGATGAATTTTCCCATGAGGACAAGGTCCTGCGAATGTGATACTGCTTCTAGCCATCTAGAGAAGGCACCATTCACTTGTTCTTTCTGGTCAGGCAGCCTATATCAGACACACACTGTAGTCACCCATAGCACTCTGCTCTTTCATCCTATAAACTCTCACTCAGCTTATCATCCATACCTAGGTGAAGCAACATGCATTCCAGCTTTTTTCTCACATAGAGAGCAACTCCTTATTGTTTTCTTCCCTGCCCTTCCTAAAAAGCCTGTATTCCTCCATTGAAGCACATTATGTGAGTCATCCCACCAAGCCTCTGTGATGCCAACAATATCATAGTCCTACAACAGCACACAGATCTCCAGTTCTTCATGGAACGGAGATTCCTCATTCCCCAATCATTCCCCATGCTGTGTGCACTTGTGCAGGGGAACTTCAGAGAAAGACCCTAATGTGCTGATTTCCCCAAAACGGTCTGTGCTTTTTTTTCCACAGCAGTGCTTTGTAGGCATTTCCTTGCTTTCATGCAAATGCTGGAGGTGATTGAGCTTAAGGCATGTTTCATTGTATTTTTGTTCCCTTTCATTCACATCACTTCAGGCACTTGTCAGCCCTGTCTATCACTCCCCCACAGGGTTGCTGATAACTCTCTCCCTCCAACATGTGTTTGTAGTTTCAAGCCCTCCTTACCAAGTCAGCCATCCTACTGGCAATAATACCTTTTCCCTGCCTATTCAAATGGATCTCATCTCTCCCAAAATGTAGCTTGTTCATTGTTATAAATGTGAATATGCAACGTGATGCTTTTAAGAGGGCATGGGACTCCACATTCCAAGAAGTTCTTTTAGTTTATGTATTACTGCAAAGCAACTCTAGCCCATATTTATCAACAGAAGGTTGTTAATTGCTTGCATTTGTGGCAAATAAACAACCAGAAAAGACTGACTCATTCTGACTTGATTTTTTATTTAGTTTAGGACCTCCAATGCAAATTTGTGCCACTAAATAACATTATATTTTCAGTATAATGTGATCCTATTGGTACTGTACTGTTGTCAATTCATCTCACTCAATATCATTTCCACATGAGTGCTCAGTGAATACTAATTGGGAAAAGGAAGTCTGAAAGGAAGTCTAAGATGATTGGAGAGAGAAATTCTGAAAAAGAAGACTAAATTATACAACTAAATAGTCTCTGCTGTAGAAGAAAACAAGGAGTTTCTAAGAACTTCTTGATGTTGTAGAATGAACTAAGGATTATTTAAGAGTTTATTAATCTGTATTAAAGCAGCACAAATTGAATGAAGATCCTAAGTTAAAATATAAAAGAAAGAAATTAATAATAACAGAAGATTAACATGACAATCTAGTTGCTATGATAACCATAAGATGTAAAAGGCAACCGTGTCACTTCTGACTTGTATACAGTAGAAAAATAAAGTTAGTATTTCCTGGCAGGCGAGACATTGTACCATATCCTTAAGTTGTAATGAGGTTAATTATCTCTTTAAAAACCTTCTCACCAAGCTATCTATCATCTGCTATATGCCAAAGAAAATAACATACCAGCAGCACAAACGATAACGAGGTAAATATTTTCTTAATGAGAACATGTTATTTCACTTGGCTTCATCCCCACAAACTAATCTTGCTCTGGCTTTCTTCACACAGTAGATCAGACTTAGAAAACCAACTGTAAATCTCGTCATCAACATCCAGGTGGAAATGGTAGCTCTTGCATTTGCTTAGCTAACTTGATTGCAGTATATATGTTACTAAACTTTTCCAGAAGAATTAAAAAAATATATCTTTAAAATAAAAATGGCACCAGTCCACAAACACTTTATTCCACAAAAAAATAGATAGTTTGGATAGTCTGGTCTACGTTTCACTGTCACAAATCTTGTGAATTTTACTGATTCTGAATAAAATAAGGTTTTTTCTTTTTTTCTTTCCACCCTCCCACCCCACCCCACCCCCCCCACCCCACCCCCCCCACACCAAAGCTCTGCAGTGCCAGACTTCCATCAGAATATCCTAAATCTCAAACTATTTCCTATTTCAGATGGACTTTCCAGGAATATTTTTACAGGGACATTCTTAATTCAATATGGGGGGATTCAGTTTTGTGACTTCTTCATGAGAAATTAGTCTCATTTTTGTAGCCATTGTAATTTGTAGCCCTAGTGATTTATGATACTATTTTGTAGTCCATTGGTATGATAAATACCATAAAAATATTTTATAATCTTCCCTGCAGTCACATTGAATGCGGTCTTTTGTCCATGTGATTGAAAAAGCTTTTGCTTGAAGGCCTTGGCAATAGAGGTTCTCTGACTCAGCTAATTATCCTTACCCTTTAGTTTTCCATATTGTGGTGATATCGCTGCCACTCCACTAAAGATTTATGTTGAGTGTGGCCATGTAATGTTTCATCAGCCCTCTTTGCAACCATTTATGTATATATTACCTGGCCAATGAAAATAGGTTTGAGCAATCTATTATCTGACATACAGATGCCTGGACCAGTATATTTGTGCTTAAAGAGCATACAGCTTTGCTGCTGATCTCAATGTTCAAAACTATATTCTGTCACTTTATATCAGAACAATCATTCATACAGACTCACGTGGAAAACATTGAGATGTTTGTTCTGATGACTGCAAGTTTCTTAACTTCTGCAGGTTACATAAAATAGTTTTGAGAAATGAATACAACAAACTTTCATTCAAAATATTTTTTTCTCCTTAATATAGAGATGAGTTTTTAGTGTCCCAAATCAGAACTTGAATTCATCTGTATTGTCATCCATGTATATTTTGTCAGTTTTATTGTCAACCTACTGGAATTCTCTTACAGATTTTACAGTTATTCAATGGCGGTGCACAGGTCTAACTGACTTTTCAGCATCTTCTAACTTGTCAGTGTTGTGTAGCTGGATAAGGACCTTAATTTCCTTTATGTTGATGTTCAGGCTTAATTGTTTTTTCTTGTGATCAAAAGAGTTGATGATATGTGACATAGTTCCTAATATGAGCATAATCATTAGCAGAGAACAGCCTACAGTACAGCCATTATATAAATTTTTATTTAGCACAAAATTTCTCTAATGTATATTCTGACAAATACAGATCCCTTTACACCAAGTGCAGCCTGCAGATTGTGGTATAGAACAAGCTATTACATTATAACTTTTTTTTTGTCACTAAGAGACCTAAGAAGTCCGATTTAAACAAGGAGCTGTGCCCTTACCCATTCTGAAATAAAAGAAATATTTTTGAAAACTTCTCTGCATAATGAAATTTTTCATAAAACCTTCAGAGAACACGATAACTGATAGAACTGAAGGTTTTAGATTGACTACAAATAACATTTTTTGATAAATTTCCCTATAAAAATTGTAGCAGTTTGGTAGGGAGAGAAGCACCACACAGTCACTCACTCACTGCCCCCTGGAGGGATGGGGGAGACGATCAAAAAGCTAAAAGTGAGAAGACTCATGGGTTGAGATAAAGACAGTTTAATAGATAAAACTAAAGCTAAACACTCAAGCAAAGCAAAATAAGGAATTCATTCACTACTTCCTATCGGCAAGCAGGTGTTCAGCCATCTCCAGGAAAGCAGGGCTCCATCACGCATAACAGTTACATGGGAAGAGAATAAAATGCCATCACCCTGAACGTCCCTCCTTCCTCCTTAATATCCCAGCTTTCTGCTGCTGAGCATGATGTCATATGATACGGGAGGACAAAGGTATATCAGTTGAGGTCAGCTGTCCTGGTTGTGTCTCCTCCCAACTTTTTGTGCACTCCCAGCATACTTGCTTGCAGGGCAGTGTGAGAAGTAGAAAAGGCCTTGATGCTGTTCAAGCATTGCTCAGCAATAACTAAAATATCATTGTATTATCAATTTTGTTTTCATCACAAATCCAAAACACAGTACCATACCAACTACTATGAAGAAAAGTAACTCTATCCAGGCCAAAACCAGTACAGTCAGAAGCTGAGCAGATTTGCTAAAAGTTTAGCAACATCAGTGCTGTCACCCATAATTCTCCTTATAATATTTTACTACTCAGAGACCCAAGAAGTCATTATCAAACTTGAGAGATCATATTTCTCTTTGTAGAGATGAACATCACTTTTTCATGTGAAATAATCGTCTTTACATGAAGTTTGTCAAACGCACAGTCTTTCTGACTCAGTAGTGTTTCCTATATTTCTGTATTTTGGTGGGAATACCATAAGTTTCTGTTGAATGGCTCTATTCCAGCTGTTCAGTAGTTTTAAGCATATCACAAAGGTGGTACTGCTACTATCTTCTTCTTGACGTGAAGCTTAAGTTTCATTTAGCATTTTGTCACAAATGATAGATGAATGATTTAATGGTGTTGAACTATTCAATTTGGACCAGTGATTCAGGATTTCTCTTCCATCAGTGGACAGAATTTGATTATCTCCAATGAAAAGTTGTGCAATAGCACCATCATACGGGCATATATAATTTAAAGCCACTGTAGAGGTGTTTGATGTGATACCATTTTGCAATTTGTTGATGTTTATACTTCTGTTCATTAGCATTTTAAAAATTTCATTTATAGTAAACAGCTTTCTTTTTTGCTGGTTTTTATATTGTACTCCATTTTTGTGCCATATTTATACTTTTACAGTGTTCTGATGAAATTAAAACCAAAAAACCAACATGACTCACATTTGTCTTTGACAAAGCAAAGAACCTCTTCTGAGGTAGTGCATGCTGCCTGACTGCCATCCTGATTGACAAAAATCAAAGAAACATAACATTAAATTAATCCTAGTATCATCTACTCCAACCCTATTCTTCGGTGCAAGATCAGCTATACCTGTAACTTTTCTTATATGAAAAAGCATTTTCTTTCCTTAGGCTACGACAAGATAACTACCATATAATTCCTAGTCAGTATGCCCCTTGTCTTTTTTCTAGCACTTCCTATCATGACGTCATTTTTTACTAGGAGATGCTGGTCTGTTATGACCCCAGAAGAAAGGAGCTCAGACTGTGTAAAGTCTCATGCTAAATGATACTTTATAATTATTTCTATCAGGGCTAGCAAAATAAAGAAAGAGAGAATAGTATAGGTAATCTTATATGCCTATAGATTCTGGTAATTCCGAATTGTGAAGCATTGAATGGTCCTCCAAGGTGTGTGCAGTGCTCCATGCTGACCCCGTCTATGGAAAGCTTTACTCCACTTTGGTCATTTGAGCTATTAGAGGACTTTCTTAGAAGGAAAATCTTTAAATTTTTCTTGTACTTGAAAATTGTCACCACATTATCCCTGAGTCTTTTATTTATTTAAGCTGAAATCCAGTTCATTCAGATTGTCTTTGTAAATCGTATTTATCAAACTTTTGAAACTTCTTGTTCTTTAATCAGGACTTTCTGTAATGATTCACTTTTATTTTCCCCACTGTTTTTTAAACTCTACCAGTAATCTAACTGAGATAGAACCAGATTATATTTTCTTCAACTATTTATGGAAAGCAATGTCAAATGCAGTATTAAATTTAATACAAATGTTAGTATAAGACTTGTTGTCCTTCATAAACCTAAACTGGTTTGATTAGATGTGTAGCTTACAACTCCACATTGTCTTTGTTTGTTATTACATGCTATCTTTAGTGTCTTTATTAATGATGACCACCTGAAACTCAGTAGGATATTGTTTTTATTTTCTTCCCTAAAACTATGGTTATCTAGGTCTTTAAATAGGAAGTCAAGGGTTTGCAATTTTATGCCATCAACTTCATGACATTGTAAAGATTTTGTTTTCTGACCTCCTATGTTCTTTCATTGTAGGGAAGGTATTCCCTTAATAGAAGCAAAATAACCAGTTGGCTCTTTGTAACACCAACAGCTGGTCTACCAGTTCCTCAGGTATAGAACTCCTTTGTTAGTAATCATGTACTGTTCTTTTTCTTCCTCCAGTTTGCCCACTCAGGCAGCTTCAAACTCCCAGTGAGATTTTCTGGCCAAGCATTTTTAAATTCGAACTATGACATCTCTCATGTCACTTTTTCTATTTTCTTGCACTGCAGGAGCTAATATAGTCAAGAAAAAAAGGACTTTAGAAAATATTCAAATTATATGATCATAGCAAGAAAAAATTACATAATCCCATTCCACTTTTCCTATTTGTGGCTGTTAATGATCTATTGACACAGCTAATTGAAAAGAGTGGGTAGTAAATGGAAATTGTTTGTCTGAATATGGTCAATTAGTATAATTTTTTTGTTTGATAATACAAATTGCAGAAAACTCTACCAATTTGGGTTATTTCAAACCTGTCATGTACGTCTATTCCTCAGAACTGCAACAGTGCTGCATAGGGAGAAGAGCAGCTCATGAGCCTTTAGGCTTTATAAAGTATAACTGCTATCTTAATTTCTACCCAAAATCCAGCAAGCACCTACATCCTGTTAGACTGGGTCTAGAGGAGGGTCACAAAAATGATCAGAAGGATGGAAAACCTCTCCTGTGAAGAAAAGCTGAGGGCATCGGGGTTGTTCAGTCTGAAGAAGAGAAGGCTCCAGGGAGACCTTGTTGTGGCCTTTCAATACTTAAGGAGGGCTTATAAGAAAGCTGGAGACAGTCTTTTTAACATGGCCTGTTGCAACAGGACAAGGGGTTTTAAACTAAAAAAAGGCAGATTCAGACTAGATAAAATGAATAAATTTTTTACAGTGATGGTGGTGAAAGACTGGCACAGGTTGCTGAGAGAGGTGGTGGATGCCCCATCCCTGGAAATATTCAAGGTCAGATTGGAGAAGGCTTTGAGTAACTCAGGTTGAAGATATCCCTGTTCGCTGCAAGGGAGTTGGACTAGGTGACCTTTAAAGGTCCTTTCCAGCCCAAACTGTTCTATGATTTTATCACTTCAAATTAGAAACTACAGAGAGCAGAAAGCATTTCATGGGTTCCAGAAAATACCTTTTTATTTATACAGAAAATATTTCCATTTCTACAAGTAATTTTTGCAACAGCAAGAAATTACAGATTCACATTTTGATTGTGGATTTGTGAAAGCATGAAACTCTATTCTAAATACTGTTATGTAGCCAGTTATTTCATAGATAAGTATTGTTATCTAATTGTAGACTCTGCACATTTCTTTGGATTGCATCCTACTATTCAGAAATATTTTGAAATCCATATTCCATAGCATAAAGCAAAAATGTGTCCGCAACACAGTTTAATAATTTGTCATTGCAGACTTTCATTTGTATCAAACTCATTTTTCAGTGTGATCAACATAATTTTGTGGTTTTATTTTAGTGATAATTTACAAAAAACCTGAAAAACCAAGTCAAATAGCATTCTGTAAATGAATACACATTTAGAACTGCAAGAAATATGTCTTGAATGGACTGAATTGCAGCTGCAAGATAAGCATGTCTTTATTGGATAAGAGGAACAAATGGCTTAAGCTTATATTTAGTTTTATGCAAAGGAAGTAGCCAAACCACATCGATTTCTGTACTTGAGTTTTAAATGCGTTTTTGTACTTTATGATTGCATTATTTATAACAAATTAAACTTGATCTAATTATATCCATTTACTAATCATTAATTCTTTTTTATAACAATGAAGTTCCTCAGTACAGTGATCTCTTCTGTTCACCAATAGTATTAGATCACTGTAAGTGCATTTCTATATAAAGATACTTTCTGAATATTTGTGTTTTAAACATAAGACAAAATTCTGTGAACCAGTCAGACAAGCATTCTGCAGTAAGTTTTTGTGAAAATAATGTGATTTTTTCCACAGCAAGTGAATCTATTTCAGTTTTGTTAAAATTAACTGTGATTGCCCATAACTGCTGCTCCTCATGATGTGAAATGAATTCTTTGTGTCTGATATGCAAACATTCTCTAATTGTGTATAGCTGGTCGAACCTTAGGGGGAATTTAGAAAGGCCCCTACTTTTTGTATCTTCACTGAACAAGGCTATAGTAGCCTTGGAGAGTAAAAAAATATATAAGCTGATGTCCTTAGTATATGTTACTTCAATTAGAAGTGAATAAATGTCATTTAACTCTGTTACCTCAATTACACCGCTGAAGACAGGCAATGAACACATCACTCTGGGGTAGCTCAAACCTAAATATGCCATCTGCATGTTAGATAAATATGGAATATCTAAATCATGATGTCTATACAGTGTGGGTGCTTTGATGATTAGGTGGTAGCTTTTAAAGGATATTTCATCACAATTTTCTATGTTTTGCCCAACATAGAAGTTTTCGTGAGCTCTAGGCTGCAGTCTTTTCTTTCCCTCCATATCCACAAACTGAGTGTTCCATGCTTAGACTTGTCACTCCTTTGAGTTGCCCATGAAAGGTCTGATCACCGTAATTTGAAGTGTTTCATTACCATATGTTGATATAGAATGTAGGTGTGCACTCATCATTTGATTTGTCCAAAAGAAATCTATTTCACTGCAGGAATTAAGAGATTAATAAGTCTTCAGTACAAAACCCTATAGATTCACAGTTTCTTACTCTTATTATTGGCCTTTAAAACCAGCAGGTACTCTCAATTCAATTAATTTTGTAGAAGATCACTTAGCAGGGACCATTTTATCAACACTTGACAATAAAGAATGCTTATATCAGTAGTGTTTTCTGTTGTTATTGCTTTATAAGAAGAAAACATACAAACTGTTCCTGAATCCAGTTTTATTCAAAATACAGAAAGCCTTAATATACTGTGATAAACTGTATACATAAACAGAAACTTGTGTGCATGCCTATTAACAAAAGAAATCATATGTGGAGTTCAGCCCTGTAGAGAAAGTGTATGCTATGTGAGGAATAAAGTTTTTTTAAATGATGGAAAGCACTGCAAACACAGAGAAGTTAGAAATATAAAGTAAATTGTATATGTTTGCTATTGAGATTGATTAATTGTAAGTATTTTCCTTTTGGTTTATGGATATCCTTGCAAAATGTAAACTTAGTTTTATTCTCATAGTAAGTTGAACACTAAGATCTGAAAAAAAAATGAATTCTGTACATGTTTTATTCATTTAACATGTATTGTACTCTTGCAATTCTATTCAATACAGTTAAATTCATTTTTCTAAACTCTGTTAATGGGGGGAAACATTGCTAGTTTTCCTATATTTGAATCTCCTTTGGTTTTATATGAACTCACTCTAGAGAATAATATCTTTACTTTGCTGCTAGCATCTGTTATTTTTCTTTTACTTAAGTCCTTAGTGCTTACTGGTCAGCTTGTGGTAGTTTGTTTGAATGTAAAGCCAGAGTGTACACAGGCAGTAATTTGAAATTCCTCTTGACATTAAGCATGGCTATAGGAGCATATCAATCTCTAGTCAAGAGAACTGCATTGCGTCTTCGTCTCCTTTTGTTACTATGACTTATTTCTTCCCTCTGGCTTTTCAGCTTTCTCCCAAGTTAATGGGTTCTCAACTCTGAGATACCTGATATCTTGTCTTGTCATTAATCACTCTGAAGTTAACAGATAGTACACCTTTCAGCACTATTCTGACTTTAACTTTGCCCACTTAGTAATGAATCAAGGTCATGAAAGTATAAGATGGTGCCATTTGAAAGAAAAGCCTCTTTTCTTTTTGTATCACTCAATCTTTTAAGAAAATAATTTGATATTGTTTCAAAAGAATGGCAGCTTGAATGTAATTTATGTGTTATAAAAGCTAATTGCACATACAAGTGGACAGATCAGCATTTCCTGTAAGTAAATTTGAATGAAAGCAATTCAATTTATTGTTTCTAGAAATGTATGGTGTTAAAGAAGCATTGTATAATTCAAGAATGTAATACACCCAGGTCTTTTACCATGCCATTTCAATTTACAATTTTCATATTTTGTCCATTACTATGTAGACAAATTATTGGTCTGTACATTCATGATTATACATTTCCTTTATGTACAGTAGTTTAGTTCAGGAACTCCGAATAAAGAAGTTTAAATAGCTTGCAAATAACTTTTAACCCATAGTTCTTCTGGAAACCATCTTGGACATTGGTGGTCTTGTTCGCAAAATAGGCAGGATGTCCAATGCAGGGCAGAGAATGATTTTTTGATTGATTATTCATTTTCCTCTACAGAAAAATTCTAAACAAGTCATTAACACAGATCTTTTATCACTCTTCAGGGCGTGCGAGTCGGACCCTGGGAGTTTTGATATATTTCAAAGAGTTCAGTTCATGTTTTAGCTTTGACTCACAATGATTTATAAATACAATAGGCCAGTGTTCTGAGAATGTATATCCCTCAAAAGCCTTCCAGCACACTGACAATAATCACACAAAAGCAACTACAGCTTATGTGCTAGAGTCCACTAACCAAAACATATAAAGCATATTCACATTAAAAGAAAGGTTTCAAAATTTTATCTAGTAAAAAGCAGTCAAAAACCAATATATTAAATATTAATAAATATAAGCTTCAAATCACAATTATATGCCTCCAAATGCGTAAATGGATTGTAACACACTATATACTTCATTACCAGACTGCATCAATAGCTATAACCCTTTCACAGCTTTGCCTAACAGATCTTTAAAAGCAGCTTCTGTGCACAGGTGCACACATTTAGACAGATTCAGAGAATGTCCTTTTAAAAAGGATATAAGCTAATTAATAATAATAGTAGTAATAATAAACCTAAACCATGACTCAAGATCCGCGGTACTTTCATAGTATTTTGTAGGAATATTCAAAGTATTTGATGATACTATGCAATAAGACAGAAAATTAAGAATATAAGGCTGTATATTCACAGACCAGGTAGAAAAGAAAGAGGACTGTAAATGACTCACTGAAAGCAATAGCATCATTTTACAATAAAAAAAAAGAAGCAGTATTCAATCACGGCATCCACCCATTAGAACACTTAAAACAGGTAGGTAGCAAAAAGAATCACTGTTGTTTGTTGGTCTCAGTTGATGTGTACCTTTTAAAAAAAGAAAAGTCAAAAGAATATTACTTTTTCCCTAGTGAACCACTGAGCAGACTTAGGGAAGAAGGCTCCACATGGCAGTGTACGAAACAGGACAAAAAGGCAATGTGAAAAGAGACCGCAGCTTATGAAGAAGACTGCTGGAGAGGAGTAAGGATGAGACAGCCAGGAGTTAGTGGTGTTGTAAAGATCTTCCTATGAATTAGGATTACGGTGCAGGTAGCCAAGAAACCAAGCCTAGAAATAAGAACTAATCTACAGAGACAGCAGGGAAGAGGAAAAACCTATGTATTAATTCATTTTATTCTAGCTGGCTGCATCACTCTGAGTTCTTTTTGTTTAAAAAACGTAATTATTCTGTCTCATACTCTAATAAAATACAACATTTTCTATTTTTATTTAAAAGCCTTTCAGGTGTTATTTAGGAACTCACAATAAAGAAGATGTCTGCCTCAAAGTGCGCATCTTGGTGACCTGTACCGGTGTATTTATATGCCACTGAAAAAAATAGAATTTAAATACATGCCTGTGTAATTGGCAGCAATTTTATTCCCTTGCTAAATTATAGAATCATAGAATACTTTAGGTTGCAAAAGATTTTTAAGATCATCAAGTCCAACTGTTAACTTAACATTGCCAAGTCCACCACTAAACCATGTCCTTGAGCATCATGTCCACATGTGTTTTATACACCTTCAGGGATAGTGACTCAACCATTTCCCTGGGCAGTCTGTTCCAATGTTTGACAACAGTTTTGGTGCAGAAATTTTTCCTAATGTCCAATCTAAATCTTCCCCAGCACAACTTGAGGCCATTTCCTCTTGTCCTATAGCTTGCTACCCACCTTGCTACAACCTCCTTTCAGGTCGTCATAGTGAGCAATAAGGTAGTGAGTGAGGGTCTCAAAACTGAACAAAATATTCAAGATGCGGCCTCAAATCAATTCCAAAGACAATTCTAAAAAATTCCAACTCATTAATATCTCCTTCAACTTAATTCATAACTTCATCCATCCAGATGGTTTTCCATTTCTTTGAGGAAATGTGAAAGAAATCAAGATTTAACTGAGCCAAAACCAGCTACACCAAAATCAAAACAAATATGGAAGGAAAAAAAATAAAGCAAAGCAAACCAAATCAAATGAAACAAACAGAAACCAACACTGCAAATTATAGTAATAAAAAAACTCAATTTACTTTAAGAGGTAATTTGATATTTGTTCTTGCGGTCAAATTAGCCAAAAAGGTACTCTACATTATAACATTACTTCATAGCAAAGAAATTTGCAGATACATAGTATAACCCAAATTCAGGAAACTTGAGCAATACAACAACTTCTACCGGAAACAATACTTAGTGAAAAGGTGAAAATGGACTATGGGAAGTAAATGCTTAGTCACATTACAGCACAGTTGTATACAATTCTCCAAATAGTTATTGTGGCTTAACCCCTGCTGGCAACTTAGCACCACACAGCCGCTTGCTCACTTCCCCCTGGTGAGATGGTGGAGAGTCAGAAGAGTAAAGCAGAAAAACCTCATAGTTTGAGATAATGACAGTTTAATAAGTGAAGCAGAAGCCACACACGCAAGCAAAGCAAAACAATGAATTCATTCACTGCTTCCCATTGGCAGGCAGGCATTCAGCTGTCTCCAGGAAAGCAGGACTCCATCATGTGTTGCAGTTACTTGGGAAGATAAACAGCAGAACTCCAAATGTCACCCCCACTTCTTTCTTCCCAACAGCTCTTCTCACTGAGTGCAATGTCATATAGTATGGGATATTCTTTTGGTCACTTGGGGTCAGCTGTCCTGGCTGCGTACCCTCCCAACTTCTCATACACTTTCAGACTACTCGCTGGGGAGATGTTGTGAGAAGCATATGAGACCTGGACTCTGTAAGCACTGCTCTGCAATAGCTAAAACACTGATGCGTTATCAACATTGTTTGCAGCGCAAACCCAAACTGTAGCCTCATACAAGCTACTTTGAAGAAAATTAACTCTATCCCAGCCAAAACTAGTACTAAAAAATAAGAATAGTATATTTATAAGTAAGTAAAACTCAAGGCAATGAAAATAGAATTTGAAAATATGGCAGAATGAAGAGAAAGGGTTAAAAAACTCAACCTTCTGGCTTATTGGATCAGATGGGATTTGAGGATGGATAAAACTTTACAAGATGCTTTAGCATATCTTGTAAATCAGTGCTCTGAATAAAATGACAACAGAACATTTTTCCATATCGGGATGAGTATCATCAACAAGATACAGATTTGGATAGGAAGGCAATAGGTTGATGAATAATCTGAAGTGCTTTCTAAAGTGGCTGTCATAAGTCCTTCGGTATATATACATGAGACTGCCTTTTTCTCTGCCAGTCAGAGGGTGAATATGCTACTGATTAGCTCGCTGGCACTATCTTGCACCTGTGAGAGCGTAGTGTGCTAAATATGTGATTTTTGCTCTTAACAGTGGATGCCTTCTGCAGGCTGTGTGCTGACCTGGCAGTGTCAAGGCTCAGCCTCACCTTGTCCTGAGCTGGGTTTCGTGTCTGCTGCCTTCCCTTGCTCCAGCTTCAGCTCTGAGGATAGCCCCTCTGAGGAAGGAGGGAACACCACCCATCGCACCTCCCACAGTCAGGAGTGGGATGGACAAATAATTGCCCTTTTAGTGCATGGGCTGTGGGGCATCTGAGTGGCGAGGCTTCAGCTGGCAGCCTGGGATAATGAAGTGGTCTGAGAGTGGAAAATATATTTAAAAAAAAAATTTAGAACACACAAACAAACAAATGTGGGGTACAGTGGGGCTCCATGTAGCTCCTCTTGGCTCGACTCAGCAGTGCGCGTCTCTGAGTGACAGTGATGAGCAGTGCATTGTATATAACTCATTTTGCTATTGTTATTACTATTGTTTCCTCTCTCTTTGTGTTGTTCTGGTAAACTATCCTTATATTAACTCACTCGATTTTGCCTTTCATTGTTCTCCCCTGCCCCAGGGGGTAGGAGTGAGAGAGCATTTGCCTCGTGTTTAGTTGGCAGCTGGGTTCAAACCAGGACAGGGACCTACAGAAAAGGTTGGAAGGGACTCTTTATCAGGGAGTGTAGTGATAGGATGAGGTGTATTGGTTTTAAACTGAAAAAGGATAGATTTTGTTTAGATGCGAGGAAGAAATTTTCTACTGTGAAGGTGGTGAGGCACTGGAACAGGTTGCCCAGAGAGTTTGTGGGTGGAAGTGTGGGTAGAAGTGTTCAAGGCCAGGTTGGATGGGACTTTGACCAAGCTGGTCTAATAGAGGGTGTCCCTGCCCATGGCATGGGGATTGGCACTAGATGATCTTTAAAGTTTCTTCCAACCAAAACCATTTTATGATACTATGATTCCCTAAACTCTAGACAACAAAGCCGTATTCATTCACATCTTATCCCTATTCCCTCTTGCTCAGTAAATAGCTAAATAATTTTTCCTAAGAGAGTTCTAAAAGTAATACTGTAAACTGAACACTTGCAGACTTAGGTACTTTTAAAAATACCGAATACACAGAGTGGGGTTTTGACATTTGCATACAAATAAATTATGGCTTTTTATAATTTGTGACCTTTATTGAGAAAACATAGCCCATGCATTAAAGTGGAGTATGGTCCTGAAAGCAGATGAAAGCTTACAGTCTCTTTGCTGCTCTCCCTGTGATGCTACCACACTGTTCTCGAAGCAACTCAAGCTTTGTATCCCATCAAATATCTGCTATTTGATATTTCAAAACTTTCCAGAAAACAGCTCTCGTTTGACTTGTCTTCCCACTCTAAGTAGCTCATCTTCAAATTTCTCCTTCTCCGTGATTCAGAACGCATTCTGATCCATACCTACCCAGAGGCAATACCTAAGCAAGCTGGTCACTATATCACCAATGTTTGAGTTCAGGTATGAGGCTGTATTCTAGTAACACAGTGTACTCTTCACTCACTGTTATCTTAGTTCCAGTCTTCCATTGATTGACTTGAATAAGTAGAAAGAAAGCAAGTAGCTCTAGCATCCACATGGAAGGAGGTAAAAGAAAAGTTTTCAAAAAATATTTAATAAGCATGTTTGAACAAAGAAAATCTCTGTGACAGGCAATCAATTAAAAATTGTATGAGTACAATGGTAATTATATTTTTCGTAATTAATTAAAATACAAAGGACCACAGGATTTACAGACTGTAATAGTATCATATTCTTTATTTCCGGGTCTGGAAATCATTGGCTTGCCACAATGTGTCTTGAGAATAGCTGACTGTTTATTGAGATAATACCATGTGCCAACACGAGACAATACCAAAACTACTTCATTAATGAATGAAATTCAAACACTAGAAAACATGAAAAATATCTGCAGTTATTTTTTGTTTTGAATAGATTTTGACTTTACATATTTCTAATTTAGTAAGACTCAATTACTTATTTTAGGGAATTAGCAATGAAGCAGAATTTTACAAATGACATCACTAGCTCCAGGAGGCATGCAAACGAGTGGATAGAATCCAAACCCATGGATAGAAATGCAAACACTTCAGTAAAATAATGTTTGTCTTCTTTTGAAGGGAAATCATTCTGCATACCCATGATATATAGACTACTAAATAGACAAAAGCCAAATTTATCTTACAAGCAGATAATGACAACCTGTTAATTATGACAGAAAGTCACTATTTCAAAAGATTTTCAAAGCTTTCAGAAAGCTTTGAGTATGTCTTTGTTCATTTTGCTCGTAGATTTAAATCTTTTTACAATTAATTTAAGTCCTAAAACTTCTTACTTGCTGAAATGTTCAAACATAAAACCAATGAGAGCAAATTTGAATCTTTTACATTTAAAACATTTTCAAAATTAATGGAGGTTACAGAGGAAAATAAAAATACTGTATAGGAAAATGGAAAGATTACTTTAACCACTGTCCATTTTAATTTATTAGTTAGTATACGTGTGAAGGAAAACCCTAAATGTATAGGTAGGAATAACATCATTTTCTATAATACCTGATCTCTCCTCCTCCTCCTCCTCAATATACTCAATCCCTACTGCTGCCTCAGGTTTCCTCTTATTTACCACATATCCCTGGTCTCTGTAGTTGTCTAAGGGCACACCTTCCCAGAGTATATTCCTATCATTTACATCTCTTCCTCAACCCTTAACTTGCTTATTGAATTTCACTTGGATATGTTTCCTGAAGATTGGTTTCCCAGCTCTTTAGCAGTTGACTCAAATCTACAGCCATGTTTCTGAACATTTTAATTACTAGGAATTTTTCTCAGCCAAAATCCTCTTTCATTGCAATAGAAAGACTTTTTTTTTTCTTTTTTGCCTGTCTTCACTGATAACTTATCTTCTTACACGTCCCAAGTCAATAGACCGCAGGATGTGGACCAGGGGGACAAAGCCCCTACCACTGTAAGAGGAGATCAGGTTCATGACCACCTGAGGAATCGGAACATACACAAGTCTATGGGACCTGGTGAGATGCATCCCAGAGTCCTGAGGGGACTGGCGGATGTAGTTGCCAGGCCACTCTCCATGGTATTTGAAAAGTCCTGGCAATCAGGTGAAGTCCCTGGTGACTGGAAAAAGGGAAACATTGCACCCATTTTTCAAAATGGTAGAAAGGAGGACCGTGGGATCTGCCAACCTGTCAGTGTCACCTCTGTGCCTGGAAAGACCGTGGAACAGATCCTCCTGGAAGCTATGCTAGAGCATATGGAGGACAGCATGGCTTCCCCAAGGGCAAGTCCCGCCTGATCAACCTAGTGGCCTTCTATGATGAAATGACTACACTGCTGGACAGGGGAAGAAGTCATCTATATGGACTTCTGTAAAGCCTTGGACATGGTCCCCCCTCTCTCTCTAAATTGGAGAGAGATGGATTTTATGGGTGGACTGCTCAGAGGATAACAAATTGATTGGATGGTCTCACCCAGAGGGTAGTGGTCAATGGCTGGATGTCCAAAAGGAGATTGGTGACAACTGTTGTCCCTCAGGGGTCCGTACTGGCACCAGTACTGTTTAATATCTTCATCAATGACATAGTGAGATGGGTTGCATACACCCTCAGCAAGTTTGCAAATGACACCAAGATGATTGGTGCAGTTGACACACCTGAGGGAAGGGATGCCGTCCACAGGGACCTGGACAATCTGGAGAAGTGGGCCCTTGTGAACCTCATGAGGTTCAACAAGGCCAAGTTCAAGGTCCTGCTCCTGGCTAGGGGCAATCCTCATTATCAATACAAGCTGGGGGATGATGGGATTGAAAGCAGCTTTGCAGAGAACGGCTTTGGGGGTACTGGAGTATGAAAGGCTGGACATTACCTGTCACTGTGTTCTCGCAGCCCAGAAAGCCAACAGTATCCTGGGCTGCATAAAAAAAAAAATATAGCCAGCAGATTGGGGCCACAAAAATTACTAGAGAGATGGAGTTCCTCTGCTATGAGGACAGGCTGAGAGATTTGGGCTTGTTCAGCCTGGAGAAGGCTCCGAGAAGCCCATATTGTGGCCTTTCAGTACTTAGAGGGAGCCTATAATAAATATGGGGACAGACTTTTTAGCAAGGCTTGTTGTGACAGGACGAGGGGTGATGATTTTAAACTAAAAGACGTGAGATTTAGACTAGATATAAGGAAGAATTTTTTTACAATGTGGGTGTTGAAACACTGGCACAGGTTGCCCAGAGCGGTGGTAGATGCTCCATCCATAGATACATTCAAGGTCAGGTTTGATGGGTCTCTGGGCATCCTGATCTAGTTGAAGATGTCCCTGCTCACTACAGGTGGGGTTGGATTAGATGACCTTTGAAGGTCCCTTCCAACCCAAAGCATTCTGTGATTCTATGATTCTGTGACTTTGCCATTTAGACTTGTGATTTATGAAGACATGGGGAAAAAAATTTTATTTTTTGAATAGTCTCATTTGTCAAAGATTTGAACAATCAATAAGATTACTCCCCATGTCAGTTTCTTTTTTGATTAATTGTAAACCTGCTTCTACACTACTACAGATTAAGAAAAGAAGATATATAATCTTTAACAATAATTGACAACTAGCTGCAAAACTATAGAGACAAATGAATCACTGGCTTCAATCATTCACATCTGTCAGACTCAATTTGAAAAGATTTTTAAGGGATTCATAAAAATTAGTGAGTTCTAGGTTAAAGGGTTATCACTGAGGACTCCATCTGACAACTTGACAGTAGTGAAAATACATCAACATTTTTGTCAAATTCAGTATTTACAGCTGTGTATAATATACTAGTGTTGTGAGCTACATTTGACTACAGGTGTATTTTGTTGATTTAGAGCTGATATACAAAGATGTAAGTGGCTTGGTGTCTGCTTACCCACGCTCTTTTGTCTTCTCACACAATACAGTTTTGACTGCAAATGAGAGAGAAGTCAAGATGCACATGATACATTTTTTTACAGAGGAAAGTGCTCGAGTATTGCTGTGAATCTATTTGGTTTTTCAGCCGGTACATCTTTCGTCATCAGTCAGCTGGCTTTGGTAACTTTGAAGAGAGAGGACAAAGTTAATCAGCTGTCATGTGCTTCTAGAAAGTCTGTATATTAGCAGAGAAATACCGAAATGTCAACTTTCCAGCCCCTGCTTTATTTAAGGCTCTTCTTCCTGGATTCATGTAACTAACTGAACTGATCACTATCAACATTTAGACTATTGCATCTTTATCCTAGTTTCAGAGGAATTCTTGAAAATACTACTGCTAAAAGAATGGATAATGAATATGATAGCAATGATGATGATGATGATGATGATGATGACGACGATGACGACGACGATAAGAAATAAATAAATAAATAAATAACCCCCCTGAATACTTGTACTGTTCTTAAAGGTTTACCTTAACTATGTTGTAGCCATGATTGTTGAATATTGGGATACATAGTATAGGCATGTGAGAGTCAATTTTTAGAAGTCTTTTAGGGAACTTCCTGTTGCAGGTCAGTTTCTTTATTTGTTTCTCAATAAGTATTATCCTAAAGCTCTTGGTGTCCAAATATCTAAAATCTACTATTGATCTGATGACTTCTACTCTGCAGGAAAGCTGAGGAATTTGCTGAATCTCCTTATTGTATCTACAGATGCATTTTATCAGTATCAGTTCATCAGCTTTTATAGGATTTCTTCTGATTTACACCAGATTATGTGAGGTGGTACAGAGAAAAGTTAGCAAATAAACACACTTATGAATGTCCAAAATCTGGAATGAGTGCAATTTCACATGTTTACACAAATGAATTAAAAACAACCCAATAAATCTAACATATATCACTTTACCAAAGAAAATTGTGTCAAGAAGGTGGTCAGAATAAACTATTATTTAGACTAACATAAGCCTGTTAGCACAGATTTAACAATAACTTTTCAAAAATATATGATCGACTTACGTATTCCACCCTCTAAAGTTGTGATTTGTCAGCATATTTTGCAGAGCTATCAATAGAATCTCCATTATAAAGGTGTCTAGATAATTTTTGAAAAAGGGGCTTCATAGGATAGCAAAATATGTAAGTCATCTCAAAGTTGAAATCTAAACTTCAATATGGAGATGCCAACATTGCTTCATACAAGATATTTTAAGATGTGAAATAGTCTAGCTATACTAGAAGAGACCTCTTAGTGAGATATCTCACATTGCACATTCATTTTGTACATCAAGTTATGTAGATGTTTTCTAAAATGTCACTCAGGCACTCAGGCTCTTTATGTGTTCTTTAAAATCTCATCTAGTTTTACACTGCTAGAAAGGTAAGCGCTAACAATTGTAAATAGCCAGATTGTACCTAATGTTGCTAAAATTATTATTTATGTTGTGAACATTCTTAAAATAGAATGGCCCAAAGGGTTTTGAGTGGTTCAGAGTAATTCTGGCCCGGGCGTACATGATTTTATGCATGTCCTTAAAAACCTCTGTGTATTCAATGCCTTCTGAAGGGGTTTTGCTCTTTCTAGTCCTTTGTTGGTCTCCATTTTAAACAAAAATAAAAATTCAAGAAGAAAATTAATTTATTTGTTGAATTAATTTTAAAAATATTGATTTTCTGCATTATTGTCATAGGGTTTTTAGCTGTGAGGAACAAAATTTACAAGTAAATCAGGTATAGTGGAAGCACAAATAGATTCATTAATTTGACAGAAACATTTTAGAAAAAAACAAACAGATAAAACCCCAGTTTTGGTCTACAAAAGGTGTTTTGTCCCTACAAAACTTATTTTGCTTCATTATGAAGTGCATTTATAATCCTTCTGAAAACTCTACAGAAGAAGTAACTTCACAAATAATACTTTACCAGAAATCTCAAACTGCTTGAAATTTTACATATCTTCTGTTACAATAGTATCTAAGGTTTAAGGTAATCTTTCTGAGTAAGATGGAGTGTTCAAGGTCTGAGGAAATATTTTGTTTAATTGTGCCATATATGTTACTTATAAGGAATGTACTAATCTAGTAAAATTAAACTGTCATGTGATTTTGTGGATCTCAAGCAGTAGCACAGAGGTAAATACGAATATAGGAAATTTCTACATTATTCCAACTAGAAGCAGACAAGCTCTGTAGGTCATTTAACCTACTGACCTTAGATATTCAATGAATACAGAGATGATGATGATGATGATGACAAATGCAAACACATTTTCTTTTCCACTTTTTATGAAGAAGAAGGTCTAGCCATATTTGCCACTGTCTCTCATTACATTTATTTTATCCATGAAGTTGTGGCTTTTCAAGATAGTTGGTAGTGAATTAAAAAAAAAAAAAATTTAAACATGAACATAGGAGCCAAAGTTACACTTTAAGTTAGGAGAAAAACACTACTCAGTCATTTAATATCTTCTTGAAAGCATACACCAGTGTGACTCTGCATGCTACTGAAGGTGTAGTGTTTCTACATCTTTTCCATAAATTTCAAACGTTACTACTGAATTTTTCTACTGCAGATATTAAAGATTTGAATCTTACCTTTACAACATTTATCCAACCTCATAAAGGAGCACGTATCATGTTTGAATAGTTCCTTGATACGAAATACGTATCTAAGCTAAAGAGCTTCCAAAGGTTTGACCTTTGAAGAAGAGGCAAGATGAGACAACAGAACAACTCAGACTCTGAGGAGAAACAGAACCTCTAAAGTCTTTACCACCAAAAAAAAAAAAAAAAAAGGAAAAAAGGTGGTAGGATTTCAACAGGCAGCTAGTTATTGCTGCTAAGAAGTATTAGAAGCTACCACTCGTTACTCCACTAAACAGAAGAGAAGGGAATGTGGTTTGCCTGCTTCACAAAGAACAGAAGAATTCAGCACTTTTCAGGTTCCAATGGGATTTTTATAGACATCCATAGAAATCTTAAGTAACACCTTGCCCACTGAGAATTTAATAGACTTACAGTGTTCCTTGAGGCTTGTTCCCTTTCCTGTATTATCAAGCTCTTCAGGAGCGATGTTGCTTTTCAGTTCTAGCTAGCTGTAAACACAGAAAAAATAAAGCAGAAAAGGCTGGATCATAATTCTTCTAAATATAAGTTTATTTTCCTCTTTAAGGATTTTGCACTATCATTTACTAATAGATACTTTTATTTTCTGTAATAGGTCTTGGCAATCAGGAAATACACATCCCTGTATTAGTAATATTAGCAGCTAGACACCCAATTTTGGTCATTTACACCTTTCTCTCTTCTGTGAAATTTTTTTCTGTTCCATTTATTCTTGCTGTTCTACGCAGAACAAATTTTTTAATAGCTGTTTCCACAAGAAACATCTCAAATCTAAATAGTGTTTGATGCTCAATGGTTCTACCTTGATTTCCAGTCTAGTATTCATTTCTGTCCAGTATATATACTTCATCTTTTGTGCAGGTTTATTTCCATATTTTGTACTTTCGCAGTTTCAAATCACACAGACTTTTGTATTTTGATGAAGGAAATTTCTGTCCCTCATGGTGTATTGTCTAGATCTATTAGCATTTAGGATTTTAATAAAAAGTGTATCTCCTTGTTGTGGTTTAGATTCAGACGGCAGTTAAAGCCACGCAGTCATTCTGTTTTCTTCAGTAGGAGAAAATACAAGTACTTAAAGGTCAATGCAGGGCACAAGGGAGGGCTCACTCACCACTTACAGTCACAAGCAAAAGACAGACTTGACTAGGGAAAACAAAATCAATTTAATTCAAAACAACAGAACCACAACCAAATCACCAATTCAATTAGAGCAGGACAGAAAAGAGAACAAAATACACCTTCCCCCACTCTTTCCTGGACCCAGGTTTACTACCTCCTGCCCCCCCACACACTTGGCACCAGAGTGGGGGAACACAGGATGGGGGGTGCAGTCAGTCTTAACCCTCTTCATGTTGTTCCAGCTGCTTGCTCTACAGAAAACATGCCTTGCAGGTCCCTCCGGCCACATGGTGTCCCCCCCACAGCAGACAGTCCAGCATGAACATCTCTGGCCCACATGGGGGACTGCTCCCAGGGATATCTCTCCTAGCGCCAAGTCAATCTGGCACCAAACCTCCTCAAAGTCGCCGCATTTTCAGGAGTCCTTGTCTCTGCTCTGCTGGGCTCACCTCAGGCTGTCCATTGCCTTGCCAGGCTCTCTGCAGCCCACCCGTCTCTCCCAACAGAGCTCTACGAGGGTTGCCAACTTGCCACAGACCGAAGGAAAACTCACTGTACTGGCGTGTATTCTGCAAACTTTTCCTGGTTGCTTCAGTGACCTCATGGTTATTCACTTTTCTGCCCCACCCCCTTCAAAACAAACAAGCGCTCCAGAAATAAAAAGCTTTTCCCCTTAAATAGGTTTATTCGCAGAGGTGCTGATTGGCACAGCCCTGGCCAGAAGGAGGGCCGAAATGGGAGGCGGGGAGCTCTTTTTGCAGAGCTACTTACAGGGAACATACCAACAGTCCCATCCCCACCCCCCGAAACCGTGCCAAACAAAGGCTGCAAGCCTCCTCCCCTTACTGCCGAATCCACACCAAATCCTAAACCACAACACTGTTATTCATAACTTTAGAAACCATACTGAATAATGTCAGGCACAATGCTAGTCCATGAATGCCAGGAGAGAACTCCTCATCTCTAAGAGGTGTAACACTTCAGAACTCAAACATATGGAGCCTCTTGCAGAAGTACGTGAGCCATCACGAACATACCTTGCATTTCAGCACAGGAAAGTTCTTCCCACTCAGGAAGCGGCCGAGGAACTGGATTAATACTGTCTGGAGAAACTGTTGCCTCAGAGAAAGGAGTGATTAATCATTGCATTTTGAAAAACGCCTTCCCAAAGATGGAGGAGTAATCATATCATTTTACTGTAGTATATGGAGAATTAGTGAATTCACTGTTAATGGACACAGATTTTCCTCTGTACTTTTTGTGTGGTAAACACACTGCAAGGAGAAAGGCAACTTAAATCTATACTTTTTGTGAGTGGACAGTATTAGTGTTCTTGATAAAAGTCACAGATATCAATTTGAACACTATGGCTATTCTTTCTGCAGCCCACAACAGAAATTTGAACATCCCTTCCTGCAACAAACTGAGGCACTAAGAAGTGATTTTAGGCTAGAAATAGCATATTGATCTGTTATAACTAGAGCAATGCCCTGCTCTTGCCCAAGGGAATACTAGCCTTCCAGAAGCAGTGACAGCCCATAAATGCTGCCTTAGCAGTGGCCAGGGTGGCATCACACAGAATCAGACCAGCTCTATTTGTTTCGGCTATTTTAGAATTTCTGAACACCGTGATTAGTCAAGATAAGAAGTAAACCTAAAAGTTTAGAAGGACTCTTGACGAGTTTTTCCAGCAGTACTGTAATTTACTCTCTAATAAGCTCTCTTCTGATGGGATCTAATGTTCTTCTCATTCATTTACTTCCAAAATGTCTGTTTTCAAGTCTGCTGATTGGAGCTTTTGTGTAAAGCACGTCAGTGAGCTTTGATACTGCCTATCTGGTCTAAAATTAAGATTGTAGCCCTTATAATCTCTCATGGAGATTTACACTCACTCTCTTCTGAAACCTAGATTTACAATTCTTTAAGTGGATTTCATTTTTATTCAAACTTTACTGAAACTTCATGTGCAGAAAAAAAGGTGTCATTATTGGTTTCACTTAGAAATTTATACAAAGATGTGAATACTATATTCATATTTCAAAGATGCTGTCAGTGCACCAATAGAAAGATTGGTACACTTCAGGGTCTAGATATATAAGACAAGAGCTTGTGATTCAGTGATGCTTTTAAACAGGAAAAAAAAAAGCAAACCTTTCTACAAAGAGAACTTTTAAAAATATTTTTCAGTTTTACATTTAAAAGGAAAGGCAGCTGATGAAACACAGGAAAGTGAAAGCGAGGAGTGAACTGGATTGGACGTATCATAATAAATTGCTAACTGAGCTATGCAGATAGGGGTTAGTTTAATTGCAGAAATACTTTCACTTAATCAGCTGAAATCTGATGGTCCTCAGATTAAAGGAGCTTTATTTTGGAATTAGTTTTAAAGTGAACAAAAGTGCTAACATTAGTAATGGCATAACATAAGAAAGCCATGATATGTTGGTTTCAATAATTTAATTTGTGAAACTGAACATATTAAAATATTAACAATATTTTAAACAACTGAATTATCACTTTTGTCTTCATTCCCAGGCTTTATTCTGTTTATTGTCTACTGTGTATCTTGGTTCCTGACTGTAGCTCCTAGCAACCACTTGTTTAATTTAAACTGAAAATAAATCTCTCTCCCCCTGTACACTTCCTTTTTCATGCTAACACTAAAATATTATTTCTTCTTTCTAACTAAAGTACAACTAAGTGAATGTATATGGGTGTAGCATATTGTCAAGGATAAGGGCTGGGCTGGCCACTAGACAAATGCCAGACACTCTCTATTAACCCCTCTCTCTTCCCAAAGGGGAAAAGAGAAGGGATAAGGGAGAGAGACTTATGGATTGGAAAAGAAAACCAAAACAGCTTTAATGAAAATAATAACAATCAAATGAAATATATACAAGAATATACTAAATCAATTCCAAACCCAATCCCCCTGGTGGCAATTATGTCACTATCACCAGTGATGCTGCAGGGAAGACACTGGGGAAGTCTCAGCAGCAGACGGGAAACAGATTCAGGAGCTGGATTCTGGACCTGGATTCAGGAATGCACAGATTGAGATCTAAGGCAGAACGGACAGAGCCTTCCTCGGACACTGGTCATTGAAGAAGTGATGTTGACCCCTGTGATCCCTCAGCTTTACACCAAATGTGACATCTATGGGATGGAACACCTTATTGATCAGTTTAGGGTCACCTGTCCTGTCCGCTCCTCCCCACAGGTGCGGCCTCTTGCTTGACAGCACCCCACCGTGGTACACAGAATTTAGCAGTGACCTTGGTCTGCACAGGAGGAAGTAGAAGCAGGAGTCTTTCTGCACACCAATCCCTGGTAGTAACTGTAAACATCAAGTGCTGTCACTCCTAGAAGCAGACACTGTCTGCAAAAATAGGCTGTTAACTTCAGAAATTGCAATTACTTAGAAAAGACTGGGCTGAAAAATAAAGTCTCTGAAAAGAATTAATTCTAACTCAAACCAGGACACATGGCTGTTTCCCGAAATAGGCTATTGTGCCTTACGTGTAACTGCTCTAGAAAATATTGATTTTTCTCTAAAGGAATAACAAAACAAAATAAGTAAATAGATAAATAATAAAATAAATCAAACAAATAACTAAATAAAATCAATTTTAAAAATAATAACATAAATTAAACCTGTATATATATAAAACCCTCATACATATATTAAAATAAAATAAAATAAGATAAAATTAAATAAAGATAGTATGATAATACGATCTTTCACATAATTTACTCCCTGGAAAGAGAAATTATTATATAAATATGAAGCCCAGAAAGACTTCTATTAAAAATAAAAACTGTTTGTTTTAATCAGTAACCCTATATATTTATGTAAAAGGCACTATGTGGTATCTTAACGATCTGACTGTTGCTTATCAATGGTGTCAGGAATGTCCTTTGACATTTAATGTATTATCATTTTAACACAGTAGTGAAACTAATAAAGACTAACAGAGATACAGTTAAATCAGACAAGGAAGGGCTGAGGTTTTTTTGTCATTTGTTTGGTTTTGGTGAAGTGTTTTATTCTCTTCACATGTAAAAGCAATAGAAAATACTGGAAATAAGGTTCAGTTCCTTAAACTAAAATTCATTAGCTTTCATATTGGTCTATAAGACAATCTTTATTCACTCATATCTGCTTTTAGTCTTCAAAATTTTACTGAAGTAAAATTTTATTGAAGCAAAATTTTATTGAGGTAAACTAAACAAGAATAGACTGTATTGAAAAACCCTGGTGAACCGATCCTTCTGGTATCTTTAATTTATTTAATTTTCCTCTTTATTGAATTTTCCTCTTTAATCAGGATATTCAATCTCTTTCTGGGTCTGTCTAAGAGAAGAATTACCCCTGTTGATCTTGGTGGCAACAGAAATAAACAGCACCTAGGTCAAACACTATGCCTTAAGTCTCAAGTCTCCAGAAGGTGTACCATGCCCAGCTGCATGGTTCATTGCTTAAATATTGTCCTCCTTCAGTGATCTGCATTTGACTTCAGATTATACAGTTCTATTTCTAACCTGTTCTCTTTACCTTGCTTCTAACAACTTCATTCCAGAGGTCTGTAAATGTTAGTATGGCTATGAGGTTCAGTATTTATTTAAACATACCTAAACGAGAGGCACTGAAGGTAACAAAAATTTTAAAATGGAAATTTTGGATTAATCCCTAATTTATACAGCCATTAAGACTTTTTTTATACATTTTGAATCAAAGTAGATAAATAGATTTGCAAGTTTAGAGGACCAGTTGTTCATCTATTCTGCCCAAAGGTTGTTGTATTGCTTACCTGTATATTAAGGCTTTTGTCTTATATATGGTTAAAGTAGTATCTTTCAAGAAGTATTGATGTGAAGACATCAGCAACTATAGAATCCAGTTCTATCATGGTAGCCTAGTACAGAGACCTCACTAGTAAAAGTTATGTGAGGTGTTTCTAACTTTGTTTGGTTTTGGTCCTTTCTTCAAACTTTTGTTTGTGTTTACACTTTTCTCCATTAAATTAACAATCCCTTTAGTGCTTGATATTTTCCCCATCCAAGGGTTGCAATCAAGTAGCCTTTCAATCTTCTTTAGAAAATAGATTGTGTAACATCAGGTTTGGGAATGATAAAATAAAAAGATCAAAACCCAATTCTCCAGAATTCCTCTTATTTACTTGATTTTCAAACTCATCAGGCATGGATGCTCAGGTGAAAGAGCACTGCTCTTGTTTTTCACATACAAAAAATTATAAAGTAGAGGAATGTCAAAGATAGTAGTGCCGATGATTAAGGAACCATTCCTGCTCAAGACTGAATACTTCCTAAAAGACATTAGGCAGTTGGTAAAGTTTTTTATTGAATTCACCCTAGATAGACCTATGAAAGATGTGGATTGTGCTTTAGACCATGACTGCGTTTGCTGCCTCAGTATCTTCATTTAAATTGATACTCCTTGATCTGGTTAGGTAATTGGCTCCGAATTCACATTAAATATACAGTTTTTTCCAAACTAACAAGATGAAAAAAATTATTTTTTTCCTTTTGCAAGGAGTTACTGAAGAAGAAAAAATTAACACCTTTTTATCCATCTTCAAATCACAAGTTTTTTCCTTAATACATATCTCATGCTGAGATTAACAATGTATCTTTATCTCTTCTCAGGCTTTTCTCTATTTCTCTTCTAGCTACTTTTAGTCTTCCCTAAAGTAAATTTGCAATATCTCTGTTTTTTTAGCAGAACAATGCCCTTTTCCTAGTTCTGCTGCAAATGAGCATAGCATTACCAAAAAGGCATCTCTTTTATCTGATTTCTCCAACTGGCCTTCATTGTTCTGTGTTACTTTGTTCATTTAGTCCTTCCCTGTTCTAATAATCCCATCCAGTCCCATTGTTTAACAAAAGGTTAAGAAATTCTTGGTAATGGTGGCAGAAAAAATAGAGATAATGGAATGGGTTCCAGGGTAGAAACAATGGCAGAAATAACTCATGAACTCATTTGGCTTTCGGAACTACACTTTCTGGCTTTCCTTTGTGTAGAACAGCTGGGGTCACTGTTTTGCTGAGTTGCCTTCTCCTGTTTAGTAATGTGGGTGGGACAGGAGCACTCATTCTTGTCAAATGTGCCCAATAAAAGCAAAAAACCTATAGGATAAACATTGTTATATAACCACCAATGTGTAATGCCAGGGTACTATATTGTACAGGACAGCTAATTAATAAAATGAATAATAAACAACTGACCAATCCATCTCACCTCAAGTTGCAAGTGTTGACTTGTATATGCACTAATAGCAGTCAATGGTGTTGTTCTGAGGAATGGCCTTAGATTTTCCTATTAGCAAGTCCTAACATCTGTAAATTGCAATATACTTTTACTGTAGTTTGGTTACTATGGTGATGAGAAATATCAATAAATTCACAAAAGAGTCTTTGAAACTCCTCTAATGCTGCAAAGAAGTGAATAATACGTCCCCCAAAAAATACATATACAATTCATTTTTCCTTATTGGAACAACTATTTCCATCAAACTGAGTAATAAAAAGGAAATTCTGTTTTGACCCTTCTTCTGCTAATGGGAATTTCTTGTATAGTGTTTGTTTCATCAGCTGTTCTGGTATGTATTGAGACAGAATGCGGTATTCGGATCTCCTGGTAAATGTTGTCCTACATACAGTTGTTCTGTATAGCTAGTCTGTTGATAAGAAAATTACTAACAGCTAGCGTACTTATCTATTAATTGGTTTAGAATGATTTTTACCTTGCAGTTTACAATTCTGAGTTAGTCTGTTTACCATTTCAAAAGCATACATATTTTTGTAAAATATAATATATTCTTTCATGAATGTCTATTTTTAATTTAGTTGATTCAAGTGACTAACAAAATGTGTGGTCAATACATGCTACTACTTTAGAATAGATTCATTGTGAAGTTAATGTTATTGCTACAGCAAATTACTGAAAATGTGTGATGTAATCTCTAAGTATGTGTTAGGAAGGTGGTTTAAATGGGATTACCAAAGTACAAGATACGTAAAAAGCTTATTGGCGACATAATTTTCCAGAAGTAAATGGAGGTAAATTCTTAGCAGCTATAATTCTGCTGTATCTTTGATGTTGCACAATTAAAAAGAGTTTATCATCCAAAATACTTAGGTAGCTCATAAATTTTGAGGTATGGAGGCAGATTAGTAAACCTCTGCCTGATAATAACTGTACAAAGCATGGGAAATTACTGGACATAACATGAGAAATTGCTGAGATTAACAAATAACTGAGTGGTTGACAAAAGTTACAGGTAGCACCAAGAGCGACAACTAGATTTCACAGAAGGTTAAGGGAGAATTTTGTGAGACAGGAAAACTTCACAGATAATTAAAGGTGGGGGGGAATTGGGGACATTTTATGGATTATTTTCTTTCAAGGCCAACAGACTTTGGGCAAACATATCAGTAATCTCACATAAAGCCAAGATTATCTAGGTAATCATATCAGAAATGCTGGTATGGAGGTGACAAAACCGGGGACAATGGGAACTAATATTTAGGTAAAGGTTGCTTATCTCTGAGAAGAAAAAGGTGAGAAAATGTTGGGATCAAGGTGGACTGTTTGCAGTGAGTATTCAGTGTCTCCTGGGACTATGGTTCCAGTTCTCCTCCTCCATTTGCTACAGATGAGTTTAGTCACTCCCACATATTTCTACATTTACAGAATCATAGAATCATTTTATTTGGAAGAGACTTTTAAGATTATCAAGTCCAACCACTAACCTAGCACTGCCAAGACACCACTAAACCATGTCCCTCAACATCACATCTTTAATATACCTTTAAATACCTCCAGGGGCGGTGACTCCACCACTTCCCTGGGCAGCCTGTTCCAGTGCTTGACAACCAAAATCTTCCCTGGCAAAACCTGAGGCTGTAAAAATTAAATTAATGAGAAATGATAGGGAAACACAACATAGTGTCAAGGTAATTTTTATGGTCAGCATCTCAAGAAGCATCATTCACCAAAACAACCCTTAATTTTCTATTTTTTTTTTTTCTTTTAGGCCCATTTTGTGAGAAACCTGGTGATCCTTGTGCATCTCAGCCATGCCTGAATGGGGGCATATGCCAATATGATCAGTCTGGATATATTTGTGATTGTCCTGCTGGTTTTCTAGGTCACAACTGTGAAATTGATATCAATGAATGTTCTTCAAGTCCATGTCAGAACAGAGGTACATGTATTGACTTGCCAAACGTAAGTGTAAGCTTCAGAGATCCCTATTTGAACATAGAATCATAAAATGGTTTGCTTTGAAGGGACATTTAAAGACCATCTAGTTCTAACCCTCCCGCAGTAGACAGTGACATCTTCCAGTAGATCAGATGGCATCAGTTGCTCTTCCCTTATCCATCAGTGCAGTCAATCCATTGTAGAAAGCAGACAGGTTATTCAGGCATGATTTGTTCTTTGTGAAGCCACCTTGGCTGTTTCTAGTCACCTGCTTGTCATTCGTATGCCTTGACACAACTTCCAGGAGGACCTGTTCCATGAAAGTGCCAAAACATTTAAATCTAAAGGGAAATTTTAAATTAGCTTTGTGTGTTTCATGGAGAAACACAGCATTATCTGAATATGTAGTGTTTCTAATATTTCTACAGTTAAAAAGCCCAAATTCCACATTTTCAGTTCAGTTGCTTGGTGGTCACTTAGGCAACTGTCAATGTTATTTCATTTTTTTTTCTCTAGTAAAATCTTCTGATATAAAACATGATACATAACTCATCTCCATTAACTAGTGGTTGTTTCCTATTCTTGCTTTTCCTGTGGTATCAGGTTTTACTTCTTTTTTTCTCTCTTCTTTTTCTTTTTGTAATAAACTCATGCAGACTCAAAAAGGTTTGATAATAGAGACATTTATGGTCATATTTCAAACTGCGTTGTTGATGATCTTTCATTAGCATGACTGTTGCAAATAGCAGTGATTATACTGAACTGAAATAGTGGAAGAAGAGTTGAAAAGCTCGATTATCACATACCAGCGATATATCTTCCAGAGAGAGAAAAAAAGAGGCATCTAAATTGCTGAACATATTGATACATTTCTAAACTATGCAGTCTGTCTAAATATTTTGTCTAGTAGATATACTAGCACATACTATTTTGTATAATCATTTCTATAGGCAAACAGATGCAGTAGTTGGTTTCACACATATAGAAATCTCTCAATGAATGTTAAAATAAAGTTCCCCAATCATGCCTTTAAGACCAGATCTAAAGAAACTCCTGAACATTTTCAAAATCACTGGGGGAACCAAACTACTGTATATTTTTTCTTTTCTTTTTTTTTTTTTTGGTAACATCAAAAGGCCTATAAAGAACAATACTTTGTATAGAAAAATAACAGTATGAATGTCAGCTCTAAGAAATATTTTGCTTTGTAAAATAGCACACTGCTCTTACTCTCTAAATTGCATATTGCAGTGACTGACAGCTGTCTTTCACCACCACAGAGAAGCGTAGTGTTTGTGCTTTATACTGAAGGGAAAAAAGTATACACACCACTTTCTTCCCTACTCTAGTTAGTGAATACTGTTTGGTGTCTGATGTACCTTGTACATTGTTACCGTTTGATAGATGCAAACATTACACTGGAACAAATTCAGAACTGAGGAAAAACCCTAAATCGATTATAAAGCTCCTTCTTGATTCAGTTATGAAATCACAAAGCCAGACAAATTTAGAACTGGTATATTTCCAGCTAGCAAATCCAACTCTGGTATAATCTTTGCTGGAAGGCCTATTCCTCTTGGCCTAAATTGTGTTTGTAAACTGGGGCTGGGACTGTTTTTTGTTCTCTCTTTGTAAACTGTTTAATGTGATGAAACCCTGTCCTAGTTAGGATCTCTATAGTAATGGAAGTACACTTTAATTTCTCTATTGCCTTGAGTACAACAAATAAATATTTCTGATTTCTTTCTCTTCTATAGGATGTGGCATGTATCTGTCTGTCAATATTCACTGGCAAGTTCTGTGAGAGAGTACTGAATCCATGTGAATTATTGCCTTGCTTAAATAATGCATCTTGTGTAGCTCAACAGCAGAACTATAACTGCCGGTAAGATTAGAAATTAATTTATTTCACTACTTTGTTGGATCACTTGATGATATCCTACTGATTGCAGAAAGAAAAGTCATCATCAGTCACAGAGAACACAGAAAACTATAGATTTTTCTTTAAGAATTTTTAATTTATTTTTGATGCTTTATTGTGTTAGTCTTCTTGAAAAGTCTCGAAGTGCTACAAAAAAAAAAAGATTTAAAGCATTTAAGGACTTATAAATTTCTTCATCATTAATTCTGCAAGATAAGGTATATAAATCCTGATACACTGATGACAAGTGAGACAATTATAATACAGGTCCCACTTCCATTCAAGGTATATGAATTCTATGCTGTTTCTGAAAGGATAAGACAACTGATTTAATTTCTAATTCACAGACATGAATTAGTACGACTTGGATTGATCCTTCAAGCCGCATTTTAAAAAGTGCTTTATTCAGAAAGACTATGCTAAAAATTATCCATTTGAAAATAACAAAATTGACCCAGTATATAATTTCATTCCATTTTAAATATCATTTTAGATATTTTCTTATACCGCTAAGGAATACAATTTGTCCTCTTCCCATTTGCTTGGCTTTTATCTGGCTCCTTGAAGTTCTGCTAAGTATTATTGAAGTGCAGTAAACAACTTTCAAATTTTAGGGTATTAATAAAAGCTGAAAATTGAAAGCTTTGGTACACAAAAGCCTGAAAACACATTAGGAATGAACTTAGAAACTGCAAATACATAACAAAAGTAGAGAACATAAAGTGACAGTCCATCAGAAGAGATTCAGTTGAGAAGTCTGGAAATTAAAACATAAATAGAAACATATTTAGAGTTTTCCCAAAACAATTTTTTATAGTTAGACCTAAATACATACATACAAACATAGACACACATACAAACATACAGTTAGATCTTCCCATATGTATATCAGAGAACAAATGTTATCGTTTATTTTCCGATACTTTAAACCAAAATGTAAGTTACTAATAATTTACTATTATATTGGCAGTCCTTTACACAGTATATTGGTGCATGAATTAGTATGAAACGATGGCTGAAATTTACATTTTAAAATATGCATATCGTGAACCATTAGTATCAAGATTTAGATTGCCTTGCTTTAAAAAAAGCAAGCAACCAACGAACGAAGAAAACCTGGCCCTGTGTACAATGCAGATTGAATAATTTGTAATTTCACAAAGCACTGGTAGAAATAGTCTGTACCATGAACCTCTTCGTACCATGGAAATTGGCCAATACAAATAGCTATGGAAAGACATACTGATTTAACAGTCTTTCCATTGATACATTATGTCAAAATAAGAGTGGAGATCATTATTTAGAACAATATAACAGAAAGTAAAAATGGGCAATTAACAACCCCTTTATATTGATCATCAAGACAATCACTTAAGTTACGTGGTAAATCTGGGTACTAGAAGTTTTATTTTTGGGCTCAGATTGTACAATCCTGTTTACTACTAATGTCAGATATTAAGATCCTGTTAATATCAATGATGCTTAGATTTTACATTTAATATTTGTGTATTATTCATGCAGTCAGTTTTGCTATGTGTAAAATACACACTTGTCAAGATGGGCAGGACACATTTGTGGAGAGCTAGTTTGAGAAATCAGATAGTGTTAAAAACAATATGCTTATAATCTAAGAATGCTCTAAAAAAGGGAAATAACATCCTAGAGAGACCACAATGAATAGAGTAATGGAGATCATCTGGTCCAGCCTTTCATGGGAAAGGGAGCTTAGATAAACTTATATAGCACCCTGTCCAGTTGTATATAAAAAACCTCCAGTACTCAGCCTTAGTTCTGCCATTCAGTCTCTGATGGCTTCAAATACTGATTGCAATATTTTTCAGTGTCTATTGCTAATAACGTGAAAATTATTTCCTCATTTTTTTTTGTGAGATTAAAATAAGTTTTTTACTACTTAATCCTAAATATTTAATAAATTGAAATTCTGTGTATATTTATGCCTGTATGCTTAGAAGGCGACATTTAGGTGAGAGAAAGCATTTTGAAGGAGTATGAATCATGTGCTTTTCACAAGGGGACCATATTCAGTAATTCGGTTGTGAGAGCTGCAGTCTTGCCAGAGTCAGAGTACTGAAATGTAGAGGAGGGGCCAACTTCTAGAGAGGACCAACAGTCAGCAGGTTTTATTATTTTTAGGATTCAAAAGTCTCTTTTTAAATTTATGTCTTGAATTAGCTACTTGAATAGCAGAAGATTTCAGAAGTCCTATAGGAACAGTGGTTTAGCAGTTTCAGATTTTTTAAGTCACAGACTTGGAAGCTTTCAGGCTGTGAGTCATATTTTACCCCATTTTACTCAAAGAAATCCTACCATTAACTATGTTCCTTTATTCAGAAGGTTTGGAGCTGCTCACTGGAAGTTTTAAGGGAAGATTTTGTTATCATTTTCAAATACTGTGGGTTATGACTATGTCTAGTTACTCCACAAAAACCCGTATGTGTTTCATTTGGAGTAATACTACTACCTGATCTACTTTTACAGTATTCTAACATTTTAACTAACTGTAATGGCATTTAGCTCACATGTATATGCAAATTCAAATAATAGCTGAATTGACCTTTTTACTCTTTTTTTTTTTTCCTATGCTTGTCCCTATTTTATGTGTCATTATGCTCAAGATACATTCTGCTCATATACATCACCATCTCAGCTTCTATCTTCTTACCTTTCTTTCTCTGGGAAAGCAGCAGTTTTGCATTCTAAACATATAAACAAACTGACTCAATTTAATTTCCTCCACTTCAGTTATGATGTATGACTATCTTGTATCCTAATTCCATCCTTTCAGTCTTGATATCGTATACAACTTTGTGCTAAGAATCTAATAGTAGTATTATTTCTTAAATGTCAAAATTTAAGGTGAATTCAAACAGGCAGTAAGCAAGGATATCCATCACAATAAATTGTCATTGTTTACTTTGTATCTTCTTCTAGTATCCATGTTCTTTAGGACAAGAAAAAGTCATAAAAAATGTGAAAGGCTGTTCTGAGAATATTTGCTCTGTTTGTATCATCTTTGGAACTTTACTGTCAAATTTCTTGCTGTTAATTTACTCTTACCTTCTCTGATACTGGTATGTTTATTTCAAGACAATAATAAAAACAAAAATAGGAAAAAAAGGAAATACAAATACTAGAAGAAGCAGCTTCTAAAATTGGCTTACAAAATTGTCCATTTTATGAAACAGTGATAGATTACCTAAATAAATTGAACCGAGAAAGCTAGATCTTTCACCTGATTTCAGATCAGAGGTAAAAACAAAGCAGTAAAACAAATGTTGTAACAGAGTTGTTCTGCTTTAGTTTTAAATATTATTTAAAAATGGAATTGTAAAAAAAGATTTTTTTGTGTGTGTGTTTACATTCCTTTATGTATAAATATAATATATGGATTAATGGTGCTATAATGTAAAGGACACCAAATATGCTATCTTTTGATATAAGTACATTTGTTTAGAGGGAAAAATAAGTATGTAACTATCTGATATTTTGAACACGCTGAAATAAAAGCAGGTAAATATTATGAAAACCTCCTTTTAGCTACAATACATGAACTGGAAATTTGTTAACAAATTTTGCAAGTATTTTGATTCCAAGTACTTGAAATGGTAGCAGTATAATAGGATTTACATACAGGAATTTTTTCGAGAGCAGTGAGGTTTTTGTAGTCTGTTGCTACTTACACGGTCTCCTCCTGTGGTTGTGACTACACTAGCCTCAAATAATATAACTATTTAGAGAGGTCTTCCCATATCCACCTACCTCTATCCAAATGGTCCTATGCATGTGGATGCTTTCCAGATGTTTCTGGTGAGATCCAGCCTACTTAACACTTCACTGAATTTCAATAAGTGACTTAAGCTTCTGGATGTGCTAAGCATCCCACAAATGCATAACCACACTCACTGATTAGGCATCTTTAACTAATTCCATAATATGGTTTACTAAGATACTTTCAATTAAATGTGGCCTGTCTATTGAATATATATCCTTTACTTTTGAATGTTACGTAACTGGGACAGGCTTCGTGCATTCTGAAACCAGGGATGGCATTATTTTTTAAAATGGAGAAACAGTACTCAATCTCATATCCATAAGGAACAAGAGCATAGGAAAAAAAAACCAGAAACAATTCTGCATCATCTTCATGATTTCAAGCCTCTGGGCTGAGTCACTACACAAAGTACCCTTCAGAAAAAGCTAAAGAAACTTCCCATCTATTACTTTTGTGTTCCTTCACAAAGAAATTTTCGGCTCACTGGACATTTCCTTTCTCTTCTACTTAAATCTTTTCTTTCCATTCTACCAGAAAGACTCTTTAGACAGAAGAACATGCTGTAAGAACATATTGAGTAACATGGCTGTAAGAACGCATTGAGTTAATTTGAAAGGAATTATGCATCTATCAAACCCAAAAGTGGTTTTGCAGTCTGAATTTTATCTTTTGCACATTTGGAGTGAGATATAAATATTCAAATTTTTTCTACATTGTTCCATTATTACTTTCGAATAAGACTTATTTACTATCCATCTGAATCTCATCTTTTTTCTTTGCGTATGAGGGATTTTTCTAAACACTGAAGGGCTAGATAAGAAAACGGTTTTCTCCTACCAATGACAAGTTTTGACATGAAGAAAAAGAAATGTCTGCAGTACTACAGAAGAGTTACCCACAGCTCTGTTAATGTCACATGGAACAATCACGCTATCACAAAAATAAAATGCTAGTTTTCTCATTTAAAGAAAACACTGAATTACAATTAAGCAAACATAAAATCAACAATGCATTGTTCTCTCCACAGATTCCTTATATTGTTCCTTACATACTTAAGCATGCAGTTGTTGGTTACTCTTACTTAACCATTAGTAATGATTGATTCTAACTACTTTTAACTTTATTTACCATCATATTTCTAATTTTTCTCTTTGATGGCTTAATTAGCATATCCTTTCTCTTAGATTTCCAAAACCTCATTTATAACATTTTATTAAATATTACCTCATTCTTGATTTTTTTGTTTGTTTGTTTGTTTCTGGAAGATTATATGAAGTATTAGTATGAAAATGCTTTTATCAATTAAAAAGTATAATTTTTTTAGAAACTAAAATATACAGAATCATGCAAGTGATTTTTTAATTGGTTGAAAACCTGTTCTGTTTATTTTAAATAGCAAACGAGAGTTGTTTTGTTACTACAAGAACATTATTTAATAGGATTATGGAACATAATTAAATACAATTAACTTTTAAAATGCAAGTTCTCTAAAATACACTGGTGTATTTGCAGCTGCATGCCAGGATTCACTGGAAAGAACTGTGAGGAAGTAATAGACTACTGCAGGCTGCTCAGCATCAACTGTCTGAATGAAGGATTGTGTCTTAACGTAATCGGAGGATTCACTGTAAGTAATTTAATACATGTTAAACTAATTCAGTGCTCCAAAGTATAAAAGCTTCAGACAAGCAGAACTTGAAATGCATTCATTGCTCTAAGAGACAAGAGGGACATAAGTTTATGTGTTTTATTTATATAAACCAATAACCAATGATGATTCACTTGGGTAATGCAGATTTTTTTTTTAATATTTTTTGTACTGAGGCTACGTTTTGCACTATAGAACTGAAGAGTATTTTTATAGTAAAAAGAATATATGACTAATTGCGGTCCAATACTATTCTCCACACAGATGATAATCATAGCTATGTTGCAGCCTTTAAAAACTCATTGTTTGAATGGAGAACATCTGTTGCCATTGTTTTAACCATAATCAAATTAGCAATCTAAACATAAGTACATTTAAACTTGGTACAAACTTAGAAGTTTGATGAAGAACTGAAGTACAGTGAGGTACAAGTAATTCTGCTTGTTTTAACTCTCAAAATGTTGAGCAAGATCCATCATATACCAGGATTCTTCTGGCCATAACTTGTCAAAAGACAGGAAATAATCATTTCTCCTACAGCAGTAATTGGGAACAACTTAAAGGTTACTCTAAACAATCACTCATTCTGCAAATAACAGGAGATGATCACAGAATCACAGAATGGTTGAGGTTGGAAAGCATCTCTGGATATCATCTGTCCACCATCCTGCACAAGCAGTGCCACCTAGAGCCACTGATCTTGTCGTAGTCCACTTAGGTATCTGGGTGTTCAGAAAAAAAGTATTAGGATTACTCCTTGCTTCAGGTAGTGGGAAGAGTAGTCTACTCTGTAAGTGAAGGAGAGGTGGAACTGAGAGTGACAGCAAGGCCAGAAGGGACAGTGACCTCACTAACAAAGGGCACAATCCCTCAATACCCACAAGAACTCAGCAGAGCCACAGATTCAACCAAAAGTCCAGTGATCACCAATCAAGTCCTTAGAGATGAAGCAGGTTTGTGGTCAAGCTGGGTAGTCAAGTCAACAGATCAGAATCAGCAAGATACAAGGCTGGATACGGGCATATTCACAAAATAGCTCTGAAAAGGATTGAGTGCAAAGGCCTGAGCTTGATTGCAGCTCATAAGTAAATGAATGAAAGTATGGACATCTCAGAGACAAATTCTGTTTTCAGAGTAGGGTGGTCTAAGGTGTTAGGGCTGGGCTGCAACAGAGCTGACCTTGAACACAAGCAGTTAAACCTGAGGGAGAGGGGAAAGAGGTCACCAAAGAAGATTGCAGAGAAAGATGATTATAAGCTGATTACATGCCAATTAGAGCCTATTGATGCATTCAAGGTCCTTACAGTTCCTCTGAACATTGCTTGCAATTCTTCATTCAGTCCGTATATTATTGCCTTTCTTGTAGTCACAAAAGCTAATGAGTTAGTATTTTCTCCCCAATGCTTTCCATCTGACTTCTTATGTTTGCTCATGTTATTTGAGTCTTACCTGATCCTGCATCTTGTCCTTTCTCTTAGTCCCTGATTTTAATTACCAGCAGCAGCTGTTAAGGTTGACCTGTTACTCATTCAAATCCTTGCTCTTCCACAGATATAATCAGTTCTATAATCAGATCTGTAACAATAATTTTATTTAAGAGCATGACAAAGCTAGTGAAGTAAATACATGTTAATGATAATTTCAGAAACTAATGATTACTGGATTACTGAAAAAATAAGTATGTTGTGTAAGCTAAATTCTTCATTCTGATGAAAATTGTTTTAAATTTTTTTACCCACAGAAGAATAAAATAGATGGCAAAGAATTCTCTCTGAGAGTTTGCCTCTCTTCATTGTTGATAGCAGACAAAATGAATACAGAGCCCAGCTCCGCTGCACTGAAATAAAATGGTCATGAAAAGATACACTGATTTAAAAATGTTTGTGTCTCCCAGTTAGCTTACCTACGTGATAGAAATATTAGATTCAACACAGAAACATTCAGTTCAGCTCTTTTCAGCTAAACCACTTATATCAAGCAATAGCAAAAATTACAGTATAAGAATTAGAATACAAAAGTCATGTAGTTAATCAGGGAGTACAATGTGTATGACATATGCAGACATCAAAGTGAAAACTAATCAAACACAAATGAAACTAAAAACCCAGTTTTAGGAAAGCAAACAAAAATAGGGTACCAAATATAGAAACAAGAGAAATAGATGTATAACATTAAATGTTTTCATAAAATAGTCTTCAAACATAGACTTCCATGACCAGTACAAGATGTGATATTTTCTTAGCAGGCACTGAATGAGGCTATAAGATGGAGCTAAATGATCTGGCACAGCAAATATTGGAACTTTTTTGTTTAAACTTTGATGCCTAGAGAAGTGAATAGCATGGTATAGTACCTAATAGAAAACTAGTATGACAGCCTTTGGGATTGATGCATAAGATTGAGAAGACAAAGGGAAGAAAGCATGAAGAATACTAAAGAGCCAGATAAAAATTACTGGATTTTTTGCTGAAAATATACATTATACTGAACCACAGTTGAAAATCATGGCCTTTTTCCTTAACAATCAGTCTGTGGTGTGGCATCTTTATTTGAAAGAGAAGCAGTTGTACATCAGTTATATGTTAACTTCTCTTTGAAGACACAAAGAACTATGGATTCTGTCCAGCCATATTCTTTTGCTTCTCTTAGTTATAACTTTCTTGATCATAATTAATTTTTCCCCATGGAAAATATGTATTTTCAGTATTATCAGAAAATCAAATACTGACAAATAATTTGAGAATACCAGCTGAGAGAATTTTGGATGTTAGATTATTTCTTTTTTTTTTTTTTCTCCAAAAGCAGATTTAGAAGTACTGAAGCATTCAATGCATTTATAGAAGTGGCACTAAGAAGTCCATCTCAAAACAAAACCCAAAAAAACCTGCAACAAAATAATTTTTTAAAAATCAAGGTGTTGAATCTTGAAATCTAATTTAAAATTTTATTTTTGTTTTGAAATTAATATCTAGTTTCAAAGAGTAGTAAATATTTCGGATTGAAACAGTATAGTTTTATTTTTTCAGTATTGCTCTAACAGTTATTAGCACAAGTCCTCGATCAGTAATTAATATTAATTGTAAGTAATTGTCATATTAATAGTTAGTCTGCCTATATTTATTATATTCAGTAATGTACTATATGTTTCTAAAGTTATTTCTGCCTCTATTAAGAAATCCCTGAGACTATGTTAAGTTTATCCTAGATTATAACACTTAGTTATAGGGGTATTTACCGACAATGCTATTGTGTCAGATACACACATGAAATGTTACTTCTCCTTGCATATCATATTCTTATATTTCATACTTACATATCTCAATTCTTATATCTCATATTTCAGAGTACCGCTGTACTGGTAACAAATAATTTCCTTAATTCTTTCCATTATTGCCCATCATCCTGGGAACCAAAGTCATGATGTATACATTGAGATAGGATTTATCAATAGAAAAATAGTGTGTAGTTGTGTAATTAATTCCAGTTAACATGGCTTAATGAAAACAGATCACATCAGACAAAGCAGATTTAATGAAATGACCTGACAGATAGTGATGAAGAAATATTTTCTACTGCAATTCACTTTTCCAGCAAAATAAATTATTTAATGGAGCAAATTCAATTCTAAGGAAAAAAAAAAATCTAAGCAAAAAAAATCTAGTCCTGACACTTTAATGGGTATAACCAACAAACTTATTGACACACAAAAGGTGTTTTGTTTCCAGATCATTGCATGTTTTGCTCTTTGTAGCACACACTCCACACATCTGCCACGCCATCCAGATGAAGCAGAAGATACCACAATTTGTCTAACTAGATAGACATGTCATGGCCAACTGCTGATATGAATGTAAAGTACCTAGAATTCTCTCTCAGATAAATTGGGGATTTTTTTTTTTTTTTCAAAATTAGAATAAGTACAAACTGCTTAAAACATAATTACTACATTAATTGTCTTATAGGCTTGAAGATCTATGAAGTAGTTGTTATTCTAAATTTAAATTTTTACTTAGATCTTTACATAAACCATATTAAATTCACTAAAAACTGAGTGAATTGTCAAAGAGGATAATAATTATAAATTGGGAATTATTGTCCCCTGTGTTTTTCATGGACCTCATGGCAATTTTTTTTTTTTTTTTGAGTAGTGATTTGTTGTGCTTTGACATAGTAGAAAATATAAAACTCTTTCTGTTGAAGTGTGCAGATGACCACAGAAAATTATAGTATAGTTAATAATAAACAAACTGATCAGTATTTCTTGGTAGGCTCTGCTATTTAGGAAAAAATGTATTCTAAGAGAGGCAAATGCAGTGCTGTATGCATAGGAAAAAGAATGTCAGTTACACAGTAGTGACAGTTTCCTGATAGTCAGTGACAAAGAATATAACTTTGAGACCAAGACATCACACTATTGATGAAGACAGAAGGACAATCCCTGCAGTCATAAATACAGTACTTGTATATAGAAGCATTTTTAAGTGGTCATACTTTTGTGACTGTCTGTAGAGCGTACATCATAGACAGTTCATCATCTAAATTGTTTTTGGAAGGTTGTAAAACTGGACTTTATTAACAATGAGTTTTATGGAAGAACAACATTTTAAAACTATATGTCAAAACTATGTACAGATTTGCAAAGTTAAGCCAGTCCTTGGGCTATTAGTTTTCCTCAGAAGAAAAATGAAGGAACTTTTCCTCAGAAGAAAAACAAAGGAACAATTGTGTTTAAAATATTTAAATCTGGGTACCAAGTTGTTGAAGTTACATTAGCAAGGAAATGCTAACAGTATTGTGCATAGTTCTGTGCAGCTGCTTCTTCTATGCACTACTGATCATACCAGGAGCATTTTCAAAGATTGTTAAGTAATAAAATACGGTGAAGTGCAGTTTATTAAGTTTTCCATCAGGCCAATGCCAGGTCACATCTATCCCATTCTAGTAAATTACTTCACCAGACATTAAATTTCATGAGGATCTACTACTGTGGGATCCAAACCCCAAAATTCCCACAGAAGGCTGAAAATCGGAAAACTTACTGTGGATTGCTTCTAGCAGTCAGTGTAGCAGACTCATCCTACTAATGCTAAAATGTTGGGAAAAGAATTCTATTTCCCAGAGTTGCCATGAATAAACAAAACATAAAAAACCCCTACTTTTGGGGGGTTCTCTATAAGGTCAAAGATACGACATTTACTTTATCAGCTACATTCTAAAACACAGAAATATAAGATTGCAGCCTTGTCTCAGTCTAAGAAATCTGGGTATCATTTGGACATACTGTTTGAACTGGTGACAAATACAGTGTTTGAATATTGTAGATCTTCCTCTTTCAAAAAATACTACTATGTAAAATTCTATTATTTACTATTGATTTGTCAATCATTGCAAGAAACCTGTTATTGAATTTCTCCTGTTTTGCAGCTGCAGTGTTGGAATCACTTTTAAAAATCTATATAATCACTGTTAGATTTCTGAAGAAATTATAATATAGCTTATTTTTCTTTGATATTTGTCACATAGGACAATTTTTAGTTAATACTATCCTGATTTGGCAACTTTGTCCCAAACACCTCCACCTACTCAGTATTAGAAGACAGGGGTCACTGTTTTAAGAAAAAAAATAAATTAAAAGACATTTAGCATAAACCATACTCTTACAGTTACGCGACTGTGAACAAATTAGAGTTTCCAGTACAAGTTTATTCAGTAAAGCTATTCATCTTCATTATTTTCACAATATGATAACCTACTTCTCAATAATATTAAAAAAAACCCCAACAACTGTCCTCAGAGACACATTTTAAGACACTTCTATTCTCATGGCAACTTTTATTTTTCTTAAATGGATTTTATAAATGAAAACTCAGTGTTCTTAATTTGCAGTTGCTATCATTTCCTCAGCACTTTTAATCTAGATGTCTAAACCAATTTATGGCTGTAGGTATCTGTTGTTCTTATCTATATGTGAAGACAGAGGAAAGATGAACAGTTCCCAAAGGACAGCTGACAGGAAAGAAGAGATGCTGTTTCCTTCGTGCTAATCTTACTGCTACCACACACTAATCACCTGGGGGCATGCAGTGGTTTGAGTAGAGTTCTCCCAGTGAATTAGAATGGCCCCAGCAAAGCCCCTGGCAGGAGACTGTTCTAAAAGCAAGTAAGGAGGGCATACAAACAAGGAATCACGCCGGGATATAAAGCTGTCCTCTAGGTCCCAAGGGGGAATCAGGTATCTACCTATCTATTTATCCACAGCAAACGGCTTATATCCGGGCAAAAAGAATTATCTCTGCTTAAGATCCCTGGTTTTCCCTGAATCATTAGTATTAAAATAAAAAGAAAAAAAAATCAAAGACGCTGAAAAAATATTAAAACAATTCAGTGTAAATTATGAGGATAACAGAACTGTCAATTATCAAATTTTGGAAGTCCAAAAAGAATTGTCCCTCTTAAAACACAGTAGTGGGAAATTTGGGAATATGAAGACTGTCAAGTTTCTGTCATACCAGCTGTCTTTATGTTCAAGGGAGAAACAGTTGAATTGCGTAAAATGTACATAATTCACAGGCCAGTTATGATTACTTACAAAAGTGCATTTGAGGGAGAAGAAGGTGCAGCAGGAGGTTTGGAATAGCAGCACACTCTTTCCTATTTCTGCTCTGCCATATATGTCTTGTGGAAAGGCACACAGACTAAAAATGCATTCCACTTTTTTCTGGGTGCCTTTTTTTTTTCCCCCCTAACAGTTCCTTACTATGTTATGAGCAATTATCTTTGAACTTATATGGTCTGCATGTTGTATCCAAATCTACTTTGTCAATATGCCTTTCTCCCATCATGCTGACAAACCACTGATTCATGCAAGGTTATGTGCTTACAGCTAACACAGGAATTGAGTTATATAGACACAAAAACTGAAGCTAAAAGATAAATTGAAGGCAATGCCATTTTAAGGTCCATTTCCACTTGTCTGCACTACACTTGAGACAAGGACTAAGCAAATTATACGTATTGCCTGAATAGCAGTGCTGTGTTGGCAAGCAAATAAAGACTAGAGCGGCATTAAAGAAAGAAACAATTATCTGTGTTATCATTCTGGGTTTTACAATTACACCTACTGTATGCCATTAAAAGCACATATTTAAGTTTTCTTTGAGAAGCTGTACTGACATTTCAATGTCAAATTTTATGTTGGAATCACTGTCAATGGATGTCCTGGTGCCTTCCAAAAGAGCAGCAGGATTTGCTGCTGATTTCTGGCTAGTGTTCATACAGTGCATTGGAAGTGGATTGTGCTGTTAAAGGGGAGTGAAGCTAAGCAAAAATAAGAAATGGTTTTCACTTCTATAACTAATTTGCAGAATATGTGTTCTGTAAACATCATGTGTTTGTATATGCCTGGGGAACACTGGTGAATGGAAATGTGTACCAACATGCATACCGTTCAGAGAATTGTTCCTCAGTCACTCAATTTTTGCTTTCTCAATTTTTGCTTGTTTTACAATTGCAGTTCCTTAAAAATATATATATAAAGAGACACTAGGGCTTTTTTAAAGCCCTCTGCACCGTATCCATCAATGTTTGTTTTCTGAGTAGAAATAAAACATAAGGAAACAAATGTTTAATGTATTTGGCATACAATATATTAAAGCAGTTGGTTAGAGTGATAAAATGGTTATGAATATCTATAACAGCTCTACTAGCAATGCTAGAAGCAATGAAAATTGGCACTGCAAAATCTACTGCTATCAGATGCAATTTTTATACTTATGTATAGCACATATACTAGATTATTGTCATTTTCCTTTTCAAAAAAATCTAAGTCTTTCCTACTGTTTTCTCCACATGGACTGTCACCTGAGCAATATAGTCTCATATCTGTGAAGCCACTTTGCCGTCATTAATTCTACTGATGTCTCTCCCCTATTTGTCCTTCCATCTGACTGGTCAAAGAGCAGTAGCAGTAATTCTACAGAAAAATTCACATATATTTTAAAATGTCCTATGCATTTTTGTGTTTCTTCAGTATTTGATTTGAACTTTATCAAAACACCTTTTTTTTCCTGCTTTTCTTACGCTGTTGAGATAAATACTATCAAAGCACCATAGGTACGTTTCATATGTGGTTAAGTATCTCTGATCAGAGCAGAAGTTTTTGTAATATGAGTCATTAGAAATATATAAATAAAGAAGTGGTTGGGTCCTTCACGCTTTCAACAGCTTCTACACTCTTGTGACTCAACTAATCTAAAAGACTGGTTGCTTTTGACTAGAATGAAAACAGGCCCTGGGCCCTAGGCGTCCTAAGAAAAGTCAATAACCTAGGAAATAAATGTGGACTGAATTTTACTACTGTACTACTTTACTTTTATTAAGAGCATAGGCTAAATTTTCACTGTAAATAGAACAACAGGCACCTTTCACATCAACTGGGTCGTGAAGGTTAATAGCAGAGGAATTGAGCTCTGCCTTCCACCAGCCCACATATTTTAAAATTTTGTAACAAAGCAATACTGTATGACCATTGCACCTTCACACATTTGCACTGCGTATGTGAAAGCTGTTTCCTCAGCCCCACACCTACGTGGCGCATTATGAGTTTTATGCATTTAATAATATGGAACTGACAACTTTGTGTACATTGAATTAGGTTCTTTCCCCATGACTCATCAAAAAGTTCAAGGCATCAGCAAGCGTCAAGGTTTAACCCCAGCTGGCAACTAAGCACCACACAGCTGCTCATTCACTCCCTGCTGGTGGAATGGTGGAGAGAATCTGAACGGTAAAAGTGAGAAAATTCATGGGCTGAGATAAAGACAGGGAAAGCAAATGCTGCACATGCAAGCAAAGTAAAATAAAACAAGGAATCCATTCTCTACTTCCTATCGGCAGTCAGGTGTTCAGCCATCTCCAGGAAAGCAGAGCTTCATCAAGTCTAATGGTTACTTCGGAAGACAGATGCCATCACTCTGAACACTCCCCGCTTCCTCCTTCCTCCCACAGCCTTATATTGCTGAGTATGATGTCATATGGTATGGAATATCCCTTTGGTCAGTTGGGGTCAGCAGTCTCAGCTGTGTCCCCTCCCAATCTCTTGTGTACCTCCAGCCTGCTTGCTGGTGGGGAGTTTTGGAAGCAGAAGAGACCTTGACTCTGTGCAAGCACTGCTCAGCAATAACTAAAACATCTCTGTATTGGCAACATCGTTTTCAGCACAAACTCAAAACATAGCCCCATACTAGCTACCTTGAAGAAAATTAACTCAATCCCAGCCAAAACTAGCACAGCAAGCTAGCTGAGTTTGAATTATGTTTTAACAAAATTAGTTAAAATCAAGCCTGTGCTCAAGTTTAAACCAATTTTCAGGGGTACAGAAATTCCCCAAATCTCTTCTGACTTTCCTATAATAAGGAGCTGGTCCCTTGAGGTAAGGAGGATGGCTGTAGAAAGATTCCATAAAAGTTTAGTCAGCAACTAAACAATGTGTATTTCTGAAGTACATCAAATAAAATTCTTTAACCTGTTTATTAATGCTAATAAGATCAGACACACATTCTCCTCGTGTTCTTTAGCTTTTCCAGTGCCTTCAGCAACTATTTCCAATACTGCCCAGTGAGTTCCTCGTACATGCTACAGGTTATTACTGATTATTTTTCATCCTTCAATATCTGCCCTTTCTTCATCTACTATCAAACACTCAAAAAATGTGCATTCTTAATATATCTTTCTAGGTTACAATTAAATGTTAATAAAATTTCATTATTTTATAAAGTCTGATGAAAAGAAACATGGCACCTGCTCAAACTAGTCAAAAGTCAGAGTCATCTTCCCCCTCTCTATATGGTATGTGCACAGATAGATCTCTACTTCATCAGATGCCAGAGGAATACTTGTCACTACAAAAAAGGTAGTTTCTGTTTTCCTCCCATATGTCCACCTGAAAAATGAGAAAATATAATCTCTATTAAAATTACTTGATTACTATAACATAGTTACTATCTATGTAATTTTTCTGCCCAGACCACTAATCGTTTCACCTGAAATCAAGGATTCACATGAATACGCACATCATATTAGAGATCATATAATCATGGAGTGGTTTGGTTGGAAAGGACTTTTAAAGTTCATCTAGTTCAACCTCACTGCAATGTGAAGGAATGTATTCAACGAGATCAGGTTGCTCAGAGCCCCATCCAACTTAACTTCAAGTATTTCCAGGGATGGGGCATCTACCCCCTCTCTGGGCAACCTTTTCTAGTGTTTTGCCGCCATCATTGTAAAAAATGTCTTCCTTATATCTAGTCTAAATCTCCCCTCTTTTAGTTTAAAGCCACCACCCCTTGTCTTGTCACAACAGCCCTTGCTAAAAAGACTGTCCCCATCTTTCTTATAAATCCCCTTTTAGTATTGAAATGCCACAATAAGGTCTCCCTGGAGACCTGGTCTTCTCCAGGCTAAACAACCCTATAAAGATAAGGATAATGTGGATAAGGAATTGGCTAAACGGTCGCACTCAAACAGTTGGGATCAATGGCTTGATGTTCAAGTGGAGACCAGTGACAACTGGTGTTCCTCAGGGAGCACATATTGTTGGCTCTTATTCAGATTTTCATCCACCAGTACTCCCAGGTCCTTCACAGGACTGCTCTCAATCTCATCATCCCTCAACCTGCAGAGATACCAGGGGTTGCCCTGACGAGGACCTTGCACTTGGCCTTGTTAACCTCATGAGCTCATCCAGGTTCCTCTGAACAGCATTCCATCCCTCAGGCTTCTCAACTGCACCACTCAGCTTGTTACCTTCTGAAAATTTGCTGAGGGTACATGATGTAACTCAGGTCCTAATATCTTTGGAATATGAATCAATGCCAAAAGCCCTGGTCCAAAGTCAAAGTGATGAACCTCTCTTATAACATCTCTTGATGTGAGAGGTTAAATTACACTGGAATGGTAGATTTTCTTACCTTTTTTCACAATTGTTATATATCTATATGTGCGTATTTGTTATTCATCATAAATGAAGACTTATTCAAATTAAAATTCTATATCATCAAAGGTCTGCAAAGGGTGAGAGAGGAAGGGGAAAATGGATAACTCTTTTTGCTAGAGGAGTCCCCTGAGGAGGTTCTGGCCTTCCTAAAAGAAGTTTGAAGAAAGAAACTGGAGAGCTAGACTGTCACCAGAGAGACCTCCTACTGAAAAACTGACCTTTAAATAAATTGCACTGCCAACACATGAAAAGAAATCCATTCTGGACTGTGTAATGCCAAAGTAGGCAAAGAAGTGCTGGAGTTACTGTCATCACAGTAGACAAGACACGACAGATGTACCTACCAGGAGAAAGCTGAGCCTACTTTGTGAGTCCCTTAGCAATGCAGAACTGGTACCAAATGAGTAACAGAGGTCAGCCACTTCAGCAGCCATAAAGACCCCAAAGTGAAGTAATGTCTCCTATAACGTAAGCAGGATGTGGGGAACTGAATACCTCCACATATGTACTTTGCTAGTTCCAATATACTCTAACTGAGAAAACATTGTTAAGGAGGAGCCTAACCAGAGGATTTTCACTGAATGCTTGCACTCTGTGAACTGGAAGAAGAAATCCCACACCAGCTCCACTTCAGAGCTATGAAAATGGAACTTCTGCCCTTGGAGTTTCCAGAACTCAAACAGTGGGGAATTTGTTAAGTGGAATATCCACATGACAAAGCAATGTACTGCCACTATGGTTCAGCTGCAGGAGTTTAAAACAGCATGTGTTACATTAGCATTTCATATAATTTTGGAAGCAGACTTTCAGTAAATACTCGTACCTGTCTTTTTGTTTTTCAGTATATTTTGCAAGATAGTAATGTAATACTTTAAAGAAAAAAATATTCAACCTGTCTAATGACAGGTATAATAAGTTGGGACCAATTAATCTCTTTTTAAGCTAAAAAGTCGCACACATTCTGTGTTGTATTGTGGGTTAATGAATCAATGTTGTAAAGTTTTAAGACCTTAAACATTACAGGCATGGCAGAATTTATTACAGCTATAGAACTATCCTCATTTTCATTTTTGTACACAGCTTGAAGGAAAAATATCATAACTTTTCCTTTCATAAAAATACATGTATTTTAACTCAAAGAAGGAAGTGATTAAAACCATCTCCCCTAATAAGTCCCTCAATCCAGTTCACAAAGTAGCAACATGTTTTTAACTATGAACTGAATTTCCATATATTCATTGCAGTTATTATCTTCCCAGTTTGCGTGACTTCTACAGCTTTGCTTAGGAATGCATTTTACATACAAAAAAAATTGTAAGCAGAATTCTTTTTCTCATATTAAGCTAATGATTTTATTTTCTTTATTTTAACAATTTTCATAGCTGTGTCAACAAAAAAAAAAAAAGAAAATACTCTTACTTTTTTTTTGTCATTTGGGCAAATGGCATTGCTGAGTTCTTTAAATCTTTTGTCTTAATCCAGTCACTGAATTTCCTAATGTTGTAATATCTGTAGAAAAAAGTTGAGAAAATAAACAACAGTAAGGATATGCATATCACTCAGACTGTACTTGTGAATTGAGTGGGGGACAAAAAAAAAAGAGAGTAGAAAATAACTACATAAGAGAATATGTATGACAAAACAAAAATTGAAAGCATTCATACCGAGTTTGATCTCCAAATATTTGGTTGAGTTGGGATTTTCTCTATATACTTTAAAAGTAGCAGAGCACCCTGTGCACAGGAGCATCTTCATTTTGCAAGTCATCTTACTAGGCAATTGAAAATTGAATAGGAAAAAAAATTATTGCATCATTTTTCAAAAAAACTGCCAGTATGCTGCTGGGGTGATTTCAAATTCAGCTCTAAAAAATGACTTACTGTTGGTGGAAAGTGCTGGCTTAACCATCCCTAAGCCTTGTCCCGTAATTATACTCACAACAATTTAGATATAATCCAGAAATAGTTATTCAATTTCTGAATGCTGTCTTACCACTAGTACGTTTCCCCCCAGGTGCAGAAAACCCACTCTGCTACATGAAAAGTAAATGTAGTTTTCACAAGAATTCCAACTCTGAGAAAAGATTTTTTTTAGGTGAACATGTATCCACTAGGAAGAGGGTTAAATTTAAGCGAACCTCTTTGAAGATCTTTCTTGAAGAATGAACTTAATAAGGTATTTAAAGAAAGAAAATATTGGTTAAAGAGTTTTAAACATTAAATAGTAATGCATAGTGACTGAGAAGATAAAATGTTAAGAATAGTCAATGAGAATTTCCAAATAAATACTGTCCTTATGAAAAGCAATCATAAAGAAGAAGCTATCCTATAAATCCTATTTTTAAAGGTACAACAGCAGAAAAAAAATGAGACCAGGGAAAATGCCAGTCCACCGCTGAATGAGGTGACTGACATTCAGCGACTTTGCTCTGGTTTTTACTTGTGATATCTCTTTCAAGTTTCACAAGTCCCTGTGCCAAGTGGCAAAATTTAGAAGTACTATCAATGATGGAGGAATGCCAAAATAGAAACTTTGGCAAAGAACGTATTTATATATGTCCAAAGGGCTCAACAGAATGTGTCTAAGGAAAATGACCGAGGGGATCAATGTAATCAGAAGGTGATAAAGGCTGGCTTGATCTAATACTGGCTTGCATTACTAAAAGCACAGCGAGCAGATCAAGTGAAGTCATTAGTCCCTTCTGCTCAGCACTTGTGAGGCCATCCCTAGAGTACTGTGTGTGGTTTTGGGCTTCAATGTACAAGAAAAGGAGACTTTGATAAAATTGGAATAAGTCCAGCATAGAGCCATTAGTGTGAAATCGTTGCAGCACATGATATATGAGGAAAGTCTGAAGGATCTGGGTTTGTTTAGCCTTGAAAACGGAAAGCTGAATAGGGATAAAATTCTTTTCTTCAGCTCCTTAATGGGTGATAATAGACCAGATGGAGCCAAACTTTTCTCAGAAGTGCACAGCAATGGAGTGAGGCAACTGACACATGTTGCAACAAGGGAAATTCTGACCAGGAATTAAGAAGAAATTGATCACAGTGTAATGTGAGGGTAGATGAGCACTGCAACAAGTTGCCCAGAAAGGCTGTGGAATTGCCATCCTTGGAGACAGTCAGACCTCAACTAGACAAGATCCTGAGCAATCACCTTGGATTTTAAAGTTGACCTGCCCTGAACAAGGATTAGAACTATATGATCTCCAAAGGCTTCTTTCAACCTAAATTATTCCAGGATTCTATGAATGTAAAATATGTTGACATACAGAATAAATAATATTTTTATAGGTTGGGGGTTTTGTTTTTTGTTTTTGTTTTGTTTTCTTTTTTTTTTTTTTTGAGGAAAGCTTTGTATACTGAATGACAAAGATAGCTGTACCCATAGCTACAGTTACCTAAAACATGCCACTGTGTATTTTTATAGTAGTATCAAATTTAACCAAATATAACATCAGGGACAAAGACAGTATATAGGGAGAGGCAGGTGTTTCTGGAGATTCAGGGGAATAAAATCAGGAAATGCAGGGTTGTGTATGGGTATCGTCCCAGCAGAGAGATACAGGGACTAAGGAATATGTAGCCACTGGAGCACTTTATATTCTTTCAGGTCCTGGGAAGGTAAGTCACACTAATTCTGTTGAATATCATGCTCCTCCTATATCTAGGTCACTCAGGAAATGACAGTCCACTTTAGCTATCTGCTGCTTCATTTGTTCAATTTGGAGATTTGCAATGTAGGTTTCCCATCGCTGCAGTTCTCATAAAGGCTTTGCTTGGGCACCTGAATACTGCTCGTTTTTACAAAACGTGTATCAGTTAGGAATCAGAGATCACTGTAATAGGAATGTTTAGAAGACTGACAGGTCGGGTCGGCTTTAATCTTAAAAACAAAACTTTACTGGATTAATTCTTAGACAACATTAGTTCATGCTAATAGTTTTTACACGTCATTAGTAATTCTCACTGTTATTCTGTAACACATTCTAAATTATCTGTGATTGTTCAATTCTACAGAGATGATACCCTATAGCTAGTTCTGATGGCTATACTCCTTGGTGGTTCTTAGTGCCTAAGGTCAAGATAATCTGTTTAATGAACTCTTTGATGGGAGAAGTCATTACCGAAGAGAGCTCGTCTTCCTTTTTCTTCATTGTTCCTCTTGATGTTTGATGGTTTGCATTATTTTACTCCTTCTCCCCTTAAAAAAGGAGGGTCTTCTCCGGATATTACTTGTTTTGGGTCTTTTTTGCGTTTTGCCAGTCATTCTTCTGTACTCAGCAACATGTCCTGCCTGTTTTTTACGCCTTACACTAACCTTTTACTTTGGCAAATTTTTGTTTCTTGTATGATGTGCAATTGCAGCCATCTGTGACCCTTTGGTGGCCATATTGTACACATACTCATGTAAAATACTTAAACATTGTGCCTGGCTACACTCTCACAGTGTTCTAAAATACACCTGTGGTACTGTTGGCTATACTGTTTTATTCCCCTTATAGCTGGATTCAAGGCAATCTACTACTAATTATATCCTGATCAGGGCACTTGTAATTTGTAGGTTTCACAAGACTCTTTTGAGACGTTAATATAAACTTGTATTCCAATAGAATATTTTCATTGTTATTTTTTTTGTTTGTTTATGGTTTTAACCAATGATGTCTTCCATTTTTTTTTAATAGTGTGTCTTGGTACTTGAAGAACATTGAAGTAAAAAGACTCTGCCAAATTCTTTCTGTCATAATAACGCTTAGTAATAATTTTATCTTAATAATGGAATAATAGTGTTGCATGTTTGTTCTTATGTTTTAGTTCCATTTTTTTGTAAATGAAACTCTATCCAATGACTCATGATTGTATTTTCATTGTCCCAAAACAAAAGACATGTAATATGTGAAGACTACCAAAGATATCTCCATTGCTCCAGAAATTAATTTTTTCTTAAAGGACCAGCTCTAGCCTTGTACTCAAAACTTCACTAGATAGCTTCAATTCTTCCCCTTTCCTCTGAAGAAATTATTTTTATTTATTTTAGTTAACATATAGGGTCAGAATATATAACAGAAGCCCCATATTATGTTTTCTTATTATTGATTGTCCACTATATTTGTCTTGGAGGCTGTGTTAGTAGCATTGCCTGGTTTCTCACTCACCTTCTGGCCTCTTAAGTCCCTTTTTGCACACTGAGTTCTTCTGTTCCTGTGGTCAGCTCCATCTCTTACAGCCAGTAATTATCATGACATATCCTCCTACTCATGTGTCTTCTTTCTCCACACATTTTCAACAGACATGTTAGATGAGTTATGCCTCTGTCAATTGTTTTATCATCTCTGAATACAGGCATGAAGAACAGCCTCAGCTGCATGTAACACTCTGCATTCTACCATACTTTTATTCGGTAGTAAAATACAAGTCTTAAAGAAATTTCTACAAACTTTTGCATTACATTTTCATTTTATGTTTTCTCTGTGGATGTTTTTTGTTTGTTTGTGTGTTTGTTGTTTCTAGTGCCTCTGTGCACCTGGATGGACAGGACAATTTTGCCAGTTTGCTGAAAATGCGTGTTTAATTTACCCAAATAGTTGTTCTGATGGAGCAACTTGCATTGATATAAGCCAACGGAGAGAGCAACCTTTGTTTCAGTGTTTGTGTCCTCATGATTTCACAGGTAAGGCATGTACAAATCATGTAGAAGTTTGTAGTTTTCTGTCCTTTTAAATATTCAAGTATAAGAATGCTGAATTTTCAAAAATAAGGGAGGGTTTGGAGAAGTAATCACATCTCTTTGCATTTTCTGCTCTCTGCTGTAATGCTTACAACATCTTAATCAAACTTAGAGGTTAATTCTGAAACTTCCAGTTAAAGTTATAGTAAGAATAGACCTAGAGTAAGCGTCAGCTTCTGTTTAGGAGACTGAGTGTTTGTCTACATGTAGAAGTTCTGCATGTGAGCTAGATGTCTTCTTTCTCATTATAGTTCCAGGGAGTTTGTTAGTTTATACCACCCTGTATTTCTTCAGATAACTTTCGTTATCTTTCTGAGAGCTGAATCGCACCTCCTATTTTAATTCCTTGGAGGACCATCAGCGATTTATGCCATTTAATTTGGGTGAGCTTAACAGATGATTCACTTTACTTGACTTTAGAAGTCTAAAGTAATGTGAGACCTAGTAAATAAGTCTTCAAGGCTCTTTGTACCATCAATGAGTAAGCATTTACAAAGGGGAATCAAGGCCACCTATGTTAGATATTTGTTAGTGGTTGGAACACTTTCTTCAGAAGTGTTTCACTTGTAATATGCAACAAAAGAAGCCTAGAAAAATAGTTTAGATTAAGTACATCATTGGTTTTTAGCTGGCAAGGAAAACAATTTCTGGTTTTTCCCTTCAGCTTTAATGCTTTAAATAGAAGATCATTTAAGTTGGATTTTACAATCCTTCAAGAATCTTTGGTTAGATAGGGAAATAAAAAAATTAATCGACTGTGATTTACTCCAGCTTTAGGTAACACTAAGTAGACAGATACTAGTCATATGTATATCAATATAATGATACAATCAATATAATTGATATCAAAATAACCAATTGAAAGATAAGAAATTAATATTTTTTATCTGAAGAATGAAAATTAAATTCATCTAAAGAAATCCTAGTAATACACAGAGGAAACAGTCTTTAAAACTACTACCATTGATGAAGAAACCATAGAATCATATCGCTATAACTATTAACTTCTCACTTCCACCTTATTACCTGTATGATTTTCTTTTTTTAATCTAATCTTGGGTTATATTTTATTGGTGTGACAACTAAAATTGTGGATTTGTTAATAAAAATAATGTTTCTCTACGATACTTGAAGACTTTTGAGATTATAGTAAAGCATCTACTGTACAACCTAATCGTGAAAGAAAAGTCTGACAGGCTATAGTAAATGACAATGAATGTATGCGATTAATAAAATTTTACCTTCCTAAACACTGAGTTAAAACTGAGTTCAAGTGGAATTGACTTCAGTGTTCAGGGACATCCTACTATAAGGTCGAAATCCTTTCTTTTGCGGGATCTCATTGTAAGAGGTTCTTTGTATTGTAATTGATTTATTTAATTTTTAAACGTCTTTCTATTTTTAAACAATCAGTTACTTCTTCACTCTTGTTGTGTAGCAGTTTTGGTTTATACCTATTTGTTGTTTCATTTATGTGTTTGGAAGGGAGAGAGGAAAAGACAATGCTGTAGCAATTTTGGTCTATTTACTTCTTTCTGAACTGAGTAACATCTGCAAACAGAAAGGCTAACTGTTCTTAATTGTGCTTATAAATTATAAGCACTACAGCTGCAGCCTTTGCATTAACGTCTAACTCATATTTGGAGTAGACTTATCTTAGGGAAAACAAAATATGACATGATGTAACATTTTCAGCTGTGAAATGCAGAATTCAGATTTTAAATGTAATGTAATTTTGGTTTCATACTGTTTAAAGAAACCTCATAGAATCTTAACGTAATACACAAATGTAATTTTAATTTTTTTTTATAATTGTCTCAGAAAAATATCCATGTGTTTGTTTAGTTTAAAAGCTCAAAAGAAAGAATAAAAAGGTTGTAAAATATAGTTACTTTTGTTGAATTCACATAATGATCTTTGTGCTTTGGATTTCCTTCTACAGTTAGTTCTTTATTTTCCTTTTCATTTTTCTCTTCTCTGAGAGTGGATAAAAATCTTTATATCTACGACAGTGCATATAAGTAACATGGCTTATGACATTGAAATGAAACAATCCATGTCAGCGATTTCTCAGGTTTTGCACAGTAGCCCAATTGTCCTTGAAGAGGCTTCCTCCAATTAATTAATATCTTTCCTTGTGTGTAGAACAATCATATTGACAGGAATTGATTGGGCATGTTAGACACTTCATTTAGCTTGTAGAACAGTCCTTTAATTAAAGTAATCTTACTGCAGCTAAAATGAACTGCACCCCAAGCACACTCACCAAACAAGAATTAAAGTACTAGTTCAATTACATATTTTTTCCTCATCTTCAGACATTCCTTGTAGAAGACTCATTAAGTTCATTCATGGATTTATCTACAACTTACTTTTTCTCTTTCTGTCATTGTTTTATTGAGTTAAGACAGGGCTGCTAATTTCTACAGGTATATGGGAAACTACTATGAACAGCCTTGGATGAAGCTTGCACTACTGAATTATGTAGGTGGTTTGAAACAGTCTTCCATAGAAAGTATCTCTGGTGCCATAATAGCTAATGTTCCAGAGAAGAAGATGTGGGATATAAAAGTTCCTGTATCTTTCACAATCTAATTAAGACAATTATAATAGTGAACAAAACAATGACATGGTCGAATTTAAACCCTTCCATATCTGGACAAATCCACATTTTTAAATTCTTTTGCTCTCCGGAATACAGTGGTGATAAGGTTTAACCCCGGGGAGCAGCTAACCACCACACAGCTGGTCGCTCACTCTCCCTCAGTGGGATACAGGAAAGAATCTGAAGGGTAAAAGTAAGAAAACTTTTGAAAGTTGAGATAAAGACAGTGTAATAGGTAAAATAAAAGCTGTGACATAAGCAAAGAAAATAAGGAATTCCTTCACTACTTCATATTGGCAGGCAACTGTGCAGTAATCTCTAGAACATTTAAGGAAGATATCTATTTCGTGTTGAAATACAGTGGAAAACTTCGAAGTTTCAAAACTCAAACTGAGAAAAAGAACAATAACATTGCTTCCACATCTCTATTCCCTGTACTAAAGGTGAGATGGCAAAAGAATTTTTGTAGCATCATGGGACATCTCTATATCACAAGATTGTCACTGGAATTACACAATAGTTTACGTCTCAGCAACAGATGTTGTCATTTTAAGCTTTGTTCATTGCACTTTATGTGTTATTACTGTTGTCACTTTTGAAAAAGAAAGTAGTTAGTACACACAGATTCCAAACATCAATGACCATGGACTGAAAAAATGGACTAAAAGAAGTCACTTGCTAAGTATTACTAGAAGAATTCACTCATAATACTAATCTTCATTAAATGAATAGAAAAGGAACTGCTTGCTGCTTTGCAGAGCATTCAATTTTCTGTTAAAGATCTTTCAGTGATAACTGACAGGAAGCAAAAATAACAACCAAAGTAATTCAGTCTCTAATACTCTTCAGCAATGTGTCCTGCTGTTTAAAATGCCTTTTAGAAAGCATAGTTGAACAGCATTAGTAAGAGTGAAAAGCAAATGGTTTTAAGTAGGGCATAAGTCCATACAAAGATCTCTCACCTAAAAGACAGCAAGCTGAATTACATGAAAACACAATGGTTCCACTCCATCTGGAGCATTCCACTGTAATAATTGAGATAAAAGGATAGAGAAGTAAGCAATCCAAAAATAAAAAGAACACATTAAACCCTACCGGCTTATTATTTCATTTGAAGCTTATAAACTCTAGAAGACTAGGCGAGGGATAATGTCTGAAGTACCATACTTGTGGGAACTCCAAGCAGACTGTGACCTATAGCAGGTTAAGTCAACAATTTTTCTCGGGTCTTGATTTCTACAAGAAATATTAAGATTACTGAAATTTTCATGATGGAATACTTTATTTTTCTTTGGCATGCAGCAAGTGCGTGAAAAGCCAAAAGACTAAAAATATTCTACCTGATATTTCAAAAAGACGTATAATATTAGTATTTAAATTCTGGCTACTTTTAAAATTGAACAAAATGTTCTCAAAGCATGAAATTATTTATGACTATGTTGATTCTCCATTTCTGAAGAAATTATAATGAATGAAACTATGTAGAAAACATGATTAAGAAAAACAGTTACCTGTTTTACCATGTGCAACTAAACCAATATACCACAGTATTCTTATATGAACCTAAACATCGACTTCCTTTTTAAACTATGGATGATCACGCTTAAGCAGGGATTGCTTCATTTTTGTCATACACAATGCACCACATCATTAGCTGACATAATCCACTTTATCTCCACTGAAGCTAGAATTATGTTAACATATGAACTAAATCTTCAAGGCTTTCTTATGCTATTTATCAACCTTTGTGGTCAGTAGCTGTTCCTTAAACCACCCCAAACCCTTTTCAGTTGAAATACTGCATAAAATACTACAATGTGACAGAATTAAGGCATAGTTATGTGTTATTGATATCTGTTGTTGCTGTATATTTCTCCTGTGACATAAGCAGTCTTCATAGGCACTGTAAGAGCTATCCACTTTCTTTTTAACCTGTATTGCATTGGAAACTTACATTCAACAATAACTTCTATACTTTGGTCTTCACTCTGGGACTCTCTGTGAACAGTTCAGGTTTACTTTTTTTTTTTTTCTGAGATATTCTTGCTTCAATTTCTATTTCTTGAACATATATATCACTTTTAGAACACATTCCTTCAAAATATTTACCCTCTTTAGATCTGTTTGTATTATACCTTTCTCCTCAGTATTTGCCACCGATTTAGCATAAACTTTCTATGTTTAGCCTACTTTCCAGATCACTAATAAGAACATTAAATAACATTAGAGCATCAATTTTAACATCAATTAGAGTACTGTGTCTGGCCACAAAAATGATCAGAGGGATGGAGCACCTCTGTTGTGAGGACAGGCTGAGAGAGTTGGGCTTGTTCAGCTTGGAGAAGAGAAGGCTTCGTGCAGACCTTGTTGCAGCCTTCCAGTGCTTAAATGGGTTTCCAAGAAAGATGGGGACAGTCATTTTAGTAGGGTCTATTTCAACAGGACATGGGGTAACGGTTTTAAACTAAAAGAGGGGAGATTTAGACTACATATAAGGAAAAAAAATTTACAATAAGGGTGGTGAAACACTGGCACAGGTTTCCCAGAGCAGTGGTAGATGCCCCATCCTTGGAAGCATTCAAGGTCAGGTTGTATGGGGCTCTGGGCAACCTGATCTAGTTGAAGATGTTCCTGTTCACTTCAGGGGGGTTGGTCTAGATGGCCTTTGGAGGTTCCTTCCAATACGAACTATTCTATGGTTCTATGATCAATATTTGTGGTGGTCTCAAATTTGGGTGCCATTGCAATACACTGACATTTATAACCCATCCCATCCTGTTCTCATTCCAGAATTCTTATATCTAAATAATTAGAGTCAATCTGCCAAGGTATTTTCGTAAAGCTTAAAAATCCTCACCACCTTTCTGGAACTCCAAGTGTGACATTCATACCTCTTCCAGAGGATAGAGGAACCCATGAGGATGTTTACCCAGATTGTATAGGATGCTCATTCCGGAAGGTTCCCTCTCTGTGAGTGGCTCTGTGAGTGGTTGTTCTGGAGATTGACTGATTCCCTTCAGACAAGGAAGAGTTTAAAGGAGAATGAAAGGGGATAAAACTAGAGGAAATTTCTCCGTTCCAGGCATGAGAAAAGTTTTGTGTATTCTTTTAGTATCCTGGAGATTTTTTTATGCACCAGATCTTTTAGTGAGACATATGAAGGGCACTTTGACCAGCATCAAAACAAACAAACAAACAAAAACCCCATGGGAGAATAAGACTATTTGAAAGGGAGGTCTACAAAAGACTTTGCCAAGGACTGAATCTTTAAGGCCAAGTTTCCGCCTAAATCCTGGAGGCAGCTAAGAGAAAGGACAGATAATCCATTAGATGGTCAAAAGTCAAACTGCATGTTCCAGAATAATGAGTTCATTTAAGAGCCAAGGTTAATAAAATACATCTCAAACACATTTAAAGACATTTGTAAAAAGTAGCTCAGCTTAAAGACTCCGTGCTAAAACAATAGTTAGAGAGTACCTTTCAGGAAGGACTATGCCAAAAAGCCCTTGAATGATTCATTTAATTCGAAAGCAGAAGGCAATATTTTAACTGCATGTTTAATGTTTGAGAATATATGCCCATGTTTGTAATTCATTTAGCAGTAGACAAAGGGGCTAAGTTATATAAGATGACTGTGGTCAGTGGAAATCTTTTTGATTTTTTCAAAAAACTTTAAATCCAGCTCCATGTAGATAAGAAGTTGATAGCTGACAGAATTGAGAATAAGCATACTAATGTTCACTTGAATTGGAAAATAATTGTATTGAAGTTTGGAGTCCATTAGTTTCTGAAGTTGGGGTGGAATTTAGTAAATATATGTATTTCACTTTTACTTATTGGCTGCTTTTACTTAAGGGACATGTGTGTCTCTATGCTAATAAGTTTACATTGCTTTTATAAAAGGATAAAGAGCTTTATAGAACATTAATCCACCATATGGTGTTAATGTGCCTAATATCTTTCACCTAGTCAGATTTAGTAAATTATGACTTCCAATCTCAGAACTCTCACCTCCAATCCCAGCAAATTTTTGTTTTTCAGAAGCTAATGGAAACTGTTCCTTTTAGGTCTTAATTAGAAAAACTATGCCATTAGAAAATTATTAATACCACATTTTTCTTGGTTTCACCTTCTATAATCCCTTCTGCTCAGAAGAATAAATCTCCACAGGGATTTGTGAAACATCCTAAAATGAAGATGCCCATTTTCCTGACATTGTACTCACCCGTTTCCCCCCTCCTCTGGGTCTTAAGGTCAGTGGTTTCATACTGGTGGTGTTGGGGGCAGTGTTACAGAATCTATAGTCCTTCACTGGGAGGAATACGACGTTCATACTGGTGGTTTCTTCATCTCTCTAGGATCCACCTGGGGTCATTTCTGTAAGTCTACTAAAATAATTTTACACTTTCTCTTCATTGGGCTTCAATTCTACTTTATATCTGAATTTACATTTTATGGTGTCTAACATATATGAAATACTATTTTATTTATTTAAGACCAGTTTTGTCCAGCTCCAGGTCTGCATTTCTTTAACTGACCACTGGTGAATTGCTTATAGCCATGTGGTCTCCAATGACAAACCTACGCTCCATTTCTTATCATCCCATGCCTGTGTTCCTCACATCATATCGTGTCTCCACTTCTCAAAGCCTCCGTTACCATACCAGCCCTTTATTTCTTTACAGCATTGCATTAGAGTTGCAAACCTCATTCTACATAGACTAAATACTTGTTACTACTATCTATATAAATCTCTGGTTGTACCATACAAAGATAAACAAAAGTAAAGCAAATTAGAAGAAACTGCTGTCATAGTTAAGCAGAGTAAAAGATCACTGAAGGGAAGACAAATCAAGCCTGATGAACTTCAGTCCTAAGGACCTGAAAATTCAGTGCAAAGCTTATGCCTATTGCTAGCAATGGCAGTATTGTATTTTAGGGCTACACAGTAAACTCCATGTTTCCTTTCAGAATTTGTATTATGTTTGCCATCTTTCCCTCTCCCGGTCTGTCGCTGGTTGGCTGAGGCAAGCCAATCACGGGGATGTGCCCTTTCCTATCCCTGAACCCCTCTCCTCCGGGAGAGAAAAGGGTTAAAAAGCAGAGATACGAAAAGGAAAAGAAAGATTTTGTGAGACCTCTGAACGTTTGGAAAACTGAAACAAACTTTATTAAGACTAGAACAAAATATATAATATGCAGGGAAAAACCAATGCAAAATCTGAGGGTTTATACGGGATGGAAAGGCGAGGGTTAAACGCGAGAAAAGAGAGAAAGGGGGACGGTACCACGTGGAGTCCAAAATGGAGTCGCCACGTGTGTGCTTTCGTGGAGTAAACAAAGGGAAACCGCAGCTGTTACGAACGCGGGGCTCCAACGTGCAAAGCGCTGTTCCTACCAGTTCTCATCGTGCAGTTTGTAGAAGCGAAGCAGCAAGAAGCGGCGGCGCTGGCGGCAGAGAGGGTACGGCGTTACAGCAGCAGGCAAAGAGCAGCCTCAGGGCGCGGGTCTCCAGGTGGCGCGAGCAGTCTGTCCCAGGCGGCGCGGTGGGGGGGAGCCATAGCCGCAAGTCTGGAGAAAGCCTCTTCCCGGAGCGAAGCTGAGGTCCGCAGCGCCTCTCGCAGCGCAGAGCCGGTAGTGTCTGGAGAGCGAAAAGACCTGAAAAAAGCCGCAAAAGCCCAAAAGCCCCCGAGCCCGCGGCTCTTAAAGGCACAGTACGCTCGCGAGAAACTTTCTCAACCAATGAGATATGCAATCGTAGCATGGGAGGGAATAATTCAATCGGTCAGTTTAAAACAAAAGCTTTCAAGCAGTTTTTTTTTCTTCAAACTGCCACATTCCACCCCTTATTCCATACCATGTACGTTATGCGCATCTCATTTACATTGTATTATACAGAAATTAACAGCATGAGACTCTGGTTCAGGGTGTTTCGGCCAGGGTTAACTTCCCCTGTGGTACACAGTGGACTTCACCATCCTCCTGCATTACCCACCAGGTGTGTCCAGGGCCTTGGGCTGAGACAACACCACGGATGGGTCTGTCTGGGGTTGCAGCAGGGGAAACCCAGACAGCTTTTCCCAGCAGATTACTTTCACATACCACAGGAACTCTATCCCCCTCTATGGTATGTAAAAGGTCTGATTGGGCAGGGCCGGCTCGATTGATTGATCCCCTCGTGTTCACTTGCCAGGTGGCTTCTGCCAGATGTTTATCCCAGTTTCTCAAAGTTCCACCACCCAATGCTTTCAGGGTGGTTTTCAGCAAGCCATTATAGCGTTCTATTTTACCGGAGGCTGGTGCCTGGTATGGAATGTGATAAATCCATTCGATACCATGTTCTTTGGCCCAATTGGCCACCAGATTGTTTTTGAAATGAGTTCCATTATCAGACTCAATTCTTCCTGGAGTGCCATGCCGCCACAAAATCTGCCTTTCAAGGCCCAGAATAGTATTACGGGCAGTGGCATGAGGCACGGAATAGGTTTCAAGCCATCCGGTGCTTGCTTCCACCATTGTCAGAACATAGCACTTACCCTGGCGAGTTCGAGGGAGAGTGATGTAATCAATCTGCCAGGCCTCTCCGTACTTGCACTTCGACCACCGTCCACTGTACCATAAAGGTTTTAACCTTTTGGCCTGTTTAATTGCAGCACAAATCTTACAGTCATGGATAACCTGGGTAATTGCATCCATGGTTAAATCCACCCCTCGGTCACGAGCCCATCGATAGGTTGCATCTCTTCCCTGGTGACCGGAAGAGTCATGGGCCCACCGAGCAAGGAATAGTTCACCTTTGTGTTCCCAGTCCAGGTCTATCTGGAACACTCTGGCTGCTTTGTCCACTTGGTGGTTATTTCTATGCTCCTCAGTGGCTCTGCTTTTTGGGACATGGGCATCTACATGCCTTACCTTTACAACTAACCTTTTCAGCCGGGTAGCAATATCTTGCCATAGAGTGGCAGCCCAAATAGGCTTACCTTTACGCTGCCAATTATCTTTCTGCCACCTCTCCAGCCATCCCCACAAGGCATTTGCCACCATCCACGAGTCTGTATACAGATACAGCCGTGGCCAGTTCTCCCTTTCAGCAACATCCATGGCCAGCTGGATGGCTTTGACCTCTGTAAATTGACTCGATTCACCTTTCTCATAGACTTCTTCTGCAGTATCACCCCATACAATGATGTCATCGATGTACTGAAGATGTTCAGGAACACCACCTTTCTCCAGGGTAGCCTGGATCAGTCCATGGCAGATGGTTGGGCTGTGCTTCCACCCCTGGGGCAATCTATTCCAGGTATACTGGATACCCCTCCAGGTGAAGGCAAACTGTGGCCTACACTCTGGTGCTATGGGAATGGAAAAGAAAGCGTTAGCAATGTCTATCGTGGCATACCACTTGGCTGCCTTGGACTCCAGTTCATACTGAAGCTCCAAGATATCAGGAACAGCAGCACTCATCGGTGGTGTCACTTCATTCAGCCCACGATAGTCCACTGTCAATCTCCATTCCCCGTTGGTCTTTTGCACAGGCCATATAGGACTGTTGAAAGGTGAGCAAGCTCTGCTGATGACATCTCGTCTCTCCAACTCTCGAATCATTTTCTCCATGGGGCGCAGAGAGTCTCGGTTGGTGCGGTATTGCCGGCGGTGAACTGTGGAGGATGCAGTAGGCAACTTTTGATCTTCCACCTTCATTCTGCTAACAACAAAAGGGTCATCCGAAAGTTCGGCCGATGTGGACAACCGGATAATGCCATCGGCTCCCACGGTTGCTATCCCAAAGGCCCATTTATAACCTTTCGGGTCCTTAAAATACCCTTTCCGGAGGAAGTCTATGCCTAAAATGCATGGAGCATCTGCGCCAGTCACAATTCGGTGAGTTTCCCAGTTATGCCCAGTGAGGCTGACCTCAGCTTCTACCAAGGTAAGCTCTTGTGACCCTCCTGTCACACCCGAGATCGTGACAGTCTCAGTTCCTTGATGATCCGATGGTAGCAAGGTACACTGGGCGCCTGTATCTACCAGGGCCTTGTACCTCTGTGGTTCTAATGTGCCAGGCCATCGAATCCACACAGTCCAGTATACTCTGTTATCCCTTTCCTCCACCTGGCTAGAGGCAGGGCCCCTCTAATGCCTAGGGTGTGGTCCACAGTCAGTGGAAGGGTCTATCCGGCTTGTGGTACCTTCTTCATAGGAGTTGCTCCTTTGGCTGCAGCACTGTTCGCCAAAGACTGGAGCGACAATTCTTCGATTGCAGTCATCATGTTGGTGTGGTCTGCTCTGCAGCTCACGTGCTGGTACCCCGTGGTTAGCGGCAGGTCGTTGCTCCCATCTCCTCGTCTCTTCACGACCTCTCGAGCAGCACTGGCGGTCACATCGTGGCCTATCCTGTCTGTTGCGCCTTGCTCTGGGAGGGCGATTTCTCCTAACAGCTGACACGTGGGTATACACAGGAGAGGAAACGGTTCTTTGTTCTAACCTATTAATAGAGTCCAATATTTTCTCTGTCATTTTGTCTGTCACTTTCTCCACTGCTGCAATGAAGGCAGAGGTATGAGAAAGACTGTCCTCATACTGGCGAATCCTGTTAGACACGTGTTCTATGGTGAGTGGCCGATTTTCACCCGGTCTCTCCCACAGCATTGTGGCCAATGTATGGGCATATGTCTGGGGTGCACTCTGCACAAATTTGCGCAGCAAGGGCTCGTTACTGTGCACTTGATCCGGGTTGACATTAACATTCCAGTCACCATAGATGACCTCCTTCATAGCCAGCTCTCTCAGGTAGTTAATACCTTTGCTCAGGACAGTCCATTTAGTAGGGCGGCATTCAATGTCATCTCTGAAAGGGTATCTGCCCTTCACAGCGGCCAGAAGCCGTTTCCAGAGACTGAGCTTTTTTGCCTTTTTGCCAATTGCCCTATCAATAGCACCTTCCCGGGCCACATTTCCCAGCTGTCTGGCTTCTTTGCTAGTTAAATCAATGTTATCAGCTCCATTATCCCAGCAGCGAAGCAACCATACCATTAGTGACTCACCATCATGCCTGCTAAATTCCTTTCTGATACTTCTCAGGTCCTTTCTGGACTGAGGTTGGGTGTTTACCTCTTGATCTGATGACTCATCCCGTGATGAGGATCCTTGGGAGGGCTGTGCTGGTGGAGTTGCTGAGGCAGGAGTTTTCCTTGAAGGCTTTCCTGGACGCTTTTGGGAGGTGCTTGGTCCTGCATCCTCATCAGAGCTATCTGTTGCATAATTAGTCTTTTTCTGGTGTTTAGCACCAGAGGGCTGATTTTTCTTTTTCACAGGGGCAACCTGTGCTTGTTTGGGTGGAGAGGTGGCAGTGGCTGATTTGGTGGGTGTAGTGCCCATGTGATACTTATTCTTGATAATTATCCACCCCTGGACCATGTTACAGATAACTGATAACAAAGTTATCAAATACAGGAAAATAATACCATTTGCAGAATATCCAGTTTCAATTGCCATCGATCCAGTATCAAATGGAGAAGTGTTATTTCGCATCATCCGTTTGGTAGTGGAGTTATAAGCAGCCACTATCACGTATTGTGCAAAATATACTGGGAGCATTATAAACTGACTAAATACAGACCAAAACACTGAAATTACGCATGCCAGGGTGAACACCTTCTTTGCTAAGTGCCCCAGACCAGCAAACCATAAACCAGTACCAATTAAAAACAAGTAATTTGACATCACAGTTGGTGTGCCAGGCACCAGATCATAGAGCATTTTTAAACTGTACTGCTTAAGAGCTTCAAACAGAATCTCGCTTAACACCATCCTGGAAAAAAAACCTCGTTTGTTTCAGTTTCCAAACTTTAATAAAAATATGAAATATTAAATTATTCAGAAGTGCCCACCCAGGGACGCCAATTATGTCGCCGGTTGGCTGAGGCAAGCCAATCACAGGGACGTGCCCTTTCCTATCCCTGAACCCCTCTCCTCCGGGAGAGAAAAGGGTTAAAAAGCAGAGATATGAAAAGGAAAAGAAAGATTTTGTGAGACATCTGAACGTTTGGAAAGCTGAAACAAACTTTATTAAGACTAGAACAAATTATATAATATGCAGGGAAAAACCAATGCAAAATCTGAGGGTTTATACGGGATGGAAAGGCGAGGGTTAAACGCGAGAAAAGAGAGAAAGGGGGACGGTACCACGTGGAGTCCAAAATGGAGTCACCACGTGTGCGCTTTCGTGGAGTAAACAAAGGGAAACCGCGGCTGTTACGAACACGGGGCTCCAACGTGCAAAGCGCTGTTCCTACCAGTTCTCATCGTGCAGTTTGTAGAAGCGAAGCAGCAAGAAGCGGCGGCGCTGGCGGCAGAGAGGGTACGGCGTTACAGCAGCAGGCAAAGAGCAGCCTCAGGGTGCGGGTCTCCAGGCGGCGCGAGCAGTCTGTTCCAGGCGGCGCGGCGGCGGGGAGCCGTAGCCGCAAGTCTGGAGAAAGCCTCTTCCCGGAGCGAAGCTGAGGTCCGCAGCGCTTCTCGCAGCGCAGAACCGGTAGTGTCTGGAGAGCGAAAAGACCTGAAAAAAGCCGCAAAAGCCCAAAAGTCCCCGAGCCCGCAGCTCTTAAAGGCACAGTACGCTCGCGAGAAACTTTCTCAACCAATGAGATATGCAATCGTAGCATGGGAGGGAATAATTCAATTGGTCAGTTTAAAACAAAAGCTTTCAAGCAGTTTTTTTTCTTCAAACTGCCACACGGTCTCAAAGTCAATTTAAATGATTGTTCACATGCCAGTGACAGTACTTCAGCAATGTCATGTTTTAGTACCTTTAGAATTCTTAGGTGACCTGCATTTGGTTATTTGTTATTATTTATTTGAATACATTGGTAAGTTAATAATCAGGTACAAACATAAATATGCTAGTTTATCTGTTTCTTAGTTGGCTGGTATCAACCCCAGAGTTATGTAGTTGCTTTAGCGCATCATGGATTCCAAGCTAACAAACACAGATGAGAAGAAAGGTATATTCTTTCATATTTAGCATGCTAATGTACTTAAATGTCTAATCCCATAGTACACAGAAAGAGGAAGTGGGAATGAGCTACTTGAGGTAACTGTGGAGACATTACCTGAGTGTGCATGGATGGAGTTAGAAAAAGTAAAGCTCAGCTGGAGATGAAACTATCAAGAATGAGGGAGGACAATAAAGTTTTGTCTAAGTATATTGGTAGCAAAAGAAAAGATGAAGAAAATAAGTGTCCATGCTCAATGTGACAGCAGATACAATGCAAAGTAAATTGTTTTTTATGCCTCAGTTTTCACAGGTGTATGCTGAGGTGCCTTCAAGTTCCTTGAACCTAGTAGCAAAGTCTTGGAATGTAGCATTACTCACAATAGAGGAAGATACTGTTAGGAGCACATAAGTACATTGGACATGTACTCCTTGGGACCAGAAGAGACATAGCAAAGGGTGCTGAAGAACTTGGCCATTGCCATTCTAAGGTCCCTATCATCTTTGAATAGTCATATAGTAAGCTAGTGAGGTCCTTGACTGGAAAAAAATGCCTCAAGAACTGAAGTGTATTGAACAGCAAGATTCTCCACCTGGGACAGAGCAATACTGGTTATATGAACCAACTGAGGGGTGAGAGGCTGAAGAGCAGCCCTGTGGAAAGAAATCTGTGGGTTTGGGTGGATGGCAAGTTGAATATAAATCAATAGTGTGACCTGACAGCAAAAAGGCCCAACTTGGGTGCATCAAGCAAAGCATAGCTAGCTGCTTGAGGGAGGAGATTTTCCCACTCTATACTGCATTACTGTGGTCCCACCTCAAGTAATGAGTGCACTTTGGGGCACTTGAATGTAAGAAGGACATCAAATTATTAGAGAGAGTCCAGAGGATGGCAACAAAGATGGTGAAAGACCTCAAGGGCAAGACTTAGGAGGAGTGAAGAAGGTCACTTGGCTTGTTCATCTTGCAGAAGTGAAGGCTGAGGGGTGACCTCATCACAGCCTACAACTTCCTCAAGGTGGGCAGCAGAACAGTAGGTGCTGATCTCCTCTCTCTGGTGACCAGCGATAGGACATAAGGAAATGAAATTGAAGCTGTGTCAGGGGAAGTTCAGATTGGACGTTAGGAAAAGGTTATTCACTGAGAAGGTTGTTGGTCATGGGAACAGGCTCCCCAAGGAAGTCATCAAAGCATCAAGCCTATCAGAGTTCAAGAAGCATTTGGATGATGCTCTTAGTCATATGGTTCAGACTTAGGTAGTCCTGACAGGAGCAAGGATTTTGAACTCAATGATCCTTATTAGTCCTTTTCAGCTTGAGATATTCTATGATTCTATCAATCACAGAATCACAGTATCAGTATCATAGAATGGGTGAGGTTGGAAAGGGACCTTCTGAAGTCATCTTGTTCAACTCCACTGCTCAAGCAAGTTTCCTAGAGCAGGTTGCCCAGGACCATGTCTATATGGCTTTTGAGTATCTCCAAGAATGGAGACTCCACCACCTCTCTGGGCAACTTGTTCTAGTACTTAGACATCCTTGCAGTAAAAAAATATTTCTTGATGTTCATGTGTATTCTTAGTTTGTGCCCTTTTGTGGTCACAATTTATTTCACTGATATCTTGGGCTTAAAACATGTAATTAAACAATGTGGCCTGTAAGAACACGTTTAGGTAAAAAATACGTAGGCTCATTTTTAAAAATAAACAGCACAACAGTAAACTGTTTAATGAAATTATTTTCCCTCTCTCCCACATTGTGTAATCTCTTTATGTTTTCCTTTGTTCCTTGTACCTCCTGAATTTATTCCTGAAAGAAGAATAACATGCTCAATTTCGCACAAAAAATCGTGTTTGAGTTCCCTAAGTATTGCATTTCTCAGTTATTCAGCCCTCACTCACTATGAAGTGATAATTAGGCATTAAAAGCTAAGTGGATTACTGTGGAGATCTCTCCTGACATCCATTTAACACTTAATCAGATCTTAATTCCATAAATTATGCATTTCTCAGCAGTATTCAGATTCTAATAAATTTTATAACAGTTTGGAGTTACTAGGTTTTCATGACCTCATTGTGGCAGGGAAAAGTTGTAAAGTTCGCTTAAAGGATACAGCTGTTATAAGAATTTCAAATTTATAGCAAAATAATTCTTTAGGCCTGTTTGTACTAATATTTATTCATAAGGGTTTCTTGGAGAAGACAATTCCACCCTCATGAATAAATATGAGAAAATGGATCCAAAGTACATACTGAGTTGAAGTTTATTCCCAGGGTTTTTTTTCCCCAATTTTGCCTTCCAGACCTCATTAAGAAAAAAACGAAAAAAACCCACATTTCCTAGGAGATAGCAACTTCTTTAATACATTCAATTGATTTCACAATTAAAATGTCTATTTAGTTTTTAGCATGTCTTTTTGCCAACAAATATTACACAAAGTTACATTTTATAAATCTCGTCCTGGCTCATCCTACAGCTTTCTAAAAGTATTAATCATGATGGTATCACCCAGGATACAGATACAGATACATATAGTTACCCTTAGTGTCAATACAAAGGGAGCAAATGAAAGTCTTGTAAGTATAAGGTCAAGTTGTCCATAGTTGCCCATGTAATATTACAAATTATAATAACAAACAGCAAGAAGTATCTAATTTCCTATTTTATATATTTTTTAAATTTTACATTAATAATAGACTTTAAAATAATATTTCTAACTCAGTAAGCTTTGTAACTTACAGTAAAATATACTTGCTGTTGAAAAATTTATATATGTTAATAATGGGCTATTTTTGACTGAGGAGCAAAAGGACAAAATAAATATTAAAAGTATATATAGCATGCTGGTCAACGTCTCTGTAAATACATGATATAGTGTAGATATGGCTCAGCACCTGTAGACCCAAGATAGAGATTTCTGGCAAACAATTCACAGCATTAAGGCCTTAATAACTATATTCCTGTTTACATTTTTAGAAGCCCATAAAAAGCAGCATTTAGGTCTTAGGTGGACACTCCATTCCAGCATCTTAAAAGATACAGTGTGTGTTTCTTGAAGCTTATGTGTTTTATGTTAAGAATCGACTAAAGTGAATGAAATTGACAGAAATACTTTGCTGAAACAGAGGTATAGTAATTTCCTTACCAAAATGTATGGTATTATTTCAGGTTCTCCTGGTGTTTCTGGGTTTAGATCAAAAGGAGAGTTGATTAAAAATTGAAAACCAATTTCATTATTTGAAGTAATTTTTTTTTTGGTCATATGAAATATTTCAAACAGAATACTAACTTTTGACACAACATTTTTCAGAACATATTGTAAGATAAAAGAAATGATACCATTTTTTGGTGCATTTCTCTCAAAGATTTTCTCCTATAGAGCTCTTCTGTTTTTTCTGCTTAAGCCACTGACTGAAGTAACACTGATTATAAAAAACTTGGTGGTAAAAATACCAGTCATCCACTCTTATTTTCTTTTCTGAAGTTTTCCTCTTAGAAACTTTAAAAAAAATCATTTACCACCTTCTAGTTTTCTCAGTAGTAAAGATTATTTCACTTTTAATTTCTCTATTATTTATCTTTTCTAAAATTAAAAAAAAAAAGAATTAACAAACTCCTGCTGTAGAAAGAGTAAATTGAAATTAATAATAATAATAAAAAAGATCATGGAAAATGAAGAATAGCACAACAATAACAAGGAAAAAATTCTCTAGAATCTTTACAGAGAATTCATTATACTGTGTTGAGTACCAAAAACAATAAGGAGAAAACCTTAATGTGTTTTCTTTTTTGTCAAATCTCCTGTTTTTCCAAGACTAATGGTAAAGCTGATGGTCTTCCTTACTGACTCTCATCACGTTGCCAGAGTTATATTTCTCTGGTACACTTTTTTAACTGTCCGGTTACAAGTTCAGTTATTTCTTCCTACTGAGCTAAAAAAAACCTACATGAGCAAGTAATTGTTCAGTGGAATGACACTAATGGTTACTTCAGACAAATGTAGACTAGCTTTTCCCTATCTAAATTGGAAAATCACAATGGAGTATATACAAAATAAAATCAAAAGTCTTAAGTAGAGATTGACTTAAGTAGAGGTTGACTCATACAACAGTAAAAAGTAGAAGATAATGCAAAGTTATTACTTCCATTTCAGATAATTATTTCCAGTGAAAATCCTCTCTCTTTAGCACTGTATTCCCATTTGGATCCCATCTAAAACTGTTCATGTTGAAAGAATTTATTTTGACCTTTTTTTAAGCCCTTGAGATTTTTTTTTTTTTTTTACACATATAAACGGAGAAAAAGGAGTCTGGAAACTTACAAAAGGTCTTTAAATTCTAACTGATGTTGCAGAAAGATTATTTAAAGCAATGGTTATTTTACCAATAATACTAATGTGGTTCATGGGTTTTTTTTAATACCATTATATTAATTCTTAACATTTTGGGAATTTTTTTTCAACCCCAGGGGAATTCTGCGAGGTGCAAATTGATAACTGTAGTTCCAATTCATGTGAAAATGGAGGAACATGTGTTTACTATGAAGATCATTTTAAGTGCACTTGCCCTACAGGTGAGTAATTGGGAATTTATTGTATTTTCTAAACAGAAAAAGAAAAAACAAAGAAAATGTCATCCAGACATCTAAGTTTAAGAAATATCGACATAAATATAACAATATATCTAAATTAATGCAATGAGCATTTCTGAAGAATTCCACTTTTTCACTTTTTTTTAGGAACTAAAACTGCCAAATTACTCTAGTAGAGTGGTGTTAACTGCTAACACCCTGAACAGACATAATGTCAATATTCTGAATGAACTCTAATTAAACATTGTCTTTGTGGGGCAGGTTTTGAAGGTGAAAGATGTGAAGTGGATATTGACACCTGCCTATTCTACAACGTAAGCTGTGCCCCAGGAGCACTGTGTATGGATAAATCTCATGGATTTAATTACACGTGTTTATCACCATGTATTGGAAACATGGAGGTAGGATAAAGTGATATATTCCCCCCAGCGTTTTTGGGAAACCAAACAAGTTATTCTAAGAGCAGTGAGATAAAGAAGCCTCATTTCCCAGGGGCTTCCTACACACAGTACTAGTTCTTGATACATTCTCATGTCAACATTCCTCTTTCCTGTGTAAGAAGCACATCTGGAAGGGAATGATGTGACTAGTCTGGTCATTGTCCAACAAACTGTGAAATGTTGGACTTCTGCCTTTCTTGTTCTTTATAGTTTTACTCACTGATGTCTCCATCTGTCCTCTGCTTGCTGCTGCTGTGTTCTGAAACTTGTAGGAACTTAAGGCAAAATTTCCTTGAAATGTTTGATGTGTTTAAGACTTACTAGAGAGAAGGCTGATGGCACATCAATGCACAGAAAGAATGACAAAAGCTTAATTTCCATTAAAAACAAAAATAAAACCATAATCAATAATGAAAAAACTAAAGCAAAACTGCTGCAATGATAGCTGACAATGCAGTTAGAATAAATCAAAATTCTCCTTTCAAATTAGTCTTAAATGTTCATAGAATATAGTAATAAATATGGGTTTTGTACATTCAAAGTATTCTGGAAATCTTTACTAACAATGCTCAGGCCAAAATAACATCCATTGTGTAATCAGATGTCTTTTAAGAAATGTATTTGCTGTATCATTCTGAATTCCCTTTAGTGACCTTTTCAGTGAAATTACTGGTTTGGGTAGGATTCATTCACATCAGGGTAGATAAGAGACCCAGGCCCTTGAGTTGCTGAGATTTCAAAATGGGATAAAGTAAAATACTGCTGCACTTTTTTATTATGATAGTTATTTTAAAAGCTGTGTACACAATGCTATATAGCCCTTTCAAACAGCTAGTCAAACATGACAAACAGTGTTTCAAAGGCTTAATCAAGTCTTTTATTGAAATATATTCACTATAAAAATATACTATGCAGAGCAGGCAATGTGTTTACAAAGAAGCACTCAACATTTATGTCACCTTGAAGTCCATGGGTACACGCTCACCAGTGAATATGAAATATAACACTGAAATACTCTCTGGCTCAAAGGTTTATATTTAAATTGTTCAGCATCTGGTAAGTTTTAACATTTTTATTATTTAATGTGTCATACTGAGTGCAAATTTATTGTACATGGCATAACACCATAATGATGCAATAATCATTATGGCTAGTTACGATGAGAAGTGATGGTGTGCCAAGGATGTTGATGGGAGCTACTAAAACATTTTACTGTAATATTTGCTTAAAATCCCTCAGAAATATTTAATTTATTCATATAACCTTTCATAGACCATTATAAATGTCATGTGGGAAAAAAAATTAATTATATATATGTAATTATATAGACTTACTGTATGAGACCCTTAATTTGGGCATAATGTGAATATTCAGTAGATTTTTTAATGTGAAAGGGAATAGAATTAAAATAAAGGAGTAATATGTTTGGGTTTTACTTGTTTTCTTAGCCTACAGATTATTACAGTAATATAATTTCTTACAGAAAAAATAAAGGCCTTATTCAAACAAATGAATATTTGAAAACTTTCTGAAGTAGTGCAAGTAGTGTAATTTGAAATTAAAAGTTTATATTGTTCAGTAAATTACCTAATTCAGTATTAAATTCTTTATTCTTTGTGGCAGGAAAGTAAGTATATATTTTTGCATTCTTTCATTTCTTTTCCATTTCCAATAGTATCTTCGTTATGCTGAACTGCTTTACCTCTGTGTATTCAGTACAATAGACTGAAAAGCAGGCTACTATTTTTAATATTTTCTTAATAAACAAAAAGTAAATTTAAGTCATTGAGGCTCTTTTAACTCTATTTAAATGTGTAGTAATACTAATATTTTATTTGGTTGGGGTTTTTTATTTATTTATTCATTTCCCACCACAACACTTAAAAATTAAGGGTTTTTTTAAACTTTAATTATATATTTAAAAAAAAAATGTATAAAAAGGGAAATGTTGATATATTAAAACAGGAGATATTTTCCTTTAAATTTAAAAATCTAATCTTAACTTTGTAACCAGTATAAAGCTTGCTTGCTCAGTACCTAGACTTCTGAATGACCTCCAAATAAAAAAAAATTTTGTCATCTTTAAATTCATGACTTCCAACAAGACCAAGTTTATCTACTTTATATTATAGTATCTTTTCTTCTCTCATCTATTCATGAAGAAATCAAAAGAAGTAGAGGAAATATCCATGTCCCATTTGAATATAGGATATATATTACAAATCCCAGTATTTCTATTAACAGGAGTTAATAGAGAATTCATAAGAGCACTGGTGATAATAAAGAACTGTAGTGCAACGTACTAGACATAGATGATAGAACCCTAGAATCACAGAACAGCTCAGGTTGTAAGGGACCTTGAAAGACCATCCAGTCCAACTTTTAATGGGAAAGGGAGCCTAGGTGAGATTATCTAGCACCCTGTCCAATCACATCTTAAAAACCTCCAGTGATGGCAACTCCAACACATCCCAGAGGAGTTTATTTACTTCAAAATCCCACTTGTGACCCAAGCAATTACACATGTGGAGGCACCCTAAGATAAGTGACTATTTTTAGCCACAGTGGCTGTGGCTAAGTCCTATCAAGCAGTCATATTGTTTCCTTCAAAACACTAGATTTTCATAATTCTGTCAGCAAGTTTATAAAATCATAGGTTCCATTAGCATTTCCTAAGAAAAGATTTGAAATTGTAGCGGTAACAATGGGAATTTCCAGATGTTGGCCCACGGTTATTGTTTTTTAAAAGGAATCATAGTAGTTAAAAACTACTTTTCAATTATTTTTTTATTCTATTTTCAGTTTTGAAATTTAGACAAACACACTTGGTGGGCATCAACTTGGTTTGTTAAAAATAATTCCCATACGAGTTAGGAACCGAACCATCTCTGAAAAGTCCTGTCAGTGTCTATCTACATCTTTACAATACTAAAGTTGTGTCCAACTGGATTATTGAGCTCCATTCGCATAATTTACTCAGAAGTAAGCCATGTGACTGCAGTAAAATCGTATGCCTGGGGACAAGAACTAAAATAAGTATATATGTATGTGGGTGTATGTATGTATATATACAAAAAAGTACAGTTTGTTCAAACTGCAGAGAATTTCAGTAAAAGTAAGATAGAAGAAGTGTTAGGAAATAGTGATTGCACTGAGTGAGATCCTTCTAGCCCAGTGTCTTTTTGCGAGCAATGGACAGCAGATGATATTTTGAGAAGAGGCAGACATATAGTAGGGTTACTTCCCTCAAATATAGAGTGAAGAAAGGAGAATAATGACAATCATCTATGGATTAATTATCATTCCTTGTTGTATTAATATTTCCTGGTTGATATTAGAAGGAAGTAATTCTAAATTTTTCATCAATAATATAAATAATAAGGCAAATTTGTTTCAAAGTAGTTGCTGCAGACAAAAGTGTGATAATTAGACTGTCCAGAAAAGCCCTTGTTTATGATCTATTATATCACAAAATTTGTGTTTAATCCTAACAATGAGGAACATTTCCTTTGGAAAAAGAAAAAGCTGATTGACGCAAGGATGCTGCTCTTTCTAGAAGTCCGTTTGTCTATATGTTTTCATTTAAAAGTATTTCTTGTATAAGAAAAGTAACAAACAAATCTTTGCAGTAACACTAGAAAATCACAATGCAGGTTTGAAGTTCAGAAAATGTAGAGGTATTTAGTTTGACTTTAATAATATATAAGTAAATGTATTTACCCTTAATTTCTTATAAAATGCCTAATCATTGTAACTCAGAGTCTTCAGTATTTAAACTGATGCAGAATTAATTTTACAGCAGAGATAAAAATGTATCTGATAGAGGAAACTACTAACTAGATTTGATGCTAAAAATATCTTCCATAGCTTTAATTTTAATATAAAGCTGTTTTAGATTGCACCAACATCTTATAGGGTATAACACCTCTCTTCACAGTATAAAGTATATATCAAAACAACGTAAGAATATAATTAATGTAATATTGTGGCAATATTGAAATGTAACCTTTGTGATAATGAAGCTTTTTCGGGATGGTTTTCTTGAGTGTAAGCTTATTTGACCTATATGAGAAAATGGTAAGCCTCAGGACAAAATCCTTCAGAAATGCTTAAATAAAAGAGTAAAAAGACACATAAAAATCAAAAAAAGAGTGTTACCAGAAGTTTTCCCAAACAAAATTTCATTGCATTTATGTTGAGCAGTGCTTTTCTTCCAGAAGTTGTCCTATTGAAAAATGATCCCCACTTAAGTCTAAAATTCAGTAATAAGAACATAGCAAAAATCTCTTAATTTTAAGGTCAATTTAAAACTTAATCAAAGACAAATGAATATTAGAGTATTTCTGCCAAGAACTGTTATTATTAAAAATTTTAATGACATTATAAAGAGATTCAGACTCAACCACACTGAAGTATTAGCACATTAGCTCATCTTCTAGACACCATTTCCTTTAGAAACCAATTGATTCGAAAAAGGGGTCTTAATTGCTTTGAAATGAAAATGTATTTCTCCATTTTTATGCTCGCAAAATTTTCACGGAAATTAAATGGGACCCTGAAGTAAAATGAAGAAAGGGGCATTGCTTCCAACCTAGAATTTCTGTAATTTTTGAAGAATACCGGAAATATGTTTTTAGTAATTAACATTAGCAAATACAAGCTAAAAGAGAAAATGCTGTTCCAGTCTAGATTTAATAATTTTTCAATATCTACAGGTTGAAAAGAAGGAAGGTTCTCATCTTCCCAGAGCATAGATGTAATATATAGAGAGAAAGAAATAAGAAAGATTCAAGAATAGGTTGTGAATCAGAATTATGAATAAATCAAAAAAAATTCAGTCTTTTTTTCCTGATAGCCACAAATTCAGTTAAATTATAAGTAGATTTTAAGCCCAGGAACAGTTGTTCTACTCCTTCAACAGAAAAATAACAGGCTAGATCACTATCATCTATCCTAAAACAAGGTCGGTTATGCAAACGGCACGGTTAAATTGAATCACAGAATCATAGAATAGTTTGGGTTGGAAAGGACTGTAATGATCGTTTAGATCCAACTGCCATGGATAGGGGCACCTTCCACTAGATCAGGTTGCTCAAAGCCCCATCCAACCTGGCCTCGAACACTTCCAGGAAGGGGGTATTCACAACTTCTCTGGGCAACCTGTTCCAGTGCCTCACCACTCTCACTGTAAAGAATTTCTTCCTAATACCTAATCTAAGTCTATCCTCTTTCAGTTTAAAACCGTTGCACTTCATCCTATCACTACACTCCTCTGCAGTGCTGCCCTCAATCCACTCATTGCCCAGCCTGTATTCCTGCTTGGAGTTGCTTCAACCCATGCACAGGACCTTGCACTTGGCCTTACTGAACTTCATGAGGTTGCACAGGCCCACCTCTCAAGCCTGTCAAGGTCCCTCTGGATGGCATCCCTTCCCTCCGGTGTGTTGACTGCATCACACAGCTTGGTGTCTTCAGCAGACTTGCTGAGGGTGCACTCAATCCCACTGTCCATGTTTTCAACAAAGATGGCAAACAGCACCAGTCCCAATACCAACTCCTGAGGAACACCTCTTGTTGCTGGTCTCCACTTGTATATCAGTCTGTCAACCGCACTTCTCTGAGTGCTACTATCCAGCCAATTCCTTATCCACCGAGTGGTCCAACCGTCAAATCCGTGCCCCTCCAATTTAGAGACAAGAGGGTCAGTGTTGAATGTTTGCACAAGTCTAGGCAGATGATGTCAGATGCTCTTCTCTTATCCACCAATACTGTGACCCATCATAGAGGCCACCAAATTTGTCAGGCATCAATTGCACCTAGCAAAGCCATGTTTGCTGTCACCAGCCACCTCTTTATTTTTCACATGCCTCAGCATAGTTTCCAGGATGATCAGCTCCATAATCTTGCCAGGCACAGAGGTGAGACTGACTGGTCTGTAGTTCTGTGGCTCTTCCTTTATTCTCTTTTTAAAAATGGGGGTTATGTTTCCCCTTTTCCAGTCAGTGGGTACTCCACTGGACTGCCACAACTTCTCAGATATGACAGATAGTGGCTTAGCCTCTTCATCCGCCAGTTCCCTCAGGACCCATGGATGAATTTCATCAGGTCCCATGGACACATTTCATCAGGTCCCACGGACTTCACATTCCTTAGACAGTCTCAAAACTTATCTTCTCCTACAGTGGGCAGTTCTTCATGCTCCCAGTCCCTGCCTTTGACTTCTGTGGCTTGGGCAGTGTGGCTGTAGCACTTGCCAGTGAAGATGGAGGCAAAAATATCATTGAGTATCTAATTCTTCTCCATATCCCAGGTAACCAGGTGTCCTGTTTTCTTCTGAAGAGGTCCCATATTTTCCCTAATCTTCCTTTTATCACTGACATACATGTAAAAGCTTTTCTTGTTGCTCTTGACATTCCTGGCCAGATTTAATCATAAATGCCTCTTTTGAACTAAACAATGAATTTATATATCAGTTTCATAACACCCAAAATTTTAGGTTCCTGGAGATCATCATAAAACTATTAAATTACCATATTTATTTCCAATGGCTTAGTCCAGTTAAACTCTTTGGAGAAAAAAAACCCAATATGTAGAGAAAAGCCTCTTTACATGTTTGTATTTCTCATCTTCAGGTATGTGCAAATGGAGGTAGCTGCTTCTATGATGAAGAAAACCAGGTATCTCACTGTGTCTGTGCTCTTGGATGGACAGGACAAACATGCCTGGAGAATATTAATGACTGTGAGGTAAACCAGTGCCAGCATGGAGCCATATGTGAAGATGGGATTAATAAATACAGGTACTAACATGACGTTTTCCATACAAGCCTTCGTAAATAAGTTTATGTCAATATAGTTTTATGAATAGTTTATGAATACAGTTTTCCTTTCACAAGAATTACAAATGGAGTCACTATTGCAGTAATATTTTTCTCAGACTATAAAATGCCAAAACATTCAACGAACACATGCATTCAATAAGACCGCGTAGTCTGAAGTATTGCACATTATGGCAGGCCTCGCAAATATTCCTCTTCACTGGACAAGGGAGTTAAACAAATGATGCAAAATCTCAGATAAAGAAATAGTCTGGTTTAGTAAGTGGTAAACACTTTATGAGCCTGGAGTGTGACAGGGACTGACTTTTCTTATTAAAACTTGAATTATAATTTTCAAGCATTTAGTAGAATCCTGAGTTATTTCTGGCTTTTTGGTTGTTCACACACAGACAAAACTTTCAAGCGTATGCTTTCCTTAGTGAGCTGTAACATGCTGTAGAATTTGAAAATGAGACTCTATAAAATTATGGGGAAAAAATAAATGGAAAAGGATTTCTTCAATAAACAGATCTCAGCTGTTCTTATCAAACTTGAATTGTTTATTTTTCCCCTCCAAAAAATAAAATAAATAACAGCTCTGCATAATGTCTGTAAATGTATTTTGAAAGGCTTAGTTTTTATGCTGTGACCTGTACTTAGAAGCATTATAATTTATACTCTTTAGTGTTTCTATTTAGAAAAGGTTGCAGTAGTGGATAAAATTAAAATAGGAGTAATTAAAAATTTCTTCTATTCCACTTCTGTTTTTACAGGATCTTCAGTAACAATAACAGAAATACCCAAATAAGCACACAAATATAGATAAATATATGATTCTTAATATAACCAAGTCAAAAGGCATTTTTGCCAGAGAGTCTTTACAAAGTGTACATCCGTCCTTTTTGCCAGCTTGCAATCAACTCTCGTATCAAATTACTGGACTATAGTTTGACATTTTATTTGACTGATAAATCTGTGGTTTTCCTGTCTGTATCAGCAAAAGAATTCGGTTGGAAGAACAAAACCATACAAAACCTTACAAAATTCAATAGCTTTTACTGAGAAATGTGTAGGTCTGACAACTTCTGGTAAAACAAGAAATTTTGAATTCAGCTCTCTAATCCAGTGTCAGGCTACTGACAGAAAACACTTAATTTTTGGTTTTTCAGTCTTTGAAAGACAAACTAAATTGATAGATCAGTGTGTTTATTCATGGAGCAAGAAAACGTACCATTAAGATCCCAATCCTAGATGTGTTAATGGACAGATTTGTTATTAGAGAACTTGAACGCACAGAAACACAACTGGTCATTTTACAAAGACGGTCAGACAATTGTTGCTTCTCAATGACAGTGAAGCATTTTTTAAGAGAACTGAAATATTCCTTCTTGAAAAATAGTGGTATTTCTCAAGAGTTATTTATTGTCAGCAAATGAAACAACTGTCATTTCCCCTTTCCAATACACCATTAAAACCAAAAGAATAGGAGAGAAAATGCTGAACATAACTACTGTTGTTATCCAACTTTTTTGAAAAGCTCTTGCAATTTGCATTTCTATCCTAAAATATGTATCATTTTTATAAGGCAGTTATCATGAGCTGTATTTAATGCAAAGTATTTTCAGACAGTATAAGAAAATTGTCAGCAGAATAATTAGATGTGTACATGTCATTAACAGCCCTACTGAGATGCATTTTTAAAGCTATTATAGTAATTCAAGCCATCACTTTACCTTTATCTTCTCCATTTATTAAGTAAGCCATAATGTTATGTATTAGTTCTTTACTTATGGAAAATCAGTGTAAAACCCTAGACTTTTCTACTAGTTAAGAAATCTTAACTTCTAAAGTAATTATTAAACCTTGATCATAATGCATTGTTCCAGTGGTGGCTTGTTATAGTAATGCTAAGACCAGGAAAGCATGGAAAATATCCAGCTTAGCTTAAAAACCATCCCCCTCTTTTAAGCTCTCTCATTCTGCAAACTGTCAGGTTTTTCCAAACTGGAAATAAGCGCTCAGCTGTATGTAATTTTTCTAACTCTCTGTCTACTTACCATGACATGTTCTGTTTCTTCTACCATTTTTAAATTACTGTTCCAGACAGTAGTGTCATATAGTGTGTATTTAATATATGCAGACAATTTCCTTTGAGTTCAGGATGGGGAATTGCTGTGGGTGAGGAAGGGGAACTTTAAAACTATGATATAGCGTAACACTCAGTAAGGCTACATAATAAGAGTAACATAATCACGCTAATACGTCTTAGGACTTCTACTCCTTTGGATTAGTGAGCCTTCTCTTACGACATCACTCTGACACAAAGCTTCTTATTAATTCAAAAGAGTTATTGTACTTTCAGCTGATTCTGTGCTGTTTGAGATAATATAACACAGTTAATCTGCATGTATTTAAAGTGATAACTTCTCCAAAGAATTACTGCTCCTGCCATGGATTTGATGGTGTAACTGTCGGTATGATGAATCTGGCAGATTCCATGCAATAGACCAATTGCATCCACATACCAAAAGAATGGTCACATATACCTGAGAGAAAAAACAGAAAAGTTTCATTACCTCAGTAAATAGACAGTATTGCTACATAAAAAACTATTTAAATCTTTCTTTCAAAAGAACCTGTATCGTTTCATTATCTTCTCTGTAGGAGAAGAGAGAGAAGAACTGATTTAACATGGCTCAATGAGAAGCATTTAATGAATAATTAAAGAACTCTTCAAGGAGTTGATCCTCCTGTTTTGAAATCCAAGCAGGTGGGGGGTGGGGTGGTGGTCCTTCACTCTTGTAAATTTATTCCTTGCCAATGTTACATTTCAGATAACCAAAGATCCTACCTGAAATAAATCCTAATAGATACTTCACTGTATAGTGAAAGGGAGCAACAGAGGGAAAAGATAGAATTTAAAATTCAATATAGTTTCCAATACCTCTCCTGTTTCTCCTGTTTCTTCAGTCCAATCTATTCCAGTGGAGTTCTACACATACCATAGCCCCAGGAAAGAGCAGCAAGAATGGTTAAGAACTCTTAGATTAAGACATTTGAAGAAGCTGTATTGTAAAATTTACCAGAGTTTAAAAAGTCCTGATAAACTGATACATTTTAAAAATCCATTTGAGTCTATAGATATGGCTCTGAGGTCAGCATTTAACGAATTTTTACACCGGAAAACTTCCCATTAAGAAGGTAGATTTGGTTAACAGTAAAGTTTGAATTGCCAATTCATTTTTCTGTACTCAGTGTATAAATTTCAGTGTGTATAATTTAATCTTGAATTAATATCACTAGGAAAGAGTAAAAATATTATCTAGGAGCACATAGTTAAATGCTTTAGAATATGAAACTCTTCTTTGCATGGGGACAGTAAGATTATGAAAAGTAAACGTAATTTAGATAACTTTTGAGTACCACAAAATTTAAAGCTTCTATTGCTTTACTCATCTTTGACCTTTTCCATTTTCTGCCAGCTGGATAAATTAAGTTGTTTGATTAAATTTTCTATTTTATATCAAATTTTCCATTTTCAAGTTTATTCATCCCATACTATATATGCAGTTTGACTGCAGGACCTAGCTGACAGTGCCATATAAAGTTAGCACTATGATATACACAGTTTTCTGCAGCAATAATAGACTTTCACTAGAGGAAGAGGAAAAATACTTTTCCTCACTTTGTTACAACTCCAGAGGTAGGTGAATATATGTTGCAATTTCTTAGGGAATATCTCTATAATAAGTTATACAACAGCTTTCCTGCAGAAAATACCGAAGCTTGCGAAAAGCCAAAGTGAAACTAAATAACCTTTAGGCAATTTATGAATGTGTGTGCAGTTCATATTTCAACTAGAAAACAGAATAATTAATACTGAGTGCAGTTAAACTGCTTGGACTACTATAACAAAAAAATAAAAAAAACCCTCACAGATGTGCCCCCTCCTCCCCCTATTTATTAAAAACCCAGTACAGAGATACTGGGAATTCTTTGCTAATACCAAGCTTCAGTGCTCCCATGTGCTTTCTGTCTCAAGATAGAAAATAACTGGGTCATCTCCCAGCACAGATCAACATAACCCCATCCTCAGTCTGGTCTTTGGGGTTTTTTTCAGTAATTTTTAGCATTTATGGCATAAGTCACACTATATCTCTTTAGTGCAGGCAGTCTGAGGTGGCATTGTGACAGCTGCCTTGCCTAGACTAACTACTATCAACTTGCTTACCTGCACACCTGCTGTGCTAGGTCTGCAGTGGTAAGACATTATATCCTATTACATATTGGTAGGAACACATTGCAGCTATGCCGTAAACATCTGCGTTCGAGTAACACGTTTCCATGCCTGACTTAACTGCACCTCTGTTAAACATTTATTTCACAGACATATCAAATTATTGTGCAATGTTAACTAGATTTAGGCGGTGGGGTAGGAACTTAGTCATCTGCATGATATGTGTGGGAGCAAAGCAATCCGCAATAGGGTAACTGCGGCTTGTGTTTGGTATCCGCTACTAAAATTTGTGTTTGTATCAAAAGCATTGAGGTATGGTTTTTCCCTCCTAGGATCTGTTACACTTGAAATCTTGCTAGGGACAAAAGAGGACATATGTGAAGCTAAGAAATTGTTGGTATTCTCATTAATGTTGATACAAAACTTGTTATATTTACATTTTATTTTGTGCCATGCTCATCCTTTCAAAGTTCTCCCAGTCTGTAAGGTTGCCATTTTAGTCTTCCTTAAGAAAGTAGTTGGGTAGTGTCATTATCATCTGCTGGTGTTTGCTGGGAGGTGCCCCCCTGTTCCCCAGAGGGGCCATTCGCAGAGATGAAGCTGAAGCAGAGAAGGCAGCAGTCACTGGGTGCAGGAGCAGGGGTTATGCCGTTGAAAAGCAGCTCAGGGCACAGCAAGGCTGAGCCCCTGCACTACTATGTTAACAACAGCCAGGGCATCCCTCTGATACCAGCAAAAAACATTTTCTGAGCTATGAATGCACTCACAAATAGAAATTGTGGTATTATATATGTCTGTATACAAATTCTTTTTAAATTATTGTAGAGAAGCATTTCAGCTTTGCAGCAAATGAAAACTGCAAATCAATCTATGATTCAAAACTTTTCATATCATGCTCAGCATTTTAGTGCTGCTAAAGTGTTAACATAAGGTCACATTCATTAAAAACTAATGTAATGATGGTATTTTCCCTACCTTAAGTGTAAAGACTTAATTACTTAAAGATCATTGGTCTTGATATTATATCTAAGACAGACAGGAAAAGATATTTGAAGTTCAGCTATGTCAGTGTTATACCAGCACACTGTTTAACAAAACAGTGTTCAAGACCCATTTCATAAATTGACATAGAGATGAAATGATAATTTATATTTATAATTTATACTTACAATTTATATTTAAATGATAATTTATTATTATTATCTATTAAACATCTTGGATCATTTAGAATCTTTTAAAAATGCTAAAGCTACAAATAAATGCAGTGAGATGCTGATATCCAAGCCCACAGAACTGCATTTACACTATTATACATTACATTTAAGAAATATGCACAGTGCAATCTGTATCTGCTTTGTACATTACACTGTTGAATGTATAATGCATTAATCTAAGTGGTAATTATGACATGTTGATACTGTTAAATTAAAAAAATTTCACCAAACTTAAAGACTTGACTAGTTTAGCTTTTTATTGCATAAAATGGCCCATTTTTATTGAAAAATAGGCACATTATAAAGTACAGATTTTTAAAAAGACTATTACTTATTAATTTAAATATATTATAGATTTCCTGTGTAGATTTTCCATACATGATATTATGTACTAAAGTTATTTGCAAACAAGTTGTTAGAATTTTATCTAGATTATTATAAATTATAAGGATTTTATTGACTTTCTAGATCCTGCCACCTCTAAATCTCAGACTAGATTACAAATAATAAATGAATGATTTGTAGGTGTTTTAATCCTCAACACACAGTAAGAAAGTAACTTGTTATTAAGAGGACTGGAATACTCCTGTTTGCAATGATACATGCATTCGGCAACGGTCCTTGCCAAACCCAGAACACACCAACAGAACAAAACTACTTTCTGCAGCATTAGTTTGTAGTATCATATTGTTTTGGTCTACTGCCACAGATTTGGGCTCAACTAGCTGTATAAGTCAGCCACTTTGTTTCACATGACATGAAGGTTCAGTTTTAATTTTTTTTTTAATTATGTTTACCCTGAAAAGAAAAAAAAACCCAACACAACAGCTTCTGTATATTCAAGGAAACAGTAATCTATACTTGAAGCTAAACCAAGCAAAGTTTTCACAAGAAGCAATTTCATGACTTTTTTTTTTTTTTGCCTGAGCAATAGTATGAAATAAAAAGTCTAAAAAAATTTGGAGCTTAATTTATCTGCTAACAGGCATCCAGTTATAATTTCAGCACGAAAACCAAAGACATCCCATTCTTAGTTCTTTTAGATTTCTTCAGACACTGAAGTACTGAAAAATATGATAGTCATAACATCATTGCCTGTAGTATGGAATGAGAAGCATGAAACTCAAACTAGAAGATTGTCTGTTACCCCTGTTTCTGTGTAGTTCTGTGGTCTCTGAAGATAAGCTACACAACTAGTAATAATAAGGAAATTATAGAAAATACCATCTCATTATCCTCTCTTTCTTGTAAGGAGGGCTATAAGTTAAATATTCTATGCAACATTAATGATAAAAGCCTCATTTTCTAAGAATGACTGAATTTTCACAATGTGCATTTTCACAATGCCCACACTGATCATTGCTGTTAAAAAAAAAAACAAACCAACCCTTTTTTTTTACTATGTAACAGCTAACCAAGGAAATATACTGATTAACTGCACCAGAAAAATGAGTATAACTGTTTGTTGTCTCCATACTGAAGTTTTACTCCTCATCTAATCTAAAAAATGGTTATACAGATGCACCTTGAGACATGAGGGAGCACTAAGTCAGGCCTCGGCTATTATGAAAAAATGTCCTATGGATCAAAAAGACACAAAGCTGAGAGAAGTCTGATTAGGAAGCTTGGATCTTCCTGCAAGAAGCCAGTAGAAAGGAAAGCATCTGATATTTATTTATATTCATATAAAAAATAATAAAAAATAATAATTGTGGCTCAATTACTTGGTGATCTTTATGTTTAAAGAATTAACCATTTTATTTTCTAATAGTATCTGGCTTTTTCCATAGATTAAAAGCCTTTTAATTATAAGAAAACGACTAAACCGTCTCTAAATTAGTCCACAGCTGAGTTCCACACAACAGCTAACAATACCTCATTATAAAGATACCATCTTTACTGTAGGCTTCTTTCAGTTACAACACAAAAGGGAAAAATCATCTAATCTTCTATGTGCTCTGAAACTGCTCTGAACTCTCAGATCTGCACTAATGTCCAGAGATTACCTTGGGAGGAAAAAGAAAAAAAAAAAAAGAAAGAGATCTAATTGGATTAAACACTAGGAGCTATTCATTTTATAAATATATCTTTTCCTTCCTCTTCAGAAGTATATCATCAGTATTACAATAGATGAAGCTTTCATGGTATTCTGCCCTTCTCAATCTCTAATTTGTACATAGACAAAGTTCTTTGGTCTTTCAGATGCTCTCTTGCAAGAAGAATTACAGGTAAAATCAGAGCCTAACTGAACAGAGAACGAAGTATACCAGTAGTGGATATGGTTATAACTTCCTTAGTCCAAAAGTTATATTGCAAAAAACTTTTGCAAAATGACATTCAGAATAGCTACATCTTTTATAGGATCCTTTCTGTATGCAGAATCTTACTTAGGGTCTTTTTCCAACTGACTTAAAATTATCCTGTTGGAAATTTGACAGGGATATAAAAGACCTAAGTGAAAATTTCCACAAGTCTAACACACAAATGCAGGAATAATAAGCAAAGACTGAAGCAAACAGCCACATGAACATTCGCTTCTGTTAAGAAAAGAAAAAACTTCCTTTCTGCCAGATGGATCAGTGGGGAAAATTGCTGTAATCAAGGCTTCCTTAACAGGTTTGTTCTTTCCAGCTTCTAGATAAGATCTCTATGGATGTTAGAGAATATGCAAGATTATTGTAAGACTATCTCCTTCCCTGCAAGGAGGTTTATGGACATGATAAGAAGAGAGCCAATCAAAGAAAATATTGTGTAGTACAAGATATTTTTTCGTTTTACAAGATGTGTATCAGCTATGACTTAATGTAGCTTTGTTTTCATTCACACATACAAAGGAAAAAAAAGGGGGGAGGGAGGGGAAGGAAGCATGAAAAAAATCATCCCCAGTTTTATACAATTTATATGTCATCCTACTTTGTGTGAAAAAATATCCTGCTCAGTTTCTATAAAATTGTATATATATAATTATTTTTTGGTTACAGATGACAACCTTTGTTTATAATGATAAAGCATTTTTATACTGATTTTATGTCCAGAGCAAGCAGGACATAATATTCTTTTTTTTTCCTTGGTGATATCACAGCATGCATCTAATAATTTTCAGAAAAGAAATACTTAAAATGTTTAATACTCATAGTTTGTACTAGTTTTCTATTTGAATATTGTCAATGGAATCTTGATATTAAAAGCTATATAGCTACTGGTTTGTCCCATCCAAATAGCTAAGATTTTGTTTATTGTGTATTTTCATTTAATTATTGCAAACACTCTATGTGAAACAAGGTTACTTAGTGACTAGTTAAAGAAAGAAGAGTGAAAAAGATTGCAATTCATTTGTGAGTAATACAAAATGAAAATATTGTTAGAATTATTAGTTATTACTGACCTATATATTCAAGAGCGGTGGTTTTGTTGAGTTTTTTTCTCCTCTTGCTTCAATAACAGGTGCTTATGTCCCCTTGGCTACACTGGCACATTTTGTGAACTTGATGTAGACAACTGCATTGGAAACCAGTGCTCCGAATACGGCTTCTGCCAGGACCACTTGCATAATTACAGCTGTAACTGTGTGCCTGGATATGAAGGACCCTTCTGTGAAGTTGAAATTAATGAATGCTCAAGTTCACCTTGCAAAAATGGAGCTACTTGCATGGATTTAATTGGCCACTTTTCATGTCATTGTGCTGCTGGGTTCAAAGGTAAGTTTTCTCTTTCGAAGTGTCTTGTACTGTAGATGTGATTGTCTATGTACGCTATGTTTATATGATTGTTTAATATATATAAGAATGTGTATATATTTTTGTGTTTGTATGACTTACACAAGTTTTAACTGAATTAGCATGGAAACTCTTAGGTTGCATCTCCTAATTGAGCTTCCCTCCTCCATTTGTACAATTCTAAGCATGAGATTTGATGCTCTTGGGAAAAAGTCTATCAAGATCCAAAACAAAATTTTACTTGTATTATTTTAATTTCATTGTTATACAGTCTTAGGTGAAATGGATTTAGTCATACACAGGCTGATAAGAATGAATGTTTTGGTACAGAACAGGAAAATATAAGCATGAGGAGGAATGAGATCAACAGTATCGTCTCTCTGCATGTACAGAATATAAACAACCTTTTTTGAGGGAGTTGTTCAGACTCCCCGTCTACTCAGTGGAGATAGGGGGTCTGCCTATCTTAGACATTTGTTCTAGGATGACATGGGCTGTAGATTTCTGCATTAGGTTAGATGAATCCCATGCAAGCTGATAACATGGTGCTTTTTGTCCTAATTTTCTGTTTTACATGAATTCCCTGATACTCTTTAGGTGTTTCATCAGATACTTCATACTCATCCTAGTTCAAGTTGAGCAACCTGATCTACAGAAAGATGTCTCTGCCCATAGCAAGAGGTTTGGAACTAGGTGATCTTTCAGGTCCCTTCCAACCCAAACCACTCCATGATTCTATGATACTCAGACTATGTGTGGGAAGCAGAAAATAAATTTGGATTCAGCAATACTGAATGCTTCTCTATCTTTATTGACAATCTGTGGTATACTACCACTAACAAAGAAAAAATAAACAGTATAGTATACAAAGATAAAGACAAAAATAAATAGTATAATATACACAGTGTCATCTCTACTAGCTAATCATTAATTTAGAGTTTATTCTTCCAAGCACGTATAGTACTGGATTTGTAAGTCTCTGTTAAACCACTGAAATAACACATGTATTTGGATCTTTCTGGGTCATTGCCAAAGTGCTGAGCTATTAAGTAATTATAACTTCAGTACTAAATTTTCATTATAAATTCTAGCTAGATACACTTACTATTAACATTTCAGAACTAACATTTTTAATTTCAAATATGTTTATATTCATTTACATATAAACACACATTTATGTATGTATACTTTCGCAGATTTGTTGTCCTCAATTTGAGCTGAGTATATAATTTCTTGGTCATTTGAATACAATTTCAATAAAAGATAGTATTTCCTCTTCATGGTCATTTATTAATAAATGTGTAACAGCGCAGAGGATTGCTCTTGAGGTAGTCTAAATTCCATTAAGAGAGCACAACTAAATGTCTGACTGGAAGCAAAGAGAAAACAATACTTGGCTCACCTATACAAAATCTAATATATTTTCACTTTGTTGTCGAAACTTCAACTCTTACTTTGCTGGTCTTCATGGGGGACTTCAACCATGCCAATATCTACTGCAGGGACAATACAGTGGAGTGTAAGATCTGCTTAGTCCCGTGGGATAAAGCTCTGGAGAGGAAAGGGGCACAAGGAAGCCTGTCACCTCCTCCAAGCTCAGGAGTGATTCATCTCAAAGAGCAGAGAGTCAGGCAAAAATGCCAGAAGGCCTGCATGGATGATTGTTGCGGGCAGAGGTGGCTTCCTTTTAAATCGCTTAAATGACTTGTTGCAGTCTTGGCTTAGAGCTCTGCTTGTCACAGAATGAGCGGAACACACTCATTCAGCAGAAAGGCAGCAAAGTGATTTATTAGACAAAATTCAAATGGTTCTCATTTGATTTAGCAGAAACTAATTGAGGTTTTATTTGATGGCAAGGTCACTAGGTTACTTACTATAAGGCAAATTGCTAAAAAGATTTGATAAAAAAAAACTTGTATGTGAAAATATGTACAATGCAAAGTGACTTGGGGTTGGGTTAGGGTGATTTTCACAGGGATTGGGAATAGAAGGGGTAAAAGTGGTCCTCCCATTGAGCTACCAGGTTTTCAGAATGGACTCCCTTGCTTTCTAAACTCCTTCTCAGAAAGGAAGGTGTGGCTAAATCCACTCTTAGGCCTGGTCAATGGTTTATGACTAAGGAAATTGAGGAATTGGCAGTGAAAAGGTAATCCTCCTGTTGTGTCATGAGGTTCAGGATAGACCCCCTTGCTCTCCAAACTCCTTCAGAGAATAAGTTTAGATTTACGCCTAGTCCCAGACTTGGTCAACAGTTCATGTCTAGGAGGATTTGGATGTTGGGGCTTCTGTAGTGCTTAAATGTAAATTCGTGTATCCTATAGAACTTTAAAGAGATAGCAGCATTTTAACGAGATAATAGCACTTGAAAGTATGTTAATGCTTGTAACAATGTTTAGTTAGCTAATAATGAATAATTGGTTATATAGTGATCCATATGAGATTTTACAATAATACTCATTATCAAAAACACAAATAACACTCACACAGAGCTGTATATAGGTACAGAGGTTAACCTATGATTGAAACGGTTTCTTTCTGCAGATTGTAGTAAATTTGGGTACCCAGGGATCATAAATACTCATGTCTCCTTTCATTGGGTTATTACAAGCAGGCAGTGACTCCCTTTGTCAGTCTTTGCAGACAGACAGTAATTACCTTCATCGGTCTTTGCAGATGGACAGTGACTCCCTTCATCTTCTTATCACAAGTGGATTTTTTTTCCACTTTGTCAGCTTTACCAGCAGATAGTCAGAGTTGAGCTTGAGAGGCGTCCTACCTCAGATGCTGAGATGCTGAGACACAGGCTGCCATGATCCCGGATAGCTCCAAAGGGTCTCACTTCTAGGATCAGTATTTATAGGATCACAAGATGATTGACTTTTGCCAGTATCACAGCTATTATTCTTGTCAGGCTAGCTTGGCTCTTCCCCGACGGGGCTGTGGTCTTTCACTGGCAACTTCCCAAAGTATTCAGAAGTTATGGATACAGTTAGGGGGTGCCTAACTTTTCCATCTTGCTGACCCTGTCTCCAGGTGCAGAATCTGTTTAGTTTTATGTTGACTTGTAGAATAGGAATGTAACAAGCTCTCCCAACCTCTTACATTGTGAAACTAAATGTGATAATACTGGCCTAGGAGTCAACCTTGCAAAGTGGGGGTAGAGGGCAGTCAGCCTTAGAGCACAGCCTAGGAGTTAGCCTTCCAAAGTGGCCTGGGGGTGTTGGGGCCATACCACCACAATGATCAAAGAGCTTCTGGTCAAACTGAAACACGAAAAGGGAAACAAAGAATGGAAGAAAAGACAGGTAACCTGGGAGGAAATATAGAGACATTATCTGAGCATGCAGTGATAAGGTTAGGAAAGCCAAAGCCCAAATGCAGTTGAATCTGACAAGGGATGTGAAAGACCAGAAGAAGGACTTCTGCACGTACCTAGGTGACAAAGGGAAGAGGGAAAGAGGGGGCCTATTGCTCAGTGAGGTGGGACCTTGATGACACTGGACATGAAAAATTTGACGCACTGAATGCTATCTTTGCTTCAGCCTGTACTAGTAAGATTGTCCTTCAGAAATCCGATGATCTAGGGATAACAGGGAAAGTCTGGAGCAAGTAAGATGTACCCTTGGGTGAAGAGGCTCATGTAGGAAATTGGCAAAGTGAATATACATAAGTCCATGAGCCCTAACGGGATACACCCAAAAATGCTGCAGGTGTTGGCAGATGTCATTGTGAAGTCACTGCCAATAAACTTTAATTGGTTGTGATTATTAGGAGAAGTGCCCAAAGGCTGGGGGAAAACAAATGTCACTCCTATTTTCAAGAAGGGCAAAAAGAAAGACCTAGAAAACTACAGGCAGGTCAGTGTCACCTAGATCCCCATAAAGGTGATGAAGCAGCTAATCCGGAAACCATGAATGACAAGAAAATCATGTGGAGTAATCAGCATGTATTCACCAAGGGTTAGTCATGCTTGACAAACTTGATAAATTCCTACAGTACGATGACTGGCTTTGTAGATGAGGGGTAAGCAGTGTATATTTTCTACCTTGACTTTAGCAAGGCTTTTGGAACTGGTTCCTATAATATCCTCATGAAAAAGCTGATGAAGTATGGGCTGTATGAGCAGACGTGAATCGAAAACTGGATGAACAACCAGGCCCAGAGGGTGGTGATCAGTGGCACAAAGTCAAGTTGGAAGCCAGCAACTAGTGTTGTACCCCAGGGGTCATTAGTTGGTCCAGTCCTGTTTAACATCTTCATTAATGATCTGGCTGATGGAGCAGTGAACCCTCAGCAAGTTTGGTGACAACACAAAACTGGGCAGAGTGGCTGATACACCAAAGGGTCATACTGCCATCCAGAGGGACCTCAACAGGCTGGAGAATTAGATTGACTTATCTTATGAAGTTCAAGAAAGAGAAAATACTTTTTTTTTTTTTTTAATTTTATCACCCAATGAAGTATTGTATAATGGCATCCCCATAGAAGCAAACCCAAGGAAAAAATGGAAATTTCATGATATTACTCATTTACTGTAACTCATTATCACATATATTGAATATGTTGAATTCTGATTTTTCAGAGAGTATAAACCACAAGCAATTAATAAAAGGACAATACTTTCAGCTGAAATATCAAAGGCAATACTTAAAAAAGATTAAAACAGAAGTTATTTTTGCTTAGAACTCTGTAAGTCTTTGGAGAACTATCATACTTTGTCTAATAGGATTCATAGGTTTACAAATAAGCCATGAGTTCCCATTCACCAACTTGGTTTCTCTCCTGCTAATAAATGAATCCCTGGGTAGTCTTTGATATAACATTAGAATCAGTTTTTATTTCAGAAGCAAAATTTTACACATGCAACTCATAGTTGTCTTCTCTCTCTAGATGATTGATTGATGTGATGTCTATCAGCATTTCTCAAATGCTTAACATTCTGTTAGCTAGGGAACCCTTAGGCACTGTAAAGGGATTTGTCAACATGAAAAGCATGATCTGATTTGATAAAAGCCAAGTTCATAAAAAATCCCAGTCTTGGGTATTTATACAGTAAAACCAAATACTTTATAACATAATGTAGCACAGTCTTTCCTTTTGAACTGTAAACTATACCTGTGATGGAAACTTTAATATGGAGAAATTTTGTAGATGTCTAGAGTATTCTCCACTGGCTATAAGAGAATTTGGACTATCTCAAATCTGGAAGTTTGCTGTATGATATTTAAAAATTGAGTAAATATTTTTTTCAACAAAATTGTTGCACCCTTTTGATCACGTGATGACCATCTACATTTTCCTCTCCTGGCTCAATTCTTCAGACATAACATAATTCTGGTCAACTTCAAAGTCATTCTCTATCCTTCCTTCAAGTCTTTGCGTTAACTCTATCTCTAAAACATCAGTATTCAGCATCAAATGTTTCCAGTTTTCATGATGACTGGTATATCTAAACAAATATCACTGTGTTTCATTTCTGGTTTAACAGAAGCTCTTGGAAGTATAAAAAAAAAAGGCTGTCTTCATCCAAACACAATCTTCATTGAAACTCCTGTTTGTTTAGATGCCTTCAAAATGCAAAGACAGCTGCTGAGAACCCTAAGTAGAGGCACTAGTTTCTCCTGAGGATTTGTATCTATATGATATCGATTATATAGTTAAGATTTGGAAAATCTTTTTATTCTGAATACATATACTGTATCTCACATAGCAAGATACTGATTCATTGTTGCTTTACCCATGTCTAAGTAACGATAATAGGTTCAAGGCTCATCACCAATGTAGGCCTTCCAGTGGCTTTCTGAGTTTGACATTAATATACTCTATATATAATGCTCTTCAGTATTACTCTTTTTGTCCAAAAGAGGAAAAAGGCACGTGAGCATTTTTTATATAATTCTATTACTTTAATTTTCTGTGCTTTGTTTTTGCTTTTTTATTCCACAAATAGATCAGACAAGCCTATGGAACATTTGGAGTCTATCTGAGGAAGTAGTTAAGTGTTTGTACTTTCAGTAAGTTATTCATTGGTTTAAAATAGTTTGGGTGTTTTTTGAATAGTTACACCCTTCTGTGGTAGATGTCAACAGTATTTCCTTGCTGCCATTAAGAAAAACAAATCTTGAAGGAAAGTACATGAACTTGTGTAAAAACAAACCCTTTTCCACACAAGCAAGTTTAGGAACACTTAACCCCTTGTACAAATGAAGTCTAGAACAGCTGATAGACACTTTAATACATAATGAAGATTGACCCAGGGTTGTGGTTTAGGATTTGGCACAGTTTTGATATTGGGGGAGGATACTGCCACCTTTGTTTGGCACAGGTTTGGTAGTAGAGGGTGGGACTGTTAGTGTGGTCCCTGTAAGTAGCTTTGGGAAAAAGAGCCCCCCGGGCTCCAATTTCAGCCCCGCTTCTGGCCCAGGTTGTGCCAATCAGCACCTCTGAGACTAAGCCTATTTAAGGGGGGAAATGGATTTGGGAACATTTTTTTGGTTTTGGTAATGCTCTTTTGTTTTGGAGAGAGTAGGACAGAGGGAGAGTGACCATGCGGTCACCAAGGTAACCAGGTAAAGTTTGGGAAATACCACCGGTACAGTGACTTTTCCTTTGGTCTGTGGCAAGATGGCTGAAGTCCTGCAACCCTCATAGAGCACTGGTGGGAATAGTGGATGAGCTGCAGAGAGTCTAGCAGAGATGCATGTAGCAGAGATGCATGTTGCAGAGATGAGAGACTCCTGAAAAATGCCATGACTTTGAGGAAGTTTGGAGCCGGGTTGGCTCGGCACTGGGAGAGTTGACCCTAGCAACAGACCCCATTTGAGCCGGAGAGGTCCATGCCAGACTGCCTCCTGTGGGAGAGTGTTGCCAGATGGTTGCAGGGACCTCTGAAGCATGTTTTTCAGGAAAGAGCAAGCAGCAGGTAGTTGTATGTTCTCCTCCTAGAGGACGGAGAATGACTGCATGGCTTTAATTGACAGCCAGGTCTAAACCACGACACGCAGTTAACAGGGGGCAGCATGGGTAAAGCTGTTGCGTGAGGGGAGCCACAAACCAGGGTAACCCCAGTGCAGGTGGTGTCATCACTAAGCAAGGCACAGTCCTGCAGCATTTAAACAGGGCAGGCAGAGTCAGGGGCTGGTGATAGGCCTTCATAAGCGTCAGGCATTGCAAGCAATGGGCCAGGTCCAGAGTCCATCCATGGCAGCAAGTCAGAAGTGGCAGCAGACAAGACCAGAGACAAAGCTGTAATGTACGTACAAGAGGTCCAGCCAAAGAGAAAAATTACTTACACTGTGGGCTGAAGTTCATTCCCGAGACAGGGCGAGAGGCAGAACTGAAAACAGGCCCATGGACAGAACAGCTCAGGACAGATCTGAGTGCCTACAGCTGAGTAAAGCTGAGCTGAAATGGAGCTGTTTCGGCAACGGGCAGGGTGTGTGGAAAGGTACGAGGTGGGGCTGCTTAGGGCAATTAGGGCCTGCTAGTGTTCTCAGGGCCCTGATATCTGCTTACCTTAGCAGAGTCATCTGGAATTACTAAACCGTTATTTCTGCTGCACAAAGAAAGGGAATTGGATTCAGTTGGTTTGTTCACACACCCTTTCTGTGTTTGAAATATCTGCTTCCATTTCCATTCATATAGTCCTACTTCATAGGGCAAGAATGTCCTGTGAGCAGAGCTCATGTCGGCTCCCCCATCTCCACCACCAACAGGGCTGTGCTGGGCTGCACGTGTGCCTCAGGGCACCGGGCAGTGCAGCCTCTGTGGGGACTCTGGCTGGCTTTCTACCGTTGGAGATTGACTATCCTTGGTATCCTGTGGCAATGCAGCCTGCCTGTCAGATGTACAACATAATCCCATGGAGAGACATGAGCTGGGCTCTTGGCAGCTTACAGTTAAAGAGCCACAGACTTCCTCTGACTTAAAAAATCTTTTGGAGAATCTAATACAGTGAAGAGGTTTAATACAACTTCATATAAATCACCTTCAATCTGGAATAAGTGTTCACAGAAAGGTTTATTCTGTGTAAGTAAATAAAACAAAAATTTTAACTACTGTAATTTCTTATACAGAAAAAACCTATGTCAATTAAATTCACTAAGGCTGGACTTTCTGTCTTGCTTTTTCATAACTACATTTTATGCAAGATAAGCATAACTGTAACTCAGGCTGATACCTCTCTTATCTAACACAATAAGTTATGTTTCTTAGAAAGGAACTAAATTACACCATTTGTTCTTAGGTACATGACTTGAATGCTTTATCTCTCTCTATATATATATATTTTACAGAATGGTGGATAGTAAAGCATGAGTGTTGTGAAGACAACCTTCAAATATATTGTTACTGTTTTGAATACAAGTTGAACTTTAAAAAGCCTTCTTGTTTTTTTCAGTAGTACTTCATTAAGATTACATTAAGTAGAATTTTAAATCATATGCTTTTCATCTGATCTGGGAATAGAAAGATTCAGCTTGTCTTGAAGTAGTATTTCCTCAAGGAGTTTTGTTAAAAAAAATATTCTTAGACATCCTTTTATTACTTGTGGTCATTCTGTCTGCTTTTGTATTGTCAAACTTTATATTCCATTATGCCTAAAACCAAAAAATTGGTATAAATAGTATGTAAATTGAACTTTGTATTTTGATATTTTTGCATGTGTTTTATAATTCAGAGATGTTAATAGTAGTGGTGGCAATTAATAAGAGATACATATATATAATGTGTATTACATTGAGAAAATAAGCTCTCAAATAAATTCCATTTTTCTTCTAATGTCTGAATATTGTATTTGAGAATGAGATGAAGTTAAATTTATTCTGATAACAAAACAAAAATCAGTTTTGTGGATATTCTGCAAATCTAAAACTAGTTCAATTCGTTCAGATAAACTGTGAAGTTAAGCTCTTTAAGTTAAGCAGAAATAAAACATCCAAAGTTGAACCCACTGAAAGGTGCAAACTTTCGATCTAATCTAGTGATCTTACTTTTGAAGTGAAGGAATTTTCAACAAGGCTTCATCCATTCTGTTTATGAAAAGGAGTCTTTCTCTGTGGTCTTCGATCTCCAGTTACATTTAACAACATTCAACAACTTCAGAACATGTGCTAAAATAGCATGATTTTTTTAAACAGACTAAGTTACCCCAGTAACACTGGTGAGTGACTAAATATCCTTGCCAATTTTTTTAGCATGCATCTACTCAGGTTCTTAGGCTCTGAATTCATGCACCTACTCAGGTTCTTAGGCTCTGAATTCATGCACCTACTCAGGTTCTTAGGCTCTCTCCTGCTCAATGATCTGTCTCTTGTGCATCATGAATGTACCTGTAGAAAATGTTACTGTTAAACATCAGGCCATGCCATTTGCAAGAGTGACAGACTTTCCTAAGCAGCTGTAATTATTTGTTATATATTTTAAGAACCCTGCAATTTTATACAGAATAAAACACACAGTAGAGTTAATAGAAGTAGAATTGACTCATGATTAATTTTAGCATTCTCTTTGTACTTCAGAATCTGGTGACATGATCCCTATAAATTGTTTAGGAATTCAGACCCTAAGATATGATTTATTAAATAACTAATTAAATATTATGTTTTACTACTAACTATGTTCGGATGTGTTATAATAATGTTAACCTTAAAAGCATAAACCCAGAAAATATTTATATTAACATACTTTGATGTTGAATGTAATTTGTAGCCAATTAGTGATTTATATCTGATGTTCAAAGAATATCATCCATTTCAAATGCATAGTCAAGATTATCTTCACTTTGGAGAAAAAAAGAGATTCTCAGTATTTGTCGAGGTTTCTTCATGTCTCGAATACTCAAAATATGGTCTCATGGTACCTTCATACATACTTTGATTCTCTCTGAAATATTTTAAAAATACTATACATATATCTCCTTTGTACTCTGAGGATATGAATTCTTAAATTTCCCAAGCAACTGTTTGCAAGAAGTTTTGGGAAATGCTTTTTTGTCAGGTGTTACTACCAGTTTAATGAAACTCCATGTTATGGCACATAACAAGACAAGATAGTTAACTGTCTACAGTACACAAAAACCAATTATTTTTATTTTTACTACATCTGCATTTGATTGGCAGAAATTGCACTAAAACGTGAATTCTTTTCCAAGTTGTAACATGATTCATAGGAAAAAAAAATATACTTTTTTCTGAGATGTACAGAATTACCAAATTGCACCATTAATTTTTAGATGAAAAATCATAGCAATTTTTTTCCTTTCTCTAAATAGTATATGTTTTAGTGGCTAGATAGCAAAATTAGAAAGGAAAATTAAAGTGATTTTGAAGGAATGGTAACAGAGATACATAGAAACTAGTCTTTAGCTGTGTATCTCGACAATACTGCAAGTTTTTCAGGAAAAAACCAATGAACTATCTGTATTTAATGTGTTAACAGCATTTTCAACTGAAATATTTCAGAAAGTTTCATAACTTTCTAAATTATTCTGCAAATACTATTAGCTAGCACAACTTGTAAGTCAGTCAGTGGTTTTCACAAATATTTTCATGCATTATGAGAAAAGTGTTCTCAGTGCTTGACAACTCAGATGAGGCTGAGTGGCATGTAATTGCTTCTTTGTCAGCTGAAGTAATATAGCTGTAATAACAGCCTCCAGCATGAAATCAGCACCTTTGTTATCAAGCAGGGATATTTTCCCCATTTGCTTGTTCTCCTAAATGAAGAATGGAATTCATATGCATCTAGCCTGGTTATAGGTAAATATAAGCAAAAAAAAAGAAACAGATTGTTTTCTGTTAGGCAAGTACAACATGTATAATTCTACTGTACAGCATTAGTTTTTGACATTTGGGATTAATCTCTAAATTGGAACTACATCTTTTAATCTATGGAATATGGCAAGACAGATTAATACATTAAGAAAAACTGTATTCCTTAAGACTTCTGAAGACTTAAAATCATGGGGGTTAGTAGCATGATACCAGAAATGAAATTCAGTTTCTGATGCCACTGGTGATAATTTCTTAGCTATAGTTTACAGCAGATATTTGTTTTCCAAAAGAAGATGCAAAATAAATTATCTTCGGCATCCTTTCTCATATTGACAGATTCATTATGCTTCCTGTCAGGGTTGGAATGGCAGAATGGCTTTGAATCCTTTCTCACCTTTTCTACAGTCAGGTTTTGTCACTACTCAACACAGCTAAAGCTCCAACGCTCATCTCGTGTTCCAAATTCCTCTAGCCTTCATTATTCCATCATTCTCTCAGGACTTCCCAGGTGTTGCATCATTTTGTATAGTTCAGTCAAAACATGGCCACGGAATTAACCTTTTGACCAGGCGTCATTTTGCTTTTGAATTCCTCAAAGGATTCACCTTGCCCAGTACATGCTATTTTTTTTTTTCTTTTTTTGAAATATTCCTCAGTTGACAGCTGCCCAACGTGTCTTTGTTCTTTTCTCTTATTTCCTACTATCCCATCAGGATTTCCAGCCTGAATGACCAGTTTATGGAACTGTTATAAAACTGGCTCAGCTCTCTCTTCTTATTGTCCATTTCATCCCCTAAGGACTTTATTTTCTTGAGACTGAATACTATATACCTTATATTGCATTAGGTATTGAAATTTAGAAAACTGAATTTCACCCTAAATGCTCGGTTCTAAAGTATAGCTCTGTATCCAGAAACCTACATACAGTTGACTCATTTTTGTGCTGAATGCCACCCAGGTCTTTTATATCTAGCAGATTCACAAAATACACGTTTTGAGAGCTGACTGTCTTCATATGATTTTATGAGAGGACACGTATGTGTGCTTCAATTAAGAGACCAAATATTTTCCTCAGTGCAAACAATACAGAAGAATCTGAGCATTTATTTTGGCTTATCTTATGTGAGGTTCTAACCTGTGATAAGTACTGAACATAAAATTTGCCTTCACATTCCTGTGGCTGAAAATATCTTTTCCTGTTACAAATCATAGCAACCCCTATTGTAGATTACAAAGTTCCCTTTCACTATATTTCCTACCTTTGTTCATAATTATTTATTTCCCTCTCATCGTATCTTGCCTCATTAAATATTCTTCAGGAACTTGCTCATCCTTCTCCTTTGTGTTACATGGAGAAAGAGAAATATCCAGTATCATAGTACCGGCAACTTTCTGTAGAACGTGGGCTGAACTCTACTGTTACATGTAACTCTCCGTAAATTAGTGTTGGCCTGATTTTCCTATGCAATGATACTTTGCCATTTTTTTTCAGAGGAGACAGTGAGTGAAATCAAAAAGTTATTGACACAAGTGAACAAAAATTGCCTGAATATAGTAATTTTGTACCATAGGAAAATGTTCCAGGATTATGCATACCCTTGATAAGAAATATTTCTTATTTTCCTGATAGTCATGCTTCAAACATTGCCTGTCAAACTAGACTGTCTTGTAACTAATGAAACAGAAAAATTCGTGATACACAGAGTGTCTATCAGTGTTTCTGTATACTCAGGAAGCGCACCTTGGCCAGTGTAAACAGAGGCACCCACAAAACAGACAGCAGCAGCTATCTGAAAAATGTGGATTTATTGCAATGAAATTTTGCCTGGCACTCCGACTGACCAAATTAATTACAGATTCAGATGTCAGTTGGGAATTATTACTGCACAACAGATTCCTGAGCACTGCAGAACACACTCTAAGGAAGATGAACCACAGTGTGCACAGCTCACTGATATAAAGGGAGAATCTCCCACTTAGAGATACCAAGAGGGTCACTTACTAACGCCGGGGTAAGGATCACTCAATCCCAGGGAGATACACTCGGACAGCGTCCTGATCTGACCAGAGTCCTAGGAAGTATCCTCGACCGGCGTCCTGGTCCGAGGGGAGAGTCTCTGACTGCATGGCCTGCGGCTCCAAGGAGATCCAAGTCAAAACGGCTCTCTGGGAGGGCTCCATTTATACCCTGGTCAGTGTTGGCTGTGGTCATTTTCAGTCAACACAGACAGGAGGCAGCTAACGGAGTCTAGACTCCGAGGTACCAGATAGCCCTGGGGCATTTATCAGGTGCTTCTGCAGGGCTCTGTCTCTTGTGCAAGCTCTGTGCAAGCAGTCAGGGGGGTTGCACTGCCACAATCCACCCTGTGACCACAGTCACAACTCGACTGGTTTCCTTGGAGTGGTGGTACAGTCACCTCTTGCCTCCAAAGTTAAAAGGGAGCACAGTCTCACTGAAGTTTAATGCTCATTGTGGATCATCATTCCCCAGCTAATTCTAAACTTACAAGCATTTCAAAGTGCTGCAAAATGTAGCACCAAATGTACACACAGAACTATGCAGAATCTAGTTATTTATATCAAACATTAACACTTGGCAAAAGTTTGAAGAAAATTAACAATATACAAAACATGTTCCTCAAACATTGAGGTATTATAATCTTACAACTACCCTGACCAAAAGAACCCAACATATTAAAGATTTTCCACCTAAACAGTTCTCAGTGCTGCAACAATTGCTTCTGGGTCTTCTGCAGAGCATTATATTTGGTAGTTTTCGCTACAGCCTAGCATAGTGCTGTTCCATCCCCACCCTGTGATGTCATCAGTGGGTAGAAGGATGCCAGTCTGTTGCTCAGGTGAATCCTACTATCTTCCCCACAACATTATGGTCCAGGTCCTGGTCATCACCATTGCTAGCAGAAGCTCTGAAGGGGAATCTGATTATCCCTTATCCTGTAAAGAAAAAGAAACAAAGCTGGCCTCGGTCTAGAGACTGGGCTCCACAGTTAGAAGTCAGGGATTATCCATCGAGCACTAATATGATGTTTTATTCTCATTACCGTCCAGGGCTTCCCAGGCATATAAGCCTCCAGGCTTTGCCAGGATCATGGGCACAATGCCAGTGGAGGGTGGTTTCACCATTACAGGTTGGCCCACAAGCATCTGTGAAGCACACTCCTCCAGTATCTGAGCCTGCTGTCAGTTCAGGTGCCTCTTTAATAGGGGAAGGTCTATAGGACTGACCCAACAAAACTGGATCTGGATTCACAGGTTGTTGTAACTTTGAGACCTTGACTGGCCTTCTTTTAGTTGCGGTAACTGACCAATCCCTTCCAGGTAGGAGTACCACTTCTGTACAGTGGCCTTCTGGGCTACCCCCTCAGGAGGTGAGGATTGAATTTAGCAGAGGGAAAGGACCTTGCGCTGTAATATCTTGTGAAGAACGTAATCTCTCTGCTTCCTTGATTGCCCTGGTAAGAGAGAGAAGTCCTTTCTCCCACCCTGAGTACCGTTGTTCAGACTTCTTGAAAGAGGTAGATGAAAATACTAAGGGCCTGTCTGGTCCCTTTGGGCCCCTTTTGGAAAATTCCACAGTAAGAGGCATGTCCTGCAAATCCCCATTCTACCCTCAGTGAGTCTTGTGGATGTAGTGGGCCTGGCCTCTGATAAGCCTTAAGCTCATCCTTCAGGATATTAAGGGCTTCTGTACCTTATGGAGTCCAATGTCATGCCCTATTTTCCAGAGCAGGTCGTACAGAGGGTGGGCAATCACTGAGAACCCAGGGATGTGCTTCCTCCAACAGCCCCATGTACCCAATAGCTGCTGTAATTCTGTCTTGTTCCTCGGGGTTTCCCTCTTCCCAACAGCTGACGGTGTATCCTCAGGTACTGCAACTGCACCAGCCACTCACCAAGCTCCTAAGAACTTCAGCTCTTGCCCAGGACCTTGACATTTAGAAGCTGGAACATCTGACCCAGCTTTAGGCAGTGAATTCCAGACAGCCCCTGCTGCCAGCCCAACCTGTTCCTTGTTGTCTCCACCCACCAGAATGTCACCTCTGTACTGGTGTGTGCGAATGGCTGGTGGGGCGTTCACAGTGTCAAGTCCTGCAGCTAAGGCCCTGTGGGCAGTAGTGGGGGAGTGTCTCTACCCTTGTGGAAGGCAGTTAAAGGTGTATCGTGTTAAAGGTGTTAAAGGTGTATCAGGTGAAGGCAAATTGGGGTTTGTCCTCCTCCCGTAGGGGAATCAGAAAATCATGTCCTTGACGTCTAAAGCGGCCATCCACAGGTGGGCAGCTGCCTGTATCGCTGTCACTCTTGAAGTTCTGCTGGGGACAGCAGCTGTCGATGATAGGATGTTCCTGTTCAATTTTCTACAGGCAATTGTTAACCGCCTCCACCCATTGGCTTTACGAACTGGCCGGACCGGAGAATTGTCCGGGCAGGGGGTGCATCTGATCTGCCTTTTCCCCAGGTTGTCAGTCACTGCGGTGATGCCTCGTTTGGCTGCCACAGGCAGAGAGGACTGAGAAATGCCGGTAGCTTTGGGCAGTGGCAGAGCGGGGGTGACCTGCAGGGTCCTGACTTCCACCCTGCCATTTCCAAAACTGCCCAGGCGGCCGCTGGGCAGGTTCTGTTCCTCTCACAGAGGCGCAAAAGGGTTAACTGCGCCGTCCTGCAGAGGCGGGGGTCGGGGGGCAGCCACCTTTCCCCTGGCTCTCCCGATCTCCCCTCTAACAATACGACCAGCGATGGGATGTGGTCGGTGGGCGATCTGTGTGACACTGCCCAAGAGATGCCCAGCGCCACCGCTTTTCGCCACAGATCATTCCTTCCCGGGTCGTAGCATCGACCAGGTTTACCTCGGGAGGGTTCAAACTCCCGGGGGCGGGGGCAGGTCAGTTGGGGGTTTGTCACTGAGTTGTCGGACCCTTCTGTTCCCGTCGGTGCCACCGCCCGTTTCGGTCCATCCCATCTCTCGCCCGTAAGTGACCGTATTGCCTCGTATTTCTGCCCAAGTCATCATGTGTGCAGAGGGGTTCTGGGGCTTTTGCCAATTACGTTCTACCGCCTTCTGAATCTTTCCTCTGAGAGCCTGGACGTGGATCTTTAAAGCGCCCGGCAGCCCTTTCAGGAGCGCTCGGAGGTGCTCCAGGTCCACTGGCGCGGTGATCAGCATCCCGTACGGTCCTCTCTTGTACACGGCCTGGACACAGGCAGCCTTGTGCACTCCCACCGCCAGCTCCGGTAACCCTTTAACGCGGGTGGTGACTGGCTCCCCCCGCTCTGGGGGGTGCACACCCCCAGCCCAACACGCCACTCGGGACGTGACCGACTGGTCGTCTGGCGGCCCATAACTCAGAAACACCCCGGGACCCCAAAATCCTGAGGCTTCATCATCACTTAACAGTATCTGCTCTGCACCAGTTAACGACACTCTCCACAGATACTCAGTCTCAGTTTCGTTGGGTTTCTGCGCAAACCTGTCCTGCAGCTCGTCCAGCTCGGACCCCGACCCGGGGGCGATGCAGACACAGTTCCGGGGGTTCCCGCTACGCGGCCCTGGGCATTTCTCCGTTTTAATAACGGATCGCACTGCCTTTTCCTCTAACTTCTCCGTTTTGTCAGAACTGTTTCCACTGCTGCCTTCCCATGTGTCCCCATCCGAACCCTCGGGGTCTGCACCCCTGGGTAACTGGTCCGTTCGGGAGGCGCTGGGGGATGTTTTTATCTGTGCTAGCAAGAGCTTAAACAGCGCACGTGTCTGCTGCTTCTCAGTGCTCAGTCCTCTCTTCAAACAATACACTTCTGACTGCAGCACTTTTGTGTGCTCCTGTGCCTGCACCAAACAAGCACCCAGCACGGCACACATGGCTCCTTTGTCTGTGCCACCCCAGAACCTCACCGGGCTTTGTTCCAGCCTTTCCATGGACCACTTCTCCCTCGCCCATTCTGCATCCAGGGGAGAAGGTGCACAGTTGTGCCACCATAATAAATCCTCTATCGACATCCTGCTGACTACGCCAATAATGTCATGGAGGCACCCACAGAACCAGACAGCAGCAGCTATCTGAAAAACGTGAATTTATGGCAATGAAATTTTGCATGGCACCCCAAATGCCACAGCCAGTGGGGTCAGCATTTAAACTGTAACAATCTCAAGCTCCTTTTTTATTACAAATATATCTCTATGATTTGAACACATCAGCACATTTGTCTTTTTTATTATTATTATTATTTTAATCTGAAATTTCAGGAGAAACATGCGCTGTTCACATGAATGAGTGTCTAGACAGACCCTGTTGGAACAGAGGAACCTGTGAAGAGGACATAAATGGCTTCAAATGTAATTGCCCCTTTGGTAAGCATTTAAAGTTTTTATACAATTGCTAGTTTGGCATAGTGTGTGAGTTCTACATTTATTACTTGGGTGCTATAAATTCTTGTATGGTGAAAGTATTTTACTTACATTTTGAAAGGTGCAGAGCTAGTTATTTAGACTAATAAAATGGAAAATTTTCTCAGTGAGGGTCCATGACAGTTTGCCTATGACTAGCATTTATAAATAACAGATTACTTAGATTAGTACTGGAACATGCTGGTGAAGAAATGTGACAGAACTGGAGATTTCCAATTATTTATGGCTATTTGTACAGACACCTTATAGTAACACATTCTTTTAAAGAAGCATAGGTTTTAGGCAGCAAAACATGTTGAAATTGAGCAAAAATCCAAAATCCCAGTCTTTGGGATTCTGTTCTGTTAGCCACATTACTTACACCTAAAAGAACTGAACACTACTCTCAGGCATGTACGACCTTAATCTGGTTGCCTGAGCATGTGCACTTGGTGCCATCTGAAGTGCCCTTAAGCATCCAAAATATTGGATGAAGCTGGAAGATACGGTACCTGATCTAAAGGACATCCAAGATGGATCAAGCCAGGTGGCAACAGAACTAAGCACATGGTGCAAAAGGACCCAGCAAAATAAAGGGAGAAATACATACAATGTTGAAGATTTTGCTTTGCTAATTGCATATACACAGTATAATTTTGAATTTTACATGTTTTTGTGTGTTGACTAAGCAAGCATTGAAAAGAGTGGGTTAGAAATTCCTGACCTTAGAAATCCTTTGACCAGGATCAGCAGACTTTCTCCATTTTTTTAATAATCATTGTGGCATAAGGAGGCTATGGTAAAGATTTAGCAACTGGTAAGTTCATTCAGAAATATGGATAAAAAATTACTGATAAATTCTAAAAAGTTTTTTGTTTTCGACACATGTATTTGTAAGCTTATTGTTACAATGGAACATAAGGTCAGAAAAACTAATTTTATGCAGTCATGGTCTAAGAAGATTTGCAGTATGGCATGTTTAGAAGAGAAACTGATAGTGATCAGTAAAGCCTGATCTGACCTGGAAGTGTCAGAGTACTGAAACAGAAGTCTCCAACCATCTCTCTCAAGCAAAACAACTGATTTTAAGAGGACTTTAAGATACTTAATATCAAGAGATCCTTAAATACTTTAAGGGTGGTATCCTGATGAGTTGGAATTGAAGACAATACTACGTTGTATCTTCAAAGGTAAGATGATGCTTTCATGTTTGTTGCTTCATTGGGACAAATGTGGACATGCATTTAAGTGTTTTACTGAATAAGGACTGTAACATTAATACAAACATTATCTCCTTTGTTCTTCTGAGATACAGTTTCTCACATTCAATGCACTGCTTTGCTACCATGATTAACTCTGGTGTTTGCTAACGCTTCTACATACTGTGGATTTTAGACAGAAGTATCCGGCATCTCCTTCCACAGACATGAAAGGAGATCTCTTTCACATAGTAGAATGTGTGTTGGTGACGGGAAAGCAAACAGTTGTGACATTGTCTTAGGTCGTTTGTGACTCTTCTTTAAAGAAAAGTCAATCACTCTGTAGACAGGCCTTATCCAATTCATTTTTATCATCATTCTCGACGAGCGTGTACATGTATGCTTTGAGTGTCTGTAACTACTCATTCCTTTGTGTTCTGCCTCTCGGGTTAATCAAGCTATTTATCTGGAACAATGAGGTTTATGTAATGGACACATATACATTAGAATCTGTTAACTCTACTAAAATGTTGTGCATAGTAGTGGTTCATCATGATCAGTCAAAGGATCAAGTAACTCACAGTGAACCAGAGGTTATCTATAGAAACAATTGGACATTTTTGAAAAGAATTAAGACTTTCTATATTACTATTTGCAGCTACACTATTAATATAATGGCAAGCTGAATTAGAGAGAGGGAAAATTGTGCAGTGATGTGCATATTTAACAATGAGCTGAAAAAAGGAGACTTTTAATCTAAATATGATACAGATTCCCTTTGTGCCCTTGATTAAATTAGTTAATATCACAGCTCATATTCTGTATGTGAAGGTGTAGATAAACAAATGTTCCATCTCAAAAACATATTGCAATGTTTAAATAGATAATGTCTGTAAGTTATCTGAAGAGAAAAGTCACTATGCTACTGGATATTTTTACTGCTAGCTTGGTTCTAACAAGATGATTATCACTTCAAAATACAAGACAGCTAACTCAAGCTAATCCTTAAGTGAAAAATAATTTATGCCTCCATACTTTCATTGACAACAAGTGTCATATTGGAATTCTGGGGGGAAAAAAAGGGTTTATTTTATTTATTAGGAAATAAGTAATAAAACATTTATTAAATCACATTTATTCAATAACAAAATACAAGGGGGCACAGAGAATTTGGATATGCCCTAATGATCAAGTTCTTGTAACTGAAAATACTTACACCTGAAACTATCTTTCTGACTAAACTGCCAATAACTTGTTTTTCACTGCCTGTTTTTCTTTGGAATACATTTTTATCCATTAGGTAGGTGGCTGCTATCTTTTCACTTGTCTGCTTTGCCTGCTGTTTTCTGGTTGCGTCTTATTTTTATGTGCATGATGATGTCTTCCCAAATTACACCTTTCAATATTATCAAATATGCTACAAATAATGAACAAAAAGAGCTTTCCTCTAAATGCTGTGGAGGTTCTATTTCTATTTAAATTTTAATTTTATGAGGAATTGTAACTCTATTTTACTAGATACAGCTTTAGGTACTTTTGTTGGGCAAGAAATATGTCAGTAGCACCTCTGTCATATCAACAGTGAGCAAGTATTATTTTTTAACTTCAACTAAAAAATTTAAAGGTGGTCATAGTAATGAGTTACATACATGAAAATTTAATGAACTTTTTTCTTCAAAATATGCCATAGCAGTAATGCTGTTTATTTGTGGATACAAAAGCACAAATTACCTTGATGTACAATTTAGAAGGAAATGGATTAATTTCCTTTTAGTTTTGTCCTCAGAAACTCTTGGTACTAAGCTAAGATTAATCTGGAAGGACCCCTGAAGAGTTTTGTATTAACAGTGGGTAAGACTAGCTTAATGAATGATCTTGGCATGGGGCATGGCCTAATAGTGAAGAGATGCTTCATGAATAGTAAACCTATATGTTTTGAAAATAAAGAGTGCTTTGTACCTTCTTTTGTCTTACATATTTTCTTTATGTAAAGTGGATGTAACAGTACAAATTTTTATTATTAAGATATATTTATTTTCAAAACTCATGTGGTTACACACGATATATATAGTGTTGTATCTGGAAATGCGTTATCTGCCCCAATGAGAACACAAACATAATGGGTGAAAGGCTGGATTCTTCACCGTACTCTGTGGTGTAGACATTTGGTTGGATCTGAAGAAAGCAAGCTAATTAGTCTAATTAACAGGCAAGTTTCATTAACACGACAAGAAAGCTACGTTGTAGTTAATGCTGCTTCTGATACTGAAGTAAGGTCTTTCAAATATTGTGTCTTTATAAAGTACCATATTTAAGAAGCGCAGGTGCTAACACATTGCCGTTGGCTGGAGGTAAGAGAATTCCATTGTCAGTGAAGATTTATAGACTAATTGAAATAGTTTTGTTTGAGACTTGTGGTCTTCCTTTTTTATTTTACTGAAAGAAAAATTTGAAATGGAAACAAAGGGACCTCTGCTTTACCAGGGCAATCCTCCAGTAGACCAAGCTCTAGTCGGCCATGTCTGTATGTACTTTCCAAGACAGTCTATATCTTTAGAAACTGTCATAAACGCAAGTGCGAAGACCTCAGTATTTTCCCCACTAGAAATTCCAAAGTTGGGGTTTTTTTCTATCACCAATAGTCACTGTGTTATTAGAAAACAAGGCATACTAAAAGTGCACACTTCTGTTATTAGTATATAAATAATTGTCACCAGTTGGCTGAGGTGAACCAATCCTGGGGACGAGTCCTCTCCTATCTTTAAACCCCTCTCCCCTGCACCGAGAGAGAAAGAGTTAAAAAGCAGAGACGGGGAAAGGAAGAAGAATTTGTGAGACCTCTGAACGTTTGGAAAACTGAAACAAAGTTTAATAACACTAGAACAAAATATATTATATACAGGAAAAGCTAATGCAATATTGGAGGGTTTGTACGGGGTGGAGCAGCGAGGGTTAAACGCGGGTGAGGGAAGGGAACGATACCGAGGAGTGTTCAAAATGGCGCCGGCCACATGGGCGCTCTCTCTCTCTTGTGGAGCGGAACAAAGGAGCCGCGGCTGTTACAAACGCCGGGATCCCACATGTGAACCGCGGGCTGCGCTGTCCTACCGGTCTGGGCGTTAAGAGTTGAAGCAAACGGCAGTAAAAGCGGCGGCGTTAGCGGGAGGGAAAAAGCAGCCCCGAGGCGCGGCGTCTCCAGCGGTGGGGGGTCTGTCCCAGGTGGCGTGGGGATTTTCCGTGGCAACGACTCCGCTCCAGCAGCGCGGGCTGCGGTTGCCACAGGCAGGTGGGCAGGCGAGTTCCTCTGAAGGGTTTGAGCCGAGGGGACACAGCCTGTAAGGTCCCCGGAGCCAAACCCCGAGCCTGGACAGCCTTTTCCTGGAGAGAAGCTGCAAGCGCGCGACGCCCCTCAGAGTGCAAAGAGCGAAGGGTACGGGACGTACCGCAGAGTGCCAAGAGAGCGAGGTGAGGGCGATACGCTCCTCTTAAAGGGACAGGAGCGCTCGCGAGAAACTTTTACAAGCAATGAGAGGTGCTAAACGTGACATGGGAGGGAATAGTCCAATTGGTCAGGTTAAAACTAACCGCCCAAACAGGAGAAACTGGGTTTTTTTCCTAAACTGGGACAATAATACTGAACACACACTGTTGGATGCAGCCAAAATGCTAACTTTTTTAAGTTCACTGATGTTCTTGAGTGTATTGACTATATTATGCTTCAAATGACTGAAGTAGTTGAATTTAGCACAGCACCTGCACTTTTCAGTAATAGCACACTTTTCATTTTGAGAAAAGCTTTAAAAATTAAGTTAAAAATAAATGCATTAGAGTTTCTACCAAGCATGTGAAATATATTTCCTATTTTTAAATTATTTATGATACTGCTATCTTATTTTTAATTACTTTGTAAAATATGAGTGAAAAAGTTTATCTACATCAGTCATAAAAATAAGATATCTTGATGCCATGCAAAATTGCAAACATTTTCTTAAGTTTTTTTACTAAATAAAGCATAAATCAACACAAAATTTCAATAGAAACCTTCCAAAATAAAAACTTATTGCTAGAACATTTGTGCTGTATATGATAATTAAAGCAACAGTGAAGAATGGCAGAATAATTTTTATTTATCTAAAACAAAGCAATTTTTTTTTTTTATAATAGCCTAAGAATTGTGAGATACCTATCACAAAAGTTTGAATATAGCTGTGAAAATAATTTATCCCATAGAAATTTTTACGTAAATAAGTAACATTGCTAGATTTAAAGCATTACAGTAATGGATAACTTAAAGTTGTTTAAAATATGCTTCTTAATTTTAGGGATGCAATCCTGTTCTCCCTATGACAAAAATTTCCTGTCCCTGAAAGTTGAAATTTTCACTGTTTTTACTGAATTCTTCCTTTACTGATTGCCATTTCCTATCTCATATGTGCAGAAGACTTTCTCTCTAAAATCAGAATACATGTGTCCCCTTCAACTAAATGCCAGGAAACTAGATTACCTCTGAAAACTTTGCTACTGTTAGCTGAACTTGAGTGTTAATCCTTCTGATGGCTCAAGAGATTACCCTAGCTTGGATTCACTGATGCACTGAAAGTGCAAATACCGAAATGGTGTATAGATTCATTGGCAGTTCATATAACGCATCCAACAAATGATGTTTTAACCCTCATACAAAAATGAAAAAACATAAAAGGAAAGATAATTAAGTGCAAGGTAAGAGAAAAACTAGCATATCAATCTTCATATTCGTTCTGTCGCCATTGAAATCAGACAAATTCTTAAGTCCTCAACAGATGAACATAAACTAGTAAAGGATCGTGAACACAAACGGGTAAAGGATCATGAAGATAAACTAGTAAAGGATCATGGACACCCTTAGAGATATGTTTTAGCTATTTATGATGTAAAACCAAGTATTAGTAATTTTTAGTAAGGGATGTACAGTGTTGTATAATATGAAATCCATGCATTGTTTTCCACTGGACATTCTATAAACGTGTTCAATATATTCTTAGAAGAAGAACCTTGGAGGCATATAAGAACAATTTTAGAAGTGAAAAGACTTTTTTAAAAAATGTAGGCTTTTCTGAATATATATGTTTATTTCTTTATCTTCAGAGTAGGTTTAGGACTGTAATAAAGCAGGGGAAAAAAAAGTCATAGTGTGGACATTCCTAGTAAAAAAGGGTCAATAATTTGTAATTAATATTTACATATTTTTAAAGTAAGATGTAGCTGGAATAAACACACAATGACCGTAGAGTGCTGAAATATTTAAATGTAACAGATAAGAATTCAATACTGTGTAAGCAAGAAGTGCATAAAAACTTGAAAAGAACTCTTCTGGAAATCTTTAAACTTGGGAAGAGTATGCTGGATTCCTTTTTCATCCACCTATGCCCTGTCAAAACTGCAACTGACTTGGTAGGTTAAACATGATAGCAAACTCTTTTTTTTTAATCCAGAAACAAAACCCACATTTTAGAAATTAAGAGAACACCAGTAAGGAAATTATTCTTCTATAAAACCTCAAAAATACCTTATGATTTATTAGTTACTGTCAAGTAGTTCATTTTTTTAATATGATGTCAATTTTAACACTAAAACTGTTATTTTCATATGACAAAACTACTTCCAGTAGTTTTAAAAATAATTATTTGAAGTTCTCTATGGTACAGATGAGATATTTCTTAGAAATTATTTCAGTACTCCATCCTACTGTTGATAACATATTGTCACTAAATAGGATTAAATGAGGTCATTTAATCAGACAGATCGTTAATTCACATAAACATCTCAGCATTGCTGGTAATCTGACATAATTGGCCAGCAGGAGTAGGGAAGAGATTGTTTTCCTGTACTTGGCACTGGCGAGGCCACACCTTGAGTACGTGTCCCTCGTTACAAGAAGGACATTGAGGTCCTGGAGCGTGTCCACAGAAGGGCAACAAATCTGGTGAAGGATCTAGAGCACAAGTCTTACGAGGAGCAGCTGAGGGAACTGGGGTTGTTTAGTCTGAAGAAAAGGAGGCTCAGGGAAGACTTTTGAAGTACGAATACTTCAAAAGAGGTTGTAGTGAGGTGGGGATCAGTCTGTTCTCCCAAATAACAAGTGATAAGACAAGAGGAAAGAGTTGCAAGTTGCACCAGGGGAGATTTAGGTTGGACATTAGGAAAAATTTCTTTACAGAGATGGTTGTAAAGCATTGGAACAGGCTGCCCAGGGAGGTGGTGGAGTCCCTTTCCCTGGAAGTATTTAAAAGATGTGTAAATGTGGTACTGAGGGACATGGTTTAGGAACCCTGGCAGTGCGGGATGAATGGTTGGACTTGATGTTCTTAAAGGTCCCTTTCCAATGAAAATGATTCTGTGATTCTGTAATTAGTCTTAACTTTTAAAGAAATTGAGGGACACAAAATTCACTAGTCATGTTTTAGATATCAAGGTGTCCTGGTTTGACTTAGATCAGGAGGATAATAGAGAGCATCTGTCATTCGTCTAGTGGCCGGCCCAGCTGTAACCCATGACACTAGGACAAAGTGGCTTAGAGGATTTGGTTGTGCAAAGTGTGTTGGTTGTTCATATCAAGGAGCTGGCAGCAGGGATGCAGGGTGGCCTCTGTGAGAAGAGGCTGGGGCTGCCCCGTGCTGGGCACAGCACTGTTCCAGCAGCTCCGTCAGACCCACCATAGGGCACAGCTGAACCCATTAGTCAAGACGGGGACATCTTAGGGAAAACATTTAAGAAAGGGGAAAACACGACATAGAAATGTGTGGGAGAGAGCAGTGCAACAAAAACAACTGAGAAACAGTCCTGCAGATGCTCGGTCAGAGAAGGAGGGGGAGAAGGTGCTGCAGGTGCCAGAGTAGAGATCCCTCTGCAACACCATGGAGAAGACCATGGTGAAGCAGGTTGTCCCTCTGCAGCCCATGGGGGAGCACAGTGGAGCAGATACCCTCACTGCAACCTGTGGAGGACCCCATGCCAGAGCAGGTGGATGTGCCATGAAAGAAGCTGCAGCCTGTAGACAGCCCACACTGGAACAGTCTCCTGACAGGATCCAGGGCCCTTGGAGAGGAAGCATATAAAGGAGCAGTCCTTTCCTGAAGGACTGAAGCCTGTGGGAAGGACCCACACTGGAACAGCAGAATGAGGGAAGGAGCAGCAGACAGGAGCTGTTATGGACTGACCTCAATCCCCATTCCCCTGTGCAGTTTGATGGGAGGAGGTAGATGAGTCAGGAATAAAATAGTGAAGCTGAGACTGGGAAAAAGGGAGATGGAGAGTTAGGTGACAGTGTTTTAATTTTGTCTTTGTTTCTCACCATCTTACTCTATTTTTAATTGGCGAAAAATTAAACAGGTTTTCTCCAAGTTGAATCCATTTTGCTTATAATGCTCACTGGTAAGTGACCTCACTGTCTTTACCTCAACCCATGAATCTTTTTGTCTTATTTTTACCCCCCCGTCCTGTTGGGGCGTGGGGGCGGGGGGTGAGAAAGCAGCTGGATGGGGGCTGATAGCCATCCGAGGTAAACCCACCACACATGCACAAGCTCCAGTCTTGTTTATCAGCAGATTGAATAAAAACACAGGTAAAAATAGGAACCTTTAGTATTTTAACCTCCTCAGGTATGTCTTGCACCAACGGACAAAGTTTGAAATCAAGAAATTTCTAAAATATTTAAACTCAGGTTAGCCAGTGTTATAATTAACATAAGGAATTCTGTTTAAGATTCTTGAAACATGGTTAAAGCACTGTAACAGTAAGTCCTATAGGCAGGGAAAGGCCTTAGACAAACACCTTCTACTCAGTACTTTGGCAGAGGCAAGTGCTGTGCCTATGGCAGATACGCCAGAAGATGACACTGGAAAAGAAAGGAATTCTGAGGAGTCTGAAATTTGTATTCCAACAAAATAAGAAGACTTGTGTCATTAAATAACATCTTCTGGAAAGATATTTTACATAAATTCTTTAGGAAGAAACTCCTGTTCCTTTCATTGGAGCAGAGAAAAGATCCAGACAGAACTAGAAGTACTAAGGAAAACATGACAGGCATTAGCAGTATGTCTCTTTCCATCACTCGTTGTCCCCATGTGATCTTTTTAATGAGAAACATAAGGACTGATTGGTATTGATTAATTTGTATTCTGAATTCAATGTAATAAAAGTGCAACATGATGCCACCTTCATCAGCTGAAGGAATAGCAGAAGATATTTCAGTGATGATATATACACATCTGGTATATGATATTTGATTTAGTGTGTGATAGTGGAGCTAACATGGTGTTGGGTCAATACAGAGTGAATATAATTCTTTGCACAGTCTGTCAAGAACACTGAAGGGCAGATAAATGACGAGGAAGCCCTAAAGGACAGTATTTGAACTGATGTGCTCCAAGACTTGCAAAGATTAATGTGTCCACAAAACATTTTAGCTATAAGTGAATCAGCATTTTTAGCAGGAAAAATAACGTCAGCAGAGAGTGTTACATCTCCTCTTGCTCCAAATCTCCTCTTGTTCCAAAACCCACAGATTCATTGACCGTATATTTTACTGCCTTGTAGCTTTGTCGTACAAGCTCCTTCATCTATGTGGCTCTGTCTTCAGATTGTTTTTATTTGTCCCTCTTGTTTTTGTCATTTTGACAATTTATATTGTTCATTGAAACAGTATTAATTTTTTTCTTTTAAGTTTGTTTTATATTCATTGCTTCAGGTTGTTTTCTGAAGACGTGCCACTTGTTGCCCTTTCCATTCTTCTCCCAATGGTTTTTAACACTTCTTTTGTTTGATGATAATTAATATTTGTTGCAGGTATGCTCCTATAGAGTAATTAGACTTCTGTTTCTTGCAGGCAGGGTAGATAGCAAGCATGTTTTTTACTTTGTCAACTGACTATTCGTGTTCCTTTTCTGATTAACCTGGTACATAATTTGTTCACTTGTTTTAAACTTTTTTTTTTTTTAACAGAGCTCTGTTAATTGTTCTTTTCAGTTCACGTGTTACATTCATATAGAAAAAAAATAACTTCAGCATTTCAAAATTTGGGGGGCTGTTTATTCATGTTTTCTTCTTCCTTTAGTTCACTCTAGGTAGAACATTGTCTAGAATGCCAGATAGTCTTTTGTGGAGAGAGTGACTAATTCTTTTACTCACTTTTCTCTTTTAATCTTTCAGCTAGATCAGTGTAGGAGTAAAATTGTAGTTTTCATTTTGGTAGGTTTCAGTATAGGTGAATATGCCATTAGTCATTGCCTCGGATCTGAAAAGTTCCTCATGTAGCATCTTGTTTTGGGAAAAATAAAATCATGGTTTGAGGAAGATTAATTTATTAAAATAACATAAAGAATAAACAGCAGCTAAACAAATTGTGGCAGCAAACGATTTCTAACCCAGCTGTTTCCATGACAACCTCCCTTCTCAGAGTTTCAAAAACTGTTTCTGAATTACTCCCATGCTACTCATCATTTTCATTCTATGTTATTTCAATGGAAAGATATTTCTGTTTTATCCATACAAAAAAGTCAGGTGAAATACATGATAGAAAGTATTTCTTTATTTGTATTATAATAGTGTCTGTGATACCTGATTTATATTAAAGACAATCATACAATGGGTTTTATGTATGTGGTTTCATTTTACAGTAGCATAGGCATAGGAGTTAATCTGATCCAGAAAGTTCAATAGGTTTTGTTTGTTGTTATGTAAGTGCAATCATCATTATTGTGAACAAAATAGGAAATGGTTGGATATATTAAATACTGCTTTCCTTATTTTGCATTTATTTGTAGAGACAATGTGAATACAGGTGGGATCAACATTTTGATGGAGGTACCAGAGCTTAAATTAATTGAACTCTAGATTTAGAAAATTAAGTTTTAGACAGCTGAAAGTAGATGAGATGAGATGAATGCCAGCGGAAGTGATTTTCTCCATGACTAGAGACACTGCAGTCAAAGTGGACAGAGGTCTCCTTATCCTTATTCTGATGCCTTTCTTCCATCTTTACAAATGAATTTCGGGGATGGGGGTTTTTGATTCACACAGTTTTCTTCGCTGTTATTCTCATTATACCTTTAAGATTCCAAAAAGGGTTCATCTACTTAAATAAAGCACAAATTTTTTTGCTTTAATCCACTGTCTGGATCTGAAAAGGACAAGTGGAAAATGCGTATGTATTATAACTAAATGTGAATCATCAAAGAAATAGCATGACAGAATTTATGTGCAGCAGGACAATAAGGGCAGAATTGCAATCCCTATATGACAGTGAAAATAAGTTGTAATAAGGCACCATTAAAAAGTTTAATAAAATGGAACCTCACAAAAGCTACCACACAATTTTATTAAGTTCAACAAAATTGGCAGTCCTTTTTAAAGAATAACTCAGGACTGAAATAGTAAAGCTACTGCCTGAAGTGTTGAAGTACACTGTCAATGTTTGATCCAAAGTGCACACACACTAGCTGCATATGTTATGCCTCCCACAACTGAAAATGAATAATAAAAGTAATTAATAGCATGGGTTTGCTGCAGCCAAATTACGGTCTAGATTGCTCACATTATTCATCAGTTGTTGCATTTAGCCTTAACAGGCAGTACTCAAAGTCAGGTACTCAGGCCAAACACAACCTCAAAGGCTTTAGTCCAGATTCAGACAGTTCACTTTGATTATAATAAAACAATGTTGAAGTAATTATCAATAAAATAAAGGTTATCTGTGATCAAATTAGCATAGCCATTTCTTAAGAAAAGAACATCTGTGCAACTCACTAGGGTTTAATACAACATAATCCACCCAAACCAGGGACAGCTCCACCTTAGCTCTACCCATGCTACTAGTTATGCTCAACTTTAATGATTATTTACATAATTAAATATGTATCCCTTTCCAATGTTAATTGATTTTCCACAAAATATATCACTTTAATTTGAGAACCAGTTATGTCCACTACCCTTCATTGTATATTTTCATAAATAGCCTGCACACCTTACACAATCTATTCACGTATGCATCTTCTACATGGGTATATTTTTCTTTGGTTGCATACTGATCTTTTCAAAGACAGTATCATACTGATGTTTTTCCTAAATAAGGTTCAATATAGCCTTAAAACATTTTTGGTCACATGTATAGTTTCAGTTTGAGGTTTGTATTTTTTTTTTAATGAACTCTAGAAATCCAAGTTACATATCAATAATAAAAGCATATTTATATAAACACAAACTCATCAGTAAAACACACATACAGTATCTCTTTAAGTACCTGTTATTAATATCTATTTATGATTGTTAATGTAACTAATCAAACTTGCTTATGGAAATTCATTTGATCTCACAAACAAAGCCATCAGTTGATTAAAAAGATTCTGTCTCATCCTGGAGGGAAGAGGAGACTAAAGTTCATTGATTCCCTCAATTAGATTAAGGTGAAACGACACCAGAGGTTCACTTCTAATAAGCAATTTGTTGTTAATGCGTGCCTATGCTGCTCAATCACACAAGGAGATAGATATATATATATATATGCTTCTCTGCTTAAGAGTCATAAAGAGAGGAAAAAAGGAAATGTAGCAAAGGAGTGACAGAAAAGTGAGACAGAAGTAGATCACCACCCTCAATTCCAGTGTGTATTTCCTGGTATGGCGTGAATCGTCAAGTGGCGGTTCCATACCTTAGGAAGTTTGTGTCCTTCTTTTAAGCTCCTTCTTTTCCTGGTATGTACCTTCTTTTGCTTCATTTACATGTGAGGCTGCAAGGGGTGGTACTGCCCCAAGTTTGTGTGACTGTTGGGGGGTGCTGTTAACCCTTTCATCATATTGGGTGGGTAGTTGCACAGACCATGTGTGGAATGAACTTTGGTTGACCACCCTGTGGTTTCTAGGCTGGTTGTCGCTGAATCGAAGAGATGGAGTTATGCACTCTCTGACACATTCCACATTTCTCCTTATCATTTAAGCTGACCACAAACAGGGCAAGGTTGCTATGTTTGAGACAAGTTAACTCCTTAGCCTCTCAGTATCTCACAGGTCTGTAGGTGCGTTGTCATACAAATATTTAAAAAGAAAGCACACTGACTTTTATCTTTTCTATAGGTAATGAATTTTTCTCATTGGAAGTGGCTTATTGAGATGTTTCTTTCACTAGATTCTACATAAACGTATTTACTTACCCTGCCCATAATTTCCCTCCATCTTCGATAATATTTTTTTTAGTTGAATGAAAAATAGGTTTTTATTTGTTTAATCCTGGATGATAAACCATGCTGTACTTCATGGGAATATGTCATCACTCTGCATCATCTCCATGCTTTCTTTTATTACAATGATTATGCTGCTCTGACAATGCAGCCCAGAAACATTTTTTGACTACTTAACTGTCTATGACTTGAAGTTGGCAAGAGGGCTAGGAAAAGATACTTCATATCCTTGCAGACCAACTCTGAATGGCAAATATATCATTGTTGGACACTGTCACATGATGAAAAATTAATTTATTGCAGTTAGCAATGCAGAAGATCTGTGCAAACTTCTAGTCTGTTATCTTAACTCGATGTGTTATTCTCTCCAGCCTATTTCAGATAAATTGTGATTAGACAAGAAATTGGCTATCTGGTTATTCTTTCTACTTATCAGGCAGGAATCTGGTACAAAACCCATTTGCAAGTAGTCCCTGAGAGAACTTGGCAGCTTGATTCCTCAAACTTGTAACTCAACCTATGCTAGGTATGTCAGCTGGACTTCCAGTGAATAAAAAGCATGCTTCAGAGGGCTGGATGGGGAGTCTGTACATCAATCAAGAGAGAAAGAGAACACAATACAGATTGTGTATGATCCCAAGAGAATTATTCAGTTTTGCTGACTGGGATTTAGTTAAAAAGTGCTGTTCTTTGGATTTCTTGGTCCAATTCAAGTTTCTTTTCTCAGGCAAGTCCATTTAACTTTCTCCTCATGTAACTAACTTCCCTGTCACTCAAAACAAACCTTTGCATTGTTTTTGATCTGTATTGGTTTTGACTGGGGTGAAGTTAATACTCTTCATAGAACTTCATACAGTGCAGTGTTTTGGATTTGTGACCAAAACAGTGTTGATAACACACCAGTGTTTTAGTTTTTGCTGAGCAGTACTTGCACAGACTCAAGGCCTTTTCTGTTTTATTGCTGATGCCATGATCAGCAATAAAAGCTGTGGGGAAGAAAGGGGAAGGAGGGAAACATTTGGAGTTTTGGCATTTGGTTTCCCAAGCAGCTGTTACATGTGAGGTAGCCCTGCTTTCCTGGAGATGGCTGAACACTTGCCTGCTGATGGGAAGTAGTGAATTAATTCCTTGTTTTGATTTGCTTGCTTGCACAGCTTTGCTTTACCTATTAAATTGTCTTTATCTCAACCCATGAGTTTTTCTTGATTTTGTCCTTCCAAATCTTTCCCTCATCCCACTGTGGGGGAGTGAGCCAGTAGCTGTGTGGGGCTTAGCTTCCCATTGTTATTAACCAACCACATTACCATATCTTTTCCTCCCTGATTTCTTTCCTTAAAATGAGATGCAATTACATACTGAAGGTTACTAAAAGTATTAACATATTCTCGTTGAGCAACGTACATTTTAGTTTAACAGATTTGTTACATATTCTTGTATGCTTTGAGATAAAATGAGCTCTGCTGTTTCCTATCTCCAATAGCACAACAAATAGTTAATCCCACCAGTCATTTATACCCTACAGGTATATGTAAGAAGTTATCAGTGAACAATTCTTTCTTTCACCCACCTACATCTTTCTGGTTACCTTTTTTAACTTACTTATTTTTCAGGTACAGTCCTGGAATACAGCTCAGTAGGGACAGACATGCAAAAACCTACTAGGTTAATTCTAGGAGTAGCAGTCCCCTTAGTAATGTCCTAAGTATGAATGGTTCAAATGAAGTTGCCACAAAAAATATTGTAGCCATACATGATGATAATTACATTCATTCAGCTACTAGACACGGACCTTAGTGATGGGTTAGTTTTTTTCTCTTCATACTCATTACCAACAGCATCTTTCTAGGATCTGCAGTCACGGTATTAAAAAAAAACCAAACCAAACAACAAAAACCCCCAACTTAACCAAAGTCATGAATCATCTACAAACCTTTATCTACCACAAATAAAAGGAGATTTTTGATTTTGTGAGAAGGGGGGGTCTTTCATTGGCCATTTACAATCTGTGAACTTCATTGTGAGATCTTAGTTCTTAAACACAGACATTATTGAAGTCACCCAGGAACTGAAGGTGTTTGCCTAAAAGTAAAATTCTATTCTGGTCTCTTTAATTAGATAGTGCATTAAAAGGTAGTCCTAGGATTTATTTATCTTGGCAAAATGTGGAAGTCTAAACTGTCCTTGATGTAACTGGAATATTATTTGGGAAGGTATTATTTATAAAATTTTTAATACTTGTCCTTGTTGTATATTATATCTTTTAGGATTCCCCATTAAGTCTTCAAGATAAATCAGTTTTTCTCATTCTTATGCTTATGTTATACTTCATTCCAAGAGATTTTTCAATCCCTTCTTCAAAAACATCCTAATCATTTACCTTTGCATAGTCAGTTGTATTAGTCTGCAACATGCATTAGTCAGCTGTTAGCCAAAGCAGTTCTTGTATTTTAGAAATTCCTCTTTGTGGAAAAAGACACACTTAGATTTCATGAGCAATTTTCTTTGGCTCATATATAACCCAATCAAAAAATACATCTCAAACAGAAGAGTAGCTTATTCCTTCCTCCCTCCTTTCCACTCTGGGTCAAAATTTTTACAATACACTATCTACTTTCTCAGCTAATGTAGTCAAAGGATTAAAGACATGATTTAATGAGGACCGAGGCAGAAGTATAGTCCTTCATGCTGTAATATCTCCCCAAAATTTAGACTTCCAGCTCTTTTGAGCTAGTCCTGCAATTTCTAGCATTATGGTAAGCGTGAGAAGAAAGACACTTGCCGCAACTGGTTTGTCTGTTTTACCTGGAATAAACAAAGATTTCACTTTCAACTTTCACTTTATGGAATAAAGAGAAATAACACTTTCAGACTTGTGACATTTTGGAATTTGACATTAGACAGTGAATTTAATGGGCTTTTTTCATGTATACATGTGAAAAGCATCATTACATAAAGCGTACTTCATAAAAAAACATAATCACATAAAGTTTATTTTATAAGGATAACAGGATAAACACAGTAAATTGTTTAAATGCTTAAGATATTATTAGTCTCCATTTTCTGACAAATTTTTTACAAATTTTACAACAAGTTTAAAAGTGCAGATTTTTGTTTACTTTCTAGCATATGAAATACTACCTTGCTTTGTAAGGAAAAATTAATAGCAGACTTTCAAGAAATAATGAAACTTGACATTTCATAAAAAGCTTTATTAAAATTTACAGAAAAAATAGAATAATCTTACATTTCAGGAAGACTTAATCCTAGTAGAAAAAAGATAGGCTTTCAGGACATGTATAAAGTTGGATACACTAGTTATTTTGTTGCTGTTTATAAAGGCAGCTTGTTTTCAGGACATCTAAAGGAATGTAAGCAAAAACTGCCAATGTTTATAATGTTGCTGTCATTTATGAGAGTGTATTGATCAGATAATCGCAGTTTCTAGCTGTGTATATGATGAATCAAATAATTATTTATTCTACTTAATGAAATCCACAAGAATTATTAGCTATACTACTTTCCCTAATTATTAATTTTCTATGGAAATATTAATGGATTTCAAATCATAAAAAAAATAAGTCGTTACCAGCCAAATTTGATCACTCAGTGAAATGCATCTGAAATGCCTCCAGAAAAACAATCCTAAAAGCAGTGGAAGGAACATTATGAGTGAGTTAATTAGGTTTCTGGAGGAAGTACCTGCTGTCATAGTAAAACTGGTATTTAGACTTTTTATTTTTGACATCTAAAATACCATGTGTTTTAGCTGATTTTCAAGTTAATATGACAGAAGTCAGAAAGGTCTTACCAGCTTTACACTTGTGTATTCTGGGATACTTGAAACCTATTTAAAAGTCCTCTTTTTTTAAAGTATTGCTCCAAAAGAAGAACCCATAGAAAAATAAAAGGTCATCACTATTCTGTAAAATGTATTTCACTCGTCCTTCCTGCCTGCTGAAAGTGCCACTGGTCCTAGTAATATTGAGGTTGCTTGATCACAAAAGACCAAGTAACACAGTAATACTCCTAAGTACTGGGATATTTTTTTGTATTGTAGGAAACTGGGTTTATTGCAATATGTATTTACATGGGGAAAAAATAGAATAACTGTTCAAAAACTGGCTGTAGCTACAGAAGCGGGATCTTATTAGAAAGACTTCAGAAAGCCAAGGTAAAATCTTGACTCTGTTGAAATGATATGGACTTTGTTGGTTGTTTACAGTGAATCACGTATTTTCAAATGTGAGTATAGCTTAGAAAAAGTGCATAATTTATGAAATGCTAGCTTTGGAAACTGCTAGCTTTTGAAAAAATATCAGAATGCTAAATGTTGTTTTGGCTGTCAAACTGCATTCAGTTTCTCTGTATTTCTTTTTCTGGAAGGGGAATACATTTTAATAGAAAAATTTAGCTTAGAAGAAAAATGCCTTTTAGCCAAAACTAAAACAAACAAAAAGGTGGTATTGTCACAGTGCTTCATTTTGTTTCTGTCATAACCTACAATCTCTGATCATAATTCCATGATAAATCATACTCTTCATGTTTTGGGAAATACGAATTGCATCTTCTGAGTCTCAAAGCTACATCTCTGAAGATGAAGTCAAGCTTTCCCAACAATTTAGGCTGTTTTGATAAACTGATTGAAAGTCAAAATTTAAGTGCTAGTCCTGACAAAATGACAGAGGTAAATGGGAACCATCTATCATTGAAAGGTGAGCACTTGTCTGCACAAACACTACAGAACAATTGAGAAAATAGATCTGGGAAAAATGAAGAGAACCTGTGTGTTTGATTATACGGTGTTTTGAAAGAATCCTTGAGGCCATTTCCAACACTTTCATTATATTTGTTGTCCACACAGACTGAGAACCATAGTCTGCTGCTTGTAGACGGACGGATTGTGTGAGTCGACACAGGCAAGATTCAGGAACAACCGCAAAACCATGTTTGAAATGCAAAGGGTAAATTTATTCTCATTACTTCGGAAACCAGGGGATCTCGGCAGCAGCACCTGGGCAGAGGCACACAAGTGGAGACGCAGGCACCACGGAGCTCGGTTCTTGCTAGAGAGCAAAAAAACTTGCAAACATGCTGCTTCCTCCTGTATATCAGGGATTCTTGCAGGCATAGTGCTTCACTGTGCTTTAATCTTTCCCACAGCAGGGCAAGAATCTCAAGGATGTTTGATAAGTTGCCTTTGAGTCCATCACAGACCTATGTTATCTAAACACAGATGTTTTACTTGTCAAAGACACAAGGATAGATAACAATTAGAATTATATATGTGTTTTTCCACTCCCCAGCTGCAAGTCACTTGAGCGTGTTTACAATCCTGCTAGCCAAGCTTCCATTATTTTTCCACACTGGCTACTTGGCACTATGGTTTTGCATTCTTATGGGCAGATCCATTGGAAAAGCCAGCACCGGTTTACCAAAGGTAAATTGTGTTTAACCAACCTGATTGTTTTCAAAGATGAAACAGTTTGCTCACTTGATGAGGGGAGAGCTGTGGATGTTATCTACCTTGATTTCAGTAAAGCAATTGGCACAGTCTCCGACAACATCCTTGTTGACAAGCTGGCTGGATGTATGGACCACAATTTGTGGAAAAGAACCTATGCTGCTGAGCTCAAAGGGTGATGGATAGTGGTTAGAAGTCCAGCTGGCACCCATTCATGAATGTGTTTGCTCAGAGTTTGGTACTATTCAATATCTTTCTAGATTATACGGAAGATGGGACTAAATGCATTATTACAACCTCTTGAATGGCACCAAACCTGGTAGAGAAGCAGATAAGTCAGAAAGAAGAGCACCTGTATAGAGAGACCTCAACAGACTGGAAATCCGGGCCAACAAGTATCACATGAAGTTCAACAAGATTAAATGTAAAGTCCTGTAACTAGAATAACCCCAAAGAGCACCACAAGATGGAGTCTTTACCCTACAAACAGGGAGGGGTATGTCACTGCCAGGAGGGCCTTAGGCTGTGGTAGAAAGCAAGCTGAACTTGAGTCAGCGGTATGTACCTCAGCAGCAAGAAAGGCAAATCATATCCTGGGCTGCAACCTCTAACATATACCGAGCAGATCAGAGGAAGTGGTTACTCACCTTTACTTGGCACTTTTTAGGCAACACCTCCCACCTGAAGAGAGACAAAGGAAAGTTGGAGACCATCCCACAGAAGGCCCCAAATTTATTAGGGGGTTGGACAACTGGACAGATGAAGAAATGTTGAAGGGTTCCCTTGCTGGAATATTCAAGACTTGGATTGTCAGAGCCCTGGATAACCTAATTTAAAACCCTGCTTTCAACAACAGTTTGGACCAGATGGTCTCCAGAGGTCTCTTCTGACCTAGACTTTTCTCTTATTCTATGCCACTAGCAGCATCTGGACGTGCTGCTTGTAGGTGGCTTACATGTAGGATGCAGGCTACTTCTGCATATGAGGGTCTCACAAATGTGGGCTGATCTGTGAGTACAATTACTTCCAACTTGCCTATAACTTGATTTTATAAAGCAGCATAAAGATACCAGATTATTTCAGTATCATTAACTGTATAAATAAGGATTTTCTTCCGAGACTAATTGGGTGAGGATATCTTCAAAGGAAAACCCGGCATTTTTGATCAGCTCCGGTAGCTGTTATCTGATGTGAAAGTAATGTAATACAATACATCAGTTCTGATAGCTGTGATACCTTGCATCTTTTCAAATTTATAAGTCATGTGGACTTACTTTGTATCCTACATCTAACTTCATGTGTCTGAAATGACATTACTAAATTTATAATTTCTGAAATTAATAGCAAGATTTTGTCATGTCAGAGTAAAAACAGAATAGACATAAAGGAATGCTGGAATTGCACGAAACTGGCAACTTAGCTTTAATCGAAATGGCAGGAGAGTTTGCAAATAATATTTTCATGACGACTATTGTTTCACAAAGCAGAGGGTTGTTCAGTAATATTTCACTAGCAGGTTTGGAGGTTTGGAGGTTTGTTTCCAAATATAGTCGTACAGAATGGATTGAATAGCGCTTATCCTTTTAAATATGACTCTTTGTTTCCTGGAGCTGCAGTACCATTCATTATTCATAACCAGTTCTGCAGTCTGAATATCCTCTGAGAAGTCAGGTCTTGTACAGAGGTGGATTGACACTGCTGTGCACAACTTCTCCTGCGTTAGTTCTTGAAATATGTTTTGTCTGAGCATAACGGCATAGGCTCATACCACCATCTCCAGTTATTTTCTAAAATATATTCCTGGTTAGAATAAATTACTCAAAACATTATGCAAAACAATTTACTGTACAAAAATAATGAAAGACAAACATTACTTGTAAAAGGTCAATAGTCCTTTCAATATCTGCAGTGGCATACTTCATAGTACTTTATACAATACACTTAATTACATTTTTGTTCACTCAGTGAATAAATATGTAGGACCATTTTCATGAAAGAATTAATGAAACAATGAAGTTACTTTGCAGAATCATGTATACATTTAAAACTTATACAAGACATAAAAATCTTTTTTCCAGTGCACTGTAATAATTGGGAAAAAAATGCTACAAAGTTATTACAGGTTTACAGAATATTATATAGAAATACAATAAATTATTTGTTGTCAGTTTTTAATACATCTGGATACCAGATCCATTGACAATATATTCTTTACTACTCTGATCATATAATTATAATTATTATGTATTTTAGAATACATGGGCTGGGTCATTGTCTCATCAATATGTAAATATAAAGTAATTTTATTAATTTACCTTACTTCGCCATACAGACTCAATTACTCTGGTCTCCAGCCAATCTCATTGTAAAATGTCCTCTTGTTGCAGGGATGCTTGTAGCTAGAGAGTTGGAAGATGTTATCTTGCTGCAGATGGAGTAAGGCACTTCACTTGTAATAAAGAAGTAGCAATATGCTTGTTGATATAAAGCAGGGATTTAAGTTTGATAGAAAATGTGACTGTGGTTAAAGAAGGTTCAATGGCAAGGTCCACTTGATTATTTACTGCATAGCGGATAGGGTCAGGCAAAACTGTCAGGGTTACCCTCCCACTGAGGCATTGGCTTCAAAAACCACCCCTTGCATTCTAAACTCTTTCTCAGAGAGGAGTACAGCTGTAGCTAGATCCAGTCCTAGTCCCAGACTTGATCAATGATTTATATCTAAATGAGTTAATATAACAGGTACAGAAAACCTCCTGTTAAGTCATGAGATTCAGAATGGACCTCCTTGCTTTGTAAACTCCTTGTCAGAGAGGAGTCTAAGTGTGAGTAGATCCAATCCCAGTGCCAGACACTGTTTATGTCTAAAGGACAATATATGCATAATCAATCCTTTATACCACTTAGCCAAGATTTCAAAGTTACAGAGCGTTTATTCCCAATTCACTTACCAAGTATCAGATGCAATAAGGATTCGCTCAGCCTCACGGAGTAACCTTGAGAAGTGTCCCTACTCAAAGGGAGATCCTGACGTGCAGCCCACTGGCATGCAGGAGAGCTCAGTGGGCCCTGGGCTGTCCACTATTTATGGTGTAAGATGATTGACTCATAGTCGTATTTGCATACCAGCTGTATTTCAGTTGGCACATGCTCAACTAGCCCTTAGCTGTTGAGTAAGATTTACAGCCTTTTCTGTTGTGTTGTTAACTGTGTCCCCAGAGTCCAACTTAAAGCAGATGCAGTCATTATGACCACTACCGGTGGCTATTGCTTTAAGAAGAAAAATAGCATGGGAGTGTGTGCGTGTCTGTGTGTGTGTGCGCATGCACACCACATCTCTTGACCTTTTGAGTATGATACTGAATATTTCATAAAGAAAGAGAGTAATTACAATATTTGGTTAGTTTGAGAGCACTGTCATCTTGCATACATACACCTATAAATAACACACCTACAAATAATAATACCATGGTTTTATTACACTGTATTGTATTTAAACTCTTCCAGAAAAAAACTAGGTTGAAAATATAAGATTTCATCTCGTAACAAAGATAATGAAACTCTCAACCCAGCTGTTCTGTTTAATTCTGTGTTTGGAAGAAATCTCTCTGTTTGCAAAAGAAGTCAGTTATTGAAATTCAATCTATTAACTAAAACATTTATTTATTTGAAATAAAATTCCAAACAATTTGCCTAGCCAAATAGTGTGAAAAAAAACTGAAGGCAAGGTGTAATTTCTCACACAATACCCTGTAGGCTATATTAGAAAAAGAATTTTATTTAAGTTCACTGATTTTTTTAATAGTGAGCATGTAGAAATATTACATATCTATAAATATTGACACTGTGAAATCACTGCTCAGCAATAGCTACAAGACTAGCATGTTATCAACACTGTTTTCGTCAGAAATTCAAAACAGGACAATACTGGATGCTATGCAGTAAATTACCTCCATCCCAGCCAAACCCAGTACAGCTATATCACCTCCAGCTGGCTGGGAGAAGCCGTTATTGCACTGGAAGGCCACCTCTGAAGTAACAAGTCTTGTTCTTGGCCTCAGTACAAGAAATATGTTGATAAAGTTAAGCAAATTAAAGGGTTAAAGAGCTGGAATGCATAACTTGGGAGGAGACACACAGGGTCTTGTTTTGTTTAGCCCTGGGAAGAGAAGTCAAGCAGGGGAGGCTTTAATTCCATTCTAATGGGAGGTAATGGAGAAGATGGAGCAGACTTTTCTCTGACGTACAACAAAAGGGAAGAGGGTGGTGGTCAAAAGTTGTAGCAGAGCTTCCAGAGATGTTACGGATTCTCCATCCTTGAAGATTTTCAAAATGTAGCTGGATATGGTCCCGAGCAACCTCATGTGCCTTTGAAATTAGACCTGCTTTCAGCAGGAGGCTGAAGTAGATGACCCCTCTCCTTCCAACCTAAATTGCTCCACAATTCAACAGATTAGCTATTTCATCTCCCTGATGTCCACTAAACCAGTTTGGAAGAAAATACATGATTTATTTCTCTCCATGACCATTTTTTTCTTCTTTATTTTAAAGATTGTCTCCTCTGGATTATTTAGGATATGAATGTAGATACAAGAACTCAGAGCCTCTTGTGAAGCTTTCTGAACTGTTTCTGACACTATTCCCATAATAGAACTGCTTACAATTAATGCAAAACTCTGTGGTTTCATGCAGTATACCAGATAAAGTTAACAAACATTTGTTTTCTATCTGATACAGAATTAATTTACCTGCACTGGTATCTCTTCAGGGAACATGGTTTTGTAACTTGTTTTTTCCTGTTACATTTAAAGACACTCTTAAAAAAAAAAAAAAAAAAAAAAAAGAAAAAAATATTCTTTAAGCACCTTAAAAGGGAGCTAAGAGAATAAATGAACACTAGTCATTTTATCTTTGAACTGAAACCTTTGTGTAAGTAAATATGAGTCAGTTTGATTTGCAGCCTGCTGAAGTATTTGCATGCTGAAATACTGCATATATATATAGTTTGAATTACAATTTCTGTAAAATTGAGTTTCTGTAAAGGTTTGAACCAGTGAGAGGAATTTAAGATGTTTTAATGTATCCTTTCCTAAGGCACCTTCTGAGTAATGACAAATAGGGGTAGGATGAAGGCTCTATCAGACTGCATTTCATAGGGTATGAAGCCGTAGTCTGGGGATAATGCAGAAGTGTAACCATCAGGCAAAATCATCAGGAACTTTAAAAGAGAACATGAGTTTTCTTTTTGATATCAAGAAGTCTTTATGCAATATTGTCATGTTCAAGTGACTTTCCATGTTTTCATTATTAACCTTCATTTTCAAGAACTTTATAGCTCAGCCATTTTAAATCATATTGCAAATACACCATATCTGTCTAAATGCATACATGTTAACTTTGTTTTAAGAAATTGAATATATTTAGCCTAAATATATTGAGATTATTGGCTGAAGGTCAGACAGCAGTAGCAGCCTGACAAGATACTGGTATTCAAAGATCATATGCTGTACTGGTGGTGTTAATTCAGCTAAGGTCAAATTTGAACAAAGCTTTGTTAAAAATAATGGGTTGGACTCTCCTGACAGCCAATTCAGTCTGAGAAATAACTGGGAGTTCAAAAAACAACCTAGACAGAAGAGGTAATGAGAATAAAAACTCTGAGAAAAATGAAATGTCAAGGACCAAAAATGAAAAGAAAAGCAGCTGTGAGCTCCGCAAGTATCCAAGACTGAAGTCAATTATGGCTTAAAATTGTACTGAGTAATTCAGGCCACTGATTAAGCTAGAAATGGACTACCCATGAGCTTGATCATTGTATAAATGGGTCTATTTTTCAGGATTAACATATTTTTCACAATCTCACTTGAAACCATTTTATTTTTGCCTGTACACGTGAAGTTCAGAACTTGTTTCAATGCCTTCATTTCCTCATTTCATGAGCTGATCGCTAACTAATATTCTCTTGAAAACTAATAATGTAGGGAAGAGGTACACAAAAAATACATAACATTGCTTGAAATTTTAGAATATATTGTAAAAATGCATTTTTTAACTAGAAAAGCAATCACCATTGACAACAGAATTAACTGTACATTCTCCTTCCCTCTTCATCCACCCAGTATCAGCATTCACACCTAGACATAAAAGTTGACTGTAGAATTAAGTGGTCTGTCGCCGGTCGGCTGAGGCAAGCCGAGCACAGGGACGAGTCCTTTCCTATCCCTGAACCCCTCTCCTCCGGGAGAGAAAAGGGTTCAAAAGCAGAGATACGAAAAGGAAAAGAAAGATTTTGTGAGACCTCTGAACGTTTGGAAAACTGAAACAAACTTTATTAAGACTAGAACAAAATATATAGAATATGCAGGGAAAAACCAATGCAAAATCTGAGAGTCTGTGCAGGATGGAAAAGCGAGGGTTAAATGCGAGAAAAGAGAGAAAGGGGGACGGTACCACGTGCAGTCCAAAAATGGCACCGGCCACGTGTGCGCTTTCGTGGAGTGAACAAAGGGAAACCGCGGCTGTTACGAGTGCGGGGCTGCAATGTGCAAAGCGCTGTCCCTACCGGATTCTCGTTGTGCAGTTTGTAGAAGCGAGGCAGGAAAAGTGGCAGCGCTGGCAGGCAAAGAGAATATCAAAACCGCAGGCAAAAAGCAGCCTCCAGGCGAGCAGTCTGTCCCAGGCGGCACGGCGGGGGCTGCCCCGGCGCAAAGTCTCGCTCCGCTCCGGCAGCCTCCAGGCGCGGATCTCCCAGGTGGCGGGCAGGGTCCGAGCTGAGACAGCCTGTAGATCCCCGGAGTGAAGCCAAGGTCCTGCAGTGCCTCCCGCAGCGCGGAGCTGGGAGTGCCCAGAGAGCAGAAAGACGCGAAAAGCCGAGAGAGCCGCGAAAGCAGCAGAGAAGCCAGAAAACCGGGAAAAGCCCCGAATGCCCCGAGCCTGCGGCTTCTTAAAGGCGCAGTACCCTCGTGAGAAACTTTCTCCGCCAATGAGATGGGCGATCGTAACATGGAAGGGAATAATTCAATTGGTCAGTTTAAAACAAAAGCCTTCGAGCAGTTTTTTTCCCTCAAACTGCCACACGGTCTTTCAGTTGCTGATTAGTACATTTGACTTAAAGATATTGTTGAATCACTAAATTGTAAGCTTCTGCGTTGGGGATCCTTTTAACAGTGTTTACTAGAAATCTAGCAATGAAAAGTTAGTGTGCATACTTATTTATAGGTCTGCTGGGTTATCCAAAATTAATTTTAGAGTAATCAACTGCAGGTATCTTCTTAGACTATGTGCAATTTGATGTGCTACTCAATAATGACCTATCATAAAGATTCTGTTAAAACCAGCTCCTATGAAGTAATACAGCATCAGAAAATGACTTCTGGGTCTGAACTTGTTTTTTTACTATTGCAAATGAGTACATTGTGTAATTAATTTTACAAATCAATTAAGTTCCTTTTAAAAGTAGTGAAGTTTTCTTCATTACTTGTCTCAATTTATTCTGGAAACACAATCACTTTGATAGCTTGCAACATTATTTCCATTCAGTGACACGCTGTTTATAGCAGTTTATTTCTCTTCCAATATTATTCCTTTCATGGAAATATATTTTAAGGAGAAAAGATAAGCATATTTATGCTTCTTTTGTGCTACAAATGCATAGTTAGAGCCTTCCAAGCCCTGTTAAAACCAAAATATATCCTTTTTTCTGTCCTGTTGTACTGACATACACAATATTTACATGTATAAAAAATTATATATATCAGTAAAATACATATGAATATAAATTTATGAAAATATTATATATGGAAAGATTATGTATATCAGTACAACAGGCAGAAAAATTTTATTTGTGTGGCTCACAAGGCATCATATGAAGAGGAGACTTGTCAGGAAAAATTTCTTTACACAGAGGGTCATTAAGTATTGGAACAGGCTGCCCAGGGAGGTGGTGGAGTCCCCATCCCTGGAAGTGTTTAAAAGGCTTGTGGATGTGGTGCTGAGGGACATGGTTTAGGGACCCTGGCAGTGCAGGGTGAACAGTTGAACTCGGTGATCTTAAAGGTCTCTTCCAACCAGATGATTCTGTGATTCTGTAAAATGCATGTGATTGAAGATATAATAATTCACAGGTGACAAAGTTGTAAGATATGTGCTGATTTAGGCCTTCTAAGCAAAAGCCCAGTGTGTGACATTATTTGTAAAAGACAACTAACATCGCCACAGTTATAGCTATGCATCCTGACCAGATCCTATCCAATTGTTCTGCTGATGCACAGACTCAGCCCTGAGCTTGTCAGTTCTCTAGGAGATGACCAGTTTCACATGGCAATAAAAGACTGATGCATTCCTGATTTTACTAGGCAGCTCTTATTCATTCTGTAGTCTAACCACTGTAAGGGAATTTGAGTTCCTCTGAATTCTTGTCTAAGCATGAACTATATATTCCTTGCATATGTTTAATATGTTAATTACCTGCTTGTGCATTTAATAATTCTACAGATTACGAAATTCTTGGAAGCAAGTAAGTATCATACTTCATGAAGCTTCTGTTTTATTTATTTGCCGTCAGATATTCAACTTCAGGCTTTTCTGAGATAAACAGACTTCTAAAAAACTTGTTAAATGCACCTTACAGATAAGTTTTCCATACAGTGTTGACACTTATATACTTTATGAATATGTTATTTTGCGATGATAAACACCACTAACTCAGTTGCACTTCACAGCACTCAAAACACTTACTTTGCTAGATGTCAGAATAACTGCATATTGGGTACTCCAACATTTCGTTTACAATTTCCATTGACTTTGCATTTCAGCATGACATTTGCTGTTGCCAGGTTTATCAGCATATACAAAATGAAAGTTTGGCTTTCTAGTCAGAATAAGAAAGTGGTATCTTGCAATATACGTTACATTGAAATATATTCCTATATTCATAAAAATATATTTAATCATCTTTTTCCACCTGTCTGCTTTGATAAATTTCACACGAATGAAATATTTTTCATATGACTATTTTGCTCATAATCAATTTCAAGGAGAATGTAAATATTCATGAATTCATCTCACCAATATTAATTTGCTTGGGTTTTATTTACATGATAGGGAGTCTCTGATGCATCTATTATAATCTCACCTTTTCAGCTTGACAGTGGTAAAAATGAGATGCAGGAAACACATGCTTCTTCCATTCACAGGATTTAGAGAATGACAATAAATTATTACAAACAGTCATAAGTTTATAACTATATAGGAGAAAACAATCCACACAGCGGCAAGTCACAAGTATATTCCTCTTTAATTCCTCTTTTTAGTGTGTTCAGAATACAAGCGTAAAGGATCTGTGTATTCAGTTCTGTGTGATTAAGGATTCTGATAGTTAAAATATTATTTTTTTAATTCTCAGTATGGTGTATATGACCCTATATAGTAAAGCTTAAGGCTAGACATTTAAGCAGAGTGAGTGAGGGGAAGGTGCGGGAAGGTGCGGGAAGGGAAGGTGCGGGAAGGGAAGGTGCAGGAAGGTGTGGGAAGGGAAGGTGCGGGAAAGGAAGGGAAGGGAAGGTGCGGGAAGGGAAGGTGCGGGAAGGGAAGGTGCGGGAAGGGAAGGTGCAGGAAGGTGTGGGAAGGGAAGGTGCGGGAAAGGAAGGGAAGGGAAGGTGCGGGAAGGGAAGGTGCGGGAAGGGAAGGTGCGGGAAGGGAAAGGAAGGTGCAGGAAGGTGTGGGAAGTGAAGGTGTGGGAAGGGAAGGTGTGGGAAGGGAAGATGTGGGAAGGGAAGGTGTGGGAAGGGAAGGTGTGGGAAGGTGTGGGAAGGTGTGGGAAGGTGTGGGAAGGTGTGGGAAGGTGTGGGAAGGTGTGGGAAGGGAAGGGAAGGGAAGGGAAGGGAAGGGAAGGGAAGGGAAGGGAAGGGAAGGGAAGGGAAGGGAAGGGAAGGGAAGGGAAGGGAAGGGAAGGGAAGGGAAGGGAAGGGAAGGGAAGGGAAGGGAAGGGAAGGGAAGGGAAGGGAAGGGAAGGGAAGGGAAGGGAAGGGAAGGGAAGGTGTGGGAAGGGAAGGTGTGGGAAGGGAAGGTGTGGGAAGGGAAGGTGTGGGAAGGGAAGGTGTGGGAAGGGAAGGGAAGGGAAGGGAAGGGAAGGGAAGGGAAGGGAAGGGAAGGGAAGGGAAGGGAAGGGAAGGGAAGGGAAGGGAAGGGAAGGGAAGGGAAGGGAAGGGAAGGGAAGGGAAGGGAAGGGAAGGGAAGGGAAGGGAAGGGAAGCAGAAGATCTTGTATTTCTCTTATACTCCAAATCAGTGACATGGTTGGATTTTACTTCTACACATATATATATACAAATAAAGATTATGGCCTGAGATAGTCAATTACAGTTCATATTAGTTTGCTAGTTATCCATTTTAATTCATTAAAGTTATTTTACAAAAACATGTGGATAGAAGGCTTAGTAAAAATAGGCATAAACCTCCAAGATTTATGTTCTGAAGTGAATGAAGGTCCTATTAAAAGTTCTCCAAACTTTGTTTCTTACCATATTCACAAGTACATCAGTCTTGTCAGAATCTGGGAAGCAGGAGCTAAACATTGAGCAAACCCCAAAATGGATTCATAGAGTTCTTATTAGGTCTGTTTCTCAAGATGAATGTTGGCTCATATGTATTCTTACAAGGTGCCTATCAATCACATGAAATTGTAAACAAAATAAAACAGTAAAATTTGCTTTCTTCCAAGTTGTTCTAATATTATAATCATAATCTTTACTAATAGTGTAGTGGTCACAATAGTTGCCCAGATTTTTCTTCCTTCATTGACATTCAAGCACTAGATAAGTATCTTTCTTTTGTCATTACATATTTCTTTTTATATTCCATGTCCAGGAGTCTGGTGAAGGGAGGGCACAGACTTGTCATTATAAGATAATGAGTTGCTCAGTTGGCATTAGACAATAAAATCAACAATTCTTTTACTAGCAGAGCTTTTCATAGCTGTTTTTTCAATCAATATAGAGCCCTCAGTGATCTTAATACATTTTCATTATGTCTATGCATGACTGCATGCAGAAAGCTTCTCTATAAAGAATAATCCCAAAACTCGGAGAAGGAAAGTGAGACAAGGATATGCATGAAACCAGGTAAAAGAAAGAATTACTGTGTGATGATCTACCTGTTTTCCTTCATTTGGTACCATTTGGTACCATGAGTATCATTTCACAGACACCCAGAGCAGGTAGACTTGGATTCATCTCATTGGTACTCTCCCTAGATCCAGATCAGAGATGACTGTAGCTGATTCGTGACGGGGTGGGGGCTGGCTTGGGCCAGGCACAGCCTGACTGCTCCCCCAGAGCACGAGAACAGAATGTGGTAGCACTTCTGCGCAAATATGTAAGTTTGTGTTGTCTCAGTGACTTGTTGGATTCTAACATTTCAGTTGATACCTATCTCATGGATTTCTTAATTTCTTCATTATGCTTCAACATGTATGATAGATATGCCCTTGCATTTATTTTTTTTTAACATGCACATATATTCATCATATATTCAGAGTTACTCATATTGTTTTTATTTGGGTGTGCTGCAACAAGAAAACATTGTGAATTATTTGATCTTCCTGCATATAGTAAATTTTCAGGACCTGGATATTGGATTTTGGATTTAGATTTCAGCAGGAGAGGCTTGTCTATGCTACAGCATACGTATGCATCCACTTATGTACCCATGTAAATGTAAATTAAAAAATTACACTGAGGACATATGCAGACGCTGCCTGTGGTGGGTTGACTCTGGCTGGATGCCAGGTGCTCCCAAAAGCTGCTCTATAACTCCCCTTCCTCAGCTGGACAGGGTACAGAACATATCACAAAAGGCTCGTGGGTCAAGATATAGACAGGGAGAGATCACTCACACCAATTACCATCATGGGCAAAAAAAGTTTAATTTATTAGCTATCAAATCAGAGCAGGATAATGAAATAAACCCAACACCCTTCCTTCTTCCTGGGTGTCGTGGTTTAGGATTTGGCATGGTTTTGGTAGTAGGGAATAAGACTGCTTAGCATGGTACCTGTAAGTAGATTTACAAAAAGAGCCCCCTGGCTCTAATTTTGGCCCTGCCTCTGGCCCAGGCTGCCAGAGCGTGACAATCAGTGCCTCTGAGAATAAGCTTATTTTAAGGGGGGGACACACCTTTCATTTTTTGTTTCCAGAGCACACTCTCACATATTTTCACTTGGTTTTCTGGTTGCAATTGCACTGTTGCACAGGAGATTTTCCTCCTCTTTAAATATGTTAAATGCTATTACTGTCACTGATGGGCTCAGCCTTGGCCAGCAGTGGGTCCAACTTGAAGCCAGCTGGCATTGGCTCTTTCAGACATGGAGGAAGCTTCTAGCAGTTTCTCACAGAAGCTGCCCCTGTAGACCCCCTGCTATGAAAACCTTGACACACAAAACCAATACGCTACCTCACAGACTACTCCTTCCAGTAGAAACTAGTTTATAGGACCCTTATTTCAATTACTATTCAACATAAGAGCAATAAGACTAAGAAATGTTCATTCTCATAGTGGTTATTCTGCATACAAGAATATAAAATTACAGATTATTTCTCAGGGCTACACCTGTGGATATTTAGAACGTTCACTCTTCAACAGGCATTCACTTCCAGTCACAGAATGGGGCAAGCGGCTCTGCCATCACACAGACCCTTCAGGCTACTCTTTATTCAATATTATGATACACAGTTGATTTCTTGAAGTCTACATAAAGTTAACCATTGTATGTCAGGTCTTTTCCTAGTAGTAAGTTCTACACACCACTTTATACAGTCTTGAGATCTGGAGCAGTATGTCCTAAATGAAGCTACCATTATGTAACAGTCCATGCTTTGAAAACTCAGTATAGCAAAGTAGGTCAGGATGCATTCAAAAATGCTGCATCCTGTAATAAGAAGTACAGTCATTTTGTGAGCAGCCGCCATGAACCTATTAGTAGTTTACTTTGCCTTCAAATGACAAACAATTATATTAGCATGTCTCTAGGCATCCTGTACAGAACCATTTCAAACCAGACCTATGAGGGCTGTTAGAAGAAAACAATGTAAGTACAAAGGTATTCTCCTTCTGTTTGCCTGGTGATAAAGAGCCATATTCTACAGTTGGACATTTGCTGGGTATAATTAAGATACGGTTAGGAAACAGAAACTGAAAATGCAGTACTAGATGAATGATTGCAATTTAGTACATTCTGTAGGAGAAAACTAGCACAGATCATCAGATGAAGTAGTAGTAGTTTCCCTCTGGTGCAAAGTGTCTGTGACAGGAATGTGACACACATAGAAGCAAAGCTTATAAACAAAGGTAAAAAGAAAAAAGAAATAACAGCTGCCAGTTTTGAAATAGGATATATCTAGTGATTTATTAAGTGAATCACTGCATTATATTTCTCAGTAGTTACTATATAAAACCATAGCCCTAAGTGGTAAAAATTTATTGCTTTCATGTTTCTTTACATGTTTGTGTCTTTGGTATTGGTTGCAAGTTGATGCAGAAATTAATAGTAAGAAAAGAATTAAGAAAAAACGTGTTTCAGCAGTGCAGTCTATGTGTGGGTAAAAATATTATTGTACAAGTAGCCTTTGTATTGTCCTATTAAGCAGATATATGCTTCCCCAAACATGCATATTTGTATCAGAAAGACTAAACCATAGGTTTCTAAGCCAAGTTCCTGCTTAAAATTTCAGTTGCTTTAATGTTCATAGGCATCTATTAATTTGACAGTAAAGTTGAGGGTATGCACAGAAAAGGCGTAGTTTTGAGAGATGAGGGTGCAAACCTACATTGAACAAAGAAAACTTTCATCTTCCGTTGTTGTTTAATAAAAAATAGAGAAACAGTGTTTTTTTTTTTCTTTAACAGCACTATTGACTGTAATAAGGAAGAAGGGTGCAAAGTTTTGGTTCCCTACTCAGCTTACATCTTCCACTACTGAGACTTACTTATTGGACTACCATATGACTTGGGCAAGATGTATAAACTCTTTCTGTAGTAACCAGACTACTGCACAGTGAGAGTTTCAGGGTTCACCGATGGGAGAAAAAGTATGCAAGAAAGTTTGTGCTTCTCAGCAGCCTAACACCAATGTATTCTCACTGAGAGCATGAACTTACCTTCAGCCCCTGTTCCCAGGAATGATTCTGTACTCTTCTTGAAACAGGTCTGAGCTAGAAAAGGCATAGGCAAAACCGTGTGAACTGGCAGCCACAAATCTGTACTTTCCAGTTTTCTTTCACAAATATTGCATTTGTTACTGCTTATTTCCAGAATGAAGCTGGATACAGGGATCTCAGAGTATACCCTGTTGCACAGAGTTTGTTACTGCAATAGTCAAGTTTAAAAGTCTTTAGTTGAGAAGAGACATGAGACGCTGTGTGTGTCTCTAACTTGCCCCATAAACTCTCCATTGTAGAACTGTATAATACATACACATAATGCATACTTCACTTTAAAAAGGGGATGACTTCAGTATGTGTCTTGCACATTCTGGTGTGCACCTCCCAGTTCAACTTAAGCACCTTTAAATACAAAGAGAAATCGCTTTCCAATTTCCTACTGACTTGTTCTGATAGCTTGCTGCCAGGTGATTCCCACTTGCAGAGAGACACATAGGTTTGAGCAGTGAATTTCGTTGTGTCACTCAAGCAGGTCAGATATCAAACAACTAGGCCTAGTAAAACTCAACAATTATGTAATTTTATGGTTGTATCTGTAAAAAAAAGGACTTGAGAAAATAAACATTGAACATCACCTTTGAAGATAACAGGACACAGACAAAGGACATTCAGTCCATATGTGAACGTTTACGTATAAGGAAGTTACAATCTGTAGTTACTGAAAGCTCTAATTAATGAACTATGTAATTAATGAACTATGCATAGTATGAAGTATACATATCTATCATTACAAACAAGAGGAACACAATTTGTTTTTTACATGTGTGTGTAAGAGGGAGAGAAGATACACTGATTCAGTTTAAACCAATGTTGATTTATCGGAATTACATCATTTTTACACTGATTTTACAGCAAAGTCTAGCAGAAAAAGATATTGAAGACACAGGAATTGGAAGTCAAATAGAACATTTTTTTATTGTTATCTTTCATAAGGACACAATGTAACTGTAATATTTATTTGACCTTTTCAGTTCTGACATCACTAATACAGGATTATAAATGTCTCAATCGTCTTTAACTCATAAAATTTTTGCTTTTGTTATAAACTAAAATATTTGCAAGGCAAATGAGAAAATTGAGAGACAGTCTTACAAATGTGAATTTATGGATCTGCCCACTACAGTATCTTCTTCAAATTTTACGTAGTCTTTTTTGTAAATGAGTTTCATAGCTGTCATTCTGACATATTGATTTGTGCAAAATATAGCTCAGGGCCCTGTGACACTCTTCCTCACCAAAAATAACCACACAGTAGGAGGAAAACATTGCAGCAAATTGACATTAAAGTTAGCAAAAACATGTCAGTAGAATGACAAATATAGTTTGATTTGGCTTCTCATGCAGTCTTTATAGGAAATTATGCATCTAATTATCTTTAAAAATGGCTTGTATTATACTGTGCAATATTCAATGTAGCTTGAAATTATGTCCTTACCACCACATCTTAGGTGGGTGATTTGCTAGCTGATGTTGCTTAGAGCTAGTGTCTGTGTTTGGTAATTTTTATTCCTCACTTCTCTAACAGCAGATATTCATATTGCATGATTTATAATTTCACAGGTGATTTTTTGAGAAAAGGAGCACCTTTCTTCATAAATCTTTAATTTTTCCTATGTATCAGAAAAAGACTGCACCTATATAGCATATAGGCATGAATAACAGCTACAGAGTATTTTGCTCTGTTCCTTGACTTGCGAATACCTCATGCTTATCAGCTTATCAGCAAGCACTAACACATCTGCTGTTGTGAACCACATGCATTACAAAAGCAGTGGCATTACCATTCATGCTCTCTTTCTCCCTTTCAATCTTTCTGGCTTTGTAATGTGTGTCTTCTCAACTTTCTGCGAGTTTACTGATACAGCATTCTCAGGCCATTATAGTTCGCATATAAGTACACAAAAAACAATATAAAACGACAATGCAGTATTAAGAACCTCCATTCTTCATGTGAAAATGATACAGGTATACTGTAAGCTGGTTTGAACTTATTATAACATACATATGTAATGGCTGACCTCTTAGCAGAAGTGGTAATTTATACTGCATGTTAAAACTAGTATGTCTATTAACCTCTTACATTGAAGTATACTGTGTTAGGTAGTATTTGGAATGATCATTGTAGGTGCAAATTAGAAAGAGGCTTATTTAGAAGAGTTCTAATATCTTTAAACAAAAGAAAACCTTTAAGCTTCATTTTAAAACTGCTCCACCTTGAGTGTTCAGTTAGTGTGTGAAACAATCTTTCGCATTTATTAGAATTCCATTATTTTATTACTTGAAATTCATGGTATCACTGGGAGATTGTTGCCAAGTATTGCCCATATAAGAAACCAGCTTAAGGCTTGAATTCTGTAACAAGCTTAATGCAAGACTCAGCCAGAATAGGGGCACATCATCCCCAAAATGTGATTCCAAAGAGGTTGCATAACCTGACAAACAAAGTGAACGCGGCTTTTGTAGCCTTGTGGTTAGATCATTCACACCAGCGAGGTCCTACTTCATGTATTTCCTGCAAATACGCAGATCCTGTCAAAACATTAGAAAGTTGTCTCTCTAATGAGTTTTTTAACCATTAGGCCAAGAAGTCATTAATTTTTGTCTGTATCTCCACATTTCCTTTGCTCATTTTATGTACTCTTTCCTCACTAAGGAAAAGAAAAAGGTGATGGTTGCATCTTTTGCAAGATATCTGATGACATTGAGGCCAGGACGCTCTCCTGGTAATAGATGTCAGTGCAAATGATTTCAGGATCCGAAACTCTGAATCAAGAAATTTTCATGTCCTTGGTTAGGATTCAAGTCATAAAGCTATAAAGTAATGGGAACACTCTGTCAGAGAGCAGTGAAGGTGACCCCGGCACAGACAGTGCTCCACAAATAGGGGCTGAACATTGTGGGCAGAGCAAGTGGCTGGTAGCAGTGGACAAGTCAGATGCAGTGAGCAGTGAACCAGGTCCCAGATCCACAGACAAAGGCCATCCAGAAGCAAATGAGACGAGAAGCAAGACAGGATACAATGGCTACAAGGTGGGTCTGAAGGGTCTATCTACCTACAGTATACGGCTGAAGTCCGTCCAGGAGACAGGGCAGAGACAGAGCTACAGCATTGCTGCAATAGGGATTGGGAAGAAATGGGGCTCCTGGGCCCAGAGGAAGGTGCCAGAGGAAGCAGCAGGGAGGCCACAGAGGCCTATTGGTGCCCTCAGAACCATGATATGCCTGGCAGTCTCTTGTATTTTACCACTTAAAACCCTGAAAGAAGATGAGTAGAGGTATTAATTCTCAATGATTGATTCCAGGCTTTACTCTTGAAGGGGATGGAGGCAGATAGCTAGAGAGGAAATGAATTCATGCATGGTCATCCAGGGATATTTGATATCAGCCAGCTCCAGGTGGTTCCCCATTCAGCATATGATTTTTGCCTTTCCACCTTAGCAGTGTCACCCCAAATCCTGCTATGGGAACCTCAGTGTTTCACTTCGGAATTTTAATGTCAGTCATCTATTGGACTGTGTGCCACATGACTTACCGAAGATCTGCAGTTTTAGGAGGAAAGAATGAACAATTTGAAGATCAGTACAAATTTTCACACTGAATCAAGAACAGAACAAAGGCAGTCAACAACATTTTGCGGTACCTGTATTTCACAGTTATCTTTAATTACAGTACAGAATATGACTTTTAAATACTATAGATTCAAGAATAAAATATTCTAATTTGATTTGGGACGAAATATACTAGTCTTTTGATTTAGTTTAACTTTTAAACTTCCAATAAGCCAATGCAGTCTCCATATTTTAATAAAGATCATCTGCACTGAGGTGTTGCAATTCATCAGTTCAGCAGGATTTCAGTATCTTTGCAAATTAAAAATTGTGACCATTGTCCTTCCTTAACATTTAGTCAGGTGTAAAGTGTATATAGAATTTTTCTAGTTTCAAATAAATATGGTAAAAAGAAAAAAAGTAAGACTAAGTTTTCCATTCACTTGAAAAAACAGTGTTACTTTAGTTGATAAAGTGTGCAATATTAATGACTGCAGCAAACATTTAACCGAATTCTACATAGTTTGCAATTAGTTTGAATTTCAAATATTGGAAAGGTTTCATAAAGCATATAAAATATATTTTAAAAATGTATTCATAAAAACCTACAAAAGTTAAAAAGTTGTCTTTGTGCCACTGTTCAGAAGTATTTATTCTTTAATTAGTAAGCTCATCTGATTACATATGGATTGTGGGAGAACTGAGTTATGAGATAAAGCAACAGATCTTAAATGGTTTTTAATTACCACTGCCTCAAAACTAGGAGTTTAAATGACTGTTTTCATATTCTATGCCAACACAAATTTATTAAATGGATATGGCATTTAGCTCTGCTTCATGCCTACACAGTCAAGAAAAGATACCTAGTAATGAAAAGGCTATGGTCACATAAAATGTCATAGTATTATGTGCAAAAGGACCAAAGTCTGCTTGACATGCAAAATTATCAGGTTTTTATAAATGCCAAATGCTCTTTTCAATGTAATCTTTGTCTGCAATACTGCTTTGTTTCTTTCCCTCTCCCTGATCCATAGACATTTTTTTTTCTTTTTAACATGAACCCATTATGTGGTCATTATTATTAATCTTGGTTATGAGCTACCTCCACAATCAGCCTTTTTGTTTTAGCAGAATGGTTTAAATAGTAACAATTTTTTTTTAATACGAGCAAAAGGTTTTTAATAACATTCCTTGTGATTTTTGTCTATAAGGTTAATTTTTAATAATAAAACTTTTAATTTTGTTTGCTGGCAAGATCTTGCTGCATTTTTTACATATATATTAAGATCTAGATGTTTCAAAACAAGGTCAAATATCTCAGGCTGGAAGTAATAGTATTACTGTTGTTATGTCAAACATCAGTAAACACCTGAAGGGCTATATCAACCTTTTCTAGAAATGAGGGTGGTTCTTCCCAGATTTGTAAGAGACTGCATTATCTATCTCCATACCTTTTCATCTCTTGTAGTGCCAAATCTATATGCTAGATTTGGTCTTGCTATATAATTTCCTGGAAAGTACATTAACCCTCTAAGCCTTTGTTCAATCATGCCAGGTAGCTAAAATTGGGTACAATGCCCTCTATTATTTTGATTGTTACTAAATTAAATGGAATTTGGCTTGCCTTTCTTTTGTTCTAATGCAAGGGCTATGCTTTCAGAGAGGTTTAGATCAAGCCATAACTCATTTTTAAAAAGTGTTTCATGATAGAAAATTCTACTGTACACCAAATAATGAAAAAAAAGAAAAGAACAGAAAATAAACTATTTTTTCTCCTTATTCTATTCATATGATCATTAACCAAAACCTCGGTAGAATTGGATCTCTTATATGTAATGCAAAGATTCACTAGTTTCAGTATACAATTTGTAATTGAAAATAGAGAATGAATACATTTGAAGTGATATGTACTGATATATGAGACTGACCTGTCGTCACAACAAGATTTTCCTCTATTCTTTCCTACATTGTCAAAACTCATTTAAAAGAAAGTTGACTTGATAGGGTTTGTTGTTTCTTTGGGTTTTTTATCGTAAAAGCAATGTAGCTTTCCCCTTACACAATGTTGCTCTATAAAGAACAATAAGAAGAATAGGAACAAAGAGAATTATGGAAGGACCTTGATCTCATTAACTGGTGATCTTGTAACCCCTAGAGGTGGTGGTTAGAGATGGAGGGCTGGGGTTATCTGTGAGAAAACATAACCAGCCAAAATCTCTATGAAAGAAACATTACAAACAATTTAAAGTATTTCTGATAACTAGTAGGCAGGATAATTCAAAGTATAGAAAACTGTACATCTACATGTCTAATACTGTAGTTTTATTTTATGAATTGTAATTTACTTGAGAAGTATTGCTTATCTGTTTTATCAGAAACTAAACAGTAGAGATGTAAAATGCCTGGTTTATCTCCATTTTGGCGCCTTGGATTGGGCAGTTTTTCTCCTTTCTGTTTCTTTTTTCACATGCATCTTTGAGGAGTTCCCCAGTTTTTAAAATCTTCAAGCTAGATTTTATTGAAAAGATCAAAAATAATGAATCACATTTAAAATCTGCAGAGTCTAGATAGGGTCAGAAGAGAGTACAATTCATATGGGCATGCAAAATAATTTAGTCCTTGGATTATGGTCCCCTATCGGGGACACTTGTAAAAATAAAATTGTTAAAAATAAAACCTTTAGATATTAGATACCTGAAAAAAACCTGACGTTTTGATGACTGACAAACGTTCCTAGACTTCACCTGCACAAACCAGTTTTGACCTGTACCTGAGAAAATTGTAAGAAAAATAAGTTCACGTTGAAGGAAGAAAGGACAAGAAAATTATTTCACCATTCTAAAATTTGACACTTGAAAATATTTTGCCTTATGTTTTCAGGAGATATTTTACCTTATTTATTAAGCCTTTGAATTCTAATTTTGTATTCATTTTGGTACCCCATGTTTCTCTTTGTTACTTGTATTCATTTACACCTAGTACTTTGGGAAGAAACATTAGCATTAAACCCTGACACAAGTGAAAAGCCATACTGTAAATAAAAGCATCAATCTAAACCTAAGATATCCATTTTGTCTTGTAGGTGTTTCAAAGTTCTTCACAACTCCCCTTAGGGAGCAAAGAGTGGCATTTGCAGAATTATGGCCTAAACACTCTTGGGTTAAAAACGATTTGTACAGAGCAGTCTATCCTCTTACCAGAAAACTTCTTTTTACCATGAATAATTTATAAACAGATTAAACCCTAGATATTAAAAACTCAATTGTCAAAAGTATTTAATTACTAAGTAATTTAGAAGCCTAATTCTCATAGTTATATCGAAGCAAATATATTTCAGAAATTTAACTTTATGATATACTTTTTTAAATGTATGATCTAATGCTCTATGTCTCATTTTTTAAAGGAAATTTTAACTCATGTTATTGTTAAAAATATCAGTCCATCTGCTTCAAAACTTCAAGTTTAAAACAATTATAAGTTATTTCCCCTTATTTTTTTCTCTATAATGAAAGGGGACAAGCTAAAGCTATAATGTTATATCAAAAATCACATAATGTCAGTAGCCAACGCTGAAGATGGATTTAGTGTAGTTAAAGGAAGTTATTTGCATTGTGGGCACATTATATAGCCATATTGTAATGAAGTTCTCCAGTCTGCTAGAAATATCTCTATTAGCCTAGACAAGATATGTAAGCTAATGCTTGTTTAGTATGGACATTCAGCTTCCCTCCCCTTGAGACATTGACAGGATAGCACACTGTCTGCATTTTAAAAAGCCTGATGAAAAATTGGACGATACTGAATGTCTAAAATTGATTAAACAGTTTATAGTGAAATACGTAAGAGTTCAGTTTATCACTGAGAAATAATGGAGGGTTGTGTCATAGCTCATAGGAAAACTTCCATGATGTATGCTTCCAGGCAGCAATGATCTCTTTAGTGATAAAGGTAGAAGAAAGTCTGCAATGAAACTGTGTATTCTCTAGCTCTGTGGCTGTAAATCAGCCTACGTGTCTTTCTAGAAAGACCGAGTGAACTGTAATGCCCTTTTCTCTACAGAAAGTCAGGCCAGGTTGATGTCCTATCTGTCATTCAACTCTACACGTAACATGCTTTGCTCATCACCATCCTTGCAAATGTTCTACACAAACAACAACCAAACATTACATTGCACATATGTAGTTTTGTATCAGTACTAAATAGAAAGAAGTTCTCAATGTTGAAAAATAGACCTTGAGTGTTTGTCAAGTGCAAAATTACACGATTAGCAGGGACAATTATTTTCAGTCTTCTGCTTCTCTGATTGTTGAGGAAGAAAAAGGAAAATTAAAATTTTTAAAGGTACTTAGCAATTTTCCCTGTTAAATGCACCGAGAGCTGCCATTACATTTAATGAATATTTTGAGAAGCTAATTGACATTTTTATTGTTGAAAAAAGTCTACATCCTAAAAGTTCTAAGTATAAAATATTTAAGGAAGCTACTATATCTTTGAGAAGCAGATAAATGAAAAGTCTAACAAAAATATGTAGGCTTTTACACTGAAAAATTTAAAAAGCTAAAAAACTAAAATAATCTAAGCCTAAGCTTAATGTTTTAAATTATAAGACTTGTTTTCCATCTGATATAGTTCGGAAAATCATGAAATTATCTGGTTGAAGTGTAATGGTCTCCAGTGAGTTATCAAAACTCTGTTAAAATAGAAAGAACACAGTTCTGATGATATGTGTGAATAAGAGTTAATATTTCATATGTCTGGTTTTTTCTCTGTGCTTGTTTCTGCTTTTTGCAATAGCATCTGTTAACTTCGAAAATAAAGGAATAATGTAATTCTAATGGACTTAAAAAAAATTCTGGGATTTATTCTCTCCTTGGAGTGAAAATTGTGATAGGTTCTTTCTTTAATATTGTTTAGCTTGTAAATGTTCATGATGGATGATTTTTTTATTAAAAAATTTTGCATAATTGAGAGTTCAATATCTGAAGTGTAATACTGATTATATTAAAAAAATATTTGGTCTGAAAGGACCTTCTGGAGATCATTTGTCTAACTTCTGCTCAAAACAAAGCTACATTCAAATTGTTCGGAATCTTGCACCATAAATTTTTGAAAATCTCTAAAACTAGAACATCCCTAACTTCTATTGGCAACCTTTTCTTTGTCTTTGCCTTCTTAAATGGTCCTACCAAAGTGTTATTTTAAACTCAAATCAGTGCTTTAAATGAAGGCCTGTCCTCTTTTTAGAAGAATGTTTTTAAACGCTTTGGGGTTTTGTTTGTTTGGTTGGTTGGTTGGTTTTGGGTTTTTTGTTTGTTTGTTTCTGCTCTTCCTTAATGGGCAAAATTATGGCATTTGCTTTTTAACTGCTGTGGCAATATGGGCTAATATTGCTACTGAGTTTCCATGTTTTTTCCTAATTGAATTCCTCAGTTTAGTCATCTCTATCTATAATAAAGCAGTTTCCTCCCTCACAGGGGAGTTGTAAGGTTTAATGAGATAATAATGTGCAGTACTCAAGGTCTTCAGATAATAGATCACATGTAAATGCAAAGCACTAATTATTATTATTTCTGTCACTCAGCATACTTTAAATTCAAAATCTATTGGCGTGAGGATGTTTATTTTTTACCAACTTTGGTTTGCTGTGACTTCTGTTCAGCAGTGTTCTATGCATCTCATACATTTCTCACCTAGATTCACTTAGGTTTCTACAGTTCCTGCTTCCGACATCCATGGTTTATAATAAATCAGAAAAAATTCACATTATAAATTTACCACATTTAGGTCTAGTATTCCATTTAGGAAGTCAGACAATTTCCATTCAATAAAAATTGAAAAATCATTTCTTCCTACTTTGAAAGTGTAGGGATTGATTCAGAGAAAAGTTCTATGAAGACAAGCTTGCCTTTATTAATTTGATGTTCTACTTCCACAACAAAAGTCCAGAACTTGGCTCCAAAGTTTATATGTAGCTATGTCTAACATTTTCAAAAAATATTACAGTCTTGTAATATCCAAAATTCTAACATTGCAGAAAAATTGAATGACATTTCACCCGTCAATCAGTGCCAGGACACAGGTTGTAGACCAGTAAATATGATTTCTGCCCTCAGCAGGGAGAGGCCCCAGCTGTGCGCTGAGCTGGGTGTCACTGGCCTCCCCTGATCCAGCTGCAGCTCTGGGGCTCTTCTACACACAACAGAATGGCTTGTACCCACTCTGAGTGGGCCTAGACCCATGTAAAACAGAGTGTCTGCTTCCACAGCTCTTGGCCATGTCGGCTTGGGCTCCGTGTATGGGATCTGTTTTTCAGTTCAACGTGTCTAAAAGGCATGGAAGCTGCATTCTAGCCCAATAAAATTTTGTAGCTTAAATGTAGCACAACATCTTAAAATCGGAAATACGTGTTACGAACCTTAGAACGCAATATGAAGGCAGGCGACTTATGAAGTTTGAGAGCGCAGTCTTCTGATATATTCATAGGGGACTATGTAGGGCTGAAAGAGCCAAACCTGTTTCAGTCTTCTCAGTTTTGGTTCTTGGGAGCAGTTGCTGGAGTAAACCACCCCAAGAATCCATCCTGAGGCCTGGCTTAGAAGGACGCTGCTGGAGACAGCCAGGCCACAAACAAAAGACCTGCAGATATTGAACTCTCGACATCCTGTAAAATTCTCCTACTTTCCCAAGCACATGTCCCTGCCACCAGAGGAGCTGGAATGAAAATGTCCTCAGCCTCAGCTGTCATGGGGAAGTTCAAGGACTGGGAGTAAAATGAGATTGGTGGGAAAATGACTTATAGTATATAGATTAGGACTTTTAATAGATATTTTGAGTCTTGTGCACCTGTTTCTTGTTAAATACTTTTTAGATGAAAAAAAAGCAAAAGGCGTGATAATTAAAAAGTCACATTGGTAATAACAACGAAGTTCATCAGCGTAACACCCAAAGGTGTGTTGACTTAGGAGGCTGCTAAAAGTTGTTGGGTATGAAGGCCCTGCTGGCTTTTCAGTTTACATTCCTAATGTAGCTGACGGATACCAGACTCTTCAAAAGCTTTGTTCAATTTACTTCTGGACAGCTGGAAGAGATTCAGGAATATTCTGAAAAGGAAGGAGCTCAGGAAGTGACAGCAGTTTCTTGTTGATGTGTCCAGAGTTGCGTGTCCTGATCTCAAGATATATCTAGATAGACACAGCAACAGAAAAGGTGGATTTATGCACCTTGTTGAGACTCAGCTTGTAAGAAATCAATTGTAAAACCAGGGAGAACAGTGTGGCTTAAATGTTATTGGACTTTTTTCTTAAGTACATTTTATCTTGCCTTTATCTTTTCCCTTCATCTTTCTTTTCTTTTTTTTTTAAATTACAATAGAATTGTATGTTGAAAATAATACCAAACGCACACTACCTATTAATCAATGAAATAAGTATCTGTAAGTACATATAAAGGCATCAAAAAAAGAGTGCTTTATTGTCAAAATGTCCTTATTGTTGTTATTCGTTGTAGCTATTAAGAAGCCTGTTGTTGTGCTTGATTGCTTTCTCTCTCTCTCTCTCTCTCTCTCTCCACCCCTCTCCCCAGCTCTTGTAACCAAAGTGTTAATTATACTGTATGACATACAGGGTGCTGTTGTCAAATACAAATGAAGAACTGGTCCTTAAAATAATTCTATCTATTAAAAATATTAGTTTTTCCATTAAGAAGGTTGCATGCCTATTATCAATCCCTAACATTTTATTTCTGCTGAAGTTGCTTATAAATTATTTTTGTACTAAATCATATTAAATGCATTTAATACAGTCGAAATTCTAAGTGTTAAGAACATATGCCAGTGTACAGCTATGCATAGTATTTATAAGCAGAGTTTGTAGAAGACAGCAGTATCCTTATCGGATTTATGTCCACTCTTCCTTTCTGTTTAGTAGTTGTTTAAGGGTGGGTGTTTTTTTTTTTAATTAAGCAGTGAAAAGTATTTCCATAATTTTCATTACCTTTCATATCTTCAAAGCAGAACAAAAGACACTTAGAAAATGGATCTTCTGAAGCAAAGAAAATTACAAGAATATTATGACCAAAACCCAAATTACACAGTATAAGCAATACAACTTTTTGAGACTCATTCATATGTTCACAGCGTGAACAACTCATGATAGCAAAGGCAGTTAAACCATTCTTGTCCCTTTCTCAGAATCCATAGCTTAAGTACGTTTTTTAAAATAAAGTTTGCGGCAGTTCTCTTGAACTGCCTGTCGACATTATAATTACAATGTTAGAAATTTACCAGCCATTATAGGTATATAAATGTCATGAAAACAGACATATTTTTACACATATAGTTGCATAGATTTTGTACTAAAATGCTAAATTCAAAAACCTTTACAGTTCTTCTAGTTTTGTAAAAACTCTACTCAAGAATTTCTGCTTTCTCTCTAGCCCAGCTTTCCTAAAATCTTCCTATCCACCAAAAGAATCAAGCCTCTCTACCTACACATATTTGTCACTCCAAGCACTTCAGAAAAGTCTGATTAATTACACGTAGTGCCACACAGCCCATAATGATGCACTCCTTCAGTAAGATGCTGCCTTTATTTTTAGGTATTGTACAGGGCTTCTTACCCCTTCTTTATATAGCAGAATGAGCCAGTCAAACTGGACTTCAAACCGATGAAGTGAAATAAGCATTAGTCTTATGGAAGCAGATCTTTATTTTATACCTTGTCCCTATCTATATAGGGCATATATAACAAATAAATATATATTTATATAAAACAAATAAATTACTTTTCCACGAGGACTGTTCTCTACCCTTGTCAAATCTTAATCACAAGAATTTTAAAATTAAAAATAATTTTTCTCATTTCTAATGAGAAAAACAGCTGTAAGTCAGGATGAACAAATGGATTGTTTGATTTTACACTTAATTTTTATGTAGCTTTTTTAAGTTACCAAGAAGTTTTCCTATTGTGTTTTCTTCCTTTAGATTCAATGAAACTCAACTAAATTGACTTTGTAACTGCACCCCACAAGTAGAGTAAGTGTTCATTGGGCTATTAAAAATCCTATTGCCCTGGAGCTTTCCTGAAGTGGATATAAAGTCTAAATAGCAGCTGGAAAACACACAGGGAAACTAACTTCGAAATAAAGCTAGATGCTGCTTCTCTAAGCGCCTGGTCATGTTTACAGTAGAGTATGAAGAGCAGACCTGAGAGCAAAATGAAATTGTTCATAGTTTTCAGGTGGTCTTTCTCTCTTTCATTCTGTTGGATATATGCTAGGAAAACCTCTCTGGGTTATGAGACCCTCCACATTTTCTGCAGAGATGAAGCTGTTTGAGGATGACCTCTGGGCTTAATGGAATGTTTGTAGCTCTTGACTCTTGACTTTCCATGTCTTGGGACAAAGCATAAGTATTTCAGATGTGGAATTAATTTTCTACTTAAAATTACCATAGGAGCATGTAATTAATAAAATTTCAGTTTAATGCATTGCAAGAAAATGCAGGACTAATGATATATGGTCTGCTATGAATCAGAGGCAACTTCTGTTTCACTTTGAGTTGTAGACATAGCAGGATACATTCTGCTGCTCTTATACATATATTTGCATATTTTCTGCAGCATCCCTTTAGTTTCCTGTGGCATTTGAAATAGGAAGTTCTTTACTATAGGTGTAATAAAGTGTATAAAAGATGATTAAAAGGTAATCAATGTTTTTCCTTTATTTTAAATTAAAGAACCCCCAATCTTGCAGGGCTACTTTGTAAATGCTTTTTCAAAATATGCATTTCATGTGCTAAATTGTCCAATATTTCACCAGTGGACCAAACACCAAGGCCATTCAAAGTCAAAGCATAGATTTCTAAAGATATTAACTGATATAATTTACTTATTTCTCTGAAGTAACTTGATATTATTCTATGACCCTGAAAAGTGACTGTGATTCATCACTCTTTGCTAAGTAGTCAGAGCTTCAGGATATGTACTTGATTTTCTCTCATGAAGGAATGGCTTTTAGATTAATCTTTGAAAATATAGGAAAACTCATTAAGAGAAATCTGCCTTGATTGATTTAGTGTTATTCTGAGGTAAGCTGGTATATATTTGTCTGCTTGTACCAGATTACAAGAGAAAAAAATTTTTCTTTTGTTTGGGCAGGGGGCATTTAAATGAGTCTTCATGACAGTGATACAATTTCTAAAATTTTCATATTGACTTTGCTTAATTTTTCTGTTTGCAATTCAATTCTTACTTTGCTATAGTTTTAATGTTTGAAGATGACTGTACTAAATCAGATCTATGCTGCTTTATACTGCTGTCTCCCACAGGATAAACTTGGGGATTAATTCTGACTGGCACATGTTCCAGTAAAGAAAAATCAACAGTTTATTTCTACCAGATAGAATGTATATATAGAACTGTATCCAAAACCGAACTTTTCTTAATTTCTTTCTTTCAATTTAATTCAAAGACTTTGGAATTGGACAATGGAGTACTCTCAAGTTGTGAGGCTAATTACCATAAGAACTCTCTGGAAATTAGCTGGCAAAGGTCTATTTCTGAATTCTGTTCTAGTCTATAGAACCCAAACACTTCATAACAACATCTCGAAATCAACAAACTTCTGTCTAACCATTGTGAAATTCACCTGGGTTTCTAAATATCTTGCTGAGATCCAAATCTTTCAAAACCTGTGACTCGAAGTGAACTTTCAGGGCTTCCAGGAGCCCTAACAAAGATCCCAAGGCCTGGTAAAGCCAGATGACCTTGGAAAATCCCTTCTGCCACTCAGTATCCAGACTCCTTTGGCCTTGCAGTGGAGTGGAAAGCTACATCCTGTAATAATTGGTAGAGTTTGGAATGAGAAAGAATATAAATTTCATTTGAAACATTCACAGAACAGGTGTGTGCATTATCTTCTCAACATCATGGACAGTTATTCCCAAATCATTCTTTTTCAGACATTCTATTCCATATGAAGTTTTAAAGTTGGTTCCTATTCCAAGGTCATCTAAGATACAGTGTGACCTAACTCAGTCTGTCAGCTCTCAGCCTGCTCCCTGCTTCTCCCCAAAAGCTGCCTGGAACTTCAGCTACTTGTCCAGAACATGGAAGGTTTGCACAGGCAAATGGCCTCATTTCAATGACTAAAATCCTTATTATTATCTTCTAATAGTACATAAATAATGTCTGTGGCAGCTACTGTATCATTTAACTTGTTTTCTTTATGGCTAGAGGCCTCAGTTGAATTTGGGGACCAACTGACCTATGTGTGAGGGTAAACAAATAAAAGTGAGCCAGAAAAAGAATGAGAATGTTTTTGTCAAGTCGTGCAATAGCTCAAAAGTGGCATCTGGACAGTACTAAGCCCTGCTCTGTGGCCCTTACTAGGCTTCTGTATGGTGCTTTCTATGGTAGTTCTCCTTCTCATGTGAAACTCCAGGTTTGAAATTCTCCTGAACTAGAAACTGGAGGTTAAACTAGCTATACCTGCAGGTTTCAGGGAATTCACCAGAACAAATGGCATCCAGCTTGGGCTTTTCAGTGCTTCTTGATTTTCACAACTATTGCTAACTTGGCAAGCCTTGTGACTGTAACTATTGAAGTTGACAGCTGACATTTGTTCTCAGCATGAATAAGCAACAAGCTTTCTCTGGTATATTATTGACAAATCGTTGCTCTTCAACTTTTTCTCTTTTGGAAGACTCTTACAAATTGAGCTTACTTAGTACCCACTAGAAAAATTAAAAAGAATAGTTTGCATACCTGCAGCAGAAGTGGTACAGTTAATTTTCAAGTTTAATGAGATTGATTAATATTAAGAAAAATAGTATATTATCTCTTCATGGCACATGGCCTGTATTCTTTTCAAAATTTATCGCTTGTGGTTTTGTTTAAATTTTTATAGCCAAGCATAAATAATTCTACACTTATCAACACGTGTAAAGGATGTTTTGGCCTGTATTCTGTTCTTCAGCTGTAGACTAAGCCAGTGGAATAATCTTATTAAAATTACTGGATTATTTGTTGAAATTGATTGAAAATGGGTTTGCATGAAGTGTTTAAGAAAATATTTGATCCAACGATTTGGTGTGACCTACATAACACTTAGGTGAAATAATGTGTCATTAAGTAATGAAGGGGAAAATTGCATGTTTAGCTTCTTGACAATGAAAAAGAACAGCATACATTGTAAAAAGAAGGAACTGTTTGGAAAGAAAACAAGATCAAGTAGGCAAATCAGGCTTCAATTGCATACCTACAAAATTATTTACAAATCTGTTTTTTAAACTTTCATCAAGAAAATGTTGCGATAAAGAAAGCGTTTCAGCCTTTACACACAAAATGGAAATGGTCTATGTCTTCATTGGATATAAAAACATACTACAGTGGACACTGAATGAGCATGTTCAGGAATCACCCTCTCCATGGGTCTTTGTGCAGTGTGTGTGCGTGTGCATGTGTATGTGTATATATGTGTAAGCGAGTATGCATACATAGAAATTACACACATATATTTGCACATCCTTCATACTTGTCACAAACAGAAAATCAAAATGGGTGTTTTTCAAGTTACAGCTCGACATCAGTAATACCTCTATGCTTGTAGGGGGTTGGTCCTCAGTACTTTGCAAAAAAAAATTTTTGTTTTTGTCTTCATTTACATTAAAAACCTGCATGGAATTAATAACTTTTTAGGGTTTTTTAATCTTTCTGTTCAATTATGTAGATTATTTTCATAACAGTATACATTTTTATAATTATTATTGTTTGGTGCATAATTTGACTAATACCCTGTTCATTTAAAAGTTGGAAGCTTAAATAAATTTTTGTTAGTTGTAAAGATGTTTTGATGCTATGCAGTCTTTACATTCTTCACGCCACATGTAAGAGTGTGAAATGTGGATCTTGAAATAATTCAGAAGATACTTGTTAAGCAGTGCAGTTGACAATAAGAAATACTTATCTTGACATATCCAGATGAAAATGTATTATTGATTGTCCATGTCAATAGCAACAAACTATGACCAAACATTTATCCTGATCAATATTCAACATATAAAGGTCAAGAAAGGGATCTTCAAATTTTCAATTTTTTAAACTGTTTTTTAATGTATTAATTGTTATTAAATGAAAGATTAAGGATTCTGGTTTTATTAATCTTGGTGTCATGGCAGTAGAACAACACTGGATAAACTAGTTTTCATTTTTAAAAAGCTGCACAGATAATATCTATATGTGATTTAAGATAGCTTTTGCATGGTGTCTATTTATACTCTAAATTTTGATTTTTTAGACCTATCTAGAGGGTAAAAAATCATCATTTTGATTTTTATACTGGACACGGACAAGGATAAAATGCTTTTGATTCTGAAGAAGATTATATTATTTTCACTAGAAATGGCAGAACAGAAAAACAAACTAGTGAATACTGAAATATAGCTTGTTCAAGGTCAAGCATCTACCAGTAAAGATATTTTTCAAGTATGCAGATTTCTTTAGAGACATAGATTACTGTAATAGATTTGTATCTGTACAGTCTGGGTGATGAATGGATTGAGAGCAACCCTGCAGAGAAGAACTTGAGAATAATGCTGGATGAAAAATGGGACATGAACCGGCAACGCACGCTTGCAACCCAGAAAGCCAATTGTATCCTTGAGGGTAGTGAAACACTAGAACAGGTTGCCCAGAGAGATGGCAGATGCCCCATCCCTGGAAACATTCAAGGTCATGTTGGACAGAGCTCTGAGCAACCTGATCTAGTTGATGATGTCCATGCTCATTTCAGGGGGATGTGGACAAGATGACCTTTAAAGGTCCCTTCCAACTCAAACTATTCTATGATACTATTTCTATGCTCTTGGGCTATGTAACAAGAACTGAGGCCAGCAGGTTAAAGGAGGTCATTCTCATCCTCTATTCTGCTCTTGTGAGATCCCCAACTGGGGTATTGCATTCAGCTCAAGAAAGACATGGACCTGTTAAAACACATCCAGAGGAGGGCCATGAATTTGATGAGAGGACTGGAACACCTCTGCTATGACAGTCTAAGAAAGTTCTGGTTGTTCAGCCTGGAGATGAGAATGCTCTGGGGGACCTTACTGTGGCCTTTCAAATCTTAAAGGCAGCTTATAAGAAAGATGGAGAGAGACTTTTTATGAGGGCTTGTAGTGATAGGACAAGGGGTAACTTTTTTAAATTGAAAGAGGGTAGGTTTAGATTAGATGTAAGGAAGAAATCATTTTATGACGAGGGTGGTGAGACACTAGAAGAGGTTTCCGAGTGAAGCTGCGGATGCCCTATCCCTGGAAGTTTTCAAGGCCAGGTTGGATGGGGCTTTGAGCAACCTGATCAGGTGACAGATGTCCCTGCACATGGCAGGACTGTTGAACTAGATGATCTTTAAAGGTCCCTTCTAACCCAAACCATTCTATGATTATAGGAGTCTATGATTCTATGATACTATCAGTAGCTAGGTAACATACTAATAGTTTATTATTATTGATTGTTGCAATATTTTTTTCTTCCATTCAATTTTTCTTTCTTTTTTCTTTCTCTTCCAATTACATTTGAAATTTTAACGCTGAAGGTTTAAACACAGAGATTTTCTACAGCATGTACTAAATGTATTTTATCTATGATATAATGTCATCTTCCCTGTGTGAATATAGTCTCTGTAAAACTATGTAAAACAATTCAGGACATCACGAACATTTTGCAGAGGTAGAATTGATTATAAAAGCTTTTAAGAAATAGGAAATCAAGTTGCCTTTGTGCTGAATAACATTTTGCATGAAGAGACTTTGCCAAGGACCACTCAAGATTTGTTAGAGGAGAAAGCAAGATTATGCATAACAGTAATTGTTACATATCCTGGTATCTGTGTCAGCAAACAAGTTTGTCTGACTCAATTCAGGACAAAGAGGCAAGGAATGAAGATTAATCCTTATTGAAATGAATTAATTTCTGATAAAGGCAAATTTAAATGTTTCTAAAGAGTATCTATGCAGATTAATAGGTCTGCAATTATATCTGAACTGAGAGATATTAATTCAATTATTCTTTTCAAGATAAATTACAGGCAGATTATCAATCTTAAATTTTGGCACTGCTACTTTAGATGACCTTTACAGCTATTCTTACTTCAAAAATATTTGTAGAAGGCATACATTAAAAATTAAGTTTACTTACAGGTAGCATAGTGATTTCCAGACTAGAATTTTTATTATTGTGCTAGTTTTGCCACTCGCTTCCCTTCTTTCTTCTTCCCCCAGCTTTATATGATGAGTATGATCTCATATGATATGGAATATGCCTTTGGTCAGTTGGGGTCAGCTATCTTGGCTGTGTCCCCACACAACTTCTTGTGCACCCCCTGCCTACTTGCTGGTGGGGTGTTTTGAGAAGCAGAATTGTGTGCAAAATTAATATACTAAGGGCTACATTCAGCATCAACAATTATAATCTCAGCCTTTGTTTATTTTTTTTTTTTTTAACAAAAAATAGATTTTATCTTGTGATGAGACTTTCTGCTACTTCTCTTTGAGGAACCATAGCTTTCATAGAGTGTACACTGATCTGACCTTTGTGTCACTCCAGTGTTATTTCTGGTTGTGTGCTCTCTCTTAGCTCTCCATGCAGAGTGCAGTACAATATGACACCTCACATATTTTTCTGAAGATTGTGCTAATTTGGTTCCTATTTTTACGTATTTACACCTTGACAGACATAATACACGAAATACCGGTGAACATCAATGTGGTTAAAAGGCAAAAACCACAATGCATTTAAAAGACCCTAAAACCCAGATTGCAGGAGGGGAAAAAAAAAATTTATCACTTTTTTTCTGATGAAAGGAAATATATATATATATATATTTATATACACACACACACATATATATATATAAAGATGAAGAAAAAGAAAAGTGTTTTTGTAATAGTAAAAGATATTGCCAGAGCAACTCAGATAGTGCATCAAAAAATTTAAGCTTAAAGAAGGAGTCTGGAAGGTGTGCACATAGGCACATATGTGTGCACATGAGAACTGTTTACATGAGCAGAATAAGCTTACCCAAAACAGTAGATAAGCATAAGTCATGTGGGAGTGATGATTTACGATGAAATTAATTTTTGTCAAATGATCCTAATGGTACTTTGCTGTCTGATAATAATTCCTAGAAATTCTTCATCCTATGAATGTAAATTCTACTTTCTATTTTATTCTATTTTCAAATCAGAATATGCTCCAAGAGGAAATTGATTGACAGATACTGTCCTCACTAGGCAGTTTTAACTGACTTGGCTTGCAATTTCTGTATAACTTTTCCTTAATATATTGTAAATCAGTAAGAAGAATAATTTCTCTATAAAGAAAAAAAATCCCAAGGTTCCTTTCTGTCCTTGCTCCTGATTATGTATATTCAAAACACTTACTGCTTGAAGCATTCAACAGAAACAACCAGATGTTGGCTCCAAGGCATCAGCTTTTCTCTGTTGGGTTGATCTATTTTGATTCCTGATACTCTGTTTGTTCAATGGCACTGTGGGACTTTGATGACATGAAGGACTTTGCTCTGTTCTGTAGACTCTATTATTTTGTGCAGTTCTGAGGCATGAGCAAATCCTGGGAAAAAAATATCAGAAAGAAATCATACAAATGTGTTCAATTTAATGGTAAACAGAAGACTACAATTCAGGTGAATACTAAAATTCAAGCTGAATTTAATAAATCTGAGTAGGAGATTTGATGTATCCCCTACTGTTCTTGATGATATTTAGATTTACTTTCTTTTTTATTGTAATTATTTGGCCGAAGTCAAACAATCTGTATGTTAACAATCCATACTACTTTGTCTTATATGTTCCAACTCCTGCAGCCTGTGGTGGGCTGACGCTAATGTTGTCCAGCCCAAACCTCCTTCCTTCCACCAAGACATCCAGCAGAGATTCCTGTGTAGGCCTAACTGTCTATGAAGCATCTTGTGTGACTCATTTTAACCTTTCCAGAGTCTTTGTTTCATAGGTGTCATCCTCACCCATGCCAGACCTTGCCCACGATATCTTCAACAATCCTTAAAAAATCTCTTCTCGTATTCATAAAGAAGGATACTTGCTGCCTTCATCAGCAGTGCATTAAGGTTGTCTAGAGCCTACCCATTATGTTGTCTTTGGAGCAAGTTTTTCTGCATCCTGTTCAGTTCACCTCCTGGTATGAAGAGGAAATGCAGAGGAGAAAGTGCACATAGTCCCATTTAGTCAGTTTGGACTGCTGAACTCAGAGATTGTCTTAGTCCAAGCCATCGATTTCTGTGTGATCGACCTCAATGGCTGGAACAAGGTTGAGAGAAACAGAAGAGGTGAGAGGAGGACTGAATGACATCCTCTTTTTTTTTTTTTTTTTTTTGGTGAAGTTTTTGTATACTTCTTACCAGTACGGCAAAAGGAGGGGGGAGGAATGTGAGGGATTTGCCTTCCCTTCCCCCTCCTTGACAGCTGTGATGATACAGTATTCTTTCTACTAGCCTTTTGTTCTGATCCATAAGGTAGAACTGATTTTTACCTTACGCGTGTTCTCTTTATGTAGGTATGAACTCATTTGGTCTATCAGCAGAGAGATAACCTATAAACAGTGAGACTAGACTTTCTCATTCCCAATTGTACATTGACATCAGTGAAATTCCATTATATTTATCCCAGAATAAGAACACAGAACTCTTTTTTTTTGCAGCCCATCATGTCTGGAGCCATCTCGTCCAAGTAGATGCTCAGAAGTTAATGTCCATTGTAGCTCTTGATGAGTCACAATGCTGTTTGTGTAGGATAGTGCATCTGACAGACAGCAGCACAGAGAGGTTCCCATCCTGTGACCTAGGCGAAAATTGATGTCAGTAAAGATAGAGGGACACTGTACCACTGTAAATTACTTAGCCTGCTTAATAACTTTCATAATTTGTAATTTGAAAAATTAATTTAGGCCACAGTGCCTCCTTATCACAATTTTTCCAAAGTTGCAATCACCTCTCTTCCTGGTTGAAGCAAATTATTTCCTGTTTATACCAGGATGACTTTGAAAGCTCTTTGACCCAAAGCAGCCCTTTGAAATCAGTGTCATTCCACACACATGCTCTTGGAATTTGTTCATGACTGACTTCTATTGTAAAACTCTGTCATGTTGTACAGCCTACCCAGATGTACAAAGACCTTTGACATTATGTGAGACACCACAAAGAAACTTAAATTTGGATCAGTCTGTTAATCAAATGTAGATTTTCTTTTTCCAACTGGTGAAAGGCATATATACACCTATTTTTGTAGTTACCAGTTATAATAACAGTGTCAAGATGAAATACATGCTGGTAATTAGTACAATCATAAATATTTGGTTAATACGAGATGAAAATTTGAATGCAGTGAGAATTTTAAAAAAATAAAAAGGGATCTTCAAAACAGGTAGAATAACATTGTTATAAAAAGAAATATAGATATCTATTGACATTGAACTGTGGAAGGGTTTTTAGAATACTTATGTCTTTCATGGATTCATAATAATGTTTGTTTTGATTGCCTATTATATCCCTGACCCTTAACATTAAAGTTGGAAAATTTGACATCTTACACGTTAAATAATTGCAGTAGACAAGTCACTAGCCATATGGTTTACATAATTACCCCCACAAATTTTTAAATGTAACTCCTGATTTACTGATAAATCAACAAAATTCATAGATACAGCTTCAGAACATTTATAATTATGTGTATTTTGCTTGAGACAAATCTGACAGCCTGCACATCTGTACTGCAGTCACCTATTCCCTCTCCTTATAAAAACAATTAGATCAAGATACATGCTCCTAGTACCCAGTGGAGGAGAACAGTCATAGGTTTTTATTTTCTTTCCTTTTTATCTTAGCATGCATATACTTTAACTGCCAGGTTTATACTTTCACTTGCACCTGATGCAATCCAGTTTTTAGTTGATTTGTTGGATATTTTTCTAATACAAATCTCTTAATGAAATGAAATTTCATCCTTGATTAAGGACATTCTGTGTAGAAATAAATGAAATGACTAAAAAAGAATGTGAACAGGGAATGCAGAACAATGCCCTAAACCACGAAAAGCCATGATTTTTCTAGAGACTTTACTGCTACTGAGTTGTCAGAAGGAATTAAGATGAATTCCTACAGTCTTAACATGTTGACAGCAGTACCGAAGAAACTAAAATAATTGACTTACTGCAACTGAAGAAAGTATTTGCCTAAACATAATATATCGGATAAGATACAAAGGGTACAAAGCCTTACATTGTTGTTATTTTAATTAAGGTAATTATCTTTAAAAGCAGTCATAAAGAGAGTGTTGAAGTGTCATTTTCTTCATGTAATTAATATTACAAAAAACATCAGTGAATTTATATCTGTGTAAGTATTCTTGAGTATATCTTGTTCAAATAGAAGCAAAATTATTTGCAACAGAAAATACTGACCTTCTCAACAAGTTTTATGCGTGAAGAATAGACCAGTTTTTCCTACTAAAAATCCTTTCACTTTGATGACATTATTAATTTATTTTCTGACTTCCCTGTATCTTCTATATGTAGTCTTCACTACCGTCTGTGTAATGAGTCATGAGAAGTTATCACAGAAAGTATTATAATTATGAGAATGTGTGGAAAACATTATGAGTCTAGTAGATGTGGTTGGATAAGTCATCTTCTAACATTTAATTACAGAAATATCTGTTTGTCTGCCAGATGATTTTACACAGACTTATAAATATTCTGATTACAGTGAGGAACAATTGAAATTGAAAACAGTTCTTATTACCCAAAGTTTAAGAAATAACTCCCAATGAAGTGCTGTTGCATCTTCCTGAACTTTGGCTATGTATTGGACTGTTAGGTGAAACCCTCACTATGGAGGTCTTGGCTTGGGGAAGTTAAAGTTTGAGCCAAAGACAATTTAAATCAAAAGAAAGAATACTATTGACTTCAGTGGGATCAAGGCTTTGGAGAGCAGCCTGGAGGATCTCAAAGTCAGCCAGCTTACCCACAGCTATCCCCTTTTCCAGGCTGCAGGTCTTGTTTTCCTGCAGAACCATCTAGCTGGCACTCGCGAGCCAGCTGGCATTGCAATTGCCTAGGAGGTTATTTTTTAAGTCTTCTTGCATAGAGAATAAAAACAAATATATAAAAAACCTGCTGTATTTCTTTTCTGATTTTTTTATGCCTCAAGTTATAAAGGTTTTTACTTGTAATCTGAAACCTTTGGATAATTGGAACTTACTGCTTTTTGTCTTCATTTAAGAGATTTGTTCTGGTAATCTCAAATTTCTTAATGCTTAGATATAATATATAGGTTAAAATGATCTAGCAGCATACCTGGGAAAAGGTGTGCTAGCCACAGTTATAATATGCGGTAGCATAAATTATTTGGGAATGTTCCTGGAATCAGGCCAAGAAGAAGAATTATGCCTTTATAAAACATGTTATTAAATAGCAATAATCATAACTTTATAGCTGTTCTAAAAGATATGGGAAAAGTGCCCTAAATCCAGCATTACAGGGTAAGTAGCTTATGTCAGTTATTGGTGTGTGACTGAAACAAAAGTACAGAAGGTGAGTTGCTTTTTAGACATTGCAAATTATCCTGTATAAAAAATTATCTCAAACTGTACAGTATTATAGCAAGATAAAAGTATAAATCTTCTTTCTATAATGAGTTTAAGGTCTTTAAGCATTTAAAACTTGAAGTTCTTTGCTATAGCTTGAATCCCCTTCTGTATATACTTTGATTTTTAACATAATAAAATATAGTTACAAGGAATGCTAAAAGCAAATTTACAAATGGAAAGGCAGTAAGCATAGTGACAGGTCTGACAAAAGAAATAGCTGTATTCAGAATTTGCAATGTAAAATATGTGAAGTAAATATTTCAGTAGAAGCAGTAAGGCTCCCTGGTAAAGCAATGTACAGAAAATATATGCCATAGAAGTCTTTATAAATTTTCAGAAAACCCATGTATGCCATTCAACATAAAAAGTAAAACAACAACAAAAAAAAGGTAGTAAAATGAAGAAAGATAATTGTATTGTAGTTAACCACCATTAAGCAAGGACGTAGGTAGAAGGGAAAACACTATAAAATAAAGCTGTGAAAATCCTGGTATGAAGTCAATTACACACAGGTCAATGAACTGAATAAAGCTGTCTTCCAAATACTTACAATGTAAAGCTTTTTCTTGTTGTGCAATGATTTTATACTTTTGGTTCAATTATGCTACAGCCACAAGAGTACATGCTGTAAACAGAATGAAAAATCTGGCCCTGTACTCAATGCATTCCTTGTTTAATAGCATATAGCCACAGTTCACATACAATATAACATATGTCCTACCTATCTTCTTCAAATAAAAAACCACTGTGGCACGTTATATACCTGGGTGTGTTTTCTATTGACGAATGTTGATTTTTGCTAGATGCTGTTTATTTTGACACTTGCATAAGTTGTGAGCCACAATCCAGCTAACCCCGAGTCCAGCTGCAAATAGCTAGATATTAAAGACAGCCTGTTTGAACAACTCTGACATGGAAAACAGTATTTGAACTATTTCTCATTCATCTTCAGGATACATCATTTGCAAACTCTTTCTGTTTCATCTTTATTTATGCATCTTTCAGAAAGATTCAGCTGCATCCTTTTCATCAGCAGTTAATGAGCTGCAGTGCAGCCTACTGGTTTTCGGATTCCTCTTTTCTCTCAGAAGGCATTGTACTCATTTTCTTTTCTTATTTGTAAAAACAAGAACTAACACAGTCAGAACTATGAGTGATGTAGGTGAAACCTGGGTTGCCTTTTCAAATCTGCTTAAGATATTAGAAATCCATTTTCTTGTTTGTGTGCCAGTTTCCATTTCCCTGCTTTGTCTGTCTTGTCTATGTCGGTTCTAAGCTACTAGAAAAAGCATATTCATATGGGCCATGCATATACCAGCATTTAGGCCAATGAATTTAAACATCTGAACAAACTGGAGTTGGAAGCATGATTAACTAAGAATGACAAAGCAATAAGCTTAAGACAAAGAAAGGTTAAATATGGACTTATCAAGAAGTTTGGTGGTTTTTTTTTCAGCCAATGGCCTATTTTCATGGATTTTATTTACTGTTGTTTTGATAGTTCATATGAAGTTGATATGAAAATTGTCTAGAAGAATTTTAAAAATACTTCTTCAGTTTTGACAGTATTAAAACAAAAAGAACAGAAACATGAGTCATGATGCAAAACCGAACAAAGAAAAAGGAAAATGAATGGATTGCGGTCAGTCCTTGAATGATAGCTGTTACTTTGAACAGAACTTCATTATATTTCAGCTAACTACTCTAACATAAAAATATTTATTACAAAGATCTAAAAATTCACTCATGAAATGGCAAAACACCAAAAGTAAGTATAGATGATCAAGTCCTGTAGTGACTGACCAGTTGTAGACTCACAAGAAGAAATAACAGGTTGACAGGATGAGAGTAATTACAGCCTAGTGCCTGTGTAGTTGATACGTCTGCATTCCAGAGCCATAGATATTTTAAATATCAGTTTAAAGGACTAGTGCTGAGTAATTTTCTCATCTAATTAATTATGTGGTTATGTAAATTAGTTGTAATAATAGGAATCAAAAATATCAGAACAATTTAATTACTACATTGTGAAAAATCTCTTAACTTTAAACGAGCCTGTCTCATCAAACTGCTTCAGCGATTGGCTTCGTAAAGCATTCGGTGAGGGTTTCTGCAAAAACAAAAAAATGGTGGAGGCGTTTGAGGTTAAATCAGATTGGATAAAAACCCTAGATTTTCTGATATTCTCAGAGAAAAGTTTGTTGGATAAATTCCACACACATATGCAGAAGTAATTTACTTATGAGTCCTATAAGCAGACATGTTAAAAAGCTATTGCCACTAGTAATGTTTATAAACACTTTGATTCATTTTTAGCATACACTTTTGACACAGAGCTTTAAAGACCTAGGACCCAGACGGTCACTTGCCTATGTTCACCAATGTGAAATGACAATAAAATGCTATAAAATCTGTGCTATAACTCTATCTCCTACTTTGAACCAGAGCGAAGAGCATTAGATAAGGAGAAATGGTGAATTGATTATGGTGTCCAACAGTAGGATGAAGTCCCATGCAGTGTGAGTGAGGTTTGAGCAAGCAGCTCCTGCCCCAGACCACACTGTCACTAGTCCCGTGTCCTCCCTTCCACACTATGATGCCACATAGGGATTTCTGTCCCCATTTCTGAGCAACATACTGTCTGTTCAGTAGGAGTCTACAGCACTGTGCTGGTGCCTAACTGAACCTCAGAGAAGTCCTGTTAGCACCCTCCTAGAAATAGGCAGATGTACCCATGGCCACCCCTCTGTGGGCAGGTTTCTCATCTGCAACCTACCCACTCACACACTGACAACCTCTTCCCATCACACAACCCACGAAGTCTCCCACTTTGGAATATAATAAATCACTTTCCTGCACTTGTTTGGTGTCTTCTACAGGTTTAGTGGCAGAGATTATTCCCTGGGCTACACTGGGAGTTGCTTGCTCCAGTCTGAAAAATAACTGTAGAGGAAATGACTGTTTTAAAAGGAAAATAAGAGACACTACTCAGCCACAACATTCTTTGGCCATGTGATTTGATTTATAGCCAGGCTGGTGTTCTGTTTTCCAAAAACAAAAATTTTGATTGTAAGCATACACTGGAGTCTCTGTTTTGAAAGTTTTATTATATTATTTTTTCATTCTCCTGACTCTGCATTTCTGCATAAATGTGAATTTTAAGCCATGCCAATGGGTTCCAAGTCCAGTAGAATACTTAATCACCTGCATAACTCTATATAAGTGCCTCCACTGAAATCAATACCATTCCTCTCACGCTTAATTTGTACCCCTATTTGAGTGCTTTCTTGGATTCGAGCCTAAAATACTGTCATTAGAAAATGTGTTTCTTTGTATTTCAGAGAAATGTAACAAGAAAGGAGTATTTCTGAAAAGCTTTCATATCTCGCATGCATGCTCATTTCATAAGGTCAGATTGAGTCAATGGATCACATTAATATAAATTATAAACAAACAACATATAATTTAAAACGTCTATCGATTCCCTCTAAATAATTTGGAAAGCCTGTTTTTGTTACAAATATGAATGTATTTAATTAATATTTTTTCTACATAGTCCTGTAAGAATTAAGATTAATTAGAATGAAGTTTTATACAGATTTCCTTCAGACCTGAAGAGAATCATATAGTTTACCATTATTGTCATTTTTATGAGCCTAAGCAAGAACTACTGTTTGTCTGAAAAGCAACATTAAAAGTTTCCTTCTGAGAAGTAAATATCTAAAAGCAAACAGAAGCAGGAATAATCACAAGCTATTCTCACTATTGGAATGAGCAAAAAGTGTACATATGCTGATAGAAGTTTTCTGCTACGCCTTTGTATTCTATGCACTATTATGTATTTTTTCAGACAAATTAGATTGACCGAGGCTCTTAAGATTCTTTTTGCAAGACAAAGATTTGAAGACCTGAATCTTTCCTAAATCATTCTAGACATGCCAATTCAAGGTAGAGAATTGTCATGATGATTTCACTGGTACTGTTCTTCCTATTCATATTTAACCTCTTTCACTTAAACATAAACATATACATAAGCAACTTACAACAACGTTGGTTTTTTTGCAACAGGTGAGATGTTACTGTGATCCATAAGCCCTTTGTTTGTATCTCTGAAATACAGATTAATCCTTACCTGCAAGCATGGCCCACTGTAATTTAACCGTTTGATTTTGGAGCAGTTTGTCCAAACACTCATCTTACAAAGCCATGTAATTTTTGTAACTTGCATGTCTTCATCAATATTTATTACTCTTTCAGCCTTACTTCCAAGCACAAATTTTGCTAATATTTACTTATATTTCTTTTATTAAAGTCCTAAACATCTTTAGACCGAGAACAGATCTTTTCCATACCTGACCAAAAAATTCCTGCTGTGCAGATGTTCCATAGTCAAAGCTACTTATGACTCAGTTAGCTAATTTTAATTTTAGTAAATCTGGGGACTCCTTATTTTGCATAACATTGATGTGTTGTTCAGAATATTTTACAATAGTAAGTAAAAAAAGAAATAGAAATACAATTTTTGTGTCAACATGCTTTCTCTTAACTGTAGGGGTATTCATGTCATAAAAGTCAATTTTATTTGATATTGCTTATTTTCCTAAAATAGTGATCAATGATGTCAATTATATCATTGTTCTTAAATTCGTCTCGAAGTTCTATCCAAATCCTACTGTAATTGTTTTCTGGAAGCTAACAAATCTAAACAACTAGCTAACAAATCTAAATCTCTAAGAGCCCTCTTTCTGAGACTTTTAATGTAGCAGTAAAATGTGTGCCTCTTTCCTCCAAATGTCTGAAATTTTTCTGTTATTTCAAGTTTTGTTATAATTAATAGTAATTATCAGAGATGACTCAGTTAATTCTTGTAATAATCTTGAATGAGAATTCTGTGCCCCCCTAGACTGAAAATGTAGTAAATTGAATACTTGTCTTTTAAAGTTATCCGTAACAGTAATGGAATAGACAGTATTTCGTGTAAAAATAGGAATAGGTCCTAAGTTAAAAGGAAAAACTAGTCTTGTCTCTTTAGCTTCACAGTATTTTTAACAAATGCTTTAATAATGATAGGGAAAAAATAAGTTTCCATGCATTAATGAAAATTTTGTAACATCTCCGTATATTAAACATTCTTCTTTTCAATATTTTATTAATTTCACTAAGTATTTTACTTATTACTAATTTAAATCTTAATCTTAGTTGTGCTTCTTCCTAATTGCATTAAACCTAGTGACATAAAATTTATATATTAGTAAATTCTACAGTAAGGGATTTTTACCATGATTTCCTTGTATTTGCACTGTCAAAAGTAAGAGTTTTGTTTATGCTGTCAGGGTGTGACATTATATGGAAGAATGACCTTCAAAACCTATAGTAAGATGCTAAGGTATGCTATGGTATAAACATCTGATGAGGAAGGATTATGCTGAGATTTTAACAGATTGACATCATCTTATCTTCTAGCTGCACACATATATGCTTCTTGAAAGCAGGAAAAGCAATTTACCCTCCACTGTGACTAATTATTATTTTTAATTGTCTTGGACTAGGTCTATACAAGAAACCATTAAATCATTGTTGAAAAGAAAGTATCTGCATGGTGGGTGAGAGTACCTGTGTTGTTAATTTCTAAGTAAATAAATTGCAACTATTAAAACACTATTTCTAAAACTATGGAAGAGCAATTTAGGCTAATATTATATTCTTGGTCAATTACTTTTTAAGAGGTTGTTGCTGGAATGGATTACTGCAATGATCAAAGCAATAATCCTATAGTCACAACGATCCTTAAGTTTGTGGTAGGAATACTCAAGAGACAGGCATTTAGATTTGATTCCCTAGAAATAAATTTTGTCTTTGAATGAAAAAATACAGCTTTTGTGAAAAGTTCATTAAAAATAGTAGGTCTTCATGTTTCACTAAATGCAAAAAGATTTTATAATAATCCTGATATCACATAAAAGGGTGTTGAAATGTATGTGCCAAAAGTAGTTTTAAGTATATACTCTTTGAATAAAAATTTAAGAATCAGAAATATTAACTTTGTCCCTGAACCAATGCTTATAGAATTCAGCTCCCTCTAAGTGATATGGTTTAAGCCCTTATACAACAAAGCTTAATTCCTACACCCTATTAGACTAGAGAAGTACGAAGGAACTGTAGCAGATCTCGGTATCTCATACAGAGATTTTCCACCTTGTGTGCCTATCAGACCGACACCGGGTTTTGAGAGCAGTGACAGGAAGTGAAATTTAATATGGAACGGACCCAGTGTGAAAGATAAAATGTATACATTGCCTTCCTGGGCATCCCTTGTGCTTCCACTTGGATGTGTTCTAGTTTCTGACATTACCTCAGACTTTGTTTGCTTTTCTAATGTTTCATTTGTTTTCAAATACACCATAGCAAAAATTCTCAAAATAAAATTAAAAGCCTGTGGATAACAGACATCACCTATATCCTGGGCAGCTGATCCTTGTTGTTTCTCACAGTCTTAATATGAAGTTTAACCATGTGAATTCAGCTTATCAAAAATGCTTTAATGAAATCTCCAGTATGAGAAAGTGCAGAACTGCTCTTTTCTTATTTTCTGTCTTCAAGGAGATAGTTTCCAGAACACCTTAAGGACATAGGTGCCTGTTTTCCACTGACAGCTAATTACAGTTAAACACTTGACTCCTCCTGACAAAGTAGGTGGAGAATGACTCTCACAGGTAGCTTTCATTTAGTCTTACTGAAAGTAACCCCGGAAGTAACATACCTAAGTACCTTAGTTAATTAATTGTACGTGTGATTTCATCCCTGTCAGGTGCTTTTATAGATATTAAATATTTTTAGCCTTTTTGTGTAACATAGGCCACTCTCAGATCCTAAGATAATCAGGAAGATTTACCTAACAAATTCTCTGCTACCTGAGACTTTAGTCAACCCCTTTATCTTTAAATTCCGCTCACCTCTGCAGATGACAACCCTCACCCCCCCAACCCCCTGCCCATATAACCGATTTTTTCAACACAGGTCTTAATTTTATGACAGTATACTTAAAAGATTTCTGAAAAAGGTGTGAAGAAAATGTTAACTCTTCTGAAAGAAGCATTTATTTCATGATCAGCAGCTTTCAGGAATCAAAAAGGAGGAGATGACTGATTCAATGACTTCAGGTAGTTCCTGTCAGTTATATGTTTCTGTGATTTATGCCACTTCTAAAATTAGCTGATTCCCACAACATTTCCCTGAAGAGATACCTACTATCTTTGTAAGATCTGTTACCACCTTTGGTCTGTTTTTTTAATTTTTAAATCGAAGAATACTATTAGTGTAATCGGAATAATAACCCATAAATCATATGCTCAAAAATCTTTAAGAAACTGATAGGAATGCACGTTCAGTTGGGAAAGGCCAAAATTTATTACAATCTGTAGACTTTTTTAAGTTCTATTATGGATTGTATAGTTTATGAAGAATTCACCTAGAATGCTAAACCTAAAGTGAAAGTTAGTTGTAGGATATATGTTGGCAGTAATATGCTATGTTTCATCTGTCACATCCCAAACCTATTATTAGCATTCAAGTGATCTTCTTCTCCCTGATACTCAAATGACCACAGAGCTGTTTGTTTTGGTGTTCTTCGTAATTTACCATGTCATGTTTTCCCACTAGGTAATTTCAATAATAAAGTATAACAGATAGTGGAAAATGAAATTAATTTTAACTCTCAAAGGAGGTCCCCCCAAAGCCTCAGTGAGTCACATTGTTTAGGATATATATGGGATGTCATTGTACTTTTTTTAAGTGCCTGTATTTAAGTACAATGCTTGTTCAATATTTGCACCAGCACTATGCTCACTTTTTAAATGAAACATTTCTAACTCCATAGCTAAGAGAATACAGAAGTCTTGGCTTTTCAAACTCTAATAATTTGTGCCATGGGAAAACACACTTGAGACACTCTGAAACTATTCCCATACTGGGGAAACAAGCATCCTTGCAGACAATATCAGAAGGATCTTTTGTTACTTGGCACAAGAGGTATGAAATAATGCTGTATAAATTTTTAATGCTGTGTAAATTTATCTTGAACAGACAGGCTTCTTACCATTTTCTTCTTAGTTTTTCAGTAAATAAGGAAGTTCAAGCTAGTGATTCACTAAAAAAAAGAATGCAGAAATAAATTTTTCTAAATATGGATTATGCAAAGAAAAGAAATTTAATAAAATCTTGTCAGTGGTTGGCCAAGACTGGCCAATCACAGGACGAATTCTCTCTTTAATCAGCCCCCCTCCTGTTGCAGGAGAAAGAGTTAAGAAGAGAGAGAAGAAGAAAAGAAAATGTTGGCAAGGCCTCTGTTAAGTTTGGGAAACTAAAACAGTTTTAATAACAATAGAAAGACGTTATGTACAGAACAACAAGGTATTAACAAGCTGAATAGGATTAGAACTGGTGCAGTGAGGAGGGGGGCAAGGGGAGGGTGCACTCAAACCACGGTGAAGGAAACAGCAGCGATAAAAAAGCTACCAGTCAGTGCAATAGTGGCGGCACATGGTGCCGGCGGGGCTGGGAGTGGGGCAGAGCAGTGGCGGCAGTGATTGTCCGCACACGGAGCGGGGCCGCCAGTGTTGGCAGTCGGAGCAGTCGGGAAAACAGCGGTGCCGGGCAGCTCCGGGGTGAAAGCAGTGGTAGAGATCGTGGCAGGCAGCAGTGCCGAGCAGCAGCAGGAAAGCGGTGGGGGTGTGTGTGTGTGGGGGGGTCGTGGCAGGTGGCAGAGATCACAGCGGGCGAAAAAGGCATGAATTTTGTCTGCGCACTGTTCTTAAAGAAACACTGAGCCCACCAAAAACTTCACAACCTGTGAGATGCGCTGACGTAAATGGGGGGAATACAACCTGGCTGTTCGATGAGTCCATCAAAAACAAACCAACCCTGTCTATCTTAAACCAGGACAAGTCTATAGGAAAATGGAAAAGAACAGGGGAGTGAACAAGAAAAATCATAAATAAGAAATATCATGAAACATATTTCTGAATGTAAACCCTAGAAAAGGTGGTCCAGGAATAAATTGAAGAACAATAATATTGACTGAAAAATATTTCAGGTAAGTGAGGCTTTTACAACAACAACAAAAAAATAGCCTTTGATCAGTAAGGAAGTACTGCTTTTGTAAAGAAAATCACTGATCACGAAGGGCAAATAGTGAAATATTGGGAAATTCACGGCTATATCAATACGTTAGTACACCTGAAAGAGCGAGCTCAAAATGATTTTGTTAACAAAAGAACTCCAAGTTGGCAGGTCCATAAGAATAAATGGTTTGGAGAGGGCGAATGGAAATTTGCGTAAGTGAGGAGCAGCTACTCTATGTTTATAGATTATGTGGGCACAGATTTCTAGTTATGTGGTTTTGTTTGTGTGTGTTATCTGTACAAGGTGAATTTCTGTTGAGGGTAAATTTGCAAAGAAACATCTTGATTCAGCCTAAAGGCAGAATTTGTACACTGAGTAGAGAAGAATACATAATTAACTGAAGGTAATCCTGATAATTTGTTTTTATATCAAGTTCTCTTACACTACACATGCATCAAAACTTTGTGGTTATGCTGCATTCTATTCAGAAGACAGGAAAAGAAAAAGGCTTGCATTTCAGTTGCTATATATCATTGACTCATGGTGGAACAACATTGTCATGCAGTACAAATTTGAATGATTTTTTTTCCCCCATCATAATTTCACACTGTAATGCCAGCATGATAGACTCATAATGGGCTCCCTATAGACACATACAGAAATCATTTTGTCATGGTTATCTCACCTTGTAACAGCATTGAAAGTAGTTGGTCTCCATGGTCTTGCATTAAACTGTCACATCATTGTTAAAATTCTCTGTTTCAGGAAATGGTGATGGTACATCTTGAGTGCTGTGAAAAATAACTACTTCATTGCCCATAGTCAGTGGTTCTGTAAAAACAGATTTCTCTCTTATTCATGAATGGGAGGGGAAAACATGTTTCAGTAGTAAGTGAAGATAAAAAAATAACCATTTTCTTTGCTTGTTTACCTGTCTCAAAATGGTCACATCAACATTTTGCCCCCACAGTACTAAATCTTGTGGCAATATTTATGTTTCTATGTACCTCTACTTTAACTTGCCCTAATTGTCAAGTCTTTTAAAATACACACCAAACATGCAATTTTTCATCATGGTTATTTGCTTTCTCATACTAAACATAGCTCAGCTACTCCTCTCAGAGGACTCTTCCTTGATTTTTTAAATTTCTAGGTATACATTTCTCAGTGATATTTTTATGCTTGTAACCTGACCATAGCTTCCCTCCAGTTCGCTGAGATCCTATATGGAATAGAAAATTATTATGATGTTGCTTTGAGAGAAGAAATTAGACTGAGTCAAATTATTTGGCTCTACGATCAAATCTTTTAAATTTATCAAAACCTTCCATTGTAATCATACAGGTAGAAAGCAGGTTCTGACTGGATATAAGGAAAAACATTTCAATGTGAGAACAGTCAAGAAGTGAAACAGGCTTCCCAGAGAGGTCGTGCATTCTCCATCCTTGCAGGTTTTCAAGACAAGTCTGGATAAAACCCTGAGCAATCCTATCTGATATCATAGTTAACTCTGATCTGAACAGGCAGCTGGACTAGGTGATTGCCTGAAACCCATTCCCTCCTGATTTATTCTATGATTCTGTGATTCTATGATAATCAGGTTAAAGACAGAGGATAATTCATTTTTCCTATTTTATTTCAATACAATTATTTTGATTTACAAATACAGAATAATACACCAGCACCTTCATATTAATATATGACCTAAATTTGTAGTACTTAAAACATTTCTGCCATTTATTAATTCATTGGATTCATTGGATTCATTGGATTTCTTTTCTCACCGTAGGCTTAGATTGTAAATTATTTAGGATGCTGATGGTATATTTAGCTTGTAAGTCTTTAGTGCAGTTAGTTGCAGGATTGTATACCAATGGGTATATAAATAGTAGAATAAATAAAAACATAATAATACATAATAATAAAATATTTCTCTCCAATAAATGAATTTCTAACACTTTAAAACCACTCAACAGGAATGCCTTTCAACTACCTACTTAATTCTTGTGGAAAACCATAATGAATCATTGAGTTTACTCAAACTCATTACCCATTTTGATTTCTTAAGGACCCAAAAGAGAACAAATGATGAATTCAGTGTTAGAGTAGCCTCTAGAATAAAATAACTAATATATTATAATGTTTCTTAGAATTACTTTATCAGCACTCAAGTTTAATTAGAACTAGTAATACAGCTGGAAATATAATGGTAGTTCTTTGACAGCTTGTAAAACTCTTATTTAAATGTGGTTAGCAAATTTCTATTCACAGTAAAAGTAGTAAGGATTTATTTGAAAATACATAAAGCAATTTTTCGTGATTATTATTTTTGAAATCTTATATCTCCTCTGCTTCACTATTTATTTGGGAATTTAATGAAATTCTCAAATATAAAGCTGAACTTGTTGATGTCAACAACTCTTTCAATGACAGAAATACAAAACACAGAGCACAAGAAATTAGTTCAAAAACCAGAACTGACACTACAGTGAAATGAGGTGGAACTTAACTTGTTTAGTACACAGCAGTTAATATTATATTACAAGGGTCTGCCTATGTGGGTCCGTCACCACTAATGAGTATGACTCTCTACTTCTATTCTGAGGTAATACTGAGATCAGGGTGAGAAAAGAATTTCAAGAAGACCTCATTCTTGTCACGTGCTCAGAAGGACAATAAGAGAAGCACATTCATCAGAGAACTTATTGCCACCTTTCCATATTTAAAGGGGGTTTATAAGAAAGACTGAGACAGTCTTTTTCCAAGATCTGTAGTGACAGAACAAGGGGCAATAGTTTTATACTGGAAGAGCGTAGGTGTAGATTGGACAAAAAGAAGACATGTTTTATGACAAGGGTGATGAGACACTGGAACAGTTTATCCAAAGAAGTTGTGGATGCTTGATCATCTAAGTGTTCAAGATCAGATTGGATGGGGCTTTGAGCAATGCAGCCTAGTGAAAGATGTCCGCCCATAGCAGGAGGATTGGATTAGATGGTCTTTAACGGTCCTTTCCAACTCAAACCATTCTATGATTCTGTGATTCTTTGATTCTACAACTTTATGTTCCAAACAAGAGGTAATAGCCATCAAGACCGGCAGTGAAAACAGCGGGACAGTTTATGCCCGGTTTACATTGATAAGCAGCTGTATTCTTCATGGTGTGTTATATCAGTATGGGAATTAGTATGTCTCATGTGATGCAATCCCCAAAACCGTGCAAAGAGTGCTTCTCTAGTCAGCTTGGTATAGGCTTTTAGATATAAATTTGCCACCTAGTAAACTCCTTGTTTATTGTAAGTAAGGTGACATTCTCTGTCAAACGATGTCATATATTTTCAGTCACTTCAAAATGACAATTTTGGTGCCAATCGAGATACCGTCATGAGCAAGAGTGTAAAAGACAGCCCACAGTGGATCTGGATAACGGGGTTTATTTAAGAACAAGCAAGATTAAAGCTCTTACCATACTTGGTTATCCCACACATTCACCCACTTGCACCCCTTCAGCACTACATTTACCATGTTTTGATTTTGTGGGAAGCTCAAGCACAGAGTCATGTTGGTTCATGCTGAGCCGCTGATAAAGATTATCAGCCTTAGGCATTACCGACCACAGTCCCTGTCCATCCTCTGGCATTTATTTCCACACATCTCTGATCTCCAGGCTCTTCCCAGCTAACAAGTTGAAGACTTCTGTTCGAGCTGTTTACCCACATCCATATCCATAATTAACTACTGTCTGCCAGTGTTTACAATTTAAGCTTTTTCTTTTTTTTTTCCCCTCTGACAGTCACATTAAGGATTTCTATTTGTGATGAATGGTTATCAAATTTTAAGGATGTCAATTCAACCAGTTTCACTGGGAGTCATATTCAGCATCTATGATTATATAAATTATGGCAAATAAGGGAGCTTTCTTTAGTTCTTTATATGACAGAATTTGTGCAGGATTTACCAGAAAGAGGCAAAAATTAACATTCAAGTCCTAGTTCAAATTCTACGTACGATTTGCCATTTAGATTTAAGGTTAGTCACCAGACTATTTCTAAACTTATGTTTGAATTTTTCCTAGGGTCAAATTGTGTCCCAAATGCTTTGTTTATAAGGGCAGCTAATTAAAGCAGACTTATGAATCTAAGGAATTGTGGAATTATTAATATTCTGTTGAATTATTTAAAAGAAATTAAAAATGCTCCACGTACCTTGAGATATTTATCTGGAAAAAATGGCATCCAAGTCATGCATCTGCTAGTCAACAAGCATATCACAGGTACATGCATGACATTTTTAGACTCTTGGATAGAAAAGTTCCCATCTGGTTGTCAGAGTCCAGAAGTACAATTATTATTTCTAGTACCATTTGTACATTCTATTTCTTTTGCAGTTTATGAATTAGAGAATATTTTTGGTTTCAATTTAAAATCTCTTTGAAAAATAAATATAGAATAAGACATCACTACAAAAACAGAATAAACAAACAAACAAAAAAAACAGACCCAGAACAGATACAATAAGAAAGCAGAAACCCAAACAAAAAGATGCCAAGGAAAGCCAGCTCTTTAAATCCTTGTAAATATATTGCCTTTAATGCATTTATTTACCTAAATGTGTTATATTTTCTTACAACCATGTGCACTTCATAAATTATTGCTTTTATTTGAGCGGTAAATCCTGATATTCTTTTCACTCAAGATGTATGTCCTGAAAACCACAAATGCAGGAAGAGGTTCCTCAGGTCTAGAGATTTAATGAAACAATAGTTGTCCCTATGCTGACTGTGGTAACAGGTATGTTCAGCATCTTGCTTGGAACAGAGCTCTTTGTGCTGGCATCTGTAGCTCTTTGTCTGTGGGGGGTGCCCAGGTGCTGTTCATGCTTCCTTTGTTTTGATGTGGCTTTATAAATTTGTCTGCAGCAATGATATCCTCTCAAAAAGACAGAAACTAATGTTAAAAAAGAAAAAATGCTGTACTCAACAGGAATGGAATGATGCTTTTCATCTTTAGACAAAAAATTAGTGGGGCATTTGAAAATTAGAATAGGTTGAAAGAAAAGCTTGGAAGATCTCCTGCTGTTGCACAAGTAAAATCAGTAAGCTTCAGCTTGCACAGTTTTTATACAATCATCCTGTCGGGGGCATAGCATTCTATTCAGGCCCACGTTACCGTTTGTGTGACTAGCATCTCCCACATACAAGTCTGTCTTTATTTTTCTCTGCAAGGGCAAATCATACAGGGATTTTTTAAATAATTGAATACATGTACTCTCTGCTCTATGTTTGTTCTTAATTCCTATTGAAATTTGTTCAGCAGCCTTGAACTGGCTTTCAGGAAAGCTTTATATCCTGTACAAATAATTCTAACCCTTGTGCTAGACAATTCTAATGCATCTGTTCTCTCCATGTTCTGAAGTTTTCTGATATTTTGATGTCCTAGGCTCAGTCTACTGAGTGCTTAACAAATAAAAATATGACATGAAATCCCATAGGGATGCAGGGTGGTTTGTAGAAGACAAGATAACAAGATGTCATTCTTCCCCTCCTAACCCCATGGAGTTAGTGATGACTTAACCCTGAACATCCAGAGATGTAAAACAAATCATCTGGATGCAGATTTAGAAAATGGAAACATCTGGGAGATGAGATTCAGTTCTTTAATGCTTCTAGATTAATCTCCAGCATTCCATTTGTTTTAGATTAGTACTGTAACCAGAAAGTTAAGTATGTTTGTTGGGTTCACCCTCAGCTGGAATAATTCAACCTATGAAGGTCAGTGGAATTCTGTGGAAGTAGAATAGTTTGCTAGTACCCCTTGCACTACTGGGTACTTTATTCTTTCCTTGTGAATACTTGAATGAGCCTACTATGTATATACCCCAAACTGTATTAAAAGAATGATTAAGGTTTCAAAATCTGGAAAAGAGAGAATTAATTATGCCAGTATGATTTCCTGTACCCTCTCTCTTTCTCTCTGTGTAAATACAATATAATCTGAAGTTGCATAATTTCTTTATGCTTACGGTGTGTACGGTGCATTTAACATAAGAGTAGATGTTCCTGAACATATACTTCAATGTTCTTAGGTGTCAGTTAAATTCCAGAATACTATGGATGTCTTCAGTTTACAGGGTTATTTAAAATCTTAAATTAAGAGGTAACAGATATTTTCCTTCCTTTTTCCTGGATTTTCTAACAGTTGAGGAGGTTTCTATATTACAAATAATATTTGGTGCATTGCTAATTCAATCATAAATGTAGTCTTGATTTTTTAAAAAAAATATTTTCTTCTATCACATTCAGGCTTCTGATATATGTTGTTAATACAAAGTTGGCATGTTATCATATGAAAATTGTCATGTAAGAAATTTTATATCCTCTCATTAATACCCAAAACTATCACAATTCATTTATGCAGATTTGAAAAACTCTTGGTAGGTGACGAATAATTCTGTGAAAAATCTAATGAATACATGTATACAGTGAGGAGCAGTAGTAAATCTAATTTTTGCTTTCATATAATATTTTGGATTCATTGTAATCTGAAACAAATTATAATATTCTTTTAGGTAATTTAATAAGATTGGAGAATAAGGAAATAAATTGTGTTTCCCTGACTATGTTGTTATACTTAGTCCCCATTTCAAGAAAAACAGTGACATAGTAGATTGAGTCCAACAGAGAGACAGCAAGATGTTTAAGGGACTGATGCAGCTTATACATGGACCAACTGAGAAAACTGGGTCTGATCACCTTAAAAGGAAAAGAGTAAGGGGGATTTTATTGCTGTCTACAAGTACCTAATGGGAAGCTATAGGGAAATCAGAGCCAGTCTTCTCAGAAGTGGTCAGTGATTGGAGAAGAAGCAACGGACCTCTCCAATCCCCAAATGTTGATTGTTACTACTACTATAGCTTTGCTATAATTTTCATGCTGGTTGTACTCCCACACTTTTCAGTAAAACATTTGTTGAATTGAGCTTTGTGAAAATAAAATTAGAAGGGAAAAAAAAATCTGAAGAATGCATGACTAGAAGGGACTTTCTGAAGTAATAATTCCAGTCTCTGTTGATGATAACCAGCCTTCTCATAATCTGTTTTTCTACACTAATCAAGTTTTGGCTTTCTACAATCATTACTGTAAAAATTACTTTTCAAAGTCAGTGAGCTTTCATCCTAACTATTCCAGATTGAAGATTATTCCAGAATCTCACCACTTTCTGCTGATTAAGGTTTTCCGCTATGTAATTTCAATTTGTTTGTGAAAAATCAGTATCACTTTGTACCTGCAATACTTGTTCTTTAACTTAAATATTTGTTCACCTCTTTTTGGTGATTTTTCTCATTGACAGATTTAGGAAAAACACTCATCTCTCCTTTCAGCTTACATTTTGCTACACTACTCAACCTAAGCTTTCTGAGTCTTCTGCTGCGTGACAGGCTTTCTATTTCCCTGGTCATTCTACTAGCTTTTTTGCGTATTTTTTTTTTTTTCCTAGATTCATAGAACAGCCCAGGTTGGAAGGTATCTCAAAAAATCATTTGGTACAAACTTTCATGGGAAATGGAGCCTAGATGAGATTATCTAGCACCCTGTCCAGTCACATCTTGAAAACCTCCAGTGATGGGGACTCCACTGCCAGTAAAAAAGATAGACATATATCATTATGGCTTCCTTTATACAAATAGGTGCATTATTAAAAATAAAATTTAATAGCAAAGATTTCTTGCCTTTAGTGAGTAAAGATATGATCTAATAGATTTCAGCATCCAGGGAATTCTTGTAAAGCAGGATGCCTATGGAGCTCAAGAGGTGTCTTTCATTTCTCTGACATATTCATAATGCAGATTATTTTTTCTCTGGTTGTGGCCTTTCTGCCAAGAATGAGAAGGAATTATTTCTTAGGTGGCATCATAATTCTCAATTATCAAATATCAGAAATATATTTTCATTCTGTATTTTCTATTGAAACAATTGCATTTTTTAGATTTGACCCACAGTTTCTGGGATTATTTGTGACAAACTGAAATTATGTTTCCTTTTCCGATTTATTCCTTAACATAAGTCTCTGAAAAACAGAACAGTGATGAGGTTTTGACATATGAAACATAAGTCAGCTGATTGCATATATGTCTTCACAGAATATCAACAATTCTATAAAAATGACTCTATTTTTAAACAACTTCATATATCTAAGACACTATTGCAAACAATGTTGCTGTCACAAAATTGCTTCCCAGTGAATCTTGTTCCTTTTCTTGACTATTTATGCTTTATTTTGCCTTTTCGTTGGCCAAGAAAACTATGACTAGTACCAGTGGAAACAGAGATCTCATCCCTGTCTTGAGGATGAAGTCGAAATAAAGAGTTATAAAGCCTGAGACCCAAAAAAATTTGGTGTGAAAGTTTGTTGACAAAAAATTATGAAATTTTATGCTATATTTTTCCAGACCTGCAGCCCCGGAAACTGTCTGTTACCAATTCCTTCCTTGCAATAAATGAAGTAAACTAATTTAATATATTTAATTAATCATTCAGATTTATTTTACCCTTGAGTTTTCAGTGTAGAGAAAAGTTGTGTAGCAGCTGCATCATCTGTTACGTGCTCTGATGATAGCTGTTTGCCACTCAGTGAAGGCAATGTCAAAATTTTTATGCAGATCATAATTTGTTTACCTACTTTTATGCTAATACTATTTTATGATCAAGCTCTGAATTACAGTGTGTGTTATACTATACTACACTATACATGTATATTATATTCTATTACAGTCTATCCTCTTCTATTCTATTCTTGGGGTGGTATTATAAATTAAGCCACAAATTACATCAATACATTTTTTCATAAAATATTCCCATACATGTGCTCTCAACTGCATGACAATATTTGCATATGTGACATATGCCTTCCCACTGGACTGCACAGAAATATCTATTCATGGGGCAGATGTCTCTCTGATAGCACTTATCATTTGCTGGTGGAGAAAGGAGTTGTGTTGATGAAGGTACAGATTTGTTTCCTAGTTCATAGATCATCGTGCTGGGGCTGATGAAGTCATTATATGCGATAAGAGGGCGGAGGACAAAGGCTTGGAGTACCAACATAGAGGAAAGGCAAATGTTTTTCATAGCAACATGTGTGAACAGGGAAAGGAAATGCACATTCTGCATTTACATATGAACAAAAAACAGCCAGTACATGTCATATTTGAATAAATGAAGTTCTATTTTATAACTTCCTTAATACAATATGGTCATTGCTACTGCAGTACTGATGTTTGATAACACTAAAAGGCCTTCTTTAAAATAAAGCAATAAACTTAAAGCCACTGGAAGACTGAAAACTATGTTTGATTCCCTAAAGTCAAGTAATCTGAATGCAAATTTACTTTGTTTTTGTGCTTGTAAATTCTTTCTTCACTCACTGTTTGTAAGACCACTTCTGGAGTACTGTGCCCAGTTCTGGACTCCCCAGTACAAGAGAAACTTGGACATACTGGAGAAAGTGCAATGAAGGGCAACAAAGATGACCAAGGGACCAAAGAATCTCTTCTATGAGAAAGGGCTGAGAGGGCTGGGGTTGCTCAATCTGGAGGAAAGAAGGCTCAGGGAGGATCTCATCAGTGTGTATAAATACCTGAAGGGAGAGTGCAAAAGCAGAGCTCTGAACAGCTGCCACAGCATGAAGTGAACTGTATAATGAATGCCTTTTAAAAACAGTCTCTGCTATCTGCAGCTCTGTATTTGCCCCTATGATATTTTTCTTGACTACTAGTAGTCCTCCAGTAACAAATATCCTCAGAATGTCAGGAGCAGATGCTGAACATTTACATCTCTCCTGAGAAAGGGTGTCCCTGCCATGACTTTTCACAGGGAGTTGTAATATCCGAACCAGACATGTTGAGAGCTGGGAGCACTTGAGTCACTTTTTTTCTCAGATTTCAGACTGTCTCCAATCATAGGACTGTTGCCAAGGATAGAATAAAATGTGTGAGATTTCCTGAAACGGCAGCAGTAGTTCCTAAAACATTTTCACGCCATTAGCAAAAACTATAAAAATGTTAAGTATTTATTTCAAAAATGACCTGAGTAATACACTTGTCAGTAGCTCTGTTAAGAAGCTCTCTACAAAGTGTCATTTTCAGAAGATAATTCGTGAAATAGGGAATGTTAAGAAAGAGGACAACAGCATTGGAAAGCAGGTTGCAATCTGAATTAGTTTCCACCTAGTTAGCTAGTTCTCAGTTAACTTTAGGGAAGTGTCACAAGATAGCACTTGCAAAAGGAGAGAACTGTTAGGAGACAACAATTCTAACTAGTTAAAACTTTAAAAAATGGCCTGTAACAGCTGTATTAAGGTGGGCCGGCAGTTATACCTAGCTACCGTTGTTTCCTTAAAGGTCATAATGCTAAAACGCACAAGCAAAAGAAATATTTTTCCTTTTTTTAAAAAATATATTCACATGCAAAATAATTTTTTATTTGTATTTTCTGCTTTACATTTTACATTTTAAATATCTAAAGGATTTGCTCATTTCAGCAGTCTTAGTATTTTGCAATTTTTTTTTTTTCAAGTTTCTTCTGTGTTGAGTATCATCAAAACAATTAAGATATATAGGTCTTGGTCCACACTACAGGCCTTTTAGAACACCTCTCCATTATACTTTACATTAAAACTGCACCTGTGGTTCCTATTTATGAGAATACCAATTTATCCTATCTTCATCTGGCATATGTAAGTTAGGAGTAAATGGGTTAGCTCTGCCCTGTTTTCACACAGTAAAACATATTTTAACTTTTTTGTTGCTTTGTAGATCTGCCAAACTGAATTTCTGACTTTGTGTTCCTAGACTGAACAGTAAGGCAGTTTAATGCCTTCCACTGCTTCCAGCTTAGGCATGCAGCCATATATTAAAATTGTCACAAACTGGAATATAAGCTATGTTAAAGCTTGAGTGCCTCAAAGCTTACACGATAACATCAATGGTTTAGACTTTGCATTTCTACATCCAAGAACACAGATCTTGTGCTGTTGTGTTTTGTTGAAAAGTTATGAAGTTTGGAACAAATCTATGTTTCCTAAGGATACTGGTCTGATCTGTCATGAGCTGCTGAAGCCAGCAGCCCATGAAACTGCTGCAGTCCCGTGGTCCCAGATCCGACCAGTGGCAGGGCTGGAAGGGCTTTCCCAACAGTCACGCACACACACACACAAGTACAGCACATGTATATATACTCACGGTCAGCCACAGAGATCAAAGCAGACAGGAAATCACATTTGCACAAACACATACAGCACCAACAGCCTCATCCTATTCCCTTCTCTGGCCAACCAGGATTAAAGTTAGTCAGGGGGGAAAAAAATTAAAAAAAAAAAAAAGTACATACATGCAACATGGATCCCCCTAGCAGCTGGGCTCAGACACTCAGTCTATCCAGTAGCTTTCTCTGGATCTTCTCTGCTTCTGGTATCCAGACATAAGAGCCCACAGCTGCATGCCACGGCAGCTGCTGTTACACACACACAGAGAGACAAAGACAAATGCTCAGATCCACATGTGCACATGCACACATACCCCCAGCCCCACCATGGATGCCTTCACTTACTGGCTTTAGACTACCCGGCAGCTGGCCACAGGATCCCCTGGTCTCCCGGTTGCACAGACATATGCAAATGCATCTCTCCAGTAGCTGGCCCAAAGGCTTTTTCCCTGCACCACACAATGAGTTCTGGAACCCTGGGCAGTCTGTGAGGTGTTCAAGGTGCTGCCTCTGCTGAATCCTGGTGCAGGGTGTCCCCTGGACCCTGAGGCTGAGGTTCCTCTGGAACAGCTCAAGAAGGGAGCTGATATGGGAGTTGATGGAGGCTTTGGGGTGCCTTCAACTGCCATCATAGCTGTTCTCCTCTGCCTGTGTGGAAACAAATCTCTAATCACATAACATGATCCATAAAACAATTTTTCATGTTCAATAATTTCACCTGAAAGCAAAATGATTTTTTACATTGTGATGTATTCCTGCAAAATTATTTCCATCTATTAATTCTCCTCTGCATGACAGTTTATTGAGGAAATCTGCTACCAGCACAGACTTCAGTTATTTACTTTTATTTTAAAATAAAAAAGAATTATTTAAAGAATCCTTAGAGATTGATTAAAGGGAGGTTATTTAGAGGGGAAAAAGCCAATCAACAGGTCATTTACGAATAGCAGCTTAGTCAAACAGAGGAATAAGGGAGAAGTTAATAAGGAGGATAATAGTGGTAGGCAACTGAACGAACCAGGTGTGGGATACAGCAAACAGAGCAGAGACTGTTTATTTGAAATAATTTAATTTGTCCTCTATTTCTATCTTTGTTTAACATTTCATCATAGTCACCTCTTTACTGTCTTCCCCCAAATTTCCTCAATGATTTTGCTGGTCAGCAGTATGGGTGCAGGTCTGAAAGTATACTGACTTGGAAGGTAGTAGGGAGGGTGAGTGGAAGAATTTTCTTGTTCCCTCCCAATTTATAGTTCCTTCGTGATGGAGAGAAATCAGGGGAAAAAGTAACACTTGAAATTAAAAGAGTGCTCAGACACAATTTTCCCTCCTGCCCCACTATTTCTTTGTCTCCTAATCCTCACCTGAAAAAGGAAGATGTTTTGTACTCTGAACATAGAGTGATCAAACTCTTAGATCCCACGTCTTAGGAGAATAATATTTTGGGATGTCCTGGGTGATGATGATAGTTCCCTATTTGTTCCCTATATGTTTGGAGAAAATTGCATCATTGATACAAGAACAGACAGTAACAGACTCAGCTACTGTTGAGTTAACCGTTGTAAATCTGGGAAAATGGGATTCAAGCCTGTGAGGCAGTGCCCAGGAAGTGTAGATATATAGGGGAAGGAAAAAAATATATCCACATATTTACGTTTCGGAGGGATCTTTCCCTTGAAGAATTAATAGGCTGTACTCCTACTGAGAAATCTTCTGACTTAATACAAATCATATTATATTTAAAAACTTCCTTTAGATATTAGACATATGCTGATATGAGTAAATTAGTTAATAAAATCCTCTTATCGCATCTTAATGCCCGTATTATTTTTATAGGTTCCAAGGGCAGCAGTTTTAACACTTTGTAAGAAAATGTTGCCAAACCCTTGAATTTTTTGAACATTGTGTTTGGCTCAGAAACACCTTGCTGTCTGAAGAAACACAGGGCATGGTTTAATACACACATACCAGTTTTACAGCTGTGTCAGGAAACTGCACAAAATTTCAGCTCTGTTGCCCTGATTTGCAATGGTATGAGAGCAGAATCAATCTTACTTTTTTTTCAAGTGGTCCAATTTTTAGTAATATGAGCTATGTTATGATTCTGTATATCATCAAATTCCCATGATGTCTACAAAATAAACCTGTCACATCCCCTTACACCCATAATGTAGTGAATTCATAAGCTATTACCCTACTCAATACACTTTTGTTTAATTTAAGAGTGTTACAGTACAAAGATCAACAGAGATAAATGCAGATTTGATGAAATGGATCATCTAGGAGGCTGCAGGACCATGTGCTGGAACGGGCTACTGTTTGTGGAGATGACAATGACTAAGATCCATTCCTTGTCTTCTTTCTTCTTCCAATATTCTCTAGGGAAATCCATACCCAGATTAAGATTTCTAATAGAAAAAAATAATTTTTATTTTGATTTGGAATGTTTTTATGCTTTCATGTAAGCAAAGTCTTTGAAAAATTTTTGAACAGAGAATGTAAAATTTAAATTGTGTGGAGAAAGAATTTTGACCTTCACAGTTGATTTGATCAGTGCAACCCTGCTGTTTATTCAAAATTAAAAGTTAAAGAAAGAACCATATTTTTACTGTTGCAGTTTGGTCATTTGACTAATGAATGTTAACAGGTGAGGATACAGACTCAAGCAATATATGAAGAACTGAACAAAATAAGTAAAGGTGTTAAATAGTAAACTAGAATGTAAGAGAAGCAAATGTGAGAAGAATTATTCTTTTGTGATATATAATTTTCTCCATTTTAGTATAGTTCACAGGATTGAAAAAATGCACTTCCATAAAAGTAATACTACACATTCAATGAGTAGGTGATTTGTACATTGGATTGAGATGTGCTGAAGAATGTCTGCTCCTGTCAGCTTGGAAATATTTAAAAAACCCGACAGTCCTAACGAAGTATGATTCTATCTCCTGACAAATTAAAACATGAGCAGACTCACTTCAGTTTGTATTCTCAGTAGCTTAAAAGTTAAAGCTTGGCTAGTGTGCTGGGTTGGGCTGCAGTAGAGTTAATTTTCTTCACAGTAGCTGGTACGGGACTGTGTTTTGGGTTTGTGCTGAAAGCAGTGTTGATAATGTAGAGATGTTTTCTTTATTGCTGAGCAGTGCTTAAACATCATCAAGGCCTTTTCTGTTTCTCACCCCACCCCACCAGTGAGCAGGCTGGAGGCGCACAACAAGTTGGGAGGGGACACGGCTGAAACAGCTGACCCCAACTGACCAAAGGGATATTCCGTACCATATGATGTCATGCTCAGCACATAAAGGTGGGAGAAGAAGGAAGGAAATGTTCAAAGTGATGGCATTTGTCTCCCAAGTAGCTGCAACGTGATGGAATCCTGCCTTCCTGGAGATGGTTGAACACGTGCCTGCCGATGGGAAGTAGTGCAGATTCCTTGTTTTGCTTTTCTTGTGTGCACAACTTTTGCTTTTCTTGTGCACACAGCTTTTGCTTTTCCCATTAAGCTGTCTTTATCTCAGCCCATGAGTTTTCTCACTTTTACTCTTCCAATTCTCCCCCGCCACCCATGCTGCCAGAGGGAAGTGAGTCGGTGGCTGTGTGGGGCTTAGTTGCCAGTCAGGTTTAAACCACAACTAGGTCTTCTAGTTTATTGATTTTATTCCTTTGGTGATGCAGAATTTTTGTTCTATTTCTTTCCTTTTTTTAATGTTTTTCTAATCCAAGTATAGAATTTTTATATAATTATGGATTTCTATTTCATGTCTTCAAAATTAACTACACTTTAAAGCTCTTTTTCCTTCTCCTGTAACTTCTTCCCCTTTGGTTAAAGTCTGAATATATTTTCTATTTTACTCCTAACTGCAGATTCCTATCTTGTTATCATTATTATTCCTTAAATATAGCCAGTGTTATGATTAAGGTTAGGTCATCCTGAACATAACTTAGAACAATAAAAATGTACAATATGAACATATTCTACCTTCCTTTACGGAATTCTTCTGTCTTCCATATTTCAACTTTATTTTTCTTGTGCTTCTCTGAATTCTTAGAAATTTCCTACCACTCTGAAAATAAAGAGGATAGCAACTTCTTTTGCCATAAATTTTGCCAATACCTCTCAACATCCAAGCCACTGTCTGTTTATAATGGGATGGTGTTCCAGAGGTGGTAATCTTCAGATTACATTTCTAAGAAAAATCTTATTGTTTTTCTGACTAGTATTTTTAATTCTTTCTTTGTCTTTGGCATTTTCTCCATTCTGAGGGAAGCAGATGGTCTTTGTTTCAATCTTTATTTAGAGAAAACTAACAAGAAATCTCAACTGCCTAATCTTTGCAGATAAACCGAGCTCTACATCTTCTTGCAAGCTACGTGGAAGTGATGGTACAGAATACCTTTATAAGGAAGATTTTTTTTTTTTCCCTGAGATGTAACTGTAGAAAAATGATGTGAGATCTTCAATACTTTTTCTTTTTTTCTTCCATTATTAAACACTTCTAATAAGTTGATATATCTCTTTTTCTTTTGGTTGGTGATTGCAGGACACAGGATAAAAGATGGCTATTACTGTTGCGAAAGATGAGAAATTATCAGAACAGTGGTGTACTTTCACCTTTTCTGTACAGAATTGTTCAAAGAAACAAAGTCATGAGGATTCTTTATTATAAGAAATAAAAATGATGGTAACTTGACATTTTGGTAGCTGACAACAGTAGCTAACAAACTGGAGTACTTTCTTTATCTCTCATTGTGTTGAAGGAGTAGCTCGTTTCATTACAGCTTTGTTTCCCATCCCTCCTCTTTTGCTCTATGACATCAGGAAATCCTTTCCTTTCTCCTAGAAGGAAAGAAAAGCAGCAAGAAGTTGTGACAATAACAATTGTTAGTTAATAATTCATAATATTTAACTTAAAGAGAATAATTGGCAAAAGTTTAATTTCTCCTCTTGCCAAGCATACCTTAGAGAAAACAACCAAGGGACCAACAAACTTCATAGAAAATGAAGAAGGAAATGCAAAAGATAATAAACATAAACTTGATAAAGAAATAATGCTTTATTCTGCCTATCGAGCAAGACTTGAGCTAACAGGTATTGAATATCTATTCTCTACCAGTCCCCTGAGAAAATATTTTTGGAATGGTTTCTGAAAAAGCTGTGTATTTATAAAAGGAGTGAATAAAGATTCCTCTCTGTCTTTAACCTCTTGAACATTTATTCTATCATCTAAAGCTGGCAGGAGTTATCATTAGAGCTCCTCCTGAATGCCTGATAGTGCATCTGCAGAGCAATCAGACACAAATAACAAAACCATGAAGTTACATATTTGCTGCTCAAGAAGCGACTTACTTTTTATTTCTTTGAGAAAGGCTCTGATCTCAGAGTTTTGTCGTTTCTGCAGTGCCAAACTGATGTTGTAGCAAAACCTAAAGAATTAAATTTTAGCATATCATGATTGGCACTACCTGTGCCTCCAAACTCACTCACTTTTCTGGTCTTTTAAGTTAGGAACTTTGTTGAGTCCTGTTGAGTCCCTCTAATAACATCCCTGGGAATCTGATATGTTCTTCGAAGTTCCCAGTTTACAACACATTAAAGAAATAATTCTTTGTTGATTAAAGAGAAACTAAACCTGTGATAATTCATGTATGTAGTCTGCTAGAATTTATAACAAAAGATTTATATTAATTCATTTTACCTCTCAGCTTTTCATTTTCAAGATGTTTGATTTCATAATACAATGGTAAATGATTGTTTGTTTTTAAAATATGAAGAAGCATTTTACAAGACTTCACTCTTTAAGAAGTTAGGCAGGTCACATAAACCAGACTTTGAACCTAATTATTTTTGTCAAGTTTTCCATCGGAAGTTTGAAACCATGACAACCATCTACTACTGTGAATCAATTCTAATTTTACAATGCTCCTTTTTTTTTTTTTACAGCAAAGTTCTTCTTATAAAGATCTGAAAATAAAATATGCATGCTGAGTACTTCAGCATGTTCCTGTCGTTGTACAGTTAAAATTGCTATCAGCTACCACTTTATAACATGAGGGGATTTATCTACATTCCCACTATAGAGCTGGTCCCAAAGTACTGGTGTGATGATAAAATCATATAGAATAAACAAATATGCAGTTCTGCATTTGGATATGCTGTGGTACAGTTATATTAAAGGACATTGCTGTTAAACTTACGAGTTTGTAAGAATCTCATAATGCCTTTTCAACAGCAGTTCAACTCATCCTTCTGTTATTATTTTCCACTTTCCTTTGACATGAGGTTACCAGCTGATTCAAATCAGAATAGACAAGTTGCCTATTCTGAATTCCCAAGCGGGAGAGAGTCAGATTGGGTAGGACTACCCTTGGAAGTAAATGTGACAGTGTGTGTCTACGAGACTATGGTATCTTTAAACCAGTCTGATGGCAAACTCTGTTATCACAGCATAGAGCTCAGCCTGTGTTCTACCACCTGCTTAGAGAATTCATATAAGCAGCTATGTCAACAAGAGGTGTGAGGTGCTGTAGCTATGCTGTGTGCCACCATATTGGGTTAGTAAGTTCAAAGCTATCTCAAAAGTATAGACAGTTCCGAATAGGCTATAGGTCTTTTGCCAAATTACCCCAATGGAAACACATACAAGCAGTTCTGTACATGTTTTTTTGTTTTGGTTTTTTTTTTTTTAAAGATAGAGGATCTTCTGGAAAGAAAATACAATTTCAGAGTTATTAGTGTTCTTTTAATGACTCATTTGTGGCCAGTAATCCTAAATATCTGAGGAACTTTCCTAAAAGTCTTCAGCTTTCAGTGCAAACTAGTCACATTGGTTGCCTGCTGACTCTTGTGTTTCTGTCCAGTTAATGATCATTACTAGAAGGAGTTTGGAAATACACACTTTCTACTGTTAGTGCTTACATATTAAATCACTAGTATTTGGTTGTTTTGAGTTTCTTTTATTTTTCTTTCCTTTACAATTGCCAATGATACTTGCCAAGTGTTAAAACGGCAATTGACTCAGCAATTAGATCATCAAACGTCTCATATATAATTCCCTATTTCAGTGGTTTAAACAAGTTTAAGTATGTGATATTCAAAGTTCTATTTCTGAAAGAATACAAAGTTGTTATGATGAATGACATAAAATTTAAAAAAATTTAAAGTAGCTCAATATGGAATATACAGAAAATACCACTTCAATGTTACCAACTATGCAATCGTAAGTTGGACAATGACTAGCAATGCCTCAGTTCAACAAAAAAGATCTAGAGGACCACAAAACAAACAGGGCTCAATGGGATCATGCTAAAAATACTTCAGAAGAACTTAGCAACCTTTGTTGGACTCATTCAAGCAGTGAGAATTTGCAATTCTCTTTGGGTTTTGAGTGATGTGGTATCATAAAGAGATCAAAGAATATATAATCTTAAGAATATATAGGTGTAAAGAATATACCTCTGCAGGAATAAACTGCTCAAATAAAAAACATGAAACACCGTTTAGCTTGTAGTTCTTCAGAGGGCATTTGGGAGCTATATGTGATTTAAGCTATACATGATTCACAAATATCACACAGTTTTAAAAACATAACAAATACTGCTCTGAGAAGTGCAATATGTAAAGATACACTGGACATTACAGCTTGAGTTAGAATACTGTATTATACATGAATACAGGAACAGAAAAGACAGAAACATGACTCATCGGAGATCTAACGAGCAAGATCTATGAGGAAATATGGAAGAAATTGTTTGGGTTTTTTTAAGCAGCAGAAGAGTGAGTGGAAACATCAGACAAGATATGTAAAAATCTACACAGAGAAGGGAAATCAGTTCTTTTCCACATTCCTTGTAAAGGAGCCACAAGGTTTCACTGAGGTAAGGAAGTCTCATTTAAAAAAGACCTGCAGGAATAGTGAGGACAGAGGCTACTGGCACTTAGGGTCCAATTAGGGATCTTAGGGATCAGTTTGGCACTTAGGCACCAATTTGGTTAAATCTCTGGGTCAACGTCATAATACACAGGGACAGCAAGCATACTTGATTCCAGGTGATAAAATAGAGAGGCAGAAACATGATTTTATGTCAGTTTCCGGTTCTGTGGGAGGCGTCACATGCAGGGTGTTGTCTCCATGACCCATAGGACCCAGTTTGAGACTGCTGGGAAGAGATGGGTTTATCTGAAAAAGCAGTTTAACAACATCTTTGCCAACAGACATGTGACTGAGGAGGACATTAAAAAGGTTACTAGCACTTTTCATGCTAGAACCTTGAGTATTTTATGCTCCATTCATTCATGTTACAACTATCTACGCTGGTAGCTCCTGTAGTTTGGCAGTCTATATTTTATAGTACCTTGTTGTAGGTTTTTCATTTTCAAGAAAGATGACGACAGAAAGAAATGAGACAGAGCATTTAGAGTGGGCTTGATGTGAGAAATCTCACCTACTCTGAACTGAAGTGAAATGGACATAGATGTCTATTTGAGCTCACATGAAAGGCTAGTGTAATATTTAGCTTGCTCCCATGCTGTGTTCTCCCTGGAAGTGCAGTTGAATCCAGATATTTCAGATCTTAGTTTACTTCTGATCTTGAAAATGGGCTTAAAGGCTACATTTAAAATATCATATAAAATGGAATCAAGACTAAAGATAGGTATGAGTAAAAATAACCAATTAATGATGAAACTTGATTACTAGTGAAAGCTAAATTAGACAAATTTAGTTTAGGACTTGAATGCTGTGTAATAATTTTATAATGCTTTGAAAATCAAGTCTGTTATCAGACTATCCAAAAATAACCAAGTGGTGAGAACATGAAGCTCACTGGAACTTCAGACAAGGAGGCATATCCTAGGTTACTGAGGCCAGCTCCACAATGCAACAGAGTAATAAAAAACTAACCTGGAAGGGACAGCATGGAGATCCCTGGTTTGACCTTAACAATGCTTCAACCTGAACAGCACTGCTTTTCTTTTATTACATCCTCAAGCGGAAACAATATTTAACTTCAGGAAGAAAGCCTTTGGGAAATAAAAAGTGTTCTTAACCAAATAAACCCTATTCCTTGGGTGATATTTTTATCATTAATGTTTAGTAATATATCCTCTCAAACAGTAAGGACTAATCATATTTGCAAATATAACAGCATGGCTAGCAATGCTGGTAAAACGTAATGTTTGTGAAATGAACACAGGAATCACAGTTTGCCTCATTAAACTGCATGATTTGTACCCACTATTATCAATATATTAACTACTATTGATTCTCTAAATTTTCTTTGATAGTTAGGTAGAATCATGGGAAATACATGATACCAAAAAAATCCAGAATAATCCAAGTAGTGATGACTGTGTGGTGCCTTCTAAGAAATTTCAGTCTAAGACATGAAAGCATGTCTGATATCTGACTTCTCTTGTATTCTGTGTAAGTTGTGCTCTGTATCTTTTATAAGAACCCAACTCTATATTAGAATTCATTAATAACTTCTGCAAGAAAGACAGAAAAGAACTCACACACTGATAGTGCTGGGACACTCCATTATTTATCTGCATTTGTTGTTATTTTGCTGACACAAATATAAACTCTATAAAAATTAATTTTTCTGGTTTCACAAATGCATTATAGATTGATATTTCATAATTATTTTGAAGGCTTTTGAGTTTATTTTCTAAATGAGATAAGGTTGAGGGACTTCAAAGATGGAAAGAATAAAAATAGGAAGGAAAGACGTAAAATCATCCGTCTTTCCTAATGTATACAATTGTTTTAAGTTACCAATTTATTTTTATTTGGTAGTTTTAAAAATAATTTTTAAGAAAATTTTAAAAAATGGTATTTTTTCTTTACCTATATAAACATCTCTTTAAGCGTGTGGCATGCTTTCACTATACGTCTTTGACATTTCATGCCTGGGAACCTAATATAAAAAAGAATCATTTTTCTCCATTTGAATAATTTTGCTAAGTTACATGGAAAGAAACTGAACCGAAGAAGAGAAGGAAAACATGCAACAGGAACACTTTCATTTTATATATGGATTATTTTTTATTTTATTATCAGTGAAGATATGATTTATTTTGTTCTTCCAATCAAACTGAATGTGCCAGTGGATGACCAAAGATTAGTGGTGATAATTGGAATTAAGATAGAACAAAGCTATAGGTGTGTGGTGGGTTGACCTTGGCTGGCTGCCAGACCCCTACTCAGCCTCTCTCTTACTCTCCCTTCTCACCAGCATGGAGGGAGAAGAAAAGATTAAAAAGTTTATGGATTGAGATAAAGACAGGGAGTTCACCTACCAGTTACTGTCACTGGTAAAACAGACTCAAATAGGGGAAAATCAGTTTAATTTATTGCCAGTTAATATGGGTTTGAATAGTGAGAAACAATGATAAATTTAAAAAACATCTTCCCCATCCCTGTTTTTTCCCAAGGCTCAACTTCACTTCTTTATTCCCTACTCCCAAGCAGCACAGTGGAATGGGGGAAGGGGGTTGCGGACAGTCCATAACAGCTCCTTTCTGCTGCTCCTTTTTTCCCTTCTCTTGTGTGGGCTTACAATTCCTTCAGCGCACATCCACCTGGTCCAGCATGGGGTTCTCTGTGGACAACAGCGTGGATATATGCTCTGGCATGGTCCTCTCCAAAGGCACCTGTAGCACCTCCTCCCTTTCTTCTTTTCTGACCTTCATGCTCACAGGATTGTTTCTCGCTGTTTTCCCTGCCTTAGTCCGCACTCTACCGGTGCACCATTTTGTCCTTTCCTAAATACGCTTCCTCAGAGGTGCCACCATCTCATCTGTTGGGCTCAGCTGTGCCCTGCTGTGGGTCAGTAAGTGCCAGCTGGAACTGTCTGTGTCTGGCATGGGGCAGCCCCAGCCTCTTCTTACAGAGGTCACCGTGCAGCCCCTGCTGCCAGCACCTGGACACCTGCATCTCAAAGAGTGTACCTGTCAGAAGGTACACTGTAAGAAGTTACACCTGTCAAAGTACCTGTAAGAAATGACAGATTGGAGTTACCCTTTCCTTTTGTAAGTTTCATCAGTCTCTGGCTTTTTGTTTTAATGATGTCTACTTTCATTCTTCTAGCAACATATACAGCAACCTCTTCTACTGTAATTAGGCTGTGCACTTGATGCGTGCTGAAGACTTGGCTCGTATGGCACATTTTTGTTATGCCTCAATGTATTTGTATTTTTTTACTGCTCCTCTCCACAGTAGAAAGCACCAGGCAATGGATAAGAGATAATTGATGTACTCTCTTATATTAACAATGCAATTTTTTTAAAAAAAAGTGTCATAAAAATACTAAAGTGACTCTAATACAAGTGAAATACTTGAAAATCTGTATATTGTTTGCATAATGCTATGAATGTCTTCTTACTTGCTGGAAGTACTTGCTACTTCATTTATAGCTTTATTCCAGCAATAGAGTCATGCATTTGTAATACTGAATTACAAATGTATTTGCATGTATTTGTAATATTGAATAAGAAATGAGTGAAATTTGGTTCTTTATAAATGAAATACAGAAGCTCTGACTTCCAGCTTCCCTTTTCAGGGGAATATAGAGTGTTACAACTCTTGGTTTTAATTACAGGACAACATTTCTAACATCGGTTTCATGTTAATAACACACAGAAAGATAAAGAAAATCATGGCTTACCTTGCTTCCTTTGCAGGTTTTTCAGGCCAGTACTGTGAAATACAGATGAATGAGTGTGATTCAGCTCCCTGCTTGAATGGTGCTGTCTGTCAGAATGATATCAGCAGCTATGACTGCTTTTGCCCTGAAGGTAAGTTGTTCAAAATAATTTATTTCTATTATCTTTGACAATTTTGAAAATTGCCTGCAATTGACAGTCTCCAAAACTACTGCTAAAATTTCCTTTCTATGAAAGTTATTCTTTTCTGAAGTCTCATTTGCATCTTTGTCCACCAGGGTGCCCAATAAAACAATCACTCACTCACATTAAGAATGGAGACAGATACACTTCTAAGTGCTACTTTTTCCAGGCAGAACTTCATGATTATAGCAAAGTCTGAAGGAGTGAAGAAAGCACAAATAAGCAGTATGTGAAATCCACAGAAAATGTAATCAATAATTGTCATGATATACTAACTTGCAGCTTTATGACTGAACATAGTAAGCAAGTCACAATGGCCATAATAGTGATTGTAATATATCTTTAGTACAAAAATCCATTAAAACTGTCACAAACAAAAATAATTTGTTATTTAGCACTTTTGGTCTTTTTCTTTAAAAATGCATATTGCTCAGTGTTATCAGAATTGTAGGAACAAATGAGTGGTTTCAAGAAAAAAGTAGTTAAAGGAAAAAAATAAATGCTTTAAAACATTTAAAATTACAGTGTCTTTATGCAATGGGTTTCTTCTGAATATTTGTCGGTTTATTTAAATTGGATTTTTAGTTAAAAACAAAGTCAATGTTGTGATTTATAGCCTGATATTTTGTTTCTACATTTTAAACTTTCTTATATTTGTTTTATTTTAATCTTCAATAGTAATATTTTCTAAGTATGGACTCATGGTAAGTTCATTTCATAGCCTACAATATTCCAGGTGTTTATATATTAATGTAAGTGTTCTAGTGGTAATGATAAGTTCAGAAACTCACCACAAAAGATGAAATAATTCTCTTAAGTACAGCCTCCACCACTAGTTAGTTTAAATTAGAAGCCGAAACAGATATTGGAAGGTAGCTGAAAATTAAGCTGGGAGAAGATAATTTTTCTATTTAATCTGCTTGACCAGCTTATAGAAAAATGAGTCTTGGCATCCACGTGGATAATTTTGTGGCTTACTTGTTACTTGTGAGACATGAGTCTGATTAAACTCTAAATGCAAATTAGAACAGTTATTGTATATATTATTAATGAACTAAGGTTAATTTTAAAGTTCTATGACTTAGGGATCAGTGGAAATTGGTTCCATGGTCAGTTTGCAAAATTATGGGAAAATGTCTTGCTCTGAGGGTGCTGATAGCTTAGCATTAGTCATGGTCTTCCTGCAGCCATGGCCTGTGACAGCACTAATGATAGTCATTTTGATGCATGACCATGAATTATAATACATTTTCAAGAGTGTAAAATGTCATCTATTGGAGTGGAGATTCTCTAACAATCTCAAGTACAAAAAAGCAGTGTTGGACTTCTGAGATTGCTAGAAGTAACTATGACACAAGAAACAAATAGAGAAAAAATAGAGAAGTAACTGTTTGAGAGCAGGTTTGAGAGCAGCTTTTTAAAAACTATAGTCAGATGTCCAAATCCCAGCATCGCTTATCTTCGCCTACAATGCTCTCAAAATGGCAGAAGATATATAGAATCTTAAGTCTCTGCTAAATAAAAAGTTCAAATAGATTAATGAAAATACTGAATCCTAAATTTGTTCTTTCAATTGTTATCAACTTTTAAAGTATATTTGATAGTCAAATGTATTTTCACATTAATGACAAAGCAGAAAAATCTTCTAGAAAGATCTTTCAATAGGACTTCAAGATACCTTTATTACAACAGTAAACTGAAAACAATCTATTTCTTTTTTAGAAAAAGGGATCCAAAGTCATGTATTAGAAAAGACGACACAGGTATAGCTGAATAATACATACTCTCTGGGGTTTTTTTTTCCCCAAACAAGGATTTGAAGGTCCAAACTGTGACATCAACTTTGATGAGTGCTCTTATGGCTTCTGTAAAAGCAATTCAACTTGTTTAGACCTGGTTGCAGACTACAGTTGTGTTTGTCCTCCAGGCTTCACTGGTAAGATCCATTTTAACTCTATCAAATAGCTAAACTTCTTATTTCCTTTTCTGAAATGAAAACAAACTCCTTTTAACAGCATTTTGTTCAGTGTTTTAGCACTAGTGAAAATAAATTCAACTTGGTGTTGTGTGCTATTGATAATCTGCTTTAATTTCCCTCCTAATAGGATAAAAATTGAAAGCAGTGTGTATGCTGTATGATTAATTGATGGAAAGCAAAACAGTAATTTGCCTAGAAAAATATTAAAAAAACCCACCTAGTCTATGAAAAACAGGTGAACAACGATAACTTAGCTGATGCTCTTTGTCTTAAGAAGATTGTATCACAGCCATACTTGATTGAGATAGAAACGAGAATACAATTGTAGCAAGAGGACAGTTTGTTCTCTTCAAGAAAGATGTGATCAGATCCTTATGATAAATAGCTTCTAAATTGCACAATTATTTGTGTGTCTAACAGGTTTAAGAAAATGGCTCTTGCATCAGGAGCAGTCTTCATGGCCCTGATTTCTGCCAGAAGCAGCTAACAGGATCATGGGGAAATCAATAAAACTGTCTCAAAAAATATGTTGTCTGAACAACTAATATGTTCTGATGTCAGGGACTGGAACACATTGACTTTCAACTGCTGATTTCAGAGAGGCAAATGGAGCAGCATTAGTCATAAGCAGTAACAGAAGACAAGCAGTGGCAGTCTCAGAAATCATATACAGTTGGTGGGTGTTGTAATAAAAAGCCAAACAGGTATGTACAGAGAGCTCAAACTGGTGATCTATGGAGAGGAAAGAAAAAATTGAAAGATATCTGTTATGGTGGAGAAATGAGAAGTTAGAGAAACAGAGCAGTGAAGGATGAGGAGGCATAGCTAAGTTAGAAGTAAATAGAGCATTTCAGGTTGATATTAACACCAGTGAGATCCGGTTTAGGAGCACTTCATACATATTTTATCAATGGTTAAAAATAGGTAGATGGGACATAAAAAGTATAAGATGATACACAGAGATTTAGAATCTGTGGAAGTTATAGCAGTTGTAGTTCACATAGACATCTGTGATTTTACTTGTTTTGTGCCAACATATTCTAATATTATTCAGCATTACAAAATTAAGCCGTGCTCTATTTCCTACAAGATCATCTTCTCCCTTTTTCTTTGGTAACTGGCTTTGTTGCCATGAATTCATATAGTATATACCTATTTTGTGTCAATCATAAAAATAATGGAGGTGATTACAAAGTATTCCTTCATATAAGTAAAAGCATTTTTAATGCAATAATTTTAAAAGAAGGAACTTTAAAAACTTACTGCTATGCTGCAAGGATCAAAATGGAAAACATCTTTTCTGTAGTAGGCTGTAAACAGCCAGTTTGAACTAGAGAATGCAGGAAAAACTGCTTCTTTGAAAATACATCTACACTAATTTGGGATATGATGGGATCCACATTACAGAACCAGAGCTATAAACTAACGTGTGGGTGTCGCCAAGGTAGCCTGGAAGAGGGTATGTTCTCCTTAGGAGAGACATATATCCTAGATTCGTACTGATGTAGTTTGCCAATAATGTATCTGTTCATTTCAAGACAAAAAGGAGTCAAGATCTGTCAACAGTAAAACAGTTACCAGAGAGTTATGGGCAGATTTTAATGGATACCTTAAGGCTCATGTTGAAGTCATAGAAGTTCACATAACTGCATAATAGGCCATTATGAAAAGAGTCTATTTTCTTCTGTGTTTCCTGTGTGAGAGACTTTTCATCATGAATGTGCTATTGATCTCACTTCATATTGGCTTTTTTTTTGTGAGACAGGACAGCTTCCACAAGAAAACAAATCATCCAGTGTACTGACTGGAACTGGAAGTGGAGATAAGGATCCTCCTGATTACACCAAGTATTTTCATCTGTGCTCATACTGTTTGTACAATAAATGCACAATCAGACATTGAGGATGTCATTAGGTCTGCTCTTTCCAGGCCTTCCAAGATCTGCTTCAACCTCCCTAGAAAGAGCCTTTGATGCAAAATACTGACTATTTGAGCTTCTCTCTTCTAAGAAAAGCAAACAGTGGTAAAAGACTATTCCATGTCCTTTTGAATTCTAGGGCTGATGTAAATGGCCCAAGAAGATACTGCCATAATAACAGTGATACATTCAAAACCTTTTTAAGGGCAAAAGGAAACATAGTGTATATATAGGATTTTTTTTTTAACCAGTTAACATTTAACCACTGTAGAAATCCATATTATATAATGAACGTAGAAAAGTGCCATTAACAGCACAGTCCAGATTGTTGTACTGGGAAAACTATTAATATCTACACATTTTCTTTGGTGTTATGTTCAACTTTGCAGGATCCCTCTGGATCCTACAGGTGATGATTTGACTCTTCTCCAGGAGTAGGGGAGTTTAAGCCTTAGTCATTAGCATCTTGAGCCCTTTCCCAAGAGAAAGACTATATTCCTGGTGGGAGTTTCTTCAGCCTTAGTCAGGGGTCCAGCTTGGGTTATGTTTCTACATTTCATCATCCAGCCTGTACCTTTCTCCTGCATTGCCAGCTGCAGCCTGGCAGTGGCCCCCAGTCTCCCGCAGCCCTATGCTCAAAAAGGGCTATGGTTTGTCAGGCAGTGAGAAGCAGGGGTATCATCCCTTCCCCTGTGGGGCCATCTTCAGAGAGGAATACAGAGCAGGGCAGGCAGCAGTTCACAGGCCCCAGTATAGGGGTTAAACCAGCAACACCCTGCTCAGTTCATGGCAAGGCTGAGCCCCTGCACTGCTAGTTCAGCACACATCCGGGCCATCTCCCTTGCTGAGGGTAGAAATCGTATGTACTGGGCTACATCAGTTAGCTTTGACTACACAGAGGCACAAGTTAAAAAGTTCATCAACAGATCTGCTAACTCCCTGTCAATCGCATCTTGATCAAGATGAGACTTAATCAAGGAAGTGAAATTTTAATAAGTCCAGCTATATGGATAGGACTGATTTTTGTCATTTCAGTTTGCTTCAAGCAGATTGCATGTTAAAAGAATTTCCATATAAAGTTTAGCATTAGTATCTGAGCTGGTTGGGTACAAAACCTCTTAGGGACTAGTTCTGTGCTTACCTTGCTGTTTACTAGCTTTGTGCCTGGCAGCATCAGTCTTCAGTGTCATATGCCTTGCACATGATGCACTGCTGGAAAGGCAGCATTGGATAGGAGGAAGGCAGGATGCATGTTTGAATGGCCTTGGCTGTGGTGCTCCACAGACAGTGAGTGGAGCTTGTTCCTTCCCTGGGCGCAGAGCTGGGAATACTGTGTGCATAGCAGGGAGCGGGGCTGGGTGGAGAGAGCAGCTCACTCCTGCTGACAAAAGCCAGCAAGATGGAAACACCTGAGAATCTTCTCACAGCTTCTGCTCGTAAGTGCAGTTTTTATTGTTAAAAGGGTGAGCACTTGAGAGCTGGCATCTTTGCAACCTGCTGCATGGAGTTTTGTTTACTCTGAGCAAGATAGGTAGACAGCGAGAAGCAGCTCCTGAGAAAGACAAGGAAAAGTCTTTCTTTCTCTTTCTGTGTCTCTCATCAAAGCTTGCTCTCAAATGCCCTCTTGTGGGAGTCAGCGTGCACAGGATCACTGTGGTTATCCCATAGAAAAGAGCTACTGGACAAATGGACAGATGGCAGCACTGCCACCTACTTCCCTCACAGCTTTATTCAATTTTATAAATTAGAGGGGTTTCAAGAACATGTGGCAGTTAAGTGAGGTAAAGGTAGTCCAGGTCTGTTAGAACCTGGCAAGCCTCGCCAATTAGAAAAAGATTTGCTGAGCACATCCAGAATGGTCAATTCTAGACATTATGGACAGATGACTAGGGAATTTTAAAAATGAACAGTAGGACACCTTTAGTACCTTAGGTAGTAAGACACCTTGAATCAATCAGGTGAGCTGTTGTGGAATTTGCCAGTGATACAGAAGGAGGAGGCAGTTTTAGGAGGTATTGGTTACTGATCATTTTCATTATTTGGAGGGATTTTCTCTGGTAGTGTAAGTCACTGGAATCTAGTAATTTTGTAAGTCAGTGTTCTGGGATAAGAAGGCATGTTTTTTTAACCCCATCAAAAATGTGACGGGGTTATATTTTGTTTCTTGTAAAAGCTTTGCCTTTTTTAAATTTTAGAAGAGATTACTAATTAAATGGATTTCAAAACTGTGCACATGTGCCTGAGTAGAAGAGTGATCCCTATGCTAGTAAGGTAACACCACTGAACACTGGATAGAAAAAACATGATTCCAGAGTGATTTTTAATTTAGCACTTAGCACTGAATTTTGTTGTAGTTTATATGCATGAGATTCTTAATTTTACTTCCTCAGTTACATCACAGTCCTTATGAATGCCCTATGTGTATCATGATCCTTGTTTCAGGTTTTGCCTGTGTCTTATTCAAGTTTATCATTATCATGAGGTAGTATGAATCAACAGTTAAAATCTACCATCAGTCATCTGTTGACTTAAATAAGTCTTTATGATTTACAAACAGATTAAATAAATTGCAAGCCTTTTAATATTCTTTCTGAAGATCAAATCTCTATAGTTTCCTCTGGCATGTCTCATACTCTGAGTTTTAGGAATTCTGTAGTAGCTATGACAGCTAAACAAGTGGTCCCTGCAACTCTGAACATTGGAAAACCAAAATTATAAAAGGTCACGTGGTATATTCTAGCTCAACTCATTCCATCCTGAGGCAAAAGGTCATATCTTTTTTGTGTTTTCAAAAATCTTTTCCTGTGCATTATTTTTCTACGGTTTTCTAAGCTTTGTTTTCAGTAAGCCTGCAAAAGCTGTTCTATTTTAGGCAGCTTTTAGACGACCTGGATGTTTTTAGTTAATATCAGGACCATTGCACAGTTTAAAGTGATTTAGTGGTTGAAATTCTTAGTCATCCTGCAGAACTGTGGGAAATCACCCAAATTTTTCCTTAATTCCATAGTTTTTCTATAAACTATTTTCTCCTTTTCTTTGCATGTGTTTCATATTTATATTCTAAACAGTTAAGGCAATGTTTGTCATCATACTATGAACAGTAATTTGCCAACACAGTGAGCACAATTTTGACATTGTACATCTGAGTGCACCTGTAAAAATAACGTATGGATATCAAGACAGTTTCCAACTGCATTAAGATTTTTATTATAACTGCCTCTACTAACCTGTTAGGATTAAATTTTCTGTCGTGAGATGAGCAATCAGTGACTGAACTCTGACATAAGAAAATCTGCCTCCAGCCAACTGTCCCAGTACACGTTTCAATCCCTCCCAGATATTCTGTTAATGAATGGGAGAAACGGAAGTGGCATCTTACATAAGAATGGTTTTCTCTAGGTTTTTTAGAGCAGACAGTTCCTCTTTTGAAAAAAATCCACCAAATCATTGATGTTGGAAGAAGTCTGTGTTCAACACTGTCTTTGCAATACAAACTAACATATTACCAGAGTTTTTGATACTAAATTATATTTCCCAGTATATACTGGACTGTTTTTAACAAGTGGAACAACTCACCTTTAAGCATCCTCTTCTTTGCCAGAGCCATATTACAAAAGATGTGACACTCTCAGTTTTAGTTCGACCACAGTAAATAATAGACATATTTGGTGCATTCTTCAGTAACCCATTGACCTTTTTTCCTTCACTCTTAGGCCTTTCCCTTTGTATCAATTTTTTTCTTTTTTTTTTTATTTTTACACCTTTCTCAGTTCTGCAATTCCCTATAACTACTGATTTTGCTATATTTGAGTCAGTTTATATATGTTAGGCATTTGTTCTTTATCCATTTTACTATCCTTAAACTGTTTTTACCCCGCTCCTATGTTTGCTACACTATCAGTAATGGGCCACAGGTAAGCTGTTAGTAGCCTTGGAGCCTCCACTGCCATCTTACAAATGCACCCTGAAGGCCTCTGCTCTCTCCTCTGTACTCCTTCAGATTGCAGTCTTACTCTAGGATCATAATTACTTCATTCTATGCAGCATAACTACTTGTTATTCCTGTGTTCATCTTATTAATAATAAGAGTAACATGATGCAATTTACAAAATCAAGGAAGACTAAAACCAATAAGGCAAGATCCACTTGGCCACTAGACAAGCCCTGAATCCTCTGGTGTTAGCTTGACACCAAACTGGTGGCCTGATGCTAGAAATAGTAATGTTGTAGGTACTGGGTTACAGGGTTGCAGGGGTGATAACGGGGACATTACCCTACAGTTTGAAACAGTAGGTTGACCAGAGACTACCGCTTGCCCAGATCTGAGGCACCTTGAGGCAGAAGGGGAAAAGCATTAAATGCAAAGTGGTATTCTTCAAGCTGTTTATAAACTTCTATAAGAAAGTGGTGTTTGTTTTTTTTTTTAGCTTGGCACATTGGCAGTCAGGCAAAAATCAGAATTGTCTATATTATTTTCTGTGGTAGCAGCAGAGCAACGCCTGACAGCCAGTTTTGCTAGGAACCTCCGGAACCTCCAGATCCTCCAAGGATAGGACATATTTCACATAATGACAAAGATGCTACAGAGCCCAGCTGCCTTGGGGTGGGCTATCGCTGCACAGAAATATATCTGGCTCACAGAATTGTCTCCAAGTTTTCCCAGGAAAGACCCATAGAAGGCTACAGGATGAGTGAATTTATTCTGGAAGTCTTCTAGCAACCTGGCTGTGTGGTCTACATTAGGCCTGCATACCAGAAGGCAGTTGATGTTGCCCATTAACTGTCTTGTATTGAACCTAATTACTTGCTTTTGATTAAAACACACAGTGAGTCCAAAAGTGTTCACTCCTGATTTGAATGTGTGAAGAGAAGCCAGAATTTCACTGACTTTTTTTTCTAGTAGTAATCACCATCAGATTTAGAAGTTTATATCAAATATTTTATTTAAATTTTTGTCTTCAACTTCGAGCTATTGTGTCTCATTACCTTTTCTACACAAAATGAAAAAGCTTCTTGCTAGCCAAGTATTTTCTCTTTGTAAAGACACTTATACACTGTAATCAAGTCACTTCTTGTTTTTGTTTGTTCTAAATGAAACAGATGGAGCTCTTTAAGCCTTTGCTGACAGCATGCTTTATTCAGTTGTTGAATAAATTTTGTAGCTTTTCCTGCATCTTTCCCACTTATTTTTAAATATGGAACATTGTAGTCAATGTTTTATGCAGAGGTATTTTAGACATCAATAATTTTTCTTGGTTTTTTAAGTATATCTGAGATTTTTTTTCCTCATAACACTGCAATAAGGCTCATTTGCTAAGGTCTTCAGCATTCCTTTTCAGATGGCTTTTGTTGATTCCTCAGAGTTCAGCTACAGTTCAGTAGCTATAACCTACATATCCTTTTCTTTGCTTGTATCTGGCAGCTGCAAGTGACCAGAAGTGACCTGCACTACATTGAAAAATGTACTGTTTGACTAAACAGAAGTTATCACAGGATTTCACTTAGAGCACGTGCTTGCTCTCCTGCAGGAGGGAGATACAGGAAAGGAAGTTAAAATGGAAATGCAGAGTCTATTCAAAAGTCACTGTTGAAATAATAGAGTAAGGGCTTTTCACATTCACCCACAGAAACAGAGGCTTAGGGAAGTATGAAATGGCTCGTTTGTCTCATTACAATTTCCTCATGAGAAAGACTTCATGGGTGAATATAGGTTGAATGTGTCAAAAGCTGTACTGCTCTCTTTGTAAGAGTAGGACTTCCCATTTATTACTCTGTATTTTTAATCATGTATATTTCTGGTGTGCATGAAGAATGTATTTGTCTCTGTCTGCTAGTGTCAATATTTTTATCCTTTGCTTCTCCTGCCTACTGCATGCCTGGACTCACCTCTGTCTTATCTGACTAATACAGAAATGTGTTTTGATGGAGAGAGGGAGAGGAGAGACAAATATGGACAGAAGCACTAGGTTCCAAAGTGGGAACTCCGTTATCACACACCAAGTTAACTTAAGACTTGTACTATTGAAGCAAAGTAAATTTTGTTTCTACACTAACACAAAAGCCTTTGGACCTTCTTCACTGTTATAAAGTGTGTGTGACCTGTAAGTTATATAATCATAACACTAGAACCAAACAATAAATACCATCTATTCCACCCTCACCCCAGCAAAAAAACATATACTATACTATGTCATTTCTCACCTATGTTTGTCTCAACTTAAAGAAGTCCAACACTACTCCTTATTTTCCTCAGGCAATCTCTCCAGTGTGTTACTATACTAACAATTAGGAGTTCCGTATTGTCTAATCTGACTTTCACTGGAGTTTAAATGCATTGCATCTTATGCCATCAGCTATGAACAGGGAGCTGTAGAGACATTTGCAAAAGTCTTATTTTATGATTGTCGTCATGTTTCTACTCAAATCTTGCTTATTGAGGCTTTATAGCCCTATTCATTTTGCTTATCCTAAGAAGTCACATTCTTAAGCTCTTTGTCAGTCCTGTCATGCTTATCTGGACTGTCTTCATTTGATTCACACTTTTCTTGAATGCAGCTCACTGCACAGTGCAGAGCACTCCAAATGTAGCCTTACTCCAGCTAGATGAGAATGGAAGGATTAGTTTATGCATCTGACTGGCTTGAAATACATCCCAGCACATTATTTGATTTGAAACAAAAGTCTGGATTTTATTCCTACCTAACTTGTCATTTGCTGTATTATGATATCTTCCACTTGTTCTGATTGGATAATTTTTGTTATTTCAAACTCCACCTCCAATTTGTCAAAATTTATGAGGACTTTTAATCCTGTCCTCCAATGTACCTTTTTGTGTTGCCATCAATAAACTTACTCTGTTTTCCACCATCCAACCTCTTACTGAAAAGATTGATTAGAACTAGATGGGCAGTAAATCTTTTTCAAAATCTGTCCAATTCATTCTTCCATTTTGGTAGTAAAACCACTGGTAACTAATGCATGAATATGGCTTTCCACCAATTTTCACTCATAACATTCTCTTGTAGCTCATATCTAGTCCAATTATTAGTATTCCACATGATATATCAACAAAACATCAGTGAAATCAAGGCGTATGACATATGCTAGTTTTTTTTTTTTTAATCTACAAGGCCTGTAACTCTAGTGTAAAAGGGAATTGATTTGCTTATATAACGCTCATTTTTTATAAATTATTTTATATTTATAGGTTCTTACAAGTAATCTGTTTAGTAACTTTTTCCTATATTTCCTCCAGGAACTGCGATTACACAAATGTATCTATAATTTCATTGCTCTGTCTTTTTTTCCTTTTAAAAGGCTGACTTTAATGAGTCTTCAGGATCTTTACCTATCTTCCACAAGTTTGTTAACTAACAAAGAAAACTACTGAGTTTTTATGAGCCAGTATCCAAGGGTGAAGTTCATCAGACCAGCCTATCTGAACATCTAACTCATCCGACAATCCTCTAGCCTGCCTTCTCTCGGCTTACCGAAGTTTCGCCTTTTAGTCATAGGTATCAAATAGGGTAACAGTCTGCTTGCAGACGGCTGCATCAGCATGACTGGTGATTGAAGGAAAAGAATCATTGAACAATTTGTCGTGATCACCATTATCAGAAGCCATCCTTCTCCAATGAATGGCAAACCATGCCTTTCCCTCATCTTTAATGCTGAAGTACTTGCAGCATGATTTCTTGTTACCCAGACCATCCCATGACAGCTACATCTTATCCAGTGCTTTTACTGTCTGATTTCATGCCTGCATACTTATGCTGTACTTCTTAGGTTATCCTTAGTAACCTGATCTATTTTCTGTTAGTTGGGCATTTTCATCCTTTGAAAACCGCAAAGTGCAATGTTGGTCTCTAATAACCAGTGTCTTTCTGCCTCAAAATTGTGTGTCCTGGTGTACTTAAAGAAAGTGGCAACTTTCTTAATTACCTTTCTATTTTAGTTCAGCCTTTCATCAGGTTTCACATCCGAAATTTTCTTCATTCATTGCAATTTTTCTGAATTCTTTGTTATTATGTTGTTCACCTCCCTCTCCCTTCCCATGGATCTTGATTGCTCCCATCCAGGTTCTTCACATTCCTTTCTTCATATTCAGAGACTGCTTTTCCCTTTTACTTAGAATCAAATTCCTTTTCCACTATTGCATGAAAAAAATGCCAACAGCACATTTGAAAAAAATCTCTGAATTTTTGAATGATGATTCCGTTCCAAAACAATGTTTTGATAGTTAAATACCTTATCACTCCAAGTCCTTTATTCTTAAGGATTCTGCTGGTTCTTTTATTAATTTAAAATGTTAAAAATAAACCCCAAAACTGAAAAAAAACCCCAAACCCCAAACTCTAAAAACCTAAGCTTCTGTTCAACTGCTTTTACATCAGATTATATGTGAGTATGCAATATTTCCCACACAATTTTTAAGACTGATCTATGTTCTATCATTATCCTTGTCTATGGGCTTATGCTTCTAAGGAGCCTTTAAATCCTCTTCTAAATAAACAATTTAGAAAACCAGTACAAAGAGGGTTTTTGTTTTTTTCTTTTTCCTTCCTCTGTCTTCCCATGACTTTCTCTTCTGCCCATTTGGTTTGATTTTTATGTAGATTTTATTTTTACCTGTTAACACAAAGAACATCATATGGTTAAGGAAGACAAAACTGTCAGGTGATGCCATCTGCCAGCCATATATTTATTGCTGGAATGAATCTATAATTGTCTGAGCTCTGGTCATCCAAGGGGGACCCCAGATGGGTCACATGGGGGATCCCATGTGATCCTTTAATTCAGTAGCTCCTTAGACAGAGATTCCTGGGAGGCATTACCCATTAGGTATATCTGATTTGAGCAACACAAGCATCTTTCCATCACTTTCTGGGTAGAATACCAATAACCATTCTGCTTGCTCACATGAGTGACAGCTACTATTTTCCCTCGCTGTCACTGGAGTAGCTTCCAGGATTCATGGGAGCTCTTAACCTTTACAGTTGTTCCTTGATTTTCGATCAATTTTGGGTCAGAGAGATCCCAGTATAATTTATACCAGGCTAGAGTTGCTCTAAATGCAGTGCATGATAGAGAGATGACAGACTTTAGATTTTCTTTGGTATGCCCAATAGGTTAATTGTTTTCATAACACATCTTTATATCTTCCTCTAAATATTCTCCTCTATATGTTCTCTTACATTTTTGCTGTTTCAGATTTGAATTACAGCTCAATTAAATCTCTTTAAAAGAAGAAAAATGAAGGAACAGTTGAGAGAATTTGTGGTTTTCTGTTGGAATCTGAGAAATGGCCTCGTTCATCTAAACATGAAAACAATTTTGTGAAATATTTTTCTTATTATTGTTAGTGAGGTTATCAAATATCAAAAATAGTTTTTAAAATGCGGCATATGATCCTAGCAATTATGATGTTGAGATGTAATGCTAGAACACACAAAGAATATATTTGCAAATGTAGCTTACACTTATTCCTTTAAAATATATAATTTGTTAACTATCAGCTATGATCTATGAATGTCTCTCTTTTTAAGGCTTCCAAGCAGAAATGACATAGTGTTTCCAACCTGGAAAAGTTAAATTATGCAGTTGTCACTTGCACTGTGAAGTAGCTTTTCTGCTTTCCCAAACCCAGTATGATTTATAGTTTCAATGTTTAATTTTCTTTTTCTACTGTCAGACAAAAACTGTTCCACGGATATTGATGAATGTTCCTTCAATCCTTGCAAAAATGGAGGTCATTGCCTTGACTTGATTGGTGAATTTTACTGTAGCTGTTTGCCAGGTAAGAAGTCAGGTAATATTTAGGGGAGAAATGTTCTGTGGTATTCAAGAAAGAAATACAGGTTTTCATAAGCACACAATTAAGTAGTCATTCATTTTGTTTGAAAAGAGTTGCTGTGGGACCAGTGTCAGCAGAATTTATTTACAAAATGTAACTTGTGTACCAGAAGTCCTGCCTTGCAAACTGATGAATGAAGAGTCTCAGAAATCAAACAACACTGTCAGTGCTACTCAGCCCAGAATCTTTGAGGGATTCTGAACATCTAAATCCTTGCAAAAGTTAATTTTCTCCCTTCCATGAATGTTGAATGATGTCATTTCCATCTTTCCTACTAGCAAAAGTTATTTTTTTAAATTTCATACGATACACAGGAGAAAAAAATGGTGACGATTTATATAGTAGTTGTCATAAGTGTTGTTTTGGTGTCAGCCACAGCTGTGGTGCCAACCACAGGTGGACACCAGGTGCCTGCCAAGCTGCTCTATCTATCCTCTTCCTCAGCTGTCAGAGGAGGGAAAATATAATGAAAGGCTCATTGGTCAGGGGAGGGACCCGGAGAGATCATTCCTCAATTACTCTCATGGACAAAACAGACTCAACTTGGGGAAAATAGTTTAATTTTATTAGCAATTAAAATCAGAGTAGGATAAAGAGAAATAAAAAATAAATCTTATAACACCTTTCCCCCACCTCTTCCTTCTTCCTGGGCTCAACTTTACTCCTGAATTCTCTACCTCCTCCCCCACAGCAGCACAGGGGGACAGGGAATGGGGGTTGTGGTCAGTTCATTACACATTGTCTCTGTCGCTCCTTCCTCCTCAGGGGGAGGACTCCCCACGCTCTTTTCCTGCTCCAGCGTGGAGTCCCTCTCATGGGAGACAGTCCTCCATGAACTTCTCCAACATGAGCACTTCTCGCAAGCTACAGCTCTTCACAAACTGCTTCAGCGTAGGTCCCATGTGGGGTCACAAGTCCTGTCAGCAAACATGTTCCAGCATGGGATCCTCTTTCCATGGATCCACAGGTCCTGCCAGAAGCCTGCTTCAGTGTGGGCTTCCCATGAGGTCACTGCCTCCTTTGGCCATCCACCTGCTCCTACATGAGCTGGCAGTTCCACAGGCTGCAGGTGGATATCTGCTCCACTGTTAACCTCCATGGGCTGCAGGGGGACAACCTGCCTCACCATGTGCTTGATTTAGCAGCAATTCAAAGTTTATTAATAGTATAAGGTAAATCAAAATGTTGAATTGTAGCAGCACTTAATGAAAGGACTTGCACTGAAACAGTTTTGCAAAGTCAATAAAAATAATAGAAGTTTATTAAAGCAGCAGATATAACAGATTTGGAATTGCAGTTGATAAATGCACTAACTGCAATAGGCCTAATAACTGATATGTAATAGTAGTGCCAGCAAAAATAAAACTCTCCTGTGTATTTTCACTGTGTGGTGAGAGCGCAGTTCTTATCAAGAAGATGTCCCTGTCTTGGGTGGAGGAAGAGGAGTACAGCCCATCAGCCATCCTTGCTGAGTCTTCAGTCTTGTCCCCCTGGCCATGTATTACCCCTCCTGGCTTTTTATACCCTAACTCTTGTCTCTACATCTCAGGTGATGTTCAGTATGATTTAGGTGGAGAGCTGAGTAACACAGTCATGTATGTTTAGCATGTACTGCTTTTGGCTCATTAGCACATTGAGGTGTGTGAATTTTAATATTAATTTTGCAGTTCATTAGGCAAAGGTCTTCGCTTAAACACTGGGACCTTCAACGTTTTTTTGCTTTCTTCGCTTAACCAGAACAGGGCCATGTTCTCTCCACAGGACTCCCTCGTTCAGCCATTATTTATGCCAGCTCAAGGAATCACCACTCTTAGAGATAATAACATGGGGATCTTGTGCTCGCAAATATCTTATCCTTTCGTGCTGAATTCCCACACCCACACTCATCAAGGTAAATGTGTATAACCAAAAAACAGCAAAACTTTTTCACCAAAGACTGTTCACGAGAAGCAAGAACGTAACCGAAGTACCTAATGGGATTTTGGATTAAAACAAGGAAAACACTACATTTCTTAATTTGTTACCATAAAATGTGACATAGCTAGAAAATTTAATTAGAAGGTTTGGCAAGGGATTGGACAACCAAAAAAGGCTGTAAGTGGATACTAAAAGATCCTCTGACTTCTTTAACACTCCTGAATGCTTGGTGATTGCGAAAGGAACAGGCTGCTGGAATTGGCTAAGCTAATATGTTTTTTCTGCTCTCAGACAGTTCTAGGCTAGATGCACCATTACACTGACCACACAGGGTGTTTCTCAGGTTTTTACAGGACATTCTCATATTCTTGAATTTTACACAACCTTACAGATGCTACATAGCTTCTTTCCCATCCCCGTTCACGCCTCAGTGATGCACTATCCCTGCTACACCTAAATGAATACATAAATACTTTTTTTTTTGAGTGGGACTAGTGGATGATTTGCATGCCTGCTAAAGTAGACTGATTTCGAAGCAGAAAATCCTGATAGTTGAGGTGGTTGGATTGATGGATTCAACCTAGAATCAATTTTTGTTCAACTTAATACTCTGAATCAAAGAAGCAGTACTTTTGATTAAGAGTAAACTCACACACAGAAAAATTGTAAATCAAATTTTTCCTTTTTGGGAGGTTAACTGTTATTAAAGTTTACTGTACCATGAAATAAGACTGTACCTTCTTTCAAACCATTCTGGCAGCCCTTAATATGACGCAGAAGCTTATACATGGAAGTTTTTACTCCAGGAAGAGACCTCAGGAAAAGTGTTGCATGCTGTAACCCAAAAAAATGAAGTGAATCATCAAGATTACAGATGGGAAATGTTTAGGAAACCATTCAGTCTTTCATGCTGCTACTGCACACTCTTCACATAGAATTTTTAATGATTTTTTTTTTGCTTTGATTTCAAAGTTGCCTGATAAGAAAGTCGCATTTTTTTCTGTGAAACTGTTGCTCAGCTTACCAGAAAGATTACCACATGCATAGTTTAAAATTCCTGTTATCAATTTCTTGCTCCAAGTAACAATTCATTACAATTTGTAAGTCAGTCATATATTTTTCTTATACTTCTAACATCCTAACTTATACTGGGATAACATTCTTTCTAATGAGCTGTAGAAATGCTGTTCGGCAGACTACCACTTACAGAAGATGCTTTGACTATTCATACAGCAAAAGAGTACAGAACTGCTTGAAGGCAGTTGTTAGTGCAAAAGTCATACAAAAGTTGTTAGTTGCAAAGTCATTATACTGAAACTTCTGTGGGCAGTCACTTCCATCAAATAGGAGTGTCAACACTTTGTCCAGGAATAGGACTGAGGCCACTGATAGTCAGAGCTGTTGCAATCACAGAATCACAGAATCATCTGATTGGAAGAGACCTTTAAGATCACCGAGTCCACCGCTCACCCTGCACTGCCAGGGTCCCTAAACCATGTCCCTCAGCACCACATCCACATGTCTTTTAAACACTTCCAGGGATGGGGACTCCACCATATCCCTGGGCAGCCTGTTCCAATGCTTAATGACCCTCTGCGTAAAGAAATTTTTCCTGATAATCAACCTAAATTTCTCCTGATGCAACTTAACGCCATTCCCTCTCGTCCTGTCATTTGTTACATGGGAGAAGAGACCGACACCCACCTCCCTACAATCTCCTCTCAGGTAGTTATAGAGAGACATAAGGTCTTCTCTGAGCCTCCTCTTCTCCAGACTAAACAATCCCAGATCCCTCAGCCGCTCCTCATAAGTTCTCTAAATCCTTCACTAGTTTCGTTGCCCTTCTCTGAACTTGCTCCAGCACCTCAGCGTCCTTCTTGAAGTGAGGGGCCCAAAACTGGACATAGTACTCAAGGTGTGGCCTCACCAGCGCTGAGTACAGGGGGACAATCACTTCCCTCCTCCTGCTGGCCACACTATTTCTGATACAAGCCAGGATGCCATTGGCCTTCTTAGCCACCTGGGCACACTGCTGGCTCATGTTCAATCGGCTGTCGACCAGCACCCCCAGGTCCCTTTCTGCTGGGCAGCTTTCCAGCCACTCTTCCCCAAGCCTGTAGCATTGTAGGGGGTTGTTGTGACCCAAGTGCAGGACCCAGCACTTGGCCTTGTTGAACTTCGTACCACTGGCCTCAACCCATAGATCCAGCCTGTCCAGATCCCTCTGTAGAGCCTCTCGACCTTCAGGCAGATCAACACTACCTCCCAACTTGATGTCATCTGCAAACTTACTGAGGGTGCACTCAATCCCCTCATCCAGATCATTAATAAAGATGTGGAAGAGGATGGGCCCCAGTAATGAGCCATGAGGAGCACCACTGGTAACTGGCCTCCAGCTGGATTTAACTCATTCACCACCCCTCTCTGGGCCTGGCCATCCAGCCAGTTTTTGATCCAGGGAAGTGTCCACCCATCCAGGCCATAGGGAGCCAGTTTCTGCAGAAGAATGTTATGAGAAACGGTGTCAAAGGCCTTACTAAAGTCCAGGTAAACAACATCCACAGCTCTTCCCTCATCCACTAAACGGGTCACCTTGTCATAGAAGGAGATCAGGTTGGTCAAGCAAATCCATGTTGACTGGGCCTAATCACCTGACTATCCTGTACATGCCGCATGATGACACTCAGGATGATCTGCTCCATGACTTTCCCTGGCACTGAGGTCAGACTGACAGGCCTGTAGTTCCCTGGGTCCTCATTCCGGCCTTTCTTGTAGATCAGTGTCACATTTGCCAACCTCCAGTCAAATGGAGCTTCCCCTGTTCAGCCAGGACTGTTGGTAAATAATGGAAAGTGGCTTGGAGATGCGGAGGTTATGCAACTGGATCCCAAGGACATGCCACATACCTGACTCTTTCAAAAACAGTACCTGGAAGCCATGAGTGATAGGCAACATGATTAGGGGTCCTTCTGAGGAGTTCCTCTTTCCATTTATAGCTGATCCATACACTAGCATTAATTTTTCTCTGATATTTGTGAAATGTTAAATCTATTTTTAGTAACTCTAATAATTCTTCTGTGGTTTTGAGAATTTTGGTATATTTATAGGGTTTTTTTAATAGTGAGCTTCCTGAGAATGTCCACCTATTTGTTACCATAGAAAGTCTGAGTGTTTGTTTCAATTTTTCATGGAAGCCTTTGCAAAATTAGTTGAAGCCTTCAATTGTTTGTTACATTATATGTAATAGGTTGGTCATAAAAGCAGAAAAAGTTGACAATTCTGAAATTGGCACAATTAGAGTCCTCTTATATAAAGAAAAAAATCAGAAATATTCTAAAGTATTTTCAGAATAAGGAAGTAGAAAAAATAATCTTCCTAGGCCATGCTTTGTTTTTTCACTCTGCAGAGTAATGATGAATCTGTCCTTCCTCTCTCTTCCCCAGAAACATTTACATCATGTTATTTAAGTCTGGTATAGGAAAAGGTGCCATATAGTTTAGCTTTTTGAGATGTATGAAATAACATATTGAATAAATTATTATGTCCTCCTGAAACTCATATATAGAAGGGTGGTTACTAGAATTTTGTGTATATTACTGCAAAAATATCAGAAAAAATTAAGTATGGTAATACAAGAGAAGAATACTGATCAGTCTTAACCTCTACCTAAGGGAATGACAGAGAGAAGATCATAATAAGGCTAAACAAAAAATGCCACACTTGGGTCCTTAGGACAGAATCTAGAAAGCAAATATGTAACCTACCCTTTCTGCACAGAATATCTCCTATACCACCAGCAAGCCTGGATCGTGAAAATGTTTTAAAAAGTTGTGTACCTTATTTTTCTCTGTCATATTCCTTTTTCTCCATCACTGTTTCATTAAGGAAAAGAAAACCAAACCAAGCCAACCCACAAAAGTTGCATTTTTCATTATTTTCCACATCCTTTCTGTTTGGCCTTAAGCAAAAAGATGAAAATGCATACTTTAAAGTCTGTTTGGCCTCATTTTCAGCTATGGTGTTTAGAAAAGATTCAGAGCAATTTCAGAGCTGTTGGCTTGTTGGTAAATCAAATAACAGAAAGGTAGAAAAAAGCAGAGATCTATAGAACTATAAGGTCTAACTTGAGTTCTTTAAAAAATACTAGAGAAAATGCAGAGATGAACTATTTATGAGAGTCTGAAACTGACAAAAAGATGACAATAAGTTACTAGGTAACCTGGATTTCCCAAGATCAAAATGTGTGAACCATTCCAATTTCTGTTCTCAGGTGGTAGTAAACCCTCTGGATAAGGAAGAAGTAGGTAATATCTATCTTGACTGCATTAGCATTCTTATAAGGAAATCAAGGGTAGACTGTCTCAGTGAAACTACCGCTAAATGACACGTAACTCACCGGAAAAAAAATAGTAAAATATTATATTGATTCAGTGTGGGAAAAAACTTCACTGGAAGTGGTTTGGGTCCACTAACATTCTTCTTCATTATTCTTCAGCAATGACCTGGTTAATAGAATTTGGAGTATTGTGACTGAACTTGCAGATGGCATCAGTCTGGGGGAGAGATAGATGAAAGATCTAGTAATGGTCTGGAAAAGAAAGAAGATTCAGTTGAGTGAAGATGCATCCTCTTTGGCAGTTATAAACAAATACATGAAAATTTGGAACAACAGCACAGTAATCTGCAAAAAACGGATCCAGAGAATTCACATGGAATGGGATTCAGCAATGTACTGGTGCTGTGGAAAAAGAATTCTCCATGCTGAGATATTTGGTCAGCAGTTCTGCTTGTGCAAGAACGTAGTTGCCTGTCTTATGTCATAATGTGCCAGTAGGCTCCTGATAATCTGATCTTGGCTTGCTGACTTTTACTTCCCAGCTTCATCTCAGACCTGCCTTTTAAGTCTGCTGGCTGTCTGGTCTTCTCTCAGCTGTGGCAGACCCTTGTTACTAGCATTGGACCTGCTCAGCTCTTCTTCTTTGGGTACTGTGGGACTGTATTTCTTGACAGTGAGGTTGTGCCCTGCCCATTTTGTCATCATATCCACTTTATGAATAAGAAAAGTTGCTTAAAATGATTAAACTAAACCTAGCTGAACACAGTACTTTAAAATACAGGGATAAAATGCAGACTTGCCATACAGAATCACCATGTGACATGTCTGGAATATGTGTGGCCAACCACTACTGATCTCCCAAAGCCTGTTAATATTTATTGCTCTAAAGGATTTGTGCCTCTGTGTGGATCAGCATGTGTTCAGATTTTGATCATGAAACAGAGAAAAAAGTTATTATCCATAACGCATTATCCATAAAGCACTGGTGTTCAATAAGTAGTGACCAAACTGTTAGAAAACAGCTTGTTACTGTCAGAGAACTCAGTTTATCTGACAATTTGTTAATTTGCAAACATGCTAGATAATTTACATTCAGGTACACAGAGTTCATGCTAACCTATAATTTCAGTCTGATTCCACAATGGACTGCATTCATGAACTGGAAGTAACAATGCCCCCTCTAACTCTCCTGTGTAGGAGCACAACTGAAGCATATGCAGATAAAAGCAAATCTCCAAGGCTGAGCAGCACCTTCAAATATATCAGTGAAGGGAAATTACTGTGCCTGTGCCAAGAATTTCTGCCTTAGCATAGAGGTGACTGGGACAAATTGGGCAACAGTAATTGCTTAGTAAAAGCCTAGAAAAGGGCCAGAAAGTCTTGTGGATTCAGGCTCATATATGGTATGCTTCTAGCTCTGCAAGGTCTACCTGTGAGATCTGTCCGCTGAGAACTACCTGAACTAGAACTGATCTTAGAATAAATCCACCTTGGAGAAAAGTTACTATCTGTACCCTATATAAATCTCCTCTTGATGCCTCTGACAGGTACATCAGCTTGCCATCATTGTCACATTAGTGTTTATAGTAAACTACCTAATATGACTGAGCCAGAACTTCTGTGGTGTCAAGAATATTTAAAAATGTCCAAGTATTTGTTGAAAGTGAGTGAGTGGTAAGCAGAAGGTGGACTGACTGCTATTTAAGAGTCCTCTACAGAATAAATTGAGCTTAAACTATATATGCAAGTTTTTGCTGAAAAAATACTATTTCAGTCTTCTTGTCAGAAAATCATAATATAAAATTCAAAGCAAGTTGTAACAATGACTTTTCAGCGGACTGTAGAGCTTTTTGAGGAATATCCAATGAAATGGTTTTTTTTTCAGAAAATGCTGTCATGATGGGATAAAAACTAAATTTTGGCCTAGGAGATTTAGTTTTTTCACTTACTAATTATTTGAGAAAACTTTGCAAAAGATTTAAAACCATCAAAACACTTTACTTCAAACAAATGACAGAAAAGTGTAAATCTGTTGAAACTATTTTGCCTTAGAATATTTATCTATTCATTTCAGGAATGGAATATGTAGGTAAGAAACTGAAGTACAAACTCCCTAAATACTCATAATAGCACATTCTTACAACATGTTTTAACTTTCTTTTGGATTATGTCCACATAAGCACAAGTTTTGACTAGTCTCAGAGCTAGACTGGGAAATAAAATAACTGAATTTCTCACAGGAACAGAATACCATTTTTCATATTGCAGACGTAGTTAGATCAGGAAGTCTGCTTGTGAAAATGAGAGGTCTTCAGAGAACACAAAACCTTTCTTAAAGTCGCATGTACATCATTTCTCAGTCTCTTGATTTTGGAACATGGAGCTTTGAAAACTTTTAGAGAGTAATTCCATTATTCTAATCTAATTGCTGAAGTTTGAATTGACTTTACTGAGACTTATGGGTTTTGATTCTGAGTTTCAGAAACCATATACACAAGAAGGATATAACAGGGAAAATTGCATCTTCACTGTGTCTTTTATAGTTGGTACTGGTTACTTCAATACAACAGTCGCATGTATTTAGAGCAGATGATAACAATAAAACACTTTTGTGTTGTATTGTCTGAAGCAATAGAAGCATTTTTACCCTGTCTTTCACCCAAAGGTGATGATTTTTCCTTTTCATTACCCTTTCTCTATTATGTTCAATAACACTATTATTAGTTGCATATTTAAAAAAAATTCTACACTCTGTCTAATTTTTGCAGTGACTACAATTTTTATATTTGAAATTCTAGAGGACCCAAGCAAAAGTAGGATTTCATCGTGATAGGTGTTGAATGACAAAAACAATATCAATCACTCTATCTCAAAAAAAAAAATAAAAATTCTTGTATATTATTATCATATGCGGTGCAAATGAGGACAGATTAGCAACTCATTAGTATATAAGAAACTTAATGACAATGAAAATATTGTCCAGGTTTTAAATGAAATTATTAAGTTCTGACATTTGTTTCAGTCTGTTTCAGTTTTTCCCAGCTGTGATTTTAACAGGAACCATATAACTTTTTTTCCCAGAAGTAATATTTGTTCAATAAGAGTGTATGAATGCACATCAAATCCTGCTGGCACTGACAATAGCCTTTAATGTGAGGTTCCAGCTAATAGCTTCAGATGCACCTGACATCCAGAATATAAGGAGCCATGTAGTGAAATTGCCATAAATCACTGTGTGGCTGGACTATGTCAGAATGGATCACAATATAATGATCTCCCTGGAGAGTTTAAGTGTCACCATCTGACTAGTAAAAATCACTTTTGTCATGAGGCATTTGTCAGAAGGAATTGTGTGAAGAATGTAAATGCAACCCTTTTGAAAAAAAAAAAAAAAGATTAAATACTCTGCTGCTAAATTTCTATTATCTAAATTCATGAAGTGTCTTTTGAATGTCCATAGCAGAAAAGTAAACCAACAATTGCTCATTTCTCATAGGAAAGAGTATATTCTTATGCATTGTTGCTGAACCTGATTTGATGAGAAACTTTGTACAAAAAAATTATGTTTAATATTAAAATAATTGGGCCCTGAAACCACCACCCTTTGTTCTTCCACTTTTAGTGTAGTAACTTTAGATATATTTGTCCATGCTTCAATACTTTGATAATTAATTCAAAACACAGAAATAAAGGCATACATAAAGATCTTTATTTCCAATCTATAAAGTTATGATGAATGTTTATTTTTAGCTTATCGAACAAAAATATAATGTTGGCTTTTCTATATTCAGTGTCTGCACTTGGATGACAGTCACATAACCACGTACGACAGTTTTACAGACATCTGCCTGTAACTGTTACCATCATTGCATAACGTTTCAATTTTACTTATTATCACAATTTTTTATACTAGTTTTATGTCGTACTTCAGCAGATATTAACATCTTTTTACAAAGGCAAAAATGAGAGAGGTGCTTAAATTTTTAATAGCAACCAACAGGGAGGAAAATTTCAGCTGCGTGAGAACATTGCACAGCTGGTGTTTCGGATGGAGTAGAAACATAGCTTGAAGACACCTTTCTGTGTCTACTGATTTAGAAACCAGAGTGCATGTGTAGGGCACTTTTAATATGCATTGTCTTGTATTTATGCCTCAAACGCTTATTAAACCAGCCAGGGTTTCTAAAGCACAGTGTGTTTCAGCAATTTACCCTGATGGTCAGAGGTTCCTGTCATACCGCATCTAACTAGCTGTTCAAAAACTAAAAAATCTTCCAGATCAGGAGCTCTTCAGTCATACCCTAAGAACATGGTTCATATTTCCTTTGATTTGAAGACTAAGCTAAACTAGACCCAAGCAGGACTGAACTTTTAAAATGTTGTAATAATTTATTACTTTGGAAATGCACTTAATAAATGCTTTAAAAACAGAGTTAAGTTTATTTTTTAAAGCTATCACAGTACACTGTAGGAATACAGATTTGCTTGAACATCTTTGACCAAAGATTCCTCCTTTTTCTTCACATGGTGTAGATGGTTGATGAACTCAAGGTCAAACATGGGGCAACTCGATGTCACGCTACAATTTGTTCTCACGATACCTTTGTTACTGATGCATGGCATTCTTTTATAAATCCTTTTTAAAATGAAATGTGAAGTTCAGATCTTCAACCAGACTTGGTATCTAAGTTTTTAAGACATTGGAATTAATTACATTTAGCTCACTGAACCAAATCTTTGGTTTAAGTCTTTAGTGGCTTTTCATGCTGTAATTGTTAAATTATAATAAATTAGTCCAGTCCCTTTTGATCTTTGCTGGAACATTATTTTTGCAAGAATCTAAAAATCTTCAGAAACTTTTTAAACGCTTTGTTAATCGGAGCACAGAAAACTATACTCCTTATACTTTAACTAACTGATTTTTTTTTTTTACAAAAGTTACAGCAAAATTATCTAAAGTTTGAAACCTGGCATTTATATTTAGCGCTTGGATCCTAGCTCCACACACAATGATTGTTTTTTTAATTACTTCATATCAGTTAATTAATAAATATTGGATTTGAAAATAACTATTTTTCAGTGAAACAAAGAATATTTACTTGCAACCATTTATTGTGTATGTTTTAATATAAATGAGCTGTCATCAATGAACCATGTAAATTTCTTGCTGGATGATGGCTTCAAAAACTATAATACCATGGCCAATACACCCTAAGTGTAAAATGTAAATTCATATTTTGCCTTTGAATTTCTTTTTTTTTAAATTTTGTGCGTATGTAGCCCTCAAGAGGAAACATGGATGCTCAGCATTTCACAAGATTAGGTTTCTTATTAACTATAAGTTAACTGGTTCAAAAAATCAACACTGATAAGCTAATCACATCTGTCAGATCATATAATATCTGCTTTATAAGAGAATAAATTTGGACAATTTTTTTTTTTGTGGAAACACGGGATGTTTTCTTAGCATGATGCACAGAACACACTAAAAACAAGAAGGCTTTTATCAACAGTGTGCTTGCTGATACCTCAATAAAATTAGGAATAACTGCATAAAACCACTTGAAGAAATTATCATTCTATCAAATTCTCTTGAAGACATTGTAGTATGAATGATTTATTATTGTATGGCTTTATCTTACAGTTCTTTTGTTCCATTTAAAATTGCTTTGTATATGAAACAAACTGTCAAAAAATTGGAATATTTTACTCTATCCTAAATAAAATTCTGAAATATAAGTAAAGAACAGAAAAGTACTTAGAAAAAATTGTCTCTCGCTCTTCTGTTTTCTCAGGCTAAATGTGATAATATAGTTTTTGTGTCTTCTGTTTCTCTATTTTTCGTTAGGTTTTACTGGTCAGTTTTGTGAAGCTGAGGTTGCTGCCTGCCTGTCACAACCGTGTGGAGCTTCCAGCATCTGTAAAGATATACTGGGTGGCTATCTTTGTTTCTGTGCACCTGGTTTTATAGGTAGGTTCAAAGGAGTGTTGTTTAACATCTGTTTAAGTCACTAAGACCCAAAGCACAGAAAAGAAGGTTATTCAAAAGTGCAATAAATACAATTTAGCATTGTGCCTCTGATTCAGGCAGAAGCAGCTTTTGTTTTCTGGCACACAAAAGTACTTGACTGTAAGAGTATTCAGTTGTAAAAAATACTGACTACAAGGGAATATTTCCACTCCAATAACTCTTACTTTATGTTATTTTAGACAGTGTGTTGGTCTTACACTGATGTGGTTGCAACTCCCAACCATATGCAAGTTGGCCTTAATTTATCTGCTTTGTGCTTCCTGTAAAAATAAGGCTGCAGTAACTAAGGCCTCAACTGCCAGATACACATCCAAGATCCCGGGCAAGTTTAACCACTCAGGCTTAAACCTACCCTGCAGGTCACTGTCATTAGTACAGAGTCTGACCAGATCAAAATTAGTTCAGTTATGTCAGCATACTGTCATGGTAATTCCAGCTTACAGTGTAAGGAAAAAAAAAAAAATTCCCTGATTGGCAGATCAGCTCAGCAGCCCAGATCCATCCTGTCTGACTGCAGGGAATTTAACGAGGCTCCTAAAGCAGAAATGGGATGACTCTAGAATCTCTCTTGAAAGTCAAGGATGACACAGCCAACCAGAGGAATTAAAAGCTTGAGCAGACTCCATACCTTTTAAATTCTTGCCCTACATCCTAATGTAGGCATCTATTTAGATGAAACCATCTGTAATTTAAAAGCTGTAGTATTTGTTCTGTCATAAAATGAAGTACTGTATTGTATTTCTATGGTTGGTTTATTTTCTTATTATTATCAAAATATAAAGTAAAATTGCTTGATCTTACTTGTGATAATTCTTGGTAAGGTCTTATTTTATTGAAATATTTATTTAAATACTTATATCTACATAATAGTAGATTAATATTTTTAGTTTATACTTTTTCTGTGGCCAACAAAGCCCTCAAAATCCCTTTGAAACAATCAGAAACTTTTAACCTACCTTGTAGGCATAAGTAATAATAAATTTGAGGCCATTATCATGTTAGGACAATTCATATAAAAAAATGTAAATACTTACTGAGCTTTGTACTACCTCAAAGGCCAGAAGAAATATTAGGAACATCATTCTCAAGTAGAAATCAACAATTTTTCTACCAATATATTTAAAAACATATAACAATTTCGAACTTCTTGGTTATTAGTTTCAAAAAGAACATTATTAAATTATTTGACTGTAATGGAAACTCTTCTCAATATTTCCCATAGAGATCTTCATAATAAATCCAGAAATTAATAAATTACTGAAAAATGATATTATAGAAAAAGACTGTGATATTTTAATATTTCATCCTGTAAACCATACTTTCCTTTTTGTGACATTTCAGGAAAACTCAAGACTTTACTGCCCTTAAAATATGAAAAGATAGAAATTTTTGAGTACGTCTGTAAACTATAAAATTCCCATCAGATCTTTGTGGACTGTTATATATTATATATACATCACACTTTTGCCTTCAATCAACAAGAAATTAACCCCCAAAGACAGCTTATGACTCATTGTTAAAATTTCCCTGTACCTAACCTCAATTACTTCATTTTGTTGTTGCTGCTTGCACTGGTGACTCACCAGTGACATGCTCCTAATGAAAGGAATCTTTCACTTGTTTCCAGGTAATAACTGTGAGATTGAAGTGGATGAGTGTCTTAGCGACCCTTGTCGCAATGGAGCTACTTGTGTTGATCATCCGAATGCCTTCAGTTGCATCTGTCAGGATGGATTTCAAGGTATTGAAAAATCCATAAAACTATGGCATGGTAAATCTGCTTTGAGTCTTACCTGAATTTTTTAACATATTGCTTGTGATGCATGTGTGCTTTTTTTAGTGTCATCTGAAGTTATAAACACGTATTCAGCTTGAGTGCACCTTGACTAAAGTTACCTACTTTGTTTTCATGACAGCATGGAACTAAGTGTTTTCTGCTGTTGAAAAATGGATCAGTGGGGTTCATTGAAATTTTGCAAACAGCACACACTGTTTTCTGTAAGTTTTTTAACTGTTGGCGGATGAAATGTAATAAAGTCAGAGAAAAAACCTGTGTAGAAAAGGTTTTGTTCTTGGCATTATTTCTACGATTTATATGAAAAATGTAATCACTTTGATAACTGGATGCATTATTATCTGCAGCTATTCTTTGCTTTCGACTCAAGTTAGGAATTTAAAGTGCATCAGTTCTCTTTTTAGTGCATCTTTTTTAAACATCATGGATTTTTAATCATTGAAATGCAAAGCATTCTATAATTCAAATGTCACAGGGCAAAAATATTACATTTCTACTGCTAGTTATATTCAGAAAAACTATCACTTGCATTTTTACATCTTAAAAGTCTTTGAACTTTCCAAACCTCACAACTGATGTAGTCTTTCATGTATTCTTCAAATGATAAAAAATTAAGTTCACTCAGAAATATTAGCAATAGAGTATTTTTATAATACAAGTAGCTATGTTTCTTATGTTAGCTATAGTCTAAACTGGTATAAATTGTGTTCTTGTCCTGATCAGATTTCTTTATCTATTTTCTGGGAGTACATCTATTGCCTTATCATGAAAAGCATAAACATTAAAAATATCAACACGCTGTCATAGATGCCCAAATTTTTTGGTATAATAAGGGTGTCAAATAGATTCCAGTATGTGAGCTATATTCAGTTAAAATGAATGTTGGCATTTAACTATATGTGCTATGCAGTAACTTCTCTCCCCTCTGCCTGACTTTATATTTATAGGCACCACTTGTGAAGCAAACATAAATGAATGCCAGCCTTCTCCTTGTCTTCATAATGCATCATGTGCAGACCTTGTTGGTGGCTATGAATGCATTTGTCCACCTGGCTTCACTGGTAAGTTGCATTCATAATAAATCTTGTTTGCCACATGGAGGTAGTCCACAAAGCACCCATTAAGATATCATGGACTAATTTGCTTGTGTTTCCTTCTCATTTCTCTTTATCTCCCCTAGTCTGATGTTTCATTTGCATTCCAACAAACTGGAACACTGACTCCATCTGTAAACTAAATAGCACAAGATAAATTAGTCTGCATTTAAAAGGGCCTTCAAAGCTTCCACAGATAGGGAAGATTAGTTACCATTTAGCAACTCAGAAATAAGTTGTTATGTATTTATGGTGATAGGAATGAACTGGATGCTAACATTAGTATGTGTGGCTCTTTATTTGGCTGATTTATACTCCTTCCTCCTCACAGGTTGCTTGAGATTCTTGTGGTGCAAATGAATTAGAAATTGGCACCTGACTGTCTTACTAAATGTTCAAATCTTTCATCTTTTCAAAGGTGCAAGATGTGAAACAGATATAGATGAGTGTGCTTCATTTCCCTGCAAGAATGGAGCCACCTGCATTGACCAGCCTGGTAATTACTTCTGCCAATGTGTGGCTCCATTTAGAGGTAATGAACACCAAGGGAGAGGGGAAAGCAAACATAATTAACTTTAGAAAACATTTCTGTCAATTGTCTGAACCCATTTCACTCTTTCTACGGCATTATCAGTTTTTTTAAGCTTTTAAAGTGACCGGCCAATTATGCCTTAGGCTGCAAGTAATAGAAAGTAAACTCTGTTCATACATCCTCTAGGAATGTTTATTTATTAATCAAAATGAATACTTTAAAATCAGTTTAACAGAGTAAGATTATTTATAAAATGAGAGGCATATGTCCATTAAGCTGCCATCACAAAGACTGGTTGCTTTTCTACATATTTTCCCTTTGGTTTGATTGTCATGGCAGTCTCTAAATTATTTTTTCATTCTCAGAAAACAATTTATAATTATCTTGGAATCCATAAATTGTATGTGATTATTTCTCATGATGCTTTTAAACAAAATATGCTTAAAATACAAGCTTTATTGTGAACTTTTTAGTAAAAATTTCGGAGGGTTAATTTTAAACACTTACTGCTGAAATAATTATAAATAATAAACTGTGTGGTGTTCTTGAGCAAATCTAGTTTAAGTGATAATCTGAATTTAAGGCACTTGTTGATTTATAAATTAAATATAAACACATTTTTCCTCCTGCAGTTCAATATAATGATCCATACTTAGGATTCCAGAATAATCATTAAAAGGCAATTTTCTTGGTGTGTTGAGACAGCAGGGCTTTTCCCCTTTAGGGGGGATGGTTGTATTAAATTCATCATTCATGAGAAAAGATTGAGCTCGAATGTTTGCTCTTATCATTTTAGTTAATGGTCAAAATTTAGTTTGTCACTTTTATTAGTTTTAATTTATGTTCTGCTGAATAAAATCTAGTATAATAACAAGAAAATGAACACTGCAGTTATCAGAATTGTCTCTGCTCAGAAATATGTAAAATTTTCATTTTCAATACAGGGTTAGAAATAATGATCTCTTAAGCATTTGTTTCACAAGGAGCCAGATTTTCAGAAGACTTTGATATTCATTTAGTACTTAAGTAACTGATTAAAATTTCAGAAAGTCAGCATTTCTGTAGTCATTCTTCAAGAAGCTAGTAGTGTCTAATTCTCTCAATGGAAAAGTTAAACCTTGCTGGCAAGATTCATAAATGGTAACTGAAATCTTTTGAAAACATAATATTCTTGGTACAGGATGTCTAGAATCCATAGGATTCTTGTTGAAATAAAAGATTTTTTGAGACTGTACTTTGCAAGTTTACTCAGCACCTTTCAAAATCAAATTCTTACACAGATGTTACCTAGATTTATGATGGTATAAATAGATGCAGAATTAGTTTCATATGAAAACCCTATCTCTGTCTCCCAACATCTGTGTATTTAATATTAAACTGCTGTAAATGTAGCCTTTAATAATCACAGGAAGCCAACACAATGGGTAATTAAACTGTGTTTTCTAATTGTGTGCAAATATTCAGGTTACTGTAACAAATACCTCTGCATGCACTAATTACAGATTACAGAAATGCTTTATTAAGAAAGTAAATACATTATATTAATGATAGAAGTTGTATTGGAATATGTGTTTTATTTTTGGAACATTTCCACAGATTTTATTTCTTCTTCTGTTTCTCTCAGTGGAAAAGCACAAATGGTGTCTTATGAATGCTGTCATATACTTGGAAAGCAATCTGAATTTGTATTTCCATGATACATTGTAATGGTTTGATTGTCCCTCCACAAAATCTGACCTGAAGGGTGTGCACCACTGTTAGGATCATATAATATACCAGTGGATCAAGCTGTGTCATTGCAGACTTCCATAGTATACGAGGGCCACTCCGAAAGTAACGCCTCCTATTTTATTTTGTTGACCCGCAACGTCAGAGGCGGATGTTGGTGGTCTGGCAGTAGAGGTTGAACCTTTCCGCCAATAACCCATTAAATTTTGTTGCCATGTGACAGATGGCAGCAGAGGGGCAATCTAACAACATGGCGTATTATTTTATGATCATAGTTTCTTGTATTTTTCGTATGTGTTTTGGTTTCGGGTTTTTTTTTTTTTTTTTTTTTTTTTTTGAAAGCATAGATTTGTCTACTTTGACCAAATATTTTAACTCGTTCCACTGGCTTCCATAGAACACTGGAAGACATGCAGAGCTTTTAAGAACAATGATGCTTGGGCAGTGGTAAACGGCCAACAGTCCAGGCTTTGCAAATTAACTGTACAAGCCTGATCTGTGAATGATACTTTATTTTCCCTGTGGGCACAAACATTTTAGAAAATCCAATTACCATGGTAAAGTCAGTGCGTGGAGAGCACTGTAGAAGCAGCACATCTTCTGAGGCTGTTGCTGTAACCCTAACAGTGATGAAACTGATGCATTCCTCTCCATTACTGTTCCCCTGACAGAAGGTCTTCCCACAGGTAGTGCAGATCACTGGTCTTTCTATATATTCTAGTATTTCATTGGAGTTACTGCATGGCAATTGCTACCTTTGACTTTTCCCAAGTGTTCAGGTGAACAGCTTGAGGGTACTAGCAGTCCATCTACACATAATTCAAAAGAAAATTGAAGAAATTTGTAAGGCTTCCAGATATGAAATAACATCCTTGTCAACTTCTAATACTGTTCTAGTTACTAAATATAATAACTGAAGTGTTTTAGTCCTATTTCAGACAAGTACGTTGTCCTGTGGAGGAGAAAATTGAATTTCTATTTTCCAAAATCATAGAGCTTTACCTGTAGTTCTGATAAGGTATAAAATAATGAACTTCAAAGTTCTTATAGTTTCATATCATAACACTTTTGACCTTGGTTTGGAGAAGCTCTAGATTTGATTAAAGAAAAATAAAAATCCATACCAGATTATGTGATTACTGAAGAAGTTCCTGTGTAAACCCACACAGAAATCCTAAAACTTACTGAACCTCAGCAATCATGTGTTGTAACTAAGGTCAAATGGAGGCAATGGAGCATATTTATACAATGTGCTTTTGCCATTTGTAATAGTTATCTATGCCACAAATACTGTATGTGCATGTGAATATATTCTAACTACCCAAATATGACAGTCCTCATTTTACAGTCCAAGTCTCTGTTTCTGTCTGCTTTCACTTGTGTTCTATCATTGACTTGTATAGCACAAATTACTATTACACCTCACACTTAAATGCTGAAGTGTTATCTGCCATGCTGCCACTTATACATACTGTAGTATAAGGTTCTTTTCATACAAGGTTTAACCAAAGTACGTATCTGGTATAGTTACTTCTGCTTGGTTCTCATGTATTAGTCCCAGAAAACCTGCTAATATTTTAGAAATGTCTCCCTCTTCCACCTCTTTTCTTTTATCTGATGTACAACACTGATAGTCAAGTATATTGGATATTTTTTTATCAGAGGACATTCTGAAGTTGTTTCTGAACAACAGAGAAAGGGGATCGGATGATTTTCTTTGCATTCCCTACTGGCAAAGTAACTATTGGAACTGGGAGCAGGAAGGAAGGTAAACTCAATTTTGGTGCAGGGCAAATCAAAGATTTTAGCATTGGCAACCAGAGACAAACATCTCAGAAGTATATTCAGCTACAGTTCTGGCCAATACATTATCACTGATAGTCTTTGGCAGTAACTGATCTATTACAGTGTTAAGCAGGCCTCTCAGCCCCCTTATGACTTTGATTCCATTATAATATCCTAGCTGGAGAGTTATTATAATAACTTTTCTATTATGATATTGATTCCACAATTGTAGCCTTTCTATAATAGAATCAGAGTTATTATGGAATTGATATTAAGTGCTTTAGAAGAGAGCAGAGTGTGTGAGAAACATATTATGAGACTGCATCTCATTTAGGGTTCCTAACAGTTTCATGGAAGGTAAAGTGAAAGCTCCCATGTCTCTATCAGGAAATACTGTCTTGTTCCATTAAAAAATCACACACAGTTCAAGAACAGCACTATTAGTGAATTTTATAGTCCCCATTGTTATATTTTATCTCTATAGAAAAAATGTATATCTGTTTTATCTATATTTATATCCATGTTCTTCCTTCAATGTGGAATTATGTTAAAAGTACACCTGAAAGTATTTATTTAAAGGGAATAACAGGAAGAAGAATTTTATAATGATCATATTTTGAAATCAACACACCCTTTAATTTTCAATGAAAGAGGGAAGGGCTCCTCATTCTTTTATGCTAAGGAATAAAAAAATAGTTTTCCAAACCTCAAACCTATCATATTATTCAGTCCTTTGCTAGTCTCCATTATAATTTAGAAAAAGTATATTTTTTGTCTTAAGCTATTTATTTTAAGTCTGAAACATACCCATCATATTCTTCTATCCACACCAGCAGAATCAGAACTGTCTTCTTTGATTGCTGCAGTTTTATTAGTTTTTCCTTAGTTTTAAGACTTCATATAATTTACAGATGAGGAGCACATCACTTTACAGATTTTACCTGGCTCTTTCTCAGTTCTATGAAGGAAAAGGGAGGAACGCTTGCAGTTCATTCACTTGTTCAAAGATATTTTAGTAGAAGAGGTGTTCAAATGCTCCGCTAATAAACACTGGTTTACTATTTCTTAGTAAAACTGGCCTTCTACATGGTGGATAAGTCTTTCTTACACTTTTGAGTTGTTCTAGCATTACATATCTACTTTCAAGGTACCTCACAGTGCTTCACCCCAATCATTAGCCATATTGGTGTTTTTAGTGTTTTGTAAGAACCTTGCAGTATATTAAAACATTCTAACAGCCAGGTTCATAGAAATAAATGCAAGTTTATTGTTCACAGCTTCGAAGTGCCAGCTTTTTTATGTATTACACAGCCACATCAATGAGGTTAATCCTAACTATTAGACATCAGTCCTTGCCGAGGGTAAAACAAAGTGAGACTGTCCGTGTATCAGGCATGCTACTTTCCAGCATTCTTAGCATGCAAAAGGAGAATGATCCCACTACAATTTCTAGACCAGCCCATTTTTACAGAAAATAAGACTTATAAGGCTGCTTTATTCTTACATGGCATTGAAAGCAAAGAACATATTTTGCACTCCCACAGCAGAACCTCAAATTTTCCCCATTTTCTGCACTGATATTTAAGGAAAAATTGAGCCAAATTACTTTAACAACATTCCTGTGACCGATGGACTCTGCCAGAATTCTGCTATTCCCAAAGAATGCTCAGGAAAGAAGAAAGCATTATAGTGTCTCTTCAGGTAGGGATAGTATATTTGATATGTGATATCCCTGCTAAGAGTTGACATGACTATATTTTCTTTTCTTTAAAAAACCAAAACTCTTTAGTAACGTGTTTTTAGTGGATGGAGCAAAGAAGTATATCCTTTGATCCAAATTATTATGCGACTTATTTTAAAAAATGCACTGTATGTTTGGCCTAGATATTTCTAATAGGTATGACCTTTTAATCAAATATATGTAATTGGAGAGGAAAATTGAAATTCAGTTCTGAGGAAATCTCTGCTTATTTGTTGCAGCCTTAATGACACATGTCTCCAAATGTGTTCCAATTAAGATTAAAGCAAAAATCGTAATGGGCCATTAACCATGTTGCAAAAGAAAGTAAACTAGTGAGAAAGGCAACTCAGCAGAAAAAAAAATATGCTTAAATCTCTTAAAAAGCAAGAGTAATAATGGAGTTTTCAGCATAGGACACTCTATTATGGGAACAGCTAATTACAAAACACATAATAAGTAAGAAATGTAAGTGCTCATGAAGGCAAAAAAATAGAGTCAAGATAATGAAGCAATTACTTTTTCAGTGCTCATAGACTAAATCTCAGTCTTTCCTGTGCCAAGACCCATGCACAAAGGCAGTTTTGCAAGACCTGTGGCTCTTTCCAGCATATCTCTGTGTTAGACCATAAAAGAGTATGTCCTGTTCAACATCAGTTTATATCTGGTTTCCCCTCTCTATTGACACTTAACAGCCAAATAAAATTTTATTTAGGGGAAAAACCAAACTGGTGCATAGAGCTATGAAGGGCACTTTGCATCACATAGGACCTTTTTTGGACAGAGAAGCTGAGTGGCCATGTAGTGGCCTTGGCAGCTTTCTTCTTATATTTTCTCGAAAAAGAGTGAAGCAGGCTTTTATCTTGAAAGGTAAAATGCACAAATGCTACAAAGGCTATAAATTTGATGTGAAAGAAAAAACTTGCTATATTTTTATACTGCTAGGGTAATACTTGTCTTAGTTTCAAGTAACATCAGTATATGCATGCTTCTTCAGGTGTTTTTTTCTTCCTATCGACTTCCAGGGCGCTTCTTGTTTTGTATTTACTTTTACTAGCTTTTAATCATCTCAGCTGTGGAGGCATTTTGTTTTCTTATGCCACAAAGTAGATCGAGGTAAGCAGCCAGTTTATAAAATAATGGCAATCTTAGAGGTACACCTGAACTTTTCAAAGTTATAGAAAATTACAATTTTGAACTTTTAATAGAGGCAATTTCAAATTTAGCAATAAGAAGTTTAATCTTTTGAGTTGCAGGGACTTCAAGTTTTAGACACTTAACTTATCGCTCATTAATGTTCCTGGTATTTTTTGGTAAGTTTATGAAAGCCTTTGAGGGTGGGAGCTATTGAGCTGTATAAAGTTTATGAAAGCCAAAACACACATTTCTCTCAAGTGATCAATTTTTTTTATTATTATTAATTGAAATCATTGCATCCGCTAAAAACATAAAGTTGCATATAGATTGGGACCAGGGATTTGTGGGGGTGGGCGTTGTTTTTATGTAGTCTTAACAGTACCTTTGTACTTTGGATTGTCTCCCATAAATAAACATAATTTTCCTTTTATTAAATGGTATTCAATTTACTTAATTTGCCTTGGAAAACAATGTTGATTCATTATAATGTTGGAAGTGTTACAGAAAGATTGAAACTTAATGCTGTTGCCGTGATGTTATGATGATAAGGAAAAAAAACCTTAAAACACAGAAAAAACTTAAAACACAGAAAGTATCTAAGAAAACATATTTATCATGGAAGATTCACATCAGCCATTTGGCTTTTACTTCATATACGAAATTAGTTTAGTGTCATTTTGACAAAATGTTCTCTTTGAGCTTATAAACTAAACAATGTAAGTTTAAATAGAAACATTCCTGAGTTAACACAAACTTTTGAAAATGTTCACGTTTTCATGCAGGCCATATAAAATTAGTCTGTTGTAGATTTCCTCCCTATTCTTTTCTTACTGACATCCTTCAAGCTGGTGTAATTTTCTCATTTCGTGGAAGCAAGATGCTATTAACTTCATCCATATGATACATACTCTGTTTCATCCAGTTTAGAACAATGGTGAATAGACTCCACGCAAGGCTACTGAAATCCAATATACCAGTGTCATAACGTTATTGGACTTGAATCCCAATAAAATAAAATAAAAACCAATCTTTTAGTTAGCCAGTGTCTAAAGATCAGATACAAAGATCAGATCAGCATCACAGTTTCTGTCGGAGCAGCTAGTAGACACTCACTTGTGTGACACTTCACAGCACAGCTGCTTCCTCTGACCTGTCTGGTGCCCAAGGTGTTAATGTGTGATTGGTCTTCCTCTCTTATCCAAACCCCTACAGAGAACACTTGGCAATGGTGGCACTTGGTCTGTCTTGAGAGCTTTCTGTCCTCACAAGTGCATATTTAACACCAGTACCAAACTACTTGGAATTATCAAGGAAATTACCATCCAAATGACACATTTCTTCTAGTACTAGCCATAGACAGTTCCTTTCCACTATATTGTCATAACCGTGACAGCAGTTTGCAATCAGATATATTGTGTCATTGATTCAATACGTACTTTTATGGCAAAACGCTGACTTTGAAAGCTATTGTCAGATTTAATTCCTTAAATTATTAGTAGCATTTTTTTTTATTGACTTATTATCCAAAAAACAACAATATTGAAGAGATACCCTTTCTGATTAAAAGAGAATTCTGTAGTGCACATCAGAATGTTTCATGTACAAAATTTATGCTGAGCAAATAAAACAAACAAACCAGTGTCAATAGTTTCACATAAAGAAATGAAAACTTATCTCATGTAATTTATTTTCTGTGTCATTTATATAAATTATGCATTTATATAAATTCAGCATTCACTTATGATATTTAGAGATTCTACTGTAGAATTATTATAAGCAAACATAGAAAAGAGAATTGATTAATATTAGCAAATGACATTTCTGAATATGCAATAAAAAAAATGAAAAGAGGATTTTCTAAATAAATGTATTTATTTATTTGATATATATAGACATATATTGTGTACTAACAGAAGAGCATAGTATATGCTGAGTATATGCTTCTATATAAAGAGAGAGAAGTATAATATTTAATCCAATACATTGTGCCACTGAGAAGGAATTTGTCCTTCAACCGTCTAACTTAATTATTTGTGCATATTTGGGGGGGATTGGTTCAGGTTTATTCTACTAGAGATGCCTTTAATTGTTTAGTAATGTAAAGGAAATCTATTCTTGTAATCAAGAAAATATAGCCAAAGATTAAACAAGCAAAAAGGTTAAACTTGTCTAATGTAAATAAGCATTGTTGGAAAGATGTGCTGAACTTTATTGATGAACTTCTGTGTTTGATTCTCTCACACTTGATCTGTTGGGTGTAACTTCTTTCTCTGTTTTGATAGCTAACTATATTTAGTGAATATTACCTTTTTACTCTGATGGCCAGTTTAAAAATCGTGATGGGTCTGTGGGAGTTTATAAACTCTTTTCCTAGCATAGAATTCTTTTCTGTCAATAATCACAGACTTAACTATTTCAGAATCCTACTAGATCAAGTGAGAACTTTCTTATATTTAGTAATTATAGATGTATTCAAATTAATCAGCTACAGTTAAACATTTCGTATTTATGAATTTGCACAAAAAATCTCAAACAAATATTTTACAAAAGAAAAGGCAGAAATACATGAATTCTGTATTCTGATTAATCTACTTTAAACAAAGATACTTTTCACCTATAACCTATTTGCTGCTTAATTATCCAAACAGCTTTAATCATATATTTACAGCTTTGTAAAAAAAATACTGTTATGAGAGCAACAGCAGCCTGGCATTCATTGTACAAACATGTAACCACCATTTCCTATTACTATCCAACCTGAACCTTTGTGTAGATATACATTTTTTTTTTTTAAAATCTACTTTAGATCAGCCAACTTTCTCTTCCTGTTTTCTTGCTACTTATATTGATTAGCATTATTAATCAATTATTTAATAATGAATGATTTTCGGAATTGTATTAAATAATATAAACAGTTGTGATCCTCTAAGTGAGGGAATAGGTTTTTAAATTATTAATTCTCAGCACTGATGGTTAAAAATTAATTGATTCAGGGAAACGGACTGAGTGGGTAGAAGACAGTCTTATTATTTTCTCATCTTGTCTTCCCAATCTTCCAGTTTGAATATGAATGAAGTCTTTGACACTGCTGCTGTAACAGAAAGAGATTTTTCCATGCAGTGATATGCAGGAAAGCTGGGTGGGAGGAAAAAGACGTGGAATTTCTAATTGAAGAGTGGTAAAAGTTGTTTGAAAGAAGGCACTGAAAAATTTGTTTAGAATACTACTAGCAATTAATATTATACCACAGGTTTTGGCCTCATTTCTTATTTAGGATTGTTAACCCAGGTCATCAACTTTATGACCAGATTTTAATTTACGATTCTTTATAAATGTCAGGATAATGTTAATATATTTCACTTTGTGCTGTTTTACTTTATTATCACTAGAACAAAAGCAGTCATTTATGTTTCCCCTAATTCCTTAAAGAAGAAGGAAAAGTCTTTTTTGTCAGGGAAAAAATTTGGTGTAATTTTAAATCAGTACGAACTTCACTGGAATTCATACTCTTTGGGTGAGCCACCTTGAGAAACAATCTGAAGAGGAGGTATAAACCCATACTCCTGCTTGCAGAAACAGCATGGGAGGAAGGTGCATGAGCTCCTTCTGAGCCAGACATGTGTCCTGGTTGAATTGCCATGCTGCCAGGGAAAGGAGCTGGGGAGGAAGAACAGGCTATGACAAACAGGGATGACAAAATGGAAGATTAAGAGGTTTTTCTTAGAGACCCTGAAGGGAAAAAGGTTTGATGCCCACAGGAGCAGGATCGAAGGAGGGGAGAAGCATAGGTAGAGGATACACTCAGGCATGAGGAGACAGAAGGACTGCAATTGTGGAGGCTGGAAAATGGTTACTTCTGTCTGTTTGAAGGAGACTGTCTTCTACAGAGGTTCACTTATGCAATAAGTATCGGGCTGGACAGCTGAGGAAGAGCCAGTTTTATCCAGAGGCATGCAAGCCTGTCTGAGTGTGATACATACACTCTCACCAATACCACCAAAATTAAGCAATGGTTAATAGTAGATAAATGCTTCCTCTCTGAGGGACAGTGTCACCCACCTGTTGACCAGATCTGATCTCTAAGGAGGTTGGTTTATCTGCATGACAGAGGTCTGGATTCAGGATGCAGGAAAGAGGTTGTCAAATCTTGTCTGATCCCCCAATTACTACTTTTTGCTGCTTGTCCACGCAGGCACCAGTGCTAGTGCCAGCAGAGACCCTGTGCGTATCAGAAGTGACTAGTGGACACTAGCGGCAAGGGAAAAGGCTGTGGGGGCCCAGCCAGAGTTTTTCACAGCACTGCTGGTAGAAATAGAAACATCTTGGGTATTAATATCTGATTAGTAGTACCGGAAAGACTTCCTCTTTCATTACCATTGGGGCCCTCTTTGATCTATGAAGTCTGATGGGGAAAGATGGAATCAACTGAGAAAAAGAGGAGAGAGCATCTTTGCCAACAGGATTGCTAACTCCATGAAGAGAGTCTTAAAATACATTAATCAGGGAATGCAGAGAAAAACCCAAAGGGAAGTGGGGGTACACAGAACTGGAAAGGATTGCCTGTGGAAACCATGATCAGGGAAGCCTTCACACTTCCTTGGTGTGCAACTGGGGGCACATCTCAGGTGCCTACACACAATGTACACAGCAAAGGAAAGACAGAAGGAGTAAGATGTCTACATGCTTTCTCAGAACTACAGCCTGCTATTGGAAGAACAACACAGAGTGAGATAGCTCACAGTTGCCTGTATCTGGAAATACAGGCAGGGAAGATGTGGAGACCGGGCTGAACTTCGTGCAAAGCAGTGTATTGACTGTATGGAGCTTTGCTATGGACTGGGTGGTGGCGATGCACTGCTCAAGCTGATGGGGCATGATGAGAAGAGAATCACTTAAAGAAATGTTGCGGTTGGTGTCTGCTATGGAGAACTTAGAACAGAAAAGTTTATGAAGTCATCTTTAGGAAATGGCAAAAAGACTTATAAACACAGACCCTGGTTCTCACTGGGATATTACTACCCTGACTTTTGCTAGAAAGACAATATGGAAAGACACAAGTAATCCAGGAGAGTTTTGGACCATGTTGAGCACGTTTTTTTGAACCAGTTGCAGAGTGAGACAACAAGGGTAGATACTTGTCCGGATTCTCTATTTGTTTGGGAAGTAAAGGTCAAAAAAGAGCTTTGGCAACAGTGGCAGTGAGAGGATGGAATTTATAGTCCTAAAAGAAACCAGAAATTCAACTAGCAGAATAATGATTTTGAACTTCAGTGAGCTGGCTTTGTTTTGCTCAGGGATCCGCTTGGCAAAATCCCATTAGAGACTGCACTGAAGGGAAAACTGATTTATCTTGGGCTCACTGATTTATCTTGCGCTCACTGATTTATCTTGAAGGACAGTTTCCTCAAAGCACAGTTCTTTCCAGATGTACAGGAACTCAAGCAGAAGTGGCAGAAAAAAATGGACAGATGGAGAACTCCTAACTGCACTTAAAGAGAAAAGGAAGTGCACAAAAGGTACATGTAGTGGCGAGCTACATATCCAGAAGGCACCTAGTCACACAGGAACAGAATTAGGAAAGCTAAAGGGCAGCTGGAGTTAAAACTATTCAGGCAGCCAAAGTGCAACAAGAAAGATTTCTATAGGTCTACCAGTAACAAAGAATGATGGAGAAAAATGAGATCACATTGCTGAATTGACAAAGGACATGGAAAAGTCTGAGATACTCAACGTCTCCTTCACGCTGTTTTTTCACCACTGGGGAGCTGGGCTTGTTCAGCCTGGAGAAGAGCGTTTCAGGGGGACATAACTTATTTAATATGAGCTAATAGAGAATACTGTTCAGACTCCTTTTCTCAGAGCACACAGTGAAAGACATCTATCCAAGCATTCATAAACCACCCCCACCACCACCCCCCAACACCCTTATCATCACTGTCATGATCCACTGTGATAGTGGATCGAGGAAGTTCCATGTTTTTACCCCGAGCGAGGTTAAGATGTAAACGAGAACCTAGGTTGGTTCCAACCTGTAAACTTTTTCTTTATTGAAGTGAAAAAGATAATGAAAAGGGGTGAGAGATAGGAAAGCAGGAAAAGAAGCAAGATTAACTTTTGCAGTGAGAAGGAACAGTATCTGTCAATGGTGTGCTGGGTCCTAATGTCTGTCAGCTTCGGGGGCGAAAAAGTCTCCAGGGGAACAAAAAGTCTCTCCTCAGGGGTAGTTGCACTGGTCTTTTATGTATTAGGTGCGGCACCTTCTGCGTCTCCTGCTTGCCTGGGTGACAGCACGTTTCACACGTCTCCTACGCATTCGACCCATCCCGTTTCGGGCACTCATCCTCGGTCAGCTGCCATGCGCAATTGCCTGACACAAGGTGCTTCTTTCACTGGTCGAAACTAGCCACCCAACATCCCCCCCCACACACCCCCCATTGGATTTGAGGTGATAAATATGTCAATGTCTGTTAAAATTGATGAAAGCAACAAAGGAACCTGCAAATGCAGGTTACCTCCGTGCCTTCTCTTCTGAGTCTGTACTCACTGAACCTTTTACATATTGCGTCTTTCCAAAAATCTTCTATGTTGTGTTTGAGATAGTAAGAAAAATCTTCAGCTGAAATAAATGAATTATGATTTTATGAATAAAAATTACATCTTTATCCACAGTTATTTGAAGATCACAGGGTTTTGGAGGGACTGAGACCAGACAGAAGTTGTTCAGTTACTTTTTGGTCAATAATACAATTTTTTACACACAGTGTAGAAAGAGAAGGCAGAATAAACCCGATATGACCTTGAATCAGCAGTGCAAGAGGTTTGAAATAAAAATCATACATAGGAGCTAGGGGTCTGGGAATATATTGGAAGCTTAAAAAAGAAAAAGGTAATACTTTTCTGAAATACATAGTTAACTCATGAAAGTTTGCCATAAGATAAAAACAGTAAACTTCATTAGCATTCATATGACAGAACTGTGCACAGTCCTATATATACTGGACAAATACTTGTAAATAATATAAACCTGTGCCCTTCAGGACATACCTCCCCACTGCTCCTTATTCCCTGTTTTTCAGTTGTTCACCAAAACTCTGCTATGCTCTCATCCAAAAAGTGGTGGTGTCTGGTGTTGGAGAAGAATAGTCAGTAGGGAAAAATGACTTTTGCTTTATCTAGAGGAAATATCTACCCCCACAAACACTTGGCATGTAAAAGGATGAACAAATATGTTTAAAGGTGCTTCCATTAAGACAGAAGCAAGTACTACATTACTGGATCATCTGACAGTTCCACTTAGGATTGTGAGCCATGTGTTAAGCTTATTCCTGTGGGTGTGAACTCTACTTTGGGAAACAGCAGGGTTGTCACCCATGTCAAGCTGTTGTGATATAAAGATGAAAACTTCAGGGCAAAATCTCAGTGTGCCATATGGCTGCTTTTGTAATTTCATGATGTCCGGATCTAAGAGTGTTGGCTGCCTGTGGCAGGATCATCCTGCACCAGAGAGAACACTGGATATAAAGACAGGGAACAACTTGTGCCATTCTTTTTCTCCTTTGTCAGCAGGACTACTGGGGTGAAAGAGTTGTTGCTTTTTTTAACCTCAATTCTGTTCCCCCTTGTTGCTTTTGCTATTAGAAGCCTTAAGAATTCAGCCTTTAGGTAACTCTGTCTTACATGAAGGAATCAGCTAGCCTAAAATCCTGCAGACGTTCTGTACGGTGTGTGTTTCATTATTATGAAGGCAGCCTGATCATAGCCGGTGTGCTACGATGTGATTAACAGTTACTATGTGATTAGCAGTAAAACAAAGGAGGGGAGCTAATGTGGAATAGGACAATAAAATTTTGTCTATAATGACAGCACAAGCAAAGGAAGACATACATGGGTTGAGCTGACAGTCAAAACTATGTGCATAATAACTGTGCACCTGACCATCCTCTTTTATAGCAGAGCCCAAATCATTTCACTGACAACAATCTCAGTAAATGTAAAAGTACATTTCCCAAGTTAAAGTTAAGTAACAATCAGTATCATGGACACCTTAATATCGAAGTTATTCAATGGCTGTTTTTCATCTTTTCACCATATTCTACAAATTTCAGGAATTTTAAGCTTTCAAACAAGTTTCAGAATGGCACTAAGAGGTACCGTAGCTTGATCTCAACCACTATGCTGTAGTTAAAGTCTTGGTCTTCTAAAACATAATACAATATTCAATATACTCCTCCAGAATAAGCTAACTACTTAACTGATTCAATTTCCCCCAAATTATATCCAAAAAACCTGTATGAACTGCCAGTTCTGTAAGTTAGCAACCGGTCTACATACTTAAATCTTCCATATACTTTAGGTGACCTGTGACACTGGTTGATTCTTCGTCAGGACTATCTGAAATTTTGAGCCTGAAAAGAAATTTAAAATTCTCTGGACTATTATCCATCTCACAAACATGTCTTACCCGTGTACCAGGTATAGGTGCCCAGGTGTTGGTAGTGGGATCTGCAGAGCGGCCTCTGTGAGGAGAGCTCAGGGCTGCCCCATACTGGACACAACTGCTTTCAGCCAGCACCAGCTGACCCACTGCAGGGCACAGATGAGCCCCAAAACCAAGGTGGTGGCACCTCAGGGAAAACACGTGTAAGGGGAAAACGCTGCACAGGCAGCAAGGGGTGACAAAAAACATGTGAGAATCAGCCCTGCAAGCACTGAGGAAGGAGGGGGAGGAGGCGCTCCAGGCACCAGAGCGGAAATTCCCCTACAGCCTCTGGAGAAGACTGTGGTGGAGCAGCCTCCTGGCAGGAACTGTGGCCTGTGGAGATCTGCACTGGAGCAGGAGAAAAGTATGAGGAGGAAGCGGGGACAGAGGGGAAACGTTATGAATTGACTACAACCGCCATTCTCCATCCCTCTGTGCTTCTTCTCAAGGGTGGGGAGAAGGTAGAAGAGTATGGAATGAAGAAGTGAAGTTGCACCTGGGGAGAAGACGGGGATGGAGGAAGGTGGTTTTAGTTTTGTGTTGGTTTCTCACTGTCCTATTCTATTTTTAATTGGCAATGAATTTATCTTTTTTTCTCAAGTCAAGTCTGTTTGCCTGTGACAATAATTGGTAAGTGATGTCGTTATCTTTTTCTTGACTCGCAAGGATTTCTGTCTTATTTTCTCCACCTTCCCTCTTGAAGGACAGTGAGTGAGTTGGGTGAGAGTGGGTGGGCATCTGGCAGCCAGCCAAGGTCAACCAACCACAACATAACTGCATGGATTTGATTTTCCACGATTACCCAGGTGCTTTTTGTTGTAGTGTCACATTGCCCATCACTGGGTTAAGGTTACAGCCTGTTTAAGGAAGGGGGAGGTTGTTGGAGGAGGAAGAAGCTGTTCCAGGAAAGAGTGTCTGGGCAACCAGAACTGGGGCAAGGGCACTGGGAAAGCGGACAGAGGACCTGGAGTACAGCAAACTCTAGGCAGCTCCACCAGAAAGCACAGCGTAGACACAGCCCAATCTCAGCAGTCACAGAAAGGCAGACAGTCTTCAAAGTTGCCCGGGGGGGGTTCTGCACAGTTTGTTGCAGCCTCAAAAGCCACCGAGCACTGTCTGAAACTAAACTTGAAAGAACAGACTTGTCTTCAGCAATACTGAGGGAAACCCCAAACCCATCTGATTTCTGTTCTCTCTGCCTTCATCATCTTGAGTTTTGCTACTGGAAAACATAAATCAGTCTTGTTTATATTCTAACGAACTAAGACTCTCTTTAAAGGGCCTTATAATAATTTTTGATCTATTTATTGCAAATTAAAGATTTAGACCCAAGATCACCATCACCCAGTTCCTTGATGAGCCCTGATAAATGTACATAATCTGTTACACAATAGAGTGTTTGTTAGGAAAGGATAGAAATGGATTGCGTGAGATTTTCTATTGTATGGAATTTTTATACGTGATGGAGGCAGTCACCCATTAAATGCATACATTTCAGTAAATGCATACATTCCAGTAAAATCATTTGTGTGCAGTCATGAATTGCAAGCAGAACAAATACACAAGGTTACTTACATTTCATTTATGTTCAGAATTATGGGTTAAAGTATAAACAGCTCATATGGTAGCTATGACACCAGGATATCAGAAAGAAATAACAGGAAGCTTCAAATCAAAACATATTAATTATTTTTAAATATGTTTTTTGAGACTTTTAGAGGACCACAAAAACTATAAAATATATTGTGATAGCTATTATGATTTTAAAATGCAATGTCATTATAAAAAGAAAACAGATAAAATTGCCTTTTCTTGTTTGCAATTCTACAAAGCAAATATTTCTGCCTGGTAATATACATATATCTACCTCAGAGACCCTCCAACTCAGTTGTAACCAGGGATAAAAAAGAAAATACAGCTCATAGTAGGCAGCAGCTGCGGGGATGTGTTCATTAGTTAAACACTGACAGCTTTGCCATTTTCCCTTTCAGGTTTGAACTGTGAGTTTAGGCCTTGTGAGGCCAGCAATCCCTGTGAGAACGGAGCTGTGTGCATAGAAGAAATGAATTTGGACGTTTTCCCGCTTGGATTCCAGTGCCAGTGTGCGAAGGGCTTTGCAGGTCCACGTTGTGAGATCAATGTCAATGAGTGCAGTTCTAACCCTTGCCTCCATGGATACTGCTATGACAGTGAGTTCAGTCTGGTTACTCACTTTAATGTAGAGTTGTCTTTCTGTTGAAGTGTCTGTAGCTACTGAGCTGCTCTGGGGAGAACAGTGGATAATTCACTGAAATTTAACTTGTCTGAAGCTCCACAGCCGCTACCAGGAGGATTATTTTTGCCAAATGCCTCAGCTCCTGGCACTGGGGTTTGTGTGTTCAGGGCATCAGAATTGCAGCTAATGAGAAATTTTAATGAGATTTGTGCTGTCTCCTTTGATACCTAAATTAGCCAGGCACATTTTACATTGTACGTTCAATGAGAGAATATTCAGGTGCTGAAAAGGGTCTCGTGGAGCAGTTATACAGTATATGTGATAATTCTAACAAATCGAAAAACTGCATTAAATATCAGACTGATGCAAATATAGAGTGTCTGTTTACTGTTAACCGCCTTCTATCATGTAGCTGTGGAGTTTACACTTTCACTGATAGACATACCTAAAGTTTTTTGAAGCAACTTGATGATGAATTACTCTATTATATTCTGTCTGGATTGGCAGGCTACATAGCACCCATTATGAATGGAGTACTTGCTGGAAAGTGTTATGGGGCTATTACCACCTATCAGACAATTTCTATACTTGGATAAAAAAAAAGTAAATAAAAGTGGTAATTTTCAGAGAATCTCATAATGCTGGCTGGGAAGCAGAATGACATATGGAGGTTATGTAGTCAAACACACATGAAGCTGAACTATCAACAGTGCTAGAACAGATCACTCAGGGCTTTTTCTAGATGAGTTTTCAAAGCCCCTAAGAATGGACAGAAATTCCACAAATTTTGGAACAGCTTAATCCCCTGATACGCTACTCTTGTACCCCTCCATCTCACCCACCAACTGTAACTTTCGGGCATTGCCCCTTATTATGTCATCTAACATCATTCTAAGAAGAATGCAGTTCTGTCATTTGTGCAACTGCCCTTGAAATTGTTGTTATATAGCCCCCTAACTATAAACCCTTCCCTGAAGGAACTAATGCAAAGCAAGCCCGACTGACCACTTTTCCTTAGAGGTCCCACACTTTAAGCACTGAGCATCTGTGTTTGTCTTCTGCTACATCTCTCTCCTGTTTCCCACGTGCCTTTTAAAATGAGAATGATGACTTGAGAATTTCCCTGGAGTTCAAAATTTTTACATAAATTTGCAGAAGATCTAAACATCTTGTTGGTCTCAGATGAGATCTAAAGAACTGACCCCAAATTACTAAATATATCATTGCCTAAAACTCTCCTAGTTAAAAAAAAAAAAAAAAAAAAAAAAAAATCAGCTTCAATAAGTTTCAAGAATTCCCATACAAGAGAATAAGGTGAGACGTTTCATATTTTATCTGAAAACTATTTCCTAACAACTTTACGGATATTTTCTATGTGCTCTACATTGGTTCAGTGGTATTTTTGAACTGGAGTTTATTTAAGCTGCAGCAAAGTCCTTAATGCTCACAAAGTGCTAGATCCTTTGGGGACATCTTGTCTTTGTGGTGCCCCTGGACTTGAGTTGTATCATGTGGACATCTTAGTTCCTCTGCACTATGGGCACTGGCCACAGAAAGCCGGAATCCTGAGGAAGCTGGGAAGCTCTTAGCAGATGATAATGCTCCTGCTCTGAAATACTTAAAGCATTTAATGAATACAATAGCAACTACATGTGCAGACACAATGGCAGAATAGATTCCATGGTAAATCTCAGTGATAACAAAGAATCCAGGGACCTCTTTGAGGTCAGGATAAATGCAGGCCTGCAAAAAGTGCAATTACTGCTGTCACAAGCTCCTTATAGTGACATAGCACTCTAAAGATTCATCTCCATTTGGATCATTAATGATGAGAAAGGGAGAGGGTTCTTGTCATTAGCTTGTTAAGATTAAAATGAAAATGGAAATACATCATAGGTTGAGCTGCCAAATTCAACTCAAGCAAGTCTTCCTTTAATATAGTGGTATAATATGGGGCATTCCTTTGCCAAAAAAAAAGCCCAACAAACCAAAAAATGCCTCATCTCATTTACGCACAATGTAAAAAATACAACAGTATGTACTTTGTGTACAGTTTTGTGATGGAAAATTACTCATTATCTTATCACAGAATCAGAGAATCACAGAATCACAGAATGATTTTTGTTGGAAGAGACCTTTAAGATCATCAAGTCCAACCATTCACCCTGCACTGCCAGGATTCCTAAACCACGTCTCTCAGCACCACATCTATGCGTCTTTTAAACACTTCCAGGGATGGGGACTCCACCGCCTCCCTGGACAGTCTGTTCCAATGCCTGATAACCCTCTCTGAAAATAAACTTTTCCTAATGTCCAAGCTAAATCTCCCCTGGCACAACTTGAAGCCATTTCCTCTTGTTTTATCACTTGTTACTTGGGAGAACAGACTGACCCCCACCTCACTACAACCTCTTCTGAAGTATTTATGGAGTGTGATGAGGTCCCCCCTCAGCCTCCTTTTCTCCAGGCTAAGCAACCCCAGTTCCCTCAGCCACTCCTCATAAGACTTGTTCTCTATATCCTTCATCAACTTTGTTGCTCTTCTTTGGACACACTCCAGCACCTCACTGTCCTCCTTGTAGTGACAGACTCAAAACTGGAAACAGTACTCAAAGTGTGGCCTCACCAGTGCCAAATACAGGGGGACAATCTCTTCCCTAGTCCTGCTGGCCACACTATTTCTTATACAAGCCAGGTACCATTGGCCTTCTTGGCCACCTGGGCTCACTGCTGGCTCATATTCAGATGGCTGTTGACCAACACATCAGTTTCTTTTCTGCTGTGCGTCTTTCCAGCCACTTTTCCCCAAGCCTGTAGCATTGCAGGGGGTTGTTGTCACCCAAGTGCAGGACCTGGCACTTAACCTTATTGAACACCACATAATTAGCTTCAGCCTATTGATGCAATCTGACCAGATCCCTCAGCAGACCCTCCCTAAGTTCAAGCAGATCAACATTCCCCCCCTCCAACTTGGTATCATCTGTGATCTTACTGAGGGTGAATTTCATCCCCTCACACAGATAATTGATAAAGATGTTAAAGAGGACAGGCCCCAATGCTGAGTGCTGGGAAACACCACTAGTGACTTGCTGCCAACTGGACTTAATTCAGCACCACTCTCTGGGCCCGTTTTTCATCCAGTAAAGCGCATACTCATCCAAGCCATGAGCAGCCATTGTCTCCAGTAGAATACTGTGGGAAAGTGTCAAAGGCTTTACTAAAGTCTAGGTAGACAAAAAGTCCAGTCTTCCTGGATTCCTTTGCCTTTCAAGGTTACCTCCAAAGGAACTCTGCCAACCAAGATGATATATAAGGTAACATACATTATAAGATCACATACATTATTCAGAGGTCATTGATTTATAATTCTTACGTCAAAATATTTGAATTGTTTAAGTAAAACACAGTGCATGAATCTGCTTTCATATCAAAAAGGTGCTTTGAGATATTGCATTTCATTTACTACGATTTTTTAGCATGTCCACACCTTTTAGGTAAAGCCAGTCCAAAACTTTTGCAGATAGCTGTCATAACTGTAACTTTACTTCTTTCAGTTGCTATTACAAAACATTTAGCACTAAAATACTATCTCTATTACAGTTGTCGATGGCTTCTATTGTTTGTGCAACCCAGGATATGCAGGACTAAAGTGTGACCAGGACATTGATGACTGCATAATCAATGCTTGTGAACACAATTCTACATGTGTTGATCTACATCTGGTTAGTAGAGAATTTTTTTTTTTAATTAAAAACATTGCTAAGTTTTCTTCCGGACATCTAAAGCAATACTATTGCGAGTTCTAAACTTCCACTTAATGTATAAACCTCTCAAGAGTTTTTTTGTTTATTTTCAATTATATACATAGTGGCAAAGAGGAATGCTTTTATCATTTAAAAGCAGTTATTGAGTCAACATGGTTAACCGGGGAATTCAAAAGGAGCAGAAAATGAACAGAACACCACTAGGTGTGTTTATGACCTCACTATAAGTGACAGGAATATTCGCTTATGCCAATGGCATTGGCTTCAAAGGGGCTTAAAAATGGCTTTATTTAAGTAGTTCATCATTTATTTTCAAAATTCTTCAGCTATATTAGCTTCTGAAACATGAAAAGTGTTAAAAATAACTTTCTCCTCAGAAATAAAAGCATACTATCAACCTATTCCTTCACGAGAGGAAATAAGAAGAAAGACATTCACATTGTGTAAATTTTGACACCAGAGGTGGCCCATGTTCTGTGTCACTCCTTCCAAGAATCTCTATCTACTCAATAGAGATACTAAGACTATACGGTATGAATATTGTCCTTAAGAAACACTCAGATGAGAAATGGACAGAGAAATTGGGAGTGGTTAAAAAAAATAAGAAAGATTTTTTTCCTTTCTTCTAGTTTCTCCCAGCACGTTTGTGAGAATATTAAACTAATAAAATGCTAATGCAAGGTGTAGAATTCAGATTAAGCTGCCTAAATGTAGATGTCTATATATGGTATGAGCTAAGCATCTAAGCATGCACCAGAGTTGCTAGAATCCTTGCTGAGTGATTTAGCTGCCCTGAACACCCCTGTAGGTACCACTGACTGTATAGCTAGTCTGCAATAGTGCTGAAGCAGACACCCATGTTTAGGCATCTGCAACTGCCAGCTGAATCCCATTCCAGAAGCCCAGAATTGTGTGAGGGGTGTTGGGGTTTCTGGGGTTTTGGTTGTTTGGGGTTTTTTTTGTTGTTTTGCCTATCACTATTTCCTAAACTTGAAGAGAAGTTAAATGCTTAAAGAGAATTTTCTCCAATCCTCTACTCTGATTTCTGGAGTTGTTTCTTCTTTTCACAGTTGGAACACTTTATGTTTCATAGAGCTTTTTGTAAATATCCTTCAAGAGATAGGAATCACCTTGGACAAAATTAAATGCTTGATATGAAGACAACAGAGATTGTGACACTTTCGTTCTTGTCTTTGGATGCTACTGCAAATGTTTATTATTTTACAAGTAGACTGTAAGTAATATTTCAAGCTCTCATACTAGACACTTACTACCATCTTAGAGAGCATTCCAGAAATAAATTTTATGCTCACAAGGCATGTACTGTCCTATTCCAGGTATTATTCCTAGCTGCATCTGAGACTGGTAAAATGGAGTTGCTTATGCAAATGTTCAAACAACATCCTTCCCAAAGAATAAGATATCAGAAATGGACAAAATTACGGGATCTTTATAAAATAAACAAATTGTTTCACCAAGAATATCTGCTAAGCTTCATTAAATCAATTGTAGTATTGATCCAGGGACACTTTTTAATCCGGGCAAAATTAAACCTGACATAGAGTGGTAGCTCAGTGCATTTTTTAACACTGTTTTAGATTTTTTTTCACATGCCTTTCATGCTTTTGTTTTCTTGATTAATTTGTGTTTATTTTTGTCCAGCAGTACCTCTACATTTCTCATTTGTCACAGACCTATGGCATTTTGTTTTAAATGGACTGTGACACAGGAAAGCGGTTAGGTCCATGCAGACTCACTGCTTCAAAGCAAGCCTGACATTAAAAAAATCTAACCTATGTGGATTCAGTTACTAACTACAGAAAACGAATACTGTAGAAAATGAATGGCAAGGTGAATTGGAATTTATCTTTTTCAGACCTCAGTGGCCTTCTCAACATAGTTCATCTATGTTTTCAGCATTACAGTAAGTGTTCGTACTAAAGTGTTCATTGTGATTTTAGTTAATGTACAGATAAAAAATCTTCAGTACCTTTTTCATTGGGCAACTATTCTTTGGCATTTTTGATAGCAACATAATTCTATGCTCAAAAAAAAACAACAACAAAAAAAGAGAAAATTAATACGGAATGGGTTCTGATACATTGAAAATTATTATCAGCATATTTTTAAGATAAGAAATAGGGAATTATTTGTAGTTTGTTTTGCTATAGCAATGATAAAACATTGCTATTCAATACTTTTACTCTCTCTTCTGTTCTTCTCTGTAGTATGTATACTTAGACAAAAATTTCTGATATAAGTTTCTGAGATAACTTTCATGTGGATCATCTTTTAAGCTGAATACAGAAAGGGATATAAAAGATTTGCTCACTAAGTAATTGCATTAGTCACTTTATACGTGACTATATTATTCTACATACAATGCCCCTATTGTATTCAGTATCAAAGAGTGCTGAATTTCTTCTACATCAAATGGTGCCGTTTTATACACCAAGATTCCTCAGTGGTGAATGCAAAGAGGATTAATGAATTAACATATATTGATAAAAATGGAAGAAGACCCACTCCCTCTTCTTCTTCAGCCAGAGCAGCTGTGAAAAACAGATATTGAGATAACAATTCCCTAAAGAATTAATTTTTAACATTTAAAAGGTGGGTAGAGATATTTTAATAAGCAAAGGAAGAGGAAGAAAGATGAAAACAAATCAATTGATGCAAAGGCAATCACTTTCCACCTTCCACATGTACACTGCTGCACATCCAGTTTTCAAGCAATGGCCACCTTCCCAAACCCCACCTCCCCTCTTAGTATTGAACATAATGTTACCTAGTATGGAATATCTTTTTGGTCAGTTTGGGTCAGCTGTCCTGATTGCATCCTAACTTCTTTTGCTTCCCCAGCCTACTCATTGAGGGTGCAGAGCTGCCAAAAGAAAAGGCCCTGATGGTGTGTAAGCACTGTGTTTAGCGGTGGCTAAAGTGTTGGTGTCTTATCAACACTGCTTTGGTCACAAATCCAAAACATAGCATTATATGGCTGTTATGAAGAAAATTAACTCCATATCAGCCAGACCCACTACAGAACAGAATTCTACAAAAGGAGGTTGGTTAAACTTAACATCAGGAAACCACAAAAGCCATGTTTGAGATGCGGATCCTGATGTTTTAAAAGGTCTGGTTTGTAAAAACTGTCTGCAAAATGTTTATGAAAGGTGTTTATATTGGCCAGTCCCACCAGGGACCTTCATTCTGGTACAACCAAAGCATCTAAATGACTCTAACATATACTACTATGCCGTAAGGCATTGTTTTTTCTTTCCGGGTTGCATATTCAGAATTTTAAGGTTTCTCTACGATAAAGAATACCATAAAATACCATAAAATTCCCACTCAAGATGTTCCCCATGCTAATGTATGACACATAATGAGCAGCTGAAGGAAGGATAAAAACACAAAGTGCTTTGCTTAACTAACTATACAAAGAAGCAGGAACACAGCTATTGTATTGTCAAGATTCTAACAGTGGAGTGCTCCATGACTGTGCATGCCAAAATGTAAGGGCAAATGGTTGCAATTGAGGATTCAAAAAACACTAAATGTATAAATATATATAATATATAAATGTATAAATACGTAAAATTTAGACCATCTGTTGGTTATTCATTCCCAAATTTGTTCATATATTGAAATGCCTGAACATTACATTAGTCACATAGGCAATAGAGTGTTAAGTAGTGACAACCAGACATACAGAATTAACAGATGATTTTTAAAAAATACAAAAGTCATCTTACCAACACGTCAACTTCCATCTATCTTAAACAATATGTGACAAATTATGAAGTTTTTCTATAGAAGTGTGGTGATAGAAGAAGTAATTTTACCTATTGCAACTAATCTGAGACATAGGTAATAGGAACTAATTAGAGTAGACTCTTCCTTCATTAGGTCACCTAGGCCAGCAAAAATTAAAAGCCTGTAATACTTCTAGTACTATTAGCACAGATGCCTATACTATATATTCTCAGTCAATGGTTAGCATCGGTTAACTAATGTACAAAGTAGTAGTTAACAGTTAACAGTTTATGTTACCCAAAGAGAAATTAGTCGTGTCTTTGGACTAACTTAGATATTTTCTTAAATTTGTCACCCACCCTTAATTTCCACCTAAAACAGAATTTCCTGTACTTTCTGCTGAAAAGGGAGAAGAAAAAGAATGAATTCCAAAACTTATAATTTTTTTAGAACATCCAGAAATGCTCAAGTTATGATGAAGTAACTGAGCTTCAAACTGTCATGGTTTAACCCCAGGCAGCAAATAAACACCACACAGCCACTCACTTGAGGGTTAAAATAAAGGCAATTTAATACTTGAAATAAAATATAATAAATAATAATAATAATTATAATAATAACAATAATTTTTAAAAAGAGATTAATAGAACACAAGTTATAAAGAAACACAAGCGACGCAAATGAAAACAATTGCTCACCACCAACAGACTGATTCCCAGCCTGCTCCTGAGCGGTAGTCCCCTGGCCAGCTTTCCCCCTAATTTGTACGCTGAGCATGAAGTCATATGGTATGGAATATCCCTTTGGCCAGTTTGGGTCAGCTCTCCTGCCTGTGTCCCCTCCTAACTTCTCGTGCAACCCCAGCCTCCTCACCAGCAGGGCAGCATGAGAAGCCGAAATGTCCTTGACTTAGTGTAAGCAGTTCTCAGCAACAACCGAAATATCATTGTATTATCAACATTATTCTCATCCGAAATCCAAAACACAACACTATACCAACTACTAGGGCAAAAATTATGCTCTATCCCAGCCAAAATCAGGACAAGGAGGTTCTTCCTCCTAGCTGATGACAGCAGGTGGTCTGACGCTTGAAATGAGAATAGAGACTAGATAGGCCTGCATCAATGAAAAATTTCCAGATTTCTATGTGACTAGAAATTCTCTGAGGTCTCAATAAAGCACAGGAGCTCTGCCACTGAAATTGATCTGATACAGTACCTTGGCTTTACTAAAGGTCAGACCACATCCATGAATGGCATGCAGTATATAACAAGCAATAACCTCTTAACAGTTCCCAGGTCACACAAATTCAGGTTTAGTTGTAAGTGCTTTAAACTTATGCACTGACTTCAGTGACAGAATCCATGCTCCGAAACTGTGAATGTGCTGTTTGACAAATCAGTTTGAGATTACCTGTTACACAGCCAGGAAAAGAGCTGTAAAGCAGCTGGACTTCTCTCAAGGAACTAGCAACTGCAGCAGTACTTCTGCAAAGTACTACTGCTAATACAACTTGCTGTGCTGCCCTGAAGAGTTGATTTGCCATCCCTGATATATTTAATCTTCCACCCATATTTAGTTAAAAAAAAAAAAATGAACAGTGTCTTCATAGTCCCTCAGTAAATGTTTTTTGAAAGTCTCGTGAAATAATTCCCTCCTCTGCCTTGTACTACAGAGCAGTGTAGCAGTACACAGACTGAAAACAGTCATTATGGGATGTATTCCTTTATGCTCTAATAAGTCAAAGACACTGGAATGCACAAAATTAACTATTGATTTACTGAGTTAGGATAATGACCTTAATATTGATCTATGGAATTATACATTGCTTGGATAAGGCGATTATGATGTCTTATACCTTACTCAACTAATTGAAAGCTGAAGTCAGCAGACAACCATCAACTTTCCACTTATTCGTTTTCTTTTATTACATTATATTAAATGCTTTAATTTGATATTTTAAAGAAATTTCAGACATATATGAAAATTCTCAGCCATAACCAACAATGTCAGTACATACTATAGGAGCGAAAGCCTTCTATTGTCTTTTTCATTAACTGGATTTGAATTACAGTTACAAAGTGGAGGAAAGGGAGATTAAGAGGAATTTAAGAAGGGCTTTCCAATGAGGCTGGTGAACAGATGGTAAATCAGTTTGATAAAGATACAGGAAGGTGGTCCCAGATGGTGTGCTATAAGTTCTGCCAGCAGCAAGGGGGCTGGTCAGAGAAAATCAGCAACAGCAGAGAAAGAAGTGAAGAACTTCACAGCATAAGAAACAGGCTGGAGAACTGTGGCCTGTTTGTGGAAAACATAACCCTAAAATCGGGTTTTGCATAATGTAGAGACTAACATTTCATTTGAGGCGAGATATGACATGTTTGTTTCTTTGAAAGCATTAAAAGACCAGTGGTGGTATTATAGAGTCTTGGAACTACAGAGACTTGGTTGACTCATAAGGAAGATAATTCTACGCAGGAGGATTTACTGGATACAGTAAATTGTATTTAGTAGATTTATAGAGCAGAAGGTCGCAGAAGGGTATGAATAATCACTGAAATAAGTTTAATGGTGAAATTTATAGGTCATCAATCAGTCTTTGAAAAGTTCCCATCTTTACCATACAGCACACAAGAATTAATATTAAATTTATGAACCAATGGATGATGAGCCCATCTATTTACTGTCGTATAAGTCTGAGCATCATGGCAATTACTGAAAAGGAGGTCTCAGACTATAATTTCACACCCTCGTTTTTATTGCAGTGAGTCATTTTCTCTAAAGTCAAGCCAGATGATTCTGGGTAGGGATTGTTAAGCCTCATCTACACCCTGTTCTGAGAACAGCATCGCTCATTTTCTCATGATGTATTTTTGTGCCATTTGTCATCACAGAAGATAAGTATCTTGCAAATATTTACTTTTTAGTTTTAAACACAGCTCCTATTGGCTTCAGGTGCAGGTGTTGAGTGTTCAGCAGTTCTGAAAATCACACCTTAATCTGAAAATTCAGGAAGAAAGAAAAAGAGGAATTCATTTCAACCTATAAAAAGAAACTTGTTGGGCTAAACCAACTTTTATTTTTCCTTTTAATTTCCTTAGGACAACATTCAAATGAAACCATAAAACTAACTCTTCTTTTCTCGTTTCCTTCTTTATTCTAAGTACAAGTGCACAGAAACAAATGTATTTCCCTTTACTGCACCTCTAGAGCAAACCAGTCTCCTCATGCTCTCTTATGCACTGAATGAAATGATGGAAAATTATTTAATCCATGTAGGTAAAGACTCTTTCATGGTGTTGAGGTGGAGAGAGGCTAAATCTAATGAATCATTAAAAACCCCTTAATTCTGGCATTACCTAAGTTTTGAATGTATATTATTTTGCAAATCCTGCTTTTTACTTTTAGCATATATATTTAGACAAAATAAAAATAATGGATCCAAATCATTACATGGGTGGGGTCTGATAAGGAAATAATTTTCTGTCATCCATATAGTAGATGTTTTTAACTCTTAAATGTGAACAGATGCTACATATGTTTGCAGTAGTTTCTGAAAAGAACTCAGCCATGGTTTTGCTCGGCTTCCACTGTAGCTGACAGAAAAGTTGTTGACTTCAGGGCTCCACCTCTCAAGTATATTCTAATTCCAGTGTCAGCTTTTTGTGTAGCAGTAGACAGTTGATGCATATTGCTCCTTGTCAGACAAACCTCTTATCTACTTTATTAAAAAAAAAAAAAAAAAAAAGTCTAGAATATTATCCATAGATTTTCTTCTTCACAAGAACAGTATTAAAGGAGAAAAAGAAAATCTAAGATCTAAAATACATCTGACCTCAGGTTTGCTTATCCCTTTATCGGTTTACCATAAAATATTCCTATTTACGAAAATGGACTCCATTTATTTTCTCTTTTTATGAAAGAAGAGATCTTACTCAAGAATACCAAATTTCCACTGTAAGCAAATTTGCCTATGTTATTCACTCTTCTCCAATAACTTTGTAAAGGGAAAAACATCTGACAATTTTAGAGGCACTGCTTGGTGCAGTTATAATAAACTGATAATCAAACATCAAACAAAAGTCTTCTGATAATCTTTCTGTGGCAATCAATGACTATTCTCTTTCTGAAGTTTAAGAACTCTATTACTCTATTATCTTGGTGCACGTAAGCTATTTGTCTGATGATCTTTTCATCGACGTCTTTGGCTGACTTTTTTAGAAATCATATTCAGGCTTTAGACATAGTGTTTTCCTCTTTCAGTACAAGATTTGTTCAAGATAGAAACTTTTATACTGAAAATTTCATATTCTAAAGCAAGGAACTGAGGTAGTGGTAAGAGGGAAAATATTAAAATGACTGTTACAACAAGGTATTTTTCCAGTTTCAAAGGATTGGCTTAGATAGGCATGGCAAATGCATCTGTCTTTGCAAGGTAAATTAGAAGAGACAGATGCTAGTGTTTCAACAGTAAAAGAGAATAAAAATAGAAACAAAACATTCTACATACATGTCCTTTAAGTTGTATAAAAAGTATTTAGTTTGGAGATTATTTTTGAGGGAAAATATATTTATAAGCATAGGGCTGGACTGTCCTATCTGCAAGTGCCTGATTCTAGGAAAGCTCCCATTGACTTGAGGTTTCCATAGGAAACAAGAACCAATATTATTACTCAGATCCTGAGAACACCCAAGTCTTTGCCATATTGGACAGTTATGCCATAAAGACAAATTCCCTGAAGCTGCAGTCAAAGATCCGCTTATGCCACATACATTTGCCTTCACAGAGTCTTGCATGTCTTATGGTATTTTCACTCTGAAAATAAATTCTACATGGGTGAAACAAAACCATTTTCTCCATGTAGTGGAAGGGGTTTTCTCTTTTTCTTAAAGAATATGAAAGAGTTTTGTACCTGACTCATACTGTTTGCATTTCTAGAGAAAGTCTGAATGTTACTTTTTCTGAAGGAATAAAGAATAGCCTCTTATTCCTGTTTGTATAAGAAAATTTGAAATATTTCACATGAAATATGTCGAACTGATAACTTATCTACTTATGTTTGTCATCCACAGACTAGCAGGTCATTTGCTAATTTTAGCAGGTCTTCCTAGCTGCTAACGTCTTTTTAGAACTGCCTTCGGGCTTGTGAAAACTACTTGGCGCTTGGTATGGAAAATAGCCCAGAGAAAGAACGCTTTTTTTTGTTAGTTATTTGCAAGTTCTGTGCTCTGTCCTCCTTTAGATTTTAAAATTCTGATCCAGGGATTCTGACTGAAAAACTGTGAGTGAAAAGCCAGCTTCTGGCATCCTTTCAGTGGTTGTAAAAGCATACAAGAATGGGCACTAACAGATAGTGCTGTACATCACACTTGACCTGAGTTTTTTAATGGCTGAGTACATCGCTAGAGTAGCACGTGTATGGAAAGACTGGCACCTGGAAGAACGATACTTACTGGAGGATGCTACCATTCTTTCTTTTTCTTTACAAATGACAGTTTTTACACTGTTTAAAAGCTCTCAGTAAAAATACAAGTTCTAAGGTATGTCTTTAGAAGACCTTTCCCAATTCCATTATACTGTTCCGATCTCACTAGTGAGGACAGATTTTTGTAGGAAAAGCCATACTTTCTTAATATATGTGTTGAGCTTAAATAATTGAAGCATTATTTATCAACAGTACTTAATAAACATTGACATATAGCTATTATTGTGTTGCTTATTCACCTAACTATATTAAGTCCTTACTCTTTCACGGGCACAACCTTGCCGTGGGGAAAGAGCTTGCGTGCCCTTGCGAAGTTGAGAGCTATGCTGGTGGTGGCATATGCCTCCGGTAGGGTCTCCCAAGCCTGACAGGTCTCAACTGAAGGGTCAGACAAAGTGTGTCCACGGGCAGGATGGGCTCACTAGCCTTCGGGCAACCATCCTGGGAGAAGGACAACTCTAACTCCAAACCCGGGCAGATGGAGCTCGTTTAGCCCTGTAAGGCCATCCATCTAAGAGAAGGATACTCTAGCCAAACCTACGACCTGAGGACTTCGCTGTCACCGTCCAAGCTCGCTAGGCCCTGGCAGATGAACCTCAGGTGTAAAGGGTGGGGCCAGTCTCGCGCATGCTGCGCCTCACCTAAAAAATCCACCGCGCAGGCTTGAAGGGTGTACTCACGTTTGCAAAGCCCTGTAGCGACAGGCAAGGGACGAAACAGCAGGTGGAAAGATGTCAATGGAAGCCGCAGACCACCCAAGGAGACCCTCCGGTGTGCTCTTTGCAACCGGTCTTGCCTATCCCGCATTGGCCTTTTCAGCCATCAGCGCGCTTGCAATAAGCGTGGGCAAAACCCTTCCCAAATCTTCGTCCGCGAAGCCAAGCCATGATGATTAAGTCCTTACTAAGTGGTTGTCACATGCAGATTTCACTCTACCACTGTTTACTGACATTTCTAAACCATCACACTGAATGATTACCTTATCTCCATGCTGAAAACCTTCTGTGTGCATATCCAATTCTGATATACCATATGCCATGTACCAAATCAAAATCTGTGATTCGCTTTGTTGTGTTGACTGCATCTGCTTTTCCCCTTGGTCAAGATACTGTTTTACTGCACAGCACTTCTATAAAAAGGATATTGTCAGATCATGCAATAAACAGATGTTTTTTCAAGATTAGATAAGATGTTTTTCTCGAGAAATAAAATTTAAAAATCTTAAAAATAAAATAAAATAAAGTAAAATAAAATAATAAAATAAAATAAAGTAAAATAAAATAAATAAAATAAAATAAAATAAAATAAAATAAAATAAAATAAAATAAAATAAAATAAAATAAAATAAATTAAAATAAAATAAATTAAAATAAAATAAAATGAAAGCCTTTACATTTAACCTAATTCAACAGTGGAGAATGTAGTAACCTATTTATTATGAAATATACTTTGCAGATTCAATTCTCCAGAATTTTCACAGTCTGTCTGTAGACTTAACTTAATACATATAAACTAGAAATATCTTGTGGCGTTCAGTGTTGACACCCAAGTAAATTATATTGTCTCATTGTTACATATTCCTATAGTTTCACTCAGACTATCCTTCCAGTGCCAGGTCCCATCTGTATGTAAAGCTATGCCACCAGCTGGAAATTTATGTCTCACAGATTCAGGATCCATAAGTTCTCCTTAACTGATGAAAAGTAGCCAAAGTTATTCATGTGCCACATAGACTGTAAAAGGTGTCACATCTTGGATGGAGGGTTAAAGACATGGGATAACTTAAGGGGTTTACAGGAGTCTAGTCTCACATGTAGTCAGCTAACTCATTATTTTAATGTTACAAAAGTAATACGGTGATAAAAACATGTAAAGGTGCCTAGCATGTTGGTAGAGATATTTCTTAGAAGTAGTATTTTCCACAAGCACAGTAATCACTAAGTCACACAACCGTATCTCTCCTTTTAGCATAGAAAATTGCTTTAAATTTAAAACATAGAAATTGCTTTATTTAGACATAGAATTTCAAAGGTCTCATGCTAGAGGTAATGTTTCTTCCTGAAAAGGTGTGATCACAAAAGAGATTCTGGAAATACAACTGCTCAGATTATCTTAACAGGCTTCTGAAATGGTTTTTGTAACACTGGGCAAACTACTTAATAGTTCTCTGCTTTAGCTCACTAATTTAGAACAAATATAAATCCAGCTTGTTTGCCTCACTGGGAAAAGCTCTTGCTTACAGTTCTAATTTCATTCCTCAGCAGTGGATTCAGACTTAGCTAATTTGAGACCAACTCAGTTTTCTTGCATCAAATTGCTCTGAGGTACAATGTTTGTCTTCACTCCCCTTTTTTTTAATTCTTTCTTCTGTGCCAGTCTTACTAAATGAATTTTGCTTTAAAACAAATGACTCTTACTTGTTTCCATCTTACAAGTTAAGAGTAAAAGTGAACAAGAAAAAAAAGCCCAAGTCCTTTAAAGTGACTTGTAGGGTATGTTTACTTTAGCATTTTGGTTTGTATTACAAGAACACTTCTGAAGTAAATCTCCCAGCTGTACCCACACCCTACATAAAATTTGCATTGTGGAGAAGACTTGGATTATGTGAATGGGATTTCCCTTGGAGGAAAGTCAATCAGAAAACACTCTCCACACATGCAAATAATGGGCTCCAGTCACTGATTTTTCAGTCTGTGAGTTTAGATAGAAACTAGAGTAAAACCGTCAAAACCCAGGTAGTGTATACATTGGGTCCTCAGTGCCTACAGTTTTCAGAGATTTGTTGCCTTTGCTGATTGCTAGTGTAGATGTAGCCATAGTCATTCGAAGTTTCATGAAAATATAACACAATTGATCCAGTCTCGTTACAATATGTTACATAATATTTGCTTTTAAATTTATACAATTTACATAAATTTTATGCCAAGGAGGTTTTAGGAGGTGTATATTATGAGAAATAGATAGATCGATAGATAGATCAATAGATTGATAGAGAGATAGATTTGCCAATACATTTATTTTGCTACTGATGTTGCTACAAAATATATTTTATCAGCCACTCTAGCAATATTGTTTTACTCCATACATGCACAGCATGTACACACAAATGTTTAAAATTATGCTTAGAGTTAAGCCATGCAATTGCTGAAAAAACTTGTAAGTCTGATATTTACCTCATGAAGTATATTTTTGCTAAAAGCTTTTTCTGAAAACTGTAGTGATGATTTCTTGCATAGTAATACAGAAAGCCATTTGCATCTTACATCTCTGAATTTATTTTGGTCGGCCAGACTGAGCAAAAAGATTCCGTGGTGTCTCAAGACTAACACTGCAACACACTTTCTTTTACTCCCTATATAATATTTTTCTAATGTATTAGATTCAGCAATGATTCTATATTCTATAGCAAGCTCAGCAATGAGTGGAAAAAGAAAGGCAATAAATACATGTGGATTTCTGCTACATGATAGTAAACAAGGGCAAATAACAGAAAAGTCATATGGGAGCCTTGAAATATTATTTCTGCTACGCTGCAGTATCATATAAGCAAATATATCAATATATAATACAGAAAAAAATGGAACCCCTTTTAAAATTAGCTAATCGGGACTATAAAAAAGTCCTGCCAGTTAAATTTATATTCCAGCATACATATTTCCAAAAAAAGTAAGAAAATGCCACATTAAATATTTTTAATTTGGCCCATCTCTTGCAGTATTATTTATTTATTTGTTTGCTTATTTATTATACTTTGGCCCTTAGCTTATTTCTATTATGATGATGAAAAAGAGGGAGAGGAAGAAGACCCCTGACAATTTAGCAGGTCCTATACTACATTTTGCCCTTAGTTGCTTGTCATAAGAGCCAGTTGTTCTTATTTCTGTATCTTATCTACCCTCTTTCAGAGAGAGCTTTCAAAACAAAACTATATTCAAGATATACTCTGGTTGTGCATGCTTTTTTTTATTTGGATAACATAAAAACCTGAAATATGTGGAGATATTCCCCAGAAAAAGTAATTTTCAAGATCAATTTCTAATAGCTTGGTTTTTTACAGAAGAACTGACTCTGATAGCACTAGGAAAATACTACATTAATTCAGTGAGTAATCATTCTAATTGATTTCTGTAGGACTGTTAGGGAATTGTGAAAATAAGAGATCACATTAGATTTGTGTTAGAATGAAAGCCAAAATTTCCTTTCAAAATAACTGTGATAGCCTCTTATTATTTCCTCATTACTCTCTCTTATCACTTCGAGTTCTGCTTTCATACTTGTTTTTGACTGTCATTTAGTAGTCTGGTGTAAGGGCTATTTGCAGCCCTGTGCAGGCATATTCTTGCACATACATCCAGCCAGAAAATGGAGTTATCCAGAAGATTTCTGAAGCAGTAATTTCTTGCTTCTTTGAAGCATGCTACCAAGACTTTAAAAATAATTAGTAATATCTATCTGCATCACGTTCTGGTTCTGTTTTAAAAAAGAAATTTTTTTTAGAGTTCTCTACTAATATTTTAATAATTTCTGACTGTTTATACTAAGGCAAAGAGTTAATATACTGCATAAATGCCTTCTTATGTTTGTTTCAGTACAGCTTCGACACCAGCCAGAAATTCCTTGAAAGTGTGTTTCCTCCCAGATTAATACTGTTCCAGCCAAACATTATCTTCCTCATTTTTCAGTCTAGTACTCTTTTCCACATTCAACTGTACAGGATTATGTTTCTATTTATAGGCAAAATAGATGATTACTTGAAACAAAAACTTGACCATCTTAACCTAGACTCATTGACTTCAAAATCTCAAACTGAACAACGTCAGTGTTTGTTCCCTGGCTTTATGGTCAAATGGTCTGGGACATGTTGTTGTTTAAGAATTTTCAGCAACTAAAACAGGGTGGCTGTGTTCTGATCACTAATGACTATGCATATAACTAGCTAATAATTGATTCCTGGTTCATTTCGCTCATTTAGAAGATTAGAAGCTGTCAGCCCAAGAGGATACTGTGCTTCATGTGTTTCCGAGAAGCACGTACCACATTCTGAGGTGTAAAATTGTAAAAATGCATTTAACTTTCCACAATTGCAATTTCTGTCATAATCACAAATGGTATGTGTCAACGATACGTGTCAAAAGTAACATGTCTGAATAGCTAAGTTAAATTAGTATTATAGAGACAATAATGTAAAATATTTACAATTATATGCAAAAATACTTCCTTCAAAGCAGTATATTGAAAGTTAAGGATTAGCATCAAGCAGTCAGTTTTTAAAGATTTGATAGAAATTATTATGGCTGTAATCTATTTCACTCTTACAGCAGAATTAAGTTCTACCAACAGTATGATTCACTAATCCAACGTGGTCAGCAGTTTTATAAAAAGCTTGTGCATGCAATTGGTCCCAGAAGTTTGTAAACCAAAAAGCTTCACTCAATTTCCTCAAACAAAAAACCCAATTACCTTACTTGTTCATTTCACAATCTCATTTTACTTCCTTTTCTTATTACTCACAGATTTTATATTGTATTTTTATGCTTTAAAACCATTTACATTTTCTTTCTGTATGGTTTACACTTGTGTGCTTTGATCTATAGCCCATGACTTGACCTTTAAATTTGCCAGTTACTTATTATGAACAGCATTTGTCTTTTATGAACCTGCTCCTTATCTTTTGAGATAAGCACTACCTCACTACGGTAATTTTTAATGCAAAAAACAAACATAACATTATATTCATCTCATTAGTGCTCCGTATATAATACCAGATACTTTGTTGTGATAATTTCTTGTAATCATCTGCTGAGAAACATCTTGCCAAGATGAACTATCACCAATACAGAAAGAAATCACACAGGAATAATTCAGATGTTTCTATTCTGTCAATGATAAGTTAAGCAAATCTGTAAATTTAATGTGTACTGCTGAGTTTCTCTTCCAGACAAATGGAAAAACTGCTTGATATGATCGTAAGATTTAAAGTCCCATCATTTTTAGTTACTATTTTCATAACAAATATATACAATGTAGTTTAAAGTATAAATATCACTGCTATTTCCCTGGGTCAAATACTGAATTACGTGTTTGGTTTTCGCTTATTCACACATGTTCGATGAAACCTTGGAGTGTCTGGAGGAAAACATGAATGACTGAAATACAAGAGGAGACATAACATGCTTCTTTGCATTCCACCTATGCTTTCTGCCATTATTTCATTTTTTTCAGGTTTTTCAATTCAGATTTTCATTTCTTCTAATCAGGGAATTACCAATTAATACTGTCTTTATTATTTATGAATTACCTGCCTTTCTCTAGTGGGAACAAACAAACAACATATCAGAGAATTTAATCCAAATTCCTCTTGAGGTGAAAACAAGAGGCAACAAAATTTGGAAAGAATTAATGAATTTTATTATATTTTTTTATTTAATGAATATACAGAACAGGCTCACTACATTAGTAGCAGATGAGAGACTGGGAGTTATGCCAAGAAGGTGTCCAAGCCAGCGGAGGCTGAGGCTCTTAACAGTACTACAAAGTGCAGTAGTTTATTTAACAACCACTTCACTTCAGTGTAAATGAGTATACAAGGATAGGAAGCTCAGGTTCTTCTGAGTAAAAACCATTCTTAGAGTAAAAACCGTTTAAGGTTGACTTGTGCCAGAGTAGGATCAGACTTTCACTTACTAATATCAGATTACAGATGACTTTAGATGACATTTCTATGCTTTTCTTACTTAAACTAAAAATATTCTGTAAATGGACCTTCCTAAATTTAGTTATACAGATACTTTACTGAAAGTCTGTAGCAGTCACAGTGGGATTGACTCACATAATGAAGGTACTTTCCACGTCAATACAGTAAGCGTTAATCAGAGTACAAGACTTCAGAAACAGAATCTAAGAAAGGACAAATTCTCTTTTTCACTCATTTCATAGCGCACCTGAACAAAGGGTGTTCCTGCATTAGCAAGCAACACAGACCAACAGAAAGAGAGTGAAACAATGGGAGCTGAGGTATGCATGTATACAAGTTCAGGGCAGGTGCTTGCTATTTTGGACTAGATCTACCATTGTAAGCACAGTCCTGAGGACTAAATACTCATTACTGATTGGAGATCATGAGGTGTTCTCTTGAAGCATGTCATCTGGCTCAGTTTCTTTCAAAAGTAATCTGGTTTGTGTGTACTAAGACCACTGTGTGATGCGAGGCAAAGCACAGTTAAGTGAGGATAATTGAGAAATTCTTGTCAAAAACATAGTCCTGAACTAAAACATTAATGAGTCTGAACCTTATGGACCCTAAGAAACGCATGAACACATAAGAGTTTTTAAGTTACTTGGGCCAATAGATTAATAAAGAATGTCTTCTGAAATAGCAGTTTGTGATTTCAGTATGGGCAACAGCTTGGAAATCTCTGGCTTTATGTCTATCTCTCATTAGTCAGCTGAGATACTCAAATTACGTGTAAATGTACTGATTGCTTATAAATGTTATCCATATGTTTGTCTGGTTTTGTGCCTGCTAGAAAATCAGTGGTCCATTTAACAAAGCCAGACAAAATGTGCCAAGTTATTGAAATAGTTTAACTCTCACTGGTCCATAACAGTGCATTTCATACCAGTTAAATTAAACTCATCATTCATGCTTAAAAAAAATTTCTGCTTATTGTCCCAAGCCCTAAAAACATCAGAGCAAGGAGACTAAACTGAGGTAGTTCTTCCTGACAATCTGCCGACTGGCAGATGTATACTATGGAACTGAACTGAACCGTGAAGGAACCAGCTAGTTGTTAGCACTGCCCTGGCAGATATCAAAGAAAGTATATTTTCTTTTAAAAGTGAATGAGTAGATGCTCTAAGTAGCTTCACCATGCAACAAGCTTAACATATCTCAGTGTAACGTCTGTCTCGATGTAGTTCAGTTATTGATAGTAAATAGAAGCCTAGTAAGGAGGCACTTCCAGTTCCTTCATTCTGAGTACTAGAGAAAAAAATATTTTGTTTCTTGATACATTGGGTGTTGAGTAGTGTTCAAGAGCCTCACTGTTCCAGTTACTCTCAAATGCAATCACTGAGATGGAAATAATAAAGAAAAAAAACCCCATTGATGGAGGGTTGCAAAAGTTTTCAGCTGGTCTGGTTTCTTGTAGTCTGTGAATTCATAAAATCATAGAATCATATTATTATAGAATCATAGAATGGTTTGGGTTGGAAGAGACTTTTAAAGGTCAACTAGTCCAAGCCCCCTGCAATGAGCAGGGACATCTTCAACTAGATCAGGTTGCTCAGAGCCCTGTCTGGCCTGACTTTGAACATTTCTAGGGATGGACTTCTACCACCTCTCTGGGAAACCTCTGCCAGTGTTTCGACACTCTCATTGTAAAAAATTTCTTCCTTATATCTACTCTAAATGTGCCCTCTTTTAGTTTAAAACCATAACCCCTTGTCCTGTCACAACAGGCCCTGCTAAAGAGGTTGTCCCCACCTTTCTTAAAGGCCCCCTTTAAGTGTTGAAATGTTGCAATATAGCTCAACTCTATGATACATTCCTAAAATAAATAACTCTGACACCTACTGGCACTATATACTTACCTTGTGTCATGCATAGTCTTGCTATGTTATGTCTGAAATGGTCTTTGAAACTAGTATCTGCACTTTATGGTCCTTGTAGAACAATTTAAGGATCTGCCACACTGTTAGCAATTTCTCATGTAATATTCATGTTATGATTCTGATTTTCATGTTTGAAGACACTGAGAGAATATATGCAGTACATTTAAAAATGAGCTGAGAAATGTTAAATTTAAATTACATAATGTAGAGAAAGAGACAATTTCAAATATTGCTTTTTTTTTTTTTTTTTTGGTTGTTAGGAGAAACAACTGTGTATTTTGTACAGCATAACAAAATGTAATACACTTTCTGGTTTACGCTGTTGCCACTTGAGGGTTAGCTATCCTTCTGGGATGACTGTCACTAAATGAGTACTAAAGAAGTCCAAGCCTGGAAAGTGTCTGGGAAAAATCCTGGTGTTACAGAGAACAGTAATGTACATTCTGCATGTGTGCACACAGGGGAAAGACACAAAAGGTATATCAGAGAGCCTGGCATTTTCTTTTTCCCAAATCTAAAGTGATTTTATTACCTAGGTAACATTCCCAGCCTGCTCTGGCTGTGGACCTATGCTTTTTTGTCATATTTTAGCAGTTATTTCATGCTTTAGGAATGAACAATAATTGAGATTTTTTTTATTTTTAAATTCTTTGAATAGTTCAGTTTCATTAATAAGAGTAATTATGAACAGTAGGTTAAATACACCTTCTTACAGTATTTATGACCGTGTAGAAACTCAGTTCTTCTTTCTCCTCATCCTTCATTACGTACACCTGTACCTTCCAAGTTCCCAGGTTTATATTACTATTGGATTTGGGTGTATTCCCAAATGATTTACAATTCCCACCTTCCAGACTGCTGAGTTTTCTCCACTACATCTTTGTCCGTTAAAGAATCCAAACTAATTCTATTAGTATCTTTATGCATTTCATTAAGGGAGCTAAATAATTCTTGTGAGTTTGTTCTATGGAATACTGACTTGGAGCTGACCGAGGGGAGGGAAAGGAACAGCATGAAAGAAACAAGCTTTTTAGTGTGATCTTTTAGCAAATAAAACATTCCTTGGGCAGAAATTATAAGAGTGACCAAAGCTTTCAGCATTATGAAGAATGAATCAAGCAGTGAACTAAGACAACCAACAGTTCATGAGGAGTTTCTGAAGTCTCCATTCCCAGCTGTTCCGCATGGTACAAGTGGCAGATGCAGAAAAGTAACGTGAGTTTAGACGAAGAAAAAATTATGAATAAATGCATATCAGGAAAAAGAAGAATCAGAAATGTATTTTAAAACTGTGCAATTAATATATAAGAGTTAAGTTTGATTAAGTTAAGCTTGATTAAGTTTGATTAAGTTTTGATCCAGTTAAAGTGTACTGAATCTCATGTATGCTAATCTAAGAAAACACAGACTTCTACAAATTTTAGGCTTTCCTCCTCTGTCTTTACTGAGTATATCTCCTCCTTACAACTGCTGTCTAAATCTTATTTTTTTTTTAATTCCCCTGATTATTTTGCTGTTACTGTCAGATGTATGATTTTTTCCTCTTCCTTATGATATACTAGATTCTCAAACGTAAAATTTCCTTCTGTTTCTAAACTGGCATATAAGCAGAACCCACATGAAACATAGTCAAGTTTTCTTTACTGAGGGTATATCAGAGTATATTTGTTATATTTTTCTGTCCCTAAACTCTAGGTGAGAGAAAAAATGTACTGCAGACGTAATTTCTGTGAAAATAGCATTCCACAGAAATTTGAAAGTCACAGCAGTGCTTACATGGTTATAACTGAGAAATTGTATATCGGGAATGTCCCCTGGCCATGGTTACTCCTGGACTGTGCCTCTGAAGTGTTGGAAAGTACATTAGTGCACCAGGCACGAAGCATTCTAGGGACCAGATGGTTCTAATGATTTAATGGTGGATATTATGAAGTTTCAGTGCTGCGACACTGTCCATGTTCTGGCATTGTTTAAGCCACAAGCACAGATATAGCTGTTACTTCAGACAAGTTCAAAGTCACTAGCTGGGCAACCACATGAGAAAACCTATATCTTTTTCCCACTGCATTGCTCTTGTTTAAAATTTCAAAGCCAATAGCAGGATGGAGAAAAAGAGGAAGATTCTTCTTTTAGGAAGATGTTAAAAAAAAATTAACTATAGTTATCAATAAGATTGAAGCTACAGGATTTTTTTAATATAGTAACTAGTAATTGTTACGTTTTGAATTGAATGCTTAGAGATACTTTCTCCCTCTTCCAGGATCACTGTGTTAAAACAGGAAAATCTTTATCATCTGAAGTCATTTTGTCATTGTCTTATCCGCGGCATTAAAAACACAGACGTATGCCGAGGTGAATTTAGTAGGCAGATTACGAGCTTCTCCCTTCCTAAAAATCTGAAAGCTATTCCTGTGAGATAATTCAAGCAGCTGTATCTCCTCCACCCTTGTCTGCACTGCCCTTGGTTTGCCATATTTTACTATTAGAAACCCAGTTTTTCTCTAACTGAATGTGTTGAGGGAAGAAAAGTAAGAGGAAGCAATTAGTCCAGTTTGCTCTTTTTTTTTATTTCACGCTGTTCTTGCTTTCATCCTTCCTCTGGTAATTTTCACACTTCTTGACCCTACTTCTAGACTTGATTCTTGTTGGTCATGCACCCCTAATGCATAACACTGCTTTATCCTTGCCTGCAGAATCTTTAAAATTCAGTTCTGTACTGTCCTGTATAATGCCTCAATTTATTCATGTGAATGTACACCCCTCCCATTTGGCTTTTTAGACATTTAGATGATAAATGATCTTCCTTCTTCCCTCTCCTAAATATACTTGTGCTTTTCATGAAGAAAGAAGTAAAAGAAGGAAACTTGAAATATTTTTGGAAAAATTAAACATGAGCAGAAAGATATTGCTCCTACAAAGATTCTGTGTGTCTATGCTCAGTTATATTTTATTATTCTGTAATTGCTTAATAACAGAATAATCATTTAGAAAAATTTTATTTTTTAATTTAAAAAAACTTTGGGTTTTTAAAAATTTTAGATAAAAACCCCAGTTTGCTTCTTATCCTCACTTTTCAATGAAGAGACTATTCATTATGAATTACAGGTTTCTGTTCTAAATAAGTACCTTCCTGCTTGCCTTATAAAATTGAGACCCCTCTCCTCATCTATTATTGAGTACAATGTTGGCAACTAATCTGGAATAGTGCTTATATTGGCTTTTTCCATACATAACAGTAAATAAATATGTTTTATGATTGTTCACAGTATGCATGCTTAATGAAATACCAAAACAGCAAGATGTTCTGGTGCATTTCATTATCTCATGATTTTTCAATGTACAGGATGCTACAGAGCTCTGCTTTGTTTTATTCTGCTGTATTACCTTTCAGAAGATTATGCACACATTATGCAAATGAAAATAAGAGAAGGAGCAATTCTCGAAACCATTTTTATTTTAAAAATAATTTAAAAATAATAATCAGCAATAACTTCAACATAATAACTTAAAAATAACTTTAATAATCAGCAGTGATATTTTCTAGCTCTTTATACACTATTCAGAAACAATCACTTAATTGGAGAAAAATATCTTACTTACTTAGGTTTGTATTTTAAACAATTCTGCAACTAACCACTTACTTTTCAAAACATCTGATCCAAAGAAACCAGTCCAATATTTTTCCACTAAAATTCAATCTTGAATTTCCACCCCTCTATCCATTACCCTTAGCCCTCGGTATAAAATTTTGCAACAGTAACTCATTCATCTTCTGACTGAAACAGCCTGTCCCTACATTCTTCAGTCCTATGGTGGTGTGTGAGTTATTGCTAATGGGAAAGTAAGATACACTCTTTCCATACTGGAGTAAATCGATTCCACTTTGATGGCAAGTGAAATACAAGAAGAAATTCTTATACTTGCCTTTCACAGTGTCCCAGATGCTTACTTCACTTTTTAGACAGTTCAGCCTCAAGTCTGGCTCAATGGTATGAAATAATTGATCCTTAATATATTAAGCCTCAGTCTCAGTAATGGAAGAATCCAGTATGGGACTCAATTTACTCAGTTTTCACTTTATAATCGGAGGGCAAAGAGCTTTGGCCTTTTAAGACATGCTTGTACACTGATACTACACTTTAAAAAAGAAAATACTGAAGTTTTCTGATAACATTAAGAGAAAAAAATGCCCAGTATAATATCAATTTAATATAAAAAGTTAAATTATATGATGCATCAACCTACAGTTTTACTTTCCTCTGGGCGTATTATCAAAGTGAAATATCCAAACATAGAATTTAGTGAGATATATGAATCTATATATTTTTTTAGATGATAGATCAATGTCTGCTCTGTTCTGTCTCAATATCTGTAATATTTAAAGAAAAACTATGCTGTACATGCAAAAATACTCTCTCTGCCCCATTCTTCCTCTGGTTTATAACATTATTTTGAAATTATATAGTTACAAATGAATTGAATGAATTTTGGCAAGCAATGTATACCAAACTTTGGTAGGCAGGCTCTGACATTTTTTATTACTGTTGTGAAATGATGAAGCAGAAAAAAATTGGGCAATTCTTGAAAAATAAGTAATTTGAGACAATAATATTTAATGGTAATATATTCCTTGGATTACTTTTATTTGAGACTGCATTCAGAGATCTAATTTTCTATCTTCTCTTTGTTTAACAAAATGGAGTTGTTGTGTATGTATATGTGTTTATATTTTCTCGATACTACCATCTTTAAATTATTTCACATAGCATTTGTGTACCTCAGTAACAAAAACTGATGATACTGTAGGTGAAAAAGGGCGAGTAGGGATCTTGAATGTGTGTCTTGACAAACTATGGTCCTAAATTTATGTGCCTGAGGTTTCTGGTGGGAAATACACAATGAAAATCTCCTAAGTCCAGAGCTGTCACAGGGCTCTTGCAGCCTTTTTCATCCAACTTGCAGAAAACCCATTTTTCATAGCATCTCTCAATTAACAACTTGACCCATTAACAGAAGATCATCAAAATTAGATTTTGATTTGCTAAAGATCTACAAATGTTAATACAGATTTCTTAGTCAGAGGCTATGTCCTTTCATGCTGTCATTGCTCTGAATCTTCAGTTCCCTATCTGACTTTCCTATCCTATTTTTCTAATGCTTTCCCCTATTTAAAGCTCCATAATTCAGTACATCCATACCAGGTCCACCACCGTCTTCTAACAATCCTGTCACTTTTGCACTCCAGTCTTTTTTTTCTTCTCCTGTTGGCTTATTGCATCCTTTGCTATTGTCCCATTAGCTGCAATGGCTGTACAAATCCAGACTTTTGTCCATTTCCTGGCCAGGGCCTGGGTAGGATCCCAGGAATAGAAGAAAGGATGCATCATCAGTGGTATAGAGGGAAGAAGTCAGAATAAAGAAAGAGTCAATGACCTAATGATGACACAGCTGTAATTACACAAATAGGACAAGAAGAAATGTAATTTATCACACTTATAGACAAATATCAAACACAATCTTTTTGTGGTTTGTTGATGAGGTGATTGTCTGTATCATAAACATGCTGCTGAAATCCCAAGAATGAAGAAAAGCCCGAATCATGCACCAGCACCGTAAATTGTAATTGGTTTAATAAATACAGGTAGTGGATATGGTGTTTGCAATACTATTAAAAGGCGTGGAGCCTCCTGAAGTTCTGAAGGCAAGCACCCTCAATATTCGGAAACAGAACTTCATTAGATTAATAAGAGACAAACTCCAGGAAGGCCCGCAACATGGAAATTACAAAAGATTGCCCTTAATAAGATCAAGCGCTCCTGGGGAGTGGAAATGAGAAAGAAAAAGTTATAGGTAAGATTAAATATTTTTACAGCTTTACGAGGCTGGAATGAAAATCTTTAAATTTGCTGGCATCAGAGAGAAGAGCCTTTTCTTTCTCTCATATGAAATATGAGCTAACAGGTAAAAAGTTGTTAACCTCTGCCACAGCAAATATAGATAGAACCATAAAATCTGAACACACAATTTCTTAAAGCTTAACTTCTCTAAGTTCACAGTGTAGTCTAATTACAGCACAAATTATTGATCATTTTATTGCTTTATCCTAAATACTATTAAAATACATTTCAACTATGTATTAGGAAAACGAAGAAAGAGGGGAAGACGGTTCTCAATACTTGTATGTAAGGTATTAAGTTAGGATTTTTTTTTGTAAGAATACTCCTCTTTTATATACATAAACGTTTCATAAAGGCAATCCCTTCTTAACAATCCTTTAATAAGCCAATAAATCTAGAATTAATTTGCATTTTTCAGGAAGAAGTGAAACAGATTATTAAAGTCTAGAGCTGCTGCTGCTTGCTGCTATTAAAATCTTGATTTTCAATCACATTCAAAAGAAGAGAGGAAAAACCTGAGACAAAACAGTTTCTAAATTTGGTGGGGGTTAGTCATGATGGTATCACTCAGTTTACCTAGTCTGTCTCCAGTTTTACAGTTCCCTTTACTTTCTCTCTCTCTGTTCCTTCTAGTACACTGCATCTTTAAAATGGTGACAACCCTTAGCTAATTAAAATGTATCTCAGTATTAACTTTTGGGTCTTGTTCTACAACCTCTTTATTCCTATTTTAATTGGCATATAATTTTTAGAAAAAGCCTCAGAAGTAAACAGTCATTGATTTTTCAATTAAGTAATTTGGTTTTCAAAGGAGTACTTGCATTTGACTTTTGGTAACTTATTTATACATTTTATTATGTAACAAGTGAATTAGACCATTGGACGTAATTCATGCCTTTCCCGGAAATTATTGATTCCTATAACAAGCCACTCCGAGACCATAAGTATTAGCTACAGAAATTCTCTTGCAATTTTTGACTTGTGAATACAGCTACCAATAGATGACTGCTAAATGGACTCTTCCAACTTCAGAGTGTATGAACCATCTTCAGCTGTGCATTACCAGACAGTCATGTACTTTTCGTTCTGGTAATGCAAAACCGCAAGTGAAGAAACAGTGAAAAGAACACCAAGGTTTAGTTTCCAATACAGAAGACACATATCAAACACAAACATTTGCACCACTGTCCTGAGATAAATTCCCTAAAATTGCACTGCGATTAGTGACTCAGACTCTGGGGACACGGAAATTCGCCCTTTGAAGAACCCAACCCGTCTGTCTCCAGGCACTCGCTGGCCTCCCAGGAGCTGTGGTGCTGAGCTCAAAATGACAAAACTCTCAGCAATAAAGATACCGAACTTTCTCATAAAGGCATGCACTGTGCTACCTGGACATTAGTAGCTATCTAGTAGATACATGGAGGAGTTTCCACCAGATTTTAAACTGCCGTGCCTGTTGATCTAATTAAAAAAGCAAAGAATGATGACACAGCTCTGAAAACTAGCACAGAGCTAGAGTAAATTCAGTTCCAGGTGAATGTGGTTCCATGTTCTCATTCTTCCAAATACCTGACTTCCTACGTGTGCCTTGTTTGCCTCTGTGTTGGTACATTTATGTGTTTTCCTACTGGTTTATGCTCTGAGCTTTGCATCTTCATTTGCATGCTCATAGCCTAACACTAGTACCATCTATTTTATTTCAAAATACAACTTGCAGATGACTACTGTGCATCGGTTGAGGGCTGCTACCAGACACCAGCCTGAGCTGCTGATGACAGGAGCACTCATCACTCACAGACTTGGAGCCAAACGATGCTGTTTGAGACCAAACTGACAGTGTGAGAACTAGCTGGGCTTGGACGTGAAAGCACTTTTAGTCACAGACACATACTTAACATTAATGATTTATGCACCCCCTGCCCCTTGGCAGGGAGGATGAGACAGCCTAGGAGAGAGGCCAGGTGGGTCAGGGTAAGAGTTTCTCATGCAGAGCTGCTGCCCTGCGCTGTTACAGGTGGAGGAAGGTGATATGAAGTGGAAGGAGGTAGAGCGAGTCTGGGGAGCACTATCAGCCGTGCAGACCACCCTCTTCCTCGTCCCTTCCTTGTTCCATTAGAGTCCTGAAGCCCTCTGACTATCTACCATGGCATCTCTGCCAGTTTTCTCCCTCTGCGGCCACAGCTCTTATGAGTCATAGGAGCAGAGAGGGAGTACCCAGTTCTGATTGGCTCAAGTACCCACAGCACCTGGAGATTAGCTGCTGCTGAACAGGGGCCGCCCACCTGTCTCTCTGGAAGGCTTTCTGCAGGTTGTCTAGTGTCGCTGTTAGCAGCTAGTCACAGGGGAGTCACCAAAGGTCAGCAAAATTTAAGCAGTGCTCAACCTGTGCCAGGTTTCCAGACCAGATCAGTGGATTTTCTCAGTCCTTTAGAAGGAAACGAGCAAGCAGATCCTTCCAGTGAGAGCAAACAGCTATGCTGGATTGCTGTGGGGTACTGAAATACAGAGCCACCATGTGATGAGCCAGTCAGCATGCTTTTAGTTTCGGAGACATTGGGATAAACTTGATGTCATAAGCATCTAATACAAATGAAGAAGGTTGTGGTTAATTGATGTTGATCGGGTCTCATTTTCTCACAAAAAAACCAATCTGTGCTTCTCTCTTTTTTATAATGTTTCACTTTGTTTGTCTTACGTTGTTAGATCAAGTAATGCTTTCCCTGCCCCGCCCCCACTTTCTCCCTTTCTTGTAATTTGTTCTACGTAGGCTTCTAGTTTCTGTATTAAATCTATATTCTTTGTCCAGTCCAGAGACTCTGTCAGCAATTTTAAGTCCATTACTAGAGCTGATACTTGTATAACATCTTTTAGTTTGGAGAATGACATTACTTTCTTTTATGACTTGTGTGCATGATTTTTAAACCCTCTTACTGTAGTCTATAGTAATTTCAGATTAGATTGAGTAAAATATCTTGAAGTATACATATTAATACTTGATTAGGTTGGATAAATTTTGGTGCTTTCTTACAGAGCTTTTTCTTCCTTGATTCTTCGCTATTGGCTGCCTAGCTTGTTGGTTTTATGCCAACCACATTTAGAACAGGGCACAAGTGACTAGGTCTGGCACTTTCAAAAGCTCACCTCTTTATATTAGATAGAGGGAGCACATTAATTTGTAATGTGATTTATTATACTGAAATGCTCCATAAATTTGAAGTACGGTTGAATGAAAGTTCAAAAAGAGGAAACTTGACATCAAATAATTCTATGAATGTCTGGGTGCTTCTAAGGATATTTGGGTTGAAGTATTATTCACACCAGTCCGTTTCTTTAACTTTCCCTTACTTTTGAGTCTGAGGTTGGGAAAAATGGCACTTTGTGGTATCTGAATTGTACTGATGTGAGAATGGTCATATGTTTAAGATCTAAATTTGAATCAGCTATTATATTAAGGTACCAGATAGCTTTGTTTTATGGAAAACAGCAGTTGTTCTAATGTTCTTTCTTACTGTATTTAAAAGCTACAGGTATGAAAAATCAGAAACGAAATGTTATTTCTGTCAGTACCTAGACTATAGTTTTGGAAGATCACAGTTAAGTCCCATAGCTCTCCCATTACCTGAGATCAAGGGGCAAACTGCAGGCTTTGGACAAGATGGGTCAAGTTCCTGTCAGGGCTTCTGCCTAACAGGAATGTGTTTCTGACCTTTCATAATTGAGTTAAACATCAAACTAGATGCACTGATCAAAGGCTGGTACTCAAATGCCTGTCACTACCTGGACTAGTGATTTGGTTTATTTTGCACAAACAAGTTAATGATGTTGTTTTTCATTAGTTTTACTATGTTGTTCTGTACCTGTCACGTTGAAGGTGATCTCTTTGACACAGTTCCTAGTGAGCTCTCTAGGAGAGGAAGGAGAGAAGGGTGTAAGTAGAACAAATGGCAGAGGTCAAGAAATAGGCACAAAAAATTATCTATCACCAATTATTAATTATGTAAGGGATCTCAAACTGACACTGATTTGTTGCCATAAAATTATTTGTAGTCTGGATATATTACGTACACATTTAGAATTGTATTTCTAAAAACAGTAAAAAAAATTCAAATCAAAACCTTTTTTTGTCTTTTTTCACAGAAATCCCTCAGCTTTCCTAAGGAGAATCTTTCTCAATTTACGACAACAATTTTTAAACACTTTAACTGTCACAGTTGTTTATTTTAATGATTGTTCTTAAATACTTCTCATGGTCTTATAATGTTCATATTTCTTTTATTGTCTCCTAGAAGAGCATTTTAAAATAACTAGAAAAATATAAGACCACAGAGGCATGGATTTGTTATTGAGTATTTTTCTTTTTTCTGCAAACCTAACACTTACGTTATGTGTACTATTGGCCATTCTCAATTGGAAAACCTGTGTCAATATGAGTAAAAGCCATGCAGCCTGTTGGTATGCCTCAGCATGTTATGGATGAATCTCCACAGAGAAAACTAACCCCAACAAGATTTCTGTTGGGCTATGAGAACTGTCACGTCTGAGCAGTGATGGAAATAATTGATTAAATTCCAAAGGCACAGGCCAGAACTTGTTTGCAATGGGAGCACGAAACCTAAAATAATTTGAGGAGAAGTCTGTTGCTAGCATTAGCTGTGATTTAATTTTAAAAGCACTAAACTTTCAGCAAAGTATCGTATTTTTACAAATGTGTCGCTTTAAAATCATCCATATCAAAAGCAGCAATGATTATGAGTTTGTTGGCAAAGCTACGCTTTTATGAAATGGTCATGTATAAAGACATGCAGTGCAAATAACCAGTGTTCCCATTTAAGATCATTTTCCTTGTGGTCACAAATTACAGTAAAGTGCAGTTAGAGCTGTAAATATGCAGCATGTCAAGATACCGGCCATATTTTAAGCTGGAGCCTCCATTGAATGGAAATGTAAGATTGTTGTTACTACAGCTGTTCTATTGAAATAAGATGGAAATCTTACTTCTGGCGCATATTTATTAAATGCCTTTAATATTCATAGATACAGAAATATTTCAGTGTAAGGCAAAACTCATTACGGCTCATCACATTTGCCTCTACCAGCTGTTTTAAATAGTGTCCTTCTTGCTAATTGAACTAATTCACTATTTAAAATGTTGGAGAGATAAGGAAATTAAAAATCTTTGTTTATTCTGTAAGCTTTGCTTAAAATTTGAATAAAAGCCATTCTGTTTTATACCTGATATCAGATAATATATAATTTATAGAATCTTAGGGTGCAAAAGAGTATAAGTAGGTTTGGAAGGACAAATAAATATACTCGTCAGCTTTTTTAACGTGTCAAGCTGTTTAGGGAATAATATATGAATAAAAGTAGAGAGTAGATAAGCTTTTGAAAATCCATAATTCTATCTCAACTTTTGTAGGTAGCTAATACTTAATATTGTTATTTATCCTAGTATTTCATTTTTTGTAGTGCTTAGTGCAAAAATCACATAGGCTTTGTCACTTAGAAAGAATAGAATAGAAAAACCTTTCTTTTTAATAAAGTAACAAATAAGTATATTACAGCTAATAAGATTCAGTAACTGATTTGGGTGATATTTAAATAGTGGTTTTATCAGAACCATTCAGTTGTTGTAGCACTGCTTAGAAATTTTAACTGCACTTTTTCTATACTTCTGAATCCATGTTTCATACTTTTTTTTACTTCACTTTTTTATGTCACTTATTATAATTGTTCATCCATCCAATTAATAACAGTATTAATAATCATATTGCAAACCTCATGGCATATGTCTTTGTCATGAATTAGGCAGTCTATTACAGAGTTATTAACTAATATTAAAGCAATTCACATATGTCTTTCAGACTAGGAAAACCAGGGCCAATTCCAGATTTTCTTCAAGTCTCAGAAGTCAATTTTCTTTGACTTGTGGAGCAATACTATTAATACATCGACTGTTCTTACATCCTGTGAAGAACAGGTAAATAATTCATTACCAGAAGACTGAAAGACAGTCTAGTTACTGAGACTTCACTATGCATACATCTTGTTTTATCTTGGTTTTCTTGAATAAAAGTTAAGGTAAGGGTTAAACCAACTGAAGGTGAACAACTATCCTGGGTTGGTTGGTTTTTTGGGTTTTTTTTAATTAAGCTTGCTTATTTAGGGTATAAATGCAAATAGACCTGCATAATGAAAACAATGTCATAATGAAAAATGGGAATAATCTAATTTTGTTAGTGAATATGTATGGTTATGTAAATGGTTAAATCAGTAATCACTTAAATCTGAAGCCTTAAAGTAGTATCTTGGAAAAGACCTTTAATAAAAAAGGCTGCATAAGTAATGTCAAGAGCTCAATATGGTTTAGAGCAATTGCAAATATGATTTCAAAGATGCTTACATTTTTATGTGTACATTTATTTTACAAGGTTAAATGAACTCCTGTTAACACTAAAAAAATTGAGTTGCATGTAGGTTTTGTCTAGGAGAAAACCCTGCTCCCAACAGAACAAAATCTTGGGATGAAAAGTTTTCTGTAGAGGTAACGAGACCATTATTTTTCAGGAGAACACAAAAAAACCCTCAAAGACAAACCTGAGGTTTCTTGCTGGAATGTGTCTCCCATTATATGCCAGTGATAAGTAGTCTTATGATATGCTTATCCTGTTTGCTCTTAGTGGAAAAACAGTTGCACCACAAGAGACGTGGTCTGGCAGAATAACCCAGAACACAGAGAATAAAGGGAGGTTTCTACATTCCCATTTGTCAAAAAAAAAGTGTTTTTTGTCCATTTTTGTAAATTAAAAATGGTAACACCCCCCTAAGATGCCCCAACTCCATAGTATCTTTAAAAATTGAATTACCTCCATTCAAATTTTGCTCTAGACATGGAAAAAGTACATGGAGCATATGTCTGCATCATAAAAATGCTGCTCAACCTAAACAGGAGAAGGACAGGCTTGAAGATTTACCATGTTCATAATTCAGATCCTTGTTGTGTGTGATGAGTCTTTTTCATTGTAGTTTCTATTTGCCATATGCTCAGCTGCCATTTTTCCAGTACAGCAACATTGTCTAGGGCTTAAGGAAATGACTACTTCTTCATTTGCAGTGTAGGAGGAGGTAAAATACACATTTAAGAGCATTCTTAAATAACACTTTCTTAGCACACACAGAGTTAATTAGATAGAGATGCTAGTGTGCATATATGGTGCTGAGTATATATGTAGGACATTCAAAACTTACAGTATTTGACTCTGTATAGCTGGCAAAACCTTCTGTTCTTATAAATACTGTACTATATATTGTACAAGGGAGAGATATGTACGGTGAATAACTATGGTGGTATTTATGCGTTTATTGTGTTCTTTAGAGGACAAGCAAAAGATGCCTTGGAGGAACTCAAAGGTACCATTTATTTTTATCTGTCTACAATGGATAGTAATACATAATTACAATAAATAACGAGGAAGAAATGCATAAATAGGTGTCAAATCCTTTCCTCCAGTCTCTTGCTGGATTCACCACATACTTTCCACTATGCAGCTTCCCATTGGTTTTAAGTTGTTCAGGGTATACTGTGCCCTGACTGACATTTCTACATTTCTCAGCCTACGCTCATCTGCGAGATGTGCCAGTCTCTTAATAATGTTACTGGCCCTCCGCTGGACTCTTTCCAGTAGCTCCTTGTCTCTCCTGTACTGGGTAGCTCTGAACTCACCCAGCACTCCAGATGTGGCCTCTCCAGTGTTGGGCAGAGGAGAAGGATCACCTCCCTCAACATGCTGGCAGCATGACTTCCAGTGCAGCCCAGGATACCATTAGCCGCCTTTGCTTCAAGAGGTCATTGCTGGCTTGTGTCCAACCTGATGTTCACCAGGACCCCCAGGTCCTTCTCTGCAAAGTCTTGTACCTATTAATACCTTCTTTATCTATCTATACTTTTATATAACTTATTATAACATGGCACCTTCTGTTACTGTAAATCTGCACAGAGATGAAATAATATATAAGATTTTTTTTTTAGTTTACCTATACTGCATCTATGCAGTATAGAGAGAAATCTGCAAAGCATAGAATTTCAGTGGCTAATTGATAGGTGTTTTTAGTGAGACCAGTAAAAACGCTCCTGCTTTCTAAAGAAAACTGTCAGCAGCTTCCTTTCACTTCTAATTTTGAAATCCATTTCTGGAAGACTTTTTGGAAGTCAGTCATTATCTCACATACCTGGTTTATGTGAAAACCTAACCTGCAAGTAGAATAGTTTTTGAGAGGTGTCTAATAGTTACCTGTAGGTATGGATTAGTAGTCTCCATTTTTGCCTTTTGTGTTTGTAACCTCTTTTTTTCCCCATTCTAACAGTTGTTCTCATGGCACTTATAAATATGCAGAGCACTGAGGAAATCTCAGAAAAAACTTTCCAAAGAATTTAAGATATTTAATAAATAATTTGGGTGTTACTATGAAGTAACTGAAAACATTAACTTGTGGGTTAGTAATGTAATTTGTCTCAAATGCTTTTTCCTTTTTCTTTCCTTGGCACAAATCCCAGAAAATGATTTTCCCTTTTGAAGTTTGTGTCTCAGTATTATATTTAAAAATTGCAAAAAATTTTGGCAAAATCTTTTTGCCCCCTATGTTAACCTTTAATTTACTGTCACTTCATATATTTCCCATCTTGAACTCATGTTGCCAAATTTCTCCTCTCTTCATGGAGGATATTTTGCAGATCTGGAACCTGAGTTCAGGAGACCAGAGCATTAATAGTAAACTATCAACTAAGATTTTTTTTTTCTTTTTTAGCAGATGGAGTCCACAGGTTGCAATTATATTTAGTTGCAAAGAATAGCCTTGTCTGTGTAAAACGCAGAAGAAAAAATGTTGCTTTTTTTTTTTACTAGAATGTGTAGTTAACTCATTAGTATATACTGAGCTTATCTTGAGTGTCCAGCCTGCTTTCCTGCAATTGTTTTTCTGTTGTCTTATTTTGCTCTGTAAGTAAGTTACTGACATTCAATATCTGTCAAAATGCCCTACCTTAGGACATTGTCACTGGTTGGCTGAGGTGAGCCAATCCCGGGGACGAGTCCTCTCCTATCCCTAAAACCCCTCTCCCCTGCACCGAGAGAGAAAGAGTTAAAAAGCAGAGATAGGGAAAGGAAGAAGAATTTGTGAGGCCTCTGAACGTTTGGAAAACTGAAACAAAGTTTAATAACACTAGAACAAAATATATTATATACAGGAAAAGCCAATGCAATATTGGAGAGTTTGTATGGGGTGGAGCAGCGAGGGTTAAACGCGGGTGAGGGAAGGGAACGATACCGAGGAGTGTTCAAAATGGCGCCGGCCACGTGGGCTTTCTCTCTCTTGTGGAGCGGAACAAAGGAGCCGCGGCTGTTACAAATGCCGGGATCCCACGTGCGAACCGCGAGTTGCGCTGTCCTACCGGTCTGGGCGTGCGGGTTGAAGCAGACCGCAGCAAAAGCAGCGGCGTTAGCGGGAGGGAAAGAGCAGCCCCGAGGCGCGGCGTCTCCAGCAGTGGGGGGTCTGTCCCAGGCAGCGCGGGGGTTTCCGCTGTAACGGCTCCGCTCCAGCAGCACGGGGTGCGGTAGCCACAGGCAGGCGGGCAGGCGAGTTCCTGTGAAGGTTTTGAGCCGAGGGGACACAGCCTGTAAGGTCCCCGGAGCCAAACCCCGAGCCTGGACAGCCTTTTCCTGGAGAGAAGCTGCAAGCGCGCGACGCCCCTCGGAGTCCAAAGAGCGAAGGGTACGGGACGTACCGCAGAGCGCAAAGAGGAAGTGTATGGGGCACCGTCAGAGCGCAAAGAGCGCGAGGTGAGGGCGATACGCGCCTCTTACAGGGGAAGGAGCGCTCGTGAGAAACTTTTACAAGCAATGAGAGGTGCTAAACGTGACATGGGAGGGAACAGTCCAATCAGTCAGTTTAAAACAAACCTTCCAAACAGGAGAAACTGGGGTTTTTTGCCTAAACTGGGACAGGCATGAAAGATACCCTTCAATTTTATTTTCTAACTTCTAAAATTTTTCTCAGTGGGTTCAGAAAATCTGTGTTACAGAAATCATGGGTGTGTCCCAAGTACGCATAGCAACTGTGTTAGTCAACATGAGCACAAAACAAGCAGAATGCAGTTGGGAAAAATAGGAGTCACAAATATGTTATGTACAAATTTGTTGGTGTAAAAGCTGATTTGATCAGCTATAGTAGAATACACATGTGTAGAATTTAATTTTAAGTATGGGAACCAGTGGAGCTGTTCCACACTATACGACATGTCAGGACAGTCATACTGAGCTTGACTTTATTAACACCCTTTCTTTTTTATTTTCTTATATTTGTTCCAATAAAATACTGTAAGCTTTTAATTTGGCAGGAGATGGTAAGAATATCATCATAGACAGGTCTGGGGCAATTGTCCAATATGCATTTTCTTTGAGTTCTGACACTTAACTTATTCCATTTTAAAAATGTATTGGGAAATTAAAGAATTTCTCCTTATTGTTAATATAAAAGTTCATAGCCAGTATCTCTGAAACACAGTTGTTCTATCTTTTTCCAAAGTGCAGATTCAGTAACAAACCAGCTAAAAGGCAGCAATATGATTTGCAGACTGTAAACACCTGTAGATGACACAACGCTACACATTTCATCATTGTGCTATGGCAGGTTACTTATGCACTTAGCTTTATAAAAACGCCGAACCTTTGTTTTCTGCTATTGGCTTCCAATTTACATAGATGTTATTATGCTTTAAAATCTACCCTGAGGTCTGTTGCAATGTTTAGCAAGTAATGAAATAATTCACATTAGTCAGGCTTACCATTAAAGTGTTTTCCTAAGTTTTGGTGGAAAGAAGCCTTGTTAGAAGCAGTTAAAACTTATGCTGAAGGGAAGAGTTTGCATTGCTGGCCTTCTGTAATTAATGATCAGTTCAGCAGATGTGCATCTTTTCTTCTTTTTTTTTTACTTTTTTTTTTTTTTTTTAGATCATAGGCAGGAAAAAGATGCTTTATGCTTTTTAATTCTGTGAGGCTATGTCAAACACCCAATTGCATGCATATACCAGATCATTTTGAAGCTGGAGATAATACTGGCATGTGGTTACAATTTGCATTTGTGATAAAAAATGTCTTACAATATACATCATTCTGAGGTCTTCTGGGTTTTATTTAGTTCAATCAGACAGAAATTTAGCACTCACAACACCTGTTAGTTAGTATATTTAATACTATCACTATAAAGTTAGAAGATTTGCACTTGTGCTATCTGAATTACTACCTAATACACCTTGTATTCTAATTAATACATTGTATAGAAGACAGTATTTCTCATTTCATAAGTTGTCTAGTACTGCTTAATTAAGATACTGATGCACAATTTCATGTTAATGGTGTTAAACGAGTTGGATAGCTATATAATGCTGAGAACTTCTATAATTATTTTGGACTGAGTTCTCTTTGGACTGCATGCAGAATAGTACAACTCAGGTGATTGTAAATGCCTGTGTTTTAGGCATGTCAGTGTAGTATCTAAGCAAAGTAGTTTTATAGAAGAGACAGTACCTTTTGTTAGAAAAACCTGGGGGAGGGAGGAAGAGATAGTAAGAGATTCGAGATATAAAACTTGATTATCCAAAAAGGTAAATAATCAATATTGTTGCATACCTACCTCACATCCTCTTTTTTTCAATGAATTAGTAGGTTAAACTGTTGGTATATTTATAAAATTTTCAAGTTTTGAAATGCTGAAGCACCTCTTAGAATCTAAAAAAATACACAATGATCAGTAATAATGCCTGCTGTAGTTGTATTAAAAATACAAAAAATAACAGGTTATTTATTTGATTTAATACATTACAGAGATACGAATGTATTTGCTTGCCCGGATGGGAAGGAACATTTTGTGAGAATGAATCAAACGAATGTAAATCAGAGCCTTGTAAAAACAATGGCACCTGCATGGATCTTTTCAACAGCTATCGGTAAGCGTTGCATCTTCCCTTATATGTTTCTCTTCCTGGAATGACAGACATCTGCATCCAGTTATTATTTTATTTCTCATCTTGGGGAATGGAATGATATTACACAAATGAGCAAATAATGTGTCATGGATACACTGCTTCACTGCATATTCATTTTAAGTCAGCAGATCTATTAATTGTAGATGGAAAATTAAAAAAAAAAGCATCAATGCAAAACACTTAGCAAGTAATCTAATCTGGAACTGTCTGTTGTCAAAGAAAATATAACATCTCTTTCTATCATATATGCCCTGTTAGTACAGGATATGCTTTAAGACTAGAAGTAGTGGGAGTGGACACTGTTGTACAATCTTAGATGAAGAGATTGTATCATTGGTGCCACCTTGTGCCTTAAAACCACAACAAAATAGTAATGTAACTAAAATTTACAGCCAGGTTGAGAGAAAGCGGTAACCGTATTTGTTTTAACTTAAACCTCATTCTTTATTTCATGGATGCACTTATGGTTTAAAAATGATTTTGTTTCAGTATTATGAGGATAAGGACTCAATAAACAATACAGCAATCAGCTTTTGCTATTTTGTAGCCAGGGTTTACCTATATGATGATGACAATACCGGAACAATCTAGTATCTGAATGTAAACTCTTAATAGATATGGATATAGCGGCATAAAGATCACAGGGCAATAACTGTACTCAGTACACAGTCCAGCTGTTGTGCAGAGATTATATTCCTGGTAATATAGACAATAATCAGAAAGAAAACCTACCACACTTGAAAACAAACAAACAATTCCCCAAAAAAACCAAAGATAAATATAAATAAGTGAAATAATATATATAATATATATTTTTTTATTATTTTATGTTCCAGAATTTAACTGAAATACTTTGCATTATCCTAGAACTGCATTTTTATATGGTATTATATATTCTATTTTGGTAAAATATTTTCAGTCCAATAGCAAAAGCAGAGTCTACTGAAGTTGAAAATATATTTTAAAATATTTTAAATTGGTTTTTTCCACTTTTTTAGGTCTGTTGGAACATAAAACAATTTGTTAAGGGTTTGTTTTTCATTTTGTAGTTCTTATTTTTGTGACGTTTGTAAACTGTTGTAGTCTACTAACAAAACGTAATTTATATGTGCATACAGTTTATGTCTGACTACAATTCTTATATAGTATAATGGATTATATGGGCAAATGTACAGTTTCACCACCCTCAAGGACAAATTTAGGTGCATGAATATTTTGCAGTCATGTATCTTTGCCTGTCATTACATTTTACCTATTTTTTCAGCCTCTGGAAGCATTTTACATATATAATAGAAAGTAATACAGCTTCTCCTGACTTTATTCATGACTGGGTCAACTACGTATGAGCAAATTGAAGGACTCCCTGTTGTTTCGTGGGAAGAGAAAACGTTCAAAACATACCTCTTCTGGATTTGGCAAATAGTGAACTGTTACAGGAAATGTGTAGAAGGGAATTGGTTTGAACTGTAAGCACCACACATATTTTTCCTCAGAATTATTTGTCCTAGAGAGCAGGAAAATTAGACATACTATGGCATCATCATCTACAAGGGTCATGATAAGCCAGACAAAACCAAACTTCTTCAGATACCTGTAGTTGACATTGGGAGTCTAAGACTTGGCAACCACAAGGAAAAGTAGTCTAGAACAATGGTTTTTTTTTTTTAACAGTCTAAAGCAATTTAATTTCAATCCTTAGATTTGTCCTATTTTTTGCTAATGGATGGTAAAAAACATTCTGGTTTTTTTTTCAGGATCACTCTTACTTAATATCAAAAAAGTGTTGGTGTCTACTACACTTCTCTAAGATCTACTGCAACAAGACAAAGTATTCATGCCATGGTAGCTAAGCAGTGGCAGTGATTATTATCTGATCCTGGGGACATCTAGCCATATCTTTAAAATTAAATGTAGTCTTAAAAATAGGGTAACTGGATTCTAACTGCCTAATAGAAAAGATCATCAGCATTCTTGAGCTATGCCTAGACATAGTTTTGGGCAAGCACTAGTTAGTCTGGACCAAAGTCAGGCCAGGAACAGTTTTGAAAATGTAGCAATAAACAATGCCATTTCCTTGCCTGTGGCCATGTTCTGGCACTCTTTTATTTTCCTGGTGTAAGTTTAGCTATTGACAACAATATTCAGAATTTTCTGATTTCCTTTGAAGTTGGTCACACCACTGCTGGTACTTGATGTCATTTCTAACTTAAATTAATATAAAGGATAGATAACATAGCTTTCCTTTATGCCTTTGATAATACTCATTAGTTTACTTTCTCTGAAGTATTTCCAAATCCATCTGAAATCACTGAAATTAGGTAATTTATTGTGCAAGAGCATAAAAATACATTTTTGTATAGAAAAAATATGAGAAAATAATATAACACAAAAGAAAATATTTTTCTACCAAGTTTCAGATCTGTAATAATGAGAATAATAATACAAACCATAATTGCTAATTTAAAAGTTCTCATTTGAGTTCACTAATTTATCTAGTGCTATTCATTTTTGAATCTTGCTATGAAAACTTGCTGCCAAAACTGAAGGATCAACAAGTATGTCAGAACTGAATGTTTTTGTTTACGTATTTCATCATAGGAAAATAAATCCCATACCAATAGAAAAGGGAAAAAAAAAGTCTTCTCGGTTGCATATTTATTTTTAAATCAGAATAAGAAATTTAGAACAAAAAAGATACTGAATGAACAGTTAAGATCGAGTCATTAAAATGAATAATTTGTTTCATATTCCTGTTTCATTCCATTTAATTCTTTTTCAGCTGATAAACTAAGAAATTTGTTTTTCTCCCTTCTCACTTTTTAGTTTGGCACATGGCACAGCAATGAAATTAATTTAGAATTGTTTCATGCATATATTTCCAATACCCTGTGAACCTCACTCTAATTCTCACAATAACATAATCTCTGAAACACTGTCTCTGAACATCTATGAATCTATTATCAGCCAAATACCTTATTTCTTCTCTATCTTACTATATCACATCTTCCGATACTTCTGAGGTTTTGCCCTAATAACATCAAACACTAACTAAAGCCCTTGTGTCTTCTTTGCTGTTGCCAACTTAGAGGAAGACTTTAAGTGAAAAGCTCTTCAACTCTTCTTGCAAAATAGTAGGCAACATAGTTTTATGGATGAACCGGTGTTTCTAATGATGTAGAATAGTTTGGAACATGACTATAATCATGATGACGTAAAAACGTGGGGAATTTACCAAGTGTCTTTCCAGAGTACTTAATTCTTAATCCCGCAGCCATGTTATTTGCCATTTTGTCAGTACTCATTGTTGAGGGTGTTCTAAATAAAGATGATATGTGTGTTGTTGCTGCTTTTTTTTTTAATAACAAACCAATGGACTTCTCCATACTAAACAGGAAATTAGACTTACTTATTTCCTTATGTCATCTATTGATTTTTTTTTTATAACAGTTTTTGCTTCCGTAGAATAAGGTTATCCCTTGTCTGCTGTTAAATCCACTAAGAAATCATTTTATAATCTCTGTGTAAACTGAAGTCTAGTTCTATTTTTATACCTGTAGTTTATCCTTTTTCTTCTTTGTTACTTTTTTCCGAACATTTTCCTTTTTAAAAAATAACAAAAGTTACAGAATAGTCATCCTTACAGTATCTTGGTTCACTGATTTGTACTTATGCTGACAGTGCCAGTCCTTAGCACCAGAGCTCTATCCAGAATCTCTGCTCCCTATGAATTTACTATAAAGTATAAATTCCTTTCATTGTAACTTCATTAAAAATAAGTTTGTTGCAAATGAATATATAGATACATATATCGGTTAGGAAATTAGTGATTCCTGCAATAGGAATATTTAAAAAGACTGACAAACTATGCAAGTTCCACATTTCAGAATGATTCTTTACTGGATTGATAATATTTATTAACATTACATTTTGCCAAAGGTTAATTTTTGATCACTGTTAATCATTATCATTGCATGTACAGCACCATTAGACTTTACCATTAGTATTTTTAAATTTTTTAAATATGTTTATTCATATTTGTGTATTTATTTATCATTTTTGTTTGTATAGTCATGCTATACTATGGAACTGATGCTGTTTAGTTAGCACTGCTGGCTGTGACCGTTGATGGCTCTCAGTTGCTGATGTCAAGGCTGTCAGTCCCCAGCGTTCTTCAGTGAGGTAGCAGGAACCACAGTGACCTGTCTTTCCTCACTTCATATGAATGTTTTACACTTCCTGCCTCCTTTCCAAAAGAAAAGTATGATCTTACCTGGCCTTGACATCTTACTTGTGGAATCAGGTCCCCTCCTTGTTTCACTTATTTTTGCAGACAGACACCTTTCCTGCCTGCTCATTCTTATCCTTTAGATTTTTTACTTCTGGCACACGTTTTCTCGCACCCTGTTTGTGCAGCTATAGCACAGGCCTCCATTTGCCCTTTCACAGTTATGAATATTATTTATATATTTAAGGCTAGTTGTGTTACAAAATGCTGTAAGTGGTGTTACAGTATTACGAAATTCTTATTCTTTTCCTCCAGTTACGCTATTTCAGTGTGCTTGCGTCTGGAACTGATACTAGGTGCAGTCCCTTTAACCTGCTCCTAAGCACCATTTTCTGGGTGCAATGAGCCTCTTCTTTGGCAACATATGATCCTGTTCTGAGCTTTGTCTAACATTATGACTGGGTCACATGTGGGTATTCATTAAAAAGGTAATGTTATTTGTATGCCTCTAATTCCAGGAGCTAGATATTTATTTTCAGAGGTACCTCTGGTACTGAAGCACCTGTTTCCCACTAGCTTCTGCAAAGACACAGGTCGGTAAAGGTCAACGTCACTTTTAAATATGAGGCTTAAGTTCTTAAGCACTTGTGAGAAAGTATTGATAATGTGCAAAAATGTCTATTTAAACTTTTTAATATTTAAAAAATGTGTATTTAAACACTCTTCATTTAAACATTTCTGTGGCTTAACCTGTCCTGTAAGAGGCCCTGATTTTACTACGTCACGTTAGACTCCAGCTGAAATAATGAATTGTGTTTGTAGTAGAAGGTGTTTGAGTAATTTCAGAACTTATCTCAAACTGTGCTAGTGTTCCTTAGCAATGCTTCTTCAATTAGTAACCATGCCATAATCATCTTTCTTCACCTTTACTTAGATAACAGTTTATGACAGCTGACAATTTGGGTAATCATACCGTCAGCAGGACTTGGTCTTATTTTCTCTCCTTCCTGTTACTTTCTCACTCCATTATCAAATACAACATCTTGCCCTGTAGCTCCCCTCTTTGGTTCTTAGCATTTGAAGCCACATCTTCTTTTCAGAATAAAAATATGGTTTTTTTCATTAGTGTAACTGTCATCTACCTGTGCTGAGTTCTTTAAAAAGGACTAGTCTTATGTCATTAGAATGCATTCACTGTTGTGCATACCATGAACTTCAATTACAGTACTGTTACAGAAAAGCAGAATAGAGTTTAGCTCTTTTTATTTTTTCTCTTCTGCAGAGGATTTATTTAGAAAAGCAAAGTTAAAATCAGCTTTTGTGTTTTCTCAGAACTATACAAGAATTGTTCTGTGCGAAGTCGCATAAGCAGGTGATTCGCATATTAGGAATGGGTGAATATCCAAAAGATCCATAAGTAAAAGCACGCATATTTGTGCGGTATATTTTTACGATATGCTTACTTCTATATGAATGGCTTTTAAACTATCATGGAATTCAAAAGTAAATCGTGATATGATTGTAATTTGAATGATGAGTTCAGTCTGCCTTCTGTTTTTACTGGCACTCCTTTAAAGTACTGCTGTACTCTTTCTCACTTTTTCTCCCTCAGAAGCAATAAACAGCTTTTCCCACAGATGGAGATCAGCTTGGCATTTAATGGTCCCAGATGCCAAACTCTGGAACATTTTTTTTGCAAGCAGCATCTGGCTTCTTAGCTGGCATTTCTTCAGGCTTCTTTGGCCACCTCTTCCTCTCCTGCTGCAGAGATGTTTCCCAAAATATTTGTCTGTTGCACTTCTGACTTAGCTTTAGTTCTGACTTATAGGGGTTTTTTTCATCCTAGTACCACGTTATGTATGTTCCTCTTACTCAAAACCGCCTTCAAAAAATGTATATGGACAGTCAGGAGATTTACTAATGAATTAGTTGAAGAAATCTGTGAAAGCACAAACAAGTGTTTCCTCCAAACACAGCAAGTGCTTTACAATTCATCTCTGGTAATATGGCTAACGACTGGAAATGTGTAGTGTGATGCTTGTTATACTGCAGTGTGTGAAATCAGCTTTAGGGTTTTTACTGCCTTAGGCAAACAACAAAATATTGCTGTGCCATCAGTTGCAACTACTAAAAACTCACTAACATTATGCATCCCTTAGGGCATATTTTGGCCATTATTCAACAGTTTTCTGAAAGGAAAATTGAATTTTTATTCAAAATCCCAGTGAAACATGAAATTTAAAACAACAGACAGTTAAGTACCTGGAAAATACCTCCCCACCCCCCTAACCCCCACCCCCAAACCAGCTCATGAACTATTCCTTCCTGAACAGTAGAATTACTCCTCCTGGTCTATTTAATCATTAGGTGATGTATTTAAAAAAAAAAAGGTTTTAGAGAATTTGGTTACAGACACCCAAAAAGATGTGAAATGATCATCTGATGAACTCACAGGTTAAATGGAGGGAGTAAAAAACAGTTTCTAAACTAAAGAGATACCTGAGGCATAGCTTTAAGAGTGCATGAAGTGTGATATAAATTTATCCAAATTCATCATTGCTGTAGGGCAGTTAGACACTTCAGGTTTAAATAATGTACAAACACACGAGCACAGCCATCAGATGAAGCAGTTTGCACAGTAGTCTCTGGGCTCTGGCTTGAGATATGCTGGATTTTCTGGAAACTAATTCTGGTGTCTTCAGAGGACTGCTTTGAATCCTTTGAGGAGCCTCAGGGTGCCTGCTGGTCCTGGGAAGGGCTAGCTACAGGAGGCTGTGACCGCTAGCAAGCTGTAGCAGTTTCCCACAAACTTTGTTGTCAACTTTTCTTGACTGATAGAGACTTTAAGGTTTTTTGTTTCTAGCTGATTCCTTATTAGGGACAGTCAAGCATCCTTTTAGCAAAGGGTAGAAAGCCTGAATGTAACTACCAAACCTAGAGCACAGCCAGTAGAAGCAGTAGTGTGAAAGGGGGCCAGAAACTGTTGAGGACACCGTGTACATAGGTAGCAAGATACTACGGGGCACTATTCACAGAAGCAATTACTTGAGCACATTAGAGACCTCAAACCGGCCTGAGCTCCTCAGGAGGGATGTGGTTCTGCAAGCCTGGGGCTGCAGAGATGTCTGGGACCTCTTGCTGAGGCAAGTGTCCTTGCCTGGAGGAGGTACTTGTGTGCTGGAGGAGGAACTGTAGTTCCAGGTAAATGAGCTTCAGGAGGAAGTCAGCAGACTGCACAGCTTCAGATGTTTTTTGAGAAAAACATATTCTCCAAGACCCTACAGATACAAAAACCTGAACTCCTAACCATAGTGAAGGAGGACCAGGCAGAGTCTCTTAGGAGATTTGGAAATGGAGACTCCAGTGATGGTGAAGGCTTGAAGCTGGTGACATCAACAACAGGATGAAGGTTCCTGTCCTACCTGCAGCTCTGCAACTACAGAGTAGCTTCAGTGACCTGGTAGCAGAGAAGGGAACTGAAGTTCTGTCTGGCAATGCATCCAAATCAGCTGAATCAGAGCCATGAGGCAGCACCAGAAGGCAAGGTTGGGTGATTGTACTGGGAGACTTCCTGCTGCAGGATCTTAATAGGATCTATCATGAGTGCTGAGGGAGCTGGCTGTTGTGAGGCCACTCTTGATTATCTTTAAATGGTCTTGCTAACTGGGAGAGGTTCCTGAGAGTTGGAAGAAAGATTGGAAGAAAATGGAAATATGCCAGAAACGGAATGGAAAAAGGCAGAAAAAGGCAGAAAAAGGAAGGCTGGAAATGGAAAATGTCATTGCTATTTTCAAGAAAGACAAGGAGGATCTGCAAAACTGTAGACCAGTCAGCCTTACCCTGATCCCTGGGAAGGCAATGAAGAAAATAATCTTTGAAACCATTTCCACACATGTGAAATGTGTTTGGGAGCATGGAATTAGAAGGGGAAAGCATGTCTGATTATAGCATTCAATGAGATGACTGGCTTGACGGATAATGGAAGAGCTGTGGATGTTGTTTATTTTGACTTTAACAAAACTTTAGACACTATTTGCCATATCCTCATAGACGAAATTGGCTGAACTGCCTGGCACAAAGACCAGCTGGTGGCCAGTCAGTGGCAGCGTACCCATGAGGTCAATAATGAAGGCCAACAGCATCATGGGCTGCATTAGGAAGAACATCAATGTCAGGCTGAGGGAGGTGATCCTTCACCTCTACTCAATACTTGTAAAGTGTATCTGGAGTGCTGTGTCCTCTTCTGGGCTTCCCAGTACAAGAGAAACATGGATAAACTAGGCAGAGTCCAGAAAAAGGCTAGTAAGGTAATGCAGGGACTGGAACATCACCACCTAAGGAAATGCAGAAAGTGCCAGGACTGTTTAGCCTGGAGAAGAGGCGGCTTAGCAGGGACAATAGGTGTAGTACTAGAGGTGAAGGGGGACAGAGAGGGCACAGGCAAAGACAGAGCCAGACTCTTCTCTTTGGTGCCCAAAGGACAAGAGGCAACAGGCACAAACTGAAATACAGGAAAGCCCATTTAAATTTAAGAAAAAACTTTTTTGTTAGAGTGATTGAACACTGGAACAGGTTGTCCAGAAGGGTTGTAGTGTCCATACTTGGAGATAACCAAAATGTAACTGGGCAAGGTCCTGAGCAGCGTGCTGTAGTTGACCCTGCTCTGAGCAGAGGGGTTGAACTAGAGGATTTCCAGAAGTCTCTTCCAACCTCAACGATTTTGTGCATTTCTATTTCCTTCTGTAATCATCCAGATTTTTATTTGTTTGTATGCACAGATCCATCACAGTTAGAGCATAAGTAGATGATTATGACAGTAAAATTGGGCAAAAGTATACATAAACATATACACAATTTACTCTGCACTTCAAATCTCTTTTAAATTCAGTCTACTTTTATATTTAATGTATGTGAAATACATGCAATTTTGTATTTGCAGTTTTTCAGTTCTGGTATGTATTTTGGGATTCCAACATTTTTAAACAGCAAGTTTCATATATGCCCATAAATTGAGATGTTTATCATACATGTAATTATTATCGTTAGGAATAATTAAATAAATAGTGGACTACATATGTAAAAGTGGTATTAATTCAACAATTTCTGGTCATGAAATTTGTACGGAGACCTTTAAAAGACACACATGAAGGGAAGGGCAGAAGAAGAAAGAAAGAGTGAACTGTGCTTCTGTTGTGCTTCTGTTTCATTTTTTCTCTCATGTCTGAAGTGATAATGCAGGAAAAACCATAGATGTGAACTTCCCTTCCGTTTTTAATCCTGCAGATGATGAGATGGGGTGGGATGGAGCTGCCAGTTTCTGTAAGCATAGGTTGATGTAATTTGAAAAAGAATTGGAGAAGGAATACTGAGACATACTGATTCTTATCCCTGCACTGACAGGGTGTTGAGGATGAGCAGACCGAGTACCTTTTCCCTTTTGAGTAAAAGCCTTAGTGTAAGCACTTGGAGAACACTGAGGTACTTCTTGTCTTTCCTCAGACTTCAGGGTCACTGTTGAAAAGAAAATGTGCAGAAGAGTGAACACCTGCAATTGGAAGGACACTAGGAGTGAAGGCCAAAGGAGAAATCTTTCAGTCATGTGCAAGGACCAGTTTTAAAACTGTACAAGCACACACCGAGCAGCCTGGAGCGTATATGAACAAGTGAATTCAGTACTCTGGTGCATAAAAAAGACACAGAAATTATTTGGGTCTAAGAAATTATTTGGCTTTCTGAAGAAATTTTAAAAATATTAGTGAAAGAGTTTTGCAAAGGGGGAAGAATTGACTCTGCAGGAGTTTTTCAAAATTGGGTTAGAAAACTACATGGAGGTCCTTTTTAAAAAAGTACAACAAATTAATCTAGAATTTGCTTAAAGACACTGAGGTGAAGGAAGCAGAGGTTTAGAGAAACACTTCGGACCATCTCAGAATATTCTTCTTCAGGTTTGAAGATAAGATGATGGTGCATTAGAAGGCAGTATATGAGCTAATGTGCTCTATGAAAGAGTAGATAAAGCTTAAGAAGTGCAAGACAGATAGAAAGCTGGGCGCTCGTGATGAGATTTAGTCTAATAAATAAAAATTATGGAACAAAAAATTGCCGTATTACCCTCAATGCCATTTGACAACAGGTAGCATTGTTTCTTTGATTTTTTTTTTTTAATTTATTTGTTTTGCTATAACTTATTTATGGTTACCTTAAAGTGAGTACTTAATACTTGGCATTCTTCTGCCTGACAGATCTTTGATGGAAGTCATCGCCCCATTTTATATAGTAATGATATAAAATTTGAAATTCAATGTGCTCAGCTACTGTGGCTACGGTTCTGGGCAATAACAAAAATTCTGTCAACACTAAGTGTTTTTTGGGGTGGGAGGAGTGAGAATTAAAACTAGAATAGATAGAAATAAGATAGGCAATGAGAAAAAGAATGGCTGAAAAGATTTTTAATACAGACTTCACTACCTCATTATTTCCAATCCAAATCTGTTATAATATTTCTGTTGCAGATGATTCATAATAGACTCAATTTTGCTTGTTCGTTTGCCCTTCATTTAACAGTTTCCTAACAGTACATTTGCTTTTTTCATTTGGAAAACCTTATTAAAATAGGAAGTTCAAACAAACAAACAAAAAATGATGCTGACACTTTAAATATAGCTCATGAGAAATGAATGGGAAAACCATCTGTCATTGTTAGCTAAAGATTAGATATTTCATGCACTGACAGTGTCTAATATATGCACAAACGAACAAAATTTAGAAAGGATTATGGGCATTGCTGCTGACATTATATGCTGTTGAACCATGAAGAATGGCTAATAAACAGCTTCACGTAAAAGGACAAGATGTAGATCGCTATTCTCTGTACTATAAAATCTGTATTTTTTTCCTTTGATTTGAAAGGCCATTAGTAAAACCTACATGTTGTGCTTGTTAAAACAGAATAAATTTCACAGGTTTCATAGATATTGTTCCATTTACCTGCCTTCTTAAAGCAATTCCAAAGTGGTTAAGAGTCAAAATTTTTGCAATTTAATTGTGTCAGTTTTAATGCTAAGGTGTTACCTGTGTTTATTTTGTCCTGAAATGACTTCCCAGCCAAAAAACAAAGACAAGGTTTCATCTTCAGTTATGAGGCATTTTCTTATGAAGTAGAGAAAGATTTTTAGAGAAGAGCAGTCACAATTTCCTCATTACTAACAATGTAAGTAATTTTGGAGACAGCATTTTCTCTGTTTTGGAAGATAAGAGGGACTAAGTGAATCTTGACTGTATATTTAGTTGTAGTGTATGTGAATACATTTTCAGTTATATCGAGCAGTTCAGTAGTGAAATACAATCTAACCCAGGCAACATTGATTTCCATCAGTGCTGCTCAGATGCATTAGATGAGTAGAGTATATTACCATTGTTAGGTCCCTGGGGTGATGAAGATAACATGTGAAAAAGAATTCTGCAAGACTATTAACAGAATAGAGTAAAATCCAGTATATATGAAACTGGCAGTATATAACCTATAGCTAATAGAAGTAATAAGAAAGAGAGTTCTGGTTTGGTCTGGTTTGGTTTTCCATTTGAGACATGGTAAAAGAAAATAGTGTAAGACTTTTCTTTTAAAAATTGTATTTTTTTTTTTAAAAAAAAGATTCTGCTGGTGACTACAAAATGGTTTTGGAGAGGAGTATAATGGTATGTTTAGAAAATACATGTTTGAAAAATTACGAGTTATTCAGCTAAAGCAGTTTCATCTTTGAAATGCTTGCTTATATATGATAACACAGTATGAAATATATGTAACATACAAGTTATGTGAAAAGGTTCTAGTATAAGTAAACTGTACACAATACATAATCGGAAAATCTACATAGTGTTCCCCACCATTAAATTCTATAGGTAATTGAATTTTAGTTAATAGTCTTTTGGGATTTGTCTGGGATTTAAACTGTTGAGCTTTGTTAGATCAATAGTAGTATTATAAGAAATTTTATCTAGACTGCAATCACAGATAGCACAGTGTTAGAGGGCCTCTATAAAGCAGTGCTCACTCTTTAGTAATAGCAAACGGACTAATGCAGGATTTGTAATTACCATATTTGCTTCCACCAAATGCCAGTTTGAATGTGTGGGTGTCGCCGGTCGGCTGAGGCAAGCCGAGCACGGGGACGAGCCCTTCCCTATCCCCGAACCCCTCTCCTCCGGGAGAGAAAAGGGTTCAAAAGCAGAGATACGAAAAGGAAAAATAAAAGATTTTGTGAGACCTCTGAACATTTGGAAAACTGAAACAAACTTTTATTAAAACTAGAACAATATATATAACATGCAGGGAAAACCAATGCAAAATCTGAGAGTCTGTGCAGGATGGAAAGGTGAGGGTTTTAAACACGAGAACAAAGACAAAGGGGGACGGGGCCACGTGGAGTCCGAAAATGGCACCGGCCACGTGTGCGCTTCCGTGGAGCGAACAAAAGAAACCCGCGGCTATTATGAACGCCGGGCTGAAATGTGGAAATCGCTGTCCCTACCGGATCCTCGTTGTGGCAGGCAGAGAGGATATCAAAGCAGCAGACAGAGAGGGTAAAGCCTTACGGCAGCAGAAAAGCCTCCAGGCGAGCCGTCTGTCCCAGTCGGGACTGGCGGGGGCTGCCCCGGTGCACGGTCCACTCCGGCAGCCCGCAAGGTCCCCGGAGCGAAGCCGCAGGATTTGGAGAAAAAGCCTCTTCCCCGGAGCAAAGCTGAGGTCCTGCAGTGACTCCCGCAGAGCGGAGCCGGTAATGTCCGGAGAAGCTGAGAAAACCGCAAACAAGCCCCGAATGCCCCCCCAAGCCGTCCGATAAGCGGCCCGGAAGTCCCGACTAGCCCCGGAAGTCCCGAGTAGCCGAATGCCCCCGAAGTCCCGAGTAGCCCCCGGCCGCCCGAGCCCGCAGCTTCTTAAAGGGGCAGTACGCTCCCGAGAAAACTTTCTCATCCGATGAGATGCTGCCAATCGTAACATGGAAGGGAATAATTCAATTGATAAGCCTTCAAGCAGGTTTTTTTCTTCAACCTGCCACATTCCACCCCTTTATTCCATACCATGTACGTTATGCGTATCTCATTTACATTGTATTATACAGAAATTAACAGCATGAGACTCTGGTTCAGGGTGTTTCAGCCAGGGTTAACTTCCCCTGTGGTACACAGTGGACTTCACCATCCTCCTGCATTACCCACCAGGTGTGTCCAGGGCCTTGGGCTGAGACAACACCACGGATGGGTCTGTCTGGGGTTGCAGCAGGGGAAACCCAGACAGCTTTTCCCAGCAGATTACTTTCACATACCACAGGAACTCTATCCCCCTCTATGGTATGTAAAAGGTCTGATTGGGCAGGGCCGGCTCGATTGATTGATCCCCTCGTGTTCACTTGCCAGGTGGCTTCTGCCAGATGTTTATCCCAGTTTCTGAAAGTTCCACCACCCAATGCTTTCAGGGTGGTTTTCAGCAAGCCATTATAGCGTTCTATTTTACCGGAGGCTGGTGCATGGTATGGAATGTGATAAATCCATTCGATACCATGTTCTTTGGCCCAATTGGCCACCAGATTGTTTTTGAAATGAGTTCCATTATCAGACTCAATTCTTCCCGGAGTGCCATGCCGCCACAAAATCTGCCTTTCAAGGCCCAGAATAGTATTACGGGCAGTGGCATGAGGCACGGAATAGGTTTCAAGCCATCCGGTGCTTGCTTCAACCATTGTCAGAACATAGCACTTACCCTGGCGAGTTCGAGGGAGAGTGATGTAATCAATCTGCCAGGCCTCTCCGTACTTGTACTTTGACCACCGTCCACTGTACCATAAAGGTTTTAACCTTTTGGCCTGTTTAATTGCAGCACAAATCTTACAGTCATGGATAACCTGGGTAATTGCATCCATGGTTAAATCCACCCCTCGGTCACGAGCCCATCGATAGGTTGCATCTCTTCCCTGGTGACCGGAAGAGTCATGGGCCCACTGAGCACGGAATAGTTCACCTTTGTGTTCCCAGTCCAGATCTATCTGGAACACTCTGGCTGCTTTGTCAACTTGGTGGTTATTTCTATGTTCCTCAGTGGCTCTGCTTTTTGGGACATGGGCATCTACATGCCTTACCTTTACAACTAACCTTTTCAGGCGGGCAGCAATATCTTGCCACAGAGTGGCAGCCCAAATAGGCTTACCTTTACGCTGCCAATTATCTTTCTGCCACCTCTCCAGCCAACCCCACAAGGCATTTGCCACCATCCAGGAGTCTGTATACAGGTACAGCCGTGGCCAGTTCTCCCTTTCAGCAATGTCCATGGCCAGCTGGATGGCTTTGACCTCTGCAAATTGACTCGATTCACCTTCTCCTTCCGCTGCTTCTGCAACTTGGCGCATAGGACTCCATACGGCAGCTTTCCACTTCCGTTGGTTCCCTATGAGGCGGCAGGATCCATCGGTGAAGAGAGCATATTTCTTCTCCTGGTCTGAGAGGTCTTTATATGGGGGTGCTTCATCAGTATGAGTGACTATCTCGTTTGGTGGCATCCCAAAATCTTCTCCTGCAGGCCAGTCTGTAATGGCTTCCACAATTCCTGGGCGACCAGAGTTACCTATCCTAGCTCTCTGTACAATCAGGGCAGTCCACTTACTCCAGGTAGCATCTGTGACATGGTGGGTAGATGCTATCTTCCCTTTGAACATCCAACCTAGGACTGGCAGTCGGGGGACTAGGAGGAGCTGTGCTTCAGTGCCAATTACTTCTGAGGCAGCTCGGACTCCCTCATAGGCAGCCAATATCTCCTGCTCAGTGGGAGTATAATTGGCCTCTGAGCCTTTATATCCACGACTCCAAAATCCTAGGGGACGACCACGGGTTTCTCCTGGTGCCTTCCGCCAAAGGCTCCAGGTAGGACCACAGTCCCCAGCTGAAGTGTACAGGATGTTTTTAATCTCTGGTCCTGTTCGCACAGGTCCCAGGGCCATAGCATGTGCTATTTCCCTTTTGATTAATTCAAAGGCATGTTGTTGGTCAGAACCCCATGTGAAATCATTTTTCTTCCGGGTAACAGTATAGAGAGGTTTAACAATCTGACTATACCCGGGAATATGCATTCTCCAGAAGTCTATGACTCCCAAGAAAGACTGTGTTTCTTTCTTGTTGGTAGGCGGAGACATAGCTGTGATCTTGTTGATCACATCTGTGGGGATGTGGCGGCGTCCATCCTGCCACTTAACCCCCAGGAACTGAATCTCTCGGGCAGGTCCCTTGACCTTACTTCTCTTAATGGAGAAACCAGCATCCACCAAAATGCGGATTATCTTCCTACCTTTCTCATAGACTTCTTCTGCGGTATCACCCCATACAATGATGTCATCAATGTACTGAAGATGTTCAGGAGCACCACCTTTCTCCAGGGTAGCCTGGATCAGTCCATGGCAGATGGTCGGGCTGTGCTTCCACCCCTGGGGCAGTCGATTCCAGGTATACTGGATACCCCTCCAGGTGAAGGCAAACTGTGGCCTACACTCTGGTGCTATGGGAATGGAAAAGAAAGCGTTAGCAATGTCTATCGTGGCATACCACTTGGCTGCCTTGGACTCCAGTTCGTACTGAAGCTCCAAGATATCAGGAACAGCAGCACTCATCGGTGGTGTCACTTCATTCAGCCCACGATAGTCCACTGTCAATCTCCATTCCCCGTTGGTCTTTTGCACAGGCCATATAGGACTGTTGAAAGGGGAGCGAGCTCTGCTGATGACATCTCGTCTCTCCAACTCTCGAATCATTTTCTCTAAGGGGCGCAGAGAGTCTCGGTTGGTGCGGTATTGCCGGCGGTGAACTGTAGAGGATGCAGTAGGCAACTTTTGATCTTCCACCTTCATTCTGCTAACAACAAAAGGGTCATCCGAAAGTTCGGCCGATGTGGACAACCGGATAATGAAATCGGCTCCCACGGTTGCTATCCCAAAGGCCCATTTATAACCTTTCGGGTCCTTAAAATACCCTTTCCGGAGGAAGTCTATGCCTAAAATGCATGGAGCATCTGGGCCAGTCACAATTCGGTGAGTTTCCCAGTTATGTCCAGTGAGGCTGACCTCAGCTTCTACCAAGGTAAGCTCTTGTGATCCTCCTGTCACACCCGAGATCGTGACAGTCTCAGTTCCTTGATGATCCGATGGTAGCAAGGTACACTGGGCGCCTGTGTCTACCAGGGCCTTGTACCTCTGTGGTTCTAATGTGCCAGGCCATCGAATCCACACAGTCCAGTATACCCTGTTATCCCTTTCCTCCACCTGGCTAGAGGCAGGGCCCCTCTAATGCCTAGGGTGTGGTCCACAGTCAGTGGAAGGGTCTATCCGGCTTGTGGTACCTTCATCATAGGAGTTGCTCCTTTGGCTGCAACACTGTTCACCAAAGACTGGAGCGACAACTCTTCGATTGCAGTCATCATGTTGGTGTGGTCTGCTCTGCAGCTCACGTGCTGGTACCCCGTGGTTAGCGGCAGGTCGTTGTTCCCATCTCCTCGTGTCTTCACGACCTCTCGAGCAGCACTGGCGGTCACATCGTGGCCTGTCCTGTCTGTTGCGCCTTGCTCTGGGAGGACGATTTCTCCTAACAGCTGACACGTGGGTATACACAGGAGAGGAAACGGTTCTTTGTTCTAACCTATTAATAGAGTCCAATATATTCTCTGTCATTTTGTCTGTCACTTTCTCCACTGCTGCAATGAAGGCAGAGGTATGGGAAAGACTGTCCTCATACTGGCGAATCCTGTTAGACACCTGTTCTATGGTGAGTGGCCGATTTTCACCCTCTCTTTCCCACAGCATTGTGGCCAATGTATGGGCATATGTCTGGGGTGCACTCTGCACAAACTTGCGCAGCAAGGGCTCGTTACTGTGCACCTGATCCGGGTTGACATTAACATTCCAGTCACCATAGATGACCTCTTTCATAGCCAGCTCCCTCAGGTAGTTAGTACCTTTGCTCAGGACAGTCCATTTAGTAGGGCGGCATTCTATGTCATCTCTGAAAGGGTATCTGCTCTTCACAGCAGTCAGAAGCCGTTTCCAGAGACTGCACTGTTTTGCCTTTTTGCCAATTGCCCTATCAATAGCACCTTCCCGGGCCACATTTCCTAACTGTCTGGCTTCTTTGCTAGTTAAATCAATGTTATCAGCCCCATTGTCCCAGCAGCGAAGCAACCAAATCATTAGTGACTCACCATCATGCCAGCTAAATTCCTTTCTAATGCTTCTCAGGTCCTTCCTGGACTGAGGCTGGGTGTTTACCTCTTGATCTGATGACTCATCCCGTGAGGAGGATCCTTGGGAGGGCTGTGCTGGTGGAGTCGCTGAGGCAGTATTCCCTGAAGGCTTTCCTGGACGCTTTTGAGAGGTGCTTGGTCCTGCATCGTCATCAGAGCTATCTGTTGCATAATTAGTCTTTTTCTGGTGTTTAGCACCAGAGGGCTTATTTTTCTTTTTCACAGGGGCAACCTGTGCTTGTTTGGGTGGGGAGATGGCAGCAGCTGATTTAGTGGGTGTAGTGCCCATGTGATACTTATTCTTGATAATTATCCACCCCTGGACCATGTTACAGATAACTGATAACAAAGTTATCAAATACAGGAGAATAATACCATTTGCCGAATATCCAGTTTCAATTGCCATTGATCCAGTACCAAATGGAGAAGTGTTATTTCCCATCATCCATTTGCTAGAGGAATCATAAGCAGCCACTATCATGTACTGTGCAAAATACACTGGGAGCATTATAAACTGACTGAGTACAGACCAAAACACCGAAATTACACACGCCAGGGTGAACACCTTCTTTGCTAAGTGTCCCAGACCAGCAAACCATAAACCAGTACCAATTAGAAACAGGTAATTTGACATCACAGTGGGTGTGCCAGGCACCAGATCATAAAGCATTTTTAAACTGTACTGCTTAAGAGCTTCAAACAGAATCTCGCTTAGCACCATCCTGGAAAAACCTCGTTTGTTTCAGTTTCCAAACTTTAATAAAAATATGAATTATTAAATTATTCAGAAGCCCACCCAGGGACGCCAATTATGTCGCCGGTCGGCTGAGGCAAGCCGAGCACGGGGACGAGCCCTTCCCTATCCCCGAACCCCTCTCCTCCGGGAGAGAAAAGGGTTCAAAAGCAGAGATACGAAAAGGAAAAATAAAAGATTTTGTGAGACCTCTGAACATTTGGAAAACTGAAACAAACTTTTATTAAAACTAGAACAATATATATAACATGCAGGGAAAACCAATGCAAAATCTGAGAGTCTGTGCAGGATGGAAAGGTGAGGGTTTTAAACACGAGAACAAAGACAAAGGGGGACGGGGCCACGTGGAGTCCGAAAATGGCACCGGCCACGTGTGCGCTTCCGTGGAGCGAACAAAAGAAACCCACGGCTATTGTGAACGCCGGGCTGAAATGTGGAAATTGCTGTCCCTACCGGATCCTCGTTGTGGCAGGCAGAGAGGATATCAAAGCAGCAGACAGAGAGGGTAAAGCCTTACGGCAGCAGAAAAGCCTCCAGGCAAGCCGTCTGTCCCAGTCGGGACTGGCGGGGGCTGCCTCGGTGCACGGTCCACTCCGGCAGCCCGCAAGGTCCCCGGAGCGAAGCCGCAGGATTTGGAGAAAAAGCCTCTTCCCCGGAGCGAAGCTGAGGTCCTGCAGTGACTCCCGCAGAGCGGAGCCGGTAATGTCCGGAGAAGCTGAGAAAACCGCAAACAAGCCCCGAATGCCCCCCCAAGCCGTCCGATAAGCGGCCCGGAAGTCCCGACTAGCCCCGGAAGTCCCGAGTAGCCGAATGCCCCCGAAGTCCCGAGTAGCCCCCGGCCGCCCGAGCCCGCAGCTTCTTAAAGGGGCAGTACGCTCCCGAGAAAAATTTCTCATCCGATGAGATGCTGCCAATCGTAACATGGAAGGGAATAATTCAATTGATAAGCCTTCAAGCAGGTTTTTTTCTTCAACCTGCCACAGTGGGAAAAAAAAAAATCTATCACAGTTATAATAGGAAGCCTTTATCTTTGAAGGTCACAAGTAGAGAAAAGGGAGCAGAAATACAAAAGTCACATCTCCCTATGAGCATCCATAAGTATTGTTATGTATGTCTCTTAGGCTTGTTCATTCCCTATCTGGAAGGGGTAGTCATAAAATTTTCATAGGTTTGCTCTATTGAAATAACTCAGGGAGACAGCCATAGTAGAAAGTCGGATTGTTTATACTGCAGTTGATACCAAAGGTAGATAAAGACATAACCGACTTTTTTTTTTTTTCTTTTATAGTATTATATGGGAACAATAATATTTTTAAGGACAAAGTCAATTCCTTCAGGACCCTGGGGTGCATTTCATCAACTCCCATGGACTGATCTAGTTGAAGATATACCTGCTCACTGCAGGGTGGTTGGACTCGATAATATTTAAAGGTCCCTTCCAACCCAAAACCTTCTATGATTTAGGTATGTTCAGGTTCCCCAGATGGTCTCAAACCTGACTTTCTCCTAGGATTGGAAGGGTTTCATTCCTTCTTCCCTGTCATGCGGTTCAGAGTTTTCATGGATTAGAATTGAAAACTGAGGCAAAAAAAATGGTTGAGTGCCTCAACATTCTCCATGCTGATGTCACCTGTTCTTTTGTGTTATTTATCACAGAGGTACATTTTCTTTAATCTCCCTTTTATGGCAAACATGCCTGTGAAAGCCCTTATTATTCTTTGCATCCCTTGCCAAATTCAGATCTGAATGCGCCTTAGCTTTCCTAATCCCACCCCTACACATCCAGACAGTGTCGTGTATTCTTCTGAGGATTCACTTCCCTTGTTCAATAGCCTGTACATTTCCTTCTTGTGCTTGGGTTTGTCCAGGAAGTCCTTACTAAGACATGCTGGTCTCCTTCCCTGATTTCTTACATGTGGAAATCAAGACCTGTTGTGCTTTAAGAAGAAATGTTCTTAAAGATCTGCCAGCTCTCTCCCTGAGTGCCAATTCCTAGTGGATTCCATCTCATAATTCCTTAAACAACTGAAAGTTTTCTCTGCTAAAATTTGGGGTCCTGATTCTACTGATCAGTTGGCCCATATCCGTCAAGATCATGAATTCCATCAGGGCATGACAACTGCAGCCCAAGCTGCCACCCATCTTGTCCTCTCTAATTAGTAATCTATATCAAATTTGATTGGTTACAAATTCAGAGCTCTAGGAAGAAAGTAGAGAAAGAATAATGGAAGCAACGGTAAAGAGAGGATCAGATGAACTCGGGGGAGAGGAGAGACATCGATGGAAATTTGAGAAGAACATCTAGGAGTGACATATGAGAGTGGAGAACTAGTAGCACCAGAAGAATATCAGAAATAAACTCATAACAGAGCTTTTGCGTGTGAAAGCTGGTGGAGTATGTAGGATGAATCAGATATCTGTCTGAGGAATAAAGAGTGCATTAAGCTTTCAGAGAACAAAAGCAGAATGTTACTTATGGGAGAAAGAAGAGAAAGAAAAATTAGTATTTGAAGCCTCTATGGTGACTGGAAGTGTATGCCTTTGGAGGTTTGGGGTGTGTGCTAGTGCTCTAAATTCAAAGGTGTGCATATATTGAAAGTGAGCTCTCATTTTACTACTTCAGATGTTCCAATAGCCTGTAGCTTAAAAAGATTAAGTTTGTCACTGAGCGCTGTGTTTTTTCAGACTGTTAGTTGATTTGATTTAATGTATGAGACAACATAAACTTACTGAAGAACGGACCATTGTTGCATGCTTTGTATAGCTAACAGACCAACCTAAACTTCACTGAACATCTTGCCATTTCTTATCAAGACCATGTCAAATAAAAGGTGAGTGGTGGGCACTTTGTATCTGAGGGTTCACTTTAGAATTCCTGTTGCTTTGACTGCACCGCTAAGGAAAAAACAGTTCTGCTGGGTCTTGAATATTGCTTTTTTTTTTTTTCTTTTCTGTAGAAACACTGTGGAAAAGGTAAATGCTTTGACTGATATTTTCTGAAAGTTTGGTACAAAATACCAAGGACTAAAAGGCCCAGTTTCTTCTATTTTTCTGCTGAACGGTGTCTGAAAGCATAAAATGATTCCTTCTGAAATTTATTCTGCTCTGGTATAATCATCTGCTTTTGTCAAGCTTTGGTATTTTTCCAGAGCTTCTTGCTGAGCTAGGTTGGAGTGAGAGCACCAATAGGATTTTCTAATTGATAGCAAATCATCTTAGAGTTCTTAAAATCCAGGATAGATTGCCATTCCATTTAGCATGATGAATAAATGGCTTTGACCTAGGGCAGCTCTTGCCAATGTGTGTAAATAATTGATGGAAGGTAATGAAAATGATGGAGGCAAACTCTTAGTGGTATCCAGTGACAGGACAAGAAGTAGTGGACAAAAGCTGAAATACATGAAGTGGCACCCTAAGATAAGAAAATGGTTTTTTAAATGTGAAGGTGGTCAGGTGCTGGAACAGGTTGCCCAGAGGGGATCTGGAGTCTCCTTCTTTGGAGATACTCAAAACCAGATTGGACACAGACCTGAGAAACCTCTGGTTGACCCTGTTCGGGGCAGGAGAGACTCGATGAGCCTCAGAGACTTTTTCCAACATCAATCATTCAGGGATTCTTAAGAATCTTCCCTGTTATTTGATTCTTCAAAACCTGTAAGGTAGAACATAAGGCAGTTGATACCAATATATTTCGCTGCAATGTCAGAAATAAAAAGGAAGTTTTCAAGCAGTTGAGAATGAGATAATTTAATACTTAGGTCATCGTACAGAGATATAGAAACTTACATAAATATTAGCTTTTCTGGCTACCATTCATGACTATAGCTTGCAATTTTTAACTTTGACTTTAACGTTTAAACAGGTAGTAGTATACAAAACCATGGATATAATTTATATTGTCTATTTTCATTACCCTTTCCTTTTATTTGTGTCTATATGGAAAGCTCTTAAATCTATGGAGAGCACATGGAAAGTCAACAGGTAATACTTATAAAAGCTGATCTATATGTGTTGGAGGAGAATTACACATTGACAATCAATCAAAGCACCGTATAAGTTGTATATTATTAAAATGAATATTTAAAAGATAAGAATCATGCATGATTTGATTTTGCGATATAAATTTAAATATTTGGATTTGATTATTTAAAATAAAATATTTATGTGGATTCTGTAGAAAAGGATGTTAGTAAAAGCTAAACATTTTTGCAACAACGTACATCTTCTGTTTCTCTCATTACCTGTGCTAGTACATGCTTCCTTGAAAGTGTATTCTTCCTCTTTTTGGAGATGTTACCATTCACTCTGTTTAATAGAAGCTTTTTTTATTTAAAAAAAAAATTTTGCTTTAACAGCCTGTCAGATTATTTTCAACAAAATCTTTTTCAACAAAAAATAACATTTTGGGCTTATTTCCCTACAAAATTTTTCCTCACAACTCATTTTACAATATAGAACAGAAAGAGTGGTATATGTTTATTCTTGATGTTCCTGATGGATTATTTTCTCATTGTTGTTGGTAAAAGTTACGAAAACAAGCATGCGATTAGAGTATGAAAGGATAAGATTAAAGCCATTTGCATTATTGTGTAATGTAAGTCAAATGTTTTCATATTAATCTGGAAATTTATGATACGCATTATTTAGGGATAAATTTTTTTAATTTTGTGGTTTTTTCATAAATGCCAAAGTTCTTTCAAGAAAGGCCTTGTAAAAACTTTAGCTCCAGAATTTACAGCTATGTGCAAATAAAGAGAGTGATTTTGTTCTTAAGGGAAAATTTCTTTAATTTTAGGAGTTTAGTGATGGTAAAATTGTTTTAGATATCCAAAGTAATTTATATGTCTAAATATGTCTTCTAGATTTATATTTATTTAACGTTATGCAAATTTTAGACTAAATATATCTCTTAGACTTACACGGCTTACAAAAAAAAAAGAATTTGAATATATTCCTAGTGAATACAGCCGAGAAATTTACAGGCAGTAGCAAACTTTCATGCTTAAAGAGATTTTGATTAATATGTGTGATTAATATGACAGTTTATATATATATAACTTGCATTTTAAATTGTTTTTATAAAACTTGGCATTATTAAACACTAAATATTGACAAATAAGTTCAAAAAGGTTTATATCATTGCTCAATGATTTAGAAATAAACACAAAGTTGCATACAGAACATCTGCCATATTTACATTTTTCTCTTTAGAAGATATATGAAAAGTTCAATTGTGTTTTGCTAGCACCATTAGAACATTCTATCTGACTTTAGAGGTTGATAAAAGAATAGAAAGAAGTTGAGAAATGACAATCATCTTTATGTGGTCTCATAAAAGCATATATTAAATTTTTTTCTTGAAGATCCTAGAAATCATTCTAGAAATGGTAATTTTGAAGTTTGTTTGGGTTTTTAGCTTCTGATCATATAATTTACAAGAATATCTGCTATAATAGCTTAATCGATAGGTCACAGTTAAAAAAACTGCTGTATATTTTGTACTTTTAATACTCCTAACACCTCCTTACCTCGTTTAAATAACAGTTCTCATTAAGACATAATGTTTTGACTCTAAAAACTGGGCCTCAGGATAGACATTTCTATGTATTTTTTCACATTTAATGAGGACATCAGTAACTTCTTAATAATATGGATAAGAATACAATAAAACTATGTTATTAATTGTCTCCTTTGCATTAATATTGACCTTTACATCTCAGCTGGTAACTGGCATGATGCCAGGGTAGGACTGGCTAGTGGTGTAGTGTAGATAACTGTTGTGTTTCTGTGATCTGTGATCTTACATAATGCTCCCTGTGGCCCTAAAGAGTGGTTTTGATAAAGGCAGTTATGAAACTCTTCAGGGAAAAGAAGGGAATGGAACATGTTTTATGTTTGCTCCTCTGCACCCCAGTTACACCCGTAACAGTTGGACCAGTTAAGATCTGAACCCCATTCTCCTAATATGAAGTGAAAAGTTCTCCATTTAATGAGCTTTCCAAGCTACAAATGGAGCATAAATGTACTACATACCACTTTGTAGTAGTTCATTAGTAATAATTTATTCAGAACTTCATAAATGAAGTCAAGAAAAAAAATGAGCAGCTGTAAAACAATTAACATCTAAAATACTTGTTCTGATCTATTGGGACAGAGTCTTCTACAGTGTCGGTGATTTGGAGATACTTAATTTGTATTAAAGGCTCGTACTTTTATAGATTGACTACTTAGGAGAAAATTAAACAAACCTCTGAGTGGTGGGTGCACTGTTATATTCAGTGCATATTGCCTCTAGAAAGCAAGTTGATGCTACCATGTATAGCTAAGGCAGGTATATTTATTGTCCCTAAACAAAGAGTATCAAAATTTATTTATTTATAACCATATTTCCAAAAGCGTGTTTTGGGTGCTGTAATTGATAAATGAGTCCTGAAATGTGATTTTTGTCATAATTAGTTTAAGAATGCCTGAATGCCTTTTGATAGCTACAACTATTTTTCTTCCCAAGAAAAACATTCAGTAACCTGATTTCTGAATCCCTATTGCTAAAATACTCAGGACTTCTAAATGATAAAGTTTCTTATTAATACCCATTTCATTTCATGTGACATGGAAATTATACCCTGCAAACGAATCATACACAAAATTAAAAATTCCAAAGAAATCACTGAGTTTATTTTAACACTTTCGTGTGACAAGCAATACCCATGCCTTATAGACCTAATTGATTTAGCATGGAATGATCTGTTTATTATTTAAGAACAATTCCTCTTATCAAATTAGAAGTATGAAGCTGTATTTGAATGGTTTAATGCCTGAAATCAAGATCAATCAAAACAGGTAAGAACTGGCATAGTTAATCCTTTGCATTGCCTGTTGTTGTTCAAAATAGTTGCAAATGTATATTTTGTATTTAATTCTACCTTTAGTGAAAGTTACAAGAACGTATGCCTCTTATAGCACATAGAACCTTCTTTTTTTGCAGCTAATGAGGAAATTTTCCCTGCAAGCTATGAAATAAATAGCAAGTTGTTTTCTTTGATTTTTTTTTTTAGAACTTTATCATCATATTCGTATTGCAAATAACAATATATATTTACAATCAGATGTAATGAGGAATTTGGTCCAAGTTTTCTCTTCTCTGTTGTCAATAGCAGGTCATCACAAGAACACACAAAATAGAGAAAGAATATCATGAAAAGAGGATGTTTCCATCATTCACAGTGCCTTTGACTTTCCACCTTCTTTCTTAAAAGTGTACTGAATGCTACCTGGTGCATTTAAACCCGGACACTGAAGTACTTACTTAGTACTGTTTCACACATATGAAAAGATATCTTGCGAATCCTAATGCTTAAAGAAACTTACATTCCATATTTGATAATTTGTGGTGGTGTTTCAGCTTAAAAAAAGATCCACATATGATTCTGTCTGCTTTAACTAAACCAGTTGGTTCTCCAAGTGGATAAATCCTGTGGTTTAGAATAAGTCGGTTTGCTTTTTCTCAAATAGATTGTTGGAGAAGAACCTGAATATAACTTTTATTAATAGTCTGATAATTGGCAGGGTGGGGGGGGGGGGGGGAAGTATGCAAAGAAAAAAGATTATTGATTTTTTTTTAACTTTTTTTTTAAAAAAAACCTAGAAATATTTGGAATTCATTGGGCTAAGTTGCTGATTTTCATTCTGCCACCACATCGACTCTTTTTTTTTTTTTCTTTCCTCAGGTGCACATGTACAGCAGGGTGGACAGGGCCAAACTGCAGCGAAGATATAAATGAATGTGATTCTGAACCATGTATGAATGGAGCCACCTGTTATGAATCTGTTAAGCAGGGACAGTTCGTATGCATTTGTCCTCCGTTTTACACTGGTGACTTCTGCCATCAGCGCTTCAGTCCCTGTGAACTGCCTTACAATCCATGCCTAAACAATTCAACCTGCTTGGCACAAGTCGATGGAAATCCTATGTGCATTTGCAAAACAGGTAGGAAACGGTATGGCTCATCTTTTCCATTGCCTGTTGTGAAGCAGAGAAGTGGCAAAGGTGTGTTAAATTTAATTCTATCTTCAGTGAAAATAACAACGTATAACGTTCAAAACACATGAAACCTTCATGAATTACAGCAGATCTATCAGTTACCTTAGAAGACTGATAAGAGAGCTGTCAGTTCACCTACTGTTAATTTATGTTATGGTACTTATTAAATCCACGGCTGTTTAGATTGCAGCACTCAGAATTTCTTTTCCTGAGTCAATTGTTACAACAACAACATAGAGAAAGACATGCACCTGGTCAGCATCGCTGACAAACAAAATTGACAAAATAGGCAGGCAGAAGTAGATGAAATATATGCAAATTGTTAAAAGTACAAGAAATGGAGCAAGTTGGAAATGGTTCCTTTTCCCGCCGAGCTGTCAGAATGGCGTGGCACATCAGGGGAGTAATCTTCCCCTGCCTAATGAATAGAGCGGGTTGCTCTCGATATGCACAACAAGCAAAATCACAACAGGTGCTGACAGCTTTCCTGAGCCACGCTTTAAAAGACACGATCTCTCCCTTGATGACCAAGATCTGCTAAGGTGGAGTGGAGAAAGAGTTTAACTGTGCAGAACACAACTATAACATTCCGCGTAGGAATTGAAGAATATATTAACTAAAACTGCAGTGAATATTTAAGTAGGGAGGGTACAATTACCGAATATAGAATTTAGGCAGGATTTTGAAGTCGTCACTTTTATACCTATAAATAGGTATCGGAGTGTATGGTGTCCTAGGGACCAGGGAGAGCAAATGTATTAACTGCAGTGTTATAACAAAATAGTATTTATTACCCATTGTTTACTGAACTGCAGAGGCATGGAGGTTAAATGTAGATGTCAGCAGCATTAATAGCCTGGTTTTTTTACTATCAAGGTAAAGGTTACCACAAGTTGCTGAGATAAAAGTCACTGGGGAGGTATGCAAGTTGCTTATAGAAGAGCTTTTAGAAAAGCTGTTTTAAAAACAGCATTTAATACTATGTATTGATGTTTAAACATCTTTCAGAAATGATCTGTAGAGAGACACGTAGATGAAGTCTTTAACATTCTTCAGAAAAGTCTTCTTTTCAAAACATTATTTTGCGCAATTTCAAAAAAAAAAAAAAAAATCCAAAAAAACTTGCAGCCAAGATTCTCAGGAAACTTTGAAAGAATCTTGAAGGATTCTTGAGGCTTGTAGCTAGGAATCTTCAGGGAACTAGCAGGGGAGTTATCTGAACCAGTAGTATGCATTGCTAACAAATCTTGGAAAGTGGAAAATATAATTTTGTAAAGGGGTAAAAAGCATAATTTATTAAATGAATTAATCATTCATTTAGGAAAAATGCAATCATTTATTCAAGACTTATGGAAAAAGGAGAGACAGTAAAATACAGACACTTAATTGAAAGCAGTTTATGGAAATCTATTTCTGCAGGGTTTTTTTCTTTTATTCTCCTATTTTTGTCTGCTATATGCCTCCCTTTCACTCTCAATAAACCTGTCATGATTAGAGATCTAATCATAGACTCATAGAATGGTTGGGGTTGGAAGAGATCTTCAGAGGTCATCTAGTCCAACCGCAATGAGCAGGGATATTGCCCTGAGCCCTGTCCAATCTGACCTTGAACATTTCCAGGGATGGGGAATCTACCACCTCTCTTGGCAACATGTTCTAGTGTTTCAGCACCCTCATCGCAATTTTTTTTCCTTATATCCAGACTAAATCTTCCCTCTTTTATTTTAAAACCATCACCCCTTGTCCTGTTGCAGCAGGCCCCATTAAAAAGACTGTCCCTATCCCTCTTATTTGCCCCTTTTAAGTACTGAAAGGCTTCAAAAATGTCTCCCTGGGGCCTCCTCTTCTCCAGGCTGAACAACCCCAATTCTCTCAGCCTTCCTTCATAGGAGAGGTTTTTCAGCCCTCTGATCATTTTTGTGGCCCTCCTCTGGACCTGCTATCACAGGTCCATGTCTTTCTTGTGCTGGGAACCCCAGAAGTGAATGGAGTCCTCCAGTTGAGGTCTCACCAGAGCAGAATAGAGGGGCAGAATCACCTAATTTGATCTGCTAGCCACACTTCTGATGCAGCCCAGGATGTTGCTGACTTTCTGGGCTGCGAGCACACATTGTCAGCTCATGTCCAGCTTTTCTATCACCAGTATCCTCAAGTCCTTCTTGGCAGGGTGTCAGGGGTTAGAGCTGAGCAAGCTACTAGACGAATGACAGACCCCCTTTCCCCCACACCACCCACCACCCCACCACCCCCCTCACCCCAGCAATCCTTTGTCTCCCAGCCTGTATTGATATTGAGAATTGATCTGACAAAGGTGCGGGGCCTTGTACTTGGCCTTGTTGAACCTCATGAGGTTCACACAGGTACACTTCTCCAGATTGTCCAGGACCCTCTGAATGGCATTCGGTTCCTCTGGCATGTCAACTGCACAACTCAGCTTGGTGTCACCTGCAAACTTGCTGAAGGTGAAGTCGATCCCGCTGTCCATATCATTGATGAAGGTAGTAAACAGCACTGGTCCCAGTATGGAATTCTGAGGGACACCACTCATCATTGATCTCCATCTGGACATCAAGCCACTGACCACTACCCTCTGAATGTGACCATCCAACCAATTCGTTATCCACCAAACAGTCCACCCATCAAATCCATCTCTCTCCAATTTAAAGAGAAGGATGTTGTGGAGAACCATGTCAAAGGCTTTACAGAAGTCCAGATAGATGATATCCATAGCTCTTCTGTTGTCCACTAAGGCAGTCGCTTCATCATAGAAGGCCATTAGGTTGGTCAGGCAGGACTTGCCCTTGTTGAGGCCATGCTGGCTGTCTCAAATCACCTCACTGTCCTCCATACGCCTTTATATGCCTTCCATAGGCCTCTTCTAGGAGGATCTGTTTCATGATCTTCCCAGGCATGGAAGTGAGGCTGACAGGTTGGTAGTTCCCAGGGTCCTCCTTTCCACCCTTTTTAATAATGGGCAAATGTTTCCCTTTTTGCAGTCACCAGGGACTTCACCTGACTGCTAGGACTTTTCAATTATCATGGAGAGTGGCTCAACAACTACATCAGCCAATTCCATCAGGACTCTGGGATGTATCTCATCAGGTTCCACGGACTTATGTATGTTCAGGTTCCTCAGGTGGTCACAAACCTAATCTTCTCTTATAGTGGGAGGGGCTTTGCCCCCCCTAGTCCTTGTCTTGCACTTCATACACTCAGGAGGTGTGGGAAGAGAGGTTGCCAGTGAAGATGGAGGCAAAATAGTTATAGAGTACCTCCACCTTCTCCTTGTCTGTTGTTACCAGTTTGACAGTTCTGTTCATTGGACACACACCCACGCTTTTTTTGACCTTTAATCTTTGACCTTTGATCACAAAGGGCAATCACACTGACATAACTAGATTACTTCAAGGTGCCTGAATTAGTACCAAATGGTATGTTATGGAAAAACTTGTCTGTATTTAATAGTCCAGTCATTGGGAGATATGAATCTGGTTTAGCAAAGTTACAAAATGTACCTGTGCTTACCAAATTCTAAAGATTATCTTTAGAAAACCATATCTGAAATAGGTAAAATAGGACCACAAATCATGCTATTGAAAGTGGTACTTAGAAGGAAGAGAGAGTATTCACTGACTGCAGGGAGCTGAGATTGAGATGCTACAGTAAGGCAGACAGCCCGAAGATGATCAACTATAACTTGATATAAGATGTTAGTCTAGGTCAGAGTTATTACAGCAAATTGTGAAGGAGATCATGAAATCATGGTTAGTAGTATTACAAAGCAAAGGTACATATCTGTATTTTTTTATATATGTTAGGGAGTTACATTTATCTGGTTTTGAAGTTTTTTAAAATTCTATAAATAATATAAATTTAAAACTTCCTTTTGAGGTGTCCGCCTTAGCTGTAGAGGTTTGCTTCCTGCAAGGAGCTAGATTAATGACATTTGTAATGAAAAACTGGGCTCTCATATCAAAGATTATGAAACAGTGTTAGACCATGAGTTTAAGATAAATTGTCCACAAAAGCACATTTTACAGTTTCAAAAACTGTGATCTCTCCAGTTGTATGCTGGTGTGCTCATGGTTGCAAGAATAGCATAAGGTTGGCCATTATTGTAAAAGTTTGGAATCACTACAATAGAGAAAGTTTCTCACAAAGTGTACAGAAAAAGTAGAAATTCAACTCTTTCTTTAAAATGGGATTAAGATCTTCTTTCATTAGTCCAAGTAATATGCTCAGCTCAGGGTGCTTCTTCAGTCTTCATATTAAAATAGAAGCAATATTCTGTTTATCTTTAGTTTCTGATGGGAAATATAAATAAATTATATATTGCATTATATATAAGGAGAGTGTTCATACCAAAGATCTACCTTCTTCATTCAAAAATACAGGTTATTTGGTCAGCGTTTATGTTAGTTCTACAGCATTTTAATAAGTTAGGAAAGTCAGAAGGGAAATGAAATTATGTATTTATTATTGAAACAAATATACCAGAAACTATGGATTTATTTGACCTGATGTAGATGTCCACAGAATTACATTGAGGGGATATATGTACAGGTATACACAGCATACATTTAGAAGGTCCCTCTGTGCTCCATTTAAAGTCAGTGAAGAGAAGAGGCAGTTTTCTGAGGTAATTGATTTCACCCAAAAGCGGACATAAAAGGCAAATGGCTAATGATAAAGAAATATTTAAGTCACTCGGCTAACTATATAGGAAGCTTAGGACAATTTGTTCAAATGGTAGATGGGCTGTATTCCTTACCAGTTGCCTGTTTCCTGGATTATTCTTTCTGTAGAGACTTTTTTTAATCTATAGAGTTCTGGGAAACACACAGTTTTAGAGAGGAGTAAAACAGAAGAAGGAAGAGCAGAGATTTGTGTCATTATAGCGCACAAGTAGTCAAAAATTTTGTCATCTTATTTGTGCTCATTGTATCTTTAAAGATACAGAGCTAGATGCTGAGAACCTGAAAAACTGGTTTATGCACGAGGAATTGCATAGGTCGTAAGATTACAACCACCAGGTTCAGGGTTTAGGGATATTATGTGTCTTGTTCCAGGGAAGATCTGAGAGATCTGAGGAGAGCACTGTGTCATGTCTATGGAAAATCAATAGCTACGCTTTGTACAGGAATTACCCATCTTATTTTTTTTTGTTTATCCTCCAAGTAGTCTTTCTTCTTTATGGTTCATTTCTTGATGCTTCAGGGCGATTTCTAAAGTCCTTGTTTTAAACAGTTCTTTCCACAACCTTCACACCTCTTTTACCAGACGGCTGTCAATAACTCTTCAATGTGACACCTTCTTTTTTAATACCCATTGTCCTAGCTTGCTAATGAATTTTTTTTTATTTAGTCTATAACACCTTACAGCTCAAATATTGAACTGAGACAAAATATTTTTCAGCTTGTGTCTGAAATAGGACTAAATGAAAATTATCTTAATGCACAAAATTTATAATATCAAGCAGAACTAATAAGTAGATGCTAAAGAACAGGAGTTATATAAATTGGAGATTGACATTGTCAGATTTCTGAGCTCTTCAGTGTCATTTCAAACACATGCGTACTAAGTCACAAAGGAAAATAGCCTTTTTTTACCACATCTAACATCTCACACACCTTTGACTTTGATACGTGTACCTACCTATGTTATACTGAATAACTGAAATACCTATACTAATGATTATGGGGCTGTTGTGATATCTCCGCTACTTGCAAACATTGGTTCATAAATGGTTCACAGTAAGGAGACAAATATAATCGATGATACAGTGCTGTGAGTAGAACAGAGATCTTACGGGGAGGAATCCCGTTAGTCCTCTGTGTTACCTGCAAAGGTAAATTCTGTAATATTTCTCTGTAAAGGAAAAAGGAGGTGGAAATGACCAAAAGTGTAACAGCAGATGTGTAGCTTCTATGCTGTGCAAATTCCTGCAATTCTCAGCTCACAGAAGTCCCATAGACAGAGTTGAGACATGCAGTAGTTGTTTCCCATATTTCAGAGAAACAGAAGGAACAATAGATTCAGTCCCATCTTAAGTAATAGCATTTAATGCTTCATCCATTGCAGCAAAAACTACCACAGGATGGTGGAATTTCTGTAAACTGAAATGAATGTATCATTCTGCCTGCGCATAAACAGCAAATTCGAGCATGCTGTCACACCCACCAGTACTAATGTTAAATACAAAAAAAAAAAAAACCAGGGCTTGAGATTAGATGAAATGTTTTTGTGACATTCTCCATAAAACACAGGTATTTTTAGATCTCATTTTATTGAAGTCACTTTCATGCTAACTGAACTGTTAAAAAATACAGAAATAAAAGTAAATTGTCTAACACAGAGAATTGTAATGATTTTAAATTGTTTTTCATCTCTGTTAATTTCTGAAAGTCTTGAAATTGCTATTTATAATTACAAAACTGTTAGCATTTCTGAGATACATTTCACTTCCCCCAAAAAAACCCAACAAATATTTTCAATTAAATACTATCTCCCTATGATTTTTTTTTTTTTTAAGTGAATAAGTGGTAATACCAATGAAATTCTGTTTACATCTTCAGTTTTCTCTAGGAAAAATTCTATAAAATATATTTGATAAATAAAAATAATTTGTTTGTTTGTCAGAATTTACAGTGTCATTTGTCTAGCCTTTATATTGTCCACCCAGAAAAAAAAAGCCCCACTTCTTTCTTGAATTCAATATTGGAAATTTTGAGCAGGTTTCTAACGAAATTCTGTATTCACAAGTGACAATGTGTGCCACTTGCTCTTCGCCATTAATTAGATGCATCTTTTCATTTAGAACTTCAGAATGGTTTGAATTGAGGCCACAAAACTTTCGTGTTTTCTACATAAAGAGATCCTAAAAGTCAAAAATTGCGTTTTTAATGTATCACTCAAGTTGACATGCGGAAAAACTACCTTGTAAAGTATATGGCTGGAGGAGTACATCAAACCATTTACATGTGCTTTTGATTTACAGTTTGGCTCTCAAGTTTGACTGATTGGCAATAGCAAAGGCAGCAAGTAGTTGCATTCAAATGCGCATATTGTTTTCCTATACATACTACTAAATATTGCTACAGTAGCAATACAATACAGCACCATGCATAGTTTCAGGCTTTTCAGTTATGTACAAAATAGTTTGCTTAAAAATATTGTATTTTTATAATTCCAATGCATTAATTTTGTTCACCATATGAACTACAAATTAAGCTTTGTTGGCTGCAGTAAGTGAATGCTTTTTTACATGTTGCAAATTTCTTTGTAATTGAAAAATGTTTCAGTGGTATATCTGATATGTTAAATATTATAGGTCAGTTTCCTCCCCCTGTCTTTTTTCTTTCTTCTTGCAACACATGAAATAATATAAAAACATGTTTACATTACTGTAAAAATAGCATTTTTGCATTAGTTTATATATTGCAGAAGATCACAGCTATGTGTGGTAGCAGTTGTAGCTTATAGAAAATAACTTAATGTATTGCATTACACTTTAAATTTTGCTTAACTGTCATATAAAATACAAGAATGTTGTAAGTCCGTGCATGTTAGACCCACAAGGTATCTATCTCACAGCTTCAGTGAGCACTATGTAAATGAACTACCAAGGTAATTCTTTTCTTAAACCATTTCCACTTAAGTATGGTCATTTTAAATACACTTTTGTCTCTGAAAGTAGTATGATTGGTGTCTGTCCAAGTATATTCATAAACAAATATTTTACAAATATTTTAATCTTAATACTGCAGTATATATTTTGAGGTTTGAACTATTTTGTTTGTACAAGTGATATGCACAGTGTTACACTTCTCTGTTTTCATAACTTACTCTCAGAACATATATCCAGAGTGAATTAAAATTGGCTTGTTAGTATACGCTTTTTTGAGACATTCTTTGTACGGGATTCATAAATTATAAGTATACTACATCACAGACATGCAGAAGTTATGAATGAAATAAAGTTAAATAGCTGATAAAATTTTCAGGTCTTTTTAAGCAGATTTGAATATTTCTGATTAACTGTTTTAGTTGAAAGCAGGAGGTTTTTCTGAAATCTTCTGTAAAAATTCCTAGAAAAGTTAAAAATTCTGAACTCACTGCATTAGTTCACAAGTTTTCATTGTGAATCAAAAAATCATCTGAATAGTTCTATGTATTTTTTAACAGTATATGTAATTAAGAAAATAATTATTTACTTTTTTATATAAAAAGGACTGACCTAATTTGTCAGTTAAAAAAGACAATATTCAATAGTAAATTGGACATATAGATTCCTTATTTTATGTTGTAGTAGATAGCTTGTAAAATTTTGTGATGAAAATAGTATTTTCTTCCATTATAGTAATAATATTTAAAATTGCATGGTTGCTGTGAGTTTACTTATTTTATGTCTTTTCAAGGCAGCTATATTTTTGTACTACTGCATACAAAAATGTGTCTAAATGGTGCTTTATTTATTCACTTCAGTACTATTTAGTTCAAAAAGTCTGTAAAACATCAATAATCAAGTGGGCACAACAGGCAGAAACAGAATGATGAACGACATCTTTTTTTGTTTTCGTGTATTTTACTCTGATGACTGTGGTATGTTTTTAAAGATGCTTGCTCAAATGTAATGTAGTATCACAAAAGAATAAGAAGGTATTCCAAATAAGTTCTCTTAGTATTTTTTTAAGTTTTACTTCTTGTTAGCTTCACACTCTTTTCTGATTATCTTATAAAGCTAAAAAACTATCTATATATCTTTATTTGTAATATTACACAGGTTTCCTTTTTCTTTCAGTGTACTACTGTGCAGTGAAGTGTCCTTTCCCCTACCCATTGACATAGTCTTCTACTCTGTTACAAAACTTAGTTCCAGAGACGTCAAACGTTACAAATAAACGAGAAGTTACAGATGAGGAAGATGGTTACTAATGGTCCTGTGGTCGTGGCCTCTCACATTCACTACGCCCACCAATTTCCTAGTCAAACCAGAGTTAGAGAAACCTGTTACCATCTTTTCAGCTCTTATTCAGTGGCACTGGAGTGGCATGTGTCAAAAGAACAAGTGCTGATTATTTTGTGTGTCTGTGTGCCTGTGTGTCAATGACTGCTGTCTACTTGATGTAACATGGTCTACTGCTGAACATTGAATTGGCATGCCACAGCCCACGTTATAGTCCTTTAGCTTTTCTTTTTTCCTTAATCAAACTTCGGGCAAAAATCGATGAAGACTCAAGTTGCAGTATTAAGATGCACATTACACATGCTACAGATAAGAAAAATATTTGCTTCATTCACTCTGTTTCTGACCCATTTGAAAATAATAAACTAAACCATTCAGACTATAACAAGGTTGTCTGTGCTGAGGGAGCTACTTCAAAGCAGTATGATGGAACAGAGAAATTTTTTCCCATGTTATGGCAATTCTTTTATATGAATATGCACAAATGAGGATATCACATAACATTCAAGATATTCCTGAAACAGAGTTATAACATTATAAGAGTAGAAGTGACTATAATTGAAGAGTGAGTTTTGAGATACATTCCAGGCTTTATTTTCCAGCTTTGTCGCAGACACTGCTGTGAAAGCTTCAGCAAATGTTTAGGACTCATTTCAGTCAGGCCTAGCCAGGAAAGTTTTTAAACAGAAAAAATCCCCATAAGAAGAAAATACTAGCTGCTTTGATGTGGGCTGATGTTTAGAACATACATTGGAGGGCTGGAAGAGACTTCTCTCTACAGAGTAGAGAGTCTACCACTCTGATAAAGCCACTTAATTTTTCCAGTAATTATTTTCTCTAGATAAAAATAAGCCATACTATTCTAACTGTGATCTTTCATGATTTCCCTGCTTTTGTGAAGTGCTTTTGTGAATTACTTTTAAAAATGACAAATACATAATATAACAATAAAAGTCATTACTATCCTTATTTCAGTATCTAAAAAATTACTGATATCAAATTTGACTTGTTGTTTTAATAGAGAACCAAGTAAAGCCTTCATCATATTTATAATAATATACACTGAATTTCAATGACTGTTTTTATAGTTGTTCTAATTTAATGATAACTAAATGGTGTTCAAAAGCCCTTTGGTGAACAAATGCTTTTTAGTCAGCCTGCTTTCAGGTTTCATGTATATTATAGTTACTACAGTGAAATTAGTTTGTTCATTGCAATGATTTCATTACTACACCAATTGAAACACATATATTCAATTTGTACAAAACTCAACTAAGTAGTTTTCAACTATAGTTTTTCCACAGAAATTAACTTGTTGAAGCTAAGGAACAAAAATAATTGGAGGAAGTTCTTTTACGTTTATATGTACTTGTTGCCTCCGCTCTTGAAGACAGAGAACAGCGAGGGCTGGCTGCATCAGAAGCAAAGATAAGCCAGGAGTGTTATCAAGGCTGCCTGGGAAGGGACTTCACTGTCAAGAGTCCTGTCTGACAATATCTGAATAAGGAGAGCAGGGCAGGCCCAATGACGGTGTCCAGGATCAGCATAGCATGCCAGATGGCCAGTCAAGGCTACAGGGAATGGGGCAGGTCCAAGGTCAAGCCAGGGAGCTAGTCTGAAGGCCAAAGTCAGCATCCAGATAAACAGTTAGGCATGCGTATGGCTGCCACACTGGTCAGTCAGATACCAAGGGCAAAGAGCCAAAGCTTAGTTTCTCCCAAGAGAAGGGGCAGTCGCCACCAATGCTTTTCTCAGCTCTTTCTTGAACTGCTTAAAGGGTAGCTGAGGTTCCTCAGGCATGCCATTTGCATTGTCTAAGCTGGTCCTGAGCTCAGACAGACAAAGCTCCAAGAGGAACTGTGACACTTATATAGTATGTGGTAGAATTAATTCACTTATTCGCACTTAATATAATCTATGTTTCAGGATTTGAGGGTACTTACTGTGAAGTTAACAGTGATGAGTGCATCTCCCATCCATGCCAGAATGAAGGTCTTTGTGTGGATGGAGTTAACCATTACAGGTGAGGAAAATTATTTGAAAAATGAATACGCAGTATGATAGGTGGATATATATCATCTTGCTATTCTTATGGTACTTTCCCTGTACTGTGTTTGCTGATCTTCAGTGATGTAATATCTTTTTCTGTGCTGCATTTGACACTGTTATATTACACTCTAAATCTTCTTGTGGGCAAAAAGACATATATGTACACCATACATGTTACAATAATACCAATAGAAAACAGCTTCATGACAATGAAGTTATAACTGCTATATAAGAAATCTTGCAGTTATCTGTCTCTTGCCTCTGTTGTTATGATTACCTTCACCATGCCTGTCTCAGTCCTGTGATCGGTGATTTCAGTCTTCCTCATGAAGAACTGGCAGTGTTACTGCAGTTCATCAGCATCTGGAAGTCTTTGCCAGAGGTGTGATGTTTCTCATCTTCAGTCTCAGGCCTGCTTGGAGCTATTTTTATATATTTCCTTATCAAAATTTACTTCCATTGCACTGTTCTCCAGCTTTCCCGGCCCACATGGGCACAAAAGGCTATTGTTCCCATGATTATCCTAGTGTGTTGCACCCGCACCATAGGTGATATTGCCGAAGCTAAAGCTGAAGCATGGCTCAGCTCATAGTCAGTTGGCTTCAGAGCAGGTGTCAAAACAAGTGAAAAACAGCTCAGACCAAGGCAAGTCTGTGGCCTTCAACTAATAATAGCAAAACTCTTATGTCCTGGGCTGCAGTCACTCTACTTGTGAAGCTTCTTAAAGTATAGCATCTTAAAGTACAGCATTTTGTAATGGTCAGAAAAAATCCAACCATAATTACGGAATGACCTAATTCATATCCCTCAAAATCTGCCGTGTTTCTCCAGAATCTTTTTATATTAAACTAAAAAGTAATACAGTGACATCCTTTTTCTAGGTGCTCCTGTCAACATGGCTTTACTGGGACACTATGTGAAGTGGAAATCAATGAATGCTTATCAAAACCCTGCAAAAACAATGGAACTTGCCTGGACCTCATAAACAGGTTAGTACTACTAAATGAAAAGCAATTCCCTCATTTTCTTATGTATAAAGTCTGCTTGATGCCTTGAGGTTTGGGTGGGACCATCAGCATATGACAGGGACTCTGTATTAAAATGAGGTAGGCAAATGCTACTGATTCAGCTATTTTTTTCTTCTGTGACCTGAGAGGAAAATAGAAGGGGAATTACCTTCAGCACAACTTGTTCTTTTCCTGCTTACCTTTTTTCTCATGTAAATGTTTGCTAAAAGTTAAGTGTAAGCAAGATAAAAATTTGTACCTTGCATTTGTTCCATAATACTCTACAGTTATTCAGAGACTTGAGTCAAAAGAACATTAGCCTTTAAGTCATTCCTTATACCTTCAGCTAAAATAATTCCTCACAATTTTTCTATTAATTTAAAAAAGAGGAAATCACTCTGTTTGCTTCAGAAACATGGACATTATAAAAGTCTTTTAAATATTTTAATATGGATTATTATTAGGGATCAGCTTGATATCAGGACATATATAGCTTCAGAATAGAGGAGTAGATCATGCTGTTTACTTCCATTGACTTACCTTGTATTCTGTTTTCCAAAGATTCATCTGTACTTGTGCACCTGGATACTATGGATCTCTGTGTGAGATGGATGTAAATGAGTGTGAAACTTTGCCTTGCTTGCATGAGGGAAGCTGCGTCAACAGGCTTGGAGGCTATCAGTGTTTCTGTCTCCCTGGATTCACAGGTATGGTCCGTCTCTACCACAGTGGAGAAGGCTATTTCACAGGTTTTACATGGTTTTAATTTTATAGCAATGGCCTCGACTAAATCAAGAAAGACTACACAGGATCATCTTCTTATTGTAGGATAAATCAATATGATTTCAGATAGAACTTTGATCCAATTCTTGCTAAGTAGCTCAAGATGTTATTTGTATTAAGACTTGATTTATGATTTCTTCAGTCACCCATACATTCTAGCTGAAACATATCATATAATCCCAGGTTGGAAGGCATCTCCAGGATCATGTGGTCCAACCTTTCTTGACAAAAGCAGTCTAGAAAAGATAACCCAGCATCCTGTCTAGATGAATATTAGAAGTGTCCAATGTTGGGGAATCCACCACTTCCCAGGTGGTTTAAATGACGTGAGTGTTGTCACTTTGGGCCTCACTTCCTGAGTCCTTCAGTTTAAAATCCACCTCACCAAGTTGATCATCCTGCTGCCAAAGGTTCCCTTGCCTGTTCTAGACAGGTGGATCCCATGCCTCCCTATCAGGCTACAAATATTGAAGAATGTCCCTTTGTCGTAAAAACCAAAACCCTCACAACAGCACCAGCCGCAAAGCCAAAAGCTGATTTGCATTATACATCTATTTCTGGCTGCACACTTTTCTCTAAGTGGTAAAATGAAAGAAAACATAACTTGGTCACCAATAATTTTGCTTGCACCCCCAGGGCTTTTTAGCGATTCTTGATTTGTGGTTCTGGATTTGTGCCCATGTGAAAGAGTAGGAATGGATAGTAGTCTGTCCTCTTGGCAAGTTGTGGTATCCTCCTGGCAGCTTTTGGGACCTTAGCTCCCAGAAAGCATCATGCCTCTTGTGACTGACTGTCAGGCTGGCAGATGGGAACTTCAGTGCCCCTCAACAGACAGTCACCCAATAGGAGCATTCATTTCTTTTTGCGATATCTGCTGTGTCCTGTCAGTACAGTTTCTCCTTGCAAGTCTTGCTCATGGATGTCTACAACTGTTAAAGCTTCATATCTGGTTTTAGTGGTAATGCTGGGAGGATGGGGACTGAAGCAGGGTCTTGATTTTGTGGATCACAAGGGTCCAAGGTGTCTCATTCTCTGTGGTGTCTGCCACGGGTGCATCGTTCTGAAACCACTTATCTATTGCTACCTCCACCTTTCTAATAGCGCACAGCCTTTTAACTCTTTCCTGCAACTGAGCCACCAGATTCAACAGATCATGAACCCATGCAAGTATCTTGCAGGTACTTACCTTTTACATTAGAAGAGAGATTGTATAGTGCAAAGAAAATCAATGTTTTCTGAATTCAGCCAAGAAAAAAGTATTATCATACATACAGAGTAAATTTTACAAACATAGTAAAATGCTACCTTGTCATTTGAATTTGCACAGAACCGTAGTAACACTTTGACTTTGATGAACTGCTGAACTGACATTGTTGCCTTTAGTGTTAATATTTACAATTTTACAGGAAAATTTTACAGGAAAATTTTACAGGAAAATTTCTCTAAAATTATCTTGACATTTAAATGACGCAGAACAAGTAATTAATACTGAATGTTTTGATACATCCAGCTTAAGCAAACTAAAAACACATGGGGTCACATGGCTCTGTTTGCAGAAGTGTTTATAGTTGTCTGCCTCAAGTTGTATCATTTCTGCATTCTTTCTGCATAAAATATTTTTCCCTCCCATTCCAGCCTGTGATGAATACCACATAATTCATAAGATTAGAAAGGACACAATTTGATCCACTGAACTGAGAGGAAAGTAATTTCTCCACAGAACAGAGAACAAGTACAGTTTTGGGAATATCTATGTAGCTGTATATCTTTCTTCCATTCACCACAAATTTTGGTCCATATACTGCTTGTGCAGTGTTCTTCAAAATTGCCCTTGATATTTCAGCAAAAATTGGAAAATTCTATATAATTCTCCTGCCTAAAATTTCACAAGCTTTTTTTCCCCCTCCTCAATATTTTCTTCAGAAGGGCTGTGTTCTGAATAGTACTTGTTTGGAAGTATAAGATAGTGTCAAAGTATAGTATAATATAGTTTAGTATCATAGTATAGTATAGTGTAGTGTAGTATAGTATGGTATCACAGAAACTTTGGTTCATTAGTCAGTGGTGCTGCAGATTTATAACTTCAACTAATAGATGTCAAAACAATTGTGTTCACCTTTATGTATATATTTCTGTAAGAATTCCCAGTTACATTTATAAAAGAGAAGACACCTGTACCTAAAGGGCTTATGAGACTCTAATTAGAAAAAGAACAAGCAGTGTGCAGCTGTGCTTTTCTTTTATGATTCTTCATTATTGACTAAGCAGTTTGACTTGAGTTCTTTTCCCTAACACATTTAAGCAACAAGGATAGACTGTTGGGTTTTGTTGAGGGGTTTTTATGAATTTTTTTATCAGCTGCAGTAGTTGTTTACTATTACAAATAGTTATTTACTGGTACAAATTATTTTAGTACATTTACAAGAAGAGTCATTTACTATTCAGTGTTAGTTATTTTCTAACAAGGCCAGCGTGATATCTAGGTGTCTGTCAAACACTGAAACATAACTCAAAAATTAGTGATAGATTGCCTGTCACTTATTTACAACAAGTGATTTTTTTTCCCTGCTTAAAGTAACACTGTGTGGAGATCCACTATACAATGTACCAGTCAGAGTAAATCTGAGGGAATAATCCACCCATTACAAAGTGTTTGGTATAGCAGTTGAGCTAAGACTACCAAGTCATTGCTGCCTTCATTGACAGACTTGGTAATTAAGTCTTTATTTTCTGATTTTGTTTGAGGTTAACTAAATAAGTATTTCAAAGACTAAAGGTTTTTTTTCCTAAAATGTTTTGGGTAGAGCTTGGCCAGCTACCAGATACTCACCTAACTTCTCTCAGCCCCCGTCAACAATAGGACATGAGAAGAAAATAACGACATCTTACAATGGGTGCATAGGAGCCAGCTGGAACTGTCAGTGTGCAGCATGAGGCAGTTCCTGGCCTCTTCTCACAGAAGCTGCCTTGCAGCTCCCCTCAGTTGCCCCTGCCAACACCTTGACACCTCCATCCAATACTCAAGATAATGGCTAAAATGGCTAAAATCAAATGTGTATTAAACTGAGGTATATAAATTCAAAATTCTGACTCAAACTGCCAATTATTGAACATCTAATCCAAAAGATGCCTAAAAATTACTAAGTACCATGAAAACACTTTTTGCTCTGAAAGTTCAGTTATCATTTCTGCAAAGCAGTAATTATTTCTTAATTCTAAATAACCCTTACAGTATTATCTTCTTCATGAGATCAGTACAAACTGACATTTGGGAGTGACTACGGGTGCACTGAAGTTTTATGCTAATCTAAGTCAAAAATTTGGCTTAAAAGCTCAGCTTGTATTTTATCTTTAATGCCATCTCTGAGCTCCAGCCTTCCTCATCCCGGTCCTCAGAATCTGCCTTTCATCCCGTCTGTGTGACATTGAGAATTCTGCTTTGCTTTTTGTACAATGGGCTGACCTAACAAAAAAGTCCTACAAGACCTAATCAATGAAAAGGAAGAGAAGTTTTTATCTTTTTGACCTCCTCGGTTACTTCTACAGCTTTGTACTGCCAGCTGACTCTGGCAGTGATTGCATCTGCACTCCACAAACCTCTGTCTGTATTCCTTGCTATTGATACCCAGAGGAAGAAGAACAATTACATTGCTAACTAAAGCAACTATTTATTTAGAGTCAGAAGGGAGGAATCTCATGGCATCTCATTACATATCAAGAGAGGCAAAACAGATTGGCATGCCAAGAGAAAATTTAACATGTATACTGACAGAACTGTGCTGAATGTGGAGGTAGTGATGTCTGCCTTTTGGTTTAATGATTAGAGCATTCATTCACTTAAGTTTTGGGAATTTTAGGTGCAGTGAACATACCATCATGAAGGGGCAAATTTATTTTATGCATTTTCCTGAGAAATGCTATAATGTTCATGCTATAAGCCTGATTTGTAAAGAAAGAAGGGGGCACTTTTGCTATACTTGTTGAGCTTCAGCACTATTCTGCAAAGATTTCCTGGGCCAGAAAGAACATAGGACAGCAAGGTGTAACCTCATTGAGTATTTGGCTTGAAGTGCCAAGTCTAGACTACTAGTTCCCTCTCCTAAGGGCCAAGGTCAGGACATAAACTTTCTTTTTCCTCTTGAAGTGACTGACTGTTTACTAACTTGAGCCTTAAGCCATACTTTAACCAATTAAATCTTAGTCTGGTACCAGCTTTGTTCCAATTACTGCTCATCCTTGTTCGCAGAAGAGAGTGGTCAAGAAGGCATTGCAGATGGCCAGCAAGGATGAATAGGAAACACCTGACTGAGTACAGATGCAGAAAAGCACACATCTGGTAGAAGGAGCAGAGATGGGCTACTTGGGAGGATTATGAAGCCATTGCCCAGGTGTGCAGAGCTGAAATTAAAGAAAAGCTCAGCTAGAGCTGAGAATAGAGAAGGATGTGCAAAGCCGCAGGAAGGATTTCTGTAGGTACATGGAAGCAAAAGGGAGGCCAATAAAAAGGTGAGCCTAGTTTTCAGTGAGGAGGAGAAACTAGTGACAAAAGACATGGAAGAGTCTGAGGTACTCAAAGTTGTCTTTTTTTCAGCGTTTACTACTAAAGTCCAGTCTCAAGCCTCCCAGGTTTCTGAGCCTAGTGGCAGAGCTGAGGATACTCATCTTTTAACGAACCTCTTGGTAGACCATGATCCATTAACTACAATCCTCTGAGTCCAAACAGCCAGCTAGGTTTTTATCCAACCAGTTGTCCACCCTTTTAGACTCCAACATCCTAACTTGGTTACAGGAATATTGTTGGAGACAGTGTCAAAGCCATGATAAAATCAAGATAAGTGACATCCACTTCTTTCTCCTCTTCCACAAACCTAGTCATTTCATCATAAAAGGCGATCAGATACTTTAGGCAAGATTTTCCTCTGATAAACCCACAGAATCAAGAATAGTTTGGGTTGGAAGGGATGTTTAAAGGTCATCTAGTCCACTCATCCCTGCAATGAGCAGGGACATCTTCAACCACATCAGGTTGCTCAGAGGCCTGTCCAACATGACCTGGAATGTTTCCAGGGATGGGTCTTCTACCACCTCTCTGGGCAACCTGTTCCAATGTTTCACCACCTTTATTGTAAAAAATTTCTTCCTTATATCTAGTGTGAATCTGCCCTCTTTTACTTTAAAAATGCTATCCCGTGTTCTACTGCAACAAGCCCTATTAAAAATCTGTTCCCATCTTTCTTATAAGCCCCTTTTAAGGGCTTATAAAGGTTGTAATAAGGTCTTTCAGGAGCCTTCCCTTCTCCACACTGAACAACCCCAACTCTCTCAACCTGTTCTCATAGGGGAGGTGTTCCATCCCTCTGACCATTTTTGTGGCCCTCCTCTGGATCCATGTCTTTCTTGTGCTGCGGACTTCAGAGCTGGACACAGGTGGGGTCTCACCAGAGCAGAGTAGAGGGGCAGAATCACCTCCCTTGACCTGATGATCAGGCTTCTTTTGATGCACACCGAGGTACACCTGGCTTTCTGAGCTGCAAGCAGACATTGATGGATCATGTCCAGCTTTTCATCCACAATTACCCTTAGTCCTTCTCTGCAGGGCTGCTCTCAGCCTATGCTGATTGTTCCCAGTCACATTCTTCTTCTGTTGCCTAGAAATGGCTTCTAAGAGGATTCACTCCATGACCTTCCCAGGGACTGAAGTGAGGTTTACTGGCCTATAGTTCCCCAGATCATCCTTTTGGCTTTTTTGGGAACATAAGTGCAATGTTTTCCTTTCCTAGTCACTGGGGACCTGCCCCAAATTCCATGGCCTTTCCGACATGATAGAAAGCAGCCTTCCAAGGACCTAAGCCAGCTTTCTCAACACCCTCATATGCAGCCCATAGGGTACTGAATTACAGGAAATTAATACAGGTATTGAATACAAGAATTTATGTTTGGTCCAATGTTCTGTATGCCACAACAGAAACCAAGTTAGATTATTGTCTAAAGTTTGCTACTCAAGCTCACTCTTTGAATGTGACCTTTTCATAATTTTATTTCAAATCTTGTATTTACAGCTTCAGCAACAGGAGAAAATAGTCCAGTACATATTTTTTTCTTTGAGGAAATGTTTTATGTGGTCTGTAAAAGTTATTATACCATATAGTAGAGATCTCCAGCCAGAAAGCTGGAGAAATGTATTTATACTTTCCAAGCGGTGATGTTACTGAACAGCTAAGAATCCTATGTGTAAGAAAGAAAGGTCTCTGTAGTGCATGCAAAATCTCTGGTCATTAAGGAGAAAAAGTCAATAACTACCTGATTTTTTTGTACAGACGATGCTCAAAATATGCCATGCTACAGTCCAATCATAATGAGTGTTTGGCAACAGCAACTCTTGCTGTGTATACAAATTAAGTCTGGTGTTTAGGAACTTGGATGACACTACACTCCCCTTGTCTAGTAAAAATATAATTGGTTTGGGTTACAGATCTGTGCCTTTAGGGAGAAAAATCCTTGTCTTGGCAAAGAATATCTAAACGTAAAGTGTTTGTTCTTCATACTCATTACTGTCTAATTTGAATATATTTAGTATAACAATTCTAAGGTGATATCACCAATGTATTATACAGTTAATTACTATTTATCTTCAAACAAAACTAGCTTCTTTTTCTGGATTTACAGGAGTCAGAAAAAGAGGACTAGAACTAGTTCTGCTTCTTATTTTTGATGGCTGGAAAGAAACAGTGTGATTTTTTATGAATTTTGGTTTTTTATGAATAGCATCAATGTAGGAGACACTGCTTTATAACGATAAAAAAGACACTCTACAGGCAATCACGTACATGTTAGGACTTATAACCATTTCCCTGTGTAACCATTGCCTAAAGCAATATCATGGATTGGGAGAAAATCTTAATTTGATTTTCACAGACTTTCCTCCAAGTTTCCTGTGCCTTGATAGAAGTTACTAAATGCAAAAATATTAATGCTGCTTTTTGCATATATGACACCTTATTAACCATAACAAAGTCTTGAATCTGATTCTTGCACATAAGATTAGATTATGGTGATGCATCCTCTCCCAAATTCTGTCTCTTTCTGTAGCTGTTCTGTTTAATAGTAATCATTTATGTTGTGTGGAAAAAAAATCCAAAAAACGGAAAAAATGACAGTAAAATCAGATACAATGCCGTACTGATATGGCTAAATTCCTTTGGACTTCCAGAGTTACTGCTTTGCACATCCTCCTTAGAGACTCTAACACTCCACTGCATTATGCTACTTAGACATGTGCTGAAAGTTCTTTCCTCATTTTTCTAGTTTTTAAAGTCCTTTGGCACCTGAATTCCCCCGTGGATTTCATAGAAAGACTCATTGCCTCTCTCAAAGCAGTGGATTTTGCTGAGGCCTCCAAGAATATTTGCACCATTCTTCTTATTTCTGTCTTGTTGCCACAAAGTGGCAATCAACGTAATCATAGTAATAATAACAATAATAATGACAATAACAAGGCCTTCCTCCAGGAAACTGTGCCGCACAAGAACAGAATCACTGTTAAATATTGTATCCTAATTATGGAAGTGCTGCTGTGGAGTTCTGTGGTTTGCCTTCTGGTTTTGATCACGGTACTATATATAGACCACATAAGTACCTTTCTTAGGACACACACATACTATTTAACAGAACAGGAACATGTAATAAAACTGAGACAATCCCCAGTGAAGCAGACAGTAACTGAAATTGATAACATGAGTACAATCTATCAAATCAATGTTTCAGGATAAAGCAGATGTAGAATCCTTCCCCAAAGATTTTTTTGAACTGCTCGAAATGCAGAATTCAGAGGAGAGGACTATCCAATGAGAACATTTGAGAGCTTGTGGGGAAGTAGTTATATCTGGATCTTATCTCCTATGGTAAGTTATCCGGTGAGAATTCAAATAGTCTAGGGCTTCTAGAGCCAAAAACAGTGATTCACAATATACCTAGAACAGATCTAAGAAAGGCCTGATGCAACTGCTAGCTAGAAAATTCTGTATTTTTCAGCAAGCGTAACTTTGGAGGGGTCTTTGAAGGTATTCAAGTATGAAACTGCGCATACTTTAAAGGACTTTCTATTCTGTAAGAGTTACCAAGGCTTGGGGGATTGAAATCTCAATTTCAGCACAAATTGCTCTGCTACAAATACTGTGACAGAGGAACTTTTAAGCAGCTTTAATGCAAAAACACCACAGAGGAACACTATACATCATAATGCCTTTCAGTAATTCTGTGATATTTCTTTGAGCTCTGTGTAAGTTGTGAATATATTTACTGTCTAAATCTTTTACATTAATTTGTTGTAGTACTTTTAAATTATAATGTTGCAAATGAAATAAGAATATTAGTTATTTCTGATGGTGTGGTTTTTTGCTATGCACTAAAAAATTCGTTACTGGGAACTAGTTAGAGAAAACATGCGATTCATCACTTAAAAACTTGTGGATATTTCAATCAGTCACAGAAATAAAAATTTAAAGCAATGGCTTCTGAGTGATGGTTTCACTCACAGAAGTCAACATGCTGTGTGTTAGAACAGTCACTGTAAAGTTGTGCTTCTTATATCTGAAAAGCATTGCCATAGTAGTGTCATGGATTTTTTTTTTTTTAATTCTCTGTTTTAACTGTATCTGACATATATTTTTTTATTCTCTGTTTTAACTATATCTGACAGAAATATCTGTCTTTTACCCTCAACAGGATTCAGAGAAGTAGATGACTTTATGAAGGGTGTTTTGTTCACTAAAGTAGAATGGGTTTGACCCTTCATGCTAAGATTCTAGTAGTTTTCTTAGCAATTTTGTTGGTTTTTTTCTGAGTTTGTAAGGTAAAAACGTACACTGGGTCTCACTGATTACATGACCTGGCTCTGGTTTATTTGCCCACAGTCAGCCTAAAGTACTATTTTAAGCTGCTAAGTTCTCATTTTAAACAAATATTATGCTAGAGTAATTAAATGAACCAAATTAGTAACTAAATATACTACTCAAGGCAAATCTGTATTCTAAATAATACATTTTCTAATCAATAATTTTTTTCCAGTTATTAAATTGTTTCCAAGTGTTCGTACTTTCTGCTTGCCTGCAACAGAGTATCGGTATGTGATTAGCATCAGTCCAAAGGGGAAAAAACTACAACCATCTACCTTTTTTGTATACTTTATTTTGGGATTTTTCAGGGGGAGGTTGAATTTGACCAAAGTGCTATTGAATAGCATAAGAATATTGAAAATTATTAGGCTATGATGAAATGCATGCTATTCATAAGTAATTTTGCATATAACCATGATCAAATTCTTGCGCGATATCTGCTTCTGCATACCCATTGCATACTTTTGATACCATGCATTTTGCCTTTAACCAGGCTACCAGGACAAACTACCATGGGAAATTTCATTCTTAAATCATAATAATGAGGCTTGGAGGAAACTTTGTGAGGTCTCTAGTCCAACCTCTTGCTGAAATCAGTGTTAGCTATGGTGTTGGTCCAGGCTGCTCAGGGCTTTGGTCTGTTGGGTCTGGAAAACCTCCAAGGACAGTATTTTTCTCATTTCTGATGAGACATTTAAACTGTAATGTGAATAATACATTATTTTATTAATAGTATGAGTGATTCCTTGTGTCCCAAGAAGAGAAAGAAAAGCTGAGTATTTAGCTGTACGGTAAACTTTGACTTCTGTTATAATTTGACTGTAAAAATGCTGAAGTGTTTCAGTTTTAAACACTATTACAGACTATATAAAACTTGCCTAATAGAGAAGAAAATCGAGAGCTATAATAATAATCATAATATTAGTATATTCTGGAGGCATTCAGATTATAGAGTGATAAGGAATTAAATATGATATTTTTACACAAAGCTATACTTAAATCATTTTAGAATGATGCTAGAACATCTTTATCTTGATGCTTTTACCACATAGTACAGCTCTCCAATTCTCCCTTATTCTAATATTTTTTTTACACTCCATTTTATATTGAAATGTTAAAATAGCTAATAAACAGCAACCATACTGAATCAAAAGGGGTATTTCTCTGTATGACTATGTGTATGTATTTATATAAATACATATATGCAATATATGAAATATATAAAATACAACATATCAATACAGTTCTATTCTTTATATTGAAAAAATATAATATATAAATATTATATTTATATTTATATGTTCTTTATATATTATTTATATTTCAAGTGATAGATAATTTACTTCTTAGTAATTTGTTTTTCAGTTGCAAGCTTTCAGTTATATTTTAGTTTTTAAAGTTTTTCTCAATGTCAATACAGTAATTGATTATACTAAAACCTATGTACTTAAAATCCACATTAAAATGTTGTAAATATTGAACTGATATTTGGAGCTTGCCCAGCTACAATGTGACCTCTGGTAATACTGTCAACTATGTTGTCAATTTTGTCACGATTTTTCAAATATTCAGACATGAATTGATGGATTTAACTTGCACTGTCTTCAGATTTATCTTGTTTCCATCCTTTTTTGTAAGTTAATGCATTTGTGAACTAATTTATAATTCTAAACTGTGGTATCTTTAGATGTGGCTTGATTTCATGATTTTGTAATCCAGTAAATATGTTTTCTGCCTGTAGCAGAGGGAGGCTCAGTTGTGCACTGATCCAGCTCTGCAGGGACTCAGCCTTGTCATGGCCTCAGAGGGGTGTCACTGGTTTAACCCCTGTGCTGGGGCCACTGACTGCTGCCTCCTCCCCTGCTCCAGCTTCAGCTCTGGGGATAGCCCCACTGGAGAGGGGTGACACCCTGCCCCCGAGTAACTGCCTGACAAACCACAGCCCTCTGCGGGCCTGGGGCTGGGGGCCACTGCCAGGCTGCTGCAGCTGCCAGCCTGGGAGAAGGAAGGGGTCTGTGACAGGGAAAGGTATAAAGGGAAACCCAAGCAGAGCCCAAGGCTAGGGAAAGAAGGAAACATCCACAAAGACAAGAAAGAAATCCCCAACAGGCACATCACAGTCCCGTCAAAGACATCAAATCCTGGCAAATCCTTGCAATGGCTCTCCCTCCACCCTCATCTACAATTATCAGGAGAAAACTGTAGTGTCACGCTTTAGACTCGTGGAGACATTAGAAGTGTCAGCATACTACCAATAGAAAGAGTTAGATACTGGCAAGGTTCAGGGGGATTTTTGGTACAACCATTTTAACCATTTTTATATCAATGTTTTTCAGTACTGTTAATTTCAACTATCAGACTGTTAAAACGTTAATAGGACTGTCATTACAGTTTAGATTTTCTACATGGTGTGTTCTCTTTCACCTGCCATGATAATGAATTTTTAAATTTCTATTATTTCTAGTAGAATATGTTCAGTCACTAAAACCTGGTGCTTGATCTGATGCTCTCTCTGATTAGGCACAACAGTAAGCCAAAAAGTAATCTGCATAGGTAATTTCCAGCTTCTGATGGTGTCATCATACTCCTGTCTAGAGTTCAAATATCTAAATACAGACGGTGCAAGCTACAGGCATGTTTTTGTATTTATTCCCTCTGGTTCTTGCATTCTCTTTTAAATTAATCAGGTAGATAAGGTTCTCAAAAGCCATGTATGCATATCCAAGATCCCAAACTGATATTTAATGAAAAAAATCTTCAAAGTTTTAGCCCAAACAAATTAATTTGTATTTGTCTTAATTGCTTTGTTTCCTGTGGTCTAATCTTATCTTGAAAAGTTCTCTTTGTTTGCCCATCCAGAGTGGAAATCAAACATGGTCTAAACACAGAAAAAACAAAACAAAACAAAACAAAACAACAAACTTCAAAGTAGTTTGCAATCACTCAAGTTTTCTGCAGTTTGATCAGAAGCAGTTTAGTATAACTTAGTATAAGGAAAGTGAAGTAATTGCCTGAAATAAATCTATTACTGGCACAAAATGCAACAGAAATAGAAGATCTACATCTCTGGTATGTCACTGTGCTACAATAAATCTTTCTTAAGGTGAAATCAACAGAAACAAGCTCAGCAAGCTTATCAGTCGTAGTTTTTCATGAAGCATGCTAGAAAAGGTTTGTTTCAGTTTATTTACTCATAACAGGCTGAATGAGGCAATACAAAAATTATGTTAAAAGGACCTTATGCTGTTCACAAGATTAATGTCACTGTGACAAAATGAGTACTAATTCTTTGCAGTCAATTACTAATTTTAAGAGGCAACACCTTTCTAGATTTATAAGAGGGTTGTTTTAGAATATAGGCATAACGTATCGAAGTTAATTTATCAGAAATGAAAGGCAAATTCTGCTGAAAAATATCTTCTAAGGAGACTAAAGCATTTATTTAAATGTGGTTTTGTACATATGTGTATTCAGAAAGCGTATTTATTATAGAAAATATTTCTATATATATTGATGATTTACAATTGTTTACAGTTATATATTTCTTGGAGTTATATCAGTAATAAGGACAACTGCTAAATGAGCGGTGATTTAAAAAAAAAATCTGAGTTAAAGAAAATTCACCAATTAAACCCATGTAAGCTCATGTAAGTATGGTACTAAGACCTGAAATTCATCTATAAATGTAGAGAATTTTCATAAACATTACCATTATTATTCACAATTTCTATTATACACAGGCATATTAGAAAATACTGTTGCTCCTTATTTTCTTCTTTTGGGGTTTAACACTCATACTGAAATTATTTAACACATGAATCCTTCTTTTTCTGTAACTTAAATATGCTCGTCAATATGGTTTATAGTATTTCTGCTCATGTTTAAGTTAAGCAATATTTTTATTCCTTAGACTTATGCTATACAATATATATATATAATTGGTTTCATTATTGGTTTTACATTAATGTCCAACTTATACATCCATATGTTAAATCTATTAATTGACCTTTTAATTAATATCTATCTATTATGACATCTCAGGGAATGGTGACAAGTAGTTGTTAATAGTCTTTTCATAATGGGTGATACTAAAATTGACTTCAACAAGAGAAGAACTAGGTCTTGTTGGGCAATTCTGAAAGGGCATCCCTTCTTTTCTCTCTGTTCTGGCACTTCTCAATGGGGTATAACATTTTCAGCTACCACAGAAGGACCTATGTATTTTTTCTATGTCGTATATAAATTAGTACGCTATGCTAAATTACTATGCCTTTCCATTTGCACCTACGCCCTCAGCTACCAATTTTTTTTTATCATGTATTTGTTTTTTTTTTCTGGATAGTACATCTTTGACTTGATTCTTGTAGAAAATTCTGCATTTCTTCCTTTTGCTCCCTTTTCATCCTGAATTTTTAATCTCCTGAAACAGCACTCAAAATTTCTTTATAATCTCCTAGAAAAAAAAATTGATGAGGAACAAAGACATTCACCAGTCTTTAGATCTAATAATAAAAAAATATGATGTTTTGTATACAGAAGCTTTATATATATTTTTAATATGTATTTATAAGTTCTAATATGTCTTTCTAATAAGTAAACAAGTGAGAATATATACTATATTTTCAAAAATCAAAGTATTTTTACTCTCAGAAGTGTAAGACACAATCACGAAAATATCCAAACACAGAATGTAATGAAAATGTCAAGCTTACATACCAAGAGGGGAGGAACTAGAGATTATCACAGAAATTTCTTGTAAAAAAACCCATGCTATTTACTGTCTAAAACATAAACATTTTGCAAAATTATGTGTATGCTCTATAAAGAAACCGACCAAAAAATGTGTTTTAAAGTAATAAAGTTGAATAGCTGAAAGACTTTAAGATAAATAAATCATTATGTACATTGCGTATACTACAGAACTTCGAATGAGGGCACAGTCACAGGCAAAATGCAAAAATATGTAGAAAAACTTCAGAGCTGTTCCTGTTAGTAGTAGGATGAAAGTTTAAAGAAAGAGCATAGCTAAGAATGTTTGTGCATCTCAGAGAATAAATGTAAGTCAGAGATGTTTGTTGTATGGCCCATTCTTATATCCACAGAGTCTGCTTTCAGCCCTATTCTGTTGAAAGGAAAAAGCTCCTGAGGAGCAGAAGTTTTGCAAGCAGAAATTTTTTCAAGGACCCACTGCCGTTTCAAACTTTATCCTTTCCTGTACCAAAATACTCAAAAAGATCAAGTCTAGTGTCTCACTTTTCAGCTTGTTAGGTACTCCACAGCTTATAAAATCTCAACTGGATGTTGGTGGAATGTGTTTCTGAGGGAAGAAATACAAAAACTATTTTATTTTTTTTTTCCCTGGACAGAAGGTTGAGAATAAATGCCGAGTGATTGAAAGAGGGAAAGATTCTAGGTTGGATCTGAATTTGGGGATAAAAATCCTTGAAGGCAGAGAAGGATAATTTCTTCTTTGGATTTACAGTTAGAAAGATGAAAGTCTTGATGGAAGGTGTGACATTGTCTAGATTAGGATGCCGTTGTGGAATTGTGCACAGGTGTGGAATGAGCTCCAAGAAAGTGTGAGGCATCTCCAATTAATGAAATACATTGAACACAAAAATGGCATTGCAGAAAGGCTGCTGAGTTTTCTATGTTAAGGTATGAGACGAGCTGATCCTTCCCATGAGTGGATGATTTGAAGAAATAGGAAAATTGCTGTCTCCTTTTCATCTTAACGTTACTGTTATTACTCCATATTCTTGTCTTCTCACATCTGTGACTTTTCCTTGCCTTCCACAGCACTCTGACTTGCAGGGGAGCCCCCAGGTTACCATCAATATCAATAATCCCCCAAACATGGTATGTGTGAGGTACTTTCCCCTTTGACGTGTGGAGGTATTACTTCTGTCACGGTAAACGCAATCTTTTAAGCAGAGCTCCAAGAAGTATCTCCAGCCCGGTAACACATCTGGCACAGTCAGAGCTATGAAACAATTCGTGGGCAATGTTTTAAGTAAAGTGCTAGTTCTGTGGTATTCTAGTCTGTCTGTCACACCAAATTTGCAGAATATTTTCTTCTATCATAATTATAATACAGGAAGATTGTTTTTCTTGAAAGTTTTCATGCTTTGAACAAGGATTGAAAAAGAAGGCAAATTTCAAATTAAATGAGTCACACTGGAAGAGAGTAACAGAATGTCCACATTGCTGTCATGCGTGACTGCCAGCCTTCTTGTGTCTATGGTGTGACAAAGAACAAATTTAGTACATTTCGGTTTTGGAGATAACTTAAATTAAAATGTTTATTCATATCAGAATGCATGAATCCAATGATTAATAAGGGATTAATTCCAGGGGACGTATTTGGCCTTATTTGTTCAGAGGGTATTAAAATATGTGTGTTGATTTTAAAGAAATTTTAGCATCTGAATGTAAATTATTTTTTATAAAAACAATCAAAAATATTTTGAGTTAATGCATTTTGTCAAGAACATTTGAACCAGCTTCTATTATTGAGCATGTTATTTTCTTCATTAGAACTAATACTTCAAAATTACATTATTTTTATTTGGTTTTTTTTTAAATTTAATTATTTTTCCTGCATTACATTTATTAAATTTCATCATTAAGACTATTGTACCAGTACTTTCTGTAATGATTCTTTCTAAATGTTTGTATTCACAGCAAATCTCACAAATTCCTTTTAGGGTGGAAATGACAAAATGTACTTTTATTTTCTACATATTTCTGAAACTTTTAACACTAACAAGTCTATTTTGCCTATTAATATTGCTAATTTTTTCCTAGTAAGGGCAGAGTATGGACCTGTCACTACAAGACATTTCTGTTCTTCCCATCAGATTCAGTCTTTCTTGGCAGAATCTAATCCTAATTACATCTCATGATACCTGTTTTTTGAAGCTGTATTTTTTTAAAGTTGTGTTTCGCTATCTTCATATGTTATTCCTTGCCTGAACATTACTTCACGAATTTTGGTTCCTGTATTTCAGATACACCTGGAGATTAAAGACCCTTTGTGACATTAAGCATTCCCTTAAGCAAAGATTGCCTTGAAATGTTATGTACAAGATATCACAGTATTTGGGCAGAAATAAAGGAAAACTACTGTGATACATTCTCGCTGAACTTAAGGAGTGGAAGAACTGAGGCTGAGAAGAAAAACATTATTTAAGGAAACATTATTTTAGGACTCATGCTGATATTCAGAAAACTCCTACACACACCACAAAAAAATAAATTGTAAATTTAGAAAATGTGGAGCAAGCTGCATTACATGAATAATGATGTTTACAGCTGATACTAGGAATAGGCTTAATTTCCCGTAATTTTAGTCCTCTAAAAATTAGGCAGATGGTGCAAATCACTCATTTAATTTCCTTCTGCAGTCATTCCCAACATTAGGACATACAAGGTAAGTGGTGTCCAAGACATGATACAGGTCACTCTTTGAAGCCACTTCTTTGTTTATGCGTTTTAAAGCAAGTTTAGAAAACTAACTTAAACTATCTCTATCTGCTTAATTTTACAATAGTTAAAAGGAGGTGGAATGTATTACACTGACTTCCCTAACACAATATTATCTGAATTTTGCTCTCACTGCCACACAGAAGCTGAGGAGCAGGCAGATACATTCTGCCCACTGTCATTTCCACAAAATTACATATTTGTAGAAAAAATATTTTGCAAGTTTTTAACCTTGCATAAGCATACCCTGTCTAGAATACTAAATATAGTTACTTTCTTAAATTTATATAGTTATTCTGAGGGTTTAGTTTTTCATTAATTCATTATGAATATTGACTGGATTGTCCAAGAGGAGGTATGTAAGCCTTTACAAAAGACATGAGACCTTACAAGAAAGAACAATGTCTTTATATTAACAATATGTATGACTAGTTCTAATTTCTCACTTCTTTTTTTTTTTTTCCCTGCAAATCAACCAAGCAAGTGTTTGGGCTCTTTAACAGAAGTAATCTATTAATTTTTGGGTTTATTAAGAGCTGTTTCAGATCTGATTGCAATTCTATGGCATTTTACTGACTTGTTCTCTTTTATTGTGACTATTAAATATATTAAGTCATATCTACTTTAAGTCTTCAAGTTAGAAAAAGGAAAATCTCTTTATATAATGTGCATTTTGAATATTTCTCCACAATTTGTTAATTCTGTGTGCCTTTTTTTTTTTTTTTTTTTTTAAGAAATACTGCAATGTTTCCTGTTTTTAAAACTCTGCAAGGTTATAATTATAAGGTTTTTTTCTAGGAATGAAAGGAAGTTATAAAAGGTTTTTCCCTATACATCTTGTCTTTTGAAATGTAACTTTTGTAATCATTTATTGACACATTAAATTTATGCACTGAGTCTTCTTTTCTCACAATCAAGTAATGGATTTTCACTGCATTGCCATCACTTTCTTTGAGCTGTTCAGGCAAAAATTTTTTCAATGGCATTGAGGTAGTAGATCAAAGTAGCATAAATAAGAGAAGGTCAGGAATGTAAAGGAGAAACTAATTACAAGATGTTAATCATCTAAAGGAACTATAATTCTTCCTTTCTCAATAGATTTTTTTAGTAATGGAAGCACATGTGACTGTGAAATAACTATCAATGATTACTTTAATCTGTTTTTCAGAATAAACATATCAATATGAGTCAATCTCTTTAAGTGAAAGGTTGCAGCTACTAAGGTACCTCAGCCAAGCTTCTAATGGCTTGATTATAGTGAGATCAAATTTCATTAGGTGATTTCAAAATCTGCTACTGGTGTACTGCTGAACTAATATTTAAATATCTTACTAGCAATCAGGTATTTTTTGAAATATAATGCAATTTGATTTCAGGTTTATTTCCATTAGTGGTTGTATTGCATCTATGCAGAGGATAGAAAAGAGCAGCAGTGAAAGGTAGCCTTAGAAATGAATAACATTGGATTATTTATAAAGAAAACTATTTTAAATAATGATTAAAAAAATTAACTGAGCTATTCTAGGGTTTGCTTTCTTTGAGATCAGAAATATCTGCCTTAAAAATTCATAAAACTCTAAAACTATTTTCTTTAGTTATTTTTACTTTCAGATATATCTATCAAACTCTTTCACGGGCACCCCCTTGCCGTGGGGAAAGAGCTTGCGTGCCCTTGTGAAGTTGAGAGCTATGCTGGTGGTGGCATATGCCTCCGGTAGGGTCTCCCAAGCCAGACAGGTCTCAACTGAAGGGTCAGACAAAGTGTGTCCACGGGCAGGATGGGCTCACTAGCCTTTGGGCAACCATCCTAGGAGAAGGACAACTCTAACTCCAAACCCAGGCAGATGGAGCTCGTTTAGCCCTGTAAGGCCATCCATCTAAGAGAAGGATACTCTAACCAAACCTACGACCTGAGGACTTCGCTGTCACCGTCCAAGCTCGCTAGGCCCTGGCAGATGAACCTCAGGTGTAAAGGGTGGGGCCAGTCTCGCGCACGCTGCGCCTCACCTAAAAAATCCACCGCGCAGGCTTGAAGGGTGTACTCACGTTTAAAATCCTTCCCAAATCTTCGTCCGCGAAGCCAAGCCATGATGATGATGATATCTATCAAAAGAAAATTACTAAATTTAAACCAAGAACCTTTAACTCTTAAAAGACAGATTTGCACCTCCTAAGTAACATGTGTGATTAACTAAGAAAGTGAGCTTTTAAAAGTAAATCATATAGTTTTAGTAGAAATACACAGTACAAAAAAGCAGCAGTCTGTGTACATTAATATTACCAATTTCATTAATATGTCCTCTAACTTATTTGGTAAGTTTAAATTAGGGGAATGGATCTTTTTGTTTGCATGAGAAGCCAATACCATTCCTAATCAGCAACATATTGGAAAAAAGGTTATGAAAGCATGATTGACTGAAAACACAGACAATTATGAGAACAAAGATTGGAATTTTTCACCTACTAAAAAACTCGTAACCTTGGGATTATCACATTTTAAAACTCATAGACTTTGTTAATTGACCAGGATAATCAAAAGATCTACAATCATGAAATGACCTTGTTTTTCATAATGGTGTAGAGTAGAAATACAGTATTATAGAAATGACCTCAACATTCAGATACAAGAGAAATTATCACTTCCAGAGCTGCAAGTGAACTTGAAGTATATTATTGTGCAGATCTACTGTCCTGCTAATTTTTTTAAAGCATTCTTTGATAAGAGCAGATTAAGAATTTTCTTTCCTAAGGGTGATTTACAAGAACAATTGCCTCTTTGATAGTTAGATCTTATATAACAGAACAGAAGAACATGACTTCTCTGTTCCTGAATTTAGATTTTGTCAATATGTTCACAAAATATCTATTCCTGAACATTTTAAGTTCTTATATGTAGTGATATTAAAAAAGATACCAGTGATCCAGAGGGTGTGAAACTAAAGAGAGAAAATCCAAGAAGCACAAATGATCAGCTCTGTTTGCTGAATGTTTTTCATGGGATGGAGAATAGGATGGAGGTTTCAGAACTGCCTTCTAATTTGTACCAATATATAGCTTAGCAGAGTGCAAGTACCAGTGCACCAGGATCTGGTCAAACACAGCATTGCACAGAAGCCCCTATCAGCTCATTTTCCTGGGTGTACCTGCCAAGCCCAATCTCCTGTCGTGTACTTTCCATTAGAGCATGACACCAGTGCTCTAGGGCTGCCGGGGCTGAGGCCACAGACTTACAAATTGAAACTGGAATGTTTGGGGTTTTTTTTTCTCAGTTAGGAGACTGAGAGTATATTGTGAAAAAAGCAATTTTCTCAAACGTGTAAAATAATTTTATATACCTGACATTCATAGTAATGTAAATATCACACTACTGATCTTCACTAGGTAAAAACATTCACCATGATTTTAAATAACTCTGTTTGTAGCATATTAATAGATTTATTGCAAAAGCCTGATTTTGATCTTTGGCTGATTATTCATGCATGGACTAGACAAAGGCTAGGGTATCTCCCTGCTTATTCCTTGCTATGAGTCCCTTCATTTACAAATCTGCCATGAGTTGTTGGGTGTATAGCAATGATAAATGCTATAGGAACTTTTAATTTACTCTTCACATTTCTGTATAAAATAGCTGGTTTTGGGTTGAGACTCATCATCATCATCATCATCATGGCTTGGCTTCGCGGACGAAGATTTGGGAAGGGCTTTGCCCACACTTATTGCAAGCGCGTTGATGGCTGAAAAGGCCAATGTGGGATAGGCAAGAACCCTTCAAGCCTGCGCGGTGGACTTTTTTTTTAGGTGAGGCGCAGCGTGCGCGAGACTGGCCCCACCCTTTACACCTGAGGTTCATCTGCCAGGGCCTAGCGAGCTTGGACGGTGACAGCGAAGTCCTCAGGTCGTAGGTTTGGTTAGAGTATCCTTCTCTTAGATGGATGGCCTTACAGGGCTAAACGAGCTCCATCTGCCCGGGTTTGGAGTTAGAGTTGTCCTTCTCCTAGGATGGTTGCCCAAAGGCTAGTGAGCCCATCCTGCCCGTGGACACACTTTGTCTGACCCTTCAGTTGAGACCTGTCTGGCTTGGGAGACCCTACCGGAGGCGTATGCCACCACCAGCATAGCTCTCAACTTCACAAGGGCACGCAAGCTCTTTCCCCACAGTAAGGGGGTGCCCATGAAAGAGGGTTGAGACTGCAATACTTAAGTAAATACCTCACTACAGAAAAAAACAAGAAACGCCTTTCATTTTTTTGAGAAATAGCTAGAGGAACTGGTGCAACTTCTGGCTTCTGGACCCTTTCTCTGCTCCAGAGGGCCTTTTATCTTAAGCATTCCTTTTTTCACCTCCACACATCCCCTGGCCTATGCACCTGAAAAATCAGGAAAGTGCTCTTGCATTATCCTTAGTGTACTAGTTTTGGCTGTGATGATAGAGCTAAATTTATTCATAGTACCTGGGATGGTGTTATATTTTGGATTTGTGCCAAAACCAGTGTTGATAACGCATCAGTGTTTTAGTGCTGCTGAGCAGTGCTTGCACAGTGTCAAGGCTTTTTCTACATCTCTCACTACTCCACCAGTGAGTAGGCTGGGGGTGCACAACCAGTTGGAATGGGACACTGCTGGGACAGCTGACCCCAACTGACCAAAAGGATATCCCATACCATATGACATCATGCTCAGCAATAAAAGCTGGGAGAAGAAGGAGAAGGGGGGTATTTGGAGTTATGACATTTGTATTCCCAAGTCCGCATTACATATAATGAAGCCCTGATTTCCTGGAGGTGGCTGAACACCTGCCTGCTGATGGGAAGTGGTGAATGATTTCCTTGTTTTGTTTTGCTTGCATGCACAGCTTTTGTTTTCCCTATTAAACTGTCTTTATCTCAACCCACGAGTTTTCTCACTTTTACCCTTTTGTTTCTCTCCCCCATCACACTGTGGGAGTTGAGCAAGTGGCTGTAAGGGCCTGAGCTGCCTACAAGGCAATATGCAGTAGCTGCCTACAAAGAGACCTACATACATCTTCATTGTCAATGAGTATTTTCTGAAGTACTTTGAGATATTTAGGTGGAAGATGTGTGGCCTAATTTGTAGGAAAATTACAAGCATATCACTCATAATGAATGTCTCCAAAAAGATTTATCAAAAGCACCTGTGTTTTAATTTCATTTTGAGAAAATAAGTATTGCAGTTAGATAATGCCAAGACATGTATCATTTTAAATCTGTATTCCTCTTATAGGAAACCCGTGCTATTCATCTTTCTAATAACTCTGTAAAAAAAATTCTTCTTGAAATTTCAATTTCTCCATTTAAACATTTTGCATGCAATTTGACCCTTATCACTGTTACAGATGTTATCATTGTGATATATTGCAATATAACCAATCTTTTCAGCATTTGCACCTATAGGTAATTCCAGTGGGATATTCTTTACTGATTAATATAAAGAACTATATAAACAATGTATGCAAATAAAAATTGTTTATCTGGAATTACTAGTATTAATGAGTAAACTGTTGCTTGAGTTGAGTTTAGAATCTAAAATTTAGTTGCATATTCTGTTTTTTACACAGGTGAAAGATGTGAAGCAAATATAGATGAATGTATGTCTACTCCTTGCCTCAACAATGGAAGCTGCATTGATGACATCAATTCCTATAAGTGTCATTGTAAGAGAGGTTTTATTGGGACAAACTGTGAGATAAATGTTAATGAATGCTTGCCAGATCCTTGTCTTCATGGAAGGTGACTATTCTTGTTTAACTGTTATCTGCAGGATAATGTACCTAACTAGCAGTATGTAAGATAATGATACGGGAATGTTGATAAATATACTTTTAATTATATTCTTCCATAAAGTAAGAGTACAAGCACACCTAAAGATGACAGATGTTGCCTGCTTAAGCTAATGTAATATACTGTTACACTGTATCAGTTTCCGATTCGTTCATTGGTTAGCATAAATCAGTTTTCAACACATTTGGATTAATTAGACTTCAATATGTTTAAAAGTATGTGTCTTTAGCTGATACATGCCAGAGGATGAAGTCTTTTAATATGACAGTATGTATCCTTATAAAACCCCTCAGCACCCAGAATACACACGCTTGAAACCCATTATTAAAACAAATTAAAATTGCCATGGATTTCAGTAGATTACATTAACCACTACTTTGAAATACATGGAACAATACTACTGGTGCTGAATCTAGAATTACATTGCTTAATCTGAATAGCACTATTTTGTATTTCAGATGTATAGATCTCATTGATGGATATCAATGCTCTTGTGAATCGGGATGGACCAGCTCAAGATGTGAGATAAATATTAACGTATGTCTTCAAATTTTATTTTAATTATAGGGGAAAGGCTAATATGCTACTTTAATTTTTATTTAAGTAACTTCTGAATTGGTCAGTTTATTGAAAATGCATGACAGATATTCAGTTTGTTCAAATCCATTCTGAAAATCTTATTTTTTGTTACTTACGTGAATCTGCATTTTAAAAGACCATTGAGAAAATGTTTAAAGAACTTCAAAGGTGATGTGTGAATGATAAAACTGAAAAGCCACAGCAAGCTAAGCCAACATTACCTGAAAATCATTTATCCTTCAGTTCAGCATGGATGACATAGCTATCTAACGTGCATTGTGAGCCCCATTTGGTGTAACTTAAGAGTGTATTTAAATAGTAAACCTCCAGGTGCAATATTCTACACTGAAAGTGGCATGACTCATGTTTAGAATTTCAAAATCCAGGTCATTGTAGAATTCTATGATATAATACCATAGCATACAAAATACACTGCCTGCTTCCTCCTAAGTTTAAGAAAATTTCTGCATTTTCGAGGGGAATGGCTGTGGGTAAGAAAGATTTTGTATATGCAAGTCTGTGCCATGAAGATTCCCATGGTCAGCAAACCAGCTTGTAGAAGGTGACTACATCTGTCACAACAATGAACAGCCCTTACAATGTTTGCCACACTTGGGGAAAAAGTATAGAATTCGTTTAGACTTTTTCAGGTTTTGTACCAAACAGAGTTTAATCAGTTCTTGGGATATCCTTTAAAAAAAGTATTTAGTCTCATGAGAAAGACTGGTATGAGATCTGCCTCTTTTTGGGCTACCTTGCTTCTAATACTGTGCTTCTGAATTGTCAAAATCACATTCTAAAGAGATATCCAAACTTCTTTTTAACTTATGTATGCATGTAGGGATCTTTGATGATTTTTTTTATATATAGCAAAAAGTTCTAGATAACTAAAAATATCTCATATTACATAATGAAAGTATGGTCTATAACTTTCCTGCTGAAAATATGCGATAGTCTCACACAAGAAATAAATCTAGATGGAATATTATCTTCCAACTTCCTTCACCGAAATAAAAAGTCAGAAAATAAGTAATTCAGCTCAACAAAGTGTGCATCATGATATGATATTACAAATCTGTATGATTATCAGCTGTTGCCAATGCTAATACAGAATACCCTTGAGTAATATTTTCTCTAGCAACATCGGTAATTTATACTTACCTTCATTTTAAGAGAATGAGAGATTAAATGACCTGTAGACAACTGCATAAAATCGTAGTCAAAAGAACCACATTTCATACCTAGGTGTTTGAAAATGCATTGATTAGAAATTCAGAGAAAGAAGCAACACACATACACGTGACAGATAAGTCTGTCAGAATGATGGCTTCATCTTTTTATATTTATTCTATTTGCATGCAGTGTGATTCCCAGATTAGACTGCTTGCAGGTGTCGTATTTTTAAAAGCTCTAACACTGCATTCATCTGGCTCAGATATATATCATGCCTATGCAAGTCTTACAGTGATCAACAAGGTTTTCTGACTGTGTAGTGTGTGCACATCTGGATGACCATGGTAGCTCATGCTCTATAATCATTTTGCTGTAGACTAACATCAGCTTTTCCTTTGTTTAAAAAACTAATAAGGAATTAATCCAGGTAAATATACTTAAGTATTTTCTTCACTTGAAGATACGTTTTTTTGTATTAAGGTTTATGCAACTGCATTGGGTGTAGGTGTCAAGGTAATGTTTAGAGGGTGGACTGCATGGGTGATCAGGCCCCGTCAGCATGGGTTTACAAAATGCAGGTCCTGCTTGACCAACTTGATCTCCTTCTATGACAAAGTGACCCACTTAGTGGATGAGGGAAGAGCTGTGGAATTCTGTTTACCTAGACTTTAGTAAAGCTTTTGACAGTGTTTCCCACAGTATTCTCCTGGAGACAATGGCTGCTCATGGCTTGGATGAGTGTACTCTTTGCTAGATAAAAAACTGACTGGATGGCCGGGCCCAAAGAGTGGTGGTGAATGGAGTTCAATCTAGCTGGTGGCCAGTCACAAGTAGCGTCCCCAGGACTCAGTATTGGGGCCTGTTCTCTTTAACATCTTTATCAATGATCTGGATGAGGGGATTGAGTGCACCCTCAGTAAACTTGCAGATGTCCCCAAGTTAGGCAGATGTGTTGATCTGCATGAGGTTAGGGAGAGTCTACTGAGCGATCTGAACAGGCTGGATCAATCGGCCGAGGGCAATGGTGTAAAGTTCAATAAGGCCAAGTGCCGGGTCCTGCACTTGGGTCACAACAACTCCCTGCAATGCTGCAGGTGTTGGGGAAGAGTGACTGGAAAGCTGCCTGGCAGAAAAGGACCTGGGAGTGCTGGTCGACAGCCAGCCGAATAGGAGCCAGCAGTGTGCCCAGGTGGCCAAGAAGGCCACGAACGTTCTAGTTTGTATCAGAAATAGTGTGGCCAGCAGGAGTAAGGTAGTGATTGTCCCTCTGTACTTGGCATTGGTGAGGCCACACCTTGAGTACTGTGTCCAGTTTTGGGTCCCCGACTACAAGAGGGACGTTGAAGTGCTGGAGAGTGTCCAGGGTAGGGCAATAAAGCTAGTGAAGGCTCTAGAGCACAAATCCTATGAGGAGCAGCTGAGGTAACTGAGGTTGTTCAGTCTGGAGAAAATGAGGCTGAGGGGTGACCTCATCACTCCCTACAAATACCTGAAAGGAGGTTGTTGCGAAGTTTGGCTTGGTCTTTTCTACCAAGCGACAAGTGATAGGATGAGAGGAAATGGCCTCATAAGCTCTTTCATCTTATTTTCTTCCATTGTCTAGTTCAGGAGGGAGAGTGAGAGAGTGGCTCAGTGGGCATTGCACAGCCAGGCAAGGTCAGCAACTAAGCTGATTCAAACAAACAATTCAAAAATAGTAAATATTTATGGTTTTTTTTCCCTAGATATACTTGGATTTTTTTTTAATTTTTTCATCTTGAAATTTTTCATCTTTGACATATGTTGCTGAATAGTTTGCAAGAAAATACATTTGAAGACTCTCAGGTTGTCTAATAGTTTCAGGAAAAAAACCCAAACACTTCATATCTTTATAGATATAACTTATAACTTTTGCATATCTAATATGAATTGTGGATATTGGAACTTCCCTATCTACTACAGTTTTCATTGCTTTTCCATTTATGGATTTCATCCAAGAAAGAGTAAGGGAAGAAATATATGCACTACATGAATTAGTTACAATACATATGATTTCTTTTGACATTTGTATATTTTTGAAATTGTAAGGTGAATGTATGTAACTGTAAAATTGATATTTTATCTCTGATATAGGTGAATGTAGATGGCTAATATGGTCAGTAATAGTAATTATAGTTAGTAATAGACTATTTCTTACTTATTTTGCATTTTTTTTTTCTGTGACTGTTCAGAAGTCATTGGCAGTTGTGTTTCTTCCATACACAGCTAAGGCTCTCTCATGCTGTCAAAAGGAAGCTAAAAGCTTTTTGAGTCTCGTCTTGTTGGCTACTCGTCTTGTAGGTGCTTTTGCTTGTATCTGATAGAAAGCTGTGATTAGAGTGCATCCTAGAATTATTTTATTTTTGCCTGGTTTTACCTATCTTTTCTTTTTGTTTTCATAAAAGACAGAAATAAGGCAGAAATAAGGAAAACCACCTGATTTTCTACACGAAGGTACACGATGCACGTGTGAAGTCAGAGAACGATATTCTGCTAGTTCCAGCAAATAAGCAGTTATTCACCAGGACTTGCCAGATTGCACAAAACCCATGAAACTTAACAGCAATATAACTATGTGTAATTCGATTAGGAAGAACAGTAGAATTCAGCTTGCCTAACTTGAGGTGTCTTTGTGAAAGCTAGTTGTCTTATGCACTTGTTATATTTAAAGAAAATGTGGTGAATATTCAGCGAGATCTGCAGACCTCTTCAGCTGATATTGAAAGGGACACCTGCATTTCATCAGTGAGTCTAGACTCCACTGACTGTGATGGCTGGGACTTAACCAACTGTAATAGGAAAACCAGAGACAGGAATTCCCTGTCCAGAATTCGCTCTTCCTATGTGTAGCATATACATGTATGGCAAACACCAGTGAACATACAAAGAGCCTCAGATGAGCTGGATGCTCTTGTTTGTAATAAAATTGTTTGAAAATAATCAGAGAAAAATTAGGAAGAAACAGAAGTACTTTCTTTCTGAGGAAGCAGGGAACCTCTAGAACCTGCTGTCACAGATGGCCGGGGATACAGGTGTTCTCTTAGTTGGTTCAGAAAAATTAGGCAGGTCATGGACAACAGGTCCATAAATGAACTGACTAAGAGAACACCTGCCTCCCCAGACATAAATGAACCAGGGAAATGCTGTTTATCGTGTCTGATTAGACAGTTCTTCTTGCTGGGAGGATGCATTGGACACAGACTGTACAAAGTGGCAAAGTTCACATGATTTTCTTAAAGTGGTTTTCTCTCTGCCACTATTATAGACAAAATATTGGGCCAGGTGAAGCACTGGTCTGATCCGGTATATTTCTGCTCTGTATTGTTGTTGTTAATTTATTTTTATTATTTTTCTGGTCTTCTTGTGTCCGTAAACCAAAATTTCAAAGCAAAATATTTTGGTAATTTTGAATTTGTTTTGAGTTGAATGATGTTGGATAAAACCAACATTCTGAAATTCAGAAATAAGTTTTCCCAGTTTATTCCATGAAATGTTGTATGTATATTTAATCCACCAAATGAAAAAGCTTTGGAAAGTTAATAATTAAACAGTATGGATATAGGATAATATTAAAAAAACATTTACAGGAAAAATAGAGCATTAATTTTACTGGTTAGAAAAATACACTTCATTTATAGTTTTGTTAATGTAAGATAGAAATAGGCATCTGGAGCATTCATCTCAATGCTTAATGTAAATCTCAGACTTTTACATGGTAGCAATACTACTGAGATTTATCTCAAAGTAAGAGTGCACTTCAAACTCCCAAGTGAATGGAAAAGTCCATAACTTAGCAAACAATACATTTTAACTTAGTACTATTTTAAACTTAGCAAAGGAAACCTGGGTCTTTTGGTCTCTTAAGAGCAGTCGTAATTACATCAGATAGTTGCACTCATGATAAATTAAATAAATTAAACTGTGGTAAAATACCTTTGAAAGGAACTGAAATGCACATACTTATAACTGACTAATGCACTGAACCATGGCTGTTTTGCCATGTTGTTTAATATGAAATCGTATTAAAACATTAAATTGTACAATTCCTATGAATTAACATTGTAATTCTAGGTATGTTTTTGAAAACTATATTCAGGGTGCATTAAAAACCATATGCATACCATATTTGTTTGTACAAACCCTTGGTTTAACACACAAATTAGTTTCTAAAACATTTATTTACAGCATTGATCTCCTTTTTGCCTTCTTTTTTTTATTCTAATCCAAACCCTTAACCACATGGTTCTCGTTTATCACAAAACCCTCTACTTTTGACCTGGGAATAATTTTGCCCTCAGCCCTAAAGTTGGATCTTAAATCCATCTGCGTGCCAACTGGGACAGTACTCTTTCTCATATTTTGTCTTGTTTTCGTAAGGCACAGCACAGGAAGACCCATACAGCATTTACACATACATGACCCCATTTAAATACATGGCAAGGAGCTGAAACAGGAATAACTGTAGACTAATTTATGCAAATAGAACATGGGCTCCTGTCTATGGCATTTTCACAAAGAGATAGAAAACAACAGTATGCATCCAAAACTTGTGACCACACATGCTCCTTTCTTTTCTACAGTATATAAACCAAATAGGTCCTTTCAGTAACACACTACATGCTTTGATATAAACACAAAAAGGTTCCTTAATGTGCTACTTTAATATCTTACAAGTTCTTTGAAATCTCAGAAATAGTTTCTGGCTTTTCTTTACTACATTTAATGGTAAGAGTCCTTCATATTGATACTTAAGGTCTAAAAAGCCTCTTCACGTACTGTCATTAATGTCTGGAGACATGATTCCTAACTAAAAGCATCTTTGTTTTGTGGTGCAGTGTCTACCTTTGAATTCTTTTCTTATCTTTTTAACTCCATCAAATTCAATTTTTAAAGCTCTCTTTGGTTCTGGCTTCTACAAGTCAGTGAATTCCACCTGGAATCCATTTTTCTTACAAATATTGGGATGCTTCCTTCCTGAACTGATGCTTAAGGCTGCTACCTTTTTCTGCTCCAAGTCTTCCCTTACAGTTAATCACTTCATAGTTGTCTATAAAGAAATCAAATAGCAAATGGTGCTTAGAGCTTTATATCATAACTATTCACAGGAAATTAGACCATATAATGCACCACATACATACAAGTATGTCAAAAGATAGATTCATAAATAGCTTGTGTATATTTCCGGTAGACTTTTTTCCCCTCTGACTGGATTTGCGTGAGTTATTTATGTTCAGAATCAGTCCTCTTTATGATTACTTTTTTTAATATAAAACAAAACATCACTTAAATAAAAATACATCTGTCACTACACTTTTTTCTTGTCTTGAATCTCTTTTGAAACGTTGTTCAAAATATTAATTTCTCATCAGAGTGTCCAGGGAGGACTAATGAAAAATAGTCCTTTCTGTAGGAAAATGAGAAGAGAAAAAATCCTAACTTCTAAAATACACTTCTAGATTTTGGTTTAAGAAACAGCATTGAACAGACACACTATTTGGAAAAATAGTGGTTTTTCATTATTTTTATTGATTTGCTATAATGTGTCCCCTCTTAACTATCTCAAGCTATAGATTACAACTTCGGAAATTATATAATACCTTACATAGAAAATTGAGATAGCTTAGGCAGATTGCCCTCACTTCCAAAGACAGATGTCAGTATAAACCCACAGATTTGGATAAGGGAGCAGTATGCCTTGAGGAAAATGCTGTGCCTTTCTAGGTCAGTTGCTATAGTCCAGATTTCAGAATAATTCCAACAGCAGAACCAGTACACTGTGCCATGCCAGGTGGGCTCTTTTAGGGGACAGTCATTCCCTTCCTAGCACAAACAAGATTTACTACACCATGACATTCAGAGAACAGGAAATAATAAATTATTGTGCTCTAGTAACCATAGTGGATCTTGTTTTGCATTGTTTGAACTGAGAATTCTTAACAAAAGCTGTACTTAGAAGTTTTGCCTAACTAGAAATCTTAATATTCTTTTACTTTTCTGCTTGACTTTTAAACTGTCTTGCTATGGTCAGAAAATTAATGAGAACATACGGGTACCATAACAATAATTTAGTAAAAATAAAGCCAGAAAATCACCATTCTGTTCTCCTGTCAGAAGTGTGTATATTCCTTTAACTTACAGCCCCATGGAAACTAATACTCGTATTTAACATATGTTTGCCTAAAGGTTATGTTTTAGAGGTATATCCTGTCTTTATTTATAAACACAAGATCAACTACTTTTGACAGTTTTACAATGTCTGACTCTTGGTGGTAAAGTTGGAACATCGCTAGCTGGATATATGTGCATTTGGGAATCCAGTTTGTCGTCTTTGTACTGACTTTTTCTGGGAGTTAAAATGCTCCTTAATATATAATATTTCTTGAGAAAATAACTGTGCACTGCTATTAGCTCTCTCTCTGTCTCAATTTTCTTGGTGATAAACTAAACCTAAGAACACTCAAAGAACCATCAGAAGTTCTGAAACTTCTTACAGCAAACGACTCTCACTGATGATTGCTTTTAATAGCTAGAAACAGACCTGTACTCCATGAATTTGTCTAATCATTTTTAACCTATATATAATTTATGGTTTTGAAAGTGTCATGTGAAAGTGAAATATGATGTACTAATGTTTTTGAAAAAAAAAATTATCCTAAAAGTTACATTGTGTTATTTTCCTTAGACTTAGCTTATTGTAAAGCATTTTATCTAGTACCTAAATCATTTTACATTCTCAATTATTCAACATCCTTTATAATAAACACTTTCTAGAAGTTGGCACAATGTTTCAGTTTCCTGTAGTCATAAAAAGAAGAAAAATCACCTAAGTCACGGTTCCCCTCTATGAGACTTAAGGATACCATTAGAAATTTTTTCTAAATCAAAATTGTATTTCTGTTTTGTTAAATCACTTCAACACCCCCACTCCCCGCTGCTGTGGCAGGGGGATTGGAACAAGATGATTTTTAAGGTCCTTTCCAAACCAAACCATTCTGTGATTCTATGATTTCATTAATTCATAAGGGAGCTTATAGAAGCTGTCTGTGTTAAAAGATGAGCTGGAAGGGGAATATTGGTATGCCGTAAAGTGTCAGTACTGGGCATCATTTACAGAGGTAATGATGTCTGAGGAATGAGCAGAGCACTCTGCTGAAGTTAATAAGGGGCACTTGGAGATGGATGGCTGCAGCCAGGATTTGACTGAAGCTGCCTGTGAAGGGAACAATCTAGAAAACAGCAAGGGAAGAGATAGAGGGCAATGATAGCCATAGAAAAAGCTAGGCAACACAGCTCAGTTTGGACAGTTGCTCTGATATGACAGAAAAGGAAGTTTTAAAGCCTATGAAGAAACAGGTGTGGTGAGTTAATTTTATTTGGCTGCCAGATGCCCACCCAGCTGCTCTTGCACTCCCCCTCCTCATCAGGAGGGGAGGAAATAAGACAAACTTATGGGACAAGATAAGAACAGGGAGTTTGGTCATGGTCACCAGTTACCATCACAAGCAAACCAAACTCAACTTGGGGAAAATTAATTTAATTTACTGTCAATGAAAAACAAAAACACTTTCCTCCCAACCTACCAGAAAACATGATTCTGCTCAGGCTCCTCTCCACAGGCTGCAAGTCCTGCCAGGAGCCTGGTCCAGCATGGGCTCTCCATGGTCTGAAGCTTCTTTTGGGGCATATCACCTGCTCTGGCGTGGTGCTCACATGCGTGGCAGTGTAGATATTTGCTTCACAGTGGTCCTCCATGAGCTAGAAGAGGACAGCTCCTTCACTACTGTCTTATTCAGGGGCTTCAGGGGAGTTGCTGGTGGAGATTGCCTGAAGCTCTACCTCCCCCTACTTCTTCTCTGACTTTTGCGTCTACAGGGCTCTTTGTCATGCTTTTTCTTCACTCCTCTCTCTGATGCTTTGCTGCACAATGTTTTTTACTCTTTCTTAAACACACTTTTCTAGAGGCACCGTCATCTTGGCTGCTGGTCTCAGCTGCGCCCTGCAGTGGGTCCACTGGGGCCAATCAGAGCCGTCCATGTCCAGCACAGGGCAGCTCATCCTCTCCTCAACAGAGTCTGCCCCTGTCGCTCGCCCCAGACAAATCCTTGCCATGTAAAGCTATTTTAACAGGATTTCACCAAAGAGATACCTGAGCTAACTCAATTTCTTTTCTTAAGGGGAGCAATGTGCAAGGCCTGGGATAGCATGTGGCTGCTTTGGGCAAGGGTGCAGTAGGCCTACAACCCCACACTGATTGTGAATTTGGAGAAGCTCACACACACAGCCCATACACTGCTGCAACAAGAAAGTCTTATGCATCCTGCTCACAGCTGGAGTGAGCTGAAGAAGCCCCAAAGAATGAGATTTTTTATGTTCTCAGAGGAGGCTAAAAATGAAAATATTGCTTGAAAGAAATAAAGAAATCTGAGAGAATAATGAAAAAAGAGTACTCAGTGTTCCTAGAAAGTCCTGAGGAATCAGACAAAAACAGTCAGAGACAAAAGCTGTCACTGTTATGCCACTCAATCTTTGTCTTTCAGTGTTATGACTGCTCAGTGGTACCTGGAAATCTCTTCACTTTCTCTGCTTTCTAAATGGGGTATTTGTGCTGAGAACTCCAACAAGGGACTGAAAGTAATTTTGTGATTTTTGGGGAAGGTTTCATTTTGGTATTTTGTTATTTATGTCGATTTTTTGTTTTTTTAATAATTCATTGCTAGGAAATTGCTAGTAAAAGATACAGAAAGTCATAGTAGGAATAAATGTTGTAATGTGATGAAGTACTTGCTCTAATCACATAGATTTAATCTTGGAGTAAGAGCCCCTGCACATAGATGTATCAGCCATTCTGATCAGGAAACACTAACTGCATTAACTACTCCTCATCCTAGTATACTCATACTTATTTCATCACCTACTAGTGAAACTTTTTAATGTGTTTCTGGTCAGATGTCAGTATAAAAATTGTAAAGTTCCACCTGTGAGGTCCTTTTATGCTGCCAATGCATTCAATCACCTTGTAAATACCCTATCTGACAAAAGGAAATACTGGTTTCTGCCTGCTTAGTTGAATAGACTGGTCTCTGCGGTGGCATTTGGAATCTTAAGACATGGTTACCTTCCTCTCACTATTACTGCACGAGTCTATTTAAAACAAAGGTGATGTCGCACTAGCAAAGGACGGATCTCTGTAGACAGTTGCTCCTACTTCCACAAGCATTATTAGTTCAAGTTAAACAAACATATGTAAAAAACAACGTTATGAAAAGCCTTATCAAAGGGGCTTGTGCAGAAAATAACTATGCATTCCTAATTCTTAAATGCAGATTCATTTTCATCCTATCCTGTTCTTACTATTTTTTGTATCTAGCTAGATTTTAGATCTTTCAGTCAGACTTTGATGACTTCTGGCCCTTCCTTTTAAGAATCAATACTGATTTTAGAATTTCCCAGGGCCTTATCTTCAAATAGTTCTCCCCTCCATAATAGTTTCCAAGTTATACCTGAATAATTGATTATGGGTCATGTGCTGATAAACAAATTAGAAATCTGGCTTTCAGAAAAACATTTTAAAAAGATTTCTTTGGTCTATGTTTTTGTCATTGCTTTGGTTTTTTTAGCAAATATTTTAATCTTTTATTCTTACACAACTAAGAAAACAATGCAACATGATTTGCGGTGAGGAAATAACAGAGAATAGAGGAAGGAATTAAGAATACCACATGTCAGAACAATGCCTAAAACATTCATAATCTAAAACCACTATTCCTTAATGGCAAACTGTAAAGTCAGCCTCTGGTAGGATCTAAGATAGGCAGGACTTGGTCGCAGCTACGTTGCAACTTCAGTTTTCCATCTAATGTGTTGGCAGTTTTAACTAGTTTTGTGTCTGCTCACTGAAAAAATTCTCTAGCCTGAGTTAAGAACAGTGCAAACCAGCACTTTGCTGATAACAGAATGTACTCTGGTTTTTTGCAAGTCTAATGAACTTCTAACTGCAGCACATCAAAATACACTGGGAAATGATAGGTGTGGTTCCTTTCCTACAAACTGTTTGGTTTTTACATTTTTGTAAAAAATAATTACTGTGATGAGATCCATAAAATTTTACAAGAACAATACGTTCCATAGAAGGAAATAAAAAGATTTTACATTAAGTTTGCAGCTTGATATGACTGTGACGGTGTATTGACCCAAAAGTGTGAACATTCATCTGGGCTTTGAGCTTATCCTTGGTCACTTTAGGGATTTTGATATTTTTTTAAATTTTAACTTTTGGAATTATAGTTAGGTAAAAATTTGATCCATTAATTGATAGATTTTAAACTTATTCTGCTAATGAGCAAAGCTGTAAAAACAAAATTAGTAGGCATGTATACAAGTGATAGAAATTAAGAAGACTAGATGAGAATTTACTGGAATAGAAAAAAACTGGAAAGTTGGAACTGTGAATTGAGATTTTTTTTTTATAAACAAAACAGAAGATTTATTTTTGCCAACAACTAATGTAATTAATATAGCAAAAGACTATGTCTAAAACCTAGACACAGGATTTTGGGCAGTCTGCAGAACTATCCCCATTTTCCTGTGGGATGTATAATTCAATTAGTTTATGTAATGGTCACTAATAAATCATCCTATATACATCCAGCTGGAGAGCTTATAGGAAAATAAGTTGTTTCTCACAATTCCCCACGGATATCTGAACTTACATTCTGTCAAAGCAACTGTAGTACCTGCAGTCCCTTGGATATCCTTAAAGAATTAAACCTTCTCAAGTTACAGGAGTGTGAGAATAAATTTGAAATACTGGATTTAGCCAGCCTATTTGGGTGGCAGTAGCAAAATAAAATTCCTTTGAAATATAGGCAAAAACTAGGATTCTGTTCTCAAAGGTAAACCCACATTTTTTTTGCACTGGCAATTGCACTAGCTAAACTCTCCTGTAATTCTGGAGAAACATTAGTTTGCCGCTTCTTTGCGTGGTTTGGATTCGGTGACTTTCAGATTAGCTTTATCAGAGGGAACTGTTACTATTTGAAGACAAACATTTCTATGTGTTCCTATTGCAATATTGTGCACTAATTGATAATAAGAAAGCATTTATCAGGAAATACTGATAAAAGGCTTGTGTATGTTGGTTAATATACGTAATTTTTTTATTCTGTCCAAAATTGTCTTACTAATGTAGCTTTTTTTCACTGCAATAGGTCCTAATTTGAAAATATAGAAGGGATAATTTTATAAACTATGGCTCAAAAACATGCTTTAAAATTTTAATGATAGAAATGAGTAGGAATCCCATACTTATTACTGTAAGACTGCCTAAATAAAGATATATTTGCATTGTTCCAAGATAAATTTGTAGGAACAAGCATAGTTTCAAGAGTAGGTATGAGTTGTAATCAAAAGATCTCTATATAAACAAAAATTGTCCCAGAATTTGTTTATCAGACAATAAAAAAAAGTCCAACATTCTTTTTCTAATCTCCGAGTTCAGTATCTTATGCTTGCTGTTGAAATCAATGAATAAGTAATGGGTTTTAACGTTGTGTAGTCAGTGTATTATTATTTCTCTCCTCAGGAATGTGAATCTGCTCCCTGCATTAATGGAGGTTCTTGTCAAGATGCAGTCGATGCATTTGTTTGTACTTGCCTGAGTGGGTACACCGGCAGGTTTTGTGAAGTTGATGTTGACATTTGCAGTGAGCCTACACTGAACTCAGTTCTCTGTTACAATAGAGGTGTATGTGTTGATGGACCTGGAAGAACTTTTCATTGCAGGTTAGTATGAATACTGTCATATAACTGCTTTAGCTAATACACATTGATTTACTAAGATTTCAGTGTGATGTTGATACTACATGCAGTATGTGAACTCAGTTGGATTGGATGCTCATTTGATGCTCAAAAATATTGGTGTCTTAAACCATTCACTCTTTAACATCAGGCCCTTTTATCTATAAACTCATATTCCAGTGCTTTTCAGAATTACATGTGAAAACTTCTAACATAAAGTGATCCTAAAAAAAAAATCTTTGTTTACAGATATATATGTAGTCTTGGGTTTTGTACACAGAGGAAAATAATTTGCAAATAAATGTAGATGACAAGTAGTTTTTATAGTATGTGTACACAGACATATATCCAAAGAATTTTCCTACGATCTGTCATCATCTCTCTCTGGCTGTTTAAGGCTTCTGTCTAAGTACATGTAATCTTACAGTTTATGTACTTGTAATATAGCTAAACTCCTTTAAAATTAAGCTGCTTTATAGATTGCATACATTATTCTCTACTGCATCTAATAAATATACCAACTCACAACTAAGTACATATTCAATTGCTACGGTTGTAGAAATATTAAATACTAAGAAAACATTTTACAATAAATATCAAGTAGTCATTTTATATTATAAAATTGTATTCTGTCTGACTTCCCCTATATTTCTGAAATAGTTTACTATCTTGATTTTTTTAATATAGTTGTTTTAAAATAAAGAAAATTGAACATTCTCCTGGACAACTATATATAAACTATATATATATAAAAAGAAACTAATCTGATTTATTAAGACAAAAAAATCTGGAAAATTCTGTGGAAAAGCTCCTTCTAGAGCAATCTGTTTCACTTAAATAAATGAATTAGACCATTAGAATACGCATTCTTTTAAACTGTGTTTTACTTTCAGGATTAAAAGCTCCTACTTCAGATGTAGGAGCTCTCACATATGGAAAGTTAACCAAGTGACTTTATCTCTGATTGTACATTTGAGATTAGGTACCAAAATTCAGGTTTGTCTTTAGTTAGGTTTTTGCTTCTTTTCTTTTAGGAGATTACTTTAGATATGAGGATCAGTGAATACAAGTAAAATCTGATGATATCTAGCAGCATAACAACAAGTTTGTTTAGACTGCAACCTACCAAGAAATAACTCCTATGTATGCACATATCAGTTATGCACATGTTCAAATCTGGATTCTGCGAGAGTATGCTCATGTAGTCAATAAAAAAAAAGAAAAATACTTAAGAAGTCCAAACATAGGTGTCCTTATGGACCAAAATTTTTAGGTTTTATGATTGAAACATTTCAGTGTTGTATATAATTAGTAAGGAGTAGCAAAAAAAGACTGACTTTGGCTGCAAATTCAGAGGATTTTATTCTGGGTTCTAGTAAAGACCTGTAAATAAACCTGGTTTTGGAAACTTCAAAGTTTTAAGGACTAGTTATACTATGGATCAAAGCTTTTTCTTTCCTCCTGCTATGAATACTACAATTAAAGAGTGGCTAGAGAGAAAGAGTATAGAGGAGAAGAAAAAGATTGGAGAAAGAAATGTACATGGATTAAAATATTGGCACAGAATACATTTGAATGAGGTGTGGCAGAAGATGATATAGTGATGATTAAGTTTATGTGCATACAAATAATAAAGATAAAAATTAAAATCTCAAAAAAAAAAAAATTAACAAAAAAACAGATGCATTTGCTATAAAACATTCACTGCAGCTACAAGGTTCACAAATTCCAGTTTTACCAAAATGGGAGAACTCATTCCAGCAGGAGCAAGCACGACTGGCTTCAGTGTCTCCTTCCTTCTAGCAGGAAAAAATTGCCTGAAAACAGCTTGACAGTAGCTGCAGACATTGGGTTGGTATCGTCTTACTTGACATCCAACTATACTAAAGCATATCTACTGGGCATTCTCAGAGAAAAAAAACAGCATTTAACGGGTTAAGTAAAAATGCCCGTTCCTCTGCAGTCCAGCTTCTCTCCAAAAGCATAATTAGACTGGTAATAAAAGGTGTACACAATCTTGTTAAATAAGGAGGGGAAATAATCATAGAATCATAGAAATTTACACTTGAAGGTACTTCTATAGCTCATCTATTCCAACCTTTGGACTATTGTCAGTGCTGGATCAGTTAATGGCTTTGTCTAGCCAAATCTTGAAAGCCTCCGAAGAAGGGAACTCTGCAGTCTCTCTGAATTATTTTCCAAATATCCAGCTTGAACCTTGTTACTTATATTCTGTGACTTTTAGTCTTCCTTGTATTTTCTGTCATTACTCATATAGATTTAATTTCCATCATCTTTGTAACACTTCAAGTGATTGCTTGTTGTTATTTGAGCACTCATTGGCCTTATCTACACAAGATTAAACATGACCGTTCCCTTCCTTCTTCCTGTAGATCATGTCACCTATATGCTTGATTATTTTGACCTGGACTTGCTTCTGTTGCTTAACTGAAGGGTAGGTGGGTGCAGAAGAGGTGAAACTAGGTATAGTATTCCATATGGACCCAGGAGACTGCCAAGAATGTCTCAAATGCAACTTGACATCCACTATAACCATCAGGTTATACTTTTCAGCAGGACTGCTTACTCATCATCTCCCAGCTCATCCTATAGCATCTCATTCTGCCTCAACCACAGAGCTTTGCAGTCCTCCTTGCTGAGTTTCATGAGGCTTCTGTGGGCTCTGTACTTAAGTGTATCAATGTTGGATTAAAACTGTGCTATTCAGAGCATTACTTCTTCCACCCAACCCGCTGTGCTGTATGCAGATTCCTGGAGTATAGTCTTGGTGATTTTACTAAGATTGCTGAGAAGGATCTTGAACAATATCATGAGTTGTTCCACTCATTACCAGCCATCATCTAGATGTCAAGCCACTTGCTACTGCCCTGTGAGCCTGGGAGTCCAGCTAATTTTTAGTTTATCTCATTTTTTGGTCATGTAGCTCAGGTTTTCTCATCTACCAGATGAGAATGCTGTGGGAGATACTGTTAAAGGTCTTGCTAAAGTAAAAAGTTATTAAATGCTCTCAGTGTCCCTTCATTGGTATAGCTACACTTTTCATCACAGAATACAAACTGGTTGGTCAAACAATGTTCCCTCTTGGTAAATACTTATTAAATGCTCTTGATTAACTTCCTGTCCTTGATATGTTTGGAAATGGGTTCCAAGAGGCCATGCCCAAGACCTTTCCAGAGATTGGTACAAAGCTGATTGGCCTATAGTGCTCTAGTCTTTCTTCCTACTTTTTCTTAAAGGTAAACATAATATTAATCTTTTTCCAGTTAGTAAATAGCCCAAGGTCACTGGCACCATTAAAGTGGGTATTGTTATAAGTACTACAACAGCCATTATCTTTTCCTGACAGATTAGCTTTTTTTTTTTCTTAATTTACTATGGTTGGCTGACCACTGATAGAAGCACAACAGAGAAGTACCTATTTTCGTTATTGATTCCTTCATTTACACTAACACAGCTGGCAAGTTCCAGGTACACACTTTTTAAAAATTGACAATCTTTATAACACATGGTAGCAATATCCCTTATATGCCAGCATATAAATCATTCTTTTGTAGCACCTGCACAGTTCATCTACCTGTGTCCTCTTGGTTGGCAAACAGCAGCTGAAGGTATTCCAGATAATGATGGTGATGTGCTTCTTAATGGAAAGGGGTATTTCATCAGGTAGTGTTATCTTACATACTTATATATCTTATATAGTAGCTTATACAGCTGGTATGTATAACATTACAGACCTTGTAAAAACCAGAAAGTTTAATTTCACACAGGATAAGTCCCAGATGGATCATCACTAAGTGCCTGTGCAGGTGTTTAATCTGGATAGACTGGTATAATAAATAACATGAACTTTGACTAATAGTTCAGGCACAAACATAGCCACAGTATGCCAATCAGTAGGTGAGGTCAGATAATGTCGTAACACCTTAGTTGATTATCACTGCTGTGATTGTTGTACAACCAAATCGAGAAGAACAGAATACTCTGTGTAATGTTTTAGTGGCCTTCAATTTATATTCCCCTCACTGAATTTGTTGTTTAATTAGGGCTCTGTGAATAGAGTACAATATACCAAACCTAAGTATCTAAATCACTTTTTGCCGCTGCTAAGTCTTCTCTTTTTCTCTTTTATTGACGTACAGTGAAGAAAAAAACCCTAAAAGTAAAAATCAATGCTTCCTAATTTTGAGGGCCTTTGGGGTAGTAAGTTGAGTATATGACTGACTTGCACAGAATAATAACCACCTTTGGAGGTAGGATCTAAGTACCTTTCTAGGTTGTGCTCTCAGTAATGGAAGTTGGGTTGAAGATGACAATGTGCAGTTAAAACCTTTATTCCAAGTATTATACTGACAGTTAATTTGTTTTTGTTACATATCTGTGGATACTTTTGGAGAAGCAATGAGAGAATTTGCAGTGATTATACTATTTTTCACTTTGTTTTGAGGGAAAAGCTAAGTATTTCTACCTGGAAAAAAAAAAAAAAAAAAGATAATGACAGAGGCAGACTTCTTGGTTACCTCATTGTGGCAGGTGTGTGAAACTAGAAACTGAAGTAGAAGAAAGACAAGCCCAGACCATTAATAAGTGTGTTAGGGGATACTATCAGTATGAGTCCTTTCAGCTTTCAGAGGCCTGAAGCAGCATGTGTGGTGCACATTGCTGAGATTATTCGGAAATTGAGAACAAAGCTGAATGCATGACCTGTTTTCAAATGAGAATGAATGCTCCTCATGGTAGCTCAGCATGGTGTTTTCTTTACACTCAGAGCCAACTTTTCAAAACAATAAAGAAAATCCTCTCCAAGCTGCATCTATCCTTCAAATAGGAGAGCAACAATAGCTAACAGTGAGTGGAAGAATCCTGCATTCTCTTTTGGTATATAATTTCAGACACCTCCTTTCCTCCTGATTTACACGGTAAAATCCTCTTCCATAATGGAAGCTGGCATCAGTAGTTTTATATTGTGTATACATATTTATACACACTTACACATACATACATATATATACACTGTTTTGTTGTGAAATAAGAGTTTATCTGGAGAAAAAAAACCCCGACATGTTGCAAAATTCCAGTACTAAATACTGAATACACAAAGTTTAAGATACGTGTTTTGAATTCTTATATTAAGCCTTATCACTGTAAATAAATAAAAAAAAACAGTGTGCCTGTACCTGCAAAAAATAAATACAGTTTCTAGCCAATAGTGACTAATGATTTACGTGCATTTTTATGAATGTGGGCACAAGACTTGAGACATAACAGAGCTCGATGTTCAGAAAAAATACCTAGTCTTTTCAATACAGGCTCCTGAATTTTACTTTTGAAAATGTAGGCATTGAAAATGTTACATTAATAAATAACAGCGTAAATGGGAGGCAGTACAGATGTCAATGGTTCTTGAATGTCACTATTTACATGTAAAATAACTTTAAAATAGCATGACTGTATGAGGTATGAGACAGGATATTAAATGTTAAGTATTTAACATTTACCATTTAAGTACATAACAAACGTTCAACACTTAGTTTTTAAACAATACCCAGCTAATTTTAAAGTTTGCAAATTTTTGTTGTAATTTTGATCTTTCTTTCCAGTTCATATTGACATTTTCTCCAAAGCAAAGTGGATTTATGCAATTTTTTCAAAAGTTCCCATTAGTTTGACTTTCTACTTTCCAAGCAATATACTGAGTAACCTCTTTATTATAGGTTTTGAAGTTTTACAACTACTGATCAATTGTATTATTGTAAAATGTATCAAAGAGTGAATTTTAGCCAAGTAAAGCATTACTGAATATTGGATACTTCTCAGAAAGCATTTAGCATCTCCAAGATTAAATCCATTCTGCACTCATCAAACTTCCAAGTTTTCTGATGTATAAACTTACCATTTACTACTTCGACATTTCATTATCTTTTATTCTTTTCTCGCAGAATTTTCTAGGGGCAGCTCTTAGAAGTTATTAAGCATAGGCCACATTCTGGACCTTATACTTGTTGAGTCACACCATAATCTGAAAGTGAAAGCACAGTAATCAATAAGACTATGGGAGGTACAATACACTGCTCTGTTTAAAATGTAGCAGGATCAGTCTATTGAGAGTTACGTGATAAATACAGACAAATCAAAACTTGCAACTAAACCAAACTTGTAAAAATAGAATGAAAATGTTACAGGAAATACATCATGATCTGAGTTTGGAAGCTAGCGCAAATAAAGAAAAGTATTTTGGGATGGTGCTAGAATGTCAATATAAATGAAATACAATTTAGTCCCATTTTTTTTCCGCGCACACAGGAAAGCGTCCTGAATCCTGTGGTGAACCAGCTCTTTCTTAGGTGTGCATTGCATCCTTTTATCTCCTTCGCTCAGGAATACTAGCTGATACATTGTGAAAGCTTCCATCCCCTTCCTGCCTAGCCGTCCCTCACTCATCATCGTGGCGGTTAGAACAGCTGCTCTGCCTCCCAGAGTCTGAGTGTACAGATGGACAGGGAAGAGGGGAAGGGAGCTTCATCCAACCTCATGGCCCTCTGCAAGAAAACACAGAACTGGAACTTTTGTGATAAACAGATAAAACATCTGGTCACTTTTCAACATTTACTTTTCTTAATCTATCTGAATGATAAAATACGTTCTATTTCAGCCTCGCTGTTCTCCCTGTTTTTCAGAAATAGACATTAAATACAGTGTAATGTTTTCTTTGAGTTTGAAATTTTAATAACTTTACAGGAAGCAAACTTAAACTTCATAAAGAAATTTTCTTGGCTTACCTGCCTTTGCAATACAGCATAGAGAGTTCACTAATGTTTTAAGCATCTCTTTAAATCTTTATTTTGGCCACATAGGAGCTGACATTGAGCTCTTTAGAACAACAGCCAGCTGCACCTGAACTTCTGTACAGATATGGAGGAGGTCTGTAGAACTAGTGAGGCCTCACCTTGAATACTGTGTCCATTTTTGGGGCCCTGACTACAAGAAGGACATTGAGGTGTTGGAGGGGGTCCAGAGAAGGGCAACAAAGATGGTGAAGTCCTTTGTGGAGCAGCTGAGGGAACTGGGGTTGTTTAGCCTGGAGAAAAGGAGGCTCAGGGGGGAACTTTTCGCTCTCTACAGCCCCTAGAAAAGGAGATTGTAGTGCGGTGGGGATCAGTTCCTTCTCCCAAGTAACAAACAAGCAACTGGACAAGAAGAAATGGCCTCAAGTTGCACCCGGGGAGATTTAGGTTGGATATTAGGAAAAGTTTCATTACAGAGAGTGTTGTGAAACATTGGAGCAGGCTGTCCAATGAAGTGGTGGAGTCCCCATCCCTGAAGATATTTAAAAGACATGTAGGTGTGGTTCTTAGGGACATGGCTGAGTGGTGACCTGGCAGTGCTGGGTGAATGGTTGGACTCAATGATCTTAAAGGTCTCTTCCAACCAAAATGATTCAGTGATTCTGTGAAGAGTGGACTCTGTCTGTGTATATATTCATATGTATATGTGGTAAAATCATAGTAGAAATCAACGCCTCCATTTAAAATTACACTTTTTGTTATTAGAGATTATCCTGACCTTTCTGGTATAACACAGTTATTTGAAGCAGCCTTTGAAACTGAGAACAAAACTTTGCTCTCTTTTCTTGTCTTATGAAATACCACTGTATTATGGCTGAATTTCACAACTTGTGAGGCTGCATCAAATCGGCTAGGACAATCACACTTATAAAGCCCTCTGCTGGAGAGATACCTTTCTTCACCATAATTATTCTGGTTTCTTGAATGACACAAGCCATGGCAGTACCAGGAATCTTTTTCTTGTATAAATTATGCCTAGCCAGAATTTTTTGTCTCCCTAGTTTTGTTGGATGTAAATGGAATTTTTTCCCCATGTTCATTGCATCTATCCTAGCAGAACATTTAAAGTTCAGCCCCATCCATTTTGTCTTTCTCCTCAGGAAAGAAGCTGGCTGGCTGACAAAATGATAACTGAACATGAACATATTTGAGAGCTAAGCTCACACTGCTGCCACAACAACACCTGCAGCAGCAGCATATACTGCACTGGGAGTGCTTGGGAGTTGCCAGAGCAGTTTTACTAGTTGCGGGGAGGAGACCTGTCTCTAACCATCTGCAGTCTGCAGAACTGGCACAGGCCATGCAAGAGTTTCTTCAGATTTGAGAAAGCTGTAACTACAAAAGAGAAGTCTTCAACTGTGACTTGGGTGTAGTCTGAACAGTGCGCCTCTGTGTTGACATAAACTTTCTCCATGTGCCGTCTATTGTGTCTAATATGTAACTAAACCTGCATAAATACATGCAGATAATACTGGAGATTCAGGTCATACACTTGCATGCAATATGCATCTGTGTATAACACTTTTTCTCTGCTGAACTAAATGCTCAGAAAACTTGCTCAAGAAATGTGCTAAATGACAGTTGTACAGGTTAAAAAGTCCTGTAAGTCCCAGGTAAGAAAGTGTCTAATCTGTCATTATGTAAAACATTTATATTCCAAAGAATATAGCCCTTACACAAACACATTACATTTTTAGGAGTGCTTCATCTGCACTGAGTAAATATTTCAGATATACACAAGGTCAGACAGGACCACTCAAGAAATGGTAAATCTGGCTGTTCTAGCAACTGAATTTGTATACAAATAGAATAGCCTTTCATTTCCTGGAACACTTATATTAAATTTTCATTGAAAATGTATCTATCTTGCAAATTTTATTTTCTGGATAAGAAAGATCTTTTTTTTTTTTTTTTTTAATTAGTCTCACTTCCTTTAAGAAGATATTGCTTCTCCATTGGCATGTTTGACCTATCATCACCTGTATTACAGATTATTTTATACCACTACAATACTATTTTTCGGAATAAATTCATAGCCATGGTAGACATGCAAATGACACTCCAAAGTACAAATTCTGTCATTATCTTAGACATGTGGCTGGTGGGATTTCAACAGATGGAATTAAATGATTAACTTAACAAAATAGCTGATTTTAACTGCACAGGGTGGTACAAAGCGCAAGTCCTCCTGTGTGATTAGTCCTCTAAGTATATTCATTCAAGTCCTTTATGTTTATGCATTGACATTTAAGTAGTTCCCTTCTGTGTGAAGTAGCCAACAGTACAATATGAATGTTCCCACTAAAACACATACTTGCTACTGCCACTATGGCATCTTCTGTGAAAAGGATCATTCCTGGCAACACTATGAAATAATTTTTTCAAGAAAATGGAAACAATGAAAGAAATATCCAAATATGAAAATATTGGTGAAATTTTAATATTCATTTCCATATTTTCTTCAAAGTATATTGTTAATTTTAATAAAAATTTGTGTGATAATATTTTCATTGTCTATGTGACTCATGTAGAGTTTTGTCCAGCATTTTATCTTTTCACAAGTTATTTCAACTTCTAAAGATTCTGCAGTTTAAATTATATCCTTTGTTATCCTCATCTTTTTGATACCACTATCCAGCATTGCTTTGAGGACTCTCAGAAACATTATAACTGCCCTCCCCTTTAATTTACACCATGATCAAGTCACCACAAAACCGAGTATTGTTTCAGTATCCAGCAGTCACCATGGAAGACAGAAGAGCATTATGCTCAAAAGAAAGATTTAGCTTTCTTTTTGTTGTTTCTACTCCAAGGAGCTGATCTATTCACTACAAACTCTTTGGAGGACCATTTGGCTATGTCAGTTACTCAGGCCAAATAATCATCACAGTGTTTTGTTCAAATACTGAATAGATCTCTTAGCAGAAAGGCAGACCACAATTTTGAGCATAGAAGAGTCATAGTAAATATCTGCCTGTTCTTACCTCCTATGTTGATGCTAACCCTTATCCTGAGCCTAGCTTCTTGCTTGAGAATTATTTAAATGAAATAGTACCTGACCGAGGGTTTACTTCTGTTCCATAAAACATTAATTTTCTCTGCAAATTAGCAGGTATGTAAAAAAATGCAAATAATAAGAACAAAAAAAAAAACCTGAAGGCAACTGTGGAGTTAAGATTGCTGCACTTCAGTAAACTTTGCTTTACTCATAAATAACAGTATGTTTACTAGGGGAGAAGAAAAGGTTTCACAGTGTCATTAACTATGAATATTCTTGATCGGTTTGAAAATGGTGCGATAGGTAGGTACATTATTATTACTTAACTTTAGCTGCTTGTTGAATCAGATTTTCTTGTTCTTTTATTTTATGGAATTGATTTCATAGTCACGTAGGGTTGGATTTAACAGAAGCACTTAGTATCAGCAGTTCTGTTTATGGCCCCTGAAATGGAACAGGTTTGTACTCTAGTTTCTTCCCAACTCCTTGTAGTATTAGACAAAACAATAGAAAGCAAATATATTTGTAGAAGAGAAAAACAGGTAGAAATGTTTCATTAATTTTCAAAAAAATATATGTGTATGTGTTAATATGTGTCTTTTAAAATTAAATAATAAATCCCTCTCTTATTTATAAATTGCCCTGAGGTACAATATTGCCCTAAACCAAGACGAGAGATTTATCAGTAAAGTAAGAGAGATCTGTTCCTCATGTTTTGCTGACTAAACAAGAACAGCTAGTTCACTCTCTGTTCCTCTCCAACTTGGGCTCTTGGTTCTCAAAAACATTTGCTTTTGTAGCAATGAAAAAGCCAGGGAAGTTAGTAGATATTAAGGGTAACATTTACAGGTAGGAAGGAGCATTTGAGATACTGGGTATTGTTCCTGAATTGAGCTGTAGGGCCAGAAAAGTTTTTGAAGTATCTGGTGTATTTTTCTAGCGTTAATATTTTACAAAGATCATGTCTAGGCAGATATGATACCACAGTGCGCCCCTGACACTGCCTCCTTGACACTAAAACAGATTATCTAAGTAATGAGGAAAACCACAACTTGCTTTTATTCTGCTAGTGTCCCGCTCTGGAAACCAGGAATCATGGGCAAGGGGACAGACGCATCTAACTTCAGGTTTTGTCTTTAAATAATTCTTCCTTTCTCATTGATTAAAGTTCCTACTTTCTCATTTCCTTGGTGAATAGCTCCCTGTATCAGGTAAGAGTTTTTAAAAGAACAACTTAACATCAAACATTAAGAGTGAAGAAATCCGGACCCTAATATATTGAAAGAAGATATTCTTTAGAAGTTTAAGTTTAAAATGTTAAATTAATATTCAAAGTTAAATAAAGCATTAAATTAATATTTTCAATATTACTTTATATTTCATATTTATCTTTTCCATAAATCTAGTGGATGTGTGGATCTTCATGTATTTGAAGACAAAACATTCCTGTTTAATCAATTGCTTATAGCTGTACATTTGCCAAACTCATATTTTATTAATTACAGGAGAATTAATATTTTCAATCATGAGTCTTTGAAATCAGCACAATGTCTTGTTCGACATTATTGTTGACTATCCACTTGCTCTTAGGTTCGGGTGATATTCATGCATTCAAACCAAATTGCTAGGTCTGAACACGTTATGTGGCCTGCAGCTGAGTGACAACCCTTTTTTCAGCTGACATAAGCGTTTGAATATAGGAGCAGTATCTCCATATATTTTCTCTCCTGAATTACTGTAGAACTTCTGGATGCTCAATCTGCAGTGGGTTTCTATGTATAGGAGTGGTTTTCACAGCCTTTACTCCTCTAATGTAAGTCAGGCAAATAGTTATTTTGTTGTCTTTGCTCCAAATTTTCAGCACAGAAGTGCATGCTAAGCCCAAACTTTTTGAAAAACAGTATCAATGACACAAACATCTGCAAGTTAAGTTTGCTTTATTTCCCATATTTCAGGATACCCTGGAAATATCATCACAGTAATTTAAGCTGCCTCTTTTTTATTTTCTCTTGTCCTTTCTCTAATTTTCTTACAACAGTTTCTAATTTGCAGTAATTTTTAATCTTTCTTTTAAGTATGTGCTTACCACCACTTTCAATGTTAAGCCCACCTCATTAGATATGTTTGGAGTATTTATCTCTCAGAATTGTTCAGTGCATTAACCGCCTACGGCCCATCTGAGTTCCTTTCCTGACCCTTTAAAGAACTATGTTCCATGCTATCATCATTAAATCTAGCCCAGAACAACGTGCGTGTATATGCTGGAAAGTGGGAGCTCGCTTGCAAGTACTTGGTTGTGAGTTTTTGTGATGGGAACATAAAAATTACCTTAAATGTACATATTGTACATATTTGTATCAGTTGATGAAGAAATTAAGTTATCTAGAAATATAAAGATCTAAGTAGAATTTTGGGACTGCCTTTCCTACAGAATTCTGTGTTTAAGTCTTGTGAGTTGCAACGTCGGATGTGACTTTCTCATTCATACTTTCTTAATGTAGCTAGCTCCTTGCTGTTTTTCCATTAGCACAACTATGTAATAGTTGCCAAAGATATCAAGTACCAACTTTTAAGGCTTATCTAGAAATATAGTCTAATTTTGGTTCTTTATTAGAAGTCCAGGAGGCACAAACTTCAAATCAGGTATATTAAAGCACTTGATATTTAAGCTTAAAACTTGACATATAGGACTATACAAAACTAACTTTTCCAGTTAGGAGAGAAAATGTTCAACTACATAGACCAACTAGTTCTTTAGAAATGTGTTATTTTTATGGTTCTAATATTTCCTTTTTCTCAGTTTAATTCTTTTTTTTGTTTGATTGGCTTTTTCAGCAAAAATATTCATCTCTTTCACTGTGAATTCTTGTGTGCTAATATTGTTTCCCACTGACTGACATGCCTCAGTGTTCTGAAAGATTATTTCATATTTTGTAAGACTATTTCTGGGTGATTTTATTCTTGATAATACAGAATGCTGGGATTAGCTGTACTAAAAACTGAACAAAGCAATGTAGCTTGGTCATTTTATATTGGAAATATCTATTCTAAAAATAGGAAGAAATAATAAATAGTTTCTTTAAAAACAGTAATCAGCAACAGACAAAGGTTAGTCATGGAACTAGCTAGTACCAAACTGCATGTGAAATCTGATGATTGAAAAACTCAGTGAGATGACTGGTTAGATTTACACATGGTATCATCTGATGGATTCTGTCTGGCTATAGTTTACATGTTAAAAAGAAATGAATGAACATGATGTACTGGCTGCAAATTACTAAAAGCTAAGGAACTCATTTTCAATGGCAGCTTTATTGCTATTTATTTTAAATATCTCAATGTGTCATAGTAAATTTAAATGAAAAAGCAGTCCATTGAAATTTCATTAATACTTCATGGAGAAGAATACTTTTTTGCTACTGCTGTGTGTTAACCCTGGCAGGTGGCTTAGCCCCATCCAGCCACTTGCTCACTCTGTCCCAGTGAGGTTGGGAGAGAATCAGAAAGGTAAAAGTGAGAAAACTCGTGGGTTGAGATAAAGACCGTTTAATAGGTAAACCAAAAGCCACATATATAAGCAAATCAAAATAAGGAATTTATTCACTACTTCCCATCCGCAGTAGGTGTTCAGCCATCTCCAGGTAAGCAGGGCTCCATCAAATGTAACGGTGGCTTGGGAAGATGAACACCGTAACTCCGAATGTCCTCCCCCTTCCTTTTCTTCCCCTCAGCTTTTATTGCTGAACATGATGTCATATGGTAGGGGATATACCTTTGATCATCTGGATTCAGATCTCCTGGCTGAGTCCCCTCCCAACTTCCTGTGTAGCTCAAGCCAGCTCATTGGAAGGGCAGTGTGAGAAACAGAAATAGCCTTGAGACTGTGTCAGCACTGCTCAGCAATAATTAAAACACTGGTGTGTTAGCAACACTGGTCACAAATCCAAAACACTGCACTGTTCCATCTACTATAAAGAGATTAACTCTAGCCAAGTCAAAACCAGTACAGCAACTCTCTCTACAACCTCCAGTGAAGTTTTAAATCTAACTGCATATAGCTTTTGCTCCTGTGCTTCTGACTTACCAGAGGATTAATTCCTACCTCTGAAAAGACAGATGTCATCTGGTACAAGGTGATAACACTGTGTTCAGTTGACATGAACAAAATTTCAAGCTAGTAATCAAAAGGGTAGAACGTAAGAAGCCAAGATTGTTGGAAATAGGTGTCTTAAATTAGATTATTTGAAGAAATTATTTTCCATCATTTTCATCAGTCTTTCCTCATTTATCATCATCACTTTCCATCATTTATCAGCAGTCCTGGCTAACCAGGGAGGAATCATTCTACTGGACGTAAACAAATGTGACACCCTTCTGCAAGAAGGGATGGAAAAAGAATCCAGGGAACTCCAGGTCTGTCAGTCTGACTTCAGTGCCTGGGGAGGTTATGGAGGAGATTAGCTTGAAAGCCATCACATGGCACATACAGGAGAACCAGTCAATCAGGCCCAGTCAGCATGGCCTTATAAAAGACAGGTTCTGCTTGACTAACCTAATCTCCTTCTATGACAAGGTGACAGGCTAGGTGGATGAGGGAGGGGCTGCGAATTTTGTCTACCTAGACTTTACTAAGGCCTTTGACACTGTTTCCCATAGCATTCTCCTGGAGACAGTGGCTGCTCATGGCTTGGATGAGTGTATGCTTCACTGGGTAAAAACTGCCTGAATGGTCAGGCCCAAAGAGTGGTGGTGAATGGTGTTAAATGTAGGTGATGTCCGGTCACAAGTGGTGTCCCCCAGGGCTCAGTACTCTTTAATATCTTTATCAATGATCTGGATGAGGACATCAAGTGCACTCTCAGTAAGTTTGCAAGTGACACCAAGTTAGGCGGATGTGTTGATCTACAGGAGGGTAGGAGGCTCTACAGAGGGACCTGGACAGGCTGGATCGATGGACCAAGGCCAATGGTATGAGGTTTAACAAGGCCAAGTGCCGGATCCTGCACTTGGGTTGCAACAACCCCATGGAATGCTACAGGATATGGAGAAGCATGGCTGGAAAGCTGCACAGCAGAAAGGGACATGGGGGTGTTGGTTGACAGCTGATTGAATATGAGCCAGCAATATGCTCAGGTGGCCAAGAAGGCCAACAGCATCCTGGCTTGTATCAGCAATAGTGTGGCCAGCAGGAGTAAGGTAGTGACTGTCCCCCTATACTTGGCACTGGTGAGGCCACACCTTGAGTACTGTGTCCATTTTTGTGCCCCTGACTACAAGAAGGACATTGAGGTGTTGGAGGGGGTCCAAAGAAAGGCAATAAAGTTGGTGAAAAGTCTAGAGCACAAGTCCTATGAGGAGCAGCTGAGGGAACTGGGGTTGTTTAGCCTGGAGAAAAGGAGGCTCAGGGGGGAACTTTTCGCTCTCTACAGCACCTAGGAAAGGAAGTTGTAGCGAGGTGGGGGTCAGTTTCTTCTCCCAAGTAACAAACTAGCAATTGGACAAGAGGAAATGGCCTCAAGCTGCACCCGGGGAGATTTAGGTTGGATATTAAGAAAAGTTTCATTACAGAGAGTGTTGTGAAACATTGGAGCAGGCTGTCCAATGAAGTGGTGGAGTCCCCATCCCTGAAGATATTTAAAAGACATGTAGGTGTGGTTCTTAGGGACATGGCTGAGTGGTGACCTGGCAGTGCTGGGTGAATGGTTGGACTCAATGATCTTAGAAGTCTCTTCCATCCAAAACTATTCAGTGATTCTGTGATTTTGTCATTCTGTAATTAAAAAGATAAGGAGTTCCACTAAGCTCCTACATGCAGTCAAATGGAATTGGCAAGCTCTTGATTTAAATTGGGTTTTCGTTTTATTTTTACATTATCTCTGTCAAAAGACTAACCTTTAAACTTAGGCTCTTAAATTTAGGTAGTGTGTATCTTCTATATAACTCTATGTTTTATACTGTAGTATAATCCATTCTTCTCCATCTTTCTTAAGATAACCTGAGTCAAAACTTACATTTTGCAAAAAAATCCATGAGTCACCTCTGCCTCATTGTTATGTTACAGCTGGAATAGGAGTATAAAGATAACATACTTAATATTTTTGTAATTATTTTACACAATCAAAATTTCATCTTTTCTTATTTTTAACACCTTTGAAACATTTTGACATAATTAATTGAAGAAAACTCTCTGCGCTTATAGATAGGAGTCAAAAAAGAGATTGTGATTTTACAACTGTAAGGTACTTTTAAGATAAAAAATAGATTAAAATTTGTCATATATACAGTATTTTTCTTTTTGCCATTTTGGTGGCTTACTTCCACGAGGAGGTGTCTATATGTGCGTAAATCACCGTTCAATAATTGCACAGTGTGTTACAGGACCTGGGTAGGTGTTAAGCTTTGAAAGACTTGAGTACTACAGACTTAAGAACTAATTAACTTCATGTATGTTTTCTAGCAACTTAGTGTAAACTCTGAGACCTACCTTCAAGTACACATCTCTTGAAATTTTGACTTGAATGTTTTGCAAAGGGAAGCGATACACCAACTCTTTCCTTTGCATCAGGCTTGACAGAGCAACACTTCAAAATGCTCAGCTTATAAGTTACTTAAATGTAACTACAAGTTTACTGCCTAACAATTGCCATTAGTTTGTAATCATAAAATGGTCAAGTGAGCAGTAATTCTCAGAGCACCATTATTGCATATCCTTATGATACATAAAATGCCTCTTGCAGGGCTCATACATTTTTATGGAGAGTAGATTAGAGTTGTGTCCCCATGTCCGACCCTAATGGAAATTTGCAGCCTCAAATGTCAGCATAAATCTTTCTGAGAGCTATACACAGCATTCAGAAACCCAGTAATATCTGCTTCTGTCTTTCTGAGAAGGTTATGCATTTTGTTTTTTCTGTATTGTTGTACTACTGTGTCCAGCAGTTAATTATTATTATTTAATACAAGTATACGCACGCATGGTTTTTTTAAAAAAATGTTTTAAAAGCTTCATTGAACTTCTCTGATCCATTTTGTCCTCTTTTGTCAGGATAAAGGCCAAATCCATTGATGTGATTGTTTTTCATCATGCATGTCCATGGCAGATGTTCATAATGAGATACCTGTAGAGCTCTACCAACAAACCTATGTAGATAATGGCAGAAGTACTAAAAGAATGTTAGTATTATTTTCAGTTTCTCTTGAGTCTCAGTGATTAGTCTGAAAAGAATTCTCTTAAGCAGAATTCAGTTAAACTTACTAAACAGTAGTACAAATTTATACCTTTAAGAAATATGTCACAGATTTTATTTTTATTTGCTAGAGGAAGAAGAATGAAATGCAGATAAGTGTATATTTAGTAACAGCAAATAATTTTGAACTATGTAACATTTGTTTATCAATACATACGAATTGCTAAAGGTGAAAAAAAGAAAGCAGAAAAATTATGCTATTACTTTTCTGATAAGTATATTTCTTCTGTGTAAGAAGAAATAATGGAAGTATTTAATAAAAACATCAATTTACAGGTGAGACTCCCAGTTACCAAGGCTGCTGGTATGTCCTGTAATACACTATTTTCAGTCAATCATATTCCAAAGTTTGGGGATGAATATTTTCACGCTATCTATTTGACACCAAATTCATCCAAAAGTCAAGACAAAATATTTTGCATAGAGCATTTTTTTTTATTCTTTAAAAAACTCTCTGGCTAACATATTTTGGAGCAATAGACCCTGAAATTAGACATTAGAGTACAAAGAACTCTCTTTGTGGATTTATCTTAGTTCAGTTTTTAAAATCTATATAAATATAATCAAATGATATGCCCCAAACTTGATGTAGCTTATTAACTGAAATATTTTAAAATCCATATTCACTGTGAATGTTATATTCATTTTCAGCTGAACAGATACCTTGTGAATCATTAAGTATCCTTCTTCCAAATCAAGTTTATTCTAGTCCAAGGTGAGGTTTGTAAATGTTGCTGCAGACAGTCGTGGGACCAAACACTTGCAAATAAGAGAAAGTTCCTGGTTTTGAAGTTTAAATTCATAAGAATACTTTAAAATGTGGTAGAAATGAACAGCCAGAAGTAAGAAGCCAAGGAACATGTAAGGCATGTGAATACATTATCTTCCAAGAAACACAAAAATTTTATGCATCTTGCCATGTCACACGAACAAAAGAAAACAACTCAGCACAGTTAAGACAGCTAGACTAGGAAAGGAGGTGTTGATTCTGCACATGCTTTTTCCTCAAACTGTCACAGACTAAGAATGGCATTCTAGTGTGTGAAAGAGCATTCAGGTAAGGATGTTACCATTTGTTTCTGAGATCTTGGTGAATATTTAGCACATTTGCTTGTGAATTTTGCTGTTAAAAATTAGAGTACTGAACATTTCAGCCATCATCCAGATCCAATTTACACCAATCAAGTTTTTATCTATTAAGATTATATATATCTTCCTGTTCTGGATACACACTATACAACTTTAAAACTTTCTAGCTACCTGAAAACACAATTTATAAGTCGATTTGATATTGCATATCTTTGAAAGAAATACTCTGGCTAAAAATCTTGAGCAACTCAATATATGTTGTATATGAAAACAGCAGTGCTAAAAGCAGATTCCTGTAATTAAGCATGTTTTGAATTTACTTGTGGCTAAACTGGAACCTTTGACATTTTAAATATAAGTCAACTAGTCAACTCCAAAAAAGATTTTTTAAAGTTAAGTTATCCATTAAAATACTCACAGTGTGTACATATACCTCCATACAGCTAATATGGACCTGTTTAGAAATGTATTATTATTTTGTAAAACCAAAAGCTACTATAGCATATGATTATTAGTAGCAGATAAACATATCCTTCTTTCCCTTTCAGTCCTCCAAGTACTTGTATTCACCTTCATTCCTTTATTGCCTTGAAATGTGAAGCATTAAATATGCGCCAGCATAATGTGCACTCAGTTATCTTTCTCTTGCTGTGCTGCCAGGATCCTGATTTGCAAATTATCAGATACATCTTCTTTCTCGTCAAAATGTCTTGTACTTTATTATGTACTGCACAACCATCTGTCATACTGACAGTATTAATATGTGCTGTTTCTATTAGATAGTCTCCATTGTTTAAAGTGAGTGATTTTTCTGCTTAAACTAATTTTTTATAGAAGGATTGGAGTGCTCTGAAGTGCAGAGATGTGTGCTTTTTTGCTCGTTGTTTACGACTCACATGACAAATATTTTAGCTTCACTCTGAACCAATGCCCTACTTTACTTGGGAAACACATTACAAAAGCTGGAGTTGTGCTACATTTAAATGAACCAGGCAGGCCTACAGCAAAACTCAGTGAAAAATGTGTTTTCCTCCTGCTATAATGCTCTGCAACTTGAGCTATCCCCACAGAAATAGTATGTATTGCCTCAAGTACTACAGCTTAATCCTGCTTCTATACAAGTCAGTTCCTACTTTTCCATTCACTTAGCAGGGCATAGTCAAGCCTTACACTGTAAATGTGACTATGAAAAGTTTCTTGTTTGACAGTCTAATCTTCAGGTATAAATTTATTATTTATAGGACAAGGTTATAATAAGACAATCTTTACAATCAATATTATTTTACACACAGAAATAAATCAATGGTTTACTGCTATACTGTCCTTTCAGTTATAATGGTTCTTATCTGATGCATTTTTTTCTTTCTTAGAAAGAGAACTCAGATTTTTTTTTTTAAGTATAGTATTAAAGCCTTTTTTTTTTTTACCTTTATGAAATAGTTACCTCATAATGGCTACATCTTTTGTAGATACTTTTTCAGTCTTACCATGATCAGTCATTGATTCTCTCCCTAGGTATGTAATACCTATTCTCAACTTGTTATATATTCGGATCCTTATCCTAAATTATTCTCTGATGAGACTAAGTCCAGATTTTAGACCTTGTGGCAGGTGAAAGTCTCATTTTCTCAAGATTATTACGTGTGGGGCAGATCTTGCATGAAGCCTCATTAAAATTGTTATAACTTTATGGCATATCCCTAAAAAACCTGCAGCTTTCAGCACACAGCAAACAGTCTATGTGGATTTCAATGGCAAACTATTTAACATCAACAGTTTTGTTAAAGAAAGTCTCTATTTTCCTTCTCCTTACCATAACTGAAACAAGAAGAACCAAATGGGAAGACAAAACAAAAAAAAAGAAAAAATTCTACAAGATAACTGTGGGCATAAAGCCCACAAGTGAGATATCATTTTTGGTATAAATCTTTTGGCTTCGTAAAAACCAGCAGAGATATGACACTTTATAGTTCTGATAGTCCGTCCATGATCATTTTTGCTCCTGGTCATGTCTGCAATATGCTGTTAGTGCTGTACCTGGAAGGAATAAAGTTTAATTCCATGCTGTCTTTTACAAAGTTGCGTGGCTCTTTTACAAAGTGGAGCCATTGAGTGGCTCTTTTTAGAAGCGTTACAATATTTTTTCTCGAATTTCTAATGTGCATATAAAATAAGCAACTTGTACTGTTATTTTCATACCTTAAATTAATGAAAAAAAAAAAAAAGATCATTGGGTTATTGCCCTCATCAGCACCACCGCATGTGTCTTGGTAAAGATGGGGCTAAGCATTTGAATGATAACTGCTACTTTTTCATTTATATTTATGATCAGTTTATAGAGAAATTCACTGAACCAACTGATGTACCTTCTGTTTTTTAATCTCTATTTGCCATCATATAATCTATGGTTGAATGGATAACCCAGTTTTTGCTAAAGAAACCAATTTCAACAACTGTTTGGCACTATCGTAGATTCAAGTGAAGCTTTATACTCAGTAGTGTTAACCTTGGTTGAATCTGTTTCAACTTTAGACTTTAAACTGATATTCAGCCTTTGTATCAGGGCTGTATTGGTTTGTATCTCTTTTTCTTGTATATTGTCTAAAAAAAACTCTTTAAAAATTATAAATTACTGTCTGGATTTGGGGATTGCACGGATTCATGATGATTAAGATTCTGAGTAATAGCATTTCAAAACATGGAGCCTTCAAAGTGTAAAATTAATCTTCTTACAGTGCATTTACCTACCTGGGTTAAATTTGAAATTGTAGCAGCTGTGTTTTATCTGTAACTTGGTTTTCATTAGCTACACTGAATTGTTTTTTTTTGTTGAGTTTGTAATACCTAAAATAATTGTACCGTTTCTTGTAGACTGGGATTGTATTTGTCACCATACAAAACACCAGTTTCTTCTCTATAGTGGTTTCACAGAATCATGGAATCACAAATGGTTAAGGTTGTAGGGGACCTCTGCTCAAGCAGTGCCATCTAGAGCTGGTTGACAGAACCATGTCCAGAAGGGTCTGGAATATTTCTGTGGATGGAGATGCCACAAACTCTCTGGGCAACATGTGCTAGTCCTCAGCCACCTTCACAGGTGAAAAGTGTTTCCTGATGTTCAGACAGAACCACCTGAGTGCAGCTTGTGTCCATTGTGTCTCTGGTATTGTCACGAGGCACCACTTAAAAGAGCCAGGACCTCCCTTCAGGTATTTATAGGCATTGATAAGATCCCCCCTGAGCCTTCTTTTCTCCAGGCTGAATAGCCCCAGTTCTCTCAGATTTCCTCACAGGGGAGATGCTCCAGTCCATTATCTTTGTGGCCCTTTGTGGGACTCTCCAGTAAGTCCACAACTCTGGGGAGTTCAGAACAGAACACAACACTCCAGGTGTGGCATCACCAGTGCTGAGCAGAGGGCAAGAAATACCTCCCTTGACCTGCTGGCAAAGCTTCTCCTAATGCAGTCCGGGATACCATTAGACTTCTTTGCTGCAAAGGCATATTTGCTCGCTCATAGTTTCAAGATTATGATTTTAAAAACAAAATTATGGTAATTTTTGGTACAATTTCTACGTATGAATAAAAAGTAGGGTGGGTTTGTTTTTTCTTAAGTGAGATTTTCTTATCAAAAGGTTAAGGTAAGTAACTGTATGTTTAGAAAGTGGCCTAGAATTGTCACCTATGTATTTTGTAAGTTAGAAAGGATTTGGTTCTTTACACTGCAATTGCTTTTCAATCTCTGGGCTTAGTGACTCTTACCAGGAGCCAGTAGAAAAAATGCACTATCAAAACAGTGAGAATAATCCACATGAGCACTGGTGTGAGGGGTATTAAATTTTTTTCCATGGGAATTCAAACAGACTTACTTAACTTATTTAACTTATTTAACTACATAGTGACCTGACTGCAGTACATGGGGATCAAAAGCAGTGTTCTTTTATTTTTCTACACTACTCATGTTCTTTACACCATTTTAAGTCACTGCCTATATTCAGTGGTTTTTAATCTTTTTGGTTTGGTTTGGTTTTTCGATTAAAACTCAATTTCTTTTACTAATCTCTGTGATGCTAAAATATTTACTGGTATCTATATTCCAAATAAAGATGGTAGTGAGGTGTTAGACATTCTTGGGTTTTTTTTATTTTCCTAAAAACCAATGATCTTTCCTCTTCCATTTTGTTCTAGCCCCATCTGTAGACTGCAAAGTAATACAGTCATTTAGAATGTGCATAAAGACCTCCAGATACAATATACTAATGAAATGTAAAACTTAACTTCTCAGTCAGCTGACACTCGATGCCAATGCATCCTGGAGAACATCCAAAAGAACAACTTTTCACAAACCTCATGCTGAGGTGTCTACCTGGCCAAACACTAGGAACATATGGAATGATACATGTAACATCAACTGTAGTTCCATTATTTGCGGATGTTTCTGCAAAATCTAGTTTATGTCTGACTGATCTCACATTACAACAATCTTTTCTAGGCTTTGGCAGACATTGTACAGAAGTGCATAGAGAAGAAGATTCTGCTTAATCTCTACTTTTCTCATACTCCAAAATCCTGATCTGGGTGAGAGTTGTCTGTGCTCACCCGGCCCTCCACCAAGTTTTTCTGCAACTCCTTAGTTCAAGGCTGCTGGAATTTAAGACATGTTGGAATATTTTATTTGGAAGGTGTTGTGATTTAACCCCATCTGGCAACTAAGCACCACTCAGCCACTCTCTCATTCCTCCCACTCCCCATGGGATGGGGAGGAGAATTGGAAAGAAAAAAACCTGTAAAACTCATGCGTTGAAATAAGAACCATTTAATAATTGAAATAAAATAAAATTTAATGAATTAACTAACTAACCAATAATAATAATGAAAAGCAAGAAAACAAAAAGAGAGAGACATAAAATCCAAAAAAATATGAGTGATGCACAACGGTCACCATTCACTGACCGATGCCCAGCCAGTCATCTAGCAGTGAGTGGCCCTTCCCAGCCGACTCCTCCCCATTTTATACCAAGCATGACATTCTAGGGTATGGAGTGTCCCTTTGACTAGTTTTGGCCAGCTGTCCTGGCCATTCTCCCTCCCAGCTTCTTTTGCACCTGTTCACTTGCAAAGTATGAGAAACTGAAAAATCCTTGACTTGGGATAAATACTAGTTAGAAACAACTAAATGATCAGTGTGTTTTCAACATTATTTTCACATTAAATCTGAAATACAGCACTTTACTAGCTATTAGGAAGTGAATGAACTCTATCTCAGTTGAAACCAGGAGAGAAGGAGAAATGATTTTGGAGAATAAGTGATGAATGTCCTAAAGTGAGTCATCTCACCAACTCCCTTCAATCAAACAACGTCTTTCTTGTGGTAAAGATGTAAGGAATAGTAGACTCATATTCACCGAGATTTCTTAGGGTGACTTCACATCCTTTTCCCAGGGACAACTCAGACTAAAAGAAACAATAAGGTTATTCTGACTTCAAATGAAAAACATTATTTATGTGACTGTTTGCCCTTTATATACAATATTTCTCTTCTAAAATATCCAGCAGAGTGCCTGATTCTCTAAATCTCTGTTATTTATCTCACATGCAGCACATCATTCTCTCATGAAGTTACATCTAAAAGAAGGTAGAGGGCCCTGCTTTTTGAAAGACTGTGTCTCAGTGTTACAGAATTACGATGATTTACCTTATACATTCAGCTGTTCTGGACTAGTTAGCAGGGTGCTTTATTTGCATTTTCTGTAGCTAGAGCAGTCTTTGAAAATACAATAATTTAAAAAAATGAAGTCACCAAAATGCAGGCTAAAAGTATGACTTTTCCTTTCCTTGTTAGGTTCTTTCAAATCTGTAATGGTAATACATTGTACATCTGAGTGTGTGTAGAAACGAGTGTGTTTGTGTGCATACATATTGTTGATTATGGGTGTAAAATCTGATGAGCTGATACTACTTTTCCTTGGTTATATGTACTTGAATAGATTCAGAAAATTTAAATTTTACTACCTTATGAAAACAGTCAATATGTTGATAAAACAGGGTATTTTCAATTGAAATGTATAGACAAAAATGGCTTAGTTATAAGGTGCAAGAAGATAAGGAAATAAAAAATGTCAGGAGAAATATCTTATCCCAAAAGCTGATAATGCGTACATTTTGTAATGAGAAATTAGAGTAAATCTGAAATAAATATGAAATACCAGATTTTTTATGAAGAATTATTAGCTGATGTGAACAACCACTTTGGTGCAATTTTTCATTTTTTTCCACCACTCCAGATGACTAGAGGGATTGTGACTTTTTCTTTGTGTTACAGAAGAGAAAGAATTAAAACCAATTCAATTCAAGCAGAAAGCTATTTTCACTAATAATACATGATACATTTTTTTCCCCTGAATAGTTATTTAAAGGAGATATGATTGTTTTTCATGTTTAGAACTAGGCTTAGTTTTGAGTGAAAGAAAGCTCAGAGGTACTGTTGTAATGAGGCTGGAATTGGGCAGCCAAAGACAAACTAGGGCAGCAAAGGTCTGTGCTGAGAGGAACACTGTGGTGTGGGCTGGAGGTGGGGCTCTTAGTCCCAACTGGAAGTGGAAATTAGGGTTAGCGTTGAGCTAAAGAGAAAGCCTAGAGGTGTCGTTGGAGTGGGGATGGAATTTGTTGGAGGGTGAGGAAGGAAAATGAGGAAATCAATATGATTTGTACGTTCTATCATGCCTGTCTTCTAGAAGGGCAAGAAGGAAGACCCAGAGAATTACAGGTCAGTTAGCCTCAACTGAATCTCTGGGAAGATGATTTAGCAACTAGTGCTTGAAACTATTCCTAGGCACGTTAAGGACATGAAATTCATTCAGAAGTAGTCACTATGGATTCACCAAGGGGAAATCATGCTTGACTGACTTGATAAACTTCTGTAATGGAATAACTGACTTGGTATATGAGGGGAGAGATATTCAATACCCATCTGGACATGGTCATAGGCAACCTGCTGTAGGTTACCCAGCTTGAGCAAGGGCATTGCGGCAGATCATCTCTAGAAGTCCCTTCCAACCTCAGTCATTCTGGGTTCCGTGATTTACAATAAATGCACCTTATTTTTTAAAAAAATATAGGAAGAATTTGAAATATATATGATAGCATAATGATTTTGTTTTAAAGATACACTTGCAAATTAACATCTTTTTGTACCTTCACATAATCTTTAAATATGAAGATTGAATATGTCTTTAGAAATCTTACAATTTATATTGATCATTTTAAAAAAATACCACTTGCTCTAAAAATATGTTGTGAAAACTTTTAAGTGTTTAAAGTCACTGTAGGTTTTTGGGGTATTTTTTACTGCAAACTCTCATGGGCATGTGAATGGGTTAGAACTGAATTCTATACAGAAAATAATTTTGTTATATAATTGCAGAAATATTGTTTTTCTCAAACAAATATTGGGCTTTGAGATTTTGCAGTATAGAACCTTTGAATGTGTGGCTATTCTTTCAGTGCCATGGGGATGTACCTAGAGGGATATCAATACAAAGTTAATAAATTCCTGCTGCCTTCAACTAACCTGCACTTTGTGCAGAAAGCTTCCAGATGTATAAATGCATATAGGGAAGTATGCGGAAAATAAAACATCAAATTACTGGGTTCAGTGTACAAAATGTAAAAATACAAAGTTTTAAACAGGAACAAAAGGGGGCAGAGGTCTTTACAAATGAGGGAATTATTCAGCTGTTAATCTGAAATACTTTGGAAAAGACATTACAGAAAGAAGTTACTTGTTTTTAAAGTTATATATAGCTAAAATGTAACTGTACAAAGAGGATGACAAGTTATATCTTTACATGTATTTTGGTTTCCTGTAGACACTGGACTGTGGAAAGGAAAGCATGTCTTCCAAAACCAGTAAATAAATGTGAAACCACTTATTTTTTAATGTTTGGTGAGGCTAGGGCTCATAGAAGTCTGTCTGACAGGAAAAAATATATTGTGTAAGAAATTATATTTTGCAAAGACCCTTCAAAATAATATGGATTTAATTTAACATGATTTTAACTCATTTATTGTTTTATTTTATGTGTCTTTCTGTGCAAAAGGTCCAGTCCTGGATTATGGGTTTATCTGGCAAATGAGGTCTGCTACCTGTCTTTTCCCGCCAGGATTTTTTACAGTGTTTTATTGCTGCTAAATCCTGTTACTCATACAGGCAGACAAGGAAGAAAACCAAACCTGTTTTTTAAAACTCTGTTTTAAAGACCAGTATAATTGAAACTAAAGGATAAAATTTGTATTACTCTAGTGAGCTACTGAGAAATAGCTCTAGACACTGCTCATTCTATCTGTCCCAGTCCTATTTCATGAATCCTTCTCAACGGGTTGAGTCAGGTAGGAGGAATGATGTTTACATTTGCATAGGCAGGTGCCACTTACAGTCAAATAGAGAAAAATCAATACATTTTATTTTTAAATGTTATCTTTGGTCAAGTCAAACTGTCATGTGAAAGAAGCTTTTAAATATTTCCTCTGACTTTTTTTATACACTTTGTTGTAAGATTGATGAAGAGGAGACAATCTTTTGTAGCTATCATTGAATTATTTTTCTGTGATGATGCAATAATACTAAATGTGGATACCATGTGGAAGTTTTCTGGCAGATAAAACTGATGGCTATATAAGCAAAGTGAGATGGTGAGCCGTTCACCCTACACAGTTCTATAGTTCAGAATGTGAAGTATATGCTTCCCAAACGTGGTTCAGACCCGGTGCTCAGTTTGGTAACACCGAATTGCTACTTAATAAAATGGGACTTTAAAACCCCATTTAGTACATGTTCTTTCAATAAAAGATTCTAAAGGCATTAATCCTTTAAAAGCCAGAAGAAACCAAATAGAAAATATAGAGGCTGTTGACAAAAATACACAAGCCAAAACAGTGGCTTAAAAGTATACAAAAAGAAAAAAAAAAACCAAAAAACAAAACCAAAAACAAACACAAAGTGATTGTGATTTTGGATGGAAATTGAGAAAATTACAGTTTCAGGCTATGAAAAAAAAAATAAGTCTGTATTGGCCTGTTATGAATATTTTTTGGCTTCTAAGATTTTTATGTTAATTCTGTGAGACTAGTCATTAGTACTTAGAGCAGGGTTTTGCCAGCTTTTGAGTACATTTTATATCCAAATCAGGGAGGTGGCATATAAGAGATGCTGTTACTTTAGTCAAAGACTCACTTGTTTGGGGAAAACTCCATAAGATGATCCTTTGGGTACAGACCTTGCAAGAATAGAGTGGCAAAAAGTAGATACAGGAAGGCTTAAGAATGAACATGTAAACTGTTATTTGGTGGTTCAATTGAAGTTTTTCTATGAAGATTTACATTTCAGTCTGCCGTCAGATGGTTTCTCAAGAACACGCACTGGAAGACAAACAGCACTATAGCGTGACCTTTGTCTGGGAAGCAGTTGAGCATAAGGGCCACAATGATAATTTTTATCTTCTTTGCTACTTGTTTTCCTTTGACATCCCTGTCAAACTAAAAAGAAACCAAGACTTCCATTATTTTGCTCAGCCATTAAACCTAAGTTATGATTCAGCAAATCACTGATTGATGTTCTCACAGTCTTTTATTTACTGGTGCACTCAGAGAAGCATTCCTTAATTATTTCAGCATATATTTGTACTACTTCTGATTTTTCCAGATTAAAATATTTCTGGAGGTTTTTTTTTTATTTTTTATTTTCTTTGAATTTTTATTTTCATTTTAAAATAAAAACTTTAAACTGCTTTTTCTTGGACAATACAGATCTGTATTTAAGGGTCAGTTTTCTGGGAAATTACTTAAATGTTAAGGAAACATTTCTTCAAAAGCACATTCATCCACAAGCAGCATCTTTGGTTCCAGAAAAATAAGAGCTAGTAGAAGATGCAAGGCAACTATGTGGAGCAACGTATTGTCTTTTGTTAAGCATCATGCCTCTGACATGATATCCCTCACAATGAAATGCCAAGTTGATGTCCTTATCCTGGAGATGAGATACGTCACCTGAAATTAATTAGTTTAGAAATTTAGAAATTACTGCTTGCCAGGTGAGATTTTCACTGATAGAAAAACAACAAAAAACCACCCAAACCAATTCTTCACATTAAGATAGCAAGATTCTTAGATGTTCTGTTCAGTCAATTGCAAACCCACTTTCTTTGTCACATTTTGGTCTTTAGATTAGAAAAGAGACTAACAAAGAGGATTACAGCATTGATTAAAACATCTGCACACAGAAACACAGTTACAGCAGGATGAATAATTTAAAAATCAGACCTTAGAAGTTTCTTGTCTGCCAGGGAGACAATTCATTCTTCCATGGAAGAGTTACCTTGTACAGAGCACTGCTGAGGACAAGAAGAAAGGGATAATGAATAAAAGAAGTCACAAAAAGAATAATCCAGATTAGTGTAAAATCAGAAAAAAATTACATCATTATCAAAGAAATAAAGAATTTAGAATATATATTGAGGTGGAAAGGTGCTAACCAAAACAAAATTACTGCCAGGGGAACATCCTGACCTTGCCTGGATTTGGAGTTGAGTAACTGACTAGGATGATTGATGGGCAAAGTGACCAAGAACTGAGCTCAATGAGCCTTGGTACAAACAGTGGATCAAGTGACAGAACAATACCTGAAACTGCTGAAAAGGTGTAGCGTGATAAGAATGTGGGCTGATTCGATTGGTGGCCCATGCCAACGTCTGGTTGTAAATGCCACCATAATAAGGACTGAGGGGAAATGTAATATAGAGACATCCAACACTGTGTAAAAGCAAAGGACTGAGGTTGAACTGAGCCCCTCCTGAGAGCCCAAGAGGGAGGCTGTGTCAGGGACAAGTTTACACTCAGCAGCACATACACACATGCATGCAGTGTTGCAGTTAACTGAAACCTGTTCCAATTGCCATTCCAGTGAGCTAGCACAGTGCAGCCTGAGGGAAATTTTATCCAACAAGTCTCAGTGTTGGACTGCTAATCGAAGAGAAAAAGTAAAAATAAAACAACGTAAAACCGCCACAGCTTAATAAGTGAAGAAAAAAGAGAAAAGTAAAAATGTGATGCAAAGGCAATCTCTTATTAGTTTCCACCAGCAGACCAGTGCCCAGGCAGTCTCTAAGCAATGGCCACTTAGGACAGACTGCCTCCCAGTTTTTGTTGCTGAGTAAGATGTTGTATGTTGTGGAATATCCTTTTGGTCAACTCAGATCAGCTGTCCCTGCTGTGTCCTTCCCAGCCTCTTGCCCACCCCCAGCCTACTTGTTGCAGGGACAGAGTGGGAAAAACAGAAAGCCTCAATACTGTGCAGATGCTAGTCAGCAACAGCTAAAACACTGGTGTGTAATCAACACTGTTAAAGTCACAGATATAAAATATAGCAACATATCAGCTGCTATAAAGAAAATTAACTCCATCCCAGTCAGAGCCCATACATTCCCCCATCCTGTGGTGGTTACTAGGTAAGGCAGACATGTTCCTAATTAAACACAAGGAAGAGTTAAGACTTTTTGTTTGTACCTACATGTACATCATCAGGAAAAGAAAGCCAAGTGAGAACACGTTCTAGTACTGAATAGGGCAGGGTAACCTTGGTGACTACAAAATAAACACTATTATGCTTGTGTTTGAAGAAGAAGGACCCAGGAAACTATACAGAGTTTTCATGAAAGCTATTTCCAGACACAAAAGAGTTAGAGTGACTGACAACTGCCAGTTTGCACTTACAACAGAAAAATCATCTGCCACCAAGTGGATTTTCATCTGTGACCAGTTCCATCCCTATGGGAGAGCAGGTGACATTTTGTACTTTCACTTCAGCAAGGAATTCAAAGAGTTTCCCACAGCCTTGTAGCCAAACTATGAAACGGATGAGTAAACTATAAGATGTCTGGAAAGCTGTCTTGGCATTGCCTCAGAAAGTAGTGCACAGTAAGTTGAATCCTCACTGGCAACTGCTATAAGTGGTGTTCTTTGGGATTTGACACTTCCTAACACCAAGTTCTTTATGGTTTGATACTTCTGTAGAGATGAAGGAAATAGATACGTTTCATATTATGTCAATTCTGGCCCAAATGCCTTTCTTTCTTCTTTTTAAAAATTCAGTCCCCCTCCACTAATATCAATGGATATAGCTTTTTAAATATCTAAATTAGTAGTTAAACACGTCTATCAGGATAAGAAAAAAATTTAAAGGTGCCTATGTTGTCAGAAGTTCATATATAAATGAACATATGGGTTACTTGTGGTAGAAAATGAGATTTATGGATCATGCCCCTTATGAAACATTTATCAGTGTATGCTAATTCATTAATGTTTGTTTCAAACAAACCAATGAGCACTTCAGCACCATAGAAAATCACCATTAAAATTAATCACAGATTATACAAACTTAATGAACTATTTAACACTTCAAATCTCTGCCACTACCGTGTTAAACAGCCCCACAACATTATGATGAAATTCTGCCAATCCTGAGGTAGCGTAGCCTCGGAATAGTTCCACTAACATCCAGAATTACACATCTGTGCTCAAGATTAATGGAAATAGTTGAAGTTTCTTTATTAATAGTGCCTTGCTTCCCACTGCATCTCTATATATTCAGGCAAACATAGCAATCATTTTAATCAAGACAACAAAACTCCATAATGTATTAGCCAGGCATACTGCTCTCGAGAACAAATCTTTTTGTGCTCTCATAGACTGGGCAGTAATAACAGAAATCTGACATGTCACCCCAGTAATAAAATTCTACCTCTTGGAAAAGACCAGCCATTTTGGTATGAAACAAAACAGAGCTCATCCTACATTTACGTTAACGTTGGGTTTGGTACTGAAAGCGCCAACACACCGTTACAGGTGATGCGTGGGTTTGTGTGCAAAGCAGACAGCTGGAGCAATTCACCTCTAGAATGCAACATGTACTGTTAAATATAGATCCTAGCCTTGTATAGTAGCATCGAGTATACACTAGCTACTGGTTTAAGAATACTTCAACTTGCAAAGGCAGTGGGGACATCTTAGAGATAACAATTTTATAATATCTGATTTGTGAAAAAAATTATACAACAGCTTTAAGAGTTATAGACTCTGTATGTTATAATCAATACTCTGACCTATATTGGTCCCCATAAAAAACTTTTTGCCTCAGTAATAAGGCAGCCCTTTTTAAAAAAAGTTAATTACCCATATGCATAGACCATCCGCTACAAGGCTGCCTTGTTTAACTCTGATTTGAAGCTGTATCAGAGAGGCAAACTGCTTTCTTGATTAGAATTGATTGTTGGTGTAGTGCTGACCCAAACAGATTGTAACAGGGGAATTAAGGCTAGAGTGGCTGCAAGAACAGAACCACACCCTTCAGTAACATAGAATGTAAGATTTATTTACTTAGTGGATGGGTATAACAACTGTACAGAAATTCCTATTCTACAATACACACACAGGTTCATGCAATTACGTTCACACTGACCAAGGCCCCAGCTCCTCTACTGTGTGGCCAGCGCCATGGACCTGGCTGTATAACAGAGTTAAACATATGATGAAAATAGATGTAAACCAAAATAGTACCGTATTTTGACTGTTCATCATCAGTCAAGTCACTTCTATTGTTAGTAATAGCCACGAGTGAATTAAACAGTTAATCAGCGAACACCCAGAAAAGTATCCATGAAGTAAGACAAAATACGTGGAAATATTTTCTATACCAAGGGTATGTGGCAAAGAGTTTACCATTGAAGATAGAACTATATGGCCTCATTGAATAGTTAAACACTAAACTCTTTGCCTGTTCCTTCTAAACAGCTCAATATGTTTAGCACTGCAAAATAACTAAATTAGGCTTAACCCTTGCTCAGAAGAGGATATAGCCTAAAATTATGATAGTCTTCCTTTGAGATTCTTCAGCACTACTAGAATAAAATTTTTAAGCAAGTCAGAATACATTATTAACTGAGGAGTACAGAGTCCATGAATAATGAAGTTAGAACAAAATGCATTAGGATATATATAATTTTTAAGAATGTAGTAAACAGTATTTTTGCTTTTTGAGGTGGAAGAGAAATGTTTAAGTGTAAAATATGCCACAAGTGATAAAGAAAACCAACTGGAAGGAGAAGGAAATTTCTAATACATGTGATTGCCTGAGACTGTGGGTCTTGAAACGGTGGTCCTTCCCACTGCCAAATGCAAAATGGTGGACTCAGATGATATTTGAAAAGATGAGGCTACATATATGTAAGCAGAGATTGATGGGATTAATGAATAAATTTCTGGAAGCAGTTTTATAAAGACTACAAAGTATTTATGTTTTACACCAGGCTCTGCCTAGTAGAAAACTTGAAGAAGCCACATCAAGCACTTTGTTTTCCCAGAGCAAGCATCTGCTGGATTTTGAGATTATATGTAACACCCTGGCAATTTGCCAGCACTTTCATTTATACAGATTTGCACACTGCGCCTTCTAGCAAATCTCTAAGCACACTTGAAATCAATGGCCTAACCCCAAAAGGACTCAGTCAGCCCTAATCAGATTTTGAAACATCTGCATCTTTACAATTCACAGCTGTTAGGTTTAACACAACTGCCTATGGAAAATGGTTTTTTCATAAGATCACAGCCGAGTCTTTTCTTGTGTATGCCAAGGTCCTTGAGACTGGTATCTTTGCTAATTTACGTCTCAGTTTCATTCTACATGGCTGCCTTAGAAAACCGCTGCCTGGCTTTCTGCAACTTCTTCATTCAGGAGGAAATGAACATCCAGTATTCAATTTACATCAATGCCTCTGGTCACAGCAACAATATACGTGGTTAAACATGCACACACACTTTTGAAGTTGCAAGCATCTTGTCGAAGTTTGAAATGAGAAGGCTGGAGTCTCCGAAAGGTTTTTTTTTTCTTTTGAGACTTTTTGTAGCCTCAGGGAGCATGTGAGCACCCGAGGGCTACACAAAGGAGTTTAAGTGGCTCGTTAAGGCAAAGAAAACGCAAGTAAATCACAGGTTTTAAATTAAAGGAGTAGAACAGAATCAGTTTAATGCTTAACGCAATTAAAACCTGAAATCAATCAAGTAAAGTCAAACAGGATTGACTGAAAAAAAAGAGAGGTGAGAGAGAGAGATTAATAAATACACAAATAAGTATATACAGATATATTCCCTCCCCCCGCATTGAATCCACATCCCCGCTTAAACAAAGACCCATGCTGCATGGCCAAGTGACAGGGGGTTGGGGGTGGGGGGCGGGGGGGAGTCACTGCATCTTTAACCTCCAGGTTCCAGTCCATAAATGAACTGTCCAGGCAAACTTTCAGTAGAGAGTCTTTCCCTCTCACCCATCATAGGAGACAACATCTGTGTCTTGGTTTCCACTTTTCCGTGGGCAGGGGGCTCATGTCTCTCGGGCAACGGTCCAGCTGCGTCTGCCCTGGCACGACAGCTTCCATCACTGGCTTACGGGGGATGGCCCTTCCTCTCGTCCCTTGGTGGTAGGTCTCTCGATGTGGGGGCGGGGATGCCTCGTGAGCCCCTTTCCACCCCCTCGAGGAAACAGGAAATTTATCCGAAGAAGAGTCTTTTACTGCTGCATGGAGGAAACGGCGTTCTTTCTGATAGAAACCTCTCTCTGTTTGTCCTGTGCTGAAATCAAATGGGTCCCAGGGAAATGTCGAAAAACTCCACTTTTTATATGCTTATTTGCTGAGGCGTGATTGATATGCCTCGGCTCCCAGTAAGAAGCTGAGAGGGCTGGCATGTTTTCCCCACAAAAGTCGTGAGAAAGTTTTTTGTGCACTTAGGGGGAAAGGGAAGGGAGGAGACAGGCGTCTCAGCCCCGCCGGTGCCATGTTAACCCATTACACATCTGCATGCACAAATCAAGCACCTGCCCTAGAAATGGTATTCATGAAATTACAAGATTTATATCTGGATACGACCAAGTATTAAAAGTTCTGGAGTGCTTGCTTAGCCTTTTTGGGAGCATATGCATAGAATACAAACTTGTATTTCATTCAAAATTCAACAGTAGGAACAGAAAATAAGCTCTTTCAACACTTCTTTCAACACATCAATACTAAAATTGTAACAGACATCTGCAAATGTTAGCATTTGTAACAGCAGATCAGTTTTCTTGTACAGAGACAGTTTAAATATGCACACGTGTTTATATGCATATAAATGTATATATTTATTTCAAAATTAAAAAGAATTAATAATGTGTATAAATATATATAGTTTCTGCACACACTTAAAAAAAATTGTTATTGCTCTTGAAAGACTGCATCACATTCTTTTTAAATATTTATCTGAAGAAGCTATATACCTGCAGGAGCTTATTCTAGCACAAAATTCTCTGTGTCTGTAGGCATGCACGTTTATTTATAAAGATTTTTCATACGTTCAAAGAGAAAAAGAACACTGGAAATTATGAAACTCTCACTTTTTTTTTTTTTTTTTTTTTTTAAATTTCTGGTCCTTCAGTTTCTATCTGTAACAGAACAACATTGATTACTGACAGTAGAATTCAGTTGTAGCAAGAATATTCTGTCCCCTTATTATATGTACTTTAATTTTTGTTGACTGTTGTTCTACATATAGTACTACAGAACTATACAGGTATAGAAAAATGGATTTTGTATCTTCCTTAACTGAGACATTGCAGGGCATGGAAGAGCCAAAAATGTAAAACAGAGAATGCAGAGAGGTTTGACGAGCCAAATCCCTAATTTCTGTTTACTCCTTGATCCAAAACCTTAGTTTGTATACTCTATATTTAAACTTGTGTAAGACCTAAGCTACTTGCACCACTATTCTTGATGAACAGGTGTACAAATAAAAGCAGGAGTTAGGGCATTTACAGGTATTTCTTCCAGAGGAGTAGGAGAGTGCAAAGTTTCATACAGGTCAACCACATAAGATTGAATGAAGATTAGTGGAAAAATTGAAGTGTGATAAATAGAGCCTAAATAAAAGAGAAGGCACTGTGTGCATACAGGACATCTGTTGAACAATTCTGTACAAGATTTGTGAACTGCCCAGTGTTCAAAAGGGCATGCCTCCCAAGGAAAATTATTGCTGCCATTTTCTACTATTGACATTGATGGACCATTTCCTGCTGCCACTGAAAGTAGGCTTTAAATCTTAACTGGCGTTCAAAAGCCTCTCTGCAACTTTTATAAAACATTACTGCACAGCACTAGTCAAAAAAGCCATTTGTGGAATGGTTTTTAAGAAAGACAGCCTGAACAAACAGGAGATGGTTGACAGTTTTCCTGTTAATTAGTATGAGAAAAGTAGTGGTAAATATCTCAAATGATTACATTCGTAACTACAGTTCTGAATTAGTTGAATGTTAATTGTGGGTTTATGTACATACGTGTAAAACCAAAATGAAAATCTGAAAAAATGCAGGAGTCTATTTATACAACTGCATCTCCTCTTTTAATATTGATTAATCATTTTCATTGTGCTGAATGTTCTGTAAGGCACTAATATGAAATCTAATATTAAATATCATAACCAACATCAGAATTAGTGAGTTACAGATTATTGCTTCTGATTGTTCTGAATTTGTGTCAGACAAGATTAGCAAGTCACTATAGATTCATTGAAAAAGATTAAGCTAGAGGGTATTGCATTATGCGGAATAACATTCTAAATCTAGATCACTCTAATTTGGCAAATTGATTATGTTACTTTTGAAATGGCTACCATATGAAAAGCTTCAGAAATTTTTACTGGGATAAAACCTTATTTTTTTCTCACTGATACTTCGGATGACCTTGAGTATCTCACTCCTCTTGAGCTGTGCTCCCATCCCTCTGGCTTCTTCTATTTATATTGCTAGCAGTTTCTCTTATCATGTGTACAGACTCGCAAATCTTGATCTGACTATTTTGATGTTACATTCATATGAATTAAAATAACAACAACAATAAATGTATCAGTGATGTGATTCTGATTCTATAGGAAAAAGGTAACACTTCACTAGTGGTTTCTTTGCCCAAGAGAAATCAACTGGAAATAAATTGTTTGTTAAGTCCCTTAAATATATGTATCCTTTTCAGAATTGAACAGGCTCAAGGAGACATAACGTGCATAAAGTTGAACTAGTATTTTTGTATAGCTTGGCAGAGTGTTACTGAAATTATTCTCTCCTGTGAAAGTCACTGTAACTGAGTTCTAGAATCCCTGCAGTATTTCATTTCTCTTTGAGAGTTACAGGGCAACAGCAGCAAAGTAGTTTGAGTCACTCATCTTCTTTTTAAGGCTTTAGTTCACATTCAGCCAAAGAAGTTAAATTAATGTTTTTCTTGTTGTCAGTAAGAGGCACAAAGAGAAATATATTACCTATAACTTCTCTCTAGTGAGCAGTTATTGACTTAAAAAGAATGAGCAGATCAGGCTTAGAAAGCCACTTAGTTCAGTTGTGCAAGGTCCCAGCATCCTAAATTGGCTGGAGTGAGAGAACAGTGGCGTAAGGGAAGCATAAAAATTGTAGAGGTTGGAGCAATTTGGTCCTCTCTGTAAGTGCTTGGCACAATGCCAGAGTCACCGAGTGTCTTTGACCTCTTTTACAGTACTGTAAAATGTATTTAAAAACTGTAGAGGGACTGGGGAGACTGAAGTTTTATGTGAAGCTTAAATGGCAAGAAAGAGTTTGACTGTAGAGCTGGACACTCCTGATTTTTAGTAATTTGGTTCACTGACAAAATTCTTGAGGAAGGAAGGTGCTAATGATGTTTTCTGACAAAACCCTCCCAAAAGGGATTACCTCTGTGGTACTCCCAGTTTCTCTAGTTCAGTAAAGGTGACAGAGGAAGTTTTACAGAGTCTGACCTTTACTTGGGCAAATTTAAAATCAAAAGTCTATTAGACCCTTTAAAAAAGAGAAAGTTCTCCAGAGCATGAGAGAAGTTTTTTTAATATGTCATTAGGTAACATCATGTTTGCTGTTGCTTGGATTTGACAACTGTGACGTGCAGAAAAGACCACATTCAGTGGCCTCTGCTTCCCGCTCTGCATTCAGTAACAACCAGGTGAGCAACAAGACACGAGCAACATGTGCTTTTTGTTTTCAGAGGAGAGTTTGGGGGACAGGTTTATTTGTTTGTTTTCTGTTTCTTTTAGCAGCCTTTCTTTGCCCTGGCAGCTGCTGACACACCTTGTTTATTTCTTGTTCAGCTTTAACTTTGCCCTGGATCCAGGGCAGCCTTCAGTGCCTTCCAGCAGCTTCTACGGGCTTTGCAGCTAACGGCTTCTGCAAGCCGCTCCCTGATTGGTAGGATCCTGCTTGCTAGCTGTTTCCCTATAGGCTGTTTGGAGATGTGAGGGGGCTTCATTTTTCTTTCCAGTCCTCCAGCTTCCCCTTTCTCCCCCCTGCAACCAGATTTTAGAGTACAGAAGACACAGTTCAGATTTTCTCCTTGAAGAATAAGATAGTTTTCATTATAAGGCCATGACACCTTTGAAATACATTTTCCTAAGTGTTAGCAAGGAAGTCTAAGTTATGTCCATGTTTATTTTTCTCCCTCCTGTGCATTCGTGGCACATCTGAGGAATGATTTGTTTTCATGATCTGCCAAGTTGTGAAGAACTACAGGGACATGACCACCTCATGTGATTAAGATCTGAAGAGGTTACAAAAGAAATTACAGCAGTGGTTTACAAAGTGTCAGATAAATTTCATAATGGATGCTTATGATAGTTTTGTGAATGCCAGGAACGAATTAATAAAATTAGAGAAATCACTTAAATTAAAACCTTCAGGTGTAAATACTGATTGTTATTCCCTAGTACTTAATCATGAGATCTTAACTTTCAATATTACTTTCTGTGGAGAAGGTCTTACAGTAACTTAATGGGCAAGTTTTTTGCCTCATCAGATAAATTTAAGCATAGCACTGCATTTCATATTGAGATTTGTGGAGTGCAATGGAAATGGCTGAAGGCGTGAGAACTGTCCTGTGGAGAAATGGGAGAATTTGGTTGTCTAGACAGGGTTGCCATCAGTGTTACTACGGGCAAAGGGGAACACAAAATATACAGAGGAACCATGAAGCGGTTTTATCAGCCCAGTGATCTGAATTACCTAATTAATACAGAAAACCATATTTTGTGCTTTTGTTTTCAAAGGTGAACAAATGCAGTTAAAGCTGTTACATAACCTTTTTTTAGTAGCTGCCCCTTATTGGTGTTATGCTCACACTTCCAATATCCCTCCATGTCCTAAAGGCTGATGTTTCAAGTCTTCCTTATGCAAAATGTGGGGTAGGCTCTGATAAGCACTCCAATGTCTTCTTGGTGAAGAGGAGCATGATGTGATGGTGGGGGCTTCTTTCTCCAATTTTTTTGGGTCCACTCGTGTTTCTTTCATATGTTTCTGTAACACTGCATACTTCCTTCTCCCAGGTTGCCAGCTGCAGCCATACCACATGCAGACACACACAGACACAGACTCACACACACTCACAAAGAGCTACAGTTTGTTCTGGCAATGACTTGAGGTAGGAGGGCAACACCTTCCCCAGAGGGTCCGTGCCCAGAGCTGATGCTGGAGCAGGGGATGCAGCAGTCACTGAGCTTGTCACAGATGCTACAACAAAGTAAATCCAGTTCAGGCCAAGACAAGCTCAGACAAATCCTGAGACCCTGCAGAGTCAGGTCAATATAGAGCCTGTGTCCTTCTACTGTTCGTGGCACAAATCACATTTACTGGAGTACAATAGCTGTTAAGTGCAATTATAATTTCTCTTCTGAATCTGAGACACAGACGGGGTAGTAAATATGATATGGGACCTCTGGGAAAGCTAAGCATTGCTAGAAAGGTAGTGGGAAGTCTGGTAGAATACTTTAGATTGTCTAAATTGCTACTTGGTATCTCTACTTAGGTGGCTGAATCCCACCCATAAACACTATAGCTAGCAACCGAAGGCTAGAAAACAAAAATAAGCAGAAGGCACTATACACTGCAAATAGCAAGAAGGAAGTCATTAGTCTGAGAGTATAAAGGAAGTTCTAAACAGAGATTAACAAGTAGACTACACAAAATTGAGTAGATAATGGAGATGTTAGCGGTTGGAGATGTAGTTTTAGGTAGATAAAAATTTGAACAGAACCTTCAAGTGATTCCTAAAAGATGGGAAAATAATTGCATTGTAATAGAAGTGTTTTGAATGGACAGGAGAGGATTAATATCAAAGGTGCTGAAAAGTGTTGGGTTAAGATGGATAATGTATAATTTCCATTACTGAATTTTACAAATATAGTTTATGATAGAACACTACATAACAATAGCTTCATGCTAATTCTCATCCTATTCCATTTTGGGGTGGAGGAGTGAGAAGTGGGAGAGATACCCACTTCTTATCATAAAGCAGAAACTGGAGATGATCTGTTAGCAGCAGCAGCAGCATTTGTAGCTTAGCACAGATAGTCATCAGCAAGTGTAAGATACCAGATACTGTAAGGAAGGCATAAATTTTTACTTCTCATTTGCAGTAGGTATGCTTGCCCTGAAGGGGAATATTCTGTGCTAAGGAAAAAGAAAATGTGAAGTCATGGAGAAAAAAAAATTACATTTTGTAGTCTCACTTTGTGCAAGTACAGATTTTTGTAAATGTTTTTGTTTATCCTTATTATCTATTTTAGTTCTCTGCTTTTACCAAGTTTTATGGAAGATATGTATTAGTAATAAAGTCTAGAGATTTTTTTGTCTGTATACAGGATCTTGTAATTACACAGTATAAGAAAATCAACTAATGTTCTAGTTAGTTTGAGGAGCTTTTATTTGAAAATTTGTTCTTTTTTCATCCCCATTGACACTCATACAATCTTTACAAGAAGTTGGCATGTAGTACTGTTCTATATTATTCCTCCACAATCATATTGAATAAAGTAATACATACATGTTAAAAATAGCCCAGTAAGTACTGTGTATGCATTCAAATGGTTCTACACAACTTGTCCCCTCTCTTTTTCCACTGTTTTTTTTTATTGCGTCAAAATTACTTTCAGTTCTCCAAGAATTACAGCTTTGTCCAGCCTTTCAAAGAAGTGCTCTGACTTTTTCTGTGGGAATGCTGTCTCCAGCAGTTGCTGCTGCAACTCCATTGTTGGCAGTCAAATATGTCCTTTGATAAATAAACTGACTTGAGAGTGTTCTCTACTACTGTTAAATGGAGCTATATGCTCCCCTTACATGTCTACTGCACAGAGAGTGCTGTGCATGCTAGTAATCTGGACAGATTGCAATATTGTCTGATCATGCTTCTGGGGGATCTAAGGTAACAGCTTTGATTTTAAATCAGTTGTTCCTAACCATTAGTGACATTTTTCATACATCATGGATTTTCCGTGCTGTGGTGGCTCTCCCCTGATCACCATCATGAGAAAACTCTAAGTGTAGCTGTCTTCACCCAAAGAAATGGTAGCAGTGACTAGCCATGAACAAGTAGCACTTTTTCCAGGTGACATGATTGCTTCACTTTCATGAGTCAGTCTGGATACGGAAGGGATTGTTTTTTGTCAGAGTATTTCCAAATTTCACAGTACTTAATACTAGAAGTACCCAGCAGAGCCTGTAGGTAGAGGGTGCACTAGAGTTATGAGAAAAAGCTGGGGAAAGAACTTTCAATTAAGTTTTGTCTTGTTGGCTCTCCCAGTGTGTCCCATTAATACTTTGATGTCCCAGCTGCCCAGGAGATATGCTTTAAGATGCAAAGCCAAAAATTTACTGAAAGTCTAACTGGAATCTTAAAAATCTTGCCAAAGAATAATTATTATTAGTCCAGTTGCAAAAGTACTAAGACTTACCCCACAAATTGACCAAATATTGCAGTTCAATCACAGTAACAATAGTTGTTATTATTTAATCCAAGCTGGCGACTAAGAACCACACAGTTGCTCACTCACTGTCCCCTGGTGAGGTGAGGGAGACAATTAGAAGGGTAAAAGTGAAATAACTCGTGGGATGAGATAAAGACAGTTTAACAGGTGCACACACAAGCAAAGCAGGTGCTCAACCATCTTCAGGAAAGCAGAGCTTCATCACATGTAGCAGTCACTTTGGAAGACATGCCATCTCCTCAAACACCCCCTCCTTCCTTCTTCTTCTTCCAGATTTATATGCTGAGCATGATTTATACGGTATGGAATATCCCTTTGGTCAATTGGTGTCAGCTATCCCAGTTGTGTCCCCTCCTAGTTTGTTGTGCACTCCAAACCTACTTGCTGGTGGGGTGGTGTGAGGAGCAGAAAAGGCCTTGACCCTGTGCAATCACTCCTCAGCAGTAAAGAAAATATTTCTGTATTATCAACACTGTTTCCGATACAAATCTAAAATATATCCCCATAATAGTTTCTCTGAAGATAATTAAGAGAATTAACTCCAACCCAGCCAAAACCAGCACGATAGTTTAAGTTAAAACTGACAAACATCCTTTACACTTCCAATGGTTTCATTCAGGGGGGAAAGGGCTATGTTGAATTGTCATCCTGAATCTTTCGCCAAGGGAATGTAGGGGGGGCTTCTTTTTCATATTTGAGGGGCTCATAATAAGGGATACTTTTAAACATTTTCCAACACGTTCTACATTTTCCTGCTTTTGCATTTCTGTGTTACATCTAAATTTGTTATATAAGGTGTGTTTTATTTATGTTGGAAGCTTATCTTTTATTACTCCTAAAGCCTGTTTTACTCTTCCATGATCAGTAGTTAGCCAGTGATGATTAGTTTATAGCCTTGATCTGTCATCCTGTGTTTGTATTTTTCAAAGCCTCGACTGTTATCCATTATATTCCAGAATACCATAATTTATTCTGTGCACAGTAAACTGTGTCACTAGAATAGTACTTGTTATCACTATGTTACTCACAGAGCTATATCGGAATTATTATAACAAGGGGCATAGCACCACACAATTGTACAAAGATAATCAAAACTCAAACAAATTCGATAACAGTCTGCTAGAGCTAAAAAAGCTGAAACAAATCTCCAGGCAAGTGTAAAACAAGTCCAGACAAATCATGTCTGATAAGCCCCAGTCCAGTGGCCTTCCAGTGTCAGAACAAACTGCTGTTTCTGCTTCAGCACTACCATATCTACTGAGCTAAAGGACTACGAAAGTGAGACACGGGTAAAACTGTGTTAATGCTATTTATAAAACAGAATATATTCTCAAATGGAACTTATTACAATTCATTTTGTTTTGAAACATTCTAAGTCAAAATGACTATCACTAAGAATCAGCTGAGACAGCCTCTGTGAAATGATCCCTGGGGATTCTAACAATAAGCTAAGAGGGGTAGGGAGGTGAGTCTTGACAGTACATAGCAGCCTGCTAATGAAGTGTTCACAATTCTGTATTATAATTGTATTATCAGAGTTGGGAAATACAGAGGTCTTAAACAGTTCTTGCAAAACTAGACTAATATATTCTAATAATAAAGAAAGTTTTATATTAGAAAGTTTATCTCTCTGGGTAAATCTCTCCCGTTCTGCTTTAGCCTTTTGTGGGTTCTTCACTTGTTTTATAAGCTAGTATACACAAAGGAGTTTAAGTCAAGCATTTAATGTGAAGGAGCGTGAAATATTGGCAATGATCTCTCACATTAGACTCTGTATGGGTGCACAAACACAAAGTAAAGGAACAGAATGACAATACAAACAAGCAAACAAGCAAACAAAAATTAATAAAAAACCCTACCACCACACAACTGAGCACCTCACCTGCAATACAAATCAAGTACCAACCTTTTCAAGTGCTGACAAAGATCAGTTGCAGGGTGAAGTTGTGAGCAGTCAATGGAAGTAAGTTAACCTGCTGTCCTATTTACATGAGCAGAGTTTGCAGACAGTGACCAAGAAGGTGACAGCTTATTCTTCTGGAAAATTTTTGAGGCAGTGAGAGATGATGCCAACTCCCCAAAGCTCTCTCTCTTCAAATTGAGAAGCAGGAGTAGTAAGGGAGAGCAGAATCTTAAGCAAGCCCAGAGGATTTCTCCTCTTGGCCTGTTAGATGTTTACACATTTACATGTCTGGCCAGGAGCAAGTCTGTGTGCAAATTCCAAAAAAGCAAATACCTGCCCCAGGCAACCATCCACACCGATCAATGCAGCAGGGCCTTTACAGACACCCACATAAACACAACAGCAGTCACACACAGATAATCAGCAAGGATTGCCTGGGTCTATTCTTCCTCGCTGAATAATGGTCATGATTTTTTCACCAGTGGAACCTGCACACAACCTCTCCATCTTTGTTCACAGATAAATCTATATTCATGGATCCCTCAAATATTAGTGTGGACCTAAAGTCCAATTTCCTTATTCACACCATAGACCCCTTACCCATCTGCAAGCTCAGACCTTTCCAGATGCTGGTCTTCTTACTGCCTAGTCCAGCTTTAAGTTCACTGGCTACTCGTGCCCACATGCACAGTAGACCATGGGTCACACAGAAAATATTTAGAAAGGGAATTTAGTAAGAGGATAGCACAGACTATGTGAGATTGGCCAGAGATGCATAGTGATGAGAAGCTTGTTTGCACAAGACTGCTACTTTCTATTGCCATTTCCATCACATGCATGATAATGTCATTTTCTTTCTTGCTAGTTACAAGGTTCTGGTTGAAACTCTCCACTGTTATGCTCAACTTGTTCTTTCAACATCCCATCAGTTAGTGACCTGAAAGGTCATATGTTTGTTACCATCTCAGTCATCTCTTGCTCCTCATGGTTTTGTGTCATTCTGTTTCATTTATCACTTGTATTTTCTCCTTTTCCTTATGATGCACTGTTAAACAGATATCCTTACAAACCAGGTGTCCTTATATTCCAGACGTCCTTAAGGAAGTGTGTGACTGATCCAAGGGAAAACACAGGCTGGATTTATCTTTGAGATGTGTTCTGTCTCAGAAACTCTCCTAAGTCTAGAGCAAAAAAGTCAACTTCAAAGAGTACATTTCTTTTCAATGAGAATTTTATATACTCCTGTAGCTCTTTCCTCCAGGATGGTTTTCAGCTTGGAACAATGAGTGTTTGGTAGTTCTTTAGGGAACAGAAATCTCCGAATGCAATCACTTGCCCATAATTTGTGACTCTTCAAAATAAAATACTTCTCATGAGTAATATTTAATTCTGGCTATTTATAAGCAGGAAAGAATTTTAAGAGTAATGAAAAACTTTAGAGAGCAGACATGTAAGTAATTTTTTAGCTAATTGGCTTTACAAATGCAAAATCTCACTACAGGTACAAAACTCCTAGTAATACAACATTAATAGTGAGAGCCATCTTGCTTAAATCTGCTTTGCAAAAATTAGACATCTATGTAAACAAGTTGCATGTGGTCTGCTAATATTGAATGGAGCCTCAGGCACCCTCGAACTACAAATGAAATAAACATTTGGATCACTTTCTGGAGATTGCAAAGTAGAATATCTAAAGTGGTATGAATTGCTCTCTGGAAGCACCAGCCTTCCCTCACTGTAGATGGGGAGATCTTAGGTAAGAGCGGGTTAGGGGCAGTACAAATAAAAAGTACTTTACTTCATTTTCTGTCTTGGCTGGGATAAGCTGAAGGCCATTTTGTCTACTTTTCTCTCTTACAAGGAAAGGCTGAGAGACCTGGGTCTGTTCAGCCTGGAGAAAGCTGAGAGTGGCTCTTATCAATGCTTATAAATAGCTAAAGGGTGGGTGTCAAGAGGATGGGGCCAGACTGTTTTCAGTGGTGCCCAGTGACAGGACAAGGGGCAATGGACAGAAACTAGAACACAGGAAGTTCCACCTAAACATAAGGTAAAACTTCTTTCCTTTGAGGGTGACGGAGCACTGGAACAGGCTGCCCAGAGAGGTTGTGGAGTGTCCTTCTCTAGAGACTTTCAAAATCTGCCTGGACACAATCCCATGTAAACTGTTCTAGCTGAACCTGCTTCAGCAGAGGAGTTGGACTAAACCCCCAGAAGTCCCTTCCAAACCCTACCATTCTTTGATTGTCTGATACTTTAAGCATGATATGGTGGCTGTTCGAGCACAAGAAGATCACTAAAACATTAAGAAGCAGTGCCTTTGAATGTATCTATACAAAATCTACTAATTTAAAACTTTTCATATGCGTGGTTCTCAACACAGTCACATAAGGAGCTGATTTGAACCAAGAATTTGGACAAATATGAAGAATAGAAAATGGTGTCTGATATTAATCTGTTTTGTTGCATCCAGGATTGTGAATGAGTGCCCGGATGGCACAGAAACATATCAAGACTGATATTTTGAGAGTTTACATCAGTTAAGGACACGTCATAACATATTGATACATGTACAAGAACTATTAGTAAAAAGCTCAGGGAGAAGTCTGTGAGCAGTGATTGACCAAATAATGACAGCTTTTCTGCAAGTGAAATTTGAGTGCAAATCTGGATTATTCTAACAAACAGCTGAATGGTGGCTTTTCCTCAGTCCTGCAAGGACACATGCATACAGACATATGTCAGTTTCTCCTAACTTTGCCCACACTATTGGTGTGTGAAGAAATGCATCTAGTTTTCAATTGGGTAGACTAATAAAATAAAGGAGTGTATTAATTCTAATACACTTTCATCAATGCTTAGCCATTCTGGTTATTTACTGTATTCATTCTAGCCTGATCTTCCACAGATTAACCTTTCTTATAACACTGTCACACCTCACCAACTGTGATTTAGCAAGTACAAAATTTATCACTTTATAAGAATGTCCATGTTAACCACAGTGGGAGATTTTACTGGCAGTAAAATCTGCTTTTACTCTTAGGGATAATAAAGGCTGTATCCAAGTGAACTGATAAAGTTTAAGGTCTCTTATAATGAGAATGACCTTAGAAAGAACAGAACTTTTTATTAGCAAATGATTAGTATGTGTTGTGGTGGTCCTGAGACATTCTGTGAGAATAAAGACCCTTATTGGCCAGATATTCTTATTAATAAAAATATAGACAATATCCCTAGAAGTTGTATAAAAGTAGTCTTCTTTAGCCCACATTGCACTTATAGACACAAATAAAGCTCTAGATACGGTCCCTACTGTCCTATCATTGCATTTGTCTTTCCTACCAATGCAATGTCTACCATTGCATTATCACCTTCTACAGAGGTGATAATTTCTCTATTTTCTTAACTCTTTTTCAAGCACAGAATAAAGCTGAACAGTTGCAGAGCTTCCAGCTCTAATCTTGTCTTTATTACCTGAATCTATTTTGGATTGTTACATGCAACATTCCTCCTTTGGGAAGAAGGATGCCTTACACAGTACTACCTAGCACAGTATGCTGAGAGGGTCACTTTTCTAAGTGGACTACGAGTCAACTGCTTCTGTTTCCTTCATTCCTTACAAAGTGTTGATGTATCAGTTCATTCTTTCTTACATTTATCCCTGTGACTATAAATCTCAGGCAATAATATGCAGTACAAATAGTGTCAAAACCCAGCATTAAATACCTGATGACTTTATAGCAGTCAGAGATTTCTTACCACAAGTCTATGGTAAGTTCTGATTGTTAGTGAAAGTCTGGGGCTGTTAAAAGTGAACATATAGATAAGGTCACAACCTTGTCGTTTGTAGCTCCTGTTCTAAAATCAATTCTCCAAGAGAATGGCACTATTAATTACCCTTTCCAAATGCATTTTACCTTTGCAAAGCTACATTCTAAAGAAATTGATGTTGAATATGGATAAGATCCTGACTACAAGAATCAGAACATTTACAACTTTTAAAGTTAATTTTTCTCTAAGAAAAATCTTTCATACAACTCTAAAATATTTTAATCATTGAATGACTTCTCCCATAAACTAAGAAAAGCAAGTAGAAAGGAAAAATACGACTCTTATTACTTCAGGTTATAAATCTCTAGGAGGGACTTTGATGCTAATGTGATAGGAACATAACTGTAGATGAATAAATGGAAGAAAGCCCTCTAAAATCAAATATACACTCAAGAGTGTTGTTATTATTATTTTTTTCTCTTTTTCAATCACATTCACTGTTCTTTAAAACAGCACTAACATTTCCTGACCAACACGGAGAACTGTAGTTTATTTTTACTTCATTCTAAGCAAAATTTTACTTCAGAGATAAATAAACTTGCTTTATTCTTGACAGTAGCTCCAAGGAAAATTCATAGGAGGGAAGGAAAGAAAAAAAGTAACATGATATGTCAGACTTGTAGCTTGGGGAAAATTTCACTGTAAATGTTCTAAAATTAACAATCAGAGTATCACCCTTGGGAAGGGTGTTAGAGAAAATAATCTGAGAAAAGCTCTCTTGGGAGACTTTTGTAAGTTCCCTACTGGCTGTTTTCTCAAATTCTTTTCATAGAAACATGCTTCAAAGTACATCAGGAGGATCAATTTTCAGTAGTATTAGTGATGAGCTGACTCATATTACTTTGAACTCAGAGTCATTGGACTTACAGAGACAACCAGTTCAATGCCCTAGTGAAACCACAGTAACAAGATCTGTGATGATCCAGCATAGGATCCCAGAAATCACTAAGAGTTCACACACACATATACAAAATTCAATTTTTCCTGCCTATAAATTTTTCGAAATAGAACAAATAAACTTTTTTTTTTTAACTTTTTTTTTTTTTTAATATAATAAACACATTGGTTGGGTCATCTGCTGCATCATCACCAACATCCGTAATCTTCAAACCAGACAGATGACTTAATAGCAGACAATTTGCTTTGATGCAATACATGCATTCTTCATTTTTCCATAGGGAATTACTGCATCTGAGCTTAATGTGATAAAAGTTCAAAATTTGCAGCTGGTGAAACCTGCATGGACAGTTTTCACCAAGATGAGCTCATTACGTGATCTGTCCAACAACCACATTTTTAGTGTTACTTGAACGCCCTGATAAATCTCACAATGGAAGTTGTTTGAAATGCATGATGTAAAGCTTAGAATAGTGAAATATCCAGTAGAAAAGTTCCTCAGCTGAAGAGATTTGCCTATAGAAGTTTATTTTAAAGCAATGACGTGCTTGGCCATTGTTTTATAAAAGCTTCCTCTCTGAAATATCTGCCAGGTTCACAGTAACATCCCCTTGGCTATTATTTTCACTTTCAGAAAAGTAATATATCAAAGGTTGCAGTAACTTGATAAGTGAAACAAGAATGCTATATAAGATTTTACTGCCAACAGGTTTTTTTAATTGAATCTTGTTGCAATTTGAAAGAACCAAAAGGCAGCAAAAGTGACAATTTGCTCTCAGAGGTGGTTTATCTCCTCCGAGAGGTAAACAAAAGTAACTAAAGTATTCAAGCTGGGAATGAATGGAGGTCTTAACACACTACTTACGGCTGTGGGCAAAGAAGAAGCAGGCTTGAATAGGGGGAAACAAAAATTAATTTTATTCAAAAACAATGAGAACCACAAATAATCACTTAAATCTGGGTAGGACAGAAAGAAAGAGAGAACAGTGATCTTAAATACATAAATACATATATCTTCCCTCCATTCCACCCCCTCACTTACTATGCACCCTCACACATGGTCCACGCTGGAGTAGGCGGGGGGTGGGGGTTGGGCGGTGGGGAAAGGCGCAGTCCTTTTAACCTCTCACATTAAGTTCCGAGTTGATTTATTTTAGGACAAATTTCCTTTGCATGTGGGGAGGGGATGTGCATCCCTTGAGCTGATGACTCCAGCGCTGCGCTAGGCCCGTCTGCAAAAACTTAAGAGTCACCAGGTTTCCAGGGGTTGTTCTGGGTCTCTCTCTGCATTCCAGCTGTCGCTTCATTCTCAGCATTTTGACCCTTTTTTTCTCCTTCCTCGACAGCAGTTACTCTCAGTGCAGAGTTGGGGGGAACTCCAGGTTTCCTGCTTCCTGGTGCCTCTTCTTTCCACCCCCGCCAGTAACCAGCAAAGTAAAAAGTCTACCTGCCATTTGGAAGATCTTTGCTGTCCCAGAGTAGTGAAGAAAAGTTCTTGTTGCCAAGGTGACTGCTTCAGTAGTTCTCTCTTTCTGAACCAAAAAATGTGCACCCAAAAAGAAAAAGAAAGTAGTCGTCTCTTTTTATAGTATTATTCAAAAAGGTGTTGATTGACATGGCTTGGCTCCAGGGGCAGGCATGAAATTGGAACTGGGGGCTGCGTTTCATAACACCGGTACCCCTTCCTCCACTCGTGCCATAACAAAGGCAACAAAACCTCCTTTCATGCCCAAACAAGGGGAAGGGGATAGAGCCCCACTCCTTCCCCTGGAGCCAAAAACCTAAACCACAACATTCCACCAGTCACCTCTGCGAATAACCTATAAAAGGCATAATTAAAACAAGACAGAATCCACCCCTCCTGCTTTCACAACTAGGACAAAAGTTTTCATTAAAGTATCCAAGTTTGATCCATTCTTTGTCTGCTGCCTCCATTGTTCCCTGCCACAACAAGGGACACCAAAATTGTCACCGTTTTTAAAGAAACAATGACCAACCAAAAACTCCACAACCAGTGAGATTCACTGACATACATGGGAGGAATACACTAATTGACTGCTTGATGTGTCCATCACAAACAAATCAACCCTGTTTATCTTAAACCAGGACAAATCCAATTAATGTTATAGTCATGCCTAGTCAAAAGATGCAAGAGAAGCAAGGATTATGGGGGGAGACAACTAAAACAGTATTAGTTGATATAAGACACAAAATTTCCTTGCAAATTCTGCCTTTTTCAGGTGGCCTGTGATGTGGTGTTCATGCGCAGGAGTATACAGATCTAAAGGTTCATACAAATTTTTCTCAAACACTTCTTTTAACATCAACTATGGCATTGTGAGAAATAGAAGCAAAAAAACCCCACACCAAAAACATTGTCACCAGAGGATGCTATTTTGCATTATGTCTTAAAGTATCTTTTTTTTCTCCCCTTTTTTTTTCATACAGACTATGTTTACAGATCAGTACATGAAGAAATTAATATTATATTACTGTTTTCTGAGATGGATTCCTTAGCAAGGTTATGGCAAGCTCTAAAGAGGCCTGGTCTCTGTCTCAATTACTGTAAATAGAATTAATTCTTGAGGTAGGGAAATAAACTGAGAATTTCAGTAGAAAGAAAAAAAACTTTGGAAAACCATATAGCTGTGTGTTAAGTTGAAGTTGGGTGGCTGCCAGATGCCCAACCAGCCACTCTCTCACTCCTTCTTCTTAACAGGATAGGGGGAGAAAATAAGATGAAAAAACTCAGGAGTCTAAGTATACACAGGGAGATCACTGGCAAACAGACTAACAGACTTGGAGAAAATTAAATTTATTGCTAATTTAAAATAGAATACAGTGGTGAAAAACAAAGATAAAAAATAAAACACACACACACACATCTCTTCCTGCACTCCTTTGTTCCCAACTCCTCCTCCTCCTTCTCCCTCCCCGCTTTCTCAGGTGGTGCAGGGGTAATGGGTGATGGGGTGTTGTAGTCATTCATTCTATAACCTGATGACGGTATTTCATGTATACATTAATTTATGAGGCAACATTTATTTTTTTGACTTGTGTGTTAAAGCAATAGAGATTATGTATAGATAGATACGTAAAATAAGAAAAGAAACCACAAAAAAATTAGAGCAGTTATGTTGGAAAGAAATAAAAAGATCTGAACATTCAAAATTTTATTAACATCACACTAACTTGCAAATCAAATAGATTTCCTTTTTCATGGTACTGTTAGTAGGGGCAAGATTTTGTCTGGTTCTTGTATTTCTTGAGAAAGAATCATTTCAGTTGAACAAAATAATGTTTGTCTTTTTTAGACTGTGAATAATCCTGCTAAAAAGGGTAGGATTGGCTTCCACTAAATTGGAACTTATGATCCATAAGTTTTCCTGTTAGAGAGTGAAGTACGATAATGACTGAAAATTTATTTGGCACCATAGATGAATTTTCCCAATAAATTTTTAAAGCTTTAAGAAATCATATTGTAATGATATGTATATTTAAAATGAATCAGTGCACTTTCTCATTTATTTCTTTGAAATTAAAAAGGTTCTGCAAAAGTTTGTAACATTAATATTTCTCAGGAAGATCATGCCAGAGTAACGTTAAGGTAAGGGTCATGTATTTCACAGGAAACATCTCTAATAATAATCCTGAAGGTGTTTAAATTATCTAGTTTTCCTTGCTTTTCCTTTTTGCCTTTCCAAGCTGGCATATGAGCATCGATTAAATGAATGAATGATAAGGTCCATGTCTGATCGATTTTTCACTTTTTTAATTTAGAAGGTAAAACTTGCTATCACATTTGAAGTTGAGAATTATGGTTGAGATAATAGAGTTCTGATTCCAGTGGAAATTAAAAAGGAAAAAGTTGCCTTGCAAATGTCAAGGCACCTTGTGGTCCAAGATGATTAAAACTAAACTGTTTGCTATATGAATCCCGAGGTGCTGCTATATCTCAGCTTCCATGACATTTAGCCAGTGACTTTTCATAGCTTGTTAATAATGTATAGCAATCCCAGTGTAAATTTGCAGTGACAGAGCTGGCTTGTTAAAATAGAGCAGTTAACTAGATTTATTTTGGACAGAAAATGCAAATTTGAAAAAAAAAATCATGACTAATGTCAAAAGATATTGCACATTTACAAGAGTATTTAAGCCAAGACAGTTGGTCAGGAGAGGTTCTTTTCACATTGATCTATTATTCTGCCAAAGTTCTAATTATCTAACCAAGAGGTATTAAGAAAACATTACCCCATTCATTAAGGTTAACACTCATGAAGAAAAATTGATGTCCCAAACAAATTTCATAGGATGGACTGGTCCATAATGTTCATTGATTTTACTGTGTTGAATGAGTCTCACAGGCAGGTAAAGGTTGCAGCATAAATGCTCTCTTATAAGTACAATTGATGTTAATCATTGCTCCCAGATAAACCTAATAAACTTCCGTGTTGTAGAAAACATGTCTTTTCTGAACCTTATATCTCACAGATATACAAATTATTCATAAGCTGTAAAAGGTCACAAGACAGACAAAGAAAGAGAGGGAGAGATGAGGAAAAGGGTACAGATAAAAAATAGACTCACAAAATGAGTTACAAAAAGTCGCAAAGAGCGATAAGTTACAACAGGATATGAATTGTAGCAAAAAATTTGGTTGACATTTGGGTTCTTGAGGATTTTTTCTGAGGCTGAAAGTTTACTCACATAGAATAAATTTTACTATAACTGCAGCTATAATTGTCATAGATCAAACTCCTTCATTTAATTTGCTTAATAAGTCATTCATCAATCACTTTGGAATTGTTTTAAATGTAGTTTTTGATGTAGTAGAAATGCATGCATGCCAGTAGCCCTTAGAATGCAGAATAACAAGAAGTTTCCATAAAGTAAAACTTTGACAGCACTTATCACTGCTGCTTTTTACAGGAGTTTTACATAGAACATCTTGGGCTTTCATTGAAAACTTCATCTATGAGTCAAAGTCTCTTACTGATTTACTCATTCTTTATTTGGAAATGTGTCAGCAAAAAATCTAAATCTTTTGGCAACACCAAAATTGTTATTACGAAGTTCTAATTAGGCTTGAGTCGTGGTTTAAGGCCCAGCTGGCAAGTAAGAACCATACGGCTGCACAGTCAATCCTTTCTGCCCCCCAGTGGGATGGGAAGAAGAATAAGAAGAAAAAGGTAGAACCCCATGGGTTGAGATAAGGAGAGTTTACTTGAACAACACAAAGAAAGAAGAAACAACAGCAATAACAATAATACTAATGAAATAGTATATAAAGCAAGTGATATACAACGCAACAGATGACCATCTGGAAAATGCGAGCCCTTTTCCTGGCCAGCTCCCCACCTTATGACATCACTATGGTATCGAACGTCCCATTGGCTGGTCTGGCTATCCTGGCTGTGACTCCTCCCAGCTTCTTGCGAAAATTAACCCTGTTCTAGCTGAACCCAGGACAGCTTGATTAACTCCATTTCAGCATAAAATATTTGAACAAGTCTGTGAAGTTCCTTTATCACTTCTCTGCTGAATTTTTCTAATACTGGTACAAATATGGAATTTCTAATTTGTGTAGCAATAGTATATTTTTATTTGTTAAAAAAAAAGACTACTTACATACTTTTTATATAACAAGTTTATAAAAGAGCTTAGCTTCTTACTTAGCATAATTTTCAGGAGCAGAACTATTGTGGAGAGGTTTCAGATTTTACAGTTAATGTTTTTATTGATAATCATTAATATAGGAGACTATAGACAGTTGAGTTTATGCTGAAGTGTGAGAAACAGAGGAAATAAGCAGACATTCAGATAGGTCTTTCCTCAGGTGTGTTCCTATTCATTAATAGATTCCTCTGTTGCTCCTTTAGTTTTAATCTCTAAAAACCCCCTGTTGCTTTGATGTGGAAACGTTGTTCTTAGGTTCAATCTGACAAGCTCTGGACTAATGGAAAAATAACTACTTCATTCTCCCAGTGTAAGTTCAGTGAATTTGTAACAAGAACTGTGTGTTTCTGCCTTATTGATTGATAAATCATTATGTCTAATTTAATTTAAAAAAAAAAATTAAGTTATCCATATTTTTTATATTGGGTAGTTTTCCTTTCTCCTTTTGCTGTTTTAATTTTTTTTTATTTGATATGAAGAAGAGCAAGAGTACAGACCTGGGATCAGTGTCATATGTGCAGCAGCTGCTGCATTAGGTTGTTAAATGTAATATATAAAGGGGATGGGGGTCACTGTCAGTCTCAGTCCAATCCATGTTACTTCTGCCTCTCTTTCCTCTTCAAGGGAAACACTCCTTACAGTCCACCCCTGTGACAATGAGGCATCCCTCCCACAGGAGACAGTCCTCCATGAACTCCTCCAGCTAGCGTGGGGGATCTTGCATGGGGGGTCTTCCGTGGGCAGCTATTCTCCCAGCAACAAACTTCCCCAGAGTGGTTCTCCCTCAGAGCCATGGTCTTCTTTGGGAGTGGCCTTCTGCTCTAGCACGGGCTTCTCCAAGGGTTGCAGATAGACCGTTTCTCCACTGGTGATCTCTGAGGACTGCAAGAGCTCAGCCTGCCATTTCGTCATTGACCAAAGGGAAATGGCTGCTGTGGAATGCCTCCCTGACCCCTTCCTCACTAACCTGGGTGGTTGCATGGTTGTCTGTCCCTCTGTCCTACCCCTTACCAAACCAAGAGAGCTCCCAAAACAAAAGCCCTTGCCAAACAGGGTTGTCCTCTTAAATATGATTATTTCCAGAGGAGCAGATTGGCTCAGCCTTGGCCAGTGGCAGGGCTGGTTTGGAGCCGGGGCGAGCTTTTCACAGAGATTCTTACAGAGGCCATGCCAGCAGTCCTTCACCCACTACCAAAATCCTGCCAGCCACAAACCCAACACACCTGGCTGTTTTTGCAAGAAGGCCTCCAACACATAACTATTCCCTCGACGGTTACTGAACCAAAGTATCACAACCGTGTGAGGCAGGAACAAAGATTAGCTTCCATCAGCCCATAGTGAAACATAATGAAAACCATAGTGTCAAGGACTGGCCACTAAAAGAATGACAGACGCTCTCTATTAACCTTTCTCCCTTCCCAAAGGGGAAGAGAAAAGAAATAAGGGAGAGAGACTTTTGGACTGGAAAATAAAAACTAAAACAACTTTAATGAAACCATTACAATAAAAATAAAATACAATAAAATTAATAAGAAATTAATGAAATATATACAAACCCATTATTGCACTCCTCCAGAGTCCAGGCTGGACTCAGTGGCAGATGTGAACTGGATTCAGGAGCTGGATTCAGAAACTAGATTCAGGAACTGAATATATAATGGGGATGACCATACATGGAGTGGAATGGAATGGAATGGAATGGAATGGAATGGAATGGAATGGAATGGAATGGAATGGAATGGAATACTCTGCTGGTCAGTTTAAGGTCACCTGTCCTGTTCGCTCCTCCCCACAGGTGTGACCTTTTTACTTACTTATGACCCTTTTACTTACGTCACTCCAATGCAGCACGCAAGATTAGCAGGGATGTTGGTTTCTATAGGAGTAAGTATAAGCAAGAAACTTTTTGCATACCATCCCTTAGTATTGACTATAGACATCAAGCACTCTCACTTCTAGACACTTTTGAAAGAATATGCTGTTAACTTCAGGAAGTGCAGTTACTTAGAAGAGACTTAACTGAAAAGAAAAAACACTGAACAGAGAATAGGTTCTGTTCTAGCTCAAACTAGGACACCATAGTGAAAATCATTTTAGTAAAGCCAGAATGCTGTATCTAACAAAATAAATCTTCCCAACTGTATTTTGTTTCGGTTGCAAGGTTTTGTTAGAGGGGAAGCTACAGGTTTCTGTGAGGAGATGACAGAAGCATTCCCCTTGTCTGATAGATCCAATGCCAACCAACTCCAAGATGGACCCACCACTGGCCAAGGCTGAGCCAAACAGCAAGGTTCTTACCCCCTTTTTGATAAAATGTTTAAGTGGGGGAAAAATCCTGCTGTGGAACAGCAGCAGGAGACAGGAATGAGAATATGTGAAAGAAACAACTATGCAGACACCACACCAACATAACCCTTCTGTTCAGTACCCAGGCAGCAGAGATTACTGACTACTTTCCAATGACTGAATCTTCCCAGATATCTGCAACTACTTGTGATTTCAAGTATGAGTGAAAGTTACAACCTTTGAATTGTTTTGCCAACTAGCTCTATGAGCAAAACAATCTTCGGTGACATCAAAGCATAACGTGACAATCTCTGTTATCTCAGCACTTTGGGGGATGGTGACAGTGATTCCATGATTATATCATGGAATTGTCTAGTGATAACTAATGAACTTCTTAAACTGGGCATGCCACTGGAAGCCAAATTTCAAAACTCAACTGTGATAGGAGCATGTCTTCTTTAGAAGAGTAGGGCTGGAAGTATCTCTGCGTTATCACTTCCAACACACTCCAGAGATGTAGGGGTATAGTCAAGGAAGAGGAAGCCTAAGGTGAACTAGCACTAGTTACTGGAAAGACTGGAGACTGACACTAAGGATGAGGAAATAAGTCTTCTACAAGCACAGACAGTCTTTGTCCCAGATCTGTTGCTTTTTAAACTTTAAGATGAAAAGGGTATAAACATAGTCATGGCCCTAATGCAGTATCATTAGGACACTAGCACTTCCTGCCCCCATATGAGCATGGCAACTTCATCACTCAAAGAGCAGGGCCTGACAACTTTACTCTTTCTTTTTCTTGATAGCTTTTTCCTTTTGTCCCAGAAATACGATTTTAAACCCCACATTTTACTTTTGAAACTTCACTTCCCTTTTTTGTTTCTTGAATGAGTCTCTTGTGTTCTAAGACCACTGGTATTTGGGTCTGTGTTCAGCCTCTCTTTCCCTACCTGAAGTGTTCCCAGCCTCTTGTTCTGATAGTATTCCTGCTCTCTCTCAAATGTTCCATCTGATCTCTCTTAAGAAATTTACATATTCGGTAAAATAATTATTGATGAGCAAACTCATCTCATACTTATTATCTATCTTTTCTGTGTTAATAACAGCCAATAGCCCAGAAGGCAAGCATAAAGAGGAAGCACCTTTAAAATGATTAGTGGACTTTGCTCCTGATTTAGGAATTTTGTCTTGGAAGTGCCTAAGATGTTATACTTACACTGCAGGATCATGTTGACTGACAGGTTTCCTAGATGGCTTGGAATTAATTTAGATAGAAGGACTCACCAGATGAATGGTGAAACTAGCTACTGTTTCTAAACCTGTGTGTATACTTAAGAGACAGTTTAGACAATTAAGAGGCATGTATATCTCTTCCTTTCACTTCTGTTCTTCATTGTGCCACTTAATATACATGCTATTGAAACAGTGTTTGTCATAACAAGGGCAAATGCCCATTAGCTTTGTACTGGACCTTAAAGGTCATCTTAATAAAATTCTGCATTTATTGTAAATGAGAGTTTCCATTCCAGCTGAGGTGAAAGGGAAGTGAGGAAAGATTGCAGAATTGAAAGTTTGCAAGAATAAATTCATCACACTTTGTGGTTAGTGTCAAATGCAGGTTGAAAACTGCGAAGAACTGGCTCCTGTAGATATGTAGGAGATTTAACAGTGACTAGTTGGCCATGTTCTTCTGGAAGAAGGCAATGACCTGTCATCTTCTACACCACACTAATCCTCAACTAGGTATTTTGCTGAGATGATTATTCCCATCTCTGTTCTTTACTGCAGTGTAAAAATGACAGCCACCTGATTCAAACCCATCCAAATCAATAGAATCTTTTCAGTCTTTTGTTCAGCTATAGCACTGGCATATGCCCAAATTAATATGCTCACTGCTGAAATGATTGATATAAACATGTAATAGAAAAAAAGGACTTTATTTGCACCACGTTATACCAGCATTTTATATGAGAGAAAAAGCTTTAGAGAATGATAGAAAAGAGAGAGATTTTTTCCATCATCCCTATGAACTGGTCATAATTAAATTGTGAATGAGTTATTCTTACAGCAAATGAGCAGTATTTTTTTGCTGCCTCTCCGTACTGAACTATTGATCTTATGTTGATACCTTTGTAAGTTTAAAAGCTCAGCTTTCACAGTTAATTAACTTTCTTTATTAGATAAGCTCTAAGAGTTATTTGCTGCTAAACCTAGATATGCATTTACTTTCAAAGGTATAAAGTGTTCTATATTAAATGGTAATCAATGTACAAGATTTGCAATGGTCATACCTTGATGTGAAAGCTATATAAAAGCCCCTGTTTTTCATTTACAGAACGGTCATATCCCAAGCACCTCATACAAATGTGTTCAAAGTATGTAAGTTAAGCTTAATGCCATTTACAGCACAAGAACTCTTTTCCATATCTATTTACACTTCCTAATGTCAGCTGTGTTTAAATTCTATTTGTTTTGTCCCTTATAATGTTCTAAAAGAAATGACAGAAGGAAGGTAAGTGTGTGGAGAGGCAGAACAGAAATACAAATTTATAAAAATAAGAGTAAGAAAGAAGGAAGGTGAGAGCGAACAAAAACTTAAGAAATTATTGAAGAGCTTGTCATATCCCAGGAAGTATTAACTTCATAAAAACTCTTAATAATGGATAAAATTTATTGCACCTTTGGGAAATTCGTGAAAGCTGCTGATACTAAAGCATTGTTTTATGACTTGCAAACACTAGGAACATGCTTGCTGCTAGTTCTTTCGTAATGACTCAGAATCATTTAGTTAACAGAGTACCTGCCTCTGCAGTGATGAAGCATCATTTATATCTAATGCTCTCTGAACACAAACAAACTGAACACTGTGGTATTGTAGTATTTACAAAAAAATAACATGCATCAGTTTGTTAAATACTTGCATATTCTTAAATATTCTGTCTGACTTGGGAAAAGGGTAACATCTGCAAATTCATGTATGTGCGTCTTGACTTACTGGATAGCTAAGTGCTTTCATAGGTTTATGTTTTCCACCTAAATTTCAATTTGAAGGCAAAGTCATATTTTTTAAAAAAATTTCTTTTTTGATGGTGTCATCATCACTCTATATGGTATTATATACTTAATAGATATTCAGAAAGCTTCTGGTACAAAATTAATTATTTTACCAAACATTTATACATATACATATACGTATACATATATCTATTTTTTCTATCTCAGTGCCTCTAGAGTTAGGCCCATGGCTATATAGTTGTGTCTCTGAAGTCTCAAGGCTTTGCAGAGTCTTGAATCTCTGAAGTCTCAATCCTTGCTGAGTAGAAAATCATCCAAAGCTCATCCAGGCTGTATCCTGCGATACGAAGCTAATTCCATTATATTGATTCTCTCCGCTGGAGTTCTATCAACCAGCTCCAGTAGTCAGTCTTGCTCCAACTTGTTTTGATGACAGTAACTCTGTAAACTGCCCTTCTTTACTGGTTTCTACTCTTCAGCAAGTATACACATCCCATATAAAATTGTGCCCACATGAAGCTGCCAACAGGAGAGTTCTTAAAAAAACCTTTAAGCTTTTCTTTAATATTTGAAATATACTGACTAAAAATTCAACGCCCACTCACATTAGATACATATAAGTATAGTTATTGTGTCCAGAATTTTTACACAATAAATGTGTAGTTCTTCCAGTTTAGGTTGTAATAACCTTTTTTTTTTAAGTGAAATGCCTATAAACAAGCACACCAAAGCATAAAGTTCAAATTAAATTGTTTTTAAACTGTGCTATTATTCGTTGTGTCTAGTTCCCTTTTTTCCTAATAGAATATTCTTTCTAATATTTTATCAGTGTTCACCCTTCTGGTTCTCCTTCCCATATCCAAGAGAAGTCAATTTCTTCAATTATTTGAATTTTCAGTCAACAGAATCATCCTCTGCACCCCTTATTCCAGGAATAAGGAATCCTAAGGTTATTACAGTTAGGTATGTGAAGTTAGGTAGGATGAATCTGATTCTAAATATGAGGCTTTGATGTTTGCCAATAGGATGAAAGGCCAAACTACCTTCTCAGTAGATTTTGCATAATGTTTTGCGGCCAAAGAGCTATACATGTGCTCACTTAGCAAGCCTTATCCATGTTTTTTCTCTTTACACATTATATATTTAAAAAACAATAGTGTGTACTTCAGTTTGTGCATTTTTCAAGCATCATGCCGTTGCTGTTATGTGTAGTTGATGTAGACGTTTGCCAATCTGTTCTGCTGTCATGGTCTCGGTAGATTCCAAATTCCCATTACCCAGAGTGCATTCAATATAAAATGAAACAAACTTGTTCTAATAGTCAAAGCAGAAATAAATCAAAACATAATTACTGATATATAGTGTAATGATCCTTTAGGAAACGTTACACATACCTCTTCCACGGTCCATCCTCTTTCTCTTTTGCTTCAGAATCTGGGAAGTTAAGGTAGACACTGCAGATACTTCATTCTAATGATGTGTTTTGTATTCACACAGTGTAACACCTTGAGGAGTAGGTGACATGACTATTCTAATTTACTCAAATGTGATTTGTTAGTATACTCATCTTCCTCTAAGTGGGGCATAAAATTTTATGGTCTTCATTAGAACCAAGAAAACATACAAGATGTGCACCACCTGGTTGCTAACAGGAGATTTTGCGTACATTGTCTCATGAGAAATATATCCATGTACAATACATCTCAAATGAGTAAATGTTGTAAATACCACTATGGGGCCCTATTTTACAGAATGTATTTGAGTATATCTGTAAAGCTGTGCATACGTATACAAGGATGCATCTCAATAACGAGATAAGTAAAATTTTCAGGCTTCATTAGAAGTCTTGTGATTCTATTTGGGTCTCTGTTGAAATCATATAGAACTATTTTAGTATTAATGATCACATAGAATCTACGACCAGAATAATACAGAAGAGTTTTTTCAAGATGACTAATATTTGTTAACTAGAATAATGAAAATATAGTCCATGAAGGTTAGCTTTTATGCTGTAATTACATTTAATGGTGCAACAAGTCTCAATAAGCAGTTTTCCAAACATAGACTGCAGTAAACTTAGCTAAATAAACTAATTTAGTAGACAGTCTCCCAAGAGTATATTAAGAAAGGTTTGTACTCACCTTGATAGGACCTGTAAACTGTAACAAGATTCTTATGTTTCATTATGATCCAGATGTGAAATTTGTGGATGGCTTTTGCCGTCATAAATCCCCTAAAATATCACCATGGATTACCGTGTGAAACTTGGACCAGTTCCAGTAAAATACTCCTTAAAACAGAATGTATGAGATTTTTTTCTTGTTAATGCACATACTTTGTACAAATTGTTTCCACACAAAATATATTTTATATTATTGTTATGCATAGTATAACACTTTGGAATGTTGTTTGCTTCAGGTGTCTTGCTGGATTTTCTGGACAATTTTGTGAAATAGAAGTTAATGAGTGTAATTCATCACCTTGTCTTCATGGCTCAACCTGTGAAGATCATATCAATGGATACACTTGTAAATGTCAACAAGGTAACTGACATCTGACAGAACAATCTTAAACAATGATTTTAGTTTTGAATTATCAGTGTTACTACTGAGAAAATCTGTAGATTATATCAAGCTCTTTATTTGTTTATAACCTATAAAGTACAAAAAGATTAACTATCTCTTTGACTTACTTTTTGTATGAAATCTAAAGAGAATTAACTAGTCTAATAAGAAATTTAGAAAGAAAACTAAAACCAGCTCATTAAGTCAGCTGGGTTTATTATGTATGATCTTTACTAGAGTAACTACAGAACAAGCAGTCAAGTAGGCACTGTATATAAGGTAATTTATCTAGCTACAGAATAAGATTGTCTGAAATTTTGATCATTTTAACTAACATTTATTATTATTGTTATTAATGTTGTTGTTGTCAAACATACCCATGCTTAGATTTGCTGGCTGGGATGAAATTATGTAAACAATTATAAATAGACTGAAAAAAACCACTTTCTAAAAAAAGTGGAAGCTGTTTTCTTATGCTGACATAGATAAATTTAAACAGGTCTTCTAACTTAGGAAAGTATAAGGGGCTTAGCATTTATACAAAAGCAAAGGTCACAATCAGCCTGCAGTCATGCAATCACAAATTTAATCAGTTCAGGATTACTCATTGTCTCCTGTCATGACTATTAACAAAGAGCCTTTTGTCAATGTAAGTAGGGTATAAATAGCTGCCTTGAAGTATACTGCTCCACAATTCAGATACTCTGAATTTAAGAACTATACTAGCACCTACCTCCCGAAAACTTTAATTTTTCAGTTTATTGTTTCCTATTGTATGGATCTGCACTGCTCAATACTTTCTTTGATGGTACAGTTGCAATATTTCTTAGTAATTAGTTTAGAGATTATTTAAATATATTTGAAGATAAATATTCTATTCAGCTACGATATCTTCATACATCAGTTATGCTTATTCTTGTTGTACTGAGGTATGTTTACCTTGTGGATTTTGATTTACAAGCAATAAGATCTTGCTAAACTCTCCTGAAGTCAAGTGACCACATAAGTATTACACAAAACTTTTCTGCAGTTTTTCTAACAAGCTGTTCATATAATTTTTACATAGATTTGTAGGCATCCTTGTTCTTCATTAAAAAGAAAACATATAATGATTTGAATATTAATAAAATTGGAATTTATTTTACCTATTTTTTACATTCTGAAGAGTCCCTAGTGCAGTTTACAAAACTATATGTAAGAGATTTAAAAAAAATAGAAAGTATGCAAGATCTCAAAGCAAGAGTGTACGTGTTTGTATGTGCGCATAATGAGAGTCAATATGGACAGTGTATTCATTTGTTTAATCAGTACTGAAGAATGAATCGCCAATATGAAAGACTTGTATGGCAGTATCTTTGGCTTACTAGAGCCTAATTAATTACAGGACTAACTTGTTCACAGATCAATATATTTGTAGCAACATTTTTTTATGTCTAAGAGATACTCAGTAACCCATATACTCCTGATGCATGAACCACTGAGTGAAAGATTTCTGGACTTTGCCATTCAGAGAGTTAGAATTCATGATTGTAAAGGTCCCTTCTGATCTTAAAAGCCTGGGTCATGATCTGTCTTCAGCACTATATATCTTTTTTTCCTCTTCGCACAGTTACACAATGGAAATGCCATGTGAATAAAAGTGTATGTCCCCTGGTACTGCAATACAGATAACTTAAAAAACTAAAAGATATATATTTTTTATCATTACAATGCCTTACACACAACACATTGTCGAGTTCAAAATTTTCCTCCTTATTTTTAAAGCTAGCACTACTTTAAAAATATTTTAACATAGGCATTTAAATATCGCTTGCCAGTCAAGAACTGTGTGCCTCGACTATACCACCCAAGGAGACCCTCCGGTGTGCTCTTTGCAACCGGTCTTGCCTATCCCGCATTGGCCTTTTCAGCCATCAACGCACTTGCAATAAGCGTGGGCAAAGCCCTTCCCAAATCTTCGTCCGCGAAGCCAAGCCATGATGATGACATGGAAATGTTTGATATAGGGAGAAGAAGCTTCTCTGGGGCCTTGGAGCTCACTGCTGCTGCTAATGTGTTCTAAACACCTCTTAAGCCACCTGTAAGCTGCCTTTCACATTTCTTTTAATAATAGCATTCATTAGCAGGTGTGAAATTTCTCTAAGTTATTTCTCCACCAGGAAAAGACAGTGAAGGAACCACATGCATTAGGTGTACGCATCATGGTTACATATGTTGATTTTTTTAAATTAGTGTGGTACTTTCAAATGTTATTTGAGACTCTGAAACAGTGGAAGAGATGAGAAGGTTACAACTCAGAAAAGGAGTGAATTTGGAGAGGCAGGAGAACCTTTGGGAGGAATAGCTTTTTGGAAGGTTGTCCAACTGAAGAAAAAGATTTGAAGATAAAGAAAAGCTATCTTCCAGAGACAGAAAGTAAAAAAGACTGGAACAAATCTGCTTTTGTTGCAGGCTACTATTATTGACATATGATAAGTCTTGGATTTCTCTGTTAAGTAAGCTTCACTTATAGAAATATATGGAGATTGGATTGAGTTTTTTTGAATCTTTAGTGACAACTGTGGGAAGGAACTTTCCACAAGGGAGAAAGCCTGAGATATCTAGCAACATATCCACAGTTGTAATTTAATGAAATGGAAAAGGTATAGTGGCAAGACAGAAGTAGGAAGAAGGCAGACGATCGCAGCTTTCCGAAAAACCTCCAGAGAACAAAATGAAGCCTGTTGTGACAGCACGTGACAAGAGAAAAAGCAATTTATTTAGCTGTGACAAATCCATTCTGTAATGGATCATGAATTTTATCATCTATTGTCCCAGTATCAGGCCCTGTACCCTTAGAATAATAGATGCATGTTCAGGATCTGTGGCTGCAGCTGCAGGCTGTTCAGGTGCAGAAGCAGCACAGAGAGATGTAAACTGTGTCCTAACAGCATCTCAGACAGCTCAAAAGCAACAGCATCAGCCATTGGAACAAATAGCAGCCTCACAGCTGAAGTCTTTAGCTGGAGTAGGCTGCTTTCTACCAGGGCAGCTAAAGCAGGACTGAAATGTAACTGGTGGGTCCATTTGATGCATGCCTCGAGGCAAGCACAGGACAAGGGCAACTAGATTTGTACCAGCTGAAGGCTGCTGGGGTTTTGTTTGTTTGCTTAGAGATGGGAAAACTTAATTGGAGAAATAACAAATCTGAACTGGATAGTAGGAGTATCATGGCAGAAGGTCTGGTGCTCTTCAATAACGTGCCATATTTTACAAAATTCTGGGTTTGTATTTACCAAACAAACGGACTGCTTCCAGTTCAGCTTAGCCATCAGGGAGAAAGATCAAGACAGGCTCAAGTTATATGATCTAAAAATCAGCTTCCAGATCAGTTTTGGGGTTCTAATTTATGGGTGGGTGTACTTAGTTGTAAAGGAGATTTTATAAGAAATGTGTATTAACAAAAATTCCAGTAATATAACTATTGAAGTATAAGAAGATGGTATTCTGATGGTATTCAAACAGGAACATTTATTTGCTCGGAAATTGTCTTCCTCATAGATCTGGTACAGTAATTTGTCTCAGAGTTTCTCTTTTAAACTTTTCCCCTTTATTTTATTCTATGTAACAATATTCGTCTATCTATCTAAACGTCCAGTTTTCCTTCCCCAGTGTAGCAGCAATACACACATTTAATGAATGGAATAAAAAGGTCAAAAATTAAGATATGCAATTCCATACTCATTCAATTTAAATTTTGGAAAAAATATGGTTTTGGTTGCACTGTGAAGATCTGGACAACCGATCAAATCAGTTAGTTCAGTGATGAAAGAATATATTCAAGTTTTACTTGTTTGCTTACTTACATCTACATAGAAACAGAAGTCTGCAAATATTAACTTTCCTAATAGAAGTCCAGTAGAGTATAATTGTAAACTCCATACATTTTATTTCTTCTACTTTGAGAAATCACAGCCCAAAACAATTCGCACCCATCCTGTACTATGTATCTATACAGATGTGAGGATTGATTGTAGTTACCCATAGCTTTTTTTGATTTACACTCAATAAATAGGTTTAGATTTTGATGGATCTTGGTTTTGGATTTGGATTTCTTTCCTGACAGGATGGGAAGGCCTCCATTGTGAGCTGGATGTTGATGAGTGCATATCCAACCCCTGCATACACGGCATCTGTGTTCAGGAGGACCCCAGCTTTGGTTATTCCTGTTTTTGCAAACCAGGATTTGTGGTGAGACTATGACATTATTTGTTCTCCTTCCCTTAACCTGACTGTTCAATGCTGCACATAAAATACTGCACATAATCCCTTTCCTTTTTTAATCTCACTCAGATAAAACCTGGCATTTCTGAAAAATACATTATTTTAGTAACTGTTCTTCATTTGTTTGTTTGTTTTACTAAAAAGAACTCTATTATTCCAGAGAAATAATTACGTAATATCCACAAAAAATGGTAAAGTGTGAGTGTACACAATGGTTTTGTTAGTCATTGGAATGCATTAATATTTTTAAACACTGATTAAGGTGGGTTTTTTAATGTACCAATTAATATTTTTACATACTATGGTAACTGGTACTGGAAACTGCAGACAGACAGATATTTTGAAAACATGTTCCCTGAAACTAAATCAAGCAATTCCTTTGAATGATTGACCCTGCAGGCTTTGGTCTGTTTAACATACCAAAATAATCCTTTGAGGGTGGCTAAATGTCAGTGCTGTATTCATCTAAGGCTGAAATTTCCATGCTGCCACCACTTTTTTATGCCAGTAGTTGAAGACATGCAGTTTGTACCTACAATTTGAGCTTCTGCTTTACCTCATCACACTTCAGGTTTAACTTAATAGTATCATTTAATAGTTTGGGGTCATTACGAAAGAGTGAAAGGAGTACATGTATTTTAAAATTTCTTTTTATTTACTTCAGCAATTCTTATCTCTACAACTCCAAGTTTGAAATTGTTCTTTGAATACCTTTTCTTTATAAATTATGAGAGTGATGCTTCTTTTAATATTTATGCATTATTTATTTGGTGTATTTATGTCTGTAAAAATAGAAGGAACAGATTATTTCAAGTAAGATTTGTATTTACCTTCATAGATTCTCTGCAACTAAGTCAAAAAAGAATTTTTCAGAGATTAGCCAGTTTCAGGGCTTCTTTCTATAGCAGAAGATTCTCATTTATGGTCAATGAGGGAAAAACAAAGCAACAAAATGAAAAAAAATTTTTTCTAAGAAGTGAGAAAAATCTGTCTTCAGTTCTTCTCAGGCACCATATTAATCTCTGTCTTATGCTCATTCTCTCAAGGAGATCCTCAGTACATACTACACATGTCAAGGAGCAGCAGTATCAAGTGGGCTGCTCCACAAGGGAAGGTAGGTCAGGAGCCAAGGACAGCAGCAAGCTAGGCAGGGACAAGGGTCTTACAGGCAAGGAGTGGAATCCGTACCCGAACAAGGATAACCAAGCAAGACAAGTGATGGTGGTAATCATTCAAAAGGTTCTTCCAGAAGTCCAGGTACTGCCAGGCAAGTCCACGATCTAAAGTTAATCCAGGAAGTCAAGGCAACACGACAAGGTCAGGATCAACAAACAAGCTGACAAAGTATGGACTAGATGAGTAGACAGTGAAATGGACTGAAAACTGGCTGAAAAAGGCTGTGTTCAGTGACCGTGATCATGAAGACCTGCTGGAGGTACGTGCTGGAGGTACCGAGTTTACTACAGCAGGCTTTCACTTCATTGTAAGCTGAGTCAAGGACCAAAGGCAAGGGCCTGAGCTTAAATGCAGCTTCTGAGCTGAGATATGAAAGCCCCAGATGAAACTTCTCATACTTCTTTCTTACAGCTTGGTTCTTTTCACCACAGGCTGATTTGAGCTTGCACAGCTGCACCATATCAGAGTCGACCTTGAGCACAGGAAGATAAACCTGGGAGTGCAAAGGAAGAGGTTGTAGAGATGTATTACAGAAAATCGTGAGGCTGATCAGGGCCTTGACAATAATATGTTCAAGTCTAAAATACCAGAAAGTTGTTTTGTTAACGCTGTTATCACAGGACTTTTCTAAGTCTTTCTTCACAAATACCACCCTAAATATTCAGACTGGAACTTCCGATTTTCATCAAACTTCATACCAAGTGATCCATCTTTAGCAGTAAATAAGGAAAGGGCTATATTCTTTCTGTGGTACAAACATGGCACCAAATAATGGAAGCTTCTCCACTGTTCCTCCCCTATTTGTTTACAATGCAGAATCATCATTCTGGGACCAGTAGGTTCTTTATTTGTGTAAGATATCCCTACAGAAATTGACACACAAAAGATTGTGCGGAGGCAGAGATTTTCTTAAAGAAAGTAATCTTTTCTCAAATTTCTCTGGGTAATAATAGAGGGAGGATAAAGTTTGAATATCCAATTGGATTCGTATTTCTCTTATACTGGAAAGCCCAGAATGGAATGAAATATTCCAGACATGGCCTCATCAGCACTAAGCATATATGAGGGATCATCTCCCTCAACCTGTTGACAATGGTTTTCCTAATGGCAGCCAAGCATTTTGTTGGTACTATTTGCTACAAGTGCACATTGCTGGCCTGTGTGATTTGTGATCCATCAAGACCCCAAGATCCTTCTCTGCAAATCTGCTTTCTAGTGTGTCAGCCCCAATTATGTACTGGTGCATAATGTTATTCCACTGCAGGTTCAAGACTTCGCATTTCACATTACTGAATTCCTGAAGTTCCTGTAGATGCACTTCTCTAGACTCTCAACGTCAGTATAAATGGTAGCAAACTTATCTGGCCTATCAACAACTCCTTACAATTTTGTATCGTGAAAGCTTGCTCAGGGTGCACTCTGTCCTATTATCCATTACTGAAGAGCTTAAGTCGTATTGGACCTAGTATGAACCCTTGAGATACATCATTAATGAATAGCCTCCAGCAGGTCTTTATGATCATGATCACGGAACACAGTCCCTTTCAGCCAGTTTTCAGTCCATCTCACTGCCTACCCATCTAGTCCATGCTTTGTCAGCTTTGTTTGTGAGGAGGTTATGACATACACTGTTGAAAGCCTCGCTAAAGTCAAGATAAATAACATTCACTGCTCTCCTCTAATCCACTAAGTCAGTCATCTCATCATAGAGGGCTATCAGGTTAGCAAAGAAATATTTCCTCTTCATAGCTCCATGCCAACTATTCCTAATCACCCTCTTGTCCTTCCTGTGCCTAGAAATGCTGTCATTGCTTCATCAGCTTCCCAGCAACTGAAGTGAGGCTGACTGGCCTGTAGTTCCCTGGATCTTACCACTTGCCCCTTCTGAAGACAGAAGTGGCATATGCTTTCTTCCAATCACCAGGAATTTCTCCCTGCTGCAGCAATTATTTGCCCCAAATTTTGTAAACTATGTATTTTACCATAAGGGCTTGGTAGGCTGAAAATAGATTTTAATAATTCACTGACATACTATCCTAAGAGGGAAGAGACTAGCCCATAGGAATGAATACGATTATTTTGCAGAGTGCTTTTTACAGAGTACAATGTGTACCACTGATACTTCCCCACTGTCTATATCAACTGCTCTCTTCTTGTTTTCAAAAGCAGGCTGACATTCAAAACAAGGTCGGATGACGATGATGGATATATCAGTTGAGGGACAGTCTTTTTATATGGAAAATAGTCAGATCCTCATGTTAAAATAACCTCATTATGTTCATTAAGTATTTATACTTATCCTACATGAAGAATTGTAGTGGAGAAGGTCAACTACACTAATTTTTTAGTATTTATTTCTCTGAACACCAAATAAAACCATGAGAAAGGAAGATTAAAATCTGTATAAAGAAATTATTTTTTCATTCAGTGCAAAATTCATTGGTACAAGCCAGCATTGCATGATACTGTAGAGACCAAAAGCACAAATAAGTCCAAAAATGAGTTAAAATTATGATAGCTTCAGCATTATTCAAATTACTCTTCTGAATGTTACCCTGTCTTAGGGAGTCTTTGAATTATCTGTTGCAAGAAGTTGGAATGGCAAATTTGGTGAAATATCAGATGCAAACTCTGCTTGTTTTCCTCCTGTATTCTTCCCCAAGTATTCATTAATAGTAATTCATTAAGGATGGAGCTCAATAGATATTTGACCCATGGGGGCATCTTTTCTATTAGTACACGGCTTGGGTGTTAACTGTACACTGTGTTGCAGAACAAGCCTTTATAGAAGAAAAAGTAACAAACTTTTGAAGTAGCTGAAATTTAAGATCTATTGCCTTTGCTTTTATTCCGTTAGTCACCGTTCCATCTTCAGTCCCTCAGATTCCACTCTGCTTTGGGAAGTTCACAGTAAAGAAAGAAAACGTGGGAAAAAAAAACCAGAAAAATGTTTAACATACCTATATTCAGTATGAAAGATAAGGAATTAGGATCCAAACATCTCAAGATATGTGTTTGTTAGGCCCCTGAGGGGTTCTGGTTCCTAACCATGAGTAAGTGTGAAATGGAAACAGCGGAATTCCCAGAGAAATAAGTGTTCAAGGAACTCCAGCTACGGTGTGTGTTAAGTAAATCTTCCGTAGTTTATGTATGTAATGCCATCTGAAGCATGGATCATAAAGCATGGATCATGAAGTTTCTCATAAATTTAGAGGAGAAAAGCATAATAAGTGGTATATGGAATCAATGTTGATTTTTTAAATGGAAAGTTCTACAGACACATTCCTACTTTTAATATAAATCTGCACCATCTGCCTGCATGGAAACTGTTAAAGGCGTTTACAGACATTTTCAAGGCTATCAAATTTATCTATGACTATTTAATGTACCCTTCATGCACAGTGGAGGTTATCCACATCTGCTTTGTTTCTATGAGTCATAAAATCATAACCAAATGCTCTTCACCATTACATGTAGTGGTGTGGAATTAGAAGAGAACAAGGCAGAAACGTGTTTTTATCACTGTAGGGAAACCTGAAAAATAAGTTGGCCTGCTGTTCCTTTGTGCTTTGGAATACTGATACAATGAGTGATTTTATAAGATGCCATAAACTTACCAGGTAGCTCATCTGCTTGTCAAAACAAATTAATAGTTTGATTGAAACAAGCATGGATATATCTAAATCATTCAATAAACCTCAAATAACTTTTTTTATTTTAAACGCTGAATGATTTAAACTTGTAAGAAAAGTAATTTCAGTTTCTATGACTGCATTTCTGACTCTTCTCTCTTGCACCTCCTATTGTTTCCTAATTTCATCAAAGTATATAATACAGAAAATGTAAGTTGCTTCAAGTTCTGTGTAAATAGCTAGCCAGGTACAAAACAAAGACTCTTTAATCATCCTGTCTGAGGGAAAGTGTTCAATGAGCACATGCTTATTGAGTACTAGAGAATTTACTTTGGTTTTTTTTACACGTGCCCCAGTTGTGGGAGAAGATTTAGTTGAAAAATATATAATGATAATTTTAATTTATTTTTTATTTTTTAATTTAATTTATTACTAGGAAGGATATCTCAGTCTTCCCATGACTTGTTAGTCATGATAAAAAATAAGAAGTGAGTGTCAGGTTCAATTTGAGACTGCTGCTACTTTTTTTTTTTTCTGAGTTATTTGTGAACTTATGTATAACACAGTGATATGTTAAGATTTGGTAACAACAAGCAACAAATACTGAGCTTCAGCATACAAAAAGAAAGAACATTAACAATCAGAACAAACTGTAGATTTCTAGACAGCTAAGTCCACTGTATAAATATTTCTGTGTAACTACATGTTATCCGAAGACAATTATTTTGACCACTTTTTTATTACTGATGATGATACTTTCTCTCATACTTTGCAATTACAAATCTGTGGTGAAATTATTTTTATTGATAATTTGTAATACTAAGTCAGGGTCAAAGTATCATTTAGTTAAAATTTAAAATATACAACCATCAAACTATTAAATTAGTTAAGCAATATTTTCCACATGATTAGATTTGCTTTCAAAAGTGTGGACAGCTTAATATAAGCAAACAGCATTTTAGAATCAAAAGAAAGCAATAGTTTGAACTCACATGGCTATGAAATGCAAATTGCCTTCAAAAGTGGCATTTTTAAAATTCTCTTTCAGGGACGAAGCTGTGAGCATAATTACAATGATTGCCTTATACAGTCCTGCTCCACTGGGTTCCTTTGTGTTGATGGAATAAACAATATCACCTGTTTACCTACTATCCCCCAAAGCAAGAAAACTGTCACTGAAGTGGCTGAAGTGTTTCCTGCTGAGATTTTAGACAATGACCTTCAGTCAGCCCTGGCTGCATCTATGGAATTTTGGTCTAAACATGCTTCTTCTGATTTTCATAAGGAAGAGGCATCCCAAGGTAAGTAGGAAAATGGATCATGCATGTATTAAACTTCTTTCCTTGTTAGTGCTTTTTAAATGGGAAGAATATTCAAAACGTATTAATTTTTTTCTTAATAACGTTGTTTTCTACTTCCTGTACTACCTTCTTTTCTCGTGATTTAGTCTATCATCCTTTCTTGATTGTAACTGGAAAATGACTCTTTTCTCTCAAAATAATTTTTCCCATCATCTTACACACCTGGTAAGGAAAACTGCACTTTTTCTTAGGTTGGTTTTCAGTTTGTTTTGCTAGAGTGTACAATTTCATGTGCCTCATATTGTGTTCAGCTCTTTTTGACCCTGATGCCAATCTTCCCTTCTTCCTTGACTAGTCAGTAGCAGAAAGATCATTTGTCTTACTCCATAGGGACTTTGTTTCTCCTTTCCTAGTTCACATTTTTCTGAGTATCTAGGTGGTTTTGCACTAAAAATTCCTGGAAAAAGCCTCTCAAAATCTCTGCCTTCTAACAGTTTATAGCGATGTTTTTGGGAAGCCAAAAAAAAGTACATATGATTGTTAAAAACATCTGAAGAGAAGGCAACACTAACAGAAGTGCAATATTTTATTTTGAAGATTGTACCTTTACTGTGGTCTGTTCATTTTACTACAGCTAGTACTATACAGATAACATGTATATAAGGCATCCTCTTCATAAGTATTTTCAGGTTTATTTGCTTATATAGTCTTTCAAATTAATTACTTTATAAGAAATAAGCCAGAAATCTTGGTTTTTAATTTAGGCAAATAAATTTTACCGAACATTTGATTTCTGTACAAACTAGTCTTTTGGGGATATACATAAGATTTTGTGGTATTCTTAGGTAATATTCTTTCTTGATGTGAGTAATGATACTGAGTGAAATGCAGTTAGTAGATGCAGTTACACCTGTATATCTTCCAAAATATCATGGCAGCTAGTTTGTTGGTGTTCTCAATGGATAAGATTTGCAATTCATTCATTTTATATTGATTCACAGTAGCAGTTTGATTTAGAAAACTTAATACTTCTGTTCTGAGCAGTGCCAGTTGTTCAGATGCTGGCCTCTGTGCAGAATATGAATAATGGGAGGTTTGCATTTGCTCAGCTCTTGAGGTTACTAAAAACACTTTTACACTTTTATTAAGAATATGATTTACAGACTTGTGCTTGTCTGATATATAAAACTTTGGTAAGACCGAATGAGATTTTGGTGGCCATGCTTGATGCAGACTCAGTTCAGGGCCAAGTTGTTTATTTTTATTTTCTCTTACGTGTTGGTGGGGTTTTCTTTTTGGTTTTTGTTTGTTTGGTTGGTGTTTGTTTGTTTGTTTGGGGGGGGTGTTTTTTTGGTTTTGTGGTTTTGGTTTGTTTTCTTTTCCCCCCCTACATATTTATCTTTAAAGGACTGAAAAAGGTAAGTATTTTCAGCTTTGGGATACTTCTGACCACTAATTTCACTAAACTGAGATATGGACTAGAAGGATTAATTAATCACTGGAGATTCTTCAACAGTTTTCAAGATAGCAACCTCCAACAGATGCTCTCTCTTCACATTCAGTTCTGCTATTCAGGCCTCAGTAAAAATAAAGTCTAATATAACATCTGTACCATATGTGGCTACTGATAATTCCGTAGACTGAAGGTCAGGATCTCTTCCCCAGCATAACTATGATACAGTCTTGCTCATCACTAGTTCCTTAATGATACTTTCTGTTTTCCCCACACAAGATTCATCATTAGAGCAGCACCAGACCATTGCTTTATCTGCCACAGATGTGAGTCCAGTAATTAGTAACATACCAGGGGCTGATATAGAATGAAGTAGCAAGTCATTACTCTCCCATGTATTACAGTTTACAACTGATGGCACAAATGCAGCTTCAGTTCTCTCTAGGTTGTCTCAAAAGGGTCTTGAAAAATTTTCAGGTGTCTTTTCAGCATTAGAAGAACAGTGGAGATTATGAAATCCTTGAATATTTTCTCATTCCCCTACTAATACAAATGTTTTAAAAGAGGTATCTTTCCTCAATTTAATAGTCATGAAACTCAAATGCAAACATCACTTCCTCGTGAATATCTGGCTATTACTGCTTCATCCATCAGCCAGAGACTCACAAACATCATATCACAGTCTGCTGATTCTTTAAGTGAGTTAAACCAAATATGTGTAACTTGTTCCATGACTGGAATAAAACTGATGAGTTCTCAGACCAAGTTCTGCATAGCAGAGTCCCCATTTTATGAGATGTTTTGGATGAACTCGGAGGTATTAACCAGCTGGTACAAGCTAATGGGGGCTAAGGCTATTACTTCTGGGTATTTAGTTTGTTCATCTAGCAAAATAACCTCATCATCAGATTTTAGGACTGTCATCCTTACATCTCACAACAGGAAATAAGCACACATCACTGATTCATAGAACTGCCTTTTCCTTCACAAGAATCAGATACTCGTTTTCAACGTTTTAGAAATTCGTATTATCTGGCTTTTTCCATCAAAGTTCATCTCTTTATAATAATAATTTTCATTACTTACATCCTTTAAAGAGACAGACATAGTCTGACAAAATTATTAACTACTATTGAGCAGCTGAAAACAGAGGAAATTAATAAATTCCTGGAGTAAAACCTGCAGGATCCAGTTCTGAAGGTCTATCATTCATTAAGTCAGGGTACTTCCTTAACATTCAGCTGTGTATTTCAAGAACTACTTTTTAACAAACAGTAAATAGTAGTGCCGAGTTCAAAACAAATCTGGTGATAAATGCAGGTGAGAGTCAAAAATATTTTCAAAAACAATCGGGTCAAGTGTTCTAAATTTATATCTTCTGCTTACAAAAACTTCAGGTAAAGACTTACTAATGAATACCCTGAAAAGTTGTCATTATCTGAATATTTTACTTATGAGTTACCTCCTTTGGTTTTATCTGCACAAGCCTCATCTGTGCAAGCAGAAATTTGTAAAATGTTACTGACAAAGCATTTTTCTTTACAAACCTGATATCCTACTTTAAGTTCGGCCTTACAAGAACGTTACCAATATTGCACTGAAACATGAACTGAGCAGACAGTGCTGCCTGCTGTGTTCCTCATGCATCTAAGTACTGTCTTTCCTAGACTTCACAGTGTATTCAGTGGATTCAGTTTCTGGCCTTTATCAGATGATGTTATCTGTTGAGTTTCTCATTTCTATTCAGACAACTATTTGAGGTGGTGGGGTGTTTTTATACAATGATAGAAGTGTCCATCAAGGTCGCCAGGTGCTTGAAAGAGATTTATTGTAATGAGGTAGCCGCCTGTTCAATGGATACAGCACCTGCTGTTGTACCTGAGACAGATGGTTCAAGTTCTGCCCCATAGGCTACTATATCTATATAGAAGCAGGTTGGAGGCTGCTATAATGCTCCAGGCAATCAGCAGCTGAAGAGTTTCACTTCACTACAGTAAAATTTTCAGAATTTTGGGTGTAGCTTTCATCATGCTTGCATATAAATTAGGAAGGTATCTCTGTGGTTAAAATATATAATTATTAACATTTATGAATGTAAAGTAAGTATAGAGAAAAATGTATTTTTATCTCTTGAGAGCATCATTTTTATATATAATTAATTTGCCTCTTCTTGTTCCAAAAAGAGACAGATGACGGGTACATTTTTTGAAAATGTTACTTTTGTAAGAACATTACAACTCTTTCAGAAATAAAGTCAGGGAATCAAAAGAACTCACAAAACCCTACAAATTCTACAGTTAAATATTAGTGAATAATGATTGTTATGGACTATGACTTATATTGTACTTTTTTATAAAAATACTTTCTACAAGATTAACAACCATCAAACCAAGGAGAGGTTTTTTACTTTTATTGCTTTTCATTCTTTGCTTGGGTGTTTGTGTAGGAAGAAATTGTTTTATTTCATTGAATGAAATCATATAGAAAAACTGAAAAAGATTCTAGACTATGAAAGGTATGTACAAAGTGCCAAAAGACAAATAAAATGTGGTTGGTTTTTTTTGTTTTTTGTTTTTTGGGGGGGGGGGGTGGCGTGTGGGATGGAATAACAGTTGTTTACTTGTAAATGCTTGTCCATGTAGATTTCATTCTCAGCATGCATACATAAGTACACAGATCAAATTCTTTCTTCCAGAAGTGCCTCCTGATACAGTGCCTGCACTCATGAAATCAAGTTTTCTGAACATAACACCATGGATTCCCATCTGCTTCCTCTTTGAAAGTGGGAGGTCCAAATATGCCAAAAAAGAATGGAGTCAGAACACACTTTCCTTTCACCTTTTTTGTGAAAACATCAGAGAGATTTATCTCATAGTGCTTCCTCTTAAGGAGACTGCCTTAGAAAGCAGAAAAGTGCTTTAGAGCTCACCACTTGAGTGGAACATCACTTGGGATTTAAAGGAAACAGGTATTACCGCTGTGATTTCAGTTTCCATATGTTCAAAATGCATGAAAGCACGTAAGTTATGAAGTATGCAGAAAGAGCCCCAAAAGTCACTATTTTTTGATATCTTATTTTCCAAGGCTGGATCATTTGGTTTTTTGGTCTGGTTTTTTTTTTTTTTTTTGTAATTGAAAGAACAGATGAGGAAGAACACCCCCAAAAGTAGAATTTGCTGCTCTGTTGATGCATAAACAAGTCTGTGCCTTGTTTAATGGGAGAAATGGGACCGTTATAAAGCCAAATGATAATTGCTCTTGGATGAGTATGATTCTTAATACACCAGGGTATCCATAGCAGAAGAAATGTGTCAAGCTGTTAAACCTGCTGTACACTTTTGTGCTTGCTAGACTTAGTGTATTTATTAATATCGCATATTGCTAAAACTTGGGGAAAAAAAGAGTGATGGACCACCATCAATCACTTGCACTCTGGGAAAGATTGATACTGCATACTTTTCATATGTTTTAGTACTGTTTTTCTCACCCGACAATGAATTCGTATATTACAGCAAGTTCTAAGAGAGTTTAAAGTAGATGTGAATATTGTCCTGATCACAATTATAATAGCAGAAGAGCTTTCATCTGAGTTTTGAAAGGTCTTCCACATGAAGATAATCAAAGAAATTTTCTTTAGAGATCGTTTCCATGAGTGTCTAGAGATCTGTGAAGATGTGTAATGATTTGTTCACTTGGTCTAGATTATAGAGTTAAAATGTATTCTACTACTAGCTTGAAATAAGCCCATACTTAAAAATGCAGGGCTGTTTGGGGAAATTTGGTCAGCACATTTACGGACCACTGCTGTAGTAAGGGCTTCCATACAGGCTATCCAGCAGCAAAAGTAAGATGAAGAAAAATGCAGGTCCTCTGCTGAACAAGGCCAGGAAGTTAATTACAAAAGGACACAGAAAAGTCCAAGGTACTCAGTGCCTTCTTTGGCTCATTCTTTACAGGTAAGACTGTCCTTTGCAAACTTCCGAGACCAATGAGAAATTCTGAAGCATGGAAGACTGAATTTTGAAAAAGTTGATGTGAGGAAACATTTAATAAGAATAAGCATACATAGGTCTGATGGACTTGATACAATGCTGCTCCTGCAAATGCTGAGGGAGCTGGCTGAAGTAATTATGAGGCAACTCCTGATAACCTTTGAAAGGCCATGGTGGTCAGGAGAGATTTCTGGTGACTGGAAGAAAGAATATGTCACTTTTGTCTTCAGAAGGGTCAAGTGGTAAGATCCAGGGAACTACCGGCCAGTTCCTGGGAAGCAATGACACTATTTCTAAGCACAGGAAGGACAAGAGGGTGATTAGGAATAGGTGGCATAGAGCTATGAAAAGGAAATAGTGTTTTACCAACCTGATAGCCCTCTATGATGAGACGACTGATTTAGTGGATAAGAAGAGAGCAGTGGATGTTATTTATCTCGACTTTAGCGAGGCTTTCAACAGTGTCTGTCATAACCTCTTCACAAACAAGCTGACAAAGTATGGACTAGATGAGTAGACAGTGAGATGGACTGAAAACTGGCTGAACTGCCAGGTTCAAAGGGGTGTGTTCAGCCAAACAGCATCCAGAGCTGCATTAGGAAAAGTTTTGAGACCAGATCAAGGGAGTTTATTCTTCCCCTTTGTGAAGCACTGGTGAGACCATATCTGGAGTCCTTGTGTCCACTTCTGGCCCCAGTACAGGAGAGACAAGGACTTACTCAAGTGAGTCCAGGAAAAGGAAATGAACATGACAATTAAGGGATTGTAGCATCTCGCAGATGAGGAAAGTCTGAAGGAGGAGACAATTGCCTAGTACTTACTTCCATGAAAGTATCTAGTTAGTCATTAAGGGTGGGATCCGTCTTACCTGTAACTATCCATTATTTAATCTGTGTAAGCTATATCACTCTGTGGTAAATGAAGAGAAATGGCACTACCTTCTTTAGATATCTCTTCTGGAAAAGGATGTAAACTCTTCTATTTCCTCCATGTATAGTATTCTCCTTCATTGTACATGTTTTTGGTAAAGGAACTGAGATGACTTTTCTGTTCATGTTATGTCTGTGGAGGGTGGAGCTCCCAAAGACATCTGGGAGACCAAAAGTAGCAGAACAAGATTTCAATGTTAACAACAATTCTCAGAGAAATAAAGCTACTACAGAGCAGCTGACTTTACTTCTACTATTTATGGAGAATAGCACACATTAAACAAATACTTCATTGAAGTGGATTTTCCTCCCTCTGTTGTGCCACCTGCTCCCATGGCTTCAACTGTTTCGGTTCAACATTTATCATTATTGTCTTTAAGGCTGACTAACATATGAAGTGGGACCTGAAAATATGATTAATAATAATCAAATGGGCACATACTACAAAGCTCCTCATACACATTATTATTTTGCTTAAAATCTTCCCCTGACAAATTTAAATTTTTCATTTCTCACATGCTCACCTTCAGTTGTTATTAATTAAAGACTTCTGGGAGAAAGGAAAATTCTAAGCTATCGTTTCTTTTTGCACACTGTTTTCCATAATAATGTAATGCTTTTCCATCTTTCTCCTTAATCAAGTTCTATTCAATTATATGAATTAGCATAAGCTGATGTTTCTGAAAAATGTTGAAGTTACATGACACCTTTTTCCTTCTAATCCTATTTTATCATATTTATTTGTATCTGTTACACTCGCTGTATCTGCCATCACTCTTATGATTATGATTTAGCAGCATTCAGCAAGTGTAAACTCTGCCACTTCAACTGTTCCTTCAGCTTGGTGGAGGAAATAAAGAGGTTCCTGTACGATTCCCTCGAGCGAGTAACAGCTCACCAGCAGTGATAACTTCTGAAAGAGTCTCTGGGATCTGGACCAAAGAGAGGAGTACAACAAGAGGGATGCACTATTGGATTCTACTACAAGTACTCTCTAGTCCTGTAGTTGATGAATATTGTTCAAATAAAGGCATCTGCATTTAAATTCTGTTGCACAATGAAATCAAATTATGAGAGCTACCATCCACCTGAAACTGGAGGAAAAAAAAACATTAAGGGTTGATGAGGTATGATTTTCCTTGCAAATAATAACCATAATATTAATGAGTAACTTTGAGCAAACTTGACCTGTATTTAAGTTTAAATAATGTGAATTCTCAGACTTCATCCTGTTAAGAAAGAGAGTCGATATTTAAGGGAAAATAAATCTTGATCTGGTGCATCTCAGAAACTCTTTTGTTTTGATTGTGATCTCTGCTTGTATGGACACTACAGTAGCTGTTGGCTAAATATTATCTACAAGTCTCAGTTTTGCTCTAAAGTCAGTCATATCTGTACAGATGTAAGGTGGGTAGTGTGCTTGTGAAAACAGAGGAAGAAATCAAATCTTCTAAAATGCTGTGATAAGCGTTTGCAAGTGAAAGAAGTTGTAGAATGAGGAGGGTGAAAAGGAAAGAAATATGTGAGGTAGAAGGGTTGGGGATATCTAGGGTCAGGACAGGATAAGCAAAAATGGGTGCACAGTGAGGAAACAGGGGATAAGAACCGAGCAGGAAATTTGATCAAGAATGTGAGAGTGTTTGGGATGACACGTTTAGGAACAAGAGCTGAAATAATACAACAGGTTATTATTCCTGAAGAAAACTAGAGTGCCTGTACTCCTCCCTGATTTCCTTCAGTTTCTGCCAGTGTATTAATCCTAAAAGTCTCCATATTTACCCTGGTGAAAACAAAAGACAATACCTTCTCACGAGTAAAGCAATAATTCCCCTACTATATGTCATGTAGGCTCACTATTTTACCCTTTTAATACCCTTAATTTTAACAAATTGTAGAGTTGTAAGGAAAAGTGGACTATGCACCTCAGACCTTTGACATGGTAACTGTCACCAGCAGGTAGCCAGTAAATCTTTGTGCATAGTTATGGGAAATATAAAATGACTTCATAAGTCAATCCTATTTTTTCCTTTGATGTCACATGGGTCACCTTGTCATAAAGACTGAACAGATTACTCAATACTCTTGAGATAATTATGCCTGATTAACAGTAAGCTGCCCTGTGGCTTGACTTGGCCTGGCCAGCAGTTTGTCATTCATAGATTTTCTTTTTTTCTTCTTGAAAAGAGAGATGCAACACATTTTCCCTATCAGTAAGTACACAGTGTAGAGCTGGAGCAAGGTCTCTCAAGCATTTGTTGTCTCAGCTCCGCTTCAGAAGTTAGAGGTACCTTATATACTTTTATATACCTCCTTCTTAGTACTGCCAGTGTATGTATAAATAAACAATTGGTGATGAAATCCTGTTCCTACAAAACGACAAATAGGATAGCTGAAGCTGTGTTGGAGCTATGCCTTCTCTGCATACCCGAATAGGTCAAGAATACAGCAGAGGAAAAATGTTTTACCATTCTTATTGACTGGAAATGGCTGCTCCCCAACTAAGGATTTAACCTACAGCTTTTGGGCACTCTTTTTTATATTCTAGGGAAAAGAAAGTGGTTTAGCCTCTTTTGGCATAATTTATTGCAGAGGCTCTTTTTTTTTTTTTTTTCCCCTTGCAAGCTGAGCAGGTGCAAGGCTGTTAATCCTTGGTTACATCATGATTTGCATTGTAGCAAACTGTCATATATTCCAAATACTAAATACTCTGCCTTGTAAAATATAAAAAACATTTAATTATATGGCAATTCAGTCATTGTTTGTACGACAAACAGGTTTTGTGCTAGTAATTCTAAAAAAATATTTTGAGAATAACAGTGTTTAGAACTGTTCAGTGTTCAGAATTTATTTAGTATCACAACAAAAGAGTCAGGATGTTTTGGAGGGGATAAAACATATCAAAGATACTCACTTCAGAAACGTGTTAAAATCTATCCTATCTTTCATGATAGAAATAGGAATGAAAGAATCAGAATATTTTTCTTTACACAAAATAGCAGTTTTCTCCCAATTTAGTGTTTCTACCATGGATAGCAGTGCGTCTTTAGATGCTTAACCATCTCTAGGTACTTTTTGGAGTAAGTATTCTCAGTTTCTCCTGATTTCCTAGTTTTCAGTCTGAGTATTCAAATGTTGATGTTTTTATCCCATTTTGGAGAATTCATCAAGCATTGGCAAATATCCTAGTAAATAACGTTTCCCCTTCATTATTGGAGACTACTGGATGTTCCTAAAACAATACCAATATTCACGTCACAGTTTTATTCAGTCTTCTTAATGATCTCTTAGAACTATTAAGCAAAAAAGAGTGATAAATATGTGCAGCGCAACAGCACGTTTAACAACATATTTAATTTATTGTATGAATACTTATTTCAATTAAATAACTGGGACAGAATAATACCTTAAAGAAAAACTTCAAACAATGATTGTCTAAATTATCTTCTGTGGATCTGGTTTTAAAGATCTTAAAAATTGCAGGACAGGAAACAGTATTACAAATTTTCCTATTTCTTTTTTTTCTTCTTTTTCTGTACAGACACCATCACTTACATCCTTGCTTTTCTCTAATCACTTTGAGATAGTTTCCTTGGTAGATCCTTGCAGATCTGGATGAATTAATGTATCTAGTTCATCTTTGGTAGGCTTCTCAAGGTTATCTGTGTGAACAAATAGATTGCTACATTAAAAAAACCTAAGAACATTTTTAAAAATTTATACTCCTATGTTTGAATGAATATACAAGCCTAATCATTTAGCTAGTTAGTAATCTTTTCTGAATTTAGATACATAATAAAAGATTAAGAAAACAATTAAGAGTTCAGTGATGAAACATCAGCGTGGATTTTTTTACACTTCATTATAGAAAATGAGACATTGATCTTAAACATTCTTTTAAGAATTAACCTCAGCATGACTTTTTATATCTGCATTTGATTTGAGGGGTAAGAACTATTGAGTCAGCAGTGATTTTTTTTTCTTTATAGAAGAGTGGAAAAAAAACCTGTATCATATTGGACAATTTGCTACATGGTTTTGATTCTGAAGGGCATGTTTCAAACTTCATATTATGGAATGTTTTAGTAATTCCTCTGAAAGTTAATCTCAGAACCAGGTTTTTCATTTCTTCTGGAGTTTGTGACTTCTGTGAGCCATTTTCATATAGGTATATTGTATTTCAGAACTTTGTAGAACATTCATGACTTCCAAACTATATATCTCTTCCACATGTTGCAAATTCCCACAGTTGTACCTGATTTGCCCACCTATCTCTGCATGAGTCCTCCCAATATTCAGAAGAGGAAGAATCTGTCCTAGTTTAGCCACCCTTAACCACCCTGCAGCTTTTAGCTGTGTCCATATGACATCTAACAAACAAACTTCACATCCTGACTTGGTTTCTGTGAATGTGGTTATAACAGAGGTTCTTTAGGGCTATAAGACATCTATTTTTTTCCTATATGCATTTTAGTATTTTGGATTCAAAATTCAAAATCTTGAGTTTTTAAATTTAAAAAGAGAAAATAAGAACTTCATTAACAGTATTGGAAGTGGGCTGCATTTACTACATTTATTTTTTCATTAGTTTATATTAAAAGGTATAGGGGGAAGAAATGAAGGGTTTTAATTTTTTTCCCTGCATAATGATTTGTAGTGTATATATATATTATTGTACCTATTTCTTAAGGTAATTTTTCTATCATTTTTTCTTCTAATAATCATTTGCCTTTTTTATTCCTCCTTTTTTCCTTAACCTAAAATGTACAAAGGCAATAGAGTGCCTATCAGCGATACTGTGGTGCTGAATTATAATCCTGACCACCTCTAAACCAGTAAGCTATTAATTCTTATGGTTTTAATTTAAGACTACTGGAGAGCCATCATGTTGAAAGATAGTTTGCTGTTGACAACTGAAAAATGGAGCCAAGTTCTGTAATACTGACTCATCCAAAATTCCTCAGTTACGTGAGATTTTTTTCACTGCAGCCTCACTGGATTTTTCTTCTGCATTGAAGAGACTGTCTCAAGACCAAGTAAAGAACTATTAAAGTTTGTAATTTATCTTCTATTCACTTCAATACAGTAGCTTCAGGAACTGTATAAAATAATATGTCATGACAAGGACTTGACAAAATTTCAGAATGTACACTCTTGTGTGGTCAATAGTCCAGATGATGAACCTCAGTAGCTCCCATAAATAAGAATATAAAAATGCCTTGGTTAAAAATTTATCCTTCAAAATTTTGTTTGTTTGTTTGTGTTAATGTCTACAGCATTAAGTCCATCATGATTCAGCTCAAGAAGTTACTCACATTAACAGCATGTTATATGTATTAAAATTGCCAAATTCTTGTTCAGGAAGAAAATCACCCAAGTTCTTCAATCACAGTATTGCAAATGAATTGAGTACTTCAGTATAAAAAGTTGTCAGTATGACACCTCTTGCTGATGCTAAATTTACTTAAGAAAATGCTTCTGCAAGAAATAGAAAAGGAAAATTAGAATGTATTTTGGCCACTAACTTTCCTCAAGCGAAAGAAAGTATAGATGCACAAAGTTTACAGGGTGCAGTGGAAGAATTCTTTGGAGCTCTGTCTTTTGATGGATTATGTTTCTGTTTGGGGTTCTTGTATTCATCTATGTTACTAGAGTATGTAAATTTACTTCCTATTGTTCTTAAAATATTTTAAATACTACTCACTAATGTATTTAAATAAGTTTATGCAGCGATTAACTTCTTTTCAAGGTAAAGTGGTAGTTTTTCAAAGTAATGTATTCAAATTTTTTTTTTCATCCTTTCTTATTCTTCCTCTCCTTAATGCAGCTTTTCAGTTTACAGTTTCTAACTCTTCGAATGTCCACTGATCTTTAGGTAGGAACACCTGTTTGAATTAATGCATTCTATATGACTACAGTCTTCCTTAGCCTTAGTTATATTTTGGTTGCCTCCATATTTATGATCAGTTTTCAACACATCTAGATTATTAAATCACTAAAACTCCTTTTCTGGGAGAATGAAGTCCTGTAGAATATGAAGACTTAAAAGCATGAATGTTCTGTCTTTGAGTTTTTCACATCTTTCTCCTTCTTCTTTCCCTATCTTATGGAAGTATAAATGACCACCACTGTCACAAATTGTAATTGTAGTAAAATTAGTTGGGAATTTGAGAAAAAGAAGAGTGTTCGAATAGCTTTGTTGAAATCAAGTGAAGAGGAGACCCTGAAAAGGGAAAACAGCTTAAGAACTTAGCTTATATTACCATCCAGTAGGACGTTAATGCTGTGTAGAGACTAGCTAAAAGAAAACAGAAAAAAGTGGTGTTGACCGTCTCTTAAAGTGGTTTCTGAGTTTTTGTATATGAACTTTTCCTGTTCTTAAAATCAGATTTTGTAATAAAAAAAAACCAAACCAAGATCAGCTCTCAAACTTAGATTCACTTGTAATAGCATCCTAAGTGTAACATTAAAAAAAGTTCAGTGTGCTATATGATTCAGCGTACTTCAGCTGCTCCCACAGGCATAGTGTATGTTAGATAATCACTTAAAGCATTTATTTCAGTTACTCCAATGAATTAGTATGGCTGATTGGGGATTGGCACTACTGGCATAGAAACTTGTATGGACTGGATTTTGTTTCAGAATGAAACACACTCTCTTCTATGACTGTTTTATCCTCTTTGGGGTTATGTTTATCTGCCTACAGCCTACATCCCCAGATTACTGCCAGGGTTACAGGAGAACTCTTTGAGTCCACAGGATAGAAATGGCTCTGGACTGCACTCTAGTTTAACATCATGACCAACCTGTCTCCTCTTCAAATACATACTAACCTGTCAGACACAGAACCACAGTGAAGCACTTGAACAAATAAATTGGATGCCTTGGGACTGTTAGGAGTTACTGAGTTTTCATGAAGTGGAGTACTACTGCTTTCCAGCCTTTAAGATAGAATTTGTGCTCCAGTTTCCCAGCTTCTGAAAAGAGAAATTTTTTAGTCCTTGCAGGTTTTATAATTGCAGGTAGAGTATCTTTAGTTAATTTCTCCTAGGTTTTTGAGACTTTTCATTTTTCAGTTATTAAATCAGTGTGTGGTTTATTTGTGCTGCATATACATAACTGTGTAAAATGGATGCTGGAAAGACAGCAGGAAGGTGTAGATGGGGCCATGTCTTTAGTGCAGTGACTATCCTTTCCCTTTGCATGTTTTCCTAAGTTAAGATAGCTAGAACCTACTTCTTATAGCGAAGCTGGAGTAAGCATAGTGTTCACATGAAGATGCATTTTCTAGTAGAAATAAAAATCAAGTATTTGCAGGTATCTGGGAAAAAATGGGATTATAATATGCATTTCTAAATTAATATCAGTAACTGCTAACTTCAAACTATTCTACCAGCACTAATAAGAGTCAGTAAAGGCACAGAAAGGAGTGAAAAATGCATATGTACTGTGATCTGCTTTTCCCAACTATAAATAATCTTGCAGTCAAGTCTCTTACTTTTTAAAGTTATATTTCTTTATAACAAGTTGATGTCACTAAAATATTTATTGACCTAGACTTGAAGGTGAACGATACAAGTGTGTGCACAAGAGTGACTTCCATTTAATAGATGATTTAAACCTTTCTCTAAGTTACAAGAACAAAAATCAGGACTTATTTTAATAGTTGCAATTATTTACAATATACTTTTAAACTTGCCGGTTCCCATAAGGTAAATAAATAATATTCTAAGAGTGACTTTTTTTCCCTAGAAGTCATCCTTGTAGTAAGCATAAAAAGTTTCTTGGTGCTTCGAAGGCACCTATAAGCAGTGTTCACATGAGCTCATAATGCTGACAATGTTGTAACTTCCAATTCATTAGCAGAATTCTCATCTGAAAGGCAGAGGATGTCCTTTTACTTCTCAATGTTATGATAAAAATTATATATGCTTATATATATACACACACAAGTTTGTGTATGTATATATTTCATAGGAAAGCAAATTCGGTGCATAATCCTACAAGCACTTACTAGTGAGCATATTTCCTGTCATGAACTTGGTTTTACTGTAAAGTAAATTGCAGAGTCTAAGCCTCAGCTAGCTGTGTATACTCCGTCATATCAATTTTTAAATCTTTATAAGCTCTATAAGTTTACCTGCTTAAAATGTTGATCACTTTTTTTACGTATATCATATTTCCATTTTATATATACATATGTTTTTCAAGACTTTAGAGTGGGTAACTGAAAGTTGTTTTTATCAAAAGTAAATTTTTTAAATTAGAAAAAATAAATTCTCTGTTGAAGATTTAGTGGGATATAGTTAGATCAGGATATTTTGAATTATTTTTACTGAAGCACCTTTTTTTGTTATTTAAAAGTAATTACTAAGTTATTGCTATAGTAACTAATGAAAGTTTCATGCCCTGTTTGCAGATTAGGCAAGTGTGGGTGATACAAATGCTACGGATATTCTTGGGCTTAATTTGAAAAAGTTGTTAAAACACCCATTTTACTGAAATTAGACATCATAAACATTGGTCTGTATATTTTGGAGCTATTAAAGCTTAATCCACTAACGGATGGTTAACCATTGCTCCTTATTAATTACAAAATAAAACACTTCAATACCAACAGTTACTGCAGTAAAAGAACTTCAGTTATACCAATAAACATTACCTCAATGAGATTGTGAAGTATCTGCTCATAATCAACAGGATCTTTATAAAATTTCTGAATAATTTCTTTTCAAATCTTTGATTTTAAATAATGTCCTACTTCAAAATTTTTTTCAGTTTTGTAGCAGTCCAGGCTGCTGCTCTATGCAACTTTCACTTGCCAAACACTTAATAAGCAAGAGTGATACAAACTTGATTAGGTTATTCCTGGTTGTTACAGTAAAGGTAGGAGTTTAGATTTGCCTGACAGAGCCCGAAAGGCTTGCACTGAAACAGTCTCACAAAAGCTAAAAAGAGTGTAAGAGTTTGGTGTTAACCTGCCAGAGCCCAAAAGGACTTTCAATGAAACAGTTTGTCAAAGCCAATAAAAATAATAAAAAGTTTATTAAAGTGACAGATGTAATAGATTCTGAATTGCCATTCATAAATGCACTCATTGCAGTAGCCCTAATAACCAATATATAATAGTAGTGCCAGCAAAAAGAAAACTGTCCTGGGTATTTTCACTGTATGGTGAGAGCGCAGTTCTTACCAAGAAGGTGTCCCTGGCTTGCGTGGAGGAAGAGGAGTACTTCTGTCTTTCTCCCCCAGCCATGTATTACCCCTCCTGGCTTTTTATACCCTAACTTTGTTTGTCTCTACATCTCAGGTGACTTTTAGCATTATTTGCATGGAGAGTTGGGTCACACAGTCACATATGTTTAGCATGTACTGCTTTTGGCTTATTAGCACATTGAGGGCTATGAATTTTAATATTAATTTTGCAGTTCATTAGGCAAAGGTCTTCACTCAGACACTGGGACCTTCAACATTTATTTTCTTTCTTCGCTTAGCCAGAACAGAGCCATGTTCTCTCCACAGGACTCCCTCGTTCAGCCATTGTTTATGCCAGCTCAAGGAATCTCCACTCCTAGAGGTAACACAGGAATCTTGTGCTCAACAAACAACTTGGCCTTTTGTGATGAATTCCCACCGTGGTAACCATTTCACTCAGATTTGTGATACGAAAGGACTTGGTGAGAGAGGCAAGAAAAGCAATCACAATTCTTCAAGTACTGAAGTATTTGCCTAATGCATAGTGTAATCTCCTGAAAAGCACTTTGCTGAGCATGATACAGCATTGGCCTATGGGATGTAAGCAACCGCTTACACAGGTGCATTTCATCCACGGAAATGAAGCAAATAAATTATTCCACCTTCTAATCAGTGAGTGGTAATTTTATTTATTTCATAGGTGTCCCAGTTTAGGAAAAAAAACTCAGTTTCTCCTGTTTGGGAGGTTAGTTTTAAACTGACCAATTGGACTATTCCCTCTCATGTCACGTTTAGCACCTCTCGTTGGTTGTAAAAGTTTCTCGCGAGTGTTCTGTCCTTTTAAGAGGCACATATCACCGCCGCCCTGCTTTTTTTTTTTGCACTCTGTGGGACTTCCCGTACCCTTCGCTCTTTGCGCTCCGAGGGGCATCACGCGCTTGCAGCTCCTCTCTGGGAAAAGGCTTTCCAGGCTCACGGTTTGGCTCCGGGGACCTTACAGGCTGTGTCCCCTCGGCTCAAACCCTTCAGAGGAACTCACCTGCCAGCCTGTGCCTGCCAGTGGCTACCACTTCCTGCGCTGCTGGAGTGGAGCCGTTGCCATGGAAACCACCCCGCCCCACGCCCCCACCCCCCCCCCCCGTGCCGCCTGGGACAGACCCCCCTGCCGCTGGAGGCGCTGTGCCTCGGGGCTGCTCTTTCCCTCCCGCTAACGCCGCTGCTTTTGCTGCCGTCTGCTTCCACCCGCATGCCCAGACCGGTAGGACAGCGCAGCCTGCGGTTCGCATGTGGGATCCCGGCATTTGTAACAGCCGCGGCTCCTTTGTTCCACTCTACGAGAGAGAGCGCCCACGTGGCCGGCGCCATTTTGAACACTCCTCGGTGTCGTTCCCTTCCCTCACCCGCGTTTAACCCTCGCTGCTCCACCCCGTACAAACCCTCCGATATTGCATTGGTTTTTCCCTGCATATAATATATTTTGTTCTAGTGTTATTAAACTTTGTTTCAGTTTTCCGTTCAGAGGTCTCACAAATTCTTCTTCCTTTCCCTATCTCTGCTTTTTAACTCTTTCTCTCCCGGTGCAGGTGAGAGGGATTTTAGGGATAGGAGAGGACACGTCCCCGGGATTGGCTCACCTCGGCCAACCGGTGACAATAGGTCAACATTTTTTTCTTTTCCATGGTATGGTAGATGATGAGATGAGTTATTATTTCTTAATTGAAAGTCCCTGTAGACTCAAGGGAACAACAATGCAGTATTTCAAGGAAAAAAGTATTCTAATGCAACATACTGCTGTTCAGTTCTCAATTCCTTTACATTCAGATGTGTAATTCTATATTTCAAAGTTAAAAATAAATCAATAAATTAAATTGCTACCTGAATTTTGAAATAACGTTTCCCATTCCAGAAAGCTGAAGCGTGGGTACAGCAATTCCCACTGCCTTAGGTTTGCAGTAATGCCTTTAAAAGCTTGAAATGGCAGATAGTTAAAGACTTCAAGTGAACTCCACTTTTTTTTTTCCCTCCTTCACATCCTAGTCAGAATTTCCTAGACTGAGAAATTACAGTTTTGGAACAGGGTGAGGATGGAGAAAACCAAGGATTTATATTGAGTGACTTTTCAGAATAAACTGCCTTTGAAAAGTGTGAGACCTTCCCTGTCCCTTTTGCTTTCTGTTTCTTGAAATTTTTCTTGCAATTAGCTTAACAGACTTTAGGTTGGCAGCTAAAGTACACTTCTAAATTTAAAAATAAAATCAAATAACACCCCCACACACACACACACACTGATTAAGTACCATGGTAACTTTCTGAGGAAGGGCAGGAAGGTTTGAATTTGATTAGTGCAATCACATTGGCTTTTATTTTATTTAAGAGTAAAATTTTTGTTTTGGTGGAAACATCATTTCAGTTACACTGCAAATGCACAACCTGAGTCTATGACTGAATAAAACTTCTGACCTTACATACTGCTGCAATAAACCTGTATGTCACACTACCATGTGTTCTAAAATCTGCTGTGACCAACGTGAGAGATATGATTGATCATGGTAGTGTTTAGAGAGTTTTGCATGCTAACTTGTCGTCTCCCAAGAATTCCATTTTGAAGACTGAAGACACCCAAAAAGTGTACGTGCGTCAATGTAGGCCCATCAAGAAAATACTTACTATCAGCATCTTAAATTCTGTTCTTTGCTAGACTTTAAATTACATTTTGTATGTTAGAATAATTAAAATTAATATCGTAACCTGGGAATGAGGAGGAGTTGTTTGTGAAATATGGATGAGTTTTTAGCATTATTCTTTGGAAGAAATTTCTATAGATGGAATGTTATCAAACACACACACATCTTTTGTTTGGCTGGTCCACGAGTTTTCTGCTTTCTGCTGAGTTAGGGATTTGCTCAGCTAGCAACATCTATTGACAATGTCTCCATATTTCTTGATATCTTTTTGCACATAGTGTAATACAAGATACTTGCAGATCCTGGTGATACAGTTTTCTTTAGGTTCTTTTGAACTAACCTCTCAAATCAGGATGGTCTAGTTATTCTGTGGTTTCTTGGTTTCTTTACTTGGTACTCTTGTCTTTCACGTCCCCAAAGCTAAGCCCACTCTTCTACTAACCTCAATGCCAGAAAGTTAGGCTCTTTCCTGTCAATGTATGAAACAGAATAAGAGAAATAGCCCCTGAAAATGTGATTATATGTTGATTATGAAGCTGATTATAAAAATAGGCTACATAATCAAATTATTTCTGAACTTTTCTTTCTTTGAGTTTGTTTAAGAAAAAGAGAAATATCCTGATGAGAAGCATCAGTAATTTTTTTTGTTCATAGGCAAGATACGAGCCCTCGCTGCTGATCTTATTTATCTTCCTTCATATAGCTACACTTAAATTTAACAGAAAAAGAGCAATCGGTAGCAGTGTATAGATTTTCTTAATCGGTGAAGCCCCTGGAAATGACTTAAGCACAAACACACTGTTTAAAAACATTGTCTATTTAATAAAAGACAAAAACTCTTGCCTTTGTTCCTGAATTCTTACTGAATCCAGAAATGTTCAGAAATAAATGCGTATAATATCTGACTTGGAAAGTGCAAAGGTAGCCAGGGCTTCTGCAGAGGTAATAACAGTTCCTTGAGAGTTGAAGTTATCATCAGGATAGCTTTCTATTTTGTATACATTCTGTTTTCTAATATAGAAAATAAAATACAGTTTAAGAATCAGTAATATAATGTGTATTTATTGACTATTCTAAGCAAGGCATTTGAATATGAAACTAAACCAAAACAAACACACACACACCTTCCAAGTATTTGCAAAGCAAGGGAGTTAATGAGACTGCTTTTTACTGCCAGGATTCCTAACTTATTTGTCACATTACTTATGAACTGCATCTTCTCAATGTGATCAAAGCTCGGTCTCCAAATTAGTTAAAGTCTGCCTGGTGTTTTGTTGTTTATAAAGCATACCAACTGTGATGTCTCAGGGTGCTGATTTAATCTCCTGTCACTTTATATTTAGCAGGTATCAAGTATCACATACTCTCGAGATATAAATTTGCACCTAAAAAGAATACAAGCATTTAGCATTTCCTGTTTGCTACAACATGTTGGAATATATCAGGGAAGCTACAGCTCACCTGGCTCTATTTTTTAACTCATTAACATTTATATTTAAAATCCATTGATAATTAGTGGAAGCAGCTTTGGAAGCAGGAATGGAGCAAATAGTCCATTCTTCTGGTTATTCTAATCACAGGACTAGAAAGTTGGATGCTTTCCTCTCTGATGTCCTGCTGTATCAGGTATTTAAGAGTAGAATTGGTAAATGTGCAGCTAAATAAGACCTAGTTAAGAATAGTCAACCTGTTTGGGATTTTTAAAGAAAACTTGTACCTAAAACCTGTTGGAAGGCTTGGAAGAGTTAGCTGTCATGTGGATAAGGGATTGATGAAAGGCTTCTAGATTTCTAAAAAGGCAGCTGCTGAGTCTTTAGTCCCATAAAACAGACTTTTAAGGAAAGTGACTAGCTAAAGCATAGGAAACAGTAAAACAGCAGAAGTATATTGAGGCTGGAGATCAGTAGTGAAATTCTACAAGCTTGTAAGCTCTTTAATTCCCTGAAGAAGGAATAATCAGTGCAGTGAAAAGCAGTTCTCTAAAGAAATGAAGTCAGTCAGTTGAAGAACCATAGAAGAGCGAGCCTTATGACACTGTTGGATTATATTATGAAATGGTATAATGAAATTCAGCATGTGTCTGAAAGGCTTCACAGTCACAGAAGGAAGATTAAAAAATCCTTATTCTGTTGACAGTGATAGACTAAGGAGTGATATTTGAGATTCATGCCTGATATTTGTATGAATGTGTCAGCTCAGTGCTGAATATTCATAAAAGTTCCAAAGCAATTCCAATTAGGAATTATTAAGAAAATAAATGGAGGATTCTATACCCTCAAAGATTCAGCATGGATGTTTGTATCTGGAATACTGTGTGCAGTTTTGTTCACCCTTTCTCTTTTTAAAGAGTTATAATAGAATCAGGAACGATCAGAGAAGAATACTCAACTTATTAGTGTGAAAGCCATTGAAGCTACATCTGAGCTGAAGAATAGTAGGAGACTAGCAGAGACACTCATATATTTGATCTGCCCTTGCCTTTCTACAGTCATTGATTTTAAATATTTCTGGAGAATGGAGACTTCTGAAATGAAACAATAAGGTTGTTGTCATGTTTTCTATGACAGAATGTGGAGTTCCATCTTCATTCTGACAGAATTCTTGATTAGTCATCATAAACCAGAGTTAAACAGAAAAAACAATAACAAATCATTTTTGGCTCATCTCTCTTAGTGCAATTCAATAGTTGATACTCTTTTCTTTACCTTGAAATACCAATATAGTCTGGTGCTTTCACAGAAACAAGATTTTTTTTTTATATAGTTTTGCTTGTACTTTAAAGAAGACTTTCAAACTGTTAATCTTATTTCTGATACTCAGTTACTTCCTTTACGATCCATGCAACACTGCTCTGAACAATTGGTTATATTATTCTTTTCCATCCCTCCACCACCTTTTTTTTTTTTTTTTTTTTTCCCCTATGTAGTGCAAGGAAGCTGTAAAATCAGTTGAATTCTGAAGGGACACTTCTGCAAGGAGGATTTCACAGGGAAGGATATATGGCTTCTTTGTCTTACATGTTGATCTCTGCTCTCTCACAGCCCCTGGAGTAGAAGTTTCCAGGCTAGAGGGGTAATATTTTGCAAAAACTTGGAACAAGTTTTCCAGGAGACTTGTTTTTAACCAACACGACGATAAAGAAACTGAAAAGTGTGTCATGAAACCTGGGACCTACTTTAGCTTCCTTTTCTAAAATCTGGGCTTGATAGAGAAGAAGAGCTTAAAATTTTGGCTGCCTCATGACAGTAAGAATGCAACAATTGTCCCAAATCTTGACAGTTGTTGAAATACAGTTAGTGTCAAAAAAGCTCACATTGTCTTTCTCTGCAGAAAATCCTAAAGAATAGGTTTGTTTAGTGGAAAAGGAGTACACAGAGTAAACTAAGGCAGGGCTAATGAAGCAATCACACCACATGGAAATTTTCAATGCAAGCTTGGTCATTTAAAGATACAATTAAATATGCCAAATAACCTTTTTTTTTTTTTTTTTAATAAGCAATAAGATATAGCAGTGTCAGATTGGAAAGCTGCAGTAGCTCTGCCGGTTTAATGATTTGTTCTGAAATTGTACTTGACAGCTGAAGTGAATAAACCTTGTTACATAAATCACTATGAACATTTTGAACTCCCTCAGGCTGGTTAGAGAGCTGTAGATGAAAGGGTTTATTCAGTCAAATGTGAATATGTTCTTCAAGGTTTGGGGACTTCTACCAAAATCACTTTGGAAAGTGAGGAGCAAACATACCTCTTAAAAGGTGGAGTTTTTTATTAATTTCTTCGATTTAGCGTTAAGTGAGAGGGAAGATTTCTTCTGCCATGTGTTTTGCTTTAAATCACCTAAAATAAATAGTGCAGTTCCTTAGGCTACAATATTTAGACAGAGATCTGAAGAGTATACATTCATAGTCAGGAATGTAACCAACACAAGCATCCACACCTAAGACAACAGAGTCCTGTGTCCCCACTCTTCCGTGATTTTTGTGTGCATTTTGTATTGAGGAGCTACTGACTTAGGGTTTACCATTTATGTTTATTTCGTAATGTGTTTCTGCTTGTCACCAAGACTATAGTGCCAGAATCTTTAATTTTTCTTTGTCAGATTTTAAACTCTTTGAAATAACTACTGTTTGCTTATTTTATGAACAGATTCCATTAACTGCATATTCTGGTTTGACCCAGTATTTCTGGAATTCTAACAGGGATTCTAATTAGCTGAATGTATGAACAATTGAAGCCAAGATATCTGCAGAGTAATGACTGTTTCACCCCTCAAATTGGTATGAATGCAAAGTGCTCAGAATGCAAATTGTTCTAGGCCCAAACAGTAGTAGAACATAATTACTAAATCTCTTGGTTTGAGGAAAAGTTTCAGTAGTTTCTCATATCTGCTTTGTGTATGCTGGAGAAAAGTGTAGTGAACACTAATCATCTAGTTCATCACTATGTCATATTTCTTCAAATACCATTAAAGTTTATTCACTATCACAAAAGTATGAATTAGCCTAAATTTGGCTTAAATGCAATGTTACATTGAAATACACTAAGTAAAATAGGTCATTTTGCTCAACATAGAAATGCTGCTTAGGCTTTGAAATACGGGACTTTTATAAGTGTTGTATACCTGGTGTATAAACTTACATTTGAAGAAGAAATTCTCCTTTTTGTTTTTTGCTAAGGGTCGTTGAGAGCTTATTAAGAACCTCTGGTTTGTACGCAATAGATATTTGCACCGTATTTGTCATATCTTTAATGTTTCATGAATGCTCAAATTCTCAATAACTTTTTTCATAGAAGTCTCTTTTGTTGTTTTTATTAATGGAAAAAATTATTTATTAGTAAAACAGAACTATGTGGGAAAGCTAACAGTATCTTAGCATAACCATGAAGATGTTCCATAACCCTAAGAAAGCCTTCAGCAATAGCTCTTGTCTTTCTGGATCCAGAAGGCAATGTTTTAACATGTAAACTGCTACTTATGAAACCTACTTCACAAAAAAACCCTCTCAAAAACAAACTTCAAAGTTATGTGATCTTTCCTGATGTGTGTCCCTGAAGCCTTTACAGGCTTTACAGGGAGCAGTAGAGGGAAGGTGGAAAATGCAGGAGGAAAACTTGAGTTTAAGCAAGATAAAAAACTGAATCATGAACAAAGTGAAGAAATAAGAGCTGGTTTTGTGGTGAAAGAAAATGCAGGAAACAAAGACAGAGAATAGGTGGATAAGGGATGGAATGGGGACAGGGAAGCAAGGGCTTGTACTGCAGTGCTGAGTTGGGAGTACTCCTGAGTTGTGATAATCATGGAAATGGCAGGAGAGCAAATACTCATTTGAACAGGAAGTAGGAAAGGCAAGGTAGAAGGTCAAAACAGGACCTTTTGGACAGCATGGCTTGTGACATATTTTGCTTTTTTATGTTTTCATGTAACTCTGTGTTAAATTTTTCTTTTCTCTGTGATCATGGCCAGATTAATTTTACTTATGAAAATCAATGCTAAATGCGTGGACTTGTATGGACTTATAAATTTATGGAGTAATATTACTTATGAGGTTGTACAATCTATTTATAGCCCTTTTTACTCCTTTTCCCTAAATTTTCTTCAAAATGTAATGTCTGCTGGAGTCTACTGATAGCTTAGTACAGTAAGTAGAACACTTATTCCATGACACATTTTGGGGGAGAATCTGCTAACATAGCTATTGTTTTTGTCAGGACGGAGAGCAAGTACTATTCTGCTGGTATTAATTAGAGGGTGAGAAATAGGCTGAGGGTGGGAACAGAGTCTCAATATGGAAAAGAGACTTTATCACATCATGAAGCATCATGATGTCGTGAAGACACTATCTGCCATAACATCCTCAAAGGTAAGATTAGGAAGTGTGAGCTAGAGGACAGTGAGGTGGATTGAGAACTGGCTGAATGACATTCCTCAGAGGGTTGTGATCAGCGGCACGGAGTCTAGTTGGAGGCCTGTAGCTAATGGTGTTCTCCCAGGGGTTGGTATTGAGTTCAGTATTGTTCAGCATATTCATCAATGACCTGGAAGGAGGGACAGAGAGTACCCTCAGTAAGTTTGCTGATGATACAAAACTGGGGTGAATGGCTGATATACCAGAAGGCTGTGCTGATTCAGTACATCTGGGCAGAAAGTTCAAGGAGGGCAAGTGTAAGGTTCTGCACCTTACACTGGGGAGGAATAACCCTGTGCACCGGTACAGATTAGGGGTCGACCTGCTGGAAAGCAGCTCTGGAGAGAAGGACCTGGGAGTCTGGTGGATAACAGGTAGCCACGAGGCAGCAATATGCCCTTGTGGCCAAGAAGGCCAATAGTATCCTCGGGTGCATTCAGAAGAGCACGTCCAGCAGGTCGAGGAAGGTTCTCCCCTTCTACTTTGCCCTAGTGAGGCCACATCCGGAGTATTGTGTCCAGTTCTAGGGTCCCCAGTTCAAGAAAGACATGGAACTACTGGAGAGAGTCCAGTGCAGGGCTATGAAGACGAGTAGGGGACTGGAGCATCTCTCTTATGAGGAAAGACTGAGACACCTGGATCTGTTTAGCCTGGAGAAGAGAAGACTGAGAGGGGGATCTTATCAATGCTTGTAAATATCTGAAGGACAGGTGTCAAGAGGATGGGGCCAGACTGTTTTCTGTGGTGCCCAGTGATAGGACAAGGGACAATGGACGTAAACTGGAACACAGGAAGTTCCATCTGAACATGAGGAAAATCTTCTTTTCTTTAAGGATGACAGAGGACTGGAAGAGGCTGCCCAGAGAGGTTCGGAGTCTCCTTCTCTGGACACTCTCAAAATCTGCCTCAATGTGATCCTGTGCAGCCTGCTACAGGTGAAGCTGCTTTAGCAGGGGGGTTGGACTAGATGATCTCCAGGGGTCCCTTCCAACCCTTACCATTCTGTTGTTCTGCAAAGTGAGTAAATGCCATCTTTTTCTCTGTGTTATGTTTCAAATTGTAACTGTTTGTAAAATGTTAAACAAAACTACCCTTCCCCAAGTTTGAAATGTTATTGTCAACAATTTAAAAAAAAAAAACCCAAAACTTACCACATTTGGAGATTGATGTAAGAGCACAGCAGTTAATTTCAGAGCCATGAAATACAGATATGTATCCTCTAACCTTGAGACCCAGTAGAAAGTATGTTTGTATTTTTCTTTGTTAATATCCATCAACTTTCTTAAAAGACAATTTCTATAGTAGTAGAACTTGATCAGAAAATATTTGTATTGATTCTGTTTGTACAGATACATGGGTGTATAAAGGATAAACTGTCATTTGTGCAAATGTCCAGAAAATTAAAAAATCCACTCATGTGCATGCTGATTTAAAAAGCATAGTGTCTGCACCTGAACAGAGTTGTTAACAATTCAATTAAGTTTTAAATAATATTTGAGAGTGCTACTTGTGTAATGTTCAATTTGAATAGAAACAATAGGATTGCTTGAAATCAAAATTGACTGGTCATCCAACCAGTAACCAATACCTATTTTACAGTGACCAGTGAGTGATACAAGGATCATTTCTTCATTTTATATTTCAGTTGTTTACATATTTCCAAGGAGATTTAGTTATTCATGTTCAAAATCACTGGCTGAAATACGGTATATAAATGAGAAAGAATTAAGAAGATGTCAGTCTGAAATGACAATACATTATTTCACAAACATAGTAAAATTCTGTAAAAAAGAACATGAAGTTGCAAGGACTTTTTTTGTTGCTTGTGACTTTTTAACTTGATTTGATTTCAGGCAGCATCTACTTTTTAACAGAAAACAACACAAAAACCCTTTAATATATACTGACTTTAATTTTACCTCATTTATTACAAGGGAAGAAGGAAACAAACTTCCCTTCTTATAGCTGCAATGTCTCATTCTCTGAATACTGTCATTTGTTGGTTGCTTAAAGCAGAAATTGCAATTGCAAGCAGTAGGGTTCTTTCTCCCCTTTCACACTAGCAGAATGAATTAGAAAAGGAATACTCAAGCAAATCTAGTTCTCACTGTTCTTTTAATCTCTGTCAGGTGATAACAGTTAAATTCCTTATGCCCCTCTCCTGTGGCAGAGGAGACCATTATTCTGACTGTAAGTATAGAATATTTATTCAGGATTTAACTGGTCAACTAATAAGGCACCCATCTCAGAGGATAAGTTGTCTAAGCATCTGTGGGCTGTGATGCACAAGACTGCATAAACTGTATTAAAATAGGCTGCTAAGCTCTGCTAGTTTTTGTAAGTGGGGTGAGAGTATTACATACAGCCAGATTAGAAGACATGATTTTAACAACTGTGGCTAGAGCTCGGAAGACACAATAAGTATGTGTAATAATAGCAGAACCAGTCGGCATCATATTTGAGTTCCAAGACCAAGTTCTTACAAATCCAGGAACGTTGCAGAAGAAGTGAGATTTCTGGAAATCCTTCTTCTTTGAAAAGGGGATAAAGTTATGAGAAGTAAACTCATAGCCATTCAAGTAATTTGAAATTAAGACTTGAAGTTGAGGGGGGGTTTTGCTAAAAATGGTGTGAAATTACAGAGGTAGACAGGGCTTTGTAAATGAGGCTGTCTGTGTTTCCCAGAGAGCTAGCTAGAATAGTCAGGAGGGAGGTGGAATACAAAGTTCTGGGTAACCAAAACCAGCACAAGCTTAGACAGGTCTAGTGCTGGCAAAGGACTAATGTGAAGTAGGAACAGTGGAATTAAATTTTTGTTAGAGCCTGTAACTCAAAAATTTGGGAACTGGCTGGCTGGGGAGCAGCTCTCTTGAGAAGACCCTGGGGGCTGCAAGCTGAGCATGAGCCAACAATGCACACAGGCAGGGTGGTGTTATGCTTCCCTTGTTCTTTGCTGTCACTCTCACAGTGTGCCCCTGCAAATCCTGATTATGTCATTATTGCATGAGAAGAAAATGCCAGCAGGATGCAAATCATCTCTTCTTTCCCCCTTTTCCTACCTGTTGGTTGTACCTTTTGGTTTACATTAGGGAATCAAATAAACGCATGTACAAAATCTTAACCAGTTAATGTGCAGCACCTGTCCCGTGACCATGTTTCAGTCAACGCTACTAGAATCATAAGAGTGAACAATATATAGGGAGTTGAGCAATCCTGATGAAAACTGCATGGCTGTTGTGGTAAGCTTAGACACCAGAGAGGATACCCAGACAAGCAGCCATCCTTTCCTGTGCATCACTGCATATTCAAGTACTTCTGAAGTGTTTGCATTCCCCACCCTTTGGAACTGTGGCTTCTGAGTGCAATGGTGGCTATAGGACAGCATTGTGTCAGCTTGCAGCATACACAGGCTCTATTTCAAGAAAATTACTAGAATAAAAGTGAAATGTTGCTTTAAATGAAAGACCAGTGACTGCATCTTCTTAATGCACAAGTGAGGAGAAATGGTTGCTTTCTTAATTGTTTTTTTCTCTGTACCATAGTTCAAAAGCATTTCATAAACTTTATGCTTCAAGGTAGCAGCTGTAAGCACTTTTTTTTAAAAAAAAAAAGTGAACATGCCTTTATATGGGCTCAGGGCTCTTCAGTAAGCATAAAGCACTGCTGAATCACTTTGATTCAACACTGAACTTAATGTTTGGTTTTCATCTTCTGAAGACAGTTTTTAATATTTACCATAACAAATCCTAGGAGAGCAGACCATACAGATTAACTTAAGGAATTAAAAATAGTGGAAAAGATAAGAAACCTAGTGCATTTGCTGCTAGTTTGCCTTGATTAGCCAAGACGGATTTAAGTTAATGCCGTCTGTTTTTTCTCTGTGAATGCCTCATTAACCTTTCTAAAGTCACCCATAGCTTTCTAGACCTTCTCATACTATTCTTCCATCTTTCCTACTCTATTTAGTAAGAAGGTGATTGTCCTTTTTATTTTTCCAGTTCTAAACTTCCAATCTATGTGATGGGGGACCAGACCACTCCAGTATTCGTAGTATGGGGGACATCACCAGTACATGAGCCTAACGAGATCTTTTCTGTTTCCTTGTCTCTGTGTTCTTAGTGTCTAACATCACTTCATGCTTATCTACATTGACTTCCATTTACTGTTTTATTGCTCTGTAAGTTAATATTGCAAAACTCTTCTACATTATTTCCAGTTCAATTGGTTAACAGCACCAGCTCAGAAACTCAAGCCATCATGACCTGCTAGAGCTGAAGGGGGAAATGTATCACTGTGGTTGAGGGAGTTATTTCAGCTTTTAGCTGGAAGTTTTAAGAGTCACAGTGGACATATGATCTTAAAAACATAATAAAGTGGAAGTGCATGTTTATTCTTTAGTCAGGGTGACTTTTAGTGCACTGTATAAATTATTATTCACTGTAGGAGTAAGTTTAGCAACAGTTTTATGCTGGGTATCTTACCATTTATAATCAAATTTCTCCTTAACGATTGTTCCTATTATAAATTTAGGTAAACTTTACATGTGCACATGTGTAAACAAATGAATTTTTCTATACTTGCCTCCAGAAGGATAGGAACATAATTCATGGAAATTATCATTACACAGTTTATTAGCCACTCTTTGTCAGAATCAGTCTCTTCTCAGCCTAGACTTCTGATCCTTTGCTCTCATGATCTGACTGCTATTTCAAGTTGCTCTTTTCATCATTGCCAGCTTTTCATTAGAGGCAGAAGAGGCATTTGATTCTTTACTTTGAGCAAAACAATGTCACAGGAAGAGTAAGATTTAAATCTAAGCTCTCAGAATATAAAGAAAGGCAGAGTCATTATTGATGCAGGTATTTAACATACAGTTGTAATTAAAAGCAGCCTTTACACAGGATAATAAATTGCAATTAGAACAACAGACTGCTTGCTCTGAAAAAATAAAACCAGTAAAATGTCTGTGCATCCTCTCCCTGTCTTTGAAAGGTTCAAACCAGAACACGAGTGACACTTTGAGAAGCTGGGGAAGGGAATGGTAGCATTCTAGCTTCTTTTAAAAAGAGAGAAATACAGCTAGTGTTGAACAAAATCTGGACACTAGAAGATAGCAGGAACATACTAAATCACAGGTCTGTTTTGTTTTGGTTTGTTTTTTCTAAGTATGTCCTCCAGTCATGAATCAGTCTGAGCATTCTTAGAAGTGTTTCAAAGCAGGCTCTTTCAGATTGCTCAACTTCTCAGTACTGGTCTTTTTCAGATTGAACAGAAAGCTATAGTAGGTTTCTTTCTTGTACCAGGGACTTTGCAGCACTGAGCACTACTGTGGTGCACGGCTAGTCCTCATCACACTGCAGAAAATATGATTCCTCTTCCTCTGCTCTCTCGGGTACAGCCAGTTTTGCGTTCACAGTTCAACATGCACCAGTAAGGTTTCGTTCCTCAAGAATGTTGACTACTCTCAGATTCTGGGTGAGAATTTCAAGCTTCTGAAGTTATTCTCAGTTCACAAAGATGGAAGTCTGCTTTCATAAACTCTGAGCAAATACATGAAAGGTAGGTAGCAGCTACAGTACCACTGGCACTACCCTTCTTAAAAAAGACAAACAAAATTCCTGCCAAGTACATCGAGACCCCTTTCTTCAGGAATAGATCTGGCAGATAGAGTCCACTTTCAGCAGCAGTAAATAAAAAGTACCTCTATATACTGGTCATCCTACCAATTATACCTTAAGAAGATTTCTGAATGTATTTGGTGCCTGACCTCACATGAACTTTATGGAATGAACCTAGAGTAAAAAACATGGACCTTTGATTGTTCAAAGACTAGATCCAGTAAAACATTGAATACTGGTAAAGCAACACCACTCATGGTATAAACAACTTAGAATATCAATATATTTAATATGTAAGAAGCATATAGGGAAAAGTGTGATGAGAGAAAGTCAGGAGACAATTACGATTAGAGAGAAGTTGAAAGAAAAGAACATAAGTCTGACATATCATTAGAAGAGGGAAAGGGAAGGCAAAGTTTGATCAATAGGAATGTTTTTAAAAGGTGTTAGTAAAAGAGATGAGAAGTCAATCACAGTAAAAAAGTAAAGATAGAGCTATAAGCAAGTTACCTAACTTTTATGGGTTTTGTGATGCTTGGCTTGTAGACAGTTTTATATCCTCTCGTGACAATAAAATGTGTTTTCCTTTTCTTATAGGAGAGGAAGACACTCTTGGAATATGGTGGTTATTAATAAATGTGTTGGCCATTATTTTTTAGATTTCCTAATGCACACTGTAGCTTAAAAAAAACCACAAACACCCTTCTAAAACTCCCTATAATGACTTCTATTATGTGGAAATTCTGAAAATATATTGACTGGCACTTGTACCTACCAAAGGCTTCTATTTTAATGATATGATCCTGATAGCTGCTCATGTGAGAAATAGCTTCATGCTCAGAATATAGACTATGTCACTGCTAGTTCCTGCAGTCCTACTGTCTCTGAATGGATGTAGCTTCTACAGTCTACCACAGCTGCCAATCATTTCAGGTAGCCAGAGAAAGCAACCTAACTGCTGTATCAGCCTTTTCATCAACAATTTCTGATTACTGTTGTATCAGCCATATTCTCCCCCAGTGGCACAAGGGGGCAGGAAATGGGGGGTTGCAGTCAGTCCCAGTCCAGACTGTGTTGTTTCTGCTGCTCCTTCCTCCTTATGGGAAAAGCTCTTCGCAATCTTCCCCAGTGGCAATGTGACATCCCTCCCATGAGAGATCTCCATGAACTTCTCCCATGGTGTGGGTCCTTTCTGCAGGCCATGGTCCTCCCAGCAACGCACTGCTCCCAGCACGATATTCCCTCAGAGTCATGGACTTCTTCAGGAGCAGCCTCCTACCCTAGCATAGGATCCTGCACAGGCTGCAGACAGGATTCTATCCCACCTTTGATCCCTAAGGGCTACAAGAGCTCAGCCTGCCATCTCACCATGGGCTGAAGGGAAATGCTGCTCCAGTATGACTCCCCCCATTCCTTCCTCACTGACCTTGGTGTCTGCATGGTTGTCTCCCTCAAGACCCACTCTTCTCCAAACAAAGAATTCCCAACACAAAAAGAGCCCGCCCAACAGATTTTTCCCCTCTTAAGCATGTTATTGCAGAGGGGCTGATTGGCTCAGCCTTGGCCAGAGATGGGTCCAACTTGAAGCTTCTTACAGGGCCATGCCAGTAGCCCCTCCTCTGCTATCAAAACCCTTCCAGACACAAACCCAACACAAGAAGCTACATGTAAAGCTGCCACAGAAACTGTTTTTTTCCAATTTGCATCTGCAGTAAGGGCAAAGCAAGCATGCTACAAAAGTAGCATGAATAAAAGAATGATAGATGTAGTTTGGAACCAGAGAGTGCTCATTTTAAGGGAGATGGGCTGCAACCTGGGATTTCTTCAGAGAGGTAGTCCTGGTAAAAGCCCTATCAGTAGAGCTGTGTGCAGCTAGCTGCTTCTGTGCTCTCTCAAGGCCTTATAGTTCTATTGTGCTTTATTGTGTCATTTGAAACTTTATTAACTAGTGAGTAACAAGCAGATAGTTCTTCAGTATCTGATCTCAGTGGATTGTATCGAAGGATTTTAAAACCAGCATCTTTTCTGTCAGTTACTACAAATTCTGTTTTCTATTACCAAGAACTCTTTTTCTCTACAGGTTAAAACACTGATGGTTTAATCTATTAAAAATACCTGAGTTAAGTGTAACAGTGCTGAATGCAAAAAGAAATCAAAATGGCTTACCAGGGTTCAGTCCTCAGATCACTGCTTCATGTTTAGACACCATGATACAGGAGATGAACTTTGCACTGATCTTATTCAATGGCAGCTGTGATTCCTCAGTTAGTTGACTTGAGGCATTCATAAAGCTTTTACCTGCAAGGACACTTGGTGTTCTGTGCTAGGAACCAGAAAGGTGAACACTAAGCATTACCATGTCAAATGATAAGTTAATTACATCCTTTTGTGATTCTGGTCCTTTGAGAGAATCCAGAAAGTTAATAATGGAATTTAAGCAACAGAAAACATTCTGAAGAATAGTTCTATACAACCCCAAGAAACTTGTCAGGCTATATGAAACACGTATCTTGATGCATAACAAAGACTAACCATAGACATAAAACCTTGAGTAGAACAAATGACTGGGACCGAATCCTCTTCAGCAGCTACCTGTATTTGGAACATGATTGGAGAAAATCATCTCTAGACTAAGGCTGACTGTATGAGCTCCCAGAGGTATGTATCTATATATATATGCCAAGAACGTCCAGTGAAATCACTACAGCGTGATGAAATAGAAAATTGTGCTGGTTGGATCCTTCTGTACTGTTAGGACAAATGAGATAAATACTCAATTGTCTGTAAGACAGAATGTCTCGTTCTCTGTCTCTTACCAAAGATTAACTCCTGGCCTCATGAAGATGACACCAAAATTTACAGCAATTTTAGGTTTGATATTTCATGGTACTGATGTTGCATTACCTTGTATCCCTTGATCTTGTTCTTCCTTTAATGTGCTGTCACCGGAGTCACTAGCGCTGAATCCGGAGAGATTTAACAGACTAGAGTTATGGACATGGCACTGTGATCTCTGTATTGTAACACCTCTAACTTGTCTTTGAGTAATTTGAAGTTCATTACAAATTACTGAAATCAAGGTAGTTTCTCACATCTGGCAGGACCACTTAAAACTAAGCTTATGCAGAAGTAGGTGGTTGTCTTTTCAACCTAGCACGAATTTCTGAATATTAGCATGATTAGTTTCATGTGTTATGTTTCTGAAATTCATACACACACGCAATTTTTTCTCATAAGATGATTGGAAAACATATTTTGAAAAAATTTAAATACACAGTGTATTTTCAGAAGGGATAAAACAGACTGAAATGTGACATGTATTAAGTGTTGAGGCAAAATCCTAATCAAAAGAGAGGAAAGGTATAACCTTACCCCTTGCTGAAACGCGTGGTAATGTTACAGCATAAATACAGAAGAAAGAAGATTTCATAAACCAGAATAAATCATACTGGAAGACTGGGCTGGCTCAAGATGGAAGAAAGGTCTCTCCATGTATTGGAAGCCTTTACTTACCCTTTCTCTGACATGAATCTTAAGAGAATTTCATCTTATTTAGAGGCAAACATATAGAAACATCCAAGGAAGATCTTCATACTTAATCTGGGGGCATTTTTTAAACTTTCTATTTCATTTTCTCTGTCAATAGTGTCTATTGGTAATCCTTATCCACTTGTTACCTTCATCTTGCATGCAAGTTTACTTAACTGTGGGAAATCCTGAAAGTAAGGTTTTGGTATTCCCTGTCAATTGCCCTTCACCATCATGGTGCATGTCTTCAGAGACTGTGTTTTGCTGTTTGAGAACTGGTGTGGGAGGGGTCAATCTCCCAGTGATCAAAGATAACCAAAAAGCTCAGTGACATCAGAGAAAGGCTGTAGAGACAATGCCTGATCCTCAAACTTGAAAAGGTTTATATGAGTAATCAGTGTTTTGTTGTTGCAATCTCTTCAGTTGGCAGAAGTTTGTTGCCCATTGTAGGCTTTATTTATGATATTGCCATTCAGTTATGAGCAGCGCTATAAAAGGGTCATGTGAAATACCGAGAAACAAAAATTTTAGTGAAAACTTTAATTTAGTCTTACATGTATTAGCCTTTCTACAGTCACGCTAGAGATCAAAAGCAATGGGGTTTCAGTGCCACTCAGCAATGCATGATCTGATTTCAGACTAAACAGATTCAAGTTCCTAGCTACAGCTAGCTCTAGCCAGAGGAGGTTAGGCAGGTCTGACCACCAAAGGTGAGGTAGCTAACGCAATTCAGCAGCCAGACTGCACGATGCTGTGCAAGCAATGCTGTGATTGAGCTCAGGTCAGAGGACCTGCTCATCCATCCACAAGCTGTGTATCCATCCTTCAAACATGAAGTTGATTAGATGTTGATTATATGTTCTCTGCATATTGTTTCCATGTAATCTCAATTCCTGAATCTCCATCTAAGTGTTTTCTGTTAAAATTATTATTTACAATAGCACAGAACGTATCCAAATAGGAGCAGAATCCTTAATTCTTTCAAGGTTTTTAGACAATTATTTTAAAATACATCCGCTATAGCATATATTGTAAAAGCTATTTCACTTCATAAGAGAAAGTGGAAAATTAAATGTTAAACTCCAATTTCTTCAGAAAAGTTGAAAGTTGAAAAGTACCAGAGTTCTCAAGATTCGTGAATCCTTTTTGGTATGCTGCATAAAAAAGACATCAAATAATTACCAAGGAAATCTAATAATAATTATGTACATTCAATATAAGAGAAATCAAGATGATCTATAAAACTTAAAACTTTGAAGTTCTTTATCATCAGTAATTTATGAAATAGGCATCTTACAGCATGCTAATTAATTTTCTATGAGTACATTTCTGTTTCCTTTTGAAATCCAGCCTATTATTACTAAACCATTGCTGCTATTCAAAACTCTCCAGGATCTTAGTAGTCCTTAAAAGTTACTGGTTTGCTAAAAGAATTGTCTTTGCCACCTCTTACTGAAATCTTAAACAACTGATGAGTATTAAAGGGTGGGTTTGTTGTGTTTTTTTTTTTTTTTTTTTTTCGTTTTTACTATTCTGTTGATTTGCTTGCTATACTTTTGTCTTTTCTGTTTTTAATTTGGAGAGGTCAGGAAAATCTATTAATCATAGAGTACTATCAGACAGAACATCCTGCTCTCTCTGCAGTCTGCGTGAAGAATCCTTCTCTTCAGACTGCTGGGGAAGATACTGTGTCTTCAGGTTTTTAGTGCTAGTTTCAAGCTTGACTGGTAACACCATTAGGATAGCCAGGGAGGAATTTTAACGCTGTCTTTCTCCTTAATGGTAAATGGGGTTGATTTTGTCTAAAAAATTATCTTAGGAAAAAGTTGTTTCTTTTTTTTGTAAGACACTATTTTTGCCCATATTTTTGGCTTTAGGACACATCAAGAAGTAGTTATTTTATAAATCTTAGTATGTGCATCAAAATGGAGGTTGAGCTTGTTGCCAAGAGTGGTTGATTTCATGTTATTTGTCTTAACTGATAACTAATAATCGTCATTCTCAATCCCAAGAGTCAGTGAGGAAAACTTGCCCTAGTGTAATGAGAGATCAAGTCTGAACTCTGAGGCATTTAGAAAAACAAGAGGATTTTAATTCCTTTGAAGAATCATTCTTACAGCCCAATGTCTTGATGTTGGTAGTGAGAGGTTACCTTTACATGTTCTATGACAAAGTAACTCTCAAAAGTAGGAAGATGTTGGCTATACCTAAAATATTCTTCAGTACTGCATTCCTCACGTTTTCCTCTTTTCAGATCTTTGAGAAGTGGAATCTGTATATTAAGGAACTGATTTTTTTTTCCTTCTATTTGTTACATTTGTCATAGATCATTAATGAATTGACATAGATGTGAATTGTAGATGGAGTAATTTTTAATTAGGTCAGGAAAAAGTTCTAAACTCTACAAAATTCTGAACTAGAAGAAGATTAACTGAAATGGAATAATTATTTGATATTTCACATTTTATGAGGAGAAATACTCGTGATCAAGGTCTGCCTTGCTGTTATTTTGAATGTATCCAGTAACTTTATCCATGTACTAGTATGATTCATGTATATATATATATACATAAATACTAGTATCTATGTATTTATATATTAAAAAAACCCAGATTCTTACTTTGGATAGAATAAATAAATTTGTACTGACAATGATTTCACTTGAAAAAAAAATTCACGTGTTAACATCAATTTATCTTTTACAATTTTTAAACTTTTCATTCTCATTGAGAGTTTATTGAGAACGTCTTAACAAGAAATCCTGCTGAGACAGAGATAGGTAAACCAATATAATGATTGTTTTTTCAATGAACCTAGAGGTAGCAGAAAGGTTTCTTAAGGGATGCATAGCAGTTTCTGTCAGAGAATTCCAAGATAGAGAACAAATACTACTGAATTACCACTTGCCCTAGAAAGTTTGTCTTTGACACTCTTTACCATTGCATTATTAATCTTTTCAACTAAGTTCCTTCTTGTTCCTGACATATAATACTATTTTTCTTACTTGTTTTCTTATTTTCTTAGGTTTTTTTTTTCCTTTCACTGGTCTCATTTATCTTTATATTAATGGGGAGAAATTTTGTCTGTATATCTTAGGCAGCAGTCTTTAGTTTTCATACACTTCTCCTAACTTAACTGTGGTTTATTGGTTTTCTACTAATTCTTTCTTTCTTCACATTCACTTACATCTACAAATCATGAAATCATAAATAACATTCAGAATTCCCTGCTTTTGCTTGTTCAGTCTTTTTTTTCTAGACTAAGCTTCTTTTTTCATCACATTTATGCTATCATTAAAACATGGTGATGATTAAAAAACCCCATATATTTTTAACCCCCCATGTGAATACCTTCCTGTAACCTACAGCTCTTGTTCAGAAGAATGTTCTTTGATATTAGTGTCCTGTCTGCCAGTGGTGAGTAACAGTATCTTTGAGCAATCTTTGACCAGTACTTAAGGCAAAGGACAAACAATATAGGGAAAATATAAAGCCCTTCTTTTCCCTTACTATGTAGTTCGGTCCTGAAATAACTATATTAAAAAACGTCACTGAACTTGTTTTTATTTTTACTTGTTTATATGCTCCTACATATCTTACTGGCATATTTTTAATGAATTTTCCTCTGATGTATTAAAATCAACATTAATCTGAAATTAAATAATATTACATTTTGTTCTGTATATAGTTATCAGAACTAAATTTTATTTGCAGTTTAGTTAATCAAGCGGATTTCTCTTCAAATTTCACCCTCAGATCACACCATAATAAAGATAATAGAATTGCAAAGACGTAATTTAAAGTCTATTTTTGGAATAGTCAGCTTCCATAGAAGTAGCCCAAGGAAACACTTGACCTGCAGAAACTTCATTACTAGTGATTTTGTTCTTTTTCTTGATTAGGTATCAAGCTGACTTTCTGATCCTAACCTCTTTCTTTCCACCAAGGAAATAATTTTCTTGTGAACTTTTGAATAATCATGCACCACAGGGCACTGAATTTACAAAATAATTTTGCCATCTGTTTACTTGGTTCTTATAGCAACCTGAATGAAATGGCAAGTACAACTATTCATGAGGCTTTAGGAAGGAGTAAAATAATAGCTTATGCTATGGAAAAAGGCCTGTAAAGTTCCCATCTAGGCTCTCTGATCATCCAGTGGAAAGCACATGTTTTTACATTCACACTTACAAACTAGAAGAGTTCAAAGTGCAAGTTTTCAATGTCAATTTTGAATCGCAATGGTCTCTTACCCTGGAGAAAGAAGACAGTTTTTTCTGTTTCTTGTTAAAACAATTTCTTTTTTCCAGTTGGAATTTATTGCTTTCTAAGGAATTTGCTGCGGTTTACTTCTAGTGTGACTAAGACCCTTGTTATTTTACTTTCCTTCCAATAACTACTGAACGTGTTTTGTGTATTCTGCTAATCTTCATCTGTAGAAGTTTTTCTGGACAAAAGATAGAGGGGTTTTGTTCTGTTTTTCTGAATCACCTCAATGCCAAAATATGGGACTACTAGAGGAGAGAAAGTAACAAGTTTGATTTTTCTCTTGGTACAATTCAGACAAAAACGTTTTTGTTTCTGCAGTTGAGTAACAAACATGTATCAGTTCACATTGCATTGGAAGCTAGGAATTTGAGGCAAAATGCACATTCTGCTAAGGAACACACAGAGGCATGCAAGAGTGAAGACCTTTGTCACTGTATGCTGTGACCTCTAATGTTTCTTGCTTCTAAGTGAGGCCTGGGAATTGTTTCACGCAGTCTAGCAAATAGTTCACTAAACTGATAGTCAGGTACAGGACTTGGTTCCTGTGTGACCTTGGGTAAGATACTTTATCCTCTGCAGCCATGTGGCTTTAGTGGATTATCCCCTGAAAAGTTCTGAAGAGTCAAAACTGTTACTTTATTTGTCTCAGTACAGTCTTACTATAATTAGTGTTTAATGCGAATACTGCAAATAACTGACTCTTAGAAATAAAAATAAATTAATTACAATTACTTTGAAATCACATTTAGCATTCATTATTTTTTATTTATTATTTTAAAGTGAAGGCATCTATTGTAACTAGATGTTTCTGGTTAAATAGAGAATTCATATCACATCAAGAGCTGAAATTTCTTGATCTGATTTTTTTCTCACAAATAGGTATAAATAGTTGATAGTGATTAATAATAATGACAGAATCATTTTGGCTGGAAGAGATCTTATGGTCCAACCATAAGTCCAACCATTAATTCAGCACTGCCAGGTCACCACTAAGCTGTGTTACTAAATACCACATCTATGTGTCTTTTAAATACCTACAGGGATGGTGATTCCACCACTTTCCTGGGCATCCTGTTAAATAATAAACTAATAATAATATAATAAATGTTAACAATGTTATTTTCTGTTAATAATAAACAAACCCCAAACTAACAAAAGTCTAATCCTTGGATTCTCACAAGGAAGCCACATAAATAGAAAGTGATTATGTTGTGTCAAGAAGTGTCTAGCATAGAGCAGGTACTGAATTACAGCGCTGTAGCTCTCTGTGACACAGTAATTCTAGACTGACTGCAATGGCAATGCAACTTCCTTCATTAGACTGCATCTAATGTAGCACAGTCCCAGCTTTAATATTCCCACCAGTGGAACAGCTGCACAGAGTTTAATTCTTGATAGCTTTCCCTGTGAACAACAGACAAATGCCTGGTGAGCGGCTGTATATCATTTAGTCATCTCCCTGCGGAAAGCAGTCATTTGAGCTAGATTTAAAATTAGAGCTAAGTTAGTTACAGACCTGAGCACTTACAGGGTTTCCCCTTTGCCCATAATGGGGGAGAATAATGAGTTTCAGTACAAGTTGCAAGGGCTAAAAATATTGCTTTGTGCAATGAAAATTGTGCTGTTATATATCACCTCCCCCTTCCTCTGACACTTTCAATCTGCTTGTCAATTTTCAGTGGTAGATAATTTGATGAAAGCTTTGTACTGAGTAAGACTTTTTGCTCAGTTGTATAGAGAAAAAATACTGCTTGTGTCAAGACCAATTAATAACGCTGAGCATGTTTTCATACATGTGAACAGTTACTATCAATCTTTTTTCCATGGAACACCAGTATCCACAAGAATAATGTGAGCAATAGGTACTAATGACATAGTTTGTGGCTGGTCTAAAGATGTTACAGTAGCTACCTGATAAATTTGATGACAGCTAAGAAATTTCTGATACGTTATGATGCCTGTAGACTCTTGTCAATGTATTTTAAAGCTTCCTTTCTTGTGCTTACCTTTAACCGTCCTTAAAGGCTGCAAAGCAATATATGGGCGTTAACCCATGCTAACTCCTTTCTCTCCTTCTGGCCTTCATGGAAAAAAGGGGGGCTTGCACTTAAGACATTTGATATTTAGAAGCTTTATCTATGTTATCTTTTTTTTTTTATTCCTCTTGAGGCTATAAATGCTTAGGATTTTCTTTACATTTACTACCCAAAGTACATATGATTAAAAGGTATGGGAAAAAACTATCCAATAAGGAGAATACGAAATGCAAAGCATCGTTTTCTTGTAATCATAGCATCTCAGTTGCAAAATAGTTTTTTATGAGGCTGTTATCATTGGACATGCACAGTACCTGCCTATGTCTTTCTCACTGGAAATGCTATGCCAGGAGCGGGATAATGCAAATACAGCTACAGATTCCATTGCAACTACAGGATCTGAGCAGCTGAAAATTTGAAGTAATTGAAAATGTGTCAGACGCTTGACTATTCTCTGGAAAGTGTTTGTTGTCTTAGCTGCTTCCACTCTTTCCAACCCTCTTTAATTTTAGATACCAGTATTTGCTCATAAGTTATAGAAAGTTTCTTTGTTGCTATGTTAAAAAATTTATCATATTAACCAGTTTTTTCCTTCAAGGATTTACAAATCTGCCTTTACCCCTCAAGAGTGCAGCCTACAAATTATATTTGTCAGGAAAAAATCCCTCATGTGAGCACATTCTTTTTATTTTTAATTTCATGATACCAGTAACGCATCAGACCTACCTTAGGAATAGTTAATTATTTTTTGGTCACTTTATAGTTCAGAGCTATAATGTTTATTCTCTCTTCAGTTGCAGTCTATATGGAGAAATTAAAAAGACAGATAAAATAAAGTTTGTATGTTGCTCAGTTGTGTTTTCCAGATGTTTAATATGGGCACAGGTTATAAATCATTGCTAATTCAGAAGATTTCTCATGATCCCTGAACTCTAATCAACAGTTTCATTAATAAGACCTAGTACAATTCCATTCTATTCTAAGTTCTTTTCACTAACTCCTGATTAATGTGCATTTCTTTACTGTTAGGCATGACTTTAAGTACTATTTACGGATTAGATGAATATTTTTCATGTTTGCACTCAATTACTTTGAGAAAAAAAACCTTCTTACTGACACATATATTTCCACTTTTACTGATTTTTCATGCATATTCAATATTTAAATCAGGGAAATTATACTCATTATTTTGGGTTTTTAAAATGTACAACCTCTATAAAAACTACAAAGGTAAGAAGTGTGACATTTGGTTTTTTGGTGCTTATTTTTTTTAAAAAAAACGAATTACTGGTTTCAACAATTGGTAATTTTTTCCTAGAGTTTTTAACAATCCACAGAGAAATTAGATTTCCATAAAGATCTATTAACAACAACAAAAAAAACCCAACAACTAAAAACCCTAGAAAATACATTCTATTCCACAAGTTTTGCACAGGTAATAAATATAGATTCATGTTGTCTGATGGTGCACTTAGTTTTTTTTTATTTGTTTCATTTGAAAAAAGTTCTCATTTGAGTCTCAAGATTGTATTGGTGGCTGTGGTAAGGGTGTCATGAAATATACTCATACAGTCTTAGATGTGTCGTATTTCTTAAGAAAAAGAGAAGTAGATTAATGGATCCACATACAAATGATGATATCTGAGTGAAATTCTAAACTGTACAAGGCAATAATTCAACTGCTTTACTAAGGTTCTCAGAAAGACTGCATCAATTTTTTTTTTTTTTTTTTAAGTAAATGCATCAATTGTTTCCATCTTGTTTCTGTTTTCAGTCCCTGCTTCTGGTGTGCTGACTTCATAAAAGTAATTTCAGAATGTCTCCATTTTCACATTTCTACAATGAGTGATTAATATATTAGATCTTGCCAGCGAGGAGCCTGGAGATCCAGTAGCAGAAATATACAGTACAAGAACTTATTATTGCATATCTCTTTATCAAAGGAAAGAGGTTTGGAAATAAAGCACTATATATAAAAATCCTTTTTGATTTTTTTTCACTGTAGTTGACCAGTCTATGACTCTTCTTGTAAACACAATTACAGAGGAAATACATAGGAAACCAGTATTTCTTGTATAGGTAGCTGTGATGCATACCTGGTTCTGTTATTGAAGTCACAGTCACACTGTGTTCAGAGCAGAATAGAACCATAGAATCGCACAATCAGTCATTAAATAGTTTGGTTGGAAAGGGCTTTTAAAGGTCTTCTAGTTGAATCCCCTCTAATGAGCAAGGCCATCTTCAACTAGATCAGGTTGCTCTGAGCCCTGCCCAACCTGACCTTGAACGTTTTCAGGGATGGGGCATTTACCACGTCTCTGGGCAACCTGTTCCAGTGTTTCACTACCCTCATTGTCAGAAATTTCTTCCTTATATCTAGTCTAAAGCTACCCTCTTCTGATTTAAACCCATCACCCCTTATCCTATTGCCACAGGCCCTGTTGAAAATTCTATCCCTATCTTTCTTATAGAAACCTTTTAAGTCCTGAAAGGCTTCTGAGAGCCTTCTCTTCTCCAGTCTGAGAACAGAAACATTTTTCTGTCTCCAACTTGCAGGACATTCAGAAATCCTCAGAACATTATATTCTTAATGATTCTTACTCTGTGGGTACAGCACAAGAGGGCTTGAGTAAATCAGCTTGTGTGCTTAATTCCTTTAGAGTTTTTATATATAAATGGCTATTTTCTCCCACCTTTTAAATAAAACCCAATAACTTACAATACAGAAATAATGGAATCCCTTTGTCAAAGAAAAGGAGAAAGGAACACCGTTCACTGTGCCACTGATACATTTGATTTAGTAAGGGGACCAAAGAAGGGATATGTTGTGCACACACACAGATGCACTGTTAACTAAGACCCATCCCTGCTGCTGTTGAGCAGGCACCATTGAGTTCAGGAGAAGGCAACTCTGGCCAGTGTTGGCATTGAGCTCTGGCCATCAGCTCAGCACAAACACAGATCTGTTTCACCTCAGGTCCTCTGCATCCATGTAAAAGTGTTTCCCCTCCACCTTTATCCTCATCATATTGACCTACTTCATGGTGGAGGGAAAGGCTGTGGATGTTGTTCACCTGCACTTTAGTAAAGCCTTTGACACTGTTTCCCACAGTATTCTCCTGGAGAAACTGGCTGCTCATGGCTTGGATGAGTGTATTCTTCACTGGATAAAAAACTGGCTGGGCCCAGAGAATGGGGGTGAGTGGTGTTAAATCCAGTTGATGGTGGTGTTCTTCAGGGCTCAGTGTTGGGGCCTGTTCTCTTTACCATCTTTATCCATGATCTGGATGAGGGGATTGAGTGCACCCTCAGTAAGTTTGCAGATGACACCAAGTTAGATGGGTGGGTTGACCTTATTGAGGGTAGCGAGGCTCTACAGAGGGATCTGGACAGGCTGGATTGATGGGCCAAGGCCAATGGTATGAGGTTCAACAAGGCCAAGTACCGGGTCCCGCACCCGCACCCGTTGAGTCACAACAACCTCCTGCAATGCTACAGGTGTTGGGGAAGTGTGGCTGCACAACTTCCCATCAGAAAAGGACCTGGACGTGTTGGTCAATAGGTGGCTGAATAAGAGACTGCAGTTTGCCCAGGTGGCCAAGAAGGCCAACAGCATCCATTTCTGGCTTGTGTCAGAAATAGTGTGGCCAGCAGGAGCCAGGGAGTGATTGTTCCCCTGTACTCAGCACTGGTGAGGCCACACCTTGAATATTGTGTCCAGTTCTGGGCTCCTCAGTACAAGAAAGACATTGAAGTGCTGGAGCATGTCAAACAAAGGGCAACGAGGCTGGTGAAGGATCTAGAGCACAAGTTTTATGAGAAGCAGATGAGGGAACTGGGGTTGTATAGCTTGAAGAAAAAGAGGCTGAGAGGAGACCTTATTGCTCTCTACAACTACCTGAAGGGAGGTTGTAGCAAGGTGAGGGTCAGTCTCTTCTCCCAAGTAACAAGTGACAGGACAAGAGGATATGTCCTCAAGTTGCACCGGAGGAGGTTTAGATTGGATATTAGGAAAAATTTATTCACCAAAAGGATTGTCAAGCACTGGAACAAGCTCCTCAGGGGACTGATGGAGTCACCATTCCTGGAGTTATTTAAAAGATGTGTGGATGTGGTGTTTAGGAGCATGATTTAGTGGTAACTTGTCACTGTTGGGTTAAAGATTGGACCTGATCGTCTTAAAGGTCTTTTCTTATCAAAACATTTCTATGATTCTATGATTTATTATAACTTATTTCTGTAATCACTGGAGAGGCAAGGACTGATGTGGTGTTCATAGCCAGATTTCAGCACAGGCTGCCAGTCAAATTACTGTGTGATTCTGTCACAATGCAGCTTTCCATCAGTTTTAGGTACTGATTTCCTATCAGTTGTCAGTCCATGGTGTGCTGAGGCTCATTGTACTCAGGTCCTCTTCCTAGTGTTCTTTTGACCAGAGTCCCAATACTTGGCCCCCGTTTGCATCGTACTCCTAGACAAGGAAAGGCCGTGATAATGCTTCATCACCTTTTAAAAGGCTGTAAGGAGATTTCATGCAAATATTTTTTAATAAATATATTTGAAACAAGTTTGACATACAGTAAAAAGCATTGGGGTGGGGGGGGGGGAGAGAGAATGAGGATTGCTATGCATACAAGTACTAAATTGAGCAGCACTCGCATTCCCAAGCTGATAATGCTGCACATAATACTGTGTCTAAAAAAAAAATTCCTTTTGCTTGGAAATATGGCTGATAATGATATATCAACTTTTTTTAAAAAATTTTCTAGATGACATATTAGTAACTATTCAGAGCATTTAATAAACCTTTAAAATTAATTAAATTCATTCTGAATTAAATTATTCTTGGTCTATTAGAAAATCATTACATGATTGTCAGGCTCCAGGAGAGGCAATGTGTGTTAGGGTGCTTCACATCGTGATACTCCCAGAGAGCTTTTCTTAGTGAACAATATGCGTTCTGCATGTTAATCTTGGATCATTTAGAGCTGCACTGCTGTAAAGAAAGCATTTATTATTTATCCAGAACGTTTTGTAATAACAAAATTAGCAATTATGCCTTTGTATTCAAAACAACCATGCGGTGTTTTAATCCCCATCAGCAACTAAGCACCACACAGCTGCTTGCTCACACTCCATCCCTGAGGGATGGGAATCAGAAGTGTAAAAGTGAGAAAAGTCGTGGGTTAAGCCTGTTCCTGAGCAGCAGCCTTCCAGTCAGCTTTCCCCCTAGTTTGTATGCTGAGCCTGAAGTCATATGATATGGAATATCCCTTTGGCCAGTTTGGGTCAGGTCTCCTGCCTGTGTCCCATCCCAACTTCTTGTGCACCCCCAGCCTCCTCACCAGCAGGGCAGCAGGAGAAGCCAAAATGTCCTTGACTTAGTGTAAGCAGTTCTCAGCAGCAACCAAAACATCATTGTATTATCAACATTATTCTCATCCAAAATCCAAAACACAACACTATACCAGTGACTAAGAAGAAAATTAACTCTGTCCGAGATGAAACCAGGAAAAACTGATATATTTCAAAATTCTGACTTTTTAGGTTAAATGAGCTGCTTGTTATCCTAGGTACGCTATTATCTGATACTAGTCTAGATAGAATAGCTTAGGTTTAAGCTAAATTATATTAAAGTCTTAAGGTTTTGGGTTAGATACATAAAAATATATTTAAAAGTATACTTTCTTTACATGTGATTCTTACAAATGCATTTGCCTCCATGCTTCCTGCAGGTGACCTGTTAGTGTGAGAAAGAATGATTTCAGAATAGCCATGTTCTGCCAGTCATCTGAAAATATCTTTACAATATTGTGTTGCATTTTTATGACCTGAATTCCTTTACCCTAAACCACGCTTACCCTCCATTCTTTACTCTTTTTTATATTCATTTATTATATTTAATTACCTTTCATAATCTATTACAGTGATTTTGAACCTTTACGCAAAGATTTTAGTTTCTTACTTATTTCATCTTCAGACTAAGTTAGCTGTAAAAAGATCATTTTACATTACAAAGAATTTGACCTTATTTATTTATTCACATCAAGCCTATCTTTTTAAATGTAAATACATTTCAGTAACACTAATGTCCTTAAATAGTTTTAGGTTATAAGATGCACTTGGCTGTCTTTTCTTACCCAGACAGAACTGTTTCCCATTGTGGCAGGTTGAAGAAAAAAACCTGCCCGAAGGCTTTTGGTGTAAACTGATTAATTGAATTATTCCCTTCCATGTTACGGTTTGCCCATCTTATGGGATGAGAAAAGTTTTCTCGAGAGGGCACTGCCCCTTTAAGAAGCTGCGGGCTCGGGCGGCCGGGGGCTACTCGGGACTTCCTGGCTGCCTTCCGGAGGGCTTCGGGGCCATTCGGCTACTCGGGACTTCCGGGCTAGTCGGGACTTGCGGGGCTGCTTCTCCGGACTGCTTCGGGGGGCATTCGCAGCTCGTTCGCGGCTCCTCGGCGCTCCGGACACTCTCCGCTCTGCGGGAGTCACTGCGGGACTTCAGCTTCGTTCCGGGAAAGAGGCTTCTCCAAACCCTGCAGCTCGGCTCTGGGGACCTTGCAGGCTGCCGGAGTGGACCGTGCACCGGGGAAGCCCCCGCCACGCCGCCTGGGACAGACGGCTCGCCTGGAGGTTTTTCTGCTGCTTTGATATTCTCTCTGCCTGCCAGCGCTGCCGCTTTTAACTGCACAACGAGAAAGCGGTAGGGACAGCGTTTTCTGCATATTACAGCCCGGCGTTCATAACAGCCGCGGTTTCTTTTGTTCGCTCCACGAAAGCGCACACGTGGCCGGTGCCATTTTTCTGGACTGCACGTGGTACCGTCCCCCTTTGTCTTTGTTCTTGTGTTTAAAACCCTCACCTTTCCATCCTGCACAGACTCTCAGATTTTGCATTGGTTTTTTTTCCTGCATGTTATATATATTGTTCTAGTTTTAATAAAGTTTTGTTTCAGTTTTCCAAACGTTCAGAGGTCTCACAAAATCTTTTATTTTTTCTCCTTTTCGTATCTCTGCTTTTGAACCCTTTTCTCTCCCGGAGGAGAGGGGTTCAGGGATAGGGAAGGACTCGTCCCCGTGCATCGGCTTGCCTCAGCCGACCGGCGACATAATTGGCGTCCCTGGGTGGGCTTCTGAATAATTTAATAATTCATATTTTTATTAAAGTTTGGAAACTGAAACAAACGAGGTTTTTCCAGGATGGTGCTAAGCGAGCTTTTGTTTGAAGCTCTTAAGCAGTACGGTTTAAAAATGCTTTATGATCTGGTGCCTGGCACACCAACTGTGATGTCAAATTACCTGTTTTTAATTGGTACTGGTTTATGGTTTGCTGGTCTGGGGCACTTAGCAAAGAAGGTGTTCACCCTGGCCTGTGTAATTTCGGTGTTTTGGTCTGTACTCAGTCAGTTTATAATGCTCCCAGTGTATTTTGCACAGTACATGATAGTGGCTGCTTATGATTCGTCTAGCAAATGGATGATGGGAAATAACACTTCTCCATTTGGTACTGGATCAATGGCAATTGAAACTGGATATTCGGCAAATGGTATTATTTTCCTGTATTTGATAACTTTGTTATCAGTTATCTGTAACATGGTCCAGGGGTGGATAATTATCAAAAATAAGTATCACATGGGCACTACATCCACTAAAACAGCTGATGCCACCTCCTCACCCAAACAAGCACAGGTTGCCCCTGTGAAAAAGAAAAATAAGCCCTCTGGTGCTAAACACCAGAAAAAGACTAATTATGCAACAGATAGCTCTGATGACGATGCAGGACCAAGCACCTCCCAAAAGCGTCCAGGAAAGCCTTCAGGGAATACTGCCTCAGCGACTCCACCAGCACAGCCCTCCCAAGGATCCTCATCACGGGATGAGTCATCAGATCAAGAGGTAAACACCCAGCCTCAGTCCAGGAAGGACCTGAGAAGCATTAGAAAGGAATTTAGCAGGCATGATGGTGAGTCACTAATGGTATGGTTGCTTCGCTGCTGGGACAATGGGGCTGATAACATTGATTTAACTAGCAAAGAAGCCAGACAGTTAGGAAATGTGGCCCGGGAAGGTGCTATTGATAGGGCAATTGGCAAAAAGGCAAAACAGTGCAGTCTCTGGAAACGGCTTCTGACTGCTGTGAAGAGCAGATACCCTTTCAGAGATGACATTGAATGCCGCCCTACTAAATGGACTGTCCTGAGCAAAGGTACTAACTACCTGAGAGAGCTGGCTATGAAAGAGGTCATCTATGGTGACTGGAATGTTACTGTCAACCCGGACCAGGTGCACAGTAACGAGCCTTTGCTGCGCAAATTTGTGCAGAGTGCACCTCAGTCGTATGCCCATACATTGGCCACAATGCTGTGGGAAAGAGAGGGTGAAAATCGGCCACTCACCATAGAACAGGTGTCTAACAGGATTCGCCAGTATGAGGACAGTCTTTCCCATACCTCTGCCTTCATTGCAGCAGTGGAGAAAGTGACAGACAAAATGACAGAGAAAATATTGGACTCTATTAATAGGTTAGAACAAAGAACCGTTTCCTCTCCTGTGTATACCCACGTGTCAGCTGTTAGGAGAAATCGTCCTCCCAGAGCAAGGCGCAACAGACAGGACAGGCCACGATGTGACCGCCAGTGCTGCTCGAGAGGTCGTGAAGACACGAGGAGATGGGAACAACGACCTGCCGCTAACCACGGGGTACCAGCACATGAGTTGCAGAGCAGACCACACCAACATGATGACTGCAATCGAAGAATTGTCGCTCCAGTCTTTGGTGAACAGTGCTGCAGCTCAAGGAGCAACTCCTATGATGAAGGTACCACAAGCCGGATAGACCCTTCCACTGATTGTGGACCACACCCTAGGCATTAGAGGGGCCCTGCCTCTAGCCAGGTGGAGGAAAGGGATAACAGGGTATACTGGACTGTGTGGATTCGATGGCCTGGCACATTAGAACCACAGAGGTACAAGGCCCTGGTAGACACAGGCGCCCAGTGTACCTTGCTACCATCGGATCATCAAGGAACTGAGACTATCATGATCTCGGGTGTGACAGGAGGATCACAAGAGCTTACCTTAGTAGAAGCTGAGGTCAGCCTCACTGGGCATAACTGGGAAACTCACCGAATTGTGACTGGCCCAGATGCTCCATGCATTTTAGGCATAGACTTCCTCCGGAAAGGGTATTTTAAGGACCCGAAAGGTTATAAATGGGCCTTTGGGATAGCAACCGTGGGAGCCGATGGCATTATCCGGTTGTCCACATCGGTCGAACTTTCGGATGACCCTTTTGTTGTTAGCAGAATGAAGGTGGAAGATCAAAAGTTGCCTACTGCATCCTCTACAGTTCACCGCCGGCAATACCGTACCAACCGAGACTCTCTGCGCCCCTTAGAGAAAATGATTCGAGAGTTGGAGAGACGAGATGTCATCAGCAGAGCTCGCTCACCTTTCAACAGTCCTATATGGCCTGTGCAAAAGACCAACGGGGAATGGAGACTGACAGTGGACTATCGTGGGCTGAACGAAGTGACACCACCGATGAGTGCTGCTCTTCCTGATATCTTGGAGCTTCAGTACGAACTGGAGTCCAAGGCAGCCAAGTGGTATGCCACGATAGACATTGCTAACGCTTTCTTTTCCATTCCCATAGCACCAGAGTGTAGGCCACAGTTTGCCTTCACCTGGAGGGGTATCCAGTATACCTGGAATCGATTGCCCCAGGGGTGGAAGCACAGCCCGACCATCTGCCATGGACTGATCCAGGCTACCCTGGAGAAAGGTGGTGCTCCTGAACATCTTCAGTACATCGATGACATCATTGTATGGGGTGATACCGCAGAAGAAGTCTATGAGAAAGGTAGGAAGATAATCCGCATTTTGGTGGATGCTGGTTTCTCCATTAAGAGAAGTAAGGTCAAAGGACCTTCCCGAGAGATTCAGTTCCTGGGGGTTAAGTGGCAGGATGGACGCCGCCACATCCCCACAGATGTGATCAACAAGATCACAGCTATGTCTCCGCCTACCAACAAGAAAGAAACACAGTCTTTCTTGGGAGTCATAGGCTTCTGGAGAATGCATATTCCTGGGTATAGTCAGATTGTTAAACCTCTCTATACTGTTACCCGGAAGAAAAATGATTTCACATGGGGCTCTGACCAACAACATGCCTTTGACTTAATCAAAAGGGAAATAGCACATGCTATGGCCCTGGGACCTGTGCGAACAGGACCAGAGATTAAAAACATTCTGTACACTTCAGCTGGGGACTGTGGTCCTACCTGGAGCCTTTGGCAGAAGGCACCAGGAGAAACCCGTGGTCGTCCCCTAGGATTTTGGAGTCGGGGATATAAAGGCTCAGAGGCCAATTATACTCCCACTGAGCAGGAGATATTGGCTGCCTATGAGGGAGTCCGAGCTGCCTCAGAAGTAATTGGCACTGAAGCACAGCTCCTCCTAGTCCCCCGACTGCCAGTCCTAGGCTGGATGTTCAAAGGGAAGATAGCATCTACCCACCATGTCACAGATGCTACCTGGAGTAAGTGGACTGCCCTGATTGTACAGAGAGCTAGGATAGGTAACTCTGGTCGCCCAGGAATTGTGGAAGCCATTACAGACTGGCCTGCAGGGAAAGATTTTGGGATGCCACCGAACGAGATAGTCACTCGTACTGATGAAGCACCCCCATATAAAGACCTCTCAGACCAGGAGAAGAAATATGCTCTCTTCACTGATGGATCCTGCCGCCTCATAGGAAACCAACGGAAGTGGAAAGCTGCCGTATGGAGTCCTATGCGCCAAGTTGCAGAAGCAGCGGAAGGAGAAGGTGAATCGAGTCAATTTGCAGAGGTCAAAGCCATCCAGCTGGCCATGGACATTGCTGAAAGGGAGAACTGGCCACGGCTGTATTTGTATACAGACTCCTGGATGGTGGCAAATGCCTTGTGGGGATGGCTAGAGAGGTGGCAGAAAGATAATTGGCAGCGTAAAGGTAAGCCTATTTGGGCTGCCACTCTGTGGCAAGATATTGCTGCCCGCCTGAAAAGGTTAGTTGTAAAGGTAAGGCATGTAGATGCCCATGTCCCAAAAAGCAGAGCCACTGAGGAGCATAAAAATAACCACCAAGTTGACAAAGCAGCCAGAGTGTTCCAGATAGATCTGGACTGGGAACACAAAGGTGAACTATTCCTTGCTCGGTGGGCCCATGACTCTTCCGGTCACCAGGGAAGAGATGCAACCTATCGATGGGCTCGTGACCGAGGGGTGGATTTAACCATGGATGCAATTACCCAGGTTATCCATGACTGTAAGATTTGTGCTGCAATTAAACAGGCCAAAAGGTTAAAACCTTTATGGTACAGTGGACGGTGGTCGAAGTACAAGTACGGAGAGGCCTGGCAGATTGATTACATCACTCTCCCTCGAACTCGCCAGGGTAAGTGCTATGTTCTGACAATGGTGGAAGCAAGCACCGGATGGCTTGAAACCTATTCCGTGCCTCATGCCACTGCCCGTAATACTATTCTGGGCCTTGAAAGGCAGATTTTGTGGCGGCATGGCACTCCAGGAAGAATTGAGTCTGATAATGGGACTCATTTCAAAAACAATCTGGTGGCCAATTGGGCCAAAGAACATGGTATCGAATGGATTTATCACATTCCATACCATGCACCAGCCTCCGGTAAAATAGAACGCTATAATGGCTTGCTGAAAACCACCCTGAAAGCATTGGGTGGTGGAACTTTCAGAAACTGGGATAAACATCTGGCAGAAGCCACCTGGCAAGTGAACACGAGGGGATCAATCAATCGAGCCGGCCCTGCCCAGTCAGACCTTTTACATACCATAGAGGGGGATAGAGTTCCTGTGGTATGTGAAAGTAATCTGCTGGGAAAAGCTGTCTGGGTTTCCCCTGCTGCAACTCCAGACAGACCCATCCGTGGTGTTGTCTCAGCCCAAGGCCCTGGACACACCTGGTGGGTAATGCAGGAGGATGGTGAAGTCCACTGTGTACCACAGGGGAAGTTAACCCTGGCTGAAACACCCTGAACCAGGGTCTCATGCTGTTAATTTCTGTATAATACAATGTAAATGAGATGCGCATAACGTACATGGTATGGAATAAAGGGGTGGAATGTGGCAGGTTGAAGAAAAAAACCTGCCCGAAGGCTTTTGGTGTAAACTGATTAATTGAATTATTCCCTTCCATGTTACGGTTTGCCCATCTTATGGGATGAGAAAAGTTTTCTCGAGAGGGCACTGCCCCTTTAAGAAGCTGCGGGCTCGGGCGGCCGGGTGGCTACTCGGGACTTCCTGGCTGCCTTCCGGAGGGCTTCGGGGCCATTCGGCTACTCGGGACTTCCGGGCTAGTCGGGACTTGCGGGGCTGCTTCTCCGGACTGCTTCGGGGGGCATTCGCAGCTCGTTCGCGGCTCCTCGGCGCTCCGGACACTCTCCGCTCTGCGGGAGTCACTGCGGGACTTCAGCTTCGTTCCGGGAAAGAGGCTTCTCCAAACCCTGCAGCTCGGCTCTGGGGACCTTGCAGGCTGCCGGAGTGGACCGTGCACCGGGGAAGCCCCCGCCACGCCGCCTGGGACAGACGGCTCGCCTGGAGGTTTTTCTGCTGCTTTGATATTCTCTCTGCCTGCCAGCGCTGCCGCTTTTAACTGCACAACGAGAAAGCGGTAGGGACAGCGTTTTCTGCATATTACAGCCCGGCGTTCATAACAGCCGCGGTTTCTTTTGTTCGCTCCACGAAAGCGCACACGTGGCCGGTGCCATTTTTCTGGACTGCACGTGGTACCGTCCCCCTTTGTCTTTGTTCTTGTGTTTAAAACCCTCACCTTTCCATCCTGCACAGACTCTCAGATTTTGCATTGGTTTTTTTCCTGCATGTTATATATATTGTTCTAGTTTTAATAAAGTTTTGTTTCAGTTTTCCAAACGTTCAGAGGTCTCACAAAATCTTTTATTTTTTCTCCTTTTCGTATCTCTGCTTTTGAACCCTTTTCTCTCCCGGAGGAGAGGGGTTCAGGGATAGGGAAGGACTCGTCCCCGTGCATCGGCTTGCCTCAGCCGACCGGCGACATAATTGGCGTCCCTGGGTGGGCTTCTGAATAATTTAATAATTCATATTTTTATTAAAGTTTGGAAACTGAAACAAACGAGGTTTTTCCAGGATGGTGCTAAGCGAGCTTTTGTTTGAAGCTCTTAAGCAGTACGGTTTAAAAATGCTTTATGATCTGGTGCCTGGCACACCAACTGTGATGTCAAATTACCTGTTTTTAATTGGTACTGGTTTATGGTTTGCTGGTCTGGGGCACTTAGCAAAGAAGGTGTTCACCCTGGCCTGTGTAATTTCGGTGTTTTGGTCTGTACTCAGTCAGTTTATAATGCTCCCAGTGTATTTTGCACAGTACATGATAGTGGCTGCTTATGATTCGTCTAGCAAATGGATGATGGGAAATAACACTTCTCCATTTGGTACTGGATCAATGGCAATTGAAACTGGATATTCGGCAAATGGTATTATTTTCCTGTATTTGATAACTTTGTTATCAGTTATCTGTAACATGGTCCAGGGGTGGATAATTATCAAAAATAAGTATCACATGGGCACTACATCCACTAAAACAGCTGATGCCACCTCCTCACCCAAACAAGCACAGGTTGCCCCTGTGAAAAAGAAAAATAAGCCCTCTGGTGCTAAACACCAGAAAAAGACTAATTATGCAACAGATAGCTCTGATGACGATGCAGGACCAAGCACCTCCCAAAAGCGTCCAGGAAAGCCTTCAGGGAATACTGCCTCAGCGACTCCACCAGCACAGCCCTCCCAAGGATCCTCATCACGGGATGAGTCATCAGATCAAGAGGTAAACACCCAGCCTCAGTCCAGGAAGGACCTGAGAAGCATTAGAAAGGAATTTAGCAGGCATGATGGTGAGTCACTAATGGTATGGTTGCTTCGCTGCTGGGACAATGGGGCTGATAACATTGATTTAACTAGCAAAGAAGCCAGACAGTTAGGAAATGTGGCCCGGGAAGGTGCTATTGATAGGGCAATTGGCAAAAAGGCAAAACAGTGCAGTCTCTGGAAACGGCTTCTGACTGCTGTGAAGAGCAGATACCCTTTCAGAGATGACATTGAATGCCGCCCTACTAAATGGACTGTCCTGAGCAAAGGTACTAACTACCTGAGAGAGCTGGCTATGAAAGAGGTCATCTATGGTGACTGGAATGTTACTGTCAACCCGGACCAGGTGCACAGTAACGAGCCTTTGCTGCGCAAATTTGTGCAGAGTGCACCTCAGTCGTATGCCCATACATTGGCCACAATGCTGTGGGAAAGAGAGGGTGAAAATCGGCCACTCACCATAGAACAGGTGTCTAACAGGATTCGCCAGTATGAGGACAGTCTTTCCCATACCTCTGCCTTCATTGCAGCAGTGGAGAAAGTGACAGACAAATGACAGAGAAAATATTGGACTCTATTAATAGGTTAGAACAAAGAACCGTTTCCTCTCCTGTGTATACCCACGTGTCAGCTGTTAGGAGAAATCGTCCTCCCAGAGCAAGGCGCAACAGACAGGACAGGCCACGATGTGACCGCCAGTGCTGCTCGAGAGGTCGTGAAGACACGAGGAGATGGGAACAACGACCTGCCGCTAACCACGGGGTACCAGCACATGAGTTGCAGAGCAGACCACACCAACATGATGACTGCAATCGAAGAATTGTCGCTCCAGTCTTTGGTGAACAGTGCTGCAGCTCAAGGAGCAACTCCTATGATGAAGGTACCACAAGCCGGATAGACCCTTCCACTGATTGTGGACCACACCCTAGGCATTAGAGGGGCCCTGCCTCTAGCCAGGTGGAGGAAAGGGATAACAGGGTATACTGGACTGTGTGGATTCGATGGCCTGGCACATTAGAACCACAGAGGTACAAGGCCCTGGTAGACACAGGCGCCCAGTGTACCTTGCTACCATCGGATCATCAAGGAACTGAGACTATCATGATCTCGGGTGTGACAGGAGGATCACAAGAGCTTACCTTAGTAGAAGCTGAGGTCAGCCTCACTGGGCATAACTGGGAAACTCACCGAATTGTGACTGGCCCAGATGCTCCATGCATTTTAGGCATAGACTTCCTCCGGAAAGGGTATTTTAAGGACCCGAAAGGTTATAAATGGGCCTTTGGGATAGCAACCGTGGGAGCCGATGGCATTATCCGGTTGTCCACATCGGTCGAACTTTCGGATGACCCTTTTGTTGTTAGCAGAATGAAGGTGGAAGATCAAAAGTTGCCTACTGCATCCTCTACAGTTCACCGCCGGCAATACCGTACCAACCGAGACTCTCTGCGCCCCTTAGAGAAAATGATTCGAGAGTTGGAGAGACGAGATGTCATCAGCAGAGCTCGCTCACCTTTCAACAGTCCTATATGGCCTGTGCAAAAGACCAACGGGGAATGGAGACTGACAGTGGACTATCGTGGGCTGAACGAAGTGACACCACCGATGAGTGCTGCTCTTCCTGATATCTTGGAGCTTCAGTACGAACTGGAGTCCAAGGCAGCCAAGTGGTATGCCACGATAGACATTGCTAACGCTTTCTTTTCCATTCCCATAGCACCAGAGTGTAGGCCACAGTTTGCCTTCACCTGGAGGGGTATCCAGTATACCTGGAATCGATTGCCCCAGGGGTGGAAGCACAGCCCGACCATCTGCCATGGACTGATCCAGGCTACCCTGGAGAAAGGTGGTGCTCCTGAACATCTTCAGTACATCGATGACATCATTGTATGGGGTGATACCGCAGAAGAAGTCTATGAGAAAGGTAGGAAGATAATCCGCATTTTGGTGGATGCTGGTTTCTCCATTAAGAGAAGTAAGGTCAAAGGACCTTCCCGAGAGATTCAGTTCCTGGGGGTTAAGTGGCAGGATGGACGCCGCCACATCCCCACAGATGTGATCAACAAGATCACAGCTATGTCTCCGCCTACCAACAAGAAAGAAACACAGTCTTTCTTGGGAGTCATAGGCTTCTGGAGAATGCATATTCCTGGGTATAGTCAGATTGTTAAACCTCTCTATACTGTTACCCGGAAGAAAAATGATTTCACATGGGGCTCTGACCAACAACATGCCTTTGACTTAATCAAAAGGGAAATAGCACATGCTATGGCCCTGGGACCTGTGCGAACAGGACCAGAGATTAAAAACATTCTGTACACTTCAGCTGGGGACTGTGGTCCTACCTGGAGCCTTTGGCAGAAGGCACCAGGAGAAACCCGTGGTCGTCCCCTAGGATTTTGGAGTCGGGGATATAAAGGCTCAGAGGCCAATTATACTCCCACTGAGCAGGAGATATTGGCTGCCTATGAGGGAGTCCGAGCTGCCTCAGAAGTAATTGGCACTGAAGCACAGCTCCTCCTAGTCCCCCGACTGCCAGTCCTAGGCTGGATGTTCAAAGGGAAGATAGCATCTACCCACCATGTCACAGATGCTACCTGGAGTAAGTGGACTGCCCTGATTGTACAGAGAGCTAGGATAGGTAACTCTGGTCGCCCAGGAATTGTGGAAGCCATTACAGACTGGCCTGCAGGGAAAGATTTTGGGATGCCACCGAACGAGATAGTCACTCGTACTGATGAAGCACCCCCATATAAAGACCTCTCAGACCAGGAGAAGAAATATGCTCTCTTCACTGATGGATCCTGCCGCCTCATAGGAAACCAACGGAAGTGGAAAGCTGCCGTATGGAGTCCTATGCGCCAAGTTGCAGAAGCAGCGGAAGGAGAAGGTGAATCGAGTCAATTTGCAGAGGTCAAAGCCATCCAGCTGGCCATGGACATTGCTGAAAGGGAGAACTGGCCACGGCTGTATTTGTATACAGACTCCTGGATGGTGGCAAATGCCTTGTGGGGATGGCTAGAGAGGTGGCAGAAAGATAATTGGCAGCGTAAAGGTAAGCCTATTTGGGCTGCCACTCTGTGGCAAGATATTGCTGCCCGCCTGAAAAGGTTAGTTGTAAAGGTAAGGCATGTAGATGCCCATGTCCCAAAAAGCAGAGCCACTGAGGAGCATAAAAATAACCACCAAGTTGACAAAGCAGCCAGAGTGTTCCAGATAGATCTGGACTGGGAACACAAAGGTGAACTATTCCTTGCTCGGTGGGCCCATGACTCTTCCGGTCACCAGGGAAGAGATGCAACCTATCGATGGGCTCGTGACTGAGGGGTGGATTTAACCATGGATGCAATTACCCAGGTTATCCATGACTGTAAGATTTGTGCTGCAATTAAACAGGCCAAAAGGTTAAAACCTTTATGGTACAGTGGACGGTGGTCGAAGTACAAGTACGGAGAGGCCTGGCAGATTGATTACATCACTCTCCCTCGAACTCGCCAGGGTAAGTGCTATGTTCTGACAATGGTGGAAGCAAGCACCGGATGGCTTGAAACCTATTCCGTGCCTCATGCCACTGCCCGTAATACTATTCTGGGCCTTGAAAGGCAGATTTTGTGGCGGCATGGCACTCCAGGAAGAATTGAGTCTGATAATGGGACTCATTTCAAAAACAATCTGGTGGCCAATTGGGCCAAAGAACATGGTATCGAATGGATTTATCACATTCCATACCATGCACCAGCCTCCGGTAAAATAGAACGCTATAATGGCTTGCTGAAAACCACCCTGAAAGCATTGGGTGGTGGAACTTTCAGAAACTGGGATAAACATCTGGCAGAAGCCACCTGGCAAGTGAACACGAGGGGATCAATCAATCGAGCCGGCCCTGCCCAGTCAGACCTTTTACATACCATAGAGGGGGATAGAGTTCCTGTGGTATGTGAAAGTAATCTGCTGGGAAAAGCTGTCTGGGTTTCCCCTGCTGCAACTCCAGACAGACCCATCCGTGGTGTTGTCTCAGCCCAAGGCCCTGGACACACCTGGTGGGTAATGCAGGAGGATGGTGAAGTCCACTGTGTACCACAGGGGAAGTTAACCCTGGCTGAAACACCCTGAACCAGGGTCTCATGCTGTTAATTTCTGTATAATACAATGTAAATGAGATGCGCATAACGTACATGGTATGGAATAAAGGGGTGGAATGTGGCAGGTTGAAGAAAAAAACCTGCCCGAAGGCTTTTGGTGTAAACTGATTAATTGAATTATTCCCTTCCATGTTACGGTTTGCCCATCTTATGGGATGAGAAAAGTTTTCTCGAGAGGGCACTGCCCCTTTAAGAAGCTGCGGGCTCGGGCGGCCGGGTGGCTACTCGGGACTTCCTGGCTGCCTTCCGGAGGGCTTCGGGGCCATTCGGCTACTCGGGACTTCTGGGCTAGTCGGGACTTGCGGGGCTGCTTCTCCGGACTGCTTCGGGGGGCATTCGCAGCTCGTTCGCGGCTCCTCGGCGCTCCGGACACTCTCCGCTCTGCGGGAGTCACTGCGGGACTTCAGCTTCGTTCCGGGAAAGAGGCTTCTCCAAACCCTGCAGCTCGGCTCTGGGGACCTTGCAGGCTGCCGGAGTGGACCGTGCACCGGGGAAGCCCCCGCCACGCCGCCTGGGACAGACGGCTCGCCTGGAGGTTTTTCTGCTGCTTTGATATTCTCTCTGCCTGCCAGCGCTGCCGCTTTTAACTGCACAACGAGAAAGCGGTAGGGACAGCGTTTTCTGCATATTACAGCCCGGCGTTCATAACAGCCGCGGTTTCTTTTGTTCGCTCCACGAAAGCGCACACGTGGCCGGTGCCATTTTTCTGGACTGCACGTGGTACCGTCCCCCTTTGTCTTTGTTCTTGTGTTTAAAACCCTCACCTTTCCATCCTGCACAGACTCTCAGATTTTGCATTGGTTTTTTTCCTGCATGTTATATATATTGTTCTAGTTTTAATAAAGTTTTGTTTCAGTTTTCCAAACGTTCAGAGGTCTCACAAAATCTTTTATTTTTTCTCCTTTTCGTATCTCTGCTTTTGAACCCTTTTCTCTCCCGGAGGAGAGGGGTTCAGGGATAGGGAAGGACTCGTCCCCGTGCATCGGCTTGCCTCAGCCGACCGGCGACACCCATAAGATCTTCTTCTGAAAACTAGAGACTCCAAGAAAAATAAAAAATCTAGAATTTTCCCAAGAGGTCTTAAAATTGATCTGTGTTTTTGCCTTGACAAAAGTCTGTCATATATATCCACAGTGATTTGTTAAGTTTTCTGATGATAGTTAAAAAAGGAATGGTGTCTTTATTGCAGCTTTTTCAACATAAATCCTACTCTGGTTTCTCTGATATTTGGTGTTTTGTTTTGTTTTGGTTTGGTTTGGTTTGGTTTGGTTTGGTTTAGTTTGGTTTTTTCCTGTGCTTTCTATAAACCATTATTGGGTTACAGTGATTCGTTATTGGTCAGGCAGAATAGACTTTCCCAGTAGTCATTCTTTGTCCATTACAGAAGCAGGGGAGACAAGTGATCCTACTCTGCCATGAAAAAGATGTTAAAACAAGGATTGTTGAGGTAGACATCAGTTCACTTCATCTTGATTGTCATGAATGGCCTGAGCCTTTCAAGATAGAGGCACACCTAACTCCTTGTGTGTGTGCCTAAAAGCTGTGTTTGTGGGGATACAAAGATTTTTGATATTACAGCGATCATGGGGACTTCTATAACCATACAGCATTCCCTCTGAATGACACACCACCGTTCTCAGAGTTATTTCAGTTGAAAGTTAGGCCAAAAACATAGACAGAAATTATGTTTAACTCCTCCTCAGGGGTTGCTGAATTTAAGATGTAAAATGTGGTGTCTCTCGTGATTGCTGTTATCATTTCTTCACTCGCAGGTACAATAATGGCACTCACAGGTGCCTGGAATATCTTCTGTCTCATTATCTCCTGTAACTGCAATGTCACAGCTACAATGTTGGCAGCTACAGTCATACAAAAAATTCCTGAACCAATGGGGTTGAGGTAAGAGCAAAAATATTTAGTAGGGAAAAATAAGAATACAAGTTTCTGTGGGAAAATTTTGAAAATTCAAACTCAGAAGAAACAGAGTCATTCTGCGAGACTTGCAGATGACCTGTAAGGCTGTGAACTTGCAGACTCCTTGAATCCAAAGTTAGCCAATGTCCTTTGGAACACTTTCTCACCTTTTTGTGTACATATCTACTTTGCTTGGATATTTCCTGAGCATTTAATTTAGATTATTTCCATTTGTTTAGTTGGTTTTTTCGCGTTTCTTTCCTGCATCTCTCAGCTCACCTGAAGAGAACACAAGTACTTAGTTCACAAAAAATTGAACACCAAATTTTACTTCTGTGTTTCAAGATGTTAGAAACACTAGAAAGTCACCATTGTAAAATCTAAGTTAGAGAGGTCTAACCTTACTGACAGTCCTGTGCCTTTTTGATGCTTTAACTCACAAACAATAACAACAACAAGCGTTGTGAAAACCTTTATACCTGTAAAGAGGTAAAACACTACTTCATTAGGTATGTCTTTATTAAATCAGTTAGCAACTTTATAAAGTACATTAAAGGCTCTAGATGGAAATTCTTCTCTAATAACAGAACAGGTGCTGACGGAATTAACAAATTGATTCTATAAGTAGTTGACAATACTTTAACAAATAATAAATAAATAAATAAATAATTTTCACATCCAGATCTTTCTTTCCTTGCATTTTTCTTTGGGTTTGTTTTTCTTCTTCCTCCATACACTGTAATGTTTTAAATAATATGTCGTTTAAATGTGATGGTTTCAAATGACAGCAGGCAGTAGCTGTTGTATATTTTGTTTTGTTTTCTGCTAAGCCCTTCAATGTCATTTTCATTAACACTTGGTGCCACCTATGAAGTGGCAGCTAATGCTTGTCACCTTCTTAAACTCTAGTATTCTGATGGACTTAATACATGCATAAAAAACTTCTCAATAGTGATTCACACCATTAAATGCCTCTCAAATTGCCATAAAAGGTACGCCTGCTCACCTCCTTCTGAAGCAGAAAATGTTCACTAATATAATAGATTTTCAGTGGTCTACAATGATAGGTTTATAGATGTTAAGCATCAAGAGGCTTTTTCTAGCTCTCCATTACAGGTACGACCACTTTAAGACCACTAAAACCAGTTAAATTGCTGAAGCTCTCATATGTGAAGCAGTATTACAACTCAGTGATATACTGTTAAATGAGGAACCAAGGGGAGAGTAAACTCCAGGGAGATAATAAAAACTAAGTGTATTATTCGGAATTAGTACATACAAACTAATTCTGAAACTCCCTTTGCAGACTCATCAATAGTTGTGTTCTCGTAAACAGCCATAAGGAATTTCTATGAAATCAAAATCTTTATGGGCCCATTAATGGAAAACACTTTATTCTGATTCTTTGAGGTAAGAGCACTAAATAGAAAAGTCTTAGTTGCAGCATATCCACCATTATCCCATCCATTCACTAATGAAATATGGGACATCTGGGTATGTGTCAGAATAACTAGAAACACTTAGAATCCTTGCTTACTTTTTTATGGCTTGCTTTAGTTTCATACTATTCTCAACAGACAGTTAATCAAATGGAGTTACCTTAGAGTTATGCATCCACTATATTCAGATGGAACAAAAAGATAATAAAACCCTCTCTTGTTTATTCTGCAGTGTTTTACACTTTTGTGTCTGGTTTTAATCCTTTTGAAGCATATTTAGTCTTGAAAGTTGTTTAGTTTTCTCTTCGTGTCTAAGAGAAAAAAATTTGTTATTTAAACTCTTATCATTAGATAGCCTGTCCACAGGACGGGGTCATTAACCTGCTCAGGATATTATTTTAAAGAAAGTCTGTAGAGATGTAGGTTGTAAATGAATTTTCCTCTCTTCATGATTGTGGTGCCATATTGTCACTCCTTTTTAAAGACCTTTCTTGACAACAGCAGTAATCTGAAGCCTTAGATGGTACCTTAAAGGTGAAAATTGACAGAGAAGGCTGCGACAGTTGAGTTGAGTTTATATAAAGAGAAGCCTTCTATAACCAAGTGAAAAATAAAATTAGGCTTTACCTAGAGGTGCCAGAGTGCCATGGTACTTTGATCATTCTTATTGACTCTGAATGATTAGCTCTTTTCTGTGATAAAACGGGAGGAAGTCTTTATGATAGAGAGTGGCTTTGAGTAGGCTATGCTTAATTACAGAAATGCACCTCAACCAGAAATAAAAAAGTTCGCACCACAAACCTTTTTTTTTTTTCCCCTTGTTTGTTGAGCTTCCATTGCACTGATGATGCGAACTCAGTCCAGAGGGACTTAAGTTCTTTCTAAAGGGAATCCCTCCCTTTGTTCAGGGAAGTTCATACCTCTAACGTAAGCACTCTTACATCATACAAAACAAAGTAGATAGCAGGGACTATGTTAATCAATAATGATATGATCTACTACAGGGCAGAGAATATTTTACCAGCACGTTAAGATTTAACTTTTTCATCTGGAACATAGGAGACAACGGAGCATCTGTGCAGAAAGCAGTTATTCCAAGTTAGTATATTTTTTGCTGAGAGCAAATGTTTTTTTCCTCTACAACTCTTAAATAGTTTGCCTTAAGAAAAAGCTGTATCTATGCAGATGGTAGAGTGCCAGCTCAGGAAAAAGGCTCAGGTCTTCTTCACTCAACTGTTTAATGGCATGCTGCTGTTCTTGGAGATCAGGTCGAGGGAGGTTCCCCTACTCCTCTACTCTGGTTAGACCTTATCTGGAGTTTTGTGTCCAGTTCTGGGATACTTGGTTCAAGAGAGACGAGGAACTACTGGAGAGAGTCCAGCAGAGGGCTACAAAGATGATTATGGGTCTGTTTAGCCTGGAGAAGACTGAGAGGGGATCTTATCAATGCTTATAAATACCTAAAAGGCAGGTGTCCAGAGGATGGGACCAGCCTCTTTTTAATGGTGTTCAGCAACAGGACAAGGGGCAATGGCCACAAACAGGAAGTTCCACCTAAATACACAGAAAAAATTGTTTACTTTGAGGTAAACAAGGAAGGATGAGCATATCAGGTAAGAAAAGGGATAGATACTGGAAAGACTTTATTGTATAACAATTTTAACTATGTGAATTAATGAAGCATTTCTCTATTAATTAGAAAGTATGTGCTATGAGACCTTTAAAACACTGATTTCTTGGTGCCATATAGTTGATGTTTTCTCTTTTGCTTATGGCAGAATTTGGAGTCTGACACTAGACTGGCTTTATGCAGAGAAATAGATGTTTTTAGAGTGTGATTCATCTTAAGAAATGCATCTAAAATTATTCAAGTAAATCATGTTATAGAAGTTCCTCTTTCTCCATCCACCATAAAGCAAATCCGAATCATCCTGTGTCTCCCTGGTCTCAGATAAATGCCCTCATCTAAGGCTACAAAATCTATACTTTCCTCCTCACTTATGTTTTTCATGAATTTTGCCACTCTGAGGGACAAAATGTCTATCTGGTAGCTAGGACATTTGGTAATACATAGAAGATACAGACATTGAGTCCTAGGCAGAGAAAAAAATGAACCTGTGTCTCCCACCGGCTGAATGGTAGAATAATTGCTTTATAGCATAAAAGATGATCAGTGGCACTACCATTACCTCTGTGGCAATGCTGTAAAGGAAAATAATGATCCCTGTTTAGTTCTTTGAAAGTGCAATTATACATGTCAAAGCACAGCAGAAAATTCTGGCCTTCAGCTTCCAAGCAGATGGATCTGTATGTGATCCTTAATCAGACACCTGTCAGCTGAGGAGGGGTCAGAGACCCAGCCACTGTCTTCCCTGGTTTCTATTATCTAGTGTTAGATAGGTTCCTGCTTTGTATACAGGTTTTGGATTACTGTTCGAAAATACTCAATTTCTTAAATCCTGCATAGTTCTTGATCCCATTTTAGGGGGCAGAAAGGTGTAGTATAGGGATTTGTTCATGATCACTCTAACAGAGATGGTGCTCATCAGTAATTCCCTGAATTATGTAAAAAAACGAAATCACAATATTCACTATTTAGCAAACAATTTTAAGATAGCTATTTTTACATTGGTTTAGATTATTTCAAGCCCAGTATTCTGTTTACACCTTTATCAGAATAAATAAGAGGTTTAAGCCATTAAAGCTGTGCTATCTTTTTTGCTTGTTTCTCTATGCATAATGCAACTGATATAAAACACCGTATTTGTATAATCTTTTCCTGACTTCATTTGCAAATATATCTCTTCCTTATTATTACAAATGTTTTGTCAGCCACCAGTCAAAAATGATGCTTCTTTTAACAACATAGAGTTTCTTTGTGTTAATATATGACCTAAATTCCATTCTTCTCTGTATCTGTGGTACATTTGAGGTCCTGCAGTCAAAATCCTGTCACAATACACAAATCCTCTGAGGTTTATAGCCAGGTGACAACCTTGTTCGCTAGGCTGCAGCAAGAAGTCTTGGACATCTCTCTCATTTCTCTATCCCGGTGAATTTTGCATTCACTTCTGCAGAACGGTATTAAGACAGGAATATGATCCATAACACTCCTAAAGAAGAAGACAGATGTAGGTTAAAACTCTCCAGGCAAAGGGGTTTGTAATATATAAGTCTCTTCCTACACAGAGTGTATCTATGAATTGTTGTCATGTATTAAATATGCCTACCGTCCATATAAGAGAAGAAAATCATAGAATCATAGAATGTTTTGGGCTGGAAGAGACCTTTAAAGGTCATGCTGCTCATTCCTTTTATTCCAGAGTCTTTCTGTTTTTCATGAATGACTGTTCCCCTAAAAGTGTGCACAGCACATGCTTCTGCTGTTATGAAATGTACTGCAAATATTTTGTTTCTTTTGACGTATTAAAAATTGAAAACAATAACTCTTAAATCCTACAGTGTTTCTGTTTAACCAAGGGATTATTATACGAATGTTTTTGGTGAAAATCCTATCTATCATACAAACATCTATAGCAGGCAGTTATTCTTTGTTTTTATATTTTTTATATCTGAAAATGTTTGTTTCAAATTGCTTGCGTATCAATAAATCAAACTAGGATTTTTGAGACAATTTTAAATAGAGTTGGATAAAGGAAACATCATCGTACGCAAGATTATACTGAATAATTATTTTTCAGATTTCATTTGGTGTAAATAGGGTTTCTTTCCATCCTTATCTGTATCTGCCGACAATTCCTGTCTAACTTTCTAAAGGAGTAAAATATAACATGCTCTAGCTCTCAAATAGTAATCTATTTCTGCAGGTGTTTTTCTCTTTGTTCTGGTCAAAACAGAATCCAGTGTTTATCAAGAATTCCTCAGTGACTGCTGCTGCGTGATTTTTAAGCATAATTCTATTTCTAGTTTGATTTTCCTGAGTAATCTTTACTTCGAGGCATCGGGGACAACATTGTTTTTCTTAAATGCTATTTTATACAGGACAGGTAAACACCGGGCTTACCAGAGGTGAGTTTTAGATTTCTGTGAGAGTTAACAAGTACATGTAGATGGAAGAGTTTGGCATATCACCAGACTGGGAAGAAAATTGAATAACAGAACAACAACAACTAAGAATTCTTCAAGGGTTTGTCTGTGAAATGAGATTTTTTCCATCTCCTATACAAATTGTAATTTTGTACCTCAAATATTTCTGTCTTCATTGTTTACATTTCGTGGAGATTTGAGATATCAGAAGCAGATAAGATGGTGTTTTACATTCACTCTGTTTACAAATAATTTTTTTACTAGAAGATAGATATACAAACTGGTTTTAAGTATTAGTGGTGTGCACAAGATGTAGAGAATACACAGAGTTTACTCCTACTTACATAAATATAGCATTATAAACAATCGTAGTCAGAAAATTATATAAAGGCTACTAAGGAATAAAGTTGAAACAGTGGTTCTTTTGTAACTGGCTTATTGATGTACATTTTTTTTACCTTAAAAGGGAGTAGACATATTAGGAAATACGTGACTGGAAGTTAAAGACATCTGGTTCATTCAAACTCACTGCAGTTGTGGAGGCCCTGCTTCTTGGATGCACAGAGGTTTATAAAACCAAACAAAACTTGTTGTCTTTACGGGCAAGACACTTTCCATATAGACATTATTAATTCTGCAAGTGACTAATATAAGGAGGTTATCTAGGATCTTTCAGTAGTGGAAAAAGATGACTTTTTCTTTCCATTCTTTTAGAATGTTTTCTTGGATTTGGGTGAACTCTCCACAGGGCGTTGCTTTCCACTGACTGAACAGGAAGACAATGTGATATAGAGCTGCTTTCCAGCTTTGTATGGATAAATTAGATAATCATTGACCAAATGATCCTTTTAATTGACATTAATTGACACTAATTCTGAACCCGTGCTGTCCTTCAGAATGTGTCTCAAACATAAATAACTGTACATGTTCTTTTCTTTTTTCTCTTCGCATTTGGTTCTCTAGCAGCATTTTTGAGCAGAATAAACTTTCATACCCATAGGGAATTTGTTGATAAACTAATAAAAAGAATAGATTATGTTGTTAAAGGTATGGAGGAGCTCAGTAGATTTACTGTGTAAGTGAATCGCCAAATACTGATTGTCAGAGCATTGTCTCTATCTAGAATAACTCCTCAGTAGAGTAAAACTTGGGGTTACTGTGACACGGGAAGTATCATTTTTATAGCTAAAAACTGCATAAAATGGGTGTGATTCCTGCAGCTCATGAATCTGTGCAGAGAAAGAGAATTACTCTGATTGATATGACATCAGCAAAGAGTATTGCTTGTAACTCTGGCAAAAGTGAGCGCAGAATCTAAACAGAGAAACAGGTCTTTTTTCATTTTTTAAATTATTTTTTGTTTTACAACAAAATATGTATGAGGAAAAAATATTCTTGGTAAAATATTCAGCAGAAATGAATCGTGTATATCACAAAAGTAAGTATGACTGGAGACTCCTAATGTGTGAGCATAGACAGTCCACTTGATATCAAGGAGACATTTTGCTTATGGTAAGAACTGTAATATGTAACAAAAATATTTTTTACTTATATGATCTAAAAGTAATCTTATTCCCTGCAAAATAGGAATTGGGGTTTCTTTTCATTTTTACCTTAGAGGTAAACAGTATCACGTGTAGATACTGTTTTTATTGATCTTCTTAATTCCCTCTTGATTCTAAGATGTAATTCGTACTTAAAGAATTAGGAAAGTGGTAAGTAATTCCAGACCAAGTGGAATTAATGCAATTTAGTATGGCATTTTCTGGTCTGGCCATCACTCTATGACCATTCTGAATTAAATCTGAATAAGATATCTGAAGGCATCCATGTGAACAATAGTACCAGGCAGATTGTTTGGAGAACTTCAGATCCCTTTTCAGAGAAAGGTCCTTTTAAATTCTAGGCCTCTCATTTATCTCCTAGAATTTCAAGAGCTGACTTTTGTTCCCTCTTACTTGTGGAAGAGTCAACACCATGCCATCAATATGAGAACAGCTATTGCTGTTTTGTGTTGGTGACATGAAATTCAAATCCTTCCCTACTTGCTTCACCTTACTTCTGTGCAAACATAAGCATAAAGGTGACAAGGACTTCTACGTACTCTTAACTCTTCTGTTGTTGCAGATTGACAGATAGTATAACCACTTTGCATAAGCTTCTCCCTGAGTTCTGATCAGAGAGCTCCTGTTCATTTTCACAGTTTCAGAAATGCTATCATTATGCCTCTTGAGACTGAAGCTCTTAACACTTACCTTCCTCTCATCTTGCATTTGTGACTTTGCTCCCATTACTTCTACTTCCTGGTTTCTTCTCCGTACTATCTCTCTTTTACTAGCTAGGATCCTTTCTTGTCTTTTCCTCGTTGTTGCTCGCTTATCTGAATCACAATATATTCCTGGTTTCTCAACTGGCATACATGGTGGGGGGAGGTAGGCCGGGTGCAGATGGAGTGAGGGTGGCTGATATCTTCTACCAGTATCTTCTTTGCTCCACACATGTCTTTAGATCTATTCTAAATTTGATCAATATTTTCAGCTTATGTTTTAATCTTAATTTTTGAGATCTATTGGGAAAAGTTCATATATAAATGCATGTTTTTGTAACATAAATATTATGTATTTCTCATTATTTCCTCAGAAGCAAAAGTTTTTATTCTTGTCACCTTCATTTTCTGTGTCATCTTGAGAGCAGACCTATTTGCTTTTATTTTTTTTTTTTGCTTCACAAATGAAGGTGTATGGGTAACTGTTATTTGTCTTGCAGACCTGATTGCTAGCTAGCTAGCATTTTTAAGCCATTTATCTTTCAGCCATGTCCCCTCAGTTAGGTTTGCATTAAGCTTTATGTTTAACTCAATATCCTGATCAAAAGTGGGAAAATTTCCACAAATTCTTGTTTAGAGAGCTTCTATCCCAACCACAGTGCAGTTCCTTCAGAGTCCAATCAATTCAAACCAAAGACATTACAGTCAAGCTCTATACAAACACATGCATTTACTCTGAAGCAACAAGAAGTTTCTCATTTTTCATTACCACAGACAAATTCCATACACATAGTTATTTTGGAAGATGTCCTGTGTCTGCACACGTTAGTTTTTTCTTCATGATCCATGCAAAATCTTTGCTGCAGAAAATTGGTATGAAGGTTTCCTTTTGCACTGTAATTTCTTCTACACAGGGGAAATTATTCTACTGGTGCTTATACACTATTAGAGGAAAACAAAACTCAAAACCTAAAAAGGATGTTCCACAAGTTATATCAATATATATTGTAATAATTAGTCCCACCTGCTTCCTCTCCTGTTTTGTATCTGATCTAGTCATTTGTAACATAAATGCAGAATTCTTATTTGGTAGACTTTTAATACGGGTACTGGCAGCTCAAAGGATGGAGAAGATTCAGAGTGATAGTGCTGTTGCTTAGGTAATTTATTTCAAAATATACATGTGAAGCAGTTTCTATGATGAAAAATTTTTTACACTTGGAGTTCTAGTGTAAACTCTGAAAGATGAAGGAATTACAAATAAGGCTTACCACACTCTTAACTGAGTACTTTAATACGTGTTTAATAAGACAGCCATAGATTCGCACTGCAAAGTTTTTTGGGGGAAAGGAAAGCAAAGTGATAGATACAGTCTGACTGAACACAGTGCTATTTGTAAGATTTTAGTTGAAAGAATCACAACTTCACTAGAAGATGTGAAGGAAGTAGTATTTCAGAGTACCATGGCTTCACTGTTAGGATCATTAGCATCAGCCCTATTTGTAAAAGACAGCTTGATAGGGCACTACTGTGAATACCATCCATGCTTGAAGGAACAGGTTTCAGTTGGGACTGTTTTCAGGTTCCATATGTCCAAGATAAAGACAGATGTACCTGCTCAATAACAGTTCTGGCACCACTCTGAGAGCTGACATTAACAGCTGTGACCAGAACAAGGTGTACTGAAGACAGAGACATGCATTTGGCCAATTTAACTGCAGGTCATTGTGCAATTATTGGCTTATGCGAAGTTGCAACTGCGGTAAATAAACAGATTTACTTATAAATTCAGGACAGATAACACTTAGATGTCAATTCAGTGAGATATGTGCCTTTAATAGGTAAAAGTAATTACTGTAAATTATGAGGAACAAACATAGCTACTGTGTGAGCCTTACAATACCATCTTGCATCAGTACTTCTTCAGTGATTGGGGAGAGATGATTTCCAGGATGAGCATAGTTTAAATCTCAGGAATCCACACGAATTTCTCCAATAACCTTTAACAGGAAGAAGCAGGCTCCTGAGATTACATGTCAGCAAATCACCTGAATATCACTTCTCCCACAGCAATATAGCGCTAAGCAAATTCAAGTTGAAGTGCTAAATCAAAATGTGGGATCTGTGAAGATTTGAACATGGAACAAGAACAAATTATTCACGGAGAGTTCCATTATTCTTCTGTTGCACTAGATACCATACATGCATCCTCAGCGATATGCACAGAATACACAATATTGTTGCAGGTGCAACACCCAACACTGGATAGTCCATGCACCTTCTTCATGGTGATTTTCTGGCTGCATTAGAAAAAAAAACAAACCACCATGAAACAAATTTGAAAAAATCTATCCCTCTACCAATGGATTTGGCCAGATAAAATATTGTTCTGTTTTGGATTTCACAGTGAATTTTTCTTTGTTTCCTATTCAGAAAATAATCTTGCTTAAGTGATTTTTTGGTGTCGGGGGTTAGGGAGAAAGTATGATTACTGACCTAGTTTTTCTTGTACTATAGGCTTAAAACTTTGTGCTTTCACTGAGCAGTTCTTAAAACACATTGAAAGATTTTGATTATCGTGCTATTCCCATCTATATTATTTAATCTGAATAATGAGGAGAAAACTGCCTTCTGGAGTAACCTACAATACTATAAAGGATATATTAGAGCCATATTATATACACTTCATGGTGCGCCCATTGATACTGGTTGTAATCTTTATAATAGTTGATAAGATGTTAAAATTAGTTCAGTTCTTTTTGTTCAAAGTATGGATAAAAGAGAATGAAAATAGCAAGATGGTTTATAAGTAGAAGCCAAAAATTTTAGTTTCTTATGGATACATCTGCTTCTCTCCCAGAAGTGGCTTTAATGCTTTTTAGCTGTGGTGGTTATCAACATGCAAGCAGTGGCATGGGGCTCGGTGCTGGCTGTATGCCAACTGCCAGCACTCTGTAGAAAGGGCAGCAGAAGGGAAAGATTTTAGCAAGGCTTGTGAAGTTCTGCTGAGAGAAGGCCAAATTATCCCTAAGGTAAGAGCTGCTCCTGATTTCTGCTGTAATAATACTTGATCCTCTCTATGTCCCTTGTGGTACATTTTGAAAGGAAATTTACAACATAGGCTTAAGCTGAAATGAAACCACACATAACGGAGGTTTTTCCTGATCTATTTTTCTTAATTTCTTCAGTAATAGAATCTCTTCTACTCACCTACTGATTGCAGAAAAACTTAACGCCTCTTTCCATTATCTGTATGGTTTTGAGCTAGCCCACATTTTGAAAAATCTCAGGTGACTGGCAGACAGCAGTCACATAAGTCTCAGTTCATCTGTCTAAGCTAATACTGTAATTAATAGATCTACTCATGCAGTGTATTTGATGTTAAAATCTACACTTGAACATGGAACAAAATCCTGTTTTAGGAACTATTTATACTTTAACAATAATGATAAGACAATTTCCTGAACTAATTACATGCTAGTTGTCTCCTAAAATTGAAATTGGTTACTGCTAGAAGACTCTACCCCATTCCCCTGAGTTCAAGTAGGGGACAAGATTTATTATTTTCTCAGTTCTTTGCAATCAACATATATATGAAAAGATGCAACGAAGCTATTGTTTTTAAATTTACAGTAAGAATCTAATTTATTTAATGGTTTATGCGTACTTTTAAGAAAAAAATCAGACAGTATATGCTATTAGACTCCAATATATGCGTAAGCTTATAGCATTTACTGTTCTTGTGTGAACGTTTCTAGAAAATGAATTCTGAGTATTTGTAGACAGAACAATACTTTTTCAAAGAATGAGTGAGCAGAATACCAAATTAAAGCAGAAATGCTTGAAACTTCCAGCACTGTCATGCTCCTTTTCATCCATAGGCATTTAAGTAGTTTTATCATTAGAACCCAACAGAATAAATACCTCAGAGTTTTTATTATACTCCCATTCTTATAAACCCTGATCTTGGCTAAGCTGTATCACATATATCTTATCCTGAATTTTTCTCAGCATCAGCAATTTTTCCATTATGCAGTGCACTTGTATTTTCTGGTTGAATTATTGGTGGAATTCATTTTGCAGTGATGGTAGCAGGAAAAGCGTTTAATATGATCCTCTCAGTGCTAAATGCAAAGACAAGAAAACCATAAAGATTTTCAAGTCCACTGGGCCAGTTGACATGTCTTGTACAGCAATATTCCGCAGTCTTGCTTCTAGAGAAGACATTTCTGTCAGTCTAATTTAAACATCAGTAGAAAATACCAAAAGGTGCTTTGGCACAGAGCCCCAACAAGGATTTGCTAAACCCAGGGAAAAATATTATAGTGGGTCCTGATAGACATCTGAGTGCAAAAGAAGCAGAGGGAATTTGACATCTGAAAGTAAGTAGAAAAAAATGGCAATTAAAGCATTGCTCACAGGCAAGTAACAGCGGTAGAAAAAGGTCACATTTTATGAGCCTGGTGTTCTTCAAATCCAGAAAGTATAATGAATAGGAGAGGAGTAAGACTTTTTTTTTTTTTAATTTAGCTGCTAATAAATATGGAGTTTTCAGGTGTTGAAATATACTTATGTATTACCTACATAGGTATCAAATGACTATTTCCAGAAATACAATGTAGTTATAATTGTTCTGGCAAGGTAGAGCATAGTCACAGTTTACCTGCACTAGGTTATTCTGGAAAGATGTTGACTTGAAAGTGCTGACCTGACCATCTGTAGAAGGCTGTCAATTTGGCTATCCAAAAGGAGGCATCAACGAAAACTGAAATAGAAATCAACAGACACTGGCAGCTGCTTCATTTTAGACATTGAGTACCCATCATCCTAAAATAATTTCAAAGTAAATCAGGAATTCTCTGCATTTGTAAATAAAGGTGCAGGTGTTAGAACTCTCCAAGCTTTTACACCTGGGGGAAAAAGAGGTACATCTGATTTCTATTTAGTTTTAAATGGACTAATTTAAGTTATACTTTTGAAAGCTTGTTGGAGCACAAATGTTTTACTGGCACATACCATATACCAGCGTGAAGCACAGTCCAGATTGATGGGCACAGTCTGGTATTCTAATCCTTTCTTTCCATGTGGTACATTTTTTTTTTTTTTGGCCTATATGAACTATAGAAAAGGGATAAAAATAGAGTTATTTGCTGGCCAGTGAGATTTCTGGTATGTAAAAGATTTAGAATAGTTTAAAACAAACTCCTTTTCTCCTTCCCAAGAGATTTTAAAAAGTGTGTGGCTTATGTATTTTACAGGTATAGAAATTTGATTTGTATTACATATATATATATCTCAATATACAGAAAATGGAAATTACTACTGTGAATATAATCTGTTATTACACTTGGCTTATTTGCATCTCTCTGCTTTCTAAAGACCTGTGGTGTTTGTGCATATATATATTTTGAAAAATTATTTTTAAAATGTACTGTGTAAGAAAATCTTGTATGTAGAGATTTTTGTTGTTGTTTCCAACTGTATTTTATAACTCTTGAACAGAATGGAAGGGAGAACAGAAAATTAATAGAAAATGCAGCCAATTCTCTCCTTTACGGAGTGAACAGAGAAGGTAAATGCTGATCTCACTACCAGTATCATTTCAGACTGACCTTTGAATGTGAAGGATTTAAGAATCGAAAGATGGATCAAAAGGCATGACTGATGCATCTGTGAGGAAAGGAAAGATATACAATAATTGCAGGAAAAGAGAAGGAGCTTCCTGGGGTTTAGGATGCAATTTTCTATCCCTTAAGACAGACGAATTCTGTGGATATGTTTGTGTATCTTTAGGTTAGAAGTGCAGACATTGTGAATTATAGGAGCTCTGAAACAGCCGTGTTTTTCTTTCAGAAGAATTTTACAGTCTACTCAAATCTGTAGCTCTGTATAAGTGTGACAAAGGAAAGAAGGTTTATTCATAAGTGTTTGGTTTTTTTTTTTCTTTGCTTGAAAGCTGCTTGTGAGCTGCACTGGCAGTGGTTCTGGGTGTTAACTATGTTTTATTTTTGTCTAGCACGCTGCGTTAGAGAACATTTCAACTCTGAGAGAAAATCATAACTATAATTCTCTGCTAGTCATGCAGCACAGACTTCTTTGACAGCATAAAACATAGGTTCACAGTAACTGTGGGTATGTTATGTGTAACCAAAGGTGAGGCGTATCACACTTGAAGTAGCATTGCATCTGCAAATAGAAATAATGGTTGAAGATTATTGTTCTGCTTTGTCTTTGAGATGTTTCAGCCAAAAAACCTAAATAAAACATATGGAAGAACATGAGACTCATTTAAAAATAAAGTAAAACCTTTTAAATGCTGATTACAAATATGAAGTAGGTTATTGTAATTAAGAAAACAAGGACTAAAATTTATGGATTATTTTGCAGTGACTATTCTCCAGGGCTCATTGGCATGATCAACCTTATTTTAGAATGCAGAAGAAAGTGATTGACATGACTCATTAAATGTGAAACTTCAGAAAAATGAAGTTTTTTGGGGATAAAACATAGAAATGTAGAGAAAAGGAAAGCTGAGTTAATTTCAGCATATTGAGAGTAAAGAAAATACACTGCTACGTGCAGAGCCCACCTGAGACAGGAGGCTCTAAAAGAGGTAAAACGGCAACATATGAATAATGTTATCCATTAACCCTGCTTTTATATTCTGTCAGAGTTTAGAAGACTGGGGAGGCATGAATTCTTTGTAGTTAGGACAGCAAGCATCTTTCTACTGGGGTGAGTTACCTTTTTCAATTTAAGACCATTTTCTTTTACCTTGCTGACATTCCTGCCTACAAAGATCCTGGCTGTCTCCTCAATAAACTGATTCTAAGTACTGAAAGGCTGCTGTTAGGTGTCCCTCAAACCTTCCCTGAAGGCTTCACATCTTCAATATGAACATCATGCTGTAGGGTTGCTCTGTCGTGCCAATTGTTTTTTCTCACATGAAGACTTTTTTGCATGTGGGAACCTTCAGTAGCAGTTGAAATGCAATCAAATCACATCAGTGACACTGTGCATACCTATTGGTAATATGGAGAAGGCATCGTGTATGTGGAAAAAATGAATTCTCACTATCAACTGTGATCTAGGTATAAAACAACTGTACAGTAAAAATAGTGAAGGAAGGAAGTGCAAACAGAAGCTTGATGTTTGAAATCATTTATTCAATACAAAGATTGGATACACAGTAATTTTGAAAAAATATTCAACTATAATTGAGAGTAGTTAGAGTCATTGTTTGAAAATCTTCTGGGTGCAGAAGAGTAATATTTCACTGAAGACATAAATTCCAGCTAGAAATGTAATTCCCACTAATCAGCTTTATCACTAAGAAAGACTCTCTATAAAAATCTTCTTTGCTTTTTTTCTCAATAGTCAACTTCAAAATAAAAGTAATACAAATAAAATGTACTTTTTGTCCATATATTTCCCATGTTACTCAGAAAATTAAGGAATAACCCAAGAGATAGAGTTTCATAACAAAGCATCATGGTTGAATTTGCTTTGTGACATCCTAATGAGAAAACTAAAGACTTATTAATTAAGAATTAAATTCTTGGTTTCAAGGTCATTGAAGAATTGTTACCAGCACTAATCTCCCCAAGAGATTCATTCACAAAAATATTTGCTAACCTTCAAGTTTCTGTATGTGTTCATACAATTTAAAAGGATGCTGCTATGTATGAATACTCATAGGAGAATGAAATGTTGGCGAGGGCTAACTAGATATAATGATGATTCATGTGACTTACTATCTGTAATTATTCGTAGTGCTTGTACCATTCTTTTCTTCAAGTCTCTGTGGTTGAGGAGCTTGTCCATCCTATACTAGCATAATATCAAGTTAAAGTCAACTTGCAAGTGCTTCTTGTCATGCTGCTGCCCAGATATGCATGTTCCTCCCTCACTTCTCTTCAGGTTATGGTAACTCTCTGCCAGCACACCTAGTCTAACGGCCTCTTCATTAGTTTAACAAGCAAAATCACTCTTGTTCCACTTTGTTAGATGAGTCAGCAAAATAGCTAGGTGTTTTGCTGAATGAGTCAGCTGCTGGTCATTATTCTCACCCTCGCTGATGGGACTGAGGGCCTCCATACATTCCTTCCTTTATCCAGAGCTCTGCAATTACCCTTGATGCGTCAGGTTACCCTGGCAGTGTTGATGGTGCCCATACGGAAGAGTAGCAAGGGTTAACAGTGTGTGGGCTGGGCAAGACTTGCTAGTCCCTGTGCAAAATTCCAGATCCTGGCCCTGCCAGGCAGCAAGCCTCCAGAGACATCAGGTTGGACTGGTGGATTGGTGCCTCCAAACTCTGCAGAAGGGAGTCTCCAGTAAGGGTCTCACTTGCCTTTGCCTCCTTCTTCAGACACAAGCTCTGGGCTAAGCTGGCTTTAAAGGGTCTCCTGAAGCATCTTGTTTGCCTTCAGCGGTGCCCTGGGCAGCTGCAGGTCTGCTGGTCAATCAGAAACTGTTCTGCTGCCAGAGGTCATAAGCTTCCAGCCTCCCCATTCTCAACAGCCCATCAGCCCCTACCTATGGGGCCGTGGCCTCCAGTTGTGTCTGCTTCCTTTCTTTGTGTGGCTTAGCTTCTTTTCCACACACATTTCTGCAAAACTCCTTCTCTTCCCTGACAGTGGTCAGCTGCTTCATCTCTCCCTGCAGGTTTCTCACCTGACAATACAGGGTGGCCACCAGAGCATGCTGAGAGATTCAGCTGCAAGCAGGAGTGAGGGGCCAGGGGGGACCACAGTGCACAGGGCAGATGTTGACATGGCCATTGGTGTGGCAGGGCACCAGATGTGGATGACAGAGTGGATGTTCAGTGTGTTGGGCCGCAAGCATACCCTGGCTGAGGAAGCCATGGCACTGTTTATGGTGGAAGCTATCCCAGAAGCAGCATGACTCCTTGCATGTTCATTTGGATAAGCCTGGGCCATGGGTGACTGCCAGAAGTTGGCTGTTGGGCTGGAAGGGTCTATAGGCAGCCCAGTGAAACAGTTCTTGCTCTGACCTTTTAATTTCACTTTTCTAAATTTTTTTTTCACCTGGCATTCCCCAGTTTTAAACAAACATAACTTTCTTCTGACCATAGTTTTATACTGTTGTAAGAGATCTGTTCCTTCTTTATAAAAAATTTAAAAAAAATTAATTCCAAATAGCAAATAGTTCATATTTTTCATGAGAGTCCTTCCCACAGGCAATGACATCTTCTCTTTGAATGTTGTAAGGTATTTCTTATTAAAAGAATAATAAATGATGTAAAAGATGTGACCATGGAAGAGGGGAAAATGATAACTTGAGCAGGAGTGTTTTATTCCAAGGTGTAACATAACGAAAAAGAACAGCAGTAGAAAGAGGAAAAATGTTACTATAATCCCCTCTGTGCCTGAATCCATGCAAACTGCAGAGTATGCATAAGACATAAAGTATCCAGAGACAGAAGCTTCATTGTCCACAGGAGCTTATGCTCATGAGCATATTAAAAGTTTTTATTATCTCTGCCTGCCTTTAAAAATCCAGACTTAGAGTAGTCTAACTCTTGAGAAGTTTAACGGTCGAAAGCCTCTCTTCTGAAGCTGATGCAGATGAACCTCACTGGAATGGAGGAAACCCAGGAGGTAGTGGCAAGAGTTAATGAAGCTTGCTTACTGTTACAGCTAGGTCTCAAACCTTTCAATGTTCTGACATTAATGTGAATTCTTGTAAACAGAAAAACTCGGAGAGCTGTAGGTACACAGGGGAATGAGCTACAACTGAAAGGATTTTATAGGCCAAAGGACTTGCCTGTGTCTTAGGAAAGCAAGTGTTAGGCATTCAAAGATAAAATACAGCTTCAATTTTTCTTTTTTATTCTAAAGGCTTGGGTGATGAGCACTCTGCTTTAGGAAAAATAGCATCTAGGAATACAGATCCAGAAGTCAAATTAAGTAAGTGTGAGTGTAGTACATGTAAGTGTAGGAGAAGGATTATAAGCAACGCTTATATTTTATAGAAAGAGATTGTGTACTGTTGCAAACAATGTGAGAATCTCTATAGGTAAAACCACAGAGTGGGTTTTGTTAACAGCTATTGTGGGAAGGTATGTAATCATTCCTGATTCAAATAGCACAATTTTATGGGTTTCACAAAAAACCTGGAGCCTGCTAAATATATCTTTCATTGAGCTTTCTCTCATTAACTCTTTCCATATTTATGGACATAGAGCAATTGCAGCAATTTCACTGCAGCTGATACCTTTGAAAAGCTTTCTGGTTAGCAGCATGAATATATTTTCCATGAGAAGAAAGACTGGTGCAAATCCACGGAATAATGGAGCGTATTGTCCTTCAAGGCAGCATCATTTGTGGCCACCGGAAGATTAAAAGACATGGATGACAGTGAGAATAAAGTACAATTTTTGTCTACAGTGCTCTTTGTACTTTACTACAATTATATACAGAAAGGTAAAGGTAGAAACCGCTGGCTTTTGATTGTTTTGTCTTTCTTGAAATTTAGTATATAATCCAGTCTGGCTTCTGTTACCAGAGTTAGATTATAGTTTCAGGAATCATGAATAAACTGCTTTGCTCCGCCTTCCACCTTTTTTTTCTCTCCACTATTACAGATTTTGCTCTCTTGTAGTGTGATATAGGCGCTAAGATGCCTTGTGTTAGCAAAGCACTGAAGAACTGACATAATTTTGACCTATCCTCACATGTCTACTTAATTATATGCTGAACAATGGAAAAAAAAAAAAAACAAACCACAAAAAAATAAACCACTCCAAAAACACTGAGAAGGTACAGAAGGAATTAGGACTGCGGGAAAGATATTCCATGCAACTTTCTTGTCTTTGAGCCAAGCTAATCTCCTAAGCGGAGCCAAGAAAAAGAGGTGTTTAAATACCAGTATCTCTGGAGTGTGGGGTTAACTGAGCAGTTCCACGAGAGAAGGAAAACCATGTCCAGGGGCAGTTGAGAGCAAATAGAATGAGGGATTTAGTGCTCAGTGGTGAGCTCAGGAAGGAAAACAAACAAGGGTTAGGGATTGCAGGTAATCCTACAAAGGTGTGTCTGCCCTTTCTATAAAAAGGAAGAAATTTTCTGTGCAATTTTGTATGTTGGGTTTTTTTTTAAATTAACTTTTCTGAAATTTACACATACAGGCTTATATTTCAAATCAGAATTTTAAAATATTAAGTACATTTAAAATTATAGGGTCATATTTTTTTCATAACTGGCTATTGATTGGTATTGCTTGAAATTTTTGATTGTTTTTACTATGTGTTGCATGGGTACGTATGTTACTGATTTGTTGCTGTTTCTCTTTTCACCTCTTCCTGAGATGTGAAGAGCTTTGTTTGGGATTTGACCACAATTGACTCTGACTTTGCAAACAGGTTTCTAAAAAGTCATGAAAGGATAAAATTCAACATAGTCTTACAGTGAAATACAGGAGTGCAACATTAGTAGCTTGTAATTTATCCCAGTATCATTGATGTTCAGAATTTAAACATATGTAGTATATGTATTTGCTATTGGAGCTGGGGCTAGAACAGATTAAAATTTTGTCTATTTGGGAAAATAGAAACAGGTCTGTGACTTTCAAAGACACTCAGAATTCCAGTATAGATGATTCAGTGAAATTTGAGTCAAGCAAAATGAAATTATCCACTTATTACAGGTAATGCATTATATCTAGGTTCATATTGTTGCAATGACTTTTTTAACAAGACGGGTGTTAATACTTTTTAAAATTTTTATCAGTCTCATAAAGTTGATTGAACAAATAATTGTATGCTCTGTGATTCTTCAAATGAGACTAAAGCATATTTCTGCTTGTGCAAAAATCAAAATACCTTAGCTGTGCTAAAATGAAACAATGGAACTCCTTGTGTTACATGTGTGGAAGAGGACACATATTTTTGATTCTTTATGAGCAGATAAATGTACTGATCTGAGTCTTAGTTTAAATATTGGCAAGTTAAAGAAACTAAAAAGTGCATGACTGTGAATTTGTGTATAAATGGTTACCCTTGGGCATGTTGAATACTATTCTCTTGCAAAAATACAAGATGTGAAAGAGAAAGAAAAGGGTGGAAAGGGAAAGAAAAGGAAAAAAGAAATAAGGAAAGAAGAAATAAGGAAAGGGGAGGGGAGGGGAGGGGAGGGGAGGGGAGGGGAGGGGAGGGAAAAAAGGAGAGATGGAAGGAGAAAGAAAATGAGAGAAAGAGAACCGAAGAAAAGAAAGGAAGAACAGAAAAAGAGAAAAAAGATACATTAAGAAGAATTAAAGAAAAATAGAAAAAAATAAATAAGAAGAAAGAGAAAGAAAAAGAAAGGGAGAAAAGAAAGGGAAGGGAAGGGGAGGGGAGAGGGAGAGAAAATAATCCCCTTTTAAGTGTACTCCTGTCATCTGATGGGCTTGCAGCCATGTATTCACATACATTTTCCATTTAAATAAGACCTCAATCTGCCTTTGCCAGGTATGGCATGGTGTGCTGGAGGTTAAGAGGGATCTAGATAAATCAAACAGACAAACTAGAAGTAGTCAGAAAGGAAATTTTCAGCTTTCGGCCTAGCAACGTTCCTTTGTTTGTTTTAGACAGAACAGTTGATATATTTGATTAAGGTGCCAACTTCATAATTAGGTCATGGAATGTCTTCCTCCTTTTCTATACTGAGTGGTTTCTGCAAAGACTTCAAACTCATTCATTCTTGCATCAAAAACTATATGAATGCCTTACACTGAAAAAATTAATCTTAACTTATGGGGAGCCAAAGCTGCTAGGTATGTACAAAGTGCTATTGGCTTCATAGCCTTTTCTTTCAGGCATTGATCCTGGTTACCTGAATATAATTTGACCTAAACCTTATATCTAGTTTTATAAATATTCAGTGTTAGTCTTTAACAGAAGAAAACTAATGTTAAAGGTTAGGCCTGGACTGATCACTACATGAATGACATAAGTTCTCTATTAACCTCTCTCCCTTCACGGGAGAAGAGAAAGAGAGTAAGAGAGAGAGAGACTTATGGATTGGAAAAGAAAACTAAAACTGTTTCAATGAAAATAATAACAATAAAATGAAATAAATATGAATATATATAATACCAGTACTGAACTCCCACTGCCCCCTACCCTCACCTACCCCCCCACCCACACACACACACGTCCCTGATGGCAATTCCATCACGGTCACCACTGATGCTGCAGGGCAGATGCTAGGGATGTCCCAGTCTGGACTCAAAGGCAGCAGGTAGGAACCAAATTCAGAAGCTGGATCCTGGAACTGGATTCAGGAATGCACAAATTTGGATCAAAGGCAGAACAGAGAGAGTCCTCCTCAGATGTTGGCCATTGAAGAAGAGGGCTTAAGCCTTGTGATCCCTCAAATTTATACTGAATATGACATACGTGGAATGGAGTATTATGTTGTTCAGTTTAGGATCAACTTTCTTGTCCACTCTTCCCTGCAGGTATAACCTCCTTCTTTACAGCATCCCAGTGTGGTACACAAGATTAACAGTGACCTTGGTTTCTACAGGAGCAAGTATAAATAAGAGCTTTTCTGCATACCAGTCCTTGGTAGGAACTGTAAACATCAAACACTATCATTTGTAGAAGCAGACACTGTCTGCAAAAATATGCCATTAACTTGAGAAAGTGCAGTCACTTAGAAGAGACTGAGCTGATAAGCAAAATCACTGAGCAGAATTAGTTCTGTTCTAGTTCAAACCAAGATGGCTAACATAAATTTTCAGATTCATTTCTATACCCTTGGCAGATGTATCCTATATCTTTGTTGCCATTAGCAGAATACGAAAGCGGTGGATGAAGATGAAAAAAAAAGTCTTTGCATCCTTATAATCTCTCAAAATTCTATTTACAGATTTTAGTTATGTTCACTATTACGGTGATTCTTACCTGGAATTTCAAGGCTTGCATTTGAACATGCAAAACTTCATTCACTTGGAATTTAAGACCTATAATCCTCATGGACTCCTCCTGTATATAGAACAGAGCCCAGAAACAATAGGACATTTTTTAATTCAGCTTTTCATCAAACATGGCACCTTACAGGTAAGGCATCAAAATCTCCCACTGAAGGATAAGTAAGCAAAAGTTAGGATCTGTAAAAATTTGATATTTTTTTCCATATCCTGCTGTGGAAGATAGTAGATAAAGCTGGAGAGAATCTTTACGTTCTTTAGTACTTTAAGGAAAATAGTTGTCAAACTTGCTATCTGTTAGGCCAAATTCATGGCTAATATGATTAATATCTCTCACAAGAGGTGGTGCTTGAAGAAAATCAAATGATGATTATAATTCAAATGTCTCATAAAAAAAGGTAAAAAATAAAGAATGTACATTTTATTTTTTACAACTGGTATGAATTAAGGTAGTCTATTTTATATATGAAGCCTAAACTAATGAATGTACAAGTTCATTAAAATTGTTATAAGGGAGGCTGTGGAATTGAATGAATTGTAACTGGAAAATTTACTGTGTGAAGGAATAGAATGTTTCTTTGTTAGCATGTGGCTATGAGTAGAAACCTTTTTCTTGATCAATCATGTTAATTCACAGTTCCACAAGATCGTAAAAACCATTTGCTTGGCTTTCATGGACAAACTGCATAGGAATACATTTGTTTATGAACTTTGAGGAGTAAAGTATGCATACCAGTATGTCTTTACCGTTGGCAAATTATCCTTTCTTCTCCGAGGATAGAAAAACCTGGAGCTTAATGAAAAGAAGGGCAGATACTAAAGAGGCTATAAAAAGATATTAAAAGAGAAGTTACTTTTCTCATAATGGATCTTCCATTTTCCTGTTGAAAATTTCTGAAAGTTTGTCTATAATTATATTCTCTAAGAATTGTGAAATGACTGTTAAGAACAGCATATTTGAGTTAGATTTGCCTACATGTTTAAAAAACATGATCATACTAAAAAGATACATAAATTGCAGATAAACAGAAAAAGAAGAAAATAACATTTTACTTTATTTTCTTATGTTGTGATTTATTGTGTTTTATTATATTGTGTCTATCTTTATCAAGAACAAATGAGATTAGTCAGGGGCAGGAAGTTATCCAAGGTTTAGACAAATGTGGACGGCTTTATGTCCATCTTACTTGTATTCACGGTAAGGTAATGATGCAGAAAAATATTTTTCTAATATATCGTAAGCATCATAAAATATGAAAGTACTTTAATTGAGAAAAATCTATTCAGAGATCCCAGTGTGCCATGTTAAAACTAATTGAATTCACTTAATCATTCACAAAGGCGGTCAATTAAATGTAGATTTAAAGCCCAGTGAACAAATGGTTCTAAGCTCACAATCAAGCTACAATTACAAGTAGACAAACCATGAAATCAAGTGCTTGTTCACATTAGTATAGGAAATTAAATAGTGTTCCAAAATGCTCAAGCCTGCATGCTACATTACGTGTTCAGATGTGTAAGAAGGCTGTAAAATGGTAAGTAAAATTCACCCATGGCCAATGCTAATTTCAGCTGGGTTGCAGATGGTCAACTTCTTTGTAAATCGGGTCGATAATACCTGATTGTACAATACACAAAGATTAAAGCATTTCCATGCAGCCTAGGAAGCATGTACATGTGCTTGTATATTTCTGGCACAATAGACTTCCTGATGCAGATCTTTAATGAAACGTTTGTTTTCCTTGATACACATGAAACCTTTCAGGTTTTTATTAAAAAGTTTGTTATTTTTAAATTCAAGTTTCTAAGCCTGTAACTGTTTAATTATCAGCAATTATGTAATAAAAGCATTTTTCCTACTCTATAGTACCAGTTTTTATGTGATGAAACAGCAGAAATCAAAAACATCACTACAACTGCTAGAGTGGATGATGGACAGTGGTATAAACTGCAAATTAGGTGAGTTTTGTATTTTACTGTTGTCTGTGATTATAATTGCTTCAAAGATCATCTGTGTGTGTTAGTAAATTCCAATGACATTATATGTCATTAGCAATGAGTGGTACCTGAACATGTGCAGTAAAATCAAGTTATGGCTGTGTGGACTGTAACACATCCTTGGAAAGAATGTTTGAAACTGCAGTACAGTTGGACAGTGCTCATGACATCACTGATACGCTTAATGGAAATAAATTTGTTCTTATTGAAATTGTGTACCATAGCAAACATAAGCATTCAGACAAGGAAGGTGCTGTGCAGTAAATCCAAGCTACTTAGCCCAGAAAATTGTTGAATTTCCATCAATGAAAGTGTGACTAATAGAAAAACCTTGGAAAATAGATAGATAGGCAGAGCAGCACCATGACTTTTGTTGCTGTCGCTGACTTGCAACTCATAATAGAATGTATTACTCCTGTAAAAGTAACAACACTTCCAACAGAAGTAGGATAAAATGAAAGGAAAATCAGGCAGATAGTAGGTTTTCCATGTTCTTTGTACACAGATGTATCTAATGACTAAACATCTGTGCTGTTATAATCCACAACCTTTTAAGAACTTGGACAATACAGTTTTGATTTCACTCCATAGGAAAATCAGGCATGAGACCTAGTGAGCTCTCCAGGTGTCTAGTTCCTATTAGACATATGAAAATGGGTCCAAGTCCTCTAGAACAGCAAGAAGAAAGAGAGCTAGCTGTTTGCTTGCCTCTCAGGAGTAAATGACTCCCTAAAAAGTTTATGGAGGGATACAGAAGTTCTTTTACTGAAATAAGCCTTTTATAGTTATATCTGTCCAAACATATCTAAATGAAGAATTTTTGCAGGGCAACTACAACTTCACTTCTATGGGAAACTGTAGTGGTGATTGTATCCAGTACATTGCTCCTTGCTGCCTCAGATGTGGCAATGAGTAGTCAGTGAGAAGGACCACAGTTTTCCCCTGAATTTTAGCTATCATCACTGCCATATTTTTTTCCAGCATGGTAAACCAGGCTTAGGCTCCAGACCACTCAATAAGACAATGCAAACTAATGCAAGGAGCGAAAAACAGGAATTCAATATAATTGTGCTCGTCACCCAAAAAGGGGAAAAACAGAAAACTAAACTGTGCTAATGGAAGTTAAAAGCAAGTGTAAGTTCCTCTGGCCAGGAAGGAATAGAAGAATGGTATCTCTATGACACTGATAAAACTGGGATTCTCTAAAATCTTGGATAACATATGTAGTTCTGTTTATTTCTCTGGTTTGACTCCCTCTCAATCTCAAAGAAGAGAAAGTAGAATTGGAAATTTTTTTTAGAGAACAGATATAATGTGATAAAGGCCTTAAGCATCTTCTGTATCAATGGTGACTAGATAATCAAGGATTCTGCAAATGCATTAAAGACAACTGAGGGATAAGTCTAAGAAATCCCAAGTGACACGGAGAAAGTGAATAAGAACTGGAGACATAAAATCTGTTGTCTGTTAGCAAGTCTAATCCACTAGAATTCTATTGATATTCCTTTTGTTGTTTAAAAATGTTTAAGAACCTGAAGACAACAAAATTACGAATACCTGAACCCTTAGTACTATAGGAAACTTTAAGAAAAACATCCTTTCCTCTGGCACTGGAGCATTAGAACTCCTATGTGTGCATATTGCACCTATTTTATATATTTTCCCCCAACTCCATTGAGCAGAAAATAACTTGAATCTATAAATCAACCTTTGGCAATAGCTGGAAAGAAAAAGAACCTTATTTCTATTTCCAGTGTTCCTTTTGAGCCTAAAAGGAGGGAAGAAAGTGTTATCTTCTTTCATTTGCAGAGAATGGTAATTATTTCAGGACAGCTCAAGTAAAATGGACCACACCGATTTATGCTATTGAAAGCAAAGGGATGCATACTATTTGTGGGATTCAGACTAATTAGTTAGCAATTGTTAATTAATCACTCTAATTAGTCTAGTAGACTGGACATCATTTGGGACATTGTTTTAAGATAACGTTGTGTAGACACCAAGTTGGGCAGGAGTGTTGATTTGCTTAAGGGCAGAAGGGCTCTACAGAGGGATCTGGATAGATTGGATAGATGGACCAAGGCCAGTTGCATGTGATACATCAAGGCCAAGTGCTCGGTCCTGCTCTTGAGCCACAACAAACCCATGCAATGCTACAGGCTTGGGGAAGAGTGGCTGGAAAGCTGCCCAGCAGAAAAGGACCTGGGGAATTTGTCGATAGCTGGCTGAGTAGGCCACCCAGGTTGCCAAGGCCAACAGCATCCTGTCTTCTATCAGCAATAGTGAGGCCAGCAGGGGTAGGGGAGTGATTGTCCTCCTGTACTCGACACTGGTGAGGCTGTACCTTGAATACTGTGTCTGGTTTTCGGCCCCTGACTACAAGACAGACAATGAGGTGCTGGAGCATGCCTAAAGAAGGGGCAATGAAGATAGTGAAGGGTCTAGAGCGCAAGTCTTATGAAGAGCAGCTGAAGGGACTACCTGAAAGGAGGTTGTAGTGAGGTGGGGGTCAGTCTCAACCATAGGGCAAGAGAAAACGTCCTCAAGTTGCACCAGGGGAGATTTATGTTGGATGTTAGGAAAAATTCCTTTACAGAGAGGGTTTTTAAGCACTGGAACAGGCTGCCCAGAGACGTGGTGGAGTCCCCATCCCTAGAGGTAGGTAAAAGACGTGTGTACATGATTTAGTGGTGGACTTGGTAGTGCTAGGTTAATGGTTTTACTTGATCTTAAAGGCCTTTTCCAAACAAAACAATTCTATGATTCTAAGCTTTAAAATCTTAATGGCACAGATGACAGATTTGATTAGAAGTTGCTTCTTATTTTCATCTAGGGCATCTTCATATGTGCTTGAATTCATTAAGAAAACGGAAAAGTATGATAAACACTGCTTTACATACTTTCTTCTTTACTTACAATCAAAATATTTTGTTGACAACTAGATTTGATAGAGTCAGTCTTGAAATGTGTTACTTGTATTATGATGTTAACATCTAATTTAATAAAATGTCATATAGTATCACATAGTAAAACTAAAATAACTTCTGTGAAAAATAGCCATAGCTTATTCAGCTGCTGTCTAGAGCTTTGCAAACATTGTTTAAATGTCTCAAAACTGATTTGCAGTGAGATAAGTAAGTTAAGTTTTGGACAATGATATCTAGGAAGTTGGTGAAGTCAGGATGGTAGTGTAGGAGATACTGAATACCATAACATAGTGGATATGCTGTAGCAGAGTGGAATCTGTTTTGCAGATGTTAAGTATAACTAACAGCCATCAAGGGTAAAAAAGATTTTAGACTAGTTTGTTGAAGAAAAATACTTATTCTCTACTTAAAGTATTTTTAATGCTTGGAGCCCTTTTGATGTGGCCTTATGATGGAAAGATTTTTGGTTTTCAAATTCACTGAAAGCTATGCATTTCAGTTACTGAAGATGAGCCATCTGCAAAGACTATACTGCTTCTACAATATCATATTAAATGAAAGAAATAGACTTAAAAGTAGTGAGTGTTGTGCAATACAAGTTGAAATACTGTGAAAATTAGATACTGATAATATCTTCGTTTTCTGCTTACAGGGAAACATTGTATTGTTTTCTTTATCTCACAGAAGTGATTTCTGGAGTGAATAACAGCAACGTCACACCTTTTAATGTTTGCAAATAGAGGTGCATATTACTGTCAGACAGTACTCTATATCCAGTTCTCGTAGTTCACCAGAATATTCATGCTGGTAGTAAAATAGCAGCATTGTTGAAGTACATTTTTCATGATGGACTATTGTGGCTAAAACAATTGTAACAATTCAACAAAATTGCGTATACAAGATCTGTATTGCATTACAATCTGGGATAGCTTGATAATTTTGGATAGGATATAACTTTTTGCTTCAGATTAGTCTTAATTTATGGCATTGGCTGCTAAAACCAACACGATGCCAAGAGCAGTGCCTGAGAGTTCTGGTTTATGTGTAAGCTAGTATAGTTTACTAAGTCTAGCTATTAATGAAAATCGTTGAAGCTCTTCCGCTCACATTTCTGACTGTATCATTTTGGGTTTTCTAAAAATGTTAACTGGGAAGTAAAACAGTTACTGTGAAAAACGGATATGGGCAAAATCCCATGGGAATTAGATTTCTGCTGGTGTTACAAAGGGAAGGAAATGTTAGACTCAACCACTGGGAAATTTACACGTTTGGTTTTCTCGTAAAGATACAGTTAGTTTACTGGGAATGCTGGGAATACCCTCCACAATCTTCTCATTCCAGTCCTTATAAAAATGCCTACATTAACTGCTTTAAGATTTATCTTCTTCAATCTTTGTCATCAAAACAAGTTGATAAAGTAACATATATTGCAGAAACAGGTCAAACTGCAGCAGCAGTATTAGAAATTTGTCCTTTTCTTGCTCCACTACGCTCCATTTCAACAACAATTATTTCAGTACTGATAATAAGTTTCACTGATTAAATAAAAAACATTTTTTATTTTACTTCTAATCTCAGATCACAATTATTAATTGTTTTAGCTAATCTATCAGCTTATAAATTGATTATGCAGTAAACGTCATAAATACAACTTCTTTCTTTAAAATGAGTCTATCCACTTTCAACATTTTTTTAAATCGACTGTGACCATATGATTAGAAAACTGGAGTAGATGCTCCAGCAGTCTAGAAACCAACTGCAAAACGTGGCAATTTGTTTTTTTAAAGAGCACATTATTCTTCTCCTTAAACTTCTAATGTTTGTAATTTGAGATTTGCACTAGTTAACTATAGGACTTTTGGTGATTGATTTTGATATGTAGATGTTTTCTGATTCCTCTAGTCAGAAAAAGATATTTCTAATCATGCCATAATGCAACATATGCTCACTCTGAAGCTTGTATATTGCTTGTTTTTTATGGCTTTTTATGAAGGCCTGAGATAATCCGTATGGTGCAAAATATGCTGTATTTGTTATCCTTCAGAATATACTACAAAGCTCCTATTTTCCCTAGGGCTTTCAGGCAGGTAGGATAAGCAGTTGATAAAGTGGTTAGAAAACACTGTATGTGTTTCTCTTGTTTGTTTTTTAATTATTATTATTTTGCCTTTATTGCAAACTCCTTTTTATTTTATCACCAAGGTGCCAAACATTGACCTTCATTTTTAACATAATAGCATATAGGTGAAGAGGTTATCCATCTGCTGTTTCTAAATGCCACGTACTCTACTTAATGGAAACATGCTTAATGAGCCATCTCCTCAAAAGCGGTGTAAGTTACAAGATATTCATAGAACAGCTGCTGCTTAATATAAAAAGTGTTTTCAATATTTACAAAATGCAGTAAGGAGTGTAGTCTTGATATAAGATAGCTTCTTGCTCTTTTCATTTTCTGGGCCTCTGTCAAGGATGCTATCAATGGACTTGCATCAGCTCCAAGAGATTTGTTGAAGTGTTTGGACATACATAGAGTTAAGCCTCATTTATATTTGTTACCAATAAAAATTATTTAGGAAGTTGTTGGATTTCTAAACTGGCCACTGATAGGGTCCTCACAAACATACTTTCCTAGTCATGATTGTACTAGTCTTTTTTTCCAGGCCCTCCTAAAGGGCCAAGTTTAAAACTAGGGGTGTACGAAATTCAACGGAAGTGCTGACTTATCTCAATTTCTAATTTTTGCATAGTCTGAAAATTTTCCCAGCTCAATGGTCTTACTTGGAAAAAGTCCAGTTTATTACATTTAGTCAATTTTTTTAAATGATTTATTAATATTGGTAATAAAATGACATTTATTGTTTCCTAAATTTGACTATTTTCGTTCCTAATTAGGTTATATCTGCTACTTACTGTACAGTATCCATTGCAGAGAGGCTAAGTCAATGAAAACAAACTCATTTGAGAATGTATTTTACATTTAGAGAGATTTTTATTTGAAATAAAACCAAAAAATATGAAAGCTCTTGAAATAATGATACTAAAGTCAAGACCTGTATTTGTAAAGTGGAAATAGACATTAGTTGATCGTGAAGTATCAAAAAAATTGGGAGAACTTTTTTGTTTTGTTTTGTTTGGGGTTTTTTTGGACAATGAAATTTATCCTAAAATACTTACGGTGACTACCACACAGATGAACAGGAACAAGTGAAGAATATCCCCTCAGAAGGGTATTCTGGAATACATGTGAAAGGAGAAAGATACTGACTTTGCAACAGCAAAGAGTGGTTATAGGCACAAGTAGCTTAAAAAGTGGAAAACTAATTTCTAGATATTGAAGATTTCTGTTGCACAATGACGCTATTACTGCCCACTAGCAGGGCATGACAATGCCGCATAATTGTCAATGCTGGATTGAAGCAAGAGAAACAAAGGAGATTCTGATTTAAAAACTATTAGTTTAAAACCAATTATGAATCAAAAAACATTAAATAGAAAAAATGTTTTGAAATCTTGCTAGTCAAAATGTATCTTTATGTGTTTTCCAGTTCATTCTACTAGCCTGCACAGTCCATTTAGCGATAATTAATTTGATTTTCATCCATTCACAGATAACTAGAAGGGGAGCTGGGCTAATAAAATTCCAACCTGTGACTAATTTTATTCATTGCTTCATCTCATAAATACTTGATAATTTTAATCTAGCTTAATGTATCTATCATTCTATTTAGAGGTCAAGTGTTCAAATTAAATGGTGGTGCTTCTTAAGAATAGGTATTCAATCAATAATGGTTTTCACATTACAATATGTTTTCATCCAAGAAACTAATCCTTCCTTTTTAATGACTTAGAGCACTATGGAAATAATGACTTTGTAGATGCTAGAGAGGAACAGCAATGTAAATATATATACAGCATCTAACTAAAAAACATAAGAACACTTACACAATAATAAACCCAGATAAGCAAACAGGTCTGTACATAGGTTGAATACTGAGAATGCACTGATATATGCCGTTGAAGAAATATTAAGTAAAGTGATAGACAATCAATGAAATTATACTTACCCAGTTTACTTTACGAGTAAGCATAAATTTCTGCAGCCGAAGATTATTTTTGTGTACAAATACCAGAAATTAGTTTCATGTACAGTGTATCAATGCAGTTACCTTCTATTAATCTTAGACTTCTCCAAAGTACCAGTTAGTTTAATTTTTTTAAATTTCTCATGTTTTCATATGTGATATCACTATATTTTATACAATATATGCATGTTAATTAAAAGTAAATACAGCAGGTACCACAAAGGCAGCTTAAGGGGGAAAAAAAAAAAGCGTAGGTTTTAAAAATATTTTATGAAAATTTTTCCCCTCTATGGATGAACATGTTACATCATTTGAACACTACAGAATAAGGTACCACAGGCTACCATTTTAATATAAGATAAAAATTTTTATAATTCTTGGATTTAGTGTTTCAGGCCAGAAGAGGCTGCTCATTTGACCACCAAGGGACCATTAGGTTGACCTCCTCTGTTTCATCAGTAATCAATATTTGCTTCAGAAAGGCACAGACTTCAGTTAAATAAAACCCTTCTGTTTCTTAAATATTTTCCTCGGACACATTCTACTGTGGTCCCCTCTTGCCAAACCCACAGCATTGGTGAGGAAATTATATATCCAAATGATTCTAGATGGAAAACCCCAGCCAGTACTTCTATGAAAAGGTGAAAATAAAAGCTGATTAAAGATTCCTTTCTGACCCTCCTAAACCTCTGTCTCAGATACATGACCCTGACTGTACGAACAAGCAGTGGCAGACATCCGAGAGGTGTAATTCACTCTCACCTCAAAGATTTTTTTTTTTACCTGCTAGATATCCTTTCACCACAAAACTCAAGTGCTGCTATTTGAGAGATGCCCCAGAGAATGGAGAAACAAAAATGATTAGCCAGTTCTGTACTGGGAGAAAACATGCCGTTGGGCACTGCACAATGTATCCAGAAGCCTGAAGGCATAAGTTTTATGAAAATCATTGTACTGAGGCAGATTTGAGGCAGTATGAGTGTTTGAAAGATGAGGTAAGCCATCCTTTTCTCACTGAAGAGAGAGGGATATGAAGAGAGCAGGACAAGCAGCACAGCTGACTTTTTTATTCAGACAGTGCGGTGTGAATACTGCACACTGTAACTCCTACTTAGTAAGAAGGAAGCTGTCTTTCTACTTCATCCTGCATGATTCCCTTTCAGTCAGGCATCTGGAGACAGGGAGATTGCTCCGCTTCTGAAAGCAAATAAGCTTTGTCTCCCTGAAGGACAGGATGGAGCTTGCAGGGAGTCTGCAGCAACAGAACAGATTGGGAAAATGCTGGGGGAAAAAAAAAAAAGCAAGCAGAGGCTGCTTGCTGTAGGAAGCAAGCACTAAGGTGAGCCTTGTAAGTTCAAGAAAGGAAGAAGATTTTGTCTGGGACCAACAGTATATAGTAAAGAATTTATTCAGGTTAGAGAATAAATTTGCTTTCAAGCCTTTTATTAAATCTATCACACTTATTTCCATATTTTCATTATTTAAAAAGTTACTTTTTAAAAATCCTTTTATCTTGTGCCCTAAATAAATTCTGTCTTTAAATAGGGAGTTCCTTTCATGTCTTTTTGAGAAGTCACTTCAACAAAAGGGGGACAATTCAGAGTCCCTTCAAAGGGAGACTTTTGGCCTCAGGGGGACTTGGTTGGTTTTTTCCATGTTCAAGCTGCTTTGTTCTCCTTCTCTTCCTCTTTTTTTTTTTCCTTCTGTTTTTGTTTTTTTTTTTTTTTTAATGTGGCTACCGACTCATGACTCCAGAGCTCATATAGAGAACTGAGCCAGTTAAAAATTTATACTTTTTTTGGAATCATTTCCTCAATGCAAATTTCTGTGTGAAGAAAGGAGAAGGAATATACGAATGCCCATGGAATAAAAGCTTTAATTGATCCTTTGCCTAAATTACCAGTCAAACCAGAGGTACAGATGTATAAGAAATACCAGTGAGATGATCCAGGCTCCACCGTATCTACTATACATATATTCACAGTCTTCCATTTCACTTTCAGCCTAAAGCTTGTCTTCTTAAAATGAGCAATCTAACTTTCTTTCAGAAACAAGCTTATTTTCAGGAAAAAAATCATGCTTTTATTCTGCTAATGTTACATGAGCATACCCCTTTTGAATATTGTGTAGTAAAGATTTCAGTTCTGCATTGCCAGACAGGTCAGAATACCCTTTGCTATTCTGAAGTCTCCACATTTTAGTCATTCAACAAGAACTAAGAATTGACAGAGAAAGAAGGAAGAGTGGAAACGGACAAAACCTATAAATGATGACGACAGAGAAAATTGGCATTATATTTTCATATCTTGCTGTTAATTTCCAGAAATGAGAATAACGAAAGCAGACTTTTTTCTTGCATATCTGTCTCGGTATACAAAAAAACCTGCACTGATCAAATCTTCTAATAAAACAAAAGACTAAAACTAACTGTATTTGTTTGCAGCTAAAAAAATATTATTTTATTTTGTATCAATGCAATGTACAAAAATTTTAATTGGAATGAGAAACCATTGTGAAATTAAAGCTCAATATGTTGCACATATTTTTCATGTTACTCCAAGAATGACTATTTTTCATGAACTTCATATGAGTCAACAGAGAATAAGCAACTGCCTTTTTCTAACAGTATAATTGGATGTAATGGATTTAATTATACTAATTGATCATAATAACAGTTAATAGCAACTTAATAACACCAATTAGTTTGATACAAACTGTTGTTTTGCAGTCTTTTTAAGATAAAATCTTACTTAGTTAATCACACAATATCTAGGGTACAAATCACATTTTACAGCTTCTCAGAACTCTTCCATCAAAGGAGGCACACAGAAGTTAAAATTTAGACTCACCAGACAGAAAAAACTGTGACATAGTGATCTATTCTTGGTCAGATTATTTAACAAAATTAATACTAAAAATGTTTCTGTCATTGCTAATTTCTTTTACTTTGGATGTCAAAAGAGCTTGTTGGTCCCACTTCTAAGAATGAAAATTTTCCACTTTAACTTTCAAAACAACTTATTGCCTGGACAGAGATATAAAAACAGTAGAGTAAGACTGTAACAACAGACAACATACCTAAAACTTTGCTCTGTATTATTTTCTGAGGAACACTGAAGGATGTTTATGGATACTAAAAGTGGATTCAATGTTTTGTGGCTGCCTTGGCCCCATGTCATAAGTATAGAAGTGATATTAAGGAGAGCACAGACAGGGTATAGAGACCAGAAAAAATGTTTACCTGCAGAGCTGATGTAAATATGAATTCCCACTGTGTAACTATCTTCTTATCCAGCGCAGTCTTTCAGTTTCAATTGAAATAAAATGTCAGTGTTGCAAGTCTAGATCTGACTCTAAAAATGTCACTGTCTGAATGCTTGATTACAGTGCGCTAGTGTGGGACAAGCTTTTCACTAAATGACATTTTATTTACATCTATATTAACTTGAAATAAGTGCATATTGTCTTCTAAGTTTAATTTCTGTAAATAGTATTTAAGATTGCTACAGTGTGAGCAGCAGGAGACTTGAAGCTCTCCAAACCACAAAGACATAAATGGCCAGGGGCATGGATCATTGATTTTTCTCTAGCTAAATCAATAGTAGTAACTAAAACCGAAATCCAAAGGCTATTCTCTGGACCTGTTGCCAGCTGGCAGGTCCCAGATCAAGTCTATGAAAACACTTATTGCAAAATAGGTCAGCAACAATTACACTAGGAATAATTCCTGAATTGCACTAACTGGTGAACTTTTTCAGTTTCAGAATTGGAGGTGATTGCTAGCCTGGGTGGTAACCGTAACAGGAACTGTAACAACTTCATAAAAATATGGTTTATTATTTGTCAGGACTTGGACTCGTGAACCTTTTTAGTTTAGTAACCTCTGTGAAAAGAATAATGGTGTACCATATTTATTCATTCCTTAGAGTATGAAACAATGATTATTTCCTGCCCGTCCACCCGCCCCCCTGCCCCCCGCCCTGTCTTCTTAGAGAAATTTACATCATGCCTTGTCATTACCTTCATTGTTCTTATTTATTTACTTAAATAACTCTCTAAGACCAGACTAAGAAATCGGGTCCAGGAAATATGAGTCTGCTGTCAAAGGTAATAAGAAAAAACATGTTGTTGACTCATTGGTTCATCTGCAACATGAAAGCCTCTATTACCTTGTGTTTCAGTAGTGCACGGTCAGCACCAACAAACCTGAGCAGTCTAGAATAATGCTTCTTACTGCAGAGTGAAGAATTAGTGACTGAGAGTGTAACTGGTACATTTTCTATCTACATAAATCTACTGAGGGTAGTATGAGATTCTGCCTTATTCTCTAAATGTTATTACTGCAGGGTTGGTTTTATTCTTTGTTAAATGTCATGGGATTGTAGAATTGTAGGATAATTCAAGCTAGAAGGGACCTCAGGAGGTCTCTAGTCCAACCTCCTGCTCAAAGCAGGGCCAGCCAAGGGGTCAGACCAGGTTGCTCAAGGCTTTATTCAGTCAGGTTCTGAAAACCTCCAAGGGTGAAACCTGCACAACCTCTCTGAGCAGAGAGGTCAAAATGTTCCATTCATAAAGTTGTCTCAGGCAACCTTGGAGACCCTTAAGGGTTTCAAAACCAGTGCTGGGTCAAAGTTGATCCTACCTTTTAAGTGTACATTAAGAAACTTGATTGTCTGTGACAATAAGTCTATTGTTTTGTTGCAATTTTACAAAAATAAACATTCTACTGCAAGGAGCAGTTTGAGTATGAAACCAGAAAAAGAAAACTACTAGATGTTGAGTGAAAATAGAGGGAAACATGAGTTGGCTTTGATTTTTTTAAGCTTAGATATCTGTAAAACAATAATTAAACACAATGAAAATTAAATCTGTTTCTCAGCATTAATTAATCAGTTGTCTTCAATAAAATCAGGGAACTTTGGCATAGTTTTTTAGAATATATGATAATAAAACCTCTTTAATTCTTGCAATTTACAACTCAGATTTGTTATAGCTGTTTGCAAACTTACTGTTGTTTTTGTTTAATAGACTGAATGCTAATATTACATCCTAAGCAGTTAAAGGATAATTAGGGAACGGTTTATTGTTGTTTAGCATGATCACATTGTAAGTGAAGTTGCTAGAGATGGGTGAAAATTTCAGTCCTGTTTCTAGAATAAGAGATTTCCCTTTCTTATCAAGAAAACCATATTAAAGAAGCTTTATTCCCAGCAAGGCTGCACAGTATGACTGAAACAGTTCTTTATCTGGACATCCCCCTTTCCCTCCTCCTTTTCCTCCATTTGTTTTATTACCTTTTTATCATTTTATGGTAATCCCAAACATGCCATTTAATCATCACCAACAAATGTCAGCAAGTAAGGGCATTATGTAAAAGGATCTGGATTTCATGCAGACATTGTCATGTTTAGGTACCATTATCCCAACAGTTATCAAATTATCACCTGACCTTTCCATTCTTCCAACCTGCGAGGCATTGGGCAACAGATGTAATACTGTTTAGATAGAACTCATCTTCAGGTTATAATTAATAGGCTAGTATTTAATCATTACATTTATGTGAGTACAAATGAGGAAACCGTGAGGGTTGGACTGAGGCACAATTACCGGTAGCTTAGCCAGCAAAAGTGCGTGAGAGTTGCTGGGTGCATTTCCACATTTATAATTATGCAAAAAGCTCTGTCTTCTTACCTGACCTTTAAAGCACCCAATGTGCTGATTGTAGAAAAAGTCTTTTAAAAGCCTGATGGAAATTTCATAGAGTGCATATGTGACCCAGTGATTGTACTATCAGCAAATGCTAAACAATAGCGTTTTAATGTTGTTATTCTAATTTGGCCAGACCTTGCTAGATTCAATCAAGCACAATCAAAGGTGAATGGCTGACATTCTAACAAGCTTAGGGCAAAGGCAGCTCATGCTATTGAATTGCATTACCTCCTTTTATGGCGTAAAGTACTGGGAAATAATTACAAACTATGTTTATATATGCACACAAAAATACCTCTGTGTATTCATCGTATAAGCTATTAAGGACAAGCTAACTAACGTGTCTAAAGCTTACGTGAAATTAGCTACATTTGTAAATAGGGTGCTTGTGTAATAGAGGTACATTCATGCACAGAAGTTACACAACCAGTGACAGAGTTAACATCTCAAAATGCATAGAAGAAATACATATAAAAAACCCCAAAGTTGTTTAAGCAGCTTGCCTTCATTTAGCACATCTCTTAATTATTTTAAAAAAGTCAAAAATGACTGTCCGTTCCCCTCCTATCCCTCTTCCACTCCAATCTCATGAATTATGTGGCATTAAAACAAGTCTGATTTAAAATATTTTAGAAAGATTACTATTCTATTGTTATGCTTTTATTAATAAAGATTATATCCTTTTATCAGAAACAGCAGAAATTTTAGATATTTAAAAATCGCTAATTTTTTTCCTTAGAACTTTCACTACAGCTTCCTGCTGCAGAATGAATATAACCAAGATGTCACACTGGGTTCAAGCCAGAAAAAACTGCTTGTTCACTGCAAGCAGAGCTGTGAACAATGCATATATGAGTTAGACACATTATCAGTGAACTTTCTCTGTAAGCAAACAATGAAAATCATGTGCTGCAGGACCTTGTGTTTGTGCTTAGACATACAACTATTGCATAATATCTACAAAGTGTGAAAGGAAAATATTCCTTTCCTTGATTGCAGTTCTGGCTAAAATTTTCTCCTTTTTTTCATTCATGTTAGCTATTAATTAGCAAACTTCAAAAAACTTTGTGAAAATTGAGATGAAAACAAAAAAAATCTGCTGAACTGATCCCTTAAGAAGGTTATGTTGAATCCACCAAATTAAAAGCCCATTTTGTTTCTCTTCTTTAATGCTGATTTTAACAATAAAACAAAGTTTTATATTCTTCATCTGAGGTTATTTACCATAGAATGGACAGATCATTTTGGTACAAAAACTACAAAAATTTATAATCCTTTCTATTAAAAGGCTAATACCATGTTTGCATATTTTGCTGAAATATAATGAAATATTAAAAAATCCTAAAATATAACAAGAATTATACAGAAAGCATGCATAGAGAACTGTTTGCAAATGTTGCTAACATTATGTCCATCCTCTCAGTTAAAAAATTTTAGATCTTATCAAATTTTATGTGAGAAATCCTTTATATATCTCATATATATGGTATTTATCATATATATATGATGTGACAGAAGAGTGAAGAAACTTTCCATGGTCCTTTTGAAACTAATAAGATTCAGAAACTAATTTTGCATTATCAAAGATAAACTGAATTTATATTTTACCTACAGCATTCTAGCTAAATTACAGACAGTTGCTTTTAAAGAGGTTTTTTTGGTATATGCTATTTTCACATGGTGTCATTGTCCTGATTTTCAGCTGGGACAGAGATAATTTTCTTCCTGGTAACAGGTATAGTGTTGTCCTTTTATTTAGCATGAGAAAAATATTGACAACACACTGATGTTCTAGTTGTTGCTAAGTAGCGCTTATCCTAAGTTAGGGATTTTCAGTTTCCCATGCTCTGCCAGCAAGCACAAGAAGCTGGGAAGGAGCATGGTCAGGATAGCTGAACTGAACTAGCCGAAGGGATATTCCATACCACAGAACATCATGCTCAGTATATAAAATGGGGAGGGGTTGGCCCAAAGGCGCTGGCTGCAGCTCAGGGATTTGGCTGGGTAGTGGGTCGTGAGCAGTTGCATCGTGCATAATTTGTTTTGTATGTATTTATTATTATGATCATCATCATCATCTTTTCCTTTTCTGTTCTACTCAACTGTCTTTATCTCAACATAAAAGTTTTTCTTCTTTTTTTCTGATTCTGTCCCCCGTCCCACTGCAGAGGGGAGTGAGCGAACGGCTGTGTGGTGTTTAATTGCCGGCTGCGTTTAAACCACAACAGGCACCTACATTACAACGGCATTTGAATGTTTTTAAACATACAGCTAATTGAACTCTGATTTGTTTCATGTACAGAGAGAAGGATAGGCTGAAAGAAATTTCTACATAAGAGACTCTTGTTTAGTTCTGGTATTTCTTCACTGTGCTTTCTTTCATGAAGACAAAGTGCTGGCTGCCAGCTGGTTATCGGAACATAAATGAGTTTTGCATAATTAAAAAAAAATGAAGAAAACCTAGTTGTTTACTTTGCACTTTCTGTTTATAGTTTAACAATTTATGCATGGTCTTAAGAGCAATGCTCTTAAGAGGGTGTGTGGACAGGGAGAAGGAAAAGGGAATGTATGTGTTAATTCCGGAGCCTAACATAACTGCCTTTAGTTTTAGGAATGATGCTTTTGAAGATAAGTATTACAGTTTACAGAGCTTCTGCACTGTTTAAAATGCAGTTTACTTTAAATTGCTTTTCTTGGTTACCTTTTTTTGTGATGAAAAGAGGGATATTTAAAATATTTGAAATCAGTAAATGTCTTTTTTTCCAAATTAAAAGCCTTCTTGTTATTGTTAAAGGTTGTCTAACTTTTTTATTCAGCCATTATTACATGCTTTGGCATCTTTAGCCATTACACTGCTCAGACTTACAATATGGCTTCATTTTAAATGAATTTCAAACCCCAAAGACATGCCAACTCACAGTTTATTAAACAGCTTCTTTTATGTTTATAGTCTTTAATATACAGCTATTTATTTGATTTTCTTTCCTCATTGGTTTAGTAACAGTCTAATTAATTTGTCAGATAGACGGTAATGTAAACTATATATGGTGATAAAATGTACCTATATCTGAATTTATGCAGGCAAAGCGTGGTACCATGTGAAGGAGAAATGTCGATCCTGGTGATATCTGCAAAGACAAGCATACCTAGAAATTTCTCGTCCAGTTCATATCGTCCTGAAACAGGATCCATATTTGTTGGTGGTTTGCCTCATCATTATGCTGTAAAACAGGTATTTTTTGGTTATTATTTATTTGTAGTTAAGATGTTCATTATTTTAGGAGTGGCATATTGAATAGGATATAACTGAAGAGATTTAAACTATGTGAAAAATAAAAATTACTTCACAGCTCTTTGAGGATTACATCTAAGGGATGAGAATGGTCCCTTGCGGAGTTTTTCTCAAGTGTGGGACTTTGCTAGTGAACAGAAACAGCATTCTGGACTGAAGTTATGATCTGCGATCCTGTTTGCCATGAGTAGGCAGAGTGAAGGAGTAAATATGATCAAATTTAGAGGAGGTACCTGTTACTTCAGATGCTAGTTCTATGAAGACGTGAATAGTATTCTGCATTAGGTTCCGTAATGAAAGTTGCTCTCTGCTGGGTTCCTGTGCTGGCACAGACAGGTGTGTGGACCTGGCAAGAGAGCGTTAACTTGTGGAACTGCATTAATGAATGAGAGGTATGGTTCAGGAGCTTGAATCTGTGGGTCCCTGTATGCATGTAGGGGAACAGCATATGCAGGGGTGAGAAGTAATATGCAACAGGGCTAGCACAGAGCTAGGGAAGAAGAGTAAACACAGAGGGTACAAAAGAAGTGCAGAGGGCTGGACAGAAATGGGTCTCAATATTGAATTGTTGTTATGGAGGAATTTGGGTTAGTCACAGTAACTGATGCACATCACTTAAGTGACTTCCAATCTAAATATTTTTTTCATAGCAGGATGAGTATAGATAGCGACTTCTATTCTAGTCTATCACACTTGAACTCTTCACAGTCACACAAATCAAAGTCCCAGCCCCTGAAATTCATTTGAGAATGGCACTGTACACCTAGGGTACACTCAGTCCAGCTCCTGGCAGCGTGGCCCTTGTGCAATGCAGTTCCCAGCTGGGTCAGCCTTCTACATCTTGTCAGGTGTCTGAGTATGGACTGCCCCTCTCCACCCAAGGGGCTATTGTCATAACTATGTATAAATTTTTAAAATTAAATTGTTGGCATAAGGTGCCAGTGGCTTTGCTAGTCACACAGGCCCAAGTCAATCTCTGACTTTCCCCTTACCTAAATCCAACCAGTGTGGATACCTTGATTACTTCGTGCTCTATGTCCCAAATGTGTTACCAGAATGCAAAGCTGTTCGCCACTAGAAAACAAAGATTATCTGTAAGTCTTTATTTGCTTTTCATACATAGTGGAATAAATTAAACTCTTCGTGCTGGGTTGATGTAGTCTAGGTCTCATTTATCTGAGCCGTGATCTTTGGATAAGTGTCACCCCACAACTGTAATAAAGTTAATCTGCAGGTTTCTTTGTTTTCCCAGTGCACTACAGAATCTTGCAGTCAGAACTGGACATACGTAGTCTAGATTTGACTTTTTAAGCCAGACTTTTTGGTAGGCTTCACCCTGTAACGATTGTTTTAACCTTTTTTATTTCTGTTCTGTTCTTCAGTAAGTGAAGGTCATTTTATCATGAGGTAAATACAGTTATTTCAAGCACAGATGTGTTTTTGATGCTGTTACTGTAATGCAGGATTTTGAGATTTCTTTCACCTTATAATTAAATTTTATAGTAACCAATGAAGTGAAAATACTGTTGAAATCCAAATTAGAAGTTCTTGTGAGTAGATGCTTTTAGGGTTGCAAAATACTCAGCCAAACATGTACTTCTACATACCCCATACTGGCATTAAAAGAACACACCAAATAGTACTTATAGGAATACAAATTTTCCCTAATTCAAATTTTCATCACAAACTATCCATTCATCTGGAATATTTTATACTATTAATTGCATATTAAATATTATTTGCTATACAAATATATCTTCAAGAAATGTTCTATACTAATAACAGTAAGCAAATTATATACATGACCTGCCTTCTACAAACTAAGAGAAAAGTTTCAGGGGATCCCACAAAGAATATATAGTGAAGGCTTATAGAAGTTCAATCCATGGACTGTATTTAGGAGCAGGTAAAGAAGCAATTTGTTTGAGGGTTATACATAATAATGGGTATGTGAGAAGGAAATTTGAGATAGTAAACAGCTCTTCACTAGGTAAAGGTAAAATAAAATCAAGAAAAATAGGTTTACCTTAGGAAAGTTAAAATAGAGGTAAACCACAATGTGTTAAATGTGTTACATGTGCTAAAACATTTTGCTTATGTATGTGGTGGATCGTTGTATCAAATGGGCTTTATTAAGGATGATACAGTTCAATAGATTGTTCTATTCTTAGTGCAGGATTAATAGGTGAAATGTTATTGTCCATGCTTGTTATTTAGATGAGGTAATAGATGTGGTACATATGAAAGTGCTCAAGCTAGTGATATTTAACCTCTGTTAGTAATTGGAAAGCATAAGTTCATATGACTTCTCCAAAAGATAAAAATACATCCTTGACTTTCCGTTTTCGTGGTAGTTTAGTGTTTGGCAGGGTTTCAGTAGTAGGGGAGAGGCTGCTAGGTTTTTTTGGCACAGTTTCAGCAGTGGGGGATGGGGCTGCTGTCATGGCCTCTGTAAGAATCTCCTTGAAACTACTCCCCCAGCTCCAATTCGATCCCACCCTCTGGTCAAGGCTGAGCTAATTAGTGCCTTTGCAAATAAACCTATTTAAAAGGGGAAACCGATCTCCCAACTTTTCTTGTTTTGGGATCTGCCTTTTCTTTTGGAAGGGGTAGGGTGGAAAGAGAGGCAACCACGCAGGAACCAACCATGTGGTCACCCATGATATTGAGGAAGAAGTTGGAGAGACATGCCAGAGCAGCCATTTCCGTTTGGCCCATGGTGAGATGGCAGGCTGAAAGCCTGCAATCCTCAGAGATCACCGGTGGAGAAATAGTTGGTTTGTAGAGAGATCTGGAGAGGCCCACATTGCAGCTGGCAAGTGATCCTAATAAAGGTGGTGAATTTGAGGAATACTGGTGCTGGGATGGTTCATCACTGGGAGGACTGCTGCCGACAGCAGACCCCCACGCTAGCTGGAGGAGTTCATGGACTGTCTCCTGTGGAAGGGGTGTCACATGGCCACAAGGTAGAACTATGAGGAGTGTTTCCCTTGAAGAAGAGCAAGTGGCAGAAACAGTATGGGTAGCAAAACCAGGCCTGGAAAGAAAGGAGGAGTGGGGGGAAGATGTAGTTAGATTTTTTTTCTCTTACTGTCCCACTCTGATTCAACTGGTGATTTAGTTGTGGTTTTGTTGTTTAAATGTTGTTTCCCCAAGTCAAGTCCATCTTTTGCCCATGACCAGAATTGGTGACTGAGACCTCCCTGTCCTTTGTCTTGACTCTTGTCATTTGTTGTATCTTTTCCTACTGAAAGGATAGAATGACTGCTAGTAGATAGTCACCAACTGGGTCTAAACCATGACGGTTCTCCATGACGCTTTTTTGCAGTTCAATGTTTTTTAATTGAGATTACCACAGCTTTTTATTTCACTTAATTTTCTTTGTTCCTTTGTGACGTTCATGTTCATTTTGATCTTAGTGCCTCATTTTGCTTAATTTTTACTCTTTTATGGCTTTAGCAAAATTTAATTTTCCTTGGCTTTCTTATCAAAGTCTGTTGGCTATAAGCCTCATACAGTCTATACAGGCTATATTTTCCTTTTTGTCAGGGAATGGAGAAACATCTGTCCGAATTCTCTTTATATGGGCTTTTCAATCCCAGCAGTAGGATACCACTCCAGGACTTTTCCTTCTCATCAGCTTTGACCCAGGCAGCCAGGCTTCTCAACCTTCCTCATCCGCGAAACAAAAAAGATCCATTTCTGACCTTGGTTCTGCAGTTTGCTTCAAGGGAAATTTCTGCTCCAGCTGAGACTCAGCTTTTTCAGTCAAATGCTCTGATCACTCGTGGAGTCAAGTCTGATAATGACCCTTGTGATATCTGTAGTATCTGTCTACTAATACATTTTCTTGTTTTAGATGAGCTCCTTCTCTCACTGGAGTAGTTCACTCTGCTGTTGGCTCTCCTACCTTCCAATATTATGGAAGTTGTAAAGAGCAGTGACTTCAGACCCTAGACTGCTTCAGTTTCTGCCTAATAGGAACTTCTATCTGTCAGTGCCAGAAACTGTTGACATGAGAATTCCGTATTACTGGAATAGGCTTGTGCTGCACTGTTAATTTCCAGGCTACATTCCTCTCTCTTTCTTTATGAGTGAATTTTGATATGATCTGTGATGCCCTCAGGGCAAAATATTGTATCCTCTGAGGATTTCCTATACTGCAATTTCCTAATCAGCTCTCAAGTGCCCATGCATTTTTTTCCACATATCTATTTTTTGTCTGTTTTTTTACTACTTGATATTGCTTAGAGACAGAGTGCCCTCAACATGTAAGGCAGGGCGCAACAATTATTCTCTGCCTTTCAGACTCAAAATATTGAAGCTTTCTTCTCCAAAATGAGAGGGGAATTACCTCCCTATCTTGACTGCTTTTCCTTTTGTTCTTTAATGCCATTGCGTATAAGGGGTAATATAAGACGTAGCCTTTTACTCTTTCTTTAAGGAAGAATATTGTTTCAGTCTTCCTTAAAGGTTGGTTAGGAAACAATAGGGTCTTTGGGGAATTAAGAGAACTTACTGTTTCTCTGTATGTTCTGAGGTGTTTTGAGTCTGTTCTGAACCTGATGGGATTCTGTCGATTATACATAATTTTAAATAGAAATATTAATAAGCAAAGTCATAATATTTCTAGACTGGAAGGCTTGATAAACATCAGCTGTGTATGTTTCCTCTGCCTAGGGTAATAACAGACTCAGAATGCTATCAAAATTTGAATTTCCTTCCTAGTCACACTCTACTGATTTGCCTGGTTTGCTGCTAGAGCTTGGGAAGGCACTTCAGGAGATCAGATTACACCCTTATCATCAAGGCGTTGAGATATATTTAGAAGAATATCTGTGACATCCAGGTAGGGAATGCCATAATACCCAATAGATTACTTCATGAATCACAAGCTCCTAGACCTCCCAGATCTCTGTGCCTAGTGGCAGTGGTTGGTGGGGAGAAACACTACCAACAGTAGAGCAAGATAAAGTTATGGACTACTTAAATAAACCAGACATATAAAGTATCGTGGGTCCAGATTGGATGCATATAAGCATGCCCACTGGCCGATGTTATCACAAGGTCACTCTCTATGAACTCTGAAAGAGGAGGTCTGTGATGGCTGGAAAAATACAGATGTGATGTCATGCTCATCTTCAAAAAGACCAAGGAAGAATATCTGGGTAACTACGAGCTGGTCAGGCCAATGGCACAATTCACTTCCTGAGACAATTATAAAAGCAAATGAAGGACAAACAAGTCCTTGGGAGCAACCATCATGGATTTAACAAGGGGAAACTCTGCCTGACCCTGCTGAGATAACTGACTTAAGACAAAGGGAGGGCAGTGGATATTCCTTACTTTTTTTTCCCAGACTCAACTTCACTCCTAACTCCTCTATCTCCTTCCTCAAGGTGGCACAGGAAGGTGGGGATTTGTGGTCAATCCATAAGAGCTCATCTCTGCCACTCCTTCCTTGTACTCATCTACAGTTCTCCGATGTTGCATACACACATGCCAAAGATAGAAAAAAAATTTGCCTGGGTATGAATTCTGAAGGATCAGAAGGTGGGGTAGAAAATGAGATAACAGATAGATGCACTGAAACATCTTGGATGAATTAATCCTATTCAAGCACTGCAAAATGTTTCATGCACAGCAAGAAATTGTTTTTCTGACTCTCTGTAAACTGTACTTTGCAAAGTTTAGTGGATTCAGTCAACAGTGTAGGAAGGCAACACGAACAGTCAGGAGGAAAGCTAAACTACAAATTAATTAGCAGGCAGACATCTCATCCTGCTGTTTCTACACAGCAAAAAAAAAAAATCTGTTAATTTTTGTGACAGCTTTGTTTATTACTTGTTTTTAAATCATATGCTATTTCTCCATTAAAGAATGTGGCAAGCATACTTCAGACTTGTTACATCTAAGAAAGAGGCATACGGCAAAATCAGTTAAAGTTAAATAGCATCAATAAACTTTGGGGTTTTTTAAGCTGTTTATGATGGCTGTTTTCTAAGACTTAAAAATCAACAACAGGAGAATAGAAACAAAATTACACACAGAAAATAAAACCTTTTTAAATCAGATATTGAAAAAAGTATTATTTCTGAAATCTCAAGACATGTTTCAGAATAATTAATTTCACGCAAGCTTTAGTATCATTAATTGTTTACAATAGCTTGTTCCTCTGCAGAGAAGATTGGTACACTCAAAGGAAAATTAAAGATTGTTTCAAATACCTGCAGCAACAGTTGATTGCAGTAATAGTGTTATTTCTGCTGCTATAATACCTCCAATAATTTATATTTCTAGACTTAATAGTATTTTAGTATTGAGAATGTGAAATGTCATTATATCTTCATATTCCTTTTCAACATAAGCCATTCTCTATAATTAAACTTTGCAAGTATTCAAACAGGGAAGTTTCAGAAAGAAAGGAAACTTCCGTACCAGGCAAACAGTCCTCTAAATAAAGTAAAGCTAAAAGTTTAAGTGGAAAGTACGCAAATATATATGTGTGGGATTGGTATCCCCATATCACCAATGGGGAAATGGCAGCAGATAATTGAGTGATCAGCTTAGGATTGTAGGGTGTTAGTGTTGCAACTAAGATGGGACAGAACTCTACTATACATCTAATGTCTCTCAGTTAGAATACTAGTCCCTACCTTTTTGTAGGGGCATGTATTTTAAGGACATAGTTATAGAATAAGCTGTGCATATATAGGAAAACATAAAATTTTTGTATGAAAAAAAGATAGTGTGATATCACAATCTTATGATGCTAGAAACTGTCCATTTAGACTCAGAATATTCTCAGGTATGACCATATGTAGATAACAATGTTTTGAACATTTTAATAAATGATTAAAAAAAATATATATATTCTTTGTGTTGCAATTACTCATACACTGAATTCAATGGCGTTGAGTGATGGCATCACGTGCTCCATGAGTTCAAGATGTAGCTCAGAATAGGCTAAGTGGGAGCTAGTTATCTGGCATCAGTGTTCACTCAGGGTATAGTGAAATATAGGTGCTTAGCTTGTAGCATCTATGCACTTGATTTGGAGGTTCTGCTGTGATAAAGAAAATGGAAGTGAACAGTGTTGACTCTTTTGTCAAACACCTTCATGTGGAAACTGTGAGCTGTTCCTGTTCGTATCAATTCCAGTGCCTGTATTTTTTTCAAAAAGAGATGAAAATATTTGTCCTTGTGTTTACGCCACTTCCTTACACACATTATTTTTCTTCTAAGTCCACTCTGTTGTCAGGTTTGTGATATTCAGAGAGGCTTTTTCAGAGTGTTTGTGGTTTAAAATGCATTGTACATCCTGTAGAGTGTCTGATTTCTTCTTGAATCTTGACATGTCAGCCTTAGATCAGTGAACAAGGAATTTTTTTCTTTCTAATCTCCCATGTAGGATATGCTCTGGATCTGTCTTTGTATCACCTGAATGCTTACTCCAGTTAAGAGCTCTGCTTTATACTGCGATATATTTTATATATCTCTGTGCTTTTATACAAATATACAGATAAAGACTAAATAGGTATTGGTCACATCACCAAAAATGCATTTTCTATACGTCATTCATTGTTTTATTGACTGCTGTCATATTCACTGCTACTCATTCTTCTTTAGATTCAGAATTCATTGTCTGCACGCTCTGTTCTTATATGATTAATCATTTCCCTGACATAAGTGGTCCTGTCCTGCGAGTAAAGAGATAATTCTGCAATCTTTTGCAGTAAGCTACTGTTTTGACTGTTCTGAATAGCTTGTTGTAATCAGTAGACGTTTTCACCTCAGTACTTTGTGCATTCTCAGATAATTTGTGAATGTCTCTAACAGCTCAGGACTCTATTGGCAATATTTGTGACAGCTAGCCAATGTGAAAACTGACCTAGTAATTGTAATTTTTGTTTCCTTTCTCTTAACCAGTTTATTAACCCAAAAGAAGACCCTCCTGTATTTTCCATGACTGCTAATTTTCTTTAAAAACTTTTGGGAAGCGATGTCAAAATATTTTTTGAAATTAAATTAGCTATGTTGTTCGATGACCCCCTTGTATAGGACCACTAATATGTTCAAGGAATTTTAATAATTGGGGAAGCATGACTTCTTTTAACAAATTGTACACTAATTCTTTATGTCATATTGTTCCCTGGTTTTGCCACTTGCATTCTTTATCACAACTTTTAGGAAATTGCCTCTGAATATAGCTGGGTTTAATTTGCTTCAATTGCTTCAGACTTTCATTGTCACTGGTATTGTATGTGCCACTTGCTTGCGTTTTGGTACCAAATGTGATTTAAATGAAGAGTTACATACTGTCTTTGAACAATTCCAGGCTTCCTACTTGTGACATTTTAGAAAGTTTTGATGATGGAACAACCTCAACAGGGACATGGTAGAGACCCCATCCTGGAGGTTTGCAATATGCTATTGGATGGGGTGCTAGATAATCTCATCTAAGCTCCCTTTCCCATGAAAGGTTGGACCAGATAGCCTTCCGAGGTCTTTTACATCCTGGGCTGTTCTATGATTCTATGGTTCTATTAAATAATTGCCTAAAATAAATTATATCCTACATTATTTTCGTGTATGCATAATTGTAGATTTAATTTACCAGACACGTTCCCTTTCAACACTCTACCGTTATTTCAGCCTGAAAGATGTCAACTAATAGTCTTTTTTATTCTGCTCTTTTGTCATTCAAACTCTTTTTTAAAAAAAATCATACTTGATTTTTTTTTCCTGCTAGAGAGCACATAGTTATATGAGCTCTATGGAAATCTTTTTCTGTAACTTGCAAGTATTTTACCTATTAGTTTTTCCATTTACTTTTATCCTTACTAACATTGTCCTGTTGCAGTTAAGCTATTTTTGGTGGCTCTTTCATGGGCACCCCCTTGCCGTGGGGAAAGAGCTTGCGTGCCCTTGCGAAGTTGAGAGCTATGCTGGTGGTGGCATATGCCTCCGGTAGGGTCTCCCAAGCCTGACAGGTCTCAACTGAAGGGTCAGACAAAGTGTGTCCACGGGCAGGATGGGCTCACTAGCCTTCGGGCAACCATCCTAGGAGAAGGACAACTCTAACTCCAAACCCGGGCAGATGGAGCTCGTTTAGCCCTGTAAGGCCATCCATCTAAGAGAAGGATACTCTAACCAAACCTACGACCTGAGGACTTCGCTGTCACCGTCCAAGCTCGCTAGGCCCTGGCAGATGAACCTCAGGTGTAAAGGGTGGGGCCAGTCTCGCGCACGCTGCGCCTCACCTAAAAAATCCACCGCGCAGGCTTGAAGGGTGTACTCACGTTTGCAAAGCCCTGTAGCGACAGGCAAGGGACGAAACGGCAGGTGGAAAGATGTCACTGGAAGCCGCAGACCCAACCCTGCATGCAGGCGGTTCAGGACATTGGTCGCTTGAGACTGACCCGGGAGATGACAGTCTCGTTCGGCAGCATCCTGAATGACCAAGCAGCCTTTTTCAAGGAGAGCACTGCTTGCTCCACATGGAGAGGGGCCTAGAAAAGGTGGCCTAACCAAAGCTCATCTCCCTTCCAATCCGGTTGGCTAGCCGCGGCCAACGGACATCTTCTTCTGCGGTCAACCAAAGACAAAGAGACAAAGGCATACACCTGCCTCCAAAGGTGTGTCCAGATTGACACTCGCATGTTGGAACATCAGAACCATGCTCGATACAGCAGACAGTGGGCGTCCTGAACGCCGTTCTGCTATAATTGCTCACGAACTGTCACGACTCAACATCGACATTGCTGCTCTCAGTGAAGTTCGCCTTCATGAGGAAGGCAGCCTTAAAGAACATGGTGCCGGCTACACACTGTATTGGTCAGGCAAACCCAAAACCGAAAGTCATCATTCCGGAGTTGGCTTCATGATTAAAAACTCCATCGCCTCTAAACTTGAAAATTTGCCAACAGGTCATTCCGATCGCATTATCTCCTTACGCCTCCCGCTACACAACAAGCAACATGTTGTTCTCTTCAGCATATATGCCCCAACTCTCCAAGCTGACCCTACAGAAAAAGACAAATTCTACACCGATCTGCGCCGCCTTACTCAAAGGTTCCTGCGGATGATAAGATCATAATCCTTGGTGACTTCAACGCCCGAGTAGGTAAGAACTCTGAAGCCTGGAAAGGAGTACTAGGCAAGCATGGAGTTGGAAACTGCAATGACAACGGTCGCCTCTTGCTAGAGTTTTGTGCTGAGCAGCAGCTTACCATCACCAACACTATCTTCCAGCAGAAAGACAGCCTGAAGACAACCTGGATGCATCCTCGATCTAAACACTGGCACCTCATTGACTATATCTTAGTGCGCCAGAGAAATGTTCGCGATGTCTGTCACACCCGAGTGATGCCTAGTGCAGAATGTCAAACAGACCACCGCCTTGTGCGCTGCAAACTTAACCTCCACTTTAAGCCCAAACCTAAGAGGGGCGGCATTCTGAGGAGGAGGCTCCAAGTTAACAATCTTCAAACAGCTGCAGTGAGAGACAGCTTCCAGGCAAACCTTCAAACTAGGCTTGAAGACTGTCCCATAGACTCTTCTCCTGAAGCGCTTTGGCAACATATTAAAAATAGCATCCTGCAGTCCTCCGAAAAATTCTTAGGGTTCTCCACAAAGAAGAACAAAGACTGGTTTGATGAAAACAATCCAGAGATCCAGGAATTGCTGGCAAAGAAGAGATCTGCTCACCAAGCACACCTCGCTCAGCCATCTTGCTATGTAAGAAAAGCAGCCTTTCGTCTTGCATGCAGTAAACTCCAACAGAAACTTCGAGACATCCAGAACAAGTGGTGGCTCAACCTAGCAAAAAAGACTCAACTATGCGCAGATTTGGGTGACCACAGAGGATTCTATGAGGCTCTGAAAGCAGTGTACGGACCCACACACCAAGTTCAAAGCCCCCTACTCAGCGCAGATGGCCAAACGCTTCTCACAGATAAAACCTCCATCCTGAATCGATGGTCTGAACACTTTCAAACTCTCTTCAGTGCCAACCGTGTAGTCCAAGACTCAGGAATCCAGCTGATCCCAAAACAAAAGGTGAAAAATGAATTGGATATAGCCCCTACTATGGGAGAGACCCTTAAGGCCATACAGCAGATGAAAACCGGCAAGGCAGCTGGGGTCGACGGAATCCCGCCTGAAATCTGGAAACATGGAGGCCAAACGCTCCATGCTAAATTTCACGAGCTAGTTGTGCGCTGTTGGGAACAAAGCGAACTACCACCAGATCTCCGTGATGCAATCATCATCACCCTGTACAAGAAAAAAGGAGTAAAGTCAGACTGCTCAAACTACCGAGGCATAACTCTGCTCTCCATTGCTGGAAAAATCCTCGCAAGAATATTATTGAACAGATTGGTACCCGCTATCGCAGAAGAACTTCTACCTGAAAGTCAGTGTGGTTTCAGAGCCAACAGAAGTACCACAGACATGGTATTCGTTCTTAGACAACTGCAAGAGAAGTGTAGGGAACAGAACAAGGGTCTCTATGTAACTTTCGTTGATCTCACCAAAGCCTTTGACACTGTGAGCAGAAAAGGTCTGTGGCAGATCTTGGAACGATTAGGATGTCCCCCCAAGTTCCTCAAAATGATTATCCTGTTACATGAGGAGCAGCGCGGCCAAGTCAGATATGGCGATGCACTCTCTGAACCCTTCCCAATAGCCAATGGTGTGAAACAAGGTTGCGTTCTCGCACCAACTTTATTCACAGTTTTCTTCAGCATGATGCTCCAAAGGGCCACGGCAGACCTCGACGAACAAGACGGCATTTATATCCGATATCGTACCGATGGGAGCCTTTTCAACCTAAGGCGACTGAAGGCCCACACCAAGACCCTGAATCACCTTGTCCGCGAGCTGCTTTTTGCTGACGATGCCGCCCTTGTTGCCCACACAGAAGCAGCTCTGCAGCGCTTAACATCCTGCTTTGCAGAGGCGGCTGAGCTTTTTGGGCTGGAAGTCAGCTTAAAGAAGACAGTAGTTCTCTACCAACCAGCACCACAAGATGATTACCATCATCCCCACATCACCATTGGCGAGTCAGAGCTTCAGTCAGTCCAGCAGTTCAGCTATCTGGGTAGCATCATCTCCTCAGATGCCACGATCGACAAAGAGATCGACAACAGAATAGCAAAGGCAAACAGAGCTTTTGGAAAACTCCATAAAAGAGTCTGGTGCAATAAACACCTGAAGAAAAGTACAAAGATCAGTGTCTACAGAGCCGTGGTACTGCCTACTCTTCTGTACGGGTCTGAATCATGGGTCATCTACCGCCACCATCTGCGACTCCTCGAACGCTTCCATCAGCGCTGCCTCCGCACAATCCTAAACATCCACTGGACTGACTACGTGACTAACGTTGCTGTCCTTGAACAGGCAGACGTCACCAGTATTGAGGCCATGTTGCTGAAAACGCAGCTGCGTTGGGCAGGGCACGTCTCCAGGATGGCGGATCACCGCCTCCCTAAGATCGTGTTCTATGGTGAACTTGCCACCGGCTGCCGCAAGAGAAGAGCTCCAAAGAGGAGATAGAAGGACTCCCTGAAACAACACCTCAGCCTAGGCCATATTGACCACCATCAGTGGTCCACCCTGGCCTCCAATCGGGAGATTTGGAGACACACCATACATAACGCTGCTGTCTCCTTTGAGAGCACGTGTAGAATCAGTCTCGAGGAGAAAAGACAGCGCAGAAAGAACCGTGCCTCGACTATACCACCCAAGGAGACCCTCCGGTGTGCTCTTTGCAACCGGTCTTGCCTATCCCGCATTGGCCTTTTCAGCCATCAACGCGCTTGCAATAAGCGTGGGCAAAGCCCTTCCCAAATCTTCGTCCGCGAAGCCAAGCCATGATGATGATGATTTTTGGTGGATTTTTTTAAGTGTATTTTGCTCCCAGAAAAACACTGAGCACATTATAGACACTTGTTTTATTTTTTTTTTTTTTGAAGATTATTTATTGAAACAGAGCCTATGCCTAGCTTAATACAAAATCAAGAGTTATTTCTCTTGTGGCCTCTCTACTGGTTCCAGGAAACCATTATTTACAGCATCTAAAAATGTAGTCCCTGCATCATATCTTGCAATAATTTCTTACCAAATTTCTTGGGAGTAATTAAGGTCTTTTATAACTGCATTTTCCTCCTTAGCTTTTCTAGCCTGCTTCAGTATTTAACAAGCACTATCACCATCAGTGTTAGGTGATATTTAGTATAGCTCTAATGTTGTATTTTAATTCCTGCATAAAATTTCAGTGGAGAAGGATTTTTGCTAGTTTCTATATATTTTTTTGACTACTTTCTTTATATTGATTTTTTTTTTTTTCTGGTTCAGCCTTTGCCTTACATGATTTTTACACTTGCATCATAATATCCCAGATTTTATTTTTCTACCATCACGATACTTATCATACTCTTATTGTTTGATCACTTCTTCTTTTTAGAATTCAGGTATTTTTCCAGAGGCACTTACTTATCTTTTGAAAAGAAATAATGGTTTAGTGGTTTGACAGAAATGGACTTGTATTTAGAAGCACACAAATTGTTCACATAACTTTTTTTTTTTTGGTACCGTATTTACCTAACTCAGTTGTATCATGTATATTTTGATTGTGAATTTTTCATATTTTAAAACTAATTTCCCAGGTAAAGAGAGAAATGTAATGGAATTAGATTGGTAAGTCAGTTTTAATATAACTGCAATATTCATTAATCATGGTTACTATATGATGATAATACACTGTCTTTCATAATCTCATTGATCCAAAAATAAATATATATGAAACTTCAGATATTTAGCTGCAAGTTATGGATGTATACAATGCTTCCCTGTTGGGATTCTTCATTACTGGTATGCCAGTAGTCTTTATTATCTAAAGGTGTGATCTTGCTAGGTCTTCAAGGCTAAACAATACAGAGAAGTGATGTTGTCAAGGAAAATCTAAAATGTTCCTATAGTTCTTCCCTTCAAGTCAATCTGTATTGTACAGTCTGCAGATGATGATCTTGGACATTGCAATATTTGAGATATCAAAGGAAAGAGGTATGCACAGAGAGTATTGTAGTGAACAAGACACATTCCATTTTTATATTAATCAGTATGATTATAGGCGTATTATTTATTATATGCTCATGTAAGTGTTTTGGAGAATTTGTTATTGATTTATCTGCTTGAAACAAGTTTGGATTCTTGCTGAAGATCAGTATTAGTACTGTGCGAGCCTTAAAGCTGAAAACTGCCTCCAGCTCATACAAACTGCAGAAGTTTGGCATTCTGCTAATTGCAGTAAAATCTAAAGCTAGTCTATAATAATCTAAACATGCAATAAATCTTTCTACTATGTATAATAAATTCCAAATTTATAATACTGAAAATGCAGAATGGAAGACATAAAAGTACATACAAAAGCTCCTCAATCCTTTTTATTCAGTTACTACTACTATTTTCTCAATACTTCTTGATAAATCTATATTGAAGAGTACATATTAATTTGGGTGATTTTACTAGTTACAGATTGAAATTCATATTTTTTTGGAAGATAGTTGAAAGGAGTATTTTTGACATTTATAATATCAGAATTCTTATAATTGCAAACTTGTGTATTAGAAGCAGTCACCTTTTCTCTAGCTACATTCTGTAATTTTTTTTTGCTTCTTTTTTAATTTCATTAGAGTTGGTTTAGAGATGTTATAATTTTATATATGAGTATATGTATATATGCAAATGTTTAGTATTGTATTATATTATATAAATAGTAATATTAGTGATGTAAACACCCTAATGTATTAATCATTAAAATTAATGTTCATGTAATGTTAATATATTGTATTAATATAACATTATGTATGACATTATTGTAATAATATGACATTAATGTGAAAAAAGCTACCAAAATCATAACAAAATAATCTCAAACCAGAAAGCAAAAAAATATCCTTCACTGCATTAAGTACACAAACCAGAATGCATTGGTGGTGAGAAATCAAGATCTTTTCTCAATGACCATCTTCTGCATCAAATTAAAGGAGACACTTAAGGTTGCATATGAAGCGATACATTTTCACATGGCTGTGCTTCACAGAAGTGCAAAAATCTCATTAATATCAACAACTCTACATGAAAAATGCATTTACATCAAACATATATAACATGTCAACAGTCAACAGTATATATTGATTTCTATAACCAAGATTAAAAATGTCCTTCAGTTTCATTAGCTAATGCTCGAATGCCAAGTTCATTATACTTATTAGAGAGCTAAAGAGAACAGTGATAGTATAGTTACAATATATTCTTGCTGAAAGGAAGCCAATGGACTTTAAGTTGATGGTCCCAGGACATTTGTGCAGCAGACTTTGGCTGGGAGCAACCACATTGAATCAGAACATTAAAAACAATGGGCTTGCACTCCAAAACTGGGCAGAATCAGGATGCTGAACCAAAGAGATTATTCCTGTTTTGTACTTGTATAAGAGTCTTGATATGCATGGTTTTAACCAAGTTCTGTGGAAGCTCTTTCATGCAGTTAAGAAATAACTGGACCTCTGTTTATGCATGGGGAAATCAAACTACTGAAGCTGCTGACTGAAATTAAAGGAATGTGGGGAGAAACGGAACAGAAAAAACTAGCAAAGTTTCCTGCTAATCCTGAATGATGATGATTGCTACTGTCTCATTGAAATGCCCTTAGAATTTGACTTTATGGAAGTATTATTCTTAAAAGTATTTTAATTGTTTCTTATTTACAGTGTCTGAATTCAGATTTGTGTGTTCTAAATGTTTGAAACTAACGAGCTAGCAGCCTCAGTAAATTGAAAGACTGATAAAAAGTCATCACTGAAACTTCCTCTGTGTTGTTCTCTTGAGATCATTTTAAAAAAAAAATTGTGGAGGAAGGGGATGTAAACAAACTCTGTATTTGGATACTTTAATAAGAGATTTCAGTTCAGATTTCTGTTCAGTATGGATGAAATATTTTCTTTTTTTGACCATATTTCCTGTAGAGGGAAATAAATACTCAGGAAATAGAAGATAAATTAAAAGGAAAATAGTATGATACGAATCAATTTCTAAAGGCAACTGGTTGGCACACTCAGATGAATTGATATACCACTGCAAAAATATATATCTATTTGAAAGAAAGTACATGTTGTGTATTCCTATGTGACACCAGGAGGTTTTTCTATTGCAGTACTTCTAGAGGATCTGCTCAAGTTCTCTTTCTCTTATTAATCATTATGTGAAATACAAGAATATCTGCAACCATTTCACACTGTACTAGCTGAATTTCTCTTCTACTTGGTATTTCTTGGTCTGAAGTTGTCTTTGCCTTTTGGATTTTAGGAATTCAGCTTTGACTCCCTTTCAGCTTTGTGCCAGCTGTGGGTTTGTACCCCATTTCCTGAGACACGTTATATTTTTTTATACTGACACCAGTGATTCAAGTCTTACCTGGCATGAGAAGTCCATTGTAGTCATTCACTTGTTCATCTATTATGGAAAAGTGCAGAATGGGGCAGAGGAACTGGTTACAAATGGTACAGAGAAGGCGGAGGTACCTGATGCCTTCTCTGCTTTGGTCTTTATCCATAAAACCAGCCTTCAGGAATCCCAGGCCCCTAAGACCAGAGGGAAAGTCTGAAACAAGGAATACTTACCATTGGTGGAGAAGGACCAGGTTAGGGAGCACTTAAACAAACGGGTCATACGTAAGTCCATGAGGCCTGGCAGGTTGCACCCATGAGTGCTGAGGAAGCTGTGTGATCTCATTGTGAGGTTACTGTTAATTATCTTTGAATGGTCATGGTAATTGAGAGAGGTTCCTGAAGACTGGAAGAGACCAAATGTTGCTATCCTTGAGAAGGACAAGAATGAAGACCTGGGAAGCTATAGGTTGGACAGCCTCACCTCAGCCCCTGGGAAGGTAATGCAGAAAATCCTTCTGGAAACCATTTCCAAACACAGGGAGGACATGAAGGTCGCTAGGAGTTGTCAACACGGATTTACAAGGGGGAAATCATACCGGACCAGCCTCATAGCCCTCTGCAATTAGGTGGCTAGCTTCATGGACAAGGGAGAGAAGTTGATGTTGTTTACCTTGATTTCAGTAAAGTCTTTGTCACTGTCTGCCATGACATCATCAGAGACAAACTGACAAAGTACAGGTATAGATAAGTCCATGGTGAGGTGGGTTAAAAGCTGGCCTGGAGGAGATCGATACACCTGTCTCCTCACTGGTGTGCATGCCTTGAGATGTGTTATTTCTTGGGCTTTGGAGGCTTTCAAGTTCACTCTGCCTTCTTTTGCTAATCCAGTGTGCTGTTTGATCCTGGAAACTTCTATCCAGGATTCAAAGAGTTAGGGCAGACAAAGCATAATGGAAATTTTCTTCTATATTAGCCCATGCAGGATTATTTTCCATCTGTGAGGTCTTGTTGGAGCTTGACAGGGCAGTTTGGCAACCATTACCCTCTTAAGGCGATCTGTAAAATGAATGAACTACAATTACTAAATCCCCAAGAATGCTGAGTACCTTTGTGTGTTCTGCTGTCCTTTTTGTTTACTTCCATGGCTGCATCAGAGGAGTATAGAGGCATGTGTCTCACCAATTATTCCATAGTGCTGAAAACTGTTCATGATCTATCAGTTACTTCTTCCTGTCAGTACCCTTTGTACTTTTATTTTTGCACAAGGTTCCCAAAGGAAATAGAGGAATCTACAGGAAATAATGGATTTAAGTCCTTTGCTCATTTAAAGCTATGTCATCCCATACTGAGGATCATTCTCGGTTGAGGTGCTCCTCAAGGTCAAGCTCAACAGTCATTTGACCAACCTCACAGGTGGCAGTTCTTTATCCATCATGGATTGATTGCATTATTCCCATCATCTCATTCCTGCATATCAGCAGCCTTAAGAACGTGTTGGAAGACTTGACACCATTTTTCCTCTTTCAACCTTTTACTGAATACAACCATGTAATCTATGATCTTAAGGTCCTATGATATTCAGTGCTTGACCTTAGATCATTTGATTAACAGCACCATCCTGCTCCCTTCTAAGTCTCTGTCAATTTTGGGGAATGTGATGTGTTAACATTGGCTAAATGTCAGCTCTCCACTGAGCTGCTTACCCACTTCCCCTCCTTAACTTGACAGAGGGAGAAAATAAGATGAAAAAACTCATGGGCTGAGATAAAGACAGGGAGATCGCTTACCAATTAACATTATGCCAAAACAGACTTGACTCGGGGAAAATTAATTTAATTTTTTTCCAGTTAATATAGATTTGGGTAGTGAGGAACAAAGACATAATTAAAATAATACCTCACACACACATGCACTGCTTCTTCCCAAGCTCAACTTCATTCCTGTCTCCTTCCATCCTAACCCCAGGTGGCACAAGGGGAGAGGAGGTTGGTGATCAGTCCATAACAGCTCCTTTCCGCTGCTCTGTCCTCCTCATGCTTTTCCCCTGCTCCTGCTTGGGTCTTTAAGGGTTGCAGGGTCTCAGCCTGCTGTCTTACCACGGACCAAAGGAGAGCGGCTGCTCTGCATTCATCCCCCTCTCCTTCCTCACTGACCTCGGTGTTTGCATTGTTGTCTCTTATGTCCCACTCCTCGCCAAAGAAAAGAATCCCCGCCTCCCCCACACACCCCCCCCCAAAAAAAGAAGAATTTGCTCAGCAGGTTTTTCCCCCTCTTAAACATGTTCTTGCAGAAGTACTGATTGGCTCAGCCTTGGCCAGGGTAGGTCTGACTTGGAGCTGGGGGAGCTTCTCAAATACTCTTATGGAAACCATGCCAGTAGCCCCCTTCCCCATTAGGAAAACCCCACTAGATATTAAACCAACACATGTTGACATTTAATTAGTTCACAGCTCCTGCATATTCCATCACAATCCTGGCAACAGCTAGAGATCATTTTTGTTGGCAGGATGTCTCCTTTACACCTTATCGTGATATGTGGGCTGATGTGCGAATTGTCCTGGGAGAAAAATTTTCAGCATCTGTGGGATGCTTTCATTCTTTGACAACCCTGCTTCTATTAGTAGCATTAACGTTTGTCTCTTCTTCCTATACAGTGTCCAAAACTCAGGGCAGATACAGACATCTGGAATGACTTATCTTCTGATGTGCATATCTGGCCCTTTTTAACCAATAACATTCCACATTGTCTAACTGTCTGACTTACTCGGAAATGTGGCAGTGTGTACGTGCATAGCCTCTTCTCAGGTATCTTGTCAGGTACTTCACCTTTGTTTGCCTATTGTTCATAGTTCAATCTAGAAGCTGCTTTTTAAAAAGTGATTGTTGTCTTGAAAGTGGCAGCACAGAGCATTATGGGGTGGAGAGCACATTCAAGCAGTCTGCTACAGGATCTGTAGCATTTGATAGAGCCATACCTTCACACCGAAATTGTGAAAGTTGATGTAGTTCATGATGTATATACCTTTAAGAATTGTAGGTATAGATTTGCCACCACATGTTGTACAAACTACAAAAAAAAAAAAAATTCATTTGTCTGCAAGCAATGGAGCTCAACAGATGGCATCATATGTAAGGATGACATTTCAGTAATTCCTCTGTGTGACTCTCAGATCGTTTTTGGAAATTTTCGGAAGGTCTGAGTGATGATAAGTGGGAAGTAACACTTCAGCAGTTAGCAGATAACTTTCATGAGCCCTTAGAGGATGTGTTTGGTATCAGACTCTTCCAGCAAAGTTTAAAGCTCAAAGAAACTATGGTGAAGTGCCTTAACACAGCAGTGTTCTTCAGTGCTTTCATTCCAGACATCTGCTGTCTAATGACTTTAAGTTCCTTCCAGTCACTGACTGAACATTATACTGTTTCCAAACAGCCTCCCAAAGCTAGGACAGATAGGCTGTAGATACTCATTGCATAAGTGTGCTCCAGGATCTTCTGTAAGAAGCTTGATGACAGATTATCAACTTGGACTGAAAATGTATATGCACACACTTTCCTAAAAAATCCCCGAAGGTTTCACACACAAAAGTCACATGCAGTCCACAACTACATTTGTATGGCTCCTCACTCAGGCTTACCCCTCCACTTCAGTCTCCTTTTCAAGGCAGAAAATTATATGTGAGAGTCTTGAATGGTGGCCAATACACTCTCCCTAAGAGCAATGAAGAAGAACAGAGAAGAGCTAGCATTTACCCCTCAAAGGGGGTATCTTGACTCTGCATACCACCAGATAACAGTTAGTGGCCTGAAATCTTCCTCTGTGGTTCTTGTCGTGATACAGCCTGATGGTGTAAACCTATAAAGGAACTGTGCGATAGCAATTACTTCCAAATAGTTTAAGTAGGCCCCTTTCAGCTTCAGAAGAAAACAGACTACAGCCTTTTTGACAAGGAGGAAGTAATTTAACAGAATGTATGTACCAGTCAGGCAATTAATGCAATAATGACCCAAATAACCCTATAAATCAGGAGTTCCCTAGATCAGTTGCCCACTCTTTCTTTGTCTGTTCGTAGGTTCTTGTCTTGCAGACTCGTTCTTTCTGCAATTGATGAGAATGCACAAATACTACCTCGTGCTTCTTTATGCATTCCCTGAAACACACAGCTAAAACCAAGATTTTATCTCCCTTAGCTATCACTTTATTAATCTGTTAACTTGGTTTGGACAATGGTAAATGTCGAGGCATAAGCTGTAGCAATCTAACCACAAAACTCAAGCTACATGAGAAAAAGCTTGTTATGTAAATTTATCTCATTTTAATAGACAAAAATAATTAATCTGCTCCTATTTTATGTATGTTTGATTTTTCTTCAAGTTTTTTCAACAGCAGAGAGGTTTATGCCACAAACATGAAGTTTTCAGGGTAAACCTCCATCCTATTAAATTGCAAATCCATCAGTTTCTTTTCAGGAAAAAAGAAGACAATTTGCTGATAAATCCCACAAAATCCCATTGAAAATTACTTTTACTGATTAAACTTGTGTGCTTTGGATGGCAAGTTGCCATATCTGATACGAACTTAGTAACCAAAAGTATGCATGTGACTAGAAAGTATATTAAGGTAGTTTATTTATTATACTATAATATATATAGTATAATGTATATATACTATATCCATATAGTGCAACCTGAATTGATAATAATAATAAAAAATCTTTGCTCTCACAGTTGTGTTTTTATGGTATTGTGGGACAGAGTTTTTGGGGTTTGTTTCTGACCTCTGTCACCATTGTCATTAAGATAATGTTTGTATCACTTCGCATTTCTCTGACATCTTTAGTGGCAGTTGTTTGTGTTTCCATGCACTGACTCGCCAACTACTGCATTACATCAACTACGCATTACACCAACTACTCTTGTTATGTGTCTGAGAAATTCTGGCTTCATGTCGATTCCCTGTATGGAGTCTGTCTGATGGAGCTAATTTTTCTTCACAGTAGCGTGTATGATGCTGGTGACCAAAGCAGTGTTGCTAACACAGGGATGTTTTGACTGTTATTGAACAGTGCTTACACAGCATGAGGTCCTCTCTGATTCTTGCTCTTACCCCTCAGCGAGTCAGATGGGAGCGGGCAAGAGGCTGGGAGGGAACACAGCTGGGACAGGTGACCCCAACTGACCAAAAGGATATTCCATACCATATAACATTATGGCCACCAATAAAACTGGTGGGGGAAAGTTTTTCCAAAGTAGCTATTGCTTGGGTACTGGCTGGGCACCAGTCTGCTTGTGGCAAGTGATTGCTTTTGCATCACTTGCTTCCCGGCCCCCCCCCACTTTTCTTTTCCTTCACTTATTAAACTCTATGTCAACCTACCAGTTTGTTTGCTTTTGCTCTTCTTCTCTCCACCATCCTGCTGGGAGGGAATGAATGAACAAGTGGAGGAGTCTTCCCTGCCAGCTGGAGTCAACCCTTCATATTCCCTCAGCCTCACTGTCACTCCAGAGGGACCTTTGTGGCTAACTTCTTTCACATGTTCACAATGAATCATACACATTGTGTGATTCTCTCTCATGCTTCTGTTAGTTGTCATTGTCTCTCTGTAACAGATTTTGCATTAAAGGTGTGCCCAGAGATGAGAGCCCTGTCACACTAGCTGGTAAGAACTGTTTCTTTCACAAGGAACTAATAGTGTCTTTAAAAAGAAATACTAGGACAGCCACTAAGAAGTTCCTTTACTATCTAGATATGATTTGTTTTAGCCTGACAATACTTAATAAACATCAGCGTTTCTGAAATTAAAAGAACAGTAGTGATTTTTTGGGAGAATTGTAATATCTTATTCTGAAGTATGTGGTAGTAGAAGTATCTGGTTTATAAATTGCAGGAAACTATACTAAAAGGTACTCCAGCAAGAAAATAGTCCTATGAGGTTATATACTTTTCCTAATACTTTAGTGAAGGGAGTGCTGAAATATGGGGTTTCCTCATGGAATCCTAACACAGTGCTGCATAAATCCTCTCACAGCTGATGGCCTCCTGATCTGACCCAAATTACAGGAAGCTATTTGGGCATGATATTTTGCACTGTTCTCTTTAACCACAGACAAAAAATCCTCAAACAAAAAAACATCCTGGGATTTAGTAGAACAAAGACTAGAATATTAAAACTCTTTATAATAAATAAAGTTTAGTATGATGCCAGACTAAATAGGAGAAAAATGGCTAGATGCAATCCTCTCCCATTGACCATATTCTTGCAGGTGGGTTTTCAGTCTCTCACTGCCTTTTCTGAAGTTTAGTGAATTTGCATCTTTTTTTCATCCTGTTTTCGTCTCCACCATCTCTGAGCCCAGGTGCTCTGCTGTGTTTTCCTAACAGTAGTTTCAGTTTCTCTGCTTAAGCTGCGTTCTGCTACTTCCATGCTATGCCTATTGCCTTCCATCCGGGTTGTTGTTTGGAACTTGTTTTTTAACCACAGCCCACTCTGTGGGACCTTATGGAAGTAAATCATATTTTCCCTTTCTATGGGGGTAACTGTTACTCTTAAGGGAACATAATACTCACTTAAAACAGAAGCAAACATAATATGGAAGTCAACTTCATGCTTTCTACTTCCAACACATATCATTCTTTCCTGTCTCTTTGTGTGTGAAAGTTTGTGTATGTTCTTCATTATTCCCAGTACCCTCTTGCAGTAGGTGATTGCCAGACATTTCTACCACTTTAATTGAGGAAATTTCACACTGCCCATCTTTGATGATTTCATTCTTTAACTGATACCTTTGGTTTTGTGCTTTTTTCCTTCCAAAAGAGAAAATTTTCATTGAAGATGTCGTTTTGTCTGTCTAGGCTCTGTTTAAATTATGGTGATTCCTGTTTGCTGCTGTCAGAGTTAATCTGGGTGATTAGTGTTCTCATAGTGCCCTTGACATTTATCAAACTAAAATATAAGGTATCATTGCGGGGTTTAGGCTATCTATTTGCTGAAGAATAATAATAAAAAAAAAATCAAATATTTTGCTGAATAATAGTGACTATAAAAACCAAAAGCGTTTGGTCTCCTGTTATGCATGTTAAGTTAGTCTTATAGTTGTGCAAATTCCCTTCAGAACCTACTTCTCTAATAATATTAGTGATCTCTCTCTGCATTCATTCTCAGTACTGAGATCTTCCATTCTCATTGATCTTCTAGGTACAAGTTTCCATTATTTCAGTAACAATAAATTGACTTTGTGTATCTTGGCAGCTTTGACATTTCGCTGTGTTGTTTCATTTCTTTTCCCAACTGCAAGCAATGTAGCAGAGGCAGTTTTTATAGCAAACTATAGTAAATGGAGGCCATTCTTGATCTCTGGCAAATAAGTGCTGTTTGCTTAATGCCTTCACTAAACTCAGCATCTGAATGTACCTATTGGGCATGCAGCGAATAGCTGAGCCTGAAAAAGAGTCATGTAACACATTTGCCAAGCCAGCAGGAAGTGCACTCTGCTCTGAAGGTAGAAGCCAACTAAGCTGTTGTAATATGAAAAGAGAGTCAGTATTAAAAGAACATGGTGATCACATTGTTTGTAAATTCGTGATTGTTGGTGTGCTTCACGAAACCAAGAAAGGAAGAAAGCAATGGCAGCTGTTATACATTAAACCATGGAAATGCAACTCTTATTTCGTGCTCCTTCATCTAAATGAAATGGTACTTGGAAATGAAATAGAGGAGAAACATTTAATAAAATGAAACTCTGGGGAACATTAGCATAAAAACACTAATTTCCTTTTGTATTAGTATTAATGCTATGCTTTTGAAGGCAAAAAGGAGTAAAGTGACTGTATCTGTACCTGTCACTCTCTTCTGTGGTTTAAACATCTGTCTTATTTACCTACCTAGATTCTACCTACTTTACTGTGCTGGAGGTTACAGAATTCTGAGAATTATATATACAACTACGGAAAGCTGCTTTCTCTGTGTATAATAGCAAGCAAAAAATGTTCTTTCATTGTGTCACTGTCTCATTATGCAGATTCTCATTCCAGGTTACAGAATGCTGCTTGTTACAGACTATTGTTCACAGCACAGGCAGCATAAAATGGGAAAAGAGATGGGGAAAAAAAAAGGAAAAACAGATATATTTATAGAATGTACTTCAAAATTAACACAAGTTAATTATAAAAGGAAGTGTTAATGTAAAACTGAAATTGTAGGTATATCCTGGCTTTTCATATATGTCTATATTGTTTGCCATTTGTGAGCTCATGGGTACTCAGTACCTGAAAAACATGGCTATTGATTTTGCCTTGTAACCAGTTTGTGAAAATGGTGAAAAATCTTTGTCCACTGCAAACTTACTGCCTGTCTTCTGGTGGCTTTCTTGCATACAGCAGAATTTGAACCCTTTAATGGGGTTAGAGGAGAGGGATTTGAATGAATATTTAATTAAAAAATATTCCTGGTTAGCAACATAAATGTGTTCATGAATGCAAACCTCTCTGTGTGTGTGTGTGTGTGTGCATGTGCATGTATGTATGTATTTATATATCAAGGTTAATTCCTTTTGGCTTCTGAAATTCTAATACCTGAATTTTCATGTGAAAAAATCTGCTAACATGGCAAAAATTCCCTGTTGAAGCAATGCCTGAGATCATCAGGCATCCTCTGATTTGTAGAGTTTTTACAGGAGGGAGTTTGTAGAGTTCTTGCAGAGAAGGACCTGGGGTCCTGGTGGACACCATGTTCAACATGAGACAGCAATGTGCCCTTGCAGCAAAGGAGGCCAATGATATCCTGGGCTGCCTTAGAAGGAGTGCTGTCAGCATGTCAAGGAAGATGATCCTTACCCTATGCTCAGACCTGGTGAGGCCATATCTGGAGCACTGTGTCCAGTTCTGGGATACCCAGCATAAGAGCCATGACCATACAGGAAAGAGTCCAGCAAAGGGCCACTAGAATGATTATCAGGCTGGAGCATCTCTCCTGTGAGGAAAGGCTAAGAGATCTAGGACTGTTCAACCTGGAAAAGAAAATGCTCAGGGAGGATCTCATCAATGTGTACAAATAACTGAAGGTGGAGTGTAAAAAAGGACAGACCTAGGCTCTTTACAGTGGTGCCCAGTGACAGGACCAGAGGCAATGGGCGTAATATGGAACACAGGAGGCACAATTTGAATATCAAGAAAAACTTTTTCACTGTGAGGGTGACTGAGCACTAGTACACATTGTCCAGATTGCTTGTGGAGTTTCCATCCATGGAGACATTAAAAAACCATCTGGACATGTTCCTGAACAACTGGGTGTAGGTAACACTGCTTCAGCAAGATGACCTCCAGAGGTCCCTTCAAATCTCAGCCATACTTTGATTCTGTGAAATACCACAGCCTACATGATCTGTTATTTTTCTTTTTCCTAGCATCCTGTATTTGTTGCTACTGGAGATACAGGATACAGGTTCAGTACCTAGCAAAGATGGTTCCTTACTTTAATCTAATATTTCTGTTTCTAGAAGAAAATTGGGGGAAAAAACTAAGTTGACTTTCATGTCCATGTGCACTTTGTTGTGCAGTGGAAGACTCAATGGCTGCAGAATAGTGGAAGGGAGGATTCAGAGCCCTCTGAGTACCAGATCTCTATACTGTTATTAATGACACTTGAAATCTCTGTGAAGACTGAATAGAAAACTAAATGCTGTTAGTTTGGTAAGGTATATAGTGAGTGAACAACTTTTATTACATATCATTCTAAAGCCTTCTAATAGCCTTGAAAATTTTGTGACAAGAATTTTTTTCAACAAGGAGGAATGTGCTAGAGAAAGAGTACAAATGCATTAGAATCTGACTCCATGGTGTTTGCCCTGAATAGCAGCCTGAGGTATGTTGAGGGTAAAAATAAAAGAGGTAAGATTTAATCTTGAGAAGAATAGAGCAGGCCAGCATTGAGGCTTAAAGAAATGCTAGGAAGGGAGAGGAGAGAACTCAGTTCCAGGATCTCAGTGATGGAAGAAAGTAAGGAAGCAGTTTAGAATCTGTCATGCATGTTTAATTATTTTAATATTTGGTTTCAAAATTTTTTTTTTTAAAGTGAAGAACTTATTTCATACTTTCAGTTTTTAGAATATTGCTCGATTTCTTCTCTAGATCATCTAGTGCATAATGTGGGTTCGTGTGAATCTGACCTTTTTATCTACTCTGGCTTTCCTGGGGAGTATCAATTTAAAAAAAAATTTTGTAAATGCTGTAGACAAGGACTATAAGGGTATGATGCTCACAGCAATTATGAGAATCTCAACACTTGGCATGTCTTTTGACAAGTATATGACTAGTATACAAGTCAAGGTGAGAGGAGATAGAATTGAGAGCTAGAACAAAAGTTCCACATAAACAAACATCTGCCTCTGGCAATAAGTAGGCAGTACAGAGATAGGTCATAGCTCTGAGGAAACATTCTCGTAAGTCTCTCAGGACTGTGGCTCTCAAACTGGAAATTCAAGCTAAAACAAATAATTAGATACTGAATCTAACAGCTTACCTCACTCCTTTGCTAAAGGTTTTTGTTTCCTCAGGAGAGATGACAAAACAGGTCATGGGCCTGCTTCTCAGATGTGCCAAGTTAAACTGCCATCAATCTTAATCTACACTAATATGATGAATTATAGATATCTTTTCCTATTCTGTTACTTTTGCCACAGGGGCAGTAACATCTAGCTGAAAGACAGTACAGACAGGAGTGGATGGTAACCTGTCAGTTGTCTCATCAAACATTGATAAATGTTTTAAATTTTTACTCATTGACAGATTTTTTTGGTTTTGGAACACAAAACTTTGTCTTGTCTTACTATAGTAACAGAAGTAAATGTATTTTGGAAGTGCATGGATTCGTTACCTTCTTTGAACATCATGGTCAATGTTTTTATGTGATCTAGCTGCTACAGATACACCTCTGATCACATAAATACATGTGACTAACATCTTGGTGACCTTGGAATGTGCATGTTCTCCTAAACACCTTGTTATGTGTCAGGCAGCTCTCCTTGTTACCATGTTCCTAACACTGCAAACCACCTTAATACAAGTTCTCACCTGGTACTCATAGCTTACATACACCACACTGTTAGACTTAAGATTGTCTGAAGTATTTTGGGGAATTGAAAGCATTTGCTGAAAGGCGTAGTGTATCAGCTGATATTTCTTACATCTTGCGTGAGGAATGCTGTGTTACCTTGAAACTCCTCTTGTCTTAAAAAAATATATTTACAGTATACAAAACAGACAACCTAGTGGCAATGTTTATAAAAGAGGTACAGGCATGATATAGGAAAGAAAAAAAATGATAAAAATTTATGAAGGAGTTTTCTTCCTGACTCTCCTTTTTTCAGCCAAGAATCTTCAAGTTCTTAGAACTCTGACAAAATGAAGCCCTCTGAATACCATATACCGCAGATTACATTCACTAAAGAAAAGACAATTTTGTTGCAACATTTTGCTTTTATAGCCATTTTTTCTTTCTGAAGACCTCCAGATATTCCAGATGAATACAATCATTCTCCCTGAAACATAGATATTTCCTCCTTATGCCACAGATAACCTGACCGTCATATGAGTATTAATTCCTTTGACATGTCGATGTTTTTGTTTGAGATGAAGTATTATTTCTTCTAGTACAGACAGATACTTGCTTCAACACCTCTTTTTTGTAACTCAAAATTTATTATTCAGTAAGAAATGTTTCACACTGAATCTTATTTTAGATATCATGAATATCTTGAGTTGAAGAGTCATGAGGATCACCAAATCCATCAGTACATAAATACATATACTTGATACAAACATCTCTTGATTTAAATGTTTGTAGGTCTGGGCTATTGCTTATTGATTGGACAAGAATCAGAACTACAAAAGTTGACTGGCTTTGAATGAAAACTAGTTCAGGGTGATGGACTCCCAATACCTTTCCTCTATGTGCTGTAATACTGTAATACATTAGTGTAGCACAATGTTCAATATGTCTAACTTCAGCATCACCTTGAAAAGGTGAAGTGCAGGGAGATGAGTTGGTTTCCACAGTTAGAAGAGAGACTGTACCAGATAAGAAACGCAAGTCTGTTTTCCAAATTTCACTCTACATGTTCTATCTACAGCATGTTGCTTTGAATATATACAAGTCCAGTGCTCACTAAATGGAATAAAAAGGCAGAATAAGATCCTGTTGGATTAAACATGTTCTGTTTGCTTTGGTGCTAATTTGATAGTCAATATAATTATATTTTGTGCTGTGTTTCATTCAGTATCTAAGCCAGGAGCATGGGTTCTAAAATAACATTTCTTAAAAAACAAATACTTCTTTAGAGGGGTGGGACCACCACCACTACCACCCATGGAATTTAGGCTGTATGTGAAAAGGAGATTATTTTTTGTTTTCTGATTTTCTTTTAGTGTATATGATATTGAAGTTCAGTTGCATTAGGTTTTGAGCAGGTTAAAACTGAGATCATCAGTCCATTTTTGTTGCTGTTTGCCCAATCTGAAGAGAATACAGAGTTGGGAGTAGAACTTGCTTAATTTTAGAGTTAATTATGACCATTTCATATGATTCTAATCTCCATCAAGAATCAGAACTGGAGTAGAGAAACTGTTATCTCAGGGATGATTTTTATCTTGGACTTATGCATTAATTTCCAAATGGTTCATAATGTTTTTAGTAAATATAAATACAAATGTTATTAGAGTATTCAAAAATGTCTACCTGGGCCATGTTGTTTATGTTTAAAATTTGCAATTTGAAAAGCTTCACAATCTTTTGCAGAGACTTCTAAAAATTGAACTCAGAATCAGACATATTTCCACAGGAATCATGAAGATGTGAAAGATTACTGTAATATCTATAATGAGAGTTTAATATATATAACATTTGTCTTGAGGAGAGACAAAAGAGGAAAGATTGTGCTATGCTTTATTTTTCTTCTGTTGAGTTATGTTTTTTTTTACAAATGCTCTAATCATCAGCCAAAGCCTCATTATATTATTTACAAATCTGTAGTGAAATGACAGCATGAAAGCTCATTTCACTAGGAACTCAATTCTAGGTTAATTCTGCCTAACAGCAGCTCTAATTTGAGCTAGTCAGTAAGGAATGTTAATAAATGGTTTGGCATATGTTTGTGAACTTTTCCTACCAGGTAAGTATCTGTACTCATTTTTATCAAGTATAAAGAGCATTTAAAGAGCATGGTTACTATATGCCAAAAGTATCCGCATAGTTTCTGAATAGCAACTTGTATTAAATTAAATTTGTGATGTTGCTATGACCTTGACATTTTCAGGCAATTTAAGCATTACAGTTTGTCAGGATAGTAATGTATTTTTTGTAAATGAAAGGAAAACCAAATACATGTGAAGTCTACATTTTAATACTCTTAATCACAAACAATTATCTATTCTCAAATATAGCAAAATAAAAGTTGCTTACTTTTTATTATTTGTATCAACAGCCTTTATTCCTAAATATATCTAAGAAGACATTAGGTTTTTTGTATACATACCATAGCAGTCCAAAGGCAAGTAATTGACCAAAGTGTTTATGATGTAGTTATAATTACAAAACAAACAAGTAAGCATTTTAATATTACTCGAGGAAAACATAATATTCAAAATATACATGTCAGTGTAACAGAATTATTAGGAGCCAAATAATTGGGGGGGTGGGGGGGTGGGAAGGAAACCATGTTGTTAAAGTAGTCGCTGATAATAGTGCTTGGGGGAATATGCAGATAAATGTTAAGTGTGTAAAATGGATCATAGGTTGCCATAGTGAATTTTCCCTATACCAACCTGATATTCAGAGACTTGAATTAACTTAACTAGGCACAGTAGCTGTCGTAAATGTTAAAACTACATTGTATCTGACCTTCGCATTTATTGGTTCATTTTGTTTTCTATTGTTTTGTTTGTTGTTTTCACAATCCCAAGAATGAGGGCTTTTGTTAAAAAACATACATGGTGTGACTGCAATAATCATAAGCTTTAGTTAAACTTCATAAGAGGGTGAGGGAGAGAAGAAGCAGAGCTCTAACCAGTTGATTTGTGCAGCCAATATTAAAACACTCTTTAATTTTTCATTTTTTAAGGCAATGTTATGGGTTCCATATAATTTCCAACTCAGAATCGCGTTACCGTTTCTGTCTGTTTTCATATTAAATTTGCAACAGATCCTGCATCATGTTAATTTGAAAAGTCTTTTATTTGCTATTTATAGACAGGAAAAAGCAGGAAAAAAAAAGAATAGCAAGCATCTCTTATAAAAAGTAAAGTGTGAAACTCAGCAGGACAATACATTTTTAAAGATTACTGGGTATAATTTATCAAGATAATGGCAGCAAAAACAAACTGCTGAGTTTAACACTTGGCAGTCCATCACAGTTATTTCCTTGCCAAAGTTACTGGCAAAGGAGGAAAAGAGACAGTCTTCTGTTGTTCATAATCCGTGTCAATAGTCTGTGTCAGCCCTCATGGTGTATCAAATACTACTATTCTCTTAATATCCAAAGCATAACTTTGAGGAGGGTAGTGTTCACTTTCAGTCTCTGAAGGAGGGTTTTTTTTCTTTCTAAGCTCCAGGAAGCCTTAGCGTAACACTCTCAAAAATGTTTACCTCACAGAGAGATGATCTTCTCCATTCCAACATTTGAACTTTGCTGGCTTTAAATGCCACCTTAAAGAGTTCCATAACTTTTCACGTTGTCACATTGTAGTAATACATCTGTTTTAATGTCTTAACGCCTTTCCCGCTAAAGAAATGAACAATGAACTGTTAGTGATCTCCTTCGAGTTCTCCCATGAGTTAGAAGGCCAGTTCATTTTGTTTATTGTGTACAGCAGAGTGTTCTTTTTCAGAGTGGTTGAACAGCGCAGAGGACAGCAATTCAGCCTGTTTCAACCATGTCGTAGTTGTACAGCACATCCCTCTGCGAGGAGGGAGAGATCTCTTCTTTTCCAAGAGAGCTGGGAGCAACTTTTGGCAGCCAAAGCAGCAAGCCTGTGGAAGGGAAAGAGACTGCTGCAGTCCTGAAAGGAACTTGAAGCTTGGAGGTGACTCTCAGCCATCTTGTAGAAGTGATGGAGAAATGTAAATTTTCCTTGGGACCCAGAAATAGCTGTGTGCATCAGGAACACCAAATGGTTTTGGCACCAAGGTCACTGAACTTTTTAAAACGACTAGAGGAAAGGGCTCTCCCTGCACAGACAGAGGAGGGAAGTGGAAAATTTATCTACCTCATCCAGCACATCAGAAATCTTTCAAATTTTTGACATGTTCTAATTTAGTATTCAATTTTCTAGCAAAACTTAGTTTTAAAATCTTTCAGTCTTTCAAAATCTCTTTTTACTTGAAAGAAAAGGGTATATAGTTTTACCTCAAGGCTCTGGACAAAGCAAGAAGACACCACAATATGAAAAGTGGTTTACTGAATGGTAAGGAAGAAGGCAAATATACAGGATAGAGGACATGATTCTTCTTTAATGATAAGAAAATAGATAAAGAAGACTATTTTGGAAAAATCTTTTGCTATTCATTTTACAAATTTTTGATCCCTTTAGACTTATAACAGCCACGACACTGTATGATAGAGTTCCACAGCTTAGTTTTGAGTTGTATGAATGGTACACCCTTTACCTTGCTTTCATTTTTGCATTGATTTATGTAATTTCATGTCCTTTTGATCCTGTATGGAGAGAAACTGTGAAAACTGTTTCGTTGTCTGTGCATTACTCTTTTCTAACTCTCCTTGATGGTGATTGTTCCTGAGTAAAGATTCCTAGTCTATCATCTAGTCACACTCTGTTCAGAAACTCTCGTGTATCATCATCCTTATATACCTCATAGTGTTTGCATATACTGAAATTTTTGCATATTATGAAATCCTCTTCCCAGGATTTTGGTTTTGCTGTCCTGAGTAACACAAGAAACACTGAGCCACTTGAGAACATGTTGAAGAGCACAGATCCCAATACAGATTGATGAGGGAATTTCAAGGGGCTCTCTATATTGAGAAATCTCACTATTCCCAATTTTTCTGCTTCTGTTTTAACCATTTTCTTCATTTATTGAGGGACTTACTTGTTATCTCAGAGTGACTGAGTTATGTTAGAATATTCTAGCATAGAAACTTGTTAAAAGCCTTTTGGAAATCCAAGGCTATGTGCCAAGGTATCCTTTTTCACATATTCTGTGTTCCTCCTGTGAGTTAAAATTTCCCTTTTCCAAAACCATCACTACTATTCCCCCGTACATTATGTTCATCTATGTATCTGTTAATTCTGCTCTTTAATATAGTTCTTAAAGGTTTGTCTGGAATGGATCAGTTTGATGTGTGCCTTTGCATTCTCTAGTCTTGTACTGCTTTCCCAAACATAGGAAAAAAAAAAAACAAACCCACAAACAAACAAAAACCAACCAAACAACCAAACACCAAAGCAACTCAAACCCAAAGCAAACAAACAAAACCCCAAAAATCCACATCTACCGTTCCTGTGATTTGGATGCCATTTTAAGTGATGACCACAGTAATTTCCTTTAGGACATCCAGAAAAACACTCTTTGATCTTTCTCTTTTTTCTTACTGTACACTTTATTAATTTATTTTAAAACATTTTACATTAGTAATTCAATTTGAGACAGATCTCTGATGTATCCCTACTAAAAATGGGTTCTGATATGGAAACCTCCCAGACCTTTTCTACATTAAATTTCGATTTGGTGAGTTCATTTACATTTCTTTCTAGAGCCTTATCTCTTTATCCCTTATCTCTCCCAGCACTCTTAAGCACCAGGTCCTGCACTTGGGTTACAACAACCCCCTGCAATGTTTGTTTTACATATTCTTCTGTGTGTGCTTTACCCTTTGGCATGTTCATTTGAATTTCCTTTTAAAAAGTTCCTTTGTTTTTATGTAGTGCTCCTTAATGAGACGACGACCACAACGACTTTCTGGTTTTGTTTCTGCAGGTATTTAAACCTGCAAGTATCTAACCTGACTTCATGGTCATTGTTAGGAACGTGTCCTCTGCAGTGTTAAGGACCAAGCCAAGACTTGCTTCTCCTCCTATGGGCTTATGACCAGCATTCACCTAGGTGCTTCAGGTCATACCCTCTTCCACTGTTACTGTCTTCCCAAGTAGTATCCCAAGGTGCCATTTAGATGTGTCAATGACTTTCATCTTCATGGGCAGTCCTAGCAGTACTTTTTTATTATTTTGGCATGAAATTTATTATGTAAACTCTGGAGTCTTACCTCTTACGTGGTCTCAAGGACAGTTACACGTGATCTAGTGTGACCAGGAACTTGTCCCAGTCCAGTGGTCCAGTCCATAAATACTCAGTTGCAATATTTGGGGTCATTTGTTTTTGTATTATAACACCTTATAATATATATATATATTATATATAATATATATATATATAAACATATAGTGTCAGTGTTACGTGTTTAGATGGTGAGATATGTGTAACAATTTATTATCCTCTGATTTTTGTGCCTCTACAGTGATCCAATTTTGAGTAAGTTCTTAAGCATCTTTGAAACACAATTAATCATACTAGGTATCTCTTGTACAGGGAAGTAGTAAGAAGGGTTAAACTGTGTTACAAATCTCTCTCAGAAGCTTAATTATTTTTAAAATTGTTCACAATGACAACAAACAAAAGAACTGTGTGCATTTTATCCTTTGTAGATACCTGGACCTGTCTACAATTTCACTGGCTGTATACAAGTCCTAGAAATCAATAAAGTGGGACCTTTCAACTTCTCTAATGCTGTGGGAAGAAATAATGTTTACAATTGCAGGTAAACTACCCTCTGTGCCTTTTCAAATCAGAAGAAATAGTTTGTGTTGATTTTGCTTGCTTTCTTATATAGGGTGACCATTTTAGATAATTTCAACAATGGTTACAGAAAAAAAATACTATATAGAGAGATATTGTGCTTTCTTTTATGCTTCTGAAGCCTTTTCTTTATGGAAGATGCTTTTTGCAGAGTAGTTCAATTAAGTTTGACTGCTTATTTGGAGAGAGTTTTCACTCACTGAATGCTGAAACATAGTGTACTAAGCAAGATAATCTGCATCAAAATACAGGAGTGGGAAGCAGGGTGATGTGCTCGTTGTGTTCCTACTCATGGCTTGCCAATTCCCATTAATTTTGTACCAAATACTGATGACTAGCTGCTACACTTACTATATACGAGATTGTGAAAAAAGCTGTGAAACATGCTTTCTGAATACATATAGAAAACCCCGCTTGGCTTCATTTTTGCATGTTTACATTGCTGTTCATCATGCATTGATCAAAAGAAAAGGCTATACAGAGACAACGATGTATATTAGGATTCTATTCTGACACATAGATTTTTGAAAATAAAAAAGTGGAAAACAAAAGACAATACAGTTGAATTGCAACTGTAGATCACAAAGTCTTTCAGAACAGAGTATGATTTTAGTCATAGGACATGTGTTCTAAATTCCTGGAGAATTTTGTGTACATTTTGTGTACAGAGTTTTACATATGGCTTTATTTTTTTCCCCTAAAATTTACAGAATAATTAATGCTCATGTGCTTGTTTAAACAGTATATTAGAAAGCTAGTGGTAACTGACTGGATCATTGAAGATTCATGAAATCTGGACTCTGCATTCACTTCTACCAGTATCCCCTTAATGAACTGACATGCATCACACTCAAATTTATGAAAGGAGTGTAAATATCAAACCCATTATCTAATCAACCACCTGCCTCAAGTCCTAGGCATTTAAGCTTTTGCCAGTAAAACTTACTCTGACCATAAAATTCCGCTTGTTACACCTGCACAGACGTGCCACTATTTTCATTTAGAACAGCAACTCAGTGTCATCCCCTTGTCCAAATTTGACAAGAAACAAATCTTTGAATCTTTTGAGTTCCCAAAGGTATTTTGTTTGGAAGGTGTTCTCTAAGTACGTTTAACACATAGTTGTCCATGTAAGTCCTGTGCAAAATAGAGAACTCAGGCTTTTGTTGTGACAAACCCAGCTGAGAAAGAAGGGATGTCTCCACTCTTGCCTTTCTGCACAGAGTTTTTTCCTAGACAGATCCTCCAAAATGGGGTCACATACTCTTGCTGTGGAACTATGCCTCTGCAGAACAGAAATTCATGGAGATGAAAGCACGTGAAGAAGCTACTTCATGCCTTTAATTCAGGTATTAACTGAGGGAAGTTGACTTCAAGGACTATTTCTGTATTACAAATTAAATAATCATTGGAAAAAAAATCATAGACCATCTCCGATGTCTCTTCTGGTTACTAAATTAAGAAATTGTTCTCCATTTTGCATAGGCATTAGAGCTTTGGAGTCCCAAACCCTAGGGAAGGTGCAGCTGTTTTTCAAACTACTAGATAAAAGAGGGATAACTTAAAAATCAGGACTGTTATCTTTTGTGCTTTCTTTAATCCTCCAGAATAACACTTCCTCTGAGATAGGTGTCTACATCTTTGGACTTTTTGACACCATTCTTTTTTCTGTTTTTCCTACTGAATATATAAATAACCATTATAATATATAACCACATAATATATAACCATTTATTTACGAACCGATAGCATTCAAGAACCAAAAGACCAATGAGATCTGCTTTGTCCAGTCTGTATGTATAACATACAGAGGGATATAGACTGGAAGGAGAAGGCTTATAAGAAACTGTGGTTTTGTTCCTTTTAAAATTTGTTTAATTTAGAATGCTATGTTATTTGTTATATTATAATCTATGAAATTATATGGCAAGGTTTACTGCATTTGATATTGATTCTGGTATTTCCCTTCCTAGTTAGTCAATTAGTATAGAAATATGGCTTATATGGTATGATACAGATATTAAAGATCACTTTATTTGAATCAGAACTAGCGATTACTCTCTAGGAAAATAGTTGGTGTGTGTATATGTAACCAATTAGGAGAGTAAAATATCATGATAGTTTCTATAGATGAACCATGGAAATACTCTTGTACATAAAAGGATGCTGAAAGGATGTTGGGCCTCCTTAATCCTCTATCCTGGACAAGATATTCCTTTTACCTCCCTGCATGTTCCAGTGTGATGCAGATGAGCCTAACAGTGTTCAGCCCCATGCAGTCTACACAGAGATTCCTCCATCCTGGTCCAAACTGCAGCTATTTCTGTCTGTGAAAAGCTGGGAAACAGAATTGGAATTAGTCTGAATTTCCCTTGGTGGCATGGTTGTCCCACATGAGTGGACTGCAGGGAAGCTTGGCAAGTGTCCTCCTTACTCATTCCCTGCCCTGTGACACACAAATTTCATATCTGCCCACCCATGGCGGCTTACATCATCTCTTGCATTTCCCTTTGGGTATAACCATCCTGATCGTCATCAGTGTTTATGTATAAATTCTGCTTCCCAGAGAGCATATAAGAAGCCCAGCTGCTATTCTCTTTTTGCAAGACAAGATTCTTAGGAAGTGAGCTTTTTTTTTTTTTTGACAAGGAAGGAGAAAGTAATTGAGGAAAGTTACTTAAATAGGGCAATACTGGATTATCTGTGTTGCAAACACAAGTAGCTGGTGAATACTAGAAAGCCTGATGTACTTATATTGTATTTGCAGAATTCATATGGTTCTGTTGATGCAATATTGCTACAGCTGGAGGGCCTGGCAGTATCAGAGTACTCTACAATGTGGTAGACAAAGCAATCCAATTTCACCCTGAAGGAACATCTCTGTATTTATCATCCAGTGGCACTATTAATGTTCCTTCTGTTGAAACTGTTCTTTAATTGACCTACTTATCATCACATGTTTGTAGACTTTTAATCCTTTTGAATATCCCTTTTTTTATATATTCAGCCATACTGGACTGGCATTCACTTCCCCTGCTGCAGTTTTCACTCTGCTCCCAGCAGCATGGATTACTTCATTATTGTGATGTAAAAGGTCAGCCAAAAGGAGACATGCAGGAACTTCTTCAAGTGTATGGGCTTGTGGGTAAATTCTAAGCTTATGAATTTTTAATAGACTTGAAATTTACTCTGATGTGTTCTGCCATTTTTTTAACTGGATCTATTTGAATTTTAGAATATCAGAAGGATAAGCTAATAAGTGGAAGGAATATAAAGAACTTTCAAAAACAAATTTTATACATAGCTCATTAACTTTTTTGAAACTATAGCATCACTACTTCAGGACAAGTCAGCACCTTTCATAGGATATTATATATTTCATGTTGCTTATCTCAGAAATTAATGCAATTTAGGTTACTATTTAAATCTTTTTGAAAATTAAGAATGTAAAAAATGAAGCCATAACATTAATTTCACTGGCATATGTATCTGACTATCTGCTGTTCAAAATTCCTTAAATATATAGAGCAAGAATGCTATATGTTCCTTTAGTATTCATATTTGGTAATTCAAATATCATACACTGCAAAGGAGAGAGAATTATTTTAACTTGGTAGAACTGAATGGGAAATGAGGGCAACACGAAAATTGCCTTTCATGTCATTTTTGGAAGCAGGTGCTAAATTCTGCTTAAATTCAAGAGGATGGTTGCTAAAGACAGCACTGGTCAATTAGATAAGATGAAAGACTTAAATCTGCAGTAATAATGATCATTCTGAAAGCCGCAGGATTTCTGTTACATGCTCAGAAGCACTGAGGTTTCAAGCGTGAGGCTTTAGCTTGGTTAATCTGTAAAGTTATAAGCCAGATGCATGTGCATCACTGTTTAAGCCTACAGTTCATAGATACACTATACACTATGATTCCATGGGGAGGAGAGAACAGAGAGGAGGGATGTATTGCACTGAGGGCTCATCAGAGCTTCCTGCCATAAGATGTAACCAAGGTGGAATAGGAAATGTCAGAGTAACGGTATGGGCAGGAGAATGAGTGTAAGCTTGACTCTCTGAGAGCAGACTTGCAGCCACAAAAGCCCTCTGAGCTATGTGGCTTTTGCTTTCAGAAAAGGTTATAGCAGAACTGTATAAATTAGTAAAGGTCAGACTCCAATAGGTAGTTTTCTAGAATTATGTTAGACTATATACTTAGGTAAATCTTGTCAAACTTTATTTTAAGATTCTATTTAAACTATTGCTGTCTCAGAGCTATGGCTATATAGACAATTTTGAAAGAGATTATATAACGGTTAACAGTAGGAGAAAGGGCAATTGGAAATAATGGATTTCTGATGAGATCTGTTAAGACAGGAAATCTTTTTTATTTTTTCCTTCTTCTGAAGCAAGTAAGATAGTTGTGATGTGCTAATGAAATATAAAGCTCCTGTAAGTGTTTCAGAAAATGTTACTGGCATAGATTTGCAGGATAAGTGACTATTACTTTCAGGTAGAGTTCAGATGACAGATACAAATGAAGCTTTGAGTCCCTGTATTAAAAGCTGTTGTTTACTGCAGCTCACTTCTGGTTTAGTGTCTGGGAGGTAGGACTGCTGAATATTCCTATAAGAGTTTTCTGCAGAAGGTAAATTCAAAGCTTCTAAACATATACACATATAGAAAATATACATATACATATACATGCACATATGCATGTACATATTTCTATCCAAGGCATGGTTTAAAGGGGAAAAAAAAAAATTCCTAATTAGGAAACAAAAATACTGTTTACAGTTTCCTAAGAGGAGTCTTACTGATGAATGCAAATATACAAGGCTGATTTGCTCTCACAGACAGGAGCTAATAAGATGAGTTCTTCGTTACCATCCATTGGACAGATTTTCAGTCAATTTTTTAAAAGATTTTATTTTGCTGTTAATTTGCCTTAAGGTTTTTTTTCTAGGCTGAAATTGAGCTTAATTTCAGCAAAGACTGATTGCTATTTGCATTTAGGAAAGGGGCTCTTGAATGTGCATTATCCAAGTTCCATTCCATCACGAGGACTGATGTGTTTCCTCATGCATGACAATTTTCTCAGGAGCTGTGCAATACATTTTCGAGATCCCTACATGTTTTCGGTAACCCCTCAGTTCCACTTTCCCTTCACTTATCCACTCTGCAACAATCTCTGAATCCCTTTCTCATGTGTAAGTACTCCCCTTTCCACTCTCTAGTGGTATTTTTACAAACATCCCAATGGACCCCTAAAACTTTGTAAAGTTCGGTCTCCTGTGCAATTTCTCAGCACGTCTCTTCCTCCTACGGACCTTCCTGCTTTTGCAGAGTATTACAAAATGTCACAACTCAGAGTATCTGACACAAGACTTCTAAGGTGTTTGACTTCAGTCTTTGGAATGAATTGCGTGCTTTGAAAAGGTGAAGATATGGTCTGCTGGAAGTTACTTTTCAGCTGGTTGTGAAAGTTAAACAGTTACCATTCCACACTTGGAAAAGGATAAGTGCTTGTGTATGTTAGAGTTCACCACAAGAGTCCAGACAAGATTCAGGTAAGCTTAAAGAGTTTCTTCTCGACCTGGCCTGAAAAACTTAAATTCAAATGTACCAGGTGGCTCAAACCTGGCAGGGAAATCACAGAATTCCAAGCATAAGCTCTTCTATTTATGTCTAAGTTTATCAATAAATGTAAGATCTTATGACAAGAATTGAGCTTCTATTATATGTGAAAGAGAGATTATTCAGACTTTAAATTTTACTGTTACATCTCAGCATAGTTAGTTATATTTTTTCATGAACAGTTTGGAGTCTTGTGCTTATTTCTGAAACACCACCAAAAAAAAAAAAAAATAGTGTTCCTCAACACTGTAGAAGAAAATTATTAAATGAACAATACTGACAGTACTTAGTTTTATTTATTTAATAAGCTTTTTGTATTTTCTGTGGTTAATTGGAGTAAATGTTTCTGAAGTACAGAACTGAAGATAAAGTGTCAGAAATATCATTTGTTTATATTCATATGTGATACTTGATATTACATCAATAACTCTTCTTTATGCATTTAGTTACATTTTGCTCTCTCATCTGCTGCTTTTGCTATCTGATAACCTTTTCTGTGTGTTTTTAATTGCCTCTTCCTCCTTTTCCAGGGCCTGAGCTGCTTTTCATATACGTTCATTGCTTGATTTGCCCTTCTTGATTTTCCTCACCTTTTACAACAGGTTTTTTCAGTGTTTTCTTTTCCTTTGTGAGTTATGCTGTCCTGTGTAATTTCCTTTCTGCTCTCTGCGTGTACATGAATTCTGGGTTTTCTTTTACCTTCTCTTCCTCCTGTGGCATTCCTGTTCAGATGATGACTTTTCAGTGATACAAACTTCAATGTTGGGGGAAAAAAAAAAAGAAAAAAAAAGAAGTGATAGATCTAATCTTTCCTACTGTTAGAATCTTCAAGATCACTGTAAATTGTTGTGTAAACCTTTAGCTCAATCTCTTGAAGTATTCTGTGGAAATCATTTGTGATGGATATTAGACAAATCTGTGTGTCAAATATAAGCAGTTGAGATAATGTGTGTTTGTAAATATTGCGTTTCTCTCTCTATTTTTGGGAAAGGTTCCCTTTCGTAGCATACCAAAAAACATCAATCTTTCTTGGGGCAACTGTCTAGTTCTAAAATATTAATAGTAATTTTTGGTGATGGTTATCTTTACCTTACTTACCCTTCTGTAACTTTAGGCTTCTGCATTATACCAAGAGGATTGTTTCTTAATTCTGTCAATAGAATTCAGTGGCAGTCACTGTCTGTTAGTGTGTCTGTAATGAACAACTGTAATGAGATCTCGATTTCTGCTGGAATTGTCAGGTAAGTGCATGGAAGCTAATAAGACAATACTTAAAGGATACAATGCCTTTTTTCTTCCGTTTTTATCAAGGAGCCCTTTGCAAGTACATATGTCAATGTATGCATGCCAATGCATAAGTTTGAGGTTTTGTGTTAAATTTCAGTAATAATACCTCAATTAAATATTTTGAAAAAGACTCTGATACAGTTGCATAGAAATTGAATTTTGTTATGAAATAGACTTACAAGTTTTTTAATGAAATTGCCTCTCTACTACTGTTTATGTGTACTTCATTATTTTATAACATATTTGTTTCACGTGCTAAAGAAAATGTTCCTGTGATGGAGAATATTTTGCACTCATATCACACTTTTGCATCTATTTTAGTGCAGTTATTGAATATCTCCAGTTGCTGGTGATTCTTACTCTATATGATTACTAAATTTATTAATGCAATTTATAAAGCTTCTTTTACCCCAAATACTTAACCATTGCCTATAAATTGAACCCTTTATACTTTGGTAAAGTGTTAAGATTTAATCAGAAGGTTTATAGTATTGAACCAAATTTGTTACATAAATATTTTAGGAAGGAGAAATATGTGTTAAAGGCTTCTGTAACAACAACAAAAAAATCTATATCTGCTTTGACATCTTTACATTGAGTGCTAGATTCAAAACACCACACACAGTGTATAAAATCACCCTATCCATCCACAGTACATTCTTATAATGTGGAAATGAGGGACATCATTGTCTATCAGGTGTCTGTGTAGTAGAACATCATCATCATGGCTTGGCTTCGCGGACGAAGATTTGGGAAGGGCTTTGCCCACGCTTATTGCAAGCGCGTTGATGGCTGAAAAGGCCAATGCGGGATAGGCAAGACCGGTTGCAAAGAGCACACCGGAGGGTCTCCTTGGGTGGTATAGTCGAGGCACGGTTCTTTCTGCGCTGTCTTTTTCTCCTCGAGACTGATTCTACACGTGCTCTCAAAGGAGACAGCAGCGTTATGTATGGTTTGTCTCCAAATCTCCCGATTGGAGGCCAGGGTGGACCACTGATGGTGGTCAATATGGCCTAGGCTGAGGTGTTGTTTCAGGGAGTCCTTCTATCTCCTCTTTGGAGCTCTTCTCTTGCGGCAGCCGGTGGCAAGTTCACCATAGAACACGATCTTAGGGAGGCGGTGATCCACCATCCTGGAGACGTGCCCTGCCCAACGCAGCTGCGTTTTCAGCAACATGGCCTCAATACTGGTGACGTCTGCCTGTTCAAGGACAGCAACGTTAGTCACGTAGTCAGTCCAGTGGATGTTTAGGATTGTGCGGAGGCAGCGCTGATGGAAGCGTTCGAGGAGTCGCAGACGGTGGCGGTAGATGACCCATGATTCAGACCCGTACAGAAGAGTAGGCAGTACCACGGCTCTGTAGACACTGATCTTTGTACTTCTCTTCAGGTGTTTATTGCACCAGACTCTTTTATGGAGTTTTCCGAAAGCTCTGTTTGCCTTTGCTATTCTGTTGTCTATCTCTTTGTCGATCATGGCATCTGAGGAGATGATGCTACCCAGATAGCTGAACTGCTGGACTGACTGAAGCTCTGACTCGCCAATGGTGATGTGGGGATGATGGTAATCATCTTGTGGTGCTGGTTGGTAGAGAACTACTGTCTTCTTCAAGCTGACTTCCAGCCCAAAAAGCTCAGCCGCCTCTGCAAAGCAGGATGTTAAGCGCTGCAGAGCTGCTTCTGTGTGGGCAACAAGGGCGGCATCGTCAGCAAAAAGCAGCTCGCGGACAAGGTGATTCAGGGTCTTGGTGTGGGCCTTCAGTCGCCTTAGGTTGAAAAGGCTCCGATCGGTACGATATCGGATATAAATGCCGTCTTGTTCGTCGAGGTCTGCCGTGGCCCTTTGGAGCATCATGCTGAAGAAAACTGTGAACAAAGTGGGTGCGAGAACGCAACCTTGTTTCACACCATTGGCTATTGGGAAGGGCTCAGAGAGTGCATCGCCATATCTGACTTGGCCGCGCTGCCCCTCATGTAACAGGATAATCATTTTGAGGAACTTGGGGGGACATCCTAATCGTTCCAAGATCTGCCACAGACCTTTTCTGCTCACAGTGTCAAAGGCTTTGGTGAGATCAACGAAAGTTACATAGAGACCCTTGTTCTGTTCCCTACACTTCCCTTGCAGTTGTCTGAGAACGAATACCATGTCTGTGGTACTTCTGTTGGCTCTGAAACCACACTGACTTTCAGGTAGAAGTTCTTCTGCGATAGCGGGTACCAATCTGTTCAATAGTATTCTTGCGAGAATTTTTCCAGCAACGGAGAGCAGAGTTATGCCTTGGTAGTTTGAGCAGTCTGACTTTACTCCTTTTTTCTTGTACAGGGTGATGATGATTGCATCACAGAGATCTGGTGGTAGTTCGCCTTGTTCCCAACAGCGCACAACTAGCTCGTGAAATTTAGCATGGAGCGTTTGGCCTCCATGTTTCCAGATTTCAGGCGGGATTCCGTCGACCCCAGCTGCCTTGCCGGTTTTCATCTGCTGTATGGCCTTAAGGGTCTCTCCCATAGTAGGGGCTATATCCAATTCATTTTTCACCGTTTGTTTTGGGATGAGCTGGATTCCTGAGTCTTGGACTACACGGTTGGCACTGAAGAGAGTTTGAAAGTGTTCAGACCATCGATTCAGGATGGAGGTTTTATCTGTGAGAAGCGTTTGGCCATCTGCGCTGAGTAGGGGGCTTTGAACTTGGTGTGTGGGTCCGTACACTGCTTTCAGAGCCTCATAGAATCCTCTGTGGTCACCCAAATCTGCGCATAGTTGAGTCTTTTTTGCTAGGTTGAGCCACCACTTGTTCCGGATGTCTCAAAGTTTCTGTTGCAGTTTACTGCATGCAAGACGAAAGGCTGCTTTTCTTACATGATGGCTGAGCGAGGTGTGCTTGGTGAGCAGATCTCTTCTTTGCCAGCAATTCCTGGATCTCTGGATTGTTTTCATCAAACCAGTCTTTGTTCTTCTTTGTGGAGAACCCTAAGAATTCTTCGGAGGACTGCAGGATGCTATTTTTAATATGTTGCCAAAGCGCTTCAGGAGAAGAGTCTATGGGATGGTCTTCAAGCCTAGTTTGAAGGTTTGCCTGGAAGCTGTCTCTCACTGCAGCTGTTTGAAGATTGTTAACTTTGAGCCTCCTCCTCAGAATGCCGCCCCTCTTAGGTTTGAGCTTAAAGTGGAGGTTAAGTTTGCAGCGCACAAGGCGGTGGTCTGTTTGACATTCTGCACTAGGCATCACTCGGGTGTGACAGACATCGCGAACATTTCTCTGGCGCACTAAGATATAGTCAATGAGGTGCCAGTGTTTAGATCGAGGATGCATCCAGGTTGTCTTCAGGCTGTCTTTCTGCTGGAAGATAGTGTTGGTGATGGTAAGCTGCTGCTCAGCACAACACTCTAGCAAGAGGCGACCGTTGTCATTGCAGTTTCCAACTCCATGCTTGCCTAGTACTCCTTTCCAGGCTTCAGAGTTCTTACCTACTCGGGCGTTGAAGTCACCAAGGATTATGATCTTATCATCCGCAGGAACCTTTTGAGTAAGGCGGCGCAGATCGGTGTAGAATTTGTCTTTTTCTGTAGGGTCAGCTTGGAGAGTTGGGGCATATATGCTGAAGAGAACAACATGTTGCTTGTTGTGTAGCGGGAGGCGTAAGGAGATAATGCGATCGGAATGACCTGTTGGCAAATTTTCAAGTTTAGAGGCGATGGAGTTTTTAATCATGAAGCCAACTCCGGAATGATGACTTTTGGTTTTGGGTTTGCCTGACCAATACAGTGTGTAGCCGGCACCATGTTCTTTAAGGCTGCCTTCCTCATGAAGGCAAACTTCACTGAGAGCAGCAATGTCGATGTTGAGTCGTGACAGTTCGTGAGCAATTATAGCAGAACGGCGTTCAGGACGCCGACTGTCTGCTGTATCGAGCATGGTTCTGATGTTCCAACATGCGAGTGTCAATCTGGACACACCTTTGGAGGCAGGTGTATGCCTTTGTCTCTTTGTCTTTGGTTGACCGCAACAGAAGATGTCCGTTGGCCGCGGCTAGCCAACCAGATTGGAAGGGGAGATGAGCTTTGGTTAGGCCACCTTTTCTAGGCCCCTCTCCATGTGGAGCAAGCAGTGTTCTCCTTGAAAAAGGCTGCTTGGTCATTCAGGATGCTGCCGAACGAGACTGTCATCTCCTGGGTCAGTCTCAAGCGACCAATGTCCTGAACCGCCTGCATGCAGGGTTGGGTCTGCGGCTTCCAGTGACATCTTTCCACCTGCCGTTTTGTCCCTTGCCTGTCGCTACAGGGCTTTGCAAACGTGAGTACACCCTTCAAGCCTGCGCGGTGGAGTTTTTTTCAGGTGAGGCGCAGCGTGCGCGAGACTGGCCCCACCCTTTACACCTGAGGTTCATCTGCCAGGGCCTAGCGAGCTTGGACGGTGACAGCGAAGTCCTCAGGTCGTAGGTTTGCTTAGAGTATCCTTCTCTTAGATGGATGGCCTTACAGGGCTAAACGAGCTCCATCTGCCCGGGTTTGGAGTTAGAGTTGTCCTTCTCCTAGGATGGTTGCCCGAAGGCTAGTGAGCCCGTCCTGCCCGTGGACACACTTTGTCTGACCCTTCAGTTGAGACCTGTCAGGCTTGGGAGACCCTACCGGAGGCATATGCCACCACCAGCATAGCTCTCAACTTCACAAGGGCACGCAAGCTCTTTCCCCACGGCAAGGGGTTGCCCATGAAAGAGAGTAGAACATCACAAGATAAGGATGCGACAGGGCTCCGTGGACCAGCACAGAGTGGTTCAGAAGTTATAAGAGGAGGGCATTATATGGGAGGCGTTATAATCTAAAGGACAACACGGTGAATTCTCTGTATTGGCGCTTCTTCAGTGTCAAGTGTGATCAGAATTAGAAGGCTGCCAAGGTAATTTAAAAACCTTTTGCAGTCTGTCAGCCTTTCCTACCTGTGGAGTGTATGGTGATTTGTTGGTGGAGACGTGTAGGATTTCAGCTGTCTATTTTTAGCTCCAGGAAACGAGGAGGCCTTTGTTTACTTTACGTCTAAGTTTGTTGTTCCATGAACCCTAAGATTGCCACTACCTTTTGGGTTGGGTTGCTCTAGGTTAATGACAGTGTTCATTACCTTCTGCCAAATTGCTTAAAGCATTTATACATCCCCAGAAATTCTGTCATCCAAACAGGAACTGTGCTCAAACATGATCAGCTTTTGAAATCTAAAAACATGAAAAAAAATTGAATCAAGAAAATACATTTTTAAGATTTCTAAGAAAGGCTAATTTTCTCATGAATTAATGTAACTTTTCATTTCAGATTTCAGCATAGCTTTCCCTAAAAACAAAATAATATTATCAACATGAAAAGAGAAGATTTTTGCTACAATTAAAAAATAAATAAATAAAAGGATTGGGTTGACAACATCCCAATTTTTTTATTAAACTGGAGAAGATTCACAAAATAGGAACTAAATTTAAAGCCACTTGTCAATATTTTCAAAACCACTACATATATTTTTCACAGAATTAATAATACTATGTGTCATAACCATTGAAATACCCTTTTGAAACATTACTTTAATGCTTAAGAAAAATTATCCTAGTGACACAAAACATCAAGTCGTACGGCTCAGTAGCTTTCTGAAATATGCTATTCACAGATATGTGAATAAAATCCTCCTCTTATACTCTCTTAGAGTAGAAAAATAATCTCAGTTTTGTCCTGCCTATCTAAAATTTGCAGATGGGTGCATGGATGGTTTGACAGAATTCTTCTTTAAGAATGTTTCCTTATATATCTAGACTTAAATTTATTACGAGCAGTGGTTCAGAAAAGCCAGATATATAATGGGAGGAATAGCCTAAAAACTCTTGAACAGTGAAAGAAATTGCCTTGCATGCATTCCTTATCAGACTACAGTCACACTTAGATTTAGTGCTAGCATTTGATGTCATTCCAATTACAGAAATTTAGAAATAGAGCAAAAAGTTTTGTTATATACTCACAAATAATTAAACTTTGAAGTAGGTTTCCTTTACTTCCAAGTTAAGTTCAGAGAGTGCCTCATAATGGATATGTAGTTATTCTTGTTATTATATCAGACTGTATTATGAAGAGAGGCATATTAGAGAGAATTAGTAAGAATGAGAGTCATAGTGAAAGGGAATAATTTGCCTTCTGGAAGCTATTATTGGTATAATACTTTCTCTTTGACATCTGTCATCTTTGAGATTCACTTTTGAATTCAATATAGAAGCAATAAGAAATCATAAGAGTTACCTTCAACTGCTAACAGCCAGCCCGTTAAGAGAAAAATTTGGAAGTTGAGTTTTATTCTGTCTAACAGCTCTCTGCTGGCATCCATTCTGTGTCCTTCACTTTGTCAGTGAATAGACCACAGGACTTCATGACTTATAAAGTATTTGTGGGTTTGTAAAAATCTCATCTAACAAAGCTAAAAGTGAAACAATCAACAGTATCTCAAAACTTTGTGTGTTTTTATAGACAGTAAAATCCATTGCAAATAATATTCCATTTTTTGAAAAATATTTTGAACATTTTTTACAAAGATAGCTTGAGCTTTTCTTTGGCAGAGCAGTTTTAATAACAACTGTCCATTTCAGATCTAAAAATTGTTAAAATATCCAAGTTTTAAACACAGATTTTTTTAAAAAAGTCCCTTATATTACTGATATCCAAAAGAAGTTAATTGTAGTGATATGTATTGTAAACCTATACATCAAAATCTGATATATTAGTATGCAATTAACTTCATTTTATTTGCAATAAAATAAAATTCCTCTAAAATTGCACAAACATTGCAGGTTTAATTATTACAAGAAAAAGAAAACATGGAAAAAGGAAATTTCTTGTAACTTTTTTGAAATTATTTTTATATAGAATTTCATATTTGAAGTTCTTCTTTAAACAGGCCAAATCCCAATGGAAGAAAAATGCCCTGAAGAGTTATTTCTAGGTAACATAGACAAACAACTTAATGTAAGCTTCTGGAGCAAATGATAAATGTGATTTCTGTGTGTCTGAACAATAAAGTAAGAAGACAATTCTATTTCTGGGTACCCTACTGACTGTGATGTTGGTTGTACTGTATTTCATGGTATACCTGTGTGCACATAAAAAGTGCAAAAGATGAAAGATATAATTTAAAAATCCTCAGAGAAATCGGTGATATTTTTTTAAAGGTATGCAGAAAGATGCTTTAGCAATTCAGTCTCCTTGTTTTTCTAAAATATGACTGACTTGATTATAGTGTATACGAAGATAGCACATATGTTTAATGAGGAGAAACACTGGACACAAAGGAGGTTTCTTCAGTTCAGCAGCAACCAGCATGTTAGAACCAATGGCTGGAAGCTGTAACCGGAACATCTGAATTGGTAATAAACCAAGAAAGCTGTGACAGGAAGGATGATTATAACTGGAACAAACTAACGATTGTACTGGTGGCTTCTTCATGTGTTGCTGTGTTAAAATTGGACTGCATGACTTTCTAGAAAGAATGCTACAGACAGCCATAGCCTATTGAGCTTAGTACAGTTGTAACTGCAGGAAATAGGAAGATCAGAGATAACCTGAAGAGATGAGACTCTGATGTAAGCTGTATTTAAAAAATTTTAAAATAGAAAGGAATTATGTGCATGAAGGAATTAAAGAATAAAAAAGTAGCACTGAATATACAATAGATGATGCAGGCATGGTTGCATGTCTGCCATATGCTGCTGAGTGATAAATTGTCATATGTTCTTATTATCAGGAAATCTCTACACCTTTGTGCCATCATTCTGAGGTCCTAAAATAGAAAATACTGAATAAGGTGCTGAAATATACAGTTATTTCTTAAAATATATAATTGTTTCATACTGTAATACATTCTTGCTTAAATGAGTCTGTGAATCAGATGTTATCTGTATTGGCTGATTAATATATAAACAAGTTATTATCAACAGCCAATAAATGGGCTTCTCTGGGGAGCTCCTAAGCAAAATCTTATTTTCTACAGCGAATGAGGATTGTTTAAGGCAGTAATATTAAGTAATGCAATACTAGAAAGATATATCATCCTTCAAGGGACCTTGATTATAAAGTTAGGAAAACAACCTTATTGCTACAACTACCTGATTGCAGCAGAAAAACAAATATATTTACTGGTAAAAGAAACATTAATTCCCCTCCAAAATTCATATAAATATTTTACAATTATGAAATTTCTCAAAACCTAAACTGATTATAAATAGTTTATGTGTTTTGTATGTATCTGTAACCTGCAGGACTATTTAATCATGTCCTGTCTGACTCTTGCGCTGCAGTATTGTAGATATACAGTGCACTAGTGCCCCCTGCAGCCTTGAATCACTAGTATAACATTTGAAAAATACGCTATTGATCTTTGTGAAGTAACTATTCAGAAAAAGAACAGCTTTAAATCCTGTTATATCCTTTCCTCTTTCTCCTTTGTTCCTTAAAGTGAAATCATAGCTCTTGGGTAAAGAGAAAATGCTTCAGAAATTTAACCTAAAAATCAACACAGATCTTGATATATTTCTGAGAATCAAAAAAAAATCTTTTTTTTTTCAAAAAAACCTGGCATACGAAAAGCAGAAACCAGAAGCATAAGCAATTCAGAATATAGTAAAATAGACATAAATGCATAAAGTGTAAACTTTAAAACTAATAGTTATAAAAAGAAACTTCAGTTCTCAGAAGATCAAATTTTGTAATGTACAAAATGTTCCAAGCATAAAGAAATCATGGCTTCATCTGTGCAATACTGCAATAGACATTCACGTACATTTTTGACAATTAACTCAAAATCACACATATAATATAAAGAAAATTTTGGGGATTGTGTTCTCTCCTTCAGCTCCTGCTCACATCTTTCTCATGTCATTAGTAAATTTCTGGAAACAATATTAGTTACGGGTTTATGGATTTCTTTTGAAGCTCTGAAGTTTACAAGAGGCACCTGTTGGTCACAGCAATGATAGAAATCTTAAGTAATTTTATCTATGTGTGGGGAAAAAGGATTTCAGCTCATAAAACCCAGAGCTGTTAAAATTGAAAGCAGTGTCAAAAAGAGGACATGAACATAAATTAATTAAACTTCAAAAAAACCACGTCTTTAGGCTGTGTAAGAAGTTGTTGAGATAGATATGTTCCAGACCAGCTTTCCAAAGGCAACTTGCCCCATTTTTCCTCTCCACCCACTCTAAAATTAAAATGTATACAGGAGAAGTGCTACACTACTAATACTCACACAAGGTCCTAGTTCACATAAAAGTGCGAGTTGGCATTTCTTAACTGTCAAATAAATTCCTTCTTTAAATAACAAGATGTAATAGGAAATTTTTACATCTGTAAGGAGCAAGGCTGAAGGCCAAATAACTTTAGCCAATTGAAAATGTAGTAATGTCTTAGAACTAACTGCCTAACATATGGCACTGATGTTATAAAGTTAAGTACTGTATGAAAATGAAGTGATTAGATCTCTTCAGTTTCTGAGCACTATAAACACAAGTGTGACATCAATAAATGGCTCCCAGCATTTACCAATCATAAAATGCATTTCATAAATCAGAAGATATTAAAATATTACTAGATTAATTAAAGTATATGAAAGAAATTCACTAGAATTCAGAACTCTTAAGTGACAAGATGGTGTGAGTTGCAATTAATTTTATTTATAGTAAATATTTTTTTCCTTCAGAATAAATTTCTAATATAAACAGAATAAGTTCTATAATTTGGGAGTATTGACATGTAATTAAGCCTTTGTCAGGTTTTCGTCAGGTTTTCATCAAGTTTGAGTAATTGAAGGCACTTACTATTTTCACTAAAAAGGGTATATTTGTACCTCCTGAGCCCTGCTAAGCCCTTTGCAAATGGCAAAGCACAATCTACTTGCCATGGTGGGTTTTAATTTCATCATTTAACTCAAACAGCTAGATATTTTCAGTCTTGAATTCTAAATGAATTGTCTACATTTTTACAAGGACACCAAAAAGGTAAATTAATAAAGAACAAAGTGAGAAGGTAATCCCAACAAAGTGATCTCTTATATCTTTTAACCTTCTGATAGTGTTCAGATGATAGCTTTCATAAAAAACTTGTTTTGAGGATATGATGATGAGGATTTGGCTCATGTTCTTGAATCTGCCCTGCTTTGAGATAATGACCCTGTTAAATTGCTAATATCAATGCTTTAAATATAAATGCCCTTCACGAAGTTACTGAAAAAAGAATGGCAGAAAAATATAGTGCAATTTGGAGGTAACAATGCAAAGTATTCACTCTGCCATTGAGAATATTCACCCAGTTTTGCCTCAGGTTTCTCTTTGTCTCTTGCTTTGAAACTTGTTTTGTAGTTGGAAAGATCAATGACTTTTGGCAACTGGTGTTGCCTAGTCCCAAATAATAACCAGGTACTTAAACCTCCAATGACATAGCATTTGGGTTCAGGTGGCGTTTAAGATAACCAAAACCTATTAGGTTTAATAGATGCAAAATATCAAAGCAGCCTTTATGCTGACAAGAAGGTGGGAGGGTATAAATAATCCATTGTTAGCATTTTTCTGTTAAGTAATGCAGGTTGAGAAAAGGCAGCTCTTTAATTATTCCTAGTCCTAACCAAAACTGAATAGTTTAGTGCAGCACAGTGGCATGTTGTTTTTCTGCTGCGTTTGATCTTGATTTCTGAGCAGACATTTTTGAGTACTGCTCTGCAAGTCGAAAGGAAAGACAGAAATCTGCTGACAAGGCATACAGAGTTTCCTTTCCTTCTTTTTTGTGAACTGTTATGCATTTCTTCCAGTTGTTCATACTAATAATAGAACTTCTCAGTCTTGATAATGCTGCCTGTTACTATCTCTCCATGTTTTAAGATTTTGGTAAGTCAGAATTGCATTCTCTTTACTAATGTTAATATCAGGCATAGAACTCCATTGCGAACTTAAACTGCTTAAAGCTTTAGAAAGTTCACTTTAGGTTGTAATAAGGTAAAGTAAGATCTGTTCTTTGCTGTAAAGGTATGTAATTCATAGGGAATGCTTTTAGCAAATGCTTTGCATACCTAAAAATAGTTTAAGATTTTTTTTCAGTGATATAATCAAAACATACATGATTTTAAGTGTGACATAGTGAGTAGGAGTAGGAATTTGTCCTCACTCATCAGAATTAATTTGTTCAGTTTTGTTTCTAGTCAACAGAGAAAGGCCGTCACTTTTCTTAGAATGGGATGAACTGGACATGACTCTCTCTGCATATAGATCGCCTACAGGGAGAACCGAGGTGATGAGCTCAGGCAGGTTTCCAAGCTCTTAAGCAGATAATGATGTTTCACAAAGTGAATTCTGTCTTAGAGTTTTATTGGCAGATGAAATTTCTTCAAATATTTAGTAGGGAAAATGCTATTTTGGGTGGCATTTTGATGCCTTGGAGAATTTGAAATTGAAAAGAAATTGAACATGAATTCCTAAGTATTGTACATGTTAATTACTTTGCTATTGATTGCTATCATTACTGCTGTCATTGTCATTTCTACAGAACTTGTTGACTCTTAAGAGAGAGTGCTCACTATTAAAACACATTGTGAACAAAATTCAAATAGTTTTCAATTGCCTGAGAGAAAAATATTCCATATGCAAGCATTTAATAACCTTCTTTAGGAAATTCTTATTAATAATAACTTTGTTTGATGTACCCTTACAGTCATTTCAGGCTACTATGAGAAAGAAGGGAAAGACATCTATCAGCATTGCCTCTTATACTAGGACACTCTAAAATACGATACTGCCGTAGGGAAAAAAAATAAATTGTCAACAAAAACAGGCAGCAGAAAATGAGACACACAGACACACAGACACATGAATATCCAAAACTGAACTTTTGAATTCTCAAATAGAATCCTACTACTTGATAGCTGTAATCAGTATGAGGTGGCTGTAAATTTGATAATGTCTGGACCAAACAATAGTAGCACATCCTGAAACCTCCAATTAATAGAGACATGAGATAAAAACACCATTTAGGAGACTGATCTCACATTGTGCTTCTGCATAGAGAAACTATTTTGATTGGGAAAAATGAGTGCTGAGGGTTCTGGACAGAAAAGCAAGTGCTGAAAAATAAGAGCTCCCAAAAAGCAAATGTGGTCTTGGACAAAAGAAGGGGACCAGGAAAGAAGGAGGTAAACACCCTGACTGGAGGAAAGATCCTAGAAGTGGAGGAAGGTACTGAAAATGAGAAAGATGTGTGGAGATGAATATGAAAGTTTGTGCAAGGACCGTGGCTGGTAACAGTCAAGATGAGTTTACTGCAAGCAGCAACTCAGTGTGAATCAACATGACTCTCCACTTAAGCTTCCTAGACTAGCAGCAACATCCCTGCTGGGAAGGAAAGCAGAAACCTAATGAACATAACAAGGCATGGGGTGGAGTGACATCATAAGGGATTGTTGAGATAAACAAGGATAAAAGCTCTAATCTTGTTGGTTCTTAAGTAATCCCCAGTACACAGGTCCTCTATGGGCTGTTTACTCTCTCATCTGTGACGCACACTTTATTGACTATATAACATTTTTTCTAAGAAGAAAAAGTGTACATAAAGGCCTATTATTTTTGGTTTCTTATCTGTTACCTTGTAAAATACTGTTTAGGAAGTTTACAGTACTATATTTTTTCACTCTGTTAATATCATGAGGATTTTTTGACCTGTCGTATTACAACATTCTTCCTTATGCATTGAACGAGAATGCAGTAATATTTTAATTAAATGCCAGATTACTGATGAATAAATGATGTTTGTGTTTATGCGTGCCAGCCATTCTCCAGCATTAAGATGTAATTAGAAATTAAGTTGGGAAGAAAGACTAGATAATGCATAACAGTACTCTGCATTCTTAACTCTATACTAATAATTTCTACATGCTTGTCTTGCTTGCAGGCCGGATCTCATGGTACTTTCAATACCGTGTGACACAGAATGCCTTTTTGTGTTCCCATTTCTCTCCATTCACACAGCTTTTGAATAGCAGAATACTTTCTATCCAGCAATCTTAGTCAATATTTCTAAAATAATATAGGCCTCTCCGACTTCTCTTACGTGGGAAAGAACTATTATCAGCACATAGGGAAACAAATACAAAAACAGACTAAGGATTCTGTCTGTGAAAACTATTTAGATGCTTAAACAATACTTATGTGAAGCACTTAAAGTATGTGCTCTCAAAACATAGTATTGTCTGTAATCGTGGTGCATTGAAGATGCAGCCTGACAAAGTGTATGTTTCCATGCATTTCTGGATGCATCTTGATTCTCTGGAGAGTCCCCCCTCACTCCTGTTAGGGTCTGAGAATGCGTCTACTCATCCTAAATAAGCGCATCTCACAGAGGGCAAGAACCACTAGGTTGCCAAGAAGAAATTGGTACGAACCTGTACAACACTTAGGTCTTGTACATAGGTGGTACATACCTGCTTTCTATTTGTAACCCTCAGATCAGTGGTAAGATCACTGTTCTGGTTTGTCAGGTTGTCATTTCAGTTGTGTCCTCAGCTTGACGGAATTATAAACTTGCCAGTCTGCTACCAGAAGAACCGTAAGAACTTCTCTAACCAATCCTTGGTCTGTTCTGTCCTGTATGGAACAAGCATTCACTGGGTTGAGTGAAGAAAAGTGTTCACATACGGTTTCCCATGTCTTGGGTTAGACTATTCATCTGAGTACAGACTTGGATTTTTCCACAGTATTGTTTTTTTAATATACCTCTTAAAACATGTTGTTTTCTTTCTTGGCAAAGCAGGGCTCTAGCCATACAGAGAATATACACTGTGAGCAAAACCCAAGGGTTTAGCTACCACAGTCCTGAGAACTACAATGCAGAAGTCTTGCCTGAGATGAATTATTACTTAGGAAATCGATTGCATATCCAGGATCAAGAAGTGATTCCCGTTTATCCCCCACAGACACATTGTGCAATAATATTCCTTAGGTGGATTTTTATTTTGGAGTCTTAAATTATTAAATTATTATTGGAGTCTTAAATTATTCCATTGACGTGGAAGAATGTCTTTAGCCCTTGAAGCTAGATAGAAGTAGTGACTCCATTTTGAAACAGTGATTTTTTTTAGATAGCTCTCACATCTCTGTTACTGAAACTCAACATACTGAGCACAATTTACTTCAGACTTTTAGGACCGGGATAGAATGGTTATATTCTCATCTTGCAGAGGCTTTTTAGAAGGACAAATACAGTGCCATGTTAAAAAAATAACATTTCTGATCTGCTGAGAGACTCTTCAAGGTGGGAATGAAAATATTTTTCTCATTCAAAAACACTAATAACACTAAAATAATTGCATGAATCAACAACAAAATGATGCATAATTGGGACATTTCAAGTGCTGGTTTTCTAAACACCAGCTCAAATGACACTGGGAAGAGGTTTTCTAACAGTGACCATTGAATCAATGTATAACAGAAAACTGAGGTTCAGACAGGTTTGAGATTTGCTTAAACTTCAGAAAGTTTAAGATTTGCACATGGGTTCACTCAGTGATCAGTAGTTTTGATTACTCTTCTTTTTTTGAGTTTAATATTTGGATAGAAAGTCAAGAGGGGCTTGAAAGTGTGGATGAGGAAAGCGATGAAACAGTAAAACGAATCAGTGTGAACAATTGAAAGATTCAACACTCACTTATTTCTGCAAGCAAGCCAAGTAAAAAGAGGATTGGTTTGGTACAGAAATTCAGAGAATCATAGAATGGTTTGGTTTGGAAGGGACCTTCAAAGGTCATCTAGTCCAACTCCCACTGCAGTGAGCAGGGACGTCTTCAACTAAGTCAGGTTGCCCACCACCCCATCCAACCTGACCTTGAATGTTTCCAGGAATGGGGCATCTACCACCTCTCTGGGCAACCTATTCCAATGTTTCACCACCCTCATGGTAAAAAATTTCTTCCTTATACCTCATCTAAATCTCCCCTCTTTTAGTTTCAAACCATTATCCTTTGTCCTCTTGCAACAGGCCCTGCTAAAACAATTATTCCCATCTTTCTTACAGGCCACATTTAAGTACTGAAAGGCTGCAACAGGGTCTCCACAGAGCCTTCTCTTCTCCACGCTGAATAATCCCAACCCTCTCATCCTGTCCTCATAGCAGAGGTACTCTATCCCTCTGATCATTTTTGTTGCCCCTCTTCTGGACCTGCTCCAACAGGTCCATGTCCTTTTTGTGCTGCGGACTCCAGAGATGGACACAGTACTCCAAGTAGGGTCTCACCAGAGCAGATTAGAGCATCAGAATCGCTTCTCTTGACCTGCTGACCATGCTTCTTTTGATGCAGCCCAGGATACAGATGGCCTAGTCTGCAAGCACAGAGTGACATCTCATGTCCAGCCTTTCATCCACAAGTACCCACAAGTCCTTCTCCACAGGGCTGCTCTCGATCCCTTCATCCCCCAGGCTATATTGATACCGAGGATTGCCCTGACCCAGGTGCAGGACCTTGCGCTCCTCCTTGTTGACCCTCACGAACTTCACACAGGCCAAATTCAAATATCATCTAAGGAAAACTCACTTTAATAGCTTGTTTAGGTAGGCTTTTGCTTTTAAACTTTCAACATAAATTTTTGTGGTTACAAATTCTGCATCGTATTAACTTCTGTTTCCTTTGTGAAGTCTAGGGAATCTGCATGCTTTAGAACGAACAGAAGAGGAATATGTCTTTTAGTACATGTATTTCCTTTTCCTCTTTCCCCTTTCATCTATCTTCCCATACCTGACATTTCTTCCCGTATCTGGTAGTGCTATGCATCCTGGAGTTCATCATTCTTTCTTTGGATTTGTAAACTGAGCTTTCATAAACTTCATTATATCTGTTAATTGCATTCTCACATCCTTGACTGCATTTGTATATCAAATATATTATTTGCATTGGTAAGAGTTCGCACCATTAAATGAGATGCTGTGTGTGCAAAAGCAGTTGCAAATGATGTTATACCAAATGTGAATTTTTAAATGTAAAGCTGCAATTACAGTATCACCGAGTTCTGATACCAAACGTTGTGCCTAGTAGGAGGGAGAAGCTGGGCTCATAGCCTGGAACATACATTAAGAATTGAATTTTTTAAAGAGATATGTGTGATCATAAGTCATCTCAATTAGGAAAACAGACACCTGATTCTTCCAAATTGAACAAAGACTGGGATGGGTGATGAAAAAAGATTCAAATATAAACTGCAGGAAAAAAAAATAATCCCTCTCTGGTAATGTGTTAAATTGTTTTCTCAATTACTGTGTCAAGTGATTTAAGTGGTTTCTCCAGTAGAGTAAGTACACAGATATAGTGCTCCGTGGATTCACTGGAATCAGTGAAATGCCATTTAAATTATTGTTCTTGACATGGTTGTGAACAGTGAAATAAACAGCCTTTTATTTGGTTTTGTTCATTCTTGCCAATTTACATGCAAGGTACTAAGTTTTTATTCCTGTTTAAACCAACATTTCCGTGAAGTGCAGTTGTTTCCAGTTTCATAAGGTTTTGAAATTATATTCTACCATGCATGCCAGTGCCCTTGAAAAATCTTCTTTTGAATCCAATATCTAAAACAGTTTCTTAAAATAGTATTCCGTCACAAGGTAAGAAAAATGGCATGTATACACTCCTTCCACCGAAGAAAACTGCAAATAAAAGCAGTTGCTTCCCAGTGCAAATTACTTTATTGACAAGCTAAAAATACAAACCTCCTTATTGTACTCATATCAGATAACACTAAATCCATTACTTCAGTAATAAAATGTTAAGTGCGTAAGTACCACAAGATACAGGCAGTGGAGATGTTATCATATCATTGGAACTCCCATGCCATTGCATGTCTCATCAACCTGCTTCATGGAAAAATGTCAGAGTGCTTCTGCAGACATGGCTGTCATCAGCCTGATAATGAATTGCTTTGGGGACAAGTCTGCTTGCTTTGCAGGTCTCAGTTTGAAGCCCATTATACAGATAGATCACCCTGACGGGAAAAAAAAAAAAGAGAGAGAGGAGTTTTTTTCTTACATTTAAGTGGAATTTCTTGCATTTCAGTTTGTGTCTGTTGCCCTGTGTCCTTTCACTGCCCATCATCAAGAAGAGTCTGGCTCCACCTTTTCATCTCCCCTTCCCCTCAGGTATTTTTTAAAGTTGACAAGATCCCCCATGAACCTTCGCTTCTACAGGCTGAACAGTTCCATCTCTCTCTGCCCCTGTCACTGGACCTGGCGCAGAGTTTAAACCAGCAACACTCAGCTCAGCCAATAAGGAGCCCCTGCACAGCTGGAGCATCTCAGTGTTTTGTTAACTTTTTAATCTGCAGTGCTCCAAACTCCACATAATAGTTTCCAGGTCTTTTGGAAGAAAGATGCAGAGTACAGGGAGCAGGAAGCGCAGTTGATTAGGGTGTTATTTTGGTTTAACAACATAACATTGAGCATGATCCCTAAGCCTATATTCCTGCCATTCAGTTGATAATACATCTCCTTGAGCGGTAAAGGAAGTAATATAAAATGAACAAGTCTTCAAATTGCACTCACATCTATATTTAGACAAGCATTGCAAACTTACGTACACTCAGCTATGAAACAGAATGTTACAGGTCTTTAAAACTTGGCTGTTTGAGCTCATCTTAAGATTAAAAACAACGTGTTGGTGCTTGCAGCAAGCTACAAGACCTTCATGTGCATTATTGACCTGAGAGTCAGTGACAGGCTGGGAAATTGAAAAGAAAAATAAAACAAAACATAAAATTGTGGCCTTGTTGTGTAGTATCAGTGAAACAAGTTTTGTGTGATTTATTTCTGTTACACTTTGTGAAAACGTCTCACACCTCAGTTACTAAATTACTTTAAACACTTCCCAGCTCTTTATTCAAATAAATGCTCTAGTTAAATTACGCTGAGCCGAGGTCATTACTTATTCACAGAAGGAGCTTGAAAATCTTGTGAGTGCAGCTGCAGAGGTCTGCCCCATGAACCAGCCCAGACAAACTCTTTGCTTTTGCAGCAAGGCAGTGAGTCACGGTGCTGGCTCTGCACATAAGCAGTCAGGCACCATCTAGAAGCAAAGCATCCAGAACAGCACCGCAAAGGCTGACACTCTGTGAAAGACCAGCAAATGAACCAGGGAGAAATCAACCTGCCAAAGAGCTTTCCTTGCTTTCTTCTCTGAAGATTAGAATGTCAACCAAAAAAATGAAGCAAGGCTGCATTACTTGTACTCCTAAAATTTTCATTTGAAGCAGACTCCTGTGATTCTATTTTAGAGAAAAGAGTAAGCTTCCCGTTGGAAAGGGGATGTGAAACTTCTATGGCTGGAAATCAGTACTTCCAGTGGACACAAGAATGCACGATTTGCCAGTCAGGCAAATATCCATCTCACTCAGTGTTTTACTCCTGACAGTAGCTGTGACCAGGTTGAGAGGAGTAAATTTTTCAGTGATCATCTATAGGATTTTCTGTCATTAGAGAAATGGTCTTTTCAATAGCTAGCAGTGAGAGCTTAGTTCATGACTTGGTTCTTCCACAAGTTTTATTCAGTTTTTCTTGTGGGTTTGTTTGTTTGTTTTTTAGAAGGAACAGAAAAATCAACCCCAAACCACAGTGATAACTTCCAATAAATTTCTCTTGTAAATGTCTGATCCTTTAAGTAAGCCTACTATTAGTTCTAAGCTTCTCAAACATTTAGGGTATGTTTGGGGAGAAAATGAAGATTTTAATTTTTTATTTTAATCAGTAGTTGTAATCTCAGCAGCCGGTGACTAAGCATTTTCAGTTTGCTGTGTAGCCTGGTAGAGGATAACACAAACAGAGCACTCTTAATGATGCTCTGAATGGAATAGCCCATATGAAGATCATGTTAGTTACTTCCCTTAGGAGGAAAGGATGGTTATAAACCCAGCAATTTCTTTTTTGTAGTTCTAATCATATAAATAGAAATTTTGTTATTCTATTCATTTAAATGGAAATAGACAGGAAGTCACAGGTTTTCCTAAAATTCTAAGCCTCTTATCAGCAAGACCTCAGCTTCTAAAATCTTTTAGGGATTTGTTTTCAGCCTTCTTGTTGTCTGCCATCTTTTTGGATTGTTTTCTCTCATTTAAAGGGGATGGCTTTTAACTTGAAATCTCTGTATCCTCATTTCGAAGCACCAGAGTGTGTATGTTTTCCCTGTCTTATGTTTTGGACACAGTCTGTGTCCCTGCTTCAGTATCCCCCTCTAATGGTTCCATTCATTGCTCTGCACGTCTTCTCTTTGCTGTCACATAAGCCCTGTGTCCCTTTTGTTCTCTCCCAGGCTCCACTCCTTTCACAATTACTGTGCCTTTCTCTGGGTCCTCTTAGACACGTACTTTGTCCTGAATTATTTCTGTCTTTCCTCTCTCCAGCTTCTTTTCCTTCCTACTTGTATCTCAGTGGTTTTGTAAAGGTGCTGTATTGATAATTCCGAGTACTGATTTTTCAATAGTGAGCTTTAAACACAACATACTGACTTGGAATGTGATATATTGTTTTCTTGCAGAATATTATGAAGTTTGTTAGCACTTTCTAAAATGTGGATTCCAAAAAGTAAATTAATAAAATCAGTTTTCAGGTTGCCATTATGAAATGGGATATGTGAAAAAATTGGAAGCTAGATTTAAGAAGACAGATGCCTGGAGTGGTGAATGCAAAGTCACACTAAAGGTGTCCCATCAATCACACTCCATTCTCGTGATGCATCATCCCTTTCAAATGCTTCTTTTTAAGACATACTCCAACCTCTACAATATGATGAAACAGAAGTTTTAGCTGATAAAAAAGCAGGCGACAGGGAGAGAGAGGAGGGTGTGACAGCAGCAAATGTATGGTTTTTAATTTTTTTTTTTTTTTTGTAAGGCAAGTTTATACCACCTTTTTCACGAAAATAAGTAAGGATTTGGGTATTCATGTTTAACACATTGCCAAAAATGCTGACTTTCACTAGCTGTGACACCTACAAGCCGTTGCATGAAGTATTTAAGTTCTACATTTTATTTTGGCAAAAATGTTAGTGACATTTCATTTCCACCTAGACTCCTTTTCTCTACTATGATTTTTTTCCACAACATTAAGGCATAAGAGAAATATACTGAAAGTTTAAAACTACCCGTAATGTGAAAATAATAAGGAATTTTATTAGATTGCTGTTGCCAAATTTCAGATTTAGAAGTTGCTTTCTTCTAAAAGTAGAACCTCTTGAACGTTATAAAGTAAAAGAAGAATAAGAAGAATATCTATCTCTTCTGTAAAATTTAGTGAAAACTATTTTTTTAGTTGTGCAAGCTTATTAAAAAATCATGACTCTTCTTCCGACTTTTGATTCTTCTTGCTTTGCCTTCGTCATAATAATTAGTGTGATGCTCATAAGTTGTCCTGGTTGGTAAATCAACAGCCTTAAATGTGTACAGTTTTAATGAGTCACAAGTTTGGCTCTCTGGGTAAAACAAAAAAGCAGTAATAAACAGAGTTGATAATTAGGACAAATGGGTCGTATTGCTAACTAATTTCTAGCAGCTTTGAGATTGGAAATAATTAAAAAGGAAGCAACTGATTAACACAACAGTCTAGTAGTTAATGTGAAAGCTCAAAAATTGAGAAGAGAGAGATAATGTCCTTCTAAACAAGAAAATTTATGGGGGGAAATGAAAACAAAAACTTCTCCCTTTCTTCCCTTCCCAGTTATTTCTGTGATTTAAAAGAAAACGTATTGCTGTACTACAGCATTTTCCTTCTGCACACACATGCTTAATCTACTTGTATGGAAGCCATGTCTTCTAGAACAGCCTTATGAGATTTGGCAACCTCAAGAAATAAAATATTTAATATTACAAGCTTGTATTTACGTACCACTCTATTTTTGACATCCACCAAAAAAGAAGTATGAGAGCATGTACAAACTGTGCTACACGCACAGAGGTTATTTCCTCCCAGGAAATAACAAGGAAAAATACCTTCATTATCTTTTGCTAGATTTTAGGATGGGACTTGATTTGGGAATTACTAGTGTACTCACATTTTTTTGAATGCAATCTGAATTTCTAAAAAAGAACCCTACTGTTTTTAAATGAAGCTGAAGTGTAGTGGCAAATTAGGTGTCATGATTTTTTTTGTTTGAATAAGTTGCCTCTCTCCTTTCAGGATTCCTGTACCCACACATCCGTCAACAGCGCTCGCTATGGTTTCTTCTGATGTGGCTGAGTTGCCTGAGCCTGTTGTGCCCTCTCAGATTTCCCCTGAAATGCTCTCTGTATGCCAGGAAGGACTGTGCCGTAACGGAGGGACTTGTCATCCTCTCTCTCTGCCTACTGGGGCCACCTCATTCCAGTGCGACTGCCCACTACACTTCACTGGTCGGTTCTGCGAAAAAGGTAGTTGTGGTTCATTCTTCCTGTATTAGTTGTGAAATGCAAGTCTCATGCTTCTTTGCAGCTGGAAAAGGGAAAGAGGTAATGATCATCATGTTTCTCTGCTTTTCATCCCAGTTAATGTTGGTAATTCAGGAAGTAGATTCATTGAGGTATTTAGAATAATATTTATTTGCAGAGTAAGATAGGTGTTATCAGTCAGGCACACTAGTAAAAGTTGCAGGCTTGAGTTAACGAAAAGGATATATTGCATTGTCTGTGCAAATTGTTCTTCACAGTGTTAATGCATGTTATGCGATGTAGTATTTCTGGGACAGAAGAAAGGTTTCCTCAAAAGATTATATGTTTTCCATTTCTACAAATTGGGGGTTTTTTGCCACTGTGCCTGGTTCATTGTTGAAAAAACTTTATTTACTCTGTACTTGTATTGTACTACTGTTGTTCATAAAGCACAGATTAGTCAAATGAACATATCTGAATTAGAATTCGAATAAAAAATAATTCTTTGAACAATTTTGGTTTATTTGCAAAAAGAATCAAGGCTACAAGACAAAGTGATCAATGATTCTCTTTTGTAATTGTAATTATTTTGTATTACGGATTTTCAGAAAGTTCTTTTTTTTATAGCTGGTTTCAAAAACTGCTTTACCTTTAAAGCACAGTGGGTTATAAATGGCAGTGGATAAGTAGTAGCATTAAAGAGCATTACTGGTGTACAGGAAAAGAACAAAAAAAATGCCTAGATTATGGTTATATAACCGTAACATCCCCCTAATGAACTTCCTATGGTATGAAATACAAGCAACTAGAGTTAAAGATGCCCTTGCCAGACTGCCAGTATATCTGAGCTAACATCACCTCGTATTACTGTCTGAAAGTAGGTCATTACACTCTCTATATGTGAAAGCAATCAATGATGTAGGCTCAAGAGAAAAAAAACTGTCATATGTTGCTTAGATATCAGAGCATATTTTACCTTTCAGTCTTTCACAAGTTTATAATAAATTAAATCATATATTTTCAAATTGTCAGTGTTAAAATTTAATTCTATTCATATCTTCCATGCATTTGGTATCTCGGCATTATCTTTGCACTTGTTTTCAATGCATGCCAGCTGTGCAAATTGCACCATAAAATAGTGGAAGGAAAGAAGTGGGTTTAAAGAAAACAGATATAGTTACCATTCAGTGTGAGTTTCAGTGAAGTATTTTCAATATTTCAATAAAGTGTTTCATTTATTTACATGCATTTTATGTGCCAGAATTCCCTTCTGTGTTGTACTTGGCATGTTTTGTATCAGCATCATCTGTAGTATTTTGGATGGGAGCGGGTTTGGGCTTTTCCCAAGGGTTACACCAGGAGTAACAAATGTTGAATTTAAGCAGAAGTTTGATAGACATCCTGTGGCAATAGGCCTTATCAGTGTATATATACAACCACTCTGTTGGGTGATGCCTTGTCTGGACTCCACTGGTGCCTTGTACCAGTGTCTGATTGTTGCCATCTTTTGACCTAGTCTTTCTTACCAGTTGATCTGTCAGTCTCCAGGAGCCTTCTATGGTTGGGTGTGTTTAATGAAAGATGACATAATCTGTGCTTGGATAGTTTGGGCTGAGTACTTACTTACCTCCCTGTGCCACAGACTTTGGTAGAAGTGTCTTCTGGTCCATTGCCTGAAACAGCTATTTTTGAGTTGCTCATTGAAAAATACATAATCCTAAGCCGTTTTCAAAAATCGTGTGTGAAAATATGACTGAATTATGACTACCTGAAGAGCAAATTAAAAGCAGGGGACTATTACAATAAATCACAGTTGTAACCAAATCTCTGATGATTAGGACTGAATCATTCTACATTAGACACACTGGTAACTATTCAATAAAATCAGTATACAAGCTTAAAAAAACCCACTGAAACAAGTGGCTCCTACTGAGAATATAACATCAGCTGTATAATCACAGCGTCTTTTCTAATGGTTGAATATCTAATTTCCAAGAGGTAGCTTTTCTTTTTTTCTAAAATTAGAAGATATGCCATGTGCTTTGATGAGGAGATTTTAACAGCAATACATTTTACTGCATAGGATGTCTTTTAATAGTTCCGGCACTGGCAGAAAAATATTTCTCTTCTTTTTCCCCTTTGTGTAGAGAAGATGAATTAAAGAGTTCCTCTTTTCACAGAGCTCTCTTTTTACCCTCTACAATGCCACTGTCAACATAGGGAATAGCCTCCTCCTTCGTGCTTAGCACTCCTGGGTTGGCCAGGGCTGTGGTATGTGATGGACTCTTCAGCAGCTCTCTGGGGCAGTTACAACCCAGGGCATGTTTATCTAGATTAGGATCAGATTTGATGTATCCTGTATTTAGCAGCTGAAAAGTAACTGAAGCATAATGTGATTTTTATTTAATCCTTTAATTTCAATGAGATTGTTAATTTAGTGTAATGAGACCAGAAATTGCTCAGATGAACTATTATAAACCTTTGATATTTAGTGACCAGCTCTTTAAGGAGTAGTGGAAAGAAATCATAATTGCAAGAGATGAAGGCATTTGTAATAATTTTATAATTATTTACTATAAACCTTGGAAGGGAGAAAGTAAATCATCAAGTATGCAATCCAGAATCTTCGTTCCAGTCAAGGAAATTGTCTCTTGACTCTTTAAAGATAGTCGTGATCTGTTTTAATCATGCTGTAATGTATACCTGTACATTTCAGTAATATGTACCTATTAAATATCTTAATTATCTACCTTGTACCTAAGTAAATTTCAGCAAGAAAATATACACTCACTGGCATAGTAACACTCAACATGACATATCGCAGGGTCTTATATACAAATCCTGTGTGTCATCTCGGCTTTATTAGAATGTGCACATTTGCTTATTTCTTATCTAGTTTAAGATACAGCACTCAGTTTCTTACTAACAGCTATATATTTTTGACAGCATATACAACCATCTTCTAGAGTGAAAGCAAGTGAATGTCATTATCTCAATTATGTGGTTCAACCTGATAGAGTTTTATTACATGCAATATTGCATTTTCATGTTTGATCGCTCCTTAACTAATGAACTCGAGCAGCTTATTCTGCCCTTATGAGAAATATGTTCAAGGTATAAGGGTCATTATGGATATATTAGGGCCAAGACAGTTTTATTTAAATACATAGTGTATTTACTCTAAACAATCAGATACCTCTGAAAGCTGATATGTCCTTAAATGACAATTTTGAAAAGTGGAAATCTATCTCCATTTTTCTATAGGAATAGAAAATTATGGATATATTACAGTGTATATGCTGAAGTCAAATTGAAGATAAAAACACTGGATGTATGCCAAAGCACACAAAGCGAGAATTTAGTCTAAAGCATATATGTGCAAGCATCTTAGGACTCAGTTCCCTTTAATACTGCTTTCAGTGTTTTCCCTTTTTTTTTTTTTTTAAATACAAGTTACCAAAGCTTTCTGGAAATCAGAAGTTACAAACAGCATTATTTTAAAAGCTCTAACTTTAAATGCAGTGCAGAAAATTTGCTGCCAATGTAAATTTAATCTTTATTACTGATCGGTGAATGTTAGGACATACAAGAGAAAGGGAGGATTGTGTAGACAGGGAATACAGTGAAGGGTAGGTAATGTACTCTGAACTACCTTCTTTTACTTTTCCTTTATGGGTAAATAAGCTTTTGGGCTTTAATATGAAATGTATTGTTCTTTTCTCCGTGAAACTATTCATTATTAGCCAAGCTCTTGTATCTGCTTCATTCTGAAATCCCTACACGTGAGTGAAAAAAATATAATGCTTCTGCTTTAGCATGAAAGCAGATGGTTGTCTATTACTGTAAAGTTCATAGCAATAGGTTTGGAATATCATTGTCTCGCATGTGCAAAGATAGTATGTCCCTGACTGTTAATTATATGATTAACATTTTTAAAGTCTCCAAAATTTTTAGTATTCTGTAAAAGTTTTATAAATTGTTCAATAAAAAGAATTTTTAAATGTCATGTGTTAAAAACAGGAAATCTGTTTAATTTGATATGTTGTCTGTGTATATTCTATACATTAGTTAAAGGTCAACTCCTTTGACAAAGCTGCAAAACCAGGAGGAAAATATGAGGCTGTTACAGGCATTTATCTTGCAACAGTCCCACCTGGACACTTTGCTACGTTTGTTCTCTGAGACACACTTGTTGAATTCCTGATTTATTGAGCAATACCTGATAATATCACCCTGAATATTAGAGGTTTCTCTTTCTAGCAGCTTTTCTTGACATTGTTTCTAGCTTAACATTTCTAACCTATCATTGACTAGCATCATTCATCTCAGTCAAGTTTGAGATTTTTTTGTCTTTATATATTTCGTTTTGAAAATAAATGTAATTGATCCAATTTATGTGATTTCAGTCCTATTTAGAACAATCTCATGTCTTCAGTAGGTCATATCTCCTTAATAATGTTTATACTGTGTATGTACAATTTAAAACAAGTCTGTGACGATTTCCACCAAAAAGAAAGATGAGAAAGTGGGAATCATGTAAAGAGGTGTGGGTGAGCAATCACAGTTGAGGTTTCATCTCCACATTCAAGTCTCTTTTTGAAATACCCAGAAAGAAAAACAGGATACTGTTACCCCATATCCTCTGTTTTTCCAGAGTTCAAGTGTTCTTTCACCCATTTTGTCCTCTCTCAAAATGACTCATAACGTTATAGGACTCTGTAAGCAGAAAAAAAAAAAAGAATGTGTTTAGATATATATATAAACTACAATAATACATTTGATGTGTGAATCACAGCCAGTGTCTAATCTCATGAGATACCTGATACCTGTTGATTTCCCACAAAATGCATTTCTGTATGCAAAGCCCTCTAGTTTTGGGGCTACATTTGAAAAACGTGGTAAGCTTTCCCTTCAGATTTAGAATGCTTTTTTAGAGGATGACTAAAAATTAACAGTAGGCTAGTTAAGAACAAGGATTTAGCCAGAAGTTAAACAACGCTGTATGTTAGCTCTTGACACACTAGTTGCCGTCGTAGTAATTTTAAAGTTGTGTGTAGGAAAGAGCTAGCCATTCCTGTATATTTTACTTGATACCTCAGAATTCAACGGGAGTACTATTTTGGTGAGCAACTCAGAAAAGGAAATATCTAAATTAACTTTAACATTCTTCTCTGTGCTTTCGCTCATGGATACAATCTTGCACATTGGTATGAGACTAGGCAAATCCTGTGAAGTGTAACTTGTTAAAGCGTCATAATCCCCTGCATCTGAGAGTAATCACATTAGCTTCACAGTCACTTGGACATAGCACTCCTTCTTGGTTCAAAAAGTTATTAAGTTTTTGAAGATGTCTAAAATATCTCCAATCCAATTCCATCTTGTTTTATCAGTTACTACACATCAGGTTTTTATTTTAATATGGGTTAATTTGCTGAAGTGTTTTTGAAATTGAAGGAAAACACAATTTTGAGGAAAGAGCAGCTGGGTTCACAAGGAAATGGTGAAGCAATTTTCAGCTAATCCTCCCTCTGCCTTCCTGAACAGTTTTGTAGAATTTTACCACCTCAGAAGTGCCAATGTAACTGAGCTTTAATATAACTTAATATCATATTTTCATTTAATTTAGAAATTATGTCCCAGATCCAGTAAAGTGTGTAAGTTTTACATTTATTTAACTGTTAGAGCATAAGAAATCTATGTGATTCATGTGCCTAATGTTAAGGATGCAGGCATTCTGCTACATCAGATCCGGAATCAGGATCCATCCATTCTGTTTCTGGTTTGGTCATTTACATAGCTTATGACTTGAAAACAACCTACATCTCAAACCCTTCTAGAGGACGTAAGGAAATTGTAAAGGAAGGTGGCAGTTTCCTATGATCATTAAGGTTAGATTAAAAATGTGATTAAACAAAAGCCTAAGATACACCTTAGTTATAGCTAGAGGGAAGATAACAAGCCAGAAGGAGTTCTCCTTTGAGATAGGAAAACTGCTCTTCAAAGCACCAGCCAACTCTAACAACTAGCCTTCCAGCCTCTGTAAAGCTATTTATCATTGTAATGCCATCTATCTCCAAACCATGAGCTTCAGAACATCTATAGGGTCAACTGCTATAGGGTATACTATAGAGCTATAGGGCTCTCTTACCGAACAGAGAGTTGATATAGGTTTCATAAGTCTGTTCTGGAAAGAACATTATGGGCATTAGAAGCTTTGAAAGATTACTGTGAAAACAGTTCATAGTTTTCAGAAAAGTTTTAAATAGTTGTCAATTTGCTAGTACATTTTATGTTTTGTACTTATATCCATTAACATCCAGTCATGAGCCATTTCAAATAATTAAGTATTGGTTTTAAGTATCTTTTAAAGATTGTTTTTTCAATTAGGATGTTATTAAAAATAGCTGTAGATGGCCATAGCATTGTCTTAGGAAGGCTTTCATTGATAAGCACTTCTCAAGAAATTGTCCTTTTATTTCTGGGAAAAACAATTGATAAAACCAGTAGAAAATTCTTTGTCTTCTTGTATAGACCTGTGAAATTTTGGCATTTCTAGCATTAGGTATCTAAATCGCTATTTATTTAATGTGGATGAAAGTTTTCTTGTCATAGTAACCTTTGAGATGATTGAAGCAATTTGATAACAAACACTTTTGGACAAGAACGGGTAACAGAAAATCAAATAATGGCTAGTTTAGAATTTGTGTGGAACAAGCTTTCACCCACTCGTTTTCTACTTTTATATTAAGTATAAAAACTTGTTGTTTCTAAAACTTTTAACCTATTCAGCTGCTAATCCTCCAGGTCCACCAAGGCATTTTTCATTCAGAGATAACCATTGTTGCATAGGAGACCAATACTTGCTTTTTTTTCTTCCTGTACTTCTCCATTTATGGCATTTTCTGGAAACACCTTCTTTCAGTAAAACCTGAATTGCTGCCATTTGTTCTGTTGATGCTAATTTGCTGATGATCAAGTCATCTGCAGAAACGGTACATGTCTTCCCAGAAAGTATGGCAGTGCTTATTTTCTGAGCTTGATTGATTTGCGTTCTTCCACAGGCAGCACCATGTAATAAAGCAGGTGAGGTATTAAATAATGTCTTTGAGCTTTATTATGTAACTTGTAAGAAAGAGATGTAGAAGACTGAGTTTGCTTTTATAGCACAAAATGAACAGTAGTCAGTTAGGCCTTTTACCAATGAAGTCACCTGTGTTACTGAGTCAGGACAATGGTACTGTTAGTTACCTTGACTCTTTGATTTCAAGAATGCTGTGGCTAAACAGAGAGGGGATGGTGGGGTGGTGGGGTTAATTCCTGGGTATAAAGCTGTGCACCTTCTGATCTGCTCCCAGAGCTCTCTCAGGAGCTTCAGCTAGCTGAGAATGTAAAGCAAACACCGAGATTCTCTAGAGACCTCACTAAAGCATCCTGCTCAAGGCAGATCCTTTCACATCACTTCTCAAAGCAAGCGGTCATTTTGGGAGGACGTTGACTACTTGCAGGATTAGAAGTTACAAGCGGTTACAGAGCAAATGGCTTTGCTGTTTCCTGGCCTAAGCATAAAACTCTGACTTAAGCATGAAACCCCACATTATTTCTAATTAAGAGTGCCTGACACATTCCTTTTGATCCATCCCCATGGAACATTGGTGCTTGTGTTTACATAAAATCTCAAGCAATTGTTTAAAAGGGAGGAAAATTTACAATATAAATGTTAGGAAGTCACTGGTTTGAGGCTTCTCAAGACCTCTCCTTGAGGAAAAGAAATAGGCTGGTTTTATATAATATAAAAAGGCAGGTTTTCTTCCCACCATTGTAGTTTCTTTACATTTCTGTAATAACAGTTTGTAATGATAAAATACACAAGTAATTATAGAGCAAAAACATTTAAGCTACCCAGGAAATTCAGGATTCAAAAGGTGAATTTCCTAGTAGCACAATAGATTTATATACTTACATTCTACATCCGTGTAGATCAGCTCTGTGCAGAATGTGTGGGAGGTTCAAAAGCTTTGGAGCCTGTAGAGTCTCCCTGTGTTTCAGAGGAATTAGTGAAACTACTGAATACATCATCAAACAGAGCAAAGAGTTGAGGCATTGTCCAAACAGGAATTCAAATTACTGTCAGATTCTTACTTTCTGTTACATTCATATTTAAGACAGGAAATTATATAAAGGAAAACAATTTTCCTACATGAACTGTATCGACCTCTATCAAGAATTCTCCTTAATGAATTCTTTAGCTCTATAGAAGACAAAATAAACCACTGTATTATAAATAAATACTAGACAAAGTCTTGCATATTGAATATAATAGAAAATATCTAAATATGGGAAATAAACCCAAGAAAATAAAGGCAAGTATCCTATTAGTCTCTACCAATCATAATGGAAAACTATAGATTCATCTGACTTCCATAAATGTTTTCCAGCACATGGCATATTATGGAAATAATCATAGCTGTAGTGACCTTTCTTTTTCTTCATGTACAAACAATCTGTTTCAGCAACAGGCGAACTTCAGCAAAATAAAGAGCATAAATCAACCAAAAATTTATATGAGTAAAATATGTATAGTGTGGCAAAGTACAGCATTTGAAGTTTATTTAAGTGTTTAACAACAGAAGCTTAGTCCCTGTTGGATACCTGTCCCATCCTATACACTTTCTCATGTAACAGGGAGTATGCTACTGGTTTTTTTTTTTCATTTGCAGCACAGTTGTGAAACAAAAAAATTTATCACTGCAGGTTTGTCAGGTTTAAATTATGGATTTCTTATTTTAATAGTAAAAAATCCCCCATAAGATAGGAATATTCCTAATAAATATGTATGCACATTCATTAAATGTCTTGTTAAGAGCATAGTAGAATCAGGATGTTACTCTCTGTTCCTGGAGATTCTTATATAAGAGTTTTATAGGAACTCCGATTATGTTAATTCTGCTCTTGATATGAAAGCATTTTAAATCACTCATAAAAATATTAATGCATAGAAAAGATGCAGAAAATCAAGGTTTTCCATACATTTAAAAAATCTGCTATGAAGGAACATTTCATTCATTGCTCTTTGAAATCCAGCAGACTGCATAAATCTCTTCCTTTCAAGATGAATCCAGAGAGACTCAAGACAGGAAACGACAAGATGAAATTCAGTCTCTCATTTTTTCAGAATTTCTGGAGACCAATCTGGGTGCAGTTGAGAATAAAGGGAAGAATGTCAGCCCAGATTTAAAGCCTGAACATTTCCATGAGTAATCCAGATGCTGGTGCCTGAGGGTCTGAAGTTTATCCAGAGATGCTGGGGAAGCAAAAGATTTAAAAGTAACAGTAACAATAATTTTGCCAAAACAGAACATTGTGATCCAAAATATTGGCTCAAAGTATGTTTGATACAAGGGTCACCCTTGATTTGTTTTGTTTTGGTTTGTTTTGTTTGTAAATCAACAAAGAGTTTCGCAGAGATTTATGTAGATTAACAAGGTAAGTAAGACTTTCATCCCTGTTAGATGTGCTAAAAAGTTGATGGCGTTTAAGGAAAGGACGGGGCAGGGTGGGGTGGAACAGGAGAACAGGATAAAGAAACTAATACTGTGTCACAACAGCAAGCAGAACAGATTTCTGAGGTTGTGTGATAGGGCAGCTCAACACTGAAAATACCCTTGAAATACTAGTCTAGAAAGCAAAATGACATAAGGAGTTGTAAAGAAAAGTATTCATCAGCATTATGCTTAATCCGGCGGAAGGTATCTTAAAAGAATAAAGAAAAAAATCCTGGACACAAAATGCTAATAAAAACTCAAAACTCTCTGAGGAAGGAAACTAATGTTTTAAACTTGACATTTGCACAGATCTTTTCAGCTTGTGGTGTTATCATCTTACCTCAGAGCAGAGGCAGTCTACTACTTTGTTGTGTTAAAATGAGGTTTCAGTAGGGACCTTACCAATCCCTGCATTTTCTGTTACCTCTTAAAATACATCATACAATATTTTTACATTTCCTGAACTAAGACATTCCTCATTCTTTCTTCTGGCTCCAGTAGTGGTACACTGAAATCCTGCTGACTTGTTACAGTTTCAGAAGCAGTAGATTAATACTATACTACTATATTGCTGTATCTTATTTTTCAGGTAAACAACTTGCCAAAATTATATAGGACTTTATGAGTAGTGGTGAAGCTCACTTGTAATAGTAAGGCTTAGTTATTGTGCATGACATGAGAATTTTTATAAGTTCTAGCAGTATCTTCATTTATCTATGCTGCGATTTTTTGCTCATAACACAGCTATTTTCATTCTCTACTTTAAAAGATGCTCTCCTAACAAAAAGTGTCTGCCCCCTTAACATGGAATTCATGATTGTTTAAGAGAAAATGAAATCAGACAACGTCTGCCTACTGGGGAAAAAAAAAAAAAAACAGAAAGAAAAATAAGTGAGGGAGAGAAATGCTGAAGGCATCTATGGAAATACTGAGAAATGTCATTAAAAGTAATGTCTTTGCTAATAACAGCATCTCTTCTTACTGAACCTGGCCAACACTGTTTCTTCCTTTCTTTCTTATTTACAGATCACGTAATATTGATGCCATGTCCTTATTTCTTTTCTGGCTTTGTTCCCCCAAATAATAATAATAAACTGGTTGTATGCTATTGTGTATATGTGTATAACACACAAAAAGCGTATAGAAACATTATATTGCAACTTCATAATAGTTCTGTCTCTTTTCCTGTCACCCTTTTTCATTTGTTTGTTCTCCTTTTTTTTGTTGTAGCTGTTACAGTCCTTTGTGACTTGCCAACATCACACCCCCCGATGCCCTCCTCCCCAGTGCAGTGTGAACAGAACAGAGAGACTGACTCTGTACCTCCTATTTTATGAGCTACAGTACAAACATAGGGACATTTTTAACATCTTATTGTATTTGACAATTTCTTTGTCACTTACATGCATGACAGTCTGCCAAAAAGAAAGAAGACTTGGTCTGAAGGTTTTCAATCCTTTCTCAGGTGGAAGGTGGAGTCTTCTGCCCAGTGCCTGCCCACCGTTAGAAACTTGCATTACTGCTTTTGTAGTTATGTGGAAAATATTTCTGATTTCCAGTCCAAAGCAGTTTAATACAAAGCTAACTTTACAGACACAGCAAAGCATATGCAAATATGTTGTGTATCAATCAGCTAAAATGCTGCTCTGTGAGCCACAATGTTTGTAAATATTAATGTTGTTTCTTTTGCCTATAGTGTTTTGGAAAACAACAGGTGTAGAATAAAACCAGTAAGTTTTCCAATCAATACTGTAGTATCGTGAGGTCCTTATTTACTTCCTTTTCTAATCCTGAAATGTCTGATCATTCAGATCAGCTGCTTTCAAAAGCTAACATAGTATCATAAAGAGCATAAGGCTCAATTGAACTAGCAGCCATTGTGATCTTCAAAAATAATTTTGACATTAGTAATTTGACAATTAGTAATTTGACAATTTGACATTAGTAATTACTGTGCTTTACTTAGCCTATCATTGACCACAAATCCTATGGCCTGTACTCTGTAGTTTTTGGCTAGTTCCATAAGCCATTCTTTTGAAATCTGCAGCAGCTTGTGGCATATTTTCTTTGCTTTTTTGACCACTGGACTATGACATGTGTGATACCGCAGAGAACAGAATCCACCAACCAGCTTACCTTGGTGCTCTGCACATGTCACATCAGATCTACAATAAGAATAAAGAAAAGGGGGAAAGGATTTAAGGAGGAAATATGTTCTGAGATGGCCTGACTCACTCCAGTGAGACCACAGAAACAGGTTTTCTTTGTCTATATGTAGTGGAATATAAAGCTGAAATAAAGGTAGCAAAGAAAAAAACTCTCACTAACATGGAGCATAGAGAGATATTAGTTTCCAGAGAGTTTGACTTGAAAGAGATACGTTTTGGAGAAACATGACGTCACGTAGCTTTGTAGAATTAGTTTCCTGGAGCCAGCTACTCAGTTGTTTTGTGGTAACAGTAGAAGAGATATTTGCACAGACGATGTTCAGTGTAAGGGAAGAAATAACAAAGCCAAATACACTGAAAGAGAAGTAATAACTGTAAAGTAAAATAGACTGTCATAAATCAAGGAATATGGCTGTTCCTCAGTCAACAGAGTGTATTTGAGGAAAGAACAATCGTATAAGGAAGTGAAGAGTATCCCCACCTTCACTGACAAAGAAACGTACAATAATTTAGTAGAGCAAAAACCTATCTGGACTTCTGTAAAGCCTTTGACATAGACCCCCAAAACATCCTTCTCTCTAAATTGGAGAAAGATGGATTTGATGGATAGACTGTTCTGTGCATAAGGAATTGGTTGAATGGTCACGTCCAGAGAGTAGTGGTCGATAGCTACTCTCCAGGTGGAGATTAGTGACAAGTGGTGTCCCTCGGGCTCCCTACTGTGACAATGAGGGTGCTGAAATACTGGAACAGGTTGTTGAGAGAGGTGGTAAATTCTCCATCCCTGGAGAACATTCAAGGTGAGGTTAGATGGGGAACCTGATCTAGTTGAAGATGTCCCTACAGGGAGTGTTTGGACTAGATGACCTTTGAAGATCCCTTCTCACCCAAACCATTCTATGATTCTGTGATTCCTGGGAGTAGTTTAGGGAGAGTACTTGAGGACATTAGAAGCAGCTCCATGCATGCTCTATAAAAAACTGATTTTCTGGTTACTGATGGGGTTTTTTTCTATTGCACTCTGACAAAGTGTCAAAGCTTGATAGATAAATTGTTACTATTAAATAGTGTAGGAGACTAAAAATCAAGCTCTCCTATATTCTTGAATTAGCCTCAGACTCACTATGTGACCTTGGACTTCTGTTCCCTCACTGAAATTCTTGCTTCACATTCCTCTATAGTTTTTGTGGGATCATAATGATGTGATTCTGCTTGCCAAGTGATAATTCACTCTTCCATTCTTTATTTTAGTGCTGCCTCAAGAAGGTCCTTATTTATGTCCTTTTCTAATCATGGGGTGTCTGATAATTCAGACCAGCTGCCTTTGGAAGCTAGTACAGTATCATAAAGAGCATAAGGCTCGAGGAATGAGCAGATACTGTAATTTGTCAGGTTTCACGCATTGAATGAGATATATCTGAGAGCAATCATGTCCAGCCAAGATAAATTCCAAAACCATTTTTTCTGCCTAGCATCAGCAGCTCACCCAGAGAGGCTGCGTTTTCATAGGCTGAACCAACTGACCTTACCTCAGTACAGGACAGTCAGCACAAAGTCATTCTTATGAGAATGCTTGGGAATAGCAAACTCAGGTTTTGGATGCAGGTATTTCTGAATTGTCGTGGTTTAGACCCAGCTGGCAATTAAGCACCATGCAGTCACTCTACTACTCCAGTAGGAGAAGATACAACAAACAGCTTAAGAGTTGAGACAGAGGACAAGAAGGTCTCGCTCACCAATTTTGGTCACAGGTAAAAGACAGACTTGACTTGAGGAAATAAAATCAATTTAGTTTAAACAACAAAACTGCTACCAAATCACCAATTGAATCAGAGTAGGACACTATGAGAAACAACAGTATCTTAAATATATCTTTCCTCCCCATCCCTCCCTTCTTCCTGGGCCCAGCTTTGCTACCTCTTCCCTCAGACTTGATGTAGAAGGGGCAGAAGATGGGGGATTGTGGTCAGTCCCAATTTGTTACATGCTCACTCTTCTTCAAGAGAAACACTACTCGAAGTTCTGCTTTGTGGCAACGTGGCATCCCTCCTGCAGCAGACAGTCCTTCATGAACTCCTCTAGCTAGCATGGGGGTCTTCTGCTGGAGGCGGTTCTCCCAGTGACTAACCACGCCAGCACAGATCTTCCTCAAAGTCATGGGCTTAATCAGGATCAACTGCCAGCTCCATCATGGGCCTTTCCACAACTCTGCTCTAGTGTGGGCTTCTCCACAGACTGCAAACTGACCTTTTCTCCACCAGTGATCTCTGAGGACTGCAAGGTCTCAGCCTGCCATCTTGACACGGGCTGAAGGGAAACGGCTGTTCCAGAGTGTCTCCCCAACTTCTTCCTCACTAACCTGGGTGACCACATGGTTCTCTCCCCCATAGTTGTCTCTCCTTCTGTTCTATACACTCCAAAACAAAACAGAGCTCTCAAAAAAAATGTTGTTGCCAAAACACTTTCCCCTCTTAAACAGGTGAATTCGCAGAGGTGCTAATTGGTTCATCCTTGGCTAGAGGTTGGGCTGAGTTGGAGAGGGGCGTTGGGGGGAGCTTTTTGAGAAGCTTAGAAGCTTCTTACAGGGGCCATACCAGCAGCTCCATTCCCTGTTACCAAAACTGCGCCAAACAAAAACCAGCAGCCCCATCCCCCACTACCAAAACCATGCCAAACGCTAACCCAATACACTGATCAACAGTTTTAAATACACTGCCCAGTATTTAAGATGATCCAGAGACACTCCATGTGTTTTCAAGCACCCTATTCATTATATGTTTGCACAGAACACAAACCTTTCATTTTGTTTGTCTGAAACAGGCACATATGAGTTGTCAGTGATTTCTTTTTTTCGTCCTTCTTTTCCCAGAAGAAAATTTCTTTCCTCAAGGGAAAGCTTACTTGAGTTTGAGTACTCAATACATTAATGTGCAAAAGAAAATCTACATAATTCATGCAAGTACTTCAAGTATCCATAATTCATTCTTGGCAACAAATCCTATCTGTTATTAATAAAAAAATATGCCCATCAGTCTAGTAATTAAATAAAGGCAATTTCCTTTAATTTTAATGGAATCAGTTGCACACATAATTAAAATAACTTTATCTCAGTGTACCTTTCCTTAGTGATTGCCTGATACAAGAGAAAACTTCCTCTTATAAGTTGGATAGTCAGCATATAGTCAACATGTTAAGAAACCTGTAGTAGCTCTGATATGTGATTTCTTTTGAGAAAAAACTAAGTTCAGAGTTTATCTGGTTTGGTACAGATTTCAGAATCCTACAATGTCACAGTTTGAAATCAGAAAGGCTGGAATTCCCAAAAAGTTTGTGACTTTCTGTAGCCTCAGTGAGAACGTGAACTCACCCGAGAGCTACACAAAAGAGTTTTAAAGTAATTTGGTTGGGCTTGTCTGAAATTCTCTGGGCTTTTTAGGAAAAAGAAAACAAGTGAAAACAGGTTTTAAATTAAAGGGATGGAACAGAATTGGTTTAATGCTCAACGCCATTAAAGCCATGAATCAATCAATTAAATTTAAACAGGACTGATGATAAAAGAGAGAAATGAGAGAGATGTCAATAAATACATAAGTATATACAGGTAAATATACATTCCCTTCCATTTATCCCACATCCCCCGTTAATAAACAATGCCACCACCACGTGGCTGCCACCCAAAGAGGGGGGTGAGGGGAAGAAGAGGGAGGGAAAGGGAGAGTCGCAGTCTCTTTAACCTCCGAGGTTTCAGTCCAAAATGAACTGTTTGGGCAAATTTTCACAAAAGTCTTTCCCTCTCACCCCTCGTAGGAGACAGCTCGGAGTCTCCTGTTCCATGGTCTGCAGGCAGGGGTCTTGGGTGCCTCTCTCAGGCGACAGTCCAGCACTGTGTCTGCTCCGGCAGGATGACTTCATCACCGGCTTATGGGGACAGTCTGCTCTCTCGTCCCTCGGCGGTGGATCTCTGGGTATCGGGGGAGGGGATTTGTGTCTCCTTCCACCCCTTGAGGAAACGGGAGACTTAAACGAGAAGGAGTCTTTTACTGCCATGTGGAGGAACTGCGCTTTCTCTCTCTGATGGAATCTCTCTCTTGGTCCTGGGTGGAAAATCAAATGTGCACGTGCCAGGGAAAAAGCCGCAGGCTCGGCTTTTTATACGCTTAGTCACAGAGGTGCTTGATTGACATGCCTGGACTCTAGTAAGAAGCCGAGATGGTTGTGGCAACCGTTCCACCACAAAAGGCGCAAGCAAGTTTTCGCATGCTTAGAGGCAGAGGGAAAGGAAGCGGCAGGAGTTTAGCACCACTGCTGCCATCTTAACCCAATACATTATCCATCCCCTCCTCTGCAAATAAGCTATAAAAAGAGTAATTAAACACAGTTCACCCTTCCTGTTTTCACAAGTTTGGTCTAAAGATTTCCCTGCTCATAGCCAGGGGACAGCTAAATGACCCAAGTTTCAGCCTACATAACAGGAACGCCAATTGTCGGTGGTTCTGTAGCCCACCCAGGGATGCCCATTAATTGTCACCGGTTTGCACTGAGGGGGGGACCAATCATGGGACAATTTGTCTCTCCAATCAGCCTCTTCCCCATACCAGGAGAAAAGGGTTAAGGAGAGATAAGTAGAAAAGGTAAGTGATGCCTCAATTTCTTTTAGGAAACTAAAACAGTTTTAATAACAATAGAACAATATTATATACAAAACCAAACAAGACCTTAACAAGTATGTGTAAGGATCAGGGATCTGGTGCAGTGGGGCTTAAACTGCAGGTAAAGGGGACAAAAGCGATAGAGGAAAAAACTACCACCGCCATCTTAACCATTACATACTATCAGAAGAAAATCCAGGCCCAACAGTGTATGTGTTACTTGCCTTGCTAGAATATACATCTGCTTCACGATATGAGAACTTTTGTCTTATCATATTCCCGATTATGTAACCATTATGGGCCTTTTGAATTATATTTTGACCAGATGCAATCACCAGAGCGATTGTTCCACTCGATGCATGTCCTTATGATCAGTGGCAGATGGTCATGCTCTATCTTCATCTGAGAAATCACTGGTCTTGAAGCAGTGTGTGAAGAAATCATAAATAAAGTGATTTTATTAGCATGGGAATTCACCCGTTTGGGAAAATTGCTGCCATCTGTACACATTAGTGCAGCATCATGCCTTGTAGACCAGATTTGACTCATGCTCTGCCAGCAGAAATTGAATTGTAAAGTATTTTTCTGCACAAGATGGTGAAGACGGGCCTCTGTATGTCCATCTAATTGCCGTTCCTAGAATACCGGAAAGATATTATTGCCAACATTTTCATACATGGTTAATGTTTGAGGATTCTAATTATGATAGAAAATAGATAAATATGGTAATTTTATCCTATGTTATATTTTCCATGTACAAGAAAAGTGTTTGCCTGGAAGCTGACCACCTGACACCAAATCATATTTGGCATGACTCAACCATCAGGTCTGCTGTCCTGGTTTAAGATAAACAGGGCTGGTTTGTTTTTGAAAGAAACATCAAACCACCAGTGGAGTATTCCTTCCATGTACATCAGTGCATCTCACTGGCTGTGGAGTTTTTGGTGGGCTCAGTGTTTCTTTAAAAAACGGTGTGGAGACGAAACCACGCTCTTTTCCACCCTGTGCTCAGAGTGGCTGCGGCCCCCCTTCTCTCACTGTCGCTCGGCGCCTGCGTGGTCTCTACTGCCGGTCAGCCTCGGAGCTGCCCCGTGCCGCCGCTCGCTGCGGCTACCCGGTGTGCCTGGCGCAGCTGCTGACATCAATTGCTTTGCTCCATGGCCGAGCTGCAGCTGCAGAACGAGGGCTGCTGCCATCGTTTCGCCTGCCCTGCTTGTGCATGGACTGCCGCGACCAGACCGCCACTGCCAGCCACGTGCTGTCACCGCTGCCGCATGCTCTGCCAGCTCTGCAGCTGCTCCTGCTGCCACCGCTGAAGACTGGTGGCTTTATCGTTGCGTTTCCTTCACCGCAGTTTGAGTGTTTACCCACCCCCCGACCATCGCTGCACCAGTTCTAATCCTGTATAGACTTGCTGTTCTGTATATAAAGTTTTTCTATTGTTATTAAAAGCTGTTTTAGTTTCCCAAACTTAACAGAAGCCTCACAAAGTTTTTTTCTTTCTTCTTATATCTTTTCTTAACCCTTTCTCCTGGAATGGGAGAAGTGCTGATTAGAGAGATAGAGCTTGTCCTGTGATTGGCCAGCCTTGTCCAACTGGTGACATCTGCAGAACACCATAATGGAAAACTTCAGCAGACATAACATCCTCATACCATAAGTGGGAAAACAAAGGTTCCATATGACAAAATATCTTTTAAAGACTTGGGCTAAGATTTAGATGTGTATATATTTAGGCTTTGATTAGTTCTTAAAATATGGATGTCAAGCAGAATTCAAACATTTGGTTGCAAATCCTCTCAGCTCCCCTCCTCAGTATCCTACAATTCCACCTGAATCTCTGGTCACAAAACGAAGAAGTTCTGCAAATAAACAAACAACCTTTTATAGACTACACAAACCGATTCATTTGTCTTCATCAGAAAGCCGTGGGACCTGCAGCATAAGGAATACTTTTTATGTTACTTCTGGAGATATGTCAGGAGATTTCTGATACCATTGAGATGTTGGTATCTTTCATCCTAAAGTTTATGAAAACTGAAATAGAGGAATTTGGCATTAAAATTGGTCAAAGATTGTTTGGCTGCTAGCAATTTCACTTTTATGTCAAACAACATTCTCCCACCCTCCTTTAAAGTAAAATTATTGAAGGTCTTGATTAAAAACTGTAAGTGTTTAAAGCCATTAAAGACTCAGTCACATCTAGGACCTTAATTTAACCTTTAGCCTATGGAACTGTCTGAAATCAGTGGTAACATGATCCCTTATAGACATAATATTAAAAGTCATTTGCAGTTTAGCAAGAGAATAGACTTCTGAGCTGTGACAGCACTTTCTTCTGTCTTTATGAGAAAATTCCACCTAAATTGCTGAAAGTAATAATGGAAATACATTTTTAATGCAAAGCCTTAATGTATCAGTGCTATTGCCGAATTTTTATACTTTATATGCTGCAAGAGCTGGCAACGGCTCTCACATCTTCAGTGTTCAATGCGTTCTAGTCTTCCATCTTCAAAACCTGAAATCATCCAGATATTTGCCAATACTTTCTGCAGATGTCTCAAAAAGTAAGGAAAAGCAAAGCTGTCTGAACTCAGTCTGTTAAGATGATTTTCATCTGAGGGAAATCTTGCTGTTGAGTAATCCATCACTTAGAAGTCACTTAGCCAGCACTCCCTGGTATCACTGGTGTATATGTACTATTTGAATACTGATACAACAGCTGCAGGCAGCTGTTTATAATTTCATGAAAGCTGCTCTCATTAGATCTTCAAGAGGCTGAGATAATACTTTTTTCATTATTTGTGCTCTTGGCACAGACTACAAGTATTCTTATATTGCCTTTTGCAGGGAAAAAAGTTCAAATAAATAAATCTTCAATACAAAATACACACAGTGCATTTGTGTCAATAGTGGAACATACAAGTAGGCAAGACATTTTGAAGAAGTACCTAATGTGAGGTGATTAAATTCCTATTTTCTATTGCATTTTTCAGAAATTATGAGAACGTTATCTAAAATATAACTGAAGTTATGTGAGTAGCAGCAGTAATTTATAGAATTTGGTATTGACTTATTTATGTCTGTCCTAGATGAAGTACTGTGTAATGTAGTAATTTTTTTTCTACATTTTATAGAAGGAGACTGTTCAGTATTACGTATTGATGAAGAATTTGCTGTATTAAATATGCAAATTGAACATAAGAAAGACATGTAACTGAATTAGCACTGAGAAGTCCTTGGTAATCTGTGACTTACTTGGAGAGAGCTTCAGAGAAATTTAGCGGTGCAGAGTTAGCAAAGCCATGAAAACTTCTGCCTATGAAAGCAAAAGTCTTTAACTTAAGTTTGATGAGAAAAGTATTAATAATTGTCGCCAAACTAGGCTAAAGTGGAATAGGAAACTTGCTGTGCTTTAGCAGTATTAATTATGGCCTCCTAGAATGCTTCATTATCAGCCAACTATGCGTGGCTTATAAATGCATTAGAGTTCTGAGACAGATCACTCATTGTTAAAATTGGCAGTTTAATCCCTTAAGGCAAACAGGGTGCAGAACCTTGAAGTGTGTGGTCCCTCAGTAACATCTCTCTTGTACTTCTACCTCTTTCCAGGTAATTTTGTTACAAACTATAAAGTATCCTATTGATTGAGCTCTGAAAGTTGTAAATGTGATTTATGAGCCATATTTGATTAAAAGTGTGGCTGCTCTGGGGGACACAGACATTTCTTCCCCCTTGGTCTAGCACTGTGTAAATCACTTAAATCCATTGCCTGAGAGAGTATGCCCTTATAAAAGACAAGTTAAAATGGAAAGTTGCATTGGAAAACCAGGTAGGAGAGATTTATTTTAACCAGAATGTTAGGCAAAATAATATGCATGGACATAGAACTAAAACACTGCAAACATTATTCACTGCTAGTTAAAGTAATATAGTTTTCCTGGCAATTCTGTAGCTATAGCAGTTTGAAGATAGTAAAGTAAAACTTTGCAGCAAGTTAAGTAGCTAAACTGTCACTCCTGGCATTGTCCTTTTAATTGTACTTTTATTTCATATACAGTGCTACGTATCCAGTTTTGCCTCAACAGGAAGGTATCTTTAACTCCTAAGAAAACATGTAGAATGTGAGAATAATAATTTTTTTTATCAGACAACACATTTTCCCAGCTTTCTAGAAGCAAGTATTTGACTTTTAATTTGTTTACATATGAAATAAGAGTTTACAGACTTCAGACTTGTATTGTGTTTAAGCTAGAACCAAATGAAAGTAGAGTGGAGATATGCAATATATGTTGGTGTCCTTACTACTAGTTAACACAAGAGAATTTGTGAGTGCCCACATGACTGATATCCAGTGAGGCTGTACTGTGTAATTTTAAATGAAAAATGTCTCTCTCTCTATCATCAGCCTATAAAATTGGCTAGGAGACCGTGCTTGCTTTACCAATTGATCAAACTAACCTTGCAATGTACTGCAACATTTCTCCTATATTAATCGTATTCCTAATGAGACTGATGTAGTGAGAAGAATATAAGTCTGCGTATTTCAGGATGTGAAGGGTTCAGGAAATTGATATTTAACAAGAGCTGAAAAAACATGTTTGAAAATGATTAGGTACCTTTCCCTAGTAGGCATCAACTTTTCATTTTTATTTTTTGTAACATAACACTGATATTAGTCGCATCTTTCTAAGACACGAGATGTAAATAGCTGTATTGATGTACCAAATAGAAAGTAACAGCTATGACGAAATTTTAAAATATGCGACAAATTATTTATGAAGCTTTAAGCATATATTCTTGTACATTATCCCCATAAAAATGCCTCTATCAGATCACTGATAGCTTTACCTACTTCTGACTTCAAAAGGTGCAAATCATCAGTGCTTCCTTCTTTTGGATCAAATGTGTAGTTTATCATAAAAATACTTAGCCTGAACTGCTGGATGGACAATATTTAGTCAAACACCAGTGCTAAGTTGCGGACCACACTTTCTTACTTACTTTGCTTGAATCTATGAACTTTCTAATATGACGAAAATGTACATTAAAATGGTTGTGTCACTCTTGGGCATGTTCTTTTGTTTTCCTCACAAAGTTCTGCATGCAAAATAGACTTGCGTAAAACCATACAATGAGTTCTCTTCCAACCCAAACCATTCTATGGTTTTACGCAAGTCTATTTTGCATGCAGAACTTTCTTTCAAGATCATCTAGTTCTAACACCCCTGTCACAGACACATTCTACTAGTCCCGGTTGCTCGGAGCTCCACCTAATCTGGCCTTGAACGCTTCCAGGGAGGGAGCATCCACAATTTCTCGGGGCAACCTGCTTCAGTGTCTCACCACCTTCACAGTGAAAAACTTTTTTCTAATGTATAATCTAAATATACTCTCTTGCAGTTTGAAACTATTACCTCTCGTCCTATCACTACATGCCCTTGTAAAAAGTCTCTCTCCATCTTTCTCATCAGAGGGGTCTAGAAAATAGCAACAATAATATTTTAAAAACCTTCTAGTTCTAATTAGTTCAGCTATAAAATGTGTGATTGCTAAAGATACACCTATGTTTCAGTCACGGTTAGCAACTACTGGGAGCAAGTCAGCTGTGGTTGCACTGAATGCAAGCTGCGATAACTTACTTTCAGGCATGACTATATACAAATATTAACTGTATTCAGTTACTTGAATTAAACCCTCTGTAGAAAGGTGTAATTCTGAAAGTGGGCTCTAGAGATTGGATAATTTTCTTCTCTTCTTAGCTCAAACCTACCAGAAGCTTTAACCAATGTCAAATTTCTCACCCCAGATTCAAAAAAGAAGAGAAGTCTCATGGAGTTAGTTTGCCAGGCTTGAATATCCACTGCTTTTTTGATATTTAGGATTGTGTTTGCCATATTAAGCTAAAAGCAAGCCTCCATTCATGCAAACAGAAGCCTGTAAGCCTGCCACTCTAATTAAAAAAATACTTAACCGAAGCTCTAGAAGGGCCCTCGATTTGCTTTATGGTTAATTAGCTTAATATTGGTACCTCACTGCTTGCTAGAAGATTTTGTCTCACATAACTGTATTTTCAATATAAATGTCTATATCTGAGGTAGACATCCTAGATTCCTTTAGTCAGTGAAGAGAAGCAGACATTTCTTTGTCATGCATTATCTCACTCATCTAAAACCGCTCAGAGGAATCAGGCTCTCAATATGCCAATTTCCACTCCCTGACTAGAAAGAGCATCAATAACTTATACTGGGTCAGGCAAACATGAGCTAATAAAGACAGGCAGCTAATGCTTCAGTTAGGCTAACAATCAAAGTCATCATTACATTTTTTTTTTTTTTTTAATTGTAAGCACCGGCTCTTTTTTTTTCTTTTTTTCTCATGACAATTAGTGATGCATTTTATGTTAGCTCTTATTAACAGGATTCAAGAGAAGAGCTACTTTTTGTGACAATGGCTTTAGTCTTCCAATATTTTCTGCTCCTCCAGCATATGTAAAGTACACTTCTCACTGAGTGATAGTTTGTATGGATTTTACTCCTACTGTTCATACACTGCCAAATGACAGATTTTAATTGATTAAGAATGTACATTGTGGTTTTGTGTATCCATCATACCTCAACAGAGCTACATAGGTACTTTTTCCACCATACTGAGCTCCAAGCCAGCTGCTGTCAATTATATGCCTGTTGGGTCACTGTCTTACCTGCTAATAAGAATATTCAGTAATTGATCTTCTGGATTATGCCCTTCCAATTTCACTGCAGCACCGAAACAGCAGTCTTGTTTGCTCTGGAGCCTCTCTAAGATCTTAGTGGCAATGACTTCACACAGCTCTGTGCAGAGCCAGTTTTCTGAAAACATCAGTGTCCATCAGAAATGGGCCAGCAGTTAGTACAGTTCGTTCTTTCTCTCCCTCGTGCTCTACCTGTGCATGCAGTGCAACTCCTGGCAGTAATACAATTTTAAAATCCTTAAAACTGAGGGATTTTTAGCAGTAACTGTCCTAGTATCATCTGACATACTTGCTTTCTTGCCGTCTTGGATATCCTTACCGTCTCTGGCCAGTGATAGGAAGGATTCATCAGCTGTATTGTACCCTAAAGGCATAGAAAAGTAAGAGGAAGTGTTTTTGATAAGAGTATTAAGACACTAAATGAATTCAGGAAATAAAAAATTGTTTAGTATTAAATCACCGCGAACTTATTTTTCATGGGCATTTTAACTCAAAAAAGTGGGAGTAAAGATTTCTTTACCTGTCCATCTATACATACTTTGTTTTCAAATCTGAAAACACAGAAACTGTAACAGTGAAGGACATTGAACACTACTTCAGGAGATGTTGGGCTTTGACTATTAAGAGCTAGACCAGAGTCTTCAGTGATGAAAATCTCTTCTGTTGAACAATCTGAGGGAAGATGTTTGTGAGACAACTGCACAGAAAATTATGGAAATTTGGATAATTATAGAAATGGATACAAGTTCGATTCAAAATTTAAAAAACAGGCTGAAACCCTGAAAATATCGAAATAAATTTTAAATAGTTGTTCCTTAAATAAACTGTATTCATTTAACAATAGATTATATTGCATACAGCTTGTGTCTGTGCAGTCCTTTAAAGCTGGAGTCAAGCTTGTATCATGTGCTTTTGGAGTCAACTGGATGCGAACCTGGTTTTACCCCAAAGCAGAAAATATGTCTTGATTTCACACTGTTCATTAATTTTGTTGAAAGCATACTTCACAACGAGCTCAATTTTGTTAAAATTTAGTATGATAAGAGCAGTATAAGCAATCACCTTGTAATTTGCAGTTAGTCCTCTCCTAGTAGTCTTTCATTGGGTACACTATAAACAATCAGTGTTTAAAACAGGATATAAAATTGTCTGAGACTGACCTGCCAATGTGGAGACTAAATGGACCCAGACACTGAAGCACTTTCAGTACAAATATATATTTAATGCTAACAAATGATGGGACAGACTGGGAGAGAAGCCAGGAGGATCAGGGTAAGGGCTCCTCACACAATGTCCCTGCCCCTTGATAGCAGCTACAGTGGCAGTGCTGGTGGCGGTGGAGGAGTGATACAGCGCAGAAGGTCAGGCAGATCAGGGCAGTGCTCCAGCCATGTGGGGTGGTCAGGGCCAGAGGCTGTCAGAGCCCTGAAGTGCTCCAACCGCCTCATGCAGAGTATCTACCAGCTTTCTCCCTCAGCTACCACGGCTCCTGTCAGTCATAAGAGCAGAGAAGCGCATACCTGATTCTGATTGACTCAAGTTCCTATGGTGCCTGGTGATTGGCTGCCACTGTGCAGGTGCTCCCCACTTGTTGCTCTGGAAGATTCCTCACATCCAGGTAAGTGCCACCACCAGCACTTAGTGACAGGGGAGTCACCTGAAGATCAACAAGGTTTAACCAGCCCTATGCCACAGTAAACAGAGAGTTGAACTCAAAGCCTGAAGCCAAGAACTGAATTTTGTTTATCAATCAGACAGTAGTGTGTTGTGTTTGAGCCTATTGGGACATTACTGAAAGTGCAAGTTTCTTAAATGCCTTAATGTTCGTGATTGATTAGTCTGCAAGAATATAAATGCTTGAATAGGAACACTGCTTTCCCCCTGTAACATCAAGGTAATTCTCATTTAAGAGGATTATTAGGCAATTGCCTGCTGTTTTATGGCACTGAAATGGTAAACTCATATAGAAGTGTTAATTGTTGTATTTCACTGGATTTTGTTTAGCTAGGATCTGCATATAATTCACATTGACATTACGCGGATTCTTTTAACACTAACAATAACAAACCAGGAAATTTGATTATGAGCCCTCATTTCATTGAGGCTGTAAGATCACCCTAAGGCAACAACAACAGCATTTTTTTATTATTATTACTTTAATCTGACACTCTGAATTCTGACTAGAAGCAGAGATACAGTAAAAAAAATTTTTTTCCCCAGATACTCTTTAAAGACTTGAGATATACAGAAGTGTTAAAAGGCAAAAAAGCTTGTGAACATGCCTCGGGGTCATGTAAAAGCGGCTCCTACACTTCTGATTGTTTGCTTAAACATTGAAGTTTTGAATTTATGGGAAAAATTTGGGACAACATACAAGTGCCTTATAACCACTTTATATAATCAGATTCTTAAGTGTCACCTAACTTTTAAAATCACTTTTCCCAGTTGTTCTGCCTTTTCTTTTTGTTGGCACACTAACCCAGGCTGCCAAACACAGCAGACACGGCGATGCAGCTGCTGCTGCATTTTCACTTCTTGGAAATTCTGAATAATTGCGAGTGCCAATCTTCACATGGTAGTAAATCCCAAACAAAAGAGAAGTCTTTCAACCCCTGTGGACCACTGTTCTCTTTCCAATGGTTTTGCCATTTTTCTCTCTGTGGGCATAGGAGACTCACACATCTTCTCTTCCTTTTTCATAGACAATATAGGTTTTTTCATTTTCATACTCAAAGCATGCTGCCATTATATATGGTCAATAGTAGTTGCAGTGTAATCATCTTGTGTTTGTTCTGAAAGATGATAATAAAGAGTAAATAGCTTGTGAGCAGCTCTTTATTGGGGCCACTCATAATTCGTATACTTCAGAACACAGTCTTTTTAAGGTGAAGGTAACCTAGTGGACCTAAGCCTTGCTTCAGCTCATCTTGCAGTCTGCCTTACTGGAGGCTCAATGCATTATTTCCTCAAGACAAGTTGCATGTTTCAGAAGTGCCACAGAGGACTGAACATATCAGAAGCAATTCTAGTAAACCTAGGTACCTGCAAAGTGAAAAAAACTATCTATCATTTTCTCCACAATAACATCCATTACTAACAATATCTCAGATTCTGGATATCCTAAACTCTTTGCTTAAGCTACTGTGCCTGTCACTGGACTTGATAACAAATATAGCTGCTACCTCAGCAATGTATCATCTATTGCAGGGCTTTTTCAGCATTTTGTCAGCAAATGACAGCATTTTCTAAGGTTTAAATAAAAAATAAAAAATAAATTGTCCATTAAGCGGATGTAGTATACTGAGTTTGTATTTGCATTTGGCTTTATGATCCCGCATTTCAAACTTATGGGCAACACCACCATGAAAGAAGTGGATAACAGAGATTGATAATTTAATCTCCTGACATATTTCATAAAGTTTCTGTGAAATTGCATCTTATTCACATGCCAAAGTTAGCTGTCAGGTGTCACTTCATAAATGAATGTAAGCCCTCAACAGCATTTCCAAATGACTTTCGTGTAAGGAGAACACAGACTATAATACTGCATGTTTGCAGAGAATTTTCACTCTATCTAGACAGATACATTTTAGAAAATATCCTGGGCAGTTGGGAATATATTGTTGAAGAATAAAATACAGTTCTGTCACTAATGAAAGGATCTCCAATGGAATATCTGGACATATCATGTTGTGTCATCACGTGGCTGAAAGACTTGCTACTTCTGACAAAATTGCAGCTTGGTCTTTAAAGACACGGGCCCATCGAATGATCATTAGGCATAGGCAATTAATTAGCTTGGACACTTTCAGGAATGTGATACAGTCATCTTTTTTAATGTCCTCTCACCAAATGCACTTTGTTTATTTTGATGATACAAAACTTGGCACACTCCTGCTTTGGTCACTGTGTAGTTAAATTTGTTTGTCAGAGTTTCTATTAAGAAGCCCTTCTGCAGCCTTTTATCAGCAGTAGAATATGTAAACACAGCCACTCAGGAAGGAAACTGCCTGTTATCTCCCAGTAAATGATGAACTTCAAAATATGCTGTAGCTGTATTTTGTGATGTGCCTTCTGTTCCCACTACCTAGTCGTGAAAACTTTGCAGAGAAGGAACTGCCCCAACTGCTATTAAATAAAACAGTCTCTGGAAAGAATGCTTTAAAACTCTCTTGAACAAGATGAAAATAGTGTCATGCATAGCACATTTCAAGACCCACCGGCTGTCATAAGGCACTTCAGTGTTTGTCATCACTTGCATATATTTCATATATAAATTTCTAAATTATTTTCATTATTTGTGTATCTTATGATATTCTAATGAACCACTTATAAACTGATAAAACTAACCACTTATGAAGTATCCATTAAATATGTCCTTTAAATAAGTGACAGTATCAGTTGTTGTCTTTGGCTTTTGCATATGATTTTATACTATTTCTACTTGTTTTAATTGTTCTGTATCATCAGTTCTGCCTGATAATATAATTTTTATTTATTTGGGACGATAAAGTATATTTTATCTATTGCAATGATGAACACTTCAGAAAAGCAGACTTAGTGTCAACACAGCTTCCACCACTTGCATACTTCGGTGTTAGGTTGCATTCAGAGGATATATCCATAATTACAAGACTAATGATGCAGTAATATATACTCTGCTTCAGGAGTAAAAGCAGGTCTTGTTATGTGGATAGGAATGAAGGTCACCTCTTTATAACCAGTTGATTTTGCTGACCCAATGTAAATTAATACAACAGTCACATAAGATGACACAAACATCTTGGTCAAACAAGCAGAAAAACTAAAGGGAATATCTATTAAGAATGCTGTAGCAGAGTCAAAAATGTGCCTTCACTAGCCTTTAGCAGTGTCTGTCTGCAAGCTAAATGGCTAATTCCAGTCCTAACAGCTACTTCTTTGGCACCATCGTATCCTTATGTGAACAGAAATATGGACTTCACTGTTTATTATAAAATTACAGTACTTAGTGGATTTCTTTAAAAATGAAAAGAAATTGTGAAGATATTTCAGAAACAGAACATTCCATAGAAGTTATTTATCCTTTACAATGACAGGCTGGTTTTTAGGATTGAAGCGTTTCATTCAACAAAACTCTTAAGATCTCTGTTTCTTATCTCCAAATAAGCAGCATGCTTATAGCAGGTACACCATCAGTGCTACCATCCCCACTCAATCACTGTCAATAATATTTAAAGCATCTATCTCTAGGACATGACAAATCTGCCTCCAAGATAAACAATGAGTTTAAAATTATTCATGGTAAAACCTGTTATGGCATGGTACTGACATTGAATCAGAAATGAAATAACACCACCAAGTCTTTTTATGTAGATCATCAAAAGTTCAGTCTCACAGTAATGTCCCCTCCTCTGTAGAAATGCCTCAGTGCCACATTTTACATAGCTAACTGAGTGCAGAAACAACTTGAGATAGGTCACCTCTTTGTGCTGCGAGTCCAAGGTAACCCAAGTTCTACCTCACAGAATCACAGAAACATGGAATTTCTTTGGTTGGAAGACATCTTTAAGATCATCAAGTCCAACCATTAACCCAGCACTTCCAGGTCATCACTAAGTGTTACTAAATAGCACATCTATGTATCTTTTAAACACCTCCAGGGATGGTGACTCCACCACTTCCACAGGCAGCCTGTTCCAGTGCTTGAAAACCCTTTCAGTGAAGAAATTTTTCATAATGTCCAACCTAAACCTTCCCTGGTGCAACTTGAGGCCATTTCCTCTTGGCCTATCACTTATTAGTCAGGAGAAGAGACTGACTCCCACCTCACTATAACCTCCTTTCAGGTAGTTGTAGAGGGTGGTAAGGTCTCCCCTGACCTCCTTTTCTTCAGGCTAAACAACCCCAGTTCCCTCAGCAGCTCCTCATAGGACTTGCGCTCTAACCTTCAGGTCCAGCTTTTCATCCACCAGTACCCCCAAAGTCATTCTCCACAGTGCTGCTCTCAATCCCATCATCCCTCAGCCTGTATTGATAATGCGAATTGCCCCAACCCAGGTGCAGGACTGTGCACTTGGCCTTGTTGAACCTCATGATGCGCCACTGATATCATGATACAATATCTAGCCTTGCTCTATGTGTAGTAGATCTAAAGAAATAGAAAGTTTCTGTTGCAAACTATTACAACCAAGTTCAGTGGTCATTTTACATCAATATTCAATGTTGTACCTATAAAGGCTTGAGCTCCATATCAGCTTTTTCATAACTATGACAAAAACTTTCTCACACAAGGTGATGTTGCTAAAAATTCTCTATGAAACACAAAATCATAAACAAAAAGTGTTGCAATTTGCTCCTGTTATTTTATTCAACAGTACCATTTTGATTATCTGAAATACAGCCCCCACAACCTCTTTTCATACTTCATAAATTATTTTTGTATGAAAAATTCTGAACAAGATCATGCCAATATACCATATGCAAGAGAAAAGTATAACTCTCAAAAATGTGAGTTTAGCAATGGCAGTCATTTTAGTATACTAATATATAATATAACCTAATGCAGACTGCATGGGTTAAATACTAACACAAAACAAAAATCATAGAAGTTTCTGCCAAGTGTATTGGGGGTTTATTATTATTGTGGGGTAATTAAGCTATCGAGCGTGTTCTGGTCCTTTAGAATGTGTTCTCCCCATGACTGGCCCAAGGCAGTACTCATTTCATGATTTGTGTAAGAGCTAACAAGATTTTAAAACTGTGAAGTGTTCTGTTTTCTAAAAAGCTGCATGATTATTTAGCTTTTGGAAGCACAAAGCATGAAGCAAAAGGCTTATTTTTAGATATTTTTCAGTGGCTTGGTAAAGTGTGAGTCTGCTGCGTAATTTTTCACCTAATTTAGAATATAGTTGTAATCCATGGTGATAAAAATTGATTCTGTAATGCTCTCATTTGTAAAATGATTTAAACTAACATGTTTTACTGTGCAGTGAAACCTGCTGAAAGGATTCACAATTCACATGATCAGAAGATCTTATCTGAGAGCATGGTAATGAGCAGCTGAAGAACAGTAACATTTTAAGCTCCTACATCTAGTTCATAAATGAACATGAGTATAGTGTCAGCATTTGCAGAATTTCCAAAACTGTAGCTCATTTAGAGAAAGATTTTCCTGCTTTCATTTTCAAATTAGCAAGTTCTTCTTGCTCTCTGTTTTATGCCCTCTGATGTCCTTTTTCAGATAAGCTAGTTAAAGTTCAATTCTTTCATTAGATAGTTGTATTTATGAGAATAATTTAAAAAACTCTGATGAATTGAGGCATTAATTAAATTTACTTTTACAGATACAGAGACAAGGGGCAGATGCATCTTTATGAATATGAGTATTTTGAACAGAAATTTCTCCCATGACACCAGAATGCACACTGTGTGGAGAACTAATTGAGGGCTCAGAACTTCTTGAGCTCTCTCTGTAAGTTTATGTGGTAGAAACTAGTTTCTTAACAGAAGATACTCTTTTTTATTCCTTTTGACGTTGGGAATGGTAGTTACATTTTTTCATACCTATATACTCTTTAGTCATCACAACTTCTTTATTTGTAATCTGCAATAGCAGAATCAGTTACTTTCATTATTCACAGCAAATGTGGTGATACCTATAATAGGTTTTCTTAGTTTTCAGATTCCGAAGATAAATATGAAGTTCTTCAGGGAAAAAAAAAACAACTAAAAATCAGTTCTGGAACTAATTTATTGGAGTGTAATGCAGAACTTCTAGCAGAATGTACAAATAATTTTTTCATGGAATTCACATTTTCCCAAAACTTTTCGGTTTTCTCTTTTTTAAGGCACTCTATGTTCTGAGGGGAAGAAACCTTCATCCTGGTTGAAATTATTGGGGATTCTTCTGCTTATGTTGTTCACATAGTGTAGTTAAGCAGTGGGGCTTTTTTTGTAGGATATTGTGGATACTAAGAGTTACTTGGGTTCAGAAAGCAGTGTGTATAAATTCATGAGATAAAGATTCATTAAAAGATGTTAAATACAAAGAAAAAATCTTTAGCTCATATAGTCTATGAGTTGCAAATTGTTGGGGGCTGGGAGAGTGTGTGTCAGAAACAGCACTACATACTTGCCATGTTTCTGTCCTCTTGTGCAACATCCTCTCTTAACCCCTATCATAAAGAGAATCTTGGGCTAGGCTGTGTTTGGAATATCTGTTCTTATGACACCAGGATTTTACTTGTATAACAGCTCAGCTCATATTCAAGTTTCATCTGTGTGCTTGTCTATTTCTAGCAGCGAAAATGAACAGGGTGGTTGTGAGAGCCTCTTTGTGTGTGTGTCTGCCCCAGATGCAAGTACTAGTTGGAGGGGTCAGCACTTGAGAACAGACTTGCCACCTTGACATTTCTGACCCCAGATCTCTCATATCTTAAAATACAATATCTCAGATCCCTCCTTCATATTTCCCCACTTAGAAATCTCTTTTCTGATGTTTCTTTTAGTAGAGCTTTAATCCATGACCTGCACCAACTGCAGCTCTGGTCCCTTCCCAGCCCTGCTAGGAAAACAGGATTGATGCTTTATTTTGCTGATCCATCAGGACTTTGTTTTTTGTCTCCTTGATACATAAACATAGGCAAAGAAGAATCAACAGGTTTTGGCTCCAGATACCTCTTTACGCAAATGCATGAATCTAACTAAAGAGCAGATAGTTAGTTTTTACAACAGTAGTATCAGTTCTGTTGCCACACTTTCTGTGCCATGGCAGAGTTGTATGCCATAGCAGATATACTCGTATATTGCCAAAGAATAAAAAAGGAAGTTACACAGTTCTTAATACAAATGAAAATTTCCCCTATATTAAGAAGCAAATAAGTCAGCTTGTAAGAGTTAGATGGTTGGGAAAGGTATCATTTTCATGTTATTAATTTCTCTCTCCTTTTCCTCTTCTACAATGAAAAATTTTTAAACAAGTCTAACAAAGTCAACATTGTAACTTAGCAAGACTACTGCTGTCTGCTCTTAAGAATGCCAACATGATTTAAAAATTCATTTCATGTTTGGGTATAATTCTGAAAATGGTTTGCTGCTGAAATAATGGCTTTATTTCACTCAATTTCTTGTTTAAAATCAATATGAAGCTTCTTTCGAAACAGTTGCTGCTCAGGAACAAAGGAAAACACATTAATGAGGTTTTAAAGATCTGTTGTTTATTTGCATGCTGTGCAGAAAAGAAAAAAAAAACCACGAGTTTATTCAGCTGGTCCAAGATACAAAATTAGTATAAGTAAAATTAACTATGTATGTTTATGATAATTTATATCATTAATGACAGCTGCCCACACTTTACAGTAGTAGTCACTATCATATGTAGCCTTACAGACTCTTTATTTTGGCTTTATACTGCTGTATCTGACATCAATAACCAATGCAGAAAAACAAGCCAAATGGAAAATTTCAATTTTTATAAGCATGCATTAAAATAAATGTGAATTTAAACCAGTCTAAACAAGACTGCTCAATGTCACTTTTCAAGATGACAGCTATTAGTTATTTCGTGTCTTCTCATCCAAGTTATAAGCTGAAAGTGGTATACTAATAATGTTTTTCTCTATTTGTTTTTTAATTTGTGGGAGGTTATTTGACTTGAGGAAAGCGTATAGAAGATTTTTTTTGAATGAGAGATTGTATTCGTGTGTGTGCGCATGTGTGTGTGTGTATGTGTGTGCGTATGTGTGTGTGTGTGTGTGTGTGTGTTAAAAATCTAGAAGTAACAGTTGACAGTCCGAAACTAATTAAAGTGATTGAGTAGATAATTTAGATTAAATCTGCCTTGGATCATTTACCTGCAGTTCATCTGTTGTGATACTTTTTAGTAGCTTTTTTACCAAATGGACAAAGTGAAAACCCAGAAAAGCAATTACAATTTCCAATTTGAAATACACATGCACTGAAACTGTTAGAAAGAAAATATCTGAGGTGTGACTCAGCGTAAAGCATGGTTCAAAGAGGGAAAATGAGACAGCACTAAAACGCAGAATGTACCTTTGTTAATAATTAGATACCACAAGGTAAAAGGGCAGGTGTTCCTTATACTGGGTCATGATCTTGTGAATATATTTTGGTTTTATCTCCTTTTCAGTGTATTTTGATATTGTATTTCTTTCAAATTTCTTTCAAAGCACTGCTACTGCTCTAACCTGTATCTGAGCTTTGCTGCATGATAGTTCATTTCAGCCTTGTTTTTTTCCTCCCAGCATTCATTTTTTATCTATGATTTGAAAAAGAAGTAATTTGTCTGATGATAATGAATATTTATAGCCAAGCAGATATTAGCAAGGCAGATGGGAAACATATACTTAAAAGTATCAGGAAATGTGATTTCAGTATTTTTTTCCTTCACTGCTTTCCCATGTTATTTATCATGTACTAGAGAACCATAATATCATGTGGTGTTAATGGCAGAGCTGTGACATTGGTGTAAGGTAGTTTTACAATTGCAGGTGCTCATCAAACTGGGAAAAATTTATAGAAAATTAATACTACAGTAGTTCAAGTGGTTCTCAGAATGAAACTTAACTCAGCACTGCCAATGAATTAAATAAAATTTCACACCCTGAAGAACCATGTCATATTAAAAAGGAATTGTCAATAACTGTGTTTTGTTGTATAAAAGCACATCCTGTGAGAGGCTCTGCTCTACACAGGTCAGGCCCATAGTCTCTGGAGGCAAAGAAATAAAGGGGTTACTTGAGTTATGTTTGTGAACCAAATCCCGAATACAGTAAATTCATTGTGCAATCTCTACTTACTCTTCTTGGGTTGAGCCAGTGTTGCAGTTAAAATGGTGTCATTTGTTTTTGCAATGACTCCTAGAGGTATTATTTATCTCCTCTACATCTCCTTTTCTATCCTCTGCATTGCATTTGGCCAAGCCTGACATTCTGAAATGATCTTTCAGAGTTTGCTGGAAATAAAAACAGTTGATACACAAACAGGCTTGTCAAAGAAGGAGAGAGCTTTTCTAATATAGCAATTATTGTTCTGAATTCTGCTACTTCAGACACTCCAGAACATTTTCAAAAATTCTTGCAGTTGCCAATCAATGAGTATCTTGCTATATTTATTTTGAAAATTCTATGTTTAGTCTTAGGACTCTAGGCGGATATATAATACCCAGCTATTACTTCCAGTATCCAAGGCTGAGCAAGAAATTTCACCCGCTTTTCAGGGTTATTAATAGTTGGTTTCTAAAAATTATAACAAACTGTATTACAATGCTTTCCAGATGTCCTGTAATTATTTTTCTAGAACAGTGTAGTGATTTAAGCCCAGTAGGCAGCTCAGCCCCACACAGCAACTTACTTCCTCCCTCCCAATCAGATGGGAACGAGAATCACAGAATCACAGAATGTTAGGGATTAGAAGGGACCTCTGGAGATCTAGTCCAAGCCCCTGCTAAAGCAGGGTCACCCAAAGCAGGTTGCACAGAATCATGTCCAGGTGGGTTTTTAATATCTCCAGAGGACACTCCACATCCTCTCTGGAGAGCCTGTTCCAGTGCTCTGTCATTCTCAAAGTAAAGAAGTTTTTCCTTATGTTCAGGTGGAACTTCCTGTGTTCCAGTTTGTGCCCATTGCCCCTTGTCCTATCACTGGGCACCACTGAAAAGTCTGGCCCCATCCTCTTGACACCTACCCGTTAGATACTTATAAGCACTGATAAGATCCCCTCTCTTCTCTTCTCCAGACTAAACAGACACAGATATTTCAGCCTTTTCTCATAAGAGAGATGCTCCAGTCCTCTAATTATCTTTCTGGCCCTCGGCTGGAGAGTCTCCAGCAGTTCCCTGCCTCTCTTGAACTGGGGAGCCCAGAACTGGACACTATATGCCAGATGTGGCCTCACTAGGGCAGAGTGGAGCGGGAGAAGAAGGTTCCTCGACCTGCTGGCCACGCTCATCTGAATGCACCCCAGGATACCATTTGGCCTTGTTGGGCACAAGGGCAGGTTGCTGGCTCATGACTAACTTGTTATCCATCAGAACAAACAGGTCCTCCCCTACAGAGCTGCTTTCCAGCAGGTCAGCCCCTAATCTGTACTGGTGCACGGGATTATTCCTCCCTAGGTGCCGGACCCTACTCTTGTCCTTGCTGAACTTCACTCGGTTCCTGTCTGCCCAAGTCTCCAGCCTGTCCAGGTCTTGCTGAATGGCAGCACAGCCTTCTGGAGTGTCAGCCACTGCACACAATCTGGAAGGTTAAAAGTGAGAAAGACTATTTTCATCAGAAGCCCAAAACACGGCACATAGAGCTACTGTGAAAAAAAACTACCTCTATTCCAGCCAAAACCAGTACAGTCATGCCATTGAAATTTACTGTGGAACATCAGAGTTTTAAAACGGAAAGAATTATAAATAGTGACAACAACAGAAGTACTGAACTTCATGAGGTAGCTCTTGAAATTCTAATTATCATGGCAAAACTGTGGCACATTGAACAATTCTAGATTATTGGTTAATTTTAGCTACATAAAAGCAAATTTAAGAGTTCTCGTATTTGTATAGTATCCTCCAATGTGTTATGTAACAATTTAGTTAGTGCAAAATGCTGGATAATCTATTGTTTAATATGTATCAGACATAGAACAGTGATAAATGGAACAAAGGAGAAAATAGCAATCCCTACAAGTTGGGTTATTTCACTATCAATACATCAGACTGTAGGCTTCTTTTGCTACATGCCAATAATACATTACAAAGTTAGAGTCAGAAGTATTTGAGTTTTGAACCTGTTCTGCAAATTAACTGCTGTTACAGGATAGACATGAGTTGTTTTGACTAAAACAGATGCTGCCCAGCTCTGTTGGATGTAGTAAGTGCATTAGAGCTAAACTAAGGTAAAAAATAGAAATACACCAGCTGAAAAGCTGAAAGCACTTTCCGTTTTCCATTGGTGAGGGTGGCAGACTTTCTAGCTCTGATAGTTTGGAATCTCTGAAACCACGTAATCCTGATAATCATCTTGCCTTATGCATTCCTGTCTGCCTTAGTACAGTTTTGATGTTAACAGCTGCTCATTGGAAAACTGTTAAAGCTAAATCTAAAATTGATATCAGACATTAGGTGAAGTATTAATCTCTAAATCTTGGATTTGACGAGAATATGTGTTTTGAAATCATGATGGATGGAGGGAAGAGAAGATAATCAGAAATGCTTACTTTTGAAAGGAAGGCATTAGTTAATTTATCTTTTCTTATTCTGATACTGGGTCAAATTGAAGCTTAAATAATTTCACAAAATGTAATGAAAACATAGTATTTATCTCTCAGATGTGTTGGCCTCTCCAATCTGAGAAATTGCTCACTTATTGATTTCCCAGCTTTGTGTGTAACAGTGAAGTAATATTACAATGGAATAGAAGAGTGGATTTCACTGTTTCAGCTGTTTCAGCCTTATAGAAATAAATATCTAACATAATAATAGGGTTTGTTTACCAAGTTGTCTATATTTTATTAAAAAGAAGAAAAACAGCCTAACTGTAACAGCAACATCAGCAGCTTCATTTTGAAATGACCTTTCAGAGTTTGCTGGGAGAAAAGAACAACTGATGTACAAACATTAGACCTCTAATTGAGATGTAATAAATGGCATAAGATTATCATTTGTGGCTTGCCAAGGAAGATGGATGAATTGGTGGACATACAAATGTCAAGCACAATATAAAGTTACTTGTCCTGAGACCGTGTTCTTGTGTGCCACAGTTTTGTTTGTACAAAGCATTGATCCAAATCAGAAAGAGAGCGAAAACAACTCTCTTGCTGAGTCCAGGCTCTGTAGTTTTCAACAGCTTTAAGCAGAGAATTGTTCCACTCACCTGTAACCAGGAATTAATTCTCCAAGACCTTGAATGGATGTGGATTCTTGATATGTTATCCTGATACAGATCTGTTCTTCTGAACTACAGTTCCATAGGGTCATATGAAATTAAGAGTAAGTTTGTACAACATGACTTGTACTTCTACCACAGCTCCTTGGCTGTGATCTAAGCAGTTCACTCAAGTGAAACAATTTTTTTTTTCTTCTTTTACTATTCAGGCTTCTAGAGATGGATTCCATCTGCCTTTTATACCAATTAGAGAAAAATAGTTCTCTTCTGGGCTGGGTTTTCTTCCCAGTATCTTCATCAGTTTTCTTTTCCTGGATCAAGTCTACAAAGTGTTGCTGGGCTCAAAATACCTTGCAGTGATTATAATGTCATTTTTCTTATGTTTTTTTCTTATGTTACTTGCTACTAAATTTTAAGATTGTCTTTGAAGATGTCCCATAGGACACAAATGCATCAGGTTGACAAAACCTCCCTGGATATCCTTGAGCAGTTGCTGTTCATGAAGATTTTCTAGTGAAATAAGCAATGCTTATAAGGAGGTGCTAAAACATATCTGTCTAAATACGGAAAGTAAGTGAATATATTGTATACAAATTCATATGATTTCATTCTGTCTTTAACACTGGAATTTACCTGACGGGTTTACGCCTGTATTTCCAATCTAAACTTTTGGCCTGAAGATTTCCCTTTTAAGACAACTATGAAAAATATGTAGATGTTTTCAGATATCTTCTCCTGGTTGTTGGAAGCAGCATATAAAAAAATGTGCGGTGACACAAACTAATAAATAATGCTGAATAGCATAACAAATACAATCATAAAAGGTAGTGTTTGCACAATGTGTTTCATCAGAAGTGTTTAAGCTTTGCTTGGGAAATGGGTTTTACAGCTCTGAAAAAAAAATCAGGAGTTCAATTTTTTCTTTTAATTTTGATTTGGAACATTAAAAATAAAATTTGATGCTTACTGAGACTTAGTATTTTGAGATTACTACCATTAGAAAATCAACATGGCTTTTCTAAACTCGAGCCAGCTTGTTCTTCAGTCTTAGAGAAATTCAACAGTCTCCAGTCTGTAATCTGGAAAACTCTGGATGATCTGAGGAGTGTCCTGAAGTGTAGGATTTTCTTCCACCAAGCTACACACCAGGGGATCTGAAGATTTCTAAATCCTAAGTGAGGAAGTGGGAACTCTGACATAGTTGACAGTACAGAATCCCATAGTGATCTTTAATGGAGTTAAATCCAGTTGGCAGCCGGTCACAAGTGGAGTTCCCCAGGGCTCAGTGTTGGGGCCTGTTTTCTTTAACATCTTTCTCATCAATCTGGATGAGGGGACCAAGGGCACCCTCAGTAAATTTGCAGATGACACCAAGTTAGGCAGGTGTGTCGATCTGCTTGAAGGTAGGGAGGCTCTACAGAGAGTTCTGGAAAGGCTGGATTGATGAGCCAAGGCCAACGGTATGAGGCTCAACAAGGCTGAGTCCTGGGTCCTGCACTTGGGTCACAACAACTGCCTGCAATGCTAAAGGCTTGGGAAAGAGTGGCTGGAAAGCTGCCCAGCGGAAAAGGACCTGGGAGTGCTAGCTGATGGCCAACTGAATAGGAGCCAGCAGTGTGCCCAGGTGTCCAAGAAGGCCAATGGCATCCTGGCTTGTATCAGAAATAATGTGGCCAGCAGGATGAGGGAAGTGATTGTCCTGCTGTACTTGGCATTGATGAGGCCACATCTTGAATATTGTGTCCGGTTTTGGACATTAAGGTGTTGGAGCATGTCCAAAGAAGGGCAACAAAGCTGATGATGAGTCTAGAGCACAAGTCCTATGAGTAGCAGCTGAGGGAACTGGGGTTTTTCAGCCTGGAGAAAAGAAGGTTGAGGGGAGACCTTATCACACTCTACAGCTACCTGAAAGGAGGTTGTAGTCAAGTGGGCGTCAGTCTCCTGACTAACAAGTGATAAGACAAGAGGAAATGGCCTCAAGTTGCACCAGGGAAGGTTTAGGTTGGGTATTAGGAAAAATTTCTTCACTAGAAGGGTTGTAAAGTACTGGAACAGGCTACCTGTGGAAGTGGTGGAGTCACCATCCCTGGAGGTGTTTAAAAGATGTGTGGATGTGCTTATAGTGATTTAGTGGTGACCTGTCAGTACAGGGTGAACAGGATAATCTAAAATGTCTCCTCTAACCAAAATGATCCAGTTGATCTGTTTGCATGACCATAGCAGCACCAAGTCTTGAGAGAAGTGTTATTTATTCAGAGATGTAGAAGTGAGTTGAAATCAACCTAATTTGGAAAAATTGTATTGAAACTTCTCTGTTAAATATATCATTTGTATTTCACTATTTGTTGATACCTTTAAACAGTTTCAGGTCTTTTGCTATTCTTTGTACAGTGCAGTCTCCAAGGAGATCTACCTTAGTGTGCAGGTAGACAGAATAGGAATTCATAACGTGAGAACACAGTGGAGCTCAGTGGCTTACAAACTGTGAGTCCCCTTTGCTTCCACGGCAGTGCCTTGCTTTTGTATTTAGACAGACCAGCTTCCAGTAGCCCAAGTGCAGCTACTTTCTGAACTGAGAAAAAAGAAAACATACTGAAGCATTAATATTTTAGGGACTTGTTGCCCTGGTTCACTGAGAAACTACCTAGCATGGACATGTTTTATGCTTTTATTGCCACATGACCTTCATACATCTTCTGGTTTGTGTTCCTTGAATCAGGGAGCATCAAACAATTTTTTAATAGTTCCTGTAATTTTTTCATAATCAAACTACATATACTTGAGATCTTCTGGTGCTTACATAAGATGCTTAGAAATTGCCTTTTATGTTGTGTTGAGGTTCAGAGATTACTTTGTCCCTGACACATATTGCTGTATTTATTCTGTTGCTTGAAAGAAAAGATAATTTTGCCCCCAGGATCCTTGGTAGAAATATTCATGTATATAAGGAAAGTGTTGGCAAAACCTTGGCAAATGCCAGAAAAATGTCATTTGCTTTCCAGCATTTGTGTCATTTTACTTAGTGTATTTTCCAAACTGTATTCTGGTAGCATAGTCTGGCCACTGGGGCTTGCGTTATTAGCAAGGAGAAGTTTTGCTTATCTTGAAACTAATGTGTTTGAATTCTGCAGTAAGGCTAGGGATAAAAAGAAATTTGTCTACATGTACTTTTCCACATATATGACAAAATTATCTGTTTTCACTGACCAGCTTCCTATTCATTTAACTATGTATATTTGTAAACTAATGTTGTAAATTAAATCAACAACCCTTTTGAGTAGACTTACTTACACCAATACAAAAGGTTTTACAGGGGTGCTAAAATCTATTTTTGTTAAACAAAAGGGAAATTGTGGGAGGTGATTTTTCTTCAGCAAAATCAATAGGCATATGGTATTTTGCAGTAACTGGAAAACTGTACCAGAAATAGTTCTGAAATAAGAACTTTTAGTCTAGAGTAACCACTTGGCAGGTTCCCAAGAAAGCCACAACCTAGAGCTGAAATACTGTTTTCCATTTCTTTCAGGGAGAACACCAAAACATGAAAGAACTATTTGTCTGCAGTCATCCTGCATAGACCAAAAAACACTAGATTAGAACAAAGTAACTCTTTGTATAGATGGAAGTCAGATCTGCATTGCAAAGAATTTAAAAAGGTTGAAGGGTTAAAAGGTTGTTATGGGTTGAAAATAGATCTATTCAACAAGGATGGATTCCTAGGTTACAGCATCAAAATAGGGAGGCAGAAAACGACACTGGTTTATGAATCTTCAAAGGGAAGAGTAAATACATTGAAATGCCTGGTTTCCTCATCCCTGCTCTGATGTTAACTGATGATTACTCTACCTCACTTTGTTAGTAATTTTAGCCCTTAAGTAGTATTCTTGGATTGTTATTTGTTGATATTTCCTTTTTCAAATTCAAGTTAGCCACAATTCCCAAAAGAAGGCATGACTTGTAATATAATTAGGAGATGAAGAAATTACTTTCATACTCTTATTCTGTGGCTATTATGGTTCATCTTAAAACGTCACATTTTGAGAGAGTGGAAGCTACCAATATTTATGTTCACATTGTTTCTAACTTTGCTCATTCTCACCTGCAGACACTGTCACTAGCTAATCTCAGGCTCTTATTATACACAGCAAAGCAGTCTTTTTCTTCAGAATAAGATTATAACTCTATGATTTTAATCCAAAGGCCTTGAAACATCCCTATACCCACTCCAAGCCCCAGAGAAAACTGTAAGATTCTATCTTAAACAAATTACAACATTTCAACCAATCTACTGGCTCGCTGAAATTAAGTAGAATCAAGTAAATATATTCATTCCAGCCTTATGAAGCTTACACTCTCAGATTCAAAAAGTTAGAACTTCTTGATGAACTTGCTGTTCATGTTTTTAAGTATTCTTTTACCAAAATATAGCATTTTTATAATTCTATTGCAGCTTTGTGGATTTTATTGTCCCAATTCATTTTGTAAATGGGAGCCTAAGTTATGAAATTGCCTTTGAAATCCAACCTTCCACTGAATACCACATACTCACTTTTGTTGCATTATGACCTGTATCATTTTCTTATATTTTGTTAGTATGATGTTGCTCTTAAGGTTTTTCAGGGGTTTTTTTCTCCTCTTTTTTGTGTTCCACTTCTCATGTTGGACAATATCCTGTCCATTTATTTGCAGACACATGACATACCCTGAAAAGTATTTTCTAACAAGAAAATTTAACAAGCTTTCTGGAGAAACACTGAATTTATTAACCACAAACTATTATGTATCAAAGTAAAGAAAGGCATGAAAACCAGAAGGTGATTATATTTCTATAAATGTGGTTCAGAGACCTTGCAAAGTCCCAGGAAGCAGACTGAAATGAATTTTAAAATAGTCATCTAAAAAGGTCAAATCAATATTTTCTACATTAAAAGCTGTCTATGTTTAGCCTGTATCCAGGGCTAAACTATAGCGGCTGCCCTATCACCCAATGACCCCTATCCAACAGGGAAGGGAGACAGGGAAAAGGAGAGCACATCCATTCATTGAAATGAAAAAAGATTTAAGGAAACAACAGAACTAACACCAATGCCAATATAACACATGCAAAATTATACTCAGCCCAGCAAATGTATGGCAGTCATGATAAAAGTCCTCAGGATCAGAATGGCAAGTAAGTCCCTTCAAGGATGGAGAGAAGCAGGATCAGGAAAAGACCCAAGCAGGAGGGCTTCCTGTCCTTCCCCCTTTATAATGAGCATGACGTTTATGGTCTGGGATACACCTGTGAGCCATCTTGGGTCAGCTGCCCTGGGTGACTCAAAACTGCTAATGGCCTGCAGACCATGGCCAGCCTATAATTCTGTCCCAGCAAAACCAGGATAAAAGCATTGGTAGAAGGATGTCACCTGATCAGGGGCTGATTAACCATTTGACACCCTACCAAATTAATTTCTCCATTTTATGCAATATTTGTTAAAAGATTGGGAGATCATTCATAAATAGCTCAAATGAACTTTGTAAGTGTATTGCCAAATCTTTCACAGAAAGATAAACTTCCTGGTTTCATAGGAATGGAGTAGTAATATCCCTGGAACATTATTTTCTCATTTTTCTTCCCAGATTTATGCAGGAGTGCCTTTTACAGGAAAGGTACTCATAGCTAGAAAATGAGAAATTTCAGGAACTACTTTAAACCTGTGAAAACAAGATCAGAATAGAATTCAGATTAGATTTATACAATCCTGTAGATTACGCATCTATACGTCTAAATAATAACAGGAAAAACTAATCAAAATCTCCTGGGAAAGTAATAAAAATTTGGTGCATACACAATGTAGCAATACATAATCTGTATTATTTATATGAGCTCATTAAATTTAGTGTGCTTAAAACTACAACTTGCATTTCACATATAATATTGATCATCTATTATCTGATGCCAACGATACAACAAATCAGTCTGCAGTGTTATCCAGATGGAAGATTGTTCTTCAACTGACTAAATAGGACGCATACTGAAAAAGTCTGAATATTTGTCAAAATTAAACTTTTATAACCAATTACTCGTCAAGTATTTCTCTGATCTTTTGGGACAGGAATGTTAGTTTATGTGTTCAAGCATTATTGCAGAGAATAAATTAATTAAACTTATCTGGTAGAAATAAAATTAAAGTGACTGAAAATAAATTAATACCTCAAAAAACAAAAAGATGGACTTAGAATTTAGATAAACATCAGAATTACAAATACACAAACAAAATATGTACGTGTTTATCTGAGACTCATTGCAAAACAGCAGAAAACAAAACTACTGGGTCACATTAGTTTGTGTAAACAAACAGTTCTTATGAACAATGAGTAAAATATGATCTCTAGTACATCGACATGTTACAGAAAGTCAGAGTTTCCAAGTGTATTCCAACAGCTGCCTTTTTTCCCACTGAAAACAAATACTTTATTTCATTCGCTCCTTTTACCAGTTCATTAGACTTTAATCAAAAATGTGAAAGCTAACATTCAAGTAGACCTTCCGGGATACTTTACAGAACAAACATATTATTGAGTGACTTCAAAAGATTTTTACAAGTCCTTGCTTCATTAAAATTTGCCATAATAAGTGTCACAGTGACCTTAAAAGCGACCAGTTTTTCAACATCAACTATAGTAGTGTATTATGACAACTCCGGTGTAAATTATAGTTTGATATTCAAAGTCTAGCTTAGATTTTTTTTCTGTAATTTTGAGAGATTGAAAAATATAAATGGAGATATAGAGGACCTTCATTTCCCTTCTAGATAGGACATTTTTTTAAATAGCTAAAACTCTGGTCTTTTTGCAGGAAGATCATATTTCCTGTCAAATATGTTGAGCTTGAAGAAAATATTAGATAATAGCTTCCCAATTTCCTCTGTGTCAAATTCAGGAAAAGATTTAATCACTTATGCATCATTTTGAATGCAGGTGGTAAAGTACATCTGATTAGGTACTAGTATCAATTAGGAACATTCTTTTCACTTCAAAATCCGAGGCACTTAGAAGCAAAGTAATACATTTTGGAAACTAATCAAAGAGTAAAAAAATAAATGACTGGGTTGTTTTCAAATATGCTAAAAACCAGTCGTAAAATGCTAATTTTGCTTGTGGGTTTGGATTAACAACCACTAGATTGTTTCAAATTTTTTCAACTTCTTGAAAATTTTTTATACCTTCTATCGAGGTACTAGTGTCATATCTGTTTTCACAAAATCTTGAACTAGATATGAATGACTAATTTTCCTTTATCTTTTCTCATGTCATTCTGTTCCACTTACACATCTGGTTTTACTTTACATGTCTATGTAATATCCATAAAAAATAACAGAATATAATCATTACACAACATCTCTCAGCTGGACAGTTTAGCATGCTTCATGGCCATTAACTGAATAAGCTGCTTCTTATTCTGCGGAACAGGTCATTTTCTTCCTTTTACAGATACATAGGAGTTGGCTGGAAATACTGAATTCTTGTCTCAACTGATGCAGTTATGAGTTTGCTGATGTACAGCAACTGAAGGTCTAGGAAAAAAAAAAGTTATTCTTTCTTCTTAAAATATGAGGTCAGAAGAGGAATGAGGGCTACAAAATAGGAATATGAAAATAATTTATTTTTCTTGTGGCTTCCTATTTCCCAAAGTGTATGAACACCAAATTGCTTCAATAGGATTTCAGTTTTTCAGACATGCAGCTAGCTCTTGAACTTCTCAGAATTTAAGGAATGCTAAAACTATGAACATACCAAGTATTTTCCCTGAAATAAAATTAATAACATAATTACATTGGTTTGATCTACTTATTATACTGCAGCTGCCAGTAGAGGAAGGTAACTTGATCTCTAGGCATTAAATAATTTGGTAATTGCCAAATGCTTCAGATAACTATGGAGTCATTAATTTCCTTTGTGTTAAATGGTGTGCATATTTCTTATCTTCCGTTAAGCAATCTTAGCAATCATATAAAAAATACCTGCTGGATCAGGCCAGTAGGTAATCTAGCTAAATCTCTGAGCAAAACCAGTCACAAATTCTTTGATACAGGCAACTAACTAAATAGATAAAGCAAGCAAACAAATAAATAAATAAATAAATAAACAGGGCAACTGTGATTTTTGTCAAAGTACATTACTTTAGCTTCCACCAATCAGAGAAATTAGGATTTCCTAATGTGATTCCATTATACTTGCTGGTCTGGTAGACTGGCTTTCCTGTATTTTTTCTTAATTTTTCATTATTTTTTTTTCAATACTTTTGACCACATAATGTCTTGTGGCAATAAATCACCCAAAACAAATATGCACTCTGTGAAAAGTTACTAATAGTTTCCTTTTTTTTTTCCAATCCTGTGAATTGACATTATCATTGAGTGCCCTTACGTTTTGTGTTACAAGATACAAGTGGTAATTTCTTATTCACATTTATCTCTGTATATTTTATCCATGTTGAATAAGCCTGGTCTGTTTCTCATTCTGGAAGCCATACCAGCCTTTTGATCATCTCTGCTTCTGTTCTATGTTTCTTTGTACCTTTGCAGAGGCTTGTTACCAGGCTGCTTGGAAAATTCAGAAGAGGCATTTAATGGCATTGTGTGCTTTATTTTCCCAGAAATTTTTAAACTCTTTTCATCTAAGACTGTTCCACTTACATGGCAGTTTCCTTCAATGAAAATGATGTCCTGCTCTTAAGGACTGCTTATTTGACCCATTGCCTCTTGAGTGATTCCTCTGCGCCTTCCCGATTAAATATACTATCTTCCTGCCATTTGAAGCCCCTAGCAATCTGCAAAGTAAGAGATTAAATCAGTGATCTGAATTCAGATCTCCCAGTTGACAGCAGGGAGCATTATCAACAAGGCAACAGGCTGGCCTAATAAAGAAATACTTGTCGATTTTGTTCCCTAAGTATTTTTTGCCTCGTAACGTAGGAGTTCAGTTACAGCAAGCAGAAGGGTTTTGTGCATTGAAACAAATGAAAGCATCAAGGTTGAGATTTATTTTGTTTCATATTCTATTGCCTGGGAACAGCTGAAGTCACCTAATCAATTAATTTGTAGATTTCTAAAGTCACAGTCATTGAGGAAATTGATATCATATTTCTGTACTATTGTGAGTGTGTGTGATGCTTTATGAAATACCCAAGTCAGATTTTGTATGCACCAGACATAATCCCTAGAAATTTTCTGAATCATATTTATTTCACTTTGATTTTCTTCCCACCAAAAGTAGAATAAATTCCCACTTTGATTTTACCTCCCCATGAGATAAAAGAATGCATTACTCTCAGGTCATTAAATTTGTTTCCCTGGGATATTTTGTGAGCATAAGACAGATAGAGCAAGTCTCATATTCATCAGTCCCTTGATATTGATGCTAAACTGACTTTCTGCCTGCTGGGAACTGCTCCATTCTTGGTAATATGGAAAAGGTTTGCTCCACAGGTTAGCTAAGTTTTTATCATCTGTGCTTCTACGTTCTTTGAGTGATGGAAAAGAAGAACAAGCAAAGAATCTGTCCATAAGTTTCAGATCTCTGTCATAGGATCTTTACTAGTGTAATTGAAAAATACAAATCGCAAATTCAGATTTTTAAACCCCTGACTAACTATACTGATATCCTGTTCAGTTCACATCTCTAACATTTCAACTCAGAACTACTGTATTATTTGTTTTTCTCTAAAGAAAATCCTCCAGAAGGCCATTGGTTCTGATGCACAGACATCAAGAGTGAGAATTGTTCATGTGACTTTTATTGCTGGTGTACATGCTTACAGCTAAGCCAGTGACCATCAAGTCCTTTTATAGCAAGTGGAAAGAAATAAGTGTGTTTAGCTCATGATTTGTAAGGCCTTTTTAGACATTTTTTTATAAGATGATGAGAATCACATCATAGGATTAACCATTTAATTATTAAAGAGGGCCAAGGTCTTTCAATGCACTCATCTACCCTGTAGAATGTAGAGAGTTTGGTCAGATATCTCCTACCAGAAGATGAATGCATTACTTCCCTTTCTAGGGTTTTGTGGTGGTTTGGTTTTTTTTTTTTTAAAATACTCATCCTTATTATTAAAAGTGTTGCTCATTGTTTGAATTAATTTAGCGATGGCTGGAGTAGTTGATGAGTCTTGCTATCTTCAAGTTTTACAAGTCTGTTTTTAATAGAATTCAATAGCATTTAAGTAAACAATGCAAGTGGAAAATGAGAGCTAGAAGTGGAAACAGACTGATTCCAATTTACTAGCAGTAGAAAGAGGCCATTACTGATGTTTATTTAATAAATAAGACAAAGTCAAATAGGATCATAATAGAAACTTGCTAAAGTTTTCTCAACATTTTCTTGTTATACTGTGTGTCATTACGAAAATTGTAGTCGATAAATAGCTCAGATCACCTGTTAATTTCAGTAGATAATTTGAGCCCTCAGCAAAACCGTTAAAGTATAATTCTTAGCAATATAGAATCATAGAATGGTTTGGGTTGGAAGGGACCTTCAAAGGTCATCTGGTCCAACCCCCCTGCAGTAAGCAGGGACATCTTCAACCAGATCAGAGTCCTGTCCAACTTGACCTTGAATGTTTCCAGGGATGGAGCATCTACCACCTCTCTCAGCACCTTGTTCCAGTGTTTCGCCACCCTCCGTGTAAAAAATTTCTTCCTTATATCTGGTCTAAATCTATATGCACTGTTCAGGGAAACAAAAACTCAATTCTGTTATGAATTTTTGCAAGTATTGTATCTTGAATTACTTGTAGTCCCCTTTCTCACCCTTAAAATTTAGAAATTTGTTTTCCTCTAACATATTGAGCCCTGTAAAATTGTTATGCTACTTATAGATGATTGTGACTTGTACTTACAAAGTCCTTTTATATATTAATTTTACTTTTCATTGTATTATTTTGCTTCCTGATTATTGACGTATTTAAGCGTCTAAAGATGAATCTGTTATGTGGATAGAGAATGGAGTTTGATCAATTTAGATTTTAGACACCTATATCTTTAAAAAATACAGTTTGGAGACTCAAATTCATTAAGCCATTTTGTTTATTGTAACAGGAACATCCTCTGAGTCTGAAAGAGCTGTATGGCTTTGAGAACTTGTACCATATTCTTTTTCTCACTATCCTCTATTGGTATCATTTCACATTCGTCACTGCTTAGTCGTAGTAACAGCTAATATTTCAAAAAGGTACATTGTCTCGAAAACATTTCTTTGGTCTTTGGTTTCTAAGTGAAAGAATCATTATGCATTTCCTTTTGTCGCCGGTCGGCTGAGGCAAGCCGAGCACGGGGACGAGTCCTTTCCTATCCCTGAACCCCTCTCCTCCAGGAGAGAAAAGGGTTCAAAAGCAGAGATACGAAAAGGAAAAGAAAGATTTTTGTGAGATCTCTGAACGTTTGGAAAACTGAAACAAACTTTATTAAAACTAGAACAATATATATAAAATATGCAGGGAAAAACCAATGCAAAATCTGAGAGTCTGTACAGGATGGAAAGGCGAGGGTTAAACGCGAGAAAAGAGAGAAAGGGGGACGGTACCACGTGCAGTCCAAAAATGGCACCGGCCACGTGTGCGCTTTCGTGGAGTGAACAAAGGGAAACCGCGGCTGTTACGAACGCGGGGCTCCAATCCTACCGGATTCGTAGAAGCAGAGAAGCAAGAAGCGCTGGCAGGCAGAGACGATACGGTGTTACGGCAGAAGAAGAGCAGCCTCCAGGCGAGCAGTCTGTCCCAGGCGGCGTGGCGGGGGCTGCCCCGGCGCACAGCCTCTTTCCCGGAGCGAAGCTGAGGTCCTGCAGTGCCTCCCGCAGCGCGGAGCCGGGAGTGTCCGGAGAGCAGAAAGACGCGAGAAGCCGAGAAAGCCGCGAAAGCAGCAGAGAAACCAGGAAACCGGGAAAAGCCCCGAAAGCCGCGAATGCCCCGAGCTGCGGCTTCTTAAAGGCGCAGTACCCTCGCGAGAAACTTTCTCCGCCAATGAGATGGGCGATCGTAACATGGAAGGGAATAATTCAATTGGTCAGTTTACAACAAAAGCCTTCGAGCAGTTTTTTTCCTTCAGACTGCCACACCTTTGTAGAAATTCCTCATACCTCAGAACTGCTTTGTTGGTTACCCCATTACATTCCATCTTCTTCTTGTGGGGGTCAGGGTTGGTAAGTCCCTACTGCCCTTCAGCTTTTCCCTAGTGCAGTGGTGTCCAAACTATTTTGATGGCACACCCTATCAGTAAAAATTTTTAAGGACATCCCAGCAATAAATGTATATATTCTAATATTTTTCTTCCTGCACCCCAGTGAGTTGTCTTGCATACCCTCCAGGCTGCATTACACCACTTTGGAGACCACTGACCTAGTGGAACCATCCGTTGGAGTCACGGACAGCGCTGACAGTGTTAGTGGCCCCAGGAGAGAACAAAGTAACCGTTTCTTCTGTCAGCCTGTCCTGTGAAATAAATGAAGTACAAAATTACTTATTACCACCATGGTAGTGTGATTAACAGTAGATTTCCCTCTGATATTCAAGAGCACTTCAGCTTGCAAGCTAGCTTTTAAGCTAAACGGAGGAGAGCGCTCCAGAGAGTTTTCATGGATACATTTTCCTGTAGAGAGAATGGTCTGTCAGAGCATGCTCCCTGACCCTGGGAAGTTATTCCCTGCAGGACCTGTGGCTACTCAAACATCTCCCTCCCCTGCAGTATGGGGCATGGAAAGCACAGCTGACTATGTTCTGTTTCAGTGCTTTTCAACTGTTGAATTTGAATGCTTCACAGTTGATTACTTCTGCTGGGTAGGAGATTTTTCTTACTGTCTTGTGCTTTGGAAGCCTTTGGCGGTTTCTTTAATTTATTGTGATACCTGCAGAGATTGTATTCCTTCTTCTGTTCTACACTGCAGACAATCAGTCTCAGCTTGTGTGAAGAAAATAAAAGGTCGAGGAGATATCTGCTATTTAGTTTTCTCCCACTTAGGGCCTTCATCCAAGGAGAGGACTAACCCCTGTGCTCTCAAGTGACTTCTTTGCTGATGTTGTACACTTGCAACTGATCGCAACTGTTGTATAGCTTCAGGACAGAGAATAGCTGCTGAGGATCGGCAGGCTAATAGCCTGCACTCCATGGGGAAGAGGGTGTACACCGCATCTTTGCAGTTCTGGATGGCTTTGTTGACCAGGTATGAATTTAAGTCTTTAGCTGGTTCCTGAGAGGACTTCAGTGAATTGGTGATGGAGGCTTAGACTACTTTGAACACAGCACTGCAGGTGTAGTCACTACAGTTGAAATAGGAATTTTCTCAGTAGTTTTGGCTATCCATTAGTGCAGAGACTTCGAGGTGCAGGGTGCTGACTCCCTGGAAAGTTGCAGACCTTCATGGAAGATCTCTCCTTTGAAGGGAACTATCCCAGCTAAAGGACTGATGTGGTTGTCCTTCCTTTCAGGGAAGGATTCATTTTTAATGTAGAAACTAAATCGTGGACAGTTAATCTCAATGTTGGGTATTTTTTGAAAACTGCCTAGTAAAAGAATTTTTAATAGCTTTAGCTGCAAGATGTACCACTATATTGTGAGTACTGTACTTCACTGAGGTTTCTGAAGGCACTACATTTGAAGACTAAGAATTAATGTAGTCTGCAAAGAGCCTCTTTGCGAAAGATCACAGTGTCACCAAATTGTTGAGGCTGAAAGGGAATTCTTGAGACTAACCACCTGCTCAAGCAGAGCAGGGTCACCTACAGCAGGATTCTCACAACCATTTCAGTCAGGTTTTGAAAAAAGCTCCGAGGACTGAGAATTGACAAACCTCTCTGGGCAACTTGTGCCTGTGTTTGACTACCCTCACAGAGAAAAAGCATTTTCATGCATTCAGGTGAAATTTCCTCGGTTTTGATTTGTACCCATTGACTGTCAGCGTGCGCTGCTGAGAAAAGTTTAGCTCCCCCTTTTCCATCCCCTCCAATCAGGAATTTATAGTCATTGATAAGATCCTTCTGAGCCTGCTCTTCTCCAGTCTTAGGAGTCCTGAGTGTCTCAGCCTTTCCTCACATGAAAGAGGCTCCTGTTCCTTAATCTTTTTTGTGACATTGCAGAGCTATATCTGCTAGCACTGTTTCCCTTAAAAGTATGAATTTAATTAGACAAATAGCATTCTCATTGTGTAGGTCTGCTACTGACTTTTTGTTATTTGCAATGCCTTTGAGGCTCACCTCACTCTCCGAGTGAATTTTTTCATCCGATAGATTTTTCACTTTCTTCAACACTCCTGATTTTCCCAGACTTATCATTTAGAAACATAAGTACTTCTTGCTTTCCATCTTGCCTTTCTTCTTCTGTTAGAATTCAGGATTTTTTTTAAGGAATGCCCTTCAACACATGCTTGTTTAGCTAGGGATTTCATTTTGTTCTTTCGTCTTAAGTCCAATAAAAATGGCAGAGAATAAACCATGAGCAGATTCCACAAAAACCAAAAAAAATAATGAAGTGTATAAAAAATTTGAAAAACAATATCCACACACTGGTCATGCCTATCTGTAATCATCAATCACAAATCCATTGTATAGTTTTAGTTCATTAACTTAAAAATGTTTTTACAGAGGTATTTTCTGAACTCAGACTGCTTTTCTTGTTGGTCATTCCTTATTCACATCCCTGGTGATGAAATCGGACAGTCTTCAAGGAGTATTGCTTAAGACATCAGAAAGATATTCTGCTTAACCTTAATCAGTTTTACCCTACATTTTCTTGCTTGAGTGTTATTATTATCACAGCTACAGAGGAAAGAAAACCCCAAAACACAGTGACAACCTAATTAATGCAATAAATGTTGCAAATGTTAAGCCTTCATAGTTAAAAAATTTCTCTTGTAATTATTTCTTTTCAAGACAGGTGTAGTGTATTGGAAAAATGTATATATTGTCCAATGGCATCCTCATCATAATTTCAAACCCAGAACATCTGAGTATCCTCAAAATGACAAAAACCCATGTTTCTTTCTACAACTATAAACCACAACTGTGTACACCACAGGGATGTCATAGGACAAAAGTTATTCACAGACACATCTGTAAAGGTGAAGATGTGTGAAAATCTTTTGAACTTTATTGCATCTTCTAGCTGTAGTCCCTTCTATAATGGTCTTTTCGTTTCTGGTGATATGCAGATGCTAGAACATTTTAATTTTCTGCATATTTAACTTGAATGTTTGAAACTAAAAAAGTTTATATGCATGCTCAGTGAATAATGTAGTTGATTACACTATTCACAGGTATTAAGAAGGGATATTTTTAAATGTGCCTTCCTCATTATATTGTATTTTATTACTTTATTTTGTAATAAATTAATAAAAATAGGTTTTGGTTATACATTTCAGACACAGCAATTTTTTTTCCATCCTTCACTGGAAATTCTTATTTGGAACTACCTTCTCTGACATCTGTATCTGAGACCAGGAATGCATCTGGGCAGGAAACAAGCAATCTGACGACTCTGTACTTGACAGTGAAAACAACTGCTCTAAATGGCACAATTCTTTACAGTGAGTACCAATGATTCTTGAAGCTAAGTATCAGTTTTAGCTCCTTCAGGTCCTTATTAACTTTAGTGTACATCAGCTGGCATTTCCTATTCAGCAGCAAAATGAGTCATTAAAACGCAGGAGAAGCCTTTTGGTATTTTAATGCATGATGCATTATAAAATTTGAACCATCGTTCTTTTTGTTCCTCTGGAAAGTTCTTTCATTTATGACTCATTGAGTAAAACATAACTTATAACCGAAAATGCTGCTTCCTGACAAGAAAGAACATAGTAAGCACATGATTCCAGTAATAAGTGTTACAGCTCTAAAATACAAATGTTGAAGAAGTTTTGAACAATTTATTACAGAGAAACAGCTTCTCCATGGTTGGGTTGGGACTCAATTTTTATTATAATTGTGATCTTGGTTCCAAAGATTTTTTGATTTACAGAAGTGTCTTAAGTTCTGCAAATTCAACATATTTCGGACTATTTACTGTGATTTCACACTTCAGAGGATTTTTCTGTGGTCCCTGGAGAGTATGCTTGCAGACTTGGAATACATAAGAGTGTCGTTTCTTGCCTGCATATTTCATTTCTCAGTATATGGCATGAACTTCTGAGACTGCATGTTTTTCACTAGTCAGCAAGAAAAATAGGCTTCTCTACCAGTTCAATATTTCGTTATATATTTTAGCTTGTAATTTCTATCCAAATGGAAAGCCTGGAAAGTCATGTAATTTCTTCCTGAACCCAGGAAGAGGTAGAAAAATACGTTTGTGCAATCTATGTGATAGATTTGCTCCACAAAGACAAATGCACTAGGAGCCTGTATCTTCCTAGGGTTTGTCTACACAAAAAAATTCCACTTGATTTAATATAAGTTATTTTAATTAATTTTGTTATTTTTATATTAATCTGGAAGTAATATATGTGAATTCACCTGCACTATGTAAATAATTATAAGCCAGGGTTAAAAGTAATATAAGATTCATGGCGTTATTTAATTACGTCTTTTATTATTATCTGTATAACACTTTCTTTAAAAGTAAAACACTGTAGCCCCAAAATGAACATTTATTTTTCCTGCTTTTCAAAATTCTATCTCAAATCCTTTTATGTTATACCTGGGCTGTTGCTGCAGCTGCCTAAGCTACATGGCTGCAGATTTTACTGAAAATCACTGGTAAGTGGTGATGTGGCTTTTTTTTTATATAGAAGTTTTTTATATTTGCTAGTTATTCCAATTTCAAGAGGAGTTACTTATCCTTCAAGAAGAATTCAAGGAAGATCACTGGAAGTACTTTGAATATATTTGGCATTTAATTATTTTGTTTGCCTCATCACTGCAAAGTAGCTGACTTTCAGCCAGAGTTAAAGTAAAGCTTGCTATCTACTCATAAACCCTGAGTAAGCTGTATATTTAAAAAAAAAAAAAATATCCAACGTGGAAGTTTCTGTGTCATTCTCAGGAGGAAGTGGTGTTTTCTGTAAACCTGGATAAGTGTACTGTACTCCTACAGCCAGAGCCAAATTTGTTTCTGTCACTACTTGAAAAAGATTTTGATATGAAAGTAACAAGTTTATGAAGCTGGAGAGGGATGGTGTTTAGAGTAGCTTTGAAACAGAATTTACAATGCTGGGTGCCGTTTGCCTAGTTTAAAGCTCAAATATCTTACACATAGTGTATTAGTGTTTTTATTAATCTTTGCAAACATGAATCATGCAAAATTTGTAACTGAAAATCAAATTCCAACTCTTTCACTATCTGTGCTTTCCAATAATTACAAATACCAAATACTCGATTCTCCATTTTATACAGAAGTTAAACAAGCAGTATACATTTTCCTTTTTGTTTCCATCCAGCTACACAAGAGAGAGTTAAAACCAAAGCTTTTTTAGATGAGGAGTAGCAGGAGTTCCATACTTTCATTCACAATTATCAGTTAAAATGAAAGTGCCATGAGATTCAGGTGATGAAAAATTAGTACATTTCATTTTCTTATGGAGTGTAGAATTATAAAGGCCTTTTCAATCTTTTTTTTTTTAATGAATGCAGAAATACATATTCTTCATGGATTTAGAGGAGATAACTGACTTGTTACCTGGTGGAAATTAATAGTAATTCTACAGGTGGTGCAAATCTCAGTGAACTTCTATGTTTCTGTAAATTCTGTTAATTGAAGTGTATATCTGGATCTTTGATGGGAAAAAAAACATTACTTTTCAACACAGCTAAAAAGCATTGGTTTGTTCTCCTATATACAAAAGAGACCCAGAAGTATAAATCAGCTAACAAAAGTATATAAATGGAAAATATTGTGTTTCTTAACTACAGGAATGTCTGACACTTTGAAAGATATTAACTTTTTTCTCTCTAAGAATTACAGAAACAGTCGAACAAGTGATGGTTCCTCTGCAGCATATCTATCTAATAGTATCCAAACTACTGGAGATTTTTAAATTGTTTTCTTATTAAAGGATATATATAGAACTAAATTTTTTAATTTTCCTGGATGTGAGAAATAAAGGCTCAGTAGAAATGTTATATGTGGCACTTCCTCATTTTCCCTATTTCCTCATCGAGAGTTGCTGCCCAGAGTCGGCACAGCCCGAAGCTTAGTGGCAGATCTCAGCACATGGGGGGATTTCAGAGGCTTCCCTTTGGCAGGGGAACTTCACGAGAGCAGAGAGACCCTCCAGGAGCCAGCAACTCTCACGGAAGAGGTTGATGAGGCGAGAGCGTTGCCAGAGGAACAGCGACCACACCCAGAGCTATAAAAGAAACCTCTGGGGAGCGCCACAACCAGAAGCGCTGCGACCAGAGCGGGCAAACAGAGCGTGGCGCGGCAGTCAGAGCGGGGAGCAGCAGTTTGTGCCACAGTTCATGCAGAAGGGTGCACAGGAAGGGTGCTGATAGTGCGGACAGGTTAGAGCAGGGAGAGATGGTGTCCACCCGGCAGAAGGTCGCAGCCTTTCTGAGAGCTGCACCCTTCATGACTGATGCAGCTGCCCAGATGGACCTTCAGAGGAGACACACAGCCACTCAAGGGTCAGGCTGCAGGGTGTGCCCTGCAGTTGCACCAGTTCAAGAGGGCAGCACAGTGAGCATGCCTGTGGGAGTTGTGCTCGGATAGAGGAACTTCTCCACCTAGTGACAGAGCTCCAAGAGGAGGTGAGCAGGTTGAGGAGCATCAGGGAGTGCGAGGAAGAGACTGATCAATGGAACAACATCCTGCCTTCCCTGATGGAGGCCCAGCAGGAGGATAAAGGGCACAACACAGGAGACCCCCCGGTCCATATCCATCAGACCGGAAGCAAAGATCAGAAGGACAAAGGGCAATGGCAACAAGTTCCTGCCCAACACAGGGGGCATGTTGCCCCAGCAAGACCCCCACCTTCTCAGGTGCCCTTGAATAACAAGTATGAGGCCCTGCAAGTGGAGCAAATCAACACTGAAACTGATGACTCACCAAGAGAGGAAGCATTGCTGGAGCTAAGTCAACCCAAGCCCAGCATAAAAACTACTTCTATAAAGAAAAAGAGATGGGTCATCATCACAGGTGACTCCCTTCTGAAGGGAACTGAAGGCCCGATCTGCAGACCTGACCCACCTGACAGGGAAGTCTGCTGCATCCTTGGGACCCGGGTCAAAGATGTAGCTAGAAAGCTTCCCACCCTGGTACAGCCCTCAGGCTATTACCCATTATTGATCTTTCAGGTAGGTAGTGATGAATTCCAAACGAGAAGCCTGAAGGGAATCACGAAAGATTTCAGAGCCCTAGGATGACTAGTCAAGGGATCAGGAGCATCAGTGGTGTTCTCTTCTATCCCTCAAGTTGCAGGGAATGATGAGGGGAAAAGCAGGAAGACCCACCAGGTCAACACCTGGTTCTGAGACTGGTGTCACCGGCAAGACTTCGGGTGTTTTGACCGTGGTTGGTCTACACCGCACCAGGCTTGCTGGCATCAAATGGGGTGCACCTGTCTCAAAGGGGGAAGAGAATTCTTGCACAGGAGCTGGCAGGGCTCATTGAAAGGGCTTTAAACTAGACTTGAAGGGGGAAAGGAATAAAATCAGGATCGCTGGAGCTAAGCTTGAGAGCGGCCCATCAGCGTTAGTGGATCAGTGTGTTAGTGAGCTCCTTGGGACTGCCACACCAGTAGGATTAGAGGGCAGTGTGTCATGTGATAGCATAGTCGCAAGTGACACTGGTGTGCTAGGAATCATGGCAGGTCCTGAGAATGGTCAGGTGAGAATTAGGCCTTCTCGCCCCGCCCCCCCAAAAGGAGATGGGATCAATAGCCCAATTGAAGTGCATGTACACCAATGCTCACAGCAGGGGCAACAAACAGGAGGAACTAGAAGCCATTGCGCAGCAAGTAAACTATGATATAGTTGCCATCACAGAAACATGGTGGGACGATACGCACAACTGGAGTGCTGCGTTGGATGGCTACAAACTCTACAGGAAGCACAGGCCAGGAAGAAGAGGCAGGGGAGTGGCCCTGTATGTCAGTAAGAGTTTTGATTGTCTTGAGGTCAACAATGGTGATGAAAGCGTAGAGTGTTTATGGTTAAAATCGGGGCGAACACCAACAGGGCAGACATCTCAGTGGGGTTCTGCTACAGGCCACCCACCCAGGAAGAAGACATAGATGAAATATTCTACAAGCACCTGGGAGAAGCCTCACGATCGGTGCCACTCGTTCTTGTGGGGGACTTCAATTTACCAGATGTCTGCTGGAAATATAATACAGCAGTGAAGAAACAGTCCAGGAGGTTCCTAGAGCGTGTGGAAGACAACTTCCTCATGCAGCTGGTGAGGGAACCAACCAGGGAAGGCTCCCTGCTGGACCTGTTCACAAACAGAGAAGGACTTGTGGGTGATGTAAAGGTTGGAGGCCATCTTGGCGACAGTGACCATGAGATTATAGAGTTCTCAATTCTTGAGTCCATACTGAGCTATGTAAGTAACACAGTATGTATGAAAACAATTTTTCTCATCAAGTCAGAAATGTATCATTAATTGGGAAAGGCAAATTTTTTGTAATCATTATTTTCGATTATAAGAAAGAGGAGATGTTCTCTTATAATTTTTGTTTACTGTAATATGGTTGAAAAGCTGAATGAAACAGGAAATCATGATATTATATTATTTTTGTGCTTTGGTTTTTTTATCGTCACCTTTGTCACCTTTGTCAATGAAACTGCTGGATATAGAGGAAAGATCACATTCAGTTACTGCAAAGGTCTCCCTATGTTTTATGCAACTACAGTGGTATAAAAGTAAATTCTGTCTTTAGGTTATTTTCTTTGACCTGTTATCAGCTGTTGATACAGAGTTTAATTTTATTCTCACAGTCACTCAAGCAGAGTCCTGTGTACAGATAGAAGACTCCTCAATGTCACATAGGCATTATGACTGGCGATAACGTTCCAGTAGTGTGGAATACTCTTGGAAGATCCTACATTTTCAGAAATGTGACCGTTTCCATTTTTGTTTTTAAAGCTGGTGAAAGGAATTTTGGAGAACAGTTTCTTCACTTGTATCTTGTGGAGGGAAGACCAACAGTTCGATTCAGCTGTGGAAACTCTCAGAATGTTCTGACTGTGTCCATCAATCAATCCATTAGCAAGGGTATACTCATCCCTATCACAATAAGGTAAGAACTTGCCACTCTGTTATACTAAAGTGTTTTAGTAATATATATTGAGCAATAAAGTGTGACTTCACTTTTTTTTTTACAATAAAAAGACAAGTCATATTGGAAAGCAAAGTTATGTGCATATTTGGAAACCTTTTTCATAAGACAGTGTCCTTGATTGAAAATACATTTTTGTTCTCACAGATTAGTTCAGACCTTTGGAGAACTTATGAATCACTTAAACTCCAGACACTTCTACAGATACAGGTGAAATCAGTTTGAGAACTGAAACAATTTAAACATAACGTACACAAATGCATAGCTCATAATTTATGCTTATTAATTTACACATTGAATAAATTATATTTGTCATCAGAATGATATTGATAAATATAGGACTAATTTATTGTTTAAGATGAAAAAATAAAAGGTGTCATATCTGCATATGCAACTGCACTGTCAACAGTGTACAATGGTGGCTGACCAGGACTGTCATTTTTCATCTAGTACAGACAGTAGTTCACATAATGATTAACTTACAATTTTGGAAAAGGTGTTGGTATCATGCCTTGATAATGGATTAACACTTTTCCACCCACAGAATTTCATATGTGCAAGTTAGGAAAAAAGATAAGAATGAAATAATATAGATCTTGTGTTATATTTATATTTGTAACATTAAAATAATGGTAAAGTATTTAATGTTTACTTTAAAAATATTTTAGAAATAATTCTGACACCCATATAAAATTCAAGTTACCATGGTTAAGATATTATTTTATAGTTATTAGGCAGTTAATGTATCAGAGCTAATTGCTGCACCTGAACTGTAAGCATTTGTGATGTGAGCAAACTTATAGCACAAGTTATTAAATTAAAGGTAGTTTTAGTGATGACCATTTCTGCTGTTAGAGGATGGTATATGAAGAAGACTGCAAATGTTGCCCTGAAACATGCAGATCAGAGTTCTCAAAATCACCTTCTTACTACCAAAAAAGCAAAATAAAAGCATGGTCTAAAGATTTTTGTATTTGCCTTCTGAGCTGTTTCTGTATGATGTAAATGTTGCAGAATTCAACAATGATGCTCATGCCAAGAGTGTGGTGATCTCAGTATGTAGAGAAGATTGATATGAGGAGAAGAGACTATTTAGGCTTTTTTTTTCCTTTGTTAGATTTTATGCTCACCCCATAAGCTTTACCGTATTCTTTTAGAAACAAACTTGTTAGAGTATAAATGTAAAACCTCTTTTCAATATATGGAAGGATGAAAGGATCTACCATTTAAGAAATTGTTTAATTCCCATCTTATACTTTTTCTCAGCCACAGGTCTGTACTTTAGTCTTATACTCCACTTAAAACAGGGGGGTTTTCCTTTTATTTTATATTAGTATTAATGCCTAATATTAATGAAGCTAAGTCACAAAACATACATTCAAATCTAATTACTCAATAGCTGACAACATATTAATCTATTTCAAGATTTTTGTACAAATTGTAAATTTATATAAAATTTACAAATTCTCTCCCTTCCTTTCTCTACGAACTGGCAGATAAAGAATTTTTTTCTTTGAGAAGATACTTGATAGAGGTATACAGCTCGATACTAATAAAAGATTCCAAATTTGTTTTTTAATCTGAGAGACTACTCTCGTTTGAGACACTGGTTGGCTAATTGTCTGCACTGTATTAGCTGTGGTAGCATTGTGTCTGCTTCATGAGATTAAGACATTAAAATGCTGTAAAAATTTCAAGGCCTAATAATATCTTAGCAATAAATGAAACTAAATGGCATTGAAAAGATTGATTCTTGTTACAGAGTTCAAGTTCACAATGTAAAGTGAATTTATTTCACTCTTTTTTACCTTAAAATTAACACCTGTATATTTATGGCTGCATTCTCCATGTTGTTACACTAAAAAGTAACGTCAGTTCAATTCACACCTTACCTTTGTTTACTAGAATTTATACTGCTATCTTTAAAACAGCGGCATACTAAATACCCTGCAAGGTGTGATTGTAGACTGTGACTGCAGGGGATTTACATGCATCCGAGTTTATTGGTTTGGCCTTCAAAATGACTAGTGATTCTTCTCATGTTTCCTTCTAAAATGTAGAGAGCGCCATATATTCTTCACCAAGCAGCATTTAAATTGTGATCCTTCAGCAATTATCCTTAACCTTTGCCAAAGAAAAGAGCAAATTTGAAAAAGCATCTGCCTAATTTGGTGTCACCTGCGAACTTACCGAGGGTGCACTCAATTCCCTCATCCAGATCATTGATAAAGATGTTAAAGAGAACAGGCCCCAATACTGAGCCCTGGAGAACACCACTGGTGACCAGCTGCCAACTGGATTGAACTCCATTCACCACCACTCCCTGGGCCCGGCCATCCAGCCACTTTTTTATCCAGTGAAGCTTGCACCCATCCAACCCGTGAGCAGCCAGTGTCTCCAGGACAATGCTGTGGGAAACAGTGTCAAAGGCTTTGACCAAAGACCAGATGATCAACATCCACAGCCTTTCTCCTGGCACTAGTACTATTTCTACGGTAAATGCTTGCAGGTTACTGTCTTATTAGTTCCATACAGTACGTCGTGACTCAAGAATTCTCTTCTTTCACCTTCTTTTTTTATGCATTTATCCTCAACACAGATAATTCACAGAGCTTTTTATGGCAGCTGTCTTAAGGGAAGGGCAAAAGTGTCATGGAACTTTGGCCATGTTTTTTTTTTTTCTTTTCTCTTGAACAATGTGATTTTTAAGAATACAGTTATGATTTTATTTTGTTTTTTTATAAATTCTAGCCAGGTAGTTTATTCTCATGTGAAATTGAATTTCCATCGTTAACTGATTTTGGATGGTTTATTCGGAAGTGGCTCACCACAGACCAGTTTATAGTATATGGAGTCACAACAATTTCATCTTTTCATTCATAGTATGTCATTCTACTTTTATCTCAGATGAAAGAGCTATATGACTACAGAAGTGGTATCTGCTGTGTTTTCTTCTTTGCAAGTTAGGGAGCTCCATTAAAAGTCATTTGAGTACCTGAGGTATGTGTAGTCCAGAAGTTAAAAAAACTGATGGAAAACAATGCATTGCAGAAGGTTTAATCACTTCTGTTGCTAGGTGTGAATTTTCTTCAGTCTCTTTCAAATACATTCATATCAATACAATTTTTAAAATGTGAACTATGGCAACAGTTCAGTAATACTAAGTAGCATAGTACAGCACTGTCAGCTGCCTTTCCTAAAGCAGTAGGCATCCAGAACTCTTCTCACAGATGTGACCAGCACCTTCCATCATACTGAACTGGACTGTGAGTCACAGATGGAATACTAATGGCCTGCCTGAAACCACAGAGGCAACATAAGAAAGCAAAGTATATTTACCATATTTCAAAGGTAAAGATATTGAAAAAAATACAAGGCGGTGGATTACTTGTTATTTAAGAAAAATTCTATTGAGTTGTATTCATCTAACCTTACCTGCTTTCAAATTAGATATCTAGTCCAAGGAGTTTGTATAATTATGTGGATTTATGGCAAAAATTAAAAAATCATACAGTACACAGAGTATTATTGCTCACTGTGCGCTTTTGCCATTCAACTAAATACTGGCGGTTTCTCTTTAGGTTACTTACCTCCATGGAAATACAGAGGTCAGTGTTAAATGATGAACATTCTGAAAAGACAGAAGAATGGGCTCACAAAACAAAATTTATCTATTTGCCACAATCTTTTCTCCCATAGATTACCCCTTCTTTCTGTTGCAATTACTGCACATAAAATCTACTTGAAAATTCAAGGTTCTGATGTTGTGAGCCTTAATGATAAAAGAAATACCTTTTATAAATTTCTTTAGTACCATGAAAAATAATACTGCAGTGACAAAGTTATTTGAATTTTAAATAAATTTTTCTTTCTTAAGTCCTCTTAGTATGATGCACTTTCCAATAGCCTCTTGAATGCAGAATTAGAAAAATTAGATTTTGTTGGTAATTTTATGTAATCAGATTTTATGTCAAATCTGGCATTCTGATAAATCAAATTCTGTCTGGGGGCAAATGCTGACTTTTAACTAAAAAGGCTTTCTGAAGTCAAGCTTGAAATTGACATAGTAAATTCTTATCTGCCCTTCAGTGTCCTGAGAAAAAAAAGAAAAAAAAAAAGCATAATTTAACCTCTGTTCCTCAAGGTATCAGGTATCATCCACCAGAATTTAGACTTTTTATTTGATAGAATAAGTGATTCTACAGATGACTGTATTCCTTAAAGAAACAAGGATGGCTGTTATTTTTACCTGTTATTATCTAAGAATCACAGAATCATAGAATCTATGATTCTGTATTATTATCTGTTTTAAGAATGTAACATATTTCATTTGTATTACCAACGCTACCGGAGGATATTTATAATTACATGTTCAACTTAGCATAATAAAGCAATATCAGGCAACACACAAAAATCACAGTAACTTTTGCAGTACTTTATTTTGGACTGCATTTGCCTTTGTAGGAGGAACTAAGTCATCCTAAAAGAAGACTGGTAAATCCTGTCTTATTTAGAGACTTTCAGTGTAACAACATATCTTTTGAAAATCAGCACAAGAAATAAAGTCTGCTAATCTGTGGTTTTGTTTGCACTAGTATCCTAGGAATAGATTTATTTATAGTGTACATATATTATGTTTTGTTATGTTCTGTTATGTTATATTATATATGAAGAAAGGCTGTTGTTAGTTCCTTTCTTCAAGTCTGTGACAGTTGATGACCTTTGGCTTCAGTAAAGTTGTTCCACTTTCTAGAGAACATTTATGTTGAAAAAAGAAATATATTAGTGTTTCTCATTTTGCGATATTTTTTGCCTGCAAGCATAACTGTCTCATAACTATGTAAAATAATTAATCATTCACTACTTGAATGAAATCATTCACAGACTTGAATGTTTAATTTTTCACTAATGTACAAGACATACAAAGAAATGTTTTATGATGGTGAGCAAAAAAGGAATATTTCTGAAGCCAATTCTGTCTTATCAGTGGTCATTTTGACGTGAGCTAGGCTTTATATTTTGTATACGGACCATCCCAGTGAGAGTGCCTGGAGAGCCTAGTGGTGGAATGGAAGGGTTTTCTTAATCTTTCCTGTGGTTAAGGTGCATACTTGGCCAATAATTTAGTTGCACTTCCACCATTCTCTCCCTCTAAAGTAGAGGACTATACTTGCAAATAAGAATGAAGGCTGATATTCTCAGTTTTGACCAGTATTTTTGTTATGTCCTATTTTCCTAACACAAATCAAACATTTCCATAATACCCCTCATACTCTGAATTTCATTGCTGTCAATAATTGATTTTAAAGAAATACTAAGTAGTTCTTTGTACTTTTCCTACTAGAACTTAAATGGTAAAAGGAATAGGACTAGTGAGGGATACTCCCAAACATTTTCATATCAATTTTCACAGGTTCAAACAGGGTCAGATGTTTAATAATCTTGGTAATCTCGAATATATGTTCAGTATTTCATTGTTACACATATTACAAATATGTTAGTAATTAGATATATGAATAGATTGTTAGTTTCTCATGCTATAACATTTACAAAGCATGATTAGTGTATTGCATAATTCAGAACATTCTAATACCTTGCTGTTCAGCAACCCCTCTTATCAAAAGTGGCATAAATAATACCTAGTGTAATTTTCAGAATCAGATTAACCAGAAAATCTCATTTTCCAAAGAAAGCTCTGGGATTAATAGTCACATTAAAGAAACAGTTTCAATGCACTGCTGAGAATTGCAATTTTTACTTATTTTCTTAGTGACTTACTTGTCAGTTGCAGTTACTAGTTTATGTAATTTTACTGAAGCTCTATGTCACAATTTATTGGGTCTCCTAAAGATGATAAACTATGGATTCACCAGAATTAGGGTATAAATTATAAAACATAACAAATCAACATTTCATTACCTTTTATTTTTAGATTTGTCTTTATGTTATAATTTTAAAATTCCAAGTTTCAAAGAATCTCTATGTTTCTGCAAGGAAAATAACAAGATTAAAGTTTTAATAGTCTGTATAACCCAATTCCCATTTTCTGGGTACATCTGCTTTGTAAGTTATATGATTTGCCTTTCAGCAATGTTATAACTAAAGCATTTGTAAGTGTTCTTTTTATTATATCATGGAAATTCTAAACTGCATTTAAACCTAAATTTCCAGAATTTTGCTAAGCTCTTTAGAACCCTCTTTTCATGTATGAAAGGAGACACTGCTTTAATGGTGCATACTGATTCTTTCAAGTCTTTTTTTTTTTTGCTGTGTGCTGCATAAAGCATTGTAGTACAAGTACTATGATGTGATTGCTTACTCACTGCAGTTTCTCTAGATAAATAGTTTCTACTCCATTATCTTATGTGATTCACTTTTTCACCTTCTTGTGGCTGGGTGGGACTGTGTGAAACAGATAGTAGATTTAAAAATATTTGGCTGTTTCCCCTGTTCCAGGGAAGAAGCAGGGGGCAGAGCCCTTCTTATCTGCTTGGAAGGAAGAATAGCTTTCACATACGTGGTAGTGCAAACAGATTTCAGTATTACTGAAGACAGACTACGTATTCTACATGAAACAATGCAGATACTTGTAAGTTGAAGGAAAAATGAGTCCCTGGATTACAGAGGAAATAATATACTACTAAAATTCAAGTTAATCTGGTATATTGAAAAATATTTTTTCAATAATGTTCAATATTTTGATGGTTTCAATATTTATTTATTCATAAAGTATATAGAATTCTGTGAAATTCATTAGCTCATTATCTGTTCACACAGTGCTTCAGAGGACTTTTCAGACAACTGTTTGGTTTCCATTATTTTGGCAAAACACATAGAACTATAACAAAAGAGTGTATTGCCAAATAGCTTATGAAGGTGCCATGTTGTCTTCTTCCTAAGAAGTGAGATGGTAGTAAATGTTTACACTGTTGTATTTGTGAGTTCTGAAGAACTTAACAAAAAAAAAAAAATTTGTAAAGACAAAGCAATTTTTTTAATTCTCTTTCTCAAGCCTGTTGTTACTTAAGTGGAAGATCAATACAGAAATAAAATTGGTTCAGTGTGCTTGTAACAGTTCACAATTCTCTACAGGTTTGCTTTAGCTGAAAGCAATATGAAGTGCCATTTGCCCTGCAGATATTGCAAGTAAAAAAAAAAAAAATTAAAAAACAGAAGGGAGCTAGCCTTTGTATGGGTGTCCAAAAAAGGAGTGGTGGAGAGAAGGGGAAGAAAATGTATCTCCCAACAAGCCGGTTTGGATCTCTTTGATACACCTCATGAGCACCAGTAATTGTAGAAGAATCAGAGGGCTGCCACAAGCAATGGAACAGGCAGTGAAGTCATGCAGTCCAGACTGCTGTGGACTGGCTGAATTTTCTCCACTGTGCTGAGGAGAAGGGAGCAGTTCTTCTTGGTCTAGGTGATCAGCTGCTAGCTCAGCAACAAACTTCCTATGTGGTTTTAAAGAGTTTCGTTAATCTTAGCTTCTTTCTTAGTTTGCACAGCTGTAAAGTGGGAGTAGTATTTACCTATCTTAGAAAAATTTTAAAGATTAAATGTTCTGAGACCAAGTTAAGTATTTAAACAGATTTTTAAATATGTAGCATTGAGTTCCTGGTGCAGGATCTGTATTTTGGTCCAGCTCTGTGACCCAAAATCATCACAGGACCTCAGGTACGCTAACTTGGGATCCCTGTTTCATATAGTTCATTGGAAATCATTTTTTCACGGGAGATAAGGGAAAGAAGGTATAGCAATGCTTATTCTGTGTTTTATTATTTTATTTTAATTGTTATAACTTTATTTTTTCTAACTTTCTTGCTTCCTAAATAAATATCAGGCAGATATTTAATATAGAGTCTGCACATATGCAGAGAACAAGGAACAAAAACAGGACATCAGAAAGCTGATTGTTTCAAGACTAGCCTGTTTACATCTAGTTTAACATACTGGCAGTAAGAAAATTTGGTGCTACAAATTGAATCACTTGATTAAAGAGAGTATTGAGTAAAATCTACACATATATTTGTTAAATAGTCCTCGTTAGTAGTCTTGTTACAGAGAGAGAGAGACATGTGAGCTGCATCTTTCTGAAAGTCATAAAGAAAATCATTTAAGGAACACGACAGAGGAAAGATGGTATTTCTCTCCCTTTGGCTGAAGAACATCAATTATGTGATGAATTTATATTCTGCAATGTAGTTAATTCAGATGGGAGAATTTTTTTAATTAATCTCTCCACCACCTTGACTGTCTTTATTATCCTTTGCTTGTTCTTTGAAGCACACATTGACCTGGCTTTTTATTAGACAATAAACTGTCCATGAGACTTCCTTCTCTACTTGCACACCATTGTGTGTTGCTTGCCTTTTGTCTCATTATTTTTAGCTTTGTTGATCTATTTTCTATGTAGTTACTGATGCTGTTGTTACATCTGTGATCACCTTCATCAGAAGATGCTTTGTCATTTTGTGACCATTACTTGATCTTGTCCTTGACATGGCTGGAAATACAGAATTAAATAAAAATGCACTTTACTGAAGACTGATTGCAGATGGAAATTTGAGCTGCAGGTAAATATAGCAGAAACTGAAGGCCAGACACCTTTACCAGAAACAGGTCAGGTCTTCAGATTTGTGCTAGTATTGTAGTATGCAGTTCAAAACAAATACAGATATTTCAAAATAGCTAGGACTGGTTTTCAAAGGCATGTCTGTCATAATGGTACTGACAAGGTTACACAAGACACTTAGGTTTTCAGCTAATAAATTTACACCCACATGTCAATAGTTTAATCTTTTAGCAAAGTGCATGCAAAGTTTATAGAAAAAAGACGCACTGGGTGCAGATGCCCAGGTGCTGGCAGTGGAAGCTGCAGGGTGGCCTCTGTAATGTGACTGTGGGACTTCTAGTGAAGGGTACAGCTGGTTCCAGCTGGCTCCAACAGACCCACCACAGGGCATAGCTGAGATCAGCAGTCAAGATGTTGGCACCTCTGTTGAAAAGTACTTAAGGAAAGGCAAAACTCCACACAGGCAGAGTGAAGTGTTGGGGGCAGGTGAGTGGGGTGCTGGGGGGTTGGAAGAGAAACAATCATCTGAACACCAAGGTCAGAGAAGGAAGAGGGGAGCTGATGCTCCGGGTACCAGAGCAGAAACCATACCAGAGCAGGTATCTACACTGCAGCCTGTGTGCTTGTAGTGGGTGGATATTTCATGGAGGATCTGTGGCCCATGGACAGCATACACTGGAGCAGGCAAAAAGTGTGAGAAGGAAGGAGTAGCAGAGAGGAGATGGGATGGACTGACCACAGATACCCATTCCCCATTTTCCTCCTGTATTGCTTGGGGTGGGAAATACATGAGTTGAGAATGGAGTAAACTTGAGCCTGGAAGAAAGGGGGTTAGGAGGAAGGTGTTTTAATTATTGTCTTTGTTTCTTACCACACAAATCTATTTAATTGACAATAAATTAAATTCATTTACTCCACTCCAAATCTGTTTTGCCAGTGATGGTAATTGGCATGTGATCTCCCACTCTTTATCTCAACCCAGTAGCTTTGTCATCTTATTCTCCTACCCCCGCTGACATGTTGAGGTGAGGAAGTGAGAGAGCACCTGGGTAGGCATCTGGCAGCAGGTCAACTTGCCACAGAAGGAACTGTGAAGTGATACAGAAAGTGATTTTTCTACAGTCCTTCATACGTAGTTCTGTGGGAAAAACTTTGTAATAAATATGTGACTTCTGTAGTTTACTTGAATTATAACTAGTGCTGCCTTGCTTTGGATACGGTTCTATTCTTCTGTTGTTCAGCAGAAGGTAAAGGTGAATGTATTCTAGAATTCTGGTAGTCACATTATAAGTGTTAGCATATACTGAGAATAGAAAAGTAATTAATGCCCAGCACTACTGGTGCTATTGTCTTTCCAGAGGCATGAAAAACATAGTACACAAACAGGTTCTCTGGGCCTGTGGAAACCCTGTGCTTTGCTATGAAATGATAAAACTTTATATAAGGACAAACCTACCTTTGAGCTCACTTTCCAAAAGAACCATATTAAACAGATAGGTAATGTGGAGGTTTGGAGTACGTTAAAACAAAATTCTTCTCCGAGCTGTGCACTGCCTTTTCTGGTGGCTTTACTCAACTGCAGTATTACATGTTTGCTGTACATTTCCCCATTTGGGGAAAGAGTGCTTATAGAATACCAATTCATATCTATGCCTTGGAATAAGTGTCCCCATGTTTTTTCTTCTACAGCTTCTATGCAGTTTGCGGTGCTGGTCAGCCTTTTGCATTGATGATGGATATATCTTCCTACTGAACTGATGGGTTTTAGCAAGAATGCCAGGAACTAGGGATCTATACGTTGTCACAGAAATTGTTTTATTCCCCTCTACAGTTCACATTGTCTTGTCAGAGCTGCCAGCACCTAGGGGACTAGTAGTAATGAAAGATGCGGATGTGGGAGCTATAGCGTAGCATGCTGTGTTGCTGCTAAATTACTCAGCAGCTGTTCAAAACATCTTCAGAAAATACATTTTCTCTTGCATTTGAATACATTTCATGTAAATCTGATAGGTGATTTGGCCCCTGGGTTTTGCTCCCAGCATTGTCAGAAACAATCTTCTGCAACCTCTCTTGTTCACCCATCTGGAAAACAACAGGATTATACTTGCCTGCCTTCTGGGGGAGGGTGTAAGTTTTGCTCAATGGCAAATGTTGTGAAAAATACAATTCTAAACACCAGTCTGTGGATGACATAAGACAAGGAATGACCTGAGCATTCTTTCCTTAGTGGAAGTAGATGAAAAGCAGTCTTCCTGAACCAGCCAAAGAGGAAAGTGTTTATTATTAAGATTGTGAGTTCTTCCGTCACATTTAACGGAAGAGAAGCATATATCATTTTGTTTTAGTGAATTTATTTGGACCAAATACTTACCCCTGTAATCTTTCTGTAGAGTCTCCTTTACGCCAGACTTCTAACAGTACTTCATGTAGGTGGTGAATCTGGCACTTCTACCACTTTGTAAATAATGTTTCTTCCATTCCCATGTAGAACAGCATGAACACAAGCAATTTTATTGAAAATGTAAGATGAAGATATGTAAGATAAAACACTCTCGCAGTGACACAAGTGGCTTTTGCTGTTTGCTTGACACAGACAATAATCTAAGCAGCAGACTAAGCCAAATGTATATACGTGTTTTTCAATTATAGAACTCAGTGTGGTGATGTGCTGAGGTTCTCCCAGCCAATGATGCAGTATTGCTGGTCTTGCTAAATACACAGTTCCTGCTCCAAGGGCTAGGAATGCTTTCTAAAGCCTATATTATTTTATCTGTTTACTCTTAACCTCTTTAAGCCTCAAATTTAAGGCAGAAACTTTTGGGGTTTGTTTTAGGTTTTAATTACCAAAACACAGAGACTATATTTAATAATAGGAAAATTCTTTATTTCACAATAGAGAAAATTGGTAGGCATCACCATTTGCTTTGTCCCTAACAAAAGTTGCAAAAAGTCTCAGAATGCTAAAAAGTAATCCTATGTCATTCAAGGGTTCACACATTCCAACACATACAATATTCATTCATATTAAATGGCAAATGGTTGTGTAATATTGCATACACTCTATTTCAGCAAAAAGTATTTTGAGCCAATATAACATCTACAACATTTAGTTTTCCTGAGAGTTTTCACATCTTACAGTTTTTGGAATTAATTTCTCTCTTAAGTCCTTTTTGCTCAGGAAGGTAAAGTCAGTCTTACTGGGCAGGAAATTGAAGAGGAGGCTGATTATCGTAGTCTGATTAGCTGTGAACCGCTGCAGAAATTCTGCTGATCTCACTAAAAGCTTATCTTTTGGGGGATTTGGTAACCTGAGTTTTAGTTGGATCAGATCTCTAATCACACTCCCTGTACAGCTGCTTCAAGGTGCTGTTGGACACCATTCTTTTTGGCAGCAGCAGACTCTTAGATTGTCTAAAATTGTTCCTTATTAACAGCAAATCAAATATGAAATATTTTACCACTCAAGCAAGTGTGGCAGTCAGACCCAAAATCTCTAGATCTTAGAGAGTCCTCTCTCATTCTTTATAACAGATTCTGTTGATTCTTTGATGAGTTCATGTGTAGAAGACCAACCTTATCCAAGGTCCATGGATCCAGCACTGTCAGAACTAGCTCACTTCATACTACTGTTTTGTGATTTAAAGTGATTTGTCCATCGAATTTTAATTACAGCTGTTCATGTTTTCCGACAGGTTGGTAGCAAGGTTGTGGGAGTTTTTTTGAGCTTTTATCTTCTTGTAGTATTAAATCACTGATTAAATTGAGAACACATATTTTTGCTCTTGCTTTTTTCTTTTTTTTTTTTTTTGGTGTAAACTACTCAAAATCTACTATGAAAGGACAGAGAAAGGATGTCATTTTTCTCAGTTATGAGCAGGAGGACTGTTAAGTATGGCAAAGATTGCATGCTGAATGCAGAAGAACAAAGGTCCGAAACATTTATGGCTACATTAAGTAGGAAATGAAGCAGCACAAAATTGTTCAGTTTAACTTCAAGCTGAGCTGCAAGAAGCTAGTATCTCACATCACCTTACACAAGTTCTTGAACTCAACGTGAACTAACATTTTGCTGCCTGCAACTTCCATGACATAGTGTTGTTGCATCTTCAGATGGAGAAATAAATTAAATTGCCTAATAACTGGGAAAACTGTAGGTACATATGCCATACTTTTAAAATCTCATTGCATACCTTTAAACAAAAGGAAGACAAAAAAGCAGAGATTTGGTTCCTCCAAACTGCATGATCAATCATTTGAGATCTTTTAGATGTTAGCAGCTGATAGTGTCCCAGTTCATTTAAATCTCAGATAATTGAGGACAGTTTTCTACGAGCTCCATAGAACTTCTATAAAACCAGTCTGCTTTAAATCATTATCATGGACAGAGGACAAGTAGATTCCAAGTCCCTGAGCTGCTCAAAGATAAACATTAAAAACTTTGCCTAATAAGCTTTTTACTGTCTTTTTTGCAGTTTTCCCTCTGAAAATAATCATGCTGTCTATTTACGTAGTATAGAGTTAGTTCCTGATTCAAACCAAATAAGGGCTATTTCTTCCCTACCTACCCAAACTGTTACATTAACATTCAGCAGTAACAATAGAAGACAAATAAAGAACTTCCTTTGCTCCCCCAACCTTTCCTGAATAAGAAAAGAGTGACAAAAGGAAGACAGTGAAAAGAAAACAAAGATAACTAATCATACACTAGATTTTCCATAGTAGATTCCCCACACAACTTTTTCTGTTTATCTAATTATATGCAAGACATATTACAGTTGAATCACCATCAGCATGCACCCAGCTGTTCACATGCCAGGCGTTCACAGGTGTTTGGGTTCGTTTTATTCCTTCCTGTCCTGACAGTAACCTGGTTTTGTTACTATTTTTTAATTTTGTAAGACAATCCAAGAGCTCTTTATTGAAAGCAGTGGTAGAATTAGCTGATCTAACCCTGCTCACTCTATCTGTTGGCCCACTCTCTTCCCCTGGCTGGCCAATGAGAGACAGATGCATAACAGGTGATGCAGATTCCTCACTACGCAAAGCACTTAATACAGACTGAAGACAGACAAATATTTAACAGCTGCAATTTAATCAGTGCAGTGAGTATGTTCTTGAAAAGTGAGTTTGGTTTAGAATGACTCATCTTAAATTCTAGTAACTTCATAGAGGAATGGTTACTTAGTGAATATAACCAGGACAATCATAGATCTTGCACTCATTACCTGACATGTTTGGCATTCTTGGGACATGCTCTTGGGCAAATCTTTTCATCTTTGCTTCAGCTCCTTCCCTGTAATACAAGATTCACAGAGATCTTCTTATTATAAAATTCATTAATAATAACAAAGTGCTGAGATGCATAGCTGAAGACTAAAATAAACTAAACAAATAACCTATGTCTGATAGGTAAAGGTGTTTCCTAAAATACACTTCTATTCAGTTAAAACATTTAAAAAGAGATGGATTTTGCTTTACCCTGCTGCTGTCCTTTCTGTCCTTTCAAAGAGGATTTCATCATTGTCTCCGGTAATACCCTTTACATCCAGATCAGCTAAGTGAGTGGAAAATTTGATGGTCAGCAGTTTGATAGCCTAGATGGCCGTCAGTTACTAGTGGCATCCCTTAGTGCTCAGTACTGTGACTAAAACAAATAACAAAGTTGTGCATTGGGTCCTCCAGAGGAAAAGAATCTTCCAGCATGGCCTTCTAGGGATTGCTTCATGGGCGTGTCAGAAGTACACTGTTATGAATCCTCTTTTGACCAGGTTAGAAATGTTTTTACTATACCACATTCTTTGAAATTACCTTTTTTTCCTTTCTTATTTAAATCTGAAGGACAACTTTCTTCTACAAACCTTGCAGGTATATGTTATTTAGGTTGGGATATGGTAACGCAGTTAGTTTGATCATTTTTTAATAAGCTTGTTTTATTCTTGTTGTTTTGGTGTTTGGAGCTTGAGAGAGTGACTTGACATGAAAGACAATTTTTTTTCCTTTTTTATTTAATTTGCATTCTAAAGAGAGACTTCTTTGCCAGGGAAAGATGAGGAGCCAGGGAAACCCACAGAAGAGCAGGGAGACCCACCAGGAGCTGACAGATCTTTTGAGCAAGGCTGACATGACATGGGCATTTCCAGAGGCAACTGTAGGAGATTTAAATGACCCTTGGGAGTGCCATGTGTGGGACCATGCACAGAGAGGGCCCTGCAACCTGCTTGTTAGTCCACAGCTCAAGGAAGTTCTCTAGATCTCTACCAAAATGGTGGAAACTTGCTTCAGAGCTAAAACAATTGTTCCTACGGAAAAAGCCCCTGAGAAGTCTAACTTATCCTCCCAGACAGACCTGTTAAAGAAGGAGACTTCAGTACAGGTGGTGGGTTACACTGAGTGCCCAGACCCTTCTCCTGCACCTGCAAAAGCCATGCAACAGAGGATCTGTTACGTCAGGTGGCCAACTTGCAAGAAACAGTTAAAAGGCTGCGCAGTATTAGAGGAGCTGAGACAGAGATAGATAGGTGGTTTCAAAGCTATGTTCCTGTAGTGGTCGCCACTGAGAATGAGGCACCTTCGACCCTGGTGACCCAAAAAAAGCAGGACTTTGCTTCAGTCTCCACCCTCCAGCATCACCACCAAAACAGATATGAAGCTTTAGCATCTATAGACATCCATGAGCAAGGTCTGCATGGAGAAACTACACCAGCAGCATGCAGTGGACACCATTAAAAGAAACGATGCATGCTCGCAATGGATGACTCTATTAAAGGGCACTGAGGCTCTGAGGTCATTGAGAGCTATGCTGCATCCCAGAAGCTAAGATCTGAAACACTGCAGAGAGGGTGCTAAAAATTATCAAGAACTACTATTCCATGTGGGCGTGAATGACATGGCAGGCCAGAACCTGGTCAGAATCAAAGAATAGTGTAAGGTCCTGAGGGTGGAAGTGAAAAATATTGGTGCCCAAGTTATCTTGTCCTCCATTTTACCAGTTAGGAGAAAGGGGGCATCCAGAAATAGACAAATAATGCATATCAGCTTCTGACTACATGGCTGGTGTCATCACAAGGATTTTGTTTTCTATGACAGGTTTCTTCCTGTGACCTGGTAAATGATAACATTCCTTTTTGTGTAGTGTCCTGCTTTCAGTGATAAGGCTGGAAAGTGGTCCTACTCCATCTTGGCCCACTTGGATGACTGGGCTGTTCGCTTGGAACGTGCACTTTGATGCTTTATGGATGAAAAAGGACAGACAGAGCGTCTCCTCCTAACTGAATTACCTAACCACAAGACTATTTTACAGAAAATGGGCACCTGCCTTTTTTCACTACATTGTATGCTTGTCTTAACACATATGTGTTTATTATGCATGCTAAACAGTTCATGCTCATTAAGAGAATGAGGAAAGGGTTTGGGCACCTTAGTGCAGTTAGTTGCACCTTTGTTAGTTGTAGGAGACCCAAGGAAAAAAATAAACAATGAGGTGCTCAGGGTGGAAGCATCTGGATCATATATGTGTGGTTACATTCTGAAGGATATTCTTAAGGGCTGGTTGGGGATGTGAAGGTTGGGAGTAGCCTTGGATGCAGTAACCATGGGATGGTTGAGTTCAGGATCATCCAAGGAAGAAGCAGGGTGATAAGTAGGATTGCAACCCTGAACTGCAGGAGAGCTAACTTTTACCTCTCCGAAGACCTACTTTGAAGAATCCCATGGGTTAGGACTCTAGAAGGTAAGGGGGTCCAGGACAGCTGGTTAATATTCAAGCACCACTACCTCCAAGCTCAAGATTTGTGCATCCCTAAGAGTAAAACATCAAGTAGAGGAGGCAGGACACCTGCATGGATGAGCAAGGAGCTTCTGGGAAAACTCAGAAGAAGGAAGTTTACAGAATGTGGAAAAAGGGAGTGGCCACTTGGGAGAATACAGGAACATTCCCAGAATATGTAGGGGTGCAATGAGGAAGGCTAAAGCCCTCTTGGAATTAAATCTGGCAAAGGATGTAAAAGACAACAAGAAGGGCTTCAAGTACATCAGTAGGAAAAGTAAGACTAGGGAAAATGTGGGCCCACTGCTGAATGAGGTGGGTGCCCTGGTGACAGAGGATTCAGAGAACGCAGTTACTGAATGACTTCTTTGCTTCAGTCTTTACTGCTAAGACCGGCCCTCAGGAATCCCAGTGCCTAGAGGTAAGAAAGTCTGGAGGAAAGAAGACTCTTCCTTAGTCAAGGAGGACTGAGTTAGAGAACTAAAAAAAAAAAAAACTCCAGCTCCTATGAATAATTCTGTTTAGTTTGATGAACTGAATGCTGACTGACGATGCTGTCACCTGAATATAAAGTTTTATTATTAGCTTTGCTTATTTTGTAATTACCTGTTAAACTATCTCAAACCAGTGATTTCAGCAGTTACTGGATCGGTCTTCTATGCGTATATTTTTCTCCCTGTGATATTTGTCTGTTAGGAGCTATTCTCTTATACAGATGCTGGAGGACTCAGGCTTCCAAAATGCTTCTTATGTTTTGGAACATAAAGGTAAAATTTGTGATATACCTTGTTATGACAAATACAGTATTTTTTATGCTTATGAACTCAGTCTTCTTTTTTTTTTTTTTGTAGTTCCCCAAAATTTCGTAATATATTTTTTACCAAAAATACAGGCAGTCCAAACATTTTTATGTTCTTAATTTTACATTGAAGTGTGATTTACTGCCAACTAGATCAATTTAAGGGGAAGATCAAACCAAATAGGATTTATTCCTGCTGAGGGAATAAATCTGAATTAATTCAAACTTCCAGGTGAGAACTTTGTGTGTTCACGTTATATAATAGAATAGTTAAATTGACTCTGATTTAATTTGTGCATATAATCTACACTGTTGCAAATCAGATAGCTTAATCTGAAATGAACACATGTGAGTTAGAAGTGTTTATTCTGATAAATTAAAACTTTATTCAGTGTTTGAATTTTTACCTAAAGTATATCTACATCATTAATAGCACTGAGCACCCCTTTGAAATGAAATGGTTAATCTCAGGGATTTTGTTGTAGTGAAATATTTTCTAATATTTCCAATTCGGTATGTGCGTATTTGCATTCATAATATTTAAGTGACGAAGTGGACATCAAAATGAAGAAATAAAGCTCCTCATCTGTAAGGAAAACCAGATTGTACATACACAGGAACAGTCATTGCGGCGTTTGTTTACATTTCCATAATTTCCTTAAGGACTTACATTCATAAAATTTAATCTTGTTAAAAGGCTATTGTCTTACATAAGATTTCGTCTTTCCATGAAGAAATGTAGCACATTTCACATCATAAGATTGCCTTTTTCCATGAACATCTCATACTTTCTAAAATCTGATGAAAGTAATCTATCTTGCTTAAAAAAGCAGAAAACTTAATAACTATGAACACACATTTACTCATACAAGCTAAATGTATTATATTTATGTTATTTTTCTTTTTTTGCAGTTAATATTCATCAATCTTGTGCAGTATTTATTTTCCAAATAATACACTTCAGCTCAAATATACATCACTAATCAAAGTGATTGAAAAAAATAGGAGAGACATTTGTAATACATTATCAAATGAATATCTGGCTATTTAAGTAGTCTGTCTTGAAGAACATCCAAATGACATTATAATCTATATTTTACCTTTTTATATTCAAATAGGGGATGTTTAAGAGTAGCTTTAGAGAAGATTGCAGATAAAATGAGAATAAACGTATCTCCATAAAGCAGTCTCTTTTTTGTTTTTTTTTTAATAGTTGGTTATATCTTAGCAAAATATTCTTAGCTGTTCATGTTGGATGCTGTGATTTGGACAGCTTCAAGTACAGAGTACATATGACAGTATTATGAGAATATCAATTTCTTTGACATATCAATTCTAAAGCATATATATTTTTGTGGTGATATGGAAAAACAGAACATACGTGTTATCATAAGCAGACTGCAATGAAATACCAAATTACTCTAGTCCATATAAGTCCAGATAAAGGTGAGTGGACCCCTTTAATCAGGTTAGATGACAACAGTGAAGTTCTGTGCAATTCTGTATTTATGTATTCATTCTGCAAGCACAGATCTGATCCGTGCTGCTCCTTGATGTGTTCAGAGAAATAGGTACCAGTCAAGAAACAGTTTTTTAAAATTGCAGTTAACTGATTACATTGCCCAGCAGTTACTCTTCACAAATCAATAAATCTTAAGTCTCTTTGCGAGCACATTTCCAATGCTTTTTTGAGGCATTTTCTTGGTGATGTCTTAGAACAACTGAACCTTCAACATTTGTTTGAATTTAGCTTTTCTGTTATTGTCTTCAGTGGAATTTTCCCTCCTCAAAATATGATATTTTGGATATGTTATTCTTTTCCTGTATTCTTTTCTTTGTTCCATTTTAACCATTCTAATAAGCACGGTTTATGTATATGCAGAAAAATTCTTACCACTGTAGGCAAATTGTTATTATGACCATGTCGTAGGTAAACGTTCATTGTTGTCAGAAATGTATGTAACCATGTATTTTCTTCAAACTTTGTATCTCATAGCCATTTCACATAAGACCATTGCTTCTGTACATACATAATCTGATTTCTTATTTTTCTTTAGTTTCACCAATACTTTCATATGCATGAGATTCAGTTAGATGGTATGTGGATACATGGTTTAACAAAGAGTTTTAAGATGTGATATCACAGTCTGCAATGCAACATTGTAGACAATATCCAAATAGTTTTTGAAATTTGAGGTTTTACCAATTGTTCTGTTTCATATTTTGCCAGGCTTACAACCATGGTAGTTTGCTCACTGGGAGAAAATACTGAATTTTTCTTATATAGACTTATACTCTGCTTCTACTGATACTAAGGGGTTTTTTTAATAGAAGCATGATCCAACACTCTTTGTTCAGTGTATTCAAAATCACTGTAACTACAAGTGATTTTGTACTTAAAGAGAATAATACTGCTGATAATGGACAAATAGTCATGTTTCTCTTGAGCATAAAAGATCTCTGAGTTGGTGAAGTCTTGTATTTTTGTAGAGAATTCTTGTAAAATTAGCGTTCAGCTGCTCCATGCAATCAAACTTAGGCTTCAATTTATTCATTGTTTAGCAGAAGTCTCCCAACTCACTCTTCATTAATATAATATTGCATTGCTGCATTTGATTACTATTCTGACTTCTTCTAAATTGACAAAATCACTTAATTTAGTTCCCTTAGAGGAAAGCCAATGACTTTTTAGATAATAGATCACAGATGGGGAACAAGTTTTCCATTTTGTTTGTTGAAATAGTTTCCTCTGCACTTAAGGGAAGCAGAGGTCAAAATCTATTAAATAATGAGTCTTCTTTAAAAGGATTGAACTCTTTTCATGTCAGAATATTCTTTCAGTGAAGGGTATAGTTGAAGTTCCTTAGTTTTTTCCATGTGTCTTCCACCCTTTTTATCAGGTGATGCATAGGGTTTAACTGAAGGCTTGTAACTGAAGGAGGAAGGAAACTTTCCTTTCTGTCATTATATAATTTGGAATAAAATTGCTTGAATGTAATTACATCTATATTAAAAATCAGTGAATTAATGAAACCACATTAGAGGGTTGCAAAAGACTGCAAGCACTTTCCCTGAGGACTGTTCACCTCTGGAGCAACTGAGTAGAAGAGTAGAAGTCCTTCCCTTTGGTGTAATGAAGGCTCAAAGAAAAGTTAAAGTTAGCCGTAATGAAAATTAAAACAGCCTTGTTCAGGTGCAGCAAATACCCAGTTGGTACATGAAACTGAGATAATTCTGTCAGAAACAGGAGAAAGCAACAAGTATTCAGCCTTGAAGATGGATTGGTGGGTTTAAAAACACAGGTTTTTATCAGTAGGAAAAAGCAATGACTCCATGATTTCATGTAGCAGAAAAAAGACCACAAAAATACACAAAGAATCCTATTATGATTCAACGGACAATAGTCAGCACATAAGCATAACCACAGTACCTATTCTCCATTCTTCTAAGTAAGAACATGTCCTGAAACTCAGATTAGAACATAAGGTTTTCATAGAAGTTGGTACCTACTGTCAGGATCAATTTTGTAACAATCTGTTCTTCTAATAATGTCATGACCATGACTACTGATAACTATCGTAATGATGATGACAGCTACTAAATTTTGTTGTAGCTTCAAAACTCTGTATAAGTGTTAACACTAATTCTTCAAGTATATTTGTGTTATTTCCATTTTTGCATATGTGACATGAGAGGTTACAGCCTATCATTTGGTTGTCACAGTGCACCAATGTGTAGTGTTTACACCAGTGCAGTCCCTGTGAAGTCAGTGAAGTTGCAGAGATATGATTAAGAGCAGAATTTACACTTTCTTTTAAGGATCCAGTCCCAGACTGGATGATTCATAAAATATATATGTTGATGAAAAGTATTCCATTGAAGTAAATGATCCTTGGGTGCATGCTGCCTGTACTATGCTCGGTGATATATGCAACAGAAAGATTCCCATTAACCAGTACAGTAAAGGATCACATACTTGACTGGTTGGACTGGCAGGGCTGGCATGAGTGAGGCAAGCTAAGTAGAACATAGCATAAACAGGATTTAAACCTACTTTGCAGGTCACTTTTTTTGTTGTCTACTGGTTGTTATAGCACTTTTCCAGGCTTGATTCTCTTGGCTCACATATTCTTCAATGTGATGCACCATTTGAAGGCTATTAGCATGCCTTATGTAACAGCAGCAATAGAAATGAGGGAATGCAGATACTAAATATGTTGATGATAATAAGGGAACAAAAGATCAGAGATTAGTGAAAATGGCTTGAGCAAAACCCCTGCTGATTAATAAAGTGGATTGTTAAGAAATATGACATCATTCATTGTCCTTACCTTGGAATAATGCACAAAAATCCTTTATATGTCTGCTGTCTCTTTTCCTATCTATACATCCCATTATTGTGCTTACCGTTTCTGTAACAGGACAACATTGTTGACTTTCAGCTTGTCATTTACTTTTTAAGAATTTTTACTGTGGTACTGTATCAGCTGTATAACTGTTTCCAAGTCCTAGGAGCTTTCAAAATCCACTGTGAATTATGTTTTGCTTATAGTTATTATGCCATATTAACACGGTTTTCGTTACGTTAATAATAGATTAATTATTACTAGATTAGATGAAGGGATGTGACAAAACATTCCCTTAAAAACTAACTGGAAGAAAGCTAATGATTTGCATCAAGCCCATTTCTGGTAGTCCTTTATTATATTAATTTATCTCTAAATCAAAGAAAATATCATGGGATTGGAAGAGTACAATAAATAAACCTTTTAATTTTTTTATTAAATACCTGTCAGCATATTAAAAAAAGGTTCTGTCCGACACAATGATGACAAAAAGTCATCGTCAGACTGACTAATCTTTTCATACTAAAAGAGGGTAGTACGGAAGTACATGCATGGTAAACATGTTTGACATTTAGCAGGTTTGCTTTGATAGTATTTACAATATATTCCACAGCAGGTTAATAACAGAAAGCCAAGAAGTGTTGTTCTCTTACGGATACTTCATTTCTTATAGCGTGGTATATGTATCACTGGAGAAGGCTCAGCAACTTTAATATGAGAGCCATGTAAGGATGCTGTTGTTCTTCCTGGATTAATCAGAACTGAGGAAGAGCTAGCTGTCACAAAAAGAGGCCGGGAAGATAGATGAATCTGATTATTAAAATTCCTGGCCTAGAAGGGGCGTTTCCCAAACCCTTTACAATTTGTCCAGCCCACTAGCTTCCCAAGAAAGACAAACTCCTGTCACCCAACCTGCCCACCACACTCCTGTTAGGGAGAAGGGGAACCTCCTCGGGTTCTTCTCAACTTGGCCAGCCTGCCAGGCTCACGCTGGCAGCGTCACTGAAACCAAAGTCCCTCTTGGTAGCCCACAAGATAGGAGGATATTCGCCTAACCTATTCAGGGACCCTCACTAGCAGTTACACAAAGACAAATCCCTTCAGTATTAAATCAACAATAATAATTTATTGTGTAGATTTGTGACAAAATGCAGGTTCGAATGATACCAGTGATAAGGTATTGACTGCGAAATGGATTTAGAGTAAACACTAAACACACACATACAAACCTAAACACACAAGCAAACCCAAACACTAATAATTATTAATAGCTAGCCTGATGTTAGTATTTAAGCACGCAGAACACAGAGTTCTTACCCAATAGGCGCCCCTATGCGGGGGGAGAAGATAGGTTCAGCCCATCGACCAATCCCAAAGTTTCGATGGTGGTCTGCTGTTCCCTCCAAATCCCCTGTTAATTCATCACTTTTTATATTGTTTCTATACTTTGAGGTGGAGCTTGAGTGACTCTAGTCATACATTTCTTTTTATTCTGATTGGATTTAAAAACTCTCGCTTCACATTTAAAGGCACAGGTGATAAAATATAGGGCACATGCCCAGTGGGGAGTGGTTGCACATTGGAGGCGGGTATCCTTTGGGATGGAGGTGTGGTTTTGTATTATAATGACATTATAACGAGCAAAGTTCACCTAGAGGACATGATTTCACCATTTTTGCTGGCACGGCAGTTGCGATCCATCTTTCTTGGTAGTGGTTAATGCAGTTAATTGCAGCAGCCCATTGTTACCTCCAAGAACAAGGTTGAACCGTATCTTCTCCACAGTACTCCCTCCCTCATTCAGAGGCACGGTACTTTCGCTCAGCTGCAGTACGTCTTATCCATGGTAACCGCATTCCATTCTTGGGATCAGCAAACAGCTTCATAGCTGCTTCATGGCTGCTCTTTGTGTCAAGGTGAGAGCTAAAATCTGGGGAACAGTGTTTCCCTCACCTCCCCATTATCCGTTGTTTTCCCACACTGGCCATGTTTTTTCTCTCTGTTAATGCAAGTCTGTTGATGTGTGTTACACTTTGTTAGAATTTGGGCTGTTCTCAGAAGGCCCAGCAAGTACTGAAAAGGCAGTTTCAAAGTCAGAATTTTGACAAATGGCCTTCTCCAAATTTATGGCAAATAATGCTAGTTTAAAGTCTACTAAGAAACAAAAGGCAAATAATACCTTTTAATGCCAAACTCTGTATTATCTTTATAGGAAATTATAACTTTATGTAAGAAAATTACGACCTCCTCGAATATGCAAAATCACATGGGGAAGAGCTATAAGATTTTTCTGTTTCTTGTTGCTTTTCTCATTCAAACAAGTAAATTTAAAGATTCTTTTGAAATACCTATTTGGAAAAATGGGGTAAAGGAGGCATTTAGTACAAAAGTTATGATGTTACTTCGCAAGTAATTTCAAGTATTACATAGGAGTTCTAGTGTAAATATCATAGGTACAGCTCAGTTCAAACATCCTCGTATATTTTCAAGTGTTGATTGAAATGTTTGTTATTTAAATCCAAAAGTCTGGCAGGAAATCATGTGTGTTCTGTGGATAAAAAAACCCTGTCAATAAATCCATTATCAAATGCAAATAAGAAATATTGAATTTAAAAGAAAATTGATATTGAAAGTGCTGCGTAAGACCATCATTTCCATAAAACTCTGTATCTGTGTTCAAGAAACAGCTAGATAGTTCCTTTTTATGTTTCCTTGGTTACAACCACAATGAAGAAAGACAAAATGACTTTCAAAATCAAAATACTATGTAACTGGATTGATGCTTTAAAAACACAGGTTTCAGATTTTTTTAGATGGTCCTTTTTGCAATTCTTTTCATCGAAGACATTAAGTTGTATTTTGCAACAATGCAGTACGGAACACATAGAAACAAAGCTGAAGTCAGAGTGTTATGTATAACAGAAGGAGTAAACTCCAGCTCAGTTTGAAATATTTTTCTATTTCTGCAGTAGCCAGTAACAGGACTTCTAATGTCCTTTTGAATAAAGAAGAATCAGTGTGGTACTGCAGGACCCATTATGCCGTGCAAACACACCAAGCTATACAAGGCATAGAGTTAGACAAGCAATTTCATTTGTACCCCAGCTGCAGTACCTATGTTATTAGGTACAGATATATTAGAGCAACTTCTTGTATTCCCAAAAATAATCATGTGCATTACAGTGTCCATATTAACTGGCTGTCTTTAAGGGCTCTCTCTCTCAGATTTTTCATCTTTATGTATTTTTCTAAGTTCTTTTATTCCTACATATTCTACTAAAACTGGCCAAGGAATAAGGGAGGAATTTAAATACAAATAGCAGAATCTATTTTTTAGCATTATTAGGAGCCTTTGGTGTATGGAGGTGTCAGCAATAACGGGGACTGTAATGTTCAGTGTAATTCTGCCAAAGAGTGTTAATGGTTTTTCTTCACATAGTGAGGAACAGCTCTTGAATCTTACACAAATACCAGACACTCTAAGGCCCAATTGAGAAAACATTGAAAATAAACCATCGGCAGAACTGTCGGATTTTCTGTCCCATCAGAAGAGCCTTTAATAGCTGGGTTTATTTTCTTCTCCAAACCCAGATCACTGACAACTAATCATAGAATATCTCAAGTTGGAAGGAACCCATAAGGATCATCAAATCCAACTCCCTGCTCCTCCCAGGACTACCTAAAACTAAACCATATGACAAAGAGAATCATCCAGATGTTCTGACAGGCTTGGTCCTGTAATGACTTCCCTGGGGAGACTGTTCAGCAACCAACCACTCTCTCAGTGAATAACCTTTTCCTAATGTCCAGTCTGGACTTTCCCTGACACCGCTTCATTCCATTTCCTTGTGTCACTGGTGTTCACTGGTCACCAGAGGGAGGAGATCAGCATCTCCCCTTCTGCTGCCCCCTTGAGGAAGCTGAAGACTGCAATGAGGTTACCCCTCAGCCTCCTCTTCTCCAAGCTGAACAAGCAAAGTGACCTCAGCCGCTCCTCATAAGGACAGTTCCTCCTTGCTCTCAAGAACATTAACCATCTTGGTCATCCTCCTCTGGACTCACCCTAATAGTTTGATGACCTGCTTATATTCAGGCACCCAAAACTACACAGAGTACCTGAGGTGGCATCGTAGCAGTGCACTGTAGAATGGGACAGTCACCTCTCTCGACCACATAGCAATGCTGAGCTTGAGGCACCCAATGATATGGTTGGCCTCTTTGGCTGCCAGGGCACACTGTTGACTCATATTCAACTTGCCATTCACCCAGGCCCCCAGGTCTCTTTCCGCACGGCTGCTCTCCAGCCTCTTGTCCCACAAGTAGTCCACAGCTCCTCCTAGTTTAGTATCATTGACAAACTTACTTAATGTACATTTGATTCCTGCGTCCAGATCATTTATGCAAACATCGAAGAGAACTGTCCCTAGGTGAGCCCCACTGGTGAGTCTCAAGTTCAGGGTCAGTTGGAAGTTTATGATGCCCTAATGCTCTAATGCATTCCAAAAGTTCACTCACCTCTTTAAAACCTGAAATTTGGTGTTGGGTGGCTGGAAGTTACCACAGGGGGTTAATTAATTTCCAATAAAATGTCAGACATAAAATGATGCATTCATTTTTATAATTGTCGGTTCTTAGTGTGGCAATTTAAAGTGGTAAGAAATACCAAAATTTGACCTCGTTGAAATAGAAGAGGGTAGAGACATGTGAACATTTCCATGGAAACAGTATGTAAAAGTTAATTTGGGAAAAGAAGGTATGTTTTCAATAATGAAATTTTTAATTTTTTTTTTTTAAGGAAAAAAAAGTAGTAAGTGCAAGAATTTTGAACGAACTGCCAAGAGATTGTTAAGACTGTGAGACCTAGTACAGATTTTCACACTTGTGAATTGAATGTCTCAGTCAAAAGTAAAATCACTGTTCTTGAAAAATCTCTGGTATTGCCTGACAGATTGTTAGATGTTCCCTTGACAACTGCTCTGGTTAATCAAGGGTGTAAATGAAGACACTATTTCAGAGGTTTGCAGGAGTTATTTTGTATTGTGTATTTAATATCAACAATTTTTCAGTAAAGAAGATTTTTGTAGGGATATTTTCCTATGATGAGCTTGTAAGTTGGATTAGTGTTTGTCAGCTTCTAGGGAGAAAAACAGCAAATAATTCTAAATGTAATCACCCAATCGTGGCATTAGAAAACAGGCAATAGTATAACTACTTTGTCATCATTTTTCAGAAGACCAGAAACCCTGGTCAGCTAACAGTGTGAGATCTTTGTTCCAAAAAAAACCTTACCATGATAATTTAGCTTGGATAAGAACAGAGGCCCTTTATAATGCTTGGGGTCTTTTTTACTCTTGATGATCTGACATTTTGATTTGTTATGCGTCTCTTTATTCTGTTAGAAATACAGCTGCACCTTCAGCATTATATGGAAAACGTAATTGCTATAAACTAAGTTTTCTTAAGTATGTTTACACAACCATGAATGCATCATTTTTACATTACTTTAGGTAATTATAATGTATGAATGCAGTTAAAACTCTTCTAGAAGTTCCAGTCTTCAGACCTATTCTCATTCATATTGTCAACTATGTAATCAGTTTAAGATACTTTACTGTGCTTCCCTTGATATAAATTGGAAGCTGAAGTAATCATGCTATCAATTAGGGCTTAAGTCAGACTTTCCAATGATTAGAAGAGACGTTAGTACGAATTTTGCATTCATGCTGTCTACTGTGTTCCTTTAGTGCCACCTAGTGACCAGCTTAAAAAAACCACAAACGAAAAAAAAACCTGATTGCAATTTCACGTGAAGTAGTTGTGATAATTTAAACTAAAACATTTGATTGAGCAAGATTATATCACGTAACATTTGATTTAGAAGAGCCTCAATTTTAGCTAGTTTAAGAGGATTTCTTTCAATATCATTTCCAGGCCTTAATATCCACAATTGTGTCATAGGTATGAGTTTGTTAGGTAAATATTGCACTTTGTGAGAAATTCAGTATTTGTGTGCATAATTAATCAAGTTGTAACTAGTTATGGCATTAATCACTGCATATAACTTCTGGTTTGCATCTGTTGAGATCCATTAGTCTTTCCATGAGAAACAGCCCCTGTAGTAAATCCTTTGTTAATTCTCATTCTTAAAGAGCTTATAGAAAATCCACGTCGGCTATGAAAAAATCGTGTTGTTTTAAGAAAAGAGGGCTGAGCCTCTTCTTATTTCAAATTTGTGGAAATAAATATTCAACTACATTAGGCCTGTACCTTAGCATCTACAAGAACAGGTTGGGCTCCACACGGCTCCGGACCTATTTAGATTATTGTGTATAACATTCCCACACATCCTTCCCACATACCCGTTTCCCATAACGACTCCCCACACACCCTGTTCTCTACTGCTCTGTGAATCCTTTTTATATCATTATAAGTGTGATGTGCATGAATCACAATTTTGGTGCCTGACAAAATAATCCGGCAATAGGAATCATATTGTGTTCTGTCCTGTCACTGTCTCTCGAGGGAAAAATTCGCTCGCTTTGAATGCAACGGAAATATGCCACTGAGATGTCAGGCAGATGGTCTGAAATGCCTTCAGCATGTAAAGGAGTGAAAAAGCACAACTGAAATAAAAATACTTCAAAATTTAAAGATGACAGTGTTTAGCCACTTTAATCTCAGGTGATTTTAATGTGAGGTCAGTACCTCATAATATGAGGTTAATTAGAAAAATAAAGAAAAAATGTCAAGAGAGTAAATCATCAGTTCTGTTTTATCTTTTCTAATGTGGATACTGGATTTCAATCTTCTGTGAGATGCATGAAATAACATAACTGCATTTATCCAGTTGCAAGATTAAAACAGATTTAATCTTAGATTATAAGAAAAATATTATCCAGTTATAGAGCTAAATGAAGTGCTATTTTAGTTCAGGTAATTTGTGTCACGGAATAGTTCAAGTACAGTCTGTTTCCATCACTGTTTTTTAAAAACTAATGTAATTATGTCTTTCATATGTCCATATTGTAGCTCTTTGTGGTTTAAAATTTTGTAGTAAAGATAGAGACAGCATTTCTGGTTTAATTGCCATTTTTCATTCTTTTCATAATTTTCTCGGAAAACTGTCTTCTGGTCTGTAATTTTCCATGCTCTGTCTCTTTCTAAAAGCTATTCTAAGCATATTTGAGTAATCTAGCAAATTCAAACAGTTCTAATTTTGTGGTAATGTAAGCATGAAAAATATTAATTTTGCTCACATTTCAAATGACAGTTTTTCCTTTCTATGACACAAGACAGAGAAATTTCAAGCATTACTTGCTTGGAAATACTTGCAGAGAAAGACACAAATGCTGAAGAAAGTAGTGGTAGTGTTCTTAATGTGCACTCCAGAATAAAAGGCAGTAGGATGCATCTTATAGTATATGGTTTTTTTCTCAAAACTCAGTCACTAATTTACTAGCTGACATCAAACAAGTCAGTTCTTTTCTTTGAGAGTTCATTGCTTCATCTTAAAAAAAGAAGAAAGAAAAAAACAAAAAGCTTTATGTACTTTGTGAAGTTGAGACCTAATGATCAAAATCACTGTATAATTTTTGTTTAGATACTGGGGGGGGGGGGTGTCTTTGGAATTTATATTTTCTTTTTTCTGATGCATTTCTTTAAAGGTAGAATGCATCACCAGTTATGACTGCGTAGGGATGATTATGTTATTAACTATATGAATTTAGGATACTTGGGCTTGTCCACATAAAGATACTGCGGTAAAGAACATGTCAACATCTAGTAATCTTTAAGGCTTATTTTAATTGTACTTATTTTTAATCTTCCATGTTTTCTCCCTAGCAAAGAATCAAAATAAGAGAAATTATGTATACAAAAATTACCAAACAATATACAAAACAATACTAGACATGTGCAATGAAAAATTATAGTGTTGAATTTGGTTTGGATGGCTAATCGAAGTTGATCAAACTGACATAGACCACATTGTTCATTTTTCTTCCATTAGATGCACATTCTTCTTTATTAACTTTGCCATATCACTTAAACTTTTGTTCTTTGTGGGCTGGACTATTATGATATGTGACAAAAGGGGTTAAATCCTGAATTGATTTGAAAACTGCTGCTGATGCAGACTTCAGAAACCTTCCTGAAAAGCAGGGATAAGGCTGGGCTGGAGGGCAGGCTTTGCCATGAGGGTCTATCTGTACTAGAATTTTCACTCAGCGTAGAAAGCATCAAGGAAAGGTTATTAGTTGGTTTTCCTCAAGAGAATCCCGAATAACCTCATTTTCTTTTACCTGAGAAAGTTTTTATACAGTGTGATTTACCTGGACAATTCCCAGCAGCTGAAGTATGAGCAGGAATAATAAATAAAATTCAAAGTATATTTTGCATATAAAGAATTGGTTGAAAATCACTGCAGATAGAAGTGCCTCCTCTAAAATTGCCCTGTTCCAAGTATCTAAAAAAGAGATCACAAAACTATCTCTCAATATACCCATTAGTTACTAAGGAGGAAATTCTATTTACTCAATTCACATTTTATAATGAATGCTGATCTTCAGAACAGCAGACGTGGCTGCTGGCTCCCTACATTCAGAATCAAAATATTATGCTAACTTTAGACTACATAAGAAGGATTTTAAAATATTACTAAAACCAACATGGTTTCTTTAACCTAAAATAAGAAAGAATATTGAATGTTTTTCAAACTCATTTGAATAGTCTAGATCACATTTCATAAGTTGATCATAAAAGATGCTATTCAAATACCTCAATCTTTTTTAAAAAAAAATTAAACCATTATTCCTGGTTCAAAAATAGGTAAAGTGTTGCACACTTAAAAAGATTATGCAATTTAGTGTATTTCAACCACATACAGCAGAGCACGGAAAAAGGTCAATGAGTTAGTATTGACTGACTTAACTCTAGAACCAGAAGCAATATAACCGTTGGGAAGGTAGGATTTATTAATATGGATGCATCACTCACTGATATACTGCCTGTGAGACTTGTGTTAGTAGATGCCCTGGTTTTTTCACTGCTCACTCAGAAATCACTGCACTGCAGTGAATGTTATAAATATTCATTGAGGGCCTAATGCTATATCCATTTATGTCAATACAGTGTTCCCAGTAACTTCAGAGGTGAAAACTGAGATTCTAAATTTCATACTGAATCTACACACAGTAAGTTAAAACAGTAAGACAGCAGACACAGGAGTAGAAAAGCAAAGCTCAGGGCATAACACGATATAAATCATACCATAGCAGACCAACAAACCAGGTGGTAGTATATGAAAAAATATGCATCTGAGAGCGTGGTAGGTCTCCATGTGGTTCGTCCAGGAGTAAATCTGTCCTTGGCAGTGCTGAAGTCATTTCTAAGATGAGAAATATATGCTTCTAGTGTTCAGGACATAATGGGCTTTAAGATATATTTAACTGAGGAGAGCTTCACGTGCAGAGTGCAGAGTGCACTACACTTAACATGCTTCCCAAAAGGAGGTCCATCACATTCTCACTTAAACCATGTGAAAATTGAAACTGAGGCAAAGTGGAATTGGGAGCACTTCTTCAGAAATAGTAGCTCCGAGTTTTAAAGAGTCCATCAACTACTATTCTCCTGCCATTGCTGTGATATGTTTATGCAAATTTCCTTTCTAAATAAAAACTCAGAATATTTGAAAATTGTCTTGTTGGATTGAATATTTATTGCTGATAATACAAATAGCATTTCATCAGATCTCGTTATAGAAACAACCTAAAGAATTCTCAGTGTTTTATTGAGTGTTCACTAGTATTTATTTTGGAAATCCCCTTAACCTTATATTCTTCTTTATCTCTGAAGCTCAGTAGCAGAGTTTACATTAACAGCATGCTTCCCAAGTAGCAATAACTATATCACAGTATAATCTTGCTTTTCATTTTTATTCCATTTCTGTTTCCCCCGTAAAGCAGGAAAAGGAAATTTCCACCTAGGGAGTTCAGCATCATTCAGCATTGCTGTTACTTGTCCAACAATCTATACTACGGAGACCGTATGTCAGCCACAGTTAGCACTTACAATTTATCAATATCCACTTACGCATGTAAAGATCTCTTTCTTCTTTGTCTCTGTATACATTTCAAACACTAGAGTCAAGAACAATAGGAAAGCAAACAGAAGAGTGACATTTGTAGAAGAAACCTATGTCTTTTGTCTCCCAGGTAGTCCAGGTAACCATGAATTGGCATTATTAATGTACAAAGACTGTCACACATTAGGCAGGCAGAAGCATCTTTTTCACATTGCCTTTGCTGTGTGAGGTTTGAATACTCTGCTGTCAACTGTGCAAACAGTAATGAGATCTTGTTTCCTTCCAGCTATATGTTGCCTGTGAGCAGTCCTGAAGGTCACTGTATGATTGAAATGGTTGCAGAAGGAAATCCTCCTGTGCAACACAGACTTTCTCTCTCATATAAAGCATCTCAGGTGAGTCTGCAAAATATCAAAAAATAGATATTTGCTTTGAACATTATGCACTTTAGTTATTTTCAAAGGAGAATAGGCATTCTAATTTTTCTTTAATAGGACTTTTCACAGCAAGCATCCATAATATTTCCATTAATTTTGTCCTGACCCTGAAACTTCTATTTCAACTTTCTGAAGTCCACAAAAAGGACACTGATACTGGAAGTGGAAAAATAATGTATTAGCAATGTCGTTTAACTAGGTCATAGTGTTATTAGAAACAATTCAGATATTGATAAGCGGTAATTCTGGTTACTTTTTATTTGCAAGCCAAGTTGTCTAGTGGAGATCAGCTATGAATCATCAGTGAGTTAACCCGTTTTCAGTATTGTTGCTAGGATTTCACTTCTGAATAGTATTGTAAACATGCCTGTCTCCATTTTGAAACAGGCATCAGAAGATTCATTCTAAATGGGAAATGGGCCAGCTTTCCCAAATCTTGAGTTTTTCTGTTATTCTTTTGTCTCCATGTTATCACCTCTCTTTGTTATGTGTTCTCTCATCAAAAGATTATTTCTGCATGATACATTTTAAAAGTTTTTAGATTTAAGAATTTTGAACTGTGATTGACAGCTTACAAGTTTGTTCACTCGAGGGCAGGACAGTTAGCTGTAGAGATGCTCTTCATGATGTGCATCTCACAGTATGTACTGCCAGTTAGGAATAGAACTTCTTCCCTGATCCTTTCCTGAGTCGGTATCTAGGGTATTTGTTCAGTCTGATAGAAAGTATTAACTTGTATTAGATATTGCCATCAGCCTGATCAGTTCTCTGTTCATAGCTTCCAGATGATCGACCTGATGTTGTGCTGTAGAATGTTCCTTTGTCGCTCCCTTTATGTTTCAGGTTCATAACTCTGGCAGAATGTAAAGCTGTTGGCAGCTTCTGCATAGAGAATCTGGGATAAGGTCTTACCCATCAGTACCTAGTAATATAGAAAAGCCAGAAATACCTTACTCAGAGAAAAACTTACAGGTAGCCAGCTTTGATGTCATACACCAAGATCACATATCAGAATATTTCTACCCCTATTCAGGGATATTTCTTTTGTTCCTAAGAAAGTTCACAAACTTCTCAGGATTTGGTTGGGGTTTTTTTTTGTTTGTTTATTTGTTTGGTTTTTTGGTGGGGTCAGGGGGCGTCCACAATTAAGTTTCAGTTTGTACCAGGAGTGGGTTTTTGGAGTGAATGTTCTGGTCATCCCCATTTACCACACTGGTTCATGTTGCAGTGCAATTCTGGAGCGTGTCAATTGAATTCTTTCAGGGTAAAACACTACAAAAGATGCTCTCTATGAGTGCAGTTAATGTGCTGTTATCATTAATGGGTATTTCATGGCACCAAATTATACTTAATTCAGAATAAACATTTGCATGGTATATAGTATGAATGTTGTATCTTTATGACTATTGCACTTTACAGATCTGCTCCTAATCTCCCAGAGCCCCTGTTTTCTTTACAAAGTATAGAGGTAAAGAAAGAAAGAAAAAAAGAAATTTCTTATCTCTAGGAGGAGTAATGTATTTCTTCCTGTTAGTGGCCAAGAGAATCCTTTTTACAACTCAGGCTCCAAGTGAAGAAGGACATTTCCAAATTAGTATTTGAAAAGTTAAGCACGAGTATTACAGAAGTTAACATAATGTCAATATAACATTATATTAAGCCTGTTATGTTATTAACAAGACTTACAGGAATTCTTCCCATATGCTTCCTTAAAATATATTCTGGTTAAGCCAGTTAAATTCCAACCAGGACCTTTACAGAGAAAAATGTGTACTCTAGTGTACCAGCATGAGTTTGAACATCTAACATAATATGATAAAATCCATCAAGGCAAGAAACTGAGCAGAGCCTACTGAAATTTTTTTATGGTACACTGGATCTGCCCCCAAGGTCAGTGCTTTTGTAAACTAATCCCAATATTAAAAAGATTGTGTTGCAAAAGGAGTGTTAAAAACACTTTTCTTAATCATGGACAATTTACATTACAGTCCAGTGCTTTGCTTAATTCTTGTAATACGTTCAAAAGCAGAGAGAAAATATCTGTCTGCAAACACTTACAAATTTTGTCTGTAACTACGCTGGTTCACAGCTTTGTTTGAAAAGGGATCAAGTCAAGTGATATTAAAAGAATTCGACAAGTGCTGAGCTGGTGTCTTTGAATTCCTTCCACATGAAAATCTGATTTAATTTTATCCATGCTCTAAAGTAGGGTTTTTTCCTTTCCTTTCTAAGTGAAAGACATCGTAACTTGAGAAATATCGGGTGGTATTCATGTTCATTGTATTTCCAAATTCACTTGAAATTGTCAGAAACATGGCTCCAGGACTGATAAAAGCAATACAGGAAACAAAAGCAAAATCATACCGATGTGTGAATTCCAGATAAATCAATGTGATGTCTTCCTCCTGTTCCTAGTTCTTTACAGTTGATGTCTGAAAATGATAGCAAAGGGCTCCTTCACCATAAATTATCTCCTCATACGTTTTACGCATGCTGTGATATACTTTTTATTCTGTTGGTTTATTTCCAGACCAAGTTTTACCCTTTTGCTAGATTGACAGTATCACATAAATAAATGCATCACAGTGTCATACACTTACGAAAAAATTATGATTATTTCAATTCTTAGTGATAGGCATTTAGCAAAGGAACTTAGGAATGGTGGAACCCCATGTCAGAACTCCAGAAAGTCAGACATCAGCTTGAGGAGTGGAATTCACGGTGCTAAATGAGTCACAGATCCTTTATATGTGATAGTGAAGGGTTTGACTCCTTGGTCAGGTAATGCAAGAAATACCATATTGTGCACTAATATGATTGGTCAGTCCCAGTATGAAGTAGTTGTTGGTGTTTCTTTGGCGCCTTTATAAAGGTATTCTAGGCATTTGACTCTAGAATTTACTTCCTAAAGTTTCTCATTTTTCCCTGGGCTTCAGTGTAGCAGTCTGTTTTCTGCCATTCATCCAAAAACAAGTAACATCTTTTTTCTGTAGTTGCCTTATCTCGATGTCCTGCAGGTCCCAGATCTTAAAGAAAAGATTTATCTTCAAGTTTACATCTTCTCCTATGTTTCTGCATTGATTCTCAACCATGGATGTAAAACTCATAGTATAGAATGGGGGAAGCAATGAGAAAATATTACCGTGTTCGTTGCAGTTAATGCTGTGAATTCCAATTTGTGTTTCATGGGATGTATGTTGTCTTACACATTTGAAGATATGCAGACACATTAAACCACTCTGTATGGATTATTTTTTTAAAAAAGAGAACCACATATTGAAAAAAAAAAAAAAGAATCACATTCTTTTCTGATTAGTCTTTTCTTGTTTCTGCAGATCACCTTTGGATCAATTTTCCTTGGAAATGTTCCTTTTCATGAAGAGGTTCATCGATGTGCTGGACAGATACATGGTTATAAAGGATGCGTTAGGGATTTTCAAATTAACTACAAAGAGTTGTTCATCATAGAAGAGGCCCTTGGAGGGAGGAATGTTGAGAACTGCAATGTTCCAATGTGTGATTACCATCCATGTCGCAATGGTGGAACCTGCACTAGGTAAGAAGTACCATCTATTTACACTCTGCCGTTGGTAGGTTCACACTTTATGAGAAATTACTACAATTTTCTGTGTAATGAAATAACCATGAATCTTTTGTCCTGATAATATTAAATTGAAAATGTAACATGTTCATGCCTAAACAGAGAAATTTTATACCTATTTGCTTACGTGATGTAAAATGTAATTATATCGCCAACACAGCATACATATTGGGTTGCTCCTGGAATTCCTTTCTGATCAACTAGATCAGTTCCACTACAAGGCTAAGTTACTAAATCAGGCTCCTTGTTTCGATAGTTTGGCAGAAACATATAAGGTCTTCTAAAAACTCTGTACCTTACTTGCCCTTGTACCCTCACACATCTTTATGGTGTGCTCCTGTGTACACAGCACAGGCCTTCATCACAATGCTATGGAAACGCTAAAGTAAGCCAGCACCTTCAGCATGTGTGAAGAAGCATTGTCAAAGAACCTTTGAAAGTTAAAGTGCATCATGTTGAAAGAGGAAATAGAGTCCAAAAGAGACATGAGTTAAAGCACAGAGAATGATGGATAAGTTGATTGATAGTAAAACTGGAGTGCAGTAACATTTTCAGCTATAGTAACTTGCTAATTGTCTAAGGCACTCAGCATCTAGGAACCACATTTCTGTTTAAAATTTATAGAATTTTTGAAGTAGCTGCCATATCTATTTTAAAAATTGTACTTCTGCTTCAAAGCAAAGGAGCAGCAGAACATAGTCTACAGTTCTTTTAAAACTCTGGACCACTGCGTGTTTCTTAGGTTGAGGAGACCTTGAATCAAAGTTTTAAGGTGCTTCTCCGCCTCTTGATTGATGTGAGCGCACAAAGAACAGCAAACAGGTGTTTGATCTCTAAGTCTTGTTTGACTAGAGAACAAATGAAAGCAAGGCAACTTTATGAAAACATAAACAGTTTGCTTACCAGACTGGTGAAACTGTGTACTTGGGAGTAATGAGTCTTTTTTTCCTCTGTTACTCCTTGATATATCTCTGTCATTCTACTCATTGGTCTGTCATCTACCATTATGGAATGCTGTTTCATTTAAAACTCAGGTTCTGAATAATTCATGACCACCAGATTTGTTTCCTGCCTATCTGCTTTCCACCTGCTAGCCTCAGCCATTTCCAGAAATGCTGATGTTCTGAAATGGGTCATTGCTCTTCTGTCCAGAGGAGTCATGGAAGTCCGTGCATGTGCAAAGCAGGGATAAGCAGCATTTTGGAAGTATAATTTTCATGATTTTCTGAAGCAATCAACTGGTTTTCGGGGATGAAAACCTCCTTCAAGCCAAGAATGATCCATTTCAATGAGCAGGAAAACAAGTGGCAGGAAGTCCACAAGAATGAACAAGATGTTCCTGACAAAACTCAAACATCAAAAGGAAGCATACAAAAGATAGAAGCATGACCAAGTGACCTGGGAGGAATAAAGAAAAAATATCCAAATACGCAGATAAGAGGTTTTGAAAGCCAAAGTCCATCTGGAGATTAATCTGGCAGGGTACATGCAGGGCAAAACCAAATGCTTCTACAAGGTGCACCCCAGAAACAAGCGTTAAATAAGAAGCAAGGAGAAATGATTGGTGCACCAGACAGGTCTACTGCCATTCAGAGGCATCTCAACAGGCTGGAGAAATGAGCCAACAGCAATCTCATTATTGTTCAACAAAAGAAAATGAAGTCTTACAGCTGGGGTGGAATAACCACAGGCAACAACAGTGTAGACTGTCTGGAAAGTAGCTTTGCAGGAAGAGATTTGCCAGTTCTGGTGGACGGTTAGTTGACCATGAGTCAATAGTGTGCCCTAGTGACAAAGAAAGCCAACAGCATCCTGGACTGCACTAGAAAGAGATATTGAGTCAGGGGAGGTCATTCTTTACTTCTCACCTGGTTTGCTGGTATTCATATGTGTGCACATATATTCTTCAGTCATTTGACAAACTGTCCATATACAATAAGCTTCACCTTTCTAGGATGTCTATCTAGATGCCATATTTCACATGCAAGTTCTGCAGCTCTGATTTCGTACTGTTCACTTGGCAGAATAGAATTTGCTTTTCTGGAGGCTGATCATTCCTCTTAGCTGTCAAGACTGCCAACAAAAACTATCACAACAGATTATCTCTGAGGATTTGGAGGTCTCACTTGGAAAGGTTACTAGGTAGTGGTCTTTAGAGGAACAATTCCTGCATCCCAATGTCCTGAAGCTTCATTTGGTCCACAGTGTGTGCAACATTCTCTTTCCTGAGGAGTTAAACATGAATGTGAGAACAGACTGCTCCATCACTATACAACATGTAATCAACCTATTCACTTCTGCTTTTCTGAGAAGTGTGTCAGACCTAAAAGATTCACAAATCAATCACTTCTGCTTTGCTGAGAAGAGTGACAGATCTAAAAGACTCACTTCTTGGTAAGTCATCTACCTACCTGCACCAATTTCTTTGTAAAGGATGTGAATAGGGTGGCAAGCTGGGATGTAAATTTGCCTGTGCTAGCAGCCATTTTCGGTACTGGAAGGTGTTTTACACAGACTCTGCCCAACAGAATGCCAGGGTCAGAAGTCCCTTTGGGAAATGCTTCAGTTTGCTGTATACCAATTTCATTTTCCACATGTTTGAGCAGATTGAGGAGATATGGGAACACAATGACTTGTATACCTCCTGATCAGCTTTGGCAGATCTTGCTCCAGATCCTCTTTCATCTGGACGTGAATATTCTGTAAATTTTGTTCCGCTGAATTTGTTGTCTTAAGACCTAAGTCAAGTGCTTCAGTGGGTGAAGCATCTCGTGAAAGGAATGATGAGAGAATCTGTACTACAGATTCTTCTTGTACTTCTTTCCAGGTAGTGCCTGATAATACTAGGAACCTACTTAGTAAATGTGCGTATTTTAACAAGCTCTATTCAGTAAATAGACCAATTTTAAGTTTGTTGTGCTTGCCACCTTCTTCCTTCAGTGCTTTGGTTACAAACATCCTCTGATACCTCTTGCAGCTGAAAGATAAGAGTTTCTCCCCTTGCTTCACTTTAATTTATTAGTTGCTTTATTCTAGCAACTATTTGATTAACTACTTGGTCATCAGCCTCTCATATCAACTTGGTTCACACCATGTCACGTGTGAAGCAGGAAAATTGAAAAACCAGAGGTGGAGTTTTTGTGTATGGTTTATGGGGAAAATTTTCTATGTTTCTGTCCCAGTGTTGAAGTGGTGCATGTGGGCTATACAACTGTGATATATTCAGATAATGAGTTGAAATTCATGAGACTGCAGCCAATTAGAGCCATAAATAATCTGTAGTGTTAAAAATGTTGCCATCTACACCACTAATTGTTCATTGTGTATTTATTACTGAAAAAAAAATCAGTTTTATTTAAAAATATTTAAGATGGAACAAGCATCAATTTGACAATTAATATAAAGCTGTTATTGACTTGTTTAAGATTTTTGACAGTTATTTCAACTATACTGTTTAGTAAAAAAAAAAAAAAAAAGATTTTTCATTGCATGTTATTCTTCAGGTGCTTGGCAACTAGAGTTTGCTTCTGAGAGACCATGAAGTATTACATAGCAAATATCTCAGCCATGGTTTATGATGAACACTGGAGTTTGTCAGCACATACTGCTGGGCATAGACTGGTGTGTTTCACAAGAAACATTTTTTATAGTCATTCCTAAAAGAAAGTTACTTGCCTTTTCTCATCATCAGAGTACAAAAATACTGTTGTAGTATTAATCTTATTATAATAATTCATTTGACAGGAGAAAAAGGTTTCTTTATATTTTTGCTAGCAAGAGACAAGTATTACTATGAGCTTAGTTTTCAAATACAAAATTTCACAATGCAGGAGGGCCCATCATCCTCTGGTGTGGTCATTGGTTGCATCACGTGCTCCCCAGGGTCTTGTCAGGGCAGAGCCTGGCAGCCAGGGTCCATTCCACCATCCCAGCCAGAAGCAGGGCAGCTGGGGGGCACTGGGGCAGCCCCAGACCCATACATTGGGCAAGTTCCTGGGGATAGCGATGGGCTGAGGCTGGGCTGGGACATCAGTCCAATGGTGGGGGATCAGGATCAAACGCAGAAAAGGAGAAAAGGGTCAGGCACAGCCCCAAGATGGCCAGGCAGGGCCATGGTGATGGGGATCAACTGCACAATCACCATCTTGCTGTAGAATTGCTGAATGCATCATGTTGTGGAACTGGAAATCTCTAGTTATCTTTATTTTTTTAAGCTATGATCCACTCCACTTCCATTTAAAAAAAAAAAAAAAGTTATCTAGATTCTATTTATATTTTGACTAAAACATCTGTCTGTGTATACGTGTTGTGGTTTAAGCCCAGCTGGCAACTAAGCACCACCCAGCCACTCACTCATTCCTCCCCAGCTGGGATGGGGCAGAGAATTAGAAGGATAAAAGTGAGAAAAATCAGAGGTTGAGATAAAGACAGTTTAATAGGTAAAGCAAAAGCTGTGTGCTCAAGCAACGCAAAACAAGGAATTCATTCACCTCTTCTCATTGGCAGGCAGGTGTTCAGCATCTCCAGGAAAGTAAGGCTCCATCATCCATAAGTTACTTGGGAAGACAAACACCATAACTCCAAATGTCCCTCATTCTTTCTTCTTCCTCCAGCTTTTTCTTGCTGACCATGATGACATACAGTATGGAATATCCCTTCAGCCAACTGGGGTCAGCTGTCCTGGCTGTGTCTCTTCCCAACTCCTTGCACATCTCTAGACTACTTGCTGGTGGGATGATGTGAGGAGCAGGAAAAGGCCTTGGCTCCGTGTAAGCACTGCTCAGCAATAGTGAAATCGTCTTTGTATTATCAACACTGTTTTCGGTACAAACCCAAAACACAGCCCCATACTAGCTACTATAAAGAAAATTAACGCTATCCTAGCCAAAATGAGCACAATAGGCCAAAAGCCATTATGTTTCAGGAGTATTTAAACATATGCTGTAACAGATGAGTGGTTTGGTACAAATCTAAATTTCTAATTCTTTACATATCCACTATTTTATTAGTTTTTAAAAAACTAAGTACTCTCCTATGTAAATACTCTTGCTTTTAGAAGAACTTTTGCAAGTTCAGTGGCTCTTTTACTGCACTTTAAATCCATGCTAATGTAGAATTACAGAGACTGGTTAATTTCAGAGAAAAAAAAATTACATCTGTTCAGTAAATTTATGGTTTGAGTGTCATATAGTTCTATGACTAATTTTGTGAATTCGAAGCTCATTGGATTTGAAAGTGTGTGTTTGCAAAGGACATAGAAAGATTAACCTAGGAAGCCCTTAATATTCTGTGTGGCCCTCTGATCATATGAGCCAGATGCCGCAAACCAAGCTTAGTGTTAATTAAGAAGACACATCTGTGTGTGCGAAATAAACTCGTTAAGTTACTTCACCAATGATTTGACAATTATGTCAGCCACTACACTAGTAGTAGTTGATTAATACATTTGTTTTAAACTGTATAAAGACTCAAGAAAATAAAAACATAGACAAGCTTAGCTTTTATAGTGCAGAGTACAATCTCAAAGTTAATTGCTTCCACAAACAATCATGTTTCTAGTGTCTCAAACTATTCTCACAGTGATTATTCTTACTGTTGTTGTTCCCCATGTAATGGTGCAGCAGATGGGTCCATTAATGCTAATCAATTAACCAAGACTGAAAAATCAAACTCAATTAGCAATAAATTTCAATGGAGAGACACTTGTCTTCAGATTTCAACCACCATGAATGTTGTAATCACCAAAAATACAGAAGGGATGTCATTTTTCAATTTTCACCCCCTGATAATGTAAGAAATACTTTCCTAGATAGAGGGGTGTCTTCCTATCATGTCACGACCCGCTTATCGGGTTGCCCAGGACAACATGAGGGGTCATAAATGATTTGGAATACCGCTGGGATAAATTAAGGTGAAACAACACCAAACAATCAATTGGATATTTTATTTTAAGAAACAACCTTAATTTTTCTTTGATTGGCAAAACATTGGCTGGCAATGCCATAAGGTGAGTGAAAGAGAAGAAAGGGAAAGGAAGAATACAAGAGAGAGAGGAAAGAGGAAGAGAACAAGATATTACCATACTTGGATTCAGCAATGTTCTTTGTCATCGAGCAACGTCTTGATTCCTCTGGCGATGGACGTGCAACCAGCTCCTTGGAGTTGTGCGTTTTATAGCCAAGTCTCTGCCTCAAGAGATGAGTCCAATTCTTTGGCTGAGCATGCACAGTCTTTTTTCTTAGAAGGTTCTGGAAATGAGTATGGGATCAGACATACACAATCCTTCTTCCAGAAGGTTCGGGAAATTGGTCTGGGGTCAGCTTGCTCCTCCTAATGCTGTGACCGATGTATGACCTTATTTTTGTGCAGGCATTGTTGCGTTGCTTCAAGATAAGGAGGTCTGCACAGAGAAAGATACCGCCCTGCCTCCACAGAACTTGTCCTTTCCTGTGGTCTAACAATAAGTCCCCCAACAGTAATCACAATAAAATAATAAATGTTGAAAATAATTTTTTAAGGCATAATGCTTTCCCACAGAATTTGTCCATCACATATGGTAATGAAAGAAATACATTCCTAGGTCTCATTTGGACAGTAAGTTTTCAGGTATTAATAGGAAAAGACATATATTCAAGTAATATTTCAGAAATTGTCTGTTTTCTGTATGGTAGGGCATCAGGCAATTCCTCCCAAGCCTTAAAGAACTGATCACCAAATGAAATATTCTATCCAAACTGTTTCCTAACGTACAACTGATAAGGTTTCTAATGCCTTTTTTTAAAAGTTATGAGTTCTAGGTTAGCTTTCTTGTAAGTTAAAGGAAATTTTATAGTTGAACTTGGTTAAGTGATAGAATTCCATATGTTGCAGATACTGAGAACACCAGGTGAAGGGACTGCACAGATTTTGTGGTCTCTCTTTAGTAGGTATCCTCAATGTTTACTAAAATAAAGAGTAGAAAAAGTTGTTATGAATTTGACTGTTTGTAGGAGAAAAAAAAAAGGAGCTCAAACTGTAGACTGTAGAGACACTAAAGTATTCTTTTCACCTTTTTTTTACACCTCATTTTCCTCTTCAAGGGATAGTCATGGTGAGCTTTTCCTAGATCATCTGCCAAAAATACTTTTTGTGCTTCCTTGTGCCCATAAGCCAAAAATGTCTGTTACGTCAGGTTTTGGTTAAAGGTATTCATCTCAGGATAAGCTTTTCTTACATTTCTAGCACGGAGCTGCAATTTGCTTCCAGCTCGCAAAATCCGATTTGTGTTTGTTGGACTAATGATAAAATTGTTACATGAGAATGAATAATTGCCCATTTTCAAATCAAGGGGGACTGAAGCACCTCCCAAAAGCACTAACAGCGTGGCTCACCAAATTTTTAGAATTCCTTATCAATTTCCTAGCACTGTTTTTGATGTAGGCATTTCTGGTTAAAAAAGGAACCAGCTGGTCAGAAATAGCAGAATTTATCATATATCAAGGATCTTCTTACTGATCTGTCTTATAGACTAAAAGACTCAGACCAATACATTATCTAGAATGCCTGTTTGGATTTTTACAAATCTAAGTCATAGTTATCTTCACTAATCTCCATATTGTTACCGAAAATCGGAAGAAAAACGCCTTAATACCAATGTAGCATTAAGAAGCAGGCATTTTCTTTATCGCCCAGCACCGGGCAGATCATTCCTTCCACACACGCCCTGTGCTGCCACAGCCAAAGCTTATATCACCCGATTACATACATATTCATTATTTTCCCCAAATAATCATATATATTCATTCTATTTCTAAAAACATGATTAAGATGATCTATTTTGTGGAGCGTGGCGTGTCCTACCGGTCTCAGAAGAAACAGCATTTGAAGGTTTTCATGGGAACTCCCCCATAGATGGTGTCTAATTGGCAAAGGAAAGGGACTTAGATTTATGCTAGTTCCAACTGGTCTTCAAATGGCTTAGCTCGTCTTCTTTCTTCTGTGTTGTCTTCTTCTGTCACTCTCCCAGACCGTGGACTTGCAGTTTAGATTTTTCTCGTTCCTTTCCCAGACAGCCAAGGTTTTCATATCTCTATTGTACAGACTAGTATTTACAAGGTAACATAACAATATTAAGTTCACAACTAATCTTCTAAGCTCCACTGTTTTCAACTCTTGCAGAAAGATAAACCCAAAAAAAAAGGATTACATTTCCATTTTGTTGATTTGGAAAGGAAGATGATTTCCAGATGGGAGTTGTGTATTCTCACACCTTTTCAGAATTTGAGCCATATGCATTTATGTATGAGGGATGTTCTGAAGGTAATGCTTCCTGTTTATTTCCATGGAAACTACAACAGATAGATACAAAGAGCATAAAACCACTGTTTGATGGAGGAAATTCTCAGCTACGAAACACTGTTTTTTTCACACAGTCCCCACCACTGGCTCTGCATTTTCACAAGCGATGAACAAGAGCCTGTGTGCCACGCTCGTGAAAACCTGCTCCAGTGGAGGGGACCCACCGTCACCGTCACCACTGCCGAAACGCACCACCCACCCCCTTACTGTGCTGACACCCACTGCTTGTTCACCATAAACATTCAGCAGCATCGATGAATGTCAGTGGGTGCAATTTTTTCCGCATGGAAGAATTCAGTGACACCCCTTTGCTTCACACACACTCCCATGTCAGAGGCCACGTTGTCAGACTGCCCCTCTGCTGCCGTCTGTCACACGGCAAGAAAATTTAACAGGATATTGGTGGGAAGGTTCAACCTCTACTGCCAGACCACCAACATCCGCCTCTGATGTCATGGGCCAACGTAATAAAATAGGAGGCATTACTTTCAGAGAAGCCCTCGTAATACTCATTTGTATGAAGAAGATAATCTTATTTCTTTTAAAGGGCTGATTTTGGGCAGATTTGTCAATACTAAAGATGCTTACATGTCTTACAACTCCAGAAACTGCTGCTGTATTTACTCTGATTCATGCTTACAAGCACCATTATTTAAGAAGACCAGTTGGGGGCTTGAATGTTTTGGATCCTGTACTTTTAATGAGATTAAGAAGCTAGTATAGCTGGAGTTTGGTACTGATGAAAGAGATCTACACTTGGAAATATGTGGCTTTTCCTAATGCTTACTTCAGATTGGGCTCTGGTGAAGAAAAGCATTCATTTAAATTTATTTCCAAACTGTTTTCTTCTTCTGGCAGATAGATTGTTTATTGTTTCAGGTTCTACACGATCTTAGGAAAAAATAATGTCATTCTTACTAAGAAAAATCTTTCAGGCTCTTTTTAGGAGTATGAAAGATAATGCTATTGAGCCTCTAGAATGACCAAAATCCTGTTGGACATGCATTTGTTACATCATATTTTGACAGGAAAGTAAAGTAAGCAAAAGAAAATTTCATGTCCAATTCTCCTAACACTAGGTATTAACAGATAGAGCATTAATTTACCCACATTGGTCTTTATGGTGAAAGGAATTGAATTTGGCTTAAGCACCATATAAAAACTCTGCACAGCTTTTTCTGAACTAAAGCTGCCTTTTTTCTGCCTTAGTTTTCCTTAACCCCAGCTTCTTACCCTTCAAGTTCCCTATATTGCTCTAATCCACAGCTGTGTTAGTTATCTATGTCAAGACTGAGTTAGCTGAAGTAGGTGTGTCTCACTCGACATCAAAACCAGATTCTGATTTTATCATACTTTATTTCTTAGGCATTATATTCCTCAGATTATAGTTGTATGGAGAAGAGATTTAACAAAGAAATCAAAGCTGTGTACCATTAAGCTGACAGTGTTAAGAGATGATGTTTTAGATTTTAAAACATCTGTAAACACCCAGGAAATTGTGCCATTAAAATATATGAGAAAATAGCAAAATATGAACTCATAAATTTTATTGGATATACTAGTACTTGACTGTTGTTCTTTTTAATTAAGCCTTTAAAATATGCAACTTCTTTACTAATGATTAAAATGTGGTACACTTCATAATTTTTTTCTGAAGGAAAACATAGTTTTATCATAGAATTATTGTTGAAATAACAAATTCTGACAATTGAAAAATAATTGAAGTAAAAAGGTAGAAAAAGTGATGTCAAAGAATAGATCCTTCTCTGTTTTTATTTTAGGCAGTATAGTGGTGGTTCTGTTTAAAATGTCTGTGGAAAAATCAATTTTTTATGTTCTCAAATCCACAGATTTAGTGTTCAATTAGTGTGAAAAGTAACACACTGAAAACAGAGCATGCAGAAAAATCAAGGATCTAAATATAAACAGGACTTCAAATCCTGACTGCTTAGATACTGTGCAAGCTGTGCACAAAATTCATTAAACGTGATGTATATATGTCATCTCAATCAACTTGTACTTAAATAAGAGAAGTTGCCATGGTTAACATTTTAGTGTGGGTGTTGAAATACCAGTAAGTGCCATTGTAGTACCAGCTATCTCACAAAGTTTTGAAACAATTCCAGAAATACTACGTTATATTATTTTTGAGAATTACAGCACAACCAGTTATTTCTAATAGTTTTGATTGCAGAAGGGGTATCTTATTGGGAGTAACTTTAAAACACAACATCTCAGCAAAATGAATTGAATACTACCTTTTTCCAAGGCCAGTGAGATGTTTAGGTGTATATAGAAACACTCAAAGCACTGTTCATACATATTTGTCCAACTGGAGAAGCAGTGCATGGATTCTTAGTAAGAATTTCACTACACTGTAAATCCTGTTAAATAGTTTATCTGATACTGTTTGGTTTAAGTTGTAGATGTTTGTGTAGTATGTGTATGAAAAATAATAAATTTGCCAAGTTCTTTGTATTAATGTTTTTCTAAAATTCTACAGAGATAATCCTTTCAGTGAAATGTGTAAATTTTCCATAAGGACCCATTGTATGCTCTAACTGTTTACCATAAATTATTGCAATAAAATTACAAGACTGGTACAGCAGAATAGTAATGCACTATCTGTAACATACGTCAGAAAATTTATTCCTTTGCTGCTTTCCTAATATATGGACCTACCTACTAGTGATAGATTTCTACATTTCAAGCAATAAAAATTACAGAAATGAGAAAAAAAATTATTAAATCTCCCTCCTGACTAATGTGGTTGACTGCAGATTGAATGAGTGAGCACATCCTTGTTCTGAATGCCTGTTTTGGGGATCTTATTACCGAACAAATGAGTGACATTTATCCGAGGTCACATAACAAAACAGATTTTGATTATGGTTTAGAGAAACCTTCTTCACCTTTTGTATTTTGTTGAATTCAAGAACATGATTAATATTCAAACAGAATTTGGGAAGTCTGGATATGAGGTATCACCTTGATACAGATGGTTATTACATCAACAAATTTGGTTTCGTTACCTTATTTCTTTCTCAGTAAGAGAATTTATTTTATTTTGCTTTTTAAAAAGATATGAAACAGATTTTTTTTTTTTTTTTTTTTTTTTTTTTACCAGTAACCCTTGGGTTTTGGTTTTAGTAAGACCAGTCAACTTTGTGATCATGTGTGCAGACAGATAAACACAAAGAGTGGTATCTACATAGTCATGGGAAGTTCATGCTGTGTGTGCATGCATACAATGCATAGAGATTAGGATTCTTTTAGATAGCTTTCAGGGATGAGGAAGTCAGAAATAGAGGAGATATTCTACCTGTACACAGAGTAGCTGCAGGGGTCCAGGTGACCATTCAAGGGCAAAGATAACCTCACTAGTCCTGTGTCAATACATGAGGTGCTTGTACAGTCTTTCCCACAACGGGCTCCAGCTATTTCAGATTAAATATCAGTCTCGCCTGTTGTAAAGGAGGGAATGTTATTTTTTACTAGAGAAGACCTACTGAAGTTGTGTGTTATTCTTGAGTGAAGGGAAGCATAGAGAACAATATGTTATTCATAAAGAATATAGAGGTTTAAGAATTATCTAGTGTCCTGCTAGAGAATTAGTACATTCCTCTTCAAAAAAGACTGTCTTAGACAAAAATATGTGTGAAACAACAGCTCTTGAAGACTGATTCTCTGCAACCTATATCTTAGGAGATATGAAAATAAAAGGACCCTAGAATCACAAAAATCCATTTGTCCTTCACCAGGACTTTCCTCAGGTTACCTCAAATCATAGTAGATTAAGTCAGCAAAAGGCTTAATATGGGTCCACTGACATCTTCCATAATCTGTGGAGCCATCTAGCATTGCTGAAAACTAGTTGTGGAACAATAAAATCATTTCACAGAAACACTTTGAAAGCTCATGCCATTATTTTCAGTAATAAGAATATATTGTCTATCTCATTTGTCTATTATTCAGTATCAATACTATTCAATTACCTATCTAGAATACTTTATTACTAAATAAAAAGTCCTGCATAGCTTTAGAAATCTTAATGTTTCCTTTAGGGACATACCACTTTTTAACAGTTGTGTTTGTATTATTACTAGACTTATTAGTCATACCCAGTTAAAGTACACTCTTTGTGTGCTTGTAAGATGACAGCTGATATTGCTGCTTCTCTGCTTCAAAATCTGATAGTGCTTAGGAGTTATGAGTTAAAGGATCAGGGGACTCAAGTCATGATTTGTATTACTCCAAAAGGCATGAGAGTTCGGTAAGAGGTACATATTCTTTTGTGTTCAGGTCACCTTCTCAGCATGCCCTTCAATTTAGCCTTATTGCATGCTGTGGAAAATTCATCTGGCTTGGAGGACAGCATGTGCACTAGATTTCTTCTGACATTTCCTCAGTAAGCAGTTTTACAGACATCTAAAAAAACATTTCATTGCTCTGAAGAGAAGCTATGTAGAGGACTGACCATGCTGGATCTTCTTATCATCTTCTAATGTGGTTGTGACAGTTGAAGTGGACCATATGAAAGAGTCGTATGAGTTTATGGACATCCTACCCATTTCTGTACTTGGACCACTTCAATTTATATTAACACATAAAGTACTTTAAGGGATACTTTACTTTGGTGTGTACATAAAATAATATGGAAGTGCTAGCAGTTTTTCACACTCATGTCTGAGTACAGTGGGAGAGAGCACCTCAGGAATCCAACAGGGTAAAATGTCCCAGGCAGAAAACAACTACCCAGCATCAGAAATGTTGTTTTAAACAGTTATTGAAACTGCCAGTTATACAGGCTCCTCCGTGCAGCACTGTTATTTACACTAGAGATCTCTCTACATTCCCCTGCAATTTTCTCAACAGCACAGAGCGGTATGTAAGCTTTCAGTTCCAGAAATGTTGGTCATGACATCTCTTTTGTCTCCAAAGCCTTTGAAGTTGCTAATAGGATGTGAAGTTTCATAACTTAGTTACCATGTCATCATCTTTGCTGCAATCATCAGAAATTAGTGAAGTGTGAGTTGAGTGTCTGTGTGGAAACAGAAACAAACACAGATGTATGTATATGAACTCAATTTAAGTATGTGGTGGCTACAGTTGTGCTGTTCGTATCGTTCCTTTTTTCATAGTAGCCTTCTCTCCATTATACTATGGAGTTTTATAATATATTGTTTGTGAGGGTGCTAAGGGCAATTGGGTTTATTCTGTATCTCACCCCAGTTGTAAACATGAGGACACAGAGAAAATAGGTAAAATCCCCAACAGATATGAGAACTGGAATACATTGGGAGTGAGTGAACAATATTAATGAACTATAAATGAACTGTGTTTGTTCAACATGCGCTATTGTTGTCCGTAAATATCCTTTTATTTTCTATTTTACTTGATGAAAGTCTTAGCCCTGCAACTATTCACAGCTTTAATTGAGTTCATTTTCTTCAGAATTATTCAGATCTGGGGTCTGGAAAAAGCCAAAGAAAAGTCATTGTAAAATACACAGAAATATGCTAGAAAATGGCATGGCATCAATAACAGAGAAGTTTAACCTGAAAAAAAATTATCTTGCAAGGGGGTTTTCAGCTATAAACAGTCAGCATTTTGAACACAGATCCTCAAGTAAAACGTAAAGACTACTACTATCTGTAGGCTGAAGAATATCCAGAAAATATTCTTTTTTGTGGTAGGATATAATATGATATCCTTATACCATCACTAAAATTTCAGTTGTCAGGACTCACCCAGTTATTCATTCATGTTTTCATTCTGCAAATCATTTTGAGAAACTGTGCAGTATATTTCTAGGCTGGAAAATAAGCATGGTAGTTCACTAACACAGGTTTAAGTTCTTTCCTAGATACCTTCAGGGATTAATTACGGACTTCACGCCTTACCAAAATATTCAGAGATTTATTTAAATCCCAAAATTCAGACTAAGCTTGTTTTCATTGTGTTATCACCTAATGTAATCCAGATTTTTTTTTTCTTGGCATTCATTACTATTCATTATATTGTTACATGGATCAGATACCTGGATAAATATACTACCTGGATAAATATACTAATGTAATGGAAAGAATAAACTCTTCAGACGAATCTAGGGTAAATTAGACTGAAAACCTTTTGGAGCTAAGAATGATTAACGGATAAATTGTGTTGTGAAGGTGGGTAGTTTTATAAACCATTTTTTTCTCTTTCCCCAAGCAGATTTCATGGAGGAGTGTTGCGGAGGCACCCTCAAAACAGACAGCAGTAGCTACCCAAAATCAGAATTACTTACAACCAAAAATTACCCACTACTTTGTCAGTAAATGACTGTAAATTACAAGTCTGGATGTCAGGAGGGAATATACTACTACACACCAAATCCCTAAGTTTTGCAAATATTCTTTTTAGAAAGATGAAACAAAATGTGTGCACATTCACTCATAAAAGGGAAAACCTCCCACTCAAGGGTACCCAGAAGGGGGGTCACTCACCCAAAAGGGGGTGAGGGCTCACTCAATCCCGGGAAGTTCCCTCGGGCAGTGTCCTGATCCAAGGGGAGATTCCCCGACTGCTGACCCGCTGCTCCGGGGACTGACTCAAATCTGTTCTCCAGTGTGGCCCCACTTATACCCTAAGACGAGCCGGAGCTGTGGTCGTTCTAATTAGTTAGATGGGGGCAAGAGCATGGCAAATGCAGGCTAACGGCCTGATACAAGGTAATCAAGTCTCAACGGCCATGAAGCCCCAATCTTTAAGTGGTCTTTGGCAAGCCCCAGTCATTGTCAGGTGACAACAAGGTGAACGTTTGCCAAAGGGTTAGACTATCCCCTTCTTCCCCCGAGTCCATAAGGTGCTTTTACTCCACATTATATGCTACACTCCCAGCCAGTAATTTGGTGACATTTCTTTTCCCTCAGTTCATGGCTGATACAACCCTGTTCTCCTTTTACCCAAAGAACAGTATGCTAAGAATGCTTTCGTGGTGACTAATACCAAACCTGTCCATTAGGCAGAAGGTCTAAATGTCACTCCCCAGCTTGGAGACTACATGGAAACAATTACAACCCATTTCCTTTTCCTGGTGCTTCCTCCAGGTTTCCGATTCTGTCAGTACAGTTCTTATACCATCACCTTCCCCAGGGTGAAATTTGCCTACTTAAGATTCTTTTAAACCAGGGAAGAAGAGTTAAAGTGGGACACAGACTTTGCACTGTCCCTTGGAAAACAGCTCCTTGATTTGTCACTGTTGCAGGGACAAAGAAGCGAGGGTGCAGTGTATAAACATGTATCTGGTTTCACAGTAAGTTAAATGTAGCTCCTTATATTTAAAAAAACTGATGCAGTCTTTGAGTATCCCTAGTATTTACCCTGCTGTGAAAAAGAGTGAGGGAGAGAAATCGGGTTTTTTTTCTGCTTTTGAAGGATACCTATTTAATTGTTAGGCATTGAAATTCTTTGAGTGGACAAGTATAACCTGTTTTTAACATTTAAATCTAGCTTTAGTATGTATGCTTAAGCTGCAATGAGAAAGACAAAGTAATCAGGAGTTGATTTTTTTTTTTTTTTTTTTTTTTGGCTTTACAAGCGTTGAGGCTCAGGCATCAGATTTATAATGTGATGTTATGCCAGCTCAAGATTCAAGGCTAAATTAAAGTCGGTTTTCAGCTTCAGCAAATGCTTTCGGGTCCTTCTGTGTTTCACTTATTAGCAAGGACAAGTGGATTCCATCTGTAGGAGAGCATGTTTTGCATATGAACTACTGCAAGGCAAGAACCAATACTGAGATGGAGCAGGATTCAATATCAAGACACTTTTATTTATGGACATTGCTTGTTTGCTTTCAAGCAGGTAAGCTGGGTTGATGATTTAGAAGTAGATGTTTTAAAATGAGAGTATGTTTGTCCTGTAATTGGGTGGTAAAATACTGGATAATATGAACAAGATGGCATTTAGTAACGAACTAATATTGCTCGATGCAGAATGTGTACAAAATAGTAATTGAAATGAACATAGTAGAATTGGAGACAAAATGAGAAAGGTTGGCTTTATGTCAAATTCCATCTTTACTCTGTGGATGTTTGATTATACACTGTCCAAGAGCCCATGTATGCAAAATAGCCTTCTCAGAAAAAACCAAACCAAACCAAAACGAAAACCAAACTGAGCTAAAAAAAGATACTTGATTTGTACAATTACTAAAAAATAAAGATATAATTTAAGTAAGCGGATGCTTCAAAAAGTCCTTTTCTTTGCCAGGAAAACCCTGGGATCCTTAGTTGGGGAAAAAAATCCTCATGAACCTTATTTTGTTCATCTGCGTCTGAGTGAAACACTGTTCTGTGTGTCTGGTCTGGTTTAAACCTTCTGCTAGATTCTGAAATGGAAGAGCTGTTGGGTTACTGACACCTACAGCTCTAATGTCATCCACTCCCAGCTAGAGAAATGGACCTTGCACTAAACCCCTCTGGTCAAAATGCGGTAGTCTTAGAGGTGAGCTAAAGAAGGACTTTACAGAGCTGTTAGTAATTGGGTTTTGCCAGCTTTTCATGACATTTAATAAAACTAGGGCTACAGAGGAATCCCCCATTACCATATTCAAGCAATTTTTCTCATAAAAGTGCCTTCCTACTGGCAGTAACTTGGCAGAAATGTTGCAGAGTTTAGATTTCATAGAGAGGAGAAGAAACCCCAGCTTCTGAAACCCTTGTGCTGCTGACATTTGAATTGCTCTGAGATATACCAGGAATAAAAAAAAATAAAAAAAATTTTAAAAAAAAATTGCACTGTGTTGGGTCCTGTTTAGTCATTTTGGTGTGAGCCACTATTTTAAGATATTTAGAGTGTTCTTTGTCTTCTGTAACCTCCCGTCCCTCTCCCCACTGCATTTTTATCTCTGCAGTTTAAGGAAAAAAAAAAAAGAAAAAGCAGCCTCTAAATTGAGACCTCAGGAGAAGAGGAAAAATAATGCCCAGCAGTGGTGTGCCGTTTTCTGCAATTGCTCCCCACCTTTTTTGTTCTGCGCTTTATGTGATATCTTTTTCAATGAAAAAAATTCAGGTTGGTACTTGTCATAATGTTCTGTACTGCTTGACCTAGTAAACATGCATGAGAAACATTCTGCACGCATGGCATACGAAGTTGTGTTTGTTCCATCAGTTATCTCTTTTTCACTGCTACTGGGTTATCTGAGGGTTATTCTTGCTCTCGCTTCATGCTACATGACAAAGATGCTCTATGGGCTGATCAAGCTACTTTTCTCCAAAAGAATTTCATATTACAGTTCCAGTGAGATTTAACGAAACGTGTTTTAGTAGAAATGCTGGTTTGCAAAGGTATCCTGTGCAGTGAAGTGGTAAGCCATAGGCAAGAGCTGCATGGCACTGCTACCTATTGTCATTCACAGTACAGAAAACATGGGGTTTTATCTGCAGTTAAAATATAGGAATTAAGTTGAGACTTTTTATATTATATTTTTGAAATCAGAATGAGCATAAGAAAAACACGGGAACACAGTATGCTACTAAAGAATAAAATCAACATATTTCAGCCATCCATCAGAACTGCCTTTGTTTGAGCTAACTTATGCCTGTAACCAGCATTTCTTCAAAACATTTACCTTTCTTCAAACAGGAATTCTGCACTGACATCTGAGTCACAGAGGCAGACAGCATCTCCAATTATCTTTCTTACCAGAAGATGTTAGTAGCATGTTCCTCTCTGCCCAAATCATTAATAATTGTAATCACTAATAATCAGTAATTGTACAACTCAGTGTCTCCTTGTAAAGGAGCTTCATCCTCTGATGTAGGATTTGGAGCGAGCACTGCCAGCAGAAAAAGAATGAAAAGGGAGCTTGCTTCTTGTTTTACATTTGAGATTACACCATTTTTGGGTGCTGAGATTTCCTTGCCTTATGTGGAGTTACTCTGATTTATACCAGTGAAGTGAAAATCTAATCAAGCCCACAGCAGGATAAATTCAACAAGTTTTTGTTCACCCTGGATAACTCTGGATTGTATTGATCTGCATTATAGAACTGAACAGAAAACAGCAAGAGGGAAATCTGAGAAATAGTGTCTCATTTAGAACCTAATAAAAGTTCTTAAGGTGCTTGTTTCGTTGCTGCACTCAGCTGGATCATGCTTTGGAATCAATGAAGGACCTGCAGTCAGAAGCGTGTATAAAAATGTCTTGAACTTATGAAGTGGTTTCTATGGATAGAAAGCAACCAGCTACCACCTACTACCAAAACCACCCCAGTACTGATGAATAAAAATTTTCCGATTTTGCCTTCATTATGCTTTTCAGAGAATTGTAGCCAGCTAGAAGGGGAGAGACAGGGTGGTATAGTGAGATGGAAAACAGAGCAAAAACGTGCTGTTTGAGTCATTTCAGACTGCAAGTTGAATGCTCTGAAGGAGAGAAATTGCTGTGGTGTCGCTGGCTTGCTACTACCAGCAAGTGTCACTATGGATGTCAGCGTAAAGTGAAGATGAGGAAAAGAGAATCACTGCTTCTCACTTCTGGGACAAAGAAAAGGGCAAAACCTGTTCTGCCTGGATAGCAGTCATAGATAAGTCTATGTGTTGATGAGAAGTCTGTGAATTCATCCTTCGAAAAAAAATGTCTTTCATGTGAGAAGACATTGCAACCCTTACCATAGAGTGACTCAGTGATTCACACAAGCCTGATGAATAACCGCAGGGATAGACTGTAAGCTCCGAACTAAGATAAAGTCAATACTCTCACATTTGCCTTTTATATTTTAGGCATTGTATTTAATGTTGCTGAAATACGATCACTTGGTGTGCTCCTTAGAGCACAGCTAGCTGAATGCACATTAGCTCATGATTAAGCAGTACAGCGGTTTGTACTCCAGCTTTAAAATGGCTTCTAAATAAGCTCAGTGTAAACAGAGAGGGCAATTGCAAAAACACTTCAGATCTCCCTATTCAGAATGAAATGTAAAAGAGTATTAACCTGGGCTGTTTCTCAACACTGATTTAATAGAAAGGAATAAATCAATATTGTGTCCCAGAACCATCAATATGAACAAGAATTCAACAGCTCAAGGATATGTTACAGCCAGGAGACTTATTTGACTGAATTATTTATCATGATACCACCAATAATCTGGCTATTGCATGAACTATTAATGTTTTCCCTCCCTGCTATCATCCTGCTTGCTGGAAGGAGTTAATTATTATAAAGCTGTCAGCTATGACAGAGATCTTTAACACAGGAAGAGGATCTAATGATATCACACAGCATTCCTGAAGTGTTACGACACTCTTGCTAGAAAAATTTTCCAATTAATGCATTGAACTTTACGAGTTCGTTCCCTTCCCACTCTGTTTGCTTGGGCAAAGAAATATATATTAACTAATAAATTAGTTTGTTTCAGTTTTACTCTGAGGAAGAGACAGGGTTTTTTCTTTCCTCTGTGAACATATTACACTTTCCCACAAACAGTCACCATAGCTACTGGTAAACAGCATTATGTTTGCCTTATTCTTCCTGGTTTGACTATAATTTTTTTACAAGAAGAAAGGAAAGTGGGCTGATTTTTTTTTCAGAGAATAGAAATCTTAAGTAATAGCCAGTTAGTTCAGTCTGAAACGTAAGAGTCTAATTCAGGAGTCTCCTTTGTTCTACAGAACATGACTGTGAACCTTCGCATCAGTTTTTAGCCAACTGAATGTTTCAAAGATTTTGTCCCATTAAGTGCTTTCATCTCTGTTTGATACAGTTAGAAACATATCTGCCACTGTGCAATATGGATGATTACTTGAATGTCCACATTTGCAATTTTTTCTGTCTACACCTACTTTCTCAATTTAAACAAGCTTTAGGTTGTCTCAGGCAGTGATTTAGATTGTTTGCGCTCAAGCACTTCATAGCTCCAAAAGGTGTGTAAAATCAGCTGCTACTTTCATTTTGACTTACAGAATTCCCTAAATACTTAAGCACAGCAGTCTGTGCATGTTCAGAATTATGTAGTATAAGAAGCCTATGCAGGTTATACTCGCAGTCCTTTTCCTCTCCTAAAATTTTTGCAGATATTTGTCACAGGGAGAAGTTGTTTAATTCATGTAGTTTAAATGAGGACCAAAGTAATTTATTGATTTATTAATGAGGTGCAACTATTGATTTATTAATGACATAGCAATAAGAGAACTAAAAATTCAGGATCAGTATCAGCAATGCTACAGATAAATGACAGCATTAGACACTACAGAAGGTTAATAAACATCTACAAATCTCTAAGCAACTTTCTGCAACTAATCTACGTGTACACACAGAAACATAGTGTGCACACCCAGCCCCTCACAGGATTTTGTAATCACTGAAAAGTGTGAGTCCCCCACATGCAAACCCTCCTGTGGCGATGTGGACTCTCCAGCTGGGTGTCCAACCCTACTGCTGCTGACACCCTACTGAGGCACCAGCATGGTCAGGCACCCCATGCAGCCCCACATGCACCCTGAGGACTCCCATGCCACCCCCACACTCTGGGTCCTTGGCTGGGTCCAATCTGCTCCTATGCACCACAGGCTGCTGCTGGGCCTCATGCAGACAGGGCTAGGGATACCCTTGGGCAATGCCTCGTAGTGTCCACCAGGGTCACTGTTCCTGACCCCATCTCTTCCAGCACCTTTCACAAATTTCTGTGCTTCTACACTAGATTTCAAGCTGACTCCTTTGTTTCAAAAGCCTGTTTGTAATTCTCTGGTTATTGCTTCATCTGGCTGATGGTATCATGAAGTTCCTCCTTAGCATTATGAGTTTGGGACAAACACTCAGGTGATTCTGGATGTCCCATCAGACACACTTACAGGCTCACGTTCCTATATTATCAGCTGTTGGTTTTGAGAACATTTTGCTGAAGGTGGGCCAGGTAGGCACATCCCTGAGCAATGTTATTGTACAGTTTAGCAATTTTGAGCAGACAAGCAAGGACATTATCTGCTGAGGTCCAGATTTTTTTTGCTTATTCTACATTATTCTACTACTTTTTTTCTTTCTGAGAAAAAATTAGAAGAATGGAATGGAATGGAATGGAATGGAATGGAATGGAATGGAATGGAATGCGATGGGATGGAATGGAATGGAATGCGATGGGATGGGATGGGATGGGATGGGATGGATGGGATGGGATGGGATAGAATAGAATAGATAGAATAGAATAGAATAGAATAGAATAGAATAGATAGAATAGAATAGAATAGAATAGAATGAATAGAATAGAATAGAATAGAATAGAATAGAATAGAATAGAATATTTCAGTTGGAATGGACCTACAACAATCATCTAATCCAACTGCCTGACTAATTCAGGGCTGACCAAAAGTTAAAGTACGTTATTAAGGGCATTGCCCAAATGCCTCTCAAACCTGACAGGTATGGGGTATTGATCACCTCTCTAGAAAGTCTGTTCCATATTTGTCCACCCTCTCAGTAAAGAAATACTTCCTAATATCTAGTCTAAACACCCCCTGACACAGCTTTGAACTAATCCCAACTGTCCTGTCACAGGATACCAGGGAGATCAGCATCTTCCTCTCCACTTCCACCCCTCAAAGAAGCTGTAGAGAGCAATAAGTCCTCCCTTCAGTCTCCTTTTTGCCAAACTAGACAAACCCGAAGTCCTTAGCTGCTCCTCACAGGACATTCCTTCCAGTCCCTTCACCAGCTTTGTTGTACTCCTCTGGACACATTCAAGGACCTTTACACTCTTCTTAAATTGTGTGGCCCAGAACTACACACAGTACTCAAGGTGAGGCTGCACCAGCACTGAATACAGAAGGATGATCACCTCATTCGACTGGATGGTTACACCGTGTTTGATGTACTCCAGAATATGGTTTGCCCTCTTGGCTGCCGGGGCACACTGCTGGCTCATATTGAGTCTGCTATTAACAAGCACCCCCCAAACCCTTTCTACATGGCTGCTCTCCAGCTTTACACTTGTGCCTGGTGTTACTCCATCCTAGGTGCAGAATGCAGCATTTGGTCTGGTTATACTTCACCTCATTAATCACTACCCAGTGCCTCAATCTATTTAGATCCCTCTGCAAGGCTGCCTGTCTCTCAAGAGAGTCAACAGCACCTCCCACTCATCTCCCTCATCCAGATCATTGATAATATCTGAACATGACTGGCCCTAAAATTGAACCTTGAACAGGTTGCCTGCCAGGATGCTGTGAGGGACAGTATCAAAAGACTTATTAAAATCCAGAAAAAATACATCCATACTTTCCTTTCATCTACTAGGCAGGTGACCTTATCATAGAAGGATATCAAATTAGTCAAACAGGACTCCTGCCATTTTTCTATTATTTCCATTACATCAGATTTTATGGTCTGCTTATGCTGTTTGCTTTTTTCCTCTGTAATGCATAAAAAATACTTCACACTTTTATACTAAAATATCTAGAGGCCATTATTTTCCTCACTGCCAATATCCACTCTCCTAGCTCAATGCAATCATTTTGCTAACTAAATTGCTCAATTTTTGTTGTTCTTAGTAATTATATTTTCCTCTGTTTGTCCTCGTATTGCTGATATTAGTTTCTGATTGGAGTACCTTTGCTTCTACTTTTGCTCTCATTGCTTGCAAAATATTATTAGTTTTGTGTTTGCCAGATGCAGTCCAAAATCCATTTTTCCAGATACTCGGGTAGAATCACCTGAAAAAATTCTTTCTGCAGGTATTTCCCAATAACCACACATCCTCAAACCTGTGCTGTAATTGTGCAATTCTAGTGACTATATCACACCTTTAACTTTCTTCTCTTAAAGCTGGAAGGTCTTCATTGCATTCTATAGCTGTTCTCTGCGGTTAGATTTAAATGGACCAATTTGGCTGTTATGATACCTAGAGCCAGATTCACTGTTGACAGGGCAGCATTGACTTCAGTGGAGTGGCACCTGCCCACATCATCAATGTTCTGGATCAGAATTCCTAAATGCCCATGCCAGCAATCTGTACCAATGCAGAATGTATGGTTTGGTTTCTTGTGAGGCCAAGGAGAGGAAGCTTCCTGTGAGCATTCCCTTGTATTCTAGTTGGCTGCTGCCTTCTGTGAAATTTTCAGGGGCGGTTACTGAAACTCTTGGCTGTAACTGTCTGGCATAGAACATTGTTGAAATATACAGAAACCTTTCTCAGCAAGAATTTGCTGATGTCAGCCAAAATGTGACAGGTGTGACAAGTGTTCTTCTTTGACTTTATAATCTGACACAGACATGAAACACCTCATGTAATGTATTTTCTATAACATAAGACTAGTTTATCCAAATGCAAATTATAACAATTTTGAATGTCCTGTTATGAAAGATATTAAAAGCTATCAAGATGTCAACTTTTTGGTCTGTAGCTGTACCTTCACTTAATTTGCTATAACCAGAATTAAGTAGCAGCTTTTAAAAACACCACACACACTTTCTTAGGTGTTTTACTTAATCACTAAAATTTGTATCTTAAACTTTTGCAATAATTTTTAAAATCTCTGATTTTAAAATAAAACTAAGTTTTAATCTTAAAATCCATAGAGTTAGCTAGCATTACTAGCCTATCCATGGTTTCAAATCTTGAATTTCAAATAACAGTCGTTTTCCTAAACCATCAGGTGAGCCACTAGGATGGGATTTACCATGCCAATATAAGCCCCCAGCGAGTAAGATGTCTGATCTAAGTTGCATGTGTGCTTCCTTCCTATTCATTGCAGACTTGCAGGCATTTTTGGCAGAACATACCACATTTCTTAGGCATTGTACTTGATAAATCCCTCTCTGGAAGTACGTTTCTGCCTCTTTGACTGTCAAGGATATGTGGATAATAAGCTTGGTCTAGATGTCTAACTTTCAGACCACTCGAGTTATACCCACCCTTTTGGACAATGTAGTGAAACAATGTCTTATCAGTTAATACGCACCATACGAAACATTGGAACTGAGGCATCTTGATAATACTCGATTCAGTTTTGAAGTGGTATCTTGCTGATTTGAGAATTATTGAAAAAACAACAACAAAAAAGAATACACTTTAAAATCAATAAAGGAACTGCAAGAACTGTTTATAGTGCATAAAAATGAGTATGTGCAGTGTTGAGTTTGATACATCTGATCATCAGAGCCTATTATTTAAAACAACGTTGAAGGGGATTTTCAAAAGAAAATTCTGTAGCATATAGCATAACAATGCAATAATTATAACAAGAAGGACCAGAGGAACATACTCTGCGATATCAAATAACGTATATATAGCAGCAGAAAGCACACAGAAGATGATTATTTGACATTTGTAACCTAAACTGTAGGCAAATACACTTGCATTATTTGACTTTCTAAGGTAGCCTGTCATCTTTGTTTTCCAAATTAGATACAACCATAGAGTCTAAAAGGTGAAAGAAAGCTGTCACACAAAATTGCTCTTGTCCAGTATAAATTTCCAGTTCTAGATGAACTCATTCAGAGCTCTGACAGATAATGCTACCAGTGCCTGTTCAAGCTGTCTGCTTCACTTCTGTGCCTGATGGAGGAATGTATGGCTGCATTTCATCATCTAGTCTGACATTTTAGTGTAAGCCAGGTGGATTTGTATTAAGGTACTGAGCTTGAAGAGGAGCAACTAAACCATGGGTACATATTCTGTCCCATTGATTGTCCTGCGGTGGTGTTGCTTCCAACTGGGATGGTACTGACAACTGAGGGGTTGAGACAGCTTAACTGCTTATGAAGCATGTGAAAGCCAAAGATTAGCGAATCCTGTACATAAAACAGTGATATACCTTCCCCTCTTTTTTTTTTTTTTCCCCTTAGGTTTGGTGGAGTTTTTTGCTACTTTTTTTAAGATGACAAATTATTTATTAGGGTAACCCAGACTTATTCCCTCTATATCCTGAATAACTGAAGTACATTACCATATTTGTAAGTTCCCTGAAACCATGGATTTAATGGCAAGTGGATCACTGTGACTGTCTACCTTGGGTTACTCCATAATGTTGACAACAGAGTTTCAGCACAATCTGTTGATATGCTTGTTATTTTTGCTTTAGCTTAGCATATTATTTAAAATACATTTAGTTCTTGTACTGTTCCAAGATAATTTGGGTTTCTCCCACTTCAGCAGCACAAATTATTTACTGATAATACTTGCAGTCAATGGGACTCATTAATGTACCTCTATCTTTCCTGAGATGGAGTAGTGCTGCTCTTCACTCAAGGCAGATGGTATAGTCAAGGGTTTAGCCTTATGATGATACATCACATCTAATTCTTCTTTCGAAGTTCCTTCAATTCAGCATTGTGTTTGAAAGCTGAGGTTTTGTTCTCTAATAAAAAGTGTTACACCTGTCTTGTTGTATTTCCTCCTTTCTGACAACCATTTTTAATCATTTTCCATGTAATATGTGAAGAAGGGTGTCATATGGTGTAGTCAGGTAGTGTTTCATATAATGTGAATATGGAGAGTAGCTGATTTGAAATTAAATACTGTTCTAATCTACAGATTGGTAGAGTTTGGTGTCATATTCAGGTTTTCAGTACAGTTAAAATCTTGCCTGAGGGCCAAAAGAGTACTCAATTTAAAATACTATTTATTTGCTTATATATAAAAATGAAATACAAATGTTTTTATTTCTCTGTATACTAATAAAAATATCTAGGCATGCAGTTCTATTTATGGAGTTCTAATTAAGTACTATTTCAAACATGCATGTCTCTACTAAAAGCTTAGGAAGACCTGGTAAAGATATCAGATAAGGATATTAGTGGGTTCAGAGAGTTTATTACCAGGAATATATATAATTTTTAAGAGTTTGAAAAGATTGTCTATTCTCTAGATTTTAGCTTTACGTACCAGAAAACTTAGGTCCAGTTAATGTTTGGTTACTTAAAGCTGTAATACTTGACCTCTGCATTAACTGTACTTTATTATTCATTGATGGTATTTTATGAAGAGACTTACAAGTACACAAAGTACATTAATAAGAAGTTAATGTGTCACAGATTAACATCCAGGGAAGATTACAGAGCTCCCTTTTCTCTTGGAGGTTAAAAAAAAGTTGTGTAGGACAGATATATAAACAATAGGAAATATTTCGTTGCTACAAATTTGACTGAAGAAAATTTCTCATTTTGTGCTGAAGAAGGCACAAAGCCACACTGATATTATTGTGTTTGATAGTGACTCTTACTTTTCTGCCTCATAAATGAAAATTGAGTGTTTCGTCTCATAAGTATTGGAGGTATTGGATTTCACTGCTCTGTGTGTAACTGGAGAGGATATTTTTTTTTTAATTATGTTGAAGTCTCTCTTTAACCATCTTTGTGTATTTTAAAACATTCTGAATAATTTTTGTTCTTCTCTTCCCTGAAAGTGCTAAATTTTCATGCTGAGTTGCTAGTGCTAAAAGATGAACAAATTGGTGACCCAACAAAGTGCTCACAATTGCATTTTCTTAACGTGTTGCAGAGTCATTCCTCAATCCTCATTACTAAGTCTTACTGTTTCATTGTCAGACCTGAATTTACCTTCATGAATTTTGCATTATGCAATTAAGTTTTTGACTTCATAATGGTGACTATTCTCCATAACTAGACACTTCTGTAAACTTCTCATAAGCTGGAAGAATTTAATGCTGCATTCCTGACTATCACTTCTGGAAGCAATTTAGTTTATTGAATCAATGAAAGTTTGGATAATCCTTTTTTTTTTTTATTAGTATGTGCTGACATTCTGTTAGTGGTTTGTTCCCTTTATCAAAGACCAAGCTAATTATCACACAGGATTTTTGACTTGTTTCCAGGTGGTTTTGATCCAAGTACACATGTACAGCCTCTCCAAGGCACACAAATATGTTGGCATAATTCAGAAACGATTTTCTGAATCTGCACTTTTAACTGTTGGAAGTCTGCATGCAAATAGAAATCCAGAGCCTGAAAAAACTATACTTAAATCTCACTTAGTATTCTTGGAAGCTATGGATACAACAGACAAAGCTAAATAATTGCTGTCATTGTGAGGCATAAGGGGGGTTTGGGGTTTGGTTTTTTTTTTATAGTCATCAAGGATTCATGGCATTGCATCTGGTATGCACCTGTGAATATGTGAACAAGGTAAACTTTAGCTTGTGACCCAAAAATAAAATTATAAATTAAGTTGGGCATTCAAGTTTTAACTGGGATGTCTGAGTTTATAGAAAGAAGTGTCATACCCTGTCTGTAGAAGCAGCAGTATGGTAAGAATAGTAATTTCTTGGCAGTTGCAGCTATGCAGTAAATGTCTTTCTGAGTTTCTTGTGGAGAATTTTTCCTTAAAGAAACCCAGAGGGAAAGACATACCATATAGCAGAAACCTGTCAAGGAGGAATTATCTGGAAACTATTAGAAAGAATGGGCTGCAGTGCTGGAAGAAGAGCAATGTTACAGAAATAATATTTCTTCAAGCATGGTACAGAGCTAAAGGGCCCGAAAATGCCTTTAAAAGTTAGAATCTAATTAGTGAGAGGTAAGACAGACATGGGTTGTTGTCATATCCATTTGCATAAAAATAATTGGAACCGAGTGTTACAAGCTGCAACATTTAAAAGACTGCAGTGCTGACATATTAAGGTCTGAATCAGTGTCTCTGAGGCTGATGGAAGAAGATGTAGAAATGTGACAAGCTACCATAATAGATGAGAAGCAAAGGCTAGAAATAAATTCTGATTAATTAGTGCAAAATATAGACTGAAACCCTTGAGAAACTGAGTGAAGATTTTGTTTCCTTCATAATTTAGAAATAGTCTGAATATGGTTCCTATGACTAGACAAGGCAGTAAGGGTAGGAAATATCCATACCATTCACTCTTGCTTTGTTTTACCAACATTAGTTAGAAAGCTTTCAAAACTTAGAATTGATAAATGAAATGTTGCAAGGAAAGAAGCAACCAGTATATATTTCTCAGCAGTCAAGGTCAGTGGTCAGTTCGATCAAAATGTCTCTTTAAATATCATTTAAAAATGTACATGTCCCTTAAAGGGGGTCTCTAGTAGAAATACTTATGCAGTTTTCTGGCTAACACAAAAAATTCAATGTTATTAATTCACGGTCTTCGTAGTGTCTGAGATGGTTGGGGGCAGGGGGCGGGGTGCAGCGTTTTATAGTACAGTTTTATTCTCCACAAAAGATCTGGATCCTGTGGAAGAAATTTCACATCATTACTTGCACAACTGAGACTTGTGGTACTTCACCTTGCATTCTGCTTGTTAATTACGGATGGCAAGTTTTGAGGGCGTATTTCATGGTGAGAAGAAACTAATAATGTATATTCCGCTTGAGAAATCGTAACTAGGGGATGTAACTCTTGACAGTCTTTGGTGGATAAAAGTGGAATATATTATCATTGGCTAATTTCTCTTGAAAGTATAAGTAAGTCTTTCGGCAAGTTGGGAATCAACTAATAACGGAAGTCAGTGCTTGACTCTCGGCCCTGCAGACTGGAGTTTTTTACACTCTGCTGATCACTGCTTATTTATTTTTCTTTAGATTTCACGGGCTTTATTATCACAGAGTAGGGCTTAGCCTGATACAGTGAAAATCAGATTAGAAACAGTTCACTTCATCTGATTCAGTTTTCATTAAAATCCTTTAAATAATACATTAGTGTACATTACTTCTGACATATTCAAAGGTATGACACTGATCCCATTCTCACCTGCTCAACTTATTTGCATACTTGGTATTTCCAAATCACGCACTCACTTTAGCTCAGTGTCAATTGGACTTCTGCTACAACAACCATAAATGTTCTTAACGCTTTCTTGAGTTTGTAGGAATCCTGCATGCTACTACTGTTGCTCTAAATTGCTTCTGTCTCAAGGATGATTATAAAACCATTCCTAACAAGCTCCTTTGAATTTATTTTATATATTAGAAAAATTGACTTTCCTCAGTGCAGGTCTATATACTTACCTTCTGAGGAAGCTTCTGAATATGGCAAAAATGTGACATAGCATTTTAAAGATGTATGTATAGATGTGTTTATCGGAGCAGACCTTGTGGTTTGCAAATCTGCATCAGTAAGGAGTCTCCACAAGGTCCACCTCGCTCAAAAGGGGAAGCAGAGGAACGAATAAATAATGGCTTTTCAGAAAGAAAGGTCATAGAATAGTATGAGAGGTGCAGATACTCTGTAGGCCTATTGTATTTTCCAGCTAAAGTGTCAGAACTGTTAAGCTGTGTGATGCTGGTTCAGTGCTCAGATAGGAAACCTCTACAGATCAATAAGAACTGAACTTCTGGGCAGGAAATGATCATGTTTGGGTGTGCAAGCAGAACTGCAAGAATCCATCTTGCTTTCCAGCCTATTACTGTTTTTATTCTTAAATATATTTTCCTTCCTAAAGAAGGCTGCACATAAGTGGTACAGAAAAGGATACTTTAAGAATATTTTTCAATTTGAATTTTTAACTTCAGAAATTATGGTTTGATGTTTTTCACTTAAGCCACAATGAGCTTCACATGTTAGTAAGGCACTCAATTGCTTTGTTATACAGAATATAATTTATCACCAAAGTTATATCCCTACCTTGATTAAAAAGTGAAAGAGTTTTGGTAAATTAACCATATTAATTAAAATAATTTTAAAATGGGTCCTTTGAGAAGTGTAGTTTGTTGTATTGGAACATTTCTTCCAACTACAGCAAAACCTCTTAGCTAGATAAAACTTACAGAAATCTTCTGTATTGATAGTATTTGAACAGCTATTTCTCTTTAGAGGTGGTAGTAAAACATTTTTTTTTTTTTTAATTCTTTGTAACTGGGATTCTATTCCTTTTAGCAGCAGCTGAAGAAAATACTTTTTTTGAGAGTCCAGAAAGAATTTCTCTGCCATCCTCTGCTATGTTTAGTGACTCTGAATTCATGGCAGCCTTTGGCAGAAAAGGTAATCCCACTTCTCCAGAGGATAGCATAACTTCATCCACATAGACATAACAACCACTTCAAAACAGGAAAACTTTCCATGGAACTCTCTATAAAAAATTTTAGTTTTAGTCCTCAATGAAAACCTAGATTTGCAAAACGAAAAATAAAACAATGCTGCTTCTTATTGCACAGGATTCATCAAAATTGTTCTTAATTAAAAGCCATTTAGAAATAATATGCATGTGTGCTGGTGTGTTTATTTCAATAGAAACATACTTTCAACTAGTTGAATTCAGTGAAAATTGCATCAGCAAGCAACTCTTAGGGAAATGGTGAAAGGTATGGAAAATTCAGGGAGGGAATAGAAAACATTGGCCTAGATCCACACGCACGGAAGCAGGGATGCCAGAAACCATCTGACTCTGTTCAGATGAAGATAGTTATCATATTGTAGGAAAGTTTTATCAGTGTTCCTGAAAATAAAAATGGATAAACACAATATCAAAAGTGGGAATATTTTGATGAAAAATGTTTTTGGCTGCAATAAAGTAATAAATATTACAGTCAAATTCTTCTTTGGATATAAAATTATACCCTTATTAGTACAATGGGAGTTTCAAATTCATGTTGCTTAATATTAAAGATGATGTTTAAGAAAAGTTATCAATTTATATACGTACTCAGACTTGAAATTTCTTTCTACAATGTTGTTATTTTCTGACACAATACTCATCAGTCTCTGTAGTTTAAATTTATGGTCTATAAGTTATTTGGAATTTCAGCTGATGGTCAAAAAAGCACATTTTGTTGTATTCTTACACATGATGAATTTGCCAAATAATACAAGTTTGCAACAAAGTTCTACCATGTCTAACCCTGAATTACTCGATAGATGTCAATTAATATCTGTAACAGTATATACTAAACCAACTGAAATTCAAGAAGTCACTCATGTTGTTTAAACAAAGTATTCTGTTCTGTTTTCCTTCCCCCTATTCCTCCTCTCCTAGACAAACTAATCTCTCTGGGAGATGAGTGTGCAGGAGATCATGCCGGGGAGTAAAGTGTGAGCTACTGAAAATGGTTCATTGTCTGTAGTACCATGATAGAAGGGGAGCTAGGAAATGAAAAAAATATAAGTAGTATAATAAGTAATAAGTTCTCTGCTTTACGCATGTTTGCATTTGTATTACTTGCCTCTTGTCCTTCCCTGCTTCTTTTTGATAGAGCAACACTTATAAGGGATTCCTCCTCATGAGATAATAAGAATTATATTAATCTATTCTTAGTTAGTTGTAACTTTTGGTGTCTCTCGTATAGGCAAGAAATCAGTTAGATGTACGTAATTAACTTTAATGGGAGCCGTGGTAAGTACTCTATGACAGCTTCTAAATGTTTTTCAAAGTATAATGTTGTTACAGCTGTTCTCTGTATCATACCTAATATTCTGGCAGTCAGTTTAGATAAGATTTAAGTGGTACGGATTTACATATCTTTTTTTTTTTTTTTTTTAGGGAAGAGATCCCCTTGTAATCAGGCTATACTGGTGAATCCATAAATTTTCTGGAAATATTCTGCATGACTGCAGTTTGAACTCCTAATTATAAAACTGAAATAATTGGAGGCAGCGGTACAAATAATTTGTAAAACAGAGCCTTACTTTAGCATAGATTCTCAGCATTTTCTTATGTTTAAGTATGGCAGATCACTTTAACTAAAATATTTGACCCAAAGTGTTGATAGCGTGGCATAGTCATTTGGGCATGTATTAGCACCACTGAGTTCGTAACTGACTTCCTTTGCACTGAGCCGCGGTGACTCTGCGTTTCATTCTCCTGGAAAGACCATTACGAACATCTCAGCTTTGAGATACAATAACAGACAATGCAATGGACAACTTGCTTAATGGAAAATACCTAAAAAAGAAAACTAGAATTTCTTTCCCTTCTCCTTGGTTCCCTGTTGAAATCATGCAGTTTTTCTGTACCAAATCCCTCGACGTATGTTACCGTTAAGGATTTGTTAGCTTACCTTTTGCTGCCACCTGGTGTATCCTATGGTATATAGCCAAGGTAAACGAAATGTTTGTCAAAAGGGCCATGTCATTAATAGTGATTAGATTTGTATTTATCATATAAAAGGGAAAAAAATAGACTACATTTTTCTAATAGCAAAGACATTTTCTCTGTGTAACATAGCTCTTGCTATGTGCTGTATATTCTCCTGGGCAGCTCTTTTCACCCTGCATCTCTATTCAGCATCATTTGTCACATCTAAAAAAATTCTTTTAATTCTTTACAGTCATTCGATTCATCTGTAACCTGAAAACTTTTAAGTATTAGGTATACATTTATTAATACTCTTAATCTTCTCATTTCCTGTATAATATGAAATATTACAATTTGAACTGTTTGAGAAGCATAAAATGCTGGGAAAACGGAGCATTCTGAAATTACAAGCACTCCGTTCAATAGCTGGGTGTTATGGTTTCTGAAAAATATGTCTTATTTGGCATTTGTTTGCAAGGCACAACACGTCTGAAATTTTGATTACAAATGCAAGCTAACCAACTGAGAAGTCAGATTTTTCAGCATTGAAGGTGCTCAAAATCCAGTGAAAATCCTTCACTGTCTATTTGGACTGCTTTGTTATTTCACCTATTTAAGCAACTTCCATCTGCTTGGCTGCTGTAATTATTAATAGCTGAAATCTATCTTTAAATTTAAATGATTCTTGTCATGTTACCAGTGTCTGTATTTCTTGGTATTTCCTTGTAATTATCTTAATAAGGAGTGAAATACACAATAAAATATCTTCTGAAATTGTTATAATTTGCTTCGTGCTACATTATTAGCTAAATATACACTGATACACATTGCCCAGGGAGGTTGTGGACTCTACATCTTTCGGATGTGGTCCTGGCAACCGGCTGCACGTGACCCTGACTGAGCAGAAGTGTTGGACCTCTGGAGGTCCCTTCCAGCCTCAGCCTTCACTGATTCTGAGATACGTGAATAAGAAATTCTGCTTATTGCACATTATTTCCTCTCTTTTTAAAGGAATCTGAATTTGATGGCTTGATTCTGATTTCCACAAATACAGTTGTTAAGCGTATTGTTCCAGTTTAGTAGCAATCTAATAATTTTAAACATTCAGCAATAGCTGGTTAAAAGATTTCATAAAAGTGCCTTTTCCATATCTTTAAAAATATAGGCTATCTTACTGGATATAAGCTTAGCATGGCTTAGTCACAATTGCCTGTGGATATTTCAGAAAAGGAACAACTGCAGAGCAGAGGAAAATAGGATGAATTGGTTTTAATCTTGTTTATTTGATATTGCTAAGCAACAGGATTGCACTGCTTTAGGGTCCCCTCGTGACAGAAATGTGTTGTACACTTAAGACAATGCCTGCCTACTTCAGGAGCTGAAGAGGCAAGGATATTCCTTTCTGGTAAAGTATGTGAGCACTGACTTCTGCAATATCTTTATGTTGTCTGAGAAACAGACCCTTAGATAAAGTCTTTAGTTTCTGTGAACATCGTTTTTTACATGTAAGGGTATCCAGAGGACAGTAAAATTACGTATAAGATTATTGTGATGCCCATAGGTCTCCTTAATTTTATAAGGTCTGAAACAGTTCAGCAACAAAAGCATGGTGGTTCCTGCAGCTTTGTTCTGAATGTGTGCAAATGAAGCAAAGAAAATGGAAATGCAGGGGCAAAAGGAACTCCTTTATTCTTTAACTGCTTTTTATAATCTGTTGTAGATTGGTAGGAAAAATACAACAGTAGTGTGCTGTAAAATTGTACTTAGCATTGAGATAAGTGCGGGGGTGAAGCAGCACACTGTTAAAGAGAACATCTGAGACACTAAGAAGAAAAAAACAGGACAATTTATGATACAAAAGTGGCATAATTTTAACATCTCATGCATTATTAAATAGCCTGTGATTTTGGGGCTACATTATACTTCTGCTATTTTAAGAAATGCAAAAATGCTGTGCAGTATTATTTCAATAAAGCTTTTATGTAACTGTATAAAATTGCAGTATATTACTGCAAATGTACAGAGCCTTATTGCAGCAGAGTACATTAAAATAATGCTAAACCAAGGGCATCATAACACATGTAATAAATTCTATATAGTAGTTTTATTTATCATCTTAGTATAAGAGCAGTATTTTATCCAGATGACCACAGAGTTTACATGTGAGACAGTTGCCAGAACCATAAACATTGAAAATTGTCAAAAAGCAATTCTGAAATCTGACTGGTGAAGGCTCCTGATTGTGCTACCTAGTCCTTAAGCCTACTGCTGTGGATACCAATGCTAGAAGCAGCCACTTACACTGTGATAACAAACTGCAAACACACAGAACATTTGTAACATGCTGGGCAGCCTTTCATTTGCTAAAATGGCTCATTCCCCAGTTGTACCTACAATGAAATTACCAGATTGTTGTTTAACTTTTCAAGCATTTAAGCATAATAAAATAGTCTTACAAATCATGGTCTAGCAGTACAAATCTTGTTCTCAAGGTTTTGGGACATGGAAAACCCCTAGCATATACAAAAAATGCTCAGCAGTATGAACTGTATTAAGGAACATGTGGGTGAGGTTTGTCACTCCTGCTTACAGATAGATTTGAGGAATGGGGCAGCAATGTGATATCAGCCCGCTCATCTTTCCAGCCTACGGAGAAAGGAGACAAGAGCTGTAATAGCTACTGAACTATTGACATCTTCAGGCTTTCTGTTTGTATCTTGGTCATCTCCATAGGATTTGAGCAAATGCAGGGACAGAGCAGTTACCACGGTATTCAAATATTATACTGCCAGATCTGACTCTTTCTGTGTGTTAAATACCTGTTATAATAGGACCCAATCCTCAATGGTTTCACAAGGCACTGCCTAAATGGCTGGTAACATATAATGTTGATATACTTTTATTAATACATCACAGATGGGGGGGGGGTGTTGTTGTTTAATATGGAGAAGAAGAAAGAAAAGTAAGGCATAAAAGAGTAACATTGAACAATGTTAAGAGGCTCTTGTAAGGGGGATTTGCTATCATGATACCTGCTATCTCAGTTTTCTCAAATGGAATTAAATGCGTACAGTATCAATAGTCTCTTCATGTAGACTCAACAGAGAACCTGGAGTAAAGTGTATACAAGTTTGACATTTCCATAAGACACTGCAATGATTTTAGTTGTCTTTACAGTCTTTCAGATGTATTTCAATTTCAATTTTGAGAGTTTGTAAAAATACTTGTTAAGAACATTGCTTGCAGCAGCATTTTTACTTTGAATTTCCCCAACTATAACTTTTGAAAGATGAACTCCAGTATTCTTTCAGAGTGTGAGCTTTTTTCTTCCAGTTACTGAGTGTCAATCTTCATTTGCAACTTATTTTTATAGAGGTTTCGCTATAAAATACATTCAGGATTTATGGCATTTTTCAAATGGCAACTCTTTTTTTAAATGGCTGACAGCTATTTGGGAACGTAGTGGAAGGGAACCTTTTCCTGCAGTGTCATATCCAGTGTATCATCATGTATAGTCTTAGGTTATATGCTTGAGGTGTTGATAATTTGCATGTTTGTTTGTGATAGTGATACTCGCCTACTAGTTATTGTCACTTTTGTCTCTTCTGATCTGTATTAGATATAAGCAGTGGCTTGGAGTTAAGTCTCAGCTATTGAGAGTTTCTTTTGATTGTTCATAAGCAGAATTATGTTGTTCTATATACTCTTATTTTTAAAAAAATGTGTTCAGAATAACTCAAGTTCATATTCCTTCAGGAAAAAAAAAAAATATTTATTCTAAAAGAGCAGTTAAAGGTAGTGGAACATAAATAGACACATTAAAGTTAGACAGCTTGTGTATGAATTTCAGTGAAGGGAAGGCAGTTTTACAGAATATTTTTCTGAGCCTGACTTCAAATAAGAACAAAAATAATGATAGTAATTTCTTTAAGTCAGAATAAAATGGTTAATTTTCATTCAGCAATTTTCAGCTTTCCTTTCCAAACAAAAATCTTTAGCGTTGAAAGACAAAAAGTAGTGTTCTCTCCAGCCAGTACACTAATGGAAACTAAGGTCAAGAAGGAAAATTGCTAAATGGAAGGAGAAATATTAATTCTATTGAATCAGTAGTGTTGGATGAGTCTATGAGTCTATGTTGTTTTAACACAATTTTTAAAATAACCAGTAAGGACTTATCTGGATCATATTTCCACAGTGCTTCATGCTGATCCTTTTAACCCACCCAGAAAAACAAAATTATACTAATTTCACAGATGAAGAAACTCAGCCAAGAAAAAACCTTGTCTTCCCTTAGGTGAAAAATAATTCAGATTCAAAGATGAGGCTTGTGTCTAACTTGAATTCCTTTGCTACCAAAAAATTCCTGCATGGTGGTCTTTTTAAGTCAAGTTGGTTGTGCTAGCAGAGGGATCTCATCAGGCCCCTTTGTAGGTGGTATTTATAGTGAAGCTATTGCAGTCTTAAGTATGCTCTTCAGTGAAAACATATGAGTTTTGCCCGAGGTCTGAAAATTTGTGGAAGAGCAAAGATTTTTCCCATACCATGTTTCTTAACACATTCTAATCCACCATGTCATTTGCATAAATACAGCAGGACTGATTAGAAAGGAAACAAACAGTAATGATCCTTGGAGAATCAGAAACATTTATTCAAAATGCAGATGACTGTTTTCCATTCTTTCCTTTCTAGAGGTTTACCAGTTCTAAAATGTAATTTTCAGTGGCAACTGCTAGTAGTCCTGAGAAATGAGACATATCCCAGTCATCCTAGTAGGAGACACTTGTGCCTTCAGGACATAACACTGAACGTATTCCTTCTGACACTTGGAGAGTAGACAGCAGAAAGTTTTAGATTTTATCAATTTGTGTGCCTTAACAGCACTATTAGCTGATTTCTAGAAAAAATCGACATGATAGATGAAAATGTAAATTTTTAAAATTCCAGGTGACTGTCATTTTTTCTTATCACCATTTTCAACCTTAACTTGCAATAATGTTTGCCTTTGTATTCCAGCAACGGCCAAGGGCCCTTTACAATTAGGGTGTGTTTGTATACTTATCATCTCTGCCCAACAGTTCTTTGAGATAAATGGCCTTAATCTGCCTTGAGTAAAAACACATTTAGAAACAGATTTAAAACTATTTTACTTCAGAGCACCTTAGAATACAATTGACCGCTTTCTAACACAGGCATTTTAATAGTTTAAAGCCAGCAGGGTGTAACATAATAAGGAGATGTCATTTTCGCTGCTTTTGCTATTCAGAATGTGGCCTTTTCCTAACTTCTTTTATTCATTATTTTTAACTAGATATGCATTTTAGTGATTGCGAAATCACATTTAAACATTAACAGAAATACAGACACAAAGGTGACCTGAAATTAAAAGAGAAAGTTGTAACTGCATTATAACAGACACGTCTTTTAATCAGGCATAAGCAGGTGACTGGTGCATTGATATTGTTTACCTGTTCTCCTTCATATTCTTGAATTTGAAATATTAAAAAAAATCTCTATCCTACTTAGGGAAAAGAATTAGGGCATGTAGTTCACTAGGTACAGAGGTTTTGCTGTCTTTCCCAAAGCCGGGGTGAGCTATCCCTAGCAAGTGTGTGTATCGGTGTGGGGTATGGAACGGGGACAGGGAGCAAACCATCATGATGCACAAATATTAATTTATAGGGCTCCATTACCCACATGATTTTTTGTCATTCTCTCATCTCAAAAAGGAGACTGATGAAGTAAAGGAAAAAAGGCAAAAAGGATGATCAAAGAAATGCAGTATCTCCTTCAACACATTCACTTAAGATTTTTGCAGTGTGGAAAAGAGATGTTTGAAGAGTGTTATGAAAGATGTCTACATCATCAAGAGAGACATGAGAAAAGCAAATAGACAATAATTGTTCATCTTCTAATAGAAGAAATTATGTACATCACATCATCAAAGGAGACCGAAATTCAGAGCAGAGGTAAATACTTAAGTAATAAGCAGTGGAAAAGTGCCACACATTGTAATTGTTCAAAGTTGACATTGGTTTAGAAAGGGATCAGACAGGTTCATGGAGAAAAAATAACTATTAAGTACTGTGAAACACCTCTGATTCCAGATGTCCTATGCTGCAGGTCATGAGAAGATGAGTGCCGCTCAGTGTTGCATTATAACTATCCTCTTTTGTGAGATGACAGTTTTGTCCATTGTCAGAGACAGGATAACACATGCACATTGGTTTGACCTGGTGTAAGTGTTCTTACGTTCCCACCTTCTTACATAATTGCACCTGGTATAGCATCCCAGGATGTTTCTCCCTGCAAGTCACTGTAATTTTCTAGTTGGCCTGCTTCAATATCTTGAGACAATACTGACAGTACTGAGACAATACATTTCTTTCGGATGCTGTTGGTCCTAGACACACCTATCATGCCCTGTAGTTCCGAAAGTCCAGAACTCTGACTGACCACCTTTTGCCAATAGTGGAAGCAATTGTCTAATTTCTGAATTCTCTGAGATGCTCTTACAAATAACATGGGAAGCAACCTGCCTCCTTCTCAAAGATAGTATCTATAAGTATCGCAAGGATGCCCTGCAGACTCAGTCCCTGGTGTGCTTTGGTCCATGCTCTTGGTCTCACTGTCCAGTATTTCCTTGTGCAAGACAGTCACAATTTCTGAGAAGATCACCATGTTAAGCAAAGACAAGAGTTTGCTAAATGGCTTGTTCATGATACATGTTCCCCATCTTAGATGATTCCCTTCAGAGCAAGCAGCTCACCTCCCCTGTAGTCTCTTTATTCCTGTGATTTCAAGGACTACAACTAGTCACAGCACAAAAAGTCTCTGCATGTTTTGGTGTGCTGCCAGTCCCCCCGTAGTGTCACTCCAAGGACACATTCATAGCTCTGTGGGCATGCTACTGGATTTGTACTGGACTCCAGGGGAGTGGGTTTTCCTCTGTTTGCCATCACAGAACCTGGGCAAGGATCTGCTGTGGTCTGTGGGCCAGCAGGAACAGAGTCAAAAGATTGAGAATGAAAGCCCTTAAGATATGCAGATTTCTTGCTGCTCTCTCTCTTGTTGCAGCCTGCTTGTCGCACAAATCCGACCTGCTAGCGACTCATTCTAACAAATGTTTGTTGTTATCAAATGCGGAAGAATTACAGCAAGTATGTCCCTTGCACAGTCCAGATTTTCCAGGTCTTTGAGCCACATCATTCGTCCTTGAATAGCACGCCAAAGGCAAACTCCTCCGGAGTGACTGTATTGCAGTTCCTGCTACAGGAGCTCCCAGGCCCATTCCGAATTTGTCAGTTCGCAGTGGCGTGGGGTGACCCTGGCCAGCAGGTAGCCCCCCCCCCCAGTCACTCCATCACGTTGCCTCCACAATGGGGGGGCATTGAAGGGCAAAAGCAAGAAAATTGGTAAGTTGAGATAAAGACAGTTTAATAAGTGAAGAAAACAAGACAAAAACCCAAATAACGCAAAAGCAATCATTTACCCCCAGTAGAACCAATGCCCAGCCAGCCTTCAAACAACAGCTACTTCGAAGGACAAGCTCTCAGTTTTCATAGCCGAGCACGATTTGCTATGTATGGGGACATCCCTTTGGCCAGCTGTCCGCCTTTAATCCCTTCCTAACTTACTGCCTGCTCTCAGCCTACTCAGAGTGACAACGAAAAATCCGCCGATGCTCTGCAGCACTGTTCAGCAATAGATAACACACTGATATGTTAACACTGCCTTGGTCCAAATCCAAAACATAACACCGTACAGGCTGCTGTGAGAAAAATTAACTCTTTCCCAGCCAGATCCAGTACAGCCTAGTTGGAATAAATATTGAGAGCCTGATTCTTTGCTACGTGCAACAGCAGTGAACTATGAAATATTCTGTAAGATTACACTTCGTATAGGTCAAAATCATTGTATAAAATCATTATAATGTCCACATCCACCTGCCTTATGCCTTGTTTAGGTTTGTGAGGGAGATTGTCCTCGCTGTTTGTGCCTTCAGCGGCAATTAGCTTCTTTGGTGGGAGAGAGACTATAAGAACATTAAGTCCAAACTTTGACCTAAATCTAATGCATAAGGGACCTAGCTAGTCTCTAGCAAATGCTGGTTCCCAGCAAAAACTTCATGTTGTTTCAAATCCTGCCTAATATTCAACTCAGAAGAAAATTGAGCTAATGTTTTTTCTAATATCTGTCACAAGACAGAGGATCTCGTCAGTGTGAAGTATTTGCAGCTTTAGACTTGTCATGATGAGAATAATAGGCTAATAATAGTAAAAGTTAGCTTTAAAAATAGCAGCATTTTTAAATTGCATGCATTTCTGTGGAAAAATAGATGTTCTATTTGCTGCTAAATGTGATGGAGTGTAATAACTAGGCTTTCACTTTTCATCTCTTTTCTCTTTTTGTCACTCATAATATTTCAAAATTCTTTATTTTGGAAAGATTACCAGAGTAACAAAAGAAAAAAATAGGATGTGTCTCTGCTACCCTGTACTGTTTCAAGTGAGGAGGCATAGCCTGGTAGCAGCGTGTCTTGGCCACAGGACAGGTTTTAGAAGCAAAAAGTTTCCATTTCAGGAATGCATGTCACATATGCTAAAAGAGAGTATGGCTTTGTCTTCCTGGAGGAAGAAAGGGTTCTGAGTTTCTCCCATAAGTTAATAAGACATGTCAAAAATGAGTCATATAGATCACCAGTTCTTTTTCATACCATGAAAACAAAGAGTGCATGATACCGCCTCATCTGCCACAAGTCTTTTGCTGGGAGATCACTAGTTTTGTTCATAAGTCAAAGCACAGCTGTGAATCCTGTGAGCCACTGCGAACATTGAGTTAATTTCCTCTGGGACAGTGGGGAAGGTATTTTTTTCCTTGTCATCAGACTGGCTGCAATGAAGTGTGTTTTGGGGCTTTCTCACAGGGTCTCTGGTGTGCCTTTGGAAAAACTCTGCTGTTGCAGTATGACAGGCGGTGGGAACATGCTGTAGGTTTTGCTCTTCAGAGGGCTGGCATTTCCTGGCAGGCAGGAGTGCACAGTGACTACAGAGCAATGTATTTGCTGAAATGATGATGAATGGGGGATGAGGCTTTTTAATAGCTTGGGTAGTAAGAGGACAATGCCTTTTCTCCAGAATACTTAACCTTCATAAAATAGGACATAATACTATTTCAGGCACTGCCTACAACTGTTTAAGAATGAGAGGGCACATTGTTAGCCATCCCCTGGCAGGTGGTGATGTATGAGGAAGGAGTGATTAATGTACATGTTGTGATCCTGTATGATTTATACCAGTAATTCTTAGAGGAATTCATAGTTTCTAGTGTTCTTTGTATCTTATTGTATCATCAGCAGCACAACTTATCTATATATCTGTATTTTATAATATTACAAATAGAGTGCTAAAGGGACTCCACAAAAAACTATGTTTTTCCTGTCTGCTCTAAAATTTGAGGTTTACGGAGTCCTGTGTAATATAGATTAGTTTGCGTGTTTGGCATATTACTGCACCACTTTGGAGAAAAATCACAGAATCATAGAATTATCTGGTTGGAAAAGACCTTTAAGATCATCGAGTCCAGCCGTTCACCCTGCACTGCCAGGGTCCCTAAACCACGTCCCTCAGCACCACATCCACATGTCTTTTAAAACACTTCCAGGGATGGGGACTCCACCACCTCCCTGAGCAGCCTGTTCCAATGCTTCACAACCCTCTCTGTAAAGAGGTTTTCTTCATACCTAAACTAGATCTCCCCTGGCACAACCTAAGGCCATTTCCTCCCGTCCTGTCATTTGTCACGTGGGAGAAAGACCAACACCCACCTCTCTACAACCTCCTTTCAGGTAGTTGCAGAGTGTGATAAGGTCTCCCCTGAGCCTTCTCCAGGCTAAACAACCCAGTTCCCTCAGCCGCTCCTCATACGACTTGCTCTCCAGACCCTCACCAGCTTTGTTGCCCTTCTCTGAACACGCTCCAGCACCTCAACAGCCTTCTTGAAGTGAGGGGCCCAAAACTGGACACAGTAGTGAAGATGTGGCCTCACCAGTGTAGAGACCTTTAGGTAAAATGGACATATATAACAAAACTTAGTTACAGCTTCATATATTATAGACATTTTAAAGCCATGTCAAACACTTTTTATGTGTCTTCTACTTACTTGTACAGCTTCAAATATTCTTTGTTTACTTAGTTACTCCATTCCTATTTTTTCTATTTTTAGCATTTATTACAGATACTCTCATTACACGAGTTAGTCTTTAGTAGTAACACAGCAGTAATGCCGTATACAAGTATTGTGCTATCTAGAACTGCTTTTAGCAATAAAAAATTTAACTTTCCTTACAACATCAGAAGCTGCATGGCATTCTCCCTGCATAAGTGATGCTGCCATAGCTACCACCTGTGGAGCTGAACATTAGAGCAGTGGAAAAGCTTATCGTAGAAACACTCTAGCAATGAACCACTCCCTTCTTCCAGTGCTGCAGTTTCCAGTCTAGCATAAATCCAATCGCTGAAACACAGGAACACACAAATGATAACTTGTCATAAACACTGTTTTAGATGATACAAGAGACATAGAATTATATTACACGCAGAAAATACATTTAAGTGTAGCCATCCGAGTTACAGACACTTCTGCCTGGAAAGATTTTGTGCCTTGCAAATCTTGGAGGACTCAAGCCAGCTTCTTACAGCTTCAATACAAACTGCTCTTACTCTGCTTTCTTTACAATCACAATACAGATTCAATCCCCGTGAAGATATTCTGTGTTCAGTAGCATTAGCAGAAACCTCTGCCAGAGGTCCACTTCCCACAAATACAACCGTGATACGACTTTTATTGCTGTTTCACAAATTAAAAGACTGTGAATACTAACATATTTGAAAACTGTTCAGTTACTCTTCTCTTTGACACATTCAAAAGTAAATGGTAATGTAGGTAATATAGGCACAAAAAGGAAAGTGAGATTTTGAAGGAGTTTGCTCGTCATAGACTAGAAGATACTAATTGACTTTAATTGTTGATTTTACATTTTAAATAGTTCAGTAGAAAAATGTTTAATAAATGTTATAATCACAATGTTTTATATCAGTTGCAGTTAAAGATCCATTAAAGCCTTTATCTCATAGATGATACAATGTCAAACTAACCTACAAATTTGTGTCATTGATTATGATGTTCATGTTTACATAGATTACATATAGATTGTCGTAAGTGAATGGTAACAAAGTCAGAATTTCACAAATTAAATTTAAAATATTAAAATGAAAGTAAAAAAGTGGAAACTATACCTGGTTTTGATGAAATATATCTTTTAGTACTTTTCTACCCCTGAAAGTACATCGATTTAGTACAGAGGTTATATACCACAGAGAATACAATTCAATTATAGCTGTGCATCAGTAGGACTTCCCATTTTCTAGCGCCCTTTTCTTCAATATCCAACACTAAAAATAGTTGATTACCGACTGCACAGAAATCCAATATTTTTTATTTTTATTTTGGAAGAATTTTATTTGTATCACATCCTGATTTGTCACATAACAGCATATTTTTGAGTATTACTTTCAGGATTACAGATCCTTGAGTAAAGCAAGAACTCTTTTTTTCTTGTTTGCAATGAGGGAGAGCACATGCATCAAAGAATTCAGATGTTTTACCAGCTTCTGTTGTTGCTAAGTGGTTTCATGGAGATCTTTGTCTACATTAAAGCATCTGCCACTGTGCTGAGATTATGATCCTCATGAAACCAGTCATGTGGTTCAGACACAAGCTGAACATTCACACTATGGTCTAACTCTGTGATGCTTCAACACATTAAAAGCGACTGTGTTCGAAATTCAGTCACAGGTGGGAGTTTCAAGAGAAATATATTCTTTCATGTGAAAGCTATTGAGTTGTAAGGGGACCTCAACTCCAGGGAACTGCCTTCCAGTCCTAAATCTTTTTAAAAGGCTTTACAAAGCACGTCAAGAAAATTGAATCAGTTAACAAAGAAATTGTTCTTCTTTGACTAATAGTTGTGTAATTCATTTGGCTAGCACAGATGACATTTGTATTTTTAATTTTTACACCTGTAAAATAAAATGTTGCATAACCTCAGATTCTATCAAATTCTCGTGATTCTCGAGTAATTTATGGTGCAGGTCTCAAATAACTTTTGGACTCCAGGCCCTGTTCTAGATTAATCTTTAATTACCCAAATCTCTCAGAAACTTTCTGGAAGCATGTTTCATCCTCCTCTTCAGAAGTTAAGAGCTTTGCAGCTAGCAATGCACGGGTGGAAGTGTCTGTTGCTCTGGACCAGGAATAATCAGTAAGGGACATGCCCCTACCTTTGATCAGAACTGAGATTCTACATGGTACTTCCGGGGTTACTTTTCTTTGCAGTTGATATGGATTTGGTAATTATGTTTTTTGTAAGTTGACTGAAGGAAGTAAACAGGAAGGGGTTAAAATATATTCTTTCCTCTAGCTGAATTACCCTATATAGCGTTATTTTTCCATGTTTGTTTTTTTTTTTTTTAAGTCACTCTCTCTCTATTATGTGGTAACTTCAAAATAAATGTGCGACCACAAGGCATCACAGTTCATTCTGTGCTTGTTTCTATGGCTACACAGAGGGCATGCCTATAAAGCAAACTAAAGAGATAATGCTTGTAGAAAAGGCACAACTATGGTAGTTTTCATGAAGATAGAATGGGTAGTAAAATCAATACATGCCAGTAAAAAGCCCTGCTCTCCTTGAAGAATTAGCAGTCAGAATGAAACGTTCTGCCATGCTTCACTGCAGGTGGCAACAGTGCTAATTAGGATAAGCTGAGTTGAATACGTCTGATTCTACTTCCATGATCTCCTCATTCTGCTGTATAGACATAGGCTTGAAACTTTATGGCAAAAATACTGATAGACCTTTCAAATCACCATCCTTGCTACTGAGTCAGTGGAGTAGAAGTTTTTCCTACAGAAGAGTACAGCATATATAAGAGACTGAAGCACCATTCATTCCACCCAGCAGTGAACGGACATATATGTAAAATATTCAGACATTAGACTGAGACAGTGTAATACCAGAATGTTACTAGCAATTGTTCCAGTACTTTCATTTTAGATGGATAGACATCATACTGATGCCACACTGGAAAATAAAAATGTTCAGAAGACATGAGGAAGATTATTTACATTTAAAGATTAATATTGTCACAGACAACCATCTTGCTAACCTTATAGACACCTTATATCCTGAAAACAATGTAAACCATACATCTCCTTTTTCCATTAAACTACTATAAACACTGCTATGATTAAATGTAAATGATTACATACATATTTCCAGTTTGAATCTGGATTACTTAGTCATTCATTTGTAAGCTCAGTGTCTTATTTAAAACAGCAGCTATTTCCATTCCCAGAAGTTTGCAAGATAAGGTAGCCCATTGAGTCAGACTGACACAATAACTTCCTGTAACTCTTCTGCATAAATGGAAAAAAACAGACCAGCAACATGATATCAAGGAAGAGGAATTGACTTGTTTCTCAGAAGGAAGTCTGGAAACAAATAACAGTACTTCTAATGATGCTCTGATGCAAAGGCTTTCCTCTAATATATTTTCTCTTGTAATTTACTTTTCAAGACTGTCATTTGCCTTTTGCTGCAAATAAGTCAGACTACCTGGCTTATCTGACCTCCATTTTAAGTTAGGTCTGTTGGAAAAAATGGTACACAAGTAGTCCTTTGTACCAATTATAAAGGTCAGCTGCAAAACAGACTTTTCCTGTTGCATTTTGCATTAGTTTATCCTGGTGTGTCACCCAGCTGAGCTAATTCTCAACAATGGAACAACTCTAACAGTAACAGTTCTCACACGTTTGAAAAATGCCAACTCTCAGTTTTATAGCATTTGATTTCACAGTTTTTAGGGCACCTTATATCCTTCCTAAGGCATAGCCATCATCCAGGAATGTGTGAAATTCAGAGTCGAGGCAGCAATCAAAGTAAAAGGTCAACCTACAAGACAGAACAAATCAAGCTATTGATAAAACTATATTGTAAAAAATCTGAAAGCACACAGTGATTGCTAACTTTTTACATCCGTCACTGTTGTCAGTAGTTCTAGTACTCAACACTCCTCTTGTCTTTCTCATGTTCAAAATGTGCAAGCTTAAGCAATTGATCTTTGTAAAGCTTTGTGCAGTCTCCTACACTTTAATTTGTATTAGAAGAAAACTGTGGTAGACGGGTCCAGATTTGGTCCCTCGAATGCACTTATGTTCCTAACTGCTTTTTGCTTCCTGTTTTCCGTGACCTACCTTTGATGTCATTTAAAGAAATAACTTAGTCTGAATTAATTGTAGATATTCAGATAGAGCCATGGGCAAAGGGAATCTTTGACGTTTTCCTTAACCTCCTGCAGTTCAGTTAATGTATAAGCAGAAATCCTGTGCTCCAGGGATTTCTTAATCCTTCTGAGGGCTGGCAGCACTCCAGAGAAAGGATACACAAGAAGACAGTGTTGTGGCTTTCTTTTCCTTATTACTGACAGTAGAGGAAGATAGCTGGAGTACAATAGGAAGGTAAGTGAATCTCAAAGAGATGGGACAAAAGAGACAGACAGAGGATAGACACCTAGAAGCTTTAAGAGACATTTTGTTTTGAAAATAGAAAAAATAGTATTTTATTGTTGTAGGAAGTCTTTATGCTGCATTTAACATCAGAGTGCAATACCTGATAAAGGCCAATTTTACTATTCTTCTAAGAACCACAAGGACCTAGGGTGCTTAGATTTTTTTCTTTTTTTCTTTTTTATGGATTTCAGCACTACATATTCCATGCTTACAGTGTAATTAGATATATCTCCAGTGATGAAACACCACTGTTGGGCTGAGATAAGAATTAGCTCTAGACTTTATCTCCCAGTATACATGAGGTGATTCCTGAAAATCAGTGTTCTTCAAACATGACCTACGAATTCAGTTACATCATGTGACTGATGCTGTGCCAGTCTGAGGGCTCTATTAAGCTCTTTGGGTACTTCCCAGAGTCTTATTTCAATTCTCTAGAGGTTACATATGTTAGAGTTAAAGACTTTGTCAGTGAAAGACACCACAGATTGAAAAGACACAGAAGTGTGAATTACCTTCTGAGACAGAGAAATTACCTTCGTCATTGGTAAGGAAACACATTATCTAATTTGTGCCAACCAGAGACTTTCAGCAAATCTACCACCTTTTGTAAGCACTAAATTTGTAGAAAATATGGTAACTTCAATTGCTTGTGTCATTCATATATCACTCCAGCTTCATAATAGATTTAGACTCCAGTGTTAATAGAAATTAACACAGCCCACAACATGCCTAGGATTCGATGTTTGAGAGGCTACAGCCTGTTATGCTCTATACATAGTCATTAACTTCATTTGACCAGGAGCTTGAAAAAATATCTTCCATGGGCAAATGACTTTCAGTTATATCTGAAGTTACATTCTTGCAAAAAACTTGTAAAATTCCACGCAGTGTGCTGCATTGCCATCTTTACTGATTAGACTGATCAGTGGTGTATTTTGATTGTATTGATTACACCATGGCATGGTACAAGAAAGGTACATTTTTAATATATATTCGTTTATGTTATTATTTAATCACATTTGTTGTAATGAATAGGCAGAAGTAACAAGGGGATACATTTTGCTAGCGACTGTGCAAACACAGAGAATATCTGTCCACAAATGCTTACTGCTTCGAGGCATGATTTGTAAGAAGGATTATTATCTTCTCCTGTGACAGTTTAAAGAATCAGGAAAAAAAAGCAAGTCCATGGATAGAAAGCAAACACAATTTAAAAATTAGAAACTACATACAAGCTTTGAATAGGCAAAGTGGAGAGATATGACTTTCAAATTAATGTTAAAGTATTATTGTAAAAGAATGGCTCAGAGTCATCCCCTTTCATGGAAAAGCATTATCATAATTCCTGCTCTGTCCAAGATAAAACTTCTTGTGGCTCTGCTAGCTCTGTAAAGAAAAAGCTGAGTGTATGCCTGTGCACCCAGGCACATTCATGAAGAAATGAATAAGCATAGTACAATTTTTTTTTTTTCCAACCACTGAGAAAAATAGGGTGGAGGTATAATGTGGAAAGATGGACTCCCTAAGAAAGGCTCAATTCAGATTCTCCTCCTTGAAGTTTATTCATTCAGAATTTACCTCTTGTGGTTTTTGCAGGATTGTTACAAAAGGGAGCAACCAAAGTCAATGGTAAAGGTGATGTCAGTTCAAAGCAGCTATGGTTTACCTTGTCACATTACGATGTTGCCAAGTTTTCAGAGAGCATTTTGTAATTGCTGGTTTTATTCATACGTTAGAGTGCATTTCATTTTACATGTTTTATAAACATTAATGCTTATATTTAAATATTACACTGTGTTATATGTGTACGGTAAAGTGATTTTGTTGAGCTAGAAAGAGAAAGTTCAGAGACTGAGCTGAAACTAGAAGAACATAAGAAGGTAGGTACCTAGGATTGAAAAGAAGGCTGTGCATTTGAATTAACAGGAGGTATTGGGAAGTAATTTTGTGAACAGGGCAAATCACTGTGGAAAGGTGATGATGCAAGTTCAAAGCCTAACTTACCCTCCATGTGAGTTCTTAAGAGATTCCCGGCTTCCAGCCTGTACGTGGATGAGGCTTACAAGAAAGTACTGATGGTCAACTCCTTGTCATCAAGAATGTTTTTAAAATAGAAAAGGGTAATGGGGGCTAAACAGGTACACAGGAAATACGTAGCCCACTGTAGCCCCCCTGCTACTAAAACCTGGCCATGCAAACCCAATACAAAAGTGCTTTCAGTGAAAGGAATGGAAATTTAAAGTGAATCACCAGAGCTTGCACAATAATAATACCTGATAGGGGAAAAAACAGCAAAGCTAACAAAAGCACTCCAATCTAGAGAAGATACCATAACTGAGGAAACCTGGGTGAAAGTACTAAAGCAGCAGGAAAGCTGAATTGATTTTGGGGAGCTGTATAATACAAGGAAAGATTGGCAGATATGTATTAGAAAAATGCCTGCTGTGCACAAGGAAGAAATGCCTCCTTTATACATTGTCCTCTGGTATTTTTAGGATTATTGATGAGATAAGGTTATCCTTCGGGCTGCAATGACTTTCTCTGGATTTGGCTATTACACAAAGCTTTCAAAGGAATATACTAATCACCGTTACCTTATCCTGGTACTTTCTAGAAAGAAATTTAACAAATCTTTGCATGAAGTGTAATTCAACTTTAAGTTTAAACTAATAAAGTATTATGCTCCTTTCTGTTTCCAGTAATTTAAACCAAAATGGCACTAGGTATAAATAATAGCAACAACTTTAAAATAAACTGAATTATATCTACTATTTATTAACTGAAGAAGCTTGGGAAGTTGTTCCTTCCAGTTTCTATAGCTTTGTTCCAGATAATATAGTGAGAGCACTAAAAGGTCTTGTGTCATTAAATATTGAATTCACTGCAACATGTTGGTTTTGACAGTCTCAGCTTAGCACGGTCATGATTAAGGGTTGTTGAGTGCACTTCCTTTCAGGGCAGCCGTCTCACAACTACTACACAAATGGCATGTACAGTGCTTTCAGTGGGAATCACAGAGCACAGCAGTCCCACTTTAGAGGTGGAAAAAGCACAGGCATATTAGAAAATTATAGTCTGCTTTGGAAAACCACAGCACTGTATCACCAGAGTACAAATTATGTCTCTGACCCATTGTGCAGAGGGTTTATAAATTTTCTTTTTAGAAGGGCATTAGTTTAAAAATCAAAAACTGTGGCTAAATACAGCTCTGAATATTTTATTAAGGTGTTACAATCCAGTCTCCTCCACACTGTGCAATATTATAAAAAAAAAAGTTATCAAAACCTGTGTTGGCATCCCAGAGCTGTCAATCTTATACAAAACTTGGATTTCATTATATCAGGCCACTGATGTAGTAGTGATTCAAGGAGAAGAAATTGTATTATTGAATTATCAATATCCCGACATACCATGCAAATGCTTCTTGATGATTTTCTTTCCAATCTAATGTCTAGACCAAAGATCAAATGAATATTTTAACATGGGAAATGATAATGAAGAGTGTGTCCTTTACCATTTCAGACGAAGATTATAAGAATGTCAAAGAACAGTTCATCTTCCCTATGCTCTTTTCTTCATAAATCATGAGGATGGTGACATGAAGTGATGGTGCTACAGGAGTACCACCTTTGTCTCTTCGACTCCTTTTCTACACTATTTCTGTCTCTTCTCCCATTTTCTCTCACTGTGACACTCTTACTTCATATGATGTATTTAAGACCCTGTTGTTTTCTGATTATCCTGCTTTGATTGGATTGGTGGTTTTGAGTGTAAATTAAATTGATTTTGTTTCCCCAAGTCGAGTCTGTCTTTTGCCTGTGACCATAATGGGTGAGGGAGCCCTCCCTGTCCTTTGTCTTGACCCTTAAGCCTTTTGTTGTATTCTCTCCTTTTGGAGTGATAGAGCGGCTGCATGGTGCTTGGTTGTCACCTGGGTCTAAACCACGACAGAACTTTAACTCCCATTAGACTTGGTCTGACCCCGTGGACTGAATGTCCATTAGCAGCTGGAGTACCTGAGGTGTGAGACCATCTTCTGGTGCAGGTTCATCTCTTCAGACTACTCCACAGTGTGAACCAAGGCGTATCAACTAGGGACAACAAGGACGTTTGCTTCAAAACCATTCTCTGGATCTGAACACAAACACTAATATAGACATATAACACATTTCAGCAAAATACTCCAGATTTGTTTTTAATTTTGCAGCCTCAAAATTTTAATGTTTTCCTTGTTTCTTTCATGCATTATTCACTTTCTTCAGCTCCTGTATGTAATTATCCAATGACTTTTTCTTGGAGCCAGCACAAGCAAAACATATTACCATTCCGATTTCTGTTCCCTTTCATTTGCGTCTTGCATTTATAAAGAATAGCAGGATATCATGAAATTGTGAAATCCATTTGGGAGGAGAGAAGCCTCTGGTAATTCAAGCATTTATTTGTTTCTTGCAGCTAAGATTAATAATTCAACAGATTTTGTGAGACCTTGTCCCCTTCTTAACCAAGTACAGGGACAGACTGCTTTGAGAGAGAATAAGAAGTCATTTGGGACTTCGTATTTCAGTATGCTAATAGTTGTGAATTGTCTGTGATATTTTTCCTGTGTGGTTAGTCGATATATTTTCAAGCTTTCTATTATTTTGTTGAACTCTTAAAACTGTTTTCTTTGCCTCATTAGGAATCACTCTTCTTTGTTATTAGGATGTTATTGCATCAATAGTGAAATGTTAGAACATGTTCATTTTGTTAACAATAAACTCCTCACTATTTTTTATGAGGTCTGTTATTTTTAATCTTCTCCACAATAGCAAAATTAAGACTATACAAGAAAAAGTCCAATGTTAACATATACAGCTCAATAGAAGAACGTATGAAAATTGGTTTTTTTGAAGATGAAGACTAAAGTGTCTGTATTTTTGGCAGTCAGCAGTGACGATCTGTCTTCTCTTCTGTAAACAAATAGAAACACATTTCATAACTAGTTTTAGAGATTACCACCATCAGTTGTAGATTTCCAGCAAGAATTCAGTTTATGGTTGCTTTTTTAATTAGCTTAACTACGTAATGCTGATATTAAAATAGTTGAAAGCAGGCTTCTTGATGCAGCACAAACAAAAGCAGTACAGTATCTCCTTTACATTCCTCTCCTGGTGTCTGCAGCAGATCTATAAATAGAATAGGCTACACACAGAAATTTATTATAGCAGCTGATAGCAATTTTCTTTTGCAAAACTGTCTAGAGGCATTAATCATGAAATTCATTCTGGTAGACTCTCCAGCTGAGATCCTTGCTCCCCAGAACTTCAGGTGGTCAGTTTAGAGACACACTAATCAACTGCTGTGCACAAAGTCTGTCACAAGACTTACTTATTTCTCTCTTTCAAAAATGCAGGTGTTCTCTCAGCTCCAGATTATTTTCTCTAACGTGATTGCATGGATATTGTAAGCAATGAACAGAATTTCAGAATCCACATGTATTTGACATTTTATCACTGAACATCCTAATGATTATGCTATCATCTGGAAAAACATAATGACTGTGGTCTGATACTGCTCACATCATGTTTTCTGCATTCCTACCCACGGTTCATTCATACCATGTGACCTCATCAAGTGCAAAACAGACATGTTTCTATTCAGTACCTAGGATGTGGAGTAATCACCTGAACTGACCTGTCTAGATGTCACCTAATTTCAGTCATAAATCAAGGGGAAAATCAAATGAAAACTTTAATGAAATTATATTTATTATAAGTGATAGATTGGAAAGCCTTGCACTCTTGTTTTTCCTGTCTGATTTTGGTTTTCCTAGCATATCTGCCATTGTGCTATCTTTATATAGTAAAAAAAAAGATAATTCATACAAACAGAATATGCACATTTCATTTTATTACCCCTCAAGACTGATTACAACTTATTTTTTCCCTTGCCTATTGTAATATTCTTTCTATGACTGATAATATAAGATATATGAAAGCAGAGATATTACATGTTTATTTTGTTTCAATTTCAATATAATCACTACTGTAAGTATTCATATTCCAGTTTTATTTTGCAACCTACTGTGTTGTCACAAGCTATATGTAATACCTGAAAGTACAGATGATCTTTCCATTTCCGAAGTAAACTAGTAACTTTACTCTTTTTTTCCACTTTCTCTCCTTTTTTCAGACATAATAGAAGAGCTGCTTTTCTGTAGCAGTTATTTTGACTATGTTAGGAAAGCACCAGTGCAAATAACTAGTGAGACATTAGAAAAGCCACATACCTTACCAAGAAAGGAAAAATAAATTAAAATATAATATTAAAACCAAAAGAACGTCTCAACTCAAGTCACCCACTATGCATTCTGGCATCTCTATTGCAAGGTACACAAGCAAAAAAAGAACAGTTAATAGAGAAAAAAAGAAAAATTACAACAATATGTCAAATGTCACCAATTTTCTATACATGTAAAACCAATTCTGTGTTTTTAAGTGCATTTTGGTACTTATACATATTTTTTTGTCTTTAATTTAAACTTGACAGTGATGCAGAAAATTGGTTTTGTGAATGCCCTAAACTCTACTCTGGAAAACTCTGTCAGTTCGCAACTTGTGATGGAAATCCATGTGGAAACGGCGCTACGTGTTTTCCAAAGTCCAGGCAAGATGCTGTTTGCCTTTGTCCGTATGGAAGATCTGGCATCCTCTGCAATGACGGTAGGAACCATATTCTTCATGTATTGGTCATAGTTTCTATCAGTCATAGAAGCTGTGGTAAGAAACAAGTCGTGCTTTGAAGGCAAAACACTGAGAGTGACCAACTCCCCACCCACAAACACTGCCCAAAATCCAGTCACAAGCAAAGAATGTCTGACCTGAGCACCCTCCCCAGGGGTTGTTTCATAAAAGTGTTGGCCAGTGAAAGAGAGACAGAGGGATCAAAGCAGCTGAGAGTAGACAAGCTAGGAAATACCGCATAGTGTCTGATGTTTTAGTAATTTATCTGGAGAAAAGCTGAGAGAGTTTTGACTGAGAACACCTTTGGAGTAATTAGTTTCTCCTGTAGGTTGAATTTTCCTCTACTTAGGGAAGCATAACTTTGTATATTTGGTAAATAAAAATATATTTGGTAAATAAAAGAAGTGTATAAACAATACTTTCTGGATTGTAAAAATATCACCAGATGCTAAAATTTCATTCATTCCTCAGGTTAAAAAGCGGAACAAATTAGACTTTACCAAGTGTTTTCCTATGAAACAGGAGACAGGATGAAGGGAAAATAATAAAGCTAAGGAAATAGGTCATTTTGACTAACAGTAATAAACAAAGAGCTTTTATTCCACAAACACTGATGATAACGATTGTTCTAGGTCAGAAATTCCTGTGTGTGGTCATCCAAGGTATCTGTTTCCCCAGTCAAAGTAGCAAGTAATGACTGCAAAATCTGTGTACATAAAATAATCACTAGTTCTGAGCTGATTCAGCAGCGCAAATGAAGTGTCTTTTAAAATAAATATTAAGAATATTCAGGTTGGATCAAAGTCTATATTGTCTTTTTCTTTATATCATATACATCTTTACCTCTCATTGAAATTTTTAATTTCCAACATTTTTAGTAGATGAACATTTACGTTTTATCCATGTTTTCATCTAACCCTGATAATTGATAGCCTAAGTAAATATGTAGGCAAGTGTATGAAACATGTATGATATTTCCTTGGTAATCTTTCTTAACTTGCAGTAGCACAAGACATTGGGGCTTCATGTGCTGGGATCAATATCTGGGTTAGCTCTTGATAGATTTATTTTCTTCCATGCACTTCTCTAATTGGTCTTTGAGTCCATGTAACCTTGTTATACAACATCCTGTGGCAAAGACCTCCAGTTCTTAAGTATATATCTTGCGCAGAAGTAATTCCATTTGTTTGCTTAACTCCACCAACTGCTAATGATATTAATGCCTCGATCTTCTGTGTTAGAGCAGGTTTCAGAGTTGTTCCCTGTTTGCCTTCTCCATGCTTCTTCTAATAGTATATACGCATCCTTATCATAACCCTCCCAAAACTATTTCTGAATAGTCCAAGTTGATTCATTCGTTTTTGGGGACACCAGCCATGCTGCATCTTTAGTCACCCAGGCCGCTTTTCTGTGTTCCTTCTCAGTTCCAGCGCATCCTCTTTAAAATGATGGTCCAGAGGTGACAATGATATTCAAGGTGTGATAATGACACTGCTTTACACAGTGGTGTTTGACATTTTTCTGGTTTACTCTCTGTCCTTTTCTTAACAGTTTCTTCCATTCTATTTCCTTTTATGAGTATACTGACATTTTCATGAAACTGCTTGTTAAAACTCCTAACACTTCTTTCTTCGAAAGCTGATAGCAAGTTCAGAGCCCAGCATTCCATATCTAAGGCTAGGACTATTTCTGTAATATCTACCTCAATTTACATCTAATGCTTTTTCCGTCTAGTCATTTGATGAGGTTCTGCTGCAACTCCATCTCTAAATCGAGTGAGTCTAAATTGAGAGCAAGTACACAAAACCGTTAGTTTGATTAGACTACAGAGCCGAGGGCTTTGAAAGCACAGGAAGAATGAAATTTTATTGAGTGGAAAGGGAAAACTGTATCTGGATCATCACTGTAAGCAACCAAAATGGGGAAGCAGCTTCCTAGCATAGAGTATAAATCTAGGGTCAATAAGAGCACAACATAAAAAATTGTTGAAATATATAAAAGTATTGTATTGAACTGTGTCTTAAGAGTTTAGAAGGAATAGAAATAAACTGAACACAGAGAGAAGTCTTGTTAAGCTGGACTTTGCACTGTATCTTAAAAGAAAAGGCCTTTTTATGAGATAGATAGATATGCTAAAACTGAACAAATAAGGGAGAAACAGACCCACAGCAGTGAAAGCTGGGTGCAGCCTCAGGGATAGCCCTAGCAGTATTAAAGTCAGACATTTGATGAGGTATTTGAAGATAATGATAGATTGCCTAATTACACTGGTAGAACAATGTGAATTATGTTAGAAACAGAAGATAAATATAATTGTTTACTATAACCAAATTAGTGCCCCAGACAATAAATTTATTAGAAATAAAATGTAAAGTCTAGGCACATGCATTTTTAATGAATCATCTCCCATTTAAGATACAGAATAATATTGTCTCTGGTATTAAGAGTAGTAACCAAGTGCAGCTACTTTATGTCTGAAACACTGAAGAAAAGCTTGTTTCTCCCCAATGCTTATCAAATAACAGTTAGTGTACATCAACAAGAAATGTGTAAGATGTTACAGTGATTATTTGATAAAACGAATATAGCAAAAATACAAATATAGCAAAAATACAAATATAGCAAAAATACAAATATAGCAAAAAATACCCCAAAAAAGTGCCAAATAGAACTGTAGATTTCATGCTAGCATTGTTGTGCCTACCAATAAAGATTACTTACAAAAGGATGTATAAAGATGTGGTCAGAGCCTCAAATGAGCCCACTTCTACAGGTTTTGCCCATATCAGAGCTTGAATTGCCATCTCTTAAGAGTTAGAAGTCACCCTAAGAACAACATCAATCTCTACAAATATGTAAGAAAAAGTGATAATAAAAAAACTATTGTCACTATTGAGGGAAAAAAAAGACCAAAATGCTTGGCATAGCAAGTTAAAAATACATCATTTTATGAGGAATGCACATCATTCGAAATGTGAGAAAACTGTAGGGCTACTGTAAATATGACAAATGAGGTAAAAATTTAAGGACAGATAGTAACTTCTATTAGACAAACTTACATACATGTGGAAAAACAGACAAGCTCCTGGGACTAAGGACTTTTCTTCCGTTTCTGAAGCAGATGGAGCATCCTGCAGTCTAAGAAGGCTAGGAACAATTGCTCTGATTTTATCTTAGTTACATTATGTTTGTTTCAGACATCAAGAAAAGCATGCCCATTTTTCTCAATATATATAGTAAAATCTCTCATTACACAGCTTTCTTTGCTTTTGTCACTAGATGACCATGTTAGTATGCAAGTTGATCATTACATATTGAAATCTCTCTCAAGAAGCTACATAACTAAAGCATAATGGGCCATGGGGGACAAGGGATGATAAGTTACGTTAGAAGAGAGGGCAGGTGGCACTGATCAGGCAAAGGACATGGACAGGCAAGCATACTGACCAGCTAACTATGTACATGTGACAGGCTCTTTTTGTCCCTGTATCCCTCTATTTTTCCACTCTTCTTCCTCCCCGTCACCCAACTGCCTCTTTCTCCCCACCTTTGGTTCCTTCCATCCAGAAGTCCTGTGCTATTTCAAAATGCTCTTCGCCTGCATGCCGCAATGTGTCCCATACACCATGGCAGTTACAGCACTCTGTCCAAAAGGTGCTCCAGCACTGACTTGTCACACCTGGACACTAGGTCTGAGGGACTACTGGAACAGCCTTGGGAGGAGCCCAGACAGGATGTCCCTTCCTCTGAATCCTTCCTTTGGGTTCTTGCCTGCCTTTGGGCTTTGTGCTCCTCTGGGATTGTGGAGATGGACCTGTGGTGGGCTGATGCCTCCTGGGATAGGGATGTGAGTAGCTGGGGCAGGGTATTAATTGAGTTCTCCGATCTGCCATTGCCTGTCTGTGATGCTTTGTGGATGTGCAGGCAAGCATGTATCACATAACTGAACATTTGATTTGAGGAGTTAAATGCCCCTGTGGTTTTCAACTCAGGGAGGTGGAGTTGCCTGAAACAAGAATTTAGTTACTTACTAAAACAGAAAACAGGAAATATTTTGCAATGCACAGCATTAATACGCAACAACTTGGAACAGAGACTATGCCTACATGGGCAGCTTAACTCAATCTCCCAAGTGACTTTGGTTTTTAAGCTGTACATAAGGACATCTGTATCATTTAAACTGAGTCCAGTTATTGAGCTCTGGCTTTTCAGTAGTTCTGCACCTAGTCCAATAAATTTCCTTTCACATTTAATTTAGTAAATAGTTGCTTGCATTGTGTTTCTTGCAGATTGTAAATCTCCAGTATTTAGACTCACCTTGGAAAATGAAACTGTTTACATATAGCAACATTTCAGACCCAAAGAATACACATTCTCCTACAGTGCTATGAACATCTTTTTCTGTAAAATGCTTTTTAAAATACTTCCTATATATTTGATTTTTCTACTTCTAAAAGTGGATCTGGAAGACATATCAACAACTCGTTATGGAAGCAAGTGAGGATTAGATTAACAGTAGAACTGCTTGTCATCCAACAATCTGACAAACGGTTTGTCATTTCTTAGGATCTAAGACTTAAATGAAGATCTGTGCTGCTTGCTCGGTCCAAAGAGGAAACTTGAACTCAGACAATGAGAGAGATGTCCATATCACCATACTTCAACTCTTTTAACATGGACAAATCTAATTATAATGATTTGAACATAAATGTGGCCAGATCACTGTTGTCTACATGAAATAAAAGACAAATAGTTTTAATGAGCCTAAACTATTAAAATACTATTGTTGTATCTCACCAAAATAAGTGGGGTTTAAAACACCATTCTTGTACCTGAAAAACACTTTTATCAAAGTACAGTCTTGGGGCATTTTGATATACAAGACACATCAATTTTAGAAAGGAAATATCGTGGTATCATTGTATTGTGGAGTTGCGATGGCCTTCAAAATGTGATTGAAGTAGAAAAGATTCATTCACCAGAAATGATTCATTCACCAGAAATGGAAATGGACACCTGGACTTCTAAACTCTTGATGTTGTTGTCAATTATATCTTACACAAGACATTTGGCCCTTCTGGGAAGCTGTTGATCATACAATGAAGCACTTTTGTTGAGCCAGGAACCAAGAGCAGGCGCTTTTCTAAGCACAGAGGTAAATTTAAAAGAAGGGTTTTAAAGGAATGTGGGTTGCTAAGATGAGCAATTGTGTCAATTGCAGTGTTTTAGACCAAGCTTCAGTGTTTTAGTTTCACTATGTGTCTCACATATGTACATACATGACAACATAAAATGAAGTCCTAACTGTGACAATGTATTTAATAAACACACACTGAAAAGGGCCACCCACAGCATGTGTTCACTGCAATCTGTAAGTATGGTCCTTGAAACATTTTTGAGCAACATTTATGGTAATGCTTTACAGTCCAAAGGATTCCAGCAGGATTTCTGTAGGATGTATTCCCCCCATGTACAAAACTCATTTCAAAGTGCTGAAGTGGGAATAGTCACTTGCTCCAAGCTCTATAGAGTGAAAATCAGCCTGCAAGCAAATTGCTTCTGCTCAGCTATGTTTGACGTAAAATGTCACCTTCAGAGTTGTTTGGGTCTGCAGACTAAATTGTGCAGTTCGGTGACAGCAGATGCCCACAGGGAATTTCTTCATATTAAAAAAAACCCAAAAACTTGCATCACAAGGTTTCTGGTCAGTGGTAAGAGACATTGGGAAATGCTGATCATGGTTGTTTATCTTCCTGTTCAAGAGAATTTATTGTCTGGGTCATTTGCTTTTAGCCGGGCCTTAATTTCCCCCTCCCCTCCAAGGTGTCATAAAAATTGTACAAACGCACATAGGCACACTCACATGCTATTAATGTCACTGCTGTATTACCAGTTTTTCAGATACATATTTTCATCCTTGAGCAGTGGAATCACTTTATTATTTTGCTTTGCTTGTGTGTACAGCTTTACCTTTACCTATTAAACCATCTTTATCTCAACCCACGAGTTTTCTCACTCTACTTCTGATTCTCTACCCTGTACCGCCATGGGGAGAGTGAGTGAGTGGCTGTGTGGTGCATATTTGCCAGCTGGGGTTAAACCACAATGGTCCTTTTTGGTGCCTAACATGCATTCATCAGTACTTCCCATTGACAGGCAGATGTCCAGTCATCTCCAGGATAGCAGGGCTCCATCATGTATAATGTTTACTTGGGAGGACAAACACCATTGCTCTGAACAACCCGCCTCCCTTCTTATTCCCCCAGCTTTTATTGCTAAGCATGATGTCATGTATGGAACATCTCTGGTCAGTTGGGATCAGCTGTCCCAGCTTTGTCCCTTCACAACTTGTTGTGCACCCCCAGTCTCCTCACTGTTGGGGTGGTGTGAGGAGCAGAAAAGGCCTTGACCCTGGTTGAGAACTGCTCAGCAATAACGAAAACTTCCCCGTATTATCAACACTCTTTCCAGCACAAACCCAAAGCATAGCCCCATAGCAGCTACTAAAAAGAATCTTAACACTACCCCAGCCAAAACCAGTACACCCTTTCATCTGTCTTGGTTTTGCAATGTATTGTAAAGCTGTGGTTCAAGACGTATTGGCAGTGTACACTGTAAGGAACATTCATTTTAACTCAAAACAGAAAATTCAAAGACAATGGAACCATTATTTTTTTGTCACTATATTGCCTTCTCTTTGTTAAGATTTTTTTTCAAAATATAGTTGATTTCTTTTTGCCTCTTACTTTTATGCTCCCCTCTGTTAAGATGTACGATGTTAGGGAAGTAGGTAGCCAGCCATATTAATATATTTAATGGGATAATTTGTCATTATTTGTTTGTGAGGAAATGGGACATATCACCCCTTATTATTTCTTCGGTACTGGGAACACAGAAGAGGACAACGATGAATCACGTAGGACTGGTAGAGATACATGGGACAAAATCAAGGCCAAAAAGTTGACAGAAGGCTTCAATACTCTGTCAGAGAGGTGTGTGTTTTAGACTCGGTGTTAATTTACAGTGTGTTTTTGCACGGCTCATAATCAGAACCATTGAGATGCATCTCTGTTCTTCACCACTTCAGACTGTACACTGCAAGAGCGAGAGAGGAAATCAGCTTGGATGGTGTGTAAGCAGGAAAAGGGAAATAACCTAGTGTGGTTAGCTGCGCCCTCTGCATTTTTAACCAGCCCCAAACATTTCATATATAATGTTTTGAAGGACTGTGTTTCAAGGAAAAGAGGGCTATAAAATTATATAATTATCTTCACAGTCTTGGTTCCATAGTTTTACAATGGAAAAAAAAAAAAAATAAAACGAAAAGGTGGAGTTATCTTGCTTGACCAATTTTACCAATGACTGTATTTTTCATACAGGTTTATTATTTTTTTTATTTTTAAGTTAAAAATATGTAAAAGTTTGTCAAACTAGTCCATATTAAAAACAAACTAATGAAGGTCATTGCAAGAAAGGTATCTCAAAGACTGAATGTTTTACACTGATGTACATTTACTGATAAGCTTTAACTTTTTGATGTGATTTGATAAAGATCTCTTGATAAATAATACTTAGCATAGAGAAGAAATATGATTAAAAATGTGGTATAAAATCTACAAGAGGCAGTCCAGAACCAGATGAAATATAGAATAGCTGTCAAGCTAGATATCTTGAAATAGCCAGAAATATAAGGTTTTGACTCAGGATTAACCCACATTTCTAAGTACATTTTACTGCTCAGAGACCAGCATAGGGATGACTATTTACAAACATTTACTGCACATATCTCTCTGCTGAGGATAGGGTAGTTAATTCGTTACTGCATCTGACTTTTACTAGGTGTGAGAAACTGCTTCAACACTGTGGAGAAACTGTGAAGAAGAAAACCCAAATAATGTATAACTGTTCTCATAAAACATGCCTGTGGTGTTCCTATTGCCTTATACAGTATTTCTCCATTTGGTGACCATATGTCTTATATAGGTATAGCTCCATATAGCACCATTTCAGGTAGCATCCAATCGCTGTGCACACACAGGGGAAGAGCAGCACGGACGGGTGCAGGGGTGGGGTATGACAGCTGGTTAACTAGTGCAGGTGGTGCTTCTGCAAGTCAACAGTAAAAAAGGACAGTCCGATCAGGGAATGTCAAATTCCCTAAACCTGCTGGTGCATCTGAGTACCTCACCTGGAAAAGACATGTCCTGCTTCCTGCTAGCTTCCTGATAACCACAGTTAAGTAAATGTTTGTGTGTCCAGATATCAAGTTTAGACCACTACTAGCAGCATACTGGATTTACTGTTGTTCTAACTTGGGTAATTGTAGTACTGATTTGTATTTGTTACCGTGCTGTTATTCTGAGATAAATTGTTTATCTCAAAAGCTGTTGGCTGGTGGTGTCTGTTACCAAATCTGGAACGTATAGCACAGCAGGGGTGTCTTAAGCCCCTACGACACTGGGTATGTTACTGAATGTACTTTATGGCCCCAGAAAAATGCACAATTAAAACTGGGTGAAAAGACTGCAAAGACCTGAGGGGAGATGCTCAAGTAGTCAAAGATGGACAAGATTTATGAAAATTGCTTCTTGCCAGGTGTTTTGAAATGGGCTGTGCTCAGACATTCTGGATAAGAATTTAAAAGGTCAATTTGCAAAGAATGTTTAGTGACTGTCGTCTAACCTGGAGTTCAGAGATCTATATTCAATTCTATAATACACTCCAGACTTTGTGCACAATTTTGGGCAAATAATTTAGTTTCTGAGTGCCCTGTGGTTCCATTCTTTAAAATGAAAAAAAGGGTTTCCTTGATTTCACTGAGAATGAGTTCAGAATTTCTAAATCATTCAGCTTTTATGGCAATGAAGACCAAAGAACGTGCAAACAGGAAGTACTTACCGGATGCAGTGGAGGTTGGCTTCATCCCACCTGACTTTAGAAGTCTATAATACTTCAGTCTGACTTACAACCAATGCTACTTTTGTATTTGATGGGGTAAAATAAGTGGTTTAGAATACTGTTCACCTGACCTGTAGGCTTTCTCCATATGGATATTGAAAGTAAAATGCAATTCTTGTACCTAGTTCTGGTAAACTGTAGGTAAAACTGCGCTGTAGGTTGTCGCCGGTCGGCTGAGGCAAGCCGAGCACGGGGACGAGTCCTTTCCTATCCCTGAACCCCTCTCCTCCGGGAGAGAAAAAGGTTAAAAAGCAGAGATACGAAAAGGAAAAGAAAGATTTTGTGAGACCTCTGAACGTTTGGAAAACTGAAACAAACTTTTATTAAAACTAGAACAAAATATATCTAATATGCAGGGAAAAACCAATGCAAGATGTGAGGGCTTGTTCAGGATGGAAAGGCGAGGGTTAAACGCGAGAAAAGAGAGAAAGGGGGACGGTACCACGTGCAGTCCAAAAATGGCACCGGCCACGTGTGCGCTTTCGTGGAGTGAACAAAGGGAAACCGCGGCTGTTACGAACGCCGGGCTCCAATGTGCAAAAGCGCTGTTCCTACCGGTTTCTTGTTGTGCAGTTTGTAGAAGCAGAGCAAGAAGCGGCAGCGCTGGCAGGCAAAGAGAATATCAAAGCAGCAGGCAAAGAGCAGCCTCCAGGCGAGCAGTCTGTCCCAGGCGGCGTGGCGGGGGCTGCCCCGGCGCACAGTCTCGCTCCACTCCGGCAGCCTGTAAGGTCCCCGGAGCCAAGCCACGGTGTCCGGAGAAGCCTCTTTCCCGGAGCGAAGCTGAGGTCCTGCAGTGCCTCTCGCAGCGCGGAGCCGGGAGTGTCCGGAGAGCAGAAAGACGCGAAAAGCCGAGAAGCCGCGAAAAGAAGCAAAAGCCGGGAAAAGCCGCGAAAGCCGCGAAAGCCAGAATGCCGGGAAAAGCCGGGGAAGCCGCCCGAGCCTGCGGCTTCTTAAAGGCACAGTACGCTCCCGAGAAACTTTCTCATCCAATGAGATTGCGATCTTAGCATGGGAGGGAATAATTCAATTGGTCAGTTTAAAACAAAAGCCTTCGAGCAGTTTTTTTTCCTTCAAACTGCCACATAGGTAAAGGTGCAAACCAGGATGTGTATCATGTTTTGGGTTGAAGGCGGAGCTCCCAGATTCTTGCCTTCGTATAGATATTCATTCAGGGTGCATCCATGTTAAAATCATGGATGTAGGCTATTCATGCAGCGTGCTAACAGTAATAGCTATCCTGCTTTCAGGAACTCTTAAGTAACATGTCCCATTGACATTCTCTGATATACCTTCTTCAGGACTTTGCACAATATTTTTCAAACCATATCACTTCTGTCTAAGGTGTTTCAAACATGGACAATTGCTGAGGTAACTTTAAGAAGCATTTTAAGCTTGCTTAACATTGTCAAGATTTTGACACTTACTTGACAGTTGACCAAATATAGCATACACGACCTGTCTGCAGACATTGAAAATTGCTGTCTGTATTTATTGATATTAACATTTTTAATAAAACTGCTTATCTTTCTGTACCATTTTCTGTTTATTTATTGTTATAAAACTTCATCATCAATTTGGCCTCATTTTCTTGGACTTTATCCTAAAAACAAGAGGAAACAATAAATGAAATGACAATTTAAGACAGAATGGCCAACCTTTTCAGTACTGTGGGGAGCTGTCGCAGAGACACCCACAAAACAGACAGCAGCAGCTATCTGAAAACCGTGGATTTAGTGCACTTACATTTGCCCAGCACTCTGACTGACCAAATTAATTACAGGTTCGGATGTCAGTTGGGAATTATTACTGCACAACAGATTGCTGAACACTGAAGAACACACTCTAAGGAAGATGAACCACAGTGTGCACAGCTCACTGATGTAAAGGGAGAATCTCCCACTTAGAGATACCAAGAGGGTCACTCACCAATGCCAGGTGAGGGTCACTCAATCCCAGGGAGATACACTCGGACAGCATCCCGATCCAAGGGGAGTTCTGGGAAGTATCCTTGACCGGCATCCTGATCTGAGGAGGGAGTCCCCAACTGCACTGCCTGCTGCTCCAAGGAGAACCATCTCCAAACGGTTCTCTGGCAGGGCCCCATTTATACCCTGGTCGAGTGTGAGCTGTGGTCACTTTCAGTCCACACAGACAGAAGGCAGTTAACAGAGCCCAGACTGCGAGGCACCAGATAGCCGTGGGGGGTGGCACCTGATGTTTATCAGGTGCTTCTGCAGGGCTCTGTCTTCTGTGCAAGCTCCATGCAAGCAGTCAGGGTGTTTGTGCTGCCACAGGAGCCCAGGCCATATGTAGTACGCAGGCCATATATAAATGGTGATACTAGTCTCTGGAGTCAAAGGACAGCAACTTCCCATGACAGTGAACTTCCCAAACTAAATTTTGGATAACATGTCTAATTTACTAAGGCAGGTTCCCACTTCCACCTTTTTAAAAGACTAGCCCCATGCCCCTCATTTTAAGTTATTTAAAGATAAATAATTTTTTAAGTAACCTTAAATAGGAACGGTTCTGTTCTCAACACAGTTTTGCCATGACTCCAACAAAACCTTCACCCAGTAAATCTATCCCTTTGTTACATAAGGAAATGCACAAACAAAAGCTGAGTCTTGTCTCAGTAGCCCCCAAATTGGCTGTCCTCCCAGCTCTTGGGCCAAACCTACTCTTGCTTAAATAAGATATTATTTTAGTTGTAAGTATGAATTGAGATCTTTGAGACAAAACTGCAGTGAAATTGAAGCTGGTATGTAGTAATAATCTAAGAATATGGATATATGTAACATTTTTCTATATGTTGTGCAGCACCTGATTAGTGGGACTATCATCCTTCTACTGTCCAGGTCCTACTGTTGTAGATCGCTTTTCAGGACATTCCTTTGTCAATGTTCAATCCAGCTTTATAGGAAATGCTGAAACGAGCAAGTAAAAACCATTTAAGATCACAGAAAAAGACGTAATGTGACACGTGTGAAGTAGTGCTTAACAAACGGGATGGTACACTGTATTGCTGCAGACTCCAAGTCTGTCCTAGAAAAGGTTTGCCAGAGCCTACGTCTGCACCTTTCGTTGGATGCAGATACTAAGGCAATGTCTGCCGCTTCAGTGCCAATAAGGCAGGTTTCCCAGGCTGCAAATTTAGAAACAGATTCCACCAACTAGAGGTGGTGATATAATTTTCACAATTACATGTGATTGTTTCTCCCACACTGTAAGCATTTGGGGCCAGATGCTTAAAGGTACTTAGACTAACACAGATTTACCAGCACTTCCCAATCTGGTTTGTATAGGGTGCAACTCTGCATTCCTTCCTCCCCCAATCTCTCTTACTGCCTTCATTAGTTAAAGCTGGATCCAGTCACACTTGGTGCTCGGGGTTGTTGGTGATAAATGCTCAAATCTTTTAAATCCAGCCCCATACGGTCTTTCAGGATTAAGCTTTACTCAGCTATTCTTCCTCTCTCTCCTGTTTTTCACTAACGCCTCTTGTCAATACAAGCATTATGTTTTTTCTGCTTTGAGCATCGACTACATGAAATGACTACAGCAGCCTGGACGCTTGGCCCCAGGAAGCAGTCCTTGGCGCCATGCGGATGCTTCTTACTAGTGCTCTGTTCACTGTTTACCAGTTCAGATATGTGTATAAACTTGACTTTATTTGCTTTTTATTTGCTTTTTTAATCCCACAGGTTTTCTCAGCATAAATTATATACTTCTGTGTCACAAAACTGGTGGGTATTTGAATGAACTTGTAGCCCTCACCACTTTAGAGGAAGCAGGAGTATATAGTTGGCAAAGCAATATCAGAAAAAGCTACATGCTTTGCTTGCTTAGTGCCCAACAAAAAGGAAATTTTCATTAAAGTGAACCTAAATGACAGTAAAAAAAAAGCTTAAATAATTTTTCAGTACTGTACATTATACATTTTTAGATACTCAGTTCCTGAATATTCAGACTGTTCAAATGATGGAGCAAATAATGTGAAAAATATAATGCATGTTGGTCCTATTTACTATGCTGCAAATTCATCCTTTTATGATGTTTCTTTTTATTCGTTCTCTGCCTGTGAAGAATTGATATTCCTTAACCTCTTCAGCATGTTCTTGTACTCACTTTCACTCTGTTGCATGTCAGAGATGGCATTTCTTTTAACAGGAGAATTTCTTTGCTTGTTTTCTTTTGTCTGAGTAAATATTGCAGTACTCATCTTTTTGCAAGTGTTACTTAGAGTCCAGAAGATGGCAGTAGTTGCCAATAATTCATTTGTAAAGCAAGCCTATTCACAAAAGCTGAAAAACAGATTACACTCAGAGGAAAGCCAAACTATATCTGCATGTCTGTAAAATATTACAACATACCAAATAATTAGTTTTATTTATTAATTTTTAAGTTTTAAACTGGGCTATTAAATAGATCTTGCAAATACCTAATAAGTTAAAAAATTTGCCCTAACACTGAATTTCTTTCTTTTTTCTTTTTTTCTTAATCCAGCTATTAATATTAGTCAACCGAGTTTCAGTGGCACAGATGTCTTTGGCTATACCTCATTCCTAGCTTATTCTACAATCCCAAATATCACCTTTTACTATGAGTTCCGCTTGAAATTTCAGTTGGCAAACCACCATTCAGCTTTACAAGACAACCTGATTTTTTTCACGGGACAGAAGGGCCAAGGTAAGCTTTACTTTTAGTACTTATCCCTACAGGCTTTCAAATATTCCTTGAACCAGTAGGATAAAAATATACACAGCTTTTTCTTTATTATTTTTAGGATTCATTAGGAGGAAATTAATCTCTCCAATACTTTATATTTTTGTAAACACACATTAAACAATGAGGTTGTATAAGTGCTTATTTTCATTAAGAAGTATAACTGCTTCCAGTAATTAAAGCCAACAGTTAATCTGGTGCTTGAGGTGGTACATTTCTGAATAAAATAAATGGAAACCAAAAGATGAAGGTTCTCTTTTCAGGCATAAACATGTATTTCATTACTGATTATATTTATTTGGTGCACAGTTTTGAGAAATGCTGCCTCAAATCTTTTTTCCATTGATACTTCCTGTACTGGAAAATCAATCCATCCATACAATGTGCCAAGAGCCACCCTGCCAGTTGTATCCTGAAAGGACCTGCCACCGGAGCAGCTATGAACTGCTGATGTTGTCACGGTGATTGCACTTCCATGGCCCACAGGACTCTCAACACTGAAATCCAACCCTGTGGCAGCCAGAGCTGGACTCTGTGTTATCTATGTAAAATAAGGGACCCTAAGCCCTGAGATCGCTCAGGACAAGTTAAACCAAGGTAGCCATGAATAGGTTGTGCTACAATTTGTAGAGCGAAGTATTCAACTTGGTCTGATTAACACCACTGCGAAACAGCTTATATAAATCTACTTACAGCATTTGTACTAAGATTTTAGCAATACTTTAGGTATTTCTTCACAGCACCCCACTGTGGCAGGCTGGCATGGCCTCAGCATTGAAATGGGGTAAAATAGTAATCCTACTTCTGTTATCTCCATCTTCGCATTACTGTCCACACAAGACCCATAATACTGATGAAAGCTGAGAAAGAAAATAATGAAATGCTAATGCAGACTTAAAGCAGTCAGAGTGGAAATTACTTTGTATTTAATAGATCATAGGAAACATATTACTTATTTTTAATTGCTTCTGCAATTGGAGCATGATCTAACTTAGGGGTTTGGAGCTGTCCTATGGGACCATTGAAGCCTAGGAGGGAGGTTTGGTGATGTGTCTCTAGGTCCAAACCCATCACAGTAGGAGAGTGATTTAGGTATAAAAATTTAAGTTTCTACTGGCACCGTAGATGCTTTACCTCAGCCAAAACAGCACATGAGTTTGGCAGATATGGCCCATGACTTACAGGAACCCTACACTTATGATGAACCATATCAAGATGAAAGAGGGGAGAAATTATTATTAGCAGTTTTAAGATAATGAGGTCCCAAACTACATTATTAAAAATCAGTTTTGGGGAGGCATTATGCAGCTATGTATCACGCAAAATGTTTGCAGTAGATAGCATCAATAGGATACAGAGCATCTTCCATTTGCTGCATTAATAGATTTGATATTTTCTTAGGTTTTGTTTCCTATTAAATTTCTTTACTTAAGTTCCTGTACCCTCTGGGGCTTCTTCCCCTCTCTCACTGTGGTGGACTTCCAAGAGTCAGAATGCTAGCCTATTGCAATGCAAACTGAAACCTGTTAGCTTAGAACGCCTTGGCAGTACATGTACCTGTGGTGTAATTAAGCCCGTCACTTTTCATTTGCAAAGATCCTACCAAATTTAACTAGTGAAGCTAAACTGATCAACCGTCCTTCAGTGTGCTAAGAGACCCTGGTACAGCACATGGACAAACAGCCACAAAAAATTATTTACATAATTTATCGAGCTGATTTTCCAAATTAGTCTAACACAGATAAGTACTAAACCACTGTGAGAACATGTAAACTCAAAACTTTGCTCTGCCTCTGCCTGTGTGTGAATGAGACTTTGCTAAGCTTTGTTCCAAACTTCAGCAAAATACCATCAGGCCTGAGCGATCCTGCTAACTGAACTATATTCAACAGTACTTCAAGCGCATCCAGGTCTAATGCCCCTCATGCCGCAACAGTCATCATTCACTGCCAGGCAGCTTTTCCTTTCACTTACTGATTATTTATTGTTATGAATGGAGGAAATATTGTCTTTCTTTTTTGGGTAACTGAGGAGTAATCGTCCGTGGAGTAAACATTACCTAAAACGTTTTCCTCTAGTCATTCAGAAAGCAGCTTTCAGAAGCCAGTCTCCCCATTATTAAATTTTTATAACAATAATGCATAGCTTTTTTGTAATACAAACACAAATGAATTGTTAGAACTTTCAGACATGTTTCTGCAACCTTGGGAACTGAATTTTAAACTCTTAATACAGAAATTGTAGGAAGTGTAACAAAAAAAAGTTATACCAATTTGTCCACTGTCTTTACTCAAGAGAGAACAAAAAGCACCAATGGTGCAAAACAATCTGATTTTTTTTTTTCTGTTACAATCATCAAAAGAGAATACCAAAAAAAGGTTACTTAAAAATAAAAGACTCATTGCACTGAAGTTTACCTCATAAAGGCCTGCCTGCAGGGTGTACCCTGTAACGTCAAAGTCATTGTGAAGTGTAGGTCTTGCAACCACATTTAGCTGAACTGAGTAAAAAAATTCTTACTGGTATCACTTTTATGATCCAAAATCCTAGCGTTCTGGGCTTATTATGAAGTTATCAGTCAGAAACTTAGCTTTTTATTATTTTGCACATCGTTGTTGTTTTTGTGAACACTACCTTACGGCAGCAAAGTGTTTTTGCAGCCCCCTGTCAAATGATGGGTGGGCAGCAGACACCAGCTGTCAGCAAAGCTGAGAAACAATGAGGCACCTGGTAAACTGCTGCGTAGCAGTTCTGTTTATTTCCTCCTCAGTTTAAGTGGTTGGGGAAACTGAGTAACCCCCATTTTAATCAGCAGAAAGCAGTATTGCTTGCCAAATGAACTTTACTTATTTCACCAAGAGGAGATGCTGTTGTTCTAACAATTTACTTTTACCTTTTTTTTTTTTTAATTGAGCAATAATGCTCTCACCATAGGGAGAGTGAAGTATTTTGCAGCCTGTGATCCTGCTGTGAGGAAGTATTTTTAACATTCCGTTTTCATTTTCCCCTTTCTCCATTTCTTCCCATTTCTCGCAGTCAGCATTCTCTCGTAGTACTCTACCTGATTCCCCTCCACTGTCATCTCTGCCTAAACCACAGACACTGATGTCGTGGCTAACCTACTGTGAGATACAATCAAATGGGACTTGGGGCAGGGGCATCAACACACATTTGAAATGAGGGCCACTGTATGACACTGCAAGAACAAATAGGAAGAGACTTTCCCCAAAACAAATACAAAATGAGACAGACTTATGAAAACGTAAGAAAACATCAAATAAACCAGAGTTTACTGGCATGAAATTGAGCACCGAATTGCTGAATTCATGGGAGAGTTGTGAAAAGAAATTGGTGGCTTTGAATTGCAATTCAGGACATCCTAACCCAAGACTTAAAATATTCTTTCCTTTTATTTCCCAATATCCATTGTTTATATCCCAATTCTTTTACCATACTAAGAGCATGTGCAAAAGAAAGGGTGGGGTTTGCAAAAAGAAACAAGTTGATCATGTTTTCTCTAACTAATCACAGTTCCACTCTTGCCTACATGAGAAGAGCGATTAAATTGTCTTCAAAGATGCCAGTTTACTTCAATGACCAGGAATGGGTCCAGGATTACTTTATGCCAAACAAAAAATCTTTCAAATGAGATTTTATAGTACAGTACCCAAAAAGCGCAGGCTACATTTATAGCATGTAGTCCTAAATGTAAAGAAATTAAATTATTTCATGCAAATTTGCAAATGAATGAGTTCTAACCTGGAAGTATAAGAAGACTTGGAAGAATTAAAGCATACAACTGTTCTGACCATAGAACACTCAGTAACAAATACTCTAGAGCTGCCCTAACTGGGGACAGCTGCAATAAATTCTCCAGACACTCCTGGGTCAAGGGCAGCTGACCGAGCTTGGTAGAAGCTGCTAGAGCTTCCTGAGGCCCCTATCCCTGTTGCTTACCTCACAGAAGCAAGTGCCCTCAAATTTTGAGGCTGCAAAGTATCTACCATGAAAGCTGAAAGCTTAGCGGAATAGAATTAAGTCGTGGGCTATTCTCTCATGCAACTTGGAATTTCAGTCTGCTTTTTTAAGATTTTGGAGGAAGTTGAGAATATATTCATGTTACAGGGGGAGGGAAGAGCAATGACTGCTAAATCCACCAGGCTCAAAAGGTTTTGTGGATGTCATTAACCCACTCTAGCATGAATAAAAAACTCCTTCAAAAAGCCTATAAATAGGTTCAAAGTCTCTACAGTTTCTATTTTAAATCCACAAGGATACTGGAAATACTACTACAAGGTAAACAGAGAATATTATATATAAACAACTTAAAACCTTCCTGGCAAAAAATTTCCTAAATTGATATATTTTCAGTGGATTTGGAGAATATTTTATGCATCGGTATTCACTAAATCCTGGAATAAGAAATTATGCTATTTTTGTCTTTTGAGGTCTGAATGGAGATGATTTCTTGGAGTTGGGCCTCCGTAATGGCAGAGTAGTGTATAGTTATAATCTAGGATCTGGCGCAGCAACAATCATTAGTAAACCACTTGATCTGACACTCAATATTCATGTCATCCATCTTGGCAGACATCTCCGAAAAGGCTGGCTGAAGGTAAGAAATTATCTTCTTCAGAAAGACAGTTTTTAGAAGAAAGTGTTCTTTGGTTTTTTTTATCCCACACACACCCCCACCCCCCATTTTATATGGAAAGTTTAAAAATTACTTTTGTGTTTCCCTGTTAAGTTTGGAGGACTGTCTTCATTAGGAGTTCTTAAATAAGGTAAATTCCTTTGTTGTAAGAAATATAAACATTTCATTTAAAGGTGGATGATCAGAAGACTAAAACTGTCACTTCTCCTGGGAGACTGGTTGGGCTCAATGTCTTCAGTCAGTTTTATTTAGGAGGCTACCGTGAATATACCCCAGAACTCCTACCAAAAGGATCCGGATTTAAGAACGGCTTTCAAGGTAAAGATTAGACTGTTTTCAATTCATTTTAAAATATGCATTAGTTTGTTTCAGTTTTCTGTGAAATGAAGATCTAAAATCTCTGTCTTATAAGGAAGCAAATTAGGATCTCCTTGGCTGATATTCCTGTGGCTTTTTCATTATTTCACTACAATAACCAAGAAACATGATGCAAAGAGAGACTTTGCTAAATATTTTTAATACTTTCTGTTTCTGATAAAAATTGAAGTTTGCCAAGACATCGTTTCTTCATATTTGTCCCCGTTCTACAAAGCATTGCTCCAAAAGGACTTCCTTTCTCTTCAATAAAGTAGTTTAGATCCTTCTCCCAGCTAGCTCTGACCGTTGTCACTGGCAGTGCCGGTTTGGATCATAGTTTTCACGCTGAAAGCTTCTCTCTGATAGGACATCATGAAATCTGCTTTTTTTCCTGACATCATGATCTATGACTCTAGACAGGACCTAAGTAATTCCTGTTAGGAATATGTCAGCTATTTATCTAACAGATAATAATTCCTAACTTGAAACTTATATTTGAAGCTTTGTAGAAATCTTAATCCAATGCCTACCAGATCAGCAATGAAGCAAAGAATTCGTAACACTTCAGGTGACTTCTGAAATAGCTTTTAGTCAGTGTTGCCCATTGCATCACAGTTTGGTATGATTCATAAAGGCCCTCTAAGTGTTTGGGTCACGGCTCAGAGCAACACTGGGTAGTCATTGTGGAGGTCATCTCTTATAGACAAACACCACACTACTCACAAGAAGTCAAGAAAAGCAAGGGAAAAGCAAAGCACTTTAGAACAGGTAGAGTTTTAGAAATGTGTAAATTCAGTGATGCATTCAGATAGACCACAGTTTATCTATGTATCTATTTCTGTCAGTTCTCTTGCTGCGCTTTTAGTACATCTTCTTGAAAATGACTGCTTTCTGTATTTTTGAAGTTGAATTAGTACCAAGTCCTTTCAAGCAGCTAAGGGAGACTAGTGAGACATTTCTGAAGAAATTCTTTGTATAATAAGGATATATCTGGGGAAAAAAGTAAAGCTGAGTAAAAGTCATATTTTTTTAATTATAATCTGTGAAGTTTCTTTAATCCATTGTTGGCGGCTGTTTGGTAGTTTGTGAATTCTTCTTGACTGGGGTGAAAGCTATAAGTTAAACTGAGAGTAAAAAAAAAAAAAAGTCATTATCAGAAAGCTCTAAGTGTGGTCTAAGGAGTCACTGGACAAAAGGTAGTATGTCTTCTGTGAGTGCACTGTCTTGTTGTGTCTGATTTCAGCTTACTTGCACGAAGCTCGGATCTTTAGAATCAAACCAAGTTTAACCCACAAATTCAGAAACTTCTTTGAGTTTCTCTTGCAAACTTGGCTGTGTCAGAAAACCTCTTTGCTATTCAGAATAGTTGGCAGCCTCTCATTGAAAGAGGCCCAGAACTGGCAGAGCGAAGGGAATTCAGGTCAGGAAACAGATGCATTCATCAGCTGATCTGGCTGCAGAAGGTTGTATAGTGATTGCTACGACAGGCTCAAACTGCTGCTCTGAGTCCTTCATCTGCATCCCACTGACCAAGAATTAGAAGAAATAGGAAAATTAAATTAAAAATTCAGTTGAACATATAAAGCTGGGCCAAAATACTCTTGTACCTATTGTATGGGTTTTTTATAAGTACTCAAGAACTGTTTCTAACCTAGATGTTCTCCTGGTACAGTTAAACTAGTTATCAACACAAATGCCAATTTATTTTCCGTTATGACCTTACCAGTTCTTGCGTACTCACTGTGCTTTCCATTGTTTACACAGTGCTCTGGGCTGCTTTCCCTTAGCACTCCAGCAAGACTCAGGAAAACTGAACATGCTTTATCTGCTACTGCTAAACAGATGAAATATTAATTAGAATTTACTGAGCATACAGTGGGCTAAAAACAACAGTGTTAAAAGCAAAGAAGCAATAATACAAAGATTGCAAATTGTTATTTAACTAGGTTATTTTAAAATTGCATAATATGGGTTTTTGAACTACCAGCTATGTGTCAATATAAACAGAAGTACAAAATGTGTGTAATATGGGAAAAGCCTGTCTAAGAAAGCTACTTCTACTAACATTGTTTTAAGTGTAGTTAGAGGAGTTATCTTGCTATAAATATTACTTACCTTTTATTCAAAATGAATAATGTGATTATTAAAAAAGAAATCACAATTGGACATTCATCGTGTCTTTCAGGTGCAAGAATTTTTTCTTTTGTGATTTCAGTGAATCATGCAAAAACTCATATTAAGTGACTTTTTTAAAAAAGCAGTGTGATGATTACTTGGAAAATCCGTATCATATCCTTTCCCTGCTTTTAATATTAAGCAGAGAGCCTCTGGCATGCACTGCTGAATACCTACTATTCTTATGACATCAAGCACTGTGGGAATTCACCATATCTCAGCTAAATTCTATAAATCAGGTTTAGAAAGGTATGAACATTTCCAAACACATTACTGTACCGTTTTCATTAAAGTGGTTTAAAACCTGATTTTTAGTTTAAAACTGTATATATTGACAGATAGATCTGGCTGATATTTCAAAAGTGTTTAAGGCTACCTTTAAATGCAACACTAAATAACTTGGATGTTCAGGTTTATTTTGAAAAGTTACTTAGGGTTTGATCCAAAAAGTTATAATATATGGCATAATCTTCAGCTTTGCAGTACATAAGTATGTGCATCTGGAAAGATCCAGAAATACTGATGAACTAAGTTAGACCCGTAAGGCTAACCATCCTGTGCAGTCACTAGGAAGAGCAAAGACTCTCCGAAGGGGCAATCCCCAGAAAGCCCACAGGCTAAACAGGTGCTGCCTGGAGGTAGCAAGCAGGGAACATCTCTGCTTCATTCTGAAGCTTTGACTCCTACTTTCTCTTGAGATACCTATGTGTTAGTAAATTAAAAAAATGTCAGGGCACAGATCCAAGCACTGGCACTCAATCATCTCTACAAATAAATTCTTACAATGGTCCCTCACAAATATTTGACCTGTGGCAACTACCATTTTTCCAAACAATTCTTTGTGTACTTAGAGACCTAAGGTAATCTAGAGATCCTTTACCATCAGTAAGCTGGATGCAGCTATACTGTTCATAGAATCGTAGAATGCTTTGGGTTGGAAGGGACCTGAAAGATCATATAGTTCCAACCCCACCCCGCCACAGGCAGGGACATCTCCCACTAAGACCATGGTGCTCAAAGCCCCATATAACCTGGCCTTGAACGCTTCCAATGGAGGAGGCATCTGCAGCTTTTCTGGGCAACCTGTTCCAGTGTCTTACCACTCTCACAGTGAAGAATTTCTTCCTTACATCTAATTTAAATCTACCCTCTTTCAGTTTAAAGCCATTACCCCTCATCCTATTACTACACACCCTCGTAAAAAGTCCCTCTCCAGCTTTCTTGAGGGTTTCCTTTAGGTACTGGAAGGCTGCTATAAGGTCTCCAAAGAGCCTTCTCCATGCTGGGCTTCAACTCTCTCAGCCTGTCTTCATAGGAGAGGTGCTCCAGCCCCTTGATCATCTTTGTGGCCCTCCTCTAGACTCATGCCAACTGGTCCATATCCTTCTTACGCTGTGGGCCCCAGATCTGAATGTGGTACTCCAGGTGCGGTCTCATGAGAACAGAGAAGAGATGGGAGAATCACCTCCCTTGATGTGCTGGTCATGCTTCTTTTGATGCAGCCCAGGATACAGTTGGCCTTCCGGGCTGCAAGCACACATATGCTGAGCTTCTTGTTATCCAACACCCCCAAGTCCTTCTCTGCAGGTCTGCTCTCAATTGCCCAGCCTGTATTCGTGCTTGGGTTTGCCCTGGCCCAGATGCAGGACCTCACACTTGGCCTTCTTTAACTTCATGATGTTTGCACAGGGCCATCTCTCAAGCCTGTCAAGAGCCTTCTGGGTGGCATCCCTTTCCTCCAGTGTGTCAACCGCACCACACAGCTTGGTGTAGGCAAACTTGCTGCGGGTGCACTTGGTCCCACTGTTCACTTCATCAGCAAGGATGTTAAACAGCATTGGACCCAATACTAACCCCTGAGGAACACCATCCATCACTGGTCTCTACTTGGACATTGAGCTGTTGACCAAAACACTTTGAGTGCAACCATTCAGCCAATTCCTTATTCACCGAGTGGCCTGTCTGTCAAATCCATGTCTCTCTAATTTAGAGACAAGGATGTCATGCAGAATGGTGTCAAATGATTTGCACAATTCCAGGTAGATGACTTCAGTTTCTCTTCCCTTATCCACCAATGCTGTGACCCTGTCATAGAAGGCCACCAAATTTGTCAGACATGATTTACCCTTAGCAAAACCATGTTGGCTGTCATCAGTCACCTCCTTATTTTCCATGTGCCCTAGCATAGTTTCCAGGACAATCCTCTCCATGATCTTGCTGGGCACAGAGGTGAGACTTACTGACCTGTAGTTCCCTGGGTCTTTCTTTTTTCCATTTGAAAATGGAGCTAGTTTTCCAGTCAACGGGAACTTCACCAGACTGCCACGACTTCTCAAATACGATGGATAGAGGTTTAGCCACTTCATCTGGCTGTTCCCTCGGGACTCATGGATGTATCTCATCAGGTCTTATGGACTCGTGCACTTTCAGGTTCCTTAGATGGTCTTGAACCTGATCTTCTCCTACAGTCGGTGGTTATTCCTTCTCCCAGTCTCTGCCTTTGCCTTCTGATACTTGGGCAGTGTGGCTGGAGCACTTGCTGGTGAAGGCTGAGGCAAAAGAATGTTGTGTACCTCAGCCTTCTCCATGTCTTGGGTAACCAGGTCTACTGTTTTCTTCATGAAAGGGCCCACATTTTCGCCAGTCTTCATTTTATTATCAAAATACCTATAGAAGCTTTTCTTGTTGCCTTTGATGTCCCTGGCAAGATTTAATTCTATTAGGGCTTTAATTTTATCAGGATTTTATCTTTCCAAACCTGATCTGTTCTGGAAAATAATAAAATTTTGGTAACATAAACATGGCTACATGAGGTCATTTGCCCATAGGACCAAGTAATGGGCCCTGGAAGCGTTTACCTTACTAGTACACATTAAACTTTTCAATTATTTTTGAGATTAAGGGCTTAAAGGAGTAGCACACACCTAGTTTAAATATTATCATGTGCGACGTGATCTGTATGTACCAAAGACTGAAATAGTCACTTAAGAAGGGGAGAGTTTGTATCTTTCCCTGAAGGGGTCCTTTTCAGCCTAAGGAAATTCAAGTCCACATTCCCTGCCTGCATTATATTAGTCAGTGTTCTCTGGATTCTTACATTTTTTACATTAAACAGACTTCTTGGTGTCTGTTCCACTATTTTTCTGAGTTAATTTTGGGGTTTTGGTGGTTTTTTTAGTGGGGGTTTTTTATTATTGTTTTTATCTAATATATATTCCTGTAAAAGCATGCATGAGTAAACACAAAATTGCACGTTGTCACTCCTTAGTCACTGACCTTGTATTCTGTCTATTCCTTGAGAAAATATTCCTGCTGTTTTACCTATCATTAAATGAAGGAACTTAGAATCATCCACTCATTTGCCTGAAGAGAAAGTAGCCAGCATACCTTCAGCTCAGGTAGATGGTATGGTTGCCAATACATTCAAGACATTCTGGTGGGACTCATTCATTGTGCGTTGATGCTGTCCTGTTGTTTGGTTTGGCTTGATTCCTGTATCTGTTTTAAACTTCATTTATTTTTTCTTTCTGCTTCTGAGGTTGCATTTTTGATATTCAAGTTCGCACCAGTATGAATCAAGAGTTTAAATCACCAGGGACTCCAGAAGGTCACCCCAATTCTGGTCGCAGTGTTGGACAATGTAAAGATTCCCCATGCAGTTTAATAAAATGCAGAAATGGTGGGAAATGCATAGAAAGAGGCTCTTCTGTATAGTAAGTATATATATATAAATATATATATAGGGTAGAGTACAGCATAGACTGATTTCTAGACTAATAACTATGGTAATTTAGTGTCTTGATAACAAAAGTCTCCAGGAGCCTATCATCTTACTAGAAAGAAAGAAAACTGCTAAAGGGTTCATTAAGTTACACTGAGAATTTTAATCTTACATTAATAAAATCAAAACTAAAATATTAAAATTATGTTAGGACACTTCCTGGGAAACTATTTAAAGAAATTCCATGGATTGGTTCTGCTCCATCAAAGTCACTGGCATTCAGACTTACTATAAAACACATGGGAAGAACCAGATGTGTAAGAAAGATATTTTTTAAAAACTAAGTGAGCAGTCTAGCTAGCAGAGAACAAATAGGGAAGAGGAGAGCTTGACTGTTTTCATGTGTGAACACAGCTGATAAGGCAAAAAGAGGTGACTTCTGTTTCCTAGAAATTAGTATTTTTAGCTAAGAACCCCTTTCTGGAGTAACCCACCGACTGACCAACATCAGAAAGTTCTGAACTATTTTAAATGCTTAGGCGCTCCCTTACCTAGTAGCTGTGCATCCATCTTTCCTGCTCAGTCTCTCCCTAATACACACAGTTCTCTGTGCCTCCAGTTGTGATTTCTGTGGATACTTCCCTGACTGTCAAATGCACCTTCCCTGTTCACTGTTCAGGCCATTCTCAAGTGTTCATTCACTGGTGCCTTTCCAGATCTGCTGGCTGGCCTGCTCATGTAAGACCTTCTTAATCCATTTCAAACAAAACAGGGTGTGTTAATAAGGAACTCAAATTGTTTGAACTAGGTCAGTTCATCATATAAGCTGTTCATCTGGCTGATCTATGGGATAATAAGTGGTGGTGAGGACAGCTGGCCCAGAAGACCATAGGGTCTTTCATCCCTTATCACTAAGTGTAGATGGATCTTAGTGTCCAGACCGTAAGGCATTCAAGAAGGAAGAATATTTGCAGTTCCAAATTGCTGTTGTGTCAACACTTCCATTGTAATAAATCTTGATTTCAAACACTTTGTAACTCACCTGTAAAAACCTTTGCCGAGGAGCACTTTTGATTTTAAAAGTATCTGCTGAGATTAGTTATACTTGCTTTCCATTATGCGCTTCAACATGTGTTCATTTATTTACACATTTTTGCATAACATTTTTTAAGAAGAGAAAAATGCTGATTTAAAACATCTGAAGACACTGATGGAAAACTGTGCAGACAGCAAGTCAGATAGGAAGGAAAAAAGACCAGGCTTTACACTGGAGCCTCTGTATATGATTCTTCTTCAAAACAACAAAGAGCTGTCCTTCTGCCTACACAAAGAGAGTTTGCATACCTCTCAAGCTAAAAGCAACCTGCTAACTGTGTCAAAGAGATGATTATATAGTAACTGGATTTGCTGCTCCTGAGAAAAATTTTCATCTCTAAGAAAAACTGTATAAAACTAGTGCTTCTGAAGCTAGTAAGGCTGTCCTAAAATTTGGAAAATTCACCCCTAAAATGCAGCACACAGTTCCCTCCCCATTCCCTTTGAGAGTATTTATGTTCTCCTAAATACAGTAATGAAGAAAATGCTTTGAAAGACATAATTTGAGATTGCTTTCCGATTGTTGTGCTGCAGTATATCCCAAGAATTGCACTTTGCAGGATCCTTCCAGAACTGTTAAACCCTTGACGTTCAGTGTTTGATCTTTCTGAGGAACAAGAAGGGAGAGTGTCAATCTTTTCACTAATGAGCATATTAGAGGAGATACAAAACAAAAACTGCAAGAAAAAAATATCAGAAATGTGAGCTGAAACATGCCACTCGCATCTGCACACCTACACCACCTTGAATCCTTTGCTTCAGCAACTTACCCAGCCATGCTAAACCATTTTCATGCCTACAAGGTACACAGAGCCACCACCAGCAAGATCTAGAGAACATTTGGAAATCAGGTGGCAGGCTACAGTGGCAGCTGGTGACATAGCTACAGTGGAAGATTGATATTATAGGCAAAGTTCCATCATTATAGTTTCATAATTTTTATTCCATATTTTCTTAGGGATTGTTCTAAAATTGGAGGTGAGGCTAATTTCTTTTTTTCTGAGTTTGGGTTGGTTAGTTTTAATTTGTAGTGACCTACTACTGAATTATATTCCTCTCCTCATATTTCAGGACAGCTAGGTCTTCACTGACTATCTATATACACATGCATGTACCAATACTGGCCACTTTTTCCTCACAGAAGACTGAAACATTGCCCAAGAGGGGTGGATGTAGCACACATATAACTTTCGTCAATGTATACTAGCTGTCAATTCTGTCTCACATTTTCTTAGAGGGCATTTCCTTCTTTTCAAATCATCTGTGTTACTCTGAAGAGTAGAGACCTTGAGGGAACTTGATTTGTATGCAAATAATTTTTTCTCCAGAAATGAGATCTCTCCAGAGGTTTGTGTTGATGTTTTGAGCTATTTTTATGCCTTGCTTTCACCACCCTGCCAGAAAGTGTGCGATGCTGTTAAGCTGTAGATTCAGTTGCTATAGTGATTATGCTTTTATTGAAATAGAAGAGACATATACAGCATTAAACTTCACATTCTGGCCAGCAACAGAGCACAGCTACTATGTCTGACTGATATAAAAAGAAAATATTTGAATAATAAGGTGAATAACTTTATATTCAAGGGACAATAATATCCTCCATTATTTTATTTATGGCATAGAATCATACAAAATAGAAAATTACTTGTAAGAACCTTGTCTATGATGTGTTACAGCTATTGCATGTTGCTGAAGCAAGAGAAAAAGTATGTCTTGTGTGCACTTTGAACAGAACATTAGACATTAAGGGCAGGATTCAGTTTGCTAAATATAACCCTGTAGTGTCACTTTAGATACCCCTGGGTAGACCATTTGGGCTTCAGCTGCTCTTTCAGAAGAACCTAGGACTTGCTTTAAGTCTTCTGTCATATTTCCAAGCCTCATATGTATTTCTTAGTGCACTGTAGCTTTCAAATAGCACTAGCTACTGAAGTTTAGGAAATTAAAAAGAGCTGCTGTAATTTCATTATTAGGTTAGATTTGCTTAGAACGCATTTTCAGTGCAAGGATGGAACCAGTCATTAATCCAAGTACATACTTTTATAGTTTGTAAGAGAAAAGTTATTTCTCTATGTAATTTTTGCGGTTTAGGTGACTAAAAGTTTCTGCTTTGGGGAGTGAATTTACTATCTAAATATTGTCATCCAATTTGTCTTATTTAATAGGACAGTTTTGCAGCATTCCTTTGTTGTCATTGTTTTAACATCTTTATCAATGATCTGGATGAGGGGATCAAGTGCATCCTCATTAAGTTTGCAGGTGACACCAAGTTAGGTGGGTGTGTCAATCTGCTTGAAGGTAGGGAGGTTCTGCAGAGGGATCTGGACAGGCTGGATCAATGGCCTGAGACCAGTGGTATGAGGTTCAACAAGGCCAAGTGCCGGATTCTGCGCTTGGGTCACAGCAACACCCTGCAATGCTACAGGCATTGGGAAAGAGTGGCTGGAAAGCTGCCCAGTGGAAAAGGACCTGGAGGTGTTGGTAGCTAGCCAGCTGAATGTGAGCCAGCACTGGCTACAGGTGGCCAAGAAGGCCAACAGCATCTTGGCTTCTATCAGAAATAGTATGGCCAGCGGGATGAGGGAAGTGATTGTCCCCCTGTACTCAGCCTGGTGAGGCTGCACCTCAAAAACCATGTTCAGTTTTGGGCCCCTCACTCCAAGAAGGACATTGAGGTGCTGGAACATGTCTAAAGAAGGGCCACAAAGCTGGTGAAGGGTCTAGGGAACAAGTCCTATAAGGAGTGGCTGGGGGAACTGGGATTGTTTAGCCTGGAGAAAAGGAGGTTGAGAGGAGACCTTATTGCTCTCTACAACTGCCTAAAAGGACGTGGTAGAGAGGTGGGGGTTGGTCTCTTCTCCCAAGTAAAAAGTGATAGGATGAGAGAAAATGGCCTCAAGTTGTGCCAGGGGAGATTTATGTAGGATGTTAGGAAAAATTTCTTTACAGAGAGGGTTGTAAAGCATTGGAACAGGCTCTCCAGGCAAGTATTTGAGTCACCATCCCTGGAGGTATTTAAAAGACACATAGATCTGGTGCTGAGGGACATGGTTTAGTGGTGACCTGTCAGTGCAGGGTGAATGGTTGGACTTGATGATCTCAAAGGTCTCTTCCAACAAAACTGATCCTGTAAAATATAGTTAATTTCCTTCCAATCTTAATTTCTTCAGACTCCTTTTTTACCTTCTAGCCTGAAGATAGACTATTTTTCGGTTTTGCTCTAGTTTTCCACTGCCTGAATTTAAAGCCACTTTTATTTAAAGATCTTCTCCATTGTTTAGCATTTTTCAGTTCCAAAACAACACAAATTTAAGAACTATATCCAGAAATCTCCAGTAGTGTGGGAAGCCTGATGTGGCCAATAGAGACCAATAGGAATCTGAGATATCCTGCAGATACCTCTAGGATGTTAACAAATGTGACAGTAGTTGGAATAGTAGGTGGAGGCCAGATGAGATACCCTAGGGAGTTTCAGATGGCTCTAAACATCTGCCTAGTCTCATTTGACCCATATAATTAGGTAAATTAATTGAGCATCTGACCGCCATTGAGTATATGCCTATCTTACATGTGGACACCTAACAAAGGTTTGTTAGCATCGAGCATGACATTTTAAACATGATATTATCTATGTTTAATGTAAGAATGCTCTTTGTTTTGTTTAGGAAATCACACTGGGTATAAGCCAACTTTTCAATTTTTTCACAAAAATCCTTTAGGAACTTTAGTTATTTCCCTATAAGGTTCTAGAAATGCTTCTGGTTTGATTAGGATTTTGTGTAGTGACATGCAGATATATTGCTTACATATTTTATAAAATCAAAATACTTTTAATGATTTTTTTTTTTTAAACATTGCCATAATTATTACACAATAAATTTCAGGGTTTGGTCTATAATCAACAGTGACATAAACTTGTTGTCCTTACTTATACAGAAACTGTGTTACTTATTTGAGAGCTCTGTTTGGCTTTGGAAAGGGACTTTGAGCATGGAAAGCCATTCTATGAACACTACATGACACTGTTAAGCATTTGACATGGAACAAACAAGACAAAGACATTAAACTAAACCATACTTGAACTTCCTAAATACAAAGATTACAGAACTTTAAGTGCTATCTGAAATTTCCAGAATTAAAAGATATCTTTTGTGGTATTTCTCTGGGAGATATGAATATGAGAGTTCTTACTTCATGAGGTGGCTGACTTTGCCATGTATATGCAGTGAAGTGCACCCTATTAAGAGACCTTTAAAAATTAGGGGATTCCTCTCAGACACACTATCAAAGTTGCCTACAAAAGCTTTACTATCCTTTCTCCAGCTAAGAATACGCTACAGAAAAAATAATAATCGTTTTGGTGCTGGAGTATTGATATAAAAAGGCCTAAACCACAGGCCTTTAATTAGAGTTGACTTATTGAGTGAACCCCCCCAACTTGCATATCTAAAGTCAAGTACCTTGCATATCTCAAGCCAGGTACCTTGCATATCTCAAGCCAGATATCTTGCATATATAAAGCCAAATGTCTTGCACATCTAAAATCAGGAAAACAGTAACTTCTTAGACTGTCTCAGATTCTGGCCAGATCTGAGACACATGCAGGTAGTCACATAGTCCTGTTTGATACATAATATAAAAGCAGGACCCCTTTCACAGTGAAGTTGGAGACCTCACCTACGAGTGGACACACTGCGTAGGAATTCCCAATTGCTGGGAGGGTTCTCCAAATCCTTCGCTGTGACCGGGGCTCTCCAGCTGATGGACAGGATTTAGATGATGGTAATGTATGAAAGGCAATTGGTGATGTATCTTTCTTAATCACTATAGCTATCTCTCTGTAGTAATGATTAGGTGCATTGCTTTGATTGCTCATTTTACCCTGCTTACTCATTTTCCTGCTTTAAGCTAAAGTAAAATACGTTTATTTTTGTTTTTAAATTGGTGTCTGTGTCCTTGCTGTTGACCCCTCGTCATTTAGCAAAACAAGTATAGCAGAATCAATTTAATCCATGTTCTTCAAAAACCCTGAAAATAGGAAAGTATCTTGCAGTGAGATTTAGCTCCTAAAACCCATAAACGTAGAGTGTCTCCGGGTGAGCTAAATGTGTAAGATCCTATCATAGTCAATGGAGGCCCAGGCTTTTCCAGTTGTGTAAACTTTGGCATTCTAATGACATAGAACTCGGGATATCTTTTCTGGTCTTCATAGGATGTCCAGAAGAGCTGCAGTTCTTCTGTCTTACCTGTTAGTTTCACACAGGTCTCTCAGATACAACATGGCATGGCAGGTGGCACTAAATGCTTGTGTTGAGGCAACTGAATGAAGCACATCACCATTAGACTCATGCACGTATTGGTTTGTGAGATGGATCGTGCTCCAGTTCCCCTGACTGTTTCAGCTGGACCACCATGGATTAGCATATGAGCTCAGGCACTTAGTGGAGGATCCCATTGCCTAAACTTGAGCATTCAGTGGTCTCTGTCGGAATCTTTTCTCCATGGTCACAAGCTGCCTCTCTGGCATACTTCTAGGAAGGCAACTGGAGGCTATCTGTGCACCTGACATAAGATAAAATTAGATATCTTTATCTCAAAACGAATCTCATCTCTTACGTCTAAAGAAATTCAAGGAGCATCTAGATGACATTTTTACTTGTATGGTTTAGTTTTAGGCAGTTCTGGGAGAAGCAGAGAGTTGGACTTGACAGTCCTTATGGGTCCATTTCAGCTTGAGATATTCTATGATTCGAAATGGGTCTTTAAATCCCTGAGGGTAAAGGCACTGGTGACATTGCAAGCAACTGGGTTCTCCTGGTCTGGAAAAACAACAAGCAACCACAACCAAGAAAATATATAGAAAACTAGACCTGCATGGTAGGCCACATAATGGAAAGGATTTGAAATGCTGCCTCTTCCCTTGCCTCTCTAAAGTTTAGGAAATTTTGGATCTAAACTTCTCAACACCAGTCCAACTTGCTTAGGAGTGTTAAGTAGAAGAGGTTGCATTCATTCATAGACCTTTGACACTGTACACCACAGCAAACATTTTTAGCTCTGTGCAAATAATTTTCAACTCATTTAAAAACCTCACTTTCATTAGCTCCTAAAAGACAAGAATGAAAAGAAACTTAAACATTCATGCAGGCAGAAGCAAGGGAAAGGGGAAGAACTTTTGGGTATGTTGCTCAACAGCAGTAGCTTCAGTTCCAAACACCTTGCTTTACAGCCCAAGAAATGGACAATTCTGTTTGCACTCAGGGAGTTAAATTACTTCCCCTTCTCAGCAGCTTTCATGCATCAAAGCATAACATCTATAGCCGAGGCAGAAAGCATGCTGACTTTGATGAATTAAGGTGCTTTTGCAAGGTCCTGTCCTCTTTTTCCCTTCATTCCAAATAGCTGTTTATCACTCTGAAGGTCTTGGTGGTGGTGTTTTGTTTACATGTTGTTGTCTAATCCGAAGGTGTGGTGAAACAGTAGAGTTTCACAGACTTCTTATTATGTTTTGTCCGAAACAGTGGGATGATTAATGGAGAAAGTGTAGCTCAGTAAGTTTGAACAAAAATTCAAGATTTTGCAAGCATACCAAAAAAAAAAAATGTGCTAAGAACCAAACAAAATATATGAGGTTTCATTCTTAGCCTTGAGAGAGAAAAATTCCAGGGAAAAACCAATAAGTGCTTTTATTCAGGGGAACAAATTTTATCATGAAGTGTCACTAAATTCCAGAATACAAATAAGTCTAACATTTTTCATTTTAACTATTCTGAAACTTTTTAGTAAGGAGGGCATTTTTAACATCAATGCCAGGTGTATTCTGTATTTAACAATTTCTATAGAATTCATACTGATTTAAAATTTACAGGTTAGTGTGAAATTTTTTGTTGTTTTCTCAGGCCTGGATGAAAGAAAGGCATAAAGAGTGGTGGGCACAAAGAAGTCCAATGATTCAGTCAGTTTATAAAATTTGTTTGTGGCATAGATTTACAATCAGTAGATATATAACACTCAGATTGCCACCTCTTTCGTGGTCAAATCCACTATCCTCTTTTCCATCCAGTGCTTCACCAAACCTACCTCTGATGTGCCAGTTATAAGAAATTAGCAAATGAATAATGGCTAAGTAAAAGGCAGTTGCTGACAGACTCTTGATACTGGATAAATTTGAAATTGTTAGCAGTTCCCTTATGCTGACATCTGGTTTTATTTTTATGGCTGCTCTTCACTGCTTTTTAACGTCTACTTTGTCTCTTCCTAGTTTATGAAGCCAAAGCATTTTTAAGTTATTTATAGAGCAAAATACAAAAAAAGCCACAAGCTTTTTTTTTTTAATAGATGCTAATATTGTAATGCTAAGATTCAAAATTAAGGTGTTTCCCACTAAGTACAGATATTTTTACAATAAAATAAACATATCAAAAAGTTAAATGAGAAACTTTGTTGCCACACTTTTACATTAACCATTTTGGATCAGATGATTGAATATAGGTATCCAGACTTGAAAATCCTGATTACATTGCTACTGACATGTTGATTTCTTTTGGTAATAATGTTGCATTCTTTCCTTTCTCTTACCCACCATAGCTGTGACTGCCTCACTGGATGGAAGGGTGCATTTTGCACAGAAACGGTGTCAGTATGTGAACCCGAGCATGATCCTCCACATCTGTGTAAGCAAGGCAGCACCTGTGTGCCGCTGCCTAATGGCTACACATGTCACTGTCCTCTTGGGAGAACCGGTACCTACTGCGAACAAGGTATGTCAAATGGATAGTCCACTGCACTTACAGTTATGTGACAATGCCCAGGTGGAAAACAACGGGATTTTGTAATATATCAATTCAATGTGACATAGAGACCCAAAGTAGGAAATGGGTTTTATTTAAGAAAAAGGTACTCTTTTCTGTTAGAAAAATCAAGTAATTTAAAGCTATGAATTGTTAGATACTGTTTTCTGCCTCTGCTTATTTTTAACACAATTTTTTCAAGTCGTTCAACCAAATTCACAGGCAGTGTGGCATTGTCAGATACATAGGGGACAGGAAACATTGCAGAGCAACCATTATAGTGCTTAGTTCAATTCCCAAGCTCACCATAATTAAGTATGATGAGAAATACATGTAAGAGCTCAGCAGTACACTTCTGAATATCCTTCAGAGGTAGGAAACATCTGGGACCTTACCCAGTTTCCACTGACACTAATGGAAAGGTTCCTGTTGACTTCACTGGCTATTGGGTAAGGATGCACTGAGAATGTTGATAAGATGCAAACATCACTGTAATTTTCTTCAAGTGTCTATTTTCCAGGCTTTCTTCCAACATGTCACTCTCAAAATACGTCATCCGTTTACTGGTTTTGCAATTCTTACCCTCATGTCTGGGAATCCTTTATCTGTCTTTTTTCTTCTCTGAGAGACTGCACAACAGTGTGTATACACGGGTGCTACAGGCTCAGGGACTTTTCCTGTAAGCATCTGAAGTGCCTCTGTGTGCAAGGAGATGTAGCACAGTCCACACCCTCTATACTGCAGCTCTTAGATTCAAGATAATATTCTGCAAGATTACGGTTTCCCTTCAAGGAGCTCTCTGAGTATCTTTTGGATAACTCCAGTTACTATTAAATAGTCCCCTTTTCAAACTACCTGCCAAGGTCCAGCCCCTCTTGCTGTGCCTACGGAGCCAGTTTCACGCACAAAACTGACAAGCTGAACTGCATTTGACCTGATTTGCAGTCCTCACCCTATGGGTAGATACAGTTTTAAAATCCCATTACAGAAAGCACTCACAATTGGTAGGCTCAAATCAAAGAGAATACAGCTTGTGGAAAGTCATCGTTAAATTCTTTATTCCTTGTAAGGATGTGCTTGCTCTATTGCTTCTGCTGCCACAGCTTTTCAGGGTTCATTATGTAAGAACTTTGAATTCTCATTTCAAGGGAGGTTTTCAAAAGTAATGCCATCTTGATCCAGGATACTTGATCACCAGGACACGTGCTATACTCCTGTGTTCTGGTTTCAGAATAGATTTGGATCTTCTCGTGACGGCCACTATTACCAGTACAAATAGCTTATAACCGAGCAACAGAAAACTGCATTTCTTGTAGGTTGTCATCCTTTTAGTAATTCCTTCACCTGGTAAACAGATTAGAGTGTTCCTCTCTGTTTTATTTAAAAGCTTTCTTTTTCATAAATAGGGACTACGGGTCCTGACCAAACCCTTTGCCCTGCATTTCACCTTACTCTGGCAGAATAATGAATTATCATGAGATTTTTGAAGTGCAGTTTGCACTTTCAGTGGATGGCAAATTGCTAAAAACCAGCTGCTTATCAAGACTGAATATCTCATCTCTGGATTGATGGTGATTATTGGAGCCAAAAGAAAAAGAGAGAGAGAGCAATGAACAGCCCAAGGAACAAAGGAAAATTAAATTACGGAGACTAATGAATGTGCAAGAAAGAAGGAAAAAAGTGTGAGAAAAAGACAGAAAAGATTTATGAGGCAAAAATGCAGGGGAGAGTAACAAAGAGAAAGAACAAATAGGGCTTTAGTAAATAATAGTAACAACAGCACAGATTGCATGAGAACAGGTCAGGTGAAGGGAGTAAATGGGGCAGAAGGCGTAGAACAACAATAATAAGGAAGAGTACTCTGACCACAAATGTTAAGGGTACTTAAACATAAACTGACAATAATCGAGCACTAACTCGCCTAGCAAACACTGAAAATGTTCATGGTTCTTTATGAACTATGTGCATGAGAGATGAAAGTGTATGTGCAGATGAGGACATAACCGTTCTTAAAGAGCAATGAGATGTGTCCTGCTTAGAGCAGTGACTCAGACCACCAAGGATGCAGTGACTGTCAGCACAGAGATGTGTTACATTATGGTTAAGCTTTAGAAATCAGAGCTTCACTAACATGTGTTCAGTAGTTGGAAAACTATGTTAGAACAAAATTAAACCCAGGGAGAGCAAGATCAATTAAAGAACATAGTTTTAATGGCTCATATGGCCAAAAATTCACAGCGCTTACTTGGTTCATTCTCACCATGCTCCTTGCCAAAGTGTAAATACTGAGCAATGTTCTCAGGAGGTTGCAGTAAGGTGAGTATTAAATCACGTATTTTAGGGTAAATTAGAAGAAATCAACCCATTTGATGATGAGATATTAGCAGTTTCAACTGCCCTGACTTCTTATAGGCTGTACATGATCAATTAATATTCAGTAAGTAGTACACAGGTATTTTTCGTCTGACACTCTGAAAGCAAATATTTCATTGTATATTTCAACCTGCCAAAGCAAGTGCCAGGACTTACTTTTCTAGAGGAAAGATCAAGAGATTTAGCAGGTTGGCAGCACACTAATGACTGAAGTACAGTAGGAATATGACTATAAAATATAAGTCCTGCTTTGGAAAGGCAAGCAGCCATAAGGAGCACAAGGAAGAGGGGAGAAGGACTGGTAATTAGACCTGAATGGGTTCAAGGAACAAGGCCTTGTCAGGCGAGGCAGAGTAATACATTAATTCTAGATTAATTTGAAGCTCCACTTCTTGGGTGTACCATGTTGTCTGAACCCATTAACACTCATAAGCAGGATGGTTCTCCAAGCGTGTTAGGTTTCCAAAGGTAACACTGATGTAAACAAACAAAAAAATGATTAATTTCTACTGCCAGAAATAAAAGTGGTTGTAATGAAATGGGAAGGATCCTTCCTGGGGAAGAAGCAACAGTTTAAAACTCTTTTGCTGCAGGTAGTTTGATTTATAGGACAATATCTTTTTCATAACTAGTATCATTAAGAGATGTGAACATTAAAAATACAGACATGTAATCCGTAATTATGGTCTGCAATTATATTCTAATCTCTACTAAATTGTATCTCAGCAGCTTGTTTCTCTTATAAGAACAGTGTGCTTGTGTGAGGGCCAGTAATCCTATCTCTAGCAGTGGCCAATAATGAAGGTTTAGAGAAAAGTTTAACATAGTAACTATGTATGACATCTCCCTAAAGCAGTCTTCTAGCATCCAAACATTTGTGGCTTATCTTTTTTTTTCTTTTTTTTCCCCTTTGTTTTAATGGATTAAATCAAGTCTCTCATTTTTACGTAAATGGTATCACTTAAGGCAGTGGAAAACTTGTGCAAAAGTAAATTTGGAGTCAACTATGTTCCTCTGACATTCTCTAAGCATTGAGATGTATTTACATATAAGATAGAATTCCTCTGGATACTAAGCATATGCAATTTATGTCCTAGATAATTTACTCAATTTTTCAGAGGAACGAAGAAGACCTATAATTTCAGATTAGTTAATTGTGAGATTTCACAGACCTAATAATAGTCTCATTTAAGGGTACAGCGATGTAGTATTTGAAAGATTCTGTAGATGGCAGTATTGGAGAAGGATTGCCAGTGGCTAAAATAAGCCTGCTTCTCATTACAATATTTCTATATTCAGCAGTTTTCTTGAGAAGGATTAGTTTGTGACACATACTTTCATAAAATCTATTCAAATAATTTTTCTTGACTTTAAAGCTTCATAATGGAATGCTACTGCCCTTTTCACAAAGAAATAAGTTAATAGATTTCTTCAAGTACACATTACTCTCTAAATTCCATAGCTATAAATACTGCCGGTCAACATACAGCTCTTGTAGAAATAAAAGCAAAGTAAAGAGCTTTTCATTGTTCTATTCTCAATTTAATGAGACACTTGACAAGGAATAAAGCTACTTCCTTGATGTATAAATGGCAAACAACTTCCCTTGGCCATGTTTATCAGCTCAAGTCCACTTTCTAGATATTATTCTGATGCCAAATTCTGATAAAAAGATAAAGCAAATTTTTCAAACTACCTGATAAACTGAAGGAAAAAAAAAAAGTAACAACAATTCTGTAAGCATTTAATCCATAGCCATGATGCACAAAAATGGAAGAAGCTGACTTTTGGAATAATTTTTACTATAGAGATATTTTTCTTTCTACATAGTCTAGAATGTTATTTGACATATTTTGACTGCTATTGTAAGGCAAATTAATTTACAGTATGATTTAGCTCTAGACTTTTACATGGCAAGACACCTTACATACAAACACTCAAATACACATACATGCATGCACACATATGATGGATTTCTCTGACAGTACCATAAGACTTACTGGCTTAATGCACAAACTATTTCATATTTATTATTTGGAAACTTGTGTTTCTGTTTAACCATTTAAAGGATAACCACAGACATTCATTAGCTTGTTGGTTTGAGTTACAGTGACTATTGTGTTCTCTTAGGCATTTAGCAACACTGGTCCCGTCAAGTTTCTGTTTCCACTATCATTTTTTGAATCCTTGTGACAACATGAGAAAATCTTTAAATAGCAGCTATCACAGTCATGTCCTATAAGGATAAAAGGAGCTCTTAAAGTTTTACCTAAAAAGCATTCTAAGCTTTCAGATTTGTCAGTAACAGTCCAGTAAATTAATATTCATAACAAGCACAAGAAAACATACATTTGTAATATTTATCTGTATAATTTAAAATGTCAAGTAGGATAGAAGTGAGTTGCCTACTTAAATACATGCCCTGGCTAAATTGCATGTAAACTCAAGTGGAAGTCATGCATGACAAAATGAAGGCATGGGTAGTCAGTAAAACAGTAATGCCCTTCATACCAGGTCAGTCATGAGTGAAGTGATGTCTCAGTAAAAATTCAGTCATGCACTTACCATTCCTTCCAGCTACCCAAATGAATAAGAACAAGATGCAATCAGGTAACTAGTACTTAGGATGGCTCTGGAATTATTTCCAGACTTCCTCTATGAGCATGAATGATATGCTGAAAATATGCTAGTCGCTTTACTTTGTGAAGGTGAAACGGCGTCAAGGGTAGGAAATGGTTTTAAAGGCAAGGCACCTAGATTTAAGCGTCTACATGTGAGATCAATATATAAGTTCCCATTACGGTTAATGAACGTCCAGTCAATAGAGTCAGTGAAGCTATTTAACTAATAAGAAGCTTTTCTAAATGTAGATGCTTAGTGCTGTTTGAGATGCCCTGGCATTCAAACTTCCATCCAAAAGCATCCAGGCAGGGTTCATAAATATCACAGAGCCTGTCGGACACCTGTGCCTTTTTGGAATGGCACATGAAGATGAATCTCTTTCTAGATCTGTTGACTCTGTTGCATAGCGATGCCATTCAGTTGCCTGAAAATAGGACCTGGTTACGTATATCTCTCACCGCTTTCAGCTGCCAACTGCAGCAGGTCCTGCCTTTGCTGTTACACCAGCTAGGCCCATGGGGAGATGGCCTGGATATGCTAAACCATCTCAGTGGCAAGTGACAAACAAGTTGAAGCAACTGAATCCTGTCTTACATCATAGTTGACCATAATGGGTATTTTCGTGCCTGTAAATAATATGTCTAGGCAGCTAAATGGAACTGTCTTTATGTCAAAATTAATCCCTCCAATTTCATAGTAACCTATTTCCCTGGCTTAATTACTCTCATAAGCACTATGCAGAATACCAGCTTTCTTATAATCCAGTCCTCTCCAAAGCACACTTGCACTTGTTTTCAGACTAAATCCAGTCCAAGATATGAGCAAGTCAAGATCTCAATTTGAAGTTTTAGATACTTAATTCTTTACCAATTCCTCTACAAGGCTGCTATGAGATACTCACAGTCCTGCTCAATGCCACAGTCTTTAGACAACTGAAGGCTTTGAATGCAGAAATGGTCCCATTGAAGGAATGTCAGACTGGGTGTTTCTTCTTGCAGGTTTTCCATCCTGAGCAATTGGCTATGTAAAGTTTTCTTTTTTTCCCTCTATCATCTAATCTCTTCTAGGAAATTTTTGTTTACTGAAATATTCATTGAACAGAAGAAAGAGAAATTAACCATATCCTGGCTATAATACCCACATCCTCAGATGCAGGAGAATCAGGTTCAGATTTCTGGTCCAACTGATTTCCTAGTACTGTTCCATAGCTGCTCCCACTACAATTTGCTGGCTCACATGACATTCCTAGACAATCCTCTCTGAGTGTGCCATACTGAAAGACTGAGGTCTACTGTTGACTTTGGCTAGTAATAGCTATTTTAGGCATTGGAAAACAGAGATCTCTTTAGGGATTCAGCCATATGCTCCTAGATGTTACTCCTTAGCTAATTAGGTCTTTAATTAGCTACCAGTAGAGATTACAACTCTACTGCAACAAAACCACACAGAACCGTAGTCTTCACTTACAAAATTGCAATCTTCTGTTCCAGTATTGCTCAGAATAATGATTGCCTCAGCCTCTCCTCTTCAGGGACAGCAAGGATTACTAGTGGCTGGTAAAATTACAACTTTCATGAGTATATTGTTCTAACCATTACATTAGAGTTGTGTTAATAATCAAAACTTCTGTTAACACACACAACTTGTTACTGCACTAAAAATGGAAGTTGAACCATACTTTTTTTGGCTATACATGAATACTTTGTAAGTTAGCTCTTCAAGACTGAACAGTGATAATTCAACAGAAAAATACATTTCTATTTAGATAAGCTGACATTAATTTTTTTTTTTTTAGTTTTTCCAAATATTTACACAATAAAGAAGAAAATGCCCATGCAATATCAGTAATCTTTGAGCTACAACCTTGAGCAAATTGCATCTTAAGATGATGATTTCCATACAGCTGTATTTGTCATTGTTTTCCAAAATGAAAAAAGAAACTGGTGGAGCTGCTCACTCTCTCTCTATGACAAAGTGAAACCACTGAAGATTTCTGACTGTGGGGTTTAAAGCTTTCAGACGGGTGTTTATTGCTCAAGAACTGTAAGTGCCAGGGCCCTAAGCGCATCCTGCCACTGCTTCCTAAGGGTTTGCCTGCTTGGTCTCAGAGCCAGCCCAGAGATGGGGCTGGTGTCTGGTCCAAAAGTCAGCTTTGCTGAGAAGTCCCAGCAGGAGCTTCCTCTTGCATTGCTTCAGGCGCAGCTTTTAAATAGAGGCTCCTGCCCTCGATCCCTCGCTGAACTACCCTGCAGCAGCATCACATCCATACCTTGCCTGGCTGTATGGATCGGGACTTGGACTCTGAACCACAAACTGACTTGCAGGCTTCACATGAACACCTGCCTCATCACTGTGGAGCTGCCTGGCGATTTGACCTCTGGAGCGGACCTGACTGCTCCCCCCAGGCCTATGCTGTTCACCACGCTGGCGGCGGGGCCCTGCCTGGAGAGGCCTCTGCCTGGAGAGGCCTCTGCCCCTCCGGTCCTGCTGCCTCGCTCCCGGCCCTGCCTCCCGGCTCCAGCCCTCACTGCCCCCTGGCGGTAGGCCTGGCTTCTAGCACCAGCACAACGAAACAAACTGACACAAAATTACGGCTTGTGGTCAGGACAGTGACAGAGTTCTATGAAAAATCCTGTTTGATCCATTTAGTCACAAAGGATTTGCGAGAAGAAAAGCAATCTGATGTAGGTAGTTAGTACCACAGGCTGACCCACCCATCCAAACCAATTTTTGCCAGTTTAGCCATTTGATTACTACAAAAGACTGCCAGAGGTCTCGTCAAATTCAAGGCAAACAGCATTCACTGTTCTCAGCTTGGCATTGAGCCACCTTTCTGCTCACAGAAAGCTATCAGACTGGTCACACACAGCTTGGTCTTGTCACTATCCTACCCTTTATGTGCTGGACACTGTGTCAAGGAGGTTTTGCCTCAAGAAGGCTGATTGGTCCGTAGGCCCCTGCATCACTCTTCTCGCCTTTGTTGGAGGAGAATATGTTTCACCTTCCTCCAGTCGTCTGGAACTTCCTGTGATTGCCATGACCTTTTAGAGCTTACTGATAGCAAGCGGCCTCATGGTAATACTGGTCATCCCCCTCAGCACTCAGGGATGCATCTCAGCTGGCGCCCTGCCCACGTGTATGTCTGATTGGCTGACGTGTTCCCAAATTCTTCCTCTGCCACAGATAATGTTTCATTTCCCCAAGCTCAGCTACCAGACTCAGGGACTTGGGAGGTATGGTCAGGCTTTACCAAGTAAAAAGTGAGGGAAATAAGGCTTTGAATATTTTGTCTTTCACTATCCTTCGTTACTAGGCCCCCACTCCTTCAAAAAGTGGCCTTGCATTTTCCTTAGCCTTCTTGTTGGAATCTCTTCTTGTTTCCTTTCACATCCCTTACCAGTTTCAACTGTTAACTCAAATCCTGTTCAACTCAGGTGCTGACTCTGTATTCCTGCTGGGTAGCCCACCTCTGCTTCCACAGCCTCTATGCTTCTGTCTTGGAATTTGAGCTCAGTTTTGCCATGTTGGCTGTTTTACTTTTCCACTGCAAATTTCCTTGACCTGCTGAATAGCGAAGAAACTATCAAAATGTAGTGCCCTCAAAATGTACACTGGGATGTGCACAAGCACTTCTGCTTCAATGGTTGGAATTCAGCTGTAAGAATAGAAAAAAAAAAAGCTTTGATCATAGAAAGCTTTATTCATAACAACAGTTGAACAGGATGTGTGAGCATTACAGGGTTGATCAAATGAGAATGGCAGGAGGAACCTGAAAGGTATTCATGCATAGCAGAAGGAAAGAAAAGCACACTTCAGCAATAGTTCTTGCAGGAACTCTGTGTTCCCATAGCTCTAGCTGGTCTAAAGGTATTTAGAGTTTATCTTGGTATCATTTAAAAATGAATAGCTTCATCAGATGTGAGTACTCAGCTTAGAAAAGTGAGTCATTAATCAGATACAGAACAGAAAGGTTTGTTCAAATGCCTCTTGTGCTTACAATGCACCACACCGTGCTGAGCGCCCTAGTGAGTAATGTAGTAGCTGCACAGCACAAGTCCTACAAGTTTGGCTCATAGGATTGGCAACGGCATCCATTTACCTCATGTGTTTTAGCAAAGGTTATCTCTGGAGTAACCATACGTAACACGGGAACTGTCTTGTGCAAGTTTAGCTGAGCTGCTTACTTTTATTATCTTTTAGGTGGGAAAAAAACATTTTTTGACAAGAAAACAACAGTAAAGTACCTCAGCATTTGACAAGACATGTTAGTTTTGCATATGCCTGCCATAAAAGCAAATTGAAAAGCTTGAATTGTCTTACTCTTCAACTTAAAATTTGTCTATCTACAGATGCAATGTTGTAAAAATGAAACTTTATACTGATCATCTCTGTTCACTGCAGCAGAGCTAAAGCATTCTGTCCTGAGATATGGGCGTACATTTCCAAGTTCCTGTCAAGCCAGATTTTTTCCATGCATATAATCAGTACTTACAGAATCTACAGATAATTTAAAAGCAAATTAGAAGTCATTCTAGTACTTCCTGTAGTTAAGTGTGCTGCATTGTGGCAAAATACCTTGCTTTCCGACATTTGTTAAAATGTATTTACTGGGAATAAACCCACTGTTTTTAGCAAAATGGAAATAAGATATGCGCATCTTGGAAGCTTCAGAATGAGGTATATTAAATAGAGTATTTTATTTGATATCTCTAAATCAGGATAACATCTCTTTTCTAAAGCATTCTGATATCTAGTGGAACCTGCTTTATCAGGGGGGTTGGACTAGATGACTTCCAGAGGTTCTTTCCAACCCCTACCATTCTGTGATACTGTGATGTGCTGCGGAAGATGTGGGTGCTATTTTTTAATACCCCGTTTGCAATGTAAAGCCATGGATTTAATTCATTTTCTGAGTGATACAATAAAATCATGTTTTTTTCATCCTTGTTCTCTCTCTCTGCTCCAAGGCTTTTTATCATAGCAATCTTCCTTTCATATACCTTTCAATAATAAGGAATGTAGCATTTCAAACCTGCTGCAGCTGAACAGTTTGTTTTCACACACATTGTTGATGCTTCCTTCATAAGCAGTAGTACTAACTACATGGAGAAAGTGAAACTGCGTCTGACATCACGACTTTGAGATCCCTCATTGTACACTTCACCTGGTATGACCTTTTAAGTAGCAGCATATTTTAATATAAGGTTGACTGTTGTGGCACAGTTCCTCCATATGTAAGTCTTGCTGTGCAAAAATTTGCTAAGACTGACTTCCGAATGATGCATAAAGCAAAAATGTCTGTCTACCAGTGAATTATTATTTCTGACTGATTTTTAAATATGAAGGCATCAGTATAGAGATTACATCTTTAACTCCTGATTGTCTCTACTGAAAAAAAAATACAGGCACCTAAAAATCCATATGAAAATTATTAAGTGTTATTTTGTTTTTTGTACCTGATGGTGTTTGTAAGTTTTAGTGATATAAATGATATCACCTAATCTGTTTTATTACTATTTATCTTCCAGGGTAATTGCTAGTCTTAAAACTATTTTTATTTCTGTCAGCTTGTACATATAGATGCCGTATCTGACATTATGTAATATATTTTCTACAGACACTGCCTAGCCTTGATATCATAACAGCTATTATGATGCTTGGGATGGGAGTCATTTGTTAACGTCATGTGTTTGCACGAGAATTTATACATATAGGTTGATTAACAGCTCATCAAAAGCCTGACTCTGATCATTCAAGCATTTCATAAATCCATTATAATTGATATTCCAGAGATTAAAACTTACTTTTAAAGGTTAAATCCATGTACCTTCCTCAGAAGTATTAACTGTAATCTAGTGGGGGAAATGAACAAAAAGGCCAGTTGTATTGTTACTACCCCTAATGGCAAGAGGCATCCTCAAGCCATTATGCTGATAACAGGTGAGAGACCAGGATCCTGTATAATGGTGCATCTGTCTGCTGGACACGGTCCACCAGGAACACCTTGAATCCTGTTCTGAGAGGTGGTGTGACAAATAGACAAATTACAAAACCTTGCAGCATGCTGACTCTATACCAAGTAATAACTAAGGCCTATCTGCAATGGGCAATACACGGTGCAACCGGAAGGCAAGTGGATTAACGAGCAGATGCTATGCAGAAAACTCGAGTGTGGAAAGACAGCATAAGGTTCCCTAGGAATGCACTATGAGGACATCCTGAAGGTGTATTTGGCTGAATGCAAGTTACTATAAAACTGAAACTGGGAGCACCAAAATGAAGAAAGATGTTGGTCTCTTAGAAGAGAAACAGCATAGCTTCAGCAGGAAAACTGTGAAAAGGGAGCAGGGCAGCACTTACAGTTCAGGCATTTAGTACTGCTGTTAACTAAGTAAAAAGCACTTATCACACACAGGTCTAAACGTACCCTGCACAGTAGCTTGACCCATGCCAGTGAACCCACAAATACAGCAATCTAACAACCACATGATACTGACTTAGCTAATAACTAACATAATTATAGCTCAGATACGCAGTGGGAAAAAATTGGAAGCAGTTTCAAGTGACATATACAGCATAGAAAAATATAATCATTTATCAGTTGGCTGACAGAAGTTTAACCAGCCCAATCTCTTAGGGGTATAGGAATGATCAGCACTGAAATGGTAAAACAGAATGATTAAGTTGTCCATAGCTCAAAAGTGTGCATTGTATCTTCACTGTAACTGTGTGAAAGTGCTCCATTTCAGTATAAGACTGGACTGTTTGAACTACCAAGCATCTCAGTATGATTAGCCTGAAAACAAATTTCAGCAGCAATTAATGAACATACTCCACTTAAAACGTACATTCTTATGACGCACAAAGCAGTCCATTGAAAATTCTCCACTAAGGTTTGCCTCTGTGTGGTGAAGAAATATTCTGACTCCCACAAAAGTATTTTGCATTTAATTTTTAAACAATGTAAATTATACACTTAAATTTATTTCAAAATGAACACTAACAACATCACATTTATTTTGCATTACAACTACAGGCTTGGTTGTTAATGAAAATAAGGCCACACAGAAGACAAAATGTCTCTGGTTTGCTGTTATCTAAGTTTTATTCTGCATCTAGGTTATTTTTAGTCTTTGGAAAGAGGAGAATTGGAAGTATTATGGGCTGCATTTTGAACTCTGCAAAATAACTGTAGACAACTGGTGCCATAATAATGCAGTCCTATCGAAATATCTTTCAGAAGACATTTTCTGTTATATTTTTCAGATGTTTCCATTAGTGATCCATCTTTCAGAAGTAATGAATCATCATGGATGTCATTTGCACCTTTTTATATCCGGCATAAGACCCACATCAAACTACAGTTTCAGCCTCTATCTCCAGACGGTATCCTGTTCTACACTGCACAGCATTTGGGTACTCAGTCAGGTAAGGACATGCCAGCTTGCTGGTATCATTGCTGGTATCATACAGCCAGGTACAAAAAGGTAGTACACTGAAGTGATCCAGGCATTCATTCTGCCTCTGTAACTCGTTTGTGCATGGTGACTGGGTTTTGAACTGTGAATAATCAAGTTCGTAAGAAAAAACATGCATAACAAAATTTTTGATTGGTCCAAAGCCAGCAAGTATCTAATGAAGTGGTTCAGGGACCCATTTCACCCCAGTTTTTCTGCAGACAGTTACTGCTCCCACAGCTTCAGTACAGCTACACTAAGATGCACAGTCTGTGGGTTCGGCCCAGGGTTTTAAAATAAAGCAATATAAACACTGATAAACAAGTTAAGTGAAAGTGAACAGATTATGAGAGAGCTAATGAGGCTCATCAGAAGCTTTTACTTTTTATTATATAATGCTCAAAACCTTGCTGGTGTAGCAAGCAAAATATACAAGTTCCACATTTGCCAGATATGTAGAACGAAAAACAAATCTAAATAAAATATTTCTACTATCTATAAAAGTATTTTAAACTTTACTGGGTTAAAAATCCTAAACCTTTGTGGCAATAGAATACAATTTGCCAACCAGCATAAATACATTTTAAAATGTAGTATTTAATGTGTAAATTTTTTGCAATTACTTTATTAACATACTTCATCATTATATTGCATTTATGTGGTGTCTTGCACATTTTAAACAGAAGCATTACATATCACTTATAACATTATCTTAGAGCAAATTTTCCACTTGTATTAAGTAGTATCTTACGCAAAAATGGGCCTTTGTATGACAAAAAAAGCACTTTTTATCATTTGCGTTTCTTTGTTCAAAGCCTAAAGCTTTGAGACGTTTCAGTAAACATACTAGCCACACATGCACACAAACACACATATGTCCAGTTTACCACTTCCTTTTTTTGTACACAGATGTTTTAACAGGCTGCTGTTCGGTAAGACCGATAATACATCATACACTGCTGGCACCTCCTGTCGGCCTTGTTCTAATTTCAACCACATACGGAGAAGCAGCTTTCAAAGAAAAATATATGGAACATCTGTAATACAAATACATTTATTTGCAAAGAACTCTGTCTTCTACAATGGATCTTTTATAATTTTATCACTTACAGGCCAAATTCTGAGATTCTCAGTGAATAGTTCTCTCTGGTAAAAAAGTAAAGCATTACATCGGCCATGAAAAATAGGAGACAAAAAAGGATATCTCTCTCAAAACAATAGTCAGAGGTCATGGAAGCAGCTAGCATATAAAGAAATTAAACATCTCTTTGGAAGTATCAAAGAGAGTGCTAAGTTTGTTTAACTTGGGCCAGGAGTGGTTTAGCACGAGCATGCCCTCATTCTATTGCCATTCATGAATGTTTAGTTTGCGCAGGAAGGAATATTGTCTTTAAATCACTTTGTAGAATCATACCAATTTAATTTCAAAACAAAAACCATCTATATAATAATTTAATTTCTTTACAGATTTCTTACGTCCATTTTCACTGTCCTGAAGTTTTGAAAGATTTAGGAAAAGCTAATCGTCTGGCTCTTTATACTTGCACTCATATAATCCTGTCAAATCCAGACAGAATTAGACTGATGAAAGACTCAGAAGTATTCTTAGCAGCCAGCAGATGTGAAAGAGCTTTCTGTTGGGGATTAGTTTAGAAAGCACTTTATATAAAGCCTTTTCTTTTACACAGTTATGTAAGATTTAATAAACTGATTGCCAAAATCACAAGATTTTTTTTTTTTTCCTAAAATTCCTTTTTAATAGGAAATACTTAGAACATTTTTTATCCTCACTAGGCAATGCTGGTTTTTGAAAAGAACCAAGCTCTGACTATGTAGCTAATTTAGCAATGATGCTGAGCAGCACAGTTATACATTGACTTGGCTTGTCACCCGTGTAAACACTACACTAGAACTTTCCCTTCAGGGGAATGCCCCTGCCAAATAATCCTCCCACCTTTAGTAGGTGAAGAAATAAACATGAGACTTCCATTGAAACATTTCCTTCTTGCTCTGTTCTTTTCAAAGAACATTACATGCATTTCTAGAAAGGGTGGGTAGGTGGCTAGTCTCCTTTCTCGAAAGCTGATATGCTGGTTCCAGCCTCCACTCCTCTAACAATGGGATTACCTCTAAACACATTTAAGCACCTGGCATAAAATGGAAAACATCCTATGAATCTTTATTAGTTAGATTATTTCCCATAATCTCTCAGTCATCGGGTTTTCTTGCTTCGTCAGCTGTTTCTGAATGTGTATAATGACTTTAAGTCTGGTAGTATTGATTTCTGCAGGCCCTAAGAAAATAATTTCCAAAGTTTGGCAAAATTTATGTGGCTAGCTGTATTAATAATAAGCTGGAAAAAGAAAAAAACCAAGCAAGCTGTGTATGCATATTTTAGTTTAGAAACTTGCAGATAGAGTGACAAGAGGACTTTCCCCACCCCCCTCTTTGATTACTTGTTTTATGCCAATGAGGTAAAAATGTGGGAGATGCAGAGAGTTGTACGCACTGCTTCTGAGCGAGGTCTCTGCAAATAATACAGCACTCTTGTAGAGTTCACCAGAGTGTCGGTAGAAGGCCAGCCCACTTCACATTTTCTCAAGTGCAATGTATCCTATTTCTACCAATGAAAGTGCGAGAGCCTCAATGAATAAATAACCTTTAATCTACACCGGGCTTGCAGGATGCCCATCAACTGCCTGAACAATGTATAATTCAGTCCATTTATGTAACAACCGCTCTATATCCTTGAAGGTCTTGGCTCTCTGGGGAAAAGGCAGTAAGGAGCATTAATTTTTTGTTGAGTCATAGCATTACTAAAGCTTTACATTTGTTTGTGAAGGTGGAATAAGCTGTAGACTCTCTGTACTATTCCAGAGTTCAGGCCAGGGTGGTGGAAAGGTTTGCTCCCTGGTGAGATGAGAAAAAACAGTTATGCTGGGTGACTAAGAAGGAAGTCAGATTAATAAACAGAATGGAATGACTCATGCTAAATTAATACTCAACATTTGCATCACCAGTGCTCTTTAACTGGATTATGTTACCTGAAACTGAAAAACCTCAAAACTTTAACTCCTAATGTTTAAGGCATTTCAGTTTAAAAACCTAAAGCATGAATATAAGAGATGGCCAGTACAGGTGCGTGACGTCTGCATTGTTTTCTAAGACATTACTTATGGTGAAAAATAAATAATGGAATTGGACTAAAAGCCTTTGGAAATATTCAGAATATTTAGAATATCCACAAGGCAGGAGTGTTGATTTCCTAATCAGAAGCAAACCGATTATCCACCCATATTTAGAACAGAAACTTAAGAGTGGTTAAGTCTTCTCTCTTGGCAGCCATATTTCCTTCGCCAACAGCAATATCATTTCTGCTCTGTTACTAGTTTTGGGATCATTCGTATGGACTATATTAGCAATGTAGGAAGCAGAACTTCCAGCTATCTGTGTGACAGAGCAGACATCCCCACTGTCCTGAAATCTGTTACATATGAAGTGTTGTCGCTACCCATTTGCCTCTGCCAAGCAAACGAAAATTGAGGCTGGCAAATTGAGGTCCCTCAAGAAAGGAGGCTCCTTCTAGCTGCCAAAATATGCCAAGGTGACGGTGACCAAAGGAAGCAGAAAAATTTTCTTCATCAAGGAGAGCAGCAATTTTGAAAAGTGAGGCTGAACGATCTAATCTACACATAAATAATTGCCCATTCGTGAGCAATCATGAGCATGAGCATCACTCTGTCTGCAGGGTGTTCTGAATCCTCGCTATACTCTTCTGCGCTGAAATGCTGCTCTAAGTGGAAGCATGGAGGTAATATGGTAGATTTCATAAGCCACCTATTGCCACAGTGATTTTTTTACATGGTTTGAGAGGTTTACAGGCTTGGCTTGATATATCTTCTCAATCTTGCATTAGCTGTGCAATGCAGCTCCATAAATGGAGTAGAACAGTTTTGCGATAATCCATGCAAGCATATCCATGGGAAGCTCCTGTAAGCGTGCATTAGAGGCACTGGCTATGGTCATCTCTACATAAAAGATAAAGTTAATGACAGCTGCAACGGGCTGCTATAACATGTCAGCTGACTGATACCTAACTATGCGCATGCACTTAGACCATGTCAAAGACAGTCAAGGTTAACATACCCCTAAAGACAAGAAAAGCAGCAAAAGATAAAGCCAAGAACAAACTTCAACCATGATGACATACTACTGGCTAGCAATGAGCAGCAAAGGCTGCAGAAGGGTTGGAATAAGGCACATCTCTGTTCTTCTTTTCCTTGTTCTACCTGTTTATAGCCCTCCCTCTTCTGCTTTGCTTTCTCTCCTTGGCCCTGGGCCTCATTGTGGCCCCAGGAAATGCTCCAGAGAGCAGTTATGAAGGACAGTTACTGGTCGGTTAGTTTCTCTCATATGGAAACCACAGTGCATCACTTTTCTTGGCCACAGAGTACAGCCATTCAGCTGGAGGCTGACATGGCTATTTCAACCTCTACTGAACAAGAGAAGTTCTGCTCCTGGCAGAATACATGAAGGGTCACAGCATAAGAGGACATGATTTGAGTCCATGGAAAATCATATAGGATAGCAGGGTGAAAAGAAAACTGTGAAGAACAGGATGAAAAAAGGAAGAATTAAAGCAATGTGAACTGAGTTCAGCAAGGCAGCAAAGAGCAGTGAGCAAAGATACATCTGGAACTGTGATGGCTATAGGATGCATCATACCATCAAGAGGCAATAATCCTGTTGGAGACACAGACACTTTAATATGGTGGCTTAAAGAGGTCAATTTAGACCAAAGATGAGCACATATATACTGAAACCAATCTACAGCAAAAGGTTTCATTAACTGGGAATGATTCCTGTGAATGTTACTGCTTATGAAAATATAAGGTGTCTGAAATGTTTGCTTTGTCACCAAGATGGTGCCAGTGATCATGAAAGGTTTCTGAAAAGGAAGGTGGAAAGCAAGAGGGGAACAAAATGCTACCCAATACCACAAAGACAGAAACTGTCATTCTGGCCTTGAGCTAGAGGATGGAAAGGTGACATAAAAGCAACAGAAGGCATAGACTGAGGCCAGCATACATCCAGAGATGCCATCTCAGGGCTTCAAAATGGCTGAAGGAACCAAGACTACAGATGTTCTGTAACCAGTAAACCACCGCCTAGAGCTCTCAAGACACATACCCTGCAGAAGTTGCTGAAGCACTGAGCTCTTCAAAGCCTCTGTGCCTGGCATAGCATAGAGGTTTCTCCTTAGTTACACAGCATGAGAAAAGGGACAAGCATCAGGTGTCTTATGAGTCTTTGTAGAGGAATGTAGACCTTCAGTAGTCCAGGAACTAATCAGTAAGTTCTGCAAACAAGGAGACTTTAGAGAGACTTGTGTCTCTGTATTGCTGGGGACATGACAACAGCATCAGGAAGGTGAATGCCACTGTCTAGAAGACTGCATCTACTGCATCCAAACTTACTTAAAGGGATGTTCTGGAAGCTCCTTTGGCCTCAAAAACTACCAGGATATCCTTCTTATCAGTAAAAAGTGCAGGAATAAATTCAGGTACTATAACAGCTAATAAAGGCTTTGCCTTACATGCTTACACATGGCACACTAGAAGAGACCCTTAAAAAGAAATGTTAAAAATACCATCCAGGATACCCTCCCTGCCTGCAGTCTGTCAGCCTAAGATCCTCCAACGTTGTATTCAGTCCTCCTGAAAATGTATTGGCATTAGTCAGATTTGATAGTAAAGGCAGTAACTGCAGAAACTTTGCCCAACGCAGCTGTGTAAATTTAACACTATCACATCTGCTATGTATGGTAATGCTTCTGGCATGAACAGGACATCTCAAAATAGAGGATGGCATTCATGGCATGCATTTTCAACTGTACAAAGTTTTGACACATTACAGTATAGATGAGTTTCCTGTGAGAACATAAAAACATGGTGACCTGATACTGCTTAAGGATGATCCTCTCTCAAGACGGGGATATACAGACGGACCTGCACAACTGCATGTCTAGATAGAGACTGAATATGAAAGGCCTTTGTCACCATTTGGGAGAATTTAAAACTGAACTGTGTGACTGTAACCAGCTTGCTTACAGACTTACATACTTATTCAGCGTATTAGCACACTGAAAATTTCCATGAGGCATTCAGAATTCACCATCAGAAGTCATATAAGCAGATATCATGATGGATTATCCGGATCTCACAGTAGTAGCTGGATGTACTTATAGGAGACTTTTCAATAGCTCCCAGTTTTAGGAACTGACTGGCTCTGGACACAGAGTTGACTCGGCTTCTGTGAATGCTGGCATCTGATATGGGAGCAGGTGAGACTTGCGCACATAATGAAAACCTGAAAATTAAAGTGATGAAGAAGAATTGATACCTGTTTTTGAGTGCTGGGTTCTGCTATGGAATAGAGACAATCCACCCTAAGGTGGGGCAACTTTGACCTTCAGTCATTTGGTGAAAACCCTGAACTAGGGTTTCAAGTATAAGTGCTATTTTAACACCAGAACAGTTCCTTTCTTAAAGTAACACCTGGTACAAAATCCCCTTCCCCTGAGAAGACAAGAAAACAATCTTTTAGCATCTGGACTATAAAAAAACCCTCTTCATCTTACTGAAACAGGGAAGATGACAGAGTCATGAAGGTGCATCAGAACAGAACTGAATGCTGTAACCATTGAAGATTTGTTCAACACCAGGGTCTTGACATGTAGCAGTTTCAAACCACAGCTAACGTAAAAAGAGCCTATTTCTAAAGAAGATTCAACCTTATTTATACAGATTGCCTTACAGTTCCTTGCACACCATCCAACAGGTTGGGCACAGCAAAAGACTAACTATGAGTGCCTACCTCAGAAGCCTCTCTGGTTTTTTTGTGACACTACTGATGGGGAGAAATAGTCCATATTAGACGAGATGCTAATCTGAGAATCTGGAAGCAAAGCCATGTGGCCTGTGTGTAGGTCATAGTTGCTGAAAACTAGAAACAAGCTGTAAAAGACTAGTCCTGGAAAAAATGATGTCATCTCCTTCACACTTACCAAAAGCAAACTTTCTCAGAAAGATCTTTAGCCCCAGTTAGGGTCATATGGGGCAGGTTTGAGTAATGTTCAAATTGAAACTGGAAACCACCTTGCTTCACAGTCTCCCATAGTGACATTGCTGAAGGCGAAGTTCAGAATTTCAGACTGGTAAAAATGCCATTTGTTTAAAGGCTTCAGCCGTGCAACTCGTCCTTCAAAGACAGGGCAGATTGAGGTCCCTTTTTGAAAATTTCGCTGGTTGCTAAAGTGAAAAGGAACAAAGACAAGCCCACAATTTACCTTTGCTTTGAGAGGAAGTTTCATGGACACGGAGCACACAGCACTTTACATAAGAGTCCTAAAATGTTGTTATCCAGTTGTCCCCAAGCAGTACCTACGGCATGATAAACTCCACGGAGAACTACTGAGCTGATCCCTGGGATCAACGTCCACATCTTAAAATTTATCTCAGCATTCTGCTGTTCTTGCCAGAGGCTGAAATACCAAGCTACCTATGAAAAGAGAAGGTCTAACCAAGGGAGTAGAAAGTGCCTTGAGAGCCTCAGGGAGAGTTGCCGTTGGAAATTTTTTTTGTTCACAACTAGCAGAGAAGGAAGATACTCCATTATGAAGAGAGGCCTCAAATTTGTGCTAGAACATGTCAGAGTACTCAGCCATAAAGTCTCTTTACACTGCAGGCAGAAGAGGCAGTAACAGGTATTTGCTCTTGTAATAAGACTAAATAAGACGCCAAAACTGACTGACTGCAAGTACATTAGCAACACCATAATTAGGCTTGAGTCAGAAGCATTATGACTAACTGCTGAAACTGCATCCACTTTTTCCTAGACACCGCTGAAGCACTATTCTCTAACGTCATCTCAGACGGATCATTGTCAAATGTGCACAGCCCTAAAAAACTCTCCTGTAGGACAGGAAGTCTTGGAGAACTTCTAGCTTCTCTAGCTCTTAATTACAAGACAGCTGAGCAAGCAAACCTGGTCAGATGTTTTCCTTCTTCCTAGACAGCAAAATGAGAGTACTTATGCCCTTATGCAAGCTGCATGGCTGGGTAGGAGAGGGGATTGAAGCCTGCCAAGGAGAGTTCAGAAACTTTTTCTTATGCTCCTTTCTTACCCTAGCATCGAGGTCCTCATAAAAGAAACAGACAAGCAAGTTACGTACATTACTCAAACAAGTGAGATGAGTGCATTCAAACTATGCACTGAAAAATTAAGCAGGCTTAAAGCCACATCACTGAGCACAAGAAACCACAAGTGAGGAGAATTATATTTCATTTTCAGCAAAAAAGTAGAAACAAACAAGGTACTCAAAAAGAACACTAAACGCAGGGAAATAAAACAGATCATCACAACTAGAACTAGCAAGCTAGAAGGAAGTGCTCTGCCATTGCTGGACTGGGAATGAAAGAAGGAAGAGTCGCCTTCTCGTTTGTCCCATGGATGTCTGAGGCAGAGATGGTGAGGCACAATGCATGTGCTCTACAGTCACTAATAGAACTGAAGCATCTGCACCCTGCTTGAATGGGAGGCAGTTTTAGTAACTTCCACAAGTCTCCAATAAATTAAGCCATTCATTTTTAACTTTGCTAAGGGCAATCTAGTTCAAGGGTTAGAAATATTCAGAAATTAACCCCCTAAGAAGGCAAATATCATCATTCTACTAACAGGTTCACTCTTAAGAATGCTAAATCTTTAAGGAAATGGTATTTTCCAAATTTAAAACTGTTTCTTCATTAGTAAAATACTACATGAAGCTAAAGTTTTACTGGTAACTAATAGAAGAGAAAGCTTACATTCAAATTTAACAAACTTATCAATTTAATTGATAAACCTACTTAAAAAATCCCCAACCACCTTATGCCTACAAATTCCAAAAGCAGTATTAAAAAGTTAAATTGCACAGGCAAGCATCAGAAAGTTTGAAAACGCGACTTTCATTTGCAGACTCTTCTGTTGTCCTCTTCTGCCGCCCTGACACCTTACCCTATTAGTCTCTATCTCTGCCCTTACCTACCTTTCTTCCAGCTCCTGTACCCTAATCTTTCCCAACTTTTCTTCTTCACATTCATATTTACAGTTCAGGTACAGAGTGGTACCCCCTCTCCTTTTATATTGTCTGTAAGATCTGAAACACTGATAGTACAAGAAAAGGTAACTCCCTCCCTCCTAATACTTCCTGTCATGGAGACCTCCAGAAGAACAACTCAATAAAAAGCTTATCTGTTCCTACAGCTGTCGTGTTATTAAACCCAAAAACCGCAAAAAGCAGTTTCAGGGAAAGCAGAGTAGGTTTGGTATGGAAAAACTTTCGGTGCATTAAACTGAGAAATCCATCAAGCATTTATTCAGCATATGGAAATTTAGAGTATTCTGGCATTTGTAACTTGGCCAAAACTCAATTTTTTTCACAGGAACAGCAACTCACACTCCCTGGATGCCAAAGTGATCCTGTTTCCTTCTACCTCACAGTCATCTAGTCTGCACCAAAGCAGACCTTTTGAGAAGGGTGGGCTTTTTACTTTGAAGCAAGCATGAGCTCAGGTTCCAATAATGAAAAAAAAAAAAAAAAAAGCCACAAGAAGCTCATTAGGGAAGACTTCCCTTTGTGTGATTTAGATATGATGATAGTACAAGGCCACTGAAAATAAGTTACTGATTGGAGAAGTGCAACATAAAAGCATCAGGATTATGAATACACTTCTTCAGCGTGCTGCCTCTAAAAACTAAAACTATTTTATACTGTTTTTTACAGGTGACTTTCTATGTATATCATTAGTAAATGGATTTATACAGTTACGCTACAATCTTGGGGACAAGACAGTTATCCTACAGACCTTTCAGAAGGTCCATGCAAATGGAAATACATGGCATTCACTCAAAGCAGGAAGAGTCGGTAATGAAGGCTACCTCAACCTGGATGGTATCAACATTACTCAGAAAGCTAGTCCTGGAATGAACGCACTAGACACGCACACGGATTTTTTCGTTGGTGGAGTGTCCTCCTTAAACCTTGTTAATTCAATGGCAGTAGAAAATGAACCCACAGGTTTCACTGGTTGTATACGAGAAATTGTTATAAACAACAGGGAACTGAAGCTTACCGTGAGTGACTCCAAAAGCGGAGCCAATGTTGGTGACTGTGACGGAACAGTTTGTGGGTATGCAGTGTGCAAAAATAATGGAACATGTCAAATTGAAAACTCAGGCTTTTCTTGTTCTTGCCCAAAAGAGTGGACAGGGAGCACATGTGAACAATCTATTCACTGCTCACAAAACAGGTGTGGGTCTCAAGCTCTCTGCATTCCTCAACCCACCTGGTTTTCATATATCTGTGTATGTGCACTAGGCTGGTCAGGTAAGTACTGCGACAGCAAAATAAAATTTTTTATAGCAAAGTTTGTTGGCAACTCCTACATAAAATACACAGATCCTTATTATGGAATAAGAGACCTTCGGCATAGCCGCATTTCTTTAAATTTTACTACCAATCAATGTGAAGGCTTAATAACATGGATGGGAAAAGGTGAGGATGAAGATAACGATTTCCTGGCCATTGGTCTTGCCAATGGAACGTTAAAAGTTGTGATTAATCTTGGAGAAAGAATCTCTGTTCCTCTAATTCATAGCAAATACTCCACTTGTGATGAAAAATGGCATTTCGTTACTGTAGTTCAAAACCAAACTTGTATTAAGGTATATCTTGATGAGGAGCTAATTCTTTTTGAAGACACCGATCCACAAAGAAAATATACTGCTTTAAACTATGGTGGCATCTGTTATTTTGGTGGGTTTGAAATTGGCAGAAAAGTCAGTATAGTCACTGCAGGGCTTTTTCAGAAGGAATTCATTGGTAAAATTAAAGATGTTATCCTCTTCCAAGACTCTAAGAAGATTCAGCTCATGAAAGCAGAAGGATATAATGTTTACAATGGAAATTAATTGAAAAATTGACTCTTTAAAAGCGATAAATTTCCTTTTCCTCACGTTCCTTGTGTTAGCTGGCAGTGCAAAATTGGCCCCAATTGCTTTTTTTATTTTTAGTATTAATAGCATATATAAAATGTTATCAAAAGCTTTACTCGTAAAATTACGTAAACATACTCTTTAGTATTTACTTTAAAATAATGGGAAAGTCTGCAGGTGGTTTTTTTTTTATATAATGTTGGTAAGTTTTGTAGACAAAGAGGTAGTAACTAGCTTATAAACCCAAACACCACTCCAGTACTAACTGCTCATTGCTTTATGAGGACAGACAACTTACCTGTTTCTCCAAAACACTGAAATTTTATTAGAATGCAGAGTTTCCCTTATAATTTTGCAATATTAAGGTCAAGTTTAAAAACTGAAATGGGGGGGGAATAGGTGTACTTGGGGCAAAAGGCACCTGTTTATTGTAATAAGAATGTTCTTAAATTGTAACACCTGTAATTAGTTGTTAATTGGTGGTGGTATAATTCCAACCCACTCATGGGCTGCTCAATACAGGGTGTAACACCCCTCTCTGGGTCACACAATTCATTGAAAAAATCAAATGTGAATTGCGAGAGTTAGCGTACCAGAGTGTTAAGGCCCCCCCTTAATGTACCTGGCTCCTGCCTCCCCTATTCTCTGGGGACAATAACAACAATCACCTCCTGCAGCGGACCCGAGCTTTGAGGTGCTCTCTCAGCTCCTGGTTCCTTATCTTCTTGGATAATCAACCAACCTTCTTGCAACCTGGTACACTTGTACTTTGTCACAGCCCAAAGAGGGGATACTAGGCCCCTGAGATCCAGCAAGTTCTGGGCATGCACAACTGATGGAAAAATACCACAACATCAAAATCCAGCTAGTTGCGAACATGTGCAAACCAAAACGTTACATCCCTCAAGTTATGTCAAAATGGGAAAGTACCTGACATAAGTCAATTGCCTCGGACCCCATAAATAGCAATCCAAAATGAGACACCACCCCAAGCTGGTAGACCTCTCAGGATCATTCTGCCAGGAAGGCTGACACAAGGCCTGAGTGAGGACTACCTCCTCGAGACTCGACTATCACCTGTTGAGTAATGCCGATGCACTGTATTTACTCTAAACTGGGAGAGGGAAATTCTGACTACAGGCGGGCCTCTTTCTCCCACCTCTCTACCGACTTAGGTGTTTGGCTTTATTTACTTTGATGGGAGTGGGCATAGTTCACTGGATCCAAGTATTTCTGTTTGACTGTATGTTTTGTGTTTGCACATATATACATATTTTGTTTTAAGGTACTATGTAGTAAGTTAGCGTGAATCTTGTCTTTCTCAAATCTGTAATCAAGTCACTGTTTTATTTTGCTAAATCACTTGCTAGTTCTTTAACCCTTTGATTTACCTTATACTAGCAATAAATCTTGAATTGCTGACATATCAAACCATGTTAAACATATCCATCTACAGTCCACAAAAACTCTACTCTAGGTAATAAAAGCTTTTCTCCCTCCATTCTGCGTCTCTATCCATCATGTATGCATTTATGCAGAATGGTAGAACTTAAGCCAGTCTTCATGCTAAAATATTATGCTTAGAGAAGAATGATTTTAAAAGCAGAAAAGGTATTTCACTTAATTACTGAACACACACAACATACACCTGCTGTTTTTCTCCAGCAGAGGACCACCCTATTTGACTACATGAAATCTTTTCTTTTAACCATTCACAGCTAGAATGTGGGAATGTGGCAGTTCGCCTACCAATAACTTCTATTCCTAACAGCTTAAACACCAGAAAGTCTAAGAACTGCTTTGTCTTAGCTATACCTTTCTAGCTTATATGCCGCAAATGAGATTTTGAAATTTTACTAGACAAAGGTTTTGGCCACAGTAAATTGGATTTCCGTGACTGTATTTTTCATTAATTTATAATCTCAAAAGTAAATAGAGCACTTTATACATAAATGCAAAAATTCTATTCCCTCTGAAAAAAATCTTAGCTATATTCTACTTTAGCGAGCAATAAAACCAAAATCAATCAAGTTCTATTTTAATGTGCTTAAACGAATGATTTATGATGGTATCTACATCTCTCATGTGACTGCTGGTTTACCACATAAATAAAACATAAAAAGTAGTAATTGATTCCTATGTTTTCTTTTTTTATAACTTTACTATTGCTCAAAAGCACATAATAAACCATCACGTCCTTGCATGGAAATTCTCTGAATATACATCTTCAGTGAGTACCTATCAGAAACAAATAACTATTTCTAACATTTTTTTTTTTTTTTGGTCATTCCATAAAGGAGATATGGAACAGAGTCAATAAGCACAGTAAAACTAGGTGACACACATTAGTTTCCACATAACCATAATTAGTATGCATCAATGAATGCACTGCAAAGTCAGTTACAGATGACTTGACGGTAAGTAAGGTGGTGATGGGGTGATGGAACTACTCTGAGAAGTTCTAATAAGCATCTGCACGCATCTTTGTGATGTTCTTTCCATCTTCTTCAGCTGTTCTAAGCCCTCAAACTATCAGCCTGATGCAATGGAGCTTCCTTCTCTCTTCCAACAGGAAGCTCATGAAGCCCACTCGGCATTTGAGCTGGCCCCAGATTCTTCTCCTCTTCCAGTTTCTTTTAGGAAGGCCTTTTATCACCATATGATGCTGGGGCGGGGGGCATATTTAGGTGTTTATCCTGTTCTCTCTGGGGCTCCCGGTGTTACTGCCAGTTCCTCACCAGTGTGCACTGCTTTTTGTGGTCTGAGCAGCAACTCATTGTAAAACAAGTAACCAGTAAATCAGAGCACTTCAAGCTAATACAAGTGCTGGAAGGAGAGTGACCGAAGGCAATGAAGATGACAAAATCCTTTATTCCCGCAGTAGTGGGATTTATTCCCATTACACTAACTCAGATTCTAGGACCAAATCCTGGGAGCTGTCACTGCTTGTTAATTTAAACTCTTAACAAAGCTCTCCCTCAAGAGCTGTTTTACTGTGGCTCTCAAAGAGGACCTACATACACGAGACAGGTAGTAAAGCTCTCGGCAAACTTGGAAAATGTTTATGTATTCTTTCTAAAGAAATTACTTCTGGTAGTTCTGGCAGGAATCATTTACATCCCTTCTGTACAGAGTTGCAATTTTTATCACTCCCAATTTATAGAGCATAAATGGATGTGAATGTGACAGTTCTCTAGTGGACTGGGAGTAGACTACTTTTGAACAGGTCAACAGAAAATCTTCACAAGCAGAGCTGCTGACTTGGAACTTACTCCAAAAATGAGAACAATGCTTTGGTGCACTTCTGTGTCTAAAGAACTCTGATGTAAATATTTAAACAACACAATACATATGTAATATTACCAGATATATTCAATGGCACTACTGCTATACAGACCATGGAATTAATTTGGAAAAGACTAATTTAATCATGTCATGTTGTCAAGCCATTAAAAAGTTTAAATATTGCTTCTAGTTACTAACACACTGAGGATTTCTTTTTTTGTATTAATCTTTTCAACTATGAGTCTAAGAAACATTACTTAAAGTCTACTGCCATCTTTATGAGGTGCAAGATTTTTTATTTTAGTCAATTTGACCATGAAGCTACCTGTAAGGTATCCAAATGAAATTTCACCTTAAAATATATTCATAATTAAAACTAACAGTTAGTGCGTTGTTAAACTGGAAAGACCTTTCTGGAAAGAAGAGCCTTTTCTATAGCACAGTGCAAAACACTACATACGTACATAAGGTCAAGTACTCAAAATGAAAAACAAAACATTAAAAAACAGAACAATCTAAGTTTTTCTTTAAATGGTTGAATATTTTTGTTGTTTCTGAAAAACTCAATAAAACGACCAGTGTACTGTTAAGAAGTATAAGAGCAGGTGATTTTAGTTTGGTTTTGAGTTTGCGGGGTTTTTTTGCCTTTTGTTTTGCATCAGTGGATGATAGTCACTACAAAATATAAATTTACTCGACGTCCCAATGGTACAAACACCCTTCTGCCCTTCTCCCCCTCTACTTCACCGCCCGAAACTCCAAACGACTGAGCCACGAAGTGTACAACAAATGTGGCATGCTGTAACTCAGCCTCCTCTATTCATTTAACCTAAAGATCATACCTATGAAATCAAACACACACAGTATGTGAGAAAGTTTTATCATTTTAGAATCAAAATATCCCTTAAAATATTTACATTTTACAATAAAAAGGATAGCAAAACACAAAGTAATGTACAAGCTTAGGTATTCAAGTTTTTGAAGCATGGAAAATGGTGGGAGAAATAAATTTACTACTACAAATCATATTTTCAAGAACTTAGGTTAAAAATGCTTTCTTATTAAAACAAGTGCAGTTTAAAGCAATAACATTCGAGCAGCACAGCCTTCCAATTTCTGGTCACAAACTGCTTCAGATGCTTAGGAAATACTTGAAAAACTAATGAAATACACCTGAATTATTTTATTGTACGACTGAATAATTTAAAAAAAAAAACTCTTCACACCATCGAGCATATTACATTTTGTTATAACGTTGTGTGGGTTCTGAGGCTTTGCTACAGTCTTAAAAAACAGTGCATTTTTGAAAGAAGGTTATTGTATGAAATTCACTTTTAAAATTATCAGAGCATCTTAAAACAGAAGAGAGCACAAATTACCAAAGGCAGCAACTATATTGCAACTTGACTAAAGCCAACTTTATCAGCTAAGAAGACTTCTAAGCCTTTATTGCATATTAATAAAAGAAATCTTTAAAATTTTGAATATACAGCAATGTAAAATTTTAGAAAATATTAAACTCCTACTTCTAGCGATAGTTGGTATAATGAAAAAAAGGATGAGTATTGGTACATCAAGTGGTACCAAAATACAGACTTGTTTCTGCAAAACACCAACACCGAATAAAAAAGATGGCACAATCCTAGCAGGCTTTTTTTTTTTTTTAATATATATACAAAGTTTTATGACATTATTCTACTAGTTTATTTAAATAGGATTTTAAAAGACTGCCTGCATTTTTTTTACCTTTTGCTTTTAGTTCGGTCACTGTGGTCCCTATGTCTCTCTTTGTTCTTTTCACTTTCTCGTTCTCTATGCTTCTCTTTGCTTTTCTCCCTCTCCTTATCTTTTTCATGAGCCTGTTCTTCACTTTTAGGCTTCTCTGTCTTTTTTTCTGGATTTCTAGTCGAGCTGGGGCTTTTTCCATCAGCAGCCCGATCACTGTGTGGAGATCGCACTCTTTCTTTGTCTCTCTGTCCTTCCTCTCTACTCTTCCTTTCTCTCTCTTTTTCCTGGTTTCTGTCTCTGCGTCTATTCCTTTCAGAATCTTGCTCCCAGTATTTTTCATTGTTCCACTCTTTTTCATGTCTGTCTTTTTTTTGGTGATGGGATTCACTATAAAATCTTTGTCTATGCTGATCATTTTTACCTCTATTGAACCCTCTCTCCAAATGCTGTTCTTGCCTGCCCCAAGGATCACTATGGCGTCTTTCTGGTCTCCTACTGTCTTTATTCTGAAAAAAATTTTCTGGCCCCAAAAATCTTGGTTGTTTGTGAGCCACTGGTAGTCCTTGTGTAATGGGTCCGGCATAGTGTGGTGGCTGACCTGATAAATGAGCTACTGGTGGCCATGGCATCATTGGATTTTGAGGAAAGCCAAAGCCAGGAGGAGGAAGAAGTGGAGGTGGTAAATGAGGAGGAAATCCAAACATAGGGTTGCTTTGTGGAGGAAAGTTATGAGGTGCAGGAGCCTGAAACTGAAATCCGGGTGGATTAGATTTAGGATGCTGAAAATTCTGCTGTGGAGGTCTAACAGATGCAAAGCTGCCACTTGTAATAGGGTTTGGGACTTTGGAAATAAATTCAGAACGAGAAGAGGTTTCGGTTTCAAAATGAGATGAAGTTGCTGCTGGTCCTCTTCTAAATGAGTTCACTGTTTCAATGTTTTGCATCAGTGTGTCTTCCTGTGAGTGTTTGGTATCTTCTGCTTGCGATGCACCTGCATTATCTGCTTTTGCTCCAGTTGAACCATACTGCATCTCACTGGTTTGCGCATCACTTTGATATGGGTTTAAGCCCACTTCTCCAGATGACTGTTTATTCTCTGGTTCCATTTGATCATTTCCTGAAGCATTCTGTCGGTCTTCATTTCTGCTAACATCTCCTTCCTTATTTTCTGAAGCATTAGTCTGCTGGCTTCGTCCAGCTGCCTGTCGTGGGTCTCTTTTAAGATTAATAAATGGTGGTGATTTAGAGGTATTACCAGTGGTACCTTCAGCAGAGCCTACATTAACATTATTCTCATTGGTTTTTTTCCCTGCATTTGATGAGGAAGAAGAAAAGCTGGAATTTGTGGTCCTTCTAACCTCCTGTGCAACATTGTCCTTGTCAGGTAACTGCCGCTTTGGGTCACTTTCTTTACTTTCTTCTGTTTCTTTATTCTGTGGCTGAGCAGATAAATTTGCTAAAAATGCTTCTGTGGAGACATCTGGAGGCTTTCCCTTAAGACTCAGCCCTATCAAAGATCCAGCACTTCTCGCAGAACTTGAGGTCCCTGCACCTGCTGCATCCACAGTTACAGTAGCATTAGTGGATTCTTGTACATCATCCAAAGCAGTCTTTGCTTCACTAACTTCAGTAGTTACCTCAGGAACATCCATGTTTTCTTTGTTTAAGGTTGCCTGTTCAGTTAATAATGGTTTATCTTCACTGGGACTTGCTTCTGACTTGCTGTGTTCATATACCTGCCCTGTCGTACCCAACAGGCTTTGAAGAATATCATCCACTGGCAATGGTTTATTTGCTAGCTCCAGAGTAGAAGGTTGATTTTCCCATCCAACCAGGACTCCAGGAAGAAATCTGAGAGGCTTCGGTGGTTCATGTTTGGTACTTTCCACTGATGGTTCAGTAACTGCTGGAACATCTTCTATATTAGATTGCTGAGGTTTGTTTCTCTGCTTGTGTAGCACAGTTGTGAATGAATTAAAAAAATCATTTTCCTCCTCTTCTTCTAATGCCAGCTCATGATGAGAGACTTCAGGTTTGTTTGGCTTGCTTTTCTTCTCTGGTGGCAAGCTGCTCAAGGTACTTTCAGAAGCTTCATCCGCAAAACTACTACTTGCTACGGAGGTAATCTGCCTCTTCATTTTCTGGCGAATTATCAATCCCAGTAATAAATTTGGTCGATGTATTTCAATCCCTGTACAAAATTGTAACAGCAATTTATCATCCCCTTATGTTTTGGTTAAAGCAATCACTTTCACAAAAATAAGCCCCATGCTCTTATAATATATTACAGAAAGTATTCATTTTATGACATTTGAAATTTCCATCATTAAACACAACAAACAATACTTAAAATAATAAAAAATGTATTGCCAACATAAAAATTATGACTTCAAGCACTGCAAATTAAAATTGCTTTAAGTACTGTATCATCCACTATAACTTCCAAATACAGAACACAAGACAGATTCAGTCTAGTCACATAAGAAAAAGCATAGAAGTTAAATATCACATTAGTCTAACATACCTACACTCTGGTAACAGTGGTAGCAAAGCACAAGGCGGGGTGGGGGTGGTGGGAAGTAAAGAGCACACTTGCAACCACAAAGTCTCATTAATTTCTTTTACGTATACTTCTTCAGATTTACCAGAGTGACTTTCCAAAGTGCTTCCCTCATTCCAGGAAGACCCTGTGTTTCTAGGTATACTATTAGCCATCTCTTCACTATGTATTTTGTTCTATATAATTTAGGTTCATGTAACAAATTATGAGCTGCAGCTGAGCCTCTCTCCATTTTGGCTCTGTCTATCTCAAAAGAAGAAATCACCTACAAGCTTTTATAAACAAAATAAATTGATACAAAATAACTTGAGTGTAAGCAGAACAACTGAGAGTCATTTCAAGATCTTTTCTTACTTGCCCATCTCTTTTTTAAACTTTCTATGTCTTTTTTCCTTTTGTTGGGTTTTTTGGGGGGGTTTTCTGGTTTTTTGGGGTTTTTTTTTCCAAGGAAGTTTGGAACACTTGTGAAAAAAGGAATTGAATGAAAAATACTAAAGTTACTGTATCAATTTGCAACCCAGTATGACTACTATCATAGTTCAATTGCATCACTGAATGTACTGAGATTGTAACATACAAAGCCAACTGGTTTAGAGAAAGAATGTAGTAAACACGAAACAAAGTTATGCACAGCCATTTTTTCTACAACAACGAAGTATCAGAATAATCTTACAATGGGAAATTAATGTGTTTTCAAGGAAGTGTTAGTTATAAAACTAACACTATGAAAACTCATGACATGTTTGAACAGAATAGATGGCATTTTTAAATTTAATTTTCTCTTATGTTTCTGTTGTAAACTTCTTTAAGAAGCATTATGATAATGATGTTCCAAATTCCAAGCTGTACTTACCAGGCCCATCAAAAGGCACAAGATGATGTGGGACTTTATCTGAGGAACCTAAAGGGATGAGGTACAAATCTTTCACTTGCTTCATGTTATTGGCTGCTACACCATAACGTTTTCTACTGCTGAAATAGGCAAACAACAATGCATAGGATATCTGATCCTCTTCAGTTACTGGGGTAAAGCGAACTACACAGATCTCCTGTTTACAAACAGAGAGAGAAAGAGATGGTTAGATACATTTTTCTATGAAATTTTAATTGTTTTAGTGACTGCTCTTTATTTAAAAGCACAGTTCAGAGGAGAAAAAGCCTCCCCAAGAGGGCAGAGAACAACAGAGGAGACAGAAGGAGCAGAAACAGGGCCAAAAATAATTAAGGAAAACTCGAGAAAACAAATAAAAAGCATTTAGTATAAAAAAAATAATTACAGTGCATGACAAAAGTCAACATTTTCTCAGCCAGCTAAATAACAAGTTTTAGGGAAGCATGCCAGCTTCTAAGTAATTATTCCCTTCCGCACCCTTAACATTACTAGTAAGCTTTACTTTGTAGTCTATTGTGTCCAATATATCCGTTAATACTAGGGGAAGACCAGTATTCAGATCCCAGAAGTACCACCAAAGCCCAGCTCAGGAGTCGATGCTGGGGCTGATGCTGTGTAATGGCTTGCTTAATGTCTTGGAAGGTGGGAGAGGAGACCCCTTGCAAAACTGAGATGGCACCTAATCAGAGGCAGTGGTCAATAAGCTGAGGGGCTGGCTGACATTCAGAGAGATCTCAGCAGGCTGAAACGACAGGCTGACCTTTGTGAAGGTCAGCAAAAGCAAATGCAAAATCTTGCACTTTGAGATGGAGAGAACTGACACACCAGGATGGGCTGGAGGACTGACTGGAAAGCAGCTTGGCATAAAAGGATGTGGGGGTCCTGGTGGGCAAGTTGAATATGAACCAGCAATCTGTCCATGCCAAGAAGGCCACTGCATGCTGGGTGTCGGAATTGAAGCAGCCAGCAGGCCAAGGGAAATGGTTATACCTTTCTATTCAGCACTTGTGATACAGCATCTGGAGAGCACTACCTAATTTTGGGCTCCCCAGCACAAGGACAACCTGCAAACAGTGGGACAAGTCCAGCAGAAGACCACCGAGATGGTTTTACATACTGTAACAGTAATAAAATGAAAGGGTAACACTCAAGACATATGGCGTCCCAGCACTCATGATGAGTTACTGTCTCAAAGGAATACAAGTATTCTCAAACAGAAAATGACAGGTTAAGGTTAGATAGTAAGAAAATAAGCACCACCAGCTGCCATCCATCCCATTGAACTAAACCATCATTTATCCTTGAAGTGTCATGTATTTTGCTAATGTTCCAGAGAACAAAACAGATCTTTTCGGTGAATAGGATGTATATTAAATAGCAAGCTTTCAATATGTAAAATTCTTACCTTGGTCCCTGAAGCTTTGATTTTTTCTACATACTCCCAGACAGTGTGAGGAGATATCCTGCCACCTACTTGAATACTATCAGGTAAATCCTATGAGAAAGGACAACAAAAATGTGAATCCAATGTAAAAATTGTGGTAAATTCCTCATCATCTGTTTCAGATACTGAAAAAATACTTAATTCTTCTAGTTCTTAAATTAAAATTTTAAAATATCAGTAGAAGTTACAACAGTAGAAAAAAATTAAATTAAATTTTGGATACTTAAATTAAGATTTTCAGTGCAAAGTCAATGATCTATACTAAAAAAGTTATCATTCAATACCGTTCACCTATACCTCCCAAAAATTATTTATTTCAGTAGTTAACTGCAAACATAACTGCACTGTACTCTGGAAATACTCAAGTTATGTATATACTGTATACCTATGTATATAACAAACTTTCAGAATCTTAATGATGAGGGGAAAACATAACCTACATACACATGTATATATAGACACAAATTTCTTCTTGGATACTACTGAGTTCACTATTCACAAGTAACAAAACCAGACTTTCAGGATCATTTAGGAACACATAAGGAAAAATACTGTTTGAAATAAAGCAGAAGAGTTTTGAAAAGCCTATCATACTCATAGAACAATCCTTTAAAGGGTACTGCATGCCCTGCACGTCTCTGAAGATTTGCGGCAAAGTCAAGACAGTCACATTAATAGAAGACCTAGGTCTTCTAATTAGAAAGCTGATACATCCTGTGTTACTGGCAAGAAGTATCACTGAGCCTTACAAGCTCTCTGATCTTTCACATGAAGACAACTATTCTAAGCAGGTGTATCCTTTTGTGGCCTCACAGACACTGAAGAGAACACTACATAAGCTTTTCTTTTTAAGGACAATTTAGTCTTACAATGGAAGGTCAGGACAAGAGTCATCACCAGATGGGCAGAAAACTAAACCCTGTTACCCAGGTTTCTGTTTCAAGATGAGAAGACTGCTTGTACTGTCAACAGAAACCACTGGTAGTCTCTTCTCTTCCAAAAACTGTCATCGACTTGTTTAACGCTTTGAATTCGAAACTGATCTACAATTTTCTCACCTCTAATTCAGAAAATGAATGCCACCGAAGTGTTTATTTCTGTAACAAATTTTGTCCTGTCTTTCTCTAATACTTTTTTATGCTATTGAAGATACTACATAATAAACAAGAAACAGTTCATCTTTTATAAACCCAGCTCTGGAAATACAGCTGCTCATCGTCAAGGAACATTTTAGAGTGAGACGAGTCCAAAACATCTTAAAATCTGTCAAAGAACTTGAATCCTGATGAACCATGGGTCCATGTAGGACGAACTGAAAAATACTTTACTTACAAATACATACCCTAACCTATGTCCTCCCACAAGTATTTTACTCAGTACAATGACCATGCTTCAACGTCTTTCGTCATTATATTATTATTAGTCTACAAGATAAACAAATCACTGAAGTTAATAAATGAATTGTTCATTCTTTGCAGTCAATATAAATACCTCCGTTAAATACTCAAAAGAGCCAGAAACTGGATAAGCCTTAATAACAAACTTTGCCACTGAAGGCATATTGATAAAACCCTTCCAGATGAAATTCAGGCGTGCGAGAAACAGACTTTCACATTCCACAGTACCAGGCGTTTCTGACCTACAAAACAACAAACAAAAACCCACGTTGTTTAAAACACAATATATCAAGCAAGATGATGTAAAAGGAATGACATTGTCATTAAGAATTTTCTTTTTCAGTTAAGCATACTTGAGTCAATGAAAAGAGGAAGGCAACAAACCATGTTTCTCATCTTCCAGTGGAGTAGATACGTGCTACAGGAAGGACAGTCAGATAAGCAGCACATCAGTTCACTACTGTATCTTTTGAGAATGGAGATGTTAATTTAGTCCAATAGTTATTAAATGCTACTGAAGAGGACACACAAACACATATAGGTGCTGCAGACTCAGTAAGATCCTCCCCTGCCACAGGAAGCGGGGAGAGGACAACGTACTGCGGGCTGGCCTATCCTCACCCTGCTTTCCTAGCTCCTACATTTTGTTGCAACACCCTCTTCCACAACCTGAATACCTGTGTCCCCCTTCTCTTCCCTTGACCTACAACTGGCTCCTCATCTCTTCTCACCCATGCATCACTTCCACAGCTTCTTGAGCATCTCCTCCCAGTTTCACTACCATCACCTGAAAAAAACAGTGTTTTTTCTCTCCTTCAAAAAAAAGCCTCAGTTTTGTCAACAAAGCATCTGCAAAGAACAAACGGAAAGACTTAAATACTTTCACAGGAAAGTGTTTCCTAATCTTAAGAGTTTCCTCATGGAAAAGGTTACAGCCACATTTCAACATTTCCCAACAAGTTGTTACCAAAATATTCTAGGCATGCTATTAGCTGTTCTAAGCTCACCACCTAGTAGTACCAGATGTGCTGTTACAGTAACACAGTAACCTACAGTTCTTTCTGTCTGCACTAGAAATTACTTGGAATCTTCAGCAAGCTATTCAAAAAACAAAGTCCTCTATCTTTGGTAAAGGATGACACTGTCCTGATAAAGGTGGAATTTCAACATGAACTCTGGTCAATTCTAAATAACTGGGAGCTGATGTTTTTTTAGAAAACCATCTCTCAAACTAGAAAAAAACAACCAGCCTCAAATTGCAATTCCCTCTTTAGTGGGTAGCAGAGTACAGTGTGGAAGAAAATGAAGAGAGAGCCGACAGCAAATCAAACAAGCTGCTGTGAACTGTCATTTCTAGAAAAGTGCTGCTTTGAGATTTGAAACTAGCCTGATTTACCAGTGTAAATGCTCTGTTTAGAGCAATCTCAAATTCCCTAGCTTTATACACACACACAATGATTCAATTGCTGCACTGTACATACTACATTCTTTAACAGCAAAATACAATGTAAAATCTATATTCTAACTTTTTTAATATGAACCCATCATTACAGAATCTCAGAATGGTAGGGGTTGGAAGGGACCTCTGGGGATCATCTAGTCCAACCCCCTTGCTAAAGCAGGTTCACCTAAAGCAGGTTACACAGGATCAGTCCAGGCAGGGTTTGAAAGTCTCCAGAGGAAGGAGACTCCACAACCTCTCTGGGCAGCCTGTTCCAGTGCTCTGCCATCCTCAAAGGAAAGTTTTTCCTTATGTTTAGGTGGAACTCCCTGTGTTCGTTTGTGCCCATAGTTTTAACATGTTTAAATCTTGTTTTAATATGTTTAAACTTTTTAATAAGTTTAAACCATTTTGTACCAAAAAACATATGGTAGGGTTTACTTTTCCCCAAAAGAAAACGTAGTATTTAGAAAATTGTAATCAAAACAATATATGTAGTATTATTTATAAAAATGCATAGCATCGTTTACTCCAGCAGAGAACCCCATTCCTAAGAAGAAGGTGCACAACATCAAGTACACAAATGGATTAATGAAAAGCTATCAAAAAAATTAGCTTTAGTGATAATATCTTATCAAGATTAATAATGCCTTCCATTTAAAAATACTGTTTCTATGGTTTATATTACTTTGGGAGAGGTGTGAATGACGATTTTGACGAGTCTTGCTTATCATCTTCCAGTAATTCTGAAGCTAAAATACTTGATGTTGAAGAAAGTGCGTCTGCAATGCTCTCTGCTTCATTGTCTGACTGCTTCCGTGCAACTCCAACAGAAACTTTCACTTTTTTCGCAGAAAGATCATCAGTAGGTGGTGCCATTCGGCCTGCAGAGAATTAATTGCAATACTTTTTATTTTTTACTAAAGAAACAAAAGTGGGCATCCTCTGAAGACATGGAAGACACACCAGAAATACTACATAATGCCATGAAGTGGGATGGGATAAAGAAATTATACATTTTATATGTATTCATGCCATCTATAAATTTATACATTGTACATATTTGTACAGTATTATACATAAATTTTCCACTGTAATGGAACAGGATAAAGAAACGAGGAATCAACAATAGTATGTACACCTATTAAAGGGATTTCTTTCTCTGCGGTCTTTTTTTTTTTTTTAAATAGAAGACAAGTTTATGCCTATAGTGCATCATCTTAATATTGTCCCGTTTGTAAATTATGACATAAAACACTGTTCCCACATCTTTGACAGCAAAATAGGGAAAAAACCCCATTTATTTACATTCTTGAGGTATAGTAAGATTTATGACTGAAAAGCATTATACACGCATGATGTATTTGTTCTGACGTGCTTTTCAAAATTACCTATGCAGATTTTGCAGTTAAGATCAAAGAGATGATTTTTATGTTGACTGGTAGTGTCTGGAGATGCAGATTCATTTACTTCTTTATCTTTTTCAGCTTCCTCTGTTTTCTCAAATACCTTCGTATTAGGTTCCTAAGGAAAGTCAAATACATTTCAGTTAGGAATATTAACAGTGAGAAAAAAAGACTAACATTGCTATTCATATTGCTTAAATATTTTATGGAGTTTTTTTCCCCTTCAGACATAAAACTCTCCCTTCAGCAGTATAGCCTAAAAGGCTATCATAAAGACTACAAATGCATTAAAAGAGTAAGTTGGTATTCCTAAGTATCTCTTTATGTAAGATTTAGAATATTTTCTACTACTGACAGAATTCATCATATAGTCATTGACACAAGATGGGAAAAAACCCAAAAAACACCAGGCCTAGAATTGAAAGTCAGTAAGGATAAAAGAAAAATTAAACTCAAAACAGACCTAACATATAATTACAGATCTGAACAACAAGATCACAAACAAATCATTTTACAACCCTGGTATCTTTGAACTAAATGCAATGTGTTGGCATGTCTTCTTTTCTACCTGAATTTCCATGACTTCCTCTTGTTCTTTTATTGGTGTTTCACTTTCAATTTCTATTTCTCCTTTGTGAGTAATTTTTGTGATAGGTCTTCTTTCAACTTCTCTCTGTTCTTTCTCAATCATTTCAATTGTCTGTAAAAACAAGAAGTTACATACGTTTACTTCCATACAATAAAATTTGGAAGTCTACAAATACAACAACAGAAAACAGGATTGCAATTAGGAAATAATTCTTATTTAGCAAGTGTCAAGTAGTTTCAAAAAGCAAACGCAAAAGCAACCAGTCTAACTTCACCTGCAGTGCAGCAAGTACTTATCTGGCCTGTATTTAAACAAGTTACAAAGCAGACCTTTGACACTAAATTTAAAGATAGGTAATTCTGATTTTCTAAGAGCTATAGAAAAAATGCATCAACTCTTTTCCCATAATAATAGGGACTGTGTACGACATAAACTATAATATAGAGATTTGTTTTATTTTTCAAGAGCTTGTTTTTTAGTACATAAACCTAACAATCTACTTCAAAAAACATTTAAACCTATTCTTAAAGTAATGGATACGTTCATTCTGATCAGCAATGCTGCTTCACTGCTGAAAAAAGTAAAACGTAAACAATTATTTCTAAAATTGCTTCTTAAAGCACATTCCTACTTCTTAAACCAGAAACACCTTCTATTGGCTGTCCCCAATATTTTAAGACTGGTTTCACAAGGAAACAAGGATTCTGTAATTGCTTTATCTGTCTGCCAAATACCTCGTTACTTTTGAACACACTGGGGAACTTGGGAAAAAAAAAAAAAAAGAGTAAGTAGCAGTATCAACATCTTGCTTAAAGAGGAAAGTGAAAAATACGGTCGAATGATACATTGCTATTTATTTTACATGTGTTCCATTTCAACTTCTAGAAATTTTGAAGTATTTTTCTAAAATATTTAGGACCCCTCAGTAATTTTTGAGCAGCACATGGTTTTGTTTTGAAACTGTTGCTCACTTCGAGATAATAGAATAATTCAACAACTGTTTTTGCATAGGAACTAGCAAAAATTTGTCATGATTCATCAACAGGTCTAGTCACAATATGCAAAGAAAAGGAAAAAATGCAGGAATAACTAATGTTGCAATGCAAATTGCAGTCTCTAAAACAGCAGACCACTGTACTGAATCAGTTATCCATGAACTTTCTTTCATTCCGAGCACACAGAATTCAAGAGGATAAAATTTCCGTCTATTCTATGTTACACTACCTACTAATTAATTTTTTTATTGGAAGTCATCCGAGGTAACCCACTATTCCCAGTATCACAAAATCCAAACACAAAATGCATGCCAGTTAACACTACCCAAATTTTGTGCCTTTCAGTTGTATTAAGTGGCCTATAAATACCAAAAAATCTGCCAACATAAATCCTGATTTTGTAAACTTGATGATGTAAACTGGACATTTCTAAGCAGCTTCTGTTAACTGTCATTGGACTAAGTGCCCAATAAAAAAGAGTAATATCTAAGAGAAAGGCATTTTCTATAAAAATAATACAGGTCCTCATGTTCATATTCCTGGTCTCCTTCTAAACTGTCAACACAGGTGTAAATACAGTGTGACTTTCTGTTTCGGGAAAAGTAATGCTCAAACTAACCTAATAAACTTCCTACACTTGGCTAGGATTTTTGTTTTATTGTTTTTCTTTAAACTGCTTTTCAGACTGGTAGATCAGGTTTTCAGCTTCAGGTTTACTTCTTGGGGGGTGAATTTTCATGCTCCATTAGTCTGTAAGTTACAAACAATGCCATTTCAGTTTCATTCATCCAAAGAGATCTCTCTCCCCTTTTAAAGAAACTGGCTTCTGTAAAGCTCCAGCTAAAGCTTTAAAATCTTTTTGGAAATAAGGACAAAGCCACCTTCACTCTTGAGACAGAAGAAAGAAAGAGCAAGCAGAAAAAACATTGCACGGCAAAGGAAAATGCATGGTTTACCCCTTTCAAGAATTTACTACTCTTCCCTCACTTCTGTTCTAACAACACCTTTGGGTTTTGAACACTAAATCATCCTCCTGATTAGTCAGTCTCTTTATGCAATGTGCATTCGGTTCTTTCTATGTACACTTAAACTGCAAACAGAAATTAAATATGCTTAGGCAGTCAACTAAACAACATAAATTGGACAAATCTCACATGTCTGTTTTCTCTCTGTCTCCAAGCAGCTAGTTCTTTGGAAGCCAGTTCTTCTGGGCTCATTTTTATTAGATGGTCTGGAGTAACCTCTCCTTTCAGTACTTTTTTGAATAGTATCTAGAAGAAAGAAAAAAGTTATCTTTTGCTATCAAGAAAACAACCAGGTCACAGCAGGAAAAAAAGCAGAGGAACAACATAAAACCTCATCTGTACAGCTATATGCATCATGTGGCTTCGTGATTATCTCCCTCTGTAGGAAGCAGTACTACATTTTATAACATAAAAAGCTTAATTCTAGAGCTCCATTTATTCTACACAACAGAATGTACCTACATATATCCTTAGTGATCAGAGGTATAATTAGCAGTTACAAAGGAGAAACTGAGTTTATGCCCATTGCAGCAGTAACTTGGACTTTTTTTTTTTTGGTAAAGGTGCAAATCCCTGTATTGCACACCAGAAAGAAGCTAGGATTAAAGGGGACATCTATGCTTCTTGACTGATTGAACTGAATTCCTAGGGTAAAAAACCACCATATAGTTTATCAGTATGAACAAAGAGAAGGCAGTGTCAGAAGTTAGCCTGTTCATATAATTTACAGTTGCCTTACTGTAACACCAAAATGTGATAGAGAAAGAAACTTGGATCAGAATAACTGATAAAAGGACAAAAGACAGAAGTTGAGGAGGCACGTATGATGTTGAATAATGGGCTCATAGAAAGCAGAAAAAGAGAGTGAAGACCAAGCTGAGACAAGGTGAGACAAGCTACTGGACAGAAACAAAGTAAGTGCAGTAAGCAGCAAAGTGTTGGCAGGGGGAAGGAACAGAGAAACCCAAACAACCACCCAAACTAGGCAAGCTACATCCACTGCACTTTGAAACCGCACTATAAAAAGTACACTGAGAGTAAGGAATTGAAGAATTAATGATAGCGAACAAACGAAAAAGAAGAGGGAACACTGAGTGTACAAGAGGACAAACAACATCAAAGAGATGTGGAAACCTACCAAAAAAACCCCAAATACAATAAACTGTGACAGAATTAATAATGTATCTACATAGAAGATTGCTCCTTTAATCTACAGCAAATAAAGGATTTCTATAAAGCACAACAAATAATACATACATTATTTTTAGGATCCTTTAGGTTGAACATTAAACTCCTGTACTTGTTCTTATACTTTGAGTCAGTGTCCCGAAAGAAAGAAAACAGCTCCCTTTCAATCCTTGTGGCAACTTTTGCTGCTCTCTCCTCAGGAATCTTTAAACTGGAGTCTGTCAATCTGTGACAGAACACAAGGGTAAAAATTACCAAATCCTTCCAAATAATCTTTTTTCTTTGCCTTCTGAAAGAAATAATTACAAACACAAATTAATAATTTCATTTAATGATATATTTTTACCTTTTCATCAGAATTTCCTTAAGAGACTGCTTGACACTTTGTCTTATCTGATCAGCAGAAGGTTTGGAAGCTGGCACGGCTGGCAGGTGTGTTGCACAAATGGATCCTTTCTCATTTTTCTTTTTCTTAAGTTCTTGTTTCTCATGAACACCTATCAAAACACAGAGTTAAAAACTGCAAGCTACATAAGCCACTGCTATAAACTTTTACTATTTCTGGATATCATGAAGTTTTATTTTTAAACTGCTAAGAGCTGACCTTCAAGAAGGAATGGACTCAGGGTGGTTGTTGGGTTTTGGAGTTGTTTTTATATATTTTTTTTGTCTTCTTTGGTTTGGATTTTGTATTGTATAGCTTAATCCAGAAAAAAAAACTTCCTTAGCAGAAACGAACAGGACTTTTGCTCTTGAACTTAAGGTACTTTCTTCCACACTGAACCAATATGACTACTGCTTACATTAGCTTGATCTTAAGTAGGATTTTTGACTCTGAATTTTTGCAATAGTGTAGATCAATAGTTCAATGAATAAACTGAGAAATAATACAATAATATAATAAGCATATTAAACTTTACTTTAAAATGGTGGTTTTCATTAGATTTAGTATTTCTGTATCTGTTAGCCATCAAAATTATTTCAATTACAATAATCTCAGCTCTTGATTCAGGTAAAAGACAGTCTTAAACAAGACTATTAAGAACTTTGTGTCATAAATAATACGAATAATGGAAATTTCTAATCTAATTAAAATCATTAAAGCAAAAAACTCTAAGTCCAAACTTTAATTTTCAGAGTGTCAACTGGAAGCTCATTTGTCTCAGCATGTGAATATATCACTAATTTAAATAGAAGGCTACGAAAGCAATGGGAAATAGACATTAATTTATTCACTTTCTACTCTGAAAAAAGAAACAAATTGAAGACTGACAAAGATCTAACTTGCGTGTTTGGTTATAAGAAGTAGTATTTCTTTATTGTTACTTTCACCTACTGAATGCAACTTAAAATGTATTAACACTAGGAGAAAACTAACTACCTTTTCAAGTAGCTATAAAAAGATGGATCTTCATTTCCACTGAGCAGACTGTGTGGTTGAATCATCAACTCTCTCATTAATGTGCCTATAATCCCCATCAAAATTTCTGATTTCCCCTTCCTAACCAACAAGGTGGTACAGACCTGACACAGCTGTTCACCATTCTGCACTGTGATCTAAAGTATTCATATGCTAGGCTTGTTAAGTAAAGCAGCTGTAATAACGCTTTTATCTGCTCAATACGTTTTTCTTCCTCATCTCCTCTTCAGGAGGATGAACTGGACTAAAACCTTTCAAAAAAAATGTAGCTTGAAGGTGTCAGGGGAAATAGAAAACATGCCAGGAACATTTTGGAAAAGTTTCAATCACCTGAAAACAGAGTCCTGTAACAGGGAAGTGATGGATAAGATGAGCAATAAACAATGCCACTATAAGTATAACATAAAGCAGTTAGGAGATTAAGACAAATGTGCTGCTTAATAATTTTATGCTAATTGTCCTAAGGGAGACTGACAAGCCTCCCCTTTGTTTAAAAATTTGTAGATTAACTTCTATTCTGAAATCACCACTGTAAAATTTTTTTTGCCATCTCCTAGTTCAATTCATATATTTTAGAACAATTATTTCATGGATGCCAGACTCATTTTGCTCTATGCAATTTGCAGTATGAAAGGATATCAGAATTTCAAAGTTGAACAACAAGGTATTTGAAGTATAAAAGACACCGGTCAAGGATAAAATACTTACATTTAGGTTTACATTTAGCCCTGAACATTTTCCATTGTTTTCTCCCACCAATAAGTTTCTAGAATGCATCAGTATTGGCAAAAGACCGCAAGAGCAGATTTTTTTTTTTTTTTGACAAGAACTCAAAGTTTGAATTCAGTACTTAAAGACACAGTTCTCAGACAAAAAACCAGCATTGCTGCTGAGATTTCAGTCCCAAATGACAACTATTTCAAATTACCATGATGTTAGAAGAATAATGCTTCCTGGAAAGGAGCTGGGGAAGGAACAGGGAAGGGGAGAGAAGGGAAATACATCCCTTCAACCTTTCAAATAAAATTTAAATGAAAATCTGATGGCACAGTGTACAATATAATGTTCCCCTTTAAAATGAGGTGATATAATCATTTGTCAATTTGCACAAAAGACATAAGTAAGTCAAAATATAATTTATATAGTAATTAAAACACTTTTATGTACATTAAGTATGTAATAGTATTTTATGGAAAAGTATTTCAAAGTTTTCTGCAATGTGAAATAAACTTTAATACAGAGATGTCTTTGTGTACTTTTTCTTCCTTTCGTGATTATGTGAGCATCCTCTACTATTCAAACAGGAAACACTCACGCATCTACACAGGAAACATTTACCTAAATAAATAAATAAAATTTAAAAAGAAATGAGAAACAGCGATCATAAACATCATGGGAACATGGTGATCACCATCACCTGTACTACAGGATGTGGTTTGAAAAACTGATACCATGGAGTCATCATCCTTCACTGTACATATATGCAAATTACAGCATGGAGCACTTCACCAAAGCTCAGTACCTGATTTTGTGGACCTTTCAACCACACTAAGGGACTCTCTACTTATTTTTTCATTTTTATCTTCGGGGGATCGCCGAGGAACTACAGCAGTTTGTGATCCTTTTCGAGCAGCAACCTGTTGCCCCTTTTTAGTATCCGAGTCTCTGGACTCTGACAAGTTCTTCCCATCACCAGACTCCTGAAATAAACATTTACACGTTAGCACGCTACTACTTACTATGTTACTACATACTTACCACACATTTTCCCATTTTTTTTTTTCAAGTATACTGTGTAATGAACTTCCTGGATGTATGCACCATCATCTAGTATTTTCTAAAAAGTTACTGTAATATATCCCAAATTACTGCCAAGTATTGCTTAACAATCTCTCTGAAATATTGGCCGAAGACACATCACAGGCAATTTGCTGTTAAGCTCTGTATTGAAAACCACTGTTTTCAGTTATTTTAAAACATCTGGGATATCCAACTAATATCCCTTAACCAGTTTTAGCCACGTATCCACAGAAGTCACTTAGGTTTAGAAAGCACTTGTAAACCAAAATTAAACAGAATAGCTTACATGTCAGAATTACAACATTATTCAGAAATAAGACAAAAGGGATAACTGATGATTGAGTTATGATATGATCTTATATTCTAAAAGAATATAAAGAATGGTAATAAAAACATCTCACTGCTCTTGCAAATTATCCTTCGGTTTGTAAAAGAAAAGCAGAAATGCCCTAATTAAATTGTTAGGCTTTTTCTTCTATATATAATCTGAAATTAAACCAATCAAAACTAAAATACTGTTTTCGTACTGTTCTACAGATGTTTAAAAGATCTGTAGTACAGATCTGTATCGTATAGCAAACTAACAGTACCATGTAAGCGCTTAGAAATCTGGAAGAAAAATGCACTAAGTTCTTCATCATTTCTATATACACCTATATGTATAGGTTTATAGACACATACGCATATAACATGCACATAACCCTACTCAATATGATTCTAGCAATACCATCTTGAACGAGTCAAGCAAATTAGAAAAGTAACTCTGAAAATAAAGAAGTTTTAAATTAAGATTCACAAAAAACATTTGAAACACGGTATTTTAAAATGGCAGGGGGTTAGGTGGAAAATGCTACCCTCAAAAATTAACAGAACCTTAAGCATTAGACTCACCCGTCTAAAGATTTTGACTTTGTGCTTCCCAGTGTCCTCTGCTTGCTTTGTTTTTTCAGTTGTTACACTTAGATTACAAGTAGGCGTTTGCTTCGCCATCCCTAGTTTGTCACACTCAATTCCTTTCTCTTCTCTATGGATTTCAAGTTTCACTTGAGTATCTGTTACGCTTTGATCTAAACACTCCATTTTTTTGTCTTCTTCTGCACAGCATTTCATGCACACATACTCTTTATCTTCTTCGCCCATCTGCTGCGCTTGAGAAAGACTCAGTCCAACACAATCACCATGAAACCAATCATCACATCTACCACAGCCCACCATAAACCTGAAAACAAAGTAAGACATAAGTCAGCATACAGACTATGAGAGAAGATACAGCAACTTAAAGCAGAATGTACCACTTGTTTTTATTTGTGCATCTCAACAATTTGTTCTCACCTGGTAAGTGTCATTTTCTTTGTAGCTTTACATCCATCTCCAGCCTTACGACATGGTATGATCTTCCTGAGAATTACTTTTTGGCCTTTTTGCCTTTTCCAGTAGTCCAAGAGACTATCACAACCTCAGTATGTTTTTGTAACCTACCCCCAAATACAACTAAGAAGATTATTTCAGACTACTAGTAAAAAAAAAAAAAAAAAAAATCTTAAAAATAAAAAAGAAACTCTCAAAACCAGTAAACTTGGATTTGAAAAGACTTGAAAGTTTTCTTGCAAGATAGTATTACCCTTGCTTTCCTTCAAATATGCTCATTCTTACAGCAGCAAAGTATCAACAACTGCAATCTTCCACAGCAGTAAGAGATGTTTAAGTGTTTTGACAAGCACAGAAACACCAAGTTCCTCTAAAATTTGCTAGCATTTTACATCTCATTCCTTCGACCATTATTACTGAACTATTTGCAGAAAGCTGCCTTTTAGTGTCTCTTTACTGGTGAGTATGGGGGCAGGAGTTTGGCTCTAAACTACATCTGTCTAGCTTGCAGTCACTGGTTGGTTTGTTTTCAATAAGGTACATGTCACTTTTGTGTTGCTCAGCTATTTTATTCAGAGTTAATAGTTACGTGAATGTTCTAAACACCAAAATGAATATAATTTAAAGGATGCCTTTCAGTCACTTTAACTGCTTCATTATTTTAAAACAGTAACTTGAGGTACAGACAATATTTTCAACGTGTTGTAAACATCACTTGGTCTAAAAGAAAACCATATCTGACTATTTTGCAGAAGCATTTTGAAAACTTCTTTAGGTAGCACTAGTACCTAATTGCACTGATAGGTATAATTTCCAGTGGAACTATCTGGGAAGTATGTGCAACTTCGAAGTTATAGGTATGAAACATCTCAAAGAATCTGTTTCAGGAGCAGCAGTAGTACATGGTAGTAAGTATTTTTGAAAATCCTTTCTTCTAATAACGAACCTGGCATCATTACTAAAGATCTGCTTTCAAATGATGCAGGAACAGCTCTTGCATTATCCAGTTACATTTTCTTTCCCGTTTTGCATCTTTTGATTTTGTCCTTGTTTCATACTTACATAAACTATATTAAATATATATACTATTATATATATTGTCTGGATGAAGAAAATCCACAGACTGCAAGTGTATTATGAGACGTGTGAGTTCTTTGTTAATACAGGAAAATTATTTACTGAATTACTAGTTCTTAAATTCCATAAAAGTCAGACTTATTTTAAAAGTAATTCATCAAACACAGGTTGTTTCAGCAACATATTCAACAAGCTGCAAAGCGTGTTTCTTTAATCAAGTATCCTATAAATCTCTTTTGTAAGATGATTCTAAGGAAAGTGATTCCTAACTTATGTTATGCTTCTATTCAGGCTAGGATCTGCTATATGCTGACTTATCTACCTGGCAAAATCACAGAAATACTATAAAAGCTCCTTAGAGGAACTCTCACTCTGCAGAACTGTAAACAAACACTCCAGATGGCTTGATGCAGGTATTGTATGCAACAGCTACTGGTATGTCAAGAGATTAGACTTCTCACTATCCAAAAGCAGGCATGTGAAGCAAAGAAGAACAGGAAAAAACCACTGTGGCTTTATTATCTGTCCTTGCTTAACAAAAATAAATCAGGATTAAATTCTGCTGAAGTGAATAGTCTTTTGATGCAAAGTGAGTTTGAGAAGTTTTAAAGCTCCAGTAGTTTCAGAAAAAGGTCCTTTCCAGCTTCACCAGCCTATGATGCGGTTTGCTAGATTTGAAGGAAACTATTTTCTCATTTTTAATTTGGTTTTTTTTTTTTTTGGAGCTGTAAGTATATTTATGGTATTACTCGTCACTAACAAACAATACCTGTCCATCTATTGAGTAGTTTCAATGAGGAGGGTTCCTTCACTTTTTGTCAAGTATTTCAATCTTTCTAGATCCATGTTCCAGCAAAGTGAAGATACAAGGAAGGTAACAGTAGGGGACAACTGCTTCTGATGGTCTTACCAGAATAACACCACAGCATTCACAAATACAACAGAAAAACAAGGGAGAAGTGATGGGACTTCAACACAATAATTATTGCTCCTTTCTGAGAGCCTAGAGCCAAAAGCAATGACAGGAAATACAGTGTCAGTGCCTATTTCACAACTGCAAGGATCCACAAGAGGATGCTTTACATAGGATACATCTTGTACCATTGCAAGAAAATACTAGTAAAGATTTGGGAACACTGAAACTGGTTACAAAAATTCCAAATATAAGTTTTTCTGCAGAGCTGAAATAAGATCAAAGCATACAGTCAAATGCTTCCAGCTTAAAGGGTGTTTTAGTGTACTAATGAATGAATGCCTTTTGGTTAAAAATTGAAGGAAATCAAGAATACATCATCTTGAAGCCACAACGGCTACTGCGTGATTTTTATTAAAAATATATGTACTTTTTCTCCAGTTTGTAAATTCAGGCATTGGAGAATAATTTGTGAACTAAGCAAGGCCGATTGCAACCTTTACCAACTAAAACAAAATTTAGATTAATATTTAGAAAATGGACTAAATTTGCAGAAAAGAAGATACTAACTCAGCAGACTAAAATACAGAAGATGCTGCACATCTTCAACTTTGAATTGACAGCACGTGGAACTTTTCAGCTTAGCTCACACATAGCAAGTGGGCAATAGAGATGGTGTATGATAAGTAAAGGACCAGGACAGGCATCCACTCTTGCACTTTTATTTTCAGGTCTTGTTTAAGAAAAAAAAAAAAAGGTAAAAATACCCTCTATAATAAATTCAGCTCAGAAAAGATCATCCTTCACTAAGAATACACAACAAGACATACAAATGTCATTCAAGCCATCTTAAGCAGACTACTGAAGGTGGAATATCCATTTGGCTTCATTCTAGCTTTCACAATAAGGTTTCAATTACGCTATATTTAAACAGACAGAATAAAACTTCAGAATTCAAGATTCAGAAACTAAGTCTACAAAGAGAATCTGGGAATGTCCATGAAGCCTGTACTACAAAACAGAATATAGTGTTTACAATTGTCTTGTTTAAACCTAAGTTACACAAAATGGTAAGAAAAATGCTGGTGATGCCTGACATAAGAATTTCACTATTTCTAATAGTATTTTCACACTAGTCAACTGCATGACTGAAACAGAATTCTGAGAATTGAGAGAACATACTGGCTTTGAAATTGTATGTTTTGAAACCAGTAGTGTAAATAATCCATTTTACCATAAGGCCACTTCTACATCTTTATCTGTTTCACTCATCTGCACGCAAAACAATTATGGTTTTTAATAGCAATTATAATTGGGTATTGGGCAATGTTCAAAGACTAAAAAAATGGAGTCAAGGGAAACTGAAGCCTGGCTTGAAGGATCAAGGATGTCCTCTTGCACAGCTGGCAGAGTTGTGGCTGAAGAGGTTCTGATATCTTGGACTACTGAAACACCAAGTTTCTGACTGTAGCTTGCTTCAAGTTTGAAGTGCAGGAGTTTTACCCATGTTGTAAGGCTGGATTGGAAGATGTAAAGCTGAAAGAAAGAAAAACATGTTTTAAAATATTAAAGCATGCCACATTCAATAACAGAGTTGCTTTCAGTGAACTTGAATACAAAGTTTTCTTTAAGAAAAATCTAAAAAGAGCTGACAGGTGACAGCAGATAGTACTATAGTTCACAGGGACCTTTGCATAGAGGATGTTTCATTTCTTGAAAGAATACTCTTGTATGAAAAGATGCACATTAAAATCAGAAAGTAATAGATAGATGATACATAAAGAGAGAGACAGTAATGCAAGCCTTTCACAATCTCTCTTAGGATTGGGAGATTTCCTTTGGTGTGTTACTTGTAGTAAAGAAATTCATCTGTTAGATGAAAAACTCAGGCTTGGATGATTTATTTTCAAAATACACAGGCCATGTGTTAAAAATAATTTACGTATATTTAATTTATGTAACAAAAGCAAGTTTCCAGAGAAATCAATTACTGTGAAACAAGATTTTACAAGTAAAATGGACAGAAAGCACCTTATTCCTAAAACAATTGTTCACTGTAAATCTAAACTTAAGAGCAAAATAAGAGACAAAAAATTGGGAGCTGTCAGAATAGTTCAGTGTGGGCCAGTAAACATTTTAAGATTAATTAATAATGTATGTCCTGCAGCAGGACTTAAATCTTCAACAAAAAAACCAAGACTTAAAGCTATTTAAACTGACACCCTGAACTAACCTAAGAGGAGTAAAACCACTGTTCATGCACTTTTTAAGGACTTAAGTATTTAAAACATGTCCCACAATCTTCTATAAAATATGCTGTGAATTTTTATTAACATTACAACTGTCTCAGCTGCCTTGATACTAGAGTCCAGTCAATGTTAAAGCAGAGACATTGCACGGAGGCAACTGTTTTTTCTTCCGCTAATAGAGACGTTCCTAGTAGAGAAGATATTCCTACCAGCTTTAGCATGTTCCACATCAGTGAAGTAGTATGGGCTCAATTCAAAGCTCAAGTGAAATGAGTATTGGTAAAAAACAAAATCTGCACTACCTTGTCAAAGCACATAAACATGAGCGGTTTGTCTTGTTTGCTTTTTGTACACGTCCAACACTGGTGACATGATTTTGCAGGGTTTGATCTTCCAGAAACAAGAACAACCTACCTTCAAAGAAACGCTATCAGCAGAACTCTTTACACAGAATTGCAGCATAGGAAAAAGACACTGCAAACTTCTTTCTTAAGTATTAACTTTCATAACCCATCTTTTACATAATGTAAGTCTCTTTTTTTCTTAAAGGTGTTTTTCATTTTACAAGAACTACAAAAAGGAAGCAAGCAGGGAGACAAGCAATCCTAGACTCTTCCACCTAAAGGTGAAGGCATGAAATGTACCCAGCAGCTAAACAGGTAAACCAAAATCATTCAAATTCCCAGGACCCTGAAAAAAATCTGTACATTCTTTAACATTAATCTCAAATCTATAACAAAAACCAAACAAACAAATCATTAAGGGAAGATCCATTACCAGTGGGTTCTACCCACGTGTTGCTTCTTGCAGGATCATGACTGTACATTCTATAAACTGTACATATATCCATACACTTTATAAAACTACATATTTTAGACAACTCATGCTATTCATTTGCCTGTCTCCCTAATGGTACTCGTATTAATAATAAACCTACCAGTACCGCAGCATAATAATATAATCTATATAAACAATCTACTAATAAAATAATACAGCTGTAAATATAAAAAACAGTGGCATCCTTACATTTGTAAATTATACACTACAACGCCATTTTGTTCTATACTGTCATTCAGTATTTCTACACCTGTGGGTGGACATAGATAATAGCTTTTACTGTTGCAAGGCTTTTCACAGCAGAAGAAAGCTGTAACAGAGGCAGAAAACTTAAAAGCATCATCCATGACTGTAAACTGATGACATCTTGCATAATCTGCAGTTTAACATACTCACACTATTCAATGAACATGTACTAGAACTAAGGCATCATAATTATTCTAATTACTGTTTCTTGTGAAGAATGTTGTCAGAACGACTCATTTGTTGTATATGCCTCCACCCTTAAAAAATATGCACATGTAATTTAAGGGTGGTTATAAATTTGGAGCCTTAATCTCCTTCCTAATCCATTCTCTTTGGTATTGGCTATGCAAATTATATGATTGCCTGGTTCCAAAACAGTTTACAACAAATGCCCTAATAACAATCTTCACTACAGGAAAAAATTTTTTTCAGATTATTTTAACTTCATCCATCAGCTGAAGTAATTCTCTATATTACAGCTGTGCAAAAACTTTTGTGACGATGTGTATGCAAGAGATCAGGAAAACTCTATCTTTGCTAAATCAACTCCTGCACTTTCCAATGAATTGCCCTTTACAATACTACTAACTTTTTCTCTATATTGAAGCAGAATTGAAATGTGGGGGAAAAGACGACCCTAAGTAAAACTCCAGACCTGCATCGCTTAACTTTTCTGTGAGCTCTGAGAAGGCCTGTTTGTGTCTGACCACACAAACTGCATGATCAAATCCCAAGCAACAAGGAAACAAAAAACAAACAAAAAAACCACCACAAAACAAAAGAGAATGCCCAAACTCCCAGTCTACAAAAAAAACCTTACTAGAATCATATAAATCAAAAGAGGAAGACACCAGCCACAAATTAAAGCCACAATCTTCCCTCGGTTTTCTAGAAAATTTGCTTAGAAACAGAATATCTCTAATTATATACTATGAATTATTCATCAGAAATTGGTGGAACTTCTTCCATTAAAGAAGAGTGAAGACAAGGGAGACAATCTGCAAAGCATGTTAGGTTTTGTCTATCTGTACAAGAATGGAATGAGTTCAGCCTTCTAGCCAGCAGAGAACTTGAACATCCACAGTGAAAACTGGAGAAATTTATAACGAGCCCTTAGATCAGATGGATGCATATGATGCAAAAGAAATCTAACATTAGCAGATATTTCCATTTGTGCAGAGCTACCATCTTCATTTAGCTCTATGCCAAGAAATTAAATATTATCTTTTTCTTCAACTATATTTAAAGATCTTCGATATGTCTTCAGGAAGAAGAACTATTGTTTGTGACAAAACTTAGTATTTTAAATGTCACTTAACTCATTAAGAAGTTGAGGTAGTAACTTCACTCTGTAACAATTCACATCCATACACACATTTCATCTAGAGAGATGAAAATTTATGTGTATGATTTATGTTATTAGCTGAAGAGAAAACACCTGACAGCAATATGGAACACAGTGGCAAAGTCAAACAAGTTGAAAGCAATACTATAATGAGTAACAATAAATCAAACTCTGAACCGAAAAAACCTATTTCAGATGTGCTGGAAATTACTAAGTACAAAAAGTTACATCATAATCATCTGATTTGCCCAAAAACATAGGGTTTAATTTTCTCATGAAAGAACAATTATTTTTCAGTTATGCCGCAGAGGTAAATCTCTGAACGGGAATCAATACAATATATCAAGCAGACTGAAACAATTAGTCCTAAAGCCAAACGTTGACCACCCACTCTCTGGGTAATGAAGATATACAAAACAGCTATATTGGTTCCAGCTTATAAGCATCAAGACAAGGGAAAATAGAGTATGAGTACTAACTGTTCAAAGTTCATGTGCCAAAGAATGACGATCTATTAACAGGGGGGGAAAAAAAAAAAACCCCAAAACAGGCATGCCTCTTATAAAGCAAGATACATTATAAATTGCAAACTTTTTTGATCATGCAAGTCACATTTGTAATAGAAATTTCCTCCTTTCCCAGCCACATCCATAGTATCTGCAGTGGCCACCAAATAATTGCATGTATTCATAAAGATACAAATTGACTCCATTTGTCCAGTGCTGACTCTGAAATAAAACAACATACAAGTACCATCCTCCTTCTACTGTTCTTCTAGCAGGCACAGTAAGATTACTCTGGGGCTGTGAAAGGCCTATGTAAGCATCCCCCCTTGGGGATTTTGTACACAAATAAAGCTGATGAAACAATCTCCAGACATTATCTTCAACGCAAATCGATTTCCAAGCTTAGTATTACATTAACAACTTAATGGTTTTGCATTTATTGTAGGGAATACAAAACAGTTCAAGTGATTACTATTTTGCAGCCTGAATTCTAAATGTGTTTCATTAACATGATGTACTGTAAAGCTTTTTTGCACATTTTTTCCCAACTTGGGGCTGCAACTTCAGTTCATCTTCTTTTCCTGCAAATGATTTGTACCACAACATTGATAAAAATCTCCAAAGTTTAAATAACCATAGAGCAGGATATAAACACAAATGCTCTTTCAGATCTCAGCTCGGCCTTTGACATTAGTTTTGATGGTTTTCCAAGTGATAAAAGTGAAATTTATCATGTTAAGTCTTTTTTTGTTTTGTGGTATACTGGAAATGTTTTCTTGTTTCTTGCACCAATTAATTAAAGCTGTACAAAATGCCAAGGCACTCAAGAGTTTTGCTTCTTCCTGTCCTTAATGACACCAAGTGAATCTGAAAGGTTTGAGTTAAAAGCAATTTGAACAAAATCTTCATTTTTTAGAATAGTGAAGATAAAAAGTGCTGGACTGGCAGTCTTAAATCTTCTGTTATTAAGCATGGGGCTCAATACTGCAAGCTTTCTCACTCCACTAGTGTGTCTCAGTCACATTCCACATACAAAAATTCTGTGTATATGTACTAAGTTTCTGCATTTAATGAATTTGATCTTTTCCCACTGAAAACACTGGTTGTGTCAACAGTTTTGTAACAGAGACACTCTCAACAAGACTGACATTACAGAGTTGAGGATACCAGTAATCATCAGATGCGGCAACTCAAGGGCTCACTCTATCTGACCTCAGCTGGTGATCCATACATTCTGTTCTCCTAGTAGCAGGAAGTGCTGGCAATGCAAAATTGGTTTGCTGCATTTAATCCTGTACCAATGCATATTCTGTATATCTTCTGTAGCATTACTTTGACTTTAGAGATTAAAATATGCAGATGTAGTTCTGCCTCACTGTTATATCTTCCCAGTACTAGTAAGATCCATTTAGTATTAAAAGTCAAGACTTTCTGAACTCTTGTCTGAAGAAGACACTCAGAACAAGAAAACGCAAGGAATGTTTAAAACATTAGCAAAAATACAAAGAAAACAGGACTAGTTCAACTCAAAGCTGGATTTTTAACAGGTATCTAGCAGTTAAAACCCCCTAAAAGCATATTTTGCTTTAAAAATATCCACAGAAGCACTTTCCTAGCATGAATGAATTCAATGAATTTAAGCAATTCATTGAAACGCAGGCTAGCCATGTACTTCTGCCACTGTGTTAATACATGAGATGATAAAAACTAAAGAAATGCAAACTGCATAAAATTAAACACTATCATAGAGGCACAAATGGTAAAGGGACAGTCCTAACAATAAAAGGATTAAAAAAAAAAACAAACAAAACATACAAAGAACTAAGTTTACCTGCCCCTTCAGTCAGGGAATTCTCACCAACCAGGAAGAGCAAACCTAGGGTTAATTCTTTTATTAGGCCACATTGAAGTAGTTATTATAGCTGCTCAGTAAATGAATTTTATGTATTTGTTTTTCTAATATGATATAATAAGTCAATAAAAATCACAAGGGCTCTTTAGATACAAATGAATGCTACAAAAACCTCAGGAACCAAAAGATAATTGTTCCATATTTCACTCTGATATACGGAGTTCTAAAGCACACTCACTGAAAATGAATATTACAAGTTTCTCTCACACAATCAACGGACAAAAAGTAATCAGAAATGTCTTCAACTTGAAATACATAAGAAGTGGTAATAAAGGAATTCTTATTCTTGGATTGACAGTTCATTAGTGGAACCCAATGGCCTTTTTCAGTTCACTTACAGTGTTGAAGAATTCAGTTTCAGATGCAACCTTATCACAAGGTTTAGTTAAAGGCCATTTCAGATATGGCCACATGGAAGGTTTACAGGGGTTTTTTGAGACTGCCATCCTGCCTACCCTGCCCCATCACTACTTCATTACTCCTGTTACATGAAAGCCTCACAGCAATGATTATACAGACTGAAAAAAATCTCTGAATCTCTAGCTATTGAAATTACACCTCTAGCAGATGAAAGTCACATGTAAACAATTATTTGATTTTTTTGGTTGTTGATGATCCTTCAACTTCTTAAGGTCTCTGCAAAGAAGGAAATGACAATCTGGAATAGATATCTTACTTCTATGAAAAAAGAGTCAAGTTGAAAATACCTAGTTTAACAGCATAGCAGAATTACACATTCATCAAAAAAGTACGCATATAATAAAACATTTCTAGTAAAAAACTTTGGCCCAACTAGTTTCTAATGCTCTATTTAAAAGACAAAAAAAAGTGTATGAGTGCAAAGGAAATTAATTCATAGTATAACAGACAGGCTTCCATTGTAAGGCTATGTGTTTTGTTTTGACACCAGGAGCATGAAACATTTGGTAAGAGAAGAAACAAATTATCTTCTGAGACCAGTAATAAATTCCTCAGATACAAAGCCACACACACCTGTTGCCATGTGGCTTCTTGCAAAAGCCACACTGCTTGTTGGGCACCCAAACATATTTGCTTTCACTAGCTGAGGTATGTTCCAAGCCTTCCCGTTTAACAGTTGAAATGTTATCTGGAATGAACAACGGAGGTTCATCAAGTGAAAGACTTTTGCTACTTCTTCTCTGGCGAGGTTGGAGATTCTTATCAATTCTTCTTGATTTGTTTCTTTCTTTATCATCCTCCTTCAGATGTTCTACAACAGGGGGATCTTTTGTCTCTGCATCTTCCTTCATGGAGCTATTTGCTTTTAGCACAGCTCCAAGCTGGTGTTTCTGACCCAGGGCTTGCTTCTGACCAGGATTTGAAGCGTGACCTGATGAATGCACAGAGTAGTGGGTATCTTTAGAACAGCTTTGCCAAGTAGGAGATTTCTCACTTGCTCTTTGAATTGATGACTTTTGTACTTGCCCAGAAGGCTGGACTCGGGGTATTTTCTTCAGCATTGTACTAGACTGCTTTTTTACAGTCACCCCTGAAATACAGCTCTTTGCTTTCAAACCCAGATCAGATTCTTTTTTCCTAATTTTAACTGGGTTATTTGGATGCTGATGACTCTCTTGCTCATCTGCGTTCCGCTTCAGACCTGATGGACTGCGAAGACCTGAAACAGCAAGACCAGCCCTTGTTCTAGAACGTGTTACTTCTTGTTGCAGTGTACCTGGTTTCTGTCGAGTACCTGCAGTCAGATTTTGCTTATTTTGTATTACAGATTTACTATGTCGGGACCTAATGTTCTTTTCACATTTTGTTGAAATGCTGATTTGTTTATCACCATCCTGTAATTTTGATGCCACAGGGCCTTCTACTTTAGTACTGCTAATCTGCTCCTGTAAGTTTTGGCTTGTTTGGTCAAGAACAGTGCTTTCTAAAATGCTATTTCCTGGGTCAGAAGTAAAGTCTTCGCTTTTCAAGTCTTTATTATCAATCTCTGTACTGTCCAATAGTTTCTCAGATGAAGTTACAGTTTTCCCCACTCCCCTGTCATCATCTACAGGTTCTGTTACGCATTCCTTTACTGACAACGTATTTTCATCACGAACTTCCACGTTGTGTGAACATAAACTACAATCAATACTCTCTTCTACAGAGCTGGACAAAATTGAAGAGGTGTCAGAAATTTCACTTTGATTCACACAAGCACTAGACGAATCATTAGCTTTTCCAGTTACCCCACTTTGATCATGCGCTTCTGTTTTCTTTTCCACCTCCTCTGTTTTATTTTCAGTCTTTTCTTCTGCAGAAGTTTCAGAGCCCATTGAATCTATAACATAATTTGCTTCATTTTTAACTGCTGTGATTTCAGCATCTGCAGATACTGAACAAACCAACTCAACATTCCCAGACTCAGTCTTTGTTGCAACCTCTGTTATCTCCTTTGTTTCTCCAGAAGAAGGAGAACAGGCTCCTGCTAAATCAGCACAACTTAGCTGTTGGGATGTTTCCTCAACTTTTTCCTGCTCAAGGGTTTCAGACTTTTTTTCATTCACCTCTTCAGGGCCAGAAAGACATTTTGTATTACTTTGGGATGCTGTTACTGTTGCTGCTGTTCCTTCTGTCTGTCCCAATCGTCTTGTACTACGCCTTACTTCTTTAGGCTGCTCTGTTTTCAAGGGTGCAGCAACATCTGTTTCTTTAGCTGGACTTCTCTCTTGTTTCTGTCCCGTTTTTGGAGAAGATCCACTTTTTACAGATGATTTCTTGCTATTAACAAAAGGTGCAACGTTCGAACGCTTGGCTAGCGTGCTCTGTCGCAAACTCCGTACTGGTTCTAGGAAGGGAAAAAGAAAATGTCTTAGCTATACTTCATCCTTCTCTTTGCAAATACAAGACTTACCTAGAATAGAATACCTGGTTTAGCCCGATTTAGCTTACTGGACACAAAGAGAACTTAAAACTTAGTTGTTTAATCAACTTAAAAAAACCCAAACCAAAATCACAAAGAAACCAAAACAACCAAACATACCACACCCACCAAAGAACCCCAACCCAGCTGTTCACTTTAAAAAGTTATAAATTACTTGCATTTCAATTTTACACTGCCACAGTACAGATGTAAAATACCACTATTCTAATGGGTATGAAAGTTCTGAATAGTATATGTAAAACAGAACTAATGATAAAAAGACAATTAAAACCCACTCTACTTTTCTACTACTGAACTTTTTCTACCTCAAATAAAAGTTGCACAAGTTATATTGTGATTAGGTGTATAGCTGTGCAGTAACAAAGTTTTTAGAGAACACAATACATGAATCTGAGATGCAGTCATATTCGCACTTGATGACATCTCTTACATTTTCTGAACAAGAAATTATTCCAGTGCCTTTTTAAAAGTCATATTCACCAGCTTTATACCACAGACTCTTATTTAAATTCTGACTTCCCTATTAAGTAATTTTATCTTTTCAACTTATGCTACTCTATAGCAGGAGAAAGCAGAGCTATCAATAACTCCACCAATTCAACAAGTTATAATTAATTAGCTACTACACAGAATTTAAATATTTTATTAAAATACTTATTATGCATATTGAGATATTTTAATGGAAGACTTTGACGGCAATTACTATAACCTAATTTAAAACAAAAAGAAAATATACAAATAAAAATAAATAGAATTAAAATTTTAATTGGAAATAAAGAAACATGCTAACCTAATATTCCAATGCTGTTTGCAAATACAACATGCTACCACAATGCTAATCTGATGTAGGTAAAAGGATCAAAAAAGAGTTTAAGGACCATAGGCCATAAGGAAGACACCAAATATTTATCAAAGAAGAATTCAAATTAAGTAGTACTCTGTGGATGCTGATTTCTACCTGTAGCGTATAAACACCCAGAATTGTCTGTACTTGAATTCACACAACCAAATAGTAAAGCTTTAAGTTTATAAATGTCGGGGGGTGGGGGTGGAATTATAAAAATTAAATTGACTTATGTTTGTTTGCGTATTTGAATCTATTGAATAATCACCTTGTGCCATTAAACGTGGTGATTTTCTTGGTGATGTGAGCAATGTTTCTTCACAACGGCTCCTCAAATTCCTGTTAGGTAAAACAAGCTCATCGTCATCAATGGTGTCGTTACCACTTTCTTTAACTCCTTCTTCATCCATAATATCATCAAGACCAATAACTGCAAAAAAACAAAGAAACAAAAAAGAGTCTAACACTTAAAATGATCAAAAAATGCTGCAGCTGTAATGATGAGAAAAAAGGGGGAAGAGACAAGGAAAAATAAATAAATTTGCCATCTAAAAACAAACAAAAAGGGGGAAAAAATAAAGGCAAAAATAAAAAAGATTCCCACGTGAGTTAGTTTCAGTGTAGAAGCAGCTATCACCCACAGCTTAAAATTTCTGTAGATAGTCCTTATAGCTTTTTGGTGGACTCACATTTTTATTGCTTTTTAGCCACAGGAAGGTCCCCAGTCTTAAGAGGATCAGCTGTCCCTCACTGTCCCTTCCCACCTAAGAAAAAGTGAAGAAAGGTAAACAGCAGAAAGAGCTGATCCAGAAGTTTATAATCACAGTTTTCTCACAGGATAAAATTTTAAATCTACAAAGTCCCACCCACATCACATATCTGCATCTGCAGCCCCTTTCTGGAAGAGCACTGAGTGCAGCATGCACTAGTCTCCCAAGAGAGTCAGAGAACGTTGTTGAATTCCTATCCTCCACTAACCTGAGAAGGATCCCAGAGGTTGCTCCTGAAAATAGGTTTCCTAAGAGGCAGTCAGGCCACTGTACCAGCCATTCTCCTCACTTTCTAAGTTTGGTTCTGCAATGGTAGCCTCTCCTATCCCAAGATCCTATGTGTGATTAATGAATCCTGGTCCCTGTGGGATGCGAAATTTGTGAGATCAAGCCAAATACCCAAGTGATTTTACAGAACACGTAGGAGGGTCTAACAAATACAACACACACTCCAAACAACCAAGTATGCCTATTTTTCACTATTCAGAGACCTAACTAGATGCATTTCTAAGATAAACTCACATGACAGAAAATATGATATCTGAAAATTTGTAACAATTGCTTGCTTAAAACTGATATAAATTAGTAAATTTATCTTAGAAATCAAAATAAGAAGTTCATAGAAATTAAAAATTGTTAGAATTTTTAGACTGTCTCAGAAACCTCTGTCAATTCCTGCTCCTTTTCAATTCTGATGATACTGCAACTTAAAAGAATAACACCTTTGTGAAAACACTATAATGATGAGCATACTTTTAAAATAACAACAATTAGAAGTTGTAAAACACTGCTAAAGCCAGTGCTGGAAATTGTAAAACACTGCTCAAGTGATATATAATCAAGTCTATCAAGGCTGCAATTCAATCCACAATCACCTGTCATGAACACTTAAAACCTAACCAAACATCTGTTAATTTTAAAGTTCAAATATTAGAAATATTTTAAATAGCCTCTTAAAGAAGGCTGACCTCGGCACCAGGTAATCGACACTCTGGACCTCTGCAATTAGATGGACCTCTGTAATTAGTTATGGCGTTGTATACATCAGTTTTCAGGAAAAGTGTGTTTCTGGAAATTACTGGCAGCTTTTGCTTTCCAACCCACAGAGCCACCTCTGTGTGTACATATATACACAAATATCACAAAACCTGCAGAGGACTGATAATCCTGGTCTTACTCCACTCATCCAAATGTTCCTTAATCACTTATTTGCTCTAAGCTACATAATGGGAAAAAAGACACACTGGCAAAAAGATGACTTTGTAATTATCCTGTTGACTTTATTTTCCCCTAAATATCGAATACTGGCCACTGTCAAAGATAGAAAAACTGAATGAGTTGGACCCTCACCCTAACCCTAGCTGCCCATTCTTGTCTTCTCAAAGATGACGTCCACCCAATACCTTCACAAATTGCTATTAGCTTTCTCATTAAAGTGGTCCTACAAAATATAGAACTGGTATTTGGGAACAGACTCTGACAACGGAGTCCCCTTTCAGATCTTCTTCTGTTTCTTCAGCGTAGAACTAAACTACTAAGCTACTGAAGACAACGTGACAAAAAATACTCAGACAACTGAAACAGCGCTGTAGCAGATTTCAGAAGTGCCGTTAAAGCCTCGGGTTTGACAATGTTCTTGCTCAAGTTACTGAATTTAGACACCCTTCTTTATTAATAACAAAAGGGATACAATTCAGTCTACTATTGACAGACAGTTTAAAATATTAGAATTAAAGTATTTGCATACTTACAAGACTCTGTGCTGTAGCTTTAATTTAACAGAAGATTGTGAAGCACAGAATCTTGCTAATTTCAAACCACCTGATCTATAACTCGGCTAGTACAGCCCCATGAGGCCCCTGGATGAGGAGTATTCGACACAGACCCTGCTGGGAAGAGAAAAAGTGACAGAGAGTAGTAACAGATACTGTAGAGACTAGGAAATTAAATTATGAAAGAGAATTGAATGCAGAGAAAAAGCATCGGGAAAAGTAAATCAACAAAAGCCAAACCAGACAGAGTTATAAAGAAAGAGATACAGGTGATCTTAGTAATAAATATTTAAAGATCATCTCAGTAATAAATAAAGAAATTAAGACAGAAGAATAAAAGATAGAAGGAAAAAATAAAGAAAAAACTCATATCTGAACACAAAAAGTTGTACACCAGTGTACAACTGAACAAGCTGCAAATAGGGAAAATATAAATCATGTTCAACATATTCTTACTGGAAGAGGCACCACTGGCCTTCAACTTAGTATTTTGTGTCTCTCCACTACTTGTCAAGTATTTAAATTTCCAAACTACTGTGCTGTAGTACTGACTCATTTTCATATATGTTAACAATAACAGCATAACATATAATAAAAACAGTTAAATTGCAAATTTAAAGTAAAATTTTCCATGTGTTAAAACAAAAGCGTGACCATTTTTTAATTCTTCAGCAATATAAAATTGAGGAAAACAAGCCGTACTTGATGAGGATGGAAGGAGAAGAAAATAGTCCTAAAAAATCATCAAAATCTTTGAAATTTGGAAATCTTTTTTTTTTGTTAACATAAGTCTTCCTATTATTATCTTCAGCCAAAATTAGACAGAAATATTCAGGTCTTTGACACACTGGTCAAGGTAAATCTCAAGTGCAGAAATAAGTTTCTTTTCTGTAGATGTTAGCCCTGATTTAGTTTTGCTTAGCTAACCACACAGAACTCCACTGTTGCTGCTAATGCTACATCCACACGAATCACGCTAACAGCAGAACTGAGCAAGCCCATGGCAGATTCCATATTTTAATTCTGCAAGCATCACAAATTCAATCGAAATGGCTGAATGTTTTAAAATTTCTACTATGTAATATGCGGATGATAACATAAAAACCTACTATTATGCTTCAAACGAGAAGAACAGTAACAGTCTAAAGCAGTAGCTAAAACATGCCAAGGTAAGCCTTAAGAAGAGCTAATAAACTCTAGTATAGCAATGAAGCATATCTTGATACTGAAAAAAATCAAGTCTCAGGACTGTAACTAAACATAGTCTATTTTATATGAAACCTTTTTTCCTATTGATAATTGTGATGCATATGTTCAAGAAACAGAATTATAAATGTTCTTTGTTAGAAGAAAATATTTTTTCAAGAGAAATCAGGTCACTGATAATATAACTTAAGAAAGCACCAAATTCCAACTGTTTTACAAAAGTTTGCCTTTAAGCCTGTAACCTGCTTAACTGAGAATTTGTCTGCAAGTATCTTGTACTGACTGTCCAGTGCAAGAAAAAAAACCACAGTAAGCATCATGTGAAATACTGAACATATACTCCCATTCTCCATTTATCTCAAAATTGTAAAGAGGGATTTTTCCCAGCCTTTAGAATAATAACATGAAAATCAATTTGCATTAATAAACTTAATACAGCATGTATCATGGCAGAGCATGAATCTCCATTTAAACAAAAAGATAGAGTTACATCACAGAGCTACTGATTTATGGTTCTCTAGCCACAGGAGCCTGCTACTTTGGAAATGAAGAGTAGTAAAGTACCAATTTCAACAAAGTAAAAATACAGCATCAAACCAAGTACTTTAAATGAAATTGTTTTATTAAGATGAGAACCTTTAGATGAGCTCTGTGATTTGTAAATACATAAACTGCCTTGCAAATCCTATTACAGATCCAACCTCTCTCCATCCATAAAACTCTATAAAACTGATCCAAAGGAATAAATAACAAAAGTCTTCAGAAGAACGTAAAATGGGGGAAACTGGTAGTTTGTTATCTACAAACAGAAAAGTGTGTAAAATCAACATTCTCCAGGTTCTCCACATAATATCAATATAGTAAATTTAAGTTTTATAAAGGAAAGTTACTACCTTGGTCACAAGACACTGTGCAACTGTTCACACAGACAGTTTGGAGGAAGGAAGACATCAAGAGGCAAGAAAACAGAGAAACCACTGTAGACCCAATTTTGAGTAGCAGTCTGAAGGTTACATTCAAAGTTACTTCATATGCAGGAGGAAAAATACATGTACATTTGGCTTGAGTGGAAGGAAGCTGAAATGGCTAACACAGCCAGACAGGACACTAGCTAAAGAAAAGTATTTGTAGTCAGAAAAATTGGTTTGGCTCCAAAGATTCAGTAGTTGATCATGATTGCAGCAGAAGTAATGCTGCTTTCAACAGTACTCACAAAACACTGGGGAACAAAACCTGAGGGAAACATTTTCCCAGCAGCAACCCACAGGGACAGAAAAAAAAAGGCAATTAAAAAGATGTTCCTAACAGTCTTCGTATACACCAGGGTAGGGTCAGTCATCTTCATTACTTATGAGAAACACCTGATTTAATAAATATCCCCATAAACTAACTGGTTAAAAGTTTGCTTTTATTATGAAATCCAGAAATGTCTCCAGATGATAGGCAATTCAAATTCCATTCCCTCTATTACACGTATAATAAATCAAACTGTCCCAGTAAATGACATACTGAAAAGCTATAGAATTCACGGTATCTGAGAAATACGAACTTAGTATGAATGCTGGCTATTTAGTTCACTGGCATGTGACCAGTCTAACTTACTATGCTCGCAAGCTTATAAAATTAGTGGATAAGCTTCTAGCAGGTCTTCCATCAATAACAGAAAACCTGTAACTAGGGTAACATCCAAAGTTGAAAAAAGGTGTTGTTCTCAAGAGTTAAGTCTAGAAGGTGACATAACAATTTCCACTTCTGATCAAGGAATTGTTTAGAAGGGATGGGGGGGTGGGGGAAGCTGTTCTACATAATCTGCCCTCCTGTGTTAGGTCCTCAGTTCTTGAAAGAGCAGCCCTCTGACTACACTGATGAACAGAAGCATGGAGACATCTAAAGCATGATATGGGTCACTTCTGGTTGTTACGAGAACTTGGGTTTCATTTAACTCTCAAAAGCTTAATTTTGTCAAATTCTGTCCTTTAACTGGAAAGAGAGCAGCTATATCAACTTCCACTGTAGACACTAGGTCTTTCTGCTAATACCTACTTCAGGACAGTAAATGACCTCCATTACTGCTAAGCTCCTATGAGCTGCAGTAAGTAATAAGATCTGTGGATAGCTTATGCCTTGATTCAGTTGAAGTAACAGACAACTTGCTAACTGTGCTATAAGAGGAGCAACCTGCTCAGTCTAACTCCACAAACCAGCAACCCAACCATATCTGTAGTTTAGCAGTCATTCTTCACGTACACATCCTAAAATGATTTCAGCATAACATCTGTTAATTTGACCCATACCCTCTGCAGATTGTGAGAGGGTCATAAAGAGTTACTTCTATCTCTGCTCAAATACATTATCAGGATCATCTGCAAAGAATCTTCGTGTCTTCTCCAAAAATGTAACTGTTTAATCAAAGCTGAACAAGACAACTCCATTCTGTTACTCAGGGGCAATTATAGAGCAAGCTCAGAGAGTATAAGACCAAAGTAATCTATGTGAAGAAACCACTTAGATCCAGCTCAAACTGGATTCAGGCCAAGACATGAACACGAGACTGCTTTACTGTCCTGATATAGTTGTTGTTCTTATCAATACAATAGACATCCATTCTCATCAGTGCTGCTGACCATGAGATACTCAGTGTAAGAGAGACATGGACCTGTTAGAGCAGGTCCAGAGGACAGCCACAAAAACGATCAGAGGGCTGGAACACCTCTGTTATGAAGAAAGGCTGAGAAAGTCAGGGTTGTTCACCCTGGAGATGAGAAGGCTCTGCAAAGACATTATTGCAGCCTTTCAGTACTTGAAGGTGACTATAAGAAGGATGGAAACAGTCTTTTTAGCAAGGCGTGCTGCAACAGGACAACAGGTAATAGCTTTAAACTAAAAGAAAGTAGATTTACACTGGATATAAGGAAGGAATTTTTTACAATGAGGGTGGTGAAACACTGGAACAGGTTGCCCACAGAGAGGTTAGATGCCCCGTCCCTAGAAACTGTCAAGATTAGGTTAGATGGGGCTCTGAACAACCAGACCAAGTTAAAGATGTCCCTGATCATTGCAGAGCGGCTGGACTAGATGGTCTTTAAAGCTCCCTTCCAACACAAACCATTCTATGATTCTACATTACCATCTTTCTCAAGAAGAGCATTTAAAATTCAACTTAAAGAACTTGCATTTTCTGGGTAGATGCCTCTAACAAGCAGTGACTGGAAATCAAACTTCAACTCACAAAAATCTATGTGTTTCTGTTGTATAGACAAGTATTTGTATTGTTTAAAGGACATAAAACCAATTGCTACCAATATTCATCACACACAGTCAGACAATCGGTAACTCACCATAAAAAGAGCTTAGTATTAACAAAAAGCTTAGTTTGTCCTGAATGATATGTGATATAAACACTAAAGCTGAGGAACAGATGCAACGCTGATGAGTAATAACGCTGGTTTAGGCCTGTAAATAACACCGGACAACAACTAATGTCAATGCAGCAATAAGAAAAAGAGCAGAAAACAAACCCATAATCAAAATCAATTTAAACATTAGACAAAAAAACCCTATCTCTGAAGTAAAGCAATGAAAATGTTGTCACAGTCCTGAAAAGTCTGGTATGTGGATAAGCGAGCCTGAAACAAGCCTTTCTCAAAGCTTCTGTCACTCACATATACTTATGTAAACGTACGAAATTGCATATTCAGAACACCATACAAGTTCTTTGGATTGAAGACATGTAAAGATGGTACCTTGTTTCATGCATAGGTTTACAAATACTCTTGAACTCTGCTCAAACCAGGCTTTCAAAGAAGTTTTAGTGAGCCATGCCTTCTACTTCTCCATTTTATCTATGAGACCTAATACCATTTTAGCCAAATCACCTCCTCAGTACAATTATTTTCACCTTTACCTCTTCAGCTTGCTCACAGCAATCAAATAAGCTGTAGCACGGAATCTCCACTGCTTTAAAAACAGGACAGAACGGAGTCCATTCCAGTTATTCATGGAGCAGCAAGCATGATAAATCTGTCCTTTGCTGGCCCTCTCATCTAATTTCCATGAGCATTTTACTCCTTCCATGATCTAGGTATGGGTTATGCAAAATACTGTTCAAAGGTCTAAAATAAATTGTGGTAAATAAATCTTTGCTTCTGGAAAAAAATTAACTCTTTTCTTCAAGAACGAAATCAAGAGTGCAAGAAACACCTCTATCTACCATTTCAGTATTTCCTAGGTCTTGCCCTGCTTAACATAAATAGGTAACAACAAATATACCTAAAACCTAGTAAAACCTTACTGAAAACACATTTTTCTAGATATGCTTCTAACCCTATTGAAAGGGCAAAACCAACTCTTCTGTTACCATACTGCTTAATGCACTACAGAATATATTCACAGTGAGATCCTACACAGAGTGGGGGGAAAAAGGCACTGGAAGGATCAGCACACAGCAAACCATCTTTCTGTATGACACACCAATGGTGTTGTAGCTCTAGGGATGCAAGGGAAGTTCTGTGCAGAGAATTAGGCTTTTTTTTTAATAGACAAATTGATGTTAGTGTAGAGATGAGCTTTCACACATACTGTCTGAAAAAAAAAAAACCCAGCCTTTGTATGGGTAATTCTTACCTATAATCTTGCATGACTGCATTCTTACCAGTGGACTATGTCATAAACTGTGTTAGATGACCAACAGTCGCAGACAAATCAAATAACTCATGAGCTATATGAACACTCAAGGAAGAAAGAAAAGCAAAGAAACTTTGTTTGAAATTGATCATTGTTATTCTCCACTAAAAAACTATGAATACATACTGCAGTCCTGCCATCTCAGAATAAGGACAGCTCTTATTATCAAGACCTACAAAGAACAGAAAGAACATCTCGTGTCCTTTTGATACATTAATGCCAAATTGCATCTTTTGATTTACTTACTGAAATGCAGCTCTGCCCTTGCTTTCAGATTTAAAATCAAAACATTAAATTCATGAACTCAGCATAAATCAAATCAGCTCTGACTCCCTTAGACTGCAGACATCTTGAAATAGTAGCCCACAAGTTAATGTGTTATCTCACTTATTTTAATGACCTTTAAAATTAATTATGATTATTTAAGTATCAATAGCAATAATTATTGCACTGCTGATCACTTTTAGGAGAAATATGTGCCAAAAAGACCCCAAAAGTCTCCCTGTAACTTCCAAAATATCCAGCTGTAGCCAATGAGTTAATTCACAAATTTTAAATGCAGCATAGCTTTACCAGAAGATGCACAGGATGCAGTATGAAACAATAATCTGCATCACTGTTTTACTGGAAGGAAACAAAAAAAATTTTGAAAGGATGATTTTGGTTTTACTTGTGCACATTGTATAGTTTTATGCACATTAAGAGTGATAAAATTTTGGTTGGTGGGCTACAGACAAAAACATATAAGGATAGCGACTGTAGCAAGAACAAACGAAAACGTTAAGGATGGCCTCAAAAAACATTCCACTGAAGTAGTAAAAAGATCAAATGTCTTGCTTTGGCTTTGTAGTTCATGTTTTCATTGCCTCAGTCAATATCATCTTTGATTTAGTTTTCCATATTGTACTATCACTTAATTTAGTGAATGTGATAATTTAGTCTGTTAGTAGAAACAAAATACATACCAGGAAATTATCAAGATTTTCAGAAATAGTTCATAAAAGTTACTAGAAAAAAATTAAATGTTGATATAATCAAAGTTCTGCAGTAATCTATAAAAATTCAGTAATGAACCTAAAAAATTTTTTTAAAAATGCCAATTAAAAAAAATATTAAGCAGAGAGTATATTTTTGTCTTGTACACCAAATTCAGTATAACCATTCCAACTATTCATCTATATAAGTAATTTCAGGGAATGGATGATTTTTTTTTTAATCTTCCAAAACTACTCCACAACTCCTAAGATTATTTTTATTTAAAAATTGCTCTAAATTGTTTCCAGATCAGATGCTTCCAAACAGTAAAAAAGAATCATATCTTTCCAGGGTTTTGTTTGAAGTCAACCAAAGCAGAACACGCAGCATATGGTATCAACTCAATACTAGAAGGCCTAGTACTAAGAGAATAACCTTGAGGTTAGAGCAGTAGTTCGCACAACTCTCACACCCTTATTGCTAATCCAGCATTACTACTTTTTTGAAGACAACTAGCAACTTCACTGATCACACATAGTACTTACACTAAATAAATCATGACTTTAATTGGGAATAATTTACATGTACTCAAAACAAAGTCTGAATTACTTCTGATCCAGATTAGGAACCTTCCTCTATTGTTACATGACAAAAAGAACTGCACATAGTTTACATGCCAAGCACGTAAGCAGCGCAACAAAAAGGGCAGGAAGGAGATAGAAATCCCAAATTATTATTTCTACATTACAAAAAAGGGTTGGTACTAGAGTATAACTGTATTTTAAATTGTCATCTTAAAAAAATCGTAAGATTTACCTGTTGAACAAGGCATCTGGAAATTGGGATCATTCCTATCCAAAACAGGCAAACAGAACTGGGCACTTGCAGATCCTAGCATAGGATCCTTATCGCTGAGCATGTTCTTCAGCGAATCCTCTAAGACATTTTGACTTGCACTAAAATCCTCACAGACTTCATTCTCCAGGTTGGATCCTAGAAATAGGGCATCATCTAAGTGTTCAGTAGGAATTAAATGATTAAATGTATCAACTATATCCATGAAGACTCCTGTGTCTTTCAGCCCTATAGAAAGACAAGAAAAATACCATAAGAAAAATAAGCTACAAATTGTAAAACACCTAAGAAACCAGCAAATTCTTTTGGCTGTTGTGATTTATAAAGAATGCTTAAGGTATTTTAGAATTGTAACAAAAAAAAAAAAAAAATCTGCTTATGGCTTAGTACAGCCCACTGCATATCTACAAATTAGATTTTATTACTATCATTATTTATTTTGTTATTATTTTTAAAAGAAATCCCATGCTAAGTTAATATAAACTCTGCTATCAGCAGAGTGCTGCCATTCTTCAGAGTGTGTATGACATGGGTAACTAAAACACCTCCTTTCTGAAATTTGTTTAAACCTTACCCAACCCAAGGGGGTGGGACACCAGAGGGAAGGAGAAATCAAGGACAAGTGAACTTGGTTAGCAGCACTGTGAGCGCACGTATTTCTTCACCTTTGAATGTAAAAATGTGAGGTCAGCTTTCACTAACCTCGATGGAGCAGAGAAGGCTCACAAGCCTGTCATCCTAGGCCCAAACCAGAGAAGGATTCTTCTGTTCATAGAGGAACTACCAAGTACTTCATAGCAAGTAGTTTTAAACAGCAAGGCCTTATCTCTACTATTTTTCATCTATCATTAACTTCAGTAAAGTTACAGAAATTCTGTATGAAAACCTGACCTCAATCAAGTATATGGGAATTCTGAGCTGACTTCAAAAGGGCCAGGAGCCTTTTAGAGACTTCCATTTTGAAAAAGTTTATGTAGAACTCAAGCAACTGTGTTCAGAGATGGCACCTCCATTTTGCAAGAAGGGACTCCTTATTTTCTAGATCAATTCTTCACAATAAAACAGAAAGGCAACTATTGCAGCACAGATTCAACTAGTAAGAATGTGTAACTACACAACAGAATGGAAAAAAGGTCAGCAAAATGTTCCTTCAGAAGTTCAGCCTTATATATACTTAGAGTAGAGTGAGATGATTACAATAAATATGGTCACGGAGGCAAGGAAAAGGGAGTAGTGCGGTATCTGCCTGCCTTAATTTGGCACATACAAAGCTGTTCAAGCTTTTGGAAACTACAAAAAGGACATACACTTTCTTCTATCCCTTCCTTCATCATCCTCCTCCCACATACTTGATCGGTTTTTTTTTTTTTGAATGGATGCATTAATTTAAGGACATGGAAAAGTGAGGGTTTGTAATGCTTGAATTATTTTCTAGATCACTACTCCAGCAATCTGCCACTAAGTAAATCCAGTACCCACTCATTCTTCCTTATACACATTAATGGGACATTTCCGTTTCAGCAATCAACATAGAAAATCCTGGACGTACACATTAAGAGCTCTGCTACAATTTCAACCCTACTTATGCAATTTATTTCATCTCACAAATTTACAAAAACTACAGGTAAGCATGAAAAATGTTTCATTTTGGGGTTTTTAGTTTGGGGTTTTGGTTTTTTTGTTTTTTTTTTTAATTACAGTCTTTCTTCTTTCATAGGGCAGCTCAGAACACCACAATGGTCAGGTATCACACTTTGCAGAGCATGGTGCCTTTACAGTATCTACACACTAACCATGACAAAACAGCCTAATACACAACTTCCTACTGACCAAACAGCCAGCAAGAAGGAAAGTCAAGCCAAATCAGGTGCATTTAGTAAACAGGTCTTAAAGCAACAAGTAAGTTATAATTTGAAAGCTCCCTCACCAAAAAATGGGCTATGTTTATCAAGCAATGAAAAACATATATGCATATACATATTTGCCATGCCAACTAGCGCCTATAGCAGTCCACACTCTTTTCGCAGATGTCAAAACAATTTCCAAATCAGGCAATGAATAAAGCAGCAAACTAACAGAGGAAGTGCTATGCTGCATGGTATAATCTATGTTTATTAGGCCACGAAGTTACATCAATCTGATACTATACAGGATAAACTGCAAGAGCTGCAGTGGCTCAAAGTAAGCAAATAATTATAAACACCCCAACCCAGTACTTTAAAACTCCTTCCTGTAATGAGAGGTTTTTTCACATGAGCACAAGAGTAACAGACACGGGATAAAACAATGGCGACCTGACACTAACAAGTGCCAATGACACTGCAATAGAACAACCATGAATTACTCTAAGAAACCTTTTGTACCCAAAATTAAAGAGTGGCAAGGGCTTTGAAATCATTTACAATAATATATCTCATTTTTTTTCTAGATAGGAGGGGAACATTTATAAACTTGTTACTCAAACATTGCTGTTACCAAAGCAGTGCTGACCACTTCATTAAGAGCATTAAGTAACAAAATACAAGCAGAATGTTAGCTCTTGTTACAAGAATCGCTGCTGACAAATTAACCTCTGTCTTCAGCAATGTGATGAAAAAGATTACTCATAGTTTTGCAAGACTACCACCCAGCCAACCAAAGCATTAAAAGAAGCACAAAACAACCAGCAAAGCAACTACAGATGCAATGGCCACAGCCACCTTCGCCAACATCTAACTAGCTATTAAAGAAAATTCAAGAAGAATTTTATTGAAAGCTTGGAGCATGAGTCTATGATCAAGTATAAGTTCCATCTAAATATTGCATCAAAAAGTCATTGTAAGGATATAAACAAAGTGGTTTTGTGTCAAAATCCTACCATCAAAAAATCCAAGTTTAAAGAACCTGTTCTACAATTTTTATAATAGAGAAATCACTGTTCAATTATTTGTGTAACTTGTGCAGTGGCAAGTTTAGAAAATTATTTCTAGCGTTACTAGATTAACTATAACAGGAAGTGTAGAATCTGCAGGACTGACAATGAAAGATACACTTCTTCCTAGACAGCTGGGTTAGAAACAGTTGCTACCAAAAAAGAATTCTTCCCTTATACAATACCTAAAAGTGCATGAAATTTGAACAGTTTATTTTGCCTTTGAAACACGTCAACCACCAGGCAAAATAGACAGAGGTATAGGTAAAAAACACACTTAAGTTCTTCATGGTGACTTATTTCCAAAGACAACTCTTAAGAGCTCAGAGGAGGAATGTATTGTTCCCCTGGAACACAGCTATGTCCTCCCTTTGAACCCTAAAGGCCAATGGCTTGGATCACTCACAGCAAAAATGCACATACCAAGTGTACTCTCACAGTGCAATAATTCAAAAGTGTTTTCCCACTGGGTAGTTAATCAGAAGCAACAAAACATGAAAAGTCTCCTGTATGGAGATCCAGTGAGGAGTGTTCACAAATAAGACAAAGGAGCATATGACAGAGGAGGAAGCCCCAGCCAGGTTCAGTCTGGACAGACATGAAACCTCTCCCACCCACTGGCTCCTGCAGCATCAAGACTCATACCAAGACTGCTACAGTATACAGCACAGCAAGACATGAGTGTGGGTGAAATGAGATCTGACCAGCAAGAAAAGCTAAAGGTATAGATAGCATTCTGCTTAATTCTTTAAATAAAATACATTCCTCTTACACTCTTGAGACTGATTTGTTTCAATCAGCCCCCACGCTGCAACAATAGGTACTCACAGAAGTAACGCACCAACCAAAAATCTTTCCTCATTAAGTGATCCATCACTTAAAAAAAACCCATTAAAGAGAAAAAATGTCAGTTAAACATGGCTTCCAGAATTTCTCCCAAGTTTAAAAAAAAACCTCTTCATGCTCTCAACACAGTTTTCTTTTCCACTCTAAGTCTTCCAGCTTAAAAAACTAATTTCTTCAGTTGTTGAACAAATTTAATTAAGTTAGGTAGGTCATAATATTGCCTCAAATCCCAACAAATACTGGTATGAAATAAAATTCTGTAGGATTTGGTATGGCAGATTTTTATCTTGTCCCCATTTACTACTTTTTCATTACATCTCTAGCAGCTCTAAATGACTTTCCAAAACTAAAATAGCCAGAATGATCACTTCCTAAGGAAAGAAACTGAAATCTCAAACAAGCATGTCCTTTCAAACTGATCTTAGATGAGAAGGAAGACTAGTGTCTGGACAAGAGGTACTGCACATCTCTAAGTTGTTTAGTTTGTCTGTGAAAGAGGCTAAAAATGACTTCAGTTCCTGTTGTTTTAATTTATCGGAACAGAGCAAAACAGTTTAGTGGAGGCATCCAACTGCATCAGTGTGTCTCTACCATCTTACTTAAAATCCACCTCAAGCAGAGGAGATCACAAATTGCATATGCCACTAGAAATCGTGTTTCTTTGCTGCTGTACAGGCCAAGCATACTCTCTTTGACCCTTAAACACAAGGTACGTGCAAACGTTTAATTTTCCAACTATGTATTTGGATGTTAATTAGGTATACTTGTTTTTACATTTTATTCTTTTCCTTTACATATGTTTTATTCAGTTATAACTACTAGTTAGAACCACTGTTAGAACTAGTAGTTCTAACAGTATTTATCTACACCATGTATTTCACTAAACAAAAGTTAGGTTTCACACTTACAAATAACATTCACTCTAATTACTCTCTCTTCTCCCCTCTCTGCCCAGGGGTTGACTTTTATATATTAGTTTATATTTTAAGCTTAAGGACATACAATAGAAGTTCCTGTATGTTTAATGATTGTCCATTTTAAAGAAATCTGGTTTATGAACGTCCTCAGAAGTTGAACTTCAAAAAATAAAATATTTCTACAAATAAATTTATCCAAAAAAAAAAAAAAAGCCTAAATTGGGGACAGTGGGGGAATACATCTGAAGGAACCTAACCAAAGAAAGGAAAAAAGCTCACACTGCTTAATTAGGGTACTCAAAATCCTAGATGTTGAAGATCCTATCTACTTTATTGACCTATCTAAATCAGTGAGTCTGAAGCTGCTGAAGGCAGCATAGTAACATTTCTCCTACTTCATTTATGTATCTTTCTGAATAGTGTCTGTGGCTTCCAATCCTCTGAATTTGTCTAGTGTTTTTAAATAAAACTTTTGTAAACCTAGTTACTGACTGGACTATGTTGGAAGCATTGCAACACTCAAAATATAAAGACTTGGTCTCTTGTCCTATAATCACCTTCCTTCAGCTTAGAAATGACTAGACACAACAATAGTAACAGACTCCATTAAAAAAAAAATGAATATTATATTTATTTCTGCAAGCACCAATAATAAATGCTGGTCAGAAAAGCATATAAAGGAAACAGAGCTATTTCGATGAATAGCACCTTAAATGTCAAAACAAATGGGAAATCTGACAGCACTGTCACAGAGGAATCAAATAACAGGTAACGACAACTGACAAACTTTTCAGCAAAACAAGGAAACTGCACCTTAATTGACAAGATAGCTAACAACACAGGCAGTCAAAAAACAAAAAAACCCTTTCCTGAGTCTTGGTAAATACTGGATGTAAAAGGAGCACTGACGGTATCAAATGTGTCACTTGGTTCACCAGAGCTGTGATGTTGGACCATCCCAATGTGCTCACTGGTACCTTGACAGTTACAACTCACCAGCTGATGTTGCTTCAAAGTGCTGACTGAGCATAGGCAAGTTTTACTACCATCCTCCCCTTTCCTTGTATACAAAACTTTAAGGTCACAAGCACCTATCTGAAAATTCATGCTAAGTTGCCACATGTCCACGTTTTAAGCACAAGAAGTTGCATTCATTCTTACAATGTTTATGGATACCACAGCCCCAAAAGCCAGAACCAAGACCCGGGTCCTCTGTAGTATTAGACTTTGAACAACAGAGCTCATAGTCTAAACACGTCATGGGATAAAAGAAGAAATCAATACCAGACAGTGCATCAGTGACAGAGTTAGTAAGAAAACCTCAACTTTACAACTCTCACATCAATGCACCTTTTACTCTGGTTCACACTGGCTCAAATCCCATCACCCAGGCAGCCTTCAAGAATTACTTTAACTGACAAAACATTTTTGACAGGACAAGCAGTTCGATTTTTGAGTATATGAATCATGTTCAGAACCGTTAAAAGGATGCAACACTTGGATGGAATATGGTTTGCTGAACTTTGGCCTTTGAGCATAATCAAATTTGATCCTCCTTGTTCATACATCTCTCATAAAACACAATGCTAACAGCAACACATACTCAACAGGTTTATTTGAAACATCAGTACTGCTGTAAAGGAGGCGGCCCAGGTACACTGACAAAGCTGTACACCAGAAACACCAACCCATAAGTATCCACATGCCATATTCTGTTCCCTTATTTAAATCCCCTTTTATTATTTATTATTTTAAGCCCTTATTTAAAATAAAAGATCCAGCTTCTAGCGGTACTAAAACCAAAGCCTTGCCACAGTTCAAAGAACAAGAAATGTAGCTGTGAGCACTTCATTCATTCTTAACCAGCTCTTCTATAGTATTTTTGTGTTTCCCTCACCCTAAAGTCTTCCAGCTGAGCCAAATCTTATCACCCTGCTACTTCTATCTCAATAGTCTGACTCATCAAATAATAACCACATCCTAAAATCTACGACATGACGGTGTACATATAGGACCCCTTCATACTTGCTATGATGGTATTTGAAAGAAGGGCCGACAGATCAAGACATTTTCTTTATTAAACCTTCACTATCCAAAAGAATTACATTCACCAGCCAGAACTGTACCTCATTTTAGTGAACAGGAAGAAAAAGTGGATTTCCAACAAGGCTTTAATGAGAAGACAAAGAAATGCAGAAAAAGTATATAGAAGTCTTTTCTTTATCATTCAAGATCAAATTATTATATCACAGAAAATCAACAGTCATCTTTTTAAAAGAGTAATCTCTCATGAAAAAAATACATTTTCCTCACCCTCACTTAACAGGTAGAAGAGGTGCATAGTACTGCACTAGAAGTTCTGTTCAATCACAAAAATGTCTTTATATTGTGAAATCTTTCAAGTGTACTGTTAAGTACACTGTCTTCCTTTGCTAGACTGTCCCATCTTGAACCCCACAAAAATTAGGTATAATCAAAGATTGTACATAATTTTATTAATATCTCCATCACTGCGTATACCTTTAGAATTTGAAAGCTCACTACCAAAAGACATTTCCCTGAAAAAGACAAGGACAGATTATTTTTCTACCACTACTACTATGTTCTTCAACTCTTTTCCATCCTCAAGTTACAAGTACTTTCAGCCTGAACATAGTATAAATGTAAGCCGTTTAACAGGTTGCATCAATCATTTCTCAGTCACCCCAGATAGAATAATTTCATTTATAATACCTTTTGAATTTGTAGAATAATTTCATTTGTAATACCTTTTGAATTTGTCATTATCTCAGAGAAAAAACAGATTAGAATTAGAATTTTTTTTTAAATAGTTACATGCTTAATGGCTAAGCCTCACATTCCACAGAACGACATCATCCATTGTGTAGCTATACTGACACCATTCAGGCGGATGTCACAAGCTGTCCATATTTTTCACTTTTTGCTGCTATATAATGAACACTCATATCCCAATTTAGTGGACTTTGTCATTGCTACTTCATAATATTACCTTTCAAAAATATTCCCTTGCCACAACATAAAAGTTTCTTCAAATAATATTCCTGAGTAATATAATAAAACAATGAAAGTTTATTATTTCCTACAAATAATTTATGTCCCCTTAGTATTTTTAAGACTTTGATTTAACAATATTTAAGTTGACCTTGGAAAATTAATTTTTTAAAAATACAAACTTCCATTAAAATAACAGCTTAAAAAAATTTCATACAGCATACATCAGCTCAGCTCTTTGCACAACATGAGTAGTATTTACTCTATGTGTTACAGCTAAGCCCTCTAAAAAGAGGAGGTCACGGAAGGATGGCCGGTAAGAATTGCAGACTTTTTAGAGATTTTGATTTCTTAGAAACACCTTAACACTGTGTTGAATTACTTCTGTTAACTATACAGAATTAGATCTAGCCAACATGGTTTGAAGTTAGGTACCCTTTCAGCTGCTTGAAATTCCCAAGAGTTTGCAAATGTAAAAAGCACATAAAAACCTCAATAACTGAGGAACAGGCAATGACAGCTGAGAAAAACCTAGGTGCTCAGAATTACAGACTTATATGTATAATCTTTAAAGCTAACTACAAAAATAAAAAGCAGATGCCATTTGGTAAAGCAAAAAGAGAGCTGAGTAGCAGTTTCATTGTGGGCCACAAGCTAAGCATAAAGGCCACTCAAATTAGCCCAAGAAATATAAAATCCAGGTTTTCAAGATCTCCATTACAGCGTGTCCCAAATCATAACAGATAATTTATTAAGCCAAACAAATGATGAATTAGTGGTTCTAAAGAGATGCCATATGTTTAACACCCTTATATTTAATCCTACAGTACTTCCACTGTTTAGCCAAGCTAGAACCATTTTTATAAAAGCAAATGTATGGAAATTACATAATGGATTAACAGCTAGTTAAAAGACAACACCACAATTACAATTTGTATGGTGCAGCTATTGTCATCCCACGTTCCTGTCTTCCATTCACTCACTTCCATGCTTTTTTCTGCAGGGTATTTCTACTAACTCAACCTACACTGCAGAAAGTGCTCTTCTTCCATACCCTCACCTCATGGCTGTAACAGGTCTCCATCGTGCAGACCATATGGAAAGCACACTCACAATCACACGAGCATATAAGATTATTTGCATTCCAGCAGAAAGCAAGAATCGTGGATACACTGCCTCAGAAAGCGCATCTCATTCGAGAATCTGGAAATACCACCAGGCCACCGAATCCCCTGGGTACTGCCAATGATCACATTTCCTCCCTGCACTGCCTACAGCGGGTATTAGACACAAGAGTTAAAGACAGAAATTCTTGATGATGCTAAGTTTGAGAGACGGGAGGAGGAGCCCGCAACAGGTCAGACCAATAGCAGCAAGAAGAGCAGGGTCTAAATTGGTGTTTGTTCCTTAGGTTTGTATGGGGCAAGAAGGCACCAGCGGCTCAAGAGGCGGGAAGGAACAAGCACTGCTAAGAAAGGCCAAGACCAAGTAAACGCGGGGCAGGGAAGGCTGTGCAGGAAAGACAGTAGCAGCGCAGCTCCGGGCTGGGAGTCTGCGACAGGGCCCCGCACGGACACGGAGGGGGCTGACACGGGAGAGGCCGCCGCAGGCAGCGAGGCCGGAGCCAGAGTGCCATGTCAGGAAGCTGGGCAAAGGAGCCTGGGCCCCGGTCGGTCCGGCGCCCACGGGGCGCAGCCTATGCAAGGTCAGCGTCAGTGCCGCGAGCCGCGCCGAGGAGGAGCGGAGAGGCCGGGGCTCCCCTTGGGAGCACTCCCAAGGCCCACGGCCAGACCGCGGGTTGTCTCTGCACAAGGACCGGCAACGGCGCCGCCTACGCGCCCCGCCCGCGCTGGCGGCCCAGCGGCGGAAGCAGGCCGACCCGGCGCGCTGGGCCCCGCCGCCAGGCGAGACAAGGCCAAGACAGGCCGCGGCCCCGTCGCCGCGGCAGGCCTGGCCCAACCTGGCCCAACCCAGCCCTGCCCGGCCGCCCGCTGGTGAACGCGGGGCGAGGCCGCGCAACGCGGACGACCCCTTCACACACACACACACACACACACACACACACACACACACGCACGTTTACTTGCAGCAGCCCGCGGAGCGGCCCGGCAGCGGTAACTCACCCTGCTCCGCCGCCCAGCGCTGCCCCGGCGCCGCGGAGGAAGGACGCGGCGGCCGCGTCGAAGAGAGGGCGGCGCGCGCAGACCCGCGGCCTGTGAGAGCAAGGGTGCGCGCGGGCTCCCCCTTCTCTGGCCCAGGTAGTCAATGCCCGGCCCGGCCTGGCTCGGCTCGGCTCGGCTTGGCTCGCGGTGCCAGCCGCGTGCCCGCTGCCCCGTAGGCGCGCCCTCGCGGCGTCAGGCGAGCGGCGCCGCGCCGAGCCCGGCAGCTCACGTGACGGTGCTGTTTACGGGGGGGTGGGGGGGGTGGGGGGCGTGCCGCTGCGCTGCGCAGGCGCTGGCCCGGGTTGGGCTGGGCTGGGCTGGGTTGGGGACGGGACGGGACGGGACGGGACGGGGCAGGGCAGGGCAGGGCAGGGCAGGCGTTGTAGGGCGGTGCTCAGTGTTTCGTGCCGCCTGCCGCCCCGTGACAGAGCTGCGGTTATGGCCCCCTGCCGCTCCCAGCCCCGAGAAGGTGCTCTAACCGGAACCAGTCTCCGCAGCTCACCGCGGGGCTGTTTCGGGCACCCTCGAGGGTTTTCGGGGCCGAAACAGCGAGAAGCGCCTGATGGCGGCCACGCGGCCGCAAGTGGGTGGCCTGGGCAGTGTGTGTGACAGGCCTCGGCCTGCGGATCGGTGAAGGGTGGCCGGCATGACCTGTGGGTTTTCCTCTTAACGCCACGGTTCAGCGGACAGCGAGGCGCAGGCCGCTGCGCCAGCTGAGGCTGGCCGGCCCGGCACTGGTCTGACGGGGCGTGTGTAATTCTCCGGCCTTTGCCTGCAGCTGCCATCCTCGGTGCGGTGCGTCTTGAACAACCAGTTTGTTGTCAGTCCTTCCTGTGCGCCGGCGGCCTTGGGCAGATTCCTTCCAACTCGCCATGTGCCAAGTTCATCAGTTACTACAGGTTGAACAGGAACCGTCTCCAGAGCCTATCAGTCCCGGGGGGACATGTCTCATGCTGGCTCTCAGCACGCACGTTTTCTCCCTGGCTTTCTCTTTTCCTGGTAACAGTTTCTCCATGTGCACTATAGGTACCCGTGGCACGCATTCACACAAATCTCCACCGAAGGGGCTGTTATGATGTGAGTTTATAACTGAACTTATCATAACCTTCAGTAATGTAGTTTCTGCATAACATTAAGAAAAGGACTTTTTTTTTCTAGTTTGCATTATAGCATGAGTTAAATGCAACTTACATGCTTCCTTCAGCCTAATGGCTGGTATAAAGTGCTATGCTGGGGGTTTATTGCCTATAGGAAGTTTCAAATTGAGTGCACCCCCAAAAGAGAAACGGATTTTGAACATTATTTCTAAAAATCAAATTTAGAGTTACATTCTGAATTATTGTCTATTAACACTGCCTTTACATATTCCTTGTATTCTGTAATGAAATGCAAACATTATGTCAGGTCAAAAAGAACAATAAAAAGATGAAGGTAAAATCGGTTAGTTTGTTTTTTTTTTTTCAATTCTGTTTTGAATCTTTGAGATACGTGTTTTCTAGGGCCTTCTGTGGTGCAATGAAGGCTGAAATACATTAAATACTTTTATTGCTACCAAAACAGTAAGAAAAGAGGCTTTAAATTGAAAGCACAGGGTGGCTGCCGCAAGATAGTGATACCTTTGAAGCAGAGTAGAGCTTTTAACCCACTTGAGATTTTTTTTATCTCTTAAATCACCTTTATGCAAATCACCACAAGTTTTTCTTCCAGTTTTCTTCCTGTGCCTTCCCAGTTTCAGGAATTCGCCAACGTAAGCATCTTTAAAGAAATATTGCCTACTTACGATGCATGGAACTAAGCTACTGGGCTGGTTGCACTAATTTCTTCAAAGGCTTCTTAGGCACAGTCTTTCAACAAGGCACTAAACCTCTGATATATCATCAATATTATCCTAAGAAATTAAATTACTGACAGAAGTGAAATTCAGTTAAACACATTTGCTTCACACACATTTTCCAGCATTCAACCCTTTTGATCTCATTACTTTTGACACAAGCAGCAGGCAAATCACTGCTAGTAATGTGGTCATCTTTCATGGTCCTACTCAGTTCTTTCTTCACACTTTGAAAAGTCTTATAACTCCAGTGACCCATCTCAGTATAATAGTGTTGATATACTTCTCTTTTGCCGTGACCAACGCTGTGCCAGTCTTTTTATAGTCACAATTGCCTGTCACTTACATAGTGAACTTGCCCACCTGTAGCACCTATGTCATGGTTTAATTTAACATAAAAAAACCAAAACCAACCAATGGACAGTTAAATAGGTCTTACAGAGATCTAATATACAGTAACAGATAAGCTGAACGCAATTACAACTTCGCCATCTGCTATCTTTCCTAGCAATGTTTTTATCATGTCCTCCCTTTACTCATGAGCTACTTGGTAATAGTCCAGATCTTACAGGTTGTTTCCATTAGAAAGCAGCATATTTTTATTTTCAGGAAACTGTCAACTTTTGCCCTGAACACAAAAGAATGCAGCAGTAGCAGAAGGCAGTTTCTTTGCTTATAGTTGCAAGTCTTCTTTTCAGCCACAACTCTTTCTAAGAAGTTCCTCAATTCCTTTCCTTAAAGACTTACCCACCCTTCCATGTTTTTTGCTAAGTGGTAGTAGTGTAGATTATTGTGAACTACTATCCTTAGCAAAATCTAACACTGTTAGTTCTTCAGATTTTTTCTATTTCTTATTATAAATAAGAATTCTTTTACTTTTTCAAATGTGAGACAATAACAGCCCATAACCTAATTTTCTAATCCCATAGTGAAAATGCACATCTTTTTTTATTAAGAATATATGGTTTTGATACTGTTTTTCCTTTCATTGCCCATCTTGCCTCACTTTAGTTAGGACAGGAACTAACATGTTCCACTTTACTCACTTTCTACCAAGTTTAAGATCATTCTCCTTCCCCACCTAAAGACTTGTCAGCAGCTGCCAGTCACTGTATCAAACAGCAGTTGTATGTCATGCTCTAGAAAGTAGCAGAAAACCATTGTTCCACAGGTGAAAGGAGCTGTGGCTTTAAAAATTAATAATACAGCTTGCTGAACAAAGGTGAGGTTCTGAAGACAAAGGATGTTTAGCCATTGACTGTGTGACTAAGGGTAGGTTTTAGTAGAGTTGAAACATTAAGAATCCAATGGAATACACAGATTCAAGTTTGAAAAAAGACATTTCATCCCAGAAGACAAGACAGAGTTGCAATTATTTGCAGAGATTTGTGTAAACCAGTTTTTAAAAAAAATCCATTAGTGAAGTTTTCGAGAGCTAGAGGAAAACAACCTACGATAACTAGGACAAAAGAAGCCTTTGAGACTTATTTCCCAAACTAGTTTGGACAGTTGCCTATGGAACTGCTGTTATGTTACTAATCCTCTGAATACCTGAGACTTCACTCCAGTACTGCTTACCTTAATTTTTATGTTCTGTGGAGACAATCATATGATAGTAAATGATAGTAAAAAATTTTATTTTGAATAAATGCTTTTTTTTTCCTGTATATGTAAGGAGAGATCTGAAACAGCATTTTAAGAACATTTTATCCATATCAGTAATTTTATATATTTATTCCTATAGCTTTCTTCATATACGTTTTACTGTGTACATGATATATCTTGCATTAAAAAGCTGTACAAGTTTTCTGTAAAGCTGGTTTCTTATCTGTGAGGTTTCCTCTCTGTTTTTCCAGTAAGGTTGAGCATTGTATCTCCTTTGCACACATGTTCTCCATTCATCTCTACACTCTATGCATGTTCAATAACCAGTTGTCTTAAGTGTTCTTCCTGCCAATGAGTGTGATACTGCATCAAGTAGCAGAGGCGTAGGCACGGTGCTAGACGTAGAGACTGGCAGTATGCCTTTTTGCTGGGATTGCTGGATTGTGGGGCTGTTCTGCTAAATATCAGAGCACAGGCCCAAGAGACCTTAAGGTGACCACTGTACAGTAATAAGCAAATTGTTTCTTAATCACGTGATTCTAACTAAAGAAAAATGTAAATAAAGATTAAGGAAAAATGCAATAAAATAAATTAGTTTATGAATGAAGTATACATGATACAGCACTCTTGAAAAAAAAAAATGAAAGACACTAAAAGATTCAAAGTTTGACTTCGATATTGCTAAAAGTCCTCTGGGCAGTTGAAGAAATTAAGCATCATGCTTTAGTTTGAATTCATCTATCTCAAACAAATGTAGGAAGGACCAAACGTGGCAGTGCCATTCTGATCTTCCTCAGTCAGCACAATTCTTGACCATATTCTAGGTTTTATGAAAATGCATTTAAAGAATTATATCTATATAGAGATATTATTATATATTATGTGAGTTTATGTATAATATATTATTTATTATACTTTTGTTGAAATCATATATACACATACACAGAAGTGCCATTCCCAAATCAATTCTTGAGAAATTCCACTCGCCCTCTCTCCAGCCTTCCATTAAAATCTGTTACTGTCTCTCGCTTTTTCTACCTTAAAACTGTTCTACTAAATCTTCTTCCCCAGTTTAACTAATAATTTATAGTGTGGCATAATACCCTCTGGAAAATCCATTCTGCATTTTATTCCACCTATTTTTTTCCCCTCAGAATTTGTTATTATCACAGGCCCAAAGCTGTCCTACTCATTTTTTCCTCCCATTTTTATGTACTGATACTGAACTTGCTAAGCTCCAGCTCTACAGTACTATGTGTGCAGTCTGAATGAGTGGGAACCTCCATAGCTGTGAATCACAAACACTGTATGATGCGGAGTGCTCATAGGGATGCTGGCTGGGCACCACTCAGCTCTGCAGTGAATCCATTCCTAGCCTCAGCGTCCTGCCCACACAGACAGGCCTCTGTTTCCAGCACTTCTCGGGGAGGGATGGCTATGTAGGGAGACAACTGCAGTTGCATTGTTCAATCCCAGCCTTAACTACAATAGACGCAAAAAACTGTTCCCCTCTGTGCCCACCTCTGACTTTGGCATGGTACACAAAAAAAATTGATGGAATGAGAATAGAATAGAATAGAATAGAATAGAATAGAATAGAATAGAATAGAATAGAATAGAATAGAATAGAATAGAATAGAATAGAATAGAATAGAACAGAATAGAATAGAATAGAATAGAATAGAATAGAACAGAATTCAGTTGGAAGGGACTTACAGCAGTCATCTTGTCCAGCTGCCTGACCATTTCAAGGCTGACTGAAGGTTAAAGCATGTTTTTAAGAGCATTGTGCAAATGGCTCTTAAACACTGGCAGGCTTGGAGCATTGACCACCTCTCTAGGAAGCCTGTTCCAGTGTTTGATCACCCTCTTGATAAAGAAATGCTTCCTGATGTCCAGTCTAAACCTCTCTTGGCACAGCTTTGAACCATTCCCACACGTCCTGTCACAGGATACCACGGAGATCAGCACTTCTTTCCTCTAAACTTAAAATGTGAAGAGTCAGTTCTTTCCAAATCTGGTCATTGACGTTTTCGAGGCTCTCCAACTAGAAAATATGAAGCTCTTTGGAATTGCTTCCATGGGAAGTATTCTCAGTCTGCACCCTTACTTCTGTAAACATTGTAGCCTTTGTCTTATTCCACTCTGAGGCACAACAGAGAAAGATGGAGTTTAGGAGTAATTAAGCTAACTGGGCCAGATGGGATGCATGCGAGGGGTCGGTTGGAGGTGGCTGAAGTTGTTGTGAGACTGCTTTCATCTTTGAAAAGTCATAGTGATTGGGGAGGTTTCTGATGACTGGAGAAATGAAAACTTTATGCACACCTTCAACAAAGGCAAGAAGGAGGATCCAGGGAAATACAGACACATCAGCCTAACTTCCTTTCCCAGAAAAGTTATGGAGCAAATCCTCCTGGAAGCCATTTCTAAGCACATGAAAAAGAAGGGATTGTGTACAAGCCAACCTGGATTTACCAAGGTCAAGTTATGTCTAACCAATGTGATAGCATATGATGAGGTGATTGTTTCAGTGGAAGAAGGGAGAGCAACAGATGTCATTTATGTTGTTAAGCCCTGCATCTGGGATATAATAGCCCATGCACTGGTACAGGCATGTGTTCAACTGGCAAGAAAGTAGCTTTACGTAAAGGACCTGGTGGGCAAATCGAATAGAATGATTGCATCAGAAAGGGAGCAGGCAGCAGGTCAAGGGATGTGATTATAGACCACATCTAGAGCACTGTGTCCAGTTTTAAGCTCCCCAGAACAAGAAAATTATTGACAAACTGAAGTGAACCCTGGTGAAAGGTCACTGAGATGATTAGAAGCTTGAAGCATATGGCATACTGAGTGATCCATGTTTCTTCACCCTCAAAATAAGGCTGAAGAGGGAATTTTACTGCTTCTGAGCTACCTAGCAGGAGGATGTGGATGGGAAGAGATAAACTCGCTTGGAAGTCACAGTGAAAAAATGGGAGAAAAAGGCAAATTGCATCCAGAAAAATTCTGACTAGCTACCAAGGGAAGAGTATTCACTAGGAGGGCAGTCAAACCCTGGAAAAGGCGTCTGGAAGGGGCTGAATTATCTCCATCCTTAGAGATACTCAAAACTTGACTAGACAGGCTCCCACATAACCTGTTCAAATTGTGAAGTTGGCCCTGCTTTGAGCATGGGGTTGACTAGATCACCTCCTAATGATTTGTCCAATCTAAATTACTCTGTCTCTAAGTGGGACAACTGGGGTATTTCCTTCAAAAATATCCTACTGCTTCAACCCAAGAATATGTAATAATTCTCTCTAATTCTCTTCCTGGTCATGGCTCAGAACCTTCCAATTTTCTCCTTTTATAGTTACAAGGGGGAAGGGCTTGCTATTTAATAAAACTTACTGAGACTCAAGTTTAAAGCAGCATAAATACTTTGTGGTGCCAGAAGACAACTGAGACAGGAATGGAAACATCAAATGCCATTAAATAGTACTTCTTTATTTTTTCCAGTGAAGAAAATTAGGTACTGATTAAGGAAGTCCAGAAGGGAGTTTTGAGGGCAAGTAAACAGGTGAAATAAAAATGGCCAATATTTTCTGGACAGGGAAAATAGGTACAAAATAAGGAAGTCAAGAACTTGGGAGGTCAAGACTCTCAAGGTATGAAACCAGCCTTTCACAGCAAAGAGTTAACTGACACAGGTTACATATATTGAGACTAAACGTCTTCTACTATTTCAGTAGTTCTGTGTTCAGCATTCCCCCATATCCAACACTGTGGTATCTGGTTTTCTTCAGCTACACTTGGAAAGAGCTCTCATTTGCATCAGAAATTGAAGCAGGCAACTTGATCTTCTGGCACTGTCCTTATCGTTTCTTGTCAGACCACTATTTAACCACTATTACCTCACGAAGGTGTTTTTCACTGATAAGTAACTTGTGTTGTTATTGAGATAATTAATTATCAATGCATCAAGGACAGAATGCATTGAAAATATTTGTCAAAATTAACAGCATTCATGCAGGCAATCATCAAAAGGAAAATAATGCCTAGTAAGGTTTGCTGTGATTACCTGTAGCATAAATCTGTATCAATATAAATCAAATCAGGTTATAATTGTCAATGTTTATTTCACATTAAGAACAGGGTATGTTGACAGCAATGCTCAATACTTTATCTGATACTTCGAACTATTGTCCTTACAACAAATTAGGTGAGATTTATTTAATCTCCCTGTACATACCAACATTATGAACTAATTTGCTCTCCCATGCTCCCTTCAAAGACTATGCTGTCATCTCGAGAAAGCTCTTCATCTAACCCATTCTAAGTACCTCTCTTAGCATGTGATTACTTGCCTGAGTGCAAAATCCCTTTCAATGAGTGTAAGGGAAGCCTCTACTTGCATCTAAGAGTCTGTATTCTTTTAGATTAATCCCTCACAGCTATTAAAAAAAACCCACCAAATTTCAGCCTGATTTAAAAATTTGAATTAAACTTGCAAAGTATATTCTTTTTATTACAGTGGGATTGCACAAATACAAAAAGACAACATTGCAGATTACCATGATCTCTGATTTGAGAACCTCCCCCATATTTACAGAAAATACTTGCTTAATGATAGCAAAATTCCAACAACTCTAAAATATTGTTTTGAATACTATCTCTCAGTAGTTATTCAAATTATGTTGCACATATTTAAAAAAAATTGAAAATCTACTTGCTGTATTTGTAATCCACTTGCACTCAGAATCTTAAAAAGTGATTCAGTTAAGGTCATCTATGAAACCTTAGTCTCACTCTCTCAAATACAAGTACCTAATTACACAAGATTCCCACCCTCCATCTCACTTTTAAGGATAAACAATGCTCACATCAATGAGCAGTCCTTTTAATACAGAATTGCACATTTACCTACTGTTTCTTCTACAGTAACACAGGAAAGTCTGAAGTATTGACTATTTAAGTACTCAGAAATGCTTCAGGACTCTTCAGAAATACGTAGTACAACATAATTTCTTATATATATGCAAGAACAGTATTTACAGACTTCAGCTAAAACAGACTGCTCAGCATTTTGGAGAATCAGATTCAAGAAATTCATATTTAGCTTTGTACCTGATTTTGGATATCCAGTAACAGATTCTCGTTTGACTACCCTCAGCAGAACAATATTTCCCATACATATTTAATTTCTGCTACATGCTAAGGATTCCTATAAATAACCAACACCATTTACAAACCATACTTACCCAAGCCATTAGGTCCACAACAGAAAACATAGTCTTGTAGATAAGAATGTGCCACCATGGAATTAACTACTGCCACAAAATAACTCTTGAAGAGAGGACAAAACAGTTACTTAGCTGTTCCAAGCATCTAAAAATCAGATGTAGCATTGTGTTTTTCATGCCAGGGTTTAGTCTTAAAGACAGAGTAATTCCATATAAGCTTTTCTTCTCTTTTCTTTGTGAATTTATATAAAGGATGTAGAACTATATTTAACTTACTTCATATACTTCTATCTTTTCTTCACATTTTGAGAATGGTCAACATTTTAGTCCCTAAAACTTCCCAGTTAAGACAAGAGGAAGAGACATTTTTTCTTCCTTAGGGATCCATGTCTAAATGTGGGAACAGTTCAGAAGTTGACTTGATCTTTGCCTTAAACAGACACACACTCATTATGCAATTTTTCCTCTTTAGAAATCTCTTTTTACTGAAATCAGCTGAGCTCAAGCCCACAGTCAAGTTCAGAGAGTTCAAAGGACCAGGCTCCGGTCACTAAGACATTAGAGCTCTCAACCTAAACACAGCCCTCCTTACCTGTGTAAATCATGCAGAGACACAGCAAAATCTGATTTATGTAGGAAAATTGCACTAAAAATTTTAAATAAGTAAAAAGTTCACAGGGATTTTACTGGTAGTTGTCTTACAGATTCCTCTTAGTTCCATTAGTTACCAAATTCGTATTTTTAACTTGATTTGGATACTAATCTGTGTTAAACCAGTATTTACATCAGCCTGCTGTACTGCCAAGTTACAGAATTTTTAGGTTTTGTCTTTGCAATTGTTCCTAAAGTCAAGTCCATCTTGACAATAGAAACATTATTGAGTTTGGATGTCATTCTAAAGGAAAAGCTTTTCCAAAGGAAAGCTGACTACTTAAGAGTTTATTTTACTGTTTTACAGACTAAGCTAAATTTCACGAGTAAGAACAGCAAATCAGCTGGCTACTAAGAGCCAGGAAGTTTAGTCACAGCTCTGGAAACTCAAGTCTTCACTCACATAATTTTTGGGATATTTTCTGTTTGGACATAGCTTCAGTGTTGACAAAGAGGCATTGTATCATACTGTTTTGTATTTAAATTCTAATGCTGCTGGTAAAAGTGTTCTCCAAGATTCACTGATACATATACTCTTCTGCATTTACTGCAAAGACAGCTTCAAGAACACCAAGCAAGTAACCTATTTTAGTACTGGGCAAGGGAAGTCACAAGTAAGCTACATAAAGAAATACTGTACTTGCTACTATTAATTTTTGTCCACATTTATTTATGAGTAACATAAACAGCAAACATTACAGCAAAGGGGACATTCAGGCCCAAATTTAAAAAAAACCCGAAACAACCAAAACCAGATGCCTGGATAGTTTCTGAATTTAGGCACCTTGAAATTGCCAACAAAGTGCACAAAAATAAGTGAAAGTCACGAGCCTTTCAACAAATGTCGTAAGTGCATTTCAGTATTTATTTAGATGTTTAAGCTCTCGCACTAGATTTTACAAGCTGGTGAACACTGGCAAAATTATTTCTCCCACAGAACTATAACCACACATTCCCAAGACAGTATAAATATATGGTTGAACTAACATTAATACACATCACCATTTTATCAATTACATAATAAAACAAATTATCAAGTATCCAAATATTAAGTTACGCAGCTTGAAAGGCATACAAAATATTACGGAGGTCTGCCCAAGTCATAGCAGAAACTCAAGGAAGAAAAACAAAAGAAAAAAAAAAATCACACTTTCAACAAAGCAATAGTTGGTAAACAACTGTCAATAGATACAGTAAAATAAACTACAAGATTTTTCAGAAATTTTCTGATTAAGAATTTTTAGCTACAATAACAAAGCATTTCTACGTTTTAAAAAAATATTTACTAAAGTAAAGGGCGTATTCTATACTTCCTGCACAAGACAAAGGCAACATTTTACTAGAAATATTAAATAGCCCCTCCCAACCTTTTCAGGCTCTCTGTTATGTTGCACATGAAGTGCCAACATTAATTTTACTGTAAGGCTTTTTGTCTGGAGACATTAAAGACTTGTGTGCTTCTGTACAATTTAAAAGATTTTCTACATGAGTAACTAGAGAGTAATGATTTGTAAAATGAAGAGGTTCAAATAACAGAAAAGTACAGACACTGGGGTAAAAAGTTGCTGTAATTCATAGTATTAAAAAGACACACTGTGCAAATCCTGGTAATTCTAGTGCGATTGTGGGAGACAACACATACAGTGAGCAGGCAACAATTCCTCAGAGGCCATATTATTCAATATTGAAATAACTGTAGAAAAAAAAAGATAGTAAGGTCCAGATAAGCTGATAGTTCTCACATCATTAGAGCTATGCTCACTTACATGGAAAAACCTGTAACTGATATGCTGGGTATTTTGGCACCTAATCTCACTAAAGATTGATTTATTACCCCAATTTTTAGTAGTTGAAGCTACGTGGGTAAGACTCAATGACATGATTAAAGGGTATTTGAACTGGTAATTAATGAACAAGGAGACAGCTCAGAAACAAGATACAGCAAAAACATTTACTGGGTCTCCAAACAGATAGATATTTATCTAAACATTAGGAGTTGCATTTCTACTAAGCCTTTAGCCTATTAAATACTCCTAAGGAAGCTTCTTTTACTACAAAAAAAAAAAAAGTCAGACTGATGCTTTGGCATGCAGTCTGCTTAATTCTAGTTTCCAACCTTTATTCCCAAAGAAGTACTATAGGCTGTTGAGCTTTACTGAATACAACAATTATTTCGGTGACCATTGGAGTCTTTAAAGCGCAGACGCATCTTGGGGCGGTATTTCTCCAGGTACAGAAGTTGCTTGCTGTTAAAAGCTCCACGCCGCTTCCTAGATGGAGGACAGAAATATTTTAAAGAGAACGTTAATATACTGCCCAGTGAAATCCTATCACCAACCAAAAAAAAGTATTTTACGTAACTGAAAAAAAAACACCATTAAGTCAAGACTGTAACCAAAATAAGGATAATTAAAAGTTAAGTGCCAGGAAAGAAGGTGGTAACTTCCTTTCACAAATACCTCATATTTTTTGTTGAGTGTTTGGAATATGTACCAGGCTTCCTAAACCTCACTTTGTATCCACCCGCTTGTTAAGATGTACAAGCTGAATTTAATTCTTTAATGGCTTGGCAATTATGCAGGAAGTATTTTGGAATTGTTTATATGAGCTGCTGCTTCTTTTAAATATAGTTGAAACCTGAAAAATCAAAGCACTGAGACTGAAATTGTTCTCATCCAACTTACATTTATAAAGAAATACAAGGAAATGTTTTTCTTCAGTAGACAACCAGAAAAGGCTAGGAGGAACTGTTTAGCACACTGATCCAATACAGAAGAAAGGATCCACAAACATGAATGAGTGGTAGACTTAGTTAGTAGACAGAACCTAAATTTCAAAGGTATTCTGCCCCTCATTGTACAAATAAAAAAGCAAGCCCTGAAGATTTCACTGAAAGTTAGGTGCTTCGGTTGGTTTTGTTTTTGGTTTTTTTTTTTTTTTTTAAACTTACTTTAATTACTTACTGGTTCTGGTTTCCACAGGAACAGAAAATACTCATCCCACAATCAAGTCCTACAACACTGACTGTATGCAGTATGTGTGTTAAAAAGTTCAGATGTACTGAATATCTTACCAAAAAAAAAAAAAAGAGTAAAAAGACAATAGCATTCAGAATTTCCTTTAGTGCCCAAGGATACAGCAACATGTAAAATCTTGGAAATAGCTAGGTATTAGCTTCATACTTACTGTCTTATGAACTGCACTGCATCTTCATACTTCATTCCACATTCTATTAGTGCAAGAGCAACTAAGACTGGAGCTCTAGTAAAAAAAAGAATTCAGTTTAGCATTTAGCACTGCTTAGACAAAAATTTACTTTTCCCAGTTGTCTTTTCTGTCCTTCTGTATCTAATGTTTCCTCCCCAGGGAAGCAAAAAAGACAGGCAGCAGGTATTTCTACATTAACTGAGCCATTATACCATCTGTTTTCAAGCTGCATGGCCTCATTAAGAAATGGGTGTAAATTAGCTCTGGTCTACCTCAACTCTGTTCATCTGACTTCAGGTGTGGGAGAAGACAGCAGGAACAAAGTGCAAGCAATCTTTACTCAGTTGTTTCAAAGCCAGTTGATTCTGGGGAAAAATTGCATATGGGTTTCTATACCAACAAACAAGCATCCTTAGAAGCAGTCAGGACCCCAAAGCAGAAATTGGAAGAGGGGTCAGGTTCAATAAGAACTGAGAAGTCCTAGAACTAGCGTCACAAATTTTTAAGAACAGAGGCAGTCCGCAGGGTGTGTACATCCCCAAGGATTTCCTTCCTTACCACAGTATTATTCATCTGACAGAATACAGTTTTCAGTTAGGAAAGCTTGACACAAATCAAATTCAAATACATTAGCAATTTACGTCTCAAAGTCAAGACAAAACCCCATGCCACACACTAGCAGACTTGTGCATCTAGTAGAAGGTTAAGTGGTTTTATACGTTCAGGGATTTAAAAAAAAAAACCTTACATGATAAAAATCTAGGATCCTTTTTTCAACTAGGTATTTGCCCAATATTGAGGAAAAACAGACAGATATTACTGAAAGCAGCTGAAGAGGACTTGTTTTGGTAGCATTCACCATTACAGTCAACTTTGTTATGTGTGAAGCCATAATGCAAACAGTGGATAAGTCAGGCTTACAAATAGCAAGACCAGAAATCTCAATTTTATATTGGAATGCTGAAACCCATGGCTATAATAGCAACTGCTTTTTGAACAGATCTAGTTCCCAGGTAGTCTAGAACAATAGCAGCAAAAGCCTTATGTCACAACTGTTGGAATTGCATTTAAGATAATGGCAGCAGACAGAGAAAACAGGAGAATATTTAGCATTATCCATACAAAATTTGAGGCACAGCATTGGAAATGAGATAGAAACAAGAGCTTTGGAGAACACTTCTCATCCCCTAAATGGGTGGTGGATAAAAGTTGGTCTTGATGTGCCAGAACACGACTTGCTTGTGGCTAATGGTTACAATACCCTATGGCTAATGGTACAAGACGACTGGCAATACTGCTGAAATGGGGATGAAGAGGAAACTTAACAGGGAAGTCACTAAAAACCAAATCCATTAGGAAAAAAGACATAGCAAGATGAAAAATATCAATGGGACACTCCTCAATATGCTTGGAATATATATACTTAAGTAGTTTTTGTGTGAGAGCTGTGACAATAGCATCATCTATGGACTAAAATGCCTTTAAAACATAAAACAGCTTCCTGCCATCTGAACTACTTCTAAGTGTGAGGTCATTGCAATGCTGGGTATGCAACTACTCTACATTGTCTCAAATGAATTTTTCTTAACAAGTCAAACCAGGGATAGCAATTCACAGATCTTTGAAACTTCACCCACCTTCCAAGACCAGCAACACAGTGCACAGCAATACAACAACCAGGCTCTTCACGAAATTTAACTTTAAGGAGGTTTAGCCAATCATCAACAATCTGGTTGGATGGTGGAGCACCGTCATCAAAGGGCCAATCCTAGAATATATCATGACATACATAAATACATAAAGACAGAACTCTATGCGTGTATGCTGTCTCTGTACATATACAAAAAAGGAGGGGACGCAATGGCTGACAGCTAAGGAAACCACTCAAGTTCCTGGTTTTCTAATAGCATAACTACAGTAATATTAGGAATGTATTCCTTTCGATCAATTTTCATTGAGCAAACGATTTTGCTGAAAAACGGATTTTTTTCCCCTCACAAGAGAGGATAACTGTACAGCTTTTGCCTCCATCAGCTGCTAGAATACTCTTATAGAATTAATAAGGTGGTATTATCAAATGAAAATTTTTTGGGTTTTGGAGTTTTTTTTATTTTTGGGGGAGTGGGGAGAATTGTTTTTAAACTCTGCTTCTACACTACTTACCAAAACCTGAATGCCTTCTTTTTCCACCGGAGCAGTGTCGTAAGTAGCTTCACACACTCTTACCACTGTGGTAACACCGTATTTCTTAAGTTCCTAAGGAGTAAAAAAAAAAAAAAAAAAAAATCCTGCTTTAAGAGCAAACTAACTTCACTTACCATTTAATTTTCTCAATAGTTTAGCTTATTAACTCATTCCAAAGATTTCAGTAAACTTATGCAAATGTTTGCCACTCTGTGAAGAGCTAAAATAACAGAAAGCTAAAATAACTGAAAACCTGTGTGCTAATACCAGATACCTTTAAGCTCTTCTGCAAACATATCTGAAGATTCAGTTTTGTTATGTTGGATCAGGCTTTTTTTCTTTTAAAATCAGGTGCAGATAAATATTGATGAAATAAGTAGTCCATCTCTTAAAGATCATTCCTTTTAAAGGAAAAGGAAGTTTCCTGGTTTGCAAAGCTACAAACTTCACTGACAGCATTCTGAGCAAGGTTTACATCTTCCCCTTCTCACCCCCTGCTTAAAACAACAGGTGTTTAAGACCTCTTACTGTTATACATTATGAGCACAGGACAACAAATTATTCCAGTACCTGAGTTATCATAATCAGAGAATAACAAAATTTAACCTTCTATTTTGCTATTACCCCCCATTAAAAAAAGAGGCAGTCACTCTTCATTCTCCCTGCACCAACCCATCATTCACACTGTAACAGTCACAGTAGCAACTGAAACATAGCCTAAGCAAATGTCATCTCACTGTTTCTTGTAAATTATCCCACACTGAATGCAAAGTAGAGGTATAATTAAACCTAAAATCTTGCTTATGAGGGACTGCATCACAAACTCAGACCTCACCAGGAGATAACTTTGGAGGAACCTATTGTTAGCATACACTTTTAACTGTGCATGTTATAGCTCCAAAGTGCTAGATGCAAGGTTTAGATGATAGATACTAGCAATATATGCCAAGCTACCTGGCTTTAGTCGGTAAACAATTTCAGCATATACCAAAACACTTAAAGTAGCTTCAGCAGCTCTGGATGCAGAGCAAACTTACCACCACAAACTTCACTTCATGACGACATGCAGAGATTCTCTTAAGCTACACTAGGACCATCATCTGCTACTACTGAAGGGAGATAGGCAGCGAAAGCATATTGCAATCCTGTTATTTGTTCTGAAGGTTCTGATCCACAACATATAGTGAATTATTCTCTTTTTAATTACTACAGAATAGGTGCAAAGAAATGTTATACCACTTTAGATGAATCTAAATGCAAGTTTCTATCACTAGAAGATCTTTGTATTGTTCCACACATAACTCTGCCAGATAATTCCCATTTTCAGAACTAAAAATGTACTTCATGTACAATATACTGGATAGTATAATTATTTCTTTGCTTCACTTTCAGAAGTACGTTTTTGTGAAGGCCAAAGTGTATCTGAATGTATCTGCACGTCTTTGAAGCATGTCATCAGTATTTGAAAAAAGTAAATATAAAAATGGTCTCAGTACCTCCTCATATGGATTCCACACCTGTTACCAACTAGTAAAGAAGGGAATTGTTAATATAGCATGCTGTTCAGGCATTAAAAAAATACACCAGTAAGAATTCTGTCCTGGCCTTACCTCTATAAATTTGTTTAAGGTTGCATTGGTTGGATTGTGTGTAATTAGGAATCTCATGTTCTTGTAGGTGATTTCCACAGGAGCTGGGCGGTTCATTCGGGCCATATTGATTTAGTTAAACATGCAACAAGATTATGAAAGGATTAAAAAAATTCTAATACAGAAGTGATGTAGAGAAACTGAAGTCTACTTCACTATACTCCACGTGAAATTCTTAGTGCTTCGAAGTATGAAGTTGGGAGTAATGGGAAATGAAACGAACTTCCTAACAAGAAGCAGCAATTCTTCAATCCAGTAATACTGAGGCAAAAGAAAGGCAGTGCACTGAGGTTTACCCCATCCAGGTCTGAATTCTGTTGTTAAATGCTCTGCCGATTTCAATTCAATACTTCTTATTCTGGTCAACCACTCTTAGGGGGGCTTCTTGGTGGAGTAGTAATGAATTTCTACAGTTCACTTGTCTGCATAGAGGTCGTGCTGTGCCTGGCAGTAGTCTCCACTGCCCTTCAGAAACTCCATAAATGTGTGACCAAGAACACCACAGAACTGCTGTAAAAGAGAGAGGGTGGGGGGGGGAAAAGGTACACAATGAGCACAGGTGGGGCAAGATTATTTTGAAGACACCAAGCATTATAAAATGGAAAAAAATAAAACTAGAGCAACTAAGCAGTTTTGCATGGTTTATTTTTTAATTCAAGAATTAGGTTTGCGTAAGAATCGTTACCTTTCTTAGCAAGGATTACTTGAAAATAAATACATTTACTTAATATGGAGTTTCCATGTAGGGTTGTTTCAACACCAAAATTTGAAATTTATTAAAATACCAATTGAAATGTTCTAAACAGTGACAAGATACCAAGTTTTAAGAACCCCAGTATTTATATAAAGCATAGCTTTTCCAGGATACCCATACAACAATATTTTCCATTCAGAACTGAGAGACATCACAACACCTACTGAAGTTACACTGATATTTAGTAGTCCCATGAAGGCAAAGATGAGAATCCTTGAATATTCAAGCTGAGAATCAGACAACTTATAGCATTTTTAAAAAAAAAAAAAAAAAAAAAAATAATCAGTCTTTACACCAATGCAGAATCACTTCTCATAAAAGGCTAAAGACTTACTTCACATGTAAGTGTCATTAATTTACATACAGATCAGCCAGTAGGAAAAAAAAAAGAAAGATGCATCTAAATCCACTCATCTCTAATAGAACCATAGAATTTCAGGTTGGAAGGATCATCCAGAATCATCTGGTCCAACCTTTCTTGACAAAAGCACCGTTGAGACAAGATGGTCCAGCACCCTGTCCAGCTGAATCTTAAAAATTTGTGTCCAATGCTGGGAAATCCACTTCCCTGGGGAGATTATTCCAATGACTAATTAGACACAACAGGAAATTTTTTCACAATAAGAACAGCTGGAATCTCCCCAGGACTAACTGTCTTTTCCATGTGACTCCTTGTAAAAAGGGAGTCTCCATCTTCTTTGTAGCCACCCTTTAAATACTGAAACATGATGATAAGGTTTGCCCTAAGCCTTCTCTTCTCAAGGCTAAATAAAGAAAATTCTCTCAGCCCTTCCTCATATGGCAGCTTCCCAGTCCTTGTGGCCCTTCTTTGAACCCTCTCTTGCCCATCCACATCATCTTGGATAGCAGGGACCAAACCTGAACACAGTATTCCAGGTGTGGCCCAACGCTGAAAGCACATGAGAAGTCTTTGTAGCCTAACAAAACAACAGAAGCTTTTGAACATGTTTTGACTTTCAAGGCACACAGATTTCTAAGAAACATTTCAGATACTAAAGGCTGAAAAGACATGGCACCCGTCACCTGCCTTTAACCGCCTTTTTACACCATGACTTCATTAATATACCAAGATAGTGGCAATAGTCTAGCTAAAAACATACATCAATGTTCATTGAACAGGTTACTCCTGCCCAGTGCCATGCTATTTTGCTATGATTTATTTATAAAATTACTGCAAGACAAACAACCAGGAAGTAGGTAGCTGATGAACTTCAAGTTGTGTATTCATTTGTAGATGTTGCTACGCAAACAAACTAGGAATATATGCTTTCACACACTGTCGAACCTTGCAGCAGAGGAGCTAGTGTTGTGCCCAGCCACAGTACCAGTGCTGCTGCTGATCCCTCCCAAGGGATCAGGTATGAAGAAGATGTAAGTTTTGTTTCCCAAAAGATAGGTATAAGCTGAACCAAACACCAACTAAATATACTTAGGTACTAGAGAGAATTGTCATTGATCCTACAACTTTATAGCCAAAATAATTACTTACGTTGGCCAGTCAACTCTAAACACTGGAAGGAATCCATGTATTTCTATGCCCAAATAAAATAATGCCCAAGACACTTTGGAAATAGATTAGCTGAGCATGCAGTGTTACAGAACTGCTATTACAGACTTACTTCCTTAAAAATGTGATTTTAAAAAAATTTTTTCTTTTTTTCTGGCTAGAACACAGTAATATCAATTCTTTACTTCATAAATATATTTTCTAGCAATAGAACCTGTAACTTCATTGTAGTAATGTTCAGATTTTTATTTTAAACTGCAAACCAGCTCTATGCATCCATTCGTGTATATAATCAGGGCAAGTGTACATGAGAAAATAAGAAGAGACTATTACAGTGCCCTACATTCAAACCTGCCCATTCAAAGAGCCATAAAAGCAGCAGCCTATGCTAAAAAGCTTCCCAACCATGAGAAAGCAAATTCAAGAGATCAGGTCCTAAATACAACTGTACCTTAAGTCCTGATAATAGCCAATGCCTTAATACACTTTACCAAAAGGCAGGAAGAAAAAGCTACGTGCAAGTAAGACATGGTCACTAACTTCCATCTTGGATTTGGAGTTAGACCGAGACTCCACTACAGGCACTGAACTATACACTGTAAGACTACTGTGAGTCTATCTAACAACAATTACTATTAAGCAGAAGTCACAACATATGAATAGTGTAGTAATTGTTGAGTTTTCTAAGATGTTTTATGTTGTAGACATGGCTTTGCTCCATTTTTAAGTAGAGAGAAGAGTAAGTTCAGTAACAGAGAAGATTAAAAAAAAAAAAAAATCATCAGGAGATTGGACTTTAGCAGATGTGTAGAGCTGCTGCATCATACAGTGTTGCAAAGGACCTTTAGAAAAAGCAGACTGAACACCTCCAGGCTGTTTTCAGACAGCTTCCTGGTAAAGAGTTTAAAGGATGCACCTTAATCACAGGCATGGCTTCCAAAAAACAAAACACCCAACCCACCCAACCTAAACTGCTAGCAAATACAAGAAAGAAGTTAGCAAAAAGAAACTAATAGGACAATTTCAGATGCACTTTGCTGCCACTCTAGAGATACTATCATCACTATTTCTGTAAAGACTGTAGGATTAAGTTTGCCAATGGCTTGCAGAAAAACCTATTTCACTTATTTGTAATAGCTTGAGGAACAGTGAGAACTCTAAACATAATAGGCGTGAAAGAGGAGTAAAAAGGATCCTCTGAAGTCAAAAACCAACAGAGTAACAGGAATGAGAAGAATTCAGACTCAGAAGAACTCCAAGAATCATCATCTGTCACACCCGCCATGTCCCAGCAGAAGGTTACGTGTGCATTAAAAACAATCCTAGGACCAGACCTTGAGACCACCTAAAATAGCAACTAAAAAAAAAGATAGCTTATTTAAAGTCACTTTCAATTAGTTTAAGAAGCAGAACAGCAAAAAAGGACAGGAGAGTTTTAAGCAGATACAGCTGCACAGGGTCTTGTGACACTTTACACGTGCACTGGCAGATCTCATGTTTATCTCTTAAGAATGCTAAACAGAATCATAGCTGGTCCTTTTCCTTGGTAGAGTACAAGGGAGTAGAAGCTGTCAGAAACAGAAGAGCATGCAAGTGAGCTCAAGGAGCTAGAATGGGGTCACTAGAGTAAAGAAAAGACCTTGCAACCTGCCAGATGGAGATTTTGGGGAAGAATGTAGAGTAATTGGAAACAGTTAACCTGACCCCATACTGGAGCAGGTAGGAAGTAAGAAGTAATCAAGATTCATCCAATGTGGTAGGCAGGCTGCCCACAGTACACAACTAGGAGTACTCAGTATGGTACCAGACAAACTTGTCAAGGAGGTAAGGAGGAAGACAGGCAGCAAAGCATTAGTTAAGCAACAAATCCTACTTTTGTAATGCAGATTGTTAATCACATCCAAAAACTGAGTGCACAGTCCAAATTCTTATATGAAGTTGAAGCAAGTACATTACACAATGTTAAGTTTGAGTTCTGTGTGTAATTAACCCCTACAAATGAATTCATTTTGTAATACTGACTTTTAACAGTTAGCAATTAGACACATCAGCCCCTTACTAATTCACACAACCAAGGACTTAACCAAACATGTATTTGAGTCTCCCTGTTTGCCTTGACAACTGCTGCTGCCATGTTACAAAGGAGCAAAGCATACATTTTCCTTTGATGTGAATGCCATCACTTCTCACCACTGCTAGCCAAAAAATTCCAGAGGTAGACCACCTCCTTAAGACAGCAACACACTGTCCTCTCCTAAAGACAGCTTTGCCAATCTAGTTTAGTTCTGTTCCAAGAGCCAAATTAAAATTAAAAGACAAGTAGTACATTGGCATGCCGTCTGTGTTATGGCATTAAGCCAGAGTACAAGGCTTCATCCACCTCCAGCAAAAAGACCTGGAAGATAAGAAATCACTATAAAAATAATGTTGTAGTAATTAAGATCACCTCAGGTTTAGAAGGTACTCAAATGATATGAGCAATTTTTGAGAGACTTGAAAATACAACTTTAAAATTACTATATTGCCTCAGACAGTCAGCTACTTAGTAGGTAAGCTATCAAAAAAGTCAAGATAGTCTATGAAAGCATAAGGCTGCATAAACGGAACTAAAATGCACAGTATTGTATGCAGAAGTTTCTTTAACAGAATGGCACCAACACATTGTTTGTACCATCTAGTTGTGTATGCCAGCATATTCTTTTCAATTTATATGTAAGTCTTCCTCGAAAAAAATTAACACTGAAAGGGCATGGAAACAGAAGCCGCAGTTTCTATCAGTAACTGAAAGCCAAACAACATTTAGAACATTGTATCAATCACAATAAACTTGTAAAACAAAACTAAGGTTAACATGCTAAGTCCACCTACTGAAAGAAGGTATCCTATCCAATATGGGATAAAGTCATGTTAATTATGATTCTACCATCTACTATCATTTACACTAGGAAAAGTTGAAGAATAGTTTATTCAAGCAAGAGGAAGACATTTTGAAAATAAAAGCTTTAATTTATGCCCTTCTTTGGGACAGGAAGCTCAAGTATCTGTCTTCACTGATGAGCAGATTCATGCGTATATTATTTCTGGGTTTGAAACAACCACTTGTGCCTGGCAAAAACTGGTTATGAAAGTAATCTATTGGATCATTACTGATATGTGGAAATCAGAGAGGTGCAAGGTTATCCCACGCTGTTGGCATTCTTGTTCACGACTAGGTAGCATCTTGAAAAGCATGCAGACAAAAGCACTCGTTTACACAGTTACATGACACTTCACTCTACCTTCAGAACATGTGCAAGATGGTTCACAGTTGCTCAGTCCATCTCTTCATAGACCAAAAACACCTATACCCAGAACCAGCTATATGGTATCACACTCTCTGAAGTCAAGAACTGCCACACATTCACCTACTGAAACCACAGGATCAAAACTAGGAAACTAAAATAAACTATATTTCATTACAGCTTGAGAACACCTGCAAGTAAGTTCACTGTTTTAACCTGCTACCTGACAAAAAGTTTACTGAAGAATCAAGGGACAAATATCCCTGACTTTCTCTTACTACTCAAGGCCTAAAGACCAACTACTAACGCAGACAAGTGGGAGATTAAGGGGTACAAGCTGCAGAGCCATTACACAAGGTAAAAGCACACCTTCATTAGGTATTGTTGACAAGATGCACCTCCTATCTACTGGGCACATGAATGCCTGTATTATTATATCCACAGTGATAAAACTATCCATTTTGAACCAGAGAAAGTGAACTATGGCCTAAGAAAATACACTCATATTTATCAGAGACAGGAGATTCCAAAGGTTTATCATAAATTTGTTACAACATGTGCTGTGAAGGAAGGATGTTTCTGGTGGTTCAAGTGTGCAGTTTAGGGGGAAGAAAAAAATATCTCAAAAATTCCTGTATAACAAGTCAGTGCAACTTCCAGAGATGATGAAACTGAGGCCATGTGACTTGTGTTCTTAGTTCTTCTGCTTGGACCATGAAAGAAAAAAAAAAAAAAAAACCAAACATGCAAAAAAGCCTTAACAGATATTGGGGAAAATAAGGCATCACAGAAACCATTCCACCCCCTCGTCTAAAGCATCCTCTTGAGTTTCTGAAAGCAAGGAGTCTCAAAATGACTTAACACTGTCACTTCAATAGCAACTACATAAACCCTGTCATGCTACTCAGAAATTATTCCATTATGTTTTAAGCAATAACATCAGAAATTTAGCATATACAGGCAAAAGACAGTTATTGGTCTATTTTACTGAGTCTAATAAAGGTACAATTGCCAAACAAGAAGTTCCATCTGTGAAGAAAGCTGTAAGGAGTTATGGACTTGTGTTTAACACAGAATTTTGTATTGATCTGATAGAGTGAGTTTTAATTTTTTTAAATAAGCTGAAAATCTGCTACTAGTTTAGAATTCAGAAACACCCTGGTCTGGGCATTCTGGTTAATTTTTAAGAGAAGTGATCACTTACAGTCAGCCTTCACGCTGGCATTGATCCAGCACTCTTACGTGGCATGTATTCTGTCATAATTTCTACCATGTGAAACCTTCCTGTTATTAGATAAGACTAAATTCTATTTATTTACTGCCTTACTGACACATTTAGTTTTGTTAAGACAATAACATCCTTCTCCCTTGGCTCCTGCTTTGTCCCTCATTTACTCTCACATTTCCTCCCATGGCTGTGCAATTTCTGTATTGCTTCTTGAACATTTTCCCCTGACATGATTCTGTTCCTGTTACACAAATTCAAAACCCTTTGCTGTTCCATCAATGGAATAATAAGAGCTGACATTTAAGTGTCATCTTCAGGTTTTTTGATTTGACAGTTTTATGAGATTACAAGGAGAAAGGGTTCATAATTCTGAGTCACCGCTTTGGAAAGACTCCACAGATGCAGGTAGACATATTGGAAAGTTGTCTCCAGCAGCAGTAAGAAACACCAGAATCACAAGACCCTCAAACCACAGAGACTGTGCTTTTGTCAGCTCGTAATGTTTGCAACATGTGTGGCTGTCTACCAGACAGCAACCGCGACCAGCACTGATTCCACTTCTATTACCATGGATTACTTGATTCTGATAATGCCTTATCTTCCTTGCTTACCTACTTTTGGAGGGCATACTACCACCAGGAAGCTTTACATTGCTTGTGCTTGAAATACACGCTGTGCTCGGTGGTCACAGATGTTAGACAGCACAGACACTAAGATTACTAGGGAAGTACGAAAAAAACCCAAAACCACAAGCATATGAGGAAAGCAAAAACTTCTCATGCTGAACTGTGATCCACCTCCAGAAGGAAATGCCTTCCTCGAAAAGGCATATGGCAAGGTCTTAAAACCAGTCTGGATCAAAATTAAGGTATTTTACTGCATGTGTGAGTTCCTCAGGGTCAATGGCTGACTGTTACAGAAACATACACTTCAACATGTACTTTCAACATGTTCTCTGCGAACTTCTCCCACTGAGGAGCCATCTAAAAGCACAGCCTGAGAGCAAGGCCGGCTACATACGTGAGTTCAGGCATACCCCACCTCTGCTGCATTACGGCTCGTTTTGGAAAGGATTCACGTCCTCGCTCGCAGCCGGTTCTGACTCCCCGCCCGAATACGCCAGAGACAAAGCAGTCACTCGGCCGTCTTCGCCCTCGCTCCAGCGGCGGCCGCGCACGTGGGGCCGCGGCAAGGGGCGAGCGCCGGCCGCGCCAGCCAGCCCAGCCGCCAGCGCCGCGGCCCGGCCGCACGCCCCGACGCACCATTCGGCTGGCGGACGCCCACGGGCAAGCCCCGGCTTGCCCGGAAAGCCCCGGGCTCCGGCCGCCCCTAGCGCCGCGGGGCGCTGGGCTCCCGGCATGCCTATCCCTCCCCGGCGAGGAGACAGACGCTGCCCCGGCCCGAACACCGCCCCGCGGTCCGGGCCGTCGCCCCAGCTGCGGCGGTCACGGGTTCGCATCACGCTTTGATCAGGCTCTCGATGCGGAGCCATCTTGTCCCTCGGAGCCTCCGCCCGGCCACGGCCTCCCCCCGGCAGGGGGCTCCCGGCCCCCGCCGTGCCGCCGGCCTGACACGGCCCAGGGGCACGGGAGCCCCGGCTGCAGGGGCGCTGCCCTTTCCGACGGGCGGCCGCTCGCCCTGGCGCAACAGACGCCGCCAGACAGCGGCGGGGAAAGGCCTGGCCGGCGGGCGGGGCCAGCGGTAGCCAAGCTCACAAAGCAGCTTTGTGTCCGGGCCGGGCTGCTGGTGAGCCGCGGAAAGGTTGCCTCCTCCTCCTCTCCCGGCAAGGGGAGAGGAGAGGACCACCGGCAGGCGGGAGCAGGAGAGGGACGCTGGGGGCAGGAGGAAGGCCGAGCCGCGGCTGCAGCCAGGCTGGCTCAGCTCTCCTGCGGCCCGCCCGAGAGGAGCCACAGCCCAGCGTTGCGAGAAGCCGCCCGGAGCCGGCGTGGCCCGGGCGACAGAACAAAGAGACAACATGGAGGAGACAGGGGTTAGGGAGGCGAGGGGGAAGGAGAGGTGCGGAAGGTGAGCACAGGCAAGCAGTCGGGGTAGCACACGCCAGGGAAGGCGAGGGGCCGGGGGAGGCGGGTCGGGGCGAGGGCGGCACTCACAGGAATATGGTTACTCATTGAAGACTGTAGCCTGATCATACAGCCGGGGTGCGGGCGCCACCGCCGGGGGCAGGAGGAGCAGAACCAGGAGGACGCGGAGGCGCTGGAGGCCGCGGAGCTGCCGGAGGGGGTTCGGCGGCGGAGCGGGGATGGACCATACAGCTGCGGCAGCGGGCGGCTATGCGGGCTGGAGCGGAACGGACGCGGCTGCACCAGGAGGGACACTCAGCACCACCCCCCGCAGAAGCGTTGCAGGGCCCGCCCTTCGCTCCTGTACGTCAGCGACAAGCATCGCGCTCGCCCAATTAGGAGCGCCGCCACTGCGTCCGGGGCGGGAGCGAGGCCGCCGCGGGGCGTGGCGCAGGCAGGCTGGGCGGAGGCGGGAGGGAGCCGAGAGGCGGAGGTAGCCGGCGAGAACCGGTTAGTGAATGGAGCGGGTGGCGGCGGGGCCGGGGAGGGGCGCGGCGGGGGCAGAGCGGGACGCGAGGGCGGGCGTGGGGATCGCCTCCGGGGGCCGGGCCGGGGCTACTCTGCGCGGGAGCCCCACCCCCGCCGGCCGTTGCCGCCGGCTTTGCCGGGAAGCGCCTGGTGCGGCCTCCGGTTTCTCTCAGCCGGCGAGTTCTAGACTCTTCCCCGAGTCCCCGGTGTCGGCTGGCCGCTGCGGCCCGCCGGCTGTGACCAGCCTCTCCCCGGGGTGAGGGAGATGCCTGAGGACAGGGCTGAGGGGAAGGCGGCAAGGGCAGTGCGTGGGGGGCTGCGGAGGGGGGACGTGGTGCGGGCGATGTGGTGAGGCGGGCGCGCTGTTCCCGGTGAGGGCAGTTGGGGTGGCGTATTGCGGCCCTCCGGCGTCAGAAGCCGAGTGCGAAGTTGAACGACGGTGGAACCGTCGCGGCTTTACATGCCTTTTAATCCCTAAGCCCCTTCTCTCCTAGGCTGCAAAACCTCTTTTGGGAGTTTAATGCTAATAGGAAGCTTTTAGCGCGTTTTGTTCACATATTCCGTGCTTTTAAGTCGAGATAAAACCGTGATTTCTAGTTTTACAGATGGGAGATCAGCCCAGTAGGCCAGAGGTGGTGTGGAAACAATATTGGCTCTCACGCTCCCAGGAAATGCTGTGTCCCAAGACACAGGCGTTACTGAAAGGCAGACAGCTCGTGGGTGAAATCCAGCGGTGGGAAACACCTATGGTATCACTGCTGTGCTTAACTGATAGAGGCGCGGGAGTCAGTCCCCAGCTGGACACCGTCAACCTGGAAAACACCGTAATGTGGGTCAGCGCTAGCTTTATGAAATAACAGGCTATTTTTAGCTTCAGATAGTCTGATACTGCTCTAGTTATATTTAACTAGTTAAGCCTTTCTTCTCCATGTTATTTTTTTGTTACTGTGCAGATTACAAGAGTCTGCAGAAGTTGTTTTTGATCTAAAAAATAAACAGCTCCATTCTGGATCTCAGCAGTTCGTATTGGCTTGTACAGAGGCATGGCTCGTTTGTGTTTTTGTCCAAATTTTCTGTTGTTGTATAACCTGAAGAAACCATGGTTTGTACAGAGGAGGTTTTTGTGTGGTAACCGATACAGATGTGCTATACAGAACATGTCTGTATTACCTGTCTATTACATGTCTCTGTTATTTTTTACTCCACCTGGCTTCAGGTGGGCATAAGCTAATTTCTGACCAGGAGCCATGTCTCTGCTAGGTTGATATAGTCAGCTTCTCTAGGCTATAAATAATCTGGGCTGTATTTATTTTCCGTTGTGTTTTGTGTTTACTTACCCCAGCAGGGGTCTGGTGAATTTTCAGCTGTTTACACTTCTCTTTGTAAAACTTCTTGAAAATGTCCTCAGAATCCTATAAAATAAGACAATGATCCCAAGGTTAATGGCTGCTTGGAATACTGTTTATTTGATGATGGTTACAATGCTAGGAAGGTTTTGGGAGAAAAAAAAGTCAACACAGCTTCTCTTGACAATAAAGCTTGAGGAATTTGGTCTGGATAGAGTTCTGAGATAGATTAAACAGCTCTTTACCTGCGTTAATCCATGCAGTTTTTTTCAACAACAATGCAAGCTTTTGTTTATGTTTCATTGGACATAAAACTGAGCAGGATTTTAGGATCAAATTACTTTCTGCTGCAACATCCTTTCAGTACTGTAGCACAGTAGTTTACACTGGAAATAAGAGTTGCTGGCAGTTTCTTTGAAATTATATACCCTAAGAAGAAGGATGCAGCTCAGAAAGCTTTAAGTCTAAAAATACGTCGGTTGGGTTTTTTTTTAAGAAAGAATGCCTGTGTCATTTTAACTATTTAATATTAATTTTTATCCGGATGGGCACTATCTGGACCCCCTGGTTGTGTTTAATTTTGTTGTACTAGTTGGCACTTAAGATGCAGTTCCTGTGCTCTGAGATGACAAGGGATATTTGGAGTGTTAGAAGTAGGCTACAATAGTCTTACTATTTCATGTAGCATAGGACAGAGTCAAAAGACTTTTATAGGAGAGAGAGACAAGTGATTAGTTACAAGGTGCCAACTAGTGAACTGAGGAAACAGTAACAGGAAGAGACAGGACTCCTGAAGAACTTTAAAGATAAGAAAAACAGAAATGCTTTTGAAGAGAAATCTGTAAGGTGAAATCAGAAGAGACTGGTATTAACCGTTGGAGAAGCAAAGGTATGATCCTCACCATTGTTGTGGTATTAGGAAGATTAATACAACTTTTATGAGAAGATGACAAAGTTTGAATATGTTTTTGAAGCAGTGTGAGTCAAAAATAAAATCTGGGCTTTTCCTGAATGTCCAGCCCTTACCTAGTTGACTATTACCAATATTTTTTGAAAGTTTAAATAGGAAGTTGTGCATTAAACCAGTCAATTTAGAGTGTACCAAAGTTTCAAAAACTAAAATGGTAAGTTATCCCTTCTGCTTACTTTCTTTTGTTTTATAAAAACTGCTCTTTTGTAATCTCTAATAATTTGATATGGCCTTATTAAGTACAAAATTGAAAAAAATTCCCTATTCACTTTCTTTATGTAAAAGGCTAATACTTTATATGCTTTGTTAGCCATTTTTGTCAATAATGGGAATCCTAATACTAGAAAGCAATTTTTTACTTCTGATCATCTTTGTCCACCTTCCTGTACTTACAAAAAATCCATTATATTATTTTTTAACCAGAGGGACCAGAACAGGAAGTAGTCTTCAACACACAGTCACACAGTGTCCATGCATCACTTTGAAGTGGTTTATATTAATTACTTGCCAGTACTTGTGTTCCGGTTTGAGAATGCAGCTTCTATGGTATTTGTGCAAATTACTTTAAAATACTGTTCTTATGTTTGAAATATGTATCTTTATGTATCAACTAATATAAATACTACTTGAAGGCTAAATAAAAATACTGATTCTTAATGTGATTGTCTTTTGCAGACACTTAAGGTCCTTAGTCCCTCTGGACAGAAGTCACTTGTCCCTGACATTTGTTGTGGTTCTTCTGATCATAGCAGGAGGGAAAAAAACTAAACCCAAACAATTGCATATTGGAAAGAAATATCAGAATCTGAGTTTGTTTAAGTACCAGTTGGATGTAGTTTCCCTGTAGTTTTACTATGTTTTTGTGGATTAATCCTGTTTTAAATTTGAATGGAATCAGGGGGATTTTATGTAAATATTGATGTCATGTCTGTTGCTAGTCTACCTGTGTGGAATTAACTTACTCACTTAAGGGTTTGGTGGTTAGATCTTTGATTTGCTGATATTAACTGTAGCTTTTTGTGGTGAAATTTCTGAAGGCTGTATTTATGCCCATGTCATGCCAATGCTTAAAAAGGTGAAGTAACTATGACCAGGTTAGACTGTCATCTAATAGAAAACATGACTAAGCTGATCAAAAAACAATTAAACAAGAATAAAATGAAAAGAATGAAGGATAAGAATATAATTAATGCATTAATTTCTATTTATTCTATTAATTTCTAATTAATTTCTAGCGAAAATCGGTATTGTAAATAAAGCTGACTTAATGCTTTGACAAGACTACAAGATTGGCATAAAAGTAACTGCATGGCTATAACACTAAATGTTCATGTTTTCAAACAGTTTTATCAAACGAGTGCAATCAAAGATCACTGAAAAAGAAAGTGTGACTGATGCAGAGACTGATGAATTCCAAGTAACAATGATGCTGATGTAGTTCTGCAGAGTAATCCAGGTTGTTTAGTAACTTGTCTTCACAAAAAAAAGTGGTTTAGTACAGACACTTGCAAAGTCATACTGCTAGAACCAGGAGCAGAAGCAAAATGTCTTAAGTTTTTAAGAATGCTTCTGTTACTCTAAAAAGAGTCCAGATATTAATAATGGGCAAGTAAGTCAATATGAACTCCCAGGGCGGTGCTGTGGTAATAGTAAACACGATCGTTACACGATCCTCAGGTATATAACCTGAAATTTTGAGAAGTTGTAGAGGGATTTTTATTTTTAAATAGCATTGATACTAACTATTGAAATACTGTGTGCAGTTCTGTTGACCACAAACCTTTCAAGTTACCTTACTTTCTGATATAAAAAACCCCTATGTGTCTGGAGCCTGTATGTCGCATTTTTCACGTGCCCTATTGCCTGCTCCTTCCTTTATACTCTGTACACTTACTACTCCTACTCTTAGCCCTTTTTCTCCTCCCTATTCAGATTAGGTTCAGTGCTGTGGTGTCTCAGATTCTGTGATCTTCTGGCTTTCTGGTGAACAGGGTGATGGAGTGGAAGAGACTGCAGGACAATGACAATTGTTCCCATAAAATTTGTGTTTGAGATGTGGTAGGTCCACAGCCATGACTTGGAAGAGGGAGTGACATTGGTGAGAATGCAATGCTCCAAAAAATACATAAAGACTGGAAATAGTGAGAGATGTAAAGGACTCTTCCTGTTTAACTCAGAAAGTAGATTCTGCAGTGTCTTGCAAGGAGAAAATACAGGCTTCTAAAGGTTTCTTAATTTGAAGAGTAAGGTGGAATGGATGATTAAAGTCTGACAAATCCACATGCTCTGGCGAATACAAGTTATTGGCTTCATTATAGGAATCACTGGGTGAAATTTCATATGCTGTGATGTGAAGGAGATCATAACCTACAAAATACAGGTTTTCACATCTTGAAGTAAGAATTTAATGGGAAAAGAAGGCTTTCAATAGAAAGTCCTTTATTTGAGGTTTTTTTAGCTAGTTCAAATTCCTCATGGTATTTGTGTTGCAGTGCAGGTGTATAATTTCTTAAATTTTGTCTTACCTGGAAATTTTGCTTTAGTATTTCTAAAGTTCATTAATACTTAAAATTTAAGTACTTCTGAGTGCTTCTTTATATTTTTCCACTGATGATCATTTCTTTGTGTGTATGAAATTTTTCAAAGTTACTTAGTTTCTTGCTCTTGTCAATTTTTACTATGTTAGCTTCATTTCTGTGGCTTGGTCTCATTTATTCCCCCCTCCAGCTTATTTTCTTCTTATTTTTTGATGGATGTCTTCAGTCAAAATCTGTTTTCAAACTGCTTCCTTTTATTCAGTCCTTTAAAAAGTCTCATGATTGTTAAATGTGAGTTCATTTCTCTCCTGGTCCAAGTTGTGCTGAATAGCGCAGTCAGGAAGCCTGTTCTGTTTGCATGGCCTGGGCCTGCATGGTCACAGCATACGTTTGAGCCCTCTACTGCTGTCATGTAGAGCCTAAGAAACACCCTTCTAGCGTGAGATTGATGGAGCAGACCTGTGCACGGTGCTAGAGGGGGGAACTGTTCTGCCTTGGAAATTTCTGTGCTGATGTGCTGAAGTTATATTTGATGTATTTGTGGTTTTGAGTGGAATGAAGGCGTTGATGAGTGGTACAGAATTAAGCTTATTCTGGGAAATTTACATGTGTTCCTCTAGCACATTATCAAAATGGAAATACTTTACAGTGGATTCTTCATATTTATTTGGTTTCTTTGGACATGCATATTTATAAAAAACACTCTGAATTAACTGTGAGTATTTACCACAGACATTTTTACCCATTAATGTAAATGGGCATTTCATATACAAGGTGTGGTATGCTAAAGGTTTCTGATATAGCATCATGATCTTGGGCTAGATCTTATCTATATGCTTTAGTGATAATGAGTTGTTTTCCATTTTCAGCTCCTAAAACTGCTTCTGGTTTTGGAAGAGAAGGTCATTTCAGTTTCTTGCTGTAACTCTGATAATATGCATTGACCATGGACTGCTTAGAGGGAGTAGAGAACTACTACTGATATTTCACAAGTAAAACCAAACATTGTAAAGCCCTTTTTCAGTTGTTTATTGGGAAAATTCAGTGAATTCCTCGTGTTGCTTCTGTTCAATAAAAGAATTATTTCTATGATGGACTTTGTGCCAAACATTTGTTAAAACTTTGGAGATCATCTAAAAAGGGATTTTTCATAACTGAAGAAATCATGATCTTTTACAGGCAGGTGCAGTAATTGTCACTCAGCAGGTTTAACATTCATAATTGGCACTTAGGCAACACATAATCCAAGTAGATGGTATTTAACTATTACAGGAGTAATCCTGAAGATGAATAGTTTTTAAAAAAATTGCATAATATTGCTGAGAAATAAGTTTTCTGTTGTTACGCACTTTTACAATGTCTGATTTTATTTATTCCTATGGAAGTAGATTAAGCCTGTACAGTAGGAAAGCTGGACCTTTTTTGATTTCATTTAAGTTAGATTTTCTGCAGACACTCTTTTTGGAACAGCCTAATGGTCTGACATTCTGGATATATCCCAGCATTTATTTCAGCAAGCTGTTAGAGCTGCCAGCCTGGGAGTATTTTCTCAAGATATGGGGATGAGGAACAGAGCCTTTGGCACTTATGGCAGTTTCTGTGTTTCCTATGAACGTATATGCAGGAAATTGTGTTATAAAGATTCTGTATAGCTGCAGTTGCAGAACTGCAAAGTAGTTCTGTTTGGTTTTTTTTTTTTGTTATGGTCCTTCAACAATGCTGCCTGTGAAGACTGCTAAACTGATACTTTAATAATAATATCATCTTTGACATTTTAATGGCAATTACAAGAGCATGTGGCGATTATAAGGCCACCTAACTGTTTCCCTTTGAAAAGTTGTTTTGGGTTACTGTGAAAATTCACTTATGTTTTTGGTCTAAAATGTTAACCACAGATTTTATTGCCTTGTGCTGTTAGTGCTGCAAGCACAACTAAACAGTGATCTCTACTCACTCTGTTTAGATTACTGCAGCTATGTTACTCATTGCCTCTACAGTATCCTTTCCGCACTGCTCCTGATTTTTTTCCCTTCCATTGCTAGGGAGGAATGTTCATTGATTTTTGTGGAGGGTGTTGTGCAACAAAATATCAACAAATTAATGAGACAGGAAAACTTTACAGATCCACTTGTAAAACTCACTATATTCTTCTATCAACTGATATGCTGTACTGTCATAGACTTAAAGTTTGTTTGACATCTAGTATTGGAATTTCATTATGGTTGAACATTTTTGCCTTTGATTTCAATTCTGAGCCAAAGCTGGTAACTGAAGCTCTCTTACAGTTCTATTCCATGCTCAAATAAAAGCTTATATAATTAAATGACAATTAAAATTATGATACAAGAAGGAAATTTAGAACATGTCATAGAAAATATAAATTATATTTTCTTATTAGCATACACGTCCTTTTGCCACTTCTTTGCTTAGTGAACATTTCTCTTTTGTACAGTACCATAATTGTTAGTGTAGTCAATTTAACCAGAAAAGTAAATTACTTGGAAACCAAAATATGTGTAATCTTATGAGCCAAAGCTCACAAACACAGAGATTAACTGGTATTACTTTAAATGGATAAAATTGTGTATATTTAAAAATCAAGATGGAAGCTGTAAGCCAATACAAGGAAAAGATTAGTAATTTTCTGTATTTCCTGGAGAAAAAAAAATAGCACCTTTTCTCTTTGCTTTTAAACAAGAAAGCACTGGAGAACTATTAGCCTCTGTGATCTGGCACTGAGATTGTTTTGCATCCCTAATTTCCATTGCCTTTTGCTTGAGCAAACTGGTTCAGCAAATCAGAAATATGCTAAGACTTTGTTATAAAAAAGGACTTTCATTTGGTCTTGCAGCAGGTAGAGTGTATCAGTCTATCAATAAATATGCACTTTTTGCAACACTGACATTCAAATGGTGGTGTAGGTCTGACACTATTTTGCTTTCAATCTGCCAGATGAACTCTACAGCAGCCTTTGCTATGTCTGAAATTAAATTGTCTTTTCCCAGTGCTTGCACAGTCAGAATATTAATTTGATCAGCAGTCATGTAATTCTGTTGGCCAAGGTAATACATACCAGACCAATAGCAAGGATGAGTAGCCCATTGAGAGTATGATGACTGAATACATTGTAGTTTGTATGTGAACGTTTCTTTATGCAGAGAGGCCTCCTTTGTACCACTAGGCTGTGCACCTTTTAAAATTTTTCAAACTAGTAGTTCTGAACCTGCCATCAAGCCCAAAAACAGGGAGTGCAATACTGTTGCAGCTGACATGTTCATACGTGTTTCCAGCAATGCAAGCTGTAGGCACATACATCTCAACAGTAATCCTATTTTCTGAAACTAGTTATTACTCAGCGTCTTTCTGATGCCACGTGGGTAACTTTTTTAATAAAGAGAGTTAGCATCTCCACACCAAGAAGAGTGAGAGGCGTTTGTTTCTGCATCTGTTTAGATGCACAATTCCGGAGTGACTGCAGCTGAAGCTCTCTGTTTTTAAGTGTTCCCATTGTACAATTGCACAATTCCTCTCTGCTACACCAGTGTATACTAGGGGACAGAGTAACAATTGCAGCAGTTTCCATGGCCATCCAGATTGTCATGAAAATATTATGGTAGTAATTTCTTTGATTTCCAGCATCTTCTTGCATTCCAGTAGTGTCCAAAGGGCATGAAGCATCACATGAATAGCTCCATAAATGCTTAGAATTGGAGGCAGCACATTTAATGTGCTTACTATTGTAATGTCTTACTATTGTAAGAACTATAGGGGCCAGAAGTACACCATATGTGTGGTGGCAAGATAAAACCACTACTGTCCTTAGAGCCATAAAGTAAAATCCTTTTACTTAGTTCTTAGAGACACACCACTCAGAAGGGCACTAGGTAAACTGGAATATACCATCATAACAACAACCTTGTGCAATGCTACAGGCTTGGGGAAGAATGATTGGAAAGCTGCCTGGCAGAAAAGGACCTGGGGGTGTTGGTCCACAGGCAGCTGAATGTGAACCAGCTGTGTGCCCAGGTGGCCAAGAAGGCCAACAGCATCCTGGCTTGTATCAGATATAGTGTGGCCATGGCCACAGGAAGGCTACATGGGCACGTGGACTAGGGAAGTGATTGTCCCCCTGTACTCAGGACTGGTGAGGCTGCACCTAGGATACTGTGTTCAGTTCTGGGCCCCTGACTACAAGAAGGACATTGAGGTGCTGGAGTGTGTCCAAAGAAAGACAATGAAGCTGGTGAAGGGTCTAGTGCACAAGTCCTATGAGGAGCGGCTGAGGGAACTGGGGTTGCTTAGTCTGGAGAAAAGGAGACTCAGGGGAAACCTTATCACTCTCTACCACTACCTGAAAGGAGGTTGTAGTGATGTGGGTGTTGGTCTCTTCTCCCAAGTAAGAAGCAATAGGACAAGAGTAAATGGCCTCAAGTTGCACCAGGGAGGTTTAGATTGGACATGAGGAAAGATTTTTTTTACTGAAAGGGTTATAAAGCATTGGAACAGGCTGCCCAGGGAAGTGGTTGAGTCACCATCCCGGGAGGTATTTAAAAGACATATAGATGTGGTGTTTAGGGACATGGTTTGGTGGTGACTTGGCAGTGCTCTGTTAATGGTTGGACTTGGTGATCTTAAAACTCCTTTCCAACCTAAACTATTCTGTGATTCTATGATTCTGTAACCATTGGAGTAAGCAGTGCACCAGTGAGTATTCAAGATATACTTAGTTCATGGAATTGGAGATAATCAGAGGTAGTTTGTTTTAATGTTGCCTGAGTCTTCTGGAAGTACCCACTGTGGATAATCATATATAGTGAAACTCAAGTCCTTGAAGCTGGCCTTTGGAAAGGAGGGAAAAGGAGGAGAAATATATGGGGCTAAGTCTTACTAAATAGATCACAACAAGCATTTCAGAAAGTCTAACATTTGCAACAACAAAAAAGGGTGAAGTAGCTCTTTGAGATGCCAATAGGGCCAGTATTTCCTGCAGATTCTCTCTCAAGACACTTTTGAAAGATTTCATTACACCAAAAGAAACTCAATGCAAAGTCCTCCTAGTTAGTAGAGGAAAATTCTTATGATACAGACAAGATGAATGTAAAACTGGTAATTTTTTTTTCTGCAGTACTTTAGAATAACTTAGAAGCAGACTCTGATATTATCACTACGTAAAGTATACTTTTTAAAGAAACCAGATTCTAAAATTTTCTGTCATCTTTCTTGTAGCTTGTTATTTTATTAGAAATTCTGGTTTTTAAATAAACTCCATCGTAGAAAACATCATAAAATTCCAAACCCTCTGATATGTAAGCATCAAGATGCATTTCAAGATTTAATTTTATTTAATCATTTGTAAGCAAGCAAGAAACAGTCTGGAGACATTTTCAGAAGTCTGGGCAATGTGATATCAGAACTCTGCAGACACTGTTTCTAAGAATTAACTCTGCAAACTTTGGAGAGAACCTCTGAAAACGAGCATATTATGCTGCTCAGTGGATGCAAATAAAAGCGTGAAAAACTCTTCTGTCTGCATTGTTGAGCTCGTTAACATCCTGCTTTGCAGAGGCGGCTGAGCTTTTTGGGCTGGAAGTCAGCTTGAAGAAGACAGTAGTTCTCTACCAACCAGCACCACAAGATGATTACCATCATCCCCACATCACCATTGGCGAGTCAGAGCTTCAGTCAGTCCAGCCGTTCAGCTATCTGGGTAGCATCATCTCCTCAGATGCCACGATCGACAAAGAGATAGACAACAGAATAGCAAAGGCAAACAGAGCTTTCGGAAAACTCCATAAAAGAGTCTGGTGCAATAAACACCTGAAGAAAAGTACAAAGATCAGTGTCTACAGAGCCGTGGTACTGCCTACTCTTCTGTACGGGTCTGAATCATGGGTCATCTACCGCCACTATCTGCGACTCCTCGAACGCTTCCATCAGCGCTGCCTCCGCACAATCCTAAACATCCACTGGACTGACTACGTGACTAACGTTGCTGTCCTTGAACAGGCAGACGTCACCAGTATTGAGGCCATGTTGCTGAAAACGCAGCTGCGTTGGGCAGGGCACGTCTCCAGGATGGCGGATCACCGCCTCCCTAAGATGGTGTTCTATGGTGAACTTGCCAGCGGCTGCCGCAAGAGAAGAGCTCCAAAGAGGAGATAGAAGGACTCCCTGAAACAACACCTCAGCCTAGGCCATATTGACCACCATCAGTGGTCCACCCTGGCCTCCAATCGGGAGATTTGGAGACACACCATACATAACGCTGCTGTCTCCTTTGAGAGCACACGTAGAATCAAGCTCGAGGAGAAAAGACAGCGCAGAAAGAACCGTGCCTCGACTATACCACCCAAGGAGACCCTCCGGTGTGCTCTTTGCAACCGGTCTTGCCTATCCCGCATTGGCCTTTTCAGCCATCAACGCGCTTGCAATAAGCGTGGGCAAAGCCCTTCCCAAATCTTCGTCCGCGAAGCCAAGCCATGATGATTTGTATTTTTATGTACTTTCACTATCCTTATTTAGGAAAGAATGATACCCTATTTTAGTCTTCCTTCGGAAAATACCCTGAAGCCTTTACTCAGGTTTTACTCTGCTTTATTCAGGCACATTCCCACATATGAACCTAATTTTGGAAACAAATAAAGATGTCTTCATCTCTGATCAAGAGCTGAGCAAAAGGTAAGTTTTGCTTTTGGAAGCTGGCCTTTAGTTTAAAAGATTACTTTTCAAAAGGAACTAAGTTATCTCAGAATGTAAGTCACATTTTCCAAGGCAATTGTCCCTTGGGGATGCCCAGCTTTAGATCGTTCCAGGTTAAGGGAATTCGCACCCTTATTTAGATGTTACAGATTCCTGTTCAAAACATGAGAACTAGGAGACTAAGAATTGCATGAGTAGGAGACAGCACAGCTCACTGGGAGATACAGCAGACAAAATTGTAGAGGACAAAAAAAAAAAAAAAAAATTCAGCCAACTGTTGGGTGATGAGGCTGACTTCCTTTAGTCAGGCTGCAATCAAAACAAGGGAAGTTAATAGGCAAACATGGGGCTAAAAGTTCTTGAACATAATCATGAAACTAACATTTTTTTAAAGTAGAACATTTAAAAAACTTACTAAGGCTTCTAAGAAAACTCACTAAAAATGCAGATTAGTTAAGGAAAAGGAAGATGTACCAGTACAGCCTGCAAGTGAAGAAAGTTATCAGCAAAGTAAATGGCTGCTGCAGTCAATTTGTAAATACATTTCAGCCTGTGCAGCACCATCAGGATAATACTGCTTCAAACAAATTAATGTTTTAATTTATCTCCTTATCCATCATAGTCATGAACATTTAAAAAAAGAAGTTTCCTACCTGTACTTCTGTTGTTCACACTCTGCCTCTTTCAAATCCATTCGTTCTCTAGAAACTAAAGCAGCATGCGTTCTTCGTTACCACAATTACATAACATCTTTACTTCTGTATATTGCTTTCTCTACTTGCAATACAAGTCTTTATTTTTAAGGATTTTCACCTACCTGTGGTTGAAAACCCTTCATTCTGCTTTTTCTCTGCTGGCATGATAGGGACCAAACAATATTGTTTTCTTCATCTTACTTGCCACAAAACTACATAATTTTTTTTTCTTTATATCTGTGATCTCAGTCCTGTACCTTGTGCATCAGGCTACCTGAATCTTCTTTAGAGCTTTTTTCAAGGATGGCGTTTTTCAAACTCAGAGCACAGGTGAAAATTTATTACTTTATTTCCTCCTGCTGAATGGTCACAAATATCATATTTTCATATTTAGCCTTAGGGATCAATTGGTTTTCCCATATGCTCTGTATTTCTCCTATACTGTCTTTATTAAAGTTGCCCTGACCTGAGCTGTCCATTCCTGCCTACATATTTGTATGTTTTCCCTTATGTTCTGTCTTATGACATGTTATATGGCAAAAATGATGTAAAATGTTGTCTTTGAAGTAAGTGTCATTGCTTTAAGAGAATGAATTACAAGAAATGTCATTAATCTGGTGTGGCATTGTGTAAGATATGACACAAAACATGAAACAAAATGATAAATATGAAAACCCTAACCAATGCAGCAAATTTGTGAATTGGTATTCACAAAAATTCAGACATTTAAGTCAAACTATATCAGAATAATTTTCCTTCAAGTGGAAAAACACCTAACTTTGGGCTGCATCTCATTTAGAACCCTCCTGTAGCAGGCTACATCCCACTTTTGCGACCATGAGTTAGGTGTCAAATGTGAGTTAGTGGTCTAGGCTTCCTCTATAATTCAGAGAGAGAAAGAAACACTTCAAGAGGGTAATCAATCCTGTTCTGAAATAAGTGTTTAATAAATGGCTTTTCAGCAGTATTTCTCTTGACTGTAGAGAAGGAATGAACAATTAGACTCAGCATCTATATTTCAAAATGGTCACATGAGGTAACATGAATCTCGTCCCCCGTGGGCACCTCTAGGTAGATGGTTGTATAAACTCCCCCATAGTTACCACAGACTCACAGAGTGATTGAGGTTAGAATAGACCTCTGGACATCATCTTGCTTAAGCAGAGCTACCTAGACCTGCTTGCCCTGATCTGTGTCCAGATGACTTTTAATATCAACAACCTCTCTGGGCAACCTATGCCAGTGCTCAGTCACCCTCACAGTAAAAAGCGATTCCTGATGTTCAGAAGGTACCTGTGTTTCAGTTTCTGCCCACTGCCTTTGGTCCTGTCACTGGACCCTTCAGGTATTTATATACATGAATGAGATCTCCCTGAGCCTTCTCGAGGCTGAACAGTCACAGCTTTCTCAGCCTGTCCTCATATGAGAGATGCTCCAATCCCTGAACTCTCATTTGTTTCCTATCCCTCCCCAGACAGAGCTCCATGCACTCCAACTGCTCTCACATAAAGGGCAATTCCCCTTCCTTGTGTTCCTAGCCTGTCCTTCCGAAAGAGGCAGACTTCCTCCATTCCACATGACTCCTTAGTATTCAAAAGCCTAATTTTTTAAATTGGTGAAATTATAGGATTGGCAAGAAATGTAAGACTATTCAACAGCACACATCTTTTAATAAAAAAATCCTGGTTATTTCCACATCTGTCTAATTACAGTCCTATTTGTAGTACTCCTTACCTTTGTGTTACTATTTAATCATGCTAAAGTGTACACATTCAGTGAGTCAAACTGTGTGTAATATTTTAAATTAGTGGCCATAAATTTTAAAACAATTTTTCCCTTTTAACTGTAATGGTAGATAATGTCTCAAGCAAAAATAAAAATGGAAAATTCTAAAATGACATGGTAATACCTAATGCTTACTACCCTATTGCATTTAATATAGTGATATGCAAACAATAATTGTGCTGAAATGGAACTCCTTCTTTGCATTATAAGTCTCCTCAGAAGCTTGTGATAGGAAGAAAATAAACCACCTTTGTGTTCTGTTGCAATGGTAGAATTTATGTGCGGTGGGTGTCATGCCAAAAGTGATACCCCAAGTGTCGTGGAGGCACCCACAGAACCAGACAGCAGCAGCTATCCGAAAAACGTGGGTTTATTGCAAACAGATTTGCCTGGCACTCTGACTGTACAGGTTCAGATGTCAGTTGGGAATTATTACTGCACAACAGATCCCTGAACACTGAAGAACAAACTTGAAGGAAGGATGACCCAAAATGTGCACAGCTCACTGGCAGAAAGGGAGAATCTCTCACCTAGTGATACCAAGAGGGTCACTTACCAATGCCAGGGTGAGGATCACTCAATCCCAGGGAGGTACACTCGGAGGGCGTCCTGATCCGAGGGATTCCTGGGAAGTCTCCTCGGCCGGTGCCCCGACTCAAGGGGAGAGTCTCCAACCGCATCACCTGCTGCTCCGAGGAGAACCAACTCAAAAGTGGTTCTCCAGCAGGGCCCTATTTATACCCTGGTCGAGTGTTACCTGTGGTCACTTTCAGGCAACACAGGCAGGATGCAGCTAACGAATTCTAGACTCTGAGGCACCAATATCCCTGAGGGTAGCTCCTGATGCTTATCAGGTGCTTCTGCAGGGCTCTGTCTTTTGTGCAAGCTCTGTGTTAGCAGTCAGGGGGGTTGCACTGCCACAATCCACCCTGTGACCACAGTCACAACTCGACTGGTTTCCTTGGAGTGGTGGTACAGTCACCTCTTGCCTCCAAAGTTAAAAGGGAGCGCAGTCTCAGTGAAGTTTAATGCTCACTGTGGATCATCATTCCCTAGCTAATTCTTAAACTTATAACAGAACATGAGGTGTTTCAAAGTGCTATAAAACGTAGCACCAAATATAAATGCAGAACTATACAGATGTCTAATTCTGTATATCAAACATTAATACTTTACAAAAGTTTGAACAAAATTAACAATATACAAAACATACTCCTCAAACATTGAGGTATTACAATTTTACAACCACTCCGACAAAGAGAACACAACATAATGAGGATTTTTTCACCCAAACAGTCCCCAGTGCTGCGACAATTGCTTCTGTGCCTTCTGCAGAGCATCATGTTTAGTAGTTGTCCCTAGAGCCTGACATAGTGCTGTTCCATCCCCACCATGTGATGTCATCAGTGGGTAGGAGGATGCCAGTCCGTTGCTCAGGTGGATCCTACTATCTTCATCACAACATTATGGTCCAAGTCCTGGTCATCACCATTACTATTAGAAGCTTTGTGGGGAAATCTGCTTCTCCGTTACCCTGCAGAAAAAAGAAACAAAACTGGCCTCGGTCTAGAGACTGGGCTCCACAGTTAGAAGTTGAGGATTATCTACTGAGCACTAATACGGGGATTTTTCCCGTTCCCGTCCAGGGCTTCCCGGGCATATAAGCCTCTGGGGTTTGCCAGGATCATGGGCACAATGCCAATGGAGGGTGGTTTCACCATTACAGGTTGGCCCACAAGCATCTGTGAAGCACACTCCTCCAGTATCAGAGCCTGCTGTCAGTTCAGGTGCCTCTTTAATAGGGGAAGGTCTATAGGACTGACCCAACAAAACTGGATCTGGATTCACAGGTTGTTGTAACTTTGAGACCTTGACTGGGCCTTCTTTTAGTTGCAGTAACTGACCAATCCCTTCCAGGTAGGAGTACCACTTCTGTACAGTGGCCTTCTGGGCTACCCCCTCAGGAGGTGAGGATTGAATTTAGCAGAGGGAAAGGACCTTGCGCTGTAATAATATCTTGTGAAGAACGTAACCTCTCTGCTTCCTTGATTGCCCTGGTAAGAGAGAGAAGTCCTTTCTCGCACCCTGAGTACCGTTGTTCAGACTTCTTGAAAGAGGTAGATGAAAATACTGAGGGCCTATCTGGTCCCTTTGGGCCCCCTTTGGAAAATTCCACAGTAAGAGGCATGTCCTGCAAATCCCCATTCTACCCTCAGTGAGTCTTGTGGATGTAGTGGGCCTGGCCTCTGATAAGCCTTAAGCTCATCCTTCAGGATGTTAAGGGCTTCTGTACATTGTGGAGTCCAATGCCATGCCCTATTTTTCCGGAGCAGGTCGTACAGAGGGTGGGCAATCACTGAGAACCCAGGGATGTGCTTCCTCCAACAGCCCCATGTACCCAATAGCTGCTGTAATTCTGTCTTGTTCCTCGGGGTTTGCCCCTTCCCAACAGCTGACGGTGTATCCTCAGGTACTGCAACTGCACCAGCCACTCACCAAGCTCCTAAGAACTTCAGCTCTTGCCCAGGACCTTGACATTTAGAAGCTGGAACATCTGACCCAGCTTTAGTCAGTGAATTCCAGACAGCCCCTGCTGCCAGCCCGACCTGTTCCTTGTTGTCTCCACCCACCAGAATGTCACCTCTGTACTGGTGTGTGCGAATGCCTGGTGGGGCGTTCACAGTGTCAAGTCCTGCAGCTAAGGCCCTGTGGGCAGTAGCGGGGGAGTGTCTCTACCCTTGTGGAAGGCAGTTAAAGGTGTATCCTGTTAAAGGTGTTAAAGGTGTATCAGGTGAAGGCAAATTGGGGTTTGTCCTCCTCCCGTAGGGGAATCAGAAAATCATGTCCTTGACGTCTAAAGCGGCCATCCACGGGTGGGCAGCTGCCTGTATCGCTGTCACTGTTAAAGTTCTGCTGGGGACAGCAGCTGTCGATGATAGGATGTTCCTGTTCAATTTTCTACAGGCAATTGTTGACCGCTTCCACCCATTGGCTTTACGAACTGGCCGGACCGGAGAATTGTCCAGGTAGGGGGTGCGTCTGATCTGCCTTTTCCCCAGGTTGTCAGTCACTGCGGTGATGGCTCGTTTGGCTGCTACAGGCAGAGAGGACTGAGAAATGCCGGTAGCTTTGGGCAGTGGCAGAGCCGGGGCGACCTGCAGGGTCCTGACTTCCACCCTGCCATTTCCAAAACTGCCCAAGCGGCCGCTGGGCAGGTTCTGTTCCTCTCGCAGAGGCGCGAAAGGGTTAACTGCGCCGTCTTGCAGAGGCGGGGATGGGAGGGCAGCCGCCTTTCCCCCGGCTCTCCCGATCTCCCCTCTAACAATACGACCAGCGATGGGATGTGGTCGGTGGGCGATCTGTGTGACACTGCCCAAGAGATGCCCAGCGCCACCGCTTTTCGCCACAGATCATTCCTTCCCGGGTCGTAGCATCGACCAGGTTTACCTTGGGAGGGTTCAAACTCCCGGGGGTGGGGGCAGGTCAGTTGGGGGTTTGTCACTGAGTTGTCGGACCCTTCTGTTCCCATCGGGACCCTTCTGTTCCCGTCGGTGCCACCGCCCGTGTCGGTCCATCCCATCTCTCGCCCGTAAGTGACCGTATTGCCTCGTATTTCTGCCCAAGTCATCACGTGTGCAGGGGGGTTCTGGGGCTTTTGCCAATTACGTTCTATCGCCTTCTGAATCTTTCCTCTGAGGGCCTGGACGTGGATCTTTAAAGCACCCGGCAGCCCTTTCAGGAGCGCTCGGAGGTGCTCCGGGTCCACTGGTGCGGTTATCAGCATCCCGTACCATCCTCTCTTGTACACGGCCTGGACACAGGCAGCCTTGTGCACTCCCACCGCCAGCTCCGGTAACCCTTTAACACGAGTGGTGACCGGCTCCCCCTGCTCTGGGGGGTGCACACCCCCAGCCCAACACGCCACTCGAGACGTGACCGACTGGTCGCCTGGTGGCCCATCGCTCAGAAACACCCTGGGACCCCAAAATCCTGAGGCTTCATCATCACTTAACAGTATCTGCTCTCCACCAGTTAACGACACTCTCCACAGATACTCAGTCTCAGTTTCGTTGGGTTTCTGCGCAAACCTGTCCTGCAGCTCGTCCAGCTCAGACCCCGACCCGAGGGTGATGCAGACAGAGGTCCAGGGGTTCCTGCTACGCGGCCCTGGGCATTTCTCCGTTTTAATAACGGATCGCACTGCCTTTTCCTCTAACTTCTCCGTTTTGTCAGAACTGTTTCCACTGCTGCCTTCCCATGTGTCCCCATCCGAACCCTCGGGGTCTGCGCCCCTGGGTAACTGGTCCGTTCGGGAGGTGCTGGGGGCTGTTTTTATCTAGGCTAGCAAGAGCTTAAACAGCGCACGTGTCTGCTGCTTCTCAGTGCTCAGTCCTCTCTTCAGACAATACACTTCTGACTGCAGCACTTTTGTGTGCTCCTGTGCCTGCACCAAACAAGCACCCAGCATGGCACACATGGCTCCTTTGTCTGTGCCACCCCAGAACCTCACCGGGCTTTGTTCCAGCCTTTCCACGGACCACTTCTCCCTCGCCCATTCTGCATCTAGGGGAGAAGGTGCACAGTTATGCCACCATAATAAATCCTCTATCGACATTCTGCTGACTATGCCAATAATGTCATGGAGGCACCCACAGAACCAGACAGCAGCAGCTATCTGAAAAACGTGGGTTTATTGCAAACAGATTTGCCTGGCACTCCGACTGTACAGGTTCAGATGTCAGTTGGGAATTATTACTGCACAACAGATCCCTGAACACTGAAGAACAAACTTGAAGGAAGGATGACCCAAAATGTGCACAGCTCACTGGCAGAAAGGGAGAATCTCTCACCTAGTGATACCAAGAGGGTCACTTACCAATGCCAGGGTGAGGATCACTCAATCCCAGGGAGGTACACTCGGACAGTGTCCTGATCCGAGGGGAATCCTGGGAAGTCTCCTCAGCCGGTGCCCCGACTCGAGGGGAGAGTCTCCAACCGCATCACCTGCTGCTCCGAGGAGAACCAACTCAAAAGTGGTTCTCCAGCAGGGCCCCATTTATACCCTGGTCGAGTGTTACCTGTGGTCACTTTCAGGCAACGCAGGCAGGATGCAGCTAACGAATTCTAGACTCTGAGGCACCAATATCCCTGGGGGTAGCTCCTGATGCTTATCAGGTGCTTCTGCAGGGCTCTGTCTTTTGTGCAAGCTCTGTGTTAGCAGTCAGGGGGGTTGCACTGCCACACCAAGTCTTGCCAATATAGAGTGACATGGACTCTCCTTATCATGGCTTTAGTGTATCACTCACCTGAAAAATTTACTGCATCAATCTCTAAAACCATGCTAGATGTCTGGCTTAGTTCTGAGTCAGAGGAAAGCATACCTTCTGAGTCATCAGTATCTGTTTCTGTACTCTGCTCAATGTTTTTCCTTTGAGTTGTGCTACGTACCAATAGACCTTAATCCACTTAGCTTGTGAAAACCAATAAAATTGCAGCACAATCAAATATGACTTGGTAAATATATTCTGTCAGTTGACATAATGCATCTACTATTCTACAGGCCATGTTTTTCTACCTTTCTTCTATAAGATTCCAATACCTTCTCTTAACTCATCATCCTGAAGTTAAACAGGGATACTACTGTGAGAAACGAGCAAAACCTCGCGAAAGAGACTCAGGTCAGACCCCACAATGAAGCACGTAATTTTATTACGTTCTTGCAAGACCAGGTGTCTAACTAGTAGGCACACCTTGTCAGAGCAATGCATGAATTTTTATACCCTATTCCCGGCCGTGAAATCCCTACCTTGTTTCCCCATTGGCTGGGTACTCCAAAGTTTACAGGCTAACCCGATACGCCTCCTACATGTTATAGTACATATCAGTTCATACGTCGCATGTCTCATTATCTCAAGATTATGCCTCCCCTGGGAGGAGAAGTTAATATTCAATACCTTATTAAGCAAGCGCAGTACTGCTTCAAAAGACCCCATCCAGCTCAAATAACCCTAGCTGATAGATTTAAGGTTTTATAATTTCCTGTCTAGCACTTCCCTCCTTTAATTGCTCTCTGGTTTCTCTCTCATCCTACAAGACAACCTCCTGTTTACCTTATCAGGTTCTTATCATGCAAGACAACTTTCTGTGTCTCACACTACTATATTTAAAGTATCGAGTTAAAATGACATGTAGAGTATTTGGAAGCCCTAAGAACGTATGTCCATATTTCAAATTATGCAGTTGAATGTAAATTTCTTATATTTCAAATGAACTTGTAATCTTTAAGCCCATGGAAGAAATTTCTGCTTTTGCTTAAGATTGAAACCACTCTGATCATTTCTGAAGGACAGAAGATAAAACAGAGCTAGCTAAGAACCTCAGGAAATCACCCAGTCCATTTTCCTGTCAAAAAGAGTTATGGATCGGTGCGTGTCACTCCTGACAGATGCTTTTCTAATCTGTCTGAGTGTGCTCCAATATTTGGGATACTACAACCTCTTGGACTTCTTTGTTACCCCTACCTTGAAAATATTTAGAAACTATAAGGAACAGAAAACATCATTTCACTTTTACTGCATTAAAAGGTGCACTTGACCTGAAATGATTTATGCCCTTTTAAGAAAAATAAAATAAATGAAGGGCCTCATATGATTTCCAGACTCCACTGTGTTGCCGTATTGGCCTAGTACTGCAGGGTCAGGGCATTTGTTAAGGACTGCAAGTCTTTAAATTTGATCCTCTCTTCCATCTTCTGGGATTTCACCCTGCATCTCTCTGAGGACTCCTTTAATCCCCAGACTGTACCACGTGTTCAGCATATAGTGGGTGACTAGGGCCTCTCGATCTCTCCTGTTACTCTTCTACTTACTTAACAACCTGTGAAAACCTTTGCTGAGACACATGCCATGCCTATTAGTTAAGCGTCTACCTTCTTGCTCTGTTGGTCTCTCACTGACTATTTATACTTTATATCCATGGTGGAACAGTATCATCAGTGGTCCAGGATGGTCCAGGATGGACCACTGATTAAAGAAACAGTATTTTAAGTTAGGGTTGTTTGTTTCTGGATAATGATTTAAACAGAAGTCTCAAACATTCCAGGATAGCATATTAACAACCAGTAATTTATTTCTTACTGCTGGATTTAAAAGAGCAAGGAGGTATAGTGTGTTTCAAACATATTTAAAGCAATTCAGCATAAGACTGAACACGAAGAGGCTGGCAATGAGATTAATGTCAGTTTAGAAGGACAAATGCCTAGACTGTAGGGTTAATGAAGCTCCGTGCTGTGAATACACTTGACCTGCACTATAGACATATCTTTAGTTAGTGTGACACAGAAAGAGGAATTTGGATTTTGGTTACTGCCTTCTGGTGGTGTCATTTGGCCAAACTGAATTATTGTTTTCTGCTGCTTATCTAAAAGCTGCAATAACTTGATCTTCAAACATTTATTTTAAAATGTTTTCAAACATACATGGTGTTGAAATAAAAGGTGTGATTTTGAACAAAAAGTTTACATTTGTCACACCTTTTAACATGAAAGGGAGACCTTAGGAAGCACCATTTTACACATATTTTGATGCCTGTAAGAAATTATGTTTGTTGACCAGTGATCTCTGAGCTCTCCCTGTAATTTGGAAGGAAAACCCAATAATCCAAAACAAAGTTTACTTTATTTGAGTAAACAGTTTTTCTGCTCACTGGACAAAATATATGGTAACTTCTAAATTTGAAATATAATTTTAAAAAAAGTTTAAATTAAGTAATAGTAGTTAAATTAATGTTTTTAATGGCTCTGTAAAAGTTCTGCTGGACTAAATAAGTATAAGGAAGACTTCCCTAATACCTGTTGGTAGTAGTTAGTCATCTGGTTGAAAACAGGCTTGCGGCAAAGGTGCCTTGGTTTTCAATGAATATTCTCCTAACTTAAAAGAGTTAAAACTGATATTTTAAAATACATTTCCAAATATAGTTATATATTTTAAATGTTAAATTTATTTTTAATTCCAATTTACATTTCATTTTAAAGTTACTTTTTTTTTTTGCCAGATCTGTTTTCATTTGCATTTCCTGTTCTGAGGTCTGAAATGTCTGCTTCAGCCCTGTGTCCTTCTGCACATATTTTGCTAACAATGGGGTTATTTATGAAAGTAAACCAGACATGGTAAGTATGAAAAAAAAAAAAAAAGAGGAAATCCAGTAGCAATAATTTCTTTGCAGTCTTAGATATGGATGACATGGCCTCCCAAACGCAAATCTCTTCAGTTTGCGCTTTCTCCCTCAAAAGGAGGACTTCGCAAGGAACCTAATACTTCACAGCACTTCAGGTACAGCAACTAATGGACTGTCTATTTAAGTCATTGCTGGAGTTCTATAGGTTTAGGTTCCTTCAGTCTTTTGCTCCAGAGTATATATTTTGTCTCATCCTGCTCCAGTTGGTCCAACTCCTTTCTTGAAATTAGATGCCTGAAATAGGATGCAGTACTCAATTCAAGCATCTATCCGTGTCTGTGGGAATAGAAACTCTACTTCATATCGCATTGTGTGCAACACTGTTGTTTATGCATCCCAGTATGTCTTATTTTTTTCTCAATAGTAAGACAGTGTTGATTCCCCTTGGCTTATGAGCCACAGTGACTCCCAGATTCTCTTTTGAGAGAGTAGTCATCTTGCCCTTGTACTTTGGGTAAACCCTAAATAGAATAATACTTTGAACTTTTCTTTCTTTATTGCTTTGTTCTTTTCTCCAATTTGTTCAAGCAACCAAATTCAAATTCTGTCATTCAATCTGCCAATGTACTCTACAAAATCTAATATAAAATACAACTGCAATAAATTACTCTTTTATTTGATAATCTAATTTACTGATTACACATTATTGAGTATTACTAGATGTAAGGAAAATGTCTGTGGTTTTATACTCAGTCATCCCTCCCACTGGACAATGAACTATTAATTTTAAATTTTCTTTTAAAACATCATTAAAATAATCTCCCAAGTGCCTTTGCACCCATCTTTATTTTCATCAAGATAGTTTTCTTTGATTGCTTGAAATATAGTCTCATGGAAGTTTCAAAAAACTTTTTGCAAGTTAATATGTGATCTTTGCTGCTTCTCTCCTATCCACAAGACCTGCTGCTTAGTTTAGAAGGAGATTAAACTGGTTTAATGCAAGGGATTCCTACAAATCTCTGCGGTTATCCTTTAAAGACCTTCAAAGTGTTTGGCTGGTTGTTGCAGTATTTTTCTGAGAATTGCAGTTGGCTGACTCGTTCGTAAGCTCCTAATTCCCTCTCTGCCTCCTTTTAAAATGTGTTATAATTCTTTATGGAACAATATTTACTGTCTCCAGAGAGCGTGTCAATTAGAAAATTCTCTAGCAAATAGAAAACGTGGGTTTGAGGTTGAAGACAAATTTTAAATGCAAGGCAGTCCTTCCCTTAGCAGTTATGTTAACCTCAAGGCAGTTATGCAGAAACCATTCCATTGCAGTCTAGAAGGAAAGGAATAAATCCGCATCCAGCCTACTCTCAAGCAAGAATTCATGACTGTGGATCACGAGTGGACAGGAATGCCTTACTGTTCTCTGGCATTACTTGCAGCATTTCTGGAGAGGATGGATTTCGGACATGTCACTATAGTCAGGATTTTTTTTATTTTCTGGGCATCAGGATGTCTAGTTTTTGTGTTGTCGTTCAAAGTCACTTACATACTGCTATGTGCTATGTATGTTGTATGGATGCCAAATCCTCAGTTTTGAAACCTACTCCTGGGACCAAGTGTTTCAGTATTATTATTTGGTCTCTTTTCAGATCTTATCTGAATAGAGGATGCAATGTGATTTTAGGCTAAAGGTTTCCGACTGAAACTATCAGGGACAGGGAGGGCACAGGAGCAGACTGAATTGTGAAGACAGGTGCTGTTTAGTCTTAGGAGCAGATCTGATAAGACACTATGTTTAGGGAAGAGCTCTCTGACTATAGGCTTGCTGGATTTCACTGCTTTTTTGCAGGGTTAATAGCTTCTCTCTAAAAACACAAAGAGGAAAAACAGTACATGTGTAGGGAAATTCCCTTGCAAGGGGAACGTCTCCTTAAAAGCTCCCGAAGCTGCCAATATGCCATTCGGCAGAAGTCAAACACTTTTTCTATTGGGATTTTTAAGTTCGTTGCTTCCTATACAAATTGCTCTTTGTCCCATTGATCTTGGCCAGACAAAGTCTGATTTGATAGAGCCTTTCCTCAGGCAGGCCAGATTACATGGGCTGTGGGCCAACAGCTGTGTCTGGTAGCTCCTCTTTGTACTACTGCTGCCATTGAGTGCATTGGGTACCTCCTAACTGCCATAGTGCCATGTGCTGCTTTGCCCTTGTCCCACCAAACTTTCTCTTCCCGTGTCAGTGCCAGGCAGAAACGTTGCTTGAAGAAAGGTGAAGGAGTGGTAGTGGGGGAAAAAAGTAAGGAAAATTATTTTTAATCTCAACTATTCTTTTGATACCTACCATCACTGCGTTACATTGTAATATTGTTTTATGACCCAAAATCCTGGAGAAGAGAAAAAGGACATAGTTTATTTCTAAAGCACACAGGGGACTCAAGTGCTTTGACTCTGGTCATTTCAGCAGTGCAAACAATAATTAGACCCCAGCAAAAAGGTAGGTTATTTCCCACTCCTGGTTCCTTCCAACTTGTTTGCAACCTGTTTTTGCAGAGCAGAGCTATTTATAAGCTACAAGTGGGAGCTGAGAATAGGAAGAGCTTTGTGTTCATATAATGATGGTGTCAAGGAAAGCAATACTTTAGCTAAATTGGGATGACCTCTACAAAGACCTTTTTTTTCTGTTTGTGATACTACTGGTATTTGGGGGACTGAATTCTCCCAGAACAGGTCCAGCTTCAAGTGATTTATCTCTTCTTACATATAAAAATAAAGCAAGTTATGATAAAAGACTTTTTTGTTTGTTTGTTTGTTTGTTTGTTTTTGAGGAGAGCAAAGCTGAGTAAAGCTTTATGGCTTTTAATTTTAGCCATACGAAATTAGTCAATAGGGCAGGCTCTTCACTAGAAAATACAAGTGGTTTACCAGAGGACAAAAGGTGGTTGTTACAATAGTGAGTTATTCTGCGGAGAGAGTAGGAACGTGGGTGGACAGGTAGGTGCGTTAAGGGAAAAACATATCTTTCAAAGACCTTGCAATGGTAGAAAATGTAGTACAGTTTTAGCAGGTCTGCATGTGCCAGCAAATGAGCATCTTGGATATTGTTTTTCTGTTCCCCCTTTCTTTTGTTCTAGGCAAAAAGAAGACACTGCACAGGGAGTGGGGAACCTCAATTTTTCAGTCTTGCTCTTTGCAAGGGATGTATCATTCCAAACTTTCCAGAAGAAAATTCTTCTCTAGCTCATTTGCCCCTAAGAGCTATGGTGTTTGGTTTGGAGCAATTTGTCCTGGAATTAATACTCGTCAAATGCTGGCTTCTAGGAAGAAAAGGGGAAAAAAAAAGGTAAAAGTTTTTTCACTCACTTTGGATGCACTGGGATAAAGTGCTGTAGCTACACTAGCTAGAAGGATATGGACTTAGTGTCTATTGAGCTCCTACCAAATTATTAGATTGTATTACTAGAACAGAAACCTGCAATCCAGTGCACCACCTGCTTTTGCCAAATAGATATTACAGAACTATATATTAAAAGATACACGTTTTTAGATATTCTAAAGCAAAAGTTTTTTAAATCAGTCAAAACTTCAAATTTGGCAAGATACTTACCTCTTATTTGAACATAGCATCAAAACAGTAGGACATGATTGATTCCCTTCTTCAAATTATAGAAAATGAGTTTGCAGTTTTGAATTACAACCTTCTGGAACTGGAATTAAAAGCAATGCATTACTGCTCAGTTCATTGGTAAAATACCTGTTAAACCTACTGTTCATTCAACACTGTCTTCGGAGGTTATGGGGAATGAGTCAGCATCAGAGTTGTTCCCGTTTTTAACACTTCCATGGATATGACTAGGAAAACATTTAAGAAAATGATAGCTTCCCAATTTCTGCAAAAGGACATTTGAGAATAATGGGACTTATACAGCACTTTAAAAATGTAAAACAAGTACAGACAACTTCCAGTTAATAATTGCCAGCCACCTTTTGTCACTATCTAGTGGTTTGGAGATCTGAGATGAGAAAGGCAAAGGGAGATACTCAATCCAGCTGCCCAGCTTCTTAAAAGAAATAACAAAATAGAAAAGTAGAACACTGACATGACGTTAAATAAAAAGTGGTTGAACTTTCTTTTTGATATACATTAAGATTAGGTAAACTTGTACACTCATGTAATTACAAAACAAACCCAATGATGTTGTTATTTGATAATTGCAAGTAAATTTACAAATTTACAAATATTGATAATCACAGATAACTGGTTTTACTCCAATACATAGTTAAAGAAATATTTTAAATTGTTAATATTGCTAATATTTCATGAATAGAGGAAAAGGCTAGATTTATTAGCTTTCTTATTGAGATTTTAAAATCACTGTCATACTAAAAAAAATAATGATCTATGTGTGTAAAAATGCCTTGTTGAAACTAACAATCTTCTTCACTAAAAGGAAATCTAGTCTATCTAACATCCTGAAGCTACAAATAGAGAAGGTATTCTAACTGCTCAGCAATTTTGTTCATGTATTTATGCTGTGTACATACTTAAATGCTAATATAGGTCAGCAATCTGTAGCAAAGACCTCCTAAACCCTTGTTAGCCGCTGGAAAAGCCTAGAATCCAAACATACCTGCTCTTTGAACCCAGTGTCCATCACATGCAAGTCTCCCTGCTGGCCTTTAGGGCACTTCACTGAAGTGAAGCACCGACAGCTTATGAACATCTTGCCCAAGTTAGCTTATAGTTAGCTTTCACGTACCAGTGCCTGTATGTGTATTGGATTCCTCTTCCTTACTACTATGTAAGGTCTCCACACCTCTGGATGAGGCTAAGGAAAAAGCAAATACTGACATGTTTTAAGACAAGCATAGTGAAGGAGTAGTCTATGTATGCTACATCCCTGAATTAATTTTGAAGAATCAAAGTGGACTTTGAGCAGATAATCCAGTGAAGATTTTCTTTTGAGGACAGAGATTTCTGAGGCAGGACTTTAGAATTTCAGTCAGTAAGATATAAATAGACAGGGAAGAAAAAGGCGGGGGCGGGGGGGGGTGGGGCGCGGGGGGCAGTAATCTCTTAGGGAATTTGTTTTTGAAATTTGTGGTTTAGAAGCACGTCCTACAAGTATACATTACCCCATGAGCTGAGTTGGTCCAGTGCTGTTTACAATCATTCTCACTTATGTTCCTTGCTGTTAGTTCTGTACTGTGTTTAAGTACATTAATCAAAGTCTTAAGATATGTGTGTTGTTACTAAATGTCTTGCTTTTTTCTGTGGTTGCTGAATTCTAATCTGACTGGCTAAATCATTACTGTATGATAGAAAAATAAACGCTACTTTGCTCCATGATCATACCTTGGACATTCAAAGGGTGAAAGAGGAACACGTTGCTTCAATTTTTTCAATCGTCTTTGAATATCCTTGCTTTTATGACTGAATCACTGTTTTTAATAAGTCAAATCCTTAGGAGATCTAAGCTTTATAGTAATTTCTTGTCTGTTATGTACTTGTTCCATTCTTCTTGAAAATTAATTAATTTTCATCATGTGATTTGAAAGCAGCAGGATTTGAGGATAATTTTAATAGGGAACAATTTATGTAGATAAATGGGTATGTATACAAACTCAAATGATCTTTTGCATAAACAAAACCCCATAATGAAATATATAGTATTCTTAGTAAAGGATTAGGAAAGACATGAGAACTATTTCTTTTCCATTTTTCAAGTCCAAGTCACTCTTTGTGAGAGGAAAATTGTGTCAGTGCTTCCAAAGTCTTAGTCTGAACCACCTGCTTTCATATATACAAACAGAATAAATAAAAACTAATACATATATACGTATACAGCTGACACCAATTCTTTTAGTACCAATCAGTTTGAGTAATCTCAGTGAAACTCATCATCAATTTGTAATCAATTTTGTATTGTCATTAATTAAATCAGGAGAAGTTAAGAAATCATGTGGCAAATTCCATTCTCACCATCTTTTGAAAACTTCAGAGATGGCACAAAGGTTCTCTAAAACTTGGGTTTAGAGCTTGACCTTTCAGAATTCTTTATGTCGGTCCTGTCTACTTAGCTTTTGTAGGTATCTTACAAAACTGATGACAGCTGTTTGGAGTTGCAAACTTTATTACAATTGTTTCAAGGAATCACAATCATCTAATTCAGATATTGAATAGAAAAATGTACAATAGGGACAGGTTTTGGATAATATTTTGACAAAATGAAACAGTTTTTATCTCAAGGAAGCTTTGGAAAAGTACAGGCAGATTAAAAATGGGATCAAGACAGGCCTGCAACATTTACAGTGAATTTATAGAGAATTAATGCTGACTGCATGGTCCTTCTGTCTTGCAACCTGTTTTAAAAGTTTCTGTTAATTTTTATCTTCAGGGAATTCCGAGGAAGCCTTTAGGAGTCAAGATAGGACATTTTCGTTATGTACAGTGCTTGAAATGTTAGATGCAAACTCTCTTCTTACTGTAATACAAATTAGTCTCTATGTACTTTGTAGGAAAGCTTAAAACATATTGCCATTATTGATATAGCGTGGGAAGCACAATGCAGTGCACAGTTAACTATGCACTTTAACTGTGAATTTTAACTTTTGTTAACTTTAGGCTGTTCAAATGCTGTTCTTTTATGCGATGTTTTATTTGGTCCCTAGTAGCATGTTATGTCTAATTAATGCCTACACATGTATTTGAATGCTGTTCTAACACCCATAATTTGTAGGACCTTCATTATGGATAAACTTGCAGCAGTGCAACAAATGTTTTGAAACAAACCTCATCATTTTTATCTTGTAAAAGCTCCAATGAGTAAGACAAGTTCAGTCTGTAACTTGCTCATGCTGCATTGCTTAGACTGGTGATCATGATTTCATACGGTTTTTGTACACAGGATTCTGTTTCGGACGAAGGTTTGGGGATGCTTCTAACATGCATATTGTCTTTGGTACAGCCAGTTATCCCAATATCAGGATTCATCAAAAGTTTAATGTTTTCTTTATATTCTTTATATGTATCTTTATATGTACTAAAATAAGAATGGTATTCCAGATTTGACTTTGACCTATTACACCAAAGATTGTCATTATTATTTTGTATTATTTTCTCTGGCATGGTTTTAGTGTGTCTATAGTTTATCACTGAGATAAAGGACTTTTACTCTGTAAAATTGATTTGCTGTAGTGAATTTCTCCTGCTGCTATTTTAGTCTTTATTCATCTGGATTTGTAGTGACCTCTCTTAGAGAAATTGTTTTGTATAACCTTGTTTTTGTTTGTTTGTTTGTTTGTTTTTTCTCTTAGGATTTAAATGATGCTTCAGCCAGATCCCTGAGTTTTTTGTTTAGTTTTCATCTTCAGGATTATTTCTGTTTTACATTAGTTGGTTTGCTGTTTTCTTGGTGACCTTCTTAGGTGTCATAATGTCCAGACTCAGTCTTGTTTGCTCTACTATTTTTTAAAGGGCTCTTTCTAGAAATCTGCCTGCTTGAACAGCATACAAATAAAACAACAGTTCAGGTCTTCTAATGAAGTGCAAATTTGCCACAGCATCTGTTACTTTTGGTGTTTTTTCCATGTTGGCTTTAACCATGGTATAGTAGTGAATGTATAGGCATGTTATCTTTTCTATCAGTTCTAAGCTATTGGATACAACAATTTCCACTTTATTTAATTTATAGTCAAGCTGTGACAATAATTATTGTAAATATGCCACTTTATTACCAAGTAAATCTATTCCTTTGTTAATTGAGAGCTACACCTGCAAAAGTAAGCCAGTGACAAAAGAAAGTAGAAAAATTCCTGCTAAACCCACCCCCTTCACGTCTCTAGATTTAACATCCAGAATGTATTTATATGGCTGATTTTAGCTGGCAACAGTTAAAAATGTTATTAAGTGCATTGTCGTGTAGCACAGACTGAAATTTCTAACCTTCCTCAAAGACAAGTGATGCTAAAACAAACTGGTCGGTAATAACGTCCCTTAGAAGTGAAACGGGGCAAGAAATGGTAGACTATTATCTGTTCTGCTGTTCATTTATCTGTTTTCATAGCCTATAGGCTATGAAAAAATCTGGGAGGGAATCCTTTCTCCATTAGTGTGTTCTTAATTTATTTTTCATTATGGTCAGCAATTGAAAGATTAAAATGTTTATAAACAGAGCTTTGTTCTCAGGTAGCACAACTACACAGCAGTGAGGATGTGGCAAAGCAGTAAATGTCTCTGAAGTGACTCTTCAGCTCACACCAGTTACAAACATGCAAGGCAGGGCATACTGCAAGAAAACAGACTGTAAAAGCAAACTACAGTCAGTAGTGATTAATAACAATTATAAGAAGAAACAGTCGTGGCAGTCAGAAATAAGTCCTTTTCTATTCAGAGGCTGTAGAATTTGCCCTTAACTGCAGATTTAAAGTGCTGCTGCAGCAAAATTCAAAGACTACAGATGTAGGCACAAGCATAAAAATCTAAGGTTGAGAAACCTATCACTAAAAAGTTTGTAAGTGCCAGAGTGAAAAATGCCTCTGCAATCTTAATTTGGCATCCCAGTGCCTAGGTATTGTGATACAGAAACACATGTTTAAAATATTGCCTGATTCATTACAGCTGACAGTGCACACCATGTAAATTCTTCTCTGAATCATTACCTTCCTTACAGATTTTTCTACGAAATGTATCACTTGCATCTGAAATCACCACAAAAAAATCATTAATTTATTATCTCAATGCCCAGGTGAAATAATGAAATATTCCTATTTGATTTGTAGGAAGCTAAAGTATGGAGTGGTTAAGGTCAAAGGGATCCATTCATTTCATGTGCGAAACTGAGAAGGCTGAAGCCTCATTTTTTGAATAAGGTAGCATTTTTAGCAATTCCTAAGTCTAGAGCCAAGGTTCCTCTGACAACTTTTACAGTCTGAGTGCTTAAAACTTAAAAAATCAGGCTATGTGGATGCAGTTTTTGCTTCTTGTACCAGAAGCTCTCTGAGGCAGAGCAGCTGTGGACAGCCAGGAAAGGGAAAAATTTCCAAAACTCTGTGTATGAGCTCAGTCATTCACTTTATGGAGATGGTGCAGAAACAACCTATGCATCACTACAAACCTTGTAAAGCTTTAACGTGTTCAGTGTTTCTAGGGATTTTTATTGTTGTTTCTTACAGTTCTCTATATGTATGTGTGAGTGGCACTTTAAAGCTTTATAATGTGGCCATTTGAGATGGTATTTCAAGGGACTGCATCAGGTCCATCCTTGAAAAGTTCCCATCTTGCACAAGTTCAAAACCATGGCACAAAGTATGGAAGAGGGGATGACAGGTGAAGGGTGAGATAGGGCTAATATATTGCCAAGAAAAGATCTCAGATTTTTTTTTTTTTAATATGTAGAAAACAGCTGTTTTTTCCTTATTCTCTTCTCGCAAGTAACCAAAGTGTTATTGTCAATGTTTTCTAAAGGTTTCCGGGCTCAGCCAGGTTTCCAATATGGGAAATGTCAGGTTAAACAACTATTGTTGGGCAAGTTTATAATAACTGATCCAACTTCTTCTACCAGAAAGTATTGTCTATGGTTATCTCAGCCACTTGCCTTTCCAGTAATTCTAAGGTCCTCATTCTGCTCTTAATTGCACCACTACAAGTCCAAAATAATTTCATTTTTGTAAAAGAATGAACATCAGTGTAGTTGTGATATCAAATAATCAACATAATATAATAGAAAACTTGATTTTAAATAATGTCTTTTGTTAAGAAACCTATAGTGTCTAATATAAATGTAGTGAATACTAAACAGCTAAAAACGAGGTAACAAAGTATGATCTTTTTGCCTCATTAAGTATTTAGCAAGTATTTCTGGGTCCAGTTGCTTTTCCAGATACACTCTTTCAGTTTTTCTAGGAGAAAGCCTGGTTCGTTTTCCAACTTGCTTTCAATTATCTGCATTTTGACAATCAATCAGAAATCCCAGATAAGCAATTTAATCTACATTAAATCTTTCTTTTTTTTTGTTTTTTTTCCAAAACCAGATCAGTCCCTCAGCTAAAGCACTTGGAGAAGTGCATATATATCTTTTAGAATGAAAACTTCTGATGTTCATAGAAGAACAATCCTATGCCAAATGATCAGAGATCTGCACTTTTATTGTGTAAATCAGGAGTTATTTCAGTGCCATAAAAGAAAATAAATGACATTAAAACAAGCCAATGAGAGGAGTGAACTAATTTTAATGAAGTTACATGGGATCAATACTGTTAGAACAGTTTCTATTCTATTTTTAACTGGTAAGTCATATAAGAAGATAATACTTAAGTGTATGTCAATAAAGAGATGAACAGAACAGTCACGAGTTTGAACTCGAAAAAAATGTACAAATTATGGTATACGGATCATATTTTTCATCTTTTTTTTCCTTTTGTACACTAAAGTAAGAAGGTAAGTATCCATGAGTGTCTTGTCTCTCTAGGAAAATTCCATTGTCCAGAAAATCTGTTTTGATGAAGAATTATAGTCAGGACTTTGAATTTTGCCTTACTTCTGCTGTAGCAATCACAACAGTGTCTTACCAAGACTAGGGTGACTCTTATCCTGTTAATGTTGCCTTTATTTTCTTACTAATCTGGAAATTAAAATTATCAGATGGCATGTTGGACTTTGTATGTATCTAGAGCTAAGTGAAATCTCTCATGCATGTACATGACAGTGGTTTTTCATCATAGCATCAACCATCTTACTTCCCTTACAACCTTTCTTTGAATTGAGACTTACTAGCTTCTCACAGAAAAATCCAGTCTCTTTTCTTTGCTAATAACCTTATTAGTCCACTTCAACTCTCATGCAAATGTTAATTTATTTTAAAATTGTGTTACTTTTATAATAGGAAAACTGCACAGAAAATGTATTACATTTCTGTGAAATGGGAAAAGCTGTCGATGTTGTCTACCTGGACTTCATTAAAATCTTTGACACTGTTTCCCACAGCATTCTTCTGGAGAAACTGTCTGCTCATGGCTTGGATGGGCTTTGCTGAATAGAAAATTGGATGGATGGCCTGGCCCAAAGAGTGGTGCTGAATGGAGTCAAATCCAGTTGGCGGCCGGTCACAAGTGGCATTCCCCAGGGCTGAGTATTAGGGCCTGTTCTCTTTAACATCTTTATCAATGATCTGGATGATCATGTTTGTTTTCTACGTAATTACAAGAATGACTTTCGCTAAAATGGAAAAATGTTGAAATATCCAGGCTTACCATGGCTGGAATAATTCTTGGATGTGTACATTTTCATGAAGTTTCAGCAGAATTTCATATTGTGATGAGCTCTGGCAGGGTTCTCTGATTACTTCTAATGATAACACAACTTGGGTTCTTGAAATTTAAAGAGCTGTCTCAACAGAGTTTCATTTGGGAGGAAAATCTACTTGTTTTTCTCTTCACTCTGCATCACAATGAAAGTAATCTCAAAAGCTACTGGCAAATGAAAGTGTTTTCCAAGTAATCTTAATGATTATTTTTCATTCCAGTAGAATTACTAAGTATGGTAGGTACTTCATCTTTTTTAATGGAGGCATGGCTGGCAAATCCTTTTCTTCCTGAGGTGTAGTTTAATAACCAGTGTGTGTCAAATGCCAGCTCTGCTGTTCCTCCTGGGATTCCACCATAAAGAGGATACTATTCTGTCTGTGCTATACAGGCCTTTTCTAAAACTATCCTCCAACTTGCTTGCCCAAGATCCACAGAGGATTCAGAAAAACAATGAAGTAATTTTTTCAAACTACTACATGGGTTGTTTTAAATAGACAATGCTTTCATCATCATAGGTCTGTGAAAGGCAAAAATGCCGTTTCAACCAACTGTTCCATAAAAAAATGTATCTTGCTGCCCAGAAAAAGAAGTACTGCTGCTGTGCGGCAATGATGAATAAGGCAAAGCTTGGTGGGGAAGAGACACTTTCTTCTCTATGTTTCCAAACTCAGTGGTATTCTGGTTCCTTCCTGAATTACACATTTGTTGATTGGTCATCCTCCTTTAAATAACTTTCTGACATGTAGTTATTCTAAACATGTTGACAAGGACTTTAAAATAGAAGATGTAACATTTAGAAAATGTAATTATTTCCACACCATTATATGATTTACCTGTTTCCAAATATACTTCAGGAATTTATTTCAAGGATCGTATGTTCATAATGGATGCTTTTGCATAATAAATTACGTGGCCTTCAAACATGCTATAGTTTAAGAAACGTCATGGGATTAATTAGATGGCTTTATTTATGACTGGAATATACTCTGTCTATCATGGTGAGACACTGGAAACACTGGGACTCAATCCGCAACTCTTCAGAAAAATTTCTACTGAAAATCTATGGAATACAGCAAATGCAAAACTGGTCCAAATTTATTAAAATGTTGATATCTTCTTGATATTCATAACTTTATCTTTCTTTCAAAAAGAAAGAATGTACTGACATATGATTGGCACAGAAGAAAAAGCCTTAAAGGCATTCATTTATGGATAGAAATTAATAACCACTCTATTTTATTTTACTAAATGAAGGAATTAATCATAAACCAATTGCTTTTTGGAAAGTAGAAGTTCAGTCATTTGGGGGCTTTATGTGTTTCTGTGACAGATTTACAGTTTATACTTCTAATCTTGTTTTTGAAATGATAAAATATATCCGCACACATGCATACACCTGCCCATCCTTCCACACATATGTATATGTATAACATACACGCAACCGCATGTTTTGATACACAGTCTGAAGTGCATAACATTGTTTTGCAAACTACATAAAATAAGATACTGAAATATTGTGTCATCCTTTATCATTAATTTCTAAAAATGTGTGACTGTATTGAACTAAAAAAGTCATTCCTTGTACCACCACAGAGCTGTATTTCTTAAATATAAAAAAAAAAAAGAAAAAAGAAGAAATAGTGTAAGTTAATTTGATCTTTTTCTTATAGAAAAAAGAAAGCCTTATGATATGTCAAGTGGGAAAAAAAAAAAAAGAGAGATCTGGACTGGGTTGCAAGAAGAAAAAACGAGAGGAGGTTGAAATCATCTGTCCTGAACTTTTTCTGCCAGTCAGAGATAGGAAATACCACCTTCATAAATCTGAACACAGTTGATCCATTGACTTCATTGACTTGTCAATCACACGAGGATTTCAGTACGCTGATTTACACCACTGCAGGAGTTACTGAGTGAGGATTAGGAAAATAGGAGACTTGCTTGGGAATACAATATCTGAAGGAGGTTAAATGAAATAAAAAAATGGAATTAGCAAAATGGAAAAGATAAACTAGAGAGAGGGAAAGAAGAGGAAAAAGGAAGAGAAAGAGAACCTTGCTATAACTTCTTTTGATTATTTTTGCACAGTGTTTGCTATTTTCCTGGGACAACTTTTTGTCCAAAGGGATCCATTGTTGCCCATGTGTAACACGTGCCTGATGGTGTAATGCCTCCTTAGATAATGTAAAGCAATTGTGATACCTGGGAGTCTGGCTCTATGAGCAGCTACTACTATACGTGCATATTTCATGGCAAGGCATGCTTGACTTACCTTATTCCTGGTTTGGAGCATTATAGTGAGGAACAGATGAACATTTTCAAGCTTGAATGCTCACTTACGTCCTAAAACTAGAATTAAACCTGAAATAAATAACCAGGGGCTGTCTGTGTTGGTGGAGCCAACACTTCTGAGCAGCTTCTTTCAGACAAGATGCTTCTTTCACTGTGTGCATGGCTTCTGGGGATTTATACTTGAAAAGTGTCATCTTTGTTCCTCAGAATATTCCTGTGCCATCTGTAAATTTTCCACCCCACAATTTTGCATTGTCCATCTGTTCAGAATAAGCATTTTCTCACATGTCCTGAACACAGCGTGTTCTCCTAGAATGCTGTGTGAAAGACTGCTTATCTGTTGGTGTCAGAGCCTTGCATTTTTTAAGGCATTTATTTCCCCACGACCCCTGAAAGGTGGGGTGATAACTAGTCTCTCCATTATCTGAGGCAGAGGTCTAATACCAAAAGATGCTTAATGCAGAAATCTTTCACTCAGATAGTGCCAACTTCCTCACCTTTGCAGACACATAATCCTACAATTCATGTACTTTGTGAATTTCTGCCACTGAGGTGCTTCTGCCACCTTACACTGGATGTCACTGCCTTGTTTGGGGACCTACACTGAAGTCTGTCTCCTGACAGGATTGCCAAACCTAGGTATCTTCCCAGCTATCTTCTCTTAGGGGACCAGTTTAGAGGATGCTCATACCATTTCCAATGAATGATAGAGACCTTTACAGTCTATCTGGCAGTGGATATATGCATTCCCTTCAAAAAAGCAATAGTTGGGGCACTCGTGAGAAGAAAAAATTTCATATCAGGATCTGAAGCAGTCTTCCCCTTTTATGTAAGAACACCTTAATTAACAGAATATAGGGGAGAGGAAAAAACCCACACTGAAACAGTTTCATTTTTATAATGTAATTATTCACTGGTACAGAGACAAAAGACAACGGAGTAGTTTTAAACTGGGATATAGGAGAGTCAGGCTTAAGTTTCTTTTTCAGTATATTTTATATTTTGCAACAACTTTGAAAAGTAAGACTTTCAGCTCTAGGATTGGGTAAAATGGAACAAGCCACTGAAATTGATTTGTATAAGCAGAGAATAAAATCTACAAATTTTTTAAAAAATCACATATTTCAAAAATCACAGTAGGCAGATATTAAACATTAACAGATACAGATGTATCAAAACAGGAAGAATCACTTCAGCCTTTGGGCTAATGGCAACTTATGCAGAGGTTAATTTACATAGTGTCTTTTGGTATTTTTGGCAGAATTAAATGGCAACAGGATATCCCCAATCTGTTACCATAAGAAAGAAAGAAGAGAGTTTTGTGTTCTGCCAGTCATGTTATGTTTTCTGTAGATGTTTTTTACACCATATCTCTCCTGACAGACATGAAAATTTAATGATGGGACTTTGAAATTTGTCCATGTGCCACACCACCCCCAGGACATATGTGGGCTAGTGGAAGGCTATCCACATCACTGCTAGAGCTCATTTCCCTTGCACTTAGACATATGTCTTTTGGATATGAACCAAAACAAATAAAACATTACTAAAAACATGCGGGTGTATTCAAGACTACAGTGCTATAATCAGCAAAGGCGGCATAGAAACATAGAATAGTTTGGGTTGGAAAAGACCTTTGAAGGTCATCTAGTCCAAACCCCCTGCAATGAGCAGGGACTTCTTCAACTGCATCACATTTCTGAGAGCCCCGTTCATGTTCAGCTCTGTCAAAGGTGTGTGGGTGGAAGGATGCTAAGCCCTCTGTAAAACTCCACAGGTTCCAGCTCCAGTTAAGGGGAAGGAGAAGGGGTGCCCATCTGGAGGAGGCATTCCCGTGAGTGCTCCTCCTGCACTGCCTGTGCAGCATGCTTTCCTCAGCTCCACACTGTAACCACCGGGAGAGAGCAAAGCAGATGTTTCTTCCTGGAGCGCTGTAAACTGACCTGAATAAGGGCAAACATAAACAGAATCAAAATGAATTTCAAAAGGTGTTTGTGTAACAGCAGGACTGATGTTTAGTGATGTTTAAGACCAGTAAAGTAGGTTTAAAAAGCAACATTGTGACACCTACAATACTTGTTACAATTTGTTTTCATGCGGAGTCATATGAGATTCTGGACTATACCATGAACACCCTACAAAGAAAACCAGAAATGCAAGTTAAGGGACTGTACAAGTCTGAATAGTCACAAATGAACTGCTAATAAAAACCCAAAGTCTTGATTTTTACTTGTACTCTAACAACTGTACAGTCATAGTGAGCTTACGAGCAAGAACGGCATGAAAAAAGGGCAGATTTAATCTCATTCTTTGGAAACTGGAAGTATGTCATTCAGCACTGAAACTATCGGCAGCCAAATATGTGGGGAATTTACTTTATCGTTAGATATGAGTGTTGCTATGTGACTAAACAAGAGTTTTCAGATATCATTGTTGTCTGGAACTTCCAAGAACTCTCACTATAAAAAGGAAAAAGCAATCTGATCTGTTACAATAGAAACACCCGAAAATTTTTCCATGGCATGTTATCTGTGAATAATGGAAAATTTATGGGAGCTAAACAGTAAATAACTGCTCAAGATATACTGAATTTCATGTCACGAAGTCTGTCCGTGGTTAAACTTTCAGGAAACATTATCCCGAATATGGTACCATATTATACTAAGAACAAATACCACCAAACAGGAGCAGTATACAAATATGCCAATTTTTAACTGTGTGGAACAGTTTTACTGCACAAAATGACACTTTAGTTCAACAAATATATAATTTAAGCATGAATTAACAATACTTAATGTTGTTATTTGAACAAAGTGAGAAAAATTACCAATTTGTCACTCTAAAAATGTTGTCGATCATGAAAAATAGAGGGACATTCACAAACAAACTATTGCAGAAATTTGATTTAGAGGCACATACAAAGAATGACCAATGGCATCTAGAGAAAGACATATGCATGACAGTGATACTTGGCTAGACAATAAGAGCCTTAAATTTAGATTTTTATATTCAGATGCATACAGACATGCCTAAGGCTCCATTGTAGTCAATGGAAATCTATTCAACACAGTTGGAGTTGAGCAGTTCAGTTCACCTTAGATGAGACATTAAGGCTATGACCTTACTGTGAAATGAAACAGCTCCACAGCTTAGATACCTACAACACTTAACTTCAGGTGTCTTACTCTCAATCGCAGTGCAGTTATACATAAAAAACCTTTATGTGGTGACTGTAAGTGCTTCATTTCCGTAAGTCATCCTGACTGTTGCCATGGTGCTCAGAGTTTTTGTTTCTGCAGTGTCTCCGTCTAAACAGATCGGGGGAAGCTTGGCTTCCACCTTTGCCATAGTAGGATCCAAAAACTACACAAGACAGCTGTGAAAACTTTGGAGGGACCTGATTTGAAATCCTTGCTCCAGATATGCCTAACTCCACATAAAAATTTCAGATCCTTCAAATTCAATCAGAGCTCTAGCTCTACTTTCTAAAACACAGCTAATAAAATGGGATAAAAACGATGATTTTCTTCTCAAGAAATAATTTAGTCAATAGTATGACTCTATTGCCTCATGGTCTAGTCACTCACAGAAGGAAAAAATTTCTTGAAGAACTTCTTTACTCATGTGATTATACATTTTATTTTAACTGGTCTCTTTCTGGGGACCATTTACAACCAATTCAATTTGAACATCCCTTTTCTCCCCAGCTTTGTGGGAAATTTATGTAAAAAAATCTCACTGTGAAGATCTAACAGAATATTATTTTAAACAAAAGTGGTTTCAGTGAGCCCTAGGTTTTCACTCGCTCATACCCACATACTCACAAGCACAGAGATGTGTATTTCCAAGTGGTCTGGCAAGTGGTCTGTGTGTTATGTCGATGAAAAAGGATGTTGGTTGTTGATTCCTCACTATGTCTCTTGGCTTCCTCTTTATTGGTTATAATAAAAGGAGTTTTGGACTGCTATTCAATACCATTTAGAAAGAAAACATTATTTTAGGGTGATTCCTCTCTTTTAAAATTTAATTTTACTTTCTATGAATCTTAGGCAATGTGTTGCCTGTTGTATATGTTTCCTCATTTGAGGTATCTTCAAGGTTACTATCTGCTTTCCTGTTAGGGTGAGAGGAACAGGAATGATACATACTATATGATGTGTCTTTATTGCCATTTTCCTGATATCAGCCCACAGGCCATCTGGTCTTGACAAAATCACATTCCTCAGTCTTTGCCAGTTTAATTGTTGTCAGTTTTGTCTTTTGCCATCAATACAGGCTCTTTTTTTAGCTCTTGTTCTGTTGTTATAGAATCAGAATAGTTTGGGTTGGAAAGGACCTTGAAAGGTCATCTAGTCCAACCCCCCTGACATTGGCAGGGACACCTTCCACTAGACCAGCTTGCTCAAAGCCCCATCCATCCTGGCCTTGAACACTTCCAGGGAGGGGGCATCCACAACCTCTCTGGGCGACCTGTTCCAGTGCCTCACCACCCTCACAGTGAAGAACTTCTTCCTTACATCTAATCTAAATCTACCCTCTTTCAGTTTGAAGCCGTTGACCCTTGTCCTATCACTACATGCACTTGTAAAAAGACTCCCTCCAGCTTTCTTGTAGGCTTCCTTTAGGCACTGGAAGGCTGCTGTAAGGTCTCCCCAGCGCCTTCTCCAGGCTGAAAAACCCCAACTCTTTCAACCTGTCATAGGAGAGGTGCTTCAGCCCTCTGATCATCCTCATGTCCCTCCTCTGGACCCACTTGAACAAGTCCATGTCTTTCTTATGCTGGGGGCCACACATCTGGACACAGTACTCCAGGTGGAGTCTCACCAGTGCGGAGTAGAGAGGGAGAATGACCTTCCTTGACCTGCTTGCCACGCTTCTTTTGATGCAGCCTAGGATGCGATTGGCCTTCTGGGCTGTGGGTGCATGTTTCTAGCTCATGTCCAGCCTTTCATCCACCAGTACCCCCAAGTCCTTCTTGTGGTGCTGTTGCACAAACACTTGTCTGTATGTAATTCAATCTTACAACTTCTGTTACAACTCCCTACTGTCGGAGCAATCATGAAGATAAATGAAGAAAAAGAAGCTTTCTTTCACTTCACATAAATAGCCAAGCAATTTTAATTGCAGAACAAGTTGAACTTATTAACCTGCTTGTCTCTTACCACCAGCTTACCCTTACTCAGCTGGAAAGAACTTTGGGATAGCATTTACAGTTAGTAGAAAGAATCTAGTAAAGAGCAATCTGAAAAATCTGAAAAATTATAGTAAATGCACTTCTCATTGGGTAAATGACAGTTTTTCTGACTTTTTCTTTCTAATGGGATTTAGGCTAGGGAAATTCTGATTCATTGTAATCAATACCACAGAAATCCTGTTTTTATTCAATCCTCTTGGTTTTGAAATGTTCGGTGTCTGCAATCTGCAAATCAGGCAAAAAACAATGTACTGAACTTTGTTATTGCAAAGTATAAACAAAAGGGGAGAAAAAGACTGTATTCTATCTTGAAGATTTTTAAATTTGATATTTTAATGCCAATTTAGTACTGAAACTTTTTTTTTTTTTTTAATGAGGACCAAGTCATATCCATCACTGGAAGCTCTTAAGGACAGAATAGACAAACTTTATCAGATGTGACAAAGCTGATCCTGCAATGCAACAGAGAGAAAGACTAAATGACCTTCTGAGATCCTTTCCAGGCCTGTTTCCTATTGTTTTGTTACTATCATGTGTAAGTCAGTATTATAGGATGATAAAATTCCCATAACATCAGGAGGTCACCGTATACATATATATATAGTAGTGTACATGTATATATATGTACACATTGTTTGTATGTCAGTTAAAAAGCTCTCATGCTGGTGGTTTAAAAGAGGTATAAAAGCAAAAGCTCTTTCTGTTATACTTTACAATAAGTATAAATCTCAATAAAAATAAACCTAGTGTTCTATCAAAACAAGACAGCCTTTCTTTTGTATCTGGTGGGATTAAAATATGAATTTATAAAACTTGCATGTTTGAGAAATAGGGTTTATTTGATTTTAGATGTAGTTATGAAATGTAATGATAAAAGCAGTTATGCCATATCTGTGCAGAGCCAGATTATCTGGTAGAGCAGATTAGAGCCAATTCAACCTGTGCTTGCAAGGGCAGATCAGGAATGGTCACTGCCTGCATTGGAAAAATCCTGTATTATGTTTTTGTGCCAGTTTTCCTTCTGTATTTCATGTGATCTTTGGGGTTTTCTTGTGTCTATCCTTCCCTTTACTTTCCACAAATCTGCCCTATCCAGCACTTTTCTATCTATCTGCTTTTTGCTTCAGAGCTCAGGTGCTGCCCCAGGAGACAGCTGCAGTGGAAGCTGACTCCGCCAGATGTAGCCACTGCTTCTATTTAACTTCCCGCCTGGGCTGGAGTGAGAGCATAAACACTGTGCTGGAGGGACTTTTGCAGGTGGTGATATTTCTGTTTCAAGCATGTGAGTACTGACGTGTGCCCAGCCACTGAATCACTGCTGAGCTCAGTGGGACATTTACAGCACGGAAGTTGTGCAGTCCAGATTGATTGGCTTGGTGGGATCTGCTAATATCATTACTTTTGTTGGTCCTGTCCTCATGCCACTCAACTTCTGAATTTCTAGAGAGAAAAACTAATGTTAGCAGATAGTTGTGCTATAAGGATTGTGAACAGATGCAGAAGTTTCAAATGGGTATTTCCGTGTATCACATGCTAAGGAGGAATGAGTGGCTGTTAGCAATTCTTTACTTGAGCCTGCGTTAGGTCTTGGAGAATTAGTTTCCTTTCCTGCCATGCTCTGCTGTGAGCTCAGGAGTGTCTTTCTCTTTGATGTTCTCAAATACCTAAGACCACGTCAACCCTCTCTCAGCAAGAGGTCAATTGGTCTGTTTCAGGCATGGATATGAAAATACCTATTCGCTCAAGCCAAGAGAAGACTGGATGCATACATTTAGTAATGTTTCAAATCATGGTACTGCAAGGAACGACAAGCACCCAGGCAAGAAGTATTATCATCTGTGGGTCACTGGAAAGGCAAAGTTTCGCAAAGTGTGTGTACCATGAGATGATTTGCAATATGTTTGTGTTTGCTGGATATCCTTCTGCAAGGAGGTGATCATTGTTCCTTCCCTGGAGATTTACTGGTTCTGCCTGGGGAGGGGAAATTCCAGAGGTGATAGGATAGGTCAAGTGGAAGAGAGTGAAGAGTTGTAGTAAAGAGCTTGGTGCCTGCATGTGGAGGGAAGACTCTGTTCAGTCTGTGAAATCAGTCATTCAGTGGCTGGAATGTGACACGGACACAGGGGTCTGTGTGGGCTTTGCACTGACGTGATGAAATACTGAGATGAATCCAGAGATGAAATGGAGCCTAGGGTAGGATTCTGGGCTGGGCTTCACAGGAGTAACCTCATAACTACATCTTTAGAAGCAGAACGGGTGTAAGTCCAACCCAGAAGATGTCTCTCTTTGCAGAACACCTAGAGCCCAGTCGTGTGCCCGTAAAATGGAAAACAGTTAGAAGCCAAAGCATGTGCATTCAGATGCACATACCTACTCATAGAAGGAGGACCTACAGTACTGCTCACCTGGTTTAGCTGTAGAACCCCCTATGGACACTGAAGCTAATTTTCCTTGGTCTCCACTGTAGCAAATGGCCTTACATATTAGGAGATCACAATCACAAAATTGTTGATGTTGGAAGGGACCTCTGGAGATCATCTGGTCCAACCCTCCCTGCTTAGGCAGTGCTCCCTGTGCCAGCAGCCCATAACTGTGTCCAGATGGCTTTTATTTATCTCCAAGGTCAAAGATGCCACAACCTCTCTGGGCATCTGGGCTGGTGTTCAGACACCCTCACAGTAAAGAAGTGTTTCCTGATGTTCAGAAGGAACCTTCTTTGTTTCAGTTTGTGCCCATTGCCTCTTGTCCTGTTGCTGGGCACCACTGAGACGATCCTGGGTCCATCTTCTTTGCACCCTTCCTTCAGGTACTTACACACAGAGTTTATCCTATTCAGTTATGATACTATCAGGGAACTGCTGTGATTTGTCTGATTCAGTTGTGCCTAGGCAAATAACTTGTTCAGAAGGAAGGTGTTCTGGATGAGGTACCAGCATCTGAAAGACCTCAACATGCAGCTATATCTTACTGTATTTACCAGCTACTCAGAAGGTATGGTTACCTTTATCAGCATGTTTATTAGCAGTTTATCAAAATGAGTAGACCTGCCATGGCAGTGAGGTATTTCATGTCTCATAAGATCTTAACAAGATGTGTTGCCAACCGATTGTGATTGCAAACACCTCAGTGGTAATAACCTAACAGGAAAAAAATGGGAGGGAAGATGGCTGCATTACCCTTTTACTTCGGGCTTGGGAAAGAGGCATGATTGCAAAGACATTGAATAAGCAAGTATCAAATGGCAAAGAAAATAAAACCTAGCAGAAGAACAAGCAGGAACACTTCCATGGTATTTAAATGATTAAATCGTTTATTTGTGTGCTTCTGAAGGTATAGAAGACACTAGACTGACAAACCAGCTTATTTCAGAACAATGGGAAATGTTCAGGGCAGGAGCATGATAAAAATTATAGTGTTCATACACATAGAGAGTGAGAAATGGGATGTAAACAAATTATTTCCTATTTCATAGCTGTATCAGCCTCCCAAATATTTGCAGAACAGGATTGATTCATTTTGCAGGTGCACTTCAGTTCTAAGTTACAAATGAGAACAAAAACAGAAAAAGGAGTGAATTAAGCAAATAAGATCAAAATGTTTAGGGGTATGTTGGTTTTGCCACTTAGTGCTAAGCTAGCAGTTATCTCATGAGAGGGCAGAAATGGACAGCTGGAGTGAAAACCTCTTGACAAGATTCTAGCTAAATCAATCCTTTCCAGTTTGGGTGCAGCATTGCTAGGTGGCATTTGAGTGAATCTACACCTCAGCAATCCATCAATGTGTAAACACTACAAATTAGGAACTTAGCTTTGAAAGAGCAAATTAAAACCTCATTTTCTCTCATTTATTTGTTTGCTTTTGTAGTGAGAAAGCTGTAATTTAAAAATAATTAATTTATGGCCTGTCTGATTGTGTAGCAGGTATACTGAATTTTAATATCATTAGGTTAGAATTTGCCCTGCTGAACTGGTAAATGCAGTAATTTATTGACAATTAGCTGCTTGCTGATGTCTTTTAGATGCTGATCACTATGAAACACAACCCCAGTGCCATGCCTGCTAAAGTAGTTCCTGCCATCCTCCCACTGCTGCCTATTTGTCTGGACCTCAGGTTTCATAGGCTCATTTCAGCAGTTAAGTAAAGATCTGACATTGTTGGCAAATTTACAACTATCTGGTGCCTGAATTACAATGATGCTGTGCAGTAATCTGACTAAAGCAAACTGGCAGAAAACAGGTAGGAACATCTCAGACCGTCTAGAATTTTGCAGATATCAAGAGATTGTCTACTCCGAATATATTTAGCAACTAAACCCTGTTAAACTATTAGAAAACAGGCTTGTATGTTCTCCTCTTATGGAACCTCATAGTTATGGGTTTGTCAGTGTTGTAACCATTTTAATTTGATCTATGTCTTTCCTTGGCAGGGATCTAAAATCTGTTGCTTGCCTGTATCTGGTTTATCATCTGAGCTATCTGAACTGCTAGTGATTGTTTCTACAGAGCACAATATGCCTCAGAGTCCACATGTCCAGTAATCTGCTTGGTTTTCAAGCAACACTATTTAATAGCAGTGATGAAAACCAAGTATATTCCACAAAATAATGATTACAATATTTAAATTTCTCATAGCAGTCAAGGAGGAAGTACACTCCTTCGCAAAACATCCAGAAAAATGAAAAAGAGCTACACAGGTTAAAAAAAATAAAAGAAATGGTTTATTATCAGGAAGAAATGTCAGCAGTATTGCTTTTCTGAACTAATTATTAGTTTTCAATGGTTTCTAAATCCTTCACTCTGTTCAGGGAGCACAGTATTAACTAAAGCATTAGTAATAAAAAGTATTAGTAATAAAGATGTGAAAGAATCTTTTCTGGTTTTTCCTTTTCCTGCCTACCCTATCACCTTCCCTTGGCTATTCAACAGCACAATGCCTCCTTCTCCTTTAAGAAAACACATATTAAATGAATAGGTGAAACTCCAGTTCAGCCTCAACACGGAAAGTAAGTCTACTAACGAGGGCTCCCTTGATATTCCCTAACACTAACACTTGTCTTGCCACTTGCTGTTGTCTGGGTTGAAGCTCTTCTGTGGATTCTGAAAGGGGAAATGGTCTGGAATTTTCATTCCCTGGACTACTTAAAATGAGACAAGAGCCCCAGTCCTGAGAGGTGCAGGGAATAAGCCTGGATAGTATCAATAATTTCTAGAAAATTACTTTCCAGCTGCATTACTGAGGGTTTACAGAAGCACGTCCTAAGACCGTTCACACAATGAATGGTTGTTGATGCAAGCATTGTGATGTACCTAATGAAGCTCTCTTCATGCAATATACTGAACTCAGGTCCTTTCCATTTGGAGTTTTAATTGTGAATATAGCTTTAGGATGCAATCATCTCATCTCTGGGCATCAGACTGACCCCATCAATTCTATCATATAAATCAGCCATCAAATGACCAGAGCTTCTACTCGTTGCCAGAGTCGGGACAGCATCAAACCAGTAATTTCATCATTAGCTTGCAACCACTATCTAACTGACAAAAAGTCCAGCATGACTTTTGCTTTTAAAATATGTTCACTCTAGAATAAGAGTGAAGTTCATAGTCCTAACAAAAAAGCAGTTGAATTCTCATGTCAAAATATGAGAACAACTTTGTTAGATCAGGACACACACATCTAGCTCACTGATATGTCTCTGACAATGGCTACTAGTAGATACTTAGGGAAAGACAATAAAACAGGGCAAGGACAGAATGATTTTTCCTGTCATTATACCCTTGTAACTTTCAAGAACCTGAGACTCAGGGACTTTCAGAATGGAGGGCTTCCATGAATTTTTCCATTAATTTTATCAAATTGCTTTTTGAGCCCATTTATACTTGTGGCATCCACAGCATCCTATGGCAACGAGTGCTGCAATTTATTTATGTGCCACATGAAAAAATACTTCCTTTTATTTGTTCTTCACTAGCTGCCTGGTAATTTCATTTTGTTCCACCTTGTTTTTTTGTTACCGGACACAGTGAATAGTTACTCCCTACTCACCTTCTCTATGCTTTTCACAGTTTCTGCATTCTCCTCTCCAATTTCCCCATATTTTTTTATTTTCCATACTAAAGAGTCTTAGTTTATTTAATCTCTCCTTCTGTGGAAACATTCCAAATCCCCAGTTATACCCATTTTCCAATTTTACTGTGTTTCTTCGGGGTAGAACCACAGTATCTTATTTCCATTTGATTCTTTGGTGTTGTAATAATAGTTCTTGCTATTGTATTTTCTGTTTTGATAATTTCTGAACATTGAAAAGTTATTTTCAGAGAACTTTCCATAAGATCTACTTCCAGGATCACCTTTCTCATGGTAATTTGAAATCTAGTTTTATGTTTGTCAACTTATGCTTTGTTTCCCTTCAGGGTGACAGATATGAGTTTGCATTCATGATGCATTTTATTTGCCCTTCTATCATGTAGATATTCTGTATAATAAGACCATTCTGCAACTTGTCAGTTCCAATGCTGACTCTTGTAATCCATTTTGTATCACTTGGAGATTTTTTGCCTCACTATTTACCTCTTAACCAGATCATTTAAGAATATGTTTAATACCATATGTCTAAACACAGATACCTGAGGAATTCTGATGGTGCATTCCTTCTTTGTGAAAAATCTACCATTTCGTCCTAATATTTATTGATTGTTCTTTGAACAGTTACTAATCCATGTGAGGACTTTCCTTCTTCTTCCCTTGACACTGAACTCTTTTAAAAGAGCCTTTGTCAAAGAATCTTTTCAAAAGCTTCTTGAAAATGTAAATTCATTGAGGAGCTTCAATACGAATTCCTTATGGTAATTATTGACCATGCTAATAGAAATAATTTCTAGTTCTTTATCAGGGGCTGGGATTCAGCCATGCTTACACTACAGAAAAGTCTACATTTGACACCTGACAGTGTCTAATCTATCATGAAGAAAAGATCAGGAAAGTAGCAGGTATCTGTTTTTTTAGTATCTCCAGACAATGTTTACAGTTGAGCAACTTTCTGTGGTTCCAGTGGAAGACAGTGGGCTAAGCAGCACTCCAAACTGCTTGTTGGTGATTGACATGGGAGGATGAAAGCTGGAAACTATATTTTATAATATCTGAATTCAGGTAGCTAGTGTCTAGAGATCCACAGTAATTACCAATTTAGAGACCTTGGATATAACTGTAACCAGAGATAAAAGTCAGTATGCATTTCACTGCAAATCCTCACTAATATATCTTGATTGTGAAGACAGAAGTAGTTTCCTAAGACTGAATAGCTTCATGGAAAAGTACCCTATAAAAGGGCTTGGGAAACTTATGGGAAGATAGGCTGCAATTAGATTAGATTAGAATCTCTTCTAATTTTCTTGGAGAACAAGACTACAGTTTCTGTATTTTACAGTCTTGGCTCCAGAAGGTATTGTGTTTCTCCAACAGACATTTTTTCTCCTGTAGCCCTCTTTTGGCCTCTTTTTTGCTCCTTAATCTTATAGGCTAGACATACTAGTGTACATTAATAACAGAGATCTGTTTGGGATCATGGGGTAAATGTACATAGTCTTAACTGCAGGAAACAGGAACTAAAGCATATCTCAGCTTCGCTGCATGTAACTTGACAAGTCAAGGAATACCTAAATTTAATTGGAGGCAGATGTAATCTTGCCAAACCTTCTAGTATTTTCCTTTGCAATTTTACTGGCTGATATCCATTCTTAATTGGAAATAAGACAGAATTTAATCTCTGAGCAATAGATAAAATTTACTATGAACCATCTTTAGAGTTACTGTGGAGACTGAATTTTCTTTGTTTGCAAAAAGATGTCATAATATTGCGTGTGTTCGACTGTCAAATATCAGCTGGTTATGAGTAGAAATTTTTGTGCTGAGTGAAAAATAGCAAACTCAGGGAAGGTTCAGATGAGAAGTGGGAATTGGAGATTGCTTGATAAGAGATGACATCTTAGAAGAAATATCTCTAACGAGTGTATTCTTAAAGCTGTAGTCTGCTAAAATACACTAAAAATGAGGGTTTCAAGGGACTAAAATTTGATATTATTTATAGAAGAAAATACATCTGAATAGAAATATGTAATAAAGCTGCATAGCTTCTTAATCTGCCATCCAACATAAAAGAAACGTAAGTCTACATATTTATTCTTTACTAACTCTACTGAACCTCTGAAGCTTCATTATGGTTGTGTTTTGCCTCCTGGACTTCAGTTATGCACCTAAACTTGGACGTATTTATAATACATATGTGATTCATATGATTATACACATATGATTGTTATGCAAGATAGAAATTCATTACAGAAATAGAACAGAATTGTTGACTTCAAGTCAACACTGAATTTTGAGATTAGAATAATAAAATAAAAATTCAAGAGGCACAGTCACTAGGTTTTTTCTCAGAAAAGATTTGCTGACAAGGTAGTGTACTTGTTAAATAAACTCTCTGACAAATGTAGTCTGTTTCTGTTACCAGAGTAATACTAACTTATCCAAACATATTTAATGTTCAGATATTTCACAAATAATGGCCATAAATAATCCGTAAGCTAAAGTGCTTTCTTTGATGCTGCATCCTGTATTTTTCTAGTCACTGTATCTGGCAACCAGAAAACTACCATTTGGATTTCCTACCAGTTTGGTATTCAACCAGTATTTGGGGCAGTTCCCAATTCCGCCCATTCCTTATTCCCTAAACTGTCCTGGCCAATATGCACAGAATCTTCTTTTCCATATCAGTGTCGATGAGAGTGTGTAGAGCTTACAGTCAAGAGAGATTGTTTCAGCTGCCTGGTTGGAAGACATACTTAATTATGAAGAGTATAATGAAAGGGAAAGACTAAATTTTATGCTTTCAGTAAAACTTTATTTGAATCAGAATTCACACTAAAATTTATTAAACTTTTTAAAACAGCTGTTTGGTTTATCAGTCTCTAGTCTTTTGCATATGCATGAAGAGCATTACAGACTCATGGAAACTAAAAATCCATGTTATTAAATACTGCATGTACATATGGTTCTTCCTGAAATTATAGGAAAGAAAGAAGAGGGAAAAAAGGAAGTAAGAGGATAAAGAAACACTAGAAAGCAAAACAACTTGCTGAAAGCTTTGTAGTATCTCAGTTGCGGATTCCTGAGCTCATACATAAAATCCCACATTTAGAAATCCCGTCTGAGCCTCCTATTAGAATCAATTATGGTATCTTGCAGATACCCCTTCAATTATTATTTGCACAAGGATTATAGAGAAGGGTTATTTCTTTGTGAAAATCTAGATGAAGGTGTAATAACTCCATTTAATTTCTTGACTTTCAGTGCAGTTTCTGAAGGGATTAGCTGATATAAAAGTACTCAGCCATGATATGTGACTGAGACAACCCATGCTTGTTTAAGAAAGGCCTAAGTCCCCAGCCGTGCTCCACAGAGTCTTGTTTGCCTCTCATTTAGCACAGGCTGCCAGTCTGCCTTCTGCAGCCTGTAAGGGGCAGAAAATAGGCATGTATACTGCATTCAGAAGCAAAACAGGAAAAAAAAAAAATTCTTGATTCATATCAGGGAACTGTTTTGGAGACCTGTAAATATTCACATATATTATTCCCTCAGAAAATCATATAGAATTCCCAAAGTTTATACGGAGGAATGCTTTCTAACCCAATTACATGCCCAAGCAGCTCAGCAGTTCACTGTCTGCAGTAATTCGAATCTAAAAGCAAGTAACTTTTGCCCTGTTCTGGTTATTGGTGGTTTTGGAGGATACAAGCTGACTTTAGGGATTTTTAGTTTCCTTTAGGGATTTTTAGACATCCTTGATTGTGCTGGCCTGGACTCCAGAGCTACTCCTTAGACCTGCTTATATATATTTGTGGGACTGATGTCCGGTCCTGAGATTTAAACTGTACTTGATCCTCCTCCTCTCAAAAGTAACTATAATAGAGCATAAGGTATTAAGGGTCCAACAGCCTTGCTTTTGGCTGGGATTTTCCTCCTGCTGTGGGAAGCAGTGCGGTAAGCTCCCTGCCCTTCAGTCAGGTACAGCTGCTATGGGTAGATCAGACCCACTTAGCATGTGGGTGATGTGTGGAAAGAAGGCTGACACACGTAGGAGCGCAAGACCATAAATAAGTAGAGATCCCAACAAAAGCAGTCTTAATTTATTTCAGATTTTAGGGCATTCATTAATATTATCTTATAAGTTGTTACAGGGATGATGCTGTTTAGACCATGTCTAAAAGATGTGCAAATCCCATAAAAGCGTAATTCCCATCTATTCTGCTGCAGCCTGCTTTCAGCCAGATGTTGACAGTGATATGAGTGACAAGTCATTCTGCTCACACCCTCTGTGGAAACACAGCATTTGGAGGAGGAAGGCAGACCATTTCACTGGGCTGTGAAGACAGAGCGCAAGAGAGACCTTGGTCCTGAAGATTAGTAATTAGGGAGTGCACTGGAAGGACAGCGGCCTGGATTTTGAAATGATTCTGCGATGAATGCTGATATTAGAGCATCATAGGTAAGATAAGGATCAGTGCTTAGACCTCTGTTTACTCTCTTGTTCACCCAAAAGAGTATTTTTACCTACTTCATCATGTCTCCTCTCGCATTAGTCTTGGGTGGCCAAATGACTTTTATGTTTTTCTGTGTACAATGACAGTTTCAGAAAAAAGGATGGCAAGTACCATTTTTATCCCATTAGTCCCTTGTCTGATGCTTAAGGTGCAATCCAAAGTTATTTTGGCTTAAATTTCCTCAAGCAGTGGAAAGTGCTGAGGTTGGACATCCACCTCACTAAAGGAGATATGACATCAAAGTGATGTTCATGCATAAAATTTAAAGGGCATCTCTGTCTCCTCAGCCTTTACTTGTGTTTTAAATGTAGTTCTCAGTGCCAAAGTCTTCAAAAGGCAGCTTTGAAAACAAACCCTCCACAGGTAAGTCTTCGTTTTGGATATCTTGGGACAGGTGAACTTAACTACAGGTTTAAGAAAGACACAAAATCTCCAAAAAAGAGACCAGCCCCCTGTTTTTGTAAGTGATTCCTTTTGACTGACTTCAGAAAGGTTCCTTTTAACACATACATTGTGGGTGGTGTGATTCCTTTATCTATATTCCTACCTCTTTCTATAGGCTGTTCACAAAATCAGGGTGCCTAATATAAGTTTATGTGGTGACCAGATACTAAAGCCCTACACTGTACTGCACTGTAGTGTTTATTTGATAAAACAATTTCTGCACATGTTAAAAATTTTGTGACTAATATATATTTCATCCTGCGAGTTCACAGATTTATAGAATTTAAGAGAGAATATCTCAGAGAGATCTGTGTTCCCAGCTTGTCTCAGAAGAGCAGAATACCTGTTGCACATCTCATTCCTTGGCTGCTTCTCTTCAGAAATATCTGTATATATTTCCCATTATTAGAAGACACTGCCCTAGCCAGTAAGCAGAGGGGGTGTTGAGTAATGCTAGGTCAGATCCTAGGGCAATTAGGAAAAACATTTGTGTTTTAAATTCAGTGCCAGGAATTCTTACTACTAGAAAATGTTTTATGCCAAAGAAATAGAACAATAATTATGTGGATTGCATTTTACACTGAGCTGAAACAGTATTCCAGAAATATTATTTGGGGATAAAGAGCCAAAGGGGGTTTCTGATAATTAGGTGTGAATTCCAACAGAAGAGTTAATACAAAATGATACAGATGCATTTTTCTGCCTTTTGTTAACACACAATCTATTTCTTCCTACTACTTATTGTATTTATTGCAGTTCCTTGAGCTAAGCTTGCTGTGGGCAGAAACTAATTTCTGCTGGGCTTCTAACTGGCTTCCTATTTTATACTTGTACAGCACCCACAACGTAGAGCTTGACTGAAACACCTGTGAGGGCTAAATAATAATAGTTTATTACATGGCAAGATAAGAAATTATGTCCAGTGTTGGAATATATATACTACTAAGACAGATAATAGTCTTTTAGGAGGTTTTCAGGAGAGAAGAAAGAAATGTAACATCAGATAAAACTTTCTACTGTCAGACTTGTACAAAATGTTTTTGATACCGCTGATAGTGGTATAACCCTTAGACTGAAATTTTTTTTCTTGTAGGAAGGCTGCAATAAAGAAGGACTTGTAATATGAATTACAGCTGCTTCATGGTAAGATGTATCAGGGTTCTGAGAGCACCAATTTGCCTTAATGGCCTTGATCAGCCTCACCTGGAACCCTCACCCTCTGCCCCAGGGCTCACTGTCCTTGACTTCTGTCCTGAAGCCCGAGCTGTGGTGTAGGTGTGTCTGTCTCCTGGATGGATACCAGATCTATGCTGTAGGTGGTTGGTCTCCTGGATGGACCTCTCAGATGTATGTCTGAGCCTGTCTCTGGCCCAGTTTCCTTTGCTTCTGACTGAACTCCATGGATGGTCCGGGGACCTGGTTCATCTCTTACTGTGTCTAGGGCTGTTGACAAACCTTTATATTGGCCTCTACGGGACTGTGCCCTTCTGATGAGGTGCGACCTCTGCTGGGGTCACCCTTGGCTCCCAGTTTGCCTTCCCATGGTGGCTGCCTCTCGTGTGCCTGAACATAGGTTTCATCTCTGTTTGTAGCTAGAACTGATAATTTAAAGAGGAAACTTTTGCCAGAATTGCAAAATAAGCAGCTTTGCAGAGAGATAGTAATCTTCTGTTGACTAAAAAAATGGAAAAGAGGGGGCTAGCAAAAAATAAAAAGGGCATTTTTTGACACATAATGCTGAAGCACAACTTTTTATTGACTAATGTTTGCTTTGCATAACTTAATACTGTCATGTTGAAATATTAGATTAAAACAGCGTTTTCAGATGAAAGGTTAATAGAAATAATAATAAAATGAGCTGAGTAGTGTTTGCTGCAGTGTTCAGTATATGCCGTCCAAGGATGTGACTATGGCAGAAGTGTTTATGAACAATTCCAAGTCTGGGTGATGATTAAAGCTGCTCTGAAGTAATTTCTTTGACCTCCAGAACCAGTGGTGTTTCTTCAGCATTTTGGTTTGCTTTTCAGTAATCAATTTCTGCCTCAATAACACTGGCTGATTTGTTCTACTATAAACCCTGGAGTTTCTGGAACACACTGTGTCTTTGTGCCTAGATGTGGGCGTGTGTGTGCAGGTGACTTAGAATATGATACCCCAGCTTTGCACCACTGTTTAATTCTTGGAAGAGAAGCTCCTTGTGTCATATTCTGTTGCAGCCCATGAATGTGACCACGAGTTCTCCTATTTGCCTTAATAAAACAAGAAAAAAATCTTTAGAAGGCTTACAGAAAAGGGAGATGATTGTTTAGCAAAAGAATATCTTCTTTAATGACCTCAGAAAGGTACTCAAAAAACATTCCAATACAAATATTTTGCCTGCAGAAAACTCAGACTCTTTGGGTGAGGAACGTAGATTAAATAAAAGGCATCAATCAGGCGATGGGCAAACATCCCTTCTGAAGCTACCTGTCTCAGCTGAAGCCATTAATGGCCCCACATGTATCACCTAGTTCTTTATGACTTGGCTGCCAAAAGACTTGTGCATGCATTTTCTAATCTACTTCCAGACAAGATCAACGAGATAGTGACAGTGGTCATACAAGACCGGGTACCAGCCCAGGCACCTTTCCCTGAAGTAAATGAAGAGTTGCTCACAGGATTCCTCCCACAGCAGGCTTGTGGGGTCAGCAATCTTCAACAGACAGATGGGAAAAACTAGCCTGGAACTGCCAATGTTTTCAACCACCTAAATGAGAGTTCACCGTGGCCTGGTTCGTTAGCTTTGTATTGCTACCTTTTTGCTTTCGTGATCTTTGTGACCTGAGCTGCATTGATTTGTTTCAGGCGTGGTGCAAATATAGTGGAATACAAGTAGGCATTAACAAATTGGGTGGTGATGAGTAAACTGTGCTTTCAGATTCTCACTGAGACAGTTCTGAAACACGTACAGCTTAACAGATGTGTCAAGCAGAAAATAAGCTATATCAAAGTGGAATATCAAACAATAATTATCTTGCAATTTTATTAAAATACATTTCAACTGCCAATTGTTCCTCCTCCAGATTTCTCAGTATCAGCTCTGAGCTGAAATCTATGACACTGCCATCTATTTAAAGATGGCTAGACTGGGAGAATTGGCATTTTTTTCCCTCCGTTTTCCTTCTGTGTATCTGAATATTTGATATGTATAAATACATAACAGAGACAATTTTATATGCAAAAGTGGACTGTTAATTTCTGTTGTGTGCTACTCATGTTTATAAAGAATAAAATATCAGGACAGTTATAAAATCTTCCATAGATTTCAGTGAAATACCAATGGAATTATAATCTGATTTGTCATCTCTTAAAAAGTCTTCTTTCAGTTAAGCTGCCTTAACACTTTCTGCTCACGGAAGATACCATACAGCAATTTAGTGTGCGATCCTACAGATGTCAAAGATGGCCTGTGCTGTCATGGGTAGATAGTATATGTGACCATGCAGTTGTATTATTTTTAGTGACTTTAGAAGCGCCAAGGTAATAACACAGAGAAAAAGAATTTCAGAAAGTTAGCTAAATGCAGTGAATTAGCAAAAATATCAAGCATAAGGGTCTTTCTTTGACTCAGGTATTGATTTTGTTTGGCATTTCTCATGCAAAGAAAAGATCACATCAGAGCTAAGTAAATCACATGGCACTCCTTCAAGATGCCATACGCATGCCTACCGAAGTCAGCAACCTAAACAAATTAAGCCCCCCAAAACAAGCTACAAAACTCTAATCACTGTCATGATCTTAACAAAGCAGACATTTTTTTGTAAGTTTTTTTCTGTAGTCTAATTGAAGATTGATTTGTGCTATAGCATATTTTCCAATGGACAGAAAAAAACACTCTATTGATTTGTTACCACATACTACTGTTTATAAATATCTTAGATGGGTGGTTGTTACTTTGCCACTATAGCAGGCCTGTCACTGAGGAGCCAGTTATGTGAGCTGGCTCACTGTTATGTGAGCTAGAGTTGCTTTTGATCTCTGAAGGAAAGCTAGAGGTTTCCAAAGATTTTAGAAAAGTATTGTCAGCAAGATGGACACTGGGCGCAACCTAGTCACCAACTCTACACTTTGTCCTATAGCTGAAAATCTGGTATGGAGAGACTCACAGCAGGCACGTATATCCTCTTGTGGTTTCCCAGTCCTGAGTTTCCTTTGAAGGAATACCTACCTTTGCTCAGCAGCCTGGAAGTTAGGGCACTTGCCCAGGAAATGCAAGACCTTTACCATCACCCTTGTTCTGGGAGATGCTGAAACCATACCTTCCTTGTCTCAGGATCTAGAGAGCACCTGGCTGCTGAATAATATACAGTGTATATGAAGCTGGACCACAGTGCAGAAAAGACTGCAAAAAATTAATGGAGCCAGGAAGACGAAAATGCGTGGGGAATGGGGAACTGTTTACTCCCAATACTGTTTGTCATTTTAATCCCACATCTTTTAAATGGGTATTGCATAGGCAGAGCTCAGCTCAGGAACCAGAAAGAGAAACAGTCTCAAAAAGTCTGTAGACCTGTGTGTCCTCTTTGCCCTCTCAGCCTAGTGCACATTGTAAGGCATCAAATGTGGACAAACTGGGTATAGACAAAGTCTTGAGGATTTGCTTCCAGCCCAGCAGCTATAACAGCGATTGCCTGTGAGAGAATCTCAGCAGCGTGAGAATTGACTTCTGTTCCAGGCACATTCAGACCCGAAATCCGGACTGTAGGTGGGTAGGATTGATTTTGACCACTGTGACTCTAGTCCGCTTGAATTTGTCCATGAGCTGTTGCATTTCAAAAACTATGTGTAATGATGTTGGACTTCATTGAAGCCTATGGGGAAAATGTTGTGAAAACAGATGTTAAAAATACAGTTTATTACAGATACAGGCCTATTAAATTGAAAGACATTAAGTGGTGAAATAAATTATTAAGAAAAATCAAAACTAACAGGCAATTGCAGGTGTTCTCTTGGGGAGACATCTATTTTTTGCTCAGCCACAAGCTCAGTAATGGTGAGATATGATCCATTTAATGCAGTTGGAAATGTAAAAGCACTCATACTAGATCACACTGTATGAACTGTATGCTCTAACGAGGCATTCAAAAATAAATATTGCAGTGTGGTACAAGAACTACATACACGAAGTTTTCTCCTCTGGGAAAGTTCAGCACTTCTTTATATGAAGAACTGGTTTTATCACTGCAGAAAATTCTTCTAAAGCTAGTCACTGTTGATAGGGTTTTGCAAAAATACTTACGTTGTGTTTGTCCTCATTAGCAAGCTAAGAGTTGATCCTCCTTAGCATTCAGAAACAACTCCAACACTTCAGTGAATAGATTAATAATGGAGAGAAAATCAGATAAAGAAGCTTACTGTCCTTTAAGAGATTGTTTAGATATGAAGAGATTAATAGCAGTCACTAGGAGATCTGAACCCAGGATCTATCTTCAAAAACTTCCCACATGATAATAGCACAATGAAGTCAAAGCCAGATTTAAATAATAAGATTGTAGAGTCCCATGGGCAGCTCCAGGTCCTAAGATCCAAGAACACTTAAAATTCAGATCTGAATCTTTTGCAGATCCAGGCTAATGTAGCAATCTTCAGTTTAATGCAGTCAAACCAATCTTGGAATCCACATTTTATTTTTTTTATTTGTTTGTTTGTTTGTTTTTCTCAAATGGAAATGAGGTTTATACAACTGTATGTGCTGAGGTTACTCTGCATATATGGTGATTTTCTGAATCCTCCCTAATAACTGGAAAGTCCTGTCTGATATCTATTACATTTGGCAAAATGGTAGAGATCTCAAAATTAATTAAGATCCAAGTTTTATGCAAATAAATGAATGGTTAGAGGAGAGGAAGACTTAATTAAAGCCTGCAGTAGAAATTTATACTCTGTTAGAATGTTAATGGAAAAGAAGCCTGGAGCCTGTAATGAAAAACTTCATTTGGACAGCACAGTTTGTGAAAAGCAGTGTTTCAAGTGCTCACATCTGGCCAAAGTGAGTCAAGTACAGGGCACAAATCTACAGGAAACCAAGATTTATTAGCTTCCATGTTCAAGAAGAGATTTGTTTTACTTAGTAAATTATTTACTCCTTCATTTTTTTTCAGTCCGATGTGCCGCTGCTTTTGGCTGCTTTTGGGAAGAGAAATGCAGTTATGCTGTGAGAAACGCAAAGGCATTTCTGAGCCAGTTTAAAGCAGAAAGTCTGGGCAGTTGTGTGCAAATAAATTTGTTATGAGATTTTCAGCCCAGCTTCTAAATCAAATTGGTGTTGATAATAAGCGTGCTTTACAATGCATCTTATTTCAGTCTTTCTTTGTGTTGTCTCTAGATGTCTATCACCTTAGTATAAGATATATTAATTCTAATTATCTAGTCTAAGACTTTTCCCTTTCTGTGATACATCATTTACAAAGAAACCCCTCATTGCTAGGGTTTAAAACACTTTGTTCCTTCTTCACGTTTCTCATTGAGAAAAAGCTTTTTCCTGGTTGCTATATCAAAATCTCTGCTAACTGTGCAACTATGGTCGAGAGCATCTGTAAGGAAACTGTATAAATGTGCAGCTACATCTAGGCTTCATGAAGCAAAATCTATGAAATTATGGAGCTCATTCCAAATGCCTATGTCCAAGGAAGCCAACATCCCTGAAGGCCAATCACAAGATTGATCAAAGTGTAGTTTGTGACTGTGTCAGTATTACAAATGTATAACTGAGTCAGACAAGCTATTTTTCTTCCTTTTCCTCCGTTACTCTGCAATGCACAGGAAATCAAATTTCATGTTTCTACCATGCAAATGGTAGCCTCAGCAGCTACTGTTTAAGCTTAAGAATCCTTGCAATGGGATTTCCTAAAAGGCTTCACAGGAAAAAAGGCTCGTTGTTTAAAGACCAATTCATCTTTTGGTTAAGACTGATCAAAATAGTTTATACAGATTTTCCTAAGCTTTTTGCTCACACTGTGTGTTATTTGGCTTAGTGATCACAGCTGAAAAGCATGATTTTAATAAAGAAGTTGAATAAGTAGATTAAAATAAGTAGCAAGGGCTGCCTTATTCCGATGGTAAACAAAGTAAATTAGTTTAATCAAGGCAACATAGGTTATATATAGCATGTACATTATCATTACATCATTTGCTTATTGCTTTACATTCATATTTAAAGTAGACAGCATATTGCAAATGATACAAAAAATTAGTTTTTAATTATCAGCTGAGCTCCTTGATATGTTTTTAAAATTTCTTCTAATTAACATATAGGAATCAATAAGTTGTTTACAAGCCCCTATAAGGAATGACTGAGCTAATCACTTTCGAGTATACCCCTTGTGCAAGGACAAATCCATGCCTGTGCTAAATACAGATTGATTTTATTGACTCAAATATTTAGCATTAGGTGAAAAAAGTGGTAGGAAAGAGACTGGCAATACTAGTATCTCAGGCGATGTGTGCAATGAGACACGTGTGTGCAGAGTTGAATGAGTCCCCAGGCTTGGAACTGGGAGGGAATTTTGCTCAGGGGTGTAATGGCCATGCACTGCTGAGGAATTTGGAGGTTTTCTGGCTTTATTAAAATCACGTGGGTGTATTCCACACAATCACATTCCTACAAGTGCTGGAGAGAAAGTGCTGGTGACCCTGGCTGCTCTTTGACCCTGCTGCTGTGGCTTGATTCAGGCCGGCGGAGCGCTGCTCTCTCTGAGCCACCCTTACTTCTTGGAAGTCTCCAGCACACATGACCAGTGCGAGAGCATTAGTGTGGGCACATGATTGCTGGCAACTTTGATACTAATTAACAAACAATCATGCCATCTTTCTGTGGAAGGAAGTTAATCTCACTGGGCAATTTATATGTAAAGGAACTCTACTGCTTTTCTTGTAGCACTTCAAGCTTCTCCAGCGTATTTCCCTAATGAAGAGTTTAAAAACATTTGACCCCTGGCAAGAGGTCTGAGCACTAACGCTGCAGCCCCAAATATGTGAAAGCGAGTGACCTAGAGCTCTGCAAGTCTGAGGCAGAGCAAACAGGTCCCAGTAAAGTAAGAACTATTTAATTGCATCTCATCATTACAACAATATTTATGCAGAGACAGTGTTGTATTGTTATATATTAATTTTTATTTTTTTTTAAAGTGTTTTCCAGATGAATGACTAATCTCAGAAATCTGCAGGTCGCTTGGGATGCAGGTAACCATGGTTACTTTTGTTGCCTAGCAACACCTGTCTTACACTGCTGAGCTCCTTCTCCTCATGCCACTTCTGCAGAGCGCATCCCCATTCAGCTGCCGCCCCAGACCAACTCCCTTGACATAGGAGAAGTTGTTTTGGGCTTATCCTGCAGTCCAGGAGATTAGAATTTGAGTTGGTGTTTTTATCTGAAAATAAGACAGAGGGAGGGAGCCAAACTCTGGTCTCTCTTATAGCAACATAAACCCAGTTGCAGCTTAAGGCAGGACCTGATTCAGGGTGTTGATGTAAATCCCTGGCTGTGCTGTAAGATACAAGTTTGCACAGAATTTCATTTGGGGCAGGATTTAAGGGTATTGATTTGTTTCTCAGCCCAGACACAGAAGTACTAACAAACTAGGGTCTGGATCCTTTACTGGGTGAAATGAAGCATTACCTCATTTAGAAACAAGTAATTCTCATTTTTGTTATTTCAGAAACAGTAAGTGTATTTATTTTATAAATAAGATTTAAAAATACACTTATAAAAAAGCTATGAGTCAGATTCTCCCAATTAAGTAAATTTAATTTGAGTTAATTACAAATTAAGAACAATAAATTTTACTGGACTTGGATATGAAGGACTTTTCAAATGGTGTTGTTTCACGCATGCCATGACTCACCAGCATCCAGTCTTGGTACGCAAAGGTCTGCGGTTGATGTCACAGCCTTGGGCTCTGCTTTTCAGTGCATTTTCTCAGAACAATGACTTGCAACCTCTTTTCACCTGAGCACTCGGGATGATATTTGTGGTCTAGCTGGATTGCTTACACAAACAGGAGGACAAATTGCTTGTGTAATTCAGGCACTTTTGGTGCAGTCTTGACTGTCAGTAAATAGGGATGCCCTTGCCTTCCTCCTCAGCCTTCCCCTCTGCAGCACTCAACAAATCCATTGCCTTGCAGTAGGAACAGAAAAAAGAAAATAGCTTCTATGTTTACAGTCCTGAGTTTGCACTTCCAAGCAGCTTTCTGCTGAACAACAGCTCCTTTAGGAGCTTAGTTGCTGGAATATTGATCTGTTTTCTGCCTGTGGTACATACAGACGTGCAGTCCAGTTAATGTTCTGCTGCAGTAAGTTCTTGAAAACACCATTGTTCTCCTTCAGTTAATTCTTGCTCATGTCTTCCTTGATGTTAGTGCTACAGGTGGTGTCTCTTATGCTAAATCTTCTGGAGTAATAAACTCAGTCATCCGTAGTGCTAGGTCATTAACCTGGTCCCTTGTTTGGCCTGGATCAGCTCGGATTCCCAGCAGTTCTTGGGCACTATGTGGGAATTAGTACAGAATAGAGGCTATTCCTGCTGGGCCGTTTGAAAGCAGCTACCATGCTTTGGAGAGGAAGAGTGGTCAGTAGTGCAGACATAGGACATTCTGGTCTGTCTGGTTTCAGTGTCAGAGAGAAGTTCTCAGTGTGTTTAATCTTCTGTAAAGTAAACTAGTGTTTTAACTGGTTTATTCCAGCAAGTTACTTGCTTGCCACCTCTCAAGCAGTTTCAGCCTGATCACTTTTTGCAGAGATACAGGCAAGTATGAGACTCTTGTTCTTCTAATGTTTCCTGAGATCCATTCAGAAAATCAGACATTTGTAAAATCTATGTCAGCAGTTAGGGTGCAGATGTTGGCAGTTATGGTGCAGATGTTCTTCAACTGATGTCTCTCATGGTGAACAGTGGTGTTACAGTGATGGAACTTTCCCATTTCTATGAGGATGCTAGACTAGAAAGTACCATGTAGATCCACTGAGTGATGTTCGCCTGCATTTATCTGTTAATTCTTTTGTTGTAATTAGATTGTTAGCAGTAGAGGCTTTGTAAAGTGTGTAGCAAATAGAGTTATGATTCACGACTGCAAATAGGCTCTACAGTTGAAAAAGTAAGGAAATAGCTATGACCTTTGCCAAACAAGGGGCCCGCGTTGCCCAGTGTGGTGCTCATGTTCTTGTACAGTGAGAAAAGAAGAGACTTCTTTTTCACTTGGAATCTGGTCCAGAATCTTTGTAAGAAATGCATTTCTCCTTTTTTTCTCTGCTTTTTCCAGAGCCTATTGAAACTTGTAATTCTTTTTATTTTTCTCCTTATTTTCCATTGTAATTGCATGTCAGGACTACTCTTAAATTACACCCTTCCTCTCTTTCTGTTTGTATATGCTATGCTTATGTATTTTTTTATTTCTACATGCTGTTCCTTGTAAAAGACTTCTTGGTTGAATATAATTTGTTTTTCTGTGTTAATTTAGGATAATAGTTCCCCTTGCCCCATTTGTAGCCCACATACTGATGCAACTTCCCCTTGTTTTGTTCCCAGATAAGTATTGCCACAGTACTTTAATAAAATGATGTAGGACTCTGTTTACAAAAGAGTGCTTCTGTGGTATCTTACTGCTTTCACAGGAAGCTTAACAGCTTGCAGAACAGTAAGTGGCAAATGTTTAGTGCAACATTATGCCAACTTGAGGACAAACTGTTCCTCTCAGGAATGTTTTCAGGCTTAAATGGGAGGAAAATCCCCCTTGCAGAATGTGAATTCTTGGAGGGGGCAGGGAGTGACTGCCACTTCTTTGCCTTGCCAGCAGCTCCAGTTCTCAAGCACCTTCTGAGGCTGCTTTAGATCAGCTGTAGCATAGGCTTGGCAGCAAGGAGCAATAAAGCTGTCACTGGCTTTTCCAGTGCAAAAATCCTCCAAGAGCGAGGATTCCTCTTTCATGGATGAGGCAGTACATCACTCAGCTTGCTTGAGACCGTAAATGTTGGCTTGTGCCCACAGATGCTGGGGGGGTTCTGGGGAGAAAGACATGAGCCCATGGCAAAGCTATTAATGTGAGTAAGCAAAAAGACTATAAATGTAGCTGAAAACAATGTGAACAGAACAATTCAGAACTTAAACAATGATAGTCAGAATGAAATATACGGCATTTCAGCCACTGATGCAAGTCACCCATCAAAAAAATAAGTGGATATTAATGAATTAATTATTAGTTTGACTAAACAGTGAAAGGAGTTGAATTTAATACCGTTCTCTCTGTTAATCCTTCTAAGCAGTAAAGGATCTTTCGCAAGTGGGCTCTGCCCATGAGCAGTATTCTTCAACTCTGGACCTCAACTTCAGGTTAAAATATTCTGCTGTCTTTCTCTGTCTGTTGGGTCCTGGATTCATTAAAGGGCATCTGCATGGACATTGTCTGTAAGTGGATCCAGACTTCCAGATGGGTGGCTGAGCTATACAGTCTGCTGGAGCCTGAAGGCACAAGAAAATTAGTTGTGTGCTTTCTATTTTATATGCAATCTTTGAGGCAAGGCATCACTCAGGTGCTTTAAAGCTGACATGGTGCTCAGCTGATGCTGTGAATTTACCATATGGAAAGAACTGAAAGCTGCAACTAGGGGCTCTCAAAGCCCCAACAGTGCCTGAAGACTTTGTAAAGTCTGAATTAATTTCAGCTGTGGATGACCTAGTCCTCCACCTGAGGAATATGGTCTAATAAGAGGAGAAAAGAGGAATAGAATTAAAACCACAGCAGATGAAACCTGTGATCTGATGAAGAAATGTCACTCTTCACTCTAGTAAGGGATATCTCTAGTAAATCATGGGAAATATAGTCTGGTCAGGAAGCTTCATAGGAGACAAAGGGGGTAACGGCTTCTAGATCACAAGGCTCCTGAAGCCATAGTTAGAGTTCAGTATGTAGCAAAAACACACATCTACTTTCACGATAAAATGAATTATTGCATTTCAGTGTTTTTCATGAAAAAAATATTTTTCTATAGAATATCCAGATTTTGCAGAAACTGCATTCGCCATGGAAAGTTGTTTTAACAAAATCCCTCCTTCGTACATACGCATAGGCCTCAGCTGTGTCTGATCAAGGAGGCAGGAATGTTCCCTGGGAGGACCCACAGCCCAGGCTGGGGTGCTACCAATGCACAGAGGGACTGTGTTATGGCCCAGGTGACCAAAGTTGCCTTCAGGTGGAGACTGGGGGGAGCTGAAGTATTCCCAGGTTTCAACAGGGCAAGGATTTAGATATGGTCAGCATGTGCTTTCAGACCTGCTCACTGGAAGGTGTCCCACAGCTTAAACAGCATCAAAGTCACCACTTGGTGACTGGGCCATGAACTGCAAACTTGGTAGGCAAATCAGCTTTGAAAACCAGCAACAGCAGAAGACTTTCTAGGGAAGGTACACTGGCCAGAGGTATGCTGGAAAGATTAATTTATATGACAACAAAAGCATTCAGAAACAGACATTCCAAAATTTTTACCTTCGTGTAGAACTAAATATGTTTATTTCTTTTTCCACAGAAAAGAACTATTTTTTCTGCAGAACAGATTAGTTATTTTATCTTCTATGCTTCAAAATTGTTAGTCAGGTGAATTTCAGAGGGACAGTACATGAAGTAGTAGGTTTATACAGAAAGGATTTTAGTTCTTCAAGAGCATAGAAGCATTTTGGGGAATGAAGAACTAACTAGAAGATCCTCCTTGATACCTCTGGAACTAGACTGTGGACACGGAATTTGGCAAGCTTTTGAGGGAGTAATTAAAAAGTCCAAAATATCCTTGAAATCATGTGGAAATACTTCTTCAAATGGAAAACCTGCCTTAGTATAGAAAAAGGAAAGAGCATGGATGATGAAATGTTTGCTTTATATGTAAGAGGATGTACTGAGACATGTAAAGAAAACATTACATTATGATGTATGATCCATTTTTCATGTGGATTTCCAGCACAAATAACTATTTAAAGGTGTTTTTCTTCAGGTGATTAAATTATGCCTGTGTTGAGTGACAGGAATCATCATCATGAGAACAAACGATAAGACCTGTACTTCCCCCTTACACCCTTGGCAGCTGTTAGTCTGCTTTCATAAAAAGACTGGACTTGAAAATTAAAAACTGGCTTCAAGACCTTCACTATAAGAAAGTGAAGATTAAAAGGACAGTAGCTTTGAATACAGTATTATACCTCTCTAAATTAGTGTTAAGTGTCTGAAGCTTTGTTAGGCACAAAAATATCAAAGATGGAGGTATTTTCATAATGTTATTTTGCTCACTAAAAACTAACAACGTGTTTTATTCCTACAGAAAATTCTTTCTTTTTGGCAGTTTTGCAATGGCTGCACCAACTTATGCAATGAAATGAGAACAAGTATGCTAGTAAAATAAAATTCCTTGTCTGTTTGTTTTGGGTTTTTTTTTTAATTTTTGTATTGTCTAAAGTTAGTGTCTATTTTCCGCACCGTAAATTCACTTACACGTGACACTAAGACTGCAAAGCAGGACTGCAGGAAGCTCCGGTAGTCTGAAAGCTGCGAAGGTCAGTAAGTTTTTGTGCTGTGCTGTGTTTTCATCACTTTTGTTTGACACAGTTGTTATGATAAGTTCTACTTCAGGCACTCATCTATTTCCCATGTAAAATTATCATAAACATGTGTGTGAAAATAGTATTTTTCATGACAGTCTACTGCAATGGCACATATATCTTTATGATGTTAATGGAAAAAGAATTAACACATGGTATATATAACTAGTTAGTAATAACTAACAGATGTTGTATTGCTCTTTAAAGGTGAAAATCATTAAATGAATGCAAAAAGGTGGTGGTGTTATGAGTAATTCTCAAAGAATAAAAATTCTATTTTCATGCAAATGTTTAGTTTCAAAATAATAAAAATGAGAGCCATAATAAAAAAAACCACCTTGTAACTACATCATAAAAAGAGAACATTTTTCTCAAGAAATGTTTCCAGAAAATAGAGGTTCTCTGAAAGAGACATATTCAGTGCACAGAAGTGGATGTGATTCAGATAAGCAAAACCAATTACTAATTGTCATTTCTTGAACAGTTAAAGGTGCCTCTTACATGCAGTGGGTTCCCTGTCCCCTAAACTGATACTGCAATGAGTATAGGCAATCTATGTCAAGCTGCTTCTGATAAAACTCCTGATTTTAGTGGTGTAAAGGCATTTCAGTAGCATGAAGGACTTTTGGAAAGGAGAAATCCCATAGGAATCCACCATATTGCCTTTTAAATTTTGATATTGCAGCTATTTATTAGCTCCAGGCACAGGATGTCTGGTGCAAGCCATAACAAAGTCTCAGGGCTGTTCAGCGAAAAATCTGTTTTCCTAAATATTCATAAAATAATTTAACACAAAAGCCCATCAGCCAGAAGTTTGTATCATAATAAAACTTTTTAAGTCTCAAATGTTTCCCGTGTTCCATTTAGCATTGAATCTTCTTGACTGATTAAATAGGTTCACAGGTTAACGGCCTGTAAGAAAGGTTTGTTTTTCATCACGTTCCCGGGGTATTTGGTTTCTTTTATGTTCTCACTTTAGGCTTAGTTATGAGACTGAAAAGAGGAGCCGAAATGAAGAACGTCTGCCTGAAGGCAGCCAATCACAAACTGCAGGCAAACCCAGAAAAACAGGCTGAAGATGTGGACGGACCAGAATAGAAATAGCCATGACAGATGAGTCACCTAGTTCAATAAAGAGCAAACCCGAGATTGAGACCATGCTAGCTATCCATAGATTGAAACAGAATGAATAAACCCCTTCAGAAAAATGCAAAAAGCTTTTGGGTTGGGTCAGTGGCATGTTGGACAAGATACTTTTAAACAGGTATTAATATAAACAGCAAATATCAAAGCTTCTTAAATTGCCAAAAAGAAAACGTAATGTTGTGTTTTCAGTCCTTGGAGTAATAGACTGGCAGGGAAAGAAACAGAGTGTTCTTCAAGGGGGTTCATCCTGCTCCTGGAACTTCACTATAACTATAAACAAAAGAGCTGAAACAGACTAAGTAACCAAAACTAGAAACAGATTCTTCTCTTAAAATCCAAATGCAAATTAAAGTACATTGAGAAAAGAATCTTATTTCATTTGCTCTCTGCTGTCCCTGCCATTGCCTAGTGACATTTTCAAACAGTGTTGACTACCATTTGGAATCAGAATTAGGAGGAGGATTGACTTTCTTCCCTCAGAGAAAATATTGGCTTTTTGGTGAAAAATTGGATGCTTAAGGTCTGAGCCTGACCTCATCAATTTTCAACCTCAAACTTTTGTGTTTAAAACTGTGGGGTTTTTTTATGTGGAATGCTACTTTCATGCCTTGTGGGAACTGCAGCTCAATTGCTCGTATCCCATTTTCTTTCATGATTTTCAGTGAAAATGCAACATCTCACATGAATAATTACCACATTTTAGTGTTTATAGAAGCAATTTTCTTCTGGAAATTGCCAACCAAATACTGAAACTTTTCACAAGGCAACGGATGTTTGAGTTCAAGCCTGTGATACATGGAAAGCAAAGACTTCCTCTGCTAGCCACTTGCAAAGCTGTGGTAAAGGACACTCAAAATTCACCTGGCTTTGCCAAAAATATAATTTAGGATGAAGGGTCAAGCTGCACAGCAGCTAGGAGTCACTACATCTACAATTGCCTCTGAAACCTTAATTTAGCTACTATGGGCATCCATTTTCTACGTTAAATGTAAGAGGCAAAAAAAAAAAGGGGGAAGAATAGGATATGATTACATAATTAAAGACTGTATTGAATGTAATTGCACGAGGAAACAGAATGCATGTTGCCAGGAAATCATTTATCTGATGTTTCCCAACTTACAGTGCCAGACCTCAGTTCCTCAGCCTGCGTCTTCCGACAGATGGTCACATACCAGCTGTGGTCCCACAGTTGTATGGCTGTGTTAAGGTAGTGTGGTGCCAAGCTAACATATTCAAGCACTCCTCTGTGCTTTTTAAGTTGAGCAGACTAAAGCAACTAAAGTGACTGCTAGAGTGACTGCTAAAGCAGCTCTCCAGCATCTGGACTGAAGATGGTCCATGCAAAAGAACTTGCAACCCAAGTGATATTCTTTTTGCATATTAGTTTTGAAGCTGTTTGTTTAAATGGATGACTGAAACAACTGTTTTGTGACAGTGGAAGAACCTCCATCATCACATTTGGACCTGCCATTGTTTTTCACATCACTGATGTCAAAGCTTGACAGAGCTGGATTTTGGGCAGTAAGAGTCTTACTCTTTGTGGAATATGAGTCCATGTGCTAGTGCTTAGATGCACTCATGAAGCAGAAAGAGTAACAAACACAGTGGTTCCTCTGTGGAGTGAATTTGTGCTCTGTGTGGGACTTCTTGATTGAGGAGGGACAGCTGTGGCCTCCTTTCAAAGAATGGGTGACGGGATCTTGCTCATTTTATCATGTTTTCCATTCCAACTCCTCACTCTTAGTTACAGGTCCTCGAGCTGGCTGTGTGGCTGTGCTAGGAAGCGTGGGGTTTGTCAGGTGCCGAAGGCAGGCTGTTCACTGGGCAAAGTGTGATCTGCTTCTCATTCTTAGGCATGAAAAATGCCAAAGGCTGTAGGAAGCGGCACAGCTTCCTTTCACCAGAATTCAGTGATGAGCCCTACCTTACAATATTTGTGTGTTTGGTTATTTTAATGTTGCCAAATATCAAAGATTTGGTGGAAAAGGCATTGTGATAAGAACTTCTCAGAGGAGATGCAATATTGTTTTGTAAGAGTTGTGGAGCCACAACCAGCCCCGTGCAGCAGTATCTCATTGCTGAAACAGTCACAGGAAGCTTACTGCAATAACTACAAAAGTTATAAGGAAAAGGAGACCTTGAAAACTAGAGTTATTTCTCCTAAATTCTTTTAAAGATGCCCTGGTGAAGCTGTCCAAAGGACTCCTTGACCCTTCATGTAGATGCTGAGTCATTCTGATGTCAGATGCCTGAAGCCTGCAGGAAATTGCACGTTTGTTGTTGCTGAGTCATAGTGGCATGGACACCTTGTTAACTTCAGCTGACATATAGGAAGGACTGATACGCATCTTTCACTCCTCGCGTGTATCCTTGTCTCTCATGGGTTGGGAGGACTGCAGTCTGCTTTGGAGATGTCCTACAGTATAATGCTAGAAATACCCTCAGATGATGTTTACTTCCTGGTTGCTTCCTGAGCTCTTAATTAAAATGAAATGCTAGATGGAGAATAAATTAATATTATATAGAATGGGTCATTAATGACCTTTTAAACTATTCTGGTATTTCTATTAAAAGATCCTTTTCCCTGCTGCAATAATGGAAAGAGAAGAAGCAGGGTCAGAACTCTGTGTGCCTGTTACACGTGATGTGAGCAGCACCACTTGTTATGCACCACTGAAGCCTCCATTCCCATTATACAATACTGGTTTTAGTTGTTTACACCTTTCTGAAGCACTGAGTTTAAGCCAAGACTTTTCATACCCTGCCTGTGCCCCTGGCTGAATTCCGTAATATTTCAGCCAAATAATTCAGCTCCTTCAGTGAATGAGCCTAGGAACAAAGTGACACATCGCTCATGTTAATACTTAGAGGTCTTTTCTGCAAAATTCTCCAGCACTGCTCTGCTTTGAAGCAGGGTTTTTGACTTTGACAGAGGGACAGCTCTCATGTCAAAAATAAGCCTTCCATCACACCTGTGAAAATCCTCCCAATTTTTTTCAAAATCTTAATAATGATGTCAATTGCAAGTCATACAGGTTCAGGAAAGTTGTGAGAAAGCTGTTACTTTAGGCTTGTTAGATTTCTCCTACAGAAACTAGGGATCATTGCGAATGTCATTATTTCTTTAAGCTGTTACTTTACCCTTAGCTGACCAGATGTGTTTTGAGTACTTTCCCCGCAGAGTAAATATGCTCCAATCAGTGACTTTGGGGAAACTCAGAAAAATTTGCCATGTTCTGGGCCACTTCTATCCCCTTCCTCTCTTGCAGTACATAGAAGGGGAAGCAACATAGAAGAGTGCTCAGCTGAGAAAAGAAAGAATTGCAGAAAAGGAGATTGGTGACATGGGGTCTGTGGGGGAAAAAGAATAGAATAAGTTATAGTCCATAATGGAGCCTAAGATTTCCTGAAGGCTGACTGTGGAAAGGGTAGGACCCTTTGTTTTAGGGTCAGAAATGAGCCTGGAAGAAGAGAACAGGGATGACTGGGTAAAGATACTAGAACAACCATGCTGGGAATGTAGGCTGGAACTCAGAGAACAAGGAAAGGAGTGTAGTATCTTGAATTATGGAAGGAATTATAAATTATGTATATATATATATTACAGATTATAGGGAGGTTACAAGCAGAAAAGCAGAGGAATTCTTAAGGAAGAAATAGCAGAAAAGTTGTCAGACATTATTTGTTTCTGGTAATTGGAACTCAAGATGCTGGAGGTTCTCCTTTCTCTTGGTACAAATACCTGTGGAAACCTAAGAGGAAACATTAGGATGTTTATCTGCAAGTACAAAGAATGTTATATACCGGTTACACACCAGCACACCGAATTAAGTCTACATAGAAAAATGTCATTCTACTGCTATAAAACATCTGATTTCCTAAATTTGAAACTTCTAAAATAGTCGTTCTGTATCTTTATAGTGTTATTGTCTTCTGTGTAGCTTAATAAATGTATTTTCTATTACCCCAACACTGCAATAAGTATCACAAGGTCAAGCAATTCAGTAAGCCTGCTTATATTCTTCGCAAGTAGTTTTACCTTCTTGTCAAGGAGAGATTTGTATATTTTGGATGGTTTTCTGTTTTGGTAGGCCTTCCTTCCTTTCTTGTGTGTTTACACTAGAGAAGGCAAGGCAGTGGACACTTATCTTGCATAGTGAAGTTTGCAATGTTCCTTGGTTTCTGTAGGATATAGCTAACAAAATTATCTTTTTTTCTTTTTTTGTCATGAACAAAGACTGATGTACACTGCACGAAGTTTAATTGTACTTGAATTGTATCTGTTCTGGAGCTTTACCTGCTATGTTTGCGTTATTCCATATACAATATCCAACTATTACTTTAATACGAAAGGCATCAGGAAAAAATATTTTACTAATCAGTAATATTTGTATATTGGTATGCCTTGGGAGAGAGTCAAAGTGGAAGATTTGGTTAGCACGGAGGATAAATAGTGAGATGGTGAATTTTCTGCCTGAAATTCGCAGTTATAAATCCAACCCACATAGGTAGTGACCAATGATTTGGATGACTAGTAACAATGTTTTTACCTAGCTTCTGCGAAACAATTTATAAAAACTTACCTAATTTATAACAGCAACTGCTGCCCTGATATGAAGTGCCATTGGCACTAATTTTGCCCTGTTCTTTTTCTCCTAGAACCTGTAAGGAGGGAACATTCACTCTCTGTAATTGTCCCAACAAGCATCTCCTTGAACCTACAGGTCCTGGGGCAGTGTGTGGCAAGGAGTATTAGGCTCTGGCGTTCCTCTGCGAGACATCCCCCTTGAGCAGAAGTTTCTTCTCTCTTTCTCACATCTCAGAGAATTAGAATGGTCACACTGCAAACACTCATCACACTAATGAGGTGCTTAGCACCTGTTCCACTCCTAGTGTTAATTCTTTTCTAGGCAGGTGTAGCCTGGCAGCAGCAAAGCCACTGTCTCATTACAAGGTCAGGTTCCTCTTTGTCGTTTTTGTAATGACTTTTACTTTGGGCTCCTACATCTAGCATCCTTAGATCAGCCTATTATATGGACCACTGGAAAAACAACACCTTCTAAATTACACTGAAGCCGTAGCAAAGAAGTGGGGATTTGGCACGTCTTCTTGTTCCTGTAAGCAGATAGGGAATCTTTCCTCATACACTCACTAGATCTCATTTGGAAGGACAGTCAGGTACTTGCTGAAGATACAAGCAGGTGTTTACAAAGAGTATTCATTCATTATTAAAAGTAGCTACAGGGTACAGGGAGTTATTTGTGCCTGGGATTTTGAACCTCTGGAGAGTATGTGGGAAAGAAGATCTTGTCTATGACGTTGTAACTAATCAGCTTGGAGAAGGCAGAAGCATGCCAGGTGCAAAATGGCCTGAGAAAACAGTGAGGGAGATCAAGTCAGAAATTAGATTTACACAATGCTTTTATTAACCAATCTATGCCAGTGTTGCTCAACTTACTAAAAAAGTTCACAGAGGCTCAAGATTTACTAAATAATGACTATGGCACAGGAGGGCGAGTCCCTCATCATTATCAGAGTTGCAGGAAACAATCTGGCAACCGAATTCTTTCAAAGGCTTATGTCAGAGATCATAGGCATTTCATAGCCAGCCTAGAGGCTGAAGAGCCATGGGAGGCTAGAATATTTTATAGCCTCCAATGTGTTATACCATCTCTACCTCCTTTTCCCCTACTGGACTGTCGACCTAAATGAAAACCAGTACATGTCGCCACTTACTCCCTCTTTCATTCCTTTTCTAAAAGTGTTTTAAAAGTTCTGACTTCATTTTAACATGGGGAGAACCACACTGTGAAATAGTGATGAATGTTACAAGATGGAATAGGCAATCTCAGTCCACTTTTTTGAGAAATTCCTCCATTATTAACTGAAGAATGTAAGGATCCTGGCAAATTATCATAACCCAGCTAAGTAAGTTGAATCATAAGTGGGGTTTAGCTATTATTTTTCTGGGAACAGAACCTGTTTAGAGATGGAGAGTACATTGCAGGTTTTATAATAAGCCTATTACAGAGCAAGGTTTACTAGTAAATCCCTTGGCATTTCTCCTTTCCTCCTAGCTATTCCTTACAGCTTTTCTTCAGTAATGGAGATTTCTTTTACACTGAAACTAAGTACTCTTTCTTGTCTAAATAATATAATATGTTCCTATTTGTAGCAAACCAAGCACCTACTATTTCATACCCGATTTCAGAATGAATGTTTTACAGCTTTTTGATGTAAACTATAAATCTGTGGGGATGGTGCCACCTAATGTAAATAAAGAATATGACAAGTATTCTCCATTTATTTGACGCTGTTACCAGTTGGGATTGAAAAGTCAGGAATTTAGTGTTCATTTATCCATTCTGCCTAATTATGTGGATGAGTATTCTGCCAGATTTCTATGGAATGACTGAAAAGGTCTCATTCCTACAAGGTTCACTTCTATTCTTGTCTTTTTTTCAATATGTTTTGAACTATTTCAAGTTTTTAAAACATAAAATACATAAAATGTTTGACTAAAAATCTCTTAAGTTTAATTGCGTGCATCTTTCCTAGCTTCAGTCAGATCTATCAACTGAGAATATTTTCAAACACCTCTGGAGAAGGAGGTAGCAGAATTTAACAGATACTCTGCCCACTGAGAAGAAACAAGGGAAAATGACTCAGAGAAAACCTAATAAAGTACCAGCTCTCTTGTGTCCTTCTTAACTATGCTCTTTATACCTTCATTGCTGCAGTCTTGGTCATGATCATGCCCAATCAGTGGTGTACATCTTTGTGCGTGCTTAGTGCTGCCAGCACTTGCACCAATGGAGTTGACAGTGTGTATTGTGGTTTGCAGCAATTTACCTTTTCTTCATTGCTGTAACTTCAGGTACTGAGTCTCAGGTCTGGTTCAACATGGTCAGAAATGTGTTTTAAAGAATCTTTTCCTTAAGAGGAAAAGCAATTATAAAGTTGTATAAAGGCAAGGAGAGATTAGGTACCTTCCTTGAAGAAAGACATTATGGAGACCTACTTTCAGATATTCTATTTCTTAGGCCATTTCTGGATAATCAGTATGGAAACCGTGGACCTGATATAAGATGAGCTGTCCGATACAGTGCTTTACAGGACGTAGTGCCCTTGTCTTCTAACTTCTGTAAATGGGCTATGTAATTCTTCACCTTTTTCCATGTAATCAAGCAAGCTCATTCAGAGTGGCTTGAGTGAGGCCGAATTTCTGTATCATTTAGGGTGCTTTTTGGGATGTGTTTCTAAAATTATTGTAAGGATTCCTGATTAAAAAATTCCCAAGCATATTTATGAATAGAAAAATTAAACATTTTGACTGTGGATGTACATTTTAATTAACTAGAAAGTCATAGCTTCTTTAATCCTTCTGCTCCTTTCCCCAGGCTCACGTGTGGTGATTGTAGAGAGCTGAATAATGTTTTAGTCCCACAACTTTCATTAAAGCTACCAAACCCATCCAGTTAATTGCCTGAGTTCAATGTTGAAAACAAAGGTTACTGTTTATCCCTGTATCTACGAGGATGAGCACTTCTAACAGGCTTATTGCTTTATGTGGTAAAAAGCCTCTTTATGTGACTAGAATTATATTAATTTTTTCAACATTATTGTGATATTCTTTGAGTGTTTTGAGAGCCTCTTTATAGAAATATGAAGATGGATGAAAAAAGGAAAATATTCAGATGATGGGGGACGGGACTTACAAAACTAAAAATTTCAGTCATTATATGCCTAGTAGAAAAAAGGAATGTAACATAATCTATACAGAGAAGTCATTAAATGAAAGGGGGTTTTCAGTCAACTATGACCTTTTTTCTTTTATCATTTGCTGGCCCACAGATATGCATTGGAAGTAGCTTTTTCCTTCCTACAGAAAAAATGAGCACTTTTATTGTAAAACAGGCCAACTTGACTGGGATTTGCATTTTGCTTAACATACTTGTATCATTCCATAGTTCAGCTGACCATGGTAGGGCAGAGATGGCTGTTGTGCCAGACTACAAAATCTAAGAGGATTTCTTCCCGCATTGTTTGGTTTGGGACAGAAAACTCTTGTGGTTCAATACTATAATACTCAATAGATTCCCTGTTCAGTATAGTTTTAACTTTCCACTCTTCTGCCTACATGTCTAAATTGGAGAGACATGGGCCACCCAAGGATTGGCTGGATGATTCCACTCAAAAAGTTGCGGTCAACAGCTCAATGTCCGCAGGGACACCGGTGATGAGTGGTGTTCCTCGGGGGTCAGTATTGGGACTGATGCAGTTTAACATCTTTGTTGGTGACATGGATAGTAGGATCAAGTGCATCTTCAGCAAGTCTGCTGATGACACCAAGCTGTGTGGTGCAGTTGGCACACTGGAGAGAAGGGATGCCATCCAGAGGGCCCTTGACAGGCTTGAGAGGTGGACCCATGCAAAACTCATGAAGTTCAAGAAGGCCAAGTGCAAGGTCCTGTACCTGGGTCAGGGTAATCCCAAGCACAAATATAGACTGCCGTGTTTTGGGTTTAGGATGAGAATAATGTTGATAATGCAGTGATGTGTTAGTTGCTGCTAGCAGCGTTTACACTAAGTCAGGGACTATTTGGCTTCTTGTACTGCCCTGCCAATGAAGGCAGGGAGTGCACAAGAAGCTGAGAGGGGACACAGCAAGGACAGCTGAATGAAACAAGCCAAAGTGGTACTCCATACCAGATGACGTCATGGCCAATATATAAACTGGTGGAGCTGGCTGGAGGGCACTGTGGCTTGATGATTTGCTGGGCGTTGATCAGCGGGTGGTGAGCAATTTTATTGTGCGTAATTTGTTTTGTATATTCTTATTCTTTTCCCTTTGTTTTCTGTTTATTAAGCTGTCTTTATCTCAATGTACGAATTTTACTTTTTTTTTTTTCCAATTCTCTCCCACATCCCGCTGTGGGTGGGGGAGTGAGTGAGCAGCTGTGTGATGCTTAATTGCTGGCTAGTGTTAAACCACAACAACATAGAATGACTTTTTGCTTTTCCCTTGCCTCTCTCAGACTCGAGTTTATGGGAACTAGAAGAGAAAGGCTCTTGATGCATGTTTTTTGATAAAACCATTTAAAATACCCAAATATTTGGTTAGGAGTGTAGTTACTAAAGTCATCCCAATTATTTCAGCAAAATCCTATAGATATTGCCGGAATCCTGTTGGTGGGACTGAGATCACAGTGTAATCCCCTTGGATTGGAATAATATCATCCAAAGGGAAGGGACGCCACAACTTGTATTCTATGTTAATAGAATTTGAAACCTGCCTGGCAGAAAAGCTAGATAGAAAACAACTTCAACATAAAATACATAATTTTACCAAGCTAGAGATTAAACCTGGTACTCCCTCTGTCTAGAAGGGTGTGTCACTAGTGATATATAAAATTAAACTTATATTTCTTCTCTTTATCTGGCCCAATAATTTTGTAATAAGTTTACATCAAGTGGAAAAATTTTACCAAGCAAGATTAAGCACCTTCGTCACCTATTCCTTTAGCAACAGCAGCTGATGTATAGAATAGAATAGAATAGAGTTTCAGTTGGAAGGGACTTACAGCGATCATCTAGTCCAACTGCCTGACTATTTCAGGGCTGACTGAAGGTTAAAGCATGTTTTTAAGAGCATTGTCCAAATGGCTCTTAAACATTGGCAGGCTTGGAGCATAGACCACCCCTCTAGGAAACCTGTTCCAGTGTTTGATCACCCTCTTCATTAAGAAATGCATCCTAATGTCCAGTCTAAACCTCCCTGATGCAGCTTTGAACCATCTGAACATGATCATTAAGGGAATAGGTATGGAGGGTAGAATTACATATTTAAGTTCATTCAGGCACGAGTTGAATTGAAACCATATCTACTGTACCCTAGATGAGTAGACTTTATTGAACAAACAAAAAGTACGTGCTCCTTTCCATCTGAACAACACAAATAATCTACTAGGGAAAAAGGAATAAGTACATATTAATATAACAAGTAAACCAGAGTTTTCTGTGTATGAAAACAGTGTAAAAGACAATTTATTTTTATGGTGGACAGATTTACTGAGGATATAAAAAAGAAAGAATGCTGGAGCTATGGTGCAATAGCACAAACACATCAAAAAATCTAGGTAATTAGGTTAATAAACCTGGGGTAGAATTTTAATCAGCAGAACTGCAAAGGTTTAAAGTAAGTGTAATCACCCAGTATGGAAATCCTTTCCATCTATAAAATTTCCCTTAGGTTTGTTTTAAGGTTCCAGATGTTACCTGTGAAAGACCTTGAAGTCAGCAGGTATGAAGATTTTTTAAAACAAGTGCATAATGTAGGCAAATACGTACTTTTTTGTTGTTTGATTTCTTTGACTTTTGGCAATTTTTGAGTACAAATTAAAGTAGCAGACACAATAAATTTATCTTTATTGATCATATACCTATATATGTACTTTCTGAATAGGCAATTAGAAAATTCAGAACTGGAGAATAACTTGCATGAATATTGTTAATAGTCTTAGATTACATATGAAATTTCCTGATTTTCCTCTGTTATATGTCATTAAGTGATTTGCATAATTGTGTACTATGAAACTGCTGCTTGTTCCTCAGCAAAAATATTTGACAAGCCATCTACCAGGTAGGCTGAAATATTTGTACATTGCAAGGAGATCAGATCAGTCTGTTCCTATTGTACTTGAAGGATGTTTCTCCTTTTACCACTGTATTGCCATGGATCACCTCTCATTGCCGTGTTAATGCAGCTTGCAGTTTGCTGTTTAGTTTAGCCTGGGAGAATTTGGAAGCTGTGTAGGAGACACATCTAAACTCCCTTCCTAAGTCTAAGTGTAAGGCCAAGGGTATTAAGCATCGTTTTGCTACTTTTTCTCCAACTGGAATGGGCAACCTGGGAAAAAATGAAATTATTGAGGCATGATAGGCATCTCACTGTGTTTACCTACCGGGCATGAAAGACATGTGAATAAAGACAAGGGCCAGAAAAGGTGGGAGTCCATAGAGACCAGAAGAGGACAATAAATTTTTCCCATCTTTCTGTTGAAATGGTGTTGGTAGACAAAATGAGAAAAAAGCTCTTTGAAGATTGACTGCATATGGAAAATATAAAGTTGGGGACTGTGGAGGCAGGTAATAAGAGGTAAGACAAATCAAATAGTGATGCACTGGTCATGGTCCATCCTGACAGAAAATGGTAACCATCTAACCTTCTTCTACCATGAGTTAAAGGGCTCCAAATTAGCATGGTTCTGGAATGAATTATCAAGACTTCATGCAGACTGCAAAGATCTGTGCTTACAGCACCTCCATCTGTGTCACTGCTGAGTTGATAAGTCAGGTAAGATCTGCCAGGAATTTGCATGGCAAATTAATGCAGAAAATCCCAGCTGCTGCAGAAGATGGTGGGTGCTTCTGTTGTGCAGTTGAGCAGTTTCTGTTGTGCAGCTTCTTCCAGTTCAGCTCAGAGAGTGTGTCATAGGTGGACAGTATTACAGGGATATCTGTATTAATGGTCACATGAAGTATTTTGCAGTATTAGCAATTCAAGCATTACCCGGATTTAATTTAGTCCAGATTAACTGCTAATTATAGTTTGCAGGGCCAGGTGCAGCTATAAGGTTTGCTGGGAGGAGTGTCTTGCACATTGCTTGCTGGTCTTTCTCCCTAGACCTCATCACAGGTTATGCCTTAGCATGGAATAGGTGTGATGAGCTGCACACAGGGTCATGCTGTGAGGCAGCCTTCCTATCTGATGCCATGCTGGAAGAGGCATAGGAAACTACGGACACAAATTTCTAGCTGCTGCACAGCTCTGCAGCTCTTCAACCACTGCAGCATCTGCCTCACAGCAGTGTGTCACTGCCAAGAGAGTGAGTGTTTATTGCCACCATGGCTGTAAGGGAGCAGGAGGAAGGTGTATTGGGCAGAGTTAGGGGCACAGAAATTCTGGTACTAGCTATGGTCTTATTTTGGTTCTGATTTAATGTTCTTCATTGCCTGTCTAAAATCCTTAACATGCAGGAGCAAGTAAAGTAGCATATGCCTTGCAAGTAAAAGCTGACCTATGAGGAAATACTTTTGTGCAAGTTTCTATTTAATGTATGAAGAACAGACTGGCTTCAAGACTGTTCTGAAAAAACAGAATGATTTCCAGTCATTTAATAAGAAAGGGTGAAAAAAATTTTATTCCTCTTATTAGAAAAGACACAAACTTGCAAGGCCTTGGCTGTTTGCGTGAAAGCATCACTTTGACTCTTAGAATGACAGACTTATTGTGACATCCTAACCAGTGGTCCTTTGAAAAGTAATTTTAAACTTTCAGTATAGAAAATGAATCAAATGTGTTGTCAAGAGCAAAATAAGGGTCCTCTCCCAAAAGTAAAATATAAAAGGTCCCTACATTTCATTTGCATATTTGATATATAAAAGACCAAGAACTGTGAAAGCTGTAATAAGGTCTGGCTTTCATTTTAAGGCTGAAATTACAGAAAGTATGTATTAAGGCATCATTTGAAGCACAAATAGTGCTACAGTTTCCAATAATCAACCTTTACGACAGATGTAGTTCTTCTGAGTATAATTGCTTATTACCTGTTGATAAGATTTCTTATACATTCCATTGATGTAAAAGTTAACTTCATTAATTTCTAATACATCTTAGGCCAATTTTTCAGTATTATACTTGTCTGTGAGTACAATTTGTGCCTACCTTTTGGCACCTGCTGTCATGGGTCAGGGCTGGGCTGGCCTCTAGGCGAATGACAGATGCTTTCTATTTACTCCACTCCCTCCCCAAAGGGGAAAAGAAAGGGAATAAGGAAGAGAGACTTGTGGATTGGAAAAGAAAACTGAAACATAGTTAGTAACTATAAAATGAAATATACATACAAATACATACAAAATGAATACTGAACTCAACCCCCTTGATGGCAACCATGTCACCGTCACCACTGATGCTGTGGACAGATACTGGGAAAGGCCCAGACTGGACTCTGGGATGGAACACCTTGTTGGTCACTTTAGGGTCACCTGTCCTGTCCGCTCCTCCCACAGGTGCGACCTGTTACTTACCGCACCCCCAGTGTGGCACACAAAATCAGCAGTGACCTTGGTCTTCAAAGGAGCGAGTATAAGCAAGAGCCTTTCTGTACACCAATCCCTGGCAGTAACAGTAAAACATCAAGTGTTATCACTTCTTAAAGCAGACCCTGTCTGCAAAAATATGCCCTTAACTTCAGACAGTGCAGTCACTGAGCAGAGACTGAGCTGAAGAGTAAAATCTCTGAACAGAATTACTTCTGTTCTAACTCAAACCAGGACATTCTGCCTCTTATTCCATACCATTTATTTCATACCATCACTAGTTTATGATTTCATTCTACAGAAAAGTTCATTAAGTTCATTTAGTCTATGATCATGGATTCTATCTACCATAGCAATCTTCTCTGGTCAGTAAAGGTCTTATGAAATTTGTCACGGTTCATGCCCAGAGGTTGCAGGTTCACTTCAAGAGTTCACTGCGCAACTCTTGATGAAGACAACTCCTGTAATCACCTCTATGTTATCCTGAAAGACACTTATCAAACACTGTTAGCATTATGTAGCAATTTACATCATACAGCTCTAAATCAGAGATAAATTCCCCTGAGGTACACATTATACTTCACCATCTTTCATCATCACCCATCAAGTATTTCCAGGTCCTTAAGCAAAAGCAATCCCACAAATGGGTTTGCCTTTGGCCGAAGCAGGAAATACCCACACAGTTTTCCCCAACAGATTCCTTTCATACACCACAGGGACTTTATCCCCTTTGACTGTATGTAAAGCGTCTGACTGAGCAGGACTGGCTCGATTGATGGATCCTCTGGTATTAACTAACCAGGTGGCTTGTGCCAAATGCTTGTCCCAATTTTTAAAAGTTCCAGCGCCCATTGCTTTCAGAGTAGTTTTTAACAAGCTATTGTATTGTTCAATTTTTCCAGAGGCTGGTGCATGATAGGGGTTATGATACACCATGTTCTATGGCCCAATGGTCTGTAAGATTGTTTCTGAAATGAGTCCCACTGTCAGACTCAATTCTTTCTGGAGCACCATGTTGCCACAAGATCAGCTTCTCAAGGCCCAGGGTAGTGTTCTGGGCAGTGGCATGAGGCAGAGAGTATGTTTCCAGCCATTTGGTGGTTGCTTCCACCATTGTAAGCACATAGTTCTTGCCCTGGTGGGTTTGAGGCATATAATCATATAATCAGTCTGTCTGGCCTCCCTGTATTTATGTTTTGACCATTGTCCCCCATACCACAGAGGTTTTAACCAATTGCCTTGCTTGATTGTGGCACATGTTTCACAGTCGTGGATAACCTGTGTGATAGTGTCCATAGTTAAACCCACCCCTTGGTCATGAGCCCGTCTGTATGTTGTATCTCTTCTCTGATGTCTGGAAGTGTCACGGGCCCACCAAGCTAAAAAGAGTTCATCTTTGCGTTCCCAGTCAAGGTCTGTTTGGAACACTTTAGCAGCTTGATCCACTTGCTGTTTGTTTTGATGTTTCTCAGTGGCTCAACTTTTAGGTATGTGGACATCTACACGACGCTAGACATCTAGCTGGTCAGCAGTATCTTGTCACAACGTGCAGCCCAGATAGGTTTACCTCTGCGTTGCCAGTTATTCAGTTTCCATTGTTTAACCCACTATTTAGGAAAATACATGAAAAAACCCCAAACCAAACCCCTAACATTGGTAGCTGGAATCAGAAGTAGTTCTAAAACACAGTGATGGTGAAGTTGTATGCATGCAGGTTGCTGGCAGCTGGCCAGCAGAGAGCTCCCCCGAACTGGCAGTTAGTTGCCACAGTAGCTGTCATCAGAGAAGCTGTAGCTCCCTTTTTTAGCTGCTGAAGAGCTGCTAATGGGATAATGAGCAGTTTGATTTTTCTCATTACCACTTATTCATCATAGACAGTGCATGCAAAGTATCTGTAGTTAAAGTGTTGAGTGATCACTTCTGTGATGTTTGATCTGTGTTATATTTCTGAAGTGTCTAGGTTTTTAGATTAGTATTTTATAAACTGTGGTTGAAGCCCAGCGTATTTAAATTAAATAATTATGCAAACCCATGATATCTGTTCTACATTCTAAAAGAAAGGAATAATTTTGCGCAAATCTCTGTTTCCCCTCCAGAAAACACTCTCAGAGACTGTATTCTGAGTCTCCCTTTCCAATGATGCCACAATGAACGTATAGCTATCAAAATATTAGACTACATGATACACGCCCTCGAGGAACTGGGTTTACTAATAATAATGTTAAATATGATTTTGTAGCCACTATAAGCTGGAAAAAATATTTTTAGCACAGAGTCATGCTAATATTAAGATTGAAACCATCTTAAGACCTCTAGCAAGGAAGATGAACTAAATTTTGTTCTGCCTACCTGAAGGGATGAAAGATGGGAAAAGGTGCTTCTACAATCAAGTGGAAAAGGAGGAGGGGAGGGAAGATAGGACAAACAGTGGACAGATGAAGAGCCCAAAAGGCAGGTCTACTTCAGCCCATCGATCTGCCAGGAACAGAGGTCAGTGGGTTGGGGTGGTGTGGATGTTTCTTGCAGGTGAGTCCTTGATCAAGCAGTGATCATTACTCCGTACTCTTTGACCATTTCTTTGGTGGGCAGCACCAAAATCTTCTGCCTGCTTTAATTTTTTAAGCCTATTAACTTTGCATCTTGATGCTGGAAGCTCTTGCCTCATTTAACAATGGCCATTCACTCTGGGCACAGATAAGTATAGTTATAAAAGACCTATACAATTATAAACTTTTCTGTACTTCATAATACACTTACCTTCGACAGAAATGACTCTCACACAGAATTCAGTGATAAATATAAAATAAATATGGTCTCATTCATTTTATCTTTCTTTCTCTCTATTGATACTAACAGAATACCTCTCCCTCTTAAGATGCCTTCCTCTCTGGGGCTTTTTTGGGGGAAAGACTGTAGAAAGGTTTGGTTTTATGAAGTGATACTCCCACACCCATGTGAAAGCAGGTCTTTGCAAAAACTTGCTGACAGAAAATGTCTTTCTGAATCGATATATAAAAGCCAGTTTCTTTAGAAAACCCTGGATATTCCTCATGCAGATACAGTAGATTTGGTCTCATTTATCTTATTTACCAAAGGTGGGAAGATAATGAGTATTACTGAACAAGCTGTGCTCTTTGCAGTAGACCGTGTCTTGTGGTAGATGTGAAATGGGCTTCCACCAGTTTCTGGATCAGATTCTCAGCTTCTTTGATCAGCACATTTCTACTGAAACTAGCAGCATCTCACAGGCGTGTGTTGGCAGAGAACCCTCTCCCTCTCCTATTCCACTCTGTCCAGAAAATAAAATGAAACAAACCAACACTGTTTTTAGGAGTATCCAATAAGCACTTGAGATGGAAATAGCGGATCCTTCCAGTGCTAATTAAAAGATAATTTATTACTAATGGTGTTTGCCAGGCTAGTGCTTCAAAAACTACATTCTTTAAGGAACAAGTTGCTTCTTGTCTTTACGTTCTGTTCAGCAGAACAAAGGCGAACAGAATCAAAGTATGATAGAGATGCTTTTTACTTGAAAAAATGTAATCAATTTCATTAAAAGGGTGTATAAATGAGTCAGAACAATTTAGGCTGAATAGCATCTGTGATAGCCACCAGGTTTGATCTAACACTTAAACACGGGCCAACTTTGAAGTTGTATCAGGTTACTCAGGACCCTGTGCAATCAAGTTCTGAGTATCTCCAAGGATGGAGATCCCACAGCCTCTCTGGGCAACCAGTGCCAGTGTTTGACCAACCTTACTGTGAATAATATTTTTCTTGCTCTGAAGAATGATATTTTTAACCTGAAGAGTTTTGGTTTGGTTGTTTTGTTTTGTTTTTTTTAACTATGAGCTGAAGTTGTTCAGGCTTGCATCCAAAATGGAAAAAAAATGGAGAGCCAGAAGGCCTGTTTCTATCTGGCCGCTGCTTTTCAGACTGTTTGGTCTGAGACTTTGGTCTTAGTCTGTTTGGTTTCAGACTGTTCTGCTCAGAAGTCCTCTCCTCCTGGCACAGTGCATCACAGCATAGACTGATAAGCAACTCTGCCACGGCAAGCCACAGGTCTATGACACCTGCAAGTTGCCAAAAAAAGTATTTTTGTGCTAACTGCCACATGATGACAGTCTGAGGGCAACATTTTCAGAAAAAGTATTCTTCAAGCAAAATGCTGACTCCCATTCTACCACTCTTGCAGGAGCCCAGTCATATATGATGTTCTGGGTGTTGATTTTTTAAAAGTCTGCTTGACAGAATGTCAAGTCTTGTAAGTAAGCGTATTTCTTGAATCCTAATGAACTTCCAGGTGTTGCCTGCACTGCTCCGTGACAAATGGGGCAGTTCAGAAGAGGGATGGTTAGAGAAATTGCACAGATGAACTCACAAAGATAGGAGCTGTGGCGTTTCAGTAGCTCCATGACAAGGAAGGATTTTCAGAATCACAGTTTGGGTCTTGGGCACCTGTGTTTAAGAATTTCACTGGAGATGCCTAAGATTTTTGTGAACTATAGCTGCTAAACCCACAGTCAGTATTACGATGCAGTAATTTTAACAAATTGGATTTTTTTTTTTTTTAAGTATAAAAAATGGCAAACCTGCATTTTCCACAGGGATAAATATCAACCCTAACATCATGCTTACTTGTGTTTGTTGAGTGATCAGTTGGTGGGAAGGGTTGCTGTAAGCACACTCAACATGGTCATCCTGTAATGTTATGTCAGCTAAAGGAACTTGAATGAATGAAATGTCAGTTAAACAGAGTCCTTTGAATTCATGTTAAACCTGAAAAATAAAAAAGCATAAGAAAGACAAGCTTAACTATCTAATCTTCGACATATTTGCAGAGGTCTAATGCAAAAAAAGAGACCCTTCTCCCCAATCCTAATACAAGCAGATCCACCAGTATTGATTAACAACACACAAGCACCTACAATAACAGACTAGTACCACATGTTCTTGCAGTTTGCTGTGCCTTTCAAATCCCTCTCCATGTGACTCAATAACATACTGTTTTTATAATGCCCAGTATAGGTTTTACCTCTAAGGAGCCTAACAATAGCTTCTATTCCAGAACAGAAATGGCTTGTTACAGGACAAAAGCCTTTTGTGAGGAGAAAAGTTGAGCAAAACAGTTTTATACTCAGTTGTCTTTGTTTCCAGGCAGGCAGACAGCTAGTAATGTGCATTTGTCAATTTACTACTTTAACGCTGTTCCAGAAAACGGTGCTCTTGCCATGACACATTGGGGTTGCTCTTTATGGTTCATCATCTGCGTGGCCTTCTGGGAAAAGAACTTTACAGCAATTCTGTTTTAACTAACCTTTATTCTATCTTTGCCTATAAATACGGGATGTCTTTCTACTAGGTTTTCACTAGGCCATTTCTAATGGTGACCTGAACTAGAATGAAGTGGACATGAACAAAAAGGAACATTTTACTCAGCAGGTAAGAGACTGTGAATGATTTTTGAGCAGATACACTGCTATAAAATATTTTGCATCCACTTAAGATTTCAAGTGAGTAAATACTTTACTGTGGATTGTGTGCAAAACTCTTTATGCACATATGTTGATCATGGTCTGATTCTGAAGCAAATGAAGGTCAAAGAAGTTCTTCTTGTTTAAGCTAAAAAACCCCCATGTGCTTTAAGAAGCAAATCTAACATATTTTAATGTCCTGTATCTTTCATTTATAGCTCTATCAAAAGTAACAGAAATAGAGGTCTAAAATATGATCCTATTAATATTTGTGGGGAAACAGATTGGCTTTGTTAATGTAAATGAAAGCACTACAATTCACGGACCAGAGTCTGACCTTCTTGAGAAATTGACACTCTTTGAGACAGGCTACCAATCTAAGTGGAACAGCTCAATTGCTATATGAGTGCATTTTAAAACAGTTTCTGGCTTGGATGTTGTAATATATACTTCCAATGAAGTAAATAAAATAAAATATTAGTGTCTAGAAGATCTTATTGTGAAAACATGAAATTAAAATGTTTCATTAAAGAATATTGAGAAGCATGTAATGTGGCTTGGGAGTGATGGTGCAGGTAGACTTCCTGAGGCTACTAGGCATTTTATCAAGGTGAACAAATTGAGACTTTATATGCCAGAGATGCACCTACTCTGGGTCACTGACTGCTTCCTAGACCATCTTCGTATATGAGATGAGTCATAGAAATTAGAGATAAAAGTCCTGTACGTCATTAAGTTCATTCTCTTGCAATTTTCTCCCTGAGGATTAGTCAACTGTTAAACGGATCCTACTTTTAGAGCTCATTTACACTGCTGCAAATCGGAGATGACACCAGCAGCATAATTTTGTGGTCTGAAGTCTCTGTGAAGGCAGGATCAGCTTCTTCATTTTGAGACTCTATCTTACTTCAGCTGTTTTTTTTACATAGTGCAGCTGGCATAGTTCAAGGGAATGTGTTTGCAAATAACTTTGGATAGCTCTGCTGCTTTGAGGCAGCAAGAGAATCAATGACCCTGAGGAACTTATTTAATAACTGTGTATGTAGAGTGAAGGCTTTGGATGGGAGTAGCAGATAAAGGCCAATGTCAGATGTGAAAATAGTGACACAGTATTGTGAGCTAAACTCATTCCATTTGTCCACATGAAGGACATAAATAACCTTGAGTATATTTAGAAGTTTCAGAGAAGGAAGGAGACTTTGCTTCTGCTCTTAACGTTGCCACACCTGTGACCTATGGCAAGTTTGTGTTTCAGCTCCTCTAACTGCAAAATAATCACATGTACCTAATATTTATGCCACTTGCAGGTCCTTCACTAGGAGGTTTTTTGCAGCAGTAAATCACTCGCAAAGAGCCACTTCATCAAAGTCACTGAGGGAGAAATTAGTCACAGCAATATCTTGACAATGTGCTGTGATCTTCATGTCTCTATCTTACAAGCCACCGGTGTCTGTTTAGCATAGCACGCATTGTTTTAACACTGTGCACAAGAGCCAAAACCCTTCCTGTGCTTGGAGCTACTCCCTGGAAATGTCTGTGCTGTCCTCCATATGACTTCATGGCCAGATTCCCTCCTGGTACAAATCTGTGTAGCTCCAGTGACTCCAGTGAAGCTGCAGTAATTCCCAGCAGTAGATAGTTTGTTCCTGCGCTCTCTGCTCCTTCACTGCCTGGTTGTTGGGGGAGCAGAAGTGTAATGCTTTTCATCTGTCAGGGGACAGGGCAAGGGAAAGCACTTGGACATGGGTGAACTTGCTTTATGGTTTCTGTTGTGTAAGGTCTTAAGCAGCACATCCTGTTGACTTGACTTCTAGTTTTCGAAATTCGTTACTACACAATAAGATTAAACTTGACTGTACCAACCTGGGGAAGCTGTAAAGAGTAACCTGGTGACAGCCACAGTGGTCCAGAAAAAGTTCCTCAGCATTTACAGCTTCATAGCAATAGAAATACTTTGAAAAACTGTATACTTGTGAAATAAAACTGCAAAAGAGTTCAAAGAATGTGAATAATGTCACATGCCAACATCACTTGAATATTTTTAGGTTGGGTTTTTTTTTTTGTTGTTGTTGGAAACATTTCATTTCAGTTTTTAAACATTGTTTTATATGATAGAAAAAAAAGTCAAACCTAAGTGAAGCAGTTTAACTTTTCATAAGCAAAAAATTCAGCCAACCAAACCTTAGATATTTTTTACTTTCCCGTTTTACTTTCCCATGTTTTTCTAATTCTTAGATATACCAGATCTTGACATTTGGATGCTCTTTGTAAAATTAATCTTTTGTGCTTGAAAAATCTTTAGCAACAACTCAGGAAGATCATCACAATTTGACCTCTTAACAATCAGTTAAAATAATGGCTAAAATTGGTTAATGATCTGAAGCAAAACAGAAAATGAGAATGTAACTGAACCCCCAGTGTATTTTGATGAGTATTTGCATCACTTTTTTGGGTAACCAGTAGCAGGAATATTGAGTCATCTTGTTGATTAGATATAGAAAAGCTCCTGCTAGAGTTGCACCTTGCCTCTTTCACCTTTTTCTGTGATAGAAATCCTTCTGCAGCTATTCATCTACAGTTACTCTGAGCATCTTTTAAACTAACTCCCTTTCTCCTTTTTCTTCCTTTCAAATGCTATAGTATGAGTGTCTTTTTCCCATTCTCCTGTCTCTTTTTGTCAATAAGTATTTGAGAGAGGTTTATAAACCACAATAGCATTTTCAGTCTTGCCTGAGGTCATAATGCAAACAAAAAAAAAAAAAAGGAGAAAAATAGAAGGTCCGCTTGTGACCTCTGAGTTTGCCTTGTAGAAGATTACAGTTACATTTTCAGTCACCTATAAAATCCTTCAAAGGCAAAAGTTTAAGAATTGCTTTGGTTTTTTGCCTGTGTTTCACACAACAGAAATCTCAGCACTTAGGCTTCCTCCCAGAGGCAACACTTTACATTTCCAAATGCTCTCAGCTTGCAGATTGGCAGGTTTACAGATGAACTGCCTTTTGGCAGTGCTGTATTTCATGATATAGTTAATGTTCCACTTCAGAGCTTGTACAGAGCCTAAAAGTGAATGCAAACAGATTAAGAGACATTGCTTTAGATGTATGTTTTCTGTGTTACCATGAGATATAAAATGTCTATCCACTGTAGAAACCTGATGGCATGCCAGAAGTAGCATGTAATTGGGTTAAGTAGAGCAAGCCATTTCTTCTGCGCAGTGATGAAATATTTGCTTGTTGATGCTGTCCTCTATTCTCTCCTCTTTTTACCTGCATGGTGCCCTAATATACTGCTGTAATTCACGAGTGTAGTCCTTACGCTTTGTTAATAGTCACAGACATCCAGGCTCTTGTGTACCCGAAGTGACACAGTAGATAAAAAGCAATGCTTTTTTTTTTTCCTATGAGTTAAGACTATTCCATAATGGGAAATGAAGTCTGATTCACCTCTACTCTTCCTGTCTATTGCAAGACTTGCACTGGTCCACCTCTACTGAAACCTTACCAGGTGCAAACCCTCAGTGCAGAGGGCACTGGTGCACCAACATGAGCTGCAGCACTGGGGCAAGAAGTCCTGATAGAATTTAGAATTGGAGGAGTACCTATACCTATCAATGGCAATTAACATCAGATACAACTTTAGAAAGAAAAATCTAAATCTCAGATTTGTTGCATAATGTAGCCCACACTGTTTATATTTTGGACCTAATCCTTCTGGCAGGAGCATTTGAATCACCACCTGAGTGTTCACTTGCTAAGAAGAAGCAGCAAATTTCAAAGCTTTCAAGACCTCTGACTTAGGGTGCCAGTAAATATTTGAAAACAAGTAAATAAAAATTGAATGGTGGTGAAACAAATGTTGGCTGACAGAACTTTCTAGTAGCTTTACTGTTGCTACACAGCAACAAATGTAGAAACATTTAGAACTTTTGCCATGTTAATGCCATGACTGTTTTTCTTTCCTTTTACTACAGCAGAATACATGGTTCCATAAAATTAAGTCATGATCTGTATCCAGCTCACTTGCACTGTAACTTTCAAGCTGCTGTTTTACTTAATCATTCCTGTCTTCTGTAGAAAAAACCTGCTAGAAATATAAAGATAAACATATAACTTGCAAGTCCTGTTTCCAGGGTGCTCACATAAACTGCTGGACAAGTATAGCTATGTCTGTGTCATGACTCATGCATATGACTGTCTTTAATATGAAAGGATGCTGTATTCATACCTTGCCACAAAGCTAGCCCTGTTTAATTCACCGTAGGAAATACTGTGAATGATTTCTAAATGAAAGTCCGTAAATGTTTGAGTTTATTTAGAAATGAAGAGGCATTTTCCTGTGCAAAGTCACAGTGTGCCTTGTGCTGAGGACTTCAGGTAATGCACAGGTTGTTCTCTGATAAATGTAGGAGTTTTGTTTATTTGAAGGTAAAAATTATCACTGTTTTTGTTTAAGAGCAATGGTCATAGTATCTTTTTCAGACCTCTGATCAAAATGCAATACCACAGTCTCAGTTTTATAATAAACCCTTTGCAGACTTCTACAGACACATTAGTTACTAGAGTTCTATTGCAAATGACTGTTTTCTTTAACAAATTTGCAAGTGTTCAGTCTTTATCCTGTTCATCTCTATTCAGAAGGGATTTGTTTTGGTAAGGATTATAATGTGAGGATGGTACCTTGTGTGTATGAAACCATTAGAATGGCTAATTGTGTGAACAGGCAGTTTTCTGATATTTTGCTTTTGGTACATGAACTGCTTTTTGTCTGACTTCTGTATACAAGTATTATAAAAAAGAATGTGCTCATTTTTCCTTCAGCCATTTTATTGAGCACTTTTCAGAGACCTGCAATAGGGACAACAGCCAAGAACTTAGTCCAACATTAAAATTTTCAGCGGTTATATTTGAGTACACAGGGTAGGAATATGTTATAAAGCAGAAATGCAGATGGTGAAACAAAAAAATTCTGAAAGCTTCATAAAGTGGAAATTGGGATATTTTAACGATGGCAAACTCTGCCACAAAAGATACTTAAGTAAATAGTTTTCATAAATTCATTAAAAAATACATTAAAAAAATCTTTTTATGACTACAGCTTTCATAGGTGGAACTCTTCTCTCCATTCTCTCAAAAAGAATTTATACATTTAGAAATTTAATTTGATGCCTCTTTTATTTCAAAATTATTTGGGTTTTTCCATTTGAGACACTGGTTCCTCCACCCCTACTGTTTCTCCCCCAGCTTTGTTCACTTTCTTGTATTACTAATGGAGGCGTTAAAATTCTCCATTATAATTCTCCATTGCAATTAGGTTTTTTCTGCTTCATTATTCAGGAAAGTTCCATCCTTATGTTTATATTCTATAATGATGCAGAGCTGTAGGAATTAGGACTGTCCTACATGGGTGAATGTGTAAAGGTATCAGCAATACACCGAGAATTATTTTATGGGATATTTTAGGGTGTATTATGGGAATAAACCAAAGCCTATGGATGAAGAAATGGGTTCATTAAAAACTGAGTGCTAAAACTGGGGTAAGAAAGGAAATGCAAATGAGCCAGCAACTGTGTTGGATTGCAAGTGGGCATCTCACCAGGTCAGTCAGGATATGTGCATGAGAGTTACAGGCACAGAATGGTGTACCCTCCTTACAGAGCTGGTGGCCAGCTGCCTTCCATGCTAACAGCAATGTCCTGGCAAGTTCCCAAAGTAGCTGTTGCAGAAATTTAGAGCAAGGGGGAGAGAGGAAGGAAATATTTCTGTGAGCTCTGTGTTAGGAGAGAAGTCAGAAGCCTTTTTTGACAAGATGAAATAGCATAATGAGAAATCAGGGAAAATAGGGAGGAATACTATAGGAAAAGGGAAGTTAATGACCTTAATGGAGGCCATGTAACATTTCCTTCCATATGCAAATCAGACGCTGCTGCCCTTCCTTCTATGTGCTTTTGCTTGCCAACAGGAATCTCTTTTGCTTTATCCAGGCTGGCATTCACTTTGCTTTTGTGCAGATCCCTACTTCTGGAAATTCAGAAATTGGAGAGAGTGCAGATTATTCTTTTGTGGAAAAGGTAAAGAACAGTCTCGTTCAAAGGACATCTCTTGATTTCTCAGTGTTTTTACAGGTGTTAATTCCAGCCCAACCCAAGCAAACCAAGGACTGTTGGTTAAGCTGCCAAGTCTTAAATACATGCCGGAGTAGGTATTAATTAGCAATATAACAGTTTGTGATTGGTTATGGAGTGACTTATTTTTTGGTTAAACTGTATTATGGAGTCTTTTTTAAGACTTTGTGAGATGGAGAATTCAGTCCCTACCTTGATAGTTTGTGAAATAATAAATCAACCACAATATTAAAATCTCTACTTTGATTTCCTGTCCTTTTCCCTGTCACCATCAGATTAATCACACTTGTGGTAGGATCAGGATACCTAGCGGGGACAATGATTCAGACACTTCCTAATATTCTTTGGGATAATGCAAAAATATTAATTTTTGTAGCTAATTTTTGTACCTTCTCCACGTTTACATTCATTTTAAAATTTGCTCCCAGCACTACAGTATAAATCATATCAATGGCACATACATAAAAGTAAACATAATCTTCTGGTTCTTTCCTGTTTACACATCTAAATATGGGTTTGTCCTTTTGACCACTGCCCTGGAAGTTCAATTACTTGGCCAAATTAGATCCTGAAATTCATTTAAAAACTGTTTATTTTCAGGTTTCGCTCCCCATACTTATAAGGATTGCCAGTGTTCTGTGTTTCAGGGCAATATATTTCCTTTATAAATACAAATGCTTTTAATATGACCAAGAATATACTTAAATGTAATTATTAAAATACATTTTTTCACATTTAAGTGGCACATGGTTGACAAATTTTGTCACACGCTGTACAGTGTCGTATATTTTAATCTACTAAATCTGCCTAAAAACTGTATTATAAAGTCATTTTCACCAATTTTGTTCTAAAATATATGAAAAAGAATACTGTGAGAATTCTTGAAATCAAACCAGCAGAACTTGAGGGTCGGTAAGTGTCCACGTAGTCCTCCATCAGCAAGAAGCAATGGAAGTTCTACAAGGTAAATGCAGATGGTGGTAGTACTCCATTGCCATGTTCTGTTTCATTCATGCGTGTTATTTGGTTGTATATTTTATTGCTGGTTACAGAACACATCTGAAAGTGACAATGATGAAGTTGATGGCAACAATATATGTGGTTTCAGAAAGAAAAAGGGAGTCAAAAGTCCTGCAAGGAATGTTCCTCTAGAAAATGAGAAGATGGAGCAGTCCCACACCTCAAAAATCCCAGACCCTTGTCCCCTTGGAGGGACCACTTCTTGCTCAGAAGCACCATCAGACCAGCCTCTTCAAAACCTGACTAGCTTTCCTCCAGTACAAAAGGACACAGTGGGGTATGACAGTTCCCCTAAAGGCAGCAACAAGAAAGAAAATACGTCTGGAGAAACACGAGAAATCCAGGAAAATGATGACCCTGAGAAAAGCATAATAGGAAAAATGAATGAGGAAATAGATACAGCAGCTAAAATGGAGCAATCTATGGGCATGCAACCTGCAAAGAGCACAGGGACAGCTGGGTATGCAGAGGCAGCATGCAGGGGAGAGGGCAGTGAGAAGGCAAAGAGTAAGCAAAATGAGTGGAGTGGGATGAAAGAAAAAGACGTCAAGTTTCATGTGAAAAAGATGGGCTCCCTGGTCAGTACTGTCACCACAAATGGAAGTGGTACTGCACAGCCCTTCACAGGGGCAACTGACATTTCTAAAAGAAGTCTGCAAGAGTTGAAAAACCTGCTGAGTGAAGGACCTCTGCCAGCTCATGGACCCAGTTACAGTGGGAAGACATGTGGCACTTTTTCTCAGAAAAATCCAAAGCCTCGGGAGAAAACAGCTGACAAGCAGGGCCTGCCCTTCGAGACTTTTAGTCCCCATTTTGGAGAGGAGAATCAAAAGTACCACAGCTTCCACAAGGAGAGAATGGGGCAGCAGAGCAAACCTCTGCTGGTCCTCAGCTCTGCCGGGTCCGATCAGCAGCAACCAGTCGGAAGTGACGTGGATCAACTTATTCTGGGACTACCGGCAGCTTCTACTCATGCAGAAAGCACAGCTCCCGAGATTCAGTTTGACTCCTCTGCAGGCCACACCGGTAAGGATATTTAAGCATCACCTGCTGTCCTGTTAAAGAAAATACTTCTGTTGTTTTGTGGGGTTTTGTTAAGCTGCAGACTTTAGTCAGAGCTAGCGCATGATAGAATTGACACTTGTGGTTTCTGTGTGATCAGGATGGATCAGAAGTTATGCTCTACATCTATGCTGCCTTTTTTTTTTTTCTTTTTTTCCTTTTTAAGGCATTTATGAAGCTCAGCTGCCTGCCAAAACCTGTCACACACAAGTGGTCATGTCTTTTTCACTAAAACGGAAATATTTCCTCATTTAAGATGAGCACAGGCAACATTTTCCAAAGGTCTGCTAGACACTGCAAAGCTCTGATGACATCTGAGCTTCTTAAAATTTCCTTTTTATTAACATTCCCAGCAGTGGAAATTGCTCCCATGTAACGATGATGTCTTCAATTATCTGTCCTGTGAGAGGACTGGTATGCAAAAGCATGTCACATAAACTATAGGGGAAGAAAAGCAAATGAGGCAGAGAACTTCCACTTATCTTCATGCTGTTCAATAAGTCCATTTTGGAAGTGTTTATAGAGCAAATTAATTGCTACTAATAGGCTGTGATTTCTTTGAGACTGAAAAGCTGTACTTCTGGGCTAGCTGGATCATCAGCTGAAAGCTACTATTAGCTATGATAATGTAATGGGCTTGGGCAGTTCATTGTTTTGTGCCTGTTCCAGGAAACACACAACAATTTGCCAGTTGAATAGATATCATATTAATAAATCTCCACGAGCATCAGGCTGAGATCATATTTTCGGCTTTTCAGGATAGATGTCTTAGACTCCAACTTAGCTCACTGACACAAGAACTATGAATCTCTTCTTTTCATTGATAAAATACTTTGTCATTAACTGTAATAAAATGCAATAGTGGCAAATTTTTACAATAATATTGCATTATCCTGCTTTTTTTTAAAGTCTTCCTTCAGATGGGTAGAAATATTGCTATGCATACAGACAATTTGAATATATCAAATGTTGTTAACTACAGCAGGATTTCTCAGTAGACATACTGTGTTACCAGTTTGAACAAGTCTGAACAAGATATCCATGAACGTTATCAGTGCTAACTCAGGGCACTGCATGAGAAATACAAAGCTTTGAAAAGATATTTCATCCTCAAACCACTCTCAATTCATGTCTATTAGAATAAAGAGGTTAGAGGATTATTTCTCCGCCTACAGTTGATGCTGTTCCCTTTCTATATTACATTTTTTTCACATTGCTGAAAGGCTAGCCAAACGCATTGACAAATTTGGACTACTAGTGTTTTCTCATTGTCTGCAAAACCAGTAAATGCATTTTAAAATATAGGAATAATTATTCTTTGTCATAACACTGTTTAGAAAGTACAGGGAACTGGTGAGATTAATTGTAGCTTCCACAGGGAGATTTCAAACCAATTTTAGCCACTTAAAATGAAGTGGCTGATCCAAGCTGATTACCTAATCAATAGAGAAAGGCAGGCATTTTGTCTTGAAAGAAGTATTAGGGGTTGATGAGAAATTGACAGTGGGCAATCTCTTTCCACTCAATGGGGAAGAAGTCCCATTATGATTAGTTTAGATTATTTTCCTGAATTTACTCTGAAATGCCTAAGTCTGCCTGGGGTTAATCCTAGTCTGTACCACTGGTGATGACAATGACTGTAAGAGAACTATAGATGGGAACTAACTATGAAGAGAGGTGGAGGAAAGATGTTCTCTCCCATCAGAAACATCCAAAAGTTTTGGAATCTCATGAGGTTTGTATTCCACTTGGCTTTGACCAAACAAATTGTAGGACTCAGTGGGTGTTTCCGCTAGTAGATGGAATGCACAGAAATACTTCCGACTTAATTAGAAATATATGATGTGCTTGAAATTTATTTTTCACTGGATACATTCAGTAACTTAACTGAAGAGAAGAAAGTTTTAGATACAGTCCTGAGCTCTGTAATGAGCCTTTGCATAAACAGTATATTTATTGCTGCCAGTGATAATTTATTAAGATTGATAACATAAAATCCTAAATATATTTTTTAAAGACTAAAATATTATCTTAAATATTTTATTTACCAAAGTGCCTGAATTCCTGGATCTAAACATCTCAACATAGAGTAGATTTTAAATACAGCCTCTTGTATTTTGCAAGTTTTCAAATATTTGAACTTGCTCAAGTAATAAATCTTGATCAAAAATGTTTGGAAAAGTTACAAGAGGTTGTATTTCAGATCTATTCAGTGTTGAGATATGGCCAAAGCAGGAAAATGTCTTATTGTTTTAAAAGTATACAGTTAAAGGACAATCTCTAGAGGTCAGTAGTAGAAAGGCTAAGACATGTAGCTGAGCTTTGGTGATTGAATGTAATGCAGAGGATTGAAATATAGTCATGCTTGTTACGTGGTTAACATCCCTCTAAAATAACCCATATATTTTTTCCAAAATTCTGATTGAAAATTATGGAACTGTTATGGCATGTGCATTTTTGTCCATCGCTTATCAGCTCTTTTGTGAAAGCAGTACTTGGTTATGGGAAAAGAAATGATAGAAAAGACAGACATGCAAGATATTTGCGTCAGTATGAAAAATATTAGTTACTGTCAGTGAAACTGGAACTGAAGCTCTTTTAATCTAATTCAACACCATGGAAAGACAGAAACTAACACATGTAGCTAATTAGGCAAATACACTGACTGCATTAGCATGGATTTAGAAACTTTATTTGCATAAGTATCTATGTTTGTTAATGATGTGCACTTATGCAAATTGGTATGTAGTTATTAATGATCAGGTGATTAACTGTTCAGCGTCTGCATTCTTGGAAGACCAAGAGGGAGGCTTCCAAACAGTAAAAATTCAGGTGAAATTTCATGTGTATAGTATTATATAACACTTCCTAGTTACGTTCATGCGCACACACAAATGCATGCATGTACTATATATATAGTGTATATAACAGATCATGTAAGTGTATATTGACCTCTCTGAACTCAGATCTTATCACATGCTGTTCTGCATCCTACTAAATTAGAGTATTTATACTACGGTAGCCAGAGAGGAAACAAAGAAAATAACTTTATTCGAGCAATGTGAAGTTCCCAAGGATCACGTCACAACACCCTGTTGGGGTTACTTTTGTCACAGGGGTATATGGGCTGCCAGAGCCTGGGACTGTAGGTGGCTTCAGCAGCCATCCACACTGCATATGGCCAGAGGGACCGTCAGAGCCTGGTGCCACCACACAGCCTTAGGAGTAAATTTCTCTTCTGGACCTTATGTGACAACAGCACCTCCAGGTAGCTGTAGGTGGACAACACACTAGGATCAGTCTGTCACCTGAGGCTTCAAATTCCCTTTGTCTATCTTGTTCTGTAGCTGGAATTAAAAAGTTTGTTAAAATCTACTTGAGTCCAGAATGTAGTTCTGAAGCCCCAGAAACCTGAGCAGCTCAGGGAGCAGCTCCTCTCAAAACGGCTCATCCTCTTCAGTATGTATCAAGCGAGGCCATCTAAATATGACCAGCACAGAATCAGGAACTGTTGGAGGGAGAGGAAAATTTCTAAAGAGAGAAAATGTGTCTTAGCTATAGCTGCAGGCATCAGTAGCTACCTAGTGACTGTTGAAATATCAAGTGTGCAGAAGAAAAAGGTTTGAATGCTCCAAGAATCACATGAAATGTTATGCAGGTGCTGACCCCAAACACTAAGTTCCTTTGCTAAGTTGTCATTTTAAAAAAAAGCATATCAAGTAGCTATTAAGAGGCTAGATTTCATACCTGAGAGTGGATTTGATCAGTCCTACGAGCAATTCCCTTTTCTGTTACAATGTTGTCCTGTTGTCACTTTTAACTTTATTTTTAGTAATAAGGCAGTCACAGGTGATGATACCTAGGGACAGAATTAGGAAAAGAAGACGTCAATAAAACAAATACAATAGGCTTTTTGCTCTCTTGAAATTGAAAAGTTTGCCTACACACTCTTAACAAAATTTGAACTCCCCTTGTGGTTTCACTGACCTCTCTGCTCACCTGGAAGAGGCTCATCTGCCCCCACTGATTTTGCTCAGTAAGTCTAGTCAGTGGTGAGGAAATAGAAACAGAGATTCTTTGGGACCTCAAAGTGGACAATCAGGAGATATAAGTGGACGCAGCAGAAGTACGTAAACTCTTTCTCCAGGTACTTCATCATCACTGTCTCTTCAGTCATTCCTGCAGAATAACCATGTCTTACTTTAGGGATTATTTAGGACTGCGTTCTTCACTTGCTTCTCTTCTCTGCTTTGTATTTTACATAATCTGCATGGTTCTTGCATCTCTCCTAAAGTGAAAAACCAGAGTCATACTCTGTTTCTTCCATTCATGTTTCTTCCTCATGCTTTATCTGCAGTTGAATAAAATTTTTTTAGTATTTTTTTTTCTACATTTTGAACTCAATTTGAACATAGCAGGGATGAAGCTCAGCTCCTTTCTAAACCTTCTTGATTCCCCTTATTTTCTGTTGAACAGACTGTCATATTTTCTTACCTTTTCTTCTCTTTTTCCTCTGAACTGATCTATATACAACTTACTGCATTTTTTTTTAACCTCACAAGCTCTAAAAGCATCTACTTTTCTTTAAAGCAAACCAGACCTCTTAAGTCCTTTATCTTCCATACCAACAGCTGAAATCTTCCTGCTCTGTGACTCGGTATGATTTTCCATTTTTTCCCTCAATCTATAAAAAACAAAAATGTTTGAACAGCCCTTCCATCCAATCTTTCTGATCTATTTTGTCCTCTTTTGGGTGAGGTCCAACTCATCTGTCTCTGGTGCCTGTAGTTAGCTAGTTGTCCTGTGACTCTGTCAGAGAAAAAGGTCTATTCAGACAGTAATTCTTCCCATCCATTGGCCATACTTACTTTCTAGTAATAGTGAAATGTTGCCAAAACAATTAATTTAGACCTAATGTAAATGAAATGCATTCTCCAGTTGATCTTTCTGCCAGCTGTCTCTCCTTCTACAACATAATAAAGAAGAATTTAGTCCTTAACTTCCATACTGTGAAAAATCTAGTCTTCCCTAAACCTTGCTTCCCATTTGAAGTGGTGCTCTCACTCATTCTCACTTGCTTTTTTATTTTTTTTTATTAGGTCACAAATTTTTGTACCAGAAGGGGCTACCTAGTTTGCAATAGTATGTACCTCAGTCCATCCAACTTTGCTCAGTGATTCCGTCCTTAAATCCAAATATTCTGTTTGAGTTTGAAAAAAAACCATGTCACTCTAGATCCATCATATTTAGGATTATTAGTTAGGTAGTTCTCTTTCACGGGCACCCCCTTGCCGTGGGGAAAGAGCTTGCGTGCCCTTGCGAAGTTGAGAGCTATGCTGGTGGTGGCATATGCCTCCGGTAGGGTCTCCCAAGCCAGACAGGTCTCAACTGAAGGGTCAGACAAAGTGTGTCCACGGGCAGGATGGGCTCACTAGCCTTCGGGCAACCATCCTAGGAGAAGGACAACTCTAAGTCCAAACCCGGGCAGATGGAGCTCGTTTAGCCCTGTAAGGCCATCCATCTAAGAGAAGGATACTCTAACCAAACCTACGACCTGAGGACTTCGCTGTCACCGTCCAAGCTCGCTAGGCCCTGGCAGATGAACCTCAGGTGTAAAGGGTGGGGCCAGTCTCGCACACGCTGCGCCTCACCTAAAAAATCCACCGCGCATGCTTGAAGGGTGTACTCACGTTTAAAGCCCTTCCCAAATCTTCGTCCGCGAAGCCAAGCCATGATGATGAGTTAGGTAGTTCCAGGGGGTATTACTCACTTTAACTTTTTTTTTCAGACACCTGCATATTTTGTTTTCAAATCTTCTTGCCTAGGTGGAATATTTTCTAACCTTTCTATAAAACTGTGATAATTTTCTCATTCAATACAGAGGAACTATTTTGATAGAGCACTCTGGAATATAGACAAATACTGGTGGTTTATTTTATCTTTTGAGAAATAAAAAGTTATTTTTTATTCAATTCTTGATGATGTAGCTTCTCTGTGAAGCTGTGTCATGTTGTTGTCATACAGTTTGGAAAGAATTCATTAGCTATACATCTCAAAAAAAAAGAGCTGCGCTTCTCCATGGCCATGTTAGTAAACAAGCCTGCTTCACAGTTAACATTGCATAGAAAACAGAGACTATCATGAGATAAAGAAAGGGATCGAGAAAACATTGGAAGTATCAATATCAAACAGCTCAGGGAAATAGTTTTGCTGTCTCCCATGCTTTGATCAGTTTCTAGTATACTTACATGTTTATTCCCCCATTAGGGCTCTTGTAGTGGGGCAAAAATCAAGGTAGGAAACAACTTTTTATGCACATTAATGCAGTTAGCACATACTTTACTGACCTATCAGTAAACAAGTTTTTTATTATTTAACTTGCACAGTTTTTTATTTCTCTACCACTCTGAGGCAGTGACAGGTGCCACAGTGTGCCACAGAGCGCAGAGACACTCACTCTGAGACTGTGAGGAGTTCAGCCATGCCCAGACCCCGTCTTACGGGGCAGGAGGAGGGTGTGCAGCAGCTGCATGGCTGCAGCGGGGTTGTATCAGGTGGGAGCACTTCTGGCACAGCTGGTGCTGCTGGAGACACAATGGGAGGTAGAGACTGGGGAAGGACTGATGGAAACACTTCTCCTTCTCCAGTGCATGATTTGTATCTGGAGTCTATCTGCTGGTGTCTGCTGGTGGTCGTGTTTCTCAGTGAAGAGTTTCCAATACTAGTACTTTGGTTAGGTCAGCCTGTTCCTGTCATTGTCAACTTCCCTAGCAACACGTAGCACATTCTTTTCGTTTAATCTGTTTGACAGAGTCATCTCTTATAGAGCTGAGAAATTGTTTGCTTTAGATGCGGTGTGATTTAATGAGGGACCATGGGAAAGGATTTCTTTGAAGAACCAGATAATGACAGATTGATTTGGGACACATGCACTTTCTTCTGTGGTGGCACTTTTCTGTTGCTGAGAAGATAAAGCTGATGTTAACTATTGGCCCTAGCCCGCTCAGCCGCCCTCAGCAAACTGAATGATTTCAATCTTAATAATTTAAGAATGAAAAACTCTTTTGCAAAAATAATAATAGTGTAATTTGTATAATTTAAATATTTTTAGTAATATTTTTAGTTTTGTATTATTAATATTTTTAAGTATGTGAAGTTAATTTGTTTATATTTGTAGGTATTCTGTACTAATAACAAAAGAAACATGAGAAATACTTATTGTTTCTCAGTGCTAACTTAAATAGGAGATAAAGATAGACCAATAGGAAGACAAATTTAAGTACTTTTCTGTGTACTACTGATTTTATGTGCATGTCTAAGGATCTGTATGTACCATTCTGCTTTAAGAAAGATGACCAGTCTGGATTTATATTTGATTTTTAGAATTAAAATCTGAACATCTTGTGAAATCTACTTACATGTTTGTGTAAGTAGATTTTCTCAAATGAAAATAAAGATGCCATCGTTTCTAGAGGCCCAGAAAGCTAAGGAAACAGTCATACTCATGAACACAATCCTCCCTTACAAGAATGGAAGATTTTCAGACTGTGTATCTAAATCAGCTAGACCAGTCTAATACTTATTTATTAGCTACCTTATCTCCAGTAACTAATGCTCTAGATAATGACTGTATGAACTGGGAAAAGACAGAGTTCCCTAATATACCTTTCCAAACATTAGTCATCTTTGGCTTCATGGGCTTAATTTGTCAATGAGTTAGTTAGTGGCTACCAAGAAAACATAGTTTGGGATCTGTACTGGAGAAAAGTACTGTCAGTAGTTATACCCTAAACATTATTTAAGAAATAAATATCCTTTCATATTTCCAAAATCAGTCAGAGATATTAAGTCATGATGACATTTTAAATCTATCATTCAATCTATGGAAACTTTTTATTTTAATGGGAAAGATAATCTGAAAGTTGCGTAAGTGTTTCTATTGATTCTAATAGATTTTGGGTTAAGGCTATTGTAAATTAATAAGTATCTGTCTTGACTAGCGGGATGTCTAGACTGGTATATAGCCTAATTTTAGACTAATACTAGACCTACATATATATTAGTCTCATCATTTAAAAAGATCCATCATTGATCAAAACAAGTCCAGCTGGAGAAGACAAATTCTTGCTTCTTCAGTTTAATTTTTGCTTGATTCATGTCCTTTAAAAATATTACTTTATAGGAATTTTCTGTTAATTTCTGTTATTTCATGTAAACTCTTTTTTTTTTGAGTTTATTTTTTGAGTTTAAAAAAAGACTCATTTATGCATTTATTCAAATAACTTTAGCTTGAAGACAACATATATATATATATACAATTTGGAAAATTACCTGCCATTGTTAGACGGTTAAATTAAGTATATTTGTAGCTTTAATTGTAAATTCATACATCATTAATATGAATTCACATCACATTTCTGTTTTTCTTAGATATAGACTTCATATTATTTATATCTCTTAAGAATACTGATTTAAAGAATTATCTGGGTCAGAGTTATAGTTGTTGTTTTTCAAGAATTATATGTTTTTACCTGAAAAATGTTTGCTCACTATATGCAAATTTAAACAGGCATTATTTCATGACGTTATTAAAAATAATTGCAAAATTTACATCAAAAGTTGTCAATACTCTGATGTCAAGGGTTGCCAGTCACACTTTTTGATTAATACGAAGAAATAAAAAACTGTATGACAGGTGGTAGATGGGAAATGTCTACCATCTTTACACAGGATACTAAACACATGTAGAATAAGGGATTGAGCACTGCTTTTACAAAGGCAAAAACCTCAGGCTTCTGTCCCTGGAGTTGAAGAAAATGCTACATGCTGTAATCTGTAGGAAGATTTTCAGAATCTTTTAAAATTCTATTAATCTAATAAATAGCCACAATTTATTGCTGTTAATACACTTCTAATTGATGGTCAGGTTCATAATGGAGTCATATCTTGTAAGTGTCAGCAAACATTTATATTGTAAAACAAAGTTGCGGGATAACTGTAAGTGGTGTTCAAATAATTGTTACTTGGATGACATATGCAAGACAAGGCCAGTTTACATATCCTCCCTCCTTGCTATTATGTTTTGGCAGCATCTGTAACAGAGTGAGTGTTGCACTAAATATTTAAACAGGACTTCCTTATTTAATGTGTCTCTTTCAAAGGACATAGCTCCCCGGAGTTTATAGAAGACAGTGGAAAGAAGCTATTTCCATAAGCAGTTTGCAGCTGAAACAGATCAAAGGGAGAGATGTCATGAGAATCCTGTGGATTCCTATATTTACTTAAAATTTTGTCAAGTGTTTTCATCCATCACTCCTCAGGGAGCACTGTTATTACTTAACCTCTTCTTACGTTACTGACTTAAAGTATCCTTGTCACCTCCTTGCCGTCTGAAGCTGGAGGATGCTCCAGTAGTATTCAAACGCTCCAAGAAATCTATGACTGTGGATGAGTTTTCTGCCTTCTCAGGGAATAATCAGACAGCTTTATCCTAGGCCAGCTGTCCCAGCTCCACTGCCAGCTGTGAAGCTGTAAGGAGGCTTGCCCCAAAGGAAAGCTCAGAAAGATGTGTTTGTGCCTGCTAGCTACTGCTAAAGGAGATCTACTCTTGTTTGGGTAGTTTGGTATTGGAGAGATTGGGAGTGCTTCCACCAGCCTTTGTATTGCCTCACCATGAAGCTTTTACTTCCACTTGAAGGGTGGTGGTGTATGGTTGCTGTTGGTGGCCTTCCACTGTGGATCTGAAAGGTCTTCCAAAAATAATCTGATCATATCCCCAGGAAGAATGGAGGACCTTCCTCCTAGAAATGTAGAAAGAAATATTTTTTCACATTTTTTCATATCTTAATATCAAATTTTACCCTTGGTCTAGTTAGTTTATGGTACTAAATGGAAATCAATACCTTATGCAATTTAACTTGAATAAAAACAGAACATTGATACTTAAAAGAAAAGCAGGCTGAGATAAAGGGGTTTGTGAAAGGAAGTTAATGTTCCCAGCTCTCTGCTCCATTACAGAAGTTATACTCCGATGCTGCTGTTTTCATGTCGAGAACTTTATACAGTCCTACAGGTCCTGTAACACAGTTAAGAGGACAACTCCATAACAGCAAATGCATAAATGCATAAACTGCTCTTCTCTTCTTTTCAAATAATTTGAGAAATTCAGCACCTGAATTCTATCAGATTTCAGTGGGAAATAACAGTCCAGCTGCTATTTTTGCTCCTAAAAACATCCAACAGCTGAGGTATGCCTCAGAAATTCCTGGCTTTACCATGTGATTTCCCTGTGTTCTCTTATCAGCTTGAAAAAACATTTAAGTTATAAACCATTTCAAAAAATAAGGTATTTTATATGGGTCCTAAGGAAAAAAAAAATATTTTCAAAAATGCATTGTGATCCATATATTTTTATTTTTGTTTTTAAACTCCATGTCATAGTTTCCTATCATTGCACTTTTTAGAACAGACTGTATGCCAGCATTCACGATTTTGTTTGACGTGAGCATTCCTCTTCACTTACAGCATCCAGCAGAGAGCCTGATGTAAACAGCCTTGGAAGTCCAACTCTCCTTCACCTATTCTCTCATATTGAATTTATTAAGCAGCAGATGGCCAGGGACAGCATACAGTTTGTCAGATTTGAATCAATAGACCTCCATGGTGTGTCAAGATCAAAAAATGTACCTTCTCGCTTTTTTCACGTAAGTTTTTCTTGGTTTCTAGCTGTACCTTTATGTGTTTTCATGGCCTTGCCCTTAATTTTTTTTTTCCTTTTCTTTTTTTCTTTTTCATAGTGCAAGCAGAAACTCAAACTTAGAACAAATTATCTGTTCCCTCCACTTATTAATGTTCCCGAAGGATCTGGATATTTTTCACCACTGCAATCACCTATTCCTCTGTTCCCCAAATAGTATTCTAATTAAATAAGGCTAGTACTTTCAGTTCTTTCCACTTCTAATAATCTCTCGCCTCAGAATTATCTTTTCAGGTTCAATGCATTGTAAAGACTTTGTTTTATTGAGCATCAGTATATTGCAAAACATAGTAAACACTGAAAGAAAGAAAATAACTGAATGAAGATCACTTTAGCTGTGAGAAATTTTATAGTCATCAATCGCATAAGAAAATAACATTTGGTTTCATGATGACTTAATAGCAATATTTCCCATTTTAATGATACAGGAAGTAAGAACCAAATTAGGAAGTAATCCTCACCATGTGTATCCTTGACTGATTGATCTTTTCAGTATATCGCTTCTGTGATGCTTCACATGCATAACTACATTAGACTTTCACTCACATAACACTATGAATGTTTAAGCTTTAACTAAGTGATTACAGAAAAGAGCATCAAAAGATGAAACGCGCTTTTGTGTCAAGTTCCTTCTGCAACCTGTGTTTTTGTTATTTCCCCTTTAGATATTGTTAAACTGCAACTGTGTCATCTAGATACAATTTGCTCTCTCTGAGGTCATTTGGATTTTATCAAAATAAACTTTCTCTCTGTCATTTTAATTCTTGTGAGGAGTGGTAGGTTAACTGCAACTTCTCTTTCAATTGCTATGTCAAATGGCGAATGTCTAGATGAGCTCATTCAAAGACAGCTTCTCTGTTTACTTCATTTACCATCTGAACAAATTGGAGCTCTGCATGACACTCTAAAGTTTTGGACACTAAGAATATGCATATGTGTACACACACATGTGTGTACACACACATGTATGTATACATACAGAATAGCTGAGAGTAATTGCCTTTTTTTTTCATTTTTTGTAGTGTAGGGGGTTTGGAGGAGGGAGAGACAGAACTACAGGGTAATCACCTTCAACAACTTTTCAGTGTCAAGACAGGTTTAGACATCTTGGAGCAGTATGCACCATACAGTGCAGTTTTGGTTATGGATGTCACAGGGAAAATTGCTACCACTGGACTGCCATCTGCTTAAGAGAGCGCAGACTTTATTTATTTATTTATTTATTTATTTATTTATTTATTTATTTATTTATTTATTTTAATAGTCACCACTGTATGCAGTTTGATGTATTTCGACAATTTTCCATCTGGATAGGCAAAATTTTGTTTTTTCAGCTCTGAGCTTACCCCTTTCTAAGTCTGTTCTGCCTCCTATGTTCACTCAGACGGTAATCCTTTCCCTTAGAAAAATAAAGGTAAGATGGAAACATGAACCAAATTTCACTTGATAGAACTTGGCATAATTGGAGTTTTAATCAGTTTTGAATGTAAGGTAAATTGGAAAGGTGCTTGTTTGAAGGTAGGTAGTAATTCTTTGGGGTCCTATCCACATTTCATTTGTGTAAGCTGAAGCTTTCTGTTCAAATGGTGAAGAAAGTGTAATTATGAGTATATCCTGTTTGCTACCTAGAAGGGGAGTACTGAAACATTAGAATAATTTCTCACTTGGAAGTGCTTCCCTGCATTTTACCCCCAAAATTAGTAAGTTCTGAAAGTGAGAGTTTTCAGTTAAACTTTGCATCTGAAAAACAGTGAGGTACACAGTATGGCATTTAAAGAGAAGCCACAGCCTGAATTCCTATTGCTATGTCTTGTGTGGTCACTTGGAACTATGTAAAGGAAATGCTCAGAGGATATGGAAATCTAATAGCGTAACTATAGACAGGAGTATGACTTGCAAAGTTTGCACCTGACTGGTGATGTCCATACTTATATAAAGACTGTGCAAGTGTTGAAAGATTTTTTAGTTCTTTACAGAAATTAAAAAAATGGTCATTGCGTTACTTGATGCCAGGGTGTTCATACCAGTCTTGTAGAGGTTCTTCTGCTTCATAATGACACCATAACTGGCTATTACCCTGCACTTTAGCAATCACTCCGTTTTAGTGTTCTTTTAGGAAAAATACTATTGTTCTTACCATATATTTTACGCACATAAAAATACTGTTGAGTTCTTTTCTCATTTGCTAATCAGTCATTCTGCTCTGTGTTTAGGAGAAAGCAATTCATGGTGTTACCATGCCCAGAAGTTATCTTGAGCTGACGCTGAATCCTAAAGATAATGAATTAGATTACATAAATGCAAGCAATTTTAATTGTGACATAATCCTGAACCCTGATTTATCAACGTTTCGAATACTACCCTGGACTGAGCAGACTGCAAGAGTGATATGTGATTCCTTCACTGTGCTGGGCAACCCGCTAATGACCTCACCGAGGCACATTGCCAAGAAACAGCTCAGCCATCTTCAGGACAATGGCTTTTCTCTGCACTCTGCCTTCACTTATGAATTTTGTATTTATGGCATTACTGAGGTTGTAAATTCGAAGACAATATCTTTTCCTGCAGCCACGATACTAAATAACCATGACCAGACTTTCATTCAAGAGCTCATTGAAGGAATGTATTATGCGGGTGCCAACATTGAAAGCTTTTCTTCTTCCAGTGGGCCTGGGCAAATGGAGATCACTTTTCATCCAGCATTTGGCATAGATGCTGCTGACAGTGCCTTCACGTTTAGAACCGGCATTAAAGAGGTGGCTAAGAAGTATAACTATGTGGCTAGCTTTTTCTCAGAATCAGGATTCTACAATTCAGGGGCTTTGTCACATAGCCTGTGGGATTTGAATGGCCAGAAGAATTTGTTTTCTGCTGGTTATGGAGTTGAGGAGCTTTCAGATATTGGAAAAAACTGGTTATCAGGTCTCTTGGCACACACAGCAGCTATCAGCTGCTTGATGGCTCCTACCACCAGCTGCCGTAAGCCTTATTCTAAATACAGTAAGGAATCAAAAGAGACTGTAAATGCAAAATGGGCATATAATGATAACAGCTGTGCCTTTAATGTCAAATGTCATGGTGGAAAAGGCACTCACATAGAGAATAAATTAAGTTCTGCCGCAGCAAACCCCTACCTGGTGCTTGCTGCTACTATTGCTGCTGGTCTAGATGGAGTAAAGAGAGGACTTAGGTATGATGATATGCTCCAAGAAGAAAATTACACTGCTGATCTGAAACATTCATCAATCCCTCTGAAACTAGAAGATGCTCTTGTTGCACTAGAGAAAGATTCATGCATTAAGGAAGCATTAGGTGAAACTTTTGTCCGATACTTTGTTGCCATGAAACAGTATGAGTTAGAAACTGAAGAAATGGATAGCGAAAGGAACAAGTGCCTGGGATATTTTATTTAGAAGGTGCACTCTTCTGTAGTGATGCTGTGTAAATGCATACAATGAATGGCTAAGAATCTTGAAATTAGTAAATATATTTTAAAATGCTTTTAATGCTTTGGGATTTTTTTTCCCCTCCTCTGTATAGTGCATGGTGATTGCATTTTATTGTCTGTGTGCATTCAGGACAGTGCAAAGCTGATATTCATGAAATAATAATAATGGGCTTTTAAAAAACAGTGTTTGGTTTTTTTTTAATTTAAATGAACAGACCTTCTGGTGGAAAGAAGAAAAGAGAGGGTGAAATAGAGAAGAGCAACTGTAAATCTCTATGATGTGCAGAAAAGTAGTAATAATTGGGATGGTGATTGGGGGGGTGGGGGTGGGGGGTGGTGGTGGTGGTGGGCAGGAGGAGAACTGAGGAAAGAGAGGAACTTCTTGTTCAGTATGGTTATGGGATTTCTCCCAACCTATTCAGTGGCTGAAGGGCTGTTAAACCGGAAGAATATGAGTTTGATTTAAAACTTAGACTAGAATGATGAACATTGTCGAAAGAGGGGTGAAGGACTGAGTGATTATAAAATAATCAGGAACTGATTATTTTATGCTACTGAATTAGGTTTGCAAGAATTATAGTGGATAAAGATATTAAAAGAAAACAAATGGTGGCTTAAAGAGGGAATGATTCAGAGAAAACCAGGAGTGTCAGGACAGTGTGCAGTAAAACAGGAGCTGGTATTATGTCTGTTTCGATAGTTAATGCGTTGATTCAAAGCTGAATGGCAAATGAGGAAAAAAAGGGCAAAGAAGCCAGAGAATTAAGAACTTAAGCTGGACTTTATTGGGAGACCTGATGTTGTCAAGGATGAGGAAAATGACTGTGAAAAGAGAAACAGAAAGAGTAGGTTAAAACCAGAAAGAATGAGTGAGGATGGGAATTCAGAGTCTGGCAAATAGTGGTTAAAACAGAGGAAGAGAAGACCCATCCTAAAATTAGACATGGCAGCTGGTATAAAGAAAAATAAAGTTTTTGCAATGGCAGGAGGTGGGTTTTAGACTTGCTCTCTATTTTTATTACAGTTGCTGCTGTCATGCTTTATTATTAAAGATAACCCTTGTTTCATACCCCACTTCCACATTAACACTAATTTTTGATATTCTTTATCTTGTCACAATATTTTGATCTATGCGTAGGAATTTATGAGTGAAAGTGTTTGGTCATCAGTGGAGTGAAGACAAGATTCAGTCAATGCCTCTGTCAAATTTGCAGAACTAGAAGATGTGAACAGAAATGTGCTAGTTGCCTACTGATGGATCTTCTACTCTTCCCCTACAGAGTATTGTGCTTGAAATGTAGCACCTGGTATGTGGGATTCCAAAGGAGAACTCACTTTATACTTGGGTAGCAAGAAGAAATAAATAATCTAAGGAAACATGATAAACATGTTCCCCTGTCTCAGTCTGTGGTTGGTGGGTGGATTTGCTTCTCTCCCTTAGTCACCTGATAGAGGTTTTTTTTGGGTGCCCCAAATCATGGGACTATTTTGTTTTGGTCCAGGCTGATTTGCATTGACCAGGTCTAGCCTTGTATTTAAGCAGAACTTCCCATTCTGAGAAAATGCTTTTCTTTTGCTGCCCTAATACTTCTTCAGGGGCTCTGGGAATCTGTCTGTCTTCTGACCTGTCTTCTGCCTTCCCTTTCTGGTTATTTCCCACTCTCATCTTCACAATCTATTGGCAGAAGACACCCGTAAAAAATCTTTCCTCGGACAGCTTACTTACCATACTCATTAATTAGTCCCAACAATCACAGAGATTAATGGCTATTCCTTGGTTCTTTGTCCAGCAAGGATGTACTAAACCACCACACTGCATCTATGATATGTGTTAATATGCTAGGATTTTTGTAGGGTGGCAAATACACTGCCTAAGCAAAGCTGTACCAGAAATGGCTATGGAACATGTATTAAACTTCTGCAGGCATAATGATCTTAATTTTAAAGTTTATCTAGAATTTGATCTTGAAATAGAAACACATTCCCACATGAGGGTTTACAAAAGCCAATTTCAGATCTGTATCTGCTTTTCACAAATTATTCTTTAAAAATAAAGCGTATTAAACAAAGCATAAGTGAACTCAGACTTCTCAATGAAATGTCTTATAAATTTGAGTTAATTGTTCTTCTTCTTTAAGTTCTTTTGGAATTAGGAAAGCTACCCTGGCATAATACTGACCGCATTTCAAAGTTGAAATCTCAGAATATATTTAGGTTCACTTTCTACATTATACTTCTTCTGGACCTGATTATAAGTGTGAAAAAATTAATGAAAAGATAAAAATGTGTATTTTTGTTTTCCTTTCATAGATATATTAGTCGGATATCATGCTACTTACTAAGCCAATTTTTTTCATGTGGGTTTATAAGACATCTTGTGGTTTGTCTTGAATTGATAATTACCTGTGACTGTATACAGTCACTTTTTAAGAGATAATTTATAATGAGCTTCTGTAACTGAATTTAAGGAACATGAAATTCATTATATATACTATATGTATTATAATTCTTGTTTTCTCATCACAACATTGATGAAATAACATCAGAGGTAAACCTTTCATAGTACATTTCCAATTATCTGATTAAATTCTGTTATAGAAAGTGATAATTTAGAAACAAAAAGCAACCGACTAGAACTGATGCTCTGCAGGTTATCTTATAGCAAGATAAGATAAGTTGACATGTATTTTCTAAGTAGTCTTCAATGACATAGGCTCTGAAAAGACAGTGAGTACATGATTCAATAAAAACATTTCATCTTTCTGGCAAATGAATACTGCTTTTATTTGTTTTTTTAAGACAAGGTTCTGTTTCATTAAAAGTAGGAGTTTAACTTTTGCCTGACAGAGCCCAAAACACTTGCACTGAAACAGTCTTGCAAATGCAAAAGAGTTTAAGAGTTTGTCGTTTGCCTGCCAGAGACCAAAAGGACTTTCACTGAATCTCTCTCACAAAGCAAAATAATAAAAAGTTTATTAAAGTGACAGATGTAATAGATTCTGAATTGCCATTGATAAATGCACTCACTGCAGTAGCCCTAATAACCAATATATAATAGTAGTGCCAGCAAAAAGAAAACTCTTCTGGGTATTTTCACCGTACGTTGAGAGCGCAGTTCTTACCAAGAAGATGTCCCTGTCTTGGGTGGAGGAAGAGGAGTACAGCCCATCGACCGTCCCTGCTAAGTATTCTGTCTTTCCCCAGCCATATATTACCCCTCCTGGCTTTTTATACCCTAACTCTGTGTGTCTCTACATCTCAGGTGATGTTCAGTATGATTTGGGTGGAGAGTTCAGTAACGTAGTCATATATGTTTAGCATGTACTGCTTTTGGCTCGTTAGCATATTAAGGGCTGTGAATTTCAATATTAATTTTGTACTTAATTAGGCAAAGGTCTTCACTCAAACACTGGGACTTACAACGTTTTCTCACTTTCTTTGCTTAGCCAGAACAGGGCCATCTTATCTCCACAGGACTGCCTCGTTCAGCCATTATTTATGCCAGCTCAAGGAATTGCCGCTCCTAGAGGTAACACAGGAATCTTGCGCTCAGCAAACATCTCAGCCTTTTGTGCAGAATTCCCATAGGTTCACAAATGCAACTTGAAGCTACTCTGTCCTAAATTTTGGTCAGTATTTTGTTCAATACTGTTTCCTAAATGTGTCCTATATAATAAAAATAAAAAAACCTTCAAGTTTATGGTTTTGAATTTTTAAAGTTTTGTGCATCCCCAGCCAAATGTTCATGCGTATTCTTTAGAAAGACAACAAGAAAAATTAACTTTGTACTGCTCAATTGAAATGAAATGCTATTGACTGATGTACGGCTAACATTTCATCTTGAAGTGTTGTCTGAAAACACTCTTCACTGTTCTACAGGTCCAAGATCAGTATCTTGAACATCACTAACTAGATAATTCAAAATTGTGCAGGGTTATAAATTAGAAAAAAATAATAAAAAAGACATGTTAAATCTGTAGTTTTGCGTAAGGTCCTGCTGGTTTTCCAGGTTACTACAGGCAGAGGTTGCAAAACTTTATAGAAGAAATTTTTGATATTAATAAAGAATCTTTTAATCTTCCAGCTTTACGCAGACTATATATCTTTGTTGTCAAAGTGGTACTACTTTTGACATTGTGCTGTGTCCTGACTGCTTTTTCTACACGTTTGTCCATGCCAGTCTGACCGGCCCCTCAATGTCCTTCTTGGAGCGAGGGGCCCAAGACTGAACCCAGGATTCGCGGTGCGGCCTCACCAGTGCCCAGGACAAGGGCACAGTCGCTGCCCTGGTCCTGCTGGCCACGTTATTGCTGATACAAGCTAGGCGATAGTGGCTTCTTGGCCACCCCCTCGTTGGAGTTACCCCAAGGCGGGAGTGGATGGGATGGGCAGGGGGTCCTAAGAGCTGCCTGGGGGCAGATCTGCACACAAGCTAAAAATCCTGCAGGGCCATGCTGGGAAAACTCTTGCTCCAGGCAGCCAGGGGGATTTTCCAGCACCTTTTCCACCTTTGTCCCCAGAGGACTCTTTCAACGAAGAGTGTTTTGATGAGGAAGGGTATTACTCAGCTCTGGGAACCTGCCCAGCCCTCAACATGGATGAACTGGACTCATTTTACCAGCACAGAATCAATCTCTTTTCTGCCTGCACCAGAGAGGACCCCAAGAAACGTCCTCGGCCTCTTGCATTGTGGAAGGGCTGGAAGCGAGTTTGTCCCAGGAGTAAAAGCGTTCAAGCTCCCTGAAGCGGGAGATCAGGGACTGAATTTAGAGGTATAAGGCTACAGCTACAGTGTTTGTCCTTCTAGCATGTGAGCCCCACTCTGTGTGTTTAAAACTGGGGCCTAAACTCGTTAGCACTAACGCAGGCCTGAGGTGACCAGGGCTGGCTCCACTTCTGCACCCACACTTAGGTCCTACGTAAGTTACAGCTGGTGTCTTTTAAACCCCTTCCCTCTCTCTTTGTGTACAATTAACAGAGATGTTAAAAATAAATGTTTTTCTTAATCTTAATCTGGTTTTTTTCCCTCCTAAAGAGTGTCATGAGCTCCTTGTGTGTGTGTCATGAGCTTTGGTGAGGGCTTTTGGGTGAAGTATTTCAAAGCGAAACAGGAGAATATTACCAAGGCAGAGTGGCTGCAGGCTCAAGAAAAAAGGTTTCCTGACACAACAGCATCAGGCTGTGGTGAAAAAAGGGTGTTTAGGAAAAAACCCAAACAGTCTCTTGGGGATTTATTAAAGAAAGCTCAGAATTCCCACATGCCAGGGAGAAAATATATGTTAATTAAACCTTTTGAAGAAATTAAGTAATAAAATTTCATAAGAAACAGACCTGCCTCAAATCCAAGTGAGGTTCCAGAGCACACACTAAAGCACAGCACAACTCTGTGCACAACGTGCCAGCCACTGACACAAGTGCTCAGCAGAAAACCAGCGTTTAGCCAGGAACGAGGCTGAGGTGCTGTTTTAAACACACAAATTATCTCGGATGCTTTCAGCAAACCTTGACGTGTAGCAATCGAGCTGAACCAGTTGTTAGAAATGAAGTTGTAAACAAGGAAGTTGGGGGTCTGGAAGAGGAATCCTGGCTGGGATCCTGGCTTCCACCTGCCCTCTCTACCTGACCATGTCCACCATGCGCCGGGTGATGCCCTTCCTGCGCCACACGATTCCCTTCCTGCACTGTGGGCCCAGCACACCCAGATCCCACTGATGCTGCAGATGGCTGGTTTGGGCTTGGTGGAGCAGTGCCAAGCCCTCTGCTGCTGCAGGGGGTGTGGGCCAGGGCTCGCCAGCATGGCTCCCAGCTCCAACAGCACCTGGAAAGCCTGCGGGGATGAGCAGAAGCATCAAAGTGCTACTTCCTGACGGGACGCAGAGCCACAGGCAGGACAAGGGGTGATGGGTTTAAATTAAAAGAGAGAGATTCAGACTAGATAGAAGGAAGGTATTTTTTATGCTGAGGGTGATAAGGCTGGCACAGGTTTCCCAGAAAGGTGGTAGAAGCCCTATCCCTGGAAACGTTCCAGGTCACGTTGGACTGGCTCTGAGAAAACTCCCTCCACCTGCTGGTCATGTTCTTCTTCATGCACCCCAGGACACAATTGGCCTTCTAGGCCAATGCTGGCTCATGGGCAATTCATTGTCCACCAGGTCCTTCTCCACAGAGCTGCTTCCCAGCAGGTCATCCCTGATCTGTGCTGTGCAAGGGGTTATTCCCCACAAGCTGCAGGACCCTACACTTGCCCTTCATGAAGTTCCTCTTGGCCCAGCTCTCCAGCCTGTCCTTGTTTGGTTAGGTTTTCTTTCCTGAGGTTGATTCCCCTCCTCCTGTGCTCAGCCAGCATTTCCAGCAAACAGAACCCATTATTAGCCTGAAATTTCACCCCCTCCCCGGGGCACAATTAATTTCACGTACCTCTTCGATCGATTCAGCCACTAAGCACCCAGTAATCATCTCGTTGGACACAAGAAATCTTGGCTGGGCAGCTCAGGGAAACCCACTTAAAGCCCACCTTGTTAGCTTCAATTTGGCACATGAAGGACAAATACCTCCGCAGCAAAGTGGAAACAGCTCTGGCCCATTTGGCCATTCCCAGCCAGCAGCCACAGGGGACAGCAACACAGAGTACAAGGTGAGTACAGGTGTTGTCACACACACAACGTGCTGGGCAGGCTGGAGGGAACAGGTGCTCCCAATATTTGGCCACAGGGTGTTTATTTAGGTATATTAGTGGATTTTGCCTAGAAAAAAGATTTTTTCCTGCCTCATGAAGGCATAAACCTGTGGTGATCTTTCAGGAAGCTCTTGTCACATCCCTGCCTGTTGCTGGTTCTCAGTTGTGGTGAAATATTCCGTTTGTGATGGCATCCATCTGAGGAGCTGGAAAAGTCCTTGCTGTGGGTGCATCTTAACTAAATACCCAGAGAAGCTTCTGTTACCTGTTGGGATCTACATCGGCAGAATAGTTCCCCAGAACCCCGGGAAAGCACAGCCAAAGGACTATGACCTCCCCAGCTGCCGTTCCCAACAGCTCCTGAGGCTGAAGAGAGAGTGGTTTTGGGAGGAGCATGAGGAATGCAGATGAGGACCATGGCCTCTTTTACTTGCTCCAACCTGCTGCTGCCACTGCTGCTGCTGCCACTGGTGTTGCACTGTGGGCCAGGAGCTGAGGCAGTGGGTATTTATAGCCAATGTCACTGTGGGGCTTTGTAACGTCACAGCTGTGCTGTGACCTTACAGCGGTGTGGAGGCTGTGTGAGAATGGCTCTCGGGTTGCTCATGGAGAGAGGCTGTAGCAGAGCTGGGGGAGTTGCCCATCGGACAAAGTGAAAGTCGTTAATTGTCTTTTCAGCTGGGCAGAGCTCCTGTCCGAGGGGCAGAGGTCCTGTCAAAACAAATCAGGCATCTCATACTGTTTGTACAGGATGTGCTGTCCATTTATGTACCATGTTGTGCATCTTTAAAATGGCATCATGCAAAACAAAATCTGTTTTGCTTTATTGAAACCTGTTGGAATTGTCATACATATCTGCCTTACATTTTACGTGCTGTTTGAAGCAACAAATCTTGGGAAAGACAAAGGTCAACTATTGTTCTTCTGTGATACCAGAGGGTGCCCTGTCTGTCTGGGTGCACTATGTGAGCTGGAAATATGTTGCTTTGTAAATCATGAAGTTGTGGGAACTACATCAAAAAGAGGTATTGCAACTCTGGCTTGTTTGGCCCAGGCTGGACTCATGGCAGAGGTTTATTTAACCTACTTCTAAAAATTTCTGGGAACAAAATCCAAAAGTAAACCTTTCAAAGACTTTCTGTCCTCCCACACCTCTCAGTATGGTGCTTTCTGAGGTCCATCAACTACTAGACACAAATTACTTTGTGTGAGCACCAGCACCTGTATGTTATATGACAGCATCTCATCTGTACACCCACAAAGGAACACAGAGAAGCAATGGCACATGAAGGGAAGTCCTAATAACACCCTGCTCTGGGTCCTCCCAGGACCATCCCAGGAGCCATCAGCTCACCACCAGCCCATCTCCACAATCCCAGAGGGGTACAGAGCCCTTTGGCAAGTGGAAACCAATTAAGACTTGGAGGGAGGGATGCTCTGTCTGAGCCCCTCACAAGGGCTGTACCAGGAGTCTATATGTGGTGTATATATGTGCTCTGGTGTGCATGTGCCTACTGGATATATGTGCTCAGCCTTGACGCTGTTGATCCTGCGACATGGACCTGAGGGCAGCATCACCCTCTCGGGCTACTGGCTCCAGCACAATATTAGTTTCCACATACATCATACACATAATTTGTTTTGAAAATGAAGTTACACAGATTCTTCTTACAGAGATAGATGACCATAAACTCAGAAGAAAGAATTATAAAGAAAGTTCATACAGCTTGCTCCTGTCACATTGTATCTTAATTTAAGGACAAGAAAAAGTTATATAATCAAATTTAAATTTGACCTGGAACTCCAAACAGCACACATCCAAGCTGACAGTCAACAGTTATCACTGTCTTATTTTACCACATTCAGTAGATGACTATCCTAACAGTTCTGTGCAACCTGCCATGATGTGAAGATGCTTTCCAGCAAATTTCAGAGTACAGCGTACAATTTTCTACGGGCAACAAAATGTTGAGATCTAATGGAATAATGATACAGTTGGGTGCTTTGCTCTGTTTACTAGCCTGATTTCAGAGAAAAAGGGGGAAGACTCATACATTTGATGGCATTCACGTTTGTATCCAGTTTAGTTTATCTGGTGGCTACAAGTGTACCTCCAGAGTCTTGAAACAGAAGAGGTTTTATTTACATATTCTTGGGTAATGGAAGAAATTAATCTGAGGTTTAACTTTGTGGTGTCTCTGCTGACTTGCAAAACTTAAAGTACTACTAAACTATTAATACTATATAGCTTTTTTTTAGTAAGACCAAGTTATTCAAGTGAGGCTGTTTGGAACAGAACCATAAAAAATATTTTTCCTACAGCAATGTTACAAGTGGAGATGGGAAGATGAAGAAAGGGTGATTAAGCAGCACAGGACCAAGCCTAAAAAAAAATCATAAAATATAATTGCCACCTACTAAGATAGCAAAGAATCTCACAATTTTTTTTTTTATTCTCATTGATTTCCTTCTGTTTTGCTGGATCCTGGTCTTGGAAAGAAGAAAAATAGAAGTAGTATTTTCGTAGTTTCTGTCTGTGGATCACTGGTGTCTCAAGTGTGCATTTTTTTCCCATGCAAGCGTATCACATTTAATATTTAGGTATTCTGTTATGGCAATCAAAATCAGAGCTGTTAATATCGTAATTATCATTAATTATACTGTTAAAAGTTATGTAAAATTAAGAGATTTGTAAATATACTCTTTTTAGTGTACTCGCTTGTAGTTTCTTCTTTTAAGAGCTGTTCTGCCAAAAGAGTGCATATTAACTGACTACGTTTTTTTATCTCTGTTCAGGATTTTGGATAATTTGCTGCCTAGCCATTCCTCTTTACAGCATGCAAACCATAGATAAGTTATAGTTCTGACTGACACAAGTGATGATTTTAAAAACCCCACGATTTCCTTCACCTGTTATAGTGTAGAAACCAACTATATGTTTTTTAATTCTAAAACAAGTTTGAACAAACACTATGATTAAGAATTTAATGTGGAAGCTTCAGAAAAAAAAGTAAGGTTTTTACAGAAAGCAAATATCTCCTCCAGTGAGATACACAGAATCTTATTATTTTAGTGCAATGACCAAATAGTCACAGCATTCTGTTCCTTGATATGTTTTAACCTGTTAAACTTTGGCTGCTGCCTTGTAAGATTTTACATTTTTAAGATAGAAGTGAAAAAAAAAAACAACCAAACCTATTCTGCTTTTTCACAATCAATACATTTTTTGCTGAGTAATAATAACAATGAAAGCATTATTAGCTTTAAGGACTTTTATCTAGCTCATCTGATGCTTTAAACATGATTCCTGACATAGTAGGTAGGCTATGATCTCAGCTTTTTTGTGTATCAGACCTTAGACTGTAAAAATCCTTTCTGATCTGTGTAAGGATATTCTTTTTTTCAGACCCTTTCATTTCAAAATACTCTTCTGAACCCCTTCATTTTACATAATACTACCCAACAGTGAGAAGCCTCCTTAGATTTGGAGACTTGCCCCTTGTTTTACTTATCCTCATTTTACCTCAGTTTAAATCCACCTACTTGAGTAGAGCTGCTCTGTACTTACACAATGGTGACAACAGAATTTAATCCAACAGTTCATCCCCTAACTTCATCTTCATGGATGGCTGACTTAGTTGTTTCCTTGTACACAGCAAACTGACAATACACAACCAGATCTTCAAACGGGTCTGCTGCAAGGGACAGCTTTCAGGAAGGACAAGCTTTGGCAGATGTCACCCTCTATGGTACAAACTCTTGTCTCTTATGCTGTTGCACTGTTGAGGGCAAGCTCTTTATCTCCAGAAACAGCACTAAACAAATACCAGCTGTAGTCTTACAAAGTGTTACTGATGCGGTGATGTTGTCAGACGTCCGAGGAAGAGTGATTTTTGTGCTTACTGACCAAGTAGATTACATTTTACCCATTAAATGGTAAGTCAATATGAGTCATGACTCATATATATGTTTGTGTTTACAAGAATTAACAAGACAAGAGTCCTTGTTTCCTGATCATCACAATGGGAAAAGGTTAAAACATGCTTTGGTGCCTTTCTGGCAGGGGATGCCTAGGTGTCCATCCCACAGAAATAGATGAGGCAGGATGCGAGGAAGCTAGTGTACATCAGTGAAGGATAACACAGAATGTGACCAAGGCACCAGCAGCTGGAACATCCCTTGGAACTACCAGTTTGGACATAGCCTTGAAGACCATGTCTATGTCAGGGGCACATTCCTAGCTGTTCCTTCACTAACATAACCATCTGTCTTAGAGAGAGGGTGAAATCAGATATGCTAGTTTTCCCATGGAAATTGCAACTCAGAACTGTGCCAATACATCACCTTCTGCATCATACTGAGCTTTAAAAGGGGGTCTCCTTCCTTCTTTCCTCCTTCTCACTGCTGAAGTGTTTCCTGTTCAGTGCCAAGGGTTCATTCCCTACGATGCACTGTCTCCCCTCTTTCAGCATATTTTAGAGACAGGGATCTCTTGTCTCATCTCCCTTTGGCAGGGTATTCTTGCTGATTCATTGTTACTGCCCTCTTGGGATGGCTTGGTCTCCCACAGTTGAACTGTGTATACCCCAGATGCAGTATGACTAGGCGAGAGAGAAAGGGCTTCTATCTTCTGCTATACCTTAGATATCTGGCCACTGTCTAAAGTCTACCTATTGCCTCAATGACTGCAGCACTCCTGAGCACGTAACTTATTTCACCTGTTTGCCTAGGCACTTTATACTGCTCTGCGTGACTCATTTCTTGTGTTGCGGGGCTGCCTACAGCAGCAGTCTACAAATCAGGAATTACAACTGGAAGCAGAGCAGTAGTAGGAGATATATAGTTATCCATTGTAAAAAATGCAGTGGTTTTTTACTGTAGTTGTGGTTGCATGTCTGGAGGCAAGCAAGAAGAGAAGCTGCAATCATAAACAATCCGGGAATGAAGCCCGTGGTCTCTAATAATGACTAAATCCTAATAGGCAAGGTACAGTAGAGACAGCACTTGGAGACAAAAATATATGGCCTACAGTCTGTGTATTTATATAATTTAAAAAGGTGGTGGTGAAATGGTATCCCTTCTCCAAGATAATGAATAGTGATAAACATCTGAGAAATAAATGTCAAAAATGTTTTGGCCGAAGAGCAGAAGCATTTAACTTCTCTGGAAGTTTCCTAGTGTGAGTTTTCACAACAGTGAAGATAAAATCTCTCTATATGGACACACTGTAGTTTGAACCTCCATCCAGGAGGCTAATGCATTGCAAACTTAAGTAGCAGTGCTTCAGTAAATAAAATAAATGCCTAATCAGTACCTATGCATTATGCATAGTTGTCGTGTTGTCAACAAACGGATTCAGGATTTGTAGAAGTCTTTACAAATTCTTTTTTTTTCCTAATCAAGAAGAAATCTGCTGGGTTCTTTCCTTATTTTCAAAGAGTCATCAGCGTGTAGCCACAACTATGCTAGTTACAGTTCAATTAAATGGCATCTATGCAGAATAAATTACTGTTATCTACTTTAATAAATTAGAGTTTTTCAAACTATCTGTAAAACCTCACCAAAGGGCAAAAGTCTTAGAAATTTTGAAATTTTCCATCAAAGTAAGTTTCTAATGTTTCCAGTTTTACAATCCTTTCCTATGTTGTAGAGCTCTGACTGTGAAATCATTGAATTGCAAAAGTGTGATAATATTCCTATTTTCATTCCAGCTTTTAATATTAATTAGTTGCACATATAATCTCAAGTGTGTGAATATGTATATTTTTTGTCTTAGGAAACAAACTAAATCAACAAGTTCTGAATATGTGTACAATATTAACAGGATAGATCAATATTAATATTATTTATTTACAATATTACCAAGTGTTAGAATTGATATGATTTCAATGGACCACTGTCCTGCACTAAACAGAACAGAGATGTTCCCATCTCCAGCAAAATAGGATCTTCATTGTAGTTAATTTTTTCTGAGCATCCTCTCCTAATATAGCACTATGCTCTTACCAGACTTCCTCTAGGATTCTCTTCAACTTCAGGCAAAAACACTAATTAATGATAAGACTTGAGTGGTGTAAAGCTAAGTACTATAACAAGCTGCCTCTTCTCATCTCTGCCAGCTACTTGATCTCTGATCTTCAGCAATTCCTCAGATTGATTGTAGGTAAAATTGCATGTTATGAAAAATATGATGCATGTATCTACTGTTTCAAAATAGATTAATCTAATTAAAATCTGTAGTTCCATGGGACTCTCAAGGTCTTTGGTCTGAAAAAAGGACTACTAAAGCTGATTAAAGGTATTAAGGTAAAATTTGCTGTACAGGAACAATTATCTCTTCTGAAAAATTGTCTGTACATTGAAAAATGCTAGAAAAACAAAAGTTAAGTAACAATCATTTGAGACTAGGCCCATGCTAGAATCTTTTTATGATATGGTGATCCTAGTTTCGGGTATTAGTGTTGTAGCTGTGAGGGTATGAAGTCTGGGAGAAGAAGAAGTAACTTTGTTAGATAAAATACTATACTAAAAATAATGAGGCATTTCTGAAATAAAATTTGCCTATTTGATGTAAGCTACGTCATTTGATCTAAAAAAATTACTGCATCACCTAAAAGAATCACAATACTCAGCAGTACAGTTTTCTAATATCTGGAGTTGCAAATCTTAATGGAACCACAACTATACCAGGAAAATAGATGTTTTTGCTAATGCATTTTAGTTTGTTGGAGTGAAGCTGGGTATGTTACACTGCCAAAAGATGTATCTAACTTAGAAATGTCTCTTCTTACAGCTGTGCAATAAATTTTTTCTAATGCCAGCTAAGCCTATGATCTTTCATTTCCCTTCATTTCTCTTTTTCCTTTCCCGAGCTTGTCCTGGTTTATTTCGATTTGAGTGGTTCTCATTGCAGTTTCACTTCCAAGAATTTTACAGCATCAGTCCTTTGCTGAAATCACAATACATCAAGCAGTCGATGGCTTCTCAAACAAACTTTTTCTAGCTTGAATGCCTTTCTATGGGAAAGTTAAAGGAATTTAGTTAAAATGTTTCAGCAGATCAATGCTGTGGCAGTGCACAAAGTTTCAGCTATAGAGGGATTTACAGATCAAAAAGAAAAAGCCAAACATTGTGCAGAGTTAAACAAGAGTCCTCAGAAGAGAAAGAATTATTTCTCACCCCAGTAAACAAGTTGGCAGCTACATTCAGCACACGTATAAATTTCTTCCAGGGCTTCAAAAATAGCTTATGTGGCAAACATCTCCCTAGTTCATTTGGGAGACCCCAAATATACATAAACTTGTGCAATGTGTGACAATAACAAAGAAATGGTACAACTCCAACAATAATCTAGCTCCCACATCCTTTAGTCTGACAAATATCTTGTTAAGAAATGAGTCAGTATACTTGCTCAGGAGGGTATAAAGGGAACTCACATGAAATCTCATTGAACTCCTCTTGCTTTTGTGAGGGGATGTGACAATTAGTTTCAACCACTTTCTCAAATTTAATGAGAAAGGTTATTTTTCCCTTGGGGCATTAAGGAATCCCTTACTTTCACCAAAGTCTTCCCCCCTCACCCCATGTCAGGCCTTTGGCCATCCCTCGATCCTACAGCAAGGGCAGTGCCATGCTGCCCGACCTTACTGTGCTCTGGACTTGCGAACGCACATGCAGGTCTTCCTCCTTGCACAAGGTTTTGCAGGAATAGGTGGAAGCCTGGGCTGGATTTACAACCAAGTTTCAAGAGGGAACACTGTTAGCAGCTAATAGACAAATCTAACTATTTTTCTGTCATATTGTCTTTTATTTTGTCTGTGAGGAGATATAAGGACTCCCTGAAACAACACCTCAGCCTAGGCCATATTGACCACCATCAGTGGTCCACCCTGGCCTCCAGTCGGGAGATTTGGAGACACACATACATACGCTGCTGTCTCCTTTGAGAGCACGCGTAGAATCAGCTCGAGGAGAGAAAAGACAGCGCAGAAAGAACCGTGCCTCGACTATACCACCCAAGGAGACCCTCGGTGTGCTCTTTGCAACCGGTCTTGCCTATCCCGCATTGGCCTTTTCAGCCATCATGCGCTTGCAATAAGCGTGGGCAAAGCCCTTCCCAAATCTCGTCCGTGAAGCCAAGCCATGATGATGATGTAGGTAGAAAATGGTGAAAAAAGATGCCATATTAAATTGCCTTTAAAAAAGTAAAAAAAAAAAAAAAGATTTATTACATTTGTATTATTGGCATACTCATGGTACTTGGGCAAGACTGTGTATGGGGAAGAAAAGCAGTATCTTTGTAAACAAAAGATTGATGACCATACACTACTGATGCAAAAAAGAGAGGAAAAGAGAGGAAAAAAATAGAGGAAAATAATACATTTGGGGTGAAGGTTTAGTTTGGTCCAAACATAGTCTGGTTTAGCTCCAGAGAAGAACTTATGTGACTAAGAATATTGTCCTATTTTTGTCCAATAGTATCAGTTGCTTAATAAAATACTATTTCTACAAACCCACCTCACTCTTATTTGTTAAGCCCTATCTTTTGCACAGGGAAAGACAGTAAAACAGAAGTATTCTAAAATAATACAGCCCAATGTGCTATTGCTTGAATCCATTTATAGACAGTAAAACTGCATTTGAAGGGAACAAAGAAGGTCTTTACATTACAAGCAAAAGGACTGAGCAGCGCTTACATGGAAAGCAGTGTGCTCCTTTCCATCCACTAGATAGAGCTAGGGGACTTTATGCATCAGTGCAAAGTTCTTGGCGTGTCACGCCTGCTTCTTCTGCCAGGAGACCTGATGCTCCTCTGCGCTAGTCTGGAAATACAAACAAACACATTTTCAGAACTGGGTAGGTTTGTGTGTTTGAAAGCTCAATTTATGCCATATGTTGTATCTCATGTTGGGGACAGTGAACAGAAAAAATAGTATTTTCCTTTTGTCCTTTTTAATTTTTATATTTGTAGAATATGGCCTTGAGTCCTCTTTTATTATGAATTTTCTTCATATTAATATTAATTATTCTTCATATTAATGGGGGTATTTCAGCTTCAAATCTTACATCAGAGATGCCTTTTTGCCTTATCTGACAAAATGATTGGGAAAACAGGTAATTTAAACCGTTTGAAAATATACCTTTTGCAAATTATATCTCTCATTATAAGAGTTTATTGCCTTGACACTGACCTAATATTTACAAAAATGTTAAACTGAACATTATGTTCTGAAATTTGTATCTTTGTAAAATGTGAATTTTTGATCTTTATAACAGTGTTGTTTTGGTTTTTTTTTTCCATGTTGTCAATTTTCTTGCTTTCCTTAAGGAAGAATACTGTAAGATTGAATTGGGATCAAACTAATAAAGTCTTGTAGATATGAATCTGAAAATTATAGCTTTTCTAATGATGCAACTCAGCTAGGTAAATAGATTTTTATTGATTTTTTAAAACTGTCTTATAAAGTTTTTTTCTTTTAAAAAAACCCAACATTTGCCATTACATTTATTGAATTAAACAGAATGTTTCAAACGGCTTATTTTGAAATTGTAATTGTCTCTTACATCCAGCAGTGCTTTCCCTAAAGTTACTACACTTTCAAAGGAAAAGGCTGGCATGATATACTTGTGATTAAGCAGTTCATTTCTCCGAGGGAAGGCTGAGGCCTGCAGGAGGCAGATGGAGGAGCGGGTTCTGCCTGCAGCCAGAGGCCTGCTCTCTGGCTCTTACTTACAAAGCTTGCAACAAGGCCATGAGAGCAACTAGGGATGGACAGAATAAAATGTAGACGTTTTGAGGGAAAATTAACAGTTTTCCTATATTTGTTTTCTTTTCCTCCATCTCTTTGAATTTGTTGCTTGTGTTTCATAGAAGAACTGCATTCATGTGCCTGGGGTGACAGAGGATGGAAAGGGTAGGCGTAAAGCAGCAAGAGGGCTAAACACATAGGTAAGAAGAGGGGGGAAAAGGGAACAGATGAGAAAATTTCCTGCTGAGAAACAATACTGAATGGTTAAGGAATCCAAGTTCACTTTGCAGAACGCTATCATCCTACCTCCGAGATTTTTCTCTTCCCTGACTTCTGAACTGCTAGCTCTGGTTACTTGTTCACCCTAGAGACAATGCTTCTGTAGACAAGCTTGACAGGCTTTAAAGCGAGAGTTACAGCACACAGAGTATAAAATCTTGAGAAAGACAAAAGCAGATTTTAAATTAGGATGGATTTCCATCTCTTTCCAAAGTCTGCAGCAAAGAGAGGGAATAAACATTTCATGTTTCCCAGGGTAGGTTCTGCACATTGTACGCTATTTCTGATGATCATAAAAGGAAAGTGATACGTGGCTGCTATGTAGTAGAGGAGTGATCTCTCACTGGTGAAAGGAGAGAGCTTAATTCTGTGGCTTCATGCAAAGACAAATGTTTTCAAAATTTATTCAAGTACAGTCTCACTCCTTGCATGTGATAGGTGGGAGATACTGTCAAGATTAAAGACGTTCACCCCATGCTCAGTGGCTGAGATGGAGATGCTCCTTTCAGTGAATGAGTTCAGTATTATTTGTATTGTTTCCATCCAGCTTTTTCACAGACTTAGCCCAGAACTTGATGCTACCCATCCTAGCAGTGATAAGTGAGCTTACTGAACACAGAAACACTTTTTGCCTGTCCTAATTTCTCCATGTCCAGCCAGACATAAAAGACTTTGATCATGTTTTGAACGAAAAAATTGTTGCCAATGTCCTGTCAGGCTTACCACTACATGACCGACTGGAAATTTGCCTTCCAATTGTTTTCTTTCATAAAATTGCAAATATGCCTTCAAACATTTTTCCATAGTTTTCCAATTTTCTGATTTGAGGAGCAGTATAAAGCCCCAGTTTATTAAATTGTTTAACTCAGAGGATATTGTTGTGTATCTGTGGAAGAAAGCAGCAGAGAAAAGAGTATTACTTTGGCATATAACATACTTCATTCCTCAAATCTGTTTTCTTGAGCAGAGGAATGTTTTGTCTCTATCTCTTCTTCAGTTCTATTTTCCTTAGAGCTAAATTAATTTTGAATTATCTTAAGAAAAAAACAGTATGGGAATCAATAGCTCCCAGAATTCATCTGGAGCTATTTTTCAAGTAATTTCTTTTCTCCATTGAACTAATTCTGCTGGGCTTCATCTTCAGTGAAGTTGAGGCATGTGGCTGAACTATGTCAGTCTTGGTCCTTCCTATATGAAGTCTTGCCTTAGATGTACACAGCGTGGGTGGCTACCTCAAACCCAGTTGTCCTGGTTCCTAGACTGACCTGTTAGAGAGTTTGGGTTCAGGTTTAGATGAATTGTACTCAGGTTCAGGTTTAGATGAACTGTACCCTAGTGCACTCATTTTCTTTCCATTCACTACAGAGATCCCGCAAGGTCTAGCTCGAATCCAGACATTCATGTTATAGGCATCTTCATTTGGACAGACTAATCCTGTTTGTCTAATCTACCTGTATATTTTATGTGGATGTAACAAGAAGAATTACTCAATTGCTGAAAGCACTATGTAAAGACACTGCCAGTACTATTCAGCTCTAGCAAACTCTATTTAGCACTTGTTCATTACTGAAATTAGTACACATGTAAGATACCGCAACTCTCCTTATAAAGCCAAATGTATTCAGACTGAGACCTGCTATTTGGATCAATAATGGCAATCCAAATAAAAAGTGTGTTTCTTTTTAAGTTATACCTGTCCTGTTAAATTATACTTTTCTGCATGCTGCTGGAAAAATGTCAGACAAGACATTAACAAGACAATAAGGCTCAAATTCCCCTGTTTTCCTAATACTCAAGTTTTCAGCTGGGAAAGGCACTCCAGGGCACTTTTCTTTATTAGGCTACCCCAGAAATTATCCTTAATATTAATTATGATTTGCAGAATCATACAGCTGCTTGTTCTTCATCAAATAGTGCTTATGTGTATCTTTTCTGTGGTAGTTCATGAAAGATAAATATGTCTAGGCTTTTGAAGAAAGTGAAAATGTTAATGTGTAGAAACATGCCAGGAAAAGGTATTTTTGTCTTCCATCATATCTTCTTTCAAATTTTGTACTACTTACACACTGATAAACACAGATTTAAGGATCTGTATTTATGTTAAGTGTCTAGAGTATGAATCAAATTGCAAAATTTTCTATCTAAATGTGGAATTTATCAACTGTTTCTTCAAAACAAAAACTGATGAAAGTATCCAAATAACTATGCAATATGCAAGTTGCTGTTAGCACTTCTCTAACTAAAGTCTTGGTGTTCATAACATCAACATAGCATTGGTATTGAATTCCCTATCAAAATTATCACAGTCTGTGCTCCCTGTTTCAGCTCTGTTTTCTTTGTTTCTCACATCTTATATGCTTGGGGAAAAAAGAGTACCGTTACCTCTGTCACTCCAGAATACTTGAGTATGGCTCAATGAATCATAAATATGCAAAATTTCACCCATGAAGCATAAGTATAATGATTCTTTCGCAAGTATGACAGATACATTACACCTTTTTTTAAGGTGACTGAAATGTACCCTTCATAGAGGTGACCTATGTTATTTGTTCTGTCAGGTTTCATTGCAATTTTTTAATTCAAGTTAACTTTCAGAGCTTGGCATTTGCTGCACCTGGGTGAAGCAAAGATGAGGAAGGTGGATGATGGGTGGGCTGAGGGCAATCTGTGTTGGGATTTATGCTTTCCAAGTGTTCGAACGTTGTTGTCATAAAACGGACAGTAAATTAACTGTCCACATTTATTAAGAAACAGTGTTTTGAAAACGACATCTGCCAAAGGAGCAGTGTTCTGCTCCTGAATATGCAAATACAGACCAGCTCGGGACTGTGGAATTCAGCTGGAAATCCTTCCGTGGCTTGTGCATAACAGGAAAGTAAGTACAACTTACTCTTTTGAAATTCCACGAAAATATTTTTTCTTTCACTTTCCCATTTTTTCCATTCCAAGAAGTTACAAAGTGAGACGTGATCTGTGCTGTGTTGTGGGTAAGCTGACAATAGCCAGCGCTATGAATAATGAATCAAAAGCCTGAGAAGAACTCACTTTAGTTGGGTGCAAGCAGAACAGAGAGCTGTAGGATTCAGGAAGATTAATGTCGGCTTTTTCTTCTGACCAAGATTATTTCTCATTCAATAAGTGTGTTTATGTCTTCGCTTCCTGAATAATTCTAGGACACTAGTTTCCAAATACACACTTTACAGAGTAGCAAGGAGTACTACACACCAGTGTAGCAATATGTAATATTAGTATTACCTATTAAAATAGCATTTGCTTTATAATTAATTTATAATATAATTATAAAATTATATTTTATACTAATATGCTGAGACTTATATTTTTGGTAATTATTTCTTTCCTCATATATGTTTAAGAATTAAAGTTAATTAAAGTTAATTAAAGTTAATTAAAGAGTTAAAGAATTCAGGAGTAAAGTTAAGCCCGGGAAGAAGGCAGGGTGAGGTGGAAGGTGCTCTTAAGATTTGGTTTTATTTCTCATTATCCTGCTCTGAATGATAGTAATAAATTAAAATTGATAATAAATTAATTTAATTTTTCCCCAGGTTGAGTTTGCTTTTGCCGTGATGGTAACTGGTGAAGGATCTTCTTGTCCTTATCTCAACACACGAGCCTTTTACTATGCTTGTTCTCCTCTCCAGCTGAGGACACTTTATTTTCACCTTTCTCCTGCTACAAAGGTGTTGCATCAGATTATGGCATTTTTAATTTACCAGAGTGCCTGCTGATATGCCACAGAGGATATTGCCCATAGTGCTAAAAAATGGCAATTATTCAGATTTCCTTTAATGGGAGCTATGTTTGGATTCATCAACAGCTGTGATGCATTTAAATAATAACAATAAACTTGAACGTGAAATTTCCTCTTCTTACTTTTTTTTCCACTTTAGCCTGGATACAAATCTCAGATGGAGGATTAGAGGGTGGAAACTATGAATAGTAGTCACTAGCTATTTTCTGCATGCAGGAACCACTTTACATGATATTTTTGGTCCAGTTGTGAATTTTCCAGTTGTTTGGATTTTTAAATTAAAGTAAAACTAAACACCCAAATCTTTTCTCATCTGAATGTAGATAGCATGCCAAACCATTTGATCTTGCTCTATCACTAATTAATTAATCATAACATTTTAGACTGTAAGGAAAGATAGCATTTATAACTGAAATTTTCAGCACATCAAGCCATGCATATGTCTTTTATCTAGGGACGAAGAACATCAGAACTAAACTGCCAAGAAAAAAGAAATCTGAATTAGAGTTACATTTTTTCCCTATGACTGACTGTCAAAACCAAATTATGTCCAAAATAAAAGCAAATATTTTTATTAATAGTTTGGTAGAAAGTTTATATGTTAATGCTTAAAGAAATTCTTCAGTTGAGTATTTCTTTTGCATTTATCAATCAATCAACTATATGAAATTAAATTACTTCTAAAGTCAAATTCTTATACTCTTATATTCATGTAGAATACTTCAGTTACAATTACCAGTAGATGCATAGAGAGGCAGCAAAACTAAATCATATTTGTTTCTGGTCTCATTAGATTTAAAATATTATCTCTTATAGAGACAGTCCTATTTCTGGTTTCATTTTTTTGTATGAAAAATGCTTTACTCTTCTTTCAAGCATTCATCTTAAAGCATACTTTTGAGAGATGAGATCTAATTATCTATTGACTACCAAATTGCCCCATAATCTCTATGTAGGATCTGAGATGTCTGTAGGGCTCTCCTGTATGTTTGGTAGCATTGGGAAATTTTGTCTGTTCACCTGAAACTTTCATATTCAGAATGATTCAGGCAAGGAGTTTTTCACATAATTTTTGATCCTTTTTAGTATTTCATTGTGATGGGTTTGTGTCTGGTGGGGTTTTGGTAGCAGGGGAGGGTGCTACTGGCATGGCTCCTGTAAGAAGCTTCAAGAATCAACCCAGCTCCAAGTCAGATCCACCTCTGTCCAAGGCTGATCCAATCAGAGCCTCAACCATAACCTGTTTAACAGGGGACAACTGTTGGACAAGTTCCTTTGGTTTTGGGAGCTCTTTGTAGGGAGAGGAAGACAACCATGCGGACACCAGCATGCCAGAGCAGCCCTTTGGCCTGTGGTAAGGCGGCAGGCTGAACCCCTGCAGCCCACAGATATCAACAGTGGAGAAGAATCCGTCTGCAGCCAGTGGAGGACCCCATGCTGGAGCACAGAACCGATCTGAAGGAGGCCATGACTCTGAGGGGAGCCCTCATTGGAGAAGTTTGTCACTGGAAGAACAAAACCTGTGGAAGGATCCCATGCTAGTTGAAGTTCATGGAAGACTGACTCACGTGGAAGGGATATCACATTGCTGCAGGGGACACCTGTGAGGATTTTCCCCCCTGAGGATGAAGGAGCAGCAGAAGCAACATGGAATGGACTGGGACTGACTGCAACCCCATTCCCTGCTCCTGCAATGCTAGTGGGGAGGAGGTTGCAGTGCTGAGCCCCGGAAGAAGGTAGAGGTGGGGGGAATGTGTGTTTGTGTAAGATCGGGTTCTATTTATCACTGTCCTATTCTTAATCAGTTGGTGAATTGTTGGTGGTTTTATTTAAATTAAATTTAATTTGTTTCCCCAAGTTGAGGCTGTCTTTTGCCTGTGACTATAATTGGTGAGTGAGCCCCCCTCACCCAAGGGTCCTTTACCTCGATCCTTCAGCCTTTTGTATTTTCTCTTTCCCATCCCACCAGAGGGGAGTAGGAGTGAAAAAGCAGCTGAGTCGTGCTTTGATGTTGGCTGTGTGGGATCAAACTACAACATCCATTGTCTAAAATTCAGTTATCTTTCTTGGCTTTTTGATTCTTCTACCTGATAAATATCCAGACAATTTTTCATATTCATTTGATTTCTGAGTGAGAAGCATGGTTCAGATTTTCCTTCTAACTGATGTTTCGGTTGGGCTGACTTTGTGCCCTTCTGTAGAAGCGAGAGTAAACTACTTTCTTTACTCTGTAAAGTGTAAACTGAAGGTTTTGCTCTCTTCAGTTTAACATGTCCATTCCACATGGTGGTTACCTTGTTGCATTTGATAACCAAACCTGTCGGTGAGTGTTTAACATAACACTTGTCAACAAAGCACCACATTCAAAAACAGTAACTGAAATGCATTCTGTCCTTCTGGAAGCCAAAATAGTCACAAGCTTTCTAGCTTCTCTATAAATTGACAGTGAATAGCAGGTGGAAAAAGTCACATTTCAAGAAATTGGAAAAATAGCAACTACTAAGCATATGGACCCTTGCTGTTTGCCAAACACGCTGTATAATTTTCTCAAATTGCTCTGCTTAGCAGTGATGCTCTACTGTTTCCTAGAGCTTTAGACCCTCCGTATTGCACTATTTTTAACCTTGCCACTGCTGAACCATTTGAGTTAAGCGCCTTTATTTATTTATGGATGTAAACGTGGTCCTGCATCTTCCTCTGTGGGACTCAGGCCTCTGAATCCGTGTGGCAATAGATCCTATGTGTCACAGGGAAAAACTACTCAACTCGTGTGGTTTAAATCAAATCAGGATCAAAGTGGTTTATTGATTTATTAATGGCACAGTTAACTGGCAATCAGTGAACTATACATTCAGGATCAATACTGTCAACACCACAGATAAACCACAATCCCAGATGTTTGGAAAATGTTAATATAGCCCTACAGATTTCCAAAACCCTTCTGTAACTAATGCGCACACCCACCCCTCCACGCCCCGCCCTATACGGGCACCCTTGCACCCTATTGTAGTTCAGTACCCCTCCCTCTGCTCCGTGTAAGTGCAGGTCCCCCAGGTGACCCCCTGCTTGGAGCCATGGATGAGTGCCCCATGTGTCCTATGTGCATACTGAGGAGGGGTGCCCCCACACCGCCTTTGGGCTGGGGGTCACTGGCTAGCTACAGGGTGCTCCTGTACCCCACGGGGCAGGGATGGGGATGCCAAGGGGTGATGCCTGGCACTACCCAACCAGGCTCACTAAGCAAGCCTTGTCCAGCTTCAAGGCCTCTCCCAACACCTTCTATAAACTTGCACTTCTTTTACACTGCTTTTCAGACAGTTTCAATGGTCTTTCTAATTTCATGATTACGGTTTAATCTGATTAATCATTTTCCTGGAGTTCCTCCTTATCATTATCAGTTTGGGGCAAAGACTCTCTCGGACAGGTTGGCTGTCCCATCACACACACACTTACACACTCACGTACTGTACTGGGTGTAAGTGTCAAGTGTCAAGGAGGGGAGGCAGGTTGGTGATCTCCCTGTCTTCACCTACCCCACAAGGTTCTTCATCTTACTTCCTCCCGTCCTGTGAAGGAGGGAGATTGGCCATATGTATGTCCATTAACATATTGGACATGTTTCTGACATGAGTGGCCATTCCTACCTGCTCTGAGTTTCATGGCCATTTAAAAAATTAAATCTTTTGTATTTTGAAAAACAAATACTATCTGCAGTTCACATTGTGGGGAAAAATACTATCTGCTGGTATTTACTTCTCTGGACTCTGACCATGCTAATTGGCTCATCATTCATAAAGACTGGGGATATTATATGACACAATATGAAGATATCATACATGTATATCACACACACACAGAGAACAATTTTAAATAGGTTTTTATAAACTTTTTTTAGGTGAGGCCTGGATACTCTTCCCTTGTACCTTTACATTTGAGTCTGTCACATGATATATATTTCATTTTCTTTGGATCTGTGCAGTGCGTTTTGTGGATACTGATTCTGAGAAGCAATCAAGAGACACAATTCTTCTGTGAGAAGTAAAGGTATTAAGATGCAAGGTAATCTACAGAAAGCATACAGTTCTTGAATGAACGCTTCTGGACTAAGAAAGAGCAGGGAGATTAGCTGTGGATGTGTTTGTGTGTTTGTGGGGGCAGGTGTAAAAAAAAAAAAAGGAACCACATAGATTTTCATGTTCTGCACGTCCAACTTCGCTACCAGTCGGACACGACACTTTCTTTTCTCTGCATTTTAAACAAATTATTTCCCTATTATCTGCTGCTACAAGTAGCAAAGTTGCACGTGTTAGAGGAAAGTGAGACACAACCATAAAACACTAGGGTATGAATCTGAACACATGCTGCCTGTGGTTTATTTGTGAAATGGATGTCAGATGACTCTGTGTGTTCTGTTCTCTACAATTTTCAAGCAATATAAAAACTTCTGAAATAATATTTTCATTTGAAGAATTGGAGGAAAAGTTGGAAAGACAATAGGCTATACACTTTCTCTGGTAGTCTTCCTCTTAATTTTTAAATAGTTTGATTGACAAAGGAATCATGTTGAAAGAGATATCTTTGTATTAACTCAGTCTTAAAAGAAAAAAATCAGCTAAACTTAACTAATTGCTAAATTTACACGTTTTGTGCAAAGGGTGTTAAAAATAAAAAATACATGATTCTTCTGATTGGTATTTTAATTCTACATTTTAAATTTACATCTTAATAGACTATGATGAATATTTCCCAGCATTTTGTAGAGGACTGAGATGTGATTAGAACACTATTTTGATTGACACAATGAAATAGTCTGATTAGGGAAAAAGGCACATCACTAAGGAAAAGCTTCTGATTAGTTAGTAGTGATCTAAAGGAGAGGAAAATTGAGCATGATCTCCTTAAAGACATTTATTTCTAGTAGTTGCACCAAATGAGGGTTTTCCCTCAATCAAGGGCTCATTCCCAGGTTATCCAGGGCTGTCAAAGTTTCTGCTAGTGATCAGAATTGCTAAATCTTCTCAAACCTAGACAGACCTATCCTTGCTCTTTGGTTTAAGCTATGGCCTTACCTACTTCTCAGTCTTTTCCAAATTGCTGTTGACTCCTGCTGTGTTCCTTACATATGGATCACTCATTCCAGAGGTCTGGGAAAGCTTGGAGCGCCACTGTGAAAATAACATGTTCCTTTTTCTTAGCTGATGGCAGAAGTCATCAAAAAGTCCCTGTAGTCTAGGGAAATAAATCAAAGGGCTTCACCTGGAAACAGAGCTTTCATTTAGCGCAGCACTTAGTACATTTATCATTTTTTTCCCTAACCCCTTTTCAATAAAATTAATATCAATAAATTTTGATTTAAAAGGTAGATTGTCATTATTAGCAAGAACATTTGTCTGCATTTCAAGTTCACTGAGAAAAAGTGTTTGTGTGCAAAATGCAATTTTGCATTTTTTACACATCACACTGGCATCATTTTCCTGCTGATAGTAAATGTCATATGGTCCCATTAGCACAATAAATAAAAAAACAGGCTCTATAATCCTGTAAAGACATACTTTGCTGCCATAGAAGTACTGCAATGCAAACAAGTACTTTTCCTCCAGTTAAAAAAAGATGTTACAAGAAATAAAATGGCCAGACATTATGTTCTGAGGCCATAAAGGCAGGTCAAAGGTACCACAGCAAACCGCCTAATTGCACCATCGTGTTACTGTGGCATTCTCAAAGCAAATATAAAAGAAAGTATTGCATGGATCCATTGATATGTGAACAGACATGTTTAGTAATCTGTGGTGTCATTTTGACATTACAGAGAAGTGGACGTGACTGTAATTCCAGGAAAACTCCCACTGAAATGCTCTGTCATGAGTATGTCATGCAGAGTTAGGTCACTACTGATGTTTCCAGCCCAGCAGAACAATGAATTTAACACTGTCTGACTGTATCCCGTAAAACTCTCCACAGAGCCATCTGAAGAAACTCCAGGATTTTATTTCAAGCATCTTTATAATTGGTTCAGAATCAGTTCTTACATATGATGTATTCAGATCTCATTTTTGTGTGCAACAACAACAACAATAACAACAACAGTTAGTATTATTATTCAGAGCCATGTTAATAACTTTTCCTTACCCAGAAACATTTTAGAGTCAGAGAAAAAGGGTTCTTCCTTTTTAGGCAGACAGTGTAAACTTTTCTTAGAGTGCCTTGCAGGCTGCATCTTCTCTTTTCTGCCAGGAATGCAGTGCTCACAGGAGCTATTTGGAAGATACTAATAAAATCACTCCTTTCTAGCATTACAAAAACAGCTTGTGTACCATAAAGTGGAGCTGTAGAAGCTAGTTGCCTGTGCTGGGATGTTCCAGAACATTTTTTTCTGTTCAGCCCCTCCTTCCTCTGCTTTTGCCTAACAGGTATTTAATTTCTGATAACAATGTATTTTTTAAAAGAATGTGCTAAATCACTACTTGATAATATTTATGTTATCGTAAAAATACCTTTCTCCTAATAACAGGTAAAGCCCAAACCCTGTATTTAAGTTTGGAAATCTCCAAATTTGGAGTCGAAATACAGAAATGTGCCTATGTATATTGTTTATCAAAGATAGGTGGGGAGTGGCCAAACAAACTTTATTTGTCTCTATTAACAAAAATGGTCGAACAGCAGTATCAAAGAACAGCTTTTAAAACTGTAAGCTTAAAGAAAGAATGTATTGGGAAAGGATATAAAAATATTTCCTGTAGGAGCAGGCATTATCAACAGATAATTACACTTAAAAATGAAAATATAAACTGAAGAATAATAGAAATTGAAGAGTAAGACAGATTCCAGGATATAACTTAGTGCAGGCTGTAACCAGCTGTGAGGTCCATGGACGTCCAGCAAAGCTTCCAAGTCTGCCACCTTAGCAACTCTCAAATGAGATGCTTTGGCCTATGAAGCAACCATCAGGTGAGACCTGGAATTAACCTTTTCCTTTGCCTTCTCCTTTCTTTCCAGACAAATGAATAAAAGCAGCTTATGCTCTGCACAATACTGAAATGAGGAGGGATGTACTAACCGCTAGAAAAATGCACTGCTTGTGTAAAAACTCATTCCTTTTGTAAACGAAGTAGTTTCAATGGCAATACAACAGGACCAAGTGTGTCCCTGGCTATTTAGACCTGCCATAGGGCAAGGTTTTAAACTTGTATAAAATATCACCTTGTGGGTGAAGATCAGGCAGGGCTACACAGGATCAATTTCTAGCAAGAACTGTGCAAGTTTTTTGATTAAATTGGTGTGAAATAGAGCACACAGACAAAAGAGGAAACAGCCCTCTTCCCCTAATGATAGCATTGGATTTTGAAATTAACCACAGCAGGTAGAGAGAGACCCCACACAGGTTTCAACAAAAGAACGCATGGCCTGGTACTAGCACACACTTCAAAGTGCCACGGGGTTGAAAAATCATTAGCAATAACTATAGCTTAACATAAACGAAGTTACAAAAGCAGCACAGCTGCTATGGAGTGTTAACCAAGCTGGAGCATACTAACATCAGTAATCATACCTCTGTTTTTTCATCTAGTTGTCGGTACGAAGGGCCCTCCATTTAGCTGATACTCATCCACCAGGGCAGGACTCATTTAAACTATATTTTTGAATTATCAGACTCTAATTTCTGACCTAAATTTTAAAGAAAAATGAGCAACAAGCCCAAACAAACCCTTCTAAAGTTACAAGAAAATGTTAGACCTTCCACTCTGGTGGTGTTGCCTTACTTAGCTGAGGACCAGTTTTGCCCCTAGTAAAAATACAGCAGGAAGACAGCACATCATCAGGCCTTTGACTGCCCTTATTTTTCACTGGAAAAGTTACGTCTTTCTGTATGCCCAAGTCCTCTTATTTAAATAGTATCATAAATTGAATTCTGTTTAGTTTTATACAAGAACATTTTACCAAAGCAGGCAGTTCTCTAACAAGACAGAACAGTTCATGGTGATAGACAAGATAATGAAAAAGAAGATCATGTACATAAATCATTGTTGTTAGGGGTTAAATAGGGTGTGTAATGACCTGTGCAGGTATTAGAAATGCGAGTACATGCTCTGTGTGTCAACCTTGTTGATCCTTGCAGACACAAATACTCAGATTTAGAAAAATGTTAATTATCACTAAAGATTTAAGGCACAGAAATTCTAATGAAAATTTAAAAGGTAAAACTAGGATTACAGCTTAAAAATACACTATAAGTATTTGTCAGAAGAAAATGCATATGCATGACTGGCAAAAGGGCTTCTTTGAATTTGTTTTACCACAAGTTAAAGGAGTAGAAGGAGCCAGGATAAACCGGATTGGTATTTATTCATGCTGCTTTTTTGTTTATTTTGTGGAAAACATGTGAGAGAAAGTAAGGAAATTAAAGTAGTTATAGTAAGTAGGAGGAAAGAAAAAAAAAACCATCAACATGGAAATAAATGTAAGCATAATTTTAGAATAAATTGAATAAACATAGTTTTTAACATTTAAAGGGAAGATGTAATGGGGAAACTGATCTTTCAAATCCTGCTGTTCTATACATGCGATCTTCACAGTATCTTAGTTTCCAAACAACCCATTCCAACACCTTCCATTTTTAGGAATCTATTTAAAAATCCGATATTCTGAATGAAAACAAAGGAAGGACTTTTAATTTTTAGTCTAAATAATCATACATTATCTCCACACCAACAGTTAAAATTGTACTAATTTATTCCATTTGTGTCTGAAACTACACTAAATGGCGCTAGCTGGGGCATCTATGTTTTCTCCCAGTCGGAGCAGATCAGAAGTTTCACACTGCCAAAGTGTTGTTACACAGTTCAGGACAAACCCCTGGAAATGCCAAGCAGAGTTATTAGACCAAAAGCAACTGAAGGAAAAACTGGAGACGTAGTTAGAGTTCTGATAAAAGGATTTGGCATCATGTTGAAGCCTCAGATTAACTAGAGGACGTCAGTGCATCCAGTGTATGAAGAAAACCTGTTTGCTAAAGGTGTTCCCACAGCGTTATGAGAACTTGTTCAACAATATTCTATGCAGACCAATGGGAAAGTTGCCAGTTTTCTGGCAGGAAAGAAAAAAAAAACCAGAAGGAAGGATTTGTTCTTAAAGTAATTTGAAAGGCTGACAGGCCATGAACAATTGAAATACTTTTTTTCTTTGCCAAACAACATTTAAGTAATGTCTGCAAAGGTCAGTTGCTGGAATTAAATCAGTTAAATGCTTTAAATATTTTTTAATCTTTTACTTAATGTCATGTGCTGGCATGATAATGCTATAAAATGTCAGTGTGGGTATTGTTAAATATATTGTAGGAAGCAAAATCTGCCACCCATTCACATATGGTTTGGAACCAACTGTCCGCTCTCCCTGTCAATCTTTAGGAAATATGTATTTTTCAGAAGGCGTACGCTTGTACACCATGTTCATTGAAAAATTCTGGAATTTTTTTTTTTGGGGGGTCTCCTTTCCATAGATCAGGTTGGCAGAATAATTTGTTTGCATTTACAGATAAGTGAATTATTTTGTGTATATAAATGTTTTGGAAGACAAGTATTCAGTTTGCTTCCTAGGTTAACTAGAAGGAGAATGTCAGAATATCATTTTTATTGTGACAAAAAAATGGGCTCTTAGTCAGTAAACTTAAATATAAAGAGTAGAATTCAGTCCCTGTGCAGAGTGGCGTAGGGAGTCTCTTTATGACAATGTTGTTAGGGAATCAAAGTACTCATCAAAATACCCTTAAAGATATGCCCTGTTCTTCTCAGAGCCAGCTTTGCCTTACTGAGAATTACGAATATTTATCAGAACGCAGGATATTTTCTTTATTCAGTGCTTTGAGTGAGTTTATCAAGCAGCACTGAGCTCATTATCCACTCTCATATCACTATCCACTATCCAATATCATTATTGTTATTATTCACTTTGAACAACGAGCAAGTTGTATGGTGTACTTGTGTATTTATCTGTGCACCAGAAGTTGACTGTACTGATTGTCTCCAGGAAGCATAAAGCAACTGTTGTTCTGTTTGTGCACAACCAAAAAAATCACTATTTTATAAAGAGTTCTTGGTCTGCGCATGGGCAGCATGATTGCCTGGGATAGACAGGCTCTGCCATTGCTCTGCCTGCCTCACCACTTCATGCTTCTGGGAGAAACATCTCAGGTCCCATGCAGGTAAGGCAGTACACACTGAGCACTTCTTACTATTTCAGCTTCCGTTGATAGAAAAGATCAGTTTGAGGAGGTGGTTGCTTCAATGTTGCCCTGGGTTGGGCTAGGATAGGCTTAATTTTCATAGGCAGGATAGCTAGACCAAACCAGCCAATGGGATATTCGATACCATACTGATGTCATGCCCAGTACATATGAGGAGTGGCTAGTTGCGGAAGGGGTGGTGGTTTTCAAACAACGGCGTGGTGGCTCATCTCGGCATGACTTGGTGTGGCTCAGCACGGCTCATCTAGGCTTGGTCTGGCACAGCCCTGGTGTTTAGCATGGTGGTGGAAAACAGGGTGTTGCATATCACTCATTAGTGATTCCACTCTCTTTGTGTTGTTTCAAGTAAACTCTCCTTATCTTAACACACTCGGCTTTACCATTCATTCTCCTCCCACAGGGGTAGGAGGAGATAGCAGATGCGTGGTGCTCAGTTGCTAGTTGGTTTAAACATGACAAATGCCTACAAATTTTTGAATCCAATGTTGATACACTAACCCTATTACATTGACCAAAATAGTCTCCGTGTTGTGTATAAGCCTGATCTGCCTGAACGTAACCTCCCACTGCTTCTTCTTGCAGCCTTAAATCACGCTCTGGGAGGATGAACAGTATTTTCATGTATCTGTACCATGCCTAATATTATGGTGGTCTATCTCATGAACTTAAATAATTATAATATTTGATTCTATAAATCTCGTATCCTGTGCAGATGACCCTGAAAGCTGCTGCAGTTATGTCCCTCAGTGTAGAGGCTGGGTGCATGTAAGATTTGTGTGTACCACCTGCAAGTCAGGATGTGCAGTACAGAGACAGGGTGCTTAACTGGGATAACAGCCTGCATTTCAAATGTATAGAACCCAAACACTCAATATTTAAACACATGAAATTAATTTCAACTCAGGAAAACCTGGATCAACAACACGAAAGATGAATTTGACTCAACTAATCACTTAGGTTTATTCCCTCTTTTCTTATCTATGTGTTGTCTCCTTAGTATTCCTAAGCCAGGACTGGACCTTCTTTCTTTTTCTTATTTAATTGCCTATATATTTGACATTGTATGTGTATACATATATGTATATACGTATATATACGTATCCATCAAAACCTTAAATTAAAGAATGATGTGGTAGATGATAGAAATGATCTCACCTACTTTAAACATTTAAGTATAATTTCTTCAAAAGAGAAATGTAGGTCTCAAAGAGTTATTCATTTGTTCTAAGACAGTGGATTTCAAATGAGACCTACCAGCCTCAAGAAATGACTTTCTTTCCAGTGCTTATACAGACAGCTAGAAGAGTAGCCCAACTTCAGATGCCTAGTGTTGGGGGCAAATGCTATTTGGATGGACAAAAAGGATGAATACTTACTTGCAACAACTTATTTATGATAACTAACATCTTGGTTTTCACAGCACACAAGTGTCTTCCTTGGTCTCATGTTTGTATTATATTACCCTCTTAGTGTGCCTCCGGCGTCCAGGATCTGGTGTGCAGCGTGACCTTACAGTTTTCTGCACACTAAAAGGAGTAGGTAGAATGACTGAGAGGTGGGAACAAGTGGCAGGAGACAAAGGAAGACTGAAATCCTTCTACCTATGTTTTGTCTGAATAATTTGTATCATGAAACTATAGCCCAGGGCCAGACAATTAACATGAAACAACTTTCATTATTATCAAATATTACTGAGACTTACTTCAAGAAATGAAAGGAGAAACACTGAGTTTAACTGAAACAAAAGTTACTGAAATTATTTATTCTTGCAGTGTTCTTTCATCATATCTGAAAAGGAATTCTGAAAATGCATGTTTCTAAAAATAATCGGATATTTTTGTCCTAATATTTTCAAATTTCCCTTTCTTCGTTCCTCCCAGTAGAAAGCCTGGGAAACTTGTAAAAGCTAGGCAGAAAAATAGATTCACTTACAAATCTTCTTTTTCTGTGAAAAAGTTCCATAAAATGTAAAATAAGTGTGTCATATTTTTTTTCCTAACTTTCATTCTATAGTTTTTCCAGTAAAAGAGTATAAAAATGAGAAATGTACAAACCCACCGTGTTAAATTTACATCTTCCAAAGCAAATGAAGCTTGGGAATTGTCTAAATTAATTTTTTTTCCTTGAGTAATTAAAAAGTGAAACATTAAAATTGAATGAAGACTTCTAATTTTCCTTTACAGTTCTTCTTTATCTCTCATTTTCTGACAAATTACATTATATAAGATTTCACCATATTAACACCTATCAGACTTGCACTTAGTGCAGATTTGCACAAGGTCACATATGTTAGGCCCACATGTACGATTTAGAAAAATCAGTCACTAATCCCAAGAGACTGTTGTCTAAACAGAAGAAAAGCAGAAGAGCAATGAGTAAGTTCCTACTCAGATGCCCTGTGTGACCATTAGAAGGTCATTTTAACCGCTCCATAACTCAGTTCCTTACTTGCTTAATATGGAGTAACTACTTCAATTTTTCACTGAGTTGTAGAGAGGATAAATATATTTCAGTTTTGATTTTATCGGAGAGTATAGTGAGGACAGCCTAATAAGGATTTAACCTGTAAACAGGTAGGTCACTAGCTTTCTATACATTGACTACTTCTTTCTTGTTAATACATGTCTCGAACATCTTCATTAAAACTTCCTTTTCATATGAAGCTTAATTTAAAGTAGGACTTTTTCCAGGGAAAAAAATATCGTGTTCAGGTGGAGAATGAAATAAAAATAATGTAAAAGAAGCCCGATACCTTCCACTTAAGGCTAACATCTTTTACCTTTCCTTCTTTCAAAGGGGATAGAGTAACAAGTATATTTGCCATGTCCTGCAGAGCTCTGCACACAGTCATCCAGTTTCTCAAATAATATCAAAATTAGTTTCAAACTTGCAATTACATTTTCCCTGAGGAGAAGTAATGGCATTTTTATTTTAATTTTACTTTTCCATCCGAAAAGTAGCATTACTCATGCTGTATCATTCACATTAGACCTTGGGATGAGAGAAAATTATGTAAATCCAGAGTTATCATGAAGGAAATGCACTTTGCTGCATCACACAGTTCATTTTAGATTAGGAGAATGCAAGTAACATTTGGCAGAAATGAAGAGAGGAGTCTAGTTTTAAGAGTTAACAAACTAAACGTAAATTGTATGCAGTATGGATGACAATTCTGAAACATCTGTAAAGGCACTTTAAATGCCGTCACTGATTCCCACATCCTCTGTTTGCATACTGGGAATATATTACCAGATCTTTAGCTAACTCCTGACTTGTAGCTGGACTCTTAGAAAGTGGTACTCTCAGAAGTGCCAAGTTTTCACAGGCCCTGTTGGTTTTAGTGGGAACTGCTGAATGGTCAATCTTCAAAAAGCAGATCAGTGAGACTTCAGTAATGCATATGGTCTGCTTGGAAACTCTGCCTGAATTCAGTAACTCTGTGGGATTTAGGAGTTAGGACAGAGGTCTAGTCTCTACTTCAGCATATATACATTTCAGAACTAGACCTCTGTAATGCTTCCTTGAAAACCCCCGACCTATGGGGTTTTTTTTCAGCTTCTGATGGAATGGGGTAGATAAATCACACTGAATTCTTCTATATTCACATTATCTGATGTGACTTCTGGAATTATTAATTCATAAGAGGTAAAATCAGTGTCCTTCTCCTGTGACAAAATGTCAAGGGAGTACTATTTCTCCAAGATTATTAATTTTTTGTTAATATTGGGTTATTTCCTCATCATATTCCTGACAATTTTATATTTTACAGAAAGAAAAAGAAATCAAGACCTAAAAATCTATCTTAACATGCAACAACCACAGTAATAACAGGAGAAGAACCAATGCCAGAAGCCTTGAAAAGTTCCTTTGAAAGTCTCAATTTTTAGACCTCTTTACCTCAGTTTTTTTCCAGTTTTTCTATTGTAATTATAGTTTGATGAAACCTTTATACCTGATTCTACAATACACAGAGATGTAAATAACTATGGTAGTCTCTATTTTCAAAAAATATTTACTGGATTGGGCCCTTATACTCTGGGAATATTTGTCAAAATAGACAGACAAGACAGAAAATCATTCTCTTATAAAAGTAGCATAGAAGAAAAAAAGAGAAAGAATAACATTGGCTGGTCGTACTGACATGCAATGAGACAAGGGAACTGATCTAATCAAGCTGTCTGAAGAATCCTGTGAAACAGAGAATTACGTAAGAATGTTTACCAGAATAATTGAGTCTAGACAGTTAATAGAGGTGAATAACAGCTCTTCAAGCACATACTCTTTTAGAGATTTTCAAGAAATATCACTTTGTCTCAACCAATGGCACCAAAACTGGTCCAAGGCTTAAAAGATGCAATGTAACTAATCACTAATTCCCACCTTAAGAGAAGGTGCATTTGTCTTACTGCAAATGTAAAGGCAAACTTTCATTTGTATTCATTATTTTGTCGCCAATATTTCCAAGTTGTAAGTGTGGCTATAATGTACCAAATACATATGCAAGAACTTGCAACTGCAAAGGCACTCATTACCAGAGCCCAGAACAAAGGTTCCTCTCAAGCAGCCTGCTAAATGTATTTTATTTTCATGTGCTAACTTCATCCAGAAACAAATAAGAACTACAAGAACAGATAGCAAATGGTGATGGGAGAGGGTATTTTAGGAAGTGGCTTGGAAAAACGCTGGTTTAGGAACTTATTCCATGCTAATGTGTCATACCTCCCTGGGTAGAAGTCTGGACAGGTCTAAGAGAAGGTGTTGCATCATAAGGATCTATAAAACACAACGTAAGTGAGGGAAGAAAGTTTACTGATGATGTGGAATTATTCAGGGCAACAAGACAAAGTAGGTTTTGAAGAACTGCAAAAGACTATGAAATACTATGATTAGGCAGTCAATAAGAGAAGGAATTCAGTTTTACTTAAAATAATGCATTGGTCAAAATGCGTTTGAGATGGCTGTTACGACTCAGGAGGGAGATCTAAGGTTCCGTCCCATCGTTCCCTGCAAGCACCAGCTCAGTGCCTAGTAGCCATCTGACCAAATCCAGAGTTAAGAGTTGTAGGGAAAAAAATACAATACAAACCAGAAAATATTGTTATGCCACTGGAATAAATGGTTTAGTTCTCCTACATCCCACCCATGGTGTGCAGTTTTGATCCTTTCATTCTAACAAAAGACATATTAGAACTAAAAAAGATTCAGAGGAAGGTGATGGGACTGATCAGAAGCAGGAGACAGTTTCTGTGTGAGGCAGGATTGACTTGAGTTGTCTACTGCAGCCCAGAGGGGGGTTATGACAGAGATCTGCAGAATGGTGGGAGACACGGAAAGCACAGTTCATTACCTCTGTCAGTTGGAGAACAAGGGCATTGCAGTGGGTGTTACTGCCATGGAAATCCTTTTCAAAGGATTTTTTTGAAGCGTAATTTTTGCATGGATTCAAAGGTTGCTGGACAAGTTCCTGGAAGAGAAATCAAATGAGGACAACTAAATAACCATCCACATCAGTATCAGGAACTTCCCTGAGCATAAAACATGCAAAGGCTTAGTGTACTCATGGGAGATATTATAAATGCTTGCTCTGATTTTCTTTTCCCTAGACTTGTGTTCATGGCCACTGCTGGCAATAGGAATTGATGGGACACTTTTCTTATCCAGTGTAGCCACTTGCAGGTGACCAGAATTTGATGTCATGCTCCAAATTTTGTTGCTGCAAGCACCACTTCTAATCAAAGTTGCACAAAGTGATAGTGGTGTGTGAGTGTGGCCTTCTTTATTCTCTGAGACTATTAGTGTGTTTATTTACATTTCACAGGCAGATAGCTTTTTTCGAAGAAATTCCATTCAAATAGAAAAAGAAATGACTTATTTAAGGAGCTGCTCAAGCACCTGAAAAGTAATGCATTTCAAGGGGAAGTGAATTTTCACATCTTTGGAAACCGAAATCCACAGATGTTTCAAAAATGTGCACTGAAAGAAATTTTGGACCTGTAAATCATCACTCCAGATCAAATGACAACATTAAACGACAATATCTGTGCAAAGTGCTTTTACTTCCTTCCCTGACTTTAACTAAGCTCCGGCTATTTCTGATGCATAAATAAATGGATGTATTTGTATATCAAATATTACTGCATATAAAGATATTATTACTACTTTCAGTACAAGTAAACAAAAATAAAGTGAGATCCTGCAGTTGCAAAATGTTTAATTCATGAAGCTCACCGACGTATTTTATACGAGAGGAGTGTTCTGTTTAAGAATGCGAAATGACTTCTATCAGTAAACTGCTTTAAGTCCTACATTCAGCATCTGTGGAATGACTTTTGGGACATAAAAATACAAAGGGAAACATACTTGAAGTATAGTCCTTTAATTTCTTGTTGCCCAGAACATCTGTCTTCCACCACAAAATGAGTTATATACCCTCTGTTTCCATAGCATATCATTTAAATGTGAGTCAGAAAAAGAACACTACTTGGAAACTTTAAATCTAACTTTGCCATATGCTGCCCAATTACAGCATCTTCCTTTGTTGTCCTTAGCTCAGTGAATTCACTGAGGAAGAGTTTATTGGTAAGCCACCAGATCACTAGCAATTTAATTTGTTTAGAGATATTTATAATTTCATTTATTTACATGCATTACACTTCAACTGCCAGAGTTATTTATATTTCTAAATCGGGCCCAGAAGGATCATTTTGATAACACTCAGATATCTAGCTAAACAAAGGCCCTCTTTCCCTTACAGACACACTGTGGTTGCAGACACAGTGTGATAAAGTCTGTTTACAAGCTTGTCACTGAATTGGGTACAAATCATATAGCAATATTACACAAATTAGCTGGAAAAAAAACCCGTACTCTATACAAGAGTTTTCTTTTTCTTTCCCTTCTTAATAGAGTATCTTAGTAACATACTCTCTCTAAGCGTAGAAGCAAAGGCCACTCAGAAACAAACACTGCTTAGGAAGCTGGGCACACTACAGAGCGAATCTCGTAGGTGACAGATCCTCAGCTATATTGCCTTCTGGTTTTACTTCATATCTATTTAATTATTTGCTTTATATAAAATCTCTGATGAAATTAGCACTTCACATACCTGAGAATAAGCCTTTCTTGGTGGTTTGCCAAAGCATCTGTGAATGATTAATGTGCTCTAGCTGACAAATGTGAGTGACATACAAGCAAGTCTTATACCTTCACGTCCATGGCCAGAGTAACTCTTCACCAATTCAACTGAATAAAATATTTGTACCAAAATTTATTTTCCTATAAAAGGTGCAGATTCAGTGACACTGTCTGAAGTGCTTTCCCAATGTGTTAGTTTCATCAGTCTCTTCCATGTCCTTCAAAATTATGAAGATTGGCACAACTTTACTCCTCTGCAAAGGGATGGGAATACGGTTTTAGCAACCTCTCCTAGACAAACCAGGAAGCAAAGTCTTGCAGGTATGGTCCCCCCTCAAGCGTAGATTTTGTATGATTGCAGTCTTCAGACTTAGCTGGTTAGGGTTATGGCTGGTTTCACATGAGCATTTTTCTTTCATTGTATTATAATAATTTCATTGCAACCTCAGGACTTTTCCATCCTCTTTATATCCATTTCTGATTTTATACTTTCAAGTAAATAAATACTGAAAAAATACACAGTGCCTAACAGAAAGGGGCCCTGACTGGTACAGTACAGAGAAAACTCGATTAACAGAAGGAAGAAATCAGGGTGTTAATGCAGGTGAATAAAAATAACTTCTCAGTGGAATGTAGAATAGCCAGATGCTGTTGGCTAACAAAATTACTGTGGAAATTAAAGGCACTTAATAAATGAAGGATATGATCAAATTTTCTTTACGTGGGTGCTTATTTCTGCCTACAGTTCAGGTACTTAGTTGTAAAGTTCTCATGGAAGTATAGAAAAAGCCCATACAGTCAGTCCAGAGACTATGTGCAGTTGGAAGTCTCCAAGAGAATCTCTCTGCCCAAGTGAGGGGGACGGAAAACTCTCCTGCAGCCCTGGAGGGCTACTGGGGTACTTGCCTCCTCCCCAGTTTTCATATGGAAGACTTACAGCAGGGGCACGGATGTGCCCCTGTGTATTTCAGGTAGAAAAATGTCACTGAATGCCACTGACACCTTTTAGCCTGTCTGCTACTTGATGCAAAAACCTGCTGTCAGTGTACTGGTGTGTGCTAATGGCAGTGTTAATCTAGTGTTATGGTATGGTGCATATATTGCAGAAATGGTCATCGTGGAGGCAAATTCACTTTTACTATGGAAAGGAATTTGAGAAAAAAGCAGATTTTCAGATTAAATAATGATTTGAACCATCTCTGAGCAAACACTGCCTTAATAGAAAGAACGTCATGCAAAAATATATCTGAATTTGTCTCTTAAAAAGATTTTTTTTTTTTTCATTTTCAGTCTCAGATTTGTTGCATACTGTTCTAAATACAGTAGAGGGTCCAAGGGAAAATAATAAAATCAGTGAGATTTTATTCAAGGATAAAAAGCAAGGGTTTCTGGAAACTTAAACATTTTTTTTTAACACGTAGTCATAATAATCAGTTATGCTTGACTGATGTGACATGCTGTGAAGTAGGAATGGTGTACCTAATGATATTTGTGATGGTTATACAGCAAAGTTGAGCATCACAATATTCCTAATGTTTTCATGCAACCAGGACACAGTTCCTTCTTTTTTTCCAGCATGCATGATTCAAACACTATTTTTCTCTTTATGCAATTCTCTTGCCAAGACTGATAGACTGCAGTCTTTGCAAATTCAATATCAAAATCCTCTGTTGGATTTATTTCCCATTTCCTCTTATTCATTAAGAGTATGGTTGATCTTGTTGAAGATTGAAAGAAATGCCATTTCCGCCACCGCCTCATGAATAATGCTCTGGGTTTACACAACAGTAATTCAATTAGCTCTTTAAAAAGCAGAGATTAATAATCACGAGAATCTGGAAGTTTTCTGTGAGCTAATTAGTGCTTTAACATTGCATAATGCAATAATATAAATGAATGGAAAGAAAGGAGAAATAGTTCAATAGCCTTACTAGCATCTCCAGAAACAACGTTTTCCTTTCATCTTTGGCCTGAAATCCAGCCAAAAGTTATAAACCAAACCTTCAACATAACGGTGCTTTAATGATGATGCAGTGCTTCTTACTTAACAACAAGGCAAAATTTCAGGGTTCTTTGAATAAATAATAGTGCTGTTCTGCTTTGACAAGTGATAAATCTTGAGGTGCCTGTTAGCACTTGACCCTGGCCCATCATCATTTACAGCTGACAAATATTCCAGTGATGTGAACAACAGGAAGAAAGACACGCTCGGATGTTTCCTCACAACCTCTTGCAGGGCTGGGAGAGCAGTGGGAGGTGGTTAACACAAACTCCTCCTTTGTAGCATGTCAAGGTTTCTGAGCATGTTCCTAGTCCCTGCGCATCTCAGCTGCTGTGGGGACAGCACAGGGAGAGGACAAGTTGCCCAGCTCTGCAGATGGTCAGGCCTCTGCGAGAAGTCAGTGTCTCATTGTTGTGTCTGCCTCACAGAAAAGTGCTGCAATCAGCCCATCGTGCTGCAGGACCGCCCCTATGGCTATGTGGTCAGCTACCTGTCACTTTAGATGCCCAACACCACACAAATGTCACGAACCCCTCGCCTATCCAGGACACTTTCTGTATAGGGAACTTTCAATGAATGAAGTTTGTTAGATGCTGATACCTATTTGTTCAGCTGTGCAAAAGCACCTGGGTCTCGATGGGTAAGTTACTTGGCATCTATTTCAGGTTTAATCTTCATGGGAATCACAAGGTAAGTGTTCTTCTCCCAGTTCTATTTGCTCTATTGTTTGTGCTGCTTGCTGTAGTATTTGTGCTATGAATGTACTGAAGTTAGATTACCAGTGAGGTAAAGCACTCCTTCCTTCCCAGGAGATCATTTTATTGGCTGGAGACCTGGATTCAGGGCTTCTCACCCTGGTTAAATTTCCACTCGCATTTCCATGAGGGTGCTCAAGCTGCCAGGACATAGGATGTTTTGAAATAAGACTTTCTGTGTAGTTTTAAACAAATATTTAAGTATGTAAGAAAAAACCCCGTCTTTTTCTTGTCCAGTGAAAAATGTCTGCTAAGTTTGTCTTTAGCGTGCTCTTGTATGAGCCCTGGAGGCAAACCCAGCAGGCACCGTATGGTCCTGGTTTCCAGTTCCTTGCATGTCCCCTGTGTCTCAGAAAAGCTACAGGGGAAGAAAACAGAATCCCCAGGCTCACCTTTGGTGCCTGAAGCCAGGAGATTATTCAATTATTCCTACCTGGAAAGATTCTTTTGTTGTTGGTAATAAATGGAGTGAACTTCAACTCTTTCCTGAGGATCATAGCCATGCACTGTGAAGAGGCGATGGGGATGTAACATACTTGTTGGTAATGTTGCGGCTGAAGCAAAATAACAATCAGTGGGTTAACATGGTGTTTAGGGTGGGCCTTAAATTCCACCTTCTGCTTCCTAAGATTAATGAGATCAGTGAGTACAGTGAATTATTTTCTGAGAGAAATCCAAGATCTCAAAACGGTGATTTTCAAATCTTGTGCTGAGAAAAACATTTCATGTTTGCAAACTCAAAGTTTTAGCAAGCAAGATTTTTAGAGTTTTTACCCAAAGATAATTCCATTTTAGTTTCCACTTGATTACAAAAAAGAAGACTGTTCTGATTAAAATGGAGATTTTATTAAAAAAATTAATTTTGATCCAAATCCAGGCTCCTTTAAAATAGTCCAAAGAAAACACTGTGAAATATCTACATACCTAATATTTCATCTACATGTTCTAATCTTTAGATTAAAGAAACATATTCCACTCTCATTTCTGTTGATCAAGTCAAATATGAGTGACTTAATATTAATTTAGAAGGTGATTCAAATAATTTGCAAGTACATTAATGCTGTCCTTGTCCTTGAGTACATGACCCATATGGCAATTTAGTGAAGGAAATACAAACCTGTGTGTTTTTTATGATTTTTGTATTTGCTTACTCATCCTTCTAATAAAACTAAACAAACACATTATCAATCTGATATACTACAGTTTTAGAGAGCTAATTAAAAGCAGCACAAAGTGATGAGCATAACTGTGCCAATCAAAGTCACAATTAAAATTGAATTAATAGATCCCCTCATTCAAATTATCAAACGACAAATTAATATAGCAGGTAATCAAGTCTGTGTTGCTCTTGCATTAGAAAATTTGAAAGAGAAGTCACTTAACACTTGTTTTAACAATTAACCAGTGCATTTAGTTGACCGAGTCAGAGAGGAATGAAGAGGTTCATTTTATATTTGTATAATTTCTTTGAGGACTGACATGGAACAGTGTTTCTGTTCATCTTAGGAAAGAGCGCCCGCTGGAGTGGTTCCATTTATGGCCTCAACTTCACAATTCCTTGACTCTAGCTACTGGTGCAAGCTCTTTTTGCCCCTATTCCCGATATAATGCAGATTCATCATTAGAAGTGTGGAATTTGGAGAGCATGCAATACCATTCACATTTATAGCAGTTTTCCAGGGCTTTTTTGCTTTTGTTTTCCTCTAGGTTACCTGGTAGAGAAAAACACGTAGTTTAAGACATTGCTGCTGCTGCAGGGGAGACAACAGCACTTCTAGAGAAGATCCCTGCTTTTCCAAGATCACATGGTGCTGCTTTGTTTGAGGTATTGATAACCTTACAGTCAAGTGGCTGTACCCATGCATTTAGGACAGGCAGTGTGGCCCAGTGTTTTCAGAACGGGCAGCCTTCGGGGCCTCAGTAATTACAGAGGTGTCCTTAAGAAATTGTGCATAGATAGTGATCTGAAAGCTCTTCTAGCTGGAGGGTAGGTAGGTGATATTCCAAGAACGCAACCACAGATTGTAATTGAGATGCATCACTAGAAGATTGATTATGGTCTTTTATTTTATGTAAGGCCTAGTTCAGCAATTAACCAGCATCTTAAAAACAATTAAAATAATTAATCAGCACATATCCTCCATCCCTCTTACTTCCATAAAAATAATTTTCCTACCCTAAATAAGGGAACTAATATAAAAAAGTTTAGAATGTTTTAAGGATTTTTCATCCAGGATTTTTCCCCTGATCAGCTCAGAACTAGGTCCTGTCCATCATATCAGTTACATATATTTTCTGACCCACTTAGATACGAATATGTAAAATTACTTCATTTATTGAGGAATTAATCCCTATTTCCCATTCCTGAAAGGCATGATTAAAGGGAGGTCCCTTTTTAAATAGGCAGAAAGAAATATGGTTTCTTCACATTTTGCCTGCAGCTTTTAGGACATGCTTAGCTACAGAAACGATATTCCTTATATCTCTTCAGACATTGGAAGGAATGCGTGTTTACTTAAAAATTAAGGAATGCAAGTATATTAGTATTGAATATAAGGCCCACAGAACCTAAACAAACCAATGGAGGGAAATTCCAATGAGAAGGCATAGACCTGGAGGAGATGGATCAATCTTTCGGCAGGCAGAAATGATTGTTGATAATTTTTATAGTTTCCATGCACTGTGGGATTTTTAAAGTTTACTGTCTGGCAACCATCTCATTACTTTCTTGGCATGGTGTTATCCTGGATTTCAGGATCAGGAAATTTCTGGTCCCCATCACAATGTATTGCGTTAGTCCATAGATCGGGATAGCATATCTTAAATCAGATGAAATGGTATAATTTGCTGGGTTTTTTGTCCCCCTCACAGACTCTGCAGATAAGTAGGTTTTTTTCATTTCTTTCTAAAATAATCCCTAATGGAGCAGAGTTATAGAAAAACTCTTCCTTCTCATGAAATGTTTACCTAACCTTCTGTATGCAAGAATTGTAAAAGCACTCCTACTAATTTTAGCCAAATAGTATGACTGGAAGAAAAAAGTCACCTCTGCTATACCAATGTCTTGGAGCAAACAAATCATAATTTCTTCTCAGGATTATTAGTCACTTTTGAATACTCGATCGCATATCTTTGTACAATAATCTATGCTCTCAACTCAACAGCTCCTAATATTTTTGACAGGTAGGAAGAATGCATGGTTCTATTCACAGCTGAATGTTAGGTCTATAAATTGTCTGAACAGCTATGCACATTATAGTAACAAACCACTAAATCCTATTTGGATATTGCAGCAATTTAGATTGGAATACTTCTGATAATATTTCACACATCCCATAGCCATCTATATGCTAATGTTTCCAACAAATTATCAGATGTCATTCTACACAACTTTTTTTCCACAAATGACCTGTCATATTCATAATGGCATCTGCATTTGGTAACAATTTTTATTTTATCTAGCAAGAACTGAAGGTCCATAAAGAAACTAATTATACAGTTTCATGGTTGATAATATGGTTTCTAGTTTTCTAAATAGCAATATGCAAACTGATTCAGTACAACGAAATTATCCCTAAACTCAAGGGATTTTCAGAGAGCTGGACCAGTTTTGTAAATGACAGACAATAATTCATAATTTTTACCCTATAGCACCACTTTTTGATCTCTTCTGACCATCTCTGAATAAAGTTTGTTCTTACACTCCACATTATTGACCCATATTTCTATTTCACACCACATTTACTTTCTAAACTTATACTGTAAACCCAAAAAATAACTAGACCTATAGTCCCCCTCTTCTCCTCACATGAAAAACCAAGACAAATATTTCAAGGCTCCCAAAATGAATCCAAGAATTACATCTAAAAGAATCAAAAGGATTGTCCTGGTCTGGAAAGGAGCAGGAAGCAATACCATAGTTTTGGATGAGCTTAAGATGTAAGATTCTTCCAACCTCTTTGTCATTCTTCAATTCAGTTGAAATGCAACAGCCCAAGGCTAAGTAGCTCCTCAACTGTGCAATGATACTCTCAGACAAGTTAACACGATACGCATAATTTGGCACCTGCACCTCTTCTGGGTATTGTCAGTGTCTGATTACACTGATAAAATCTGCCATCTTCAGAAGAAAACATTTTTATTCACCTGAAGATTCATAGGATATACACATTCCTGTGTATGCATATTTCTCCTTAATCCTTCCTTAATAAATTTTGACAGATTACTTTTAAAACCAGCTAGTTCTCTCTCTGGCTGAAAGAGATGGAGTACTTAGAGCATGCTGCTTCCTCCCAAGGACTTCCACTGACTGCTGATGAACCTTCAGTTGCTCTGCCCTTAGTAAGCCTTACTATTGAGACCCAGACCCTCCTTGGTAGAATAATCTTTATCACCTGTATCTTGGAGTATTCCCTTGTTAGCAGCTCTTCTTCATTTGTCTTTAAGACATTGAAATACCTGTGTCAACCCTCTTTTTTACTACCATCTAATTTCCTATTAACTTCTTCGCTATAGCACTCTTTGGTTATAAGATCATCCAAAATTCTGTGATAGACCTGTCTTGATTTTCTTCTGTTACGGTTTGAAGTTAGCTTAGTCAGGACAAAAAATAAAAATAATAATGAGGGTAGGTCAATTTACAGTTAACTAGTAGTCTCTACTTAGCCTATTCTGAGTTAGCCTTATGATACTGGGTAAGACAATACTGTTTGGTAAATCAACATATGGAAAGTATTTGTAAGCTTGACACTGATTTCTCACGTGCTTTTCAGCCACGCAGTATGTGAGTAATTCACTTATAATTCCTAGGTCCAGCAGAATTCATATCTCTGTAGCGATCCTGAGCAGGTGAACCCCTGATTTCACAGACCCGGATCTTTTGAACATTCCTCTTTTGGATAGTTTGCACAACTCCAAGCCTGCCTTTGTCATTTCATTGTTACATCCTCTGTTCTCTGCTGAGATACTAAGATCCAAGATCGCTTTTATAGGAGTGGCTGATTATGGTTTTTGTTGCTGAAATGTTGGGATAATGCATAAAAAATTTCTGCTTGGGAGGAATTTATCACTTTTCAACACCATTATTTTCCTTTCAAATAAATAATACATAAATTGTTAATTCTCTGGGGCAACAATACCATGTAGAATATCAAGCGCAATACCACCTACTTACCTCCTTAGGGCCTCCATCTGTAACAATAATGCAAACGGAAGCATTGACTTGCACAAAACCAAAAGACTTTTTTTTTTTTTTTTAATCAAAGTAGATACAAAGTGTGTAATCACTTGTAGTTACCATTCTGTCCCCCATTTAAGGAATACGTATTAATCGGACTATCCCAAATCTATTCCACCGACAGTTTGTAAGCTTGTTTGTGTATCATCTTAGTGATTTTGGGGCTTTCTGCTAAATTCTATTCTGATGCTCAGATTTGTGTGGTCACAGCCTCTTTGATGATTACCTCATAGCTCACAGACTGGCAAGGCAATTTCTGTGTTATTACTATCTATTATGAAACTGATGGATGAAACTTGTGACTCCATATAACTGAGGCATAAAACAACTCATTGCTCTATTTTTACTCTTTAACTAGTTCTGAGGTTTAAGCAGATGGTCAATATGCACAATGCATAGTCTAGAGACTTTGGAACAAAGAACATCAATAAAATGAGCATCGCTGCAGTAAGTCACAAGTGTATTCTCCTTCCTTTCTTAAGATGAATACATATGAAATTTATCAATCATTCTGAGTTTCAAAGGTTTATCTCTGGAGGATCAAATGTTAATATCTTTCAGTCAATGACATCACATCAAAGCCATTGCCATAATTCAATATGTAGCCCAAAAGTAGCTCTTTCAGAAATCCCTGTGTACCAGCATCCAAGCTCACTTCCTTCAAACTCGTGACACAGTGTTGGCAAAGCGATAGGAAGGGACAGTCAATTTTTACAGTGGAGGAAGGACACTGGTGCAATCCCAAAGGGATCTGTGTGACAACCTGTCCTTTAATATGCTTAGAAAAGGGGTTGGAGGACTTTGATTCTATGCAAAATTACTCAGAATGATACAAATGGGTACTTACTGTTTTCAGCAATAAAAATTGTAAATAAAATGCCCTCTTCAGGCTAACTGTGTGAAAGCATGGAAAAATGCATGTTTTTAAGCTGTTCTCAGTTTATGACACTTCAGAATTTCTAGAAAACTTGTGTATATTTACTGGGCTTTAAAATAGCACATCAGGTTGTATAACCTGTCCTGGAATGTGGTTTAGTAGAGCAATTATTCAAATACACGGAATGAGTGGACAGTTCAGCCTGGGTAAATAACAGCTCAGAAAAGGTTAACCTACTTTCTATCAAAATATTAAATATATACACATGATATTCCAGTACGTGCTGCTGTGTCATGGTACCATCAGGTTCATACCTACCCCACCAGATGACCAGGCTTGAAGTGCAGTGTTGACCTGTTGACCTGTAATAGGACTTAGATGTCTTGCAATGTTCAATACAGCTCAGAAATTACCTTAATTTTGTTTTTTTTTTCATTCTTTGAAATGTACGCGAAGAAAAATTCTAATAATCCAGTTAAGTTACACCAAGGATTATTTTAGCCCTCCATTAGCTGCTACTGCAAATGTTTTCTGCAAGCTTTTTTCATGCTTTAAGCTAGTGGATATTCAGAATGTCACACAGTAATAAAGAGACTCATTCTCCATTCTTACACAAGCAAAACTCCCATTAAAATCTATAAGTGTTTTGCCCAAATTGGCTTGTCAGATCAGACATAGAGCCACTAACAGACTGTGAAGACTGCCCATAAGCATGCCATTCCCATTACAGAGCAACTGATTTTGTTTAAATTCCACTTATATTGTTAAAGATAGAAATTTAATCTAGAAATCAAAGATAACTTCACTCTGATCAATATTCACATTATGCTCACAAAAGACCCATTTCCGAAATGCAGCATATTTAAAAATAAGGAACTACTTACATCCATTCCTATTCAAAACATGTACAGCCTCTGCTGAACTGAGGCCAAAGGATGGTTTGAGATCCCCGAAGATTCTATAGAAAGCAACTATATACACACATCCGTAAATGAGAGCTTAAGTTCTACTCTTTCCCTACCCTCTGTCTTGAGATAAAATTATTTTACTTGAGTTTCTCTCTCAATACCAGCACTTGGAGGTTTTCTTTGTTTTATTCCTGAGAGAGAAGTCTTTGTTAAAAGTATGTATGACAACATCAGCCAGACCTTGTATATATACACTATACACAAACATATACAGTATATTCCTTCAGAGTAGACTAGGCTACAATTTTCTTCTTAGACATAATCAAGAAAAGTCTGCTGAAAATGTTATTTAATTTAAACAGTCCACTGTCACCCCAAGTTCTTACAGCACATTTATAATGTTGTAGCCTCACTCCAATGAAGAATGCTATATATTTTATAAACAGAATAAACAACATCTGACATAGATGATTCTCTTCTACATCAGCCAATGAGTCAGGAAGGAGAGAAAGCAACCAGAATTTGGCTCGAAAAATCTCAAATAAATATGACCTTTGAAATTCTGCCATCAGACTTCAGAAACCTTTCAAGCATTGGATTAATATTTATTCTCATGATAAGAAAATAAAGGGAAGATACTGCTACAATGATTTCTTGCTGAAAAGCTTGGCTGAAATACCAGATCCATTCAGGGGAAATGCAGAGTACAGAAATTATCACTAGCTAGATTATAAAAGAAATCATAGCATTCAAAGTTGACACAACAGTCTCGTGTAGATGCCAGTAATTACATTTCTTTTATTTGGTGGATGAAGCACTGCCAGCTTCCTATAATGAGCTCAACATCACCTCAAGGCTTTTAAATCTTAGCACTTTTACAGTCATGCATCAAAGCTGAAATTATAGATCTCGTGTATTTTATGATAGACACGAACACTGTGCATACATGATTGGACATCAGAGGAGCATTGTTTGTAGGGCAGCTCCCAAAAAGAAAACATTCTTAAAAGAAAATTTTCTTCATGTATTATCAATTGTGAATAAAATCACAGCATAATAAGTTGTACCAAAGCATGTAATGAAGAAATCGCTAGATGAAGCCAAGATTTAAAAAGAAAAGATTAGTCTCAGAACACAATTTAAGCTTTTATGCTTGGGATTAAAAATTTCAGTTTCTTGTTTCCCGAAGCATCATTGACTCACTCAGGCAAGGTAGTACAATGTAGTCCCTGTGGCTGCCACATTCATTGTAAGAAGCCTGCATACTGTTTGCCCTGGCATCAAACTAGGATTCTCATGAAAGCCTATAAGAATGTTTAATTTCTTTCTAAGCCCCATACTGAAACAGTCATGCTGCAGGCTGAGGTCCGTTACCCTCACTAGGGAGCATATTATGAATGGCAGTATGTAGAGTCTGAGCCTGGACACATCAAGACCATGCACACAAAGCCTATGCGCACGAGTATTTTCCCAGCTCTATTTCTTCGTTGCTTTGTTTCTACATAGAGGACTTCAGCATGCCTCTTTTCTCCCTGTATAAACCTTTTTCTTGAACAAATTGATTTTTTCGCTTTATCAATAAATTTAACCCCATTTTTTCTTCTGACTAAATTTTCTGTAGTTCCATGAAAACTATTGTTAACCAGCTTTCAGAGAACTGACATACAGAAGTAATAAGTAAATACACCACACTGTTGAGCAGGTAGAGAAATCTATGTGATACATGTTTAAAATGGGCAGCAGGTATCAGTGACTGTTCTTGTCTGAGGAAAGATTTGTCAGGATGGTGCGCTACTCTTAACTAAGGTGTGTTTTCTGTTTACAGAAAGTATTAAAGGTTTTCAACTAAAAATATAGACCTTTTGTTCCCTATCCAGCTATCCAGCAACTCTTTCTATTTCAGAAATTGCGAGCTGAAAGCTTTGATTTGAATTGCGTATCACGTTGCCAATTTTCTCTTAGGTTTTCTGTTCACAGGGACAATGGATCAGCGTATTTTGTCAGCTAATAAAGAGTAAATCAAAATTTGTGTTCTGAAATGTCAGTTTCCACATCTTTTAGAATGAACATAAATAAAACATTCTATGAATAGAGGACAGTGATTTTACATGCTTTTTAACATCTGAATAACCATCCCTGGACAAATACGTGACCTCATTAGAAAAAAATGCAAAAATATGCGGGTCAGTGGGGCTAAGTTGAATGAGAATGGATTATATTTAAATGGAGAGTTTATAAACTGAAATCACAAATAAATAGCCAGTGAAGAAGGGACTGTATTACTTTTATAGGAGAATTCATTGTGATTGAAGGACATGCCTTGTTTGATTATTCACTACCGCTATGTCCCGTTGTACCATGTGCATATTTAGTTGAGTTTATGTAGTTTGTTCATCATCTTGCACCGGTGAAGAAACAAGCACTCATCACCTGCATGCTTGAGTAGACTCATTTCCATAATTATGTTTGTGTCTTGCTTTTGGCATCCTGTTATCTTCTACTGACAACTTTACCAGGTACATAGATAGATGGACAGGTGGAAGGGCGGAGTCTATCTGCACAGGGACACAACTGAATGGATTTATCTTCAAGCTTGCACTAAATAGCTGATAGAGTCACTAGGAAAAATCTTCGCTATTTCATTAATTTACAGCCTAGCTCACAAATACTGTAAAATATTACAGCTATGTTTTCCAAGGGAGCTCTGCAAATTGTATGCGTCCAGCCAGCTTTTGCTGCAGGAACTGATTAATCTCAAAATCAGAGGTTGTAGCAAGTTACATAAATTCTGAATCAATAGCACTTCTGAAATGCTATTATTTAACATTGTTTTGCTCTCTTAGACAGTACTATAAGTTATAAGGTCTCAATCCAACCCTATCTGTAATAAGGCTATTACTTATATATCCAAATGTCACAAACTTCAGAAGTTCAAATGGCTATGTGGGGTACGTTATGGTAAAAACTCTATGATTATTATAATGACAGCTAAAAGTATACAGAAAGTGAGTATTATAGAGCTGTGTACAGTGAGTTCAATAAATATTAAAAACTCTTTTAATATATGTTTTTCAAGAGTGTTCTTAGAAGTGTAATACCTGATGACAAAGAGTTTTTAAAATATGTCAAACATTCACTGTATCAGTGATGCTAGACAAAGAAATGTATTGCTTTCATGTATTCATTTTCTGTCTTTTTTCTTTACTTCAGACACGTACAAATGTTTTAGAGTTATTAGTTTAGTATTTTATCATCTGCTTTTGGAAGTTTTCATTTAGGCAAGTTCTGACTTCAAACAGTTTTTCCATTTAATCAAAAACAAGTTAGTGCCATGTCAGGAAGTATATATTCTTATAAGCAGCCGATTCTATTCATTGCTCATTCTTTTCATTTCATTTCATACATTAAAGCATCTCTTTGAAGTGTCATTAGTACAACTAACTTTTTCCAAGGGCTTCTAAATATTTCTTTTTAATGTATTTGTTCTTTCCCTTTTGCACACGCTTGTCCCTCATTTTACTATGCCACAAAAGTTGTCATACACATATCATTAAAACACAAAAACATTAGTGGCTTTATCATGCTGATTAATCTATAACCCTGGAGTTTATTGTACAATAAGGTGACAAGAAGAAATATAACAAATATATGTATCTGGAACATGGACTTGGACAACAGAGAGTACACAAACATGCCAAACCAGTAAGTGGCAGTGGTGGGGTAACATTTATTATTCAAACTGCTCCACATAAAATTAAAAAAAGATAAAAGCAACTAACATTAAAATAAGTTTTCTAGTGAATTTATGACTCTGTGGCTGAAATACAACCTTGTGGTTCGTGTCATGTCTTAAATTCAAATGGACGTCTCTGTTGCCTGTGCCATTAAACTTCTTGTGTATCTCTGATTCCAGCAGCTCCAAGGAATCCAACATTAGGCTCTGATGTGATATTTGGCAATGAAATTATTTGAATGAACTTGAATCATTATCAAATTCTAGGAAGTTTTCCTGTTAAGTAAATAGAGAAGATTATATTCAGAAAGTCTAATCTTTTTTAATAGAGAGTATTCCAAAAGATAACTACAGACAGTTGTGTTTAAAATGAGCCATCTTATATTTGGCATAAATGGAAGTCATAAACAGAAAAATCACCCAAAATGACAGAAAAAACTGCAATTTTTTTAAATGAATTTAATTCAGGAAGTTTAATACAGTTTAATATTTATTATGTACTTTTTGATTCTCAAGTGCTACTTGGCTCATGTTTAGAGAAAGCACATCAAATCACAATACTGTTAACGACATCCAGAAAACAACAAGACCATACATAAGGATATAAATTTAAATTCATAGTCCTTTTTGGCAAATAGCTTAAAATATTATTTAGCTAAAGAAAACGGAGCAGCAAAGTCTTGTATGCATGTGTAACTGGTGCCAATGCTCAGTCTGTTTTGCCAGAAACTTTACCGTTAGTGTCCTAGCATCAAATTTACATTAGTTGCATTTGAAGATGTGTTTATCTTGGAGAGATTTGTGACACAGACTTACTGTTTTAACACAGGTCAAAATGCTGGGCTATGTTTTCTGTTTATTAAGTAATGGTTCTTTACAGGTAAGCACAGGAACTAGAAATAGTTAATGATTTTTGCTATTTTCTCACAGGAAATTAAAGGCTTTATCTAAAGTACATAAATCTCAAATGGGTAAGAAAATTAATGTATTCTGAGTTTAGAAATGCTAAGGTAAAGAGGTCAAATTCCTCTGAAAGGCTAGCCAAATTTATACATTTTAATGTGTTGCTGGCAGCTTTAAAAACCTGGCAAATCACAATTACATATAAACGGTTTTGAAGCTATAAAGTCAAATAAGATGCACCTGTCCTAGAAAAAGTTGTATTTTGCACACACATTGTTAAAATTAATGAGTACCTTCAAGCGTTCAGTTGCAAAGTTATCAGGTATCATAACGCAGATATGAAATTAGCATAGAAGAATTGTTTCAGCAATAATCTAGTTTACAATTCAGCAATCACAAAATTGCTTCGGGTTGCAGAAATGCTCTTTCACTCCCTGAAAACATGACAGGATTAGATTAGATATGTCTAGACAAACCCAAAAAGAATAACATCTTTCCTAGACCCAAAAATCTGTGGGAGTGGTGAAACCACACTTTTTCCTGGAAAAGCTTTTCAATTGCCATACTTGATCAAGTCTTATTCAGTCTGACTGTGTCCCTTCTACAGATTATCTATTACCAGTTTCCCTTTCCGTTTTGTCTAGGGAGATAATAGATGCTAGTTCAATTCATTACATCACCTTACAGATTTGTAGACTATTCCATCTCCCTTCATCCATCTTTTTACCAGACTGAAGAGTCCTGTTCTATTAACCTTTCTTCACAAGTCCCAGTTTCTGAGCTTTTAATAGTTTTTATTGTTCTCGTCTAACCCTTCTTTGCTTTGACAGTAGCTGAATTAAAATGTGGTTTTCATGCTGAATTCATTCCTCCAAAAGAAAAGAAATATGGCAGAATGCCCAAGCAAGTTTTTACATAAGACACTCTATCTGGATAAAGACTAATGTATTCACTGAGGTAAGCTCCCTTTTCAGTTTACAGGCCACGCACACACAAGCTAATCATTTTGCAATCTTTTCTTGTTCTTAGCTTATCCTTCTGGTTTTGATGAGCGATAATGTCCAGAATGGCTTGATTTTCAGGGGAAGCCAAGCATTGCTTTTTTAGAATGAGCCCTTTTTTTATGTTTGTAAGCCATTCATCATCTGAAGTTAAAATACCCTTAATACATTCAACTTGAACAATACAATGGAACTGATTCAGCTGAAGTGATGTAACTGCATAGAACTGGAGTTTCTAATTTAAACTTTGCGTATGGAAGTCTGATGTTTACAGCCATTAATATCTGTATTAACTTTCATATTGTAGGTATGCAATAATTTTCCCTGTTTGTAAGGAAATAAATTTTTCAAGATCTCATTCAAATGCAATCTTTAAGATAAATGTTTTAGCTTGGGCTTAGTGAGATTCCCAGCATTACAAATGGTAGATTCTGAGTGCAAACAGAATTAAGCCCTGAACTACACCTGCTAAAATGTTATTGATCACATACATAGCTATATTTTATCTTTTTTCTTCAGCTAAATCCTACATATTTTACATTGTAATCTGTGCTTGCCTTTTATTTCCTGTTAGAAAAAAAAAAAACCAACTTTAGCAAGTATATTGAACACAGTAAAAATAAAATAACATAATTTTTTTTTCTAATATTCACTTTAACCATACCATGATTATGCTTTTTATGTTTTTGAACCACTCACATCCTATGTTTTAATGGATATTGGATATTTGTATGTGCAACAGCCCAACAGTTTACTGATATTCAAGAACAGTAAGCATCCACCCTTTAAGAATTTGATTCTTAGCATTCATAAATACTCTTAATAAACTTCTTGGACAGAATGAACTGCATGCTTATGAACAACATCTTGACATTTTGTTGTCAGATGATCAATTTAAACAACAAGCAACCTTTCAATCTACACAGTGTATGCATTATTGTAAAAGTGTCAGTTTGTTTATTTACTGGGCTAGATGCTCTGAAGTGTTGTCTCTTTTCCCCTCAAAGGTCAGTTTGAAATTTCTTTCATTTTCTGCAAAAAAAATCTATGAGCTTTTCATAAAGTTGTGATCTTGTTTCTATCTTTCCTTCTCAGATCAACAGAAAATGGCATCTGTAATGCCACCTGAGACACATCGATTTATAGTGATGGCAGATATATCATCTGTGAAACTAGTTCAAGAAAACTGCCAGGTCTCATTGGGAAAATTAAGCTTTCTATTAGGGGAACGAATCATATACATCATATACTGAATGATAGGTTGGCAGAAGTTATTGTTCATGAATGCATCTCAGCTTCAAATTCCTATCACTTCACAATTACAGTACCCAGGTCTTACTGCTTCTTTAACTCATATATATATATATATGTTACGTGTTTGTCATGGGTTAGGGCTGGGCCAACCACTAGATGAATGCCAGACTCTCTCTATTAACCCCTCTTTATTCCCAAAGGGGAAGAGAAAAGGAATAAGGAGCAGAGACTTATGGATTGGAAAAGAAAACTAAATCTGCTTTAATGAAAATAGTAACGATAAAATAGATATATACAAATATATATACAAAACTAATATCAAACCCAAACCCCTGATGGCAATTACATCACCATTAACTACTGATGTTGCGGGGTGGACACTGGAGAAGTCCCAGACTGGACTTGGTGGCAGACAGGAACTGGATTCAGGAACTGAATTCAGGAACTGGCTTCAGGAACTGGATTCTGGAATGCATGGACTGGGGCCAAAGGCAGAACTGGACAGAATCCTCCTCAAACACCGGCCATTGAAGAAGAGAGCTTGACCCTTGTGATCCCTCAGCTTTATAGCAAATATGACATCTTTGGAATGGAACACCTTGTTGGTCATTTCAGGGTCACCTGCTCTTCCCTGCAGGTGCGGCCTCTACTTTCATGCACCCACCAATGAGGTACATAAGATTTAGCAGTGACCTTGGTCTCCATAGGAGCAAGTATAAGGAAGATCCTTTCTGCACACCAATCCTTGGCAGTAACTGTAAATCTCAAACGCTCTCACTTCTAGAAAGATACAGGTTCAAAAATAAAATAACTGAATTTAATATTCCATTGATCTTTTTATTGCAATTATCAGTATAACTATGTCACATTTCAGTAAATATTTTCATATAAGTGTATTTTCTGTATATTACTGTTTTTCAGTAGTGGAAGTAATTATGTGTTATTAGAAAAAAATACAACACTAATGAGGGTGAAAATTATACCACCTTTCCACTGTAATGTAGGAGACATCAGCATTGCCTTAAAGGGAATTATTTAATTTCATCAGGTTATACTAGGAATGGGACTAACAAAAATGTCAGTTCACAATTGTTCATCTCTCCTTATCTGTTCTTTTATGCCAGCATAACAGCATACTTCTTGGTTCAGTACTTTGCCATTCTTTCCTGTTCTTTTTCTATGTACTACCCTTCTTTATTTCCCTCCTCCTTCTTTTCTACCCAGAATGGACTAGCCACTGTCTCACATCAAGATTTACATTTAGAGGAAGCTATAACGCACATGCTGTTGCATCAGTTACTAAAGAAATGGAAATCTTGTGTGTGAACTCCAAGACTTGACTAAAAGGTCTCTCTTGACATTCACGGAAAGGTTATTTTGGTAGTTTCAAAATGTTTTTATGACTGATAACCAGCAGACTGTATGCATACTCCTAAAGTGCATTCATTTAAACCCTGACATTACACAAGATGCTGCTGAAAAAAAGGTGACTCTGAATCTGCTGTAAAAGCATACTGATAATAAGATCTTGATTTTGAGAAATGGTGACTTCCACTGACAGCAGCCTTGATTCTTTTGTACTTTTACTCATTCTACAACTAAAAAAACCCCCACTGCCTATCCTGTTGTAATGCTAAGTTATTGGTGGAAATGAGGTAAATCAGCCCCTGTGCTCTTAAGAAGAATTTCATTCTAGTCTCTTTAAAAAAAAAAGACTCAGAATGTGAGAAAAAAAATAGGAACACTGAGCTAAAATACAGTGTGGTGAAAGAACTAATGATGACTTGCTACAAGATAGCCAGCGAAGCTGAGACAAGAGCAGCCTGGAGTGACAGTCACTTCAGAACTGATTGGCCAAAGTGTTAAAATTAATGACGACAGAAAGACTCTTTTAGCCGAAGGATGAGATTAGAGGGAATAACCTCTTCTGTGTGGGACTTGAATTTCTAATGTATTCTTACTGCAAATATTTTTTGATGGCTCGGAGTAATCCTTATCTGATCAGTTGCAAACAGAAACAGATAAATTCTGCTCCAGTATACAAACATACCACTAATGCGGTGAAGCTATCTTTGAGAGTCAAAGGCATCTTAAATTACATTTGACTATCATAGAATGCTTTGAGTTGGAAGGAACCTTCAAAGGTCATCCATTCCAACCCCCCCTGCAATGATCAGGGTCATCTTTAACTAGATCAGGCTGCTCAGAGCCCCATCCAACCTGACCTTGAATGTATCCAGTCATGGGGCTTCTACCACCTCTCTGGGCAACCTGTGCCAGTGTTTCACCATCCTTACTGTAAAAAATGTCTTCCTTATATCTAGTCTAAATCCCCCATCTTTTAGTTTAAAATCATCACCCCTTGTCCTGTCACAACAGACCTTGCTAAAAAGACTGTCCCCATACTTCTTACAAGCTGTCTGCAGGACATGCATTTACATTCTGAACATCTGAAAAGCTGTAAACAGCCAGAGTTCTCTTTTAATAATGAAGCTGTCAAAGGAGCATTTTCTCCATTACAGAAGTGGAGAATGTACTGCACAAATCCTCTAATACATTTGTTCTAGCATAGGAGGAAATTAAGGATGTGAATTACATGTAAATATTTAAGAATAACAGCATTATAAACAAGCATCTTAAACAGATATATATACATGGATACATACACATTATGTATACAGAAAGATAAGATATCTTAAAAAAACCCTTTGTTTAAAAAAAGTTACAGGCAAATATGATGGCTGTTCACACAATTTTAATACTGTCCTCCTTCTGTATTTGCCCAAAATAACAATCTTAAACTCTTTCTTTGAGTGGTAATTTTTCACCACTGAATCTTACCTCACTGAGTTGATAGGTAACTATTAATCATTTTGTTCAACTTTCCAACTGGTGTATATCCTTTGGCTTCTTTTAGTAATAGGGCCAGATGCTCACCCAGATGCTCCCTCACTCCCCTCCTCAAAAGGTCAGAGGACTGAAAATAGGTTGAAAAAGCTCATGGACTGAGAAAGACAGGGAGATCACTTATCAGTTACCGTCATGGGCAAAACAGGCTTGACTTGGGGAAAATTACCTTAATTTACTGCAATTAAAACAGATTTGGATAGCAAGAAACAAAGACAAGAATTAAAATAACACCTTTCTGCTCCCCCTGCCCCTTTCCCAGTATGAACTCCACTCCCTCACTTCTGACTCCTCTATGGCCCTGCCCCTGCAAACAGCAGAGGGGGATGGGAAACAGGGGTTGTCATCAGTCCACAACAGCTCCTCTCTGCTGTTCCCTCCTCCTCACAGTTTTCCCCTCCTCTGGTGTAGGTACTTCCCACGGGCTGCAGTCCTTCATGAAATGTTTCAGCGTGGTTCCTTTTCAAGGGCTGCAGGGGAATCTCTGCTCCCACATCTGGAGCACCTTCACCCCTCCCTCTGCTCCAGCCTTGTTGTCTGTAGGGCAGTTTCTCACACTTTTTTTCCTCACTCCTCTCTACCAGGCAGTGTTTTGCTCTTACATGTGCTTTCCCAGGTGTGTCACCAGCGAACCTGAGGGGCTCAGCTGTGCCCTGTGGTGGGTCCATTGGAGCAGGCTGGATATGTTGCCATGTGAACAATACAAACCTGTGCACACTTCCACTGCGGGCTACAGGTTTGGCCCGAAGGCAGGCTGAGGCCATGGCACGAGCAGAGACTGTGCTGGAGCTGTGTGCTGCATGGAGCTCCCACCTGGGAAGGATGAAACACACTTTATCTGATGGATTCACAAAATATGTTGCTAGCAGAGAGTAAACAGCAACAGCTGTAAACAACAAATTTTGAGGTCCAGTCAGGCTTTTGAAACTTATCTGTTTCGGGTTTTTTTGTTTTTTCGCCTGTGGCTTCCCTCGTTAAGCACCCTTTACTTCCTGATTTTGGAAGTGAAACATTAAAAAAACGTCAACTGTTTAATCCAAAACAAACTAGCTTCTATCCTGCATCAGGTTCTTATGAAAGAATGTAGATGGCCACCATTGCCAACAATTGGCTTTGGTTCACCTTTGACCTACGATATGCAGAATTTGTTGTAAAAAGTAATTTGATGGATAGATGTCATTATTATGTACAGCTAGAAATTGTCCCTAGCAGAAACAGTCTTCCACAAGTGCCAAATAGAGTTAAGTGAGTCCATAGAAGTCATACGGGAAATAGAATAGCTATAAAAATCCTTAACGTGTTCTCAGAAAAATCTTAAAAGCAGATGTAGAAAAGCCTGGACTGCTTTTTAGTAGTCTTAAAAAATATATTTGAAAGTATAAGATGATTTTTAATAATCATACTAATGAAAAATGCACCAAAGACTTAGGTTTAGCTACCTAGCCACCAGCTTTGTAGATATAATTAGATTCAAAAGGTTATGTTCTTGCAATGTCCAGAAATGTCTGAACACAGGAAGATGATATTGCTAGCTGAGTAGGTTAGAATGATTAATTGAAAATTCTCTTTTACAGCTAATATTCAATTCTTTTTGTTACAGTTTCTTTCAAGGGAAGTTACAAAACTGTTTTCATACAAGAAACTTCAGTAGATGAATTAGGAACACCACTTTTTGTAGACATTTCAACCAACACTGGCATGGAAATCTCAAATTTATTGTGGTCTAAAAAGATGTCTAGAAAGGTTTTGATTTGTCTAAGTAATATAATTCAGTCCCAGGGAATCATTTATATAGCAGGTTAAGTGGTCCCACTCTGTTTCGTGGATAAAGCAGTCATTCAGGTAAAGAACTGCTTTTATTTTTGGGGAGAAATAAAGCTACAGCCTCCTGACTTGAGGCACATGTTGCAAACAGGTCCCTCAGGGTGAAAGAGCTGTGTGCTCACGCAGTTGCTCACCACTCGCCAAGGTATGTGTGTGACAAGTAGTAGACTGAACTCCACTCTTTGCCTCAGTAAACATTTCTGCCTAACATTATATTCTATCTAATTTACATGTAATGCTACTAGGTAGCTAGTTTTGAGATGGAGACGTAAGACTGACCTTCTGAAGAATGTACATAAGCTGCTGCATTTATTCCTCCTGCTCTCTTTCTGGCCAAAACCCTCTTCAAGCTTTGCTGTGAAACATTGAGTGCGATGGACAAGTCTACAACAGTGACAGAAACTGGGATTTTGATGTGAACCTCAAGTTTCAGAGCTTCCTCGAAACCTATTGCTGGGAATTAAGGTGAGCTCTTTCAGGCTTTGAAATCAGAATTTATATCAAGGCCAAGTTCTGAATCTTTCTGCAATGGGCTTGCTAGACCTGAGAGTGGATGTAATTTTAAAGATGTTTAAAATGAAGCATGTGTAAGCCATCCTGATAATAAAAAGGATTTTAAAATGACCAACATGGAAAAGGTGGAAGCACCACAAATGACTCTCTGACACTTTAAATGATGGGAATCCATTGCTATTAGCAAAAGAGTAAAACATGCATTAAAAAAGTTGTAAACTCACTCACTCCTCGTGTAATTTTTCAGCAGCCTAATGCAAAAAGCAGGAAAACTTGAAGGAGGAGTTCAGTCTGATTTAAGCTGCCATCCACTTTGTAAGTCTTTGTCTCTGCTGACTGACACCTAATACTGTCTGTCTGATTCACCTGTTTAAATGATCTCTACTCATCCATCCGGCAGGTGATGTTTGTTTTGCCCTCTTAGAAGCGAGCAGATGTGATTTTGAGAGTCATCTCCAACTTTGAATTGATGGGAGGAATAAAATGTTATAAGATACAGCCGTTGGAAGTTTAAATCCCCAGAAAGGAGCTCTTTGGAACATTGTCATCAGCTTTCAAAAGATTTGCAAAAGTTCTGCAAAAGTAAAAGAAAGGCAGCATTATATTGGATCAGTATTCAGAAAGGAAGGAAAAAGTTACTGTGCTAATTGTAAATTGTATTGGCATGACATTGAGTCTGAACTGAGATGGAATTTGATTAATTAGCAGTCAAAGTAAGATAATGGAATAAACACTGATTAACAGGAATATAAGGAAATAGAATCGTTATATGGGAAAAACAAGCTTCCAACTATCTGCAAGGCGGCTGGAAAAAGTAATAGTGTTGCTGAATCTGGCTTACACTTCTACAAGGCATGTAGCAAGATCTGCATTGAGATGTGCTTCTTAGGATGTCCCAGAGGAATGGGCTTTTGACCACGCATAGTTTACTGGTTTTTGTCCGAGGACTGGAAGAACAAATTTGAACCACTTAATAAGCTTGAAGCAAAAAGTCTTTTGGATACCAAGGAAGAGGCATACCGAGCAAATGTCAAGTGAGCGTATTTCATATCGAGAGTGGAGTGATTACTGCTGGAACACAGAGACAGGATACAGCATCTGTGGTGTAGAAAGGATGTTGAGAAATCGGAGCGGGTTCAGAGAACCTTGAGAATGATGAAGGAATGGAAAAATGTCTCTCGCTGAAATATGTAGCTCAAACAATTTGTCTAATAAAAGACAAGTCTGTGGGAGTGACCCCAGTGTAATCGATAAATAATTTCCTGGGAATAGAAATCTATTAACAGAATTCTAGCAAAGAGAGAAAGTAATTGCCTATAGTAAGCATTTAGCTAATGGATTTTCCATCTCTGGAGAATATTTATAAATCTATACTGGATATTTTATTAAACAATATGCTTGAGATCAAACAAGAATTAATTAAAGGGATTCTGTGGTCCGTGTTTTGTTGGATGATAGACTAGATAATCGTGGTCTGTAACAAAATAATATAATTTGGATTTTTCCATTGACTAGATTAAGTCATAAAATCAGTGAAAAGGCGCAAAGTCCTTTCTCAAATAATCTCTAAAATACTGTTTGATTTTTTTTTTTAATTGCTGTGGGAAATAATTTTCATGCAACAGTATGACTAATGTCTAATGACTAAAGAAAATTTTATATTTCTTTTGTTCTTCCTCTTTTCTGCTACAGAATCTGCTCGTGAATGATTAATAAGATTTTACTGGCAGCAATAAATAACGCACAGATCAGAATCACAGCAAAGTTTTACTTTCTATGAGGGAACCAGAGTGTTGTGTTTGATTATGAGCTACACAGCATTTTTCGTTTTGTTTTTAACAGGTGTCATTATCAGTTTTACTGCATTAGAATACAAATGAATTGTATTTCAGAAAGTATCTCTTACAAAGTGTATCCTATGAAAATATTGCTAGAGAAAAATATTTCTGAATCCTTTCTCAGCTTGTTGATTACATAGATTTATCTGAAGAGCTTTAAAACATAGATCAATACTGACATCACTGAACATTAATATGGAATTAATTAATGAGGAATTGCAAATACAGAAATGTTAATTGCAGAGATATAGGAAAAAAATTTCTAAAGCAGAAGAAATAGGCTTAGAACTCACCTGTAGAGAAAGGAATTTAATTTTCAGTTTTTTTTTTTCAAAAATAAGATTACAAATTTTTAATTATTTGATGTTTTGTATGTTGTAAAATCATATCTTTGAACAGCATCATTGTGGCAGGTGGAGTTACTGACACTGCCAGCAGTTAGAAGTTTTTCCCATTTTGCTTTTTAGAACCTTTAGCTCTTATCATTGAAAGGTGTTGATTTCTGCAGACATGTGAACATGTCTGTGAAGAATATGTATTGCTATTCCAGCTGTGGTCTGTGTTTCGACCATCTTTTCTATCCAGGTAAGACTTCATTCAAGAATTAAGGACAGTAATCTGTTTGATTGGACACTTGTATTCATACAGCAATTCATTGATGCAATTCATGAGGCTGTGCCTAAGTGCAAAAATTCAACCCATGCAGATTTGATTGTAGATACATTTTATGTACCTGCATTCCAGATATGTATGATTTAAACTAAGATCACCGATGTAGTCTGAACATGCAGATAATGGCTTCTCTGGTTGTCTTTTTCCCCCTTTCTGTATCTGTTGGATGCGGTATTGAAAAATACTTGCGGTTAGCTTTGTTAGTAATAGATAATATCCCAAGGGTTCATTTGAAGGAATGGGTGTATCTTAAGCATTGTATGCTGGAAGTAAATGTAAATAAGTGAACACTGATTCTGGGTTATGTTCTTACAAGGAATCAATACTCCTGAACATAAAGATATCAATTTCCTTTAAAATCACAGGATCTTTTTGAAAATATACTAACTTTAGATTTCTATTATAAATTCTACAATAGAAAACTGTTTTAAACAGATTTGATTTAATGTATTATTTAAAATATGTGGTTTTTAATTTTTTTTTAGAACATATATTTTGTCTTGTGGTGGGTGGATTTGCCATCACATTTTTGCTTCTGAGAAAAAGGGATGTGTTTCAGTCATTAATGCTACATGATACCTACTTTAGTGTTCAAAAGCATTTAAGTCAAAGTGTTCAAACTTTTTCATAGTTTTTTTCTTCTGCTTGCAATCATCATTGGAAATTGTAACAAGATACTTCAACCAGAGTGCAACAGAGCATGGCTTATCTAAACCAGGGCGATGAACTAAGAGACAATCTGCATTTTCATAGAAGATATTGGTGAACTCATATTGTAGTTCCCAATTTATGGATATGTATATGTCAAGTCCAGTGTAAACTACTGAATATGTTGTACAGTTGAAAGTGGGTTTTTTTTTTTTTGGTTTTTTTTTTGGCAATGTAGTTACACTACACCACTGGTTTAGGGAAACAAGTCAGTCCACTCAAACAACTTAAAAAAAACCCCACCTTTCCAAGAAATCTTTCAAATTAGATATATGTGTATTGAATAGGACATGTCTTATTAAAAAACATATTGAGGTTATACAAGGAAAAAAGAAAAAGGGTGAGAACACACAAGTGCCAAGAAAACACATTCTTGCACATTGTTTGGTATGTTTAATCTGATCTCTCTTGTACATTAGTTAGACAAACAAAGGAATGTGGAATTAGAAAGCAGAAGATAGGACTACAAAGCACAAAATAGGAAAGTAGAATGTCTAAAATATAAGTCTTAATTTTCACACCATCTGTGAAACTCAGGGTTTTATGTTGCACATTTACATATTACAGTGACATTTCATGTGCTCAGAACATTCATGTCACAGTGATACCTGGTCTGGGTACAGTAAATATCCTACCGAACAATGAAAGATGTGTTGAAGCATTTTAAAGGCGGAGCTATTACATAGTCACAGCTGCTCTGGTCATAAAATTTATAAACCAGTTCTGCTGGTTTCCTCTATTTCTATTGTGACAATGTTAGTCTTTCCACATCTGATACATGACTAGAAAATGAAGAAAAACTTGGTGCAGTTTTCCAGTAATGGGATTACCTGGATGCACTGGAATGTGGTGGGTTTCTGACTCAATTTCCTTGAAAAAAAAAAAAAGAAAACTGAACTGAAAATCCTATACTAGGAAAATGGAGGCATCTATCTCATTGTTAGTAGTATATCATAGTTGAACAGTATAGTAATACCTATAATATAAAGTATGAGTTACTTGTTAATTCCTCCAAACATCAGTTAACAAATGTTCCACCAATTTCAGTAGGCCATAGATCCTAAATAGCTTTGAAAATCTGGACCCCAGTGTTTTTTACTTACCTCTCAGGTAAGACACCAAAGAGTCTAATGGTCCAAAATCTGTCTTCATCAAAGCTAGCAGTGAAGATGTAGGTCTCTGAGGATACGAGTTAATGTAGAATTTTGTCAAATATATTAAAACGAATCTTCATTTTTCAGACCACATTATTTTCAAGTACATCAAGACAGTTAGGAAGAATTAATCACATAACCAAAATGCTTTATTTCATACTGGAGGTGCAAATACAACTGAAGAAGTATGTTGGCTCTTACACTAGATTTGTGGCACATAATTTGGCTCTTGTCTCTTTCCAAGGAAATGTATACTGGAATTACTGAGGCATTTTTATATTCCATCTAACCTATAAAACTTTATAACCTTAATAAAGATAATAAAAACAACATTTTGTGGTGTAATTGGTTATGTTTAATAACAGTCTTTATTAAAGACAGCATGTCAGTCTTTGTTGGAGTCAAGATAGGAAAGCAAAATCATAAATCTTACCTCTTTCTTTATTGTATCTGCATTTTTGATACCATAAGCAAAAAAAAGAGATTAGGGTAGCTTTTAAATGGATTGACGTTTCTCTCTCATTGAGCTGGAAATATGTTTTTGTTTTAAGATCATTTCTCATGTGATAGCTTACGTAGTACAGTAGCTGCTTCCAAGGTCAGAAGGATCTGCCAATGTTACGAAATGCTTCTCACTGTGGTTGTTCTCGATGTAAGTGGCACACTTATTTATGCTTCCGCAAGTGTACAGTTATAACCATTTGTTTCCTAATACATGTCCAAAGTAACAGAGAGAGAAATTAGAAACATCACTCATGCAGTAGACAAAGCGGTCATTTTGGTCACTGAGTGGAAGATTTTCGTATGGCACATCAGAACAAAATGCAAGCATCAGCAGAAGGGAGAACAGATTTGTTGAAGTGTGAAGGAATCCTGTTGACTCAAAAAGGAATCCTGATTTATTGTCTCTACATTTTCACAGTTTGTAAGATCAATGTATTTTCCAACAGCTGTCTTCTTGCTGCACTTAGATAATGAATTGAATCTATATGAGACTATGATCTTCTGTCACAGAAAACGCAAGTATTTTCCATATATACAGATGAGGAAAAGATGCTGCATATAAAAGTTCTGGAAAAAATGACATTGTTTGCAGTAAATGAATATTCTTTTTGGCTGAAATAAATTCTATGTCACAAGCTTGTTAAAAAAAATACCAAGTAGAAAAATTGTTGCTATAATAGTACTAAATTTTAATAGAACTGAGAATTAAAAAGCTTTCTCATTACTAGTTCAAACTGTTCCAAGTAGTAATTCTGCTGTATACATATATACATAACAGAAAAAAGGTTCAAGCAAAGATAACTGAGCACTTTTAAGGGGACCAAATTCAGCATTTCAACAGTTAGAATGTGACAGAATTATACTTGTTGGTGACGCCTTATTCTAACCAATTATACTTTCCGATACATATAATTCAAAACTATATGATGCACTTTTCCTCCAACCATTACTTCATTTAATGCAGAAAATGGTCAGTGCTTGCAGAATAGGCAACAATTTCAGCCTTTGTTTTCCCCTGACTGGTCAATGGATGTCCTTTGGCATTGCATTACTCACAGTATACTATATAAATGTTGCAATAAAACGGGAAACAGGTGACATAGGCCTATCCACTATTTGTCCCATCCCTGGTCTCAGAGATTTGGCATGGCAAGGCTTTGGCATGCTACATGATTGGCACTTGTATCCCAGTCGTCTGTGGCTGGATGCCATGTCTGCTGGGTGAGGAAGAAGGTCCCTCCCAAAATACCCTTGTTTCTGTGAGCACTCATGCTACGGTTCAGCGCCAGGACAAAAAAGTATGTTTTAACAACTGTTGTCTAGAACTAGTGAAGTCATTGGGAGTGGTTCTTGTATACCAATGTATGTGTAAAAACTACTGGAAATTATTTCAATAACATTTGATTCTGGGTTCAAAAGTTCTGTAAGAGCTCAAGGTCTCATTTAAAGCTTTACAACAGCTTATAAAGCTGTTTTCTTACCGTCTCTCAACTTTCAGCAATAACCACCCAGCCAGAGTTTTGTTGTGACTCTAGCACTTCATCCGTGGGACCCAGATTACCTCTGTTGTTCTCAAATGGTTTCAGGTTGCAAGACAGGTTTCAGGTGACAGCCTAGGCTTGTCATTTAACGGTGTGAGTGATCAGCTAGTGAAGGCAAAAATTTAGACTTGCACAGGGGTTTTGCCAGTTGTGCGGACATACACTGAATGCACAATAAGTCTAGAGAGAAAATAATGGTAATTTCTAAATGAAAATACATAGTATAAACTCTCTGCATAAGGAAACTGTGTTACATTTTACATTTTTCTAGTAAATTCTAACTCAAGGAGATTTGAGAAAGGAGGTAGCAAACTTGAAGGTACATATTTGCATGTGCCATTTTACAGATTTCTAAACCCTGTGTGTGCCTTTGCACTGATACCTACATGAGCTGTGTGATAAATACATTCAACTTGTCACTAGATCTACTGGTGTAACTGGTAGGAAAAACAGGTGATCCTCCTCCATGTGGACTTGAGGCCATTGGGAGAAAAATCACACTTTTTTACAGGTTTTGCACAGCTCCAACTCCCAGTCCTCCTTTCCCTATTTGCTCCCTCCAGTCTTAGACAGCCAGCCCCATCTCCTTTCCCAAATTCTTCCCTTCACTCCATAATGCTCTTTTCTCATTTGCTTTTCAGTTTTCATTCCCTGTTATTTCCAGTCCAATAGCTTGCTCCTTCTTGCTACCTGAGTACTACCTCCAGAACAGAGTCTCCTTTGGTTTGCTTGGATGCTGCCTCAGATATGAGAGATTGGCTACAGAGCCAAACTCACGGGAAAGCATCACTGTTTCTGTGGCTCTGGAGGTGCTTGTTCAACTGTGACTTTAAGTCGATGGATTTTTTGTACAGAAAAAGCAAAATAATTTCTCTAGCTCTGTTCCTAGAAGTCAATATATTGTTTTGGTTGACGTTCTCTTCTCAGGGTTCATACCTGGAGTGAAAACTTTCAACTCGAGACATTCTCAAAATAGGTGACAAATAAAACTTCAGTGATTCATAGGCTACTCTTTTATAAAAGCATGAATGATACCAACAGTAAAACCTATTCTTCTGCATAGGCAAACTTTTATTCTGCAAAAATCCATCTTCAGATTTTATCTACTTTTGGTTTTGAGTTTCCCATTGTACTTCAGCTGACTGTAAACAGGTGCCAGTCAGGAGGTAGCCTGAGTTTCAGACTGTCAGGTATTCCCAATACCAATAGACACTTGTTTCTGGAACTATGAGTGATTCCAAAATGAGAAAGAGTCAGTCCATTGGGGACACTTAATAAGAAAAAAAGTCTCATATTTCTTTTAAGCTCTGTTTAATGCAGTAGCTCAGGCTGAACTACAGATCCTGTGAGCTGCTTGGTGACACTCCACTGCAGAGCTTTGTCTGGACATATGAAAACAAGTATAGTTTAGTTATATTGTTCCACCACGCTGCTGCCCTACATCAATATGCATTACATTTCTTTTCCTCGCTTCATGTCACAGATACAGACCAACATCAGAAGCTCAAAGGAAAAGAAAGAAACAATGCCTGATCAGTCAGCTGTGAAAGAACTCACTTTTGACCTGAGGAGTAATACTCTTTGGAGTTATTTGGAGGATGGTTCCTAAAGTAAGGAAAACCTAATCCGAAAATGGTAATGTCTGTAAAAAGCACTCCAGTGACAAACGCAAAGACTATCTCTGAAGCAACAGTTTTTATTTCTTGCTTACACACAAGGCTCTATTCCTTTTCTGTTTTCTTCTTTATTAATGATTATTTACTACTAGAAACTGAGTTGCCTAACTTTAATCATATAGTTTCCTGGAAGAAGAGGTAATATTCTCCTGTAACTCAGATTATAGTAATTATAAGGTTATTGGACTTGCATTAAGAAAAAACAATTACAACAGCCTTGGCTGATGCAATTACTTATTTCTGGACTACAAACCTTTAATGATTTTAAAAATATAACTACTTGGCAATCAACACCATAAAACAACCCTTTTCCAAATTCTAGGCCAAATTACCTCCTTAACTATAGAAAATATAAGTTCCTTACAATCATGAATTCTGTACACCATTCAAGAACTCATGGAGACCCCTTCGTCCTCCTTCTGCCTCTCAGATTCCTTAATAAAAAGAGTGACGGAAGTGAGGCTAACAGGTCTTTGTACTCCTATCTTGTCAAGTCCTCATCATATAAGTCATGAAAAGATGAAAACAACAAACGTATAATTTGCACCTTAATGTTTTTATCTTTGATACTAAATCCATAAAAGTCTAAGATGTAAAAAAGTATTGCTTCATTAGCATTAAATTGAATTGAAATGCTTCAGTGTTGTTTGGTTTGGGATTTGGTAATTCATGAAAATTTGGTAACTGCATCAGTAAGAGTTTAGTATTATCAGTACAAATTTAATTAAATATCACACCTTTTTTCTTAAATAGCAAACATTATGGAGGGAAATACTGATATGCCCAGGGCAGCGGATGTATATATTTAAAAGAACATTATTAAAGTGAAAGCATACTTCAAATGGCCCACAGGTTTGCCAATGCCTTCATGAAATGGAAAAGAAAATATTTTCCAGGAGGGAATCAATAAATTGTATGAAAAAATCTGGTTTCTGAACACAATCGGAATGTTCTCTCCTATCCTCTATGTTCACTGTGACTGCAACAGTAGATTTTACTCTGAGTAAGCCCTCACAGCTCCATTACTTTCTGTCAAACTTTTTTGAAGATGCTCATGTTTTGACTTGCAGCTCAGCTTTGTATCATCTTTTGCTGTAGTCTACTTTGGCGTGCTTCCTTAACACTGACAGTACCTTCAGGTGCTTTAGAAATTGAATCTGTGTTCAGCATGATGCCTTAAAGCACGTTACAATAGCAACAACTGAAAATAACTAGAGCAAGGCACGGTATGTCAAGATAATGTTCGTTTGTTGGATGAATTGACTAAAAAGGTCCGTATTAGACAGCTTTTGCTCTCAAAAGAGCTGTTAGGAGTTATTTGCAATAAAATTGGGAAAGTAAAAAGCCTCTTCAATGCCTTTTTAAAGTCTATTTTAGTACTACCTGATATTAACAATGTCGGGTTCACTTCTGCTTGCCCAGGGGTTTTACCCTTGTGCAAAAATCTAAAGACTCAGCCCACAAAGGCGGAAAGGAGAATCAAAGTATTATTTCTTTTTTTCATCAGGGGTAAGTATGGATAAATAAAATTTGGGAATTACATGGGGAAAGAAACTAAGCAGTGAGAAAGCTGGAAAAAAATTCAGTTTGGGTTACAAACTTCCTCCTCCCCACATCTGTCCCTGCCCAACCACCCCCCCACCCACCCCCCCAATATCTGATCATCGCTTGTCCTTTCTGACTCTCAACAGAAGTGGAAAGTAAAGGAATTTTGGGGGAGCATCTGTGCTATCTGACTTTAGACATAATTTAGATGCTTAGACTTCCCATACTATTAAATTCGAGGTGGGTGCCTCCACAGAAGTTCTGCATTCAGAGTATAGCAACTGCATTGCTTAGGATTTCTAAATTCCCTCTGGAGGCTGATGCTGTTCTCTGTAAAGTAGTAGAGGAGTGGAGAATCCCATCTTCGAAAATTTACTTTGATACTAAAGTTAGTGACATGAAAATCCTTTTTCATCTTTCTTATTGCACTATGGCCTTACCTGGTCCTTTCTTGCTTTAGGAGCATATTGAGGGTTGCCAGCACTTCAGTTAGCCTACAAAGGTTTACTCCTGAGCTGATCCTCAGTCAAGAGCTGTGCTCTGCAATATGGAAGTGCTTCCAGTTTCTGACATATCCCTGGCAGGTCACCATGAAGAGCTGTTTTGGCAACACTTTTCTGTCAAAACAATTCCCTAAGTTTGGTCAACTGTCTTAAGACAATTTTCAGAAACTTTATATACATTGAAACAGGTACTGTGTGAAATGCAGCCAAAAGGTCTCCACAGCTCATAGATGAACATGCTTCTTGTAGCCAGATGAAACCTGACATTTCAGCTATTATTTGTGGCTGTATTATGATAAGGTTATTATGGACAATTATCGGTGCACTCAAAAGATTTTTTTTCTCTCAGAACATCTGACATGCTCAAAAGTCCTATCTATCAGTTGTGCTATTGTCCTAAATCCACTCTCTTCTGCTAAAGGTGTTTATAATGTAAGTATGCCGTGAGGTATCTCTTGCAGGTGATTATGTTTTTTGTTTCGTATTTACCAAATCTTTTTGAGAATTATGGTGGCAGTTTCACCAAAATTAATTCCAAATTAAGATCTCAAATATCTCACATCAAAATGGCAGCCCCATCAAGCATTGTTTATTGCAAGAATGGAACAGTCAGCTATAAATGTTTTTGCATTTATTGGACTAACTAGATATTTTATGTGGGTTTTTTTTTTCAGATGTCCTCAATCATGATTACAATGATGAAATATGAGTGATGACCATTGCTCCATATTTTAGAATAAATTGGATTACCAAAAGAAAAAAAATGTTACCCAATCCTGGTTAGTAATCTAGTTGTTTCTTCATGTAAGAAGAAATTATTCACCTTCTGTGAGTTACAGAAATGAGATTTTGTCAGTCATCTAAGGGGATCAGGCCCATAATTCATGGGTGTGTGAAAGGCTCTTAATTATTTCCAATTAGGTTCATATTTTATGGCTGTTGTTGGCACACTGTAAATAACAATTTGTACACTGGAAAATGATTTCTGGAGTGCTTGTAAGACAGCAGCTGCAACAAGTGTAGATTCAGCTGCAAAAATTTGTGTCACTTGCACAGATTTTCCCAGTAGAATACAACAGAAACTCACATGTTGCATATCAGAGAACTGATGAGACAAGAAGGAAAGTGATCCCTGTGCTGCACATGGGCAGGGGCAGTAGTCCTAACCAAAATGTGACCTTATGATAATTCAGAGGCGTAGCTGAATCTCTTACATTTCCATGTGGAAGCATGGTGGAGCATGAGTTTCCAAGTAAGTCCGAAGACGATTTTACAGACCTGAAAGCAAGTTCATTTTTTTTCCAATGACATTGAGTGGTCTACCAAATAGTGTTATCTCTCAGCTGGCCTCTTGATATACAGTCAAATACAGTTCTACAGGATATACATTGTGAACATGACAAAACATTGCAGCAGATCCTCCTGTCATGAAAATCATGATGACAGAGTTGTAGCAGAGCACCATTTTATTATATCCATAGTCATGGCCGCAAAACTTTTTTAAAAGATGGAATTAATTTTTATTCTGCCTCCTGCAATGACCTATACCTTCACCTGTGGTTATAAATTAATTATATTCCTTTCTTTCATTATAATGTCTGTATTACACATTTAAATATTCTGTGCTTCTCTCATAACATCCTACTTTATTTTACTTTGAGTTTCATTATCCTTATTGATGTTTGTGTTTTATTCATTCACTTCAGTTCAATATTCTCAGTAAGGTGCTGGACCTTCAAAAGAAATCATCAGTCACAACAGAGTTCAATCAAATCCTATTTCTGCAAGTTGTCTGCTCAGGTAAAACTTAAAATATACTTATCATCTGTGGTTGTGAAATGGAAATAGGATGAAACTTCTTTTAGAAGTTGAAAGCAGAAAGCTGATGATTTTTCCATTAATATTTTTCCTTTAAAATTGTAACTTAAGACTATCTGCTAACCATGTATCTAATTTCTTACACTTTTCTGCATTTCACATGCATCTGAGAAAACCCCAATAGAAAGAAGAAAAGAGACATTAAGAGGCTGCTAAGAGACTGCATTAACCCTTTGTTTCTTAAAGGTCCCAAAATGAAGTGTTCCTCTTTTGTCTGGGAATCCACAAGAATTTTATAAAAACGATTATGATCTCTCACTTTGGTGTCTATGGAGTTTTAATGCTGGAAATCTAAGAAGTCTTAGCATTTCTATGCTGCATAGCAGCTAAATCCTTCAGTGACTCCAGGCAACAGTCTGATAATGGATGAATCACATCTTTGTGAACTTGCATGGAAACTGCCACCTGCTCCTGAGCTTGAAAAGACTAATTTTGTTTTGGTCCATTTTCATTTTCAAGGGTTAGCAGAGGTGAGAATGTGAACTCAAGATGTGACTGGGCAGGGTGCCAGGTAATATAACTAGGCTCCCTTTCCCAGGAAAGGTTGGACCAGATGACCTTTGAAATCCTTTCCAACCTGTGCTATATGATGATTCTATGAAGAACTCTGGAAATCTGCTGATTGAACGATGTTTTAAGGGTACTTGCTTCCACAGGCAATTATTTGAGTGGCTGTAGTGGGTGGAAGGTTTCATTTCTCATAATTTTATAGGCAAACATTTTTTATTTGCAATATTTGCTGCATGTTATGGAAGCATCTATTAGTACTGATAACTTTTAATAACACAGGTCTCAGAATATAGTCATCTGACTATGTCAATGTAATATAGTTTTCATTGTAAATGTACACAAAAAACTTTTGACTTAAAAAAAAATCACTCTAGGAAAAATGAAATTAAATATGTGAAAGTTTAACATTTTTATTCTGGTACAATGCAGACACCTTCCCCACAATCTCTGTCTGGATCCTCTGGTTCATAGATAAACCCTTCCATGAGTGACATAACATGTGTGATAGCTCCAGGAAGAGACATGCTCCAGGCTGACAGGACTTCAGCCTAGCTACATGATACAGTCAGATCGTCACCAGGAGCAGCCTGAGCAGCTGTGCGTCTCATGTTGTTATTTGGGCTAGGACGTGGACAATGGCATGGTATATGCCCTTGATGAACTTGCAGATGACAGAAAATCAGAGCAAGCAGTTGATATGCTGCATAGTGTTGTTTCCAGGCAGCTGGAACCAGCCTGAAGAAAGGGGATGATGGAAACCTCATGAATTTCTATATGGAAAAATGTGAAATCCTACACCTGTGATAGAATAACCTCATGTAGTTGCACGGGCTGGAGATTCAAGTGCCTGTAAAGAAGCTAAACAGAAAAGAACTTGAGGGTCCTGGAATACAGTGAGTTGAATGTGAGTCATCATTGTGTCCCTGTGGCTATGAAGGTTAACATTTTGAGCTGTGTTAGTAGAAGTGTAGCCAATGGGCTGAGAAAAACAATTATTCGCCTCTGCTGAGTTCCTGTGAAAGCACACCTGGAGAACTGTGCCCAGTTTAGGGCTCCCTAGGGCAAGAAAGGGATGAATAAACTGGAGTCAACCATGGTGACTATAGGGATAATGCACATAATGTGAGAAGAGATCAAAAGAGTTGGATTTGTGCAACCTGAAGAAGACCAGACTGAGGGGGAATCTAATTGCTTTCTTCAAGTAAATGACAGTTTTAGAAAGGACAGGTTCTTCCTGCAGTGGGACAGAGAAAGGATAAGAGACAAGTCACAAGCTGCAGCAAGGGAAATTCTGACTAGATTTCAGAAAAGCAGTTTTCACAGTGAAGTTGATCAAACACTGAACCAGGATGCCTAGAGAGAGTGTGAAACCTTTGCCCTTGGATATATTCAGAACTTCACCAAGCAAGGTCCTGAGCAACCTAATCTAACTTTGAAGTTGGCTTTGACCAATGGGTTCAGCTCCAGAGGTCCTTTCCAACTCGAATTATTCTACGGTTCTATGAGTTTCTGGATGTGAATGACCAGGTAATATGTGTTTAATGCGTACTTCCAATATTTTCTGGGCTCGGACAACTTACTGGTCATAGACCTTCATGGACATGACTATACTATTATAGACCAGAGCAGCTCAGACCCAGAGGCACTGTTTCTGTTTCAGATTTATTCTAGTATTCAGAATAACTTAGCCCCCAATTCTCTGACTAATAAACGTGATTACTTTGACTTTTGCCAGCATCATGCAACTCTAAACAGATAATCAAGTGTACACAGTCCTACGCAAATGATCATACAGCTCTGTCGAAGTTAACAGAAATTAAAAGAACCTGAGAACTAAAGTTTGGGTTAAATACTTCATTAAGTTCCAAATGTCTTTACCCAAAGATAGTGATTTTAAAGGGAAAACTAATCAACCTAATAATTGATTACCTTCCACAGAATACTTCAACAGTTTTACAGATATGTTTTTGTAGTTTGTAGACTTTCAGCATTGTATACATTTAATAGTGTGTGTTTTGAAGTTATATACCACAGACTTTTTTTTTTTTTTTTAACAGAATGCAGGAAACGTATACGAAGCCTCAAAACTGGAGATAATGCAGCTGTAGAAAAGAATTCTATTTTCTGATTTGTTTTCTGGCATGAGTACCAAGACATCACTGTTAGTGAAATTTACTGTTCTCTGATGGGCACTCTCCAGACAATAAAGGGAATAGCTTCTATTCTGAGATCAATGCTTGCAATTTTATGCTTTTCCTTCAAATACAAAGAGCACATTTTTTAATTCACAAAACCAATTAACAGCTATTCCGTCAATTTTGTTCATTCATTGGTACTTGCAGATAGCACTTCATTTTTGTTTGTTAGATTAATTTAAAGGAGAATAGCTGCTTCATTTGAAGACTTTCAAATTGTAGGTTGTCTTTCTCAGGATAAAATAAAAAATAAATTGGCATGACAAAATATTTTCCATAAGTAGTTCTGCTGATTATGTGTTAGAATTGCATCAGCTCTCAGATAGATTTTTTGGGAGCGGATACTTAGGGGACATAAAAATGGCTTGAATGGATCCATACTAAATTACAATAGTTGAAAAATTGGTCTGTGATGAAGCTGAGTATTTACAGAACACATAGCTTAAACTGCAATGCACTTTTCACTATTTTTCCAATAATCAATACCTTTAATAATGTTATTTCCACATTTCAGCTTTTCCAAAAAAACCCCCCCACACCCTCATCAGTCCTTTAAACCCAGTAAAAGCTAATTTTTCCAGTTGTCTATACTCACAAGACCCTTGTTATTTGAACAGTTCATAGATTTGATAAAATGGCTATGACAATATGATTGAAATTAATAAGAGCACCAAACCCAGAAATAACTGTGGAGTACCAATCTCTCTTGAAATATTCAGAAATTTAAAATAAGAAACCAGGGCATTTCTCTCTGACTTTCAATTTAGTTTCCCAATCCTTTCGAAACTCTCTCTGATTACTCATGTCAAGCTATTTCACTTCATTCCCGAAATTACTAACTTTTGCACCTCCTACATCAAAAAACTCTTGTAATTTCTTTCCTGTGCATTGATACTAACCTGAGGTACATTAGAGAGGAATAAAGACATAGATGCTTTCAATTCCTGGGCCAGCAGATGTGGTTCAACAAAACCTCTTCATAGTTCTCTTTTGCAACATACTGATGTTCACAGGAAGTTCTTACTGAACCTGTGAATTTCTTACTGTATCAGCAATGGGGTAAGAAAAAGGAACCAATCATCTGGAAGTCTAGCCGGGAGAGTCTTTGGCTTAACAGAGATAAAACTAGAAATTACTTGCCTTTGGAAGAGAGCAGTGCTTTTGTTTTTTAAGAGAATTACAGGGCAAGGCAGCTAGATGGTGAAGTAATTTGCAGGACTAGAAGGTGTTTAGAATAGCTATGGGCGTCTTTGTTGGTCAGTGACGATCAGCATATTTTGATAAGCCATTTATAAGGCTGAGCTGTTTTGATATCAAAGATTTTGGTAAAGTATCTCTAAGGTCATGACAACACCAATACAGTTTTCATGGGAAGAGGTGTAAATTAAATGATTTATTAAGGGGTGTATATGTGTAGATATGTGTATGTATATTTACCTACATATATATATATAAATAGCCTTAAACAAATAGGAGGATAAAATAGCTTGGATTATAGAAGGACATGTTTAAAGACAATTTTCTCAGAGCTTTCTTTAAGATAAGACCCTAAACGATGTGATTTCTAGGGCTGCATTTGCCTGGGCAGCTGACCTGATCAGATTGCTCACTGCTCCTCTCCCATTCCTCCTGAAAGGGAGGAAGAAGACTTGGGACTAGGATCTCTTAGTTTTGATTATAGCAAGGTGGTGAATCAGTTGATGGTGCCTAGTAGAATTATAGATTTAAGATGCATGTTTGTTCTTGACTTTCACCTTTTATTTCTTCTTAAGAATGCCCTGGCTTTTTGAAGTAATCTTGATATGACTGGTCACAGTCAGATCTAGAAGTAGTAACTGGAATTAAGTTGGTCCTTGCTACCTCAGTCCAGCGTTACGGTTGGCACTACGTTATTCTGCTGACTGACAGGGATAAGGTTGAACCCTTTCACTTAGGGACTGTCATAGCCTGGGGGAACATGTTGGGTTGAAGTTGAATCCTGTCTTCATTAAATTAAGCAACAAAACTCCTACCAGTTCCAAACAGCCACCCTGGCTGAGATACTGCTAGCACTGCTTAGTGATACAGCAAAACATGCAGGTCTAGATTTAATGCTCTGGTCATCTTAGCATATTGCTCCACCCTGTGCCAGGCAGAATCTCACCTACCTGCATTTTGGAGTGTAGAAGCAAATTCCTAGGCTTAGAAGGGAAAAATTCTATGACCAGCAGTGAGATAGGGCTAGTGTACGCTGGTATTACCTCTTGGCACTCAGAGTGTGAGGGAGAGCAAACGGAATGAGGAGGGCTGAGAGGAAGGAATCTTCAGGATGTCCATAAGGGCACTGTTGAATTCCCATTCGGACCACTCAGTATTATCACACAGCACAGCAGCATAAATGTTGAGATCAATGAGCCAAGTGTAAATTTGTTGAAAAGTCTGCAATTCTGTCAGAATCACTGACGCTGTTCATATACTTTACAACACTCAGACTTCAGTCTTTGACATCACAGTTATCAGAATGGCTACTAACTATTAAAAGTTATTTCCTTTCATTCTCAACACAGGTGTCTAGCTGGCAGTAAGCACAGGAGGAATCCTGCACAGTGGTGGTTTTTCCAGGCTGTGTTCTAGCTATAGTTCTACACTTCTAGGAAATGAATTTATAGGTGAAAGAATTGTTTGTTTAGTTTTCTTGCAGCACAACATTTTTCAAAACTCTAGCTTAAGTCTTAGTTTTATAAAGCAAGAATCTTTGCAAGTAAGACTGATAACAGTTATTTTTAATTAAAAAAAAATAAAGAAAAAAATCACAAAATTAAATCTAATACAGGTTAACACTTCTGTCCAGTGACAGCCAGTATTTCCCTTTAATCTTTTTCACTTGACTCACTGTAGAGCCACCTTGGATGCAGTTGTGTCAGGTGCTAGACTAAATGACTTGACTTAATGTCAAGAGAGAGGTTGTTTCATTTCCTGCTTGTCATGGACAAATGCTTTTTTTAGTGGTCTCTCCACCTCATGCTTTCTGAGATACTGCTTGGAACGCTGTGTAACAGAAATACAACTGAGGGCAAGACCTTGGCATACTTTAATATTAAAGTTCTGATCTAGAGCCTGAAATATGCGGCTTTTTACCAAAATTTTTCTCCTAAAACTTGTAAAGCTCGGTGTGGTCTGCCTAGCTCGGTAAAGCAGGAAGTTTTATATTTTTATGCATTTATGTTTAACATTGAAAGGCTTTTAAGGGCTTGTTATTACAGGTAACATAATCACTCAAAATTCTGGATACTTTAAAATTTTAACGACACAATAGTTAATTTGAATTGGAGCTGCTAAAGTAATAAAACTTTCTGTTGAGTTTAGGATCAATTGATCTTGGTGATAACAGCTTTATTTTGTTTGTCCTAAAACTTGAAAAGCTACAAGGGCTACAATGACACATAAGCTGCCTCTCCATTTTCAAGAATAAAATGAATTCACTGATGAAAATTTGTTATAATTATCTTCAGTACTTTACAGTACAGCAGAAAGCTGACTTTAAGTTCAGCATGAGCAAAGAATGGTAGGTCTTCTCCATTAAAGACAAACTACAAAAGAAAGGAAAGACTCTTTCTCAGTCTTGCTTTTTTCAGGGATATGAGTCTGTGCAAACCTTGTAATAATACAAATCACCTCTTTTGCAGTGCTGATTCATCCGTGCCAGCCAAGGCCCTGTCCTTTCCCTGCAGGGAAGCTGAAGGCTCAGGGACTCTGTTCTTCATCCCTGCAGAATAATTACTTTGAGTGGCAACAGGAACAGAGTGTAGACATGCTATTTGGGGACTTACAATCCTTCTGCCACAGGTGGATTTTTAAGATGATAGAGACTTGCCTGTGAGGTCTTAAGGGCTGTAAATCCAGTGTAAATTCTTCAACCAGTTAAATAACATAAATGGATACAGAATTTAGCTTCTGTTGTGGATATTCTGTCTCTGAGAAGTGCAGCGCAAACCTGTCTGGGAAATCTCTTTGCACCCCTTTACACCACGAGTGCTTCATCATGTTCTGCAGTGAAAAAGCCAAGGTGACTGCCGAACAAACAGCAGGCTCATAGGCATGCGCTGGACCTTGCTTGAATCTGCCATGTTACATGGCGTGTCTTGATCCTGGTACTATCTTCTCATCTGTGCCTTTTACTTACATAAGGAGTCTTGTTCACCATACCAGATCATTACCTCCAGACACTGCTGTGGCTTGTACAGCTCCTTTCAGCCTTTCAGCACCCTTACCTACTATTTAAGGATTAGGACAGAGCAGAAGATTGGAAAATTGGAAAGTCCCTGAGAATATCCTTGCTGATACAGGATGCCACACGGTAGTCACCACTTCAAAGACAGAAATCATGACTGTAAACTACCCACAGATTCAAGGATTACATTTATATTCTACATTAAGTAAAATTAGGTAGTACAGGCAGTATTGATAGAGTATGGCAAAAAATCCCACAGCTTAGGGCAGCCCTACCACGGCATTGGTCTGGGAGGTGCATGCTGCATTCTATTCTGTGCAGTAACAGAGCTTTAACTAGCGGGACAGAATAAAAGTTATTGCATCCAACGTAAACAAGGCAATGGGGGACCTGAAATTCTAAGGAAAATTTCTAGGTAATTGGAAGACTGAAGTTCCTTAGGCAAAGGAGTGAAGTGATCCAGGGGCAGGAAACAGTGCTGGGTTAGTACCTAAGTTTAACTACACAGCATTAGATGCTAAAAACAATGGACTCAACAGAGATAGGGTTTTACAACATGCTTTAATTCTCTCTGCTTTCCAGGTTAACCCATTCTTGTTCCACAAGCAATAAATAACCAACCTTTTTTCTCTGTCTCATAAATGGCCATCTTATCAACTATCTGCCTGCTAATACTGTCTCAGGTACCAGCCAACTTTTCTTTGAGGCAGTTTGGATTCAATGTTTTCAATCTGTATATAGTTTGGAAAGATGTTTGTTTTTATCAAGTCTGAAGAAGTGCTTGTGTTTCAGCAAACTTGTCTGCCTTTTCCCCAGCAACATCAGATGGCCTATTAACAGGTATTATTGGTCCTCACCAATCTTGCCTTGCTTCAAAGGAAAGGGCAGAAGTGCCTTGTGTTGACACAGGTGGTGGTAATGAAAATTACATGCATTGTGGATAGTGATGACTAGCTTTGATGAATTGTTAAACTTCACAAAATTTATTACTATCTTGCAATTCCTACATTTCTACATAACACATAAGTGTTCTCTTAAGTCTTGTGCTAGCTGTTACAAAAACAGAGGGAACTGGCCTATTAAGAACAGTTTAACTCTTATCAACTTAAAAAGTGTTAAATATACCAGATGGGGGAGGAAGGCAGAGAGATTGGCATCAGACTTCTAGGAATCAAAGTCTCAAAGTCAAATCCCTTGTTACTATCACTTATTCTATTAACTATCAAGAAACTAAGGTGGCCTGGTTTTGAAGGACCCTCCCCTTTAGCATCAAACAGAATGGATTTTTCCAAATCTTCAGGTCTTTCCACTAATGACATGTCCATTATAAAAAATTAATTCCTTTAGATGTAAATTCTGATGAAAGAAGAAACCAAGTTTTCTAATAAATTATTCGTTGTACATACCTTGTCCCAGAGAAAAGTCAGAAAAAGATGGGTAGGAAAGGTACATATAATATTTTCCTATTTCCTTCCATTCTCTTAAGGTTCCTAATTATTAAGACTTTGAAATTAGAGTTTCTTTATGTTAGATACACTTGGACATTGAATGTACGATTTGTGAAATGTGAAATGTGCCAGCTGTGTGCTGACTGGTCAATATGGTTTGATACCCATCAAATAATAATCCTCAGGATGAGCTTCTAGACTGTGGAATCCATCTAAACAAAACCATCTCTGTAGTTCCAAGTCATTGAGGAACAAGATTTAAGAGTTTATTTCTTTACTGGGTAGCTATACAGAGCTCCTTATGCGATGCCAATTCAGAGTATCAGTGAGCTTTGTTTTTGGAAGGACCCAGCTATTCCAGGCATTGAACTGGAGCAAAGAGTCATACTTCAGCGATACTTGAGTGTCTGCTTTGTTAGCTACTTCCTTCTACTCTGCAGGTAGGTTTGGACCTTAGGTGCTCCAGTCTCTGCTCTGGGGAATGAAGCCTTTTATTTGATGTTGCTCCATCACAGGCAACATTCGATGTCAGATTGGACAGGGATCTGAGCAACCTGATCTAGTTGAAGATGTCCCTGCTCACTGCAGGGGACTTGGACTAGATGACCTTTGAAGGTCCCTTCCAACCCAAAGCACTCTATGATTTCTATTTCTGTGATCCGTGTACCATAGCAAAGATTATTATGCTGAAGCCCAAGGTAATCCACTGGATATAGTTTAGAAGAGTTATTGTGTAGGTATACATCGGAAATGTGAATTAGAAAGTTGAGCTGAGCGGTGTTCAATGAATATCTTAATGTACATCATGTTAAATACTGATGTTGATATGTTTGAGTGAGTTAATTTTAAAGCTGGCTTTTAATGAATAGGAGAAATCACAGATTTATCATCATCAGAATGAAAACAATTAATTTTCATTGCCTATTGAAATAGTAAACACATACATGTCTACTGATTTTATTGAAACACATCTGTGTGCTTCAGGTCTGACAACACTAAAAAAAATAGGGAAATAAATCCCTGCTGAGAAATGGGGAAAGTTACCACTCTTCCCAACTAGAAGATCACCACATCCTCTCTGACATCACTGAATTGAGATAACTACATTATACAACTTCTTTAATCCTCAAAAGACACCACCTCTGAATCCAGCTTAGTAAAAGCCTATTAACACAGAATGTCATATTGCGCTATGCAGTCAGTGTAAGGGAAGGTATTAACATAGGGACACCTCACAGAGATTCTTGCAGAAACAGTAAGCAAAATTTCTGCATCTAATCAGCTACTTAAATAGAATTTTAAAATGCCGATTCTATCTGCCTTTAAAATTAACACTGCTAGTAGAAAGAACATTTAATAGGCTGCAAGCAGGTCAATAACAAGAAGTAAAGCAGTATGGCTAGGGGAGATTTAATTACATTTTCATGTGATATTCCAGAGAATTTGTCTACTGTAAATTACAATGTATCGGTCCTCTGTGTGCCAGCTCAAACTCACATGAGAGTCTTCTAAGAGAAGGAGAACACACAGTCTTCTGTTTCAATTCCTGCAAATAAATTATAAGGACAGGGTAATCATACTTTTTTAGGACAAGAATATCAATAGTACCCATGTGCTTCATAAATAGAGAGTCTTATAGCAAATATTATCTGAGAGAAAAATCCAGTTTTATAAGTTCATGCACAAAGATTTTCTTTGAATTAATTTTTAATAGGCTAAGAGTCTTTGTAGCTTAGTGTACTTGATCAACCCGTGCTGGCAAGATTACGCAATGTAAGAATATTAAACTTGTTTATTTTAAGTGAAAGGGTAGCAGCTTGTAAACCTAAGTAATGTATTTTTCCTTCCATTTCTACCCTCCATAACAAGACAGTATCTTCTGGGGGTAATTTCCTTCTTCGTAAATAAGAAAAGAAAGATGCAGCTGATGCTTCAGATTTAAACTGCAGGGGAACTCCACTGGGTCTCCATCTCCCAGGTAAATGTAATTTGGCACATAGTTGCATTTGTAGATAGTGTAGGCTGTTGTAAAATGTTTCGTGAAATTATGGGCTGCATTGAGTTTAGACCATAAGAGATACATAAAACAGGATAAGAATAATAGGAGGAAGTCTCAAGGCACAGAAAATAAAAAAGCTTGACAACATGGGAATAAGCTTAAGTCCTCAAAGTAAGTGAAATACTCAGCTTTTATTCCATTCTAAAGTAGGCACCTGTAGGTCTAGGCAAAACTGACGTCTCTACTGGATCAGACAACAGTTGATAAATAGGTTCTGTTTTCTTTCCATCTGCGATTGGGAAAGATTAGGAAATTAGCTGTGAACTGGGAAACTGAGGGTTTGTCTGCTGATGTGATAGGAGCACTACACTCTGCTGTCTTACCTGTAATATCTTCATTAGTCTGCCTATCATTGCACCTTAGAGCATATACCCTTAATGTATGAAATTTGCTTTCTCTTCTGTGTTCGCAGAGACACAGCAATGAATGGTACCTTGATCCTGCACTGGATACAACGTGCTGACATGCTACTGATATAAACTGTGAAGGCTTAAAGGAGGCTTTGGTTTTTCAGAGGAAGTCCAGATGTGGAGTTCAGCCTGAACTTCCACTGGAAAATGGCTTGAATTTGTTGGAACTGTTTTGAATTTTTCTCAGTCTGAATTTCAAGAGGATGCTTAGGTATGCTTGATACAGGGAGATACAGTTGTGATGACTCTGAAGGGCAAAGTAGTAGGGGAATCCCACCCCCATACCTTCCTCTATCACAGGTAGAAGTCATCTCTCCAAATGAAGCTAGTCCCATAGAGCATTAGGGAACAGCACTGTGATGTCTGGTCTATGTAGAGATGGATATGTAGAGGACTAACATTAATGACATTGCTTGATTGCTTTACAGAACTTTGCGTTGTCATTCAATGACTGACAATTTACTTTCAATTCTTTCCACCTCAGTTTCTTCATAGCCATCCTGTCCTACCTAATCTTTTGATCTCTAAATGTTTTGCATCTTTTGTATACATCTAATCCAGAGATGACTTTCAGCATCAGCAGAGAGAACACAACACTTTGGAAAACTGAATTGGAAATTCTTTTCTCAGGACTATACAGAAACATGATCTGAAGAGATATCTCATTTACTTTTTAAAACTGTGAAGTCCTTCAGAATAAAAGCTCTAGTGGGCCTGCCTTTAAAACCTTTTGAGGCTACACGTTTAAACCATTACCACTGGTATCAATGAGAATGATTGTGAGATGGGCTGTTAAAACCAAAGAATTGCCAAAGAATTTGAGAATCAGTGTATTTTCATCATAGGAATGTGGAGACAATATCAATATTATTATCAATGCCAGTTAACTACTTATTTGAATAGATAAAATTATTATTTTTGCAATGATGTATACTGATTTTTCTCTGCAGATAAATCCAAGATGTGTTTCAAAGTTATATCATTGATTTAACTTAATATGAAAAGCTTTGTCCATACATACAATGTGCTATGAATTGCTCAAGGACATTCCGCTTAAGTAATGGTATGGACTTAACAAGTCATGATTACAAGTGTAACAGTAGTTCTTAGCTTTCTATTGTATATAAATGTATGTTTAATAGGAAAACTACTAGCAATATGGAAATTAATGGTTAAATTATTACTAATTTTCATAGCATAGGATTTAATTTGCTTTTTATGTAATATTTAATTTAGCTCTGCTAAATTGAACACACTATATCATATGTAGTATTTAGTAAGAGATATTTTAATTTCAAGATCAGATTGAAAACCACATTCTCACTAACACTTGCAAGAAATACTGAAATGCAAATAGTCTTAAAGAAAGTTCAAATGAAAAGATCCTCAACCACTGATTAGCTTAGAATATGAATATGCCATATTTACATTCCCAAACTTGCAACTCCTGAATTAAAACCATTTTCAATGCTTTCCTTTTTTTTTTTGTGCAAGAAAAGTATCCTTAATTATATCTCCATCTCATTTTTTATTACTTTCTTATGTTCCAAAAGAAAATTTTTTAGTTAGCATGTAGAAAATTTTAATATAACTACCAAATCTGTCTGACTGAACATCTGCAATATTAGACAGGCATAGATGGCTATCTTTGAACCAGCTAGTTTTTCCTTACATGTCTTTAGGAATATGGTAAAGGTGTTTAGAGGCATTCACATAAGAAGCTATTTTGGAAGGCTCTGAGTTTGCATTATCTACCAACTTGTTCAGAGTTACATTATCAAGAACAGGAGAGAGGTTCAGTGACACTTTGGACATATTCCATTATCCTTTTAACATCAGGCTAATATTAGAAACAGAAATGCATTTGCCAAGTGTCTTTCAAGGCATTTATCTGCCTTTACCTCTCTTCCTAGGAATCATTTTTATAACAGTAAGATTTTTTTTCCCTTCAATAAGCCGTTCCTAACAGCAGTAGAAAGATATTATAACAAGGAAAATGAGCTGAAAACTCAAGCGCATTTTCTCTAAAGGCTTTCTCAATCTGATTTTGTCAGTCACAGAAAGCAGCAAAAGAGAGGAGAATTCTCTCTTCTTCCTTGAAGTAGGACCACAGTTAATAGGTGGGTCCACATTCCAGTAGACCTCAGGGTGAAATTATTTTCATCTAAGATACTACCTTAATTTTTCTTCTACAAATTTCATCCTGTTGATTTTAGTCACATCATCTTGTGCCTCAATAAAATAATGATTACCTTATAAGAATAACCTCCCTGAGTGTTTTTAGACTTTTTTCTTTACTTTTCACTTAAGAAAATATATGTGTGTTTCATTTATGGCCCGTCCAACAAGCATGTAAGGTAAGGCTGAATAGTGAACAATGTGAGTATGACTGTTAACCATGATGGTCGATGATGACCATGATGTATGCAATACACATACATCTTAAAATATATTTGCATTTTTAAGGCTGTTATCTGTACCCTTAACTAATTTGCCATCCTTATCCGTGTTACTTTTATAGAGATATCTCCAACACATTAATTTAGATAGTGTAACACTCAGAAGAGGATGAGTCATTCCAGATGTGGTCATAATGGAGTTATATACACATATTACTGCTCTCATATTTTTATGCACATTTCAGCTTTGTTTAATGTAAAGTCCCACATTATCTTAAGTCACTTTCATCTCAATATATTAGTATTTCTTTGGTTTCTTTTGAAATTTATTTGTGTTTTCAATAAATATTCTTTCTAACCAGCAATCTGCAGTGGTTTTGGTTTGTTTTGCCTGTGAAAATGTTCTTAGTAAGTAATTTTTAACTCACAGTGCCCTGCCCAGACATCTGTCAGGGAAATGAGATCTGTTATTTGTGTATCTAATGCAGGGGTATATTGAGAAAAAACAGTTATCTTTCATCAAGATATTTAAAAGTCATGTGACCTGTGGATATTTCTTGGAATAGTAACCCATGGTATAGCTAAAAGCGAAATAACATCTCAGTTCAGGAAGGTCTAGATAATTAAAATTTCCAACTCCCACTACTTCCAAGCTGGCAAGATAAAATCTTTTACCTAGGATTAAAATATGGATGAGACAACTTTTCTGATTTAGGCTAAGATCCTAAATCGATGAAGTTTTAGCTCAAGACACAGGTGAAACTTCTGAATTTTGTAACATTTTGATTAATTTTGGTGTATTTCTGAATTGTCATTCGAGTGGTGTAACTCAACTAACTCTCAATGTGAAAAGAATGCTAAAATCTCTGGCCTGTTTCTTTCAAAGTGGGAGAGCTTAGATTTTTGGGGTATATATATGGACTCCTAGATTTTTCTCTTCATAGAAGAGTATTAAGCCTGCAAGCACTTTGAAGCCTGTCCATCAATAGTTCATGTCTTCTAAAATCCTCCACTTCCAACTTTTTTTCTATAATTCGGCTGAACTGTAGCACACTCTGTCTCAAGAAACATTAGGCCATGATTTCAATGAAGAATATTACAGTTGCTGTCCCAGCTCTCTCTTCAAGCTTATGGAAGGTCAGAGGGGAACGAGTAGCCCTGCCTTTGGATTATACAATAAGTACTCATATAAATATTTGTGTCTTTGTTTACTAGCATTCACAAAAATGATTGATGTTTTATTCCCAGCCCAAATCCATCAGTTCTTTTAGAAGCTGTTACTAAATTCTTGTCAGAAACATTCACAAGCAGGTGCATTAAATTCTTCACATTTATCCTTCAGCCATTTAACAAATAGCAGACAGCATGCCAATATTAACATTAAACGTGGCTCACTAAACCACATCTGAATTTTTCTGAATAAGAAACCTCCTCTTCAGTTTGCAGCTCTATCAGTGTAACCTCCCGAATGTATTAAAGAATTTTAGGAATATGTTACTTCATAGCTGTCACAATTCTTAATCTGAACATTACCACAACAGATATATTTCTTAGTAATAGTCTCAAGTCTCGATTTGTATGCACCTGGATAACCTTAGTCTTACCAAAGCATATATTTTATTTAGTGTTTTAGGGTAATAAAGTTTCTTCCAAAATCAAGATATCAGCTGAATCTTGAACAAGAATTCTTTTTTCCCCCCTTATTTCTCCAAGAAGACTGCTATACTGTAGACTTGCAGACCAAAAATACAGTTTTGCCATTTATAACAGAACCCACGTTTTGTCTTGTGTTTGCAAGGCCTCAGGACTGATGCTTGTCAGGCTTGCTTGGTCTGAACTTATTTTGACCTGCCAGGAGCTTTATTTTCACTTGGTTTAGCTGCAACAGCAGTTTTGCTAATGATGAGATGGCTATGCTTAATTTGTTTCACTTTTGCTTATCTTCATATGACATAACCATAGTTTTATACAGATGGTAGCTACAAGCAATTACTCCATGCAGAGTGACACATTTATGGCTCTAATGGGATGACACAGGGCGGAGGAACAGAGGCTTGTATGATAGTGGTGGCCTTAAGAAGTGGAAACAGGCTGGCACCAGAGACTACCAGCAGTCATTTAAAGAAAAGCAAACCTGTATCTGGAAAAAACATCAGTTTTAGGGGTAGCAAGGAGCACAAAAAGAAAGAATAAACGATTCATAAAATGTACTACATGTAGTAAATTCAACTGTATAGACCCTGGTTACCATCACCGGACCTGCCCTGCTCTCCTTGCTTAGGCACTGTGGGACTGTGCCCTTGCTAGTGAGGACAGTGCCCTGCCATCTCACAGTCACACCAGCTTACCTTCCCTGGGGAACAACCCACTCCTGCTGCTCCCTGACAGACACCTTTCAGACTTCAATTTGTGTGCAAAATTATGCCCTTCTTGTCAAAAATATATCTTTGGTTTTTTTCGGAAGGCTGCCCTAGGCATTTGTGGTTTGCTGAAAATTTCATCTGTTCCCACCACTGAGGTATTCTGCAGGGATAATTTCTCTACAGCTAGAAGAAGCACATTCCTTCTGCTAGTTACAACTAATGGCTGATGGCTTACCAGAGAGAAGAGATGTTTTTAAGGTCGTTAATCATTCCAAAAGGTGAACATGCAGAGGAAATTCAATTCACTGTTATTTTCATAGATTCCTGGGAATGAGTAATCATGGTATAGTTGTCAGCAGACAGATCAGACAGTCTTGTTGATCAAAACAATGGCATTTAACAGCTCTCCATCAAGCCCTGAATCTAATCTGGATGTACAAAGTGCGTAGAAATCAGCTGAGAGCAGCGTGACAAAATAAGAAGTGTTGGTGAGATGACACGAGCTTGTGTTATGGGAGGAAGTGAATTGAAAGCATTCAAACCTGCTCCAGTCCTGCCTTCATTCCATCACAAAATTATCTAAACCTCATAATGAAATTGTCTAAGCAGCCAATCCCGAAGTAAGGATCCTGCCGACGTTACTGTCAAGTCCACAAAGGTGGAGCAGACATCAGAGAAGTCTCTCTAGTTCTCTTCTGTGTGTTAGCTAAAAAAGATTAAGCTTGTTAATTTCATTCTCTGAAGCTGAATTTGCTGCCAGACAAAAATCTTCCTTATATGGCTAAGTAGGGCAATTAAATATGGACCTTGTAGTAATAGTGCCAAGAATTTTTAATAGGATAGTTCTTCAGGGGGAAAAGTGTGTGAAATGACTATCCATCTTCTTATAAAGATGGACAAAGAGACAAACTTTATATTCTTGGGGGATCACTACTTTATCTCACATAAGCAGAAGGAGCTTTCTAAGGATTAAGAAGCCTCAAAGCCTCGGGGAGTCTCAGTTGAAATGAGAGTAAGTACTTTGCCACCTGAATTTCTGAGACAGTAAGTGATAGCTAGAGTGAATGGGCTGTGAAGACAGGTGTTCAGTAGCCTTGTAGCTGATGGTGGATTGGTTACTGAATAAAAACTTGAATGCTAACGCCTAGTTTCAAGAATCCAGTTCTTTCCAGTCAGAAAGGTAACGTGTCCAAAATTAATACCGGGGTGGAACTGTCATTAGGAGAACCATACTGTATTTTAAGAGCATCAATAAACTTTATGCCATTTTGATTGAATTGTTTTCACAGCTCATTTGTTTTCTTGCCATCCAGGCACTATGCATAACTTCAATTTATGCTGAAGATTGTAAAGATTTTTTTTCCTAGATGTTGATAGTCTATAAGCTATTTAAGATTAATAGAAGAAGTATTTTTCATCAAGCAATTTCCTGCAAACTGTCTTATAGAACTGGTCTTTATATTTCCAGGCCATTGCATCAAAAGTATTCAAAACATTAGTGTTGAAAACACTTTTGAAGTGATTAAACATTGCCAGAAGTTGTATTAGTGCATTAGAAGTTGTATTAATTCAGCTTGCATTACAATGCAAATTTAGCTCTTCAAAGGCTTTTTCCTGAGTTATTGCAGAGAGAAGATGATCGGCAGAGAGGCTGAATTTTGAACAGACAAAAGGATGTCAGCCTAACATTAAATTTATCTTCTGAACTTGGTGTAGTTGATGTTTATGCCTTACAGTGCCTAATTAAATATGAGTATTTGGGCCTGAGGTGTAACCAAGAATTAATTTTTTCTTATTTAAATGCTGAAAGATAGTCTTTATACTAAAATTGTGTTCAGCAGCTTTTCTGAAATAATAAATTACTGCCCCAATAATACCTTGGCCCTAAGAGATTGTGTACTGCAGTTGTGCATACACTTTTTTTTGATCTCAGGACACTGAGAAGTCACTAAAGGTAAGATTTCGGGACAAACTAGTTTGTTCACAATGGCAGACCAAAGAGCAAACAGTGTCATTTGTAGTGACAATATATAACAGTGGTATAGCTGATCAAGGAGGTACAGATTCATTGCTGCTTCAGCTGTCCATACGCAATTTTTTTGCAGTTATATTCCCTGCATACCATCAATGTATGTTTTCTTGTATATCTATTGCTGTGTTGGGCAGGGCACGTCTCCAGGATGGCGGATCACCGCCTCCCTAAGATCGTGTTCTATGGTGAACTTGCCAGCGGCTGCCGCAAGAGAAGAGCTCCAAAGAGGAGATATAAGGACTCCCTGAAACAACACCTCAGCCTAGGCCATATTGACCACCATCAGTGGTCCACCCTGGCCTCCAATCGGGAGATTTGGAGACACACCATACATAACGCTGCTGTCTCCTTTGAGAGCACGCGTAGAATCAGGCTCGAGGAGAAAAGACAGCGCAGAAAGAACCGTGCCTCAACTATACCACCCAAGGAGACCCTCCGGTGTGCTCTTTGCAACTGGTCTTGCCTATCCCGCATTGGCCTTTTCAGCCACCAACGCGCTTGCAATAAGCGTGGGCAAAGCCCTTCCCAAATCTTCGTCCGCGAAGCCAAGCCATGATGATGATATTGCCATGGGATACAAAAATAATGATGGAGATATGAGCATCTCATGAAATCTGACAACACATATATTACTTTCTAGGGAGAATTATTTGATGAATAAACCTATTGGAGGGAAACTTGGCTGCAGTGGGGAGGTATATGCCAGTTCTACCAGTTACAATGACTTAAGCTGCCCACAAGTCTTTGCCATAGAACATTGCTTCCTGAGAAAATTAAGATATCTTTCAATTCATCACAGTTGACTACCAGGATTTGCGTACTTTGTAGTCTTAGAGTCCAGTGAAACTTCACCCTGTGAAACAATTTCATGAGCAGGATATGGCTGTCATCTGTTACTGAATGTTTTAGAGTAGCAAGGAAGACTGGTCACAGACAAACACCTTACTTCCATTACATACAAATCTTTAAATAAATATTGGTGAGAAGGTGAACCAATTATGAGAGAAAATGAGCTGCAGTTTCAGTGAACATAGTTTATGCTGTGAGCATAATTTATTTTCAGACCTGTCTTCATGAAGTCTGTGACCCTTTTAAGCCCAAGTATAGATAATATAGCTAAACAGTCTCAGTTCATAGCATTAGTGAAGACTAAAGAATAAATTAAAATTGAAAGACTGACCAGAATAAACTAATTTTAAAAAATTAATCACAATATTAGATTTTTCCATAACTAAATAGAACTTCTTCCGTTCCAAATACCTCAATTTTTTATTTTCCAAATAACTTCAGACTTTAAAAAAAAAAACCAAACAAAAAACCCAAAGAAATCCTTTTGAAGTAGGTGTTAATTATGAAAAATCTTGAACAGAAACCTTTTTAGTTCACAATGTACTGGTCATAAAACCAAGACTTTATGGTTAAAGTTGTGTACTCCCTGCTGTATGAGTTTACTATACAAACTCATTTTGGAATTGAGATGAAATTATGATGTTCAGTATTCTTTGCTATTCAAAAAATTCAGGAAAAGTTTACTCAGGTTGCAAGTAAAAAAAGAGTAGCAACTCTCGGTTTATGAAATGAGATGGGGCAAACTCTTTTTAACTCTTGTTTTATTCCAGTAATTAAATTTCAACCGGCTGAAATATTATTTTGGTTATAGGTCTGCTCCCTTCCTTAGTGGAAGAACTCAAAGAAACCTAAAGGAAGAAACCAAGTCTGTATTTGGAACACAGGTTTTTAATAATCACTTGTAATGCATCAGAAAAAAAGGTACCTGTTGCCAAGACCTGTAGGGCTAACTGTGGAATGCAATTGCCTACCATTCACGGTGCTATAATGAGTGAATAAGGTATTACAATTAATGTAAGTAATATGTATCAGTTTGAAACCTTATCTAAAATTTTAAAATGACAACACAAGAAAATAGTTTTCCTAATATATTGGCTTTTTTTTCCCCCCCAATTTTAGTAAGAACTAAAAATGTTGTCAATTCTAGAACTCAGGGTTGTTGCAGAAATTGACTGTTTCTTACATATGTGTGGTTAGGACAGTATTATGTTTGGAAAGTCTGAATCCAGTTTCGATTTGTTTATACTAGTTGAATAACAGGAAGACATGGCAAATGTGTCAGGGTTAAGCTAAATATTGGTGTAGATAGCTGTGTAGAGGCCTGAATAATGCGCCTTGCAATTATAAATCTCTATAAAATGCACAATTTACTGCAACAGAAGGAGAAGATATATAGTGAAAATACAATAGCTGAAACATATGTGCATGCATATTACGTACAGATCAAGTCATTATCAAAATACTATAGCGTGGATAAATCTTTCAACAGCTTTTTCTGTATACCAAAATATTTATTTTTATACATTTAACATAACAAGCAGATTACCTTAAGTGCAGTACATTAACTATACATGAAACACAAACTGCTCATAGTCTAAATTCTTCATGGGTTGTTATAAACACTGAAAATTACTAAACAAATTACCTGTAAATTAAAGATCTTTCAAAGGTCTTTTTTATTCCTTTTCACTTAAATTCAGCCAACTAGGATTAGAAAGCATACAGTTCTGAAGGTAAAATTTATGCCTCAGGAATCTTGAAAAATAAGTGATTGTGCACTCTCAAACAACTCATAACCCAAAGCCAAGCCACATATGATGCCAAAATGCACTCCTGATAAAATCACATTATTCTAATGTAATTTTTCCTTTTCTTTTTATGCTTTCTAGCCAATATTTGAATAGACAGCAATGATGGTGTTCCCATTTTAATTAGGATTTCAAATTTGCTTCCCATTAAGATGAATCAAGGAACCTTTCTTTTCAAGATCTATTCTAGGATGTAGTGAAAAAGCTGAATCATTCTATGCTTAATTCACATCATACAGATTATTTTTTTACAACCATAAGGGTCAGAAGTATAAACTATTTCACATGAAGCTTGAACCTTCAAAAGTGATCCTCCTGGACAGATGAATCTGACTTAGCTCATCCGGCCCCATGGGACAAAGTCATGCCTTGGTACTCAAATCTCTGTTAGGGGCTCCTTGGCTTGGTTTGGTAAGGAAAGAACAGCTAGAAATGTTTTGAATTTTGCAGAAATCACTAAACCACACCAAATGAGTGTAATACTGCTGTAATTTGACATTAAGTGTTTAGGTAGAGTGGAAGATACATAGGTTCTAGTTCCTGCTATAAAATTCATTGTAATATTTAGTGCACATTTATTTGATCATTCTTCCTGTATGAATTTGTTAAATTATAACATGATATCCATGTTGCTTTTCTGGCAGAGATTCTTTAATTTATTAGGCAAAGTGAAACAACTTCCATAGGAGAGAATGAAGCTTCTGCTTTATGGCAATCAGAATATCCCAGAGCTTGAAACACATAACCTTGGACCATGTGTATGAAATGCAGACCATATTTGACAGATCTCAGAAAAGGCGTAACAACCAAGCTTTTAAATTAAAAAAAAAAAAAAGGCAATGCTGCCTTGTATTTTGTAGGAACCTAGTTACCACTGGTTTGGTTTTTTTGTTTGTTGTTTTGTTTTGTTTTGTTTTTAGTAAGAGGATATCTGAATTCCAAGCTATGGTGGTACCCATTTCTAGGGCTGAGAAGGAACAGCGAGCACAAGGCTAATAAAAAGTTTCTTATTTCAGCTTCTCATCTCAGACAATGTCTCCACAGCAGTTTGGAAAGAACTCACTATATATCCCTGAGAGTTTTGTCTGACTCTGTCCTCTATGCAGTAAATAATCAAGTGTACCTTGTTAAACCAGTGTTGTGTTTACTATCAAACTTTGTTAAATCACTGTTTTATATCAATAAACATATTGCTACTTCTCTCTTATGAGTGAAGTGTGTCACTCTGTCCATGACAGAAGGTTATGGTTTTACTGGCAGCAATAGGAGAGTCAGCTAATGAGCAGGACATCTCTTTGGAACATCATATTGCCCAGGGCAAGAGAGTCAGAAGTAAGAAAATATCCATTATGTCCCCTGGATTGGTGGAATCATAATAATTTCCAGTACCTTTTAGAGCTTTTCCTGTCTTCCAAAACTACACAATGAAGATAGGGCTTCTTTCTGCTTGTCTCTTGGTGGCTACTGCAGTTCTACAAAGGAAGGAGGCCCTGAGATTAACAGAAAACAGTACCTTAAGAAATACAAATGCACTCATTTAAATTCATGTATGACTTTCATCTATGTGACAAATAACTGCATGACATGTATTCAGCATATTATGCTAGGATTTACTTTCCTGACTGTATTAGTATTTTTAGCTTGTCGAAATACTGCAGGAGTCAGTTTGCATGTGAATTTGAGTCAGTTGAAGTGGAAATCTTCACTGAAGTTAATGTTTAAGCTGCTGGAATTTGGTGTAGTTTGATATAAAGGTGCCAGCCCCAGCGGCTGTTCTCTTACAACAATTCATGGGTAGCCTGGACCAGGACAATGCTCTAAAAGATCTGGTAGATCATGTGCAATGGTGAGCATAGTCAAAGAGTGCTTAATGTGGGTTATACATAGCTCTGTGCAGTGATGTCAAGACAGAAGTGGTTTCTAATATAGATGGAAGCAGAGCTTTCGCAATGGCAAGGCATTGGTGCTTATATGGGCTGAGAACATAACAAATTAGGCAGGAGCTGAAACAAATAGCCTTAAAGATTCCTTTTGTGGACATAAGCCTCAAAAGTGAGAATTAGTTTGACTTTGGGGCTTATTGTTTCTACAACACAATCTTTTCTCCTGTCTGTAGAGTTGGTATAGCAAAACTCCCCCAAATCCCTCTGACCATAAGCTAAACTTTAGCTTACCATTGACCAAAATCCTCTGAATAGCTTATCTCTTCTAATGTGGAAGCTGAAGCTAAGGATATCCAATCTCAGAAAAAAACCCCAAGCCATCCTATAAAAAAATAGCTCAGATCACTGATTTTTTTAATGAGACCCACAGCAGAGGTGTTTTTTACTGTAGCTGTCAGTGTACAGCAGTAAGCTGTAGAAACTTTTCAGACTCTGCAGTCTGAAGGACCACAAAAGAAACTCGAATGCCATATAACCTTTCTGTTGTCCGAAGTATTGAGCATTTCACAAAAGGTTGACTGCCCTTGAGGAAAAAGGATTACAAAACCAATGAAGTGCTGTTACTAAAATCTATACAATATACTTGTGAAAGTGCACCTCATTACGGAGTATGACAGATAATTCTTCAGTGAGAAAAGCACTGCTGTGGAGACTCTGTAGATATATGGATTGCATAGACCAAAGGGAAAATTTATGTGAGATGAATCTTCCCAACAAATACAGTCTGTGCTTTGCTCTTTCTCCCACTAAAGGTTCTGTAACAAGGAAGTATTGATGCAAGTTATTTGCATGGGGATAGTTTTAAATGCTGGACTTTGTACATTATGTGAAACATTTAAATCCCTCCCTGTCTAGATTTTTTGAAGACAACAGCTATCTTGCTATCTTTCTCAGCAAATGGCTCCCTGCTTAATTTTACAAATTATTATGAATAATGCCACTATTTTCTGCTTTTTTTATTTTTTGTTCTTGAAAGTAAATATTCAAAGAATTAGGCTTGAACCATAAACCACAGTTTATATAAACTAGGCTGAAGTACAAATGGTCAACTTTACTGAAGTTTGTCAACTAAATATTTTAAAGTGCACACTATTTAATGCAGTACATTTAGGAAGTGAAAGCCTTATACAGGATTAATGAACTCCATTAGCTATAACTAAATTACCCATGGGTATTGCAGTGGTAAATATAATATCAAACCCAATTTTTGGTTGCTATTAGAAAGAAGATAGCGAGTTTCTTGTGAAATAGAACTCATAAAAAAGTAGTTCAATAGCGCATTTGGCCAGATTCTCACATAAACATAAAGAAGATTCTAAGACAAGTGATGAAATTATGTTTCATGAATCTTCTGGAATAAGCAGAAATAAGACAAAGAGAAGTTAATTGTTCTAGAAATGCCATAAGTAGATTTCCACCGTTTGGAAACTTTAGGTTTTTCTCAGACTCCAGTTAACAGGAAAAAGACTACTTTTTGTGGCTCTTCTCCAAGTCTAATCTATCAATATATAAATGATTGTGTATTGGTTTCATCAATCATAGCGCAACATAAAATAATAGAATTTAAACTATAGAAGAACATTCTGCAAAAGTTTCTTACTTGGAAAGTGAAACAATTTCTTGAACTATTTCTCCTGGATTCAAGATCATACATTAACCATACATCTATCTACTCTTAACCACTCTGCTGGTGGTTAATCACACACTTCGTTCCCTGGTTTCTGGCAATTGTAACTCATTCTGTAGTGCAAAAATGCTGTTTCCTTTGCAATGTTTCTGACTGTTAGGAGAACATCTGATTTGCTATAAATACATGTAAAACTGAAGTGTAAAATATATATTAAATAAATATAAAAAAATCTAAAATATAAACTATATAAAAATGTAGGAAAACTGATCTCTATAAATTTTAATTTTACCTGCAAGGGCAATGGCAACACTCTCAAGAACCTTCATGAAAATACAGAGAAGAAACAGAACTGCATGATTTCAACAGTTTTTCAGAAACAGATTTTATCGTTTTCATTTTTCAATCTCTCTGAAAAAAATCATAAGAATAAAAGTAACCATCAGATTTACCCAGTGAATACATTTTTTTGCTTTGGTTTCCTTCTTCAACTTACAGCCAGTGTCATTGTCCTCTCTCCTGCAGTCATTTCATGCACAGGAGTTTTACTGATATCTATGAAGTTCACCACACTGAGTGAATAACAGAAGCTGTTATGGGCTGACCACAACCTCCCATTCCCCACCTACCCTTCTCCCACAGGGAAGGGAGAAGGTAGAAAAGTCAGAATGAAGGAGTCATGTTGAGCCTGGGAAGGTGGGAGGAGTGGGGTGAATGAGATTCTTTCTCTGTTTTTGACCATCATACTTTCTTTTTAATTGGCAATAAATTAAACTAGTTTTCCCCAAGATGAGTCTCTTTTGCCTGTGATGATAACTGGTAAGCCATCTCCCCAACTTTATCTTGACCCACAAGCTTTTTCACCTTATTTTCTCCCCCTGTCCAGTTGAAGAGAGGGAGTGAGAGAGCAGCTGTGTGGGCATCTGACCACCAGCCAAGGTTAACCCACCACTAAAATGAAGGAGAATTCTCAGGAAAAGAGAGCCCAGATGCTAGAAGATGGGTACAGAGGATCTGCAAACAGGGAGCGGGTTTCCAGATGCCCAAAGAGAGAATTTTGCATGTTGTTTCTTCTGAAACCTCTTCTCTTCAGTAGACTCAGACTGAAAATCCTGACTTAATCATTAAGTTTTGATCCTACCTTTTCCTCCATTGATTTGGAGTCTCAAACAACTGGCTAAACAGGTACTGGCAGCCTGGGTTGTTACTTCCCCTCATGCCCAGCACCTTGGTCTCTGGCTCTCTGATATTCAGCCTGGCTTCTGCATCCTCAGTTGGAGAAATCCCAGAGGAAAGGTGGGTGAGGAACAGGAACTTCTAGCTATTGCTAGGGTAAGTAACCATGGGATTTTTGCACAAGTTAGCAGCTCCAGGCTTCAGCTGATCTGAAGGCAGACCCAGATGGAGGTGAACCTGCCTTTGGCTGAGGTCTGGCAGGGCCCCTGCTGCCTCTTTAGCAGGCAGTCTGCTCCTTGCAGGAGCAATCTCAAGTGGGCATTGACTTAAATGTCACTGGTGTGACTCTGAAAGCTATCCCAAACCCTGGAAAGGCATCAGGAAAATATGTTCCTTGAATAGAAGGTGACATACATTTTAGTTTGATTTTCCTGAGAAAATCCGTTTCTTATGCTCAGAGAGAGGCTGCTACTTTTATCTCCCATGTCAGGTGGTGATGATGGTTTGTTCAGACCGCGTTTTTCAGGTTCTTGTGATAAATCATGTTGGGGTTTTTTCACATAAATTCTAATGGAACTAAGCAAATGTTATGTTCTTTGTTTTTAAGGGCCTTGTATTTCTCCATAGCAAACAGTTTGTTTTTCAAAAGAGCAACGAGACTTACTCAAATGAGAGCTTTAATTTAAAGAGGTTGCTTCAGACACAGTGAATTTATTTCATCATATTTTGTCCTTTAAGATAGATCTTCAAGGGAAACTATCAGTTTTACAAGGCTGAAAGATTCTGTTATTGCCAGATTGAATTCATTCTAATTTTAAAACTCACAACAGTACTTGTTAAAAAACAATCCTCAGCAGTGTTATATAAAAAAAACCCAAGACTGTAAATTGTCCGGAAACTGTAAAATTCATGTTCTTAAACTTGTCTCTTAACAAAGCAATTGAAAGGAAAATAGCACCAACATTTATTTTAGCAGATATTTCTCTGGGATTACCTCCAAAAAACTAGTCTTGGAATTGGGATAATTTTAAAAGTAATTCAGCTGTAACACTTTGCTGCTCAAGGGGTATTCACTCTTGTTTTGTAACCAAAAGGATGCTAAGAAAATAAGAAAATAACTTCTTTTGAGTTGAGGATCATAAGGCTGTGCAACAAATGATGCTCCTCTCATCTTCTCACAGTGGTAGCTAAGATAGACTATTATCTTTCTCATTTATAATTTTCTCTGACAGCTCAAGACAGTTATTTGGCAAAATGTTGTCACCAACATTGAATGACAATAACCTTCATCATTCGAAAGGGCAGTAACAACAACAACAAAAAAAGTAAGTCAGTACTGATAAAAGTTTGAAGGATTTGAAAGACAAGTTCACAGGACTTTATCCTGCCACATGCTTGAGTGAGAGCAGAAATCTGGGTTCTTGGAATCCATTGCCAGGTCGGAACAGAGTATGAAGGACCTGCACCCCAAGTTATCTCTCAGTGTGAGACTGGAAGATGAAGTTTAGACTGCTTTATATCATTACAATATAATGTAAAATGTATAATGTCAACAAACCTGAAAAAGCAAGCAAATCTGTCCCGAAGAGTAATTGTTTCGTCTGAAAAATACAATGCCATTTTTTAAAAAAGCTGTCTATATTCCCAACACACTTGAAGGAAATGAATGTGAGAGGCAGACCACAGGAAAACTCACACATAGGCTTGTTACTTGCAGGGTTCTGATTGAAGACGGCTTATTTCAGTGGCTTTTAGACTGTGTTAAAGCAATCCAGACAGATCGTAACTTGGCACTCTTTTACCAGCATAAAACATATTCCACTGAGCAATTAGTAATGCCTGAAGAGACCTGGTAGCTCCCCATGGTTCTGTTCCTTGCATCAGTTTTTTCATTACCATAGTCATAGACAATAGACAGATGCCATTTTTTAGTGAATTGGATTCAGTGTGTCTACGGTGGAGCAGTGTGGAGGATTGAAGTAACCTGCTGGCAGCTGGAACTCTTAAGCACGGAAAAAATGGACAAAATAAGATGGCTGGGCTCTGGACAGCTGTGGAGAAGGTAGCTCAGTAGCAGGGACTTGATAGGACCTCTGTTGTGGAGAGTTGCTGCAGTTTCCTAGAGATATCCGAGAACTGTTAGATAGCCAAAAAGATCTATATGAGAAATAAATGGGAAAGCAGTCAAAAGATTGACTTGATAGTTTTGTTAGGTCAGGGGGGACAGAAGGATGTAATGATTTCTCTGGATCAGAGACAGATGTGGTGGGTTGACCCTGGCTAGATGCCACGTGACCACCAAAGCCACTCTATCACTTCCTTCCTCAGCTGAACAGGGTAGAGAAAATGTAATGAAAGGCTAGAGTGTCAAAATAAGGACAAAGGGAGATCACTTACCAATTATCATCATGGGGAAAACAGACTCAACCTAGTGAAAAATTAATTTAGTTTATTACCAATCAAATCAGAGAAGGATAATGGGAAATAGAAATTAAATCTTAAAAAATCTTCCCCCTCCCTTCTTCTTGAGCTCAGCTTTACTCCCAATTTTCTCTACCTTTTCTCCTCAAGCATCACAGGAGGTCAGGAAATGCGGGTTGCAGTCAGTTCATCACACATTGTCTCTGCTGCCTCTTCCTTCTCAGGGCGAGGACTCCTCACACTCTTACCCTGCTCCAGCATGGGGTCCCTCCCACAGAAGACAGTCCTCCATGAAATTCTCCAATACGAGTCCTTCCCATGGGCTACAGTTCTTCACAAACTACTCCCATGTGGGTTCCCTCCATGGGGTGAAGTCCTTCAGGAACAGACTAGCTCCAGCGTGGGTCCTCCACGGGGTCACAAGTCCTGCCAGCAAACCTGCTACAGAATGGGCTCCTCTTTCTCCCCGGGTCCACAGGTCTTTCCAAGAGCTGGCTCCAGTGCAGGCCTCCCACATGGTCACAGCCTCCTCCGGGCATCCACTTACTCTGGTGTGGATATCTCCTCCAATGGTTAACCTCCATTAGCTGCAGGGGGACAGCCTGCCTGACCATGATCTTCACTATGACCTTCAGGGGAATCTCTGCTCCAGCACCTGGAGCACTTCCTCCCCTTCTTTCTTCACTGACCCTGGTGTCTGCAGAGTTGTTTCTCTCACATATTTTCACGCCTCTCTTCTGGCTGCTGTTGTGCAGCAACTTCTTCCCCTTTTTAAATATGTTATCACAGAGGAGCTACCACCATCTCTGACAGGTTCAGCCTTGGCCAGCAGTGGGTCTCCTCTGAGTCTCCTTCCTAGCTTGAGTGACTGATCACACCATATATACTGGGAAATTTTGTCATCTCTTGGCAGCATCCATGTGCTGTGAAGATCCTGCTGGTTGTCTAATGGGATGGATCAGTTCCACTGTATTAACCAGGCAGTTCTTGAAGAAAAGGCAAGTTCATAATCCAAGCCACATTTTTCAAAGGAAGAAAGGAGTCTCCTGTCATCTAAGGAGACACTATTGTTATCTTATCATACTTTGTTTTCCAATCACTGTTTCAAATTATATTTTCTTTTTTTTCATACATAACAAAAAAAAAAGAAGGAGAATTTTGCAAATTGGTGGCATCTAAGTCTCACTGTGGATAGTAAACTTGCTTGCAAGATGAGTCTCAAGTTTACAAAAGTGGGAATAAAGAGATATAGACAAGTCATGACTGTGAAAGACTTTGTAGGACTATTTTGTAGTCTACGGTCATCATGGCTTGGCTTCGCGGACGAAGATTTGGGAAGGGCTTTGCCCACGCTTATTGCAAGCACGTTGATGGCTGAAAAGGCCAATGCGGGACAGGCAAGACCGGTTGCAAAGAGCACACCGGAGGATCTCCTTGGGTGGTATAGTTGAGGCACGGTTCTTTCTGCGCTGTCTTTTCTCCTCGAGCTTGATTCTACGCGTGCTCTCAAAGGAGACAGCAGTGTTATGTATGGTGTGTCTCCAAATCTCCCGATTGGAGGCCAGGGTGGACCACTGATGGTGGTCAATACGGCCTAGGCTGAGGTGTTGTTTCAGGGAGTCCTTATAGTACTTGAACATTGACATATGATTGATCTTCATGTGAGGTAAACCTTCAGGCTCAGGATTTATGTAGTTCAAATATATGCTAGACCAGTGGGGATACAGTGCCTCTTTTTGTTGGTTTCCTTTTTGTGGAAAGTATGAAACAGTGTGAGTGCTCAGAAAACTCATCTACATTTTAGACCTAAAAGGTTTTGCACATATTGTAATTTTTTTCTCCTACTGTTAACAGGTACTTAGAGTGCATACTGCAAATCCTGAGAAAATATTTTCATTCTTGGATGCTAGTAAAGGAGGGTTGCATACCGGATTGTCAAAGGAGTATTGCTTTGAATAGTTCCCAACAAGAATGAATGGTAACAAGATGTATAGCATTAAAAAAATACTAGATTTTTATGGTCCGAGATCTCTCAAACTTTAGAAAGGCTCATACTGTACTTGTTTTTGTAACTCATTTTGGATTAGATTTGCAGTATTACTTTTTACTGCTAAAAGGTGACACCAAAACATCTCCAAAAGTTCATTGCAGAGAAAAGGAACCCTCCCAGTTGTTCGTATTAATTTTTGATGTGTTACAGATTACATTATAGGCAGAATTACAGGTGATGTCTCCAATTTGCAGGATCAACTCTCAACATTACATTTAAACTAATGTACTGTGAACTAATTTGATGAGTGTTCTTTCTAGGGAATGGTCTCAGAGGCAGTACAACTTGGGGGAAGGCTAACTTGTAGTTTCATATATTTTCGTGTAGTATAGTACATACATGAAGGTGTCGTCTCACTGAGTATCAGATGAGAAAAGTACCTAGAAGTACCAGTTCCTTGTTTCCTGCCCACTTCATAGGCTCCAGATTCAAGCGTATTCTTTTTAAAAATATGTAGTTATAACTGGACTTCACAGAATTTAAAACCATTTCTGCATTGAACTCAATAAGCTGAGTTGAGCTGCTTGCCTTTGTGCTATTACAACAATTCTTCCCACTAGCAAATTATATTCAGACTTCAAGTGTTGATAATAGGCTTCCGTTCTGAAGGCAAAGACTTCGCTTGAGCACTTAGTAATATTAATATAAACACCTGTCAAACTTCCTCCTTGTTCCTTTTAATTGCCTGAAGTATCAGACTTCATATATTATTTGCTTCCTATACATTTAAGACACCTCTTCACAGTTCCCTTGTGTTTAATGTTTTATTTATGATTATATTTTCTCTTATCAATGCTGTGTTTAATTATGTCTAGCTTTCATAAGCTTCTCTTTGTAATAGAGTATGTTACACTGATATATTCATCAACATAATTTTTTTGTTCGTCTAGAACACTTCTAACAAAAAAGTATTGCAAGTATTTACAAAGTTAGCTGCTTGAATGTACTATCTACCTCTGATGACACCTATTATACACCTGGAAAGGCAATAAACTTTATTTGCTTCAATATTAAGCCTAAAATCGAAAAGAGAAGAATGTTGGCTTTTGGTTGAACTACAATCAATATGAAAATCAAAACTCTTATAACCTTTCCAGTTCTATTTTCTAGTTCTCCTTGTGCACAGCATAGAAAGCAACCACCAGGGAAGGATCCCACAGTGCACAGAAAAGGTGGAGACTGGTAAGTGCCTACACATGCTGGCAAGTAATAATCACATCTGTTTATATTGCAGTTTGATACAACAGTACATATCAGTGGTGGAAGAAAAAAACTCAGAAACTCTTATACTGTATTAGCAAGTCCTGCCTTATTCAGTCCTATCAGGTTTGACATATCACAAGCACTTATGTTGTATAGTTTGACTGACATAATGAGAGCTGATATGTCACCTTAATGATAGGACTACTCTGAAAAATGAAAGAAGACGTGGCTCATAATATCAGAGCTAAGATTACTAGGGCTTTCAGTAACATGCTCTTTCCAATTAAGATCATAGTCAAGCTGTGCTAAACATATATGCCTGTGAATATGGGCAGTCATATGATTACAGGCTTTTATAATTACCACTACATTATGTAATCTTCTGAAGAAATTTTACAGACTTTAGTAGTAAGGCAGCCAAGCAGTAAAGAACGCAGAAAGGCATACAGAAATTGCTCTAAGTACTTAATGGTCAATAAGAGATCTGCTGTAGCTTTTTAAAGCCATTTTATGGGGTCACATAGTGAGAATCCGATACTATATTAAATTAAAAAAATTATTAAAATGACTGACATGTCATTTCCTTTTATATCTATCAAGATCAACCATTCGTTCCTATAGCCTGCAAAATTATGTACAGTCTTAGGTTTATTCATCCATACAGAGCAGTGTTGGCATTCCCCATGGAGAGCATAGACATAAAGTACATGCATGGTCAATTTTAGAACATATCTGTCACTGTTCCTTTGTGATATACTGTTACCAATATAGTAGAAATACAGCAAATTATTGCAATTACTATTATGTTACAGCTATGACAGTTGAAATGAACACAAATTTTGAAAAGCATTTTATTCATCCATTTTGCCAAAAGCTTTTAAAAAACTTTTATTGTCAGCCTGTGACCTTGCATAACATGATTGACTCCCTGAGAAATAAAAGATGCACATTTTCCCTGTCATACTGCCGAGCCATTTCGACTCCTATTACTGTCAGGGGAAGGCAAGGACTTCTGGTGCCTTCTATACAATAGGTCCTACATGAAGTTCTTTGTAGTCCAAGTCGCGCAGTGTAGACCCAGGAAAAACCCCTTACCAGGTAAGGAATGTAAGGGATGTATGACTGCATCCCTCGGATTGATTTTCTGACTGTTTCTCTTTGCCGTATTCAACTTGCCATGAATGATGTCACTCATACCTAAACTGTGCTTTACTCCAGCTGGTAATATTTATAACTGTTCTGTGCAAGTTTACTTTCTTTTTAAACTAAAAGCTGGACTAGGCAGTATAATTCAGCTGCTTATCCTTTAATAAGTAGGGAGTACTGATGAATTTTTTTACTAAACACTTTACACACACGCAAAAAAAATGTCCCTCTCAGACTGAAATTCTAAAGAAGAAAACCGGGTTTCATATAAAGCTTTAAACATAAGCACACATGAAATTTAAAATGTAAGCTCATATTCCTCTGGTGAAAATAAAAAATTTTCAAGAGAAATCCCTTCCACAAAAATAGAGAAAGATAATTTTCTCAAAATGAAGTAAAATCCATGCAGCAGATACAATGGTGTTTGCAGACACTAGAAATTCTGGCCTGGAAAATACTGCACAAGGAGGGAAGTTAATACAACATTTTCCCCTGTATCACTCTCTGTATGTGCAAAATTCACACTAGAGAACTAGGGGGGAGGGTGTGGGGAGGCACACCTTTGTCATAAAGATTAATTTGTGGAATCATCCTCTCAGGGATTTGGTCACAGCTTTTCTGTTTCTCAATAAGTTTTTGCAGAGTCTTATTTTACATTTGTTTTGAGCATCAGTGCACCTGTTAAAATATTGCAGGGAAATAAGAAAAAAAAATATACATTGGACTGTTGTATTTCATTATCTATTGCGAGATCATTTAAAATAGAAATGAAGTGCCATTAAAAAATGGAGTGCAACCGAGTAATTTCCCAGCTTACTTTTTCCTGTTTCTTCTACTCATTGTCAGCCATGTATGTATAATATGCTATTTGGAAGCAAGAATAAAATGTATTTGAAAAAAATCCACATTAATTTTGTTTTCTTTTACAGAAGAACTTAATTTCACAGATTTCCAGCAACTCTGAAAGTGCTCGATCAGTACAAAACCAGGCAAAGTTACTTAATGATTTCGATTTCAGAGCACCTTAGATTAACTGAAGCCAGTATATAGGGAGGAAATCTACTTTTCATTAATGACTCTTTTTATCTTTTCTATTATAAAATGACTCTAATTGACAGCTTATATTTTCCAAACAGTCTGTATTATTAGATTAAAACTCCTGACGTTGTTCACATCTGGGTACATGAGCAAAAATAATTAAATTTAATAATAATGGAAAAAACACAGTAATCCATCATACTACTACTGTAGCATGAACAATGAAGTTCTGAGTGGGTGCCAAATTAAAAAATGAATCCATAAAAATATGCCAATTACTATAACCATAATAAAATTTCAGCTCCTGTTGAAATGAATATGAACCATAATCCCCTCTCTCAGTTTCATGGGGGTCTTCTGATTTCAAATTGCATCTAAACACATATTTAAGATCACTAACATTGCACATTAGCTTTAGAAATCACATATAACACTGTAGCCCTGACTGAAAAACATCTCCAGGACTCTTCAATTTAAATTTCTTCCATTCTCTGTGCTATTGCCTCATCCCAGCATTCAGTACAATTTGAAATACTTTTTCCAAACTCATCGTTCATATGTTGGCAGCTTTCTAAGGTAAGCACAGTGTGGTTCTCATTCTTCAGACACTACTTTTTGCATTCTCCTTATCTTTCCATACCAAATGTTGTCATTTGTCAGGCTTTAGAAACTTGTTTGAAGAGTAAATAGGGAGCTCTGAACATTCAGAATTTTTGTGTGTGCCCTGTGAAAGGTATTGTTCAACAAATAAACATCTCCCTTTTTCACAGTAAAAATGGATTGCTATTGTAACAACCCAGAAAGGCATTGTGTAAACGTTGTTTCAGCAGTGCAGATGCATGCATCAATGTCATGTTTGTTTCCCTTTTTCCATACACAAGAAGATAGCATGCCCTGGTAGACACACTTTGATTAAAGACTCAGTATGGTCAGTTCATGAGATCGCTGGTAATTCACGTGTGAAGGGACCTCAGGAGGTCTCCAGTGAAACCTTCTCCTTAAAGCAGGGTCAGCTATGGGGTCAGGCTAATTTGCTCAGGACTTTTTGCAGCTGGGTTTTGAAAACCTCCAAGAGTGGAGTCTCCATAAGCGCTCTGGGCAGCCCGCTGCACTGTTGTGCTTTCCTCATGGGCAAAAGGTTTTTCTTTGTCACCAGCCTAAATCTCTCTGATTTAATGTTATGTCTGCTGTCTCTCATCTTCTGACAACACACCACTGAGAAAAGTCTAGATCTGTTCATAATCTTGTAGTACTGGCAGGCTGCTGTTAGATCCCCTCAAAGCCATGCCTTCTCCAGGCTGAACAAACCCAGCTCCCTCAGCCTTTCCTCACAGGGCAAGTACTCCAGACACTTAGCTCTTGGTGTCCTCTACAAAACTTGCTCCAGCTTATCAGCATCTTTCCTGTGCTGGGCAACACAGAACTGGGAATAATCCTTTCCCTCAACTGGCTGGCCATGATCTTGTTAGTACAGCCCCAAATGCCGTTGTCTGTCCCTGCTGCCAGAGCACACTGTTGGCTCACACTCAGTTTGCTGCCTACCAGGACCCACAGGGCCTTTCACACAAAGCTGCTCCCCTGATGCTCAGCCCCAGCATGGATTGTTACAAGGAGATCTTCCTTCTCAGGTGCAGGATTTTGAATTTGTCCTCATTGAATGTCATGAGGTTCACTTAGACCCGTTGCCCCAACCCGTCTAGATCACTCTGAAATATTTAAATTGATGAAAGTGCCTTCCCTTGACTCCTTGTTCCAGGGCAGATGCCCTGCGCTTGCTTCTGGACTCCAGGTAGAACATGATGCATTAACCACAGCCATAACTAATCTTGTCCAGGCATCTAGACCGTAATGTCGCAACTTGGGTACAAGAAATCTGTGGAAGACTGTGTCAAAAGCAAAGCTTTGCTGGAGCTGAAGTAAATTAAATCCACTGATCTCTCCTTGCTCTCAAATCCAGCCATTTTACAAAAGAGGGGAATCAAGTTTACCTTTGGTAAATCCATGCTGACTCTTCACAATCATCTGATTATCCTTCATCTGCTCAGAAATGTGTGCCAAGCGGACACTCCATGATTTTCCCACCGGTAGTACTTTGTAATTTCCCAAAGTTTCCTTTGTTGCAGGAAGTTCACTGTCAACACAACCTCCAGTGAATACTCTTCCCCTGTCCACACTTAAGTAAGGATTGTACTCAGTTGTGCTAGTGTGAAGATCCTGAAGAGAACACCAATTCATTTTCTTAGGATAAACCTATCGTAGTGAATATTTCTTTAGTTTTACTTGGTTTTACTTCAACATATGCTAAAAACAGATATTTCTCAGGCATTGTAAGACTATGTCCTCATAATTTTCTACAGATTACAGATACTCTAGTTTACGTCTATAAGTAAGCCAAGCTGAAATAAAAATGTCCGTTTTCCCTTCACTGCATGAAAAACTCACTTTTCTGCAGTAACGTACCAGCCATGTGTATATGAGCAAGTTTCATTAATGTTCACATTATGGAGATCAGTTACAAATATCACTTTCTTTTTATTGTAGTTATGGACAATATAAATGAACTTTTTTCCTTTTTTTTTTTTTTAAAATTTATCAGCATTCCCATGATGCCTCAGTAAAACTTTCTATTAGATATTTATGTCTTTCACCTTTAAAAGAATGTCCTCTGGAAAAAGATTGTTTTTTTCAGCAGCATGAAAATTTGTAAGGTGCTTTTTAGTATATTACCTAAAAAACTCTAGAGTCTTGCTTAGGAAACACAATATAGTGTTTCCAGGTAGACAAAATAAATAGCTGTGTGAATAGAAGCCAAGTCATTGGGCTTCCACTGATCAACAGGCCTGAAAGACGTACTCATGAACTTTACAAGTGCGTCTGCAAGAACCTGCCTACAGCACTTGCAGAATGCATTAGAAACAGATTGTTCCCACAGATATGTCAGTGTTTATGAAAGTATTTGGTATCATTAAAGGTGTGTAGAAACACAGTTAGTAATTACAACATCTACGCATTGGAAATAAAAATAGAATTGTTCTGAGACTATTCTCTAAATTGGCAGATTGTGTTGGTACAGTCCCCCCATCACTGGAAGCCCAGTCGAGACCTGAGGCAATTTCTTTTCTCCCTGCTCCCCTGTTTCCTACTCTACAAACCAGCCCAGGATGAGTCAGGCTCAGATTGCGAAGGATAGCAGAACAGAACACTAAGGCGTCTCCTTGGTGTGCTGGGCCCTGACTTTCCCAGCCCTGTACTGCTCTCCCTATCACTTGGGAGACAGTTACCACCTGATGCACAACAGTTACCAGCCTGGTACATCCGGACTTTAGTCATGATAGCCTGGCACAGCTGCACTTGAGTCGAGGCCAACAGGGGGTTGATGGCAAACATCAGAAATCAACAAGTTCTGGGTCTGCACAACTGGCAGAAAATACTGGACTATTTCGACATCCAAGGTGGAGTAGAGTGTGAAAATACCTGGTGAAAGTCAATCACCTCTGACCCTATAAATAGTGATCCTAGAAAGAGACCTTTGAGCTCTCCTGGATCAGAGAAGGGTGGGTCCAGCATCTCCTCTGAGTCGGGACACCTCTCAGGTACAAACTGTGCAAAAGTCCAGGACAAAGTCAGGCTTCTCGAGACTCAGTAATTGTCTGTCGAGACTGTCAGAGCATTGTGAGTATTTTCTCTAAACTCGGGAACGGAATTTTAGCTATAGGCTGGTCTCTCTTTCACCCACCTCTCTAACACGAGTGTGTATGGGCTTATGTTTCACTGGATCCAAATAACTCTGTTCGTCGGTGCGTGTGTGTTCTGTGCTTGTGTCTATGCATACGCACATACATATATACACACATATACAGATAAAAAGGATATCCTGCAGTAAGTTAGTATGTAACTAAGTCACTATTTTGATTGTAACGTATTTGACTGAGTCACCTTATTAATTTTAAATTAGTTAGGGATTAAGTGCTGCTAAAAAAATCAACCTTTTGATCTACCCCTCACCATTAATAAGTCTTAGATTGCTGCCTAATCACAACCTCGTCGATATTTTCTCCTGTGACAAAGGACTATTTATATAAACACCAGGAGTTTTCTCCATTTTTTTCTTGAACCAAATCTCTTAGTGCTAAGAAAGGCAGGTAAAAGTCCTTCGTCATCATGTTGATCATATCAGAATATGATCTGTGTGGCAAAATGTTGCAACTCTGAAACATATGGATAGCATATTAAAGCATTTCATTATTCATTTATTTAGAATTATTAATCCTGCAAACCATTGTAGGTAGTTGTTTTTTCATAATTTATGTAACGTCTCAATATTTTCATGTAAGAGATATGAAAAAAAATCTTTTCATTCAAATGGCAAAATACCAAGTATCTTTCAGCTGTCTTTGATGACTATATTATTTTTTTATGGGAAATTGCATAGTATCTGACCCAGCTTACTGGTAGATGGATGTGCTCATCATTAACTCATGACTGAATTTACTTAGTTCATAATTGTGGGAGATTCTGCTTCCACCAATTTTTAGGTTCAGTTATACAAATTAATCACAGTAAAGGCAATGGAAAATAGTGAGCAAAATAGGATCTCTAAGTAAAGATGGAGGTTATCTCATATAATTTCAGTGATCTAAAACCAGTGACTCCCTCTACAGTCAATCATGTGACACGGATACTTCCTGAGGATGATTAACATTCCTCTCTTAGGAGGTTTTTCATACCACCAGTTCTCCATACAGGCAACAGGGAAAGCAAAACCACCCAGGTTAGCTGGAATGCACAGATCTTCAGATGTCTTGTGTGAGGGGGAGTTCATGTCACATAATCTTTGCAAGGTTGTCACAGGATATCTAGGATGGTAGTGGAGTGGCCAGAAGGAAAGGTGGTTTTCTGGACCTTATACTGTAGGTGGCACCATTTTTACACAGTAACAGAAGTCTGTGGTTTCTCGGTAAACATCTTTGTCAGCAGAAACCAAGATGCTTCCAGGCTGTGGGACTTGGCACGGAAAGCATGCTTAAGGTCAAATAAATTTTAGATGCTCAGGTCATCAGGGTATGATGAGACCCAGACAATGCAGCATCAATCATGATGCTGAAGACAAGAATCTGGGTCAAATTCAATTATCTGCTGTGGATAAAAGGGCTGCAAGCTCTGAGAAGATTGGAGAACATTTAATACCCTAGAGTTTCAGGATAAGCAGACACGTTTTCTGTCTGGTTTAAAAGGAATGGACAGATAAGAAATAAATCCCTATGGTACCTTGATACAGGCAATTTGCTGCAGAGCAAAAGCAATATGGAATCATAGCATGCTAACCAACAAATTCCAAAAACAGGAAAAAAATTATACATTTCCAATAAACATGAACAACGATGACCAAAAATTGCAGGTATAGGACAAAGAAAAACCTTCCTATTCCATAGTGAGTGCTCCAATTGTAAGATCAACCGCCATTAAGACAAGAAAAAATAAAATTATATCTTACTGGTACTAAATATTATCTATGACATCTTATTTTTTTTTCCCTGTGGTAATGCCTCAGGTACACTCTGTCCACAACTTTCAGAGTACATTTAAAGCAAATTTAGTCTCAGTTCTTACAAGAGCAAGGACCAAGGGACGCCAATTTTTTCATGGCGATACCAGAAATCTCGAAGTGCATGATATACAAAAGGCTGCATATCATCCCTACCTGCAGTCTGTAGTTAAGGAAGGCAAGCTGAAATCTTTTAATAAATAGTGCTGTTGCATTGCTGAAGTCTTGGGCAAGACATCAGGAGAAATAAACCCAACTATGTTGACCTAAGCCGGCTGAAGATTTCAAAGAGGAACTTCCTGTTAAAGAAATACATCATCCTTTATCCCCTTGCATTATCAGAAGCACTTTAGAAGTACTTTGGTCAACCTCCAGAATATGAGAAAATACTGGCAGCCCTTTTGAAATGACTCCTCAAGAACTGCAAGGCACAGGTCCCCTGATGTTTTTAGGTAGTTAGTTCCTCTAGCAATTGATGGGAACCAGGGACCTAAATAGAGGCCATAGTCCTAAATAGCTTTGTACATCTGAGCCACATGTACTTACACTCACCAAAGACAGTCAGCAAAGCTTTGTACTATTAAGAAGAATTACACTACTGCAGCTATGCAAATGGTTGCAGACAGTCCATCTGCTGTTGTGGTTTAGTGCAAATATGGTTCAAGACTTTTTAGCGACTTCAGATGTGAAAATATTACAAAAATTAAAATAATTATTAAAATACTACAAATTATGAAATTATTAAAATTATAATGAAGATATTAATTAATAAGAATATTAAGAACATTCAGTGGTTTACATGTTACTGCTGTTGACAGCTCTCAAGGAAGTTTGAGGTTAACAAATGTGATGCCCATCTACACGAAGGCCTGGAAGGAGGATCCAAAGAACTACAGGCCCGTCAGTCTGACCTTGGTGCCAGGGAAGGTTATGGAGCAGTTCTTGAGTGACATCATGTGGCACATACAGGACAACCAGGTGATCAGGCCCAGTCAGCATGGGTTTACAAAAGGCAGGTCCTGTTTGACCAACTTGATCTCCTTCTATGGCAATGGGATCCACTTAGTGGAAGAGGGAAAGGATGTGGGTGTTGTCTACTTGGAGTTTAGTAAAGCCTTTGATAATGATTCTCACAGCATCTTTCTAGAGAAACTGGCTGCTCATGGCTTGGGTGAGTGTACCCTTTGCTGGATAAAAAAACAGCTGGATGGCTGGGCCCAGAGAGTGGTGGTGAATGGAGTCAAATCCAGTTGGCAGCTGGTCACAAGTGGTGTCCCCCAGGGCTCAATATTAGGGCCTGTCCTCTTCAACATCTTTATCAATGATCTGGATGAGGGGATTGAGTGCATCATCATTAAGTTTGCAGATGACACCAAGTTACGTGGGAGTGTTGATCTGCTTGAAGGTAGGGAGGCTCTACAGAGGGATCTGGACATGCTGGATCAATGGGCCAAGGCTAGTGGGCTGAGGTTCAGTAAGGTCAAGTGCTGAGTTCTGCACTTGGGTCTCAATAACCCCCTGCACTGCTAGAGGCTTTGGGAAGAGTGGCTGGAAAGCTGTCTGGCAAAAAAGGGCCTGGGGATGTTGGTCAATACCCAGTTGAATAGGAGCCAGCAGTGTGCCCAGGTGGTCAAGGCGGCCAACAGCATCCTGGCTTGAATCAGAAATAGTGTGGCCACTATTAGAGTAGGGGTAGCAGGGAAGTGTGGCAGGAGCAGGGAAGTGATTGTCCCCCTGTACTTGGCACTGGTGAGGCTGCACCTTGAATGCTGTGTCCAGTTTTGGACCCCTTACCACAAGAACGACATAGAGGTGTTGGAGCATGTCCAGAGAAGGGCAACTAAGCACTCTTATGATGAGCGGCTGAGGGAATTGTGGTTGTTTAGTCTGGAGAAAAGGAGGTTGTGGGGAGACCATATCGCTCTCTACAACTACCTGAGAGTAAGTTGTAGTGAGGTGGATGCTGGTCTCTTCTCCCACATAACAAGAAATAGGACAAGTGGAAATGGCCTCAAGTAGCGCCAGGGGAGGTTTAGATTGGACATTAGGAAAAACTTCTTCACCAAAAGAGTGGTAAAGCATTGGAACAGGCTGCCCAGGGAAGTGGTAGAGTCCCCATCCTTGGAGGTATTTAAAGGACATGTAGATGTGGCACCTAGGGACATGGTTTAACAGTGATTTGGCAGTGCTGGGTTAATGGTTGGACTCGATGATCTTAAAGGTCTTTTCCAACCTAAATAATTCTATGATTCTATGATTCTATATTAGTCCTGGACTACACTTTTGCTAGCTCAGTCTTCCTCAAATCTGCATGAATTATTTCCACTAATTATAAAATATTGACAGCTTACTGAAAACAGTATTAGGTAATATATATATAGAAAGAGAATAAATCTGAAAACACTGTAAAGTCATAGAGAAATAAGGATCTATAAAAAAACTTCAGTTATTCAGGGTTAGACTTTATAATAAAATGTAGGTTGTCATATTTAAGGCTCTTCTGAAGTAAGGTTCAATGAAATTAATTCTATTTAATTGTTCAGGCTAGCAAAATTTCTTCTCATACCTGTTTTACACTTCAAACTGAGTGTATCATTGAATCAGAATAATCATCGCAGCATTACCACAGTCAAAGCAAAATCTAGTTAATTGATGTGCTTAGGAGTCATTGCAAAGAAAAGCTTCCAGTTGTTTTAAGTCCTTCCTTTCATTTTAAAAAGCATAAAACCAACTTCATCTTTGCCAAGAAAACGATAAAAATGTAACCACGTACAGTCAACCCTGTCCAACTCTGCTGAAAGCATTGAGTAATTCTCCAACCTGTGAACTTTCTTGTAGATATTCATGGGCTACTCTGCAGCAGCAGAAGGAAACACAACTCACATTACCCACTTTACAGTAGCTCTATGGGAATTGCACTGCCTGACCGATGTAGAACTGAGAAAGTATGAGGCTTAAGTTTGAACAGAAGACAAAATAGTAACTCTTTATTCTTGTGAAACCACTATTCAATTGTGACAAAAAGTCAGAATGCTGTTTTCATATCGTAGTCAAAACAGAATAGTGCCCTGGTATCATACTTCAATAGTGTTTCCATGCTTCTCTGACCTGGATCAAATAGGACTGCCAAGAGCAGAACTACCGTTATCACTTTCTGGAGCAAATGATCTGAAGTTTCCATAAGTTATTTCAGTTTTAAAAGATCTGATAAAAAAAAAAACCACAAAGCCATGCAGTTCCCTTTCTTATAAACATTATTGTCACCAGGGGTATCTGCAGCAAATTGGGAAGGTGGGGATGGGTAAAGAAGCTTTTTTGTCTTTCTCACTATGCTCTTCTCATGTTTATTTAATTGTTATGGCATTACTTTGACAGTCACTATCAAAGACTTGTAACCTGCAAGAATCAAGTTTGGTCCAGAAAGCAGTAATTGATTCAGATAAGTAATTTTGGAAGTAATCATCAAAAAAATTCAGTTGTCAGTGCAATGGCACAGGAATGATCTCAATGATGAAAAAAAACAAAAAATGCTGATTGTCACAAAACCATTTAAAAACCATTGAGGCCTGAGGGAATGAGAGAAATTGGGAATTGCATGTTCTCAGACTACGGAAGTTTGACGATAAGCAAGACCTGCCTGAATCAGCAAAAAATGCATTGAGAATTTCAGTGCTACAATGAGTTGCTTTTTTCCCTTAAATTTCTGTAAATTTGCTTTGGATGAAGTGATACTGAAGCTATCTTTTTTTCCTTCTGGACACAAGCTTCTGGACGCAACTCAACTCAAGAACAGCCAGATCTGACAGGTCAAATGGAATGAAACTTGACCTATTCATGGGATGTCATGTTGCTATTCTTTAACTAATACATCTCTCTTTTCTTCTCTCTTCTGTTCACTCTCTCCGCATCAGATGTCCTTTCTTTCCATCAAATACCTCTGCTCTCACAATCCTTCCTTTCTAGAATGAATAGATGAATCTCCTAAGCACAAATAAGGCTTATTTGCCAGCATGTGAATTATTGGTTTTCAAGTTTTCTATAAACTCTGTTAGTAGCTCCAAAGAAAAGGCACTAAAAATGATCTCATTACAGTTACTGATGAGCTAAGGAATTTGGGTACGGGTTTAAGATCACCTCTTTGACTGCACCAGTCACTTCCACTGTAGGGACTCAAAGATTAAACTAATTAGTTGTCTATGAAAATTTTTAATGTATCCCTGAGTCATTACTTCTCAAGAATTTCCCACCCTGACATTACAGACAGCTTGCATGCCTTGTTCTGAAATATGCTGCCTGGCTGATCCAGAGCCTAACATCACTGTTCCACAACCCATATGCTCATTTCTTCAGCAGCAGGAACAAATAAACATTTCTTTCTGCCTTCAGAACTAGGTCTAGAGACTTGTTATGGATATTTTTGTGTAAAGATTTGCTTATCTAAGGTGATTCAATGACAAGAGCTTCTGTTCAGTGGGAAACAATCCCAGCTGAGCTTCATTCCTTCATTGTAGCTTTACTAATGCTGTAAAGCAGCAGGGTTCCACATTTACTTTCTGTAGCTGTTCAGGGTTTTATCTTTAACTTTAAAAAACATAAACAACTTCTTGTCTTATCTATTTGCAAATTCTCATGGGATTATTTCTTTGCGGCATATATATATATATGTATATTTAAATTAAGCTTTTTCAGTCAGAAAGTTTATTTTATATACTTTTTTTCTCCAAAATGCTGTAACTTGCCAATTCTGACTGTACATTCAGATTTTTTTTTTTTTCTCTTTATCCTTTGTACATCTTTTAAAACTGTAACTGTGGTTGTCTTGCAGTCCTGTATTCTTAATTATATGTTTAGTTAGACATTTAACTCAATGTTCTTTTAAGACGAATGAGTTGTGTTGACACAGCACTGCTATTTAGCAAGCATTTATATTTTTCCTCATGAAAGTAGAACTTAGTATCTAGAGCTCTCCATCTACAAATAGTTAAACAAATGTTAACTAATTAATCCATACAATATTCTGCAAAGAAGGTAAGTAACATTGTCTCAACTCCAATTTCAAATTCAAACTCTGTAGCTGATCTGTCTAAACCAAGGAATTCGTATAATGTAGGCGTAAGTGGACATCTCTGTTGTGCTCTGATTATTAGATCACTTGCAATTACAACGGCTGTACTTATCTTTCATTATATGTCTTTTCCAAGGTTTTAAAACAAGACTTTCTTTGTCTTTTAACAAATATTTAGTTAGATGTAAGGTAAAATTATGAAATCTAATAAAATTTAGAATTATTAACACAAAATTAAAATAAACTCTTGTAATAAAATATACTCAAATATTATTACTTTTAAGGCAAATTTCTTGGATTTTTAACAATAACTAATAATATATTTCCCCAAACATGGTTTCTGCTTTCATAAATCCCTAATTTAGATTCTTGAGGAAGACAGTGGTTAACTCAGTAAGAACAGCTGAATGTGGTGTGCAGCCTGTCGCACTACGTCTGCCCTGAGTCAAGGTCTTGCTTAAAGGATCGGGAATCTTATGCAGTAGCGCACAACAAAACTTTTTTCAGAAAGATTGGCATTCATGAATTTTCAAGAAACTGCTTGACAAGACACCTATCTAACAGCTGTGAGAAAGAAAGGAAGGATTACAGATGGGGGATGTTTCCCCCCGCCTCGCCTCCCTCCTGCTCCTCCCAGCTCTTCACTACACTGGTAAATATTTCGGGATTAAACACTGCTTCTTTAATACCATTTTGACTGGTTTCTGAAGTTCTAATATTTTTGTTAGGGAAAGGTACAGTGGCATGTTTGGGTTGGTAACCCCCTGCCTGTTCAGACAAAACTGTATCCTCTGCTGAGAGTGCTACAGGAGGTGGAACTCTGCATGTCACTTAAAATTGTCTTAGAGAGGAGTAAATACTAAGGTTTAAAATGTACATCTTGCTCATGATACCTACTTTACACAGAAAAATGGAGTCTCTGATAGTAGCAAAGCACAAACATTAGCTTTTTCTGACTATTTTCATCAGATAGTATCTACAACAGCTGAGGCCCTCTTTGAAAAACAAACGGCTTTGGACATATGGCATTAAGTGACTTTTGGCAAACCTATAGAGGAAGGCATATGGCATATGATAACCTTGAAGGAAGAAATGTCTCCTTGTATCCCAAAAAATGATATGACAAACTGATCTCTGAGCCTATTTCTTATCAGAAACTTGAAAAATTGCATTGCTTACCTAGTACAAATTTAAAGGTTTTTTCATGGTTTTTTTCCTACCCAACTGTGATTGCTAATTATGTCTAACTGGCAAACTGAGGTTTGGGGGTTTTTTTGGTTGGTTTTTTTTTTTTTTAGTGAGCCTAATATGTGGGCATGCAAATAGGAGGAACCACCTCGTCACTCACAGCTATTACCTTGTTTTATATTTTCCTGTCAGATGAGGGTATTAGAGCATCTCACACACCTTAAGTAAGCATGTTACATGTAACAAGGCACACTAAAATTGTATGTGTCCAAGGGGATGTCATATGAAAAGTATAAACAGTAATCTTTTTGGTTTTAGGTAAATGCAGAAATGCCATCAGCATCCAAACACTGAAAAAAAGAAAGAAAATGCTGTCTGTCTCCTAGACTGTGTAAATATTATTCTAACAGCATTTTCTGGCTTTTTTTCTTTTCTATTTTCAGTGGTAATTGTATATAAAGATAGGTCATTCCTATGCATAGATTTCTGAACTGAAATCATTACATATGACACAACATCATTAATCAGGATTATAATTTTAGCAATAGTGGACTAGGTGTATGCAGACTGGTTTACCATGAAGATTTTATGCTACACAGTCTTGCTGCAAATGCGATAATAAATTAGTTACCAAAGCTGTAAATAAATCTTTTTTCCTAATCTTCTACCAATTTTTTTTTCTCTCAGACAGATTTTCCAAGGCAAGGACATCAGTTTGATGTGTAGTCATAAAATAAAAATTGTGTTATTAACAGTTTCAAGCCATACGTAGTAAGGCTATTAATTTTATGATGGAATATCCATTTTTCATTATCGACAGACCTCAAATAAAAATCGAATCTTATTTTCCCTAAAATCAAAATAAATTAAGGAGATATTCTTGGGTTACTCAAGTTTAAAGATGGGTTTTGATGGATCAGGGATGAATATTCGATATCCTGCTGTTCGTAAACCTAAAAATATCCAGAAATCAGTCTCTGTATTTCCTTAATCTGCATCAGAATAATTTCATAATCTGTCTCAGAATGACATTGGAAGTGTTTTTATAGACCAGAATGACTATTTGCATGGCCAGAATAGCTAATTATCAGGTAAGAATATAAAATTTCTATCTCAATTTTGTAATCAATACCATTCCTGATTTAAGTCTTTGTGGAATTACAGCTGAGAGCATTTTTTTTTCTTTTTTTGGAAGAGGTTGGACTCTGTTCAACATCCTGAAGAGCAGTTCCTTCCTTGATGCAGCACTTCCAAATGTCATAACTGTGCCCACCAGTAACTCCAGCCAACTGACGTACAATGAAGACCACAGAGTAGAATTTTCTGCAGCCCATGGGACTTTGTGAAGTTCCGTCTGAAGCTGGACATAAGAAACCTGATAGCACCTGCACTGATAACTATTTGGGAAATTTCAGTTGCTTTCACAGTGAATTTGTCTCTTATAATCAAGGCTAACTAAAATTAGTCATTGTGCTTGTTTTGACTGGGGAAGAGTTAATTTTTTTCAAGGTAGCTAGTATGAGACTGTGTTTTGGGTTTGTGCTGACAACAGTTTTGATAATACAGAGATGCTTTTGTTATTGCTGAGCAGTGCTCGTACAGAGTCAAGGCCTTTTCTGCTCCGCACACCAACCCACCAGTGAGTAGGCTGGGGGTGCACAAGATGTTGGGAGAAGACACAGCTGGGGCTGCTGACCCCGACTGACCAAAGAGATATTCCATACCATATGACGTCATGCTCAGCCATAATATTAGGGGAAAGGTTGGCCGGGGTGGGCGTGGGGGGGGAGGGCACTGCTTGGGGATTGGCTGGGGCATCAGTTGGCTAGTAGTGAGCAATTGTTCTCATTTCCATAACTTGCCTTTCTTGCATTTTGTTTCTCTGTCTTTGTTATTTTACTTTTAATTAGAATTAATTATTATTATTTTATTTTATTTAAATTATTAAATTGATGTTCTTATCGCAATCAATGTGTTTTCTCACTTTTACACTTTCAATTCTCTCTCCCCAACCCCCTGGGAAGTGGAGTGAGAGAGTGGCTGTTTAGTACTTAGTTGCTGGCTGCGGTTAAACCCTGACAGTCATATATTCTTTTCTTTCAATCAGTATATAAAAAGGGAAACCTCCAGAACCCAAATCATTTAACCTAAGAATTTTTTTGTAAGGTAGATGCAGCAGCCAAACTTTAAAAAATTGAAAATTAGGGCCAGACACTCAGCTTCTGGATGGATAAAACTATGTCAATTGAATCTTTTAAAGTATTATATAATCATCAAAGAATGACTTCTAATAGCTTCAAAGGCTAAGTCTGCCTTTGACCTTCAGGGCTAATATAACAAATCTGATCGCGTGTCCATAGAGACAACAAGAGCCATACACGTGCCTTTAGTGGGCTCTTGGTTTGGGGCTATGCTATGGTCATTGTAAGCTGGTGAGAAAATGATGAACACCCTCAGACTCTAGGGATGCTAATGAGGGCCAAAGGTCATCATTATCTTTCAGGTCAGAGCTGCATAGACTGAAGGACATGAAAGCCTTTCTTCTCAAAGACTTTCCTAGTTGATACGCTGTGCATTTCCATGGTCTCTCTACATCACTAGGAAACGTGTCTTAAATTTAAATAGAAACCAAATTTTAATGTAGACATCTAACTGACCACATTCTTGTGCATATAATCTAGGACATAACATAAAAAGTCATCAGATTGTTTTGAACCTATTTGGGATATTTAATGACAACTTCAAGCTGTAGAACACGTACTGGTATTCTTGCGATGAACATCTTATGAATGGATTTAATGAAAATTAAAATGAAACAATCATAAGTTCAGATTTATTTTCATTAGATTAATATAATTTTCAATTATTCATTAAATGTAATTAAAAAAAATAAACCATACTCTTCAAGCTCCAACTGTATTTTGCTACCCTGATGATTTTATAATTACAAATGAAAATTATTCTAACAGGAAGGAAATTGTTTGCAGAAAGGTGTTAAAATTGATTTTTGTTCGAGAAGAACACCAAATACATTTTAATAAAGCAGTCAGACTGGGATTGGACAAAAGATCTGTAACAAGCACATTTAAAGATTAGTTTGCATCCTCCAAATATAAACTTCTTGTGTTGATTTTAATTATGAACTGACATCATTAAAATGAAATGACCTTACATGCTCTTGATTCAGATCACGCACACTTTATATGAAATTTCATATTACTGCTAATGCATTGCAAATAATTACCTTATTCAACTGCTCAGAGGTTAAACAGACTTTTTTATACTTCATAAAGAAAAATAAACACCATCATGTAGACCCAAGTTTTTACAGTAGAAATTATCTTCTGCTTTCTCTTCCCAATTCTCCCTACAAGCTCATGCCTTTTTAATGGAAATTACTTGCAGATCTTATGTGGAGAAGAAATTTATATAAATATAATTTGTATATTAAACCGTTTCTCTTTTTCCGTTCTGTTGCAAATCTACCTACCAGATTACCTACCCACCCGTATCTATCATGGATCACACTCTAGTTCATGTACACTTATAGCTGTTGCTCCTGACTGTCAGTTGCAGCTGAAAAAGCTGCACCAGCAAAAGCTGGGAGCACACAGAGCACCCAGAAAGACCAACGAGCAAAAGATGCCTCCATCTTTGAACTCTCCAGATCCTGAGATGCTTTTTTTCAGACTATTCCCAAGGTGACCTGGCAAGAGACTGAATTGTGCTGCTGGACAGCCATAGCAGAGGATGGCTGCACAGCAGTGCTGGCAGTATATGCTATGTCTCCTCTGCCCCACAGCACTGGGATTGGGGGTCAGCACTGCTGCTCCATCACTTTACTTCTGCATTCCTGACACCTCCCTGTGTGTGCACACCTCCATCACAGCAAGCTGCAGAGCTTCACGGAGTTGCCCTGACAGGGAGGAGAAGACTGGCCAGCTCATTTGTTCTTCTGACAGTGTTGTTAACACTCTGTTTATTTATATTTTTTCATAGTGTGCCCAGAATTACAGAAACAGTGTATGTTAACTTCCTAATTATGTAACATTGAATATTAATTGATACAGTAAACTATCCATAGTGCCTTCAATGCCCCGGGCCTTAGCAAGGGTGACATCTGCTAATACACACAGGAGCACTATATCTGCAGCCTGGTATGTCAAATTCTGATAAGGTCTCATTTTAAAAACTGATTTCTCTGTATAAGGCTGTGAATGGGCTGTTACGAAGGGAGGACAGAGACCTTTTAAGTTAACAGATTTGGAAGCAGCAAGGCAACTCACGTAATTTTCCATTGGCTCAAGTTAAAACCATATTTTTTATGAGATTTCTCAATAAAGCTTTTAAATATGCATACTTTATAAAATGAAATAATCACTGAATGAATCACATGAAATGATTTGTAACTGTTTTGAAATAAAATGATCCCCCAGTTGGTTTATGCTTGTTGTTTGCCCTTTCTCTGCAGTCATTCTACAGTAACTCACTTAAAATCCAGAAAGAAGAATTGACTCTTAGTGTGAATTTCTTTGTTTTTAAATATATTTACAGCTATCAGAACTGGTGTTTTGTGCAAATTACATTTATTTCTTTCTTAAATAACTTTAGCAGAGAAATAACATTCACCGCCTGATAAAACATTTGACATTTTGAAAGGTAGGAGCTCTGTTCTGTCATAAATAACACCCTTAAGGTCAGGATAAAACTATTCAAATAAAGACAAAGCAAAAGGGTTGGACAAAAAAAAAAAAAAATCACCTCAATTCAAGGTGAAATAAAAAACGGTTGACTGGAAAAATCTTTCCAATGCTTGTGTTAGCAATAGCGTCTTCCGGAGGAGATTTGTCTGTGCTGGTGGGGATCAAATCACCTGTTAGGTTTCTGAAGGGACACATCAATCAGATTTGACACACTGCTGATTGCTCCATTAAATCACCACTGCGGTCCTGATTTGTCTCATCTCACCTAAACATTCTTTTGGAGGAGGCTTTAGATGGCAAACTCTTTTTCAAATTTTCTGATTGAAGGCTTTTCAAATAAATATGTGATTTTGATTGAACTAGTCTAATGGATAATAAAGCTCTATCTTAATAACAAGGTATTTTAGAACATACACTTTTGTCTTATTAAGTATATTGAACCAGCACATGCACTTGACCTCTTCCTCTTCCTCTTCCTCTTCCTCTTCCTCTTCCTCTTCCTCTTCCTCTTCCTCTTCCTCTTCCTCTTCCTCTTCCTCTTCCTCTTCCTCTTCCTCTTCCTCTTCCTCTTCCTCTTCCTCTTCCTCTTCCTCTTCCTCTTCCTCTTCCTCTTCCTTTTCCTTTTCCTTTTCCTTTTCCTTTTCCCTTTTCCTTGTTTTTATTTTCCTCTTTTTAGTTTTGTTCCTCTTTTCTTTTTCTGCTTATTTTTCTTTGCTTTCTTTTTCCCTCTCTCCTTCCCCTTTTCTCTTCCCCTTTCCCTTCTCCATCTCACCTCTGCTTTCTCTTTTTTTTTTTTCCCTCCATGAAAAGCTACACAGAGTATTTGAAAAATCAAAGTTCTTATGTTAAAGTTCTCTACTAATGTTTAAGTCAAATAAAAAGAAGGAAAAAATCAAACAACTCTGGAAAACAATAAAGGTTTTAGAATGCATCATTTTCCTCTGTCAAAGTAGCTCTGAGACATGTATCATATGACTCCATTATATTCCTGGATTTTCTATCAGTATTTTGTATGTGCACTCGTAGCTTTGGATGTATGAATATTTAAACAATCTAAATAAATGAATACATTCAATTATCACTACTTTAAATATTTCTTCCTTGGTTTTGCATATAGGGATATTGTAGTCTCAAATCCATATTTGAACAGATTATACTCATACTTCATGTGACACTGGGAAGATGGCTTAGAGGAGGCATAACTTTGTCACACAGTAGATGTAAATTTGAGAGCAAAGCTGTGACCCAGCAACTTCCTGAGTTCAAGTTCTTTGGAAAAAGACCTTCTGGTGATATTTCAGCATGGCTGCTTCCTCTTAAGCTAGCATAAAGAAATATCAGGGCACATAACATCCCTGGATGCCTACAGTCAGCCTACATAATCTCTATTTCAATTTCCCCAGAAGACATTTTACTTAAAATCCCAGTCTCAGTTAACAACCACTATTATTTCTCCTTGCCTTGATTCACTTTGAGTGAATTTAATGAAAATCAATGGACAATTGATAAATAAAGAAAAAGTTTTGGAAGCCCTATAAGCATTTACTCAAGTGTATTTTTAATCAATGGCATTTCTGAGGGGCTATCCTTACATCCACCATGAGTAAACAGTTCCTGATGAATCGGGAGCCAGTGCACTCAGTTGTTATGGATATTGGGAGCACTGACAGAGGGCTGATTCAAGGTGTGAGTAAAGAGGTAATTACACAGCAAAGCAGCCTGTCCTCAGCAGTTTCCCTGCTTTTGCTCAACAAAAAAGGGACTGGCACCGTGGGTTTCTTACCTGCATAGCTCTCTTCACTACAAAGTGACATCACGTGTATTCCCAGAAGGGATGTGCACAGGGAGGACGTAGGAACCATGTGTGCTCCGAATAAGGGAAGTAAATTCAGCTTTCTCCTCAGCATCTTTCCACCTGTCTGTCACAGCAGGAGGCCTGCAACAGGCTTTCTGTTATGCTTGATGGTATAATAATTCTCAGTAGCCAGCTGTGCTGGAGGCTGTGCCCAAGTCCAGCCTGACTGGTTTGCTCTCTGTCGTAGTTTGAGCTCACTCAGCCGGCAACAAAGCACCATGCAGCTGTTTCTCACTCCTACCCTCCTCTGGTGGGATGGAGAGGAGAAAATACAACAAAGGGCTTGAGGGTCAAGACAAAGGACAAGGAGGGCTCACTCACCAGTTACAGTGAGCTCTAAGACTCAACTTGGGAAAACAAAACCAATTTAATTTAAACAAAACCACCACCAATTCACCAACTGAATCAGAGTAAGACGTTATCTTTCTCCCAACCACTCCCTTGTTCCCTGGCCCAGCTCTGCTGTCTCCTTCCCCCAGTGGTACAAAGAGGCAGGGAATGGGGGTTGTGGTCAGTTCTAGTCTGTTCCGTGTTGTTCCTGGCACTTTTCCTTCCTTGGGGGAAAAACTCCTCATACTTCCTCCCACAGGACACAGTCCTCCATGAACTTCCCCAACTAGCGTGGATTCCTTCTGAGGGCTGAGGTTCTCCCAGCAATAGATCACTCCATCCCAGGCCTCCCTCAAAGTCATGTCCTTTCTCAAGAGTAGTCCCCTGCTCCAGTGTGGATTCCTCCATGGGCTGCAGATGGGTCTTTTCTCCACCACTGATCTCCAAAAGCTGCAAGAGCTCAGCCTACCTTCTTACCATGGGCCAATGGGGAATGGCTGCTTTAATGTGCCTCCCCAGCTCCTCCCTCACTGGCCTAGGTGTCCATATTATTGTTCTTTTCCTGTCCCACTCTCCAAAACAAAGGAGATCCCAAAACAAAGGAAGTTGCCCAACAGTTTTCCCATCTTAAGTATGTTTATCACAGAGGCGGTGATTGGCTCAGCCTTGGCCAGAGATAGGTCTGACTTGGGGCTGGGGGAACTTCTCAAAGCTTCTTACAGGAGCCACGACAGTAGCCCCTTCTCCCAAAACCCTATCAGACACAAATCCAGTGCATTCCACTCCTTGCATCTGTGAATCACGTTTATAAGAATTATCATTAAAATCTACATTAATCACACAATCTTCACAAACTTCACTCACATCAACAAAAAAGACTTCCCCATACCAAAATCAAAATAACACCATCATAATACCAAATGAATGTAGACAATTTACACATAATCCATCCCTCATCTCTCCACCACAATTACAACAAAAGTTCTAATGATTATTTCACTAATATTTTCATGTCTGGTCCATGTTTTGCACATTACCTCTCCCAGTTACAATCCTTATCTCGAATTCCTTCTGCCCCACATTGGGCACTAAAAATGGCTATCGTGGTTTAGGTACAGCCAGCAACAAAGCACCATGCAGTTGCTCACTCACTCCTCCATATCCTGGTGGAATGGGAAGGAGGGCTGAGATAAGGAGAGTGTTACAGGTTAGGACTGGGCCGGCCACTAGACAAATGACAGATGCTCTCTATTACCTCTATTACCCTCCTCTCTCCCCAAAGAAGAAGAGAAAAGGAATAAGGGAGAGATGCTTACAGATCAGAAAAAGTAAACTAAATTGGTTTAATGAGAATAATAATAACAAAATGAAATACATACAAATATATACAATACCAATACAGAACCCAACAACCCTGATGGCAAAAATGTCATAGTCACCACCGATGCTGCAGGGCAGGCACTGGGGAAGGCCCAGACCGGGCTTAGCAGCAGATGGGAACCGGCTGCAGGAGCTGGATTCTGGACCTGGATTCAGGAATGCACAAATTGGGATCTAAGGCAGAATGGACAGAGTCCTCCTCAGACACTGGCCACTGAAGAAGAGAGCAAGAGAGAGCTTGACCCATACGATCCCTCAGCTTTATACCAAACATGACATCTATGGGATGGAATACCTTGTTGGTCAGTTTAAGGTCACCTGTCCTGTCCGCTCCTCCCCGCAGGTGCAGCCTCTCACTTACTGCACCCCCATCGTGGTACACAGGATTGAGTAGTGACCTTGGACTCCATAGGAGCAAGTAGAAGCAAGAGCCTTTCTGCACACCAATCCCTGGCAGTAACTATAGACATCAAGTGCTGTCACTTCTAGAAGCAGTCTGCAAAAATGTGCCATTAACTTCAGACAGTGCAGTCACTTAGCAGAGAGTGAGCTGGAAAGTAAAATCACTGAACAGAATTAGTTCTGTTCTAACTCAAACCAGGACATGGGAGTTTAATAGAACAACATTAAGAGACAAGAAACAACAGTAATAACAATAATACAAATGAAATAATATATAAAATGAGAGATGTACAATGCAACTGCTCACCACCCAGAACCCACCACCCAGCCCATCCTACATGCCCTTCCCCTGGCCAACTACCCCCTCATATACTGAGTATGAGGTCAGAATATCTCCTTGGCTAGTTCAGTTTGGCTATGCTGGCTGTGCCCCCCTCCCAGCTTATTGTGAAATTTAACCCCATCCTATTCAAACCCAGGACACTCTAAATAATCTGTGTACTGATCTTGGTGAGCCTGGCCTTGAACCCAATTTATTTTTGCAGCATACAGTCTGTCAATCCCCAGATGTACAGCCTACAAGGCAAAGCCGGTCAGAGGGTCCCTGAGACATCCATCCTGTACCCACCATGTGAGAAATGATTGAGCCAATACTGGGGTGTAAATTAGGAAGGCTGTATAAACAGAAGGTAAAGACAGGTGTCTCAATAGAATAACTAATGTATGTAGCAACAAAGGATGTCTTTTTCCCCAGGAGGCTTACATTTCAACAAATACATCCCTTTGCACAAAGGTAATCATCACTGCAACTCACTCTAGTAGAATAGATATCCACCATGATGGTTATCTCCCCTTGCAAATGGCTTATGGAATGAAATAGTAAGCTGAAAATGATGCAGGTTGTTACCAGCAATGACACCACAGCTGCCATCTACCTGCCTTCAGCTGAGACGCTGTTTCAGCACATTCTTACCAGCGTTGGGTTGGCCATATTTGGGGAAGACTGCTCTGGTTTTGGAGTCCTGTGAATACTTATTTCAGGCATGGATCTCAACACCTGAACCACATTTTTACTTCACCAGATGATATGTAGATTAGTTGTTGAATCCATACCTGGTATATTGAAGAAATTATTAAATGTTTGTACAAAGGTCAGCATTGAAGTCTTTCTTCTCAGCTTGAAAAATCAGAGAAAACACAGCAGAGCAGTCACAGCTTAAAGACTGATATCAGTGAGAGAAGAAAAGAATACATATTGTTGTATCTGCTAAAAATCAGTATAAGTGTTATATTGGATCCCTGTATAAAAAGACAAAGTATATAGAAAGCTACTAAATGCCCAACAGCTTTTGTGTCAGACTTAATACAATTTTAAACAGTATGAACTCTGCTTCCTGCATGCTTTACAAATATGCTTATAAGAAATCAGCTCTTTACGAAATTGTCTGAGCACTGTTGAAGCCTAAATACTGGATTTTAGATAGAATAGCCTTGAGGCTTTATTCAATATGATGCATCTGAGAGTGCCCAAAAGGCAGAACTCTAGCATTTGCTTCATCAAAGATCTAGCCTGAGGTGAGGAAACAAAGAGAGAGTTACATGTGGTGTTACATCAGTATTTCTCCCTCCTCATGCAAGGCAATGCTTCGTTGCTCTTAGTGCAGTTTTCTTGTCATGAGCTCCATCCGTGTTCTCGTTAGGAAAAACCCCCACATCTGTAACTATAAGCAGAATATCTACGCATAGCCTTGTGCTATTTTTGTTCAAACCATCATGAGTGAGTATGTTCAAGAATCTGGTTTAAAAAAACAAGTCCCTGAACATTAAAAGGAGCGTGTAAAAGCAGTACTATTGAAAAGACAGTTAAGTATTTGCACCAGAAATTTAGATTAAGTTAGATATAGAAGCACTGGTAGATATTTCATCTACTTCTGATATAAATCACTGAGAAATGGATGGGTGGTGTTACATTATCCTTGTAAAATATGGATTCTTAAAACTGTATTATAAAGATGTGTATGTTTGTGCACTTCCACTGCTTTTATCTTCAGATCTCATAGTTAGAAAACATGTTTACATTTTAAAGTATCTGATTTTTACTTGACCTTTTTTGGTATTCACTTCGATGTCGACACTTTTACTATGTCTTTTGAATTATACATACTCCAAGGAATTAAGTCATCACTTTGGCATTTTAAATGTTTAAACAACATGTGAAATAACTCCTTGAAGAAACAGTAGCCGTGTTTCAATTTGACTTTGCAGCTGTAGCTGCCAGTGTGTATCAGTCCCATTAAGAGTACAAAATGTGTGCAAGTTTGACTTGAAGTCCAAATGTACAAAAATATTTTGTTTGAAACTTAATCAAATGGAAAAAAAATTAATTCAATGCTCTAAGTATTAGATATTACAAAATACACAGAGAGAAGAGTTTTTAACACTGTAAATTGGAAATTTGCATTATGATACATGGGAATGTTACACCTTTCATCTTCTAAAGGGCAGCACTTTATTATGATTTTTTATTTTCAGCCTTCATGACTTAGACACACAATATAATAATGATACTCTATTCATACATAGAATACGCTGTATTCTACCTCCTGTTAAAGAGCTATAATTATCTGGAAGCATCAAATCTTAATACTATGCTATTTAAGAAACCTATGTAGACCAGACTGATTTGTCTGGTATGTCATGCAGACGTATTCCTATTTACTTTAACTTTGTGTTTCCAAACTCCCTTACGCCCCTACATAATCCCACAACATCTAGACAACTCACAACTCCTAGACGTTCCCTTTTTTCAACATTACCCACTTCCCACCTCCATCAATTCTCAGCTCAGCTTTCCACTGAGTCCCAGTTCACTCTCCATATCCCTGTACCTGTTGCTCTCTCTGTCCCTCTATAACACACATTTATCCCACTGCTGATCATCACAAAAGTCAGGTGAGTTTATGAGACCTCAGTAAAATTTGGTGGAATATGGCTAGGCGATTCAATTTATCAAAAGGAAGACAAATGGGTGGGCAGATGTGAAAGGAGACAGACAAATGGGCAGTGTAATTACAGAAGCCATGTATGTTTGGGAAACGAGGCTAAAAGGCTCATATTTTTAATGACTACAGAAAGTGGATTTTAAAGGCATATAAATGCTATCTCAGTGTAACACATTTCCTATTACTTTTACTGAAAGATTTGCAGTTCAAGAAATAAAACAAACAAGCACACAAACAAACCTACAAAAATAAATGATAAGAGATAAATACTCTTTTAAAGAGATTCTGATTCTCCTTAGGATCATCAGCACTGGTCTAGTGGTGGGTCTTCTTCGGGCTTGTGGTGGGTTGACCTTGGCTGGACACCAGGTGCCCACCAAGCTGCTCTACCACTCCCCTTCCTCAGATGGACAGGGGGAGAAAAACACAAATTAAAACTTGTGGGTCAAGATAAGGACAGGAAGTCACTCACCAATTACCTTTACAGGCAAAGAGACTTGACTTGGGGACATTAATTTAATTTTTTTCCAATCAAAAGTCAGAATATGCCGTCAGTGCTGGAATCTGATGGAGTCTTTGGTGAAACTTCAGAAAAGTTGTTAGGGAGAATTCAAAAGCTATTTCATTTATCTGTGTTATACCGAGGCTGACATTATTCAAGAACCCTTTGTAACTAACTTCTTAACAATACCTTTTTCTAATATAGCACCAAACAACAGACTGAAATTTTTGACAGTGTGCTTTGTACTTCATCGATTCATTCTGCATCATCTGTTTTGCGCACAGTCCGTGCAACCTCCCAGAGAAACTGTGACCACATTTTAACATTGGACTGCAAACCTCAAACACAGCTGGTTCAAAATCTAGGTCAAATATTTGTAAAATAATAAACTGACTAGCCTTTGTCAAAATCTGTGTGCTTGCCCCATAGCGCCCCTCAAACTTCTATTTCATGATGCCATTAAATCAAGTAATCACACGAACTCAGCACTGGCAATTACGAAGTTGAGTGGAAAATGGCAATGCTTCAAACCTTATTCTCATCCACACCTACACCAAATACTATTCTATCTGTTACTGGTAAGTATTTCAAGGTGTTGATTTTCCAGAACTGGAGATAGAATTTAACATCATAAATAAGCAAGAGTTAATGAAAGGACAACTTCATAACCTTCCATATGGGTTCCATAAAATCATATATGAGGTACTTGGGAAAGATCTCCTTTTTCAACCTGTGGTATTATCCACTCATGAAAGGAACTGATGCATATCATGCTTATGATATCTGCCATATATATTTTGATGCTTTTTAATTACCCTTTTTTTAATGAAAGATACATTAATTTGAAAAAGAACCTCAGTTGCATAGGTAATTTTAATAACAATAATCAAATAGCATATTGGTTTTATTACATTGAAACTGGACATTATAGTGCTATCAGTAAAATTATGTCGGCAGATGTACTGGCCACTGTAGCTAAATTCTGTCAGTTCCATGAGTCTGATGGTGTATTCAGAACAGTGACAGACCTCCATGTTTCTCTGGAATGCAACAGAGTTAATATTTTTCCTGGCAAGGGAAAGCTTGTAACTGTATTAAAAAAGAAAAAAAAAAGGTCTTACACAAAAAGAGCACCATTCCCAACAGAACTGTAATGAATTTGCACAAGCATGAGAGATTTCATGGATCTCTTTAGATATTGTAAGAATTCACATGTTCTCTATCCCCTCCTAAAAGTGCAATAACTGCTATCGACTAATGCTGTGGTCAGCTGTTCTGGTAAAAAGAGGTGAAATTGAGTCTAGCAATCTCCTGCTGTACAAAGACCAGCTGTTCCATCTTGTTCTGCTCACAAACTGTTAGGCAGGAATTTGGAGACAATCTCTGCAGCATGAATTCATCCCGTTGAACCCAAAAAGTTATGGCTGGACAACTCATGCCAAAGGGAATCTGGAGATTCCCAAGCGAATAGCCAGATCATCAGCACCAAAGCTATCCCAGAACTTACAAATACAATTTCATTCTTTCCTGTCAGATCAGTGAACCCACATGCATCACAAAGCCACTTAAGTGCACGGGCATGTACAACCTGCAAACTCGCATCAATTATTGAAGGCTGAATGGATTAAAAAAATGAACTCAATGAAAATTTGGAGAAAAAATGCTAATATTGTTATATAGGTCTATATATTATATAATCATACATAATATTATAAAACTGCATATAGTATTAATATGCATTATTTTATATAAGGTATTACAGTATAAATTATAAGGTAGGTATTCATCTACCTTATTTTATATGTTAGTGCTATTAATGGCACTGCTAAAATGTAATTCTTCTGTCCTAAAATAGATCTTCTGACATATCCATCTCAAGATCTTACAGTGCTTGCTCCTCTCCATTGGTTATAAAGAGCAAACACTGTACATGTTTGAAGGTAACTGAGATGAACCCCAGCCCTGTTGTTTTACAAATGTCTTGTATTGTATCTAGTATTCTTTCAGCGAGGATAAATACTTGGGCTTTGTAATAATTTATACAAAGACAATTTTAATTTCTTACCCATATCAGGGCTTCATGTACTCCAGTTTGGGTCACTCTTCTACATTTGTAAGACAAAGTCCTCACCAGGTTTTTCTTTTTTTCTCTTCAAATGATGGTGATACTTTCCTTTACCCTTAATGCCGGCAAGTCAGCCCCTTTGAACCCTGGCAACTGAACCCACGTCTTTTATCCCTGACCACGTCAGGGGGTTGGACTACATGACCTTTAAAGGTCCCTTCCAACACAAACCATTCTGAGATTCTCTGACTCTATGATCTGGCAGAAGTGGTTATTGTCTGCTCAGTCTTTGCCACATGAACTACAACATTTATGTTCAGTGGTTCAGAGAAGGGACTCTGAAGAGCCTGTCCATGCATGTAAAGCTTCTCATTTTGTCACACTTATTTTTCTTCCAGTGTATCAGTATTGTTTATGGGAAGTGTGCACATACAGGTAAATGTTTTTTGGCAGCACAACAGAGTGTTTTGAGCCACTGAATTAGCTAATCTTTGTTTCAACTGAACTCCTGCCCTGTCCACATTGTACATGTCATAGCCTCACAGAAGGCCCTTGGAGCAGTGGTATGATCTCCATTCACAGATGCTGGAAAGGACTTCTACCCTAAGACATCTGCATTGCTAACTGTCAACTGACCTTAAACATGCAGCTTAAAAAATTACTATCCAGAAACTCTTTTATAATATCCTGGAAGAATTTACTAAGAAATGGAATACATCTTTTTTTTTCAACCCAGCTTAGCTTTTGAATTCTCTCATGGTACCCCACTACTTTTAACCCACCCTTAACTACAATCAAATTGAGGTACAAGTTAATTAATGTGTTTATTTATCAAATCTCAAACAGTCAGCAGAGTTTGTAGTTTTATTAAGACAGATATATACATATGAAAAGTAAGCTTTATTTAGGCAGTGTTAAGTTCCTCTGTGAAGGTTCATTTGATCTGGTATAATCCAGGTAATAAAATAATATTTATCAACATTCCTGGGCACTCACATGATTATTCTGTTCACAGAAGGAAGTCTGATTTGGATAAGCTTTCTTTTATGAATATTTCATATATATTTCAAATCTTTCATCTCTGCTAGACATCTAAAAGAATCCCCAAGCCTTGTCACGGAGGCACCCACAGAACAGACAGCAGCAGCTATCCGAAAAACGTGGATTTAATGCAATCACATTTGCCCGGCACTCCGACTGACCAAATCAATTACAGGTTCGGATGTCAGTTGGGAATTATTACTGCACAGCAGATTCCTGAACACTGAAGAACACACTCTAAGGAAGATGAACCACAGTGTGCACAGCTCATTGATGTAAAGGGAGAATCTCCCACTTAGAGATACCAAGAGGGTCACTTACTAACGCCGGGGTAAGGATCAGTCAATCCCAGGGAGATACGCTCGGACAGTGTCCTGATCTGAGGGGAGTCCCCAGAAGTATCCTCCACTGGCGTCCCGATCTGAGGGGAGAGTCTCCAACCCCACTACCTGCTGTTCCAAGGAGAACCATCTCAAAACAGTTCTCTGGCAGGGCCCCATTTATACCCTGGTCGAGTGTGAGCTGTGGTCACTTTCAGCCCACACAGACAGGAGGCAGCTAATGGAGCCCAGACTGCGAGGCACCAGATAGCCCTGGGGGGTGGCACCTGATGTTTATCAGGTGCTTCTGCAGGGCTCTGTCTTCTGTGCAAGCTCCATGCAAGCAGTCAGGGTGTTTGCACTGCCACAAACCTAAGAAGATTATTGCAGAATTATGATTTACTGGCAAAACCATAAAATGCCTCACTTTTGTAGAAACTCATTAGAATGATCTATACTCACATTTTGATTGTGAGCCTTCCTAGCATTGTCCCCTACAGCCCAGTGACACAATCTCCATAGTGTCAGCCACCAAACAACAAAAGTATAACAATCCTTAACATCTTTTCATGCAAGGTCCAGCTTCTGGCTCTGGTTGTTTCAGCAGAGAAAGTTGCTCTCTGGCAGCTATCTTTTGCAGAAAGTTTTCAGAGATCTTTTGAATGACTGACAAACCACGGAGCTTTCTACAGAAAAGAAGCGAAGCTAAAGGTGAAAGGGTTCTGAAGTTACCAGTGCCTCAGCAGATCCATGTTTTCCCATGCATCTTCAAAGCAATCTCTATCCAGGCAAGCCGGGGCAGTATTACTAACCAGAGCTGATTGTTGACATCAATAGTTTCCAAAACTTCTGTGTCCTTTGAGGATAAACACAAGGAGAGCTCCATGCCAGAGATTAAAGGATTATCTAGAGTTGCTTCCTTTAACAGAACTGGGGTGAAGGAAACTATGGATAATTTGAGAGCACTTTCGAAAGATACTACCTGTGTTTCAGTCTACATTTGTTCTTCATCTCAGCATTGAACTTTTATCGTATTCTCCATCATCCTGAACTTGGCTAAAACCTGCTACAACAAAAACAGCCTACTACAGGACATGAGTTTTTAGTCCTTGACCAAAGAAAATCTGTTCCCTTGTTCTGTTCTTGCAGGTTAATTTCCGTCTTTGTTTATGTAATTTCTTGTCATAATCTTTTTTCAGCTTTATTTCCTCTTGTCAGCTATGTAAAATATAGCTGGTTTTGTTGTCTTTGTTGCATGAACCTTCTTTGCATTTAACCTCTACTTTTATGTATTTGTCACAATCTTAAATTCATAACCCTTATTTTCATTAGTAAATGTGTGAGAATGGTGCTGTAATATAGCTTCCCATAAAATTTTTGCAGAAGGTCATCTAAAATGTTACTGAATTTTCCCAGAAAAGCAGTGTACATATCTTCAAGGGTTGTAAAGGTTCTAGATTGCCCATGTTTTCTGTTTACTGTCCAAAGAGTGTCATCAGAGAGAGAGGCTTGTTTGGGAACAAGTGGATGTAACACTTGTCAGGAAAGTGTTATAATGATTTATAAAACAGCCTAGGAAGAAAAGAAATTCTGTTTTGTCACACGTGTTAAAGTTACCTGCTCCCTGTTACAGTCAATAGCCATTCTTTTTAAGTTTAAGATTTAAAGTATTGTTTCCTTCTAATTAAGGCCCAAGGGGAGAATCCCATGCTGTTATCAAGGAATGATTTCATAACGGGACTAAAAGTTTAAATTCTTTTAAAAAAACATTCCTCACCCTCAGTTACTTCTGTTCTCAATAAAATCATACCTAGTCACATGTAAGAAAAGGAACTAATTTCTCTGATGTATTTGGAAGTATTTGATATATAAGTAATGCATATACTTAAGCAACCTTACCTCTATGTGAGCAGGATTACAGAATTTACCATTTTAGAAGACTCATAGCATGTGCACTGATGTTGGAAAAGCCTCACGGCAACATAAGGAGGTGGAGGAGAGCAGAGGTTAAATTCTTAATAAAGAGACAGATGCAGATGGAACACTGAGCTCCATGGAGTTTCTATATTATTGCAGAATTACAATTTATTCTGTGTCCTGAGTAGACATATGACTCACGCTGGGGCAATCAGGAGGGCTGAAGGAGAAAATAAAAGAAGCATAAGTCTAAATTCACATCCTTTCTGTCCCTGTTATGATTAATTTAGTCTGGAAACCATCATTCAGAGTAGCACAGCAGTCTAACATCCTGGGAAAAAAGGAGATTCTGAAACCACAAAAGCTAATTGTATGATAAAGCACATAGTGATATTTCATCCACCTACAGAAGCAGAGGATGTAGCTCACTTGCTCAAAAGAAGTGGTGAAGTTGGAAGTGACAACCGAAAATTAAAATAAATTTTTTCATAACAGAATGACATCTATAACACCTTGAGTATATAGATGAGAGATATTTAATAATAAATTTAGCATCTAGAGAAGATACTGTCACAGTTTACTATGACATATTTAAAGGAATTGGAGAATCTGAGCATATTTGCATAGAAATAAAAGTTGTATTAGTATGTGTGACTGCAGTAAGATAATTTCTGCTACACTTGGAATACCTAAAATCCAGTTGTTAAGCTGCATAAGTAGAATCATTATAATCAATGGTAAAATTAGGGCAACCACTTATGGAATAAATTATGACTCAAGTGATTGAAAGTATCAAAATATTGTCTTCAGCCAGCAAAGAACAGGGGAAAGCTGATATCACAAGAGAATGCATCAAAACTTTGACCGGAACAGAAAAAATCAAAGGACAAAAACCCCTCAGTATAACACCAGAAGGTTAAATAGCACTGTGCCTGTTAACACTGCTCAGTACTGATATCAGAAGATTTGCAACATCAATTAGCAATCGAGAAACTTGTTACAATTTCAGATAAGAAAGATGGGGCCTGGGAGGTGAAATTAGATAGGTATGTCTCTTTTTAGGTACCTCTAACTCCCCAGGAGGACAGTAACAGTTTTCTAGATTAACACTTGAGACTAAATGTGTCAGTGAAATATTGTAGAAAGAGAGTTATGAGACACTTGGTGATACTCCCAGGGAAGGTATAATTGCTGATTATATGATTATTGCTCCAACGAATGAGGCTGAGCGTGATTGTACCTTGAGAACAGTAATGCCAAAATTAATAAATGAAAATTTTAAATATCACAAAAATACAGTAGAAATAGAGATAAATGCTTCACCCTCTATGCCTTCAAAATTACTAAAAAAGCAAAAGCTATTGCAATGTGCTGATGAATCTCAATAAGAAAATCAGAAGTCTTTAAAGAGAAATAATGTGTGACACATATACATCTTAATAACTTAAGAAATACTGAGCTATATTTTTCAGTCAATTTTTGCCATGCTGAGGTTTTTGCCGTAAGTCTTAGGACGAGAAAATATATTGTTCTTCTATGGTGTTTAGAGCATGGTTTATCTTCTGAGTCATTTACAATTTTGAAGGTATCTATATACAGACACACACTAATTCTCTGTTCCCATGACTAGAAAAGACTGATTCGCTGTGGTTTGTTCTTATACTCTACCACTGCCTTATTCAAGACTCTCTAGAAGTCTTGTGTAAAAAGCATATCTACAGAATAAATCATCACTCATCCCACAGACCCACACAAAATGTGAGATTGACCTTATTGGAGTAGCTTTTTCCAGAAAAATTCAGAGAGCACTTAAGCTCATCTTAAAATTTGAGTCTGATGAGGAGAGATGAATCATCTTCAAGAAATGCCAATTTTGCTTTGCTAACTATACAAGGAACCTAGGATGATCAGCTTAAATGCCAAACACTTAGGTATTTAGGGGAGATAAATCACACAAAAAGCATGTGAAGATTTAATGCCCTTTCTGTTCAGTGTTTATGTACAACAGAGACAAATCCTGGATAGTACAAATATCTCTTTTACCATAGAGAAGTTCCAAGATAACTCAACATTGTATTGCCATTCTTTTCCTATGTAAATTCTTACTTTAATCTATTTTTCTTATAAGCTTGACTCCGAAATTTAGTTTAAACTATATAAATCGTCTCCATAGTATTAATATGGTTTTCCTATTAATCTTTGACAAGGCATGAAATTTAATATTTTCTCCATGACGAACCAATGAAATTTATCAGCCTAGCCTATGCTCTGTACAGTGAACTATTTATAATCTTTGGTTGTTAAAAGCAAAGGAAGCTAAAATAACTGGATAAACATGCAGAACTTTTATCCCTATGGTAGTTTAATTAATTGCTTTTGTGGAATATAAGTTTTACATTATTCACAAAGCCTTCTCAAACTGCAACCACATCCTTTGTCATGGTGTTGCATGTTATTAGTTTTCAACTTAATACTAAGAAAGCAACAAATTCTGAATGAAAATACAAGAATAAAAGGACAATATCCTCTCTGGTAATTTAAAGTGGCATATATTTAGGGTGAGATTCCTCTGCAGCCTCCAGACTGTTCTCTGTTGTCACAGGAACCCAAGGCATTCCCTATGACTATCGGTTCTTCCTGCAATTTTTCTTTTCATACTGTTAGCTATCATCTGTTGCATAGCCAATTTCAAGTATCAAAAAAGATAAAATCTCCCAAATTGCACGACTGGCTTAAAGGATTTAAGAATGAACGGTAATCATTCTCTTTAGTTGATGTTTGGCGCTGAATGGGGCTTGCATCAGTTTCCACTGTTTTTCTCTCAAATCACAAAGTCTATATAGTTCAAGATCTGAGCTTTTTGAACAAGAAACTCTTATGAGGCTTATTGAAAAGCTGACAATACATTTTTCAGTCTCTGCTGCTATACCTGTGGTTTTGGTTTTGGTTTTGGTTTCTGGTACAATCACCGTTCACATGCTGATCAGCTTAGACCTGTTTTGCACCATTTCCATCTGCCTTTCTCTTTCACAGTTCTGTTAGCAGTTTCAGTCAGTCTTGTATTTATAAATTATATTATCAACTGATGAAGCAGAGGGATTGTAAAAAAAAGAAATTATTTGGAAATTTGAGGAATGTAGGAAGTTTACGAGCACATTCTTAAAGTCTTACCTAGGATGTGGCCATATTAAACTCTCTGGGAGATTCCTTTCCTTGTCATGACCATAGAAATCATTAATGCGGATTTGGACAGCTAATTTCGAGATGTATAACTTATCATTATGACTCTCACCTTTGTTGCCTATGTCACAATTTGCATCTCTCCCTAAAGTTCTGCAGAAGTGAACACCAAAGTGCCTAGGCATCTTTCAAAAACCCCGCCTTTGCTATATGCTGTCATTGTCCTCAGAAGTTTCCAAGATCACAATATTTTGCATATATATACATAGTTTGCATGTGTAATCTGATTATCCTCAAGTTTTGCTTTAATCTAATTTTCCAGTTGGGCTGACATCTAGGTTCTTATGCAAGGCCTAAGATTGTACTAGCAGCTTAGGCAGTGACTGGAAAAGAAAATTCACTGAACTTCTCAGGTCTTCCTAGACTGTGAAATTTGGCATGCAATAAAGTCAAAATAGGAAACTCAAATTTCAAAGATTAAAAGACAAGAATTTTAAACAGCTTTTAAACATTTCTACATTATTCATTTTTTCCTTTTAGAAGTAGGATATAAAAAAATGCCTTACAAAATGTAATAAAAGGCTCCTCATTCATCCTGACTAATGCATATACATATGCATAAATTGAATATATTTTTGATAAAGTGCCTGAAATTTCTTTAAAAAAAAAAATATATATTTATATATATAAGAGTGTTTCCTTTAGGATAAAAAATCGCATACCTTTCTATGTATACACCACAAAAATATGCAATATATTAATCCAAGATTGATGAATTACTGTTATTATTATTCATCAGGCATCCTCATGATGACCTACACCAAGAAAAATTTATGAAGTTATATAGAACCACAACATCAGCTAATATAAAATCCAGCACAGCTTCATATTTCAGAGCAGATATTCTGATTTACCCCAGCACATGATTTCCCATTACGAGGGTTTGTTTGATTGCAGTGCTGAACACTCTTCAATCCTCAACTCATTCGCTTTTTGAGACACTTTGCCCTTATCATCTTCATGTATTACTCTATGAATTGTAAGCAAAAAATTCTGTGTTCCAAGTTTTTAGATCCAAAGGTCTTTCAGAGTAAGTGCGGTGGCAAAGGGACCATAGTTAGGCAGTATCAGGGTGTTATATTTTTCCTAGGCAAAATCTTGTTGAGAAGGAGGGAGGAGGAAAGGTTGCAGCAAACTTAGGTCCCCATTGAGCTCTTGCACCTCTTGCAGATACACACACACACACACACACACACACACACACACACAGAGCTGCTGATCAGTGCTACCACTTCTCTCTACCTGACAGAAACTGTAAAATTTCTCAGCAGCCAGGATTATTTCCCTTCCTGAGCAACCCTGCACAGCAAGACTGTACTCCAATTATGTGACCCATACCGGGAACACATCCCTTGCTAAGGGGCAAATCTGACACAGGAAGAAAGCTTAGTGTCTCCCCAATAACTAACTCTGAGATTGCATTCAACCCTAGCTTCTACTTTAAGCAAGTAATCTTTATGAATTAAGGTAGTTCTGAGGAGTGCCTTATAATTAATTTCTTCCACTCTAAAATCAATGTCTAGAGTAAGAGTTACATTGGTACACAGAATTGTTAACAATATATACAAACATGAAACATATCAAATAGCCAAATTGTTTCACACAATTTCAAGCTCCCCACATCTTGCCAAAGGCCTGTTTGGAGATACTCAGACTCACAGACCAGACGTTAACACATTCAGATAAGAAAATAAAATCAAGTGCTAGAATCCACAATAAAGACGTAGGCTGCAATATATGGTGCTGAGCAAATTGAAAGTTATTTGAAGAGTAGGTGTTTCCAGTACTGCTAGGCAATAAGCAGATTAAATGCATTTATAAATCATGGGAAGGTGTGAAAGCAAGACTAATATTTCTACAGAAGGAGAAAATCATTGACAGGAAATGTAACCTGAGCAGAAAAATGTAACTTTGCAATGTCATTCAAGATACCTTCCACTCCTCAAATAAAATAATTTTCCAAAAGGAGCTCTCTCTCATTTGAATTCTGCTTCAAAAAACAAACCTAAAATAGTGAAGATATGTAAAACTTGATTTATAAATAAACTACCAGAAATTCCACTAAGAAGTATCTGGGAGTCTCGGTGGACAGCAGACTACACATGAGCCAGCGGCGTGCCTGGGCAGCAATGAAAGCAAATAGCATCCTGTGCTGTGCCTACAGAAGCATGGCCAATTGATTGAGGAAAACAGCTATTCCCCTATACTGAGTCCTCGCTACAACACATCTGGGATAAGCAGTCCAGTTTCGGACTCCCAAAGGAGATGCTGATGTATGTGCACAAGTCCACAGACTTGCTCCATGCAATGTTGTTAGGGGTTGGAGCACTTGCCTTGTGAGGAGAGGCTGAGGGTTGAATGTCTTCAGCCTGAAGAAGAGGCAGCTTTGAGGGTATATGAGCAGCCCTCAGTGTCTATGGGGAAGGTGACAAGGATCTGGGAATAGCTGTGTATGGTCGAGCAGCAATGATCATAAATTGAAAAAGGAGATTCTGATATAAGAACAAAATTTTCCATTATGACCATGATTAAACACAGGAGCAAGTTTCCCAGAGTCATTGTGCAGTCTACACTCTTGGAAATGTTCAAGACCTGACTGGATAAAGCCCTGAACAACCTGGTCTCAACTCTTTGTTGACCCTGCTATGAGGAATAGTTTGGATGAAAGGCTTCCTGAGGTCCATTCCAATCTGAATTATTCTATGATTTCATGATTTTGTAGAGATCGAAATGTCATTATCATGAAAAAACATTTTAAAATTCATTCACTTCTTATGAAGTCATTCCATTTTAAGTGGAGAAAAGATACATGGATGTACATGCAAAACTGTAGTTTTAAATACCATGCCAACATGGTATAAAGAGAACAATTCTGGCTGAATTGTGAAACTTATTGGATAATTTGGATCCACAACACAAAACATTTTTAGATATATTTCTGTATGTGTGTGTATATGTATGCATACATCTTTACTCATGCAATAAGTTTATTTTTCAACATTTCAGTCATTTTCCTTACTCATTCTACATAACCAAGATCTTAAATTGTGTATACATTTCCAAAAACTTTTATAACATTTAAGAATAAGAACTTATGGTAAGTCTTACTATACTTGCAGAGTACATTAATTCCTTTGGGATTTACTGCTAGCTGCTTTTTTATTTATTCATTTATTTTTAATGAAATGGACACAGCATATATAACGATGTTTGGGCAGAAGGATGAAAAGGAATAAAATATAACCATTACATTAGAAATTATTTTGAGATCTAATGTGAAAAAAAAAGTGCTAGGAGTCAAGAGTTGTATGGGTTCAGAGGGAAATCTGTTGATAAAAGCTGATGTAAAGTGATGCAAGTTAAACAAAGAGCAATATGTAGAATGTCATACCCATCTCTAGTCTAAAATAATGGATTAAAGTGCAAATTTTAAAGAACAGAAAAAGAAAATTCAGTTATACAAATGTGTAATGAAATAGAAAAATTTAGATGTACCTCTTCACCATGAATTGTGCTAAAATGGAAAAGTTCCTTTAACAATTACTTAACAAAAGAAAAATTTTAAAAACCAAGATTTGTATTTCAGAGGTCACATAGAACAAGACTGAACATTAAAACAAACTACTGAGGCAAATAATAATAATAATTATTCCCTTGTGTGCCATGATAACATAAAATGAGAATTTTTGTCAGACTATATAGAGGACTAAGATCAACATTCAGCCCAAAGGAACCTGAAATACAGAAGAAAGATAAAGAAGAGAAACACTGGTGGTGTGAGTTGTTAAAGGTTAAGAAGCAAGATAGTTGTTGTGTTAGAACTTGAACTTGCATGTCCCAGGACACCGCTGCTGTCACCAGCTTCACTGCTTTCACAGCAACAGACTGAAGCACCTAACCTTTCAGCAATGATGAGGAATTCTGCCTGCATATTGAAGTACATAAAACTATGCCCCATAACCTTTTTTAAGACACTCTGCTTATACAGAGGATAGCACATTTGGCCAAAACTAACTACAACTCTCAGTTTCCCCAGAGAGCAGATGTCTATCACCAGCTTCCACAAATAAATGACAATGACTTATCAAGAAGAATCTTTTGTAAATATCTCACCAGCTGAAATGTATTTGCATGCTAGTAGACAGACCAGTAAAAAGATTAAAATGATAAGCCAATCTGCAGAAATCAGTATAAGTAACTGTAAGACCCAAATCCTTCATGATCAGGCATGTTATTCACTGAAAATGAAGTACTCATCCTAGCTTCAATAACGTGCATCTTAGTGGAACCTTTGGCTTTTAAAGTTTCACAAAGTAATACTGTTGGCCAGTCTTGAGAGAAATCTGCACCTCCAGTTTTCATAACTACTCCATATACCACTCAGTTTTACCCTCTGAATAAATACAGAAAGCAGTGGAAGCTCTAAGTAGTGCATTTGAACTGAAAATACTTGAATGGATTTGGAATTATTTTTTACAAATCCTTTAAAGGAATCACAGAATTACAGAATCATAGAATGGTTTGGGTTGGAAGGGACATTCAAGGACCATCTAGTCCAACTCCCCTTCCATGGGCAGGGGTTTCTTTCTCTAGATCATGTTGCTCAACGCCCCATCCAACCTGACCTTGACCACTTCCAATGATGGGGCATCCACAGCTTCTCTGGGCAACCTGTTCCTCTGTCTCACCACTCATTGTAAAAAATACCTTCCTTATGTTCAATCTAAACCCAACTTCTTTCAGTTTAAAACCATCTTCTCTTGTCCTGTCAATACAGGTGTTGTTAAAAAGACTTTCATCATCTTTGTTATAAGCCCCCTCTACATATGGAAAGTCCACAAAATTATCTCACCCAAGCCTTTCCTTCAGGCTGAACAACCCCAACTTTCTCAGCCTTTATTCATGGGAAAGGTGTTCCATCCCGCTGAACATATTTGTGGCCCTCCTCTGGACCCGCTCCAACAGGTCCATGTCTTTCCTCTGCTGGAGGCTCCTGATCTGGATGCAGTACTCCAGGTGATGTCTCACCAGAGAGGAGCAGAGGGATGGAATCATCTCCCTTGCCCTGCTGGCCACCATTCTCTTAATGCAGCCCAGGATATAGTTGGTTTTCTGGGCTGCAAGTGCACATTACCAGCTCATGTCCAATTTTTCATCCACCAGTATTCCCAGGCCCTTCTTCACAAGGCTGCTCTTAATACTTCCATGGAATCACAGAATCACAGAATGTAGTAGTTGGAAGAGACTCTGGGGATCATCTAGTCTGACCCCCCTGCTAAAGCAGGTTCACCTAGAGCAGGTTGCATCCAGGAGAGTTTTGAAAGTCTCCAGAGGAGCAGACTGCACTACCTCTCTGGGCACCCTGTTCCAGTGCTCTGTCACCCTAAAAGTAAACAAGTTTTTCCTTATGTTTAGATGGAACTTCCTGTGTTCCAGTTTGTGCCCATTGCCCCTTGTCCTATCACTGGGCACCACTGACAAGAGCCTGGCCCCATCCTCTTGATACCTGCCTTTTAGATATTTGCAAGCACTGATAAGATCCCTTCTCACCTTTCTCTTCTCCAGGCTAAACAGACCCAGGTCTCTCAGCCTTTCCTAACAAGCGAGATGTTCCAGTTCCCTAATCATCTTTGTGGCCCTGCACTGGACTCTCTCCAGTAGTTCCTTGTCTCTCTTGAACTGGGGAGCCCAGAACTGGACACAGTAATCCAGATGTGGCCTCACTAGGATAGAGGGAGAGGAGAACCTCCCTCGACCTGCTGGCCACTCTCTTCTGAATGCACCCCCATGAAACCATTGGCCTTCTTGGCCACAAGGGCACATTGCCGGCTCATGGTCAACCTGTTGTCCACCAGAACTCCCAGGTCCTTCTCTGCAGAGCTTCTTTCCAGCAGGTCAACCCCAAACCTGTACTGATGCATGCGGTTATTCCTCCCCAGGTGCAGAACCTTACACTTGCCCTTGTTGAACTTCATTCGGTTCCTTTCTGCCCAGCTCTCCAGCCTGTCCAGGTTTCACTGAATGGATGCACAGCCTTCTGGAGTGTCAGCCACTCCCCCCAGTTTTGTATCATCATCAAACTTGCTGAGGGTACTCTCTGACCCTTCATCCAGGTCGTTGATTAATATGTTGAACAGGACTGGACCCAGTATCCACCCCTGGGGAACACCATTAGCTACAGGCCTAAAACTCAACTCTGTTTTGCTGATCACAACCCTTTCAGCTCTGTTGTTCAGCCAGTTCTCAATCCATCTCACTGTCCATTCATCTAGCCCACATTTCTTAAGCTTCCACAGGAGAATGTCACGGGAGACAGTGTCAAAAGACTTGCTGAAGTTGAGGTAGACAACATCCACTGCTCTCCCCTCATCTACCCAACTAGAAGGCTATCAGATTGGTCAGGGATGATTTCCCTCCTGTGAATCCATGATGATCACTCCTGATAACCTTCTTTTCCTCCACATGCTTAGAGATGACCTGCAGAATAAGCTGTTCCATTACCTTTCCAGGGATGGAGGTTAGGCTGACTGGTGTGTAGTTTCTGGGTCCTCCTTCTTGCCCTTTTTGAAGACTAGTGTGTCATTGGCTTTCCTCCAGTCCTCAGGCACCTCTCCTGTTCTCAATAACCTTTCAAAGATGATGGAGAGTGGCCTAGAAACGACATCTGCAAGCTCCCTGAGCACTTGTCAATGAATCCCATAGGGTCTCAAGGATTTGTGGGTGTGCAGCTTGCCTAAATGATCTCTAGCATCAATGCACTGCAGGAACCTCCTGGACTGTGTGTACCTGGCTGTGTTGCCTTTCCAGTGAATATCAGGGTAATTGAAGTCCCCCAGGAGAACCAGGGACTAAAATCGTGAGGCTACATTCAAGTGTCTGTAGAAGGCCTCGACGACTTCCTTTTCCTGATCAGGTGGCCTGTAGTAAACACCCACAACAGTGTTGCCCGTATTACTCTGTCCCTTAATTCTTACCCATAAGCTTTCAACATGTTCTTCGTCCCCACCTAGGCAGAGCTCGATACATTCCAGTTGCTCTCTCACATAAAGAGCAACTCCACCATATTGCCTTACTGGCCTGTCTTCCCTAAAAAGTACATAGCCATCTACGACAGCATTCCAATCATATGAACCATCCCACCATGCCTCCGTAATAGCAATGAGAAATATAGAATGGTTTGTGCTGGAAGGGACCTTAAAGATCATCTAGTTCCAAACCTCTGCCATGGGCTGGGCCACCTTCCATAGATCAGGTTGCTCAAAGCCCCACCCAACCTGTCCTTGAACACCTTCAGGAACGGGGCATCCACAACTTCTCTGGGCAATCTGTTCCAGTGTCTCATGATTCTCACAATAAAGAATTTCTTCCTTATATTTAATCTAAATTTACCCTCTTTCTGTTTGAAACTATTATGCTACACCCTATCACTACAATCCCTAATAAAGAGTCCCTCCTCATCTTTCCATCTTTCCTGTAGTCTCGTACCCTGTGTTGATATGGGGATTGCCCCAACCCAGGTGCCGGACCTTGTGCTTGGCCTTGTTGAAGTTCATGCGGTTCACATGGGCCCACTTCTTGACTTTCTCCAGGTCCCTCTGGATGGCATCGCATCTCTCAGGCATGTCAGCCCCATCACTCAGCTTCGTGTCATCTGCAAATTTGCCGAGGGGGCACTCAATCCCACTATCTAGGTCATTGATGAAGATATTAGATAGTACTCATCCCAGTACAGACCCTTGAGAGACCCCACTAGTTAATGATTTCTTTTTGAACTTTGAGCCATGGAATTTAGCCAAGGAAAGCTAAACCACAAATATATTTTAATTTATACTTGCTTTACCTACTGGATGTTTATTTAATCTATTTTATCACTTTGAGAGATTTAATAATTTGAAATTGTCTTTAATTATTATAAATTCTCTTATAGATCTTCTTGACATTTAAATACTCATCTTGAAGAGCTTTATAAGCAAAATAGATCAATATTATGAAGCGCTACACCACATATTTTATAAATATATTCAATGAGAACAAGCAGTTTGAAAAACAAAAACCCCACAAATATAACTGAGAAGGTATACAAGCTTTCATTTGAAAGAGAATTAAAGCTGAGTGTCTTTCAGACTCTTATGAATACAAACCGCCCATGAAAGAGCTCTCTGTGCACAAGAAAAAGAGCATTGTTAAGTACAGAAACAAGAAAATGGAAAAAGATGGATAAATGAGAATCAGAGAGATAAGACAAAGAATTTGACAGAAGAACAGAGAATGAGAAAAAAAGAGCAGGGAAAACTCTGACTGGAATACACAAACTGAAAGGAAAGAGACAAAAAGAGATGAACACTAATGGCTTGGTTTGTTCTTGTGGCACCAGCGATGTGCTGGAGAAACCATACAGGTATCACAGAGTATCAAACTCTGCAAAACAGCAGTAACTCTGGACAAAAAAGGTTGGAGAGAAAAAGAAAAAGCAATAGAGTGAAAAGAACATACCAAAGGTGAAGCAGGCTGAGCACTGAAGGAAGGAAGAATGAACAGAAGAGAAGAAAGTCCTGGCTCCTGTGCACTCCTCCCAGCTGGCACTGCCCTCTCTGGGGCAGAGGGTGGGCTGTCACAGTGAGGGCAGGAGGATCTCAGGAGAGAGAGGGAACAGTATGCTGTAACATTGAGAGTCTTCCCTGAGGAGAAGACAAAATACTGAAGATTGAAGTACGTTAAAGTATGCTTAAAAGCGGGTAGAAAAAAAGAACAATAGAAAGTTTTCATACAAAATACTGCTGGCAGGTGAGTACACTCCAGGTTTCATAAAAGTTTTTTAAGAATAAATTTAATCATTATATACTGTATTTTATTTATTTGTTTATTTTCTAAGTGAACTTCACTGTGTAGACATTCTTTTCCCACACCAGCTAAGGTAGTGAATTTTTCATAACAATTTCAAATAGGAGAGCCCTGGATGGAATGAATTTCAATAAACTTAATCATTTACTTTGTAGACACCTACACTTTTGCTGTCTAACTCAAGCTACCATTGAAGTCAATGGAAAAAAGATTAGTTCTGAATGAGAATCACCTTTCCTGTTTTAGAATTTTATATTGTACAGGTACACGGTGGGGTGCCTTAGAAACAATATTTTACAAACTATTTATCTCATATTTTTCCATATGGATGTGGCATGTGCATTGCATTCTCAGTAACTGCACTTCATTGACATTTCAGTAACTTTTACCAGTAGCCACTATTTGGAATATGCAATTAGATGTTTATATGGAAGAGCATCTCATAAAAAGGACGATGTGGAAAGAGATTAGAAGACCAACAAAGTCACATACAACATTCTGACTCAGATAAAACCTCATTTTGTTTTGACAAGGTGAAATAAAACTTAAAGGTTTAATATCAGTAAGGCAGATGTTATATAAATTGCTTCATATTTTTCCATTATTTTGTTCTATACAAAGCACTGGGATGTCTAAAAGACTTCAACTGTCTCAGTTTCTCTGGTTTATCTTTCACTTGAAAGACAGGAAGTGCATGTGACTTAATTATTTAACTGTAAAGAAGTTCATCAAGTTTCCTGTGCACCAAAGAGCAGTTGTATGCTTAAAATTAAGCACCTGCTTAAATTGTTCCACCATGTGACAAGTGCCCTAAAAACGGTGATGCTATTTTGATACGTAGTGAGGACACAAAGGAGGAGTTAGTTATATAAAATAACCTTGGAGGAAGTTATTTATATACAAGATAATTTTATTCTAAGTTCATTGAAGGACAGACAAAACTCGCTGAATTACAAAACAGAAGACTTGTATAAACTAAGGAAATTTGTAACAGAAGCGTTCAGAGACTTTGATCCTTGTTATAGGCCTTCTTAGCTTTTTGAATTTGACCACACTTTTTTTTTTTTTTTAAATGTGGGCCAGATGTGTATTCAAACTGCAGGTACAAAATACTAGGTCCTTGGATTTATTCTTTATTCTTATTTTAATAATTTTTAACATTTGTTGAGCACTTGGCTGATGGAAAAACCTAGTATAACTTCAGGAAAAAATTGAAGTGAATGCTTAGTGTGTAATTTGACATATTTGGAAAAGATATTAGAAGTCTAATCTAGTGTTAGGGCACTGGAGAACCTGTATTACTGTTGAAAGTGACTGGAATGACAAGTATTCCCAGTATCTTGTAAATATGAGTAATACGCTGTGAAACTGAGCTTAGGAACTTCCAACTGGAACCTGGAATTAGGACATAGTCCCTGCTTAGGATAAAGGGGTTGGATTCACAGAGGATTGTAGGATTTAGATGTCAATGCCCTGGCTAACCTAGGAACATTTAAATTGCCTTGTGCTTGACCGTCTAGGTGGAGAAATGTCAAACTTTATTTGTCCTTTTCCATTTGAGAAGAGTAAGAATTTGTTAAGGTTAAAAAATAATAAGCACAACTATAAAAGATGCCCACAGAATTTAAGGAAATGTGAATTTGCTTGAGCATCTAAATTAAGACTTTAAGTTTTAAGGAAAAAAAAATTAGTAAGAACATGTTTCAGGATGGACTTCTTTAATGTGGAAGCAATACTGCTCGCCTACTTTCCCCGTCAAAGAACAAGTTCAGCATTGCTAATAAACTGACTGTCATAATTTTTTAGACATGCCACATGCATTAGAATAACAACTGCCCAACAGATGACTTGGTTTAAGATTCCATTTTCTCTCAAAGTCTACTGACATCATACTAAAACTTGCAAAAATTTCTGCCCAGTTAAATGGTTTGTCATGGTTTTAGTTAATCTGCGTTTTATTTAAAGTAGTCTCAAACCCATACTACAGCTGAAGGAGGAAAATATTTCCTGTAAACTTTTAGCCTACAGAAATATAATTAATTTATACTTTTAATGAAACCACTTCTTAGAAGTCTTTCGCTGTCCATCTTACTAATCACTCCTTTTCTGTGCATAACCATGCAGATCAATATAATTCTATATTATCCTTTCAGTTGCATGTGCGCTACTTCATCTGGAAATACGGTATGATAGATGGAAGTCTTAGTATTGTGACTGCTCTGAATCTTTCCTGTCAAGCAGCTTTCCAGGCCTTTTATTTCCTATCATGTGAAACAGTGAAGTAAGCTAACATTTCTATAATATATAAACAGCCTGAATAATAATATGCATTAAACATACAGCTAGAAGAAAGTTTACGACCCATTTCAATCTCTGTTCTCAATGTCATATGCATAGTGCACTTACCAGGAGATGAATAATCTTAATAATATTTACATTTAACATTACTTGAGTGTTCAGGTCTTGAAATATAGAATTATATTCTCTGAAACACAGCAAGAAATATAATTTTCTTCATTTCTATATTTTTATCTTCAAATATCTATGTGCTTTGATCATGTGAATGACAATTCAAGAGCCATTAGGCATTTAGTCATAGTCAAGGTGAACGTGAGCTCTTAAAATCAGCTAATCTGTTTACTCTGTTCAATCAGCTGCAGTAACAGAGAATTGGTTATGCTTGAAACCTTAGTGCCACAAAATAAATAACCAATTACCATGGCATTTCTCTTAGATATTGAATATATATGCATCTGAAATCTGTGTTGGGTTTGGTGGCAGGGTTTTGGTAGTGAGGGAGGAGCTACAGGTGTGCCTCCTGTGAGAAGATTTGAGAAGCTCCTAAGGCTACAAGTTGGACCCACCTCTGGCCAAGGCTGAGCCAACCGGTGGCTCTGTGATAATATATTTAAAAGGGAAAAAAACCTGCTGGGCAACATCTTTTGTTTTGGAATGGAAGAGAGGAGTGGGACATGAAAGAAACAACTATGCAGACACTGAGGTTAGTGAGGAAGGAGGGGGGGAAGTTGTACTGGAGCACAGATTCCCCTGCAGCCCATGGAGATTACCAGTGGAGCAGATGCCCACCTGCAGCCCATGGAGAACCCCACGCCAGCGCAGATAGTTGTGCCTGAAGAAGGCAGTGACTCTGAGAGAAGTCTGCGCTGAAGCAGTCCGTTACTGCGAGCAGCACAGCCCATGGAAGGAACCCATATTGGAGCAGTTTGTGAAGAGCTGCCCCCCATGGAAGGATTCGCATTAGAGAAGTTCATGGAGGACTGTCTCCCATGGGAGAGACCCCACACTGGAGCAGGGGAAGAGTGTGAGGAGTCCTTCCGCTGAGGAGGAAGGAAGGAGTGGCAGAAACAACATGTAATGAACTGACTGCAACCTGCCTTCCTGGACCCCCTGCACTGCTGAAGGGGAGGAGGTGGAGAAGTTGGAAGGACAGCTGAGCCCAGGAAGAAGGGAGGGGTGGGGGGAAGTTGTTTAATATGTGGTTATATTTCTTATTATCCTGCTCTGAATTGATAGGTAAATTAGTACTGTTGTTCAAATTAAATTGATGTTTTTTCCCCAAGTCGAGTCTGTCTTTTGCCCGTGACCATAACTGGTGAGAGAGCCCTCCCTGTCCTTTGCCTCGACCTCGAGCCTTTTGTCATATTTTCTCCTCCCCATCCCACCGGACGGGGGTAGGAGTGAGTGAGCATCCGTGTGGTGTTTAGTTACCGGCTGGGCCTCAACCACGAGTCTTTCATTTAAAAGAAACAGTGTTTTTGGACTGTGCCCCACTAGAACTTTTCACATATGAATAGCTAAGTTTGACATTGAAACACAGTTTTGAAAACACGCTGAGCATATTTTTTTAGTATGTGAACATCCACAGCAAAGTGCTACCTTCGAGAGATGTAAAAAATACCCAGGGCCACTGCCTTTTCGTGGAAGGCCACTAGCTAATTCACCCACATTAACACAGGGTCTAATTGAGCTTCCAACATTTACAGGCAGGTCCTTACACAAACACATTACTTAGCAAGGTGTCAACAATAATGGAATCTAGATGGATGAAATCTAGGGGATGAAAGCCTCCAGATTAGCAGTGTCACTCAGAACTTTAAATCTACCATTTTTACAGCCTCCCTCCAGGAGCTCTTGCCTTCTGTGATCAGCACCAGAACTATTCACTTGCTCCCTGCTATGCTTTTATCTCCATGAAGTGAAGGCGACAATGAAGCACTCTTCTGCAAGGTCTTCCTGGCAGTGTTCCCACAATGCCTGCTGGACTGGTTTGATCCTATTCCGTATGTCCACAATTCAAGCAGCACTACAGCTGCCTGTCTCTGAACTGTATCATATCACACTGCAGAGCACAATCCTGTGGTACCTAAGTTTCAAAGTAATCTTCCCAGACTATTTCAATTTTCACATTAAAGAGCATGCTGCATGGAACTTGGTGATTACAGGTTTGTAAGAACCGGATCAAAGAGAGGAAGATGTCAGCAGGGAGTCAAGAGTAAGATTATTATTCCACAGACATAGCTGGTTTTCTCTTCTCCTTTGAATGAATTCAGCTGTCGAGAGCAACGCTGATCTAAGTAGGCCCTTGCATTACATGCTACTGCGGATACATTTGAGTGAATTTCTTGTGTGTGAGTGCACTCAGGAAAGCAATTTATGAGTCAGCTGGTTTTATCATTATCTAATTGTAGCTCTGGATTACTAGGTACAGGGATTAAAGAGTTAAGAATGTCTTTGCAATATATTAAGAGATACATATAGGATCATTTTCTTGAGCAGCAAAACTATCAATTATTCTGTCTGCTGATTAAACACTATGAACACTGAAGAATCAATTTATTTTTCATGGCAATTCACTTTCATAAACAGATACTAACAGCTCCTTTTTCCCTGAAACGTGTCAAATATTCTTAGTTCACATTACATGAGCATTTTAGTAAAATTACTGATGGTTAATACCATAAGTGATAGTTCTTTGACAGTGAAACACTCTGCCATGTCAGAATACTACGTAGTGAAGATCTGGGTTCATTTACATCTTGATGTTCTATTCAGAGAGAAAGCAATTAGCTGGAGATACCACAGCCACCCCTCAAAAATTTTAATAGGAAGATATTTGATAAATAAATAGATTTTACATTAAAACATTAAATTTCGTCTGGCAACAACTGACATGTACCTATTTATTAATTTTTTTTTAAAAAACTAACATAATAAACATTCTTATCAATGACATACAGAGTACACAAGTTTTAAAATTAATTTTCATCGCTGATTGAGGGACTACACTAGGGAGGGCGAGATCTTTAGGGGGTGTTTTGTGTTCCTTTCCTGGGTTTTGGTGCCATCTGTACAGGTATAAATAAGAGCTATTTTTCTCTGGGTTTCTCCCTACAGTAGATAGTTATTAGAAAGACTATAGTCTACAGTGCCTCGGCTTTAAGCTTATCCAAAGTTGTTACTCTGCCTGCACTGCCAGTGATGAGGGCTGAAATATTTTCCATCCCCTTCCTTTCCATTCAGAGAAGAGAGAAAGAAGCACGAGAGGAATCTTGCCTGAAGAAATTACTGGGAGAAATTATTGCATTCCAATCAAGGACCAGGTTCTGACATCCTTTTTATGCCATTCTTCTCTTCCCTACTTCATTCATCACCAGTACCACCATAATACCTAAGAAGCTGTCTCTGGTAGATTAAATAACACAATAAACATCTCTCTGGTATTATTCTTTTTTCCAGGAACATGGATGGCATATTTTGTGATCTTTTACATTACATTTATCTATATCCACCTATGTATCTACATATAACCTTGGACATACATAACCACTACACTCAGTTAAAGAAGACTGTGTCAAAGGAAAATGAAGTAGAATAAAATAAAAATTATTCTGTGATGGCCTTAGTCTCTAGATGAGTGCTTTCTACGGTTGGTGACTCCTGAGAAAGCTGTCTGCTGTACAAAGTAAATTTATCATTATTGAAGGTCTTAATTTTATATATTTTTGGTATTTAGGTAAGCTGGAACCAGGCCATCTCATGCCTTGAGCAGCACCCTTTGGGTTCAGTACTAGTCAGAATTCCCACACCAGAATGGTAATTCATACCTAGATGGATCAATCAATTGCAATAGCCAAGTCAGAAAAAGGCACGGGTGGCTTTGGCCAAGCTGTAATCTGACAGGACGAATCAGCTTTTCCTAGCCAGCTGCAGCCTATAGAAAGCATCATTTTTGGACATTGCTTCTCACTGCTATATGGAAATGAAACATCAGTGAGGAACCCAGGTCATTTCTAACACACAATCTAAAAAGCCAAGCTGAATACATCTCCAAATAAAGAAAATAATCTTAAGGTTACAAACCTGCCAAATGTTCTTCTCCACACTCTCCACCCCTTTAGCTTATGATTACATGAGGAAAAGCACATTTTTCTCTATGATACCTCATTGACTTCTTGGCCTTGGTGACAAATGTGGACTACAAATATATATCAGGGAGAAAATAACTGATGTTAGACATCCATGAAAGAACTCACCTTATCTCTTGATTAAGCCTGCACACTTAACTTAAAAAAACATGCGTGAAGAAAAACAAACTTCATTTGCACAGTCAGGTTGACAATGAAGAACCGTGGCTGGAACTTTTTTCTGTATAGCTGCAGCTCTGGCAGCCAATCGGAGACGGCTGGGAAACTATGTGGCACAGTTCGCAGCTGTCCAGTAACTCACTACACACTTGAGGCCAGAGGGTAGCTACATACCACAGTGTTCTCAGGGCTAGTGTCTGCTGTCAGCCTGCCCTCTAGCAAAGACAACAGTAAATTGTTTCATTCCAAAATTCACTGATCAGAGTCAGGTATAACATTAAAAGTTAGTGGTTGTTGTCTTCATCTATCACTAGTTGTCATTACAAACTCTTAAGTGAAGAGTGATTTTTGTGAATTTTGCAAAAATTGGTTAGCTCATGGATGGCATAACTACGTAAAGTATAACCCAAGAGTCAAAAGTGTCTCAAAAAATGGGACAAGATATTTGAGTTAAGAAAATCTGAAGAATGGTGAGTGTCCTGATTTGAGTTAGAACAGAACTAATTCTGTTCAGTGATTTTACTTTTCAGCTCAGTCTCTTCTAAGTGACTGCACTGTCTGAAGTTAACGGCATATTTTCTCAGTGTCTGCTTCCAGAAGTGATAGTGCTTGATTTTTGCAGTTACTACTAAGGATTGGGATGCCAGTTATATTAGGGTGTAAGATCTCTTTACTTCTCTGTTTAAAGATCTTGAATGTCTCACCCCAAAATTCAGCAGCCCCTCAACTTTATAATACAGTACATTAGATAATTTGAATCTCCTTGTCTTGTGTTTGTCTAAAATTTAAATAAATACTCTTTTCACCCTAATTCCCACATTTTGGATTTATCCATAATTCATATTAAAATATGCATTGCCTCCACCTAAAACCAATTTGTTGAAATAAAAGCCTGGGGCAATCAAAGGAAAGAAGCATAACAAGTCACAATTTTTTCTGTTTTGCTCATGTTTGTATTAGCGAGAATGAACTCAAGAGGCGCATGTGTCCTTATCATGTTTATTAAAGAAAACCACTTCATGATACAACCTGCATTTCCCCTCCTGTGTTTTCCAACTGTGCCTCTATGCATTGTTATTCTCCAACGTAAAAGTGTCTATGATATTTAAAATACTAAGCCAGCCTTCTTGCTGCTTCATGTAGGAACAACTTCAGTAATATCAAGAGAATTGCACTGGTAATTAATTTCACCCATTGATGACATATTGTGTAAATAATTCATATTAGTGTGCAATAACAGAGAAATTTTAAAAGATTTAAGGACTGAACTGTGGGAAGAAAAGGAACAGCTAACTCCATGGGATATTGGCAGTAGGACAGAAGACAAGGTGAAGGAAAAGCAGGAAAGGAAACAGGGGAAAATGAAGTAGTATACATATAAGGACAACTGGAGTGAGGAAGATGTGAACAGAAAATTGCAAGTTACAATTATTGAGATAGAAACTAGTAAAGTGAAAAGGAGGATATAGGTAAAAAAGAGTCATGGGATAGGTTTTGAAGTGCATCTCTGAGAGGTGAAACAAAAGACAGTCTTTCCATCTGTCTCATGAAAGCAGCCATGGCAGACATCTTGTTCTAATGTTACTCAGGTGAATACCTTTGTCCAAACTATACTGGGAGCTAAGCTCGATATGCAGAATAATTTTCATCATGGCTTGGCTTCACGGACGAAGATTTGGGAAGGGCTTTGCCCACGCTTATTGCAAGCGCGTTGATGGCTGAAAAGGCCAATGCGGGATAGGCAAGACCGGTTGCAAAAGAGCACACCGGAGGGTCTCCTTGGGTGGTATAGTTGAGGCACGGTTCTTTCTGCGCTGTCTTTTCTCCTCGAGCTTGATTCTACGCGTGCTCTCAAAGGAGACAGCAGCGTTATGTATGGTGTGACTCCAAATCTCCCGATTGGAGGCCAGGGTGGACCACTGATGGTGGTCAATATGGCCGAGGCTGAGGTGTTGTTTCAGGGAGTCCTTCTATCTCCTCTTTGGAGCTCTTCTCTTGCGGCAGCCGGTGGCAAGTTCACCATAGAACACGATCTTAGGGAGGCGGTGATCCGCCATCCTGGAGACGTGCCCTGCCCAACGCAGCTGCGTTTTCAGCAACATGGCCTCAATACTGGTGACGTCTGCCTGTTCAAGGACAGCAACATTAGTCACGTAGTCAGTCCAGTGGATGTTTAGGATTGTGCGGAGGCAGCGCTGATGGAAGCGTTCGAGGAGTCGCAGATGGTGGCGGTAGATGACCCATGATTCAGACCCGTACAGAAGAGTAGACAGTACCACGGCTCTGTAGACACTGATCTTTGTACTTTTCTTCAGGTGTTTATTGCACCAGACTCTTTTATGGAGTTTTCCGAAAGCTCTGTTTGCCTTTGCTATTCTGTTGTCTATCTCTTTGTCAATCGTGGCATCTGAGGAGAGGATGCTACCCAGATAGCTGAATTGCTGGACTGACTGAAGCTCTGACTCGCCAATGGTGATGTGGGGATGATGGTAATCATCTTGTGGTGCTGGTTGGTAGAGAACTACTGTCTTCTTCAAGCTGACTTCCAGCCCAAAGAGCTCAGCCGCCTCTGCAAAGCAGGATGTTAAGCGCTGCAGAGCTGCTTCTGTGTGGGCAACAAGGGCGGCATCGTCAGCAAAAAGCAGCTCGCAGACAAGGTGATTCAGGGTCTTGGTGTGGGCCTTCAGTCGCCTTAGGTTGAAAAGGCTCCCATCGGTACGATATCGGATATAAATGCCGTCTTGTTCGTCGAGGTCTGCCGTGGCCCTTTGGAGCATCATGCTGAAGAAAACTGTGAATAAAGTTGGGGCGAGAACGCAACCTTGTTTCACACCATTGGCTATTGGGAAGGGCTCAGAGAGTGCATCGCCATATCTGACTTGGCCGCGCTGCCCCTCATGTAGCAGGATAATCATTTTAAGGAACTTGGGGGGACATCCTAATCGTTCCAAGATCTGCCACAGACCTTTTCTGCTCACAGTGTCAAAGGCTTTGGTGAGATCAACAAAAGTTACATAGAGACCCTTGTTCTGTTCCCTACACTTCTCTTGCAGTTGTCTGAGAACGAATACCATGTCTGTGGTACTTCTGTTGGCTCTGAAACCACACTGACTTTCAGGTAGAAGTTCTTCTGCGATAGCGGGTACCAATCTGTTCAATAGTATTCTTGCGAGGATTTTTCCAGCAATGGAGAGCAGAGTTATGCCTCGGTAGTTTGAGCAGTCTGACTTTACTCCTTTTTTCTTGTACAGGGTGATGATGATTGCATCACGGAGATCTGGTGGTAGTTCGCCTTGTTCCCAACAGCGCACAACTAGCTCATGAAATTGAGCATGGAGCGTTTGGCCTCCATGCTTCCAGATTTCAGGCGGGATTCCGTCGACCCCAGCTGCCTTGCCGGTTTTCATCTGCTGTATGGCCTTAAGGCTCTCTCCCATAGTAGGGGCTATATCCAATTCATTTTTCACCGTTTGTTTTGGGATGAGCTGGATTCCTGAGTCTTGGACTACACGGTTGGCACTGAAGAGAGTTTGAAAGTGTTCAGACCATCGATTCAGGATGGAGGTTTTATCTGTGAGAAGCGTTTGGCCATCTGCGCTGAGTAGGGGGCTTTGAACTTGGTGTGTGGGTCCGTACACTGCTTTCAGAGCCTCATAGAATCCTCTGTGGTCACCCAAATCTGCGCATAGTTGAGTCTTTTTTGCTAGGTTGAGCCACCACTTGTTCTGGATGTCTCGAAGTTTCTGTTGGAGTTTACTGCATGCAAGACGAAAGGCTGCTTTTCTTACATGGCAAGATGGCTGAGCGAGGTGTGCTTGGTGAGCAGATCTCTTCTTTGCCAGCAATTCCTGGATCTCTGGATTGTTTTCATCAAACCAGTCTTTGTTCTTCTTTGTGGAGAACCCTAAGAATTCTTTGGAGGACTGCAGGATGCTATTTTTAATATGTTGCCAAAGCGCTTCAGGAGAAGAGTCTATGGGATGGTCTTCAAGCCTAGTTTGAAGGTTTGCCTGGAAGCTGTCTCTCACTGCAGCTGTTTGAAGATTGTTAACTTTGAGCCTCCTCCTCAGAATGCCGCCCCTCTTAGGTTTGGGCTTAAAATGGAGGTTAAGTTTGCAGCGCACAAGGCGGTGGTCTGTTTGACATTCTGCACTAGGCATCACTCGGGTGTGGCAGACATCGCGAACATTTCTCTGGCGCACTAAGATATAGTCAATGAGGTGCCAGTGTTTAGATCGAGGATGCATCCAGGTTGTCTTCAGGCTGTCTTTCTGCTGGAAGATAGTGTTGGTGATGGTAAGCTGCTGCTCAGCACAAAACTCTAGCAAGAGGCGACCGTTGTCATTGCAGTTTCCAACTCCATGCTTGCCTAGTACTCCTTTCCAGGCTTCAGAGTTCTTACCTACTCGGGCGTTGAAGTCACCAAGGATTATGATCTTATCATCCGCAGGAACCTTTTGAGTAAGGCGGCGCAGATCGGTGTAGAATTTGTCTTTTTCTGTAGGGTCAGCTTGGAGAGTTGGGGCATATATGCTGAAGAGAACAACATGTTGCTTGTTGTGTAGCAGGAGGCGTAAGGAGATAATGCGATCGGAATGACCTGTTGGCAAATTTTCAAGTTTAGAGGCGATGGAGTTTTTAATCATGAAGCCAACTCCGGAATGATGACTTTCGGTTTTAGGTTTGCCTGACCAATACAGTGTGTAGCTGGCACCATGTTCTTTAAGGCTGCCTTCCTCATGAAGGCGAACTTCACTGAGAGCAGCAATGTCGATGTTGAGTCGTGACAGTTCGTGAGCAATTATAGCAGAACGGCGTTCAGGACGCCCACTGTCTGCTGTATCGAGCATGGTTCTGATGTTCCAACATGCGAGTGTCAATCTGGACACACCTTTGGAGGCAGGTGTATGCCTTTGTCTCTTTGTCTTTGGTTGACCGCAACAGAAGATGTCCGTTGGCCGCGGCTAGCCAACCGGATTGGAAGGGGAGATGAACTTTGGTTAGGCCACCTTTTCTAGGCCCCTCTCCATGTGGAGCAAGCAGTGCTCTCCTTCAAAAAGGCTGCTTGGTCATTCAGGATGCTGCCGAACGAGACTGTCATCTCCCGGGTCAGTCTCAAGCGACCAATGTCCTGAACCGCCTGCATGCAGGGTTGGGTCTGCGGCTTCCAGTGACATCTTTCCACCTGCCATTTCGTCCCTTGCCTGTCGCTACAGGGCTTTGCAAACGTGAGTACACCCTTCAAGCCTGCGCGGTGGATTTTTTTTTAGGTGAGGCGCAGCGTGCGCGAGACTGGCCCCACCCTTTACACCTGAGGTTCATCTGCCAGGGCCTAGCGAGCTTGGACGGTGACAGCGAAGTCCTCAGGTCGTAGGTTTGGTTAGAGTATCCTTCTCTTAGATGGATGGCCTTACAGGGCTAATCGAGCTCCCTCTGCCCGGGTTTGGAGTTAGAGTTGTCCTTCTCCTAGGATGGTTGCCCAAAGGCTAGTGAGCCCATCCTGCCCATGGACACACTTTGTCTGACCCTTCAGTTGAGACCTGTCAGGCTTGGGAGACCCTACCGGAGGCATATGCCACCACCAGCATAGCTCTCAACTTCGCAAGGGCACGCAAGCTCTTTCCCCATGGCAAGGGGGTGCCCGTGAAAGAGGCAGAATAATTTTACCATGTTGTAATAAATATGCATTGGAGTGGTACTTGTCTTTTCAAGTTGCCTGGTTCATCTGACTCTGATCTAAGAAAGTGAAAGAGAGAGAGTGCATATCAGAAGAAAGAAGTCTGGCTAGAAATTCTATGCTACCATGGTAAATGTGGGGGGAAAAAAAAAAAAAAAAAAAAAGTCTAGTGAGACCCTGGGGAAAGTAAAGGAAAAAGCTGTGATAACCTCTAGACTGTCAAGAAATCTCCTACTCTTCCTGCAATTTTTAGCCAATAAGGCATAATTGTCCTCAATCTTCCGTCTCTGTCCCTAAGACAAATAAATGGTGACTATCTAAAAATGGATGACAGTGATGTCAACTTTCCTAAGTCTGGAAATATACTACAGAACAAAGTCCACTAGGAAAGTTGACTCTTCCAGAGATGAAAGATAAAATGAATTTTGCAAACAAAGTCTCGTCTTAAAACTGTTTTGCAACAAAGCCAGCTACCTGGTCAATAATTACGTATGATGCTAGTTCATAATTTAGATTAATTTGCACTTGGGTATTCTTAAGACATTTGAAAAATGTGTAATTACATAAAAACTTCTAAATTTTAACTTGTGCCCCTCGAAGGTGCCATTTACTGTTTACACTGAAAGCAAAATCTGTTAAAAAAAAAAAAAACAAACCAGCAACAAAAGAACTGAGTCTCTTTGCCTACTTGGTGTTGTCTCTGTGTTCCCAACAGTAATGCTAAAGAAATGTCTATGTTCTACCTAAAACCACATCTGTAGGATAAGGGATGGGCTTTTGCATCGTTTCAGTGAATGTTCTTTCACTATGTGTTCATGTAGCGCACATCTGTTCTAAGTTGAGTGCATGGATAAGCTTGTGTGTTAAACACAGGAGTGCTGAAAGGACATTTTCTTATAGCAGATTTGAACGATGTTCCTTCCTGGGTTTATATGAAGCCTCACAAAGTATAAATACCAATCAGACACTTCTCCACGTAAATCTTCAGCAGAAAAAGAAGTAGGCTCTGCCTTCACTGCCAAAGACTCCACACTTTGGTTATGCTGCAGGTGTGTGCTGCAGGGCAGTTCAAATTGGTCTGGGTTCCTTGGCTGTCCATATCAGGAGCTGACCAGCATGCCCTGCTGCTCCCTCCTGGTCCTCATGCACTGGACCTCTTTTCATTTGAAATCCAGGTGCAGCGCAAGGGATGTGGAGACTAATGTGTCATGGGTGTGCTTGGGTGCTTCTGAGGTGGAGTTGGGCTGCACTTGAAAATGTTCCTAGGTCCCAAATTTTAGATACAGCCTAAATACGTGGTATCACTAATGCTCCACAGCTCATGGCAAATCTAAGCCAAGAGTCTTCATTGGGAACACTAATAGGATGGATTGCTCTAAAAGGGAAACCTGTTTTAGCCATATTATACAAAGAGCCAAAGTTATTGTCTGCAACATTCACGTCTGATTCTCATTTACATTAATGCTTTTATATTCTTTTTCATTAGTGTAAAAGGAGTCCTAAACCAGGAATTATTCCATGATGAGACTTACTTTTTACCTGTAGAATGCAAACACATGTCAGTGTAAATAACAATAAGGTTTTATTCCACGTGCAAACTACCAGGTAATAAACAGCTATTCTCGGTGTCAGCATACAGTTACTGACGTTGTGTCTTACCCAGTTCCTTGAAAACAGATTCAGTTACGCTCAGCTTTGCTGGGTCCACTGTTCCTACCTACCATCATCTTGCTTTGTACAATTCAGGTTTGTAAAACTTAGGACAGGGTAATTTCGCTCCGTCTCACTCAGGAGAAGGCTTCGACATATCTGCATCAGACTTGATCACCACTGAGATACTTCCCTCCCACTTTCAGCTCAGTGTCATCACCTACATGAGACTGAGGTTGTTTATTCTGAGCCTATCTAATCAGGGCATGCCCAAGGGTCAGACAAAAGAGCCTCCCACGTGCCATATGACAATTTTTCACGGTGTATCCTGTGTCCTAAAGACTAGCTCATCAGCTGTTCTTACTGATGGCAATGAAGATTTTTCTCAGTGTCATGTTTGACAGTGGAATCAGAAACTGTAGCAGCAGTGAGGGTGTGAATCTGCCCCCAGAAGCACTCTAAAACCCCCGGGTTACCTATTTTACAGATTGGACTGCAAGTTTATTTACAGATGAAGCAAGGTGTGCTGTTATATAGTGTATATGCGGAGTTCAGACTGGGCCCAGAGTCCCACCACAGAAAGAAAGACGTAACTGGCTAAATACAAAGGTTTTGAGAGACCTGCATGTTCACGTATCTCTTTTACCTGAATGGCACATCAAGCCCAGTATTTGTGTTTCACCTAGGACCTCTATTTCAGAGAGACATCTAATCTTTATTTGAACACTTATCAAGTGTCTAGGTAACTTACTCTTTTGGCTGGTGACGATTCACTCTAAAAATGCATGTTTGATTTCTAGTCTCAATTGACCCGTGCTCTGTGTTCAGGCTCTATGTCTCTAACGTCTTTGATAGATTAAATTTCCTCCACTGTTGGAAGTATCTGCTTTTACAGACCATAATCAAGTCACTTCTTAACCTTCATTTCATTAAGCATAATCGATTGAGCTGGTTTCGTATCTTACTGCAGACTGTTTTTCAGAACTCCCATCATTCTTGTAGCTCTTTTTTAAAGCCATTTCCAATATGTCGATGCTGCCGTAATATGAGTTCATAAGCCAGAACACAGTACAGGTTTCACTAATATCAGAGAGAATCAAAAATAGCCCTGTACTTCTATTTTATATTTCTCTTTCTATTTATCTAAGATTCACGTTTTCTTTCTTAACCACTGCTTTGCACCATGCGCCCAGTAAAATCTAGTTCCTTATATTGATTTCTACTGCCTAGGGGATGCTTTGGGCCAAAACCCATTTTGGATGCAACCACGTTTCACCACTGCAGAATACTTCGAAGTCTTCAGCAGTCAGCCTAAGTTTGTATCACTTTAAAATATTAACCTATTTTATAGATTATTTCCCACACGGATACAAGGAATATTTACCATATAACTACCTCATTAATTTTTAAAAATTAAAATAGTTTTAACCTATTCAAAACTTGTGTAGGTTATTGAGGGAGTATCTTTTAAAAACACCAGTGAAAATAAGAAAAATCAGAGAGAATAATACTGTTTTTCTCATTATTAAAGTATTATCTGACTTTTTTTTATCATATTCAGCCATCTTAGTTAGACAGTGGTATTGAATACTCCGTTAACTGATCTGTGGGTGACTTAATGGGTCAGTTTTATATCACAACAATGTTTAATTAAAATATGATTAATGACCATTGCCATGCTCTCACAAAGATGCAGAGACAGTCTCATAGTCCCAGTTCTGTGAAATTTAACCACTCTCCTTTTTTTTTTCTTTTTTACTGTATGGCCTACAGTTTTCCTGTAAGTATTCAGTGATTGGGCCAGACATTTCTTTATTTCACAAAAAGTTTTGTACTACATCCCTGCAGCACCACAGGAGCTATCTTGACATTTACTATCAGAAAATTATTTTAATTTTCCTTTTTCCATTTGATGCTTAGTTGGAGTGATCTCTGCGTTCTGTGTGGTGACAATTCAGCCACGAGGTTGTCAAGCTGGAGTACCATCTGCACTAGTGCTTTGTCTGGCCAAGCTTTGGACATGTCAGAGAGGAGCCCCCTCCTCTGTGGGGAAGCAGAAGTCACTATCTTCACAAGGTCACTGCTAAAAAGTTGGCATCTCAGGTAGGCACTGCTGTCCAGGGACATCCAATCTAGATCTGAGGGAGTTCAAGAATTAGAGTCACTACAGGTGCTGCACATACAAGTCTGGGAGTTGTAATTTGCCACACTGCGGCAGCAAGGCTGCATCTGAGCTAACTTAAAGCTGGGACAGGCATGACTGTTGTAGGCATATCACAACGTCTCATTTCATTTTTTTGATCCAGGTAAGAGTCAAGCTTAGGCAAGATCTGGAAGTTTCTAGTGGTGTTGTTTGAATAAATTACAATGGAAGTGACAGGCAAGAAGAATCAAATTGCAGCATACTGTACTGTGATGACAGGGTTCTAGAATTTCTTTTAAATGTAGTCTTTTGGATATATTTATAGTATCTTTTTGCTCAGCTTGAGTCAATATTACTACCCCATGGTGAAAAATATAAACAAAAGTATGTTTGCTTTTCCATCACTGATATCCTCCATCTGGGTCTGAACACAATTCATTATGGTTCTCATTTTTCTGCTAATAGCTCTGATACCAAGGGAAACTTTTTTTTTTCATTTCAATTCATGCTTTATTGGATTATTTCACTTGTCTCTTATTTTTAAGTTTCTTTCACAAGGGATAATTTACTGGCTTCTCCCTACTCTTTTGTGAGAGACAGATTGATTTGTTTGTGTTCAGAAGCAAAGGCATAAGTAGACTGTGCTTCTGGATAAAGAAACATCAGCAACACAAAAGACAACATTTTGACAGTCTAAAGGTCACTAATATTAGGGCAATAAAACAGCATTCTGTTACAGATTCTCAGCCATGTGGGATGGCAATATATGCCCGAATAGCTGTAAACATCAAGAGCTATAATAATGTTTAGTACAGTTTTTGTTTTCTTAATATTCAGAGCAAATTATAAATCATGGAGGTATTGTTAGCTAGAGTGACAAGTAGCCAAAACAATTTAAATTCTATTTCTGCCACTGGCTGGGGAGGCATATGTGCTCCCAGTCACGAGGTAAGTAATGATCATGCAGCTCCACTGTCTCTTCAACCATGGTTTGACTGCATCTGCCCTTCGCATCAATACACTCGCATGTCATTTTGCCGCTTTCAAGGACAAAACAGCAAAACAGGCTGTGGTAATGCACATTTATCGAAGGCACTCCACATCTCTCTTGAGGAGGAAAAGAATCTTAAAGGTAAATATTTGCCCCACATGAAATCCAGAGAAATCATTGTATCTTACAGATAAAATGGGACAGTGATTTAATGCAAATACCATTTGTAATCCTAAATTTGAACTCATCCATTCCTTGCTGCAATTATATTGAGAACAGTAGCCCTATAGAGAGGAAACAAGGAGAGGGATTTGACATGTGGAGAATTGTTGAAATGACTGCAGAACTATGGAGTTACAAATATTACACTCTTACTGTATTACACTGCCAGCTAGCATTACTGTTAAGAGATTTATCTTTCACAATATTTGCAAAGGATTGAACAGACCTGTAATTGTACTAATCACATATGAAGAATTTCAAAAAAGAGGGCAATTTATTGTTGGCTGTTTCAGATTCCTGTCCTTAGAATTTATTTTGTCAAGGGTACTCAAAGCTGCCGGTGAGCTAATTTTTAGCTTTCATATAAGCCTGAATAAATCAGAGAGTTCCTGGAGATATGACTAGGTTTTGATGCCAAATCACCATTCTTTTGGATTACATGGCAATGTTATAAAAGGTGGCAGAGCTTGTATAGGTGTTGCAGAAGTTGTCTAACTAAAGGTCCATGTGCTGGGAATCGCAAATGAAGAACACATTCTACGACACCAGCTTGATTTGTCTCTAAACTCTATCATGAAACTCTCCTTCCATGATAGACCTCCTCTGACAACTGCTGCAATGTATGTATGATATATATACGTATAGAAAAATATGTATTTAAAGTAACGATGTACTTTGTGGGCATAAAACTGTTTCTAGAGAATTAAAATTAAACAAAGGATGTTCATTCCAGCTTTTGCAGATGCGTCTTATTCAACTTCTAAAACTCAGAAATAAAAAAGTGCATTTTGGAAATACTGTATTTCTGATTCAGCCTGAAGATCCGACTTACAACTGGCTTGTGTCCTTAAGTAACAATACCATAACAACCTAGTCATGTTTTAGAGAGCTTTACTGAAGAATGATAACATACCCATTACAATAAGGGCCAAAACGTCATTCTTAACACAAAGGATTTAGAATGGGTAGGTAGCATCCTAGCCCCTTTCAGCTAACCAGGGAGCCTGACGAGGAAGCGATAGGTGACCTGTGGCTGCCTATTATGTGTGGTGATATGATCCATAAACTCCATTGCACAGCTGTGGTTAAAGCTGGAGCTATGACACAATAAGTGAGTTTTCTCAGTAAAACAACCTTACAGCACCTCAGATCTAATGTAGGCTGTTCAGCCCTTACCCACACAACTGTTAGTCCCTCTAGTATTTACCAAAAGTATCTTTTGATGGTAGAGCTTCCAGAAGACTACAGGTTCTCTTCTGTTTGGTGGTTGTTTTTTTTCAGCATTACAAGCTAACACAATAATGTTTTCTGTAAGTGTATTTGGGTCAAAATAATGTATGTAGAAAAAGAAATACAGTTAGCACTTGTCATGTAAAATACCAAAAAGAATCATATGTAGCACAATAAAAATTATTCAGTCTTTCTTTGTGGAATCATTTCAAATATTTACTACATTTTACAAAAAGTTGGAGCAAGATGTAAGCTAACAGGCTAGCTTATTTGGGTGGATTTTATAGGATCTGATTAAAATGCCATTTGAATGTATCACAGTTGTTCTGTTGAACAGTAAACTTTGGACCAGGTCTATACACAAAGGCAGAGATAAACTAGATATGGGCCAAGCGCTGGTAGTGGGGGCTGCAGGGTGGCCTCTGTGAGGAAAGGCCAGGGCTGTCCTGTGATGGACACAGCTGGTTCCAGATGGCTCCAACTGACCCATTGCATGGCACAACCAAGTCCAGCTGCCAAAATGGTGGCACCTCTGAGAAAGTATATTTAAGAAAGGGAAAAATACCAGACAGAGAGATGAGGAAGGAACAGAAAGAGTGAGCAAGGTCAGAGAAGGAGAAGGGAAGGATGTGCGTCAGTGGCCGGCACAGAAATTCCCCGCAGCCTGTGGAGAAGACCATGGAGAAACAGATTGTCCTCCTGCAGCCCATGGAGGACCCCATGCTGGAGCAGGTGAATACTTCCTGAGGGAACTGTGGCTCATAAAGAGCCCATGCTGGAGAAGGGGGAAAGTGTGAGAGAGAAGGAGCGGCAGAGAGGAACCACTGGGTACTGATCGTATTTTCCCTTCAGCCCCTGGCATCGCTTCAGAGTCAGGAGTGAAGGATTGAAGCTGAACCTGGGAAACAGAGGGGAGGAGAAGGTGTTTAATTTTTTTCTTTTTTTTTTTTTTCCTCACTACACAAATCTATTTTAATTGGCAATAAATCTAATTATTTTTTCCCAAACTGAGTCTGTTTTGCTCACGACAGTAATTAAGTGATCTCCCTGTTATCTCAATCCACAAGAAAGTGTTTTCTTTAATTTGTCTCTTTTTCCTTCAGATTCTAGTGGCAAAAAAGGTAGCATTCTTTTAAGAGTTTTGAGTGAAGCTGGTCCCTGATTTTACATATTTCTACTGCTCTATCCTGAGTGCTCCCTGTTTTTATCCTCGGTGATTGTGTTGCAATGCCTCCACATCTTCTCAGCTTTTCTGGCACTTCCATCACGTGGATTTGTATAATTTCGTCTGCTTTCATCCAGCTCCCATCATCACATCTTTTATATGGTCCTTTAGAACAAGAAGAAAGTTTAATTTGAAGAAAACCTACTTGTCATAGTGTGTGTTTTAGGTGAAGGGAAGCCACTTAGTTCCAGAATGCACTTATTTGGCTTTAGTCAGCTGTCTAGTTTATTCAGTTTAGATACTCTTTTTTTTACTGGCTACACAGGAGTGACAAGACATGTCAGTAATTTCTCCTCAGTCCTGCAAAAGTCTTCTGGCAACTCAGTGTATGGCTATACATATCAACTCCTTCCCAGCACCGCACCCCCCTCCCCAGAAGTTAGAGAACTTTGTGATAAACCATTAAAAGATCAATAAATCAGGCCAGTTTCAAACTTCAGAAGAGCACTTTACAAGGCTGACATTCATCAACCCCACACTTGATGCCAAGGCTTAGTTCTTATTCATTATCCATCATTATCACTATGTATTCAAGTAATTAATCCTTAACAATCTTGCCCTAAACACACCATCAGTATATGGTACTGATGCTGTGCATTCAGAGCCGCATGCAGAACAGTAATCAGAGCTGATGCTGTAGTCAGCAGTGAAGGTCACAGCCTGGATAGTCTTAGTCCTCAAGGCTGGGGCAGCCAGGCTGAAGTGCTCTTTAGTGAAGTAGGCCAGTACTGAAGTGGGTGACTTCTTTCTTGCCCGTTTTAGCTCTTTCATTGTTGATGTTTTTCAGTTTGTACCCCAAAGAAAGGGTGAAGATCTCAACTGCTTCCAACAAACTTGATTATATTTTTCAGAAAAGGACTTCTATGGGTTTTTATCCCACTCATTCTGCTAGAGTACTCTGATTCTACCAGACCTCTTTCCTGCTTGCTCTACACCCTATTTTTGTCTTGCAGATTTTACTACATGAACAGGTTTTGATGTTCACTGGGCTCTACTGTGCAGTGGAGACAGAAGTCCTCATTTACCCCTTTTTGATTATGTCTCTTTTATATATTTGTGCCTAGTTCGCTCTTAGCAACATTACTGTCCCATAAAGGTTTATACTTCTGTTTCCAAGGAAGGTAATACCAATTATATCTTACTTAGCATGCTCCTACTTCTTTGGCTACAACACCTGTTCATTTAGATACAAGCTCTCTGTAGACCTGCATATCTACCTTTTCTCCACTTATTCTCTTAGTGATGGCTTGTTGATATAGAATATTTCAGCTTTTCACACTCCTCATGCTTTCTAAAATCACTAGATTTTTGAGTCCTGTACAAAAATATACAGAAATAGTAAAAATAAAGTCTGAGAATGTATCATCATCATGGCTTGGCTTCGCGGACGAAGATTTGGGAAGGGCTTTAAAAGTGAGTACACCCTTCAAGCCTGCGCGGTGGATTTTTTAGGTGAGGCGCAGCGTGCGCGAGACTGGCCCCACCCTTTACACCTGAGGTTCATCTGCCAGGGCCTAGCGAGCTTGGACGGTGACAGCGAAGTCCTCAGGTCGTAGGTTTGGTTAGAGTATCCTTCTCTTAGATGGATGGCCTTACAGGGCTAAACGAGCTCCATCTGCCCGGGTTTGGAGTTAGAGTTGTCCTCCTCCTAGGATGGTTGCCCGAAGGCTAGTGAGCCCATCCTGCCCGTGGACACACTTTGTCTGACCCTTCAGTTGAGACCTGTCTGGCTTGGGAGACCCTACCGGAAGCATATGCCACCACCAGCATAGCTCTCAACTTCACAAGGGCACGCAAGCTCTTTCCCCATGGCAAGGGGGTGCCCGTGAAAGAGGAGAATGTATACTATTCATACATATGTACATATACGTGTATGAAAAGTCTACTTGATGCTTATTTTTAAATTCAGCATCATATCATTAGCTGACAGTGTATCATCAGGTACCACAACTGCACCAGCTATCCACCAAGCTCCTAGGAACTTCATGTCTTGCCCAGGACCTTGACATTTAGAAGCTGGACCATCTAACCCAGCTTTAGTTAATAAATTCCAGACAGCCTTCCCTACCAGCCCAACCTGTTCCTTGTTGTCTCCACCCACCAGAATGTCACCTCTGTATCTTTGTGTGCTCCTGTGCCTGCACCAAACAAGCACCCAGCACAGCACACATGGCTCCTTTTTCTGTGCCACCCCAGAACCTCACTGGTCTTTGTTCCAGCCTTTCCATGGACCACTTCTCCCTCGCCCATTCTGCATCTAGGGGAGAAGGTGCACAGTTGTGCCACCATTGTGATTCCTCTATAGAAATCCTGCCCCGCTACGCCAGTAATGTCACGGAGGCACCCACAGAACAGACAGCAGCAGCTATCCGAAAAACGTGGATTTAATGCAATCACATTTGCCAGGCACTCTGACTGACCAAATTAATTACAGGTTCAGATGTCAGTTGGGAATTATTACTGCACAACAGATTCCTGAGCACTGAAGAACACACTCTAAGGAAGATGAACCACAGTGTGCACAGCTCACTGATGTAAAGGGAGAATCTCCCACTTAGAGATACCAAGAGGGTCACTTACTAATGCCAGGTGAGGGTCACTCAATCCCAGGGAGATACACTCGGACAGTGTCCTGATCCAAGGGGAGTCCTGGGAAGTATCCTTGACCGGCGTCCCAATCTGAGGGGAGAGTGTCCAACCGCACTACCTGCTGCTCAGAGGAGAACCAACTCAAAACAGTTCTCTGGCAGGGCCCCATTTATACCCTGGTCGAGTGTGAGCTGTGGTCACTTTCAGCCCACACAGACTGAAGGCAGTTAACGGAGCCCAGACTGCGAGGCACCAGATAGCCCTGGGGGGTGGCACCTGATGCTTATCAGGTGCTTCTGCAGGGCTCTGTCTTCTGTGCAAGCTCTGTGTTAGCAGTCAGGGTGTTTGCGCTGCCACACTGAGAAATGCAGATAGTGTCTCATGTGCTTTATGGTTTTGCTTGCGTATTTAAATTTTTTTCATGGGACTGAAGTAGAACAAAAATTTGATGAGTTACACTATAGTCTGAAAACTCAAGTCAAATCATCAAAGGGGATTGAGTTCAAACCAAAGTTCAGTGATGAGACCTTTGTGGAGTTCTGCAGCATGGCTCCATACATCCTAATTTTCTCCAAAATGGACTTTTCATGATTAAGCTGTTTTCTGTAGCCATGAATTTTTCATGGCTACATTTTCCTTTAAGATATGTTAATAAGCTGCTTCAGAGAAGTGCAGCTTATTCTTCAAGGCATCAAATTTTAGGCAACAAGACTAGTTAGCCTTGTAGTTGAGCTATGCAGGTAGCTCTTTGATGATAATCCTTCCCCCATTTAAGTGGTGTGTAATGTGTTGTGTGGCTCTTGCACACTCACTTCACATCATAGAACGGAGAACTGAGAGTAAGACACACAAAATGTGCCTTAATTGGGGGTGAGACTTTCATCTTCTATAGTTTTGTCATATTAAACACTCTGCTTTATTGAAACTATTTTTCAGTAATGCATGCTTTGGAAATGGCACACGTTCTAATCATAGGCAAGGAAAAGTACCCCTCAACTGTAAGAAGCTAATAAGGTCATCACAAAAAATACCGACAAAGCCGTGCGTAGGACCACATTTACTTAAAAAGTTCCCAGAGATTCATGTTAAAAATGTGTAGGGCTGAATTTGATAAAAACGTTTTTTCTAGAAAGGCAAATCTTTGATTTGAAGACAAGAAATGGAGAATTACCCACTTAATCTGGTATTTTGTGTGAGCATCTTTGCGCTCTTACTAGTCAAAGCATGTTTCCTAATTTCAAATTTCATTTTTAGTGGCCACTTCAGCTGCTAGAATTTGGTCCTTGTTATGCCTTTTCCTCACAAACTGCTAAGATTTCAGAACCTGGCCTTTGCTCCTTGTAAAGGTACCTGCACCCAGTAATCTAGTCATCTCCTTCTCCAGTTCACAGACCCAGACAAACTGAGTTTTTAAAGTATTATGCTCTAAGACCTTCTCAACATTTCTGAAGTATGACTGTTTCTCTTTTTTTTATTACACCTTCTGGTCTTTAGCATTCCTTTAAGACGCATTTGACAATGTATGTTCTGCTCTGATATTATCTGCACTCAAATGTAGCTCTAAGGTTACTCTCTATTCTTGAACCAAAGTATTCTATTTTTATTTTAAATTATTGCATCCATCCTTTATTATTGACAAAGCTTTTTGCTGAGAATACGTGCCAAGTTATTGGGTCACAGACTATATACCCTATGAACTATTGTTCCTAGATACGTTACTGCACGTATGGCAATGTTAAAATACCCCTTAATCAGCTACTAAATGGTCCATATCACTCTGTGTATCAGCTCTTTTTCCAATATTATTTATAATTCCTCCCTCCACTTTTTTATGCCACTTGCTTAAGTTATTTCATATTTTTTCATTATTTCAGATGACTGTTGAAAATACTGGGTAGCAACTGGTCTTTTATCAATCCCAATAGAACTTAAATGCAAACAATCTCACCTGAGGACAAATCCCTGTTAACATGTTCTTTTCTCAATCAGCCCTCCCAATATCCTGTTGGCACTGTATGGTTCAGGTTTGCGGGTTTGGTTTTTTTTTTTAATCAGAATGCTATACAGTACTAAGCTGAACTGAAATATGGAGTAGCATACTGCCCAATAATTTCAACTGCATGGATGGCTTGGATGAGGTAAACCTACATTGCAAATGAATAGAATGGCTATTAGTTTAGATGCAATTCAAAGCAAGAACTTGAGTGTGATGTTGGGTAGAGATAATTATTCCTTTGCAGACTCAACTGCTACTGTCATGTTCCATTACAGTGTGCAGGATAGGTTTCCTCTATGTCTATCTATTGTGAAAATAACATTCAGGAGAAAACGGTGAGCATACAGCTGGCAATAAATGCAAGCTTCTCTGATGTCTTGCAGTTACAAGGCCTGTGTTGTTACACAGTACTTTAACCCTTTGCCTAAGTTAATTTGGACAGTAAAGAGAATCGTTCAAAATTCAGAAAAGCGACCACATTTGTATCCAAGTTATCAGTATTTTTGCAGAGCCAAGATGTAATATGTTAGCAGTCTATGTATAAATGATGCAACAGAAAATAAATCTGCACATTAATGAGAGCTAAGCCAACACTTCTCTCAACTTTATTTAATGTATTCCCTTTGCATTACCTTGGTTAATTCTAGAACAGCTAGTAGGTCTTGGGCGTAGCGTCCAGGCTGCCAGACATATAATGTAAACTGTCAGGGGGAGTTTATATATTATTAATTTATTTCAAATTCTTCCCTGACAGTCACCATCACAGTAGCACATGACCTTAAGGTATCACTTCAGATTAATCGAGAACAGTCAAGGAATGTTTAATATTAAAAGCACTTCAGTTATGATATCTTTCTTTATAATATGTAGATGAGTTTTTAATATGTTTTAGATACTGTGCAGAACTCTGAAGAGTGGTTTAGCATACTGAGAACATTAAACTGAATAGAAAGAGTGAACAGAGACCAACATCTCTGTTCAGCAGAGAGGCAAAGGACAGGAACATCATGACACCATTCCAGAATATTTGTTAAAAAATTAGGAATAGCTAGGACCACACTCACTTCACCAGTCCTACTGTTTAAATGCTTTTCTACGAAAGTGGCAAAGGATATGGACCTTGAACTGGATTGCTTCACAGCAACACTCAGTGTGCAATGATGCAGCAGTCACAGCATCTCGGTATCCAAGATGGGAACTAATCTAAAAACACTCCACAGGTATTCTTAGAGAACCTTGACCACAGTATTTTCAAAACACTTGTATTTTTGATTCCTATGGAATGGAAAAGTATTGACAATGGCAGACAGCATGCCTCAAACTGTACTCAAAAGGAAAATCACTTATACACTTCAGCTCGTGATTCAATGACATTTCACATTTCCATTCTGGAAGTGGGAAGGGGGCCCAAATAATATTATTCTGGTATAATGCTTGTAAAATGTAACTGCAATGTCTTGAAGAGTCTGGTCTGTGAATTAAAACCAAATGTAATCTCGTCAGACTCAGGTATTTCTTGATAGAAGAATTTTCACCCCTTGGCATTAGAAATCAACTAAAATTATCACTGCCTTTGTGATGCCAAGAAAATAAAGTGATACAATCACAGAAATGTTGGTTGGAAGGTCATATAGTTCAGCCTCCCATTTGAAAAGTCACTGCTGGACCAAGGAAGAGAAAGGCACTTTGTTGAGCAGGGGCATGAACCTGTGGCCCAGCAGCGCAAATGGGATAACTGAGGTGACTGGAAGCAGAATATACCTGAACACCGGCGCCAGTGAGGAATGAGCAAAAAAAATAGAGACACAAAAAGCCAGCCTTCTGAGCACCTTCAGTCATTCTTGGAACTACAACCTCCTAAGCAGAAAGTGAGGATCTTCACAAAAACCTCTGGCAGGACCGAGACAGTTCATGTAAAATAGATTCCAGTCCATCTTGGATACTAACGTTTAGCTGCACTATTAGTTCTGGTACTTAGTTGCACAGGAGAAAGCTTGTGGTCACAAAACCAGAAATGACCCCTCTTGAAACCATCTAGCATATATATATCTGTGGGAGACACTAAGGAGCAGCAGGACTTGTTGCTGTCAGATTTGTAAACAAGGCTGGACATGAACGGACAAGTACGGACATGTACTCAGAGTGAAGCTAACTAGCCAATTATAGTGTTAGAATAGGCGCGTGAATTTCACTAACGAGCCAATTAACTGTAACCTTGAAGCGCGTGATCAGTGCATGTACGGAAACTCTGTGCCTATAAATATAACTCTGTCGCACTTAATAAACGGAGCTTTCTGCACACCATATTGGCGTCTGGGTCTGCTCCGTTCCGGCATGAGGATTGTGCAAACCACAGCGACATATATCCCCTATGGAAATAATTAATTTGATATGATAGAGGAAATCTGTGTTTTGATTTTAAGCTCGTTATGTTGGAAAATGACAACATGGTTCTCCCTCAGAGATACATACTTGATTACTGCACTGTTTAGCAGATTTAGCATAAAATATGTTTAATTATGATTTCAAATTTCACAGTTACTGAAATTAATGTGAAGCATCATGACACATTAATTCTAAAGCACCAGAGCATGGGACCCTGCCCTACCAATTAATGCACTGAATAGGAAAGGTCTTTTTTAATGGTTCCATCTAGTACATTAATACAAATACAAATAATAATTTTAAGATACTTTGTCAGATAGAGCTTTAAAATATCACCTGTGTTACACCATTTACTTCAGAGATTATTGAGCTGATCTTCCCTGACTTGTGAACGTTTTGTTCTTGTGTAAACCCAAAGCACTCAAAGGGGGAAAAGAAAAGAATCCAGATTTATTCAGATGCAAAGAGAAAGCCCATATTGCAAATAATGGCACAGAATGAGGAGATCTGGTAAGCCTTACTGCCTTACCTTGCTGCATTTAATTTGAGACTCTATATTAGACGTATTTTTGTTAATTGTCACAATAACCACAAATTTAGTCGGGAGATCTGAAGATCTGGGATTATATGACTAAATGTCCTAAAAAAAGATCGTAGCCCAAACAAAACCAAATTTAAAGCATACATTTATGTTAAAATTATGCCAGGTATTAAACTAAATTCTGCTATTGTTTTTATTCCTACCTAGCAAGAATTAGTTGTACATTAATGAGCAGAGAGTTAGAACATTACTGCTGGAAACAATTGGCAGTACCCATCTTCTCAGGCAGTTCAGTAACCTAGTAATTTCTACAGCTAGTTTGTTTATAAAATGCAGATCTGAAGCCAGCCTGAGTATTTTAGTGAAAGCATTCAAATGTCAGCACTCACAGTGGTCAAATATCAAATTTTGTCAGAACTCTAGCTGTAAACCCATGACAATAAATGTCTCTACAAATATAACAGCACTAATAGCAGTTTTAAGAATTATACTATGTCCATAGATAGTTACTGAAAAGAGCAAATATGATGAGCTATTCAAGAATGGTAATTTTAAATGCCATATGGAAACAATGCAGAATTTAAGAAGTATGTGTCTTTTCCTCCATTTTGCATAACATTTACCAAAGTATAACGAATTCTAATAATTTAAAGTTTTATACTTGTTTCTCCAAAATGCCAAACAAAATGTGAAAAATGCAAAATGTGAAAAAAACCAATATTGAAAAACTTCCAAAAGCACTGATCTTTGTGCCATGATGTGGATGTCTTCCATATAGAATTCTCTTAAAGAATTATTATTGATTATTTGCAACACCTAAAAAGATTCTGATAGCTTCTGATTGTACACCACAGCCAGCTGCAGAGTTGAATCAGATCAGTAATTTAATAAAGTGGTAAAAATTCAACAACAGATTAGTTACCTTCTGACTGTTACTCTCAATTACAGCTCTTACTATCAATTTAAATGACAGCTACTAATGCGTCATTTAAAACTAACAGCTTAGCCAGTGTTTCTCAATTATTCAGAGATTAATGTTCCCCAAAGGAGCTACTAATAAGAAAAAAACTATCTTGGGTGTATTACCAGTACTGTTGAAAGCATAATCATATTGAAGAACTCTAAGAACAAAAGCTTGGTGGTTTTTATTGTCAGTAAGATGGACAATATTTCTTATCTTACTGTGCACTTAAAACAGCTACAGAAAGAGGTACAGAAGATAACAATAAACAAGTATCTGTGTCACTTTGTCAGGAGAAACATCCTTAAATCCAGTTGTTTCCAGAAGGAAATGTGTACATAAAATCAAGAGTCAAAATTATGAATTACTATTTTTAATCTAGTAGCTAGCTCTAATGACACCTGCACATTCTACAGCTTGCTGGGAAATTACAGGTTACTTGACATTGTTTATAAAAAAATGCAAGAGAACAATTTTTAAAAGGTGAGTCTTATTTTTGCAGATTACTTTAGTCTTTGATATAGATGAAGATATTTCCAGAGTATGTTTTTACAAAGTGGTTGATTTAAAGCTGTAATTGTCTGTCATTTCACAGTAAAACTGACAGGAGAGTTAAAACTTAACAGAGTTCAATAAATCAAAATTCTCTTAGGTCATGCCTAAGTTTTTTTGATTAATTAACAAGTTTTAAGTATATATTGAGAAATATAGGCACAGGATTTTACATTACTGTCTGTTTAACAAAAAGAATTAAATAGGTCTCAGTAAACTTTACACATACATATTTTTAGAAAAGAGCGAGCTTTAACTTGTGGAAATAATGGATTATCTGGCAATTAATACACAGTAGTTTACATTTAGAGAGCTATACATTAGAAAAAAAATTACTTGGGATTTTTTGCTTATCATAGTAGGTTTGTGCCAGTTTGTCTTGTGTTAGATTAGAGTACAATATTTTAATTCTCTGGTCCTTGAAGTGACTCTGGAGTAGCCCTTGACACCTACTGGCTCAGCAGTGCAATGCCTACTTTCTATCTGGTGAGACTCAGCTTCAGAAGCAGATAATTAACTGCAGTAGGATTTGAAATCACAGTTCAAGACACTTCTCATCAGTCATATTGCCTGTACAGCTACAGTTCCACTCTGTGCATACCTTGGACAAATTCTGTTTCTGAAGATAAGCACCATTTATCTCACATCTAAGTGTATTTAGGACTCACCCATGAAATATGAGGTCTAGGACACATTTCTGCTACCAGGCAAACACAGGGTCCTTCTGTCTCTTGTAGTCTTCGTGGAAACATTAAAAAAGGTCTAATTTACTATCAAATCTATGTCTTCCAACAGATTCTGTTTTCTTTGACCTTGCTTGACAATCCAGCCCAGGCCATAATTTTTTTTTTTTTTTTGTACGTGTTAACATGGGAATAAACATTAAGTAACAGAAAGGACAGTCTATTGTTCGCATATAATTTGGTAAGGCTTTCAAAACTGTCTCCAATAAGAACCTTATGGAGAAGCTAATGAAATATGCTCTGGATGAGCAGACAGTGAGGTGGATTGAAAACTGAGTGACTGACCAGGCTCAGAGAGTGGTGATTAGTGGCATGAAGTCTGGTTGGAGGCCACTAACTACCAGAGTACACCAGAGATCAATACTGGGTTTGATCCTCTTTAACATCTTCATTAATGATGTGGCTGATGGGGCAGAGTGTACCCTCAGCAAGTTTGCAGATGATACCTAAGTGGGAGGAGTGGCTGATATGCCAGAGGGTCACGCTGCCATCCAGAGGGACCTCGACAGGCTGGAGAGGTGGTTCAACGGGAATCTCCTGAAGTTCAACAAGATGAAATGCAAAGTCTTGCAACTCGGGAGGAAGAACCTAATGAACCATAAATACCAGGATCTGACTGGCTGGAAAGCAGCTTGGCAGAAACCGATTTAGGGATCCTGGTGGACAGCAAGTCAACCATGAGCCAGCAATGTGCCCTTATAGCAAAGAAGGCTAAATGTATCCTCAGCTGCATTAGTAGGAGTGCTGCCAGCACACCGAGGAAGGGGAGCCTACCCCGCTTCTCAGCCCTGGTGAGGTCACATCTGGAGTGTCATGTCCAGTTTTCAGCTCCCTTGTCCAAGATTGATATGGACATACTGCAGAGAGTGTTCACTGAAGGTCCGCAAAAATGATTAAGGGACTGGAGCACCTTTCATATGAGGAAAGGCTGGGAGATCTGGGACTATTCAGCCTAGGAAAGAGAAGGATTCCTAGGAAAGAGAAGGATTGGGGGGAATCTCATCAATGCATGCAAATACCTGAAGGGAGGGTGTACAGAAGACAGAGCCAGGCTCTTTTCAATGGTACCCAGTGGCAGGACAAGAGGCAATGGATACAAACTGAAACACAGAAGGTCCCATGTGAACATCAGGAACTTTTTAACTGTGAGGGTGTCTGAGTACTGGTACAGGTTGCCCAGAAAGGTTGGAGAGACTCTATGCTTGGAGGTATTCAAAAGCCATCTGGACACAGTCCTTGTAAACCTGTTCTAGGTAGCCCTGTTTGAGCAGGGAGGGTGGAACCAGATGACCTCCAGATATCCTGTCCAACCTCAGCCATTCATTGATTCTGCAATTCTGTGACAAAACTTTTTTTACATGGAAAAAATCATCCAGAAATGAACAAGTAAAAACCTATCATGGCACATATCCTTAGACTATTGCATTTCTAAACAATTTCTGCTTTCCCAATCTGAAAAAAAAAAAAGGCAAGGGCAAGGGCAAGGGCAAGAAAGGAGAGGAGAGGAGAGGAGAGGAGAGGAGAGGAGAGGAGAGGAGAGGAGAGGAGAGGAGAGGAGAGGAGAGGAGAGGAGAGGAGAGGAGAGGAGAGGAGAGGAGAGGAGAGGAGAGGAGAGGAGAGGAGAGGAGAGGAGAGGAGAGGAGAGGAGAGGAGAGGAGAGGAGAGGAGAGGAGAGGAGAGGAGAGGAGAGGAGAGGAGAGGAGAGGAGAGGAGAGGAGAGGAGAGGAGAGGAGAGGAGAGGAGAGGAGAGGAGAGGAGAGGAGAGGAGAGGAGGAGAAACAGAATTTACAACAATTCCTAAACTTCAATTTATTTCTTAGTATTACTTGCCTTTTTCAGGGATGTGTGGCTATCCCTGAAGATGTTTTCTTAGGAAAGCTTATGATAATTAGGTCAGCTTTGGGAACAAGATCCCCAGACTACAAGATTCTGTTTCAATTTTGCATATGTATTTTTTCATATTTACTTTTTTCAGACCAAGAAAATCTGTGAAATATATTTCACAGAGTAGTTTTCTTGTCCTGTTTTGCAAAGAGCTGCTTACCAACATGGGTTTGTTGGTTTGTTTTAAGATTTCAGAAGAGCCAAAAAAACAAATTTAATTAAAGAGCACTTGTCTTTTGTGATGTCTTCCTTTAGTAATTATTCCTTAAACATGAAAGATAAATATGCTTTCTCTTCACTCTGGGAGGAGAAAGCAGTAGAATTTACACACTGTCATCTAAGCATTCCATCTAATTGGGCTGGGAGTAGAGAAATGACTGCTCTGCTCAGGTATAGCAGGGAGAGGAACAATGAATCAGATCCGTGGGCAATTAAGTTCTATGATGCCATTTTTTGTGATTCAGCATTAGCCAAGACTTTTTAAAATAAAGCTATAAGTCCCGTAAGTAACGCTTAGGGCTTGATCTAAGAACAAAATGACATTGAATTGCATTTCTTTTTCATTCTTTTTCTTTTATTATTTTCTGATTAGGGTCTGTCTTCAGTCAAGGTATATTTCACCTGCTCACGTGGAAGAAAATCTGCTGAAAGAGTTTTGAAGGATATTCTATGTCTATTCTGCCAATCAGGATAAAAAACAGTAGTGAGAGAAAGGAATAAGAAGAGTAAATAGAAAGTTTCTATCTTTCTTACAATTTTTTTTGGTGTCATTTTCCTTCTAATGAGTGCAAATTCACAAAACACACAGAGGTGAATCTGACTACTCACCACATAATTCACTTCTAAGTATTTGGCTCGAAGAGCGAATGGATTTTACAAAAGGAAAAAACACAATTTTTGTCATTAGTCCTTTTGCATTTGTCCTTTACCTGGCAGAATCAAAGTTCTGTTAGTCTGAATGACTGAACCTGCATAAGAATAGAGAGATACCAAATGCTGGTATATAAATATCATGGTTCTGGGATTTCTTCAGTGACTCATTGCACAGGAAATGTGAACAGTTCAGTCCTCATATCCCAAGAACCATATGCCTGAAATCTCAGGAGTGGTAGCAGATTCCAAAATTACTTCCTTTATTAAAGCACAGCCAAATAGGTGCAGATCAGAGGAGACTATAGCACTCTGAATGAACGAAAGAGGACTGGATCACTTCACTTCTGCATCACTTTTACCTATAAATGACATCATGCATGGAAAACATTCTTTAAAGTACACTATCAGAACATAAGGATGAAATGTATTTAGTTTTGAACAACTAAATATTAGTTGTCTCAATCTAAATTAGTCACTGTGCAGTTATCTGTACAGTTAATGGAGGTAAAGATGGTTCCAGTTCCAGTTCATTCAACCTGTCTTTTATGCTAATCCTTACAGGAATTGTTTTGCTCTCTAAAGGTGCATATTTTCTTTGTCTGGGGCCTGGAGGTTGGTATTTCCTGTAGGTGACAGTGATCTGGGTTGACTTTTTAAGTTTAGACAAATAGCTTCCAGATATCTAAGTTACTTCAGATGAATGAAGCCTTTGACACTGTTTCCCACAGCATTCTCCTGTGTGGGAAAACGATGGATAATGGGGAAATGAGGGAAACCCTATTTCCCAGATTTTAGCTTACACCTTGACACAAAAGTAGCCATGAAGCGGCTAAGAAGCAGTTTGCTGATCCCAAGAATGGAATGCGGTCGCCATGGATAAGGCCCACCCTGACTGGGCAGAATGTACTGTATCTCTGAAATGGAGAACGGGGCATCACGGAGGTGGTGCAGCCCTTCTCTGTTATCAGGATAACGATGGGCTGCTACGAGAAACCGCATAGCTGCTATCAAGAAAGATGGATCGCTACTGCCGTGCCAGCAAAAATGGTGAAATCGTGTCCTCTAGGTGAACTTTGCTCATTATAATGTCATTATAATACAAAAACACACCTCCATCCCAAAGGCTACCCGCCTCCAAGGTGCGACCACTCCCCACTGGGCATGCGCTCTATATTTTTACACCTGTACCTTTAAACGCGAAGCGAGAGATTTTTAATCCAATCAGAATAAAAGGAATGTATGACTAAAGTCACTCAAGCTCCACCTAAAGGTATAGAAACAATATAAAAAGTGGCGATTAAAAGGGGGATTTTGGGGAACAGAAGACCACCATCGAAACTTTGGGATCGGTCGACGGGCTGAACCTATCTTCTCCCCCCCCATAGGGACGCCTATTGGGTAAGAGCTCTGTGTTTTGTGCACTTAAATATTAACATCAGGCTAGCTATTAATAATCATTAGTGTTTAGGTTTGTATGTGTGTGTGTTTAGTGTTTGTTTTAAATACATTTCGCAGTCAATACCCTCTCACCGGTATCATTCGAACCTGCATTTAGTCACGAATCTGCACAATAAACTATTATTGTTGATTTTAATACTGAAGGGATTTGTCTTTGTGTAACTGCTAGTGAGGGTCCCTGAATAGGTTAGGCGAACATCCTCCAATCTTGTGGGCTACCAAAAGGGACTTTGGTTTCAGTGACGTTGCCAGCGTGCCTGGCAGGCTGGCCAAGTTGTAAAGAACCCGAGGAGGTTCCCCTTCTCCCTGACAGGAGCGTGGTGGGCAGGTTGGGTGACAGGAGTTTGTCTTTCTTGGGAAACTAGTGGGCTGGACAAATTGTAAAGGGTTTGGGAAACCCCCCTTCTGGGCCAGGAATTTTCCTTTGTCTATTCTCCTGGCCCCCCCCCCCCCGTTTTCGTGACACTCCTGGAGAAACTGGCTGCTCATGGCTGGGATGGGCATGCACTTCTCTAGATAAAAAACTGGCTAGATGGCCGGGTCTGAAGAGCGGTGGTGAATGGAATTCAATCCAGTTGGTGGCCAGTCAGAAGTGCTGGTCCCCAGGGCTTAGTACTGGGACCAGTTCTCTTTAACATCTTTATCAATGATCTGGATGAGGGGATTGAGTGCATCCTCAGTAAGTTTGCAGACAACAACAAATTAGGTGGGAGTGTTGATCTGCTAGAGGGTAGTGAGGCTCTGCAGAGGGATGTGGACAGGCTGGATCAATGGGCCGAGCCCAATGGTATGAGGTTTAACAAGGCCAAGTGCTGAGTTCTGCACTTGGGTCACAACAACCCCCTGCAATGCTACAAGCATTGGGGAAGAGTGGCTGCAAAGCTTCCCAGCGGAAAAGGACCTGGGAGTGTTCATTGAGAGCCAGAAACAGGACAAGCAGAAATATCCTCAAGTTGTGCCAGGGGAGATTTAGGTTGGATATTAGGAAAATTTTCTTCACTAAAAGTGGTGTGAAGCACCGAAACAGGCTGCCCAGGCAAGTGGTGGAGTCACCGTCCCTGGAGGTATTTAAAAGATGGGACTTGATTTAGTGGTGGACTTGGCAGTGCTAGATTAATAGTTGGACTTCTTGATCTTAACAGTCTCTTCCAAACAAAACATTTCTGTGATTCCATGAATTCCACTGCAAATGCTGAAGAGCATTTGAAGAAGCGACTGTATCATTTTAGTATTTAGTGCTTCTATTTATTTTTTAAGACCTCTGTTTTTATCTACACATTTAAACAGTAAGCATTTGTATGTCACTTGAATTTATTTATGAGATATCAAAGTACTTTACAGAGAGCTCTAAGCTATGGTTTTAATAACATTCACTAAGAAACCTGCTTTTAAATTACTTAGTTATATTTTTGTATTTCTTATAAACAAAGTATAAACAGTTTCTCTTCAATAAAAACTAATTCATTAAAAGTTCTACATATGAATACCTATGAAATTGAAAACCTGTAAACATAGAAATCACTAAAAATTTTTTTCCTTTGTCACATATTATAAAGATAAATGTATATGGAACACGAAACAAATGCAGAGGCTCTTAGTAATTAATATTCAAAGCAATCATGAGAATGTCAGATGCTATATGCAAAAGAAAGAGCTTTGAATTCTCTTTGAATGATGCCAGTTATACTGGATAAATGAATCCTCTGCTTTCCCAGCATTTTCTGCAGGTTTTCTGACCAATATCCAGAACTCTATTTGATCACTCCACTTTGTGCTGCATGTAATTATCAAAGAAGATCTCCTTTCATTACAGAAAATGACATGAAGATACTGCTTTTATGAAGCGTTGGCAGAGCTATTTTACATGTACCAGAATATAATCTTACCCAATGAAATGGTGCTTAACTGAAAACTATAAAATGAAACAGAAAGTTAACCAAGGTTCCTATTCAAGTTTATTGGGAAGTCTGCTAGATGTGGGTCATTAATGTAAACTACCCGAGTAGCATTACAGGGACGTTGCAAGGTTGACCCTCCTCCCTCTCAAAATGGCATTTTATGTTTTTTAAATACTCCCTCATAACACAGAACATTTCTTTGCAGATTTGGGTAGCTAAAATGTGAGCTGCTTAACCTTGATCATGTTCCTTTAAAGCTGTTCCTAATGCTTTTTTGAAGCCTAAGTGTAGCATATATATATGACTTCCTCAATAATACTTATAACTTAGCTGATTCCTATTTAAGTGGTACTAGACTTTATTAGAATCAATGATGGGATAAACTAAAATAGTTCTGAAAGAGTAATAATAGGGGGCTAGAAGGAAATTGCTTACTCTGGGAAAAACTGTTGAAAATTAAAATACATTGCATAACATTTCTCTGCATAGTGCATCTTCCTTCTGAGTAGGTTAAGACTTGCAGCACTTGCTTTCCAAACTCAAATCTCCTGTTGTTCATAAAGATCAGCCTTGCAGGTAAGATGATGACAGGGGCACACTTCAGTGTTCTTGTTGAACTGGTGTCAAGCCTAGCCAAAACTCAGGGTTAGAGGCACAGAAATGTGAAGCATGAAAAGGGCCATATGCTCCTCACTCTGTATCCTCCAAGTCAGAATGATGATGGCAGAGAGAGAAGCCTTGGGGTCCAGCCCTTTCTCCAGGCTGGCATCTGTGCTTTTCAGAGACAGAAAGATTATTATCATGGAGGAAAAATTTCAAACTGTTGATAAGGCAGACGTAAGGTCCTCTATTTTCTCTTTGCAGGTCTTCAGCCCAATCCCATTGAGTATGCTCTGCATAAACAAAGACATTTCATCAGTATGTAAGACCTGAGCATAGCGAGTATGGTACAAAAGCAAAGCTCACCATATATGATTCTGGGATTCCTGGGGTGTAAGAATTATAAGTTAATTGGGCAAACATGCCCAAGCCAATGTTATCGTTGGTGTTGCTGTTGCCCTAGAGACTGCTAGAGTTGCTCTCTACCTAGAGTACTGGGGAAAAAAGGTCAGAAAGAAGTGGTGAACACAGAGATACATGGAGTCTTAAGGTTTTGTGAAAGGCAGTATTATTGCCACACGGTTTCTTTTTCTGATATAAGCATAGGCCAATCCCTTACATCTCTGGTCACAAATTTATGTGAAAGAATTGCTAGTATATAATTTTATGTTATTTAACCTATTTAGAAACATTTGTAAAAGCATGATTTCCACTTGAGCATTAGCTCTAAATCAAGTTGTTCAGCATAGGCATCAACTGCGTATCAGTCTATCAAAAATAATCCAACAATTTATACAATTGGCACACCTTAAAGGAAATGATTGGCATGGGATATGCCTATAGGATATGCATAGTGATCTGTAAAAGAATATTCAAACCCAAGGTTATTCTATCCATGTTGAAGGCTAGGAGCACAAATGAAATCACAAATTGAATGACTGGTTAGTGGCATAAACATGTCAGAGATAATCAATAAAAACTTTATGATTTAAAGCCAGTTTTGAGTTAGGACAATGATGTATAAAGATTTTGTTGTTTTCCAATTTCTTTCCTGTCTTATTTCTCACTACAATATAAACCAGTAAAAAAAAAAAGGTAATATTAATGTACAGCTACAGCAAGTAAGACCCTTCTTGCACATTACAACATATAAAATTTGCATACTAATTGCAGTCGTGTAAACTGTTGGATCTGAATGAAATAACTGCGTTACTAAGTTAGTGGCAAAAAGTTTCACTGACATTAGTGGACTTACATTTAACACTGAATATTAACCCTGGTGCTTTATCTTTAAATCAGTTTGTGGGATAAAAGCTATACAGTTTTCCACTTATTTGGTGATATTTCTTGGGGGGAGTGGGGTGTTTGTGGGTGTGACAGCTACTGAGAAAGAACTATAAAAGCGATATAAAAGGCAAGAGAATTTAGGATGTTTCTATTCTTTTGTCTTCTGTAACTAAGAAATCTTCTGTGTTTTCTTGAAGTTTTTTATTATAATTACAAGGAGTTTTCCCCCCTCTATTATATGTGGTAGTTTATGATCAGAGTACAAGCTGTAGCTCAGTTTTAAAACCATGAAAAAAAGTATTTAATGAAAACGATGAAAGCCTTTTGACTACAGAGGTGTAATAGTGTTGTTTTAATTATAATTATGGCTTTCTGCAAAACTACTTTTATAGTGAACTAAGTAAGAAGTATAGAGACTGTTTAGTACCCTACCCGTGCATTTTAGCTATGATTATGTTCTTGCAACACTTCAAAAGACACAGCAACCAGACTGCTCATTTTTTCTTTGGGCAGTTATTAGTTCAATTTGGTAGTTCTAACAATCTTGTTTCTAATAGTTACATGGAGATTGCTTTTGCCAGTTACACTATTTGGAAGCATATTTTCCCTAAATGCCTATTCTAACTACCCCATTTGAGAGGATAGCTGAAAAGACTGTCCATTAGATAGTTCCATGCTGATATTTACTGTCATAGCTCATGCATCAGACATAACTCATGGAGGTAGTAAGTACAGAACATCGTTACCACTAATTAAAACAACAACGAATGACTCTAATTGTATTTACATTTGTCCAAGGAATTATATTGTGTGTTGAACTGAGATGAAACTGGAGTAAATGATATTTTAGAGAACATTTTAATTTCAGTGAAAATCTTTTTCACTAGGCACCTGGTTGATAAGTATTTTTCTATACACAAAATATTATAGAGACAGTATATAAAAATGCTTTTCTGTTTTGATCATCTTTTTTAAAAGCTTATTCTAACCTCTAGAGATTCTTCACTTGAAAAAACCCAAATACAATCTTCTTTGTAACTCATAGATTGGATTCTCTGAAAGACACATACATTATTTTTCCAAGAATCAATAGAGTAACTCAGATTAAATATGTATCTTTTAACTTTACTAATTTACAATAGAAAAAAGACTTACACAATATGCCAGGTTATAATTTACAAGGGGTAAAATATCACTTGGAAAGTGTTACAGAGTCTGTCTAAAAAGACAAGGCAGGTACTCGAAAATGAGATTTATTCTAATTAAAATTGTTTAGCACTCCAACAAGCATTAGTAAAGTACAGGTTCGGATGTCTATCTAACAGAGCTAACACTACACAGCCAGTTTAAGCTTAAGTTCTAGCGATGATGACCCAAAATGTGCAAATCACTTACCTAAAAGATGAGGGCTCTCAACCTCGAGGAGTTACCTTGGGCGGCATCCTGATCCAAGGGGCGAGTCCCTGACCGCAGACCCCCTGCTCTGAAGAGGACTGGCTCATTTGCCCTCTAACAGGGCACCTAGTCAAATCTTATCTGTGGTCATACATGGTCAGCGATCTAGAAACTTCTCTTGACCAAGGTGTTTTATTGGCCGAGGACCTTGCCTGTCAACTGAAGGGCCTTGCTTTTTTTTATTCTTCAAACAAGGTGTGTACCTGACCATAGTCACCATGCAGCTGGGCAGCTCGACCCCCAGACTGAGGCTTTCTTTTCAGAGGTTGAGAAGTTTCAGTCTTTATTGGTCAGGTGCACTCGCCACAGGATGCAAATACCTTAATTCTTAAGGGAGGCAACCAAGAAAACATAAGAAATGCCAGCCTTGTGATTTTGATCCCATGACCTAGGAAAGGTAAGACTTTATCTTACTCTCTAAATTTTACTTACCTAGTGTTTTAAATGAAATGTTAATGTGTGTAAAATTCTTTATAGTACTTCGCTTTTTCAACCACTGAAATTTCTAATGAAGTATTTTTCCAACTTGTTAAGGGGTGTCACTTTATTCTGCAATTTTATCAGTATTATAATTTCAGGTGCAATCGAGTGGCATTTAGTAATAGAGTATTTGGACTTCTGAACCTCTCTAATGTGGTCCTACAGCACAAAAATGAGAATGCAGTTAAACTGAGGATACGGGTTTTGTTACACATCATTGCAGAGAATATCTACACTCACCAATGAGATACATAATGAATTTTTTAATATGTATATAGATGACTGTTCTCACACCAAGCACAGCAGCACTCAAATGTTAAGTGCCAGACTTCACAAATGATTCTTCACAATGCTGAAGCTACTTCAGTGCTCTAAACAACAGATGGAGTGTATTAAGTACACAGTACCTTTACAGTATCTAGCAAAGTGAGTGAAAGATTAATGGCAGACCTTAAGTAAACAACTTCAGCTATATTGTCTTGATTCCCAAGCTTGATGGTGCAGACTGAAGTAGGTACAAAGTGCCAAAGGTAAGCATATACTAGATGATGCTAGGCCCATCTGTACTGCATGACAGGTGGAATAATTCTTCAGTGAGTATTATATCTATATAGACTGGGGCCTTTCTAGCGTACACCATGTTGACCAGTTGAACCTCAGCCCTGAGTTTCAGCTGTCCCTGATTTAAGGTTTAATTCAGTGCAGCCTGAATGTGGGACCTTAGCTTAATTTTGCTAAGAGAGTTGGTAAGAAGGAGGAAGTACATGAGCTTCCATGTAAGATAAGAAAAGCAGGACACAAAGCGTAATTGCTGAGATGGTGATCTCAAACAGGATGCAAGAGAGAAAATACTGACAAGTATAAAAAACTAAGCCAAAAAAGCAGAGACCAGCAAGATGCAAGGAAGACCAACATTTTCCCATCTGATTTTCAGTTGCTTATTGAGTGTTTTACTGAGGATTAGTCTTCAGCATCTACTATGTAAGCCTGTCAATAAATATCTTTCTGTAAGAGTCACTCCATAAACATTAAAGGACACTGGAACATAAGTGACCTAGAGACGAAGAGTTACATGTCAGTCTGCCTAATGTATAAGATGTGATTCTGTTAGCACTGAAGTTAGTATACTGAATACATGCTGGAAAATCCTGTTTAAGCCTCATTGCCAAAAAAAAAAAATGTGCAGTCTACTACTTATACTGCCACTTCCAGTGCTTCTGTTCCGGCTGCCACTTCTGTTGCTCTTCTCATGCATGTGGCTGGGAAACCATAACAGTACCTGAAGCCCATTACGGTCTTATTTTCATCCTTTGAGATGAGTCAGATGACTCTAGCCACCCTGGAGAAGGTTCAAATCTTCAGAATATGGGAGATACTGACTAGAGTATCCAAAACTGCCCAGAAGATGTTCATTACTTTCTTGAGTTTTCCAACATTCTACTTTTACAAACCATCCAGGTGTGTAAATGGGCTGGTGTATATCATGGGCTCAGTTACAGTAAATTTTCTTGACTGTGAAACACGAAGCTTTTCTACAGATCCTTGAGAGTCCTCAAGCATCAATAACATACTTTGTGTGACCAGTTATCACATTTACCTTCCCCATTGGCAAGGAGTCCTAAATGAGACTGGGATTGCGATACACGTGGATCTCATGGCTGTGTTGATGGGGAGGCCAGCCATTCCACTGCTGTTTCTAAAAAGGTGAAGGCATGGGATAGACTGTACTACTAGAGGGAGTAACATTATCTTGAAACTGAGGTTGCTTCTTTTGTTCTGTAGTATAATAGCTTCTACATGAAGCCAATGTACATAATAATAGCTTTTTGATTTATGGGAGTTTTGCTGTCAAAGACTAAGGTGCCAACAAATAGAGAATGGACCCAAATGTTAACCATTCTCTCAACCATACTGAGATTTCTTCTTAGAAGGAATTGATTGGTTTGCTTGAGAAGGAAACCCATTGGCAAACTTTCATTCATAACCTGCTGCAAAACAGTAAGAAACCCAATAGAACACTACCCTTTATTTATTGCACTTTTGGCACTATATACAGACAATTTTTTTCTTTAACTTTTGTTTAAGTGCTCTAACTACTGTGTTACTACCTAAGCAGTGGGTTGTATAAGCAGAAATTCTTTTCTTCCTGCATTTTTCAGGGAAGGGCATAATGATTTCTGTGCTTAGTGGTGAACTTAGAACTCTAAGTCAAACTACCAGGTAGGGCATTTTAGACGACTTACATATAGTTGAATCTTAAATTACCATCAGCAAGAGACTACAGAAGCTCTAATAGCGGTCTCACAAACTCTTCTTAAAATAATTGGTCAGTAACTGAACTATTGTGACAGAAAATTGAAATTCATCAGTATTTAATTCTTATAAATTTCTAACGCATATTTTTATGGACTCAACTAACGATCTTTTACAGTATGTTTAAAAATTCCTTGTTTTATCATGTGCCTTTTAATTTGGTGTTATCCTTACCACTATGGAGCTTATTGTGATAGCACCTGTGCTGCAGTTTGATGGTTAGGATCACGTAGCACAATGTATCTCACTCCTGGGAGCTTTCACAGTAACTCCAGAGAAGTTGTAACAAAATTATGGTTAAAACAGAAAAAGTTGGAAGAAATGTTATCTGACAGCATTGATTAGGTACTGTATAAATCTGTAATTCCTAATAGTGGTAGAATACATATATATGCACTCTCAACTACTGTACAACCTGGGTGTTTGACATTTATAGTGCCCATAGCAAAAGTGAATCTTAAGGAAGCATGAGAAAATTAAGTAAGTGTGGCTTTAGTGAATTAGTTACCTACATACTGGCTATGTGGAAAGAAAGCAGTACCCGAACAAGAATTATTAATGAGAAGTACAGAGGATAAATTGACTATAGAATCAGGTCTTATTCTGTTGACATTAATAGTAAAAATTCCCATTGTTCTCAAGGGGAGCAAAATTAGCCTGCAGCTTATATGTCATTCATTAAAATATTTATAAGTTGTAATATAAGGTTTAATAGAAATATCTTTCATATTTCGTTAATATGTCAAGGTGACAATTAATAGACTGCAGATACAAGTTTGAGAGCAGCTTTTTTGTTCTGTTTGACGTTTCTCTCAACCCCTTTACAACTTTCTTCATCATGTGGAAAAATCACAACATTTAATTTGCTCCCCCTGTGAAAAAATTAGGAATACAGCTGAACGGATGTCACCAGTTGGCACTGAGGCAGGACCAATGACTGGACAATTCCTCTCTCTCCAATCAGCCTCTTCCCCATACCAGGAGAAAAGGGTTAAGGAGAGGTAAAAAGTAAGCGAGGTCTCAATTAAGTTTAGGAAACTAAAATGGTTGTAATAGCAAGAAAACAATATTATATACAAAACGAAACAAGATTTTAACAAGTATGTGTAAGGATCAGGGGTCTGGTGTGGCAGGGCACAAACTGCAGGGCAAGGGAACGAAAGCGATAGAGGAAAAAAGCAGCACAGTCTGTACGTGGAGCGGACGGGACCAGAGCCCGCCAGGCCGGGAAGCGGCGGCTGGAACGCGCAGCGGCGGCGCGGAGCGGAGCGGCGCGGTGTGCCCCCAGGGCAGGAGCAGTGCCCGGCAGCGGCAGCTCCAACAACAGCAGCGCCGACGGGCCAATTCCCCGCGGGCCAGAAGTAGGAGGGGACGGGTCAGCGGCCCGTCTGGGACGGCGGGCAGAAGGCGCGCTCGCGCGGTTCTTCCTGTGCACCCGGCTCTTCAAGAAACACCGTCCCGCCAAAAAGTTCCACAGGCAGTCAGATGAGTGACGTGCGGGGGACGGGGCGGGGTGGGGTGGGGTGGGGGGGGGGGGGGGTAGAGGAATGCTGTGATTGGCTCGCTTCTGTGTCCATCAAAGCAAACCGGGCTGTACTTCTCTCAACCCAGGACAACAGGGAAAGCAGAAAGAGGAACGGCGCGTTTTCTGGGGCTGGAACAAGCAAATGTCACTGGTTTAGAAATCCCCCTTATGCTGGGGTATCTGCCAGTAGCGTTCGTCATGACTGTACCGAGTCGCACATAACGAGCAGCACAGAGTACAGCACCGTGCCCTGCAGAAAACCATTCCATTTGTAAAAGGCCAAATATTCTTTGCCTTAAGGTTTTGATGTGGCACAGAAAAAACAATTTCAGGGCTGTTTACTACCCAGTTCTCTAGCAGCTTTTGTCCTAGCTTCCTGTAAGAGATATGTGCTTTTATAGTCACCATCTTGTAAGTAAATATGATGCTTGCAGCTACCAAAAAATCATTCGTTTGTTTTGTTTGAGTCATAAAGCTTTTATCTTGTTTCTAATAACATAAAGTGTGCCTGGCAATGAATATTTTTTTCCGAGTTAATGACTGATGCCCTTTTAATACATTTTAGGTAACCAGATAAGAATGTAGATGAACATAGAACAATACCAGTAATGCAGAAAAAGATTTATAGTGTTGTTTTTGCTGTTGATGTAAGTATGACCAGTCTCTGAATTAAATAAAAATGATTATTGCCAAGTTCCAATTTTGTGTTACATTTCTAATAATTTTCTAAGCTGCTGACTTAGGGGGAATATTTGAACAAGAAGTATAAACTTCCTTCATATTGTTCAAAGACAAAAATTTATACATGACCAATATAATTTTTAAATAGGCAGTTGCATCCAGAAAAATATAAGTTTATCGGGGAATCACAGAAAAACACAGAATCACAGAATCACGTGGTTGGAAAAGACCTTTAAGCTCATCGAGTCCAACCGTTCACCCTGCACTGCCAGGCGCCCTAAACCACGTCCCTCAGCACCACACCTGCATGGCTTTTAAACACCTCCAGGGATGGGGACTCCACCTCCTCCCTGGGCAGCCTGTTCCAATGCTTCACAACCCTCTCTGTAAAGAGGTTTTCCTCATACCTAACCTAGATATCCCCTGGTGCAACTTATGGCCATTTCCTCTTGTCCTGTCACTTGTCACGTGGGAGAAGGGACCAACCCCCACCTCTCTCCTTCAGGGAGTTGTAGAGAGCGATAAGGTCCCCCCTCAGCCTCCTTTTCTCCAGGCTAAACAACCCCAGTTCCCTCAGCCGCTCCTCATACGACTTGCTCTCCCCACCCTTCACCAGCTTTGTTGCCCTTCTCTGAACACACTCCAGCACCTCAACAGCCTTCTTGAAGTGAGGGGCCCAAAACTGGACACAGTACGCAAGATGGGGCCTCACCAGTGCAGAGTACAGGGGGACAATCACTTCCCTGCTTCTGCTGGCCACACAATTTCCAATACCAGCCAGGATGCTGTTGATCTTCTAGACCACCTTGGCAAGTGTCCTGGTGTAATATAAAATCAGTTCGATTGTCGTATGGAACAAACCAGTTAAGGCGTTCCTCCCGCTGCACGTCCCTGCACCCAATTGCCTGTGGAGCTCCTTGGCGGGACGATGTCTCTGTAAGAAACCTGTGCACAGAATGGCAGACCTCCAGCCCTGGCCGTTCCCACCCTGCCCGTGTTGGAGACGTTCTGACAGCTGCAGCAGCTGCTGGGGCAGCAGCCGTTTTGTCTGCCCTGAGGGCTGTGGTGGCTGCTCTAAGGAGGACCAGGCTGTTGCTCTGGGCTGCTCTGAGAGGGAATCCTGCTGCTGCTGCTGCTGCTGCTGCTGCTGCTGCTGCTCCACTCCTGCAGCACCTGGCGGGGGAGAGCCCAGCCCCTGCTTGAGGATACCTGCCCCGGCCTGTCAGGGATGATAATGATGGACTGCACACGCTTTATGAAAGTGATAACGCAGACCCTTTATTTCAGCTCCTATCAGTGGTTTTATAGTCTACGAGGCTCTCCACGCGCTTCAAGGTTACATTTAATTGGTTTGCTTGTGAGATTCACGTGCCTATTCTAACAAAGAAATTGGCTAGTTAGCTTTTCCTCGTGTACATGTTATTCTTTATTTTACTTCCTCATTCTTGCCTCTTCAGCCACCGTTCATGTCCGTTCATGTCTGTTCATGTTAAAAATCTGACAGCAACAAGGCCTGTTGCTCCTGAAAGTCACCCACACCAGCCATTAACTGGTAATTTACCCACAGTTTAACCCTTGCCGCACCACATCCTTGAACCTTGTATGTATTTGCTAATATGTGGCTGTTGTTTGTTGTTCGTATAATATTTTTCTGTCATTATGAAAATACTTTAAGGTTCGAAAACTCAACTGAGGTCTACTGCAGTTGCTTTACCTTTTGCCTTTTATCTCGCGCGTAACACTTTCCTCCCGGAACAGAGAAGGGGCTGACTGGAGAAACAGAATTTGTCCTGTGGTTTGAACCTGCCACAGCCAAACCGGTGACACCTGTTTTCAGTGTTCATATCCAGCACTGCATTCTGGTTTAGAAAGAAACTATCTCGAGGCGTTTCTTACTCTGCGGCTGACTTTGCAGGTGGAGGCATGTGATGCTTCCCCTCCGCTTAGCGCTGGCAAGGCCACCCCTGTGTGCAGCGCAGTGCTGGGCTCCCCAGCACAAGAGAGACTTGGACATAGTGGAGAGAGTCCAGCCATGGATGTCCACCAGGCTGATGAAGGGACTGGAGCCTCTGAGGCCTTCCTCCTAGGAGTAGAATAGAGTTTACTAGCGTTTACGGCCAAGAGCATCCTGGCTTGTGTCAGAAAGAGTGTGGCCAGCAGGACAAGGGGAGAGAGTGTGCCCCTGTGCTTGTCACTGTTAAGGCTGCAGCTGGAACACTGTGCTCAGCTTTGGACCTCTCACCTCAAGAAGGACATTGAGATGCTTAGAGCTTGTCCCTACCTCATCCTGATCCCTCCTCCTTGGCTGCTCCCACTTTGTTCAGCGCTGGGTGCTGTGGGACCGCCAGTGGGATTGGCTCCTTGTCTCGTGCCTTTCCCTGGAGGAAACGCGGCCTCCGCGCTGACGGCGCTCGCCGCTACCGCCACGTCTTTGCTGCTGTGTGCTGCGGGACCGCTGCTGGGATCGGCTTCTTGTTGCCTGCCTTCCCCTGGAGGAAACCCGGTCTTCGTGCTGACGGTGCTCGCTCCTGCTGCGACGTCTTTGCTGCTGTGTGCTGCGGGACTGCCGCTGAGATCGGCTCCTTGTTGCCTGCCTTTCCCTGGAGGAAACGCGGCCTCCGCGCTGACGGCGCTCGCCGCTACCGCCACGTCTTTGCTGCTGTGTGCTGCGGGACCGCTGCTGGGATCGGCTTCTTGTTGCCTGCCTTCCCCTGGAGGAAACCCGGCCTTCGTGCTGACGGTGCTCGCTCCTGCTGCGACGTCTTTGCTGCTGTGTGCTGCGGGACCGCCGCTGAGATCGGCTCCTTGTTGCCTGCCTTCCCCTGGAGGAAACCCGGCTTCCGCGCTGACGCCGCTCACTTCCCCCCGAGGAGTCATGGACATCCCGTTGGGGCCTGGAAGCTCGGCCCTCGTCACGAGCACTGTCCTGAGCCCTTCTCTGCTGCCGTCTCCTGTGGCTTGAGATGTTGTCCCCTTGGGCGTGCTGAGCCGTTCTGTGGCCATCGTGGTGCCGCCTTGCAGAGCTGCTTTGGCCCCTCTCTTCGGCCCCAGCTTGGCCACCACCAAGGTCTCCAGTGGAAGTTCTGCGGTCCTGGTGGCCTAAGGAATGATGCCACCTCCTTTCTGAAAAGGGGGGCTGAGATCTGCTTTCTTCAGCATGGCCTCCGTAGCGTGTGATTAGGTACACATCATAGTTGCTGTCTCCCACCTTGCGGTAGATGTAGTAGACAGCTGTCCTGCACAGCGGGCACACAGGACTTAGGTGGATCCAGTCTTGTATGCAGGGAAAACAAAAAATGTGCTTGCACCAGGCCACGGAAGCTTCATCATGAATGGTGTCAAGGCAGATTGGGCACTTTAGGTCCTCAGAAGCACCCATTGATGTGGCCTGAGGCACCTGGCTGGTGCTGGCAGCAGGGGAAGAGGTGCTCTCTTCTGCCAAGTCCTCCTCCGAGTCCATCTTGCGCTGCAAGTAAACGAGAGTCAAATTTGGCCTGTGAGCTGCCCAGGAGAGGCTACCTGCAGGAAGCAGCAAAGCTGTGCAAGTGGAGCGCTAAAGAGTTGCCTGCTCTGCCTTGGGGCTGTGCTTGTGCTGCCACAGAAGCCAGGCCCCCTCCCCAGGCAGAGGAGTGACACCAGGGGGTGTCTTTGCATGTTCCTGCTCTCAGGGCAGGGTGGTGACTTACCTCTCGGACACCTGCAGGCAGGAACTGGGAAGGCAGGAAAGCAGTTCCTGGCCTCCCAGCAGCAGCAGCCCGAGCCTGGGGCTGCGTCAAGTGAGGAGCAGTGCCCTGGACCTTGCCAGTGTCCGTGTCCGGCAGATCCTCCCTGTGCCCTCAGAAGGGAGCCTGCGGGATAGGGCTGCTTCGGCCCCCCACCGGCAGATGTCTGTCTCCATGGACGAGGACAGCAGTGTGGCCCTTCAGGGCAGCCCCACACCCCAAAAGGACGGATGTCCCGCAGGTCACAAGGTCTCTCTGGTTACATCACAAGGACTCTCCGGTGACATCACAAGACTAGTGGGGACCACATCCAGAAGACACAAGCCCCAGCCTTGGGGAACAAAAACTTCCCAGACAGCTCATCTCATAAGACTGCCCCACCGTCGAGCAGAATCAATCCTCTTGCTGTATTTTTCATATAAATTTGGACACCTGTTTTCAGTGTTCATATCCAGCACTGCATTCTGGTTTAGAAAGAAACTATCTTGAGGCGTTTCTTACGCTGCGGCTGACTTTGCAGGTGGAGGCATGTGATGCTTCCCCTCCGCTTAGCGCTGGCAAGGCCACCCCTGTGTGCAGCGCAGTGCTGGGCTCCCCAGCACAAGAGAGACTTGGACATAGTGGAGAGAGTCCAGCCATGGATGTCCACCAGGCTGATGAAGGGACTGGAGCCTCTGAGGCCTTCCTCCTAGGAGTAGAATAGAGTTTACTAGCGTTTACGGCCAAGAGCATCCTGGCTTGTGTCAGAAAGAGTGTGGCCAGCAGGACAAGGGGAGAGAGTGTGCCCCTGTGCTTGTCACTGTTAAGGCTGCAGCTGGAACACTGTGCTCAGCTTTGGACCTCTCACCTCAAGAAGGACATTGAGATGCTTAGAGCTTGTCCCTACCTCATCCTGATCCCTCCTCCTTGGCTGCTCCCAATTTGTTCAGCGCTGGGTGCTGTGGGACCGCCAGTGGGATTGGCTCCTTGTCTCGTGCCTTTCCCTGGAGGAAACGCGGCCTCCGCGCTGACGGCGCTCGCCGCTACCGCCACGTCTTTGCTGCTGTGTGCTGCGGGACCGCTGCTGGGATCGGCTTCTTGTTGCCTGCCTTCCCCTGGAGGAAACGCGGCCTCCGCGCTGACGGCGCTCGCCGCTACCGCCACGTCTTTGCTGCTGTGTGCTGCGGGACCGCCGCTGAGATCGGCTCCTTGTTGCCTGCCTTCCCCTGGAGGAAACCCGGCCTTCGTGCCGACGGTGCTCGCTCCTGCTGCGACGTCTTTGCTGCTGTGTGCTGCGGGACTGCCGCTGAGATCGGCTTCTTGTTGCCTGCCTTCCCCTGGAGGAAACCCGGCCTTCGTGCCGACGGTGCTCGCTCCTGCTGCGACGTCTTTGCTGCTGTGTGCTGCGGGACTGCCGCTGAGATCGGCTCCTTGTTGCCTGCCTTCCCCTGGAGGAAACCCGGCCTTCGGGCCGACGGTGCTCGCTCCTGCTGCGACGTCTTTGCTGCTGTGTGCTGCGGGACCGCCGCTGAGATCGGCTCCTTGTTGCCTGCCTTCCCCTGGAGGAAACCCGGCCTTCGTGCCGACGGTGCTCGCTCCTGCTGCGACGTCTTTGCTGCTGTGTGCTGCGGGACTGCCGCTGAGATCGGCTCCTTGTTGCCTGCCTTCCCCTGGAGGAAACCCGGCCTTCGGGCCGACGGTGCTCGCTCCTGCTGCGACGTCTTTGCTGCTGTGTGCTGCGGGACCGCCGCTGAGATCGGCTCCTTGTTGCCTGCCTTCCCCTGGAGGAAACCCGGCCTTCGTGCCGACGGTGCTCGCTCCTGCTGCGACGTCTTTGCTGCTGTGTGCTGCGGGACTGCCGCTGAGATCGGCTCCTTGTTGCCTGCCTTCCCCTGGAGGAAACCCGGCCTTCGGGTCGACGGTGCTCGCTCCTGCTGCGACGTCTTTGCTGCTGTGTGCTGCGGGACTGCCGCTGAGATCGGCTCCTTGTTGCCTGCCTTCCCCTGGAGGAAACCCGGCCTTCGTGCTGACGGTGCTCGCTCCTGCTGCGACGTCTTTGCTGCTGTGTGCTGCGGGACTGCCGCTGAGATCGGCTCCTTGTTGCCTGCCTTCCCCTGGAGGAAACCCGGCCTTCGTGCTGACGGTGCTCGCTCCTGCTGCGACGTCTTTGCTGCTGTGTGCTGCGGGACCGCCGCTGAGATCGGCTTCTTGTTGCCTGCCTTCCCCTGGAGGAAACCCGGCTTCTGCGCTGACGCCGCTCACTTCCCCCCGAGGAGTCATGGACATCCCGTTGGGGCCTGGAAGCTCGGCCCTCGTCACGAGCAGTGTCCTGAGCCCTTCTCTGCTGCCGTCTCCTGCGGCTTGAGATGTTGTCCCCTTGGGTGTGCTGAGCCGTTCTGTGGCCATCGTGGTGCCGCCTTGCAGAGCTGCTTTGGCCCCTCTCTTCGGCCCCAGCTTGGCCACCAGCAAGGTCTCCAGTGGAAGTTCTGCGGTCCTGGTGGCCTAAGGAATGATGCCGCCTCCTTTCTGAAAAGGGGCGCTGAGATCTGCTTTCTTCAGCATGGCCTCCGTAGCGTGTGATTAGGTACACATCATAGTTGCTGTCTCCCACCTTGCGGTAGATGTAGTAGACAGCTGTCCTGCACAGCGGGCACACAGGACTTAGGTGGATCCAGTCTTGTATGCAGGGAAAACAGAAAATGTGGTTGCACCAGGCCACGGAAGCTTCATCATGAATGGTGTCAAGGCAGATTGGGCACTTTAGGTCCTCAGAAGCACCCATTGATGTGGCCTGAGGCACCTGGCTGGTGCTGGCAGCAGGGGAAGAGGTGCTCTCTTCTGCCAAGTCCTCCTCCGAGTCCATCTTGCGCTGCAAGTAAACGAGAGTCAAATTTGGCCTGTGAGCTGCCCAGGAGAGGCTACCTGCAGGAAGCAGCAAAGCTGTGCAAGTGGAGCGCTGAAGAGTTGCCTGCTCTGCCTTGGGGCCGTGCTTGTGCTGCCACAGAAGCCAGGCCCCCTCCCCAGGCAGAGGAGTGACACCAGGGGGTGTCTTTGCATGTTCCTGCTCTCAGGGCAGGGTGGTGACTTACCTCTCGGACACCTGCAGGCAGGAACTGGGAAGGCAGGAAAGCAGTTCCTGGCCTCCCAGCAGCAGCAGCCCGAGCCTGGGGCTGCGTCAAGTGAGGAGCAGTGCCCTGGACCTTGCCAGTGTCCGTGTCCGGCAGATCCTCCCTGTGCCCTCAGAAGGGAGCCTGCGGGATAGGGCTGCTTCGGCCCCCCACCGGCAGATGTCTGTCTCCATGGACGAGGACAGCAGTGTGGCCCTTCAGGGCAGCCCCACACCCCAAAAGGACGGATGTCCCGCAGGTCACAAGGTCTCTCTGGTTACATCACAAGGACTCTCCGGTGACATCACAAGACTAGTGGGGACCACATCCAGAAGACACAAGCCCCAGCCTTGGGGAACAAAAACTTCCCAGACAGCTCATCTCATAAGACTGCCCCACCGTCGAGCAGAATCAATCCTCTTGCTGTATTTTTCATATAAATTTGGACACCTGTTTTCAGTGTTCATATCCAGCACTGCATTCTGGTTTAGAAAGAAACTATCTTGAGGCGTTTCTTACGCTGCGGCTGACTTTGCAGGTGGAGGCATGTGATGCTTCCCCTCCGCTTAGCGCTGGCAAGGCCACCCCTGTGTGCAGCGCAGTGCTGGGCTCCCCAGCACAAGAGAGACTTGGACATAGTGGAGAGAGTCCAGCCATGGATGTCCACCAGGCTGATGAAGGGACTGGAGCCTCCTCGGAGGAAGGGCCGAGAGAGCTGCCTCCAGGCTGGTCAGCCTGGAGAAGACTCGACTCTTGGCGGGGGACGTTATTCAATGTCTATCAGTGCTGGACGGGAGGGTGCAAAGCAGACAGAGCCAGGCTCTACTCGGGGGTGCTTAGTGACAATGGGCACAAACCAAAAGAGAGGAACTTCCTTCTGAAGCTCAGGAAACCCTTTTTTACTGTGAGGGTGACCTGTTCTCATGAGAACCCTGAAAGGCATTGCAAGGGTCCCTTTAGTTTGACAGAGGTGTTTTGTAACAAAGAACGGAGCCTTTGTCCCAAGCTTTGTAGTTGGCTTTGACATTATTTTTGCAGTTGTTAGCAGGAGCAGTTGTGGTGTACAGCAGTCTCATTTCTGACACGAGTGGCAGGGCATACAGTGGTGTCCTTCTTGGCAGCAGGTGCTAGCAGGCCCTGCATCCGGCAGGGCTGGGGAACCTGTGCCAGGGTCGGCTCCTTGTCACCTGCTGTTGCTGTATATATTTAAATAGAAATGTGGACCACAGATTTCACTGTTCATGTCCAGCACTCCATTCTGTTCCAGAAATAAACCATCTCAAGGCATTTCTCTGCAGGTGGAGGGATGTGATCCTTCCCCTCTGCTTAGCAAGGGTGAGGCCACACCTGGAGTGCTGTGCCCAGTGCTGGGCTCCCCAGCACAAGAGAGTGTTGGACATAGTGGAAAGAGTGCAACAAATGTCCACCAGGATGATGAAGGGACTGGATTATCTCTCCTTTGAGAAAGGCTTGAGAGAGCTGCCTCCAGGCTGTTCAATTTGGATAAGAGAAGGCCCGGCTGGTTGGGAAGGCTGTCAATCTTTTCAGTGCGTATCAGTACCTTAAGGGAGTGTTCAATGATGACAGAGCCAGGTTCTTTTCAGGGGTTCCTAGTGACAATGGGCACAAACTGAAACACAGAAGCATCACTCTGAACATCAGGAAACCCTCTTTTGCTGTGAGGGTGACCAAGCAGTGGCACAGGTTGCACAGGTTGCTTGTGGAGTCTCTCTCCCTCCTTGACAACACTCAAAAACTGTCGAGCTGCGGTCCTGGGCCACCATCTCTAGTTTGCTCTGCTTGAGCAGGGCGGGTTGGACCAGATGACCTCCAGAGATGCCTTACCACCCCAACCATTCTGTGATGCTGTGACGCAAAGCACGCTTGTGAAAGTTAAGTAAGTGTGTCTGGGTTCCTTGACGTTGGAATCTTTGAACGTTACATAGCAAGCACTGGAATAGGCTGCCCAGGGAAGTGGTGGAGTCACTGTCCCCGGAAGTATTCAAAAGACGTGTAGACATGGTGCTTAGTGAAATAGTTCAGTGGTGGACTTGGCAGTGCTGGGTTAATGACTGGAGTCAATGTTCTTATAGGTCCTTTCCAACCTGTATGATTCTAAATCTGTAAGCAAGATTTAAGCTGAAATAATGGTCACCTGCTTTTAAATTAAACCTGTATCGTAAGACTGTGGGCTGATTTTTATAAACTTGTTAATGCCTATAAATAAAACATTAAAAAGAGAAAAAATATCTTTCCCCAACATGATGTATATGAAATAATTCATCATCATCATCATCATGGCTTGGCTTCGCGGACGAAGATTTGGGAAGGGCTTTAAACGTGAGTACACCCTTCAAGCCTGCGCGGTAGATTTTTTTTTTTTAGGTGAGGCGCAGCGTGCGCGAGACTGGCCCCGCCCTTTACACCTGAGGTTCATCTGCCAGGGCCTAGCGAGCTTGGACGGTGACAGCGAAGTCCTCAGGTCGTAGGTTTGGTTAGAGTATCCTTCTCTTAGATGGATGGCCTTACAGGGCTAAACGAGCTCCATCTGCCCGGGTTTGGAGTTAGAGTTGTCCTTCTCCTAGGATGGTAGCCCGCAGGCTAGTGAGCCCATCCTGCCCATGGACACACTTTGTCTGACCCTTCAGTTGAGACCTGTCTGGCTTGGGAGACCCTACCGGAGGCATATGCCACCACCAGCATAGCTCTCAACTTTGCAAGGGCACGCAAGCTCTTTCCCCACGGCAAGGGGGTGCCCGTGAAAGAGATGAAACAATTATGATGTTAGTAAAAGACTTTAGTGTAACAACGAAAGAAAAATAAAGACTAAAGACGTTTTAATTAATCTCTTTATTTGTGTGTAGTTTGTAGCTATGTTCATGATACTTAATGTTACTGAGATTAAAATCAACAACAGTTTCTAACAATTAGTGCAAAACAATTACCTAGTTTAATGATGAGATGTCCTCTGGCTAAAGGTGAAAATTAGTAAGGAAACACAATGAGTAAATATTTCTTCAGATGTACCCTTAAAATAGTTAACAAGTAAACTTGAACTTGCAAATAATCATAAGAGAGTAGATTTCAGGGCACTCGCTAATAACTGCTTCCCCACTGTGGTGTCATGATACAATGGTGGTGTATAATAGTGTTTCACATTGAATATACACTGCAGTTTTGGTACATGTCTGATCTTGGTTCAACATTCATGTATGTAATTTTTGAATTTCTGATTTTCTAATAAAATCTGTTCCATTTAGGAACTTCCAATAATTTACGTTCAAAAAGTATTCAGTTTTAAAGATAATCTCTAGACTATGGTTTGGCTACATATCCAAGATAGCCATGAATAGTGCATTGGTTTTTTCAGTCATTACAACATGTGCATATGGGTTTTTTCAGCTGGATTATAAACTTGTCTAGCTTACATTAGGTTTTTATGGTAAAGGTGATTGAATCTTTCCTTTTCCTTGAGCTCACCTTGGACTCAGAAGTTTGATTAATTCTACTTCAAAAATATCGGACATTTAAAAGAATAGATATTGATAGGACACTGAAATTTGACTCTACAGGAATTAATGTACAGAATATTCCTCTGAATTCTTCTCATTATTACATCATTTCATAAAGTTTCCTGGCTACTTAATTTCTTTTTCTATCAATTAAATTAAAAATCTAGTATTATGCTATTCCATTTTCTTGCAGTCTGAATTCTCTTATAATCACCGTGTTTTGTGTCACTTTGAGTGCTGATATTGCCTTTGTTTGTGGCAAAAACCATCTGACTACAGATAAGCTAGACTTTGGGTTGCTGATTGTGAGTTAATTTCTTCAGGTTTTCCTAAAAGATTCAGGATTGCCTAAAAGTGGAGCAGAATGGAGCCCCCATAATCCAAAGGGAAATGATTAGTGACCTGCTGCACCACTTAGAAACACAAAAGTCTAAAGTCATGGCAGAATCCACCCAAGGTACTAAGGGAAATGGCAGAAGTGCTCACCAACCACTTTCAATCCTCAGCAGTTAGCAAATATGATACCCATTTACAAGAAGGGCCAGAAGGAGGATCCAGAGAATTACAGGCCTGTCAGTCTGACCTCAGTGATCGATAAGGTTATGGAGAGATCATCTTGAGTGCCATCATGAAGCACATACAGGACAACCAGGTGACCAGACACTGTCAGCATGGGTTTATGAAAGGCAGGTCCTGCTCAACTAACTTGATCTCCTTCTATGAGAAGGTGATGCACTTAGTGGATGAGGGAAAGGCTATGGATGTTGTCTACCAAGACTTTAGGAAAGCCTTTGATACCACTTCCCAGCATTCTCCTGGAGAAACTGGCTGCTCATGGCTTGGATGGGCATACACTTTGCTAGATAAAAAACTGGCTGGCCCAGAGTTGTGGTTGTTGTGGTTTAGGATTTCCGCTCCAGGGCACAAGCCCCCCTGCCCCACCCCATCCCACCCACCCCACCCAAACATCCCCCCGCCCCGACACTTCCCTTGTTAGCCTACAAAAGGCTTTTGCTGCCTTATGGGAGAAGGGGTGCTAGCATGCGATGCCAGCCTGTCTCCAATTACATGCCCGCCCCTGGAGCCAAGCCGTCAATCAACACCTCTTTGAATAAACATATAAAAAGTAGCAACCCACTTGGGTTGGCTGGCACACACTTTTGATTTTCAGCTGAAGGATGAAAAAGAGAGAACTGTAAGCAGTCACCTCAGAAGCCCAGGACAGTAAAAGATCTTCCGCATGACAGGTAGCCTTTTCACTTCGCTAATTACTGGCGGGGGTAGTAAGAAAAGCTGCCAGAAGGAAGGGGCACAGAGCTGCCGAGGCCTCCAACTCTGCACAGAGAGAAGGAGCCACTGGCAAGGGGGAGTGATAAGGGTTTCAAGCACCGAGACATGAAGGCTCTGCTGGAATGCAGGAAACCTAAAACATCCCCCAGAGATCTGGTAAATCTCATGTTTTGCATCTGGGGAGAGCAGAGAGCTGAGACTGCCACTAGAAACCTGGTAACTCTTAAGCTTTCCAGCCATCCAGAGAAAGACTACATATTGCGAAACGGGAGTTTGTCCCGAAGAATTCAACTTGGAACTGGTATCTATGAGGTTAAAATAAGTGTGTTCCCCATTCTAGGTTTATTTTCCTTTCTCCCCACACCCCGCCCCCCCACCCCCCTGGCATGGACCACGTGTGAGGATTTGTAATGGGATGTGGATGGAATGGGTGGAATATATATATATTTGTATATACCTATTTATGTATCTAATACCACTGTTCTCTCTTTTCTATTTCTGTCCTGGAGGTGTTCATTGAGAGCCAGGTGAATAGGAGCCAGCAGTGTGCCCAGGTGGCCAAGAAGGCGAACAGCATCCTGGCTTGTATCAGAAATAGTGTGGCCAGGAGAACTAAGACAGTGATTGTTTCCCTGTGCTTGGCACTGTTGATGTCACACCTGAAATACTATATTCAGTTTTGGGTCAGTCACTACAAGAAGGACATTGAGGTGCTGGAGCATGTGCAGAGAAGGGCAACAAATCTGGTGAGGGGTCTAGAGCACCAGTCTTATGAGGAGCATCTGAGGGAACTGGAGTTGTTTAGTCTGGAGAAAAGGAGGCTGAGGGGAGACCTTATTGCTCTCTATAACTACCTGAAAGGAGGTTGTATGGAGATAGGAGTTAGTCTCTTGTCCTAAGTAACAAGAAAACAGGACGAGAGAAAACAGCTTCAAGTTGCACCAGGGAAGATTTGGGAGGGATATTAGGAAGAATCTCTTCACCAAAAAGGTTGCGAAGCACCGAAACAGACTGCCCAGGGAAGTGGTGGAGTCACCAGGTATTTAAAAGATGGGACGTGATTTAGTGCATTTTTCTTTCACAGGCAGCATCCACATGTAAAGCAGTGTGTTAGATCACTTTGTTGGAGTAGGTAGTGATATCCATTTGTTTCCCAGTCAAAACTCATTTGACATTTTCAGTAAGATAAACTGAAAGATTACATGGCTTTGAATTGCTTGGTAATACAAATGAAGAGCACCAAATTTTTGAAGAAAATTTTTTGTCAAGATGACCTAGTAGAAGGAAATACAATCTATGATTTTGTACAATAATTCTTTCCAAAGAGAAGGATCCTGCAAGACTTCTTAATAGTCCATATAAAACAAAGTAAGGAAATAAGTAGAGTTACTGTTTTGTTGTCTGGACTTTTGGACATGATATTCTGTTGGTTCATGTATGCTGAATAAATTGCCCCAGGCAGAAGACTCCCAGTCTGTATTTTAAGTGTGTAATCCCCATATATTACTTTGTATATCAGGTTCTTATGTATTTTTTATATATATATATATATATATACACATACATGGTGATGATTGCTTTTAACTATCAGCACAGCTGAAGTGCTTCAGCACTTGCCCATACAACAGCACTATGTGAAGATAAAAAGTGTATTTATCACAAACATTTTTAAAATCTGTTGTTGCATGACTGCCCTTAGGATCCTGATGTCCACATTACTTGTTACAATGAATTTATCTTGTGTATTTTTCTATTAGACCAGTACATGTTGAGTAAACAAGCTAAAATCTAAAATTTATTGGAAACTGATAAAAGAATCTGTCAGAGTCATCTAAATAACTTTTGCGTCTACAGAAAAAATATAATCCAACTTCTTATTATTGTCCACTTACAGCAAAATACACCTGTGTCTTAAAGTGGGAAACAAAGAAACCTTAAGTGGCAAAATTCAACTCCTGATATCAAATATCCAAAAATTCAGTGTTATATAGCAACCTCACATTATCTAAAAAAATACAAAACAAGCAATCACGTATTGAGGAAGACTGGACTGGTAAATCTGATACAGTCATGTTATCAATAAGTGGATGAATTAGTAATTATTTAAATCAATTAGTAGCATAGCATTTGAAATAAATGTTTTCTCTGTCATTTGAAATAATTGAATTGTTAGAAGATCTGACACAAAGAACATAGGTTTTCCTTCTATTGTTTACAGGGGATACCTTTCAAGATCGTGGTAAGTTGCCAAAAATACTTTATGGCAAAAAGTGTGATTGCATTCTTTTTCCTTGTTGAGGGAGTGTTCTTAAAACTCCTACAAATCAGGGTTACTATTCTGCTTCACTGTTCAATGTGGCATCAGGTTAATCTACAAAGTGTCCATAAATCACAAACTTTTTTATTCATGCTCAAAGTGCATTCAATCAATTTTACCCACGGCTGAGCTTCTGGTATTATCAAATGTATGATCCATCTTTGTCCATGTTAGGGGTTGAGCCTCCGAGCAAAACTCAAGGTCCCTAACGCTCTTTAAATCCCTTATTGATATAGGGAAAAAGGGAAACAAAACTCAAATCTCGGAATATATGGATGGGAAACTGAAACAAACTTTTAACAAAAGTTCTAAAATGCTATCATATCACACAACTATATATTAAATGCAAAACAGGAAACAATACAGTAAGAGTTAAAACACTGCAAAGGGAGGAAAAGGGAAAAACTACAATTATGGCCGATTGGCCACAGGCCAGGAGATGACGACACGCCAGGCTGGTAGCTCAGAAGATGACGTCTATCCAAAATGGCGTCAGGCCAAGTGATTAAAAGTTTTTAACAGCTTAGAGAAGTATTTTAACAAGTTCGCAGGGAGACCTTTTTCAGTGTCTGTGAAAAAAAACATTCAAGGACACTCCTGACCGAAGCGGCTTCAGATGCGAAGGAAGAAGCCCTCGCGGCCGGAACGCGAAGGAGGGTGAGCTTCCCCCGCGTCCGAATCCAGCGGTAGATTCTCGACGAGTGAAAAATATCTCCTCTCTTACCCGATACGAGGGAGATGCTGACTGAGTCACACAACAATTCACAACAGAGCTGGGCGCCGATGAACAGAAACTGTTCTGAGTTAGGCCCTGGGTGGGGGGGCAGGCCGCAGGCTTTCGGCCTGGACGGTAGCCAGCCCTCTCGCTGTGGCTCTTTCTCCGAAGCTGTCCGGTGTCCAAAGAGGAGGAGACTCCTCCTGGCTGCAGGTTTTAAGAAGCATCTGCCGGAAGAAATCTTTTGACCTGCACTTTTAGCCAATGTGGTGCCGTGTTTATGGAGCTTGTATGAAATAATCCTGATACTCTATTGGGCACATTTCCAAAACAAGGAAGTCTTGGCTCAAACTGGGACAGTCTATTTACTAATTTAGTAGTATGATATTGAGTGATTATACATTATTTTGAAGCACAGAGAATCTATAGTTATATTAAAATTTCTCAAGTTGACAAAAACTTCTTCAGTTGTTGTTGGGAAGATATGACTAGCATGTGTCTTAATAGGGCATGAAAGATACCTTTTACATAAAAAGTTCTACCTGTACATAAAGTCTTTGTTAACATGTTTCTGTATTACAGCTATGCTCCAATATACATCCCATTTTCCTACTCTTAAGATTTCAGACTAGCCTGTAGTATTCACAGAAAAGAGACAGAAAAGCCTTCTGTAAGGACTATCACTTCGATTCTTTCAGTGAATAGATAGATGGCAGAGGAATAAGAAATATGCACATTGGGCAGTTATAAAAGATAAATGAGCTCGAGATTTGTCAGAGCTGTGCTGTCATAGTCCAAAGGAAGAGGATGGACCTACACCTAGTGAGGTGTCTGTCACAGTTTAAAATTAGAAAGGTAAGGAATCCCAAAAGGTTTGCGACTTCTGTAGCCTCAGGGAGAATGTGAACTCACCCGAGAGCTACACAAAAGAGTTTTAAAGTAATACGATTGGGCTTGTCTGAAATTGTCTGGGCTTTTAGGAACAGAAAACAAGTGAAAACAGGTTTTAAATTAAAAGGGTGGAACAAAATTGGTTTAGTGCTTAAAGCAATTAAAACCATAAATCAATCATTTAAATTTAAACAGGACAGATTGATAAAAGAGAGAGAGATCAATAAATACATAAATAAGTATATGTAGATAAATATATATTCTCTGCTATTTATTCCATATCCCCAGTTAACAAACAAAGCCCACGCCACATGGCTGCTGCCCAAAAGAGGGGCGGGGTTGGGAGCAGAGGGGGTGGTGTTGGGGAGGAGAAAGGAAGGGAGAGTCGCAGTCTCTTTAACCTCCGAGGTTTCAGTCCAAAATGAACTGTTCAGGCAAACTTTCGCAAAAGTCTTTCCCTCTCACCCCTCGTAGGAGACAGCTCAGCATCTGCTGTTCCACAGTCCATGGGCAGGGGCATTGTGTGCGTCTCTCAGGCGATGGTCCAGCACTGCGTCTGCCTCAGCAGGATGAGTTCATCACCGGCTTACAGGGACAGTCCGCTCTTTCGTCCCTTGGCGGTGGATCTCTTGGTATGGGGAGGGGGACAACTCGTGTCTCCTTCCACCCCCTTGAGGAAACGGGAGACTTAAACGAGGAGTCTTTTACTGCCATGTGGAGGAACTGCACTTTCTCTCTCTGATGGAATCTCTGTCTCAGTCCTGGGTGGAAAATCAAATGTGCGCGTGCCAGGGAAAAAGCTGCAGGCTCGGCTTTTTATACGCTTAGTCACAGACGTGCTTGATTGACATGCCTGGGCTCCAGTAAGAAGCCAAGAGGGTTGTGGTATCCCTTCCCCCACAAAAGTCACAAGACAGTTATCACGTGCTTAAGGGAAAAGGGAAAGGAGGTGGCTGGGGGGCTTAGTAGACCCACCACTGCCATCTTAACCCATTACATGTCTATCTATTCTATACATCTTTCTATACGACCTTTTGTATTGGTCGTACAGTAGACAATCTCAATAAAATATGATCTTTAATTTTTTCTCACCCTACCAAGAATTTAGCTGTTCAGTGGCATTCGTAGGGAGCATTTTTATTAGTGTGCATATATAAGAGAATAAGAGGTTGACAAAATGCTCTTATCACTTACAGTGATTTTTTCTTGTAGGACTTCATAACCTCAGACAGTATTTCCTACAAACCAATGACAAGTGTAACCTAAGTGATAAAGTATTACCATATTTTAGTATGGACAGAGTAAGGGTAAGTATCACGAAAGTCTAGTCATTGTGTTAGCTCTTACCTCCATTGTTTGTTTTAAAGAATTAAATGATGTCTAACCTTGTTCTCCAGAAAAATAGCTATAGGTATAAGTACTTACTCTCAGCCTGTGGATCTTCATCAGACAGAAGAATCTAAGGTTTGCTAAACGGTAGCAGAATTCTTTCTGTTTAATGCTTCCTATCAGCAGAATTTGGCAGCTCCATGTTTTGAATTAAAGCTTTTTTTAGGGAGGCACCCCAAAGAGCTGCTTTTTCTTACTAATTCTACAATATTTCCCAGATTATATCCAGGCACCCTGCAAATATTTGGAAAAGTAGGACAGCGCTTTGAGGCAGGGCAGCCCAACATAAATTCTGACTTGAGGATTCAAAATGAAGGACTGTTGGTATAATGAATTTGAAATGCATTTGAAATTTGTAATCTAATTTGAAATTAGATTTATGGTGCCTATACAAACTTAATTCTGACTTCACACTCATGTGTAACTATTCGTGTCTATACTACTTTTGAATTCATTGGTAGCATAAGTTGAAAAAAGTTCAGGCAGAGATACCAGGTATAAAGAAGGGGCAGATGATGTTAAAGTCAAGGTATTATAAATTTATATTTATCACTTTCAGATAAAGAGGTTTTGATAGGCACAGCAAGATGGAAGAGGTATAAGATTAAGTTTTCTTTAGAGTAAGAAAAATATAATACACAAGTCAGAAACAATGTTGATAAAGAATTGAGATAGACCAGAAACATAGGAGACACAAGAAACATTGTTCATAGGAACGATTATGTTTTCCTTTCCTGAGCATAGAATTAATAGGTGAATGCTGTAATGAGGTTTTATTTTACTAAGACTTCATTACATTTTCAAGCCATGCTACTACAGAACATTTATTAGCACATTATGAAATGCTATGAATAACAGAAACTAGGCTGCAGTTGTCAGTTGAATAAATGCTTGCAATTCATTATTATTACATTTTGTTTGTCAACTCAATAGTCCACAAAATTCAATAGTTTTCATTAAATGTGTAACTCACTACGCCTATGCAGACATGTCCTGACACTGCCTCAACTGAGCTGGCACTCCTGGCTTTGCCACTTCGGGGCACTGACTCATGGTGACTTGCAAGAAGTGCTCCCTCCTGGGTATGCAGTTTCCCTAGAGTCTCTCCTCTGTACTCGCCTCCATGGTGACAAAGTAACTCAGAGAGAGGTTACCTGGTACAGCTTCACATTTGAGTGATGCAGTTCTGCTAGGCAAAGTAGCATATATTTTGGAAATCCTAAACATGGGGAGGAGAACTGAAGGGATGCCCTGCGACATGTCCCTTAGGACAGGTGCCCCTTAGCAAATTCTGATCACTGTAAGTGACAGAAAAATGCTCTGAGGACTGTACAAATAACAAAAACACTGCCCCAACTGTTCTTCCTTGTGTTAATGTCCCATCCCACAGTTATTATTAGATGGGAGGAGTTCTTTAAATTTGGATGTTCAGGGAGCCATCTTTACCAGAAAGACAGTAACTTGTGTATCATCCTGATACCCAGACTAATTCAGGCAATCTCTAATTAAGTTCAGAGTCAATCAATATTTTACATGGTGTGCAGCTCTTAGTTTTGATAAGTAAAGAATTGCCTTCTGAATCACTTCTTAGGCACTGAACAAAAACCCACCATATCATTTGCTGTTTCTGTCTGAATAAGCAACTGTTCTTGAATTGGTCATTGATTGAGCAGAGCTTTAGTCTCAGATTACAATAGAAACTTGATTGTTACTCCTTTAAAACAGTACCTACAGCAATCTAATCAGCTCTTTCATTCCTGTAAATTCCAATATGATTTGGTATCCAAGACAAACACAACCATGACTATATTTAATAGTGTTTTAAATTAGTTTATTTACGTAATTTTATATGCTATGCAAACTCCTAATTCTGTGGTACTGCAGAACCACTTACCAGGTAAGACTTTCACTTTCTCAAGTGTTACACCTGCAAGCCACCTGAAAATTAAAGTCATTGTAGAGAAACTGTACCATAAACTTACGGCATCCTGTTAGTGTCCCATTGGCATACATATCAAGGTGTTTCCCATACTTGAAAATGTATGTACAGTTTAAATGTAAAAGATGAAAATATTCTACATCCACCAGTGTATATACATTATTCTCGTTACTGCTCTTGTATGTAGTTATACTTCTATTTCACGTTTATTTACACTTTTAGAGAGCTATTTACATGAAAACAAGTTCTACCTTTAATTCTTGCAAATTCAACTCTCATACTTTTTCTTTAATCCGATTAGTTGTTGTGAAAATGATTACCATATTAAAAAGCAGGATTATGAGTTCAGGTGAGGAATAATCAGGAGGAGCATCTGAACTCTTGTGACTATGAGATACCATCAGATGGGCATGAGAAAGCTTTGAAAAATGCCTTTATATTTTTTAAGATAAAAAGGTTTAATTGAACATCCATTGATCTGTTTGCCTTCTGGAAAGGATGATTATCTTCAGGTAGTTCATAAATACAATGTAAAAGCCCCCAGAAGGAAGCTAGCTTGAGCAAAAACATTTTAAAAGAGATGGAGAGAGGCAATAATAATTTCTGCCAGAAAGCACTGTATGAGGAAATTTTTACACAATGTAGATCAAATACTGTTCTTACTGGGGTGATACATGTGCTTAACATTCTGCAGCTGTTTGATTGTTAGGGATACTGACTACAAATTTTTTGTGTATTTGCAAGATAAATCAGGCACCCAAAGGACAACTGCAGTGGCTAAGACTTTGGGTGAATTCCTAACACTCACGGAAGAATCCTGGATCAATACAGATTTCGAAGACATAGAACTATATACAAGGAATACTGTATTTTTGTTATATGGCTTATTACATGTCTCTTTCATGGGCACCCCCTTGCCGTGGGGAAAGAGCTTGCGTGCCCTTGCAAAGTTGAGAGCTATGCTGGTGGTGGCATATGCCTCCGGTAGGGTCTCCCAAGCCTGACAGGTCTCAACTGAAGGGTCAGACAAAGTGTGTCCACGGGCAGGATGGGCTCACTAGCCTTCGGGCAACCATCCTAGGAGAAGGACAACTCTAACTCCAAACCCGGGCAGATGGAACTCGTTTAGCCCTGTAAGGCCATCCATCTAAGAGAAGGATACTCTAACCAAACCTACGACCTGAGGACTTCGCTGTCACCGTCCAAGCTCGCTAGGCCCTGGCAGATGAACCTCAGGTGTAAAGGGTGGGGCCAGTCTCGCGCACGCTGCGCCTCACCTAAAAAAATCCACCGCGCAGGCTTGAAGGGTGTACTCATGTTCGCAAAGCCCTGTAGCGACAGGCAAGGGACGAAACGGCAGGTGGAAAGATGTCACTGGAAGCCGCAGACCCAACCCTGCATGCAGGCGGTTCAGGACATTGGTCGCTTGAGACTGACCCGGGAGATGACAGTCTCGTTCGGCAGCATCCTGAATGACCAAGCAGCCTTTTTCAAGGAGAGCACTGCTTGCTCCACATGGAGAGGGGCCTAGAAAAGGTGGCCTAACCAAAGCTCATCTCCCCTTCCAATCCGGTTGGCTAGCCGCGGCCAACGGACATCTTCTTCTGCGGTCAACCAAAGACAAAGAGACAAAGGCATACACCTGCCTCCAAAGGTGTGTCCAGATTGACACTCGCATGTTGGAACATCAGAACCATGCTCGATACAGCAGACAGTGGGCGTCCTGAACGCCGTTCTGCTATAATTGCTCACGAACTGTCACGACTCAACATCGACATTGCTGCTCTCAGTGAAGTTCGCCTTCATGAGGAAGGCAGCCTTAAAGAACATGGTGCCGGCTACACACTGTATTGGTCAGGCAAACCCAAAACTGAAAGTCATCATTCCGGAGTTGGCTTCATGATTAAAAACTCCATCGCCTCTAAACTTGAAAATTTGCCAACAGGTCATTCCGATCGCATTATCTCCTTACGCCTCCCGCTACACAACAAGCAACATGTTGTTCTCTTCAGCATATATGCCCCAACTCTCCAAGCTGACCCTACAGAAAAAGACAAATTCTACACCGATCTGCGCCGCCTTACTCAAAAGGTTCCTGCGGATGATAAGATCATAATCCTTGGTGACTTCAACGCCCGAGTAGGTAAGAACTCTGAAGCCTGGAAAGGAGTACTAGGCAAGCATGGAGTTGGAAACTGCAATGACAACGGTCGCCTCTTGCTAGAGTTTTGTGCTGAGCAGCAGCTTACCATCACCAACACTATCTTCCAGCAGAAAGACAGCCTGAAGACAACCTGGATGCATCCTCGATCTAAACACTGGCACCTCATTGACTATATCTTAGTGCGCCAGAGAAATGTTCGAGATGTCTGTCACACCCGAGTGATGCCTAGTGCAGAATATCAAACAGACCACCGCCTTGTGCGCTGCAAACTTAACCTCCATTTTAAGCCCAAACCTAAGAGGGGCGGCATTCTGAGGAGGAGGCTCCAAGTTAACAATCTTCAAACAGCTGCAGTGAGAGACAGCTTCCAGGCAAACCTTCAAACTAGGCTTGGAGACTGTCCCATCGACTCTTCTCCTGAAGCGCTTTGGCAACATATTAAAAATAGCATCCTGCAGTCCTCCGAAGAATTCTTAGGGTTCTCCACAAAGAAGAACAAAGACTGGTTTGATGAAAACAATCCAGAGATCCAGGAATTGCTGGCAAAGAAGAGATCTGCTCACCAAGCACACCTCGCTCAACCATCTTGCCATGTAAGAAAAGCAGCCTTTCGTCTTGCATGCAGTAAACTCCAACAGAAACTTCGAGACATCCAGAACAAGTGGTGGCTCAACCTAGCAAAAAAGACTCAACTATGCGCAGATTTGGGTGACCACAGAGGATTCTATGAGGCTCTGAAAGCAGCGTACGGACCCACACACCAAGCTCAAAGCCCCCTACTCAGCGCAGATGGCCAAACACTTCTCACAGATAAAATCTCCATCCTGAATCGATGGTCTGAACACTTTCAAACTCTCTTCAGTGCCAACCGTGTAGTCCAAGACTCAGGAATCCAGCTCATCCCAAAACAAACGGTGAAAAATGAATTGGATATAGCCCCTACTATGGGAGAGACCCTTAAGGCCATACAGCAGATGAAAACCGGCAAGGCAGCTGGGGTCGACGGAATCCCGCCTGAAATCTGGAAACATGGAGGCCAAACGCTCCATGCTAAATTTCACGAGCTAGTTGTGCGCTGTTGGGAACAAAGCGAACTACCACCAGATCTCCGTGATGCAATCATCATCACCCTGTACAAGAAAAAAGGAGTAAAGTCAGACTGCTCAAACTACCGAGGCATAACTCTGCTCTCCATTGCTGGAAAAATTCTCGCAAGAATACTATTGAACAGATTGGTACCCGCTATCGCAGAAGAACTTCTACCTGAAAGTCAGTGTGGTTTCAGAGCCAACAGAAGTACCACAGACATGGTATTCGTTCTCAGACAACTGCAAGAGAAGTGTAGGGAACAGAACAAGGGTCTCTATGTAACTTTCGTTGATCTCACCAAAGCCTTTGACACTGTGAGCAGAAAAGGTCTGTGGCAGATCTTGGAACGATTAGGATGTCCCCCCAAGTTCCTCAAAATGATTATCCTGTTACATGAGGGGCAGCGCGGCCAAGTCAGATATGGCGATGCACTCTCTGAGCCCTTCCCAATAGCCAATGGTGTGAAACAAGGTTGCGTTCTCGCACCAACTTTATTCACAGTTTTCTTCAGCATGATGCTCCAAAGGGCCACGGCAGACCTCGACGAACAAGACGGCATTTATATCCGATATCGTACCGATGGGAGCCTTTTCAACCTAAGGCGACTGAAGGCCCACACCAAGACCCTGAATCACCTTGTCCGCGAGCTGCTTTTTGCTGACGATGCCGCCCTTGTTGCCCACACAGAAGCAGCTCTGCAGCGCTTAACATCCTGCTTTGCAGAGGCGGCTGAGCTTTTTGGGCTGGAAGTCAGCTTGAAGAAGACGGTAGTTCTCTACCAACCAGCACCACAAGATGATTACCATCATCCCCGCATCACCATTGGCGAGTCAGAGCTTCAGCCAGTCCAGCAGTTCAGCTATCTGGGTAGCATCATCTCCTCAGATGCCACGATCGACAAAGAGATAGACAACAGAATAGCAAAGGCAAACAGAGCTTTCGGAAAACTCCATAAAAGAGTCTGGTGCAATAAACACCTGAAGAAAAGTACAAAGATCAGTGTCTACAGAGCCGTGGTACTGTCTACTCTTCTGTACGGGTCTGAATCATGGGTCATCTACCGCCACCATCTGCGACTCCTCGAACGCTTCCATCAGCGCTGCCTCCGCACAATCCTAAACATCCACTGGACTGACTACGTGACTAATGTTGCTGTCCTTGAACAGGCAGACGTCACCAGTATTGAGGCCATGTTGCTGAAAACGCAGCTGCGTTGGGCAGGGCACGTCTCCAGGATGGCGGATCACCGCCATCCTAAGATCGTGTTCTATGGTGAACTTGCCAGCGGCTGCCGCAAGAGAAGAGCTCCAAAGAGGAGATATAAGGACTCCCTGAAACAACACCTCAGCCTAGGCCATATTGACCACCATCAGTGGTCCACCCTGGCCTCCAATCGGGAGATTTGGAGACACACCATACATAACGCTGCTGTCTCCTTTGAGAGCACGCGTAGAATCAAGCTCGAGGAGAAAAGACAACGCAGAAAGAACCGTGCCTCCACTATACCACCCAAGGAGACCCTCCGGTGTGCTCTTTGCAACCGGTCTTGCCTACCCCGCATTGGCCTTTTCAGCCATCAACGCGCTTGCAATAAGCGTGGGCAAAGCCCTTCCCAAATCTTCGTCCGCGAAGCCAAGCCATGATGATGATTATTACATGTAAAAAATTAAAATTCTGTATTCCCTTTCTAGAATGCTGAAATTTCACTATTTAATAACTGCAATTGCTGTAAGATACACAAGATCCTAGAACATCTGTGTTGGGTTTGTGTTTGTCAGAGTTTTGATACTGGCGAAGGGGCTACTGATGTAATTTCTGTAAGAAGCATTGAGAAGTTCCCCTGGCTTCAAGTCGGACCTGCCCCTGGCCAAGGCTGAGCCAGTCAGAGCCTCTGCCATAACCTGTTTAAGAGGGGGAAACCTGTTGGGCAACTTTTGTGTTGGGAGTTCTTTGGTTTTGGAGAGGAGTGAGAGGTGGGAGAGACAGACATATGCCATGCAGACACCAAGGTCAGTGGGAAAGGAGAAAGAGAGGGACACTGAAGCAGCCATTTCCCTTCAGCCTGTGATGAGATGGTGGACTGAGCCCTTGCAGCCCTCAGAGATCGGGGGTGAAGAGTCTGATCTGCAGCCCATGGAGGACCCCATGCTGTAGCACGGGACTGGTCCTGAAAAAAAAAAAAAAGATGTTATTCTGAGGGTGGCCTGTGCTGGAGCAGTCCTTCGCTAGGAGGACACAGTCTGCAGAAGGGACCCACACTAGCTGGAGAATTTCTTAGAGGACTATCTCCCATGGGAGGGATGCCACATGGCTGCACAGGAGGACTGTGACGAGTTTTCCCCCTCAGGAGGAAGGAGCATCATAAACGGCATGGAACAGACTGGGACTGACCACAACTCCCATTCCCTGCCTCGCTGCCCTGCTGAGGGGGAAGAGGTAGCAAAGCTGGGCCCAGGAGGAAGGGAGGGGTGGGGAGAAGGTGTATTTATTTAAGACCTGGTTGTATTTATGATAAGTAAGATAATGTCCTACTCTGATTCAATTGGTGAATGGGTGGTGGTTTTGTTTAAATTAAATTGATTTTGTTTCCCCAAGTCGAGTCTGTCTTTTGCCCATGACCATAATTGGTGGCTGTGCTCTCCCTGTGCTTTGACTCGACCCTCGAGCCTTTTGTTGCATTTTCTCCTCCCCATCCCACCAGAGGAGGGTAGGAGTGAGTGAGTGACTGTGTGGTGCTTTGTTGCCAGTTGAGAGGGCTCAAACCACATCATCTTAACTGCCTCCAGTGTTTGTTTCTCTCAATGGCATATTGAGAACATTTCAAATTGCAGACTAATGAACTTAAATATGAAAGGACTAAAAGTGGTGCAGTAATGAATGCTGAAGAAGAGTTGGGAATGGAGGAATGAAGTTGAGCCTGGGAAGAAGGGTGGGGTGGGAGGAACGTAGTTTAGGGGTTTTTTGTCTATGTTTCTCACCATCCTACTCTATTTTTATTTTTTAAGTTGGCAATAAATTAAATTAGTTTTCCCTAAGTCAAGTCTATTTTGCCCATGACAGTAGCTGGTAAGTGATCTCTCTGTCTTTGAGTCGGTTCAGTAGTTTTTGCATCTTATTTTCTCCCTCTGTCCTGTTGAAGAGTGATAGGGAGAGTGATAGAGCAGCTGGATGGGGATCTGGCAGCCAGCCGAGGTCAACCTACCATGTTCAGGTATTTATCCTGAAAAAAATAGATACTGCTTACACACTTTGGATCACTAAGGTATTGCATTACTCCTCCACGGGTCTCATCACAGACTAACACGTTTGATTTTTTCCACCTCTGACCCATTTAAAGGGAGCAAGTGAGGTTCAATGATGACAGAATACTGTCATATCTGAAACCATTTGTCTCCTCTGAGATAGAGGGGGAAAGAAGGTGAAAGCAAGAATAGGAATAAGCAAAAAAGGAAGAGATAAAGAGAAAGGGGAGCTGACTGTGGCTCCCTTTGCTATGCAGACTGGGAGTGGGATCCTCTTGCCTAAATCTCCACATCTGATGTCATTCAAGGCCACCCATTACTCCTTCGTTACTACGTCTGGCCTCTGACCACTACTCCAGAAAGGGACGCTTGCCTTACTTCTGACACCCTTGTTTGGTTATCCTGAACACCCTGTGGAATCTCGAATAGCTCTGGGCACACAGATTGTGCTCAATCAAATCATGATCCTGCTCTTTATTAACCCTAATGGGAGTGTAGGCACCTAGCACAAATATATGTGTCTTACTGATGCATCCCACTCGTAATTTAACTATGTTAGTCTCAAACTGAATTCTGCTTTCATAAATCTAGTTGTAGCTTTCTGGACACTGGCCAGACTCAGTCTAGAAACCGTTTAGCTGCATTTTGGGGACACTAAATGTCCTCAGTTCCAGCTGGGGAAATAGATTGTTTCCCTGCTGTTGCTCTCATCCTTTTCTTCCTTTTCACCTGCGTGGCTACAGCCATTGCTGCAAATAGCCTTCTTGGCCTAGAGTCAGGAAAACATGGCAAATTAGATTCATACATCTGGACCTTTCACTATGTGGGCAGAATAAAACTGTGACTTGCAGCACATCAGTATACACGTGCTCATTATCAAAATCAACAGAGAGAAAATGTTTTGATTCCAACACTGATGTGCAATGGAACCAAAATCTGGGCATCCCTTATTATACTTTGAAAGTTAAACAATCCTTCATGGCTCTTGTAAGGAAGCCTTCCTGCAGTTTTCAGCAGACTATTATTTGTGTTAAAAGAAACTTTTTGCCAAAACCAGTAAGAGCTAAGCAATGGAAATAATCTCTCAGAATATCCACTGAAATCTTGTTTTCATAATTATAAGCTTAGACTTGGAACAATCTGTTTTAAACAAGATAGTTCAACAGATTAATTGCATTTCATTTTTAAAATATTAAATACAATGCCTCATCTCATAATAAATTAGATGCTCTGTATCTTTCAAAAAAAAATGAAGAACAAGAATAAAAATATAGCATGCAGATACATCCAATGAAATCTATATATGTGGAGAGCCATGATAGGGCAGGTGCCATTATTCATTCTTACCCATCAGTTCAACTTTTGGTTTGTATCAGAAGTCACACCTGTGCACCTTGTTAAAAAAAAAAAAAAACCCACAAACAAAAAACCAACTACCTTTTTTCCCTGCTTTTTTGTTGCTGTAACCCCACATTTAGAAAGGATTTAGTTAAATCGTGTATCTTCTAGAACCTGTGTCATCAGGGGAATTGTACCTAAATTGTCATTTACAAGGCTATTCAGTTACACACCAGAAACAAAAGTGTAGCTTAGGACATGCTGAGACCAATCACAGAAGAAAGTGGTGTTATATCACCACAGAAGAAGGCGCAATTTTTCTTCAGATCTTTTATGATGGAGCTGTATCACAAGAAAGATTGAAATCACAAAGCTTTTGTTATCTCTGGTTGATTTTTCTAAGCTTGCTGTTAGTGGGAAGTAAGCAATTTGGGTAAATTCAAACTCACCGCAACATCGCTGTTTACAGTGAGTTTTCTGAACATATCTATGCTATAACCTTTCACACAAATATATTTTTACTGTAATGTCCTAGCTAAGAGGGACATTCAACAAAACACGCTTACTTGACTTTACCTTGCATGTCCATCCGCAAATTATCTTGATATCAGCATTAAGTTTGCAGCCTATTCAGTTTCCTGCTACTGCTCTGTCAGTGGCTCTACAAAGCTCATTTCAGGGCAATAAATGGACTCGCCCAATATGTGCCAAATTATTATCAGGTTCTGATATATGTATCAGAGCAAAATTACCAGCTTGCTCAGCCACTGTACATACATTGTTGCCGTGGTTGGGGCAAAACAATGCAGATTAACAATTTCTGTTCAGGAGACTTGCATTTGAAAGTTTGGGGTGTTATCATGTGTGCTGCTTTATCCCCTTTGCTTCTATTCACCTGCCAGTTTAATTACCTCACATTTTGAGCTCAATCTATGTTTTTATGGTGAATATTTTTTTAGAACTAAGATAATTCCATATGTTTGCAAACTTAGACAAAATGTCCAGGGAATAAACCTCATTTCCATGAAAAGAAAGGTGTGAAAACAATGACTGTGAGTAATTTGTGAATATTCTGCTTGTCAGGCTTTTTTTTTTTTTTTTTTTTTGATACATCTACTGTATACCTAAAGATAGGACTGCAACTCATTTTAATGAACCCAGTTCCCTGTACAATTTCATGGATAAATCAGGTTTATATTAGCTATTTTATATTAGATAGTAAAAAAAAAAAAGCTCCTGGCAACATAATATTCAACATTGCCTGCAAAACTGCCCAAGATCCTGAATTCAATATTTAATGTGCATGGAATTCAGTTCTACTATGACAACCTGGCGAGCAGGATCCAATCTTATTTGCAAACATGTCTATGTAAATCATAGTTACTTCTTCAGATTGCAGCCACTAGCCTTTGGATTCCAGAAATATGGGGAGGAAAGCGGTGCGACTCAATGTGCGAAAACAATCAATCACACTTCTTGCCAAAATTCCACTAGCATTCCTTTGTCACACAATGCAGTGTCAAGAGTAGTTGACTGTAGGGTACAAACCAAGTACTCCAGGGCGCATTAAGCCCTCAGAAATCAAACAATATAGGTTCTGCAGTGAGAGAGGATTACTTTGCATGAGATATCCTCAGCAAATGACAATTTAATTTGTTTCCAAAAGGTGTCCAGAGCTCTTTCTCTATACTGACTCATGGGTGGTGATAAAATGCCCTGTGGGGGTGGCTAAAACAATGGAAGCAGAACGACTGGCAATGCAGAAGTAAACCCATCTGGGCTCTTGAATTATGGCGAGATATTGCTGTTCAGGTCGGGGCGGGGGGGAGGAACAGAGACATTTTGATTTGTTTGGCTGTACATACAAGTTGTGCATTTAAGCCTAAAAGTGCAATGTGACTGTAATTATCATTTTCAGATCTCTGATTTTATTCTTGACTTTTTATCTAGAATCCATCATACCAAATTTAATACTTGAGTAAAACTTATGCCAATATATTCTTTTTGTTCTCATAATTGTTGAGCCTTTGCTCTCAGTGTTTTATGTTCCATTAAGTCTGTTATTAAATGTGACCTTCTAGCTTTATTTGGAGGCTTTTCTCCTATTTTTAATAACTGTCTTCTATTCTTTGTTCCCCTGAGAAATTGAATGCTCTTATTACTTTTTTTTTGCTAGCAGACAACTTAGAATATTTTAGCAACTTCTATAACCATTCCCAATCTTTATAAAAATGTATGTTCTACCAAATAAATCATTATGACTATCTCAGCATGTGTCGACCTGTAAAAAGGACAGAGCTCTTCCAGAAGCTTTCTAGCATTCGTCTTTTTGTAGAGCTCGCCTTAAACTATGGTTTGCAACTACCATTTTGTCTTTTTGATTTAAATTATTGGATTAAAGCAAAAAAAAAAATATTTAGAACCTGAAACTCACCCACCTCAGAGCTGTTATACTTAAATAAAAATATAGTTTAGGAGTTCATCCACCCATTATAAACAAAATAAAATAAGCAAAACTGAGTTACATTATAAGACCAGAGACAGACAGGAAATTCTACTCTTCTTAGCTACTCTACAGCAATGTGTAAATAATAAATACTTTGGGAGTAACAGTGCAGATACCATTCATGTAAAACAAGTATAAGGAAAAGCTGATTGTATAACTCATATATGTAACATAATGCTCATATAAAGGAATAGTGCAAGTAGGAGGAGATAAAATCAGAAGGACAGAAAAAAATGTGTTTCAATTAACAAGATACATAAAAAGTAATACAAAAAACTTTAGGAATATATTGCAACTAAGAAAGGAGCAAAAGGAAAGGAAAAAATGTATAGTAAAGAAAATAATGAGTGATACAAAGAAGAACTTTCTTTTTGGTTTAGTCTTTCTAGGAAAAGTGAACTGTGACCAAATTCACTAAGGTAATTTTAAAAACAGGTAGAAATTTAGCGCAAAGTCCAGAAAGAAGAGTATAAAGAATATTGAAATAACATAGAAGCGGGCAAGTTCAGAGAGCCTGATGAATATGTCTGATAAACCAACCAGAGCAGTCTTTGAACTGTCAAAGTTTCACTTTAAAATTTCTCTAAAAATAGAGGAAGTATCCCTGGGCTGAAAAAGAAAAAAATGTATTGAAGAGGGTAGAAAAGACACCCTGAGGAACTCCAGATAAATCAGTGTACTTTGAGTGACTTCAAGTAATCTTAAAGTAAGGAGAAAACATCTATAGAAAACTAAATATTAGTAAAGTGACAGAAAAAAGGAAAATGTAGGCTTCTGTGGATCATGACAAATTATTCTAAATTCATTCTTTGACATGAAGCGAACAAGAACTAGGTATTATATAGAGAGAAATGGGAGCTTTTGTATTATTTTGGCACTATCCTATATGGTGTGACTGTTAAAAGGTGCTGAAATCTTCATTGTAAATGAAACATATAGACGGGCTCATGACCGGTGGATTTAACCATGGACACTATCAATACAGGTTAACCATAAACATGAAACGTGCTGCGATCAATCAAGCCAAGTGCTTAAAGCCTTTGGGGTATGGAGGTCGATGGCTGGCATATAAATATGGGGAGGACTGGCTGATTGACTGTATCACACTCTCACAAACCCACCAAGGCAAGCCCCGTGTGTTTACAGCAGTGGAGGCAACCACTGGATGGCTGGAAACACATCCCTTGCCCCATGCCACTGCCTAGAACACTATTCTGGGCCTTGAGAAGCAAGTCTTATGACGACATGGCACCCCAGAAAGACCTGAGTCAGTCAATGGGACTCATTTCTGAAACAACTTCATAGACACCTGGGCCAAAGAGCACAGCATTAAGTGTAAGATATCCCTATCATGCACCAGCATCCAGGAAAATTGAACGGTACGACCGACTGTAAAAACTACACTGAGAGCAATGGCGGGGGGGTGGGGGAGTGGGGACCTTCAAACAGTGGCATGCATAATTAGCAAAAGCCACTTGGTTAGTTAACACTAGAATATCTGCCAATTGAGCTGGACTTGATCATTCAAAACTCTCACATACTGCAGAAGGGGATAATGTCTCTGTAGTGCACACTGAAGGATATGTTAGGGAAGACAGTCTGGGTTAGTCCTGCTTCAGGCAAAGGCAAACCCATCCATGGGATTTCTTTTGCTCAGGGACCTGGGTGCACTTGGTAGGTGATGCGAGTGGATGGGGAATTTCGATGTGTACCTCAAGGGGATTTAACTTTGGATGAGAACAACTGGTGAATTAAATTGTATGATGTTAATTGTTAAATGACTGTGCCGCTGTATGTCATCACTACCATAGCTGCAGTGTGTCGTATCAATGATATTATGGTAAGAATCCCTCAAATAAATGAGGGGTGGACTTTGATGAAACCAAGTGAGGGGCAGCGGTGATGGAACTCGAACTGGCTTCATCAAGTGGCACCCAGCAACTTCCTCAAGATCAACACCTTTGATCCGCAGGCAGTGTGCGTGGGTGATGCCAGATACACCAGCCTCGAGGTCTGGATGCAGCTTGCAACAATCCAACACCATCTCTCTTGCCCTGAAAGACTGTTATGACATATGGAGCCCCAAAGTCATGGATTAAATGAACTTGACACATTATATGAATGGCCCATATGTTAAGAGAAATATATTTATGCATATATATAGAGAGGACAAAAAAGTAGTAGATCTGGGTATGATGTAGATGGTATAGAATACGGGGATGGATAATGTCCTGGCTTCAGCTATGATAGGGTTAATTTTCACAAGAAGCTGCAAGGGGCCACAGCCAGGATAGCTACACTGAAACAGTCAATGGGATATTTGATACCATAGTGATGTCATGCCCAGTATACATAAGGGGGAACCTGGTGCAGTAACTTGAGCTGCAGCCAGGCTGGGTGGTGTTGGTGTGATATCCACAGCATCGGGAGCTTTGACAGCATTGGCAGCAGGTTCCAGCTGGTAAGCAACTGTGTTGTATATCACTCCTTTTATATATTATTTAATTTCTATTATCGTTATTACTCTTGTTTATTTTCTCTTTGTGGTGTTCAGGTAGATTCTCCTTATCTCAACCCATGGGACTTTACCTTTTTCTCCTGATTCTCCTCCCCATCCCACCAGGGTTGGGGAAGAGGTTAGTGAGCGAGCATCCACGTGGTGCTTAGCTGCCTGCTGGGCTTAAACCATGACAAATTCTCTCTTTTTAATTATTCAAACATCTGAAGCTTTCAATTTTCCAGCCAAAATCTTAGTCTCTGCAAGAGATAAATTTTATTTGCAAACATACAAGTAAAGTAAATCTCCGGGCCTTCTGAATTATCTTATAAGGGGAATTTTTTCAAAAGGCAATAGCCTGAACAGTATAAGACCAAAAATTTTGATGTGCAGTCTGTCATAGAAGATGTAATTCAGGAGGACTTTGCACAAACTTTTCCCAGACATAATTGGTTTAATTGGCTGAGTTGTTATTACAAAGTTTGTACTGTTTTTTGGGGGGGTTTCTTTGCTATGCTCTACTGAAATTTTCTTGCTTTTATTGAAACAAATGGGTTTGCCATTCAGTGGAGATGGACTGATATTTAAGGAGATGAGTGATTTGCATATAAGTGCACAGTTAAATAATTAGGCATTGATCCCTCATGTAATGTTAGAGTTTACACTGTGTATACTTCCCTAGTTTTTTTCATGAGAACCTGTTCAAGTTCTGTCCATTCCGTGCCACCACTCACAAACTCTGTCGTATTTTCTACTTATTATAACATGGTAAGTGCAGAGTTGTATGTATACGAAGAGAAGGAATCATAAGGATTTCAGTAAAAGGAAGGGTTCAAGTGCTGGCTGGGGCAGAACTGGGTTGAGGTGTTCACAAAATACATTATTTGAGTTTGCTGAAAGAAAAGGAAATTAGTTTAATTAATGCATTATCCAGTCAAATCCTGTCTGGTGTCTGAAGTGGTGGACGTGCAAAATCAGAAATACATCTCTGATGCTTGCAGTAGATCATGAATGGCTGAAAATATTTTCCTTAAAATTTACAAATTCTCAAGAAAGGAATGAGAGAAGCTCTCCTGAAGTCTTGACTGAGAGTTGGATTGCACAATCTGCTTGGTATGTTAATAAAGTTACAAATGTGATTAAATTGTGTTGTAATTACCTCTGTCTTTCATCATGTGTTGGCAGGTACATATGGTTTCTGCAGCCTGAACCATTGCCTTTTGGATGGCGTTTTAGCTATGAAACTTTTATTATGACCAGGAGCTCAGATTATTTTAGAGTTTTGGGCTGTTTTACCCTCTCACTTTGTACCTTACTTTCTTGACTGCATGCTAAATCTTGAGCAAAATTTTACTCAGGTTAAATATTCTTTTGTACTACTATATCAGTTACATAAGAACTACTTCCTATAGCTTTGGAATTGGTTAATTTGAACACTTTTGAAGCTGAGGTGTGTTTGCAAACCGAAGTCTTCTTTTCCTAGGAATAAGTGACTACTATAATATATTTTAATAGATGATTTGGAGATATATTCTAGCTGTTAGAAACATAGATATTTACAATAAAAGTCTCCTTTCTTTCAGATTTTTTAACTTCTGGAATGGGACCATTCACAGCAAGATACAGCATAGTAATAGCCAACATCAGCTGTGCATTTCACTCAAACACATGGCTGACTAAGTAGGCATGTAGTGATATAAACTGTTTAAGCAGAGGAACTATTTAAAGTGGCAAAACACACGGGGAAATAACCCCTGAAAATAAGGCGAAGAGAAAGCAGTGACAAGAAGTTTGAGGTACTAAGCTGTTAATTCAAACCGAAGCATTTATGTGTCTATCTTCCCTTGAGGCATGTGCCCATAATTACTAAAGAAATTCTGTCTGAAACCTGTCCTACAAAAATCTGTCCTGCATCTGTCCTTTCTCCTTTTGCAGCTAACTTTTATTTCTAAAACACAAGTTATGCTCCTGAAAATTTAATTCAGCTTGAGTTTAAGGGATCTGGGTTAAGATCTAATTCTCAGAGATCTCAAAGCTTTCAGAATTTAATGGAACATTCTTGCAACATCTGCAAGAGACCAGTAGAAGAAATTTGTAATGCTTGAATATCTTAAGGTCCTGGCACTGACAACAACATACTTAATGTAAGTTTTGTTTGGCTTGGTCTATTTCTCATATTTCAAGGCAATCCCAAATACAAATACGGACTGGGCAGTAGATTGAGAGCAGCCCTGCAGAGAAGGACTTGGAGGTGTTGCTGACAAGAAGCTCAGCGCGACCTGGTAATGAAAGCCAACCATATCCTGGGCTGCATAACAAGAAGCATGGTCAGCAGATCGAGGGAGGTCCCCCTCTACCCCACTCCAGTGACACCCCATCTGGAGTACTGTGTCCAACTCTGGGGCCCCCAACGTAAGAAGGACATGGACCTGTTGGAGCAAGTCCAGAGGAGGGCCACAAAGATGATGAAAGGGCTGGAGCACCTCTCTGTGAAGACAGGCTGGAAGAGTTGGGTTTATTCACCCTGGAGAAGAGAAGGCTCTGGAGAAACCTTATAGCAGCCTTCCCGTACCTAAAGGAGGCCTATGAGAGAGCTGGAGAGGGACTTTTTACAAGGGAATACAGTGATAGGACAAAGGGCAATGGTTTAAACTGAAAGAAGGTAGATTTGGATTAGATGTAAGGAAGAAGTTCTTCACTGTGGGGGTGGTGAAGCACATGAACAGGTTGCCCAGAGAGGTTGTGGATGCCCCCTCCCTGGAAGTGTTCAAGGCCAGGTTGGATGGAGCTTTGAGCAACCTGGTCTAGTGGACGGTGTTCCTGTCCATGGCAGGGGAGTTGGAACTAGATGGTCTTTATGGTCCCCTCCAACCCAGACTGTTCTATGATTCTATTCTATGATTTATTACTGGAGTTTATTAACATGGGAGTTGTGCTAACATAGCTCTATTGTTGTCAGTGTCAGCTGAGTATTTCTACAATGCTCAGCATTGCTATTAACTGTAGCAGTTCTCTGTACTGCGTCAAATCTCACAGGGTATATTCTTGTCCTCGGGTATCTCAGGTAACCTAAGAAGTACACATCAACAGTTTGATTGATGACTGCCCATTTATTATGTTCTACACTACACATATTCTATACTGTATGCTGCCATGGGGAGATTTGGTGCCTTAAAATAGATCTCAAAGTATCAACCCATGGATCAAGAAGCTGCTGAAAATCATGAACTTCTATGTATCTGCACCTACAGCTAGTCAACAAGATGAAATACACTGCCTAGGGAACACTGGGTAATTCTACACAGAAAGTTTAATATTGTCTCAAGTTCAGACTCATGCCTAAAAAGAACTTTATTCACTAACTTCAGTGCTCTAGCACTAAATGTGTATGGAAGTCTTGGATTTCTAGACTTCCTAGAAGGCATTTCCAAGAGACAAAGATTGCATCCTTATGCCATGTAGATGGAAGGACAACTGATTGCAGCTCTAAGCCAAAGATCTGGAGAGGAGTATTTCACCTAGGCAGTTCTCAGACCTCACCTCCCGTTCTGCAATAATAGCTAAAAGCAACCAGCTTTTAAAACTGTTTCTTAATCTTCCTTATTGCTTTTAATTTTGACCTGAAATCATCCAAGAACTTTCAAACAAGAGCTTTCTCAAGTTACAGCAGAGACTTTAGAAAAGTATTTCTCTCAGCTTTTTTTCTTACCCTAGTTTGATTGCAGTGCCAGCTTCTCTATGAAAAATGTTTAGTCTGCACCAATTTATTAAATGTAGCGAAAATTTGAAAACATGCTGTGAGGCAGGTGGAGACCAAAAGCAAAATTACCTGAAGGTGTAGGATCTTGCGGGTTTTTGATTTGTTTTGGTTTGGTTTCCCAGTTTTCAGTGAAGTCCCTAAAGTTATCTTTCTCAGGGTTACCAAGACGTAGTCACAGTAACTTGAAAAGCTAACTTGAAATGTGTGTAAAAGTCATGCTTTTCCTATAAAGTGTAGGAGAAAGGGGTAGTAGTGCCACATCCTTCTTTTGAGATCCTGGTACTGAACACACCGAACAATTACTAGTCTATTGATATGTGACATATGCTCCAGTAGGACAATGGTCTGGGGAATGTAGATGCAATGAAGAAAGTGGATGCAGTGTAGAAAGAAGAGATGAAATGATCCTGTAGGCAAATGGTTACATCATTGTGTCACGATTCCTGTCCCTGCTCCCAAAATATGGTATAGTCACTGGCTAATAAATAAATGCTAACAGAAGCCACAGGGTATGATTGAACACCTCTGAAAAGTGGTCACTGAAAACTAAACACTGAAAAAAATGGCTACAAGCTGGGCGAGGGTCTTGGGAACAGTATTTTTGGACGGAGGTATCTTCCTTTAGCTGTCCAGGCTTGGTGGTGTGCCTGGCTCCTGTTTCCTTTCATCTTCTTGCAGGTGCTCATGAAACATCGCTGCTGGATTTAAGGCAAACACAGGAAATAGCATTTATTAAAGGACATATTATGTGAAAGTTGGTTTTTTCTGGGAATACCTATTGACCAAAATGCATGTGTTTAGAAGACTGAGATTTTACTACCAGTGCTCTACTTATTTCTTCCGCAGCTGGTATATGAAGGTGTTCTCCCTGAGTCATTACCAAATTTCATTTGTTTCTTGGCATACTCTCAGACAATCTCCTCTTTCCTATCCACATCAGCCACCTTTGACTGCAGCCAGCCAGGTGGTTCACTAACTGACTTAATAACTTAAAAAATCAGCTTACATTACAGTTTCTGCAGAACACACTCTCTCACTTAGCAACAGAATTTTCCCAGCTAGAGTACTAAATGGGGTTACCTCAGGGTTTAAACAAATGTGAAGTGTATCCTTAATGCAACCTATTTAATAAAACATATCACTGACTTCTTCTAGTATATTATTTTTATTTAGCTCATGAGACCTCCATTATACTTTGATCATTTTTAATTCTTCAGAAACTTTAATCGTGGGCAGAGGCTATGCCTCCACATTCACAATGAGAAAATAGAATAATTCCTGCCTCCCTTTGTACAGAAGAGGGTGGACCTTTAACACGAGTGCTTTGTGCCTTCATTTACTGTGGCATTCATAGCATTTTCTTTAACCTTCCTGTGCTTGCAAGGAAAAGCCAAATTGGGATATTGCCATTATTTAGTTTTCTAAGGCAAATGTCTATAAAAACTTGCATCTGTAATTACCTGAATTTGTGACAACTTTTCTGCATATTGAATACTTTAGCTACATCTATTATTCAAACACTCAAGTACACGTCTGGCAGTACAAAGGGTTCCACATTGTGCTTAACAGACAGGTTCACCATTTGCTTTCAAGATATTTCACAGTATTTATAACTGAAGATCTAAATTCCTACTGAAATTTGTTTGTGAAGGAATAACACAGCTTATTTTACTTGAAACTGGGTATAAATAGTGAAAATAATCCAACAGAAAACAGACAATTTTGAGTTAATATGTGGTGTTTTTTAAAGAGTGATACTTCTGCATAGTTAGTTAATCAGGAGGTCAGAGAATCACATGGGCGACATAGGGACTGATTTATTCAAAACCTAGTAATAATTGAGGTCAGATGTAAGAAACAAAAATCAGTTGGGGAAATGCATTTGTGTTTCAGGATAGATCCAAGATCATTAGGTTGTTCCTACTGAATGACAGACATTTCATTCTTGGATAGTGTGAACCTTCTCAAATGTATGTGCCTCTAGAGCTATTTACACGGTGTTTAGCCAATTGATTACTTTAGTTTGTTTTTAAGTCTAATACATATCTTTAAATGTTCTTGGAGGTTTTATTTTGGCTTTTTGTCTATTTTCTGTGTTGTGAAAAACATCGCTTCAAATCTCTGTATTGGCTTTCTGTTTGCTGCAGCTGGGCACAGTTGTTTTGCAATTTTCATCTAAAGTTCTGAAGGTCAAACCATTTCATCTCAGCCTGCTCAGACTGCCACAACCTGCCTAGATCTACCTTTGTTGCCACTTCTCTCTACACCATAGTTTAAGACAAACTGTATATGTATCATATCGATTGTATATCAAGGGAGGAAACATGGTCAAATTTAGAGGAAACTCATCTCTTTATCACCCTGATATAATTTTTTCCCTATAAATCATGTAAACTTTGAAATCCAAAACCCTATGGCAGCATTTTACATGACAGTATAACTAACTTACACTTTTTAAAAGCAGACAAACTGAGAAGGATGGGCTAGATAAGTGGACACTGAGGTGGACTGACCACTGGCTGAACTGGCAGGCTTAAAGAGTTTTGACCAGCAACATGACATCCAGCTGGAGGCGAGTCACTACTGAAATACTCCCAGGGTTGATACTGGAGCCAATATTGTTTACCACCTTCTTTGATGACCTGGATGATGGAACAAAGTGCTCCATCACCAAGTTTGTAGGAGTGGCGGATACACTAGATAAGTGTGCCACCATTCACAGGGACCTTGACAGGCTGGAAAAATAGAACAGCAGAAATCTCATGAAGTTCAAGAAAGCGAAATGCTAAGTTCTGCACCTGGGGAAGGATAACTTCAGGCAGCAGTACATGCTGGGGTCTGAGTGGCTGGAAAGTACCTTTGCAGAATAAGGTTTGCCAGTTCCAGTGGACAAAAGGTCGACCATGAACAGGAAATACGTTCTTGTGGCAGAGAAAACCAGCAGCCTCCTTGGATGCATTAGGAAGATCGTTTCCAACAGATCAAGGGAGATGATCCTTACCCTTTGCTATGCCTTGATGAGACACATCTGGAGTGCTATGTCCAGACCTGAACTTCTTGGTACAGGAGATGCATAAGCAAAGTGGAGCAAATCCATTAAGAAATTGAAGCCATGAAGTTTGTAGCCATGTGATATAGCAGATAATTCTTCTATTTGTAATGTATGAAAATGATGGGTTTGTACCTGCTAGAGATATCGTTGGCTTGAAACTTCTGGGATAAGAAATTCCAAATATGTTTCAAATAGAAATCAAATAACCAGGTGGTTTAAACAAATTCTTTACTAACCTGAGAGGAGCAAAAAACCCACCAAAAACATATCTTCTTTTTAACAGAAGTTCTGCTGTGTTCAAAGTCTATATCAATAATTGTATTATCGTTCATTAGAATGCTATTCGTTTTTAAAAAAACTCTTGATGCACTGATTGAAACGTGTATTTTAAAATTTCAAAGGTCTCCAGAAGAATTAGTTACTACAATACTAAGTCAAATGCCACTCTGACCTTAGGGTTGTGTTATGTGATTAAGAAGGAAACAATGGGATACATGGAAAGCCTGGGACTGCTGCAGTCATTACAAAAAAACCTTGTCACAGCATGTGGTGCAGTGATAAACAAGGTCAGACTAGCATGCCATCTGCCCATGGAGTATCAGGTCTGTGTGTTGTTCTGGGTCTTTTACTGCTACATTGGTTTTAGTCATTTAGAATCAGAAGTGAAATTTCATTGGAAAATAAATACTTACTTAACAGCTAATTAAATGCAGAACAAAATAGGCAAAAGCCAAAACCACAGAAATATGCTTTTTGTATGACAGTGAAGGCTGTGGTTGAAAATAATGCCATCTCGCAGCACACATCAGTTATGAGTGATTTAAGTGGGAAGGAATCTAGGCTCAGTTGTCCTCCTTTGGAAGGTGTCTTTCTGGGAGCTGTTATTGGCACTGGGCTGTGTATTCTGGGCTCCTGTGGAGGGAAAGAATCATCATTCCTCAGCTGACTGCCTCATGCCCTGTGCACAATGTGACTGAATTGGCTGGAGTGAAGCAAATCTTATTAAAACTGTATTTAAGACTGTTTTCAGTATGGCACTTTGCAAACACAACACTAACAGAGTCCGAGCGATGCCTTTCACTTTCGTTTCACAAAAGGATTATTCACAATTTTATGGACACAAGGTACAATAAAAATGCATTCAGTATGGGTATAAAGACCTTTTTCTGTTTTCCTTGTAAAAAGTAAAATTACCTTGTCTTTGGTTTTTTGAAAGCAAAGAATTAAATACATAAATAAATACATTTGTATTTCTCAAATTCTGTCATTATTGCACAGTTTATTCCCCTTGAAGAGATAAAATTCCTCCTGGCTTCACTTGGAGGCATATGCGAGTTTGTGAAGGAGCAGCTGTCATTTTGTGTTCTTGTGCATGATGAGAACTAGTTGACTTCCTTTATTTACTTATTCTTCCTTTATCCTACTTATAGCCACCAATATTTCATTGACTTCAGTAAACTGACCTCAGGGGAGCTTTGCTGAGCTTCAGAACTTTGTCACAAGATGGGCTATACTAATTTTCAAAACAGGAGAAAGAGAATATTAACACGCTCAATAATCTGTGAGTGTGACTGAGAGTGGACAAGGGAGAGTCCAGAGTCTTGGGAGCCTGTACATAGACCAGGGTCCTCTTAAAAGGGGGCCAGATTATACAGCCATCACTGCAGCAGAAGGAACGGTCACTTTCCTGCTGCATAGTGCAGCATTTGGTGGAGATCAGACTTGCAGAAAGAAGCACAGTAATAGTAACAGCGGTAGTAAAGGTCCTGTTAAAAGCGGAAGTAGTTAGGCACAGTGCTTTCTCAAAAAGTGATCAAAGAGGAGGCAGAGAGGAAAATATACAGCTGCTCAAAGAGGGAATGGTTAAAAGAGATTTGTGAATTATAACATTCTTCGAGGAAGCTTTTGAGGAGAGTAAGCCTGGGTATCTGCTCGTAATGAAGGTAGTCTAGAGAAGAAAGTAGAGATGGGGTCTTTCTGGAGAGATAAGTGTGAAAAGCCTTAGAGAATGGAAGAGAAGAAAGCTCCTGTTTCATTTCCAAGTGTACTTGGTAAACTAAAAAAACTTGAACATAAAGACTGATTGTACTGCCCTTACCTGGCAGCAGTGTTCACTTCTTGGGAAGTAGAGAAAAAATTAAGAAAACTGTGGGAAGAGAAAGAAAGACATCCTTAATCTGCCTATCTGGCAATATGGCTTAACAGCTCTTACAATTAGTCTAAACTAATTGTATCTCATGTGAAAGGTAAAGCTTGTGCCACTGCCTCTAGTGATATTTTTCATGAGATAAGGAAGAAAATTAGTATAATCACACATTACAACTTCCTTTTCCTAATGTTTTAAAGCAAATACAGGTATTTATTATCTGTAAGAAACTTTGCTCTGTCTCTTGGGGCAAATATTTGACTAGAGCTGTGGGAAGCGTTTATGTCTCCATGAAATTTCACAAAATAACACACAAATTCAGTTAGCACGGCTGGAGTTCAGTGTTGGTATTTTTGAGGAGGCAGTGTGGAGAAGTTAAACAATTTCATAAAATACCTTCCAGTGTACCCAGGGACACCCCGAAGTCACTCAAACCTCTAATGCGACTTCTGCCCCTTTTCAGTGTGGGGTAGGCAAGAACAACCTCACAGAAATGCTAATGAAGTGTTTCCTCTATTCTCTTGCTCAGGAGTAGAAGGAAAAAAAAAGCTCCTTCCATGACAGCAAGGGTAACCTTAGTATGAGGCTTTGATGTGAGTTATCCTAAAGACAGGCACATAGTAAAAATCAGAGAAAGTACAAATCAGGGCAATAGTATTTTTAACAGTCTTTCACCAAAGACTGTTAAAAGAAGAAAAAAATGTTATACAACGGATGCCTGTTTTCAAGTGGCTAATTAAGCCAAAGAAGCTTCTCATTTGGTAGTTTCCAGTGCATTGTCAGTCCATACATAGAGCCAACGGAAATATTGTAGAAAAACTATTGATAATACAAAGGTGCAGAATACTCAATGGAAACAGACGTTTGTATCACACGAGTAACTGTGACTTCCTAAATATCTCAGCATACATGCATGATCGTCATACAGAAATGAAAGATAACTACAGATTATAGACTTCAAAACACAGCCACAGTGGCAAATTTTTGTCCTGCTATTAAAAGTTACATTCCACGTATAACTATTTACATTGTATATCTGCAGACAATTTCCTCTTTTTATTTCTCCTATATGAGCCTTTGTGCTGTAAACACCCTTTTTTTCCCCATTTTAATCAGTCATCAGTAATGACTCTTTCTTAACATGAACATTTAGTTCTTTGATCATCTCTACCCATTGCTTATGATTTGATTTTCAATGCTTTTAAATCAAGTTTTTTCCTTGTGCTTTTTCAGAAATGCTGTCCATTTTTGCTGCAAGTCCACACTTAATTGGTGGCTTGGCTTGGATGTTTTAATCTGATACTCATTACACACTCTCTTTGCCTCCCACACTTCAAATCCTACCATTCATGATCCTCACTTTGTTCTTGTGCTTATTATGCTGGCCTTTAACTCCTATACTTGCTGCATGTTTGTTTAGAAATAATTTATTTTATCCTTCCCATGGTATTTATTCCTTCAGCCTAAGGAATTCAAACTAGATTCCCTACTGAGTGCTATCTTAATCAGGAAGGTAGCACTCTAGGGCTTGCGCTCCACTAACAAGTCCCTCTACACAGCATTTCTCTTTGAGCTGTTAATATTTTACTCAAATTTTACAGAAATTTAAAAGCTGAGAGACTGACCAGTAAATGAAAATGTTAGATGCTTCAGCTTTCTATCATTTAGAGCCACTATCCTGCACTTCTTCTCTTGAGATGTATTTCAAATGTTTGAATGTTGCAACTGATCTCTTTAACAGAACACAGGCTTGAATTTTGATTGAGGGATCCTATTTATGATAAAACCTAGAGAGAAATATTACATATAGGTTAAGAATGGCCACACGTCAGATTAGACAACACTGTTTTGTACGCTTTTACAATACATCAAGGAAAAGAAACTGAAAACTGAGAGGAACTGAGGAATTGTTCCCAGCCAACATGAGAAAGTACTATAAATTAATGTTAATGAATGAGTTAATCTGAGTGTTTATTCTTGAATTTGATGTATATGCTTGTAAGGCAAGAACTGTAACATGTGACGAGCACTAGAATTGAATGGAAAGTAAATTGTGGTGAGTAATTAAGGCAAAGATGGGAAAAGTCACGGCTTGATTCTTTTTCCATTAAAAGAAATGGAAATTTTATTGTAGACTTTAAGAGCAAGAATGAACCCATTTTTGTTGTTTTTTAGTAGTAGTTAATTCTATATCTTTCTAAGATAAATTTAACTGTCTAAATACAGATTCCTAAGTTTCGGTTTAAATTCAAATTGTGAATTTCTTGGCCTTTCCCTCTAACCAGAGAGAGCAGTTCATGGAATTTTTAAAAATTCAGGCAGCACAAGTTGATAGGACTCAATAGATATCTCTTTGCATTCTGGCTCAGCAAACTATAATTACCTAGCCAAATTTATGTTTTTAAAATGAAAATATTAACATATCAGAAAATAAAATGTATTACTTTCAATTAAGATATTCCCTGAAATGTAATTGCTTCTCATCTTGATGCTCATTGAGCGCTGCTCACCCAAACATAATGTTAGTACCTTGTTTAATTCTGTAATGGAATATATTGATAGATATGTAATTTTATTTTTACCTTATTTACTAAATATGTAAAAACTTTATAAATGGTCAAGCAAAGCCGAAGAGGCCACACCTGATCTTATCCTGAAAGTATAAGACCTTTCTTATTACCTGCAGCAATGTTTTGAGGTTAAATTTCCTGCTCATCCATGCTTTCTACTACTTCTTTCTTGTTCAATGTTCTACATTTTCCATACTGCATTATTGGGAAAACGGGGAATACCTTATGCAGAAGATCCTAAACCTCCAAGACCAAATGCTGTGGCATATATTACTATGTAATAAGTAATACTTATTACTATGTAATAAGTAGGTTTGCAGATGACACCAAGTTAGGCGGATGTGTCGATCTGCTTGAAGGTAGGGAGGCTCTACAGAGGGATCTGGACAGGCTGGATCGATGGGCCAAGGCCAATTGTATGAGGTTCAATAAGGCCAAGTGGGTCCTGCACATGGGTCACAGCAACCCCCTGCAACACTACAGGCTTGGGGAAGAGTGGCTGGAAAGCTGCCCAGCAGAAAAGGACCTGGGGGCGTTGGTTGACAGCCAGTTGAATGGGAGCCAGCAGTGTGCCCAGGTGGTCAAGAAGGCCAATGGCATCCTGACTTGTATCAGAAATAGTGTGGCCAGCAGAACTGGGGCAGTGATTTTTCCCCTGTACTCAGCACTGGTGAGGCCACACCTAGAATACTGTGTTCAGTACTGGGCCCCTGACTACAAGAAGAACATTGGGGTGCTGGAGCATGTCCAGAGAAGGGCAACGAAGCTGGTGGAGGGTTTAGAGAACAAGTCTTAGGAGGAGTGGCTGAGGGAACTGAGTTTGTTTAGCCTGGAGATAAGGGGGCTGAAGGGTGACCTCATTACTCTCCACAACTACCTGAAAGGAGGTTTTAGAGAGGTGGGTGTTGGACTCTTCTCCCATGTGACAAGTCAAAGAACTAGAGGAAATGGCCTCAAATAGTGCCAGGGGAGATTTAGTTTGGATATTAGGAAAAATTTCTTTACTGAATGGATGTTGAAGTATTGGAACAGGCTGTCCAGGGAGGTGGTGGAGTCCCCATCCTGGAAGTATTTAAAAGTTGTGTAGATGTGGTACTGAGGGACATGGTTTAGGAACTCTGGCAATGCAAGGTGATCTTAAAGGACTCTTCCAACCAAAATGATTCTGTGATGCTATAGAAGGTTTAGAATACAAACATCCTTTTACTGAGAGGAGTACATTCTATTTCTTGTTTTCCATATAGCTCAGGAATTCAATTTTTGCCATTTTTATGAAGCATACCTAATATAATAAATGGTAGGAGGTCTGTGTCCTTGCAGACTTTCCTTGGTTGATTTGTACATGCAAATTTTGTAAGATAATCTGTCTGTAGACTGCTGTCAAAGATGTGGCCTTCATTTTCTTATGTTTTGATCACCTGTTCTCACTTCCTCTGGTATACTGGATGGTTTGGACAAGCTTGCTGATATGGTCAGAAAATGATTCTTTAATTTTGTGCTGTAGTTGCCCATCAGGTTAAAAAGCTGATCATTTGGCTGTAAGATGGCTGCATGATTTTGTGTATCATGCATGTGCATCATGCTATCTGTATTTTTTTAAGTAGTATTTGTCTGTGGGAAGTAAATAGTAAGCCGTTTGGAAAAAAAACGACCATCCTATGCTTTTTCTGTTTTATTTCTTGGAAACAACAGGAAGCAGAACATTGCAATTACACAGATGTTTGGGAAGTCCTGTCAAAACAACTTGGGGAGGCAGCTTACATGTTTTGCATAGATGATAGCCTGTTTTGCAATGATCTTCCTGTTATCAAACACATCTTCTTGTATACCAGTCTGAAAGGATTTGAAATGGATTTGATTAGGCTTGGGGAAGATCAGCTGAAAGGCCAGAGCCAGGCATACCACTTTGTCCATTTCCTTTTGGACTGCCCAAATCAATCTTCCTTTTTGAAAACACTGAGCATGAATCACCTAACATTAGATGTTATATCTGGTGTTCTGGTAAGGAGAATGTATGTACTCTTTTTGTTGGGAAAGTTGATGTTTGCTAAAATTTTGAGGTACTAAGGTGAAACATACTTATGAGACATGACCCTATATTTAATAGTAAAGAATAGAAGAAACAGACCTGGAGATATTTCCATGTGAGCAGAGCTTGCAGGTATTCACAGCAGCCTGAAGGAGCAGAGGTTTGCTTCAGTCTTTACTGCTAAGTCAGCCCTCAGGAATCCCAGACCCTGGAGGTAAGAGAGAAAGTCTGGAGAAAGAAAGACCTTCCCTTGGTTGAGTAGAATAAGGCTACAGATCAGTCAGGCAAGCTGGATACCCCCAAATTCATGAGCCCGAATGGCATGCATCCACAAGTGCTGAGGGAGCTTGCAGATGTCATTGCTAGGCCACTCTCTATTATCTTTGAAAGGTCATGGAGAACAGGAGAGGTGCCTGAAGACTGAAGGAAAGCCTATGACACACTAGTCTTCCAAATGGGCAAGAAGGAGGACCCAAGAAACTACACATCAGTCAGCCTCACCTCCGTCGCTGGAAAGGTGGTGGAACAGTTCATTTTGCAGGTCATCTCTAAGTCTGTGGAGGAAAAAAAGGTTATCAGGAGACATCAGCATGAATTGACCAAAGGGAAATCATGCCTGACCAATCTGATAGCCTTCGATGGCATGACTGGCTGGATAGATGAGGGGAGAGCAGTGGGTGTTACCTACCTCAACTTCAGCAAGACTTTTGATGCTGTCTCCCATAACAAATTTCTAGGGAAGCTTAGGAAGTGTTGGTTAGATGAGCAGACAGTGAGGTGGCTTGAGATCTGGTTGAAGGCAGAGCTCAGAGGGTTTTGATCAGTGGCACAGAGTCTAGTTGTAGGCCTGTAGCTAGTGGTGTTCCTCAGGGGTCAGTACAAGGTGCAGTGTTGTTCAACATATTCATCAATGACGTGGAAGAAGGGACAGAGTGTACCCTCAGCAAGTTTGCAATAATACAAAACTGGGAGGAGTGGCTGACACACCAGAACGCTGTGCTGCCACTCAGCGAGACCTGGACAGGCTGGAGAGTTGGGTGCAGGGGAACCGAATGAAGTTTAACAAGGACAAGTGTAGGGCCCTGCACGTAGGGAGGAAGAACCCCATGCACCAGTACAGGTTCAGGGTTGACCTGCTGGAAAGCAGCTCTGCAGAGAAGGACCTGGGAGTCCTGGTGGACAACAGGTTGACCATGAGGCAACAAAGTGCCCTTGTGGCCAAGAAGGCCAATTGTATTCTGGGATGCATTCAGAAGAGTGTGGGCAGCAGGTTGTGTGAGGTTCTCCTCCCCTCTACTCTACCCTAGTGAGGCCACATCTGGAGTATCATGTCCAGTTCTGGGCTCCCCAGTTCAAAATAGACAAGGAACTACTGGAAAGATTCCAGCAGCAGACTACAAAGGTGGTTAGATCACTGAACATCTCTCTTATGAGGAAAGGCTGAGAGACCTGGGTCTGTTTAGCCTGGGGAAGAGAAGACTGAGAAGGGATCTTATCAGTGCTTATAAATAGCTAAATGGCAGGTGCCAAGAGGATGGGGTCAGACTCTTTTCAGCTGTGCCCAGTGACAGGACAAGGGGCAATGGATGTAAACAGGAACACAGGAATTTTCACATGAACATGGAAAAACTTCATGACTTTGAGGGTGACAGAGCACTAGAACAGGCTGCCCAGAGAGGTTGCAGAGTCTCCTTCTGTGGTGATATTCAAACTCATCTGGATGTGATTCTGTGCAACCTGCTCTAGGTGAACCTTCTCTAGCAGGGGGTTGGACTAGATGATCTCCAGACGTCCCTTCCAACCACAACCGTTTTGTGATTCTGTGTTTCCATGAGTTGGGAATTTAAACCGTTTAGTTGCCTATACTTAATTTTTCCTGACAAGTTCATCTGAACATTAACACACCATCATATTAATAACTGAATAAATCTGATTTTTCAAATTTCATTGTAGTCTATAACTAGTAAAAAATGAATGGCACCTCAATCACATGGGTTATGAGCCTTGGGAATTACTTTTTTTTTTTTTTTAAATTTAGATGCTGTAGGAACGAAATTGCATTTTAAAATATTACAACAGTCTGTCAGGATTAAAAAATATTATGCACAAAATCATCCACAGTACAAAAAGAAATGGGAAAGAAGTGCCCAGTAATCACATTGCTGTTTAGCATTTCAAGATAGGAAAGATTTCTAATCTATCATGCTGCTAAAATGAAATGGTAGCATTATTTCTTCATGTATACAAATAGGGAAATATTGAACTATTATTTTCAGCAAATGCAAAAGTAATTCAGGGTATTTCCTGAAACTCTTGTTATTTAAAATGCTGAATACTCTATAATAGAACATATATAATTTTAGGACAGCTGATAACTTAAAGTTGTATCTGAAAGTTCAAAAATGGTGTTTCGTTTTATAAAGCACCAAATAAAAGAAAATGTTAACTATTAGTAAAACAGCATATTTTAGCAAAGTGGATTTCTTTATCCATTTAAATAAATTATCAGTTAATAGTTAGATGGTGGGAAAAGTCACAGGAAATTATTTTGAAAGTTACAAAAGTGGCATTTGACACTGACAGTAAACTTTGACAAACCCATTACATAATCATTGTTGGCAGTGATTTTGAGAAGAAAATAAAAAAACAGGGTAAAAATAATTTTGATTCACTAGCATAATGAAATTCTTAAAAATCAGACTGTGAAAAGATACTGAAAACACACAAACTAGTACATTCACAGTACCATGCTGGAGTCACCAGTAAGCTAGTAATAGTATGACACTAATGGCAAATGCTGAACAAGATTGATCTGTGGTTCCATGTTGAGTGACCGTAGTCACAGGGTGGATGATGTGGGAATTTGACACAAAAGGATGAAATGTTTGTGAGCAGAAGATTCCTGTGTTACCTCTAGGAGTGGAGATTCCTTGAGCTGGCATAAATAATGGCTGAACGAGGGAGTCTTGTGGAGATAAGATGGCCCTGTTCTGGCTAAGCAAAGAAGGAAAACAAATACTGAAGGTCCCAGTGAAGACCTTTGCTTAATTAACTGCAAAATTTATATCAAAATTCACACCCCTTAATATGCTAACAAGCCAAAAGCAGTACATGCTAAACATACATGACTACGTTACTGAACTCTCCACCCAAATCATGCTAAATGTCACCTGAGAGGCAGAGACACACAGAGTTAGGGTATGAAAAGCCAGGAGGGGTAATACATGGCTGGGGAAAGACAGAATACTTAGCAGGGACGGTTGATGGGCTGTACTCCTCTTCCTCCACCCAAGACAGGGACGCCTTCTTGGTAAGAACTGCGCTCTCACCATACGGTGAAAATACCCAGAAGAGTTTTCTTTGTGCTGTCATTGCCATCATAGATCAGTCATTAGCGCTATTGCAGTGAGTGCATTTATCAACGGCGATTCCGAGTCTGTTACATCTGCGAAACTCTTCCAGTGCAAGTCCTTTTGGGCTCTGGCAGGCAAACGCCAAACTCTTAAACTCTCTTTAGTTCTTGCAAGACTGCTTCAGTGCAAGCCTTTCGGGCTCTGTCAGGCAAGCAAAAGTTAAACTCCTGCCTTTAACGCGACAGTTAAAACAATTTTTTTTCCTGTTTACAAATGTATCCTAATAAAGGTGACAAAGAATAGGAAGTGTGGGAGGAGGTCCCCTTGAAGACCTTTTCTGAATACACAGAAACAAACCTTTTTCATTATCACTGAGCTGTATAGCTAGACTCTGATCTTCTCAGAATCTGATTTGCCAAATGCCTTTGTAGTAGTTTTTAAAACCTGTTTTGTAATTTGGAAAAAAAGCTGTTGTCAAGTTATTTCATAAACACAGAGAGGATCACACAGGAGGGAAGAGAGAGGACAATATATGTCCATATTTTTAAATACTTCTCAGAAGTTTGAACTGTGTCAACACAGCAGAGAATTTTTTTTGCAATTCCCAGGTCTGTTTCTGAGTAACCTGATTCAGAAGGGACGCCTCTTTGCAAGCCATGACAAAGTGCCCTTTTTCCCGAACTTGTGGTGCTATTGAGCAGTTCCCGCTGTGCTGTAAGTCTGCATGCCACTTAGGTATGTATTCATTTCAAGTGTAAGTGATGTCTAAAGCTTCAACAGCTTTGATTCTCTTCCACAGGCTCACCTTTCTCCAGCTTTCACTGGGGGGGCCAGGCACACCACTCCTGCTGCCTCCAAGACCATGATCATTAGCCTGTGTAATGCTAAGACCTGTGTAGTGCCAGATCACACCAGGACCTGTCTGATCCCCTTCATCATGTATCTGCTGAGTGAACCAGAACACATCATGGCATTTATTCCAGTGTTATGCTTTTATACCTGCTGGCAGGATAAACAGTAACTGATCTGGCACAAAGCAGCTATCCCTCGTCTGGTGTGAAGTCTGCTAGTATAAAATTAACCTGCCATCATCCTTTTTGAACAGCACGGAGCGAGCAGAGGTTATATCAGATTGGTCCTTTAGATCATGTGATTGCAGTGCTTTCAAACAGGGAGCAGGAGCCTTCAAAGGGATTTCCCGTGTTAGTAAAATGGCCTGAGCTAGCTCCTGCTTTTCAGATCAGGTCCTCTGAAGCACACATATTAGAAGAGGTGGGGAAATTACAGAAACATTTTCTCAGCACTCCTACAATGGAAGATCCTTATTTGTTAAGTCCATTAACTTCAGTGACCTTCTGCTATTATTCCCACGCTGAGCTTTATACATGAGTAATCCCATAAAGGGAATCCCATTTGACGGGAGGCACAGGTACTGTGGACTGCCTGACTGCATCCTTTACCTGTCTCCCTCTGCCGCAGTCTGCATTTCTCTCATATAAATGTGATAGCGTCAAGTGTTAGGGCTGGGCCAGCCACTAGACGAATGCCAGACTCTCTCTACTAACTCCTCTCCCTTCCCAAAGGGGAAGAGAAAGGGAATAAGGGAGAGAGAGTTATGGATTGGAAAACGAAAACTGCTGTAACGAAAATAATAACAATAAAATGAAATATATACAAGTGTATACAAAACAAATACCGAACCCAACCCCCCTGATGCCAATTAGTCACCATCACCACTGGTGTTGAGGAGCAAGCACTGGGGAAGTCCCAGACTGGACTCATCAGCAGATGGGAACTGGATTCAGGAGCTGGATTCTGGAATGCACAGACTGGGATCAAAGGCAGAACGGACAGAGTCCTCCTCAGACACTGGCCACTGAAGAAGAGAGATTGACCCCTGTGATCCCTCAGCTTTACACCGAATATGACATCTGTGGGATGGAACACCTTGTTGGTCAGTTTAGGGTCACCCGTCCTATCCGCTCCTCCCCACAGGTGCAGCCTCTCACTTACTGCACCCCCACTGTGGTACACAGGAGTTAGCAGTGACCTTGGTCTGCACAGGAGCAAGTATAAGCAAGATCCTTTCTGCACACCAGTCCCTGGCAGTGACTGTAAACATCAAGCGCTGTCACTTCTAGAAGCAGACACTGTCTGCAAAAATATGCCGTTAACTTTAGATAGTGCAGTCACTGAGCAGAGACTGAGCTGAAAAGTAAAATCACTGAACAGAATTAGTTCTGTTCTAACTCAAACTAGGACAGATATTCTTTGTGGAAACTTTCACTGTGAGCAAAGATGTGCTGATTTTTATTCTTACATGTAAATAAATACAAGATGCTATTTTTATGTGCTTTTATAATTTTAGAAAGAAATTCTCAAACTAAAATTCTGCTTCTTTTCTTAAAGCATTTCAGAAAATTTTATTGGGCAAGGCAAAATGAGCTATTAGTTCAGAAACACACATACGAGTTCACACCACACTGAAAACCACTCCAGTTCATGCCAGGGTCTGCCTTCCTTCTGTAACTCTGCGATACGGCGTACAAAACCAGGCAGGTGCTTCAGCTATTCGACATTCATTTGAATACACTGAAATGGTCATGTATTATCATAATGGAGTGCAGATGTGAGAAGTTCCATATAAATGAGACTTCCAGGTGACTCTTCCATCAGTCCCAGTTATTAATTTGCCCTTCTTTTTGTAAACTATGAATAAAATTGGAAAAAAAACCCCAATCAACAAGCAAATAAATGGCAGCACACCTACTGTTTGGAAGTACAGCATTCATGGAACTCAAACCAGTATTTTCTAGGGCAAGTGCTTTGATAATTTTTTGTAGAAATAAAACTACAATTTTACAGGTGCCTCAGGGTAAGTGATCTGACCTACAGTGTGCAAGCAGGTCTTCTGAGGGATCCGGTTTCTGAGCTCAGCGAGGTTTGGATGTGATTTGTTGACTGATGCAGATTTTAAAGTCTCAGCTGAGAGCCCTGGGCAAGGAGAAAACAAGTAAAGCAGTATCTGTGCAAGAGCATACAACATCTCAGAAGTCTTAGCGTCCATTCAGCCCCAGCTTTTCTCTCATCAGTTGGTATTCAGACTAGAAGCGTGCAGTTGCGTTTTCAGTCCACTGTAGTAGCCATAGTACACTGTCTACTGCAAGCTGAGAGTGGAGCCTGAAAAATGCAACAGTTCCTCTCATTTCAGAGGCTGAAGGCAGAGTATGTCGTGAACTGCAGATGGGCAGCCAGTAGAGATGAGAGTTTGTCTTGATGTAGCAGGAGCTGTATCTGCTGCTCTAATTCAAAATCCAGCTAACATGGAAGACTTACTAATATACTGGCATTTCAGGCACTGCTTTGAGAAGCTTCTCTGAGGTTACAGTTAGGGAAAATTTGTACATTGAGATTCTTTGGTTTCATGATGGATGTATTTGGAAGAAAATCTGGTGGGAAGGGTCTTCGTGTGTTGCTAATTTGCATGTGGTTTGACAAAATAATGCTGGTGACTACTGTTGTCTGTTTAATTCCTCCAGTATGTAACACAAATTGATTACTTCAGTGCTTTGGTCTTAATGATTTCCTTTGTAGCAGCAGATATATTTAAAAGTGACAAGAAAGCTATCAGAAATACCAGACCAGATATGGTTATCACTAGATTGCTTTAATGAATGTAATACACAATAAACTATAAGATGTTTTTATTGTAGCCTGGAGGCTAGCAATAGGAATATCTGATAAATAAAACATAAATTGATAAAAAGTTACCTACAAACCAAAATAATTCAGCAGAAAAAAAAGCATCCATTAACATTTGGGAATCAAATCATATCAAAACTTCCAATGAAATAACTGCCTGTTTAGTAACTGTATCTGGACATACACACTGAAATTACTGGGGTTATGTGAGGACCTATAAAGCCAATGGAAACATGTTGTTCTATAACTATATTATTGTTGCATTGTATTTTTTCAAATACAGTCTTATTTTTTTAAAAAATGTCTTATTTGGCCTGGCAAGCAAATTACCACTTTAGAGCTCTAGACCAAATCTGGCATTTTAAACTAAATAATTCTGAGATTGTTAAAGGGGAATTGTAAATGAGGTTATTGACATTCATGTCACAAAACTTTCAGTGCAAGTAGGCTGTAATGGGAGAGATACCTGTAATGTAGATGTCTACACCTACACCTATGTTTTCTGCCATATGCTTTCATTGGAGTAACTGTCATTTTGTGTGAATCTCATTGTAAATTAGATATAAAATTGATTAAATTGATAGCTTCTTTGGCCTTATCTCTCCACTGTTTAAAAAGAGGAGAAAAGAAAGACTGTTAAAAACAGGTGAGCTGAATCCCATCTGAACTGCTTGCAGTAGCAGTACCTCTCACTTAGCAGATCATTCACAGCATAAATGAGTCAGAGATGTCTGGTCTGACAATAAAACTTTAACTTGACTTTTTTTTTTTATTTTTTAATTTTTTTTATTTTTTGGTAGGCTAACCCTTTGTGTATATATGGATACAGCATTTCAGTTTGGTATTTGCATCCTTAAAACCGGACTGATTGCGTTGTCTAACCAGAATCTGAGGAACTCATTACATTTCAGGCTAGATTCTCTGAATTCGAGATGCAAGAACTGCTTGGAAATATGTGTCTTCTCTGTTGATACAATGGCAGTCCCTGAGCTGGTAACCCAGTCCTGTTGCTGTTTCGTTTATAGCTTTAGGCAGGTGAATCAAACTGATCTGTGCTTTGCCTCACATGGCTATACGAAATCTGATTTGCATTAGCAATCTGAAAATAAGTTTATAGTTTCACAATACATTGTAATTGGTAGAAAAGACTACCTTGGTTCTCACTCCCATTAATATTCTGCAGTTTACTCATTGTGGGTTGGTGATGGGTAATATTTAGTACGGTAAAGAGTGAAAATCAGATCTGGATCTCTCACTAGAGGGAGGGAGAGAATTTTACTGAGCCACCTCTTCCACTCAGGAAAACAGAGTGTGTAACTGCGTCCTTTGAGAGTGATTTAGATGGTGAGCTATGAAATACTGCCTTTTCCCCAAAGGCACTGGAAATCTATTACTGCTTTCATTTTTGAACATACTTTTTTCTAGGAGCCTAAAATTGTGGTCTTCTGCCAATTTTAGCAAGCACGCTGTCCTGCCAATTACCCTTGCACTGCTGTCTAAGCTCTGTGGCAAATCAGAGCTGGGTGGGGAAGAGCATTAACCTTCTAGATCCTATACACAATTTGTAAATGATACAGAGAAACAGGAGGCATTGCAACACAGCACATTGTTGTTTTGCAAAAGAGGAAGGGAGGTGCAGAAAAGTCTTAAGGAGGAAGAAAGTATTGGAAGAACCTATTTTGCACAATAACTTACCCAGTGGCCAGTATACTCATGCAGGAACCAGGAGCCTGGGATTCTGGATTCACATGCCTTATCCTTCAGCTACCTGAAAGTACTTGAATGCCCAGCCTCTCAGGACTTAGCATTAGATGAGTGGTACAGGGCAAAGGGTGCATTAACCTTAACCAACTACTTTCAAAACTGATGGCAGTCTCCATGCAGCCAATGAGTGAGCTAGCACCCTGCACGGGCATTCCCCATTACTTCCCAGTGACATGTGCTGTCCATAGGCAATCGAGGCTTCTACTTTAATTGCTCTGAATCATCCTGCTGGTGATTCACCCAAGTTTACTGCCTAAAGCAATGTGAATCTTGCTCATCACTTTGAAACATCCGCATTTTAACATGTAGCATGACCTGTAGATTAGGATCAGTATTTTTAATTCAGTGGATTAGAAATGGGAATGAAAGTGATAAACTGCCATCAACTATTTAAGCCTCTGCCGTCTTGCAGTGGTTTAACCTAATGGTTATTCCTGACTTTAGTAGTTTTAAAGAGTGTTGAAATCCCCAACAGCTACGTAGTTCTTCAGTCACTTATTTGGAGGACAGCATTTGTAATTAAGACTACTTCTGTGACAATATGTTTAGAACAGAGGCCCATTGTTCCTCTTCAGATTATTATTACACAAAATTGATTCCAAGCAAACACAATTTTTAGAGAATAAACAGAGGAAGGAATTCTCATTTTTCATTTAGTACAATATTTTACATCAACAGAAATGCCTGTTACATCAAAAAGTAATTTCTAATGATGACAGGAATTTGTAAGAAAAAATCACATACTTGGAACCTGACTTTCATTTTATCTTCTTCTTGCTCCTCATACTTTATTTTACCTTCTCACTAAGCAACCTGCAGATTGCAGAAAACAAAGTGCAAATCACAGAAACCAAGATATAAATGTCTCTGTTCCGGCAGTAACAAATGCCTGTTCTGAATAAATCATTCCTGTACAATTTATTATGTTCAAAGGCAATATGCCCATGGTGAAATGCCATGCACATTAAGGAATTAAGGAGTGTTAGAATGTGGATTTGAATGCTCTTGGATCAGCTCTCCAAGAAGAAGATCCCACTAACACAGGAAGAAATAACTGGTAGCAGCACAAAGTAGCATTTTTTAGCTTTGGGTTTTTTTAAAAAAAGGAAGAAAGAAATTCAACACCTCCTGATACACATCCCTATGATTAAAGGTGTTTGAGAAAGAGACATCGGCTACAGAAACTGGGAAGGAGGCTTGCACTAAGGAATGCAAGGTGGTCTAGTAGTGCTAAAGTTGTAGGGGAACATTTGCTCTGTTTGAGTCAAAACAGCCAGGGGTAATTCAACAATTTTAAATAGCAGGTGTTTCCCACAAAGCCCATTCTGACCAAAGTGACTGACAGCTTGGAGGAGACAATTCTGACTAGGAAGCAGCAATGAGTGAGTGGGGAAGAGATCACCTTTCTTGGGGCAATTGCAGCCAGAAGATCTATAATTTTATCCTCCGAACTGATTTGTGAATCAGAATACATTTACTCTCCGTAAGTTTCAAAGGAAAGTTTCCTGTTTCTTCTCAGTAAAATTACTTTATTAGTGTGGAAGGAAGGGGGAAAGACTTGCCCTTTCTTGAATGTTCCTCACATCTTTATTCTTTTCTTTGATATATTTTTCAGAAGCATCTGTTCTTTTCAGATTGAATGTTGGCCCCGTTTTTTCCACCTTTACCAAAAATCCTGTTCCTCATCACAATAGCTATCTGGGATATCACAATGTGTGAGCCTACACCCAAGCAAGGATATCTTCTTTGCTTTTGCAGGGCACTGTGTCTCTGCTATTCTTGCCCATACTCCTAGGACTCATCCCTGTGCAGCTGTGGCAGAAGTAACATGTGGCTCGGCCTAGGTCTGTCTTAAGGACAAGTAGGCAACTACCACGTGCTCCTGCAACAGTCTCCATTCTGCCGATTTCACAGCTGCCTCCTCTGGCCAAATTTTGCCTCAGAGATGCAGTTATGTCTTTCCAAAATTATCTGTTGAGCTGAGGAGAATTGCTGTATACTTCTTCCATTTTCACATGCCCTTCCAGCCTACAAGCACAGGTCTGGGGCACGTCTTTGCTGTCAGAACGGTGACTTCCTGCAATAGGTGAAAGCCATACACTCCCATCTGTGGTGACTGGAAAGGCTCACACCCCAAGTGCGGGTGTCACCGTATGGATGGAGGGTGACTGGTGGGGAGCCCACATCTTCTAATCTTGTGGAGGACATGTTGGAGCAGGCAGTGGAGAGCTCTGGGTGGAGGTCACACAGGCAGCACGCTTCCCATAACTGCCATATCCCTCTGATTTCCACTTTGGTGCTCCAGCAGGACCACGCTCCAGAGGGCTCATCAGGGTCTCCTGTGAGCCTCAGGTGAGTTGTCATGCAGGGTCCATAGCAAGGTCATACAAATGCTGTAGGAGCACTGGTTGTAATGAATTATTCTCAGTGGATGTTGTTGACCCAAAAGCAAGATATGCGTATTTTTGTCAGCAGTGTCCTTCATATTCAATATTGCAGTACCTAGAATAAAAGTTTTCAGCAACATTTACTTCTTCCTCTTTCAGAAAACTGTATGGATTGGGAGAAAGTCAAAGGCTTTACATTTCTTTAGCCTATGCTTCCTTTAGCTTGTGCCTATGTGTGTATGTTTCTGTAGAAATGTGCTCCCTAGTTATCACAACACCAGAGCAGCACAGGATCTTCACACAAACGCTAACAAAAAGCTCCATTAAGTATTACACAGGAATAAACTTTTCCTTCCAAGTGTTGCTTCAGCCATATATCTAGTTATATAAATGTAGGTTTCTCTCATAAGATCAAATATTAGTTTCTGTGACTTAGAAGCATGACTAGTTATACAATTTTTAAAAATGTTATTTCAAACAAGCATTTAAGCTTGACTGTTCTCTCTGTCTCTAATATCTACTGACAATAAAAACAGTGATGAATGCGTATGAAAATAAAACTCCTGCTGGTTTTATATACAGGGCAATGTCAAACAAAAACAATTGGTGCATTCAGATTCCCTTAGGAACACCATGCTGAATCAAAAATAGGCTAATACAGTAAAAAAGCACAAATGGCAGTTCATCTCTGTCTCCCACAGTCTGATCATGCATAGCAGCATGCTGACAGTTCTGGTTGCTGATGGCCATGAGCTATAGTTTGGTACCCATAAACAAAACAGAAGTGTATTAATTCTTCATGTCAGATCAGCTCGTTCATAAATCTCAGGATTAAAGAGCACCAAGCTACATAGTTTTTAATTTTTGTAATGTTTTAAAATTTATATTGGAGTATGAAAAGGGCAATGTAAAGAAGAATGAGAGCGTAGCACCATGTATTTGGCAGGCAGCATCCTCCAGAAGCCCCCTCAGACCAGAGTGATGCATATCTTCGCTTCCAGGCTGATGAAAGAGCTGAAGGACCGACGAGCAGCAGCAACAATGAGCCAGTTTAGAGTGTCCCAAGTATTTCCAGAGAGTGAGAGCACAGCAGCCTGCTGCATCTATTTGATGACAGCAACACGTATATTCATCTAAACATGGACAATAATGAATAATTAATTCTTTAGTTACTAGAGAGAAACCCTTGAGTTACTGGAGACAACCCACATTGCAGCAGTAATCAGTTCACTTTCTTTCCTGTCTTCTTGTTCTCTCTCAACATACCTAACACGATAGAAAAACTTACATTGTCATCAAGTTACAATTTTTTCCAAGTAGCTCAGAAGGACAGTTTACTGGGTATTTAGTTTCAGAAGCGCTTGGCAGTGGTCAAATCTGAGGGAACTCAGACAGATGTCTATGGTTCAAACATAAAATCCTTCCTCTGCTTCATTGAACCCTAACACACTAATATTTAGCAGAGTGATGGTTTACCATCAGAGTATTGGCATATTATTTGTTAATACCATGCAGTTATTTTCTTTCTGGGTTTTTTTGCACTAAGTTATTTTCCTAGAGCACATGAAAAAGGAAGAAAATGTGTTTATGTTGTTCTCTGTAGCATGATTCAGCATAAATGGGTAAAATGCATTCAGTTAATACAATGGTTTCCTATTCATCATTATTGTTGTAGTGATTGTGCCTATCCTTAGAGAGTATTGCACAGCACCACTTTGTATTATACTACTGCTTGTTGTTCTCTCTGGGTAAATACATCTCTGCAGCAAATTGCCATGTAATTGCAAACTGCACTGTGCAGATCAGAAAAATGAGAATTTTTAACCACAGTAAGATGCACACGTGGTTAATTCAAAAACAGATTGTTGAATCTGGGGCACACAACTGAGTTAGTAGAAAATCCAGATGTTTATTTCTAAAATATATATATATATTTGCCTTCTTTATGCCTTTGCTGCCAAACATAATTTGTCATTTTTTCCTCATCCTTCACAGTCTTGAAATTCTGTAGGTTAAGTGGAAATTCTTCAAGTAAGAGCAAAATATTTCCCAAAATGTGTTTCTTGTTCATAAACATTGCTGACAGCTGTCATCTTGTCTTAATAGGAGAGCTAGTTTAGACTCGGAGTTTCAGCTTAGATGTGCAAATATTTATATATAAACAGAATAGGTTTATTTTTAACCATGACCAAACTAAGAAGAGGTAGACCTTCTTTCAGCAGGTGTTGATTTGCTCTGTCTGTATTGGATGTACCTCAAAAAGTCTTCCTAATGATGATCATTACTTTTTTTTTTTAATTCAGCTTCAATATACTTGTGCAAGTTGGTAGTGTAACGGATATATCTACCTCATCTCTGTTAGGATACAATTTTTGATCCATCCACCAAAGTGTAAGAACTTTCTTATGTTTATGTTTGGGTAAGGAGTAGATCCTTTGGAAAACAGTCCTTGTTCTGCAGCTAGTTTTCACTGTTAATGTGAACAAGGTCTCAGCTCATAGGCTCTGATCTCAAATGAAGCTAACATACATAATGCAGGTGGTTGCAGAACCACAGGTAAAAAAAAAAGTCCTAAACCTGTTTCCTCCTTTTCCAGTGTTCATCTCCACCATTAAGAAGACATGCATAGCACCACATTTTACTTTCTTGCGCGTGCATTCATTTCGGACACTCCTGTGCCCATCTGAAATTTAAGTGTAGCTGCACACGATGCAAAATTTCATTTGTGGGGAATCCATTCCAAAATTATAATCTTATCATCAGCATTGCATTCTCGCTTTAAAAAGAGAGTCTGAGGAAAAGGAGGAGGAGGTTTCTAGCTCTTCTTATAAAACTATGTGTGCCTAGATTCAGAGTTCAAGAGAAGACTGGCCAATGTGACTGAAGAAGCGCTGCAAAATTCTGCGTACTCCGTGTCTGTGGTCCATGCTGTGTACATCTCTGAGATTATGAGGTAATGTAAAGATATCCCAAGAGTAATTATTATTAAATTCTTTAAAAAGGTAATTAAATGCTATTTTATTTTGGCCAGAAGCAGACGCATAGAAAAAAATCTCTTTTGAGCTTTAAGATTTATCTTTTCGATTTTTTTTTTTTTAGGTGTTGATTCTTTTTTTCTTTTTTCTCACAGGCCATCATTTCTTCATCTTTAACCAGAGTAGACATACTTATAGAAAATAAAAGTTTGTTATTTTTTCCCTAGATTCATAGCCATACAGAGTGTCTGTTTTATTCATTGTTACAAATTGTTCACTTTTTCTAAACTTAAGTATTTATTTTTATATATATTATGTATAAATTACCAGTATGTTGACTTGAAGAACTATGTCTTAATCAATGGTTGTTAATCTATGCTTAGGTCTTTATAGCATTTTAAATTTATTCACAAAATTTCTTTTATTTGAATTATAGAATAGCCCTCAAGCATTTCCTAAACAGTGACAGTAAATTTTTTATGCTTTGCAAGTCAGTACCTTTGATGCAGTCAACACTGAGTCTTGCTCTATCGTCATTATCTCTTGCTACTGTGTTGACATCATCAAGTTGTACCACGGTTATATACCATTCCATTGTTAATATATTTTTTTCTATTGAGTCCTTGAAACTTTATTATGGTTTTGCCGAAAGTTACTGAAAGGCAGAAAATTGATTCAGAAGGAATTGCATTATTCTGAAGGTTCCACAGCTAAGGTAACGTTTTACCACAGTGTTAAAATGTTTCCTGAACCTGTCAAAGTGATAAAAAATAGACTGTCAGACATTACTTGATTTCTACCTAATCATGTACTACAGCAACAAGATGCTCTAGGGCTTGCATTGCAGTTCCCCACATGCACTCGTAGGCAGTCTGGGAGGTCAGAGACCGAAGGTCAAATGCTTTCGTACATGCAGGAAGAGCAAATTAGACAACAATACTGCACACACAAACTGGAATTGAGTTTTTGTAGCACTAGAATATATAACTTCCTTGTCCTGCAGCAATCAGATCATATGCTGACAAAAGCTTTTAAAAACTCTAGTGTCAATATTCTCCCAGCAAGGGTCATGATGGGGTCATAATTGTGAGAGTCTACTGTAATCGTATGACAATAATTCACTAAAAGCTAGGCAAATTATAACACTGACTTCCTTGTTCCATTCACTAATGAGCTGTAATTGTACAGTTTTCTAACATGTCTTGGGTACACTGCAAGCAATTTTGTGCATTCAAACAGTAGAGGTGTTGCCTCAGTGAGCAAATAAAATGTTCTTTTTCACCGTATCTCCCCATATTTTAGAGAATCTTAACAAGCAACCTTCTCTTTAGTGATTTAGGACTGTGGTGGGTTTTTTTTTTCACCCTTCAAATGCTGTTAACAGTTCAGTACTGTGCCAAGTATAGTTCTTGTTTATTTTGAATAAAACACTACCAAGGGAATTAACAAACTCTGAAAAGTGCTTGTTCTTTCTCTAATTTGGGGATAGTGACAGATATAGTGGCCCATGGGGGTGCCTGCCGGCCATCAACTTTACTTTTCATAACCTCAGTCTCACAAATTTCAGTGTGATGTAAAAAAGGATAAGTCTCTTATGGACGGTTTGCACCGTTACTTTCAGAAAAAATGTACCTCATCCTTCTCATAATCTGAGCCGACTGGATCAAGCACTGCTGCAGATACTCTTTACACATATTAATAGAGAATAGTGACTCAGCTAAGGAAGCCTTAGTTTCTCAGCAGACATTTTTAGTTCAGCACAATGTCATGCCAAGATAGATAAATGGCTTCAGAGCTGTTCTGCATCCAGCCATGCTGCAGCACAAAGTCACCGTTTTTGGCCTGTCACTGAGTACATAAAAATGGTCCTAGCTTTGAAAACCTTTTAAACTCTGAATAGCCTTGCTTGCCGCCAAGAGTTTACCTTTAAATACAATCATAGTTCTATACACATATCTTTACCTAATGATTTCAAGAGACATTTGGCCCATTCAGTGTCAGACAGAATGGATTTTTCGCAGATGTCATAGGTAAGGCATCATCTGAACAACATGATGAACATGATTCTTTATGCAGTGACTGCATTCATGTTCTGGGATTCCTGTTCTGGAAGGCACTTAGAAACACACATAGTTTGCTGTAAATATTTAAATAATTATAACTTTGTAAAATCATCTGAATCCCTGACTTTCCGTCAGATATCATGGCTATGGTAAAATGCGGGAGGTCAAAAGCCATTGTGTTTTGCTTTTCATTGAATTGCAAGATTCTTGCTCTAACTTTATCATAGGTAATAAAAAAACTATAACACGGAAGAATTTTCCAGCATCATGAATATCAGCTTTAATTTCCTATTTCTCGTTGTTAACTGAGTCGTTTGGAGGTTGAGATTCCAGAAAACTAATTAGCAATTGTCACAGTGGTTTCCAGGCTTGAACATCAAGGGACGTCTTCTAGGAGCTGTACCTTCTTCTGGGAACTTCTGATCTGGTGCTGCTGCTGCGGGATAACTTCTGGAGGCTGAAAATTTTGATCTGACAGCTTGGAATTTTTTTTACTATGAGGTTAGATAAACTCTGGAACAGGTTGTCAAGACAGGTTGGGAAGTCTCCATCTTTGGAAACATTCAAAGTTTTGCTGGGTGAGACCCTGGAGAACCTGATTAAATTGGGCCTGCTCTGAGCAGAGATTTGGTTAGATGACCTCCAAAAGTGCCTTCCAGCTTTTTTTCTGTGAGCTAACATCCCTTCATTCAAGACATGTTGTACCTTTGGAGAGAGACAATTTTTTCATGTGAAGGTACAACTCCTGAAAACAAATGAAAGTACCCACTGAATGTTCAGGGTCTAAAATGTCATCATTATGGTTTATAGTTTTGGCGCTCTGTGGCTGAACTCTTTAACTCAAGATTGTTTAGTGCTGCTCTTTGCTGTCACTGGTTACATTTCAGACAGATTGCTGCACGGTTGTTTCAGAGCATGATTAAATTTCCTTACTGCCAAAATCAACTGTGAAAAAGTAAACAAAAGTTTGTTAACATAATCACTCCCTGCTATAAATTTTCTTGATTCGACATAGAAAGTTGTTGGAAATCTAAATCTCTGGTGTCTACAGTTGGCCCGTATCTGGAAAAAAAATATGCTTTGTGTTTGCGCAACTGCTGAGTACAGCATCCTCTAGCAGATATGAGGGTTATGGCTCTGCACATTTTGCAACCCAGATCTTTCTCTGTTTCTCTGATTCCTCATGGGCATTAAAAGAGAAAATATCCTCCTCCCTCCCCTTTGTCCTCTTTTCTAAGATGAGAAAGTACCTTGAGCAATAAAAGTATGTGCATGGAGGAATGCTATGTTGCTTTCAAAGGATATCTTGGTTGTTGGAAGCTATAATTTTGCACCACAGCGCATGCAAAGAGCATGACTTTTTTTCTAATAGAGCTCAACTTCATACATACACAAGAGCATAGGCCCTAGTCCCAGAGGTTTCACTGAATCAACATTCATTACTGCTTTTCTCTGTATAGGAGCTACAGGTATGAAACAATCTAAGACTCACTGTAGTGTGGAATACTATTTCTGTAGCTGGTATGACTGAACTCTGATGTCATTCCACACCTGTTATGGGTTTTGACTCCAAAATGTGGCTGCTCTTATTTGCATTCAAAGCTATGTTCTTATAGAGATTTTCAGTATGTCTAGTAAGTCTTTTAGATGTTTATGTCCCCCTCTGAGATCTGACCAGAAGATAAGAGATGCAAGGAGGTAAGCTTGCAGTGGAGGCAGTAGATGAATAAACTATTCTTATACCTGTATTTAATATTTTTGAAAGAACTTGTCGCTTTTCTTGAAAACTCTGTTTCTGTTTCAATCTTGAAGACATTGCATAATGTACTGTCTTGATCTAGCAGATCAGGATACACAGTGCTGTCAAAACACAATCTTAAAAGAGCTCGCTTTCCTTTTTATTTTTGGGCTTTTAATTCAAAAAATGCAAGCACTACCGATACCAGTTTGTTATTTGGCATGTTGTTTTCATTAAGGTGTGAAATGTTTTTATGGAAAAAATAATATGGTATATGTAAAAGATCTTCTTGTCATTCGCAGACAGTTTCACAGCTGTGAGAAGGGCTGGAGAACCTAACCTGAGAATTCTTCAGGTATGAGAGACTTCGATTTCAAGATCTCTTTGTGCCTTTAGCCCTCAGTGTCTTCAAAAGTCAAGAAATATTTTCCACTTCTTAAACTCAAAGGGTGAGGAAAAGATTGAAGTCTGCTACAGCAATTATTTTATTATTACTATTATTTTTGTAGTGAGGAATTAGCAACAAATAATCACTGGTATACTCTTGGGGCAAACTCCTTTATCCAAAACTCAGCAAAGAGGAGACAATGCTGTAAATTTATACTAACCAGTATTTTATTACGTGAAAGTAGGTTATGACCAAGTTCTGTGGAATTTGTTTCTAAGAATTTTTTTTAAGTATGCTCCAGATATATGAATATAGGTAAAGAGACACCTGTGAATTTGTGAATTCAACACAGAGCTGAAGCATAAAATAGTAGCAACACAACTGAGCTTCTTCTAGATCAAACCTGAAGCAGGTCTATGTTAGGCGATGGCTAAATGGGATTTATGCATTTAAGTTTCGTACACAGAAATCTGTGTTCAGATCCCTTCTCTGGAGTCATGTAGAGGACAGGGGTTCTTCCAATGACAGTTGAAAGTTACTGAGTATCTTGACAAGACATTAATCAAGGTTCTGCTCTACTAAAGATATTAAAGTCTATGTTGGAGACACCATCTCTGATCTTTGTATAACAGCACAAAGCTCTGGCATCAAATTATCATTTTTCAGTTTTCATCTGTGGTTATATACAGGCTTGTACTGTGATGAAGCAGATCAATATTTCACCATGGTTAGGCTTCATTTGCCTTGAGTTGTTTTGACAAGTTAAGCAGCAATCCATAACTATCTGTGTTCTTTCAAGATAATAATTTATTCTAAAGTCATGATTTTGTAAAGGACACAAAAGGGGCAAAATAAATCTTTTGCTACAAGGTGATGCATGGGTGAGAGGACATGGTACTTAACTTCCTGGCATGCTGATGTTCCAAACCTCTGTTGTGCTAGGCTCTACATTCATAGTGGATCACCTGTATCCAGGTTACAGATTACATTAATTTAAGGATAATTAGCTTATTAAAAAGAAGAAAAAAAAACTAAAGTAACATTGCTGTCCTTATGTAAATTTTATGCTTTAATATCAGGCATTCATGGACCGCTTAGTATTTGACAGTTACCAATTGTATTCCACATGTAACTCTTTTTTTTTCTTTTTCACTAATATTTTCAAAAGACAAAAATTTCTTCAGTGCCCTTCTAAAATAATGATTTTCCATTATTTTTCCTGTAAAAAAATGCTAAGCTCTTTTCTCTTTTCATATCAACTCCTCTTCCAATTTCTACCCTATTTGTATTAGAGAAGTAACTTAAATGAGGCAAGTCTAGAGAGATCAGAAAAGAAAGCAGTTCTACTGAGGCCAACAGAGTTAGTTCAGCAAAGTGCTAGTCAGAAAGAGATAAAATAAGAGTGACTTGAATAGAAAATAAATCTGGAAATATAAGTGTAAGTAAGTTTGGAAGGAAAGAGAGAAGAAACTTGCAATAGCATTGCTTGTTAGTGAATGGCTAACAGACTCTTTTCTTAGAACAAAGAAGTTACAATGGTGGCAATAATTTGAAGCTATATATACAAAGACAAAGTTAAGAAGTTGGAGATTACATTATAGTCTGGTATATTTTAAGCAATGCTATATTTAATGTAATGAGCTCAAGAAATTTTCTACATGAGATTTTGGGTCGTTCAACCCATTCTAAGTAATATGCAAAACATTAAATAATAGAAATTGTAAGTAACCTTTTAGTGAAATATGTAGGAAGTAGGAAATTCGATATGACTGCATCCATCGGTTCAACCCAAAATTCAAACTTTAAAAGGCTATAATCTGAGAGAAGTTTGGAGAAATTTAGTAACAAAGGCCAAAGAACATACTAAATTACAGCATTTGTTAGTGTTCTACCTGACAACAATTCTGTAGATTTGAGGGAAATACTCAATCTTTAATTTATCAAATACCTCACTGTATACCTGCTTTTAAACCTTGCGTATGTAGAAACTGCTGATGTCCCAGAAGACAAAGACTGAAAACATATGCAAGAGAAGAACAACTGTGTTAAGAGTCATCAGGTACTATTATGGTGCAAGGGACTTGAAAATTAGGTATATTAGGTCTTCTCTTGCATTACCAGTTGCTCTAATGTTGGGTAATCTTGAGGTTTATTTGGCTGTGCAAGATTCCCAAAGGAAGCATAGAAAGCCCGTCACCTAGGAGAGAAGTCTAGACTGGACCAAGGTTCTTGGGTGCATTTTTTGGGGAAAAAGATATTGCTCTTGTAGGGAAATCATCAGGCGCTCTTGGCTCTGTACTTCTCACTGTTTCTCTCAGTCACTGTAGTGGTGCCTTAGTATTAGGAGTATAGTCAAAAACATCTTAATTAAAAGCACAAATCTATTACTTATTGCTATTGTTAACATTCTTGTTGAGTTATTTAAATTAAAAGTTAGATCATTATTTAAATACAGGAGTGAGTATTATTAACTCCTCCACTTTTTTATAGAATCATAGCATCACAGAATCATTTTAGTTGGAAGAGAGTCCAACCATTCACCCTGCACTGCCAAGTCACCACTAAACCAAGTCCTGCAGCACCACATCTATATATCTTTCAAACACTTCCAGGGATGGTGACTCCACCACTTCCATGGGCAGCCTGTTCCAATGCTTCACAACCCTTTCTATAAAGAAATCTTTCCCAATATCCAAGCTAAATCTCCCCTGGCACTATTTGAGGCCATTTCCTCTCATCCTATCACTTGTTACTTGGGAGAAGAGACTGACACCCACCTTGCTACAGCCTCCTTTCAGGTAGCTGTAAAGAGTGATAAGGTCACCCCTCAGCTTCCTTTTCTGCAGGCTAAACAACCCCAGTTCCTTCAGCCGCTTCTCATGAGACTTGTTCTCTAAACCCTCCACCAGCTTCATTGCCTTTCTTTGGACACGCCCCAGCACCCCAATGTTTTTCTTCTTGTCAGCAGCCCAAAACTGGACACAGTACTCAAGGTGTGGCCTCACCAGTGCTGAGTACAGGGGAACAATCACTTCCCTACTCCTGCTGGCCACACTATTGCTGATACAAGCCAGGATGCTGTTGGCCTTCTTGGCCACCTGGGCACACTGCTGGCTCCTATTCACATGGTTATCGACCAACACTCCCAGGTCCTTTTCTGCTGGGCAGCTTTCCAGCCACTCCTCCCCGAGCCTGTAGCATTGCAGGGGTTGTTGTGACCCAAGTGCAGGACCCAGAACTTGGCCTTGTTGAACCTCACACAGTTGGTCTTGGCCCATCAATCCAGCCTGACCAGGTCCCTCTGTAGAGCCTCCTGACCCTCAAGCAGGTCAACACTTCTGCCTAACTTGGTGTTGTCTGCCAGCTTACTGAGGGTGCACTCGATCCCCTCATCCAGATCATTGATAAAGATGTTAGAGAGAGCAGGACTCAACACTGTGCCATGGGGATCAATACTTGTGACTGGCCACCAACTGGATTTAACTCCATTCACCACCACTCTCTGGGCCTGGCCATCCAGACACTTTTTTATCCAGCAAAGAATACACTCATCCAAGCCATGAGCAGCCAGTTTCTCCAGGAGAATTGTGTGGGAAACAGTGTCAAAAGCTTTACTAAAGTCTTGGTAGACAACAACCACAGCCTGTACCTCATCCACTAAATGGGTCACCTTGTCATAGAAAGAGCTTAAGTTGGTCAAGCAGGACCTGGCTCTCATAAACCCATGCTGTCAGGGCCTGATCACCTGGTTGTCTTGTACGTGCCACATGATGTCACTCAAGATGGTCTGCTCCATAACCTTCTTCAGCACCAAGGTCAGACTGACAGGCCTGTAGTTCCCTGGATCCTCCTTCCAGTCCTTCTTGTAGATAGGAGTCACATTTGCTAACTTCCAGTCAACTGGGACCTCCCCCGTTAGCCAGGACTGCTGATAAATGATGGAAAGTGTCTTGGTGAGCACTTCCACCAGCTCCCTCCGTACACTTGGATGGATCCCATCTGGCCCATAGACTTGTGTGCATCTAAGTGGTGTAGTAGGTCACTGACCATTTCCTCTTGGATTATGGGGCTTCATTCTGCTCCCCATCCCTGGAATGGGCCCTCAGAGAACAACTGGTGTTAATACAAAAGGTTGAGACAAAGAAGGTATTCAGTACCTCAGACTTTTCCTCATCCTTGGTCACTAGGTCTCCCCCTGCACCCAGCAGAGGAAGTAGCTCTCCTTTTGTTGTTAATGTATTTATAGAAACAATTTTAGTAGTCTTTTATGGCAGTGCCCAGATTAAGTTCTAGTTGGGCTTTAGTCCTTCTAATTTTGTCCCTGCATAGTCTCATGAGATCTTCGTAGTCTTCCTGAGTGGCCTGCCCATTCTTCCCTCGGTCAGCGACTTTCCTTTTCTTCCTTAGTTCTGAAGTTCTCAGTTCAGCTAGGTGAGCTCTCCTGCTCCTGTGCCTTAAAGATTTCTTTAAGAATGTCCAGCCTTCCTGGACTCCTTTTGCCCTTTAGGACTGCCTCCCAAGAGGCTCTGTCAAACAGGATCCTAAACAGGCCAAAGTCTGCCCTCTCGAAGTTCAAGATGGTGGCTCTACTAACTCCCATCTCTACTTCCTCAGGAATTGAAAACTCTACCACTTCATGATCACTATGTTCAAGATTACCTCCAACCTTCACATCATCCGCAAGTCCTTCTCTGTTCGTGAATAGGTCTAGCAGGTAGCCTTCCCTAGTTGGCTTCCTCAGCAGCTGTGTCAGGAAGTTGTTTTCCACACACTCCAGAAACCTAGACTGTTTCCTCTCTGCTGTATTGTATTTCCAACAGACATCAGTTAAGTTGAAGTTCCCCATGAGAACAAGTGATAGTGATTGTGAGAATTCTCCCAGCTGTTTATAGAACTTCATCTGCTCTTGATCCTGGTTGGGTGGTCTGTAACAGACTCCCACCATGATATCTGCCTTGTTGACCTTTCCCCTGATTCTTACCCTATTGAACCCTCATTAAGCTCAAGACAATCAAAATACTCCTTAACATACAGGGCCACTCCACTGCCTCTCCTTCCTGGCCTATTCCTTCTGAAGAGTTTATAACCATCCATTGCAGCACCCCAGTTTTGTGAATCATCTCACCACATTTCTGTGATAGCAACTACATCATAGTTTTCCTGCTCTACAATGGCTTCCAGCTCCTCCTTCTTGTTGCCCATGCTGTGTGCATTGGTATAGTGATGGCTACTGATCCCATCACCTTTATGGGGGAAGAAGGTCTAATTCCTACCTGACCACTAGTGATTGAGTTTTCAACACCATAGGTAGAAAATGATAAAGTTAAGATAATTAACTAATTTTTAATAAATTTCCTAAATGCAGATTTATCTCCATGATAACTACCTAGAGACTTTTCTGTAATTAACAAGTTTATCTGGCTGATGATCGGCAGGGATTTATTTGACCGTTTAGGGGATGTTGAGCTTTTCTTAGTTTTTATTTTGAACATCAGCGTTCTGCAATATTTAGATTTCTTTTTCTCAATAAAGTGGAAAGCAAATCAGCTCACACAAAGAAACTAGTCTGTTTTCATTGTTCTGTCATACTAGACAGGATTTTTATAGGGCTGTTGAGAAAGTTCTTAGACTTCCTTTAGCAAAGATATCTAGTTAATTGCACTAAATAAAAAAGGTGAAAGTGAAAGAATTCAAGGTAGGCTCAGTAGTCAAACTACAAAAAGAATTTAGGTTAAGGCTGGTTGTAGAATGACTCACTCTCTTACTGCTAGGAAGGTTGTAACATGGCTCTTGGGCACAGGCACAGCCATTGTCTAGAATACTCTTTTTAAGGAACATTCATATAGCTTAACTTGCCAGTAATAAACCCAAATGCATATGTTCCTTCTTAAATACAGAATACCATGAACACTGTTTCCCAAAGAGACAGTTTTTACTGATTTAGGTGTTGCACTCTAGCTAAACATACCCTTAACTTGCCAGCTCTCCCAGCTGAATACATGGAGGAAAAATGTTTTAAACCCTTACTTTCCTTTTTCTAGCATTTCAGAGCTTTACAAAATGCTCTGAGCAGGCAATTTTCTCCACTCAGGATTTAAAGGCCTTAATCTTCTCTTCAAGGCCTTTCTTTCAAACTGTGTGGGTGGCTGGTAGTCTAAAATAGCAGCTGTATGACTGGGAGTGGTTTTATATCTTTGCACTTTGAAGAAGTGTAGAATACAGGGTGTATGATACTGGAGTAGACCATATATTAAGGACTAAAACTTTCTTTCTCTTTGATCTCTTATTCAAATTGTATTAGGAAGAGGAAGAAGCCCCACAAATATCTTGCAGTTGTAGGACTGAGAAGTTTGGTGTGCAGTTCATGCCTCTTGATCACATGAAGTCTGTACGAGAGGGACTCCGGGCTCCAGGTCCTTTCTCATTAGACAGCCAAATAAAAGAGGTGCAGATCAAGAGTACCTCCTTCTCCAGGTATTTTAAGGTAAAGTAGCAGCCAATATTTTGATGACTCCGAAGATGCATTAAGTCCCTTATTCAGTACACATTGAGGAACTAAAGTTTCTTCATCCTGATGGAGTTTAGACTTGAGACAAACCCTGAGCTACCCAGTCTAGAGAAGCTGATGCATACATGCCCATCATCATGCCACAAACAGGCAGTTTTAGGTGGCTGGGAAATAAGGCAAATCTACAGCAACACGATCCCTAATTAGAAAGCTGCAGAGGCAATCTTCTTTGAAAGTTTGTTCTCCCTTTAATGTTGCAAACAGTTCGAAGCTGTGATTACTCTTGCTACTCACTCCAATTGATTTGAAAGTCCTTGCTGCTTCTTGTTAAAGGTCCTATACAACATTGACAGTCTCTACTTCTGCAAATAATATCTGTGTTTGCAACACAAACCAATTATATGTCAACAGGTGGAACTGATAGTTAGCCGTGAGCTTTCAGATGACTGTTTCCTGGCTTAAACTCCTGGCCGTGTTACCACCAGCTAGCGGCTATAGTTCATGCACAGGGTGTTCTGAGCCCAGTTAGGCACAGACTGATAATAATTCTCTCACTGTCAGTGCCGAGCGATGGAAGTGACTGAATTTTCTGAGGGGCAAATTTTTCCAATCCTCAAAATTCTACAGAATACTTTACATCATTACACATAAACCCACAGAAATATACACTAATTTCAATAGTAAGATATATTTTCCTCAATTAAATTTCTACTTAAACTTTTATCTTAAAATGTTCCTTATCCTTTGTGGTCAAGGAAAAAACCCAAGATGTAGAAGGTGACACTCTTACCATAAATGTATAATGACTTGTTTAGACACTGAAGAATAAAGCAAACAGCCCGAAAGGATATGCCTTTCAGTGTTGCATATTAGTTTTGTATGATCTCCCATGATTCAGCAACAACATGTCATATCCAAAGGTCTCAAAGCGGTGAACAAATGTATTAATCCTCACAATATTCCACTAGATGTACCTTATAGGTAGGAAAATTGAGAAACAGAAGAAAAATAACCCACTTAGCATTATATAGTAACTTAAATGCAGAAACAGAAATCATCACTTTTAGACCTACAGTTAATGCAGTTAATGCAGTTAATGCAGTTAGTGCAGTTAATGCAAAGATGGCCTCTGCTCTTGCTGTAAAATGCCCCTGTAGATTTCAATTTTTTGGTTTTTTTCTTCCTCTTTTTAGTTTTTCCCACTTTTTAAAAAAATTAGATTTGGTGTTAGCACCAGTTTTGTAGCTGTTGAACATGGTTATTTGGGGTAAACAACTAAGGTGTTTAAGTATTTCTTTTTTTCCCTGAAAATTAATGGAGAACCAGCAAATTTCAACAAGAAAAAGAAAAACAAAAGCTTATTTTTCCTCCAGGCCATTTCCGAACAGGGTCATTTCAAGAATCATTTCTGATTGTTAGCAAAAGGAATTCTAGGAGGAAAGAGTCACTCCAGTACACAATAACACCCCTTTATTAATTAATAGCTCAAGCTTACGGAAGTGTGATTTCAAATTTCCCTTTAAAATGCAGATGAAGCAATTTTGCTAACACCTATTCTTCTCTATCAAACCTTTCACTTACTCTCGGCACTGCAGACAACTTGCAAGTTGTGTCTATGGCCCATACTTCTGCAGCTGTATGTACCTTTGATCATCGAACGGAGCTTGTATTTGCTCCAACACAACACCTAAAACTGTATACTTTACCCTATGGATCGTACTGTCTATGGCAAAGATACATTCAAAGGGGCATGTGAACAAGTCCAGGACCAGTAAGGACAGCAGGAATCAGAAATTTGATTGATGATTGTTATGATCCTTCTCATCTCCTTTTTATAATAGTATCTGCCTTGGTATCAGGAGTGCAGTTAGGCACAAAAAGACATAAAAATAAGTCAAAACAATTAAATGAAAATAAAAGTGTAATCAGAGTTGCAAGGAGAAGAAAATGCAAAGACAGAACTAACTGTTCTCTGGAACTTTTTTTTTAAATGAATGCTTCCAACAGTGAAAACAGCCACCCTTCCTTTCCTTTGACAAGTGAGAATTACTTACCATGCTAGGGAGCTGAAAAGAGAGTTCAAATGGAAGTTGCTGCATTACTGACAATATTTGGCATATTACTTCAGTAAGAGAAAAGGATTTCAAAGACCTTGAGGACTGGCATAGAAGTGGAGAAAAAGAGAAAGGCAGGACAATTTGTCCTATTGACAAGCACCTGGGAAATGGCACAGGCAGAAACAAAGGGGGGATTTTCTTTCTCTGTGAGCAGGACAGAAGAAAAGCAATTTGTTCCTTGGTAGTGAATAGCTTTAAAGAGAATATACAAAAAAACATCTTCTCTTAGAAGGCACTTGACAAAATAACCCTGCCCTTGTGTGAAGAAATACATGTGTAACCAACAGGCTGCAGGTAACTCAGCATGGGAAAGACATTGGAATTTCACAGAATGGTTGAGGATGGAAGGTGCCTCTGGAGATCATCTTCTCCGACTCCACTGCTGAAGCAGTGCTGCTGAGAGCCAGCTGCCCAGTACTATTTAGGAATATTCAATAAACAAAAATAATAACTTAATACACTAGGTCCCATAATCAGGTCTCCTTTTCTAATAACAGCAGTTTAGTGACAAGCAGGCAAAATTCCTAAACAAGAATTATCTTGTGTACTTGCATGCAACAGCCATTAAAAAAGCATTCAAATGAGATGCATTGAACAAGCAGAAATATGCCTGCATCTCTTGATCCTTTGTGTTCTGAAATTTCATTTTTAAATTTATTTATTCCTTTATAGCAGAGGATCTTTCCAACTGAAGGAAATGCAGTTTTCATACCTGTGGCCACAGATGGTAAGAAGTGAGTTTAGAGGTACATCTGGCAATAATATTTGAGCAGATGTATGCATATTCTTCGGAGTGATTTGTCTGATTTTCATCCGTGTCATTATATGTTCCATGTCTATTGACTATCTTTTGTTGTTATTTGGGAGATATACTTAATTCCCAGCTAGACAATGCCAAGGAAAAGTGAAGTGGCAACACAACACTTTAAAACATCTTAATGGTCATACATAGTGTATTTTGTAGAAATCTCGTATGCTTGTTACTAAATGGCTTGATCTTTTTCCAAGATTCTGACCTTTTCAGATTTGGGGATAATAAGAGAGAGAAGACAAAGGAGGAAAGGAGCATAGCGCTTGTCTCCACATCTGTTCTCAGAGGAATAACTAGATTTGTACTAACCGAGCTTCTGGTTTTTGTGGCAGCTCACCTCACTGGCCAGATATGTGCTTGGTCGTTTGGCTGGCTACAGTACGACCCCACTTATATGCATGCTTATATGAAACAGACACAGATGAATGAAACCATAAGTGCACAATTGGACTTTCCCTGAAAAGGCCTGTGATGGGTAATATTTTCAACAGACTTGTGGATGCACCTGTGAGATCATGAATACCATGTAAAAGTACTGAGAATGACTTTTCCTGAATGTCCACAAGGGGCAACACAAAGGGAACTTTATTTTACATACCTCAGGGGCAGAGCACAGAGAGGCTGTTTCCTTTTCTGGATTGCTATTCTCCACACTTCTCCAGTAAGGTAAATTCCTTCAAATCTCAATTTTCTCATGGGCAATTGGTTCCAGTTGTACTACGTACCAGTCGCTGAGCCTTGTTGATGATTGAAGCTTACCTGTACATTGTGAGAGGAAGGAAGTTAAACCATTTTGTATCTGATGGCAAACCAAGACATGATTAGCCTGCTTGTTGTACTTTAGCTGCTTACTTTTAGGCTCTTCTTTCACAGGAAAACACACAAATTCTAAAAATTTGCAGATTATAAAACATGACATAAATAGCAGTGGAATCCAGTCATTAGGTTAAATCGGTGCAATTATGATATATTTGCTTTTATTTCAGTTTTTGCTGAACATTCAAAAATACAATTTTTATAAAGTTACACAATTAAATGAACACTGTATGAGTATTTTTGTTGATATCCTTTTGTTATGTTTTAACCCCAGCCCACCAAACAGCCACTCACTCACTCACCCCTGGTTGGGATGGGGGAGAGAATCAGAAGTGAGAAAACTCATGGGTTGAAACAAAGTAATTTTAACAGGTAAAGCAATAGCTGAGTACATAAGCAAAGCAAAACAGGAAATTAAAGGGAGGTTATTCTCCACCTCTACTCTGCTCTGGTGAGACTTCATCTGGAGTACTTCATCCAGCTCTGGAGTCCTCAGCGTAAGACCTGCTCAAGTGGCTCCAGAGGAGGGCCACAAAAATGATCAGAGGGCTGGAACACTTCTGCTATGAAGAAAGGCTGAGAGAGTTGGGGTTGTTCAGCCTGGAGAAGAGAAAGCTCCCGGGTGAACTTATTGTGGTCTTTCAGTACATAAAGGGACAAGGGGTGATGGTTTGAAAGTAAAAGAGGGGAGATTTAGTCTAGATAGAAGGAAGAGAGTTTTTACAATGAGGGTGGTGAAACACTGGCACAGGTTACCCAGAGAGGTGGTAGATGCCCCATCCCTGGAAACATTCCAGGTGAGGTTGGTCGGGGCTCTGAGCAACCTGATCTAGTTAAAGATGTCCCTGCTCACTAGATGACGCTTAAAGGCCCCTTAGGCTAACTGGCCTTTAAAAGTCCCTTTGAACCCAAAACATTCTATGATTCAGCACTTCCCATTGCCAGGCAGATGTTCAGCCATCTCCAGGAAATGAGGGCTCCATCACGCGTAATAGTTACTCAGGAAGACAAATGTCGTAACTCCAAACGTCTTCCTTTCCTTCTTCCCCTAGATTTTTATTGCTGAGGATGACATCATACAGTATGGAATATACTTTTGGTCAGTTGGTGTCAGATGTCCTGGCTGTGTCCACTCCCAACTTCTTGTGCAACCCCAGCCTACTCGCTGGTGGGTTGTTGTGACAAGCAGAAACAGCCTTGACTCTGTGTAAGCACTGCTCAGCAATAATGAAAACATCCCTGTATTATCAACACTGTTGTCAGCACAAGTCCAAAACCCAGCCCCATAGCAGCTACTAGGAAAAAATTAACCCTACCCCAGCCAAAACCAGCACACCATTTCAATCCAGTAAACTGCTTCTGTGGGCCTTAAACTTGCTAGATCTCAACCAAGGTGTTTTGTGGAATTTTGCTTCTTTTTACAACTTAAAAGAAATTTATCACCTGTCTGCATAATAGAAACAATATTTTCTTCAACAAAACCATTTCCTTCTTCTATAAAAGAACAAATCAGCTGATGATACATGCTCTATCTTTTAGCAAATAGCTCTTACTAATAAGTAACCTTTGCTAGCTTGTAGGGGCGGATCAGAAGATAATTAAGAGTCAGAAAGCAGAATTTACTGAAAAATCATTCATGCACAAGGGTAGTAGCATAGGATAAAGAAACCCTTCCCCTTTTCTGATATTATTCTGTCCCATGGCCTTGCTGCAGCTAAGACAAGCTGCAGAGTAGCAACTGTTCATATTTCATCGAAGCGGTCCTTCTGAAGTAGAAACTGCACATAGAGTATTTAATTTTTGTCCTTGTTTCCTTCATCTTTGATTGCTCAGTTTTACTATGTCCAAGACATGTTCAGATGAATCTTACAAGGTCTTTCGAACAGTGTGCCGAACATGAGAAAGCTGACCTTGGCTTGTGCTTCTCATTTTATGGCTTTGTTGAAAGGTCAGTTCAGTAACTCAGGTAACTTCTCGGAAGTAGATCATCGAAGGGACTCCTTAGATTTTAAATAAAAAACATTTTCTGAGCTGTACTGCGAAATGAAACGTTATACTAGGGGCAAAAAGATAGTGCTTGAAAGAGCATTTTGGTGTAAGTTATAACGATATAACTTCATCTAGCAATTGTCGCTACTGTTATTTATTTTTTTGCCATCCTTTTTCACATTCTCATAAACAGAGGAAAAGGGAGTAGGTCTATTTGGGGACAAAGATCTATAAAAGACTGAAATGCAGCAAAACTAAAAAGTACTGTGCACTACAGTTTTATATTAGACTGAGTTTATAATTCAATTTGATTTGAGTAAATAATCCACTGAAATGAAGATACTTTCAGAAATTATGAGTCAGTGAGGAAACCCAGATTCATTTTTTATGATAACTCCTAATTCTTTTGCCATTTTTCCCTCCCCCACTGTCTTCCATGATGAGAGGTACAAATAAATGTATAATATATGTCAAATGATAAAACAAGATCTGGATTTCATCCTGAACACTCCCCAGCCATCCTAAATTTGGCAGGAAAAGGGCTTTGAAATACCGGAGTTTTAAGTTATCTGATGCTAGTCAAAGCTGAACACAGAATGTGTCTGTGATTGTTTTCATGTGTAAATTTCTTGTTGAGAAGAAAATCTCCTTGTTATTCTCTGTATGACTTCTCTGATGAATAGTATTAATCATCAGGAAGTGTATTAGTAACTACTGCAAATAGGGTTGCATCTAAGTTTTTATTCTAATCTCTATTCGACTCACAGTTGTTCAGACTTCTTCAGCTTTACTTTCTGTACTTGAAGAAGACTTTTAATTAACATTTATACATTTTAGTAATTTTTTTGTTTAAGGTTATTATAAACACTTAACACTATTGTGCGGGAAGATTAGGATGAACCTAGATTTTCTGAACCTTTCTAACATTGACATTTTGGGATAAAGGACTCTCACCACATCATCAGAGGTGTATTGATCTCCAAGACTCTACACATCCGGCTTTTCATGTTTGGCTTGTAGCAAATGGAGACAGAATAGTGAAGCTGTTAAATAGGCACATCACCCATATACATTATGCTTTGATTAAGATCCCTCCTTCAGGAAAAAAAAAAAAGAAACAAAATTGTTTTTTATTATTCTTTACCTGGCATCTATCCCTCTGAAGAAATTTTTATATATTTTTAATTCCTTTCCTATTTATGACTTATAAAGTACTTGCCTTGCTAGGTACTACCTAGCCCATTCTTTCTAACAGGTAACAAATATGTAAGTATGATGAACTTCTCATCAAGTGACTGCAGAGTTTGAGCCGTGGTCCCCAAAGCGTAAGTGCTACTTTTCTGTTCTCTTTCCTCTCTATGGACAAGAAAAACTCCCGGCCATTTTCCCTCACCAGTGCTTTCTATTCACTTTGCTTCTTGCACCAAGAGTTGGCACGATATGGTAAATCACAAGGTACCATGATGGGGGCAGGGAAAGCTGAGGCTTCCTAAATCCTGGAGGACTGCATTTCTTGGAGTTAAAAGTGCTAAACCCTCTGTGAACTGTTGCAACTATACAAGGAAGTCCTCTAAGCTAATGAAGGCTCAATTAATTTTCAACACACTCCTGTCAAGATCACTAAGCCTACGCTTCACAGATCTAGAAATAGATTATATTGATATTAACAACTTGACTACCATTTGATGCTTCTTATACTTACTGTGCGTTGGTGTTCTATAGGTTGAATGAACGCCAAACCCCTGTGAAAATAATGGGTTTCTTTCTAGTTTGCTGTCTGGACTAGGTGTGTACATAAAATCTCTTCCCTTGCTTTTGAAACAAACATACCTTAAACTAAAATGCAGTCTTATGCTGAAAGAAAATCAACCAAAAGCTCTCATTATGTAAAGACTGTTCTTATGAAGAGATTTCAGAAGTTAAAATGGTGTAGAAAAAAACCAATAAAACACTACTGTAGGTTTATACATTCTTATTTCTAGGGAGATTTATTCATCAATTTGTTTGCTAATCCTATCAGCAAAGGAGCATAGCCCATAAGCAACAAACTATTGGCTTCAAATAGGATTCATTCAGACAATACCAATGAGGACTCTTGCTGTACAATTTTATAGCCTGTGTTCATCTACTTTTAATGCTAAACTTTGAAAGTAATCTTGTGATATCTAATTTGGGAATAAAGGGACATGATTTACAATAACTCAGCAAAATAAGTGCCAGCAGGATTCTGAGTTAACCCAGCAAAACTATTTGTTTGTATGAAACAGCATAAAAGCAGTATGTATAATCCTATAGTAAATATCTAAGATGGAATATAGGAAAAAAGAAATCCTAAATTACCTGTCAGCTCTCGCAATTCATAATTGAGCCACTGTATTTCTAAGGTGGTAAATCTCTTTGGCTAGTATGTGACAGTTTTGTGAATGTTAGTTAAAGACCAAGTCCATCTGTAAGCAAAGATTTAAGTCGAAACCACTGGCATTTTGCACTTCAGCCTTCTTCCAGCTAATGAAGCTCAGACAACCACGACAGGCAGTAAACGGAAGTTCTCTGACATCCAGTTACTGATGTGATCATAATCCAACAGGAATAACAAATCATTCTTAAATTGTACCCACAGTTATTTAGAAGATCTAGCAAATGTACCATAAACCATAGATTTATGAAAACCAATTTTAACCATATTCTTGACATCAAAAATTGTGTCTAAGTAAGACAGTAGAGCCTACTGAAAGTAAAGCCTACCGAAATGTGGAATTGAGAAAAGCTGAAGTTCTTAAATTAGCTATAGATAATTTTACAGGCACCTAAATGTTATTAGAGCGAGGAAGAAACATGTGGGCCTTGCAAAATTATTTTGATTTTACAGATCCATACCTCAACCTGCTGCTTTTTAGGAACAGTGATGCTAGAGTTTAAGATCAGCTACCTTTTTCATGCTTTGCGCTATTTGTTACAAGTGAAGCCGGCACATGTGATCTCTGACTTTTGTTGAAGTGGCCTTAAGAGAATACCATAGATAGTTGCACACATGCAATTGATTAAATGTGAAATACCAATTTCTGTTGCTGTTTCTTTCTTCGAAGAGCAATAGTTGTCCTCATTAATCTTTCATTAAAATAATAATCCTTCATTAAAAGGGCAACACTCCTTCATTCAGCTGAAGAACAATGGCTTTTGACAAGAAAGATTTCTTACCTGGTTAATCAGAATGCCCTAAGTAGACACAGTCCACAGCTTAACTATCATGGATTTTCTAATTTTATTAATGTTGATGTTGGCTCATTTTAAGCAGCAGAGGAAATGAGCAGCTCAGAGAAGTTTAAAAAAATCTGACTAGTTTCATGGTTGCACAGAAGAAATCTGATTAACTTCCCATGATAAAACTAATTCATACTCTGCAGTTTTGTCCAACTATGGCTGCTAATTATGCACAAAAAAAAAATCTTCCTTAGTTCATAAACATAGTTTTTCAATGTGTCTTGTACATTTTGTGTAACTTGTAACGTTGGTGCATACCTGGGAACTTTGCCTTCTGATCTGAATTCAGTTCTGTGACTGATGCATCAAAACTCTGGTAAATATTGCAGGTCTCTTCTCCGGAACAACTGTGGGGTGCAAGGGTGCTACAGGGCACAGATGTTCTGAATATTTCTAGTTTCTGCTGACCTAGTTTTCTGTGATCTTTTTTTCTGTTCTTCATTTCTAGTCTTTCTGTCCTCATTATGTGAAGTCTTTTTATTCCCCTGCAAACAGAATGACTCTGACTCTGCAGCCTCCTGGAGGTTTGTGACTGCATGTCCCTGTCTCTTGCCACTTACTCAGGCAGCAGGTTTCTAGCTTCTTTGATTAAAGGATGAACAATTTATTCTCTGTGCATAACTCTCATAACTGCACTTTTCATTCTTAGTCTTCTTTCATGGAGCCCTAAGATGTAGTCCAAGAAAATCTAATCACACATTGAATAAACACAGTACTAGATGTTCTTTGGGGAAAAAAAAAGGATTTTTTTATTCTATTTTTTCCTTGTTTTTCACTGTAAGTATATGGCCAGAAATGTTGGTGAATGCTTTCAGTGAGACCAGAGATAGAGTATCTGCTGAAAAGACTAATGAATTTCACAGGTGGCCGTTCATACTTAACACTTTAAAAGGATCTGTTGTGGTTTAGACCCAGCTGACAACCAAGCACCACAGAGTTGTTCGATCATTCCAAAAGGACAGAACACAACAAATGGCTTAAGGGTCAAGACAAAGGACAGGGAGGGCTCACTCACCAATTATGGTCACAGGCAAAAGACAGATTCGACTTGGGGAGTCAAAATCAGTCTAATTTAAACAACAAAATCACTACCAAATCACAAATCAAATTAGAGTAGGAGAGTGAGAGAAACAACAGAATCTCAAATAAATCTTTCCCCCTAGCCCTCCCTTCTTCCCAGGCCTGGCTTTGCTACCTCCTTCCCCAACTTTGTGCAGGGGCGAGGAGGGGCAGAGAATGGGGGTCATGGCCAGTCCCAGTTTGCTCCAAGCTGCTTCTGCCACTTCTCCTCTTCAAGGGAAACACTCCTCACAGTTCTATCTTGTGGCAACATGCTGTCCCTTCTACAAAAGCCAGTCTTCCATGAACTCCTCCGGCTTGTGTGGGGGTCTTCTGCGAGCAGTGGTTCTCCCAGAGATGAAATGCCCCAGTGTGGGTCTCCCTCAGACTCATGGTCTGTTTCAAGATCAACTGCCTTCTCCAGTGTGAGCATCCCCACAATTCCCTGCTCCAGCATCAGCTTCTCCATGACTCCCTACTCCAAAGTCGTCTTCTGCATGGGCTTCCAAATGACCTTTCCTCCACCAGCAGTCTCTGAGGATTGCAAGGACTCAGCCTGCCATGGGCCGAAGGGAAATGTCTGATCCAGCATGTCTCCCTGACCTCTTCCTCACTGGGTGACCGCATGGTTGCCTCCCACATGGTTGTCTCTCCTTCCGTCCTACCCACTCCAAAACAAAAGAGAGCTCCCAAAACAAAGGCTCTTTCCAAACACCTTTCCCCTCTTAAATATATTTATTCTCAGAGGTGCTGATGTGCTCAATCTTGGCCAGAGGCAGGGACGAATTAGAGCCAGAGGAGGTTTTCAAGAAGTTTCTTACAGAAGCCACCCCAGCAACCCCATCCCTGCTACTGTAACAGAGCCAAACACAAACTCAACACAGGAACAAAATAAAGGCATGAAAAACTCACTTCTCTACATCATTTCTTTTCATGTGAAAACATCATTATGACGTTCTGCTTTCATCTGTATACTGTATCTATGTGTATATGAATGAATACTTAATAAATTAGTATATTTTTCTATTTAAAATGCAAAGTTCCATAGAATTTAAAGGCTATTACTATCAAAAGTGTACTGAAAACTAACTCACCTTTGCTATATTAAATATTTACTATTTCTCAGAATCATAGAATCATAGAATGGTTTGGGTTCGAAGGGACCTTTAAAGGCCAGCTAGTCCAACCCCCCCTGCAATAAGCAGGGACATCTTTAACTAGATCAGGTTGCTCAGAGCCCCGACCAACCTCACCTGGAGTGTTTCCAGGGATGGGGCATCTACCACCTCTCTGGGTAACCTGTGCCAGTGTTTCACCACCCTCATTGTAAAAACTCTCTTCCTTATATCTAGTCTAAATCTCCCCTCTTTTACTTTCAAACCATCACCCTTTGTTCTATCACAATAGACCCTGTTAAAAAGGTTGTTCCTGTCTTTCTTATAGGCTCCCTTTAAGTACTGAAAGGTGACAACAATGTCTCCCTGGAGCCTTCTCTTCTCCGGCCTGAACAACTTCAACCCTCTCAGTCTGTCCTCATAGCAGAAGTGTTCCAGCCCTCTGATCATTTTTGTGGGCCTCCTCTGGAGCCACTTGAGCAGGTCTGTGTTTTCTTACACTGAGGACTCCAGAGCTGGATGTAGTACTCCAGGGGGAGTCTCACCAGAGCAGTAGAATACCCATAAGTCGTTATCTGCAGGGCTGCTCTCAGTCCCTTCATCCCCCAACCTGTATTGATATCAGGACTTGCCCCCATCCAGGTGCAGGACCTTGCACTTGGCCCTGTTCAACCTCATGAGGTTCACACAGGCCCACTTCTCCAGCTTGTCCAGGTCCCTTTGGATGGTATCCTATCCCTCAGGCATGGTCCTCAGGATCTTGTGCTCTGTGGAAAGCATCCTTAAAGATCTGTCAGCTTTGTTCTGCTCTCTTGTCCATGAGCGGCATTTCCCAGGGGGTCCTATTGACTAACTCCTTGAAGAGCTGGAATGTTGCTTTAATGTCTACAGAGAGTTATAATCAATTAAAAATGCTGCTAATTATTGAATAATCTTTACAGACAATTCTGTGTTGAATATTTTTCCCCAGCCCATATTACTTTTGTGATATAATTCATGAGCTAATGTTTCGAAGAATATTACCACCAGGTTTAAGATGCTGGCTCACGTGGGATGTGAAAATTAGTTTTATTGGTAAGAGATCTTTTACATTTTTCTAATATATATCATACGCTTTTTCTAATGCACTCATTTGAGAATTATTCTTTGTGGGTGAATGGCAATTCTGAACTAAGATCATCTCTGGTAAGGTCCCTGTCACAAAAATCACATGCCTGGAAAATGTGCTTTGCCTCTTGAATGTGCACACAGTCAGAGTCTGACAAAATGATGTTGCTGTTCCTCCTCCCTCTCCATCCTCTGTGTTGTACTTCTGTGTCTCACTTCAGCAGCACAACAAAGCAGAGATATTTTGGGAGTGTCAAGGACAGCACCATAGAAATGAGTTTTATGGGCCGTTTTGTTCTTTTGGTGTATTTGACCTGTCAAAAGGTTACTTTTAAATTCATAAAATCATCGACACCACCAATGTTCTGTATGGTTAAGCTGATATCTCACAACTGCAACTGTGTGTTATTCATTGCTTGTAAAGTTCACAAAAAAAAAAAAAGCAATGTACAACACAGAATAATATAGTGCATGGAACACAGACATATTTTAAGGGTGCTGAAGGGTCAAGTCAGCCAAGTATAATTCATGTATTTTCTCATAGAAGTGGTAAATTACACTTAAGCTTTATTACTTGATATTTTTTTCCCCTTTAAAAGAAAACCTTTCTCTTGAAAAATGCACTAGGATATCTGTTGCTGTGTGTGACTGGCCGGATAAATAAACGCTTTTTAACATCAGAATAATTTATGTTTTGGCATTTAAAATGCAGTGGTTACTTAAAAAGAAATGAAAGCTGAAAGTAGGAGAGAAATTGGAGGCATTTTAAAAAGACTTACAGTAATTAGTGGTCTCTGTTATTTAGTGAACAATATCTCAGTGGAATTACAGCAAATTACATACTTCTGATAATTATTATTTATTTATTCAGGCAACTTTTGTACAATCAAAAGGAAATGCAAATAATATTAGGTTTAGGTGTCTTAGCCATTTATTGCTAAAGGAAATAAATCACATAATTTTAATTTTCACCAAAAGGAAAGATTTTGCAACAAACCTAACCTGTGGTATTGCTAAGTAATATTTTTATTTTGGTTTTCATTCCTTTAAGAACACCCTAAAGTGCATATTTAACTAAAATATATTTCGTATTGTTACATTTGGCAGCTACAATTTAATTGGTATGCATGAGATCATCACATTTCTTGTCACAATGGATATTGCACATGTCCCTGAAGATTTTTAGAAAGAATCCCTTCAATTAAACTTGGCAGATTAAAAAAAAAGGTTTCAAATACATGCCTTGTTTAAAAGGTGTGTATTTCTGTTCAGTCATCATTTTCACATGGAAATGAGTACAGAATTCACAGAAGGTTCTTGCGTTAGAAACAGAAAGTATACTATTGAAAGGGTCCGCACTTTTCTCCATAGATGATAAGACTCCCTAAACCTTTCCTCTCTTTTGCAATGGTGTGCTAAGAATGTAAGTACAGGCAGAGAAGGGTAAATGTACCTTGTAAGTAATTTATCTTTTTTTTCACCCATCTAAAATCATGCGAGCATTGTTAGTTTTCAGGCAACAAATGACTCTGAAATTTTTGCCATACTTCAGCCTAAATTGATACTGAGCTTTCAGATGTATTATGGTAGTTTCCATTAGCTCTGTCGACACTAAGGGACTGAAGAGCAAGCCACACACTTCTGAGACACTATGTTTTCCTAAAACAGCTGTGTTAACTGGCCGATGTGAAAGCCACAGCTATCTCTGACAGCATATTACGTTTTGGAGCTTTGGTCTCATTGAGGCAGTTATTCTGGAAAAGAGTATGAGTATTTAGTGAGAATAATGACACTGTGACTTGTAGGTGATTGCGGCACACACAACAGGTCATTCTATGGCTGACTGTGTCTGCATTAAATAACAGTATCATTACTTTACACTTCAACTGCTAAGAGATAAATATTTTTCTAATTGGCACATAAGCATTAAACAAATTATACTCTAGTGTCAAGGAACTAGGAGAAGGCAGTGAAATTGATTTTTTTCTGCTTTCACAGAAATTGTGTTGGAAGGCAAAACGTATTTGTAGAACATCACTTATTTATTAATTATAAGAGTGTGACCATGAAGAATGATGCACTCTGTACACCATCTGTCCTGGGTAAGTGTGACAGCTCCTACAAACCATTTTCTCAATTTTTAGGTGTTAGTTTCTGGCAGAGTGCAGGAAAGTCTTGTTCAACAAGCAAAGTCCTTTATGCCAATACTAGGTTCGTTAATTCAGAAGAAGTTTCGTAATACTTCTGCCAAATCTTAAACTGTGAATGCTGTAAATTCCTCCGTCTTCTAAGTATCACACCACTGTCATAGAAAAGCCAAATATAAACAATAACATGTTCAGCCAAACTGGTACCAAATTTAAAAAACTCCAAATCAAACGTGCATTTCACACTGTATTTGCACACTGGTATGACCTAGTTGTGGCATAAGAATTTGGAAAAATGCTATTACATCTTGCACACAATTATCCTAATTTATACATGGAATATGTTTTGTAAAAAACAAATAATTTAGGGATTTCTATTTGGCATTACTTTCCAGTGTTGTAGCTTCCTTCTGGGTTATTCTTGTATCTATATTTTCAGCAAAGCAGCAAACCAAACACAAAGCCCTGGGAGCAGGGACTAGGACTAGCTTCTCTGACCTCTCAAAAGAATGTCCTGACTTTTAAACCAGCGAGATGTCTTTAGGTCAATTCATCTTTGTTTCTCATAGGCAAAGTGAAATAACTTCCACACAAGGGATTAAGATTTTTTTAATCTTTTTTCTAACAGGGAAAAAAAAAAAAAAAGTGTGAGGATGTAAAGAAAAATATTCTGTTTGTAAAACACCTTTACTAGGGAGTTGTATTATTGTTCTTGTTGATTTTATTTCTGATTGTACTCAGTATTACAGTTGATAACCTTAAATGTTTTTGCTACTGCTTGTGCCTTTCTGAAACTTTGACAGAAGGCATCAGCATGAAGTACATTCAAGAAGGAGTAGATCTGTAAGGAAGTTTTTGTATCTTATTTACGGCTGCCACAATTTTTCACAGAATCACAGAATGGTGGGGGTTGAAAAGGGCCTCCAGTGATCATCTTGTCCAACCCCCCCTACTAAAGATGGTTCACCTAGAGCAGGTTGCATAGGATCACATCCAGCCGTGTTTTGAATAACTCTAGAGAAGGAGATTCCACAACCTTTCTGGGCAGCCTGTTCCAGTGCTCTGCCACCCTGAAAGTAAAGAAGTTTTCCCCCATGTTCGGATGGAACTTTCTGTGTTCCAGTTTGTAGATCCCCTCTCTCTTCTCCAGGCTAAACAGATCCAGGTCTCTCAGTCTTTCCTCATAAGAGAGATACTCCAGTCCCCTAATCATCTTTGCAGCCCTCCACTGGAGTCTCTCCAGTACTTCCTTGTCTATCGTGAACTGGGAAGCCCAAAACTGGACACAGTACTCCAGATGTGGCCTCATTAGGGCAGAGTAGAGAGGGAGGAGAACCTCACAAAACCTGCTGGCCATACTCTTCTGAATGCACCCTAGGATACCATTGGCCTTCTTGGCTCATTCCTGGCTCATGACTAACTTCTTGTCCTCCAGGACTCCCAGGTTCTTCTCCGCAGAGCTGCTTTCCAGCAGGTCGCCCCAAACCTGTACTGGTGCATGGGGTTATTCCTCCCTAGGTGCAGGGCCCTACACTTGCCCTTGTTGAACTTCATACGGTTCCCCTCCACCCAACTCTCCAGGTCTTGCTGAACGGCAGCACAGCGTTCTGTGCTACTATTGTGTCAGCCACTCCCCCCAGTTCTGAATCACCAGCAAACTTGCTGAGAGTACACTCTGTCCCTTCTTCCAGGTCGTTGATGAATATGTTGAACAACACTGGACCCTGTACTGACCCCTGAGGAACACCGCTAGCTACAGGCCTCCAACCAGATTGTGCCACTGATCAAAACCCTCTGAGCTCTGCCTTCAGCCAGATCTCAATCCACCTCACTGTCTGCTTATCTAACCCACACTTCCATATGAGGATGTTGTGGGAGGCAGTGTCAACATCTTGCTGAAGCTGATGTAGGTAACATCCACTGCTCTCCCCTTATCTAGCCAACAAGTCATGCCATCATTTTCACCGTAGAAGGGAACATCTTCTTCCATCCTCCTATCCTGGAATTTTCACTTGAACAGTCTGCTGCCCTGCTGGCTCCTCCTGAATAACAGCCTTTTCTTACCATACTTTTTTCACTAAATAAAGGTCATGAAATGCTATTAATTTATTGAGCAGGGAATATAGAAAATCTCCAAAGAGCGAATCAGTTCTACAATATACATGGGTTTGTAACAGAGGTGATGAATTCTGTGATTTTAACCAGGGGGAAAAAGTGGTATTATTTAACTCCTTTTAAACATTAAACAGGTTTAAAGTTTCCAGTGAAATTGCTGCCATTCTAGCGCCAGAAGAAAACTTTGAGACATGTCCCATTACATTTAGGCACAATCTGAAGCTAACAGCAAGACTCTCTCAAGGGTTAATGGTTATTATATAATACATTTTAGGAAGTGGGCAAAGAAAATGGCAGAGTCACTAAGCTTTGTGGTCAGAGGCTGAGATACCTGATATAATAATCATGATCATGTTGATTTTCCTGGCCATGCTGACCAAAGCTGATGGTGATGGCACTCTAAAAGATTCAAAGTAAAACCTATTGAAAGCCAGCTCGTAGGTATCCATGGGCTTTGATTCTGCACTGCAGTTAGTAACAGCAAAAGCAATCACCTGCTTTTTTAAGGCATTTTTAAAAACCCTTAAGATGTCTATATTGAAAATACATTAATGTTGATAGTGTGAACATTGATTTCTTACTTTTATTTTTGTAAAATTTTACTCCTTTTCCATCATGCCCTCAGACTGGGGAATACCTGTATGTGTATTTCCTAAGATATGGCAGGAAAAAACCCTGGTTAACATGTAAATCTTTACAAAATAGGATGGCACAATGCAAATACCTTTAATTCCCCAATTAAAGGGAAACGTTTGCTTTGTTCTGATCTCTTCAGCCCCCAGCAATTTCTGGCAGGTGGCAGTATAAGAATCTGTTTAGCATTTCTCTTTTTTCCTGTTGCCACTTATGTATTTTGTTCCATAATAATACTCTGAAACATTTTGCACATAAACAATGAGGAGAAAATGGAGTGTATTATTTGACTATTGTAATGGTAGGTATATACATTAATTGGACAATGTTGTGTTGTAATGGAAGATCTTGTGGTGGCTGGTGCAAGTGGGTAGTACCTGCAACAGTATGGTGAGGTGTACATCCAGTATCTCATGGAGCAGAATAACTACAGACATTAGAGTAATTGCATCTTTGCAAATATATTAGACTATAGTTCTATAGTTCTTGAGAATCACATATACCTACAGCTGCACTGGAATTTGTATTCTAAAAATCTGTAAAGTCAGAGTATGCTGGTCTCAGAATGGTAAATTAATAAACAGGTTGCCTTTTATATACAGTTTGTCTAAACTTGCCACATACCAATAAACACATTCATCTCAAACTTCTTCTTGTCTTGTACTCTTGCACACTACGTAAATTAGTCTAAATTAAGTATTTTGCCCTTTGTTGGGAAATTCTTCTACAATATTTATATAAAAATGTTTACAAAACCTGATAGGCCCAAATATTTTTGAGGGATCAGTATGCTTTTGTAGAATAATGTTCTAGAATTATCTTGTTAATGGCATCTTGTAAATAATTATCTGAAATCATCTTGAAAGTCAATTCAGGACACCAGATACAAACAGGAATACTTAATTATGCACATTCATGATGGGAGCAAAAGGTTCTCAGTAAAAAGGTGAGAGTTGTATCCTGTAATGCTGCAAGGGAGGCAATCCTTATCGGTATGTATACATAACCCATGAGAATTGTGAAACAAACTCTTTGTAGTGTTGATAAGGGTTCAGCTATGTTACGAACAAAGATATATAAAAAATGTATGTATGTATCAGGGAATTTGAGATTGCTTTGACTGGGTTGTTCGGAAGTCTGACAAATTCAAAACAATTTTAAAACAAAACTTTACCAAACTGACGTTGATGAACAATATATTTTGTGCTAACCGTTAGTTCTTTTGTGTTATCAGTACTTATCTCTACCTATATAAAACCGTTAGTTCTTAACATTTGTATCCTATTAGCTGTAAGTATACAGCACCAGGGTGCTGATGCTGCATATTTAGCAGTGACAGCTATGGACCGGGGTGGTGCTGTCTCCAGGCTTATTTGCAGAGCCTGCTCCTTTTATTGCTCTCCGTTACCTTGCAAAATCCATTGCTTCGGTTACTGACTACACATTTTTCAGTGCCTGCTATGTGCAGGTGCACAGATCTCTGCTTGATAGGTTGGTGATCAAATTGCTCACAGTCTTCAGTGAAATGTCCATACGTTGTGTTTTGTTGTGCCAGCACAAGTTACAAAATAGTTAGAAACTGTTCTTTTTTTATGTCATTTTAGCACACATACATTTTAATTTGAGACAAGCTAATATAAATCGTATCCTAATTAAGATCCTTTTAATTTATAGGTATCGCATGCCTCTGCTTTGATCACAGCCAGAAATTCCTGTCTGGATCTGGGCATGACATTTAAAGAAATGTGGGAAAATCAAGAAAAGAGCAATAAAAAACAGTTTAGGAAACATGGTTAGGAGGAAAGTAGCAGAACTGGGATTGTTTGTCTTTGGATTGCATCGTTTTACTTTTGCAAAACCTCTCTATTATTATGCAAGGACAGAGTACTTGCTAGCAGGAAGCCTGGCACCACAGCAGCTGGGAGCTGTAGGTACTGCTGCTGCAGAAAGCACCTGGGCAGCAGCCCGCAGAGGGGATTTCACAGGACTTGTAGTAGACATAATGGTTATAGGCTAAAGTCTATTGACATACACAGGCAGATGTGTGTGATGACTAGGGGACGAAACAGTGGGAGGTGGGAGAATGCTGGAATATCCAGAAATCCCAGCTGGTTTGAGATTTCCCTTGTGATTTGAATAACATTGCTATAATCATGTGCTTCAACTTTCCATTCTATAGTGAAGTGGAACAAAATACACTATTTGTGAAGAAAACAATTTTCAGTCAATGTGTTACAGAACTCTTACGCACCTGCACAGTAGCCCTCAGTGTGGATGTGACTGTCCTCTTGCTTAGAGGGGTGGGTACGTATCAAAACAATCTCAGCAGAAAGAAGTACGCAGGATGCATAGGAGATACTCACAAGGCCTTTACAAGGTTATGGCTATTTATTTTCTATTTTCTCATGTATAACAACTAAGTATTCTCATCTTGTTAATATTATGTTGACAATAAATAACCTACTCTGTGCTTGTTTGGTATCATACCGCACTTACAAACCTCCGCTGTGTTCTGTGCATGCACCCTTGCACATGTACATTTACTATAACATTTATTTGTTAAAATACCCAAGAGCTAAAAAAGCTTTAAAGTCTGCATTTTTTCTAGCAACTAGGAACATGAGTTAGATGTCTAGGTTGAGGAACCTTCATCAGTATGGTGTGTGAACCTGGATTTTCATGCCCTAGGAGTATATAAGAACGGGGGAAGAAAGCCCTTTCCAGCATAAAAATCAGTATTGTTGTTCATCATGAGCAAGTGTTTCTCTGTCTGTCTTCTTACAATTCAATGTTTATAATCCACAGTCTTCACTGAGTCTTCCATGCACTTACCAGATGGTAAAACATGACTTACAATCTTCAAGTTATGATATAAACTAAATAGTTTTGGGGACAAAACTATATACCATTCTCTCTTCCGTAGGAATGGCTGAGGGTTTTTTTTTTTTTTTTTTTTTGAAAGAAGGCAATTTGAGGATATTGTCTTTCTGCACATCATCTGGACATCTATTTCTTTCTGGAAAATTCAAAAACCTCTTAAAAGTGCCACTAAATCACACAAACCTGCTCCTTTCAGTAATTTGTTCTACCCGAAAGATACCCTGGAGTTGACAGATTATAGTCTCAAATACTTCTAATATATTTTACAGGAGATAGAAAAAAAAATGTTTCTTATAGTCTATCTTCATATAGGATAGGCATATTAGATGGGAAAGGCTAGATTTCAGACTGTAACCTTTATGTCTGCTATAAACCATCTACAGATCTTTGGTGGATGCATATGAATACACCACTGCCAGCAGCTGCCGGACTGATCTGTACTTCTACCAAAGCTATACGAAGCATTGTGAATTTTTTAACTTTAGATAATATAAACCTTTTCATCTGCATGGTTTGCAATACTAATCTGAGGTTTTTGTCTTGGAAATCATACACGGAAGTGTAGCTGCCCCAGTAATGAAACGTGTGTAACTAATACATATATTCTGACCTTGCTTCTCAAGAGAGGTTTTTAAAAGCCTTTCCAATATAATCGTGTGGCCAGCAGGAGGAGGGAAGTGATTGTCCCCCTGTACTTAGCACTGATGAGGCCACACCTTGAGTACTGTGTCCAGTTTTGGGGCCCTCAGTACGAGAAGGACATTGAGGTGCTGGAGCATGTCCAAAGAGGGCAATGAAGCTGGTGTGAAGGACAAGTCCTATGAGGAGCAGCTGAGGGAACTGGTGTTGTTCAGCCTGGAGAAAAGGAGACTCATGGGTGACCTCATTGCTCTGCACACCTACCTGAAGGGAGTTTGTAGCTAGGTGGGGGTCAGTCTTTTCTCCCAAGTAGCAAGCAATAGGACTAGAGGAAATGGCCTCAAGTTGCACCAGGGGAGATTTAGTTTGGATATTAGGAAAAATTTCTTCACCGAATGGGTGGTAAAACATTGAAACAGACTGCCCAAGGGAGGTGGTGGAGTCCCCATCCCTGGAAGTATTTAAAAGACATGTAGATGTGGTGCTGAGGGACATGGTTTAGTGGTGACTTTGGCAGTTCAGGGTGAACAGTTAGACTCAATGATCTCAAAGGTCTCTTCCAACCAAAACAATTCTGTTATTCTGTGATAAGGAAATCCATGTCACCTATTAGGAGTATAAATATTTTACTTTTTCCTCTCTATGCTAGAAAATCTGACACAAAGAGGTGGAATGCTGTATATATATAGCAATAATCCCACACTTATTTTTAATGAGAACTTTTCAGCAGACTTCTGTTCCTTTAGCCACTGCATATTTCCTTCTCTGTCAGTTATCTAGTTGCTGGTTTTCCCCTTTTTTTCCTCAGCAATATTACAACTCTTTGTGAAGTTTCTTTTCAGTTGAACGGGGCGGGGGGGGCGGGGGGGGGGTGCGGCGGGGGGGAGGTGTTTGTTTGTTAGTTTTTCCATTGTGGCTAGTGAATATTCTGTGTTTCTTTAATCATTTTTAAGAAAGACTTATATTTGAAAGCAAAGTCTAAACCAAGTGTAATAAGTACATTTTTAAATACTATCTTATGCCCTCTCTTGGCAGTACAAGTCAATGCTAGATTGCTTTAGCAAGAACTATAAAAATGTAAATTACTAAGATCTGATTTGGTCTTATTGCCTTAGCTGAGTTCTAACAGTTAAATCTAGAATATATAGCTGCCCAAGCTTATTAATACAGGGTAATTTACATATTCATAAGGATCCCATTGTACTCTCTTTCTCTCAGTTAATGTAAGATGAATGAGAAAAAGCTCCAGAGGACATTTAAATAAGGTTCTGAATTCAAAATTTTTGCCTTCGTTTAAATTGCAGAATTGCATTCAACTGAAGTAATGCTACCTAGGTCACAGATCATACCAAATGATTCCAGTATCGGGCTCATAGCTTCGACAGAGCTGTCCCATATTTTTCAGAGGTACCCTTTCTAAAAACTTCAGTGATAAAGAACCCACTAGACCTCTAAGCATCCTCAAAAGGAGAGAATCAGATTGGTAGTAGATGGAATGTACTTTCATTGAAACCATTTGGTGATCTGTCCACTATCTTCTTTAGTCAACTTTTACTGTACTAATTGTTCAGTGAGCTTCAAATTAAGTGAATGACTGCAGATATAACTAGTATGATCAAGCTGCAAATTATAAGCCAAATTCTGTGATTAGTACCACCTCTATTAAATTTTTTTTGTGCAAGGAGAGGCTATATGATTGGACTTCATCCTGATGAAATATTTTGCCAGTACGAAGAGATGAACAAGATTCAAGCTAAGTCACCTGTACCACAAAATCACAGGATGGTAGGGGTTGAAAGGGACCTCTGGACATCATCTCATCCAACCCTCCCTACTAAAGCTGGTTCACCCATAGCAGGTGGCATAGGATCACATGCCAGGTGGGTTTTGCATATCTCCAGAGAAGGAGACTCCACAACCTCTCTGGGCAGCCTGTTCCAGTGCTCTGTCACCCTCAAAGTCATGAAGTTTTTCCTGACATTCAGGTGGAACTTCCTGTGTTCCAATTTGTGCCCATAGCCCCTTGTCCTATCACGGGCACCACTGAAAAGTATCTGGCCCCATCCTCTTGACACGCACCCTTTAGATATTTACAAGCATTGATAAGATCCCCTCTCAGTCTTCTCCAGGTCTCTCAATCTTTCCTCATAAGAGAGATGCTCTGCTCCCCTAATCATCTTTGCAGTCCTTCACTGGACTCTCTCCAGTAGTTCCTTGTCTAGCTTGAACTGGGGAGTCCACCACTGGACACAATACTCCAGATGTGGCCTCACTAGGCTGGAGTAGAAGGGGAGGAGAACCTCACACAACCTGCTGGCCACACTCTTCTGAATGCACCCCAGGACACCATTGGCCTTCTTGGCTGCAAAGGCACTTTGTTGCCTCATGGTCAACCTGTTGTCCACCAGGACTCCCAGGTCCTTCTCTGCAGAGCTGCTTTGCAGCAGGTCACATCAAACCTGTACTAGTGCATTGGGTTCTTCCTCCCTAGGTGCAGGGCCCTATGCTGAACTTCATTTGGTTCCCCTCCACCCAACTCTCCAGCCTGTCCAGGTCTCGCTGAACGGCAGCACAGCGTTCTGGTGTGTCAGCCACTCCCTCCAGTTCTGTATCACCAGCAAGCTTGCTGAGGGTACACTCTGTCTCTTCTTCCAGGTCATTGATGAATATGTTGAACAACACTGGACCGTGTACTGACCCCTGAGGAACACTGCTAGCTACAGGCCTACAACTAGACTCTGTGCTACTGATCACAACCCTCTGAGCTCTATCATTCAGGCAGTTCTCAATCCATCTCACCATCCACACTTTCTAAGCTTCTCTAGGAAGATGTTGTGGGAGACAGTGCCAAAGTCTTGCTGAAGTTGAGGTAGGTAACTCCCACTGTTCTCCCCTTATCTAGCCATCCAGTCTTGCCATCACGGAAGATTATGCCACATTGCCAGATTGCCAGGTTGGCAAGCATGGCTCCCTCTTGGTGAATCAGGTTGACTACTGATAACATACATATCTAAAAAAAGTACCTAGATGTGAAGTCTAGTAAAGCCATGGATATTTAGATTTGCCAAATGTGCCGCAGTGCTTTCAAAACACTGTAGAATGAGTTTGTCTAAACTTACTGACAGAATTTATAATTTCTCATAACATTAACTTTGAAGAGAACTATGGTTAATATACCCTGAACATTTTCTAGAAAAAAAAAATTTTCTAGAAAACAAAGATTAAAACTGCACAAAATGTCATGCTTTAAAAAGATCTACATTAAAATATTTGTCAAATTTACATAAGATTTTAATTACTTTAAAAAGAGTTCATATAATATTCAATTATTACAAAACAAACTTGAAATAACAAATTCTTCTTCCTTTTAGTTTACATTTATACCTTTTAGTCATTTTATCATCTCTGTATTATGCCATAAAGCTAGCTGTTGGCTGTTCAGAAAGTTGATAAAGCAGGAGCAAAAAAACCAATAGTGAATATATAAAGCTTTTCTGCTATGTATTGCACCTGCACTCTATGGGTGTGTCATATTTCTACAGATCCATTATCTGTTATCGGGTAACATATATTTTGTACTGTAAATTACACCAAGTGTTTTTTTGTAATGGCCTCAAATTTTAGTTTACAGATAAATAAGCAATCACAGACTCTTGTCAGAATAATAATAAAAAACCCCTCATCATCCCAGAAATCTGCATATTACCAGCAATAAGAAAACCACAGGTTCTTGACCATGTGGATTCACAGAAAGGGCCAGCATCTGTGTCTTATTTAAAAAAAATCCCACACTTGACCCAAGAGTGTTGGATATAGAGGCATTCTTTGCTGCTAGAGTTTATGGTATCTCAGTGATACCTCATTCTAACACTTTAATTAGAAACTTAGACTCAATGCTTTTATCTTTTCTATTCAGTGATGAATGCAAGTATAGTTCAGTCAAGGTTTCTAAAGGTATTTAGACACTTCAAGATGAAGACAGTACTGTAGTAGGATTTACAAAAGCTCATAGAAACTAATCAGGATTTTAATAGCCAGGTGCTTTTGAAAATCTCACTGTGTGGATATTTGCATTTTTAGCAGCCCAAAAACCCCAAATCTGAGCTTTACAGGCTCTAGAAGAAAAATACAGATATTTACTTAATCATAAATTCAATAAAATTGAATACTCCTTGAAACTTTATTTATTTTGTTATTTATATCTCTGATTCAGATTGCTTTGTGGTTTATGTAGCATGGCAGCAAGGATCTTCACATTCATTAATGCAGTTCCGTGCAGTTTCTTTTCCGTAGTGGCTTTTATAGCACATATTCTGAAACCATCAATTTTCTGAATGATAGCCTGTGTGACATTGAACAATGCATAGTAAAGAAAACATGTTTTATTTTGGGAATAGATAATTTTTGACATTTGGGAGGAAAAGGTAGTTGTGCTGGGTTGACCCTGGCTGGACACCAGGTGACCACCAAAGCTGCTCTATCACTTGCTTCCTCAACCGGACAAGAGAGAGAAAATATGTCGAAAGGCTTATGGGTCAAGATAAGGGCAGGGAGGTCACTCACCAATTACCATTACAGGCAAAACAGATTCAGCTTGGGGATCTTAGTTTAATTTATTACCAGTCAAGTCATAGTAGAGTAACAAGAAATCAAACCCAAATCTTAAGACATCTTTCCCCCACCTCTCTCTTCTTCCCAGGCTCCACGTCACTCCTGAATTCAGAGGGGGACAGGGAATGCGGGATTGCAGTCAGTTCATCACACATTGTCTCTGCTGATCCGTCCTCCTCAGGGCGAGGACTCCTCACTCCCTTCCCCTGCTTCAGCGTGGGGACTCTCTCGTGGGAGACAGTCCTCCACGAAATTCTCTAGTGTGAGTCCTTCTCACAGGCTGCAGTTCTTCATAAACTGCTCCAGCGTTGGTTCCTTCCACAGGATCACAAGTCCTGCCAACAAACCTGCTCCAGCATGGGCTCTCCTCTCTCCATGGTTCCATAGGTCCTGTCAGGAGCCTGCTCTAGCACAGGCTTCTCACAGGATCACAGTCTTCTTTGGCAACATCCACTTGCTCCAGCATGGGGTCCTCCACAGTTTGCAGGTGAATATCTGTTCCACCATTAACCTCCATGGGCTGCAGGGAGACTCTCCGTTGTCCACTCATTGTCTTCACCACAGGCTGCAGGGGAATCTTTGCTCTGGCACCTGGAACATCTCCTCCCCCTCCTTCTTCTCTGACCTTGGTGGCTGCAGAGTTGTTTTTCTCACATGTTCTCACTCCTCTCTCTGGCTGCAGTTGCTGTGGCACAGTTTTTTCCCCGTCTTAAATATGTTATCACAGAGGCGCTACCAACCATCACTGATGGACTTGGCCTTGGCCAGTAACGGATCCATATTGGAGCCAGCTGACCCTGGTTCTACTGGACACAGGGAAAGCTTCTAGAATCTTCTCACAGAAGCCACCACTGAAGCTCCCTCCACTACCAAAACCTTTCCAGGCAAACCCAGTACAGTAGTATGCTGTATTTCTAGTGTAATAGAACAGTCTTTTGATGTTCCCAATGCAAAGTGAAAAACAGCAATTAAAAATATGTAGTAAGATAAAAATATGAAAACCATGTAATAGATTTGGTTATATGTGTGCATATAATCATAAAACCAAAATCAAGAGATATTTAACAGACCGTTAAATTAAAATGTCCTTATTATAAACACACAGTTAAAAAGTAGAAAAAATAAGTCTGGTAAGTAAGGTAAAAGAGCAAGTCTAGAGAAAGGAAGGCTTTCCCTTGCTTGAGGAGAATATGGTTACAGATCAGTCAGGCAAGATGGACACCCACATATTCATGCGCCCTGGTAGGATGCACCCACAAGAGCTCAGGGAGTTGGCAGATGTCATTGCTAGGCTACTCTCCATCATCTTTGAAAGGTCATGGAGAACAGGAGAGGTGCCTGAGGACTGAAGGAAAGCCAGTGACACTCCAGTCTTCAAAAATGGCAATGAGAAGGACCCAGGAAACTACACATCAGTCAGCCTCACCTCCATTCCTGGAAATGTGGTGGAAAAGTTCATTTTGCAGGCCATCTCTAAGCATGTGGAGTAAAAGAGGGTTATTGGGAGAGATCAGCATGAATTGACCAAAGGGAAATCATGCCTGACCAACATGATAGACTTCTACGATGGCGTGACTGGCTGGGTAGATGAGGGGAGAGCAGTGGATGCTGTCTACCTCGACTTAAGGCTTTTGACGCTGTCTCCCATAACATCTTCCTAGGTAAGCTTAGTAAGTGTGGATTATATGAGTGGACAGTGAGGTGGATTGAGAGGGGGATGAGAAACAGAGCTCAGAGGCTTGTGATCAGTGGCACAGAGTCTAGTTGTAGGCCTGTAACTAGCGGTGTTCCTCAGAGGTCAGTACAGGGTCCAGTCTTCTTCAACATCTACATCAATGTTGTGGTTTAAACCCAGCTGGCAACTAAACTCCACGCAGTTGCTCTTTCTCTCCCTCCCCTCCCCCTCTGAGAGGGGGAAGAAAAAAAGGTAAACGTAAAGTCACGTGGGTTAATAGGGAGAGTTTACATGAACAACACAAAGAGCTGTTTGAAAAAAATACCCCCCCTTCCAGCTAGGTCCCTCTTATATGTCCCTGGCATGACATCGGTATTGTATCAAATATCCCATTGGCTGGTTCGGTCTGGCTATCCTGGCTGTGAAAATTAACTCAGGTCATTGATCCCTAGCTGAACTCAGGACAATCAATGACCTTGAAAAAGGGACAGAGTGTACCGTCAGCAAGCTTGCTGGTGATACAGAACTGGGGGAAGTGGCTGACACACCAGAACGCTGTGCTGCCATTCAGCGAGACCTGGACAGGCTGGAGAGTTGGGTGGAGGGGAACCAAATGAAGTTCGGCATAGGGCCCTGCACCCAGGGCGGAAGAACCCCAGTACAGGTTCAGGGTTGACCTGCTGCAAAGCAGCTCTGCGGAGAAGGACCTGGGAGTCCTGGTGGACAACAAGTTAGTCATGAGCCAGGAGTGTGCTCTTGTGGCCAAGAAGGCCAAAGGTATCCTGGGGTGCATTCAGAAAAGTGTGGTCAGCAGGTCAAGGGATGTTCTCATCTCTCTCTACTCTACACTAATGAGGCCTCACATGTAGTATCATGTCCAGTTCAGGGCTCCCAGTTCGAAAGACAAGGAACTACTGGGAAGAGTCCACCTGGACATAAAGAAAAACTTCTTGACTTTGAGGGTGGCAGAGCACTGGAACAGGCTGCCCAGAGAGGATTCTCCTCTGGAGATACTCCAACCCTGCCTGGACATGATCCTGTGCAACATGCTCTAGGTGAACCTGCTTTAGTAGGGAGGGCTGCAGTAGATATGTCCAGACGTCCCTTCCAACCTCTGCCATTCTGTGATTCTGTGATTTGTGGAGGGGTAGTTTGCCTTTTTGTGGGCAGTTAAGCAAATTGTGCTGGCAATATTAAGAATAGATCTGGTGGAAGTATTTTCAACAAAATGACATCAATTGGAAAATATTTTTTAGGGATTGTATTATTAATGGGAACTATATGTCTGTGAAGAGTTTCCTATGGTTCCTCTTCCTGTTGGTGAATATGAAAGGGAAATGCCTCAAAAGTCAAAACAAAGTCCTGGAAAGCAGTGATGGAGTGTCAAATCCCCTAGTACAGTCAGTGCAGTATGTTCTACATTGATTATCTGATTACCAGACTATTGAATGTCTGAGGAGGATTTTCTCTCGGTCTCTTCTCTTGACTTGTTCCATTCCACACAGGATATCCACTATTCTTTTCCATCAGATTGCTATAATCAATTGAGATTTGAAAGAATCTAGTAGAGAAAGATCTTGAACTAGAAAATATCACACCAGCTGGTAGTGCTCTTAACCATTTAGTAGCAGGGGATTCTCTTGCAAGTTTTTAGTGAAAAATAGCAAGCCGGTGATTTCCAGTTTTTTCTTCTTTTTTTTCTTTTGCAGTTTTGATTAGAGTAGTGAGAGATTTTAATAATGCTTTATTTCAATAAAGAAGAAATGTTATCTTCTGAAAGCTCTCATTAACAGCCCCTTAATTGCCAAAAATTAATATAGTTTCAAAAAGAATAGCTATAAGAAGGCTTTTCATTTATTATTCAATCTGTAGTCTCTGACATTTTGTCTAATGCGAAATTTTGCTTTCAAGGTTTCAAGAGTTGGAACATCTAGAATTCAGTAGAAATAATTTCACTTCTCTTTGCTGCTTTGTTTCTATCTGAGACAAGAGTTTTTGAGTGTTCTTTCTTCTCCTAAAATCAAACAGAGGAAGGCAAGAAATGGAAACATACTTCCCTTTAGACCAATGGGGAAAGTATCAAAACTTGGGTACAAGTATTGAAAAGTATAAAGTTTGCCTGGCTCCATCCATTACAAGATTAACTCTTCAGGTCCTCAAGAAAAGGAAATCAATGATATATTTATTTCTTACAATCCTATTTGTTTATTCTTGAAATAAGAAAGAAAATCTACCTTTGCAAAGCTGTCAAAATGCTATACCTTCCCAAGGAGAATTTTGACCTCTTATTTCTTGAGGTTCACAGATGTCAAATTGTGTTTGTTTTCTTTCCAAAACTGTTAAAGAAATAATTGATTTCAGACTCATTGGCTGTGAGAAGACTTTAGTAATGAAATAAAACTTGTTAATTGCAGCTGAAATCTGAAACAGATGCCTCCATGACAGTGTGGCTTCTAAATTTTGCTAAGCCTGTCGAGGCCTGTATTTAACTTATGGGATTCAGTTCAATACTCTGTGTTCACAGCCTGCAATATTATTGTCTTTCACGTATCACTATGTACATTTGAGATCCAAAATGGCTTACCAGAAAAACCAGCTGGAGATAACTCTCATAAAACAGGCACTCTGATAACTCACATCTAGAAATTTGATGGGAGGATACTGCCTCCACTGATTGAAGGCGTGCATTGGGCGTGCATTGTTAGAGATATAAGGAAAAACTTTTATGAGGGCAGCCCAAAAGTGAGGCAGTTTGCCCACAGAGCAAGTTGTGCAGCCTCCATCCTTGGAGGTTTTCAAGACCCAACTGGATAAAGCCCTGAGCAGCCTGGTCTGACCGTATAGTTGTCCCTGCTTTGAGAAGGAGTTACCCTGGGGCGCTCCTGAGGTCCCTCCCAGACTGAGTTACCCTATGACCTTGTGCATATCAAGTCTGTTTGCACTTTGCAGTCGTGCAAATTTCTCCATTAGTGATGAGTTCCCAGCACTTTGGACTTGTTGCACAGATGCCCACATCCAGATTCTTTTTTTAAAAAAATATATAATTCATGGGATTTTGAATGGAATAATGCTCAGTGCCTTAACTCAGTCAGCTGCCTCATCTATGCAAAGACTAGCTGGGGAATTACCAGTGCACAGTATGGGTATGCACAGTGCCACAAACCCTTAAAAACTACCTGTACCACGGCTGTAATTTTTAAAAAATCTTGGCTTTCATCCTTACATCACAATTATAAATTCCATATATGTTGCACAGTCTTTGTAAAGAATGCAACTTTTATTTTCAAGTAGCTAGGATACATTACTTAGTAATATACCTTAAGAGTTGAAAGCCAACATGCTTTCAGGAGAGATCATTGCAATACAATACATTTAGGTTTAACAGTATCAGCTCTGATAAGCTAGATGATTTTCTGCAGAATGCAACCGTTACCTCCTTTGTAACACAGGGACATAGAGGACTTACTCCAGTCTTTCCGTAAGGAATGCTTAATATCATAAACAGCTTTCATCGGAGAAACCCCATTTTCATTCTGCCCACCAAGAAGAAAGTGTTTTGTAGGTATTTTAATATTTTTATTAATATATAACAAATACAGTATATCATATGTTCAAAATGAGTTAGTGATATTTAGCAGAAATACAATACATCCAGATGATGAGTTTTGTATTTGTGGCAGGGAGCTAATACTCTCAAGCTTGTTCAGCAAAGTCTACAATTTTGGTTCTCTGCACATCCACTCCAAGAACTAGAAACTGTGAGAACAGACTATGGCATAGGTTATGTTTGGCGTGACCAGCATGAAGAAAGCTGTAATTAGAACATAAATTTTTAGATCAGCACGTAATACACATTCTTATACAGGAAGATTAAAACATCACTTTCTGGCTAATTTCTAAATTATGCGAATAAAATGCAGTCATTTATACAGCCTGTTAGGTATTATCATCTTTGGGACTATGGACTCTCAAAGTACCAGATGTAGCTAAAGAGAGGCTAACCAAATGCTTTTCTAAGCTTAGTTTGTCCTTCTAAATAGCTGAATATAGTGTTGAATTTTATCATAGAAAATATTGTGTACTTGCACAATAACACTTGATTAGTACTCCTCAACTAATATTGCATTAAAAACAAATCCTAACAGCCATTTTAGTCACAACCCTTTGTATTACTAAAATAATTATTAGATTTTGAAAATCTTTCATAAATACACATGTGAACATTCTTAATTTAAATATCCAAGTCATATAATTTATATTGTTATTTATGAACTATTTCTGTTGCTGTGCACTTTATGTCTTATTTACTACAACATACCCCACTGCTTAACATTACACCTACATTACTCGTATTAGAATACCACTCTCATACTGGATAGATTTATTCGTCGATCTTTATATATGGGTGTGTGAGGCCATTCACCCTTGACTCTTATTATAGGAGTGGAGCAAATTCAGCAGTTTTAGGGTGTCAGTCATCTTCATTTGTTTTCAATGACTGCTTTTGTGTGAGATGGATGACACCCAAAAAGCACTCATTTGTCCAGTTGATTTTAAGCATGAAAAAGAATATTGGCTCCGACGTAGATGTTCTCACTGTAAATGCTGATATTTGATTAGATGTATCACACACACCCCCAAAGCCCCAACTGTACATATATAAATCATTTCCAACAATCAGGAGGCATACCTGCAGTCCATGTATATCTGCTTGTCATTCAAAGCAAAAAGATAATAAAATACCTATTGATAAATAATACAATTAAATAAAAAACCTCCTGCTAATTGTCAAATAATGTTCAATTAAATATTTTTGTACTGTAATATAGCATGCAAGTATTTAACTGTCAAATCAATGTAATGCTTGTTTCGATGTAATGCTTAATCAATGTAGTGCTTATTTCTTTCCAGTAGAGGGAGCTTAGGAATGTATAGGACATCTATGCTCTCCAGCTTTATCTTTTAATTATATTAATCCCAACCGTAATGTGGCAAGTATCCTGAAAAAGCCCTCTTGATACTTGATTCCAATTAGTTTTCCCCCCATTATTAACAAATATTCTACAAAAATAATTGTCTGGTATTATTTTCATTATTGATGTCAGTCTCTTCTTTCTTACACGAAACTATCCCGTTATATATCTATCTCACTTTTATGAGCAAGATCAATACTTAATATAGGAAGGTCTACGTCAGCTTTAGCAACTAACGGAACATTTAAGTCTCTAAAAAACTTCATTAGTTTCTGTTTGAATGCCTCCAATAACATGATTGCTGAAATCTTTGATGAAAACTCTTTCATGCAGGTACCTAACTCAAAGTAAGCAAGATGTTAGGATGATAGATGCAGTAGACCACATTCCAGCCTTTTTTTCCCCCTTTCGACAAGAACTGCTTAGCATTTGCATCATCTAAGAATTAGGAACTGTGAGGCCCACTGACCAGCATCAGCAGTAACCACTGACCTTGCCAACACTGTAGCTCAATTTCTGAAGCAATCTGCCCATGGAACATCTCAGTCAGCTCTGCAGCAAATGTCAGTCTCCACCTCTGCATTGAAAATAGACTGTAAGGAAAAGGATTCATTGCACTCAACTTTATATCTGAACTGGGCACTGTAGTACCTAAAATGGTATGCATTTTTCTCACTTAATAAAATTTTAAAAAACAACAAGAAAAACTTAATCACTGGACCACAAGTCAAATTTTATTTCATATATACCAGATTTCTTAAAGCAGTAAGCTTTGTCATCAAGCTGTAATCTTTAGTTTTTGTGGTAATAAAACTAAGTCTGAGCCCTCCTGTGAAATGGGTCTGACAGTTCTGCAGGGTAGAGACTTGAACCTTAGCAGAAGGTAGAGGAAAATGCTGTGGTATGAGATTTGCATTGGGTTATTGGGCTGGATTGAATTCCAGTACAAGATGAATAACACAGTTTATTTTCTTTTTGTAGAAATTACAGACCAAAAGATTACTACTACCCTTGAGTGAACAGAACCAAAATGTATGAGACAAGACATAACCCAAGAGAAAAAATACATTTCAGGAGCGTGCCTTCCTGCTACAGAGGGATGAAATATTGGTATGGTATAGCTGGTATTGCATTTCCTGCTGCTCAGAGAAACATTATGCTTTGGGGATTTTTCAAAGACAAAGAGCAAGAACATGTAAATAAAACATAACCTATTGACCTTTGTACGGGATTTTTTTCCTTGGCAGGTCCTGTCTTTCGCTTTAACAAAATGACAGGCCATCACAAAAGAAATTTGTTTTTCAGTGTTTCATTTGTTCCTTCTTTCATATCCGATATGTCATTTTAAATGGTGGAAAACTTGTTGTTATTGATCTCAAAGGGTTTTTTCAGAAGTGGAGAGGTTTGTCACAAAACAGACTAGAAGGACCTGTGCAGCAGTAGTGCTTGCTGAGCTCTGCTCTTCTTGTGTAAAGAGAGGATAGTGAGAAAATGGATATGGGTGAGCTATCCATGTTGTGAAGACGTAAGGAAGCTGTCTTCTGCAAGTTCCTATGATACTGAAATGCTTTCCTGGCCATCAGCCTTTCCTCTACCTGCTAAAAAATTGAAGAAATCCCTCTCTGTTCTTCCCTCTCATCCTGGCTGCTGCCAGAGTGGTGGCATGGGCTTCTTGCTAGTGTGTGCCTCCTTGGCAGGCAGCGTCGTGTGTGTGCTGCTCCCAGGGGGGACGGCTCGCTCTGTCTGCATGCGCAATGCTCAGCACCTCCCAGGCAGCAGCAAAAGGGAAATGACATGATCCTGCTCAGTTCCAGGGCTGACCGGAGGGGCTGCACTAGCAGCAGCAAAAGCTGCCACACGCAAACAGCCGCAGAGGCTGGGGAGGTTTTTGTCTGAGGTCTTAGGAAGAGTTTTCTTCCCACTTATTTCACATTCAGACAATTATCCTTCACAACTGGATGGGGCTGAGAAGTATGTTTTGCAATGAAATCCTGACCTTTGCTGGTGGTGACATTTGCCAAGGAGATCGTGCCTTTTTCTTATGTCTGAGTATTTTTCAAGCCCTGATTAGTGTACTATAATATTGTCCGTAGTTTGTAGGAGAGAGATATAAAGGAAAGGAAGGGGGAAGCAAGTACAGTTTTAAACATGCACACAAATTTGAACACTAATGCTGCATCTATAGCTGAACTTAGGAAAAAAATTGAAGAGGGTCTCTGAAAGCATTAAGATATTTCCCCTCCTGTCACACACATTTTACTTTGCTTTATCACAGCAGCATCTTGCTTACAAATAGGCAGTAGCACATTCTCACGCGGTAACTCTGTTGATCAGAGATAGGTATTATACATTCTTCTCATCACGTATCTATTGACTAATGGAGATGCACTTTGTTGTAGAACTTTATTAAAGGTTTACTTTTCAAATAAAACTATTATTCATCAGACATCCAAATTGACAGGAAGGTATCGAGTGAATAAAGACATACTTGTGAAAATATCATTTCTTCAGATGATGTAAACAGATGTAAATCCATCAAAGCCGAAGGTTCTAAGCTGATATTCCCCAATGTACATCTCAATTTTACAGTTCTAGAAATTTAGTTAAATCTTGACCATTGCCAACTTATTTTTCTTTGTGCTTACCCACCCACAGTCTTTATAATCATATTACTATGTATGCTCTAATGTTGTAATGACAGAAATAAAGTTCATATTTATCCTGTTGATTAGAAGCACCACACTTAAATTTGACTCCTTTTCATGCCTGCTATCTTACTTTTCCTCTTGTCCTCTCTGTTCATACATTCTTGGCCAGCTGCAATAGTCCTGCCTTTGTCTTGGCCTCAGACTGTGCTGCTAAATTTCTCTGTGGCTATGATTGGTGATAGACCCTGTGGTGTTCATACAGTTTTGTAGAACAAAACAAAAAAAACCAAAAAAAAGATGTATTTGTCAGTTGAAGTATTAAGCACTTTTTCCCAATCATATCCATTTTAAAATCTCTCCAGTGAGAATTTAATTTCCATAATTTTTATTCATTGTTATATCCAGGTACAATTGTGCAAGTAAGTTTTGGCCAAAAGGTAGCAGCACTAGTGAAAGAGATCAGTTACTATTGTTTAGTTATATTTATGGATAAACAGAATCTAACTCTGACAATATTTGAGCTCCACCAGTTTTTTGGATGCATTTATTTTAGGCTTCAGCAAAAGAGAAGGTTTTAGATTTCCCCAGCTGTAGGTCATGGACAGACGGCTGACATCGGCCCGTTTGATCATCAATGCTTTCAGCACGCTTCCCGTTAAAGGCTGAGCTCCTGGCCCATCCTTGGAAATATGATACATTTGTTTTCCTGCTTATTTGGGATAATGCCCAGAGCGTCATGATGAGCAACTGGCCCTTGGTTCTGATAAAGCTTGTGCAAAAACTAATTGCTTTGATACTGTTTTCTCTTGTACCTAAGACATGTTTGGAAACCATGGAAAAAATAAAAATGTTATTGATATGAATGCATTTCATATCATTGCTAAAGTCTGTTTGAGGCAATGTCCTGACTATCTAACTTCCAGCTATTCAAAATCTCAGCTCCTATTCAATCATACTGCTAAAAGTCACAGTTTGATAATCTTTGTCTTAAGGTATTCTCATCTTCTGCCCTTGCAACTGTTAGTGGGATTGAACCCATGCATCCAAGCCAAGTATTTTCCCTGACCCAGCTGTGTTGCTGCAGCTTCAGTGGTGGCACTGTGATGGTAATAAGGGATCAACAACTAAGATAGTATGCTGCTGAATTAAGGGTGTATGGAAACATAACTTCAGTTCCCCAGATAACCAGTGAAGAGGAGGAGGAAGCTTTGAATGTCACCACAATGGGTGCTTCCATTTATTCAGAAGTTGAATTATGTCCCTTGGGCAAAGAGTCCTTTTCTTTGGGAACATAAAGGTACTGTGTCTCAGCCTTGACTATATGTACGTACTGTGGATGTTTCCTTGAGAAGGACAGCTTTCCTGGGTTCTTAAAATTTCTGTGCAGGTGGATGGATCCTAATTTTTTTCTTTCTGTTATTAAAGCACTGTCTTCTCTAAGGTCTCTCAAACTGTCTGAAAAGAATCTGAGCTGAATGAAAGCAGCTACTGAGTAAAGCTGGAAAGTCTGAGCAAAGCTCATCTGTGGAGTGAAGCAAAGATCCCTACAATTAGTGTCCTGAGTTGTGAAAGTGCTGGAAAAACTTAGAAGTCTGATTTGTTCCTTTACTTCTGAAACATCAAAGATTGGTGGTGGCCACATATCCCTGAGGCTTTCTATAGCAATGAAATTGTGCCTTTTGTTCCTGGAGGCAAACAGTTCTTTCTTTCATCACATAGCATCATTGCAGTTATTCAAACAGGGTATTTTGGGAAATGTTAATGTTCTAGCATGGGTTATCTCTCCATGTGCTGTAAGAAAACATAGCAGTTAGTATAGGCCTTATTCTTCATCTTTGTGGTCAAGACCTGCTTCGCTTTAGAGTGCAGAGATCTAACTCCATTATCATTGACTTTGTAATTCCTTAACTTTTGTGTCTTGCCTTCTCATTCAAATTGATTACCATTCTTCTCCTTATGTCCAGCATTTTGGTTTTTGAATGTTTCTCCTAACACAAGATTACTGACACATTTTTGTTTACAACCTTCCTTGAAAAAAAAATCATATGATCAAAATATCTGTACATGCTTTTCCTTATCATAGATGAGTTCCAGCTAGTAAAACATAAATATGATGAAAGTTGAAAGAATATGCAAATATTAATTCTTGTATTTGATACTTAGATACTGTGTGTGAAAACAAAGGTATGAATATGCATATAGGAGATAATTTACAATACATTACTTTGTCTATCACAGCTCTTTATGTAGAAGCACTTCCGTGATTTCCTGTTTTGCTGTTTCTGGATGCTAATAAAATAAATGAGGTGAATAATGTAGTAAAACAAGATGAATATTCAAGTAAAAGAAGTAAAAATCCTTTTTCTCATAGAGACATGTATTTATTTTTCTCATTGCTCTTCCATAATAAAAGGCGTAAAATGTATTACTTCAGGCACTGAAAGTACATATCCCACAATGACAGAAAAAACATTGCAAGGAAAAAAATCCTTTCTTTTTTGAAAGGAACAGATAAGGACTGAAGAGAATCTTTTCCCCATTTATGTTGCCTGCTTTTGCCCTCCTACAGTCAGTGGGATGAAGCAAAAGTGAGTTATGTAAAGCTCCTAGTAGTTAAGTTGTCTTGAACTAGTACATCAAAGGATAAAATGACCACAAACTATCATGCATCCTGCTCTACTTTCATTATATTTGTAATGCAGAGTAAGAATGCTTTTAAATTAAAACAGGTTTGTTTGAATACATTTAATCAGAGTGCACACAGTATGTTATTGTTCGTTTTCAGAACTTTCATGTCTAACTCTGTAGTCATTTAATTTTTTTTCCTTAGGTTTTTTTTTTTCCTTTAAAGCTCTGCTGTCCAAAATAATTTCCAGATTTTTGTGATGTATTTATGAAGAATGGCCACTAGAGTGCTGCAGGTATCTACTGAAGCTGCAGTTGTGTATATTTACCATCATTACTTCAGTTTCAGATGTATTTTTAATATACATATATATATATCATATATATGTTTTTTAAAAAGCTGATTTTGATGCTAACTATATACCTAAAATCCTTTAGCATGGCTATGTGTATTAGCAAGCTCAGATCTGATATTTTTGCATCTATAGAAAAGAAGGGTATGACTGCTTACTAGGTAGTCTACAATTGGATAATTTTTTAGAGGACAAATAGTTACATTAAATGTCATTGTCTTTTAAAAGACTGCCAGCTGTCTATTATTCATGTAACTATAGTAGGTGTGCTTGAATATCTATTTAGTTATCCTCAGGTCTAGTGTCCGTTTCTGAATTAATATCAACAGAAGATGCAGACAAAACTTGTTTCTGAAACTTAGTTTGAGTTCTAATATGAAAATCATCATAGAGATCTCAGTCCTTACTCCAAGTTTTAGACAAGTCTATCAGGCAGAACCTGTCCAACAAGGAGTCACAGTTTTCTGTGCCAAAGGGGTATACTCACATTCCCTGAGGTAAGCCCTGAATGCAGGAAGAACTACTCACCCCTGACTTAGCACCATACTTGTCCCTGTGATTAGTTAAGTGCCAGTGATGAGTCCCTTCTACGACTGCAGCTATAAGAGTAGTAGCCTGACTGGGAGAGACGACATGAGACCCTCTGCTAGAGCCTATTAAGTGCTGAGAAGAACCAAGTGCCGTCTCATGTTTCTGTGGTTTCAGGTTGACCTTGGCCCCGCCTAGTACAGCAAATCCTCTTGGTCAGACTCAAGTCACAAGTCAGAGGATGGGACTGAAATAAAAAGCAAACAAACAAAGAAACAAACACACAAAACAAAAATGAAAACCTGACAAAAGAAGTTTGAGATGCTAAAGTTCTGACTGTCTGGTTTAACTCAGTCTAAAAGAGCTGTAAAAATATCACTTTAAAGCTACATGAAGACAAGGCCAAAATGTTACTCAAGGGTTAGGAGAGGAAAGAATAAAGCCGTGAAGTCTTGTCAGAAAGAAGCTGATACTGGGGTGAAGATGAAAACTGAACACTTTTAGCCTGCTCTGAGGAGTCTGCCGGGACACAGCACAAGAAAGGGGGAGACTGCTGGGACAAATAGATTAAGAAATGCAATAACAGTTAAAGAATTGGACAAGCTGGCATTCCAAAGAACTGCTACAAGAGAAAGCTTTAAAAAATCCTTGTAAGACCCTGAAAGATGAAGACTGAGCTCACTGTAACTATGACGACCAGCAAAATGGACAGAGGAAAAGAACAGGCAAAGAAAACCGAAACCAGAATGATGTGATACACACATATGCTCTTTCTGATCACTCAGGGGAAAAGTAGAGTGGAAGGGAAAAAAAGCATTTCAATGATAAGCAGAGAAGGACAGGGTTTCTTTCGCCTTCCTCCTTTAGCTCGTATTAAATTCCTTTCCATTTCACCCCCTCCATCCTAAATTGGCGGTGTCAAACTCCATTCTAAAGTTAATGAAGGATGTGGTTTAAAAGTGTTTGATGTTTAGTATATCTTTTAAATGTCATTATGTACCAGAATTTCTAATCATATTGCTAAGTCTTTTATCAACTTTGCGATCTTCTTTTTCACTTTTATAATGATCTTGCATGGAAAAACTCAATGACCAAGTATGGAAATTTCTGAAAATACACAGATCTCAAGCTATCTCAAACACATGGATTAATAAGGATTTACCTAATCACCAGTGTGTAATTAATCCATGGAAACCTATGAGAACAGGTTGGCTCAGAAAGTATAACCAGTATGCCAAATTCTTCTTTCATTCAGGTGCATGCCAGCTCATTGACTGATCCAATGATGGATTTTAAGCCGTTTCATATTTTAATGCAGAACATGATCATCAATGATTGTGATGAGGGAGGGAGAGTGAAAAAGAAATGCTGCATGTCCTGAGGAATCTACAGGGGGAATCTACAACCCTAATATTGGCTTAGAGACAGGGAGCTCTTTGTGGCCACATGAACAGCTGTGAAGTCAAAGACGCATTTCAAAAAAATACCAGAAGAGATGGTTTGTTCAGAATAAAAATGTTATTTTTTCCTTTTAATCTATGGCTTGCTGAAAGTCCAGGCTCTCAGTAAACTCCTCTCTAATTCCTCCAAGTGGCTTAAATTATCTGACATTTTACACAGAGCTGAATTTCACTCCAGGTACAGTAGTGGGCAATATCTGAAGGAGCTCTAAGCAAACTGTATTGCTGTACTCAAGAGACTATTTTGTGGAGGGGAGGAGGGAGCAAGAACAAGAATCAGAGAAATTCGTGGTGATATGCAACTAAGTGCAGACAACCCTTTAGGGCCAAAGTTGTATTTGTTAGCACTCATATTCAGTTGGCATCTGAATGTGGATAATTCTCAAAATTGGTTCTATTCTAAACATCTCCCTGCATGCCAGGATTTTAATTGACATGTTTCTTCAGCAGGATGTTTAGTCAGGGATGAGCATAGATAAAACAGATTTTCCTCTTTTCCCCCTATTGCCTCTGTTATCTTCTTTTTTGTTCTCAGTAGATCCCCTGGGTCTGTAATATGGGGATCACTACTAAAAGAAATCTCTGGATTTCTGGATGTTTGTTTCACTGAACAAATCTGCAATGTTTAGCCACTAAGCATAATCTTTAGAAATCTCAAGTCTCTCTGATTTGCCAAAAGCCCAACAATTGTTTTTCATATCTATTTAGAACAGTGACACAAAGACTATTGTTACTTCTCCTCCTACAGTGTATTGCTTCACTCATTCTTTCTGCTTTGTAATGTAAAACATAATAGACTTTTTCATTTTCAGGGTCTTCCATCCTATCTATCATCTCACATTTACCATGAGGATGTCAGTCCTGTCCCTGAGTCTCTCAACCACCTCATTCTTTAAATAATTTTCTTTCAAAATATCTTCCTTCCTCCTTCCCCAGCATTTCAAATGAACTCCCTGACAATGCCTACAATAAAACCTGTCTGATCTCTCCTTTAAACGTCCCTTAAGCTTCTCTTTTTAGCATAATGCCCCTGGGATTTTCACAGCGGCTAGATACCACTACCACTATGTCAAGTTCTGAAGTTTCTTAATCTCTTCAGATTTTCATTCCCTGCCTCTGTACACTATTTCTTATGTTCAAATTTATAATTCCTGATCTGTGGAGCAAGGATCATCTTTTTGTTCAGTGTTTGCACTAGGTATAGAATGATGCAGTCCTGGATGCAATACTGATCTGTGAGTAGTAAAACAAAAAAACAAACCACAGTAGAAAGAATATCTTTGAACAAATAGCTGGATATGATCTCTGGCAAAACAACCATCATTTTCTGAGACTCAAAATGCATAATAATTTGTCAAGTTACAACTGGTTACTCTCAGACTGGGAAATGTGTCATCATGTCCCTAATTCATTTATTTTAGCTTGTATGAGTGCCCACACCTGTTGAACAGCCATTCCAGAATGCCCAACTAAAGAACTCCTTCAATAAAAGTAAAGTCTGCAAGAAAGTCATATTTTTAAAATGTTTGTGTTACTAGATTTCTGAGTTGTGTGCTCTAGAAATTGTGTCAGTTCATTACTACAATAACATCAATTGTCATGTGGTTTTTTAGAAGCTCCAGAGAAAACACAGGCCCTATAGCACAGTCAATTAAATCTCTATTTGTGACACAGTAATTGCAGAGAAGACCTGTTGGGGCTGTTGATGACCACATAGTAAGGGAAAGACTTCAGTCCTCAGTAGCATTTGCTGGATCAGAATAAGTTGTTTTTCTGAGAAGTAGAAATAAAAGGAGGCATATTGTATTTTTGTTGCACAGATGCCCTCACATAGTACGAAATGTGAAATTTGAAGGATGAAAAATATGTAAATAAGACATCAAATCACTAATCAGGACATACTGAACAAAACCTAAGGACAGATATTAAAGGAAACACTAAATGGGAAGTCAGCTAGAAGAATTCAGTAACCATTGAACATTTACAGATGGTAATAAAAGTGATGACAAATCTTTTTAAAAAGTATTTTGTTCAAAAAGGATGAAAACAGATTAAAGTATATTTGTATCACAAATATATTCCAAAAAAGAGAAGCAAAATCATGTTGTAGAATTTCATCTGAATGTGCAAATTATTTTACAATTACTCTAATCTATTCTTGCAACCAAAACTATGAAAACAACTCATTAATTTGTTCTACATTGTGTAGCATTTTATTAATGAGGATTTAGTTTTAGTCCCATGTCATTAAAAGCAGAGCCAAGTTTTTACAGAAGAGATGTTTGATCCTGCAAATGCTTTCTTCATGCATAGGCTCACTGAATTACAGCGAAATGTTCAGGACCAGACTAAAACACAGGTTTTTTAAACTGTAGACAAACCTAATAAAAACAAAACCCTAATTAAAAGATAGCTAAGCACCAAACTTCGTTTTGTGGTAATAGCAATTAACACAGAAATACAGTTGAAATCATCCTCCCAATATAGGTCTAATTTTAGCAGCTTGTACTTTTAAAACTTAGTTAAAATGCTTCTTGCTAATGCCTCATGATATTTTAGAGTTGTGTTTTCCTGTGAAGCTTGGTAAAAAGCAATAGAGGAATTTATTTTACAGTCATAACGTTGAATTTAAATAAAATATGGTTTTGAATACACAATTGTACCCTACCCAATGAAATATTTGTTGTCTCAATTACAAATTTAAGCCTGAGGATTTACAGTGATGAGACTGCAAATGAGGCTCCAAGTCACTAAATTAGAATCAACACCTTTTTTTATTTAAAAAATAAGCACAATGAAGTTTGAGTAAATAGGATATATTCATAATTAATTTCCACAATAACGGTAACAGCTACAAAAAGCTAAGAAACTGCTTACATATAAACCCCAGTTTGGGCAACACTTCTTGGAAAAGAGGAGAGCCAGGACTTAGTTCAACTTAGCATTTAATCATGTATGTAACATTTACTGTTAACCTCATGCCGAAATGCTTTGTGGTTTTGGAATCTAAATGGAAAAAAAAAGCAACAAATAAATAAATAGCTGGAATATTTTACTTTGACATTTCTCTTTTCTATTTAGAAATATGTTAAGCAGCCCTTTATTCCAGAGTAGAACATTTCTGACAAAGTCCATCAAACTAAGCAAACTGAAAGAAGAAGTTTTAACTTTTTTTTTTTTTCATTCTGGACATCTGAGAGCTTCTCTAGTGTCACCAGACAATTCTTTTTCATCAGCTTGTTTGGCTATGTGACTCTCCTCCCATGGCAGTGATTCCAGCAAAGTCAGGAAAGCAGCTTGATGCTACTGCTGCCTGCTAAGTGGATCCAGCCAGGGGGATGCCTTGGGAAGCAAGAAGGGTGGCAAAGAGTCAGAAGGGAGAGCATTTGCCGATGCCAGCAGAGGTATCTCAAAGCCTCTAAATTGCAGTGAGAAGTACACACCACAGGGAGTGAGAAGATATGTGTGCTGTCCCTGAGCCTACACCAGAGCAGGGATGATTATGGCTCTTAACCTCATAATCACATTGCCACACACTTCACTAATGCCCAAATGCAGCAAAGGGTGGCCAAATATGCTCAGAGAAAACACCATTGAGGAGATAAAAACAAGTCTGAATCAGCTGCCAGGCCCAGAGAAATTGTTCTCTTGAGTCTATTAGACGAAAAATATTTAGTTGTTTGAAAGGCCGTTACTGACTTGGGAATAATTAATTAACTTAATTGCATGGTGCTGCCTTCCTGAATTTTTGCCAAAATAAATATTGATTTATAGAGTTTTAAATGCCTAAAAATGTCTATTCTGTTTCATATCTTAGACTTTATTGTTAGCTTAGTTCTAAGTTTGAGTACTGTTTAAACACCTTAATTACAGGCAATAACAAGCAGTGGAGAAATGTACACACCTGAAAAGTAACACGCCTATGCCTCTTGCACCCTTACTGCAATAGTGTTTCCCTTCAGTCTATGACAAGGATGTGAAACTGTATTTGATCACTCAAATGTACAATAGTTCTGTTCTCACATAGATAAAATTAAATATATTTTCAAATCTTTCCATGTTTAAAATCCTAATTAAAAATGAAATCAGTAAAGAACAAGAAAGAAGATAGGAAGTAGTTTAAGTCTAAAACTGAAGATGAAAACTATTGAATAATTGACTACCAAACCAAGGAAGAGAACTGTTGTAGAAATTTTTATTGGCTATTTATAATACAATGCACTGCAGAGGTCCCAACCATATTATCAACGGCACTCGGAGAAGTGATTTTGAGAAATACAGAAGAAGCAGTTCTTGTCTCTAGCAGTGCAAGTAGAGGAGACAGATGAGAGGGGAAATATTATTATCAACTTTATTTAAAAGCTGAAGAACAGAGGCACAGCCAATAGCTTGCCTGGGTACAGGCAGAACATTTTTTAACGGAGCACTGATACTGATTTCCAGTCATGGCATAGCTCTTTGCCTTTTGATTTATTCCTCGTGACCTCAAATTATAAATTTAGCAATGCATCCTGGCCTGGAGAGCTCACTGTGTAAAAGAAACTAAACACCCAGAAAATGAAACTCACCTGAAGACTTTGGCAGTATAAAATCGTAGCCTGCGTGGGGGTTCTGTTGATTGACACCTCTAATCACTGCAGATTTTAACTGATTATTTGCTGGATAGAAAGCATCAAGCAGAAATGGGACTTTAGAGGTGATCTGAGTGGAAAAGGACATCAAGGGAGTTTTTGATGTGTACCACATTTGCTTATATATGTATGACAACGCTTAGAAAGAAATGTATGGAATGAATTACAAGATTTTGTATCCCGGACCTGGAAGCAGAACATCTACTACCAGCAGAATCCTGGGGGTGATAAAACATTGATTTGCAGAGCAAAAAAGCAAAGCTTTTTTGAAACTGAGTTATTAGAATAGATCCTCTGTCTAAGAAATTCACATCAGTTATGTTTCTTTTGCTCACACGTATTATCTCTGGCAATTATTCTGATTAAGAATATGAAGGTATGTTGCTATCATCATGCATCAGTTTTGTGGTAAGGTGATTTTTTTTTCCCTTTTAAGTTCTTAGAAATTCTATGATGTTTCCCTTGAATTTTCTCTCTTCTTTGTGAGCACTGCTGTTCTGTAGGGTATGGACTCAGAGGTCTTGAATAGTACCTTACAGTTCTAATTCTCGCATAAAATCCACAAAATGAATCACTGAATGTTGTTCAAAGAGCTCAACTCAGAAGTGCACTCTGTTTTTCAGGAAGCGTAGCAATGTATGAAGCCAATCTTTAAAAACTTAGAATTGATAAAGAACCAAAACTATTTTGAAGAAATAGCACCTTCTCACAATGTAATCCAGAGTATTGGTAGTGCTGGCTTGTGACAATGTTAAGACTGACCCATTGAACTCAACCCTGCTTGTATTTTCGTGTGTTCTATGACACAGCTGAATTCAGTAAAGTTAGTAGTATTGATTGTGTAAGTCGATGTTAGGTGCCCAGTGAACATTTTTCTGTAAGAGTGAATTTAGTTCTTGGCTTTCTGATAGCCATAAATATGGTAGCATTTTGACATGACAGTGCTCCATCTTCACAATTTAACAGTATAATGCAGAGTTTTAAAATGCTCTCATAGCATCAACTGTCAGGAAACTTGCCTATGGAAATATCTTTGCAAAAAGGCATGGAAATGTGGATGGTGAATGGAAATTATGTTGGTCCAATGTCTAAATTATGAATCTAGTAGACTATAAAGATAGCTTAAAGGTATTTTAACTCCCTCAATCATTTTGGTGCCAAACAAAGGGGTGGCAGATCTGAGAAGCAGCTTGCACAGACATAGATTACAATAATATTGGAAAAATTCAAAATTGTGTGTTAGAGTTTTTCACCAGAGATAACAAGCTTCAAGTACTTTCGATGTCTTAAACAGTTTTATTTTCTGAAATGTTTCCTCCGTCTGTTGACTTCAGTGGTGTCTGAGGAGCCATTTTTTTTGAGGACCACTGGTCTTGACAACTAGCATTGAAAATGTTTGTTTAGGTTGATGTAGAGGTATAATATCTACATAAAGTTATTTTTAAAAGTGACTTAAGAATTCAAAAATAAGTTACCTTTTCAGGAGCTGCTAAATCTGTTGGGTTTTTGTTGTTGGTTTGGCGTTTTTGCTAAACACAACAATTTGTCTTGCTATAGTCCTTTCCTCAGACTTTTGGTAAAAAAAAATAGATGTCCAATGGAGGGTTCTGTATTTTATGAATAGCTGGTTAATTTCTATTCCGTAGCCTACAACTACAGGATTGAAGGATTCCTTGAAACTACCAGGAAAGTAGTAGAAAGGGCAGAAAAGCCACATCAGAATGAATGAAGATCTGTCTACTTCAAGTATTCAACAACTCGGGCACTAGGGAAGTCTTTTCCACTATCGTAGCTACTGCAGCCGTTATCTGCATGGCAGAGACTGGTGTTGGTAGTACCAAGGGTAATCTGAGGGACAGGGAAGAGCTGAACTCTGCTGAAAAGATGCTCTAACCTAGGCTACAAAACCCTATTGAGGAGCACAGTGTATTAATTTAGGTAAAGCATCTACAATATGTGCTAACACACTCCATGTCAGAACAGTTATCCTCACCGGACAATGCCTTGTGATGTATAGGTACAAAGGGATTTGCTTGCCAGCTGAAAATTAGAGGATGAAAACAGCCATGTTTCCTAGGCACTGAGCTGATGGCCTGCCATTTACACCATCTGTCATTTTCCTTGCAGAACAAGAGGTAAAGAACATAACTTTCAGCGCACTTGCCATCTCTTGCTTTCATTTCACAGTTCAATCTGGTTTTGCGATGCTCATTGGGGTTGTCATGATTTAAACTCAGCTGGCAACTAAGCACAATGCAGCTGCTCAAACCCTTCCCTCTCCCTCCGAGAGGGGAATAAGAAAAATGGAAAAAGTAGAATCACATGGGTTAAGACAAGAGTTTACTCGAACAACACAAAGAAAGAGAAAACAACACACTTCTTACCACCACCACCGCATTGCTCCACCATGCCAAGTTGAGCTGCACTGAACTGCACCGCTGTTTGAAACTTACTCTGCCTCCAACTTGCCCTATATAGACAAAAAATATATATATTTAAAAAATATATATATAATAATGATATATATACAGGACATGACAACAGTACAGTATGGAATATCCCTTTGGCCGTTTCGGTCTGGCTATCCTGGCTGTGGAAATTAACCCTATCCAAGCTGAACCCAGGACAGTGGTTTACATGATGTGTGAATCTTAAGCTGGTGTTCTAGATGAAATATCATTTACACTTCCTGGTCTTGCTTATGCTGCACCATGCCAAAGTATCTCAGAGTTTACCATTGTATTTTGTCTTCCATGTCATGACCATTCTCAAAATGCATGATTGACATTATCTGTGTTGCTATTGAGCATAGAGAAATAAAAATATGAAGTAGTTTAATGGAACGGCCTTTGAGCATTACAAATTTTGCTAACCCTGAAAAGCACATAAGAAAAAATTTATCTCATTGGTACATTCAAACTTGTATACTTTGTTTGTAGCTCAAACCTCTGTACTTGTTTACAGTAGCTCCTGTATGATGCTAGCTAATTGGTATTACCAGCAGGGCATGTAACAATTATTTATGGTTTCTGTCTGTTGATTTCAATAAAAATAGGAGTTGTTCTTGCTGAGGTTTTACTGCTTGGTTGTCAAAACATAACAAAATATTATTAAAAAAGTCAAGGTTAATTATGCATCCTTTTGAACCAAGCATTTACAGCAGTCAAATTTAACTTCCAGATTCAGCCCAAGAGTGCATTATTAAAGTAATAAATTTTCCTGTAAAACTCTAAAGCTCCATTAGTTTTGATGGTTTTTTTTAAATTAACTGGCACCAGCCTAAGAAATTACTGATTCCAAAGGTGTAAAAACAAAAAAAAAAACTCCGGACTTTCATTCCACCACCCCACTTTTCAAAAAGTAGATTAAAATTGTTAAAAGAAAAAAACCTTATGGATGCATTCCATTACACAGTATGGATTCAGACGCATCCCAATCTGGAGCAAAAACATAGGAACTCTCTTTGCATTTCTGTCAAAACCATTTGGAGGACACTGTAAATTTCAGTGTACCAGGAAAAAGTCCACAAGATACAGAGAATTCATAGGAAAAAAAAAAAAAGAAAATAATAAGACATTATTTAATGAAACAGTATTTTAAAAACAGACTTATACATCAAAGCAGTAGTTCTTCTTTCCTTACTTTCTTCTCTGGATAATGACTGTCAAGGTCAGCTACAAAAATTATTTCTGGAGAAAGACTAACTGGTTCTCTGCACATCACAGGTCTATAGTAGTGTTTTGTAGAATGAGTGATTGTAAGATCAAGGCATTTGAGAAAAATAAGGCAAGAGCCAAACTGTCAGTGTAAAAGTATCCATAAAATAAGGTTTTTTAGATCTTTATTTATTGTGTAAATGTTTTGATATTTATCTCCCTATTCTATTGTTTTACCTAAACCTCTTTAGGGCAGCAACTGTCTTTCATACTGACAATTTTCTGATCTTTTTGTCTCTAATACTTTATTAGCAGCAGCCCACAAGCAACATCCTGTAGCCTGCAAAGAGTACAATTACACATACAGCTATTTGTTTGTATTTATGAATATTTCATCTTTTCTACATATTGGCTTCAGGTTGGTCAGACCAAGCCCTCTACCCTTTGTCTTTCTCATAACCGTGACAGAAGTATCTATGTAACATGATATAGTTTTCATGTTTTCCATTTGCTGCCACACCTATTTCCATGTTTGTACAATTTTCGTCAGTAACTTGTTCTAGAGGAAGAATAAGCCTGCTTTTGCAGACTAGATACTATATATTGATGTCATCAGACTGTTACATCTCTACAATCTCTAGCCTGTTACAGAAGATATCACTGTTATTCATTCTTTCACAGTGAATCAGAAAGGTGTTGTGAACTAATTCATCATTCAAGTGACTAGCAGGAATGTGTTGAAGGTCCAGATACACAGGGTTTGGACATAACATTTTATGCTGAACTCCTCTTATATTTCTCAAATATTTACTAGACTTGAGAAAACAGGAAATTAGAATATTGAGAAAATGTTGCTAAAAATAGACTTCCACTTGCTTGCTTTTACCCCCTTATGTGACTAAGAGTAGCCCAAATACTTAAGTGTGAAGAATGCAACCCTGTCAGTGGGAGTTTTGTTACTGACTTCAGTTGAAAATGGAATTTGCTTGTGGTTGTGTCTCAAAGTGACAGTGTAGGAAAATAGCGTGGCATGTGCTATTTATCTTAGAGGAATTAGAATGTCACCCTCTTGCCACAGATCCACCAAAAATAGGTAGCATCACAGGTGTCTCTCCTGTATGTCAATTCATTGATGCAAAACAACAGATACCTGGCATATCTATTACCCTACTTATAAAAAATTATAGATATGTATTCTAATTTTGGACTTCTATTACTGAATAGTAGCATAAAAAATTAATTCAGTCAAGTCTTATATTTATTTCTAAACAAAGTTTCCAAAACCAAAATTCTTTATAGACATTAAGCTTTCTACTAAAAATAAGACTTTTTTTATTACTATTATTATTTATTATTGAAAGAACATCTTTTCTTTCCTTTTCACAACCAATGTCAAGTGTTTCATGTGATGAGGTTTCCTATATTATGCAAAAAGCTTGGGACAAGATGATAAGTCTTTGATTCATAAACTAATTCAAAGCAGGCAGCTCACTGTGTGAAGTTAATCTTGCAAGGAATACATTAATCCTGATTCTGTGACCCAGCTGAGAGTATAAAACGACTACTATCTATATTCCTACTTGAATTGTAGGAGTATATTCATATTGATTTGTAACAGTTAAAACCATGGTAACACATCAGTGTTCACTCTATTGTATCAAAACATTACTTTTAGAAATAATCTTTTGAAAAAACTAGAAGGCATTCAGTTTAATGCATCAGAATGTAATGTTCTGTAAATGCAAATTTAATGTAAAAAGTAAGTGACCAGTACTTGAGAGTATCATATAAATTTTCTATTTAGCAATATTATGAAAATGTCCCTCCAGGTTCTGAGTTTTACTACTAATTACAAGAAAACATCACTTGCATTTCTTTAGCATACATTACGTATGTTTGAAAGATTACTGTTTCAAGCCTACAAATGCCAGCAGGGGGATGTATTCAGTATAAGATACTATTTATGCAGGGATTTGAGGGACATAAGTAAAGCAGCTGAAGTGGACTCATTTTATGCAAAGTAAAACTATAAGGATGAGGAGTCAGGATTAAATAAAGAAAAAGAGCAAGTGAATAAACTAACTGGGAAATAAGCAGTGGCCAGAATGATAACTACACAAAACAAGTTTTTCCACCATTCAGTGCTTTACTTTGGAGGATATTATTTTAGTGTCTCCCATTGGTAACCATGAAATAATATTGGCAAATACTACAGAAAGTAAAATTTATAATGGTATATTTAACAATATAAATTAACAGTTTAATTTAATCTCCTATTAGTAAATTCACTGCACCATGGATGTCATTGTTTCATACACAGGATTAAACACTAGAGACACTTAATTTTAGATGGATCCCAGCCAAGAAAATAGTTAATAATTATGTATTCATTTATACCTTCTACAACATTGGGATCTTTAGGTTAGAAACAATTTATCTTCTGTAGAACCTGCCACTCATATGTCAAAGCAGACATAAAACTAAATCCACTTTAGAACATAACCACCATTTATGCACCTGGGGTAAAATCCAAAACAATATTTCAATGTCCCTAATGCATATATTTCTCATGAAATTTATTCAGACATTTAAACCCCTGTTCCATGTATGCCAAGGGCATAAGTTTTTCTTCCTATCTGCCTTCCAAGGCCAACCGAGATTCATAAACTCTGGGTCTTGGCGCCTCTAAGGAATTTGATAGGCATGTTCTGAGTATAATTAAGAAATGGCTTTTAGTTTTACACACAGTACAACTTCAGTGAAAATTCAATCAGTAATGCCTAAGGTTTGGCATAGTAATCTAGCCATTGAAACATCCTTGCTTAGAAAATTTAGTTCTAGAACTGTTCCAATGTGAGTCTGCAGTTCCTGTTTTCTATGGTGTGTCCCAATAGCCACACTATTTGTTGACTGCTAATTCTATGAAATACAACTCTTTCAAAACTCCACAGAATCAACAACGTGACCCATTGGGATAGAAGGCCATCAGCAGCTTGTCTTTCTTGCCTAATCTCTTAAATTCTCGGTCTGGAGACCCTCTTCTGGGATGAGAGTGTAAGATCACAATTTTAAGGTTAAGGTTGAGGACATTTTTATTTCCCAAGTTCTGCTTGATGTTTTCTCAATTTCCCTGGGAAAGTGGCTTAATTTCCCAGCTCAGAATTCAAATTCCATTTCTGAATCTGGATGCTGGTCTGCTAGACATTTCGATGTCAAGAATTGCAGTCCTTACTGCATTTTTCTGTCTGCCTCTGATCTCCTCCATGGAATACGGAAAACAGAAACATGGAATATGAGTGTTCGTGTCTTATGTGAGCCACAGGAAAACCAGATGTTTCCAAACAGTGTCATCCTATGAAATTGCGTGTTCAGTGGCTAGTGTGAGAACAGAAATGAGAACACCAGTTTATACTGTAATGTGCATATTACCTGGGAAATCTCTGGTCTCTGTTTCCAATACTACTTCTGTATTTTACTTAAAACTTTCTTAGGAAAAGGTGAGACATAGGATCTTATCTCTCGGGTATGAGATTTTGTTAACAAACTTCAGCCATACCTCCTTTCACTTTCTCTCCTTCTACATTAGATCTTTAATTCCTTGCTACACATCCTTGCTACAAATTTCAGCAGCAGTGAACAATTTCCTTTGTAACAGAACAGCTTATAGGCTAGTTTCAAGGTACATCACTAAGAAATAGCAGACATATGTTGAATGTTTTCATAAGGCAGAGTCTCCTTTAGATGTGTGTTAGCCGCTAAACTGTTTAATTTTTAAAAGTTGGGATGTTGCCATAGAGTACAGAATCTGCTTCTGTGAATTGTGTTAAGCAGACTCTGAGAAAACCTACTAAGTAGAGCAGATCTGTTTTCTGAATCTTTAACAGGTTTAGGTGCTGAGCTGTGTAGAAGCAGAACTCACAGTTGTCTTTCAATTCAAACTTTATATTCAAAACCTGAGATGCATATGAAATTAAAGCAGCAGGCATTCTGTATTTCTGAGAAAAAAACCCCACTTTCATTTAAATGTCATTTAAAGTACTTTTCTTGGATTTAATTCATAACGATTAACCTTGAGGATTACGAGGATGGACCGGGATCTTTAAACTGTAAAGTAGTAAAGGTAAGTCATACCAAGTACATCTGAAGATGTTAAAATAAATTATGTGTTAGCAGTTATACTAACCAGTAATCACATTTTCTTTCTATTGATTTTTCAATTTAAATACAAAAAGCTATACTAAGAAAAATAAACTAAGAAAAAAATTAAACAGAAAACCCCAAAGCTATTAAGGAATTGATTCAAATACAGATACAAAGAAAAAAATTATGATGATGCCTGGAAGAGTTCCCAAAATGACATAAATATCTTGCCATGCAAAAGTGAAATTGTGGGAGCAATAGAACTTCCACTCCACTAGAGCTCATGAGATCTAAGTGGATTCTTAATGGAAGTCCCCCTTAGAATGTTCTTTGAGGTTTCCAAGAAATGACAGGGTCATGGAATGTTTTGGGTTGGAAGGGACCTTTAAAAGGTCATCAACCTTATGTCTACAGTTTGGAGATATTAAAAAACTGAATCACACAGACTTTCTTCAATGGCACAGGTAGGTCTTCTGAAGAGATAGATAAAAGCTAACTACTTTTTTGCAGTTCTTGTTTTATGTGCAACTGTCACCGGTTGGCTGAGGCAAGCCAATCATGGGGACGAGTCCTCTCCGATCCCTAAACCCCTTTTTCCCCGACCAGGAGAGAAAGGGTTAAAAAACAGAGATACGAAAAGGAAAAGAAAGATTTTGTGAGACCTCTGAACGTTTGGAAAACTGAAACAAACTTTAATAACTCCAGAACAAAATATTTAAGATGCAGGGAAAAAAACAATGCAAAATCTGAAGGTTTATACGGGATGGAAAAGTGAGGGTTAAACACGAGTAAGAGAGAGAGGGGGACGGTGCCGCGCAGAGTCCGAAATGGCACCGGCCACGTGTGTGCCCTCGTGGAGTAAACAAAGGAAACCACGGCTGTTACGAACGCCAGGCTCCAATGTGCAAACCCCGAGCTATGCTGTTCCTACCAGTCTGGTCGTGCGAATTAAAGGAGGCAAAGCAGCAAAAAGCGGCAGCGCTGGAGGCAGAGAGGGAGACACAGCCCCGAGGCGCGGGTCCCAGCGGCCAGAGCAGTCTATCCCAAGCGGCGCGGCGGGGGGGCTTCCCCAGCACACAGCTTCGCTCCACTCCGGCAGCGTGGGGGAGCTGTAGCCGCAAGCAGGCAGGCGGGCAGGGTCCAAGCCGAGGAGAGACAGCCTGTAAGGGCCCCGGAGCCAAGCCGCGAGTCTGGAGAAGCCTCTTCCCGGAGCGAAGCTGAAGGTCCGCGGTGCCCCTTGCAGCGCAAAGCCGAGAGTGTCCCGGAGAGCAAAAGGAGCCGAAAACCCCCAAAAAGCCGCGAAAGAGCCTGTGGTACCCGGCTCTTAAAGGCACAGTACGCTCGCGAGAATCTTCCTCAACCAATGAGATGTGTAATCGTAGCATGGAAGGGAATAGTCCAATTGGTCAGTTTAAAACAAAAGCTTTCAAGCAGGTTTTTTTTCCTCAAACTGCCACAGCAAGAAAACCAGAAATTTGTTGAAAATCAGTATTTTCATCACTGCACTTTAAAACATCTTACCATGATTTTCAGTTGTGAATGGGAGATGTGTATGACCATCTTATAGTTTTAAGGACTGTTTTTCAAAGCATACAATGGATGTATTTAAATGTTTGCATTTGCTCTAATTCTACAAGGTGTCACTGAAACTCACTCTTGCACTATGCAACTGAAGTAGTCATATTACTATATTAGGAAATACCCATGAAGCGTGCAAGTGCTGCTGAAGTTTGATGTATAATATGTCAAATGCTTTATTTTACAGAATGACACAGCCACTTAGATTCCAAGAAACTTGTGCTTGGGGGTTACAGAGAAATTTCATTTTACATTTACAGAGAACTACTTATTTCCAGTTTTTTTCCTGTGAATCTTACAAAATCTACTCAGCACAGAAACTGACCTTTAATAAATAGCTCTAAACCTCTACAAATGTCATAACTGAATTTCAAAATCAGGAAAACCGATTTTTCCACATAATAATGCTTTTGATGGCTGTATCTGAATGCTTTGAAGCATTTCAAGAAGTTAAAAGTTAGGAGATAAAATTTCTATTTCCTTATAAGCCATTTTATTTCTCTCTGACTGCACTGTCTCTTTTTCCTACAATAAATCTGTCATATTAATGGCTGATAGTGCTCCATGAATTTGTCATTGGATGTCAATTCAACAGTGACCAATTTCTAGCTTAACCACTACAGGTTTGTCATGATGCTTGAACTCCTTTTATTCCCACACAGAATAGGGAAACACAGAAAAACTGTAATTTCAGACACAGAAAACTCTAAGTTCCACCCGTATTCTCAGTTGACTTGAATTTTTCAGGAAATGTGTTGGTACATACCCAAGGGTTTGTAGGATTTTCTGCATTTTGGGGGAGATTACAATGCAAGTGATTTGTTCCCCTGCCTAGGATCACAGAGATGTCTTGGCCGCTCAAACTAAAAGGGAAGTAAATGGCAAAGTATAACAATAGCAATCTTCTAAGTCATTTGTTCCTCCCTCCCCATTTCTTTTCACTATCTCTTGGAAAATGAAACACTATGTTATCATAATTTGGAATTAGAATTCTTTAAATAATAAATGAGTAAAAGGCTATTACCTTCCTTAGAAATGTCTTGAGTGGAAATGTGTAACACACAGAAAAAAGCACTTTATTTCTCACTTCAAAAAAAAAAAAAAGTAGTCATACTGATCCCTTCTGATCATAAAGTTCATTAATCCATCTTTAATTTTCAAGTAGAGTACAGTTAGGTATGCATTATGCCCTTTTCTGCTGTGAAAAGGCTGCTCAGTATTTTCCTTCATAAGACCTTTTCTTTCACACCAGTAATCAGTGAATCAAAAGTTGGATATTTAAGCTACTGGTACCACATGAGGTATCAAGTTCTAACGCTTTTTGAAAAGCGTTTATGCAGATTTTCTTTATAAATGATAACCTTTGCTAAACTGTAGTGATAACGTAGTAATAATAATGATGTTCTTAATGATAACACCTCCCATATATTTTCCTGTTACGGCACTCGTGCTTTATCTGTTGATAAGAAAAGATCTTTAACATGTATTAGGAATCAAAATACATATTCATTGTGTAATTGTACCATTAACAAATAGCTCATTATTTTCCCTTGATTAAATGATGTTATATAGGGCCTTAAGATCTCCTTATAATGGGAAAACTAGGTAACAAGAAGTAATTCATCAGAGCTATCTTGCAGATGCACCTTTGGATAAGATGCTTTAGATGCTGTTGATCCAGTCATCTGCTGAATGTCCATGGCATCAATAAAAAGATGCAAATCTGTAATTTGCTGGATACCATATTCCTTGTGAAATAGACAGACTCTGCCTGGCAGAAACTTGCTAAGGTCAGTTTCCCATCATTTGGCCTAGAGGAGTTCACCAACTCACGCAGCGGTATCAGCTGACTTTTAGAGACGTGCAGATGATGAATGTATTCCTGCAATTTTCTGAAAGAGGTAATGAAAGCTTCCATGACACATTGAAAACACCCGGTAATAACAGTGCTCCCTTTCAATTATTTTTTAACCTTCAGCTTTTTCTTAGTTATGATAGAAATAGCAATGTTACATTCCAAAAAGGCATGCAAACTAGTCAGTATTAGATCTACTTCAGCGTTGAGAAAGCATGATGCTTTATGATTACCATGATTCCACAGCTTATGCCTGCACTTTCTCATGCATCAGTCAAAATGTACAATTGCTGAACACAAGACAAACCGCCAAGATATCTCTGTCTTCAGCAGAGACTTCAATCGATTTTGTATCCACGGTCTGCAGTGCACAGTCCTTGTAATATGAATATCTGCTGACTTGTAAGACAGTCTAACATAATTTACCTCAAAATAATAATTTTTTAGTTTAAAAAGGAGCGACTTTATTTTATAGAGAGCTTTATTTTGTAGTTTCTCTCAATGACCTGCTATTGCTATTTTCTCTTACTCTCACATTCCATGACCAAGAACTTAGTATGAATAGAGAACTGATGTGTCATATTGAGGTATATGAATTTTTGGAAAAGCCTCGTTCCAACAGGTCACTTACAGGAGATTTGTCTAACAAGCCACCTTTGTACTCTACCTTGTTGTGCAGTTGTTCTAAGCAAGATTTCATCACTGTTCAGTCTTTCAGTTCTCCTGCACAATGCTAGATCGTAGGAGTTTGATTAAAGTTACACAATGTTTCTCAGCTGGCTAATCAACTTTTTTAGCCATAGCAGTTAGAGAGTGCTACAACACAACAGGTTTCGATACTGCTTGTCTGTGACTCTTTATTATCATTTCAGACCACCTCATTTAAAGGCACTCACTAAGGAAATTAAGCTTCTAAACTGAACCAAGAATCCGTCTTTCAAGCAGATATGGGTATTTGGATAGGTGGCTGGTAAACATGCAAGGAAGCAATGTGCATAGGCCAGCTTATCATGGAAAAAGGTGTAATCCAGAGGTAGTACCCTTACCGTAATGCCTCTGACAACCACATAACAAATTCATGTATGCTGGTAGGTCTGCATTATTACCATTTCTTTAGCGCTAGTCTGTGTTACACACTTCGACAAGGATCATGGTTTGTAAAATGAGCTGTTTCAAAGGACAGCACGGAATTGTGCTCAGCAAATACCATCACAAGCATTTCTGGTATACTTAATGGCCTCTTCTGAGTTAGAAAAAATAGCAGCATGATTACTCTGAAGTAATTTTTTTTTTCTCATTATAAATCCAAGAGGTGATTTGTATATGCCTTTTTAAAGGCTGACTATATGGTTGGAATTACATTTATATCTTAATTTTAGTAACTATCTTGGAAAATATACTAATCTGGAAAGATTATCACTCGATTAAACTATGCAAAAACATTTGCATTATTCAAATTTAACAAATGTAGATTATATTTTCCCCAGCTGATGAGCTGATAGACTTCTTCTGGAGTCAGTAAGATATCAATAAACTCGCAATTATGTGTACATGAAAGAGAGTTGAGTCAAGTTCTTCTGAAATTTGCATGGGGGCTCAGGTGGATTTCTTATTTTTCCATTTAAAAATTTTTAAAACATTTTTCTGAGATTTATTTCACTCAAAGTTATTACATTTTTTTTATTTAATGTTGTACTTTACATCTTTTTCTGTTCAGCCATGAACAGATGACAAAACACAAAATAAGGAATGATCGTTAAAAGTTTTGCTTAAAATTCCACTTGCTTTATAAAAAACCCTTATCTTAAAGATGTATTCCTCAGCTAACTATGACTCATGATTTACATCTGATTCATGCAGGAGAATGTCTGGCTTTATAAATATTTAAATCAAAGTAATAATTGGAAGAAATGCAGTAGGTACATTTTATCTTCTTAATGGACAATGTTTCTCTTTCATACTGGATTATAACCTCTCAGTAGACAACAAAACAGACATAGTGTCTTTCCACAGAATCTATGAAATAGAACTTCCTCTGCTTCTATTTACTGTGCATATTAAATTTCCAGTTTTTGCACACTTGTTTTAAAAACATTATCATGGGTCAGGGCTGACCTGGCCACTAGACAAATGGCAGACCCTCTCTATTAACTCCTCTCCCTTCCCAAAGGGGAAGAGAAAGGGAATAAGGGAGAGAGACTTATGGGTTGGAAAAGAAAACTAAAACTGCTTTAACGAAAATAATAATAAAAAAATGAAATATATACAAATATATGCAATACTGATACTGAACACAACCACACACACATACACACAATGGCAATCTCATCACCGTCACCACTGATGCTGTGGAGCAAACACTGGGGAAGACCCAGACTGGACTCAGCAGCAGATGGGAATCAACTTCAGGAGCTGGATTCTGGAACTGGAATCAGGAATGCACGGATTGGAATCGAAGGCAGAACGGACAGGGTCCTCCTCAGACACTGGCCACTGAAGAAGAGATGTTGACCCTTGACTCAGCTTTATACCGAATATGACATCTATGGGATGGAATACCTTGTTGGTCAGTTTAGGGTCACCTGTCCTGTCCGCTCCTCCCCACAGGTACAGCCTGTAACTTACTGCACTCCCACTGTGGTACACAGGATTTAGCAGTGACCTTGGTCTGTACAGGAGCAAGTAGAAGCAAGAGCCTTTCTGCACACCAATCCCTGGCAGTAACTGTAGACATAAAGTGTTATCAGTTCTAGAAGCAGACACTGCAAAAATGTGCCGTTAACTTTAGACAGTGCAGTCACTTAGCAGAGACTGAACTGAAAAGTAAAATCACTGAACAGAATTAGTTCTGTTCTAGCTCAAACCAGGACAAATGTGATTTGTAATATTTCCGACCAGCATTGCTGAAACGGGTGTTTGGTGTCTAGTGATGTTTTGATTGGAAATTATTCTAAATATCTATGCAAAGTAAATCAATTTAAGACTTATGGATGCAGACCACAGAATCTGTTCCTGGATACAATAAGGTATTTGGATATTGTCACTCTTTTAATGGTTAAAACTTCTATTTTCCAGCACAAATGGAATAGATTGTTGAAACTCTTGGTCTACTGTTGTCTAGTTCCTAGACTAATGCTGTATTTTACTTTTCATGACTCATGTTTTACCCTTATGTATAACCACACATTATTTATTAAGAGTTATCAGTTTAGTAAGCTTTTTCTGCTGTCACATGAAACTGAACAAGCCAGGCTTTTTGCTCATTTTTCTCCAGGTGGATTCTCTATTCCTATCACTATTCCAGTAGTCCTTCCATTTTGTAGTTTAACTTTCCTAAACTATATAGGAAGGATAAAATTGCAGGGTAGCAGGACATTTGCTGAAACAACATTATTCTGAGTTTTAAGGTTCTTGTTTGTTTGGTCAGCAACCTCTTGATATTTAAAGATATAAGATGATGAATGCAATATGATAGTGTTTCTGTATACTTCTACGTTGTACTTTAATGTGACTGATATCAATTTCACCTTCATCCTATTTTATGGAACTGCTGCTGTTTAGCTTAGCTGTCTTTTCTAAAGTGATCTATAGTACACTCCATAGAGGGGAAAAAAAAAAAGAATCTTTCCCTTGTTCAAAAAATTTTAAAAATAAATGTTTATATATTTTTTGAGTGTTTCATTCCTACCAAGTCATAGCAAAGTAATATACAAATTTGTGAGACATTGTTTAGTTTTTCCTCCTATGATGGAGGATTAACTCTACCTAGCTCGTTCTGGTAGATGGTGGGTTAACCTTCTTTTAAAGATCTTAAATAAGATTGCCAAAACCTCTCTGGGCATTCCCTTTCATAATTTTCATTCTTGCATTAGAGAAAGTTCATTTACTTGTTCTTGTGGTGGGTTAGCCTTGCATAGCAGAAAGATGCTCATCCAGCTGCTCACTCATTCAGCAGGAGGAAGAAAATAGGGTGAGAAAGGTTGTGCGTTGAAATAAAGCAAGAACACTTACCAATTATTAGTGTCATTGGCAAAACAGACTTGACTCGGGCAAAATTTATTTATTTTATTGCCAATTGAAATAGATTTGGGTAGTGAGAAAGAAAAAGACAAACATTATAACCACATATTTCCTCACCATTTTCCAAGGCTCAACTTCACTCCTTCAGACTCCTGTATCACTATCACCCTTATAAGCAGCACAGGGGCATGGGGAGTTATCGTCAGTACATAGTGGTTTCTCTCTGCCGCTTCTCGTCACACTTTTCCCCTGCTTAGGTGTGGGCTCTCCACAAGCTGCTGTTCCTTCAGGAGATATCCACCTGCTTCAGTATGGGTTCTTCCCCAGGCTGCAGGGGAATCTCTGCTCTGGTGCCTGGAGCACCTCCTCCACTTCCTCCTCTGACTTTGTTGTTCCCTCTGCTGTTTCTCACTCTTGTCATTCCCTCCTCTGCCTGTAGGGTGGCTTTGCCCTTTCTTAAATACCTTTTCCCTAAGGCACTACCATCTTGCCTGCGGGGCTCAGCAGCCCCTGTAGTGGGTCAGCTGGAGCTGGCTGGAACCTGTTGTGTCTGGCAGAGGGCAGCCCCAGTGACTCCTCACAGAGGCCACTCTGTAGCCCCCTGCTAGCAAAACCTGGACACCTAAAACCAACACAGTTCATTTTTTTCAATTTCAAATTAACATCTTTGTAATGAAAATTTTGAGTCCACTAGTTCTTGTACTGCTCTCCACAGACAAGGTTGATAAGTTATTTGCTCCCCCAGTCTTATTTTCTAGACTTAAAAAATGCCACTCAATTTGTTTTCCCCAGAAATGATGTTTTATAAATCACAGTGCTCTCTAGTTCCTTCAATTAATCCATGTCTTTCTCAAAGTACAGCACACCACAGACCACCCAATGCCTAAACTGAGCAAGAGAAAATTTACAGACTACAACTAAGTAAATTTTGGCAGCTAGCCCTCTGCCCACCTTTCCGCTTACCTCCTGATTACCCCTTCTGGGAAAGCATGACATCAGCTTCAGCTCAGGGTACAATATGACTCCCAAAACTGCTCTGAAGAAAGCAAAATTATTTTCTCAGCTTTTATCTGTTGAATTGATTATTCCTACATAATTAAGATGCTTGGCTGACTCTCATACTCTGGTCTCCAAAAAGGGAAGAAAGCATTGGGGCTAACATGTGCTTATGCTCTCGCAACTTCAGGATTACCTTCATAGGTCAGCACATTAAGAGACTGAATTCTAATTGAATTTATTGTAGCTAGCCTAAAACTAAAAATATCTACTGTTTAAAACCTAACATTCTTGGTCATGTTTATATTTTCTGAATTTGAATATGTGCTACGAAACAATTCAATATTGGTATTAAAGGGAAGGAAAGGTTTTCTGAAGAAAAGCACATATTTAAAAGTAAATGACTCAACAATTTAGGATAATAATAAAATAAGTATCTTCAATGTTTTGAATTAAATAATAGTGATAGAAAACTAACAGCATGTTGAAATAGTTCATAAAAAACGTGTAACATTACCAAACTCAATAGAGAAATGTACTTGGTTAACGCCACAAAGGAAAACATTGTGATATGTATCCTGTTACTCACTGAATACATTTGTCTTGTGTTGCCTAGACAGACTGTCACCATGTTCTTATCCATCTTGATTGCTCAAAGGATACAACAGAACTATCGATTTGTACTCATTCTTATAAAAATTGTGAAGAAATTTCAGCACTGATACTGTTCTTTTGTATTCCTGTACATAGTAATTGCTAAGGGAGGTAAAATTATTTATCATGCAGCAGCTGTATATTTTACTATGTCTATTGTTCACCACGCACTCAACTACGAAAATATCAAGTTATGCTATACCGATTCCTTAATGCAATTACTCCATTTTGTACACATTTTTGATTAGTGTTCACAGTACCTCATTCAAAAGCAACATGCATGAAGAAACTTCCAACAATATTATATATGTCATTCCAAATTTAACTCAACTGGTTAATTGAGATTTTTTACACTGTACCTCAAGTCAACAAAACCACTGTATTTGTCTCTAAACCACAGGTTTATGCAATTTGGAAAACAGAACAGTCGGGATGTGCGTTTGACTACTTATTTTAACTTTATAGCTTTTTCATAGTTAAATAGATCTGTGTTTTCTCCTGCTACGTTCAGTGCTAGTGCATATTCAAACCACAGTAAGAGAACATTTTACAAATTCTACGATTAAGCAGCCCACAGGCTGAGCCAAAGTTTTTAAAGTTCAGACTCAGTGACCTGGTGTGTGCAGCAGGTACACACTTTCTTCAACAAAAACATAATGGAAACTTATTCATGTGATTAACAATACCCTTCATTTCTTGTCTCACAACAAGGACGAGTCATGTTCTTGGACATTTTTAGCAGCACTTTAACAACTACACAACAGTTTCAAGACAGAGCCTAATTCTTCTACTTCAAATAGGCAAGGAAAGCATTACATACAATGCTGCTTGAACACAAGTTCTTAAAGTTGCCCAATTTTTACTTCATTAACACTTGAAAATACTAAATGTTCAATGGGTTTTATTTATATGAGAGGAATAAAAGGTCATAGTTTAGAGTGAGGGAGATAATTATATTTCATAAGTATCTATAGCTACATCCCCACTGGTAAATCACACCAGCCTGGGCCATTCTTTGGCATTGAGGGCAGCTGTCATTGAGCAGCCTGTGATCACACCACTAAATATGTATGCTCCAGATGCTGATCTCATGGTAACTAGCAGTGAGGACTAGCCTCTGCCCCCTGCAGACTGCTGGTCCCTGCCCGGCTGGGAGAGAGACTTGCTGCTCTGCCCCAAACCATTCACACAGTCTCACAGGGCAATCAGCCGCCTGGCAGCACAGTATGCCAGTAACCTATAGATTTCCAAATGCAATGTTTACCTTGTCATAAAATAGTTATGATACTAACGGGCTTTTTAAGCAGACAGAAATTACATTCAGGGTACATAAGCAATGACTCAGGACATTTATACTGATCAGTCTCTGCCAAGTCAAACAGATGAGAGCATTTCCATCGCTCTTTCAGATGGATATGTATTTCATTTCTGGAAACTGTTGGCCTGCATCTCAGCTGACGTTATCTGTGAGGCAAGGAAGCCATAAGAGTTTTCAGGAATAAAACCTATAGCTGTGACTTGCTCCTTCTGCGGTAGCTGTACTCGGGGCTCCCCAAGGGTACCACCAGGCCTGACTGCCATGGCCTGCCCTCTCCAGGCCTCCCCTCATCCTGCCCCCATCAGAGGATCCCATGTCACCCCCCAGGGAGCTCAGCCCCTTCCCCAGCGCAGCAAAGCAGCTCTCCCATTCCGTGCAGCCTTGCCTTGCCCAGCCGCGGGCCCACATCCCCAGCCTGCCCCCATGCCCAGGAGGGTGCCTGATGCTCAGGGCTGGGGCTGCTGCAGTGGCCCTCAGCTGCCCTGCTCCTGGCTGGGATGGTGGGATGGGCCCTGGCTGCCGGGCCCTGCCCTGCCCTGCCCTCTCCTTGGGGAGCCCCTGCTGCTGCCAGCACCGGGCCTGGGGAGCCTGCAGCCCCCACGAGTGCACCCACGCCGCACTGATATGCACAGCAAGCCTTGCATCTCCTGCAGCATCATCATTGACTTGTCATACTGATGGACTTTTAAAGAAAAAGTACACTTGTTAAACAACAATTAAGTGAAGGTTAATAAGAATCCAGTATATTGAATCTAAGCCACAGCTGTAACAAGTAAGGACAGTCTTGTGTTAGAACTTAGGTTTCCAGCTAAGGTTAATAATGAGGTTTTTCTACAGAGAGAAGCACATAGCACATATTAAAATGGAGCGACCTGGTCTGTTCCTCACAGACTACAGTCCTCTGAGGTTCTCAGCACCCTCAGCATGCATTGATCATCACAGCCAGTAAGAGCTGTGTCGGTTTACTGCTTTGTAAGGGATTCTCAGCAATTTGCCTTTTAGGTGAGAGTGCTTGAATTTTTTGGCTCAGGTTTTCATCAAAACAATGACTCACCATAACACAGACCGAGAAGAAAAAGGTTTGTTATTAAAGGCATGGAACCAATCATTGATGGGTAACACACTGCAGTACCTTTTTCACGCTTAGCAATAAAAGTCAAGGCAAAGCACATTTTATAAATGTATTGCAATATATAGTGTTCAGACTTATATGGGGCTTCTTTTATGTATATGCATGTGTAAGTTCTCCATGTCAAATACACATAAACATCAGCAAAGACTTCTTTGCATGTATTATTAGCAGAATCAAGACTATGTCTTTTTAAGTCCTCAAATACACGTTTCCTGATTTGCTTTTAAAACATTAGTGATCCCTATAACTGAATACTTATATTTCATAGTTAGAGGATGCAATGCAGTTAGAGATCATAGACTCATAGAATGGTTTGGGTTCGAAGGGATCTTTAAAGATCACTCCTGCAGTGATTCAACTCCCCCTGCAGTGAGCAGGGACATCTTTAACTAGATCAGGTTGCTCAGAGCCCCATCCAACCTGACCTTGAATGTTTCCAGGGATGGGGCTTCTGTCTTTATCTTCCACAAGTACAGTTTCCAGTGGCTCAGCATCACTGTATAGGGCTTTCATGTGACATCACAAGTGTTTCCCAGACATGCTGACAAGATATGTCTGTTTAACAGCTCATATCCCTTCTTTGTCTCTGTCTCAGTACACATATACTTGAGACAAGACACTGAACTACTCCTACTACTTGGAATTACAACATCCACATCTAAAATGACAATGTGACTGAGCATGTGCTGTCATGACACTGAAGGGGATTTGCTTTTTATTTTCATCCCAGGCTTCCCTGATACTTAGAATGAATTCAAGTGATTTCCCCCAAGAGCAGTTTTAATGTGATCATTTTTAGACGCTCTATTCTTTCTGTCACGCCTACAGCCTAGCCAGCCCTTTCATTCTAACAAAGCCCTACGAGTTCATTTGCATGTAAGAAAGTATTAAATTACTCTACAATTCAAATATTTCAGAATAGGAGACAAGAGACGTAAGTCATCAAATAGAGGAGGCAATTGTAACACATATAATATTCAAGTCCATCATTTTTTTGTAATTCAAATAAAAATGAAAAAAACCTTCCCTTTCGTTATCTTCTAATTTAATCAATCATACCACTTTATTTTTCTTTTTAATTTAATTCTTTTTCTAAAGAAGTGGCTTTAATCAAACATAATGCAGCACAGTGTGATATCATCTTTTCAATATAGTTTTAGAGCAACCCTGTTTGTAACATTTCAGATTTGCCTATCAGTTGTTATAAATGATCAGCTTGAATTAGGAGGATTTGTATGAGCTGTTTTCCTTTATTTTTTGCATACATTACATAGATAAGTAGTATAACTTAGAGACAAATAACATGATGTTGATAACAGCCCATTAAAAGTAAAATAAAAGTTAATAGTTCACACCATTAACATAAAGAAATGGATTCCCTATTATTAGATAACCTAAACCAAAACTGGCTAATTTTCTGAAATTCATGCTGTAGCCATCCAGAGTTATTGGACTCTCTGAAGAAATATATGAGGACAAATATTAAACTTTTTTACCTTGGGAATCAGACTATGTCTTTATATGTTCCATCTGATCTTCAAAACAGTCATGAAAACTGGTTCAAAAAACTACTTGTTGTATGCTTATAATTCTTTTGTAGAAAGATATGAATGGTATTTCAGTTTGCAGTAGACATTCTATCTCTTTCATGGGCACCCCCTTGCCGTGGGGAAAGAGCTTGCGTGCCCTTGCGAAGTTGAGAGCTATGCTGGTGGTGGCATATGCCTCCGGTAGGGTCTCCCAAGCCTGACAGGTCTCAACTGAAGGGTCAGACAAAGTGTGTCCACGGGCAGGATGGGCTCACTAGCCTTCGGGCAACCATCCTAGGAGAAGGACAACTCTAACTCCAAACCCGGGCAGATGGAGCTCGTTTAGCCCTGTAAGGCCATCCATCTAAGAGAAGGATACTCTAACCAAACCTACGACCTGAGGACTTCGCTGTCACCGTCCAAGCTCGCTAGGCCCTGGCAGATGAACCTCAGGTGTAAAGGGTGGGGCCAGTCTCGCGCACGCTGCGCCTCACCTAAAAAATCCACCGCGCAGGCTTGAAGGGTGTACTCACGTTTGCAAAGCCCTGTAGCGACAGGCAAGGGACGAAACGGCAGGTGGAAAGATGTCACTGGAAGCCGCAGACCCAACCCTGCATGCAGGCGGTTCAGGACATTGGTCGCTTGAGACTGACCCGGGAGATGACAGTCTCGTTCGGCAGCATCCTGAATGACCAAGCAGCCTTTTTCAAGGAGAGCACTGCTTGCTCCACATGGAGAGGGGCCTAGAAAAGGTGGCCTAACCAAAGCTCATCTCCCTTCCAATCCGGTTGGCTAGCCGCGGCCAACGGACATCTTCTTCTGCGGTCAACCAAAGACAAAGAGACAAAGGCATACACCTGCCTCCAAAGGTGTGTCCAGATTGACACTCGCATGTTGGAACATCAGAACCATGCTCGATACAGCAGACAGTGGGCGTCCTGAACGCCGTTCTGCTATAATTGCTCACGAACTGTCACGACTCAACATCGACATTGCTGCTCTCAGTGAAGTTCGCCTTCATGAGGAAGGCAGCCTTAAAGAACATGGTGCCGGCTACACACTGTATTGGTCAGGCAAACCCAAAACCGAAAGTCATCATTCCGGAGTTGGCTTCATGATTAAAAACTCCATCGCCTCTAAACTTGAAAATTTGCCAACAGGTCACTCCGATCGCATTATCTCCTTACGCCTCCCGCTACACAACAAGCAACATGTTGTTCTCTTCAGCGTATATGCCCCAACTCTCCAAGCTGACCCTACAGAAAAAGACAAATTCTACACCGATCTGCGCCGCCTTACTCAAAAGGTTCCTGCAGATGATAAGATCATAATCCTTGGTGACTTCAACGCCCGAGTAGGTAAGAACTCTGAAGCCTGGAAAGGAGTACTAGGCAAGCATGGAGTTGGAAACTGCAATGACAACGGTCGCCTCTTGCTAGAGTTTTGTGCTGAGCAGCAGCTTACCATCACCAACACTATCTTCCAGCAGAAAGACAGCCTGAAGACAACCTGGATGCATCCTCGATCTAAACACTGGCACCTCATTGACTATATCTTAGTGCGCCAGAGAAATGTTCGCGATGTCTGTCACACCCGAGTGATGCCTAGTGCAGAATGTCAAACAGACCACCGCCTTGTGCGCTGCAAACTTAACCTCCATTTTAAGCCCAAACCTAAGAGGGGCGGCATTCTGAGGAGGAGGCTCCAAGTTAACAATCTTCAAACAGCTGCACTGAGAGACAGCTTCCAGGCAAACCTTCAAACTAGGCTTGAAGACTGTCCCATAGACTCTTCTCCTGAAGCGCTTTGGCAACATATTAAAAATAGCATCCTGCAGTCCTCCGAAGAATTTTTAGGGTTCTCCACAAAGAAGAACAAAGACTGGTTTGATGAAAACAATCCAGAGATCCAGGAATTGCTGGCAAAGAAGAGATCTGCTCACCAAGCACACCTCGCTCAACCATCTTGCCATGTAAGAAAAGCAGCCTTTCGTCTTGCATGCAGTAAACTCCAACAGAAACTTCGAGACATCCAGAACAAGTGGTGGCTCAACCTAGCAAAAAAGACTCAACTATGCGCAGATTTGGGTGACCACAGAGGATTCTATGAGGCTCTGAAAGCAGCGTACGGACCCACACACCAAGTTCAAAGCCCCCTACTCAGCGCAGATGGCCAAACGCTTCTCACAGATAAAACCTCCATCCTGAATCGATGGTCTGAACACTTTCAAACTCTCTTCAGTGCCAACCGTGTAGTCCAAGACTCAGGAATCCAGCTCATCCCAAAACAAACGGTGAAAAATGAATTGGATATAGCCCCTACTATGGGAGAGACCCTTAAGGCCATAGAGCAGATGAAAACCGGCAAGGCAGCTGGGGTCGACGGAATCCCGCCTGAAATCTGGAAACATGGAGGCCAAACGCTCCATGCTAAATTTCACGAGCTAGTTGTGCGCTGTTGGGAACAAAGCGAACTACCACCAGATCTCCGTGATGCAATCATCATCACCCTGTACAAGAAAAAAGGAGTAAAGTCAGACTGCTCAAACTACCGAGGCATAACTCTGCTCTCCATTGCTGGAAAAATTCTCGCAAGAATATTATTGAACAGATTGGTACCCGCTATCGCAGAAGAACTTCTACCTGAAAGTCAGTGTGGTTTCAGAGCCAACAGAAGTACCACAGACATGGTATTCGTTCTCAGACAACTGCAAGAGAAGTGTAGGGAACAGAACAAGGGTCTCTATGTAACTTTCGTTGATCTCACCAAAGCCTTTGACACTGTGAGCAGAAAAGGTCTGTGGCAGATCTTGGAACGATTAGGATGTCCCCCCAAGTTCCTCAAAATGATTATCCTGTTACATGAGGGGCAGCGCGGCCAAGTCAGATATGGCGATGCACTCTCTGAGCCCTTCCCAATAGCCAATGGTGTGAAACAAGGTTGCGTTCTCGCACCAACTTTATTCACAATTTTCTTCAGCATGATGCTCCAAAGGGCCACGGCAGACCTCGACGAACAAGACGGCATTTATATCCGATATCGTACCGATGGGAGCCTTTTCAACCTAAGGCGACTGAAGGCCCACACCAAGACCCTGAATCACCTTGTCCGCGAGCTGCTTTTTGCTGACGATGCCGCCCTTGTTGCCCACACAGAAGCAGCTCTGCAGCGCTTAACATCCTGCTTTGCAGAGGCGGCTGAGCTTTTTGGGCTGGAAGTCAGCTTGAAGAAGACAGTAGTTCTCTACCAACCAGCACCACAAGATGATTACCATCATCCCCACATCACCATTGGCGAGTCAGAGCTTCAGCCAGTCCAGCAGTTCAGCTATCTGGGTAGCATCATCTCCTCAGATGCCACGATCGACAAAGAGATCGACAACAGAATAGCAAAGGCAAACAGAGCTTTCGGAAAACTCCATAAAAGAGTCTGGTGCAATAAACACCTGAAGAAAAGTACAAAGATCAGTGTCTACAGAGCCGTGGTACTGTCTACTCTTCTGTACGGGTCTGAATCATGGGTCATCTACCGCCACCATCTGCGACTCCTCGAACGCTTCCATCAGCGCTGCCTCCGCACAATCCTAAACATCCACTGGACTGACTACGTGACTAACGTTGCTGTCCTTGAACAGGCAGACGTCACCAGTATTGAGGCCATGTTGCTGAAAATGCAGCTGCGTTGGGCAGGGCACGTCTCCAGGATGGCGGATCACCGCCTCCCTAAGATCGTGTTCTATGGTGAACTTGCCACCGGCTGCCGCAAGAGAAGAGCTCCAAAGAGGAGATATAAGGACTCCCTGAAACAACACCTCAGCCTAGGCCATATTGACCACCACCAGTGGTCCACCCTGGCCTCCAATCGGGAGATTTGGAGACACACCATACATAACGCTGCTGTCTCCTTTGAGAGCACGCGTAGAATCAGTCTCGAGGAGAAAAGACAGCGCAGAAAGAACCGTGCCTCGACTATACCACCCAAGGAGACCCTCCGGTGTGCTCTTTGCAACCGGTCTTGCCTATCCCGCATTGGCCTTTTCAGCCATCAACGCGCTTGCAATAAGCGTGGGCAAAGCCCTTCCCAAATCTTCGTCCGCGAAGCCAAGCCATGATGGAGACATTCTATGTAGTTTCTCCTTGCAAAAAAAAAAAAAAAAAAAAAAAGAGCAGGTAAATAGTGGCAATAACTTAGATCTCTGTAATAGATCCATTCTAAAACACTAATCGGTGAAATCCTACAATGCCAGCTTTACTGATTTGTCCCACTGCTCCACAGGTAGACTTCAATTTGCAAAAAGGTCAGCATGAAATAAACCTCTGTATCTTGCAATTAAAAGTTATAAGGTTGTCAAGCTAAAATATAGAAATTGTTTCAGGTCAAAACATATTTGGAACAAATGTAATAAATGCAAACTATTTGAACATTTGAAAGTTCTTGAATGTTGACCTCAATGGGACTGGATCAATAGCAGTCAAGGAGAGGACACTGCTCTGTTCCCCTCTGGGCCAGATGCTGCTTTTCCTGCCAAGCCTGCTACTGCAAATCACTACTGGGTTTGGCCTTATTATAGCTAGTTCAGTGAAACACTATAGAGAAAAATAATGACATTACAAAAAATGTAAGAAGCATTCCTATGTCCTTTCAGTGATAAATGTGCTTTGTTCATAGATATTTTGCAACCTTTTGAATGAATAAATGACTACACAGGATGTCAGCAACACATGCTAATACAGATAATTAATAATTAGTAACCATGACAGATTTAGTCATCTGCAAATGTAATAATTCCCCCCCTCTTTCAAATGCAACATCAATTCAGATTTGGTAATTGCCACTAACCTCAATCGCTACTGCTAAAGATACAGGATTAGCTGTGCTACAAGTAGAGAGAAAAGATTGGAATATGATGTATATCAGTCACTAGAGAAGGGTTTTGCAAAAGTTAGTGTCTCTTTTGTAAAAGGTGGCTCAAACAGAATTTGTATCTTCTTTGAGAAACAATACAAAATCATAAGTACAGTTTGAATTTCAGCTTGGGAAAATGCAATGGAATATGAAATGCCTTATGGAAAACAGGTAGGAAAAGATCCATGTTCATTCATGTAAGTTGTCCAATGTAATGAGCTGTAATTCATGCTTTCCTGCCTACTACATTTATTTGTCTATGTCTCCTTCATATCGCTTCTAATCTCTGCGACTGAAAATGTTGCACATAGGAGAGTCTAGATATCCCTCCCAGATCTCTACAATCATGCCCACATCTCTTTTTCCTATAACTACTTTTGCCCTGGGAAGCAAAAGATTGAGGTTTTGCTCCCAATACTTCTCACTGCAGTGGATGTTAATTGTGGCTGCAAGAGGAGCAGGGCTCCATTCTTAGATGGTCTGTGGATTTGGTATGCTGCCAGTCAAAAAGCAATAATGGAAACCCCAACAGGAAAACAGTAATTCTCTGTAGTTTATTGCCCAGTCAAATCTGAAGGTAATTTCCTGACATCAGCCATTGGTATTTTCCCATTGCCAGAACTTTTCCCCTTTCCCCTATAAATAATGTTGATATACAAGCTACCCCCAAGAAAGGCTCCAATGAGGTTTCATAATGGAAAGTGACTCCTAGTTAACCAAAACAAAAGATGACTATACATATGATAAACCTACTAATTCTGTAATACTGGGCCATCTTGGAGCTGGAAGACTAAACAATTTTAATTTGCTTCTGTTCCCTTTAAGATAGAACTATTATTTGTGCAAAGCGTTTATGATAATACATATGCAAGGTACCATACAATCACATATAAGAGCAATGATAAATCCTTCTGTTATTTCTCCAAAAATTTGAAAATAAATTACATTAAAAATGCAGAAAAAAATATTTTCTAAAGAACTCTTTGGTAAATTAGCTATGTCATGCAGATTTTTAAAACAGTTACATACATTTTATTTTGTTATTTAACTGTTTTAAGCCTGCTACTTATTAGCTGCAACTGGTACAGGCTAGCTGGAAATTTTTATAACATCTAGGCTAGACAAAAGTGGCACATTCTAAATTATCCAGTTAATAAAGAGTCATAGCACAGAAGCACCAGTCAGGAGGCTGACCATGCATTGTACTTCTGCACATAGACTATTTAGATTTAGAAGACTGGGGGCTTGGCATTCCAGAGACAAGAGCTCATGTTGAAAATTACGGATTCTCAGAAAGAAGTGGTCTCCGAAGGAAGAAGGGGTGCAGGTAAGAAGGTGAAGAAACACTCACAGCAGCACAACACAAACTGGCACGAGTTTCTGCCTGAGTTTGCCAGACCAGCAGCGATCTGCCTGCTGCGATGGAAAGTGTAGAATTAGGGAACAAAGCAAGTTAGTGAGTAGGTGCATGAGATAGCCAAGTAAGGCAAAAGCTCTAATTTTGTTGCTTCTCAAGTGAACCACAGTATATAGAACCAGTATGGGCTGTTGTTTACGCTATTTGAGTAATTATGCTTTTAAGGATTAGTTTGCCTTCAGAATATAACTTTAAAACAATATGAAAGGCTGAGAAAAAGAGAAAAAACCCCTAAATTTAAAAAAAAACCCACCTCTACTTCTACAATAAAAGCTCTTTCAGGTCACTGACATAAAGGACACTCTTTATTTTGCTTGGCAAAAATCCAGGTATAAAAGACTTAAGTGGATATAGGATCAATACCAATGGAATCTCTTTAAGTGATCTCTCTAAAACTCTAAAGGGTGAAAGAGATTGATGAAAGAGCTGTGCATTTCAAGAGTAGGACCACAGAATAATTCTTCCTTGAGCTACTACATGTATTAGCATTGGGGTTTTTTTGTTTCATAGGTTGAAATCTCTATTTGTGGGAGTTCTGGAAGAAGAGGAAGGTGTGCTGAAGTTCCCAGGGCAAGATACACTCAGGAAAATTGTCTTTATGAAACAGCTTTTAAGCTGAATCATCAGTGGACAACCTTAGTTCTTCCTAAAGTTACCCGAATTGTAGCTTTCAGTGACCTAAAAAGATCTTTCTGTGGATATGAATCACACATGATCTGAAGAAGTTCTATTGAATTTAGATACAGAGGTTAGGATCCATCTAACCTAAGGTAGTATATGAAAAATTGTTCCCTAAATCTGTTTAATAAGCTGGAGCTCACTTTGCAGTCAATGCAGATAAATAGATTATCTAAGGTAAATGAGGTTAATCCCCTTCTAGATGTGATTATTTCTCTCCTTTAACTATAAAGGAATGTAGCACTTACTAGTTTACAGTCAGGTAGCTGGCTCCGAGATCTATAGTTTCTGTTGAAATGAATCCCAGAATGTTAAACCACAATCTACTTCTACAAAAATTGTTTTCTATATTGTCTAATCTGTATTTTGACAGCAGAGTCTTTGGGTGTCATCAGTATACATGAATTTTTTAAACAATCCATGAGTAAGGAGTTCATAAGTGGAGCAAAGTCAGCTAACATGATTGGAAATCAAACCAATATTAAAGGCTGTAGGTCACACTTTAAATCCTGCCCCCTTCTCAAGTGCTCTTATAGGACTGAACTAAAAGAAATGTTCATTTCACAAATACTTTCCTGGTGCTTGGCACCTGAAAATGAAAAAAAAGATCAAACCGCTTGAAAGGCAGCTGGAAGACAGATGCTGCCCTTTTTTCAGTTGTTAAGTGGCTAATACATTAGATCAGTACATGTTTTTATCCCATTCTTTATTTGAAGAACATGCATCTTGCATCTTGCATAGTCCATAGACTGTAAACTCTACAATAAAGAAAAGTTTTCTTAAAAATTCCAGAACAGTAAAGCATCTTCAGTATTTCCCAAGTCAAAGAAAAAGGGCTCTAGTCTAGTAGTTCAGGGCGTTCACTTGAAAGAAGAGATGTGGGCTGCACTCCCCTTTTTAATGGTAGTCTGTGTATTAGATGTTAAGCATTTGCTCATGTGAGAGTTCTTCTAAGGAAGCTTTACCATGGAAGGCAATGAAGAGACTAAGACAGACTTGGTGTTTGCAAATCTAGACTAGAGTTTGAATGACTTTCCTAAAAATCAGTATATATAGGGAACAGGAGGTGGACCCCACATTCCACATCATGGAGCTGTAACAAACATGGAAGTGACAAAGGAGTGCTGCCACCACTGCTGACACTCCATAGGCAAGGGATGCTGTTCAAGGAAGCGGTTTTTAAGACTTAGGAGAGGATTCCCTGCAGCATGGGAACTAGTTGCTGAAGACCATAAGGAGACAAGGGATAGGACATAGCCTTGCATTCAACTCTCATTCAAACTGCTAGTCCTCACGGATGCCATTCTCAGCTGCTTTATCCTTCACAGATTGCACAGGAAGCCTGCATATTTAAAGACCGGCTCCTGTCCCTAAGTAGAAACAGGGTTTGTGCAGTTCCAGGCACCTTCCTGAAATTGTGACGGTATCAAAAAGATACAGGAAGCCAAGGGATTACTTTCTGAAACTGTCTTGAACTACCTACTAATTAGTGATTTGTTTGATAGCGCTTTCATAGCTGGGTGCATCTGGATCAAAATAAACCGCAAAGGGAACATATTTTTGTTTATCATTAATTTTTACTTAGCTTTGCAGACACTTCTGAGACACTGCAGTAGTCTTCTTAATTTGTCATGTATTGTAAATTGATTTAGTAAGTTTATTCATTTCAGTAGTCTTTTTTTGTTACTCCTCACAAGTCTAATCAAATGAATACATTTTATAATGAGTTGGATCATGTGATATTGCTCAAAATAATCTGGTGAACTTCTGCTTTACTGCAGTATTAGATATCACTGAAGTTTACTATTAAATTTTCCAATGCCTTGAGTGGATTTTCCGTGTGGTAGGGAAGCAGGGCTCTGAGACTTTGAAAAGCAGGCATATTTACATGAAAAATTAATGCTTACAATAATAGTAAAACAATTTAAAATAATGTTAAATACTGTTTACAAAATAAACAACCAGAAATACCTAACTTTTCTCATTCTTGCTTTCATACCTACACTCATAAACCATAATTAGACTGTGGTACAAGTGAGTGCGTCACAGTTCCTGGGTCCAGTGGTCTGCCCCTGCTACATTTTGCATTTGCATCAGGTCAAAACCAAGGTATGCACCTACCAAATGATGGTTTCCAGACTCAGGAAACCACTGTGTATTGGCCAGATGGAAATGTAGGTACAAACCACCCTAAAGGGCTGGAACACAGGCAAGTTCTACAATTGAGGAAGCAAATTTTTAAGGTTTTAAAGATGTGTCCTTCTAGACAGCAGTAGGGTTTGGGGCTTTTGTGGTTGTTTTTTGGGTTTTTTTGTTTTTTGTTTCTGTTTTGTTTTTTTTTAGTTTAGTTTAGTTTAGTTTTGGTTTGGTTCGGTTCGGTTTGGTTTGGTTTGGTTTGGTTTGGTTTGGTTTGGTTTGGTTTGGTTTGATTTGGTTTGGTTTGGTTTGGTTTGGTTTGGTTTGGTTTGGTTTGGTTTGGTTTGGTTTGGTTTGGTTTGATTTGGTTTGGTTTGGTTTGGTTTGGTTTGATTTAGTTGGGTTGGGTTTGGTTGGGTTTGGTTGGGTTGGGTTGAGTTTTTTGTGAGAAACCTGGTGCAGCCTTTGCTTCCCTCCTAGACCTAGGCTTAAAGCCTGCTTTGTTCTTAACAGGTGTTTGAGAGATCTCTCTTCTCAGAAACTGAAAGAATTGATGGTTTAGTAGTATCCCGTGCAGTCAGTTTAGCTACTGTCTTGGTTTTGAGTTCAGGCACTTAAAAATGTCTCACTATATACAGATTAAATTTTAAAAATTGCTTTTACCTATAAGATAATCTCTTTAATAATGTTTTAGTGACTGAAATATGGTTTTCTTCTAGGCTTTAATTCAGCTCCACCAACATAATATTCTTCAGAAAAAGCTTGCTTTTGCTTTAACAAGGACATGGTAAGATAGCTCTCTGACAGGATCTAACAATAACACTTCTGAGTGAAGCAGTTCCACTCCACAGGGCAGACTCTTCTCTTGAATGTGTGATCAACCATGACTCCAGAATTTCAATGAGGAAATGGACTGTTGCGGAGCTGTGCGAGGGGCTAGCCCTAGCTCTGTGGGATGAAAATCTTCAGTTCAAAGAACTTGTGACTGTGCAGAAATGGGTGACTCTTCTCAACATTACTGAAGCATTGGCAGTACAGTCAGCTGTCAGATTGCTGTGGTAGTAGGTTTGTAGCTCGATTCTTTTAAGTGTTTTCTACATAGACATTTCATTAAGAGCATTCTTGGAACTACAGCTTGCTTTCAGAAAATGGGGACTTTCAAACCATGCTGAGGTCACGGATAGCACATACGCACTAAGAATCCCCCTCTTAAATAGAACCGTGTCTGCCAAGTAATAGGGATAGCTCTCACTGCTACCACAAACATTGGCAGATGGAAAGGTCTTACAAAACTATTTGAATACAAATGTAGTAAATAGTATATGAATAATTTGTGCCCGTGGCACCCAGCTGAAGGATAAAGGAAAAATATTTAGGGCAGACCTAGGGTAGCCTTCGCTAGGCTTCAAAGACACTGAGTATATCTATCAGTGATGGCTGTAAGCATGCAAGGAACGTGAGGGACCCTGTGTATGCTTACATCTTGGTAGCACATACAATGTTCCTAGGTGACCCATTGAAAAAACCCGAAGGTAACAGAAACCAAGGTGAAGCTTAACCAGAAAACAAATATACATGTTTTTAAACAGTTTTGTACACAGCCTAGACCTGAATGCCTACAGAATACCTGTGAAGAAAGGACTGCTTTAGTTTCTGAGGCATTAATCTTTTTGCCTGCACCACTGGTCTTTTTTTTTTTCCATTTTTTTGACTACAAATCTGTGTTTATCTGTTTTGACTCATGAGGTGTCAGATAATTCCTTTTTACTTTTAATTGAATTGTTTTTATCTGGTGCTGAATTCAGATATTTGGATATTTTGGATACATTCAGTTATTGAATTCCTTTTTAGCTGGGCATCAACTTCATATAGTAATTCACTAAAGTAATACTATGCATAAAGTCAAAAGAATAGCACAGCGGAGCAGCTGTTTCTTAAAACAATTTCTTCTTAAGCCTAAAAAAAGCATAGAACTGAAGGGAAAAACTATCAAGCATTCAAAGGAAAGTCCACGAAAACAAGATGACATCTATTGTTTGTTGGGCTGTTATTTATTTTCCTTTTCCCTAGTATGTTTACGGAAGTTTTGTGTAAAGTCTATTTTCTACTTCTTCCACCCTGGAATTGCTCACGCTTTGCCCCAAAGCTGAATTTCCAGTCCCTGAGCAGCCTTTAACAGGTACAAGCAGAGAGTAGGAGAACACTGGGACACAGGAAGGGTTCATATGGACCTGTAGTGAACACCTCTCATGAGTTCCAGGTCTTCTCCTCTCACCCCAGACTGGACCTCTCTAATTCTCTTTCTTCATTTAGATGCAGAGGTGTGGCTTTATCAATCTTACAGGGGCTTTTTTTTTTTTTTTTTGGAACTAATCTGGTAACAGCATGTCTAACATCTGTGAAGTTACTGATGATGTAAACCACCAACTTTGCCCATCATCTAGTTTGATCAACCTGAATTCCTTCAATACTGAAAAGACCCTGTAGGAGTGAGGAAAAATTACAAAGAACTTTGATGAACAGGTGAAGTCAGTGTTGGGTAATTGATAGTTACAATTCTTACTTATCCTTTCCCTTTGTGTCAGACTAGAATAAATTTATTGTGAAAGGTCAGAAAGCAAACAGATAAAATCAATTTACAGGAGCAGGGAACTCGACATGGTTAAGAGCTTTTAAAAAAAATCTACTATTTTTCAAGTGAGAAATTTCTTTGAAATTGCCTAAGAAAGGTAACAACAATGTTGAGTAGAGAGAAAGTGTTATCTCTTTTTGGTTTTGTAGTAAGTATAATTTGAGGAAAAAACTCAACATGTAAACTATCGGAAGCTTCTTCCTTAAGTAATCAAAATCTTACTTATAAAATTTTAACATGGTTTCTAATCAGAACATAGCCTACAGTCCTAAATAAGAAATTCAGATAACTCATCCTATTATTATCAAAGGATTTTCTCTTTATCTAATCAGATGCAGCCATGTGATTCGTATGTGCAAAGCCATGCACCTTGGGGAAACAGGGAGCAAAGGTAAGCAAGCCGATGCAGAAATTCTATAGTTGGCTTCTGGTCTTTCTCGAAGCTGCGTACTTTCAGCCTTATGAAGTATTTCTTATGGTAAACACACTGCGTTTAACACAGCACAGCTCTGTTTAAACCAGGGAATTTATAAACCAGAAACAAATGAGGCAGGCAAAATTTACATATTTTCTTCCAATGTCCCTGTATTATGGGGATGCATAACATTTTCTGCTAAATGAGAAGCTGTTTCCAGCTATATGTGATCAGATACTAGGCTTTGTATGTTAACATATCCACATCTGCGTTCAGCAGAAACACATAACCTCAGTATAGAACAAAGTGGATTCATTATTTTTTTCTGTCACGTGGTTTAGAGACACAGGAAACTGTAGTATCAGCCAAGAGGGATTGTCTTACAGAGAACAACTGCCTAGTTTGGTAAGACATCTACCCTCTCATGAAGAGTAACTGCCAGTACGTTATTTAGTACAGCTTCAAGCTTATGCTTGTGTACCTAATTAATTACTGAGTTCATTAAGAAACCTCCTTCCTGACCCTTTCTCATGCCTCCCTTCCTATTTATTTTTTCTTTTATTAAATTAAGTGTAAAAACTGCTGTTTATGGTACAAAAAGATATAAGCAGACATTAACTGAAAAGTAGATGCAAAGATAATTTCCATTAAGCATTTAACATTCAGCAGTCTCTTTCCCTCAACTAAACACATGCTCTTTATAAATTTCTCCAAATACAGATTTATACAAAAGGATAAAAAGCAGTTCAGCGGAAGACAGATGTTTAGCAGTAGACAGACAGGACTGTACAGACTAAATATAAGAGTCTAGTTAATTAATTTATTTAAAAAAAAAAGGCAAAGTAGGACTTTGTAATTCTGCAAAGAGTTAGAAGAGGCATGGAATTGTTTTTAAGTCTCTGGTCAAGAAGACATACAGCATGACCCCAGTTATCTGATATACAAATTTAATGGTATATAATGGAAAAGGGAGAAGGATGGATGGAATGGAAATTGTTCTGAATTACTTGGAAAACAAATAACTTAAATTGAATTACCAATCTGACATATTCTGATGCATCAACATTTTCTTTTGAGAAAGGTTTAAGCTCCCAAAAGGAAGTGTCTAAATAAGTCTGCTCTCAGGGGGGGAGAAAAAAAAAAAAAAGCCTACTTCATTTTCTATGGCAGAGAAATCTCCTCCTCCGGTTTTCAAAAACAGCACAAAACTAGACCTTTATCTAGAGTCAGTGGAAGGCAGTGCTGTTGGACAGTGTGATAGCAGTTCCAGCGGATTGGAGTACACCAGTTGCAGTGTCCTTGTGCCTAATTCAAAGTCCATTGGCAACACTCATATTAAAACCAATGGTCATGAGGTAAGGAAGAAAAAAAAGAACAAACACCAATAGTTAGATATTTTAAAAACTGAACTTACAACAATGTGTTTATTCTTCTCTTTTTTAGTGGACTTCATCAGTAAACTTTTGGAAACATTAAAGGATTCAATTAGCATTGTAAGTATTATAGGCAATTTGTGCTTGTACAGGTCTTTTATGGCGTGATCAATCTGTTCTGGGAAATGATTCCAAAGGTCCACAATAGATGTCCATTCTGTACTTTAAATTTTAATTTTGTGTTGTATTGTCATAAGCAAGTTATGTTAAAAATAAGGTAGATGAGGATGAAAAAGTAAATTGCAAATACAGAAGAGAAAAGCAGTTTTGCATAATTATTTTTAAAAAATTATTTTGAAATAAATCTCTTCAAATTCATCAGACTTTGCATTTGGATATTCCTAAAAAATGAATGTAATTATGTTTTAGGTACTTTTAGGTAGCTGACATTTGCATAGTTTGGGAAGTATCATCGCATTATAAATTTCTCGCAACCTTTTATTTTAACAGCTGCTGATTTCTCATTTATATATGTTACACTAAATTTAGAGACATAGCTAATAATTATTAAAAATATTTTGTAAACCTGTGAGTTTGAATTGCCCTTGAGATGTTAAAGTTTAAAATAATAAATGAAAAATCCTATAAAGTTAAGATCAGAAGGCAATATTATTTTTCAGTCATTACATAAAATCAGTGTGATACTGACTGAACAGGGACTGTGCTTAAACATAGGTAACTGTGGTATAACCTGTCCTTAATTTTCATCCACTCTGAAAAAATTATATAATCATGGAGTTCATAGTGATTTGGAATGAATTTTTAAAAATAAAATAATTGCAAGGTGAGACTGTGCTTAATGCTCTATTCAGGAAAAGAATGACTCATCATCCATTTGCTCCATGGGTAAACTGAGCTTTGCAATAGTTTAGACTAATACAGCACAACTCCTGAAATAAAGCAAATCTATTTGTTTTGGCAAAAAGCATAAATAAACTCCATCATTATGAACAGATTTAACAACATGTGCTGAGTTTTTGTTCTTATTACTTTATAACTGAAGCTAGTCAAACACTGAAAACTCTTTTTTTCCAGAAACTTGCTAAATGTTTGCCCACTTTTTAAATTTCCTCTCTTTTAAGTTTCCTGACCTTCTCCATTTATTATGCACATCTCTAAGAGACCTATTTACCAGTACAAGTAAATACTGCTGACTTCTCCAAAAACAAACTGCTGGGAGCATTAAATGGCTTTGCCACTGTTACAAAGCAACAAGAGAAAAACTTGATAAAAGTTTTGAAACTACTCATGATCTGAAGGTTTTAAAATTTGAGTTCATACTTATTTTTCTCAATCTTATGTATGAGAACGCTCAGTGTGGACTAAAGATATTTTAGGAGTCAAAGTGTTCTCACCTAAAAGAAAAAGTGAGAATTTGAGAGTTTTCGTAGAGCACTTATTCTCTAAGGAATACTGACAAAGCTGGTACAGTTTTTATTCTTCTGAACTAGAAATGTCTGTATCTCCTACTAGCCATTAAAAAATTGCAATCAGATTTGCTCAGTTTTGATTAAATTGTGAAATAATTTATAACATTTTTCCATGGTTTACAGTTAATAAAATACTAACTTGATTTCAGATTATTTTCTGTATTCTAGACACCCTCTTTTTTATGCTCTTAAGAGCCTTAAAACGATTCAGTGACTTTTCCAAAAAATGTTTGTTCTATGATCCAGGAAGACTGAAATATATAAGAAGTATTTATTCTATGTTTTCTTTAAAAACAGACAAATCTTTCTGAGTGAGATGACTACTACTTCACAGTAGTATGGAATACTGAATTGGAATATAAATTGCTGAAAGAAAATATTTTCTGTGGGTTTTTTTGTTTCATACTGATGGTAACACCTGCAGTTAACCCCAAATTAGACACCCAACTACTTCCTAAGTTCTACATTCCTACCAATGTGTTCTGCCTAAATACAGAAAGTAGAGAGATTTAGTTTCATTTAAAGCTCCAAAGCTTCTCTCTTCCAAGGTCCTGGAGAGCAGTTACTTCCATCCCTATATTTACCAAGTAGTAATTTTCTTAAATTGTTGAGTTGCTATTTATACATGTTTTAAACGAATTTATAATAAAAAAATATATGTTTATACTTAAGAGTATGTAAACTGATGAAGACATTATATAGTGTCAAACGCCTCCTCATGTCATTTTTGAACAAAATTTCCATAATGTTTGACTACAGTTTGAAGAGCCAGTTGAACTCTTTCTGACCTTTTACTACTGTGAAATATCTTGAAACTTGTTTAGTGGAAATTTGGGAGTGTTTTTTTTGTTCCAGTTTGTTGATGACTTGTATGCCCTGTAATTTTATATATCTGGTTTTAAGATCACCAAGTGGATACCATCCATAGGTGATTTGTCTGGTGTTTTCTTGTGAACTTGTACACTTCTGATAAGGAAGTGAGAACTGGCTAAATTTTATCCTGTTCTCTGGCTATGGGATTTGTGTACCTGGTCAATAGACCAATTGAGCTCAGGCAGTTGTCTCCATTGTATGCTTCTTAAGGAAGAAAAGTTAACGAAATCAAGCTGCTAATTAATCAATTACAGATAAATATTTTCTGAAAAAAACTTAAACTAAAACCAAACTGGATAAAAAGTTACAAATGCATTGCAATGAACAAACAAACCAACAAACAGAAAACCCCCCATCAAATCCCCAACACCCACAAAAATGCACAAAAAGGCAGAACTATATTGCATTATCAGCTTTCTTGTATCCATACCTACAAGCTATCCTTTCTTTGTTTTCTAATTCTGCAGAAAGTTCACTTCCTAAATGAAATTGTAAAAATAACTTGTGACATTCAGGCTACATTTTCCCATGTGTAATTTAATCTCCTTATTTCTAGTTTATATCCATTGTTTCCTCTAAACCATTCTATTCTCACTTTCTTCAGGTACTTGTAGATTTACTTATGTCCTAGACAAACTATATATTCGGATGTCTCATTTTCTCAAATTCTACCATTTTATTTTGAGCATGATCTGCCTTTCTACCTCTGAATGCATGAAGCAGAATACATTTTGTCATGCAAATCACGTGCACTTTCTGGAAGACTTATTTTTTGTTCCATCATTTGTTACATAATGACAAACTCCTCTGGCCTCTTCATTGTCATACACTACTGAAGTCTGTTGGAATTCATTTGCACTAATGTTGTTATGTACAAGACAGATGTTTATGTCTAACCAAGTTACTGACTTCATATCCAGCGGAGAGAAATCAGATTTTGCCTAGGATGATTCATCTCAACCAAAGATAGGCACCTGCAGATGAGACGAATAAACTGCTGGAAAAGCCTATTTCGACCCATTGACTGTAAAGGGTGTTTGTGATGACTGGAGTAGACTTAGACATCTTATTTTTACATGCCTAAAGCTAGGTGAGACTACGAATTTCTGTAACTTGCTGTGCTGAATAATCAGCATTTAACTATCAACTGAAGGATTAGCTCAAGGAGGAGTCTTAGGAGTCTGGAAACTGGAGCTTAATTATTCTAAATCACATATCACCTCCTTTGTACTTCAATTCCTCCATTAGTTTTTACTGTCGTTGTTATCCTTCGAGAGAAATTTGTATTAAAGGGAGATATGCATACTGTGAAAGGATGCTGAAATCAATAAGCAGAAAGGGGAGAAGTAAAAGAAAGGTACAAAAGGAATTATTTTCCATCATGTGAAAAGGAAAATTAGAAAGCAGTGTAATCAGAGGTTTTGTATGAAAAGCAACAACTCTAAATCTTGGAGGTTAGGGTGAAAGGCAAATTCAGACATCCATTACTTACTGATTGCAGAAAGGTTAGAGGAAACAGGCCAAGTGGAGAATGCAATGACCACATAGAAGATTTTTGTGAAAGTGTTTGATATACCAGCAATGGAGAAGCTGTAATACAAAGATCACAAGGAACAGCAGCAATAGAACTTCAAATACGGACAAGCAAAACAGAAGATCTGGTGTTTCCGTACATGTGGAGAGGAGAAAATTATGTCCTAGACTCACGACATCTCTGCCAGGTTTGTTAGCATCACAGGGAAGAAATAAGAAAATAGACATTCTAGACTGTTTTATTCCTTGCTGTTAATTTCTATTGAAACACTTTTTCTGTCCTCAACAGCTGTTTTACAGTTTATTATTTTGATAAAAATAATTCCAAATTAAGGATAAAGGAGATCTTTCAATGGGGTTATACTGGGTCACCTTTTCAGTTACTTCTTTACAACATCTCAAGAATGCTAAATATGAAATAGAGCTGTAACAGCCATAATTTTATTTGATGTGTGTTTTGATGAACTAAGAACTTGTAATGTGGGTATCACAAACCAAGTTATAGCGTAAGGCAGCATTTGTGGTACACCTGGGACTCACACTGGTCTCTTCTGGAGTCCTCAGCTCATCAAGTACATGAAACTGTTTAATGTCTTGGAAGGAAACAAGTATTGATACATTTTTTTTTAACTGAAGCTGATTTATATGATTTATATATACACATATTAAAGACTAATCTGTACGACTTGTCTCTATTTAAGAAAATCAGTGTTTATTCAGTTGTATAAGTGGAGAGATCAAAACTCTTCTGAAATCAGGGACTTGGCACAGAGATCAATCATCTGTGAGTTGGACCATATGGCTGAGTCTTTTGCTGGGGTGGTCTGAAGGTGATTTGCATTGACTTGTGTATTTGCTGATGCACACTTCCCTTCTGGATTATGTGGCAAGGTGTTAGCAGCACAGGGGGCTGCAGGGGTGGCTTCTATGTGGAGAAGGCACAGCCAGTTCCAGCCAGACTCACCACTGGCCAAAGCCCAACATGTCATCCCAGTGTTGTTACATGGAAACAAGCTTTGTATTGACAGCTTGTGTGTGTCCAAGTGCCCCATTACTGAGCAGTGAAGCCACACAGTCCAAGGACTAGTGTGCACCAGCGTGCAGAGATCAGATAGAGTCTGGATACAGACAGTATCCCAAGAGGAATTAAATTAAAGGCAGTGGGGACACTGCCTCTTTCTTGGACATGTATTGCTGCTTCTTTATTCCTTATATCGTCAATTATAATTCCACTTTAAGGGAAGGATATGGTTAACATAGACAGTAGAAGAAAATCCCTAGTTTTTTATCCTGATCTGTAGTCAGTTCAGGAATCAGATAACCCTTACCTGTAGGTAAAGTGAGTGAAACAAAGAAGAAATTTGAAAGCCAATGGAATTTCTGAAATTGAAAACTCTTGACAAATCTGACCTTTGGTGTATGAGGTCCTAGGTGTACACACACACATAGATAACTGTACTAATTTATATTATTATATTGACATTAATGTGATGTGTCAGAAGGGTAATTCATTGTCATTGTGCTCACACTATTAAGTCAACTGCATATTCTCTAAAGATTTCATAATTTTTAAAGAAGCATTTGAAATGTTTTGAGATTTGCCTGCAATTGTTTGCTTCCACTGTCTTTTGACTTCAGTGCTCCATGATAATACATGTATATTTAGCTGGCACTGGCAAAAATAAACAACAATTGTTACCTGTTCTATGTTCAAATAAGCTATAATCTGGTATGCTGTGATTCATTTCAATATCAGACTTAGTAATAAAATACAGCAGAGATAAACTTTAATTTGGCTTGACACTTCGAACTAAAATGTTGTAAAATGTGCCTTTGGTTTTTAGTAGCTATGAAAAAAAATTAATCTCCAACTAGCAATGAAGTCATGCTTGATGTCATTAGAGGTCTATATTTCCTGTGAGACAGATTTTAATGCTTTCAATGCTTTTTTTTTAAAAAAAATTATATATAAGGTAAAATTCATATAAGCATCTCAATGGCTTTGCAGCCTAAGTATCACTGAAAGTCAGTTTAACTTCATAACTTTTGAAAAATGAACTTACAGGAAACTTGTCTCTGTCTACTTTACTGTAAAAAGATGTGCAAGCAAACCTGCTCTCTACTCCTTCAACAAGAAAATATCTGTTTGAGGAATGTAGCATGTCCCACTGTTCAACAAACTTCAAGGTGTTCGAATCAAAGACTCCTACAATCTAAGTAGGTTAAGTACAATTAAACAGACTAAAGTAACACTATTCTTCTAACACCCCAGATGGAAAGCCCCCAAAACTCATTTTCCATATACATGACCATATGGCGTGTTTTGAAAGCTACCAGACCAGGACTGCTTCCAAGTGAGCATGGCTTAGATTTGTCTTGAAGGTGCTTTAAGCGAATACACCTATCACCAGTCTTTTTGAACTGAGGGGCACCAGCCTGGATTATTCCCATGAACAGAGCCACAGAAGTATGATCTGAAGACTCAGGTGATCTCTCAAACAAGGCACACTGAGCTGTGTTGCCAATCATATGCCATTTTTTGCTACACGGGTAACTGGGAAAGAAGAAGAACTATTAATGAGGTATATTGAATCAGGGTAAATTATTAATAAGATATCTTAGTTCTATGTTTCTCCTTTTTTTTTGTTTGCTTTTGATTTTTTTTAAAAGTAAGACTTATGCCTTCCCTTTATCCCCACATGCTGTTTGTAGTAAAGCTGTTTGCCAATTAAACCTGTTCTGCTATCTGTCCTTTCTGCTTAAGTGTTTCACAAGTTTGCTGAAGTCATACTGTTTTCCAGCTCCTACTCTTTCTCCGCAGGGAAGTTAGTTCTCAGGTATTTTATTCCTGAAATACTATGGAAAAATAGCACATTGGCCACTGACATTCTCTACATATTCTTGTAAACACCCATAGTCCCTCAATTATCTGCATGCTGAGTGGAAATTGTATAAAGGCTGCCTGCATGTAGCTTAGGGTTTTGAAATCACCTCTGACCAAACTTTTATGCAATGGATATACAATATCTCAAAACCTGTGGACGCCCTTACAGAGTATTTGTCTTGATTTTTACCTTTTTTTATTCCTTCATCCTCTAGCAAAATAAAAAGGAAAGAAAATTCCAGACACAAGAAAAAAATCTTGAGGTGAACAGTAGTAGGATATTTACATGTGTATTATCGCAACAGCTCTCTATTTCATTAAAATAATACTGAGTTAGTAATCTTAGTGGCAAGTATCAAGAACAAATCGCACACAGGGATTGAGCGTAAGTCACTGTGTTGTGTGGTAGACTGTTTGCTCTTGAGGTCCCACAAATGAAGTTTTAATGGCTTAAGATGAGTTAAGCATCTTCTGTTTACCCTCAAAATCAAAACCCGTTACTAAATTTTCTGTTAGGGGAAAATCCTGGGTAAGTATAACCTACAGTAAATGTATACTTACAGCTAAGTTCTAATTAAAATCAATTTAATTTACTGCAGCTGCAGACACTTTAATTGCATAATGGCTTTAATTTTGTAGTGTGGGGCCGTGAGCGCTGCAGAGAGCTGCTGCTGGAGGTGCAGTGTGGCGTTCCTTGGCAGAGATCGCCCCTTCCCCTCAGGAGCGCCGGGCACCTCCTGCACTCTCTCCGGCTGCGCACAGCAGCCACGGGCAGACATCTTCGGCGCACTGCTTAAGCAGCCGTGCCTGATCGTTGATGCTCTGATCGCTCCCTCTGGGGAGATGCTGTCTCGTAGCTTCAGCGCAGGCATGCCGCCGATGCGGCACCCCGTTAGTAGGGCACCTCCCCGGCCGCCGCGGAGAGTCGGCGGGTAGAGGAACACGGGGACCGCTGTGGAACTCGGCGTTGGCACACCGTGCTTCGCGGGGCCGCCGGGGCGGGAGCGCAGCGGGCGGTGCCGGGCAGAGCCTCCGCCTCGGACCCGCCCGCGGCTTCAGCACCGCGGAGAGCGCCCGCCGGCCGGGCAGGAGGCGGCGGGGCGTCCGGGACACGCGCGCATACACACACAGACGCACAGACACACGCAGACGCACACAGTCACCCCGGGCACACGCGGCCGCGGCTACACGCCTCGGCCACAGCCGGCCACAGTGCAGACGCAGCCACAACACACCCGCTGGCACGCGCAGACACGCACTCGCACACCGACGGAGACGCACAGACACAACAAGCGCGCACAGGCACAGCGACCCGGGCAGATACCCAGGCCCGCACACGCACAGGCGCACAGTGGGACACACGTGCACACACAGGCACACGGGCACAAACCCACACGCACACGCACACACTGATGCAACGCACAAACTCACACACCAGCGCCACAGACGCGCAGACGCAGCACACCCGCGCACGCCCCCCTCACCCAGTCGCACACGGACTTTCACATCACCACAACGCACAGGCTCACGCTCCCACAGACACCCCCACGGGCACGGCAACAGTCGCGCACGGACACACAGTGACACGCGGGCGCACCCTTTCACATCCAGAACCACAGACGGGCACGTACACAGACACGTATCACTCGTACTCACGCTCCCACTGACACACAGACTCACACACACGGACCTGCGCGCACACAAACGCACGCGGCCCCCTCCACCCGCCCAGCCCCGCTCCGCGCCCGCCGACCGGGCCCGCCCGCTTTGCGACAGCCAATGGCGTGACGAATCTTCCGCGTGGGCCCCCTCCTGGAGGGGCGTAACCACCAATGGCAGAGGCGGGGGGCGGTTAAGGCCGCCGGTGGCAGAGGGCCGCTTACTAGCGGGGGGAGGGGGGCGGGGAGAAAGACACTGCGAGGCGTGCGGACAGTGGCACGCGCCGATCCGCGCACGCCCCAGGCCCCGCCCCCGCGGCGTGAGGGGAAGGCGGAGGCGGCGCCGGAGCCGCCGAGGGCAGCGCCCCGCCGCGGGAGTGGCGGCCGGCGCGGCGCACCTGCGAGCCGCGGGGCGCCGAGGGGGACGACTGACGAGGAGACGGCTGAAGGCGCGGAGGGACCCGGCGCCCGCGCAGCCCGCCCCGGCGTGCCCAGGCGCCGCTGCCCCGAGGCGATGGAGCAGGAGAAGTACCTGCCCGAGCTGATGGCAGAGAAGGACAGCCTGGATCCCTCCTTTGTTCACGCGATGCGCCTCCTGGCCGACGGTGAGGATCCGCTCCCGCCTGCCGCGGCCCAGCGGCCGCCGTGGGGCGTCGCGGCCCCGCCGCTTCCCCAACCCGGGGCGCTCTGCGGGCCGGGGGTGGGGGGTCGGGCTCTGGGTCGGCGCTTGGCGGCCCCAGCCGGGCGCCAACGAGGGAACTCGGGTCTTTGGGCAGGCGTCGGGCCGGACAGGGTGGCGGCGATGCGGTCGCGCTCCCACCCAACCTTACTGCTGGAAACGACCAGCGGGCACCCGCTCCGCTGAGTGGGCACTTGGCCACGCGTGGACGTGGAGAGGCGCGGAGCGACGCGCATGGACTCTGTCGGGGTCGGGCAGAGTCCGTTCGAGGGGCTTGCGTGCCCCAGAGTTTTCCCCGGACGCGCACCGGGCTCTTGGCTGAGATAGTCCGTGTGACAGGAGCCCGGCTGCGGCCGCCGAGTGCCTCGGCTCGCGGCTTGCGTGTGCCTTTGCTCCCCGCCATGGGAAATGCCGTTCCTTTCGTGGTTGTCCGTTAGAGATGCATCGCTCCTGCTGCGGTTGGTTTGCCTCTACGGGAAGGGCTTCCGTGGTTTCCGATTTTGTTTACACAAAGACAGATGGTGGTTTCTCATTAAGTTCGTTTTATCTTGTTTCCCATGCTTAAGTAATAAGGTTAAGATGATAATACTACTATGCCGTTAATGTGGCACTGTTTTATTTGACTGCGTGGTGTCAAGCAGTGATTGGATATGGCTTATCAATTTCATGACACTGATCCAGAGCATGTGATTTTTCCCTTGTTTTTGTATGCTGATACAGAATATACTGCTTGGAACATTTTGTTACGCATTGTAATTCACGCTGCTTTCCTTGCTTTAGTTCAACTAGTTCAACTGGAGATTCGTTAAAAAGTTTGTAATTTAGTGCCTCTTTTAATAGTTATTGAAATAGTCGAAATAGTCATTGAGGGCAGGCCTTGTGGTACAGCATTTCAACTTTTGCGGAAGTGTAATCCAGTAAATTCTCCTTATACTTTTGTTTCTTCTGAGGTATATAATATTCATTTTAAAAACCCCTATTAAACTTGGAACCTAATGTCAAAAAGAATTAGTAGGGAATGGTGCATAAATCAAGACAACCTATCAAGCCCTTAAGTGAGACTAATGCAAAGAAATGCATGGTTAGGGCCTTGAGAGAGTCACAAATTCAAATAAACTCACATTGAGAGGTGGTGAAAAATTTCCAAAGGTCTGTCGTGTCTGAAGGAAAATCATAACTAATTAAAACTTACAATGCTAGTGGTAAGGGTTTTTCTCTGATAGCGGTCATTATATTGTCTTTCCTTAATGTGTTTTATTGATTGTGAATGAAGATACTGAGTCCAGGTTTTGTTAGAGTGCTTCCATTTGGTAGCATGGAAGTTCAGTATGAGTTTAGTACACTCTTAGCACACTTTTGTCGTAGCTACCTTGCCGCTGAAGAGGCAGCCGTGCTGCTATTTACCATTGTTTTTCTAATAAGCATATGATAAACAAAGTGTCTATTTCTTAGAGGGATGTATTTTTTGCACCTTGCAGTTCGATCTTTTCCCAGAGGGGGGAGGTATCTACTGAGAGTGTGTGCGTATGCATGGCAAAGAAAGAAAATGCAGGAAAGGTCAAAATCGAAAGCGTGCAAAGTTAAGTTAAAAAAAGGATAATGAAATAGGTGCTTCTAGGCATCAAGTCCATGTGGAAATTGCATTTTGGGCAACTGTGAGATTGAATAAATGGTTAGTTTTCTCATTCCTTCTTAGTATGAATAGGACAATGTGTATTTTAGTGGATTTTTGAAAGATGAAGGTGAGTTGTCTGTAGGGAATGCTAATGTCAGAGTCACACCAGATACCTGGCATTATCCTTCAAAACACCATCTGTCAAGCTTTCTAGAGATTTGTTTTAGAGTCTAACATGATGACTGGTAAAACACTGTCATAAAGGTAGGAGTACTGCTACTTAAGGAAACAAGAATTAATGCACTGGTTGCTGCTGGTTATAAATAGAAGGGAAATGTGAAGAACTGGCAGATTTTTTTTAGAGGGGTAGCAGAACATGGGACAGTGGTGCAAGGATCTCTGTAATGCAGTATTTCTAGGATGCATGCGTGACAAAGCAATGCTTCCAGACTCTGGTTTTCTGTTCTTTAAAATATAATGTACAATCAGCTAAATACATAACAATAGCAGCCAGATGTTATTTTCTGGTGTACTAAGCTTTTTTGATTGCCAGTAGATTTTGTATAAAGTGCATAAGTGTAGATTGGAAAGTTTTTTGCTTCAGAGTTGAGAGCCTAAAGCATCCGCTCGACTTGAAAGTGCTGTGATTTTTTTCATGTCAGTTGCTAGAACCTGTGGTTGAGAAGAGACATGCTGCTGTGTGAGACTGCAAAAGGATGCACAAGTTACAGGCATTACAGAAATATGATTTCAATGTATCACACTGGATTTGCTTGTAAAGATAAGGCCCCACGTTTTTTCCCTGTCAGTTTTTTTTTGCTTGATGTTTTTTTGTTTGTGCGTTTTGGTGTACTTATTTTAAAATCAAAAAATTGCTTATTAATTACTTTTTAATATGTGGGTTGACCTGTGTCAGATGCATACTTGAATCAGTAAATATTTACGCCTCACCACTGAGGGATAAAGAGAAGTTATTTACTTTAGTCTTTATCTGATTTAGAGCTTTCATCATGCCACGTGTGGTGAAACCCCCAGAAAAGGGATATTTCTCATGGCAGAGAATTTGCGTACTTACCAAACAACACAAATAGAGATGAGGAAAAAGGTACTAATGTGTCTTAGATAAAGGCATAAACCAAATAATTTCTCTAAAAGTCACCGAGGGTATTTGTGGTGGATGCTGAAAATGAACCCACTCTCTAAATGACTATTCCAGTGCCTTAGTAAGAATATACTTTATTTCCCCTGGGTCATTACCTGTTTCATATAGAAGTACCTTCTACATGATTATTAAACTATTAGAAATGGAAAAGCTATTTGTAAGTCATCTATTAGAAGAACTTGTGCAGTGAGAATGGTTGGTGATATTTACCCCCCAAGTCCATATTAGTTTATTCAAACTTTCACAAATTGCATTGAACATATTTACTCTGCTACTATAATCTAGTCTAAAGAATAGGAAAATCTCCGTCTATTGGAGAGGGCTTTTCTGTATTAACTGAACTATTTTGTGTACCAGGCTGTTACAAGAGCTGGAAGAATCACACTGTTTCGTGGATAGTTTTAAACAATTTCATTGTAAACTGGTTACAGGTAGTTATTTTCTTAGGTAGGATTGTACTGCTTCTAGTAAGGAGATATCATGATCAGTGTATGAGGTCAGATAATGCTTGGTCAGATGAAAAATGTCAAAAGTGAAGAGCGTGTTCTTGAGCAGTACCTTTTGTATCTAACATGCTTATGCTACAGCACATTCTAAAGCTCCAGTGAGGATTGAGAGCCTCTTTGTTCTAGTGCTGCTTCCTACCATGGTAGCTAATGAGCTGCTTATGTGTGTTATTTTTGCATGTATGTAAATATTTATTGCTTTGTATAAGATGTCTGTGATTATGAATATAAAAAAATGTGTGTGACTTTAGCTGTGAAGGTCTGGATGACATAGAAAGCTACAATTGACTGAAATTGTTTGGTAGTTCAAAACTTGGTTTAGATCAGCATTATTTTTAATAAGCTGAAGTGTCAGTTAATCATCTATATACTTTCTGGGACAACCAAATTATATATATATATGTGTGTGGCTTTAGACTATCTTGCATAGTGTATTATTAAAGCTGCCTATGTGTTTTGTAATATAAACATAAAGGAAAAAGACCTATTGGAAAGAGCCAGCCAAAGTAAGAGTATTTTTCCCTGTGGAAATATCAGCATTACTTGGGTAATGAGGTAGCTAATTTCTCTCTATGTAATGACAGTACAATTGACCTCAGACTTCTAGCTGGCATTGTGAAGGCAATGAGAATCGGGCCTTTAACTTTAATCTTGAGTTAAGTCTCCAGATTATTCCACGTGGCATAGCCTGAGTTTGTTAAAACTCCAGTTGTGTCAATTAGGCTCCTATATCTCAGTGTCATAAAGCTCCTTATAGGATGGTCATGATTATTAAAAAAAATTACTTAGTCTTTACACCCAATGAACATCATTAGTACAGTCTTTCATACAAGCCTGCAATAATCGTTCTAGTAAGTCTGAAAACTCTTGGTGTAATGCAAATTCGCTGTGTCTTGTGTTCAGGATTTCAACTAATGTATTGGCTTATATGGGTTTTGGATTTCTGTGGACTCTTGGAGATTCATTTGCTTTTCATATAGAAAGGCAGATTTAGTTCATAAGTGTATGTTTCTATTAAAAACCTGGGTCAATAATAAAGTTGCTATAAGAAAATTATTTGTCTTGGCAATATAGAATGCTAACCATATCCTTAGTGCAAGATGACCAAGCAGGTCAGGCTTGTGACCTGCTAAAGGGAGGCCTCTGATACGTTTTAATTTTTATCAAATTTTCCATTGAAAACTATTTGTGAAAATATACTTGCAATTTTATTAGTTTACTCTGCCAAACAAGCCTTTGGATGAAAATAAAATTAATGTAAAATGTTAATGTGAATTCATACATTCATATTAATTTGTAACTCATCACTTTTCTGCTTATTGCTTCTTTTTTTCCCTGATGTTTACATCAGGTGAGAAGAAATCTGTGTGCACATAATAGTTTGTATTAATCATTGTTTACTTTGCTGTCCCAAGAAATGCAGTGTAAATAACTGGAAAATTGACTCTGGAAACACGCTAATGTCTAGAGCATGTATTTTAGATGTTTCATTAGAAACTAAATTTATGTATCTATCATTTGGACCCTTTACAATTAAAAAAAAGAGTGATATTAGTGAAAACTAGATAAATAAAGGTGAATAGGCTTTTTTTTTATTGCAGTGTGACAACATGGTATGTGTTCATAATCTTAGGAGGTGCTTTTGCCTTGCAGAACGTAATGCAGATGAATCCCAGGCAAAAACTGGATTTAGGGAAAACAAATACTATAAAATGTTAGAATGAGTATAACAAAGCAACCTTTGTAAGTGTTTATATTGACCCTAAGTTGTTAGTCATAAAAGGTCGGCTTGCTTAAAAGAAAAAAAAAAAGAAGATAAATAGATGTGATTAAAAAAAGAAAATACTAAAAATCTCTCCCTTTCAGACATCTGAAGCAGCTTAGGACCATTTGATCTGTGATCTTAGAAAACATGTGCTTTGAAACATAGTAAATTCTCTTGCAAAGAGGAAACAATATAAATGCAATTACTAAAGGTTAGATTCCGGTACCCTTGTGTACAGGGGGGGGAAAAAAAAAATCATGGTTACAATGCTGCCATTTGAATTGGTGATGCTGCTTAAGGTGCAATGCAGTGTGAATAGCAGAACTTAGTACTAGCTGTTTGAGGGAAGGTCAAAAGCATTTGCTGAGGCTTATCTGGATGGCCATAGCCCCATCAACAATGCGCTGGGTTTTGACAACATAAATGTTTTCCTTAGAAGAGTAGTTTTTATTTGTCATGGGATTTCTTTTAATTTCTTTCATACTTGGTCTCTTTGGTGTATTCATTCAGAGAGCACCAACTGTAATCGTCCATCTCTCTTCCTTTGTATCTCAAAGTAGGTATTTTTAAACTCAAGGATTTAGAAAATAATATTTGCAGATAAGATAATATTTGCAGCCAGTACCAAGAGAAGCAGAATAGCTGGATAGCTGAGTAGAAAATCCCAGTCAACTGCTAACTTCCAAAGCACTGAGCATCTGTGTGATGCGTAGAATAGAGAGAAGAAAGTGGCCATTCCTAACCAGGAGGTGGCATGGTAGGGCTCCGCATGCCAAAGTAGGGGTTCATATCCTAGCACTTTCTGGGAAAGGGCTGCTCTGGCCCAACAGTTGTATCGAATTCTTGTGCATTGAATGCATGCTTTTCTCCTTTAAGCAATATGCAGACGATAAATACTGACAACCAGGTTTACTCTAGCATGCTGGGCTATTTAGTAGTCTATGGAATCTGATATGATCAGTAATGACCAGTGCATAAGTATCCTAAGAAAGGCTTAACCAAACCAAAGCTGTAAGAGAAAGCACTTCCTCCATGGCATCTGAGGACACAAGTTTCAAAACCAAGCTGTTTTTAACTATTTCAATTTAAATCTCTTTTCTCCAACAAGCTACTGAATTTGAAGGAAAATTCAGTGTTCTCATGCATGACATCAGAATATGCAATTTTCTTTTAAAAACTTTTGAGAATAAATAAATAATAAAAGAAGTGTTTTCCTCAAGAATTTGAGGAGTTAGTAAAACATGCATGATAGATAAAATAAATGCTAGTTTGCAGGCTGATCCTGCCTAAGCAATTTGAAGGTATGCATTGATCTTTTGTTCACCTTGAATTTTTCAGTCCTTAGATGGTATTGTAGCACAGGGTTGGGAAAATCAGCACACCATATCAGAGTAAGCGAGGAAGCAGACAGCTTTTAAAATGAAGTGTATAAAGTAGGGAAGTTTAATGATCCTGCAGTGTAGTCTTTGACAGTATAAACAAATGAAGACCATGCAGTCTGACCAGAGAAATGGAAAACCTTGACACTTGAGTATAGGTCTGAGGTTCACAGTATATGGAGTTTTGACTTGTTTCTTTCTTACGCTATATACCTTCAATGACAAGCTTCTAAAGCTTCCATCTGTAAGTTGTAGACTAATGCTGAATTTCATTCTAATCTTTGAGATCTCTAAGTGAAAAGAACTTTATTAGAAATGTGTATTATTCTTATTTTAATACAAAATTATTCTTTTTAAATTTGCAGGCAAAAATAATCCTTGTTATTACAGTGGTCTATAAATCCTGTCATTTTAATTAAAATCCTGCTGGAAATGAGTACAGCTATTTCCTTATCCTAAAAAGGACTGAAACTAATAAAAACTGTGAAGAAAAATTATCTAAGACTTTCAGCAGATTAAAAATCTCCGACCTTCTCTCAAAGAAACTCCTGAAATAACTTATACCTGTTCCTCATTTTGCAAGTTTTGCTGTCACAATGAAATTTTTTAGTTTGAATACTGAAAAATGCATCAAGTGAAACTATAATAAGGCTAATGTGGTCATAGTGAAGATCATCCACATTTAAATAAGTTAATACCAAGTTTTAATGGTCATATATGGCTGCATGTGATATAGTCAAAGACATCTTTAAAACTTCAAATGCTCTGCTGGCAATGGGTATTCTTGTTTGTTCTTCTTGATTAGTGTGATCCGAAGCCTAAAAGACAAACGGCAGGTCACTGCTGTCTTTGAATTTTTCAGCACCTGCTGAAATGTTCATCAGATACTCTAGCATCTGCTTCTTTTAAAGGTTACCCTGAAAGATGTAAATCTCCAAAGCTTTTGATTTATAAAATCCTTTGAATTCTGGGAATTGATGTAGCTATTGGAAAAAGTAATACTTCCTGCTGGTCTGTGTAAAATCTTTATTAACATCTGCATTCCTTCTTCTAGCTCTGCTTTGTATCTGGAAGGAAAAGAATTCTTCTTCTTTTACAGTAGAAGCAGTTTAGATTTGCTAACCGGTGAAGGCACATATGTCTTCAGCAAAAACAAAAGTAGGGATTAAAGCCCCTGGCTCATAATCAGTCAACTTCCAAAGAGCAGCACTGCAAATTAGAGGAAAAATAGTTTTCCTAGGAGATGTGAGCACTGGGGAAAGAAAACAAATCCCCTCTTGGCATATTCCCCTAGTTTAATGCTCCCTAGGATTCAATTTTAGGTTTCAAAGCTCTCTTTCAAATGCTTGAAATTAAAGAACTTGCCATGAAATCAGGGACTCTGTGTGTTTACTTTGAAAATGGCTTTTTAGTGTTGAAAAGTTTAGAGTTACCTTCTTTCTTACCTCTCACGGTGTAAGTTTTTTATGCTCCATATTTCTGATAATGTAGGCTCATATTGCTGATTTTTCTGCATACTTCTAAGCAAATTTGCTTCTTGCATTTTGTCTTTTTTTGAGATTGCAGTAAGAACTTGGTGTTGTCTGGGGGTTGTGCCATATATCCGCTGGGGTCAAAGCTTGAGGAAAGAGTGAGGCTTTATTTTTCCTAAATACTTAGGACTATGCCAATTTGCTGCAGCTGTGAAGCTGGCTCTCTGACTTTCTAAATTGCAACTTAAACTGATTTTCACCCAGTTCTGCTGCAGTGAACAGCACCAAACTCTTATGTGACTTATTGTCTTTTCTGTTGACATCTGAAGTGTAAATTAAGGAATGATAAAGTGAAGGAAACCTTTCTCCCTCCCTGTCTTCAGGTAGCTGTTCAACATGAAAATGGAGAGTTAATTCTGGTAAATGGTGCTTATTGTCCTGGTGTATCCATAGGACTGTAGAGCTATCTATAGATTTAGCTTTTGCACAAGTACATATTTGCAATAATTCCACTAATATTTATGTGGAAACTAGTGGGCTTTACTTTAGCCCATTGTAAAATTTGAAAGAACTTCCTCCTCATACTTGTAGATCAAGGTAAATATATGAATTATGTATCCATTTGTTGTTATGATCAAAAGTCTGTGATCTGCCATGCTCAATTCTTATACGACGTAGACTCTTTTTCCTGAGCCTACACACTCCTATTTAGAAAGAAGATTGTTCTGTCTCTGTAAATACACTATTGCAGAATACCCTGTAATTAATTCTAATTCCATTTTGTTTGTCAGGGGTCTTCCAGATGCTATGTGGCTGCTGTTACTGGGGTGGTTGGTTTTTAATTTGCTGCACATGGTTTAGAGTAAATGCCAACAGATCAGGTGGTGCAAAATCCTATAAGAAATGGTTTAGTGATCAGTGGAAAAGCAAAGGGATCTGTAGGTCAGCAGGGAATGTGGGAAAACAGGTGCTCATGTTATTTGTTTGTTACTCTTCTTTTTCCTGAAGACTAAACTGCTGGGTAACCTGGATATATAATAGTTTATTTTGAGTTGTGCATGACAAAAAAAAGGTGTTCGTACAGTACCAGCTTGTTAGAATACACAAACCATCTGTTCCAGCAAGAAAATGCTCTTACTGCCCCAAAACGTATGAATAATCTGAAATTATACGTCAGGGGCAAGGGAGAAGAGAACACTTAAGTTTTTTTCACTGCTACAAAGATTTTGAGATAATATCTTTTTTACTAGGGAATGTTTGTCCTGTCAGCTATCCAAGTGCTTCTTGAAGTGCAAGTGGAAGATGTCTTCGTTAGAAAGCAGAAATGGACCAGCTTGGTTCAAATGCAAAGTGTGAGCTTGATGTGATTCTGCATCCATCCCAGCAGTAAGAAGTCCTGAGTTGGAGGTAGAAAATAATTAGAAGCTGGTACCAACTTTTGGCTGCAACCTTCCAGTTCTTGACAGTTCATCTCTATCCCTTCTCAAGCTTTTAAAGTTTTTTTTTTTTATGAATAAAGAGCAAAGTAGGATGGAGAGAGGGAAGGATGGGGGAAAGGAACGGAAAATACAGGAAAGGTGGAAAAAAGAAAGGAAAATAATGGAAGATTGTAAGGAAAGTAGAGAAGGGGATAGCAGTGCAGAAAAGGATATAAAGAAGGAAATTAACACAGTAAAATGAAACATTAAATTCTGGTTTGACAGGTCTAAAATGTTCAGGTACTGTAGCTCTGAGAAACTGATGAAAGCTAGAAATATTGAACCTTTAATAAAGATTACTTCTGGAAGCTTTTAATGAAGTTTTATTCAATTAAAATGGATAGGTAAAAGTAGCTGCTAATAAGCATTTGAAAATGCTGTTGGTTATTTAAGAAAAATTGAAATGAAGTTCATCTCTTTCTAAAGTTTCTGTGAACAATTACGTAATTTTGTTATTGTTGTATTTCATGTGTTCACAGACACGCTATAGATGTCTGCCATACATATAAATGTATTAAATTACGCAGTAATGAAACACAACAATCTATTTTGCAGAGATACTCCCAGTTTTATACTAAACAACAACTGAAATGTTCCTTGTAGCAACACTTAGTCTTTTGGAATACTAAGCTTAGCCAGTTAATAGTTTTTTTTTATGCTTTTTAAAATAACAGGTAGTACTGTAACATTGAACAGATAGAAGGAGACTAGAGATGGAATTTCCATCTTTCTTTACATAATAGAGCCTTCAAACTTTGGATTGGAGTGTACTAGTGTTATGAGCTGTGAACTTGGACGTTTATTTAAATGGATCGTCTTGTCATTACAGATGAGGAGGATTGGCCAGATTCTGCAATTTAGTGCGGCTCTTCCAGCTTGTTGCTTTGTATCACCTTCCCCTGGTAACTGATGCTTCCCTCAGCCGCCTTCTAGGCAGCTAATATAATTGGTGAACTTCCCACCCTCAGCTACTCTTACTCTGTTTTATACTCCTCTCTTATCCTCTGCAGTGAAGAGGAGAAGGTGTTTAATTTTTTCTGTGGAGTCTTGAGCTGGGAATAAAGCTGGCAGCTTTACTGGAGAAGGATGTCAGAAACGTTGAGCAGAAGGTGTTATGGTGAGGAAAAAGGCAGGTGACTAGACAGAGTATCTTGAGGAGAGAAGAGAACTGATTGGTTGGTGGGGGGAACAGAGCACATGGAAGGTGTAAGAATGAAAATGAAATTAGATACTTTTTTTCACCCTTTAAAGGGCATAATGTTTATCCAAGTGATATACTTCACTTGCTATATACTCATCCATACAAACAGATAAATAGTAACAGTGTATAAATATTTTTTCTTCAAAGAAATTGGCGTATATAACACAATAGCAGTAGAATACTGCACTGTCTTATGGAAAAATTTTCACTCCCATCATTTGATTTTTAATGTTTTATGCCACAACACTTTGTCCATATCTCAGTGGATGGATAATTCAGGTAATGCTGCTAATGCTGCTTTGAAATATTTGCATGGTGATGCATACTTCAAAGCTGAAGGTTCCAGAAATAGTGACTGCTGTATGTCTTGCATCCATAGAGATAAAGTTACCCAGGTGCTGCAATTTCCAAGCACTCTGATGTATCCCCCTAAGTAAATGTAATTTATCTTCTGACAGAAATGTGGCTAAAAGTGCCTATTACCACACCTAGAGTTACTAATAACTACTCGGGCCAACAATGGGATGATGGTGAACATTTTATCCAGGCTTATGGGGTTTCACAAAATGAAAGTTATATAAAATAACTTTTAAATAAATAAAATAGAAGTTAGATATGCCAAGATTATATTGAAAAAGTGTTCAATTCTGGAGTCTGTGGCTGATTAGGGAGCAGCAACCTTCATAGTGGTGTGAGCATCAGTTCACTGACAGGTAACTGTCCTATGTCTTTAAAGCTAACTTCTGTGCTATTCATAAACTGAAGCAAAAATTTTGGAGATGATAAGAGCTTCAAACTGCAAATAGTAAAAAAATTGCATGAAGCAGTGCATTTAAAAAAAAGGGACTTTATCATCAATTCCAAGGCTAGGTTGTTTTTCTGTAATACCGGTTATTGTATCTTACAGGCTTGCTTGGTAAAAGAAGGCAGTTGGAATGACTCTAACTGTCATTTAAGTTTCAATTAACACCGATTTTCTCATGTAATAAATATGTCATTCAAAAATGTATATGCACATTTCGTAACACATTGGAAGGCTATTTTACAATTTGTTTATTGTAAGGCTTTTCTGGTTAGCTTTAGCACTTGCAATATGACTTGGTAAAGTGTAATTTGGGTTCATTCACTGGTTAAAAACAAAGAATTGGAGTTAAAATTAGGAAGAGATACAATGCAGTAAGATTCCACACCCCCCCCCCACACCCCACCCCACCCCCCCATTGATTAGCAGACTCTACTTGAGCTGTCAGAGACATGAAATGTGTGACCTAACTGAAATTTCAGGTAAAATATTTGTCTTCCTGTTGTTAGCATTGGCACACGTAGATATGTGTGACTTGCATCTCATTGTGAGACAGGTGTATTCCAGTGTAAGCACTGCAGTCTTTTTTTCCTTGTTGTGTAGGTCAGCCTGCCTCTTGGAGTACAGTGCTACTCCCTTCCCTCTTACATGGTTTTGTTTGTTTCTCAAGAAGACGAGGATTTTGAATAGAGTGATGCTGTGTGTATTTTTGTCCCATCATTGAGTTGGATGAAGACCAGAAATGGACTTGAGGACAGACTTAACCAGGTTGACTTAAGTGAAATACTGACCACATCTAGCATTCCAAGTCAGACTGTGGTGTTTGTTCGCTTTTCTTTCCTTATGTAAATTAAAATCCTGTGGGATAGATTCCTGCATTAGTTTCTAGCAGCGTGAGCCTTACTGATAATTTTTGTTGGATTGTTAGCTGCTGATGTTTCCTTCATGATTTGTACTGTTCTTTAACATTATTGGCTGTGGATCAGAATCAAACTCCCGAACCATTTTAAGAGGTCTTTTGTTATTTTTACTTTTTTTTTTCCACTTTTTTAAAGTTCGGGATATTGACTATTTGAGATCTATCTTAACCCATACTTTCCTATACATTACTTAAAACCACTGAAATACGGCTTACTTCAGAACATTCTATGTCAGATACAGCAGCTTATTAAACTAATAGAATTGATATGCTGGATCATACTATGCATAGTAGCATCTTCTCATTAGACCATTTCAGGAAAGGGAATAAAACCACAAAATCTTACAGCTTTACAGTTTGATTTCTCCTGCCCCTTCCCCCTCCCTCCAATGCGCATGGCATTTCAGAGGGGTGTTTTTTCATATGACAACAATAAGGGTGTTTTCCTTCTGTTTGACTTTAGTTTTGACCTGGGCTAGTGGTTTCCTCTTCAATAAATTTCAGTGGATGTTTCATAATCTGTGATGATGATGATGTTCATATATGCCTTTTAGCATTTTTTTTTTTTTGAGAAATTGTCATCTTGGAAACCAGGACCAAAATTCTCTTTTGTACCAGCAGCTTTACCCAAAGTCCTTAAAGTGCTTGGCCTTAATGCTTTACCTTAATAGCAGGTGAAAATTTATTCTGCCAGCCATCTTGTCATAAGCATTCTTCTCTTCGATAACACTGGCAGTACGAGTCCATGTTTTATGTGAAACTACATTTATGGATTTTGTTCTCTTGTGTATTTCCTCAAATTCTGAAGAATTGCAGCTGCCAGATCTTTCCAGACTGATTTATGGTCACTTGTAGCTCAAATTGCTATGAGAACATCTAGTTTGTGTCTCCTATTGAATCCTGTTTATGTATGTTAACACTTTGTTTTCATTACATCCAGAAGCAGAAGCTGTTGGCCCTTAAACTGTTGTAGACTGGATAATTCAGTACTCTCCAAGATATTGTGTGGCCAGTTTTGGTCATTTTTGCTCCACAAAGAGCATAGACTTAGAAAATGGAGATTGTTTCACTACACAATTTATTTTCTTGTTACTCTGTATTTAAGTTACTGTACTTTGGAGAGGAGTTGTCATCACTCGTTGCTTTAGACAGCTAGATGAGGTGGGATTTCATTACACAGTCCACTATCCCAAGGCACCTTTGTACCTATCCGTTTGTATTGTGCAATATACAGCTTAGTTACTGTCTCTTTCTTACAGTGATCTCTGTTCAATTTACTGTGTTACTTTTTCTCCTGAACATCCTACATTTGTTTCTGGAGTCTCAGCCCAGCTTTTGACTCTTTGCAGGGATGTTCCAAATTTTGGATATTTGTGTAGTTTATCTAAATTGCATCATCCTCAGCCTCATAAAGAACGGATCTTCCTGGGAGACACCAATGGGTGTATTGTACCTTGGGTTGCTGTTTGCTGCAGCATGTAAGTTCTGTGGTCCTTTTGTTTAACCTCTGGTCTCCTCCCATGTGAGGTCTGGCTTCCTTATAGAGTACCTGTTCTACAGAGCACCTAATTCCAAAGTGGACAGATTTGTTTTATGTGCCAAATTCAAGCTGTTTCATTGAAACTTAGTAAGTCTCCCAACAGTCTTTTTCTGAGCATCTTTCCCCAGATTCAATATCAGTTTCTTTCTTACCCTATGACGGTTAGTCTTTCTACTGTTGAAAAATGTGTTCTCATTCTTGGACAATGTAGAACAATGTAAGTATTACCTATCTTCTTTTAAACACTGTAGAGAAATATAACTGGAGTTTAGTATTCTCCATTATTTTTAGCAGCTTAATGCTTTCCTGCTGTCCCTGTTTAGGGGAAAAAAAAAGTTTTTCCTGTTTGGAAGATTTGTTTTAAACTGACCAATTGTGAGTATTCTTCCCATTTACATTAGCACATCTCATTGGCTGTGAAAACTTTTTGCGGGCTTCCCTGTTCCCTTTAAAAGCCGCGCACCAGCTCCAGCTTCCATTTTTTACACTGCCGGGGCTGTCCTTTCATTTCTGGCAGTCTTACACTTCGCGGGGGGCTTGCACCCCTGGGGCTTGCGGCTTGGCTCTGGGGGGACTTCCAGGCTGTGTTGCTCCTGGCTCGGCTTCCATGGGCTGGCACCAGCTCTGCTCTCCAGCTTACAGCTTGCTTTGCTCTCGGCTGCCTACTGCCTGCCTGCCTGCGGCTACTGCACCCCTGCGCTGGAGAGTGGACCCTTCGCCACTGCACTCCTGCGCCGCGTGGTACAGGCCCTGTCGTCGGCATGCTTTGGAGCCATTTCTTCCCTGCTGCTCCTGCTGCCACTTCGCTGCCACTTCTCTAAATACCGACAACCAAATCAGTTCGGCAGCACGGACCTCGGCTTCCACGTGGCACCGCTGCATTTGTCTCAGCCACTGCGGTTCCTTTGTTCCGCCTCCACAAAACCCACGTGGCTGCCACCATTTTGAACACTGATTGGTATTCATTTGGCTTTGTTTCCTTAATCGTGTTTAACCTTCGTTTTCCATCCCATATAAACCTGTTGATATTTCATTGGTTTTTCTGTATATAATATATTTTCTCTCATGTTATTAAACTTGTTTCAGTTTCCCAAACTTTCAGAAGTCTCACAAATTTTTCTTTCTTTCTTATCTCTGCTTTTAACTCTTTCTCTCCCAGTGCAGGAGAGAGGGTGATTAGAGAGAGGAAAGAACATGTCCCCATGCTTGGTGTACCTCAGCCAACCAGTGACACCTCCCTTTGCTTAAGTTAAATGAAAATTCTTAAAAATGTCAGGAGCTTCTGGAGATGAGTTTTGGGAGCTGACCTCACTGACATTTTATGGGGAAAAAACCTACTTCAAAATTGCTTGCTATTCTTGCACTATAGAAAGTACTGTGTTCTACAGCAGTCTAGGAGTGATGGCATTAAGTATGACAATATTTAAGAGGATAATAAATGTAAAATAAAAGTGATTTCGGATGTTGCTTTAGCTCAGAACAGAAGGCACAGATAAAACCCTGAAGCTTTCCAGTAAAACTAACAGGAAAAAAACTTAAACTTTTTTAAAAAAATGCCACCGAAATTCCAGAGAAGGAAAGTTAGTGAAAAGCTGGTTGTTGAGTGTCTGTTGTGCCAAACTTGTCACTCCAATACAGTAAGGAAGAAACTTAAAATTGGACATCTCAGCAGCATGTGTATTATTCAGTTTCTAGCACAGACTTAGAAGACTGTGCTAAAAACTGTATCAGGACTCCAGAGTTAAATGGCTGTATATGCTACATTGGTGTCCTGAGTAGCTCTTCTCAGCTCACAGCCTTCTGGGAGGATTCTGTTCAGGCTGCCTGTACACTGGGAATAGAATTTAACAGTACTTTTTTTATAAAGAAAAATTGAGCTGTGGAGGAAAATGCTGAGTTTCAATTGCACCATTAAGAATGATTTTCCTGCTTTGCTAAAGCTAGTTTTATGTTTAATTTGAATGTTTGAACTGTTTTGCATTTTTCACATTGCAGTATTTAACACAAGGTTTTGTTATTTTTAGAGTCAGAATAACAAAACCTAGCTTTAATCTGTACGTTGAGTAGGATATTATACTTTGCTAGGCCACAGTACAATTTGTCAGGGAAAATAAATTGAGCCACACTTGAATGTTGTGGGTTTTTTGCTTTGAGGGTGTTTTGTTAGTTTCCTGAGCTCAAGTGTAAATATGAATTTATTACAGATATTATTGTGATATTCATGGCATCTGAGACAAATTCTTATTTCGACTGAATTTTGATTACAACTACCTTAAATATTGACCCCTGCCAAAGTCTAACTTAAAAAAGAACAACTTTCCATATTAGGTGTTTCTTTACAAAATCTCCACTTAGCTTTTGTTTTTTTTTTTTTTTTTTTGTTGAATGTGTTAATAAAAATTCTGTATAAATTTAGCAAACAATTACATGAAGCATTGTACCAAGTGCAAGATCCTGCACCTGCATTGGGCAATATCAATACAGACTGGGGGATGAATGGGTTGAGAGCAGCGCTATGGAGAAGGACTTTGGGGTACTGGTGGATGAAAAATGGGATGTGAGCCAGAAATGTCCACTTACAGCCCAGGAAGCCAACTGTATCCTGGGCTGTATCAAAAGAAGTGTGGCCAGATTGAGGGAGGTGATTCTGCTGCTCTACGCTGCTCTTGGGAGAACCCAGCTGGAGTACTATGTCCACATCTGGGGCCCCTGGTGTAAGAAGGACCTTTTAGAGCAGATCCAGAGAAGGGCCAGAAATACGATCAGAGGGAAGAACATCTTTTCTATGAAGAACAGCTGAGACGGTTGTTCAGCCTGGGGAACAGCTTCCTGTGGTTTAAAACTGAAAGAAGTACATTCAGATTGGACAGAAGGAACAGATTTTTTACGATGAGGGTGGTGAGACCTGTATTGCTCAGAAGTTGTGGATACCCCCTTTCTGGAAGTGTTCAATGTCATGTTGGATGGGGCTTCAAGCAACCGGATCTAATGCAAGATGCCCAAGTCCATGGCAGGAGAGTTGGTCTAGGTGATCTTTGAAAGTCCCTTCTAATCCAAACCATTTTATGATTATTACACCTTTTGTTTTGGGACTATTGGTCTAAGAGCAAAACAGAAAAATGTTTGCACATTCAAATACATATGTATTAATTGTTGCTAAATGCTACTAAAAGGATTTTTTTCTTTTATGCATATTTAATAATTTAATTTGGATATTGGAAAGAGTAAGGCTTTTCTAAATTAGACTTTTCTAAATGTAACAATACTGTTATAGATTCAGAATCTGGTCATAAGGGGACTGCACTGTACAATATGCAGTCACCTGAATATTGTGGATTGCAGCACAGATGCACCACACTCAGTTTAAATTTGCAGTATCTGTCTGGTCCTTTATTTTTCAGGGTTAAGTGTGGGTTTTTTATTGTTTGTTTTAAACTGCATTGTGATTTGGGCTGCATCAAACAGCTATCTGTTGAAGAACACTCTGAGTAATGGAATTTGGGTAGAAAATATACTGTGTAAATCAGAAGTAAGAAAGATATTTTGGGCATGTTTTTTCTGTTTGCTACTTGATTGAAAATGACGTGGTTTCTTCAGTGATTTCAAAAAATACATTATTGACTCCTAGTTCTAATGCACAAGTGGCTTCTTGGGTTTTTACCAACACATAGAGACAGAAGGCAAAAACATTTTTTTTTTTTTTTGGTAATATAACAACAAAGCCTTTTGCAAAGCTTAACAAAAATTAGTATTACATAATGATATTGTATCCCTAAGTTGTAAAATTAAATAATTCTTCTTTTATGGTTTATCACTTACAAAATAGTGCTAAATAACACAATACTGCTCAGTAAAAGCAAGTTCTCTTAAGTCTGATACTGCTGAGACTATTTGCATTATATTGCTTCTGCCTTCAACTACAGTTTGTGCAGCATGCTGCCAGTGATATCAAAATGATTTTAGATGTTGGAAGACTAAAGTGTTTTTGAGATGATCACTTGCCAAAATGAAGTTTTGGATACATTTTTTCAACAGCAGCTTTCTTCATTAATTCATTATTGGGGGATATAGTGTCAACCATTAAGATTTCAGTGTTATTCTGCATTTCTCATAGAAGCTTTCAGTCCAGACAGTGGCTCACTATCCATTTATTTCCATGGAAAAGGGAGTGAATTAAGGTAAAACTGTCTCATAACCTGTGAGACATCTCTGTTGCTTATGCTATTCTATAAGGTACTTTTTGATCTGACTGACAAAAGGCCCTCTGGAGTTTAGTCCCTCATTTGAATGCTGAGTAGTGTAAATGCCATCACAAGCTCATGACTTCTGAATTTTAAAACTTCCCCATCTCTCATGATTTAAATATTTATAGCCTGAGGTGCATGGACTGGGAAACAAAGTCCAGAGGTGTGTCACAGTACTGCCAAAATAATGATTTTTACTCTGAATCAAAGTTACTCTGAAAGAAAATCAGTACCTTTTTATTGGAGACCTTTAAAAATAATTATCAGGTGCTAGCTAATCTTGGTTAAGTGAGCTTAGGTGCCTACAATTACCAGGATAAGAATGTATCTCAGTGTTTAAGCAGTCAGGAATGCAAAGATAAGCCTATAACCATCACTTTAAGAAACCGTCACTTTAAGAAAAAAACCTGACAGCTCTGTGTGTGTGTTATTAAAGCCTTTGATGTCCATGTAGATTCATTCCTAAAGGGATATCTTTCAGCTGTTTTCTATAACTTTACAAGCAAACCAGTAGTTAGAAAACCTAGGTGCTGATGATTCAGCACTTCACACTGCAAAGTTAATTTTTAAGATTTTTCTTTTGTGCCTGAACATGAGTCATAACTTGTGTTCCAGTCTATTATTTCTATCCCTGTGGAAGCATAGTTAACCTTATGCTGTAAGTAAATGGCATGAACATCAGACTGAGGGATGATGCAGCATGTGCCTCCTTGAGAAGATCTGGGAATATGTGTTTGAGGAAACTAGTTACTGCTAGTGAACAAAAGATGTATTCTTCAGAGGCTGAAATATATAACCTCTTTGATTGCTTGATATTGCTTCATTTGAAATGGTTGAATAACCCATGTCCACTAATCATCTTTTCTGGGTGCCATCTTTCTAATGGTACCTCTCCCAATGAACCTGTTGGGTACAAAAGCCCTGTGGTGCTTTCTTCCCAGGAACTGGATGTATGGAAGCCTGTAACTTAAGCTGCATAGTGGACAGGGGAAAAAAATATCCTAGTATCAGCTACTTACTATATATGTACATTTGCATAATAAGTCACTCAGTCTTATCCACCTTTTAGTGAAGTTCTTGCACCCAGAAGGTTTTAAATATTTACTTTTTTATTGTTATTTTTAATTCTTGCTCTTTTCTGAATTGTTGTTCTATTTCATGTGATGCCCTTGTCTCACTTAGATTACAAGGTCTAGGAGGCAGGTGTGAGGTGCTATGTAAACATAGTGTGGTAGTATGTAAAAATGTTTTTTTATCACTTTTTTGTCAAGAAACTGATCACTGCAAGACAGAGTTGCCTGCAAATGTCATCAGCAAACTTTGAAGTCTGTTCTGGAGATGCCCCCTGCCCAAGTGTTACACTGTTCATTTCCCCTCAAAGTGTCACTCTGTTTATATTACCTGTTAATTCAAAGTTTCAGTTCAGTTGAACTCTTCCCTGTGGACATGTCCATAAAGATGCTTTCCATTGCCATCTGTAATAGGTCTGTTTGCTTTGGTCTTTTCCAGCTAAGTACTGAACCCATCATCTCTCTTAGCTGTTCCCTCTGTTAATATATTTGGAAGTTTTTCTTGATGATCTCTGCGGGTGTACCAAGCAATAAGCGCTGCATCCTGGTGTGGATTGGAAGGCCTTCCTGCTCTCAATACGATCTGGACTGCACTGTTCTTTCTTGTGCAAAATAATATATTCCAGTTATTCTTAATGTACGTCTTACACTGTCACCTTTTTCTAGACATTTCTTTGTTTCTTATATAGCAAGCTGCTTCTGCCCACTTCTGACTTTCTTCTACCTTTTGTGCACCCACACGTTTTATATTGACTTTAACAAACGTCAAACACGTTAAGCTGTAAAACGTGTTTTAATCGCTCTTTCATCACTCTTCTTGCTTTATATTCTCAGAGATGAGGTACTAATTTCACAACCTCATAAAACTAAGCAAGGATGCAGTAACAGCCTGCATGCTTATTGAATGTACTTCTTGAAAACTCGCATCCTTTTTTTCTCCCAATAAACACCAGTGTATTCAAATTATTAACTTACAGGGTTGCAGCAAAGAAGACTGATAATGAATTGGCAGGAGAGTAGGAAAAGAAGGGAGAATGCTGGACTACATAATAACAGTTTCCTTTTGAGAAAACAGAAATTTTGGGGCAGAGAAGATCAGCATGTGTCTAAGGCACCGGAACTTAGCTGAATGAATGCCTTGAAGAGCAAATAAGTCGATGTGAATTGAATTGTGTGAATAAACAGTAGTTAAAAATCTACAAAACCTCAGACTCTTGAGATTGGTAGTCAAAGATGAAGAATGGCAGTAGGGGTATAGGCTGAGTTATTGTTGAACAGCTACCACAGGAGAATAGGGGAGACTTGACATAGAAGTGATAGGAGACAAGCTAGAGAATTAAGGTTGAAATAATTGGAAAGGAAGCTAGTGTAACAATGCAAACATTGTAGGAAGTAAAAAAAAAAAAGCTGATATAGCTGGAATGAATTGTAAGAGAAAGAAGTGAGAACAGGTGAGGAAGTTGAGGAATAGAGGAGGTCAACCTCATATTGCTGTCTGCAGTCATAAAGAGACTACAAAGATAAGATAGGAACATTAGCAAAGTCTAAGGGCAAAAATAGGGTTTCAGTAAGGTCAGAGAAGCGGGACCGTTTTTACATGTGTGTTTTAGTGTAATGTGATGGAAGCTGCAAGGGGAAAAATTATTTGCATCAACAACAGGAGACTTCTGAAAATGCATCTTAACATGCTGAAAAAATGCTGCCAGGGATATGCAGGAACATGCCACACAAATGTACACCTGACATGACTTTTTGCTGCTTGACAAAAGCCAGAGCTACTCTTTTCTTGAAAAATGTTACTTTGCTGCTGTTAAATCCTCTCCAGAAGTTAAATGATTTAGCTAGAGATGGTGTCATGTTGTTATGTTACCTTATTGGCTGTTAGTCACACCTTGATATTTCAGCTTCCTCCATAATAGAAGATTTTTTTTTTATTATTAATGGCAATTTGTCAGATGCTTATGTTATAACACCTATTCCTGATGCTCTTATCTTGCTTCTGCTACTTGCTCACTTCAGTGGGAAAGGGCAATTCAGGGAAGATTTACTGAGGACCCAGCCAGGAATCTTCTAGCATCAGACTGCCATGTCCATTTCTCTGTCATTGATATGGTATGGCTGCTACATAGCTCCCTTTGTAGAAGGGTTTTGTCTGTCTTTGTGGAAGTTTTTCTATGTATTTCTATTTCTATTAGATAATGTAATTTTTTTCCCCAACACTCTGAAAACATGATCTTTTCTAAGAGTTTAGCATTGTTTTATTAGAACATTTGCTCTTGATGCTCAAGCTAGGAAACATGATCATGGCAAGAATATTCTATCTTTAAACATCTGGTGCAGAGCATGTATAGAAGAGTGGAAGCTGAGTGTATATTCATGTCAAGGCCATGTTTTTTGCTCTTGGGATCCTCACTTATGTTTTACATCCCTTTTCTTCTAGAACTGTACAAAATGTGAAATAGGGGTAAGTCTTCAGTCATATAATATAGGTGCAAAGGCAGGTGCCAATTTATACTTTTAGAAACCAAACTACATCACTAAGGAATGCAGTTCTTTGCTGTATTACAGTGGAACAGTGATAATGGTAATGATAAAATTATACCATTAAGGTAAATGGACTTAACTCTGCAGAACTGTTTGGGCTCAGCTGGTCTTTGCAAGGCCTGGAGGTTGTGAGAAGGAAAGAAATCATCTTCTTTTTTGTCTCCTTTTTTATAATTTAATGGACTTATTCAGAATGGCAGAATGTACATAAAACACAGAAATCCGTGTGAAGACCACCTGATTCAAAAGAATAAAAGGTAAAAAAGTTAATGGCTCATATAGGAAAAAAACCCCCAATTATAGCGTTTTCTTACATTGAAATGGAATTTCCTGCATTTGGATTTGTGCCCAGCCCTGTGTGTGGATCGTAGAATACCAAGTTGGAAGGGACCTCTAGGATCATCTGGTCCAACCTTTCTTGGCAAAAGCACAGTCGAGACAAGATGGCCCAGCACCCTGCCCAGCTGAATCTCAAAAGTGTCCAATGTTGGGGAATTCACCACTTCCCTGTGGAGATTATTACAATGGCAGACTGTTCTCATTGTGGAAGATTTTCCTCTTGTGTCCAGTTGGAATCTCCGCAGGAGTAACTTGTACCCGTTAACCCTCATCCTTATAAAGAGAGAGTCTCCATCTTCTTTGTAGCTACCCTTTAAGTACTGGAATGTGGTGATAAGGTCTCCCCTAAGCCTTCTTTTTTCAAGGCTGAGCAAACCCAGTCCTCTTAGTCTTTCCTCACATGGCAGCTTCCCAGTCCTTTGATCATCTTTCTGGCCTTCTCTGGACCCTCTCCAGCCTGTCCACATCTTTTTTGTACAGTGGAGACCAAAACTGAACACAGTATTCCATGTGTGGCCTGACAAGCACTGAGGAGGCTGGGATAATAACTTATAATCACTCTGCTGGTGATGCCCTTGTTGATGCAGCCCAGCATCCTGTTGGCTTTCTGTGCCTCTGCAGCACACTGTTCACTCATATTGAGCTTGTTGATCGCCAGGACCCCCAGTTCTCTTTCCACAGACATGATCTCCAGCCAGGTAGATCCCAGCCTGTGCTGCACTCCTGGATTATGTTTTCTCAGGTGCAAAACCTTACACTTGTCCTTGTTGAACTTCCAGGTCTTCCTACAGGGTGGCTCTCCCTTCCAGAGTGTCCACTTCCCCACTCAGTTTGTTGTCATCAGCAAACTTCATCAGGTTACACTTGATCCCATCTTCCAGGTTACTTATGAAGACATCTTTAACAGTGTTGGGACCAATACCAATCCCTGGGTGACCCCACTTGTTGAAAAAGAGCTATTTACCACCACCCCCTGGGTGTGGCCTGTCAGCTAGTTCCCCACCCACTGCACACACCACTTGTCTAGACCGTAATGCCTCAGTTTCTCTATAGGGAAGCTGTGGGAAACTGTATTTTCAATACAGCCTTGGAGAAATCCAGGTACACAATGTCCACCTCTCATCCCACATCAATCAAACAGGTTACTTTGCTGTAGACGGTGATCAGGTTTGTCAAGGACTATTTGCCCATGGTGAATCCGCACTGGCTTTTCCCAACCATATGCTTCATTTGACTTGCGATAACCCCCAGGAGGATTTGTTCCATAACTTTATCAGGAACTGAAGTAAGGCTGATGGGCCTGTAATTTCCTGGATCCTCCTTTAAGCTCTTGTAGATGTGGGTGACATTTGTCTTCTTCCAGTCTTCTGGGACATCCCATGATCTCCATGACTTCTCGAAGATTATGGAGAGCAGCCTCACATCAACATCGGCCAACTCTCTTAACACCCTCAAGTTGGTAGCATCTGGGCTCATCCACTTGCAGGGGTCAGGCTTCTGTAACAGTTCACATACAACTCTTCCTTCACTGACTGGTGAAGATCTGTGTTTGCATCAACCTGGATTTTTGGTCCCAAGGCCTGGGATCCAACAGTGCTCATATAAAGGTGAAGAAAGGGTTGAGAATCTCTGCCTTTTCGGCATTGTTGGTGACAAATTCAACTTTCTTGTTTAATGGTATTTGAGTCTTAAAGTGCCATCATCTTGAATTGAATGCTACCCTTACAGGGATTCGAATTATGAATGTATTAAGTAAGAAGAATATGGAGAACACACGCAAATATTGTCAAGATAAGTGAGTAGACTCTTTTTCCTTACTTATGATTTATGTGTGGTTAATGGAGTTAGGAAAATTACTATGACAAGTAGAATAGTAGGAGTCTGTGTGCACTTAATTTGACACAACCTGTTCATTGCAAGTTGCTAATAATACATCTTTGTCTAATAGTTAAAATGTTACTGCCACAGTAATCATTTAACTTCCTGTAGATTTTTTTTTTGTATTTTTTCCTTTTCCTATGAATTTTTTCTGGATTAAATTGCAAGAGAGCTCTGCACCACTGTGTGCACTGTAAAGAGGGTGTTTATTACATGTGGGATGAAAGCAGACTACTGCAAGTCTGCAGACCAAATAAAGCTTTACTGCCTCTAACACTTGCCATTTAGGACTCTCATAATGACATAGATGGATGGATGCAGACAGGGAATGACATAAGCTTTACCAAGTGACTGCAGCTGTTTTTCCTGCACAAATGTTCTGGTTGAAGAAAAACAGGATTAGTTTACCTTTGGTTTTGTCCCAAAGCACATGTACCTACGGCCCTACCACCCTGAGAATGCCTGATCTTGAACAGTGAGCATGCGTGGCAGAGGAGAAAAAATAGACATTCCAGACAGCCAATGGTGTATTCCTCCCATGACGTCAGCACACCTCACTGATTCTGGAATCATGGCACGCCCCAGCGCTTCTTTTGAAAATACAGGCGTGATGCTGCTGAGGCTGCCACCTGCCCGTTTCTACCGCTCCGCAATGCAACTGCTGCTCTGTGAGGGTTAACAGCTTGGTAGACTATATTACTGTTCCCTAACTGCAGTTAGGGTACAACACCTCCCCCCTGTGCCCCCCCCCCTCCCCCTTTTGTTGCACCAGTTCAGATTCTATATCAACCTATTCAAATTTGTTACTGTATATAAATATCTTTCTATTATTATTATTAAACCTGTTTTAGTTTCCAAAATTAACAAAGGCCTGACAACTTCTTTCTTCTCTCTCTCTTTAGCCCTCTCCCTTTTGGGAAAGGCAAGGGGCTAATTAGGGCAAGCTCATCCTATGATTGGCCAGCCTTAGCCAAACAGTGACAACAAATAATGAGTGATGCTGCAGAAGCAAAGGAATGCCCCAGTTTGCTGACTCCACATTGTGGATGCCTCTTCTGTGGGCTCTCTGCTTTCCTCCAGCATACAATTTTTTGCTTATAATGAGATGTTGAATTCTATTCATTTGATACTGGAACTCTGTTTCCAGCTTCAGGAGGGCTGAATGTTAACCTGGTGCAGAAGCTTAAAAATAGTTAATTTATATTAAAACTAATGCAGGTTGGCGTTGCATTAATCTCTAGTGATTGTCGTATTTGCCAGCTCGGTGCTTATTGCAGTTTGGCCTAAGTCTTCATATTCAGTATCTTGTTGTTAGTTTTTTCCTGACAATATCTTTACTTCTTTATGCTGGAGTCCTTCCCTGAAGGAAGGAGGGTAACATTTCATCTCCAGAGTTTTATTAAAATAATGTATTATGTCTTTTAAGGCATGATGGGCTGCAGACAGTGTTTAAACTGTCACTTGCCAAGTCACATTTTGCTAATTATTTATACATTTAGGTCAGATAAGAACTTCCAGTAGCAAGTTTATTACAGACAGCAAAGAAATTCAAATACAATTATCTCAATGATACTAATAACCTGAGATTTTAAAGGACACCAGCTATAAGCCCCTATTCATAGCAATCTAAAAGAGAATTGCATTTTGAACAAGTCAAATGTCTGTTTTATGTTTTACAAACTGTAGTAGCAAAGCTTTGTTTGATCTTTAGCCTGAAAAGTCTCCATCAGATCACCTCTAAGTCCACCAAGGGAGTGGAAAACTGTAATTCAGGGATTAAATTATGAGGAATTAAGAGGAAAAATAGGACAAAAATACACCTATGAATTCTTGGGTTTTGATAATTGTATTCTTTTAAGGTATCATCTTTCATATATTTTAAAACACCCAATAGCAGTATAGAATAGATTAAGAAAAATTGTAATAGTGAACTAACATAAAGTATTCATTTTAAATGATTTTTCTACCCACATACAACTACTTTACTTTGCAAACATGTATGTTTGAAATTTTGAGAATTAAATTCACAGTGGTTTTTTTATGATCCAAAGTAAATAGAAACAAATTTGCTGTTCTGCAGATGCTGCTAGTCTGCTATTCCCTCCACAATTTCCTTCTCCAGTGCTGACCCGGCAAATATTTCCATTTATTTAAAATTATCAGTGTTTGAGAAACTGAATCAAATGTCTTATTTGAGATATATTTCTGTCTTGTACTTATCAAGTCAGTAAATGAGAATGCTTCATATGTCTTTGCAACTCTCCTGTCAAATCTGGACTGTATTGGCAATATCAAGCAAAAACATCTCAGGTGATTGAGAAACTTGGAAGACCATCACCATTTAGAAGCAAGTAAGTGTCAATGTAGCTCAGAGACCAGGGTTTGCATAGAAATAGGCTCACAGATAACTGTAAACAGAAATCGATGCTAACTGGCAAGCTGTTTTCTTTGTTCTCATCACAACCTACAAAAAAATCAAGGAATATGGAATGCAGTTAGCCACGGTAGTAGTGATGAGTCATAAAAATGAATATAATAAAACCAACCCAATCAGGTAAAATGGATACTTTCATCTTGTCCACCTGCTCCTCAGCACCAAGTTTCCCTTCCTATTTCTAACTCCGTTACTAAAGATTTACTGACCTACGCAGCCATTCAGTTTTACACTGCTTTGAACACAGGAGGGGGCTGTCAGTGTGCGTTCTCCACATGGTCAACTATTGCTGGTTTTCCTATGTTTAATTTTTTTTTTTTCTAAAGCAAGCCAATTATTGTCTTTTTCACTTTAATTTTTCCCCATTTGTTCTGGAAATAGTGTGGGAATACTAAACTGTGTGTTCACACATACATGTGTTTTTATGTCATCATGGCTTGGCTTCGTGGACGAAGATTTGGGGACGTGAGTACACCCTTCAAGCCTGTGCGGTGGATTTTTTAGGTGAGGCGCAGCGTGCGCGAGACTGGCCCCACCCTTTACACCTGTGGTTCATCTGCCAGGGCCTAGCGAGCTTGGACGGTGACAGCGAAGTCCTCAGGTCGTAGGTTTGGTTAGAGTATCCTTCTCTTAGATGGATGGCCTTACAGGGCTAAACGAGCTCCATCTGCCCGGGTTTGGAGTTAGAGTTGTCCTTCTCCTAGGATGGTTGCCCGAAGGCTAGTGAGCCCATCCTGCCCGTGGACACACTTTGTCTGACCCTTCAGTTGAGACCTGTCAGGCTTGGGAGACCCTCCCGGAGGCATATGCCACCACCAGCATAGCTCTCAACTTCGCAAGGGCACGCAAGCTCTTTCCCCACGGCAAGGGGGTGCCCATGAAAGAGTGTTTTTATGTATGTATATATAGAAAAAACAATGGAGAGGCAGTGGTTAGCCAAGCAACTCCTAATAAGCCCACAGTGAATCAGTTTGTATAAAGATAGCATAGCAAATGGTGTAAACTGGGGTAGTATATGACTCAGTGGTCAGTCACCAGCAAAAAATGTAGAATCTGCTTCCAATGCGCAGTAACATCTTGGTATAACTATGCAGATATTGTAGCTTTTTGCTCCTAAGTAATTCCTCCCCAGTAGTCATATATATACACATTCATATATATATATTAGCTTGCTTGGAGGTAAAACTGCCAGGTTATTTCTCTTCTGTGCTGCTTCAGCTCATTTTCCTCCAGCTAGCATTTGCGAGAATGACTGCCAGAGAAGGCCACTATTCCCTGACCTGCTAGGATCTTCAGAGGCATTTTGCTTCTGCTCCAAGACACTCTTATATAAATAGACCAGAAAGATGCCAGTAAGAAAAAAGAAAACAAACAAACAAAGCAAAAAGAGCTGGAGTGCTACCTCTAAGTATTATGTGTACCTCAGCCCATTGAGTACTTAGAGAAAATAATGTCTGAGCATGAGCTTCATGTTTTCTAACAAGGAATTAATCCCAGTTTTAAGCCTGGTATTTGAATTACACCTTTAAAAACTACCACGACATTGTACTGAACAAATAACTTTGCGAGTATATTTTGACCTGGATGGTCTCATTTGCAACACAATAGTTTAAGATCAGCTATTAGTATATATGCTTTCCTTTTTGTTTGAAATAGTTCACTAATCTTATAGAAAGTAATTATCAGTCCTTCATGTTATGGGAGATTGTGTTCGTGATCTAACTATATATATATACATACAGAGACATATAATACAGGTTTTTAGTTGTATACTTTTGTTGTTTCACATCCACTTCCTATGATTCCCTAAAGTAAGAATCAAAATTACTATTTCATAAAACATCTGATGAATAATGTATTATTTTTCTTCATAGAAATGCCCATATGAAATAAAGCAGAAGTGAATTAGATCTGGATAATGTTCCTCTAAACAGCTTTATGAACTAGGTTATAAATTTCACAGGACAGAGACTTGGCCTGTTATGTATCTGTGAAGTGTCATATATACTTTAGAGCATTATGCAACTTCTAAATACTCTGAACCAAACCTTTCATGGAACTGTAGAACTAGTAAAGCACGCTGGATTTCTTAACCAGTAATTGTTGCAGAAGACTGCAGCATCACTACTGTGATACTGTCCTTGTGAGAGCAGGCAGGATACTGTGAGTTACAGTCCAGAAGGTTTCTTGAGAATTTCAGGTAAACTGAAGATTATAATTAAAGACAGAATAGTACATTTATTTAGTATGATGGAGTGAAAGTATCAGTGTTTCTCTAAGGAATGTTGTGCTTTTTCAGCCTGGTGTTCTTTGGGGGGAAAAAAAAGGTAGGTAGAGTACATAAAGGTTACCTGTCAGACATAATGTTCTAGGGTTTCCACAAAGCCTTTAAGATTCTTCGTAGCAGGCTGCAAAGAAAATGAATAGCAGTAGAGGAAGGAATGTAACTTAGGTATGGTTTAAAAACTGATTATGCTGAAAACTACTGTAGAAATAGTCTGCTTCTGAAACAGCAGCAGGACCAGAGTTAATGAACACTACTGATTCTGATGTAGTGAACTGGACAAGGGCAAAATTTCCTTCTATGTGTAACTTCTGATTAAGAAGTTCAAAACTGTATGTAACTCCAGATTATAAATGTGACACAGGTAGATGCACCTACATGTGGGTGACTAGTTTCATGGGTAAGGCTTTTTGGACAGGGGGCTGTCATTTGTTGTGGATATTTAGTGCAGGATGAAGGACTAAGGGACCAACTGTGTTTATGTGACTAAGTGCTAACAAAAAATAGTTATATTGTCAGAATATTTTACTTGGTAGGGATGAGATATGAAAATATATTAATTCTACCAGAAGCAATTGGTGCATTTAAAACCCTTTACTTTAAAGAACCAGTGAAGTACAAAATGCAGTTAACCAGGACATGACTGACTTGCAATGAATTATGAAAAATACAACTTTAATTTATTTTACAGGAAGGTTAAAGAATCATGGTACAGCCCAGGTTGGAAGGAATATTGAAACATTATCTGGTCTAATCTTTCATGGGAAAGGGAGCCTATGTGAGATTATCTAGCACCCTGTCCAGTCACATCTTGATAACTTCCAGTGATGGGGTACTCTACCACATCCCTGGGAGATTGTTTCAGAGGTTGAAGACATGCTTTAGTGAAGTACTCTGGAAAATGAATTGATTGTATCTTTTTACCCTTTCCAAAAAATAATAAAACAAGCAGACAGTTGTAAAATTAAGGAGTTCATTAAAACCCTATAAAATTAAATAATTATGCACTGTATTCATCCCATGAAACTAATTAACTCTACAGGGCATTTAATCAAAAACTGAGGCTTGACTTTCATTTTCTGTAAGTACTGCATATCTAGCAACAAATAAATCAAGATGACTCTTCATTCCGGTGTCCTTTATATATTCTTTTAAATCTGTATAAGATTGGTGGAAAAACTGCTATCAGATCAGGAAAGTAATATTTTACTGTTCATTTTCTCAGCAGGTTCATGATCGATGGAAGTTCAAGCCTCATCTGTTTGCTAGTTTATTTAGGGACTTCTAAACTGCTAGTCTTTCAGCATATCCTAACTTTTGAGAAGCATTGGGCTCAGTCAGTCATTTCACTGGGAACACTCCTAAAAGTTGACTCTGTAATCCATGTTTACTTTGACTTTGTAGGTCATGAAATGATCCTTCCATAATCCAGAAGTCCCACATTGTTATTGCAAAGGAATATACAGAGAAGGTTATTTCACTGTACCTGTACATATATATAAGTATTAACACAAGATCCAATGCCTAACTGAATTCACACAGTTTGAGTGCCCTGTTTCGGATTTTGTGGAACAGACTTATGACATAATATTTAATGACCACTACTGTGCACTAGTTTGTCATGTTTGCCTGATGTACTGGCAGAGGCATGAGGCTTGGATGGAAGGATGGAAACCTCATGTTAAAGTGAAGTGGAATGCAGCTCTGCTAGGGGACCTGTGTAGGGTGTGGAAAAGTGGTGAGGAAATCAAAGAGTGCACATTCTTCTGTAATCCCCTGCCCACTGTTCCTGCTATACAAAGAGGCAGTATCTATAGCGGTAAATGAAACAGGACCAGGACTTGGGCACAAGGACTGGCACTTTTGCCGACTCTCTTAAATCTGTGGGATATTTTTCTCATACGGTTTTGGGGCAGTCCAACTGGAATTCTCCCAGATAAGGCCTGGGCTTGGTTCAGTGTTTAGCACAAGCTAGGCACTATTCAGGACAGGCATTTTGACTTGGTTAGAATTCAGGTGAAGAAATGTGATTTGTGTGTGACAGCTGGTCTCAGGGCCAGAGAAAGGTTGTTTGCTCTAATGTCGTTAGTTAGTAGGTGTAAATTGAGATGTTGATAATGTCAAATCCATTTCATTTGTTTTTTGTCCTGCTGTCAGGTTTGTACAGCTTCACATCATAAACTACATACGCTTTCCCTCTCCATTCACCATGAAACAGCTTTTATACTACTGTCATAACTTTTTTCTGCTTTTGCTCTTGAGTGCATTTTAGGTGATTCTTTCCACCCTATTTCCCTAAGCTGCCATGTTTGCTGCTTCCTCCTTAAAACTTTAGGTATTCTGAGTTATTTAATAAATCACTCGGAACTGCGACAATTTGAAAGAACGATTTCAAAACCAAAGCACATCTCTCTCCTAGTTTCCTAACTTTCTCCTCTCTTCCCCTTCATGCACACGCTCCAATAGGGTTTTAGTTTTGCCATATTCTGATTTCCTTAGGCAGGAAGCATCTGTGCCTTATTCTTTCATGAGGACTTTTTTTAATGAGTAATGGGAAACGGCGATAGGAACATCTTGCTTTTCAGAACCTTCTGCTAATCTTTTTAAAGACATAATGCTACTGATGGCCACATAGCTGTCCATACATATATAACTATAATGAGCTAAGGTCAGTTTTGCGTTGAAAGTAGGTAACAGGGAAACAGGATGTTAGAGAAGAACTTAAAATGGTAGAATAGAATAGAAAATAGTAGAATAGAAAATAGTAGAATAGAATATTTCATTTGCAAGGGACCTACAATGATCTAGCCTTACTGCCTGCTAGCTATTACATGCAAAAACCAGTCTTGCTACTTCCAATATACTCTTCTGCCAAAAATATCAAAATTCTAGTCTTTATTGCAGAAAATGAAAGTAAAGGTTGAAAATATTGGAAAATAAAATAAATTAAAGGTAATTTTGATTTAAATTGCCTCTTCAGATTGAGTTAAGTCATAGAGTAGGGTGCTTGTAACAGTACATTTGTTTCCATTGACTGCAAACCATTGACAGAAGTTAAAAGCCAATCTCAAACTTCCTTGCAGACTGTGGCTGAAGAGAAACCTGTTTTGTTGGATGTTATCACTGTGGCTGTAGAGTACACAAACTAAAGGAAGGTGAAGGAGCCTGACCCTTTTACATTGTTTAGGTTTCCTGAACTCTGAACACAGGATTAATCTCAGTGTTTGAACATCAAAGGGATGGTCCAGAAGCTGTGGCATTTATGCTTTCTTAAAGCTGCTGATGCGGTATTGGAGATTTGAGATTTCAAACTGTTTGGTTTGATGATGGGCAATATGTGCTAGACACAATGCTGTCCACAGTGTATTTTTTTTAGCAGTGCTTGTCCATGTGCCAGGAAGGCTGAGATGACAGGATTTAAAGGAGTTAAGGGCTTCAGAAATATAAATAAAAAAGGAGAGTACACATGGCAGCACAATGGAACAGAAAATCCACTAAACAGCTATTGAAATACATGTTTTTTTTCCTTAATCTTTTCAGGTCTGTTGAAAGGTACATGCATAACATAAATATTTATATAAATAATTTTCAACATTGTATCTGCCCATGTTAAGAGATTCTTAAAATTATTCCTTCTGAAGTTAGTTCCAGGCTCAGCACCAGCAACTACTCAGTTCTGAACCTGAATTTTATCAGTTTTTGGTTTGGTCAAGTTAGTCATGTGGAGTCAAATGGAATGCCCAACTGTTCGGTATCTTGTACAACTTTAAAAAGTCATCTCATAAGCACATATTTCTGAAAATATTGTTATCATTTTTGCTTACATGATCAAGTTTGTTAAATATGGTTTAAAAATAGTGTTAAGCACTCAAATTAGAAAAAATACAGCCTAAACTTTCTGTAGTTATGTTTCCTCAGATGTAATTGTATTATGCTGTACACTATCTGCTGCCTGATAATATTATTTATGCCAAGATTTGTATAGCATCTGGAAGACTATGCATGGCATGAGTACTTAATTTATATCTGTCTGAACCGACCAGAATACTGACAGCTCTGTATCCAAAGTGCCCCCAGGATGTTTAGGGAGAGGGATGCACTTTTCAGATGTCTGTGCTGCATGTGGTAATGGATGCAGGAAAGTGCTGTGAGATGAACAGCTGCTCAGGTATTTTTGTCTTGGCAGTGAGTGGATGTGGTGTCCATAAATTGTTCTCGGCGTAGTTACCAATTCCTACATTCAATCTGGAGCAAAAGTAATACTCCAAGGAGATTTTCTCATTTAAAGCGAATTGCTAGGACACTCTGAGTAGTCTGAGAGCTGAAGCTTTGACTAAAATCTTCTGTATGACATTACCTGAAAGATAGAACAGGAAGTCCTGAAAATTGTCAAGTAATTTTAGTAATTTTGCTGTAAAAGCTCTTAATAATCTGTATTGCTCTGAGAAGACAAAAAGGAGTTACATGGAAATAGATTTTGCCAAGGACTTAATTCTTTAGTTAAAAAATACCTTTTCTTTTTGTTTAACATGAGAAAATAGATTTTAAAGAAGTTTTATTTTGAACTGTAAATGTATTTGGTTTTGTTTTCTCTAATCACTGTGAACTTGCCAATTTCTTGGAGTAGGGATGTGAAAAAAACTATATTTCACTTGCAGTGTGTTGCTAAAATTAAGAACAAGCGTTGCTAAAATTAAGAACAAACATATTTTATAAGTCTTGCATAGATTGTCCGATCTGTCTTTTCGTATATTAGAACAGATCAGTGCTGATAAGTTTTGTTCAAGTCAAGATAATGGACTAGGAAAAAAATACAGGACATTGCACCATGATTGATGATTGAAAAATACATGAAGAGGTGCTTCCCACCTGTTAAAATGTCTGTCTGACAGTTGGCTGGCTTGGATGTTTCCCAACCTGCTTGAAGTCAACTGTGCCCTGTTATCTGTTGCCTCTGGCTGGCTTCTCTCTTTGAAGAACAGTGAAAGTGGTGCAGACAGATAAGTCAAGGTCTGTGCTACCACAGTCTCATTAAAATTTAGTGAATTTTGAGTATCTAGGAGACCAAGGAATGGCAACACAAGTTTTCTGAGGTATTAAGTTAACCTGAAGAACACCCTGCTGCTGGAAGAACATTTTTCCATAGAAGAAAATGGTGTGGTGTTTCTCTGCAGTGCAAAGGTAAAGTAAGGTTCTTTTCTCTGTAAGTTGAACAGAGAAATGCATGTTTTTGCTTCTTCTATTACAAAGGTCATGAAGACTGTATTAAAACTGCTTTCTCGGGCCATATGAAATGTAATTCAGAGCACTGGAAGGAAATAGACTTAACTGGGAAGAGTCATCTTATGCTCAGTGTAGCTTGAGTTTCTCTCCCCTGAAACAAAGATAAGAAATTTCTGAATAATGTTTCCCGTGTAAGGATTGGAGATGAGGTGGAATCCAAAGTTATTCTCTTGTATACAAAGGGGGCGGAATTCTCTAATGTAATTTGAGAATGAAAAATAAACTGAAATCATCATGCTCTCAGGGACATACTGCTGCTTTACAGAAGAGTGCTTAGAAGGACTGCCCTACAATATATCCTAAGAATTAGGAAATCGAGTGGGAATTTGTCTATGGGTATTAATATCCCAAAGTAAATGTTACTAATCAAAAGCTTCAGCTTGATTATGAGGAGTTTCTAGATTAGATAATTTTGAAACCCGAGCAGAAATCAGGCTGAAAATAGTAACATTGTAGAGGGTTTTTTTCTTGTCTTTCTTGTCAAAAAACAGACCAGAAAGCCTTTAGGGCAGGCTTTTATGTCAAAATACAGGGTATTCTTCTCAACCCTTGACTTGACCATTGCTGCTATTTTGATGAACTTTCCCAATGGCATCAAAAATCCATAGTAATGAATGTAGGACAGTCTTTACAGAATTATATGTCAGAATTAAAATTTGTTAGCATGAAAGATAATACAAATGGAATATATTCCAGTAAATAGAACGGAGTTGTAATTAGCAAATGTTTAATAGTGGTTGTGATACATGTGGAAATTGGTTTATAATTGTGTATTAATTAACTTCTTGGGGATGCATATGTTTATTCATATTTAATCCAGCAGGGAGAGCATTCACGAGTTTTTCTAAAATATTGAGCCAACCACTGACTCTTCAGGTAAAGGTTCACAACATCTGCTTCTACTAACTCACATTTTTGAAAAGGTAGATTGTACATGCTGCTGTGACCTATTACTTGTTGTTGACACTTTTTAAAAGTGTGTCAATAGATGTAATTTAGTGTTCCCAAATACCTGTAAATATACCATAGTTTTTCTTCTTAATACCTCTATTACACTGAAATAGTGCTCAGATTTAACTTCGAAATGTTGCACAAGATTGTTTTATATTATTTAATCTCTTAAATCCTGTTAGTGCCAAGAGGAAATGCCTCAGAGCCAATTTTGTTTTCAGTGCAAACAAAATGGAGGCATCCTACTCAGAACAAATTACCCTGTGAATGTTTATCATTGTGAAGATTGATTACAAGGAAGATGTAATTTTTCAGAGTTTTATAGGAAAGAATGAGAAGGAACTAAGCTAGCAGTAAGATGAGATCAATTGCATATCTATCTTCTACTTCGTAAGAATTGCTGCTTTGGGAGAAATATTAGTGGCTTGGTCATGGACTCGTAAGAATTAATAGCTGAATTAAAGAACTTGTAATAATAATTATATGTTTTTCTTGGGGAAAAAAGATGACTTCTTAAATAGTAAACTGGAAGCATCTCGATGTTACTCACTTTGCTGCTCTCTTGTGACCTGTGCAGAGAAACAGTACTGTTACTACCAACACAATTATCTTTATACTAAGAATTTTGCACCTTAAATCATTTATTACAATCTAGAAGTAGCATGAATGTAACATGAATGGCACCACGTAACGTACTCATATACTGAGTTTGTCCCTCTGACACATCTTCTTCTCAGTTCACCTGAACTTACACATTGAAATAAGTTGCATTCTCAGACCAGTAATGCTGATAATATGTTGTTGGGACTGTGGAATCTAAATGCAGGATTGTGCAGTCCTGGTGTCTTCAATAAGAAGGAGAAACAGAATAGAATAAAAAGGGGAACCTGAAGTTTCAGGCCTTTTTCTTCATTTCATATGGCAGAGTGGGAGGAAGAGATACATTAAAGTGCATTGTGCCAGGGAAGGTTTGGATTGGATATTAGAAAAAATTTCTTCAATGAAAGGGTCATTAAGCATTGGAACAGGCTGGCCAGGGAAGTGGTTGAATCACCAGCCCTGGAGGCATTTAAAAGACATATAGATGTGGCACTTAGGGACATAGTCTAGTGGTGAGCTTGTCAGTGTTGGGTTTATGGTGGGACTCGATGATCTTAAGGGTCTTTTTCAACCTCAATGCTTCTATGATTAGGGCAACTTGCTTTCATTTTGTGTGTCCTTTATCACAGGTATCTTACATCTTTAGGCTTTATGTTTTAAAAGATAGAAATTTCAATACTTTTGACTACATCCGTCACCATCCTCAACCCATCTGCACTGTGCATCTCATTAAATATATGTGTATCAATAACTATTCATTTAGACGGCTGACAGCATTCCCTTCACTCAACCTCAGTCATTCCAAACTCACTCCTGTTGGTGGTGTTTAAAAGGTAATTCTTCATTATGGAATGCAATTTGGCAAAATTACATTGATGTACTTAAAAAATTTTATTATTCCGATTAGTTGAAGAGGTTGATATATAGGCCTTAGTCTGCTGAGGTTGTGTATGTGCTTAGGTTCAAGAATTAGAATAGGGAGTCAGTTATGAAAAAGAATTGAAAAGGTGCTATTTGTCCCTCAATTGTGACAACTCAGTTGTAAAACTTAATCTGGTAAGAGAAAGGTGCCTGCCAGGCTGAAGGTGATCTGTGGTCACAGGCAATCTTGGGCAATTAGTTATTTCTCAGAGGCAAGATACCAAATGTGCACTTTGGATTAGGCGGTCTGTTCGTTCCGTTCTTGATTAGCTGATGTAGAAGGTAGTTTTCCCAATTCATCAGTGTGAAGGAGTAAGTCCTCCATTTTTTCTTCCCCAAGAGAGTTAATATTTTTAATACAGAAAACAGATTTTGTTGATGTAGCAATCTTATTTCTTTCAATCAACCTGTTGTTCAGCCAGCTGCAGTTTTGGGGGATTACTTAGTGCTGCAAAAGGCACAAATATTTGCTTTCCTTCTGGCTAAGAGGATATTAATTCCTCAGGGAGGGTTTAATATGAAACATTTTTTTGGATTTTCATTAAACCTGTAATCCTTGCAAAGCAATCTGGCTTAATGTATTTTAGGCAATTAGTAGAGATACAAATTAGTGATAGGTGTCGTAGTCTTTTGACAATTGGAGATTGAGAAATCAACCTGTTAGAATTGTATCATTGTCTTTTTCTTTTTTAAATTGTGACTGCTTTTTTTTCCCCTGTCTCTACTCAAAATCAATGCACAGTGTGGAAAGGAACCGTAAATTCTCACATTGCCGAAAGATAAAAGATAGTCTATGATAAACTTGCTCATTGGGCTGAGGGTAGTGTTTATCTGGACTTTAATTTCAGTTACGGTCTTGGAATCCATCATTAAACCTTGCTCTTACCATGCAGAATGCAGTGGTGCTCTAGTACAACAGTTTATGCATGCTGTGGTTGCAGTAGCCTCAGTTTTTACTGTTACGCGTACATGTGTTGGACGAGTTGTTTGGACTTTACTAGCTTTATTTACTGTAGGTAACATTGAGCAGTTATGCCAGAGAGTTTTTGTGTCAACAGAATCACAAGGAAATGTTTTTTTAATGAGACAGCAGGATGTTTATGTACAAGTTAAGCATGAATAGTGTATGATTGAGCTATCATTTAACATTTCCTTGCAAACTCAAAGTAAAATAAACATGCAGAAAACTGAGAGTAGATTTGAGAGTAATTGTTTGGAGCAACATTTGTGGTCAAGTGTGAGTCAGAACAATTTCAGAAAAAAATATTAAGGTTTTTTCACTTTATTGAATATGTTGCTGTTTTTACAGAAATTTCATTCCATGCCCTAGCTTGCACATTTTCTGTTAGAGATGTTTAAAAAGCAGTGCCTACTAGGTCTGCATGGTTTTTCTAGGATTATTTCAGATTGACTGTCGCCAGAGGACGTGTTTAAATTAGAGCTACATTTATTAAAACCTCAAAATTACCTGTGTATAGTCTATAGTTACAGTAATACAATAGTTCTATGATAGTGTAGTTCTAGTAATACCATAGATCTACTTGCTATGAAGAAAGATACAAGGTTGATTTTTATTTTGACATTTGATGACATGAATTTGAGGTACCTGTATGTCCAATATACAGGGAATCTAATTTCATAATTTTAAATGTAGGGAGAATATTTCTTTTGTGATAGCATGATTGTGTAGCTCTACCCAAGAAAGCTCTCTAGTCCTTATTCTCTTTACTGATTTCATTTATCCTTATACGTTCATTATAGTGGTGGTTTGTCTTAGTAAAAAGCTCTTGAGGAAAAAAAATACTAATTTTCAGGAGTTTTAGGAAGGATTCATCATTTATCTCTTCCCCAAAATGCATTTCATACCATACTCTTTGTGTAATCACCATAAGCAATCCCTATGCAGTTGACCAGACTGCAAAGAATAGTGAGTGCTCTTCCTTCGTTTAGAGGGAAATTAGATAATGCTGTGCAGTGATTTCAGCAGAAGACATTAAGAAACATCTTCTGCCATTCCCAAGCAGTCTCTTCTCAGAATCAGTAGTTGTGTATTTGTACCCCTTCAGACTGAAGAGGGAGTTAATCAGTGAATGAGGCTGCCTGCTTGAAAACCTCCTAAGTCCCAAATGGCAATTCATTTCACGGTCTTTCCTAGCACTGCCTGACTGTGGGCTAAGTCTGAAAGCTTTCTGCCAATGTTACTGCACTCATCCATAAATGCTCAGAATAATTGCATTAAAGATTGTTACCACCCCCATCATACATCAGAATTATATTCTGTGGAGGTGCATGTAGTTAACATTAGTTCCTTGCATGCTCAGTAGGGAGAATTAGGAATGGAAATTCAGCAGATTCTATCTTGCTTTAGACAGTGTATGAAGAGAAAAAGAGGGTTGTCTCACTTGTGTGGACTAGCCATCTTTGCAAGCATTCCGTCACGTGTGCTGCTTTCCACTAACTAGAGAGGAGACTTAGCTGCCTGTTCCAGGACATTCACTTCCAGACCTACTTACCCAAAGCTTAGAGAAAGCAAGACACTCTACATTTAACGAAGTGGATCCTATTCCATGATTCCCACATCTTATGCGAGTTCTGTAATTACTGAGATGTTGAACTAGAACAGTAATTGCTTTTACTTAATGCACTTTCTTTTGCCTATCTATCCTTCAGCAGCTATGAAGAATTAACCTACACTCCTATTTCACTCTCAGCTTTGAAGTGTGTAGATTTTTGACTTTCAGTTGTTAAATAGTTAACAGGGTGGTCAGCTTAAGAAATGTTGACTTCTGGGCATTGCTTTGTGGCAGTTTTGTATTCATAGTAGTGCAGCAATTACTAAAGCTGCTAATGCCTGCAGAACCAGTGGCAGAGCACCGTACTAGGTTTGGTAATGGCATTACAGGAGCCTGAAACACTTAACCAGGCTACCTTGCAACTTTATCTCACACAGCCAAAGAATGCTGCATACTTATTGCTACAATTTCATATAAAATATGATGATAATGATAACTACTACAGAAAATATAGGAAAATAAATACTACTTTTTTCTGAGAAAAATTAACTTCTAAACCTTTCACAACTGTATTGCTATTAGTTGTTTATGCTTAAATCATTTTGCCTTTATTAAACTTCCATTACCACTTAAAATTATATATATATTAGTCTTTTGCTTCTTGATTGCCTTTTTTTTTCTCTGTTACTTACCCTGCCCCTCAGGAAGGAATAGTACTAGATTCACTATATTTTAATAATTTTTCTTTGGAATGTGTTTTTGTATATTGTAAATACACATTTGTGATTTTTTTAAAGAAATGCTAAGATGCACTGCAGGCAGAACTGGAGGAGAACCCGTGGTGGTAGGGGCAGCCAGGGGTCAGGAGACAGGGATGAGAGGGGGCAGTTCCCTTATGCACCATGTTGCTTTAGAAAGTTCATGGGCCACTCGAACTTCAGCCTATTAAGCTGTTGAAGTTACTTTGCCTCTCTAAGGGAACACCCAAAGATACTATGATTGTTCAGTTTGTTATACTGATGTCTTAGATGTTCCAAATTTCTGCAAAGTTCTGCATTCTTTCCCTATGGAACAGCTGACTTCATACACATTAGTGGTTCAAGCTGATATTTCTCAAGTGCATATTTTATCAATGTGTTGATTTAACAAAAGATATGTAAACCAGTGTTAACTTATTTCCAGTCCAATATACTATATTACAGCAAGCCCCATGCAAATTTTGGCTAAATAAAAATGTCTCAGCAGCATAAAATTCTAAAAATATGTTGAATTACAGAGAAATAAGGCTCTTTGGAAAGTCACATCCTCTATATTGCTGTGCTCCAAACTGAATCAGCTATGTTGTTATAAGATTCCTCTGTCCAGATTGATCTTGACAATGCCATATGATGAAAATTGCACAACCCTTTTCCCTGGATGCTCTATGCCACTGCTCTTTTGGGAAAATATTTATTCTCTAGTGGTAGCCTTTTTGCAGATACCTTTTCTATAGTTTAAACTACCATAATTTCTTCATTCAGTTATTCTTTCTTAGCTCTGCACCTTTGAGTCCTTACATTCAGCCTCCTCAGTGCAGCTTGGAGAGCAGTTCAGTAAATTAATTCTGCAAATGCTGGGCATGTAGCGGTCAGGTTAGTAGTCAGTTTTTCCAGCTTTACATGAGATCATAGGTATGTACTCTCTGTATATATCGTACGCTCTGACTGTAAACTCATTAAAAAGATGATTTGGTACGTGTTGAATATCTGCTGATGAAAATGTTCTCTCTCAAGTATCAGTCAAAAATTATGTGGAGTAGGGACACTCTTGGGAAGACTTTATGTCCATAAAATAAACGGGTACTTTATGACATATATGATATTTCTCCCATAAGTTTTAAGTAATTTTAAATGAATTTCCAATTACTTGCTGCATGATGAAATTCCAGTGTGTTGTATATAAAAATGAACTTGTCAACATCCTTGAAAATTCAGTCCAACGCTGTTCCTAATCAGTGATAGCTCAAATGCTTTTTAGCTGATGAGAATCTCAACAGGAGCTGATGCAGCAGAGATGTGGATGGGATCACTGCACTAGTGTAACACAACAGGAAGAGGAAAGAGTATGCAGGAGAACAGCATAGGTTTTTCATTATTCAATGACCCTAACAAAATGAGAACATGTACTTGTTTCAAATTAGAAGACAGAAAATTATCATTGCCTTGTAAATGACTTTGTACCAGTCTCCCAAGAAGTCCCTTTTCACACTTAGCTTTAGACTGGCAGCATGCACATTGCTGTGCTCATGGGTGTAGCCAGGAAAGCAGCAATGTGAGCTCCTGTGCAGGTGCTGGGCATTCCCTGCTGCAGTGGATCCCCAGTGGTCTGGTAAATACTCTGACTCCCGCGTGCTGTGGTGCCAGCCTCGGTGCTAGCGTATGCACTCTCTTTGTCTTATGAAAGAGGGAAACAGCACTTGAAAAGATTTTATTGTGGGTTACAAAGTTGTGAAGGTGGACTGTCCATGCAATAAAAACTGACCCTACTTCTGACTGTCATGCAGCAAACTCTTTATGACAAAACTTAAAGCTGTTAATAATTTCTGTTTCTCACCTTAAATTTTGCCACATTATTGCACTGTTGTAAGAGTAGCATGCTCTTTCAAATATCTAAAAAGCATCTGTTTAGAATTTCTTTTTATTTCTTCCATGCCATGTTCCATCAGATGTTTTAACATTTGTCATTTTGCTCTTGGTCTTCAGGAGGAAACACAGAGATCATCTCCTGTTTACGTAATTTCATGTGGGTAATAGAATTTATTATTGCTGCTTTAATGCTTTAACAATCTAATAAAAATAGGACAACCACTTATTTTTACTCAGCTGTATCAATGCTAACACAATCAAAATAATACCATTTCTATTGAGGTTCATTAGTAATACAATGAAATCAATAACTGCAAATACCTTCTCTTTTCCTACAATTTCTCACCTTTCTGATGATTCATAGTCCAGGTCAAGGTCAATGGTCTAGTGAGTTGTCAGCATCCCAGTTCTTCACCAGGAATACAGTATCAGTGGTGGTGGAGGGTTTTCTCCCTGATACGGAGTTTGCTCAGGATTATTTTTTGTAGTTCAACCCCGTATTTGGTAATGGATTCTACTTGCTGCTGATCTGTAGGAGTTCTTATAGCATGATTGCTCAGGTTTGTTAGTCTTTTCTCTGTGTGGTAGTACTCCTTTTGGTGAAGGAAAACCATGTGAGTGGAAAGCTGAGGAAAAGTTAAGCTTAAAAGAAATGTTAGGCGATAACCACCACAGCTTACACATGCTCAAAAACATGGAGCAGATGCCTGACCTTCGGGTAATCTAGCTAGGATAAGCAAGACAAAACTTACCTGAGCTTAGAGCAAGTTGCAGCAAAAGTTTCTCAAATAGTTTTTGCAGATACAGTTAAAATCAAGCTAAAGTACATTCAAGACCAGACAAGACAGTTAAGACTTGAGGTGTGGTATGACTAGTTATTATGACAAAATTGAAGGCCTATTGCTACCACTTGGCAAAACCAAATTTCCTGATCCAAGGAATGTGATGTTACAGCAGGTCTATTCAGAAGTTTACCATTGGAGTAGACAAATTTGTCCTCAGGTTACCTTAATAGTGGTATTTCAGAGATACATTTTTTCCATAGTTAAAATTAATAAAGCAACCTGTAAAATATGTACTTATTTTCTAGATACATAGTTCTACGTATTATCTATTATAATTTATTTTCATAATTAAATACATATTGTTTCATTAATTATTAACAATGATATGTAACAACATATAATAGTTGCTATGATTGCACAGAATGTAGAACAGGCTGGAGAATCAGAACAACTCTTTCTTCATTAGAACCAATAAACATCACTTCAAAGTCTTCCATCATATGCTTGTGACATTTTCAAAGGCCACTACTCCCCTTTGCTCTTCACTTGCCTTTTTAGTGTCAGGAAGGCTGAAGAGTGACAAACGAGTGAGTCAAAAGAAAGTGGGGACAACTTGAGTAGGAATGTGAAAAAAGCCAAAAGCATGTGTTTGGTTGAAGCTGGATGACATACGCTGGATAGAAGTGGCTGGGAGACCTGGTCCAGGGTGCTGACCTTTGGCTGTATGCCTCTTTCAGGGCTCTTCTCTCTGGTCTTGCCAGCCGTCTCCCCATCTGTGCCATTTGGTCACTGTATTGCTGTCCTTCTCACGTCTTTCTGCTACCCCGTCTGCCTCCTGGCTTTTCACCAAGTAAACTTGTAACTGTGCCCTGTGGAGCCACGATAAGCGTGTAATGAGTAATGAGAAAATAAATGTCTTCAAAAATGGCTTCCATGTGAGGTGGCAGATGTGTTATTTGTTAATTGTGTCAGTGTTTCATGATGTAGTTAAAAGATGGAGAACCTCAAGAGTGCTGTTCTGTAGTTCTTATTGAAGGGATTACATCTAAGACTGGCTTTAGAAGTATTCTTCTGAGCCTGTTTGTGTGCAGATGTTTGCTTGTTAATAATGACCATATGGCTGTCATCGCTGTTATTCTTAATTTTCTGAAATGTCCTAGGATTTTCCTATTACCTGTCATTGTGTTTTGATATCTTTTTGTCTTTATCGTGGCACATGTATGCATTTAATTCACTTCCTTCTTCAAATAAATGTCCCACTAGTTACTCTGCTCACTTCAGTTTGACATTTATTTTAAGGTCCTGTATTTTTTTTGCATGAGATTTTTTTTTTCCAGAGCACTTGCTATCAGTGAAAGATATGCTTAAACAAGTGAAGGTGATTTTGATTGTATATTTAAACATTATCTGTAAATATTTACTGATAAACCCCAAAGCACTGATTTTAAATCAGTAAGATGACACATTTCTGTATTTCTGTGACTTCTGTAGTGATATATATATACACCTGAGATGATCAGATGCATAATTTTCCAAGGAATAATAAACATATTCAAGTTCTAGTAACCTAACATTGTGTTTCAGCATTAGGTTGCATTGGACAGTCAAAAGATTTCACAATATATTAATTTATTCAACAATGCATATTTTCATTATTAAAAGTAGCATATTAATAAGAAATATTTATAACATCACACTATAAAGAAATCATCATCAGGCAATCAAGACAGATTAGTAGATGCAAGTTATTTTAACCTTATCACAATAAACAATAAATAAGTAAATAAATGCTTTTTCAGTAAAGCATAAACCTACTGTCACTGGGAAAAAGAAAACATACAGTAGCTAAGTTATGTTAATTGTACTTGCTTTGCCTGATCATGAGAATTGAAAAGAAATTTATGTGACTAGAGGTGTAAATTGCATGGACAGTTACTTTATCAATGTCTGTTACTATTCTACTAATTATACCATGAGATGCTTGCTAGACATATATACACAGATGTAGTGGGCTTTAACCTGCTTACTTAACACTTTTTGCTTATGCTTTGGTAGTCAATGTTTTGCGTTATTTTTTAAAATCTTTTTATTTGTTTGTTTCTTTGAAGAATCACATGATTTTATGAAATGGATAGTGTATTAAAACATGTCTTTTTTCCACAGTATAATTTAGACTTGTAGGAAGACAAGTGGGTAGGATTATATGGTACCAATTGTATGCATACCCCTTTTGAAATAAATTTACTTACCCTCATGTATCTGCAGAGATCCTAGGCACTGCGACATCTTCTAAGTACAGTCTGTGCCAGAAACTGCTGCTAAAATTCACTTTTCCAGCTCACTGTTACCTTCATATTGGCATATAAAAGCTTAGATGATGCAATCTTTAGTCATTTGACTCTTCTTTGAGGATTGCACTATTCTGGGTTTTATTTACACCTGTGTTATGTATGAGGTGTGAGTTGTCATGGTTCTAGTAAAAGTGTGATATTTACACTACCTGGAAGTGCAGTTTCTAGTATCTATCAAATGGTCCATGACTCCCTGGAAATAAACTGGTATTTGAAAATCTAGATCTTGTTTTATTTGAAGTATCTCTATATCAGCTTTTTCATGAAGCCAAGTTAAAAGTAGCATGGGCAATGAGCGTCTTCTTCGACAAATAAATTTCTAAATACTGTTATTTTTTTAAAGTAAAATTATAGATTAAAATAGTGTACTTTGTAACAGAAAGTTTTAAAGGCAGTGATGAGACAACACATCTATTATTCAGAGCCTCATATGAAGTAGCAAATCTTGCCATGCTTCACTTTTATTTTGTGTGATGTCTTCACATTTTGTATTGGTTTGCATTCCAGCTATCTTCAGTGACACATTAAGATAGAGTGATTTGTCGGTACAGTATCAATATAATTGCAGGCTGAACAGAAATCATATAGCACTGGGAATATTTGGAAGAGTTCTGATTCTGCTTAGGACCTTCTGGAAGTGTATGCTGTAGTATAAGGGTGGCTCCCAAATGTCAGCCTTCAACAGTAATGCGCGTTTCACGGAAAATAAGGTAGCATTGAAAGTGCAAATACCTTGTATCTTTTTACAGTTTTCTGGTATTCAGTGGAGTAGAAAATCAGATGTCATCATCCTTACCACGATTTAACCCGCTTATGTGGAGCCATTCAGATGAAGCAAGCGTGTTTTGAAGGTGAAAAAGCTTTGCACAGAGAATCCAGCGCACTGCTTGGCAGTGCTACTCTTAAGGTAGAAGTAATAGGAGTGAAACAAGGATATAATAATCTCTGTAAGAACTGGACTGATTTTTGAAGAATCCGAAGAAATACTGTGTTCAAAATCACTCTTAAGGCATTCACAGATTTTCAGATTTTTATTATGTGCCATTTATTCATTCACTACCATTGCAGTGAATGAAATAATTTTAAAAAGCATATTTAAAATAGAAAGAAAAATAAGAAAAATACAGAAGCTGCTACTGTTTAGGTGGAAGGCCAGTTTTTTGCCATGGTTGTTTTCACTTCGTTTTGAAGTAACTACCATTATGCTCAGGTTATTTTATGCCTCCTGTCATTGTAGAATCTTTCACCACTCTCATTAAGGGACTTGCATCTGCTGTGAGGTGTTTTTCTTCTTTCCGCATTATCCATGACTTAATCAGTTTTGGACTATGACAAACACAACACAGTGCAGAATAATTCATAACGCTGGCTATATTTGACAGCTATAATATTTACATTATTTGTTTTATAATTTATTTGTTGTTTCCTAGCTAATAGCAACGTGGGACTATTAAAATGCTTAGTAATGCTTCCTTCAGCTTGCTTCTTTACAATTATGACACTAACACAATTACCATAAATGTGTCTCTGAACAAAAAAAATCTGAAATTACCCTGTTTGTTAGTTTATTTTCCAGTGGAGCCTTGAATTAAAAGTTAATTTACCTTGAACACATCGTACTTATTTTCTGCAAAATTACTAGCATTACTTAAGGCCACCCTAGGACAAAGATTTGATGGCCTAGTAGAAGTATTTCAGAATATTGAATGATTTGTTGAAGAATACTTACTTCTAATTATGAAACCAAAATTCCATTGTGCATGATGACTTTCTGCATACAGAAATAATTTTGAACAGTCGCAGTAGAAGGCATGTCCCAGTAGCATAAGGAATGATGTAACTCACTTCAGAATTTCACTGATGATACACCCACAATACCTTATGTTCTATAAAATAATTTGAGAACTGTAATTATCATTGAGAAAGTAGAATTGTACCTACACTACCAGCTTTTCACACAGAACAATGGAGATTTGAAAGAAAAATATTTTTTCTTCATTTCTGCTTGCCTTTATTTGGTGTACGGAAGATACTCATCTGCAAGCAGGAAAAGGAGTAAAGCATTATAAAATGTGCCTGAACTATAAATAAAACCAGTGACTTTATTAATAGAATATTAACCTATATGTTAATTGTTTATTAACATTCTGTTATGAAAATGTTTAATTTAATTTTAACCATCTGTATTTATGACAATTCATATATAGGAGAAACTCTAAAATTAAACATAGCTTTTGCTCGCAGTACGTAATGCAATGCAAGATGAATATTTAAGGGTGTGTGAGTTGGATCTAAGGTTCTGACTAGAGAATATCACATTGCCTTCAGTGCAAAATACATACAAGACAATCCAGGGTGCTCCGCAGACCCAAGGGTGTCAGGCGAGAATGCAAGTTCACTTCCCTCTTTCCTGCCATAGGCACACAGGCGAGCAGTGTAGGATCAGTCTTTCCTTCTGCTTCTGAAATAACCTTCTTGGTGGGTATTGTCCTTTTTTGGAGTTTCACATGTTATTTTCTCTTTTTTTACACCAAACAGGATATATGTTTCTGTCTTCAGATCTCTTCATAGCATATTCTTGGTTCTGCTTCCCATCCAGCCATTCATCATATATTACTAAGATGTCATCTCCCAGCTAAGATCTGCCTGCCAGGTTATCCTTCATTGCCCTTCTTACAGACCCCCTCAAGGAAATATCTTTATGCCTCTCATGTGATGGTCCTCCATGTTAATACCTGTAAACTACACCTCTGATGATTATTACAAAAAATTATCCTCACTCATTATAGCAACAAAATTACTGAGAAGCAGTGGTTGAATTGTTATCCTTAAAAACTTTTATTTCTCTGCTGATATACACTGTTCTATTATTCCAAATTGAGGAGCTTCCTATTTGCATAGTTTGAAGTATTGTTATGAAACAGATTTTCAGAAAGAAAAGTCCTTGTGAGTCTGACTGTGTGTATCTGTTCTACCATCAACCTGTTCATCAGTTGCATATCTGAAAACAATCCTTAAGTTTTAAACACTTGCTTGTATATTTTTCCTAATACTTAATAATGAAGATTTAATTGGAAAAATAATACATAAACTGGCATTGAAATAAAACCTGGTAATATTTACTAGAGGCAACTACATTTTGCAAATCCTGAAAAAATACTGCAAATAGATGAGCAAATAAGTAGATCCTTATGTTTGAACAGGGTCCAGATTCATATAAATAAAGGGAAATTATCTTTTATATAGAAAATTTAAGATACCTCCTGATTATCACTTTGTTAATGGTCTCTCTTTTGTTTGTCTGTGTAATGTTTGCACTTTTCAAGTAGTCATTCATAAGTGGGATGAAATTTCTTTAAGTTTTGATGCCATTACCTCATACTTCTGCAAATGCTTTCTAAAGAGCCTCCACTTCAGTGCCTGCAGATTACTGCAGCATAACACTCTGTAGGCAGGTGGCAAGCTGAGATTTCCCCTGCCATGCAAAATAGGCTGGTTTTGCTGTAACTGCAAATACTGGATATGGATGGATATTCCTCCATCAACATCTTTATTTTTGTTATCTAATATGTGTTATTTGATAACTTGTTTAGGAATTTCCAGGAACATGTTCAGTCTGTTGTTTGGGTTTTTTTCCCCTCACTGTAATGGACACCAGATTTGTGAGTGTATCCAAACTTGTATTCTTAAGAAAATGATTATTGAACAACTTTGCTTTAATACTGTCCTGTGAGTTTCTTTCTCTCCAGAATAGTTAAAATCTTTCAGATGTTTATTATACTTTCTAAGTCTTTTGTCTAAGTCCAGAATTTGTAGAGTTGAATTGGGTGCTTACCCTACAAGATACTTGAATTCCTTTAAAAGTCTGGCTCCTAGAAGTTTATATACAATCAGTTGAGTTTAAGGTTAGCGTTAGGTGCCTTCTTGAGTTTTGAGGAACTAGTCTCCTGAATAATGCCATGGTTTTGAAAGGGTTTAGCACAGACATAAAAAAGGTTCTGGTTTGGAAAATATTTTGCAAATTTTTCTCGGTGAAAGGAAACCCAAAAAGATCTGGTTCTGACCATTGTAGAGAGACTTCTGCTCAATGTGACAAGTGTATTTAGGATGCAGACATGGGTTTATTATTCGGATTGTTGTCAGGAAATAAGCAGGTATTGACAAAAGTTTCCTTTTTAAGTACAAAAATGAGTGGTAAATGATAAAAATGAAGAATTTCAATGTAAACTCATCTGTTTGTGTATAGAGATCAACAGTAGAACAAAATAATATTGTTAGTATGTGTGGAAGATTTGTTACCTCAACAATTTCTTACTGTGATAATATAAACAAGATAGACTAGCCCTTTCCTTTCTTTAAACAATAGTATTGAAAAGTGTAGTAGGTCTATGTTCATTGCTTAAATACCACTGTTCAGTTAGGCTTTTGTAGAACAGGAAAAACAGACGAGCAAAACCAGGGGATGGATTATTTCAAGTTCACTGATGACAAGTCATGCATCTTTCTTAACTTATTCCCTCTGATTTCCTAATGGTGTATTTTTCCATCTGAGCGTATTTGGTGGAACCTGAATCTCAAAAGAGCCCTTTCATCCTACAAACGGGACTGGGTTGGCACAATGCTGGGAATCGTATGGAAGTGTCAGTGTTGTATCTAGTGCTATACTTGTCTCTAGCGAACGTCATGATCCAGTTCTGGCCTTATTTGTAAACATTAAGGATGAGGCTTCAAAAGATGTTTACTCATATGACTCCTCTGAATTTCAGTTTGAATTGAGCACTTAAATATGTTTAAAATCCAGGGCTAAATCACTTTTTCCTTAAACATGACAGTTATAGAATGTATCTGTTAACAATAATATGTTTTTATATTCCTCTTTAATTTAGGGTTTTAACAGCATCTTTTATGCTGATCCCTGTGGCATACAGTTAGAGCTGCTGTCGCACAACTAAAAGTTTCTGCTCTGTTTTCATGATACCTTTTATTTACCCCATTCTGCACTGCTTATGATTTGATTGTCAGTTAGAGTGTTCCAATGGGCTCTTTTATGTAGCTTTCTCAGACACTTCTCCTGCAATAAAACCAGCATAGTTTCTTCTGAAACTGCAGTCTCCTGTACTCCTAAACAGAGGGTGCATGCAGACTTCTTATTGTGAATGGTCCCTGAACTTTGATAGGGTGTTCCTTAGCTGTGCCCCAAAATTGTCTGGGAGAATGCTAGTGAGTCTAAGTCCTGACAAGTCCATTCTGACCATCGGGTGGTATAGTTGGTCAAGTTCCAGTTCACATGGACATTCCCTGACACTCAGGGATTTTGTGATTAGAAGAAAGCACTGGTTAGCTTATAAAACTACCAACCCACTCTTCTGCCTTCTTACAGTAGTTTGGGCTCAAGTAGAAGATGGTAGGCTTGTCAGTGCCCCTGAGCATCTCCTGCACCCTCATTGGCATTAATTGGTGCATGTGATTATATGCTTCCAGTCACGATTGTCTGGCGTGTCCCCACCCTTCCAGGAGGCAGGAAGAATTGCCAGGCTCTGGAGCATTTGACAATTTCCACTTTGATGCCTGAGAATGGCTAGCCTGGGCATTTTCTCTGTGGTGGCATATTTAGATCAATAGGTACCCTCTGAATCTAAAAATATTGAGTGAGAAGCAAGGTTTGCTAGCAAGTTAAATTTAGTTCACTGAAGCAAAAATTAATGTGTGTATTAACATTTCATATATAAAGATAATATTAATTTATGATATATATAAAAATAAATACAAGATTTCAAAATGTGCTTAATCAGTGAGGGCATTGATGTTTGCCCATTTCTCTTTTAGCTCCTGTTCAAAGATAATGCTGCTTCTCCTTTCTATTTCATACCCTTGCTTGTTCTCCACCTCAGGCACAGTCTTCAGATTTGTTCCCTTGATGTCTCATGTCCTGCTTGATAACTTGCTGTTTTCTTCAAACAAGACTGACAAAGTATGAACTTTTGAACTTTTGCCTTTCCTTTACTTTCCTTTTTTGTTGTTGTTGTTACCTTGATTGATTGTGTCATCTTTTTTCTCATTTTTCTGCTTTGTATTTCCTTGCATTATCTGTTGGCCATCTTTTGACACCTTCCTCTCCAGATTCCCAGATTCCTTGCTTTCCATCTTCATCCTGGGATTCTCCTTTTCCAGAAAGTTGTACCTATAGAGTGTCTAATGCCATCCGTTGTACAATACTTTGCCAGCTGTCAGGAGTGCTTCATTTTACTTTCTAGGATTAAAGAAAGTCTTTTCAGCCAAGAAAGGATTTTAAACCACTGGAGGTTTCTGAGAAACCAGAGGAAAATCAACACTTTGTGTCTTGTCTATTCTACCCCTCTTTTTATTTTTTGAAAATCTTTTAATTATTTAGTTATTTTTGTGAGAAACGAGCAAAACCTTGTGAAAGAGACTCAGGTCAGACCCCACAATGAAGCACTTAATTTTATTACGTTCTTGCAAGACAGGGTGTCTAACTAGTAGGCACACCTTGTCAGAGCAATACAAGAATTTTTATACCCTATTCCCGGCCGCGAAATCCCTACCTTGTTTCCCCATTGGCTGGGTACTCCAAAGTTTACAGACTAAGCCGACACTCCTCCTACATGTTATAGTACATATCAGTTCATATGTCGCATGTCTCATTATCGCAAGATTATGCCGCCCCTGGGAGGAGAAGTTAATATTCAATACCCTATGAAGCAAGTGCAGTACTGCTTCAAAAGACCCCATCCATCTCGAGCAACCCTAGCTGATAGATTTAAGGTTTTATAATCTCCTGTCTAGCACTTCCCTCCTTTAATTGCTCTCTGGTTTCTCTCTTATCCTACAAGACAACCTCCTGTTTACCTTATCAGGTTCTTACCATGCAAGAACAACATTGTGTCTCACATTTTTCTTTTAAAATTGCTTACACTTCCTATTTTTCTAGCTACATGAAAAGACACATAATTCTTTCTTAGAACATCCTTCTAAACAAATAGTTTTAAAATGGACATTAATATTCTGTCATCCAGCTGGGCAGCTGTGAAGCTATGAGTGTGCAAGAACTGACATGCTCCCGGTGATTATCCATGATTCTACCTGTCCACTACTAAGGCTGCAAGGTATTTTCTGACTGAAACAAAAATTTAGCTCCTTTTTTCATTACTCCATAAAATTGAAATGCTGTATCTGTGAGTGCTGTCAGCTGTTGCTGTTGGTGGGATCCCTCCTAAAACAAAGGGAAAGCTATATGATTATCAGCATTAAAAACCCCTACAATACAGATACCAAGTCCAGAAGGAGTATTTTTTGTGTAAAATAGTTACAATTTGTTGAGGAAAAAAAACCACTTGCACAAAAATATTTAATTCCTTATTAACTCAGCATCAGATTGTAGTTCTTGTGTTGGGCTGAGCCTCAGCAAATGTGTTTTGCAACGTAACACATTGTCTTGCAACATGGTGTGCTCCTGGAAATTTTCCTCTTTGAGAATGAGCCCGTCATTGATCCCTGTTTTAATCAAGGCAGCTGACAAACTCTTCAGCATGCTTGAATCAACACAGGTTTGCCAAAGTTCTTTCTCTTCCCTGTTCACCCTTAAGAACAGGAGCAGACTGACAGATGTTTCTTTTTACCAGCTGCTGAGATCATCAGTGACAGACATGTAGCCAGATAAAAGGCTTGTTAGTCTGAGACATAAAACACAGGCAAACTGAGCAATTTCCTTTAACGTTTTCATTGTGAATTGCATTTTCCCCTGTTTATTAAATATTTCACAATAAACATTTCATGTTTATCAAATATTTCACATAAGCCGAAGCATAAGCCATTTCATCTGAGCATGGTTAATTAGGATGTTTGTTGTGGAGCAGGACAGTTCTCAAATCTGTCCAGCCTTTGAGATCTCACTACTGTTTTACCAGTGTGCTGGGAAAAAAGAGATCTCAGCAGAACAATTTCTTTGTATGCCTGTTAATGAACAGTAATAGCGAGGTAATTCACAAAGGTGACATACAGAGTGGAAGAGACAGGAAAGAAGATGTTATCATATACACAGAAATATAACACACTTTTTTTTTAGCTTTTGGTAGCCAAGAACACTTGAGGTCACTTAATTAAAGCTAATATGTAGTTGCTAAACCTGTCTGTTACTACTAGCGCTTGTTCCTACTTCTGGGTTGATTACTGGGCTAGTTCCTGTGTCCTTATGTTATGGCCGTTACAGTAAACTGAACAGAAATGGTGCACTGACCCAAACATGTCTTGTTAGCATGCCCCTCTCATGTCTGCAGATCAGTGTTTTAGCAGTTAATACTTACACAAGGATTGAAGAATAGTGTGCATAAAGAAAACCTAATGAGCGTGGTGTGGGCATGAGTGTGTTCTGTCAAATTAATTGAAAATTCTGCAGAAAAATCCGCAGGAGACTTTATACAATAAAATCCCTACAGATTATTAAAGTATCTTAGATTTTACTCATTTTCTTCACTGCAATTTCTTTGATTTTCACTGCACATTTGTAAGTGTGTGAATTTGTTGTTGCATAAACCATGTATTTTTAGATTTTGCTGACAATTTCTACTGAAAAGGCGGTACAGGAAAGTTGATCATATTTTAGTGAACGTTACTGATCCTCTGGAGCAACGATCTGTTTGTACAGACTTCAAAATGAAGACTCAGAGCAAAGATACGCTCTCCAGTAGGTTTGGAGTAAAAGTTTACATACCTTTCTGCTGTTTCTGTGTCACTAGTCCTTCAATTAAGACACCAATTTATCCAAAAGGTATTATTTGTAATTGTTTCTCTCGGTCTGAAATAAGGTAAATTAAAATGTGCCGCAACAGAAGCAGAACAGTAATCATCTGTTGCGGTAGGAAACAGTGTGGTCTTTTGGATGAATTACAAAATCCCGGTAACATTTAGTGAATCTCTGAACATCACTAAACTTGACATTTGCCAGAAACAAACTGAATGTGTATGTTTGCTATATAGTATTAACGAGCACCTGGATGCAGATTTTCTGTAAAAACTCTTTTGTGATGAAGCAATGAATATTTAAGAGAATGTTATTGCAGAGAGGTAGATACGATATATGTGATCATATATACTAGCACTGAATCTTTAGTTTTTTTCCTTTGTGCTTTTTTACCAGTTATAAAAAGAATATTTATTTTACATATAACTATTTGTTTTATATGTGAGTATGTGTGCACACAGAGTATTTTCCTAGCTGTATAGCAGTCAGTGCCGATCTTTTCTATTAGCTGATAGAAGCACATAAGGAAGCAAAGGTCTGTTCTGAGACACTCTAAATCTCTTCCACCTCGCAGCAATTTCTCGTATTTACTTGGGTTTTCATCATCTCTTCCTCAGTGAATTTCAGTTTTCCGTTGACTTTGAGTGCAAGATCTGGAGTCACATCCTAAATAGAAACTGCTGTTTTGAAGGTTTGTAGACTCCTTTTGGATACTTTGATAACTGTGTGAACAGAGGTTATTAGCTCATTAGTAGCATTGCTGGCTGGAAAACCTAGAGACGTCAGTGAGAAGGAAGATTTTATACTGGTTCTTAACTTCAGTAAGTGGAATCTTTTCTTAATTTTCAATACTGTGTACTTTCAGATGTCAGTCTTATTCTGTAGCTGTTCTACCTAACAGTACAGAAAAACCCTAAAAAGGCTAAATAAGAACAGAACAACAACAAAAAATAATTGCCTGCTGTTCACTTCTCTCTCTTGATCTGAGGACAGAATAGCAGACATATTTATCACTAGTAAGTTCTAGGACTGAAGAGCGAAAAAGGAAGGATCTCCTCCTTTCAAGAAACTGTGTAAAGACAGAAAAACTTCCTTTTCGCTCGTTGCTCCAGCTAGGCAGAGCCACCCTCTTAAGAACAACATCAGCTTTCAGATAGGGATGGGTAATGAATATCTCACTTGCGGGACTTACTGGTGACTTCACTGATCGATTCATCTTTCACCCCTACTTATCTGTTCTGCACCACAGAATATGTAGCACAGCATTGATATTTTCTTTCCACATTAATCCAGGAGAGCACTGCACCATGTTTTCAAGTGCCTTGTTGAATGGACTTTAACACAGTAGAAGCTACAAAAGTCTTTGTTGACAAAGAACTGCTTTCTTCTTCTTACACATCACAGCAACACAGTTTTCTAGGATGTTAAATTCAAGGGCACGTAGAGTTATCTTGAGAAATAAATACACTCTTGATGGTTTTGGTGGGTTTTGCTTTTTTCTTTTCCTGGTGATATAGGGGGGATTGGGATAGAAGACCAACACTTAAGGGTTAACAGGATAGCGATTCTTTAAACTAAAACAATGCATCTCAGAGTCTTGTGTAAGGGAAGCCACCTGCAAGGAGGCCTCCTGAAGCCTGATAAGCACAGAGGAGTATCCTGATAAGCACGAAGTTTATCGCCTAAACCAGTGGAAACTGGCTCTGTGGTGCAGGAGGGTGCCAAGAGACAAGAGAGCATGCACAAAAGATGGAGTTGAAAAGTTCATAGAGAGGAAGACATCTTACTTCATCCTTGAGACCCTGGCCCACAACCACCAGGAAAGTACTGCGCAGGCGCAAGAAGGGGGAGATCAAGGCGGGACATATGGAAATGACCTCCGGAACTCATAGCAAGCATAGGGAGCGGGGTGGGGAAAGATTTGAATATGTATAGGCATCTCATGAATATGTAGTGCTTTGTAGCATATAGGTGCAAGAATCATCACCTAGGTGTGCGTGTTTGTGGCGGAGCAATCCCCTAAGCACCCGACGTCGAATAAACATACCTACTTTACAACCCCATCGGTTGTGGAGTCTTTTCCGCGCATCACTGGTCTGAGTAAATTTTTGTGTTCTCTACTTCCTCTTTTTTGAGTAGTTTCATTCTCAGATGAAAGAAATCAAGAATTCAATAGAAAAATATATCAGCAACTTCCAAGTGTGCCTTTCATCTAACTGGTGGCATATTCATAATACTATCTAAGCTGCTCTGAAGGTAAGAGGTAAGAAGGAAGAACTGCACTGACTTTAGCTACTTAGTGAACTGCACACCATAGTTCTAGCAATACAACAACTGCCAACACCAAACTTTGATCACAGCCTATGCTGGCTGGCTCCCCAAACAAAGATATGTTGGACTTCAAAGACACCTTTGAAAGAAACTTAGTCTTTAAAATCTTACTTGGTGGCTTGCTTTCTTTTTAACAATTCGATAAAAAATATATTTGATCAGTGTCGAAATTTCTCAGTCCTTTTAATAACAATGTTCTCCCAAAAGCAATAGGAAGTGTATCTTGTAGCTAACATTGCTGTGACTCTTTCGGTTTTACCAACAACTGTATGTAGTAAGCCATTTCACTCAAAATGCATCCCAGATCTTTTATTTATACTGCACATGCTGATGTTGACCTTGAATGATTGCTGTTTGTTATTTTTACTGAGGAAAGACTCTGCCAATTTGCTACAGTAAATTTCATCATAAATACTAATTTTTGCGATTTAGAATTTTGTAATCTAGAATTAAATGGAATAGTGTATTGAGGAATTATTTGGTAATCAAATTTAACTTCATGTATATTTTTAGTATTTGCTGTTTTAAAAATACACTGGGATTTTGTATGATTTTAACATCATTGTAGGCATTCAGTGTTCCAGCTATGTAATTTTAAAATAATATTTAATTAAAAAAACTCTTTAAAATAGAGATGTCAGTGATTTAGCAATTGTTATTTTTTTTTTTATGGCATGGGCTTATTCTTTCTCTTCAGTTCAAAAATTTTTTCATTCAATTGCATAAAAAGAGTATTTCTCAGAATACTAGATAACCTTGCTATGCATAATACTACATACAGGCAAGAGGTTGATGGTGTTCCATTTCTGGAAATCTCTCTCATTAATGGAAACATATTATTTAAAAGGGCCTCACCTCATAACAGCACCTTATTTTTCTTTAATGAGGTAATGCCAGTACTGCAAACACAAGAATGAGAAAAGTCAGAAAGGTGCAAGGTAGGCTTGCAGAGTTCCTTTAAGTGGGAAACAAATGTTGACAGCAGAAAAGGATGTGTAGATATCACTTTTTGGTAGGTTGGATGGGCTGACAGGAAGAAGTTTATTTTTTTTATGAGTTTTGACATGACTCTGAGTGTAGCAAAATGATGTTTTTACTGTGGGATGCCTAATTTTAATGGAAGAAACCTATATTCATGACAAGTTTTGTAATAGGTGTCAAATACTTTGAAGTGAACTATAATTAACATAATTTTATTGGCACTGCAAGAGTAAAGCAGATAATTTTTAAAAAGTAAGAGCTACTCACTCAGCTATTCCATTTTATGTTAAATCAGAAAAGGAAGAAAAAAGGAGCTAGTCTCCTCAAAAAAAATATTTTAAACGGACTGACAGTATTTCCAGAATTTTACAGCTCCAAACCTGGAGAGAGCTGAAGATTTTATAAGGAACAGTAGCTCTAAAAAGTTGTTAGCAGTGCCTTTAGTCTCTAACACTTCTCTAGTGGTGACCTCTTTTGCGTGACTGACATGTATGTTCTCTTCCACTTAAAAGGGATGAGATACATGTGTGTTATACAGAAGCAAGTGCAAGAGTACTGTGTTACTGATGAAAGGTGAGAATGAATCGTACTTGAGGATTGACAGGTACTGTAGGAGGTAATTGAATAGTCCTCTGTCTCCCTACTTTAACTCAGTTAACTCAGAGCAGAAGTGGGTGGAAAATGTGTGAAGATTCTTCTCAAGGAATGCTTCCTTTTCTCTTCTGCCTAAGATCAGTGTTGTTAAAAATGTATCATGAGTACCTTGTGCTTGTCCTTGATGGAAGAATGCTGCTGATTATAGAACTTCTTTTTCCATTGTTCCCAAAATTCTATACTAGCTCTGGCTTTCAGTAAACACAAAATGTGTAGTGGTTGCATTCGTAAAAATAAACCTGTAGTTTTAAAATCTAAAGTTATTGGTTATGTTTTTTTAGTATGCATTACTTGTGACCATGATTTTCCCAGTTAATCACCGGGTGACAATTTATAACTACTGCAGCTTGCTGCATGTCAGTGCTGTGAGCCAGCAAGTTGGCAGCTTGATCCAGATTTGAATTCTTTCACGGCAGTGCCCTACTCATTCTGATCTCTGGTGGTTCTAGTCGTGAACTGACATAAGGAGTGTACAGAACAGATGATGACTGTAGTTCAATACAAAAATTTAATATAGTTCGTCTTGGTCTAACAGTTTACTGTATCACCTCTGTCTTTTGAGAAAGCTCCTCTTGCCAGCAGTCTTACCTGAAAGTAATGATTTTCTTGGTACATCATTGCTTTTCAATGACTTTGGTAGTCTTTGGACATGGTCTGAAGAGTCTGTAGCATGTATTCCCACTGAGGGCATTAAACACAGCATAACACAGCCATTCCATGGAGGAAACCCGGCCTCCCCGCTGATTGTGCTCACTTCTCCCCAAGGAGTCCAGGACATCTGGTTGGGGCCTGGCAGCCCGGCCCTCGTCATGAGCAGTGTCCTGAGCCCTTCTCTCCTGCCGTCTCCTGCTGCTTGAGATGTCGTCGCCTTGGGCGTGCTGAGCCGTTCTGTGACCATCGTGGTGCTGCCTTGCAGAGCTGCTTTGGCCCCTCTCTTAGGCCCCAGCTTGGCCACCACCATGGTCTTCAATGGAAGTTCTGCAGTGCTGACGGCCTGAGGAATGATGCTGCCTCCTTTCTGAAAAGGGGGGCTGAGATCTCCCTCCTTGACAGTCGTTGAGAGGAGCTGCCCGGAGTCGGCACAGCCCGAAGCACAGCAGCAGATCTTGGTGCACTGGGGGATTTCAGAGGCTTCCCTTTGTCAGGGGAACTTCACAAGAGTAGAGAGACCCTCCAGGAGCCAGCAAATCTCACGGAAGAGGTTGATGAGGCGAGAGCATTGCCAGAGGAACAGCGACCACACCCAGAGCTATAAAAGAAACCTCTGGGGAGCACCATGACCAGAAGCGCTGCGACCAGAGCGGGCAAACAGAGCGTGGTGCGGCAGTCAGAGCGAGGAGCAGCAGTTTGTGCCACAGTTCATGCAGAAGGGTGCACAGGAAGGGTGCTGATAGTGCGGACAGGTTAGAGCAGGGAGAGATGGTGTCCACCCGGCAGAAGGTCGCAGCCTTTCTGAGAGCTGCACCCTTCATGACTGATGCAGCTGCCCAGATGGACCTTCAGAGGAGACACACAGCCACTCAAAGGTCAGGCTGCAGGGTGTGCCCTGCAGTTGCACCAGTTCAAGAGGGCAGCACAGTGAGCATGCCTGTGGGAGGTGTGCTCAGGTACAGGAGCTTCTCCACCTAGTGACAGAGCTCCAAGAGGAGGTGAGCAGGTTGAGGAGCATCAGGGAGTGCAAGGGAGAGACTGATCAATGGAACAACGTCCTGCCTTCCGTGATGGAGGCCCAGCAGGAGGATAAAGGGCACAACACGGAAGACCCCCGGGCCCATCTCCATCAGACTAAAAGCAAAGATCAGAAGGACAAAGGGCAATAGCAACAAGTTCCTGCCCAACACAGGGGGCATGTTGCCCCAGCAAGACCCCCACCTTCCCAGGTGCCCTTGAATAACAAGTATGAGGCCCTGCAAGTGGAGCCAATCAACACTGAAACTGATGACTCACCAAGAGAGGAAGCATTGCTGGAGCTAAGTCAACCCAAGCCCAGCATAAAAACTACTTCTATAAAGAAAAAGAGATGGGTCATCATCACAGGTGACTCCCTTCTGAAGGGAACTGAAGGCCCGATCTGCAGACCTGACCCACCTGACAGGGAAGTCTGCTGCATCCTTGGGACCTGGGTCAAAGATGTAGCAAGAAAGCTTCCCACCCTGGTACAGCCCTCAGGCTATTACCCATTATTGATCTTTCAGGTAGGTAGTGATGAATTCCAAATGAGAAGCCTGAAGGGAATCACGAAAGATTTCAGAGCCCTAGGATGACTAGTCAAGGGATCAGGAGCACCAGTGGTGTTCTCTTCTATCCCTCAAGTTGCAGGGAATGATGAGGGGAAAAGCAGGAAGACCCACCAGGTCAACACCTGGTTCTGAGACTGGTGTCACCGGCAAGACTTCGGGTGTTTTGACCGTGGTTGGTCTACTCCGCACCAGGCTTGCTGGCATCAGATGGGGTGCACCTGTCTCAAAGGGGGAAGAGAATTCTTGCACAGGAGCTGGCAGGGCTCATTGAAGGGGCTTTAAACTAGACTTGAAGGGGGAAAGGAATAAAATCAGGATCGCTGGAGCTAAGCTTGAGAGCGGCCCATCAACGTTAGTGGATCGGTGTGTTAGTGAGCTCCTTGGGATTGCCACACCAGTAGGATTAGAGGGCAGTGTGTCATGTGATAGCATAGTCGCAAGTGACACTGGTGTGCTAGGAATCATGGCAGGTCCTGAGAATGGTCAGGTGAGAATTAGGCCTTCTCACCCCGCGCCCCCCCCCCCCCCCCCCCCCAAAAGGAGATGGGATCAATAGCCCAATTGAAGTGCATGTACACCAATGCTCACAGCAGGGACAACAAACAGGAGGAACTAGAAGCCATTGCGCAGCAAGTAAACTATGATATAGTTGCCATCACAGAAACATGGTGGGACGATACGCACAACTGGAGTGCTGCGTTGGATGGCTACAAACTCTACAGGAAGGACAGGCCAGGAAGAAGAGGCAGGGGATTGGCCCTGTATGTCAGTAAGAGTTTTGATTATCTTGAGATCAACAATGATGATGAAAGGGTAGAGTGTTTATGGTTAAAATCGAGGGAAACACCAACAGGGCAGACATCTCAGTGGGGTTCTGCTACAGGCCACCCACCCAGGAAGAAGACGTAGGTGAAATCTTCTACAAGCACCTGGGAGAAGCCTCACGATCGGTGCCACTTGTTCTTGTGGGGGACTTCAATTTATCGGATGTCTGTTGGAAATGTAATACAGCAGTGAAGAAACAGTCCAGGAGGTTCCTAGAGCGTGTGGAAGACAACTTCCTCATGCAGCTGGTGAGGGAACCAACCAGGGAAGGCTCCCTGCTGGACCTGTTGTTCACCAACAGAGAAGGACTTGTGGGTGATGTAAAGGTTGGAGGCCATCTTGGCGACAGTGACCATGAGATTATAGAGTTTTCAATTCTTGAGGCATTAGGGAGGAGGGGTCAGTAAAACTGCCACCTTGGACTTCCGGAGGGCAGACTTTGACCTTCTCAGGAGGCTGGTTGGTAGGGTCCCTTGGGAGACAATGCTGAGGGGCAGAGGAGTCCAGGAAGGCTGGACAATCCTCAAGAGAGAAACCCTCAAAGCTCAGGAGCAGGCTGTCCTGGAGAGCCATAAGACAAGCCGACGTGGTAGAAGATCGGCCTGGCTGAACAGAGAGCTGTGGCTGAAGCTCAGGAAGGAAGGAAACTCTGTGGCCTATGGAAGAAAGGGCAGGTCACTCAGGATGACTGTAAGTGTTTTGTGAGACTATGCAGGGAGAAGATTTGAAAAGCTAAAGCCCAGCTTGAGCTTAGTCTGGCCACTGCCATAAAAGACAGAAAATGTTTCTATCAATACATTAACAGCAAAAGGAGAGCTAAGGAGGGTCTCCATCCTTTGCTGGATGCGGGGTGGGGGGTGGGGGAAGTAGTGACCAAGGATGAGGATAAGGCTGAGGTATTGAATGCCTTCTTTGTCTCAGTCTTTTATGGTAAGACCAGCTCCCTTGAGTGCCTAGCCTCTTGAACCAGAAGGCAGAAGCGGAGAGCGGAATCAAGGCACCATAATCCACGAGAAAACAGTAAATGAACTACTGCACCAATTAGATGTGCACAGGTCTATGGGGCGAGATGGGATCCACCCGAGGGTTCTGAGGGAGCTGGTGGAAGTGCTCACCAAGCCACTTTCCATGATCTACCAATGGTCCTGGCTAACCGGTGAGGTACCAATTGACTGGAGGTTAGCCAGTGTAATGCCCATCCACAAGAAGGGCTGGAAGGAAGACCAGGGAACTACAGGCCTGTCAGTCTGACCTTGGTGCCAGGGAGAGTCCTGGAGCAGATCATCATGAGTGCCATGACTCGGCATGTACAAGACAACCAGGTGATCAGGCCCAGTCAGTATGGGTTTATGAAGGGCAGGTCCTGTTTGACCAACTTGACCTCCTTCTATGACAAGGTGACCCGCTTAGCGGATGAGGGAGTAGCTGTGGATGTTGTCTACTTGGACTTTAGTAAGCACTTTGACACCATATCCCACAGTATTCTTCTGGAGAAAGGGGCTGCCTATGGCTTGGATGAGTGTACTCTCTGCTGGATAAATAACTGGCTGGATGGCCGAGCCCAGAGAGTGGTGGTGAATGGAGTCAAATCGTGTTGGCGGCCAGTCACCAGTGGTGTCCCCCAGAGCTCAGTATTGGGGTCTGTCCTCTTTAATATCTTTATCAATGATCTGGATGAGGGGATTGAGTGCATTCTCAGTAAGTTTGCACACGACACCAAGTTAGGTGAGTGTGTCGATCTCCTTGAAGGTCAGTAGATTCTACAGAGGGATCTGGACAGGCTGGATCGATGGGCCAAGGCCAATTGTATAAAGTTGAAGAAGGCAAAGTGCCAGATCCTGCTCTTAGGCCAAAACAACACGCCGCAAAATTACAGGCTTGGGGAGGAGTGGCTGGAAAGCTGCGCAGCAGAAAAGGACGTGGGGGTGTTGGTTAACACCTGATGGAATATGAGCAAACAGTGTGCCCAGGTGGCCAAAAAGGCCAAGAGCATCGTAACTTGTTATTCAATGTCTATCAGTACTGGAAGGGAGGGTGCAAAGCAGACAGAGCCAGGCTCTGCTCGGGGGTGCTTAGTGACAATGGGCACAAACCAAAAGAGGAGGACTACGATCTGAAGCTCAGGAAACCCTTTTTTACTGTGAGGGTGACCTGTTCTCATGAGAACCCTAAAAGGCCTTGCAAGAGTCCTTTTAGTTTGTCAGAGGTGTTTTGTAACAAAGAACGGAGCCTTTGTCCCAAGCTTTGTAGTTGGCTTTGACATTATTTTTGCAGTTGTTAGCAGGAGCAGTTGTGGTGTACAGCAGTCTCATTTCTGACACGAGTGGCAGGGCATACAGTGGTGTCCTTCTTGGCAGCAGGTGCTAGCAGGCCCTGCATCCGGCAGGGCTGGGGAACCTGTGCCAGGGTCGGCTCCTTGTCACCTGCTGTTCTGTGGAGGAAGCCCACTGATGGTGCTCCCTTCTCCTGGAACAAGCTGGAACTTGCCCTTCGGGGCAAGGTGGCTCTGCTCAAGCAGGGGGGGTTAGACCGGACGACCTCTGGATGTCCATTCTCAGCTCAGTTATTTTGTGATGTTGTGACTGAAAGCACATGCGCGCATCCGGGTCGCCCGATGTGGGAAGGTTAGAATGCTTCTATATGCTCCTGGAGATTCAGGTCTGCCTCACGGGAGTCTATCATCCATGAGGCTGCCCCCTCTTGGTTTTTTTCCTTCAGGGGATTCATAAGTTCCTGCCCAGAAAACTTAACAAGCAGATGAAAAGCATGAGGGCTGCAATGAGTTAAACACGGGAATGAAACCAATTCAAGTCTTGCGGGTGGTGTGTCTCTTGGTAAATCCGCACGCTATTGTTCACAGACTAGTAATGTCTGAAGAGCCCAGCCAAAGCAGTCTTTCATTACCTCGAGCAAAGACGACACTTTTATTTGAAAACTTCCATGTGTAGTCTCAGTCAAAACTAAAGCACAAGACTGGCAAGTGGGAGCGGGGAGTCACAGGGGCTGGTGGAAGTTTGGAAGGGGAGCGGTTTGTCCTGTGCTTTAGTTCCCTTCCGTGTTACCTGCTGAACACACAGAATTGTAAGTCTCTTCAGCAGCTCCTCGAGGAGAAAGAGTTTACTAGCGTTTAAAACCAAGAGCATCCTGGCTTGTATCGGAAATCGTGTGTCCAGCAGGACAAGGGGAGAAAGTGTCTTCCTGTGCTTGTTACTGGTGAGGCTGCATCTGGAACACTGTGCTCATTTTTGGGCCCCTCACTTCAAGAAGGACACTGAGGTGCCTATAGCTTGATCCCTCCTCCTTGCGTGCTCCCACTGTGTTCAGCGCTGTGTGTTGTGGGTCCTCTGCTGGGATCGACTCCTTGTCACCTGTCTTTCCCTGGAGGTTATGTGGTTTCTCTGCTGAGGGGGCTCGCTCCTCCCTGAGGAATCCAGGACATCCTGTTGGATGTTTAGCTGAAGGCACAGGCAAATGTTTAATTTTCACCTGTATTAATGACAAAGAGCTGATAATCGGTTTTGTTGGAGAGGGACTGTAATGTCGGTACCCCCTCTGCGCAGGGTGGCATGATGCCTTCTCTGGGAATTCGAGTTTTTGTCGGGGGTTTAGAGCAATTAAGTCCTGCAGGGGATTCCTCTCATTTCTTGCAGGCATTTGTGTCCTGCCGCCCTGCTTTCTTTATCCTGTTCGGGGTTGTGTCTCAGAAGCTGTGCTAATACTCGAAGCACAGCCATCGGGACAAACCGCCGCTTAGCTTTTGGCTTATGTATGCTGGTATGAATTGGATGGTCTCCCATAGCAGGCGATTTGGGTGGTTGCCAGGTGCAATCCAGCACCTCCTGAGCAAACTTGCCCCGAGGCTGCTCTCCAACTGGCCAGGCTGCTGCTTCAGCAGTATTCACGGTGCCATTTAGCTGCGCACGATCTTGGGCATTTGCTGCTTTTTGCACAGAGGTTGTTAAATCCAAAAATCCCCCAGTCTTAATAACAACAGGTTCCACTCTCTCCTTCATGCTCAACAAGACTCGGTGTGGCAGTTTGAGGAAAAAACCCTGCTTGAAAGTTTTGTTTTAAAGTGACCAATTGGACTATTCCCTTCCATGTTACGTTTTAGCACCTCATTGGCTGTAAAAGTTTCTCGCAGGTGTCTGTCCCTTTAAGAGGCGTGTACTGCGGGCTTGCTGCTAGTTACTGTTTTGTGGCTTTCTGCGCTTTTTGCTCTCCGGGACCTCCGGGACACTTCTGGCTTTGCACTCCGAGGGGCGCTGTGGGCTTACAGCTTCGCTCTGGAAGAGGCTTTTCCAGACTTGCGGTTTGGGTCCGGTGACCTTACAGGCTGTGTCCCCTCGGCTCGGACCCTGCCCGCCTGCCTGCCTGTGGCTGCCGCTCCCCCGCGCTGCTGAAGTGGAGCGGAGCTGTGTGCCGGGGAAGCCCCCGCACCGCCTGGGACTGGAGACGCCGCGCCCCGAGGCTGCCTTCTCCCTGCCATCAGCGCCGCCGCCTTTTGCTGCCTCTCTTCCTTTAATTTGCACGACCAGACTGGTAGGAACAGCGTAGCTCAGGGTTTACACGTTGGAGCCCTGCGTTCATAAGAGCCGCAGCTACTTTGTTTACTCCACGAGAGCGTCCACGTGGCCGGCGCCATTTTGGACTCTGTGCGGTACCGTCCCCTCTCTCTCTCACTCGCGTTTAACCCTCGCTCCTCCATCCCGTATAAACCCTCAGATTTTGCATTGGTTTTTTCCCTGCATATTATATATTTTGTTCTAGTTTTATTAAACTTTGTTTCAGTTTTCCAAACGTTCAGAGGTCTCACAAAATCTTTTCTTCCTTTTCCTATCTCTGCTTTTTAACCCTTTCTCTCCTGGTGCAGGGGAAAAGGGGTTTTAAAGATAGCAGAGGACACGTCCCCGTGATTGGCTTGCCTCAGCCAACCGGTGACACTGGGTTCTCTCTGTTCAATGAAACATGCCATCAATACTCAGTTTCACTCCTCCCCAGCTTGCTTGCAAATTTGTCTTGCATTTGTTCAAGCTGAGGTTCTGACCACAGGGTGTCAGTTAAAAATATATCAGGCCCCCAATATCCTTCTGCCTCCTCTTCTCTTAATACGATCCTATCTCCGCTGGTACGGGAGACTCGCCAAACATATTTTCATCTCTGATTCCCCCATATACCTGGAAAACTTGTCCTGTAATTTATTTATACAGCTTGGCAGGTGACCGGGGGATCGTGTGCGCGATGGTATTGCTGTTTCTGTCTCCGTCACCGGTAGTTTCAGTTTGAATTGATGGTCTGACTTGAACCGGTTCCGGGATAGGGTCAGATTTCTCCTCGGTATCACTACCATGACACCAAATATCCTCTTCCCACATCTCGGGATATTCAGGGCACACCATTGTGTGGATGTGCTGGACTGAACTGGGAGACGGTGTCTCCAATCCAGTCAAGCAATTTATGCAATCTCTCCTGCAACCTCTTCTCCCTTCCAACTGCTGCAAACACCAGTTTCTCTAATAGTTCATTTTTATTTAGAAGCACATTCATGTGGTTCCCTCCAATTCTTTTTCTAATAGCTCATTTTGACTTAAAAGCTCTTTCACAGGACTCATCCACTTTGCTGGTGTCTCCTTTTCAAAAGCAAAGGATGCCTTGAGCACCTCATTCTCCGATTTCAAAACCATACTCCACATCTGCAACCCTTTTTCTAATTTCCTTCTGCGCGCTTGACAAGCATGTTCCTAACACCGTGCAGCCAACTCCTTTACCCTTTCCAATTTTAAACCTCCGATCGCTGTTACATTGCTTTATCCATTCTGCTACTTTTTTCTCATCCTTCCAGAATTTCTGGGCCCACTCCATCCCTGCCAGGGATGGCGTACAACAGTGCTCCTGCACTAATTTATCCATGGGACTCCTGTCTGTGACGCCAATTTGAAATGTTTCAAAAAGGGGGAATAAATCCAGTCTTACAAGGCCAATACTGAATATGCAAAACCAAGGGAATTTGGGGCACAAATAACGATGGTTTATTTACAATGCGACATAAACAGGTTCTTTTGGATTGCCGTTGATACTAGCTTAGTTACTAGAGAAGTAGCCAACACTATAGGTTTGACACTGAAGATGCCACCCGTCTGTTGTAGGCCCGGCCGCCTGGTATAAAAGCAAGCCCGTTGGATGCACGAATAGTGCAACAGAAACAAGTACAATCATGATTACAAACAAATAAAATACACCTGGGGAGACATAATGTCACTCAAGAGTTGCTGAGGTGATGAATCTTACCCACAGGGCATCCCTGTGTGGGGAGGTGGAGGGGGAACGAATCTGTCAATCCATCCTTTCGATTTGGTTCCAAATCATCTCCTGCCCTACTTCAGGGCTGATATTGGGGCAATATTTATACTCAGTTTTTCAGATTACATCACTGGGGTAGAAGTGCATGTGGGGAGGTCTGTAGACAAGCTTATCACTTATGTTAATGGCACAAAGTCCATTAATTTACACCTGCATGTGTGGAGGTAACAGCTCCTTTCGTCTAGGGCAGAAAAATGGACAGATGTGACCACCAGACTTCCACCCCATTTCGCACTCCTCTGGGTATCCAGATAACACCTAACACGAGATATTGGTCTAGTGATAGTTGTAGTTCTGATTGTCACATTGCCCAGCGCCGAATTTTATTGCCAAAGAGCTTGCAGGCATGCAGCTGCATTGTGTGTATGTCTTAGGTGACTTGGACTTTGTGCTGTGATTTTGTACTCTCTACAGGGTGACAAATATCACGTCACTGATGGCTCTCTTTTATACTGTTTTTCAGAAATTGAAAAATTTCAGGGTTCTGAAGGCAAGAAGGAAGATGAAGAAAAGAAATATCTTGATGTTATTAGCAACAAAAACATAAAGCTGTCAGAAAGAGTTCTGATCCCTGTCAAACAATATCCAAAGGTACTGTAAATGTGGTCTAACACTTGTTTAATTCTTCATAACAGAACAATGAAAAAGTCATACACTTAACCATTTTTTATTGACTTCATATGCAGGCTTTGCGGTATTAAAAAAAAATGAGAAATTAAGCTCCTATTTGATTTTACCTGTTACTATCTATTGTCTGTTCTAACTTCTGTCTTGGGACCTTTCAGAGGAGCTATTGAAGGGAATGAGACTTTTTTTTTTACTTAAAGTAGGTTTTGTAGCTTGTCCTTCAGCAAACTGTTGAGGTGTTGGGGGGTTTTCTCTGGTTTGGTAAGTTTTAAAAGATAAAGTAGCAGGACTCCTACAAGCTATAACAATGTGTGTCCCTGTTCGTAAAATTCAGAAGTCCTTCCACGACATACTTTTGTCATATTATGTTTTTCCCGCTCACTGCTACATACTATGATTAAAAAAGCTTTTTTTCTTGCAAAAGAGCCCCAAATTCAGCTACTGAAGTTTTAGTTTTATTTTACATGAAAGAAAAAAATGATTTTGTGTGTGTGTACAGTGTTGTATTTTACATAAACAATTGTTCTATTATTATTCAAAGTTAAATGGTAAACATGTCTATTTATCTCTAGAGTATACTTTTGTTGCTGATCTCTTAACCACACAGTATTTGGGTCACCATTAGCCTTGATTACACTCTCAGCTTTTTGCTTTATACTTGCATCCGTAAGAGCTATAAATTACATAAATTTGCCTATTGAACAAAATGAAAGGTGTAAAAAAAAATTTGAGATTCAATGATTCCAGCTGACATTTACCTCCTGAAGAGTGAATATAAAACTGAGATAATGTAATCATCCAAATGGTAAAGACCTTAGAAATGCATGCAGTGCTATATGAAATTATATTCTTACTGGATAGCCTGAGGTGCTTTGACTAGATATATGGTATTTTGTGTAAATGCTATAGGTGATCTCTCTTTCACGGGCACCCCCTTGCCGTGGGGAAAGAGCTTGCGTGCCCTTGCGAAGTTGAGAGCTATGCTGGTGGTGGCATATGCCTCCAGTAGGGTCTCCCAAGCCTGACAGGTCTCAACTGAAGGGTCAGACAAAGTGTGTCCACGGGCAGGATGGGCTCACTAGCCTTCGGGCAACCATCCTAGGAGAAAGACAACTCTAACTCCAAACCCGGGCAGATGGAGCTCGTTTAGCCCTGTAAGGCCATCCATCTAAGAGAAGGATACTCTAACCAAACCTACGACCTGAGGACTTCGCTGTCACCGTCCAAGCTCGCTAGGCCCTGGCAGATGAACCTCAGGTGTAAAGGGTGGGGCCAGTCTCGCGCACGCTGCGCCTCACCTAAAAAATCCACCGCGCAGGCTTGAAGGGTGTACTCACGTTTAAAGCCCTTCCCAAATCTTCGTCCGCGAAGCCAAGCCATGATAGGTGATCTAAAGTTCTTAATAGGAATGTAATAGCGCTGTAACTTTATAGCACCAATGTGATAATTATTCAGAATACTATTTGATGAAGATAGTAGAATGAAAGACAAACTTTAAAAGACAAATGCAGTAATTTATCTAATATAGTGTCTGAATATGATTAAATTAACCTTCATTTACTTTAATGAGACGATTGCTATATTAAAGAGTAGTACAAGATAAAAAGGTTTTCTACAAGTTTTGAGCAATGAAACAAACAAACAAAAATTGTGTTGGAAATGAAACAGTTATTTAGTAATGCAAAATACAGTCTTGGAAAGTTTCTGTTGATTTGCTAGCAATAGTCCATGCTCGGCATGGAATCCTTCCCAGAACTGCAAGTTTCCTGCTAGTACCTAGTAACCATCCTTCAAGGATTGCATTTGCCATTTGTATCGAACTGCTGATTGCTGTGGTCTAGTGTCTTATCTTTTCTTGATTAATTGTATACATTAGGATAGTCAAAATCAGTACATAGTGTTTGCTTCATATTGCTTTATAAATAACAAAAAAACCAGTAGAAATTGTGTAAAAAAAGACATTAATTTTATATATTTAACAGAATATGGTAATAAGAGCAGTTGATCAGAGCTGTTCTTATAAACAGAGAACTGCTGTATGTTATCACCTGATTTATATGTGAAAGAACATTATTTTAAATTTCTCATTTTCCTGATGAGCTTTTTTGGGCAGTGCTGGGTGAGCAGGGTTCTGTCCAAAAGTATAAAATTTTGGAAAAAAAATCCTGAGCAGTTAAAAAGAAGAACCCATGCTTTACAGACTCTTTGTTTAGAAATGAGATCAATCCTTTAAAGACACTTGCTCTTATTTTAACTACATGTAGAAACATAAATTGCTGGAAGGGAACTCAGCCTTAAGGTTTATTGTGGTCTGTAGGTTAAGCTGCAGTGAGGACAGATCTCTTCAGTGACAGCTGTAGTCAAAGGCAGCATTTTAAGGTTTGAGCAAAAGTTAGCACAAAAGGCTTCTAGTGGCAAAACAGCTCTTGAAGTTGCAGAGTAAGTATTATAAAATTGTGTCTACTGAAGTGTCTCTGGTCTGATATCTGGCATTGCTGGTGCAGACAACGGGAAGGTAAAATCACAGCTGTCTTATGTTACCAGCTCTGTTAAAGATACAGGCCTCTCTCCTCTTCTGTACAATTGAGATTTACAAAAGAGGTACAGGTGTTACTTAATAGTTCAGCAGCAATCTTTCCTGAGATTATCTATTTTAAATCTCAGAAGCCCAAGTGGAAACAGCATCTCATTTATACGCACTCCTCCATGCAGATCTTTTTAATGCCCTCAGCATTTCTTCTGAAATGGTGGTGCAAGGTTTTGTGTTGGATGATCCTGCTTTGTGTCCCATAGTGCCACTGTTTTACTTTCATGATGTGTGAATTCCAGCTAAGGCAGACCAGACTATGGGTATTTGTTACAGACTTTTCCATTTTTCAGCTTCTGAGGCTGTTGAATTTAAAACTTGCATGAAAATACCCAGGGCTTGTTCATAAAGATTTCTCCATTTATGAGAGTTTAATGTTGTATTTCAAATTCATCAAACATGGGAAGAGAGGGGGTTATTAAAAAAGAAAGAAGCAAACAAAGTCTGAAATTATCTTGCTGCCAAAAAACAAGGCACAGTTTAGATCCTGATGGGAAGCTTTGTCATGTGTTTGCCAATGCCCAGCCCTCAGGGAGTCGCTGTGCGGGCTCAGGGTCAGAACACCCGAACAAGCGAAGCTTGCACCTTCAGTTACTGTCGGTCATGTTGGTGGGTGCCGCCATGTCGGACCCCGCGCAGGCGACAATAGCCCGGGAACAGTTTTACGTCCTGGAGGAGGAGAAAACAAAACAACTGCTTAAGGGTTGAGGTGGAGATAAACAGAGGCCTATGCCACTTGGAGGCTGGGGTGCGGAAGAAGGCACACAGGATGGGTGTCGCAGTCCTTTCTAACCACCGGCCTGGAGCTCCAGCCTGCTCTGTGGGACGTGCCTCCTGCGGCCCACCCGCAACAACCCCCGGCAGACAGCTCGGGACCAGCGCCTCCGGGCCTCGTGGTGCGGTGTCCGCTGTCGGGGACTCTCCCAGCGCCGAGCCGACCCGCTCCCAGCGGTCAAAGTTACCGCATTTCTCATCAGACAGTCCAGTGTCCATTTTCCTCCATTTTCCTCAGCTTCTCCGGGCCCTCTCTCTCACCGGCCCGCTGCGTCTCCCACGAGTAACTTGTCACAGGCTGGGGAGGATCCTCACTGTCTCGGCGTGTATTTCCAGGCTTCCCCGGGCTGCCTCAGCGACAGTGTGGCAGGCTTCTCTCCCTTCCCTTCCCTTCCCTTCCCTTCCCTTCCCTTCCCTTCCCTTCCCTTCCCTTCCCTTCCCTTCCCTTCCCTTCCCTTCCCTTCCCTTCCCTTCCTTCCCTTCCCTTCCCTTCCCTTCCCTTCCCTTCCCTTCCCTTCCCTTCCCTTCCCTTCCCTTCCCTTCCCTTCCCTTCCCTTCCCTTCCCTTCCCTTCCCTTCCCTTCCCTTCCCTTCCCTTCCCTTCCCTTCCCTTCCCTTCCCTTCCCTTCCCTTCCCTTCCCTTCCCTTCCCTTCCCTTCCCTTCCCTTCCCTTCCCTTCCCTTCCCTTCCCTTCCCTTCCCTTCCCTTCCCTTCCCTTCCCAACTGCGACAAAACGCAGGCAGCAAGCCTTCTCCTGAGCCCAAAGAGAGGGCGGGCGGGGGCCAGGCAGCCCCCCTCCCTGCAGCCGACAGTTGCGCCGAATCCTAACCCGTGACACCGGGAAACCTTGGATTGTCAGTAAGCGTTTTCTCTTCCTATGAATTACAAAACAAGGTTCCTTTGGGTGGGGTTACTACCTCACCAACTCCCAAAACCAATACTTTCAAGATAGAGGAACTCAAGTCAGTTCAAATATATAGGTTTAATGATTTCTTTCCAGGTGTTCTTTATAGAAATTAAATCCTTACTTCATACATGTGGCTTTGGTTATTTCTTTTCCTTCTGATCTATCAACAGGTAAATTAGGCTAAATCTAAATAATGGAGTTGAAACAACATGGACAAATTTAGAGCCAAAATGCTGAGTTAGGTTATTTAATTTTATGACAGTTCACACTCAAGATAAAGAATTTTGAGTTTTATCAAATTTCAATTACATTGAAATTGTACATTCTGAAAAAACAAAGCAAACCCCAAAACAAACAGCAGTTAATTAAGAAATTTTCTAAGTTACTTAAGACAGGGAGGTACAGTGAGGTTGGAGGTGATGACACCTGGAAATAGAACTCACCTTTTTTTGGTGAGGGCAGGAATCAATACAATGTCTTCTAATGTTTTCTAATAATATGATTGAGTAAAGACAGATATGTTTATGAAAGAGTGTAGGGTATTTATTATGTTAATATAATTACATAAGTGTAATATTAAACAAAATTAATTACAGTTTACTCTGATGCTAGAGTGAATGATAAAGTTAGAAAGTTTTAACACAAAATCTGAGTTTTAAGTACAGAATTATATTCAAATTTTTCCTCTATTGGCTTGTTAGATAATGAAAACTATCAAAATCAAGATACTGGGTTCACGTCCTGCTAACTGCCAGGATCTGGTAGGGGTGACAAAGATGACAAGCAGGTTGATTCTTCTGAATGACTTCCATGATGCAGGGTTGTGGGCTGTCAGGCACTGTGTCTTCAGAGGATGCATTGTAATCAAGCCTCTTCTCTGCACAAAGGCTCAGCTGATGAACCATGATGGTATCATTTAGAAATACTCTGGCTTCAGCTGAGCTTCCTGACTCCTGCTGTCTTCATCTTGGATGCTTAACTAGCAAAAGCTGCGCGTGTGAGCAAATACAAAGCAATACAAGGAGTTCATTAATTGCGTCTCATCAGCAGGCCGGTGTTCACCCATCTCGAGGAACACAGAGCTCCATCGCACGTATCAGATACTTAGGAAGACAAATGCCATCAGACCTAACATCCCCCCTTCCTCCTCCTTTCCTGCAGTTTTTATTGCTGAGCAGAATGTCATATGGTATGGATATCCCTTTGGTTAGTTGGGCTCAGCTCTCGCAGCTATGTTCCCTCCCAGAGTCTTGTGCACCCCCAGCCTACTTGCTGGTGGGACAGTGTGAGAAACAGAGAAGGCCTTGACTCTCTGTGAGCACTACTCAGCAATAACAAAAACATCCCTCTATTATCAACACTGTTTTGGTCACAAATGCAAAGCAGCACCATGCTGTCTGCTATGAAGAAAATTAACTCCAGCCAGCCAGATCCAACACAGCTTTTCAGTTTGAAATGCTGTTAACATGAAGGATATGAGATTTACTTTCTTTTAGTTGTGGTACTGCTTAATATAAATATTGTTATTAATAACAGTAACGGTTTTAATAAGGAAATCTAGTGTAGTAGGAATGTCATACCCTATTTTTTCTCACAGACAATCAATCTACTTAGGTGTAAGAAGAGAATTAAAGAACAGTAAATTGATAGTGAAGTAGAAGGGTTTAAAGAGTGTCTTAGCAACTTGCTCAAGTTACTTTTAAAAAAATCTTTACTTCCTTTCAAACATTGAAAAAATATTTAAAATTTAAAGGAAAAAGAACATAATGAGCACTTTGGAATTACTGCAACAGGTAGTTGCTGGTCATTTTTTCATATGCCTCTGCTGTTCTACTCTAAACTGATCAATTGTGTTTTAAGTGCAGAACCTGCATGAATTAATCAGATCTTGAAGTCAAACATACTGTTTTGTCTTGCACAAACACTCCTGAGGAGTGTTTCTGCCTCTGGAAGCTGAAATCTGATGGTCTGTATCTCTTCAGACTTTTTTCCTCCATTCAAGTGGGTTACAGGGTCACTTCAAAGTAGTCATTAATGTAATTTATAATAACTTTCAGCTAAAGTTAGCTAAAAATTTTGAAGACTCCTTATAAAATAAATAAACACAAAAGCTCATGCTATGCTTTGATCCCTTTGCAATAGACCTAATGATTATGCAAGAGGTAACACAGCTCCTCCATGAGGGCAGTGAAGCTGTGGAGCAGGTTGCCCAGATGGAAGACATTCAAATAGTATTTGACTGCAACCCATTAAAACATACCAACTGTCTTTAAATGAGCTTGTTGGGGTTTTGTTTTTGCCGTTGTTTTTCCTCTGTTTTTTTCTCCCCTAGTAATCTAGTTGCAGTAGCTTGGTGTTCAGTAAGGGTTTGACTACTTGCAGACGCAGATTTCAGAGTAGCTCACATCAGCTTCAGCGCTTTTGTATCTTCATTGTTAGCTGTAAGTAATTAGTGAATTTAAAGGTAATTAGGTAATTTACATATGGCCAAAAGTGCCCACAGCTGTGTACTTATAAATACTCTTAATTCTGTGCAGGGTAATGTTACTATGGTTTTAGTCTATACAGAGCCACAGAATATGATCCAAAGAAATGAACGTAAAAGTAAAAATTAAAAAAACAAAAAAAACCCCGACTTTGTTTTCTCCCACTATCAAAAAGTAGCCCTCAGAATAGGTGTAGGAACTAGTAAAGCTGATACAAGTATATTAAAAGCCTCATTATATGATCAGTTGCAGAGACTTCGTTACTTTCATTAATGACAAGAGAATACTGCCAAACAAATGACTTTTCATAGCAGATATTCAGTGCAATGGAGAAACAAGACTATTTTAAAATATTACATGACTTTTGTATTTGCATTTCTGATGTATAGGTGTACTGTAATCTCAAAATGCCTATTTAGTCAGACAAGAAAATGAATGCTAATAACAGGAGGCATCTATACCTGTGAGCTTTCAACTGCAAATGGGATCATAAGGGATGAATTAAGTGTTACTACAGAGGAAGATAGGTGTGTTCTGGGGAAGGAGATTCAGAAGTCATTTTTGAGATAACAGTTTGACTTTGAATTTATTGCTGAACAAAGTGATCAATCATTAAAGTCCTTTGGAAAATGTGAACGATTCTGGGAATTCATTGCCCTTTCATGCTTGTCAAGTTTGGCTAAAGGTAATGCTGGAACAACAGTGGGACAAGTCCTTTCACTCCAGTCAGAAAGCGAAGGAAAAAGAGAGGAGGGGTCCTCCTAGAAAGGATTCTGTTTTGACGGTGTGCCCTGCATCTCCCCAAAACCCATGTCTGCAAACTGTGTGATGCACAGTTTTAGAGGGAGGCACTCAAGAAAAGAGCACTTTTTTTTACTGAGAGCACCTATGGTGGTTGTAGATGATTGGGGTTAAAATGCTACCTCATCTGTGTAAGACTAGAAGCTTACTTAGAGAAAAAGAAAAATAAACTCTTCCAGGGTGATTAATCCTAAATGTTCATCTGTAAATAAGTTTCCTAAAAGCACTGTTTTGTCTTTTTTTTTTTTTTTTTTTTTTGCTAGAAAGCAGACAACTTCGACTCTAAAGTTAGTGAAATGAAACCGCATAGAAAAGATAGCTACTCTCTTGGAAGTACCACCTAATTATAGAACCTGATCAAAACCACTGAAAGTCATTGGAAAAGCCCCTCCAGCTCAGTTGTTTCTCTAAAGGTGTTGTTTTGAAGATGCTAGCTCTTCTGTTGACAGGTGTCTCTTCTTACACCTCAGAAGCAGAGGTTTTACTCCCTGATGTTTGCCCATCTTCTGAAGGTGACACCTCATAGGTCCACTTTTCTTTCCAAATATCGATATAACATTAAAGAAAGATATTATGGGATAAAAGATATTGAAAACCAAATGTATGTTGCATAAAGCATACATCAACCTTTTAAGATGAGCAATTCCCATTACATACCATGTTACAAAATATGGCTAATATTACCACTGTCAGCCTGGGAAAGATTTGTGTTGCATAGAGACAGTATGCAAAGGCAGCACAAACTACCGAACAGATAATGATAAAAAAACTAGCTTATTAATGTCTAGTGCTATCCTACATCAAATTAAAAAAAAAAAAAAAATTCAACTAGACTGTGCATAACATTAAACTTTTATGACAAGATAGCTTTTTCTAAAGGAAATATGCCCCTAAGTTATATTATAACTGTATATAATTTATAATTATATATAATTATAAACCCAAATATCCTTATATCTAGAAAGCTGGATCACTGTCAGCTTCCTAGTCTCATCCCTTTAAGAGGCATATATATGGCTTTTTCTTGTGACAGTAAGAAAATAAAAACCAGTTTTGCTTATGAACTGATTTCCTGATTTAGGATGATGGGGATGTGCTGATGCAACATAGAACACACTAGTTCATGCCTTTAAGAAAGGAGTATGAGCCCTATTATGACTGCTCTACTAAGGCTTGGAACTAACTGAAGAGTTGTAGAGATTTTCTTTAATTCAAGTTACTCTGTTCTTGTAATCATACTTGGTCTTGGACTTGTAGTCTGTTGACTTCATCTGTTATGTGAAATATTCTCCAGTACTCAGGCAGTAGTGACTTCAGTGTTGCTAAAGGTCAAGCTGCAGTTTCAGGCAGTTTTGGGGTGTTTTCCCCAATGTGCTAGTTGGACTGCTATCAGTGTGATGCTGTTGTACAGGTGGTGTACAGGCATAGGTGTGTAAACTGAAAAATGTATATAATGGAATTCTGGAAGTTATTTTGAGACCCAACTGTTTCATCTTACTGTATAGTTTTCTTTTGTAATATTCCTTATCAGTGTGATTAAATAGGTATAAAAATGCAAAATGTAGCATCCCAAACCAGACTCCATTTCTTACAGGAGAACAAGTCTGGGTAGTTTTGAAGTACTCTGAGCAATAGGAGGAAGTTTTTCCTCTAACTTTTCTGTTGCCAGCTGACCATAATTAGATGCCCGGCGTGCATCACTGCTCTTTGGTTTTTACAGGGAGTGATTACGTCTGGAATGATTTGTGTTTTTACTGATATTTGGATAAGTAGCCTACAGGAACTTTTTACTCATTTATCACATTGTTACGTTTAAAATATATGATGCTTAAGGAAAAGAAATGCTAACACTGCAGGCATCTATTTGTAAATGAAAACTGCATTTATGCCATACAGTGAGGAAACATATCAGATCACCGAGGAGACCTTTATCATAACAAAATTAGTTGGGTTTTGGGGTTTTTTTTTGTTCAAAACGAGATCTCTCTGGAAACATTAGGAATTTGATGGTGGCATTGCAAAGTCTGGCATACGTTTTAGAGTTCTACATGCTCTGTTTAGTTTTACTGAAGAGAGTGGGAGTATTCTTAGGCTGCATAAAAGTGCAATCTTTTTTTTCTAGTATAAAGACTTCACGTATAGCAAGGAAAGTAAAAAAAAAAAAATTGTAGAGTCTGCAGTGCTTGAAAAATACCTGCACAAAACTGCTTTCCTAAAATCATACACATTAAGTTACTGTTCAAGCTTACTTTGAAGGTGTTATCTTCAACAGTTAATTTCAGCCTGGAAATAAATAACTATGGCAGCAAGGCCTTTATTCTCCTACCTGAAGTAACTGGAAATCTGTTGAAAAATACAGTCTCTCACATGAATAAATAAATTACAATTTTTTTTTCCAGTTAATATGCTGTTTCTTATTTTCTCTTAACTGCCTCCCTTATATTTTTGTAACTAGGAAAACAGAAAGAAGACACAGGCTATTTGAGTCTGGTACTATACCTGTATGTAACAGGTATGTAAGAAATACCAAATATTCCTTTCAGGGTTTCAGTGGTGAAAATATGTTTGATTCAGTAATGTACAACTTCATTTTTGTTCACTTTTACGTTAGTTGATTTCACGGTCTCTGGAGTCTATTAATTATTCTAGAAATGAGCTAAGATAAAGTTTGAGGTTTATCAGCCAGCACAATGGCTTATAATGAAAACCAGTAAGTATAGGACTCAAGAGATACTGCAATATATTTATAAACTGTCACTTTTGATTTTTAGGCAATTTTCAATTAAAATCTTTCCATAATGCTCATTATTACTTTGTTATATAACTTACAGGGAGAATGAGGTACTCCATTTTGGTGGGATGCTGCTTATGGGCACATTCTCAATCTTATTTTCTGGATGAAGGGAGGAATATTTTCTGAAATAGCAGTGACAGTACTTCCAACAATTATTATCAAGTAACCTTGCAGTCAGTCTTAAAGGAAAAGAGTGTACTGGTCTTAAATTAAGAGTAAATTTTTCAGTCTAGTGAGAAGAGGACTGAAAAGATGATGAGGAAACAAAAAAGGTATTGTACAGTTTTGCTTTCCAGGGTACAGAAGGCTAATGGTTATTTTGAAGCTGCAAGGATTGTTTTTTACGAGTGTGGTTAGAGTATATAGTAGTTTTCATGTGAGTTGTTATTGCTATGTTATTCTGGCATTCAGTATATTTGCCAAGTTTTAAATGAAATTTCCAGCACAGGAAGTTTAAGGTTACCATTTGACATACATCTTGTGTTAATTTGAAGAACAGTGAGAAGTGGTTGTTGTTGTATCCATCTGTAGCAGTGTAAAGCAGTTTTACTAGACTTCGGAATAAATACATGTGAGATGACACATTTTTCAGCTAAGTCTGACATCTAACTTCATGAATAAAAAAGACCCTATTAATCTTGAGGTGATAGAGTCACATACATTGTATTTATCATTCTTGTAAAAGAATGAGTTGTCTCTTCTTAATGTTTTCAGGAAATGCATAGTAATTATGCAGAACAAATAAGTCAAGAAAGTAAAAAGTACAGTTAACTTGTACAGAAGCTTAAAGACTTTTATGTTAATACTTCACAAGGGATAGTAAGTGCCAGTGGTGAATGTGATTTCTTAGTGCATAGCTGAGTAGTATGTGTATGCGAATGCATATGTGAATAATCGTTAGTTCCATGGTCTGAAAACAATTTAAGGTAACTATATATACTTGATGCACAACATGAAATGTGCTTATGCAGTCTACAGACAGTATACAAGGACTCTGCAGACAGGATACAGAAACAGTCTTTTCAAATAATCTTTAATATTATAAATGATCACTAGTTCAATATCACAGTATTTATTCCCTGGAATCAGCACACCATGTTGACATGTATAACCAGAGTACATGGGGAGGGAGCACAAGACTATGGATATTTCTTGAAATACTAGTTTTTGATCTATACCAGATGATTTTGTGGGAAACGCAGAATTTTCACTTCTGGGTCAGACTTTCAAATATGAGGTTACTCATATGCCCCTTGAAGCAAGCAGAAGTCATGAATACCAGACTGCCATTCTGATACACAAATGAAATAATTTTGTTATTTCAGTTCATTTGTAATAACCTTAGTGTCTTTTTAACAAGTTGATGGATTAAAAACCACTGTGTGCTCTGTCCAACCTTGTTTTGTGCATATGCATGCATAATTCTTGGGGATTCCTGAATGTTCTACCTATGCCTTTAGATCTTACTTGCCTTGCTTCAAGGAAGGGAAGAATCCAAATCATTACTCTTATTGATGAGTTGATTGCATAAATGAACTTATAGTATAAGACAATTTCTTTTCTCCTCCCCTTCTTTGCATCTCTTCTTCCATCGTTTTTGTTTGAAATTTCATTCAGTGCATTGTGCTGATAGATGAAGTTTTTCTGTATTAGAAACAATCTTTGAACAAATACTGAAAATTTTGGACCTCATCTTAGTAAGCTGAACAGTCTATCCAAAGTCAGAGGATCACGGGCTGGACTCTTGACTAATTTTGAAGGAACGGAGAACATTTAAACAGGTAGCTGTAAGTGTTTTAACAAACCAGTGAAATACAACCTTAGAGTCTGTATTACAGAGATTGGATTTAGGTTCTTTTTTAAAGCTTCCCACATCTTTTTAAGGTGTCCTCTCTAATGCTATTGTTCATGCTACTGTGTTCTGCAAATAGGAGAGTAGTAACACTTTACTGATACTCCATATTTTTTTTCTTACCTCTTAAAAGCATTGAAGTATGTCAAGTGTCTTTTTCTTTCCTAGGTGTGTAACAGAACATTCTTTAAACCTGCATTCCATAAAAAAAGACAGGCTTTAAACTTTATGGATGACAAAATAATTAAATGTGCAAGTAACAAAAGTATTTGCTATTTTCCCATTTAATTATTTTAAAATGACTGTAAGCAAGCCTTATTTATTATAGAACTAGTCTTCCTAACTCCAGTTTAATATCAATACACACTGAAAGTTAGGAGTCATCAATATGTATGACGGAGTGGCAGACTTCAGCTTTTAGAGCTGAAGACAGATTTAGTACCAAATGGAGAGCTAAAATAAGATACTGCAAGCAACATCATTTACATGATCCTTTTAAAATCTTTCAGAGTTTTTCTAATGGTCATGTTTTTCTGAGAGCTTTTGTTTTCTTCTACCTCTTGTGCATACCATGGTTTCTGGCTCTTAAGGACTTAAGTCTATCATAGAATTTGGTGACTGTTTTGTATCTTTCTGTGTGTAGAATTAGATATTTTGTGGGCTACCTGCGGTGTAAGTGTGCATTCAGACTCGATGATCTACATGGTCCCGCTCAGTTCTGGGTGACTATGAAAACTCCCCATGTTTTTGTTTCACTGGATAGGAATATCTAGAACTGGAAATCGAAAATCACCTTTCTTATCCCTCAAGCCCATCATTGCCTTTGTGTGGAGCCAGCTGTAAGCATCAGACCTGCATAAATTTTCACAAGGGGAAGCAGCACCAATATAGCACACATGAGAGTCACACGTCATGAGAATCTGCAGGGGAACAGCACTGTATCTTCACCTGCCACTGCCCACTGCTAATTTTAAGTTTATAATTATAAATTATATATGAAGAGTAATACAAAATCAGTTACTTTTTATCAGCTGTCCTGAGTTACACCACATGCAAACCAAAGCAGCAACTGTCCTCACAGTGATAGAGGAGCTGAGAGTTAACCACTACAAGTGTCTCTCTCACTTTGCAGACCTTTTTATATTCTTGCTTAGCATCTCTTAGTGCAGTTCTGTCTGATAGCTGTTTGCTGATACTCTTGCTGGAAAGTAGCTGACATGAGTATCTGTGACTGGTTTTCTAAGCTGTTAGATGGCTATAGGCAGGTGTCTGCTGGGGTTTTAGGTGCCTTAAGTGATCTATAAACAACTTGTGGTTGTTTAAAGGGAGTTCATGCTCTGCTTCCTCAGATACAGTTGAAAGTCCCACAAGACTGTGGTGGGTTGACCCTGGCTGGATGCCAAGTGCCCACCAAAGCTGCTCTATCACTCCCCTTCGCAGCTGGACAGGGGAGAGAAAATATAATGAAAGGCTTATGGTTCGAGAGAAGGACAGGGAGATCACTCATCTGTTACCATCATGGGCAAAACAGACTCGGGGGAAAATAGTTTAACATCTTAACAGTCAAAATCAGAGTATGGTAATGAGAAATAAAAACTAAACCTTGAAAACACCTTCCCCCGACTCCTCCCTTCCTCCTGGGCTCAACTTCACTCCTGAATTCTCTATCTCTTACCCCACAGCAGCACATGGGGACAGGGAATGGGAGATTGCAGTCAGTTCATCACACGCTGTCTCTGCTGCTCCTTCCTTCTCACACTGTTCCCCTGCTCCAGCATAGGGTCACTCCCACACAGGAGACAGTCCTCCATGAACTTCTTCAACATGAGCCCTTCCCATGGGCTGCAGTCCTTCACAAACTGCTCCAACGTGGGCCCCTTCCACAGGGTCACAAATCCTGCCAGCAAACCTGCTCCAACGTAAGCTTCTCTCTCCATAGATCCACAGGCTCTGCCAGGAGCCTGCGCCGGTGTAGGTTTCCCATGGTGTCACAGCCTCCTTTGGGCACATCCACTTGCCCTGGCATAGGGTCCTCCATAGGCTGCAGGTGAATATCTGCTCCACCATTAACCTTCATGGGCTGCAGGGGGACAGCTCACCTCACCATGGGCTGCATGGGAATCTCTGATCTAGTGTCTGGAGCACCACGTCCTCCTCCTTCTTCACTGCCTTTGGTGTCTACATGTTTATTTCTTTCACATATTCTCCCTCCTCTCTCCAGCTTCAGCTTCTGTTGCACAGCAGCTTTTTTTCGTAAATGTGTTATCAAAGAGTTGCTACCAACGTCACTGATGGGCTCAGGCTTGGCCAGCAGTGGGTCCACCTTGGAGCCAGCTGACATCGGCTTTCTCAGACATGGGGGAAGCTTCTAAACAGATTTTTATAGAAGCCACCTTGTGCTACCAAAACCTTGCCACAGAAACTCAATGCGAAGACACCTGCCTATACCTGTGCATAGCAAAGAATGTGTGAAATGCACAATCTTGCATGCGAAGTGCCAAGTGCCAAGTCATCTGCAGATGCAGTCCCAGTAAATCAAGGGTACTATTTTACATTGGCTTCTTGCTAACTGTAGAACTTTATAGAAGCCAGATTGCATAACAGGTGTTGCCCTTTTACTTTCTGTGTTCATATGTAGCCAACATAACCTGATTATGTGTTTGTTTTGTCATCTTTTTGTTGGTTGTCCCTCACACACTCTTGTTTTCCCATCTATTTCAGATAGACCAGTTTATATCTCTATAATACTTAATCCTTTTATGTATTTCCTTAACAGTAGATGATAGGTATTCTTGTCTCTATATATTGTTTGGTCCTGTCATATGTAGCATTTCTATGTATGATCTACATATGGACACCTTAATTTCTCTCTGTGGAAATGAAAAAAAGAGATTTTTTTATTTTAATGCTTTAATAATGCTTTGTAACAGGAAGGGGAAATGGATATTTCAGAAATCTTATCTATGGGGCTAATATTGCAGGTTGTTTTACGTATCTAACTACGTATTAAATTACAGAGTAAAGAATTTGTTAATCCAAGGATATAGCTGTGCATTTGTGTGTACACTGATAGTGATAAAACATAAATTTTTTATTCTGTCTCTGCTGCAGTATTGTTCACTATGCACCCTCTGTTAATGTTATATTTATCATTTTCAGGATCAATGTCTATGCAACTCTTTACTGGGTTCCTATACTCTGTGCATCACTGAGTTTGCCATTCCCAGACCCCTGAGAGATGTTTATGTTCTTTCCTTCCTACTAATTCCTTACATCTCTCATCATTCTCTTCACATAGAGACTTGGCACCACTGAATTATTCAAAAATCTGCCTCCCACTCATATACAGTGTAAACTGTATAAATTAGAAATGAAGGTTAAGTATTCCCTGACAGAATGTATTTTTGACATAATTTTCTTCAACATTTAATTTTTAAAAGATAGTAAAATTATTTTGTAAACATGACCCTTGGCATTTTGAGGGTGTCTAGTCAAACTGTGTGTAGGGTAGTACATTAGGTCCTGCAGGCAGAAGCCGGTATGACCATTAAGGTTGTATCATGTGCATTTCATCCTTGGAGTTGAAATCTTGTATGTTCAACAACTGTTCTTTTCTTTACAAGAAATCCTACTTTCTTCTTCGTCTATTCCTGTTGTTAGATAACACATCAAGGCATAGTAATTCTTTCAGCCAAGCATATGAATGCCATGAGGATGACTTCCTCCAAGCATCAGTGTGTTGCTCGTAGGCAATAAGTGTGTATCTATCTCCACTACATATATATGTCGATGGTAACAGACTGCTTAAAACAATACTGACTTCATGAATTCATTAGAAGAGGATCTGAGTTATCAGAACATGTTTTACAGACTTTCACTCACTTAAAACACAGGCAATTAAATAAATGCAATGGAAAAAACCTTTAGATGCACTTAACCATGCAAATAATTAGTCTAATTAAATATATCTTTTCAGGATTATTAGTGGAATATTGTTGCAAGAAAAAAACTTTGAAAAGCATTAAAAAATGTAAGTAGCATATGCTTATATAAGAGTACAGTTGCTGTATCTATCTACTTCATAAACATTCAAGAAGGTATTAACTTACTAATTTTGTATGTAAGTTGTTCTCTTTTTCATGGAGATGACTGCTGTTTTATTGTGGAATATATATCAAATCGAAAGAATCAAAAAGGCTACAGGTCTGTGTGTTATGCTGGTGGGATTGGTCACTGTGACAGTATATTAATTTAGATAGTAAATGAAAATATGTTTTTATATTGCAGAATGACATACTCTAGCTGCGTCTTTTTGTATTATGTTCAGAAGAATTTTTTTTATGGCTTCTTGACACTTAGTGTCCAAATGAGTTACGCAAACAGAGGAGGAAATAACCCGAAGTCTGAGTTATCATTGCAAGATATCCTCAGAGTCTACTAGATGACTTAAGAGCAGTTTTTCTGCAACCTGGTTAGACCAGTTTGTTTAAGGAAATGTGTATAAACCTGCATCTATTTAGTATTAACATAAGGCTCCTTAATGTGAGAGTCATCAGGGTGGGGGAAATGTGATGTGGAGCCGTTCACTCTACCCACTTCTCCATTTTTCATTCTCTCTGGCTTTTTTGCTTCTTTCTCCTTAGTTTTTTTTTCTCTTTTAATTCCATAATGATTAAACAAGTGTTCTTGGGCAGATAAACTGTGCTATCTCAGGCAGCAGGGACAACATTTCACATTGTTTCTTTATGCATTAGGAAGGAGGAGGAGAAAAGCATTCAAATTTCTGTATAAGATTTTTCAATTATTTATTTAGTTTGTAAGTTTGTTATAGATCAGGGAAAATAAATCACTATATTGGTTCAGTGGGAACTAATTTCAGGGTTGGAGATCAGAGCAATAGTGCATGTTATTCAATCAAACCTAATGGATTTATAAACATCAATACATCTGAGACCTCAAACAGTTAGCAATGTTTTTTAAAGGTTTGTTGTTGCAGTAGCAGCGTATTTGTGGAGATAATAAGGGGCCATATGCCAATTCTGAACTGTACCTGTAGTTTGCACTGATGTCTGCTCAAGAGGCACCTGAATGGGTTTAGTCTATACACCCTCTGAAACTGAGGTCAGACAAAAGTTATCTGTCTGCTTCAGTGTCCCATGAAGATTTTGTGACTTAAAAAGCAAGGCAGATCAAAGAGAAAATGACGATGTGACTATAGAGATAGTATACTTGGTAGAGAGAAGCCATTCACATGAATTTCCCATCCTCTGAGCAGTTTCATGACTCTTGATCACACAGCTTGCAATTCCTGCTTTTTAAACCTACTGAAATAATTAATTTTCTCCCAAGCAGACTAATCCACTGAACAGTTACTAACCTTGAAAGTCGTATCTTTTTATATATATTTGAGGAACCTTTTCTAGCTTGACATACTTCCTATTTCCTTCTTGGTTATACAAAATGCATTTTAGTTTCATTTTGTATTTCATACCTTTGTATTTCATTTCTCATTAGAGAAATAAAGCTGTAATTTTCAGCACTTGATACGCTCAACTGATATAACAAGGATAAACTGTCCTTGTTCGATTTTGAAGCTAGAAAGATTTGTTGAGTAGTCTGTCACATTCTGTCTTTTCATAGAAATTTCTATCTTTTATAATCATCCTCTGTTCATACAGGAGGATTAATGCAGAAGCAGGACACTTCTACATAGTATTTAGTCCATCTGTATAAGCTTCAAATGTCTGAGATTATTTTACTGTTGTTCCATTTGAATTCCTCATGCCTTCCTTGGCTTCTTAACAGGGTTTTCTGTTTCAGTGGATGTTGTAATTGAGAGAAACTAAATGAACCCTCACTACCTCTATTTGTCAGTCCCCAAGGCAAGATAACCACTTATGCAACTTCCAGTCCAATTTTGGTCAGTGAAGCATTTTACTGGTTCTGATTAGTCCCACAGAGTGGGAGCATCGTCATTTTGTCAGTTCAGAAGAGTCATTAAAACTTGTGTAAGCTGTGGTGGTGCTAGGGGCATGTAAATTCCCTGTTAGCAAATGCATTCTTCATCTTGTCAATTTGTTCCTGCCTGCTGTTAACTCAGTGCAGCTGATAGAGGAGAAAATATGAAAAGCAGATTGCTTGTAAAGAAATAACACAGGTGATCCTTACTCCTTTGTAATTCAGCTTCTTTGGAAGACCTTGTATTAAAACTGATTTTTACGTCATGTGGGTAGAATAACAATGCAACGTAGCTTCTGTAAAAATAGGTTATAACAGATCTGAAATTTTTCCTGGGTAAAGAAAGGAAAAATCAGAGGAGTTAGCACAGCAATTAAATAACACTGCTTACTAAAAAGACATATTAGGAAAGATTCAAGTAATACCTTTCTTTTGCACTGTTTTCAGTAATCCACTTAGCAAGTACCTGCTAATTTTCATGTAAATTTGTTCATTGCTTTTATAATACACATACCAGCTGCACTATAATGTCCTTTCAGTGATACTTGAGGAAGTATGTATCTTGAATCAAGGCTTTTAATTGTTTAAAAAAAGTAAAGGGAAACTTGTTTTTCCATTACTTCAAATCAGAAATTGTGGGAGTATATGATTTAAATGTCGTTAATGATATGAACAAAAAAACTTGACATTTTAAATTTATTTATCAATATATAGAGTAGGGTTTTTGCACTGAATTAGACTTCCTGCATTGGAAACTAAATTTGGTGCTGTAGGAAAACAAAATAATATACTAATGCCACACCGTGTTCCCATATTTTTGTTTGTAGTTGTGCACATATCTAGGAAAAGGCAAATGGACTACATGGGTTACTACATGGGTTAAATTCTACGCAGAATACTGAAGGCAGGGATTTTTTAGGATTGCTAACTGTCAAAAATGTTTGTCACATTGTTCTTGTACGTGAGCTCAGAGAACTGGGGCAATCTACCTCTGTTGACAGTGTGAAATAGGGCTGGCATTCCTTCAGTGTCACCGGTTACTTCTACAAGCAAGGACCTGAGTGGAATTGGTTTATTTCACTACAGGCATTTGACACCATAGCAAATGCTCTAGCTGTATCTCAGATCTGACAAACAGAACTGAATCAATGATGAAAATGCCTGCCTTACTGAAGAGACATCCCAAGGCTGGTCAGGATGCCCAGCCTTAATGAGGCATCAAGCCTTTTGAAGTGCTGAGTGGCAGGTGCTCATCAGCAGCTTGCCCTTAGCCTTCTCATTGTCCTTCTTCTGATGACTGTGGAAATGCAGTTGTGACATGATTTAAATTATACTGCAACATAGGCAGTAGTTCATAGCCTGAAATGCAGATTCCTAGAGAAAGCATGAAACTGGTGCTTTTGGAGGGCAGTACCTTTGTATTGCAAGTAGCACCAAGGAAGACCCAGTGCAGTGCTGAGTACATAAAATGTAGTTCATGGTCTGTCCATGAATTCATATATAATGTCCCTGACTATGTCTTTCCCAGGGAATACTATGGGAATACAATTCAAAATGGTTTAGAACATCTATTTAAATAGTAGAATTATCAGAAATAATAGTAGTAATAATAATCGTGGTACTTGCTGACTACCTGCCCTTTTTGTTAGTTGAGATTGAAGTATCCAAGAGAGCTCTTGGAATGCTCTAGTTCTAGTGACTGGTCACTAGCTACTCCTGCATATGTTCATATGTATGAACAGTAACAGCTTGTATGTGCATTGAAAACCAGTCCGATACCACTAAGACACATGGATTAAAATGATGACGGATGTTGCAGAGGCACCCACAAAACAGACAGCAGCAGCTACCTGAAAATTGTGGATTTATTACAGTCAAAGTTGCCCGGCCCTCCAGCAGACCAAAATTAATTACAAGTTCAGATGTCAGTCGGGACTATATTACTGCACAACAAATTTCTGAAGTCTAAGGTGTACTTTTTAAGGAAGATGAACCAAAATGTCTTCATACAAGGGAAAATCTCCCACTCAAGGGTACCCAAACAAATAATACACTCACGAAGGGAAAGGGTGAGGGCTCACTGAATCCTAGGAAGTTTCTTTGGACAGCGTCCTGATCCAAGGGGAGAGTCTCCCAACTGCAAAACCTGCTGCTCCAAGGAGGACTGACTCAATTCGGTTCTCTGGCAGGGCTCCTTTTATACCCTAGTCGAGTGTGAAGTGTGGTCATTCTAATCAGTTGGGGGTAAACACCAGACAAAGGCAGGCTAAGGGAGCCTAGACTGTGAGGCACCAAGTAACAGCCCTGAGGCATCGAGCTGATCTTTATCAGGTGCTTGTGCAAGCCCTGGTCTTTGTCAGGTCCTCCTGAGGGGGGCTGCACCTGCACCTGCCACAAAGGAACAATAAATCAGTAGAGCTAATGCTCTAAAATACTTTCCACTTCATAAGATAAATAGGTCTCAGAATTACATTGAGCAAAATTATTCCTTATAGCTGTGGATCATCATCATCTTGAAAATTTTCTGTAGACGCCTTCCAATACAACTAGTAGTCAAGGACTTAATGTGTAAAGAGCAGAATACTGGAAGTAGGGTGTAAGAAAAATATTATATATGTTATGTATTATATGTAATGTTATATATGTTGTTATATATGCATTTTGTATACTTTTATATTTATGTTATTATGTGTATTATTAAGTATATATGTCTATGTTATCATTTAAAGGATATTGTAAACTAGACCTTTTGAGGTGAGGTCCTCTTTAAAGCCATGGAAGTCTGTATGTCAGTTTAGTTTGGGAAACAAAATGCCCTCTTAAGAACGATGTTCCAAACCCTCTTGTTAAAGAAGGGACAGAATTTAAAAGGATTAATTACATATTAGTGGACCACAGGGCTTAGGCACATTACATCATTCACAGAGTAATGACAGGGGTTTTTTTTCTAGTCAATAGAAAGTTCAATTATACTTCAAACTGAAATCTGAAAACTACAAATAATTAAGCCAGCAATCATTCAATTATTGAATTTTAGTTATCTAGTCAGAGGAGAATGAACTGAACTCTCCATAAGGAATAGACAGCATAGAAATCAAAAGGTCACATAGATCCTACCTTAATTCAAGCGCATCCTTATGATATCAGAATTGATGAGTGTTTAATTAAGAAACACTTTCTCAGCCTAATAGTATTTCTAGAGTATTGGTTTAGTTCCGTGGGATTTTTTTTTCAGTGCTTCTGTAGCAATATCAGTGTTGGAGTCACTTAATTTTCTAGTTGTATAAAAAGCAGCGGATTACACTTCTGTGCTGAAGGACAGTGCATCTAGACTCTTGTTCTGCCAGGACTCTTGTTGCTGAGGACTAGTTGGAGGATAGGCAAAGGCTACTGCTTATACTTTCCTACCTCTTCAGTAGCTTTATAATGTACGATGGATTTCACCGCTGACAATTCCCCAGAGGCCAGTGAGGCAGTGGAGACTAGGTGTAGAATTAACCAGATCATGCTGTGTAAATCTGCAACACTGTTTAATGGTATTGTCCCAAGACCAGTTAGTAGGAACCAGCTGGTGTTTGGAGATAGCACAGGTTTATGTGTAGCGTTGGGATGAATGAGAAGATGAAATGTTGGCAAGAAGAGCACATAAACAGCTATTGTTCTTTTTATAAAGGTCTCAGTGTATTATTACAGAAGTCCTCTTGTTTTCAAGATCTGCTGTGCAAGTTCTTTGCTTAACATTAATTCACTTTAATGTCTTTGAATAGCCGAGTATCTGTTTTATGTACATTTATATGATGGAACTTTATCTCGTAATGCTGTATTAACATGATCATTGGCATTACAGGAAAGGAATTCTTTCTACAAGTTATTTGCCTTTATATTGTCTGCTATCTGCTTAACATGCTTTTCCAGAATACTCGAAATGTGATTGAAGATAGTCCTTCAGACAAAGAAGGAAAGATTTAATGAAACAGCAGTACTGAATGGCAAGACAGCTGTTTTGGATGGTGTTCAAAGGAGGCATGAAGCTTCTGCAGCATCTTTTAAGTTTGCTGGGTTTGAGAGCATTAAACACGTTGCTGGAAGAGAGCTAATTTTGCTCTGTTTTTTTTAATCATAAAAATAAGTTGATAGCCTACACTATGATGTTAGTTGTCTTCGGTCATTTGACTAGTCAAGTTATTCCAGCTATTAGTGATCCTTTCTCTGCCTTACATCTTAATCTTTGTTTCATTCTCCAGTTCTTTACTTGAAACTGCATAGAGGAAATGATCTTACAGAAACAGCTTAGTGCTTCTGCTTAAACATCTGAAAGAGCACTGATGTCTCTGAACACACATCACTAAAACTGGTTGCTACCTTTTTCTGAAACTGCTTTTTGTTCAGAAAAAAATATTCTTTTCAAAAAAAGCTGTTTTAATGAAACCCCTTTTTTCCTCTAAAAGTTGTATCAAGGTTGTTCTAGGTTCCCTGAAACAGTGCAATGACTTGGACCTGCAAAGGCTGAGAAGTCAAAGAACAACAAAAGAAAGGTCAAGAAATACCCATATTGGGGGTAAGCCGTCCTTGACTTATTTCCCTTGGGAGCCAGTTTCTTTTGCCATGCTCTGAATGAAGCCAATTGTCAGCAATGGTTTTGAGATATAGGAGTTTGTGGAGGACTGGAGATTTGTGCGGGATGTACCAAACATGGAAATCAAAGCCAAATTTTTTTTTTACAGAACTTGCCTAGGTTAGAAAATACAGAAGTGAAAGACAAAAATCAAATGAAAAACCAACAACAAAAAAAATGCCCTGCTTTTTTAATAGTGGCAAAACCAGGACTGCAAAGAGAGGAGTGTAGAATTGGGAGGGGTGGTTTTTAGTTATTTTTTTTCCCTGGCAGGTCTTTAAGGGAGGAGAATCTGTCTACATTCATTACCTTTCAGCTTGTACTCCCACTCTTTTTTTTGTTTTTTTTTCCTATTTACCAATTTCAGCTGCATCTTAAAGGGAACAGACAATGTAAAGACAACTAAATTCTTGCAAGTTCTGTGGACACTGGAGATGTTGGAGACCCCATTCAGAGAACAAGTGCAAGTTCTTTCCATAACAAGGGCCACGGTTAGGAACTGAAGCTGTTAAAGGCCAGACTGCAGGGAACCAGGGTACAATGGCATCAAAAATCTCATGTTATTCTTCAGCTTCATCAGCTTTGTGGAACAACTTTCTCTGAAGTACCAAGATTAAACTAAAATTATAACTATGCAAATTAGATCTGACTCATAAGAATTATCCCATGACTTGAATGAGAAAAGATAAATTCTAAAGTTAAGAAGGTAGTTATTTCTTTATATTGAATAGACCGTTATCTAAGTTCGGACTACAAAGCATGTAAGTAAAAAACCCATGACATTGGTACGGTTAAGACAAAAAGTTCTTGAGTCTGAGTAATTGAGGGATTTTAGAACTGTGTGTAATAGACTAGACTAGGCTAGACTAGACTAGAAATAGAATGGTCATCTGGTCCAACTGCCTGGCCAATTCAGGGCCGACCAAAAGCTAAGCATGTTATTAAGGGCATTGTCCAAATGGCTCTTAAACACTGACAGGCTTGGAGCATTGACCGCCTCTCTAGGAAGCCTCTTTCAGTGTTTGACCACCCTCTCAGTAGAGAAATGCTTCCTGATGTCCAGTCTAAACCTCCCATGGTGCAGCTTTGAACCATTCCCATGAGTCCGATCACTGAATCCCAGGGAGAACAGATCGGCACCTCTGTCTCCACTTCCTGCTGTAGAGAACAATGAGCTCTCTCAGCTTCCTTTTCACCAAACTAGGCAAAACTCAAACTCATTATCTGCTCCTCACAGGACATCCCTTCCAGCCCCTTCACCAGCTTTGTTGTACTCCTCTGGACACATTCAAGGACCTTTACATCCTTCTTAAATTGTGTGGCCCAGAACTACACACAGTGCTCAAGGTGAGGCTGCACCAGCACTGAATACAGAAGGATGATCACCTCATTCGACTGGATGGTTACACTGTGTTTGATGTACTCCAGGATATGGTTTGCCCTTTTGGCTGTCAGGGCACACTGCTGGCTCATATTGAGATTACCACCAACCAGCACTTCCTAGATGCCTTTCTGCAGGGCTGCTCTCGAGCCACCTCTTCTCCCAATTTTCTCTCCCAATTTTTACTTCTGCCGGGCATTACTCCATCCTAGGTGCAGAATGCAGCATTTGGTCTGGTTAAATTTCATCCCATTAATCCCTGCCCAGTGCTCCAATCTATCTAGATCCCTCTGCAAGGCCGCCTGTCTCTCAAGTGAATCAACAGCACTTCCAAGTCTGGTACCATTAGCAAGTTTGCTAATGGTTCATTCAATAATTGCTAAAAATTAATTCTGTTGTTTTGGAGACTACTTAGATTATTTTTTTAAAAATCTGAAAAATCTGTTTCTAATTTATTTTATAATTGCATTTTAAACTTATTAAACCATTCATAGCAGATCATTACTACTGCCTGAGAACATGAAACAAAACTCTACTTGAAATATGTTCGGTTTAATATTTAAGTTATGACAGCTTCAAACAAGTACTGGTTGAAACATCTGTCTTGAAAGAAAAGAATGTATGTTAATGAAAGACATCATATATTTAATTTACGTTGAAGAAATAATAAAATAATGTGAAATAATAAAAAGTATAAACCAAATTTCAAGTATTTTTTGAAATCATTAAAATATTTTAAATCTCTGAAGTGTAGGTTATAATCCTACTCCATATTTTAGTAATTAAGTTTCACTATTTTTTCCACTTAGATCAAAAGAAAAAAAAATTGGAATTTCTCATACAGCAGAAGTTATTAATTTTGAATGGTTCCATTTTCAACTTCTTCTGGAGAAAAAAGGTAGAAAGACTTACAATTGAAACAAGAACTTTAATCTCCAAAAGTGATATAGAATGTATTTAATAAGTATCAAGGAGAAACCTTTGTAGATATTTTGATTTTTAAACATTTTTATGTTAAGCCTTCTGAATTGCCTATTGCTAGGTATTGTTTCTATTCCCATGTGGGGACATCTCTTCCTAATTTCAGTTTAACATTTTTCGCTAACTCTCACAAGACCCCTATCAGAAAAGAAAGCAAACATTTTCAGTAATTTGCTTGGTAATAAAAATCATGCTCTTTAAGGAGTGCCATACTGGTAATCAGGTTCTTAGTAGGATATGTGCTCTTTGAAATAGAGGTGGTGTATTTTTTAAGCGTAAAGTGTCATAGCTTTAAAACTCTATGCTTCCTTATTAAGATTGTTTACTGAAAATAAATTCTTCTGCCTAAAAATTGCATTAACTTTGATATCCTCACAGTGTGTTTGCCTTATGTTGAAGTGTCTTCATCTCAATAATTATGCTGTTTCACTGAAGTAAGAAGCATTTGTTATTTAAACAAAATATTTGATGCTTCTGAATTGGGGAGAGCTTAATACAGTGAATATGAAATAAATGTTAAAGAATCTGACTAGCACTACAGCAGTGTTTGCTGTAATTAATTTTTTTCCCAAATATTTTCTGTTACAGAGCATAAATTTCCAAAACCCATACCACCTGGCTGAAAATTTCCTCATTTAGCTATGGTGGAAAGATGATGCTTGGTCTTAAAAATATCGCTGTCAATTTATCACTCAGTACTGCAAAATAATCAGCTCCTCTCCATAGGGATATAAGCTATAATTTCAGTGTCAGAAAAGGTTTATGAGGTGCTCGGTGTCCTTGTGTAGAAGAAAAAAGAGAAGACAGAAGCTTTAGGTTTCGACACTTCTTTGGCATGAAAGGGGTGTTTGTTCTTGTCCTAGTTAGTTCTATGTTTGTTTGGTTCAGAAATTAATTCAAATTAAGACCATATCAATTCTGAGTAAATGTGTCCAAACAAGAGCTAAATGCAGTTTAACTATGCCACTTTATAATTTTTTTAATACCACTATGTAAACAAAGCATCAATCTTTTAATTAGCACCTTCTTCCATGGGGCATATGGCAGTTGTTTATACTGAATTTTCTTTGCCATTTTAAATGTCGAGAAGATGTGATTGAAACACATGATCCTGAGTTGTGAGATGCCTCCACACTGGCTCGCTCAGGTGGGTAGCTGAGTGGCACTGTGCAGTGAAGGCTGTCATCAGTTGGATGAAATCACTGGCAGACTTGAGTAGCTGCCATACTGTTATGGGTGCTAGGTTTAGCCTTCCACCTGCTAGCAGTGCCTTGCAGCTGCTGCTCCCAAGAGTCTTCTTTCTGTGTTAGTTGTTGCTTTCAGCCTTCCCATTTGTCTGTGTTGTGGGTTTATAACAACAGAAGCCGCAATCTCCGTAGCTGTGGCCCTCCCCCCTGGTTATCTGACACAGCCAAATTTTCTCTGTGTTCCCTTGGAAGTCCAGACCAAAATAAAGCTCTGTTCCTTGTCTAAGTAATTTGTAAAATATAAAATCTGTGAAACCCTCAATATTGGCATAGGACAGTCCCTTTCTTACAGTTTTATTCTTCCTTGACTCTTGACTTGGATGTAGTCCATGACAACAAACTTCATCTCCCATTCTGTGGCTTCTAAGTTTTCTCATTAGCATCTTGAGAGCACCTGTATCCAGCACATCCAGGAAGACAAAATATATTCAACCACAGTTTTCCTGAATCATCTGATATTTCTAATAGGTTCATTCAGATATTTATAGTAGGTTAAATACGTTTCTATGATGCATAATTCAGACATTCTAAAATTCAGAAATATTACTCCTTTTTCGTTTTCCAAAATATGTGAATTAACATTCACTTGACCCATAAAATTCTTGGTCTTTGCCGCTATTTGTGTTGTGTACTGGATTGTATATTTTTCATTTCACATAATGCCTGTGTTTAACGAGGTAGTGTACTTTATTGCCAAGGTGCTGCAAAATGAAGTTTGACAAAACTCCTTAGGTTTGGTGATGCACTCCAAATTGTTTTTTCACTCTGCTGCTACAGTTTAACGTGCTGTTTGACTTAGCTAGGTAGAAAGGGGAAAGTCATATTTTGTGGTTCTTCCTTCAAAATACTTTAATTACATTTATTTGGAATATTATGCTTCCTGTATTACAGTTTTTGGAAAGTGCTTTAGGATAGGAGTGAGTTCATGCCTTCTTTCTTGTAATCAATGATTCTGTTTCAGCATTACAGGGAAGGAAATGGGATTAGTGTTTAGGTGTAATAGTTTAAACAACGAACCACTTTGTATATAGGAGATTCTATTTTAATGCAAACCATTCACACGGTTTGAGGAGTCTTATAACATTAATCTAATCAAGGTGAAATTTCAGTACAGCAGAGACAATAAATATTTTGCTTTTCAATTTCAGCTGTTACCAAAGTGCACACGGCTGCATCTGTAGTAGCAAAGTAAGCAGTGCCACTGTCTGTTAAGTTCTGCGGCCAGCTGCTATGGTCTAGCCACATCCATAGCATTAAATCTCCCACCCTCTGTAACAAGAGGACTTCATAAAAAATGCATATTGGAAATCATTCCTGCCCCATTTAATTTCCAAGGGCTGCTCGGAGATTGTGCGGGAGAGGGCTCGTTGACTGGTCCAAAACCTTGCCTGCACATTTTTAACGATTTTAGTAGTACCAGCGCCCAAGTACCGTGCTGAGTTCAACTCCTGACACTGTGTATGTGCATACATGCAGCCTGCAGATCCTCTTCTGCTCAGTCATTTAACAATTTCAAAAACGTAGCCAAGGCAGAAGCAAGGGCGGCTTCTCTGTGGAACCAACAGTGGTGCTCTGCCTGCTTGCTCCAGTGTGGAGAAATGTAAACATGGGTTTTGCAAAACCGTGCAGGCACGTAATCAAAATCATGGTATGGTCATTACATTGCAATTATTTTGCATGTAATGAGCCAGCACTCAACATGAATCTTTGAAACATAGAAAACAGTCCTATGTTTTTTATGGTATAGAATCATCGAATGCTTTAGGTTGGAAGGGACCTTTAAAGGCCAGCTTGTCCAAACCCCCTGCAGTTATCAACTAGATCAGGTTGCCCAGAGCCCCATCCAACCTGACCTGGAATGTTTCCAGGGATGGGGCATCTGCCACCTCTCTGGGCAACCTGTGCTGGTGTTTTACCACCTTCATTGTAAAAAATTTCTTCGTTATATCTAGTCTAAATCTGCCTTTTAGTTTAAAACTGTTAGCCCGTCTTTCTTATAGGCCCCCTTTAAGTACTGGAAGGCCACAGTAAGGTCTCTGTGGAGCCTTCTCCTCTCCAGGCTGAACAATCCCAACTTTCTTAGCCTGTCCCCATAGGAGAGGTGTGTCATCCCTGTCCTATGGGAGAGGCCCTCCTCTGGACATGCTCCAATAGGTTTGTGTCTTTCTTGTGCTGAGGACTCTAGAGCTGGTCGCAGTACTCCTGGTGAGGTCTCATCAAAGCAGAAGAGAGCGGAGAAATCACCTTCCTTGACCTGCTGGCCATGCTTCTTTTTAAGCAGCCCAGGATATGGTTGGCTTTCTGGGCCACGAGTGCACATTGCCAGCTCATGTCCAGCTTTTCATTCACCCCCAGTCCTTCTCTGCAGGGCTGCTCTAAGTCACATCATCCCCTGGCCTGTATTGATACTGAGGATTGTCCTGACCCAGGTGCTGGACCTTGCACTTGGCCTTGTTGAACCTCATGAGGTTCACACCAGCCCAATTCTGGAGTTTTCCCAGGTCATTCTGAATGGCATCCCATCCCTCAGCTGTGTCAACTGCACCACTCAGCTTGGTGTCATCTGCAAACTTGCTGAGGGATGCACTTGATCCCACTGTGTCATTGATGAATATATTAATTGCAGTGGTCTCAATATGGACACCTGAAGGATCACCAATCTCCATCTAGACATCAGGACATTGACCACTACCCTCTGGATGTGACCATCCAACCAGTTCCTTATCCACTGAGCAGTCCACCCATCAAATCCACATCTCTCCAATTTAGAGAGAAGGATGTTATGGGGGTCCATGTCAAAGGCTGTACAGAAGTCTGGATAGATGATACCCATAGCTCTTCCCTTGTCCACTGATGTAATCACTTCATTGTAGAAGGCCTCTAGGTTGGTCAGACAGGACTTGCCCTTGGTGAAGCCATGCTGGATGTCTTGAATCACCTCCCTGTCCTCCATGTGCCTTAGCATAGCTTCTAGGAGGATCTGTTCCAGGTTCTTCCCAGGCACAGAGGTGAGGCTGACAGCTTGGTAGATCCCAGGGTCCTCCTTTTTACCCTTTTGAAAAATGGGTGCAATGTTTCCCTTTTTTCAGTCACCAGGGACTTCCCCTGACTGTCAGGACTTTTCGATTATCATGGAGTGGCCTGGCAACTACATCAGCCAATTGGGATGTATCTCATCAGGTCCCACAGATTTATGTATGTTCAGGTTCTTCAGATGGTCATGAACCTCTTACAGTGGGAGGAACTTTGCCCCACCCACCCTACCCCCACCTCAGTCCTTGTCTTGCACTCCACTGACTCTATATTTTAGTTAGCTTAATGTTGAAATTCTCCAGTTCATGGTTCTTGCACAATTCCATTTTGGACACTGCTTCCCAGTATAATATAGCCCACTAACTTTTGGCAATTTTTAGGTTCCTTGTATACATCTGGGTGAGCTAATTTGGATTGTACCAAAATGCAATTAATGCAATTAAACAGAAATTGGTTGTTTGGCAAAGCTAGAATAGTTTTTATTCCTGAAGTTTGTCTAAATAGGGTCCTATTTTAATAATTCTAACATGTAATGAGTATTTTTTTTAATAGGATAGTGGGATTGAAATTGCAGTTTCAGCTGAAATGAAACCAGTCTGATTAACTGTGTACAGTCCCTTTAACCAGGTAAGGATTCATAGTAATTAGCTAAATGTGTTGGAATTGCTAATGATACAGGATAAGAAAGAAACTGCTTAAAAGGGGAAACATGCCCAATATGTTTTTAACCAGTATGTTTTTTTGCTGGGTTGCATTTTCCAGAAGTACAGGAAAATCTCAGTTATAAGGAACCATTTTGTGTAGGATGGGAAGATATTTATAGCTCCTAATAAAATATTGTTTCTGCTTAGTGCTTGATTTACGGTATTTGTTTTCAGATATGCTGTACTAAATTTTGCTCAGTCATTGGCACATTGATTACCTCTAGCTTTCAGGTCAATAGGGACCGCGCTCTGCTTATAAAGAAATGGGAGATTACAGTAAAAGATTTTTGATGGAGTTAATTTAAGAAACACTGACTTGTATACTTATGGGTCTACTGACATTGGCATTTAAAAATTTCCTTTTAGCATGAAACAAAGAATATTGATTAGCTCTGAAAACTGTCATTTAGCAGTTTACATCAGAGCACTTTAAAACCATTTACATGAAAATAAAGAGAAACTGAGTACATTAAATGTTTCATTAATTTTCTTTAATGACATATTTTTCTCCAAAGTATAAACTCAGATTGTGCAGATTAAGAGTAATCATGATAGTGAAAAAATAATTATCGAGGAGTTTGCTGGCTACCTCACGTCTATGGCTCATAATTGCCTCAAAACATTATTAAAATAAAATTAATATTAAACCCCATCTATTTCACAGACAAACAATATCTGCACATTTCCACTTCCTCACTTTGTCATGGTGAATTCTGTCATACCATGAATAAATTTGATGCTTTTCAATGACAAAGTAAAAATGTTTGCGTAGTGCTCAGTATATGTAAATAGATACATAAATGTTGCTGAAAGTATAATTACTTTAAGGCAAAATCAAGTTGACTAACAGAGTTTTTAATTAGATTAAAATAAAACATTTGTTATTTAATACAATGATTTCTCTAAAATTAGATACTGTGTACATATATGTTAAATCAGTTCATTAACACACTGGGTACAAATTAACTGTTGTTATAATTTCCTTGACTGAATATATATTTGAGTTTTATGCTACATTTTTATTAGTCCAGTATTACCAACACACATGGGAAGGATACATTAGTTTTTTGGTTGGGTATTAAACTCTGACTTGTCCTGGTTCTTGTTGATTTAGAACTTAAATCTGCAAATGTAGTGTCTGGTAAAGAGAAATCTTTCACCTAATATGAAATCATATTCAGCTCAGTAAGAGTAAGAGTAGGTGCTTGGAAATCCCACTGTATTACAGCACCTTTAGATCTTCCTTGTATGTTACGAACTCTTCAAGTTAGAAAAAAGTAGGTAGTTTGCTGCCAGTTAGCAAAGAGCAGATGGTGTTTATTAATGTGACCAGTAAATTGTGTATCTGTGGGAGTAGTAAGCCCAATTAGCCAAATGTTGATTGTGCTTTTAAGTGTTGTAGTCTTAGTACCTATTTCTATACCTGTGCATATGCCCAATAAAAACTTATTTAATCGTGCACTTTGAAAAGAAAGCTTAGTGGTGCACTTCTGCAGTCTGAATTGTTAGCATTTGTGGAAATATCACTTTAGATAATGTCCTTCTAATGAGCCAGTCTTAAATCCATAATTCCAGGAATTCCTGATTACTTACCTTGTATTTTATTTTATTTCTAAATAGTAAAATTTGACTACTTCAGGCCTGGCTAGGACAAACATTAGAAGACAGGTGGCTTTTTGTGCTAAAGAGACCTCTTGCCCTCAATTCAATGGAATATGACTTAAATACAGTGGCAAAATCTTAGTTAGCTCAGCATATGGTGCTGTTTTTAAAAATATGGCTCTTCTCGAAGTTTTCCATTAAGGAGCAGTCAGCGCTCAAGGAACATCCTGACTCTTAGAGGTTGCAATCAGTCATGACTTCTGACTGACGACTAGTTTGCTAACAGCTCTAACCTCCCCAACATGGGCAAAAAAGCCTGATATAGTCATTCCTGTCTGCCCTGAGACTCCCACGCTGCCCCCAGCTGGTCTGGCCAAATGGGGATAAGCTTAGGAAAAAGCAGTTTATTCCAAGTTGCACAATAATTATAAGAAAGGCAAAAGTCAAAGATAAAATGTGACATTAGAGTCCTCTTTCCCGCGTCTGAGTTGAAAAAGCAGGCTCTGGCGTGGTGCTCCTATCAGGAGAACCTGGTCTTGCTGCACTTACCTTGAGTAATAACCCACTTTCATAACCAAGGCCAGTGATTTTAAAGGCAGTAGTTTCTGCAGTGACTCCCTGACCATCCAAATAAGCGATAGTAGCCACGTACATTCAACAAGGCCCATTTGATTTTTGTTTTACATACTTGACAACTCTTAGGGTCAAGATCATGTCTTTCTGCATGTCTGCCCAGTGCCTGGTATGAGGAGCCTCTCTGGATATCTCTGAAGTTAAAATAATAAACCCCTTGAACTTGTTAATTGCAGACTTAATAGATCCACAACTTTTACTGGTTCCTTGGTTTTTCCTCAATAACCTGATGTCAGAGTTAAAAAGAGAATCACCAAAATAAAATGTTTGGGTGTCTGACAGATGAGCAGATTATAATACATCGCACTGCTAATGCATGTATTAGAGAGCCTTCGTTTTAAAGCTCATTTAAATTTCTTTATTTAAAGGACACGACTTTTTACCAAATTCTGACAGAAAACTGCTAAAAATGGAAAGCGAGGGGGTATTTTTGCTACCTCAGTGTGGTCTTGTATCTGGAAGATATTTGTCTGGAGTCGCTGACCATCTGTTTCACGGAGTTATGCCAAAAAATATATTTTCACTGTAGATTTAGATGCTTGCTATGAGCTAGTAAATAGCCAGATAAATATTGCAGCATCTTTTTCAAGCACACCATAAATATGAACTCCCAGCATTTTTCAAGATAAAAAAATGTGCAATAAAAAAGTGTATTTCTTAGGTAAATCTTGTAGTTGCAGGAGCTTTAATGATTCTAACTTTGTTACACAGATTTAATTTATTCTTGAGGTAATTCTATTGATTTAAACCAGAAATTAATTTGGCCCAGAGTTTTCAAGAAGCTGTATTTTCCCTTTGAGCATGTAATTTTGAGTCCATTTTTCTCCTCACAGCCTGGCATAACGTTATTGTTCAAAACAATGATGAGACCCGGCAAGCTCTATAGGAAGAGCAGCCTTCTCCTTTGGTTCTGGGACCACTGCAGCGAAGTTTCAGTGGTGCAATACTTTAAGAAAGCATTAGCGCATGTCCTTTGGAGCAGGTCTCCAGAGCCCCTCTGAAGAAGTACGTTCCTTTTATGCTTCTGCTCTTTGCCATCTCCTGATACACTCTATTGGGTTTGTGTGGCAAGGATTGATAGCAGGGGGGTGATTTCTGTGAGAAACTGCTAGGAGCTTCCCCTGTGTCCAGTAGAGCTAATGCCAGCTGGCTCCAAGATGGACTCACTGCTGGCCAAGCCTGAGCCCATTAGTGACATTGGTAGCACCTCTTTGGTAACACATTTAAGAAGGGGAAAAACTGCTGTGCAACAGCAGCCAGAAGAGAGGAGCGGGAATATGTGAGAGTAACAACTCTGCAGACACCAAGGTCAGTCAAAAAGGAGGGGGAGGAGGTGCTCCAGACATCAGAGCCGAGATTCCCCTGCAGTCCCTGGGGAAGATAATGGTGAGGCAGGCTGTCCCCCTGCAGCCCACAAAGGTTAATGGTGGAGCAAATATTCACCTGCAGCCTGTGGAGGACCCTATGCCAGGGCAAGTGGATGTGCCCAAAGGAGGCTGTGACACCATGGGAAGCCCAGGCGGGAGCAGGCTCCTGGCAGGACCTATGGAATTGTGGAATGAGAAGCCTACACTGTAGCCGGTTTGCTGGCAAGACTTGCGACCCCATGGGGGACACAGGCTGGAGCAGTTTGTTCTTGAAGGACTGCATCCCATGGAAGGGACCCACACTGGAGCCAGTGAAGAACTGTAGCCCGTGGGAAGGGCTCATGTTGGAGAAATTTGTGGAGGAATGTCTCCTGTGTGGGAGGGACTCCATGCTGGAGCAGGTGAAGAGTGTGAGGAGTCCTCCCCCTGAGGAGGAAGGAGCAGCAGAGGCAAAGTTTGATGAACTGACCACAACTCCCCATTCCCTGTCCTCCTGAGCCACTGGAGAGGAGGAGGTAGAGAATTTAGGAGTAAAGTTAAGCCCGGGAAGGGAAGGCGTTTTTGAGATATAGTTTTTGTTTCTCATTATCCTACTTTTATTTGATTGGTAATGAGCTATTTTCCCCAAGTTGAGTCTGTTTTGCCCGTGATGCTAACTGGTGAGTGATCTTCCTGTCCTTATCTTGACCTTTGAGCCTTTTGTTATGTTTTCTCTCCCTTGTGCCGCTGAGGAGGGGAGCGATTGATGGCTTTGGTGGGCACCTGGCATCCAGCCAGGGTCAACCCACTACACATGCCTTGTTAATTTTCAGTCCTACCAAACAGATTTCTCAGAAGCTCTTCTCCAGAGTCAGAAAACATCACGTCACTGTAATAAAAAAATGATACATCCCTTTCTGGAACACTAAGTTCATTTTGGAAAAGCCAGATATTGAGGATAGGTATTTGGGTAAGCAGCCACATACAGAGCGAGAGAAACTTGAACTCTGTAGAATCTGCTGAGCGACAGAATGGAATGGAATAGAATGGAATGGAATGGAATGGAATAGAACAGAGTATTTCAGCTGGAACTATCTACAGTGATCGTCTAGTTCAACTACCTGACCAATTCAGGGCTGACCAAAACTTAAAAGCATTTTATTAAGGGCATTGTAATGTTTACAGAGTGTTGAGAAAAATAAAATTTGCCTTCATTATTGTCCAGTACTACCTTAAAATTAAGGGAAGTCCCTTGTGCATGTCAAAAGTTGAGATACTCTTAAAAGAAATACTATTCTAAAATAAATGAAGTACCAGAAGTCCTAGAATAGAACCAGAAGAAAACTAATTTATAAGCAGGTCTCAATCAGTATGTTTTTATTCAGGAGTTAATAATACCTTTGTCTTCTCCACTTTTCTTTAGCACAGGACTAAATTTAGAAGGATTTTTTTTTCCCCATGAATAGGGAGAGGTTTTTGTGAGGATAAGTAGCTCTGAAAGTGGAAAAATACTTTGTTGCCCAACAAAGGAGCTGATGGCAATGGTGAACAGAATATACTAAGAAATAACAAACCTATTTCACGTTGCTAAGCCCATGCTATTTGTTTTGCTGTTTCTAGAAGAAAATAATTTATTGTCCGAGTACAGGGCTTTGTGCTGCTTTATCTTACAGCTGGAAACATTTTTCTGTCCCATTCCTGAAATATTTATCTAGATTTTGTTTCTGTTCTGAACATCGATCTGTGTATAAAACAGAAACAGTCACTGACACAAACAATTTTTCTGAATGGCAAGCACATTCCTTATTTCTGCTTTTAAAACCCAATTAAAATACTGTTTGTAAAATAAGTGTTTCGGTTCTGGTAGGGATGTATTTGGGCTACAACAAACAGGGAAACAAATACCCTTCTAAAGGTAAACCTGCATTTTCTAGGAATCAATTAATTTAGTTTGAGGTTTGAATGTTAATTCTGTAAACTATATTACTAAATGGAGATTTTACTCTTTAAAGAACTTTAGATTAAAGCTTTATGTTGCAACATGACAGCATTCTTGTCCCCATGTGCAGAAGGGAGGTGGGGAGAAAGATAGGTGTGGTTTTCAATAGGATAGGTTTTGTGGGGAGCACTTAGTACTGCTATATGGTGGAGTAACTTTTGATGTACTTCTGATGATGCCATGTGGCCAGGCAGGCGGGACAATGTCCTGAGTGCGTGTGACCGTTCTCAGCCCAAGGCTGCTGCTGGCTTTGGGAAGCCCCCCTGCCAGACAACTCTCATCACCCCAGCAGACCTTGCAGCCTGCGTCTCAGCTCTTGGGAGTTTCACAGTATAACTTGGCATACATCAGCAGAGCGGCAATGCCAGCCCACCGGTGTGGTGAGTTTCACAAGAGAACTGACCATTGTATGGCTGTCTGCTTATTCAAAGGCCAGTTAATCCCATACTGAGAGTAGAGAGAGTCCCCTGTATACAGCCGAGGTAAGGATCAATGTTTGGTTACAATTCTCAGCATTAAAATATGAGGTAGTGATGAAAGTCAACAGCTTCTATCTGCCTAGCTCAGTTAGCCCTGTTTGCAGCTGTCGGGGTGGGCTGCTCCCCAGGGAGAGAGCTCCAGTGCCAGGAGCCAAGAAGATTTAAATATGCTAGTATTAGTTACAGATTTCCTAAAACACCTGCCCACTTCAAAGTTCAAGCTCCCATTGTCTTCTCATAGATGATTTACTTTAACATGCCATATTTTCCCTGAGTTTGCAGTATTATGTAAATCAGATGTCATGTAAATATTGAGTTATAAATGTGTGTGTGTTTAATTTCAATTCTGTGGTAATTCTGCTGATATTATGACTTCTGTGAATAACACTTGACGTGCATATTAAAGGAGGTAAGTTCAAGCATGGCAGAGAGAATAAATACATGTCACTGTCTTCTTGAGGTGCTGCAGTACACTCAAGTCCATCACAACATTGTGTGTAGGCTAGAGGATGTATTTTAAAAACTAGTTATTGTACACATTTTGTTTACAGCACAGGTTATAATTAATCATCTCCGGCATTTCATAGAAACCGTGTATGGTATATTGACATAATAAATGCTGACACTGGGAGACAGACTGCCTGTGCTATAATCGAGCTTGACAATACCAGGTTAGTTTTAGGGATTCTCTTCTCAGTGTCTTAGCCCAAAGCAAGTGAAGTATATTGATGCACTGCATGTTATACTGCAAGGAGTTTTGGAGAGGAGCAAGTCTGTGACTATATATGTGTTCATGCATGGAGCTCAACCTTAAGCTTTTCACTAGCATAGGCAATTTTTTTGTAAGAAATTTCATGGAATTAGTTTGAAAGCCTCTTCATTTTCTGTATGCTTGTTGGGTATCTAATCTTTGGTTTTAAATATTCAGTCCTAGCGTATAGACTCAAACAGAATGTCTCACACTGTCAGTGACTATGTTTTTTGTGTAAGCACAAAGCTTTGCAGATGGATGGGACAGCACAGTTTGGGCAAAGAGAGTAATTTTTGTGTCCACATGCGCAGTACCATATTTGGCTATTTCCATATGAGTATAAAAAAAAAGTTTTATGAACAAATACTTTGATGGAGTTTTAGAAGCCAGAGTGTTGGCTTTGGTTTACAGTGTGATTGCTTGTTCAGGGTGGAGTGTGAAAGTAATCAAGATGCAGATAAACATGGTGAAACTATGCATACTGGTTGGGGAAGACATTGGGGAGACTATCTGTGGATAGTCAAAAGATCTATTGAGCTATATTCTCTGTCAGGTTTTATTCTGCACAGAGAAATTTTACTGCCCAGCAGTTGACACACGAAGCATCATGTGCATTTGATTAAAAGCAAAGCATCCCCTTCTATCACCTGATCGTTTTCCCCTGAAGACACGTCTGTCTCCCTGAGGCAAATGATAAAAAAATCTCAGAAAGTAATGTGCAAAATCTTCACCACAAACCAGGAAGCGTTTCCACAAGCACGCAGAAAGCCTAGCTCACATTCATAAATATGATTGAGAAGTTAAGCTGCCTGTAAAAAACATCCAGTAACACAACAATAACTATATTTTTTCAGGTGGAAGTCTGTTTTCTCCTTGGCAATGAAACCTTTCTGTTAATACTCTCTCTTCTGTAAGTCATAATTTCTCAGCTATCCTCTCCTAATATGATCAGATATTATCCCAGAGACTTAAACCTACTGTTATTTGGAGAAAATGTTTACATATGGCAGAATTGGATCAGAACTAAGATTGCAAAATAAGATCTGTAGTAACAGTGGCTGTACTGGGAATTCATGTTTGTGGGCAAGGGTTGTTTTGGTTTTCTTCAGTGTCACTGTATGCTTTGGCTGTGTCTGTGACTGTAACTGGAGCTTAAGCTTTCCAGTAATAAAAGTAGTTCTGCTCAGGTTCTTATCCAGCATATCTTAATAAAATAAATAAGATTAGTAAAGTTGCGTTTCAAATTTCTTAGAGTTTGTGCTTTTCACTGCAACTTCCTCTTACTTGTCTGCTGTTTTTACCCACATGTGAACATAAAGGATTTAATTTTTCATAAGCTATTGAGTCAAAAATCACTCTATCAGTACTTTCAGACTTCTGGGAGTTTCGTGATTATAAACTGGTGGTAAGCATAATCAGTGGCCCCAGAGCTTACTGACACTGGGAAGACTAGCATCAGATATAGTGCACTGGCTTTTCTGCAGCTTCAGACAAAATGGAATTAAGAGCAATTCAGTTATTCAGTTGTAAGTAACTGCTTGCTTCCTGATGTGTGTTTTTTAGGTGCATGAAATGTGAGTGTTTGCTACATAATCAATAGAATTAAAATCCCCAGCCACTTGTTTCCTGTGAAGTGATTAAAATCCACTTTGTACATAGTTTACGCTGGCCATACCACTCCTTTGCATCATATGTCAAGGTAATTATTAGACAGTTTATGAAGTGCTTAAATATAACTGGTCAGCATAAATCTTCATAGAGCGTATTTTAATAGTTTTATTCTATTCAGAGAACAACTGGAGTCAAGCTTTGGCTGGCCGCCTTGTAGTTTCTGCCAGAGTTAGGTAGCAGTATACCTCTTTCAGCTTCCAGGGGGAAGCTTTTCTTAGTATTAAGAGTTACTTATAAGTGTCACAGCAGTAGATGGTTCTTCTCTGATTGGTCATGCATAAGTGGCACAAAAGATTTGGTGTTATAACTTGGGAACAGCCATTCTGCACATAAGGGGGTCCCTGCAGAGGAACAAAAGCTCTGCTATTTGCTTGGCCAGCTCTAATAAACCTTCACGCCCACAAGATGAGTAATTTTTCAAATCTTATTTCTGTCAATAGCTTATGTCCAAGGTCTAGTATTAAAGTCAAAATTCAGTCCTTACCATTCCTTTCTCACTGTATGGTTTATTTTAATATGCAATTTAATAATCAATTTGAAACCAACAACTTCTTCTGAGACAAAGTTGTCCCTGGAAGAAGCATATTTCAAGATGTAGGGTTTTTGATGCTGTGACCGGGCATCATTTCTAAATCCTACCCTAAAATGGCATAGGATTTATTGGAGAGCTAATAACTTTCATTAAACCAACAGATAGATTTGGAAAAAAATATAAGCACACAAGTTTGAAAAATCTTTTTTTTTTTTTTTTTTTTTTTCCCTTGAGCTTCAAAGCTTGCTGGATTTTTCTGCAACTTTACCACTTACTGCTTCCCCCTGGACGTGTTATCCTGCTGAAATCAGTTATTTTGGGTCAGCTGGTGATAGATTTCACCTTATTTATTTATTTTTCCTGTGATTACATATTGTTTTCTGTAATAGTTTAACTAATATTTGAAGGAAGTTTTAAGTGATCTGTAATTAAGACACTGGACTGAAAGCCAGCTTAGATTCTGGGATATCTGTCTTGATTCCGAGTTTGAGTGTTACGTTCTTGCTGGCTAAAGTAGAAACCAGAATATTTCCCCATTTTTTCCATTTTAAAAATATAAGGTAATGCAAAACATCTTTTTAGACATTCAGGTGTATTTTTGAAAGCAGCATATTCTTGATTGCCATTTCTTGTTGTCATGTTCTTTATCTCTGAAATAAAAACAAGGAAGTGCTGATACAATTGCATACCTTTCCCCTTGGATCAGCTTATTCTTTGTGGAAAGCCAGGCCAGAGTACTGACTGTTCAGATTGGAACATAATTTAGAAACATCTTAAGCAAGTGCTGATAGTTCCCAGTCAACTTCCAAAGACAGTGTGCCATAGAGTTTTTAAAAGATTTTGGAAAGCATAAAAAATAAGGAGGAGACTATTGATTACAGAGTAAACAAATTACTGTCACTTAATAGACTCCCCCCCTTTTTACTAGTTTGTGTCAATGTAACATTAACACCTCATTTATTTATTGTTCTGTCCTCTGATTTTCACGTAGACATCTGTCCTATTCATACTGAAGAAAACCAGTGATGTTGTATGTGTCACGTGAACTGTGCAGTGTTTAAGACTATTAGCAGCGTGTCAGACAAAGCCCCATGTTCTTCGCAATCCTCTCAGAAAAATATCCTTGAATATCTACAGTGATCTACAGTGATCTTGACGTATTCTGTTGCTGGAAAAACAGATATTTGAAGCCGATACACAAAACAGCACTTATTTTAGAATCGATCTGTAAAACATCAATTCCTGAAAATCCATCTAAAGCTCTAACTTTGCAGAATATATTACTTTGCCAATGAAGCTGGCTAACTGGGGAAAGACTGTGTGCGTTCTCTGGATTTCACCTGCACCGTCTGATAAGCAAAGGTCTTGTTTCACAGTTAGCTATTAGCTAAGGCTAAGCAGCCACTGCCCATTTTTGTCCTAGAGAGAAGCATCCTGGGTTTCACATAAACCGTGAATGCTTTTTCTGCCTTTTGCGCTAGATGAGAGGATACCTTGGTTCTCCGGACTTGTATCCCAATGAATTAGGCTCAGAACTAAGTAGGAGTATGTTTTCAATGGAAAGCAAACTTCTCTTGTTTAAGCAGCTTGTTTATAAAGGTTTATTAAGTTTTTTAAAAAGTACCTCTTAGTCTAAAATAGTTCTCTTATTTGCTTTCTAGTTCAATTTTGTTGGGAAATTGCTTGGACCAAGAGGAAACTCCTTGAAGAGGTTACAAGAAGAAACAGGTGCAAAAATGTCCATTCTGGGAAAAGGATCCATGAGGGATAAAGCTAAGGTACTGTGTCTGGATTCTGGTTGCAATTAGTATTGAAACATTTGTGCTTTAGCTGTTACACTTAGATTGCCTGTCTACTTATTAATGACTCAATAGACTCATAACAGTCTCTGACTCCAAGACTAGTTTGTTTTTTTCAAGTTACATCAATTGCTTAAATAGAGTTTTTTCTCTTGCTATGCAAACCTTGCTTTCCATATAATTGTAGACCTCCACAGTTACTGTATTACCACTGTTTTTTACATAATTCACCTAAAAGAGAAACCAGTCTAAAGTTCATTTGTTTTGAGACAAGTCTGTTTCTCCTGAGAAAGTATAGGTTGCATACAGTACTGCCGTAATACTGGTATTGCTCTTTTGTTTATTGTTTCTTTAGAGACGGTACTTCTTTAAAAGATTGAATATTTATTCAGGGCTCAGTTCTTAAAGTGGACATTTTGGTTTAAATATGTGTAAAATGCACTATAGATTTAAAGTAAAATGTTTGGAATCACTGCCTGGTCAATGCACCTGATGTTAATTATTTTTAAGATAAAGCAGCTTCCTATATATCTGACCCCAAAACAAGTACTGATTGCATTGTGGCATCTTGCTTTAGTCTGTAGAACAGGAGTATTATGGTCAACACAGAAACAATGACTGGTGATTTCACTGAACTATATATTGCTTTTAGTAATGTTGTGCGTTATTCTGCTTTCCTTTCTGTCACCTCTGTCATTCATCTCAGTAGCTAAAAGAATGAAAGCCAGTAATATGCCAGGATAAAGGAAAGACTAATCAGGATTTTATGGTTGACATTATTTGGTCTTGGTAACACAGTATGAGGTCTCCAATTGCAATATTGAAAAAATCCCACAAAACAGACAAATTAGGCACACAGAATGTATTTCTTTTTTTTTTTTTTGAGATTTCTTTATGACATTCAGCATCATGAAACTTCAGCTATCTATTTAATATTATATTTTATGATAATAAATGTTGAATACACTACAGATTCTAAGTACTGACAAATAAAATATTTTATGACTTTTGGCTTACTTCTGAAAAAATTACTCCCTGGATGAATGAATGCATGTGCTGCTAAGTAGCAGTAATTTGCATCAGTACTGCATTGGCCAGCTCCATTCTTAGCCGCCCACTCAGATTATTATTGCCAAGAGCAGCAATTGCCCAGACAAGGGAGTGTGAAGTGCTTGTTACTAGCTAAAGATGTTCAGACATGCATAAGTACATGCATAAATTTGAGATCGGTCACTCTTTTTATCATATAATTTGAATTTCATCTGATCATAATGAACAGTGCCAGCATGCCAGTTATTACATTCACTGATGAGTATGTCAACAAAAAAAAATTCAGAATATTTTTTTCCTCTTCATAGAGTATTTAGTCCTTAAGCAGAATCTGAAGTTAAGTTTGAACTTCATGTAAATTCATTCATATGAGAATGGTGTAAAAAATGAAATTCTAAATTAAATAGCGTTAAATATGGAATTGATGAAAGCAACTTCTATAGAGAAGGCCTCGTAAGTGGCTATTATCTTAACCCAGTTTGGACATTACTGGCTCAAAAGGAAATTAAATCCCTGTGCAATTACAGCAAGAGATAGGAATTACCTGACTTGCCAGTTCGAAGCAAAAAAGGCTGAGAATGATCATGGGATGGGTAATAGTTGCAATTAGAATTTCACAGAGGGTATTCTAGGTAAAGATACTGCTAAAACTTACAGAAAATAGATTTGACTATGAGCATAAATAATAACATAAATTGCTACATTGCTAAGGAAAATCCAACTTGCTCTGGTTAAAACAGTTTTCTTGCCATAAACCAGGGCCATTAGTCTCATTTATGCAGTATTTTTTACTGATTTAAATACAAGTTACCGAAGTCTGGAGGCTTGTTGTGGTTATTTTGTACCATACAAGAAACCAGGTAATGTATATTGGCAGGTGAGTCTTCCTTTCAGAGGTATTTTCAAGAAAAATCTACGTAATTTCTCTCTGTAAACTAGAATTTCCTTAAAGCTATCTGTATTAGGCTATGAACCATAACAGTCCCTACCCAGACAGCAGGCACATGTGTTTTTCCTCTCCAGTCCAGTGCAGCTGGATGCTGAGCTGTGTCAAAGCAGCAGAAACAGAATTCCTGCTGGAAAATACTAAATACATTTATGCCCTAAATCCTCAGGTACTTAGTGTTTGAAAAGAACTGATCCACTGATTTGGGGGGGTTTTGTAGTGCCAAAATGACGACAGGCAAATGCTTGGCTCTGCAACGAACCACTCTGGCCATACTCTGTAATTCTGGACATATGGAGGGGCAGTTTCTAGTTCTGGGAAGCAGACTCTGTCAAGGGAAGGGTGTCTGCTTTTCAGAATTTCATTATCTTTAAAAATAGAAATCTGTGGGTAGATTTCAGAAACTAAAGAATTTGAGCTGTTTCTTTCCAGAGGCTCAGGGGACACTTCTTAAGAGTGACTTGAGATTTTTGATTATCCGCTGTGCTTACTGTGTGGGAACGGGATAGATTAATCTGAATAGGCAATACAATTTACTTAAAATGAATATTACAGACAACTCCAGTTGTGCACTAAATACCACAGGGCTTGTATATATGTCACAGAAAGTTGTGTTAGAAATTGTAGAAGAGATGCCCAAAACTAACTGTGACAGTTTTGCCAGATATTATTTGGGATATGAAGAAAACATGATTCTTCCAGAGCAGCATGGCTAAGGTGAGAACTTGAATCTCTGAGCTTAAGCTAATGCCAGTGGCTCAGCAGAAGTTTAGTTTTCTGTAACTGGAAAAAAGATCCTACAGTGTTCTGACAGGAGAAACAGGTACCATCATGAAACGTAGACAGTCCACTAGACACAAAAGAAGACAATGCTGGATTTTTAATACTTCCTTTTGATTTGGCATGCAAAGCTGTAGCTAGAATTTGAAATATTTATTAGCTCCCATTTATTTTTAAATCATAGAGAAGATACTGTTTGACATGTTGCATAGCCGTGACCACTGAGAATTGTGCCCACCATAAGAGCACAGCCAGTTTCCAGTGTGTTCTTAGAACAGGTTGAGCTCTCACTATCTTGCTGGCTTACATGCTGCCGCTAAAGGTTGTCATTCCTGTAGAAATATAGTGTTATAAATATGCAAATACCTTCTTCAGAACAGGTAGTGATGAAATTAAACACGTCATGTTGAGTTGCTTGGCTTTTGGATCTTTTCCATTTCTTTTTCTTCTTCCAAACAGCATGGGAGGTGATTGTAAAGGTAAACAATCAAACTGAAGTGACAGGAGAAATCTCATTACAAATGAAATGAATCGATTGCTTTCATACATAGATGCAGATTTTCTCCTTTTCAACCATGCAATGAATGCTTTTCACTGTGCCATTAAAAAATGCAGTGAGCTGGAATAGCTTTTTTTTTTTTTACATAAACTATAGCAGTAAGAGCATGGATTCTCTTTAAAAGAAGCAGAAAAATGTGTAGCAGTGTTTCTTAAACACCTCTATTTCTTGACCTGGTTACCTTCCGGAGTTTCGTAGGAGACAGCACAGTCTTGGGGCTTGCACCATTTCTCTATACTCCCTGGATTTAGAGTATTTATATGAGCAATATTTTTTTTATTCAGACAAATTATGCATCAACGTGCAATAAACATGCACTAGGTATTATACATAACTTGGTCTTTGTGTTCTGTGGAACTTCAGAGCATCATATGTTGGAAAGAAAAATGGCAATGATTTCACGCAGATGGAAATGAAATGAGAAATTATATAGGTAAACCAAGAACATTTAGGGTCAGAGATAAAATAACCACAGTGGTGTACACATGTGTAAGTTTATGGTGGGAACATTCAAAGAAAGAGATGATGGAAATTTTGCAGTGAACTCAAAATTATGTTGAAAAAAGGCATGTGGAGGCTCCAAAATTCTGTAACAAAGAAGGATTGTGAGAGAAATCTTCAAAATGTTCAAGTGTTGTAGTTGAAAATTTTACAGGGTAAAATATTAGTGGTTTGTTCTTTTTTTTTAAGAACTTTTTAATTTAAAAATTACCTAAGTGAATGTGTTGGGAAGAGCTGAATAACCTAAGAACAATAAAATGGTTTTTGATTGCTTTTCATTTTGTTAAAAAGATGAAAAATGGATTTTTAACCTGATTATTTTTTCCTGAAAACTCATTGTTTATCACCTGCAAGACACTTCTTGCAAGACAGATGAACTATTTAAACTAAAGAGGTTTACATTGTATTTGCTGAAGTCGCCGACGCACCGAACATCTTTTTGAACCACTGTTTAATTACAGAAAATAGGATTTGGCAATTAATGTATAACCTGATAACAAGGCTATATATTAGATAAAAAGAAAGCTAAAACATCAATTGCCACAGTAGCACCTGAAGGAAAATATAAGTCATAGTGCCTAAGTTAAATCTCCTGAATACTGATGTATAATTTCCACTCAATTTAGAGTCTTACCTTTTACCTTGAGAAATCCTGTCAACAACAATTCCCATTTTGCACAGTTCCCGTTTATTAACCATTTATTTCATTGTTTAAACTTCCCCTTACTTACATCTTTTGTCCTGGTTATTTGGAGGATGCTGTTGTTAAACATTCCTCTTTCTTTCCTATAATGGGAAACTAGAGAACAAACCTGCACTGCAGCTTTGAAAAATCACATAAACAATTTGTCTATGACTCAATGTTTTGTCAGCTACTGAGTGAACTTTTAACTGCTTTCTTCTTCAAGTTTCAGTCGTTGTTTAAACTGGTTATTAAAGAAAGAAGGTTTCATCAGAGAAGAGTTAATTGCAGTGGAGCTATCTGCCTTTCATTAATCTGTGGGTTAAGTACTTTCCAAAAAGCTCCACTGCCTCTGGACAGTACAGGATTTCTTGCATTAGCCTTTTCTTTAAAAAATAGAGGTGTTTGTTAAGAACTTGTTGACAACTAAAAAGATATGAAGTCAGCACTCGGAGAACCTGCCTATATTCAGTGATTAACATCCTGGCTTTACTGTGGCTTTTAAAGCCATGTTATGCAAATACTTTGTAAAAGATTTTGAAAATATGGGAGAGTTGCAGTGCACGCTGGTCTGTTCCCACTAAATCTAAGTGCCCTAACTTCAGTCCTGCAACCTTTAAATATCTGTGTAGATATCTGACAGGATGAAGTCTATATATATAATGTGAATAGAGCCCAATAACTTTTCGGTTTGAAGCAAATATGTTTTTTCATTACGTTATGTCTACTGTGAGTGTAGTGTCCTAATAGCAGAGAGTTAATTCTCAGGTAGCATTCTCTTGGCTTCATTTGTTATTCAAGAGGATAATATAAATAATGCTCTGACAGCCCAAAAGGAAAAAAAGTTGCAAGTTTTGTCTATAGGACAAATCCTTATGCATTATATTTTTTCCCATTCCTGTTGCTTTACTGAAACATGAGAACAAAAGTGTCATCTTTGGTGTTCTGAGTTTCAAAAGCCTTTGAGTGTCACTGCCTGTTACAATCGTTTAAGCATATGCAGTATAGTTACACATGCAGCGTTTTCTTCCCAATGAGTCTGGCAGCGTTCTGAACAAAAATAAGAGATTACAATAAACATTAAAAAGTAAATAACAAGTAAAAATCACTTAGAGGTTTGTTACCCCAGGTTTTACACTGGTGTCAATCCACTCATGCTGGTGAAGTTGCTTGTTCTAGCTTACAGCTATGATAGTTAAGCCCAGTGTGTTGTAACGAGGTTTCAGGTCTTACAGTTGGAGATACAAATTTAGGAATTTTTGTAAAAAATCTATTTTACTTCTTTAAAACTGAACCTGTAGGTTTACTTCCAGCCACCTGGAAGTTTTGGTCTGGACTTTATGCAAAATCCCTGAAATGTTTGTTTCTTAGGAAGAATGTTTGGGTTTCATTGAAGTGCTCCTTTATCATCTTTAACTGTAAAGTCTTTAAGGGAAAGATAGAGCAATGTGTTGCTTCAGGTTTAGAAAACTGGCTTACATCCCGCAACACCAATAGCTATTTTTAAATCACTGATGCCCACCCATTTATTCTTTTTCTTTTAGGTTTTCATTTGCTGTGTGTAAAAGTGATGTTGACTTCGTGATTTTATCTCTACAGCCATGGTACAGTTCAGCTTACAGCCATTTACCCCACAAATGGGTTTACGACCAAGTGCAGTCTTAGGCCCTCAGCAAGAGGGCCTTCAAGATACGAGCAGAAGTTGCAGCAACACATTGCCTCTGCTGCAACACATATTTTTTTTTTCCCTTCATAAATCGCTCCAGCTTCCTGCCACTGACTGCTGTGAGGCTGTAAGGACTATAACAACCAACCAGCAACAAAGAAAACTGTGAGCAAAAGGAAACAAACAAAAAGCACAACACTCCGTATTTTGAAACTGAAATCTTTAAAGGATCATTTGCAAAAAGATGTTAGGACGCAAAAGGATGTTAACCTTTTGAAGTCTACTGTAATCTGCATTCTTGCAGTTTTTCTTTTAAGAGAGCATGTCAAAAGGCACCAAAGTCTTTCACTAAAGCTGGGTTTTACCTGAAAAAAATTCCAAAGAACATACTTTATCCTTATACAGAGAAAACGTATATCTAGTGGCACGCACAGATTAAAAGGAGACCACTGTTTCCCTCAGTGTGACTCATGCGCTAACAACCTTCAGTTGCTCAACCACCCTGGATTCTTTGGAAAATACCTGTATGTATCGCCTCTAATGTGTTGTAACCTCCTTTTTGCCCTGATAGGGGAGGGAGTTTGAGGTAGATATAGATCACAACCAATATTTCTTAGAATAGCTTTTATTCTTTAAGCTGTTTTTACTAGTAGCAGATAACTACTCTCACAGCACATTCACTTATCCAGACTCATATCAGAATTGCACTCTCGTGGTTACCTAATTAGAGCAACATTTAGGAAGCCAACTCCAACTATATACTCAGGAAGTAGAGGGTAATACTGGCAGTGGTAGTTGTTCAGAAAGTCTGTTAGAGGGTCTTTTAATTCATCAGACACGCATGTAATCCCATAGCTTTCATCTGCATATAGCAGTCATCTTGGATACAAGCTGAGCTATGGAACCCATTAATGGCAGCACTGTGTGCTGTTGCTCAGCAGTCTCTTGGTGTTTTCAGACTCTATGTTCTTGCAGGTTCACCAGCACGAATAGCTTCAGGGCTTACCAGTCCTTGGGAAGCTTTCACATGCCACCTTCTCAGCACATACTTTTCCTTTCTTTGTCCTTTTCCTTGCCTTTTCCTGAAATTATTTCTCCATCAAAACTTACAGATACCTATAGAATGATTTCATGCAAATTTACATGATGGGACATTCATGAAAAATGTTTGGATGCTCATCTTTACATTGCTTCTCCTAGGTGTCTCATAATGTCCACACATGCTGTCTGACCCCTCTTATGTTTCACCAGCTCCTCAGAGCTGTGCAAATCAGATTGTTCCAAGAAGGCTGTTCCTTCTCTTTCCTTCCAGAAGAATCCATGTTACCCAGTGTGAAACAACTAGGAAAAACAAGTCATCTTCTCTGCTTGTCAGCCACATTCTTTTAACTAAATTTGTATATTTTAATATTACAGTAAATTGAGGGCTTTTCAGTCATGTATCTTTCACACAAAAATAATGTGTTTATTCAGCAAGGATCTTTCTAGTTGGGGAGTCATAAACCTCTTCATTTTTTACCATATTCCTGCATATTTTGAGTTATTTTCCTCTTGCCACTCTACGCTCTATGGAAATATCATCTTTCCCCAGATCATTTGTTAACATCATGTTGCTGGCAGATGGGAACATCTTTTGTTTGCTAGTTTTTGCAGCTTCCATTGGTTACCTGTCTAGCTTGCTGGCTGAGGTGGGAACAAACTCAAAAATATGGGGCCATTGAGTCAAGACACAGATAATGGTTCCACTGGGACAGATTCTTTCCATTATGATATTCATATGGTCCTGTCTGCATACCTAATCAATGAGACGTCTTCTGAAAGCTCATCTGTGTTAACAGGCACCTCCTTAATATCACTGACGAGTAACTCTGGATTTGGAGCCTGGGTAGAAAGCTCAACTGCCTGTTATCCTTCAATTTATACAGTTTCAAATTGTCTGCAACACAGAAGCCCCTGGCTATTTCAGTTTGTGCTATGAAATTTTGGGAAAGTTCATTTGTTTCCTAGCGATACGAATTTTTCCTTCCAAAGGTGGTTTGTCATATTTATGCTGAAGATTTAAGATATTTCCTCTGACTCCTCTCTCTGAGTTTTAGAATCCATTTAAGTACATAGCCCATCTTGCTGCAGAGAAAACAGCCTTTTCCCTTGTCCCTCTTGGATGAAGAACAGGTCTCCTTTGTTTTAACTGGATAACTGAACCACTCTGACCTTGCTTAGAGAAGTCAGGCTTGAGGAATGCTTTTTAAAAGCTTTTTCTCTGTATGCATATGTGGAGAGAGAAAGTGGGCAGGGGGATGGTGGTGTGTGATATATAGCTGTAATTCATGGTGGAGCTTAAGTCATTATATATTAGTTTGGTTCCTTCTGATGTCATGTGCATTGTGACTGGGATGTCTGTCTTTTATCAACAACTTGCAGTTCCCATGCTTTTTAACTTTTCTATCACCAAAAGATGTATAACTGCTTCTAAAATTTCAAGATAATTTTGTAACTTATTTCCTACATGTTTCTACAGACTGGTAGGAAAGTCTGGGTAGATTACACCAGTTCCATTTTATGAGGGGTATAACTGATAGCATTACCCTCAAATTGTCACCAAATTATTCAACAGTGTTCCTTTCACTTTGGTATAAATCCTACTTTCTTCTCAAGATGTCCTTGAACAAACCTCCAGAGCATTCCATGTCCTAAATGTGAATGATGTGTCACCTTTTTTTCTGTTCTGATTTTCATGCAGCAGGTAAAGAAAAGTGTCAATACCAAACCACCCTTTATACCAGAGAAAGATATCAGTATCATTCTAGGTCCTCAAACGTCCCAGATTTCTGTTTCCTCTGCCACAATGAGATCCACCTTGCTTGAGTCTCCAAAGTTCTAGAAAAATCTCTTCTCTAGAAACGTGCTTATGCTGCCTGTCAGCTCTGACATGGACTTTCAGGGGCTAGGGCAGTGGGGCCTTCTCCAGTCAGGTTCCAGTTCTTCTCTGGATCTTCTGCCTGGTCACGGTGGGAGTATACAAACAGGACTTTGTTGTCCAATTAGAGAAGTCATTTATGTCTCTCAGTAAGCAACCTGTTCCTGCCCTCATGACAGCTGGAAATTTTTTAGTTGCCCTTTAGTAAAAAATGTCATTGGTGAATGACGACATCAAATTTTTCCCAGCAGGCTTTTACACGTTATTTATGAAAACAAGTATTACAATATTATACCTAGAGCCCAATTTATTGCAGATTGTTTTCATATAATTAAATACTTACCTGTACACAGTGTCCCCTCCTGAAAAGGGGCACAGGTTACATGGTAGCTGTTGTTACTCAGTATTGGAACTTGTTTCTGCTGGTGCAAAATCTGCCCTACCATCAGAGTCAAGAATTAGCCATCAGAAATACCTGGGTTGCAGAAGCACCGTATTTATCTCCTGAGCATCTCTTAGCCAGTCCCTGAGGCAACAGTAAAAAAATAGACCTTGGTGAAGATTGCTATGCTGGCGTTTTGCTCAGTGAATATTCCCCAGGAGAGAAAAATCCTAAACGAAACAAAGAGGAAAAAAACCTTTATGGCCTTTTCGTTTCTCAGAGACAAATTTTGACCTATAAATTTTGGGCTGTAAATATTAGAATCAGTCTGCCTCATTGATTCTATAACTTATTCACCTGTGATTTCTTAGAAAAAACGGTGAATACAAAAAAATTTGTTGAAGCTTGTGTGCATGTTAAAGGAAGCTGGACTGAAGCCTCTCATCTTGTTGATGTGACTTTTTTTATGAATTATTTGATATTATGTAACAAAGAGTTATGTTTCTGCATCCACGTGGAAAACTGGAACACAAGTTTTTATTTGAATTGGAAAGATGGCAGAAAAATTGAGATTACCATCTTCCTAACAGTAACCTATATTAATTACTGATGAAAAAGTTCATATGTTGATTGCTTGCAAAGGTAGGTTAAAACAATCAGGAAAGTGGCACACTGATTTAAATACTTAAAATGTTTGTAATTTAAATAATAATTGGAAACTGTTTGAATGATCTCCTTTGGCTCCTGAGGAAATCTGTAAGATCTCCTCTGATACTCTTCATATCCCAGAAGTACATTTCCTGTATTGCTGAAGCCAGTGGCAGTTTTGCTAATGACCAGTGAGAGGAATAAATCACTCTTTGTATATTGCTGAGTGAGCAAATGAAATTCAAATGTAATCTCCAAATATTTGTCTATTAATTTTTAAACTAAAGTCCCAGACTGAAGAGTGAGATGTTAGAATGCTTGCAGAGATTCAACCAGGTATATTACTTTAAGTACTTCCTACTACTTTGATTCATGGAGTGATATGATACTTCCGTGTAATTAGTCATGGCATTTTCAAAATTGAATGACCGAGAAGGCTGATAGTTAACAACATTACATTGTCCTCACAAAAGGATTATATCAGACCTCAAACAGATGCTGAAAAATTCCTGGTTTGTTATTGATATAACACAGTAGTGATATTAAAAGTCTTCATTGCCTGCCTCGCATCCAGTGTTGAAACAGATGTGCGCATTTCTTAGCTCTGACAGGGCATTTGTAAGACTTGTACTACTGTTTTTAAAAAGGTGGGACACATTCTTCTCTTTCTGCTAAATTAGACTTCTTCCAAGGGGCAAAATGTTGAGATAGTGGTTCAGGTTTATTCTTTCTCTTCGGAGTTAAAAGTGATGGAGAGCCATGAAACTTTAAAGGAGGCAAAGGAAATAAGTGTCAAAAGAGAGGAAAGCGGCAAGGGTAAGGATGGCCCTTAGGGATGAAAAATACGTATTATTTGAAGTAGTGAAAGATTACATGCTTTCTGATTTGCCAACTTGTAAATGTTTAGTAAATTTTTGACCTGAAAACAGTTTAAACTTTTTGTTTATTAAATATCATAATGTCACCGGTTGGCTGAGGCAAGCCAGTCGCGGGGACGTGCCCTCTCTTATCCCTAAACCCCTCTTTCCCTGCACGGGAGAGAAAGGGTTAAAAAGCAGAGATAGGAAAAGGAATAAAAATTTTGTGAGACCTCTGAACGTTTGGAAAACTGAAACAAAGTTTAATAACACCAGAACAAAATATATAATATGCAGGGAAAAACCAATGCAAAATCTGAGGGTTTATACGGGATGGAGGAGCGAGGGTTAAACGCGAGTGAGAGAGAGAGGGGACGGTACCGCACAGAGTCCAAAATGGCGCCGGCCACGTGGACGCTCTCGTGGAGTAAACAAAGGATCCGCGGCTGTTACGAACGCCGGGCTCCAACGTGCAAACCCCGAGCTATGCTGTTCCTACCAGTCTGGTTATGCAGTTTGTAGAAGAAAAGCAGAGAGAGTACTCGTTACAGCAGCAGGGAGAAGGCAGCCTCGGGGCGCGGTGTCTTAGCGGCAAAAAGGAGTCTGTCCCAGGCGGCGCGGGGGGGCTTCCCCGGCACACAGCTCCGCTCCACTCCGGCAGCACGGGGGAGCCGTAGCCGCAAGCAGGCAGGCGGGCAGGGTCCGAGCCGAGGAGAGACAGCCTGTAAGGTCCCCGGAGCCAAGCCACAAGTCTGGAAAAGCCTCTTCCCGGAGCGAAGCTGCAAGCCCATGGCGCCCCTCAGAGTGCAAAGCTGGAAGTGTCCCGGAGGTCCTGGAGAGCGAAAAAAACCAGAGAGCCGCGCTGTACGTGCCTCTTAAAGGAACAGGACGCTCGCGAGAAACTTTTACAACCAATGAAAGGTGCTAAACGTAACATGGAAGGGAATAGTCCAATTGGTCAGTTTAAAACAAAACCCGAACAGGAGAGAAACTGGTTTTTTTTTCCTCAAACTGCTACACATAAGGTTTTCTAAATACCCCAGCAAAGTAAGCAGAGCTGTGTACATGTGTATTGTACATTAGAAACAAGCTGCCAAGCAGTTCAGCTGCAATCCCCCTCTGGCTGTAATGCTGCCAATTTGACACCCAAAAGTGTGAGTTTGACATCCAGATCTGTGCCAAACTCATTTTGGTTCCAGGTCATTCAGATTTCGTTGGCACTGTTCACTTTCTGCCACTGTCTACGGGGGGACTCTGGTGCCTCACCTCGCCAAAAAGGTTTGTTTGTGAGGCCATGCAGCCAACGGGAGATCCCCTTCTCCCACACACAGCGTTTGCAAACCTGAACAGCATAGTCAGTGTGAATCCTGACACTAATATCAGTGCCCTTGGAGCAGGCAGTAAGATTTCTTTAAAGAAATAAGCCCAAGAAGAAAAAAAGAAGCACATTCATGTGAGAGAGAGGAAGATAAAAAAAGAGACAAGGAAATTTTAAGTAAAGGAACTCAATGGTTTACAGCAATTTGGGGCCTGCAGATCTTTTCATACTGATGTTTTTTCCCATCTATACTTTTTCAGAACAGAGATTTGTATTCCAAAGTATTTTATTTATCTACATGCAGCTTCATAAAGACCAAGGTTTGATCTTGCTGAGTTTTGGTTTACGATTATTGTTCTTGCTGTTTTATGTATAGATAAATACAAAAAGAACTGCTGTGAATTATTTGTAGCAATTATGTTAAATCCCAGTTTTCCGTGCATAATGTTATCTGTACTCTTGAGGATCATGATAAATACTTTTAATATACTTTAATGGGTTATTGTTACAAGGAATTTTGCATTGCAATAATAGAGCCAGCATTACAGTAAATTAAATTACAGTGCACACAATTAAATAGAATAATGAAAAAAATCAGACTTGGAGCAACTGCTCTTTGGAGTCCTCTGAAATCTAGTTCCATGATAAACATAACAGGAGAAGATGGTGAGTGGAATTTAGATAGCTAAGCTAGATATAATTTTGTTTGTAATATCTCCATCAGGGATTAATGTTCTCTCATTCAGAGGCATTGATTAGTCCCTGGATTATTTTTCTGATTGACTACTGATGTAATATAGCATTCCTCTTTCATTTATCTACCCAGCGTCAGTATAACTTTAGACATATAACTTCATCATGGTACAGTTGTTACACAATTTGCAATAATTTGAGACTTCTCAGTAACAGCTTTAAGAAAATTTGTAGAGATTTAACTCGAGTTTGTAGCCATATATTACCAAAAAACCCCCACATCTTCCTTTCATCTTCTGTAAAAAAGAGAAATACTAATTTTATGTATTGTCTGACAACAGCTCTTTTTCAAGAACACTTGAGCATGAGATACATTTCTCTTTTATCAAACATAGCTAAAGTAATGCATGTGTGCAGCTCTGGACAGTCATTATCTTGAATATGCCATGAAATCAAAAGTTATGATATTAATATTGCAAATAGCACTATTGATTTTTTTCCTATTTTTTCTTATTTCTGTTATTTTTATTGGAGATGAACATGAATTCAATCCAATATGGAGCTGGCACTTGGCATCAGGAGGCATATAAATTTGGCATTTAGTTCCCATCGCTGTGTGGCTTTGGCTTTATTTCTTAGAGTCTTAGTTTCCCCACAGTGAAGGATAACAGTTCTTGCCCATCTACTCTAGAGGTGTCTACAGAGAATTAATTCATTGATATATAAATCTTTCTATAAACACTGCATGTTATTGCACTAAATTCAAAGTTTTCTGAGTGCAATGAGTGAGCTGTTATCTCTGCAGAATACATCCCACCTGTGGTTGTGCTCAAGGCTTTCAGCTTCTATTCCTTTATTTTTTTTTTTTTTTTGTACTGTTACATTTTACCTATTTATTAAGTTGGATATTCCATTGGTTTAAATCAGATCAACTCCATTTATAATCCCCAAGAGAGTGAATTTTTGTTATTACAGAATTTGAAGAGGAGATGGCAGGGGTGGCCATTAGCAGTTAAAATATGCACACAAAGCCTTACCCTGATCCCCATCTTCTGTCATGTTTTGCCTTTCATGCTGTCCAACAAGTTTCTTTGAAACCAAGTCTTTAGAAGTAACTCTGGCACTTAACACCAGACCCTGATCTCATAAACTGTGTTTAGAAGGCATAAGGACATGGTTGGGAATTGTTTAGCTTATGGTTGTTCAAATGCTTTACTGGATTTTGGCCTTACAGGCAAGTCTGCCCCTCCTGTGCTTAGAAACCCTTGCTGGGAAAGTCAATGGGGGTGTGTTGTGTCTTTGTTCTTTGGTGTCCCAACAGATGAACGATTTCGGAGATAGCTGTAAACTTCGAAGAATTCACTTAAGCATCATTTTTTGAAGTGGGGGAAGAAAAATAATAAAAACTGCTCTGTTTTTCTGTCTAGCTACAGGTTCCACTTCGTCTCCTGTTTATATTAAAGAAGTCTGTTACCAAATGCTTTTTATCTGACATGAGAGGGGAAGAAAAAGGATGTTTCCTTTGTATTATGTTGCTAATCCTTCTCCAGAGGTCCATTTATAGGCTTAGGGAGATGTAGGGATTGGCCAGCAAGCCTTACTTCGTTAATTAAAAACATAATTAACTGTGCATATAACTCTCTTTAGTGTAACACTTGTATTATATTGAGTCTGTGGCTATTAAGAGACTTGATCTGTAGGTACATATCTAAGTACGAAAATAATGTTTCACGTTTCTTTAAATTGGTGTAGCAAATGTGTAGTCCTGAATAGTTTGACAATAGATTATTCTGTTTTACTGTTTCAAGGCCAAACTGTTGGTGTCAACAGCTGGAAACAGAATTAATATTTTAGTTTGTTCTTTCAAAGATTTATCTGCAATTGCTGAAACGTGCTCCACAGAAATTAATGTCTTGGAATCATCACACAAGAAAATATAGGAAGCTTTTTTTTTTTAACTGGTTTTAAGTAGGAGGCTGAATCATAGTAAATCCATGGTAAAAAAAGATGTAATGTTGAACCTCTGAATCAAAATCTTTTTTTTTGTCCCCCTGATGATCCAGACACCAGATAATTTCTAATGAGTCATATGAGTCTCCATCTTTTACAGTTCCTGTACTGGAAATACCTACTTTTAGTTTTGTCTGTTTTCTGCCATCTTCTCTTTCCTCTTTCTTATTACGTAAGCAGAGCAATATAATGAATCTGCACATTTGCTTAATTCTCCCGTGATGTGGGCAGCTATCACAGGGAATAAAGTGGTGTCTCACACTGCTAGCTAGATTATATACAGTCTTTGATTAATAGTGTAGGTGTATAATGTTTATAATGCTTATAATGAAATTTCTTACAAGGAGTTTTCCACTATTCCAGTTTTGATTGGTCTGCTTTTCCTGTACTACCATGCAAAAAGAAGGATAAATTCTCTCTTGTGAACTCTTTCTTCTGAACAACGCAGAATGTACATGGGGAGAAAGATTCCTCCTTTTGCTCTCTAGTGCAAGTTACTCGGTAGGTCCTCTGTATAGTGAATGTCAGCCACCTCAGTAAGACTGTTCCCTCTTTGGACATCTACATCTCCCAGATTATGGGATGAATTTCACTGTCTTCACTGACTGACAGAACTAGCTTAGCCTCCACACCTGACTTTTGAGGAACTATAAGTACATGAGATGGATACTGGTGATTCCTGATCCCACAGTCACTGAGGGAGTGAGACTGCTCAAAATTCCTGTTTTACTTTGAGGAAGCCAATTCTTTTCAAAGTTCTAGAAGTAAGAGAGGAAAGCATATGTCAAAACCATTCTCTTGAGAATCCACTTCAGGTCTTTAGGGCAGAACTAGTCATTCAGCTTTTATGTTTTCTTGTCTGAATGGGAATTTTATTAATTTCATACCCCCTGTATGTATTTCTTACATATTTCTTACATCCGTACAGCTTGAGAACATGAGCCTCCTCCTCTGTTTAACTCTGAATTCATAGAAAATATTTAATGGGTGTTTCAGTCCAAATAAGTGTATGATACAGAACTTGGAAACTGCCCCTTCACGCTAAAGGATACATAGCCTACTGTGAACTTTGGCCAAAATTAAAAAAAAAACCAAACACAGAACCAAACCAAAATCACAAACAAACAAACAAACCAAAAAACCCACAATGTGACTCAGAAAGGAAGTAGAAGAGCTCAAGGGCAACAGTCTGTTCTAAATTCATTAAACAGTTTCAACAGAATTGAAGAACATGTATTGAAATAGAACATTTACTGAACGTAATGAATATATAATGTCATATGATTAAGTACATAGTTCATTTTTTTTTCCTTAAGAGTACGAAACCGGCTACCCCAAATGCCAGCCTAGTTGTTCTTTGTAACTTGAATTGTTCTGTGAGTTACAGTGAAATTATTGAGAGTTTTTTAGCGATCAGCTGGTTGGGGCACTCATTATCCATAGATTATGTGCAAGATGAAGGATATTTCATGTACATTCAGAATATGTTATGCATGTAAGTGTCCAAGAATTTCAAAGTAGCTTTTTGAGATGTTGAAGAAAACTGCAGCTAACACAATCTTCTGCACAGGGAAGTAAAATGAAAATGTCTCATTAACACATGCTCCTATCCTTTTCAGATTTGATTTGGTAATGGAGCTAGAAACATTGGTGCTATTGGAAGCATACCCACGAAATTACCTACCATACCACATATATAGTGAGGAATCCATGTTGTCCCAGATAACATTTGTATGCAGTTGCTGTTGATGCTTTTGACTTTATGGTGGTCGGCATATTCACAGGAGTAACACTTGTAGTAATATTGCTGGCTTCTTATGTTGAAGTATTTAGGTGAAACATAACTATTGTATATTCTGCATCAAATTTAAAATAATGTAGATAATGAACTTAGAAATTATGGGGTTTTTAAATGAAGTTCACATAGGGTAAATGCTAACTTTTTTTTTTTCTTTGGGTTTTACCTTTTCTTTCTTGCTTAGTCTACCAGATATACAGTATGTATTATTATCTGTAGCCACCAAAATATATTTAAAATGTATCCTGGCAATCTATTCATGAAGGCGATTGTCTAGAACCATAAATAGATGCAAGTATTTTACATATGTAGATTAAGAATGCAACAATAAACTATTCTATATAAACTTACTTCATTTTTTTCATATGGGCTTCAGTGAGAATGGGCTTATGATAGATCATAGACCATGTTTTTGTTTTATGGACTTTTGTTTCCAAATTGATCTTCTTCATGTCTCAACTATAACATTTGCTGGTATTATATAGCAATAAGGGCAAATTTTCACATTTTGTGTTATACTATTTGTAGAATGTGATACAGCACTGAAATCTAGGAGTTGACATACTACCCTGAATTATTAACTAATCTAGTGTTATTTCCTGGTTCTGGAAATAGTGTTCAGTGTTTTAGAAAATTATGAGGGGAGAAATAGGAGCAAATAATATTCCTGGGTAATTGAAAAACCTAATATGATTGAGGACAGAACTCTTCTCTATCACACATAAGTTAACACCTTATACCATTAAATACAAGATCAAATGACCCTTCGTAATACATTAACTACCATAGAAGCGTAAGTTATGCTTTTCCATTCAGCATGCCTAGTAAAATTTTGCTAAGCTATTTGTGCAAAGATTTCTTATTGCATTATATCAAGAAATGTCATTAGGAAAAAAAAAAATCTGTTGTGTCTTTGGAAGAGATTGTATGTATAGGACTGAAAGTATGCAGGGGTATTGCAGGCAAGTATTCTAAGAAATTCCTGATACCAGAAAGAAAATATAAAAAAGACTATATTTAGATAAAAGTTGCAACAAAGCTGTGACATGTGATACCAGTTTTAACAGGTTTCCATATCTTGAGTTTGATTTATTTCTTTCATTTTCTGAAAGTTAAAGAAAAGAGTTTATAGACTTCAAGGAAGTCTCATTGCTTTAAGACTCAAATATTATGGGGCATGAAAAACTGGGACTTCTTCCATACACCATGATACATTTGTTATAGTTTGTTCCTTTATTTCTGTGAATGTTTCATGATGTGTGCTTTCATTTTAATTTTAAATATAGAAAAGTCATTCATTATGTTGAATAGGCCACAGTTGAGTGTCATTAAGAAGATGAATTTGCTTCTGGACTGATAGGAGTGTATCTGAGTGATTTGAAATGTTCGAAATTATCCCGTCAGCTTTTGGCATCTCAGGGGATAAAACTAAAATGCTGAGAATACGCAGAAAGTGATACTTTGATATTGTTTATTCTTTTCTACCTTCTTTAGATTTAGATGTCTTTGTTGTCTCAATTACTGTAGTCATTAGTTGGATCTTTGAGCTGCCTGTATTTATTTATGTGGTGGATTTTTTTTTTTTTTTAATGAAGGATTTTATTTCTGTTCTATTTATTACTCTAGTCTCAGTTCAGGGAGGTCATGTTATTAAATCTGGACAATTTCTAACCTTTTAGATGTTTATTCTTTCTATACTTGCATAGCCCTCAGTGTATGCCTAACCTGGAGACACTAAATTCTGCGAGAGTCAAAGGGCACGTGCCTTTGAAGTTGAGGAAGCTCAGGCATAAAAGCAGGGAAAACTTCACCTTGTTCCACATGTTGCTATTCATGTCACTACACGTGAACTCCTGCATTGTGCCATCCTCCAAGAGAGGCTGTGAGTCTCCACTGGCTATAGCCCAGGGGACATCAGTCTTCTCATTTAGCTAACTAAAGTCCATGCCCGAAATTGGGTGGCATGAATACTGCTCTGATGTACACAACATCAAAATTTCGTATGAATGAGCTCAAGCTGCTTCTTTGGCCTGCCAATGGTTATCACTGGTTATATGATATCACTGCAGGGTATAGTGAATATAGATGGATGAAAAATTGGACATGAGCCAGCAATGTATGCCCACAGCCCAGAATACCAATCATACCCTAAGCTGTATAACAAGTGTGACCAGCAGGTCAAGGGCGGTGATTCTGCCCCTCTGCTCTGCTCTGGTGAGACCTCATCTGCAGTACGGCATCCAGATTGGGAGTCCTCAGCTCAGGAAAGATGCGGACCTGTTAGAGTGGGTCCAGAGGAGGGCCACAAAAATGGTCAGAGAGCTGGAGTTCCTCTCCTGTGAACAAAGACTGAGTGAGTTGGGGGTTGTTCATCCTGGAGAAGGCTCCGGGGAGACTGTTTTGTGGCCTTTCAGTATATAAAAGGGGCTTACAAGAAAGATGGGAAAATGCTTTTTACCTGGTCCTGTAGTGACAGGACAAGAGACAACAGCTTTAAACTGAAGGAGTGTAGGTTTAAACTGGACATAAGGCATAAGGAAGAAACTTTTTACAATGAGGCTGGTGAGACCCGTATTGCCCAGAGAAGTTGTGGATGGCCCCTCCCTGGAAGTGTTCAAGGTCAGGTTGGATGGGGCTTTGAGCAACCTGATCTAGCTGAAGATGTCTCTGCTTATTGCAGCGAGTTTGGACTAGATGATCTTTGAAGCTCCTTTCCAACCCAAACCATTCCGTGATTCTGTAATACAAATGCAGACTTGATTTGAGCAGGCATAAAGACATCTGGGCTTGCAACATCTAGCTTGAATGTTTATGTCTATCCTAAACTGTAGTAAAAGCATAGTTTTCACCTTCTTAAGTTCCAAAGACTTCAAAGGTATATGCTGGAGCTTGAGTTTGAATTTGAGCCCATATTTAGATAAAGTCTCTATATGGTCATGTAGCTTGTTCAGTGACTTTGGATGAGGTTGAGTAGAAGAAAATCTCAAACCTCACTTATTTGTATTCTACTATTCGTGTGCAAATAGATGCTGATGTGGGAAATCTCTGTTGTCTCGTATTTGATGTCTGAAAAAAACCCAGTAATGTATTTTTCAGTTTCCACATGATTCTCACATAATTAGATTATTATGACTTCCAGAATATTTTCCCTCTCCTTTGTCCTGTTACATAGTTTTAAATGTATTCATGTGCTTCCTGGAGTCTCATTAAGAGTTTGGGTGGGACGAATTTTTGACAGGCTATAGTGTCATTAGTGGACAAAACTTCTTTATTGAGCCTGAGAAAGAAGTGTTTTTTTAATAAAATAAAATAGTAATTCTTTTTCTTACCTTAGTCAGACATTAAGATCAAAGGTACCAAGATGAGTAAGAATAATAGTTCCTAAATACTATTCTGCTGTTTATAGTTTTGTAAATTTTCATCTGAAAATAAAGAATAGGCTCTTACCGATTATGTTCATGTGTAAAAGAACATAATAAATCTCACATTATGGTTATTACGTAATTATATTTTATCTTATAACTTGTTTTAACTTTCAGTGTCTTACACAGCAAAATATGTTTTTATTGCCTCTCCATTCCTAATTACTTCACTGGCCTTTATTTTTCTGTCGTTCCAAAATCTTTTGAATATTAATATAATTTCGGAAGTGGTTAAAGCATTCTTTTTAGGCATTTTGTAAACATTTTTTGGCAGATTCTTGGTTCATGTGAACAGTCTTTAAATACTGCATTTCAATTTAGTTTTGACACAGCAGCTTTTGTAAAAATGACACCACCAAGTATTTTGTGCACCATAATATAAAGAGAATGCTGGAATACGAAGTAAAGTGACATTTTTCTTCATCTTCTGGATTGCCACTGTCCACACAAAACTTTGGCCATCTCATCTAAATCCATGCTGTGGGTGAGTACAGCTCCTAATTCAGATGCATAAATGTGGTGGCTACATGGAAACAAAGATTTAATGAGCAACATCACCGGGGTGCAATGATCTCTTCACCTGACTAACTAACTCCCTACTTAAGGCAAGCTGACTTGCTCTCTGGACAATGTTGAGTATTGATTTGCTTAAACATGGGTGTCTAGTGCCATTTAAAGTGACCTAGGGTATCTCACCTGCCCTGTGCTGTGAACTTGGACCTTAGCACACTCCTACTTCTCACCCTATATGTTTGTGAATTTTCACATACCCACTACTGTGACCTGGCATGCTCTGTGTTACTTGCTTTGTAGTGCCTGGGTCATTACCTGTCCTGTGTGCGATACGGCTTTTGGCTTATGGGTATGTTTGTGGACCAGGTATTTTTTCAAAATGGAGGGCATAAATGTAACCCCTGCGACTACTCCTAATTTCTTACGTTCTTCTGAATTTCTTCTGGCTAGATCTTACTTTTTGCCTGGCTCCTCTTTCCCAGGCATACTTTGTTCTATATGTTCTGAATCAGAAGCAATTTAGCTGGAACATAATGTGGAATTTCTTGTACCTCTGATACCTACTATGAATGCCATTTTCATCACATGTGGATGTTTGAACAGAGTTACTTTAATATCTGGTTCTGCAGTTTCTCAGCATTTTCAGTCCCCAGTTTTGCTGCTAGACTGAACTTCTGAGTCTCCTAAACATTTTGCCAGCTATTTGATAGTATTCATTTCATTTACACCCAATTTTCTACCATGTGCACAGCAGTTGTCTTACTTGCTGCGTCCTTTCTTGTGCTTGAAAGCTCTTTTCTCTTCTCTAATCACTGGGCTTTGTCAGCCTGGGGCTTTGAAAAGCAGGCATGGTGCCAAGTTCTCACCAGCTGTTGGTCTTGATTTCCAGAGTAAGATGGATTTCCAGGGTAAGTCCCATGCTGTGGATAACACCGCCAGCATTAGGAAGCACAGCTCAATATTTTTTCACATGTACACAGTATTCTCATTAGCAAACCCTGGCACTGGTAAGTGTGATGTCAGTTAAAGCAGTCACAGCAGTCATTGGGGATTGGCAGCAGCCGCTGCATCATTCTCCTGCTGTCTCTCCCTGGCCCAAAGGGCCTGTCTTCCAAAACATGTGTGAGAAGAGATGGCTCTGCATAGTTCACAGAGTTCGTACTGTCATTGGTAGTCGATGCGTATTAAACTGCCTTTTAAAGCATAATATTCCACATGGGAGTCCAGGTTTTTGTCCAAGAATTTAGTGCTTCAGAAAAGAAGTACAGAGTGGCACTAGCTTGCTTGGTGAACAAGGGGTAGCAAGTTTGACAGTTGCCTGCTGCCTCCTGGCCCATCTGAAGTGCCATACAAATCACACTGGGAAATTCTGGAAATCCTGGAAAGATGAAGGAGCAGATGATGGCTTGAAATCATGTAATTCAGTAGGTATGAGGCATTTTTTCACAAACCCAGAATACATAAATAAACATCAAAGCCTTGTCAGAACTGTTGTCTTCTGACCTGGGCCTGTCCCAGTAATGAGCTCTTTCATATTTTGAGTTTCAATTTCTTGATAGACAGAAAGCACACATTGATTCCTGGCCACAAACACTCATTCTAGAAACTTCCAAGTCATTATAAAATGCTTAATTCTTTTAAGTGCCTAAATGGAATAATGGGAAAGAGTTACTAAAGAACACCCAGCAGTGCTGTAGTCAGGAAAATCTTCATGACACCTGCTTGGAAGCATAGCTGATAAACCATTCTTGTGAACTAAACATTTTTTCTGCTTGCTTTAGTTTTGAACAATTGATATTCTACTGTATTTCCAGTCTGCATGATAGCAATGAAATCATTATATTTTTCCAGCAAGCCAAGCTGAGTAATCATCCTCACTGTTTTTTATCATTCCCTCTAAATGGAGGTGGGGAAGGAGATTTTTAATGCCTGTTAGAATATACTGACATATATTTCTGTCTGAGGAAAAGTTTCATGCCACAATATCCAGTATTTGTATTGGAAACAGTTTGACATGCCACATCTTTGCAATCACGGTGTAAGGCCGTAGGAAAGGCTTCAGCGTGCTCTTCTGACCCTCCTTTCCTGGCAGTTTGAAATGTGTTGTAATAAAAGGATAAATTCAGAGAAAGCTTTTCTCAAATTACAGGTGTGCTTAGGTCAGAACATCCCATTCTTTGTTTTCCCTCTGATCATCAATTTTCTCCTAATGCAAATCTGCCAAATCGACTTTAGCCCCATCATGTCCTTCCATCCCACAGATCACTCAAGAGGCTCCTGTCCATTGCACTGCTGCTCCTGATCTATCGTTTTTCCTTGCATTTTCTGTAACATTTTGCCCTAAGGTCTTCAAGTCAACTCTGGATTCGTTAAGAACAGAAAGAAAGTATTTGGTGTGAAAAATACAGGTTCACGAGCCTAGAAATTAGTATGATGGGAATACCCACGTGATGTAAAAAAAGGGGGTCTACCTTTTAAAAGTAACGGAACGTAACTTGAAAATAAATCAAGAAGAATTAATGACGGTGGGCCATGTTCAGTTAATTTCCAGAAAGCTGATGGCACTCCAGCAGTGTCAAGGGGAACTCGGAGTTTTGATGTCTCTCTGAGAGCACATGGATTTAGAGAACCAGGATACAAGGCAGAGTGCTGGGCAAAGGTAGGCTGAATATTTCTTTAAAGAGTGAAACAGAGGGTCAGGCACAGGGATGAGTTAATCAGTCTTTGGTATTCATCCCTTTTCTAGTAGCTTCTTTAGTATTTGAACAAACAAATTTTGCTAGAAAATTTTAGAATCATGTCCAGAAATACTCTTGTTTTGCCCAAAATGTTCATCCACTCAGGAAAGTGAAATAACATTGTGGTCAATAAACACTAGGGAAATTAAACTCAGTGGCTAATCTCATATCGAAGGCATTGACATCAAGAAGTCTCCTACTATGTACTTTGGGAGGAAAAAGCGAAGGTCAAAATCCAGTAAATTAAATACTCATTGCAGATTATTTACACAGCTCTACTTCATGCCCGTAAATTTGAGACCTTTCAAACCCAAAATGTTTGTCCATTGCTGGACTGTTGCTGCCATGTTAACATATTTGTGTGTGCAACTTAATGTGATCAATAAGGTCCAATTTTTCTTTTTTCTATTTTTTTTTTTAATTCAAACACGACTAGTAATATTTTCCTGTTTTTTCACAATGCTCCTAAAAAACTGAAAGGTGTTAAGCCCCATGGTGTCTAAAGGACGCTTTTCCTTTGTCCTGCCTGCTCTCAGTGAACCCAAGAAGGTAGTATTTGTGTTGAAAATTGTTTCATGTGGGATTTCATTAGTTATTGTTTGTGCAGTTTGGTATGTTGTTTCTTTTTTCCTTGCCCTTCTACTGGTCAGATATCTTTCAGGCAATTTAAGAAACCACTTAAGAAAGGTTAGCCATTTAAATAGAGCTTTTGTATCCTTTAAGTATTTAAATTGCTATGACATTCTCAGCAGTTAACATACCAGACTTCCCTAAGTGCTTAGAAGGTAACTGGGTGTTGAAGAAAAAGAGGAATATTAATGTCAAAACCTGTGATGTATAGATCCAGTCACTTCTCATAAGGAAGGGAAACTTGTCAACAAGAATTTAATGGCAATTTTCCTCTGCAAAATAGCATCATGAAATGCGGTCTCAGGTGGCAGAGCCCTGAGCCCATAAGCTCACCCAGCATGCTGTGACATGGAAATTTTTCCTGTTTGTGTTTGCACACAGTCCAGTTTTGTCAGCGTGGCATTCTATCCAACTTAGACTACACCCAGATTTACACCAGCCAAGTCTGTACTTCACCAGGTTGTCCCATGAAGTGTGTCATGGTTTAAACCCAGCTGGCAACTGAGCACCAGCCAGCCGCTCTGTCTCCTACCCCTAGGGGTAGGAGAGTGAATGGTAAAGCTGAGTGGGTTAAGATAAGGAGAGTTTACTGGAAACAACACAAAGAGAGCGGAAACACTAGTAAAGTGGGTGGTATACAACGCCCTGCTTACCACCTCTACAAGGAGCCACAGTGTCCAGCCCTGACCCCATGCCAAGATGTGACACACCACCCCACCACTGTTTGAAACCACTGCTGCCCAGCAGAGCTCGCCTTGTATATATACATATATATATATATATATATATATACTGGGCATGACATTTGTATGGTGTCGAATATCCCATTGGCTGGTTCCATCTGCCTGTAGAAATTAACCCTATCCTAGTCGAACCCAGGACAAATTGTTAGCAATTTACCTTATCATCATCTTGAAGTTCCTTGGACCAAGGAACTTGTTCTTACATGCACATATTCTCTGAGATGAGAGGTAAAAGGCACAATTTGGTTGCAAATGGATGAGAAGAAGAATGGAGGACAAAGGGCAGAAGTGGTTTATGAAGTATTTTTAAAGTCCACAGAGGATCGATGCTATAGTGGATAATACTGTGTCATACTGGTGCTTATTTTTCTAACTGCTCCTTCCAGTTTTTCTCCCCAAAGGACTCTACAGCTTAATGCAGGAGTAAAGATAACACACAGGGTTGTCTGGGTGGGCAGTTGTCCATCCCCTGCAGCTGCCTCCTCAGAGCAGGCAGTGCCTTCGCTGCCAGACCTCCAGCTGGAGCTGGCAGGCTCTGTGGGCTGTGCTGGCATCTGAGCAAAACTGAGCTCCCTATGGGTTCAGAAGGTGAGAGTCTGAAAGTTATAATTTAGCACGACTAATTGTTACAGGATCAATAACAGACCTATTTAGGATTACTCCATTAATTTTCAGTGCAGAGGTTTGGTTGTATTCAGCAGTTCTATGACCTGGTATTACCTTTCAAATAAGCTGTCAGTGTTAACCTTTCCTCCTAATAACCTCTGGAAAAAAAGGGTCCCTTAGCCAGGCCATACCCAGTACTACTCAGGTTCTGCAGTGCTATGAGAAACCTGCATATTTTCATTGGCAAATGCAGATTTTCCTAAACAAATGTTTTTGCTGTTAAAATATTTTGTAGGATACACTTTTTAAAAGAAGCAAGCATGCATTATCTTCATGCGTGTAACCTAAAGAATAGTTGTAGTCTGTTGGAAAGCACTTAGTATTGTAGCCCCTCTTCAATGCTTCACTATATGAAAAATAACTGATGAAAAAAGCGCTCAGTTATTCCTTGTTACTCTGTATTTCTGGCGCTTTCCTGGTCTGCTGTTGGCCACTCTTCCTGCTGGCTTTCACTCTGCAAACTGTTCTCAGACCATCCCCAACCAAACCTGAAAGCTCTTCTGAAATGGAGATGGGTCCTTATTGGAGGCAGTCTCACCTAGAGAGTGCTTCGATTCATTTTGTATTATTTAAAGATTAAATGTGTAAGCATTATATGCTACACAATGTATTTCAGACAGTGTGCGCTATTAACGAGTACCTGTACTTCACTTCTCCATGTACAAGCAGGAAATTTTCCTGTTACCTTTCAACAGAAAACAGACTGTGCAGCAGCAATTTTATTTCCCCCAAGGATGATAGCCTGTCATCGCTATTAATCTTCTACAGATTATCATCACCTGCACAGTTTGTTCCAGTGTGATGAATTTTTATACCAAATATAGAAAACTAGTGATATTTGAGAGAAAGTAATCCCCCTGACAGAAGGCTGTGGGCAGAAGGACAAAAGTGGACAGGGTTAAATGTGAGTCCTATGGCCTGTTTTGGTTTTCTTCTCTAGTTTGGTTTCTGAGGAATTTCTGAATCTCAGTAACAAAGTAGCTAGAAATCTTTGCCTGTTTGTTTCTTCTTCTTGGAGATGATTTGATACACCTTGTAAAATGCAAATCATCCTATGAACTTCAAAGGAATGTTTGCCCGTTTAAAGTTGTACACATTCATTAGAGTCCACATTAATGAGGCCATTTGTAGGGCAGCACCCAAAACATTTAATCCAAATGAGAGCTCTGATCATCATTAGAATAGAAAAGGATAAATATTGAGTGTTCCCATCCATGTTTCTATTTTTCTTTCACAGTTCTTTTAAAATTACTTTAAGAGGAAAAAGGTCTTGATTGGTTTTGTTGCTCGGGTTGTATTGTTGTTATATGCTGGAGGTCTGCAGTGATGCATAGCAATGTACTGCATTGTAACTTACAGCAGTGTGTACCACAGCCCTGAGGTCCTACTGTTTGTTCAAGCCATACTGTGAGATCACAGAATCACAGAATCATCTGGTTGGAAGAGACCTTTAAGATCATCAAGTCCAACGTTTCACCCTGCACTGCCAGGGTCCCTAAACCATGTCCGTCAGCATCACATCCACACGGCTTTTAAACACTTCCAGGGATGGGGACTCCACCACCTCCCTGGGCAGCCTGTTCCAATGCTTAATGACCCTCTGTGTAAAGAAATTTTTCCTGATATCCAACCTAAATTTCCCCTGATAAAACTTAAGGCCATTTCCTCTCGTCCTGTCATTTGTAACATGGGAGAAAAGACCAACCCCCACCTCCCTACAACCTCCTTTCAGGGAGTTGTAGAGAGTGATAAGGTCTCCCCTGAGCCTCCTCTTCTCCAGGCTAAACAACCCGAGTTCCCTCAGCCGCTCCTCATAAGACAAGTTCTCTAAACCCTTCACTAGTTTCGTTGCCCTTCTCTGAACCCACTCCAGCACCTCAACGTCCTTAAATGCTGACTTAACACCATTTACACAATGTTAATGTGGGTTATGAAGTAAATTGTCTTTGCATTTATGTTAGTACTGCTTCTAACTGAAAACAATGTTAATTTTCAAAATCGAGAGCAGGTATTAATGCTTCTTTTCCCCCTAAGTTTTTTACTATTAAATGTAATTAACACCCACATTAAGTATTCTAGTTCAAAATGTTCTTCTGCTTTATTTTTTTTTTTTCTCCTGGTGTTCTGTCTGTCCGTACTAAAAATGTGGTTTTGTTAGGATGATTTTTGCTGAGGTTTCAGTGATGCGCCCTACAGAATTGTTTTTCTTTGCTGGAATTAAACTCAATACCTGTATTCCAAGGGAGTGCAGGAATATTTCTGAAAAGTGTAATTCCCTATAAAAATGCAATATTGTCTTGGATATTTTGCAGTTTACTGGTTTACTAGCAAGTTGCAGAATTATTGCTTCTCTGCTACAAGTTGAAAGAACCCTTTGATAAAAACAGTGAAATATAATTGGCCAATTACATCTCCTTGCAGTACTGCAGATTTGAAGACTTTGGATCCAAATTATTTCTTTCAAAGAAGTACAGTTTTTTGTACTAGTTTCTGCCAGTGTTACAGAAGCAGGTAGAGAGAACAGCGGAGTATTCCTAAAGAAGAAAACCTTAAAATGTCAATTGCAAGGAAATGTTTAGCTCTGATATTAATTAAACACTTAAAATTTTCTTCGTAAATAGGCAGATCCAAAATTACCCTCCATAACCCTCATTTTCCTTCCACACCATTTAGTATTATCCCTTTGGGATTAGAAAGCTGATGAAAATCTGTGAGGAAAAACAGTATTAGCAAACTCATCAGCTCATACATTCTTGACTGGGAGATGGAGAGCTGATCCAGTGCTGGAGCAGGTGGCTCAACAGGGTCCCCTTGGCTGGGAGGGAGCCATTCCCCTGTATGACTCAGCTGAGTTGAAACCAGAGGTGTCATTGTTTGCTGTTGCTGAAGGGTAGCATCAAAGCAATTTCCTTCTTGGGATAGAAAACAGGGAAGGAAATTGGCTCTCGGAAGTACTCTGAGACAGAGTACTTCTTGGGGCTCTTCCTATTACTGAAGCAGCTTATCATGAGTGCTGTGTTCTGGTTGACTAAATCCATCACCTTTCGCTAAATGGCAAGTGCAGGACCACAAAAGCACCTCATGTCACAGCTGAGCTTAGAGTATGCATGCTCTTAGGTCTTTGGCCTACACTCTAGGTCTGGAAAATGGTGGATTTCTTAAAAAAACCAACAAAACACACCCCTACAAAACTTTTTTAGTGCATTCACCTCTGTAATAATCGAAATGAAATCAAGCAAGCAAGATCGTAGCAATATTTTTCACACAAAATTAATTAGAATACGTAAGGAAATAAGGAAGGTAGAACACATCCATGTATAAATGTAATGGCATTTATTTTTTACATGTAATACAAAATACTATTATGAATAGAAGGTATTTCACCATCAGCTGAGGAAACAAACTATATGTGGACTTACTGTGAGTACAGAATTACTTTGATAGTTATACATGATTAAATAGGCAAAATTAAAATAGGAGAAAGTGTACACTGCTCAAATTCAGCATTTTAAAATTCCTGCCATATTTTTCTGATCTTTTCAGAGAAATCAGAATGAAACTTAGAGGCACTTGAAACTTTTGGTTCCTGCCAATTTTGACTACTGGCAACCAGTGCTTGTTTTCTCAGCCTGTTGTTTGGAGAAAGATTAACCTAAACAAGTAGCAAAATTAAATGTTGGATTATTTCTTTTTTAACACTAACATAGAATTGATTTTGAGACTGAGTTTTCACCCTATAAGGACTCTAGTTGTCTGACTCATTCCTTACAAAGCTGAGCTAAGATGAAGTGCATGCTATAAATTGTATATATATGTAATACGTAACTCCTCTAAAAGAACAAAGTAGTATTATGCAAACCGTATTCTGTTTTTCATTGTCTTTATTTTCTCAGTGTGGGTATCGTTATATATGTAAAAATACAATGAAAATGTAAAGCGTGTCATGTAACTCATATCCTATATAACGCCTTAAGATTGTGATGTCCTGATATAATACACTTGAAAATCAGGTTATTGTCCGTTCTTTCATTTCATGTTGGAAATGGAGAAGTGTATCAAACATAGGTCTAATAATAAACTTACCAATACTCCATTTGCAACAGAAGCAAACAGTCTGGTTATAGTTAGCCGTCATACTGTAAATCCTTCTTCCTTTAGCATTCCTAAGGGACTTTTGTTGGTCTAAATGGTTATGAAGGACAATGACCTCAAATTAGTTCGCAGGCTACAGAAGTGGGCTCATAGTTGCTTAACTAATTTTTATTTCATACATACTGGCACGCTACATGAAATAGGAGTACTGTAGTTCATCTTGATAATATAGTAATTACTGTAGTATTCTAATTGAAAGATTAATTCTTTAATGCCAGAAAGCTGTCAGATTTGCCTGACTAGCAACACAGAAAAGCATGATGGACATTTGAAAATTTCAGTAGCAAAATAATTGGTGCAAATTCACAATCAGCAAAGCCCTAATTAGTGTGTACCTAATCTGTTGGAATGCCTATTGTGTCCACTTTATGTTCAGTGCATAGGCTTTACAGATTCATAGGGAGTCAGGTGTGAAAAGCTGTACAGTGCATGCACAGTGGTTTTGTCATCGGGGTATGCTTTAAATCACAGCACACCTCTGGTCAGTGATAGGGGTAAACAGGGAATCACTGTGCTCTCGCACAGGATGGGGACTGCTGCTCAGGCATATACTGCCTGTGAGCTGAACAACATCAGTCCCTTAAGGTGAAGTCAGTTTTATTCTGGATATTCCATGAGGTTGATCTGTACAGGCTCTCAAACAGCAGGCATCGTGTTTGGCATCCCTGGGAAGCTGGTCCAATAAAACTCCTGGGCAGGAGGAATTCAGTTACAGGAGGAGGAGAGGGCGACCAAGGAAACGCAGGCACTCAGTGATCCTGTAATGAGCACAGTGCAAATTAATTACTTAGTTGTATCTCTGTGTGCATGTTAGGTATGCTTTGGTGAAGTACTTAGAGAGAATTTGATTCTAATACTAACATTACTTTTGAAAATTATATGCATCAGTGATAAGGTCCCACTAGAGTTTTTAATTCTCCATTTTATTTACTCCATTGTATGTGTCTTAATATTATTGCTGCAATATCGTCCATTTTGCTCTTTTCTTCAACCTGATGGAAAATTGCACAGTAAAAAGGAATTTAGTAATATATATTTCTTGGTTTTTGGAAAAAATACAAATAGAGGAAGAAAATAAAATTACAAATATTTTGTAAAAATTGAAAACAAATCAGTATATTGAGCCTTTATTTTTCTCCTAACATTTATATTCAAGCAGTTAACATGTCAGTAACAATAATCCAGTTACTTACCAACACTCTGGCAATGCACTGCTTCTACGAAAAAGGATGTCAGCAGCTATCTCATTCATTAGCCTGAAGCTCCAAATAGCCTCTGACTGTACTGGTAGGCAACAGGAAATCAGTGAAACTTTAGCAAATGTTTAATGCTGAAGTGCTAACGCAAAGAAGGATGAATTTAAGACTGAGCATAACAACTCTGTGTCAGAATATCACAGTCCCCTGCTCTAGAAGGGGCCTTGCTGCTCCTGCTCTGTCTGTAATCGTATTACTTGGTCATTTTAATGACCCGATTAAACTCCTTGTAAGAGTTTTGCTCCCATTATTGGCATCTGAAGGCTGTCTCCAGAAAAAAGTAGTCTCTGGTAGTTAGAAATGTCATCTTTAAATTTTATTTTCCTTCTATGTCTTGGCTTTGGCTAAGCAAAAAGATCAAGCTATTTTAATTTCCCCTCCTAAAATTGAGTCCCAATACTTCTGAACATCCTAGTCATTTGCCTTTGTACCTGTTCCAGCTTGAATCCTAAGCTCATCCATGCTGCATTGGTTGCAGTAGCTGTTTTCAAGGGATGATTTTTGTTCAATATGTCTTGCTTGGCAACAAACAAAATTCACTATGAAGAGTCCGACGAACAACTCATTTAATTTATTGTTTGGTTTAGAAACATAAAGCTAGATTATACCAACATTCACACACACAACATTTTCCAAGGATATAAGGAAAAAGCTAACTGTATGTGCCAGAAAAATTACAAAAGAGAATCTAAATAAAAGTGTTTATTTTTCAATGCAGTATAATATACATGGAGCACAGTAATAGATACTTAGAAATTCAGAAGAAAAAAGAAAATATTAGATTTAATAATGTATAATATTGGTGGGAGTTCCAGTATTTCTAAGCTATAAATGTATTAATTTAATAAATATAGAAAAATAGTATGTATCTTTTCCAGACATTAGTATTGACGTTTATATTTTCTGAGGCCACTTACAGTTTTGCTGTTGCATTTAGTTCATTTTGTAGATATGCTTCCAGAGATACAATGCCCACAAAGAGGAAAAGAGGAATTCATGTGAGAAAAGAAGTGTACTCATCTTATCTACGTAAGCCAAGTAGAGCATTGTGTAAATCCTTTTAGTCCTGCGATAGTGCATGCACATACTTTCAGGGACATACATTAAGCACGGTGATCCCGAGCCCTGTGGCCGCTGTGTTGGTGAATATTGCAGAGGGTGTAGCACATTTTAGTTCTGGCCTTTGTGATTTCTCTGTGTTGCCTCTGTATTTAGATCTTTTTGGTTTACAAATCTTTTGTCATTTCGTTAAACCTTAGCATGAGTTGCATATTCAAAATTAAAGCAATTCAAGCTGTGGTAGAACCTGAAGTGTAACTCTTTTATCATTCATTATCTTAAATGTTTTCACTCATTCATATCCAGTTCACAGCCATGGAGTAGCCATTGCCAATTGCCTGGATGGTTCTAAGGAAGCCACCTTCCTCTCGCTTCTTAATCTCACTCTTTTCTCCCAGACGGGCTAAATTGGTAGTGACAGAACTCCATTTTCAGAGTCTATGCTTTAAGGAACGTATAATTTTATTTTTTTAAAGTAGTCATCCAGTGACAGCAGGGTGTTTGGGTGTCCTTAATTCAGGAGCCTGAGTTTTATATATAGAAGGCAGGACAGGCCTCCAAAGGAAAATGAAGGTAAAATAATCTGCTCTCTATTTTCCTGATCTCAGTATAGGAATGGATGGGTCGTGGTACTGTGCCTAAAGAGAGGCAGAAGGTGACAGTGCGCACACTGAAACATCTGAGGTCCTATCACTTGTGAGGTTTCACAACTGATACTTCTATCCAGTTCAGATTTAGACGCGATGCCATCTTTGGAGGAGTAAGTAACCCCCTGAGTGAAAAGAGTAGTGGCCTTTGGGAAGTATGGATGTGATCTGACTTTGGTGGACAAACTCACAGTTACGCATTTTCAGAAGAGTCAGGTACCCATGAACTGGAAGACAGGACGAGCTTGTGCAGCTTTGCAAAGTAAGGGGGAAAAGGACTTTTACTGTCATGAGAGAAAGAAAATAAGAGACAGAAAATAAGAGAGAGCAAGACTGATTGTGGAATTTTTTCTTTTAAAGCAGCATGCCAGCTCTCTTCAAATAGTGGAAATGAACTCTGAATGGAAAACATCAGCACCATGCTGAGCATGAGGTAATGAGTCTGCCTCCCAACAGACAGTATTAGCTTGGGGTCTTTGCTGTGCTTATTGCAGCTATGCAGCTCCTGGCTTTCACCTGTTGCACATGTGTTCCTCTCAGACTGTGGGCAGGGCACACTATTTCTACATGTTCTCCTCGGCCAAGTAAGAAGGTGACTCCTGTGGCTATGAGTTGTGCCTCCTGGTCACTCTGAAAAGAATTTTCTGATTATTCCTGGTGATTTCAGGTGCCTTCAGAAGCCAGCTGGTGCAGCCTGAACTGTTCTTTGAGACCTTGGGCATTCAGCTTAGCTCATCCTTGCCTTTCATTTTCATAGTGTCCTTGCCTTTCATTTTCAAGTAATGACAACGTTAATGACACCAGACCGTAAAACATGATTTTTCAGATGAAAAGTACAAAGGCAAATGTATGTGTATAGCTGTCAAACACAGTTACAGATTTATGAAGATCCATGGCATTATATTCATTATGTTAGACTACAAAGGGCAGGAGAACTTATTCAAATAGAAAATCATCCTTAAAAGCCTTCTAAACTTTTTAAAGTCATGATTTTGCAGTGAGACTGGAACTCTTTATCAATATACCATGGCTATTTCTTAAACTTATCTTTTACTGTCTAGCCTTGCAGCAACAGCAATGAGAATTCTCCTAGTACTTTTAGACCTTGTTACTGGTGCTCCTTGGTTACATAATACTAGGCCTGCCTCTCTGCTTCTTTTAGAGGCAGAAGTAAGTAGCATTTCTCCAGTTTGTTCACAAGTAATCTGTGCTACACCCCTTTTACCTGAACATGATAGGAAAGAGCAAACAGGCAGTTTTCTTGTTCAGAAACTCAAGCTTTCCTTTAAAGATCATAACTCCAAACAGAACCTTTTTTTTTTTTTTGCTTCCTCCTATGGAGATTTTCACATGACTACTTTGTCTTTTGCCTCTGTTTTTCTTTTGCTGGATGGTGAACAGACCTCTGGCTGCAGCCAGATGGATACTGGGTCCTGCATTCTCTGCTTGTTTGCAGGAAAAAAACCCCACACTGGATTGGTTCATTTTCCATTCAGGAGTCTTGTATATCTGCTGGTTTTAGTCTGTCTTTAGTCAGGGTGGTAATTACAAGTTTGCTCATGTAGCCCAAATGAGTGATGTCAAGCATGCCCACCAGATCTAAGAGCCATCGGTGAAAGATATGGGCACTAGCAAGCATGAGCTGCATCCAGTGCAGTCTATGTTGAACAAACTCTTGTAGCTATTCTACCAATTTTTGTTGGCACATGTGGGTCTGTCAGTGTTTGTCTCCAGCTAGCTCACCAAGGCTGCCACAGAGGCTTTGCCATTTTGCCTCTGTGGACACAGGGCTGCCTGCATGATAACAGCCAACTGTCACCAAAACAGTGTTGCACAACCTGGTGGCTGTGCCTGATCAATGTCTTGCAGTTTTCAATTTGTCAGAAACTGGAGCAGAACAGAGTTAATTCTCATGGCAAGCAACAGTGAAGTAACTGCAGTTACCTCCTCAAAAGACAAAAAAAAAAAAAAATAGGGGAGAAAATCTGGTGCTGTCCTCTAAAACCGTTATCCATTACACAGAGCACAGTCATACCCCTTGGCCAATCCCCTACTAGCAGAAAATCAGCAATGAAGAGCTTACAGGCCTTCAGGTAGCCTATAGAAACCTACAAAACAATGGTACAATGTATCAAAAAAGAGGAACATATTATTTTCTTCCTTCTTTATTGCATACTGTTTTATGTACCCTTTCCTTTTAGCTCTCTATTTTTCTTCTGAAAATAAAAGCTGAATTTCCGTGATCAGGGAACAGAGGGATTCTATTTCCAAGTTACCTGTTTCTTTACAAACATGCTTGGGAAGCAGCTAAAAAGGTTCCCCAAAGCGTATGTTTGCAAATATGTTTGACACATCTGGGTAGGAGGAAATGAATGGAAATAAGAGAAATTAAATCCAAAGCAGTCTACTGTAAATAGGGAAGAAAAAAACCACTCTATTTAGATGAACATTGTAATGAATTATACTGGAAATGCTAAAGGGGACTACTGTGCTTAAACCATTTGTCAACCGTAATGTTGACAAAAAACTGTTGCAGACTTAGAGAATGCAGGTTTTCAAATCCAAAACTAGAATATTTTGATTTTTCAGTGCAAAAGACAAAGTCTGAATTAAGACACTTGCATGCTGTGCTTAGATTCAAAAAATGATAGAGACAGTGGGTGGCTGGCTGAAAAGATATGTCATGGATTGATTATAAAACTAGTCAGCAGTCACAGACCTCATGTGCAGGCAAATGTGATGATTTATTTCATCTTGGACATTGTTTCTGCACTGTCCCTTTGTACTCTAGCCTTAAAAGATGCTCAAAACCATGCTTTTAGTTTTTTTAACAGTGTTCGTGTTTTACAATAGTCTATTTTGTGTATTAGAGGGGACGTTATAAGACAAAGGAAAATCCTTCAGATTTAAAATTAATGCAGAGCACTTTGTAGCAACACATCCACCTAAATAAAGTCCTCAAAGATAAAACTTAAAGCTAAACCAACCCATCACATCAATATGTACTCCAAAGGCTTCCTTTGGCTCTGCAGAATCTCAGGGAGCCCTAGCTGTTGAGCTTGTGTCAGACTGGCTGGATCTGGCAGGCAGCCTGTCTGCTTTGCCCCTTCACCCTGCTGACAGTATTTCCAACTCAGATTCATTTATTTTTAATTATTTTTCTTTTTTTTTTTCCCCCAGAAACGTTATGCAATATCATGCAGGATGTTGTGTAACAATAGCAATAACAATAGCTGGCTCCATGTTAATTTCATACAATATATACTCTATATATACTCTAGTCATAGTTTCTTAACATAAATCTTTCCGTGCTATTGTTACCAATATGGCTTCATAAGGTAAGCAAGAAGAAAGCACCGTAGACCTCCCCAGAGTCACAAGTATTTCAATCACATGTGCTGACTCAGGTAAAAGGACTCTGAACATTGCAGGTAAACCCACTGCATTCCTGCATTCCTGTCGATACCTGCGTAATCGGAAAAAACAGCTGCTTCTGTTTTCTGTGCAAAGGAAATTTGGGGGACCTCAATTTATTAAGGTCTTTTTCCTACTCATTGTGCAGAGTCCCATACCATCCTATGTGATAGAAGGCCCTAGCAACACTTAGTCAAATATATTCTCACTGTAGGGATGGAAGAAAAGCAATGCCTAAGCACAGAACTAAGCACAAACCCAACAGCTTTGGGGCGTTAATTAAGCTGACAGACTGAAGCTGTCATTTAGATAGTCCAGGATCATTCCTGCATTTTATGCAGATGGTTGGTTACGTTTATTTTCCATATTATCCACCTGAAAGTGGCATTTAATTTCTCTTCCTGCACAGCAGGCTGCTGCGGTTGCTGATCTACATTTCCAGAGACACAGAAGAATCAGATCTCCTGTCTCTATGGCAAACATGATGGTTTGTCTCATTTGTCACCCTCCATGTGTCTGAGGAGACAGTGGCAGAAAGATTGAAAACAGCGTGAGAGGGTATTAGGGGAGTTGTGGGCAGTGGACTCCCAGGTACCCTGTACCCTGGGGGCAGATGCTCCATCGCCCCTTGTGCCTTTCTCACTGGGTGCTTACCAGCCTTGTTGCGTGTGTGGCATGATCTGTGGGGACAGGCAAAGGCAGGCAAGACTGACAGTCAGGCACTGGTGAACACAGTCTGCCAAAACAGCAGCAGCCAGAAACGGTTGACGAGAGGACTTACTTGCCACTGAACGTTTCTAGCATAGAAACACCCTCTGGCAGAATGGGATTCAGAAAGCTACTTGGAAATAGGTTGCTATTAGCAATGAATACCTGTAGAATACATGTAAATAAAAATTAGTACATCTGAATACAATATAACTTCTTTTTATACCGATGCAGTTCTGAGTATGTCTGGTATTCTCTTGAAATGATTTCTGCCTTATTTATATGATCTTATTAGTCCTCACTGTAAGTCATGCTTATCCTCAGCACGCTTCTGTGTGTCCTGCTTTAGGAGAGGGTTAGCTAAATTACAGATGTCTTCAGAGATATCCAGAACACCTATCTTGTCACCTAAAATGGGAGTTAGGGAAAATTAAGGCATCTAGGTGCAAGGAAAGGATCCAGAAACCCTGCTTTCCAAAACTGCTTAATATTGGAACCCTGTAAAGCTCACAAATTGTCTCCAAGTTCAGCCTACGTGTCACTCTGGAACTAGGCACAGCTACAGGTAGGGAGGCGTAATCTGGCAAGTGAGGGGACTCCACCAAGATCTAGAGATCAATCAGATCCCCAGAAGAGCCTAACCTCACTGAAGTGTTCTGAGCACAGCTCTGAATTCAGCATCAAGCACAGCCACATCCAGTCAAAAACACGGCCCATGGGAGCCCACTTTATGTATAATAACAGAAGAGTTGTTTCGCATATGGCAAACCTATGCTCAGTTGCCTTTTACAACAGAAAAGGGTCATAGCTCTATTTGCCATGTCCTTAACTGCAACCATTACATAATTGGGGAGGAAAAAGGCTGATATTTCCTGCTCCCTCCAGTTAGCTTGGGAGATTCAGCAGTGCAGAGTGCAAGAGCCATGGGCAAGAAAAGGAGCAGGCAAGAAGGTGTGTCATTGGTTCAGGCACTCATACAGGAGTATTGAAGGAGTTGTATTGCAGTCCCTGTCTCATTAATTCGGTACTTTTTTATGTTTTTTTGGTTTGGTTTGGTTTTTTAAGCCAGTAATTTTCCCATACAGTGGTGCCTAGTCTTCACAGCTTGGTATGGTAGGCTGTGCAGTGGCCCTTCTGCTCTCATACCACTGCACACACTGTGTGGCGATACAGCTCCTTAGAACAAACATGGTTGGTTCCAGGATTCCCTGAAGGGCTAGGTTTCCTGTGCCTGCATAGAAAAAACATTGTCTGTCCACTAATTATTCGTGTCTCAAGAGTTTCCAGTGAGGAGGAGACTAGAAGGGGCTTGCTTCTACCCAGGTAAGTTAGGAATTTTTAAGGCGACTCAAACAAGGAGTGGGCTGGGGGCTCTATTTTGTCTTACTTCTCCATCTTGCCTTCTGTCTCCAGGAGTCTCATAGATGTGTATTTACCATGTGAGGGGAAGTGATGGCAGAGAGCACAGATGGGAGGGAACTGCTGGCACTGCAGGAGTAAAAGGCCTGTAGCTCTTTTCTGAAGCATCTTTGGGAAAGAGGTTTTTAGGAGCAAACTGTATGACTTGTCCTGGCAGTCTGTGCAGAAAAAGTCCAGAGAGGACACAAGTCTGGTGCCCTAGATGTTTGGCAGAGCTTAAAAGTCCTGTCTGCTCATCCTCCAGGATCTTACGATTCATGTATTGCCAAGGTAGGGATTCAGCAGGGTAGCTTCGAGTCTGACTACCCTACATGTTCCAGAAAAATGGGAAGTGAGAACTGGAATCTCCTTAAGATGAAGGAGAACTGTGACTGAGTTTTTCAGTTCTGCTGTCAGCACTCCAGTTATTAGGCTGTTACATGTGGCAACTTTGCCTCTTTCTCTCCTTGTTCAACTAGATGCATAATCTCAGGGGCAGACTTTGTGGCCTGATGCCCAAATGCATTGTGATGCCTTAACAGATAGACCTCTAAGTTCCAGTGGCAGCAGGATTTAAGGTACAACCTCACTAGGGAACAGTTTAGAAGGAACCTCTTAGTTTAAACAAACTTTTTTTTTTTTTTTAAGGAGTAGTTCTTGGCTGCTTTGCAATTAGAGTAGGATATTTGGATTATTTTTCAGGAGTACCTAACTGTCCTTTCTGACCACATAAGACACCTTAGCACCTAACTTTGGTACTGTAAATCACCTGCTAATTTTTCAGCTTTGCACAGCCTAAGTACACAAATAGATGCTCCAAATCATTGCAACACATTAGATCAGAGGACTGTGATAGAACATGAAACTGAGTCCCGATCTTAGTATATGATGGAAGAATGTGGTTAGATTCCTGTATGGTTTATCTTTTTTAAGAAATATAACAAATATAATACTTTCTTATCATCCAGCACCTGTATTGTGTCACAAAAGTTACCTGACACAATATTACAATAATGGGATGTCCTGGGTTCAGCTAGAATAGGGTTAATTTTTACAAGAAGCTGGGAGGGGCTGTGTTTGTATATCACTCACTTTATGTATTATTCCATTAGTATTACTGTTATTACTGTAGTTTCTTCTCTCCTTGTGTTGACTATTAAACTTCCCTTATCTCAGCCCATGGGGTTTTATCTTTTTCTCCTCATTCTCCTGCCATTCCCACCGCAGGACAGGAGAAGGAGTGAGCGAGCAGCCCCGTGGTGCTTAGTTGCCAGCTGGGCCTAAACCACCACATAGAATTAATAGCGCATTGACACCAAAATGCATTTCCAGCAGCAGAAGTTTATGTCATGTTTTTGTCAGAAATTTCATGCACAAGCTTCCAAAAGCCTTTGCCAATCTTCTTACCTACAGAATCACAGAATGGTTGGGGTTTGAAGGGATCTCTGGAGGTCATCTAGTCCAACCCTCCCTGCTAAAGCAGGTTCACCTAGAACAGGTTGCACAGGATGGCATCCAGATGGGTTTTGAGTATCTCCAGAGAAGGAGACCCCACAACCTCTCTGGGCAGCCTGTTCCAGGGCTCTGTCACCCTCAAAGTAAAGTAGTTTTTCCTCATCTTCCGATGGAGCTTCTTGTATTCCAGTTTGTCCCCGTTGCCCCTTGTCCTGTTGCTGGACACCACTGAAAAGAGTCTGGCCCCATCCTCCTGACTCCTTCTGTTTTCCATCTGTAAAATGATAGTTGTAATTTGTCTGCCTCATGTAGATAGATTACAAGCAATTTGGAATATTAACTGCCTCCTTCTTCATGCCTAACACAATGGTGTCCTAATCTTGATGGGGTCTTCAGGTTACATTGTAGTACTGATAGTAATACAAGTAAACAAATTACAATGTCATTAGTCCTGGAGCATATCAATGGAATTGAGGTATTGTATGCAGGTTTGTTTCCTGTGATTTATATTCATTGACTCTCGTAGTGGAAGTTAGTAGTGCAGAATTTTCAAAGATTTGATGACAGTGATACCAAATACTACTTTCAGTTAGAAATGCCCCTGAACAAAACCTTTGCTGAGGTTGTGAGTGCTCTCTCTAGAGACTGTGGGGTAAAACCTGCATTCCAGAAAGCTGACTCCCATTCCTGGCCCTTTTTCTGGGTGATGGTGTGACCTCAAACAAGCTTTGTGTATACTGGTCCCAAATCTGCTCTTAATAGCACGAGGGCAGGAGCAGTACTGGTGAGCTTCCACTCAGTGGGGGACTCTCCAGATTCCTTGTGACCTTTGATGATTGAAAGGGATTCTGCTCCACTAAAAAGTGCAAAATGAAAACTACCAATGCTGGAGTGGTATTCCTCTCCTGACATATATGTTCTCCAAGGGCAAGTGCATGTTCCCTCTCTGAGGCCATCTCTGTGCACCTTGAAAATATTTCCTAATTTGAAAGATGAACGTCAGGGTCACCTACACACCTGGGCTCCTTGTTCTTCTCACCCTGCCTGTGTTTTCTCAGTCGCCCATTACTGAGATCTGTTTCCAGCTTCCACCTTTTGTTACCTGGCTGGCCGTCACTCCCTCTTTGCAGGTGTTTTCTCTTTCTGTTTAGTCATTTCCCCTTTTCCTGTGAAGAGCCTGGCAACCTTTCCATTCAATAGTATTGTTAAACAGGTAAAGCCATGATAAACATGAATCAATTCTCTCTAATCAAAGCTAGCTCATGTTATCTTCTTTCCCTGGACAAGCTCCTCGTGTTCTCTTTCCAGCGCAACTGCAGCCAACTGTAATGGAAATATGGAAGTTAAAAGGTGGCAAGGATCTACCTGCCCAATTGCTACCTTAGCTCTGAAAGGCAGATCCCTTGGATGGGTTTGCTTAGCTCAGCTGAGCCAGTTCAGATGGCCAACCTGCATCAGCCTTACTCTGCACTTCTTCGGAGCTGCAGGCTGGTGGGTGACCTTGCTTGTCCCTGCAGCAGCAGTCCCACCTTCAGAGGGGGGAGGCCTTTGTTGTCACACTATTTGTGGACCTCATATACCTCTGCAGTTTCTGCTTCTGCCCCTGGTGCTGGTGACTCCTTGTCCAATGCACCAGCCACCTCCTTCTTAAAGAGTTCCTCACAGGGCTCAATGAGGAACTCCACCAGCTGTGTCACCTGAACACAGCAAAACATTGGTTTCCAGCCTCTTGGCTGATAATGAGTCAGTCTTTCCCACTCCTGACCTTCTCTTCTGCGCAGAAAGCTGCAGCTGTAGGGCAGCTTTTCCTGGCAGCTCCTGTATGAGTGTTTGCTGAAGAGAGAGGGCAGCCAGCTAGGTAACTCTGAACAGCAAAGCTCAGGTGGGCCCCAGAAGGCTGTAACCAGCTGGTAAACAGTGTACCTTCCCCATTGCCTGCACCAGGATGTCCAGGGGCACTGTGCGCTCCTCAGCTGGGCTCAGCAGGTTTGGCCCTACGCAGATGGCCAGTTCGCAGTCATCCTGCTGGTGGCTGCATTCCTGATGTTTTGGAGCAGGGTGTGCAAGTGCTTGAGCGGGAGGCTGTTGGTGTCACGTTCTGGTTACCAGAGAGAGGCATCTCAAGTGTTTTTTCCAGACTGCTCCATGCATCTCACTCAGGTGCTTGCAGTAATAAAACGTGATAGCCACTGTGCCGTTGTTCGGACTGCAGGCGTGGGGAACCTGTCCTTGCGTGATTTAGTGGTGACAGTATATTACTAGTAAAACGCAGCTGAGGGAGGTTTAATTAATCAGCTGTTGTTGTGCAGCAGTATTGCCACAGGTCCCAGGAGAAAGGTCAAAGCCGGAATACCACGTGTTTTTTCTGCTGAGAAACTCCATCATTGTTAAACCCCTCTGTAACTTAGTAAAATAAAAATAAACCAAATGGAGTTTTTCATAATTAGATACATTGTCCCTCTTAAATCATACCAGGATCTGTTGCCCGTTGTTGCATTTGCCATTACTGGCTGTTTCTGAGTGAAATAAAAATTGCAACACACAGCAGAAAAAATGTATTTGAACCTGGAAATAGTAGCATCTCAACCAGCGTTTGCCTTATTGCTTAGATTTCCACCTTCCTTGTTTTTTTTTCTGTGACACCAGCAGTGTAACATCTAGGTCACTTGTAAAATGGTGCTTTTTCATCCAGCTTGACCAGTAAAAATAGTTATTTCTTTAATGTGTGCTTGAAGGAGAAAATTGATGTATACAGTGGTTGAGATTCATGCTGGTTCTGTTACCTTTTTTTCTGAAATAGTCAAAATGTTGTCTATAATCCTTCAGCCAGTTTCTGAAGTGATGCCAGCAGTCTTTGAATTTGTCTATCATGGCTCTAGTACTTTTTTTTTCCCCCCCATGCTAATAATTTATGTAAAGAAACCCACATGATGCTTGACCTGTCTTTTATATTTTTAGAGTTACCAATTGTATTTTGATTACTTCTTTATTAACATGATATGGGCAGATCCAAAAAGATATTTAGATCCTTAAACTTAGATCACCTGAACTTCCAAGTAATTTTGAACACCAGCCTCAGCATGAGATGCATCACCCTGTGCAAGTGCCCATTTCTTTCCATTGAGAGCTCCACATGACTAGTTTAGGCTTAAATATCTATCTCCTGGACACCTAAGTCAAGGTAAATGAATCCTACTCAAGGAACTCTAATTATTCAGCCATCCTGTAACTATCTTTTCAAACTGTGACCTTCGTCTCAGATCCAGCACATGAGCAAAAACTTGGGGTTGAACACAGCCTGGGCAGTGTGATTATGTCCTCAAAGAACTTGAGTCGTTTGTTCTTTGAACACTTTGAATGAAAAAAAAAGTTCAGATGGAAAATGTAGCACAAGGAGCTAAGTCTGTTAGGAGCCAAAGCTCTGCTGAATTTCTGTGATGCACGTATTCCTGATTTAGTATTTATTTTTTATTTTACCTTCTTTTCAATTTAGGAGGGAAGGAAAGAAAGAAAAGTGGGTTTTTCAGCATCTAATATCAGTTGGAACATTTGAGGATGCTCATACAACAATAAAAGTACCCTCATCTTTTGTCTCAAAGCTATGGAGAAACTGCCATAAACAGGACTGCTGTTCAATTTTATTTTACGTTTATTTGTACTGGTGTTGAAAATGAGCAATGAGGGAGACCATAGGTGTTGCATCACTAAAGAACTGGAAAACAAATGCAGTAGTTCAGTTTCAGCTAGAGGCAGGTTACACTGTTTCCTGGGGAAAAGCTTTTTATAGAAGGAATTTTTGTGGTAAACTGATGGTGGCATTAAGTAGAATTGACTATAATTGATTAGTGTAATCTGCATATTTTGTGATTATCTAAGATATGGCTATCATGTAATAAAAATTTTGCAACACTCAAAGCCTGTGCACAAGGTTAAGTCTTCTAACGTAAATCTGAGAGGATAAAGGGGGTTGGAGGAGTGATTTAAATTGCCAAGGATGATCTGGGTGATAAAACTTAAGTGCAAAATGAATGTTAATTTTTAGTGCAGTAAAATTACCTGACTCTTCAAAGATTTCTACTACTTAACCTTTTCAGGAGTAGAGTGATCTGCTTTAAACTGAATTTTTAAATTATTTTACTCTTGCAATTTTATGTTTGGTGTGTTTGTGATAGTCTGTTGAGGTTTGGATACCATAAGAGTGCTCATGGGAGACAAGAATGTCTGGGGAAAGGAACAGGAGCAGCATGCTGTGAGCTTTTAGAGGAGATGCCCTTAGTCACTGACATCTTGGGCAGGCCGGTTTAGTGCCCTTCAGCCTAAGCTCCGCTGGGGTGAATGCATACCTAATTTTTTCCTTTGGGGCAGTTCAAAGAACAACATGAAATTCTGAACATTGGACTTCCCAGAGGAATGCCCTAGCCATCCTCCAGGCTACTTTCTCTGTGATACTAGGATTTCTGTATACCTTACCAAAAGAGCTGGTCTGCCTTGCAGTGAGGATACATCTTTGTTCTTCTTAGGTAAATAATGTATTCTAAAAATTTGCAACTGGGAACACTAGAGTTCCTGTTAGAGTCACAGGACTGTTACCCCAGCCAAAAGCTACCATCATTCCCCCCACCATGTCAAGTTGTCTTAAGATAAACAAACTTATCAGAACTCATTTTGACTTCCTTTACTTTTTCTTTATGAGTAGTAGCTTCTTAAATCACTCTCTTATGGTTCAGATTTCAGGTCAGGTCTAGACTGCGCAGCCAAGGAGCTGGATGTTACCTGAATTTTCCATGGTCCACGTACTCTGCACATTTCATGAAAATGAGCCTTCTAGTAAATTGCTGTTAGATTTGCTATAATCACTACTCATTAAAAAATTCAAGGTTTTTAGTCAGACTCATTTCTAGCTTATATTGGACTAATATCCTTACATTTTTCCATTATGAGAAGATTATAAAATGTGTTCTTCCATCTTTGCAGAGCAAATCACCATCATAGCTGAGATGACCGAGAATCTATTTGCAAGCGATTTTATTTGCATTCAGTAAATGTCAGATATAAAATCATGACATATCTAATATTGCTATAACATACTCATCTGTTAACTACTTCTGACACTTTTGTGAAAAATCATCCAAGAATTTGCACTCTCAGTAAAATTTATTTGTCTAAATGAATATAACGTGAGTGGTTAGATTTTCTGGGTAGTAGAGGAAAAAGTAATTTGGCCATTGAGAAGGGTGTTTCTGTTCTTTGTCATTATGCAAAACATAATCCTACAAGGAAAGAAAAAGCAAGTGAAAACTGCAAAGTCATGTGTGACTATGAAATGTGAGAGGAAATGTCTCATTTGCAAGACATTAAAATTCTAGCTCAGAACAAGAAGGTGTTTGTGAAAAACAGTTTACACACTGGTTGATTTTTCAGGTATTTGATTTATCTCTTATTTGAAATACTTTTTTAGAAGATAGTGTATTTTTTAAACAATTTCAGATATTGAAATGTTTTGGTGTCTGCAAATGCCACTAGAGATAGCGTTTGCCATTTATTTATCAACTTCCTTTTCCTCCTTCATCCCCCAGAGTTCAGTTTGCCTCTGGCAAAGTGGCTTCCTTCCACTGATGTGGTCTCTGCATCATTGCATATGAATCAAGGATATAGAGAAAACAGTGGTCTCTTTCTATATTTGGTGGTAGGATGCTCGAATCCATTCACTGCTTTTGTTTGCAATATTATGGTTAATCAAGAGACAGCAAATAATTATTGGCCATCAGCCCAGTTGCAGGAAAATTAACTTTGTAATACAGCTTATCAGCCAGGTCTTTAAACTGCTGGAAGCTGAACAAACCATCCCCATTGTCCTGCCTAGGCCAATATGGCAGTCAGGAAGAAGTCCCTTCCCTTATCCCAAGTGTTCAGGGAAGGACCTTTCCTGCATACCATTGTGTTTCCTGGTACAAAATGTTAACATGGAAATCTGCTTCAGTGGTGGAGATGCACTAGAAAAAGCAATGAGGAGACGCACTTGGCATGGGCTTCCCAGTTGAACTTCAAAGGGTTGGCCAGAGATGCAACAGCATTATTGTTCAAAAAGTCTCACTGCCTGGGAGGGTCAAGAGAGGCTGCCTCCACAGGACATGAGGAGGTGAAGTCAGCAGTCAGTTCTCCACACATGTTGCAGCAGTCATGATTCCTGAATTTACAGCTGCAAGGGGCTGTAAATCTCTCTTCTCTGCACTCTCTCAGTTCTGCTTACAATGAGCAATCAAGAGTGGCTGAAGTGGCCTTGCTTTCTGGATGAAGCACTTGTAAAACTACATTGAGCTCATTTGAATACCAATTAGTAGCACGATCTTTTAAACAACATGTGCAACCTAGGGAGAAACACTATTAGAAGTGAGTTCCGTATTTGGCACATCACCGCCGTTAAGAGCACCTGCCAATGTTATAGGTATTGTTTAATAATAAAGATGCACCTAACACATCAGCAAGCAAATACAAATATCATAGGACAAAAACATATTAGATTTGCATGTTTTTTTAGTCTGTGTGTATATAACACATCATGCCCTACTATATGTGTTCACGTTTCCAAATATGACAGAATAATATAAGCACGAGCTCAATTAGCAGCTCCTGCAAGTTGCAGGACTGAAAGCTTGGGTGAGAACATAAGAACTAGTGAAAGTTCATTCTTCCAAGAATTAGTTGTTTAAGGATATCCTGAACTGCAGGAACATCAAGATTGCCAAGACTTTCGTGTTTGGCTTTTCATATGAAAATATTTCTGTACTCATAATCAGCCTTTTCATCTTGTCATTTTTCTGCTCTAATACTTTTTTTTAAATTGGGGCACCAGAACAGTCCTTAGTATTGAGGGTGGGGGAATAGTACAGGGTTTGCAGTTTCATTTATTTTCCTTTCTTAAAAATGCCTAATAGAGGATGCCAGTTTAGTTGATGTTGGACACTAAACAAATTCTTTCTCTAAAACTCAATGTAATGCCTCCAAGATCATTCTCCTGAAATAATGTTATCTAGAGTCTTTCGTACTGCACACTGATAGAGCTGGTTTTTATCACTGGAGAATTTTTATTACTGTTCAACTAATTTTCTGGGTCACTTCTGAATAGTTTAACAGAACATATCCCCAAATAGTTCTTGTGGGATTCATCTAGCAACTTCCCTGAAATGAACACCTATCTCCTAACTTTTGTAAAGCATTAACTTAGTGAGCATCCCGACTGCTGCCTCATTAAGGAAAAGGACAGCAGCTCTATTATTTTGTTCTGTAGGAGTGTATTCAGAACATCTACCTTATTTAGTCTCTGACTAGTTTATTAATCCCAAAGAAGCTTAAGCCTGAAATAACTATCAGATCTCCTTCACCCTATATGCAGTGCTGCTTGTCAGACACTTGTGTGTCTGAAGGGTATTTACTGTGAACAACTCTGGTGCCTATGGATTTCAGAGATAGGAAGCAACTGAACAGGAATTTAGATGGCCACAATCTGGTGTTTAGGATCAAAATCATGCCTAAATCCTGGGTGTTTAAGTTCTTTGGCAGCTGTAAGCAAAGTGAGTGGGATACACAGTTAGAATCGGGAGAGGCTTGGAATTTTTATTTAGGCACCTACAATAACCATTAGGCACCAAAGTAGTGCTTAAGTGCGTCAGTGGATTTATTCTCTAGGCTGATATTTGGGGAAGCATTCTTCATCAAATAAGCAAGCAGTTATCTTTAAGTGTGTTCTTGGAGCTTTCATCATGAAATTGGTTTAAATATACTAATAAATGAATTCCCAAAGTGAAGCTTCAGTTTCCTTCATAGTCAAAGCTAAGTGCACACACTAGCCCTCTGCTGATTGGCTCTTTGGAAATACAAGTATTTCATTCTGCTTATACAGACAATAGCTTAGGAACGGATTTTTCCCTCCAGAATTTTCTCTGTGGTAGAAATACTCTTTCTGCTGTTTCCTACAGGTGACCAAAACCGAACTCTTTAAAGTACTTGACTACTATACAATGGAGTTGACTTATATTTCAGTTTGGTAGTGCATAGCAAAAGAATTCATTCAGAACCTTGAGAACTTCAAAGCATTTCTTTTAATACAAGTCCCTATACTTAAAGACAGAATGCCCATAACAAATCTTATCATACAAATATTCTGCCTATTTATTCCTTGGAGAAAAAGCTGTATTCTCATAGGACCAATAATAATAGTAATAAACCTAATGACAAAGAAGAAAAAAAAAAGGAAGATAGTTAATTTAAATTTTCGTGTTTGTATGTTTTAAATGGCAAATGCTAGTTTTTATTTAATACAGCTTTCGAGAACACTGTTTATACTTCACAGATATCAAGATTAGTATTTCCTGAATACTAAGAATTGTAGATAAATAAATACCCTACTATTATTGTCAGTGTATAGAATTCTTAGCATAAATAGTTAACCTTCTTTTCCAGATGTCTGATGATTTGTCACGAGCTAGCTTGTTGATTTACCGAAAACATTAGTGGAGCTTTCTGGTGTCTGTAACATTTGTATCACTTTTAAGTTGTCTCTAAAAAATGGAGTTAAAATTTAGAAAACCAAGATAGCTTGGCTCCAAACACAATGAAATAAGTAGAGCTAGAAAGATGTAATAGAACTAGTAAAATGATTTCAGGAAAGTAAGAATAGCAGAGGAAAAGTACATTTTTCTCCAACCAGTGTAAACAAAGCTACGTCTGCTTTGCTCAAATGATATTTTAGTCTTGTGCCACAGGCTCGTTGCCTTATTTTTGACACAGTAAGCTTTTAAAGTTCTTACAATGTCATCAGCCATTATAAATATCTCTAGTCATAATTTTTTTTAAGTAACTAAATAATCATCTTTATCCTTCTGAATGTTTTGATTTGGCACTCTGCTTTGTCAATTTTCTGCCAGGTAATTTATACATAGGTTGCTAGTTGTTGTTCACAGTGGTCACTGATTGTAGTCTCTGTTTTGGCACATGCCACTTTAATGTGTTAACCTTTCTCCTAACATTTATTTTCTTTCACAACATTTATATTTTTTGTTCATATAATGTTCACCCGAAGTGTTCAGGCTCTTTCAATAGAAATTCGATGGTTGTATTCTTCTGCTGATTTATCTTTGTTTTCCTTCTCACCTCTCTAAACAGAAATATGGTCTAGGTACAGCTTAGTACCTCTTTGCCAATAAGATGGGGTTGTATTTCATTATGAAAAGCATCAGGAAATAAAGCAACCTTAGATTTTAGGGCCTGTTAGCCCAAGACAGTACTGCATGTACGCAAACCTCTGCTCCATTTCAGCAAAGTGACTACAAGAATTTTAATGATGCATCAAATATAGAAAAATAATTGTTGTCACTTGTATCTTCAAAAATTTTCTCTGTTGAAAACAATGTTCTTTCCATGTGCCTGTATTTCATTATGAGGTCTCTGTAGCTGACTGCAGGTGTTGTACACCCACTCTCTTAGCTCTGCTGTGTGAGCTCTCCTCATGTACTCACCATCTCCATCTTCTTTATTCTTCTTCCTGAGTTAGAATAACTGATTTAAAAACAACAGTCAAGGGATGGCCAAGGTCCTTCAGCTTTGCTCTGTACTCTGCGGAGAAATTTTCCCTTCTAATGCATCCATTCTCAAATTGTTCCTCTTTTTTTTTTTTTTTTTTTTTGTTCTCTCTTTCTCCACTGATATGACCTAGGACCTGAGAGCTTTTTAATCCCAAGAAATTATATCTATTCTGATTTGCTCATTACCATATAGTTCACTTGTTACTTTTACTACAATCAGTGTTGCAGACAACATCTTAATTCTTGCATTTATGTCTGAATTAAAAATTAATAGGTTTGCATTTGTCAAATTGCATGCTCATTAATTCTCCTCTTAGCATTGTCCATTGATCTTATGAGTAATGCCTGTGTAGCAACAGAGTAGTGATTATCATCTTTGTCTAGTCTCTGTGCTATGCTTTTATTTGCAAATTCTTGCAAGAGACTAAATCCACTGCAGTGGACTTGTTCATCAAGTACCCGTTGTTTTCTTTTCATAGCTGTATTTGTTACACTGTAGGAAGTACTATGTATTGTATTGATGAAATTAATCTACATAATTCATGCTGCAGATTTCTCTTCTATTATTCTTGGATATTCTGTTATTTCAGTTTTATGAGGACATTTTCTATTCATCAATCTGGATGGTGTAATTTTGTTTGCTATGCAAAATCTATTTGTTCTTCCAAGTTACTTCCAGTAGTTTTATTCAAGCATTTTGGCCAGGATTCTAGCCAGAAATCAGTTCTCTGCCAGTACACATCCTTTTAAAATAGTAAGGCTGCTCTCTCATTCAGAGATAATTCATCATTTTTCTTGGCCTTTATGTTCTTATCACTCACACACTTCACTTGTGCAGAGGTTGGTACTCCTCAAATTTCTGCTGTAGAGTTTTATAATTAGTTTTCCCTGCTTTGGTCTACTGGAAATTACAAAACACAGCAGGTGTTTTGAAATACCCATTATCTTGTATGAGGGAATGGGTTATGGAGCCCTGCATCAGGTTAAGGGTGGAAAAGGATCAGGATGAGGGGGCAGCTGTCTCTGGAGCCTGGGGTGTGTTTCCTCTGTTGTGCTCAACCTGCAGTGGAGTTAAACATTACCATGCAGTGAGAACCATATTATTAACCTGAGAGTCAGTACAAAGAGAAGTTGCCATCACTGATCCAGAAGTCCAGGGAATCAATGCTGTTCATTTTTTAAATCTGAACTGATCAGGTCCCAGGTTTGTTGTGGGTTTTGGGTTTTTTTTTTCCCTACGATCCAGTGCCTAAGACTTAACTGAATTTTGACTGTTTTCAGGGTAGTTCTCTACAGTGAATCCATCAGGCTTTCAATGCGCTTTGTCTTTCACTGTGATTTGGTTCACGTCTAGATGAGTAGGCTTAGCAACTTACAATTCTTGTGCTAGGGCTGTGGGCGAATGACTGGGCTTGTGGGCAGACCCTGGCCAAGGCTGTGCAAGCCAAACAGGGTCTGGAAAACTGCTGGACGTGACATGGGAAATCATAGAACATAGAAAACTGTGAGAATCTGACAAATCTTACAGGCAGCACCGTGGGGAATAGCTGGAACTCACAGGTGGTTAAGGCAGAATTATGTGAGGAACAAAGTCCACAGGTAACTGGACTCATGCATTAAGAGACCTTTAGGGGTGCAGAGTCTTGCAAGGCCAACAGCACTTGGGCAACCCTAGAAATAACACCATATAAGGTTGATTTATGATAATTTTACACATTTTGCCTTTACGTAACAGATGCTGGAAAGTCTCACATCCGTCTCGGTTCTTACCAGTAATATGTGGGGTGTTTATTCCTTACTGTTTTAGTTTGAATCAGAAACGCAGTTTTGAGGAGAGCCTCCTGATCATTCCCAGTGTCTGAGCCATTACTGACAGTGAGCAGAGTTCAAATGTTTTTTCCAGAAAATTGAAAATACTGTAACATCTCATGGTAGACTGTTATATTAATGCTCTGGTCCTTACAGACATTTCAATGAGATTTCAGTGATAAGCTAAAATGCCAGAGATACTTTAACTGTAAAGATAAAAATATCCTACCATCTGTGCTGCGTATCTTAATTTACTAGTCTTTAGTTGAAAACAATTATGTCATTTCTCAACTGTTAAAAATCAAATCATGGATCACATTTATTTATCAGGGAGTCAGATCTAGGGCTCTGGAGCTAAAGAATGGAACTATTGTGTATTCTGTGAAAAACTGTAAAAATCCTTAGGGCTGGATCTTCTGCTGTAGATGAAAAGAACTGTATGTGTACTGATTGAAGTATAGCATTGTACAAGTATTTTTAGTGTCAAGCAATGGTTGCAAATTTTATATCTTAGATATCTATATGTTCATAAAATATTATTTTAGTATATACTAAAAAGCTATAACTTCTTAGTCAATTTTAAAGGAATGAGTTCTTTTTCTGGATTTTTTTTTTCATGGTTATGTTTTCCATCTATAAAATGAGGATATACATAGATATTTTCTTCAAAATTACATTTCTCAAAATATTTTTAAAGACTTGAGTTTTCAACTCATAATTTCTTCAGCATTACTTATTACTATCTTGCATAGCAATGACATAATTTTTTCATTATGTTGTCATAGCTAATGCCATTAACATGATCACTACTTTATATATTTCCTTTTTATACAGAGGTAACTGCTATGAATGTGTGTTACAATTTACGTTCACTATCTCAAAGCCTCAATAAGTAAGTGGATTGACATTTCAGAACATTAACATAAAGTAGATCATTAGGCTTATTTTATAGCTGGAAAAACTGGGACACAAAGATTTTCAAGATAAGTCTAGGTAAGGTGAATCACCATCTTAACCAGTGTACACTAAATTGCATAGGTACCATATATCAGAACTGGGACTTAAACTCAGACTTCATTCTCAAGTAGACATGTTTGAGGGCATACTTCCCTTTAGCAATACTAAAATGTACAGCCTGAAAATGTTAAATAAATAACTTAAAAACTTTAATAAACAATAGCATTTGTTAAAGTTCTCCAGAACGGCTAAATAGATATTTATTTTATTTTTTTGTGAACAGCTACAATTCAGACAGATTAATGCAGCTTTTCCATTGTGGATTTAATATTTCAGTAGTTGTTTCTGGAGTATTTAGCATTTTTCACTGTGATGATTAAAATCTGTTGTAGATGATAATTATGCTGGTTTTATCATTCAACCAAAATTGATTTTTAAATATCTAAGTGGCTTGTACTAGACTTTTATTTCTCAAAGGGTTTGGAAGTCTGCTTATATTGTATCCTTTTGTCATGCTCTCTGTAAATGCTAAATCAATGCCAAATTAGTAGATTGCCAGTTCTAAAAAAAAAAAAACAACCACCTTTGTTTCATAGGAGGAAGAACTACGGAAAAGTGGAGAAGCCAAATACGCACACTTGAGTGATGAGCTTCACGTATTAATTGAAGTATTTGCTCCACCTGGGGAGGCATATTCTCGAATGAGTCATGCCTTGGAAGAAATAAAAAAATTCCTCGTACCCGTAAGTGGCTTATAGCATTCTTGTGTGACTGGTTATGTTTTTGCTGCATTGAATTTGTCTCCTCTTTAAGCATCTTTAGCTCAAGGAAAAAAAAAAAGGTCTGTTGAACATTCATCTTTCATTCTTTTGTCTCAGGGAAGTGCCAAACAGGCCATTAATTGTCACAGTTGATGCCCTGATGTATCTTCTAGGCATTTTACTATTTCCATTTATCGTTGTTTTTTACTTCCCTTTCTTGGTTTTCCAAGGGGAGGGTGGATTACTTTTTTTCTGGTTGCCAACATTAGTCATTAGTATGTGAGAACACTTTTAAGATTTTTGAATATTTAAGTCTGTAAAAACATTTGTGTATATGTCATGATTTATCTAAATATCTTGCTAATAAAATTAGTGAATTTCTTGTGGAGCAAAGAGCATGAGCAAAACATCAGTCAGACGTTTCTGTTCAGTCATCTAGTTGTGACTCAGAACATAGTCTAGCAGTCCTTCATCATCTAGGAGAGCACAGAGACGTATTCTAAAGCTGGGAACCTTTTCAGTGTGATTTATACTAAATATATGACTTTCTAAAATATTTAGCTTTTTGTCTATTTATTTTCCATCAAACTCTCTGAAATTTATTTTCTCCACACTTGTAGAGTATTCCATGATATATTCATACTTAAAAATTGTCCTAGACTTTAAGCATATGCATACTAAATGCTAAGTAAAGGTTGCTGTGTGTAGTACTAGAATTACCTGAGTTATCATCTGAGGTCTATCCTGATACTATTTAGTGCTCTAAAAATGTTCAGAACTTGAATTTCTTAAGAAAAATATAATGGGAGCTTGTTTCTGCTTGTGATAAAACAATGAAGTGTAGTAATAGTTTACATCTCTCAATAATAATGGAAGGAACCAATAATTGCCTTTTTATTATGAGTAATATGAAGACAAGATAAAAGAGGTATTCAGAGAAGGCATACATATATTTGCATGGCAGAACTTAGATGTTTTATTTGGTAGGGGCTTCTTGGTGGGGGGAAAAGAACACGAGTACAATATCTAAGTACAGGATTATAAGTGTTCAAATTTTTTAGAGCAACTAAATATTTTTAAGAATACAAAATAAGCAACTTAAAACTCTTAAAAATAAACAGCAGGATATTTCTTTTAAATAATGAAGTTTATTGGCACCAAGCGAGTGCCCATAAACGAGCTACATTTTAAACAAGTTGATTCTATCTTTCTGATTCTTCCTTTCCATCCCCTTATTATGCTTCTGATTTGGGAATACTGGTAATAAAATACTGTATAAAATTCTGGAAAATAACCATGAGGCAAGAAAGCATCCTTTTCATGGTTTCTGACTGTTTAACATACAGTACGAGGGACAAATTAGGTCAGTGTTGTAATGCTGGCAGCATATCCTGGAATGACATTTTGGCTGCAAGTTAATGGTGAAGATCTGGAAGCCATAACACTGAAAGAAACCTTATAGTTAAGTAAAGTGTTCCTGAAAAGTCTGGAGTGTTATAGCTAAAGATGGTAACAGGGCCCATTACAAAGATTTCCAGTCTCTGTCCTTTGGATAACCCTATTTCCACTTGTTTGTGTCTTTACAAACTTTAATTTGTTTCTGTAAGACGTTCCTGTTTAAAGTTATCTTTGTATGTCCGCTTCATTCTGGAAGTGAGCTTCTGCATTATAGCATGATGCAGTGATGATGGTACCTGTTCCTATGCCCCCTCTGGATTTTTAACATACATTACATATTCTGTCCACATATTACATATCTGTCCACAGAGAAAATCTGTTCTGGGTGAATAAGGGAGAGCGAGCAGTGTGTGATGAGAGTGGTGGTATGATTTGTGGCATGTTGCTGTTGTAAATAATCAGCATCTGCACAAGCATATATTTTGTGTGGCACATTATTTATTGATAAGGATTATATGTGTTTTCCAGCACAAGTACAATAGCTACATTGGAGGAAATGTAAAAACAGGTTCTTTGTTACAAGATTTTGAACTTGGTTGGCAGTGGCAATAATCACTCCAAACAAGTAATAATTGCACTTTATGGCTTGTTTGTTAGTTTTATCCCCTCTCCTTCATTTCAGATTTACAATCATTTACAAAGCATTTATTAAGTGGCTGGTTACAACATGTGTCAAGGGGTTTACACTGAAAAAGCTTGCATTAGATAATTTCCTTTTTGTTCCCTATTTACAGCATCTCTTGAATTTGTTCTATAATGTTTTGTTGTTTGTAAGACCTAATTTATTGCAGCCGTGAATACTACAATTACATGACAGGGATGAAAGCAGTAGAATCTAATTATTAACTGAAGCAAAGTTTTAATAAACGAGTACTTCTGATTTAAATACGATTACTTAATTTTCACCTTTGACTTTGCCTAAGAATAGTATCAAAATTTTAACTAGTGAAGATTTCACCTCCAAGTGAGAGGCAGGACTAAGTATTGCTATTTACGCTGGCTGTTCCGTGCATTAACATGTTTCAAAGCTGTAGGCAGCTTGGCCTCAGGTGGTGTGTTGGGATCCTTCCAACAGGCATTTTGGTGAGTGGTTGAACCCCCAATGCCTGCAGCCTTCGGTAGTTCACCAACTGACATGCTTTCAAAGCCAAGCTGCTTTATTTACTGTCTGCTGTTTCCGTTTTGCACATAGCTTGAGGTCTGTGTGGGAGCTGCTGTCAGAGCATTGCTAACTGCTAGATAAGATTTAATTTGCAACAGCTTTGCTAGATCTTTTGTGGGGTTTATGCAAAGCTCTGACTTTTGGGGGCAGGGGGTGTCTTATATCTGATTACTGTCTAGATATTGTGCTCCGTTTTATTTTGCTGTTTACTCTCAATATGAAAATTTTACTATAATCAAAATAGAATACATCAAGAGACCCATGATTAAATAAGTAGGATTAATACCTCGGAGTTTTGAAACACAACTGCCTGCTCCATCTTTTTTCCTTTTGGCAACCTAGTAAAAATAAAACCCAAAATGTGCTCCTCCAAGTTGTGGTTTTACAGTAAAGATCAATTTTGGAAGTTCTGTTAACGTAATGTAAGTTATCCAGTATTAGCTATGTGGAAAGTACAAGCAGTAGGGATGCTTAAGGAGGAGCACATGTGTTTTGCAGATACACCTCTGTGGTCCACAGAGATTCAAGAAAATCCATAGGTATCTGACTGCCAAGTACTTCTGACCCAAACTGCCAGGATGCCAGGAACCTAGGTCTGGCTGAGGAACCTGTCTGATGTTATGTCTCAGTGCCTCAGGGTGGGATGTAGGATCAGTGGACTAGAAGGGGAGATGTTTAACATGGCCAATATGGGGGATAAATAGCCTAGAAGCTTTTCAAGTTCTGATGATTTTAAAATGTTCATAGCTATTAAATGCTGTGAAACTTTCTTCACCACAAATAAGCAATGGAATGCTACATCATTCTTATCAGATATATCATTCTGATTTCCAAGAGTACAAATATATTTCTTGAACAGCTAGTTTTTCCAATTAGTAAGAGGCTATACCATCTTTAGGAGTTCTGTGCTTCCTAACACATGCAAAATGTTTTTCTGATAACCATTTTTATCCCTTTAAGCACAGCATTTTTAGTTGACGATGTTAGCGTCCCTTGGGAAGCAGGCACTGATCATTTTTTTTATGTGTGAGTGCTCTCTGTAATAGAGAGATATTACATAAATGTCAAGTCGCAGTTGTGGTGACTCGACTACTTTAAAAGATTGTTTACAACTGTGCAGTCAGATGATCAGAAATTGAACCAATTACAGCTTTAAGAGCTGCTGTTCAGCTTATTTGCATGCATTTCCCTAGCCACTTGTATCTGCTTTAAATTCAGGCATATTGGCACCACTCAAGGGCTGGGAATAAAAACTTGGTCATTTAATGCAGTCCAGTTGATGAATGATTGCTCTTAATCATCTGCCTGTATACCTCAGTATTTTCTGAGAGTGTTTGTCAGATTAGATCAAATCAGATTCCTTTATTAGGAATTAGAGTGATGAGGCAGCAGGTGAATGCAGGGTTTTATGTTGTTGTTGTTGTGAATTCAGGCTAAAAAGTCTTGCAGACTTTCTTGGAGATGCCTGAATCTCTTACTGAGTAGTTAATTTTAATCTTTTTCTCTCACCTTGCTCTGTACCATTGATTAAAATAAGTTTTTTTTAGCAATCATTTAAGAAGAATAAATGTTCTCACTGGTCCAGCTTCCAGCATCAGCTCTTCAGAATTCCTAACTGAAGATAGAAAATTATTGAGGAAAAAGAGCCTTTCAATGAAATAAAAAATTAACTAATTTCATACTGGAAGTTATTCATACCAGAAGCATGAGATACAGAGGGAATTAAATTAAACTGCAATACCAGTTTGTTTCAGAGGGAACAAGTAAATAATGTTAGAGTTTAATTCCTTGAAGGTCATTTTTTAGCTAATGTTTCGAAAGAAATTATTTTACTTCAACATACATTTACTGTAAATATAGTAACTCATATACACTACAGACCAAAGTTACTAGTGATCCATTATGCTGTGTTGTGTTTGCTATATTGTCATATATACAACACACAGTGACAATTTTTTATCAAAAGACAGTTTTGACTGGTTTATAACAATTATATGTAGGTATATGTATATAACAATTATATGTAGGTCATTTATTTTGTACATTTTTTATTAGCCATCTGTGCTACAGTATCATATGAAATCTCTGTTTACCTACCGTTTCACACTCCATGGTATGTAATCCTACTTTTGTTTCTAAATAAGCTATATTATTGGAGGGGTGGTTCAGTCTTTTTGTCCTCTTTCAGAGAATGTCAACAGGCAAAGTATTTCCTTAACTATGATGGTGAGCAGCAGCACAGCTCCATCTCTAAAAGAGACATCTTTTATACCTGTCAAAGTAAATAATTTATACTTGCACATTCTGCAAAGATACTTGCAATAATAAATAATTACTACAGTAATTATTTTAGAACTGTGATAAGGAAATTACTAGAGCAGCTGTTTCAGTTGTGCTGGGTTCTGTTTTTCCCTGTGTGAAACACCTCTGGCAATTTCACACACAAGTTTTGATAAACAAGGAAAAAAATTCAGCGATTCTGTCAAGGACTAAAATGGCATAGTGTTCTACCTCCTCACTGCTTTTTTTTCTAAGCATTACTTATCAAATCAAACTATTATAAATATATTCAAACACAAGTGTTCTCACGAGAGTTATCATAACTTGAGGGCAGTGATTCTTGACTTTTACAGACCGGAGTTTTTCTTAACCGTGATATTGGCCGATTGAGCAGCAGCATTTGCATAGTTTAAGTCACTCATTTTAAGTTTGATAAAGATAACCCTAAAGCTGTCCCTCAAATTGAAGGGGTGGGGGTGGAGACATACATTGAAATGATCTCTTCAAGTGAAAATTAAACTCCAGTATTTCTCAACTGACTGAATTTTTATGTACTTACTGATACATAGTATAGACTACTGGTTCTTTCTGCTGTGAAGCTATAAAGTGGATAGCAACATGAAGAGCACATCATTTGTCAAATGTCTTTAAATGTGTGGTGATGAGTGGATCGCCTGTTGGCATGCCAGACCAGCAAGTGTCTTTTGCCTAGGCTTAGCTACCCAGCTGCTTCAAGGTGGAATAGCTACTTCACATCCTCATGTGTGCTGTAAGGGTTGATACTCCCACTCTGAGTGGATTGAGACCTTTTTATACATATTTAGTCTGTGAAAGCAATCCCATGGTGATATCTCTCTGACACACAAAGGAATCAGTATAAAAGGCTCAGCCTTCTTGCCAGAGCCAGCCCTTCATTTTGCCTTTCAGATGCAGTGGAGACGACCTGATCAGGGATTTTACACTGATGATTAGTCTGAGCATACTATTGAAACATGGCCGTAGTTTAAAAAAAAAAAAATCAACTTGTTTTGTGAGTCTGTATTCATCAGCAATTTTATAGGCTTACCTTGCTACTTCCTCTTGCTGTGGTGTAGGTTGTTCACCAGTGGGAAATCAGAAACAATTAATTATTTGGGTGAAGGTGCTAAAATTCATGCAGAGATCCTACAGTATTGCTCCTGGTTTCTCAATAACAGGCCTGTAATATGTAGCAAGAACTTGGCTATGGTATTGCATGTTAGATCTGTGCAAACCACTTTGCCTCAGGGGGAACCACCAGACCCTCCTACACATTCGGCATTTCATTTAAAAGCTGTGCATGTGAGTACAAATTTGGCCAATCATCTCACCAATAAAGGCTGCATATTTGACCCAGTGAAGAGGCTGCAACTTCATGGCCTGAAAACAAAAATTCCTGTGGTTTATATAAAAGTAGTCATGAAAAGTGTATCTAAAATAGTTGGTTTTCGTGCAAAGAATTACTTCCTAATGATGGGGGGAAAAAAAAAATGTGGTTCTCTCATGTCTACTCCGTCATATATTCCTCAATATGAGGAAATAAAAGGACAATATTGGGGTTATAAAGATAAGACTGAAAACAAGGAGATAATAGTTATTTGTTTTGGCTCTTTCAAGGAACTGGTTTGAGGCTTAGCCAGGTTACTTTATCTTTGTTTCACTTATTTCAGCAAAATGACAATGAGGTTTCTGAGGTTCGATTCATTTGGGGAGGTAGACTCAAATAAAATATTCATTCTCCTGCTTTAATTCAAATTGAAAAACATACTGCAAGTAATACCCAGGCAGTGTGTTGGGGTTTGGGATTTCTTTTGGGTTTTTATTTCTTTCTTTGTTTTTTAAAAAGGAGGAAGAGGGAAGGTTTTGGTGGCATTTTTAAACTTTATATCTATTTTCTTTAATGTAGCAAAGGTCACTGTAGCCAATTCTGAGGATGCTGAATTATGCTCGCTTAGGAAAGCATAAAAGAAAAAGCACAAATACAGAGTAATCTTTCCTCTGTTGTGTTCTTTCAGCTTCCAGCAGTCAAAAATATTTTTTTTCAGTGCTGTATCTAGACCATATTGCCTTATACCCTGTGATAGATTTTTCTTCTCTTCTCTGAGCTTGTCAAATGCTCTTTTGAACCTCAGTTAAATTTTTGGCTTCCAAGAAACATTGGGTGGCAATGTTTGACAGTTTGATTATGCACTGTGGGTGAAAACAAAACCTCAAGAGCCACTTCCTCCTGCTTGTTTTAAAGCGGCTGCTTAACACTTCAGGAGCGCCCTCATCTTCTTGCATGATTAAAAGCAATGGATAATTTTACATCAACTCTCACTCTTACATTGCTCTGGATTTCTTTCTTTTGGAAGCCCCCCACCTTTTCTTGTACAGAAGCAGAGGTAGCTCTGATTATCCACGTGACATCTCTGACTATACTTTCCATGTCTTTCTGCGCCTTCCTTAGCTTACTCTTTTTTTTTTTTTTCTTTGTTGAGATGAGATGGCCAGGATGGCACACAGTAGCCTCATCTCAGTACTCAAGAAGCAGTACACTAATGAAATGGATCTTCTGTAATTAATGTCATTAGTTTAGTGTCAGGGTTTTTTTTTCTAATATTATAATTCTTCCCTCTTGCACTGTTTTGATGTTTTCCAAATAGCAATTGTAAAAAATCCAAGATATGTTTCTTGAATGATCATAACTAATTTAGAGTTTTTTACTTTCAATATTTTAATGTTTATAAATACTTAGGTTTTCATGTGCATTATTTTCCATTTATCAACACTCAAATTTTTTCTGCCAGTTTTATTTCTAATAATCAAGTATAATGAAATTGTTCAGCAATTCTTTGCAGTAACTTTTTGATTATATTGCCCTAAATAACTTTAAATGAAACATTGTCACTTCATTATACCAATTTTTTAATATAATTTATAAATATGATGAGCAGAAGTTTTGAATCACTCAGTAAACTGTTCCCCTCAGAAACCAGAAAATTATGAATCAGCACAGCTACTTTTAATATTCTTTCTCCTATATCCAAAGAGAGAATTATTAATCAGCAAGTTGTTCTCTCTTACCTTTTGACAACTTTTGGTGTGGCTGATCAGAGTTTTGATCTCCATCCTTGGAAACCTTCAAAAATTAACATCTCATTTGCTCCATGCCATGCCATATGACATAAACCTGTTCAGAAATTATCTGTATGAGAATAAAGGTACATTCATCCACAGAATGGACACCTATAAGACCAGTGAAACATCCTGAATACATTCATTATGTGCAAACATGAGAAGGTTTCAGTAAGTAAAGGATATATATTTGTATACATTACTGATGTTTTGAAAGGTTTAAAGTGTCCTAATTGCAAGGAATAATATGACAAAAATTCACTGGCATGAGAGATTTTTAAAAGTAAAAATATGTTCAAATATCAGGTTGAAAAGAAAAGATTGTTGGCTGACCATGAAAACAGCTTTCTACAGAAAAACAATAGCATTCGTTTAGTATGGTTTTGGTTCAGAGTCAGTCATGAAGGGATGGGAAGAACTTACACATAATCTGCATAAAAATCAGGAAAAGGTGCAGAAGACAGATTAATATTTTTAACATAAAAATTCCGTATTTAATTGAATAGTAGTGAAGGAAGTATGTGGCCAGCAATGCAATTATAACACAAATGAATTCAAGGAATATTAGAAATAAAAGGAATCCTCAAAAAGATACAGACTTCAATCCCTGGAGATGGTAACTTTATTAATAACATTAATGATGCAGAAAAAGCAGAATGTTTCCATAAATATCAGCCACGTAGCTGGAAAAATATAGGATGGTAGAGTTGTATCTTACTGAAATGATGCAATACTTTGCAGTTACTAGTACAGTAATGTTAATTTTAAGAAAAGCTGTATAGAAAGGTCAGGAATATGGAGAAGAAGTCTTAGTGTGCTGGTCTGAGAGCAGTTCTGTGAGCAGCTGAGCTAATGGAGACTGATTTCTAATGACTTTGTGTCTCGTGTTTTGATTTTGGGGGATCATGAAACTTCTATGTATTCCAGACATTCACAACTTTTGGGCGGGTGTTGGTTGTCCTTATATGGGCATTTGCTCTTCAGTAAGGGCACTAACAGTATCCCCTCACCCTTCTGGATGAGCACTTCCATGAAACTGGGAAGGATTGACTGGTTTAGGACTGTGGGACATCTTTCAGATACAGCTGGTGTTGATACAGTGGTGTTTGACTCACTGTTGACCAGTGAGTCAAAAGTTATTTGGGTTGGAATGACAAGCAGTGGAAAGTGAGAGAAAAACTTGCAGTAGCAGCATGACTCTGTTGTGATTATGCCATGATGAGCCTGATACTAGGCCTTCGCGGAATAGATGGGAATGATTGCAACTTAGAAAAAAATTGAGAAAGGAATCTAACCACTACTTTAATGTTTCTATAGCCCACATTTGTCAACAAATCTGATTTCATGTTAAATGAAAGAAAGTTTGTTGATAAAATTGTGTTAGTGACACTTGCTACTCCTGTTAAAAGTCTATTCCTTGTATGATGTGTCAGAGCTCAAAACTTCTCAATAAGGAAGTTTTACTAAATAGGTGGGTCTGTAGCAATTTTCTTAAGGAGTTAGTCTGTGAAACTTCTTTGTCTGTCAAACACGGTTTGTGTATCAAATTTTGAAGATGGATGTTTGCATCTTGGTATTAGATTACTTCGTTTCAGCATATTCCTCTCTCAGTGCAGCAGGTTCCTTTAGGTGGGACCTACAGAGGGGCACAGGTGGTGCAATATTTAGACCCTGTAGAAAAATCTATAGCCGTTAAGCAGGTAAAGAGACTTCTTGTGTGAGTGGTGCTTCAAAGTGCATTCCCAGCCATCAGCCCACTTAACCTAGTGTCCATAAAATGATGGATTTAGACCTCCATGCTAGGTTTAGACACTAAACATAGAGGCATACCTCCAGATAAAGTAAGCATGAAACAAAAGAAGGATGTTAACAAGAAAGGAATCATTCTCTGTAGCTGCTCACAGTCCATTGACTACCAAGGGAAGTCATTGGTGACTTCATAGAATCAATCACAGAATCATAGAATTCCAGGTTGGAAGGGACTTGATCATCTGGTCCAACCTTTCTTGGCAAAAACACAGTCAAGACAAGATGGGCCAGCACCCTGTCCAGCTGAATTTTAAGAGTCCAGTGATGTGGAATCTAGCACTTCCCTGTGGAGATTATTACAATGTCGGATTGTTCTCATAGAGAAAAATATTCCTCTTGTGTCCATCGGAATATACCCAGGAATAACTTGTACATTACCCCTTGTCTTTTCCATGTAACTCCTTGCAAGAAGGGAGGCTCCATCTTCTTTGTAGCCACCCTTTAAATACTGGAACATGGTGATAAGGTCTGCCCTAGCATTTTCTCAAGACTGAATGAAATCAATTCTCTCAGCCTTTCCTCATATGGCAGCTTCCCAGTACTTTGATTGTCTTTTTGGCCCTTAGATTAAAATAAAATTACTTAGATTGAAACAAAATTAAACTCTCATAGGTACATAAGCCTTTTTTTTAAAAGAATGTCTAAATGAAGCATAATCTTTCTGAGGAGTCACATGATGACACTAGAGTTTAGTGATCAGTTTTGTTCCAAGCTGACTGGAGACCTTACGGAGAAAGAGGAGTGAGGCAGTCTGGTACCCAAAGCTGTAAATGGGAGTCCGTTGAGAATGATGGGACAGAAACTCACTAGTGAATTTGTTCAGAGAGAAAGGCTGAGAGTAGATGCAGAAGTCAACAAAATCATGCTAAAAAGGAAATATCTCATATTTCTTATTTAAATGACTTGAGTACAATTGTTATCTACCTTCTTGCTTACCTTTTTCTCTCAGTTGTTTGAAAACTCTTTGATGCATGCATTCTATTTTTACACTTTTTTACTAACTATCATGAAACAATGGAACTATCTCCTCTAGACATGCTAGAACAAGATTTGTGTCTGTTGGACACTAATTCAACTTCAGCGTAATTTTTATGGCTGCATAACTTGTGAATGACCTGGTGAGTAGCAACTTGGTTATAGCACTGTTGAAAATCAGAGTTGAGGGCCAGATTTATGGAAACAGATAGTGGTACAAGCTGGGCAGGATCTGTGGCTATTTATGATTTAGAGTACATACTTTTGTACATTTCTGTTTACAATAAATACTTACCATAGAGTTAGCCTGAGGAGGACAGTACAAGAAGGAACTGAAAACAGTGAAAACACCTTATTTTTTATAATATACCTTTTGATTGTTTCTTCACTTTTATAAACTGTGTTAAAATTCAAAAGTAAGATATTGGACAGTAGTTGACTGTGGGCTCTTAATTAAGCTCTAAGATTAGGTTTAAATTAATAGACATATACTGTTCAAGAATTTTCAGTGGGACAACTGGCAGGGAAGTTCAAACAAAAGGTGTTTTTCTCCAGCCGGTGAGGGTTTCAAAAGTTACAGCAGGTTCAGAAAACCAGAGTTATTATCTAAGAGGGGCTAAGAAGATCCCCTCAAGGTCAAAAAGGATAATTACTAATGGTGTAACACAATAAACAGCTAAAATCTCTGCCCAGTCGTTATCCTTTAACTGATCAGTTAAAAATCGGTGAACGGAATCAATGCTAACTTAAACATAGATTTTGCTCTGATTTTGACAGGATGAGAGGAAATGGCCTTAAGTTGTGTCAGGGGGAATTTAGGTTGGATATCAGGAAAATTTCTTTACACAGAGGGTTGTGAAGCATTGGAACAGGCTGCCCAGGGAAGTGGTGGAGTCCCCATCCCTGGAGGTGTTTAAAAGCGGTGTGGATGTGGTGCTAAGGGACATGGTTTAGGGACCCTGGCAGTGCAGGGTGAACAGTTGGACTTGATGATCTTAAAGGTCTCTTCCAACCGGATGATTCTGTGATTATGTGATTATGTGATTGAGATTTCTCTTCTGCCTATAAACACATCAGAAAGACAGGTATTGGCTAATCTATGCCTTTTGTGTAATTTGCTTCGAAAAGCACTTAATAGATTTACGGCGGTCTGTAAAACGAACTGCATCCAGGGTAGGAGCTTGCATACCAAACTGAAAGCAGGTGCAGTTAAAGAAGAGGTGGTACAAAGCTCTGAAGAATATTTTTGCAGTGGAAATCCTGGCAGTCTGCTTCACTACCACATCTTCAGTGTGATACAGTGGGTGATTCATGTCATAAAATGGTGTGAGGCCCTGGCATGCTATTGCTCACCTGCATGAGAATGTGATTTTACCATCTCCGACTCCCAAACAGTGTGAATATGTGACAGGATGTTTAAAGAGATCTCTGTTTTAATTTGGTTAATCAGTCTTTGCTCAGAGCTCAACTTTTTGCATGGTCAGAAATCTGACTTTCTGATGGAATGCAAAAGCCTGTTTTGTTTTGTAGTGTAATTGTGTATTGCAATATGACTTTAAAAAGTAATTTCTCCTGCATCACATTGCAAACTAAACAGCTATCTGAGTCATAACCTTATTATTAAAATGGCAAAGAAACAAAATCTGAAAGTATTTCATTTTCTGCCAAACCCTAGCCTGTTTTTATGTAAATTACAGTATCCAGGGCCCATAGTCAAAGGTTGTTTATAAAGTACATCAATTAAATCTTGACTTGTACTTCAGGCCTTTAATCAGTTCTGAGCTAGAAGGGATTTTTATGTAAAAGCCAGAGGGAAGAGAATCTACACTGAGTTTGTCATATTATAATATATGTATTGTGTTCCATATAATAATGAATATCGCTATACTTATTAGAAAGTATATTACTGTAATAAACTGTAGTCTATTATATAATGTTAGGCTGCTAGATTTCATCCAACTACCCTTATACTGCAACCACCAGATTTAGTTGTGCATCCTGCCCTCAGGTCATCCAGCTGCTGTGCATGACTAGTGCTCTGCTACTGTCTGACACCCATGTCAGGTGAGGAAAACTAACTGAATGAGCAGCTGAAGATTTCTACTTATATAAATAATAATCTTTCCAACCAGTCTGATCAGAGACCAAGAATCAGGAAGGGAGGAAGCATCGCTTTTTGATACTAAGCCTGGCAGTTTTCCTTCTGTACAGGAGTAAAGAATTATGTGATTCACCTGACAGGTTTTCTGTGCTGGCATAAACTGAGTGGTGTCCTGTCTCAAAGGGTGGTAGGTTTCTTGTGGTTCACAAGCATTTCTAGGGAAAAAAGTTGTATGTATAGGAAAGAATGCATCTGCCCAGTACCGTATCGGAATCAGAAAAGCTTTTTGACCCTTCTATGTGACTTAGACACATCTTCCTTAGGCATGTATTGATCGTGGTGAGAATAATCCAGGCAGTTCTCGGTCCCCAGAACTTGTAAAGAGGAAATCAAGGGATAATTTACAGATTCACAGATTCTGAAACCAGGAAGTGTGACTATTCCCTTTGAGCCTCAGCCCACAGAGGGTTAGAATTTCTCCTAAAAACTATACTAAGAATATGTTTTACATATGAAATTTCATTTTATCAAATCAAACTTCAAGTGCTCCAGATGAACTGCAGTTCATCATCTTCCTGCTAAGCTTTAGTTACCCTTACAGGTAGGAAACTATATCTATTTTAAAGGTGGGGGGGGGGGGTGCCCCTAAATTCCCAGACAGTAGCTCAGTGTCTTTTCCACATTAAAAGCACTTCCTTTCCTTTCCAGATATCAGTTACATCTTTAGGTCTCCAGAGAGGGAGTGTGTCAAAGAAATCCGATGTCTCCTCAGACCAGTTCTTAGTAAACAGAATATTGTTGTTAAGCCTCATTTCATAAAGTGTTTTTTGTTTTTCCCAATTTGCCTGCTCTCATGTCAGCTCTTAAATCATGACCCAGTAGTCAGAAGAGCCACATAGGTTTTGGAGAGTAATTTACCCTTCAGTTTTTTTCCACCCACTAGTTTACAAAGCAGTACCAAAAATATTTGATATAATTATCCAAACAGTTAGTAAGAATATTTAGTAGTGTAGAGCCAGGAAGTGATTTCTGAGGACGTTGCTCTGCATTTTGATTTCTCTCTAATAATAATAATGAAATAACTATACTACAATACCAGTTTGCAAATCATTCCCTGCTAATATCATCTCAGTTTTAAATCAAGACATTAACTGATAAAAAATTCAGCTGAGGTGCTTGATCTGGAAATGATTGCATACACTGGAAAAAGTCTCACATCCTCTTCTATTAGAGAGGTAAAACTTCCTATCCACATCAGGTGGGATAAATAAACCCTCAATTTTCATTGCAAATACAGAACTGAAACATGAGTTAAATGTCTCAGTGTCTTCTGTAACAGTCTTTACAACTTCATCTAGAAACATAACTGTTTGACCTGCTTTTTGGAGTGGGGTAGAGGCAAATGGAAGGCAGTAATAATACTGTATTGCCAAATGCCTGTGTGTTGCACTTAATTGTACTGATCATTCTCATTTCATTGATATTTTTTCTTCCATTATTGGTGATCTACCTTAAAAAAATACCTGTCCATCTTTCTTACTATCATTTTTACGTTGCTTTTTTCTGAAATGGGCATTTAACCTAAACAGCTTATTGCCTGGTACTGCCCTTTTAATATCTGTGGCATTTGGGTGATGTAAGCAACCTGCGGGATGCTCTTCAAGAGCTCCCAGCTTTCAATAATATTTCTGGCTGCAGATTCACATTCCCAGACAGGTATGCCAAGAGCAACTCAAGTTTCAAAAAAGTGATCCTTTTAAAGTGTTGAATGTACATAGTGTTCTTGATACAAAATTATTGACAACATTATCGCAGAATCACAGAATCATTTTGTTTGGAAGAGACCTTTAAGATCATCAAGTCAATCGTGCACCCCGCACTGACAGGTCACCACTAAACCATGTTCCTAAGCACCACACACCATAGTTGCCATTTTTTCTTGATTAAGTTCAAGAGTACTGGGAAAGGACTAGAACAGCAGGGAGTGTGTGCATCAGAAATATGCACAGCTGGCAGGAAAGATCAAACCCTAATAGCAAATATCAGATGACTCAAAGAAAAAGGCACTAAATGGCATTTTTTTAAAATTTATTTCCATAGACATCTATATTAAATGGAATCAGATTGGTATTACCGTAACAAAAATTCTGTAGTGAAGTCACAGAGTACTTCATCAGAAGTAAGACAGGAGTTTAGTCATTAACAAAGCGTTCAGGGAGGCCAAAGCTAGTCAGGTATACAAATAGTTTATAGTTGGTGGGGGTCGGGAGATAAATCTGAATTCTATTGAATACAGTGCTAGTACCTTTTTTTTTTCCCCCAGCAATTCATCTCATAATGTGTTAACTATACAAAAATTAGCATTTGTTCCTCTTGCAGCTAACATTTGGAAGAGTATTACTAGAAGATTTGGGTGGGGGAATGCTAATGGTTGTTCAAGAACAGAAACCCATAAAAACACTGCTGAAAGTATTTATTTCTTGAAGAACCATATTAGCCTTGTGGGCACTTATTTATATACAGAGCTGCACACACACATACAACCAAATGCATTGGCACCTGCAAAACACAAACACAAAGTCACACAAGGTGGTCTGGGCTCTTCCCACTAGTTTATGCTCAGAACAAAAAAGTGGAGAGCCTGCAGAGTTAGCCATTACGAATATATCAATTCTTCTGTGGTAACTCGTCATCATCTCTTCACTACAGAATACTTCTACTGATAATCTGGGTGTACCTCCACTTAAATGTCATCACTGTAATTATCTCAGCAGGGTAATGACAGAAAAATAAATAAATTAAAAAAAAAAAAACATCACCAAGTTCATGGCCAAACTTTGCCTCAGGAAACAGTAATGGTGGATCTGATATGTGAGCAGGTGTATGAGGATGGTAGGAAATGACATGCAAGAATTTTTGCAGATTTAGCTATTGAGGAAGAACTAGATCATTTCTCCAGGACTGATGGAAAGTTTGCAAGTGAGAAGGCAGAATGTGGGGCTCTCAGAGCTATCAGGTTTTAGTGCCCAACTGTAGCAACCATCATGCAGGGAAGACTGAAATTTAAGCTGTTCCCTTTCTGTCCTGTTCAAAGAAGACAACACTATGACTCTGAATGGAAGATCTGAGAGGGCAGAGGCAAAATGACCCCAATGCTATGACCTAACAAAATGGACTCACTGCTACAGGAAGAATTCCTAGCTTAGAGTCCCTGTTCCCAGGGCTGTTTCTCCATTTTTTTCTGGTGACACGTAAATATAAGCTGTATGTGTAATCCTTGTAATGAGTAGCAAAGCCTGTGGCTTTCTTCATACAGTGATACACTTTCATAATTTGGATACCTGTGACTTTGACGATCCAAAACAAAAGATTTTACTATGCAAGGCAATGTTTTTATAGTGACATCTGTTTTATGGTTAGATTTATTTGTTTAATTCCAGCAATCAAAATAGTGGAAAAAAAAAATCTCAAAACTCTAATGCTAATGAAATCTACTTGCCTCCTGTATGTCACAGGATTATAGGATGTTCAGAGGCTTTGTCATCCAGGAGGACAGGCGAGTGGCAATCAGGTAGTCAGTTGTCTAGGGTACTTATTTGCAAAAGGTTATTCAGTAGTTGGGCACAGGGTGGAGCATTCCCTGATCTTCGCTTAGTCTAAGTTAAACTCAAGAAGTAGGAACTTTAGACAAAGGTTATTGGAAATTAAATATTTGTTGACTAAGTATGCATTTGCAATTCTGAACACAAAGCCATACAATGGAAGAAGGAGTAGCTTAGAAGTTTTATGCACCCCAGTTGCAAAGTGGGTATTGGCAAGAGAAGCCTACTGGCCTCTACTTGCATCTTTTCGAGACATCTGCAAATAAGCAACTCTTGCCATTACTTACCATTGCAGAATTGTTTGATAAACTCTTCTAGGCAACTGCAGGCTGGGGACATCATGGATATACAAGTTTAAAACAAAGGTGGAAAAGAAATGCTTTCAGTGGCAAAGTAGAGTGTTGGAGTGAGCTTCCCCTGCAATGGATGGATGAAATGCAAGGCGGGATGAGCTTATACTTGCTGGAGAAAAGGAGAAAATAGCAGACCATGGTTGCTACAGACTCCTTTTTTGAACTTTGGTTCAAAATGGGTCTGCAACAATTTAGCTAGCATGGTTCGGGAATGCTTAGGTAGATAAGGAAATTACAGTAAGTACTTACCAGCAGAAACAGCCCTTAATAATGTTGCCATTTAGTTGGTTTTGGAGAACAAGAGATGAACCTGCCTTTTGAGTTAGTGTGGCTGTCTTTATCAGTCTCCTGAGACTGCTTAGAAAAGTCTTTTCAGAAGTTGGCTGATCATCTATGTTGTGTTTTCATATATATTTTTTCTTACCCAGGCCTTCCATAGGGGTCCTTTGCTTTTTTGAAGGAAAAAAGATTTGAAAGGTTTCTCAAACTAGGGTCTCACTGTAATTTTTGCAACAGTTGTTCTGACTTCTTTTCTTGAGCCTGGGGAAAATAGTAAGAAAATTATGCAATTCCAAGCAGTGCAATGCATTTTAAAGCTGCCTGGTGATACGTGTGGTTTGTGGGAAATAATTGAAACTGGACAAGAAGGACAATAACCAAATTACATTTTGACCTGTGATCATAGCGAAGTTTTTTGTTGCAATTGATTGGTGTGGACTTGCACTGAGTACAAATTCCTCTGGTAACAGTGTTGGCAGAGTGACATCTCGGGATTAACGTCCCAGGGAAATAAAAGATTTGTTTCCTTTTGTGTTGGGTCTTTACCGTGGGCTGTGTATAGCAGGAAAGGATTTCCAAGTTTAAGAGTATGAATAAGGGATAAAGGTGACTACATTGTGTCCATGGACAGATGTCATAGCACTGATAAACAGCCCAGAGTCAGGATCTTTTACAGTAATTTCTTCATGCTTTGAAGAATGCTTATTGCACTCAGAGAAGCAGACAACATTACAAAGAACAGATCTGCAGATGGAGACAAGATCCCCTACAACAGATGAGATATTTTAGTGGAGAATTACTAGGTAATTAAAACCAGAGAAGCAATTTATTTTCTTCAAGGTTAAGTTAGGAAAGATGGAGCCTGATACTGCCATAAAGCGTTGATGTTAATAAAAAGCACTCTTTTTATCTCATTACTTTAATAGAGTTTGCTTAGGTATATTCTCTTTCTGTAAAATTGCTAGTTAAATTTATACGTTGTAAGGCCATAAATATAAATTAGTGAACAACTGAATAGTCCCTTTTCCAGTTAAAAAGCATGATATGGAGATTATATCCTTAGGAGACTTCTGAGAGTGCTATTAATGACATTTCATTTCCATGAAGTTCATGTGACTGGCATTGGGAACAAGCTTCTACTTCCTTCTTGAAAAGGTCTCTGCAAAGAAATACAGTACTTTATAGGAATAGAATTGTAAACCCATCCCCACGTACACATTACCCCCTACTTTGTAATAGTCTATATGGTTCCTTTTTTAAAAGACTTAGATCTTGAACTGGCAGAGCCAGACGGGCATACTAATGCAGTAGCTCAAACTGTGGGACTACACTTACCAAAGGGATGCAGGAAACATCTTTTAGATGATGATTGGCCAATACAGAATTGTCCAAGTTATACAAATGGCCCAAATAAATGAATAATGTAAAAATAGTATTTCCATTCCCCTACAGGGATGTTTATGGTTGTTGATATTCTAAAATTGTGTATCAGTAGCAGGTTATTAGTGATTCAGATGAAAGGTAACAATACTGTTTTTTAACTATATTCATACATTGATTAAGTATTGAATGTTTACTCTTAACAATTTCTTTATTTTGTTTAGTGTGATAAATACACATTGCAGTGTATAAGTTTCAGACACTTGGTGATTGCTTTACCATTTTTATCTCTGACTTCCTGTTGTTAGTTCATATGCTCCAGGAAAAGATGGAGTTTATGCGAAATCTTGCCTAACTTATCATTAAGTCCTTACCTTCTTTTTATTATTTCTTTAATGAGGCATTCTACTATGATATAGTAAGGGGAAAAATTAATAAGAAAGTGTTTTTTCACCTCTTTCCTTAAAGAAATGACGCTAATGCCGCTGTGGCATCTACATGCCTGAAAATGGGAAATCGAAAAATTTTGAACAAATTGGAAGAGTACAGGCTTTAAAAATGTTGTATACAAGCTATTTGAAAACTGGTTTCTTGGTCAGAGGTAGCATCAAAATAGTATCTTCATGAAGGAAAAGCAAATCTTTAACTTTTTTAGATAAACATTCCAATTTGTGCGTTTTAGCTTTCCCATCTTATGAGCCAAATAGTCAAGGCACTTGAGTCATACTTGCAGTACAGAAGCAAGCTGCATAGGACATGGGCTGATGGCCTTGAAGGGATCCAGAGGGATGCAGCCAGTGTGTTGGGGAAGGGTAGTGGACAGGAGACTCTGGGGCCAAGGATGTGGGAGTGCTCCCTTGGGGCTTTTATGGTGAAGTTTCAGGTGGAAGTCAGTAAGGCTGGATTTAGTGCAGCAAAGCTCCATGGGGAGCAGAGGAAACCAAGTCTTGTGTTTATTCTGCTAGATGCAATAATGAAGAATATCTCAAGGCAAGATGACTGTGAGTGGCAAATGCAATTTTGTACTAGAAGTACTAGATTTTTTTTTCTTTTTTCTTTTTTTCCTAGCTTTCCATTATTGTAGTCTGATGGCGGGGGGAAACTTTGGCAGTAAAATATTCCATCACTAGGGAAAAATCTTGGTCATTTATTTCCTTACCCTGAGATGAAACATATTTGGAAAAATTTAACACAACTGAGTTCCTTAAAAGTCTTTCAATGATGACCTCTTGAAGAGGGTGAACTTTTGAGCAATGCTTAATGTGTACATAGGGGCATAAAAACCATTTTGTTTTGCTGATTTTGGATGGGCGCAGGTCTGTGGAGGAAAGAAAGGCTGTTATTAGCCTCTGAGCCTCACAGACCACTTGACTACCTGCAGGCATACCAATTAAGTGGAATTATCATCCCAATTAACCATTGTCCCTTGCCAGTCAAAACTCATTTGGTTTAATTCAGCTCTCTAGGATAAGTCCCAATTAACCAGATTTTCCTAATTATCTGCATCCTGTTTAAGTGTACTAGTACAGCCTGCATTAATAAAGCAGTGTTTTCATGTTGATGCTTAAATAATTTTCCAAAATTTTGGTTTACAGGTGATGTTTTCAGAAAATGAATGTCCCAGTTTGGGGTTTTGTTCTAATAGATACAGACTTAAAAGTCAGTTGGGCTGCTGTCATAAGTAATTTCAGCAGGACTTGCCAAGGAAGTGTTATTCATAAAAAAAAGCAACAGAAATGTTCATATGTTCTGTTTTAGGCTAAAGATTTCATTCAGGTGTGATGCAGTCATGAAGGTAGTACTTTGGCTAGTGAAAACTGCAATTGCTTCGTGATCTCGAAAGGTCTTTGCAGACTCACATGAGCTGGCGTATGGGATCAGACTTTTTAATATATTTGGACACAGAATTAACCACAGAATGTATGCAAAAAATTGTGGCCTCTGCCACAGAAAACACATTCAGACTATATTCAGTGGTTATTATGCTGTTTGCTTCAAAGTACAATTTAGTTTGTTGACAGAGGACTTCTCAGACACTTCCTGGGTCTGTGACCTGTGAGTAAACATGAAGCTGAGTTGCCTCTCAGTAATATGTGACCCTGAGAATTCACATCACATAAATGAAACAAGGTGACAAAAGTTGTTGGGAGGTGGGGAGCACTTGAAGAAATAAAGAGGCTAAGATACCTCATTCATTTGGTTAGATTTTATTGTGAGTAGAATATTGCCTTTGTAATGTTATGTAGCTGAGTCTTCTAATTATAATGTTATAATGATTTTCATCAATGAATCACAAATCCTGACTACACAGGAACATTTGGGGAAGGACATAGAGGCAAATCAATTACAGGTATAGAGCAAAGTTCCGCTATAGATTTCTTCTAAATAGGGAACAAAAGAGCTGAATAGAATTCTGCACTCATTCTCTGTACCTTGTCATGACATCTTAATTGATTTGCCTGAACTTCCCTCACTTCCATGTCAAAAAACTCCGAGACTCTTTCTGAAGCCTTTTATGATTGCAGTTACCCTCACTGACTTGCTTAACACAGGCTTCAAATCAAGCAAACTTGGACTTCAGTTCTTAACAGGCAATCGCAGACTGGGGGGAATTCATCAACGTCCTTGTTTTGGCAGAGTTATGACCTAAATCTGCCAGCACATGATAAAGAGGCATAGACAGAGCTTTCCAGCAATACAGAGGTTTTCATAATGACTATTTATAATACCATACGTCATTCATCATTCACAAAAAACATATTACCAAAATAGTCTCAAGACCTAGTACATAAACCCACAACCGCTTTCATTCTCAGATGGGTTTGTTTGTACCAGGAGGCCTCAGCTGGTGCAAAGGAGCTCTCCTCAATGCTCTAGGGAGCTCTGCTATTTTCAGCAACTCTAAGTATTCCTATTACTGGATGGACATTTTTTAGTATCTTCTTTTATGGCTATCTGACCATGACCAAGCTGAGTCAAGTCAATATGAGGAGTCCCATATACAAAAAAACACCTCCCTGACCCAGAAAAGTCCAATCAATGCTAAAATATTAAAAGTGTAGCATACAGCAGAGGGACATTATTGTGCAGAAATGATAACCAAAACAATCAGGATGTACTCAGGCTCGCAAAAAAGAGAGAGCCTTTTTTGTCTTTTCTGGGTGGCTTAGGTATCTCTATGTTTCAATCAGATAAAAGAAGTAGTGAAATAGGAAAAAAAAATGTCAATGATTGCTGTCACAGTTTTTACTGTGGGAGATATTAAAAACATTAACAATAGAGAGTGTCGTAAGAGGTTTCTAATAACTTAAAATTCTCTCCAGCCAGCTGGAAATGAAAAAAACTTGAAAATGTTTCTCAAGTGAAACATTTCTCTGTCACAATGAAATGTTCATTTTCTGTCTTCTGGGCTGTGACTTTTCTGTCAGACCCACTTGGGATGTACTGAGTAAGGCGATATTAAAAAAATAATAGTTCTCTAGAGTACTCCTTCAGCACTGTCACATAATTTGAAAATGGCTGAAATGCAGTCTTGTCACCCTTTCCAATCTGAGATGAAATATTTTCATTCATATTTGTTCCTGAGCTTTCCCAGTTCTCATGATCTACTTGGATTTTTAAGTTCCTCAAACCCTAGATAACATGCAAAATGCAAATTGGAAGTCAGCACACTTTGATTAAGGATTATGCACATGTACCACCTTCAGAAGCAAGGGAACAACATTCAACTGATACTTACCTTTTAATTGTTTGAAGATTGATGAAGCAAAATAGGGTTTACTTAATTTTCTGTTGACTAGATGTGTTGGATAGTTATACCGATGCTAGATACTGTTGGTAGTTTTAACGACTGAAGGTGTGAATACCAAAAGATAAAATGACCAAAACCAGAATTTCAGGAATTAACCTGCCATATCCTTATGGACATAGTCCCTGCAGCAAGCTGCAAGCCAGTTTAAAATGTAAATGTTTCTTTTAGCTGTATGCACATAATTTATCAATGAAAAGAAAAAAAATCACTTTTTTGATAATGTTTTTTGTGTTTAGGGCCACTGCAAATTTAACTAATGTTCATACGAGAAGAGTGTAGAAATGTAGTATTTTTTTTAGGACTTTTCAAAACTCCTGCCTCATCCAAGCATTCTAGCTGCCAAGTTCTGTACTAATTGCAAAAGCTCAAGGGAAATAACAGAAATGCATTTGAAGGATAAAGCATAAGAGTTGAAACGGAAACTTCTGAAGGCATGACAGAGGAGTACCGGTGCTCTTGATGGAAAGCCTCATAGAAACCTGGAGTTTTCCCTGGTTCGAATTACTTTCAGTTTTTTTGTTTGAGTAATACCATCAATATGAAAACACTCAGCATGCAGACTAACATGCTAATTATAACTTTGCGGGATATAGAGGTGGAAGAGAGTAATGCAGGTAATCTGTATCCCCTGCCAGTACTGACTTGTTCTTGTGAAAACAATCTGTGTGCCTTGGAAAAGGACCATTAAAAACAGTGTACGGAAAAAATCAAAATTAGAGGCCCTAAATTTGTTTTACCATTTTTGGCTGTAGCTTGTGAGAATGTTTTTGCATTAAAGTAACAAAGGAAATTCAAATTTTAAAAGTATTGCTATGTTCATTTAAAAGCAGTGATGTTTTGCATTTTTATCAGCATCCTGAAAGAAATAAAGCAGTCTGGATTTCAGAAAAGATTTATTAATGAGAACCCCAAATTGTAGTATTTGATTATGGTCTTATCTCGTATTTTATCTGCTGATACCATGTGCCTCTGTATGTTCCTGTAAAACCAAGTTCTAGAAATTTCCTTCCTGTTGTGTAAAATATTTTTTTACCTGTTGAAGCCTCACTCCTGCTAGCTCAATGGACTACCATCCACAACTTGGGTTGGAGAGGAGTGGGCAAGGAGAGGAGAGAGATTTGGTATATTACAGTTCCTTATTCTGTTTATCCCTGGTCAAATTATTTCGTGATTTTGTAAACCTCAGTCTTATCCCCTTCAATATTTACTGTGTGCTTTGTTGAATATATATTAATATTTATTTTAGCAATTGTAGACTCCTGACAAATTATTATATCTACCACTTAAGACTACAGAGAACATATGGAAGTCACCCCATAATTTTTATTTATGATGCTGTCAAAACATTGCTGGCAGCTTTGAAATCCCTTGGGGATTCTCTCCTTGGGGAGAACTGAATCGAGTAACTGTAAGAATGAACTATAGGGGCATGCAGTTCTTTGTGTCAATGAGTAACTGTTCTCCGCTCTTTATTCTCTGACAATTCTTAAATAAATTTTAAATCACTGAACATATTCATAGTTACCAAACATTTTAGAGAAAATTAAAAGAAATCTAACTTCTCTTTTCTCGTTTTAGTATGACTAATATTAACTCACACTTGTGTTCTGTAAACCTGCCATTTTTTTTAGACCTTCAACCCCCAGTTGCTTGTAGAGAAGCTATGAGTGTTGTATAGTAGTTCAGAAATACAGATAGGTGTTTAATTATTCTATTTATTTGCTATATTTCAAGGTTAGGGAAACTGGAAATATCTCCTGAATGAAGAGAAAAGGAAAAGGAAGCTTTAACAGGACCATGAAGTCTGGAGTGCTAGTAGGATGCTCCTTCCACTCTGGGCTCATTGTTGAATATAAATATATAAAAAAAATCCTGAAAGCTTAAGCCAGAGTACAGGAATTCTCTTGTCAAAGGAATTTTAATAAATTCTAAGTGACAAGGATAGGAATTAACTTTTAGCTAATGTTGCTACTTAAATATTGAGGTTAAAACATATATCCAGAGAGTAGTCCTCAGCTTAGGGGTTATTAAAATCTTACCTGTGGGTTGTATTAATGCAACAGAAGGAGTGGGATGTCTCTTCTCTCCTAATTACTGTTCTGCTCGTCAGCTAGTGGATGGGTTGATGATTCACATACACTTCTGGGAAATGACAAAATGAGGTTCTGAACTCCATCAAGTAAAGCTGATCTCAGACTTGTAAGAGCGGAAGCTCCAACAGGGAAACTTGCCTTAGCTGCAGTGTTTTCTGTTACTGCTTTTTGCAGCTTAAAGGAAGCAACATAGACAGATACATTCTGTGAGACATCTGATGCTCTAAGTGTGTACTGGGCATGTGCTAGATACGTACTAGACAGAGGCTCTCGAGGAGCTGCAATGAAGGTAGACCTGGTGTTCAGAAATCAAGCTGAAGAGCTCACAACTTTTAAGGCAGCATCAGTTGTGAAATGGTTGCCAGAAGAAAAATCTATGCTGTGGCAAAATTTCGGAAAAATGTACAGATAACCTATGAATTTTTGTTGCCTTCAAGATCAGTTGAATCTCAGCAAGAGAAGGTTCAGGACTGTAGTTGCAACTTCAGCTCTAACTCTGCCTTACTCTCAATTTTGGTGTCTGTAGCTTTCAGTATTCAAGAATGTGGCATAAGAAAAAAGCAGACTTGATCGCACATGTAGAAAACTCTTGTTTTATCATCTAGAATTTATGAAGAGAAGGCAGACATTGTAATATGCAAGTGTAGGTAACAACTCTACTATTGAATTTCCCAGTTTCACACAGAAATTATTTTTGATCAATATTTTAATTTCACGTGGGCAGGATGGGGAAGAGATCTCAGCAGATGAGTTGTAATAAACTCCGTATCTCATTTTGGAATTAGTGTACAAAGTTATCCAGCTTCGCACTAGCTACACAGCATAATTTTCCTGCGTGTTCGTGCCAAAAGAAATCAGGCATGGAGAATTTTTTTTCTAATTATTTTCAGACTTTATTAACCAACATGAGACCCGCTTAACCTGTTCTTGTTCTATCCATAAATTTGTACATTTCATAGTTTTATGAGAAAAAAAAAAGTCAGTTATCATACAGCAGTGACCTAAGTCACTAACTGTTAGCATTATTTGGTAACCCAATTAGAGTAATCAGTAAGTTTTCTTGCTACTGCTGTTGCCTGATGGTGAGTGTGAGTGAAATGGTTGTGCCTAAATTACAAGTAAGCTTTTTGAGAAGAGAGAATTTTAGAAGATATACTGATAAGGATAAAGTTATCATTGTTAAGATTACTTCAATAAAACTCATTCTTATTTTTGTATCACTTTTGAACTTTTTATTGGGGGAACAATTCCTCACTGTATATTTTTGTGAAGGGAAGAAACATAGCAGCACCAACACAACCTCTCCCCCATCCATTCCCCATTTCATCCATTGGCTCAGTTTATATAGCATTGTGATGGGTTGACCCTGTCTGGACACCAGGTGCCCACCAAAGCCAGCAGTTGCTCCCCTCCTCAGCTGGACATGGGAGAGACAATATAACAAAAGGCTCAGGGGTTGAGGTAAGGACAGGGAGATCACTCATCTGTTACCATCACAGGCAAAAGAGACTTGACTTGGGGAAAAATAGTTTGATTTATTACCAAAGAAAATCAGAGTAGGGTAATGAGAAATAAAAATTACATCTTAAAACACCTTCCCTGCCACCTCTCCCTTCTTCTCGGGCATAACTTTACTCCTGAATTCTCTACCTCCTGCTCCACAGTGGCAGATGGGGACAGGGAATGGGGGTTGCATCAGTTCATCATGCGTTGTCTCTGCTGCTCCTTCCTCCTCACACTCTTCCCCTGCTCCAGCATGGGGTCCCTCCCACGCGAGAGAGTCCTCTACGAACTTCTCCAGTGTGAGTCCTTCCCACAGGCTACAGTTCTTCAAAAACCACTCCAGCATGGGTCCCTTCCATGGGGTGCAGTCCTGGAACAGACTGTTCCAGCATGTGTCCCCCATGAGGTCACAGCCTCCTTTGGGCACCCACATGCTTCATTGTGGGGTCTTCCATGGGCTGCAGGTGGATATCTGCTCCACCATTAACCTTTGTGAACTGCAGGGAGACAACCTGCCTCACCATGGTCTTCACCACGGGCTGCAGGGGAATCTCAGCTCTGATGCCTGGAGCACCTTCTCCCCCTCTTTTCTGACTGACCTTGGTGTCTGCAGAGTTGTTAGTCTCACATATTCTCACTCCTCTCCTCTGGCTGCTGTTGCACAACAGTTTTTCCCCTTCTCAAATGGGTTATCACAGAGACGCTACCGACATCACCAATGGGCTCAAGCTTGGCCAGCAGTGGGTTCATCCTCGAGCCAGCTGGCATTGGCTCTGTTGGACACTGGGGAACCTTCTAGCAGCTTCTTACCAAAGCCATCCCTTTAACCCCCACTACCAAAATCTTACCCAATACAAGTATCCTAACAAGTATTTTCATTTTTTTCTAACTCTGAAATAAATAAAAAAACAATGCAAGTGGAGGCCATTCCCTGTAGGGCAGTTCGAAAGCATATTGGCCCCAGAAGTTTCTGAAATTCCATGTCTCACTGTATAATTAGATCATTCGGAAACTAACAACATGTTATCTTCAGAAGTAACTCTGAAGTAAGGATAAAAATTGCTTCTGACAGACATTAGATACCTCTGAAAGAGAGGTATAAAGAAAAGGTAAGCATAGAAAATTATTGAGCACCAACAGAAGCCAGGAGCTTCTTGCTTACTGTCTTATCTGTGAACAAAAGTTTTTCACGTTAGAGGAATAGTATGGATAACATTTCAATATCAAAGACTGATGATAAAAATAATCAATAGAATCTCAACAGAGAAATTGGTATCTCTGTGTTTTAGAGTTTAAAAACAAAGACCGTTGACAATCTCTTCTATAACATCATAGTATCAAAACAAGTGGAATTGATTCCTGTGAATGCCCTAGCACCAAACTCCTGTTTTTTCCACAGTTCATTAAAGACAGCTAATGAGCAGCAAAGGTAAACACTTTCTTTCTTTGCATACTGAGACACAGGCACTCAGTGGCAAGAGCTGTATGGCACCACTCCCACCACCATCCCCTGGTGACTGAACCCTCTTTGCCACAAGAGGAGGGGAAGCCCAGGGTGGGATCTCACCAGCAGCTGATACCCATTCTGCTGTTAGAAACTCCTTTCTCCTCTTCCTCCTCTCTGCTTCCCCTCCACTACCCACAATGAAAGCAAATCTATTTGTTTTACGTATATGTGTTATATATACATATACATGCATGTGAAATCTCTCATCACTGGACTGATTGTCTTGGAAATGAAGAGTTTCAGGAACTGAGCTTGAATATGCTTAGATTGTTTGTTTGGTGTTTAATAGCATGTGTCCTCGGCTTCTTCGGCCTCTCACTGGTGTGGCTTAATGCAGGAAGTTGATGTCTTCATTAGAAGTAGGACTAATAATGCTATCAAGCTTCATTTTTTTCATCATTTATTGAATCATACAGTGATGTAACTGGAATAGTTTTCTAGGATATGCCATTAAAAATGCGAAAGCTACTTTGAATTTGCCTCTTCTACTCAGATTCATAACTCAGTCGCTCATCTCTCTTTGGAGTCCTTCCAAATATCTGATGTAACAAATTTGGAACCAAATATCTTATGACTTTTCCCCCATTGTTCATTCCTTTAACAAATGCCTGACTCATAACTTAGTTCAAAAAGAAAACATAGAACTCTAGAAAAGAGGATGGCCATTTCTTCTATGAAAAATGCTTTTTCATGTCTGCACTTTACTGAGATGTTAGATAAGCCCTTTTACCTATTCTTGAAAAAGAAATTCTGGTATGTTCATCTTTGTGATACGTGTGACTGATGTATGATGTGTCAGGCCACAACCTCGCAGAATTCAGCAATGATGTGAGAACTAGATGACTTTCCCAGTAAAGCTTGAGTCTGGAAACACAGATTGGCTTTTAGACCTACTAATGGGATAATAGAAACCAGGGAGTAAAAGTCAAAGAGAGCAAAGACTGCTTGCTATTTTCTGTTGTATCCAAATGAAACTTTATGTGCTTTGTAAACTGATATTTTACCTGATATGATTGAATGAAGAAGAGGAAAAATGAGCCCTTTGTGCTTATTATCTTTTTACTCAGAGCCAGTAGAAAATAATGTACCTGCCCTTTACACTGTTACTCACACTTGTGAAAGCTCCACTGGCTGTTCTGCAATTATGCTAATGATATCTTTGACCCAATGTTCAATGCAGGAATTCTGATGCTTAAACTGTGCTTCTGCAAGTGGAGTCCTCTGTTTCCAGCCTTTTAGTATATACTTGTATAAGTATGCTGAAAAAGCAAAAGAAATAAGGCTAATGTAAAAATTAGCAGAAATAATGTATTTTGCGTAGTGGTTTGTACATATGGTTCGACTTCTCCATCTTTTGCATTTTGCTTATGCAGGGGGAAACTTTTTAGTGCATTGAGAGTGGATAGGACAGGTAGTTCGGATGCAGGAAAGAGTAGAGCAGTCCCAAAGAGGTTCTGTATCACATGACTAGCAATTTTTGGCATATTAAGAGGGTACTAATGGCGATGTTGCTTTAACTCTTTAAATCTTCATGACTAAATATGTCCTTAAAGAAAAGCCAAATCAGCTCCCCATGAACTTTCAGTCAAGCATTGGGAAAGGGTAATAATTCCTGCTTTTGATTCACTGTATAACCTTATGGAGGATATTTAACATTGATGCAACTTGATACCTAATTAGGAAAATGAGCATAATCATACTTAATTACTATGCCTATTTCATAGGAAGTTTGAAGATAAATTAGGTATAAGATCCTGAAATATAAGAAGCTTTTAAAGTGGATAATATGATTCACTTTGTCAGTCTGTTGACCTCAACTGATAATGAAAGAGCAGCAAACAATAGATGTATGAGAAAGATTCGTGTTAAGAAATGATTTTTCTGCTCTAATGGGAGCTTAATGTATCTATATCACAGTCTTCTCAAATTGTGAGAAAAGACTCTGTGGCAACAACTCAGAAAATGGCATCAAAAGAGGAAAAAAGCAAGAAACTGAAAATTACACTTGATTTGTTTCTTTGTAATGACTTACAGTTCTATTGTCAGTCTTACAGAAATAATTTTCAACAACAAGGACAGGGACCACTGTTGACCATAGTATTTGTGTCTGAGATGCTAAAATAAGCAATGCTTCTTGAAATGTTGCACCATTTATCAATATGCTGCAATATATGTACAGATATGCAATTATTATAACCTTGTTGCTGAAGTGCAGCAAAAATTCATTGCTCAGAAACAGTGTGTGTGGACAGACTAGATCAAACAACCACAGCTAGTAATGATGATGATGATAGAAGTGACCCACTTATGCAGGAAAAAGAAATAACGATAGCTATGAGAAACAACAGATGGCTGTACTAAACATAACAGACTTCTTGAAGTGTCTGTAGCCCAAGGGTATAGACTTAGCTACAAGTTGACTATTGGCAGGTCATTTATCCAGCATGTTGGGGGAAAAAGGCTATTATTTTGTAAAGAGGAAATAGAAGTACAGGACAGAAACTGAACATATTATCCTTATGGTGCCCACTGTTTTCTCAGGAGATGAAAATGGGTGAAACTTGTGTGGAAGAATAAAAGAAGCTTTAGGAAAAGGAGCTTTTAGAGAGATTGTTAATTTAGGACTATCATCAAGTACCCTTGTTCTGGTACATTCCTTTCACTTGTCCTTTCTTACAAGCGTGATGACTGTTCCATGCTAAAATAGCCAGATGCCTTGCTTCTAGCCCATAGTCATCTGGTGGAATGCCCCCATCTTAGACTATAAGTGGTAGAAGTGGGACTTCATTGATCTCAGAGAGTGCTACTCTTCTGTGTCCATTGCAGATGACATGAGGTGGAAAAGATGTTTAATTCTTTCCTTTAGCAAACTCCTCCTAAGTTAGAACTGTGAAAAACCATGTTTCCTTGAAAAAAGAGGTGAGGCTGATGATGACAGCAAGATTGGAGTAACAGGTGGAATCAGAATAACAACGGTGAAAGCTGAATGACATTTAAAAGGATGAAAGGATATAAATAGACCAGAAGAAAATGATGGAATTGAGTAAGGAAGAATAAAGGGTGATTGCAAGGTGAGTGGTAACTGAAAAAAGGGGAGGAAATTATTCCTACACAGCAGATTTCATCCATGGCCTTGCAAAGCCAACGGCCAGACATAGGGCAGACTGACAGGTCAGATGATGTCAGTAGCTGGGGAGGATGCAGATAGTCTAGCAGATGCTGCTGCAGTCACTGTCACGGTGACATCCTGACAAAGCCTGAGTCTCGGTAACACACCCCATGGTACCATGAGATGCCTGTGGAGCCTGTGTCTGCTTGAGTGTGTCTTTGCTACAGTCAGTACTTGTTTGACAGTTCTTGATTTTGTTCCTTATGTCTTGTTTATTCACTTGTGATGTTTTGTACACCGTTTCTTCCCTCTCTGCTTTTTCTTCTCTTTGTAAGAATGTAAGTGACATTCAGTGTAAATACGTATGTATACCTTCATCTAGTATTTCAAATAGCTTGGGCTTTTGATTAACACAGAGCTTAAGTGCCTGCCCTTACTTTGACCTACACACAAATGTCCAGATTTCACTCTTGTTTACCCATTCTGTAACTCCTAACCCACTCTATTAGATGTAATGCAGTTCCACTATATGTTGCTATAAAGGGCAAGATAATTCAACTCAGTTGCAGGCCACACGCCCTTTCCATCTGGCCATAGGAAAGATGGATGCATGGCAGTTCAGGAAGAGCTCTAATACTCCTCTACGCTGCACAGGGCTCACTCCTCTATGCTGGTCACAGCCACAGACACCACCATGTCGGTGTGATTACAGGGGGCTGCAGAGGGAGAGCTGACAAAACTGGAGGCGCTGCTACCTCCTCCATTCTTCTGCAAAGCTAAGTCTACCATACAGTGGCTCAGCATGATGGGCACAGGCTCCAGTGTTCCGTGTACTATCCCAACCTTTTGACACCCTTGTAGCCTGCCTTCTTGGACCCTCCTGCCTCCATCTCCTAGTACAGTTGCATACTTTTTAGCAATACAATTGCCTCCAATCCCTTTAACGTCTTTAGTGGTGCTTTTCTGAAGGAGAACTCCAAGATATTGCTGGCCTCATTTTCTTGCAGCTTTTAGCGGTGAAACAAAATGCTGTACTTGTGTCCTCTCAGCACACACAACTTTTCAAGCAACATCAGCAAGTTATTTCTTTGCTGCTCCATGCCTGGGTCATGCAGGCTCCTGTCGTCAGAAGTGATGTGCTCTACAGAATGGGGAAAGAACAGTGAGTTTCCACAAATTTGTGCTGAGTGTTTAAAGAATAGGTTGTTTCTTAAGGTGTCAGAAATACTGAAGGACACCAGTGTCAGTGAGAGGATGTGGAAGCAGAAAAAATCCCTGTATGTCAGAGATGGATAGCTGTAACAGCACATTTTTGCACTAGAAAATGAACTTCTAGGTTACCTTGTTTTGTCACAGAGCTGGGTGGGAGAAGCACTCAAGCAGTTCTGGGAAGCGAGCTGGTGTTTGGGAGCCTGCACATCTTGGACGCCAGCAGTGCTTTCTTATTGACCGCAGCAGCTGCAGCACCCCAATACCAGTTCTTTTTTCTCTTTTACTGATGTTAATGAAAAGTGAGAGGCAAATGATAGCAGTTATGACTGACAGTCTCTAGGTTTTGTGACAAGTTTAATAATAATAATTTTGCTCTTCATCTGATGTATTCAGTGATTCTTTATAATGTTCATAATACTTTTCAAAACAGTGACTTACCAAAAGATTTTTTTCAATATATAAAATTTCTTAGTAACATAATTCAGAAATCTTTCAAATAAACATGGATTATACAGAATAATTCAAGTAAACAGGTATTAAATAGATTTGACATCAAGCAGGAACTATTCATGCATGCAATCAATGAAGGAACTCATTAAACAATATTGTTACTTACTATTCTGCTTATGATTCGAGTTAATCAGCTAACAGAAACATTCTAAACAAAAAAATTAAGAAAAATTTTCTTGTTTTAATTTTTTTTTCACTTGTATGTTTATGTGAGTTACACTGGAGTTTGTGCTTAGTGATTTTACCCCTCCATGAACGTAGGAAACTCCAATATATATCTTCCAATACTGTGTTCAGATATGAGGAGCGGACCTGTGCACATACACAGCTTCCACAGGCTTTGTGCTAGCTGTCAAAGACCTCTACAACATAATAAATGGGAAGCAGGAGATTGGAGGACAGTGTCACCAGAGAAAGTGCAAGGTTATTCACTGACAATTGTAAATGCATACCCATAGTTTCACACACATAGCCCCTGGATAATGCGAAAAGTCAGAGCAAACAAACTTAGTGCAGGTGATCACACGTGTTGTTAATACAAGGAGGATATTACCCTCAAATCCTCTCTTTCTCGTTTACATAAATCTTCTCCATCTCTCCAGATAATCCACATCTTTTTTTTTTTTGTTTCTCCTTTCCCCATTGATTAACCTCCAGTGGCTCCAGGCTGAATTCCTTTTCTCTGTTCATCTAAGTGCAAATTTTTCCTGGCCTGCTGAGTATGGTGAACAGATTTTAGCCGTCCAGGACAAAGAAATGAGGGACGACTCAAGGAAGAAATTCAAGTCCTAGAAAGGTAGTGGTTTCAGGGATTCCCACAAACAGAACAGAAGACGACTGAGTTAAAGGAAGACATATTGCTCTATTTTCCTCTGGATTTTCTTATCTGGATTTCCTACAAGCCTTTTTATGAGGGTGGGAAGGAAATCCTCGAATGACACACTCTTCTGCACTGACATGCTTCTGCAGCAATCAGATTACACTGTTAGCTCTAACTTTACTGAGGAAAAGTCTAGAAATATTACATTTTCAATTCAAATAAGAAGTTATGACTCCATGATTTCTTTGATGTTCCAGACAATGATTACTGGAACTGGCACAGCCTGACGTCATTTCTAAAAGAAAGTTTAATAACTTCTGATAGGTTATTCTTCAAACGTGTGTTAAAGGCATTCAGATTGATTTTTGTTAGAAGAATTAACTGAAGTCAGACGTCTCTTTTCCCTGATTTTACTTTCCTCGGTTTTTTTCTGTTAGGTAGAAAAATAAATGTTATTTGTAATGAAAACCAGTCCTCGACCTTTACTATAGCACTGAATAAAAATATTTTCCTGGCAAATAGCACATGATGTTGCTTCCTATAGAATCCACAAAGAAGCAGCTTCTTTCCCTGCCATGCTTAATACGGCGATGAATATTCCACCAGCCTCAGAGTAAAAATGAAGAATCCTGTGGGTTAGGCTGGTTTTGAGTGTGAGTGGGCTTGTTGAGGTGTTTAATAAGCAAAGGAAAAGCATTACAATACTGCAGGACATAAATCATATGCAACCGTATGGTCAGTCCTGCAACTCTGTCATACTAATAACAATTCTTGTTCTAACACATATTGTGGCAGTCTTCCTAAAGCAATTAGGAAATCTGTGTAGTAAACATTGTATTTTGTCAGCTGATGGACATTTCCATGAATGCAGGCATAACATTTTACTTCAGTGTACCAGCCTGACCAACAGAAACTATGATTATAGGACCTTTGTGATGGTTTTGCAATCTTTACTGAATGGGTGCCAAAGCCCAAGAATGAGAGGAATTACTTATGTAGACTGTGATGTGATAAATGCCTTTTTATTTGCTCCAGGTTAAATTGTGCATCTAAAATGTTGCTGTAAATAGCTCTGTCAAGGTCATTTCATGACCAGTGCCCAGCAGACTTTTACATCACATGGAAGTGGTCAGTAATTTAGACTGTATTTGGATTTTAGTAATTTGGCCTTTGAAAGCCTTCAAGTACCTTTCCTGTCAGGCTAATAGATTTAAAAGATCTGGATGAATGAGCAATCTAGTTGTGTTAGATGGCTAACGTGCTGTAAAGCTGACACTTTTCCTATACTGTTATGGAATAAACCACTAATTTTTGCCATACTGAAAGAAAAAAGAAAAAAAACCAAAACCACCAGAACTACCACAGATGATTTACCACTAAATACAAGGCAAATTGATCTATTTTAAATAAGCCTGTGAAAAACCAGACAAATACCAAAACCAAAATAAAAAAATGAGCTGATAGATCATGTACTGCATATCTGTCCTTATGGGAGGACGTTCTCTGTCCTAAGCTCTCCAGTCTACTCAAGGCTCTCTCGTCCAGTTCAGTTACTGTACATGTTCAGTGAGGTTTTTAACACTGGCAGAACTGGAAGCAATTTTAAACAGAAACCTGTAACAGAAGGGATCAGTCAACTAGTCCTAACTATGCTTCTTTCTTAGTTCTGAATTGCATAAATGTATACATTATTTGAAGGAGAATGAATTCAAAGAATAGTGCTAATGAGAATATGCGTGGAGCTATTCACTTGTGGGACAGAGCAGTGCCAGCATGTTAGCATAGCTGGGAAATACTCAAAAAAAGTAACTGAGAAAATAAAGGCTAAAATAAAATGCACAAGGAAGAATATGAGCATTATATTTAATATATATATATACACAAACACACAACAGATAATTGAAATAAATTGAAATGTTACAGCAATCATCACAAAAAGTTGTAATTTCTAAATTCCTCCACCATTATGGCAATTCTGATGGAATAATTGTATTTGATACAGAATGATAATCTTTTAATGATGACCTTCAAATAACTGACAACTGAATACGGGTAATATGGTTGCAAAAACTTGAGGTTGCTAAAGCAAGTATAATGTTACCAACAGAGAGCTAAACCAAAATGCTTTGTGTGGCTTTAAAAATGAGACTAACAATGAAGTCATCAGAATTCTCTCTTAAAAAGAGCAGATAATAGAAAATAGATTCTTATTTTTCAGTTTTCTTACTTGTACTATGAGGATAAGACAAGTTCTCTAAAAGAGTGTGTATCTATAATAGCATACAAATCACCTGGAAGTCTTCTGATACATAAGAGTATTTTTATATATAGATACACATTCATACATGCATATGTGTGTGTATGGATATGTACATATGCATACATTCATTGTGTTTGATGTTTTCCAACTTTTAAATAGCAGTGCAATCTCAGACTAGAGGGAACACATGTAATATTTCATACTTTAGTCAGACATAATTGCTAGGAAACATCTTCATGCTAAACTGGCATCAATCAGTTCAACGGTGTAATCATGTGTACTTAATAATAGGTAGAAAATGCTTAAACAGTGAAGAAAATATCTTCCTTAAGTGTTTTATTATCTGAAGGCCTAAGTGCGCATAAAGCGATGCAGGGTACTAGCATAAAGCATCGTTATCATGCTATTATATTCAGGCTTGAGTTACACTGGAAAAGTTGAATTTATCTAATAAGAAATTCATATTATGAAATTTTATATGTTTTAAAATAATTACCATATTATCCATCATATAGCACTTAATCTTTTATTTCATAAAAAAAAAATCAGTGTGTTACAGAACAATTCACACAAAAAAACCTGCTTCTGGTGTGATTATGAGAGAAAGAAAAATCTGGGTATGTGAACCAGATAGAAGCCACTGCCATGAAGTTTTCATTTTGGATGGCAACGTGTTCAAGATTTATTTTCCTTTCACCCTATAACCTTGATAAATCCTCAGCAAAGGTATATAATGTGCTTAGAATGAAACTGCCCCTGGGAAAATATGTGTGCTATTGTGAAAAGTTCATTAATTGTTTCTGTCTCGGCCTCTGCAGAGCTTGGCAGTGCTAATACTTAACTGTAGACATATATAAATAATTTCAAACTAGGAAGTGGTGAATTGGTTTGTTATTGCATCTTCTTGGTCTGTGCTGGATGAACGTAAAATATATAATTTTATATATGTAATTTTATACCAGGCTTGGTACTTGAGTTAAAATGAGAAGTACTGATGATGTATGATGTTTTATGTCTTACTTCTACCTTAAAAACCTGTTTAATCACATTAGTGTCTTAAATGGATGAGCATTTTTCCATAACTTATACATCTGGTGTTTTAAGTGAGTGCTGCAGTACTCAGCTATCTTAATCCAGGAAATTCATTATCCAACATCTGTTTTAGAAGGCAGCTTGCAGTATCACTGGTGACAACTAATTTCCGTAGTTTCCACTGGAGTAATATATTGTATTTTCCACATCACCACTCACTGCTGAACAGCAAACAAGTCAAATCATGAAGCTATAAAATAAGCAAAGAACGAGAACTACAAAGTTTTGCAGATAATTAAGCTATTTTATCTGATTTCAGCAATGAAAGACAAAACCATTGTCGTTACAGGAGAAAAAAGAATCTAACATTTCTCATAGTGAAAATCAGGTTCTGGCACTTGTGTCCTAGTTATACTAGCCTATAGGCTCAGATCATTGACTTTATACTTAGACAGCAAGCTATTTGTTGAATTTTTTACAGAAAATGTCACACATATTTCATCTGTTCTATTTTTACACCCCGAAGTTTTCCTGTAAAGCAGAATTATAACCATTAATTGCTATAGAACAACTCCACTCCACAGTAATAAAACCACAAAATATTTGGCAGTACAGAGGATCAGTAGACGCATTTATATGTTAACTGTCGGAGTAGAAATGTTTGCAGTTAGAATACGTATCACTTGCAGAACAAAAAAAACCAAAATCCAAGGTTTTTATTCCCAGGAAACAAATTGCATGATCCAGTACTGAATATTTTTATTGTCTGATTTTTATAGTTAAATGCATTCATTAAGTGTGTGAGTTCACTTACGCTTTTTTAGATTTTGTATGCCTTGGGACCGAATCAATCAAGAATGCTACCACAATGTAATCAAAAGCTGTAAAAAGTAAAAGGTGAAACTAGGTTCCCATGTAAAATCTTTCCTTTAACTGTGGACAGGCATGCTTGTCTCTGGAAATGTTTCTCTGACTGTCCGTGGTGTATGTCAAATGCTGCTTTCCAATTTTTGCGTTTTGAAATGGCCCTTTGAACTGGAAGAAAAAAGCTTCAAGATAATTTTACTTTCATTGGTATACTTTAGGTAACCAGAAAAAAAATCCTGCAGTATGTCAAAAAGGTTTACACTGCGTTAACTTATGACTATGTATAAAAAGTTAGGGAAAAAAAAAATGTGTACCATGTTGAAAAATACAAATCCATTTTCAGAGTAATGAACACTAACTAGTTCCTTGCAAACTCTGTGTTTGTGAATACAAGATGGGTACAAATACAGGTACAGACAATTGCGCGTAGAACTACTAGATTTACAACTCTGTGCAAATAGGTTTTTGTGTTTCCAGTCTTTTGTATCTGCACAACCGTGTGCTTTGAAAAGGCAGCTGTAAATTTGTGCTGTCTTAACAAAATGCAAAATGAAGGTAAACCCTAGCTAATCTTAGCTAGGCATGTTCTACTGTGATGATCTGAAACTTGCATGGCAAGAAAATCTCAGATCTAAAAAAACCAGAACTACTACGAAGATTAAATTACAACTTAAAGGAGGTGGGTGTGATACTGTGAATAAGAATTAATTTACATTTGCAAGAGAGCGTGATGACACTTGAACAGATCCTTTTTCAAAATTACTTCAGCCCACATTCTGGGAGCGTTTAGTTCAGCGTAAGGAGTCATTCAGCTACAGAGTTTTGTATGGGTTACTAGTATGAATCTGAAACTTGTCTTTAAGCTGCCAAATGATTTATAACATAGGGCTTCCTTTCACAGAATCACTAAGTGGTAGAGGTTAGAAGGGACCTCCAGAGGTCATCTGGTCCAACCACCCTGCTGAAGGAAGGCCACCTAGAGCCAGTTGCCCAGGACCATGTCCTGCAGGCTTTTGAATATGTCCAATATCTTCATTCCCTCCCTTCAGATACTTACTCACATTGCTAAGACACCCCTGAGCCTTCCCTCCTCCGGGCTAAACAGCCCAAACTCTCATAGCCTCGCCTCACATGAAAGATGCTCCAGTCCCTTAATCATCTTACTGACCCTATGATGGATTCACTCCAGTAACTCTGTATCTTTCTTGTACTTGGGAGCCCAGCACTGGACACAGTACTCCAGTTGTGGCCTTGCTAGAGCTGAGTAGATAGGAATAATCACCTCTCTTGACCTGATGGCAATGCTCTTCCAAATGCAGCCCAAATTACCAGTATCCCAGGGACACATTGCTGGTACTTGGTCAGCCTGTTGTTCACCGGAACACCAAAGTTCTTTTTTGAAAACCTTCAGAAAACTGCTTTCAGGCCAGTGAACCACCAGCAGGTACTGGTGCCTGAGGTTATTCCTCCCCAGGTGTAGGACTTGGCATTTTCTGTATAACTTAATGAGATTCCTCTTTGCCCATTTCTCCAGTATATCAAGGTCCCCTCTGAATGGTGGCACAACCCTCTTGTGTATCAGACACTCCTCCAGCTTTGTATCAATTGCAAACTTGCTGAGGGAGTACTCTGTCCCGTTATCCAGATCATAAATAAAGATGTTGAACAGTATCGGACCCAGCACAGACCCTTGGAGTACACCACTACTGTCTGGCCTCCAGGTGGACTTTGGGCCACTGATCACAACATCTGGGCCTGATCATCCAGACACTTTTCAGTCCACCTCATTGTCCTCTAATCTAACCTGTACTTCGTCAGCTTGTCTATGATGATGTTGTGGGACTTTGTGTCAAACACTTTACTGAACCCTAATCAACATCCACAGTTCTCCCCTCATCCAGCAGGCCATTCTTTTCATTGTAGAAAGCAAGGACATGGGCTAGACATGATTTTCCCTTTAAAGACTGTGCTGAAAACTTCTAGTCTGGTGCTTCATGTGTTAGGAAATGCTTTCCAGGGGAATTTTCTGCATCACCTTCCCAGGGACTGAGGTGAGGCAGAGCAGCCTGTAGTTCTCCAGATCTTTCATCTTGCCCTTTTTCAAAATAGGAGTGATATCTGCTCTCTGTCTGACTTCAGGTACCTCTTCCATTTTCCATGACTGTTCAAGGACATTTGAGAGTGGCCTCATGATGCCATCAGTCAGTTCCCTCAGTACTCATGGGTAAAGCCCCATGGACTTACCTAAGTCCAGTTTGCATAAGTGCTGCCTAACCTGATCCTCCTTCACTGAGGGAGAGTCTTCCTTGTTCCAGACTTTCCCTGTGGTCTCAGAGGCCTGGATTTCCTAAAGGCAAGTGAGACACCTATTCGTGCTATAGGAAAGTTCCTACCCACACTATAGAATATGGTTTAGATGCTGCTCTCAGTATTTCCCTAGCCTCAAATGGGAGTAAGCAGTTCCTTCACCAGCAGAGATTTGTGGGACATGTCAAGAAATGAAAACTGCAGAAGTATGGACAGTTGGATCATACACAGGTCCTCAGAGCATCAAGAAGGAATATAATGAGAAAGACTTTTGTGTCATAGAATCACAGAATCATTTAGGTTGGAAAAGACCTTTAAGATCAAGTCCAACTGTTAGCACTGCCAAGTCCATCAGTAAACCGTGTCCCTAAGCACTGCATCTATACATTTTCTAAATACCTCCAGGGATGGTGACTCCACCACTTCCCTGGGCAGCTTGTTCCAATGTTTCACAGCGCTTTCAGTGAAGAATTTTTTCCTCTTGTCCAACTTAAACCTCCCTTGGTGCAACTTGAGGCCGTTTCCTCTCATCCTATCACTTGTTCCTTGGGAGAAGAGACTGACCCCCACCTCACTACAACCTCCTTTCAGGTAGTTATAGAGAGTGATAAGGTCTCCCATAAGCCTCCTTTACTCCAGACTAAACAAACACAGTTCCCTCAGCTACTCCTCATACGACCTGTGCTCTAGACTCTTTACCAGCTTTGTTGCCCTTCTTTGGAGGTGCTCCAGCACCTCAATGTCCTTCTTGAAGTGAGGGACCCAAAACTGGACACAGTACTCAAGGTGTGGCCTCACCAGTGCTGAGTACAGGGGAACAATCACTTCCCTACTCCTGCTGGCCGCACTGTTTCTAATACAAGCCAGGATGCCATTGGCCTTCTTGGCCACCTGGGCACACTGCTGGCTCCCATTCAGTTGGCCGTTGACCAGTACCCCCAGGTCCTTTTCTGCTGGGCAGCTTTCCAGCCACTTTTCCCCAAGCCTGTAGCGTTGCAGGGGGTTGTTGTGGCCCAAGTGCAGGACCGGGCATGTGTACTTACGGTCTATTTCAGTTATAGAATTGTGTTTACTTAATGCATTAGTTCAAATAGTAATGGATTGTAGGTGGAAAAGGACTGATCCTGACTACAAATTTAACAGCAGACAGTCCGAGACTGAGGAGCCAAGATATCATCTGATACCCAGTAATAAAATCCAGCAGGTACATCAAGAGTAATTTTGTGACTTTTCATAGTCATATCTTTTTCTTCTCTACCTCAAAGAACGGCATATTCTGTTTGTTTGAAGACATTGTCCATCCATCAAGAAATATCTTCTTTGTTAATTGGCAAGTAAGTACCCACAGAATGTAATAAAAAAGGGAAAAATGACTTCTTGAATTGGGTAGTCATTTTGTCTTGTCAAAGCACTAGCTTTTTTCTAGAAGCTTAACAACAATAGAGCAGATTCAAGCTGAACGGTTATTATTTCCATCTCTAACCTTTCTTTCAAGCTCAAGGCAGAGTTGCTGGCCTTAAACAGTCATGGAGTGCTTTTCCACAATGTTTGTGTTCCCAGACAAAATCTTGTTTCAGTTTTTGACCCTTGAAAATGAATGTTCATCTGCTGACATATTTCTAAAAACTATTTTCTACTTACAAATACTCATCAGTACTTGAGAAACTAGTGCTGCTGGTTTATGCAGTGCACCTGACAGTGTTTGAAAAGTTACTGGATAGGTTTATGTGGTGTATCTTTAATTTCTTTATATCTAAGTTTATGATCACATGTTTAACAAGAACTGATGGATTTACAAATACTCTCCATGACACTTAAACTCTCCAAATCTGAAGTGAAGCCAAATGAAGGCAATCAATGAGGTGAAATTTCCACTTAAAAGAAAACCTGGTGCAGTTTCAGAAATGTGACAGACATGCAAGGCTCTGCTTATATTAAGAAAGGCTTGTTTGGAGGTATCCCAGTATTGAAAAAACTATGGGATAGACTCAGTAAGAGAGGAAAACTAATTTATTGGCCAGTAATAGGTATTGTAGTATTTCAAAAAGATTCTTCTAGCAGGTCTCTCAGCCTACTCTGACTTCAAAGCCCTTTTCATAAAGATACGGATGATAGTCTTTCACCAGTCTGGAGTCAGTGTGTACTCAAGAGCACAAATGACATTCAAGGGGAGCAATTTATTACAGCAGAGTCCAGAGTCTCCAGAGAAAAGGTAGAACCACTTGAAAGCAAATAAATTAATTATAGATTTGCTTTTGTTTTGCTCCTGTTCTTTATACAGAAGCAAGTTTAGGATTGGGATGGGCTTGCTTTTGGGGTTCTTGAGATAAGCAATCCTGGGACACAGCTTGTCAAATATTTCAAAATTAAAAGAAATTCATAGTCACCTAATTGGCGTGCACATGGTGATGGTGGTTGTCCAGAGCACATTTTGGGGAAGGTAGTTGCAAAATATACCTTTAGCAGAGACAAGGAAGTGGATGCTCAAGAGAAAGAATACAGGCAAGAAGAGGTGTCTGATATCTGTCTTATCATTTTCATCATGTGCAGAAAAATAAAGCTAATGGTTTAGCTGCTGGTGAATGGGCCTATAGAAGCAAAATTGAAAGCAGTTAAAATTTTCCAGTTTGTTTACCATTAAATCACCAAGTTGAGTGATGAAAAAAATGGGTTTGTAACAGCAGTATCAGGTATGATAATTCTCAGAATGCCTCAGTGAGGCTCTCTGGGATGTCAGCAGGAAAGGCTAGACTTTTCAGGTTAAGACAGAAATTTTCAACCCACGTTATTTATAAGAGGGTTTATGAATCCAGAAGAATCATGAGACTTTTACCCAATCCACTTAGCCTGAGCAGTGGTAACTGTAAATAACAGTGCAGGTTAGTCAGACCTGCCCAGGAGAGAGCTGGAACAGAGAATTTAATCTCATAAACCCCAGGGCTGGAAGGCTTAAATTCAATAAAAATAATCTACCTTTGCTGCTAAGTAGGATTAGTTGCAGCCACCAGAAGCTGAGAGTACTCAGCACCTTGAGGTGTGAAGAAATAGTACGTGTTTGCCTTGGCTTGCTATGCTGAATTTAAATGCGTAATGACACATTCATATCCAGTACCTATCCAGATTCAGCATTAAAACAAATGGCAGACATTGACAATTAAATTAAAATATTTCAGTTTTAATTAAATAATTTCAGTTAAAATAATTGACCATTTGAATTACGAAAAAAGAAATTAACTAGTCTCAGTTAATTCCATTTATAGCACACTTTCCTTCCACAAAACAAGTGATAAAGTTACTGTTATCCCTTTAGTGTCCACTCATATTTTCCATGGTGAGGTGCATTATTATATTGACAGACGAGGTATTTAGTAGTCCTAAACTTAAGACATTTATTTAAATTTAGGACATTTTACTTGAACTGAATGGAAAAGCGGAAGGAATGCCTAGCACTGATTTCCATGCTTCCAAAAGCAATAATGTGGAACTGGGTTAATTATGATTAAATAATACCTTAAAACTAATGGGTTCACAAACACTTTTATTCAGTTCCACATGTTTACACTCTAACTATTGTCGCCGGTCGGCTGAGGCAAGCCGAGCACGGGGACGAGTCCTTTCCTATCCCTGAACCCCTCTCCTCCGGGAGAGAAAAGGGTTCAAAAGCAGAGATACGAAAAGGAAAAGAAAGATTTTGTGAGACCTCTGAACGTTTGGAAAACTGAAACAAACTTTATTAAAACTAGAACAAAATATATATAATATGCAGGGAAAACCAATGCAAAATCTGAGAGTCTGTGCAGGATGGAAAGGCGAGGGTTAAACGCGAGAGAAGAGAGAAAGGGGGACGGTACCACGTGCAGTCCAAAAGATGGCACCGGCCACGTGTGCGCTTTCGTGGAGTGAACAAAGGGAAACCGCGGCTGTTACGAACGCGGGGCTCCAATGTGCAAAGCGCTGTCCCTACCGCTTTCTCGTAGAAGCAGAGAAGCAAGAAACGGCAGCGCTGGCAGGCAGAGACGATACGGTGTTACGGCAGAAGAAGAGCAGCCTCCAGGCGCGGATCTCCCAGGCGGCGGGCAGGGTCCGAGCCGAGACAGCCTGTAGATCCCCGGAGCGAAGCCGAGGTCCTGCAGTGCCTCCCGCAGCGCGGAGCCGGGAGTGTCCGGAGAGCAGAAAGACGCGAAAAGCTGAGAAGCCGCGAAAGCCGCGAATGCCCCAAAGCCGGGAAAAAGCCGCGAAAGCCAGAAAGTCGGGAAAAAGCCCCAAAAGCCGCAAAAGCAGCCCAGGAAGTCGGGAAAAAGCCGTGAAAGCCGCCGAGAAGCCAGAGAACCGGGAAAAGCCCCGAAAGCCGCGAATGCCCAGGAAGTCGCCCAAACCCCCCGAGCCAGCGGCTTCTTAAAGGCGCAGTACCCTCGCGAGAAACTTTCTCATCCAATGAGATGCTGCGAATCGTAACATGGAAGGGAATAATTCAATTGGTCAGTTTACAACAAAAGCCTTCGAGCAGTTTTTTTTCCTTCAAACTGCCACACTATATAATTTTTTAGTTGGAAAACTTATAATGTAAGGTGATGACTTTATTTATTCCATTGATGTTAAGATAGCTCACCACAGGTTTTCTAGCAACATAGAAGACAGATGAGGAACCAATAGTCCGTGCATCATTCAGCTAATAATTTTGTGTTCACAACTGAGGCTTATTAGCACTAGCTATTATTTTTAGATAAAAATGAAGTTATATTTTCAGTTAATATGGCTAAAGCCTGTGTATCTCCACAACTTGCCACCTGCCCCAGCTTTTAAGAAGAGCACTGAAATCTGTGCAATCTTTTTTCTTAGTCAAGAATATGGAGCTGATTTCAAACCCCAGTTGTGATTCTAGAGCAAAACCATGTGTAGGATTTGAGATCATTAGGGGTTGTCCTAACAGCCAGCAAGACTCCAGGTGCCTGGTTTGCATGTGTCTGAGTGGTTTGTATGTGTGTGGTAACTGTCCTAAAGTCCTGAACACAGGTGGAGTCAGTGGCTCTCACACATGGGCTCTGGATCAACCTATCATGTTTGTGCTGAATGGGAAATCTGATTGGCAGATTTAACTTACGTGGTGCTTGGATAACAGCACCTGGTCCTCTTCCCAGCAGGAATTAGTGAGCTCAGTTTTAAGGTGCACAGAACTCAGTACTTATGAGTCATGCTCACTTGTATGTCAAAGCACCTCCTCAATCTGACCTTGTATTTCTATGATTTAAAAAATACCAACAACCCTCTCTTAAGTCTCATTTCCTAATTATTCAACCATATTTTCAAAATCCCAATTTAGCCTGCAAATTTAGAGAAAGGAGATTTATGGCCAGGATAATGTTAGCCACGTTACTAATTAATAATATTCCCTGAGGTGCTGGTCTACAATATATGCTCTATTTTAAATACCTATACTGGTTTTCATACAAATTTAATAAACAATTACAGAATCTTTTTGCTTTAGCTACTCAGGAAAGACTGAAGAATTAGTTCTAATATAAAAGAGCAATTAGCATTTGGCTTGGAAAATGTTCTATGAGCATTCCTTTCACACAGTTCTCACCTTTGCGTTATCTGCTATAATATAAGAAAAAGAAAGCAATATTTCATCTCTCCGAATAAAAAAGTAACTTAATAATTCCTTTTAGTGAATTTTTGACTCATAGCATAGAACTGAATTTAATAAGGTTTTCCTTTGATAAAACGCCAGATTAATAGCTTTAAAGAGACCTAAACACTTTGATACAATTCAGTGGTGAGCATTCACAATAAGCAGGACGCACCACCATGTATTGCATTTATATACCATCATTTAAATACTGTGAAAAATTAAAATAAATGTAAAAGGAGTTTGCAAGTGCAGAACTATATGAATTGCAGTAGTTACAAAACTAGACATCTGTTTAAAAGCTGGTTTTCCACTCCTGGGCCCTGTTTTACCTGGAAGTTTTATGGCACCATTCCACATGACAGCCTACATCTCTTCCTCCACTACACTGCTGCGCCTTTGGTTAATAGTTGTGCTTGATCTGGATCTTCAGTTGCTTCTGTTCAGGTGTTCTCAGTGAGAGGATGTGGAGCTTATTTCACTTTTCCCCTTGAGCCTAGATTGTTTGTATTTGACCTAAAGCCAGTCTTGTGCAGCCACCTGGGGAGGGGTGGGTTAGAGACACCAGCTGTGAAGCGATGTAAGAAGCTAAAAGATTTTGAAAGGCAGAACTTTTTGCTACCTCCTAATAAGCAGGAATTACCTGATACTCTGTTTAAGTGTATCATCATCATCATCATCATCATGGCTTGGCTTCGCGGACGAAGATTTGGGAAGGGCTTTGCCCACGCTTATTGCAAGCGCGTTGATGGCTGAAAAGGCCAATGCGGGATAGGCAAGACCGGTTGCAAAGAGCACACCGGAGGGTCTCCTTGGGTGGTATAGTCGAGGCACGGTTCTTTCTGCGCTGTCTTTTCTCCTCGAGCTTGATTCTACACGTGCTCTCAAAGGAGACAGCAGCGTTAGGTATGGTGTGTCTCCAAATCTCCCGATTGGAGGCCAGGGTGGACCACTGATGGTGGTCAATATGGCCTAGGCTGAGGTGTTGTTTCAGGGAGTCCTTCTATCTCCTCTTTGGAGCTCTTCTCTTGCGGCAGCCGGTGGCAAGTTCACCATAGAACACGATCTTAGGGAGGAGGTGATCCGCCATCCTGGAGACGTGCCCTGCCCAACGCAGCTGCGTTTTCAGCAACATGGCCTCAATACTGGTGACGTCTGCCTGTTCAAGGACAGCAACGTTAGTCACGTAGTCAGTCCAGTGGATGTTTAGGATTGTGCAGAGGCAGCGCTGATGGAAGCGTTCGAGGAGTCGCAGATGGTGGCGGTAGATGACCCATGATTCAGACCCGTACAGAAGAGTAGGCAGTCCCACGGCTCTGTAGACACTGATCTTTGTACTTTATATATATCAAAAAACCCCAAAACAAAACAGTGGTAATTGTATACCTAAGCCTTCCTTAATGCATGCTGCAGAGCAGAAAAGGAGACATTATAAATACCCATGCCATATCTCAGATCTCCTAGTGGGTAATCTTATTTACAAGGGTTTATGCAATAGCAAAATAAAATATATTTAAATTAAATAATAACAAATACAGAACTGGTAACATTCTTATCATGTTATATATTAAATTGTTGAGATTGAAAGTCTTGACAATATTTTCACCTGTGTCTGGCTGCATTATTTATAGCATTTGCTCAGTTTTATACACTTCATTCCTAACCTTTCATACACTGTGTACATTAAAAAGAGTGGAGAGACAGTTGGGAGTAAGTATATCTGTACTTGGTACATGGTCTAAGCTTTTCTTTGTAAATTATTTTCTACATCCTATTACTGCTTGTCATTTCCTTAGTCATCTTTTCTTTTGTCTCAGATCTTATTCTGAAAAGATGAAATTGTATACCTAATACATACCAGCCTAATGGAATTTATCAAATTGCTTTTTAAAACTTACATACTTGAGAAAGTACTTTTTGGTTTCTGTGACAGTTCAGACAGTGACCCTGAGACTTAGTAGCAGCATCTTTTCACTGACTCTTCTTCATGCTTACTGAATTTAGTGTGGAGAGGGGGACTCCTTGCATACCTGCTTGTTCTCCTGTGATTGTCCTCTGTATCATTACACTGGCTATCCATAAATCTCTCAATACTGAAACTAATTCAGATTATAGCAGTTCAAACCAAGCAGATTTAAAATATCCTTGGTTCCAGCAGTGAAAATTGCTTTAGTATTTCTACTTTGCTATTACAGACAATCTTCCCAGCATGTTTTGTTCTAGGTTTTTTTCCTTAATATGCAAAAAAAGTCTTGTCTCTGGGGAGAAAGTGCTATGCTGCTTAGTCTGGGTTAGTCAGAGTTGTGGGTAGAAGGAGTGCATGAGAAATAGATACTGTGTTTTCTGCCTTGATCTCTGGCTGGGGAGGACGCTGAGGCACCACTGCCTTTCCAAAGCCAAGACCTGATGGTGGCCCGAGGTTTCTGGAAGGAGTTTCCATGCCTGCTGCTACAAATGACAGAGGAAGAAAAGTCTTCATCCTTTTTCTCGTTGTCAGTTCAACTTTGCCCCAATCTGTGCAACCAGTTTCTTCTCCACGAAGCAGCTATGCTAGGCAGCGATGCTGCTGGTGCTGGTGCAGTGCCATCGGGAGAGGAGGCAATGCAGGCCCGGTCAGCGTATCAGCAATATGGGTGGTATTGTTTATTCTGAGTTTACAAAAACCTACCTAGACACAGGCTATGTCTAAACTGGAGGATCAAAGAGAGATTCGGGGTTCCTGAAGGGATCCACATGCAGGATCTAGACCAGCATCAGGGTTAGTCTGGAGAAATCCTTATTCTGGATAAACAGAGGACCAAACACATAGGCCATGCTCCGTCCCCACAGCTCGTCTGTCGAAACTCAGTGCTGCTTGTGTTAAATTACCCTTCCACCATCTCCTGCTCCAGGATGTTACAGCTGTGTTTGTGGTGACTGAATTTAAGATATTCTCTGTCTAACTCCTGACGTAGAATCAGACTACAGTTTTTAATAGATTTCAGTATGTGTTAATAGCATTATTAAGAACATTTCTGCTCTGCGTTTGTAATAGACTTAGTGCTTGCCCAGACAGTCCTTACTCCAAGGACAGGTCATGTTATCTTAATCCTGTCTTGCAGCAAGTCAAAAAAATACCGATGTTGCTTTAGAAACTGATTCCTATGTCATGTATCAAGTTCAGTCCCAATGTACTATGTGTGATCAACTTGTACAGATTATCACCTAATGGGATATGAAAAGTTCTAAAATTATTCAGAAGCCATAAGAGAAAGAGTGCTCAACAAACCCATAGTAAGGTGTTTTCTTGCCCAGACTTCTCATCCTTCCTTGCTCTTTCCGTCTCCTCAGGTTGAGCAGCATCTTTTGTTTACTGTGCCATGTGGGACCAAGGGAGTGTAACTGTAGCCAGGCTGGATGAGGCAGGCACACTGAACAGGAGTAACTGTCTCTGAATTTTGCTGGCTGCTGTCGCTATCCATGTTATCCTTGACAAGGGGGTTGCAAAGCTAGAGCCATGGGTTAGCAGGAGGCAATACAGGTCCCACCTGACATAGTTGGGGAAAAAAAAATGTGTAGGTAGCACGTATAGATTTTACTTTCAATGTAGACAATAGTAGAGAGTTGCTCGAGCCTTAAGAGCAATTAACGATCTCATTAGTAGTGGAGGTCCAACAAACAGCTGAGGAAGAACAGTGGCAGTCCTACTGCTCTCCCTGCCTCTCTTGAAGCAACTGGGTTTTCCTGAAGTAAGACCAGCCATATCGCATCCCTTTCTTCCTAACAGCCAGTGTAAACATCCAGTGTGGCTATACCACCCTTCCTGCAGCCTGCTATATGCCCTCTGTTCATATTATGAATTCCCTTATATATCCCCATCAAGTGACAGCTGTAAATAAGTGTAAGTCTCTGGCAGCCAGGATTCACTCAGAATTAAATTCAGGGATAGGGAGCTGTCAGCTAACTGACTTCTGTGGCCTTGTAGCTGTCGTTTGAATGAGTTACAGATCACAGTACCCATTTGTTTGGGGGCCTGTGAGCAAGAGGGGTGGAACAAATTTGGGTAAATCGTTTAATTTTAATACAGGTTTCTGCAAGTTTTTCAAACATCATGCACCCATCTTCAGTGAGGTTATTTTGCATGACTAACAGCATTTCCATGTAAACTGGAATAATCTTCTGTTAAAAGCTCTTTTTCGTATAAAAAAAAATTCAGTTGATTATACAATTAGATAAGGCTTAGTTTGCTCTGTGTTAGCAAAAACTAAAATATCTGGGTGGAAGTTTCATAGCAGTTGCCTGTGCACAGTTTACACTCTGGGATTGGCAGCTTCTCTTCAGATGCCGGGAAGCAAGACATCCCCTCTCCCTTCCATGCTGCTTGTAGAGTGTGGTGCCCCATGCTGATGATGCCAGGCAGATTTAATTGTGCATGCTCAAAGAGAAAAATGACATCCACGCTTGAGTTAGTGCTCTCTGTGGCAAGCTGACAAATCCCCCAGCTGTCAACTAACCTCAAAGGCAAGTGTGCGAGACTCCGGCTTATGCCTGCTTGCATTCTGCCCATAGGCATTTATAAGCTGAAACTCATATTGGCTACAACACATTCAGGCTGCTACTGAGAGAAATGTATGGTCTATTTTATGTGTTTCAATCTCAAAGGGTGACCCAAACAATTAAGATTTATTTTTCTGACAGACTATGAGCAGGTAAAGACAGCAATTTTTTCCATATGTGGCGAGTGAAAGGACTTAATGTTTATGGCTATGGATCTGGCTAAGTTGCTGATTGCGTAGAGAAAATAATTTCTTCCTTGGGCTCAGATGGATTATATTTATATTTTTACGTATTTATTGGGGTTCCTGGCTGCCAGAGAACTGCATGCACACAAAATTGCCTTACCTAAGTGCCCATATACATGGGCAAATGCAAGAGGCATGTGGTGCTAATGCAGTATTGGAGTCACGGAGGAGGACTTCTGGCAGAAGCATTGTCACTTGTGGTGCACTGCAGGCTGTTCATCTAAACCTGTCATTACCTGGCACCTATGCTCCAGTGAAATAATCAAATCAATCTGCAAATGGGCAAAAAGCCATCTTAACAGATGGCTTTGACAGTAGGTAACCAAGAAACCATGCATATACATTAAACATGGGTTCAGAGAGCATGAGTCTTACCTAGAATACCAAAACAACTGTCGGTTTTGAGCTCCTCTGTATACTGTTGAGAACATAGGCCATACCCATCAGACACCCACGTAGGGTGGGCTAGAGCTGGCTCCAGTGATTCTGATAAACTTTGTAAGAAATGCTTGGATGGGCATGATCTCAGATACAGATTAATCTCGTGTTATGCAATGAACTTTAAATTTGTATTAGAGTGACAAAGAATGAAGTTTGAGGATACAGTTGCATCCAGTTAATTTCCATGCCCAGCTGAGGCAAATTTTAGGTGATGGAGAAGGCTTTCCAAGCTACCTGGCACAATTTCTACATTTCCTAAGAAGACCGTGATAGAAAGAGGCTTTGGATATGTGCAGAGAAAAGTCCGCTGTGTTTACATTTTTAATGCATTTGACTCTTAGAACCGGATCTTAGAATATAAGGAAACAACAGGAAATGGCAAATATCTCTGTCAACTCAGGATTTAGTTCACCAATCTCTTCAGGTACTGAGCAGCCAGTGCTATACTTCTATCTTGTAACAATCTGATATTAAAACATTCAGCTAGAAAGTGGGAGTTCCTGGGGTCTTAGCCAGGAACAACTCACCACCAGTTATTTTCACACTTGGTGCTTCCCCATATACACAAGGGAGAATGTGGACAATGTCTCTTTTAGTGTCTGAAATTAGTGTGCATCTGAAAACAAACAAACAAAAAAGGGCCATATTCACATCACCTAGCTCCACCTAAAATTCACTGGGTCTTCTGTGTCCTATTGACTGGCTATGGGTTTTCTGAAGCATATACTCAATGGAAATTTTAAGCTAATGGGAATTTAAGCGGCCTGAAAATAGCCCCAGGCAGCAACATCAGGATTTAGGGGAGGTACTCTATCTAGCTTCAGTGAATCTGTGCAAACACATGGAGCCCTGGAGCTCTTTTACTGATACTGGGAGCTGGGCAGTATGTGGAAGTGCCACAGGAGTCCAAATCCATCTTCTTTTTCCTTTCTGCTGCCTGAGTGTGGGAAGAGAGGGTCACAGGATGTGGTATACGTGTGTCTGTGACTGTGGTGCTCTCTGTTGGCAACAGAGAGATTCTGAGAATATTACATGCCTGAAAGAGAGTGTTTCGTAGTTCAGGCAGAGCACACTTGAGATTTCTCTACATAGGCCAGCTGTAAATTTGAGTTATTGATGCCTCAGGACCTTTGGGAAGCACTTTAAGAGTTATAAAGAAAATAACCACAAGAAAAGCGTTTAATTTTGTGACTACTTTTTCACTCAGTTAAAATCAAGGAATTTGGTGACTTACATACAGGTTGTTAATATGTAGTTGTTTGTCTGTAGAATTAAGATACTTGTAAATCTGTCCTAGTAGTAGCAACACTAGGTGGAGGATGGTCTGCTCTTTGTGTGATACATGGCTAGCTTGACTGTGTAAGGAATGTGTGTATGCTATAAAATGTCGCCTGTATAGGGATCAAGTGAACTCTATTCATACTTCAACATTTTCAGTGTGAAGAAGGTTTGACTTGCGTAACTCTGCATTCTTAAGGTAGTTTGTGTTTAATCGAAATTGCTCTTCCCTTAGCTATGGAGTTAGAGTGAAACTCAGCTGTCACAGAAAAGACTAATAATATTTATTAACAGTGAAAATCATTCATACACATGGAAGGAATTTAAACATGTGAAGCACATCAGGACAGGAGATAACAGGCCTGAAGGGACTGATGTATCCTTGGCTTCTATGAGCTTTTGTTATGCTAATGATAGATATATATTCCCCAATTCCATTGCGTCTGTCTATGCCTTACCCTTTGATTTCTTTATTAACTCTCCTCCCTTGTCACTGCATGTTCTTGTAAATTCAGATCAGGTTTTGCAGCTTGCATCATACTTCACTATTTTTTGCCAAATTGGTTTATTGAGTTCTCTAACAGTTTACATGCTTTTCCCTCTTTGCTGCACCTCTCTGCCACTGCTGTCGAAAGGGCCCCTGGGTGAGCTGCCACCAGTTGGACTCTGATACTGATAGGTTTCCTTTGCTCCCAGAGCAGTCAAGGCAATCAACCTAATTAGTCATCCCCAACTCTCATTAATAAATATAGTTTTGGTAATTTGGGATAAGCCTGTTCATGAATACTCTAGAATACTGAATATTTTATCTAAATATGTAATTTGTTTTTTAGACACTTAAATAAACATTATGATTTACGGTAGCCCTGGGTGCTACTGACTTTGCTAAGGTTGTAAGTCATTGATATTTCTAAAGTTAGGATGCATTTTTAGGTCAATAGTTTTGGGTGTGGGTGATTAGGGTGGTTACAAGTAGATGGCACCCTTAGTATCATCGGTAAATGAAAAAGCTGTTTATAGGTAATGTCATTAAGGATGTAAAAGAGCAAAAGATATAGGTTAATGTAGATTATCAGCTCTAAGAATAGCTAGAAGACTATTAGCTATAAGTAAAGCTAAAAAGTACAGAACATTTCTCATGAGCTTATTTTAATGAGAAGTAGTGTTTTTTTCTGAAATGCAACACACTACTGCAGTGAGTAGGTACTTCATTATACTTGCTTCAGTACAGGTATGTCTTGCAACATCTTGTACTCTTGCTTAGGACTGGATATCTATAAAACATCAGCAGCATAATTTCGCTCGTGCTAGGCTCTGAACTCAGCTGCAGTTCAAATATTCAGGAGGATATTCTGTCTCTGGCTAGACTCATGTAGCAGTTGTGAAAGATTAACTCAGTGCTGTGTTTCTGTTTGATGAAAGAGTTGAAGTGATCATTTCTGTTGAAAATTTCAGATTTCATGTTTAGAAATTATGATCTTTATTATGCTTTTTAAAGGGCACATTAGATAAATTATCTATAACAAGTTATTATTTTTTATTGAAATCTTTCTTGTTCAGGATACTTGTCCCAGCGTCTTAGTTACAGTCCTCCTTGTACTTTGTTGTCTTTACCATGCCATTTTAAAACATACTGTACATATTTCTAAGGCCATTGTATAACAGGATGGTGCAGATTTGCAGATCTTGCTGTATATTATAAATTTCATTTGGATTTTAAATTATATATGTATCTGAGGTAAGCTTTGAGGCAATTTTTTGTAGAATTCATTTAAACAGCAATGTTTCAAAGGAGAGAGGTTACAGCAGCAACACAGAAAGACTCAATTTCTATCCCTTGCAAGTCCTTTCCTTTCCCTCCCGACCTCCCACCCCATCTTTCTCTTGCAAAATTTACTTGCATTATTAACAACGTTCAGTACCAGCACTGATGTGGAATCCAAAGGGTAAACTCAATCAGCAAGTTTGAAATCCTAATCCTTGTACAACCAGTGTGCATAAGAGATGATACTAAGCGAGGCACAGTAGATGGAACCTGTCAGCAGTTGCTGTAAATGTGACCTCACTGATTCTGTCAGTGCTGTCCCTCTGTGTTTTACAGAGCACATTGATTTAGGAAGATGTCTTTGGCTTATTACCATTAATATTAGAATGATAGAAAAATGTGCAAAAAGATTTGGGGGTTGGTGTGAACTGAAAACCATTACCTGTTCCATTAGCAAATCGGGGATTTGTTTTTAATTATGAATCTGATGCAAATATCACATGCTATATTGTATAAATGGGGTTCTTTTCTGAATTTCACTAGTAAATTTTACTCTAGCTGCATTCCCTATAAATTTAGGAGGGAAATCATGACCAGGCTTACACTTTCTTAGAACATAACAGGATCACCATCATATCTTTAAATAGATTTACTGGACCTTCTCAGGAGGGAGAAGGAACGAGCAAGGCCTCAGTTCCATCTCACTGTTGTCTTGGTCTTTAACTTGGCTAAAAAGCAGCGTAACATGTGATGCGTCCTGGACAGTCACCCGCCCAAGAAGCAGCAGGCGCTGTAGCATTTTCGGACCCTTGCGTGACAGTCATTGGCACTTGCATGTGGAAGGATGGAAAGACTGAAAGGCTTAAATTGAATAATCCTTTCTGTTTTGAAACAGTAATTAGCGGTCGCACAGTTCTGCTGCCAGCAAGCTGGCTACTGCAGTGGGCTCTGCTTACCATGATTAGCAGGCGAAGAGCTGAATACAAAAGGAAAGAACCTACAGGAAAAGAAACTTCTGACTGAGACAAAGGTTACAAAATAAGTAAAAATTGCCCTATATTATGTATTTTGTATCAGTAAGAAAAGAGAATTCATCCGATGGTGTTCCCTTTACTGAGCCAGCAGAAGCTTGCAGTGCTAGTCGATACCCTGCAGTTCTAGAATGGGCCTGTTTTATATCATTTAACAATTTCGTACAGTAAACGCAGCTTTGTTACTTATGAGTCCTGAAGAGAGAGCTCCTTTCAGGAGTTGTTTAGTGCATATACAGAACAACTGAAGGCTACATTCAATGAAACTAACTGGTATTGGATTAAATCAGCCAGTCAAGTTACCCTGGTGTATATTTTGCATAGTAAGGTGCAATGTAAGGAGGAATTTGTGTTTTAAGTGTGTAAAGGTAGCCAGGGATGTCTACCAAAAAAAAAAAAAAAAAAAAAACCAACCCAAAAAAACCTTATAAAATGCATTTCAAGTTGTTTGAGATTGGTACCTTTAGTATGTGAAAGTCCATTTGCATCCTGGATACAGATACGATCTTGCTGTCTGCTTTGTGTTTATGCCTTCTGTTCCTTGTGTGTTTTATTATGTGTGTACGTGTTCTTTATGGCCACCTTAACTACCTGTATAAATCTGTCTGTCCACATATTATAGCTAGTTGTCCACTCCAACTGTATGGTTTTTCAGCTTTTGGGTGATAATACAGAACAATTCACCCCAATACCATCCATGTCATTTCTGGTTAGGGTGGTTTGGCAGCTCAGCCAAAATACAAAGTTTCACCTTTTGCATTTCAGGATTATAATGATGAAATTCGCCAGGAGCAGCTGAGAGAACTGTCATATTTGAACGGTTCTGAGGATTCAGCACGTGGACGAGGCATTAGAGGAAGAGGGATCCGTGTGCCGCCTGCAGCTCCTTCAAGGTGTGGTAACCTCAGCTATTATGCTAATAGCTTTAGAAACTGTAAATAATCGTAAAACAAACATTTTTTTTAAAAAAATTAAAATCGGATACACATCATGGTCAGTAAACCAAAATGTTTTTCTTCTAATAACTTGTGGTCTATCTTGTGTACAAGTATCAAAAAGCAAATTAGAGAAGATGATAAAGCCAATGAAAGGATATTTCTAGGAAAGAATATTGTTATTCCTGCACAGAATCGGTATGGTCAGTAGGGTAAAATCATTGGTCAGTAAAATAGCATAGTCAGAGAAAGCTACATAGTCTGGATGGAACTTTATTTGCCAAATAATTACTTTTTTCCCTATGCATATTACATGTATAATTTATATATTGCATTACATGATATTTGTTGTACAGATTATCAGTGTATGAATTTAATTGGCATCAACTAAAAACATTGGTGTATGAATGTTTCCTGAATTCTTCCAAGTATTTTTTCATGTATATGTAACAGATAGCTCTGCTTGTTCATAAGGCCAGTGTATAATCTTAATAGACTCTTTCAGGCACATTTTTCACTGTCAACCCTTAAGAAATTTGTTGCCTCAGGTATCTAAGTTACTCAGCTGCTTCTAGGTGTCCACAGAGATCATTTCAGGATGGGTCCTGAGAAATCCACTTTTATTTTGGAGGAAATAGGATATGGAGGTACCTTATTTTACGCTGACAGAGGACTTAGTTGTTCTTTGGTAATTGAACTGGCTGATCTTGCCCATGACCTTTATCTTCTTTTTCCCCTGAAGGTATCTATCATGTTTTCCCTCAGTTCTTCTTGAGTGGAATTTTTATCAGTAGTATGATGCACATACATAGGATTTTTACACTTGGCATTCATGACCATCTTCCACTGAAAGTCTTTTTGGGCTCAGAACCCACTCTTCCTTACACCTAAGATCTCTGAAGGGCTTGGCTTATTAATTATGTTCAGAACATCACTGCAACCGGCAACTTTTAAATTAGATTGAAGCATAATCAGTGAAGTGCTGGATGCCAATTCTTTCAAAATACCTGACCGATTGGATCAGTTGCACAGATATAGGATCTTGGATGCTTTCTCTATTTTTCCGGCCAGAAATCCCAAGAAAATAATTTTTTAAAAGTGCAAATGAAGTATTTTAAGCTAAATATTCATCCTAATAATTTATGCTATTAGCATAATTATATTTATGGTGCTGCAGTTGATACACTTGAGGAAAGGGATACCATCCAGAGGAACCCTGACAGGCTTGAGAAGTGGGTCCATGTGAACCTCATGAAGTTCAACAAGGCTAAGTGCAAGGTCGTGCACCTCGTTAATCACCAGCGTCAGCACAGACTGGGGGATGAAGGGACTGAGAGAGCAGTCCTGCCAAGAAGGGCTTGGGTATATTGGTAGATGAAAAGCTGGACGAGCCAACGATGTGCACTTGCCACCCAGAAGGCCAACTGTATCCTGGGCAACATAACAAGAATTATGGCCAGCAGGTTGAGCGAGGTGATTCTCCCTCTCTTCACCACTCTGATGAGTCCCCACGTAGAGTACTGCATCCACATCTGGGGTCCCCAGCACAAGAATGCATGGACCTACTAGAAATGATCAGAGAGCTGAACATCTCTCCCATGAAGAAAGGCTAAGCAAGTTGGGGTTGTTTAACCTGAAGAAGAGAAAGCTTGGGGGAGACCTCATTGTGGCCTTTCCATATATAAAGGGTTCATATAAGAAAGAGAGACTTTACCAAGACCTGTAGTGCCAGGACATGGGGCAAACGGAAAGAGGGTAGATTTAGTTTGGACATAGGGAAGAAGTTATTTTCGATGTTGGTGTTTGTTTCAGAGCATGCTGCCCTTTCTGAAGACTGTAAGTGCTGGGTATAACCATGTGTGACACCCAGATCCAGAGCTGTGAATGGAACTCAGGTCTCCTGCAGCAGTATGAGCTGTGGCTCATTTCCTGCTGAGACAATGAAACCCATAGCACTAGCATGTAATGTTTGCAACTTCACTACAAGTTTCAGTAGCCAATTTTCAGATCACAGAATCACAGAACAGTTTGGGTTGAAAGGGACCTTCAGAGATCCTCTAGTTCAAACCCGTCACCTTGGGTAGGGACATCTTTCACTAGCTCAAGTTGCTCAAAGCCCTCTCCAACTTGACCTTGAACACTTCCAATGACAAGGCATCCACAACTTCTAGGCAAACTGGACACCCACAAATTCATGGGCCTTGATGGGATGCACCCACGAGTGCTGAGGGAGCTGGCAGATGTCATTGCTAGGCCACGCTCCATCATCTTTGAAAGATCGTGAACAGGAGAGGTGCCTGAGGACTGGAAGAAAGCCAGTGTCACTCCAGTCTTCAAAAAGGGCAAGAAGAATGACTCAGGAAACTACAGGCCAGTCAGCCTCACCTCCGTCCCTGGAAAGGTGATAGAACAGGTCATTCTGCAGGTCATCTCTAAGCATGTGGAGGAAAAGAAGGTTATCAGGAGTGGTCACCATAGATTCACCAGTGGAAAATCATGCTTGACCAATCTGATAGCATTCTACAATGGCATGACTGGCTGGGTTGATGAGGGTAGTTGCTTGTAGGCAACCCACAAACATACTACAATTTAAGTGTTGATGTTTTTCAATTTTGACTACAGTATTTCACTCCAATTTTTGCCTGTTATATGCAAGCACCATTGGTTTGATTAGTTGTGCACATGAATGCAATGTCATTAATTGTGAGGGGAGAGCACTGGATGTTGTCTACCCCAACTTAAACGAGGCTTTTGACACTGTCTCCCGTAACATCCTTAGGAAAGCTTAGGAATTGTGGGTTAAATGAGTGGACAGTGAGAAAGATTTAAAACTGGCTGAATGACAGAACTCAGAGGGTTGTCATCAGTGGTGCAGAGTCTAGTTAAAGGCCTGTAGGGTGTTCTCCAGGGGGGTAGTACAGGGTCCAGTCTTTTTCAACATATTCATCAGTAACCTGGATGAAGGGACAGAGTGTACCCTCAGCCAGTTTGCTGGTGATACAAAACTGGGAGGAGTGGCTGACACACCAGAAGGCTGTGCTGCCATTCAGCAAGACCTGGACAGGCTGAAGAGTTGGGTGGAGGGGAACCAAATGAAGTTCAACAAGGGCAAGTGTAGAGTCCATCATCTGGGGAGGAATAACCCCATGCACCAGTACATGTTAGGGGTTGACCTGTTGAAAATCAGCTCCGTAAAGAAAGACGTGGGAGTCCTGGTGGACAACAGGTTGACCATGAGCCTGCTGTGTGCTATTGTGACCAAGAAGGCCAATGGTATCCTGGGGTGCAGGCTCAAGGGAGGTTCTCCTACCCCTCTACTCCAGCCTAGTGAGGCCACATCTGGAGTATTGTGTCCAGTTTTGGGCTCCCCAGTTCAAGATAGACAAGGAACTACTGGAGAGAGTCCAGTGAAGGGCTACAAAGATGATCAGGGGAGCATGAGGAAAGACTGAGAGACTTGTGTCTGTTTAGGATGGAGAAGACTGAGAGGGGATCTTATCAATGCTTATAAATATCTAAAGGGCGGGTGTCAAGAGGATGGAGCCGGACTCTTTTCAGCAGTGCCCACCAAAGGAGAAGAGTCATCAGGCACAAACTAGAACACAGGATGTTTACACCTAAATATTAGAAAAAACTTCTTGACTTTGAGGGTGACAGAGCACTGGAACAGGCTGCCCAGAGAGGTTGTGGAGTCTCCTTCTCTGGATGTGTTCCTGTGCAACCTGCTCTAGTTGAACCTGCTTTAGCAGGGGGTTGACTAGATGGTCTCCAGAAGTCTCTTCCAATCCCTACCATTCTGTGATTCTGTGATATATCCCTGTTCTAATTTGTCCTATGGTATAGTTACAAGAACTTCTTTTTAACCAGTAACAGCTTCTTCTGACTTATCAATTAGTACAGCAAGGTGGATATAGCATAAACAGGAGGATACTAAACCCCTCTGTGCTTGCCTGTATGTGCTATTATCTCTGCACAGTAGGGGAAAGCAGTACCCCATGTTACCCTTTCCTTGTGCTGAAAAGTTCTGACTCTCCTTTTATACTTTTGCTCTACTTTGTCTTGCAAGTTTCTGCCATCCTGGATCATCTTCTGCCAATCAGTTTCTCCTACCTGCTAATAAACACGAAAATGAGGGTGGTGACTGCTCATGTAAAATAGTTTGAGAGCAACAGAAAAGATTCCTCACTTTCCTCTTCCTCTAGAACTACTTTGGAGGAACTTGGCAACTCTGTGATTTACAATGATCCAGAATTTCATTAGTACAGGCAACAAGAGGATCAGGTGTAAAAGGCACTGGATGGCTTATTATGTCATATTATGTTCCATAACATGACTTCTGCCTGCGATATTGCCTAAAAGTGGTTGACATCGTAGCTGCCAAGAGACTTACAGTTATACAATATTTTAAAGAGTAGTAAAAGTGTAAGGGCCATTAAAATGGGGTAGCACTTGCATGTCCTCCCTTGCCATACATGCCAAGCTGATCATTCCTTTTCATTCCCCCCAGGGGACGTGGGGGTGCGATTCCCCCACCTCCACCTGGACGAGGTGCCCAAGCACCCAGAGGAGCGCCAGTGACTCGTGGAGCCCTCCCCGTCCCACCAGTGGCAAGGGGTGTTCCCACCCCACGAGCAAGGGGTGGCCCTGCTATCCCAGGCTACAGACCACCCCCACCACCTGCACATGAGGCCTATGAAGAATATGTAAGTAACCACGTGCATGCATAACGTATGTGAGCCAAACTCTGTGGTGAACATCAAGTACCTCCGAGTTGGTATACTCCAGGCCAATAATTTGTCTGTCTCTACTGCTTGCCTCTGCTGGTGAATTAGTCTCGGTGATGTGAGGTGTCTGCAGACCTGTGTTTTGAGTGATGTGGCTTCGTAGAATTGTTCACCACTTAGTTTTGAATATGAGAAGGTTGTGCTGGGTAGCTCTCAGGGTGTCACAAAAGAGCAATACAGATATTCTAAAGATTATACTGTAACTGAAATTCACTCGTTACTGTAGGCAAATTCTTAGAAATAACAGATTATATCCTTTGTGAGAAAACAAGGTTCCTTTTGTTCTTCCAAATTCTTTTTATTACATATAAATATATGTTTTACTTGTGTTACAGATACATAAATAGAATTTCAGATAATTTTCATGAAACTGATACAATGATGCATATTTAGCAAGGAGCAGTACTAACTGTCACCTTTTCTTGAGAGGTGTTAAAATTAATTGTGCTGTAAATATCAAAGCTTTCAAGTTATCCTCATTAATTTTCCCTATCACCATAACAATAAATACCCAAGTAGAGGAGAAAGTACCATCACATACAATGTCTGCCTTTTTCCAGCTATGGAAAATCCAAGGGTGAGATGAACATTCTGTAATCCTATCATTAGGAGAACCATTGAGAAGATAAGATACACTATAACTGAGAAGATTCTATTAATAGTCTTCCTAGAACAGAAGGAAGGAAATTGAAATAGAAATTAATCTTTGTTGGTAAAGCTTTACTCAGCCATCTGTATTTGTAGAGTAGAGATTAAATCGTGGCTACTTCAAATCAGGGACACACATTCTGTTAACACCAAGAGTCACAACTGAACAACAGCTGAAAAAAAGGAGGGGAAGGAAGTCACTCTCCATTATTGTATACCTCAGCACAGTATCTTTAAATGAGAGAAAACTCCTGCTAGAAAAAGGAATTTAAAAAGTGTACCCTTCCTTGATAGATAGTGTATTATCTGTTAGTATCCAAATCTATGAGACCTTCCTTCTGTGCAGAGCTGCATCTTTTTCTAATCTGAGTGATGAATTTCAAAAGAGAACCCTTGTAATATAGCATTAAGGATTAAGTAAATCTTTTTTTTGTTGTGGGTTTTTGTTGTTGTTGTTGTTTTCATTTAGAGCATTGGTAAATGCCCTAGGGTATTAAACATTTTTTTTAGGAAACATTTCTTACACTTTTTCTGGATGTTAAATTTATGGAAAACAGGAGGAGAAGTCGAGGCAGCTGGATTATCAAGGTTAAGTTAGTCAGCCAGTTCCACATTGCTTTGAAATGCTAACACTCTCAGGAGCACAAAATATAGATGCAATTAATGGAGTAATGTTAGTTTGTAATAGATTACTCCAATAAAAAACAAATATGTGTTTCTATTTTGCTTACTTAGATAGTAGCAAGAAGCATATTGCCTTATAGGACTAATTCAGCTGTTTTGGAGATTCTTCCGTCCCCTATGTGCTTTCAACATCTATATGCCACAGCTGGGAATATATACGCTTCCCTTGACTGGCTGTCATCCACCAGTTTGCAGTGAAAATCTCTTGCCATTTTGCAGACTTTTAAGTGCAATCTAAATCATCTTAGTATCTTATGGACTGAAATAATAATGAAAACTCTGTTGGTGTGCAGGTAGAAGGAAAAGTTCACTGTCATTATCTATATATGAATTTGTAAATGATATTTTAGGGGAATATATTTTTTCCTTCCAAATAAACCACTACATCACGTGGCTGCCTAGATACTAAAAGCAAGTGGATTTATTTGTTGACCAGCAACAAATGTCATGTGTAATTGTTGTTCTTTCACGCTGAATCCTAGAGATGAAAAACTAATTTATAATGAATAATTTATCCAATTTATTTTGTCTTATTTTCTGCTGGTAGGCAACCCACAAGCATATTACAATTTCTTTATGGGTTTATGTTTTTCATTTTTGACTACAGTACTTCACTCCAATTTTTTGCCCATTATATGCAAGCGCCATTGGTTTGATTAGTGTGCACATGAATGCAATGTCGTTAATTGTGAGTATCCATATTTTTTATTTTTCTTTGCTCTAATGAAGCATAGTCAATTGAACACTGAGCTGAAAGTGAACTCAAGAAATGGAATAGAATAGTTGCAGCAAAATATTTTTTTAAAATGTTAAACAGCATTTCCTGAAAAAAAAATTTTATATATTTGATAAACACTACTAATCAGAGATTGTATTAACTGTTTGACCTTGAAGCATCTAACTGTTTAAATTGGTTTGGATAAACATTTGAAAGTTTGGATCACTAATTTGAAATTATCCAATATCCAAACAGTTTGAGTACGAGAGTCCATAAAAGCAAAGGTCTAAAGGTTTCTCAAGAAAAGCGAAGTCTTGTCATTGCGGTGAATATATTCACACTCCAGATTTTGAGTGTCAAGCCCAACCAAAGGGAAAATAATTCGGAACAGCTTTCAGAAAAGAAGAGGGCTAGAGAGGGAAGGAGGAGTGACACACCTCAACCCTTTTTTCTTTACTTGCTTTTGAAACATATATAGCTTTTATTGGGTGCAGGGTAGATAGTATCTCAGAGGAGTGTCAGGAGACTACCCACAGGAAGAGGAAGTACAGACATTAGAAGATACAGGCATAAGCAAAGAAATAGTCACTATGTGAACCTTCATCGCTTTAAAAACAGCTCATTGTGTGTGAATTTGGATGGAGGGCTTAACTAACAGCTGCTGTGCAGCTTCTTGGATCAGAGAGCTGATCCTGGGTTTGTAGCCTGGTGAATAAGAGTGCTGTTCAAAGTGACTAACCTCAGTTCACTGTGACCAGTGTGAATGTGCTCCTGCTGAAGATGTCCACCAGAGTGCAGTTCAGAGCACATCCTTGACGTGGTCATGGTGAACCTTCTTCAAAAGAAGCTTCTTTCACAAAGCTGAGTTTAGCCCTTTGTCATTACTCTCGGAAATACAATTTTACACCTCTAATCCACAAACGCTGCCGTACTGAAGATATCCCTAGCTGCTGAAAAGGATTCAGAACTTCATTCCAGAACAGCCCTCTAGATCTCAGATTCTGTTGTCCTTTTTTTTTTAACTGAAAGCCACACCGTACTCCTTCTCCTTCCACAAATGCAGTACAAAGATTAATTTAAAATATTGCTTAATTCTTCTTTACATGCATAGCAATCGTGCCACAACCAGTTGATAGCAATGACTCAGTCTGGAACTTCTCAGAAGCACTGATTTACCACGGAGACGTGTTGTTACTCTTAGGATGCTGAAGAACCTGCAGTGGATGTTAGGGAGGGTGGCAATGCCGGCAGGCTCCTCAGTTAGAACTAATGACAAGATGGCTGTTTGGAATTTATCAAACTCATTTTGTAAAGTAGGCTCATCACATTGCATTCAGCAGAGATGTTTTGAGTAGAGAGAACAGTGTTGGAACTGCACTTTAACTGCTTCTTTTAAACTTGCATCTTGCAAAGTTACGGTATGAGGTATTAGTTTTTGTCTGCTAGGCAGCTGATGTCCCATCGGCAAATCATACAGGGTTTCTGTATCAGTGCACCAAGATAGGAGATGGTGAATGAAAATGAGTTCAAATATTGTTTCAGTCCTGCATCACCACCTTTATTGACAAGGGCAATGGTAAGATTGATTTTGTGCCATTTTTTCATAACAAAGGTTAAGATTTGTTTGGTTGGACATCAACTCTTATCATCTGCTCGAAATAGAGTAGGGAAGATTAACACTGGTATCTTTACAGATTGAGGGGACACTTCTGGAGTCATTTTTCAACAAGAATAAGAAACTTTAAAGGCTAAGGTCTTGTTGGCAGCTTACTTATGAAACAGGCAATAGACATGACTGACTGAGATTCAGGATTTATACAGAAGAGTGAGAAGTGCTTAAGTAGATCTTCTGCTGGAAGGAACATCCTACTGAGGCAGTAAAGCCAGTGCTCAGCACAATATATCTTACTCTGAGCACCCAGACTTTTTCACTCAAGATTAAAGCTAAATATTTGAAGGTTGCTGAACCCAAATATAAGCCAAAAATACTGTTGCTTTCAGGTCATGTTTTGGAAGGCCTTTGGCTTTGGAGCTGCAGTTTTGCCTTCTGAATCAGAAGCTAGTAATGAGCTGTGCATCAGTATTTTTCTTTACACTTTTAAGAGCTATGGTGAGCCTTGCTAAGAGATCTAATTCAAGTCTAGAAGTGACTTACTCATTCCTTTACCCCAGATGCAAAGAATTAGCAAAACAGAATAAATTTTGGACTAAAATACACATTGCTTTTATATTTTACTTACACTTGCATTTTTTACTCCTGGATAAGAAAGGGGACTTTGTCACCAAAAGCCATTCATCTTAATATGAATACTTAGATGAGCTTCTTGTATTTACAAAGAAATATGTAATTTGTTTGCTTGAAATAGGCCAGTCTGTGAAGACACTGAGAAGCCAGTGCCACTTCTAGGTCTAGGACAGCCAGATTAAAGAGCAATTTTAAATGCAAATATTCTTTCTCGCCTCTCGTTACTGATCAAACCAGCCAAACACAGCTTCTTGTTATCTTTTGGAATAAGTGAAGAGCAATGCTTTTAGAAAGTCACTGGGAAAGAACCACACAATAAGATAGATTGTGCTTTTAATGTCATGCTGTTCTTCCTCTCATTTCAAGCTATTTAAAACGAAGGCAAATGCCATATTCAGTTTATTCTATGCTCAATGGTTATTTACATTTTCCAATAGTTTTCAAACAAACTGAAACAACTATGCTCACGTTTATTCAGTGCCAACCTAGACACTGAAAACACTAACAATAAGAGGCATTTTGTCACGCCTTAACATTTTAAAAAGAAGAATCAACAGTTACATGTGACTGCAATCCCCAAAGTCATGGTTGCAGAGGCTTTGTTTAATATTTTAAACTGAAAGTTGAAGGGCTTTTAAATCCATTTTATCTACCACTTCTGAATGTAGATGGAAACTGTGTATAAAGACCTGCACTTGCTCTTCATGGCATGTTTGTGTCTGTGTTAGTGCTTTAACGAATATGTTAAAGTGAGCAATTGCTACTTGATTCTGCTGGTTTTGAAGTGCATTCCTATAATTGCAGTGGGCTGTTCTCGGTGAGAGACACCTAGACAATTAAGAAGACTTGTTCCAAACCTTAAAATAGTGAAATATATTGGATATAATGATTGTCAAAGAGTATTATTTTCTTTTTTTTTTTCTAAATTGGTATTTCCAAATTGAAAGATGTACAACTTACTTATTTCTGTGACTCTTTTGGATGAAAAAAAAAAAAACAAAAACAATGAAGAATCTACTGAGACTAAAGAGCGTTTGAATAAAGCTGGAATTATAGACATGGGAATCTGCATAGCTGAACAGAATATTGATTAAATGTGATTGATTACCTATTTATGCCCAAGGCACTTAGAACAAGAGCTAAGTTGTGTTCAGTTTACATCTGCTGTGACTTGAAAAATCAAATTGTATTTTTACTTTAATAGTGATAAATAGGGTAATGTTTATATTATCTGGAAGATCTCGTTGTGCTTTAGAAGAATACTGCGAAGGATGGTCTCACGAAGCCAGAGTAGATTTTTCTGTTAGTTATTCATACTTTGGAGAATTTGATCTGTTGTCAATATAAATGTGTTTATTGTGAAAAAATCCAGCAACATAAATACAGAATTAAAGTAGTGACAACTTTTTCATGTTTTTCGAAGAGTAAAAAACACAGTCAGCATTAAACCTTCAGTGTCTGGGATCCTGCAGCTTTAGAGAATTTTGCTTACCTGTGCAAACTGTAGTTTGGGTCTTATTCTTATAGATGATAGTCTGAACAAATAAAGCTTGCCTCATGAAACCGAAGGAACTGTCCTGAGAGCAATGCATCAATAAATGTGAATACTGCTTTCAGACTCATCACTGCTATGAATTCCTCACAAATTGACAATGTGCTTTAAAACAGATTTTATTACACCATTTTCTTGATTTGTTTTGATTTGATTGTAACAATCATAGTTATTCAATGGACTAAACTTTACTTGTAAAATACATAAAACTAACATCTACTTATAAATGCTGCAGAAAGATTTTGTGGAGGATAAGCTCTTCTGTCATCCTCTTCATGCTTGGCAAAAATAATTTTCTTCTTGACATTAGTTATTGAGTTTTCAGTTCAAAATTATTTTCTATGCTAGACATTATAAAAGAAAATGCTGATGCAGCTGTACATGTTTTAGTAATGTACATGAAGTTAATACAACTACAACCTCATAAATATTTATATTTTTTATATAGAGATCTAAGTGAAGGGCATCTCTCAAATGATCATCCAGCCTTCGTACGGTCCTTAAATATTCATAGTGTATGCGGTTATATTTGTAAGATCCTACATTAAAAATATATGGAGTATTCTCCATAGAGTCAGAATTTGTCTGCATCATGCAATGTACCATTTGATAGTTAAACGGTGTGATTGTTCAGGAGCCTGTTACCAAAAATACTTGTCTACTGTCACTTGGATCTGTCACAACTTGTCACTTGACTATTTATCTGATAGAGAGAACAGTCTTGACTGGCACAGAATAACTCTATAGGCATTTAATGGCTAAACGTTATAATGTGGCTGTATCTCCACCAATGTTATCCTTTTTATGACAGGTTGCAAAGGTGAGTTATAAACTTTTTTGGTTTTTTTGGTACGCACTCATACAAACTTAGAGAATTGCTGTCAAAGGCTTGGGATAAGTTCAATTTAGAGTTGTTGAGAGTTTGGTTACTGCGTGAATTCAGCTCAGATGGAAGGCTTGGGTTTTCTCTTTCACTTCTCAAAGTTTCTTACCCAGATTTAGTCCATCAAGGTACTAAAAAGTTAAATAATTTTGGACTGCAAGGTTTATCATGACTGCTGAGTTCCTGGGGAGCCAGACACATATAATCTCAGTGGTAATGAGAAAAGCTCAGTGCAGGCTGCTATTTCTTGCCTAGTGGTAAGTGCAGAGACTTCAGCTGTGCCAAGCAATTACAGAAGCCTTGAGCTCTGGTTTCAGGAAAGGCTCTAGGTGATAAGATGCCATAGCACTTAACATTATCACACCAGCCTTGCCTCCAGCATATCAGTCTTACTCATATTTTTCAGTACAGCCTTTTGATAAACTCAGATTAGTGACGTTTTATTATAGTAGATAAACAGGGTGCTCTTTATATCAATAGATTTTGTGTACAGCTAATAGAGTGCTTCTGTTTTGTGTATTATCTTTATTTATTAGGAGTTTTCACTATAGCTAAAACATAAGCTTTATTAATATAGAAAAATGCACAGTTTAGGAACCATTTTATATTAACTGAAAACTTTTGTGGGTTTTTCCAAAATAGTATTTCAGTTTTACTGAAATTTTAAGGGCTTGTATTTAAAACATACTTCCTGTTGCAAGAAGATTTCATCAGAGTTCATCTATGTTCTTCTCTTCAGTACACTTGTGACATTATAATCTTGCAAAAAATACTTCTGCATGAAACTGCAGAGATATGTATTTAGAAACTGCACTTAAAATCAAAGACAAACATTACAGAGCACAGTTCTTGTTCATTCTCTGGCTGTTGGGCATTTTAGCCAGTTGCTTCTATCAGGATAATTGAAAAAGAGGATTTGTATTTGGTACAATAAACGGCCTGAAGTCTTATATGCCTATAATCTTTTTTTCCCTCATTATCTTCAGTGCATTTGCAACTCTGAATCTCAGTTATTCATAGGAAGAAAAAGGTTTGTGCTAGATGCATTATCTCATGTATTTGGGTGCAGGAGCACCTGTCCAGCAATATGGTTGTTTTTTCTGGGCATTTAAGGAAGGCTCAGCTATATACATGAGCCTATTTTTTCATACACAGAGGAATGCATATATGCACCCTGTGTGTATATTGTTATAGAGGAAGCTGGCTTAGACTGTACCTCGGATGCAGGAGTCTGCAGACACGACAGCAATTGCTTCCCCAGAGGCGGCACGTGAATGTCCTGTTACCTACTGCTTTTGGAAGGTGGGTGGTTTATGACTCTCCAACTGCCTTAGGATTCCCAGTAAATCTTTGTTTGGCTATAGAGATACATGCTTACATTCTGATATGGATATGCACATATGTTACCTATAGCTACAGCACAGAAAAAGGTGGTCCATTTCTTCCAGCATGTATAAGGACTATTTATAAGGACTTTATTTTGTGCAGAGCTCCTCTGCAGCCAGCAATGTACATGAGTAACTGTGTGAGGAATAAGTGTGAAGGATCAAAGAAATAAAATTTAAACTGTATATTTTCTTTTTTAATAATACTGTTTTGGAAGAAAATGTAAATGTAGAAAATAAAAACTGAAAGGAAAAAGATACTAGCAAATATTTAAAAGAATAGTTTTACTTGTATAATCAGATAAACTGGATGAAGTACACATTTCTTTTTCTATCTTTAACGTCTTTAGGACTGGTAGTATTAAAGTGACTGGGAAATTCATATGAATACTTTGTCAGATAAATAGGTCAATATTGTTCTCAGATATGCTCATTTTTAAAACAATGACATCAGTTATGTTTTATCAAAGGTGCAGACGTAGTATACCTCTTTAAACTGTAGCAAAATTGTGGAGAAAATTGATCTTGTTATGAAACACAGTACCTTGACTTTGACCTTTAGGGCTCTTAGACGGCTTAGCAATCACTAGAAGAGGGGGTTGTAGTATAATGGCTGCAGGGCAATGAAGTAGAAGACTAGAGATGAAAAATGTTCTTTCTCCGTACAGGTCTGGTTTTTTCCTGATGAAATTATGGTTGCCTGCATTTTAATAGCTTCTACAGTTGTTCTGAGTGCGGTTACTTACAGACAGCTAATAGCTCTCTTTGACTATCTGCTGCTGTTTTGTAGCTCTTGGTATAGTGTAAAAATGCGTGGAGTGCAACATCTGAAATCATAGAGTGCAATGTTTGTTAATTGACATTAGGTAAGTAAATACTTCTTTACTAGTATCATAAGAATACATTAGTATCCTGAGGACTATCTTGCAAGTGCACCCCTGTGCTACCCTATGCAATACAATAAAACCGCATTTCAATATTCTAGATATTTTTATTTCCCAGTATTAGAATCACACAGCTTTTACCAGTTTCCTTTCTTCGTTATTTTTTAAAAATCTCAAAAAATTAAGTCATTAACACTATTTATTAATCTTTTTGAGGACTGAACTGTAAAATGAGCAAGTATACATTTGAACTGTGCACATTTGGATATTTTAAAAGTAAATTGTCCAAGTCTGATGCTGTACCATTGTACTTAACGCTGCATTTCTACAATCACATGTAGCCCATTCACTTGTCTTTATCAAGACTTTGCATGCATATACTAGTCCTTACACATGCTGCAGCTGGGAGTTCATACATTAAAAAAAAAAGACAATGAAATTCAAGATACATTTATTTCTGTTTTACCAACGAGTGACTATCAATCATTCTACTTTTTGGACAAACCCTACCTGTACAACTGACATGCAGAATTAAAATGTCTGCTTGTTTATTTTAAAACAATCTTACTTTAAGAAAGGGTAATTCCATTTTTATTACCTGTTTGCGTGTCTTTGCAAAAAATGGCTTCAGTACCAGGTTTGGTTTGGCTTGGTTTGCTTTTATTGCCAAAATTGCTCAGGTAATGTAAAAGCTTACCATGTTGTTTTAATGTTATTTAATTATGAATAATAATAAAAGAATAAGTGCTCTTAAACTGAAACTGAATTTTGGAAATCGTGTTTTCCAAGTATTTTGACAGAGCTGCATCAGTTAACGAGATGGTATGCAAACAAAAAAAAAAAAGTATTCTAAGCAAATAAATGCAAATCAAGGTTGTGTAAATCAGGCTGTAGGGGAGATGCAGAAGGGATCTGTGTTTTGTTGCAAGTTAAATTTTGCCAAATTTAAATGTAGACACTGTAGCTGGGAGAAAAAGAAAAGAAAGAAAAAAGCAGACAATCACTGAAAAGCAATTGTTGAGTATCAGTGCACTTATCAAATAAATTAGAAGCCACAACTTTGGTCATTTTTCGCTTCCCTTGAACAGCTGTTTCACTTTCATGCAAGGCCACCCTTCATGCAAACACCCCAAACAAATAAATCCAAAAAGTCATTCAGAGCTCTTCTTATTTCTTTTGAGGTACCTATTATAAGTTGCTATTTTGGAAAAAGCAGCAGAAGCAGCGTCTGTGTGCTAAACACAACACAGAGCAACAAAAGAAAAAAAAATCTTTTTATTGTGTTTTATTCATTTCACTCAGGTTTCAATTGTTTATTTTCTAACGGGTAAAAAAAATCTCCAATACAAGTGATTTGTCTTATATTTGTGTAGTCTTAGTGTGTGTAGTAGTGGACTATAATTACAAGTGAGGTTACTACATCAGTTGTAGCTGTAGTCAATAACTCTATGGCTGAATCTGTGCTTTAGTGTATGTGCTGTTTATATTTCCATTCCAAGTACAATACAGAGGGGAATGAGAGTTTTCCTGCAGAATCTGTTGCAGACCAGTGTTTTGGTATCCACTTGAGCAGGGAGCACTGGAAATGAAGCTTTTAATCTCTCAAGGCAGAGGAAAAACTGAAAGTCAGCTTCTTACATTTTGGATGAATGTTCTTGCATCTTGAATGAAATGCTGGATTAAAGAAGAGTGAAAGGACTACTTTTACTCTGCTCTTCTAGATTGCATTTTTAAAAAAAGGACTTGGCCTCTTGCAGAATTTCTACAGAAGTAACATGCACAGCTCGCCACCAGAGAGGTCTCAGTGCTGAGAGCAGGACTTGCCTTCTTGCAACCCAAACAATGCCGCCTAAATCTTGGAGAGGATCAAGGTTTATGGAAAGCTCTGCTTTCACTCTATCCAAGAGGACAGCTAAAGGGTACAGTACTGTGGGTACCATTCTTGGGTACCATTTTTAGTTATCTAAGTTTTCCTGTACATCATACAAGAAAGTACATCCATCCTGGATGTCATTAATTCCAGTATTGGTTTCTTTTCTTTATTCAGGATCCAGAAATTTCTAATCCTAAATCACATAAAGTTTCCAAACAAAGCAGGCTTCTAAGTCCTTAAATTACTTCTGAAAATGGAACTTAAATTATAAATAACCTAGCTTTTATATATATATATGCCATTCAGTTTGTAGAAAACTTATGGGGAAAAAAATTATTCTAGCTTTTTAAAAAAATTCTTACCTATCTGCTTTGACGAGTCTAACAGTTTCCTAGGAGGAAAGCAGACTAAAATGTGGCGATGAGGCAATACTCTTTTGATAGTCCTTGACTGAATGAGGACATTGTTGAGATGAAATTAAATTTTGAAAGAAAAGACTTTTAAAGGATCTGCTTTCTTTCCTCAGGACCTCAGTTGAGCAGTTTACAGAGTGCACAGTCATTTGTTGTTTGTGTTGGAGGAAGGGAATTGTTATGAAGAACTCAGCTTCCACTCTGTTTGGAAAATACCAAGTCATCCATACTTGATCAGAATTTATATATTTGGGGATAAGCAAACAGGTCACTGGATACAGTCTGAGAAACTGTCTAATATTCTGTAGAGCTGAAGTAATTAATGTAAGCTGAAAGATGTTAAAATAAACTTTCCAGCTTCAGTAACATGAGGTTTTTCCTTCCCTAGTTGGGGGAAAATATTGTTGAACATTTCCTTTAAAACTGTGTATCTATGTTGCCATGGTAAGTATGAGTGTACCAATTTGGATGACTTAGATGTTGAGTAGCTATGATATAAAACTAGAGCATTATTTTGGGCAGAAAATTACCTTTAGTTATTATTCATGTATTTTCCATCCTCTCAAAATGATGCATGCTGACATAAAAATTTGTTTTATAAAGAATAGTTTTTCTTTGCTAGAAGTGCCAGTTAATTTTACACCGTAAGTTTTATTACTGGAGATTGTCTTCTTGAACTGTCCTGAGATTTGCTGACCTTCTTAGAAAAACAAAATGAAAAATCCAAGTATATATATTGTTTCTTAAGCTCAAAGAGTTATGAATCTAATGCTTATTTTTCTCTTGAGGCCTGGTTGATGCAGCCTAGAATTTTACGACTGCTTTATCATTTTCTTATTAAGTAAAAAACATTCTGAAAGTCAACATAAAAAATGCTGTAAAAAAGACTAAGTGTTACTGTAATCTGCTTCATCCACTGAGAGGGAGAGAACATAGAGGCAAAGAAAATGAAGACCAAAGTAACAAAACCATCAGAATTCTTAGGATGCGTACAGGTTTGCATATATAATCTATAAGTTTTCTAATGATCATGGTCCTTAAGACTGCATATTAAAAAAAAAAACCAAAAAACAAAAAACAAACTAAACTGACAAATATATTGGACTTTTGGAGAGAAGAATAGTCAGCATTTTGTGTTGGCAGATGGTCATGCACGTCTGTATTCCATCTCCTGAGCAGAGTTCAGAAGTATAAGCAATGCAATAAGTCAAAAATCCATGAATTCATCACTGTAAATCCCGACTGTCTCTTCTGAAAAATTAGATGGAAATCAAAGTGAGCACAGTTGTATTTCTAGGTAGAAAACTAGATGTTCCAAGAAAATTACTGCTGGATGGGCTGAAGCAAGCTTTGGTCCCCTGAAATATTTCTGGTTGGGCCACCCAGAAAATTGTCAAAAATGTTATTATGTCATCTAATTCTTCTCAGCAATAGGCTTAAAAACCTCTCACATCTGGGAGTAGCGGTAACAATTTTCATGGCTTATGCAGTCAAAAAGGAATTAATGCAAAGTAGGTGTATTTTTTCATGGATGGAGTTAGGTCAGTGGGCTGAAGCTCCTGGGTATTATTGCTATCCTTACTCTAGTAGGTAGCTAGAGGTCAAGAGAAGGGGAATCTGAAATGTGTGCAGTTTCCTTTTACTCCGCCTAGACTGGGGCTGTAATGGAAGCTATAAACTTCAAAGTAACATTTCAGTATGTGCTGAGCAGGAAAGGACTTCCCCCAGGACTGTGGTGCAGCCTGCTCTTTCAACTTAATTTCTGAATAGACCCAGTTAGCAGAAGCAGGGTATCTCCGTCAGACAAAGCAGAAAATGTAATAGCTTGCCTAAATATTAGTACGATCCAGCTGTGATGGCTTGATTTACTTATTTTAATTGATATACTGCTTCCAGGATTTTAGATTAGCAGTTTAGATTTAAATACGCCTAAAGCAAATCATAAAAGACAAATTGACTCTTTGGATTAGAGTTGCTTGTCCTTTATAGTCCTTGGAGGGGTACAAATACAGAGAAATGCTCAACAAAAAACCTTGTTTAAATTTTAGCAAGCTTCTATCAAAGACACAGAAGCTATCCTTTACCAGACCTAGAGAAAAAAAAAACCTCATGGTGAGTAATCCTTCAACTAAGAGGCTTATTGAACACAACAGGAATGTAAAGATTATTCCAAAATGTGCTGGGCGCTTTATGAGTTGCTCTTGTGATTTACAGCCACAATACTGTGCCCTGCATGAATTTCATGACATAACAATCTGTCAGTTCTTGAAGCTATAAAGTCATCCCTTGGAGATCACTGAGTCAGCCTCACATTGATGGTCGTTTCAGCACATGTGCATCATTTCTTTGCTTACTGATAAAATGTTCATATGATTTAGGTATAAAACTAACAATCTGATTAAACTATAATACTGATGATAGATATTGTAAAGATATTGAAGTACTAATCTAGTCCAAAGTAATGTATTGGATCCATTTAAACGTGGATAGATAGGAACTGACAGGGGCCCATAAGCAGCTTGGAAAAAGAAATGGGATGTCATAACCAGGTTATTTGGTGAGATGTTACAAATATTCACAATCATTTTTACTTAGATTTGGAGAACCAAAGAGTTCCAACCATCTTCAGCTGTGAAGTGCTATGATTTTATTTATTTGTGTTTAAGATTGCAAAGTTGTTTAGACAGTGTGCAAATATGAGACACGAACATCCAAAGAGTTTCCATTTATGTAAAAATTTACTGCAGTGATATTCTGGTCTTTAATGACGTCAGCATGGGGACTGAGCACCTTACAGGAACATGTTAAATGAGGCTGATTCTTTTAGGTATAAGTCCTTCTTTCCATGAGGGATGAACATCATTTAAACTAGTTGTATCTGATGGAGAATTTGTGTATGTTCAGATAAATTAATAAGTTTGCTTAGCAGTAAGAGGGCAGGAAAAGAAGCTTGTGACACCTTCATGATGGAGCTCACTCCATCATCTCTGACCGGTCCCTGAGGAGTTTCTGTCTCAGGAACAAGCCAAGCTTCTGGTTGTGATTTAAAGCTGCAATACCAGACCCTGCGTGAAAATCGTGACATGATTGTCTGTTGATACTAGAAGCTGCAAAGCTTTAATTTCTTACAGAAAGTTCAGTTCTTCCTGGTAACCGCAGTGTTTACCAGCCTCTAAACAGTAGAAGATATTTGAGATTTTTCAGTCCAGTCAGCATCTGGAAAATGCAACTCAAGAGTTCTGAGGCTCTCTAGAGAGAAAAGGAGAGATATAATTCGTGCAGAGTAATGAAGACAGATTTTACATGTTGACGTAGTTAGATTTTGCTAAGAACTGATACCTTTATGCAGATATGCCGCGTTATGGCATCGTATACTCATGTTCAGGCCTGTGTTCTCATCCTGTTTAGATTAATAGTGAACACATAGCTGGGGGAGCTGAGAAACCATGAAGTTCTCGACTAGACTTAATCGGAGTATACTGATGTCTATGAACAGGATGTGCTAGACTATCAGATACACTTCTAGTAGTCTTTAACAAAGTCACATAAAATTCTTATAGAAGTATGATTTCTATTGAACTTTTCATTTTGAGAAAGATAGGCTTTTTTTGATAGAAGTTGTTATGCATAAAGTTGTTGGGAATGCAGTGAAAATATTCTCGGGTCTCTATTCACAAATTGTCTTAATATTGTCTTATCATTGAGGCTTCCTGCACACCTGGAACTTCTGTGAGTCATATACTTGGCACATGAAAGTTATTAGGATAATGAATGACTATTTTTAAAATTTGTTTCTGTGCACAGGTATTCTTTTTGGGGCAAATTACCGCAATACGGGTAATGAACAATTTGTACCTGTAATTATTTTTTTAAAAGGCAAACCAGAAACTGATAGCTGTGTGGTTGGTATTTTTCACTGCAGACTTACTGCTACCATACAACTTTTCTTCACCGTAGATTTCTGACAGCAAAAATACAAGGGTAGTCTTTGTTCTAGTCATCCCTGATAAATAGTGTTGATTCATGCAACACACTACTATCTGGATTCTGATACTTTTGATCTGCTTGGCCTGGATTTATTCTTGGTACTGCTGACTTTAATAAAAAGCCATTTCATGTTGTGGTTGATAAAGAAAATACAGTCTTACCCCATGTTTTGTATTCTTCAGATCTGTGTTTCACTTCCACTGTTCCCTCCCAGAAGCTTTCTACTCCAAATTATAGATGGTGCCTCTTTCTGCTTGTTTTCAGTATCTTTGATCTAAGCTTTGGGAAGTAGAATATAAGAATATAAGATACAGAAGACTCTTCTGAATGCCTGACTTGTGTCTGCAAGCTGCAATTTGCAGGCAGCATGCCATCACTGTTGCAATGAATGTGGTATTAAAAATCACATTCAACTTTCTAGCTGAGACTTTTTCAGCAAGGCATGTCAGAGATTCTACAAATAGCTCTTGGTTTCAAAGGAGCTTACAGTGAGAAGAAAAAGAATAAAAAACCAAACAGACATTTCATATTGCATTCTCTTGATTACCTGTACAAACCCATAGAAATAACAATGGAGTTATCGTGCATTATTTATGTGTAATCAAATGTATAGTAGGCACTTTGCAAACATGCATTAAACCACAGCCTGGGCCAAGACGTGTGCATTCTAACAAAGTGTGAACCAGTGGTTGAGGCTGGGAAGGATAAGTGAAAGCTCACTGCTAATGATATGTATCAAGGTCCAGTCCTTAAGGAATTAATTTTGGAAGGATGGTTGGTTGTAAATTTCATACAAAAGAGCCAAGAAATTTCAAACATCTTGCAACAAATAAATCCAATTTATGGACATGAATTTTAGTCTGCAGTTCTTAAAAAGACTCTTAGGAACTAACTTTTAAAAAAGTCTCTTCAAGGAATCTGTTCATCAAACATAGGGCCCAAAGTTGCTTTATTCCTGTATTTTAAATTGTGTTTTTTCTTTGAATAAAGGCAACTCTCCCTATCCCCTGAACTTTCAAATATCTTAAATCTAAACTAAGCTGAAGCTTTTTCTGGTTCTGAAAATCTCTGATTATAGTAAAAATAATTAATAAGGAAAGATAACTGTATTGAATTAATAATGATCCTAACGTTAGTATCTGATTATTCCTGTAAAATTTTCTCTTGCACTGGAATGAAAGAATTTATGTAGGGTAATGTCAACACTGAAGTGATTTTAGAAACTGTTTTCCCCCAAATGCACCACAAGTAGATCAAAAATCCACCATTTTCCTTATGAAAATACACAAAGGTAAACTCATTAAGCAGCAAAAACCTAATAGAAAAGTTAGTCATCTTTAATCTGTAAAACATACATTTTCAGTTTACTTGAAAGCCAGGTTGGTAGCTAAAATTATGTAACAAAGTCAAAAACAAATGAAAGGAAGGGAACATTGAAAATATTGCTCAAAATATTAAAGAGCAGATTGAGAATTCAAGGTTGGATCTTGGGGAGTGAAATCTTCAACAAAGAGTAAGAATTAGAATTCAATATGAGGATGTTGCAGTCTTCAGTATTTGCCCCAGACTTCAGCGTCCTCATATTTCAGTCAATGCCACAACAGCGTGCTAAGGGAGTCATTAAAAGGAAGAGAATACAAAAACTGGGGGTTTGTTCATCAGTCATTTTACTGGCAAAGAATAAAGGTCATTTATATGAGAAACTCTGGCTCCCGAAACACTTAGTATTCTATACAGGCTTATTATGCAGTATTATCAAATCACATTAGATTACATAAACTTTTCTGCAGTGTAATCAAATGGAAAAAAAATTACAGATGCAGTGCATCAGATTAGTTTCACAAGGGCAGTATGTATATCTTGCAAGCAATGACATATGCTGAGAGCAAAACTGTTTCCGGCTTGCGAGGCAGCACTGTTTTTTCCTGAGAATTATTCTGTTTCCTAAAACTGTAGCAAACAGATATTTCAAGAATTGTACATTTTCAAGACTATCTCAGACTGTTTTTGCATCCATACAAATTATGTATTCACTGATAATGAAAGTGTTTTGAAAGAGAATCAGCAAGAATAAAACAAACCTCCAGACTGTACAATTTTCTAGCATCTAAAAGGAAATTGCTAGAATACATCTTGAGTAGACAGGGTTTTTATTCTGGATTTGAATTAAGTGTACAGAATCAGGCTTAGGCAACAAGAAGAACCTGAAGGAAAACTTGCATCAAGAAGGGAATGAGGTTTGAGGGAGCAATAAAAGTAGGATAAAGAAAGCAGAGGATGAAAGCAAGCAAAGGCAGCAAACTTGAATTTTCAGAGAAAAATGTAAAGATGGTGCTGAAATAGAAGAATGATGTCTAAGGACAAACAGAAGTATTTGGAACAGTGGAATAACATGCCTCTGTGTGACAGAGAGAGAGAGAGACTCAAAGCCCAGCTGACAGAATGAGAGCAAAACAACAAACCCTGCCATACTTCTATTGAGGAACAAGGGTTGCTCATAAAAAGGAGAAAGAGGACGGAAGTAATGGAGTGGAGGAGAGATTGGAGAGAAGTGCACGGGAGAAGATGTTGTGAGTATAGAAAACTGAGAAATGATAGACATTGAAAGGCGCTGGATTCTTTCAATACCATGTAAAAATTCAGTGGGTGCCAGAGGACTTCACATGCTGGAGAATCATGCCTGAAGAGGGACGATTTTATTATTGTGTCTGATTCTCCCTTTTCAATCTCCATGGTTTCTGGTAGTGTCTTCTTGCACAGTTGCCTTGTCAGTCTAGGCCAGATCAGGGCTGACCAACTACTCTTCTCCTTCTTTGTCTGCAATGCCCAGCAGATTCTCACTTCATTGTCCCATTAGCTTAACCTCAGGACAGGGCTGGCCATCTGCATATGTGTTATAAAATATATTTGGATCTGAACAAGACTGGTCAATTGTTCATAACAGATGATATCTAGCACAAAAAACCTATGAAGTTGAGTGGTTCAATCAACCTGATGCATTGCAAAAAGTCTCTTAACAGCCAATGCCTTGCAGGACCAGGTCTTATATGACTAAAAAATTGAAGCTATGATGTATTATGTAGTTGTACGTATTTGTCTCCATCTTTTTCACATCAGTAAAGACTGGCAAAATCCCAAATTGCATTTTTCTCAAAATTTAAAAATTAAACAGATCTTCATATTATATGTGATGCACATTTCTAATGTTAGAAACACCATGGAATTCTTCCTCTGCAGACATATATGTTTTGGGATGAGGACAGTATTTTGTCCAGGATTATTAGCAAATAATTGTTCAATGAGCTTCATAAATTTTGCATTATTTTCCTGAAATATTTCTTTTTTTTTCCATTAGTCCCATCTCCCATCAAAATTTAAAATTACATCCTTTTGTGAGATTGTAATTTATGATGTTAATATGAATGAGGTGCTCACTTTCTAACTTGTCAACAGGCAACCATTTAGACTACCTATTCACTTAAATCTGTTTGGGTATATCTATTTTAAATATGTCTAGTTCTTTCTCAAAACATACTAGTTTCATCAAAAACTGATTTCCCTTGGGCTAAATCTGAGGTACCATCTGTAACCACTATCTTACAAATTGTTGGGCCTGGCTAAAGAAAGGCTTATTAAAAAGAGCATCAATCACATACTTAAAACTGGCTTAATAATGTAGGTTGACCTTCAGATATTTTTCTCTGGTACAAGAAAGTGCAATGGATTAATCTTCTTGCTTATTGTTTTTCTCAACTCTGCAAAGGTTATTGGTGTGATTTGAAAAGTATCCATTGTTGCTTGTCACATGAATTGACCGTATTTCCTATCTGTGTGCTTAAAGTCACAAATGTTTGTATTATGTACTGACCATTCATGTGGAATTTATCGATCTCTTATAGCATTTTGAAAGCTCCATGTGCACTCCCTGATTTTCATTTATCAAGCATGTCATCCTCCCACTTCCAACACTAACCGTCCTGATATTAAATGTTTTTTGCCTTGTTCTTCAAACCAATGTTCAAGATGAATTTATGACTCTAGTGTGGGAGGCAACTTGCAGAAACTTGCTGGATTTTGTGACATTTTTATTTATGTATTTTAATGAAGTGGCACAACTATTGCATGGACTACTTCAAATTTTTCTCGGGAGCTATAATACAGACACAAAAATGCAAAAGGAAGAATCCTAAATCTAAAACAAAGCTAGTTTAGTAAGATTCAAGGTATGATGGGAAAGGTCACGAACACCTTCCTCCTTCCTAAACAGGTCTAGTAGTAGTGATCAGACAAAAACCCAGGCATGCAAGCAACCCTTGAAATGCTTTGAACAATTAATTTGATTCAGTTCTTTTATGTGCAATTTAGCTCTTTGAGCATCATTTATTTCTAGGAGCAGTTTACTACCACTAGCATTTCCCTGTTTTCCAGTTACTTATACCAATCAGCAATAGGAGTGGCAGAATAAAGTAGCACTAGAGAAAGATAAGTGGGGACTTTCCTGCTATACTGCTGGACTCACTTTTAGCACTTATTTGCAATGCTAAATATTTTTATCTGAACTTGCAAATCCTATGTGCATGTGGTTGCATGAATTTAAATTCTGGAGCCTTTGAGTCAGTAGGAGAATATTCTGCCTGTTCTTTGAGTCATCTGAAGCCCTGTAGCAGTGCTGGAGCAACATTGCACTAAACCTCAACCGAATGTATGCTACTGAGTCAGATAACAAGCATCCTAACACTTTTTACCAACTTCACATTTACTTTCAAAATACTGTCTAATCACATGCATAGGAGGGAATAAATAACCTAGTTTTAAAGCAAGAAACTTCCTTCCTAACAAAGTTCTGCATTCCCCCCTCCAGGATTTAAGGTAGTGACTCATACTCCAAAATACATATGGGAGCACAGGAAGGTGTTCAGTCATTGAAATAATATCAAACAGTCCAGCACATTTCCGATAGTGGTCTAGAATATATTAAACTGATGACAGTGATGTGTTGCAAGTACCAACTGCTAGAATGAGCTGGGATGAAGACATTTATCAGTGAAGTGTGCACAATTGTAGGAGTATCCTATGGGGGGTTAGATCTGGTTTGCAATGGTTTAAATTAGGCTTTGGAGGCTGGACCTCTAGAGGAACTTTTCATGTCTTTAAGCCTTTAGATTTTTCCTCTGCTTTGTAGAAGTGGTTGCAAAGATGAGTACATTCTGTCTGCGGCTGAGACCCTGGTTCTTGGGTTCAGTTCTCACTGTCCCCACTGAATCCATGCAGATCATCAAGGAAAATGTTAAAAAGAGCACATGCAGCACAGCACCATCACCTCCTTGTGCTCCCTTGCTAGCATGTGGAGGAGCATTTTATCCCATTACTTATCAGTACTCATTAGGGCAATTAAAGGGACATGCTACATTTTAATTCATTTGCTTACGTTTTATAATAGGCTAAAAAAAAAGTCTCAGGCAGCTAAGGAAAAACAACTGAAATAGCCAGCAGTAACCAATTTACTTTTCAACATGAATTTCACTAGAAAACTGAGTAAGCAAGAGCTTAAGCAATCTGCTTCCTATGATAAACTCATTTTGTATCATCAGATTGTGATAGGTGGCAAAGTAAGAATTCTCTGCAAGCAACAGCCTAAATACCATTTAGGGTTAACTCTAGCAAGGAGGCAATTTAATAAAAATTTTAGATGTGAGAGAAACTAGAAGCGCATAGGTTGAGGGACTTTTTTTATGCAGCTTAGAGTAGAAGGACAGTTATTTTCCTCTCATAACACTAAGAATGGAACCATAATGGCTTAGCATTGTTTAAAGCTCATAAGCTGCAACCATAAATCAGCAAATTAGCTAATGATTGCCTCTGGGTAGCGAAACATAATGAAAAACAAATGAGGAAAGGTACTCATGCATTGCACTTTGTAGCTACTGGAAAAATTAAAGTTCTATCTTCATAAAAAAATTGTTAAAGGGATGTTATGAAGGGTTGTGCCCTGGTAACAGAACAATTACTGCTCCAAATGAGCATGTTTTTAATAAATGCTAGTGCAGTAAGTCTGCAATTCAGTGCTAGCAGTTTTAAATGATTCATGCTGTAACTGAGAAGTTGTATCTGCAATGAGAAACTGAGGAGCAGACTACTATATGTCCAGCCCTTTCTAGATAGTAACAGCCTTGAGTACTACAAATACACAAAACTAAATAATATCACATGGTGATATCACTATACCAATAATTTTTGGGTGCAGAGACAATAATGGTAAGCAAGATCCCAGACCTTTCAAACCATAAAATGGCTTAGTGGCATTTTGAATAAAATAGAGTATTGATGTAATTGTAACAAACATTTTGATCTGATGACCCCACATCCACCAGGCTTCTACCTGCAGAGCATAGGGCGTTCCTGAAACTTGCACAATGATTCTTCAATTCCCACATTGCCTGTGCTTGGCATCTCTGTTTTGTGGTTTTGGTTCTGAATTTTTTTTTTTTTTAATGTAAGTTGACTATATCTAATTGTTCATATTGTGAAAAAATATAAGTAAAACTTGTTTCTCTTTGCTGTTTAACATCTTCTCAGAGAAATTCTGCAGCTGAGGTGCCTTGTATGTTTTTTTGTCACAGCATGACTCACGACATTTTTTTACATTCTCATGCCTGTTTGTTTACAGTACACCATGCACAGGGTCTGATCCATTTTACATTGTTTTATATCAATATGGGCTAAGAGAGGTGATGATCAGCTAGTTCAAGTAAGGTAGAGTCCACGTACACAAAATGGTTTTAATTTGGCTTGTTGTTTCTACCATTACTTATTGCTAATTTCTGTTGGGATAGATAATGACCAATATTTTTAAATGCTGTAGGAAGGTGCGGCTAACTCCATGAAATTCAGGGGAGGCACTCAAGTTTCCATACACCATATGAAGATGAGCATGCTAAAACAAGAAACTCCTTTTAAGTCACAGACCTCTACAGAACTCAGAAGCCACTCCCTATAGCAAGACTTTCCTTCATTTTAGTATCCGTAACCCTAACTTTAGGTACCTCACCTCCCAGCCAGGATGCAACATGTCCTCATCCCTGGCAGCCAGCCAGGGGGAGTGCAGAGTGCTCACACAGGGCACTGCAGATGGGACACTGAATGCCAATGGCATGCTGTACTGCTGAGATGTTTAAATTCTCCTGAGCAGGAAAGAGTTAAATTTTCATATGCTACATCTCGGATTATAATTCTAATCATGGACTTTTTAAATAAGGGAGTTGTCCTCTCTGTTGGTGGGAACTGGTGAAATGGGATTCTCTAGAATCACCCATTGGGTTGGGTGCTGCAGGCAAAGGATTTATCTTGTGGGTAGAACCTGGAGGTTATCATATCAAGACAGTAACCTTAAGACAATTGGGGTTACACACAAAAACTGATTATCGAACGTCTGAAGAATTTTAGTTATAAAACCCTACATATTTCTGTCTTAGGTGGTATGTGACACTGACAAATTTGAGAATATGAATTTTAGACTTGAGCATCTAAAGAGACTTGGGCTTCAAAGCAAGTGTAATCCTAAAAGTCTCCAATCGAAGGCATTTTCAAATGCTCTGGGGTTTGTTTTCAAAAAACCTTAAACCACGTCAGGAAGCGGTCAGAACAGGTCTGCTTCTATAAAAGAAAAAATAAGGAAATTTACAGGCTAGGGAGTAGTAATCTCATGTCAGGGGCACTTGAAAGTGGCAATGAAGGACCTCATACAGTTGTCATTTTGTACAAAGACTATGCAAGATCTTTTGATTGAAAACTGACATTGTTTCCACTCCCTGGTATGTAGAGGTAAGTATTATTAGTCAAAGCACCTGTTCTGTTTTGTTTTGTTTTATTTGGGGTTTTTTGCAGCATTCAGCCATTCTACTACTTATTTTCTGGCAAACCTCTGGTTTATGTACACAGATATTTGCATAAGCCAAATTGCCATCAATATTGATGATAAATGGTTTTGTCTTTTAGCAGTATCCAGGGACTGCAGAAATCCCTTGTGATACACTTAGAGTAAATGTATAATGTATGTTATGTATAATGAAAAGCTCCTCATCCCAGAACATTTATAGTCTTGAAGCCTTCATGCCAAAAAATGAGCAGGCCTGAAATAAGGGAAGAAGGACTTCTTCTGTGGGGAGAGTAGCATCAAAGAAGCATACAAAGCATGTTTTTTAGTCCAAACATGTTTTTGTGGAGGCCACTTTGTGATCTTATATTTTCTCATTGAAAGGGGAATTGCTGTCTTCTGAAATTTCACTGCAACAAGCATGCTTTGCAGACTATACATCTGTAACAATTCGTAGATACATGAAAGCAAATGGTTGTAGCGATCTTAGCTTACCTGTTATCACTGCTGATAGTTACACTGGCTTTTACTGAACATAAGCAGATAGAGCACAGAGCAATGAAGGGGGATTCTTTGCCAGTGAAGTAAATAGCTGGAGTCTGAATTCTGTTCTCACAGTGTTGTAAATGTGGGATATTTCCAGTGAAGGCATGGTTTTGTCACAGCTAACTTCAGAAAAGAGAATTGAGACTGTGATGGTTGCATAAAATTAATCTTGCTCAGAAGTGAAAACAGTTTTATACTGCATATTTTTTTTCATAATGCTCATCTAGATGTACTTCCTTGGGTACTATTTTGAAACACGTTACCAGAATCTATCTTCAGAATCACTGTCTCTATTGACTGTATGTGGTTTCTAGATTTCTTATTAGGCATGTAAATAAATTAAATTCTCTTGTGATTTTATTACCTGTCTAAACTGGTCTGCTCTTCAGGAAGGGGAGAACTCTTATATGCTACAGCATTATGCAGGACCTTCCACAGTCCTGGGGGATAGTAGCAACTACTAAAAGCTGCTGCTTTTTACAATTTTTAGTGGTCTTTGGCAAACTGTAGTGTCTTGGCAGTATATTAATTGTCACATGAAAGTAAATAGAGTTATATCCTAGCTCTTATTAGATATTTTTGTTTGGGCTTTTGTGGTGTTTGTTGTTTGATTTGTTTGGGTTTTTTTTTAAAATGAAACCCATCTTGTGTTGGAAAAATGATGCCAAGAAAATGTTAAACTGTGGGTTTTCTCCACAATGAATACATTTTCTACAGAGACCACTTTTAACCGTACATTCGAGGTACTTTATAGTTAAAAGAGAAAATGCTGGTATTTTAACATTTTAATAAAATACAACCCCAAAGCTGTCGGCTGAAGTAATGTATTCTGTGATATAGTAGAGTCCTGGGAAATATGTTCTGAGATGTTGACAGTAGTAAAACTAAATCACTGCTTTATACTAGTGTGTTTTACAAACATCAAGAGCTGCAATACTTAACTATGTCAAAAATAGGAACACATGTTAAAAGGTACTGGTCAAAGAATGGCATCTGCAAATTAAACCAGTAATATTGGCATGGGAAAGAAGTCAAAGTGTTGATATTTATATATTCAGAACTACTTTTCTCCCCATATGTAATTATGAATTCCAGTTAAAAACAAAATATTAGTGTCTTTGAAATGACATTTCCAGATTTAAAGTCCCAAAGAAGCTGGTAAAAATAAGTTTCTGTTTGCAAACTTATGCATATTCTTCCCCTTACGCTTGATGAGACCAAGTACACAGACAGTGATGAGTAAAGCTTAAATAATTCCCTTACCTTTGGAAAGAAGAATTTCATGTCAGCATTAATTTCAGTCAGCTGCGTAGCAGATGGTAGTATGATGACTCCTTATCTGATGGAAAGAACAAAAGATAAATCATGAGTTAGGCTTAGATCTAATGTTGTAGACAATAGCCCCCAACAAAACTATGATGAGCCTAAAATATGGGTGCCTACTCCTGCCACTTGAACTAGCTGCCTTAAAAACATAAACCCTCTATAATAAAGTCCGCTAAAAAGAGTAGGAATTTCTAAAGATGAAAAAAGAGAAGTCATATGAATGGAGAAGCTTACCACTGACTTGACTAGGATGGAAGAAGACATTCTGAGACGTTCTACCTCAGAAGTGGTATAAATCAAAGTATGAATGTGATCTTTAACAGGTTTACTACAAGGGTGAATTGATTCACATGTTGAATCCTTGTTTGGATATATAGATACAGATATAGATATAGATATAGATATAGATATAGATATAGATATAGATATAGATATAGATATAGATATAGATATAGATATAGATATAGATATAGATACAGATTCAGATACAGATACAGATATAGATATAGACATAGATATAGGTGATATAGATATAGATAGATATAGATATAGATTAGATATAGATAGGTGACATTTTACTGCAGAAAAATAAAAAAGTCATATTCTGCAGTAACTTGCTCTACCAAATAAAATAAACTTGTGAAACACAAATACAGAATAAACTTGCCGTAATGAGCATATCTGCATTACTGCTTCAGTACCACCAGACTCTGAATATAAAGATAAGGCAAATTCACACCTAAGAAGGCGGCACCTAATGTAGGTCACTAATGTAAATATACCCAAGCTGCACACAAGATTTGTTTCATACCACTGACCAGCATAGGGATTATGACAAAAAATGTCTGCTTTAGCTCCTTTACTGTAACAGACCTATCAGAGCTGTAGTGAGGAGACTGAACCAGAGTGTCCAGTTTTATGCTCTGTAAAGATTACCTCTAAGGGTACCTTCTGCTGCCTCTTGAGTCCTGAGAAGCCCTTGGGGACCCCCTGGGTGCTGATGGAGCAGACCATCATCAGTGAAAGCAATATGTTCTTTTTTTCTGTGGGTTATCTTTTTAACACTGTGTTGGCTATTTTTAACTAGGTAGCTATTACAGGATAGAGGAGGAAAATGTGGTGGATAAGGCTCAGTTATAACACAAGTTACTGACTAACATTTTACAAAAATAAAAATAGAAAATTAATGTATTTTCAGGACAATCTCAAAAATTACTATGAATGAATTTAAAGATTCTACTGAATGTTCAGCCTATCCTAGTTGAAATCTCTTTTAAAAAACTCTTTTCTTTCATTAAAGTGGCCTTTCTCATTAACCTGGTCTCCATATGTCCTGGAATTGTCATTACTGACATATATAATGTCTACCTTCAGTATTTGTGTGCGTATTTCACACCTCTTATTTATATGTTTGGCAAAGCATTGTTAGCACTAGACATACCACATGCCGGACAGTGTATTTTAAAAGGAATAAGTATTAAATCTGAAACTATTTATAGGTTTTCATTTTCAATTAATTTCCCATATATAAGAATCTTTTTAAATGAGATGTAGTTTAGCATTTGTTCCTTTTCCCTGTCATAATTGTGATCTTTACAGTGCAACAGACAATTAAGCATTACCTTCACTATGAGGAGATCGGTATAATCTGAAGTTATTTTGGAGTTGTCTGGTTTTTATAATGAAACAAACTAAAAAAGAACAGACTGTAATTTTTAATTACTAGTCTAAGATAAATGCAATTAGCTTAAGTCCAAGCTGGAGTCCAAATTATGACAACAATATAATATACAATAAATATAGCTTATTTTATAATATACAGAAAAATGTGTGCCTCCACACCATCTTATTTACCTGTGCATCTGTAGGAGCTTGATTTGAACTACGATAATTTGCTGAACTTATTTCAAGCTGAACATATATTAATACTTAGAGTATTAGAAAAGAAAGGCTTCAGCTTCATTAGCAATTTTTCTTTGCTTTATACTAAAGCCAAAAAAGCCAGACTGAAATCAAAGTCATCTATCATTTTAATACAGGTAAGAAAAGAAGCACCTATTGATTTTGTTAGCAGAAAGAACATTAAAATTTTTTCATGCAGTACAATACTAGTACAAAACAGACGAGTAAAATCACAGGATTAATTTTTCCTTATTGGTTTGGTTTTAACTGGTTACTCCATGCTAAAAAGCCATGGACCATACGCTGATGTTCTCATAATATTACTTGAAGCATGATGCCACTAAAGTCCATGGAAATAATCATGAAGTAAAGCATTAGTAAGGTATTAAGTTTAGCAAGATCAGAAATTTTCAGCAATAAATGACACAATCAAAATTACTGTGAGAAAATAATGAAAAGGCCCAGAAATGAATCATAAGAGGTTACTGCTGGCATCACCTTCTTCTCTACAGTGCCTAGATTTCCTGAAGGTTTTCCATTCAGTTAAAACCTCAGCCTGTCTATCTTAGGAAGGACACAATGCCACTGGGTACTTCGTGATGTATTTATGATCTGATGCTTGAGAACACATCAAAAGCTAACATTTAGATGCAAAGGCAGTTGTGCAGAGGAAGGGACTGGAGAAATGGCCACAGAGATGTCACGTGATGCTTGCTTTTACTCCTTTGGGTACCAGTGTGTAATGGAGGAAACTCCAAGGAAAGGAACGGGATTGCATCAGCGTGACTGGCTTTGGGGTAGCTGCCTTACTGATGTTGATCAAGCTGTTATACTGGCAATGAGAGGCAAGTTCCCTGTCTGCAAGAAAAATAAGGACAGTTTGCATGAATGTGCAACTATGGAAAAATCAGCACTTCCAAAACAACAACCATACACCACAAGGAATGTGCGTGTGGGTGGCTTTATATGTGCACAGCACCCAGGCTCCACAGGCTGGTCCTTGAGGAACAGCAAAGTCTGAGATGCAATGCTGGTTACACCAAGCGGACTCCTAGAACACAGAGCAGTTTCAGACTGAAATGGCTGGCATTGTACTTGCCCTTGTAGCAGCTTTTTGTATCATTAATAGCTGCCTCGTCCAGGAATCCTGAGTATATGCTGGCATTTACTTTACTTTGTATTTAGATAGTATCCTATACCTGGTGACCATGGCTGTGCAAATAAGCAGCCCTTTGATTGCTGTGCAGTGTTATTAGTGACAGTGATACGTGAACAGAGGAATATAAGGTAAAGAGTGGTACATACAGTATATAGAAAAGAGTGTGCCAGAATATGTGAATGACACAACATTATCAAAGCTATTTCAAAAATGTATTTTAGAGGCTGCAGCAACAGAATTTAATCAGAAACCAAAGCTTTGAAAAGACTCCAGGACAAAAAATGGAGGTAATATTAAAGTGTCACTCAGGCCAGCAGGCAGTGCTAACAAATTGCCATGTCTTTGTCAGATGCTCATCACTCATTCTAGTGTCAGGTAATGACCATACAAATTGTAATTGTATAGATCGTGCAAGGTGTTTAATCCAAGCAATCATCCTTGCTATTTTATTACATGAAAGTCTAGTAAACTCAGAACATGTTGAAAGGACTGTAGTATTTAACGGGGGGAAAAAAATCAGAAATAAATGCACTGTGAAATAGGATTAATGGTATAAATTTGAGGATTAGCATAAATCCTATTTACCCATACTTAATAAGGCATTATAAAGCAAGCCAGGTTTATGTAATAGGATTTAATCTTATTTAATTTCCTTTTTTTAAGCAAATATCCAGTTGACCCTAGCGTATATAATGCAAAAGTCAATTTGTGAAATATTCCATAGGTCTGCAAATTCTTTTGTGATTAAGTGTAGTGAATATACTTGACACAGTTGTGCGCAGGCTCCAAGTTACCCATGTTACAACCTTGTTCCACAGTTGCCATGCAGGAAAGTTTTTCACTAAAACCAAAGGGAATTGTGTTTTTCTATGAACTTCATAGTTTATCCCTCCCCCCTCCCCATTTTTGTTGAATTTATCTTATTTGGAAAGTCTTGGAAATTTGTACTCTCCAGTTGATTATACACCCATTAATACGATAAAATTTAGTTGTTTAATAAATGTGCTGTATTTGTGTTTATTTGATCATTTGATATAGTTATGTGCATTTGGAAATACACATTTTCCAACCAGTAGTTTTCTGTTCCGACTACAACTCATGAAAATAGCTTCACAGTGAATGATGGTAGCAGATTTGATTTTATGTGGATAGCAGACTTAGTTAGCAGCTTTCTTACAAATATCTTTGTCAGTTTATATTACTGAATAATAAAAATGGTCTTGTTTGTATTTGAGTAATACTTCTGTCTCAAAATAAAGGTTAATCATGAGGTTTAGGATATGTAGAGGTGAAAAAGTTTTATTTATTGCTGGACAGTTTCTCCTCCAGGCTGTAAATTTGTTTGTTTTTATCAAATGTCTTTCAGCAGTGTAGATAAACAACATTTGAAAGTTAACTAACTCATAATATTACCACATTTTCAAAGCTGAGAGCAATATATTAATACCCAGAAATAAGTCATTTCAATTTAGCTGCTTGCAATGAAGTTAACATCTTTCAGATTTTTTTTAGACATCTCTCTACCATTGTTGCTGTCATTTTCATTGGTCAAAATTAATTTCTAAGGCTGTAGGAACATTTGAAAAACTTGCATTAGCATGTGAAATATTAAGTATATTTTCCCTGGGTAGTCCTGTAGAGAGTGCTATTAGTGTTTATGACTGCACCTATATTCCCTTGATATTTGCGTGGCCATGCTAATGACTTTTGTGACTTTACCTTTGTAGTGACACATTCTAAATACCAGCTATCAGGTCTGTTTAGTGGCTAGAATTCCTTTCACCATGTGGGCATTTTCGTTATTAACCCTACTGCCCATGTACCACTTCTCTTTTTTTAATTAGAGATAGAATATTTTGGAAAGTCAGGCTTTGAAGGTACATTTTCTGGTTGCTTATGAAAAAGCAACATTAATCTTGTTCATCAAAGATGACTACAGAAGAGAACTGTTACCTCTCAGGTACGTAAATATTTCCCCACCTCAGATGAGCTGAATACTGCGCTGACTGACGAAGCTGCCTGCACGTGCATCCTCAAGGAAACTGTCACTCAATGTAAGCGAGATTCCTCCATTCTAGAGAATTTGAGATTTTCAAGAAAACTCCACCCTAGCAGCTCTTTTTTTATGTTTTTCCCCCATCATTCTCAGAGAATTTTTCATTTTCCTTCAGGAAATGTTTTTTGATGCTTTTCACCTTAATTCTGTTTCTCAGGTAACACAGACTTCACAAATGGCTGCTGAAATGTGTTGTTACCTACAGCATCAAAAGCGATTGTCTTGGGATCAGACACAAACTTCCTAACACCACTTCCATATGTTCTGTAACTGGCTGCTGAAGCCATCTAGTGCAGTTCTCTGAGAATGCTTTCGTTTCTTCAAATTTCTATCAGTACTCATGTGTGGTGGGTTGACATTGGCTGGATGCCAGGTGCCCACCAAAGGTGCTCCATCACTCCCTCTCCTCAGCTGGACAAGGGAGAGAAAATGTAATGAAAGGCTCATGGGGCAGGATAAGGACAGGGAGAGATCACTCATCAGTTATTGCTCATGGGCAGAACAGATTCAACTTGGGGAAATTAGTTTAATTTATTGCCAATAAAATCTGAGTAAGATACTAAGAAATAAATACTACATCATAAAAAAACACCTTTCACCCCTCCCTCCTTCTTTGCAGGCTTAACTGCACTCCCAATTTTCTCTACCTTCTCCCTCTGCAGTGGCACAGGGAGAGGGGAAATGCAGGTTGTGGTCAGTTTATCAAACATTGTCTCTGCTGCTCCTTCCTCCTCACAGTCTTCCCCGGCTCCAGCATGGGGTCCCTCCCACACAAGAGAGTCCTTTGTCCAGTGTGAGCCCTTCCCACAGTGAGCCCTTCTCACAGTTTGTTCTTCACAAACTGCTCCAGTGTGGGTCCCTTCCATGGGGTGCAGTACTTCAGGAACAGGCTGCTTCAGTGTGGGTCCCTCACAGGGTCACAAGTCCTGCCAGAAAAGAGTAGGCTCGTCTCTCCATGGGTCCACAGGCCCTGCCATGAGCAGGCTCCTGTGCAACCTTCCCACAGGGTCACAGCCTCCTTTGGGCATCCACCTGCTCCATCATGGGTCCTCCATGGGCTGCAGGGGGCAGCCTGCCTCACCATGGTCTTCACCACGGGCTGTAGGGGAATCTCTGCTCCATCACCTGGAGCATCTCCTCCCTCTCATTCTTCACTGTCCTTGGTGTCTGCAGAGTCACATATTCTCTGCTCCTCTCTTCCAGCTGCTGTTGTGCAGATTTTTTTTCCCCCCTTCTTAAATACATTATCACAGAGGCACTACCACCATTGCTGATGTGCTTGGCCTTGGCCAGCAGCAGGTCCATCTTGGAGCCAGCTGGCATTGGCTCTATCAGTCATAGAGGAGGGTTCTAGAAGCTTCTCACAGAAGCCACCCCTGCAGACCTCCCGCTACCAAAAACCTTGCCACACAAACCAAATGCATCATGAACTGAGCAAATACAGTCTGGTTTTTCCACCTCATTCCTGATTTTGATACTTAGTGCCATTCCATTTCCAGTTTCTCCATGTTTTGTTGATGGTCTGAACATTTTGGAGAGATGATTAATAACTACAGCAGAGAAGTTGCACAGGTTGTTTGACAAGCTGTTCTGGTACATTATTGATATTACTACTAGCCTAAAATTGCTAACTGCATTTTCCAAAGCGCAGACAACTTCTAAAACCCAAATAACTTAGTATTTCATTAAGTCATTGAAAACAGTAATTTATTGTTTCCAGAAAGCAAAGAACTTAGATTTTTAAGAATCCACTTGAAATGTAACAACTGAATATTCAGAAGATATTAACTCGTCAGTAAATAACAGGTCATTGTTTGTAAAAGGCACTTTTACAGAACATCATGTCAGCTTGTGATAGTGCTGCTACAACCTTGAGAAATAGGCCCGTCACTAATTTGGTAATTAAATATAATTACCAAATATAATAATGATTTCTAAGTGTATTTTATAGGTTGTTGTAAAAAAAAAAGGTGATTCATTGTAAAAAATATTCATTGGCTTAAGTCTATAAAAGGAATTAGCTTTTGATAGAAACCTCACAGCTGACATCTGATGTGCTTGTTTATTTTAAATCACATATCACTCTGGAATTCAATGGAAGTGTTTGAAAAACCCCTACAAATACATCCTTTGTGCTCCTTATTGATAAGCATATTTAGGAATGGCCTTCCATGTCTTTTTTGTTTAGAGAAGCTCTCTTGGCACCATTAATGCTGCACAGGGACGGTTAGGGACAGATGACTCCTGGGCGTGCTCTTGCAATCATATCTGAGTTCCAGAACAACAAGCCCCCAGAGACCTCTCTACCTGCAGACACACACTTGTTCTGCCTCCCTGGTCACCTCAAGGCTCTGGTGGGCAAGGGTTAGGGATGTCCCAGTCTGTCCCTACCTCTTAATCCAAGGGGAGTGGTCCAAGAGTTGATTCTCTTCAGTGACTCTAATGAGCATTATGTATTTTCACTGGAGGGGGAGGGGGGATGGTGGTGGTGAGTGGTGGTAGTGGTGCAGAGGGTAGAGTGAATAATCTAGAAATATAAAACAAAATCCTATCCACTAACATTATTGAATAAAAATTAAGAAAGCTTTTTTTTAAGTCATTTGCTCTTGACCTCCCTGTTCAGACAATATTATAATCTACTTCAGTAGCTCAAGTGCTGTGACTGATTAGCTCTTTTTAACAGCGCTAAGTGGTGGGGTTCATTTATTTCCCTTGATACATCAGCCTATTGCCAAGTGTGTTCTTCAAAGTACACACTTCTGGTTTTATATTAAAGAAAATATAGTTCTTTTTAATGCCGTTCTATGGGCAGAAAGGACATGTTCTAACTTATATTGCACTGTATATTATAAGGTTTGAGCCATAGCAGGTATCTCAAATATAAATTTGAAGTTCTAAAAGAATAAAAGTATTATATTAGTTATATCATTTTTTCATTTGTCCTATACTACTGAAAATTCCTTATACTTCCCCTTCTTTCCTTTTTCTTACCTATCTCACCTTTTGAATTTTATTTGCTCCCTTTCTTCTTTAGTATGTTACAGCCATTTTTGTGAAATCTAACCACTTCATAAAACTGGGTTGAAGTTGCTTCAGATGAGATTTATATATCCTTCCACTCTTCTGCTGTAATTTCAAATGTATCTGCAGTTTTTTGTATAAGAGTGAAGGAGGATTTTTTTTTTAAAATGTATTTTTGTAGTTCTTCACTATTACCAGAAGTTTTTCACCATGAAAAGAAGTGTGAATTCTGATGCAAGTTCCAGTCACTTCGCATACACTGAAGAAAGACAGCAAAATCTGACTTAAAACATGGATTCATAAGTTATTCTTTATTTTAAATCAGCTTTCCACACTAGTATACTAAACGTGAATTGAATTAATTGTTTTCTGCATCAGAGGTTATAGTCAATGTATTTTGCTACATGGCTTTAATTCATTCAGCAATATGGAACAAGCTGAAATGGGATTTGCTGTGCTAATCCTTTTAATAAATATTCCAGCATCTTCAACGACATCGCTCCTTGAATCTTTTCCCTTTCTCGATGTACTTTCATATTAATTGGAAATGTCTCATCTTTACTTCTAAGAACATAATGTTTTATATTGCATCTTTCATGTCCTGAGACACTGTACTTCACATCTACTTCTCTTTCTTGCTCCTTTCCCTCCTTTTCTTCCTCTGAGACATGCTATTTGTGGTGGTGTTCGGTTGCATATACTGCTACTTTTGCTGGTTTTCTTAATTATCTATATTTGTTCAGCCTTCTCAGAAATAAAATCTTATTCTATTAGGCAAGGTTATCTTTTATAAATAGTTCCTAGTATTAATAATTGCAGTGTTTTAAGCTTCTGTTTCCATTTGAAGTCTGATTTTGTCCTTTATTCACCAACAACTAATAAAGTATTTTCAGCTTTGAATAGCTGCGTGCGATGTGTGGTCAGAAGGAGAGGTTTTCTTTTTAGGACTCAGTTGAATTTATTCATGTGAGGTGCATCTAGCTGTGAGAGAGAGTAGATTTAATCATGTATTGAAAAGTGTTTCCCTTTCTATACTAGATCTTAAATATATAACAGTGTCTTCAAGAGATTTGATATGAGTTTGACTATATTTACCCATGCAAGCATCATAGCAGGCTCTGAAAAATAATTTGGTACCTTGGCATGTTGAGGTGATAAAAGAACAACCAAGAGTTTCCCAGCAAGTGTCCCTAGACCATTGGTTTCTTCATCCCCTGAGATGGGATGTAAGCAGGAAAACACCCTTGTTCATTCATTTTCAGTAACCAAAGCCAAGAGTATCTCAAAGCTGCTCTGAACTATGCCAGATCTATTAAAAATAAACAAACATAAGCTTTGGTAGTGGTAGAGCACCAATAATTGCTCAGAAACTGCTGAGAATGTGAATCATGTCACGGATACATTTAGTTACCTATACCTGACGCCTGTCCAACCACTGAAACATAGCAGTGGAAGGGATATCTGAGTTGATCTACGCTAAGTATTTACTGCTGCAGTATAGTACATCTGTCATAAACCTTAGTTATGTTTATCCTTCTTCTATTCATTTTCAAAACTTTAATTACGGTTTTATTTGCAATGTACTCCAAAACTTACTGAGGTTACATCAAATGGGAAATTACATCCAGCCACTCTGAGCATCTTGGAGTCCAAGTACAACAGCATGATAATGGCTCTTGAGACGGAGCCTCTTGCTATCATGTACACACCTACCATGTGTAGACCCACAGATTTCTCATATTTACCATAGAAGCATAGAATGGTTTGAGTTGCAGGGAACCTTAAAATCGTCTGTATCCAACCATCTTTAATCATAGTAGTCACTGCAAGCCTGAACCTGAATTTTCAAGGAATTTCACTTACAATGAATTCTTCAGTGACTTATGAAATTTATTTCTCTACTTTTAACTGCAGTTCTTGAAATATTTTGTGGAAGTACTGTATTGTCATTGTGAGATGTTTGTCTAGAACACAACTTGTAGATCAGGTGGCTTTTTACCTAGAATCTATTAACAGAAATTACTCCTATTAACTAAACTTTCTAGCTAGTATACAAATTAAATATATGCGTGCCAAGAAATGCTATTGTGGACATAATAAATATATAAGTTGTGGACACCACTTCATGTTTAAGTTATTAAGGATTGTATAAAGTTTGTATTTAGACCCGTCCTTATAGCCACTTATCTCGTTCAGATATATATATGTATTTGTCTAAGTTCCAGGGACAGATGAATGACTAAGACCACCAACTAAGCCAATTGCTGAGAGTCAATGGGAACAGATAATCATGATAAGAGTAGGTGTTCTTGGTTTTTTAGGCAGGAACAGACCAAATAATGAAAGTCTAGAGGTAATAGTAAACATTTGGAGGTATACTGAATGCTATGACTGATTTTGATTCCTGAAACTGAATAAAGTCTTTTCCTTTGTTTATGCAAGTAATATAAAAGAGAAAAAAAAGTTGTAGCAAATATATTATGAAGCTTGCTATAATAAACTTCAATTTCTCTGAAAACATTGCATGGGATCAGTGAACCTGTTAATGTTCTCTAGGAAATTTATGAGGTCTCCCACCTAACATATTGTACATCTCCAGCAGAATAATCAACTTGAATATAATTTAAAACCAAAGAACTGCTTTAGTTTTCTAGATTGAAGAAGGGATATCATACTTCTTATAAATCATAAAGAGCTTGAACACAAATTTGAAGGATAAATATGATAGTGGTTTTGCTGGGTGCTAGCATGTGTAACAAGGGGAAAATACACAATTTTAATTGCTTTGGACAGTTGAAGTTGTCAATCTATAATGCTGCACACCACATAGTCAGCCTTGGGCACATCAGTACTCTAATTACAGAAAGTCTGGCTCTTCACTAATGTTTTAACACTTGATTTATTTCCTGTTCAAGTTGTTCAATAGAGACAGAGTTAATTGGTTTTCCAAATGAGTGTTAAAAATATAAAGATCCGGCTTCATTAAGTGGAGGCTGTACTTATTAAGCACCACTGAGTATTAAATCCATGTAAGGGTTAGAGGGTGAAATTTCAGAGCCCTGTGTACAAAACCACAACATAAATTTGTTTGTTTTGATTGCAAATTATAGGAAATATCTGATAATTGACCCTAGCTGCCTTTTCTTTTTTAAAGAGGAAGTTAAGGCACCTGAAAAAAAATTAAGCTATATTTATTAGAAGTAGGCTAATCCATTTTATTTATTTTATGTGATGTTCACCATTTATCCGAAAAGGTCACAGTACTTTACAATTCCAGTATACTTTCTTTATTCATAGAAGGGAACAAGCATTTTACTGAATCCTTTACTTCTGTTAAAAAAATTCTTCCCAAGCACCTTGCAAAAGAGCAATGTATCACAAACAAATAGTAACTTCCTATTCTTGTGACCTACATGCTGTTAGAGTGCAGCAATCTGATGCTTCTAATAGCAGAATTGCAATTCAAGAAACAAAGCAAGTTTGCAGGTATTACGAACTTTTAAAAATTCCTGTCAAGACAGTAAAGCAGGGTGGAAAGACTTACTTGGCTTTTTCTTGGGAGCAATTAAAGTTTCTTTGCTCTTTTGTTCTGTGTGTGTGTCTATGTGTGCTTTTGTTTTACTGGGGTTTTTTGGGGGGAAGGATTGCATGTCCTCTTGCATTACTTTTTTTCTTAAAATATATTCAAACTCTCAGTAAGAAAAAGTATTTGATTTTTAAGACACTTCATTTTGGACTGAATAACAGGAGTGCAGAACATAAATACTCCGCAGTGTTTTTGGGTAACTCCAGGAAAAAAAGCTGTGCAATGAGTTTTTATTTAGGAGTGAGAGGTAGGAAGATGTGGCAAGGGGTAGGAAGAATGGCTGCCGAGCCAGGGCTGGAGGTGATCTGCAGGATGGAGGAGGTAGTGAATACACACAGGCATAGAAGTGGCATAATCTGGAGTGGGAGGTTATCCTGATAAACCCATGAACAAGGACATCAAAGGGGCAACGTTGCAACTGCTCGTGTTTGTGGGGTTCAGACAGCGGCTGCAGAGGAAGGATCTCCTAAAGGAGTGTATGACTGCAAGGGTGCGACAGGGGAAAAAAATTCATTGGTGGGAAAGTAATTTCTGAGACAGAAGTTTGTTTCTCTGGTAGGTGGTAATGGAAGACAGGACAGCAGAGAAGAGCAGAATTTGTCTCTATAAAGAATGTTGAAAACTGACCCAGAGATCCATGACCAAGGAAGAATGATGCTGATCATTAAGTAAAACTGGGTGAGCTCAGAAGGAGGAGAGGATGCAGAGGATGCAAGTTTCTCACCAGTGCAAAATAATGCTCATGTGGACGTTTGGGTTTACCTAGCTGGAAGGTTGTAAAGAGCTGATAAACTCATCCGTAGATGTGGTTACCTGGGAAGGCAGCGAGACATCAGTGTGGCAGACATGAAGAACTTGAACAGCAAAATGAAGGAGATGGAGCTAATCTTGTATTTTTAAAACCTAATGTTGTAGGAAGAGAAAAAGCCTGGCATAATATTAATTATGATGATAGTACAGTAGAGTATACTGTCTTTTAGGGAACAGGGACAGCCACAAGCTCCCCAGGGCTGGCAGCAAAACATGCTCCCCTGGGGTGGCCTTGGAGCCCACCCTACCAGCACAGCCAGGAGCAGCACAGCCAGGAGACACCAGGGCAGTCCCAGCCCTTGGGCATTGGGCATCTCCCAGACCAGCTCAGCAGGGCCCATTGCCAGGCAGAGCAGGGCTGTGGAGACCTGGAAACTGGCCCTGCTGGGGCATTGCTGGGGCAGGGGTTGACAGCCCCAGGGGGTTGGCATGGGGTCCTGGGCCACAGGTGGGGTGGGGGTGAGCAGTGAGCGTCAGGGCTAGTGGTGCCCTCAGGGCCCAGGCATTTGCAGCAAAAATAGAAAAATAAAGTAAGAACGTTGTATAGCATGGTATGTTACTGTGATGACTATAAAAAAAGGGAAAAAGACATCAATGTAAATTAAAAAATCACTTCAGAGAAATATTTTTGTCTTTAAAAGCTCTCAGATCTGCTAGAAATTTGCTTCGGATATGGACGGAGATATCTGAATATCTGTTTTACCATGAAACAGTGATTCAGGCTTTAACCTCACACCTAGACATCAGAGCTCAAATATTACTAAACAGTAGTTGAAACAAACAGAAAACTTTTTTTTTAATTAAAATATTTTAAAAGTGGAGGTATACTAAGATAAGTACTACAGATTGCCTTAAATTAATTTTCCTGCAATTTCCTTAAACATGTTTCATAAAAAAACCCAAAAACAAACACACCAACAACCCAAAGTATCACCTTTTTTTTTCATCATATAATTCACACTCAGGTTATAGATTATTCATGGCCAATAATATTAGGGTTTAGTCTTAAAATTAGGAGCTACTATGAGATGTAAACCTAAACTATGATGTGCCGAATAAACCCCATTCTGTTTCATCAGAGAAATATTTGGAAACTGACACTTAACTCCAACCAACACTTGAACTTGACATTGAGTTCACTGGAGGTAATCAAAGGGCTTATCAAAATGTGTTGACTTAAATATCAATTAAACACTGCCTTTGGATCATATTACTGATCAGGTTTATTCAAAGCAGAGCCAGATTTCAAAGGTCATCTTTATATCAGACTACAGCAATATTTTAGCGAAGTTTTCAAGGTTTGGTAGCCATCGGAAATTTGTCTTTGCTAAATTCTCTTACATGGAAAAATGTTATAGGGTAACCAAATTGCAGACTATATACTTAGTCAGCAGACTAATTGTGGTAGTACATCTCATTAATAAAGCTGAATGCTGTAACAGCTTTTCTTCAATTGCTGCTGCAGTTAATGAGAAGCAGCACAACGCAAGTCACATTACTGCTCTGACAATTTGTTCTATTGATTTATCATGCCTCTTTTACTGCTGCTTACCCAAAAGGACTGTAAAACATTTGTCAGGTATTTGTGGGTTTTGACTTCTTAGCTCCACAAATGTACAGTAAGACTATTTCTTTCAAACATTGCCACATAACGTTGTGTCTAGTCCTACCTGGATTTTTCTTTTTTCCTTTTCCAAATGCCACCTATAGTCTTTACTTCAGTAAGGTAGATTGAAGAATCCATTGTCAAATATCTGAAAAAAATGATGAAAAATGAAAGTTATGAAAAATTATGAAATTAAAAAAATCCGCCATTAATGTCGTGAAGGATGCTTCTACCATTTTATAACACTGAGTTCTGCCAGCATTTTTATGTTATTACATTATTTGTCGTAATAGTCTAAATATTTCTCTTGCACTGGGTGTAAAATATAATAGAAGAGACATTTCAAGAAAGCAGTGCAAAACATTCATAGATTTTTTTTGTGGGACCTAACAAGGACACGGCTGTATTTCCAAGCACTGAGTCATCTTCAAGTGTCATAAATGCCTGGTTGCAATAGCTTACATATAATAAATGTTCCTTTAGAAATTACTCAAGTAAAATGAGCCATCACAGAAGTATTTCTACTGGAAGATGCTCATGAAAGCCCTGGACAGGAAAATGAAGCCACAACCAAAATTTTACAAGAACTGAGTGCAAATTGTAATTAGAAATATGCACAAAAACTTGTTGTAAATGCATGATGATTCCTTTGTTGATGAAATCAATAGAAAGATTCCATTGTGAGATCTGCCTCTAGAAGCTTCAACTTACATTACTGATACCTACCATTTTGGCAAAGACTATCCAGAGAGGTAAGACAGTCTGTGGTTCATTTAGCTGCAACAACATTTTTGTACACGTTTAATATAAACTGAAAAAGAAGGAAAGTTGACTTGAGTCAAAGGTTATGCTAGATAGTGCAGAACCCAGCCCTATCCTGTCAGAGGATGTTAAGGTGTTAATATCACGCACTGGAGGGTGCCCATTTGACATAGAAATAATAGAAAGAATTACATATGGTACGGGGTGTTTGAGAAAATTTATGCTATTTCTCTATAAACTAATATGAGCGTAGATGAGATTAAAAAAAAAAAAAAAACCCAACCTTTTAAAAAAACACAGGAATAACCATTCCATTATAGAAGATAGTTACCTTTGCCTAATCAGAAGGCTTTCTAAAGTCCAGAGCAGATGTGGATCCTGGATCCTCGTCCCTAGCTACTGGACTCATGCTCCTGAGCAGAGAACACAGCTCTTCAAAGCAATGAGAAAATCTATTCTACCACTGTGCAAGTACCATACAGTGTCTGAATCCTCTCCTGGCTGTGCTATAGAGATCTGAGGCAGTTGCCACAGCTCTTACTTTCTCAGAAAATCTGACTTGACAAGACAATTTAAGATCAGGGAACTGAAGAGGCATCTGGATGAGTAGTAGCTTACAATTTCCTCTGAAAGTTCAGATGCTTTCCTTGCCTATGAAAATTAACTCAGTGATTCTTTTTTGTTGTTGTTTTAATTGTTCATAACTTAAAAATACGGCAGAAACTAGTTACGAAACTCTTGCTAAAGAAAATTGCAGTGATATCAAACCATCAAATCCCTCAGAAAAATAACTTGCGGCATCTTGAAAATGAGATATCTGGAGGTATATTACCTGACAGACCTCCTCCCCAAATCCATGACATTATTCTAGCAGGTTGTATTTCATGCAGCAGAGCCCAAAAAGATGGGTCACAGCCACCTGAAGGGCTGTAGGTAGATGGCAGACATGGAAGATTGCCCTGATCGTGACTCAAACTCATACCAATGCCTTGAGCTTACTTGCTAGAAATAGGAACAGACCAACTGCTGAAGTCTAAGTGTTGCCAAAACCTTTGCATTTATAAGTCTTGTATGTTTATAAGAAATAAAGAAAGAAATTCTAGAATAGATGTTATGTTTGAAACAACATTGTAGCACGACTGTCATTGTGTTGATGTCAAAATTATCAAGCACTTGTCATGGTATCAAAGGATTTGAAGAAGCAGCATCAGACACAGTTTATCAGAATAGTAGTGACAAATTCCAAACTGTAATGCAAAAATGTTTACCATCGATATACTTAACAATTGGCTCCTGTCTTTATACAATCTAAAGAAAGGAAAAGTCACCCTACAGCAGAAGCTAACATCACCATTTCCTCTTCCCTTTCCATACTTTGTTTAGTGACTGTGAATAAGGCTTTACCTAAAACAGTCGCTATTGACTCTAGAAGAGGTATGTTAGGTTACCCTAGTATATGGACTTTGTTGCCATCTGTTTTGCTAAGTCTCAAAAAAAGGTTAACATTGCTGTTCATAACAAATTTCTTTTTCTTCCATCAGTCCCTGTCCTTGTTTGATACTGAGTGACAGTCTCCTGAGGTCATCTGTTCCACAAAGCATATTTGTGCTCCTGACAATTGCCGTGTCTGTGTAGGATTACCTGTTCCTGATATACACAGATGTACTGCTCAGTTTGTCACTAACTGGGAATGGGTTTTCATTCCTAAGATCTAGAGAAAAGCTGCAAAGATACACAAAGAGCTATGAATGGCTATAGACCTGTATAGAACAGCCCTAATTTCATCCATGTCTTCTGAATTTTGCAGCATAAGGCTATGTAATTTCAAGCAGCCCTCCTCAATCTTGAAAATGGTATATAATAAACTTCTTTTTAATTTATTCTAAATGTTCCTTACTATACTCTCAAAATCTTTAAAGTCAGTGATCTGTAGTGGAACAATGTCCTGACTGTTTCCCATCTTTGCTTATCATAGTCATGTAGTCTTTGCAATTATTACTATGTGGAAAATAGAGTAAATCATATTTTTCCTTCAGAGCTAACTGGATAATCCAATACCTTATCAGCGTACATTGCTTGCATGCACTAGTCAGACTCAAGGGTATGAATTACTTTAACCAAATATTTGACAAATTAAGATTTCAGCTTATTTTGAATAATGTAGCATTCCTGATCTGCCTTGATCCAACAAAGCAGCGACATAGTCCCACAAATTCCTAACTGTAACAGCATCTAAATGTCAGTAGCTTCACCAAAAATTAATTTGCACTTTGAAGAGGTGTTTAGATCAGAATCTTCTCTCATGAGCCTTAAATTTGGCTGAGTCAGTTAATGAGGAAATAAGCCTGTGCATCCAATTTGCCTAAATCAGTAAAGAAAGCACCACTATCAACTGCAATTGATTAAACTCCTTCACCCCTTATCAGTCAACTGTATAAATCAGAAACTGCTAACAGCCTCTTTTCTACTTGGTATATCAACTGTGCTGAAGAGAAGAAAGAAGATATTTCAGTCAGGTGAATGGTTGAATGTATATTAGTTTGCACTGGTTTTTTTGCATTTTTAATTCTTTAAGTTAGACAAGAATCATGAGGAGGTGGTATCTGCAAGTTGTAAGAAATTCTGTAGAAACTGTGCTGATCATCAGTCTCCAACTATGTCTAAACTAGAAAGTTGGTTAAATTCAACATTACTTCAAAGAAGCCATCTAATTCTTTCTTTCATGAGTCAATGCTCAGTACCTTTCTTTCAGGTTTTTTGTATATTTAAACAGAAAGTCTTATACTATTACTAATGATAATGGTCCAAGTAAGGATTAGTGATGTGTAGTGGTGGCTCAATTTGATAACAAAACAAGCTGTGAGTAATGTAATAATGAGAGACATAAATAGGTGTTTCTAATGTATATCTAATTCTAGTTTTGTTTGTGTAAACCAAAAAAATTTCTTCAACTGCTTACTACATGTTTGCACACCTTTGTAGGTTCTGTGGCAGAAGTATATAAGTGAATTTCAATCCTCCATAGGTCTATCAGTAAATGTACACACAAAGTTTATTTTCTCATGTAGTCATGGTCCAGGAAATAGTACAAGGGGCCTTTGAATTTTTATGATAGTTCACTAAGCTCAAGTTTACAGATCTGGAGAACTGAGTTTCATTCTTTTCATACACTTTTTTTTTTCCCCAATTTCTTTGGTATGTGGCACTACATCCTTTTAATTGGCAGTGAAAGGAAAACATTCTTTGGACAAAAGTTTTCTTGACAACCACAGCAGTCAGAGCTTTTGTAGTTCTTACCTCCTTTTTGTAAATTTATTCTTCCTCCATAAGTTGTAAATTGTTGACTGTCAACAATGCATAATACAAAGTTCAGAGATACTTTTTTTTTTTTGAACAGCAGTGTTGTTACTACCCTTCACTTAACTTGTTTTTCTGTACTTACCTTGGTTGCACTTAACATGTTTTTATGTATTTTAACATTAGGTGTTCTATTGTCTTCATCATGTCTGCCCTTCTCCCTTAAACATAATGTTGTAACCATGAACTTGACCTTAAAAAAGAAAAACCCAAAATTTGAAAATTATAACTTGATAACAACTGTATATCATAAAATGTATAAAAGTTCTAGTTTTTGGTCTAATATGCTAGTTAGAAAAAAAGGATACATTTCAGAGATTAAATGACCAGACTATATTTTTTTATTTCACTGTTTTGCTCCCTTTTACATTACATATTTGTAATGACTCCTTTGCTACTTTTAATTAGTTCTATATTTCTTAGTAAATGATTCGTGTCATAAAAGAAAGATTCTTTGGTCAATAGTGTTTCTGAAACTGACTGCTGACATGGAATTTCATTGTGATTAAAATGAGTCTGGGCAAAAATCAGACCTGAGATACTACTGAGATTGAATTTAAGACAGCCTGGAATTTTTTAATTTATGAGTTATAACAAAATCTTCCTGCTTATGGTGTTGTGTTTTGTCTTTATTCTCTGATTTAAGGATTTGTTTGTCTCCTCTTTAAGCTTGTGTCTGCTTACTGGACATGGGAGGTCTGCAAACTCTGTGAATATCACATGAAAATCATTACATGTTTAAGAAAAGCAAACGTATACAAGCTAAAACTGATTGGTTGATGAATGTCAGCTATTAAATCATTATTTCTTTTTACAAGCAAAATATAAGGAGAAAATTAGCTACTCGAGGCCAAATTCTTTTAAATGGGCTGCCCACTGAGCTGAGCGCTCCCTCAATAGACATTATACCAAGCCAAGAGCATTTGGGATTTTTTTAGAGACTGAATTGAAGTTTAATTTGTTCTTTGCATCCCCACTACAAGAAAGCTAATTTAATATTGTTATCAAGAAAGATTCCCTTAATTACATTGAACAATTTATAGACTGTTTAACATCTGTAGCTTTAACACAAACTGCATTGAATATTCAAAAGTGCTGTATAGTAAATATAAATATCTGAGGGCACAGATATCTAAAGAAACAATCATGCCTTGGCTTTGCGGACGAAGATTTGGGAAGGGCTTTGCCCACGCTTATTGCAAGCGCGCTGATGGCTGAAAAGGCCAATGTGGGATAGGCAAGACCGGTTGCAAAGAGCACGCCGGAGGGTCTCCTTGGGTGGTATAGCCGTTTCGTCCCTTGCCTGTCGCTACAGGGCTTTGCAAACGTGAGTACACCCTTCAAGCCTGCGCGGTGGATTTTTTAGGTGAGGCGCAGCGTGCGCGAGACTGGCCCCACCCTTTACACCTGAGGTTCATCTGCCAGGGCCTAGCGAGCTTGGACGGTGACAGCGAAGTCCTCAGGTCGTAGGTTTGGTTAGAGTATCCTTCTCTTAGATGGATGGCCTTACAGGGCTAAACGAGCTCCATCTGCCCGGGTTTGGAGTTAGAGTTGTCCTTCTCCTAGGATGGTTGCCCGAAGGCTAGTGAGCCCATCCTGCCCGTGGACACACTTTGACTGACCCTTCAGTTGAGACCTGTCTGGCTTGGGAGACCCTACCAGAGGCATCTGCCACCACCAGCATAGCTCTCAACTTCACAAGGGCACGCAAGCTCTTTCCCCATGGCAAGGGGGTGCCCGTGAAAGAGAAAGAAACAATATGTGTGTGTTATATACCACTTCCAGAGCTGTATCTTGTGGTGTTCTTCCAACTTACCTGTACATTCACTGGTTCAGTTCCATGCAAATGGCCAATCAGTTCATGGAGCACAAAGGTCAAATTTCTGCAAAATCTAATATCAAGTCCCACCTTGAAACCTGACTTCCCTCCCCTTCTAGCTGTATGCTCCTACCTCCAGTGCACAGTGCTGTAGGTCAATTCTGTAATTCAACATGAGCTTCTCTACCTCTCCAAGCCAAGCTTTTGATGGAAAATCCAGCTAGCTGCTGCTTAGCTGAGATCAGAATTTGCTGCCAGAGGGCAGCAATGATATTTCAACTCAGGCTCCTGTTTTGTGTGGGTAATGTACCCCGTCTCTGAACACCTGTGAGTCAGGTACACATGATAAAGCTGAGAACTGTAGCCTACTAGCCAGTGTATAGCCCATTGTAAGTATTGCCCATCTATTGCTTCAGTATTTGAAATAGGAAAAAAAGTGGGACTTCGGTGGCATGCTAATTGGGCCTCTAGATAGGATGAAAGTGGAATCAGAATATAGACAAAAAAGCTTTCTCATCTCCCCTAAATGTAGTTACATGTGCCATGTGTGCGCTTTAATTAAGTGCTACCATGCAGTCTGATCTAGTCAATGTAGTCAATGTCATAGTGGCAGTGCTGAACATACGGCGCACAAACTACACTGATGTAAACTAAACTGTGAACTTACAGTGCAGCAGCCCTGCCGTGGTGGTTTACTCTGCTTCCAGTTTTACTCCGTAAGTGCAGCTGACAGAGGCAGACAACAGACACAGCAGCTCTTGGAGCAGTTTCCACAGGCAGGGCTGAGTGACTGTGCAGAGAACAGCACACATACGCTCAGCGGGGTGGTTATGCAGCGCAGGGCACAGCCCCACCGCTTGCTGGTACAACTTCTCCTGATGCGTCAGAGGCCTTGACTCAGTAGGAGTTCCTGAAGAAAGATAAAGCTTTCCAGGTGTCAGCTGCAGGAATGCGCGGGACCTCTTGCTGAGGCTGGGGCAGCAAGCGCTGGATTTCTCACTTGCGGAAGGTGTGCAACGGTGTCACCAATCTGTCACCAAACAAAGGAGTTTAAGGAGGAGGTCAGCAGACTGCACAGCAGCAGTGATAACAAAAAGAGCAAAAAGGAGATTAACCATGTGTTTTCCAAGACCCTGCAGATACAAGACCCTGAAGCTGCAACTGTACCAAAGGAGGGGCAGACAGCGTCTGTTCTTTTTGCATTGTGAAATTGAGAGTTCTGATGATGGCAAAGGCTGGAAGCTCATAACTGCTGGCGACAGAGGAGGGCTACTGCCCTATCTGCAGCTGTGATGCTATGGAATAGGTTCAGTAACCCGGTAGCAGAGGAGGGGCTGGAAGCTCTGTCCACTGAAGCATCTGAGCCAGATGAGCTTGAGCCATGCAGTAGTACCAGGAGAAAGCAGTTAATGACATCCTGCTACCAGGGATGAAGATCTCATTTGCTGACCTGGCCAGCTGTCTGGGAAGGCATGTTGCTCACTGGATCTTGGAGAGACTGCTGTGCCTTGTCTGACTATTAGACTATTGCCTATCTTGTTTTTTTCTGCGGGCACCAGTGTTGCGGCCAGGAGAGATCTGGAACATATCAAGGGTGTCTGCAAGGGTTTGTGAGTGAGGGACAGTGGGACGAGGCCCAAGTGTTTTGCTCCTCAATATGGCCAGTGAGGTGGGTGTGCTTGAGAAGGATTGGATAGATCCAGTGGGTCAACCACTGGCTGTGCAGCTGGTGCCAACAGAGATTCAGCTTTTACAACCATGGAACCCTCCTTAAGAATTGAGGACTGCTAAGAAGATATAAGATCCACCTGAGAAAGTGGGGTGAAAGATCTTTGCCAACAGGCTGCCCAAGCAGATGGGGAGAGTTTTAAACTAGAAACAACAGGAGAGAGAGAGAAAAACCAACAATCATGTGAAGAAGTGATGGAGTAGGTTGGCAAGCAAATGTTGTAGAGTGGCGTAAACAGGAGAGACCTTGAAAACAGCAGAACAAGGCAGAAAGACCTACACTCAATTTTACGTGCAGGAATAAGGAAGTGCTGAAACATTTTTTTCTGGGAAATCAGAAAATGTGGGTCTCTCTGAAGTGCTTGTACACTAGTGCATGCAGAAAAGAGAAAAAACAGGAGAAATTAAAGTACCATTACAGGGCTACAAATTTATTGATTACAGAGACATGGTGGAATAGCTCACACATCTGGAGTGATGCAATGAATGGTTACAGGCTCTTTAGGAAGGACTGTCTGGGATAGCAAGGAGGATTTATGCATGTGAGATCAGCAAGGATGCATGGAAGGGTTCTTTGGGACTGGCGGTGAACCGTTTGAGAGCGTATGGGTTAGCAGGCAAACCCACAAGGATGACATGGTGGATATCAGCTACAGACCACCAGGAGAAGGCCTTCAGACAGCTAAGGAAAGCCTCACATTCACAGGTTCAGATCCTCATGGTGTCCTTGAATCATTCCCGCATCTCCTGGAGTGACAATAGCAGGGCATGACCAGTCCAGGTTTCTGGAGTACATTGGTGATAGCTTGCTGACACAATCAATCCAGGAGTCAACATGGGCAGGTACTCTAATGAACCTGATACTTACAAACAAGGATTAACTGGTCAAGGATGGGAAGACCAGGGACAACCTTGGCTTCAGTGACCATGAGAGGGAGGAGTTCAGGATGTTGAAAGGAGGAAATGGCAAAGAGTAGGAGTACTACCCTAGACTCTCAGGAGAACAGACATTGGCCTCTTGAGGAGCTGCTTGGATGTATCCAATGCCACAGAGTCCTAGAGGTTGATTTTTCAAGGATCACCTCCCCCAAGCTCAAGAATGGCCCATTCCAGCATACATGAAGTCAAGTAAAGGTGGCAGGAGGCTGGCATGAATGAGTGAGGAGTTCCTGATAAAGTTTAGACCTTAAAAAGGAAGCATACAAGCGGTGGACTCAGGGACAGATGTCCCAGGAAGAATACAGAAACACTGTCTAAGCATGCAGAGATGGGGTTAGAAAAGCCAAAGCCCGTTCTGGAGTTGAATCTGGCAAGGAATGTAAAAGTCAACAAGAATGACTTCTGGAGGTAGATATAGAATATAGATATGAAAAGTACTGAGTTTTAACTTTATATGGAAGCTTAGCTATCAGAAAACAGGTAATCTATAATGTATGAACAAAACGGCCCATAATATGCAGTGCTGTATAGTTGGGGAAAAATCTCTTAGAGATACGTGACTGATCTTGCTTCAGATATTCTGCATTCTCTCAGTATGCAGAAATCACACAGGAGGTCTATGGAGTCAGCAGATTCACAACAGCAGAGTCAAGATTTCTTGTGACTCAATTTAGATTCTTCCAGCACCAACATATTATGTAAAGGAGATGTAAAAAAAGTATATCTGTGTGGTGTTTATACATAATATGAATATGGGGGAAAACATGTATGAAGTGAAAATTTCTCATTTCCAGAATGTAGGTAAATATATAGCAAGGATTTTTAATTAAGTATACATTTTTGTGCCCATTTAATGCATTTAAGAATCAAATTTTATGAAACAACTTAAATTTAAAAATGTGCTTGGATGTGAACCTTTGCTGTAGATTTATGGAACAGAAAAAAAGACATTTAAGGATTGAGGGTTGGAAAAATGATCAGTTACTACAGGTAAGATAGAATGTGAGTTGAAAGAGAGCTATTTCATAGCAGTTACCTAGGGTGAGCATGTGCCCATAAATTTAATGTTATGTTTGTTTCTAGCTATAGAGAATTACAAACATCTTGAGTCTGAAAGGTGGATTCTGAGATTATCTAGTCCAACTCCCCCTTGCTTACAGCAATTTTCTCAGGACCAGTATGGTTTCGAATATTGTCAAGGCTGGAGACTCCACAACCTCTCTGAGCAAGCTATTGCACTGTCTGACCACCCCCACAGGGAAAGCGTCTTGTTGAGGGAGCTCTTTGTCCCATCATTCTGGTCAATAAAGAAGATGTTAAAAAGTATTAGGCCCTGTATCTACCCCTGAAGTATTCACTAGCAACCTGCCTCCAGGTGGGCTTCATGCCACTTATCACAGCCCTTTGAGCTCAGCAGTTCGGCCAGTTTTCAGTCCACCTCACTGTCCACTGGTCTAGCCTGCGCTTCATCAGTACATGTATGAGGATTCTATGAGAGAATGCCAAAGCCTTATTAAAGTCAAGATAAACAACAGCCATTGTTCTTGCCTTGTGCACTTCTCATAGGCTGTCACGTTGGTCAGGCACAGTTTCTTCTTTGTAAATCACTGTAGACAACTCTCAGTCACTTTCATGATGAGAAGACATTTCCAGGATTTCCTCCATCACATTCATAGGATTGAGGTAAGGATAGCAGGCCTCTAGTTCCTCAGATTCTCCATCTTGGCCTTAACTGAAGATAGGAGTGACATTTCCTTCCTCCATTCTGCAGTAACCTCTCCTGACTGACATGGTTCAAGGACTGTAAAGAGCGGCTTCACCAGATAGCATCAGCTCCCTTGGCAGACAAGAGTGTAACCCATCAGGTCCCACAGACCTGCATATGTCCAATCTACTAATGTTTCCTATCCTCCACTAAGGACTTCCTCTCTCCAGGCTTCCCGCATCTCAAGGGCATGGGATTCCTAAAGGAAGAAATTACAAAAAAAATCACGGTGAAGAAGATAGAAATACCTTGGCCTTTTTCATGTCCTTTGTCACCACGTTCTGTGCCCCATTCAGCAATGTGCCCACATTTTCTTAAGTTTTCATTTTCTACTACTGTATCTGATTATCTTCCTGTGATACAGCTCCTTTAGAGAAATGCCTTATTACTGCTGAGAAGTGTGCTGCAGAACAAGCCTTGCTTTAACTTACCTGTTGGTCATACACAAAGGTGACAGATAACAACATTTCAACACTACTTTTTGAGTTTCCAGACTTATTCTTAGTTACACTTAGAAGCCCTTTAAGCTTATCTTATGCTATGCATCTTCACATGATGTCCATCCTTCCTGTTCAGCATGGACCACAATGCCTTAGAGCACAAGGGAAGTATCTGTGCATGTATATGTTCCAATATTATGGATGTCCAATTGTGAGATATTTTTACAGTGCCTCAAAAACATCCTCATTTTCTTTTTGTAACTGCATCTTACATATTTTATGCAAATTTGATGTTCTCTTGTTCTCACAGATAGAAAGCTTGAGATCTATTTAAGTCAAATCATCTTGCATAACAAAATAAGACAATTTTACATTAGGCTTCAATGTATTTTTCTTCCGTGTTCCAAAATGGTGTTTCTGTATTCTGCAAGGAATTTCTAACTACAGAAATCTTTTCTCTAGCTATGGTAACTTGTATAGCTCCTTTCTGAAGGTATATTTTTGCCTAACCTGTGTGCTGGGGTTGACGAAATTACCTGTGAAGGAGCTGTAAAAAAACTCCGATGCAATAGCAAAATTTGTTCCTGGGGGACAGCAGACCTGATATCTCCTCCTGACAGGCATGCTCATTACCCTGGCATGGAAGAAAGGAGGCAGGTTGCTAATTCAGTTCCAGTTCTGCATTTTCCCCTAGAGTTCACTCGATGGAAGCTGGGAAGCCAACAACTCTGGCCAAGGAAAACAGCAGCACAGCGGAATGTAGCATTGCCTCAAGTCATTTGACTGTGCTATAGCTGCCTCGCAGGATTTCTCTCTTCAAGGCACACCCCACAAACTTTAGCTTCAGACGGGAATAAAAAACACATAAATGTAACCTATGATCATAATTCATTTAATGCACCGAGACTGCAGGTTGTAAAGATAGCAAATGAAGGAGCTAACTATAAATAAACTCCTTTCAGGCATAAGAAACATTCTTTAACACACATTGCAATATGTCTGTGTGCATAATATACCCTCATTCCATTTCAAGAATGCTTGCTTGTCTATCTGGACCCATAAGTAACTGTCACTGCTAACATATGATAAGCAGATAAGAAAGGATTTAACATGAAAAAGGTGAATCTAGGAGGAAAAACCTAACTGTAAAACTTTCAAACTGGGTATGGTCACACCTTGAATACTGTGTCCAGTTTTGGGCTCCTCACTTCAAGAAGGACGTTGGGGTGCTGGACGGTGTTCAAAGAAGGACAACAAAGCTGATGAGGGGTCTAGAGAACAAGTCGTATGAGGAGCGGCTGAGGGAACTGGGGTTGTTTAGCCTGGAGAAAAGGAGGCTGAGGGGGACCTCATTGCTCTGTACAAATACCTGAAAAGAGGTTGTAGTGATGTGGAGGTCGGTCTGTTCTCCCAAGTAACAGATAGGACAAGAGGAAACAGCCTCAAGTTGTGCCAGGAGAGGTTTAGATTGGATGTCAGGAAAAATTTCTTCACTGAAAGGGTTATCAAGCTTTGAAACAGACTGCCGAGGGAATTGGTGGAATCCTCATCCCTGGAGGTATTTATAAGACTTGTACATGTGGTGCTTAGGGACGTAGTTTTGTGGTGGACTTGGCAGTGCTGGGTTGACGGTTGGTCTTCTCCAACCTAAATGATTGTATGATTCTATGAAAATGGCAATTTGAATAGCACATGCACCTTGGCTTGGCACACAGGAACTTTGAAAGAATACTTCCTATCTTTGGTGGCTATTATCTCTGCTGAAAACTAAATGCTTGGTTTCCATACCACAAGATATCTTGGCTTAGATTGCTTTTGAATATATTTTTTTCTTTTTGACATTTTATGTTTAATGTTAAACGTGACATCCACAGAAACACTTCAGTGTCTAACAACCCTTGTTTTCACAGGGATTAATCAGTACTGTCAGTGACCAAATATCTTTTAAAATCTAGCTCTAAGGCCTTTTTTGTTTTTCTTTGTTTGTGAGATTTTTCCCCAGGTTTTCTTAACATCACTTCCACTAGTTACCTGAATAAAAGGCTAGAAATTACTCTTGTGTGTTTCATTTTACGTTTCCAGATATTTTCTTCTTTTTCTTTTGTTATGATCTTAAAGGTCTTTTCCAACCTAAATGATCTTATAATTCTCCTTCACAAAATTAAATCCTACACACTTCTATGTTCTCCAAACTCAAGTTATTTCTTTCAACTCTTCTCCTACACTTTCTGTCTTAAAATGGGAATCGGTATTTTAAGCTTTTGACAGCCTTGTCACCACAGATATTAAATTGAATTTAATATTAAATTATTTATGATATTAAATTTGCAACAAAAAAGACAAGCATGCTATTGGTTGTTGTCAATATGAACTCTACAGGATAGAATGTTTCCAAGATAAATTATTCTTAATAATAAGCCCCTAGCACAAGAGGTTATAATTTAAGAATTTAGAAAGGAACTACTTAACAAGAAATCGGATTTGATGTCCTATTAACCTGGAAAAGTAATACTTTGAGGCTGATTTGGATTCAATGGCTGGAACAATGCAGGGGAGACATTAACAGGAATTACACTTCTTTTTTTTAACAGGGACACTGGTCATCTATATGGTATGTAACTGCTGGATTGATGTTTCTATTGTAATATGCCTTAAAGCATCAGCTTTTTGATTTGCATGTATCTTTCTAACTTTTATATTTAGAATCTAGCACCTTTTTTTTTTTTTTTTCTGATCTTGCTCTATTTTATGTGATGGTGATGAATATTGTACACAAGAAATATGTTTCCAGCTCACCAATACTGATTAGCAAAAAAAATACTATTTGTAAGGTTTATTTTTAAATGGCTCCCTAAGAGAGAAGAGTTCACAGTGGTTTTTGAAGAAGAAAATCATGATAACAGCAAAGTGTAAAGAAGTAAATTTAGGATGTTCTCGAGCTTGAAGATGATCCTCTGCCATGAGGATGACTGATTTCCTTGAAGAGATTTGGTGATTGCAGTGTAATCCACAAGAAGTGGTGGTTTCTTTCTGCTCTTCAGTCCTTCTTACTTTTCATCCACTGCTTTTCGGTTCTGTGTTCTTTTCCACCCTGGCATGGGTTGCCCACAGGCTGCAGTCCGTGAAGGGTGTCCCTGCCCCAGCGTGGGTTCTCTGCAGCCACAGTCCCCTCGGAGGTATAACTCCTCCAGCACAGAACACCTCCTTCCAAGAGTGAGTCTCCAGTCATGTCTCCTCCAGGACTGAAAATATTTGAATGCTTTCTTTAAGTTTTTTGTTCTTGATATATCTGGCAACTGAACAATTAATATGATCTTTACTTCCTTTGCTTGACTATCACACCTCTTACTTAGGGAAATTACTCTTTTTTAAAGTATTTATTGACTGTGGAGCCTATATTATCCAAGTAGTCCACATCATTTAAAATCTAATTCATTGTATTATGACAAGACTGAGAAATGAAATTATCATGGTGCCTTTGAGTTTAACAGAAGGAAATTTGATTAGTGGATATTAGTAAGTGCAGATAGGAAAATAATTTTGCAAATAATTTAGCAAATTTCTTTGAAGGTTATTCTAACATTTATGTATACCTGTCTAGTAGCAGTTCTTAAAGTCCAGCTTTCAGCCATATGTCTTCACAGAAGACTCTTAATTTTAAGGGAAAGGTTTCACTTTTTTGAAAGAAAAATTTGACAGAAAAACTTCATTTAATTATAAAAATATATTGTGACTAAATCAAAATATAAGTAGAATTTTATTTCAACTTCTGGTAAATTTTGAAGAACTTCCAGGTTTTCATCATATGTTGCCTTTTTTTGCATTTTCATTGTATTGCTTGTATACTTTTATGTCAGCATCCACAGGAATGGATGGACAGCCATCAAAAGGGCTGTAAACTCTCTTCATAGTATTTTATCAGTAGAAAAATATTGGAGTACAAAAGGTGTTAATCTAAAACGTACAGAAAAATCTAAAGAAACAAACAAATCTCCAAAACAAAACATAATAAAACTTAAATGGAAATGGAAACGAAGTATTAGCAAATAATCTTGACTTTTAAAAGTACTAACTAGCAACAAGTGTTAGGGTAAGAAAAAAGCAGTAAGTTCTACAAAGGCTATTTCTGAGGGTGTGAACATTTGAATTGCATGGTCACATTTAATATGACCCCTCTGAAATTTGAATTTAAAGGCAAGGTATAAGTAAGTTTTTAGAGCAAGCAAATTTCATGTGCACATCAGTGCTCCTGTCTCAGTCCTGGTTGTAGTCATCCGGTAATGGAACAGAATTATTATGATGTGATGTGAGATTAATTTAAAAGAAAAAAATACAGATAAAAAGTGACAGTAATCACAGTATTGGCAGAGAAATCTTCACTATCATTCCTTTTGAATTAAATAATTTTAAAAAAAAGCCAAGCAATTTTCAAATACCAGATATACTTATGTAAATCATAATTTTCTCACAAAGAGAGCAGTTAAATTTTTCCTTCAAATATTGTGGGATACTCTGTCAGCTCTTAGACACACTGATGGGCATCACTAAGTATACTAACTTTTTCTGATCATCTTGCAACCTTAGTAATTTTTTTTTTATCATTATTATAAATCTGTGAAAAAAGAACATTAATTGAAGGTCTGAAGGGCAGCCTACATCTTTTAGGTGTTAGTTAAATCAGACAAGGATATGATTTGACAAAACAAAAGAATACTGTATCTGTTAAGTTTTTTTAAAACTGTTCAAACCCTAAAGAATTAGTTTGACAATTCATCAAATGTTACAACGGAAAGTCATATGAGGGTAGACTGTAATGAACAAAGCCACACCCTTAAGCTCTTCAAGATAGAGATGTATTTTAGTGCAATTTTAAAACGCCTTTTCACAACAATAAGGTTTATAAAACAGCCTTTCCAATAGCATCAGTATCCAATCTGCTCTTAAAGCTGATGTGAGCAAGAAATTAATCACAACATTTAGAAAAGTGTTGATGTGATCCAAGTAACTCTGAGGTTTTTTCATCGCTCTGACACAGATTTTTTGCTTTGATTTTGAGCGTGTTAATTACATTAACACTTCTAAAGTCTTTTTTTCTGCATCTGTATACAGGGATACTGATAATTAGTTATATCACAGATTTACTTCAAAGCTGAATTCTTTAATACATTAAACGGAATCAGTATAATTATTTATATTATTAATATGATAGTTCTATTATAAATAATAACAAATAGAGTATAACACATTTTTCAATTTCTGAATTAATTTCTACAGGGTTTTTTTTCCCACATTTATAAATGCAAAAAAATCCCACTTATGTAATTTTTCTGATTTTGATGACCCTGAAGTCCATGATAGTCTTCCTCCCAGGAGGAACCACACTTAGCTCAGTAGGTGACTGTAACTTATAAAACTATACAGAATAAAATATCAATGACGTTTCTACCACATGGACTGAACAATCCAGGAAACAGATTAGTAATGCAGAAAAATATTTTTCTCTTCTACTTTCTGTGATCAATGCTAGTTTCTGTGAAGAGCAGAGAAGCTAATTCAGGAAACAGAAATATGCAGTGTTTTTGCATTTGCTCTCTCATTAAAAGGGAAAGCAAAAGCAAAATACTGATATGAAGAATTGCTTCTCTTTGTGAAATTAACATTCCAAAAGACAATTAGAAGACTATCTATAAACAAGCAAAGCCTTTACACAGATATTATGTATTTAAACATCAACATTTACATCTTAGGTATATACGTTCAAAGGTATTTTGGAAATCAAGAACTTTAAAAGATTGCTATTTCCATTTTTTTTTCTATGTTAAAATACTGTGGTTAACATCCCAATTGCAATGTTATAGAAGTTTTATATAGCATGTTTGAATTTTACTCAGTTATGAGTAAATGTATGTAAGTATCTATTTATGAAGTCCATTATGGGTAATTATGATTTACAGCCCTGAATCTTTCCTGCAGCTAGAAAACTAAAGAATAAAGAGGAGCTATATCTTTCTTACAAAATGCTGGTGGGGGAGAACAGATAGTTTTACCTCAGTGTTCTGTTTCTGCGCTAATGATATTAACATGTTGCAAAATAACGAAATAAAATTCAGAATAATTACTGGACCATGGACTGCAATGTAAAACTTCCTTCTTCAAGAATATGTCCCACAACCAAATTTAGATATTCATGCTTTCTTTGGAAACCTCTCTTTCCTGAACTAATCTTTCCTTAATTAATCTTTAAAATTGGAAAAAAATCAATATAATATAATATAGTATCTGAGGATGTGACCTGAGTGGTAGATCAGGATGGAAAACTTCTTTTTATGGAAGTCTTGCAGTTTTTTCAAGAAAGCTGGAGAGACAACAGAAGTGTTCTGTGTAGGAATTGGTTATATAAGTTTCTGCTTACATGTATGTAGATTTGTATGTGTTGCAGGGAAGGACACATAGTTCTCGCTAGAAGATTAATGCAAATTGACTTGGCATGCAAGCTCTAAATTTAAACTGTTGAAGAACTAAAATCACACAATTATTTTCAATGCCAAATATAGAGCTGAAAGTATTCTGAGCTTAGTGAGAAATTCTAAGGAATTATAGCAAAATTTATTAATTCAAAAAAACAAGCAACACAAGATTTCAAGTACATCAGTCAAATGTGCACTGCAATCTATATTGTGCTTGCACACCTATGGCCAGAGATAGTATCTTCAAATATTTTTTTTTTTTTAGAAGGTAGTCTGCATGTCACATTTTGCGCTATTTAAAAAGATGAAAGAGGAACTAGAAATTACACCTCACCAGAATTTTAAGTTATAGTGAACATCATTTTCCACCTTCCATCCTTTTTTGTGAGCCTTAAAACCATGTACACTCATAAAATGTAATTGGAATTAAAGGGATGCAAATATTGTTGCTTCCCAAGAGCAAGGTAGGTGCCTGTATGTATATGTATGTACCTATATGAATTTTTATATATATTCCTGAATGTATTAATAAATAGAGTACAACATAGGAACCTGTTTCTTACAAAAAATTAGATTTCTACAGTGCACAGCATTTTTATAACTATATCGGATATTATGATTTTAGTGGCCAGATAGAAACCTTGCTCTTGGTTTATAGGAGCTCATCAAAATCTAGAATGATGTCTTTCACAAAACATTGGTGAGTGTAAAGTAGAACAATGATGTTGGTATGATTATGCTTTCTATGACTCGGTGCATGTTAAAATGTTCATCTATTCAACAACTTGTAATTTTTTGATTGGTAAATATACTAAAATAAACAGTTGAAAACAAATGGAGATATGTTAGTAAAAATTAAATTGTGAACTAAAGAGATGGACTAAAAGAAACACTGAGATTCTCCAGGTCCATTTTCAGTGGCACTATTGAACACCGTTAGTAGACTGCACAGTGACTGGAGCAGTCATGGCCCAGGATGATCCGTACAGCTTTGGGAATCCAGCCCTAGACTTGGGGAATCCAGATCTGTGCTTGAGAAGGTTGTTGAATTCTGCTTTTGGTGTCTCCATTGCAGTGTCTAGAGTAGAGTATTATTAAATGTGAGCTACTACATCTACATGGTAAAGGAAAATCAGTACAATATTTTTAATAATTTCTTTTTCTTCATTTGTTGCCGGGCTCTGTCAGGAAAGGTCAGGATCACTATTTTTAAATGAATAGTCTCACAGTGAACAGGGCTGTTGGCCTCTTCTACCTTTTTTTTTTATGCTTTTTCATTCCTTTTATTCCTTGGTGAGCATTAGAAGAATTAGTATAGATACCACTTAGTGCTTTCAGTATGTTGATTTTACCTGTTTCTGTATCTTTAATGTACTTAACTCATGAACAGTAGCCAGCAGGGAAAACTAAGCTAGGACAAAGCAATTACAGCTGCATGGTAGAAAGAATGCAGCATTCGATAAGAGAGACTGTTCTTACTATTCCTCCTTCCTGCTGTATCTTGCTACAATCTGGGATCATGACATATCCCTGTTGTGTTGCAGCACAACAGTCAGGCTGCACCAGCATCTAGGAACATGCCATACGTATCAGGATTTTCATTCTCTATTTAATGTGGATTTTGTTCCTGTGATCCGTATCTGCATCACTTAGGTCACCTTAAAAACATCTGCAAACTTGATCTGGTGCACAGCATAAAGGCTTGTGGGGCAAGCAGAATGTCTTGCTATTCTGAGGTCTGAACGGACTACCTGTGACTTTCTGGGTGGATTTTCATGAAATAAAATTCCACAGACTTTAAGGTTTTAATTCAGGCATGCCATCTATCACCACCCGAGAGCCATTTCTGTTAGAAGACTTTCTAGTATTTGACAGTCTTGATCCAGTACGGTCAGAGATGACTGGACAGCTTTTCCAGCACATCTGTTTACTGGACCCAAGGAAAAGGAAGGGATTTGTGGAGATAGGGATTTGTATAAGGTTTTTATGAAGATTTGGGGGTTTCTGACTCATTGCTGTACTATCTACTGATCAGTATGTCTATGTCAGGGTTACGTTTTACTTTGAATCTTCATATTTGAATTATTTTTAGAAGAAAACAGAAGACTATAATGCAGACATCAGAGAATACTGAGCTGGGAGAATACATCTCACTGGTACAGTGAGATATATTTAGTTGTATGGGCTGAAGTTGCAGAAGTGTCTGACACAAAGATCTATTAGGCTGTCAGACAGTCTCCCAAGAGAAATGGTGGAATTCCACCTACTGGCAATGTTTAGAATTTGATTAGAGAAAACACTAGAAAATGTGCTGAAAGGAGCAATCATATCTGACAGGAGCTGCTAATAGATGATCTGTTCTTTTCAATCCCTAATTTCTCTAATTGCACGCTCGAACTTGAGGAAATAACTATTTTAAATAATAATTTTTCTCTAAGTTGTTAGAGACTACCTCTAAGTATCTTATAATAATAAATATTAACCACCGTTTACTGTTTTGCTCATTATTATATTCACAAATGAGAAATCCCATCACATTCTACACGTTCGCTTTTAATTATACCTTGTCTTTCTGTAATAATTCCTGTACAAGTTTGAGCTAGTTCAGTTCACTCTTCTTACATATCTTTTAAAACCAAGAAGAAAATTCTGCATTACCTCTAATTCTTGCATTTTGTACATCATGCTAAACTGCATTTCCTAGTCTGACAATATCTGTTAGAAAATGAAATATTACAGTTAAGAAGATGCTGTGAGTAGGCACTTTGGTTTTTATTCCTGTACAGCACACAGGACCAAGAACAATTTCCAGGAAAGTTTTCATTCAAACGTGATTAACAGCAGTGCAAACATTGCTGCATTTGCTGTCATGGCTTGGCTTCGCGGACGAAGATTTGGGAAGGGCTTTGCCCACGCTTATTGCAAGCACCTGAACTCTCACCTAGACCTGCTTCGGGTTTCACAAATAAATAAATTTTTATTTGCCCTGTGTTTTGAGCACTTTAAACAGTTTTGTCTCTAATGCCCCTGTTTTGTTACTGTTATGTATTGCTAATCCATGGAATACTTAGAGAATTGCACATAGAATTAACCTGTGTGTTTTGTTTTCTTGACATAGAAAATATAAGGCTATTTCTGTGGAGGTTTTTTTTTTTTTTTAATGCAGTAAAATTGTACAAAAACCATACCAATTTGTACAGATCTCCTAGCTGTTAATCGTGATGACTCCTACAAGTTTTTTTCTTGAGGGAATTCTGTAAATTCAAAGACATTACCAGTTTACAGAATTTGAGGATGTATTTACTAGAGCACAGTATCTTGCATTTGACCAAGTTATATTTACTCTGCCTACTTCCAACATTAATAATACATCAGAGTGAAATTTGATTTAAAAGTAAATGCAATTCAGGGTCCTGTAAAGCACCTATCAAAGCATTTCTGCTCTTTACTGGTACTTGAGCATTTACTTGCACATTTATAAGCTCTAAGATGGATAATCCTGTGGTCCAGTTTTGGTTGGAAAATGAAAAAGAGAATTCCTCGTAATTTCCAATCTTTCAAGACCTGGAAATTTCATTTCCTAGATTATTATAAAGCTTATTTAAGGTTGAAAATATTTACTTTTCAGGCATTGTGTCTAGCAAGTCAAACTGTTGTGAAATGTTTTAAACCATCAATAGGTTGCTAAACTCAGACAGAAAAGCTGTCAGTCTTTAGTAGATACTTGTAATGATTTCTGTATCTACAATACAAGAAACCATACTGCAGACAGTTTTTGTCAGCTCCTTCTATTGACTATGCAGCTGGGGGAGCATCAGGATGCGCAAGGATGCCGTCTCCTTTTTCTTTCCAAAATTTCAAGCATATTAGATATGATAAAGAAATTAAAAGCAATAGTGAGTGTATTACAGTCCATGCCCCCTTGCCAGCCAAAGGCTGCTTTCTACTCTATTAATTTGAGTTCACAGGAAAAAGCAATCTTTCATTTAAATGCCATTTATGTGATATATTGTCACCAATGGAACTTGCTACTATAATATATCATCACTCAAGTACAAGTCATCAGTAATGTCTTGGGTTTTGGCTGGGATAGAGTTTTCTTCCTAGTAGGTGGTAGAGTGCTGAGTATGGGATTTAGGATGAGAATAATGTGACAACACACTGATGTTTTAGGTGTGCTGAGCAGTGCTTACACTACATCAAGGACTTTTCAGCTTCTCATGCTGCCCTGCCAGCAAGGAGGCTGTGGGGGGCACAAAAAATTGGGAGGGGACACAGGCAGGAGAGCTGACCCAAACTGGCTAAAGGGATATTCCATACCATATGACTTCATGCTCAGCATATAAACTAGGGAGAAAGCTGGTCGGGGGCCACTGCTCAGGAACAGGCTGGGCATCAGTCAGTTGGTGGTCAGCAATTGTTTTTCATTTGCATCAATTGTTTTTATTGGGTTTTATTTTTCTCTCTTTTTGTTATTTTCCTTTCATTACTTTTTTTTAAAAAAGGTTAATAATAATAATAAATAACTCCATTTTCATTGTTAAACCATTCTTATCTCAACCCACAAGTTTTCTCAGTTTTACTCTTCTGATTCTCTCCCCTGTCCCACTGGGGGAGTAACAAGTGAGTGGCTGTGTGGTGCTTAGTTGCCAGCTAGGCTTAAACCACGATAAGTAAAATTAACAATTAAAAAAATCCTTTCTTCAGGGATCACGGAATCATAGACAAGTGCAAAAAAATGCAGCTTATTGCAGATACACAAAGAATTGGATTATTTTTCATCTCCACATGCTTCTTATTACTTCATGTTATTGATACTGTAAGAAGGAGTTGTTTCTCTGAGTCATTCCTGTGCAATAGGAACTGAGTAAAGGATTGACACTGAGGTTAGGATGCTATTCCATAAGTAAAGGAGGTATGAAAAAAAATACAAGTGAAACAGAAGAGGAAATGTTTCTACTGTTGATGGTAGCAAGGTTAGGGGGCAGGGAAAGTACAACAAATCAAATGGATGTAAGCAGCAGCTGATTATACGGAGCTTTGACACATGAGTTAGAAGTTTTATGTGTCTTCATAAAAGTAGGAGACCTAACAAAAGGATTTGAAGAAATAAAGATGTTAGATGAATGTTGTAGTATAATAATTGCAGCAGCAAATTATGCTGTAGGCTACAGTCTTGCAAGTACAGAAAGCGTAAGGAAGGTCTCATTTCTATTAGATTTTGGTTTATGTTTTCGTTCCATTCTGATTTTCTTTTTCAGTACATCAAAATGTATTCTAAATCTTATTCATCTTGCATGTAGTTGAAAAATTACAGAAAAATAATAATAATGAAAAAAGAACCCTGCATTTAGGGGAATACACAGCAATTTCTTGAAGTGTCTGAGATTCTGTTCTACTGCGACTGCTTTGGCACTGCACAGCTATTTGTTTCTGTGGCCCCTGCCCCATGTTTATCTTGTGTACAATCAATTTTAGGACTTCTGGGTAGTAAACTTGTTTTGTTTGACTCATTATCCCAGTTTTTCAACATGAGGTTTATTTAAAACATTGAAATATGAGACATGAATAGTTCATTTATGTGTATGACCATGACAGTTTTGAATTTGCAAAATCTCCATGACTGTGATTATACCAAAATTTCGATTTTATTTCCATGACTATGTGAAAAATGTTCATTTCTATACGTTTTACCATTCAGTTGTAAAAGTGATTCCTATTGCTGGTATGTGAAAAATAAGACTGGTGTTGTTAAGAAGTCAAATGTGTTGAGGTTACTTCATTGCCTCTGGCAAGTACGTCTACTTTGGATGTTCTTTGACACTGCAGGCTCTAGTTTATATATTGCGTTTATGAAGTCCATAACATAGAGCTCTGATTTTTCAATTGATTAGTATTCCATTTGAATTTCAGCATTATTTTTATTATTATTTCTGCTAATTATCATTTTGATGGATATAGTGCCACTCCACTTGTCTTTGAGTTAATCTTCAAAAGGCTTTGTAGGTCACATTAGTGCAGGGACTATGTATCAACCTCAACAAACCGATAATGTGTAGTTTCTATTTTTCTGACTGAAGGTAAAGCTGAAGAATCTAAGGCTAGCTATGATAGCAAGCATACATACTTACAGAATAATATATTCACTTTTTTAGTTTTGAAGCATAAATTACGATCCTGGAAATCCTTGCTCAGCAACAGACTAACGTCTCGGGTACTTCAGTGAGATTCATCTTCTCTAACTGTGGGTTTTCAACACTGAGTAATCCAAATCTAAAGTAATTTCAGTTTTTACCTCTTTGTAGTCACTAGAGAGAAATTGCAATTTGTCTAAATTACATAAAATTAATATATTGACATATGTTCCTCTACATGTACTCAGAGCTGCCCCCACCATAGAATGACTTGAGGATGGAACAACAAACTCATGAGTGGGGCTGTGATGGAAGGCGAGTCCTCCCCCTTATAGCACTGTAAAGAGGCTCAGCCAGCTCAGCACTGATGAATGCCCTTTGCAGGAAAAAATGTAAGATTCATTAAGCCAAGCAGGCAGTATGACTAGCCAAGAATGTGAGTCATACATCTGGAAAGAGAAGACTTCCCAGATGTATTTCTCAGTTTTCTCTCCAGTATTTCATATACAGTAAAAAGTCTGATTTAAGATTTTCCATAGTTGTTAGCATTTCCTGAGTTGTAGGTGTGTAGTCAGTTGCATGCCAGACTGTCTAACCTGAGACCTTCTCTGAACAGGGGGCCATCTGTTTGAGGTGCTATTCATGCCCACCAATCCTATATATCATTCACAACATTCTCATTGCATTCTGGGTCTCAGGTCGCTTCAAAATTAAGCTTAGCAGCACTGACTTTTACAAGCTCAGCTTTCTCCAAGCAATAAATTTCTTCAAACAATGAATTAACTTGCATACCTAAAGGTTAGTTATCTAAATCTAATACATCCGTCCCGGGCTCCCTTTATAGTCATTGGAAAGTTCGTTCTCATTTAGAGAGCAATTCAACTTGTCCTCAGATAGGTGTCAGAAGTATGTGGGATGAATTGCTCTCTAAAACTCTTTTATTTCTTATGCTGTGATTCTTACAGGAATCTATCACTAGTGGTAGATGACTGGCTTTTAGCCTTCTAAGCTAAAGTGATATGGATGTGTGAGGCAATATGGACATGTGAGACAATATGGATGTGGCCAAGTCACTACAGAAAGGAGAGCAAGACAGCATTTGTAGATTTACAGAAGCAAAGAGAAGAAAATAGTAGAAGCTATGCAAAGCTTCCCTTTACTGGAAAAAAACTGAGTTTACTTAGAGTTACAGTTAGAGGTGAATTTTTATATCCTTACCTTCTGCAAGGTACACTACTAATTTTTTGTACTGCTGGGTGCAGCTAATGAGAAGGGCTACCCTGGCTGCAGACATTTTTCTTGTTCAAATATTTGCCAAGTCATGAATTGCATAACCCGTTTGACTTATTGTTGTTTGTATTTAGCTATTTTTTTTAAAAAAAAAAAAGTCCAGTTATTTTGTAGTTTGCTACTTTAGAAAAAGTTGGGGTAACTTTAAATAACTAATTAGCTTTTACTTCCTTACAACGTATTTTATCATGTATTACCAGGACATACGTGAAATATTTGGAGTAGGGCAGTTTTCGTTAGAAGTATTAGAATTATTTTCCTTCTTGGTTTCCCAGAGCTGAAACCTACCATTTTTCAGTGCATGCTGTGAAAATCCTATTTTCTAAGGCTATTCAGAGAAGACATGATTTAAATGTAGTGCATTTGAGTGTGGGCTGTTGTTTGAAATAAGACTTTAAAAATTAAGTAGGAAAATCATGTTTAAAGTGATCGAATTGCGTTATGACAACCTTGTTACTGATGATACTTATTTTGTTTGTATTTCTAATATTTGTTTCGGCATCTGAAACTTGGTGAGGATTTGAGTAAATCTAAATAAATAAAATAAATCTTCCTCAATGATATCTTGGGTATTGAATCAAATTGATACTTAACTTTTTCTCAGGTAGTAGAATATAAGCCTTTTTTCCAGTTATGTCCCTTTTTTCTTCTACAACCTTCTCCTCTGACTATAATTTTATCAGTGGTAGAGTAGTGCATATTTGCTCCTGAAGTGAGTGTTCCCAATGCTAATTTCATGTGCTATTCTGAGATTCTTCTATGAGTTTTTCCTGTCTTCACTTCATGGGGAAAGACTGATAAATACTAAAATATGCTCATTTTCAAATTAATTTTCTTATCAAATTGAGCTTCATTTTTAAGTTTTCCTTTTTTTTTGTTATTATTTTTTAACTCTGAACTATACCAAAACTCCTCAAAATCATCCATAATTTTTTTATGAACACTGTTAGCCCCACTGCAGCTCCAGATGTGTATCTCTGTTCTTTTGTCACAAGTTCAGGATGTATCACTGTAAGGCCAGAGCACATCCTTGTCATTGAAAGACTCGCTTCCCTTTTCCCTGACGGAAGAAAAGGACCTCTTTACTTTGTGTTTTGGAGAGATGCTTTATTAAGAACTGCCTGAGATAGAGATAACCCTGGCATAAAAACCTAGCTAGAAATGGCTATCGGTTTGACATTGAATATTTCTAATACTTCCCTCTTTTATTATTTTTCAGTTCATGCCAGTAAGCTTTTTCTTCTGATTGGTGGTGGCAGGTACTATGGGGAAAAAGGCTCCTCACACAGGAAAAGAGTCTTCCCAAGCAACCAACCCCAGTCCCTTGGGTAGCTTTGAGAATCAAACCTCTTCAGTAACTTTTTGGAGTTTAAAGGACCCTGTTTCCCTTGAGTCCTGCTTATCTGCACCCTCATTAACCTTTTCAAAGAACTCAAGAAGTGCTTTTTTCCCCTTCACTGAAAGTGATACAAGTTTTCTAATATTCTGAAGACCGTGTAGATGGATTCTCCAGTTGCAAGACATTGATCAGATCAGGCCCAAAGTCACTTTATCTGAGATACTTCTGCTTGAAAAGCACAGCCCTCAATTAAAAGGTGTTAGAACTTATATACAGGATGGAAGGTCTAAGTGTTATACACATATATGTGAAGTTTTCTGGTAAAATAAATTAAATTGTAGAAATTATAGAAGAAAAAAAGTCATATTCAAAACATTGACAGCATGAGTAATCAATCTTTTTCCCTTCAGTCAGGTGAGGATACAGAACTGGTAACTTTGATTCTCTGAGAGGACAACTCTGTTCCTATCAGAATACATATACAGAACGTTTCATTGTAGTGTGCTTTGTTTGTTTATACAAGAACTAATAGACCTAGAGAGTACACGAAGGAGTCTGACTCTATTACTGAGTAAAAGATTGCACTGCATTTGGAGAGGGCATCCTGGGTTCTGGTCTCTGGATTTATACAGAGCTGCCCTTGGAAGCACCGTCCTCATCACACACAGAGCACAGAATGTGTGAGTTTGAACATCCTCAAACTCAAATGTTTCTGGATCTTAACAGGGTCTACATGGGGGCTGGGTGTTTTGTCTCAAAATGTCCATGCAAGAAATACTTTCAAACATGAAAGTTGTAGCTTCTGAGGAGCTGGAGGTTAAAGAGAAGATAAATGCTCAGTGAATTTGAAACACTTCAAGGATGTGAAAGGAGCTATTTTGAATCTCAATTCTAGGTGCCTGAAGGCTTCTTCAGAACAAGGGTGTCTGGTATGATACACTGTATTAATCTTTGAAAAAATGCTAGTATGTACCTTAAATAGTTCACCTGTAGGATTAGAAGATAATTCCCGTACAGATTGACACAATTAAGAGAACATTATCCAGAAAATACTTCTTCTTTGTTAAAGATACATTGTGCTTTTTTACTCTGTTTTCCAACCATTCCACTTCAACCATTTGCACTGTACTGACCTGCTCTGAGCCTTTAGGGAGGCTGTTAAAATCTGTAACGTGAACCCAGAGAAGTGTCAAATATTAACAAGTGTTGTCTGCCCTGCTGGTGCTGAACGTTGATCCATCTCAGGCACCAAGAAGCTGAGAGAGCTAATTTGTAATTGTTGCCTTTCCTGTTCTCTCATATGGTGGTTAAGCATGCTGAAATGTCTTTCCTTTAGCTATTCAACTGCATAGGAACTTGCATCACCCTCGGATCTTTACAGTAGCAAGATCCTGCCCAGTAGCATACTAGTCGGTGTGACCAACATCTGTCTCCTGTAGTTTATTGCTTCTTTCATCCTGTCCCCGAAGCAAGACTGTGTAATTAGCAGTATATTGTTAAATATGTCATTGTAGTCTGCAGGTATATGTACTTTTCGCAATGAGTTTATACTAATGAAGTCAAGTCAAACTGGTACATTTCCACCTGAAATGGAAGATGATGAGGTTTGTGTGGACTTCAGATTCTGGGAAAGTCCATTCCCCAGTGTCAAAACAGGACTCTCCCTCCTGCCCAGAAAAGGTTTCCCTTGCTGCAGGCTGATGCAAGTGCCTGAGAAGCGGAGTCACCAGCTGAAGTCCTGTCCTTCCTTCAGGCCACACAGCATCCCAAGGGGTGAAGTCTCCCACTTGGAATCCACACTCACTCTCACCGCTGGGTAGGAGAAGGACAGGCAAATTTTATATGCTTGATCTAAGGAGACATAACTGAATGCCTCTTTACATTTCTTTAAATTAGGAGTACCAGTGAAGTCTAGTTCAATACCTTATGGAGTTTAATTAGCAGAAATAATGAAGAACCAAACTAACACTGTAATTTGTGTGGTTACAATAGTGTATCAGAGTGATTATGCATTGGACTGCTATTATCTTGGAGCTGCCTCATGCTGTCCGTTCTACTGCAACCTAACTAAACTTTGCATAGCTTGTGAGGGGAAAAAAAAATGAAATTGCCTTCTGCTGTAAATAATATTGAGTCAAAGATTTTTAAGCCCCTATTTCCTTCAGCACTTCCCATAACAGGAAATTTTTCTTGTGACTACAAAATACTGGGTTTCCATTCAACTAAAAATATTGGCTCACAAAATTCATAGAGGAAGGAAAAAAAGTGTTTCCGTACAGCATTTCTGGCCTACTCTGTTGTCTTGTCATATGATAAGAGCCTATCAGAAATAATCTGCTGGATTATCTCTTTATTTATTCACTGTCTGGTTCCTGAGCACTCTTTAATTCAGAGGCAGCTACAATGGATCACAATTGCTACAATGGATCACAACTGCTGATGTCTCCTCAGCAGAAGACTCAGGCATTAGATGAGCTGAACCACCTTCTGAAGTTACTTGTGTCTGTTTAGCTTAGGCAGACTGAGCATTTGTCTGAGCCCTTCAGTTAGGACCCTTAAATTAGCTGGGAGGAACCTGTATTAAAGTGTTCATTAACTTGTCACAGAAAAGCATACCTTTAAAAAGAATGGGGTGCTCGATGAAGGAAAAGGTGCTTACTGTAACTTATTTATAAATAAATCATAACCCACTACTTCCTTCACAAACATGCACAAATATCGTTTCTCATAGGATGTTTTTTTGTTTGGTTTTTTTAATAGATTGAATATTAGGATCTTATCACAATAACATTCTTAATAATGCTGTACAGTCAATATATTTTTCCTACCATTTGTTCATTTCACCCATAGGCATTTATGGAAGCATTTATATAACAAATTGCTAGGAAATGTTTGTTTTCATTATCATTCATTGGTATTCTACGCAGATACCACTGAATCACTGTGGTTTGGACAATACATCACAGTTTACCGATGAATAAGCTGAGTTCTTAACATTTTCAACATACAGGTTGTTCTTCATGATTCACCATTCTCATCAGTACACTGCATATTTTACATAATGCTAGGCAAATATAGCACATCTCTGTTGATGCAAGTTACTTTTACAGCTTGATAAAATGGTTTGATCTATCACTTTTCTAAGCTGCAGTGTACTATTTTTCCTTTAGGGATACGATGATGGATATGGGGGTGAATACGATGATCCAAGCTACGAAGCATATGATAACAGTTATGCCACCCAAACACAAAGGTAAGCATTTGCACTTTTACATTAGTTTTTCAAAGCACACTTTTTTTCTCTTAGCTTTTCATGTAAATTTCCTGGTTTATTTTCCTCAATAAATTCTACAAAATCTCACAGTATTTTAAAAAGCTGTCAGAAAGTAATAATGACAGTCAGAGTTTATATAGAGAATTAGTTCATATGAAGCAAATATGCAAGCAACTATACTTTTAAAAGTCATGTCAATTTTAATGTATTTTTTTAAAAAAGCAATTACATCATTTTTCGATCTGATGTCATTCTGAACTTGTTTCTGCAATTTTTTATTCCTTTACTAGTGCAAAGTTGTCAAGGGGATCTCACATTTATGGCTTTTCAATGTTTTGGGCAAAACTGGAAAGACTTTTTTTAAAAAGTAATTATGATGGTAAATATCTGCCACTGGTTGGCATCCACCATCAAAGTAAACTATAGAAGGGAACTGCATGCCTGAAGTAAGGCTGAAACTATCTGTTTTCAGCCAGTTACTTTCTCAGCAATTCTCAGAATTGATAAAAGCAAGCAAGTTTGGAAATTTATTTTATGTCCTTACCATGTGTGATAATGGGGAAAATTGCATTCACATCTTTTATGATTCGTGTCACTAAAATGAAGCAGCAAAAATGATCGCTTTTTATGTACTTGTACACCACACACACTTACATATTAATTCAACAGTTGGTCCATGTTTATTAAATATGGAATTACATATTTTTCGCAGTTAAGCTGAAGGATAAAATGGTGCTTCAGCCAGTTATTTAGAAAATATTCTTATGGGTTGCTAAGAGTACGTGTAAGATTGGGGAAAGGCAATCGAAATATTAGCAAGAAAAGATGAAGATTTTAACTGAGTTAGTGTGATTGTTACTGAGCAAGAAAACAATATATATGCAGAGTTCCACACTCCAAAGACCAGAGGACCTTAAACTCCTTCTTGTTTAACCATCTCTTTGGTTGAATGCTTTGCTGATGAAAATGCCTGTCAGAATTACGTTCAGCTCCAGGACTGCTGTAGTGAGTGGTACCTGAGCAGATAAAAAATACTTTGTAAGTATTTTTATAACCAGTGAAGTATATTTAAAAGGATTTGTCACACCTAAATGTGAACCCCATCAAGTGTACTTTAACAACACTTTTAAGTAATTATACATTACTAGCTGCACCCATCATGTCATTGTGTAGGTAGGTATTTATGTTGTCAAATGTACTCCAACTTTTTTGAACATAAGTCAGCCAATCTTTTGCTACAATAGTGAATTGTCACAGGAGATATTGCCTCCGGCGTAAAAATAATAATTAGTTGGAAATCTCTCTGCTATGACACTGCTTTATGTCATCTGAATTGATGGTAAGTTGATGTCCCAGGCAACTAAATGACAAATATATCAAATCTGAGGAGAGTATTAAAATCCAGCTAGAACTGGCAGCGATAATTTGACTCAAGAAAGAAACTTATAGTCACATAATTTTGACAATTAAACAACTATTAAGTTTAGTCATCAGATATGTTTTCTACTAATGTGAGCTACCTTCAGGATATGTAATCTATTTAAAATCTGCAACTAAAACATTTCCTTTTGTAGTATATGGCAGGACGTGCAGTCATACTTCTCCATGTTGAGTGGCGCTGAATGCCGCATGTGGTCTATTCATTTCAAATAGAACACTTTTGGAACAACACATTTCAAAGATTTAAAGAACAAATGAACCATCAGATATGCAATTTGGATTTCTGTGCCTTGTTGGCCATTTAGCTTCACAGAAATGCTTCCCTACTGAGCCAAAATAATACTATGTCTATATATCTGTATGTATCAAAAAGTTTTCTCCGAATCTCAGATCTCGGTTATTAATATACTCCAATTGTATGAGCAAGACATATCATATGCACACCTAAGAAGGAAGTTGTCCAGTTGCTGACGAATCAGCCAAGAACCGTGATGGCCAGCAGAGCCATTTTCAGCTCTGCTACTATTATCTAGTCATCTCCACTGACTTTTGTGTCTCTGCACCAGTAGTTTCATTCCCAAGGTTCCATGTCTCACAGCCAAAAGAGATACTAAGGAAATCTGGGGCTGACTGGCTGGTCGTGAGACAAACCAAAAAGAATATGTTCTATTTAATCTACTTGTGTATAACCTACCCAACCATACACTGCATATGTAGTATAATCAATGGTGCCTGACAGGGAAAAGCAAAGGCAGTCAATGACTGTCCGTTTGGGTTTGATATTTCCCTGTTCCGCAGTGCCTGGCATGAACACTGACACATCAATCAGTTCTGGGTTTTGTGAGCAAGTAGTTGTTGTATTGGCAATGGCTTCCAGGGCTGGTTGCTTGGCTTGTTCTTCTGTCTGTTCTGTCTGGCTTTTGTTAAAAACGTAGTTGAGCTGCAAAATGAGTTGCTGAGTGGGTGCTTAGTAAAGGATGAAGAGTATGTGACTCCCATCCTAGGCTGGAAATAGACTTGCAAATATCAGAAAACTTGTAACATACTGACAAGAAGAATGAATAATTCAGTGATAAAAGAAATATGAAAATAGTAAATACTGCAAACCGTTACTGTTACAGATGCCATCCCACAGTGACACAGGCCTTCTAATGACCTATCTTCATCTATGCTGTGACTGGAAGATGACATAGGCAAAAGGCATTTCTCTTGCCTGCCTGGATGCAGCCTCACTAATGACAGCAACCCAGTTTTAGGGCCTTGAAGCAATTCTTGGCAAAATATTCACGGTTAAACTTGCAAATATTTTATGTAATGCTATAAGCAACAGTTGTCTGGACACATTCAATGCTGGTATACAGATAGTTTTGGGACCATGACTTCTTTTCAGTCTGTCAAGCGCATGCTGCAAACCCATCCTGCATCCGCTAAGAAAACAACCAAACTTCTGTTTCTAAGGCAGAAATGCATGTTACAGGCCATGTCATCTCTGAAGTCACACTCTAGGAAGTTAATGGTAGTACCAAATCTACATCATAAAACATAAAGAAAGATGGCATTGATACATCTGAGATAAATTCCGAGTTTTTACATGATCTAAAGACCTACACACATTGTGTTAGATAACTGCCAAAATGAAATTATCTTAGAGGACTGAAGAAGAGAGAAAGGAAAGGTGCAGTATCAGAGAATTTAAAGTTGACTGGCATAGCTTTCATCTAGCTGAATTATATATAATTCAAAAGATATAATTATCTGTGGTTCACGCCTATAGCTGTGCTGTCATGTCCATTGTGCTTCTGTTTCTCAATGCTAGTAACAAAAATCCAATGAGAAAAAGAAGTTTCGGGGCATATATGCTGCCTATGTCTACTTTCCTGATATGACCATATCAATGTAGTAACATCCCAGTAACTATGTGTTCATAAAAATCCCTACCAATTCAACCTGTAATAGACTCTGCAATTCTGATTCATGTTCTCATAATGACTCAGACACATTGAAAATTTCAAGAGCACATTCAACCATTGAGATTGAATATATGACGAGTTACTGACTTTGAAAAGGAACTCTGATTTCCTGGTTATTCTTGTTTCTGTTGTTAAGTTCATCCTATCTACTGTACAGCTTGTGTTTACAGTTCCTTTTTCTGCAGTGTGGGCTGCTGGTACAGGGGATTTAGGGGGCCACTTACTTTTGATCTGATATGAAGGAATATAACATGGACCACAGTTCAGCCCATATCACTTAAGTGGCTTACTGTACAATCACTTCAGTGCAGAGAGATGCTGCAAAATGACAAACTAAAGCAAAGAATATTTTATCCAGTTGAATCTCCAGGAATTATTTACATCAGCAATATATATTTGCCTGAGCTCCGATTCATCCTGGTTACCCATGCATGACCTCCAGATATCAACACTTTGTGTATACATCTGTTTCCAAAGATGAGTTCTTCACAAACAGTACTGCAAGTGAAATAACACTTCCAGACTTGTAAAAACACCAGTACATAGTTCTGCTGTGCATAGAGGTTCTTTGATGGACCCTACCCAATGGACTACTCTTCTCTCCAAGCTCCCTTTGGATTCAGCAGAAAATGATGCCCTATATTTCAGTAAAAGAAATTTGGTACTAACATTAGGAAGGAGTGAAGAATAATGACACAGGATTAGAGTGCTTGGTAATCTCCATCACCATAGCTTTTAAAACCACATTGGACAAATTCCAGTAAAGAATCATGTAAATAAATCTGTGTGCTTATAGGTAGATTAAATCATCTAGATGATAACTTAAGATCCCTTCTAGTTCTCCTCTCTGTTATCTTTCCCCCTTTGTTCATGCATGACTAGGTTTACTTCAAGATAACAAACCAGGATAAACTAATTGGACTAAGGAAGCTGTTTTGTTACAAATGAAAGTAACCTCATTTTCAAACTTTATTTTGAATTCTGGGATTTTTATGATGATAGAATCCTTGTAGGAACAGTTAAAGGAAATTTGATGTTTCAAGCACTAAAAAGTAAATATATTTTTAATAGACTAGGACACTGACTCTCATGTTTTTCATGTTGTGTTAAATTACAGTAAATAATTCTAGTCCATTCCTTCAGGATGATGTCATAATAAAGATATCAGGTCTTAATTTTTCACAAATAGCATTTTCATCTATATACATAAATGTACACGAACTGAAGTCTGTAGTACATCTCATAATATAGTACAATGCAGCACTGGATGAACTTCCTGTTTTAGACTGTCTCCTTACTTATGCTGAAAAGGGGCAAAATTCATTAGGGGAAAAAAAATCTTAGATACAAAAGTATGAAGAGTTATATTATTTACCACTACAAAGAAAATAAATAACATGGCAAACTCATGTAAAGCATAAACTATCTTAGATGCTCCTTTTAGTTTTAAGAATTGATGGACTTCTTACAACAGTGCCAGGGTACGTACAACAATAGTTACTGCAAATCACAACACAAAACCTGTTTTGTCAGTCTTCTCACTGATATCTGTAGTCATGAGAATAATTCTGCCATGATTCTGCTAGAACCCTTCTGCTGTGGATCTAAGGGATGCATAGCAGCAGCATTCAGGTTGCTCAAAGCTTTTACTACTGTGATAGCTGTCTTGGATCCACCCAGTTTAGATGCCTTTAGATGGCAGTTTGTCCTTGTAAGTGATGTAACAGCATTAATTCATTAGCATCACTGTAGAGTCTAGAAATCCAACTAGCTGATCAGCATGTTACTGTGCTAGAGTTGTACAATTTAAAAGCTTACGTGTTCTTCAAAGGTCTTTCAGTCAAAATTCCTGAGGAACTTCTACCTGCATGACAGAAAGGACTCTTATATTCCATTTTGTGCAGAACGTTTTTCAATAAATTTTTGAAGGAAAACTTCATTTGAAAACTTCTCAAAATCAACTAGAACAAGTACTTGGGAAAACCATTGCCAGTAACAAATGGCTGTTGTACTGCACATACGTTCTGATCCCTATTTCTGGATTCAGTCTTCAAATGACAGCTATCGGTTCCTTACGTGCTGATAGACATCTGGGGAGGCGAGAGAAACCTGGCAGACTTCTAGTAAGATCCTATCTCTTGACTATGTCTCTAGTGTGTTTGTACCTGCCACTTGTGTAGTTCAGTGTTCCCTGAGGTGTCCAAACATCTACCCTCACTCCAGCTGAATCCCCAGCTGTAATGGTGTGGAGGGATTTCTAAGCAAAAGATGGCAGAAACACTCAGGGTAGAAATAAGATCTTTAGCCATTCAGCTGAATACCAAAGAACTAGGGAGCAAATATTTCTGAACAGTATTGAAGTTGCATTTGAGAAACTCACAATCATATTTGCTTAGTCTCTCTCCTAGTACCTTGCTGAGGAGCTTTAGTGAACAACATTTATCAGATTCTTACATTCTGATGCATTCAGAAGGAAAATACTGAGAGAGGTCAGTGATCTTCCTTGAATGTAGAATGAGTCCAGTAAATGCTTAAATCAATGATCAGATACCTTTAATCAATCAGTCCCACTGTTTTTGGCTGCTTGCTTTGTAAAAACCCCTTGCAGACTAGTTGTGGAGAGAACTATCCATAGTTAAATGAAACGAATTTGTCCTTAGTTTAAAAATTATGGCTAGACAGGACTGCGAATAATGATTAATTTATTTAGTAGATTATCACGTGGTTAAATCTTTTGGTGATATGATCAGAGGTTTACTCACTTGTCTCTCACTATCAAAATATTACTATATAGTAAAATATATAGACACATAAATATAGTCCAAGCTTCAATAGGTAAAGTGGTTACACTGGTTCTTTGTAAAATAGAATATTCATTATTATTTCCTCTACTGTGGACTCTAACTTTTTAACCAGTATGCATCGTATTTATACTTTGTCATATTTCATTTTGCCTTTGTGCTTATATCCACCTGTTCATAAATAAAGATTTTCCTGTATTTTATTTCCAACTCATTGAAATCAATCAAGCCAGAGAGCCTAGAATATGACATTTTATGTATCTTCACAGCAATCCACTTACGGCATTCATCATCAGAAACTGTTTTCAAATGCCACTTCTCATTTATTTGATTCAATGAGTAAAATGGAATCCAATTTCATTACTCTGAAGTAGAGAAAAGTTTTTCCTTTAAAACTGGGTTGGATTCCTAAATTTCTGCATCATTCCCTTTGCAAATACTGTGTCTGCAGACATTTTATATTATATTCTGAAATACTTGGTCATAAGTCTGTGTCTATGAGAAAAGTGCAGTGGAATGGAGAATATTTGAATAGAAATCCCCATGTGTCTGCGGTTGTAGCAAATAAATGACAGACTGGTTTCTAATTCAGATTTTTCAAAAAGTTCAGAACTCAAAGTCATCTTGTAGTTATGATGGCTCTCCACTCTAATGCTTGTATAACTCTTAATGGCTTCATTATGTATTTTATTTTTTAATTCAGATTTGCAGTAGCATGAAATTAAACATAGGAAAATGCTGCAGACAGATGATATCTAGTTTAACCTCAGGCATGTTGTAAACTACTAAATAAATCCAAGGAGTATTGTAATGCAGGCATTCTTCTCTGTTAAAAATATTAGATAAAATCAAACTTGAGCTTTCAGAAAAAGAGAGACTTTATTCACTAAAATGTTCACCATATTAATCCATTAGTTCTAAAAATATGTGAAGTAAAGGACTGTATTTGTGATTTAAGGGTGAACTCTACGAGAAGTTCCTTTTATTGAAAAGACTTCTCATCTTTCCTATAGATATAATGATCTGTTAAGTAGAGATGTTCTAGTAAGTTTCAGATTCCTAGAAGGATTATTTCTTTATTCACACATTTCCACTTTAAAATATTATGAAATAATATTTTATAAAAATTGCATATATTGCAATTCATGTGAATGCAAATCTTGCTCTCCTGTCTTCCAAGCAGAAGCATACTGCTTTGTGTAAATAGCTTTCTTTCATGGCCAGCTATGTGTTAAATTCTGCTGGCTCACTTGTGTAGGAGGGGGAAGCATTACAAATGCAGTCCTACATGAAACGACTGCAGTAGCATTAGACGGGATGCTGTTAGCATAGAAGCTATTTGATTGTGTCAATTATCGATGTTGAAAGTTGTAAACGCCAATGATTACTCAACAGAAGTTATATTGAGAAAGAAGGAGGTAACCAACAATAGGAGACAAAGAACTCAAAGGATCCATTTGAGGAAGTGAAAAAGAATGAATTGTCTAAAATATTGAATCTTACCTGTAGATATACTTGTGAATTATCCTGAGCTTGACTTAAGAATCTGTTGTGAAAGCTAACCCACACTGGGATATATCTGTAAAGAGTGCTAAAGTTTCACTTATCTGTATCTGGCTAAATTATAGATGCTGATTGCAAGCTGACAAAGGACAGGAATCCCTCTTCAAAGAGTGCCTATCCTAAAACACAATATTGGTTCACTCTCACATTGTTGAGTGCCACAGCACAAAAAGCGAAGTCTCTCGAGTTATTTTTACTTCTTAAAAGGCTAGCATGGAAGTTTTTAATCTTTGATTATGAATCTGAACTGTGGAACTACACTGGTATCAGCTGAATCTCTGGTTTGGACCAATTCAAGTATTTCACAAAAGAAACCTGGTTATTATCTAATGGCTAAGTTATATCTCCATGGTTGATCAAAAGCCTTTATTCTAAATTGACTAGCTCTTTCCCAAACATTTCCTAATAAAAGATTCCTATAATATTCTAGAATATGCTCTCTCAGTTTAAAAGTACAACCATTAAGAAAGTAAAATAAGATATAATGCCTTTACAGAAAAAACAGTGTCTGTTAAAGCTAGCTCAACAGGTCTTTATCAAAGGCTTTCAGTTTCTTAAACTCTTTCAGGACAGACTACAGAACACACTTCACCTATATGGACTCACCTGTTATCAGTGTTTAAATCAGATGAACCTCTTGTCCCTTTCACCTTTGGCAGTAGTGAGCCCGTTGTATGTCTGCAGTCACATTTTGTGCTCCACAATTACAGAATAAAAATTAGATGCGTCTCTCAGCAAGTAAAAGCAGAGAATAAAAAGAGATAAAGGAAGAACAAAGCAAAACAAAACCACAAACATGAGGAAACAAGTACTCATGTTCTTCAGTTCTTCCAGCACTCTGCAGCTTTATATTACAGAACCTGTAAGAGCAGCCAGGAAACCAGAAGGTAATATTGCTAACCCAGGGTCTCTTGCCAGTAGCTTCCTGCAGGTGCAGGAAGAGATTGGTCAAAGGCTAACACAATCTATTCATTAATGTTGTGATTTCCTATACCTAATACCGTTGATCTCTGAGTGATGAACACCACCCTTTCCCCAGGTGGCTTGTTGACCCAAGAGTTAGGGTTTTATTTGTGGTTCTCTGCTTAAACCACCTTAAAGCACCATTCTCTACAGCCTTTTGGATAACAAGCTGTGTGGTTTCCCATGGGTGTTGACACAGTCGACCTGGAATTCATTTTTTATTAGCTAATGTCAATTTGAAAAAGTTCCAGTTAATGAGAGGTTAAAAGCCTCTGTTCGTTTTTAAGTTTGCTGTTTAGAAAAAGTCTTAAGGTTGCTGTTTAGATACAGTCTCTGTGTTTGAACCTTTCTCATATCACAGGAGCACCAGATAATTCAGGTTGGAAGGTGCCTCAGGGGGCCCTTATCTCTCAAATAAGGAACATCTTTTGTGGTTTTTTTTTTTATTTTTATTTTTGGAACTGATCTGGCTTTATCTGCATGAAAAGACATCACAAGTTTATGGAAACTTTGATCCCAAATCTTTAAAAGTAACAGGTTCAAAAGTACTAAGCAAAAACAAAAGTCAAGTTAAAAATAAGCATAAATAGGTTATGATTATTAAGATTAACAGTTTATGTACTATCAAATCTTCTTTGCCCACAGAATAGGAATGAGGACAGAATCGTATTTCTTTGTTGCAAAAGTGTCGCGTAGATAGAGAAAAATTACATGGGACCTTCTCAGATTGCAAGTCATGTGAGATATAAAAATAATTCAGCTACTTGTAAGATTGATAGTGCCACGTATATCAGTTCTTCCATGAGTGGTTCATGTGGAAGGTTACTAAAGTCTAGGTCATGGCACATCAAGACCTCTGTGCTTCAGAATTCTGGCATTAAAGTTCAGTGCGATGCTTTGCAAACTTATGAGTAAAAGCTGCGGAGTTGGTAATGAGTTAATCTTATCTACTTTATAAAATGTATCGCATTCCGCTTTCAGGTGGGTGCATGTACTCAAGTAAATTACACTTCATGTTGCTTGAAAGTAATGAATGCTAATGACAGATAATGGTGTCTTATTTCCAATTAGCACTGCCGAGAGAGCCTGCGGTTTCTAGAGCTCATGATCATCATATTTTCCAGGAACAGTCTGAGAACTTTAAAATTATATAAACAAGTTTTATTTATGCTGAATGCATTTGCTGATTGTTTCCTTCCACAGCTGGGCATAACGGGAATGAACTACAGCTCCCTGTAGTTTAGTAATTAAAAAAAAGACCTTAGGTATGTAAAGCCATATCCTATCATCTATTTTTTATAAACATCATTCATTGTTCCCATTGCTAAAAAACAGAGGTAAATGTTTACAAATAAATGTAATAGGTTATAGTGAATACTCAGGTTTAAAGTAGAGCAGACTAATGGATAAGCAGTCTGTCTCACAAAATGTGGGCTTAAATCGGGTGTTTCATACTAAGAAATAAGTTTTCTTCACTTAGGTGTTGTTCAAAACACTTTCTGATATGAGTTGGCAAGGAATTTGAAATATATTTTGGCTCAGATCTATGAAAAATGTGTATTATTCAAGGAAATAAGATTGGAGAACTTAGATCACAGCATGTCTTGTGCTATGAGTTCTGTTTTCAGAAATGTGTTAAGTATTGTGCTCACAAACATCAAATACACAATATATAACAAATCACTTCCTTTCTACAGTTGCAGTACAGCTTGTTTCATATTTTAATGGTTTGTGTATTAACTTTGTATTCTGTTTATAATGTATTTTATTTCAGAATGTTCACTGTGTAGGATTTCTATCTCACATCCTTATTGTCTTTATGATTATGTATTTTTTTGTCTAATAAACATGTACCACAATAATAACACAGCAATGAATTTTTACACGCTCTTGCAAGCCTTGCATTTTGCCGGATGTTGTACTGCTGGTAATAGCTCAAGGCTCTGCTCCATGACCACTGAAAGCTGGACTGCTGTTGATAACTCACTGGCCTTTGGACTGGGTCCCAGATGCACTCCTTTTAAAGCTGATCTTTGGATGCAGCTGCTTTGTTTTGTAAAATGTATCAGGAAGAAATATTAACGTCTTATCTGCTGACAGAAGATGAGAGTTCTGGTGTTCCTTCTCCTGTAACTCCACTCACTAGTCAAACATTCCTCTACCCAGAAAAGCAGGCAGTTTGCCTAAATGCTGCTGCTTAAATCGTATTACACAAGATTTTTGATACGGCTGTCTGCCAGATCTGGGTGGTGTGTCATCTGTCTGTTCTGAACATTTCAAGTAATTTCTTAGGTCTAAACCCTAAGCTCTGTAGATATGACTAGATACGTGCTTTAACCTTGATACTACCAGTGCTCTAGTTCACCTTACGTAATCATGTAATTTTATTTAACTGGCTACTGGAATCATTACAAAACAGTACAGGATACTTGGTGTGTTCCACACATGGAAGATGTAATCTTCCCGTTTGTTTCTTGCACCACTTCGTTAGGAGGGTATATATATTTAGATAATTAATTTTCAGGCAACTGGATGGCTCCCATTATCCTGGAAAATAATGCTCTGTGGTGATTATGTCCTGTAGAGCTCAGCTGGCATTGGGAAAAATCTTTAGAAGTATTAACTTCATTTTCATTCATGTCACTCCTATGTCCGCTTTCTGCAATTGCTTTAGCAAATGAATTTCATCTGTCTGAGATATTGACATCAGTGTACTATCCACTCATGTGAATCACTTCTGGTTAAATTACTAAATTAGTGCACAATGATTATAGTTGCATTTTCAGTTCAAAAAAACCCACAGATATTTGTAGCTCAAAACTCACTATGAGAGCTCTCTAGCCAGTTAGGAGATGATGTGTCCCAAATCAAAACAGCTTGACTGTCACTCATCAGATGATACACACAATCAGTGCTCTCAAGTGAGATACAGCACATGATTTCTTCTCAGAAATTATTCCAAGAATAGTTATGGATAGCTATAAAATTCAAGAAATTAAAAATCTGATTACCAGCAGTTTGTGAACAAAAAAGTCGAATTTAGTTTAAGAAAATAATTGTTACAGATGCTTGTTTATCTCTGTTGCATTTGTGAAATATTTTTACTCACAATCCACTGTCAACTAAGCTTCTCTTTCAAGTATAAACTAATATTTTTTAAAAGATAATCCAATATGGAAAATTGCCTGAGCAGTAATGTCATAAGTAATGCAATATTGAGCTGATTGCCTGCTTCTCTTCATTTTGCAAGGATCTTTCTCACACAGTGTTCAAGGAGAAATAAACAAATGTGGTAACAAAAAATAAACAACAGGGAAGGTGTTACATTTTCTGTTCGGTTCACTGCAGACAGAAGAAATACGATATAGTAGAATTCATAGAGTTTTAAGTTTTTCTGGACGGAGACTAATTCTTGTTATGTCTACCTGGTACCTGTTAACAGCAGTCTGATCTTGAATTTGGTATCAGATACCAAAACCACAGTGCAAACTGTAAATAGTAATAGCAGTCAAGCAAAAGTGTGAATAATTCCATTCCCATTTGTCTGTGTCTTAGAGATCAAACTTTCTGGGAGTCCTCTACAGGTAATATCTGGGGATTAATGGTTTTTATTAATTAGCAGCAAGCAGTGAAAAAGTGGGTTTGAGACTCTAAGTCTGGTTTTCCTCTTCTTGAGCCTTCACTCCTTTCAATATGCATTTTATTGATTACAGTATAAGACTTTACATGGGTGTCCAAAAACTGCATGAGGAAGAAGGTGTGGAGAATCACTTTTTTCTCTACAAGCGGTGGAAACATACTTTCTTCTTCAGGAGCAAAGCTGAAAACCCTGTCAGTGTTTTTGGAAGGATCCACGCAGTACAATACAGTTGGTTTGGGGAAAACAAACTATGTTGAATTTGATACCGCATAAATGTTTGGAATTACAGATAAGTGAGATTAACACCTCCTTTGGCAGTTTAACAATAGTGAATAATAAAGTGGATGGACTTTTTTCAGACCTTATTTTTGAAAATAGAATTTCTGGCAGTGTTTGTCACATCTCCTAGGTTTACATACTTAGGACCAAATTTGTTTTATGATCAGTAGATAAGAAATGTGATGTGCTATATAGCAGCTGTTATTGTCACCAATATATTTTCCTTCATATTTTTCAAAATTCTCACTATCCCTGAAACTAGCTGGACTATGTTACATTGTAAAAGTGTTAAAATACCTTTCATTTTCTGTGCTCTGTTTTTGTTTTGAGTTGGTTACCTATAATAATAGTGGCTATCTGATTCTGTTACAGTGTGCCTGAATATTATGACTACGGTCACGGAACAAGCAACGAGGCTTATGACAGCTACGGTAAGGTCTATTCTAACTTCAGCAAAAGTGTGAAATCAAAAGGAAAAATCTGTCACTGGCAACTCAGAAATTACTTCCACTTACTTTTCTTTCTTTATTTCTCTGCTTTTACAAAGACCAAATAAAATGGATTTGGTTTGACTTATTGAAGTAGGACCAGAAAATTGGACAGATCAATTTTGATCAAAATTACAAACCCAATTAATCACAGTCACAGATCTGTTTAGCAGCAACACTGAAGTTTCTGATAAGTGCCCGAATATATTTCACAGTGTTAAGTTTCAGTCTGCTTGATGTGCCACCAGTAGTATGCATCTGCTGCTGTTGTATGCGTCACTTCAACCATCAAGTTTTGTGAGGTTTTGAAATACAGACTTAATCAAAGTGGAAGGAGAGGGTGCTGTACCACCACAGGAAGCCCCACTGCACCGAGGTGAAGGAATATCTTGTGCCACATGGGGCAGTATGAGAGCGAGCGCTTTATTCTTTGTACCCCTCCACCGAGTCTGTGTCTGAGCTAGAATAGTTTCACTTCGCAGGAACTGAGGGTGTGAGAGAAAGTGTTGCTCCAATGTGCACAGCCCATTTTCTGGGTCTGTTGTTTGATATTAGTGATGTGTTTCAATATCTAATTAGAATCTAGTCCATCTTTTCCTATCAATATTTTTTCAGTACGTTGTACCATCAGGTGGCACAGTGAATCTCGTGCTGTCATTTTCACTGAAATAATAGAGCAAAGCTGACTATTGTCAGCTTAAAGACTGACCTTAGTGTATTCAGCAGAGATGTCATGCTTGATTTATTCCTACGACTTGCAAAGCATTATGAAAATGACAGCTGCTGGAAATGACGCTGCAAGTAGAAGTTACATTAAGGGGTTGTATAAGTGTTGCTACTTGAAAGAAATATTTTTATTCATGCAGCTGTGAAGCAAATGTCACCGTAATGCAAAGTTGCAATTTCCTTTGTATTTGTAGTTAGAAATCACAGTACATGACTGAGACATTGTCAAAACAATTGCATTGCAGAAAATAACTTAATTTTTTGTGTAATCAGTACTCACAATACATTTGGATAATACAATGTGCAGTCAAGCACATTTTCAGTGCTAGACAAGTAATAATAACTTACCCATGTGAATGTGTGTGGTTCAGTTACCCTTTGTTTTGTTTCCTTTTTGTACAGACCTTTTCAATACTTGCAGTGAAAGAGTTTCCTCCCCTCTACAGATCCCCTCACCACCTCTCTTCCCAAATGCATTGCTAAGGTTTTAGCAATGCAGAAAAGCACAGTCTGAGCTCGGCAGTTAGAATTACCCACTGTTTAACTTGATTCCCCCACACTGAATCTCTGTGCATTTGAGCAAGACATTTGAAGTGATGTCACTCTTCCTCCAATCCCTCATTTGTAAAACTAGAAGAATATTACTTGTTTTCCCAGCAGAAGTTTTGAATAGTCTAATTAGCTAAGGCTTACAAAGTGTTCGAAGAAGGGGATCATGACTAAATTTATGCTCTGCATGAAACTACTTTTTTTCCCATTCAGCAGCTGAAAAACTCAAAATGCCAGGGTTTGCTTTACTAGACTTGTCTTAAAATACATGGTTGATAACTGTGGACTTGCTTTTCTGCTTAAACTATTTTCTGGGCTGGCATTTGAATACAAAGGTCTGGAAAAGTTTTACCAGTAACCTGAAATACACTTAAAAATGGAATAATATTACAAATTGTGTTTTTTCTACTTTCAGAAATTAGACAGTTATATGTGAGTTTTCGTGCTTCTCTGAGATCACTTACTTCAGCAGATTAGTAAATTTGCTAGTTCTGTGCTCTGGAATTCTGTGTGTGAACTTCTGTCATCACAAGGTCACCACCGTTTATCTGAGGAGGTAAACTGAGTATATGGAGCTATAGAATATATGCTTGACTTCCTCACTTTTTGAGTCCTTGGTACATAGACTGATGTTCTCTCTCTATCTTTTTCAGTTCCTCCCATCTAGCCAGTAAGCAGTTTGGTGCCACCCCTTCTCAGCCTCATGTAACTTTTATCCTAATTCTCTGTTCCCAGAGAACTGTTCCCAGTACTCCACTTCTTTTTCAGAATGTTTTGCAATTCATTGTGAATCTTCTGAATCCATCCCATGGTATAAAATCAGCTGTACCTTCATTTTTCGCCATCTTGCAGTAATCAGCACAGTCCTTCTTTCACACCGGTTCAGTTTCACACCTCGTTTTACGTTTCACAACAAAGCTATATTCCTCCTGTACAATTCTTTCTGGCACATTTTGGTACTTCAGCATTCCCCCAAACTCTAAATAAGACCACACACAAATGGTTCATGAACATAGAACTGGTGTCTTGTTGTTGTCTCTTAGACAACAATGACTTGTCTTTTCACCCTTATCCCTTCCAATAATAGGATATGAATTATCAAAAATTGACTAGCTTGGCTTTTCTTTATTTTCTCTGGTACATCCTCTTGCTTCCAACTTACCTATAGGGAGGACATTTCTCTATCCCAAGAAGGTTTTCTTTTGTTCTTTTTCATGAAGTAGATTCAACCAAATAACAATGTTATTTCATAACTAGTTTTCTTAAAAAGTATAATATAGATCTCTCTGTATTTCATTAAGTATTATACAGCACCACAGTACTCCTATATGAGCTGCCTGCTTGACTTTTCTTTCTATCTGGGCTCCTGAAAAGTAGCAGGGTTATTTTTGGGTTGTTTTTTTTTTTGTTGCAGGGTTGGGTTTTGGTTTTTTTTTTTTTTGTCTCATGGGTTCTTCTATGCTCCTTTTAAAAAAACTTGTGGGGAAGTCTGACTGGGGGCACTGTTTCCTCAGAAGTTCTTAAGATTTATGCTTTTGTGGATTTTTCACATTAGGGTTGCAGAAATCACAGGCAGAGCAGAGCAAAGCCCACCTGAACACCATGTCATTCTCAGGAAGTTCATCTCTCTTTTGAATAGATGGAAGCACTAAACAAGAAAGGGCCTAAGACACTTCTCTGAGGCTGGGCAAGATCAATTCCTACCCTCTATTCGCCACTGTAAAGTACACAACTTTAGTTAACTCCCTTGACTCCTTGTTCAATTTCTGATAGGAAGGTTTCTGAGAATTCGATCCCTTCCAAATCCAACCAAGGAAGCTCCCAAGACAATAGCAAAGTCAGCTGAGAGGGATATAATAAAATCCATCTATGTCCCTTAACTTAGCGATGTTCCATGAAGGAAAACTCATAGCACAGGACACTCTCATGCAGCTAAACACTTAAACTCTATTGTGATTTGACATGCTTGCCACTCGGAAGGATCAAAATAGAGATGCTTCAGAGTGTTCCCTGCAGCAGCCTTTGGGCACCTGGAAGTACTCTCCTGAGGAACGATGAGGTTCCTACAAATTTTTGATAGAATCAGAATTTTGCAGCCACTGCTAGAGAATTTTGAAGATCATTGTTCTGGGCTGAGGAACATAAATTTGAGACATATGCCTTAAAATCTTCTTGTGGACGTAGCCCTTATAGGTTTCCTCATGTAAGTGGTAAAGAAATATCTTTAGCAAGCACTTTGAAACTAAAAGGCCAGTCACTTGAAGTACTGTACAATTCTCAAAAATGTAAAGCATCCTCACGTATAATGATAGTCAAGTCACTGAAGGTCTTGATACCTGCAAATAGGAATTTAAATCTAGGAGTCTAATCTAAGCTGACAGTGTCATTTTAACTTGATGGTGATGCTTATGTTTTAAAAACAAAGGCATGAAATTGGATTAATTTATGAACAAAAAGTTTTTATCCATTGCTGTCATTATACTTCAATAATTTTGTGGTTTCCCTTCTGGCACTGTTTTCATCTGAGGAGGTATCTAGTGAAAACATGAATTTAATGATTTAATGATTTAGGATTAAATGTACAGCTAAACATTTGGTAACTAAGAATCTTTCCTGCCGATATGTAATGTTGTGTCCAAGTCCAAAAAGCACCATCACTGGACAGGTCCACTGTAAAGGAAAAGCCATTTGTAAACTGTTTACATTCTCATTTCTTTCCCCTGCTGTTCAGAGGAACCGACGTTCTCGGTACAAGCATTGTGCTGTGTTCGGCCACTTTAGAAAGATAACAGAGATAGTATGACTTGCTAGCAAGGTATATCCAATACCTTATAAGCTATGTTAATGATATCTGACCTGCCTCACAGTTGTTTCGTATGAATCTTTTTTCACTCTTGCTCTGATCAGAGCACTCAAGGTTTTATCTATCAGATACTGTTTCTGTCTTGGTCATCCAAAGGCTGGGGACTCTAGCAGACAAGTTCTGCCAGTTTCTGCTGCAGAATGATGCAGAGCCCCCTGCCTCTACTTCCAAAGTTTGAAACTGCCGTGGAGTGTGCCTGTTGTCAGATGCTATATTTCACAGTCTGGTGCATATACGGCCTCGTGTATTACCTGAAAATGATGTTGATTTATGTTCTTATGCGAGGTCATGAACTGCAGTATGTGAGAGGCCAGCACACATGGATTCCTGTTGCTACTACCGAAAAAGTAGACTCCATGAGTAGAGGGTTGTCACGGTTTAGACCCAGCCGGCGACTAAAGCCACATAGTTGTTTTATCTCCTCCAGGAGAAGAAAACAAAACAACTACTTAAGAGTCGAGGCAGGGGATAAGGGAGGGCTAAACACACCACTTACAGCCATGTGCAAAAGACAAAAAACTCGACTGGGGGAAACTAAATCAATTTAATTCAGAACAACAAAACCATAAACAAATCACCAATTAAATTAGAGTAGGACAGAAAGAGAGAACAACAGGATCTTAAATACACCTTCCCCCCACCCCTCCCTTTTTCTCAGGCCCAGCTTTTACTACTCCCTCCCCCCATCTCAGCACTGGAAGTATGGGTATGGAAAACACAGGATGAGGGCGCAGTCATTTTTAACCCTATGCGTGATGTTCCTGCCACTTGCTCCATGGAACACATGCCTCACAGGTTCCCTCCAGCCATGTGGCGTCCCTCCCCGACAGCAAGCAGTCTGGCATGATCGCCTCCGGACCACATGGAGCGGGGGATATCTGCTCCTGGGCTCAGCTCTCCCAGTGCTGAGCCGAACCACTGCCAAACCTTTCTCAAAGTCACTGCATTTTTCAGGAGTTCAGTGTCCACTCCTCTGCTCCCAGGCTCTCTTTCTCTGCAGCCCGTCTGCTCCTCTGCCAGGCCCTATCTCTCTCTGGCCCATCCGCATCTTCTACCAGTGCTCAGTGAGTAACTTCCCACAGACCGAGGGAAACATCACTGTCCTGGCATGTATTCTGCAAGAGTCTCCTGGCTACATCAGGATGCATGGCTGGTTCTTCCTCTTCCATCCTACCCCCTCCAAAACAAAACAAAAGAGCATGCCAGAAAACAAAACGTGTTTCCCCCCTTAAATAGGCTTATTCGCAGAGGCACTGATGGGCACAGCCTGGGCCAGAGGCAGGAGCAAAACTGGAGCCCAGGGGCTTCCCCACAAAGTCTCTCACATGGGCCATGCTAGCGGCCCCATGCCCTGTTACCAAAATCACACCAAAACAAAGGCAGCAGCCTCCTTCCCCTGCAGCCAAAAACCATGCCAAATCCTAAACCACAACATGAATGAGAGGAGAGGGTTAAAGTCTATAACCTCCTAAACCACCACAATTAAATTAGAATAACACCATCTGCCAAAGGCCTTAGGCAAGAGTTAGGAAGGTTAATTTGTACCTTGTCGACTACACAGAGAGGGAAAACAGAAGTGAATTCCACTCACATTCTTCCTGCTATTCAGGAAAAGCTTGCAAGGCTCCTTACAGCATGTGCGACCATTACTCTGATTACCACATTTTGTAGTGCACTTTCTACTCCAGTTTAGCATTAAGTGCTCACTTGTAAACAACTCGTATTTGGTTTTAAGATAATTCCATCTGTAATTAAAACTGGAGAGTGTAACTATTTTTTATAATCCCTTTTGATGTAAGGCAACATTTAAGTTGTAAAATGCTGCCACAATGATTTAACTGACTATTTCACAAAGAATTCCCTTCCAGTCGCTCACTACGAGAACTTGGCGGTTGTGATGACAAGTAGCTTAATAAGTGATGCTCTACACAGCACTTTATAAACACATTCTTTATAGGGCTTTATAGGGCTAACAACTAAAAATGTACGGGAATGTTGCACTACTTTTTTATTATCTTATTTATTTTTTTAATTTTCTGTTGTCCTGAAGAGTATATTGTCTAGTAATTTTTTTTTTTTAGAATAGCAATGATAGTTTCTGCTGAAAAAGTAACCGGAGAAATAAATGTATAATGATGAAATTTGAGGAGGAAAGGTTGATCGAAGAGATGTTACCTTAGGAGACATAAATTCCCATACTTCATTATAAGATCTAAATATGCTCGTTTCATGGAGAACGTCAAGTAACTACCATCCTAGTGTGAAATAAATTCTGTACTGATTGATCTATGGCATTCTAAGGACAGATGAAGCCATGCTGCAATATATACAGGAAAAATATTTGTTAATTTTGAAAAAACACTTCTTAGGAAATGCTCTGCTGGTGAAGATAAGAGGTTTGTTTGGCTGTCAAGTCCAAGTTCCCTCCTCATTTTTAATAATTACTTTGGTGTTGTAGGTCATTGGTCCTAATATTCATTATACTCGGGGCGCCAAGGGTTTCTTACCCTATTTTTTTTATAACCTAGTCCCATTTAATTCTTCAAATGTAGAAAATCAAGTGCTCAGGTAAGGTAGTGACTGACTGGCAGATGTAAGAGACATAGGTCTGATTCTCCTCTTTACAATGTTTGACTTCACATAGCTTGTGATTACAGGAAAGATCTTTAGTAACACTAATTAATAAAGCCTTACTAATGTGCACTGATTGTTCATTTATATCATCTGAGTGTAGACATTTGATATCTGATAGAAAATATCACTGGCAACAATCCAAAGAAAACTTCCTTTGGTTTCTAGGTCTTGTAGCATCTTAGCATTTTGGGGCCATCTCAGAAGCAACAGGATACAGATTGTGCTAGTGTAGTGGAGGTTTTCTGCTGTGCTTCGACAGAGCATCTGGCAGGCAGGTTAGTGCATGCTGGATGCTTCTACACTAGCATAGAACCAGGAGTGCTCTCTTGAAGCAGATTTCCCAATTGTCTTCATTTATTGCTCTTCTCACATCACTGAGTGGGTTCAAAGTACGTGACTTTTAGTTTGAAACTAAACCAGAAGATGCGCTTCCAACTCTTTGTGATAATTCAGTTCCGAGGGTCAAACTGGAGCCAGTCTGAGCTGGAAAAAATCTCTACAAGCCATGTAGTGTGAACATCAGGTCCTCAGCATCAGGTGTTTCACTCTGCAGATCATTCCTATTTGTGGGTACTGTGTGCTAATATTGATACAGCACCTGAGTCCTGATGCTTCCCCAGCTGTCCAAGACAATGACCTTGCAACATATGCTGTGGTTCTGTCCCAAAAGATGCCGGAGTGTGCCACGGGTCTGCATGATCAACTTTATTTTGGGTTGTTAGGGCATCTGATCTCTCCCTGAGCATGAGACAGGTGTATACCCAGCCCTGGGAACTCTGAAGTGCTCCTGAGTCTTCCTAAACAGAGCTTTGTTTTCCTTCCACCAGGAGTGGGAGTCATTGAAGACTTCTATGGCATACAGACAGAAGACATACCAAATAAATTGCCCTCCTTTAGTCTTCTATTTCAGTCATTCGAATACTTACTGGGGTATCAGAGATCCAGTTCCTGCTCTGTGGAACTGAATAACTATCAAAAGCATTTCCTTGATTTTCTGCAAAATTTTATCAATTCCTTTACTGGAGGAATCACCTTACCTGCTTCCTGAATAGTATTCATCCCCTCATAAGAGATTTAGGATTTTCTTAAGAGCATGATTTTGAAAGTCTGCAGGGAAAGGAACATGTTTTGAATTCAGCTATGACAGCTACTGTGGGGACAACACTGAAGTTATTGCTGTTTTGTCAAATCAGTGTTTTAATTAGGCTATAATTCTTTAGAAAGTTCCATCTTTAAACCTCTCTCATTCTTTTAACTGACTGTATATCCTAAAACTTTTGTACTTCAGTTATTACGGCACTACACTGAAAAAAAATCCACATGTAGCATGAGAAAAGAGGGTGCTTTTAATTTATAGCCACTTGTGTTTCCTCTATTACTCCTGATTTATAAATCATTTTCTATACAGAAGAAGAATAAGTAAATCACGCAAAACTTTCCTATGTAGTATTTCAAATGGTAATTTCACTGCCTTTCACTGTGGGAACCGGAGTTGGAGAATCTAAGACAAAAAGTCCTGGAATACCGATTTGCATGTAGTGTTGACCATCTATATAATTCCGGACACAGTATATCACTGCATGTTTCACGTTTTATTACCATAAAGTAATAGAAAATTAATTTTTACTGAAAATAAGGGAAAAATAAAACTCCTTCCGTTGTCCCATTCACACTCACCTCACAGTAACACTGATAATAGTCTGTCTCCTTCCTGTTTTGCTTTTTCCCAAAGTAGTTACCTGTGTACTCCGGTGCTGCTCCTTTCCTGTCTGAGGCAGATGTTCACCGCAAAAGTGGCTGAAGCCTTGTAAGAAATTATTTTCTTCAGTAGTCACTGCTGCTCCTCTTGCTGTCATTACCTAAGCACAGGGAAAGCTGGCAGAGTGGGGTGCCAAGCACTTCTCACCTGCTCCAGTGCCAAGTCCACTACCAGTTTAAGCCAGGGCAGCTCAGAACCTGTGTTTTGAAACCATTTTTTGTTTTCTGACAAGATTCCATATTTCAAATAAGAAAGGTACCATTTGTGAGTTGAAAGATAGCCACTTCAGTTATTCTTCTCACAAAATTCTAAAATGCATAAATATCAAGTCATAAAATCCTGTGTATGTTGAAGGCTTTGCAGATAAGCAAAAAGAGAGCAGAAGAGTAGAAGAATAAGCAGACACTCGCCTTAAAAAACCAAAAAAGACAAATCCTGTTTTTGAATTTTTGTCTAAAAGAATATATACTTGTCCAATTATGACACAAGAAAAGTGCACCTGTCTTTTCTGTGTGGATTTATGGGGTGAAATCCTGCTTTGTCAATGTTAGTTGAACTTTAGTCATTAGCTTGTATAGAGCAAACTTTCCAACCATTGCTTGGCACTTTGTCTCCACCCATCTTGTCACAGCAGAAGAATTTTGGAGCCTTCTTAGAAAGACAGCACAAATTGAATTATCCAAAGAAAATAATTCTAATTTTCAGTGTTCTCATTTTAAAGTCAAATGTCTGGTTTCTATTGGGTCTTGTGCTCAGCGCATCTATAGCACTTTTCTCTTACTGATCAATTAATTACATCTCAGAACACCCCAGGGAGGTAGGTATTCCTGTCTCATTCTACCAGTGAGGAAGCCATACCACAAAATATGGAACAATTATCCAAGGTCACTGAGCAAACAAGGAGTAGAGTTAGTAATCACAATTCCTGAGTTCCACTTAAGCCCCATCTCTAGTGCAGTGTGCTCTCTCCAAACGTTCCCAGTATAATGACCTTACAAAGAAGGTAGAGATTTTTTTTTCCTCATAGCAAAGAATTTTTTTTTTTTTTCTGAATTCAAAGCAGCTTCTATGTTTCTAATAGCACTGAAAGCTAAATGGCAAATCAAATAATTCCTGTTATACACATCTTAACTATCTAAACAGAATAGCTCTTTTTATCTCTTCCCGGCCACCTGTCCCAAAATAATTGACCAGAGATGCATAACTTTGTGCCCAAAAATTGTGGGCATTATTCAGATGTTAAATGAGTTACCAGAAAGAAAAAGTGATCAGGTCTTTCTTATTACAGGGAATAAGCAATTAATATAAATTTAAAATTATTTACAAATAACATATTCATATGCAAATCACGTCTGTGGTTTTGGGTTTTTTTTTTTTTATTTTAAAGCATCTGTTAATATGATCTGCCTTTTAATTACTTGTATTGTTGCCCACTTTGCATTTGTGAAAGAGTTTTACTCAATGATGGAAAATTCCATGACAAGGTTGCAGAATGCTGACTGAAGAGTAGAAAAATAGTGCTTTGAATATGTGCTTTTCTTGAATTTTGTACTAGAATACATTTAAGCATGTGATGATACCCAGGCTTTGGGGTAGAATTCTGGGGTAGATGGACCGCTATGGATTTTTCTGTGCTTTCAATACTTCATAGGTAAAATAGTAAGACAGAAACAACTTCATATGTATCTCTCGCTGTTATAAATGATACCATTTAGTGATACCCACATTCAAAAGAATTTTGTAGGTTAAGAATACTATGATCTTTTTTCATTCTGACTCTCCAGTAAGAAAAAATCTAACTTAAATTCTGTATTCGAAGAGTTGATCAGAGTTACTGAGTCTACTAGCAATTGATCAAACCGAATCTTTAAAGACAGTCTCAGCTTATATATCAATAATATCTGTTATAGATACTGGAAGTATTTACATAATTCATTGAACATAGCAACTAAGAGTCAATCTGAATTTTAAAAGCAATGCAAAAATACTAACATATAATTTCAGTCAATCATACTCCAAGGGTGCTGATTGCCTGTGATAATAACAATTAATTTATGTATCCTAAAGGTGAGTTTCAAATATCGATTCGCAGGGAACATACAGCAAATTGAAAGTATCCAGTATAATTAGACGGACTGTGCCCAAGGCTTTGCATTTCTTATCAAAGCAGCTACCAAAAAATTTTTGCATGTTACCACACCGAAAGCAATCCTCACGCCCAAGCACACTTGGATTCCTCAGCTATAAACTCTTTATGTTTCCATCATGCTGCCATAAATTACACTTTTAGTTTCTGAAAGCGAAGCATAAAATACTACTTCTCAGTTAAGAATGGCAACATCTGAAAGATGTTGCAAGTTAGCAATTACACCAAATCCCTGGAAAAACTGTACCCTCAGCCCTCAGTAGCTGCCTGCGTAGATTTATTTTCAATCACGGTCTTTGACATCGGACAGCACTGGGGGCAGGGGGTGAAAGGAGCCCGCTAGAGCAGAAGGACTGGACAGCAAACTGGATGCCATTGAGGGAGCAGCAAGGTGGGACTCCATAGCGTTTCTTTGCACAAGAGTCAGAAGGAGGAAAAGGAATCAGCATTAAAACACGATGACCACCCTGCGTATCCCTTCAGCTCTTGGGCACACTGATTCTCAGAGTCACTAGTAGTTCTCTTAATTACCTTCCTCTCCCCAAAGCTATGTCTCTTTCCTCCTTTTCACCTGAAAATTCCTCTCAGTTTCCACTTCATTAACACATCACTTTATTAAGATAAAATATGTCCAGGCTCTCTTTCCTTTCCATTTTGGCACAGTTTCTCGGAGAAAGACCAGACTCCACTGGTCTCATATGGTCTGAAACACAATGAAATTCAGCCTGGGAATTAAAAAGGCTGAAGGGTCTTTCAACCATTCTGCTACCCAACAAGCTATCCAAATCTCTGTGTGACTACTGAAGGAGCCTATATGGCTTCAATTCTTGGAGACTGTTCCTGAATATAGAGCTTTCCATTCTCAGAAGCCTCCCTTGATGCTGAAAAAAAACCCTTACCTTGGAATACGGGATCTGAGAGATGAAAGAGCAACTTTGCACATCAAGGAACCTTTAATTACTAGCATTCAAATATATTGTTCTTCATTAAAAATTCCTGTAGGAAAAAACACTAATAATCTGATTTCTTTTTTGATGTGTCTGCATCTTTATAGTTTATTGTCATCGTGTGGTTCAGAGAGTCTTTATAGTGTTGCTCCATGTCATCTCACTTTCTCCACAATAAGTATATGATCACACTGCTGTGTGGGTGGTAGCAGTCAGTGTTTTCCCAGTTGAAGGCTGTAATCCCAAAACTTTCATCTCTGTTTTGGCTATGGATTCACCTGTTAATGCGGTAGGGTCTATCATGCAATATCATCAAGAGCTGTTAGCTGTCAACCATCCTTTCATACTTTGATGATGGTATTACCAAATAGATATAAATAAGTTGTGACCATCATCCTTCCATGGTAAAGTTTGTAATCAAGTGAATAGGTCCACCACGTTACTGGGAAAAAAAGAGCATAAGAGACTTGTACCACAAATTACACTTCTGTTCTTGTTCTGTATCAGAAGCTAGTACAGCCACAGCAGTGATTTACTTTAAGAACACTGTTAGTCAAAGAAAAACAGCTTCTTTCAATGTGTAAAGTAATTTTTTTACTCTATGAGTACTGCCAGAAAGACTGTACGTTTCACCTTTATATGAAAGTGGTTCAGTTTGGAGATGGGAGAGGGGGCTTGAAGGGAACAAGAAATTGGTTTGTCTTTGTGGTGTACATCTAGTGAGTAGTTTTACTACTTCTGTCATTTTCATTTATATAACTAAAGCTTCTCCTTTTTTATCTAAATCTTACTTCTCCCCAAGGCCTCTCTGCAAATGCAGTGACACTTCGGCAAAGGGTAATTGAAGCTGCCGCACATTTACAGCAAAATGCCATTTTTAAAGGGTGTAATGAAACATACTGCAGAGGCAGGATTTTTAAATTCACTATATGGAAACTGATTCCCTGTAGGAATGAGAAACCTGAGGATTTAGGACTACATCATATTGCCTGCCACTTCTACCCTCTAGGCAATAGCTTTCCACAGTAAAGTCTGGTTTCATGTGACCATAAAACCCCTGATATTCCACAAGAGAACATCCAGAGGAGCATAAAGAAAGAGAAAATAAATGAAGTGGACAAAAAAAATCACAACAGGAATGTTTCTTGATCCATAGGAAGATCAGCTGCTACCAAATCTTCTCCGGAGATGTCCACTCCTAATACCTGCTAGCCTGAGCCTCACTTGAGCTCTGCAGCTGATATTCACCCTCCCCAAGCTTTCCCCTCACACTCCAAGGCAACAACATAATGAAATGTAGTTGCAAAGCAGGCGTCTTGCAGAGAGAAAAAGAGCATTCTGAATTTCAACAGGCTTTTTATGTTTTATGTTTTTATTTTTCTTTTTTTATGGATCATTATCTTTTTACAAAAGGAATCTTTGATTCCTGTTTTAAGCATTCAGTATTTTAGTCTAGAGTCAGCTAAATATTTTCTCACTGGCCACAAAAGTCAGCAGTGATTAGCAAAATCAAGCTACTAGCCATAAAATCTTACCCATTAAAAAACAACAGGCTCATTAACTCAAATGCTTCAGTTCAAACTTTTTTGCTGTCACCTCTGCTCACTCCTGGAGTCTTTGGAACATAGGCATTTTTTTGCAGCTGTAGATCTGTAGCAATATTAGATACTCCAATTAGTCAGGTAAAAAAATGACAGGTATTCTGATTTTCTAAGGGGGCTATTCTGTTTTTTTTCCTACTAAATGAAGTGTATATATGATTTCATTTATCCAGGGAGAATTTTTTAAAGTCTTAGAAGTCTTCATATGTTATAAAAAAATTAAAAATAGACAGTGGGAACTTTTAAACTTCAAAGGTGAATTTCCGGAAGGAATAACTCTTTCTTAACATCAATTAACATCATTTTAAAATTAAGTTTGGACAATAAAGAGGTCAGTAGATACAATATATTTCATTTACACTAGAAGAATAGACAGTACATTGCTAATGGTTGACTACATTAAACCAAAACCAAAACTGAAACCTGCATCACAAATGGAAGGATGAAAAATGTAGTAAAATTTTGTTCTTCTTGACTGTGAGCAATTAATATTTTTGCCCCTGCTCACCATAGCTAATATGTCCCACATTTGCTCACAGCTTATCCCCTTATACGTGGGAGTTCAGCAAGTTTCACATTCCATCTAGATGTATTTTATTGACCATGCTGAGTCAGGAGTTCTCGTTTCAGTACTTAGTGGCTGAATAGGGTAGCAAAAGTCTAAAACAAGACCTGAGAAAGGAAAATATGTTCTGCAATGTTAATTTCTTCAACAGGCACTTAAAAAAAATTGTATTGATCAAGGCATAAAAATTATGTACCTCTTAATAAAGAGATAGAACTGGATTTCTAAGTTTATGGGGCAAGGACCTCATATGTTTCAAATCTTCAGCAGAAGGTCAAGATTGGATAGTTCATTTTATTTCTGTGTTACCTATTTAAAAATGAAACAAAATAGTCCCACTTGAGACTTGGGAAAAGGATCTGTTTTAATATAGCAATCAATTCGCTTTGTTTTGATAGCAACAACTATACTGTTTCTTCATCAATTTGAATATTCCTTTCCCTTTCCTATGGGCTTCAAGTCACCTTTGATATTTTAAACTCCTCTCTTTTCAATCCCTGGTTTTTATGCACCTTAAAAAGAAATTTTTTTTTCCAAGCATCAGAAGGCTTGACCCTTACTTTTATATTTCACAAACATTACTACTCTATGCATACCTCAACAACACAAACACATTGATCTTCATTGAAATAAAACAATATAGAAAATAACTAACACTTGATTGCTGAATAGCCTCTATATTTCATTACAAAGACATAGACAGAATGTCGTATAACTTCTAGGGGGAATCTAGAGATTTTGAAACTTCCTCATGAACCTGTGTATGTCAAGGGTATTCTATGACTGTTGTAACAGGTAATGTTGCACTATGATGTGATATGAGATAGATCATATACTATGATTTCTCCATTTCCATTTTAATCACTGTGTATAAGATCAGTAAGTCAGTGGAAAATGAAATCAGAAATCATCTGACAATTTACTAGCTGATTTAGGAGACTGTTCAAGTTTCAGGTTCAACTGCTGGACCACAACTGTAGGTAGCTTCCTGTTTGCTCCTTTGGAAGGCTCAACTTCCAGAAGTACCTTGTCTGTGGGGGGAAAAAAAAAAAAGAAAAAAAAATTATTTCTCTAAAAAAAAAGCATTTCTGTCGTCTTTTCCTAATTCCACTCTTCATCTTATTAACATACCAACTGGATTAAATGAAATGTTACTTACATTGGTGCTTTAATTTAAATGCTAGAAACTCAAAACATCATATAAATTCTGGGCTGGCAGACTAGTGCAGTGATTTTTCCAGGGCTGACCATACTGTACAGTACTACAGCAGGCATACGTTCTCTGATGAACGTGAAGGAGTAAGTATGTTTTCATCCTGGGATAGACAGGTTGCCTGTGTGAAGAAGTAGATTAGCTTTCTGTAAGCTTTTGTGGGAGGATAAAGAAATGGATCATAACATCATCCTCATTTTATTTTTTATAAGCTTTCAGCCAATACCCTCAAGAATTTTGACAGCCATTAGCTGTGGCATCACTTTGTTCTTTCAAGTTTAGATGTTTACAAAACATGTTTTTCTCTTCTGTTTTTAGCACAAGAAGAATGGGCCACAACCCGTTCCAGCCTAAAGGCACCACCTCCAAGGTCAGCCAGAGGGGGTTACAGGGAACACCCCTATGGTAGATATTGAAGGTCCTCCTCATCTGTGACCTCATCTCAAAGACAATTAATAGCCTGTGGTCTCCACATAAACAGCAACAAGACAAGTAATAGTCCATTTCTTTTCTATCCTAGGGATTACTGCTCATTATTATCCTATGTATACTACTTGTATTTCCTATAACATTGGAGTGACATTGGCATTAGTGTTATTTTATAACACGGACTTAAAAAAAAAGAGACAAAAACCTTTGAGAATCATTGTCTATAACCCATTCAAAGATGATGTTCTGTTGGTTGTATTCATTGCTGTGTGTAACTTAGAAAGCATGACACTGTTACAGATCTTGAGTCTCTCTACATACTAGCTAAGGCTGAGTTTTTGTTTAGGGTTGCTGAAAGACTGTAATATGAGTATTTCTTTTTTTTTTTTTTTTGAATCAGACAATAATCAAGCTGTAGATAAAATGTTTTAACCTGTCTTTTTTAATATATGTTAGTTTAGATTAAGATGTTCGATATTAAGTTTGTAAATTTAATTTTAAATGCTGTTTTAATGGGGTTGAAAACAAGCAGCTACTGTATGTATGTAGCTAACTGAATTTGTTCAGTGTTTTAACCTGTATTTGTTAAAAAAAAAATCACATAAAGTTCCATGTGTAAGCTTCTCTAAATAGGAAACCATAATTTTGTCAAATATGTTTGCCATAATTTGTCAATAAAGCTGAAACCTTTTGTAACAAACTAAATTTGGAATTACTTGTTTTCTAGCTTTAAATGCCTGCTTTATTTCTTTTTCAAGAGACGCCTAAAATGTTTTTTATATAAAAATTACAAAAAATGAACCCAAGCCTGTTTTAAGATTTTTTGTGTAATACTTTAAAAGTTGTATTAATAACTTCTGGTTGTTAAATAATTTAAAAGTTAACAAACTAAACTGTTACATGAATCATGGTTAGTATCCACTAATGTATAACATGTTAATGGAAAAAAACTGCTTTAGAACAATAAATGGATTTTAAACTATCCTCTAAGCTTGATCTTGCTAAACACAAACTCTGATTGACTTGTTTGTATTAGCATGTCTCTCGTGAGAATGTAATGGAGTTTAAAGAGGTAAGAATACCACTTACCACTGTTAGACTGTCTAAATGCTAGTTCTTCAACCTTTGAGTTTCCCCGCACATTAAATATCCCATTCAACATGTAAGCATTGCATAGATTCACCTATTTGTTTTCACTCAGAAGAGTGCGTTGGCTGCATTTCTCGTAGTATATAACGATTTGTCTTGATAAACAAATCATCAGTGTCACTGCCCAGCTGTTGGTACTCAACTTCAAAAACTTTATTTGTAATTTTCAGTGCTAAATATCATCGCCCTTGAAGGCAGTTTAGAGGGCTGATATTTCTTTTGAGACTATCAGACTTGATGGCTGATGATTATTAAGGAAATATGTCGCAGGACTCAAAGGATGACTAAACGTTAAACAGGTAACACTAATAGTAACTCTGTAATTTTGAGTATGCAACAGTAATGTTAAATATTCTTAGTTATTAAGTTACTGATAGTTAAAAAAGTAAACCTACCAAAAGATAACAAATAGGTATATAGGCTATTAAAACAACTAATTAACATTAACTAGTGACAACAAAATTATTCTACAATATATAACCCTCAAGGTAATAAACAGAACTAAAATTAACAATAATAGTAATGCAACTCTTGCTAACAACAAATATATAACCTAAATTTTGATGAAAAAGAAAAAAAAAGAACAGAAGACTTGATGGTAGGGATGCCAAAACTATTAATCCTTTAAATACAGTCTTTTTGTTTACAGTGGCTTTTTGTCAATGTGATTGGTTTACTTTTTTGATGAGAATCAAGTACAGGCCTATTACCGTTCAGTTTGTGAACAAAATCTCTTGCAGCTGGAGTTGCATGCTAATACTTTTTGAATAGTTTATGACGTGTATGTTTTGTCATTTGAAGTGCTAAAGTGAATGTCGTGGGCTACATGATGGTCATGTTGAGTTTATTCTGTCTCACTGTTTCAGGGACTCACAGGCACTGGACAGCTAAGCAGCAGATCTGAGAAGTGGTCAGGTAAGCTCTGCCGCATCTCAGGGTTTTTTCCTATTTCCTGTTTAATCTGTGCATTTGCTTTTACTAACACTCAGAAATGTATTCAGCTACAGTTTTAAAATAAATCTATTCTTTCCAGCAATGTTTCTCTGCATAGCAGCATAGTAATTATGGTATAATGGCAATCAAAACATTTACTTTTGTATGGTATGATAACCTTCATTTGAATAAAAGAAGTCTTGTTGTCTAGCCTTTTAATAGTAATATTAAGATGGTATACATTATAACTGCTCCTGCTAAAAAAAAGAGCTAGTGTTTGTTAAAAGCATGCCTGCATTTTGGAAACAAACTTGTCACGTGACAGAAAAACTGGCTAACTTTGCTTCTCGAAATATTTATCATTTCTTCCGATGATAAAAGTATCTATAAAGAGAAAGGAAGTTTGTTATTTATTCTTTTGCTTGGTAGGTTTTGGTGATTGCGGTATGGCTGATGTAACATTTTCCAGCTATCGGTGTATTCAGTGGTTACTTACAAACCACAAGTTGTGTTGTGTAAAAGGATACAAAGGGCTTAATTTTACTCTCCAAGACCTTTATACATTTGTTTGATTTACATGCCACAACCACTCTACAAGCTGAAGTGATATAACATGGCATTAAGATTTGTCTGCGTGTTACTGTCATATCAATATGAGGGTACCACTATAGTCAAAAGCTTCTCTCTACCCACCTTGCATATAGTTATACAAATGTTCTTCAATCAGTCTATCTTATATCTATACAGACAAGAAAAAAACACTCCACTTCTATAAACACAGTTTTATACTGGTAAAACTGTGATTATAGATTATTATACATTACAGATTTTACTATATACGTATTTCAGAAAATGTACATATTCCTTACTGAAATGTTTAATTACACAAAACTGAGCGAGTCATAACTGATGTGAGATCCAGGGCAAAGTACATACAATTAATTTCTTAGTTCTGCATCAGATTTTTATGTGAGGGCAACTAGTGTTATCTCTGTGAGGGTGAACTCCAATAAATAACTATAGCAGAGCAGCATCCTTTAATATTATTTTCTCAAAGTCCACTTCACAGCCATTATCTGTGTAGATTTAAAAAAAATGCAGAGTATGTCAGTAAAATGATGCATTGTGAAATATTCTTATTCAGGAATTATTTAGAAAAAGTAGGTTAATAAATCAGTGCAGGCAAATCTTTATGCAGACATTTGCTCTATTGATTTTCAGGAAATTATGTGAAACATTCCTCATGATTACTCATGTTGTTCGGAGCTAACCACGAAGTATATTTCATATCGTCAGTTTCTGAAGAGGTCTTACAGTTAATCAGCCATATCTTAATTAAAAAAAAAAAAAAATCCGCTGTCTTAACTCGTGAAAGAGTAGCAAGAGAGTCTCGTTATTCTAATTAACAGTCATCTTTCAGTCTTACATGAAAAGCTGTGATGTACTCCATACGTCCACCAGTCTGGTCAGCTATAATTCTGAGGTCCTGAAAACTTCCATGTGTCATCAGAAAACACAGAACTTCAGTTGTGCTACAGATAATTCCAAGACACTGTCACCAGCCAAACATTTTCTCTGGATGAATTCACATACCAAGTAGTTTTGTTTGCAGTAGGAAGAAAAACTTTATAAAATAACAAAACAATCAGTAAAAAACACTGAAAAAGAGAAGCAGAGTTGAAAAAGCAAAATTTCTGTTAAAAGATTTTAAGCATTTTTTTGAGGGTAAGGTTGACTTCATCTATAGAACAGTTTGATCTTTAAAAGAAAGTAGTGCACTATAATTTTCAGTATTTAAAATAGCAAAATATATTATTTTACAGAATTGTACAACAATATTCTTAATTGTACCTCTGCAGCATCAAGCTAAATATTCTCTTCATTGTTTTCTTTTTAAAATGGAGCTGTCTACTTGTGAAAAATTCTGTGCTTTCATGATAGATAATATATGCACTCTTGGGTGAAAACACTTATTACCCTAAATAAGTAGGCTATTGCATTATAAATGCAAACAATGCACATTCCAAAAAGTATTTGTTATGAATAGAATCAATGAGGCAGTTCTGAAACTGATGATTTCTGAAGGTGGGTTATGCAACATTTGACAGGCTGCATTGTTGAAATGGTGATCGGGTAGTGGAGTGGATGACACAGTGATGGAATCTGTGGATTCATATGTCAAACTGACACAGCTTCACTTGCTGGAAATTTAGTCTGAGAGGAAGGAGCAATTTTCAAGTCCAACTAGAAACAGAGTAGGAAGAAAGCACCAAGGGGCTGAGATCATTGTCACCTGCTGGAGCAGAACCCACAGAGCTGCACCACCAGGGTCAAGCCCCTGGAAAAGTAACAGATGAGGAAAAATTGCACTACTGCAGTAGTACCTGACCTCACCTCAAAGGATATTGACAATATTTTTCTACCTCGGTGAGGTCCTCAACTTCCATTCAGAGTAACAGAGCTATAGCCGTAAAGCTAGGAGATACTCCATACTGCACGTGCCCCACTCGGTCTATAACCCAACAATAATTACCCCATTATACTTGAACATGTACTGACTTCTAATCCAAGTAAAACCAATGTTAGTGAAAGTGAGTGAGTGCATGTAAATCAGATCTCTGTGTCTATGGTAGCTCTGAAGGAACAAACGTGAAGACCTGGTCACTAACCACGGCAGGCTGGAAGAGTCTGTGTCTCCCTATTGCTAGGAAGCTGCCAGATCGTAGCTGGGACTGAGGTACTGAGATGAGTAACTGGAATTTAATAAAGCAACCAATTACCATTGCAATCAGAATAATGAACATCTATGACTGCATCAGTTAAAAGACTTAACTTTTTATTATGATAATAAGTATTTATGGTAGGCCTCATGAAATATCATCCCAGATTATCTGAAGGTTATAATCAAGAAAAGTAAGCAATGTATTGTGTGCAAATAAAAACCAGTCGCATTTGTGACATATTTCCTTCAGGTTTAACAGTAGGGCTGCTGTGTTGTATACTGTCTTTCTAAGAAATACAAAGTTTTGTGAGAGTCACATAATGCAGTTGCAAAATTATAAAAGGTGGCGAAGGAGGGTCATAGAATAAACTAAACATCAGAGAGAAGAAGTCTTTGTTAGCGTCTGAAAGAAGAATGTGATCCACTAAGTAAGGGAAGTCCTAGAAAGTTATCCGTATTGTATTGTATTAACTTGCAGAAGCAAGTCAAAATTTTATAAGTATTAAATCAGGGCATCACTGGATATCAGTGTTCTAAATACAACCTACTTAGAGTTACCTCTTACTCTGTAAAGTTTACTCGTACATTTCCTTTCTTTTATGGAAAAGTACCATCTAAAATGAAAAGATAACTGAGAAACTCTACCTGAATTTCCTAAGCAGGTACATATTTTGACAGAAAATTTGTTTTCCTGTAATATTGTGAAACAAATACCAAATCTAAACAACATTCTGATCTCCCTACAGAATCTAGTTACTAACAACTTTCTAGGAAAGATATTAAAGAAAACAGTAAATTTTTTCCCCGTAATTTTTACCTGAATTCTTTCATAATGCTGTAGAACTTCTGTAAATGGCTCAAGACTGCAAGAAGATGTAGTAGTTTGGGGAAAATGTTCATACAGTCAGAATCATAGAATAGGTTCAGGGGGCCAGAGTGCATTTGTAGATGCATTTTATCAATGTAAGAATTAAAAAAGATTATATATTTTTACTAGGATATTACAAAGTTTATTATCAAAAAACCCAGTAATTTTAGCTTACAAAAATTGAAAAGGCTGGCTGTGATTAAAGATATGTTAAAAGAATTAAGATAGTATTTGTTACTATTTCAAGTCATCCTCTGTTGTCAACAGATTAACCAAAGTACAAAAAGAACCCTAATTAATAAATAAAATCACGGGGCGGGGTGGGAGGGGGGAAGAAAACTATTTGAATGCTAAACAAAAGAACAAGTCTAATGTCTTCTGAAATTTGTGGTCTCCATTAAAAAGTTAGATGCACTTTATGACTTTCATCAATTATTAGAACCCAACACTTATCAAAAAAAGTATCACACGTTATCCATTTTACGGACTTGGTCTATAGGGACAGGAAAGGCACACAGGTAACTTTCTCTGACCAATTACAGCTTCAGAGATGCTCACCGTCTTCCACTCTGTTGTTAGCTAATTACATTTTTCTAGTCATTACTATTGCTCATTGGGACCTGACTGAAACCTTTGAAATCATTAAGCCTTTCCTTTTTCTTCAATTGGTTTTCTTTCTGGTCCTGTAGGTTAGATGGTAACATTCATTTGGAGACATTAAGGAAAATTATTCCCACTGAAAGATTTGCTGATCTGCGTAGTTATTAGACAAATTATGAGCTTTGCTCATGAAACATGCTGATATCTTTTAGTGAAGACATACAGTATTTATTTTCTGAAAGAGTGGAATCTAAAGATGAACTGTGCTTATGAGAACAGGAAGGATTTTCTGTCCTTTCACCATCTCTGGTTGTCTAATTTATATTATAACTCAGCAGAACATTTTAAAATCATTGAAATACATCTCTAAACCATGCCTATCTGGAACAGTTTTCAGACTCAAACAGAAGCAGTCTCTGTCAAGATAAGCATAAGAAATGCAGATTTCCAAAATTCTACTAAAAATGTGTCACTTTTTAAAAGGTTTGTTTTCCTTATATAAATCCTAATAAATGGATGTGGTAGTACTTACTGGAAGACATAAATGCATCCTTTCCCAAAATAACTGAATTAATTTTGAAATCTAGGATGCTTTACCAGAGAATAGCAAGATTTATTGAGAAAGCAATTTCAGGGTTTCATGTTTCAAATCTGTAAATAAGAAGGGGGGGTTATTGGAGAAAGATCACACCCATGCTGTCATGGTATAGGTCATCTTTCACGTATTAAAAGAGGGAAAAGAAATTTTAAAAGGGCTATGTAGTTAATTTTGTAAATCCTGTGTATTCCCTAAAGAATTTTTCAAAGTGCTGTATAGAAAAGATCAGAACTTTCTGATATCTTTTAGCAATATTTTTGTGTACGAGTAGGAAAGTGGAAATGCTTGAGTGCCTTGATAAGAGTAGAATTAATTCTGAAAACAATGTTCCTTATTTCTTTGTGTTGCTGCTGTATGCTATTGATCTAATCGAAGTGTTGTTTCTTATTGTACGGTGTTATAATGTGTGAGAGTAACTGCCTCTATCATGTCTGGCACTGTTCTTGCGATGCGGGATGCATTAGCTGTTGATGGATGGCTCACTCGCATGAAAACAGTGAATACCTTTGTTATATGCCCTTGCATTGCAAGACCTTCACACTGTGTTGCCACTAACAAGTCAGAGGTCTAAACTGCTGAGCTGCTCATTTATGACTTCTTAGCATTCTAGGTGGGTTGTTTTTCTTTTTCTTTACTTCTGCACAGTAAACAGAACACAATGTGCAGATAGTTTGTATCATGATTTACCATATTCACCTATTACTCTGTATTCATTGCTCAGCTAATAATTCATTATATTTTTTCATGAACTTTATAATAATGCTGTACAACCACTGGCAAAATTCAGTGGAAAGGTCTTGCCTATGCAGCTTCTTTCTTTTTCTTTCTTTTTTTTTTTTTCTCCCCAGAAGAACGTAATTGTTCATATAACTACTTTGGCTGAAAAGATAATCAAGGACATGCATTCAAAAGAAATGCTGCTATTCTCAGATAATACAGGGATTCAGCGTATATATTTTTAGAGTATTTAAAATTGACGCCATTCTTTTTCTTATTCTGTATGGTATTTTGAGCATTATGTACCTTTTTAATATCTTTACTAGAATCCATGATGTAAAGATACAAAGAATTGTCAGGAATGCTCTATTATGTTGGATTCCCATTAAGCAAAGTAGCTTTTTGATGGAGAATTCAATCCTGCCGATCTTACTCAGGTTTCATTCACTAAAAATCCATGCTGACATCAAGGGAATATGAAATTCGATCTGCAGTCATTTTTATAATTTGATTCAAACAGAACACGTATCTGTTAAGGGCTGAATTGTGTCATTCCAGTTGATGTCCTGCAGGCAGTGTGAAATAACCTTGACTTAGGAAGAGTACCTCAGTTACAGTACCAATATCAAGATTCTACTGTTTATATCGTCAAAACTAGTTTTCCCACATCTAAGAGAAGTACTTAGTTGAGGGTCATTGCTTGGGACTGTCACTCCCTCCAAATCTCAACTTGGCAACCAAGTTTGTCCTTTTATGGTAGTCACCACTATTCATAGAGTGAGAATTCAGAAATAACTTTCTGAAGGAAACTCAATACTTTTTCTTTAGATAGTCTTTAGTGATAGCATTACTGAACTTGTTTGCACATCTAAAGCAAAAATGGGCTGCCCACTGGACCGTGAAGGCCTGTGGGATACGTGCTTCAGGGAATCTAGTGCTCATTCCAAAGAAAGGAGACAGCTATCTGTCTTATTAACACCAAAATTGTAACACCAAAAATACTGCATAGCTCTTACAAGGCTTGAATAGCACCTACAGAACTTTAAAAAAAATGCTGCATAGAACTCAAAATGCTTGCTGAAGGAAGCAGGTATTTTAATCTCTGCCCTGTAATGGAGAATTAAAAAAACAACGAAGCTGAGTGATTTGGCTAAGGTCACTCAGCAGGTCAAAGAGATGTAATAAAGTGCAATAAGCAAAGCAGCAGGTGAGGGTAAGAAGTTGCATCACGAAATGAAACACAGGATGTATTCAGAGCTATGATATGTTTTGAGAACTGAACTCTGTCATCCACGGTGCAGATATGCTATCACCACTTGAAGCCTGCTGGGCTTTACCAGGCAACTGGATGAAGCAGCTAGCAACGTGTGTGCATGTAGTGAGCATACATCCTTATAAAAGAATTAAACTGAAGAAGCCTGTTATTATTACCTTTTCCCATTTGTGTTATAGCTGTATTTTTCTATATCTGCATCACCTGTTGACATGGTAAGTCTCTCATACTGTATGTCTTTGAAGAACAAGAAATACATCTCTAAGCACTGATAAGGGCTTGAGACTCCTGATAATACCCAGTAGCACTGAGCACAATAGTGCTGGGCCCCAAGAACCTACATGTTGTTAAACTTTACAGTGCTGACAATTCTAGAAATAACAGAAGTTCTATTTTAGACTATTTCAGTGATAATTTTAGCGATAATTTTAGCCTCAGGGACGGTTGATTTTTCTTTTTTTTTCCTACTTTGGAGTCTACTTTGGCTAGATTAATGGAAATAAGATACCTGGCTTTGTAATGCATAGTCAACCAGAAATATCCCTAAGAATATATTAAAAGATCTAGAAAACAGGTTTGTTTTTTAATATAAAATCATTTTTATACCAGGTTCTCCATCTGGACTTACTTGGATGACTCATTCTTCTTCACAGCTCTCACCAATAAAATACAGAATTCCAAAATAAGCTATGCAACTCTAATCTGTCTTGCCTCTATTTGTCTCATTTGTTTTGTAAATGTACTGTTGTCAGGGCTGGTAATACTATCTACCATTAAGATCACAAATACTTTCTATGAATGCAACTGTGTCCACCTCAAATTAAATTTTCCATGATGCGTATCGGTGCAATCCAAAATGCCAAAATGCCAAACAGTTCAGAAACATACAAGATTTTGGTCATTTACAAGATCATAAAAGTTACTCCTATCAGAAGATGTCTATGAAAGTATATTGCAAAGTAGGTGCTGCAGTATGCTCTAGTGCTGGTTTCTTATGCGTGAGAGTGTAAGGACTGCCCTCCTTTGTCAGCTCATGAATCTGTCCCAACCAGTATCTTTTTTCTGTCTGATCCAGAAATGGATGCTTAGGGTGCCTGGTGGAGGAGTCAGAAGAAATATGTAGAACAAGTAGAAGGTCTGTCTGTGTTGAATTAAACACCACCAGAAAGATCTGATCTCAGACTTGTCTTCCCAGTGCCTGTGTTTTTAACTCCTCTGTCTTTCCTAATGTACACGTAGACAACTGTTGTAATGTATAAGGGTTGTATGCCCAAAGAGGCTCTTATCCATAGAATCACTGGCTGACATTCCCAGGTACTGGGGTCTGTGCAGTGATTTGGGTTACAAGAAGAGTGGAAGGAGTTTCATGACCAAACAGCTCTTTGACTAAAACAGTGGAATGGATTATATTTTTCTTCAGCATCTCTACCAGCAGTTTTGTGGGATGGTAGGCAAATTGCTTAAAGTAGAAGCTCGCTAATCCTGTATTTCTTGAGGTCTTACGGAAAATCCTGGGATCTAATTTTCATCAGAATTGCAAGGAGCGTCATCAGGACTTTTGCCTGACTATGCAAAGTGCTGTTAAGGTTAGGTACTCAAAAAATCAAGCCTTATGTTTCCCAGGTGATGTAACAGTGATGAATGGTTTAGTTTAACTCAGTAAGGTAATAATAAAAATCAGTCACACTGATGAGGTATTCACATACTATAGCCACAAGTGGCACAGAACGCCAACTGCAAAATTCATAATTTTGTGAAGAAAAATTAAGGATTGAATAGAGTTAAGCAAATTAATAAAGGAACACGTTGAATAATGAGGATAAAAGTAATACTGAATATGCATGAAATCAGGCAGAAAAAAAGTGTAACTCAACCATTGTAAAGACTACATCAAATATATACATGAAAGGACCTGAATTAGGGTTTCGCTGGCCCATAATTTGTATTCCACTAATTTCAGGGTGCCTGGCCTACTTTAAGCATTTCTTTTGCAGGCCTGACGTTTATACCTACCTAATACTTTCCATCATAGAAAAATCTCTCCAAGTTTATGGAAGGGTTTCCACAATTTGCAAATCGAAGGTTCCTGCAACGTGTAATAGGAACTTGGATTTGGCAGGGGGAATTCTCCCAAGGGTCCCAGAAATGATTTTTTGAATCTTTCTTGAAAATCTCTGTGTTTTGGAGAATATCATGAGACATCCAAAAAACTGCCTTTTGCCAGCTCACTAAACTTGCTGGAAGCCATAAAAAAAGCATCTGTATTCCCCTACCTCACTGATCAGAACTTTTTTCTTTTATGTGAAGTTAACTTAGTGTGGCATTTGGGGAAATATTGAGCACATTCATCACCTAGCTTCAAATATCTAATTTTTGCCAGTACAGGTACCTAGGGTACCTGTACAGTAGAGTGGTCTTTGCCTACAGAAAACAATTCAGAGTACCTAAGTCAGGTGCTCTAAAACACTGTTTGGAGGTACCTTCTCTCCATTGGCTTGTGGAAGAGTCTAACTAATGCATTTAAAAAAAATACCTTCCTCTTTAACCTAAATCTTCAAATTATCTCTGGATCCATTGATTTTAATAAGAACTGATTTTAATCAGTCTCTCATAGACATGATTACGTTAATATTATCAGTAAGTGAAACACAACTCCAACCCGGGTTGGAGTTTCCATTCTCATCCATACCAGCACTCAGAATTTATTTGCTCAGGATTGATAAAATTACTCTGCTGTACTATGTGCATAAAGAGTGTTGGCATTCATAAAATTCACTGCCACAAACCTCCTTTTTTATTACATTGATAAAAGCATGCTCATACTACTGCGCATGGACCGTGAGCCTTCATCTCAAATACATGATTGCAGGTGGAGAAAAGACACTGAAGGCAGCACTTCATAAATGTGTACATTATAAAAAGCAAGAAGTTCAATGAGATAGCTGAGTTCCAGTGATAGTACTGAAGTCCCATACTTTACCAATAAAAGTTCAAAAAGTTTAAAAAAAAAATCAAAACTAGAAATGCGAGTATTTAGTTTGTTTTCCTCATCATTGCTCTCTTGTGCACATTCATTATTTTAGAGACGCTAAGCAGATGTTCACACGCTCTTCCATTCTATTTGTGTTTCTTGCAGCGCATGGGAACGTGTCAGAATTGTGTAGCAAATTATGGTTTTGGTTTTTTTGTAACTGCTTTATCTCATAGCTTGCAGAATTTGGAAGGTAGGGTCTTCCAAGAGCTTTCTGTCATCCAGACTAACCCTGTGTTACAGAAATGCCGTGCGAATCTACATAAGTCATTTAAGCTAAAATATTAATGTGACAACTAATTTTGTGTTCTGCATTGAGTATGTCTGCCCAACTCTGTCTTCATTTTCAGATTTTTGGAGCCCTGGAGGAAGTACTGTGCCTTTTGAATGGTGTTGAGGGAATTGAGAGTGTTCAGCATTATTTGCAATAGATCAGTAGGATCTGAAGCACTAAGCCTCAGACTGGGGCTCTTCCCAGCCCTGAGTTCTGGATCGGCCATTACCACCTTCTCTAGGACATGTCAGCACTTAGACTTACAGTGATCTTCCAGTCTATCAGGTGAGCTGTGGTATTTTTCTATATATTTTTAGTTTATGTCAAATATGAGATAATACAGCTTACCTCAGTCTGCAAAAAATGGGATTATCTTAAACTAGTTCACCTCATTTTTGCCATTGGAAGAGGGTTCATACACAAGATACCTATGATGCCTGTTACTTTGAGACAGGATAGTTTGATAATGTATCGAAGTTCTTTCTGTGGTAAAGAAATGCAATATTTAATCATCTTTCTCACAGAAGTAACATAAAAATAAGGAAAATATATTTGTGCAGAATGTTGAACATAGAAACAATTTTTTAAAAGCCAAATATTTAGAGAAATCATCTCCCCTTGGGATGAGGTAACTCATTGAGGTGGTCATGTTAAAATGAAATTTTGCAGATTCTGAGGTTTTTTTGCTCTGTTCATCTAAAAAAACATTTTGCACTTGTTCTTCTAGAAAAGTCTTGATATCTTCATGAGCTGTTGTGAACATACACTTATTAATGTTTATAAGGTTCAGTTACTGCAGCATGGTTGCTACAAACTATGGAGAATTAAAACCTGTGAGAAAGTAAATAAATCTACACCAGCAGACATTTGGCTGGAAAACAGTAAAAAAAAAAAAAAAAAGAGGCATACTACTAGTGTTTGAGACATACAAATAATTAATTCAACATCTCATATCCAGAATTAATTAGGTTTTGTGGAGAGCAGGGCAGCAAGGGATCTTGTAATTAAAGGCTATGTCCTCTTATATAAGAACATCATCTAATTATATTGGAAAGTATAAATCTAACATTTCCTAAATATCCCAAATTATATACTTATGTGGAAGTTGTATTTTTCTGTTATAAGCTTATTTATAGCCATATGTCATATAAAAATACAGTTCCTGCATTTAATTATTAGAAGTGAGCTTGTTTCTTCAGCAAACAGCATGTGAAACAAAAGACCGTTTTCAGTCTTTGTTGATGATAGCTAGCAAAATCCAGAAGGTTTCAGGTAACTAGCAGAAGTAGTATCAATAGCTAATGTGGAGTTACTCTGCAGCTGCTCTGGCAGAATACATACAGTGGCAGCAGAAATACTCACCTCAGTCCTGTACGCACTCTGACTTCCCATACCTCTGCTGCAACCACAGACCTTCCCTTGCTCCTTCTGAGTGTACACCAGAAAACAGACCTGAGGCTGAGTCTCCTGCACTGCAGAACAGCATGAAGTCCTTTTACAGGACTCCATTCCTTGTCATTCACATGTTCTGAAAGTTATGACACCTTTTTGACCATGCCATTTTTGGATTAGCTGCCTCCAAATTGAGATAAAAAATTGAACTATGCCTTGCTTTAGAATTAGATTTTTCTCCAGGAAGAAAGATCTAAAAGAATGCAGCCAAAAGCTATTCAAACCTAACGCATCTTTAGGCTTGAGGAAAAAAAAATCAGTGTATTTTTGCAAGATTCTTCCTCCTAGCTAGAGCTGGAAACGAACCCTAGGTAGTGTGTCACACTCCAGTTCTAAGTAGGCTGTGAGTTAGATAAAGAAATAGATGAAAATATGCAGGTTTCTTAAGAGTTTACTTAGATTATAGGTAAGCGGGTTAACCCTTTGTAAATAGTAACCTAGGGCTCTTAGAAATGTTTTTCACGTTACAGCAATGTGGAATAAGAAGACAGATGCCTCTATTATTATTTGTGCTTTGCACATTGCAAATGGAAGGAGGAGAGGGAAGCTGTTTGCTCTGTATCACACATTCATCAGAACCAAAATACCTTTACTTATAGCCCAGTCTCCTAACCGTTGGACTACATTTCCTAAAATGCCTTCAAAGTGAGACTTGGAAGTCGGTGATCATTTTCATTCTTTGCCTAAAGAAAATGACTTAGTGTTCTTGGAAACTCAGAGTCATGAGTGATTTCTTCTGCCTTGATAGCTTCAGGTTTTAATAAGTGAAAAAGTGTTTCAAGGGGGTGGAAGACCCTACTTACATTTCTAGAAGATGATTAGAAATCTGTGAAGGAAGAAAGGGAAGTTTGATTTTCTTTCTTCCCCCATCCTGAGCAAGCCAGAACTTCAGAGTAAAATACCACAGTTCATTTGTTTCCATGACTTCCTTTGCATTTTCTGACTTTCTTGTTTTTCAGCTGTGTGTATGTATACATATATATATATAGGTGCATATATACTTAATTCAAGTCCAAAGGGCAATTTAGCTCCTTTTTAGGTGTATGACAAAAAAACAAGTGGGATGAAATCCTCCCTACTGTTTAGAAAATGGGACTAGATGCCTAGTGTAGGCTATGTCTTTTCAATAATTGATGTGAGGTGACATTAATTCCAACCATAATAATTAAACTTCTAAGGAACAGAATTTTAAATTTCGGTTGTGGGAGATACTTACATTAAAAGCTACAGATTGTATCATATCATTAAATTGTGTGGAGCTGGGGGAACACAAGGCTTGACACATATGCTTGTCTTTGGAGTTTGAGGTAAGCCTGTTCTGTGCCCAGTGCTCTGCTGTGGAGCAAGAGGTTGAAAGTGGGCATAGATAAGCACAGCCCAATGCACAAGAGCTTTGCTGTGATAGAACAGGACGTTCAAGGCCTTCGCTTTGAGCTCCCCATGAGCAGCATTTACCTCATGGAAGTGGATTTTCTGTACTTCTATAACCTTTGCTGGGTTTTTCCTCTGGTGGTTTCGTTGTTGAATTTCTTGTTTATTAAAGAAATGGGATCTGCTTAGGAGAAGGCAATTCTGTTGATAACCCTCAACAGATCAGAAACGTCTATCTGTATTTGAGCACTGAAGACAAATTTTTGCTTTTAGAAGTGCTGAAAGCCTGCAGCTTTCACTAGCCTTCACTTCAGGTTCTCAAAAATCAGGAGTTGTCACTGGCACACAAGATTTAAATATCCTCACCCAAAACACCTCATTTGAACTTCTCGTCTTGCATCTTTATACAGATACTGAGGGAATTAATATATTACAGATTCTGAGACAGCCAGCTGGTATTAATGAAAGCCAGAGAAGTCCTGAGATGCATATATTACACTAGTATTTCACTAATAGCTTAAATTGCAGCTGAAGTTAGGCTACTTTATTTTTCTAAAAGCATCCCTAATGACTGGGATATGCTGTACTCAAGCAATATAGTGATGATCTACGAAAACAGGTAAGCAAATAAGAAGATAAATTGTATTATAGCTATCTGCATTTTTCTAAAGGTAGGTATAATTTAATGTTGGAGAATATTCAGCCTGAAGCTAATAGGTATTAAGATGCTGTGGACCATGCTAATAATAAATACATTAAGCTGTTATTCAATCATAGATCTTACTGATGAGTTCTGTAGCTGCATCTCTAACCACTCTGCAGCATGTAGGTTTGGGTGACTAAGCATTCCTTATAACACTGATCCATAGATGATAAATGATTAGTTAGGGCTGAATTTAGCCTTTAGGCTGTGTCCTGAACTCTCTTTTACCTCAGAGTCCAATACTATTTTTAGCTTTTATTGACCTGACCAGCTGACTCAACTCAGCATTAGATGCTGGTCAAATGCACTTCTCCCCCTCTATGTCTAAACTGACCAACAAAAGAAGTTGTGTTCTTCAGACATTAAATGGATTTTTATGGATTTTTATTATTGAGGTCCACAGTGCAGATCATCGAAAGTTACATAATAATGCGAAAGGACATGTAATTGAAAGACTGTCAGAACATAAAAGTGTATCAAGCTTCCCAGAGCATTCGAATTGCCACTCTTGGAATCGGATGACATTGAAAGAGCAATTCAGTGTTTAACGCATGCACCTCTGGTGGCTGTGCTCTTCCACAGCACTAGCTGTTGAAGTATCAATCATAAAGTCGATAGCACAGAATTTAATACCGGAGTTTTCCATTAAAGAAGCTAGCTGGTGCAGTTCACGGTAACTTTCTTTCTAGCTCAGCTTACCTGCTGAGGACACAGTACTTTGTCCTTGAGTAGGCAGGATTGCTTTCATCTTATTCTTCCCACTGGAGCAGGGAGGAAGTAGAGTGTTAGTACATATAGAGTGATGAACCACAAGTGACTAGCTGCAACACAGGCACATATTATTATCGGATTTTTTTTTTAAATGTCAAGCAGTAATACATGAGAAGTAAAAGTAAGTCTATAACCATCCTGAAATTCTCCTAGATGTGCAGTTACACCATAAAAGATGTCTGTATTTACTAAAAATAATAAAGCTGTAGCATTACACTAATCAAATTCAAATCAGTTCAACTGCATAATTTTCAGTGAGGAGGTGCTTATGAAACACAAAATGAACTCCAGAATGGAAGGGTCATTGCTTCCTAATCAAACGCAGTCAGCTTTAAACACCAGTCAGTCAGGTGATAAGTTTGTCATTTCTCAGCTGCGCTCTTGGAGGGAAGTTGCCGACAAGGTTTGACAGCCTTTAAACTTCACAGAGCACATTTTGCCTGCTTCTGAACATCATGTTGATCTACAAAACCTCCTGGGAGTCTGGGACAAGAGGCAGAGTAATAGCAGTTCTATTAAAATGTATTTGCAGCAATGAATGTCAAGCAGAGTTTATGGTGTGAAAAAATGTGCAGTTCCTGAAAAGAAATTTTCACCACCCCTCATGTTCTTTCTTGTCTAATTGTGTCCACCTACTTTGGGGGACTGAGGAGTGTCAATGATTAATTGCCTAGGTGTCAGAAAAATAAAGGCTTGTAATGCATCATTAAAAGCCAGAGATCAGGGTGTCTGAATTAAAATTGGAAGCTCTCAATGAATATATTACTGATACATACAATTAACAGCACAAGCCAGAAATTATTTACTTTCCTAATTTAGAACAGTGGCAGCTCTCCAATGAAAACATATTTACAGTGGTTTTACATAGCTTTCTACAAGCTTAGTACAAAAGGGAGAGACAAAAATTAATATGCACTAAGGTGGTAACAGAGAAACCTGTCTTTGAATTGTTCTTTCCTCTTAATCAGCGTAAGCCCTACTAAATAGGGGAAAGAATTATGAGTAGGTGGAGACCATCTAGGTTACTGAGGGTAAATCACTCTCAGGGGAATATGCAATTTGAGCAACAGTCTGTCATTTAGTGACTTGGAATGAATGGGTCTTCTCTGTTTTAACCCTCCTTGATTAGCAATTGCAAGGCAGCCAGCCTGAAGTCTCTCAAACATCTTTCCCTAAGTGAAAGTCTGATTTACCCTCCTTTGACAATTATACCATTGTCCTGGAAGAATTCTCTAATGCTAATGCATTTTATTTCACATCCTCAAGTGTGGGACCTTATACGTATTTTACTAATTTTTGGCTGAAGTCCCATTAAGCTTCTGAGGTTCTTAAATTGCTTCTTGGAGTTTCTTTGTCTTGTAACTTAGGTTATAAAAGTAGCACCATAGACATAAATTGAACAGCCATTAAGCAGTATGGCTGTTTGTTTTGGATTGATAGAGGACATAAAGCTTCATACCCTGTGGTGGAAAACAATTAGATCTGATGATGAACATGCTATTAAATATACCATTACCAGACTTCTATCAATTTAACTTTAGAAAATAACAACCAGCTGTAGCCAAGGCATACACAAGTGATAGAAAGTCATATTTTAATTGTCATGTCATAGCCTGTTATAAATATTGTCATTTGTAATGTTTTATGCTAATGACAGTGACTAATAGTAGTCATTACCTCTATTCATTCTCATAAAAAATTTCCTCAAGAGAGGACGATCAAAACTAGAATGCTGTTTAAAATTAAACTGTTTTTTCTAAAATAGAGAACATTAAAAAAATCTGAATACCAAGAGGTTGGCTAGCTAATTTATTTTGTTTTGAGGGTGTTTGACAACTACAGCTGTTGTTAATTGGGCCATGACTTGAATGGATATTCCTTTTAGAAACATTTTTGGCATACTAACATGTATATACATATCATGTCTTCATATGGTCTCTGCAGAGTGGGATAAAAGCAGAACCTCACAGCATGATTCCTGTGGCCAGAAAAAAGTCTGATGCTGCCCCTGTAGAGCCTTAATATTGAGAACATTGAATTTCCTCATCCATTTCTTATTTCAGTTATGAATTCTGCTTACTTGACAGGTACAGAGTACTTCATTATGTGCACGAACAGAAATGCTTAAATGGATGAAGCAGCTATTTACGTCTGATAGGATCTAAGTGGGACATTAAATTAATGCCAAACAAGTGAGTGCTCATTTTAGTTTCATTATAAATGGCTGCAGCACAGCAGTAATGTGTTGACTCTCATGTGCTGACAAGTTCTATATTTCTTACAAACTTCCCTTAGAGCTCGATGTGGAAAGACAAATTCATCCTTTGCATGATGAAATTAGCAGCAGATGCATTAATAATTGAATAAGGATCTCTGGAGACACACCACTGCTCAGCAGGAGAGTTGGTGATGGACTGGCTTTAACTAGAGGCTTCTGTCATATATATATATATATATGCACTTACTTACATAGGCTCTGCATTAAGAGCCACTGCCTGTATGTAGCCATTGGTATCAAATCCACTTCCTGCTTTTAGAAGACTTTGCTTAGTTACATTTGGCAGGTCCACAAGCAGACGGCTGACCATTAATCTGGGCAGTGTGGCCTTGCTCATCCCTCCTTCCCCTGTGACTCTCTCAAACTTAGAGCCAAATCCAATGCAGTTCCTTCTGAATTTGTACAGACGGTAAGTGGATTATAACTGGCTGAAAGAGTTTCACGGAATGCAGGACTCTTGCCATCATAGACCTCCGCATCTGGAGTTCCTATAGAGCTGAAACATTTTCCTGAAGTGCAAAACCGAACTTCCCTCAGAAAAGCATTAAGATACTATACTGCCATCTTCGTTTCTATCCCTGTAAGCAAGCTAGATGTCCTTTGAACAACACGCACTGCAAATTCCCAGGTTTGGTAAAGGAAGGAGCCTGTGTCTTTTGGACAGTAGCAAAGAAGACAAGAGGATTGTCAGAAAAAATCTCTGCTTTTTAAAGATACCACCAAGGCCACGATGCAATTCTTAATAATTAAATCATGATCATTCCTCAAACCAAGTAATATTAAGCTCAGAAGACGTTGGCAAAACAGTGTGATATCTCATAGACAGCAATACTACTTGGGTAAATTCTTGTAGGTTTAAAATCAGCACCTCATTGCACTAGTGTCAATAAAGTGATTGCAATTTTAATAATATGAGAATTTGTTCCAGGTAAAAGAAGAGTAGCAAAATTTAGTACATTATTACTAGATTAACTCCACACAGTTGTTAGCTATACTAACTGTCCATGCAGACTTTAGTCACTGATTTATGGTTGCACAGGTTGAACTGACCTCTGTATTTTGCTTTCCCCCACTTCTAAGTTATTTTATAAATCTCAGGATCTGGAAGACAGAAAAATCTAACTTCAAAATATCTTCTGGACTTCCATCAGCTAAAGGAAAGCTAATTCTAATCTTAGTTTTTTAAATACATTGCAATATTTTGAATAAGCTATAATATGATTTAATAAAGTGGTACTGTCTTTAAAACAATACTCATTAATACAAATATGAGGTTCAATTCCTTGCAACTCCTTTTATTCATTAACAGTGGATATGTTACTTATTCAATAAGAGTTTGGGATCAATCTTGTCCTAATTGAAATACTGGATTTGAGATCTTTTTAATGTAAGATACATTTAAACAGTTTCTATTCACTTGAAATAGGAGATAAGTCCCAGAGATTCATAGTTGTATGATGAAATAATGTCTCAATCTATTACACATCCTGAAATATCCTGCAAGTGACTCAGATGAGGAAAGAACAGTACATTTTTTCCTTTATGATATTGGACCATGATGAAGATGTTAGAGATCAGAGACTATCAGATTGAAGGAGTAAAATAAACATGCTAAAAGAATACCCTGGTTTCAGCATCACATCTTCTTTTGAGGTGTTTGAAACAAAGATGTGGAAATTAATTTTGATTTACATATACATTTTTAGTGGACAGAGGTAACATTTCAGACATGTATAATACATTAATTGCTGTTTTAAAAAAGTAATGTGCTGTCATCTGAGTTTTTAAGTAAAAGACTAAATACTTAAACAAGGTCATGTACTGCTGGATGAGAAGAATATACATGAATGACGTAGACCAAAGCGGAATAAAGAAGTTGTATTGATAGAGACAGGGGGAGAATGGTCACGAGTCATTAACTATGGCTTTATGCAGTGGGTTTAATTCTATTACCTGCTTCCCATTCGTTCTGTTATTCCCATGGAATAGGATTCTAAATCTGCTCCAGGTTAGTCATGAGTATTATGCAATCCAATAACTTTTGTAGAAGAGCCTTGACTGTATATTCTGAATATCTGAAGTAATCACCAAATTTCACAACTCTTGGCAGCTATCACACCTGTAGAAGCAAAGAGATATTTCTAAAGCCTTCTAGTGGGTAAATAAGCTGATGGCTTTTATCCAGGTTTTGCAGGTCACTGGACATTCAAAACAAGAAGGTGAAAGAAAAGAACCCCTTCTTTTTTGCTGTCATGGTAATTTTGCACTTAGCATATGAGGATTTGCTAATATAAAAGCTATTGAGGAAGATAGCGAATGATTTTCTGCTAGCACTGCCTTGAAAACTAGCAGTAAATGTTGCATTTCAAATTATCGCTTTGCTTGAAATGTGACTTCATTTTTTTTAAAAAGTGCATCTTGAAGACCAGATTTTTGTCCCTTAGTGACTTTCGATCAGAGGTAATCCACTTAAAAGTAAAAAGATAACTTTCTAATTGCCAGTCTTCAGCCTGAAGATCAAGTGGCTAATTTTTGGTTTATTCCTCATCACTAATATTGATGTTTCTGCAGGCCAGAAATTTTTTTCCTTTTGTACATTCACAACCTTCTCATCTTCATACTTTTCCTCAGTTGCTTCTTCTTATTATTAAGTCTCTTCTGCACTGTTGCCCATGTACTGTTTAAATGCACCATTGGAATAAGATGGCAAATCTGTTGGTACTCCATTCGTGTGCTTGTACTTTTGTACAAATTTCCCAGAAGAATAAAACAAGCCTTGGACTCGATATGTGAAATGAGAGGGAAAAAACAACCACCCTTCTTTATATTTTTTTCTGAACTTGAACACGGCTGTGGAGAAACTGGTACATGCTGCACCCTTCATAAGCTCTCTGCTGTGCACAAGCTCTAGGAATGGCCAGGACAGCTGAAGCGTAGCAAAATTCTGCAACAGCAAATTGTTGCTGCTAGAAACTGAACAGAATATCAGTTCTTTCCTTGGGAGCTCTTGGGTTGACAGACTATGTGTGGACAGTGTACGTCGAAAGTCCTAGCCCACTGTATTCAAGCAGAACAAACGCGTATAGATAGAGTCACTGTGCCTATCCAAGTTATCCTCTGAGGGATGTGATAGCTGTGATGAGCTGGCAAGGCTAAAGTTCAACACAGTTGCAACAGAATGTATTTAATTTCTTTTTAATCCACCCTGAGAGTAAGGGCAACTGTTTCCATGTATTATCTGTAAACCTTCTTTGAATTTAACAATGTCAGTTATATTGAGTGATTCAAGCTTTTGCATAAAATGGTACCCCTTCATTCATCCCAGCAAGTAATACCATAATTCTACTTTTTCTTCTGCTGCTGTTTGGGAAAGTAGGACCTATTTTTCCAATGTCTCGTATGAGAAGTGCAGCCTCTTCTGATCACAGAAAAAGGTAGGTATTTTTACTAGCTTTTCCCTTCTACTTTGCAGTCTACTGAAAGGAACTTTCTTCTCCCATCATGGTCTTCATCAGTTCTCTAACATTTCTTAATCCAATTAGTGTTGCAATCTTTCTTGCTTCCTTTCTGTCTTTCTGATAATGCATGGCTAATGCATGAGATAACTGCTGACTTTGGAATTAAAATGTCTGTTTTGAACTTCACTACGCAGAACTGTCTAAAATCGGGCACTAATTTAAAGCATGCAGTTCCAAAGTCTTCAATATTGAACAGTGGAGTAGCCATTAAAGACGTAGGCTTTTTCTTCAGTGTTTATTCAGAAGCTGACTTTCCCACTGCTGGAGCAGTAAATCTAATTTTGTCTTTCAGATACTCTTCTGAAATGCCTATCTCCCACACAGTGTAAGAGTGCTTCAGCTGCAGTTTCCTGTGCTTTCTGTTACCCTACCTTTGCTAAACTCAGCTCCTGTGGAGCTGATAGGAGATGTGAACATAGATGTATTAAAGCAATTTTGGTGAAGGTAGGCTTTTGCAACTTAAAAATGGCAGTCTTTGTGGGGAATAGGATAAATGTTATGGTATGAATAGATAGTGGTTACAATCCTAATTCAAGCTGGAGGTCCATTCCACATACTTTCATCCTCTTGTAAAGTAATATTCGACACACATCTCCATGGATGTATTTGTGTGCTCTGAATGTACTTCTATACTTGTTATTTTAAGAAATAAAACTTTTTTGAACACAGATGATGTACTAAAGGGCAAGATAAGAGAATTCAGTTAGGAAAGCAATTCCTGAGTACAAGCAACTAGATTCTCTTAGTTATTTCCTAGCTAAAGGCACTAAGAAAGTGAAGAGAACTGTTAGAAGGGCAGGAATCTCAAGATGGAAGCAGAAGTTGGAAACACAAAGCAAGAGGAGATGGGAGACTTTTTTTTCTCTTAAAAATTAAAAGCTGTGGATCTCAGATGTTGCCTTGCACAGCCAACTAAAACTCAGGCAAGTGGCAAGGGATATAGTGTGGATCTTAACAGTGTCTGCATAGAAACTACCCATAAAGGTTCCAGGCGTACCAGTTGCTGCAAAATCAGATGACAATGCAGACTTGAAAGGATGACTTGGAGCAGCTCCTGAAAACTCCTATGCGCAGACATGAACAAAAGGGCAGGAAGTTTCCTTGCCATGGTCAACAGATTTTGCACTCTCTGTAGCTTCCTCATGCCTACATGAAGTTAAAGCCTTCAAAGTGAACGTATCTTTTGGTTGGTTGTTTCTTTTTAAGCAATGGCCAAGTAGGGGCTGGTAATGTATGCATCATTTTCCAGAATATTAAAACAGGCAACAAATTATTAGCATTTATGTAAATAAGAGGCAATGCAGATCGTAATTATACTTTTATAAGGGTTAAAAACTAAAACCATCAGCATGAACCACCCCATCTCTCAGGAAATGGAGCAGAGGTTAAATACCGAGTGTGCTGTGAGTGCGCTATAGCTTCGCGTTCCACTTAAAGCACAGTGGATTTGGCAAAATAAGCATTGCACTGATAAACAGAGGACCTCTTCCAAATGAAGTTATGTACCCAGAAAGAGATGACCTGTTGGATAACCAGCGCCCAAGCCTGAGCTAGGTGAAAACTAGAAATGTCGGACATCTGTAACAAACAGTGGCCCAGTAGTGATGGGTTCCACAGGAGGAGTAACTGTGCCAACAGAGAAAGTTCCTCCCCAGTCTCAGGAATTTGATGGTTCATTTTTACCTTAGGATTTACATTCCATATTTTATTTAAATAAAATGTCCCATAACTTCAGAATTTTTCTCTATATTAGTTGTACAGAGGAGAGTTCAAGACCAGTCTTCCTCTAGAAGATTAAAGTGAAGTTTAGTGTATTCATTCTTTTTTAGAGGATAGGGAGATGTGCTTTCACCAGAATTGTGATTGTTCCCATTGCCCATAAACACATATTTATGATGCGTATTAGAAGAGTTTTAGATCAGTGCTTACTAATAACTTGGCTTAATGACTTGTTTAAGTTCATTTTGTATTCTCTTTTCCAATGTTTTTCTCTGAACTTTTCTAGTTTTGCTTGTTCTAAATTAAATGAATAGTAAAATTTTCATCAATAGAGAGCACTGACATTTTAGTCACAGAATTTTTCAAGTATTTTAGATGTAGATTCGAGCACATTCTGGGCCTATAAAGTAGTCTAATATTGTAATTGCACTTCACATTCAACTATCTGCTGTTTCTTGGACACATCTGTTATGCATTGAGCAGCTGTTTCTATTGGGGTGGACACAATGACTTCTATATATTTTCCATTAATCCAATGAATTTAAAATCAAGGAATATATATTAGTATCCACATTTCTGAAGTATACCATTTGCATTTTGTCAAAATGCATGTTGGCATACCAGTGTATTTCTCAGTTGCCTACTTTAACATCATCTCTGAAATTTCATAGCTGTCTTTTCAGATCTATCCTACTTATATTTTTATGTACTTCCTTTTTTTTGACATTTCAGTTTCATCCATACTCTTATATTTTAAGTATATTCAGCGTCAATCATTATGTGAATACCAAGGTGGCACAATATTGGTCTTCTAATGTGGCTTTCCAATCATTCCTATTGCTTGTTATCAGAGTCTCATCCAGCTTCTTGTCTTCTCACAGTTGACTGTTGTCCAGAGAGATTTTTAACATGTGACAATAATGACATAGGACAGAGAGCAAGATTTTTTTGTAATTACTGGTTATTTATTTGGTAGGTGAGTGTAAAGCATTTTCACTACTTAGGTACTGTAAGTTTTGTCTATGAAGTCAGAAAGAAATATATCTCTGCACAGCACCACAGAACAGGGTACAAGAACTGTGAGACTTTTGCACCCTCTTCTAATGCATCATATAATGACACCACTAGAAAAAGGATCCTGAATTAGATGGAAAAGTGTTATCTATGTCTACTGTTATTTCTACTCTCTCTGTACCGCAGAAATATATTCTGTAGTATTGTAACATTTTTAGCATTCTCATAAATATATTTTGAGTAAAAACCAGTTATTTTGTATTTGTGAACTGTAGACAACCATTCAGCTCGTCTCAGTATCTGTGGATTCAGCTGGCAGAATGAGCAAAGTGTGACAATACTGTGGCAAATAATTCACTTAAAGAATGTAATGTATATGCTCCAGAGATACACATACATCAATAGAGTACTGCATATGCCTGTCCTATCAACAAAAGGGCAGATATTTCCATCACATGGAAGCTGACTGGCACAACTAGTTCTCTGTGAGAATCTGGAAAAGAGAAAACAAAACTGATTTTGTCAAAGACAGAAGGAGAGTAAAAGGCAACAGAAGAGTAAACAATGATACATTTAGGCATATACTTAAAAAGATTTGAATGTTCCGGATCCAAGCAAGAGATGGTTAAGAGTGATAAATGTAATAAACCTGAAAAATAAATATGAGAACTCATTCAAGCTTTTTACTAAAACCACAAAAGGTTGACTTACTGTAAGCTATAAAAGATGTCATTTAATCATCAGCCTTTATGAATAATGGCCAGTTGTGGTTTCTGAGATGCTCCTTCCTCTCCCAGTACTCCCATTAACTGTGTACAGCTCCAAGAACTGATAACTGTAAGGAACTCCCAGAGTCAGTCTAACGAAGAAATTAAAAAAAAAAAAAAAAGTCATATCTTACTACAGCAATAAGAAATCCTGTTCACCTAAGTGGGTTCAATCATAGGTGTATAGGTTTGTAAGATTTATCTCTCAAATTGTACTGTGCTAAATATAAGAGTACAGAAGATGGTTTAATAAATGGACTACATCAAGTCAGTTCAATGGTGTTCTGTGGAGTGTAGCCTGTGTACCAATAAAAATCTCCATGATTTTTATTAATTCCATTAAGGTAGCCCCCCACCTCCAAATATTTGAAGAGATCAAGCAGACTGGCTTCAGGATGAGTCCTTCATACATACCACCATTTCCTGAAATGTAAACAATTGGCATCTGCTGAGCCATAATCCCTAAATCAGAAACACAAATGTTTGGATTAACAAAAAATGGAAAGCCTCATTCTTTGTTGTTGACCTCCCAATACACGTTTTTCCACTTTCAGTTTTATGTGCATGGTTAGCGTTCTTTATCCAGGACTGGAAATGCAGCGGCCTTTTGCCATAGTGACCACAAAGGACAGTGGTGATCAAAATCAAACTGATCTAAACTTTCACTGAAGCTCACTGACTTCAGGGGATTTTAAACCAAGCCTTCAATTCAATGTACACCTATGATGCAGTATGAAACAACTGAGATTTCATATTCTTAAGATTCAGAAAAATGAAAGGATATTTATTTTACCCTTTTAAGATACTAGATGGATCTGGTACTGGGAAAAGTTGAGGCAATACAAAACGTAAGTTTATATGTGCTGTCATTGAACTCTATTTGATTTTTCTATACATAAATTTTTAACATTCCAATGAACCAGAGACAAACTGTTTAATAACTGTTAAGTGTTTTAGCACAGACCTGAAACTGCTCTCTGTCATACTTGCAGTGCATATATATGGTTGTGGAATACAGATATATAGAATAATCCATTGTACAAATTAAAGCTTTAACAGTGAGCGTACCGCTTAAACTATAATGCTGAGGGAATGAAATTTGAAATTCATTTCCAAAGTAGGGGTTTTTTTGGACAAGATTTTTTTCTTGAAGAGTTTAAATACAGAGCTAGTAGAGAGCACTGAGAAGGTGGAGAAGGGTGAGGAAAGTACTGTCTGGGTTGCAAGTGTTGGTGCTCAGGACCTGGGGCACAAGGAGTGATCTTGGAAGTCCTGCTCATTCTGGTTTGTGCTGTGGTTTTTAGGCTGTATGGATCACAGTAGGACAATCCACAATCAAGCACTTGCTGGGGATTCAGGGCTTCCAGTCTTCCTCTTCCCAAGCCACACTCCAGCTACTTCTCCCAGCCTCGTGCTGGAGACTCTAAAAGTTGTTCGAGCTCCTCCAGCTCCATAGCAGGAGGACAAGGAACCAAATGCTCCCTACCTGGTTGATGGTATTTTCTGCAGCCTCTACTCCTAAAAGTAATGGATTGGTAACTGCAAATCGGAGCTGTCAGTGATGTCTCTGAACCAGCAGCACTTTGGAACCTGAGGTGGTCACAGGGCATTGCCTTAGCAAAATGGCAGGCGAACAGTTGCGTTTCCACTGGATTCTGCATAGTTTTACACACGATCATCACTGATACTCACTGTCCACTCCATTTTTTCTGATTCCATGGATCTGTTTGGCTGGGAAGTAACTCTAAATAAGTTTCAGGGAGGACTGAGATTGTCTACATACAAAAGACAAATGCTTTGAAACTGCTGCTAAAAGATAAAAATTAAAATCAGTAAAATACCCCTAGGTGCAGATTTAATTGTTTTAGTAAGTCCTTTTCATGCTCTATTTTCATGTTCTATTAATTTCTGGACACATTAGATTTCATAATATTCTGTAAGAAGAGTTATTCTTAGGTTATGTATTAAATTTTACATCTCTCCATTAGAATTTGTAAATGACTTCAAAATTATCAAAATAATTACTTTTTGTCTATGCAAGTACGCAGGGTTTGTTTTCATTTCTACCTTGTCATAAGAAATCCAAAATTCTAGCCAGTGTAAAAAACAAGTGCTGAACCCTAGTATCAATATTCACCTATTCCCCCTTTCAAAATCGAGTGTAGTTTTACCAGACATCAATTTAACCCCAGTGTAAAGGCAAGTAGCTCTTGACATGTTAAATAATAAGCTCTGTAAATTTCAGCTGCTGGAGAGCTGTTCTGTGCCTCCAACAGGAGAAAAAGCTATTTCCAGTGATTATGACTTTTAATGTTCGTAATTTAAAATAAGCTATACACTGATATAATTCAGGGGAAATCTAGTTTTTCTGCACCCTTACTCTTACCAAAAAGGTCTTAGAAAACAATTTAAAATCATATTATAATATGGCCTGCCTTGACTCTAGAATTGACATAGTACAGTGCATTTCTATTTATAGTTGTACAGTAGTACATTGAATTTTATTATTCTATTGTCATGTAATTAATGGCTTTCCAGATTTTGTCACACTGAGTTACTTATTCACCTGGAGCAAGGCCAGAAAAGTAAGACCTGAACCTCTTTAATCGTAGCCATCAAAAGAATGTAAGAGTTGAGAACACTCCAGCTGTGGCTGGCTGTGTGTGCGCATATCCATATGCCATCCACTGGACTGTGACAGGCAAGCAGGACACAAACATGGGTGAAAAAAATACCTTTGATTTCTGATTTGAGAGATTCTCTGTGCCAGCAACAATAGTGATAAAGATCATCCCAAACCTTGGGTTAAGCTTTGCCGTAGAATGATATTTGTACTTCTTGCACCAAAAAGAGAATTCTTCCTAATTTCTCAAAATGCAGAATACAGACAATCACAGACACAATTAGTAGGATCTGTTCAGGGTTTTTCACCTTTTTTCGTCTGTTTGTATTTTTACTTGTGAATATTAAAGCCACATTTCTTGGTGAAAAACCTATGAAAAATATCCTTAGAATAACACATATAACTGGGAATTTTTAATCATTTGCACATGAAGTAGGCAAGTTTACTTCAACATTGTTATGCAGTTCAACTACCTGTATTCATAAGGTATACCTGCATGCCACTTTGATGAGTACTGCAAGGTTAAGAAATACCTTGCAGATATTAAAGGCTTATCTTCTTTCACCATGGGTCAGTGATTATGGACACCTTCATTGCCTACGAAAAATAAATGAAATTTGCATGAAATAAAGGTAAAAATTTCCATGACCTAGAAGTAAATACGTGGATCTAATGGATTGACAAGCAAGCACAAAGAGCTATTTGGAGAACTGAGACTGAAGAAACTTGCTCAACATCTAACTTCAAAGAAAAATTTATTATGGAAAAGTCTTCCTGCTACCAGGAGATCTATCCAGCCGCCAAGGAAGTTTATTCCTAGAGGGTACATATAGTTTATGTCTTAAGAGAAGAGGCTGAGCTTACTTAATTCTTTGAGAAAATTATGTGACATTTCTAAAAAAAAGAAAAAAGAAAGCAGAGGGGAAAAATAAGAAAAACCTTAACATTACAATCCACTGGTAAAATTAAATTCATTTTCTTGTGTTCGGCTTACTGATAAAATATTTGGGAGCACACAAAAATATTTGATAAATACAGTGAGATCTCCTGTCATGCAAAGTCCACGTCTTTTCTTCAAGGGCAAGATAAAAATAGTTGTCTGCCTAAATTGTATTTTTCTACCTAGAATTCAGAATGCTCTGAAAAATTAAGCTGTCACTAGTTAATGCTGTCAAAGTGTTTGTGCTTATTTAATTAGATTTTGCTTTTTCTTCCCTCTCATATTCAATGGTATTTGTGCATTTGTTATTCTACAGGCTCTTTTTTCACAGTCCCTCGAAAACAAAACATAAAATCAATGATGCTGAAGTTTATGTAGGCTTAATATTAGGCAAAATGTGAAAGTGCCTAGTCCTACTGTCAATAGGATGCATTTATGTAGTTCTCCACATAGCACTTTAAAGTAGCAATCTCATTCTAAGAGGAAGAGCCGTATGACTCCATTTTATGGGTGAATGGTTTTATAATAGCTCAGAACAAAACATTCATGGTCCTTAAACAGATTTGGATTACCCATGTAGATGGGAAAAGTAACCATGCACAGTGCCATGGAGTTCCAGTCTTTTCCGTGTACTTTCACGTTAAGAAAGCATGCCAAGGATTGTGGTTTATCAAGAAAGAGAAATGTTTCCTCCAAGGAATTTATAGATTCAACAGGAGGATCTCATGGTTTGCATACTTACTTGAGGTCAGACTATGGTAATTAGTTCATACCTGTAGTCTTTAGTGCCTCCATAAGAATGCCTTTGAAGGCATCCCCAGGCAGGACAGGGCAGTCTATGGTGATACGCCATACTGCTATCTCAAATATGTAGACACTAGAAAAGTTTGTGAGTTTGCATTTCAATCACTATGTGTGTGCATGCACGTGCCTGGCTACCCACGTGTGCATCCATATCAATACTAGATCTCTGAAAAGATCTTAAATTACTTGCTTTGTCTTTGCTCCTTCCTTTTGATGCTAAGCTGTTTATATGAAATGAAAGTGAGAAAATAGTTAATACAGCATCTAGTTTCATTGATTATGACTTGTCTTCTCCTGGGACCCAGCATTATAGCACAAAGCAATTGATATAACCTGCAGCTGAAACAACTCCTTGGACTTCTGCTTCTGTTCTAGGGAAATGTGGGTTTTGTTGATACTAATGCGCAGACTCAGGACAAAAGGTATTTAAGCAAGTGTGTTAGACACAGAACTTTAAGCTGTTGCTCTTCTTGATGAAACTAATCTGTTTTCCTACAGAGAATCGTGTTAATTGTTACCTGTAATTGCATCCCCATGTTCATCTCTTAATACTTGTGGGTGTGATACAAACCACTTAAAAGAAATTCACTTCCCAGACTAGGCAGTTTCCTCTGTGACACCAATATAGTTTTCATACTGTATCTCTTGATTTGATAAATGCTAATACAAAGATTCCTACCTAGTGCTTTTAAAATGCTTACTGATTTACAGAGACAGAAAAACAACTAAACAGTTAACAGATTGGTCTAATAGATAGTGCAGTCTCTCAAGAGACATTCATAACATTGACACCAACATTGAGTTATCCTTTCTCAGGAGTACCATTAACAGTCATTTTATCATCAACAACTGTGTATGTAATTCTGTGACAATCAGTCCAAACACTGAGCAGCTCTCCCAGTCAGAGGTTACCTATAGGCAAAACCACTTCAATATTGAAAAGAAAGTGGAAACCAACCTAAAGTGTTAAATTTCCAGTTTAAAGTCTCGTTCCTATAGGCATTTACAAATAGCAGAACCAAACTGTGAACACAAGTGAGAAGTGTAGTGCCTTTTTTTTTAATTGTATGCGGAAGGACAACTTTTGTTTTGTTTTGTTTTGATTAATAGTTTGTTTTGGTTTTAGTCTGTTTTAATCCTGACTTAGCTAGAAAAATAGTAATTTTGAGAAGGACACAATGTCATTATAGATAATAAGTTGAGTATGAACTCTGAGTGGGATGCTATTTGAAGACAAATATAATCCTTGTAACAATAATCAGGTAAGTAGTATTCAGGAATTGGCACAGAGTTATTTGTTCACATTTGTGAAACTTTTCCTTGAAAGCCATGTGCCGTTAGGATTTGTTGGAAAGGATATTGAAAATCAAAAAGACGTACAGAAAAGAGTTCTGAAATGAACAAAATTTAGGGAAAATGTATCAGCAGTGAAACACAAAACAACCTCTTTTCTATTAATTCCATCAAGAGAAGACTGAGTAGTAGCTTGACTGCAGCCTCTAGGTACCTACAGGCAAAAAAGATTTCTGACAATTAAGAGCTGTCTAATTTAGGAGGAAGGAATGTATAATTAGCTGGAGCCAAGAACTCCATTCTGTCCCCCCTCCACCAAATTAACAATGGGAGCTTTAACCGTTGGAGCAATCTGTGTCCTTCTGAAGGATATGCTACATCTCATACAGAAGCTACAGAGGCTGATAGAGAAAATTTGGGGATGACACAGGAAGTTAGACTAGACAATAATGTATAATTTCTTCTTCCCTTAATACCTGTTTCTGAATTTAAGAATGTGTAAATCCACAAAGATGAATGAGGTTAATTGAATCTGGCCTTCAGTCACATATATTTTATCATTTAATTACGTTTCCATTTGAGGATTATAATTCAGTTCTTTTATGACATCATCTCTGAAACTTTTCTACAGATCCCAAAAACAGTTTCTCTTATTCTAATAAGTAAACTTTGAACCAAATAGGAGCTCTTCAGCTTGAGACTCTGAATTGTCATGAGAAGAATGTAAATAAACGTCATTTAACTTCTTTGTTATGAGTGAACAAAGCAATGATATAGCACGAAAAGTGTTAATGTCTGTTATAGCCCTTAAGCTATTCAAATGTGTGGTTCTGTTTTGATCGTGCTGGATGTGCTGTGTCTTAACTAGGTCTTATGCCATTCTGTTTCTACAGTTTAGTGAGACTTTAATCAAGAAAAAAATAAACTAATGAACAACAATTTGAAACACAGCATTTGGAAAGGTCAAAATGGTGCGTTACATCCTTATTATCCAAAAGAACAGATGAGTTTAATATCCTGGCAGCATTTTCCTATGAAGAAGTTATTAAACAAGAACTGAAAATGGCACGAGGTTCCCTCTTCCTTTCTTTTGACAAAGATTGTAACAAGATGGTGAAACTATACAGAATAAATCTCTTTCTGCTTTAATGTTCAGGCTGTGGATCCTGCCTAGATTTCAAAAATCTAAGCTAACCGAAGAGCCATCATACAAGCTATTTGTTTCAGGTCCTTTACCACATATTTTCTTGCTTATGTGACCCACTTTCCTCTAATATTTTCTAGTCTTGAAGATGGGAAGACATGTTAACAGAAGGTATGCAGTGCAATGAGTTTTGGCAAATGCTGTGTTGAACTGCAACAAAAAATGCACTGCATCAGCACTGCTTAAAATGTAGATTTTTCAGCTTCTGTTTGAATAGACCTAAGAACAGAGATAATGTATTCCAACATGCAACACATTGCATGTGTCCTGCTTTGGAGGGTCCCTGAAGGTATAGAACTGTTTGAAGGCAAAGGAATTTGTAGTATATCCCATAGGTTCTTAACAATTTGATTAATATAAGGAACTGTCACAATTTGCATGCTTAAAGCATTATCTACACTCTTCCTTTTAATTTATATAGATCTAAGGAGAGGAAAAAAAACCTCCTGGAACTTAATGTTTTATTTTAACACTAAAATAAACCATCAGTGTCCTCATGTTAAATCTTATTAAGACAACTGAAAAAATGCTATGCTTAGAAATAAAATTAGTATATGTATGTCGTGCATGTGTATTGGTTACTCATATTCATTCCACAAGAGATACAAGAAGTCTGCTGTTACATAAGAATGTAACAAGTTATATATGAAAGATATTCTTAATTATTAAAGAAAACACTTTATATTATTCCAAAAGATACCTTGAAGTATTGCTAGTTGAACTAGACCTACACAGATTTGCACAATCTCACAAGCAGAAATCATACTGAACCTCTTCTTTCCACACCATCTAGGGAATACATTTGACAAAAAATTCTCCGTGGTATATTGCATGCAGCATCTTTCTGAGGAAAGCCATTCTGCTTTGGTCAAGAGAGATAAAATGAGCATGCCCAGAATATGTTTTCAGTGTCTTAAGAGAATATATACACACACACACACACACACGTACACACTTGCTTTTTTTCTTTTCCTTAGGTAATTTTATTTACTGGAGATTGTAAATGTATTTTTCATCCTTTGCTTTGCAACAGTTAAGTCGGATAGCTTTTTCAATGCATAGGCAATGTGCAACCTATTTTGGAACTTCGAAGGTTTTGAAAAACTACAGATAAAAATCCCTAATGGTTGTTCATTTCATAAATGCCTATGGAAATTAATGTTTTCCATATGTCTAGAAAAAAGCCGCTAGATAAAAGTTTCTATCAAGTTCCTTGCGATGTCTCTAATAGTCCTTGAAACTGAAATGACTACAAATAGCTCTTTTCTGCTTCCCAATCAGATATAGCAGGCACCAAGTATGCAGCCTAGAGAAAATAATAAACTGTTTTTTCAGTTCCTAATTATTATTCACAGTAGAAATCGTGGATTTTTATAATTTTAATTACTTAGAATTCTGACTATATATACTTCTTCTATGAAAAAATAAAATATACGCTGGTATCCATTTTTTAAAAGATCATGGTTAGGGAACAACTGAGTAGGGAATCCAGGGTATTGAGGGGGAGACTCAATGTGTGATCACACAAACAGCTCCAGGATTTCTCAGAGAGCAAGTAAAATCTATCAGATGAGGACAGTGCGTTTTATTACAGTCTTTTCAGTTCACTCATGATTATACAAAATGCCGTTACTATGTCACACACTGTTTTAACATGTGGAACACCTTGAACACATTATGCGGCCTTATTTAGTTATTTCATGAAATGGATTTTTTTCTACTAGGTGATCACAGTCATTCCTTTTTGAAAAAAATTACCAAAATAATCAAGTACATTTTGTGAACCAATATGGCATTTTGAAATTAAACTTTAAGAGGCACCTCCTTTCATCACTTATCTTGAATAAATCATATGGTGCTTGGGCATTTCCATGAAGTCTTTCTTTAAGGAGGAAGGTAAAGAGTGAAAGTTGAATCTAAAATGTTGGATCTGTGAACCCATGAGAACATCTCAAAGCAAAAGATCACATAATCCTCTGTGAAGTGTACTCATGAAATTAACAGCAGATGAAAAGAGGATGGGAATGATGGGAAAGATGTCATATTGAAGCAAGGTCTTAGAAGAGAGACATCTAAATGCAACAAACCATGCAGAGCACACACATTCCCATACACATGATTTTGCACCAGGAGGTGTTGGTTCACTGTAATCCCAGTAAGAAGGGCACTCAGACTCTGTGAAGGATTGCATAAAATACCATTTATTGCAGCTAACACTATAAAGGAAAAGAGATAAGCACTGGTAAACTCACACCTCTTCAGATGCAATTATGCACCGTCGAAAGGGCCTCCAAGCAGGGTGCAGCATCCTGCGCAGATCCTGTTCCTGTAAAGGTTACCCAATCTGTCAGTATTCTGAGCTCTTGCAAGGTTTTCCTAAAAGACAATAACTCCATCTATCATTTTCACTGTCAAACGAAGATATGTACATGAGAATTTGTGGCTGCTGTTGTAGGTAAAGGCAAAGACCCACATGTGATACAGTCGGTGGGACAAAGTGGCAGATGCCCACAGGCTGCTTCGTTACAGCCAGCCAGCTAAGTTTATCCTGCATCCAGAGGATGTGCAGAGCACAACGCAGACCTGAAGGTCACGTTTTTGTGTGCAACACAGGGCGGCCTGCACCTGTTCGGGGTAATTGCTGTGTGGGTCGCTAACTCCTCCATGTGCAATGGTCTTCTGGTCAGGCTCTCTGCAGATGTTTGCATACATTCCTATTTTGCATCTGCATATAAAAAGCTCCTTCAGTGCTCCAAAGTGAACCGATGCATTGTATTCACATCTGCACACATTAAAAATCTGTGCTTGTCTATTGCAAACACTCCTTTGTACAGTTCCGTGTCCATCAAGCTGGAATCGGGCAGGAAGTCAGATAGGTTTATAATTACACAATTTATACTTCCAAACACTGTTAAAAGGCTGTGTAAGTACATTTTTAGGCTATGTAAGTACAGTTTTGCAAATGTGCTTTTTGTGTCTGCAGCTTGAAATCTGCTTATACTTCCATTTGAATTTGTTTTGTTTTGTCACACAATGTTACTTGATATTATATGAATAAATAATCCATAAGCTAGAAAACACACTAAAATCAAAGGAACTATGTCAGGTGTATTATTAAAGAGAGATTAAAATAATTTGATGCGAAAGCATTTTAGAGACAATACAGCCTGTCTGATTTACTGATGTGCACAGAAGCTAATACATCATTCAGCCCTGCTACCACCTGACAGCTGTTCAGCATCTAATGGGAAATGTGATGGTGGTCACAGTCCAGTTCATAGTGGACAGATGTCGGCATCACAAAAATTATCATCACGACTGGTGCTAATTGGCACCTTTGTTGACAGTCTCAGCAGAGAGGCCAGTGATTGAATTGTCGTGGATGATGCCTTGCAAGCTCTGCTGGTGTGGGACGCTGCACTCAGCTCTTCCTTTGCTGAAACCACCCTTAGTTTTGCACATTTCAAAGGAACATAGGCAGGTCCTGACACTTTTTTTGCCTGTATGTTCTACAAGCATGCACATTGCCGTGACCTCGGTCTGGAAGTGATGCCTCTGTACAGAGGGTTAGACACGTCTCAGGGACACTGAAACCTGTCCACCGACACTGGCCAACGGAAGAGCCTGTGGGCATAGGCTTGGGGTGGAAAAAGACCAAAGGCGATGAAACCAAAGGATGATGTAAATGACAAGCCATACATGACCCACATGGAGCTCCATTCTTATCCAAGCTATTCTCAATTTTAGCTTATTTTAGATGCAACTGTGATTCTGTGGGCTTCTAGTAGCCTAGAACCTAGTAGCCAAGTCATCCATGCCTCAGTTTATTCTTTTGTGTGAAGATCATAATATTTGTGTCACTCTCAGGCATAATATGAGGCTTTGCTAACTAACCAATGCCTTGAGGTATTTAAACACCTCTGATGGAAGTCTATAGACACAATAAAACTCAGGCTTCAAATTCATAGGAATTTTGGTTCCTTAATAATCCTGTTAAATGAGTTATAGGCAATGACTATTGAAGGTATCCATCTTGCATTTACCCATCTTTCCATTCACTCTGTTGAATATTAAATACAGTTTTTTCTTCCAGTCAGCCTGCCTTGCCTAAATCAGCAATTAAAACTAATTTTCCTTTGGTGTATAGAAATCTGTACTGTTTGTGGATTACTTATCACTTAGTTTCTTTTTTTGTAGCTCTATAGACAAGGGTAATACAGGTCAATAATATGACTGCAGGATTTGAGAATGTTTTTATGGCAATAAAAAGAAGTAAAAAATGGGTAATAAGTTGGATTGCAATTAGCAGCAGTAACTGAAGGATAGAGAGGTTATTAGAGCTCATTAGTACATTTTTCCAAAGTGAAGAAAGAGCGGCAGGAAGGCAGAAAAAAAGTAAAGAAAAAGTAAGTTTCTTTTTAAAGAAAAAGTAGGGAGGTTGGGAAAAATGAAAGAAAGAACATTTCTATTTTTATGTGTATGGAACAAATGAAGTTGTTGCACATGGCTTTGTCGTTATATACATAAAAGCGAGAAAACCAAACTGGAAAATTGGCACACAAAGTCAGGTAAAATTTATCATAAAGGACAGAAAAAATTATGTAAAAGGCTGAGGTTTATCTGTTTGTATCATCATACCTGAGGCCTACCTTCCTTAGAAACAATCAGGGTATCAGGTAACATAAGTACTTACAGAGGCTCAAAACAACACTGAGCCAGATTCTGATCGCTCACCATTGATTTTTCACTGCTATATTACATCTGATTTCAAAGAAATGTCTTCTCATTTACATGCATTTACATAAATTTGGAATCAAGCCACTGGCTTTTGCTTCCTCCAGTGTTAATAACAAGCAGTGGCGGCTATAGTATGCTCCTAAAGACACTGTGGGGAAAGAATATGTCATCGTTAGCCTAATGAAGGGAAAGAGGGAGAGAGATTGCTAAATGTTTTCTCTCTAGCCCAATTAAAGGAGAGCGAGCAAGACAAAGAGAGGGGGGAGGCGTGCTAGCAGGAGAGCTGTGTACGTGACAGATTTCTCCCTGCCTTTGGCTACATGAGCGTTCTCATTAGGTAGAACTGAAAACGGAGGATGTGGGAATACAAAGGATAAATCTTTCAACTGAAATCAGACTGTGGCAGCATGGACCATCAGTCTGAGCTGTACATTAACTTCCAAAAATAGCTTGCTTGGAAAGGAAAGAATGTGATAACAAGTACTCTATTGTCATTACTGTTCTTAAGACTAATTATCCATGCAGACATGAAGCAAGGCTTGTCCGCCTGCTGAGAGCCTCCTTGGTCATCCACGGTCACCTTTCCGGACTGCTTTAGGGGGAGAAAGCTGCTTATGCACAAAGGACTTCACCAGCCTGGACGTTGCTGAGCTCACAAGCAGCAGCGTTTGATCTCTTGATTTTTTGTGCCAGTGACATCAGCCTGCCCAAAAGGGTGTCTACATCTCAAACCGATTGCTAGGTCCCAAACTCATGCTGTCCCCCAGGTTGGGCGTGGGCATCGTCGGCAAGCATGGTAGCTCACCTAGCCCATATCTATGCCAGGTACCATGCCAAAAATTTCACATTACAGGTGATTGCAATCCAGTGCTTGGGGCCACATGTCAGGCCAGTTCAGGTTTTTTCATGACTCAGAAGTCTCGGGGGTTGAGCGTGCTGTTTATGACTCCAGGTGCTATGCAGGGAGACGAAGATACTAGTCCAAGCTAAAAACTGTGGTGTGAAGGTTTCCATGTACATCATTGAAGCCAAGAAGACTCTTTTCTTTCCAAACACAGAAAAGATCATTGGATCCACTCATACAACATGACAATGTACACATATCTGCTATGACAGAAGAATACCTGCTTCCGTAGGCTGCAACAGGGATCTAAATGGGCTTGCTAGAAAGATTTCTTTGCACCCACAGCTCTGCTGCTGAGTCCACGTGCTGCTCATGGCACCGTTCTGCCATTCTGTGACCATATACTAAAGATATACTCAGCCTGTGGGCTTCAATCTGTGTGCTGCTCGCTGACTGCATGTGACCCATGGTCCATGGGCAGGACCACAGTGTCTGCAAGAGGACAAACACAAGAGCAAGCAGGTGACGGGTGAGAGTCAAATGAGTATTCCTTATATCCAGATCTTGAAATTGAACAGGACTGCGTGGCTACGTGAAGGTGCAAGGTTTTTTCCATAGGTTGTAGAGACCTATGACCAGAGGGAACTAGGAAGGTGGGAGTTTCCTTGTCATCGTGTTGACTGCCAGCCCCTGCTGGGATTCCAGGATTATAGGCCACACTGCTCTCATTACCTGCGCGATGGCCTGAGTCACACAGAGAGCAAAAGAAATTGCCTTGTGTCCCTATTTATATATAATGCTCAGGCACTGAGCTGAGCGATAAAAAGCAGGCTTGATGTGCCTGGTATAATCCAGTCCCCAGATGTTGGATTCCTGTTACTTATTTTAAATCTGTCCATATTTCCTTGCCTTCTGACTAGAATGTAGCAGCTTTGTGATCTAAGCTATAGTTGCCCTTTTCCATTTCGAGTGCCAGAAGCTTTAGCTAGGGAAAATGATTTAGTAAAGACTTGCTGTGCTCTGCTAGTGTTACATATTGCAGTTTCACCCAATAACAAAAGGAAGTTGAATAAGTTCCTGAGAAAGATTTGCATTACCAGTCTTTTTTTATTTTTTAATTTTTATTTTTTAGTCTGTGACTCCTGACTCCGCATGCTGTGACACCTTTTGGTTTGTTCCATCATCAAGCCATGACAGGATTAGATTTTTTTACCCCTGCAATGAGACCTATTTTCTTATTCACCACTTACCTGAACACAGACAACAGTGAGGGAAGACTGAGTTTGGCTCCGGTTGTCCAGCGGGGGTCATGGGATGATTTCCCCAGCTCTTCAGTGACTAATGCTGGAAGGGAAAGTCATCGTGAACTCTCCTCTCAGCGCAGAAGCAACAGAAGATGGTGGGAAAGGCAGCCAGTGCTGCTTTGGGGAGAAGGGTCAGTCTGCCAGAAAGACTGGCAGTAGCCCAGAGTCATGCAAAGAAGCCCAACTCGGCCGTGTTTGTACAATGGCAAACAAACAGGAGGTGAGGGAAGGCTGTGATTAGGGTCCAGGTGCTTTCAATGTCCTGACAAGATTTTTAGTTTATTCCAAATTTCTTCCTTGGTTTTTATATATTATGAATATTCTAGCTAACAATGACGATGTAATGAGATTTCCATTCAAAACTTTGAAAGTTCGAGTCAGAGGGCTTTTCACATGCTAGATTCCTTTATACCCTTTTATGGTTTGTTTCTTAAGCAGTACTAAGCTCCCCACTAAAAAGCTGCCCAACTCATGCTTGTAAGTTTTCTCTATTTTTCAGTTAAAAATTCTGGCCCACTAGGTTCTGACATTCTAACAGTACTCTCTGTGCTGAGTGCTAGCAAAATCAGTACGTGAGTGACTCGGTACTTTTAGCATCTCTCTGTCCTCAACTGCAAATATCGCAAGATCTGAAGTAGAAACGTTATATCACTGATGACTGAAAACAAGACACTAAATTCAGTTTGATTTAGTGATGAAGCCTGCCGCTTTGGGAGATAAAATGGCTAGCTAATGACATGGTATCATATTTGCTTACAAATTCCATCTTCTAAAATAGCATGCTTAAAAATAAATTAATCACTTATAGTTTCTGTTTGGAGTTTAGCAGAATAGTAATATTTAATGGACAAATGTGAGTCCAGTTATGTACAAGGGGCTGAACACCCATCACATAACTCGATCCCTCTGAAGTTTACAAATGGCTGGCCTTTGCGCCACAGCCTAGAAACAAGGGCTTTCCATTACGCAGCAAAGGTCTAAGGCGATGTAAGGAGGAAGGTGATGAGTACAGTCAATGTTAGTATGATGCAGGTAATGCTCATACACTTTCTGGTCACTTCCACCTTCCCGTCACATCTCAACCACTGCAAAGTCTGCCTCGCGTTAAGGAGGCTGAAGCTGTTAACACACAGCAATTTAAATTTTATGTAAAAATACTGTATTCAAGAGGAGAGTTATCTGCAAAAGCCACCAGTAAAAATTCAATCAGTGAGGCCAAGACAACAGGCCAATCAATTCTGAATTATCTGTCAGAACTTTGGCAACATTCCAATGATTGTCATCCTTTAGAATGACACTAGCAGCATTTTTGAAATTATATTTAAAATAGTAGTGGTTATTAATCAGGGGGCTGTGGCAAGCCAGCATCACGATCAGCAGAAGGGTGGAGACAGATACTGTATAATTTTAATCTTACTGAATGATTTGCTTTTAAGCACAAAACTTTTTGCAACTGTATCTCTTCATCATTTGAATGTCCAGAATAACAAGCAGAATATCTTGTGGTGGTTTAGAAAGCTTTTACTCCATGTCACAAGAAGAAAAATGCAATTAAATTACACCTATCTCTCCCCAAAACGGCATGGTTTTTTCATTCACATAGACCTAATCTTCGTTAAATCTCAATTTCTTAGCTCTTAGAATGCACAGTGGGACCTGCAGTAGCCCTGACTGTAGCAGACCAGAGCTGGAACGAGCTTTTAGCATTTGTTTCGGGCTGATGTTTCCTTGTAGGAAATAAAAAGAATTGGGTTTTTTCTTGAATTTGTGAAACTCCATGGTTACAATTTTTGTAGCATTCATTCACATTTTCGCTATGTAAAAAGCAATACTGCTAACATTTTATGGATAATAGTACTTAAATACTTGCTTTTATTTAAAGCACAACATTTACTTTTTGTTTTTCAGCAATTTGGGGATTCTTACAGTGAAGTGCTTCAAGAGGCCTTTTTTCCAGTGTAGCTAAGTTATGTCCTGAACATCATCACTTGGGTATTATTAAAAAAAAAAAAAAAGTCATTTTATTTCATCTTATTTCTTCTTACAAGCAAAAAAAATGGCTAATTGTTGCATCAGTGGTTTCTCTACTCCTTTAAAGTCTATTTTCCATGAAGCAGCAAAATTTTATTACAATGCTCAGGAAAATCTGGCCAAATCTACGTTTATTATCTTAAAAAAAGGACGATCAGTAAGGCGATTTTTTCAAGCAATGCTCATATCCTTGGTGATCTTAAACATTAAACAAAATTTATTTTTATGTATTAAAAATGGGAGCTGTTGGGCACTGGGTTTACATAATCTTAGTTCTAATTAAAGCATATCATTTAGAGAAAAGTGCCAAAAACTGCAGACAATAAAGGGTTATCGGAGGAGTATTTTATTTCTCTGAACCACAGTTAGACAAACCTGTTCCATGTAATTATCCACATAAAAATCTGCTGGATTCTGTTTTAGTTTTAAAAACAACAGCAACAACAAAAAAAAACCCTAACAAAACAAAACAGAAAAAACTTTAAAGCTTTTCTCTGCATTAAAGCCACTCCAATGCCGGGAGTACCCCCTGAATAAACCCCTCCAAATGTCTCCTAGAAGAGCCATAATTCAGTTAGTTTCTGAAGAACAAGATAAAAAGCTGCATGTGGGATTTCCTCGGCTCTTACAGTACTAGCCTAAAAAGCCTGTGTCATCTTTGGCATCAGTCAAGTAAGATTGAAGCAATCCATCTTGTTAATTTTATTTTATTCCAGCCACCACCCCTACATAAGAAGGGCAATGAAGGCTGCAACACTGCTATGCTGAAGCAACACCCTTAACTCTGGAAGGAATCGACCAGAATTTTCCTGTGACTGCCCAAAACACTTTACCCAGCTATCACCAAGCATTCATTTTGTGAGGTAAAGATAGTCACTCTTGGGTTTGCCAGAAGCAAGTGAACTAAGGGGAGGGTTCTTCTGTATCTGCCAACTTCTAGATACTCTTCTTGAGCATCTGCTACTGGCCACTGACAGAGCTACACCTTTGGAGTGAAGTCAGTGTGATCTGTCTTATGGGTCACTTATGCCCTTTCTGCTCAGCTGCTCTGAACCAGTAAATCCTGCTCTTCTTTCCACACTGCAACTGCAGATACTATTGTTCTTTTCTATATAGAATAAAGACCCCGAAATATTCTTGCCAGGTGGTTACCTAGCATCCTTATTAATTACTAGTTGAGTGTGTACTTCAATTATCGTGACAGGAGGTCTACAGATGTCAAGAAGATTTAAAAAAATATTCTCTAAAATATTACAGACAGAAAGATCCCTTACATCTCACTTACAGTACCTTCTGTCAAAGCACAGACTTTGGGAAAATTTGGTCAATAACAGCATGTTCATGCTTCAGGAATTTCCACTGAAACAGGACAGCATTCTCATTGAAAAGGAAAGAGGGGTTTTGTGATGTTATCTCATTTCCCAATGATTTTCCAGAAGACTTGGCTCTTCCTAGCATGGAATAGCATGCAACTGAATGACAAGAAAAGACAGTGTACCTAAACATGGTGTTTAAACAGCAAACCAAAAACCAATCCAGGCAATGTTAACACCACAGCTATAACACAGGGCTGTAACAACCAATCTAACCATGTGTGTGGACAGATAATATAACAAACACATAGGAGAGAATGAAATTATTTACTGGCTGCAGCTCCTGTGTTATGCCAAGTTATAACTCTCCATTGTACTCTGACAGGTTTATTTGATGGTATTTCATCAAATGAAAACAGGTAAATGAAGAAAAATGTGTCTTACTTCCAAGTACCCATGAAAAGCTTGGTGTTTAATCTATGAAACACCCATGTTTTGTTTTTAATTAAAGCCCTTTTGGTAAGCATACAGCTATGCCACAGCACAAGGTGTCTTCTTTTTTTTCGTATCTTTCTTCACAATTGTGTCAAATTTCATTTACTTGAACATTGAAGTGCTACACAGCACAGTAAGCACAGACTGAGAAGAAAATATGCAAAGCAAAAGCGTAACTTTTCATAGGTATGATAGATTTACAAAGTACGATACACTTGACCTTGAAATATTGCCACAGTTTCTTACACTCATTACACAGCTGATTTCATCCTCCTTATATATGGGTGATCTTTATGTCCTGCCTTACTAAATGAAATAGGTATGTGACAACTCTGAAATTCAGTCCCTCAGACAGATACTTGGTGTCTCAATTTAAGGATGCACTTTGAATGTTTTACATGAAGTTTTACATTTTAAAAGTATCCGGAATCACTACACTTCTATTTTTTCCCCCTAAGAAAACACTGAAATTGATTTTAAAATGTATTGCATTTAGAATGAGAATTAACTTCACTAAGTCTTATCTCAGTAGGTTGTCTAATATCCCCTAGAAAATAAACTGGAACAGCTGAAGAGATGAAAGAAAAAACATATTTAAAGCATTCAACCCATAATAGCATTCAAGAACTAATGTATTAGTCACAACCATAACATATTCATGTGCTATATTGAGGACACTGAAAAGCAGTTTTAAATAAGCAGTTACAAACACTTAGTTGGTTCACAGAATTCTAACAATGAGATACTGCATGAATGATAAACAGCTAAGCAGAAAGCAAATTATTTGCTTTATCCCCAAAGCCAACACACAGTCTTTCAGCACCAGAAACTATGAAATCGGAATATACGGGTACACACTTTTGAAGCATCTTTTCATCCAATCGAAGAAAACAAACATGTTGCACACTTTAACAATGAATTGAAGAGTTTCCTTTTACCTCTCTTTTACCAGATGCAAAATGAGAGTGAAAATAAGCCCTACATTCATGCTTTGTGGTTCAGAAGTGAGCACTTCTCTGCCTTGTTTTCTCTGAAGAGCTTGCAGAAGCTTGCCTGTGTAGTTTGTGGAATGAAATCCGGACTGTAGCTATAGTTAACATATTTCAGAAAGTGTAATAATTCCACATGTTCTGCCTGATTTCTGCTGCTGGAATAGACAGTAAAATATACTGTTACTCTTCTTTCAGGGAAGAGATAAGTCTTGAGTAGAATGACAAACTTGTTATTATAACACCAGCAGTCAAGTTGTTGTAGTATTTGAAATGCATGGTTTGAGTAAATAAATAATTGTGTGACTTCTACGCACAGGGTACAGACTGGAAATTTTGGAGAGCAAGGTTGGCAAGCCAACTAGAATAAGCAAACAATACAAGCTTTCTCCTCCAAACCCGGAAATATCCGACACTTCTTGAGTGAAACTGTGGGCAATACCAACCATGCACCAGAGCTGAGGCTTCTGGTGGTAACAGCCCTGCCCACGCAGACATCTGTCTCTGAATCGGAAACCATAGGATCATTACCATCTACAGTCCTTCATACTTTACCTAGGTTACAGTTAATTACCTTTAATTAGGCTAGCACACCATTCTCTAGCTCTATGTAGGAAAATGTAATTTGGGAGAAAAAAAGCCCCTAACTCCTGGGTGGCTATGGGATTCCACACGCACTCAGGAGAAGTGCTAACCTCTTCCTACTTTCAGTGAAATGCAGAAGAGGAGGTTTTCTGTTGGTACATTTTACTACACAGGTAATCCGGGATAGCTTCTTTGATACTTCTGCTTTTCACATTAGGAAGCTATGTATTATTTTTCTCTTTACTGCTCCCCAGACAAATACAATAAGCAATGATTATGATTCTGCTTTTCATTGCTTTTCATTTTTCACCTGTCTTTTTTATCTCGATCCTTTAAAAAAAAAAAAAAAAGCAGGATTTTTTTTTATTTAAGATGGAAGTGTACTGAACTCTCTAAATAATTGTTTCCAAAGTGCCTTCTGTAAAGAGTTGGATTTTATGACCACCAAGATTCAGCCTCAGCTGTGTGTAGCAGGCCAATGCTGACACTGAAATGTCGGGATAATCAGAGACAGATGCAACACTGTGTACAGCTAACACACAGAGTCCTGGGGTCATTTCCTCATCCAGCATGATTCTCTAAATGCGTTGCTCTGAATTCGCATTGGTTGTAAACTATTTTACATTGCATGCGTAGCAGAATTTCTATGTGATGTGACATTAATAAAGCATAAAGGAAAAATGCTAATGCCAGAAGTCTTTCACAACGTATCTGTGCTGGGCACCCATTCTTCCCTACTGAGGATCAATTTTAGCAATGCCTGTAGTCTTTTCTTGGCTCATGGTTTCTCCCCCTCCTTACAGGAGGATTTAGTGCACTGAGTGGGCCCAAGTCTTAGGCTATCAGATAGCCCTGTTCACTGAGTTATCCTGATGAATCAAAAAAAAAAAAAAAAATATGCAGACTTTAACACGCAGTGAAGTGGTGAATTATTTCCTTCTTTGTGATTGTGTTTTGTGAGCCTCCTTCCAAGAATAAGAACTTGCATGCTGTTTTTACAATGCTGGTAACATAAGTGACTTCTTTGTGCCTCATTTTACGCCTTTGTCCTCGTTTTAAACATCATTAAAATAAAATCAGTTTGAAATCTCATGATTTCACCCACGTTTTATACCCATGAAGGACAGAGTGTTGTTTGTTTCAGTTGAAGGGCTTTTTGTAATTGCCAGCAAAAATATAAAAATCTTGAACAACAGAGCACTTTCTCTGAAGGCTATTTTGAAAAAAAAAAAAAAATCACATTTCCAAGGGCATATGTACAAAAACAGTAGAGTCATGGACTGTGCTTGTTAAACTACAGTAAAAGCATGCACTGTGTGGCAGTCCGTCCCTGGTTCTGCCACCCCTGCACCTCTGGGGCTGCAGCGTGTGAGCAGCAGTGGCACACTGCCGGGTCACCCCAGAGCACACCAGTCAGTTGATTGCTCCCCACAGCCACTCCTCACTCTTCCTTTGCTCTGAGACAGGCACTGTTTACCACTACTCTGTGCCTGTCGGCAGTTGTTATATCTATATATCACCAGCTCCTTTTTCAGATCTGTACAACTTCCCCAGCTCAGTGTCTGTCCTGGCTGTATTTGAACAACCCGTGGGTGAAAGAGCTTTCTAACACCACTATCTCTTACCATTGAATCTCTTGTGCAACAGTGCTGCAAGTACATTTTTCAAAGCTCTTCTTTTTCAAAGGTTATTTTTAACTACTTCCCCACCCCCCCCACCCCCACTTGATCTTCCCTACTTTTAAAAGGCCACCCAGGAAGATTTGTTGCCAATTTACTGTATAGACAGTAGGAGTGTGGGGAAAAAAGATTTCACTTGACACCTGAACGGAACATCATTCATAAATCCTGGTCACAGGAGTGTGATGTGATCCCACACCGAGGCAGAGTTTCATTTCAGTCTGTTTCTCCCATTACAACTGATACAAACCCTGCTTTTGAACCGGCCCTCAAAGATGAAATGATGCTTTCTGTATCATGTTTTCGAGAAGAGGAAAAGTGACAGAAATGTGATGTAGGGTCCATCAGGCTGTCGGGATTAGTGCCTTGCTTAGTGGCAGGACAAAACCTGGCATAATTTGGGGAGAAAAGATCAAGCTTTCTGTCAAAAGGTTAGGTCAAATTTTTCAGCCTCCTGCATCTTTCTTTTTAGATGTCTGTCCTAAACACTTTCAGGAAGAAAGATACCTCAAATTTGTCTCTTTCAAGAAAGACACAGCCTTAGGGTATGAAGCCTTACAGCCTGAAGTATTCTAGCCATATCTAATGTTACGCACACAGCTCTTTTCAGAACTATGTGTCCTCTCAGGGCATATAAATTCCACAGAAGTGGTAAACAAGTGGCCCAAAGGGAGCTGCTACCAGCTGCGTTATAAATATTCAAGACCCAGGCAACCATAATTAGTTTATTCCTTCATATTGACTTTAACAAAATGTAGAGACTGGAAGGAGGGGGACATATTATAGTTTCTCCTTTAGAACAAAAGCATGTCCAGGCAGTTTTATCTTCTAAGTACAAAGAAAATCATCTGGTCACACAAAAGCACTACCAAGAATATGCTATACAAAAAAAAAAAATCTTCCCTCCTTTCTGATAGGAGCATCAGAGTTTTATTATCCTCCAGGATTCTTCTGAAAGAAAACATAACAATTTATGTGCTTTGTTCCTCCAAACCTTGTATCCTTCTGCATTTTGCTTGGTTATTAAATCTTTTAAACATGAAAGAGTGTAACCTACAGTCTCATCCCTATTAATGGTAAAAGGGCCTTTGCTGCTGCATGACCCAGAAATTCTGTGAAGTGCCTCCATTCCTATCAGAAGCACTGCACAAAGCTGGAAAATATGAAGGGTTGGGGTTTGCCTATCACAAAATACATTTTATTATGTATTTGCAAAACAAAGCATAATCACATTAAAAACTAAGCAGTGATACAAAGGCAGAACAATCCACAGAAAATCTACCCAGTCAAAGGGACAAGGGATAAAATAATTGAACAAGAAATTACCTCTTCAAATAGTTATTTATAGTGTTTAGCATACCTATGTTTAGTCCTTATCTGGAGCTAAACTATAGCAGTTGTTCTATCACTCAGTGATCCCTCTCCAGCTGAGAAGAGAGATCAGAAAAAGGAGAGGACATCTATGGGTTGAAATGAAAATAGATTTAATGACACAGCAAAACTAATATTAATACTGATGTCAGATAAAGCATACAAAGTTATACTCCCCCCACTGAATGTATGGTGGTCACAGTAAACAGGAAAGCAGTCCTCAGGAGCAGATTGATGAGGAAGCCCATCCAGGGATAGGAACCCTTGAGAGGAGGAGCTAGAAGAGAAAGTGGAGGAGGAGTTACCATCCTCACTAAACTTCCCTCTTTATAACAAGCATTAGTTTTATGGTCTGGGATATACCTGTTAGCCAGCTCCGGTCAGCTGCCCTGGATTTTGCCCCATCCAGCTTAAGCTCCTAGCTGACTTGAATCTGCTAACGGCCTGCATACCATGGCTGGCCTGTGATTCCATCCCAGTGAAACAAGGACAAGCACTTGAAGCAAAGTAAGCTGGTGTATTTCTGGGTTTAAGGAGGCTGAGTTCAGATAAAGCACTTCCTGTCCCTTTCTAAATACTGGCACTGGGGCTCAGCAAGCTCACTGCACGGTGCCTCTGCTTGCTTGGTCAGGACCCTATCTCAGAAGCTGGCAAGCTGAGTGGAGGGTGACGAACCTCTCTGGTTATATTAGACATCCGGTGCTGTCTGCATTGTGTTCCTGTTCTACAGCCTTTTCTAATGCAGAACGAACATTTTCAAAGTCAAACACTGAAATGTTCATGACATAGGGTCCCACCCCTGGAGAGGAACCCAAACTAAGCTGGATTTTTGTGATGCACATGTATCTAGTAGTTCAATAGCTGGAACAGCTGGATTTTATAAGTGACTAATCCACATTTAAACCCCATTTCAGAATGGGGTTACTTTGCTGGCTATGCCGTTATACAAATATCATTAGTATTCTCATACAATCTGAAAGCAAAAAGGAGTGCTCCTAAATTCAGGACTTGGAGCCATTTGTAACTTTCAGATTCTGCATGTGTTTTACAATAACACAGGAAAAAGGTACGTAATAACACCTGATCTCCTAAGTATTTCAGTTTCTTTTGAATGAAATAGCAATTTGTGTGTGTGTGTAACAGCAGGTACATACTTAAGTCTTTTTGAAGTGGTTTAACTAAAATTTTCTCCATTTCAGCATATGATACATGACTTCTCATTCCTCTATAGAGTCAAATGCTATACTTAGAAAAAACTACTGATATGGTCAATTTAAGTTTTCTTAGCAGTAATAACATTTCAGTCCCTGCAAGGAAATCAGATGTTCATTGCTAAGAGCATAAATCCTCATTTATTTTTAATTTTAATGTTTGTGCTTTTATTTGTGCATCGCATGTCAGCACAAGGATGAATTACTTGAATGGATATAGAGTTCTTAAGAACAATATTTCTATAAAACAGGAGAAAAAGTAAACTCCATCAAGCTAATGCTGTAGGAATGAACAATCATAACAATAACAATCTCAACATTAAAAAATAGGTAGTCCAAGTCACTGAAAAGTACATTTTCAAAGACATTGAAAACTACCATTGAAAACTCGGTCATTTCCAAGTAGCTCATTAACATTAGTTGCTTTACTCAGAAGGTAACTCAGCTGCTTTACTCCTTCTCTCTGTCCAGAAATTCTTCTTTCTGCATCCAGATTTATCCTTAATGATTGACAGAAAGTTCTCTTCCTGCTGAGCAATAATAAAACTTACCATACAGCATGATTAGTCCTGCCACAGGAATTAAGACGGTTGATGTCATTGCTTGCTTCCTTAATTTTACTTTCTCTAACAAGCCCATGTAAACTTTCACATAATCAAAAGATGCAGATCTCCAAACTACTCCTCAGTGAACCCAAAATTGTCCATTGAACTAAAATTGACCCTTACTGGCACTTAAAGGAAAGGAAATATTTCTTTAAATACACTGAAACAATCTCAGCATGAACAAACCAGCATGATAAATTTTTAAGGATCACTACTAAAGCCCTGCTATAACAAATTAAATTGCCTAAGGGTAATGGGTAGGAGAGGGAAACCAGAAGCCTAACTCAAAACTGTAAGATACTTGTCTCACACATGGACCTTTAGGAGCATATAATGGAGAAAGAGACATCCCAGTTTCATTCCTGTCTTTTCAGACTGTCTGTTCCCTTCTTTTAAAGGTAGGCACTGCTAAATCTTCTTCCTACAAAGCCTAGACTATGCTTTAGGTGTAATATGTGTTATCTGCAATAAAGTAGGTTTTCTTTATTTAGTTAAAACATTATAATTAGCATTTCCTTGTCCAGTAGTGAAAAATCATTTAATGTCCTTTTTCTTTTTTATGTGTGAACTCCCTCTGAATTGAAAGGGTTTCGCTAGCTCAGGCTGTAGTTTGATTAAAACTTACCTGAGCAATATGCTGTGAAAACACTGAATTTCTCTATTTTCTTTGCTGTTATTAATGGCATATTATGTTGCCATGGAAGAAACATTCCAAGTTCAAATGTCAGGGTGTCACAGAGGCACCCACAAAACAGACAGCAGCAGCTACCCGAACTTGTGGGTTTATTACAGTCAAAGTTGCTCATCGCTCCAACAGACCAAAATTAGTTAGAAGTTCAGAAGTCTGGTGGAAATACATTACTACACAACATACTCCTTAGGGAAGACAAACCAAAATGTGTGCACGCTCACTCATACAAGGGAAATATCTTCCATTCAAGGGTACCCAAACAAAGGAGTCACTCACCAAAGGAGGGGGTGAGAGCTCACAATCCTGGGAAGTATTCTTGGACAGCATCCCAAACCAGGGGGAGAACCTCCCAACTGCAAAACCTGCTGCTCCAAGGAGGACTGACTCAATTCGGTTCTCTGGCAGGGCTCCTTTTATACCCTAGTCGAGTGTAAACTGTAGTCATTCTAATCAGTTGGGGGTAAACACCAGACAGGGGCAGGCTACCTGAGGGGCCCAGTAATAGCCCTGAGCCATCGAGCTGATCTTTATCAGGTGTTTGTGCGAGCCCTGGTCTTTGTCAAGTCCTCCGCAGGGTGGGTTGCACCTGCCACAGAGGTTTGAATTATTTTTTTAGTATTGCCTACTGTCTAGCTGAAGATTATGGGATCCTTCTGCATTCCATTACTTAACATTTTGTGTGCTCAGCAAAAATATCTTTAGATCAAGTTACAAGATTAATATGATGTAATCACTTGTTTATTTTTTTCTTCAAGAAACTGGTGGCTGTGATTTAAAACAAGCCCATTTATGCAACAAAAATGGGTAGTGACAAATCCCGTAATGCCACCTTTATTGTGCATCATTAGCCACGTTATCATACCACTGGATATTTTCAGTCTCTAACTTCAAACACAGATAGTTAAAAATTAAAATCAGGATGTAAAAGAAGTAATTAATTGAATGCTTCAGGTAATTTGGAGAGAGCCCATAGTGATCAAAGCACATGGAAAAATGGATCCATGTAAAATATTTAACCAGCTACGTGAGAGTGAATGTGTTTTTTAACAACTTGTAGCAAATGCTAGAAGTTCTCTATACAATGAAATTTACTGCTTCTTCTACGTCATTACAGTAATGAAGTCACTAGTAATTCATTAATTCATTTCTTGACAAAACTTTTCCAGTAAGTATCTAATTGTCTTGCTTTTGGAAACTGCAGTTTCATCTAATTATTTCATAGGATGCAATAGAAAAAAAGAAACCTCATTGCGTTGTACGTGATCATTTTTCCAGACACATGGTACGCACTAAATACCCAGAGGCACCGTTGAGTTGACTATATTACAAAACTTCAGGAAAGATTAATATGTGATGGTTACCAAATGATACACACCTAGATCAGCATTCCAGAATCAGGCTTTAAGATAAGAATAAAATGAAAATATGTATGGCATATTCACTTAGGTGGAGGGACTGAAGAGACATGATAAGAAAAAATGCCAAGTATTAGTTTCTTAACTGGAAAGTGGTACAAGTAAACAATGCTCTCATCTTGAAAATCATTAATGAAACTACCTTTGGTTTCAGGGGCACAAGATCCAACCCAGACTCCTTCTACTATACCCAAAACCCTACAGTGGAATTATCCTTTCAAGGTATACGTTATGTGGTGTGATCAGCTGGGTGATATAGGCTATAATCAAGAGTCAGTTGCAAAGATTTAAAGATTTTCATCATGTCCATGGACTCATAATTTTTATGGACCAAGTGTCACTTTCTTTTGAAAGGCAAATATTGCCTCTCATGAAAAAGTAAAGAAGGTGTCTGAAATCAATCTTATCAATAATAAATGAATATTTTATGTTTGCTATTAATTGTAAAAATAACACTGCTGTTCACTAAGCAGAGTAATAAAGTTTATTGGAAGCAGATTTATTAGCAATCCATGATGGCTTATTTAAAAATATTTGTGCTCTTTAGTGTTGTTTTCTGTTATTAAAACAACTGGTTTAACCCAAATCATATCAATACAATCTTCTTTCTCCATTTCCCCCACTTTCTGACAGAATAAACACCAATTAGAATGGTGGAATATTCAAGAATCATTACACACTTTGTGCAGTGCTAAAGAAAGTTTGTATTATGGTGAGCTTGTGGCCTTTATTAATTGAATTTATCTCTAGACTTTGTTAATTGAATTTATCTGAGACATCATTTTGTGTTGTTCTCACAAAATATCCTGTCCTAAAAAAAAAAAAAAAAAAGGCAAAACAAAATGAAAAATCTAGTAGTAGGGCAAAATGGACACATTGCTTTACTTTCATTCTGAAAGGAAAATGATTTTTTTCCCTTTTGGTCAAGAAGCATCTAATCAAAGCAGCAGGGAAAGAAAACAGAAAATATTTTGTTTTGAATTTTCAGTACAGTAGTAAAAACATGAGATACAAATTTTCTGGGAAAGTATTGCCTTTACGAAAAAGAACTTGCATAGTTGGGAAAAAGGACAGCTTTAAGGCAGACAAGTCCTTTCTTGGGTGTGGAACAAAGGCAGAAGCCTCACAGTCAAGTTGGTCTAAGCTTAGTCTAATTATCTTAATTAAACAAATTGAGAGATAGAGGTGATTTGAACTTGGGGACAAGAGAGAGGAAGGGGAAGAAGAGGAGGATGCTATTAACCCTAGAATGACAGTGAAACAGGTAACTGCTGCTTATGAGAACTCTAAAGTTAGCTTTAGATACAATGGGGTAAAAGTTTTAATGTGATAACAAATTACAATTTCTATGGAGTTCAGTATGTGTAGTATCCAGTAGATATGAAAAATAATGGTAATGGAAAATAAAACTATGAATTTTTGCTTCCTGATTCATATTTTGAAGACCATAGGGTGATCTCTGTTTTCTTCCAGCCTTACCTGGTTCTCTAGTACAAGGTATTATCATTCTGTCAAGCCTTGCTTCACTCACATCCTTAAACAATCAATCACAGCTACCTCAGCAGCATGACATAAACAAAACAAAACAAAACAAAGAGCAAATAAAGGTTAATTTCTTTGCGACTTTAATAACGTGTAAGGCTAAATTCAGTGTGGGATCTTCTAAAACAGGCTGAAGATTAGGGGACAGTTTGCTAGGCTTCTGGGAGTACATACATTCCACAAAGCATATTCCAGTTATGATAGGTTTCATCTTTTATCTCATCAGCTCCTGTCATTTTGTTTCAAAAATCTATGTGCCAAGCTCGTCCCCTATCGGAGGAATTCCTCTGATTTTCCTCTTTAAAACAAATCTCAGTTGTGATAGACAGGCCCATGAAGAAATATGAAAGCATATTGGGAATATTATTTCCAAACATGAATAAATTAGACATTAGTAATAGAGATTTCAAACATGACTGAATATGAGAATTACATAGTGCAATTCATCTGCTAATTTCCTCCATTGTGTCCAGCTTTAGAAAGGCTGGCACCAGTGATTAGTTTTCACTCCTTACCAGGGACCTTCAATTTTACCTTTTAAAGTTAAAGTAACTGTGCCAATATTGATTCCTGGGGAAAGGAAGGGACCAAGTAAGGAAAGCAAAATGTTGTATAGAAGTCCTAGAGCCTCAGACACAGCAATACCTCTGGAAACTCAGGCAACTTTTTTACTTTTGCACTGATCACATTTAATGTTGCCGGTTCAGATAACTGGATAAGATAGAAATCTCTGTTTAGGTGAGGGTTTCATGGGTTACGCTTAGGAGCAAATAATGTTCAGCCTATGCTTCTGGCAGACATATTTCTGTTTAAATGGGTGTATAGCATAAATTGGCAAACTCCTGAGAAAAACATGAACAATGTCTCCCCAGAAGCTCCATTCCAAGCCCTAAGTACAGGGTCTAAGAACTGTAAATGCAGAATAAGTTACTAAAAAGAAAAAAAAAAAGAATTTATTTCTTAGTCACACTATAGAAATCTGGCAAGTCGTCAGGGAAGAAGACCTGGGATCTTTACTTTCTCAATTAAATTATCATTATAATAGACTGGGGGAATGCATCTGTCAAAGTGACAGTTTGCATATGGTGTCTGAAATGTACAGTAGTTCCATACAGTACTACAATACTTTTTCCATTTTATGCTTTCAGTCAGTGACAGTGATTTATTGAAATTTGGTCATATTTTAATTTAGCAAAAAGCCTGTGAACTTCTCTGATTTCAAAATATCCCATACTGCTGCTTCATGTGTTTACAATAGTTTTTACATTGTTAATCAAGCAAATTTCATGTACACTGTCATGTAATTACTGCAACAGGGCACTGCAGATTAGTGACAGAGTTATCAGTTACTGCCAGAAAGGCTGATTTCTAAATAAATCCACTTACAATGCAGGTAGGGTGGGCTCTGCTCTCGCATGTGTAAAACATGGAAGGAACAAACATGCAAGTAGAGTCTCAATGATAAATGTGTGATTCCACTGTAGTGCATAAACAGAGATCCACCAGCTCATTGTTTAAATAGCAATATTAAAAAAAAACAAATTACATTTCTTTGAGTGTATCTAAAATTTATCCATAAAAATGGGCAAATGAGAAAACATTTTACATGAAACAATAAGAAAGGCAAAAATACATTCTGTTTGGAGACAGGAGAGCTACCATACCAAAGAAGGCAAAGCGGCATACAGCAAATGTATGATAATTGCAAACATCTTTCTTACCCTCTGCACAATTTTCACCCCTTCTCATTTAAGATTGCCATTATGAGCTTTTCTGTTTTTCCTGCTCCACGAGAATGGACCTTTATTCACATGTGCATCACAAGGACAGTTGAGGAAGAACTATTATGGGTATGAATGAAGCCAGTCAGTTTGAAACAGGTACTAGAGCAAGTACACAAGCAAAATCACTGGAGAGAAGTCTAGCTACCTGTGGTCTTTTGGGCACAGATTTGTATCTTACAGGTCCAAATATAAAATGCTGCACAAAAGCTCATTCCTCTTTCTGGAGTCCAGAAACTCCCACAACACCCACAGAATAAATTTGGGTATGGAAATAATTTTCTTCTAGCTAGCTTGATTCTAACAGATTTGCTTTGTGAAATAAAAGACAGGACTATTTCAGACCAATGCTTCTGAAAGTAAAAGGAAAAAAGGTATTTCTAGACATAAATTCTACAAGAAATATTCTTCTGATAGTGGTTATTTTACCACTTTTTATTCTAAAATAGTTCGGACTAAAGTAGTTCTATTTAATAATTTCGGAAAACCTGAAATAAGAAAACAAACAAGTGTAAAAGGCTTATTGAAAATATAGTATAAGGTGGCAGTATTTTATGGTATTCCTTTATTAAAGTCGCTTCATATATTTGATTTCTTTAAGCTGTGACAGAACATTCAAGCCATTCTCTGCCATAAGCAGCCATCTGTCACATCACTGTCCTTCATATTTTTTTTCATTTCTGTATCTATTTCTGTAATAACATGCACTGACTGAACATATGGCTTAGAAGTTGGACAAATGTCCCTCCTGGCTAATATAAACTCTTCAGAGGTGTTTGCTGGTGGAAATCATTACACTTGTCATTAACAGAGTGGGAAAGCTCCTTCCTTCAAGCAGTCAGCTGTTAGGTCAGGAAACCATCACAGGAGGCTCCAGTTCTCTAGTGTCTCCTTCATCACTCTCTGTAAGCTAGACTGCTGGCCAAAGCATGGTAAGGGACTGGTTGACTTGACCAGTCTTAATCTTCTCCCCAGGAAGGACAAAGGTCATTCTTTTCAGCTAAGTACAACTATTAAATATTAGGGCCCTACTGAATTGAAACCAGAAAGGAGTCTCCAGTGTTCTGCAGTAGACTTAACTGGAGATTATTGAGGAGATATCTAGATGCTCTAAAGTGCAATGCCAAAAACAAGTCGAGGTATTCAAACTGCTGCCACGTTTTCATTTAACCCAGTTATGTTGGGTTAGATGAAAGGATAGGGTTTTAAAAATCACCCAGGTCTGGTGGTGACCATAGTAAACTGGAGAAGAAATATTAGGGAAGAAAGCAGCAGCAAACAGTTCCTTATAGAGAGTGAGGCATCCCATCTTCCTCTACAAATGTTTTCAAAGTGTGTGTTCTTTGCTGAACTTCTACTGTTGCAGAATCCTGCAGGCCACTATTAGTGAACTTTCCAGGTCAGCTGTTACTATGTTTTGTGTCATCAGTGGTCCAAGTTTTTAAAATTACAAGTAACAAAAGCTGTGATGAGTTAATAATTATCTAACCAAAGACAGGGTAACAAATTTGTCCCTGTCGGTTATAGGTGACAGTTTTCTTGACATAATACATAGAAAACCAGACTTGACTAATGACACTGTATCCCTTAGCATTTTACGTGATTTCAGTAGAGATCATTCTTACTAAGTGTTTGAGCCTCTAACTTGCAGTAAAGAAATAACTGAGGACCTTGTTATATCAAGAACAAAATAACAGGGCGGCCCCAAAATATGACTACAAACTTTGAAGGACTACAGATTGTTACAGATACAGGAGATTGTCTGAGAAAATTCCTCCAGATTCTTCCCTGTACTCCAGTTTCAGAGGTTGCTAAGGGTATTTCAGGATGCTAAGTGTCTTTCAGGACACTAATGACATTTGCCTTCTCCAATGCTCTGACCTTCAAGATGGGCTAAACAAACTAGAGCTCTGTTCTTAGATGTGCCAGGAGCAAGTGCATTCATTGTCTGAATGAAGCTTAGCAGTCCCTGATCATACCTGCATACAGGGAACTTACCTCCCCACACCTAAATCATTTTAACAAAATAGTGGACTGGTTTGTAATGTTAATTAACCTTTTTGACCGGCATGCTCACAACAAGACAATTAGAAGCAAAAGTTACAGGTTGATTCTTTTTTATTTATTTGATGTGTTCTGTTGCTTTTACAAAGAATGTGCGAAGTCCCTAGATGCAGGAGCCAGCTTCCAGAGACAAATAAACCTGACTTTTCAAGGTTTTCGCTCAGTACTGTCACCTCATTTTTTCTGCTTTTTCTTAGTGTTGTAGTGTTAAGACAGGATGCGTCCTTCAGCCTCCTTTTTAGAGCTCTTTTAAAGCTTTTTTTCTAAAGCTTCTTCTATTCTTACCTGCCCAAAGCAGAAAAAGCAGAATCCTCCTCCCACAACCGTCTGTATTGACTTTCAAGTTTAGCCGTGACATATTACTGCATTTTGATGTGGAGGTTTATACTCTATTTTAGAACAGCAGTCTTCTAGAACTTAGACATGCTTAAACCCTCTCATGTGCCCTTCCCCATACCATCTCCCCACTTTTAAGCAAATTTAATCCAGGAAAAATAGGAAGAAACCAAAAGATTCAGGCAAAATGGCAATATTTTTCAAAGTGTGAATTTCCAAGTTGCTTGCAGGACACAAAATATTTCCTATGCACTTTCACCTATGACAGCCTCTGAACCCAGAGTTACATTCTAAGCTCCAAATAAAATGTAACTAAAGTAATTTCATGGCAGTAATCAGAAAAATTATTCTGCTTTCCTATGCTGTCTTGCGATTTTCCTGCTGGTCTCATTTTCTTTACATTGATGTCCCACAAAGTAGCAGATATAGTTTAAAATGTTCCTGCTAATAGTGATAAGGAGAGGAAAACTATTTTCCCTAGTAAATGGCTTGATTGCTTTCCCAGTAGAAGAAAGAGCAGCAGGTGGATGGAGCGCACTTTGGCAGATGCCTGTATTTGTGAATAGGTCTTCTTTCTGCACATGGTGCAGTGATCTGAAATCAACAGAAAATTAGTTTCTTTTAGGGAACCAGTTTTTCTGAATACTTGGTTGAGAGTGGAGGTATGATGAAGATATGGTGCTAGGAAGAGGTATAGTGATTTATTTCTTTTTTTCTAGTTCAAGAGTTCTGCTGGATTAGGAAGCTGATTTCCCTCTTACCAACTACTTTGTTTTTCTTAGGGAAGATAAGCAAAGGAGAACTGCCATAGGAAAGGTCTTTAGTCCAAATTCCTCATAGCTATCTAAGTGCCTGTCTGCCTTAGAAATCAGTGGAAATTAGGTGCCTGAATCACCTAGACTGGTCTTAAAAATCACCAAGGAAAGAGGATGCATAACATCTCTGGGCAACCTGCTCCTCTGCTGGGCTGTTCTCATGGTGAGAAAACTTCTCCTTATAGCCAATGTGTGTCTTTCTCTCAACTTACAATTTTGCCTTTCATCCTCCCACCAGGCAACACTTTGAAAAGCCTGGGTCTATCTCCTCAACACCCTCCATGTAGGCACTAGGATCTTCTATTACGTTCACTTGAAGCTATCTCTTCTCCAGGCTGAGCAATCCCACCTTTCTCAGCGTCTCCTCACAGGTCAAAAGCTCAGACCACAAACATTTTTGTGGCCTCAGCTAACTCATCTTAGTTTGTTGAGGTCTCTCTGGTACTGGAAGCCTAAAACTGGATGCTGTACTCTGGACAAGATCTAACAAGTGCTGAGTAGAGGAGGATAATCTCTTCCCTCTATCTGCTGGACATGATTCCCTTAATATAACCTATGACACTGTCAGCCGTCTTTCCTGCCAGGGCATACTGCTGGCTCATGTGCACCTTACTACCCATCAAGTGCTCCCAATCCTTTTGAGCAGATCTACTCCCCAAGCAGCTCCAGCCTTTGTCATTGCAAAAGGTTCTATCCTTCCCAAGTGTGGTGCTTTCCATTTTTCCTTTAATCACATGAGGTTCTTGTGGACCACTGCTCCACCCTGTCTGGGACTCCCTGAATGGCAGTCCTGTCATTGAGTGCAATCCAGAAACTTCCTTGAGTTGTTTAATGAAGTCTTTGTCTGCTTACCCAGCCAGGACATGGGGTCTCCCACCACAGACTCCTACCACAATGCCACCATCACCTGCCTCTGCTACGGTCTTGACCCACAAGGATTTGCCCAGCCTGTGTTCTATCCTTTACAAGATCTCACTATATCTGAGCTTCTATTTCATGCAGAGAATGCGTCGTGCAGCTCCCTTGCCACTATCTTCCCTGCCAATCTTTCACAAAGAATTTGTACCTATCCATTTCAGGTCACAAGCTGCCCCACCATGTCTCAGTCCTCCCCTGCATTTCTGTTATCAAAGAGGCTCTTGCCACATTTTGTGAGATGGATCCCATTGCTCTCATGCTGAGCTTTTAAAGAGATTTTTGTGTTTGTAAAAACCAAATCCCCATTATGACAAAAATTCTGCACAAATTTTTGATCTACAAGATTGGCCTATCCCTCCCCAAACCCTTACCTTAGATCTAGGAAACACCCAGGGCTCCCATTGCCCACAGGCTCATCCCAGGGCCCCACAGCCCTTCCTGATATCCTCAGGGTCTCCCCTGGCCAGATCACTGGTGCCCACATGGATGAGCAGCAGGGGAAACAATGAGCAACAGCTAGGAACAATGTGGGAAAATTGATATTAAGAAGTGATTGGGTGTGTTTTCATGGTCATTGCTTAAAATGCTTTAATTGAGAATTCATTAAGTGGCTAGATTCTACTTTCAGAAAATTATTACCCGTTGGAAAAAACCAGCTGCGCCCTTCTTTCTGTCTTCATAAGGGAAGAATTATGAATATTTAAGAGATTCTGTATCTGGCCCAGATCCTGTTTTCAAGTTTGTGGGGCGTAAACCCACAGAAACCTCATCTAGGAAATGTGCTTTAATCAGGCTGAAGCTTCTCCTCTGCTAAGCATTTTTATTTAAAGTGTAGCTCTTCTGTCTTTATTTTTCTATGCTATTATTTTTAATTCTCAGTTTTATCAAGGGCTTTCACATGTCATGCTGATGTTTACAGGATGGCCAAGGCACATCTTTATTTTTAGTCCAGGTTCTCCTTTAAAACACCTTGCCAGTATAATATGTCTGTGTTTGATTATCTAATCTATAAACAGATCAGTCCTCTCAGGAAAAAATGTTTAAGTTGCTCCCAGAAGGCCAGAATAGCTGTTATACAGACATATATCTGCATCCATCTCTCTCTTGCATCTTAGTGATTCTAGGAAAATAGATTTTTTAGTAGCAGAAAATACTTTGTACTTGTATCCTAGTTTCCATTCATGGATCTTGAAGCACTTTTCCAATGTTAACAAAGATAAATAAATGTTAATTAAGATAAATCAGTCATCCAGACAAGTATGACTATCAATATTTCGTGCATGGGAAAGTCAAAGTCCTGAAAGTTTAGATGACTTGCCCAAGGTCATATTACAAACAGAAGATCAAGGAAAGAAAAAAAAAGGTCTGCTTTAACTGTTAGGTCATTTTTCATTCCAAGCTATAAGTTGAAAAATTTGTATTGCTATTAATATTTTGACATTTTAACTAAAATAAGCAAACAATCGGTTATTATCTAACCTTTCATCATCATCATCATCATGGCTTGGCTTCGCGGACGAAGATTTGGGAAGGGCTTTGCCCACGCTTATTGCAAGCGCGTTGATGGCTGAAAAGGCCAATGCGGGATAGGCAAGACCGGTTGCAAAGAGCACACCGGAGGGTCTCCTTGGGTGGTATAGTCGAGGCACGGTTCTTTCTGCGCTGTCTTTTCTCCTCGAGCTTGATTCTACGCGTGCTCTCAAAGGAGACAGCAGCGTTATGTATGGTGTGTCTCCAAATCTCCCGATTGGAGGCCAGGGTGGACCACTGATGGTGGTCAATATGGCCTAGGCTGAGGTGTTGTTTCAGGGAGTCCTTCTATCTCCTCTTTGGAGCTCTTCTCTTGCGGCAGCCGGTGGCAAGTTCACCATAGAACACGGTCTTAGGGAGGCGGTGATCCGCCATCCTGGAGACGTGCCCTGCCCAACGCAGCTGCGTTTTCAGCAACATGGCCTCAATACTGGTGACGTCTGCCTGTTCAAGGACAGCAACATTAGTCACGTAGTCAGTCCAGCGGATGTTTAGGATTGTGCGGAGGCAGCGCTGATGGAAGCGTTCGAGGAGTCGCAGATGGTGGCGGTAGATGACCCATGATTCAGACCCGTACAGAAGAGTAGACAGTACCACGGCTCTGTAGACACTGATCTTTGTACTTTTCTTCAGGTGTTTATTGCACCAGACTCTTTTATGGAGTTTTCCGAAAGCTCTGTTTGCCTTTGCTATTCTGTTGTCTATCTCTTTGTCGATCGTGGCATCTGAGGAGATGATGCTACCCAGATAGCTGAACTGCTGGACTGGCTGAAGCTCTGACTCGCCAATGGTGATGTGGGGATGATGGTAATCATCTTGTGGTGCTGGTTGGTAGAGAACTACTGTCTCCTTCAAGCTGACTTCCAGCCCAAAGAGCTCAGCCGCCTCTGCAAAGCAGGATGTTAAGCGCTGCAGAGCTGCTTCTGTGTGGGCAACAAGGGCGGCATCGTCAGCAAAAAGCAGCTCGCGGACAAGGTGATTCAGGGTCTTGGTGTGGGCCTTCAGTCGCCTTAGGTTGAAAAGGCTCCCATCGGTACGATATCGGATATAAATGCCGTCTTGTTCGTCGAGGTCTGCCGTGGCTCTTTGGAGCATCATGCTGAAGAAAACTGTGAATAAAGTGGGTGCGAGAACGCAACCTTGTTTCACACCATTGGCTATTGGGAAGGGGTCAGAGAGCGCATCGCCATATCTGACTTGGCCGCGCTGCCCCTCATGTAACAGGATAATCATTTTGAGGAACTTGGGGGGACATCCTAATCGTTCCAAGATCTGCCACAGACCTTTTCTGCTCACAGTGTCAAAGGCTTTGGTGAGATCAACGAAAGTTACATAGAGACCCTTGTTCTGTTCCCTACACTTCTCTTGCAGTTGTCTGAGAACGAATACCATGTCTGTGGTACTTCTGTTGGCTCGGAAACCACACTGACTTTCAGGTAGAAGTTCTTCTGCGATAGCGGGTACCAATCTGTTCAATAGTATTCTTGCGAGAATTTTTCCAGCAATGGAGAGCAGAGTTATGCCTCGGTAGTTTGAGCAGTCTGACTTTACTCCTTTTTTCTTGTACAGGGTGATGATGATTGCATCACGGAGATCTGGTGGTAGTTCGCCTTGTTCCCAACAGCGCACAACTAGCTCGTGAAATTTAGCATGGAGCGTTTGGCCTCCATGTTTCCAGATTTCAGGTGGGATTCCGTCGACCCCAGCTGCCTTGCCGGTTTTCATCTGCTGTATGGCCTTAAGGGTCTCTCCCATAGTAGGGGCTATATCCAATTCATTTTTCACCGTTTGTTTTGGGATGAGCTGGATTCCTGAGTCTTGGACTACACGGTTGGCACTGAAGAGAGTTTGAAAGTGTTCAGACCATCGATTCAGGATGGAGGTTTTATCTGTGAGAAGCGTTTGGCCATCTGCGCTGAGTAGGGGGCTTTGAACTTGGTGTGTGGGTCCGTACACTGCTTTCAGAGCCTCATAGAATCCTCTGTGGTCACCCAAATCTGCACATAGTTGAGTCTTTTTTGCTAGGTTGAGCCACCACTTGTTCTGGATGTCTCGAAGTTTCTGTTGGAGTTTACTGCATGCAAGACGAAAGGCTGCTTTTCTTACATGGCAAGATGGTTGAGCGAGGTGTGCTTGGTGAGCAGATCTCTTCTTTGCCAGCAATTCCTGGATCTCTGGATTGTTTTCATCAAACCAGTCTTTGTTCTTCTTTGTGGAGAACCCTAAGAATTCTTCGGAGGACTGCAGGATGCTATTTTTAATATGTTGCCAAAGCGCTTCAGGAGAAGAGTCTATGGGACAGTCTTCAAGCCTAGTTTGAAGGTTTGCCTGGAAGCTGTCTCTCAGTGCAGCTGTTTGAAGATTGTTAACTTGGAGCCTCCTCCTCAGAATGCCGCCCCTCTTAGGTTTGGGCTTAAAATGGAGGTTAAGTTTGCAGCGCACAAGGCGGTGGTCTGTTTGACATTCTGCACTAGGCATCACTCGGGTGTGACAGACATCGCGAACATTTCTCTGGCGCACTAAGATATAGTCAATGAGGTGCCAGTGTTTAGATCGAGGATGCATCCAGGTTGTCTTCAGGCTGTCTTTCTGCTGGAAGATAGTGTTGGTGATGGTAAGCTGCTGCTCAGCACAAAACTCTAGCAAGAGGCGACCGTTGTCATTGCAGTTTCCAACTCCATGCTTGCCTAGTACTCCTTTCCAGGCTTCAGAGTTCTTACCTACTCGGGCGTAGAAGTCACCAAGGATTATGATCTTGTCATCCGCAGGAACCTTTTGAGTAAGGCGGCGCAGATCGGTGTAGAATTTGTCTTTTTCTGTAGGGTCAGCTTGGAGAGTTGGGGCATATATGCTGAAGAGAACAACATGTTGCTTGTTGTGTAGCGGGAGGCGTAAGGAGATAATGCGATCGGAATGACCTGTTGGCAAATTTTCAAGTTTAGAGGCGATGGAGTTTTTAATCATGAAGCCAACTCCGGAATGATGACTTTCGGTTTTGGGTTTGCCTGACCAATACAGTGTGTAGCCGGCACCATGTTCTTTAAGGCTGCCTTCCTCATGAAGGCGAACTTCACTGAGAGCAGCAATGTCGATGTTGAGTCGTGACAGTTCGTGAGCAATTATAGCAGAACGGCGTTCAGGACGCCCACTGTCTGCTGTGTCGAGCATGGTTCTGATGTTCCAACATGCGAGTGTCAATCTGGACACACCTTTGGAGGCAGGTGTATGCCTTTGTCTCTTTGTCTTTGGTTGACCGCAGAAGAAGATGTCCGTTGGCCGCGGCTAGCCAACCGGATTGGAAGGGAGATGAGCTTTGGTTAGGCCACCTTTTCTAGGCCCCTCTCCATGTGGAGCAAGCAGTGCTCTCCTTGAAAAAGGCTGCTTGGTCATTCAGGATGCTGCCAAACGAGACTGTCATCTCCCGGGTCAGTCTCAAGCGACCAATGTCCTGAACCGCCTGCATGCAGGGTTGGGTCTGCGGCTTCCAGTGACATCTTTCCACCTGCCGTTTCGTCCCTTGCCTGTTGCTACAGGGCTTTGCAAACGTGAGTACACCCTTCAAGCCTGCACGGTGGATTTTTTAGGTGAGGCGCAGCGTGCGCGAGACTGGCCCCACCCTTTACACCTGAGGTTCATCTGCCAGGGCCTAGCGAGCTTGGACGGTGACAGCGAAGTCCTCAGGTCGTAGGTTTGGTTAGAGTATCCTTCTCTTAGATGGATGGCCTTACAGGGCTAAACGAGCTCCATCTGCCCGGGTTTGGAGTTAGAGTTGTCCTTCTCCTAGGATGGTTGCCCGAAGGCTAGTGAGCCCATCCTGCCCGTGGACACACTTTGTCTGACCCTTCAGTTGAGACCTGTCAGGCTTGGGAGACCCTACCGGAGGCATATGCCACCACCAGCATAGCTCTCAACTTCGCAAGGGCACACAAGCTCTTTCCCCACGGCAAGGGGGTGCCCATGAAAGAGTATCTAACCTTTAATGAGTTATTTAACCCACTAAATCTTGGGGGGGGGGGGGAACGAAAGTATATCAAGGTGCAAAATGACATTTTCAAGAATGTTGTATAATGCACTACAAAAGCATTGCTCCAGCATGTCTCCTTAGGGACACATCCTATAAGGAGACTAGGAAGCTAATACCAAGATTTATGTCCCAGAAGCATCTTCATCATCACTAGCATATGCAACCTGTGTGTTATAAATGTTTATGTACCTACTGGTAGACAGATATGAAGCAACTCAAACATCAATATTAGTACGCGTATCTAGAAGCCATATCTCAAACCACGAAAGGAAGGCTTTTTTACATTAGATATTCACCATCAGCTACATGGTGAGTCCTGAGTTCTCAAGGGTAACTCAGAGCACACTCATGAAGGAAACTGCAAAAAAAGAGGACAAAATGAGAAAGAGAGAATGACTTCTTTGCCTCCACATTGCCACTTCAGGTGTGGCACATCCACTGTCATTGTTGCCAGCCTCGTGTAGCTATTCCAGATGTTCCAGACTATCTCAAATAGGACTATATACTTGTATTTAGGCAATCCCACCCCACATATCCAGGTTTACTCTTCTCACATGAGTGTAGCAAATGTAGGTCCAAGTCCCCTCACCATTGGCTCTAGGGGATTTTACTGTTACAGCAGCCCTACTTTGTATAGATTGCTATTACAGCAGTCTTGCATCACACTTTCCCACAATCTAGGGTGTCCTTCAGCAACTGGGCCAAAACCCAAGGCATTTTCTTTTATTTAGCTCAATGCATATTTATTTTTCCTGGAAAATGAGACATTTCTAAAAAGAAGAGCTGACTCAGGTTGAGAGCCTGGCACATTACAGCTTTCAGGAACATGAGAGAGGTGAGCTCTTGTCTATTCTACAAGTCCTGTAGAAATAAATCCACCCCTATCTTGCCCTTCCCAAACTGATACTGTAACCACAAAGTTATTTGGGGATAACAAATCTGCTTTCTCATGATTTCTTAAGGACAGCAAGATGAACTCCAGGGCATAGTCCGTAAGTCATGGCTGAGGACGTCACTGCATGTCAGGAACATATAGTGCCTTTAACAGCACAGATATTAGTATAAAAAACCGTTAAAGCAAATGCTTCACGTTTAGCAAGAACACTTTCTTCATCAGGACATGGTGAAAAAAAATTAAAGCCACTGCTAAAAGTCTCTGTGAAATCCAAATATCCAAACTGTGTTTCATGATGGTTATTGAAACACTAGAAGCAGCTTTATGGTGTTCTTCTAATCTGCGTCAACCACATAATTACTCTTTAATTCAGTCAAGAAAACCTAAATGTGATTTACATGGGCCTTGTATCTGACACACACAGAAAAATCCCAAACTTAAATCAATATACTGTCTGTTACTATAACCAGCACACTGGGGTTATAGAAGAAAAAAATGCCTTATATTTTTGATTGGCTTTATTCATGCAGTAGACTGTCTGCTGATTAGGAAGCAGGTCATGCTTTCCTTGGCATTTATCCACTTGCTGTCTGGACTGGAAGGTTACAGAAGCTCACGTACCATGGCTCTGCAAAAACTAGAAGGGCCAGTGAGTCACGTAACCTCAGTGCCTGAGACAGAGAAAATACCAATCCTTTCTTTCCACCTTCAGTCTTCTAAAGGAGTGTTGGACTTAAGGTATCAATCTGCATTAGCAAGTTTGGAGCCTGACAGTTTTATTCAATTTTTTTTGTCAGATTCTTGAGTGGCAGACAGCATATGAGATTTACTTCTCACCTACTATGCATACCAGAATTTCCAACTGGAAACATATCCCCCTATTTGATTTTCAGAAAGTGTAAGAAGGAGTAAAGGTTGAGACAAGAGCTAAAATTCAATTCAAGCTGATAAAGACAACTGTTTGGATTATTGGTTTTTCAATAAGACCATCTATTCTTTAGCCACATATTGATCAGAAATGTTCTGATTTACAGGATCTTCCCCGATTAAATAACAAAACAATCAGGTAACGAATGTGCTGAAAATGTTATTGTTCAGTATGTAATAGGGTTCTTCTACACTGCCCTTAAGGAAAAAAAACCCAAAAAACAAAAAAACCCCACCATAGTCCCAGCAAATCATCTGTTTTAGTGAGAGACAAAATTCCATAAGTCTGAATGCTCAAACTAGTCCTTTGGCTCAAACTAGTGCCAAAAAGTGTGCACATCAACATACACTGGCTTGGCACGGCTGAGCCCTGTGCGGTTGCACCCAAGTTCTGCTCTGATGAATTAGCTCAGCTGTCACAAATGGTCCAGTCAGATCAGACCGGCCGTCTGCCCGCCTGTACAGGCCCCACGTGAGACTGAATGGCTGGGTGGAAATGGTGCAGTGGTGTTGGCTTCAGAGGTTTTGCACAGCATGATACTCGTGAGCTTTGTCCTTACTGAGCCCGGACTAGTCCGGCTTCATCTGACTAGGAGGCAGATCCTGACTAACTTGTGGAGTTTACACCCCTTTACTATTTTACCTCACTTCCTGTGCAAAGTCCATTAGGGTCAGAATTTCTGCTTGTCGTTAGAGTCACGTTAGAGGTCTAACATGAGGTTTGCCATATATCCCCGAATTTCCACCCTTAAAAATCCCTTTCCACCCTCTGGATTTGCTCCAAACCACTTTGCTATTTCTATATAGCTCCCTAATGCCTCCTCTGTGTGTGTAAGGTCTGCTTCCGATTCGATCGATCAAGCATTTGGCTCACATCTGGGCAATGCCAGGATTCACACTCTAAGGACTGTCTTGTCTGCCTTACCTGCAGCATCAGATCTGGAAGGTATATGTTCTGAAAACATCCCCTTTCTTCACAACTTGTCCCAACACAAGACATGAAAAACTCATTACAAGTGGTCATAAGAGCTGAAGAGTGCAACATTTCTGTTTACCATATTAAAACCTATGCGGGGACTGAACACTGAGCCCAGCAACTTTGAATGTTCACCACATCAGTAGTAGACAATTACTTCCCAGGAAGAAATTTAGAAATGTTTCGTCACTGTACTAACACAAGCTTAGAAACAGCTTGATTTCTTTATACTGTAGCATGACAAAGAAAATCTAATGCGTTTTCTTGGATGACCTTAATGTACTTTCCTTATCACTTTATCTTGGCTTAAAATATGATACAGCAATTTTCAGGTAGAAAAAGAAAGGCTAAAAAGCATGTAATTCAGCTCACAATGGTTTTTACAGGCCTCAATGGAATTAATTACTGAGAACTTGCACATGTAGTAATTAATTTCATGCAATTCATCACCATCTGCAGATGCATTATTTCCTTTCAAAGCGACTATAATTTGATGTAAAATAGAAATTGTAAGGAGTTTTTAAGCAGCAAAAGCTTTTGTATCTTGTTTATGCCAAAGCAATTAGATAAGGAAATTAAATATTATTTGAAAAATATAACCTCTTTTTCCACTGAAGAGAAAATAAATTCCAGTTGCTGGTAAAGAAATTACAGGGTTATGGGGAAAAGAAACTTTGATTTAGGACCGGTTTTCTGTTTTTAAAATACTGTCATGGTTTTTTTAACAGGAATCACTTATCATTTGCAGGTAATATATATTATTGTATCAAAATTTGTATCAACTGCAAGAAAAATCTATTGAATGTACATCACTCTGTAGAAGTAAATTCCAAAACTACCTTATATTATTTACATATAAAATATATAACGATGTTACTTTAACTACTTTTGCCTTTTCAGCTTGTATATATCTTGTCCTAGAACAGAAAAAACTGACTGCAACAAATTGCACTAACTGCTTTTATTATGTGCAAGGGTTTATTTTGTGCTTCTCAACCCTTATTCAGGGTTCATCTGTACTGAAAAGGCAATCCCATAAACCAAAATTCATTCAAATTAAACACTTTCTTAAGCAGTGTCCTGAAGTATTCAAGAGTATTTCTCAGTGGTATCCTTAAAGTCTATACAATGTAAAGCCAGGAATACTGTCAAAGAACAGATTAGAACAATGTACTGGCATTTACTCTATGCACCATTTTTGTGCCAGGACCTCTGGAAAAATCACTTCTGATTTATTCCAGATATTCATGTAGCACCTAACACAAGGACTGTTTCTGCTGTGATACTGTGACTGGGCAAGAATATGTATTTGGGAGGAAGAAGATATATAGCACAGCTTAGTTTCTGTGATATGTTAGGCAGCGTACGCTGTTCTTTGGCACTAACAGTGAACGGGTTACAGCCCCATCAATCCATGTCATTTAACACACAGTCACATTATCATGGAATGGTTCCTGTTTGAAAAAAACAGGTAATTATTATTTACATTTGATAGGACTTGCAGTATTCAGCTTCAGCTGAGAGCTCGTTCTCCTACGTTACAAACACACGCTGTGGAAACAGAGCTGAAACAGCCAAAGAGCTCAAGCCTTATATTTGCAAGGAGGTACAAAACCAGCCCGGGTTTATGTATTTTCCACCTGTTGATCAAAACCTGGGCGTGGCTTTTCTTTCTGTCAAATATCCACCAAAGTCTGACGTCTAACAAGCAAACTAAATAACAGCATTAAAATTACATTTGGAGCTAAAGGAGATGCCATCGTGATAGTCAGTACAAGAATGGTATAGAGCAATACAGGTGATTGATTTTAGTGCAGCTGCTTATCCAAGCAAGAAGCAGTAAGCAAGAAAAACTCTTTCCAATGCATTTTAGAAAGAAAACATGAGGACTTGCAGCCAACAAGTCTACAGAGTTCCCACAACAACTACTTTTAAAGAAGCAGGGTATCATTAGCTAGGTAAGCAAAGCTGGTGAAATAGGAAACAAATACAATGAGATGGCCTTTATTTTCAAAGAGCAGTACTAATACAGATTTAGGATGAATATGTGCTGAAAAGGAGCTGGCAATTAGATCTGTAAAATCTCCAGTTCAGTCCTAAGAAATAAAAAAAATTTGAAAGAGTGAACATGCATGTCATTTTGAGGGCCTGAATAGGACAATAACGTTTTTTGAAAAGGACCTTGAAATCACACTTCTAAAAATGCCAGAGGAATTGGTTATTTACTGTTCTTACTGTCCTTACATTCACTGACAAGAGAAGAGATGAATAATTTGAGGGAGGGGAGGGGAGGGGAGAGAGATTCACTCTGGAGCCCTGAGATTTCCTCAGGCTTGGGCTGACTGCCATTTCCTCATCCTTCTGAGATGTTTATCGCAATAGGTTATCACCAGCCTTTAATGTCTTATATAATCTTAATGAACATTGTCATTCTCCTTACTATGAGAAAAGGCCAGAGTCATGTAGTAAATGCAGAAAACATAATGAATTTAATGCATTTGCATAAAGAGATTTTCATGCTATGTGGAAAAGGCTCAGAGTGTTTGCAGTCTGATGATTAAATCGGGAATTGGTAAAACAAGCAAACAAAAAAATCTTGTGAATCATTCTTCCTCCAGACAGCTTTAAGATTATGATCTCCCAGTTCTTGGAGCTGCTGTACACGTACAAGCAATTCAATCTCATGAGATTTTTAATTTAGAGGGCTTAAGTTCAACTCATTTCTCTCTTTTTGGACTGAAAAGACATTTTCTAGACTAACAAAATGTTACTGTTATTTCTGCATGACCTTAAATAAACAACCGAAGTGATAAATTCATAGTTATCGGATAAAAGACTTGTATTTTTAATGTGTTCAACACATTTATTTTTGAGTTAGCCCGTCATGGACTTTGTTGGTCCAGCTATATGATGTAATGAATCACCCATTTTTAACACTATGGAACTGTTTCTTATGGAACTGTTTCTTTGGAATAGTTCAGGTGACAATATTATATTCATAAACCCGTGACATGATGACATGTGTCCTATGCTGTAATCAATGATATCAGAGTTTTTTCCACTTACTAAAAAACTTAGAGAAGCCCCAAACCTTTGAGCAAACACTGTGTGGGTATTACATAGTTTGCTACTATAAATGTTAGTACAACAGTTAATTGCGCTGTAAATGAAGTACACAAACCGTTGACTGCCATACACACTCAAAGATTGATTCTTTTGATTTCTGAATATCATAAAGGGTCACATTTTGTTCAGCAAGTAGCCTCAAATATTAAATGTGTCTGTAATGTCTGCTTTATGTAGCCAGAGCTTCTCCTCTGCCATATCCTTAAAAAAAGAAAAATATTGGTGTAAGTTAGAAGTGAGAAGCTAGAAGGTTTTATCAGTCCAGTGGTGTTTCAAAGTACAGAAAAGAAACAAGCACACGTAAACAAGTATGTGAGAAGATTGGCAATGCATAAAGGAACTGAAATATACGAAGAGGCTTATGCAGTACGCTCGTTTTTCTTACATGAACCTTTGAACTGTACCCCTCCAGGTACATTTTTTGATTCAAACTTCTGCATTTCTGAAAGTCTCTGTAAAGCTTTCCTTTCCAATTTCCTAAAGCAACAGATGCAAGAATATGAAATAAACAAAACGGGATTGAATGATTTCCTGTTTTCACCTTCTTTTTAAAAAAATCTCCTATATCACTTTACACTGTAAATGTAGTCACAGCTCAGCACAAAGAACTCTGTTTCATAGTGGTTGCAGTAGAAAAGAAGTAACTTGAATACAAATATATATATATATATATGGTAGACTTTGATTTCTTCCCTGGAAAATTGTCTAAGTTCAAGTGAACTGTTTTGCATTAAATGAAGTAAAACCTCTTTTTTGAATGTTCAGACTTTGGAGAAGAGATACATATTTACACAACAGCGTAGGAATATCACATTCTAGTGAACAAAACAATGGCTGCTCATTCAAACACTTAGCTCTCTAGAACATAGGAAATATAGGCAACGTGATGTGCCCCAAGGCTTGCAAGGCATTTAAAATCAAGCATCTTACAGTACTCACCTACAGTTCCTACAAGCCATAAGCTAGCAGATTTTTAGCACAAAATTCCTAACAAACCTTCCTATCTTTTCCTGTCCTGACATTCACTATAAATACTGAGAATTAATATACACAGACCACAGTGAAAGACTAATTGAAAAAACCCCAGCAAACTTGCAAAGCAAGTAATTTGCTCAATGATTACCAACTTTCCTTTAGTTCTGTGTTAGATAACACAACTACATAATGCACTTCATGTCTATTCTCCTTATCACTGAAATTCTATTTTCTAGAATGTAGCTGCTCGGAAAAAAAAAAAAAAAAGCAATGTTCTGTATCAGGTGTTAATACAAGTAAGACTTACTTCTACTGACAATAAGGACATAACAAATTGCTTCTCCATCTAGCTTTTGTAAGTATTCCTGGTGACATAAAGCATATGTTTCTTTTTAATCTATTTCAATTTGTAAATAAAAAAAAATCTGGCATGCTAATGGTTTGTGTGCCCAGATGAAAGTTATAGGTAGATAAATAAATAGAAGCTAATTTCTACATAGTCAACACAGTATCCTTAAGAAAGTGAGATAATACAATATGTTCTGTCCATTAAATTTAAGAAAAAAATTGAGTTAAAACCTGTAGCAATAAACAATATTTCTTTTTATTTTGAATCAAACTTCACAGTGTTCATGATCTTGACATAATCTTGCAGTCTACCTAGTCCCACTGTTTCAGTGAACATATTGCATAGCAGAAAAGATGCCTGCAAGATGTTTATGACTTTAGATAATGAAGTGACCCTCAAATGTTTGCAAACCACGGGAATGTACTTGGATTTGTCTGATAATTTAACCATTGCTGTGGCAATTCCTGACATCAGTGTTGTATCTAAGCTAAGGGTAGTGGCAAAAGGAAATAAGTTTTCAATGTCATAGAAAAATAGCCAATAGCTAGCAATTCTCCTATGAAAGAGGAGCCCTGAAGTTCTCAAATTTACCCTAAGTCTGTTTCAAGACTTCTGAGATCATGAGGTGAAGGTGGTTAGTGCAAACAAAGTACGGTGCCCTTCACCAACAGTGCACAGGAGCAATGTGGCCAGCAAAACATTCCCAGTGGTTGCTGGTTCTCATAAACCGTGGGAATTCACAACTGAGTCCAGAGAACAAAGTCCTCATCACATTCGCCGCTGTAGACAGAAGAATATGCCAATAACCCTAGAATATGAAAGGAATGTTTTACAAACCACTGGGATAATTTAAATGGTTTAAAATAACCCTGACTTTAAAAAAAAAAAAAAAGGAAAAAAATCAAACTAACTTCATCCAAGGGTAAAGACACAATAAAAGCATCTCAGATTTACAGCAGTTGTCTTTAAGAATCTGAGTATGGCAGGTGAAGGACAGAAGAGAGCAGAGTAGGGAGTTTTAGGTCAATTGAGATAATGTGAATTCTCAGGTGAAAAAAAATCAACTTCAAATATAAGCCTACTACTTATAAAAAACAAGTCAAAACAACCTGATACTCTTGTAAATCAGCATAACATGTTGTAGATTCAAGAGAATTAGCTTATCCTGTATATGATGGCTCTTGCGTGAGACTTTTTAAGCAAGCTAAGAAAACATGAGCAAGATTAAATCATTCTGAAATAGTTCTGCTGTCAGAATGATGTATGAAGAGGAGTTCCTCAGACTTCTGCTCTGCATCCAGCATTATTCAACAACTCCATTTGTGACCAAAAAGACAGACTAGAATGTTGGTGGTTTTAATTGCTGCTGCCAACAGGAGGCTGGAGGGACTGCATGTATTTTGCAGGCTAGGGTTCAATCCAAAATTATCTTGACAGAGTAGATAAGTAGCCCAAAATATAATCTAGCATGTGGAAAGTGGGAATAGCTGACCACAGGCTGCAGAACAACTTATTGGATCTGGAAGTTACACTATATCAAATACGAATGTGAAACTACATCATGATGTCATCAAAAATACAAACATCAGGATGAAAGATATGCGATGTCTTCCTCCCGCTCCATCCAGTGTGGGAAACACTTTCTTTGCTATATTATACCTGCTCTCTTCAGCAAGAGCATGATTTCAGTTTTAGGAGATATATATGCAGAACAATTAGAAGAGTATCAGTTGCATAAAGAAAAACCTGTTAAAAAAAAAAAAAGGGGGGTGGTGAGGAGTGGTGAGAGGTGTTGGAACTGAGGTACTTTAACATAGAGAAGGGATTTCCAAGAGCAGAAGTCTGAAAATAGTCTCCAGTTCCCTAAAGAACTCTGCAGCCAGGAAGAAATTAGTGTTTACTCCACATGCATGGTTGACATAAGAAGAAAATAACTAAAGCCACAAGGAATAATAATCCAGGTGAAACATTAGGAAAAGTTTTTTTATGGCCAGAAGTGAAACACTGGAATAGATTACCTTAAGGCTGTGGCATCTTCATTGTGTGTGGTTTTTAAGAAAACATTGACTAGACCTTAGGTGACAAGAGATGAAAAAGAAATAAGTTACCTTAGGGTAAGGCAGTGGATTATTTGACCTCCTAAGGTCTTTTTTCTGATTAATTTTTCAAGGCAGAACAAAATTTAAAATTATACTCCTATGTGTATATGCCAAACCCTGTACCCGTTCTGTCACCTTGTGCATACATATTTTACTCTTACAATATGTAAGGAAATTTTGGCTCTGCAGCAACCACTTTGATCTTAGACATCTTCTTCAACATTGAAGCAAGCAACAAAATTGAACTTTTCTTACACAGCATCAGAAAAAGTAGTTTTCTCTGTAATTCACAGCCACTCTGCCAAGTAGTGAGATGACATTATGTATTTTTATACCATACATGCAATTTTTGTGTCTTTCTGAGGCACTGTCATGCCTGAAAAATGCTACTACAGAGACAGACCCGAGGGACTTCCTTCTTGCAGAGCATAGTGCCAACCAAGCCCTCAAGGGACACCCCTTCCCTGTGGAAGCAATGGTAACTGAAGCAGAGTTGGGATTAGAAAAGCCTGCATTGCATATACTTTTTCTATGCCAGCTGCAGCTTGCTAGCTCTAGGAGAAGAGTGATGACCCCAGCTGCACCTCCCACTTATCAGTGCTGCTGACTGCACTAGCCAAGCACTCCTGTCCAGGCGCTTTGGGAGCTCAGTGGTTATGAACTCAGTTACAACCAATTTACACATATGAACATCCTTATACATAGCTGCAGTCTGCCCCCACGGCATTAAAAGGATTCTTATGACAAATAGAAAATTCAAATGCTGGCTCTTTACAACAAAGTATGAATAAATAAGAGTGAAAGTTTTACAGTACATTAACCTTTGGAGAATTCAACCACTATAAATATAGTGTACTCTTGAAATTATAGTGACAATTTGGAAGTAATTGAAGGATACTATGTGTAAATGTGTCTTTATATACAGGCAGGTCCATTCACCCAAGTTTGTAGAGAATAAATAACATGCAATACAATTTCTTTCATACCAAAATGACACTCCAGAGAAAATGGAGAGCAGAAGCAGGATAAAGTGACAGATAAAGGCAGACAAAGGACACTGTAAAAATGCTCAAGACACTGTAAAAATGCTCAGGGGAGAGAAAAAGAGAAATGGGAAAAATAGGAAAATGTGCTAAAGAGAAAAACATAGGCTGCACAGAGGAGAAATAAAGGTTGGCTGATGTGATATGCTAAAACAAAGAGATTAAATGAAAAGAATAGGTGTAATGGGGAAGGAAAAAAAATAAGGTGTATGACAAAAGAGAATAAAGCTAACAGAGGAGTATACAGAAAATAATAACTAATATGATGAAAATAAAGGTGTTTCAGTTCTAGAAGAGAAGAAGGAAAGACTCAAGGTAATTCGACATTTCCTTCTTAAGAAAAAGAAACACGTGGAAATAGGATCAAGTGTGCAAAAAATGAAATATGTAAGGAAACAATAGAGATAAAAGAAAGACGAAAAGCTGTGAGTTCTGCTACAGCAATGATGTGTCTTCTATGCCAATGTGCTCAAGTTTATTAATACCCATAATGGCACAAACACACCTTGCATAAAGCTTTGCACCAGTGTCATAAAAGACAGGGGTTTTGGAAATGAGAAGGATAGTGGTCATATGGGGGAGGAGGGGAGTGAGGAAGTGGGAGGAAGGAAAGGAGCACAGCTCACAGCATGTGCTTGTGGATATCTCAAAGAATATAATTTGTAGTGCTAAAGGGCTTTTCTTTCTTCCTTCAGTGATTTTCCACATGCCCATTGCATACTGGTGGCTCAAGGTAACAAGTACACAGAGGATTAGATGCAGGAGGCCATAGAGCATCTGCATCATTGACATGGGATTGGAAGACGTTACACAGGTTCTAAAAGAGTCTGGTGCTTCTTTAAAAGTAGCACCCGGAGTCCAGGCGTATCCTAATCTTCCAGGGCATCTAAAATAGCACTACATACCTAGGCAGCGAAGTCCAACCCATAACCTAGTTCTTAAGGGGATAGTGTTGGACTTTGTTGGACACACTATCTGCTGTAAAGGTTTTACAACTACATGAATAGATCTGTGTAAGGCCATTTCACAGATGTGTTCTTAGCAACCACTAACAGGCAGAGAGAACACTACCTCACTACATTATAATCTGTCTGTATGTGACATGACTGGAAAGTTGCTGGTAGGAAATTGCTGCGATTTTCACCTTCTCCACTTCTGCAGAAAACTGAAAACCTAACTCAGACCTGGAAGTTCTTCATAAACTGACAGCCAAGAAATAGTTCATAACTAGGTCACCTTGCAAAATCACCACTCTTTCTCAAAGGGAGAAATTTGTACACTCATTATATAAGGGGGGGGGGGGGGGGGGGGTGTGGCAGGGTGGTGGTGGTCCTTAAAGACATCATCACTACTCACAGGAGATACACACAACTATGTCTATGTCTTACCCTCTTCTCTGTGCCGTGTGACAGGAATTTCAGACGACATGAACTTGAGCTGGAAGAGCGAGGACTACTTCTTCTTTAGATAAATTGATTCATACTAAAAATTACTTTAAACAGGTTCCTATTTAGATGCGGTGGTACAGTCCCCCTGTCACTCAAAGCCCACTTGAGACCTGAAGCTATTTCTCTCCCATCTCCCCGCAACCTCCTGCTCCCTAGACAACAAACCAGCCCAGGGTATGTCAGGCACGGATTGCGAAGGACAGCAAAACAGAACAGTAAGGCGCCTCCTTTGTCCACGGGGCCCGACTTTCCCAGCCCTGTACTGCTCTCCCTAGCACTTGGGGAGACAGTTACCACCTGACAGCTTGGTACATCTGTACTTGGGTCATGATAACCTGGTACATCTGTACTTGAGTCAAGGCCAACAAGTGGGCAATACCAAGCATCAGAAATCAACAACTTCTGGCCCTGATGGAAAATACTGGACTATTTCGACACCCAAGGTAGAGTACAGTGGGAAAATACCTAGTGAAAGTCAATCACCTCTGACCCTATAAATAGTGACCCTAGAGAGAGACCTTTGAGCTCTCCTGGATCAGAGAAGGGTGGGTCCAGCATCTCCTCTGAGTCGGGACACCTCTCAGGTACAAATTGTGTGAAAGTCCAGGACAAAGTCAGACTTCTCGAGACTCAGCAATTGTCTGTTGAGACTGTCAGAGCATTGTGAGTATTTTCTCTAAACTCGGGAACGGAATTTTAGCTATAAGCTGGTCTCTCTTTCACCCACCTCTCTAACACGAGTGTGTATGGGCTTATGTTTCACTGGATCCAAATAACTCTGTTCGTCTGTGCGTGTGTGTTCTGTGCTTGTGTCTATGCATACACACATATATACACCCATATATATATAAAGGATATTCTGCAGTAAGTTAGAGTGAATCTTGTCATCATCAAGTCTGTTACTAACTTGCTGTTTGATTCTAACATATTTGACCGAGTCACCTTGTTAATTTTAAATCAATTAGTGAATAAGAGCCGCTAAAAAAAAAAAAAATCAACCCTTTGATCTACCCCTCACCATTAATAGATCTTAGATTGCCGCCTAATCACAACCTCATCAATACTTTCTCCTGTGACAGCTGTGTCTTCAGTAACCAGGAAGGCAAACTCTTTGTGAAAGTAGTAAAAACCATAATGCTTTCTTCTAAAAAGTGAGCTGCAAAACTGGGACTGACATCCCACGTGGGCAGTAACACTTTGGTCAGCCTTGTAGGATGAGAAAATACCACCTGCTCATTAGCAGGGCATGAGGACAATTCCAGTCACCTTAACCAAGCATAAGGATAATTTTCTCTCTCAGCCCTAGATAGCAGGAGAATTTATGAATGGTTCATATGGTATTAGAGGCTTTACAATGAACCAGCCCCCACCCAAAAAAAAAAAAAACCCCACCCCCCCCAAAAAAAAAAACCCCAAAAAAAGTCCTTTACTTTGCTAGGTATTCCTGCCATATTATAAGTAGTTTTCTCAGACTTTTCAGGATATTGTACACTGGGGAAAGTGAAAACAATCTGGGAGTTACTGAGAACAATCCATCATCCAGGCTTCAAAGAAAACAGAATTAAGATCATTGCAAGACTGGTTTTGTTTCTTCCTAGCACGGTAAGTCTGGGGACCAATATGAGTCTTTAAAACTAAGGAATAAGAGAAGTAAAACTTCCAGAAACAAGAGTTGTCCATAAGCAAAGTACATAAGAAATTGCAGTTTTAAGTTGTTTCATAAGTAATAATCTTCCTCAGCAAATCCAGGGCAGACATAGTGTGATCATGCCATTGAACACTTGGCATTCGAGACTTGTTTCTCCTGGCTGATGTTGCTCACATTAAAATAGCAACAACACATAGGAGGAGAATAGGATGCACTTCATCTTCCTCACTTGAACTTTCCAGAAGATATTGACCTCGTTTATATCTTCAGTTGAGACTACTAATTTTCAATATTTTTTTCAGTTCTGCTTTATTTGCCTTGTGGTCATCTTTTTCACCAGATTAGCAGCTACAGTGTCTATTTAGCATTTTCTTACCCTTTGTTGCTTTTGTGAAAAAAGCTGGAGCGACATTTGACTATTACCAGATACACAAAACGGGTAAAATACAGGGAAGTGGTGTCATTATACATTAAAGCTCTTAGAAATCTGTATTTGTGTCAAAAACATATACTCTACATGAGATAAGGCAGTCTGCTTTCAATTTTTAAAAATCTAACAGATTTTTACTTAATTCAAAACCATTTCTAACACATTCAATCGGTTGAAAATCCTAGACAAAAAGCCCTCCTTACAAGCAAAACTAAACTTCTATTTGTGGATTAGTAATCATAGGATAAGTACAATATTGAAAGAAGAGGAAAATTCTTTATAGATTTTCAGTAATTTCACATGTCTTTTTGAATAAAATTGGCAAATAGCAAAGAGTTGTTAAATTTTTAAAAATTAACAGTTCCCAGTATTGAGGTGTATATAGTGATTATGATGTGCAGCTTTCATAATCAGGCAATAAACATACACACCTAGATAGTAATTAGGGTAGATTTCCAGAATATGATTCTAAATGTGTACATTTGTCTTGAGTAGTACCTTCTCCTCCCCCGAGCTGTATCTCACTGAAATCATGGCATATTCAACAAGATAATTCCATGAATAAACTGCAATTAGCATGGCTAAGCCAAGCCTGGCTATTTTGTACAGGGTTTCAGGGCATATTTCTATTTTCCTTGTCAGTCAGCAGCTTCAAACTCAATTGCATTTCCTAATTATTCCCAAGTTGCTTGTAAGTAAAATCATATTAGTTGTACGTAAAATGTATTGCTGTGTTTGGGATCTCCGTGTGCAAGTGGAGCCCTGACCCTTTTCTTGTTTACTACAAAAGAAATTAAAGATGTGCATGAAAAGGTGAATCAGTCCTTCAACTGTCAGCTGCAAGATTAGGACTTTCTTTGAAAAGACTGCTTCCCTGAAGATGCTCTTGTACACTGTATTGAATCAAAAACCTGTAGTTTAAACCCTTGAAAAATTGCATCAAACTGGAACTTGTGAACTGGTTCTCTTTGCCATCTGCAGGAATAAATATCTGAGCCAAGTGGGGGAAAGTTTAACTTCAACGCATGCTAAGCATGGTTCCACAAGCAGCTGAGATTCATGCGATCAGACATAGGGAGTAAAAACATGAAGCCAGTGAAGGCATTCTCATGTTCATGTGTGCACTTCTCAAGGAACATTAGAAGCCAGAAAAAGCATGACCAGTTGACCTGACTCCCTCTGCGAAAAGCATTAAAATGGGAACCACAGCAAGGAAATGCTCACTATTATAAGATCCTTTACTTCTCTGGCCTCTGCTTTTGAAGAGCCTTCTCAATACCAGATTTAAGAAAGCCTGATAATATTGCATTTTAAAGCAATTCATTAGAAGACTCTAAATGGTTCCAGTGGAGAGTCAGAGTAAGATACCTGTTGTCAGTAGACAGTTCAATGATGGGGTCATGAATCTGCTGTTGTAACCAGAGGCTTTTTTAATACAATAAAAATTTTGTATGCATTTTGAAATATAACATCTGCATTTAGAAATTCCAATTTCATTTTTTAATTGCTTCCCAATTATGTTTTCTTCCAAGTCTATTCTAAACTATGTTTAACGGTTGATGGAGGGTATTATAGCCCAAGGAGGTTTGAAAATGGCAAAACTATCCAGAAACTCAGTCACAAATGGTGACATGGGTGTATAGCTGAGCTCCTCTTTGAAAGAGACCTAAATGATACGGAAGGTGTCATTGAGAAACAGCTGGAGTAAATATTGTTAAGAAAAATCCCATTAAACAAAATCAAAAATTCTGTCATTGATGTTTTGCATTTTTAGATTAAAATCCAATTGTTCCTGCATCAATACGTTTGCTATGAACATATTAAATAAATATAGCATTTTGCAATGTAATTAAACTATAATACTTTAAAATTTGTAGAGGAAAAATTAACATAAAGAATGGTTGAAATCTGGATTAACCGAACTGCAAAGCAGTAATGCAGTAATCCTTATGGAACAACAATAATTCTAATCACAGGAAAGAAGGAAAATCAAGGAATATTAGTGCAACCACAATAATAAAAAAAAGAAGTATTTGCTTTAAAAATATTACAGAACAGAATTTACTGTTGCTAAATAACATGCTTTTGGATAAAATACTTTGGTCGATGTTCTCTGATATTTTCCAGGAGCTACAGTGCACTCTTCTAAGTTGAAGAATGTCTTTGAGATTTATAATACATTTGTCATTCGGCAGAGAGAATTGTACTCTGCAGTTTATTTGCTTTTTGGCAATCAATAAAGCTATTTGTACAAAAGTCCCTTTGAATTTATCTAGTCTGGTATTTTCATTTTTGTGAAGTAAACAAACACGGGATAAACAAGAACTTTTATTTTAGCTATTCTACTTGTTACTTGCATCACTTGAGACTAATACTTTCACAATTTGGAAGTTCAAAATATTTTCATGGAGTCACATTCATTTTTTAAAAAATCTTGGAGAGCAAAAAACTAGTAACCTTTACTGAACAAACTAAAAGATTTGTAGATTGTAAAAAAGTACTAATATAACTACTGACATTTAACAAAATTTAATACTTTAAAACTGATCTGCATTTTTCATTTGTCTGTGAGCAAGCCTCTCCAGGCTTCATTGTTTCCTGTTCTTCATGTTTTGTAATGAATTTGTAAGACCAGAGTAAACCTGAGTTTGAAAATTTGTCATCTACCTCTGCACCAGTACTCTTTAGCTCACAATATGTCTGAGAAACAATTCTGCTGAAAAATGGATTTTCTGACTATTCAAGGATACATCCACTTTATACATCAACGCTGAGGCAGGCTCTGCCACTGTATTTACTTCTTCATGCCTCTTCTGAAGTATTTTGTATGCCAGTGACAAAGGTCAGCATCTAGAATCATAGAATCGCTTTGGTTGGAAAAGACCTTTAAGATCGTCAAGTCCAACTGTTAACCCAACACTGCCAAGTCACCTCTAAATCATGTCTCTCAGCATCACATCTGTGTCTTATTTTAAATACCTCTAGGGATGGTGACTCCACCACTTCCCTGAGCAGCCACAACACACTCTGCAAAGAAGATTTTCCCTAATATACAACCTAAATCCACCCTGATGCAACTTTCCTCTCATCCTATTGCTTCTTACTTGGGAGAACTGGCAGAGCCCCACATCACTACAACTTCCTTTCAGTTAATTGTGTAGAGTGATAAGGTCTCCCCTCAGCCTCCTTTTCTCCAGACTAAACAAACACAGTTCCCTCAGCTCCTCAGAGGATTTGTGCTCTAGACCCTTCACCAGCTTCATTGCCCTTCTTTGGACATGCTCCAGCACCTCAATGTCCTTCCTGAAGTGATGAACCCAAAACTGGACACAATATTCAAGGTGCAGCCTCACCAATTCCGAGTACAGGGGGACAATCACTTCTCTCCTCCTGCTGGCCACATGATTTCTGATACAAGCCAGGATGCTGTTGGCCTTCTTGGTCACCTGGGCACACTGCTGGCTCATACTCAGTCGGCTATTGACCAACACCCCCAGGTCCTTTCTAGCTTTCCAGCCACTCCTCCCCAAGCCTGTAGTGTTGCAGGGGGTACTTGTGACCCAAGTGCAGGACCCGGTACTTGGCGCAGTTGATCTAGACAGCAGCCGCATGATAATTCCTTCTCATTCTAGTCACTGCTTCTACTGAATTTTCTGTAGCTATTACGTGTTACTTATTTCTCATTTTAGGTTTTGCAAGGGTGCTTCACGCAGAGATACCGAAAGCGTGTAAAGGCAGAGAGCCTTACTGGCTTTTCGCATCTGAGACTTGGTGTATATAGTTTGCATTATGCGACAATATAACCTTCCCAGGTTATGTTTGCTCTCCAGTAACACAAAGACTTCACCAATGGCTTTTCATTTAGCTTGAGGCTTATGCAATCGCACATGTATGGCCTAGTATGTGTGAACTTGTGTACATATTTATAGATACATCTTTTTCCAGTTTCTCTTCTGTCAGTAACTTCTAAACATGCAGCCAATTTCAAGTTAACATGACAGAACAACAGGAATTCTAAAGTATATAAGGTTCCTAAGAGTCCCATGCAAATAAGCATTTGAGTAAAAAAAAACAGAGAATGGAAAAGGCAGAAACACCTCTTTTCTTTCCCTTCTTCCTTTGCCCCAGGAAGAAGAGCTGCCTGTCCATTTCACACTTACTAGCTGTCCAGTCAACATGTACTCACTCTGCAAATTAGCCATGTCATATACCACTGCTTATCTGGGCAGAAGAGGTAGGATGAATCTGCACGTAAATATAAGAGGTAGGTAGGAGTAGTAAAGAGGGAGAATGAGGTGAGAGCTATGACATGGCAACAGCAGATTGAGGGACATGAGACAAAAAAATGCTCCCAGAACCAGTTTCATGGAGAAAAGGAGTGCCTTCCTAATATAATGTCTTTGTTTCTTCTCTATTCGAGGAACCATCTGCTTGACAAGATCATAAGGTTAGCTGACACCAGGTAATTGGATGGAAAAGGAGGTGTAGTTTGAACTGCTTCATAACCCAAATATTTCAGGTGGTGAGAGATATTTTGATTCTTGAACAATTAGGACTCTTATTGATAATGGCTTGTTTTATGGCAATGAAAGAAAAGGCTGAGATTACTTTAGTGAATGCACATAGGTAACTAGAATACGAAAGTGCTTTGATGGCTGATATTTTTGAAGAATTGGCTCATTAACCTTAACTATATCAACCTTTTCTCATTATCAATGTTAAATAATTGAATGGATAGACTTCTGGGGAATTTTCAGTCTTACACAGAGGGCAGCCACTTACATGGTAGAAACCCACTGTTTAAAGAAGCTGTTGGTGAGAGAGGGGGGGATATCCACACACATACACACACATTAATAAATACTTGCATTTTAGTTGTGAGAAAACACAACAGAAAAAGAAAATTGAGCAGCCCTGAACAGTTTTCAAGTAGCAGTCATGTATCTTATAAAGTATTTATTTACCAGTGACAGTACCTGTCAAATTCTGCTTTCTTGTAGATAACAAGCAAGTATTATTTCATGTGCAGGCCTCCTCATTCCCTAGATATGGTTCTCAAAACTGTTTCAATTCCAGAAGCTCCTGAAGCCCCTGGTCAGTCAGCAAACAGATCCTCAGGAAACATGACACCATTGAGAGATGGAAAAGTAAAAAATCTTACAACAAATGAAAGAAAACCAAGAAGATACTGTCTAGTAGTCATTACACAAGGGATATAAAAACACTAGTAATGCAGTCTATGTATCATCTGCATGTCACAAAAAAGGATTAAAATAAACTGGTGTAAAACCAGTATGCACCAACATAGTGACATTACAAGAAACCAGGTTCTGCAAATTCTAGCCTTTCAGGGACAGTGCATAATGGTAACCACCATGTGCTGCTCTTCTCAGGGCAAGGAGCTAAGCATTACCTGCTGCCATCACTGCTACAACATTCACCTCGCCAATGAACTAAAACCATTTCTTCCTCACTTTTGAAGACGTCCCCTGCTACTAAGGGCCACTGCAGGAGTATGAGTGAGGGAGTAGTTCGCAAATACCCTTGGGTTGGCAACAGAAAATCATGGTTAGAGCAGCTGGGGGCTTGAAACCTGAGAAGTGACAGTATTAGGAGAAGCAGTGCTCGAGCTGCAACTTTCACAAAGATTATGAATTTATCTTTTCCTTAGGGCTAAGGTGAGAAGGAGGCTTGAATTATTCATTGCACACCAGGATCAGCAGCAATACAAGGACAAATGATACAGACAGGGACAGATTAGAGAAGTCCCCTAGGAATGGAAGGAATCTCATAGGTAAGCCAGTGTATTCAAATACACAAAAAGACCTGAGATATTACTGAGAGATCAGTCCAAACAGACATCTATAAACTCGTTACACAGGATAAACATGGAAATTTAGCTAAGAACTGATACATCCATCATTTGGAGAACCTACTTGGTACTCCAAATAAAGCTATTAAATAGGAGAAGGCTCAATTAAAAAAAAAAAAAAATCCTCAGCTCATTTCTCTCTTTCCCAGGATGCTTCCAATCTGTTGTTTTTCTTTTTTTTTTTTTTCCTTTTTAATTGTTTTTGACTCTCTGTACATCTATAATGAAACACCACCAGATGAGATGCTGTGGTTTTGGAAACCTATACTGTATAAATGATCAAATGAAAAGGTAAAGGTCAGAATAGTGTCTTGCTAAAAAACTGGCAGCTAATTGGAACTATATGTCGACTCTCAGCTCAACTAAACTCCCTCTTGTATTTCTTCAGAACACGCCTGGTGGTTTTTTTATGTGTGTAGTGTGTTGTGATTTTGCCTACTATGATTTGTGTTTGTTTTTCAGCCTGTTCTTGCTTCCATTTGGCATAGAACTAATCCTCTCTGCAGCTCATCCCCCCCCACTTCTAACCTAACTTGAGTTATAGCTTTGTACTTGGAAGATTTCCTGCAAATAATTTTGTCTTGAAAGGGAGAATTGTAATAATGTTCAGAACATTGATATCAATTAAAATCTGTCCTGGATTTGGCTGCAACAGAGTTAATTTTCTTCCTAGTAACAGGTACAGTGTTGTGTTTTGAATTTAGCGTGAGAATAATGCTGATAGCACACTGCTGATTTACTTGCTGCTAAACAGTGCTTATCCTAAGTTCAGGATTTTCCAGTGGGAGGGAGCATGTCCAGGACAACTGGCCCGAACTAGCCAAAGGGATGTTCCATACCACAGCACATCATACTTGATATATAAATTGGAGGATGCTGGATGGGAGGGGTGGATCACTGCTTGGGCACCATCAGCAGATGGTGAGCAATTGCACAGTGCATTACTTGTCCTTTTCTTGGGTTTTATTTCTCCCTCTTTTCTGTTACATCACTTTTCTTTATTATCATTTTCTTTTATTTTACTTGTTAAACTGCTCTTATTTCAACCCAATGAGTCTGAATTTTTTTTTTTTTTTTAAATTCTCCTCCGTCACTGGGAGGACAGAGGAGTGAGTGGGCATCTGCATGGTGTTTAATTGATATGTATGTAGCGAGGGATGTATAGTATTGCACTGGCTGACGCAGTAAAGTAGTTAACAGACAAGGTTCAAGGAGTAGCTATACAAAGCATCGCATTTCTAAGTGCTCTATTATAAATCTCATAATTTCAAAATGGCCTATAAGACTCTTGTTTTATGGATGAGTGGTAACTAATCTGAGTGCTCTCTAACCACTTGTTTTTAGACAGAACTGAACATCTCAGTACAGAAGCCCTTTAAAGTATCTTCAGATAAGCAGTTAAAATACCAATGATGTGCCAAAAATAGTTTGTCACTTCATTTATTTAGTCTTGACTTGAAAATAATCTAAAGAAAGGATTTCCTATAGTAGAAAGTGATGAAGAAACAGGTACTGTCTATCACACAGTTAATGCCAAACAGTGGCACTACAACCATCATGGAAAACTTGCATTATTCCCCCCTGAAAACACACTACAGTCAGAATGGTAAAGTGCCTTCCTATTCTAGGCAATCAATATCATTTTCTGCAAAATCAGGGTAAGTCTTTAACCACTATTAAATTTTTCTGAACAGAGACTGAATATGAGCTTATGATTTGCTCACAATTACAATTCTCTACATAAAACGTGGTTTATCATTTTGTGTAATAACCAAGGTCATGTAAAAACAGAGCTTTCTCCTGTATTCTATTCATTTCAGCCGCAAGTTTATAAAGCTATCAAACATCGAAACCTCCAACAGGTTAACTCTTCAAGGACACAAATAGAGATGCACAATAGTCACTCTGAGCTGCCACTTTGAAACTTGAGCACTATAAAGGAAATGGTGACTTGCAAGTGTCTATTGTATGTACCACTGCTTTATATAGAGAATGAAATGTATACATATATTTTACATGCAACATGAACACACAGGAAAAGATTTTTAAAGGAGACTTCCCGAAGGTCAAGGGTAAGAGAAGGTGATCCATTATTTAGATGTTCTTAACATAGTAGAAATTTTCTAAGCTGAAGACAGTCAGTGGCAGAGGTCTGACTAGTTGTTTACCTTTTGGTGTATTTATTCTGTCATAGGGTCTCTGCTCCAGCAACCACCACAGCTGCAGGGTCTTTCATATGACACCTGCAACCTGGCACTCCATATCCAGTATGAAACGAGGTTTGCTGAATTTGGTACCCAAAGAAGCAGCTAAAACATTGCAAAGACATAGAATTTGCTGATAGGACTGTGGAAGTCTCCACCGTCTTGACTTAAGCCCACAGCAAAAGCATTGCTCTACAAAAATTCATGCTCCACAAAAGGACTGCCATAGCAGGTACAAAGAAGCCACAGCCACCACCGCGGATCCCCAACGTGCTGTAAACAGGGGAGGGGTAACTTTGGAAAATGTCTGTAAAAAACATCTTTTCACCAAAAATGTGTCTCCCAACTTAAATATTAAGACAGGCAGTCACACAGATGAACAGCTGTGCACTGTAAGTTAGAGACCATGAAAGGGAGTTTCTTAAAACTAGAAGTTTTCAAAGTAGAGGAATACGTGTAAGGTCAAAAGGAGTCATTCTAATCTAAACTCATCTCCTTCCTAAAACAGGTCAAAAGTGCTCCCTGACACTGTTAATTCCTGCCAACAATACAGAAATCCTTTTCAAAAATCGAAGCAGGATAATTTCCTTAATTATTACCTGTGGTGACAACCTATGACACTATTCAGTAAGTTGTTCCAGTAGCCATGTACTGTAACATTTACAAATGTTCCACGTGTTCATCTGAACAAGCTTAGCATCAAACTTCCCTTTTACTGCCTAAATACAGTTTTGAGATGGAGCAGCAGAGTAACCAGTTCTTTTTGCCTCCATCATGACCACCCTTCAAGGACTGTGCAGAAGAGATGAGGGAGTAGGACTGGATTGGATGCGACTGACTGGCTTTCGTGCACTGAGCACTCACAGTTGTGCACCAGAGCTGCATAACACAGGGTGTTCTTCCCTCTGAAAAACAAATCACAGTACCTGGCAGCTTGACACACCCACAGTGAGGTCGCAGTGAACAACAGCGTTTGGGGGAGGTCTGCAGCTGCCTGCTTTGGTATCAGCAGGAATCATAAGAGCCCAAAGGCTCTCACGTGTGCTATCAAACAGCGTGAACTGACCTTCCCTGTCCCTGACCTCGAGACGTGACCAATTTTGTAGACAGACAAATTGACTAGCTATTCTCTTACTAATTTTGGTTTAGTTATATGGATATTTTTAATTTATTGATATAGTTAGTTCTCTCTCTTTCTCCTTGGAGGCTTATTCCTGGTTCAAGTAATTTCTTTGCATTACACTGGTTGGCTATTGAACTTGATCAGGTCGTTACCAGGCTCTGTTACTGTACACAATTCTTTTGCAAAGTGCTGTGCCCTTTTCCCCTCTCATTGTTACATACTGCAGCTATTTGTATTCTCAATGACGTTGTTTCAACTGATCTCTGTCTTTATGACTCCTTTTTCTTCAGATGAATTGTACCTACTCTGTCTCTTAGAACATTTGCCAAGCAGCAGCGCACAAGGGCTTAACTATTTCTGGAATTCATTTGGTTATACAGCTCAGGAAGGTCTTTGTACTTTGGACAAAGACAGTGTCTCCCACTAGTTACTTATGCTCTGACACAAGACTTACTGATTGCAGGAGACAATAATTACAGGTGTCAGCAGGGTGTACAGACAGTGCAGGTCATGGATCCTCAGATGTCTTTTCTTGTTCCATTAGAAAAAGTTCAGATTCCTTCACACTTGTGATTAGGTTGCTGGAGAGAGAAAAAAAAAAATGTATACAGTTCATACAAATCACTTACAGCAGATACCGCCTGCAAAGATTGTTGTTCCACAAAGCAATGGTAGCATTATAATAATGTATGGTTTTGATGAATGATAGCTGTCTCAACACACAAACATTTTATGTATCACTCTGTCCACTGTGCACCTATCTGTAAACTAAAGCACGCATACACCGACTTCAAATAAATTTCTTTCAGTCAAGTAGAAAATGTAACTGGCCAACTCAAGTCCGAAATGAGAATTTCACCCAGAAAATATTCAAGATTTCTTAATCAATTTTTCCTTTGTGAAAGGGTTTTACAGATATGGGAAATCATATAAGAAATTTTTCTTTAAAAGCACTTGTCCCATTGAAAATGAGTTCATCAAACATTATTCATAAATGCTGATTATCAAAAATACATAATAAACATGTAGTTGAACATCTAGATATAACTTTAACAGATCATATTTAGCAATGACTGCATATTTTTGCACAAAAAACCCCACAACAACAAAGCCAACCAAAAACTGAACAGGAGGTATTTAGAGAGACCTCTAAAAAAAGAATTAGACTGTTGTGCTTGTTGCTCATTATTGTTCAAATTATTGCTCCCTCAGAGTCTAAGGTCAGTAATTCTCTGCAGATCACAGCAGGGTATTAACCAAACCATTCAGAAGATCAGTTTTGGAAGGACATTTGAAGGATCAGTATTCCTACTATATTCAGTTTACTTCTTGGTTTCAAATGAGATTAATGCATATTTCAGATATGCCTGTTAGCTCCAAGAGGAGCTAACTCACGGAAAGACCATGATGTGGATAGTCTGTTCTAGAAATCATCCAGGGAACAAAGACCCCTGTAATCAAATGATGAAACAGACAAAAAATAAAATGTGTTCAACCAGTGGTAATAGAAAGTTTGCAAGAGAATTTAGGCAGTAGCCTGGACTTAGTGGCTCAAGGGCAAGCAAACTCAGGCTTTCCTTTATTCGTATAATGTCGCAACAAATGTAGTTTTTGATATTCATATGCTATTACTTCTACAGCAAGGTTTGCTGAGCACAAAGAGCAGTGTAAGCGTGTGGCCTTTGCACTGATAAAATGAGGAAGGGCACGGAGAAGTTCTGATTTTAGGTGATCTTTCTGAGAAACAGTAGTATTCAGAAGGGATGTCAAGAAGGACATACTTCTTTTTTAAGGCTCCATATTCCTAAGCACAGTTTTGCTGAGTAGTTTTCCAAAATCTTTGCTGTTCATTTGTTTTGTTTCACAAGTTGTTTGGGACCATGTTGTCAAACTGCTGTACATACGCATTAGATCCGTGTGAGTTTCCTGTACAGCAATTGCATATTGAGCAATCAGTGGTGACTGTTCCTGTGCACATGCCAAATGTTAAAACTAAAGCAATCTACCGTGGCTTGGGTTGCCTCCCATTAGCTGAAGGCTGAGCATGTGCACATGAAATGTTGACACACAGCAGCTGACACTTAGTAGTGTGAACATATTCTAAGCCTTTAAACTAACTTGGATCTTTAAAAATCGTGTTCATATAAGCTCTTAAAATGCTTCTAATCTCTCTCTTTCCCTCTCTTATTGCTTCAATAGCTTAATATAGACTTGCCTAGCATGTGCATTAAAGGGCAGAATAGGTAATAAAAGCAGAAGCATAAATGCCTTGTCTTCTTCAGGAAGTTACAGTACTTTAATTTTGCCTTATCATTCAAGTAGCATGAGACTCTAGCATAAACAAGGACAGAAACATTAAAACAGGTTCAGCAGTATTGGTCAAACCAGCTAAAGTCATGGTCTAATTGTGTCCATCTGAGCTACACACGAAATGGTATCACTAAGTTAGCCAACTTTCAAAAGAAATTTCATTTTTCAAATGTTGTCAAGGTCATTAACTGCCTATGCAAGATACAAGGATGCCTTCACCATCAAGCCACAGGTCACCAAAAGGCTTTCTAATGACTTTTTTTTTTTTTTAATGGGGACATGAGAGGAAATACATGCGAAAAACTAATAGCTTGCATATTTGTTAAAAGTACCTGTTGACACCAATGAGGAAAGCTGCATAGCACAAAAGGACCTGGGGATGCTGGTCGACAGCCAATTGAACATGAGCCAGCAGTGTGCCCACGTGGCCAAGAAGGCCAACAGCATCCTGGCGTGGATCAGAAATAGTGTGGCCAGCAGGAGGAGGGAAGTGATTGACCCCCTGTACTCGGAACTGGTGAGGCTGCACCTTGAATACTGTGTCCAGTTTTGGGTTCATCACTTCAGGAAGGATGTTGAGGTGCTGAAGCAGGTTCAGAGAAGGGCAACAAAACTAGTGAAGGGTTTAGAGAACTTGTCTTATGAGGAGCAGCTGAGGGAACTGTGTTTGTTTAGTCTGGAGAAGAGGAGGCTGAGGGGGGACCTTATTGCTCTCTACAACTCCCTGAAAGGAGGTTGTAGGGAGGTGGGTGTTGGTCTCTTCTCCCATGTTACGAATGACAGGACAAGAGGAAATGGCCTTAAGTTGCATCAGGGGAAATTTAGGTAGGATGTCAGGAAAAATTTCTTTACACAGAGGGTTGTGAAGCATTGGAACAGGCTGCCCAGGGAGGTGGTGGAGTCCCCATCCCTGGAAGTGTTTAAAAGCCGTGTGGATGTGGTGCTGATGGACATGGTTTAGGGACCCTGGTAGTGCAGGGTGAATGGTTGGATCTTAAATGTCTCTTCCAATCAAATGATTCTGTGATTCTGTGATTGAGAATCTCAGAGATTGTATACAAAGCTGACAGACATTGCAGGTTGTGGTCACACAGCACAATGCTGTGTCAGGTTACAGATGCCAGGAAAACTAACACATCAGATCAATATGCATTGCCCTGAACATTAAGCTGAGTCCACTTGTAATCTAAGAGTTTTGGTAACAGGACGCCATGCCCATTAGCCCAAAAAGAGAACCACAACTGCACACAGACCTGCTATGCTTTCAGATCTAGAGCTGCAGCTTGCTACTCTTGTTCAGCTGGGACCACTCAGAAACAGAGCTCTGGAGAAGACAGCTGAATTCATAACCTCATTTCTGGCAGGATCCACTGTATCTAAAGCTTTCTGACAGCTACTTATCTATTCAGCTTTTATCATTTGGTAACAGTTTTATTTCTTTCTTCACCGTTCACTCTATGGTATATTATGTTAAAACGATGCTGTGGTGCTCTAGGTCAGTTGATAGCCTCTGGAGGAGATGGTTGCTTCCCTGGAAAAATTTGATATTATCAGATAGATGGGAGAACTGTCTCATATGTAGCATGGAGCACATGGGGTTTGAAAAGCATAGCCATTAGGGAAACCACAGCATGAGTTCAGCACGTGGGACTCTAGACAAAAGCTGGATAAAAAGCCTGCAGCCAGGCCTTGGAAAGAGAAGCAAGTAGGACACTTTCCAGGAGAGCCAGAAGGGGCTACCCAAAACATACTGCAAAGCAGGTGTCTACTGGAAGTTACTGGCCTGAGAACAAGACCAGAGGAAAGCTCCTACCCAGTGAGGGCAGAGGGGACGGGAGAGAAATATGCAAATTCCTTCATTTGAGTCTCTCTCGCCTATCAGATCTGAGGGTCCCCCACTTAGAGTTCCTGATTCTAGCTGTTGTTTGGTAAAGACTGCCTTGGGAGGCTGTAACCCAAGCAACACTTTTTACTCACTCACTGAAGAAAAAAGTTGAGGCAGTCCATCCTGATCACTCTGGCTGGTGTAGGTTCCCACTGTGCACACTTAAAGGTATATAGCTTTGTGGGTTTCCCAAATTCCCTATGCTTGTTTTTTAAAAGATTATTTTTATTAGAGAGAATTTGCTGATGTAAATTCTCACCCCTGTAAATTAAACAAAATTACTTCTTGTCCCTCTTCTCAACAGATGTGGAGACTAAGACATACTGTCCTTTCATAAATAATGTTTTACACACGATCCTATCTGTCTTCTCCATAAAGTCTTCTTTATACAAGACTAATTAAACCCAACACTTTCTATCTTTCTTTCATAGTCATATACCTTTTTTTTAATTTAGCTGCTCTCTCAACTCTTTCCAGCTTCATACTTTCTTCTCAAAATATGGTGTTTAGAACTGTCATGGAACTTCAGCTGACACTACAATGTGACGGGGTGTCAATGTATATGAAAAAACAGCAATGAAGATTTGTTTCTGACATGATTCATAAAGGCTTTGTATTTTACAGACTGAATATATCAGACATCATTTATCCAGCATGAAAGTGGTCTTTCACCGCTAAAGCAGAATAACTGTCTCCATGCATACTTCTATTAATACTTTGGAATATCATCTGCCTGCTATTTGGAAAAACACCTACCATGTTTGTTGGCTGGTTTTCACTTTCTGATCTGTCGTAACATACAGAACCAGCACTGCTGCATAGCAGGACCGTCTCCATTCATTCATTCATTTGATTTCTACCTTCACTTTGCATTTTGCAAGTCGATTTCATCTTGCTGATTTCAATTCGCCTCTCGAATCCAAAGCTAAAACAAAGCAATGGAGAAGGGGGAAAAGAGCTTCCTTCAGTTTTGCCTCTAAATAGAGGCCTGGATGGGCTCAAATGCACAGAACTAGTGAAGCTCATTTCTTGAGAGAGTGTGAAAGCTGAAAAATATCAATAGATGAAGAATTTAATTTTCAATATCCATAGACATCACAAGCACTGAATAGCAAAGGATGTGGGAGGAAGTTGTGGGAGGAGGTGGCATCATTCATGTTACTTAGCCCAACTAACTTCTACTCATGTCTGTGAATGTGTTTGTAAGGCCCTTCAGGATGCAGGAAATAAATGGTTTCTCTTTGTTTCAATATCCCAAAATATCAGTGAAAATATGGACTCACACCGAACTCACATTAGGATTTCGTCATATATTGTTTGAGAAACCTTTAGTGATTGAGAGGTAGCAACTGGTAACTACTATCCCATTATAGTTTTTCAACCACTTGCGCATCAATTTTACTGTAATGTCATCACCTGCAATTTCATCATATTTCCCTGAGGGTGTCATAGGGAATATCATCAAAAGCCTTATTCAAGTCAAGAACTATCCTATCTTCTGCTGCTTCTTTTGTCCTCTAAGCCAGTTATCCTGTCAAAGAAGGAAAGTAGGCTGGTTTGTTGTTAATTGCTCTTAGCAAATCCATATTAGCTGTCTCTTACCACCTTATTATTCTCCAGATACTTTCAAACTGATTGCTTAATATGTTGTTCCAATAACTTTCTCGTATTGAAATCCGGTTGCCTGTTCCATAGTTCTCTGGATTCTTCTTCTCTACACATAGGTACTACTGTATCTACCCTTATCCAATCTTCCTGAGACCTTACCTGTCTCACGGTAGATCTTGGAGATAAATGCTGATGGTGTATTTAAATCTGGTGATTTACTGGTTGAAGCAGATGTTTGTTTAAAAGAAGAATGTAAGTATTTCAAATATTTACAATATTATATAATTTTAGCTGCAAGTTAAGACTTTGCATAAACCCACTGTATGGAAATATCATTGCCCTCAAGGAGATGTTTGTGTCCATTCCTTACAAAATAACCACCTAAATGATTATAGGTGGATTTATAGGAAAATATGGAAGGCAAGAATGAAGGGAAGGAGGGAGGGAGAGGGGAAATGTATTTCCAAAAAGATAAATATGGGCAGGTAAGAAAAAGCATCACAGAATGACTCTGAGAATGGTTTCTAGCTAAGTCTCCATCAACACAGCACCCTAAAATAACAATAAATTAAAAATAAACAGACCTATCTTGAAGAAAACACATGATAATATTAAAATTAATATAAATCTGTCCTTGCTTCTTCTTACAGATGTGAATGACCTTCTGGACTGCCTCAAGGAGGCTGATCTGGAAAAACTAAACTACAGCTTTCTCCAAAATACAGTTCTCCCTACAAAGATGTTACTTATAAGTTTAACTTAAAGTATTTCAGGCTTTGTATATGTTCCTGGAAATACCTATGATGTAAACAGTTGTCCAGATTAAAAGAAAAAAAATAATACAGTTTGAAGGTAAAAGCCTGTAGGCTGATTTTCCAGACAGCTTTGTCATTATTTAAAGCTGCCATTCTGTTTTCAGATGAGAAAGAAGTACTCTGCATGGAAATGTTTCCTAATTTAAAGAACCTTGTGTACATTTCTATTTTTGAACATAAGCACAGGTGAATGTTACTTACTTAGTGAATATTCCCACCTCTTCTTATACAAAATTCTATGCACGAAGTAGTTTACTCATATCAATGACGTTATTTATTCAGGACTGCAAGGCCATGGTCCTCTATTATCTTCACTGGTCTGTGAAAATAGGATTCTTCCGGAGAAAGCCTTCAGTTCATCAAATCCCGCTTTCACTCTTGTGACAATTGGCCATAGAAATATCTAAAGTACAATAGAGGTAATATTTCAGCAACATAGTAGAGTCAATGCTGAAATTCTGTATTGGTATTTAATTGAATATACTCAATAATACTAGCAAGTAAGTGCTAACTCTACTTCAACTGTCTTAGGTAGGTGGAAACTGTAGTGCATACGAAGAGTTACTCTGTAAACAGAAGGTAAGCATTGAGGTCACTTACCCAGTTTAAGGTAGAAAAAAAGGAAACACTGCAAACACAGCTGGCTGTCAACATTTCCTTAGAACAGATTTGTCTTTTTATAGATCACAGTAAGCTGTAAAGACAGTGAGATGTCAGGGAACTGCAAGAAATCCTTTATGAAACAGGACAGGGACATAGCGACTGCTGGCAAGAAGTGAAGACAACTAAAGTGAGGGAGATGTTTCTAAGAGGCATCTCTGCTCACAGCATGTCTCTTGTGGATATAAGGTACGGCTTGATAATGAGTAAGGCTCTGGTTTCAAACGTTCAAATCCGATGAAAGGAGGCAAATCCAGTTTCAGTCCCTTTGTTCCATTTGCTGGAATGTGCTCCCATGTCTCATCGCATGCAGCCTGCACATACGACTGCCCCAAGGCCTTGGCTCCGCCAGCAACAGCATTCTCCTCTTGCTTTCATATATTCCACATGAAGCATGTTAAACGTGTCCCTCTCAGTTTTCTCTGTCAAGAAGAAGCAGAAGACTGTGTTTAAGGGACCATTTTTTGTTCCATTTACTGCTAAATACGAATACAGCCTTTGCAGCATTTCTTCACAAAAAAAAACCCCTTTTCATCCAGTCTCATAGCATATCACTTCTTGCTTTCTAAACAACTGTTACATTCAGAAATATTCTCTGTTTTCAAGCTGCATCCATTTTAGCTCTCATATCTTCCCCTTCCTCACAAAATGTTACTTGGAATTTCTGTCAGATTACTGTATTACCTATTGAGACGTTCAAATCATCATCAGGGTGTCTTGAGATTCAGGATTGCCTCCAAAACCTGGAAACTGATTGCCTGACTGCCTGAGTGTGCAAATGAAGGAAAATGGGAACCTTAGGTGTGGCATTACAGCCAGTCACAGAACTAATAACTGGGAAAGTTAAAAGACTGTTGTGAGATTACCGGTCATTATGCAAAACTCACCAGATGATCTAACCAAATCCCAGGCAGTCCCACAGATGTTAACCATTAGATGTCAGTGTCCATAGATTTACTTAATATGGCAAAGCTTGTGAGCTACATATGGAAAAATATTAAGTTCATATTGAACTCCAACAAAAAATGTATGTAACAAGAGGTTAATTTGATTCTGACAAGTAGTATCAGAACTGTTCCAACCGTTGCAGGCAGTGAGAGAGGCAAGGAAGATGATGCCTTGCAGGATGCCTCAGACCAATTTCTTTACAGAAAACTCTCTGGAGATGAGGAGAAATATTGGAGGAAGAGATACAGTCATGTTGCAGTTAGTTCTTAGAACACACAATCAGGGCAAATAATAAAAGAAGCATTTTACTGGGGAAAAACAGGACACCACAAAGCACTAAAGAAATCATTACAAAAATAGGCAAAATATTTTGGGTAAATAAAAGGCTCCAGTAAAAACAAGAAAAGAATACCAGCTATGAATATTATACGCATATGATAAATTTATTTGGAAACACAGTCAAACCAAGGGTACAATCAGTAAAAAAAGGTTAGCTGAAAGTGACAACAAATGCCAAAGAAAAGCCAGCAGGATGGAAAGAACATTTTGACAAAGTGCGAATCCCTGCTGACCGTGCAGATCCAAGCAGTCCAGACATGCTGGAAGGACAGGGCATCTTTCACATCAGGAGGGGCGTGAGCACTACACTGCCAGCAGAAAAAAAGGAGGCAGAAGGAGCACTGATGTAGATCAGGAGGGCTGATGGTGTAGACAGCATAACTGCTGAGCTGTAAATAGCTAGAAAGACAAGTGTGAACAAAGCATCAAGAGTACAATCCTTTAAGCTTTTGAGCAGAGGTGATACTCACTGACTGACAAAACACAGTGACTGTGTCAATCTATAAGGCCACCTACCTAATTCAGGCAGTGACAGATATGAATCTCATTGTCAATTTCAGGGAAAAAAAGATCAAACATGAAGAATGAGACTTTTAACAGATTCAGACAAGTTATATGGAAAGTTACAGAGAAAAAGTATAGTTTCAGATGTACTCTCCCTGAGCTGACCAAGGACAAAAATGGGAATAGGGACGGTGGTGTTTGCTCTTTTCACTGCGTTCTGAAGGCATTCAATTTAAGGTTTAGAAAAGCATTATGGAAAGGAGCAAAATCATATGATGTTCTGGGTAGAACAGATTACATTTCAAATGCATATATGAAACCTTCTCGAGTGAAATTGGTAGCTGGTTCACACTGGAGTTTAGAGTAAGAGCAAAGATGGTCTTCCTGCTGTTTGACATCCCTGCTGAGCTAGCAAGAGTGCGGTAAGAGATGTCAGGTGAGAAATTTGGTGATCCAGAACTAATCATCTGCTATGCAAACAACACTATACAGGGTCAATAAATGAATTGCAATGAAATGCATTGTGGTCAAATTTCAAGTGTACCACAGAAGTTTGGTTAGCGCTGATGAACAGGACATGCACCTCTGACTGCTCTATGGGTCTCAGTCCAGGCTGACAGCCAGGCGGCTTTGCAGAGTGTTTCCACCAAGGGCTCAGACTTCTGCACAGTGTCAAACATCTGTGTATGGATGTTCCCCACAAGGGACTAGGAACATGCTGGAAAAGATGCATCTCTAATAATACATAATAAATACATAATGTACTTGCAAATTCGTAGAAATGATCCATAAATACCAGCAACTGGAAGACAACACAATTTTCACAGGAAAATAAAAAAACAGTTCAAAAAAATAATCTTCTGCAGTGATAGTGCCCAATCTATCCTTTTAAGGAAAAGAGACTTCAGTATAATGACTCAAAGGGTGGAATTTGACCAAATCACCAGTATTTGGTTCCACTTCTGTTTACTTTGGAACCCTGTAGCACACTGAATACTACAAGTCCCCCCCACTCCTGCAAAGATGGTATAAGCTTCACCAGATCAAAGAGCCCAAGCTGAGGGTAATGCAGGTGTCTAGTGTTGTGCCAGCTGCTAGGCTCTCCTGCATTTAAGAAGGTACCTCAGAGACCTGCTCCAAGTAGGAGCAGAAGTACTATGATTCTTCTTGATGTAGCTCTGCAGTTATCTCTGTACTTCTCCTTGTAGCTCATCTCCTTGCTTTTTTAATCTGAAAATTTATACTGCAGACTTCTGAATGACACCTTTGAGAATGCTTATTCCATTTTGTACACCATGCAAAGAAATTTCCATAGGTAAAAACATATATAGATGCATCTGGTGGATAAAATTATAAAAGTTATCCTAGTTCTTTGGGAGCCAAAGTGAAAATTGAAGCTTCTAGTGAAACTAAAAATCCACCATCTCCAGACCTTCAGAACTATTTTATTAAAAATCAATGAATGCATGGTAACTAATTTTTTATGAATCTTGGCCTCTGTAACTCAACTGCAAAAACATTTTCAAAAATGTATCCTGTAAGAAAGAAGACAGCACTGAATTGTGGTGCATCTCTAGAATGCACATATAGGTAAAAAACCTAAAAACTTCTACATTCACAGATTTTCAGCAAAGCCCCTGGTGATCAAGGGTCCCGGTTTCAGTGTGGTAGATAACAGGCCAGCCATGGTCTGCAGACCATTAGCAGTTTTGTGTCAGCCAGAGCAGCCGACCTGAGCTGGCTCACAGGTGTATCCCACACCATAATCACTCTCATTACGAAGGGGGAAGATTGCTGAGAACAGGAGGTCCTCCTGCTTGGGTTCCTCCTGATCCTGCTCCTCTCCTGCCTTCTCCTACTTCTCCCCATCCCTGGAGGGTCTCACTTACTGTTCTGCTCCCAAGGACTGCTTTCCTATTTAATGTGAATGCTACATATTTGCTGATCTGAGCATAACTTTGTAGACTTCATGCTGGCATAAGTATTGTTTTGCTGTTTCATTAAATCCATTGTTATTTCAACCCACAGATATTTCCTTTTCCTGATCCACCTTCTCAGCTGAGAAGGGGTCACTGTGTGATAGAGGAACTGCTACAGTTTAGCCTTGGATATTGGCAAAACAACACCAGAGAAATGCCAAGTGTTGCACCTAAGACAAAAGGATGAAGAACTACAGAACAGTCAACTTCACTTCAATTCCTGGGAAAATCATAGAGTAAATCCTCTTGGTACAAATTTTTGGGCACAAGAAGGAGAAGAGAGTGGATTGACCAAAGTTTAAACATGCCTGAGCATCATTATTGACTTCTGTAATAAAATGACTGGATTTTTGAATGAGAACAGCACATGTCTTTTACCTCAGTTTTCTCAAGGCTTTAATGCTGTCTCCCTGTATGTCCCATCTAACCAAATTACACCATTGTGGTGCGATGGGAAGACAAGCAAAAAACTGTTCAGAAGTTGTGCTCAAGGTAGTGATTACTGGTTCAATCAATGGCCTGGAAGAGGTGGAGAGAACTCTTACCAGGTTTGTAGATGATGTTAAACTGGGTGGACCTATTCATGTGTTTATGTACAGGGTTGCCATTCAGGAGACCTAGACAGGCTAGGGCACCCTCATATAATTAAAATTTTAAAAACTGTGGCAAGTCCTGTACCTGGAAAGGAAGAACCCCCTGCAACAATATGGGCTGGGGCTGTTTGGGGAGCGGGCTGGTTGAACTGCTTAGATGAAGCTGATATGCTTTGGCAGCAAAGACGACCAACAGTGTCCTGTGGTTTTCAGTGTCCTGAGAATCATGACCAGTAGACAGAGGGAAGCTATTATTCCTCTCTACAGAGTATTCATTAGAAATCATCCAGAATACAACATTTTTGTGTATATATATATATATATATACATATATACAGGAACGCAGGGACAAACTGGAGCAAGTTCAGTGGAGGCCACCAAGATAGTTGGGCTGGAACACTTGCCCTGTGAAAAGAGGCTGAGGGAGCTGGGCTTGTTCAGCCTAGGAAAGAGACAACATCACGGGACCAAGAAGCAGCTTCCAGTGCCTATGGGGAGGATACTGAGGATACAGTGCCCAGCTCTACACAGCAGTGCATGGTGGGTAGATGAGGGACAACGAGCACAAGATGAAAACAGAAGTTCAGATTGGCTATGAGGAAAATCATTTTCAGCGTAAGGACAGCTTAGCAGTGGAGCAGGTTACCCAGAGAGATTACGCAGTCTCTGTTCTTGGAGGTTTTCCAGTCTCAAATGTATAATGCCCTGGGTAAGGGTAGACCCGTAGCTGGCCTTGCTTTAAGCAGAGGAATTAGAGACCTCCTGAGGTCCCTCAACACCTGAATTATCCTACAGTTCTGTGATTCTATGAGAAAATCACATGAATATATGAGCAAACTCTCTAATAAAATCTAAAAAAAATGTAAATTCTTTGAAAATTTAGAGCAGATCTGATTTTAAGTCTAATTTTCCTATCTTAACAGTCCAAGACTCTTTTAGCAAAATCAGTCAATATGCCACACTTCAGCAATATGGGAGACAAAATAAGAATAATTTTCTCAAGATTTTTTTGGTCAATTTGAATTACATTATTCAGAACCTAACAGAACCTGTTAGATCCAGATTTGCTGATGGTAAAACTTCATTTCTATAGTGTTTGCTTTATGTATTTCAAAGTGTCTTAGCAGAAACAACATATCCATTAAGAACAGCTTAAAAGGCAAAAATACTGTAAGAGTTTAACTGGTGCTCAGAAACTACTAAAGAATCCGACACTGAGAGAGACCCGTTTTCATGGTTTTTTTCTCTTGCTCCCATGTGAGTTTAATGCAGTGTTAGAACAGGTAAATTCAGTAGGAGTGAACGAACGCTGAATAGCCTGGACATTCATGCTTGATTTACTTAAATCACCGATTCAAGTTGATATTCAAATTCTGAGGCTAAGAATATAGGAAAATTAGACATTTCACTGATTTCTGCAGTAAAATTTCAGTGTATGTGAATTGGCAACAACACAAAGTGACGCATAAAGGCTTGGCTACTGCACAGCTTTATGAACAATTAGGACAGAAGGTACATACCGCAGTGCCATTTGAATGTCGACAGTGTTTCAATATTCCATAGCATGATTGCTTTAATGTCACACCTTCTGGAGAAATTAAATGTGTGAAAACCTTCATGGTTTTCCCTGCAGCTTCTACCTGCCACCGTTTGAATACAAATCAGCTGCAGAAGCCTCCTTTGAGTTATTCTCAGAACAACCACCTTCCTTATGTGTTTCCTCTGAATGTGAATGTCAGCTGTATCACTAAGCAGGCCATACAGCAGCTTGGTCCAGAAATAGCATCCTCGTCCATCATAAGCCAGGTTCAGAGATCCAAGTGCCAGGAGGTGAACATCAACATGCACACCAGAGCCTGCGCACACACCCTAACTTAAAGGTTTGCACGGGACATCTCTATGCTGTCCCAGCAGTCAGGATAGAGAAGCAACTGTAATTCAGTTTCATAGTATCTTCATGAGTTTCCATGGTGATGCAGGGAAAAAGCCTGCAGTAACTCTTTCCTGCTACCAGTATCTTGGGAGACAGAGGAGGAGGTTTGTGGTAAGGAGCAGGAGCCTCCCAGACATTTCTCTGCTCACCCATGCTGCTGACATGAACGCATGTACTAGGTGGTGTGATAGAACAGACACAACCACATGATCCAGTAATGCCAGAGGAGCTGTTGCTATCACTTATCAGTACTGTGGTATCTCTTTTGGCTGTATAACAATACAGCTGTATAACACTTATAGTTATGTGTGTACATTCATTCCAGAAATTATTTCTCTCTAAAAGGAAAACGGAAGCAAGCAACAGCTTCAAAAATTGAATTAGAATATTTCCTACAGCCTATTTTTTGCCCTTTCAGCCACCTGTGTTAGTCAATAGGAATGAGACTAGCTTTGGGAATATTTATTACTTAGAAAAGCAGCAAGGTCTTACATCCTTCTTTTTCAAGCCAAGATTATGCCAGAGAGAATGCCTCTGTAGGAGAATATAATGGCATATAATGGGTTAAATCATGTTTTGAAATATAGATGATACTGCCCTGTAAATTGGTGGAAGTCAGGAGTCTGAAGAGCTACAAGTCTCAGCTGAATTCTACAAGCTACGCTTGTCAGGATGCTGAGCACCCTGGAGGATTTGGCTTAAGTTGACTGTTTGCCATTCTCACTAACAGCTTAGATAGTAGACACATTTTGTAACTTGGTTATTAAGCAATTGAGTAGATGATACTTTTTGAAGAAAAAGAATCCCTTATAGCTCTTTGAGACAGTGCTATGGTTTTCATGTTATGATGGATGTAATTTGCATCTTTTGGGTGCTATTTCCTACTTCTCCTTGCCTAACAGAAAAAAAATAATATCAGTAAATCTTTCAGGGGGCAGAGAGGAGCTGAAGAAGCAAATAATGCTGCTTATCGCCCAAATTAAGATTGTTGGAACCATCAATAAAGGAAAGCTTATTAACAAGAGACTGGTGACTGACACTTAGCTGCAATAAGATACATACAGTGACACTTGCACCCACTCAAAAACATAAAAATAGCAAATTTAGTATTCAAGCTTATATTGTTGATGGCTTAATAATGCAATCAAAACTTTGCTACAGAGAAGTAAGTAATTTCCCAAAGCCTTTACATCATTGCAAACTAACACACAGGCTGTGTATGAAGGACAACCTGCTTATAAATATGATTGGAAGGTACCCTCCAAGAATTTCCTAATGTAAATACTCCATCAATGTAATCCAAATAAATTATAAAATGCAATTAAACAAAAAACATTTTTTGGAAAATTAACTAATTTGCAATAAAACATTAATTTTGTAATAACCATCGCACATAATTATTTCTTCAATAAACATCAGATGGAGAAAGAAGAACAATTTTATCACCACATCACAGACCGAAAAAGACAACACTGAAACGTGGCAAATATTTCTACCAAAAATAAAAGGTGCATGCAATGTTCTCAGAAATATTTAAGAAGAGCAATCCACATACCACACAGTGATCACAAAATCAAACCAACCGCTTCCCCAGGAACCGTGACTTTCAGGGAGAACTTTGCTCATATTCACACCTAATTTAGTTACATGGCTGCAGTTACAGAATTTAGACACCCAAACTAGAAATTAGGCCCTCGGTGACTAAATTTTATGATCACAGCTCTGCTGGAGAAATATGTGTTGAAAATCAGAAATCTTTGTTTATGAAAACTGGGTTTGTGTTTCTAGGAGGAATGCTTCTGTTGGTAAAGTTTAGGCCAATTGGATAGATGAGATTTATGAGCCAGAGAAACATGCTGTTCTCACTAAGGATGCTGCTGACTGCCTGTATCAGCACAATACACTGGAGTCAACTCTCCAACAACAGTCAAGACAAAACTGTGTCTCAGAGGGAAATACAGATATAGCTGGCAGGACTGTGGCATTTGGCATTTGGGGTTTTTTTTCTTTTTCTTCTTTCTTTCTTTTTTCTTTTTTTCTTGGTGGCATTTTTTGTTTGGTTTTTTTTTAGGGGTTTTGGTTTTTTTTTTTGAAAGAAGGCGGGTTTTTAGCACTGATTTTGTACTAAAATCACAAAGACAATTATCAAACCTGGTACCTTATGCCAAGGAAAAAGATATGCAAACTATGAAATTACTCTTCCTTTCTTCTACACGGAATATTTTATTGTTCTGAAATTGAAATGTTCGTGTCCTTGTTCCTGACTTCGACCAAAACATCACAAGATAGTCTTCTATTTCTCTAAAAAGAAAAAAACCTTAGTTTTACATGTGTACCCTAATAAAGGGTCTTAACAAACCAGTGCATCACAAATTGTGGAACACTGCTATTTGTAAAAGATAACAATTCAGTTTGACCCTCAGCTTTTTCAGCCCTTCATTGTCCATTTTCATGTAATACTACAGACAGGTTGGCCACTACTGCAACAGATTATATCGATGCTCTTAAGAAATCATCTGCTATGCAAATATGGGTTTAACCCCAACCTATTCCACTGGCCCTGATCGACAGCATTCACAACGAAGCTTGTGAATGGTTGGATATCCAGGGTGCTTGTGGCCTGCCTGCTCACTTTTACAGTAGCGTTGGGTACTAAACTGACACAAACAGGAATAACTGAACACAACAGTTGCTTGCTTTGTAGTGCCTTGACAACACCACTTACCTACACAGAAGAAACAAGTTCTCATCTGTGGGAAAATAACGTAAGATGGGTGAAGGAGGACTATAAGCACGCTTAAGTGACTTGCAGCTGGGGTGTCAAAAAACACATATATCATAATAAAAATTGTTTAGTCTTGTGTGTTGGACAAGTAGAACTTCTATGTTTAGATAACATAGACCCGTGATAGAGACATCCTATTGAATATGCTTGAGATTCCTGTCCTGCTGTGGGAAATATCAAAGCACAGTGGTAAACCACACCCATGTGAATCCCTGGTATACAGGCAAAACCAGCAGGTTCTCTGACCCTTTAGCATGAACCGAGCTCTGCGGTGCCAGTGTCCCCACCCGTGTGCCTCTGACCATGTGCGGCTTTAGGGATAACCTGGTTGGCGAGGTAACGACAATAAACTTACTCTGCATCTCACCTGTGGTTTTGTGGTGGTTCCTGCATCCTTCCTGTGCTAGTTCGCCCACCACCCATGTTGTAATTTCTATCTTGGATGTCCCTTTAATAGGATAGCTTTTCCCATGCACTGTTTCTTCATGTAAAACAACGTGTTCAGTACTCTTGGACACCTGAGAGCCTGTAAACCACAGATTCTTTATTTTTTTTTCTCCTGTATTGCATTTCTCCCCTTTCAATTTATGTTCCCCTAAGAAGTGCTGCTAAGCTATACGTGTAGAGATTAAAGGCAAGGTCTACTGTGACTTGCAGACATCAAAAGCCAAGAGCAGTACAAGACTGGAGTAAATTGCATGGTACTGGCTTTTGTTAGCCTTCAAAAGCCTCTCATTATCATTTTTGTTGTAAGTGCACTCTACTGCTTCTCTAGTGATTGTAGATGTCCATCCAAAGTGATAAATGCTACCTCCAGAGAGAGCACAGGTGATTTAATTGACATGAGAGAAGACAAACTGAGGCGGATGGATGTAGTGACCTGTGAAAGCTGTTACTCGTGACACATCACACATTACATTTCCCAGTTAATATATTGTTTGCAGAAACAATTGCAATTTGTCTAAAAAACAGACTGCAAACAGAAAAAGTCTTTTGGTGGTAGTTTAAATACTCTGTAAAGTCATTCTCTCACCACTCTCCCCTCCACGTGATGCACTTATACTGGTGTAAAGGGACCTTACATACATACCATTACAGATGTATACCTATCCCTCTGGAGAGACAGGTATGTATTTCAGTGTAAGATGCCTTCAAAGGTCCGTTCCAACCCAAAGAATTCTATATTTCTATGGTTCTATGATTCAAAATAGTATAACAAAATGTGTGTTCTTATAAAATCACACCGCATGAAAGCATGAGCATACTGTTTTTTTAAAGGCCCATCCATCCCAGCACCCCATCTCCAGCACAGCTGTTAGTGGATCTGGGTGGAAAAGTGTAAGACGAGAACAAGAGTACACAGTATTCCCGAGTGCTGTCCCATCTCACTAATCTTCACTGGAGGGATTTTCTGAGCCTGATGTGGTTTCCATATTTAGAAATCTAGGTTGGAAACCATAATGTAGTTTTACCTAATAACTCATAAACTTAGACCAGATATAAGTTCCATTTCTCTGCACAAATGACTGCATTTTACAGAATTCATCTGCCTGCAGTTCTAATTCCAGGTTTCTCTGCTGGTATTTGGGATGGCTTATGGGTTCTTTCCATTCCCCTCAGATCTAGCTCATTGCACTCCCAATATTTCATTCCTTTCTGTCCATTTCCTGCAAATTTCAGAGGGATTGCTCCGTTATTTGTTCTGTCATGGCAATCTCATTTTTCTCACTCATCTTAAATCGTCCTTCTTTTGTTCTTTAGTGTATAAGTGATTTGTAGCATAAAACTCTTGCAATACCTTGTATGAAAACAACAGAATATTTCTTCTGTATGAACAAATGAGGAAGGAATGTTACATTCATTCTTAGTCAAAATGTTGGCTCTCCTATGAAATGAAAAGGCATTAAGTATTTTTGTATATTTCAAATGGGCTTCTACACATACAATATTCTTAAATTTATTGTATAAATGTCCCTAAAAGATAGAGAGTGTTGTTTCACTGTTACAGGTAAATTCAAAATAAATATATGTGCGTTATTACATTTGTGGATTATTTCAGGGCTTGGTTTTGTGGGTTGTTTTTTTTTTTACTTCTGACTGTTTGGGGTAGTGGTAAAAGCACAGAATGGCAGGGGTTAGAAGAGACCTCTGGAGATCATCTCATCCAACCCTCCCTGCTAAAGCAGGGTCACCTAGAGCAGGTTGCACAGGATCGTGTCCAGGTGGGTTTTGAGTACCTCCAGAGAAGGAGACTCCACAACCTCTCTGGGCAGCCTGTTCCAGTGCTCTGTCACCCTCAAAGTCAAGAAGGTTTTCCTCATCTTCAGATGGAACTTCCTGTGTTCCAGTTTGTGCCTGTTGTGCCTTGTCCTGTCACTGGGCACCACTGAAAAGAGTCCAGCCCCATCCTGACAACTGCTCTTTAGATATTTACAAGAATTTATAAGATACCCTCTCAGTCTTTTCCAGGCTAAACAGACCCAGGTCTCTCAGCCCTTCCTCATAAGAGAGATGTTCCTACTCATCTTCATAGCCCTCTGCTGGACTCTCTCCAGTAGTTCCTTGTCTCTCTTGAACTGGGGAGCCCAAAAATGGACACAGCACTCCAGATGTGGCCTCACTAGGGCAGAGTAGAAGGGGAGGAGAACCTTCCTCAACCAGTTGGCCACACTGTTTTGAATGCACCTCTGGATACCATTGGCCTTCTTGGTACCTTGCTGGTGCATGGTCAACCTGTTGTCCACCAGTACTCAGGCAGCTCTGGATTAAATACATTCAGTGTATTTAATTGCAAAAACTATTTTAAAGATCTTCTTCAGTGAAAAATATGTTTTATTAAATCTTTCAATGTAACACACACTGTTCCCAAAATGTTATGTATGTAGAAGAATTTAGTTAATTATAACTAGGTATTATGCTGTAGACAAGGCTATATGGCAAAATACAGAGAAAAAAAGTAAATGAGTGACAAGAACAGAATGAATATAGGAGAATGATGGTAACATGACAAAATGTCTTAGGGAATGATGAGTCACAAAAAAAAAAGTGTGAAAAATTCTGTTATTTTCACTATTTTTTATTAGTTGTTTTTAGTTCACATTAAGTATTGTCATGGGTTAAGGCTGGAAAAGAAAACTAAAACTGATTGAATGAAAACAATAATAAAATATGTATGCAAAACCAATACCGAATCCAACGCCCCCTGATGGCAATCATGTCATCATCACCACTGATGCTGTGGTCAGGCATTGGGGAGGTCCCAGACTGGACTCACCAGCAGATGGGAAATGGATTCAGGAATGCACAGATTGGAATCAAAGACAGAACTGACAAAGTCCTCCTCAGACATTGGTCATTGAAGAAGAGATCTTGACCCCTGTGATCCCTCAGTTTTATACCGAATATGACGTCTATGGGATGGAACACCTTGTTGGTCAGTTTAGGGTCACCTGTCCTGTCCGCTCCTCCCCGCAGGTGCAGCCTCTCACTTACTGCACCCCACTGTGGTACGCAGGATTTAGCAGTGACCTTGGTCTGCACAGGAGCAAGTAGAAGCAAGAGCCTTTCTGCACACCAATCCCTGGCAGTAACTGTAAACATCAAGCTCTTATCACTTCTAGAAGCAGACCCTGTCTGCGACAATGTGCCATTAACTTCAGTCAGTGCAGTCACTGAGCAGAGACTGAGCTGAAAAGGAACATCACTGAACAGAATTAGTTCTGTTCTAGCTCAAACCAGGGCAAATATTCTTCATTAATTTGTCCTGGATGCGATGCCTCTGTTTGCACAGATAAAGACCCTTGCTCTAATAAGTCATCTGCATCCTAGGCCAACTTTACAGGGTCACTTATGTACAGACTGCTGAGGGCCAGACCTTCTTTGGGGAGACTGACCACTTCCACTCAGCCTAAGACTTGGCTTGAGTCTCCTTTCCCAAGGTGGTCACCCAAAGCTTTTAATAATAATTTCTGTGAGCTTTTAAAGTTGGAAGAATTTGAAATCTCCTGAGGTTTACATTGCAGGTGACTAAAGCAGCGTTCTTCTAGTATTAGGCAGAGGATATGTGGTTTATGCCCTGGGGGCTTTTGACCAAAGAGAGGCTTGAGGTGTGCAGGGTCTCTGTGTTGGAAAACATGTTTACAGGACACAGTTCTGGGAGCTACGTCCAGAAACACACTCCGGTTTTGTGAAGATGGGAACTGATTTACTCCAAAGGAGAGTACAGGAATAACCACTATATGTGTGAGATTGGGATGATGAGGGGCAAAACAAAGTAAAGTATTTGACAGAGTAGGTACACGTAGTGACCTCTCAAATAGCCTCAAGGTTTCCAAAGAAGGCCTTTTCATTAAATCTTGGTATTGTGGGAATAAATTAGAAGCTGGAAGTAGTGAGCATTGTACTTTGGGGCACAGATTTCGACAAGTGGAAAAGGATAGTGACAAATGTGAAGGTAAATGGAAAAAGTTTTGCAATATGGGCAAAGCAGGTGAGGAATCTTAATAGGCACAAGAATTCTGCAAAAATACACAGAAACCTATGGTGATCTCTTTGAATTGAGTTTGTGTACAAGAGTAAATCAGACATGACATTAATAGGTTATGAGTTGATGGGTTTATGTTACTACGGAAGATTTAAAAAAAAAGAGGACTCTATGTGCACTTGTTGAGTAGTACCATACTTTCTCACTCAGCTTTTCCTTCCTTCCAGTGTTTCTTTATATTTATTCAAGGTACATTGGAGGGAATATACATACATGTTTTTCTCTGGTTTCAACACTATATACTTGAATGAGCAAAACAACAAATTCCTCTCAGGTTGTCCATCTAGTAGGTGGTAGCAAACCCACTTCTTGCCAATTCCCAAACTCCATTCTAAATTCTTCCCATTTTGCTCCTCTGACATGCATTGAGGTACGTATTAATCCTAAAAATGTAGTAGAGTAACAAATAGTTATCTTAACAGTCCAGTCCAGCAAATTCTTTCGTCTGTGTGGAGCACGGCACAGGAAAGGAAATCTCAGTTATTAGCTATTAGAAACAAGAAGGCAAAATAAAAGACAAATACAAATTATTCTTTGAACAAAACAAAACAAAAAACCAACACAAAACCAACAAAACTATAATTGTTTATCTCTGCTATTTGACAAACCTCTATGTTGTTAATGAAGAGCTTAGACAAGTATTATTCATCATCACAGGATTTCATGGTGGTAAACCAAGAAAGGAAAATAATATTTTGCTGACTTAACAGAGCAATCTAATATTTTGAGAACAATATTTTACCCCAGAATATTTTACAAAAGGGTGGGATTGTGGAATACTATGCAATTTCTTTTACTACTTTTCTATTTACTTCATATGCCTCCATAAAAGTAAGAGGTTTTAATCTTTCAATTCTTTTTGGATCACATCTTTTTTAAAGCTTACTTTTTTTTTCTTAATTTAGTCTAAAATGCAGTTATCCGAATTTAACAAGTACATTTCTGGACATAAGATGGTCCCAGATGATAAAGCCAAGAAATTCCCTTATACCAGTGAATAGCTTAATGATCACTTTGTAAGCTTATCTGTAGAAACATGAAGTACAGAACAATCTAATCGTGTTTAAGGAAGTTTTGTTTTGAAAAAAATACTTTGAAAAATCAGATTCATCACATTTGCAATCCAGCTCTATTAGCTTAGATTTAGGAACAACATGAAAACAATTTTTTATGTAAGATTTTAACTGGGAAATGAGAAATCAGGAGGATTATTTTTTCTTACTGTAGTATTAGTCAGAACTTAATCTTGGGCTCAAAGTGAGCTGCACCTCCTTCTTCTTTTGAAGGTATTGAGGATGATTTCTGGATGGGCCCAGAAGAAAAATACATTTTTATTGCAGGATCTCTTGCCGCTTAGTAGCATCAAAGTCCTGCCACCTCTCTAAAGCATTTATTTCTTAAAACTTCTTTTGTCTATTCGAAAGGAAATATAATTAGCACTTATCTGTCATTTTGAAGTCTAATTAGTTAGCCTTGCATTCTTATTAAATTATGAAGAGTTGAAGGTCATGTCATACATCATTTCAAAAGTAAATGCCCCCTAAGTTTTTAATACAGTTTTGAAATTTACCATTTTTACAGATACGACATTTGGCATTAAAAATTTCAACATCATTAGAACACAGGTTAATAAGAAAAACCCAAGTTTTATTAAATGCATTGATTTTTTTTCTTTTATAAGGTGAAATTTGATTTAGTACATTCATTTTCTACAATCACTAAATAGCATGGTTCACCATTTGCGGAGGTTTTATACCAGCTTATCTCAATTTCTTTGTTGGAGTTACTCCTGTGTATTTTGAAATTATTCAGCACAGAACTTGATCCTATTACCTATACACGCTTTTCAATATTTGCATGGTCATATGCGACTTAACAACACAACATCCTCTTTTCCCTGCCCCACTGATTACAGAAGTGGGATCATCCAATGACAACAGAAATCCCAAGTGATTTTCTGCACTGGAGGAAGATGCAAGGCTGGAAAAGGTCTGGAGAGCAGGCAGTCTCTAGCGTGGGGAAAAGCAGAAGCGTGGGAAGAAGTTTCCAAGTGCCCCGCTAACAGGCATGGGGAGAGAGCTCTGGGTTACCCATGGGAGAGAGATGGGAGGCTACAGGGTGCAGGTCTCGTTTGTGGGCAGCCCCAGGCATGTCAGTGTCTTGTGGAAGGAGGGAATTGAAGTCCACAGATGTTCTCTTCAGATTTAGCACCCCATGGCTTTGCTCACAGTGTCAGGCCCCTTCCAGCCTTGGCTGGAAAGTCCTGGGTGTTCAGCATCTCTTGGGTGCTCCTTAGCCCAAAAGGCAGCCCCACAGCAGCTTCTTCCTGCTGCAGACAAGAGTGCTGGATACGAACAAACCGTCACATCAGCCTGTGTAGGAATAGGTTGCTTCTGTGTCTCTCTCTGGTTTTCGTGTCTGTGCTCACAAACTGCACCTGCAGTTTTGGTATGGGCTGCTAAGGCAAGACTTTACACCTGGAAGAAACTGTACATTTGAGAATCATCAGCAAAGGTTTCAGCAACATTGATTGTTTTGTTTATTACAGTTCCCATAAATGAACTCTTAAAAATTGTTATACTGAATGCAAATATTTGTGCAGCAGAATTCCTTCATTTTTCAATATAATTTAGAAGTAGAAATCCATCTGTGTTATGATTTCTATTTAGTCAGTGCTTTACATATTATACTTGAGTCTCTATTGGTATAAGTAAAACCAATAGGTTTATGATTATAAAAAGCTTTTGGGGTTTTTTTATGTGGTATCTTGTTTTTGCAATGCCTCAATGCCTGGCTCTCTGATGGGGTTTTATTTTTAAGGCTTAACTGTGTGTTTTGCTGCCAAGTTAACAAAACAACTTGTAAAAGCACGTGCACCTGCACCACATTTGCCTTCACTAGCAGCGAGCTTGGAGAGAAGGGAGGGAGGTGAGAAAGAACTCAACAAACCAAGGTGCAAAGTGCTAAATCCAACTGCAGGTCAATGGGGCAAAACCTTGGAAGCCCCTCAGAAGGATGTTTGCATATTTTACTTTCTATCTATCTTAACAAACTGACAAATGTCTTGATTGGCTTGAGCAGAGCTTTCAGTAACTGTTTTCAAATTATACGCCATGGTAAATAATCCATTTTGGGTGGTCAGCCACTTTTTTGATGGCTACAGCTACAGTTACCACTAAAGATTATTAATTGGTTCTAAGCTTACAGTTCGTGATGGAAAATAGAGCACGTTGGAGAATATTGGCATTATATTTTTCTTAAACTGAAATACAGGAAAGTAGGAAGTGAAAGAAAAGGAGAATTGGGGCACCTGGTGAGAAACACGAACATATTCCTAACAGAGGAAATGCTAATTCTTTTAAGAGGACATTACAGTGACTTGGAAAAGAAGAAAGGACAGCACCCACCTTTGAACTCCCTAAACCTTACATTTAGGGCTCAGATGTATCAATCTGAAACCCAGAATCTGATAGCGTGTACTTCTGAAACACCCAGGAGTACATTCTTATGCCTCTTTTCTTTGTAAATACAAGCCCACCATTTTTCTTGAACTACTGATGTTAAAAAAAAAAAAAAAAGAAAAATAAAAAAGAAAGAAAACAACAACAATAAAAATTTAAATCATTCAAAATCTCAGCTCAATCTCAACATCAGCCTCAGACCTCACTGTCAACTTTAACATCTCAACTTTAGGCAAAAAAAGAGACATTAGGTAAAAGGATAAGGGCACATATTTTTGTCTGTGGCTTGTCCATAAAATTTTTGTTTCCCACCATGCCAGATGTTGTTGCAAGACAAATGATACAGGCCTCTCTAGAAGCATGGAAAGCTAAGTCCCCGCACATCTCTCTTTCAAAAACTGTCCTTCTGCAGCGCAGGTTGTAGCCCTTCATCTGCTCAGCTGAGGGGCTGAGGATGCCATGAATGTGCTGAGTCTCCTTTTTCCCCATATGATAAATTTGAACTAAATAGTTTTTGACATCTTTTAGGACAAGTCAGAGTCAAAGCAAATCAATTGCCTGGTTTATGTCTTTGGCCTAGCCAATCAGGATAATCAGAGGACAGCCATTAATCATCAAAAAATTACAAACCACTCACCATGCCAAGTCAAAGGTAAAATCAATTACAATAATGATTAAAGTGGTCAGACATCAGATCTGTAATCTTTGCAGTTAATAGATGTCCTAATACAAAGTAGCAGAGACTGGCTAGCAGAGCAAGGCTTACGAATATTCAACTAACAAACTAGATTTTCCCTGGAAGGAATAAAGCTATTAGTTAATAGTTATTATTTGTAAAATAAGCTAAACACGAAACTATGTACAGAAATTCAACTAATGAATTAACCTCCTTCCTGGTAAAGAATAACTGATAGTTAAAGCAATGGTAACACTGTATGTTACAGCAATTATACCACTAGGAAGATAAGAAGAGAAGAAATTGACACCTTTCTTTTCTTTAAATTGAGTAATAAAAAAGCCAAAGGAGAACGTGGACTACATAGTGGCCAGGGTCAGAAGGACTACCAATTGTGCCCTCTACTCCTATTCCTGGAATGAAGCAAAGTCTAGCAAGACTCTTCCAATCTACAGCTCTGAGGAGCTAAATGTGTCCTTCCATTGACATACTATGACATGAGTGTTTTTAAGTTAGATTAAAAACATTCAAGACAGCTGAACTTAAATGAGAATTCCAAGTACAAAGAAAAGCAACAATCAATCAGAAGGGACAATGAAGATCCTATCGTGAGAAAGATCTGAAAGTCCAGGAAAATTAAGAGAATTCAGATATCAGTCTCCTGAACAAAGCTCAAGCAAACTATCATGCTGCTATAAGTACACAGTGTCTAGTTCAAAGATAATTTATTATCTAGTGGACTGCCTGAGAACATGATTGCAGAAAGTGGATCCCTCCTGAGAAGACCATGCAGGCAGGTTGGAATACTGGTAGTAGACCCAGACTTCTGAATGCAGTTTCTCAGTTGAGAGAGGTACCTCCTTGAAAGCTCTACCTTGGGCACATAGACCTCAGATCGCATCTGGATTTTTGGCAAACAGCAGCCCTAAATCCTACATTTAACTGGCTTCCAAGAGACAGCCACTGAACAATGATTTTTCTGGCTCAGCTCATCAAGGATCCTTGGCAAGTGACCTATATTCAGCATTAATTAAAAAGTGCTTCCTGCCCTATGAATGAGAAATTTGTGCACACAATCAAATCAATTTTCTAATGAAGTACAAAAACAACAAAAAAACCCCAACCAAAGTCTCACTCCCATTGGGTTTTAAGTACAAAAAAAATTCATTGACTGTTTCATCTGGGTTCTATTTCTTATTTCATTCCTGGGATCTCTTACTTTCAGAATTTCCCTAAAGTTTGGATCAACATCTTTAGGTTTACAGGCTTGAAAACACACTATGGTTATGCCCAAGCAGGCAGGGTCATTTCATACCAGACAGCTGATAGCCAATGCATTCAAGTGGAAGGAATTAATGACAGACTCACCCTCCATGTCTATCAGAAATAAATCTTCGTATTAGTCTTTTGGCTTTTAAAAGCAATTATTCAAAACATTTTAAAAATTAAATATTCGTATAAAGATGAATTTAAAAAGTTAAAAAGAGCTAGTAGACATGATGCAAAAGACAAAATGCATGGGAACTGCCCTCATGCTCATACATGACACAGAGTCAGCTCAAGCATGTCCATGCCTTTCATCCTCTGGGCTTTTTTTCATAATTATGGAATGGCATCCATTTATCACTATGTAAATGGACGTATACAGTGACTGAACCCAACATATAGAACAACTAACTACATACATAGTTATTCTTTAAAAGTTAAATGGGTTGAAGCTGAGCTTATCTTTGCTAACAAGTTTCATTGTGGGCCAAACCCCATATGGTCATTATTCAATTTTTAAGGAGAAAATTTTCAAATTACATGTTTATTTCACTTATAACTAAGGAATTTTGGTTTAACAATTTACATAAAGTAGGGACAGCAGCTATTATACTATTTTATTTTTGACCACGAAATAGGCTTTTTTTCCTTATTTTTCTAATTAAAAAAATGGAAGCAATAATGAGTACTATTAACTGTCTCAGACTGTAGGCACTTCAGTGATGTATTTTTCTCTAGATAGAGTTACTATATGTTTTTAATCTGTTCAGTTTAATAAACATTTCACAGCTTGGACTAAAAATATTAGTTTAATGCTATTATCATGGAAAGCATTTATCTGAGATAACCCATAATATTTAAAATACTGATAGGTTAATATTAAAACCTTGAATGTAGGCAGCCTGTTTATCTCCAAATACTAATCAATTCATATGTTGATAATTAGTCAAAATTAGCAGTGGTTAGATACAGGCATCTTCTTCAGGTTGAGGGGTTATTTTTATTCCTAGGTGGATGCCAAATGTTGTAACATCTACACGTGTGAGGCACTGTACCTGGCTCAATAAACTGTGAAAGATTTGGTCTCTATCTACATCACAGAAGTGTCCTTGTCTCCTTTCCTCTTCCATGCATTAATACCTCTGTCTAGGTGGGTTTCTGCTTGATCTCCTGACTTAATATATTCCTGAGGCCAAATAGATCTCCTGTGTATGTGAATTCTAATACCTAGGCTACTAGCTGACTTTCCCTGATTTAGAAATGCTTTACATTTTCCCATAATTTGCTTCAGTAGTTAGCTTCTTCAAAATTATTTCTTCCATGCACTCTTATAATTAACCTATAGCAACTTTTTCTGTATGTAAGTCATGGAAGTAAAATGACCAGTTCAACATAACAGTACAAGATGTCTCTGAAATGCAAGGTATTACATTAAGGCTGGGGAAATACGAGTACTATTTATTTACTGTGTCACTAATTTACTGTGTGTCCTTGAGGTTTCTGTATTTCTAGATCTTATCTGTTAAATTGTAAAAAAATAATTAAATATGTTCTGTGCACACATGTATATATTCCATATTACGGAAAAAAAAGCCATTCTCTTTCAAAATTTTGCAGATTTTAGTACAATCATGTCACTCAAAATTCTGGTGTTAAAGCTTGATTGCATTAAACAAAAATGGCCACTCATACAAAGGGAAAACACTGATCTGCTGGATGAGACAAACCAAAATACAGAATTGCTGTTCTGCCCACTGGAGTTCTGCAGGATAAACTCTTTCCTCCAGCCTTGCTTTCTAGTACAGCAAATTTCAGCATTTTCCCAAGTCCCAACAAATTCTGAAGAAACCCCTGTTCATTCCCAAGATAACCACCTACCAGTACAGGCAAACTCCCCCCTCTGCTCCAGGGTGCCTTCTTCCTGCACTGTCCATCACACCTGCATCTCCAGGGACGTATTCTTGCACTGTATATTCAGGCTTTGCATGACAATGAAGAGTACCTCCTCCAGACAGAGGGTTTCGCTGAAAGAGTAGGCAACTGCCAGAATAGCTGGTTGCTATTTTCTGCTACAGAGCCTGAGCCCTTTTTTTACCTACAAAATACTAACACGTTGATCTATGTATGAACAAGATGAAAGTAAACACACCCTTATGCTCCGCCAGTCCTCCTAACCCAAGTTCATATAGTCCTTTGCATTACATGGGACTGCTAGGTCTGAAATGATTCTTTACAGGTCTCTGCCCACAAGTAACTGTGTCCTTGTGCTGCAGCCTGGACACCCTGTAGTTCTAAAACTAATTTGCTTGCTTTAGTCTTGCACCTTCATTACTCTAAGAATGAAAGCTCTTTGAACTACTGATTTCTTAGTCAGCCCATGTAAGTTCTATGACAATCCCCCAAAGACCAGTTTGCCAAATAAAAATAAATTGTCCTGCCATAAATGTTATGAAAAGCCTACTACCTAGCAGAATATCTCCTTGTTATAATGAAAAATATCAGTTGCATTACAGCTTGAAATTTTTTTTTCAGGTCTGAATGATAAAGGCTCAGAAGACTGATTGCTTCCTGTACAGCAAGAAGGTCGTTCTATGAACTGAAAGTTGTGAGGATAGGACAGGCTGGGGCTACGTGGGATTTTGTTTACTGGAAATTTTAAATAGATACTTATGACCCAGTTGCATGAAATATTTGATACTTTTATCATGAAATATTTAGATACATTTCTAAGAAACACTGTGATGATGTCTACGGCATCACAGAGACAGTGGCAGAAGGGGAAATAAAAGTTAGTCTATTAGAGAAAAGATGTCAATGTAAGACCTCCAGAGACTGCGGGGCTGATTAAAAGTGGTTGATTCCACAGTGCTTGAGTAACAAGATAGAATAAAAAGAGAGTGACATAAGCACTGGTGATTTGGGGTGGGGGGAGAAGAACCTATAAATAAGTCATAGAGTCCAAAATGACTAAAATCTGTTTGCAGATTTATTATTGAAATAAAACACTGGAGAAAGGGTGTCATGCTGTAGGGTGTGATCAAAATATGACATAAAAAATCTTAACAAAACTTGATGAAATAATGCGACAGGCAGCTATAACCTGCCTAGAAAGTTTACTGAGGATCAACAACACTGTGAAACAGTTTAAACTGAAGAGGAGGAAGAAGAGCTAGTCAGCAGCTAAAAAGATCAGAAAGCCCAGACGCTCATCCTGAAAAACAATGTCCAGCCAGCAGAATCTGTGTTATATATTGGTATAGGTAAAGACATATGTCTTCACTCTAGGTTGTAGTGCAATGCTGGAACAACTTGAGCTCATTTTAAATGAGCTAGCTCAGGTACTGGAAGCAGTGCAAATACTATGCTCCACTACAGTATTTATTCTGCAAAGGCTTCTATGGCTAGCTTCCTTCTAATAACTTTGCTTGCTAATTGCTTATCAAAGCAATCTAGTTCACTGAAAGCTATTTCCAATATCTCTGCAGTCTTTAAAAGGTGTATGTTCCTAGATGTCACAATAGTATAAGACCAAAATAAATGTTATTGGGACTATACCACCAGTTTCCTGTCTGGTAATAAAAAGGGTACTGAACAAATTCTACTGAAATAGCTAAAATAAGCAAAGAGTTTGAAAAACAGATGTGAGGGCAACGTCAGCTACCCAGATGAATTATTGTCTTCATTAAAGGATGGAAATCACCTAGGAAATCAGTGGTTCAGTTGCATTCTTCTAAAAATCTTGCCTGGGAGAAAATGGTCTTTGCCCTGATTTCAGTTCTCAGTACCAACCCCCATAACATAGGGAACTTCAAGTAATTTCAGCTTCCCCAGTACTTTACTTCAAGTAAATTCAGCCTTACCCAGAGTGGCTCGGGAGTAAATTTAAAATGCACAGATGCAAACATGGAGGGACCACTTCTCTTTGCCGGGATGAGGCACCATTGGCATTACAGCAGAGTACAGGCTCTGTCCCACCAGGAAGAAAAAAAAGAAGATAAAAGATTAGGAATCCTGCAAATATCAGCCTGCTAACTGTTCTTGTACCCTACCTTGACATCAAAACATGACAGGGAACCCCCTCTTTCCTTATTCCTAGGTTCCTGGTCTATATAGTAGCTCCACTAATTGAATCTGATTTTATATGGGATAGATCAATTTGCTCCTTAATACACAATAGCAAGATAGCTACTTCGTAGATATATGTTGTTTGTCAAAACTTTATACTTAATCAAATCTGCAGTAATCCAGTTCACTTCTAGAACCCTTTTATGTTCACCTTCTAGTGAGTTAACGCATTTTTTTACTTGACTTAAATAATTTCTTTTTCAAGTTGAAGTAAAAAACAATATTAAATTTTGATTGCCTTTAAGAGACTTGAAATGTTCAATCTTAACTAGAGCTTTAAACAAATCCCTCTTTGATTATATCATTTTCCTTAGTAGAGGGAAATCTACCCTGCTACAGCAAAAATCAACTTTTCTAGTGCAGCTCAATTTTGACTTCTAGTGACATTCTCTACTACTGCTGAAATTAGCATCTTCTAAAACATCTTTTAAGGTTTTTCCACAACAATTGTTCTTGGAACTGCCTTCACATCAAGGTTTGTCCTGATGTAAATAAGAGAAAGGATTAACACAAATCTCACCTATTGCCTTCCATATCTCAAAGCAGCTGTCCCATTCACCCACTTCAAGATATCTTTGCTGGGAATGCACCCGGAGAAGGTACCTGTTCCATAAAGGCAGAAAGACTACTTATTCAGCGTACTATAGTTTAATGAATTTCTCCCCAGCAAGAAGTTATTTCTCAATAAAACACATGAACGTCATCTTCCTCAATGCAAAATATAATACGACAATTTAAATAACCACTTATGATGTAGTCAGTCATTCTGTCAGGGGAGAAGTCTTACTTGTGATGTCCAACATGGCAAAATTCATTCTAAGTAGCTAAAATTCAGGAAAGCTAAAAGCAACTGAAAATCAGATCTTATAATGGAAATTGTCAGAGGCTTTGATTTCTGTCACAGAAAGCTGCATACACGTAGACAAAATAATTGATCTCTGTGGTGGTTTTATTCTTTCCTACAACACAACACATAGAATCACACAATATTTACTATTAAGCAACTATGGGAACAGAATTCATTATATATTATTTCATGCATAGCCACCTCACACATAGATGGGGTCTAAAATCTTGGGTAAATTTCAGCCCTATCCACAACTTCTTGATGCATTAAAAAGCAACTGGAAAATGAAAGGAAGAAAAAGGGCTATACAGCTAACGTAAATCCAAATAGTAGATCTGATCGCATTCTAGAATCAAATGAAGGGATCTACCAAACTTATTTTAGACTGCAATTGAAGTTTCAATCATGGTAAAAATGAACCTTTTCATGAGGCTTTCCAAGCCTCTAGCAAAGAGAAGGAAGTTAAAATGTTGGTGGTCACATAGATCAATGCATTTCTTTAGGTGAGATTGATTGCATGTTCTTGTTCAGCTACGGTTGCGTTTGAACGCCTCTAACAAAATTCCAGTCTTCAAACATAACTAAAATCATGCGTGCAAACTTTGCAGCTGTTTCTAGCTGCACAGGAGTCTTCACAGGTATGTCTCAAGTAAAAATAGGAAGGATAGTGGTTTTTTGCCAGAATGAGTGGAAAAGTAGATATTCCAGCATTATAGAAAGATAAGTCCGTAATAACATTAGGTACTTTCAAGTTAGGTTTATAGAAGTCTTTACTTATGCACACTCTGGGGCACAAAACATGCTTTTTCCACAGGATGCAGAGTACAGGAAATAACTAACAGCACCACTGTCTTCAGTGCTCCTTTGTGTAGGAAGACTGGCAGCATGGAGTGTCACTGGGCTCTGATATTGTGCCCTAATTCTCACCCAGATATTGATAGGATGGATGGGCTTCATCTCATCTTATACTGAAAATTAGGTCGTTAGTAAGCTGGCAAGCTAAAACAGCCATCCAAAATGGGTGAGATGAATCAATGGACAGACACATGATTTTGTATCCCTTGGTGGTAGTGGAAATCTAGTGTGCATGGCTGAAATACGACAACTAGGTTATTAGTCACAATGAAACCCCACTGTGTGTTATATGCAAATCGCAAATGAAAATTTGGCTCACAGCTTCTTTACTGATACTTCCGCCAAAATCAGTCTCAATATTATTGAGACTGACATTGTGGAAGAGCTATATCAGGGTCCCTAGCAACAGGTGTTAGCTAGCCTCAGTCAGCTGAATCTCTTTCCATCTTCTGTCTGCCAGATTTCTTAAAAAAAAATCACTAACCCTTTAGTATTCATAATCAAAACATGAAGAGAAATCAAAAGGATAATGAGAAAGAACAAAATCACAAGAAAAAAAATAAAAGGGGGAATAAAGTAATGTGAGTACTGGAGAAAGAATAGAGAAGAGCAGTTAAACAGAGAGGAAGAAAATAGGAAAGAAAATGGAAAACAAAAAACAAAAAGGAGCATGAAAGGGATGAGAAAGAAGATGCAATTACTCCATTTATTATAATTAATCCAATTTATTTAAAAGTTATAAAGACTTATATTAAATCCTTAGCATGCAATAATCATATTCACTCACAATTCAACCTTGCTCTTGTAAATTCTTAAGGACAAAGCCCAATATGATTGTTTAAGGAGTAGCCTATAGATTGATAACCTCAGTATCACATTCTTGTGAAAGCTAAATAGATTCAGCTTGTTCATGGAGAAAAAAACAAAAACAAAGGCATTTGTTTGATCAATTATGTCTGTAAATCTATTTAAATTTTACAAAACCTTGTTAGTAAAAAGCTATCATGCCTTAACACCCAGCTGCAATATAACATGAAAATGTTATTATTGTAAAAAAATGAGTCAGGAGGAGACACATACTCTCATTCCTATTGTTTACACTATTTCTACTAAATCAGCTTCCTACATAATGCAAGTAAAATTCATGTCAGCATGGGAGCATTAATTCCTGCAGTTTGAACAGAAAAAATCCTTATACTTTAGTCTGAACGAAATGTGGCAATATCCATTTCATTCAAAGGCCTTCTTTTTGTTGTTTATTGTTCCTTAGTCTTAACCTATTACAGATTCTCTAAAATTACTTTATGTAGAAGGAAAAAAGAGTTCTGAAAGGTTATCAGCTTGTAAACTATTTGATGAAGAATAACATAAAATGGGCCTGCTGTATACCTTATTTCTGCATTTTGTGCTTGATGTAAGAAGGCAGTTTATAACTAAACAAGCTATGTCCTTCTTACCAATCATGTGTTGCCATAATCCAATTTTCTGGGGTAAAATCTATTTTACAGTGAGACAAAGAATATATAGGCTGGTACACTGACAGGATATAAAACCTCCAACTACACAATACACTGCTCAAATCAAGTTGCTACTTCCAGTTTATTGCCTACTCACTAGTATTCACTTTACATTTTTCTGAGACACTACGCAAATTCAAAATGAGTTTCTTTCAGTGTTTTTGAGAAAGAGGATCCAGAGGAGCAAACAAGAGACATACCAAGCATATTTTAAAATGTGATCAAATTCACCAGTAGCAAGGATTATAATTACAGAAGGTATTGAAAGAACAGGGATTTCTAATCTCTGAAATACAGTTCAGTTGGTGTGCTAGTTGTGGACAAGAACCTGCAAGACATTGAGTTGAATATCAGATACTGATATTTAAATAGTAGGGTCACATTTATAAACTTTTTCCTATTGCAGGTTTCCAGAATATACAACTTCACAGCACTTTAGCAAGATATGATTCCATTATAGAAGAAATTTTTCAATGTACTGTGAGGATTACAGTTCTTGGAAAGTGGGCAAGAGCATATTCTGGTATACTTCACAGTGCAAGGGAATTATTCACAGTAAATTCTGGGGATTGTCAGCTTCTTCTTATGTCTACCTAACTGTACTTTTACCACATAAAAAATTAACCACATGGCCATATCTGCATGGAAAATAAACTCCTTTGCTTCTGATATGACAGATCTGAGACCACTGGAAACACATGACTCTGCATGCATGTGTGGGGTCTGAGTACCGGCAACCGGAGTGAGGCTGCAAACCTCGGGGAGTTCAAATGTGCAGATGCTAGCTACTGGAAGACCAGGGATCTGGGGCCAGCTACTGGGTTAATTTAGTGGCTGAGGTCAGCAATTAAAGAGATGCCGATAATGCGTATGTGTGTGTAAGTATGTATATATTTCACTAGCAGACTTCAATCCTGACCAGCTGGAGGAGGGGAACGGCACTGGGTAGTCCATGCTGTTCATGTTTACATCAGACCTATATATTTATGTGGGTGCTGGTGAGTCACTCTTTGCTATCTGTGAGTACCTGTGTGTGTGGCTCTGCATGTGCACGTGTGTGCATACTTACCAGGAACATGCACTCAGCCTTGCTACTGGCTGGACCTGGGCACGTGGAGCCAGGGCAGCCTCACAGTTGTGGAGGTAGTGGATAGATCAACCACTGTGCTGCTGGAGCTGCCTTCTGCTGAGCTCTAGAATGTCCCTTGTGAATTTCCTGACATCTGACCACCAAGATTAAAACCCAACTCAACCCACCCAGGATTGCTTTAACCTTAGGGACTGCAGGACACATGGGTCACATCTTGAAGGAGTACGTCACCATAGTCATCTCACATAGATTGCTGAGTGATGATGTCTAACAACCAGGTCTGAATTCAAGCTTACAGAAGACTCATAAGAGGCTGTGGATCACTTAACAAACCCTCAGACATCTAGTTCCCTAGAAGATGGTGTTTTATCTTTTGTTAATGAAAATATGACTCATTCCTAAATTTTATGTTTCTTTCAACTATTTTACTGGCAAATTCCCACTGAGATAAAACAGCTAATATTAAACTCTGTTCTAAGAAAGAAATCCAGAATGTACATTCAGACTTATATCAAAACTTTAAAAAAAAAATATTAACACTTAAAACATCCACAATTTTTAGGTTTAGACTGTAGAAGGGAGAATCTTGTAAGCAAACTCTCAAATTAAGACAGTTAAAGGCATGAGACCAGCAGGTTACTTGCATTCCTGAAAGCAGCAGAAAAATGTGCATCTGATGTAGCTTGACAGAAAAACCACAAGAAGTCTGACAGAAATTTAATCTCAGTCAATGACTTCATATTTCTAACATTAAATCAAAGATTATTATAATTCATTAACTGAAATTGCTGTAGAAAAGTTTATAGAAAGATTTATTTGGGATGATTATTTTAGCTAGCAAGGAGAAAATCTTGTTAGACTGTCAAGTCCATCTGCCTTCAAAAGCAGCATACTTTCTACTGGCCTGGGGACAAATTAGATACTAAACTAATAGCTTGCTCTTAGCCAAAAAGTGGGGGAAAAATATAATTTGCATATAATTTTCTTTATTGGAGAAACTGCAATGTAGTTCCAAAATAAAAAAACAGACTTCAACTTCATCTCGTCTTTTGTGAATCTTTCTCATTTGCTTCTTTGGTTTTTAGAAGAAAATGCATTGATATGCTGTGTATACTTGTCTCAGGTTTTTTTAACAAGTAACCTTGACAGTTATTATTCATGGAACTGCACTGAAAAAAGACTGAACTTAAAATATGCTCCGGGCATTAAAAACTCACTGGAGTGACAGTCCCATCACATGGCTAAAGCCATGCATCAAGCTATACCTCTGTCTATGCAAATACACCGCAGCCCTTTTCATCTTTCCTCTTTATAAATACCATATATTGTATAACACGTATCTTGTAGGCATCCGTTGAGAATTAGAGAGCATCCAGCTTGTGTAACCACAACTGTAATAACTTATTTTTTTCCTTTCCCATTTCCCAAGCCATTAATTAATTCTTCACTCTCCCTCAAATTAATTTCCTTCCTGTTCCTGAACCCTCAGCTCTGTTCCTTGCCTAGGCAGATCTATCAGAATATTTGGGCTCATAACAGGCACTTAATTTTGCTCATCTTTTTCCTCTCCCCCCACCCCCTTAATCTGCCATTTGCTTCTTTTTCCCTCACGTCTTCCCTGTTCTTAGTGCTATCCTTTTTGCCCAATTTCTCTTTGCCTGCCAAAGGTACTCAGTGCTATCCCTTTTGCCGCATGGCTGTGCTAACACATCCAGTTATTCTCAAAGGAGAGTATCTTAAATGGAAATCAACTCCTGAGTTTATTTTACATGACATAGAAGAACTGATGTTGAGAAGAATGGATTTCCCTTTGATAGCCTTAACAGGCACCTACCTCGCTTCATTCACTGATCATGTTATATCAGAGGATCTATTTCTCCAATGGATGCTACTGGGAGTCTCACATATAAGATTTTGATGAGAAATTTAAACCAGTCCAAATCTCAGTAGGTATAAACGAACATACATTAACCTCTCAAAAATAGAGCCTTTCTGTGAGGACTGATGACAATTTGGATATTGATTAGTTAAAGTTTAAGCTTGTTTTTTCCAGACATGATGATTTGTCTGCTTTATCACAAATTTGTCCCCCAAGAATTTTAAAGTCTTGAACTGAAGTAACGAAGAATCATTTTCTTCCTTCTCTCTCCTCTTTGGCTTCTTCCTCATTTCTGGACACCAGAAAACTCCTACCATAGCTTTCATTGGGCCAGAGCTGTCCTGTACTTTTTGTATGGGTAAGACAGAAGCAACTAACTGCTCCTTCTAAGGCAAGAGTTCTACTCAAACTCCCTGCTGAATGACACTGGCCTGAAAAACAAGGATTCTTACTGGGGGTGAAACATTCCCGTGAACTGCAGAGAAAACTCTTTGCGTTTTATAGTACTTTTTAAATAATACTAACATGAAAATATACCTAAAATAAAAATATCGCAGTGGTCAACAGGACAAGATGTAGAAGATTTATATGCATTTCATACCATATCTCTTAGTTCATCCACTCTTCTGTGCTAATTGTTTGCTGGGATACACCAGCCCACCAGCCCTAGTTTCAGAATAGCTTGGCCACACACATTGGTGTTCATCTGCTCACTATGACTGAAGAATGAATACAATTTGAGTCGTTGAACATTTTATCATTTTCACTGGCAAAAGAGGGAAGTCCCCTCTGTCTGAGACAGGCCAAATAGGATGGATGAACAGATTTATTGTTGCCTTTTCCTGGTGAAATGTCACTCCTCACCCCACTGGCAGCAACGCTCCATCCACTTGTGGAGAATCATCCAGTGTAACTTCTTTCCTTGTGCATTGCTCGGAGTGTCACTGTGTTAACTCTATTCAGAACTGAATTTGAGACTTTATTCCTACAATCTGCCTAGTTAGAGAGCATTCACTATCCTATACCACTTATAGTTAGTTGTGGAGAAACTCTCATTCAAACTGGCTCCAACTCCAGTTTAGTTTTCTCTGGTTGTCAAGCCATTTTATTTCAAGTACTAATGATAATAGATAAAGCAACTATTTCCATTATCTGTTGAAACCTGATCAGCAGGTGGTTCTACTCCACCTACTCCTCTCCATAGCTAGCAGTACCAAAAGTAGGATACTTTGGTACTTTGCCACTTCTTCAACTTCAGGGAGAAGGATTGTGGTTTTTTTAAAAAAAAAAACATTGTTACAGCTTTTGCTCTTTTGGTTGGATTTTAATTTTAGCTCTCAGAAAAAATAATATTTATCTGACTAAAAAAAGCAAAGAGTCAGGGCAGACCTAGCTTAGATTATGATTGGCATAAAGAACAACTGACTGTGGTGACCATGATAGGAGGTATTTCACACTCTGGAGGAGGATTTTCTAACGGAATAGTAATTGAGTCTGCACTCCTTGCTTCTCACTTCTTATTTATAGTCTCTTTTGTTACTTGATGGCTCAGACACAGTAAAAGGATTTCAGTTAATACATGATACATTTTAGAGATGAGGTTTGACACCCTTTCTCTTTTTCCATTTCTTTGCTCCTGACATATATCAGAACAGTGATCCAAATTTCAAAACTAGTTTATTTCAACCCAGATGCTATAACTCAGTAATTGACAGAAGGCTGCTGCTTGTAACTCCACTACAATTAAAAACAGTTTTGTAAGGAGCTTTATCCTAAGAAAGTAAAGCTACTACCCTAATTGATTTTATCAATGACACCAATGGCAATCTATTTTTGCTTTGAAGTCAGCCTGTAAGATCTACTTGAGGAAGAGCTGTGAAACTTGTTAGTGCTAGAAAGCTCTCTTCTTTAAAAGAAAGAACTGCTTTCAATCTCTCTATTTAAAGACTCTGCTACCACCGCACTGCACTGACCAGTGTTCATGGGGAAGTTTTCTATTCGCTTTCTCATCTCTAAGACTTCTGAAGTTTTTCTTCTCAGGGTCAATATTTTCTGTTCCTGTCTATATACTTAAAACTGTCTTAGGCGTCTGTGCTATCTGGTCTTGCTTCATCCTCCATTCACCAGTACTTATTATCTACCTACCTACTTTGAATTTCCACCTACACTGTAACTGTGTTCCAAAGCACATTTTAGTAGCACTTCTGAAGATCATAAACAAGGGAATATTACAGAGCACAAGGCTCCCTAGGGTGAGATGGGCAAGACTGCCAATTCCAATTGTCCCAGAGAAAGAAACAAAACATAACTTTCTTCATGGCTTAAAGCTGTGTCAGAGAAAGTTTAGATTAGCTATTAGGAAAGAGTTCTCCACTGAGAGGGTGGTCATGCACTCAAACAAGCTCCCCAGGGAAGTGGTCATGGCCCCAAGCCAGTTGGTGTTCATGAAGGGTTTGGACAATGCTCTCAGATATATGGTTTAACCATTAGATTGTCCGGTGTAGAGTCTGAAAAGTTGGACTTTATTATCCTCATGGGTCCCTTCCAACTTGGGATATTCCATGGTTCTATTACCTATGGTTCTATGTTTTGCCTGAATTCAGGAAAAAAAATATTAATAGACTGAATCTGCCAGATCTTTCACTTTTTTGAGCAGACTTGTCATGATAGATGAAATCTGTTCATTTCCAAACAATTTCAGATTTTCTTATGAGTATTTCACATACCGTTATTATGCATAAAATGAAAATTCAAAGTCTAGTTATACAAGACACATACCTGAAGGGGGACCATAATTTAATCCTACCCTTCAAATATTAGGAAATAGTGTGTGCTGTCAACTAACCCTGGTGTTCACTCAGAAACAAGACTCTGGGAAGCAGTCTGCGTCACAGAAAGCTTCAGCAAAAAATTATGTAAACAGAGCTGCTGGTTTAAGACCTCTTTAGAGCAAATTTGACTTTCAGATTCTCTCAGGAAACAGAACATCATGCAACAGTAATACACAAGCTACTTTTAATGTGGTAGCTATATATTTAAACCTCATGAGGTAACATTGCATAACGCATTACTTCCAATTGCATAATGCACTTCAACTCTTGGCTGGGTACTTCTTTCACACACAAAAGTTCTTTTTCAAGAGAAGGGATTTTTTTTCTCTTCAGGTTTTTTTTCTTTATATTTTTGCCATGTTTCCTTTTATCTAATAACACAGTTCTTTCAACACAAGAACAAAACTTTTCTATAATCCCTTCAAAACATGCCTCTCAAATTTTAGTAGCCATTCATAGAAGGAAGGAAACAGTAAATGAAATGCCATCTCTTAAAAACTGAGTAGAAAGTGTTTGTCTCCTTGCTAAGATGACATTTTTCAGCGAATTAATTTTTAACTTATTCTCAGAAGGCCAAATTGTTTATCATGTATTTAAAATGATGCTGTCTTACTTAAGATGCAAGAAAGGTTTTTAAGGGCTTAGAAAGGGCTTTTATATGGTAACTCACAGATCAAATAGTCAAAATTTTCAGCCAGAGCAAATGATATTGAAAGACTGTTTCAACTAAGAAATTCAAGTAATATTGCTACTAATATTTTCTTTCATCTTAAGATACATTATGAGTAAATATAATGCATCTAACAAGTAACTAATTGTTAATAAAACACAGATTAGCATGACAACTAAATCACATGTAAAGCCAATTCTCTGTGCTGTGAATTAGCTCCAGGCCAGGGGCACATTCCTGATTAACATACTGTCTGTGTATGAGGTTTTTTCCCAGTTTTTGCTTTCAAAGACACACACATTTCAAATCACAGTTTTAAACAAATGCGTTTTGAATTTTGAGCACAGGTTGCTTCCCTTTCACAACTAAGCTGAATGACAAAACTTCAGGCCACAGGCAAGGTAATTCTTTAAGGAGAGGTTCCCAATACAGAAGCTGTCTTCCTTGCCCTTTCCTCTCTCCACTGTAGCAATTGTCTTCCAGACCTCTTGGCCCAAGAGTGCAAATCATCTCACTCTGCACTTGACTAACACAATGAAAAAAGTGAACAGTTTTCTGACTCACCTCACTCTGAGATGATTTTCAGCAGTGCTACCACTAGGAAAGAAATGTCACCAGTTGGAAGATCAGAGACGGATTGCCTCCTTTCAGCAGCAGCTAGCATGTCCATCAACCTACCCAGCACTCTCCATCCGTTCAAAGAGAAGCAAGACAATGCACAAGAGAAGTGAGATTGCAGGGAATATATGGAAATTAATTTTTTTTTAGTGTCTCTAACTGAGAGACATCAGCTGTGTGAATACAGGCAAGTATTATCCTGAGAATATTTTCTTGCCAGGAATAACAGCAGATAGATATACATAGTGATGGTGCTGTTTACTTCACCCAATGAGATACCACTTCTGTTGCCCTTACCTGAATTTGGCTTTTTGAGGCAATTTCTATGACATTGTTGGATGCGAAAGAGCAACCCCTGGCACACATCTTAAAGAAACAATGAAGTTGGCAAAGAAGGTTGTCATGAACTCCCGTATAGTGGCCTAGGAGATCCATTGGAATTGGGTTCCAGACATCTCTAGTTTACCATGTTATTCTGAGACATTTTTGGCAAAGACAACTTGATTAATCCTGTTATAATAGCTATCAGGGTCCTGTTGTAGAGTGAACTTGCACAAACTGAGTTACCTAATGAACACATAATAGTTCTCCAATATGGTGCTCCAGTGATAATTCCGAATGTAAATACCTCTGTAGATGCAAATATTAAGTCAGTATTGAGGATTAAAATAGTTTACTTGTAGGGTATTTTAAGTAATTGGGTGACTGCTTAAAATTAGGCTGAATTTAAACTTGTTTTGCCTTATTTGGCATGAGTAGCTAGATTTACTGAAGCCTTAGGCCACAGGTGGTGAACTTATGCTGAACTTACAGCTAGTTACCTGACAGGAGGCCCTGAGACTGCTGCATGCCATGAAAAATAAGGTAGCCACGTTTGTCAGCAAAAGCTGCGTCCTTGAGATAAGAAAAGGAACTAGCAACCTGGAGACAGAGAAAGGATCCAGTGAGGAACAAGAAGACCCCAAACCCAAATATTACTGTTAGACCAAACCATTGCTTGAGGGGAGGGGAACCTGGATTCTAGGAGTATAATTGCAAATTTTGCTCAGGGTACCCCTCTGGAGACACCAAGCTCGAGCTGTTTTTCTGTACCATCTGAATAGATTATTTTTATATGATGCAATGCTTGAAACTCTGCTACAGGAAACCTAGGGTGAAGAAACTTCTTTAACACTCAGGAGAGAAGCTATAAGGTGCAATCTTGAGTTTGTAGTTTAGTATAATTTCTGTTAAGATATAAAACACGCTTAAGACTTTTTTTTCTTTTTCAAAATTTTCTGTACTTTTGGTGTCCTTGTGAGTTGGTCTCCAACAGAAAAAAAAAATTATTTAGCTCAGAATATAATTTTATGAGAAGCTTGATACAAATTTTCATCCTGTATTGGGCTACTCTGCCTTTCACAATCCACACATCAAATTTAGCTACAAATTTACCCTATTTTCTCTAATACAGGTAAAGATTTATTTTGCCACGTGTTTTCATGTTCAGTACCTTAATTTGCAAAAGTGACAAGCTGCAGAGTAACTGATTGCCTTAAGTAATACAGAGACAGAAATGAAGTTTTCCATTAGGACTTTAATTGTTCATTTGTTCAAGACATAGGCTAGTGACCTGTGAAATAAAAACCTCAAAAATTACTGACCATAAGACCGATACTGAACTCTAAAACTTGGACTCAAAGTCTGAGACTTCATAATGTAAATAAGTTCTTTCAGGTTCAGTAAAGAATTCGACTATTTCCAAGCCTAGGCTGCTGCTCTCATGAGTGAAGAGTAAAATGTGACCAACCTAATGAATCATTGCTCCCTGTGCAAGGGTAACACCCACTCAAGCAGATTTTAGTATTTTTTATGTTTTATCGCAAGAGTGCTTCCCACAGGAATAAATTACACACCATACCCATAGCGCAGTGATAGTAATCACTGATCAGCTGAATATCTCCTCTGCATCCAACAACACTTTTAGTAACACAGATTAACCTGTGCTAGCTAAATTAGAGAACCTCAGCCAGGAGGACAGCAGGTCAGAGCATCAGGGATATTATTTTAAGGGCTACAAGATCTCTAACAATTTTGGCAAATTTGGCCTCTTTTTAATGCTGACCCAAAAGGCCGCACATTTAAGTCAACTGTAATTGCTCCTCAGTGATACACTAATTAATGACATGCTGGCAGTGAAACTTTGATTTATTATCCTGTTTTTCAAAAGCGAGAACCATAGGATCTCCCAGTACTATTAATCCTGGGAGATGCTCAGGTGGAAAACTCTGTGAGTATAAGGAAAAGTTCTTGCGAGTATTTACGATATGGAGTTGGCAAAACATTGAAACTGATACAGAAAAGAGTTGTCCATGTCTATCAGAGCTTTAGAATTTGGTTTGGAGCAATTGTAGGATTTTAATTGAAGTATTCACTTATCACTCACCATCCACACTTAACATACTGAATGGTTCACTTCACAGAGCAGATGCGGTGCTCACAGACAAGGTTCACATTGCAAGCCTCTGCTCTAGGTACATCATCACCTCCTGGGAGTGGAAAACATAATGGTCCAAAACAGTGTTTGTTCTCTGGGCAATTATAAACCACATCCATAATGAGGACATCCAATTGAGGTGACTAGATTAAATTAAAACAAAAATAAAGCCTCTGAACAGGGCTGATGGAGGGGTCCTAGCACAAATGGATTCAACCTATGATCTGCTCCTACTCTGCCAAATTACTTACTAACGTAGATACAGCCTTAGCCTTATGAAGGCAGTCATGGAACTCTATGAAAACTGTCACATTATATTGCCAATCAAAGAAGTAATATTCTCAGTTCTTAATGATGACGCTTATAGTCTTCTCAGGCTACTATAGCCCATACTCCAGAGAATGGATCAGCTCCTGGATTCCTATCCAAATAGCTAAATATAATTACAAATTAATTTTCTTTACAGTCGTTGATAAAGACTTAATAAGTACTTACACATTATTTGAGGAGAAAACCAATATGGGATTTCTATACCTAATCCAATATGGAAATGAACTTCTAACGTAGACTTCTTGGCATAGGAGTTTTCTGTCTAATTAAGGTTAATTCATAATTAAAAGAAAATTTCTTTTTTATAATATTGCACTAGTGAACCAGTAAAACCAATGCAGCAGGCAGGAAATCATATTTTAAGGAAGGTTGGTGAGTGGGTGTGGTGGAAGACAAAACTGTGATTTTCAGAACTGTATATTGAAATTCTTACCGATGTCTGCACATTCATAATACCCAATCAAGTATTTTCCAAAATATTACTTAATATATACATTCGGTAAAATAATATTAAACATAACATAGACCTATATATAAAATACATCTTTAAGAAGAATTTTTCAGGCATATTACGCACAGATTAGCTGTATCTATGAAACTTTTTAATTCAGTCCTATTACACATGCTACAAAAGGAAATATATCCCATCCCTTTTATCATGTCTTCCATTAGTTTCCATGAGTCTGATGTCTTCATTGGCAGCTACTTCTCAGCCAGGCACCTCTCAACAACGTGACTGCCCACAGCATGATCTGTCTGTCACAATATCTGCCCTGCCTGTTGCTCACTATCTCTTAGCATGAGTTTGTATAGGTTATCTGATTGTGTGTGTTATCAGAAGTGTATATTTATGAAAGGGTGCTAATAGTTATTAGTCATTGGGTTTTCCAGCTTTCAGCTGGTTCACCAGCCACCTCATTCCTACTCAGTGCTGTGGTAAGGTATCTTTTCAACATGTTTTATTTTGTGCCATTTTTCTGGTTTCTGTGTATTACAATAACTACAATTTCTTTGTGCCAGACTTGTGAATAATTGAAATTTTGGCTATAAATTAGAGATTTAGAGAGTGATTGGTTGTTTTATTAACATCTATAAGAAAAGGCCAACCCTCAGAAGGTCAATTGTCTTTAGAGTAAATGAGGTTATAATCCATCAAACAGATGTCAGAAGCCCATAAAGATAAGAGCATATATGTACACTGACAAATTCATTATGTGAAAATTGTGCAGATGATGCCATAAGAATATTTTAGGCACTGTGTACAAAACATTTTTTCTGAATTGCAGTTTGCCATATTTTACTGAATTTGTGATAATAAATAACAATCATCTGGAAGTGGCATACCACTGGCAATGGAAGTACAGTACATTCACTCACTGTGATAGTAACAGGATTTGCCAAGACAAGGCAAAGGCAAGCCAAGGATCAGCTGAAGAAATCAGCTTTCAGACTTCGAGTCTTACATCACCTGCATCCCTTCATGAACTCTCAGAGAGATATCCAAGCTCACACAAGTTCTCTGCCCAGTTCCCACACAAAGGGCATCCGAGTCCCAGGTTGGAAAGGAGCTGTGGTGTGTCCTGGCCAGGACTCTGTGCAAGTTACTGAATGATCATTTTGGGGTGTGCCATGGCACTCATCCAGACTTTAGGTAGTTCTAGTCTGATCTCAGATCCCAAAAGTACCTTGTTTAGTATTAGACAGAAAGAAATGCACCCAACCACCAGCCTAGTGGTTCACTGAACACACGTAGTACTTGAAAACAACAAATAAAGTAATTCCATTGAGTAGCACTAGAAAATGCCAAATAAAACTGAAGCTAATCCCAAAGGGAGTTTAGAAGTAATCAGTCCCTGTCTGGAGACTGTCAAACATTTGGTAGACTCTTGGATAAGCCATAAATGAAAATTCAGCTTACACACCTTTGTAGCCATATTGGCATGACCAAATATAGGTGCCTAACTTAGGTACTAAGACTGTAACAGCACTGACATTCAAAAGAGCAATGAGCAATCACACCATTGGGCCGGCTGTGTGCTGGCTCCCTATGTCAGTCAATACAGACAACCAGTCTCAATGCTCTTGTTAGGCACTTGAGTAGCTGTTTCTTGTATTTGGGCATCGTAAAGAATTTCTTTCCTTAACTGCATAGGGAATGAGTGTCTAGCACCTCTGGTAAGCAAATGGCCCAAAACATAAGTTAACATCATAAGGTGGCTGGAATGGAGGCCATTGCAACAGGTGCAGATAACTGCAATGGAACAAAACCAAGATTGTCACTAGTTATTCCCATTACCCTGCAAACCATGAATGGATTGTATTAAAGGGACTCTAAACTCCACAGGTCATTTTCAGCAGTTTGCTTCAATTAATGCCCAGCTGACCTTTTCTTTTCAATATTCATGAAAGCTCCTAAAATTATAGCATGAAGAGATTCTACAAGTAGCAGCTGCAGAGAAGCATTTTAATTTTTTTAATAACTTTTATACAGTTCATTTCACCAACTTGAACTATTTAGAGCAAATGTTTTTCTGGAAAAATCACACAACACTGTGGAGAAGCACAATGGTAATTAATAAGAAACAGAGACTCGGGCACTCAGGTGGCATTCTATGTAATTGGCACTCAGCTGTAATTCAAAATTATATTGTAGCTAAAATGTGAACATTTCCCGGAAACCTAATAACTGTTTTTAACTTTCCGTTTAACTGCAATAATGTCACCTATAGATAATTTCCTCTAGCAAATTATGTTTCACTTAATAAGAGACATTAAATTCATTTTGTATGAAATGGTTAACTAGGTACTTTTAACTTGTTTGAACTTGCCTTTGAGATATTTTGTTTGTTCCATCAGAATCACTTTGAATTAAAATGCATGTGGTACTCCTTGAAATGCATGATAAAAAGTACCTGACCATTTCAAGAGGTTAAGTGGCCATAATCTGTGCTATGTCTGTACTGCAGCTGACAAGAAGGTTCAGTTTGACACAATATCTAATTTGCTGTGACATTCAAGTTTTAAGTGATGCTCAAGGAGATGGAAGTGCTGGCTCTGAACATATCCCAATGTGTGCTGGTCTTCTGTCTGTTAAGTTGCTAATGAACCATGATTGAGTAAAGTAATGAAGAGTTTACAGAGAGCCCCAGGAAACCAATTTCCAATTTTGCAACCAGCAGGCTTTAACTTCACTGCAGCTTTTGCTAATTTTGTCTAGAAGGGGACTTGGATACTAAATGCCATTTCTGCTTTGTGAATCAGACAGGCTTTTCTAATCCCTGAATACTTACTTGCTAATGAATGTCTCTTCTTCAGATTCATTTTATTTCCATCTGTAGTTGACAAAAATAGGCTGAATAACTGAAAAATTATTACTGAGAGAAATGAAATTATAATCACTGAAAATCAGAGGAACTGTTAGGCTTGTGGAGAGATTTTAATCTTCAGTCAGACCTGGGATGAACCATGGATGTAAGTGTAAGAGAAATACAGTAGAATTTTGAGGAGAAAAAAAAGTAAAAATCAAGGTGAAAATCTTTTATACATGATGTCTGTATGTGACTGTAAGAAGCTAGTACTTCTACCCACCCTGTATACACACAGCTCCATATGCAGTCCATAGAACCATATTTGCTACAAAACTGTTTCTCTGGAGCCAGCATCCTCAATGTTTGTCACACAGGATGACTGAAGTCAGTTGCAAAGAAAAGCAAAATAAGAGAAATCAAATGTCAGGAGAAAAGATAGATTTCTAAGGACAAGTTTGATATACATCTCTCCACTGAACAGAAGGGTTGCTGTACCTGAGTCTCTGTAAATTGCAAATGCCACGTTTGACTCGTTTTTCTTCTCTTCAATAAAACATAATTTTAAAAACACAATTTCCAAAGACAACGCTACTACAACATTTCAGCAGATATGTTGTAAATAATGCAGAAACACTTCTATATTATATCTATAAAAACAACTACAAAAGCAGTGGTGACCATATTTCAACAAATATTTTAATTGAACTAACGTACTTCACATAAATTGCAATCTAAAATGCCACCCATCACAGAAGGGAATTATTTTCCTCCTGTTTTTTTCCTGATTCTGAAGTTGTAATTTGGAGAGCTGGCAACTTCAGTAGTAGATACAATCTTCCAACCCTTAAAATATCTTTGTCTATGTTACTCATGCTTGTGTGAGTGCAGATCAAGATGATTCAATACTGTACAGTACTATCAATGATTTTCTTACTGAATGACGCAATTGTTTTGACAGAAGAATAATTTGGGATATAATGATTAAAACAGGCATAAAAGTGAAATTATGTATTCCATGGACAATGGAGTGAGGAGAAAGCTATAATCTAAAAGTCATAAAGAAGCATGTGTCAGTATACAGCTTCTACAGCTGAATGTAACTAGTACAGCTCTTATGAATTCTGGGTGCTGCTTTCTATTCTCTGTTCTAAAAGGCACTTACATGTGGGGTATATTTTAACATTTCAGAACTCTCCAAACTGTCTGCAACCATTCATTGGAAGAGTCATGCTTCATAATTATCAACAAGGAAGGAGTCTATTTTCTTTTTATTTTGGTTGTGTAAAAAGCAAAAAAGCATTATCAAGAGAGCACCAGTCTGTATTTCTGTCTCCTGTGTTATCATCTCAGTCAACCTACTACTTACCTTAGCTGAGTGAAGAATTCTGAGTTATTTTAGGTCTTGTTGGCACTGAAGTGTTGTTCCGTTTATTAACTGCATGCATTCAAGTTTCATGACAAATGCTGATGGATCCATAATCTACATGTATTATTTATTTAATGAAACAGATTGCCATGGTTAAAGTGTAACTGTATCTTCAGTAATGAACAGAAACCCATTCAAGTCTCAATCAGAAGCTGTTAAGAGAAATACTGTTAGAAATTATAGAAGGTTTCTTCAGAAACTTTAAAATCTTAGGAAAACAACTACAGCCTAGGAAGAGAATACTACCTGCAAAATCAGAGTTCCACAAGACTTGGCACATGCTGCCTCAAATGAAGCCTAATTTTTTATATATATGAGTGTTATGAATGACTTTCAATCATTAAATGTCCAAGCACATATATAGCATAGATAACAATGAAATTTGACATACTGAGAAATGCTAATGAGTACATTTGTACCCCACAGAACAAGCACTATAAATCCTTCAAAATGACATCTTCAAACAAAAGCATTAATAAGTTTTATAGTAAGCCTTGAAGGTCAGCACAGTCTTGATCTAAGCTGCAGAATTAAAATCAAGATCCAGGGCTTCTGCATCAGTTAAACTCTTGCCAAAAGCTTTAGGAGGTCCATTTAAGGACAGTGGGTAGCTGTAGTTGTGATAGAACTATGTAAAAGTGGCACATCCAGCATCAAGTCTTGAATTCGTACAAGAAAATAAAATTCCATCAAAGAATTTATGAAACTGCATCAGTTATACTGCTGATGAGAGCAAAGACTATATTTTAGATTGCACACCTTTCCAGGATCATCTAGGGATTGAAGGTGTAAGTGCCTTTGAGAACCAGGTACACATCACTTATCTGAGAGAGTCTAGTGCTTGTGCAACAGCAAAGTTCAGTGCTCAGCCCAAGATGGACTTTGCCTTCCAGCTCAACTTCTCAGCTTGCATTTTCTGCCATAAGATTTCCAGGGAGAGGTTACTGTGGCCTTTCAGTACGCAAAGGGGGCTTCCAGGAAAAGCAGAAAGCCTTTTTACCAAGGCCTGTAGTGACAGAACAAGGGGTGATAGTTTTAAACTGAGAGTAGATTTTAGTTGGATATGAGGAAGACATTTTTTACCATGAGGGTAGTGAGACACTGGAACAGGTTGCCCACAGAGTTTGTGAATGCCCATCACTCAAAGTGTTCAAGGTCAGGCTGGATGGGGCTTTGAGCTACCTGATCTAGTGAAAGATGTTTCTGCCCAAGGCAGGGGGGGTTGGACTAGATGATCTTGGATGTTATGCAAGTTCTCCAGCTCACTGCTGAAATGCGGCAATTGGCATGGGTTGAACTTGGTTGACAATGACAATGTTAGCAAAGTCTTATCTGATGGCAGAGGGGGAGAGGCAGATCAGAACAAATTGCAGCAGGAAGGCATTAAACAGAAAAAGAAATAAAAAATAGAGGAAAATTGTCCCTATTTAGAAGAGATTTTGGAGGTGGCTCCAAGATCCCAGGGAAGAGATGGAGAAGTGGCACAAAAGTCCAACTGTCAAGCTACCAGTATAAGCTAAGGAGGTAAGTGACAGATCTAGGAACAGCTGAAAGCAGAAGTAGCCACCGAAGAAAGCTGTGAGCCTACCACAAGTTCAAGCAAATCTTCTAACAGCTACTTAGCAAGTCGTGTGAAATCAGCTCCTGTAATGAGTGTCCTGCCAGGAGAAGGAAGGGGGAAAAGCATTTATTGAATGTTTAGGGTACAAGGACCCAGCATAACCAAGCCCTCACAGACCTCAGTGGCCCATATGCCTTTTTGGTCTTATACCAAACAGAAGAGATGCCTACTGCTGCCACTGGAGTGGCTGACCCAGCCAGCTGTGCTGCAGGAACCAATTAGTCTTCACAGTGACCAGTGGGAACACGTGGTTTCTATGAAATGCCCAGTTAGGACTAGATTACCAGAGGGATGGAGACCACAAAGACCCTTGCGGACATAAATGGGCTTTTGGCACTGCTGCTGAAGAGGGACAACTTGTCTTACCTGAGCTTACAATCACATTCATGAGGTGATGAGTCTTCTGCAAGTCCCTGAAAAACATATAAGGTTTAAAGCTTCTTGAGACAGACATTACATTTTTCCAAATGACTAAAACACAGCTGCATGTGTAGGCTGTAATAGAACAGAGATGGAAGAAGGAAGATTGAAACAAGGGAAAGCTGAATCCCCCAGATTACGTCTGTTACCTTTCAGATGAACAAAATTAATCCGTTTGTTTTAAGAGCCTGTAGACGACAAGCCCTTAGAGGAATAAACTTCTTCAGTAAACAAACTTGTGTAATAATTTTCTTTGGCCAAATTAAATTTATTCAGGTAATTAATAATTGCCTAATGAAAGTCTCACTATTTCTTTTTAGAACTCACTGCATTGTACACGATTATTAAAAAAAAGGCTGAGTCTATACTGTATAGAATTCCAAAACCACTAATTGCAAATGTATTATGAAAAGGAATGCATGGCTGAGATACTTTATTCAGTCCAGTAACAGATTCAATGACATTTGCAGCAATACCTCTATTATCTACATTGTATTACTTGGTAAATTTAGCAGAAAGAAAGGGATGGGAAAATATGAACACAAGAAATATGAAAATAATGAAATGTTAATGTAGCACAAAAAGTGTGACAGATGTAATACCACAAAGAGTCATTAAATACTTCCCAGTCCATCTCTCTATCTCTCTCATCCTGTCACTATCAATTATTCCTAATGTTTCTCCTTGTTACTGCTAGACTTAAGGAAGCAAAATTAATTTATGTTTTTTGCTCGTTATCTCTCCATCTAAACTGACTGCTGACATTTCAAGATGCTGAACCACATGATGCAAAATCTCTTTCAGTGGAGGAAAAGATAATAATTTTATGAGATAAGCCATGAATCATTTTAGTATTCATTTGTTTCTAATGCTCGCATCTTAAAAAAAAAAAAAAAACCACATTTGAACAATTGCAACTGTTTAGCTAACCTCCTTGTCTTATATTTACTTCTTGTTTTTAGGCCCACAACATATTCCAGTAGAACATATCTTAGTCTTTTTAGCATAGATCAATGCAGATGAAAGAGTGCCCTGAGCAGAACTCATTTGTCCTTGTCAGCTGTGGATAACAGACTAATACACTTAAAATAAAATTACACTGAAATAGCCCGATCCTATTTGGTTTATTTAAAGTAGTAAGAGCTATTGAGCCTTTAAGACATGTACTGAATTTAACTAAAGCAATATTTTATACTGAAGTAGTCTAATATGTAGAATGAAGTAAATTTTTTCCATAAAAATAAGCTGCTTATTCTGAAGACAAAATAACGCCAAAACTAAATCAATTATTACTTAATTCTACTCATTATTCCCAGTTCAAAATATTTCTAATAAACTTAGCCCATGAAAAAAACATACATTAATCAGTAAAACGTTAACATAGTCATTTTCATTATAGAGGTCTAGACTATTCAGGCCAATTTATTTGAATATTTAAAGGGATGCATTATGTATTGTGGTTGCAGAAGTGCAAGATTCACGATAGTCTTATTTCTGCAATGGAACAGAAGGGTTACTTTCTACAGTTTGGCAGGTTCAGTTGTGGACATTAAGGCCTTGTTTCTATTTCCTTTTAAAATATATCCTTACAATAGCCATAATCAGGTGCAGGAGTGCATTGCAAAATAATGGGGAACACTTTATTACATAATCTTAAAAAAAAATTCCCATCATAAACAAACTAATATTTTTCCAATTGCTTCACATTTTGAATGCATATAACAGTCTTCCCTTTTTTTTCATTTCAATTATAATAATAATAAATTGGATTAATGCTATGTGAAATAAATGTTAAAATACTGGGAAATACAACTCCCAAGAGTTAAAATTCCAACTCTTCTAAATAAAAAATCCCTTGTACCCTATTCACAGCATGAAGTTATATATGTGCCTAAATGCCTTTATCATGCAGAACCTGCATGGTTATGAGGAAAACGGAAAGATTCATGGAATCTACTCTGTTGGCAAGCTTGAGATATGTAGGAAATAAATTATGCCTGTTGCCTATTTCAGCTAGAATGAGGTCATAGACATTTTCAGTTCATGGGTAGGGATTTCACTATGCAAATAAAATTTCTGGTTATGAGACACAGAGCTATTTGTAGCAATTGCACAAAGTATTTTAGGCTGAGGTAGCAAAAATTCTGGCCATTCCTGGCAGAATGGCTCAAAAATACCAAAATATCATTTTCTTTGGCATTCTAATGAAACCCTTCTGATTTTATTCTGCTAGCGGGAACTTTCTTCAACTTCCTTAGTCAGACTGCAGCCTTGGGAACTAATACAACTCAGTATCCTGTCTGGTTGTGAAATCCAGCGAGAAGAAGCCTGACACAAAGTCTATCCCTTCTGAGTCTTGAACTGGATACTTTTATTTTCTGTCTTTGGAGGTAAAAAGGGAAATATGTCTTCTGCCATGCAAGTTGGCCAGAAGGGAATATCTTCTGGATCCTGGATTGCTTTTTTTTAACTGGTTACCTTTAATGAGAACAGAAAATATTTATATGGTTCTCCAAATGAAACAAAGTTTTCCTATATGGATTCAATACCATTATACTGGTTAAAAAACAAAGGAAAAATAGACCACTATAATCTTTCTTGAATTTATTTCCCTGTCAGCTTTGAAGATCACAAATAGCTCAGATCTCAGCTATGGGCATACTTGATCAACCAAATATCAAATATTTGCTAACGTATTTGTTCAGCCAAGGGACAGTGAGGATCTAAGAACTATGTCAGCCTGCTGATCACATGCTATCTCCTGATCTATGGGAAACTTAGTACACAAGGTGTAAAAGAGAAAACTCAGAGGTATCTGGTCCTCTGTTAGAGTACATTTCACAGCTCCCAAATTACCTTTGCCTGCCTGGAGCAGTAAAGATGAAAGTGCTCATCTAAGCAACTTGTTTACTTGATAAATACGATTAAGCTCATTTGTTTTCCCTTGGTTTCCTCTAGTCTGATACATACTTTTGTTGTGGTTTAACCCCAGCCTGCAACTAAGCCCCACAGAGCTGTGATATAAAAATGACACAAATACATGATGCAGTCTCGTAAGTTGATAAAGCTGTACACATTACCCACCTTGCTGCTGACTGCTTCACGGCCTGCATGGCTGTCTTCCTTTCTCTTAAGAGAACGTCAAACACTGACATGCTCATGCTGTGAAGTCAGTTGATCTTGGCTAGTTGTCAGGTGCCCACCAAAGCAAATTTACGCCTCCTCCTCTACCAACAATGCAAGGGGAGCAAATACAACAAAATCTTCGTGGGTCAAGATAAGGACAGGAAAATAACTAACCAACTACCATCGCAAACAAAACAGACTCAACTTTGGGAAATTAGTTTAATTTATTGCCTATTAATAATGAAGTAGAATAATGAGAAATAAGAACAAATTTTTTAAATCTAAAATAAATTTCCCCCCACCCTTTCCTTCTTTCCTGGCTCCCGATTTCTCTATCTCCTCCCCCTGAGAGACACAGAGGGATGGGGAATGGAGGTTGCAGTCAGTTCATCACACATCATCTCTGCTCTCCCTCCCTCCTCAAGGGGAGGACTCCTCACACTCTTCCCCTGCTCCAGCAAGGGGCTCCTCTCACAGGAGACGGTATTCCATGATCTTCAACATGAGTCCTTCCCACAGGCTACAGTTCTTCATGAACTGTTCCCATGTGGGCCTTTTCCACAGGATGCACTCTTTCAGGAATGCATTTCCGTCCTCTCCCTTCTAGTAATCTTTAGTATCTGTACTAACTGCGAGCCCCCACCTCATTGCTGTGCCTCTCTGATTGCTGCCTCTTCTCATGTTGTGCAGTTCCTGCAACCTCTGTTCGAGCAGCTGCTGAAGAAAAGAGCAACCACCCCTTCCCAGGAGGTTTCTGCCCTACCCAGTTCTGTGTCTTACAGGAACACCACATGAAAGCTGAGAACAAGTTATATATGTCCTTCACCACAGTTTTCTTCTAGGAATTTTTTTCTTCTTTTCTGATCTTCCTTACTATTTTGACTCTTTCTGTTGGTGTGGACATCTATCAGCCTGTAACTTCTGCAGCACTATGGTTTGATTCAGTTCTCCCTGCTCATCTCAGAAACTAAACACAGAATGGTGTTTTATGCCACAAAACATCTACCACTGGATGGCTGTCATTTTGGGGTTTTTATTAGCTGTGAATTAACTAAGAAATGTGAAGTGACAGTTTCAGTACCAGTTACAAACAGGCAACTAAAGAACAGAGATTACATACAAATACTTGCTTTCTAAAAGTAACAAATGGATTCTAATTAAATCAGCAAGTGACATGCTGCATTGAAGTAAAAATTGGTGAACAATTTGCTGAGTGCTGTCTATCTGACGGGCTAGAAAGTTAGTGGTTTTACTACAGAAATCTGAATTTGTAGGCGGAAAAAATTTTCTAGGCCCTTTTGCAAAAAGAGGCTTTTAAAACCAATATGTTTCATTAGAAAAGAAATGTTGAAATGATGTTTAAAATGCTATAAGTGTGGATAAGTATGAAATCCACTTACTAACACAGCAAATGCTTGTGTCATTTATTTTTCTCTTTGAAGATATTGGGAGCTGGTAATAAGATCTAAAATTCAGATTTAAAAAAAGGAAAATGGTAGACTTCTTTTCTCTAAGATCCCGAGACAGCATTGGGAGTTTCGTTACAGCCTCAGTGAGGAACCAGGTTGTGTTGCAGAAAGAGGAGTGTGCTCTCAGGGCAGAGGGGAGCCGCTGTCTCATGTGGGTCAGGTGCCACGAGCAGTGGGGTCTCCCCATGGAGAAGACAGCAGGGCAAGGCCTGGCAGCCAGGGCCTGTCCCATCACTCCATCCAGAAGCAGAGCAGCCCGGGAGCACTGGGGCAGCCCCAGACCCAGGCACTGGGTGCCTCCATGGGGACTGAGCTGGGCAGAGGTTAGGCCAGGACATGGGCTTGTGGGATGGCCTGGCTCAGTTGGGCCATAGCCGGGCAGGGCAGGGCTCTGCGGAGCTGGAGAACAGCCCTGCTGTGGCATCGCTGCAGCAGGGGCTGTTGGCCCCAGAGGACTGAAACGGGGTCCTGGACTGTAAGAGAGTGGGGGCCCTCGGGGGACCAGGTGGGGACAGGCTGGGCTGGGAGCACCCTCTGGGCCCAGACACATGCATGGAATGACAACATCCTGTTCCCTGACCATCCTGGCTGGTCAGGAAAACCAATAAATAAAATAAAGCAAGGACTTACTATTTAGAAATTCAAGGGAGGCAAAATTAGAAGACACATCTTAGTCAAAAGATTAATGGGAGAAGCTGTGTTCAAGGACCTAAATATTTATTATGACAGCTGAGAAAAACAAACACTTTGCAAGTGCAGTAAGGTTCCATATACATGCTAATGAACCAGAAGTTGTAAGGAAAAAAAACAACCCTGAAGTTTTCTAAAGGGGAAAAAAATCTTAACCAGATTGCAGTTGATTTCCAATTTGTCAGGCCAGGAAATGTTAGATATTAACGGTACCAGGCAATGTATAAAGTTTAAGAATGCAGATTCATGTGAAAATTTGATCCAAAGAGGATAGTCTGTAAAGACCTATATGAGAGAGTGACTTTTCATTTCCCCACGTTAGTAAGGAACTCATAAAAACAGTCTTGGTACAGAAAGAGTTAATTATTTTGGACATTTTCTCTGCATTTACAGTTAACTTTGTCAAAGAAGTCAGAAGACTGCAGTAGGTTCATCCCATCCTGACTGTAAAATAGACTTCTGTGTTAGCATGAGAGACTGAGATACTAAAGTCAGGATCTTAAAAATACTTCAGCACTAAGGGTAAGGTCCACTTTCCCTAATTTGTAGCTGCTTTGTGAGCCAGTGTCTATATCATAAATTCTCAGGTTCTCTATGCATTCAGTGAAGAGGAGGTTATCCTTCATGGTCATCAGAGCAAGATCTGACTGCAGTTCTTCAATGGAAATTAAGCAATATTTTTAACAACACTGCATCCCATTGCTAATATTTGTACATTTCTTTCAGTCCTAGGCTGAGAGATGGCAAAGAATGGAATAGACTTCAGAATAATTTTTCATGTTTTGAAGACACCCAATATGATTACTAGTAGCAGCTAAAAAGATAAGTAAAACCATACTGAGATTTCACAGAGAATCAGAACAAGGAGACCTGGTTTGAGTCAGAGGAGATTTTCCTTCACAAAGTAATGTGACTTATTTGAGCTGACCAAGACAAGTGAAGTGCTATCCCATTTGAGATGACTTTGGCTGTCCATTTTATTCCTACAAGGTGCATAGGTGGGAAAGAATGGGAATATGGCCATCAGGAAAATAGTATCAGAATGCTTGTATTAAAAAAAGGCAAAGCTGCAGGGGTCAAGAACTACTCAAACTGCTGTAGGATTCAAACTGGTTTTGCCCTCGTGTGCTGGAAGGCTTTGCAAGGGGAGGGAATTATTTGACAAGCATAAAAAATTAGAAAAGAATCCAGAAATCCCTGTGTTAAATACAAACTGACAGTATCCATCAGCTGGTAGGTTTGAATTAACCTTTAATCCCTTACACAAATGCACCAGTTTTGTAAGCTGTTCTGGAGTAGAATGTTTACAGATCTTAGTTCATTCATCAGAGTAAGAGGGTAGAGAATAACAGCTATGTTAGCTTGTGGAACATCTGTAATTCAAAAGCACACATCCCGGTTCTTGAACCAGTTCAGTATTTGTAGCATGGCTTTTCACTGTAGTAAACTAAAAGTCAGCTGGCTGTCAAACACATTTGCAAGCAATAGGGAGAAGTTGCTGTGTAGAAAGGAGAGATATGTACCAAGTAAATTATTCCATTGTTAACAATTCTATTTACTCCGGCATCCTCATTACTGTCAATAATTTTTCTTACATTCTGAGGCCTTAAAGTTCTGCACTTTGTTTCTGTACTGACTTCTGCTGAAAAGGGAAGAGATTTTTTAGCAGCTATACATATATCCTGTAGGAGGAAAAAAAGTTACATGAATCCTGAAAGTCTGAAATTTTAAAGTATCCTCCAGAGGATGTGAAATTCTTTCTACTTCCTTTCTGTATGTGTGTATGTCATTCACTAAAGCTGTAGGAACTACTTTGACTGAAACTCACTCAGTTCAACAAATCCTCACCAAACCTAATGAAAGAGTCCAAGAGAAAGTCTAGTCTGGATTCCATCCAAATACCCTCAGGATTTCTTGCCCTAATGCAGTTTACTGAATCCACTCTCATAGCATGGTGGTCTGCTTGGTGTAGCAAATTGTCTCCAGTTCTAATACAATTTATCTGGTAGAATGCAAGTCTGTGACTGAGTCAAGTGCAGCAGTTGGAATGGCTCTAGACCAGAGAAAATGCCAAATCCACTTGGCCAAGACAAGTTACACAGACTGAAAGGTAGAGGAGGTACATTGCTTGCATTCAGTTATTAATGGCAGCATGTGAGGCTGACCTAGTCTAGCTAGCAAACAAGAGAAATAAGAGCAACTACAGAGTTTCATCTTCTGCATCTTAGGTACATGTGCTAGAAGAAACGTTTGGTTTTTTCTTTTGACTGTACAGTAAGACATGGAAATGTAAGGCAGATTGCAACACCTATGTTGTGACATGTAGTATTAGGTAAGATTAACTCTACTTCTGCTTGCTCTATTTGGTGTCTAGACACATTGACTCTAAAGAAACCTTGGCTCTCACTTACTGGCATGGATTTTGGACTAAGGTGTAAGATAGACAGAACAGGAATGCCAGACAGCTGAAATCTTGATGATATCCCACTCAAGTTAACTACTGAAATGCTTGACAAGGAAGCTCACATCTATCACCAATAATAATAATTTATCTGCATAAGGATCAATGGGGTAAATGGCATTGTTTTAGGACAATTTGGGCCAGGACAGTGTTTTGAGAAGTAAAATTTTTCACATTTTTTCACTTCTAATAACGGACTCCACTTCTAATGCAATCACCAAGTACTAAGAAAAAATAAAAAAAGTTCACTAGTATGTATCGTCTACCCCTCTTACCATTTGTACCCATGAAAGCAGTGTGATGTGTTTTTTAAAAAAATGAATGTGTTGTCGTAACAATTCAATATTTCCATAGATAAAATTTCATAGTGGTTAAGTCAGAGTGGCTCAGGAGCTGAAACAGAACCAGATCATCAACCAGTGGCAGTCAGTTGCTCACTGACTTCACTACGATTGGTTGGTTGTCACTAGCTGAGATACAGAATTTTATTCACTTTCTGCTTCTCTGTTTAAGTTTAATGCAGGAGCCCTGACCAAGCTGCAAAGGCAATTATTTTCCTTTCTTGTTGTGGTGGGATACCCTTGGCCAGCAGCCTGCTGCTCACCCACTCCCTCTCCTCAACAGGACCACACCTCAGATGTGTACTATGAGGATTTTCCTGAGATGTGGTAAGACATCAGATTGCTGACTGCAACTATTCACATGCCAACTATTTCACCTCCAATAAGTACTCACCCCTGGACAGAGCTTCTGTATCTGTCCTCATAAACTTCACTGCTGAACTGTGAGTAATGTTTCTCATTTTGTTCGCTATAATCTGGACTATCTAACACGTAAGAAGCCTTTCAGCAAGTATGAATTTTTCAAAACACAATAATCAAATAGTATAGGTTCAATACTCTTCAGCACCTAACTCTGATTTGGAAAGACTATTTATTTTAGCTTGTATTTTAAAAGGAATGTAATCTCTCTTAGAAGACAGAGATATATTAACAGGTATATTCTGCTAAATAAAAAAAAAATTATCCACAAAAAATGCTGTAAAAAACAACACTAAAATCAATTATTTATCTTGTTCTGAGTTTTGTCTGCTGTAATTTTTTTTCACTGGCAAGTCTCAGGTGTGTTATCCTCTACAGCACTTCAGAAACCACTTTGTAGAACAGAAATGTGACAAATCTTCCATTCTGTCACATTTGAGTAAACTCCAACACCTTTGAAGTTGTCATGCCTTCCTTTTGCAAACTCAGATCTACAGATGAAAAGTACTCTACAGATAGATATAATCATCTATTTCTTCACACACTTAGAGACAAATGCCATTTATTTTCACCTATTTGTCACATCAAACTATGTTTAAATTCCAGATTTGCTAAATGTTCAAAAGTTGTTTCCACCTGCATCATTGAAAGTCACTTTGTCTTGGGGCAATTTCCAGAAACGGACAGTTTCAACATCTAATTATATTTTGGCATTGTTTGTGTATAACCTCTTTGTATAAGCAAACTGATAGAGAGGTAATTTTTTTAGTAAACTGCTTCATGTTTTAAGAGCAGTTTCTTTACACTTACCTGCCTGTAATATTCTCTGAACAATAGTCACTGCCTGAAAACCACGTCACAAACTTAGTAGTACAGTCTGTCCAGAGTAGGACTTGATAGAGAAAGGAGGGTCCACATAGTGTCCCAAGCATATTCTGCCTACATGTCAAAAAACGAAATGCCGACGCTCTTATGCAATGCCAGGTGCGGGTTTATTATCTTTGACTCAGTATGGCACCAATTTCTAATTAAAGTTACACCTCTCTTGATTGAAGTAGGCTCATATCCTGCTGTTCTGGCAAATAAGCAAAGCAAGTTTGTGATTTTGTGCACAATAATCCTTATAGGTGTTCACTAAATGCTTTCTTTTTTCTTTTTTAATGGCCATGAAAGAGGAAGGAACTGACTTCCCGGCTTGCAAGACAGGACATATAAGACAGGGAATATGTGTGCCATCCACTATCCTTTAGCTACCAGTTTGCAGTACCAACTAATAACTGTGAGGAGTCCTTCCCCTGAGGAGGAAGGAGCAGCAGAGACAATGTGTGATGAACTGACCACAACTCCCATTCACCATGCACCTATGCCACTCAGGGGGAGGAGTGAAGTTAAGCCCGGGAAGAAAGGGGGGAGAGGGAAGGTGGTTTTTTAAGAATTGGTTATATTCTCATTACCCTTTTCTGATTTGGTAATAAATAGTTTCATTTCCCCAAGTTGAGTCTGTTTTTTCTGTGATGGTAATTGGTAAGTTATTTCCCTGTCCTTATCTCAACACATGAGCCTTTCATTATATTTTCTCTCCCCTGTCCAGCTGAGGAGGGGAGTGAAAAAGTGGCTTTGGTGGGCACCTGGCATCCAGCCAGGGTCAACCCACCATGAAAGTGGTCTACAACGTTTATGCTATTCTGCTCAAACCCTAAAGTTTGAAGTCTGTAACTGTATTCTGCTTTATTTGCTACCTTACTTTTGCTGGATTAAATCTCTGTTATTTAACAGACATTATCTAGGCCTTCACTGAGTAATATGGAGGTGTCATTGCTAAAGAAAACTACATTAGGAAAATGGATATTTCTAAAACTTTTTGCAGAGCAGCAGACAGCAAACAAGAAAATGTTCTGCCTTTATTTTGCATATAGTAGACAGTATTTCCAACAAGAGGATTATGAGATCACTTATAATTTTCTTATGAAAAAATAACGGAACCTTTAATGAACCCTAAATGTAAGATTATCTGTTTTCTTCCCTGAAAAAACTTCAGATGTCTTGGCATTATTTTAAAATTTGTTGGAGAACAAAGGCAAATGCTCAGCTAGTTCTGCGATGCATTATTTAGTAGAGAAGACTAAATCTGTTTGTGGGAAATTAAGCTATAATTTAGAAAATAAAATCAGATGCGGCAATTGAATTGCCTAAAGTCTAAAAAAATGCTGCAATAAATGTAAACAACTACTTGTAAATTAGTTTAAGCACTATCAATGTAATTTCTTATCTTGTGGCCCAGGTATAACATCTGCTTTTGAATACTACACCCATTCCTTCCTAGAATTTCAAGCTAGTGGTGATCTGAATTTTGTTGTTCAGGACACCAGATGTCAAGTGGCAATTTTTTGTTAATATTATTATTTCTTTTACCATAAGCACTATACAAGTTTCTTCTGGACTCATCTTGAACTTTCAAGCGCTTCTACACCTTGTCTACATACACCAAGGACATAAGTCATGAAGGAAGAAAAGTAAGTTGAAAGGCAGACACTGTGTAAGTCCATCGGTGGGGGTAAGCTGGTGATGAATAAATCTAAATTAGAAAATAAAAAAAGAAACCAATAACTGAGGAAATTGATGTTGTTCTTTGTTTGCTCAGGGCCCAGGTGAATTTACAGTTCAGCCTTTTTAGGCAGAAAAATATAAGACCCTGTGGAGATTGGTTTTAAAACTACATCAGGCAGTAAATATGTGGGGAACAGTACACTATATGAGGTGACAAACACCAAAAGCATGTGAGCAAATAACTGAGTGAAATTCTGGCTTTGCATCTGAATGTTTTAATGGCCAGAAAGGGAAGTTCTGGGGCAGGCTTCCTCTTGGAAGAATGAGGACACAAGCCAATTTAGTATTGTCAGCATGATAAACTTACGAAAGGAATTACACAGATACTTGTCTGTGATTGCTTTGCAATTCCCTTAGTGAATTAAGGGACTGCATCTACTCCTGTCTGTGTTGGGTATGATTCCAGCTTCTAAAAGTTAAAAAATTGACACTAAATTAAATGAGCCTTTTTTTTTCAGTAGGTAATTTCAGTCCAAAAAAGCATACGTTGTAACTTGACACTATAAGTTAAGGACAGGAGAACGCATAGCCTGACACACACAAGGCAGACCTCTCAGCCTGGGTCAACACAGCAGCAAGACTAGAGAAAACACCACCAGAAGAAGGAAAACCACACAGTGTGGGAAAGAGCTGCCTTTGTGTTTGGGCCCCGCAAGAAGTTCAGCCACAATAGGGACTTGCCACCTATGTCTATACTGGCAAAGGAAACAGTCCAGAGCCTCCCTCTAGCTTTTGAGGCAAATGGTACCACCATGGATTGCATCCATGACTCAGTTATTCACCAGAATCACAAATCACAGAATCAAAAAATGGTAGGAATTGGAAAGGATCTCTGGAGATCATCTAGTCCAACATCCCTGATAAAGCAGGTTTGCCTAGATCAGGTTGCACAGGATCACATCCAGGGTGGTTTTGAAAGCCTCCAGAGAAGGAGAATCCACAATCTCTCTGGGCAGCCTGTTCCAGTGCTCTGTCACCCTCAAAGTAAAGGGCATTGTGGCTTGTCCAAACTGCCTGTTGAGATGTGTTCTGGTCTTTATCTGTGCTGTGGTTTAACACCAGCCAGCAACTAAGCACCACACAACCACAACCATTCATTCACTTCCCCCTTGGTGGGATGGAGGTGACAATCAGAACAGTAAAAGTGAGAAAACTCATGGATTGAGATAAAGACAGTTTAATAGGTAAAGCAAAAAGTCAAGCAAAGCAAAACAAGGAATTTACTCACCACTTCCCATCAGCAGGCAGGTGTTCAGCCATCCCTCAGAACACACATCTCCATCACGTGTAACAGTTACACAGAAAGACAAACACCATCACTTCAAAATTCCTCTCTTTCGTCTTCCCCCTGCTTTATAGGCTGAGCATGATGTCATATGGTACAGCTGCACTCAATGATATTAAAGGTCTCTTTCATCCAGGTGATTCTGTGAATATCCCTTTGGTCATTTGGGGTCACATGTCTCAGCTGCGTCCCCTCCCACCTTCTTGTGCACCTCCAGCCTACTCACTGATGGAGTGGGTTAAGAAGCAGAAAAGGCCTCGACTCTGTGCAAGCACTGCTCAGCAATAATAAACATCCCTGTATTATCAACACTGTTGTCAGCACAAATCCAAAATACAGCCCCATAGCAGCTACTAGGAAGAAAATTAACTCTATCCCTGCCAAAGTCAGGACAGTCTGGAAGGCTGCTGGCTGGCCCGAGTCCAAAATCACACCAGGGACTGCATGCTGCAAAGCTGCATACATGTGCTCAGTCTTATTCTCTAACTCTTCTCAGCTTAATATTATAGATGCAGCCACTGGGACTAATTAAACTAGGCACTGTGCTGTATTGATATAGCTGTAAAAGTCCCCTCTGAAGTTCCTATAAATTAAGAAAAACTTCATAAACTCTTCTAATTCTGCCAGACTTTCTGAACATATTAATTGTATTCAGCAACAGTACTTTTCAGACCATAAAACACTTTCCTACTAGGTAGTGTGGGGAGAGTTTTTAATAATGAAATAAGCCCCAAGTGTTTTTATTTCTTTTATTATTGTCTCAGGTTTTATTTCTGATATCTTCACATCTTAGCATGTGGAGAAAAGAAATATTAAGTGCAGAAAAACATTTGCATTATTCAGTTAGAATCTATTTCACAGAGATATTCACCGCTTCATTTCTAGAGTGTGGATCTGCCAAAATGAAAGGTACACAGTTATAGCAAGACAGCCTTCAGGACACTGCAAGAGAATGCTCATGGACCGTCCGCACTGTTATGAAATAGAGTCTGAAGGTTGATAGGAGATTTCAACTGCTCTCCATCAGAACCATGTTTAAACAAGTGTTCTGGATGCTTTCCTGACTTCATCTAGGCTACAAGGGACACATAGGCCCTTGAAGTTAAGAAAAAGTTTTAGCCTGTTTAATGCACAGTTTACTATTTGTTACATGTCTAAAGTAAACTGAACTTCTGTAGATGTAGCCTGCTTTTCACTTGAACTGCTATAGCCACGCCTGTGGCTGCAGTTTCTGTTGTGTAACACCTCAGTAACAGCAAAGTAGAGGCACAGTTCTGAGATGTGTTTTCCTGTGCTTCGTCTCTGTGACTTAAAGATGTGACTTTGTAACAGCTCTTCTTCTAAAACTCGTGAAATTCCATTGCTTTTAATTGCTTGCCACACCCACTTGTCCCATTAAAATGTCTCTATAAGAAATATGTTGTTACTTAATCATGCTTTGGAAAAGGCAGAGATCAACAGAAGAGCTCTGACAATCTAAAAAATATGATTTAGAGACAAATATCTTTGTTTAATTTAGGTCCTTCTGTATCTGAGTACCAACATGAGATTTTTCAACTGATACAAGCACAAACAAAATAACGATGCATTTCCTTCCAAAGCTTATCCAGCAAGGTGAATTTTGATTGACAAGGCAGAATAGAAGCATATTATACCATGAATAACCTTTATTGTTTCAGTAAGTTGCTCTATCTCTAAATTTCATAACAGCTAATCCTGTTTTAGAAAGACATGTATTTAATTATTTCTATTTTATATCTCTGAGCTTATTGCAGAATTTTACTTCTACTGATAAGTATATAGAATATACATATAAAAAGGTATAATATATTTTTGATACTAATTGAACATGGCCAATTTTGACTAACAAAGGCTGCAAGACTGTTGCCTTATGAGTTTATCATTTTAATCAAAATGTGCTCATCTTTAAATTTCATTAAAATTAAGCCAGTATTAAAAAGATAGAACTGAAATTATTGATATTTTCTCTCTTCTAACTTAAGAAAATTGTTTTCACCTCTGCTGATAAAGTGATGAATGAATTTTCATCACTTCACAATGCATAGGCACAGAAAATGTGCAGCACTGAATTGCAATGACATACAGTCTCCTCTGAGTCATTGTATGGTACATCATCAAATGTCATGCAGTAACTCCTTTTTTGTTTCAGGGGATCATTGCTCACCCTTATAATTAAACGGAATGGTAAAGCTGGACAGGAATGGGAAAAGTTAAACTTATCGATGATAATTGACTGGTTTAGTGAAAGCTGTTTTTCATTACAAACTGATAATCTACAGCTCATTTGTAAAAGAAATACGAAAATATTCCTTGGCTACTGGAATATATCTGTATTTTCTACATCCATGTGTTGGGACAGGAAAGACTAAACCTTCCTTGTGAAATACTGTATTTTTTGTAATATTATCTAGCAAACTCAGGGCAGCAGATTTAGTGCAATGGTCATTTCAGCCTCCCTATAGAACAGGCTAACACTTTGCTCCATGAAGTTCACACTGGTCTTTGATTCCCGTAAGGACTGGCAGACTTCCCTGATGTATGGATTCAGGTTTAGCAGGAGTATTTTGACTGTGAGGTCAAATACAAGTAAGCAGGTATAAGTTCATAACGTGTTCTGGTAACCTGGAACCATTAATGAAAATGGTAATTAACACAGCACTGTAAGAGAAAGAGCCAAAGAGGGTACAGTTTGCTAGCAAGCCTTGTGTGCTACCAGAACCCCAGCAAGCATGTTATCATCACCACTGAACTACTGAGGACCCTAGAGGGAACTGACACAACAAATGAGACTGCCACCTAGTTGAACTCACCTGAAAATAGGATTGGAGATAAGACTGAGATGACACCAGGTGCACAAATTCAGTCTGCATCCAGAGTCACTGTTTTGGCTGATTATCAATCCAGAGTCTGGATAGCTGACACAAATAATAGTCCTTTCAAGTCTTGCAAACGTCAACAAAACCCCATATTTTCCAGACTGCTTCTTTTTCACTATTCCTCTTTGTACCTATCTGTTTTGTTAGAGGAAGATAACAGTAGGACTTAAAGGTGGGTTAAACATCCTCTGTTAAGAGCTGTATGACAAATCACAGAACTCTAATGGACATGTCTTACACAAAGGCTTTTTCCTTTGCAATAAATGAAGAATTGAAAGTGGATTTTACTCTGGGATTTATCATCCAAACTTCAATTTATTGAGAGTAATACACTAATAACCTTAAATTTAAAAGCAAGAAAGCAATTCAATTTCACTTGCTGAGAACAGCAGGCAATATTACTGTTATCTGTTGGAAAGTGCTCAAGGTATTCTTAGCCTTTCAGTTTTCCTCTTATCTCCCCCGGATTTTAAGCGTACTCTTGCTTGTAAAACTCTCCAACTATCCCAGAGGTGGACTGAATTTTTCCAGGCTTGCTCTTCTTCTGAGTTAGGTCAAGTTTCTCCTTTTTTCTCTAATTTGCTATATTTAATTCCTTTTTTCCTGAGGATTTTTTGACAAACCCAGAAAAAAGGTTCTTCCAATCAGTAGAGCAACACCATGCACAGACTTGTTCATATTTTCATTCTGGACTAAAGAGAATTGAGGCACAAGAAAGGTATTGCTCACCAGTCTCATATCTTTAGTATGTTTTCTACACTACTGATTTGATTTCTAGACCTTTGCTGCATTCTACCCACCTATATTTTTGTCATCTTCTTGGCCTGGAATCTCACAATAGCAGAGATATCTCTAACAATACTAAGGTTATTTTCTATTCAAGGAGCTTTGAAGAAACCCCTAACCCAGAGATACGATTGCGGTAACTAACAGTACACAGAACTACATCTTACACTAACATTTTCATATGGTACTGATATATGTTTATAGCTACGATTTCTACAAGTGATTAGACTCCAAGATCACCCTTCTGGGAGGCTTCTAGCTTTTGCCAGAGGTACCTTTCATCTAAAAATGATGGGACTTTGAGATGGTTGACTAATTTCTTTTACACTGCCTGTTTTCTTTTCAAAATGCTTTATCCTAGTTTGAGATAGTTTCATCTGTAAAACACAGTGAAATCAGGTAAACATATGAATAAGTAACATAAAATCTTTATGTGAATGGAAATTCAAGTCTCAAATAGGAAAAGTATAGTATCAAGATTCTCAACTAGGACAGTAACAGTGACTGCAAGAGACTGAAGGTGATTAGAAGCTAAGGAGAAAAATGTGGTAATGAGACTTCATCTACTCTAATATAGACTGGATAGAAATCACTTTTTGAGTGTGAAACCATGAAAGTTTTTCAGGCAAAATCATGACAGCTTTGCAGACCAGGTTTAAAATTTACTTTCAAACACCTTGATGAATACATGTCAATTATCTTTTCAAGAGTAAGAAAAGCAATATAGCTCCTGTAGCAGTGCTTAATTTCAAAAGAATTACATTAAAAATGAGAAAAACTTCTAGAAAGAAACAAAAGGAGGAAAGTAAAACTGCAAAATCTTGGCAGACAACACTTTAGAAATTCAAAACAAATACGCGCAATTTATCAAAATGCTTTTAGAAACTTCACAAAGAAGGAAGCTAGCATGGCTAAATAACACAATAACAGAGGCTATTTAAAATAAGAAGGCACATTTCAAAAACTTGAAATTCTATTAGAAGAAAAAAGAAAGGAGAAGAGGGAAATAATAAATAAAAAAAAACCCAAGGGAAATAAAAAAGAGTTTTAAAATAATTTAGGTTCAGCATATCAAAAGACATAAACATCTATATGAAATCCTTGTTCAAATATATATTTGCTGAGGCAATTCTCTCCAGGGATGCCTTTGAAGAGATGATCAAGGTATAAAAACATAGCTGAGACAACAACAGACATATTAGATTATTTTTACCATCCAAGTTTACTAGCAAGCAAGGTAAAGCTTAGAGAGCCGTTTGTGTTGACAACCCTTTTTACAAAAAAAGATTTATCTTAATTGGACTAGGCATCCTGTTTCTAGAACTGGTTTTACAACAGAATGTATAAGAAATCTTTAGCATGTTTGGTTTGTGTTCTTTTTCTTGATTTTTATGGACACACTCTTTCCACTAACATTAACTGAACTGAAGTTTTTCCAGGGCGGGGAAATGAAAGATTAATTTCTTATCTCTAAAACTTTTGTTTTTAAGAATTTAGTATCTGAAAAATTACCATTGTTGGTTTTCTGGAGATGCTTTTCCAGCTCTTCCTCATTAAATGGTGTGGTCTTTATACCTGTTTGAGGAGAAAAAAACCAAAAATGCACCACTTACAAATGTTAAAGACCCTTACAGCCCTGTTTACATTGAATCATAGCTAAGCCAATATTCCTTTGAAGCAAAGTGCTGTCCAAAAATAAGCTGAAGAAAGTGCAGAGAACTGTTTATTTTTACCAGGCTTGGGAATCATTTGCAGCTACTTGTGTTGTGACTCATCATAAATAATGATGACAATTTAGAAAGCAGACACTGAGTGCAGCTGATGGCAGCCATGCTTCCTGAGGGTTGAATTGATCTCACCAGCTATTAGTCTTCTAAACATCAAGTATTATGTCTAAACTACCCATTTAGACTCTCTCTGTACTCAGAGAGATGTTCTTTCAAAGCACAATTCATCTTACCTGTCTTCATATGAATAAATGGGGAAGCACCCACCTCACTTCTCTTTAGAGCCTGGAGTTAATTCCAAAGTCTATGCTTTTAACTTTCAGTTGGCAAAAATTAAGTTGGATAAATCTAGGACTGACTGGTTCATGAACACTTTGAAAGGATTTTTACCTTCTTAATATAGGAGGGACATCTGTCTGAATCAGGTAGATAGTGAATCAGAAGTCACTTGATTTTTTAGAAGTGTAAATTGTGTCCACACTCCGAGTTTTCACAAAAAGTTGGGTTAGCTAAATCCTAGTATTTCCTGGTTTTGAGGTAAAGTGTGTTTAAAGCAAATGGGGAAAAAAATGTAGCCAACAGATTATTGAATGTTTTAGATCACGCTTGATACCTGACTGAAATATTTTCACATTAGTTTTTACGTAAAGGAAATGTTCAGGAAAAAAGTATAATGAAGTGTAACCCTGTTTGTTTACATATATAACGTGCAAGTATGTATAAACAGATACTTCTATGATAACTTTGCAACCAGTAATCTTAAAGAGTAGATAACTGTCTTCATTCTCTGAATATTATTTAAAAGTTGTTCCCTGGACTATTAAACACTAAATGTTTTGCTTCTCTGTATGAGAAGGCACTCCTCTGAAAAAGCTGTACTGATATTTCAGATTAGTTTTTAAAATTGGTATATGTGATTACACTTTAAGTGTGGTCAGTTAGAACCATCCTTACGATGGAGCAGAAATAATGCTTTCCCTTAATTAACGTAACTTGTGCAAACACATGCCTTTTTCTTGCAGTATGATTGTCTTCATATAAAACTGATTTTCTCAGCTCTGTAGATGGGGCCCAGGCCTTCCCCTGAGCTAAGGTTAGCAATGTAGAAATCATTCAACTTGACAGTTCGAACCAACTTAAATGTGAAAGAACTGAAACACACTCTTGTTCATCTCTGCTGATATACTTATGTCAGAGCCAATACCAGTAAATTGGATGTTCAAAAGCTCATCAGAAAGATGAGTTAATCTTTCTTTTTAACATGTCACAAAAGCCTAGTAAGAAGTGTGACAGAGGGGATGAAAAGGAATAAATATACAGATGTAAGTCATGTGTTATACTGAAATTAATGTCACTGTGCATGAATTCAGAAGTAATGTGATAAAGAACTATGCAAAGACATGACTCAGTTACAAGAATACAGCTCCACAAACATCTGGAAACAGTATTTCTATTTCCACACCTTTTAAACAATCAGTTCTAGTTTCACACAGAATTCTTAAGTCGACCTTAATTGCTTAATGCCATAAATCGTTTTTTAAATTCTAAAACCGAAATATGCTAGGATTAGAGAAGTGACTTTTTACATTTGTATTTAAACTAATTCCACAATGTAGTGATGAAGACTTTGCCACTCCCTTTTGATGGTCTTTTGCTGGAAGATGTGGGAATTAGGAAATAAGAACCAGTAAATCAAATAAAATCCTCCTCTTACGTTTGCATGCATTTAAGGGAACTGACTTGAACAACAGTCCATCTTACCAGGTTGCTTCCTGCCAAGTAGGGATTTACACCAGCCACAAAGCAAATTAAGTCCAGCAGAGAATTGTTATTATTTGTAAGCAAGATGCTTCTGAAGGACTGATTGATTTCACATTAGCTATCACATTTCAAATGTCTTGTCTAAAGCAGTCAGATTTCTTGGAACTGCACGAGGGGATGCCGGCCAGCTTTCCCTCAGAATTTCCTGGGCTTCGTACCTTTGGTGATGGCACAAAATAAGCTCATAATGGGCACAACTGAGTAAACAAGCACAGTAAAGGGTGCGGGGGGAGGCATGTAGGGGAGTAACTGATATTTTCCATAACTAATTCAGATTTTATTAATATTTTGTAAGAAGATTCAGAATAAAAAGATTGATTCTTACTTTACCTAAACCAGAATTAACAGGTTAAACCTTGGGAAAACTTTCAAAATTGAGAATAATAAAACACTGGTGTAATTTCTCTTTTCAGTAGGGACATATCAATAGCAGAAATTGGGGGGGGGGTGGGTTTAGCTTTGTATTTTAAGGAACAGGTAAAATGTAATTCTGTCAGGAATAGTTTAAAAAGAGATGGTACAGCCGTGGCCTGTGAGAAGGCATTGTGAGTTTCCTTTCAATCCTGTTTCCTATAAGAAATTAATTCCAGAAATAGTTTTTCTTCATTTTAAGCAGTTATTTAAGAGTAGTAATAGAACAAGTGATTCTTCAATATCTCATAATTGTTAAAATTTGTTTCATTGGTATTGAAAGGTGAAATGGATTTTTGTTGCAAAGATGGTTTTATTAATCTAATTATTATCTCTATTAGATATCTATTATATATATACAAAAGGTAAGGGAATTGTGGTAGCTTGCAATCAAGAACACACTGTTCACCTCCTGGCTGCTCCTATGTATCTCCTTTCAATTTTGTTTCCTTTTCTATTTTTTCATTTTTGTTTAATTTTCAGGTTTTTTTAACAAAAGCTGGAATACAGCAATATTGGCTGCAAACGATTCAAGAGCCCTTTAAAGGTAGTATATATTTGTCACCGGTTGGCTGAGGCAAGCCAATCACAGGGACGTGCCCTCTCCTATCTCTAAAACCCCTTTTCCCTTGCACGGGAGAGAAAGGGTTAAAAAGCAGAGATAGGAAAAGGAATAAAAATTTTGTGAGACCTCTGAATGTTTGGAAAACTGAAACAAAGTTTAATAAAACTAGAACAAAATATATAATATGCAGGGAAAAACCAATGCAAAATCTGAGGGTTTATACGGGATGGAGAAGCGAGCGTTAAACGTGAGTGCGAGAAAAAGGGGACAGTGACGCACAGAGTCCAAAATGGCACCGGCCACGTGGACGCTCTCATGGAGTAAACAAAAGATTCGTGGCTATTACGAACGCCGGGCTCCAACGTGCAAAGCGCTGTTCCTACCAGTCTGGTCGTGCGGTTTGTGGAAGAAAAGCAGAGAGAAGGCAACCCCGAGGCACGGTATCTCCAGTCCCAGGCGGCACCGGGGGCTTCCCCGGCACACAGCTCCGCTCCACTCCGGCAGCGCGGGGGAGCCGTAGCCGCAGGCAGGCAGGCGGGCAGGGTCCGAGCCGAGGAGAGACAGCCTGTAAGGTCCCCAAAGTCAAACCGCAAGTCTGGAAAAGCCTCTTCCTGGAGCGAAGCTGCAAGCCCGCGGCGACCCTCGGAGTGCAAAGCAGGAAGTGTCCCGGAGGTCCTGGAGAGCGAAAAGACCAGAGAGCTGCGCCGTACGTGCCTCTTAAAGGAACAGACGCTCACGAGAAACTTTTACAACCAATGAAAGGTGCTAAATGTAACATGGAAGGGAATAGTCCAATTGGTCAGTTTAAAACAAAACCTCCCAAACAGGTTTTTTTCCTCAAACTGCCACAATATTTCAAGGAAAAGTTCCGTATTTAGATTCTGGCATTATCAAATAAGAATACGTAAAACTTTCATTGCTTCTGAAATTAAATTTTCCTATGGGAAAAAAAAAAATCTAGTAGATAAATACGCTGTTCAATGAAACAGATAGCATGTAGCTTCTTTAAGGCATAGATTTACACATTTCTTCTGAACAGGTGAGATATTGATCCAAATACTTTGCTATTAGTATTTCTCCTAGTGAGTGGCTAAAGACAAAAATATGGCTGCAGATGCACAACAACAGGGAAAAGAAATTAGTTTAAGACGAGCATTTTGATTTATGAAAGTAGAAGAGTACAACAGACAGATAAAATGAAAGAGAAGATTACAAAAGGGAAGAAATAAAAGCTTAATGGGGAGCAGGTGGAGTGGACTAGAGAACACCAGTTGAAAATAAGCCTTACTTGTCCTACCGGGAGGTAGACAATCAGCCTCAGCCAGCTCAACTGCCTCTCCCTCCACACAGTACTGGGCACATACCCTTAAAATTAAATACCATGGAAAATGTTCAAGGAAGAATAAAAAACCTGCCCCAAATCAACTGGGTTTTCTTGGATTTTTTTAGCCCAGTGGCATTAAAAGTGCCTATCAAAGCAGAGAAGAAAAAGATACACAAAATCTTAGAAAAACATGTCAAAGAAAAACATTAAATAGCTAGAAAACATGTATCTTACTGCTTTTCTTGTCTTCTGTATTATTCTTAACAAACTTCATCTACTCTTTCAATAACTTACTTTCTCTTTCCCTTTTTTTTTTCTGCAGCATGGTTAATTTTTCAATTTGAAGAGCTATTGGTATAAAGCATGCCTCATTAGCTTGTGGGAGGTAGCTAGTCTTCATTAATTCAGTTCTCACTTCATTGGCTTTGCATACAATCATAATTAGCTTCAGAATAGCTTTGGTAACTTCAGCAGATTTATAACTTCAGTTATTCTGCATTTGCATTTTTTCTCTCATTTCAATGAGTTGTATGAGTTTTAAAAAATCAAGAACAGCAATGATTGCTTTAGGAAATACTTTAATGTTGCAAGTTTTAGAGTGACAGTCTCTCTACATCCCTCTGTCTGCTCAGCTACATAAAGAGTTAAAACACTAGGCCTTACATATTCTCAGATTACAAATACGCAGAAATTCCGACTTTATCTGGCATGCATTCTCTGGAGAAGCAATTCTTTCCCATGTATGCCAATCCCTCACCACAGTTTATAAGGCAGCAGAGGAACCCGTCCATACTGTTCAGAGCTGAGAAAGGAATTGTGTTAGTCTTTTACTGATTTCTTATACCCAAAAGAGGATTTGGTTTATTCATTGGGTCTGTACTGCTGTAGTAAGGATACCTGCTCAGCACCGCGAAGTTCAAACTGCTATACATAGGCAGAAAAGGCAGCACCCGTGTTTTAAGAAAGGCAATGAGGACAACAGAGGCACAGCATCTCCTGACACTTCCATAAGGTTGACAGGAAGTGTGTCAGTGTATTTAGTACATCACTCCTCCCCTGGCTGACCTGACAATTTCTTTCTTTTTGAGGCAAAAGCACAATGTTTTATTCCCCTATACTGGGCCATATTGAGTAAGAGGAGGGGAAATAAACCCTTCAGAAAAGTCCCAGAACTTTTATGTAACTTACCATTTTCTTGGCACATGTGCCAAGGTACCAGCAACAGAAAGATGAAAATATTTCCAGGAAGAAGCTACAGCAGCTACTAGAGATATTCCCTAGAAATTTCTCATGCCATAAAGGAGCTTCAGGCCGCTGCTGAGTCAGGCTGATGGTGTTCCTGGCACACTCCACGTGTCTCTAAGAAATGTTTTATTTGCTCTTCAGGACCATCTTCAGTTTACCTCAAGAATTAAACTCTCAAGGTTGGGATCAGTCCATACCATTGCCACCATATGAGCACCTGAAAAGCCCAAGCCCAAAGATTAGCAATATCCTTATATCTGTCATAAAACCCATAGGTAATTTCATCCTGCATGCTCACAGCAATGATTAAATGACATCTCTTCAACACCAGACCACCTTGCAGAGCAGATTGTTTTCTTGAATTCAAACACGCAGCAAACAGAGATGACTTAGTATGTGGAAGACTCTTGGCAGAGCCTCATGAGCAGAAAGTGTTTTACCAGCTTCTTGCTGACCAGATTTCAGACATCTCCTGACACCTGCAGGGAAACAAGGGCAGCCTGTTTTCAGTAAACCCTGCATCACCTGTCCCAGATGGTTGACTGTGATATCATCCCTTCCATACAAGAGTCTTCCTGAGAAACTCAGTAGAAGAATTGTGTATCATATTGGACCTACTACCTTGTGAGCACAAAAAAAGTCAAGACATATCATTAAGGAGATGGGTTCAAACTCATTTGTGATCAGTTTTGACATAGAAATCTCAGAAGTTGCTCGTATGCCTGGGCAAATGCAAGAGATTTTTGTTCTATCAACACATACTCTTTTTTTCTTAGTCAGGTTGTTCTGAAGGTAGTTACTGCTCAGATTATCCTCTCTACATCACATCATCAAATTCAATCTGATTTTGTTCTCATGTTGCTATAACCTTTTGTGCTACAGTCTTACTGTTCCGCCAGGCTTGCCTTCCACTACCCCAGCATAAGCTGCCAGCTCCTTCAACTAGCAGGTACCAGGATGACCAGGCAGATTTTGGAGCTCTCTTGTCACTCTGAAAGGTGGCTGGCAGTAACACTCCTCAGACTTCCAAGTGCCCAACACCACCAAATCTTCAGAAGGAAAGCAAGGTGCTCTTTTTAACCTCTAAAAACATGTGATATGCCTATTCACAACATGAAACCCTTACAAAAGCTACAAAACTTTAAAGAAGATTAAAGATGGGTTAATTTAAGGGTACCTGCTGACATGCCAAAGTGTACAACAACATTACAGTCCTGTCCTGACATATACATAAGCAGAGCGAGCACTGAAAGTCCTTATGAAAAATACTGCTCAGTTCAGTACCTAATAATGTACATTAAAAATATGTTCATAACCATTATATACACTATTGGTAATTATTTTCTGTGTTTGAAGTAAGGGCAATTCAGGGTTATCATTTTTCCGGCCTGAGAACTGTTGCTCAAGGTCTTTAAAGTGAAAGATCCAGGGTAGCTGTTCTGGAATATCAAGAGGGTTCACCACAGGGACGGCCCTGTTTTCCAAAATGAACGTATTGTTCTGCACTGAGCACAGTGAAGGGAGAGAGAGAGCAAAAGAGAGAGTGCAGGGCTCTTTCAGCATGTCAATAGGAAAGGCCCGACAATAAATAGCATATTTTATTTAAGAAAATAGAATGAAAAGAGGTCTATAGATAGAAGAGTAAAACATATGTCCCTCAAATACTGGGTACCTCTCCATGGATGGGGTCTGCATGGCATACCATTCCCATCTACATGGGAAAATCCATATGGCGTCCATCTGACATTGCATGAAATTGGGGTTACCTACACCTGAAAGATGTAAGAAGTAAGATTTACTCATTATCTATATCCCTCTTTTTGCTCTATCTTCCTGAAGCAGATATTTTAATACGCCATTTGTTGACTTTCCTTGCTAACATCCAGAAAGAGTCCTGGATCATTGCTCTCCCTGCATCCCCTTCTGCACCCCTTTCAGAACAAGTATCTAGACCACAGTTGCTATAGAATAGCTGTGATGCTTTAAATTTGTACCCTACCTTAATGATTTGCCTATGCAGCAAGACCCTTGTCACTGACACACTCGGCACACTGTCAGAGGATGCTGCTTGCAGCAGAGCGGAAATGACTGAAACCAACCTGAGAATCTTTAACTCCTGGGCCTACAGAAGCTGGAACAACTCTTTGTCAATTTTCAGGCTGGTGATCTCGCTTTTATCATCCCAGTTATCCAGGACAAAAATGGAGAGGTCTTAGGTTAAGTATCTGAGATTGCCCATGCCTCAGTCTGGTATGGAACCTTTCTTCTATAAACACTGAAATAGATCACGACAGATGTGGCAGGATATGGGGACTAGTTGATGAAAGAATCCATATTTTAAGCTGGGGAGAGTTTTTTAGAGTTTTTATTCATATTTGAAAAATGCTGTTTCTCCCTAATGCATCAATACTGTCTCTGCCTCACACACTTCCTAGTGAGAACAGAGCACTGAGATGCACAAAGACATCAACAAATGTTTTTATCTGAATTTTCGCCATCTTTCCTTTCCTAATTATTTGCCATTTCAGAATTTAGTCAAAAGACTTTAGAAGTTTGCTATACTAAGGTGAGGACTGCTGAAACAGAACATAGGTTCAGTAGTAAATGACTGTGTCTGAGCTTGTGAGAGATTCAACAAATTGTTTTAAAAAAAAAATTACAAGCAATGCTGTGAAAGTTCCAACATCTGGAAAAGGATTTGTGTTGCTAGCTGCCATGAATAGTCTTTAATTACACTGAGCATCTTTACACCAAGAAACAGGGTTTATCAGTGCCAAACGCTGGGCTGCAATCAAATGCACACAATGAATTCTAGCTCCAAGAAGTTAGAGATGCATTGAAAAGTTGTAATGAAGTGTGCAATTGGAAACATTTATCAGTGATTCTGTCCTAGTATGAGCCAAGCAATTGTCTGAAATCACTGGAAGCTGGTCTGTTGGCTATTCAAAGACTGAAGAGATGATTGAGTTTGCATATAATTTTTTTAACAACTTAAGCTTTCTGACTTCAAACCAATGGGAAGGCATGCTGCGTGACTGAGAGGAACTTTGACTAAGTGCATTCAAATTCCACCATTACATCTTCACAGAGTCCAGCTTTTGAACATTTCAAGTTTGATTTTCTATTCTAAGCAGAAGACAGCAACACAACTGGAAGGTCTGGGGCCACTTTTCCTGTTCTTTTTCATAATCCAGTATGAAGCACAGAAATTTCAGCAAGAAATTTGGACCTAGATCCACATGGCCTCCCAAATCTTTTGTAGTCAGGCTTTGTCAACAGAAAGACTTCAACCACATCTTCACAGGTATTTAGCAAAAGTGTTGTCAAGAGTCTAAAATCATTAACTACCTTTTGTCACTCAAATATACAATTCCCCAGTGGTCATATCCACTTCAGGTGTCTCTGTTTTGCTGTTATAAAGACCTATTACATGATGAAGTACAATATTATTACAATTCATCTGTCAATTGAAAGCATCATTCTAAACACACTTCCTTCATAACAAATCACTTTTTAAGATTAAAAAGTGGTCTCTTGTCATTAATAAAGAAGCTTTCATGTAAGAGGAAGATGGAGATAATATTTGGGATAACATCATCTGAATGTGTATCTATCTCTTAACTGAGAAAAACCCAGCAATTTTGCTTGAATACCAAAAAGCAATGGACATATCAGAATGGAGGTGACTCAATATTGTTCATCATTTAATGGGTGGAATCATCATCAAGGATTATAATCTAAAAGATGACTCAATTTCTGTATTTTTAAAACATGAATCAAAAAGGATTACTGATGCTATCAGAAAGCTCCCACTTCTGCCTAGCCAACTGACAGAGAAACCTGCTAGTATGCAGCTTTCCAGCTGTCATGACTTCTTTAAGTGAATTGAACCAGAGAATATTCTACAGAGAGCCTGAAACAGGCTCTCAGAGAGCCACTCATTAACCAGAAAATCTTTCCTTCCCTCTGATCCTCTCCATATGCAGCTGAACCCATCTTCTGGCTGTGCAGAGCTAAGGTGCCCTGACAGAGGAGCTCTTAGCAGGTGTCTGTAGGTCCCAGTTCAGCACAAAAGCCACCTATCACTTGTCTCCAAAGCCTTGCAAGTTCTCCCTCTCTAGAAGGGCAGGCAGAACATAGGCTTAATAAAAGCACCATGAAAAGCCAAGTGATAGATCGATGTTCTTTCAGTCTGAAATTAAAACCTATGTCAATCGTAATGGCAGAAATATATGTTTTAAATTGGACTCAAATTGCTTTCAGCAAAAAGATATTTGAAAGCATCATGAGCAGATTGAAGGTTCAAAAAAAATAGCAGTTGCCAACCTCAGTAATCCCTGGAGTGCTGCAGAGAACAAAAGAGTCTTTCTCATTGCATTTTTGCCTGCAGAAAGCCACTGCAGACTGGAGCGGCTGGATGTCTAGAAAGCATGTATTTTTAAATGAGCATTAGAACTTGAGTAGGTCAAAATATAAACAGGAAAAAAAGCTTGATATTTTAAAGAATATGGAAGTCTACCTGTGCAACAGAATGCAGCCTGAATTACAAAGCTGCAGATTTTTTCCCTGCCAGGATTCAGCTCTACGAGTGCTTAGTCAGTCACCCTAACAATAGGACAAGGCGGTGAACTGCTTTGCTTGCTCACTGGAGTATGTTGTTGGCTTATCATGTAATGACACAACAGATTCCACAGATTAATTCTGCTGCAAAAGCAATTTCTCTCATTTTTACCTTAAAAATAAAGGCACAGTAATTAACTTGACAGCAGTTTCATTCGGCAAAGTAATACAGTATGTAGAATCAAGTATTCATTAATGATTGACTATGAAAATGGTAGTTAAACTATGTTCAGCTAGTGTAATAGCTAACAGCTATAAGAATACAGAGGGCATGGTTCTTTGCAAGAACAAAGTATTTCAAACCAATAGTGTTTGAGAGTGACTTTGTAAAGAGTAACTGTAAAAAAACTGCAAAGTGCCCACGACAAAATTTTGACCCATAATACAGAATACTTCTGAGAATTAGATCACTTATAATTTCTCCGAACTCATGTAATGCATTTTTTCTAAATATTTACAAGAGTCAGCCAATGATTTGTTTTTAGTGAGGACTCAAACTGCAAGGAAACAAAACTACTTACAAATAAGAAAACCTGATAGAAATATGTAATGATATCTATTGGAAAACAGAATGAAATCACTGGTAACTCTGCATTGAATCAAACCTTTTGTTTCCACATTAAGGCTGCAGTTTTATCCTTTTACATTGTCTTTCCACAGCCTCCTTAATTTCAATTTGCTATTCCTTAATGGGTAACAAAACATAGTCCTATTTAACCGTGTTTGACTGTGAAGTGGTGCATTTTCTTTCTCTCTCTTCTTTCTTTGCATGTATCAAAAATTGCAAAGTAAATTTTCTGCCTGTCAGAGAGCTTAAAGCTCAATGGAGCTCCTGTCTAATGCTTCAGCTTTCATATGTTAAGTGCCTGCAAAACCTTTTAGGCAGGAAAGAAAACAAAGGCTATAGGGAATAATATTTTTTCCCAGGCTGTTTTTTTCCACTGTGTAGCTCACCTTTCATAATTATTCTACCCATGCAGCCTGACTTCTGCTGGAAAGTAAACCAGAAGCAGAGATTTAATATGTCTTTTCCAAAGAGAAGTGTTAGAAATGAGCACATGAGACTCCAGAATGCAGAAATACATTGATAAAACCACACTTTTAAGATGTTATCTATTTCCTCCCAAGTGATCAGATTTTCCAAGACAATCCAAAGTCAAGCTTTCTTTGAAGCTTCATTTTATTAGAAACTAAGGTCCAGTTTCTGGTCTTTCAACAGATAAAATGGCCAGGATTCTGGTTTAGCTAAACTATAGACACCTGATTTAGGTCTCTATAGGCACCCTTGCTGTCTAAACTCCCCCTTGTAGTCCATGGAACCAACCAAGACCGTCAAAGTTGCCTGAAGACATACTGAGCTTACCAGCTATAAGGGCATCAGTACAGTTGCCCAAGTACTCAGATCCTTTCAGACATGTTAAAAAACTGCACAGACTGCCAATATTATGCAAGGCCTATAAGAGAGACATGAAATTAAATGGTATGTCCACTTTTGGATGAGGTGAATGATTTTCCTCTCTCCCTTGGCTGGGAGCAGAATCCAGCTGCCCATACCACAGTGTGTCCAAGATGCCACAGGACACCTGAGGCACTTGCTCAGGATGAACAGACATGATATAAGACTCACAAGAGAACTTTAACTCCTGGAGAGGCAGCTCAAGTCCAGACAGTAAATCTCACACAGTTAAGCTGTACAACTTTTATAATTAGGTAGCTGAATACCACAATATATCTCCACACAGAAGGTGCGTAGTCAACTGGAGGGCTTGTAGGCACATAACTTATATTTCTTATTTTGAATTAAATCTCACCGTAAAAGTTTGCATGTGAAACCCAGCTTCCCCAACTTTCAAACAAGCTCAGAGTGTTCTGATTCACACTATACACTTGTCGACAGAATGCCAAATAAGCAATCAAACTGCTCATACTGAATAAACTTGAACCCCAAACCCCAAACTTCTCTGTTGCCTTCACACCACGTGTATATCCTATCAAAGAGACACATCTCTGTCCCCATCTGTGCATCTAGTGTTTCTCGACTAGAGATGTATTAAGCCTTTATCTTTTTCTTTACTGTGAAAAGAGTGGTGATGTTAATCTCATTAGAACAAAACACATCCTTTTTTTCCTAGTTATTTCAAAACTTCCAATTGCAAAAAGAGAAAAAATAATTTCTGCAATCATGCAGTAAAAAATAGATTTTGATTACCGAAATCAGAAGTTTGTAACTGGCACAGAAATACAAAGTCTATTCAAATCCTTCTTCAGATAGCAAGGGCAGAAAGTACTACATGCAGGTATTTATATCTGTTCCATGTGATCATTATAATCGCATTTCTCCCTTAGATCTTGTAAACGGAAGGGGAAAAAAATTATAAAATTCACTAAAGGAAACATAAATATGTACTTATTCTTGGGGTTTCTGGGAACTCACATAATCATCTTCCATCACATACACAATCTAGTTACATTTTCAAACATAAAAAGCTCTAGAGGTGAGTATTGTCTAGGTCAGAGCCATTTTTAATAGCAGAACAGGAGCTCTTTAATAGTATGCACAATGTGACAATATGCAACTATTTTGGATAGCAAAGATGAGCTAAATTTCCTACAGGGAACATGGGTTAAATGCAGATAACTGTCCTGGTTTTGGCTGGAATAAAGTGCATTTTCTTCCTGGTAGCTGGTACAGAGCTGCGTTTTGCGTTTAGGATAAGAATAACATTGATAACATACTGATGCTTTAGCTGTTGCTGAGCAGTGCTTATATTTAGTCAAGGACTTTTCAGCTTCTCATACTGCCCTGCCAGCAGAGGCTGGGGGTGCACAAGAAGCCAGGAGAGGACACAGCAAACACAGCTGACCCAAACGAGCCAATGGGGTACTCCATACCATATGATGTCATGCCCAGTATATAAACTGGGGAGAGTTGGCTGGGGGGCACTGCAACTTGGGGATTGGCTGGGCATCAGTCAGTGGATGGTGAGCAATTGTATTGTGCATCACTTGTTTTGTATATCCTGTTATTATTATTAGTTTCCCTTCCTTTTCTGTTCTATTAAACTGTTTTTATCCCAACGCAAGGGTTTTACTTTTTTTTCCCAATTCTCTCCTTCATCCCACTGAGGGTAGGGGAGTGAGTGAGCAGCTGTGAGGTTCTTAATTACCAGCTGGGGTTAAACCACGACAGTAATCTGTTTCATCATTACACTGTTAACTAGAATCCTTGTTCTCAGAAAATATCTAGAGTTTTTTAAAGGCTGTAAGTAACCAAAACATCTATCACTTTCAAGAGAAAACTAAAATTTCATAATAATAGCACAATAGAGAAATAACTTAAAATTTTAGTATACTCATCACCTTTTATAAATTATTATCAGATTATTATTCTATAAGAAAAGGGGGGAAAAAATCACTTTTTTTAAAGAAAATAGTTTAAAAATAAGAAAAAGACCTGGAACTAGGCAGTCAGCTGTAGCTTGATACTTTTATAGCTCATCACCAAGAGAAAGTTGCTGCTACACAAGTGAAGGATTCCCAGAAATATATAGGTGATTTTCCTGACATCACCTAAACCCAGTATAATAGTACAAATCAACAGCAGAGCAATGAAGAGTCCAGGCAATGGAAAGCATTAGGTTTCTAGGCAGTAACCAACACTTACATTTCACCCATCTGAAAGTAGATCTGCACCAAAGTGAGCTTCTCTTCACCTACGAGACAAGTAGCACTTTTTCACCTTAAAAAGCAAAGCAGAGTGGATTTATTCCAAAGCAGGTTAATTTCAACAGTTCTGTCCACAGATAACTAACATGTGAGTTAGGAGGGCAAGCCTCCCATCCAGGAGGTACCGATGTAGGTAGTTCACTCTGGCAGCTCTACTAGAAATTAGCAACTGGACATCAAAGGAGAACTTCTAACTGCTGAGATGAGATCGTAATTCACACTTAGATTTGACCGGGATGCACTGCAGCCTTTTCTAATGAAATAATACCCCAAAAAAAGCAATCTGAGATTTATTTATTTATTAATGTGTTACCTGACCTTCCTTTTGGCTATGTTCCCCTTATTCATACCCAAAATCAACTACCACACTAACTGCATTAAAAGAAAAAGGTCTAATGGATTGTTCATGAGAACAGGATAAAAGCCCATTGCATAGCCAAGGCAGACAACCTGCTTAGCAGTAGAGGGTGATTCTACTAAGTGCAAAGATAACATTTATCAGTCTTATCTAAAAACAGCTTTCATTTATTTTCAAACTCGCAAAATGAAATCATTCACCTTTTAAACTAGAGAGCTGATCAAGAGATTCCCAACTTCAAAACACGATGGACTAGCAAAGATCTGACCTTTGAAACTGTCAGCTACACAAGGATTTTTGGTAACATTTCAAAAGTTTCTGTGATATTTTATACACAGAATTTTTTGTAGAATTTTAAACCTGCAGTCTTAAATACAGCAAATTTTCTGTGAGCTTCACATGAAGAAAAATCATATTCGTAACTGGAGAGAGCATCTTGGGATTCAGTGTTTCCAGGCAGTCCTCCTCTCCAAAAATCAGGTCACCTACCTCAGTACTTAGATACACCTTCAAATTCCTTTCTCTAAACTTTCCAATAACACTAATTTTAATCTTCTCTATCAAGTATCACAGTTGATAAATAATTAACTGTATGAAATCCATTATGATCTCAGGTTGAAACACATCATCACTGTCACTTTCACTTGTGCGCACACTATTTACACGGATTTATGTAATTATTTTGCCTGAGAAAAGAACAGTTGGCCTTCAGCTGTTTGGCTCTCTTGAAAATGTATTTCCGTACTTCGTAAGCATGTAAAGCAGTTTTGTTTGCATATTCTCCCTCTCAGTGTAATTTTATTGAGACCAAGGGAATAGAACATGTAATACTAAGCTCCTTTCATGTTCTTTTTCCCTCTTAAAAAGAAGGGCTTTTTTCTTCCCACGGCTATAGCTACTCAGCACAGTACAGAAGCCCTTTCAATTCTGAATGTTACTAAACTCTGAACAAAAGATGATGGGGTTTTAGCTTATGAAATGTCATTCAAAAATAGCTCAATATACAAATAACCTGCACTGTGGATCTATATCATTGGAAAGGCTGTGCGCTATGTGGATGGAGAGAGACTTAAACCAAACAAGATAAAGCTAACATCTTTAAAGCCAAGTGACTAATCGGCATTCAAGATTATTGGATAATCAGATCATCCACAGGCCGCTGGGTGTACACAGTGTGCCGCACAGAAACTGAGGAAGCCCACTGTGCAAGGAGATGGACAACCACATACACAAACATGATGCCTGTTTCTACTCTATTAACAAAACCCCTCCTGATGCTCTTGAGACTAGATTTCTTGATTGGTCAAAGGCAAGGCAGGATAGCAGCAACAATTTTGGATTGCTCACCACCTATATGTAAACACAGGGAAGTCAATCAACAGAGGTATTTACTGGGATACAGAATATTCCCTCAGCTGAATAGATCCAGATGCTCTTTTAATATTCCACGCCAGATCTGTTCTTCCTAACTAAGCCATTTCTTTTACTGGAGGTCACAGTGGTGGCAGGTTTCTGAGGTAGAAGATGCTGCCCAGCCTTACATAGAAATAGCTGACTTCTGTCCAGGCACTGGCTAGCCCAGCTATAAGCTTTTGACAGAAACATGGTGCAGAGCAATTTGGGTTTCTCTTTGGAGGTGGACAACACTGGATCTTTTTGATCTACCTTGCTCCCCCAGTTTTGCTATATGTAGAGCTGATTACCTTCCCAGTCTGATGTCTATAGGTATCTCAGCATATGCAGTACATCAATTCTCTAAAAGGATCTAAGTATTGTCTTTTTCAGAAGAGGGTCTTTCAGGGAAAAGGGGATGGACAGTGTCACTGAGGTACTATGGGGGAGGCAAGGTGAACAGTTTCAACACTGACCTCGTACTGGAAACCTGTTCCTGCCTACCACATAGTCAATGCCACTTAGTGGAGGTGTTGCTGTGAAAAGGAGAGGATCATTTCATGTAGAGTATTTACCCAGTCATAATACTGTTCATGCAACAAACAAGATTGTGCTTACCCACACACTACAAAATTTGCATTTTGGAGCATGCACAGATGAGCAGATGCCAGGAACAGTAAGTAGCAGGTTTTCAGGCATAGATTTGAACTCTTAAGAAAGTTTTTGACATCCTAAGGACAGCCTGTGGTTTTGTCTTTTAACATATCTCAATATGTGATGACGATATTTTTAATAACATGTTCCAAAGCTTCACTGAAATCATATTAACCAGGAATGCATCATCAGAATTGATATATTGGCCATCAATATCTGCAGGCTACCTGGTACACTGTGCTCTGAGCTCCCTGTTATCTCAGGGCAACAGCAATGATGTCTCCCCTGAAGGACTGGAAAACAGTATAAAATGCCACTGCTGAAGTTGAGGTCAATCCAGTTTTCAAATCCTCAAAGGCATGCTTGTGTAATTTATCACAGATGGACAAAAAGTCTGTTTTATGTAGTTCGTAAAGAACTAGTTCTTCTGAGTAAACTGAAGGTCTGAATTTGCTACTCAGTATTATCTTATCAAAGATTCACAGAAATTCAGATGTGCTAGTAAAGAGTGGCATTTCATCTCTGTGTTTTGTCTTATTGTGTCTGCTATCACATTTACCAATCACATGTCCTACCCACCAGGATAAGGTTTCTCACGTTTTGCTGCCTTTAATTTTAGACTTGTAACTGCACTTGTTTCAAGCTTCTTTTAACATTGCATTACATTGTTTTAATGTCCTGTGTTTGTAAAATATAAGTATCATGTGTACTAAATTTGAGCCCTATCAGGATTTCAAAACTCTCATACATTTCATGTTGGACAGCTTCTTCTGCCTTTGTGATAATGAATGGAAAGTAGGAGAGGAATCCCTGGATTAAAAAATGTGTCACTTTGACGTGAACAGGTCGTGGTAAAATATGGAAAAGTGTGCAATCTGCATTCACTCAGGAACTTGGGTCTATCTACTGTCAACCTACTCACTTACCATCTATGATCCATATGATATCTCCTCCCCTAAGATGCAAGCACAGCTTTCTCGCTATCTTTATTTTTTGTTGTTGTTATACACTACCATATGACATGCAAACACTGATTTATCAGGTTGTTCATCTGCCATGCTTTGTCTCCATCCCAGTACAGTTTTCCTTGCTTTTGAAAATCTTTGACTGTGAGTGCCTTGGCATAATTTTCCCTCTTCCAACAAAAACTGTTAGCTATATTTGAAAAAAACATTTGTGATTACTGTCATCTCATTCTCCTCTTCCATTTTGTGAGGTTTCACTTCTGCAACTCTCCTTCTCTTTTGTCTTTGTTAATAGTTTCATATAAGTCTAAACTTCCTTGTAGTAGAGAACGTGGAGCAGATTTCAAGATACCTCCTTTCAGATGAGTCTTCAATCTAGGTTATTTGCATTCAGTATTACTCTACACTGTTCTAGATAAGTATTATTAGGATTTTTGCTCTCTTTCCTGTTGTCTGAAGAAGGCAGGTGTTTGCCCTATATATATCATTTTTCAGGTTTATGTGCCCCCAGAAGTCACACAAATAATCTGCTGACTAGACACTTACAGAACTTGTCTGCCCTTTCCAGGAAAGAAACCGTCTGTAGAATGGTGTTAAGGCAATAATGACAACAATATCATTCAAACGGTTTGGGGAAAAAACAAAGAAGTACAATTTCACAAAAAGAAATCCTCTCTGGCACTCCCAGTTTTTACTCTCCAGTATTGACTGTAATATAATTTTATTCTTCTATCTGCCTACATATACTGTATGTGAAGCTGGAGGGAACTTACACCAACGGTCAGTGGCAGTAGCACAGATGCATCTGTTGGTGAGACACCACTAACATTATCACCTCTCTAAGGCTTCCTAAGAAATTGTCTTCTTCCTTTAGCCATGCTTCAAGAGCCCTTATTGAATATGGGGTGGCATTCTGAAACCCTGGCACAACAAAATACATTTTATTCTACCTCAGAAGACAGCAAACATGAGAAGGCTATTTGAAAGACATGAAGATTTTGAAGTCTGGTACTATTTCATGTTGTCAGCAAAGTTAAGCTAAACATTTTTTACATAAAGCCCTTACCTCAGTTAAAACAGCAGCTTATAATTGTGGGGGTTTGACACAGAAAAGACAAAACATGACCCAGCCCATTTAACAATAAAAGAACAATATACAGAAGTAAAATGACTGCTATATTAGATGTATTTGTCCATCACTGTTAATTCAATAAGGTTTGATTCATTTTCCTGGCTATAAATGGGTCTTATTACTCCTCTGTTATGCACAAATGTTATAATTTGGAGGATAACATATTGCAAACCTCGGTATCTCTGTGTTCCCTTGGAGACATCCCAGGCAAACTAATGATTTTCATTTCAGACTTTCATTTCACTCTGCACTTTTCATTGCTGTGAGGGCTTTGTGGTGATCACAAAATGCTTACCCAAGCAAAATATAACTAGAATTCATCTAAGGTACTCAGAAGTCTACTATACTCCCCTTGGAAAATGTGGTTTATTCTTTTCAGTGTTTTGTTGGCTTAATGAAATGAAAATGTGTAACCCTTTCTGGTTTTTCTTCTTTTAATTTGCTTTCATCCAAATTCACATTACTAACTGAAACAAATGTGACATATTTTCAGGTCCAAAAGCAAAATATTACTGCTTCTTTAGCTAATCAAAGTCAGCTTAATGTCCATTCTTAAGTTACAATCTGTAGTATGATGTTCTGTAGAGCAAAATGTGTCACGTGTTTCATTACACACACCTGCCATTTGTATTTCATCTCAAAATGGGAATTAGTATATGATTTCTAATTTTTGCTTTAATTACCAAATGTTGACTTCTGATTTCATAATCTTTTGCTGCAAAGCTGTCTTTTGCATTTTAATATTTTTACCAGCCTTTTCTCATTCAAATCCTTTCATAAATTCATTTTCTACCTGTATATTTAATTGTTCCTTTTTTAAAAAATATTTTTAATTTTAACATTAAAAAGAGTTTTCCGTTATACATTAAAATCAATGGACACTAATATATATTTCTTAACCCTGAAACAGTGTTTTTTCTTATGGCTTCAAGTCTATATCAGGAACAAATCCCACAAAACTGAATAAACTTTTGACACACAAATAAGTTCTTAAAAACAATGACAAAGAATTAATCTAAGTAAAAAAACATTACCTGCTCAAAACGTGATGAACCAGCCTCTGAACCTTTAAACAGACCTGTTAGCATAGCAGTTAATGACTGTGAGTTCTTTAGGTGGGTATTATTTCCAGGTTTGCTATTAATAGCGATAGCAACAATTCACAGACAAGCAACACCTGAAATGGTATTACAGTTGTTACACTAAATTGCTTCCAATCCTTATCAAAGACAATTCAACACATGCTCAACACAAAAATAAGCATAAAGAAGAGTAACTCTCTTATATAGCATATGCAAATATTACCTTACAGAAAGTCATTTTTCTGTACTCTTTTTAGTGTTGATAACGTCAGAAACAAAGTATTACAGTTGCAAAATAATATAAGAGCAGTAAAATGGTCTTACTAATTGCAGCATGTATATGGCAGAAAGGAGAGACACTTAAGTGAAGACTGAGCAAAGAAAGGAGACAGCAGCAAGTATTCTGATCAAAATCAGCCATTAAAACCACTACTGAAAACTGCTGTTGTTTTGTTTTCCCTCCAGTGTAAAATTTCACTCTTGAAATATGCTGTCTTCTAGATAGCGCAATTTGTGAAGCCCATACACAATAATTTGCTTGGCAGTCACAATTTAGTGATCCATTAAAGACTTATCTTTAGGCTCCAGTTCCCTGAACCCATCAATCAGAGCTAAAGCAATAAAGGCTTGCTGAGGGCAGAAGCTTTGGGGCTCATTTTTGGAACAGACTGAGCACCCTCAGCTGTCAAAGTCATAGCTACGGGTACTCAGCACAATTAAAAAAAAAAAAAAAAAGGACAATCTGTATTCTGTCTGTTAGTTTCTTTCACCTGCACTGTCACTGAGCAGAGAAAATCTGCTTTTGTGTATTTCCCAGTAAGTGAACTCTCACATTTCCACAAGTAATCTGCATGCCAGTGGGTTAAGATCCAAATAGGACATTCGGCAGTAGTAACTTATTTTGCTTAGTCACAGCAAAGAGCTTCCAAACACTAAAGTAGACAAGGAAAGACCTAGAAGGAGACAATAAAGTTGTGCCATCATGAAAATGAGAGTTCAGGAGAAGCTGGACAGTCACGTCATGTTGCCACTGAACCAATATCCCTCTAGAGGAATTCATGAAGAAACTGTGTTCATCAGCACTGAAGGTGTGTGTTTTTACTGCAGGGGCTGAATTTGCATTAAGAGGAGTTAGAGTGACAGTATTTGCATTTGCATTTCAAATATGTCTTTCTCTTCCCAATAGATTTAGAACTGTTTATACTTAGGATTATGAGTTAAACCAGTCTGGTCATGTGAATCATGCCTGAACTAAGAACTGCAGTTCAGAGTTTGAAAAGATCTGGATTTAGTATTGTTATTTGGATTATATGCATGGTTCCATCCCAGCTGGGAACTCACCGAGCTGAATGCGTTTCACCAGGTGCTGCATTGGGGTTGAAGATCTGCTCTGGTCAACCGCTAAACTTTTCTGAACAAGAAGCTGTGATGTGATTGCAAAAACTCCTGAGATGCACACAAGATTACAGAGTTGCCAGCTCCCCCATTGTTGTTATTTTTCTCATGATAATAATATTTTTCTTCAAGCTCCAGTTCCTGAAATGAGAGTCTCAGTTTTCATTATATAAAAAACAGACTTCTAGCGCTTTCTGTTGTAAGGGAAAGTTTGAAAATGAGGCTTCAGAACACCTGGGCATTTTAGAAATGCCCAAACAAATATTGTTACTACTTAGAGGAGTTTATTTTTACTTTTTAAACTTATTAAAAATTAATCTGGGGAATCTGACTCACTCTTTGTTAATGCACAAAAACTATTATGATAAGAAATACACAGAGGGTCCCTCATGCAGCTGAATGGGACATCAGAGGAGATACAAAAGATATTTTTAGAAGGTATTTTGGCCTTTTCCCTTCAAGGATAGCTTTAACTTAGTATAAATTGCCACTGGGGAGACAAATGCTGTGACCTCTTTATGCTATGTATTGTTTTCCTTTCAGAGCAGAAAAAAGAAGTGCACATAGTAGGCTTGTATGAACTGCACAGCTTGTGTCGTATATGTGAGCAGTTTAGTCCTAGCTGGAAGCTAGCTAGAAGACACGTGGGGAAAGGCTGCAAAGGAACATAAAGTCACAATCAATTTGTTACCAGCCAACAGAACTGGAAAGACAACAAACTCAAAGGCAAGAAGTTGTTTAGTCTCAGATACCAAATGCCACAGTAACAAGAAGGGTGAAGTGGAAATTCCTGTGGATAAGAGGAAATGTGATTTAGTTGGCAATGCTAAATCCAGGAGGAATCATTCATATGATTGGAACGTTAAAATCACTGAGGCAGTCTGGAAAAAAGAGAAATGAGTGGGTGGTATGGTGTGCCACGTGAAAGAGAAAACACATCTTGTGAATTAAATAAGGAGCAGTAGGGTTTGCATGTATCTCTATATGGTTCTACATTTTTTTTGCTGCGGACCAGTAAAACCACCTGATGAAGAGGATAAGTCAATCCACCGTAATGAGAAAAAAGAAAAGCTGTATACAGAGGAGCTTTGTTTGGGCAGGAGGCCACAAGCAGCCAGAGGCAAACAGGGTGAGAGCTGCTGACAGGTACAGATAATAATGGCCCAGCACAAACTCCACTCAGAAGTTACACAAGTTGGGTTTGTATTGGGTGAAGTGATGGAATAACAGGATGAATGAATCACATGTCTGTGATAGGGGCAGTTGCCTATCGCTAGCTGTCAAACTGAATCAATATTAGCTAGGGCTCCACTAACTCTTTGATAGATGCTACTGCAATGGAGTCCTGAAATTATTATCGAAGATCACCAGTTTGTTTCAACAGTAATCAAGAGGCAGTGCATTCACTTTTGGTGAAAGAAAAGCAGTTGCTTATTTTGTTTTATCTTAACCCACTATGGCAAAAGACGGTTGCCCTTCAGGAACGTGGTCTTTACAGAAGAACCACCTCAAAACCTGTACTATGTGTCTTGATGTGAGCTGTGTCTTTGCTAAATCTTTTTGGTATCACACAGAGCACACAGGGAGTATGGGTGGCCCTGCAAAAAAAAAAATCTGAAGACAGAAATATAAAACCTCTATGTAAAAAATGTAATTGCATATAATAAAGCAAGAAAAAAAAAGAAAGAAGAAGAAGAAGAAAAGAAGAAAGAAAAGAAAAAAAACCAAAACAAAACAGAGGCAGAGTACAAAAGTCTCAACATCAGATAACACCCAGGGATAGTCCTGGGAGAAATACCTTGATCATGACAGATCTGACAAACCCAGGACTCATCCCAAAATCCATATATGCTGTTACTCTCAATGTGAGGTGAGCAGGGCTTGAATCTCACTCTATTGCCCCATATACTCCTCCCTGGCACTGGTGGAAGAACCTGAGGAAGGCAGCCGTGGTATGGCTTCTTGTCATAAGACAAGTAAGACTCTTTCTAGCCCTATCCAAGGATAACCTGTACCTGTGTTGCAGTAAAGAGGCTATTTTACTAAAGCCTATGGAAAGCCTATGGCATGCACATTCACATACAATCACTAGGGGTCACATTTTGTTGGGCTGGTCTCGTAGATTTCATTGTCTTTCTTTATGGAGAGTTAAAAGGCTTATCCCTAAGAAGTATTTTTAAGGGGGTAATTACACAAACTGGATTCTGTTCTGGGTGTTTCTATAGTTCTGTAACAGCTGGGCACGACTTTCTGGATTTTTTTGTGTGTGCTAGTCATATTGCACAGGAAATGGCTATGCAAACTGTGGAAGCCATAAACCAGATAAGCCTAAGACAGTTGGGGATTTATTTTGCCGACATGTACTTCGAAGAACGACCTCCAGACAGCAATTTGAGAAAAATGCCCTGTGTTTGGTTTATTTTGTCACAAGGTAGATAAGGTTTGAGTTTTGAAAACATACTTATTTTCATATCTTTTTCTTTAATACGCCCAAGCTGCAGTTGGCCCATACAAAGCAGAAGTATGAAAGTCAAAAACCATCAGTAAGAGGCAGAATCAGGAAAATAAATATTATCTGCCTGTTACAAGTTTCTGGGGGACTATGGAGAATTAACACAGTAAGTCTCAGTCATTAACTCCTTCCTCTGCTATGAGTGCATTTGAGGAAGCTGCAAGAAGTGTGTCAAGGTCACGTTTACCCAATTCCAACGAAGCAAAGCATAAATCATAATTTGTTAACCATCCAATGGGAATAAAAGGGTAATTTATTTTTTTTAACAACTAAGTAATTAAAAAGGCAAGTGTGTTCGATATTGAAAGTAAGTTACTATATTAGATAAGGGAATGGTTCCTGACCATGTGACACTATTAATATGACCAAAAATTATCTGGTCTCTTAAATTACTTTATTTCCCTTAGCAGAATGTTAATTTCGGGTTAGTAATTTTACTTGCATTAGTATGTGACTTCTTAAAATTGGCATTTCATTTCATTTTTTAAGTTGTTTCTCTTCTAATTTCTTCTCCTCCTACTCACAGGGTTGTGTTTATTTCAATTGGGAGTTACTTATGCCAGAGTGTGTACTGACTCCCCATGATTTTTTTTTTTAAAATATCAGTTCTTTTGAAACCCATTGTACTGTGGAAAGAATCGTTATAAATAACAGAGAGAATTTAAAATTCAATCTCAATTGAATGGAAAGTCTCTCTTTCCAAGATGCAAAATGACCTAATAGTTTCATGGATACTATAGGTTTTTGCTTCATACTTTCCCCTTTCTCATGATGATCAGCAATGTCTTTTGCAAGAAGTGCCACTGAAATCAGAATAGGAGGCATCTATTTTAAACGAGGAGGAAACATAACATGGCACTTTATCCAATGTGGAAATACAGTATGAGACAATAACTACATAATTGTTCCTATTCTATTACTTTTGTCACAAAATCAGAAAATAGCTTTTCCCATTAAAGGCAATATTTGCATTGTAATTTAATTTTTCCTTTGCTACAGTGTGTTTCCTTGGTAACCAAAAACTCTACCACAGAATTTGATAAATGACCCATAAAGCAACCAGTTCATTTACGATGATGTTTAAACAAGCAGCACCTACCATCAGCAGCCACACAATTGTATCTAAGATACCGTAGTATTTCTTAATCCATTGGTAGATGCTGATCAAGTAAAAATGGGGTGAAGGGGGAGACAAAGAGAGAAAACTGACAGGGAGTCATAATTAGTGCTGAATGGGGAAAACTTGCTACCAGTTTTGCTAAAATAAAACATCTCTTGAATTCCTGGGAAAGCTGAACTGGAGGAGTTTTTGCCAAAGAGGTTACTTTATCTCTTATTTATTCTTCATAATAAGGTGCTTACCTAGTACCCCCCCAGGTGTGTATGCACGTATAGAGTCATAGAGTCATAGAAACGTTTAGGTTGAAAAAGAACTTTAAGATCATCAAGTCCAACCCTTAATCTAGCACTGCCAAATTCACCATTAAACCATGTACCTCAGCACCTCATCTACAGTCTTTTAAATACCTCCAGGGACGGGGACTCAACCACTTTCCTGGGCAGCCTGTTTCAGTGTTTGACAAACCTTTTGGTGAAGGATTTTTTCCTAATGTCCAATCTAAACCACCCTTGGCGTAACCTGAGGCCATTTCCTCTTGTCCTATCATGTATGGGAAACAACAAATGCGACAACGGTGTATCTTTATAGCTGGTGAAATGTGACCTGGAATTTTGTACTCTTAACTTTTTGACAACTCTGTTAGCTGAGTATTGCCAGCCTGCCTTAATAAAACAGACCCCTGAAGGGTTAGCACCCACGGTAACCAGCTCCTGTCTTGCTATAGCGTGCTCCAATGCATGCTGTACAAACTGCTTTATGAATCACAAGGGATCGTGATGGCCCCCTTTAACTATGTCAACATATTCTGACAGAACTTCCTCAGGATAAAAGACCTCGACTCAAGATGAATTGAAATCACTAAAGGCAGAAGTATGCAGGTAAATGGTCATAAACTAATCTTGTACGTTTTACCAGGAGCAGTAACAACTGAAATGCTCTGTATGGTGTCTTTGTTACTCAGACCTTGGTCTCAACAGGCACAAAAAGTGAGAATGCAAGTCAAAGTCAAGATGCAGAAAAAAGTGTTCTCTTCCAGGCAGAAGATGAGTTTTCAATGAGGTTGAATCCTCATGTATTCATAAGCATATCCAGGCCAGGATTTTTTTAAATTCAAAGAAAAAGTGTGTTTGCATTTTGAGTTTGTTTATTTGCTTGGTTTTAAGATAAAATACATGAGTGGTTTAAAAATAATAGAAGTTAAATCTTACAAAATAGCACTTTGATGTTTGATTATAATACATGAAAGAAACTGATGAGTGACATATTGAACCACTTAGGCACACATAAGTTTATGGGGCTAGATGGGATCCCCCTAAAGGTACTGAGGGAACTGGTGGAAGTGCTCCCCCAGCCACTTTCCATCATTTATCAGCAGTCCTGGCTAACTGGGGAAGTACTAGACAACTGGAGGTTAGCCAATATGAGACCCGTTTACAAGAAGGGCCAGAAGGAGGATCCAGGGAACTATAGGCTTCTCAGTCTGACCTCGGTGCCAGTGAAGGTTATGGAGCAAATAATCTTGAGTGACATCACGCTGCATTTACAGGACACCCAGGTGATCAGGCCCAGTCAGCATGAGTTTATGTAAAGCAGATCCTGCTTGAATAACCTGATCTCCTTCTATGACAAAGTGACCCACTTACTGGATGAGGGAAGAGCTGTGGTCATTGTCTACCTAGACTTTAGTAAAGCCTTTGATACTGTTTCCCACAGCATTCTCCTCGTGAAATTGCCTGCTCACAGCTTGGATGAGTGTACTCTCCACTGGATCAAAAACTGGCTGCATGGCTGGGCCCAAAGAGAGGTCGTGAATGGAGTTCAATCCAGTTGGTGTCGGGTCACAAGTGGTGTTCTCCAGGGTTCAGTATTGGGGCCTGTTCTCTTTAACATCTTTATCAATGATCTGGATGAGAGGGTCGAGTGCACCCTCATTACGTTCACAGACAAAACCAAGTCAGGTGGGAGTGTTGATAGGCTTGAAGGTTGGGATGCTCTACAGAGGGATCTGGACAATCTGGATTGATGGGTCGAGGCCAGTGGTATGAGGTTCAACAACACCAGTTGCTGGGTCCTGCACTTAGGCCACAACAACCCGCTGCAACGCTACAGGCTTGGGGAAGAGTGGCTGGAAAGCTGCCCAGCAGAAAAGAACCTGGGGGTGCTGGTCGACAGCCAACTGAATGGGAGCCAGCAGTGTGCCCAGGTGGCTGAGAAGGCCAAAAGCATCCTGATTGTATCAGAAACATCGTGGCCAGCAGGAGTAGAACAGTGATTGTCCCCCCATTCTCGGCACTGGTGAGGCCACACCTCAAATACTGTGTCTAGTTTTGGGTCCGACACTACAAGAAGGACATTGAGGTTTCTGGAGCACATCCAGAGAAGGGCAACAAAGCTGGCAAAGAGTCTAGATCACAAGTCTTATGAGGAGTGGCTGAGGGAACTGTGTTTGTTTACTCTGGAGAAAAGGAGGCTGAGGGGAGACCTTATTACGCTGTACAACTACCTGAAAGGAGGCTGTAGTGAGATGAGGATCCGTCTGTTCTCCCAAATAACAAGCAATAGGACAAGAGGAAACTGCCTCAAGTAGCACCAGGGGAGATTAGGTTGTATATTAGGAATAATTTCTTCACAGAAAGGGTTGTTATGCATTAGAACAGGCTGCCCAGGGAAGTGGTGGGGTCACCATCCCTGGAGGTATTTAATGGACATGTGGATGTGGTGCTGAGGGACATGATTTAATGGTGATTTGGCAGTGCAGGGTGAATGGTTGAACTTGACGATCTTCAATGTCTTTTCAAACCAAAACAATTCTGAGAATCACAGAATCACAGAATCAATGATAATTCATAGATTTTGTTGAAACCTAACGTGTTCAAACACTCTCACTAATACACGAACTGAATAGCTCCGTACTTCCAGATAATTTTATTGGTCATTCTGATATCAGTAACTGAAATAGCTAAAGGCAAGTGCAATATAACATCGACCTGACTTTGTTGTAGACAGATGTAGGTTTCATAAGAATCAAAGAAACGATATAGGTGCTGCTTTTTCAAGAGGATAGTAGGTACGCATGTAGTGTTTCCAGTTAAATCAATGACTGGTCTTGTTGTAACATTACTAAAAAAATGTGTTAATGAAAATTTTTGTTGGTATATAGGAGAATAAATAATAAAGAATACATACTGATTTAAAAAACTAAGAAGATACAGGTGAAATCTATTTTCCTCATTAATAGTAGGATCTGCCAGCACAGCTTTTGTTAGAGTTCTGAGAAGCAGTGATAATGGTAAGATTTAGTTAACTGGAAAAGACAGAAAAAACCCCATAATCAGCTTACCATGATTAAATACCCATATAAGAAGTAAACAAATTCTCCTCTTTAAGATCTCACAGCATCTGGAATTCTTCACTGATAAATGAAGCACTAAGCATATCCATAAAACATGCCCTTTTGGTTAATTCAAATGCACTTAACGCATCTCAGTACTCTGCCTTTATTTGAAGGAACTGAATAGCAGAAACTTGCCACTATGTCATGTACACGTTCCACAGTCCTGAAGAGAATGAAATAGAGTATACAGAACTGCAGAGCAAACTACCCAACGCATCACATCTTGGCAACTTTTACAAAGAATATGAGCAAGAATAAATTTGCTTTGCAACCCCATCTCTCAGGAACTGGCAATAACTTCAGTGTTAGCTACCTACCTTTTCCTACTTCACAGAAAAAGAAAGGCCTGGTATTATGGCAAGGACGCGATTGTGAGGATTTTTTTAAACTGCTGTTAAAAGTATAAATGAACCAGTAGGTGAAATATGCTGAATGATCAGATCTGGAGGCTCCATGAGGTATTTCCATTATTAAAATTGCTCCTTCTAACAATGGATGGGAAACTGATGCAGAAACCCTGCATAGCCTTTGAATACCAGGCAGTTCTGGAGCTTTGGAAGAGACACAGCTCTATTTTCTAGCTGGTTTGTTACAACACAGATCCTAGCAGCTTAAAGGAAGTGTCTGTGGTATTTTGTCCACAAAAAATTACATACAGCTCTTGACTGGACGCTTTTAAAGGCACTTGAGAAAGTGCTTAATCTTAGTCGAAGCTCTCAAGCATTAGTAGCTATTAGAGACTGGTGAGTATTGCAAAGAGTAGTTATTAGCCTCCTTGTGATCCAGTAAGTTTTTCACAGGGCTGGCTTCTTTTAGTGATTTAATCTGTAAGAATGTGTATTATTTATAGGCAGAAACTCTGCGAAGTGCCATAACATCTGAAGGATGGAATGGGCTGTCATCATCCGGTCCTTACAACAAACAGGGAGAATTCCAGCACCATATGCTTTCATCCAAAAAATGCATACTTCTCAATACAAGCGCCACATAAAATCAAAATTATCTTCCTGCCAAATTCAGTCATTTTCAAATCCACTTCTGTTAAACAAGGTCAGAAATAAGATTAATGGAGTAAAGAAATTAACTATGCGCCAAACCAGTTTTATCTTCTGACTCTTTCAGCAGGTTCTGAATTTCAATGACTCCTCTGCAAACATATTCACAGGACTAGTTAAAACTCTTTTTTGTATCTCCTGTAGCAAACACAAGTTCTCTCTTGCTGTAGCAGCATTGTTCTTTTTGTGACATCTGCAGATTAAACAGTCAAATATCATTTAAAAAAAAAATACACTTAGTTTCATTTTTTTCTCTGTTTCTTTCATTACTTCACGTCAAATAGTTTGAAGATTTTAAACATATCTTAAAAAAATTGCAATACCTTGGAAAAGTGATGGGTTTGTGTTGTATCAGCAGGTTTTGTTATTAGCATCATTCTCGTTCTAATTACCAAATGTACACGCTGCAGACAGACTGAGATCCTCTGTAGTTATCTAGAGGTGATACTACAGGAGAGACACAACTGACTTGTTCATTGTACTCATGTGATCTTTTATTGCTCCTCTGGTAATGAAGAATCAGTGGTAAATCAATTAATAGTGTTAAAGCCATTGTCAGGCCAACAAGTAAATACTGACAGTGTTGCAAGTTGAGAATTTTGTTTTGGTATCAAAACAAGGAGGACAGTTTAATGGAAGTATAATTGAGGGCTGAAAGCTACCGTGGAGATAGCCAAGGACAAAGCCACCCTGTGAGTGCAGCCCACCGGGATGTTAATTCTCACTCTTGTGAGAATCCCAAAAGGGAAGCACACTGAGAATGTGCTGCATTTCTTTAGCTGAGGAATTAACAGTGCAAATGCAAATTTCTGAAATCTGACATATAGATAAATATGCATATATATGTGTATATGTATATATGTTTCTTGCTTTATTTTTCATTGCCAGGGAGTGTAGAACATGAATTGTGTTTTGTTTTTGTTTTTTTGGTTTTTTTGGACTGGTTTTGCATTAAAAGCTGGCAGTAAAACCTTGCAGTAAAAGCTTGCGGAATCTGAAAAAACTATGAAAGCTTTTCATTCAAGCTATATTATTCAGGACATTTTGTAGCTTTCCAAAATTGTCTAAACAGGACAATACAAACCCAGGGATAGATTGCTATTCCTTTTCTCTGACTGACAAAAAAGACGTGCAGTGGGAGGGAAATCGTGCTGTGACTCATACACCATCAAATGACAGTTTGTGGCACACAATGGGCTCCATATATCATTGGGAAAAAGAGAATGGCAATATTTAAACCAAACAAATTTCATGGCATTATCAACCCATCAGGAAGTGATTCAACTCCAGAAATTCTTCATTTTTATTTTGCAATCATAATTCCTTTCTATGAAATCCAGGTCAGGTTCATCTTTCTTTTCCATTGCAGCAGAATCACATGCCTGCAATGTATTACACAACTGTTTCCACTAAAACTAACAACAGAACTTTGTTATCAGAGATATATTCAGAAACAGTACTTCAGCCTAAAATAGAATGAAAATCTATTTTCACCTTTTATACTGAGTATATGTGTTTCTCCACTAGGTTAAGAAGACGATCAGAGTCACACAGTTCTTAAAAGTAGTATTGATTTCGAGAAATTAAAGCCAGTTTCACATAGCTCAGGGATTCAGTGAGTCATAAAACCCCATCAATAGTTAGTTCACATGGTTTTTTGTTCCTGGAAGACAGCAATAAGTTCCTGTGAACTGACAGGTGCAAATGTATTCAGTGTGAAAACTTCTGAAAGAGTTTTTGAAGTGAGACTCCTAGAGGAAAGAGGCTGATTTTAACTAACCCACAACCATTTAAGTACAGAGACCAATTTGTAGTGAAATGGGGTCATCACATTAGGGAAGTCTGAAACTGAAACCTGCAGATGTTCCTGCTGGGTGATTATCTGAACCTCTGGAGTCTTCAAACCTGTGCTTTAAAAAATGTTTTCCATGAGAACAGAGATTTTTCTTTTCTTATGACACTTCCAGTTCATAGTAATGCAAAAAATTCCCAGAGCACAATCTCCAGGTCAGTACTTTTTCACCTTGCTTGTTTCAGGATATGTAAAGACGGTTAAGGTAGAAACATGATTTAAAAATAAAAGAAAAAACAACTTAGCAACATAAAATTATACATTTCTTAAGAATAAATATCTTAAATTTGCTAATGCTGTTTCTATCACATGATGACTCAATGCCTTCGTATAGCAAATGTTCCATTATATACAACTATCTAGAAAAAATGTTTGTTTTCTCACGCAAAACATGTATCAGATCCTGCTTGAACTCAGACACATTTAGATATGGGCAATGCCTGTTTTCATAACATATCATTAAACAAAATGTTATAATTACTGCCACCAAAATAATGAAGTTGTTACTCAGATGTAGGCCACCAGTTCTGTGTGTCCCACCCTACATCAAGAAATCATCAGGCATTCTGAAAACTGAAATGCACAAAGCTGCTCAACGAAGAGCAAGGAAGAATCCCACAACTATTTCCTCCTAGAATTCCTTATAGATGTTTAGCTCCTAGCACCAGAGACAGTACTTCCCAAAATGTGAGAATACTTGTAGGATCTACAGTTCTATCTGGAGGACTTCCTATCTGGCATGAGTTAACGGACATGATTCCTATCAATGCTAACTTCTAACTCCCCCCTTTCCAACTAGAGACTGTCCGTAAGATCTTAAAAATCAGGTGAGTTTTACCTTTCTCTCAGTATAATATCTGTTCTTGCCATCATTATTGTCATCACAAGATCCAGATGACAAGGAATTCTCAGCATATAAAACCTCGCCAGCTTTTCATACAAGTGGATGCTTTGAGTGCTTTGGGCTGTGGGCTGCCGTTAGCAGCCTGTTAGGATATCCTAGCAGACACAGTATCATAGGATAATTAAGGTGTGAAGGGACCTCAGTAGGTCTCTAGCCCACCCCTTGGCTCAAAGCCAGATCAGTTATAGGGTTCCTTGGGCCTTTATCCAGTTCGGTCTTGAAAACCTCAAAGGACAGACTGCACCACCTTTCTGAGCAACCTGCTCTACTGCTTAGCTATTATGGAAAAAACATCTTCCTTTTATTTTTACTTCTTTTTAAAAAATTCTTATTTTATTTATTATTATTATTCTTTTTAGTTTTTCATTTTATTCCTAGTCTGACTCAGTTTGTGCCTGCTGTCTCATATCTTCTTGCCACACAGCACTGTGAGGAGCCCATCTCTGTCTTCTACTATTCTGCACCATCCTTCAGCCTTTGGGTGTCTGGACCTTCTGTTATTTGTCCATTGAGCTCTGCTTAGGGATCATTCATCTCTCATTACATCTTTCTAAAAGCCATTTGCCTCTTACTGTTAATGAAAGAACACTTTGTTCCTCTCCATTGCTGCACATACCAGTAAGTTATCTGAGTAGCTCTTCTTGGATTTAGGAAACTACCTCCTTCCTGTCCGGGAAAAGTAAATTCATACGAGTTTCCCCTCCAACACCAAGGTTGTACTCAGAATTTCAGTTCTAAGTACAGAGCAGCTTTGGAGAAATGCTGAGAACTCCCAGGCTCCATAAGGTGAGGCAGGGCTTATCCCTGTACCAAGGGGCGGAGTGGTATGTGTATGTCTCGCTTCACGTTGCAGTTGCAGGAGAGTGACTGCTGAGTTGAAGTGTGAATATGGTTCATGTGAAGAGGATGTTACTGGAGTTCTTTCATTTGCAAACTTTACATGACAACAGCATTGTTATACCTTTTAATGTAGGATTCATCCATCCATCTGAAGCTAACACTGTTCACCTTTCAGATGGGCTGAAAGCACAGCTGGGCTTTAATGATAGTTCATCTGAGAAGTGGTAAGTTGCTTGCCTCATTTCTATGGTGGTTTTTTACTCTCAGTTTTGTGCTCCAGTTCCAGGTCTCAAAATCACACCATTTAAAATTTTAAAAGCAAGCAATTACAATTTAATACTTAAATAATCCGTATAACGAGTGGAGCTAAGATCATCTAGAAAATGGCACTCAAGCAACAGCAGTCCCAGTTTACACACGCTGTTTTCAAAAGCTCTCTTTCAGACCATATGAGCAATTTGCACACCAGTATAAATCTTTGCTTTCTCAGCAAGTACATTCCGTAAACTGGTATTAATGTCAAATTTATATTCATAAAATCATGTAGACTGAAAAGTAAGTGACAGGTATTGATTTAATTTCTTGTCATGCATATATTTGCATAGTATTTACAGGTTAACGAACGAGACATACCTTGCATAAAGCAATAGCTACCCTCCCTGTATAGCATGAACTTCATTGTTCGTGGTCTTGCACTATGTTGAATGAAACATTAAAGATACAGGTAAAATGGCTAGGGATTATTCTGAAGGACATAGGGAAGATCATTTTCTTAGAAACAGAGAACAAGGACATACAGGATTTCACAAGTTTCACACTCTGTCCTTTTCTCCATTCTTTCATATTTTCTTACCTGTTTCCCATTCTGTCACAAGTGGGAGCATCTCAAAGGGTCATCATGAGGTGTTACTAGTAAACGTTTGCAAATGTCTGATAAAAGGATCATTATTTTACCAGCATGGATGCCGTATAGTTTAGAGTGCCATTAGGCCATTTCCTAACCTTGTAGATCCATACTTACATTTCAAGGACAGGAGGCTGCATGATAAACAAAGCATAGCATTTGCTTCCCGTCTCTCCATAGAATTTTATCACCATACATTGACAACATGATTAATTCGTGATTACTATTGTAGAATAAGACAACATAATATTACCCTCATTCTGCTCCTTTTTCTTGAACAAGCCTCTCAGTGGAAGATGGTCTGTGTATGGGGAAACATCTAGAAGTCCCATAAATTAATTTCTGCAAATCCTATTGAGGACAAATAAGGTAAGGAGGCAGGGAGAAGGAAGAATTAATGATACCCTCAGTAAAAAACCTCAACTGCTTTGTCCCAGGGGAACACTGCCAACCAAAGAAGTTTGGTCAATCTGAAGGTCACGTTAGCATGATTGTCACTGACTATCACTGGCCAGATATGTGATGTAATGGACACTGGACTAATTCTATCCCGCTAACACATAGCGCGGAAACAGCAGCATTCACCATGACAGCACCAAGCGTCCCTTTATTTCTTAGCTTCCTTGACCAAGCAGAGAAATTAAGAGTTTGGGATAGGAATAAGTTATGTGACCAAAAATACAGGAGCTTTGTAATGTTCTCAGTCCACAGCCATTGCTCAAGCATCAGGTGCTCCTTCCTTTCTTCCAGGAACTGGGGCAAACCACGGAGAAAGAAGCATGGGGGAGCAGAGAGTAGTGGAGATGAAAGAAACCAGTCACACAAAAAACAGTGCACTTGTCTAACTGAGTCCTGTGCATGATCACTGTAATCCTTCTTCTATTCTTACTAAATCCTCTTTTCTAACTATCTTCTGTTTGGGTGCACTCTCTCTTCTGAGCCCATGTGTGTCAGCCCCAGAGACCTACAAATCAGACTGGACACTGAGCAGGGTATGAGGTCTGAGTGCCAGCCACCAAGATGGGACCATAAGCCTAGGGGCTCAGGAGTCTTGGGATCATCTGGAGGCATACAGGGCTTGAGGGCCAGTTTCTAGATAGAGCAAGCATCAAACACCAGCTTTTGGAGGGACCCAAGGCATTTCAATGTGTGCATCTGTACAAACCCCAATAAGCAAATGAGGAGGAAGATGTTTGGGCTGTCTGTGCAGTTTATGGCCACCTGAGTGCTGTTTGTTTTCACACTGGTAAAAGCACTGGCATCTGTGGTGATTTGCGTGCCCAACCAATGCGTGTCAGTACGTGTTGGTGACTTCTGGGGAAACATGCTCAGCCTCACTACTAGCGGAATTTACAAATGGGAGTAACAAGAGTCTGGCTCTGCTGGACTGGGCCAGGAAGGATCCCTGAGGCCCCACAGCCACCAGATTTGGTTCCAGTGGACCAGGAAGTAGAAATCCCCTAGATCATGAAGATGACAAGATCCAGTAACGTCCAGCACCTTCCCCACACAGCAAGGATGATTGTGCTCCTCCCTCAACAGCACATCAAGTGTCTCCACAACCCCAGATGCTTATCGAAAATATTAAGCCATTCCAGTCTCTCCTTCCCACACTAGGAGCATTTGGTGTCTTCTCATCCTTTCTTCTCCCATAATTGTTATTTTTGTGCTATCTTTATAACAGAGGTGGGCAGAGCTGAGATTAAGAATATCATTATGCACACATAGTATGCTGCCACCAATCTACAGACACACCACTGAAGCTGCTGTGCCCAGAACCCCAAATTCCATGTGTATCATGTTTGAACTGTTCTGGTTTTCAATTCTTCAGAAAAACTAGTAGAAGCCAGCCCACTCTATCTGGGTGAGTTCTTTTAACACTGTATTGGCATAAGCTGTATTATTTCCAAGCAGGGAAATGCTATCACATTGAACTGGTAATTAATTTTGCTTTTCCATAACTGAGCAAACCCAAAGCTGACAAATCCTTGGGGTTGAATTCCAGTAAAGTCCAGACAAACAGGAGAGGACAAAGAGCCTTTCAGAAACTTGTCTTTCACGTGAATTTGGAAATGGAAGAAGAGTATTGAAAGGGTAGGCTGTGCTGCTACCAGAGAGAATGCGGTGGAAGCTGTGAGCTCTCATTGCTCAAGCCAAGAACAGAAAGCCCATGCTATGAATTTCTGAAGATAAAATGTGACCAGAAAAACCCTCACCATGCCCTGCCTGATCCTATAAAACTTTGGCAAGTTGCACCACAAGATCTAATCTTTTATAGTTGATAACACTATCAGTCCTTCATCATATGAAAGAAAATAAATCCTCAAGGAGAAAAATAAAGCTCGCATAAAAGCATGGTTTAACTTTTGTTTTACTTCTCAAACATCTTTTGCTCACCCTGACTGAATTTAGCCTGATCAAACGAAAAACAAATCTTCACAGAAATAACACAGCTGTCTTTCTGGGTTCTCAGATCCTTTGGAGGGGTGGAGAGGGTGCTCAGAATTTAAAAGTGTTGTTTTCTGGTTCTCTCCTCCCTCTTTTTCAAAATCCAAAAAAAACAGAGCATAGAAATGGGGATGAAGTCCTTAAAGCTAGGAAGGGCAAAACTTCCAACTTTCTTAGCAAAATGAAAAAGTTAAAAGAAGGTTAAAGAATACTAGTCGCAATGGCAGCAGGAATATGCAAATAGGGAGCTTACTAAAAGGGCTTAAATACAAACTTAAATATAAACTTACAAGCATGCCTAGTCTTAATATTCCATCTTGAAGGGATATTCTGAGGACAGTGGGGGGAATAAACACAATTCTGAGAGGGGGAATAAACACAATAAAGGAGTTCAGAGGTCCTCTGTCATCATTTATCCAGTAGAGAAACAGGTATGAAAAATGAATGGAGTGAGAGATGAACTGTCTGGCAGCCATTTACAGCTACACTAATGTAGGAGGTTGAACAAGGGGTAACAGGATGGCAAGACTTCACCCATTGGATTTTACCACATTTGTCACACAGTGTGAATGAAGACAGCAAAAGCAAATGGAAAATTTCTCCTCTGGGAGAAATACTAGACTGTGCATTGACAGAAACCTAATACAGAAAGTTGAAAAAATATCGCTAGAAAACAAGGGGCTGAGAGAACAATAGCACAGGACTGCAAGTGCCAAACTAAAACTGAAGTCAACCTGGGCACCTGAAGGAATAAACAAACATTAACTCACTAGAGCCTACACACATGCATCAGTACTCAAGTAAACCACAACTGCAACAGAGAGACTAATAGGTACACAGCCTGACCGATCCTATTCCAGGTGAGGCATCGTTAAGATCCTCAGAGAGAAAAAAAACCAACCAAACTTTATTTTCATCCCATGGTTCTAATGGCTATTTTTGTTATTGTTCTTCAGCAACACTAAAAACACTGGAAAACTGTACTGAACCGCAAACTAAAACATGCCTACGGCAAAAGATAACTTTTTAAACTTCCGTCTCGCTAGTGTCTGCCTATATGAATAATGTCACCATGTCACTGCCTTTCCTGCAGTCTATTACAGTGTGTTCTTACCCCACTTTTATTATGCTATTCTATTTCAACTTGATGAATTATCTATATTATCTTTTATGAGAAATATTCCCTCTAGGGATGGACAAATTTAGTTTAGAAGGTTTCCAGCAGCAAAAGAAAAAGAAAAAGGAGAAGAGAAAATAAATTTCTACATTTCCACATCTGTGATCCCCACCTCTCCACTTCTCCATCTCACCCATTCTGTGACTGCCAGCCAACCCTTGGCATAGGTAATTTAGGGCAAAGAAGATTAGTGGTACCAAGAAGTAATGGTCAGGCAAAAAGAAGGGAAAAGGAGTCTATTGGCAGAGAGCAAGAATGGGAAGCTGCAAACAGAAGATAGGGGCCCAGCTAAGTAGTTTCATTGGCACTGAGTTTGTTTTTCTTCTCTTTTCCCCGTTATTCCGACAGTGATACGCTTGCTCATGCAACAAAAGATAACGGGTTCACAACTTCCTCTTTGCAAGTGGCACAAAACAACAAAATAACTTTCCCCACAGCAACTGTTAACAGACGAACAGGCGGGTATGCCCTGATTACATAATAAAGCAGATTTCATGTCTGATAGAGACCAGTTTGAGATCAAAATCTGTGGCTCCATGGATATAGTTTTCCCTTTGTCCTTCGCTCCAACATACAAAGTAAAAGGAAATAAAACATGCTAAGTCACCTCTTTTTGTGGGTATAGTTATTAACGGATTTTGTTACATTTCTACATTCTAGCAGACTTTAACAATCATTGCTGTAAGACCTCTTCTCCCTTCTGCAGTGCTAAGGACTGAGGACTCCACAGGCCAGGCACGCAGGGTTTAGCTTGTTTGCTGTGATTACAACAGCCTATACTTTCACATGAATGTGGAAACCCATTCCCATGGTGTCAGCCTTCTATAGAAATTCAATGCTGAATATGTAAGCTTTTGTTCTGTTGGGTTAGCGCTGACATGCTTTTATGCTCAGAGACCTGTTTTGTCACCATAGTAATTTGGGACAAGGAGACCCTACAGACATTTTTAATCTGAAAAAAAAAAAAAAAAGAAAGAAAGAAAGATATTTTGGGAAAATAATTTCCACCAGCCAAGCTGAGCTTCAAATAAATCTGTAACTAATAATTTGTGTGTTCTGCTACTCTGAATATCTTTACAGGCCTAATGAGTCCTTGAGGAACCATAAGCCAACTTTGCCATGTAGGATGATCGCAGTACAAAACCACCTACTTACCCTTTCTTGGCACTTGTTTTAATTCAGTTTACCACTGATTGATTTTTAATAATTGTTAATACTTAAAATTCAAGAGTGCCTATTTGTTTAGAATTGGAAAATGTCTTTCTATGAATTCAGCCAGAATGTAAAATATTCTGCAAACAATCTTCAAAATTCAGCATATATCACAAAATCTTTGCTACTTTAGTGCCACATTTCTTTTCCTTTTCGAAGATAAAGCTCATCGCTATATTTCCTTACCTAAAGGGAACGATCCAACTAGAGAATCTGTTAGTTTCCCATTGCTAAACAAGTGTGCAAGGCTTAAACTGGAATGAGGTAGTATGAAGAGTCATGTGCACTGCATTGACAGTTCTTACTGAAGGCCCAATATGATAAGTTCTAGACTCATAGTTTAGCTGTAATTTTGTCTCATCATTTGTTTTAGGCCAGTGGACTTTCTTTTATAGGGAAATTGTATGGGTCTGCATTCTCCATGGATTTGGGACATTCACAAGTGTTTTTCTGCAGTGGCCATAAGTTCTTGTTGCCCAGTTGCAACTTGGCTACAATAAGACTGAGACAAACACCGCTTCTCCAATTATTTTTCCCTAAAAAGCAGAGAGCATGGGGGTTCGCTGTTGTCTCGTTGAGAAAAGCTGCTTGTGAGTGTCCAAAGCTATGTATATTGCTTCTTTCAAATTGTAGATGCAGATCAGATGTAGGACATTATGATGGACCCAAGAGAGGTCTAGAGTGGGGAAAAATAGTCTTCTTTTTCCAAGGCTTCCTCTCCAGGAGACATGTCCTCAACTTGCATTGCCCAGCACACTACATTTCAGCATGGGACAGCAGAAAGATGCTCATTAGCAATTTGACCCTTGTCTTGCAGAGCTCCAAAAATCTAATGCTCTCTCATGATCAGAAAAAAAAGATTTAGTAAAAGTGTCTCTTTGGTCCATGCTATTTCTCTATAGTCATGACCTTGAAAAGCCATTTGCATTTAAGAAGAGGACATTGCTGCTTGTCTCAGGTATGTCTTTGATGTAATCCCATTCATTTCACACTCTACCCCACCACCAACCAAAAAAAAGCAATCCTCTTTCACTGAACACTGGAAAAATACACTGTGAACAGGTCATTTCCTTAGAGAAACCCAGATGTTTATCTCAATAGTTAGTTCATTGCCTACAAATCTCTATCTCCTTTCTTTCAAAGTCACATTTTTAATTCCTTTTTTTGTCTTTAACTACATCAACTCTACAGTCTTCATTGTATTCATTACTTCTAATAAGATGTCCCATGGTTTGAGAGCAAAGACCTGTTTGAGAGTGGCCATTAGCACCTTCCAGCTTAAAACGGTATGAAATACCATCCTTATGGGACAGTCACTGGAGGAAGTTCCACAGTTCTTTGCACCATATTGCTTAGTCTTTGTTTAAAAATGGTTCCTATTAAACCAACATTTTTGCTGTCACCTTGAACAGTAGCTTCAGACAGACTTTTTCATTATATTGAAAAAACAACCAATCATGAAGTATATAAGCAAGATGAGGCAGCTAAGCAAATTAAAAAAACATCTTATTGCTGAGGCTCACATCTGTTTAATGAACAAGTAATAATCACTAGTCTCTTTGCATGGCGGGGGAGGAGGTTATACGTCTTGGAGGAGGTTCATACATCAGCACCAGAATGCATTATCACACTTCCAAGAGTTTTCACACACATTCTCCTGGGATGACAAATTATTACACCATTTAACACGCTTACTCTTTGTTGTATTAAAAGGATAATCATATTCTTAGCTGAGACTTTCATTACATATAATCTTGGCTATTTTGGTCTAAGTTTCACAGAATCACAGAATTATCTGGTTGGAAGAGACCGTTAAGATGACCAAGTTCAACTGTTCACCCTGCACTGCCAGGGTCCCTAAACCATGTCCCTCAGCACCACATCTACACGTCTTTTAAACACTTACAGGGATCAGGACTCCACCACCTTCCCGAGCAGCCTGTTCCAATGCTTCACAACCCTTTCAGTGAAGAAATATTTCCTAATGTCCAATCTAAACCTCCCCTGGTGCAACTTGAGGACATTTCCTCTAGTCCTGTCCCTTGTCACGTGGCAGGAGAGTCCAACCCCCACCTCACTACAACCTCCTTTCAGACAGTTGTAGAGAGTGATAAGGTCCCCCCTCAGCCTCCTTTTCTCCAGGCTAAACAACCCCAGTTCCCTCAGCCACTCCTCGTACGACTTGCTCTCCAGACCCTTCACCAGCTTTGTTGCCCTTCTCTGAACATGCTCAAGCACCTCAATGTCCTTCTTGAAGTGATGGGCCCAAAACTGGACACAGTATTCGAGGAGCGGCCTCACCAGTGCCGAGTGCAGGGGGACAATCACTTCCCTCTTCCTGCTGGTCACGCTATTTCTGATACAAGCCAAAGTATCCCTTAGGTTTCACACAAAGGAAAAAGGAAGTCTGGAGGTGCCTTGTATCTTGGTTATTTTTTTCTGGCTGGATGTCTTGCTACAGATTAGAAATCTGCTATACACAGAATCATTCTTCCAGTTACAACTAGACAAAAGCAAAAACAGTAGTAGTGGAGTAACCTAAAGGCAGGGCTTTGCATTTGGCTAGGTCAAGTTAGGTACTCAATTACCAACTATAGGCTTACTTGAGGAGACTATTCTCTGAGGCCACCTCTGCTCACTTAGAATTTGTAAGGGATTCAGACTGGAGCTTTATAGACTGAAACTGAAGGAGGATGCTGTAGCCCGTTCTTAAGGGAGGCCTCATGTCTTTGAAATTCATAATTTCCTCTTTGCTTGAAACAGCCCGGCTCTGATGACCTCCAGATCATACTGCACAAGTCTATTTTTTCCATAACTTTATACATAATAGCATAGAGGAGACTAAAAATGTTCAAAGGAATGATTTTTCAGCAGGGGTGTTTTTTAGTGAGACACTTAGGGTAAGTTTTATATTATGCCAAGAATTCTGGCTGCGTATGCAGAATATGTCTTTTTAGCGCTTCAGAAATCTAAATAAATACAGAAATTCAGACATATAATGAGCTACAGCTTTCAAATAAATGCACATTTTTAAAGTTGCATTTATATTTCAAGTAATGACCATGTCTGTGAACTCTGAGTAACGCTCAGTTAATGACTAATTCGCAATAGTGCGCTGAAACAGCAAAAACTGAAAAATCCAAAAGTTGTATTTACAGGTTCCTAGAAGATGTTTTTTTAAAAAAACATTATCATCTTAGCAAGAAATTTCATCCATGGCAAACAAGAAAATGGAAAAATTAATAGCCTCATATACAGGAAACTGTCATCTGATTTCTCAACAGTTCCTTGGTCAAAAGAAATTAGAGGCTCTAAAATTTAGTAACTTCTTGAGACCCTTTAACATGTAGTTCCAATTATTAAAGGTGCTAGGCCAAAATAATACAGATTTTTTTTTTCCTGTCTTTTAAAGGTCCCTGAATAACATTCAAGTATCTGGTATAGTCTTGAAGAAGCTAAGGTATTACCACCTTCCGTAACAAAATCTGTCCCCTCTCGACCCTATATTCAGTAGCTACATCTGTTATCTTTTGGCCCATGATAAGGTAATAAACTTCCAGATCTCAGCATGGCCTATGCTGGCTGAAATGATCACAGTTTTGTAGGAAAGTAATTTTTCTAAAGAACCAATGCTGCAGACTTAAAACACACAGAGCAAATAAACCAAAGTTAATTGGGCACATAATGATTCTTGAGACATAAGGTTAAATATTGAAAAACAAGATGATAAACAAATCCCATACACCAGACTACGGAGCATTCCATGTTGTAATTGATGTAATACACTGCTTAGCTTTCCTTCAGAGAGTAAAAAGTGTTAGGGAGTGAAGTGAAGCAAATAATGCAAAACACTAACTGAAACAATAGTCATTGTATTAATTTGATAAAGTGCTGTATCAGAGCAGTCCCTCTAATCCTGCAAGAATTTATCAAAGAACTATTTCACAGTTAGAGACACTGGATTTAGCTCCTAACAAGATGAGACATTAAGCCTTGTGAAAAAAATTACCAAGCTCTCAACAGAAATAACACATTTTCCAACCAAGATACTGCACTGCCAACTTTGATTTTTAAGTGATAACAGAGGTTTCTTCTGCATATAACAATAGCTCCAGAACCAGCTTTTCTGAATGCAGGACTACATGCTACTGCTAGCAGGTCAGGGTCTCACAAGTTTGGAGGGGTTTTGTCTGTCGATAGTTGCTAACTTGCAATGTTTATGTCTCTAGACACTACCTGAATAGTCAAACAAGCCCAATCTATTTTATTAGTTTTACTTATTTTTCCAAGGCGTTTCCAGTTTCTCTTTCTTCTGCTGTAGATATTACTTTGATTTGAAATGGAAAGCTGATCTTCTTTAAAACACAGAAAACTTTTACAGTTTCCTGGTAACATGTGTTTAGACTTCTCACTCATTTTATTTAGAAAGTATTGTAAGTATACATTTTCTAAACATCTACAGTTCTAAAATCTGCTTTCAGAGATTAAGTCAACTGATTCACAGGTACCTCATTTTGCCTACCTTTTTTCTAGGATTGAATTATCTTCTTTCTTTGAAACGGAAAACAGCTTCTTATGCTATTAATGGATTTTCTTGTCATTTAAAACAATATAGTAATTGTTACAAACTCCACTACAATAATGAACATTCCTTCAGCATAATCAAACCCAGGAATTTTACAGTAACATGAGATAAAATAATAGCTCAGATCATTACAGGATTAAAGTAATGATTTCATGCCACATACAAGTGATGCTTATGAAACACTAATTAGTCTTGAAAACTTAAGCAAAGCTGGGAATGCTTTCTAGACCCCTAGAAAGTGGTCTAGGCTCTAGACCAAGTGTTTCATACTTCAGTAAAAAAAAAAGGCTGTTGTAGCTGTCACCTTCCTTTCTCTGCATAATATATTTATGCAGCTTGGCAAAGGATGATGTAAGTCCTGTGTTCTAGAAATGTGGATATATGCATGCTACTATATAAATGTGAGAAAAGGGAAAATCCCAACAGCCCTTAGCTCGCAGATGTGAGAAGGCATTCCACATAAAATGGCAGAAGGGGATGCTGTCTTAGCTGCTGCAAAGTACAAAAAAGAAAAGCAAAAATACATCAGTAAGGATGTCATCCAAAGTATCATTTGTATGCCTGAAATGCCAAAACCCCCTCAGGTTTCCTGATTACAATCCTGCACACATATGCCCACTTCTTTTACTGCTTAGAAATTCTGACATCGTGGTTGAACAGGTTATTTAACTGAACTGAAGTCTGTCTTCTTTTGGGGAAATTTATTCCAAAGTGAATAACCTTGAATCCCAAAGGGGACTTGATCTAGTAAGTATACAGTAAGTTTACCCTCCACCCTGCTGCAGCATGGCTGTTAAAATTAGACAAACAATGAAAGAAAAGGAGTGGTGCCTTTCCTTCCTTTTGCTGCAGCTCCATAATTCTGATACCTTCCAAAACCAGAGAGACCCTTCTGACAGTTGCCAACCTGAAGGGATGCTGATCATTTTTCCTTTCCCGTAGAGAGAAGCTGCACACGTCTCTATAAAAAACCTAAATAAAACTAAAGGCATTTTTCCTGTCTTGATTGTAGCAAAATGCAGAGATGAGAAACAATATGGAAAGCAGAAGAGAGGAATTCTGATTCTGGAGGGCACAAGGGGTACATGATCCTGCTTTCAACCCCTGCTCCCAGAGCTATTCATGCTGGGTTGAAAAACAGGAATAATCCAGCTGGAGAGGACTGAAGCTGGTTTTCTCAAAAATAAATTGGAGTGATAAAGAGCTCATCCAATGCTGAGATGGTCAATCTTATTGCACTGTTAGATGTGGAGGGTCTTTTTGTAAGTTGTTTGATACTGTATACTTATTTAAAGTTACAGATTATAACTACAGATAGAAGACACAGTCAAAAATCATAAGAATAGAGGGCTGGAAAGCACCTAAGCCCAGTGGGGTCTTTCGAAGCATTCCTAGACAATCCTTAGCAAGTGTTTGTTTCAGCTGTTCTTCAAAATCTGTGATGCCACCAGCTCTTTAATGCAGCTGCTTCTGGACTTCCACAATTTTAAAAATGAGAAAGGTTTTCTTAGTATCCACCTTAAGTCATCTGTCTTTCAAATTAAAATGCTTTCTTCTTTTCTTTTTCCCAGTGACTACATGGAATAGTTGATTACAGATACCTTTGTAAAAACCTTGAACATCTCAGAATATGTCTCCAGTCCCTCCTTAGACTTCCATACTTTCAAAAAAACAGTTGCAGTTCTTTCAACCTTTCTTTTTGTTGCTTGGGCTTCGTAAGTCTCTCATAGTTACTAATGCTCTTTCCTGGATGCTCTCCAATCTGTTTACATCTTTCCTGAGGTTTGGTACACAACACTGGGCACAGTTCTCCAGCTAACCTTGCTAGCACCAAGTGGAGTTAAACAATTACCTTCCCTGTCTGACATAATCTCTTCCTTATAATAATACTCCAGAATGAGATCAGGGTTCTGGCAACAACATTTTTTCTTGGCCTTATTTATATGCATCTTGCACCAAAATCCCCTGCTATTATCAGAAGCACAATTGCCTACTTATTTCCACTTTTCAGTATTTGTGTTTGAATACTTCCCTCTAAAGAACAGTACTTTGTGTTTGCCCTTATTTCATATTGTTGATATCAGAGCATTTCTTCAAACCACGAGTTCGAATGAAGGATTTTGCAGATGCTGTTTTGATCCATTTTCTTTATAACACTTTGAGTGAAGATTGCATACATTTCTGTGATTTTCTGTGTATTCTTGTCATTATCAAGATCTAATCATCGCCGTATTTTCTTATTACCCTCACGCTTTTCACCCAGACACTCACACTTTCATTATCTTGACTTTTTTTTTTCATGTTTGTTCTCTTTCATTTGGAAGAAATCAGAGGACAATTAATAGGTTTTTTTTTCCTTGGTAGAATAAAGATCACTCTCAACAACATGACAGTATTACCAAATGTACCTAAACTAAGAGATAAATTAACGGTTTCCACCAAAAATGGAAAAATACATAAATTTGGACTCACTCAAATCTATTCCATTGATATATACCATTTAACCAAAATAAGAGACTTTTTTGGTTAATTCATATCGCAGGTCTACCTAATATAACGTAGATGTTGTCTTGTCATCAAAGAAGATGCCAAGAAGCGTAAGTTAGTCCACCAACAAAACTGACCTGTTAGAAAGTGTCATTCAAAGGGGAAAAGACCACAGATGCTGTAACAGTGGAGCTCTCCTACAAAGCCAAGCCAGGAGGAACTGGTAGATAATTTCTTTCACAAACTTACAATTGTATAGTAATTAAATAGCACAGAAAGTCATTAGGAGTTTCTAACTAACGGGGGGGAATTTCTGCAAATACCAAGGGAAAGGGCATCTGGAAAAAAGAGTTAAATGAATGTTTAGAAGAAAGTAGAAGAGGCAAATAAAAGCAGCAGTATTTAGGAAGAGAGGTTTCAAAATATTGAAGAAATTTCAAGATACACTCTCCTGGAAGGGCTAATCAAGGTGGAAACCTGTTAAAGAGACTGAGTTCCTTGAAGAAACTGTATTAAGGGTAAATACAGAAACAATCCCACCACAGAAGAAAGAAAAGAAGTACAGCCAAAAGACTGATGTGGCTAAATCACAAGTGCTTTATGGATTTCAAATGCAAGGAAGAGGTATACAGGAAAGGTGACACGGCCAGCTTAAAAAAGGCAAAACCAAAATTTTAGTATGACAAGTAGAGAGAAAAAACAAGATACAAACTCAACTGAAACTAATAAAGAACATGGAGAATGTTTGTGTTTTGAAAACCTTCCTCACCTGATAGTTTTCCATGCCAATCTTGATCTCCCTTGCTGCATTTTATGTTTTTCCTGTCCTGTTATTCCAACATAAAGAACAGGGATTTACATCAGTCTCACGTATCTAAAAACCTTTAGCATGCTCCCCTTTGATCTTCTCTTCTAATCCTTAATTATAGTATCACTTTGCATTTTCTCCATGGGATCACAACTTCACTCAGTACAGGAGTTGTTATTCAGCATTTTGGTTTAACTTTCTTATTCAGTTCGTGATTCAGACTTTTCCTTCTTCTTTTTTTATTAAACACATATATGAAAGCTTCACACATATCACAGAATTATTTATTTCCTCATGGGTTTTTCGTTTGAGATGCACTGCATTTGAGTGTTTTAAAAGCATAAATTAATTTATCTCTGCAGAATAGTTGTTGTGAGATAGATGCTGTTTATTTTTCACTGAATAGTTGGGAACCTGAGGCACAGATATTTAAGTTAAAATTGTTAAAAACATTCATTAACTGCTGATTTCCAAGTTCCGCCATATAGGAGGATGACTCTTCATATTTCGTGCAAGCTCAAAGCACAGTTCCAGCAGGCATAGCTGGAGATGTTAAGCACTACCGGCTTTAGCAGGTTCGTCCCTTGATGTAACACACTGGGAACACATTCATGGCCTAACAATTTAATTGACTTACCCAGTGCCGTGCGGCAGCTCTCTCTGGTAGAGGCAGGAATAAAACACTGTTTTCAAGAACAGCACTCTACTCCATTGAGCATTAATCAATGGTTATGTAATTAAAGATCATATCTCTGCATATAGAAGACCAAAAGTCACATGGGTAACTGTATCCTGATTTTATAACTTTTGCAGGAGTCAGACTTTCTCAGAAGAGATGTGGGGAGCACAGGGGAAGAATTCTCGTTGTACTCACTTATGATATTTGATGTTACCTTTTTCCCCTGAAAAAGGAGAGCTGCAGGGGAAAATCCCAGTAATTTCAGAATGGATCATACCCTGTCCAAAGCTGCCAATTGACAACAAATGCTAAAAAGTTCTGGACTGTATAAAAAGATTCCTGCAGTAAGGAAAATTTTCACCAGCACTGGGATCTGCTCACTAAATACCATGTCAAGACCTCCCGTAAAAGCAGGGGGGTTTTGAAAGATACTAATAAACTAAACAAATAGTACATAAATTACAATTTAAAAAAAAACAAAGCAAAAAGCAGATTATAGCTTGAATTTAGGTTTCTAAATTTCTGATTTTGGTTTAAACATAAGGCATCCTGAAAAATCTCTCTGTTGTCAACAACAGATTAAATTCTCAGGTACTCCAGTATAATTATCTTTGTATTGTGTCCAGACCAGATAAGATTCAGTATTGGTCCAATGTCAGATTTTTCTTGATGTAAAATTTCCATGCTGTTCGAACGCCACAGTGCCAAGCACAGCCAGATTACTAATAGAAACAGTGTGTCACGGGAAAACAGATACCTGACTCTGGAGTCAGAAAAATGATCTGCTTATAGCTACTGAAGGGAACATTTCTTTCTGCCAGGAAATTTTAACACAGCCAGACAGATTCACAAGACCTGCTTGTGACACGCCGTTCACAGCCCGTCCAACACATTCATCTGCCAACTTGTGTCTCCCACATCATCCTAGATGGCAAGTCAAAACATAATGGATACAGCAAAACAGTCCTACCTATTCAGCACAACAAGGGAGGAGCCTATACTGGACCAGTCACCGTGCTATAGGGGACAGGCTGCAGTGCCCCCTTCTGGCTGGTTGCTGGTTTTCTCCTTCTGGAGGAGATAAAACAACTGTGTGGCTTTAGTCACTGGTCGGGTCTAAACGGTGACACCCATGAGTCTAGGTATGAGAGAGCAGTAACTGAAAATAACAGAAATTCAATATTTTTATGTTATCTATCCATACCACCATGAATATAGGAAACTTTGCAGGTTTTCTTACACTGATACTATTTCAATCCTTCTTGGCACCCCACTTAAAAATAGAATCTCTTGTCATCACAAAATGAGCGTGCAGATCTACCGACCTCATTTAGATTCTTTTTACAAATGCCAGGGGAAAATTAGACACATTGTCTGGTTTCTCCAGCATCATTATAAGTCAGAAGTTTTCAGTCTGTAAAGCCCTAAAAACTTTTCAGAGAAATGTGGAAACCCTTGCAGAGCAAATTTAAGCCTATTCCAGCCTGGTTTTTGTGACTGTCTTTTTCAGACCCTTCAATATATAAGCAATTGACCAGCAAATTTTAAGTTGCAAATCAGTGCTCAAATCAAAATAAAAATATGTCACCTTTCCATTTCACCATAAAAGAAAATAGTTTAGGAAAATTACAGCTGCCAAAATGGCAGTTATTTTTATCTCCATGTGATCCAATCTGTTCACTGTTTCCCAATGCTTCTGAATGTCCAAAAGCTTGAGATGTTCATGTGGCATACTATAGATTTATGTCAATGAGGAGCCATGTGCAGAAACAAACATGCAGGCCACTCCTGTCCAACCTAGTATGGTGGCACCTTAGGGTTTACTCAGCAGAGCCAGGAAGGAAGAATCAATATTGCCCTTAAGCCTTATGCTGTTTCAACTTTATAAATCGGAAACTGGTTGATACTTCTATAATGCAATCTGTGTGGGGCATCAGTGTTTCATATTACACCCAATCCTATAACCAAGTTCTGCATTAAAAGGTGACTTTGCCCTCCATTCATCTCTGCTCCAAAGAAATGATCATTCTTTCAGTGGTCTTTAGTTCTCCTCGATGTTTTTCTTGGGACCAGAAAACTTACAATGACTCTGTTCAAATATGTGTGTCCTAACCACTCTTACCCAAAAACAAGGGAGGTTTATTTTACACAACCACAGAAAACAGCCTCTGCAAAGCTTTCTGATCTCCTCCTTTCTCCAAAGCATGGTTTCTCTTCAGTTCAGTCCACTTGAAACTTTTCAGTCATTCCTGACATTTATCCTCCTGCCACTCCTCCATACTGTGAAATACTACCTCCCCTACAAGTGTGGCATATTCTTACCACAAGAATATAGAGGACAAGCAGTAGACAAGCAGTCCTCTACATGATGGTATTATCATTAACCCAGCCAGAACCCATGTCACCTTTTGGCAGACAGCCATAGCTGACCCTGTGTCTTTTTCTTCTCTGTCTTGTCCTTCAGGTTGCTTTCCACTCCTTGTATCTTTGTAATGAAGAATATTGCCATCATCTTCCACAACCAGATGCAGACATGCTTGGTTCACCTCCTACAGGATCCACCCACACTCATTATGACTTCCTCCAGAGTTCTCTATAAATACAATCCAAAATAAAAAAAACCCTACACTGCACATTTACTGCAACATATAATTTGCAAGAAGAGGCAGGATAAGCACATAGCTTTAAACATAGAGCCTGATTTTCTTCTCATCTACAGAACATACTAATCCCACAGAACAACAGGCAGCACTGTAGGGAATAATGTCTCAATATTGTAGCAGCCACGTAGGAAATCACAATGCGGGACCTTACAGGAGAGGGAAATTATTTTGTTTTTAAACAAAACCAATTTCAGTCATTGATACTCATCTCATACCCACATATTCACAACACTAAAACGTGTAAGCTCAGGTCATCCAGGAAAGCATCCAGGCAAGAGGCCATATATACGCAGGTGCTTTGTCTAGAAGTCCTTGCAATGACATGGGGAACAAGAGAAACCAGTTGTCAAGTCCTTCTCATATCTTCTGGGTTCCTTTTATGCTGGTGACCATGTGCTGGCCTTAGTTATACCTTTTTTGTACCCATTAGGAACTGTCAGGTTCTCCATTCCCATCTCATAAGCTTAGGAAGATCATAGGTAAGCTTAGGAATTGTGGGTTATATAAATGCGCAGTGAGGTGGATTGAGAACTGGCTGAAGGACAGAGCTCAGAGGGTTGTGGTCAGTGGCACAGAGTCTGGTTGGAGGCCTGTAGTTAATGGTGTTCCCCAGAGATCAGTACTGGGTTCAGTCTTGTTCAACATATTCATCAATGACCTGGATGAAGGGACAGAGTGTACCCTCAGCAAGTTTGCAATACTACAAAACTGGGGGGAGCGGCTGACACACCAGAAGGCTGTGATGCCATTCAGCAAGACCTGGACAGGCTGGAGAGTTGGGTGGAGGGGAACCAAATTAAGTTCAACAAGGGCAAGTGCAGAGTCCTGCACCTGGGGCAGTGCAGGGAGGAATAACCCCATGCACCAGTACAGGTTAGGGGTTGACCTGCTGGAAAGCAGCTCTGCAGAGAAGGACCTGGGAGTCCTGGTGAACAAGTTAACCACGAGCCAGCAACATGCCCTTGTGGCCAAGGCAGCCAATGGTACCCTGGGAGGCATTCAGAAGAGCGTGGCCAGCAGGTGGAGGGAGGTTCTTCTCCCCCTCTACTCTGCCCTAGTGAGGCCATATCTGAAGTACTGCACCCTGTTCTGGGCTCCCCAGTTCAAGATAGACAAGGAACTACTGGAGATATTCCAGTGGAGGGCTACAAAGATGTATAGGGGACTGGAGCATCTCTCTTATGAGGAAAGGCTGAGAGACCTGGGTCTGTTTAGCCTGGAGAAGAGAAAGGTGAGAAGGGATCTTATCAGTGCTTATAAATAGCCAAAGGGCAGGTGTCATGGGGCTAGGCTCTTTTCAGTGGTGCCCAGTGACAGGACAAGGGGCAATGGGCACACACTGGAACACAGGAAGTTCCACCTGTACAAAAGGAAAATATTCTTGACTTTGAGAGTGACAGAGCACTGGAACAAGCTGCTCAGAGAGGCTGTGGAGTCTCCTTCTCTGGAGATATTCAGAACCCACCTGGACACGATCCTGTGCAACCTGCTGTAGGTGAACCTGCTTTAGCAGGGGGTTTGGACTAGATGATCTCGAGAGGCCCCTTTCAACCCCTACCGTTCTGTGATTCTATGATCTCCACCTCCATCAGGATTTGCTCATTGCTCATTGTCTCCCAGTCTTGGTGGGAAGCTGCAAGCAGATGTGTGCTATGATCTTGTTGACCATCAACGCACACCATTCTCACAACCCTTCTTCTGGCTTTCCCTCAGTGCTTCCACACCCAGACATTCCCAGGTTCAATGTTTCCTTAATAACTGTCTATAATACCATCCACATCAGAAAGTTTCCAGGGCTCTGGGTTTCATTACCTATTTGGAAGAAGACTGAGAGTTCAATAATGGCTATCTCTTCAGAAGAGCATGCCTGAAATGACTGTTGGGCATGTAAAGTGATTCGAACATGTACCCAAAGACTGTGTTGTTTGCCACTCTGCCCTATGAGTTGGATACGCTTATTGCACCAGTGCAAACAGCCTACTACAAGCAGTGGAAAATTGCAGGAATGCAGATCGAGTTCTTTCACCTGCTGCTCTCAAGGTTCATTTATATCTCAGAGCCTGTGTAAAATCCCACCAAGAGCAATGCATTACTTTTAAATAAATCTATTATTAGGAAGTTCCCAGCAATAATCATAATCACTATAGCCCTGAATAAGACAAGAACCGTTCCTATAAAAGCCCTCTCAGGAAATTCTTTTCATAGAAGTTCACATACATTGGCAAATAAAAAACTATTGATAGGAAACAGTTACACTTAGAGGTTTCTCTATGTGCTTACAACATTCGACCTAAAACATAGAAATTGTGAATAGGAACTAGTATTCTGCATTAACTATACAAAATCTAGAAATAAATGTTAACAGAAAATGAATGACTCATTTTACGTATTTCTTGCTTGCTTTAGATCCCTTGCATTTCCCCACTCTCAAAACCCATTGTCTCTGAGCATCAAGCCACCTGATACTGCCTAAACACTACCATGGGATATCTTTCACTTGGTATCTCCTGCTTCTTAACCCCTCCTAACTTTCTCTTTCACATATTAGCAATAGCCCTGCTATAGTCATGTCTCCAGATTACAGAGAACCTATCAAATGGGAGTGGCTGCCATTAACAACTTGCACTATGTCAGAGCAGTGGCAGCCAACAACATGTTGCAGACCAGCTACGCAAAATCAGAAACCTATGCACATTGAGAAGAAAGAGTCCTTCAACCCCCTTCTGAATAAATAACTTCCATTATTCTGCAACTAATCATATGCCACCCTTCAAAATGAAAACATCTGCAGTATTCACTTTTTAAACACTGTGCACATGGAGTTTTTGTCTGGTTGATTGGTTCACACTTTTTTCAGATGTTTCATAACAGTGCAGTAATAGAAATGAAGACTTTTTTGTTTCTACATAAAACAGAACTGCAGAGTAAGATTACATCTGCCAGAAACGATGTATCTTTGCCTGCATGCAATACGCTGCTTGACTGTACAGGTGTGATGGAGTGCTGCTTTTCATGCAGAGATCTGATTATCTCACTGCTCTGAAAAAAGCCACAAATAGTAAGGCAATTTCAGGGTGACCACTCATCTGCAAACACAGAGGAACACACACCATTCCAGCTGGGAACAATGTAAATGAAATTTCTGCATGTGGCAGTGACACTCCAGTGTCTATTGTAGGGCTTGATCCCACTCTCCCTGCTCACACCCCACTGGCAGAAAGAGAGGTGAGGAAAAGCCTGAAGGGAAGGAAATTTCACTCTTTATGGAATAGGTGAACACTTCATCTTTTATATACATATCCTGGATATAAAATGAGCATGCAGTCTGAGTGTTTTTCATGTGTACAAATAAATATTTGTATTATCATAAAGATCTATACTTTTAAACAAAGGTGTTTTATCAGGGCATCCTACCTAAACTATTGAATATTTTAATGCCATCCTTAGGGAGTAAAACATTATAGAGCTAACACTACTATGTCAGCCAGCCAGAAACAGGGGTTCAGGGATGGAAAAGTCTCTCTTGTATTATTCACTGAGGCAATAAAAGTGACGGCAGCAAAAGTCACCTTTTTTGTTGTACGCTTCTGGATGAGCTTTGTCAGAACACATGATCAGAAAGACCTAACAACTGAGCACTGTGAAGATCAGATAAAAAGAAAAAAAGTGCAGTGGATTTGCTCACATTAGGTTGCTTGCAGTGAGATGGCAGTAACTATAAGAACAAAATTTCCAGAGAGCTTAAGACACTTCAAACTTGATGTAGACATGACTGCAGGATTTCTCCTTCTTCCCCTGAACTCAGTGGGCATCAAGGGTGCTCAACACCTTGCACAAGTAAATGCTTTCCTTCCGCTGCTTGCCAGGCATCTCTGCCTTCCAGCTATTCTCTGCTGCCTCTTGTGGCTTCTCCCAGCTACCCCCTTATTTCTGAAACATGCTCTATTTAGATACAGGTTCCAGTGCATGTCATAGGCAGCACTGCTCAAACTCTAGTGATTGGTTTTCTTATCAAAACAAGTACACCTCACATCTTCTGTTGTTTTTGCCTAAGCACAGCACTACTCCCATGTTCAAGTGCCTAGATATACCCTTTCCTGCCACCCTCATCAGCTGCTAGAGCAATCATGCAGTTGTCTTCATGGAGACAGGAGAACTGCTCACGAGCACAGTGCTGGCTGTACTACTCACTGCTATCTGTCAGCCCACCAAAGACCAAGAAATGGGCACATGTCCCAGAGGAAGCATTTGCAGGATGATTGCCCTGCTCACTATCAGTCCTATTTAGTAAAGTTAAATGATATGATTAACTATCCCATGTTGTATGATGGGCAGGTCTACTTTTACCCTAGCTTTTGGTTTGTGTGTCAAGACACACATACTTCTACTTTTTGTGTCTGAATAAAAAATGTGGAAAGAAATCCAGACTTCCATGGCTTAACCTAGCACATTTTTGTTAACCCATATAATATTATCAGAAAAATGTCGTTAAGATAGTAAAACCTCTGTGCAATGACATAAAGTCATTCACAGTACCAAGGACCATGCAAGCAGAAACCATTTGCTCTAGACCTTGTTTTAGGAGATCAAAGTCTCTCAAAACAATTTGCAGCAGGAGTATTTTTTGGTCTAAGTAAGACCATCTGCATGTCCTCCAAACTATAGGGAAAAAATAATCCTGTGTCTCCCTGTGGCACTGGAAAGAGTGCGGTCTGCTGGAACAAGCGCAGGGTTGGCAGCAAGGAAGTCCTGAGTTGTAACTAATCCTACCCAAGCAACTGATTCATTTTGTGGCTTTAGGCAAATCCCTTCACTCCCCCGCTTTCTTTTCCCTATCCGTAAAATGAGAACAGCAATATGGACTTTGTGGAGATGCCACGACTGCAGGTTGCGATGATGTCCGTGCCTCCCAGTCACGCTTTCCAAGGAAACTTTAGCCTGCCGGCACAGAAAGCAAAGCCGGTTAACTCCCACGGTGCAGGCTCAGCAGAGCAAAACCAGAATTGTGCAGAAAAAATTAGCAAATTAGAAAGTAGAAAGCAGACCCTGGAAAACCAGGGCTGAAAAGGCATTGCATAAAAAGAGGCACCAGCTTCTCTGGGATTTACTGAGCCTGCTTCACTGGATCATACATTCTGTTTTTTCTACACCTCTCTAAAAGTTTTGGCAAAGTCCGTGAGGTGAATAATTTACCTGAGGCAGAACTTAAAAGCCATTTGATATGACTGTAATTCTGACAAAAATCAAAAGGGAACTTTTTACATAGACTTTTGAGCCCCCATTTTCAAATCTATAAACAATATCCATTTTCTGTGAGTGTCATGTTTCTCTTCAGACTCGTTCTTACTATCAGCAAGCATCCTTCATTTTTACAAAGTACTGCAAAATGCAACAGGTATTGTCAAGAAAAGAAGAAAACAATTGAGGCCTGTCATGTTTTAACTGAGTCTCAACCACAGCAAAAAACAAACCATGCCAAGGCCAGCAGCTGACTGAAGATGCATTTACAAGATAAATCTTGGCCTCCTCCATGCTGAAACACCCCCTTGAACAGATGAAGGGCGTACGTGATCACTGCTTGGAGCATGTGGCTAATAAGAAGGTATTCCTACAGCCACCATTATTGTGCAGTAATTGGACATGCCTGTCCCGCTCTCTGTCCTTATGCGACAGGACACCTGCGATGTCTTCTGACTCTGCCATTCTCTGCCAAGTCAATCCTCTCTTTAGTTTCCTTAAACACCACTTCTCTGTGTTGAGAAATCATTCTGAAACAGCAGCATCAGTGTGTTACACTCTGCTTTTATTAGGAAGCAAGGCGCAAGCATCACAGACCTAAGAGCAAGGTGCACAGTCTGAGCTTTGCCACCTATTTTGGTAATTCCCCTCACTTTGGTGGACTGATCTTATAAAATAAAAACTAACAGGCCACTTGTTTTTCTGCTGGTTGTTGGAGGGAATGCTGAAATGCGTTGTGGTGAATTATTCCAAACAGCTAGTCCACATTTTATACAGCTACAGGATTTAATCAAGGGAAGCAGGAAGATTTTCAGAAAAATGTTTTATGCATAACTGTGTGCTTAATTGAGTGTAATTGTACTGAAACTTCTCTTTTCTCCTTCTTGGACACTTCTTTACAGGCTACTTGGATCTCTGTCAATGGCTCAGCAAAGATCTTCTGCACTTACCTGACAGATAGTGTCATTACTCAACTGATTCCCATAGAACGATGATAATTACACCTATTAATCTGCCAATATCTCTACAGTCCATGTTCCTGCCTTCAGTATAATTCATCCATCTATTTAGAGTCATCACCTTTTTTTCCCCCATAGCTGAGTCACTAATCCCAATACAGTGATGTTTGAGTTTCTTTGAACTCTCTTGCTGACATCTATTCTGTACTTATTGCATTAATTTCGAGAGGAGGTCTGTTGTGACTTTCTCTGCAGTTCTACAGAAAACCCTCTGATTCTTCTTTCAATCAGCATCGATTCATTGGGAAAGCAAGGTGGAGATCTTGCTCCTCCCATGCCTGGCTAGATCATTGCACAGAATAAGCCTTTGCAGAAATCCTACCAAACTACAATTACTTTCCTGCAGCAGAGACTGGTGTAGCAGGTGTCCCAGATCACACAAGTATCAGACTGGGTATTGCAGCCACATAACGACACATCACGGATCTTTTAAAAATTAGGCTGGCCACTAGACGGATGACAGATGCTCTCTATTAACCCCTCTCCCTTCCCAAAGGGGAAGAGAAAGGAGATAAAGGAGAGAGACTTATGGATTGGAAAAGAAAACTAAAACTGATTTAATGAAAGTAATAAAAATTAAATTAAATGTCTATAGAAATACATACAATACCAATACCGAACCCAACCTCCCTGATGGCAATCACGTCTACTGTCACCACTGATGCTGCAGGGCAGACCCTGGGGAAGTCCCAGACTGGACTCACCAGCAGATGGGAACCAGATTCAGTAGCTGGATTCTGGAACTGGATTCAGGAATGCACAGACTGGGATCAAAGGCAGAACAGACAGAGTCCTCCTCAGACACTGGCCATTGAAGAAGAGAGATTGACCCCTGTGATCCCTCAGCTTTACACCGAATATGATGTCTATGGGATGAAACACCTTGTTGGTCAGTTTAGGGTCACCTGTCCTGTCCGCTCCTCCCCGCAGGTGCAGCCTCTCACTTACTGCACCCCACCGTGGTACACAGGATTGAGCAGTGATCCTTTCTGCACACCAATCCCTGACAGTAACTGTAAACATCAAGTGTTATCACTACTAGAAGCAGACCCTGTCTGCAGAAATATGCCGTTAACTTCAGACAGTGCAGTCACTGAGCAGAGACTGAGCCGAAAAGTTACCTCACTGAACAGAATTTGTTCTGTTCTAGCTTAAACAAGAACACAACATTAGAAGACAATTACCATGCAAAGTAGGAAAATACAATTTGACAGCATAAAGGTTTAACCAGAGACAGAACTATCTGCATTACAGTGGATGGCCCTGCATCCCACACTGTGATGTTTGCATACACAAACACCTTTCTAGGTTAAATAGTCCTTCTGCTCTAATTTTGTCTGCTGGGAACTCCATGGTAGATTGCGACAGGAATAAGAAAGCAAGCATGAGGGAAGGAGACAGCTATTTTCTTTCTGGTTTATTTGATATCTTAAGTGTAGTTTTTCTTATTCTGAGTCAATAATTTATAATAATTTTATGCAGTCCTTTCAAGATCCATTTGCAGGATGTTTGTCCCCAGATTGCTCCCTTTCATCTGCAAAGCAAATCCTTCTTAGACTGCTCAGCTGTGATTTTTCCCATCCCTACACGTAGAGCTAAGGATGAACCAGGAGGTTACCTGGACATCAGCCACAAGGAGGGCCCAGAGGGATTTGGGAGTATCACAGAGGAGACAGAATCATTGGAGGATTTAGTGTGCAGCCATTGAAAACGCAGCAGGCTCAAACTGCAAGAAGGGCTCCTTCATCTGCAACTGAGGTCTGAGGCAAGCCACAGCAGCACACAAGGCTCTTCTAAAAAGTTAAGCCATTTATTTTTCATGTCCATGAAAGTACATGAGCCATGGGAATAATTTCCATCTCCCTCTCCACTTCTGTTCGGTCTTAATACCTGCTAAAGTGCATAATACACAACTAAAGCCATTGCCAGGCTGGCTCACAGCTCTCTACATGTTTTTCCAGTTTCAAGAATTAACCATCTTGGAAAAATATGCAGAAGTATTTGACATATATTCAAAAATAAACGGCTGGAGGAAAAAAAGGGGTGAGTGTGCAGGGACTACTCATTAGAGTCCCTTCTACAAAAAGCCTAGAAAACAAAGAAGATGAAGTTGTGGAGTAATTATCTCAAAACTAAGATGCAAAAGGAGGTGAGGAAACTGGTACATTCATTAAAACTTCAGGTAGTAGCAAGCTATTGTCAACACATTAACCAGAATCTCTAGTACAGCAACAACCTGTGCCTTCATTTTGTCACAAGGACACAGTTAATAGCAAGGTGCTGTTGTACTGGCATGAATACTATCAGACTCATGCTGTGGTTCAGGAGCCCATTGTTCCTTCCTAGCTCCCAGAGGAAAGGGATTTACTGCTGGAGTGTATTTATGCTAAATGATCACACCCATGTTGGCCAGTGGAAGAACAGTGTGATTCTCGCCATTCCTCTTTCCTTGTCTATTTGCTCCCAGATTATGGGAACAAGTAAAATATTTTTCCATTGATCCCAACCTGACCAGACCCAATTTCCTAAATAACACCATAGGAAGCCTGCAAGGCAGGTAGTCCATAGGCACAAGACACAGATCTCTCCAATGCCTGAGTTGTCTAATGCTGCTCTGAAAGAAGAGCCTTGCAATTCAGGTATGATGCTGATGAAATATTACCATAATTCCTCCTGAAAGTGAATCAATTTATCACAATGTTGTTGGCTTTTATTCCAGAAATTCCAGGTACAAAGTGAACAATATCATGGTACTAAATATTTTGCAGTAATAAATTAATATAATTACAGATTTAACACTATCTATAGAATGTTCTTTCTTAGGAGAAAACAGGTATTTTCCTACTGTTGTGATATTCCTGGCTGTCGATATAAATGCAAAGTTAAAAAACAGAACCTCCTTTAATTTCACAGTCTGTGATTCTTTCATAAAACTTTTAAAGATCAATTATGTCCCATCAATGCAGAAGTCAGGCTGAACTAAGTGATTTATGCATAAATAGCCTTACACAGTCAACTACCGTACAATGAGCAACTCATCTGTTAAAACACATATTGAAAGTACTGTTATTTTTAGCACTGTGTTATACTTTACCATTACATTAATACTTCTGATTCTTCATATTTTCTGTCACGGAGACATCTTGTTTACCCGTAGCTCTGTGTGACTTTGATAAAATATGTAGCTGAATAAAACAGAAATTGAAATCAGAGAGCAATTGTTTACTGAGGGCCCATGAAATATCCCAAACATAAAATGGAAACAGTGAATTAACACTTTTAAAAGCCACTCTCATTTTTTGGGTTTACCTCACAATCAGTTTGTTTTAAGACCAAAAAAAAAAAAAAAAAAAAAATATATAGATTTGCTTTCCCCTCCCCTGGAAAATAGAGGAAGTGTTTGCATTCCAGTTGAAGTTAGAATCATGGCTGGGCATGACTTTTGAAGAAATGACATTGCAATATCTTGTTGGACCTTTCAGATTAAACTGAAGACTTTCCTAAAAGCTGAAGGCACTCTTTCTCATCTGGAGCAGAGCTAGCAATAGCCAGACAAACCTTTGAAATTTCATTCTCCAACTCAGAGAGGCTGGAAATATCGAGTAGCCAACATCTGGTGGTAGACTTTACATGCTCTTTCTGGAGAGACTTTCTCACCAGACTTTCTGATGAGAAAATTGAATACATCTGCCTTATTTTTAGCTCTACAATCCACAGTAGTCAGCAATTTTATCACCAGGTACCTCTCAACACCATTGCAACGTAGCAGGCAGTATCCACAGCTAATGGAGAGCAGAGAGGAGCAGGAAGCTCTTCTGGATCTGGCATTCCCCTCCTGCTGCAGGACAGCTGCCAAGCTCTCATGCTGTAAAGGTGAGGTCAGGAAAAGAGCTGAGGTGCAGGGTAAGTCCCACCAGGTGGCACGGCAGAGCTCTGTCCCAGTACAACAAAAGAATGGTTGAGTGTTACTCAAACAACACACAAACTATCAGAGCAACATGTTGATGTACACTGGCACCTTCCTGAGTCTGAGAAACGGTCTACAAAGTCAGAATCCAACTGGAGATTTCAGAAGTATTTTTGACTAGCTTATAAAATATACCTGCACACTAGTGAAAAAGAAGGCTCGTGAAGAGTTTCATTTCATATTTTTAATGGAAGAATTAGAATTATATTAATGGTGGCTCTTCAGTCAAGCAGAGGAGCCACTAGGTATTTCGATTTGCTTTTGAAAAGTCCTGCAAGTCCAAACTCAAAACAATCCAAATGCTAAAGTAACAAAGAAATGCTATCACAGAGGAGAAGAAACAGGCAGTATCTGTTGAGGCAATATCTAGTGGAGCAAAGCATCAACATTCAGAAATCCTTTTCATATTCTTAAGTCTATGATCATCCAGTGGAATAAATGAGTTGAGGTGCATCTTATAATCTCCCCGTAAAGTAAAGGATTAGAGCACCTTGCAGCAATACAAAGCTTATTGCACATCTAAACCTATTATCTACAAGATGTAGTTACAGCACTATTATACCCAACAAAATCTCCCTACAAAACCAGGAAAGAGCATGTTTTTATGCCAATGTTAGGATGGGCACGGGGGAGAGCAAGAGAGAACTTAGAAAACACATTTCTCATTGGGGCTGATTTATTATTTGTCTAAGAGCAATGTGGCTGAGCCCTTGAGCACTGCAGAGACGCTTCGGGCTGCATTGTGCTGTGCGAGTGGATGGTGGATGGATCACTGCAGTTGGTCTGGCTCAGTCTCCTCCTCTCTTTCATAATGGTGCTGCAGGTTGGGAGACCAGAATGTGACCATCTCAGTGTGTCACAAGAAGTTATGCCCAACAAGCATAAAGGATTAAAAGCAGTCACCATCAGTATCCAGCATTCGCCAGCTCTTAAGAGGGGAATGAATGAATCAGGAAAGGAATGAATTGGAAAACTCTCATCATAAGAACACAGTCTTTTATCAGAGACATTCCCTCTGCTGTGTCCTTACATGCTCTGAGCACGAGGTACTTACAGAATTTCATGTTTTATTGATCAACCCATACTTAAGTTCAGCTAATGGATGGTACCAGTTAATCAACTGGTTGGTAGAGAAGAGATTTTAAATCGTGCTGAAACATAAATGCGACCCACAAGACCATACTATTTGCAGATTTTATGCAAGCGCTAGAGCATCATAGCTTACAGTTCAAACACAGGAAAGATTCTTCAAAACAAAGCAGAATAGCTCTGTCTCCACACTGCTCTGCATCCTGCAGTCTTTTACGTACAAAGGGTAATGTAGCCAAACAAAAGCAGTGTGTTTCATCCAATTTCCAGTGACACCGGCAAGGTACCTATCCAGGTGGGTCGTTTAGGAGTACATAAAACTTTCAACACACAGGCAGTGTAATGATACTTCTAAATTCCCAATGGGGTAGCAAGAATTCCTGCTTTGATGGATTGGGCCCTAAATGATGACTTGACATACGAGACGAAGGAAAATACAGTATTTTCTATTAGATAACCACTTTAACCTCTTCTTTAAGTAAACAGAGCACAAACTGAATGTTCAGTCTAGCTGGCAGGAAAGTTCATTTCATTAGTAATGGGAATTTAACCTGTAGGTAACAGAAGGGAGGCAAATTAATTTTGAACATTCCTATCTGAACATGTGGTCACAGCACTCGGAGAGGCACCTCATTCAGAGGTCCCTGGCTATGATGAGAAAAGTTTTATTCATTTCTCTTGAAGAACAGCAGATTCAAGTGAGAAACAAGTCCCTGCAACTCTTCAGTCTGAAAGGGACTGCAACAGGCAACTACAGCAGGACAAGCCTTAACTGAGGTTGCTTTTTCCCAAAATGCAGCCTGGAGGTGGAAAGGAGTTTCTGGGGTGCTCCCTCAGCTGGCAGCGCTGCATTAACTGTTGGACTGGATGATCTTAAAGGTCTCATCCAACAAAATGATTCTATGATTATGTGATTCTGTGATGGGGATGCTCCTTCCTGCTCCCATATGAAGGTGAGGTTCTCCACAAGGACTTCTTCTTCTTGAGAGGTTTCCCACCCTTCCTCAGTCCCAGGGAAGCTGAGCAGCCAGTCCTATACCCAGACAAGACACAAACACATATTTGAGGGCAGAGAAGGCAGAAAAGGGTATTAACTGTCTCCCTTGCTGGAAGGGCTGAGGTAGGATCATGTGTGAGGATGACCAGTAACCCCACTATGGTAAAGGAAGTGTGAGAGTCACCGTGACTGTCATATTACTTCTGTTACTGTACAGTAATGTATAGGGCAGATTTTTTGCCCTCATTTCTCTGCTACACTGAGCTTCTTCCTGAGCTGTTCCTTCCACAGTTTTGTGTTGCTGCAGTTTTGCTTGTCTTTGCAAAGCATCTCCTGTGGCTTAGGAAGAACTCTAAAAATCCTGCTTGGAAAGGACCTCTGGGCCTGCTGCCTGGCTCCTTCAGACAGCAAAGGATTCATGTGCTATTGAATTACAGTCTTCTGTGGCTGAAGAGAGCAGCTAGGGAATGACTCACTCACTGGTTGATAGTGCAGATGCTGAAGCATCTTTTCACAGATTTTAAACATCAGCTCTCTCTCCTATAGCAGCTGTGTTGCATAAACAGCACACACAGTGCCTTAGGTCTCAAACTAGCATCCAGCTGCTGAGAACAGCTTAGCCTGATGTCTGGTGGGGTTAGTCTAAAAGTATATATAAATGCATATATACTTCTGCATTAGAGAATCACATTATGCCTTATATAAGGTAAACACGTTTACATGAGGTATCCCAACACACATACTTCTAAAGTCCTATGGAATCACCCATATCATCATTACATACTATAGAACAGAAACAGGGGTTTTATTATTTAAATACAAAATATTTCTGGTTTTTTATTTTAAAATTATATGAGTCCAGTCTTTAGAAAATTAAGCAGATATGCACACAAATATGAGTCCATGTGTGTACATCTAAAAGGTCCCATATGTATATATACTGTACATATAAAAGCATACACAGTATATATATGTACACACATTCTCTGTAATATGAATGTGTTATGTGAGAAGTGAACATAACAGCTTGTTTCCAGAGAAATTACAGTTAAGGTCCTTAGGCACATCTCTTCTCTGCCCACATGAAGAATGTTTGTGGTAGAGGGGGAAAATAAAATAAGACTATGTTATGATCTCACACTAGCAGGCAGAAAGTTTGCAAGGCTTTGAAGAAGGCAGGGATATAATTTTTCCTCCAGCTGCTAGTGACTGCTGAGCTCAGATACTGCAAGCCAGGAGATATTCCCTCTCATGTCAGAGACAAGACACCACCAAGCTGCTGGTGACTTCCATCCTGCTCCTCAGCAAAGTCCTCCATCGAATTGAAGAACTCGCAGTGTTTTGAAGGTAGCAATGAAAATGTTCCAAAAGCAGCAATAAAGTGGCAGTGAATCTACTTTCTCTCCTCTTCCTTTGACAACCTTACACACCACACAGTCATATACACGTGCAAATTATCTACCCTTATATTTATGAATGTATTTCTCTAATGCATGTGTACATACATGCCCAACATAGAGTGATTCTACAGGAGTAAAAAGGATGTGGTTAAAAGCATATAAAAACATACGCACTTCTATATGCACACAGATTATCTAGGTCTCTCTTACTCATGAGCAGAACAAATGCAAATTAATGGAGAAAACTGCACAAAGCTTTGTCTTTTATCTATTTTATTTATTACATTTATGGAGGATTTTGCAAAGATTTTTACAAGGATTACTTGCATGTTTAACACCTGCAGTGTCAGGTAAATGTGTAGCTATTTACTCTTCTGTAGAGATGGTGCTGATTACACAAAGAAGCAGGTGTATTTCTTGGGTAATGCAGCTGAAACAGAAATATTTTGTCCCAGGGGAAACCAGCCATGATGTATGAAATGTGCTGAGGATACAGGATGCAGTGCTTACTACGAAAGTCTCAACAAATTCCCTTGTAAGATGTGCAACCTCCGTACATCGGAAGCATCACCATCAGGTAGCTGAACGTACTGTAATGAAATTATTGCACCAACAATTGCAGACTCTGTACTTTCAACGGTGAGGCCAACAGCAATTTTCCTTCTCTGCAAAAGAGACTAACTAAGCCCTTTATATGCTTTCTCTCTCTCCCTCTGCCTCACACAAACACAGACAATTTGCATAGCACAGCCCTTTATATGCTCTTCTTTCCTTGGAGACCGTAGGTGTCCTGACTCCAAAGGTGCATGCAGCTGGCCAGGACCCTGCTGTGCAGCTTTGTTACTGTAATGGTTATGAACTGTTGCCAAAACCTACCATTTTCTGCTCCTGCGCCAGTATCATCATTTGCTCTAGGTGCTCTTCTCCATGTTTAACCTCACATTACAGCCCACTCACATCAGTGTCTGTCCTGATGTTCAAGTCCTCTGTGATTGGCATTCAGCTCCCAGATCGTACTCACAGCCACCTGCTACACCTTTTTCCATTTCAGATTAGCTTAGCTCTCCTTTCATCTAGCCAAAATATGGCACCTCCAAGCCATATCACACACAAGCAGCCTGTCTTTGGAAGAAGTTACCTCAGAGTATTTACTACATAATTTGGTAGCTCACTCCTTAATGGGCTCTACTCTGGCTGCAGGCAGATCTAGTCAAGGTATGTTAATTATAGCAAGCAGTCAGACCTGTGAAATATCAGCCCAGTAATTATCCACTGAGAATTTTCATCTTACTTAACCCTTTTTGAGCCCATCTAAATTGCTTCCCATCAGCCCAGCAGGCTTGTTTCAGAGGTAGTTACCAGTACAGTACGAAGTGAGTGAACATCAGTAATGAAAAACCCTCCCTGAGAGTAGTATGTAAATGGGATTTGTATCATCCTTTATAGCCAGCAACTCTAAATGCTGTACGGCTGCCCCACCCACTAGAGCAAAGGCATCGTGCTGGATATACACATTGCCCTCTACCCCTGTTTCTTCGTTCCTCCGTAAAATTCACACTCGGGAAGAGCTGAGCAGTTAATATAGTTCACTGAGTGATGCAGCACAGAGGGATGATGCTTTTGTAGATAACACAGAGCCACACTGCAGCCTTCCCACTTCTGAAAGACCAAGTGGCTTCCAAACACTGTGCCTTCCCTTGTACACTCTGCTCACAATCTGGGAATTCAGAAAAGGGTTTTAGTTCAGAATTGCACAAAAAGGGGCAATGAAATACTGCCCTGCTGGCACAGTTCAGTGTTAGGTGCTGCTCTGACTTAATAAATCGTGAGAGACCACAGGCGCTTGCTTGATGGAGTACATCCTCAGTGGATTTTTAACAGCTCTTTGATCTGAGGCTTCACAGTGTGATGCACAGATTGACTGAAAGACACAATTGAAGTTTGAGTGTTGTTTGATGCGTACAGAATTGTACTAGCTCCCCTTGTCTCCTGTGTCATTTAATTTGATCTTTCTTGAGCTTCTTCCCTGACATTTCTAATTATACAGCAGATTTTTGTAAAGAGCAGGGAGACAGAGCGGGATGCAGGACACCAGATTGCTCTCAACCTTTTGCAATTGCAGTGTCCTACCACGGTATTTCTCTTTTGCAGTGGTGCTTTCCTGGAGTTTTTCTCCACTATTCCATCACATCTGTGCAAGCACATTTAGAGACTGGAATTCAGAAAAAATAAATAGATGAGCGCAAACCTTGCACATGTGAGTTTGTCATTATTCTCTCTAATGGCATTGATTTCCTTTTCATTTTCACTGCTGAAGAGAAAGGAAGAACTGTAAATGAGAGAATAATGCCACTGTCACACTGACATACTGTAATGAACAGCACAATACTCCTTGAATGAAAAACACTGGAAAGCAGTTCTGCAAAACTACCATTTCCAGGGTCATAGGTGATGTATTTACAGAGCTTTACTTTTTCCTAGCTTATTGTGTAATGGAATCATTGTAATGCAGAACCAGAAGGTGCTCAGGGGGACACACAGGACAGCCCTCAGTGCGACATTTAACTTCCTCCATTGAGGATGAGGGAGTTCGGCATCCCACCACACCTCCCCCGGTGTCTGGGGACTGAGGATGTGGGTGCAGAAAGCCCAGTTTTTCAGAGCATAGGACGAGCTGCACCTACCCAGTATGTTCTTTCTGCCCCTACAGCAGCCCTGGACCCATGTGGTAAGGGCGAGCTGAGGAAGACCGGCCCAGAGCAGACCACTGCTGCACCATAATAAGTCACCCTAGCACCCTCATGGAGGAGGTTTTGGGCAAGCCAGGGGCAGAGACCAGACTGAAAAATTCTCATGCTGCATTTAGCTTAGAGAGAAAGCTTTTCCTAATATCTAAAATAAATATTCACTTGATGTAAATTAGACTAATTTATTCTGGTATCTCAGCAGAAAGTAAACCACAGATTAAATTACTACTTCCAGAGAGATCCTGTTTCATGCTCCTGACATACTCCAAGATAAAGGCTGACCCTAAGCAATTTGAGTCTTACATTTTTCAAATAGGACTGTCACAAACATAATCCAGCAAGAAGGTAAGGATAGAAAGCTTTGCCATTTCTTACTAGGAGAAATGCTTGGAAACACCTCTTTTTAGAGTGATGCTGAGATACAAGTGAGTAACTTGTAGCAATCTTACATGGTAGAGTCAGAAACAACCTGAGAAGATGACTTGAAAAAACCTGGTCATCTGTGACAAAATAAAGTCCATTTTAATGGAAATATTTCCTGACATAACTATTTGGAGATATTTGAGTTCATCAGTGAGTCAGACCCAAAAGAAATGAAGCTATTTCCACTTATTCAACCAAATTTCATCAAACACTATCTTTATGAAAAAAGCTTGAATGCTACAGGAGGAAGGAGGCTGGAGGAGGGACAGGCGGGTAACCACCCGGTGAAGCTAATTAATAAGGTTAAAGGAAAAAAAAAAAACCACAAAGGCATTTGTTTTGTCATCGCAACAGAAGCCCAGAGGATATTGTGAATTCTTCTTGACTCCAGCAGAATACCAGTCATAGCGATTTTGCCCCTCTCCTATCTAGCAATCATGTGCTCACATTTTACTTGATCCTGGTCACAGTTCTTTAATCCTTCTATAGAGCAGACTTTACTGAAACAGATTATTGTACAGCAAGGTCTTTGCTATTTCCCTTGCTCTATTTTTCTCTCCAGAGACTTGTATAGGAAACCAATCAGAGCATCATCTTCTTTCCGTCCATGCAGAAACATGAAAGGTTATGAGTTTCACTGCTCAAGACTGCCTCATAGCCTAGTATTTTAAATGAGGCTGTTTGAAAGAGAACTAAACCTTACAAAATGCCATAAACTTCTTTGAAGAGTGTGTAGTCTTCTGCAAGTTAAACTTAGTTACAAGACTGAATTTACAGTTAACTTTAGCGCAGACTTGCAACAGAGGAAAGGAGTAAATGTCATGATGTCATGCTGAGACAGACCTTTATGTGAAAGAAAAAAAATACATATGTGAAATTCTAAAGAACTTGGAAGCCATGAATCTGAGCATTACTGTCCAGAGAGAGAATTTATGTGATACACAGATTTATCTATCCTTATAGGGTCAAATCTTTTATACTAGTGGCTTAAAAGTAGGGTTTTAGTTTTCATGCTCACAAGAGTTTTATGTCACTGGCTTCCTGTATATTTCTTTGCCTATCAAGCATTCACAGACGGAGTAGGAATAAAGATCAATGTATTTTTAACTTACTTGCATGGTACATTTGTTACAGATTATGACATTTTGAAGACAGACAACAAGCCTCAGAGCATGACTGGGAAGCAGACCTTCAGCCAGCAGATGAGTTCTGCCTACAGGAAAAGATGTACAAGAAAACATACTTAGATGAAGAATTGTTGCATGTCAGACATTAAACAGACAGAAAGAAAGCCACAGCGAAAAAAACAATGATTTCACTGTACACCAAGAAATGCAAGGTGGGTTTACTTGAAGATTGTTTAAGGTGAACCCAAAGAGCTGATACTCCAGGCAATCACTGACTCTTCAATATCAGTTCTCCTTATCTTGTACCTGCCAGCCTGACTGTAGGTTGTTGGCCAGGCTTCTGTAGAATAAGCTCTACAAAGTAGTTGGGTTTTTTTTATACATGTATATTAGTTATCAAAGAAAGAAAAGAGCAGGAAAGAGAGCAGCAGTCAAGCAGCAGTAAAGATATTCAGGGTAGTAGGGCAAGCGGGAGCTCTTGGGAGCTGCAGGGGTAGGAGCCTGGTGCTCTGGGCCATGTTGAGTATGCAGACCATAAACGGGAAGAGCTTCAAAAGCCTGATCATCACCCAGAAGGCCAAGGTGAGACAGATATTATCTGAAGCCACAGCACCAAACTGAGGGGCTGTGACAGACAGGCTGAGCTCAGAGCAGCAGTCCAGTAAGGGCCAAGGATCTTTGAGATGGTCATGGAGAAAATGGGCTTTAACTCCTCCAGGGCAAGTCAGGGACATGTTTGGACTATTGAAGGTGAGTAAATGATCATACTGGTCCTGATTACGTCAACACTGTCTGCTTCATCGGTTGAAATGGGCTCCACAGAGCTTCTGGGTCCTGTAGCAATATACCAACTCAGGGATGTACAAAGGAAATATCACCACTTTTCCATCACAATGCGATTCATACTGACGTACTTCACTTTGAACCCCTCTCCCAAACCATCTGCATTTACAAAATGAGCAATTCACACTTGCAGTTCGTATCTTTATTGCCTGATCTGAACATTGGTTGCTTAATCTCTAATGCTTTTCATAGGGAGTTTCTAGATAGGAAGACTGCCATCCTGCAGATAAGGAACGTGGTACCTGGAAGCATGTGCAATGTGTTTTAGAAGCAAAAGACATACCGAAGTCCAGCTCTCCCTCACAGCAGAGTCAATACAGCAGGACAATATTTGCAGATAGCTTCAGTGACATTAAATTTAACTGACGTAAAAATGAAACCCAATACTGTTAGCTCGTGCGTGCCTGACAAAATCGAACTGTCTCTCACTCCAGTGTGCTCAGAGGTGTCACACAGCTCCTGAACAAGAGGAGTACATCAGCACCACCTCCTGGCATCTGCCTGTCTCCAGAGATTTATAAAATAAAGACCGGCAGGAGAGAAAAAATATCTCCATGTAGGAAAAACAGCAAAATCATGCTGCCCATGCACTAATGGTAGTAATTTCAATTCCTGCAATAGTCTTTTGGTACCAGGACATGTCCCTGCTATTTGGGAGTGACGGTCTAAACAGTAGTCAATGCCTTGAATGAATGCAGGGCACCATGGTAGGGAGCAGGATAAGACATAAACACACCAAGACACATGTGGGCTAGGGTGAAGAAAACCCAAAAGCTCTCCCCACATCACATGTTGTCATGTGAAAACCAAAGTACTCTGAAACTTTAGTGCAATGGCCTGAGAGAGATTTTGAAACCTGTTTAAGCAGTCTTTGCAGTAAGAAAGTCTGAGTATAGCCACGCTTTGCTTGCTCCTCACATTAGTGCAGCCAAGGCTCTGGTCTCCTTACAAAAGGCAGAACAATGTCAACATTTGTCTGGAGCAGAGAAAAAGCAATTCAAAGATAAGTGCTGGCAGTTTCCTTCAGAATGTGTGGATCCCGTGCTTGAACGTGACAGCCTTGCAAAGGGCAACATGTTGATTATCAGCACTACGTAAAGGATGAAGGATCCTTCCTAGCTCTTTCTTTGCCCACTTGACAGTGCAAAATGATGATGTAGGAGGGAAATCACCGAGCATAAAATGCTCCCTGACTCTCAAAACTTACTTGGAGAAGAAAAGAAAGAAACTCTTGCAATACTAAATTATATTAGATTAGACCTATGCCAGTTTTTCTGTCTCACTTACAACTTCCCAAGCGTGCTAAACACAAGGTGTACCATTTTACTCAAAAATCAACTGAACAAGTCTGTTTTACTGATGAGAAAAGACCACAGGGGGAAGCTGCACAGAACATGTACATGAAAAAAAGCCAGATAAGTAGGTCAGCCTCTGCTGAAGTACAATACTTTTTTACCTTCCATTAACGCTTAATATCGCAAAGCAACATGAAGTCCATTTCCTATTTCAAGCTCCAGACTTTCCTGAATTGTTGATACTCAACCTTAAAACTAAGGAGGAGGGGATGTATTCCTAGAGCTGTCTATGGCTCCACCTCGGGTGGATACCTGTTGTTGGTAGCATAGAGTAAGGTAGAAAACTCTTGTATTTACACTTCATAGTTAACTTCCTCTCCAATTGCTGAATGCTTTCAAAAGCTGGGAGTGCAGTTTTGCTGCAGTCTGTGCAACAAACTGTTATGCAAAACTGGAGGTTTTGTGGGACAGAGGTGAGACAACTGTCTTCACTAATATGCTCAAGGCAAACACTCACCTGAAGGCACCAGACACCACATCATAGCAGATGCGTCTTTTCTATGTATGTATTTAAATGTATGATAATGTATAGCACATGAGACAGTAAGCAGTCATGTTCCCAAGCCGGGGGATAGTTATTCGAGTCTGTTATAAAAAGCAGGATGCAAGTATTGAGATTATTCATCAGTCCTATAAAGAAGAGTAATTATCACTGTTAAAAGGCCTCGTAGCTGGAGATTAGTTCAGGGGAAACACTGATGAACACAAGCACAGCCCCCAAACGCTGTGCTTCACTACTTTGGTAAATTATAAATAAACAATTTCTTAATGACAAACGGACAGGTATAGCCCTAATAGTTATTTTCTCTTAAAAGGGACCTGAGAACTGAGAAGTTTAGCTTAATGAAACATGCTAATGTTTTGCAACCAAATGAAATAATTCAAGTTAGAAATTTTTAATTAAAAGTGCTTTATAAATTGCATTCTTTATGTATGTTTGCAGTGATATATTTCATTGTCCTCTGGAGCAATCTGGTTTTCGTGGTTTCTTTTTTCTTTTTCACTTAAATTATCCTCATTTACAACAAACATTAATGCCAAACTCTTAATTAATAGGATAAATATGGACTTCAGTAACAACAGATTATGTGGTGTCACCATTAAATGATCTGCCCCTTCCCAGCTTAAGTTCACTGTTCAACATGAAGTCTGCCAATGGTTTAGCAGCTGCTTTTTGCAGCACAGCACAAGAAACATTTAAAGGAAAGCTCTCAGGAATTACTCCTTTGGGCTTGTCTAGCACAATGTCAGGTTTCCTGTGCCTTATTTCGAAACAGGACTGTGAGCGTTTCCCTTCACTGCATCAGCCTTCTTCCCACAGTGCTGCAGCAGGTTCAAATGCTCAGGAAAGCCAGTGGCAGGGCAGACCAACTCTGTTTCTTAGCTGATTTGACAACTTGGCATTTAAACAAATTTAAGACATGAGCCTCCAAATACGTTATGTTTTCTCACAGATTTTGGTTGCTATGCCGGAGACCACACAGACAGAGACAGATTGATAGAAAGGGGCAAAGACTGCTTCCATTGTAGCATTACAAGATGCAAGCCATATGCAAAGATAGCAGAGTGCCTTGCCTTTCCTATAAAACCTTACTGAATTTTTTTCACAAGAACAAAAGCTTAGGACATGGCCTTTGGTGGTCTCAGACAATCCCAGCTCTGGCACCCAGGCAGCACGGAGAAGACTGCCATCTGATGCAAAAAAAGGGGACAAGGAAGAAGCAATGGAAGGACTAGGTTAGGACAAGCAGTGGCTGAAGATCCGGGAGGAGCCAGTAAGATTAAGAGAAAGAGGACTGACTTCAGAGGACTGAAGAAGAGAACATGATAGATGTGGTCAAGAAGGATCTCTAACCACCAAAGGAACTTCCTCTTCAAAATGCAAAGCGTAACTCCAACTTCCTAGACCTCACCACTCCTCTGATATCAGCCATGGGTTATAAAGCACCTTGGAAAGGGCACTTTTCATTCTCCTTCACTGCTAGTAAACACAAGTAACAACAATCTGATACTGCTATCAGTTATTTTGTGCTGAAGTTACAAAGATCTGTGTGATACAAGGCTCCAGTTCTGTCAATAGAAAATTTCTCATAAGAAAATTACTGTTTTTTCAGTCTGACTTCTAAAAAGCCAGGAATACATAGGCATTTCTTCTGAAGAATCAATAAGGTTACGAAGTCAAGAATTTAAAAGTTAACAAATGGCAGAATTAAGCTTTCACTGAGAGCACCACATCGTGCAAATTCACTGTGGGATTAAATAACTACATGGTCATATAACATCACGTTCTTTATAGGCTCTCCCACATTATTTAGTGAATAAAAGAAACAATACTCAACTAAATGAACACATTTTGGTTTCTTTGTTCAGTGTGATGCCCTAGGCCTTGCATGCTGCAATATTGTTTATCAGCAAACACCAAGGGGCTGGGACTTATCCAGGCTTCAATGTCCTCATTGTAGACATCCATTCCTGAGCTGGCCAGCTACCTTCTCTATAAAACAGTGAAGAGGATATAGGCAGTTTTAAGAAGCAATTCTCAAGACCCCGTCGAAACACCCACTTTACGATTAGATAAATCATGTCGTACAACTCCCTGCTTCTCAGCTTCGAAAGAAGCCAAGGTGCAAACATCAACACCTAGATGGATAAATTCTATATTTACAGCCTTATATAATTTCCAGAGCTTGTATGCTTTTAATACCTTCAGTAGCAGTTGTTGAGTGCTCAGCAATTGTGAGCATTGGATTTAGATGTCTTCAGTCACATACTAAAAGATGAGACCTTTCCAGACAATGACCATGTGAGAAAAGTCAATGGACAAGCAAGAGCCAGGATTTTCATGGCAGAGGCCAGAAAAGACTCTCTGTCTCTCCAGGGCAGTAGTATTCTGGTAGTTCCAAGAGAGACAAAGAACTACTGGAGAGAGTCCAGGGAAGGGCTACAAAGATGATTAGGCGACTGGAGCATCTGGACCCTCTCCTGGGTCTGCTTAGCCTGGAGAAGAGAAAGTTGGCAGGGATCTTATCAAGTGCTTATAAATATCTAGAGGGCAGGTATCAAGAGGACGGGGCCAGACTCTTTTCAGTGGTATCCAGAGACAGGACCAGGGGCAACAGGCACAAACTGGGACACAGGAAGTTCCACCTGAACATGAGGAAAAATTCTTTGCTTTGAAGGTGACAGAGCACAGGAACAGGCTGCCCAGAGAGGTTGTAGAGCCTCCTTCTTTGGAGATACTCAAAACCCGCCTAGAAGTGATCCTGTGCAACCTGCTCTAGTGAACCTGCTTTAGCAGGGGGATCGGACTAGATGATCTCCAGAGATCCATTCCAATCCCTATCATTCTGTGATTCTCCAATTCCCTTGCCTAAGAATTTGACTTTTCCCTGATATACAGTTCTGTCAGCTTTCTTCTTGGCATTTCTTATTTTTAGGTGATTTTGCAACTGATTGACCCTTAGGATGTAGGCCATGCGTGTGCATAACAAAGGAATAAGAGTGGAAGACAAAGGCCACTTCACTGTTATTACATGCAAAGGCATTCCTGATTGCTTTATGACTGTTGTAGCTGATCTCTGGAGAGTCATCAAACAGCCAAAGCTTATCTGCTCTGCATAGACAGCAGAGTTTTTATAGCACTTTCAAAGGTGTTTACTATCTTCATCCTAACAGAGAGAAAGCAGGCTGGAGAGCTGACACCCTCCCCGGCTGGACAAGGGAGAGGAAATACAACAAAAGGCTTGTGTCATGATAAGGACAGGGAGAACACTCACCAATTACCATCATGGGCAAAACAGACTCAACTTGGGGAAACTGATTTAGTACCAATCAAATCAGAGTAGGATAATGAGAAATAAAAATCAATTCTTAGAACACCTTCCTTCCACTCTTCCCCTCTTCCTAGGCTCAACTTTACTCCTGATTTTCTCTACTTCCTGCCCCCAGGAGGCACAGGGGGACAGGGAATGGGTTTTGCAGTCAGTTCATCACACGTTGTCTCTGCTGTTCCTCCCTCCTCAGGGGAAGGACTCCTAACACTCTTCCCCTGCTCCAGTATGGGGTACCTCCCATGGGAGACAGTCCTCCATGAACTTCTCCAATGTGAGTCCTTCCCACAGGTGGTAGTTCTTCACAAATGGCTCCCATGTGGGCCCCTTCCACAGGATGCACTCCTTCAGGAACACACTGCTCCAGCATGGGTCCCCCGTGGGACCACAAGGTCTGCCAGAAAAGGTACTCCAGCATGGGCTCCTCTCTTCACGGGTCCACAGGTCCTGCCAGGAGCCGACTCCAGCATGTGCTTCCCATGGGGTCACAGCCTCCTTCAGGCACCCACCTGCTCCGGCATGGGTTTCTCCATGGGCTGCAAGTGGATATCTGCTGCACCATTAACCTCCATGGGCTGCAGGGAGACAGCCTGCATCACCATGGTCTTTGCCATGGGCTGAAGGGGATGCTCAAGGGAAGCTCTGCTCTGGCACCTGGAGCACCTCTTTGCCCCTCTTCTTCACTGACCTTAGTGTCTGCAGAGTTGTTTTTCTCACATATTCTCACTCCTCGCTCTGCCTGCAGTTGCTGTTGCACAGCAGTTCTCCCCTTCTTGAGTATGTTATCGCAGAGGCACCACCACTGTTGCTGATGGACTTGGCCTTGGCCAGCAGCAGGTCTGTTTTGGAGCCAGTTAGCATTGGCTCTAAAGGACATGAGGGAAGCTTCTAGCAGTTTCTCACAGAAGCCACCTCTCCACTGCAACCAAAACCTTGCCATGCAAACCCATTATAAATATACATATAAGTATGTATTTCATTCCATTAGCACCCTGCAATTCCCTCCTGAAAGAAACACTCTGACCTCTGGCACCCTGCAGGCGGGAGCCCTTGCAAAGGCTGGTGTTTGTGATGTCTGAATATGAAGAAATCATGGAGTGCAGAAAGCATCCGGAAAATGAGAGTTGCCTGGCTTGAAAAAGACTTTTATCAGAACTCCAGCATCTTCAGACTGAAGAGGAGTTCAGCCACACAACTCAACAAGACAGTTAAGTGTGTCTGAAAATGAGGTACACGGTGGGCATACCTTGATATGGAAAATGAACTGCCTTAAGAGAAAAACTTAATGTAACCATAAAGCTAATGGGTACTATCACCATGTGTTTGTTCATATTTCCTGATGACATTTTTGACATGAAGCTTAGCCTGGAATGGAAGATATATAAATATATATTTAATTTCACAGTCTGACCTAGATAAGCAGTATATCACTTTCATGGGTACAGGATTTACAGATGTTTCTGGAGATTAAAAACTTTTGACAATCCTCAACACTGTAATTGATCTTGCAGGCCTTTTGCATTCATATCACTTCAGTCTCTTGTATCTTAAATAATTCAACCATCTTATTTTCTGATTGCCAAGAGTTAGGCGTGACTCACGTTTTTTCCAGCAGCATGAGCCTGCAGAGTAAAGAAATGGTAACAGCAGGGTCCAGTGTTGTAGACCACTTACGTGATAGCATTTTGTCCTTGCTGTGAGTGTGTGCTACACTAGTGCCCATTTCTATTTTACAGAGTAAGTTGAAGTGTGAATTCCAAAAATAAAAGCACAAATGTTTCTTTTATTGAGAAAAGTAGGTGTTGTCAAATCCATGTACTTATTTTTGAGGACATGAGTGAGTTAACATCATAGCTAACCTTTACTAAGGAAGGGTACCTATGCTATTCAAATATTTTTTCTTTACCTCTAATGAATTAGAGGATGGAAGGGCAGGTATCTCTTCTCGCACAAGAGCATGATGCAACCCAAGAAGAATTTAACCACTAAATGTGGATTCATCGACTGCTTTCCCGAGAGAAGCTGTACTTGCAGTACGTTTTACATCAGGTGTACATTAGCTCCCATCAAACAAAATATTCCTCATAAACACAAAGAAAGGCCATTTCAATTCCCCCTAAAGCAGATTGACTTGAAAGTACTTGATGGAGGAACACCGATGACAACCCGTCAGCACTAACTACGTTTTCAAGATTTCTCTGATTAGTCTTCCAAATCCATATGAGCTATTCTAGAGTAAATCTGCAGAAAACACTACTGGAAGAGATCCTCAGACATCCCTCAGCTTGTGCTAAATGGGAAGTCCTCTGACTCTTGCCACTGCAGAGCAGGAATTGCTGTACAGAATTACACCCACCAGGCAGGCTTTCCCTGAATGCATCCTTTTTTTCACCAACAAGAGCAGTGGGGCCACCACACCAGACACTATGGTAGCAGCCATGGGGCCTGTGTCCCCTTCCTGCTGTTCTTGTTGCATCCTGATCACTGTGTCACCACTGCCTGCCTGCTGCCTCTGTTTCTTAAGGACCTTCTCACCTCTCCACACCCTAGGGGAATTTCATGCTCCAAACCAGTACCCGTGGCTGTGCACACTAGAATTAAGACCAAACAAGCAAAAAATGTCTGTGGCCTAATAAATACTTAATAGCCCATTACAAACTAATGAAAATTCCTAATGCTGCCCCTACATTTCTAGAGAGCCTTAATTGCTGACATAAGTAAGATAACATTTCCCTTTTTCAAATCATGGCTTTTCTAAACACGCTGCATACAAACACGCAACAGAAAGTGTTATTTTTAGCATTTTTATGGGGGGTGGTTGTTTTGCTATAACTTTTATGTTTAAGATGTAGAGTACAATATATATTTATACTACAGTGTTCAAAGGGCATGTTCAGACTGTGGTTTGGCAAAAGCCCTGCTTGGAGACATACTCAAGATTTTCTGCCTTTGACAGCTTTATGCCTACGTTATCAGCATGTTCATCTTCTCTCAGGGTTTTAGCATTCTAAATGTTCCTGCTATGATGTCTTCAAATCAAAATAATGAGACACGAGCAGGCACTATCTTACATATGTCATTGTCAGTAATTGACAGGGACTGCTTACTTGCAGACCCTGGTGGCTGTAACCCAGGCAAGGAGCTTAAACTCTGTATTGAACTATAACTCTGAATTTAGAACCATTATTGTCCTCTATTAATAATAGCAATACTCAGCACTTCTGTATAGCAGTGCCTTTTATAGGAGAATCTTGAATGTGCAGTGAAAGCTCTAAATAAGCCACAAAACACCCTTGGGTAGTTCAGAATGATTATTATCCCTTCATTTTATGAAAGAGTTTCAAGAGGGTTTTTTTTGTTTTTTTTTTTCAATAGCAACCATTAAGGCTTCATCTAAATGTTTGCAAGGAAAACCAGGTTTGCTAGCTAAGTTGTTAGTAAGGTTTGTGGACCACTCTGCTTTACTCATAAACTTAAAGGCCATGAGGAATGACTATGATTATCTAGTTTGACTTCATTGATAGTACAAGATTGTTCTTCCTGGATGGAAGATGGAAAATGTCCAGTTTTGTAGAGCCATATTATATCTGTACCCTGACTAAACCCATTATACACTCTATAAACATATGCCATACACACAGTCTAAGTAAATCAGTCCTGTTACAATCAAATCAGAGGGTTTGTAACCTGTCAATGTCTCTTCTAAATTCATTTCATAGTTGACCTTCCTCAGCTGAGTGTATGTTATTGCCAACACCCACACTGCAGCACGGTGGTTTATTGAGAGTGGGTAGTTCATGCACCACACGGTTAAACACTGCAGAGGATTGTCGTAATTAGAGCAGCATGCAGTTTGGTGTCTTCCTGCCCAAAGCGAATTACATCCTTACTGTGAGCGGAATATTTAGTGTTTGACAGTGAAAGATGATAGATGTCTGCAAGGAATATTTTGTAACAATTACCCTGTGCCACACGCTCCCCATTAGCATAGCAATGAACAACTCTCTTCTGAGATAATGTGAAGGAAATTCTGCCACAGAGGTTTTCTCTCTCCTTTTGCATTTAACTCATTTCAAACATACAAGATGTGCGAACAAAACGGAGTGGGCACGATGAAGCCATTATGACAATGCACAAGTACATCTGTAAATTCACTGGGGAGCAACAGAATGAGAAAAAAAATCAAGTGGAGGTACGGGTACACTAGAAGGATATATATATATATACACACACAATATTACTGGTTTGCTTAGTGCTATAGAGGAGAAATTCTGTTCATGCTCTCTTCAAGGGAGATATGCCATGTGTAAATCACCAGGCACTGTATTTTTACTATTCAGAAGTTTTCTATTAGTCATATATACAGGATTTTTCCTATTAAAAAACTTTTAGTCCATTGTTGAACCAGTGGCTGATGACATGTCAGTGGAAAGACCTATTATGTACACCAGCCCGGGCTTCTAAATGTATCTCATTTTCATCAGAACCTGGTGGTTTTTAAAAGCAGCAGTATTCCATTATTAATGGAATTGATATTATATTCTATATATACTATATATATTAATATAAGTCTATATATACACTATATTATATTAATATTCCATTATTTTGGAAGAACATATCATCAAACTGCTTGCAAATAAAACCCAGGAAATGAAAAGAGAAGATATGAAGAAATTATGGGGAAAAAATGCTTCCTACTTGCAGCATCTTGCCAACAAATGGAAATGCTTGAGGAAGGCTACTGTACTCGGTGTCAGAGATGTAACTGGAATATGACATGGTAACAGTTTTTTGTTGTGTTTTCAGCAGGAACGGAGCAGCAATTGTTTATGTGTCCTATCAGGGTCTTACACACAGAGATTAAAAAAAAAAAAAAAAAAAGCCTGTCTTTTAACTACTGATCTGCCTTTCAACAAACCCTGGAAGAAGAAAAGAAACACACAGAGGATACACGTTAAATCAATACTTTTGATGTCCAGCAGAAAGGAAAGATGTTAAAAATTTTGCTGTTGTTGAAGCAGCTGTAATTATAGTAACAAAGAAAGGAAGGAATAGAACGAGGAGAAGATGGATTTTTGCACAAACATGATTGTTCCCACAGCAAAATCATCCTGCTGTTACTGAATTCTTCCTGCCCAGTATATGAAAAGGCTCGTTTTGCTGGGAATAGTCTAGTATCCCTTCCCAGTTAACAGTGCTAAATGCAGAACTCTGTCCCCCAAGAAGAGGCTAAAAAAGGTTTTGGAAGACTGCAAGCATTCATATGATTGCTGAAAGTAGCTAGTGCTTTGCATGGTTTAAATCACACCATCGGTCACCTGAGGAATAGCGGGTTAAACACACATGCTTGACAACTGTGGACAGAAGGGCTCAGGCAACAGGACTTGCAGAATGAAAGGCTGAGACAACAAATTATTCCACTCTGTGAAATCAAAGTCTTGACAGCTATTTGTCAGAACTGCTGAGTGCCTTTTCTGACAGGTCTCTGTAGGAGAGACTGTCTCTTGAGAGTAATGGCGGTTGCACTAACTTTTGAGGAAGGCAGAAGTGAAGTACAAGAACACAAGGGGCTTCTACAGAGACAGTGCTGCAATAAAATTGGCATAAGCAAAGGGAAGTGGAAAAATCAACTGTACAAAGTATCATGGACTTTGATGCTTCAGTCTCTGTGCTTTTCTGCGTAGAATCATGTTGATACTTTTCTTTTCATGCATTTTCAGTTAAAACGTCACTGCTTTTTGCAGGTAGAGAAAACACAGATTTTCATGCTCTTTAGAAGGTATTTGCCCCAAAATCAAATCAGCTGTAATACAGGACACACGTCTTATTATCTCTGACAGACATGCACACAACTCTTACTCTTATACATAGGGGAGCTTGATACATTACTGAGAGCTCCTATGAGGGCAATGAAAGCCTGGAAAATGTGACTATATGTTTCAGTCATGTCCTTGGTTGGGCAGTTACTGACGCTTTCCTCATCCAAAATGAAAACTTCTTTATCATATTTTATGTTTCAAAGATGTAAGTTATTTTATATAACTTTATATAACTTATATAACTTTATAAAGTAATTGACTGAGATAGTGATCTCTGGAATTAACATATGTGTGATTTGCATGCACATCTGCTTTGCTATAAATTGTTGGCAAGGAAACGCAGTATATAAACTTCAGCTGCTTTGAACATCCCCATGTTATATTGAATATGCTTGCAGTGAGAAATATGTGAATAATAAACTAATTTAACCAAAAGGCAGGCAGGCAGGCAGGAAGGCAGGAAGGCAGGAAGGAAGGAAGGAAGGAAGTTTTAGTTAGGTGTTGCTGAGCTAGAAGTTAAAACAAAGGAGAAAAAGAAGCCCCCACATCTCTATTATTTCACATAGTACTCCTTCGACTTAGGCAGAAATATTGCCTGAACTGCATGGCATGAATTTTTTAAGTGTTGCTTGCGTAAGACTCACTCAAGGTGAAATAAACCCAATAGTCAGAAAAGTTTTGGGCTGATCCTACTTTTATCAATGCAACCCAAACTGAAATGGACTCTGGACTCTTCTATTGTAAATGAAGATAAAATTATTGCTCAGCTTTTTGCATAGCCAAACATAATATAATGGTTTATAAAAACGGGGAAAATTCTCTCAATTTCTGTCCAACATCAAGCAAAATTAGAATATTTCTTTTACTTCCCCCCTCAAGAAAAACCCATATTCTTTTGTAGTAAGTTTCCAGATAGTTTGATTTTTGTGTATTTAAAACTAAAAGCTTTCTAGTGATTCTATTTTTAATATAATCTCACAAAGGACTATAACAGGCATCTAGGTGCCAACAGATTTAAACCCTAATTTAGCAAGCGCTGCAAAATATCCCAATCTGCCCTAAGAATCATAGATTTTAAAAGATAACAGGCAGCCAAGGAAAGCAAGAGAGGGCCATAATGAAAGGTTAATAGTGATTATTCCCTATAATTGCTGTTTGAAATGTAAAGTATTTTACTTTGGCAAACCAAAACTAAAGATAGGAATATCAGAGGAAAATAGTAAAAAGGCTGTGGGAAGACATGAAGATGATTTAGGAAGAAATTGAAAGGCTCTGAAGATGCTTCTGAAGAAAGTAGAAGGCCTGAGGGACAAAAAAAGGAGACCCGTTGTTAAAAGCAGCTGTAGCCCATGCTTAAGCAGAAGCTGAGAGGGCAGAAGATGATCTGTGACTGCCTCTGTCAGGTTAATTGCACATAATCACCTGTGTTACACTGCCCAAACCCTGGCTGTCAACTTCTTCCACTGACTTAAAACATAGATAGAAAACTCTTCAGAAAAGAGACCATCTTTTAGAGGAAGATTTGGTAATTTTGTAGTTAGCAGAATAGAACAATGATTTCTGATTCAGATGTCCTACAACACAAGGACTGTTAATCTCGAAAATTGAACAGTCCTCTGCAATCATCATTTACGCTGCATGGTTAATGCAGTGATTTTCCTCCTGTGGCCTACAGACTCCCCGGAAACTCATATTTCTAGGTCCTCAAAAAGTAACTATAACAAGCATTCTCTTATAAACAGACTATGCAGGAATCCAGCTCTCCTGGAAAGCGATGAAGCATTAATACATTAAAAAAAGATGAAAGCTACTGATCTTATATATATATATATATATCTTGCAATAATCATCAGAAGAGAAGGAGACTGCCTTTATGGCCAGTGCGTGGTCTGTGCCTTGTTAGGAAGGTCAGCAGCAGAGGAGGTCCTATGAGCTCCAGTCACCTCATGCCAAGATGCTGCCTGCTGCTACTTTCTCCCTGCAACTATGTATGTTTTGGGTAGTTCTTCATGGATTTTTTTAAAACATTGCTTATTTTTAGTCATTCCGAGGAGGTTTTCTCACCACATTTTCGTGTGTTTTCATTAAAAAAAAAAAAAAAAAAAAAATCAGGGAGGGAGAAAACAACAAGTCCTCATTTTAAAAAGGTCTGGTTTTCAAATAGGTAATATCAGACGTGATAACACAACAGAATTCAGCTGCAAGAATTTCTATATATTGGTAAATAACAGAAGACACAGGAACACTTAAAATGAAGGTTTTTAATAATGACATTATAAAAATCAGGCACCTAACCTGAAAGGATCCTTGGGAGACAATATAATCCATTTCACATCTTCAAGCTGTATCAAACATACCTACATTATTCCTGGCAGATGCTTGTCTAACCTAATCTTAACGCTGCACCATGATGGTGCTCTCAAAACCTCTCTAAGAGACCTGTTTCCACAAATAAGAACCTCTTTAACATTAGAAAGGTTTGAGGAATTTTTTTGTTTTATTGCCTCATCTAAACTTGCCTTGCTGCACTGAAAGCCCATTTATTTTTTTGTCTTATCCAAACAGAAAATTTCTCTTATTCAGAATAAAAGATAAAAACCTTCTCTCCCTAAGAAGATAAAGATAAGTACCAAGTTTTCATTCCTTCAGGACTTCACTTACCCTTCACAAATTCCCAAAGACTAATAATGACTCATGATTGATTACGCCAGTTCTTCCCATATCCTGGCACAGATGTCATGGTCCAGAAAATTTGTTAAACTGCTCTAAGTGTTTTCCCATCTGTCTTTCCACCGGTCTAAACTGAGCTTTCATCCACTTATTGCCAGCCTAAATAGCAGTTGGCCAAGTGATAATTGGAGGAATGAAGCTAAGACACTTTCAATATTTCTGTATTTTATATCTCATCTGTCCACAACTTTCCCTCTTCAGTGAGTGGAAGGTTTTTCTTCCTGCTGTTGTACTTATACAATGATGTATTTTATACTGTATTTCTTTGTCTGTCTTGGGTTTTCTGATTTTTTTCTCTCATTCCTATTTCATTCTTTAGAATTCATCCTTAGTAATTTGACCAAATAGCCACAACCACTCCTTTTAGAGGTAGAATTGCCTTTTTGTTAACCTTTTTCCTAAAGCACTTCCTATTCTTCCACCTCATTGAAATAATTCACAGCTGAACGTTTAATATAGCTCTCAGGGAAGAGCCAACCGTTCCTAACTCTTTTTTCTATCTCAGACTTGCATCCTATCGTTGGCAATACCACTGAAGCCATAAATCTGAAACCACATGTGGAAACCTGACACAACCTTTGCACATAGGAGGGAATGAATTTCAGAAGTGAGAAATGACTTGCAGAACAGATACAAACTCCTTCTATATATGTATGAACTGGGGAAAGTCTCATTTCAAATGAATTTGTCAGGTTTTGAAATGTATAATGATGGGTTAATGTTACTGCATTGAAACCCGGCAGGCAATGGTGAAGAAAACAGACTTTCATAAAATATATTACTAGAGTTCGGGAAGCTGCATGGAGAATTAGAACCAATAAGTTTAAGACAGCTTTTCTGATTGGAGGGAGTCAGCTTAATAAAAGGTTCTTTTCTTAGGACACAGTATTTACTAGATGTCAGGACAACGTGCTTTTACTTTAAATAATAAATGTTAATTATGAATTTACTTAACAGATAACTGACAAAGATATTTCCAACTTATCTTTGTTATATAAAAATTAGGGTGTTCCCATGGGGACAGAAATGAGGCTCACTAAAGTCAGTGGAAAGCCTCAGATTTACCTCCAATGATCTCTAGATCAACCTTTAATATGTATGACAAGATAATGCAAAGAACTTAAAGATAAACATAATCGAAGCATGACAGAAGTGCTCTGCAGTCACACAGGCTTGTTAATCGAATAGAGGTACATGGCATTGCTGCTTAGATATAGAGAAATAAATAAAGTCTATCCCATAAGTCAAGTCTGAGAAAAGAATAAATAGGTAGTGATGTAGAAAGATCTACGGAGCTGTTTATCCTGTTGGTGTTAAGCCAAGTTATGACTATTGGAGAACGTATCATTGAAGTGACTTTTATACTGCTGGGTAATGGACTGATTAAATAGGCTTATAAAACATTAAAGAACATAGAAAAACTACTACAGATTAACAAATAGATTTGACAAAGCTTCAGAAAAGGGGGAAAAGACCTGAAAAGGTATCGAGAACTCTGCAGGCGTCCAGAAAGTTACACTTCTCAAATCATTGACAGCCTCACTACAAGAGACTTAGAAGTCTGTACACGCTAGTTGCTCAAAAAATTTAAGATCCAGAAAGGTAACCTGAAATTTGTCAGGAATCTTCATAAAGCACAGAGATTTGCAGGATGCGTGACAGAATGTGAATACGTATTTTTCCAAAATTAAATGATAAAACTATTAAAAAGGTGGTATTTAGAGCACATCTCGTCTTCTGGGAACCATCACAGTTCCGAATAACAATGGTTTTCTGTCATAGTTTGAAGCTGGTCAGCAGTGAAACACCACACAGATGCTTTCTTACCCTGCCCCACCCCGGGGTATGAGGGAGAGAATTGGAGGCATAAAGGTAAGAAGACTCATAGGTTGAGATGAAAATAATTTAATGATTGAAATAAAATAAAATTAAAATGATAGTTATAATAATAGTAATAATAGAATATACAAACGAGTGATGCACAATGCAGTTGCTCACCACCCACTGACCAAGGCCCAGGCTGTTCCCAGCTAATGATCCTGGAGCACAGCAAATCCCAAAACCCCAACCCCAGAAGAGCCCTCGCTTTCTGGCTCACCCTCATCTATTTACTGAGCATGATGTTGTATGATATGGAATATTCCAACTTTGGTCTGTTGCTCTGGCTATGTTCCCTCCCAGCTTCCTGTGCTCCAGCACACTAGCAAGATATGGGAAGTTGAAAAGTCTTTTATTTCCTAGCAACAACTAAAAACATCAGTATATTGTCAACATTCTTCTCATACTGATTCCCATTCTGAATCCAAAACACAGCATTATTCTAGGTACTAAGAAGAAAAATTAGCTCTACCTCAGACAAAACCGGGACCATTTTGGATTTCATAGTATTACGTCTATTTTCGGATAAAGCCAATTAGTCAACTACCCATTCCAGCTGAACAGTTTAGTGCCTTTTACAAGTAACATAATGCAACCCAAAAAGCAAATACTAACAGTAAGAAAACACTACCCTGAGAGAACAGGAAATACATAGCTCTGTCCAAAAGCAGCTCCGCATTCCTCCATTAAAGTCACTGCCAAAACGTATTATTCTTCGCTTAAAAGAGAACATATTGTGAAGTGCCAAACTGAACCAGACAACTGAGACATGTACAGATTTCCCTTCTGCAAAAGGTTTCATAAACTGCTGCCTCTTACCTAAGGGAACACTAGATTATACCAAGCTTGAAGAGAACACAATGCTACAAAAAGCTGGTGAAAAACAAGTAGGTATTTCTTGGCATCTTTGTGTTTCACAAATTTTGTCCATAGGTACTCAGAAATAACTGAATTGACATTAAAGATACTGAGAGATGACTGGGGTTTCACCCAAGCTCAGGACATAGAGGTAACTTGAGGGGAAAACACCTAAAATTTCTCCACTGAAAGGGTTGTGAAGCATTGGAACTGGCTGCCCAGGGAAGTGGTGGAGTCCCCATCCCTGCAGGTATTTAAAAGACGTGTAGATGTGGTGCTGAGGGACATGGTTTAATGGTGAATTTGGCTGTGCTGCGTTTATGGTTGGACTCAATAATCTTAAAGGTCTTTCCCAACCTAAACTATTCTATGATTCTACGATTTCCTACCTCATGGCAGGATGAAGGCCAAGCTCCTTTTACTAGCATGGAGTCCGATCTTATGTCTAACGATCAGCGGCTCATAAACATATATAAAATACCTACATTTCAACCCAAGCATTGCTTCGGCTTTGCTATAGATTCTTCTGAAATAGAAATGAGCTTTAGGGTATTTACTGTCCTTGGAAGAGTCAAAGAGGGAATAATTTGGCCCAACAGGTTTAATTAGCATTTGTACAAGAAAAATTAAAGGACTGAAACTGTCTTTTCCTTTTCAAGAGCATTCTCTATTATGCTTTCTGTCCATGCCAAACTTATGGTCTACTTTTTATTCTTCTTTTAGAGCTATTCTTTCCAAAACGCACACATTTCGATTTAGCTGTACAAAATGCTTACGTTCAGCCCTTGGTCTGTAAATGCCAACAGCAATATCACCAGATGCATGACCCCAGAGCTTGGTCATACGTTCTTGTAAATATTTACACTACAAAGAATTATGCTACAGGATTTGGAAAGATGAGATATTCTGATAATGCAGTGGTAGTTACAGAACCAGATGTTTATGACCAAATTAAAAAAAGGTTATACAGCCCATGGGAATGACTCAAGAGGAGCTCAAGGTACTCCCAGAGCACAAAAAGCTGCAGGTTTCCTCTTCCCAGCTGACATTTGGCAACAAAGCACATGCACTCCCAGTCATTTGCATTGCAAAGTGAACAACAGGCATATAAATCACCTAAAATCTCAGACTGTTCACCTGACAATGCTACAAAGAGCAGAAGATTAACAGCACTTAGCAATGACTAAGCAAGAAGTGACATGAGGTTTACTGCATGTTTTACAGTTGATATTTCATTTTTGTTTTCATCTCTGCTTTGCATCTGCATTACCCTTTGTTAATTGCTTCAGGAAATGGTTAGAGTTTACAGGCGCCCTGGAAATTGGGACATTTAAGAGAATGTACTGAAGCACATTGATTTGAATGATACCGAATCTACTCTTTCCTGATGGTGCATAGCAAGTGACCTTACCTGATTGCACAAGTCTACTGCTCTTCCTTTAATAGTTTACAACTCATGGTTCCAGTGCTCATCCGTATTAAATATATTATAAATCTTTAACTTGAGAAGCAGCCAGCCAATATGCAGGACTCTGCACTGTACTGAAACTCCCCTGTTGTTTGAAGTTGTGGTTAGCTCCTGGGGATGGGTTTCGCTCTGGGCAGGCAAGGGTTCTCTGTTGGAATATGATGTTAGAAAAGCAGTAAAAGGTAGACTGCTTACTTAAAAAAAAACCCCACACCCAATAACATCTTTATGCAAGTCATCAGGAATATATGAACACATGCACCCATGAGTGGTCTTTATTGAACACAAATTATCCCCCTAAATATAGGGCAGGTACAGGACACTCTCAGCACCTAGCTCTGTCTTTTAGCGTTAAGTCAGTGATATTATATCACGATCAGCTGCTTCAGAGAATATATAAAAAATTTTAATTAAAGGTTGCATTACTTTTTTTCTTTGTTCCTTAGCAGATGGTCTCAAAGCCCTATGCAACCTAGTGCTTGACAGAATGCCCATGCATTCTTTGCAATAAGACGTAGAACAGAAGACCTATACTCAGAATTGTCCTTTAGCACTGCAGTTTTGTCTGATAAATATATATTTAATGATTCGGTGGGGTTTCATCATGATACCCATCATTATTGTTCCATTATAATTAAAAAGCATTTTCAGAAGATCCAATAAACTAAGCAGCAAAAGTTCTCTTATTTGATGCAACCACTGCCCACAGCACAAGAGCGATTTTTGTCCTTGCCACTTCAATCACTGGAAATTGATATGTAAAGATTGAGATTACAGCTTCTCATTTTGTTTTTGAAGCAGCAAGGTGTCAGCCATCATTAACTATGTGCAATGTACCAGAATACAAATGAGAAAGGAAATGTCAAGAAAACCTTATCTATAGCAGTGCTATTAGATAGTGCAGTAGTACAACATCCACATGAACAAGAATAACTGGAATAACAAGTGTCTACCACTTCTTTTCAACAAAGGAATGTCCATATAGTTTAAACTTCAAAAAAAAAAGAGAAAATCTTTTTCTACTGAAGTTGTAATGGCAACTTGTAGCCAATTTGTGGTTAATACAGATAAATATAGATTTATCTACTTCAGTTCTCCATAGATGAAAATTGATGAGGGAATAGTCATTATTAAAGCAGGTGTTATGCTGAAGAAAAATGGATTAGGGTTGTAATTTTCAAACAAGGGCTTTATGTTTACTTCACAAAACTTGTGCCTGGAAATGCCAATGAAGCTGCAATGCTTTGCACACAGGTTTGCCAAGTTTAACTTGGGATGGGCAGGATGAGGAAAATTAAGCCACACACTGTTTTTTCTCTTCTTGAGAAAGAGTTGTAAGAACTTCAGCATGTCCTGCCAGAAATACAGCTATTGACTACGCAGCCAAAACCACCCCATGCTCTTTGGCAGGAGAAGGAGTGGGTGCCTCAGTTCCTGCCAGGGGAGGCAGGGCAGCCCCAAATCCCAGCCTGATGGATGGAGAAGGGATGCACCGAGTCCTCTCCCACCTTCCCTCCTCCCTTGTTTCCACTACACTTTCTGTTATTAAAGGCTCATTTTGCTAGATCAGCCTGCAGTTTCCATAACTTGCTCTCCCCACTCTGCAGTCTGTCTGGGGTGGATAAGGGTGGGACCAGGTAGGAACATCTTTCCTGGGCTGTAATGCCGGCTGAGCAAAGCTGCACCTGAGCCTTCCATGTGCTCAGCTGAATTAATGAGCCCAGCCTCACCGGGTGGAGAATGTTTATTGCTAAAACAATCTGGGTCCCTGAGAAGCCAGCGTTTCCTGCAGACACAGGAGTCTGCTACAAGAATTTCAGCTTTCTAATATCAACTGTTTTCATAAGTAAGTTTCATAAGTAAATTTATCTGTCAAAAATACAAGGGGTTCGCTCGTCTGGTGGACGGTTTGAGAGCTTGCAGGTGTGTTGGGTTTGTCTTTGGCACGGTTTCAGTAGCGGGGGATAGGGCTGCTGGCATGGCCTCTGTCGGAAGCTTCCCTAAAAGCTCCCCCAGCTCCAGTTTGGCCCTGCCTCTGGCCAAGGATGAGCCAGTCATCGTCTCTGTGAATAAACCTATTTAAGAGGGGAAACCCATTTGGCAATAGCCTTGGTTTTGGAGAGGTGTAGGACAAAGGGAGAGACACTGTGCAGTCACTCCGCTTAGTGAGGAAGGGGTCAGGGAGGTGTTCCACAGCAGCCAATTCCCTTCAGCCCATGGCAAGAGGGCAGGCTGAGCCCTTGCAGTCCTCAGAGATCACCGGTGGAGAGAAGGTCTGTTTGAAGACCATGGAGAGGCCCAAGCTGGAGCAGGAGACCATTCCCAAAGAAGGTCGTGGCTCTGAGGGAGATCTGTGCTGGGGCAGTTTGTCGCTGGGAGAACTGCTGCCTGTGGAAGACCCCCACGCTAGCTGGAGGAGTTCATGGAGGACTGTCTCCTGTGGGAGGGATGCCGCGTTGCCACAAGGGAGAGCTGTGAGGAGTGTTTCCCTTGAAGAGGAAAGAGTGGCAGAAGCAGCTTGGAGCAAACTGGGACTGACCATGAACCCCATCCTCTGCCCCACCCTGTGCTGCCTGGTGGGGGAGGAGGTAGCAAAGCTGGGCCCAGGAAGAAAGGAAGGGTGGGGGGAAAGATGTATTTAATATCCTGTTGCTTTTCTCACTGAGCTGCTCTGATTAGATTGAAGATTTGGAAGCAGTCTTGTTGTTTAAATTAAATTGATTTTGTTTTTCCAAGTCCATCTTTTGCCCGTGACTATAATTGGTAAGTGAGCCCTCCCTGTCCTTTGTCTTGACCCGTAAACCTTTTGTTGTGTTCTCTCCTTTCGTAGTGAGAGAGTGGTTGCATGGTGCTTGGTTTAAGTCACGACAACAGGTAAGCCTGGAAAGGTTTACAAATTCCCATTTTTCAATTCCAATACCTGCAATTGGATATGATTTTGTATGGGAGCTTAAACAACAGGTTTTGTATCTTTTTTAGGGGACCCTTAAACATGCCTGAACATGTGGTCTCCTCACTAACAAAATTAATGTTGGCTGGGATTTGTGTACCTGATTTCTGTTGCTGTAGAACAAACCAGTTAACTTGTTGGAGGAATTAGACTCTAACAAAACTGCCTACTAAGTCTGTGCTGTTCAAAAACCAATATAAACCACAACACCAGAGGCTTATGCAGATTTAATTTCCCTGCAGTGATGGCTGCACACCACCAAACTTTGCATGAAGACCAAAGGTCTACTTTATGGCAATAGAGCTGCTTTACCGTTTCATTCTCTGGAGAAGTGAAACTAGAGCAATGGAGGCTATTCTTCTCCCCTGAGAAAAAAAGGCACTGAATTGACATGGATGATATTGAACCTTACCAATAAAAGGAAGGGTATTTGGTGTATACAAAGAAACACTCACTGTCTGCCTTCACACCTCTTAGCCAGCAACTATGGACCTGTGACGAAGGCTGGACTCAAGGGGAAACATGCTACCCCCTGTTTTTCCTCTTGTTGATGGATGCTATTCACAACGCAGTTAAAAAACATTTAAAACTGACCGTAACTTCTACAATGAAACATTATTGGATGCTGCAGAGAAAATGGTCATACACAAAGTAGTATCTTCCACATGTCTGGAAGTTTTATTCATCTTCTAGGTGGGGTCTCAGTGGTATGTCTTTAACAAAATCTTATTTCAAGAACAACTCAATTTTGCAAACCAATTCTGCACAAACAGCATCAAAGACTTTGTCATGATTTACACAAGAATTGTTTGTTTAACAAATAAGGAGATGGGTATTTCTGAACCCTGCTAACCCAGAGTTCCTTCTCTGTTACTCCTCAGTCATACACAAACTCCACCACTGAAGTTTTCACAGGCTTAGCTATCACTAAAGGCTTTCTCAGTGCCTTTAGTGTCCTCCCACAGATATAAGTGGGGGCTCAACTTAGCACTGCAAACCAAAACTTATTTCATGGTTCTCTTACGTTGGGAAAGTCAGAAGAAATGCTATTTCAGTTCTTTCCATGTGCATCTGCAGGGCCAAGAGCAAGAAGAAAATAAGCATAAAAAATTCAGGAAATTCGTCTGCAATGAGCAAAACTAAACCCAAATCTGTATACACACAGGAAATGAAATTGCTCTATAAGAATGTGCTACTTTTATATATAAGCTCTCCAGAGATAAAGTGCCCTTTAAGACATGAGTTCTGGACATCATGGGTAAGCAATGAGAGAATGAAATTCCAATGACTCACCTTAGACACTAAGAGAAAAACTCAGAAAATAAACACACTGCTTCTATGCTTCCCAAGTAGTCCTGCCCATACACAAGGGGCAGAGAGAGTTTCTGATAAAGGGGATCCCCTTCAAGGTCATGTCACTGTAATAGGGGTGTTTTGTATTTTTCTTTTCCATTATCCTGAGGCTATTCCACCTCTAGTCACTGCAGAAAAGGGCATGTTGCTACTTACAAATGAAGAGTAACCTAATACAGTTTTATCACCAAGCTCTGGTAAACTGGGAAACAGATAAACAATGACTCAAGAGAAGAGCTCTTATCTACTTATTGTAGACAAGTGAGCATATAAACAAGAGGCCAAGGGTATTCTCTGGAGGGAAGCAACCAAATCTGAACTTTGATCCAATACGATGGTCACAAGAGATTTTCACGGGGAGTGCAGCATGCTGGAAGACAAACTAAAAAGAGAATATTACATGGGAGAAAAGCATACAGGAAAAAATATTTGCCTGTTTGATAGAAATGCATTAATGGAGAAAAAAAGAAGTTCAATTCCTCAAAGTTTAAAGACCAGACACCATAAAAAACTACCAGACTAAATGTTAAACTGTGAAAAGCTTATCAGACAAGAAAGTTGTGTGTTTAAGTAGGTTAGAAGTTACTATATGTTTTTAACCTTCATCTTATCTCACTTATTAATACACAGCTTTATAAGCACACTCACCTGAGAGAAGTACTGTGTTTGCCACTTACAATGACTCCAAGGACCAGCTGCAGATCACTTCCCACAGTCCCCAGGGGGTCCTCATCGGCTGGAGAGCCTCTGATGCCCAGACCACTTGGCACAGCACCTCTGGTGACACTGGGAGGTGAAGGGCATCCCTTGCCTCCATTGCTCCTGTCCCTCCACTTGCGCAGCACAGACATTCATGGAATTGTACTAGGAAATGGATTACAGAAATGGTCCAGAATGAAATAACCCTCCCAGATGAGCTTCCTGACAGGCTACCAGCTTTACTTCCAATTGTCTGTTTAGAACTCTCTTTGTTTAATTTTTTTTTTTTTCCACAACTAGAACTACAATGACTGCTTAGGCATGTTACAGTTTGAAAACTAACTTTGCAGATTTTATGCTTTTTATGTAGCTTTGCACATTTCACATGTTTTTTCTGGACCTGCCGGGAATTCTGCTATGGCCATTTTGAACTGAGCCCACAGCAGGCAGGACCATAAAGCAGCCTGAAGGAAACAGCTATGAAGAAAAAGCTAGAGAATTATGTGAAGTGCTGATCACTTCAAGAATGAAAAAATAACAGAATGTGCAAATTAGAGACATTCCTGGAAGCAATACTGAAAGCTTAATTCACTTGAAGACTTAGAATAAGAACAAGCAGAACTGTTCTCATTTTTAAATACAGAAGATACAACTGCATTGCCTTATCTTCCAGTTAGTAACGCTTGCTGAATAATTATATTTCATCATATCTCATTCTTTTGATATCCTTTTTCTTGAGAAATCAGGAGCATGCATGATTGTAGGCAACTGATCACATCTGCTTCAGTGTATTCCATAAAGAAGCACAACTTATTATCACCATTTATTATTCTTCAGATTAGTTGCTGGACAGTAAGAGCACAGCTCCTCAATTTTTATCCTCAGTGGCAGAGGATGAAGAATAGAGGAGTCACGAGTGTTAGAGCATCATCGCTGAGTGACTCAACCCCTGTCCCCACCCCCACCTGCATTGCCCAAGAGAAACTCCAGTGCCGCCCTGCAAAGTATGCAATCCAACACCCGAGTTCTTGTAAAATATTTTTGGCATTTTACCTGTAAATGCACAAAGTTTTTGAGCAGTAGGGAGCACAGAAAGGGGCAAGGAAGAGATCTCTGTCTGGCATGAGATGGAGATGACCCAAGGGCTACCATGCAAGGCCCAGTCGGAAGAGTACACCGCCAGCATTGACAGAAATAATTGACAACTCTTGTTTGCTTCTTCGCTTCCCTCATAAATAACAGGCACATCATTGCTGGGACACTCTGAGCCTTCTTGAAAACTGCTGGCACTTCATAGCTAAAGACAGGAATTACATGATGAAATGGGTCGTTAAATAAAGCAGCTGCTTTTATTGTAGCACATTAACTTCTGCGTTATTCTGGAAAAAATGCTTACGCTTGGGTTGAGTGCATGCTTCATTCCTCCAAAGCCAGCCACTGAGCTTAAACCATTTGTCAAGCATTAAGGGAGTCAGATCCACACTATCAGAGGTCACTGACTGCTCATACATTCATTTGCTACAATTTTTTTTTTTTTTTTAAGCATCCAAGACACTTCTTTACAGTAGCCCACACATGGTACCTGGCTCCATTTCTTGTAATGTCATATAGCATTTCTGACATCTGTCAACATCTGTAGCTGCTCCCAGGGAGCTGACCCTCAGGAAATAATAGTCCTACTGAGTGAGCAGCTTCTTAGGTTTAAGGTAAACATACTGCGCTTGTATCTGTCAGCCCAGCTGATTTTCCCAACACTCATAGAAACATTTAGTGGGATTCACAGAGCAGGTGGTGAACGTGGGAGCCTGGGAAAGGACACTGGGGCTTTCAGTTTACAGAAAAGACACAGAACACATCTTAAGGAAGGACATCAGGGAACAAAAGAGAAAGTGTAAAGGGAGGTAAAGGGGGAAGGAAGTGAGGAACACCCTGAAAGTCCACCTCGCAGCAAATCAGCTCCTTTCACCTTGTAATCAGATGGATGCTTGAAGCTTACCTTTTCCGCCTCGCAGAAATTCTGTGCTGGTGCTCAGATGAATAGTCTCCCATCTAACATGCACTTTTAGTTTATGGAAACACAACTTTTAACATTTCAGCTGTTTGTATCAAAAGCCGTTTTGATGCCAGATGATAGCTGCTCAGCATTGTTTCATTGGAAGGTGTTCTTTCCACAACTGCAATGTGTTTTTCCCACCACAGGAAAAAATAATGCAACAAGGGTAGAAAGAGAGAGAGCAACTCTACAGAAGGGCTGTGCAGTGGGATTCTTCAGACTAACCTTATTAAAAGGATTTTGTACTGGCTTGTGTTCCCTCTTGTTTATTAGGGTTTTTGAGTGTGCCTCTAGATACCGGCATTGCAATGGGACAGGCATCCTTTGCACTTCTTGTCTACAGGAACAAGTCCCAGATGTGCCACAATCCAAGAAGGAGGCTTCTAAAGATAAAGGCACAGCAGCTTCATCCACCACAGCACTGCCCTACAGCATAGGGTGCCCTCATCAGGTGTTGTCAGGGCCCTCTAGACACGTCCTCCTCCCTTGGCAAGGACATTCCAGACACAAGCTGGAAAAGCCACTGCCAGGTCAGAACATAACACCCCACAGCATTCTCCTCTCACTGGGGAGGTCTAGGTAGTGAGGAAAAGCTTCCCTTGCGAAGGGGAAGAAGACGAAGAGAGAAGGGATCTGCAGAAACCAGCAGTCCAGCTTCTTTTAGACATCAGTAAGCCAGGAATAGATTTCCTTGCCTATTACAGTAATTTGGCTTTTTACTTTGTCAGACAGACCCATTTCCTCGCCACAGCATCACCTCTCATAGCTGCTCAGGCAGTGGACAGGACAGGATGCCTTGTGCCATCCATGCTGTGAATATGTCTCAGTATTTTCCACCAACTGCTATATCTTCTCTTGCACTTAAGTCAGCATAAAACGCACTGTTTAAGGTTGTCCAGCCTATAAAAAGCATGGAGCTGCCTTGTTGCCTCTTGGTGACGCAAGCAATCCAGTCCTATAGGATAGAGGACTAACAAGGGACAGGACAGGAGGACAGCAAGGGGCTGGTGATGAGATGGAGGGCCAGCACAGCAGCAGCCTTGGAGAGCTTTCTCTGCTCCGAGTAAAGGGATGGAGGACAAGGGAGTCACAGGGAGAGGAAGGACTGGCCAGGGCTGCCCCTTTTACACCCAGCCTGGGAGCTGCTGTAGCAGATCTCCAGGGCTCTGCCAGGGACAGAACTTGGCAGCAGGGTCATGGTCATATCCCTGAATTCCCAGACACCTGCCTCCTCTGTCTATGTATGAAACTACAGCTCTTGACCTTTTTTGGCCCCTTTTTTTGACTCCAGTGAGTTAAATAAATCACAAAATGTGGGGTAGGGACGGGAGGGGGAGGAGGAGCTGCAGTGCTCCACTGCACAACAGGCATTGGTTTCCACAAGCATGCTCCCCCTGTGTCACTCCTCAGGTGAGACAACAGTAAATAAAAGCTGTGAGTTGATACTTTTAAAATCTCTCTAACATAGGGGCAGGGTTGCTGTGCTCATACCCTTCCACAGCAAAGGAAATTGTACCTTAACTCTCTAAGTTAAACACCTTCTTCTCCCCAATATCAGAAACTTCAGTGATTAAGCAGAATCTGAAGCTTACTCCAAGGAGGTTTACAAACTGCTGCTTTGTTGACTATTGAAATGTAAATTAAAATCTCTTAGGGTTGCAATCTAGGAATTTAATTTCAGGCTGTGCGGAGCTGTGGAGCAATGCCAGGAAACAATCTCCCTTCCCCAGTAGAAAAGCCAGATTAAAATATGGAAGCTGGTTTTCAGTCTTTTGTGCTGTAATTCACCCCACACTGCCTGTGTCAAACAAATGGCTGGGAATCAGGTGGTCATCAGTGAGCCTCAGAAACATCAATGAACTTTACATGCAGACTTCATACGTTGTGCTGGGTACCAAAAACATATCTCCACATGAATTCTCCAAGATGGAGCTGAAAAGAACATGTGCTTTACACCTGAGAAGCACCAATCATCCTAGTATCTGCACTGGAGCAAAATGGGTGAAGCTTTCTCCAGAAAGACTTCGTGGGAAAGAATAAAATGTATTTCAACAGATCCAGGGTCTGTGGGCTGTGCGATGGGCATTCAGGGGCTCAGGTAAGTGTTCCTCCACTAAACACTAAGATATAAGTAACACTAAAATAGAACCAAGTTATTTCCCATTGTAAATCAGAAAAGAAAAGAAAAAAATCAGTCTTTTCCCCTCATCACAATAGAAGTGGAGCAAGAGAAGCCTGGAAGGAGCAACTGCTCTTCAGTAGCCACTAGAGTTAAATATAGAATAATTTCAAAGACCAAACATTCATCCCCTCTCTTGCCTAACCCATTCTGTTGCCAGTGTGCAGGATCATTTCTACAGAGTCAGAGCAAGCACGATGATCTTGTCAGTCTATGGCAGCCCTGCACATCAGGATGTCCAGGCCTCTTTTCCCAAAATCACAGCCAAGGAAATATTCCCAAAACATGGGAATGGAGCTCCCAGCATGCCCAGCCCCAGCATCCCACTAGCCTAGACACACAGGAGACACCATCATTCGCTGTTAGCACAGTCTGTGTCAAAATTAATACCTAAGGCTACAAATTAGCCTACATGCTAATCCACTCTAGGAAAAAAAAAAAACCAAGGAGGTCAGCACCTAGGTTTCTTATTCATGTGGGGGGACCCCACCATCATCATCATCATCATCATGGCTTGGCTTCGCGGACGAAGATTTGGGAAGGGCTTTGCCCACGCTTATTCCAAGCGCGCTGATGGCTGAAAAGGCCAATGCGGGATAGGCAAGACCGGTTGCAAAGAGCACACCGGAGGGTCTCCTTGGGTGGTATTGCCGTTTTGTCCCTTGCCTGTCACTACAGGGCTTTGCAAACGTGAGTACACCCTTCAAGCCTGCGTGGTGGATTTTTTAGGTGAGGCGCAGCGTGCGCAAGACTGGCCCCACCCTTTACACCTGAGGTTCATCTGCCAGGGCCTAGCGAGCTTGGACGGTGACAGCGAAGTCCTCAGGTCGTAGGTTTGGTTAGAGTATCCTTCTCTTAGATGGATGGCCTTACAGGGCTAAACGAGCTCCATCTGCCTGGGTTTGGAGTTAGAGTTGTCCTTCTCCTAGGATGGTTGCCCGAAGGCTAGTGAGCCCATCCTGCCCGTGGACACACTTTGTCTGACCCTTCAGTTGAGACCTGTCTGGCTTGGGAGACCCTACCGGAGGCATATGCCACCACCAGCATAGCTCTCAACTTCACGCAAGCTCTTTCCCCACGGCAAGGGGGTGCCCGTGAAAGAGACCCCACCATCACAAGCGTAACAGAGATACCAGGGCTATTTTATCGCTCTCCATGCAAGTCGGGTTTGCCAGTCACAATCACAAGAAGACTGCACTATGAAAATGCCTTGCACAATGCCTGTGAAAATTCCCTCCAGATCAGAGCAGGGAATGCCATAAAAAGGCCATAGTCAAAGGAAGAAAGCAAACCTGTATATCCTGACGGCTTTTAAAGAAATGTAACCCACCTACCTTAGTAAAACCAGAAAAAGGGACCATATTACCTCCCAAACAGAAAAAGCTGTGCAACTGAATGTTCATTTAACACTGTTGACTGTACCAGAGCAATAACCCTTCCTCAGAGACTGGGACCAGAGAGACAGAATTGCTCAAAAGCCTCAGTCTTGTCACTTCTCAAATCTGCTCCATGCCTCCATGACCACAAACCTGCTTCGATTCCCACCTCTCTTCATCACAAATCTTTCCTCATTGCTTTTTGGGTCCTCAAGGCCAGCACTCTGGGAGAAAGCTCCAAAATCAGCAGTGCAATCTATTGCTTTGCTTTGCATGGTGCAAAAGACTTCCCCATGCAAGCTGAGATTCATTTCTTAGCTGCAAAAATAATTCGGCAGTCCTTCCACACCGATGGGTGTGTTGTTACTGAGGACAGCGGGCTGAGCCTGTGCCCTGCAGCTTGATGAACAACTGGCTTCTCCTGGGACAGCTGGGAGATATTTTGGAAAGTTTTGAAAGCAAGATCATTAGAGGTACATTTCACCACTGCCATGTTCATCAGCAAAACTAAGCCTGAAATCACAATGGGTTTGTCAATTATGGGAGTAAATTCAATATGTTGGAAGTACAGAGAGCAACAAATACTCTGATTTATTGTAACAGGCATCAGTCTCCATTTATAAAAACTTGAATTTGTGCTGTACAGTGGTTCGACAAAAAGCCTTGCTAAGTCATTCGCTATCCAAGAGTTACATTGAGTTATCACATGAGCAGCCATTACTCAAGGTGACAATCTCAGCACAACAAGCCCCTGTTGAGAGCACTTGAGTTTGTGTCAACATGATACAGATGAACCTAACGTATACCTGCCTGGAGGAGTCCAGTGCCTGCATGTAGCCACAAGCCTGACTGTACACAGTGGGACAAATCAACCGAGCAGTGCATCTCCCCAACATTACTCTCTGCACAATAAGACTGATATTTTTCTGCTTTTCTTTAGATAAGCCTGAGGTTTTGTTGATGTCTTTTTGAGGGGCGGGAAGTGAAAATAATGCCTAATTAACAGCCACCAGTCACACCTGGCAACATGTTTACTGTTGGAGGAGCAGTAACCTTTCAAAAGTGATGGGAGAAAGCTTGGCTTCTCAATCAAACCTGCTCTGCCTGGCACACTGGGGCACAAAGACACCCAAAAGCCTCACTATGCAGCCCACTTTGGGGAAGAAAGGAGCTGTGCCCAATTCTGGTGCAGGTTAGACCAATCTTGGAGGCGATTCTAACCCAAAATCTGTAATATTCTTTAGCTAATTCCGTAGACTTACCACTTACCTATTTTATCAAGCATCTTGAAAGGCAAGTATTCTACAGTTGTTGGCTGAGAAAGATCAGGATTTCCTCCATGTCTCTCTCTCTTGATTAGGAGACGTTTCCTTACTGCAAGCAGACATCACTAATTCTGAGCTGATCCCAAATTATTTTTGTTAAAAGTTTTAGCCGAGTCTCATGATGCAAAGATTCATTCCCTAACCAAGAAGAGTAGAGAACAAATAAAATGCACACCGGTTGTTTTTCTACTGACAAAGTGACTTCATTGTCATTTTGTAGTACACAATTCTCTAAATTACATACAGAAATTTCCTTCTTCTTCTAAAAAAAAAAGTAATGAAAGTCAATGTCTGAAAGCAGAATATTAATCTTCTGACTTTTTTTTACTAAAGTTTTAGGCTTTTATAGCTTCACTGGATATTAGAAGTGCGGGGAGGAACGCAGTAAGTAGCTAGTAAGATTGAGTTCTGGAACTGTTATTTAATATCTGAGATTTTTTCAGCACTTAATACAACGTAGTCATTAGGGAACAGTCACATTTTATGTTCATTGAACTGATTAAGGAGAAAAAGTCACTTCCTATTGCCGTGCATTCAAGGGCGGGTTAGCCAAATTACCACAGTCTGAGTCATCGGGCCCATAACAACCCTCCATCTGTCTCTGCACAGCTCTTCAAGCGGGGAGATGCATGGCATGGCCCGGCACTGCTGCACCCCCAGCCTCCGCGGTGCCACCACCCCCAGAGCAGGGTCCGGCCAGGGCCAGCCCCAGCCACTGCAGCTGCCCCAACCCCACAGTGAATGCTGCTCCTGCAGACCCAGGAGGCAGCAAGGGGCTGAGAAAGTGCTCCTCGCCACAGGTAACAATGAAACGTTGCCACAGACAACCTGGAGGAAAATTACGCCTATCTGGAGTAACTTATTTGGAGCTTTATTTTAAAAGGAATGCGAGGCAGATGGGGACAGAATAACTCCACAGTGAGAAGCAAAGTGAGGTAACAAATAAGAAGGCAATACTGAACACTGTTCTTCAGGGAGCACGTTAATATTCTTATCTAACAATATGTCCCTTTAGTGATAATACACTGGAAACAATTCAAAATAATATTAATATAAATAAGGAGTAGCTGTTACCAGAGCTCAGTTTAAATGACAGAGCTCTCTACTAATGTGAATTCATTAGTATCCTCTTCCCTGGATGTGTATATCTAATTTGCAAGTAAATTGTTTGGGGGGTTTATGCTGTACACGATCCCAACCTGATGCTGTAGTACTTTTACCCCCAGAGAACCAGGGGTAGGAGGGGTGAGGAGGAGGCTCTCTTCTGAACCATTGCCAAACACCACGGTACAGCAACTTCAGTACTTGATCAGGCAAAACCTCCTTTAAAAGGCAATGGTTATTTGCAGAGAGAGTAAAGAGCAAGAGATCAGAACACAGCCACGAGAAATTACATCATGTCTCTGATCAAAGATGGAGAACACCACTTCCAGAAACCACAGCAAAATTCATCGAGTCATCCTCCATCCATCACAACGTCTGCAGCCTCCTTCTCAAGGCAAGCAAGATGATGATAAATACGGTGTGAGCGTATCAAAGTGTGTCTTTTTCCTAAGCCACAAATAAAGCTGCCTGCAGGATCTGCCTCCCCAAAGAGAAATCCAGGGAAAACAAAGGGAGCTGGTTAATTGAGTGATACCCACATCCCTCAACAGACATGATGCTACAGAATGGAGCATGCAGTCCCAATCTGGCACTGTTTACAAATACGATGCAACTGGCCTTGTTTCAATATTGTCGTAACAGGTGAGCACACGTATAGCCTGAGGAGGAAATAGCATTTTTATTGACTGACAGATTGCAGTGCTCTGTTACATTGAACATCCTTTTAAAAATGGATTCAGCCCTGCCTAACATACAGCACTGTGCAAAGGTTAGCGGTACAGTGGTCATTTTACCAAGGTTAAGGCTACCCTGTAAAGCTTTGCTGGAAAGGCTATGTTGGTTATGAATGTTAAATAAATAAATAAAAAAAAAATGCCAGCTTAGCTCTGATAGGGTAATCCCTAGAGTAGGTACCAATATGCTTTTATCCACTTGGTTGAGCTGTTTGAGGAAGCAGCATAACAAAAGTAGCATCTATATCTGCATCTTTACTACGGGACTCAACAGACATACAATGCCAGCACAGCTGCTGCAGCAGCGCTGCTTCCTCGATAAACCACCCCTGATGCAAGCTATATGCACGTGTGTACGTACATATAGATAATGTGTGTCTGCATGTACATATCCTGACTCCCAAGTCTGGTCCCAGCCACGGCCATGGCCTTTCACCACTTCTGGGGCATATCCAGTTCCCAGCAGCTCCTGGCAGTGGTAACAGTCACCCCACTGCCTGGTGCCACCTCCTTTCGCTCTACACTTCTGGCCTGCCTAAAACCAGGTCGATAAAGTACTAAATGGATAGAAGTTACTATGCATGTATAAATTTGACACTTCGGCACTGGAAATTTTGCAGGGATCTGAATTACATCTCTGCTAATTATACATCTAGTTTTCCTCACTCTGACAACTTCATGCCTGGCATTTGTTTTCCTCTGATTTCTGCACTGAGCTTCCAACTCTACAGCAACCAGTGTTCGAGTACTCATTGATCATTACTCATCAAACACCACAGAGAGTAAATGTACTGTGTTGTCAGAAACAAGGGCTGAAGGTCCAATAAAAGATTATATCACTTAAAGACCTTCAAGGGATATTGTGGAACAGTCAAATAAGTCTGGATGGGATCAATTCCTTGTCTTGCAAAAAATTTTCAAACATTTCAGGTTTGGGTTTTTTTTTTTTCCCTTGCATCCTGATGAAAAGGAATTTAGGAAAATACCTGGAGATCAAATATTTCTCAGAACTGACTACTATACCAATAAGAACATGTATCCCAAATAAGAAAGATGGGAATTAAATCCTCCCTCTGCCTTTTTCAGATCAGAAACTTCCCTTCAAAACCCATTCCTTCTGACAAACGTGTTTCATAAGTAAATAAAAAAAAAAAAAAAAAATTTGGCAGCCTCTTTAACTTACCTCTGACATAAAAATACTGCTCTGGACTATCAGACAAGGAGCAAAATGATAGTAACTTATATTCAGGTTAGAAACATGTATATTTAAAATAATCTTTCATTTAAAGCTGAGCCAGCCCTGAGTGCAGGCAGAGCTGACCATTTCATCACCTGCCTCTGCTCATGCCTCTGTGAAGAGGGATGCCCTAAAACCTGCCCGTGTCTGTCCTCCAAACAGGAGCACAAGAATGAAGTTCCTACAAATCTCGACCTTCCCACCCATGCCACTTGCGCCTCCCCTGGAGTGAGGATCTGGCCACCTCTCCCCAGAACAGCAATGCTCAGGTCACCTTCTGGTGCTGAGCAGCTTTGAGCCTGCTCTGGGTTTACACTGGCTCAGTCATCCGAATAGGCCAGGCAGAGCTCGAGTCTCCCAGGGAGCTTTGCTGAAACAGTAATTAATGAGAAACTGGAGACATTTCTCCTACCTGTTATGTGAGCAGCATGTACGCAGGCCCTGCATATGCCGAAGATCAATGAGGAAAACCTCTGCAGAGTATTCACACGTACATCACTCCACCTTTTTAGACACCACAAGCTACTGCTGCTAGCAAAAGCTTCACCACCTTCCCCAGGTCATAAATTAAAATTTTCAGTATCCCTTAATTCTACCTTATATTTGGACCGACCCAGGACAGCGTTGCTTTCATTGACTACATGTTATACAGAGCCATAAGGCTCCTTGGATGGAGCACAGCTGGGAATGCGTTTTGGGGAAGCAGCTACATTACCCACTAATTATGACACTGCTCACGAACCCGGGCAGAGGTGACTAACAAAACCGTATTTACTACACGTGGACGGCTCACGTGTTCAGTTACAGCCAGTCATTTCCCAAGTACTCCTGAGCTTGAGGCTTTGACAGCAAACGGATGGGTGGAGAGTGGGATTGGAAAGTAACCCAACGTCTGGGAAGTGGCTCTCTGTTAAGCAGAATGCACCAATTTTTCTTACAGGAGAAAAAATGCTTTCTTGGCTTCTCCTTCGACACGGCTAGGTCTGGTAGGAGGAAACAACAGAAGGAGGACCCTGTCCCAGGTGTTGCGCTCTGCTGTGCAGCTCACACTCCATCTGTGGTCATTGTTGCTGGTGGTTTCAGAAGCCTGCTCACTCTTGCAGAAATAGGCTGCTCCCATAAAAAATCCCTCCAATGTGTAGAACAGATGGAAAGCATGAAATAGTGCATGGAAAAGAGGATTATCCAAAAGTGGCTTTTCAGTTATTAATTTCTTCCAAAGTCTGAAGAAAAGTTAACCTGTAATATTTCTGCAGTCACTTCAGCCAGCTCATGTTCTTAAAATTCATGGAAATAATAAATTTTCAAAACAGCGCTTAAAGGCCACACTGGATTCCAGACTTTTCTTAATCATGAGACAGAATAATTGGCAGATCACAACAGATAAGGCTGGAAGGAGCCAAAACCCACTGAAGTTGGAAAATATGTCCAAAATCTCCAGTAGGATTTGGTCCAGGGTTCGCTTTGTACTCTAACAATCCTGGCAACGACATAGTACGATTTCTCTTTTTTTCATAGCAAGAGTCACATGGATTGATAAATGTTGCCTCATTTGAAAGCCAGATGCTTAGTCCCTGGATCTAATAACACTCTGCAGACTGCAAACTGATTAATAGACAGGCGTTTTTGGGATACCTAGTGATGAATATCAACAACAAAGTGAAATGTCAGCGAGTGAGTGAAATACATTGCAAGGCTTACGTGGATTATGGGAAGTTGTATTATCAAACAAGAGAATGAAGACAAGGGATAACCAAGTGTAGAATCAGAGCATCCAGCAGGATAGTGATAATTAAGTCCAGGGAGATAATTTTATAAACATAGATTTAACAGCTTCACTCAGATTCTCATCTTTTCTTGTATAACCAGTAGGTTTATTCAGAGATCGCGTTAGTAATCAACTCCAGTAGAAGTGGCAGCATGAGTAGAAAAGAGATGGCACAGAGGAATAGTTAGGTTGAAGAAAAGCAAAATTACAACTTCTCTGTTGCCTGCTCATGACTTAATGACCTCAAATGTGATCCATAGGCGGCTGCAAAAGGAAGCCGTCTTTTGAAATTCAAGCGGGAGTTTCATATCTGTTATACTAATTTCCAGACACCAATGTGACCAATTTTATATGTATACAACAATTTCATCTGTCATTTTGGGCTCAAGTTGCAATCCTTTTCAGTAAAAAAAATCAGCAAGTAAGTAATAATGTCCCTTAGGCTAGAATTTTGACACTGGTGTCATCCAGAAAACAAGCCCTGGAAATCGCCTAGCCGCAATGCCATGAAAATAAACACAGTCACCTGTTCTTATGTACCTGTTATTGGGTGCATCACATGCGCCGTCTTCCACTTATAGTGAGGCTGGCCAGAAAAGAAAAACTCTGCTTGACAAAATGGTTCATCTCTCACCACTGAGTTTTGCCTGTTGTAAGCATGAGCTGGGACAACTGTGCCCGGCTTCAGGAAGGGACAGGAGGAGAAGATGGTGGTAAGGTAATTGCTACGGATATCCAGTGTTAAATCACCATTCCTTGAGATGCCTGATTTCCCAGCAGTTCCCCAGCCGTGATACTGTGTAATCAATATTCCACACTGCATGTCTAAATGAAACTACTTGCTTCCAGTTTGCAGCCTCTAGACTCCTAAGGAGTCCATGGAGTGATTTTAAGTTGTTCAAGAAAGGGGATTACAAAAGCAAGCACCTATACTGTATTTATGGTTGGGTGAGGAGGTTTTTGGTGTCAAGAAATTGCTAGAAGTTCAAATTCTCTAAATGGAGTTTTAAACAGACTAACAGGAACGGTAACAACCAGAGTCATGAGGCTTGACCTGCGGGCTCCTGAAAGCAGTGCAAGAGCCACTGTCACCAAGGGCTCCCTCAAGCCAGAACCTGAGGAGCCTTTGTAACAGACATCTCCTTGAAAGGCTTGCCCAAACCTTTTCATTTCAACTGATGAGAGTTTCCTGACGTCAGAAACTTTCCAATCACCTGTAATAAACGCAGGCATACACAGTTTGCACAACGCACTTCAAACCTTGGGTTTTGTAAGCCTGTAATCAACAATTCAACTGGAAAATTGAAAAAAGCCTCAGTGTGGTGAGAGATTACAACCAAACAGAATTATCATAAATTATTATGAGAATAAATATATATTATTTTTAAACCCTGTAGAGTCTGATTTCACATTTAAGCAATTGTTTCATTACAGCTGCACTTAGATGCCTATTATTACATGTTGGTTTCTATTGTTCAGACCATTTTATAGGAACACATAAGGCAAATGCTCAGATATAAATCCCAGGCAGTGATTATTTTTAATAGTGCAATTATTTTCTCATCATAATCACTGGGGTACAATTCCTGTTAAACTATTCAGCACTCCTTGAGGAAGTTAAGTAAAAATCAATCTGATTTACTTTAAGGTAAGGGCTTCTCAGCTCTGCTCAAATAAGTATAAATGTGCATTAACTACGGGGAGAATCAATGAAATTATATTAAATTTGCAATTCAGTCAAGTGTCTGCAAATTCAACTAATTATTTATATTTTGAGTCTTGTTGATGCTGCTGTTACTGAAAAGCTCAATGGCCCATCTCTTTAATGTAAGCAATATCTGAGGCTTTTACACCTCCACTTCATTACAGTTGAAACATTTTGTGGCCTAGATAAGTGATGCATGCAGTTTTCTAATTATTTACTAGAAATTGTGAAAAAAAGTTTGGTTTCCTGAAATGCATTTTATAAAGTAGCATTTTTTTCAGTAGGTGCTGATAGCTTAGTATACATGTTGTACGAAAAGATTCGGATGTTTGGACCTATAAAATTATGACTGACCATGTTTGATCCCCATATGACTTCTCTGAAGAGGTCTCAGTGGATGTCACAAAGCAGTGGATCCCCCTCAGACCTCACACAGCAGGTCCTGCTCTAGGAAACTGCGTAAAAAAACCAAAACCAAACCCACTTTTCTCCCTATTCCAGCAGTAAGAAATCAATTAGCCTGATGTTCGTAAACTCTGATGGGGATGAGGAAAGCCTGCCCAAAGACTGTAGGGCAATGAATTTCAACCCATAACATGACAAACACTGGTGCAAATAACTCAAAATTGATTTGAATCCACAAGGATGAGTTGACTGCAAAGACTACCCTCCCACACTTGCTAAACACCCTGTGACATTTATCAGAGGAGTGCAGGTAATGACCTCACTTCTGCTTGGTAGATTACATTCTGCCTCCATGAACTCATCTTTAAAATTTCAAAGGGATTGTACAGTATTCATTTCCTCCTTTAAAATGTCCATTATTAGCAAAAATGACATTTCAGTAGAGTGAGAAACGATTTCAATGTAATCTGCAAATCAGTTTGTAAGGATTTCAGCAAAGCAATTAGGGGAATTTCTGAACTACAAACACTGTGTAATGTGAGATTTCATCTTGACTGATAGACCTGTCAGGACCTCCATCCAACAATACAGCTGTGTTTCCTTCCTCACCACCCCACCTTTCCGCGAGTTGTATCAGAAAGTTTTGTTCTTTGCTGTATTTATTATTGGCACCTTGGCACTTTACCCAACTTTAATCCATTTTAACCCCCCTCAGTTGTCCCACTGAGCACAACAGATGCCAAGCAGGGCTGCAGAGAAAGGACAAATTGATGTCACATCTGCAGGGCTCAGGAACCAGTAAAGAGAAATGCAAAGCAAATTAAACCTCTCAAATGTACCGAGTGCTCTTTGGGCAGGGGAAATCAAGGCTGAACAAAGCTGAGTACGGGTACATTATGCAATCTGCAAGATGACAACCACACTCATCATTTCCTAACAAAACAGGCAAAATGCAGGATTGCAAGTTACAAGCTTTGCCAAAAAGTGCCAGGGCATCATTTTAGGAAGCTAAATGGCGGCTTTTTTTTTTTTTTTTTTTTTAGCTTTTTTTCCCCTCTTTTTCTCTAAGTAAATCCATAGTTGTGTTTCTTTAGAACTGTGCACCAGAGACAAATAGCAACCTTGCTGCCATCTCGCTAAGATTCAAAAATTTTCCAGCCATTAATTTCTTTCACATTTGCAGGTTGTGGTGTCTTGCTGGTAGCTTCCTTTGAAAGGTTCCCTGACACCCCAAACTTAGTGTAAATCAAATCAAAACCTTAATTCATCCTCTGTCGTCTTCTCCCCATGTTCTTTGTTAGATATGTCACATGCCCAACAATCTATTTTGGTCCTGTATCTTAAGGGTCACCTCCAGTTCCCCTTTCCCCCTCTAACAGCCTATGTCAGTTAAATCTGTTAAGATCTATTATTTTTCTTTTCCTCCTTGAATGCAGTCGTGTCCCAGTTTGATTATTGTACTTTTCCTTGTCCATATACTACTAGTCTTCCTTTCTGCCTTGCAAACCCCCTCAAACCTAGCTGGTAGGTTAGTTTAGATAGTTAAACTAACCTTAGTTTAAATAATTAAATCTTGCATGTGTAAAGAAATATGTTATGAGAAGCTGGCACCCACACACTGAGCCTGGCTCTTATTTTGACCTACATGTCCCTGCATTGTCTTGCTAGGTTAGGAAAGAAATTAATGAGGATTTTAACCAACTTTGAGAGCTTTTGTGCTGGACACAGAAATAAACAGAACAGTTGAGCTGGTCAAAAGCATCCAGCTAGGTTCCTCTTCCCTAAGCTTTAGGCACAGTAATGCTGGCTGTGCTGGGAGGGAACGCAAGCACAGATAAACAGAACATTGAAAATAATCAGACACCCACAACACAGCAAGTAGCTTAAATAGAGGTTTTCACACTCTGAGGGGGTGGGATGGCGCTGTTCTTCCCACTGTGTGGGATTTTTCCTGTCTGCGTCTGAACTGACTATTAAAGCAAACAATGGAGCAGAAGAGCGAACTCAAGGCAAGAGCAGCCTGCATCATCTGTGCAGTCAGAAGTAAGTTTTCATTTCCTACCTTATGTACACCATGCTGCAGCCCTTCCACACCGACAGTGCATGGCCCTCAGGAGCAAAGCAGAGGATACCTTATGACAGGGGAGTGGGAACAGTTCCGGGTTTGCTGCTGGCAGCACAGGAGATTTGAAGGTAATATCAAATGGCAGATGGAAGCCTAGCTTCCCTGGACCAATGTGGAATCCAAAACATTACAGAATGAGCAACAAGGAGTGTCCTGAACATCTAGAGCTTTTAGCATCAGGATGCTAGAGGAGGTCATGTGGAATATTTGTTTCGCTTATAATCCAAAGTTATTGTTCAAGTAAAAAACATCTTTACACATCAAGTGCCTGGAAAGAGAACTTTTATCAATGCTCATTGTCATTGCAGGCAAGCTTGGAGAATCCATCTGAGACAATCCTCTCAAGAAGCTACACAAAGGAGGAGATACGATACACAGGGTATACACTGGTGCAAATGGGCCACAGCTGGGGTAAGGAGGGATGGTTTCCTCCAGCCTTGCAGGTGAGGCAGGTAAACAACTTGCCATGAATCACCAGGGAAATCCATGGCCACATCTCAAATTGAACACGAACTCTCCCAGGCTCTGCAGCATGGTCTTTGAACGGCAAAAAACGCATCAGCACTAACAGCAGCAACGGGGTTGTGCCTGCTAAGCCAGAATGAATCCGGTATGTTTGTTAAGAAGGTGAAACGAGTGCATTTCACTTGCTCTTGTCCCAACTTCCCCAGAGTGTCCCCACACACGGGCTTCTCTGCCTGCTGCTGGCACACCGGAGCTCATGGTTCCACTGTTCACCTCCCATTCCCTGACCTTGTAGGAAGGCATTTTTCTCTCCCTTTGAACAGCCCTGCAAGAACTCTCTTTTATTTGTAATAATATCAAGCTTTTACTAAAATTTGTCACTTCAGATGAAAAACAGGCCTGTGCAAAAGCATTGTGAAATCAGCAGCTTTCCATACACAACCAACGCCACAAGATGTTCAGCCTCGCCCCGGGCTCCAGCAATCAGAGGCCTTCATTTATTGCTTACTCCTGTTATGCAGAAAATATCACGTAATTCAAGTTTGGGAGGTATTGAAAGTGAGACATGACTGTGTCAGAAGCTGTCCCCTGCCCACCACCAGCAAGACATGGGCAGTTGTGCAGCCCTGCCTCCACGGGCAAGTTCACCAAGACAGGAGCTGTGCATTTTCTCAAAGCATCACAGAGAGATGAAGGGATTAATGGAGCAGTAAAAGCCAGCGTCAACAGCAAACTCTGTTAGTGCAGCTGCAGCACCCCAAAGCTTTAGACAGCAAATGGTGTATTTGCACCCTTCCCCACAACTTCCTGGAGAGAGCGCACTATTTTAGAGGTATGACCAGAGAAGTCTAGATATAGGCTCAGCCCCACCAAAACCTCACTGTAGATGGATAGAGGGGTTTGCAATCAGGACAGAATTCTGGAACTACTTGGCCTTAGGGTCACATCTGGCATTAAACTCTGGCAGTATCTGGTAAGCAGGCAAGACAATGTTTTTCTCATCATATCTTAACAGTCTTGCCATCATCTCACAGGTCACCAAGGCAAAACCCTATTCCACCTACCTCTGATGGGATGGGAACCTTCTTTTCTTGGAAGGATTACCCACCCAGCCCCCATTTACCATACTTCATCATGCAGGCTTACACAGCCTGAAGATGGGACTCTGCAGGTTTTCATGATCCTTTTTGCAAACTATTCCGTATCCTTTTGTCACGGAGGTAGATAAAACTGTCTTCCCCCTCCAGGCCCTAGAGTATTTTAATTAAATATTTAATAAAACAAATTAAAAAAAAAAAACAAACCCACGTTCAGTAACTGATTTAACCTATACTTATGCATAAGATATGCCATTTTGTGGTGCATTAGTAAGAAATGTGTTTGTCAGAACACAGAATTAGTAAGTTTTGCCTGCAGTTCATTGTGACAAAGCATTTATTTCTGACTGTATTCAGCCACCATCTGTGGCTCACTGTGCAACCTGACAGATGCCCGTGGTGGTATGACCTCCTGAGCAACCCTCGTTGGTACAGCTTCTTACCCTATCATTTAAGAAAAAGAAATTACTATGGAATAGCTCCCAAATGTGCACCTCTTCCTATAACCAAAATTCAAGGGATGAGGCAAAAGACAGAATATCCATCAGAAAACGGTATATTCTGTATGTTAATCAGCAGTGGAGAGAAATAAAACCTCTTCTGGAAGTAGAGGATGGATTTCTTCCACATCAGGAGAGTTTATAAGAATATATGCCTTCTAGAAAAAGGAAAAGCAAGTGCCCGACTGTGCATACAAAAGCATCCCCAGTCAAAGGTAAGGTAGCTTCCCAGCCTGGACGCTGTTCAACACGCAGAGGTAACACTTCCTCTCCCACAAAGTCGGAGGTTTCTGCATGAAAGAAATGCCTTTCATCCAGCGTAGACTTCAGGCATTACTTAAGGGGTAAGGTTAAAACATTTTTTTGCCTTTTTGACTTTCTTGTTTGGTATCTTTTCAGACTCTTTGATACTGTGTCTTCCTAATTGAAAGCTCAAAAAGCAGCTACAGGAAACTGAATTTTTATTCTTCTCCAGTCTTTCCTCAGGAACAAAAGCATTTGCTTAGTGAACTACCTGTGGAGAAATACAAAGCAACACTTAACACCCTTTCCAAATCAGAAACACAAGGTATAAGCCAAACAACTGGGAGCCTGCTCAAGGATCATAAATTTCCTCATGTGACTCCATTTCTCTAACAAGCTTCTGTTCTTGAAAGCGCCAAAAGTGAAAAATAAAAAAATGCTCTCCTTTAAAGGAATCCTGGAATGGCAGAAAGAAATTAATTAAGTGACCAGAGTACTGTTTTTGAGCATGTTTGCAGTGCTCATGAAATATGTTGAATATATTCAACTTACAGCTCTGAAAACAAAAATTTCTGTGGGTAGGAAGAGCTGAACAGGAGACAGAATATGCTTCTTGCTTAGCTCCAGACATGCCTCTTTAACCCTAACACATTGAGGGAACACATCCAGAGTGGGGAAGACAGCTCAGACATCATGCCAAAGATGAAAAAAGTATCCAAGTATCCATTTGGGATACGCAAGTATCCAAAAATTATTTGTCATCAATGATTAGGTTGCATTTAAATAGGTAAGTTAACAGGAAGAGGAGTTCTCTTATTGCTTCGTCAACCAAATATGCCAAGCAAAAGATATTTTTGTCACTTTTTTGGGCTGTGTAATAATTTGCATATTACAAACTGTTAATAGTTGTGATTATAAAGTAATTATTAAAATATGAAATAGACCGGCTTTATGGCACCAATCCAAAATAATTTGCTGCAGCACGCAAGCTAGTGTATGAAATTTGCTGAAGCCAGACTTTCGCTCCGGCTGTAAAATCACAAGACTAGAATACAAAATGCAGTGTTCAAAGACATTTGTGAACCTTAAATACGTCTGTTTAGAGACTGAGAGATCTGTGATGCTCAGAACAAAATGTTTACAAAGTATACACAATCCTATTCTTTGGTTTATTAGTAATCACAAAAATAGATTATATTTGGGGCATTTAATCTCATCTCCAAGACCTCTCAAAGAGGAGTACGGTGATAAAACATGGGGCTGCTTTGGCTTTCACAGCACTAGAATCAATCAAGTATCTGTATGCAGTCCAAAGGCACGACAAATTGTGTTTGTCACACCTACAACCAATTTTCTGAAAACAAAAGATGTAACAATTTACAGACCCCTAGAAGCCCTATATTTATCCTTTCTCTGGGAGTCAGAAGTGAAAACAAAATCCACCTCTCTTTTTTTTTTTAATAAACATCTTTTTTAATAGACCCTTTTTTCGTTGTACATTTCTCACTACAGCTGAAGCACTTGCTTAAGGCAGATGATGTTTGCAGTATTGGAAACAGAGTGCTCTGGGCTCCATGGAGTGGCCTAGATTATACTTCATGGAAATTAAGTTATTATATCAATCTCAACATTCTTCATGAAGTATGACAAAGTTTAAAATGGCTTAGATTTGTTATGAAAAACAGTATTATGAAAAATCCTTTCTATTATATCTGTTCAATTTACTACCTCCTTCTACGTATATATTCTAGTTACCAGACATGTTTGTTTTCTTTATTGGTAAATATTAGAACAATATGAGAGATTAAACTAGAAAAAATCTGTGCTGTTGCAAACTCTTAGTTACAGAGTTACTTGCTTCCACTGCATTGCCTAGATAATTCACTAATCTATATACTCTAATAAATATTCACTCAGGTCAGGCTCAAGCACAGATCCTTATCAGGCAGATGTGTTTGAGGCATCTCAGTTCTTGGAGCCAAGAAAACACAAGAGTACTTTTCTCCACATCGTATCCAGCCACCTTTCATTACCACAGTCAAAATTACCGGGTACCCAATTACAGCCAAGTCAGCCGGCAGCAGCCTTCATGCAGGGTCAACGTGACATGCGACTCTTGCCTCTGGGTGTGTAGTGAGACTCATCGGCTGCACCGTAGCAGTGACTGAGCAAGTCTCTGGAGCACCAGGACTGAAAACACAACTTGAAGTCTGGGGTAGAGATAAACCACAAACAAAAAAGATATAGGAAAAAGAAATATCAGAGGCATAGAAGAACATTCGTGTGCAGAAATAGTAAAGACAGGAGGACTCTTCAGTGTAGGGAAGCAATCATAGACTCATAGAATCATAGAATGGTTTGGGTTGGAAGGAACCTTAAAGATCATCTAGTTCCAAACCCGCCTGCCATACGCAGGGACACCTTCCACTAGACCAGGTGGCTCAAACCACCATCCAACTCTGCCTTGAACACTTCCAGGGATACGGCACACACCACTTCCCTGCGCAACCTCTTCCAGCGCCTCACCACCCTCACAAAAAAGAATTTCTTCCCAACATCTAATCTAAATCTACCCTCTTTCAGTTTAAAGCCATTACCCCTTCTCCTACCAATAAGGTCTTCTGGGAGCCTTCTCTTCTCCAGGCTGAACAAACCCAACTCGCTCCACCTGTCTTCACAGGGCAGTGCTCCAGCACCCTGATCATCTTTGTGGCCCTCCTCTGGACTCGCTCCCACAGGTCCATGTCCTTCTTATGCTGGGCGACCCAGAGCTGAACACAGTACTCCAGGGGGGGTCTCAAGAGAGCAGAGTAGAGAGGCAGAATCACCTCCCTCGACCTGCTGGCCATGCTTCTTGTTAGGCAGTCCAGGATGCGATTGCCTTGCTGGGTTGCAAGCGCACATTTCTGGCTCATATTCACTTTTTCAGCTACCAACACTCCCAAGCCCTTCTCCACAGGGCTGCTCTCAATCCACTCATTACCCAGCCTGTGTTTGTGCTTGGGATTGCCCCAGCCCATCTGTAGGACCTTGCACTTGGCCTTGCTGAACTTCATGAGGTTTGCACGGGTCCACCTCTCAAGCCTGGCAAGGGCTCTCTGGTTATCATCCCTTCCCTCCAGCATGAGGGATCTTGGTGTTGCTGGCAAACCTGCTGAGGGTGCACTCAATCCCACCTTCCATATCGCCAACAAAGATCCTGACAATAACTGAGGAAGGACAGCTAGGACCCGTTATATTGAGAGGGTGAAAACAGCAGTTAGTTGCTGTTTCTTATCATACAACATAATGATATAATCAGATACTGAGCTAAAAATAACAAAAAGGAAGCCTTTTTTTTCCTCACATAATACTTAATCACATCATGGGAAATACTGTTACACAAACATGCAAAGGTAAAAAATATTAATTAATTCAAAAGCTATTTTAAAAATTCACAGACTGCCCAGAGGAGGATCACTGCCCACTTGTCCTTTCTATTCCTAAGCATCTGGCCAGTTACAGCTGCCAGAGTTGAGATATGGACTAGGAAGCAATAGGACTCACTCACTCACTTAGTTTCATTAGGTAGAAAGCACTCATCTCAATTCAAAATGCTCAGGGAGTTCAAAGCAGCAGCAAGAACAATGAAAATTTAAGATTTGCCCACCAGAATAAACAATATACTGAATAGGCAATAAGCATATTATCAAGCATGTTATTGCCGTTCTATGCTATAAGAATTAGACTTTGGATTGAGAGATTGCAAACAGCTCCAGCATTTTTCGCCCGAATTACCAGGCTTCTTTCAAACAGCAGGTCTTTCAAAACATGGTATCAATGACAAGTTTCTGTGCGTAATATTTACTTGTTTTTATTTGGATTGAAACAAGCAAGAAATCCAGGCTCTAGATGCCCTTACAATCATCACCCGTGAATGTAACTTAGTGCACCAAACCCCCAAGGTATTAAAATAATCTTTATAAATAATTATGAACTGACACCTAAGAGCTAACACAGCCGAAATGACAAATTAGAAATGTCATCTCACAATGTGCGTTAGCTCAGTGTCACTCAAAGCCAATGTATTTTCACTCATAGCAAATCAGAATTGCCAGCTACTGTGGATTTTTTTTCCTTGAACGAGGTACAGCTGAAAGGTCTGCAAAGAGAATCCTGACTCTAAAGCATTTCTTTTGGAGCAATCCCTAAACCATCTGCATGTGCCATTAATGTTGCAAATGGGAGCAGGGCTGTTGCGTTTAAAAATAGTCACACGGCAGAAGCGTTTCTTTGGAAAACAAACCATAAAGATTAATAAAATTTCTTTTATAAGCTGACAAAGATTACGAAGCTGAATGGAAGAGACTTGGACAACAATAAAACAAACACCTGGATCTTCTTTGTACAGAAGGTCCAGGCAGGGGAACAGGTAGAGCTTTCTCTGAGAAGAGCAGCATCATGAATGGAGGTCTTGTCAGACACCAAAGCATCCTTTTCATGGACATCTATGTGAAAGTGGAACATTCCTGCGCCTTTTGTTACCACTGCAATGTCTCATCAGTAACACAAAACAAAGAGCCACAAAGTGAGGGCCCCTATTGAAACAAGAGCTTCATTGTCAAAGACCCTGAAAAGTTTCTGGACAGCAGGAAAACTCAGACAGTAAGGGAGGCAGAGACTTCAGCTCAGGGTTATTTTGCATGTAATTTGTGTTCTCCTGCTTCGCGTTCATTGATTTTGAATCCTTCCTCAGTACCCATTTCTGCCACAACAGCCGTGGTAAACTGTCAGCTCATCCTGGATAGGCAAGTGGCCAGCTGAGACTATGAATATAACCAACGTGTCTATTTTAACAACCCACCGCAAACATCAATTTATACAACGTGTCAATGTAAAAACATCTTCTGGTCACAGTACTTTCCAATTTTTTATCATCTGCCCCTCATATTTGATTCACTCATCACATCATCTTCTAATTGTAAGCTGTGGGGGACAAAAAAAAATTCTGTCTTGCGTATTCTTGTGCAATGACAACACGAACGAGAATCTGCCACAGCTCCTCTGAAAATTAATACATGCCATAATATTATTATAATCTTTCAACCCTTTCCTTGTCATTTTGAAGTATATTTTTTCCTGTATTTCTAAAGCAGAGCAATGGAAGCTGCTGTCTGATTTGCATTCAAACGTAACATGCCAGCATGCATCTTCCACAGAGAAAAGTGTGTTGTAGCAGCAGCAGATTAAATGAGTCCAGACAGTTTTGTCCTTCAGGGAAAGACACCTTGTTTTTGTCACGCTCCAGTCTGTGGATGCTGTAAAGTCACAGGGTACCAATAGGCAGCACACAGCATCTCAGTATTGCGCTGGAGATTAGAAATGGAAATTGTTGTCTTCTTCGGGAAAAAGAAAGATCTTTCAATACAATATGTATTGACCAAAACGCTGCAACTCCGGTGAGCAGTTATCATTTAAACAAGTTTCGGCTTCCCACCAACCGACGAAGGAAGCAGACGGGTCTTCACACGTTCCATGTGCATATTTTCCCTCTTCCAAGTTTCCTGAACAAGACAATGAAAACATTAAGTTCATCTGAATGTTTTCATTAAGCCAAAACTGTTCCAAAGAGCAAACCTGACATCAAGAACCCATCTAGGGAGTGTTTTCCGCTGAAACCCTGCTCAGAGAGTGCACGCGCAAATGTAAAGGCCTGCAGCATCTTCCAACAGTTTAAATGTGATTAAAAGCTTTTTTAAAAATTCCTTTTTTTAAACATTACCCAGAAATACTGGATCACTTCAGCTGAAGAGTGGAAGTAAAATTTTTGAAATGTCACTAAAATCTATTAAGGGCAAAAGCGTTTCAGCAGTTCGCTACCTGTTCAAAAATAAGCTCAGCTACTAACTAGCCTTTTGAGGACCTGGATCTGAACTGAGTGTTGGTGGCTGGGGTTACTGCAGAGATATGAGCAGCATTCCTGGAGAACTGGGCTTAGTGTGTTTTAAATTTTGCCTCACAAACAGACAACTTAATAAATATTGAACCTATTGTGTAATGAAATAGTCGCGTGGCAAAGAACATTACATGCAAAAGTATGAAAGGTCGGTTACCACTACAGCTACTGTTTTTCCAGACATAAAAAACCATTTATCAAAAGCAATTTAGCAGAAGAGTTATACACCTACATGGTACACAGAGATGGTTTTTCCCTCCCAGACATGTATTTAAGCACCTTAAGTAAGTGTCACAAAGGTCAACTGCTTTAAAAGTTTTCAGCTACCTACAGGAAACAAGAGGCTCTTCTCTCCTCTGCCATCTAACTTGGTATGTGCTGAGAGCCCACATGGCAGCTAAAAAGAGTGAACATCCCATCAAATTTGCTTGCTAATCAGTTTGGCTATGCCAGCTTCAGACCCTTCGGCCTTCAGTTTGGAAGGAATTAAGCAGGCTGAGTATTCTGATAGGACAGTGAGGTTGGTTTGGTTTTCCCCTCGCTTACACACACTTGAAAACAACTTGGAGATGAGAAGAAAAACATTGCGTTTACAACCAGCAAAAATGTATTGTCATAAGGCCTCCTGGGTGTAACAGAGGTATAACTTTTCTACAGAAAGTTGGTCTAATGTATTTAGAAGAAAATTAACTTTTTTTTTTTTTTAATCTGTAGGCACTTATTTCATTTGGTGGGAATTTTAGAAGGGGAAAGGGGAGAGTTAATTTCACATGTCCTATGAAGGTCTTAAAATTTTTATTGTGTAGACATTTTTTTCTAGCTGATGCATGAAGACAAAATGAATGAAGTGGTATTCTTTAATCCAAAATTACAAAATCCTGAGGTTTCAAGGTAAAGCTTACACACCTCACAGAAGTCAGTTTAAGGCAAAATGTAGAGGCAATAAAGCCCAGAAACATCAGTGATTAAATTAAAAAGGATAGGCAAATTTATTTTCCACTGCTCATTTCTAAACATACTGAGTAGGAATGTGCAGAGAGTACTGCACTTCCTTCACATGTGCTTGTACTCAGCAGATGACCATAGCGGCACTACCAACATATTCAACTGTTGTGACTCTTTATTATATACCCTACAACTGTTTTGAAACATATATTTAAATAATAGAATTTACTTTTGCTACTTGTATGTTGATGCTGAATACCTAAATCCAAGTGAAAAGTTTCCGCAACTGTCAAAAATTCTATTTTTATTAATACTAGATCCTGAAAAAAGCCATTTTCAAATAGTAAAATCTTTAATATAAACTTCCCTAAATAATAGTTGAAACCACAAGAAATTTTACATTTCACAACCATGTGACAGTAACAGCACCACAGGGTGAGCACCTGCATCGCAAAGATATTGCCCTATCTCATCCTCTAAACGTATTCTTGCTGCCAAGTGTCTTTCAATCACATGGGCTTGAGACTGACTGAAATGTTCAACATCTTCAAGGGAATCTTCTCAGTCATTCCCACTTATTCTGCTTTGGTTCACACTCCGACTGGTCTGACAGTGCAAACTGGATCCCTTCTGGAAGAAATTTACCCAAAAGGCACACTCTGCAGTACTCCTCTGTCTGCTAATGACCACTCCAGCCAGACTGTAAGACTAAAACCAGTCCAAAGTAAAACTCCCCAGACATGCACAGAAGCAATACCACATGCTCACCATCAACTATGTCGTTGCATGGACCCACTCTTATTATGCCATGATGGTACTGGCTGCTCTCGCCATTCCCCTTGCCAGGGCAGTGCTCCATAGCTCAGCAGAGCACTTTGTAAGCCACACCCAACTAGCAAGCTCCTCACCTTTCCCCTGTAGAACACCCAAGAGTAAAGTTCTCTTGATTAGATCTTGAAAGGCTTTGAAGTCACGAGACTGTTTGACTATCTTTGATGCTAGCACTTCAAAAGATCACAAGCTATGACCAAGAATTTCTTTTGAAACATCTGCCTCTAAATTTAACTGTGGTTCCTTTAAGATCAGACATTGTAAAGAAGAGTACTTCCTACATGCACACCAGGGCTGCGCAGGACTATTTTGGGGCACAGTGCATCCCCTCTGAAATGCAACCAAATATTATCTTACCATCTCCTCTACTGATCCAGAATACAGAAGTGTCTCGTCCAGAACAGTTTCAAACTTCAGATGTTTGTGCGTCTTCCAGGTTTTTTTTCAAGTAGCAAAATATAACAAAATTTAAAGATCCACTTAGAGTTGATGCTTGCAAACAGATCCATCTGCAACGCTTTACTGCAGAAATACATCTTCTACTTGTAAAAAAATAGGGTTTGGGATTTTGTGGGGTTTTCTTGGTTACTGGTTTGGTTATTTGTTTAGTTGCTTACATGGTTTATTGTTATTTTTGACTATTGCATAATCGTATCAGGGTCGCTTGGTTTTCAGAATCCTTACCTTATGACTAAATGTAACTTTTAATAGCACTATTACAATGCAGGAAATGTTTCCAAATGAATGATTTACATATTCTTGGTGATTCTGCCTTTCTAATCTCAAAGAGCTCTATAATCAAGGAACAAGTGATCCTTACTGAATTTACCAAGCAGTTAAGAGTTTAAAGCTCCTCGGTGTCCATCTGCTCACAAGGAGGATTCTCATTTTGTAGTTTTCTACATTATCAAATTCAGAATATTCTGCTCTCAAAGAAAAATAAAAATGGTCAAAATGTGTGAAATACGAGAATTGCCATTTTCTTCAAATAGCAACAAAAGCATTAATTTCAATCCTTTGCTAGTTACTTGTAACTGTCTGCTACAATTTGTACTCTTTCCTGTTATACATTTTATTACAGTCCTCCCGACAGGTAATAAAAGGGGAAAAAATACAGTTTAAAACACTTTGTAGTACTATTAAAAGAGATAAATTCACAACACTGAAGTAAACCAATGAAGGTCAAAGGCTTTGTCACATACTGTTGTTTGTTGAATTTCAGAATAAAATTTTTCGTTCAGACCATTTGTGTGTTACATTCTCCCTTGTGATAGAGACTTATTTGTTAAATTTTAGGCTTGAATTTCCAAAAACAACTCTATTCTGCTAATGTAGCAATCCATTGTAGAATACATGAACAAGCAGCCCATTCCCAGCATAACAGATTCCAAAGTACACATAAAGCTCGGAAATTAAGAGTGAGTAGTTTTATTCACACAAGTGCAATGTCTACATGAGTAGGGTTAGGACGTAACAGAAACGCATCTACTGAATCGGAAATTACAATTTCCCTTGGCTGGAAAACACTACCTGCATTCAGTGCCTAAACCACCTCATTCTTCTCCCAGCTGCTTCACTTCGGAATGTAAATCTCACTGCAGGTCTAAAACACTTGCACTTCTATTTAAAAGGATCCATGATGTCCAGTCCTACAGGCAGGACTATAGGCAATATACCACCCAACTGTACAAAGCTAGGCTGTCATTTGACAGTTGCTGTTACGGCTAAAACAAAGGCTCAAGTAGGGCAAGATAAGCCCAGAAATATCAATCTCAGTGAGTCACCATGCGAAGGCTTTGCGGAGTTAATACAAGTTACTGGCAATGACAGTACTGTGTTTATGTGGTTACATAAGGGCTATACCAGTAGCTAGGTCACTCTCCAGAGAAGGGCAGATGTTGTCTTGAAACTCCTCAGGCATCAGATAAAAAAATAAAAATGCAGGCCTTTCAATCCCCAGGAGAATACTTTAACAGCATGACATAAAATACCAGCTCTTCTTAGTGCTTCCACCCACAATACAGTGGCTGCTGCTTGACTGAATGTTGTTCTTAGGTGACTTGGGCTTTGGGGGAATGGGTGGAATTTAAGTGCACCAAAGCTGCATTCAGACAGCTGTTCAACTTAGCAGGACACAGAAAGCTCCAGCCATGCTCAGACAGTGAGGAAACTTTAAAAGGAATATATGCTAATAAGGTTTTAGCTTCAAAATGAGTCAGTTGGTAACGCATCAACTTTTTCGATTACCTTCTTACAGGTGTCTATTTCAGTCCCCAAAACCAGCTCTCTTAAATTTAGAGTCAAGGTACACAAATTAGGAAGCTGATTTCCCTCAGCTCCTCATGTAGAAAAGAGAGAGACTCCTTCAGAGGGTAATTTTGATCACAAGAATTCTTACTTAATTACCATCCACATACAGCTAAAAAGAAAATACCATAAATTTCTGCTTTGCAATTTATTTACTATGAAGAAACATATAAAAGTGACCACAAAATGGGATCAAAATATTTAAACATTTTGAAGAAAACCAAAAAAACTAAGTCAGACAAAAATCACCTAATAATTAGGAAGGACACACATCCTTCAACATGCCATATAAAACAGCATCTTAAAGCAACAAGAGCAAGCACTGGATGAAATTACAACGTCAGTAGCCATCTTTCTTTTCTTCAGCCTATTCCAAGCACTAAATGCCTGTGTCTTCCAGGTAGAGAAGTGCACATTCCCTCTTATAGGGACAAATCCAGCTAGAGAAGAGAAAGAAAGAAAGAAAGAAAAAAAAACCCAAACCACCAAAACCAAAGCTGCTTAGTCTTCAGTGAAGTATGCTTCCAGTCCCTCCAGTTCTGCATCAGCTGTTGTATTTGAAGAGGTGGGAGTAGAATTCGAGTTCATGCTTTCCTGACTATTACTTTTTTGTTGAGAGTTTCCTGAATTACCAAGTTCCTTCTTCACTTCTCTACCACCGCTTAATAGCCTTTGACTCTCTGCAAAATACTGATTAGGATGATTCAAAGAAAACCCAATGTCATCAACCTGCATATAAAAGGAAAGAAACACTGAGTTATTATATGTATTTCATCTTTTTCATATTCAAGAACAAGTTAATTAGCAATTTAGTAAGTTCCAATTTTGATGAAGGCATCACTTTGTAAATACTATCCCTGTAAGTATTCACATGGCATAGATTCACCTTCATCACAAAATTTCTTTCTTCATGTTAGAAATAAAATGATTGCTTTGGCATATTCCAACAGTATTTCACACTGTCTTTGCTGTAGTAAAGAAAAATAACACCCCAAAACATATAAAAGAATATAAGTAAAACAGCGTACCTTAAAACAGCATTTCCCTACCCAAAAGAGTGACTGAGACAATTCTAGAGTGCAAATAGCAGTAGAGAATACAACTAGAATTTGTAACAACTGCACAATATAAATCTGGATCTTAAGTTATCAGTGTGAAACTGTGAATGGAAACAGGTAGCTTCGCCTCTTTCCCTGTTTTCTCCAGCAGCCACAAATGCAATATTTACAAGGCAGCAGGCTAAGACCGAAGCCCAATAGATTAAGCTTATCTCTGCTCCATCAGTGCCAACATCAGCATCCTGAAACTTGATGTACAACCAACACCAAAGAACATTTAGTCTTCAGTGGAAAAGAATACAGAAAACAAGCATAAGGTGCAGAATATTTTTATTGCTCCTTTCTACTTAGCAGGTGCATTCTTTCAGCTCCGTAACTATTTAGTAAACGAAAATTCAATTAATGCTCATCCAATATTTCAAATCAACAAAGTGTTCCGTTTCAGAAGTAAAGTATAATGATAGATTCACTGCAAATCTCAAATATAACCTTTGTCTTTTTGGGGGGGCTCAGAAGTTGGAAATACTTACTTTAAAAGGTGCTCCCACCTCATACTTAGCAAGCTGCACCTTCTATCCACCTGTCAGTTCATGTGAACACTAAGAACATTTTGAGGAAAATACTCCTCTTAAAAAAAATTAGAAGACGCCCCAAACCTGGTATACAATAAACCAAGGAAGACTAAGAGCCACACACTGTTAGTTTTCTGCTCCTATCTTGCCTTTTCCCCAGAAGGGTGCGGTCAATTCGAGTGTCACAAGCAACTTAGGACACACCCAGCAGCTCATGAGGACATATAATGTGGCTGATTTAATATGCAAAAAAAATCAGTTTAAATTTCAGCCACTTGTGAAAAATCATAAAGCAGAGGATTAATCTGTGCTCTAAATGGAACCCTGACTAAAAGCATTACCACTGCCTAGCTTAGCTCCATCAGAAAATGGTGATGTGTAACAAAATCTAATTCAGACACGACAACATTAGCAATAAATGACCTTGTTCGAAAATTCTTAAAAATAAGTGACAGGCCTAGCACACTAATTTGGTACTCAAAATACAAGGCACAAAGCAAGAAAAAAAAAAGGGGGTGGGGGGGTGAGAAGGGAAGAAAAAGAAACCCAAAGCCACCACTGAATTTCATTTCAGTCTTATCTGGATGAGTTTCATCCTGCCAGCTTTCATCCATGCTCCAATTTCCATTATGTGGAAACTAAATTACTTCTTTACACTAAAAAGGCTTAAAAAGAAGTGATACGGTGAAAAGCTGGCTTTCCTAGAAGAAGCTCTTAATTAGTTCTGGGTTTTTTAACCTTAAAAATCTCAGTTTTCTTCAGATCAATTTAAGATTAATTTTGTAACTCTTAATTTTTTTCTAAACTCCTCTCGCCCCAACAAATTGGAATAAGCTGTAGAAGCAGCTTGTTGTATGAATGGAGCCTACAGCCGTGTTTTTCAGAGGTGATTGATGGTATTTGGCTGAAAGATATTTACAGGTTGTTTGGTAAAATTAAGGTATGATTCTATGGACCATTTCTTGTTTTCAAACCTGAATACTACTAAAATAAAACTCTACTGGATGAAGCTTAGATGACTCTATTTTAATTAAAAGAATTCTGCTTATTCATACCATCACCTTTTTCTGAGAGTCTGAAGAGAGAAAAGGGAATTCTGTTCACAATCATCATCATAATTTGTGATATCGTGTTACATAAACAATTCTGTTCTGTGTAATTTTCAGTAAGGTTCAGTGAACACTTCTCTGAATAAAATATACCGCTCTGGATGGAAATACAGAAGAAATCTGACCACAAAAATGGAGATGAAGCACACAAAAACTTCCTGGCTTTTTTATGTTAGACAACTCATGTTACTTTATCTAAGTTTTACAGTGTTCTCAGGTAATATAGATCACAGCACATCAATTTTAAAAGCCTCATCATCAACTTAGCTGCAAGTTAATTGAAACTTACTACCAGAAATAGAGAAACTAGATTTCTCTAATAGCTTTATCCATTCATACCTGTAAAGCCATCTGGAATCCACTATGCCCAAAGAAAAATGTATTTTTAGTACAGTCAAAAAATTTAAGCGTGTAACATGTATGGACCCAAATGGAAAGGTCTGTCCCTTCGGTCAGAACTGTTTATTTCATCTAGTAGATGATGCTAACACAAGACTTTTTTTTTTATTTGACACATTTTGCACATATTGGCTCTAGTTTTGTGTTTCTGCTATAGCAAACACTGTTTTGAAAAACCTGAAGCAATCATTTTACAGCTATAGTATATCTTTGGCATTTAACCAAGGACTTTTAAAATGACAGCTGATAACGCTACAGCTGATATTACAAAAAAAACCCAAACATGTGGAGCAATCATGGTGCTACAGTAAATTATATCAGTTAACCCCCATCTTTTTAAAAAAAGTCCAATGTTATTGCGTTTGATCACAAAGGACTAAGAAAAACAGGTTTTTGCATGTGTTGTTAAATATTGTATTTGAAAATGATTCTTGTGTACCAGGAAGTTTGATGTGTGTCAGATTTCATCATTTCTTCTACGTCTTAAAAATACACAAGGATTGTAAAGTATCAGTATTCAAGAACAAAATTATTAGAGACAAATATATAAATAATCAATCGTTAGAGCTGTAGCTGTAACAAGTAACTAATACAGCAATATTCATGTAAACAACATAAACATCATTAGTTCCCTTGGCGTGTAACTTAGTAACACAGGCATTAGTTAGGCTTTCTTGTTCATTTATAACATTCAGGCTCTTAAAACAGTGGATTTATATAGAATCAGATTTTAAAGCACTAATTATTTCTACAGGCACTCTGTCACGGGAACATTTATGTACTACTAGTTCATAGCTTATATCGTCAATCTCTTTTACTTGACCGCATATAAGTAGCCAAGATCTCCAAACTGGACTGGAAATACATTTCTCTATTTTGAGTTGCCATCCAATTCTACTGACTAAAATAAAATAAAATCTTGCCACTGTTGTGACTGTGAAAAGCACTCCTTATTATTGTGACTATTTACTTTGGGTTATGGTTACACTGCTTATATTTTTAGGGTGTCTCGTTTCCACTTCACCTAAGTTGTCTTGTGTCCTCACTTTAGTACAAAATAAAACTTATCTAAAAGCGATAATCAATGTGAAATAGCTTATTATGAACTCAAGCACAAATATTAGAACTTCAAAAAGTTACGGTGCTTTCCATATGGTTTAAAATTCAAATGTGACCATCAAGAGAGATACTTTACTATTTTAGTAGAGTTTGATTGAATGCTTACTCTAGTTACCATATAAACATAGTTTGATTCTTATTCAATTATGATCGTGACTGAAAATATCTACACTACAGGCCATTCAGTCGTACTTCTACAAAGTCAAAGTACAGCTTGTCTTGATCAAATTATGGTGTTATCATTTAAAAAAAATAACTTTCCTAAAAAGGAGTATGCCTTAATATCCCAGAACCTGAAAAACTAAACCATTCGTGCTCTTTCCCTTCCCATACTTATTGAAAGACTTAACAAATTGCATACACCTACATTTCCTTAACATGTTAGCTCTTGCCTGAAGACAATGTGCTGGAACACACAAATGATGGTTGCTTTTGTTCTGTGGTTGTGAGACAGTGAAACTGAAGTTCAGGAGAGGCATAGCATTAAAGTTAATAAGTCCAGTTTACATGGAATATGCAGAGAAGCAGCTTTTAGATAATCTGCACTATTTGAACCAGTAGCACTGAGATGCAAAGATACACCCACCACCCAAAAAAAAGATCTAAATGTTCTCTAGGCCAGCTGGTCTACTGAAGCCAGCAGCAAAGCTGCTGCCAGAATGAGCACAAGATCCAACAGAAATTTGAGAGAGGATGATGATGAGAAAATGCAAAGAGAGTGCTTAAGAAGACATAGCGTGCAACTGACCCTTTGAACTTAGAAAAATATCATAACCTTAAACAAATTTCCACTGCAAAGTCATTCATAGTAGAACTAACCCACATACACAACGTAATTTTCAAGATTGTAGGTAACACTAACAGCTCTGCCCAACATACATCAATCAGTTTCTCAGTAGAATTTTTACATAATTCTAGGAAAATTTTACTTAAGATTGTTCACCTATTTGAAGAAACAGTGAAAATTAATGTTATGCTGAATGATTCTTCAGAAATTTAGAAACTTCCTTCACTCAAAAACTCTGCTAGTGATACATAGGAAAGCAAGGGTTTGACTGCCTACCAGAGACGCACTTTTCGACCACCCCATGAAAAAAAAGGAAAAATTACTAAAACGTACAGTCGTAGGACAGAAAAATAATTCTGACCAGGCTTAGTTTAGCATCTAAATTCTTTAAAATAACTGGCCTTGTAAGAATGTACCATTCGAACTACAGAAAGTGCCTTTCTGTGCAGTCTGCTTTCTCTCGCTGATGTAAGAGACTTACAACAGGAAAATAGAAGATTCTTAGCACAAGCAGCAAAGATAGATATTTATATTATCACAAGACTGAAAAAAATAATGCTCTTCTGGAATTTGCCATAGAAGAACTGGACAGACAGCTTTCCTAAAGTGCAACAGATCTTCAGCACTGTGCTGATTTATCTTTTGGTGAATGTTGAACACCTTGGGGTCTATAGTCATTCTGGAAAAATACTATTTCTACTGGTTTTGCCTTACACAGGACAAGCGTTATCTAGATTTCAAACTGTGCATAATTTTGAATTTCCTTACAGACTATTAGACCAGTTTTACCATTTTCTAAGACTGTAAATAAAGTTTTCCTCTTAAATTAAAGCTGCCAATACAACACTGGATACAGGTTCAGAGTATACCTTTGCTATACTTTCACACATACAATTGCTGGAAATTGGGGAGACAGGCAGTTCCATTTAAATCAAATGTGAAAACCAGTAAAAACAAAGAAGTCAGTGGCAAACATCATCTAATCCTCATCCATTTCTTTAGTGAGACTGTTCCATAGTCTGCCGTTTGAAAGGGATGTTTCCAATTTTTGAGTTGTGGGGAGAACAAAGTTATAAGAAGGGTTGATGACAAGGAATCTTGAAGCAGCATGAAAGCTGGTTCTTTGAATCAAGAAATCATGTAGAAGATGGATTGTGGCCATTTGCTATCTTATTTTGTGGAGGATCTTCCTTTAACTTTGCCTGTGATTAAGAAAATGGTAAAGCTCTGAGAATGTTCATCTTGATTTAAAAACTAATCACACGTGAATAAAGATGTGAAAAAGTACCAAGTGAAAATTAACTTTATTAACTATGTACATGCTGGGAGATTGGGAGTTTTAATTCCACTTTTTAGATCCTTTTTAAAGTATTATCTCAAAATATCAAACTTGTACAATGGGTTAAAACCCACACATTTTATTATAAACACGACACTGAAAAAGTTAAATGGCTTGAAATAGATAAAATTCAACAATATTGATGTTTTCTGGAAGAAAGCATAACGTTTTACTACATCTTGTAATGTTAAGGATATTAATAATACCAATATACAAATGCAGAAAAATACAAAATAATATTCAAAATTACTGAAATGAAAACTAACAAGGCAACACAGCTAATGATGGATGTGAAAATTGCAAATAGTCTCTGAACTTCATGTATGATTTCCACAGCCTTCCTCAAGACAGTCAGTGATTATAGTTTAGCAATAATTAGTAGCTACTTACATCATGCGTGAACTCAAAGTACTTCTGACAAGCCAGCTGGTAATGCATGCCCTTCACCAATTCGAGGATCTATACAGAGGGAGAAAAACAAAACAGATTCAGAAGTAGCATTTGAATATCCTGTTGATACTTACCATGACAAGGTATTTCACCACAGCCTTGTATAATACCTCATGGAAATTTGCAGCACATGACATCTGTGCATCCTACTAATAACTGACAACATTTACATATATTATAGTTCTTTAAGAATATCCCGACCTCATTTAAAAACAAGATAAAACCACAGGAAGATATGCCTGGTCCTTAAAACGTAATTTCAATACTCTTTACTTCAAGAATAAGTTGAATCTTTATTTTGGTAATATAATTGTGACAGTTACCGTCAAACTATCATATTGCAATATCTCTCCCATAACTGCAGACATAAATCTAGTAATTCAAGTGGTTGAAGCATGAAGCAATCAAGGACACAATTTGTATTTTTATCTTCCACATTACTAGTTCTTGCAGATGCAGAATAAAATACTACCGTGCTCCCATCAAGAAAATTTAACGCAAATCCTTTAGATAAGTATCTGTGAGAGGGGAATGCTTTTACCTTCAATCAGATTTGTCCTTTTTGAAATGTAGTTATTTCTAGTCAAGCTCAGCAGAACATGTGAGTGAATAGCCTGTTTTGAACACCTATTAGGAAAATCAAGCCATCTTTTGTAAATACAATTTGCTTCCCAATTCTGCTTCGGGTAATCTCTTCATGCTGCACAAAGTCCCATTCTTATCACCAGAATGCAATGCTGGTTAAAATTTTTTAAAATTTCATCACCTCCTCCCTCCTTTCTATAATAAAAATGTATGCTCTCTGTGCTTATCAAACAGAGAAGATTGCTGGAATTAAGAGATAGCCTCAGTGGAAGGAAAAATAGTTTTCAAGAAATGTTAAAGTCCCTTTCCCAAGGTTAACCTTTCTGTTAAACACAGCAATACACCCCAACTTAAATCCCTGCTGTACTCATTACCGGATGCCACCTTGTATTTATTGACAGAAGTATAAATATATTACATTTGCTGCATGGGTAGAAACAGCCAAGAAGGTACTTAGCCACATTGTTTCTCTGTAAGAGCCCAAATGATTACATTTCTATCCCTCTTGCAACCTGCTGTTAAATGTCCTGTAAAAGATCAAGGCCAAGGCCAACTAGGCAATGAAGTCTGAAATCTGGCACTATCTGTGTACATATTTATTTATTACCTCCTCCCTCCTTTGAAATTTACTGAAAAAATTAGTGTCACATTAAGTGGTTAAGGATTGAATAAAACTCATCTATTCTGAACACTTCCAATTACATATTGCCTCACGTTTTCCTGTTTGTTACTTACAATAAAATCTATCGAAAGAGTTATCTCTATTAAGTAAATGCTAACCACATTGTACGTATGTACTTTATTAAAAAAGTATTTTTCACATAATTTGGTGTAGTGATCAGAAATTATTAACCAACTATGTCTGTCGGTTAGTTGAAAGAAACATTCATAATGTTCTGTAGCATTCGGAATTTCCTAACCTGAATCTTCCAGCTGAAAACTCAACTAATTTAATCTAGTTCATAAATGCTTTAGGTTTTCTCAAAATTATTCTTCCTTTAATCAAGGTTACACCTAATAAAAATTATATAAAAGTTCTTCAAATTCAGCTATAAATATAGTTTAAGTTTCAGAACCTTAATCGAGCAAACAAAATCTTAAGTATGGACAAATTCCGTGCATAAACCTCAAAGATTAAAAGCATCGTGGTTCTCTCATCATCTAAGAGAACTTTTTGAAAAAGCTGATCAGTTAAAAGGCTAGTAGTCATTCTGCAGTTAACTTTTGAATTGCAGACCACAGTTACAGCTGCTTTTTGTCCCAATGATGATGTAATCCACCTATCCTGAAAAGCGAGTAAGACAAGCATTATGAAAGCTAGCTTTTGATTTGCTAATCCACAATGATTCCCAGGATGCAAGATCAAGTCGCTCTTGTCTTCTCTGACAGTTCAGCAGAAAAGTGGTAACTTCAGTTGACAGTTATCAGGAAAGGGATTGCTCTTTAACACAGCACAGATGATGACAGAATAAAGAGGCACGTACAAATAAATTCCAGTTTTGTAGGTGAGATTATTCTGAGCAAACTGTTCTGAAACCAAGCCAATTTAAGCCCTTGACCCACTCTTGGGAAAATCTTGACCTGCCTTTAAGGTGGAGAAAATTATTGAATCGATGCTGCTGACATATGAAAACTCTAATGGTCATGTTAACAGAGCTGGCCTTGAGGGACTTAAATTCTTAAAGAGCAAGCATGTTATTTTGCAGCAGCTCAATCTTTACTGCCAAGCTACACTGCTGTTTCACCAAGGAACAACCGTCCTGCTCCCTTGAGACTCCTCCTCAGACCTGTCCAAGGTTACTATTAGGTCACCATACAGATTTTTCTGCTCTACTACTACAAAGGCATGTCTCTTGTAGAACAGCTGTTAGATAAACCTCTACCCGCATTCTCCAGTGAAGTCTGGTAACTAGGTCTTCATGCTGCTTCTTCTCTCGACATTGATAGAGTGCTCCATAGAACAGATGCTTACCAGAACAGACCAGAGACCTTCACCTAGTTTACTAAATTTATTAACGTACAAGACAGCACTGGTCACGATCATTTTATTCCTGCTCCTTTACCCTCTCCACCGCATCACTCCTCCAACTTTGGTTGGCTAATGTCACCCAAATTTGACAAGTTGAGATGACAAAACTATGCAATTCCTACATGTTGATCAAAAGCTGTGGTGGGTAGAAAAGTCAGACCAACATTTGTGGCTTTTTCAGAAAAAAAGCAGTTATAATTTAGCTCCTACTCATTCCGAGAGGCAGCCAGAAGGCAGCCAAATGGTAAGTCTGACATTTAGCACATATGTTTAAACTGGCCACATCACAGGGGACCAGGTTCACCTTCTGCATATATGATCCAGCTAAGGAATGAGGGGCACGTTAAACATACCCAAAGACAAACAGGTTTAGTAGATTAACTGGCGTTCAGAGGGAACAAGTTGCTAAGAGAAGAAACAAAAAAAAGGTTAAAAACTGTGATGGAATGGAGCCCAGCTAGAAAGCAGTCCACAATGAGAGAAACTAACGCTCCTCTATTTAAATAAAAGAGAATTGTCATTCATAATAAATATTATCTTTCCTACCACATTTGTGCACATAATGAAAGCAAGCTTGCAGCTGTTTTTCACTGGTGTAACCCAGAAACAGACCTCCACTCACAAGTACCTGAATTCACAGCAGTAATCTTTTGCCTCTACATATATTAAGACATTTACCCTACATTGCTTTATTTTGCAAGTAAGGGCTCATACTCAAGGACTCTTTTTCTTAGTTCTTATGTGCCTTTCCTTCTGTTGCCATCTGCAACTTGCCTTGCTGATGTTGCTTTACTGACTACTAATGAGGTTAAGATGATGTTTGGCAGCTGTATGCAGCCACCTGCTTTATAGAGCCTCGGCATTCAAAGCTAAGGTACTACACAGCAGTATAGTTTGGGCTCTGTCATTATCCATTGTTATTTCCACTTACTCAAAGGTTGTTTTATTTGAGAATTGCACAATTAACTTGTGTTTTCAAAATTAAAATCTTTCTACTATAGATTCAGTTAAGCATGACTCACTTCCAGCACTCTTTTTACTTCAAAGGTGACTGAAGATACGATTGGGCGCAGCTGCTGGGGCATATCTGAACACATTCCAGTTTTCATCTCTTTCGCCAGTTTGTGACCATCTCAGCACTAAGTCCTGCCCCAGGACTCCCCATTGCACTTTGCCTTCTGGTCAGTACAACCATCTGTCCTTCTTACTCCTTTCAGAAATGTCCTTTACATTTTAAACTAATTTAATTTTAAATCATAAAAATTATTTTGAAGGTTTCATGTTTATAATGTATGCATGTATAGCACAGTTTTCTCAGATTTAAGCTGTTTACCCTCAGGGACTTGCTTACAGGCTAGAAAATCACCGTCACAGCTTTGCCAGAGCATCTCTTTCTCTCACACCGTCACAGACTTGTCTTTTGTAGTGAAAAGTACTTGATCACAGTGTTCAGGATTGCACGTGGTAATACTCAGGGCACCACAACGGATCAATTTCTCCCCTTGCAATTTGCATCACAATTGTCAAAAATAAAAACCTAACTTCATTCTAACACACTTTATAAAAGAAAGAGACAGTCATGATCCAAAAGAAGCTATTTCATTAATGTCTCCTAGAAGTACCTGTATTTTTTCCTCCATTTTTAATGCACAGTTTTTCTAGCCTGGAGAAGTTCTTACTTCATGTACATCAGTAAGGAACTCATTAAATACTTACCAAAAGAGTAAGTGAATGTCTGAATGAAAAGAATATGTCAATATGTGCCTATATTTGCCGCAGCAAGCCCTGGGCAGCTTATTAAGTAAGACAGACGTTAATTTAAACTGAGTTAATCATTGTAAAAGGAAACAGCTCTAATGCTGTTCAGTTTTGTTTCCTTGCTTGTGGGTTATTTTTCAAAGTTCTACAGTCATCTGCTAAAAGTCAATGGTGTGAACATCATATGCGAGAAGGATTAATGCACCTGAGTATTCCACTGCTGTTTTCACATAGTTTTCAAGTAACACTATAAAAACGTAATTTTATTATTAGAAATTTTTTTGCTTTTTTCCAGTGACACATTTCCATTTAACTGACAAATTCCACATGAGTTTACAGTCACCTATTTTGAAAGATAGGATAAATAATCCACATTCTCCTGTTGCAATGCTGAGTCAAACCCTAGACTGTTATCAAGTATGAAAGCAAGCATCTGAAATACTTCAAAATAAAAAAAAAAGTGGTAAAATTTTAAAAACTTAACTATTTGGTTCACGTACATTTTAAGTTTGCAACATAACAGCTTCAAGAACAATGAGCTGAAACATTTTTATTCCATATATTTGTTCTTTGTTTTCCTGTTTTCTCATCGTGGATTGTGTGTTTATCCCTTTGTCCTTTTTTTGGGGGGGTTTTTTTTCCTTCTTCCTCTTCTGAATAAAAATTTCATGACTAATTTAATGCATCATAAATTGAAGCTGCTGAAGTGTGAAGACACAACCTCTAATTCTGTCCGCTCATTACTGCCATCTGAAAATAAACTTCATTCCTCCTCACTGTCCCCAGGTATGCCTATAGGTGGATAATTTTTTTAAATCTATTTTACCATGTAGTCAAAAGGCCAGCATAAGGAAAGGAATGGCAACCCAACAGCAGGGATGAGCAGAGCGGAACTGCCTTCCACACCAGCAGGCCCATTTAGGCTAATTAACTCTTCATGGAACCAAAGTCTAATATTTGACTACTGAATTTAAATATTTCTAAACTGGACACACTGAAATTAATGCCATTCATCTCTTTAACAACAGGAAAAAAAAGAAAAACTTGCATTTTATCTCTACTTTTCACATTATTTCTTCTAAAAGGCACATTTGACTGAGCACTGGCATAGGATGTGCAGAGGGGTTGTGGAGTCTCCATCCTTGGAAACAGTCAAAACACATCTGGACACAGTCCTGGGAACCTGGCTCTAAATGACCCCTCTTGAACAGGGGGACTGGACAAGATAGTATCCAGATGCACCTTCCAACCTCAACCATACTGTGAATCAATAATAAACAGTCTCAACAGCACCTAGCACCTGACCATACATTTTTATTATGTCCTTTTGGGGGTTAGAACATCAAATCCAAACTTTAAGAAATGTATTTTCTAGTTCAACCATCTAACTTATGTGTTTTCAACTGTGTTTTACGTATAATAAAATCTGTGCACGTACTCTAAATCTTCTGTATTCTTACAGTATTTTTATTATCAATCAGGTTAGCTGTGCTTCTCACCATATTACTGCATCTGACTTGCATTCTCTGGTTTTCTTTTCCTATACTGTTCTTTTTGTTTACTTGTCACAACCCCTTCAACAGTCACTAGTCAACATTTATACTTACACTATTTCATCACATACAGCCTTTTTAACATTATAACCTCATCTGACAATAGCCAGATATAATTTCTTATTTCTAATACTTGTTTCCACTTACCAACAATAAACTGAAGATTGGGAAAATTCAGTAGTCTGACATACTGAAATTCAAATCTTTAAAACAATTAGTTTTAAGCCATGTCATGTTAAGATGTCGTAAGACATCTTAAGATGTCAAGCCACATCCTATTAATACTCTACGGTATTCCACCCCGATGGTGTCAGTAGCATCACACCAACAAACACACACTATAAAAGCCAGGTGGTAGTTTTAATATCAGGAAAGAAGGCTTAGTATTGGCTGGTTACATTTGTAATCGTATTTGTTCCATTTATACGCAAAAGTAGCCCTAGTGAAATCAATAAACATGTTCATGCTTGAAAAAGAAATACAAGGCAATTAAACAAGGTACACATTTAAGCTGAGAAACCATAGAAGTGACAAAATACCGGGTCTATAGACTAAGTCAGAGAAAGTATAATCTCAGATAAAATGAGGGAGACATACTCCTAATACACAACTATTATTCTCAAAATAATGGAAAGGTTGAATGCTGTGTCCTATCAATAAATGCTCCTCATCTATAGAAAATACATGGAAACTTTCAGGACACACATCTACACCAGAGTGCCACAAAGACTTATTTTCACTATAAAGTTTGCTTGAATAATCTTACATTTGAGACTTCTACACTGTCCACTTTGAAAGATTTATTAATTTGAAAGCATTTACAGGATTTGATGTAGTAAAGACAGTAACTATCTGAGAGATTTTGGACAGTGAACAAGGGGCCTTAGCCACCAGCAGACAAATCTGAATGTGGTACAATTTCTGGATTCAAGGTCTAATGCTTCTTAAAAATTCTTGGCAGAAAATTTGGAAGGGTGTCCTGTTTTACAGTGGTGGGATTCTTTCCCCAGTAAAAGCTCATCAAGTAAAAATGTGAATTTGATGAAATGAGGTAAATTATTAAGCATCTTAATCAATTAAATATTTATTATAGCCACAAGTCAAAAACAGACAAGACTTAAAATTGGAATTGCTGAAAGAAATTTTAAGGAACTTTGATGAACCAAATGTCACTGTAATAATAAAATGGGTATCACATGAAGTTTGTCTACGTCATGAATTCAGTTGTTCTTGAATTTTTGTTTCCGTTTTATACATATCCACAATAAATACTGACTTAAAAGATCTCTTCATTTAATCACTTCATAAAAGATCTCTTACTGAAACAGTACTTGCTCTTATTTAATCAAAACTTACAAAAGCACTACCATGAAGGAGACTGAGGTTAGGGCAAAATTCTTTAGCTGCAAGGGAAAATATTTTTATAGCCATAAATGATCTAAAACTTTTCTAATATTAGATCATCAGAAGGGAAAGCATAGGGTGGTTTTGGGTTTTTGGGTTTTGTTTGTTTGTTGTTGGGGGGTTTTTTGTTTGTTTGGTTGGGTTTTTTTCTGGTTTGAGAGTTTTTTGCTTGGTGTTTTGTTTTGGGTTGATTTTTTTTTTTTTCATTCATGGAAACATACAGCCATAACAGAGGCCTAGGCACAGTTTGACTTATTTATTTCCATCTCTGTGAAGACTCTCTAACCCCCAAAACACTAAATTTGTTAGAGAACACTGGCCAAGATTCAATGACTCAATCAAAACTTTTAATTTAATCCAGTTATGGAAAAAAGCAGGTTTTTAAATTAAGAGAACTATTATACTAGAAAGAAAATTCTTTCTTCTGAAGTTATCTACTGTTCATTTATGTAAGCATTTTTCCTTTAAGAAAAACTGGTAATTGGAGCAAAAGCAAAAATGATGAGTCAAGACCCTCTATTTCTCCTGACTGCAGAACCAGAAATTTTTACTACCTTTTGCTTTTGCTGTTGTGACGAAAGTGAATGGGGAAAAAGGTAATTTCTCCGAGAAAGCTTTCAGAAACAAATAATAGATATTTTTAAATAACTTTAATTCAAAGGCTATCATCTCTATTTTTCTATTTGAGATATGCAGGCAACACATTACAGTGCATTTAGTACAGCACCACAACAGATGCATTTATCTTAACATATGCTTTAAACTTTATATTCTTCAAATTGATTAGCTATTGTCAAACCTGGTTTCATAAAGATTTTACCTGATTAGCAGCATCCTAAAGACAGAAATGAAACGTGATCCCAAATATACTACTAATTCAAATGCTATGCAATCACACATTCACTCATTAGATGCTCAGCTAACCGTATTACTTCTCCAAGAAGCATTTTTAAAACAAAAAAGCTGCTATCACAATTAAAGAAATAGCCTCATCTAAGGAAAACATGAAATAAATACAAGTTAAATAATTCAGTTATCAGAATAAACATCAGGATTAATTCTTTCTGCTTCAGGCTATATAATGACTAGGCAAGACCTGAAAGTCATCTGCTCTATTACATTGAGAGGATGACTTCAGCAGATAAAATCTCCAACAAGATACAACCTCTGAAAATCTGGACTGGGATGGCAGGCTGAATCTCAATACTTCAAAACAAGAAGATTCACATACTCAAATGTTTTGATCCCTTTTTTTTCACTACTGACTGTATCACAAAACGACTGCAATGCAAGCAGTCCAACGCTCTGACTGATTGCTGAAGCCTGTGAGGTCTGGCAGTACTTGCTCTGCATCATCATCCCAAGGTCCAGTTGCCTTTTTCACATCTAGTCTAGGTACAGAAAGCCCTTTGGAAAACCACTGTGAGGATGCAGTTTGTTTCCACCACAGATAAGCCAAATGCTTTATCTGTATGAAGAAAAACCGTGGGAATCTGCAGGTCTTATGGACCTAAAATGAAAAGCTGTACTCCTTATCTCAACAGTATGAAGGACAGCCCTAGAAACAGAAGACTATAAAAACAGCACTGAAAAACCAACCACCTTGGGTAAAAAGCTATTGGAGAACTAGGAAAAAGAATGACTTATGTGGTTGCTAATGTACTACAAATCCAAATCTTCTGATTCACCTGTGACACCATGACACACATTTGTTGATGATTCAACTACTTTGTACAGTATTTTTCATTTAATGGATGTGAGACTTCCACTCGTTACAGACAGCTCAGAGTCATGGAAAACTGATGTAAAACACCTGCTCATTTTGAATTTGCTGCCCTGTTTTTGTGTCCCCACTTGAGTGTCCCCTCAGTCCAGAACAACACATTTATCTCTACCACAAACCAGGCAGAGAGAACTGACAAAGCATTTAGGTACATACACTGATCTGGTTTTGACAACATACAAGGGATGAACAAAGCAAGGAACAAGTGTAAGAGGCCCTGAGTCCCAGGAAAGACATACCATTTATTAAAATACATAGCTGAAAGGTCAAACTCTGAATCATTCAGTAAAAATAGGAAACAGTCAGACTGAAAGAGGCTTCAAAAGACTGGCAAACCATCCACCCCTAATAACCATTCACTGAGGTAAAGGGGAAACATTTCTGATACTCGGCAACTACTGCCAGCATCAGAAAAGACTCTAAAAAGCCACAATCTGGACTGAAGGAATCTGATCTGTTATCATGCAGATGTAATTGGACCACACAAACATAGCAACCAGTGGTAGCAGTAAGATCTGTTTGAGATCTTGGACACAGGTGTGAATCAATCCTCTTACACACTGCCTACTGCGTATCTCAAATATCTCAATATCTCAAAGAGAATATCTCAAAGACTGTGTGATGTAAAAGATCAATTTCTAAAAACCCAGCCACAGCCAACATTTTTTTTTTTTTTTAAATTATTATTAGTTTTCGGCTGGAGTGTGTTTTGGTTTGGGTTTGTTTTTGTTTAACACTAGGAGTAGGCACTACAGAGCCCTGTACCCCAACTACACTTAAAGTGACACCACAAAATTAACAGACAGAACAGCATCCATTTACAGGCAAAGACATCGATGGAGATGGGTTATTTTAGTCGCTTCTGATAAGAAAATTTAAGACTCCTAGTGAATCCAAATACTATTTTACAAGGGAAAAAATACCACACACATACACACAAAAACTAAAACGCAATTCACATCAAGTAAGGAACTATATTAAGCATAAAGATACTGCCCTCCTGTGCAAATTCACTGAAGAAATAACCTCTACTAAATCCTACCCACACGAAGCAAGGCAGCTAAACCAGTAAATCCTCACCAATCTTTCCAATGATTAGCAGGATAAAAATCTCAGAGCAGCATCAGTTTTTGATGCATATAAAAAGGAAAAAAGCCAAAGGAAAAGTATCTCTAGTGCCTGTCAGATACATGGAAGACAGTCAAATGCTTATTTATATGAACTAGGGGAAAAGAAGAAAAAATAAAAGAAAAAACATTCCTATGAAAAAGTCTGGGTATTTCAAGAATTTGTCAAGAATGACAAATGAGTGAGACATTAACGCTATTAAAACTATTCTCTTTTAATTTGTATCTTAATTATTCCTTCCAAGGGAGACTACTTTAAGTGGAACTTTCACATTCTTTTCTACCTAGTTCAACACTGTTGCCTGACAAGCATTGGTGACACCCCAGATGAACTAAAGTCAACTTAAAGCAGGTTTTTCCTATGGACCTAAGGGAGGTTTCAGGCGGTTAATATACGCAACTTTTTGCTGAACTGCCTCAGCTTAACTCTAACCCACATGTCTTCCTTCAATGAAGATGATAGCATCCTTTTATAGCCTTAACCTCTTGCTAGAGCAAGCAGTGGGAGTCACAGTCCTTCAGTACACATCTCACAAAGTTCCAATTCCTGCGTTGTACTTGCTATATAAGAAAGGATTTCAAATTAATGTTACCTTTTAAAAAGCCGCTAAAAATCTCTGCTTAATTTCACTAGCCATTTCATGTGCTTTTGTTGTTTAGAGGAAGTTTGCATAACAGATGATTAAGAATGTATGTTTTATAGAAGTTTATTAGAAAAACCAATTACTTAGATCTACTGACTACACAGTAAAATCTTCTACAAGTCACTGCAAGCATAAAAATAAATTCTCTAAAATACTGCCAGATTCATTTAAACTTTTGTTTTTCAATCACAGTGCAGTAAAATGAAGTAAAACAAAATTTTGCATTGTACCTGACTGCACCTGGCAGTCAGGTGAAGTCCCTGGTGACCAGATAAAGGGAAATATTGCACTCATTTTTCAAAAGGGTAGAAAGGAGGACCGTGGGAACTACCAACCCGTTAGCCTCACCTCTGTGCCTGGGAAGATCATGGAACAGATCCTCCTAGAAGCTACGCTAAGGCACATGAGAGACAATGAGGTGATTTGAGACAGCCAGCATGGCTTCAACAAGGGCAAGTCCTGCCTGACCAACCTAGTGGCCCTCTACGATGAAGTGGCTGCATTGGTGGATGGGGAAGAGCTATGGATGTCATCTCTCTGGACTTCTGTAAAGCCTTTGACAGAGTACCCCACAACATCCTTACCTCTAAATTGGAGAGATAGGGATTTGATGGATGGACCATTTGGTGGATAACAAATTGGATGGGTGGTCTCATCCAGAAGGTAGCAGTCAACAGCTCAATGTGCAGGTGGAGATCAGGGAACCTCAAGGGTCCATACTAGGATCAGTGCTGTTTACTGCTTTCATCAATGATATAGACAGTGGGATTGAGTGCACCCTCAGCAAGTCTGCCGATGACATCAAGCTGAGTGGTGCAGTTGACATACCTGAGGGATGCAATGGTATCCAGAGGGACCTGGACAAGCTGGAGAAGTGGGCCCATGTGAACCTCATGAGGTTCAACAAGGCCAAGTGCAAGATCCTGCACCTGAGTCAGGGTAATCTCTGGTTTCAATACTGGCTCGGAAATGATGAGATTGAGAGCAGCCTTGTGGAGACTTTGGCGTGCTGGTGGATGAAAGGCTGGTCATGAGCCGACAACATGTGCTCCCAGACCAGAAAGCCAACCATATCCCGGGTTGCATCAAAAGAAACGTCGCCAGCAGATCAAGGAAGGTGATCCTGCCACTCTGGTCTGATGAGACATCACCTGGAGTACTGTGTCCAGCTCTGGAGTCCTCACCACAAGCAGGACATGAACCTGTTAAAGCAGGTCCAGAGCAGGGCCCAAAAATGATCAGAGGGATGGAGCACCTCTGCTATGAGGACAGACTGAAAGAGTTGGGGTGGTTCAGCCTGGAGAAGAGAAGGTTCCAGGGCGACCTTACTGTGGCCTTCCCGTACTTCAAGGGGCCTATAAGAAAGATGGGGACAATCTTTTTAGCAGGGCCTGTTGTGACAGGACAAGGGATAATGGTTTGAAACCAAAAGAAGGCAGATTTAGACTAGAAATAAGGATGAATTTTTCTGCAATGAGGGTGGTGAAACACTGGCACAGGTTTCCCAGAGAGGTGGTAGATGCCCCATCCCTGGAAACATTCAAGGTCAGGTTGGACGGGGCTCTCTCTGGGCAACCTGATCTAGTTGAAGATGTCTCTGCTCACTGCAGGGGGGGTTGAACTAGATGACCTTTGATGGTCCCTTCCAACCCAAACCATTTTATGATTCTATGATCCACTATAGTAATAAACCAAATTGTAATATTAAACAACAAAAGGTGATGACAATAATCAACTCAGTGGGAGCAGAGGAGCCAGGAAGCCAAGTTCCTGGTTTAAACCTTTTATAAAAAGAGATACTTCACAATACATACTGACAAATTGCATATAGCATTTCTACACAAACAGAAAATGAAACTGAAGAGCAGTACCTTATTAACGATAGCACAAAGCAAAATATGCCTTACCTGAGTTACTCCACTGGGAGGGATCTTGTATAACTGCAGCTTCTGCTTCAATAGCTCAGGATCACTGTGGCGAAATGGGCACCCTGACAGTAAAAAACAAGCAAGCTCATAAACAAGGCTGTTTACCCAGGAGTTAGTGCAGTAAGGCACTCAAGAGACTAGCTAAGCTGTTTCTAATTGTCTAACAGCTTATTAATAAAAAAAAGTTAATTGCCCACATGTACAATTGCTTACTTTTAAGATTTTATTTTAGTTTTAAATAATTGTTCTACTGCATGGTTATCAGGGCACCACAGGCTCAAGAGTTATATAAAATATCCCGACATAAACAGGCCACATTCTCATTCATTGAGAGGAAAAAGGTTTTAGTTAGTTCCTTACTAACAATGATAGTGCTGGTACATTTAATAGCTGTGGAAAAAAAAACAGAAAAAGACAAGTAATAAGAGCTAACTGGTCTTCGAAGCATAGTCCTTTGTAAAAACATTACTTGACAAATACCTTAGAAAGTTCCACCACCTTAAATAAGAGTGGGGGCCTTTTTCCCCAGAATTAGTTTTGAGACAGAACTGAATGAAGGACTTAGTAGTAGAATAACAATGGTGAAGCCAGTGCAGGTTTTCCGTGTTTAGTTACACAGAGGTAGGAGGTTTTAAAGTACCCTAGCGAACTTCAGAAATTCCGTACAATTGAATTCATATCTCAAAACACCTCTAACTGGTCACTTTTTAAAGTATCTGTACATTTAAAGACTCCTTACACTGCATGACACTAGGTATACAAAACCAGAAGCTATTGAGTGCAATCTAAAGAGAACAGTGCAAGACCACTGTGGCCTTCATATTAAATACATAATTTAAGAGACTACAGGATGGAGTAACCTCTCCAGCCAAGGGTTTACACTGTTTTTAAACTTTTTTTTTTTTTAAGGAACTCACCATGATAATCCCCTTGACTTGGTGGATTGGACATGATAATTTTCATGCAGCTGTATGGGGTATAATCCGTTCTCTTTCCTTCTTTCCCATAGCTGTGGCGAATGCTGTAAGCATATCCTTTGTCAAACTGAAGAAAAACAAAAGCATAAGTTCTCAGATACTGTGCTAGTAATTCTATCTGCTCTGCAAATAGAAATATTTGATAACAAAATAAATCTTCCAAACGTGTTCAAACTGAGAAAAATAAAAATTGAGTTGCTTACTGCTAGCTTAGATTTTTGTGTTACATGGACTAGTATATGCACATATACGTGTTTCACAGACACGTCTCAAGATAAGCATGTAACTGCATTGATTTAAGGTCTTTTCAGCTGATGTGGCAATTGCTTTAAAGGTAAGATAATTTAAAGATCAAAATTTTGAACCCCACAACGTTCATAAATGGAGAAAACATATCAATTTAAAATCTTTCATAAATGTCCACAAATTGATTGCTTTAACAGGGGAAAAAAAAATAGATTCTAAAATGGAGTATACCTCACTTGTGTGAAAGAGATAAGATTTTAGTAAATCTCTTGTCTACCAATAGACTACCAACTCCTCCAATAAAATGAAATCTTCTGAAGTAATGCAGATGTAAACAAACATTTATCTTGGCAACCGAATGCAGTGCTGTCAATATATCATTTCACATAAGTCCTGTGGAGAACATTCAATGACATGAGCTCATACTACTTTATATGTGGCAACAGGTGACATAAAAGCTGTAGTAGAATCAGATAACATTCGGATTCCATTAAGTTGCATTAGCCACTATAAGACACCAAGGAACATTTGTTCCAATACCATACTTCTAATCCTAAAAAGACCAAATAGAATAAGATAATGAAGCACCATATTTAGAATTCTCAAAAAAAGCTATGACAATGCATAAAAGAACTGCTTTTGCTCAAATCAAAATTTTAGCATTAACCTCATGTAAAGTTCTGTGTCTAAACATAAAAAACTCCCATAAGAATTTATGTTTTTGTCTCAAAAACCAGTTTAAAATTATTTTTTACTCTGGTATTTTACTAATGTAAGACACAGTAATATACTGAGAAAAATCATTCAAGCATAAACTGGTAACACTACCACTTCAAGGATACTCTAATTCTACAGATAAAAGTAGTTCGCTGTTTGGCGTGGATTTTCACATAGTAATTCAAAATATTCTTATACCTATGAAATACCTTGACCTACTAAAACACATCTAAAATAGAGCAGAAAAAAAAGTATATTTTTCTCCATATAAAACACTTCAATGTTTTTGAAAAATATAAATTATTTAAAATCTATAGCCTAATATACAAATATATAATAAATGTGTCTAAAAATACGCACAACCTTTGAGAATAAAATCCTAAAGTGCATCTAATTCAAAGGGTAAAAAAAGAACCTTCAATATCAAGATGTTGGTCATAATCAAGTCAATGTATCAAGAAGAGTAATATTCAGCACTCATTCCAAATAACGCTGAAGACATCCAAAGCTCTGAACTATCACTGACAAAGTGTCTTTATTTTAAAAGATTAAAAAAAGAGAAGAAAAAAAAGAGAGAAAAAAGACAGCATGTTTTCTAGCATAGCTATGAGCAGGATCCAGCACGTAGGAATATTCCTATCTAGTCAACCATTTTGCTCGGAAGAAAAATGACTGGTTGGGTGAATAGTAATTGAATACTATTTTTACTAGCAACAGAGTTGGGCTTACCCACTCTTTATTCGAAAGAAGACTGAGACTACATGAGGATCCGCTATAGGTGTGTGCGCGTACTCGGGAAGGGCCGAGGAAACAAGCACCCTCCCCTTAGCCGAGCAAGGGCAGCTGCTGGCTGAGTCCTGCTGCTGCTCCTGTGGAAGCTGCAAATAGTGTATTCACTCTGGAAAAACACCAAACTTCAAATACAAAGGAGGGTGTATTTTAATTCTCAACCTGAGTGAACCTGTTAAACTGAAGATGGAGGCTGTGATCCTACAGCCACCTTTAATCCACACAGAAGCTCTGGAACCTTTCCTCCTCCTTTGCAAAAGATGAATGAACGTGTATTTCAGTTGCTTAATACAGGATATTTGAGCAAGGAGTTAAATTAGATTAAACTAGTTTTTTGTAAGGGAAAAGCAAATCTTGAATGCTTCAGGATGTATTGCTTAGTTTGCCAGAAAATTTAACACCCCTCTTTAACAGTTCTGTATACTAAAATCTTGACCTGTACTTTTCACATCACTTGCCTCAGTATCCACAGAAATTACTTTTACTACATAACTCATTATTTTATGCTGAGAAGCAGCTCTTGCAGTAAATAGAAACAACAGCTACATAATAACACAACATGGCCTTGGGACAGGTTGGATATTTTCCTCTTTGTTTTCTTGTACTCCTGTTTGGATCTCAGAGTTTTCGCAGTGGCAGATGGCAGAGAATTACACAGCTATGCGGTGCAAGTCAGCCAGCACGCACTTATGTACTTCACTAAGAGTGCTCTCATCCTTGTGATTCAGCGTCTTATCACTGACCAAGGAAACAGATTTTTAGCAGGGCCAATATCCGACAGGCTGTGTAGTATCCTCAGCGGAAAGAAACCATGAATTGCAGCATTTAATTTCAGAAAACACATCCTGTGCTCAGCCCTCTCTCTGCATTGGGGGATGAACTCAACGATCAGAATCGCTCTTTCCTAATACCATTACTCTAGGATGTGAACAAAGAAAAATCCCCCTTAGGAGCAATCCCTTTTGCCAGCAAAAGCACCAAGGAATAATTAGACACGTGTGAATGTGCAGAAATGAGAAGGCTGAGGTAGGGAACTGTCCCTTCCTATTTAATCTAATGTCCCAAATTGAAGTGGTAAGATTTTCACAGTTCCTTGAACAAAATAAACAAATTACATGCAGCACACATCATGCATGTAGGTGTTTGCAGGATCATTCTGCTTATAAATTGCTTGGCTTTAAACTATTTCAGAAAAACAGTTTAAAACCCTAGAAACTATTACAGTATATTCTAAAAGCAATCTACTGTAAGGTCCTTATGGCAAAAAACTGTAAAAGTTCAAAACTCATATTAAGTTATTTGAAAAATCACTTTTTTTGATGATGGTCCAATAAGAACTTTTGAGGCTTTTATCGAAGCCTGATAAGAAAGTGCTCAATAATAACAATATTGCAGGAGTGTGTACATTTCTCTTCTACTCTATGTGACAGCTTCCATTAAGAGGAAAGAAAAGAATACAAAAGAAAAAATTATACTATTATCATAGAAAAATGGGGTATGCATATACATCCTACCATAGTCTGTGTAAATATCAATAGAAACTCACTGCCAAAGTTACAATAAAACAGCAATGGTAAAGCCACATCATTATACTACTGAGTATCTACATGTACTAGATTACCTACTGATGGTAATACTTGAGAGAAGGGATTCCCCACAACTTTTTAACTGTATGGCCCACATCTCAACTGCCTTCAGTTATTTTGCCTCTATTTGGCTCTCCGAGCTTTCCAAAATCTGCAAGACATTTGTAATTTATATGCTGGGTGGACGGGCCATGGCTTTGTTGAGGGAAAAAGGGATCAAGAAGTATGTCTCGTTTAAGCAATGAACTGGCTCACACTGAAGCCAAGAAGCAGAGACAAAGACAAGCCTTTAACAAGATCTCTATCAAAATTTGTAACTTTGATGTACGCACGCATAAATCTTGGGATTAGCAGCAGCGTGAATTTTTGTTTTAAAAGACTGCAAGTCAACTTTCTGAGCTTTAACCTGATTCCTAAAGATACAAAGTTTTTTTGAAGACTTTTGTGTCCTCAAGACATGGCTGTAGGATGCATGGGATGCCTGGTCTGAAGTGCACTGCTGATGACAAGTGGGTAGTTTAGAAGTTTTTATTCCAGCGTATGGAACTGAATGTACTAACGATGACCCTGGGTATCCCAAAACAGGTGATACTGAGGCTTTCTCAGACTTCCCCTATAAGAAACTAAGCTCTTAGCACTGATCAGTGGGACTAAAACAGTAGTCCAAAGCCAGAATCGAGGAGGCTGTGGGACAGTTCATTGGCAATAGATGAGTCTATTGTGAGCAAGGAACACTTTGCTGTTATGTGGTATATTCACATGCATATCAGACTAACGCTGAATAATTTGCCTCAGAACTGTGAGTTAAGACACACATATTAGACAGTCTTCACTAGAAGACATACTAGTTACAAATTAATGCGTAAGGTATAAATAAAAAGGTATTAAAAAAAAAGATATACAAGCATAAATTTTCAACCGTGCTAGCCTAATACCAGATTACTATGTTTGAGATAGGAATTTAAGGAAATGTTATTTTCAATAAATCCTGATCACATAAATGCACACAAGATCTTTGGATATGGAATGGGGGGGATGTACATCAAATGGACCATTTGCAGGTATACGCTGTCCTTTGAAGAAAAGTTTTCATCAAACAAAGTAGGGAATGAAGGATCATGTGTGCCTCATAATTACCAATTTCTAGAATCATGGAATGGTTTGGGTTGGAAGGAACCTTAAAGATCATCTAGTTCCAAACCCGCCTGCCATACGCAGGGACACCTTCCACTAGACCAGGTGGCTCAAACCACCATCCAACTCTGCCTTGAACGCTTCCAGGGATACGGCACATACCACTTCCCTGCGCAACCTCTTCCAGCGCCTCACCACCCTCACAGAAAAGAATTTCTTCCCAACATCTAATCTAAATCTACCCTCTTTCAGTTTAAAGCCATTACCCCTTCTCCTACCAATACATTTCCCTGTACAAAGTACCTCTCTAGCTGTCTTGCAGGCTCCCCCTTTAGGTACTGCAAGGCAGCAATAAGGTCTTCTGGGACCCTTCTCTTCTCCAGGCTGAACAAACCCAACTCGCTCCACCTGTCTTCACAGGGCAGTGCTCCAGCACCCTGATCATCTTTGTGGCCCTCCTCTGGACTCGCTCCCACAGGTCCATGTCCTTCTTATGCTGGGCGACCCAGAGCTGAACACAGTACTCCGGGGAGGTCTCAAGAGAGCAGAGTAGAGAGGCAGAATCACCTCCCTCGACCTGCTGGCCATGCTTCTTGTTATGCAGTCCAGGATGCGATTGGCTTGCTGGGTTGCAAGCGCACATTTCTGGCTCATATTCACTTTTTCAGCTACCAACACTCCCAAGCCCTTCTCCGCAGGGCTGCTCTCAATCCACTCATTACCCAGCCTGTGTTTGTGCTTGGGATTGCCCCAGCCCATCTGCAGGACCTTGCACTTGGCCTTGCTGAACTTCATGAGGTTTGCACGGGTCCACGTTTCAAGCCTGGCAAGGGCTCTCTGGTTATCATCCCTTCCCTCCAGTCTGTCAACTGCACCACACTGTCGGTGTCACCAACAAAGATGTTAAAACAGTGCCAGTTCCAATACTGACCCTTGAGGAATGCCACTTGTCACTGGTCTCTACTTGGACATGAAGTTGTTTTACAACACTGAGTGTGACCATCCAGCCAATTCCTTATCCACCAAGTGGTCCATGTGTCAAATCCATGTCTCTCCAATTTAGAGACAACGGTGTGGTGTGGTACAGTGTCAAATGCCTTGCTCAACAATTTGATACAACTGAATACACTTTCAAAAGCGAACAATAACAAACGACATTCCCAAGGCACTCCATCCACTGCAGAATAAGTAACAAGTCATCACTGAGAGTTACTTTCCTTATATCAGTTTTCATATTTGCAGATTAGTATCTGGAAATAGAACTAGGTCCCCCATAAATTTTATTATAAATTCTGATATTCAGCTTCTGTATTAAGATGGAAAAATAATTTGCTGACAGGTCTTCCAAGCCCTGCATGCTCAGGTTCACACTTTCACAAAATATTCATGCTTCAGTTTAAATACCTTTATACACTTGGGTAAGGTTTTATGCATCTATTCCTTACAGTACTGGGAGATTTATTTATTCAAAATCTAGCAACTAAGCACAATGATTGCAGTAATTCTGTCTAGCTTCTTGGCTGACCACCAGATTAGTTCCAACTCTACCAAATTTTTAAAAATGTAACGGTTTAACAACTTTTTTTAAGAAGTCATTGGATAACTTCCTGCCTAAAATTGTCAAGCCTATATGGATAACAGCTTCAAATTCATAAATTTATCACAAAAACTTGTGTGTCATCTGAAATAATTGGTTCACTTTTTCACCCATTTCCTGGGCAGTCGCTCACATCATTACTGTTGACACTGCTGAGTTGGCATATCTTTTTCCAAGCAACTTTTATAAGATCACTCTTCAAATAACCTCAACTTGAGGTTACCTTTTCCCAAGCACGGTTGTCATTCAGGAGCACAAATAAATGCTTCTCCATCTACCAACAACAAGAATTTTCAATTTATCCTAAATTCTACATCTGCAGCATGATTTCTACCTTAAAGATGCAGATCAGAGACATCAGATAGAAGTGAGCTGGAAAGTTCTACTATGTTTTGCAGCAGTTATTACTGACTGATTCATGTCAAGGATAAAAACAAACAAACAAACAAACAAACAAACCCCTCTTCCCCTCTGATTTCAGGTTTTCCAAACCACAGGAAGCAAAAACTGCTGTGGCCTGGAGATGAGTCCAGCTATCACAAGGAAATGAGGAAAATTTTGATCAGTAAAATTCCTTAGATATACACTACCCGGATGACTGTAAACTGTGTGGCTGATGAACTAGTTTTTGGGCTACCACAGACGACTCATGAAAAAATATGATAATGTAGGCTTTTATTTATAGTAGTCTAAGGTTGCCTTAATATAACTTAGCTAAATATACAATTACAATTTATGTACACTATTTCTCCACACATTTACATAGACCAAGATTTTGAACCAGGCAAAGTATAAAATAAAATACAACAAGCTGCCTTCTGCCTTAAGATACTGCCTCAAATTATCAGTAACACTACCAAAAGAAGAAAAATGTGAGAGAAAGAACAGCTGTTTTACTGCAAAAATCAGTTTGTGGGTGACAATTTCACCCATATCAAAACTTCTGCTGCTTTGCTTTTAAATAGAAGAAAATATTAAATCTTATTTTAAACAAGAATTAAACCAGTTGAATTAAACTTGCGATATTTACAGCACCCTAAAAGATACTGTGCTTCTCTTAAGTATCTTTAAAAATACATTGGTACTTTCCTTCAAATAACAAATGAATACTCAATAAACCTGATTACTGTAAACATGTTTTATTTTCAATAGATTTCTGCAAACCATTCTCTATAGTTTTAAGGAATTCTTAAGAAAAGCCTTTCTAATGTCAGAGAACAACCTTGATTCCTTTACTAAACATTTACATGACACTCATTTATAAAGTTTAATATGAGATGGAAAAAATAATCCAATAATCAAGTTCTGAACCAAGGAATCTCTACATTTCAGGTACTCCACAAATTACAAGCACACCACTGCCTTTCAGATTTTTCTGCTGATGTTTTTCAATCAGTGTTTCTCACACTTCAATATTCACAGAATTTAACTGATGTAACTTGGAATCATACATTCATAGAATTGTTAAGGTTGGAAAAGACCTTTAAGATCATCAAGTCCAACCATTCACCCTGTGCTGCCAAGTCCACCTCTAAATCATGTCCCTAAGCACCACATCTACACGTCTTTTAAATACCTCCAGAGATGTGGACTCAACCACATCCCTGGGCAGCCTGTTCCTATGCCTTACAACCCTTTTGGTGAATAAATTTCTCCTAATATCCAAACTAAACCTCCCCTGGTGCAACTTGAGGCCATTTCCTCTCATTCTATCACTTGTTCCTTGCAAGAATAGACCAACCCCCACCTCGCTTCAACCTTCTTTCAGGTAGTTGTAGAGAGCAATAAGGTCTCCCCTGAGCCTCCTCTTCATCAGGTTGAACAACTCCAGTTCCCTCAGCGACTCCTCACATGCTCTAGATCCTCAACAGCTTCACTGCCCTTCTTTGGACACGCTCCAGTACCTCAATGTCCTTCTTGTAGTCAGAGGCCCAAAACTGAACACAGTATTCGAGGTGCAGCCAGTATTTGACCAGTGTCAAGTACAGGTAAACAATTTCTTCCCTCCTCCTGCTGGCCACGCTATTTCTGATACAAGCCAGGATGCCGTTGGCCTTCTTGGCCAACTGGGCACACTGCTGGCTCCTATTCAGCCGGCTGTTGACCAACACAGCCAGGTCCTTTTCCATCGTGCATCTTTCAGCCACCCTTTCCCAAGCCTGTAGTGTTTCAGGGGGTTGTTGTGACCCAAGTGCAGGATGGCCCATCAATCCAGCCCGTCCAGATCCCCTTGTAGAGCTGCTCTATGAAGTGGCTAGAAAGTGTATCTTGGAAGTTTATCTTTCAGCAGAAGGCAAGCAGTAAATTAACAGGGCTATTAAATTTCATCAGAAGTGGCAGACAGAGAATAACAGTCCCAAAACATTCAGTGGCAAAGGAGAACACGGAAAGCATTATCACTGAAAGAGATGTAAGACTGTTAACAGATTGTGAAGTAGACAGAAATTTCGTGAGTGGTACAATAAAAAATTACTAGGAAAGTTAAACAGAAGTAGAATAGTAATCAACTGTGTGCATCTATAGGAACAAGATTCAGCTCCAGACATCTAAATTCAGATGTCTCCCATTATTGTCAATGGAAGTCAATACAATCAGAGGAGCCTGGGGAGCAATTCAATTTACCCTGACATAGGCACCTAGAGGGTCATTAAATAAATCACTCTTTGGACACTATTGACTGTATAGGCTAGATCTCTAGTGATCACAATGGCAGCTTACAATCTCCGTGCAAAGACTACGTATACCAAGGAGAAACGAAATTCAGGAAGTTTGTATCAGAACTGGGAGAAATCCATACTTTATATACCACTGCAACCTGCATTACAGGTTTTCAGAGGAGATGGATGGACTGGCCAGGGACACATGCAAAGTCTGAAAACTAAATTCCTACTGCTTATCCAAGTTCTATCAATACTCAAAACAAGAGTGCTCACGGATGATGTTCTGCAGCTTTATTTGAGCACAGTGAAGGTGTAATGCATTTACAGTCTCAAGGAGCTCACGATCCATTATACTGTAGCATATACTGTAACCTAGGTCAGCATGTACAATGAAATCCTAAAAGGGAAGAAATAGGAAAGAAAACTGATGTCAGCATGGAGACCTGTTGACACTTCGTGAAGAATCTGAAACTGTATCCAACCAGCAATAAAATGTAGGACAAGGACATGAGGTCTAGACTGCACACCAACAGAGCATTTATTCTCACTAGCCCTTTACAACATCCCAAAGCTGAGGATGAGAAGACAGAGGCATTCAGCAGACCAAACTGCAAAGTGGCAGCCAAATGGAGTTTGAAAGCTATTTAGAAGAGAGAGAGAGACACTACTCTCAGCTTCAGTTCATAGCCAGGATATTTGGGATATCTTGTGCTTCATAGTTCAATGTGTTATCATGTCCAATTGTTATCATTTAACACTCAACAGTCTGGCATAGCAAGCTCCTTCATTCTAGTAATAACAACTTTCCTCATAAGAAAGGAGAATGAGCTTACCAGAAAGCAAAGCTATGCAAGCAGCCATACTACAAACTGGAAATTTAGCAGTGTATGATGACTCCCAGGTTGCTAGGATAGCATGAGAGAAACTCACAAATGAGAGAAGATCTTAGCAAAAATTGTCTCAGCCATTCCAGGATGCACCTCATTTTGAACAGGACTCTTGACATTAAAACAACAGATGTGTTCAACCCATGGCACCAGAAATGAGTCCGAAGGAAAACTGCATATTGATCTGCCAGAGAGTTAAAAGATCTGAGCAAGATCACCACAATAAATGAAGTTCTCTGACTATGCATTGTTTCCAAACAGCAACCTCTCCTGACACAGTGGAAGCTGTCATGTGCTCATTGAATTGTTTGTATTTTCCAAGCTGATTGAACTGCGCTGCATTCCCTAAAGATACAATCTTTGAAGCAGAGACTGGAAGGTTTTGCACACCTTTTAGACTACTTAAACCACAGAATTGTTCTGCCCTTTTAAAACGATGTACCTTGCACAGGGAGTTCACCTGAGTAAGCTCCCCACCTTGACTGATTAGATATTGTTGAATTACCTTATTAATTTATCACTGCATCCTCTTATAAAAACCCATGCAGTGTAGCAACGGTATTAGGAATCCTTTATAGATTGTTATTCCTCAATCTATACACTGATCAGAATGACATCTGAAACAAAGTTCAGCATCAGATGATGAAAGGCACGCAAGAAGTAAGGCAAGCTAGAAAAACAAAGGCAGGCCTTCTCCATTGATCGTGAGATTGAGCGGTAAACTGCTGTCACCATCAGCTGAGAACAGTCTACCAGCAAAGCAGTCTTCATTCATTAGAAAGCTATGACTGACACAGTCTAGTCTGTAATGAGAAACAGTAGAGTCCAAGAGACTGAATTTTAACCTAAGCCTCAGATTTGCAGAAGAGGCAGTGTAACTCAAAGACATCAACCAACCCAAGTGATGCAGTTATCAACACGTGATACAACTGTGGCAAAAAACTTTCCTTTTACCGAGACCTCTTGGACAAGGATCAGTGTCAGAATAGAAGGATATTAAGTGCCCAAACATGTAATGTCTCAAGATACCAGCAAATCCCAAGTATAAGTGCAGATTTTAAAAATATATATATATCCTGGATAAATTGATCATGGAAAAAAATCAAATAATTCAGAAAATACAAGGTGGGCAAGCAATGAATACGTTTCCTCAGACTGGTAAGTATTCTTTATATCTACTCTTGAAACATGTAGACTTAATTTTTTTGATGCAGTCATAAAAGAATGACAAAAACAAGGCACTGAAACACAAAACCATACATGGAGATTTGATGTTTGTCAACTCTTTTGAACACAGAGTAAACTAGATATTGGAGCTCTCCAAACAGCACAGTTTGGCTCAAGAACACTGGCATTCTCTCTGTAAAATCTCTGCTGTAAAAATAGATGCTTTTTCTTTATTAACAGCATAATGAAAGACAAAACCTCATTTTAAGATGATCAAAGGAAATAGAAGTGCAGAAAAAGATAATAGTCCTTGCTGTCATAAGGAGAACTGCTTACATATAAAGACCCTTTTATAGTCTTAGGCACAGAGTGCACTGTAATCAAGACATATTTCAACTCTAGACTGCAAGTATGACAAGAGTGTTTCTGCATTCAATGACAGAAGAAAGCTTGTTTTAAAACACACATGACTGTTTTCCCTTTTTTTTTTTTTTACTTTTGGTAATTCATCATTAATTAAAAGATGACTTGACTGCAGGGAAAATGCAAACAGAAAAATAAAGCTCTACTGCCAGACTGCTCTGAACTCTCTCAGATGAATTAACATACATGCCATTTTTTGGTGCCTGCTGCAAGGTTCGAAACCCAGCATTAATAACTCTGGTAACAAAAACCAAGAGTGAACCCAACTAATGTAATTAATCTAAAAAAACCTAATCTTTCTTGCTTAAAAGAATATTTATGTGCTCACACAGTAACTTCCAAGAGTATCATAGTCTAAAATTATTTTATGTTCTCTAGTACATTATCGTCAGTTGTGGTCTATTTGAATAAGACCCATGAAACAAGAATATGGTGAAAAATAATGTTTCTATACTGGCTCCATTTCACTGAAGAAATACTGTTTTAAGATTTCAAATCTATTGCTCAAAAGTTAACTTTTTTTAATTCCAAGTGTTTTTTAAAAACAAAGCTTCTATAATAAAAATAGTCTTATGAAAACAAAGTTAACATATAAAATTACAAATAGTGAAACAGATTGCTGTCAATATTCAGTAAGCTTAGGTAACTGTAAGATACACTGATATGCTAATTAGTAATTTAATGCCTGAGACAAGAAAGTTTCAGTGGGAAATACTCAGAAGCATGACTGAGTTTAATATGCATCTACATTAGCTACAGGGCATAATTAAAACTACATCATTGTCTTAAATCTACATAATTATGTCGCAAAGACACTTTCCCTTTAGTACCCTTAGCTTTACTGATAAACCAGTAAGGGCTGCAAGTTTAAAAGGCCAGACAACACCGTTCTAAAGTAAAATACATGTTAGAAGTAAAAGGGTAAAAAAAGGTAAGGTTTTGGTTTGGTTTTATTCCTTCTGAGTGCTCAAAATTCCAGATGTGGGAGGCAAAACAAAATTCTAACAGACACTGAAAGAAACCAGTACCAAGAGAAGTTGCATGTTTTTCCCCCGCCAAAAGGTACAGGGAATTGATGCAGCATCTACCACTGGGCAAGGGAGGAGGTGCGGAGAGAACATGGCTAACTTGGGAAACACCAATAACTCCATTCATTGATACTAAAAAGCATCATTAATTTAGGGGGGTGGGGAGGGGGAGCATCCCTTTACCAGTGAATAGCCTACCTGTAAATTTAAACACCACCCAGGTTAACTAGCTGAATTCAATAGCACAATTTTATGTGCCACTTATTACTATTCTTACTCCAGTTTTTAAACTTATGAATACAGTTATATGATGTGCAGGCTATATATATATATAAAAACACATAAATATACATATATATACACACTATGTATATTTGTATTTATACAAACTTATTTAAATATTTATATAAAGCTGTAAGTTAACAGTACTTTTTGTGATTATGACATATATTGCATATGGGCAGAAAAGGTGAAAAACCAATTGCTTTCATCTTATTTTGCTGAAATAAGTGGTAGGCCATTTCTACCATGTGCCATAAAGAACATCTAATCTTATATTCACATCTGATTTCTCATGATCTGACTTCTTTTATGTCAGTTGGAGCTGATGTGCTTCCTGCCTAATGTGGGAAAAAAAGTAAAATTGTCTATCAGAGAAAGAGTCACAGAAAACATATCTATATTCTTCATTTAATAAAGAGGTGAGAGCAGCAACACCAACAAACTCTCTGTGAGTATTGTGAACAATGTAGGTGTTACTGTTAAATCTCTTCACAAAGTCAGGATTTCCTATTTACAGGAAAGTAGAAACAGTATCAACCGCTTTGCAAAGCTTGTATGATTAATAATATCATTCAGTATTGTCCATAAATACAGCATGGCATATTATTTTAACAATAGCAATTCCATACTACTATTTAACCGTAAGTCCTAATTAAAAAAATCACCCTCTTAGGCAAACAAATTCACACCATTTCTATTCGATCTGACAATGCCTAACTAAACAGGGAGCAAACAGTTATCTCCAGCTCTAATTAGACGAACTAATTTTCTGCAGTCTTTCAAGAACGATTGTGTCCACAACACTAAACAGAAGTAAGATTGACAATACTGATAGTGACTTCCCTCTAGCCACAGCCCAACGTTACATGTTTACAGGCATTGCTTATATTCTCTCTACACTTGAGTCAGTCAGTGAGGAATCTTATCCCAGCTCCTCCCTATGACTTAGCAGAATTTAACAGGACTCTGCAAGAAGTTATTCACATTTGATCATGGAATCATTTAGGTCAGAAAAGACCTTTAAGATCATCGAGTCCAACCATAAACCTAACACTGCCAAGTCTGCCACTAAACCATGTCCCTAAGTGCCATACTTCTTGGAACACCATCAAATGCAGCCCCTGTGAGTGCGCTTTCTCAGCTCTCTTACTTCCAAAATCCGTTACTCTTTCCTACTGCTTTGGTCAATAGGTATATGAAACAAACTGAAGAAATAAAACCATGCAGACCAGTATGTCAGATAAATGCCAACAGCACTCATCTGAGCATTCCAAAATTCTGAAGTGTTCCACAAAAGGAGGACAGAGAATGCTAGCAAGCATAAATGAATGCGCACAGGACATGAAGGAGACGAAGAACAAATTACCATCTATAAAACACAACTTTAAATAAAAAATATAATATATGACAGCATTAATCTTGCATAGACTTAACATACATATTGTGATATTCTTAATGCCAAAAAATAACCCAATTTTCATAGCAATTGAAGCTTATTTCTATTCAGCTAAAGGAGGATATTATGATCACTTGAACTGAACTCCATGGCCAGACCACAGAGATTTTGCAAGAAATCCCTAGTTTTCAGGCTCAGCTCTAATCATTCATATGGAACCAAATGAGGAAGAATAATAGCTGACCACAACGTAAGTCCTCAGGATTTTCAGTTATTTGAGTCCAAGTTCTCACTGCTTCTTATTAGCAAATAACCATAGCCAAAGGAAAGAAAACAAAATCTTTTTCCAGCTACAGCCAGCAAGAAAGCTGTACTAATTCAGCTTGACTCAGATGCAACAACAGCAATCAATGCATTTACAGCTTCAAGTCATGCTTGTAATTCTCATGCCTAGTTGCATAAATTTTTACTATAAAACAAGTTCACTCAAAACATCTCTTTTGCATATGGTTTATTGAAACATAAAACAAACTCCACACTGTCCTCTTTAGCCAAAATCATCCCAGCTAATCGATCTCAGCAGCCAACTCTCTTCACACCTTCAACAACAGTTATGTCCCATTTGAACAATGCACATGTTAACCTCCAGGCTTCAATTTATAAGCAAAAAAAAAAAAAACAACCATTAAGGGAACTGTATGAAAGGAACAGATCTCCTGCTGATTGATTCGCTGTCATAAAGCTGATTTCTGGAAACTAACACGATTCACATGAGTTCAGGCTATGAACATTTTTAATTTGGTATTCAGTGTATCGCTGTGGCAAAGGCTGTTAAGCTCCTAACAACGACACCTTGCGTACTGTGTCCAGTTTTGGGCCCCTCACTTCAAGAAGGACTTTGAGGTGCTTGAGCATGTTCAGAGAAGGGCAACAAAGCTGGTGAAGGGTCTGGAGAGCAAGTTGTATGAGGAGCAGCTGAGGGAACTGGGGTTGTTTAGCCTGGAGAAAAGGAGGCTGAGGGGGGACCTTATCACTCTCAACAACTCCCTGAAAGGAGGTTGTATGGAGGTGGGGGTCAGTCTCTTCTCCCATGTTACAAATGACAGGATGAGAGGAAATGGCCTCAAGTTGCATCAGGGGAAATTTAGGTTGCATATCAGGAAAAATTTCTTTACACAGAGGGTTGTGAAGCATTGGAACAGGCTGCCCAGGGAGGCGGTGGAGTCCTCATCCCTGTAAGTGTTTAAAAGACACGTGGATGTGGTGCTGAGGGACATGGTTTAGGAAGCCTGGCAGTAGAGGTTGAAAGGTTGGACTCGGTGATCTTAAAGGTCTCTTCCAATTGGATGATTCTGTGAACCGGCATCTTGACTGAGTCTTTTCACAGTTTTGTACAAGCATTCTGATTTCATAGACCTGGCTCTTCAGAGGAATGCCATTCAGATGAATGGCTATACTACAAAAAACACAAACCACCAAACCACAACCGCACAAAAGAACACGAGAATAGTGAAATCTGAAAGTCCTTTTCTTTAACCTTTGGGGTTGAAATTAAAATTTAATATTAATTTTTACTTTAAGCTTACAGGTCTAGGATACACTTGGACCACCTACTGTCTTGAAACTCCCCAAACAATTGTGTATTACTGGGGTTTTTTTCCTTCAAATTTGCATTTACAGAAAAGGTTTAATGTAAATTCAATAGCAATTTTGGGAATCAAAATGAGTCATGTAAATGAAAATGCACTTTCATGTTTCTTCTGACAATTAAATCACATTTAGCTTGCTATTAGAGCAATTTCAAGAGCTAATTGTTTGTAGAATACAAAAAACCATTTGGAAACATATTCTAAAAGTATTTTGACATTCTTTATGCTCAGTCATACTAGGTAAGCATAGCCATTCAACATATAATAATGTTATGAATAGAATGTCATTTTGCCAATAAAGAATAAAAGTGATTTACTCAAAATCTTGTACCATTCACTTGTTCTATCTCACTACAACTAAAGTATGAAGTGATAATTTCCAAGTAATGAAAAAGAAATACAGATCGTAAGTGGTTCTCCTGAAGCTAATTTTGGTGGAAGGAAAAAAAAAAAAAATTCTACTTCATTTTATGTTAACACAAAAATACAATTTAATCAAGAACTCGACTGTCTAGTCCCCAAATAACCAATGAAAGCAAGGGCAATCTGCTTAACTATATTAATCCTCTGTTACCATGACGTACTCTTCCACTTCCACAGAATTCAGGGGGATAAGATTTTATAGGTAATATAGGCTGCACTTCTTTTCTTTTTATATCCTAGAAGACAGCAAACATTTTCTTAAAGTTCTGTAGTAGCCTTTATACATCTCAGGAGAATTCAAGCCTGGCCATATATTTGCATTGCAGTATTACTGATGTACAATTTTAAAAAGATCAGATTTTAATCTGTATAGAGGAATTTCAACTATATCTTTATCTCCTAGATGAACAGCAAGCCACGGTATTTAACAACATGTCACTCTAGGCTGCAGATTTGTAAAGTTTAAATAGTTCAAGAATAGAAGTAGCAAACAACATTCAGTTAGAAAACTATAATTAAAAATGTGACAAAATAAAGATCCTTCTCTGATCTGTGAATCAAAATATGTCCCCAAAATAGGAGGCACCATTATCCAATATAAAGGGGGTAAGTAAAAGAAAAAGAAACTAGCTGCAAATCGACACTCAAATCTCCAACAAATGAGAAAGTAAAATGCCAAAACCAAATGTAACCTACTTGCAGATAAAGAAAACATTCCTGGGGATTTAAAGAGGTGAAGGTTGTTTTAAAGAACCATCACATCATCCATGCATTATAAATTGCACTGGGGATAACTGTTCATACTTAAAAGCACTGTCCTGCAGATCTGAAGTGCCTATTTCTATTTCCACTTAAATACACAGGGTTTTTTTAATAATATAATCGCATAGACCTACAAAGCATTATAGCATAAGCACTTCTAATTCACATCTACATGTTATAGCTGTTTATTCTTTATGATCTTGTCTCCCTCTAGTGGCTGGCCTACCTGTTCTCAGACCTGTATGCAGAATCACAGGATAACTCAGGCTGGAAAAGACCTCAGGAGGTCTCTAGTCCAAGTCCCCACTCATGGAAATTCTGGTTGGCCCTGGTAGAAACATTTCACCACCAGCTGTTTGCAATCAAAGTAAAGCCTCACTCCTGAATCCACATTCAAGGACCTCCTAAAATCATCTGGAAAAGAAATGGAATATCTAGGAAAATCAAATCACTTGGACTATCTCATTGGTAGGTATCTTCGTCCTAAAGTTTCATCCCTTCTTAAGAGAATAGGAGACATATTCCTTTGCATATTGGTGTAGTATATGGCTGGCAAGTTGTCTGTCCTCAGTTTCAACGTGATCATGGTGTATAGAAGAAACATCCAGAATATATTAACTCAAAGGCTTCATTCTGAAGAGTTTGCTTCTTTATCAATCACAGACCCTGAGCAAGGTTAAGTGAGTAAACTTTCCTCTTTCTTCTTCCTGGACAATGTCTGTCATGAGGACCTTCACCAGCAGGAAGGGATGAAGAGGCATACCTCAGACAGGAAACTCTGACAACCAGAAAACAACCTGTTCATTGTCACTTGTGACCAAGTGCTACAACAAGCCATATGAAACTGCAGTAAGATGAAGTGGAAGAGTAAGATTTCACTAGCCTGAATGCCACCACATCCCCCAGGAAAAAGTCCTAGAATACAGGGGCTAAAGAGCCATGTTTCATTCTCAGTAAGAAGTCACAAGGACAAGAAAGCTGTTCTGTCATCAGGATAATTTTGTAAATACAGTAAACACTCAAGTTTTGGAGATTTATTAAATAAATATAGATAAAAAACCCCAAACTCTTACACAATTTTCTGATGCACTTCAGTAATACATGGAACAATAATAAAAATCAGTGCAATATCAAATTGGAGTATCAAAGGCATTACTTTTCAACACAGAAATGCAGAATTAGCAACTGTCTCTTCTGTAAAAAGTCAGAGTACTAGAAAAGAACATTTTGTGACACTGTGAACGAAATACTGTTAAGAAAAAGAATACATATCACAAGTATATATGTAGCAAAGGAAAGCAGGAAGTGGTGGCTTGCCTTAAAAGCCATCCATCTGTATCAAAACCTCAATTCCAGTCTATTAGCTAAAGTAGTAACTGAATAATGCCTTAAATAAACTGATTCAGCTTTCATTCTTTCCTTCAGAACAAAGGAAAAAACACCACAAGTCTCCGATTTCACATTCACAGACTAATCATACAAGCCAAGTAACACTCTCCGCTATAAGACTATTTTATTTTCAACTATCACAGCGTTTGTACAACTATTTCATTTTCTTGAATAATCTCATTACTTTGTTTCAAATATTTAAAAAGCATACTGGAGTTACACCCACTCTTTTTTGGGGCAGGGGGTGGGGTGAGGTGGGAAGTGGGGTCAGAGTTATTTTCTAAGCAACAAGAACAGGACATGAAGGAATCCATGGTAGTTAGTATCTTTTAGAGTAAGATTACATTTTACAGAAAACGCAAACCAGCCTTAAAATAACACTGAGGTTATGAAGCCAACTGGCATAACCATTCGGTCAGAAGTAAACACATCTACCACCATTTGACAGTTCAGCCTATCATATGAGCAACAATAATTTACCATTTAGGCATTCTTAGACTAGCAATTTGCAGAGTAATTTTAATTACAGTGCCTAAAGGAAAAAAATTGTTTTATTTTGCACTCTGCATTTGTCTCTGTGGTGAACGTGTCAGTACGTGATCATTCCACCCCCCAAGAGACCACCTCTACCAGTTTCAGTGCTTTCTTTGTAGGCACTACTTCCCACACGCACACATTTTCACACTTCATTTACAATGTAAAGATTACTCTCTAAAAGTAAAATACTGTTTCTTAAAAACTCTTCTACAGTGTTTTTATCAATGAACCCTGGGGTATGTCCACATCAGGAATTCAGAGCACAGGAGGAGTTCTTTTTAGTGCAAATTTTCCTTGTGCCTATGCCTAGCCTGGTGATAGGCACTCCAGGGCACTGCTGATGTGTTCAAGGTAACTTCCTTCCTGCCGAAGACTAAATTTGTGTACCAAGAACTCATAGGATTGAGAACTGGCATAAATGTTGTGAAGTGACAGTTTTGAAACCGTAACCATCTGCAGCAAATGGAACACTCTCTCTTTGCAATACACCAGTCAGTAACGAAAAATTAACCGTAGTCTTTAGCAAGTGTCATGCATGTATCTTCACAACGCCCTGGTAAGACAAAACAGTGTAATTATCTCCACCCTGCTGGAAAGGAACAATGACCTGAGTGTCAGAAAATAAAAATGTCTTAAGAAGCAAGTACCAATAAGAATTGTATTAATCTTCATTTTTTCAGGACATGAAATATTGTATGACATTTTACTGTGAAAAACCACAGGCCACTGACTTCAGTTACAGGTATGAAAAAACAGCTTTATTTTTACCCCAGTCTGAAGTTGGCTATCAAGAACTTGACAAAAAGAATGAAAATTACACGCAAAGAGCCACCTGCTTGTGAAAAATGCAGTAACTACAATCCCTTGCTTCATTCACAACATGCTTTCTAACATTCAAAAGCAAACACAGGACCAGAACACTTTGTTTATTTCTACAGTCTATCAAGAGAGATGCTCTAGTAGAAAGTCATAACCCTGTGACTGAAAACGGGATTCAAGGTGCATACATGTTTCATACACGTGATTACACCTAGGGTCAAAGCACAAGTAGGTGGAATCGGACCTGTTCATACAGTATTTTTTAAAAATAGAAATAGTAAGTGTGTATATTTACATTGTTATTGACAGTTTGTTTTTATTCTTTCAGTTTCTTTTAAGCACTGGAAATTTAAACTGAAAAGCCTGTATTTTCCTGAATTCAACTAGCAATTAACTGATATTCAACTGCAAAATTTATCAACCTTCCTCAAATCTTTTCTTGAAAACTTTGTAAGTGAATGCATTATGGATTTCTTTTTAACAAAATACATATCTCCTCTTAAATCACATCTCATTTAGGGAGCTAGATTTACAGAGATTTAGATATTCATTCAAATCACACCTCCAAATCCTTTTCCTCTTCCCAAAAAATCTGTAGACCAGTTGATCTATCTTCCAGGACTAGGAAGAGACATATGTACGAGAATTCATTGTAGCCAGCATTACTTTTTGCCCAGTATCTTGTATAAAATGCCACATCCCAGAGAACCAAAGCTAACAAAAGATTGTCTACGAACCACTTCAAAATACTTCTCAGTAGCTGGGAAGCTGAGTTCTCACAATAGATGTAAAGTATCAAGTCCAAACAAACAGACGTAAGGTCTGAAACATGTGCTCTAACAGATACCACAGGCCAGGCAGAGATGGATGAGTGAGGAGACCTGCTTGATTCTACCTAGACTGTTCAAGGTGAGGAGTAGGTCACAAACCTTCAAAAATTGGCAGACATTTTTCACGATCTCAAAGAGACAGCACGTGCATGTTACACTTTCCTCACTCATGATACTCTCAACAATATTAGCAAGTGTTAGATCAATGACTAATACATCAATAATAATGCCCACTGCACTGCACAGCGTTTTCTCACTACTTGCTTGAATATATTCTTTTGTCTTCATTCACCTCCAGGTTCTTCTTAAGACTTTATTCTTGGATTGTAAATTTACTAAGGCAAGCTCATCTCACACACAGCTGTGCAATTAATATTTTTTCCAATTAACCAACACAAAAAGGCTAACCTTGCCTTTCAGATACTACTGTTTGTGGTCACCTGCTTGGTGAGTTAATTTAGTCACATAGTAGCTGTATTTCACAAAGGCCACTGGTTTCCCAGTGATTTAGTGGTAAAGCAAGATTTTTCTAGTCCTTATCTATAAAAAGCCTCTTTGTGGCTTGCCTTTTTTCTCCATGCTCAGGGGAATGACCAACAAAATAAATAAAACCATAAGCAAAGGGAGGGAAAGAAGCCCCCACTTTACAAGACATTACTGTGCCTTTTGCCCAGTTAACTACTTTAACAAGCATCTGTTCAAATATGTAGCACAATGTACACACTAACTATATCCTCACATTCACATATTTAGGTATTTTTCATTTGTTGAATTACCTTGTCTGCATCCACCTTTCCTCTGATAAATTCTTTCTTCCAAAATTCCAGTGCCTGTTCCAGAGTCAAGCCGATGCCTTTCAAGAACAGTCCGTATTGCATACGGCCTCCATGACGGAGATGATGGTTATCACGTAAGGCTTTGTGCAACTGGCGCATGCAAAGAGGGAATGATTTCACAGAAAGCTGTCAAGAGAAAAATTTATGTTTAAGGCATACCAATCATTTAATTTATAGGATATATGCTTATTGTGATTATTAATTAGCTCCGCTCGAAAATGCCAATGGCTGGAAGAAAAGATATGCATGTGCTGACAACACAAGTGTGTCCTTCAGCCATCACATCCAACAACCATCTCAAGAACAAAATCCAAAGGACAAAGTAATTCAGGTGGCAGTATCAGAATATTTTCAGTTCCAAAGTAAGAAAGATTTAATTGCCATCAGGAAAAATATATCACAATTCCATTACAACATTTCTTGCTTCTTCCTTATTTTAGCTTCTGGAATGGCAACGTGACCTTGGTTAAGAGTTTTCTGGGGTTGGGGGGGAGGATTGTTTGATTTTTTAAAACATCTTTGAAAAACTAGAAGCAGAAGTAAAATCCATTACAACTGATCTGCAGGCTTTTTCCCTGAAGAATACTATTTCTTATAAAGCAAGATCTCAGAAAGAAAAAAGAATGTAACATTCAAGTTTACTTGGCCTTTGCATTTTTTGTTTTAACAGCTGAGTCATGCATTGGAATTCACTACCAAAGAAACACTGTCATGGTTAAGATGCACACTGAAAACACAAACGATTTCTGAAGTTCAGATAAAGGAGTTGCAATGTGTTTTTAATTGTCACTGCACCATTCAGGTGGTTTTACAATCCATTTTATTTACTTCCTTGTTTTGAAAAACCCTTCTGTAAGCCAAAAAACAGCACTGAAAAGACTAATATTGCAACGCAATAATCAAACTAATGATCTGCAAAATTATTTAATAAGGAAATTTTGTTAAACTCTGTTTATAATTATGTTAGGTATTTGTGAAAGTACACAAAATTAAGCAACAAATTAACAATTCATTATAGCTCCTGCCTAAATCCTGATCAGAAGCATTTTCAGTTGATTCTGCTCCATTTTAAACTTTATCACAGTTTCATTCAACAGTTCTCAAGAGTTATAAAGCAAATAAGAATCAAAGAAAGATAAAGGCTTTATAAGTTGTCTGTTATATAGATTACTTGCATTTTAAAAGTTACATATCAACATGAAATATAACTCAATAAACACGGAGGACTTACAGCATCGATCTGTTCTAGAGCAAACTTCCCAGTGTTCTTCTGCACGCTGTAATCTGGACCAACATAAGAATGGCTGAAAAACAAAGCAGACAGTACAGCATCATTTAAAAATGTTAGGTTTTTTATTTACAAATTTAAAATAAATTATTTTACCAAATAAGGGCTGCAACCATGCTATATTAGGCAAAACAAGAAAACAGAATTTGACATTTATGTAAGTAATTAAAATACATAAAACCAAGATTAAAGTCAACATGGTAAAGAAACCCTCCCTCCCTTTATCTGAAAGGAGTGGCGAGGGGTCATTCAGAATTGAGATCACAGGATCACGGTACTGTTGAGGTTGAGACCTCTGAAGACCATCTAGTCCTACGCCCTGCTCAAAACAGAGTTAACTACAGCATTTGCTTAGCATCTCATCAAGGTGGATTTTGAGCATCTCCAGGGACAGAGACTCCCTAACACTCTGAGCAACCTGTTCCAGTGTCTGACCATCCTGGCAGTAAAAGAATGTTTTCTTATGTTTAAGTGGAATTTCCTGTGTATCAGTTTGTGCCCATTGCCTCCTGGTCTGTCACTGAATACCAGTGAGAAGAGTCTCCCTCTGTCTTTACTCTCCCTTATCAGACACCTATTTATAAGTGCTCTTAAGATTCACACATACACCCTTCTGAAATTTATCTGCTCCAAGCTGAAAAATCTCAGCTCTCTCAGCCTCTCTTCATACGGCACTGGGGAACCCACGACTAGACGCAGCCCTCCACATACGGCCTCACCAGTAGAGGGGAAGGATTACCTCCCTTAGTCTGCTGGGAGTGTTCTTCCTAATGCCACCCAAAAAACTGTTAGCTTTCCTTGCTTCACAGGTACACTGGTGGCTCAGTCAGCTTGCTGTCCATCAGGACACCAAGGTCCTCTTCTGCAATCCTGTTTCACAGCTGTTCAGCCCTTAGCCTGTACTGGTACTTAGGGATATTCCTCCCCATATGCATGGCTTGGTATTTCCCTTTGTTGAACTTCATACAGTTCCTGTCAGCTCATTTCCTCAACCTGTCCAAGTTCATCTGAAAGGCAGCATATCCATCTGGTGTAAACCATATGTCCCGGTTTTGAATCATCTAAGACTTGCTGAGTTCACACTCTGTCCCATCACCTAGAACATTAAAGAAGCAGCTAAACAATATAGGACCCAGTATCGATCCCCGAGGTACTCCGCTAGTGACTCGCTTCCAGATGGTCTTAACACCTCTGATCACAAACACAGGACTTCAGCCAGTTTTCAGTCCACCTCCCTGTCCATTTACCTAGCTCATACTTCACCAGTTGTCAATGACAATGTTACAAGTGACTGTGTCAAAAACCTTGCTCAAGTAAAGATAAAACTACATCCACTGCTTTCCCCCCCCATCTATCGAGCCTTCTATGATAAAATGACCAGCTATGAGGTTAGTCAAGCATAATTTCCCATTCACAAATCCATGCTGACCACTCATGTTCACCTTCTTATCCTCCCATGTCTGGAACTGAAATGAGGTTGACCAGCCTATAGTTCCATGGATCCTTCTCCTTACTCTTTTCAAAGGCAGGGTTCACTTTTGCTTTCTTCCAGTCATCAAGGACACATTCTGCTTTGCCATTTGTGTAGCATTTAAAAACAAACAAAAAACCTGATGTACTATGAACATCTAGCATGAGGGGAAAGTAAAACCTCGAATCTACTTAGGAGTACCAATAAAAAGCTGGGAAAGCTTTTACAGCAGTGCTGACCTACAAACACAGGTTAACTCCTGACAGTAGCCGTCTACGCAAAACAGCACAGGACTTTGCATCTGCTGCCTCCCCTTTCATTCATACTGCAACAAAGCTACTTCTGATACCTGAGCTGAATTCAGGTGACCCTTCACAGCAGAGACAGTCACATAGACATTGTCACCAAAGTAATTTCAAATCAAATACAAGCACGTAATGCCCAGCATTTATTTTTAAATATGTAGACTTCTTGAATGTGGGTGTATGCTGCAGGGCTGCAGAATAGGCCGATAGAAACACTTACAGCAGAACCCACCCAAACTCAAGAGTTGTCAGTACAGCAGGCAATAAAGCAAATGTGGCCTTTGGATAAAGCATATTGATCCAAAAATCATGTTGCAAAGTCTGGGTAAGAGGAAATTTTTTTGTGCAAGAGGGATTTTGCAAGTTAATAACAAAGGTAATTTCTTCAATCTTCCGAAGGCATATAGAGGTTAACTCCAGAAAAAAAGCCATTTAGCTAAATGATGATACCAGGCGCTACAGATTATTTTGTGACTGTAAAGTGTGAAAAGCGTATAGCTAAGTTGATTTTACTACAGTACAAGTCATTTGTTTAATTATACACGCATTCATTCATTCTTTACTTATTTCTGGCACACAATGGAGGTCTAGGCAAGCCTACTGCAGTTAACAGGTTTTTTTCATTACACAACAATGGATAAATAATTAAAAGGATTTGAGCAGTGTATGTCTATTACCACTAATTTTACTAAAGAATTATCTAAATTTCCTTGCAGAACCTGATCTGCATCATTTTACTTAGGCAAACTATAAACAAAACAAAACCCACAGTCCCCAAAATAATACAATCAAAAGCATAAAACAGAACATAGTTGTTGCTTAAGCTCCTCTACCATAACCACTTCAGATGATCTGCTTGTATTTGTATTTAATAGAGTCATACCAGTACTGAAAAACACTGCTAAGCTAAAGAAAACCACTTCTTCCTAGCATCCATAGAAAGGACTGGCCTAGGAAAAGGAGGACCACAAGAGAAGAAATTGTAGTCCAGAATTCTGGACCGCATCCAGAAATTGTGGTAGATTGGAGCTGGGCATAAGAGGTCAGCACTGGTCATGTGGCCTGAGGCAGCTAAGCTGTTGGATTGCTGTCTCAAGGAACTAGAGCTTTTGGGTTTAGCCATTTTAGGTGCCAGGTCTTCTGATTTTCTTTAGCAGAGATTCCCCATGTCCTTTGATTTCATCACAAGAAAATAACATTTTGCTTTCTCCATAGATTGTCATTATTTTCTCTACATTTCTATTTAAAAAAAAAAACCTCAATGACCTTGTGAAAAAAAGAAAAAAAATATTAAGACTACCCTTAGTTCACAAAGTTGATACAGAAACAATCATTTGAAGACAGAATTAACAGAATCATACAAAATGTTGTTTGTAAAGGATGTTAGAAGACCAATTAATCTCACAATCCACTTCAACTGGGATTACTGCCAACACTAGTCAGGTGAGAAATGGCTTTTTCTAGCTGCATCCTAAAAATCTCCACAAACCAAGATTCTGCATCTCCAGGCAATCTGCTGCACCTATCATTCTAGCAGAGGCCTTTTTCTTAATATCCGAGCTGAACATCCCAAGCTACTTTATGTGTCCACTGTCATTTGTTACATCCTCTGGCACCATCAAGAATTCCAATACAGCCATGTTTGCCCTTCAATCAGTGTAGGTTGCTATTTGATCATCCCTAAGCTTCCTCTTCACCAGACTCAAAGTCAACTCATAATTCATGTACAGGCACAGTTCTATAGTAGTTTGATGGGATTACACATGACAGTTTTCGTCTATCTTTGAAATTATTGCTACCGAAGATTTTAAAGGGTAGAGTGTTACGACCCTGTAATTTCATCACAAAACCATATAAAACTCCTTTAAAAGCAGGAGCTACAGAAGTGTTCTTCTCATGCATTTAGACATAGTTTCCATTTCTATTATAATTTTAGCAACTTAAATCTCCTTGTAGCCTACTGTGAGCATGTGAAATCCCTAAGCACAATCTTGCATCAAGTATTTTAACATTTTAACTAAAAACATTTTTTTTTTTTTGGTCTAGTACAATTAATATTAGAAAGCACCAAGGAAACTGAATAGGACAGCAAGAGAACCAAAGTCACCGATAAAATATGTATTTAGTCCAGAACAGTCCAATTACAAAATACATGTTATGTCCATTTGAAAAAATGACATGGATTAAAATATCTATGCAGATATAATGCACAGTAAAATGACCTTTTCTGAGGAGTAGCTAATTTAAAAGTCACAAGCTGATATGAAGAGCTGCCAAAACACGTGTGGGGCATTAACAACCAAACAATGCTCTGTAACCTTTAATTTTATGCTCTTTTCATACCTTTCTACCTAAGCTTTTGTTCCCCTGATAAAGCTCTACTGACATACACCAAAAATAAAACACTGCTGCAAGAATTCACACAATGAAAGTAAAGGGAAGCCTACAACTAACTAATATTCTCCTTTCTTATGAGCAAGATGAAGCAAAAACGAATCACAGATTCACAGAAACAAACAGCAGAGAAGATCTATTTGGTCATCTGTCTGTTCACTGCCATAGCTTGTATTTCAAGTTGTAAGGTTTGATGTATTTTGTCTATTTTAAAGGATCTTCCAAAAGGCCAACTTGGAAGCATTTCTGTAGTTTTTTTCAACTGGTGACAAAATGTACTTGGAACATCCTCTCTGTTTTCGCAAAAGCAAAATGGAAGTAACTTACCAGTCATTAGACATACATACTAAACTTAAGAATGTGCATAAAACACCTGTTTGCATTAATGTAGGATACAGGATAAAGTAGCTGATGTTAAACTAGCTTTTTTTTTTTTTTGCAATCTTTCCTTTTCCCATATTTAATCCAAAAGTGCAGAGAGGATTGTGATTGCTGTTATACTGAGGGCTGTTCCACTTACATAGATGCACAGCATATACCAAAAGAAATTTCAGAGAGCTCAGTATTTACTCCTAGAGAGCATGATTTATAAAAAGCTAACCTAATTGCTCTTTAGCTTCAAATGAGGAAAGGAATGCCACAGAGGCATATTTTTTAAAATCCCAGTAAGATGTATGGTAATAAAAACATGGAAGGTTATTGGCATTCAGTAAGTATTCCTATCCAGCTACTTAACAGTTATACTGCAGTTATTTTTTTCCATTTATTCCTCTTGAACAAAGTTCAATCCTATGTAAATAAGCAGAGATACAATGAAAGCTATTTTTCCTATTCCGATTTACACTAAAAGCAATAAAACATGAAACCGTTCCTGTGTAATAAAAATAATGAGATTTCTTTTTTATTTTTAATCAAAATAAAATGTCAAGTCTTGGGTACAGATATCTCGAGCAGTACAGTACCATAGGAAATAAAGAGCACACTAACTAGATCTGCATCCTAATTCTGGTGCAGTGCTGTCACGATAGAGCCTCACCATTTCCATTTCTAATTCATCCAATGTCATTTCAGTGTTCTTAATACAAAGCTGTACATGTTCAAAAACAGAGCTTTCATTACTGACATTCAATATTTAAGTAAATTTCTACCCTTAGAGATATTAAAAATTCAACTGAATAAATACCTGAGCAACTCGATCCAACCAGATCTGCATTGAGCAGGGGCTAGATTAAATGACCTCCAGAGGTTCACTTCAAGATAAATTATTCAATGATTCTAAGCCAATGCATCTCCCTCTAATTGTACAGTCTTTGTCCTCCTGCATACTACACTGCAGTGAGAAAACTCTCCCAAACAATATAAAGTGGTAAAAAGCAATCATATGTATAAGAAAGAGACCAAATCTATGCTTAACCTGAAGAACATCAGAAAAGTATCTTTTCTTACTCTTCATCCTCAAACACATTCAAAGAAAGTAGAAAGCTTCTATATACTGTATACTATTAAGAGAGAGGCAGTCTATTTCAGCTGTGTTGTAGAGCATTCTTAATGGTTCACATTTGCACCTCTCCCTTTAGGTCCATTAAAAAAAAGAAATCGGGACTCCATTTATCAATGACAGTGATGTAAAAATCATCCAAAAATATAACAGAGCATAAAATATTTGCAACAAGAAAGGTCCATACTCTGAGCAGTGTAATTTGGAATCAGTTTTGTTCATAAAGAAACTTAAAAATTTTCCCCTTGCTACAAAAAAAAAAAAAATCTTTTTTACAAAACCTACAAATATTTTGTTGTTACTTAGAAGCAACACCAGCTCTGTAAATAATGTTTCCTGTCATTTATAAAGCTTTTGTTAAGTTGAAGGGATACCTTCGGGGGTTTTTTCCCAGCCAAAGCCAAACACACAGATGAGGCATCTGAAAAAAAAACTGTAGCCAAAACATTCTACTAATACAATTATTTTAACGTGTATGAAAGAATACACTCATGCTTTCAGTTTATGTTACCTGAGATGATTAAGCAGAGGTTGTAGTCTCTCATCAGACTGTATGGAAGGCAGCGATCGTGCTGTCAGCTAGAAGAAAACAGAAGTTCAGTTAGTAAAATAATAGCTTCCAAAAAATTGATAGTACAAAGCAGCAATGATGTAAGAAATCACTCTGCTTTTACACAACAAAAACATACTTTTTCCTATGAAAAGTAACTAAGCACAACCTTCCAGAATCTGAAGTTACCAGAAATCTATACAAATTAACAAAGTGAAACTGTGAAAAATATTTTTTTCTAAAATTACAATGCTATTTGAATTAAATAGCAAAACATCATTACAAGTGGTATACTTTGTTCCAAACATATTTGAACTAGAAGCCATATTCTACCAAGACAGCCTTCTAACAATCATATAACATAAACATAGTCCATTAAGCCATATTACATACAATTTACATTTGTACAGGAAAAATTTACATATTTAGCACTATATGACTTTTACATAGACATACCTCTGGGTACACTGTTGTTTTTTTAAATGTGCATTACCTGTATTTTTTAATTTGACTGTTTTAAACTAAACACATACTTTTACCTTGCAACTTCCACATAGCTGGTTAAAACATTGAACTTTCTTCTGAAGAAAAAAACCAAAAAAAACCAAAACAAAACCCTCGCAGTCTACAAATCAACAACTACATGTCACGCTATTGCAGAACACTAGTTAGTTGGTGTATTAACTAAAATAATTGGAAAAATACATGTATTAAATTTGCTTAATATCCACATATAGATGTTTACCTTTATCTATAAATGTTACAAGCACAGGAGTTCTGATACTGATGACATACATCTCATATAAAATATTTAATATAACACACATTTTATGATTCTATTGCTGCCAAGTTACGCGGCATTTTGAAAACCACCTTTGTACAAATTTAAAATTTCAACATATTTCACATTGTATAAATCACCATCAAGTTCTTAAGTATTTTACAGGTAACTTCAAACAGTATGCAGTTATACGCACTCCTTAAAAATCTTATTAAAAAAACCCCAAAACCCCAATGTTTTAGCACCAACAGCGTAGCTTCACTTTGCTGGCTCTAACATACAAGTAGAGGACAGCACTGAAGTAGGACCAACTAGCAGGTTGCAACTTCCGTTTATAACCCTCAAATAAATATACCCTGGAAAAAGCTGTGCTCAGTGTTTGTGTACAGGGGGTTTATTTGTAACCGTAACAAACTTCACGCTGAACTCCACTGGCTCTTCGGTAGACTGTACAAATATGGAGGAGTTTAGTATTTTCCTGAAAGATCACCCATGCAACACATCCATTTCATAACCTGTGCTGCTAGGAAGAAGTCAGACTGGACCCAGATTTCAGACTCGCTCCCACCCACCAGCTACATGAGAGGAGGTTCAAAACAGCAAGTCTGACAAGTGAAAATTGAAGCTACTGCACACAAGGACAGCAGGGAAGGAGGAACGTGCCATCTCAGTTGTTCAGCCAGCCCGGGCCTGCAGCAATCTCTGCTTCAAAACACAGCTCTTCCCAGTCCTGGGTAACCCAAGCGTACTCATCTGATCTGACTGATCAGGCAGCCTCAGCAATCCATGCATCCTTCTTTAGAAAACATGGCTGCTCCCTTGGCAATTAAAGCATGATCTACATGCCCTTATTTTATAAAGCTAGACTGACAACTGTACGGTATTCAGTAAATTCAGTAAGCTCTGTCTTTATTCAGAAGTTTCTTTTGATAAAAACCTCCTTTTCTTACCCCTGAGTACTAAAGGCCTATAAATGTATTTTTCCATACTCATGTCCTCCATAAAGTAACCCTCTAATTTTGTTTTAAACACAATCAGAAAAACAGAGGTTATTTCTGAAGAGAATTTGAGAGTCCTCTAAATACCAGCCAAGTTATTCCACTTGGCTAAAATCAGAGCAGAGCTTGAATTACCCAAAATACTTCTCTTTCTACTAATAACTGATAAAGAAAACAATATTTATGTGCACGCTCACATACATGAGATAACCATACAGTATTTTTCTCTATTACATTTAATCAGAAAAAACCCAATTTTTTTCCTCATTATATACAAGGCATTTACCACAAGACAGTCTTTCTGAAAGTCAAACAGGACAGAGGTGTAAAAAGTAAAAACCAATAAAATTCAAAACCTGCAAAAGTATTGATATTATTGTCAAAGCTATACATACAATAAACTTCATTGTTACATATACATTAAGAATGAACAGAAATACTGTTTTAAAAGTAATTTGGGAAACTTGTAGAAATTGAGGTAGAACCAAGAACTAGTGATCTTGGTGTTTAACCAAGCGTTCTGTTGATGTTGCAATGAAAGAATATGGAAGAAGTTGCCTATGCTGGCTGTTTTGGGAACCACCATTAAAAGGGAAAAGGCTCTAATCCCTTGAAGTCACATCACTACTGTTTTTCCTTTTTTTTTTTTTTTTTCCCTTCCTGTCTTGTGTTTCGCCAACAGTTATGGAATCTGCAAATTTTAGGTGCAAAACAAATAACCATTTTCCTCCATTATGTTGCCTGGAGGGACAAGTTGAAGTTTTATGTGGAATATGCTCTTGTGAAAATAAGATCATGCACCTCTCAACTCTTACAACAAATACTTTGCTAGGTTCATTCAAATATTTATTTCAGAAAGATGCAAGATCCTCATGACATTGTTCTTTTCTATTTAAAACAGTTTTGCTTACACACAGTTGAGACCTCACACAGCTGAGGAGAGCCCATAAAAATACTTGAAAAATTCTAATTGAAAGAGCACATTTTCCTTTAACTTACCTGGATTATAAAAATAGAAGGTAAAATTCTAATGTGTAGAGTCTTTCCTCACAACCGTTTGTTTTTTTTTTTTACTGAGCCACACTAAATAAAATCAGCTTTTACAAAGATCTTGGCAAATTAATGCTAGTGTTTTCAAACAGCTAAGAATTTTATGTCCTTTTTCAACAGGATTTTTCTAAAAGAAAAAAATAACCCAAATTACAGAATCCAAATTGAGATTCTGAACACTTCTTCCAATCACTCTGAAACAAAGTTTAGACAAAGCACAGCATAGCCTTGCTTTCATCTCTATATGGTACCCAACACAGACATCATCCTACCAGAAAGAAAAAAGCAAAACCATGCTACTCTGTATTTTAGAGAAATGAAAGACATCAAAATATTGTCAAGTAAAGAGCATACCTCCAAACTCTAATCACACGGCAGCAGTTTAATTTACAGGGAACATAAAACACTGCAGACTTAAGATATTTCCAGTCCCAAAGCCTGGATGTCAGAGGGCAAAGTGAACAGAACAGACAGCAGACAGAACATGTGGACACCTCAGAGTGAGCTAAGATGGTGAAAGCTGGGGTGAGTGATATAGATGATTAAGACAAATTAAGCACCATGTTATCACCATCACACATTTAATATTCAGAAAGGAGGAGGAATACTTAACAACATGAGGAAAAGGAATGAATAAACTGAAACCTGAGACAACAACGCCAGTCCAACTTCCTATCAGCTTTAGTACCAGAGTCACCAGCTGCCTTTGCTTCAATTCCGATGGCCAACAGTAAAAAAAACCAACCAAACAAACAAAAAAACACCACCACAACACAAACATGGGAGGGAAAAATCAAACCAGAATCTTCATATAGTTGAAGTAACCAGAATTTCCAAAAGGAAGCTTTCTAAAGTTTTGACAAAAATCAATCATATTTTTTGCAATCTTGAAGAAGAGCAAGAAGTTGAGTTCTTTTCTATTGAGCTCTGCACAACAATAACATCTCTAGTGTTCGCTATGCTGCATTTGTGGCAAATAATCAGAATGTTTTCATATGGCACAAGGCAGGTAACAACTTGAGAACATAGAAAGCACGCAATGATTGGAAAACTAGATGAATGTTAGAATTGTTTAAGATTTGGCAATAGCACATCAAGTAATAAAGAAGGTAAAAGGATGAAAACTTATAGGATAATGTCCAAGAATTGATCTGTTTTTCTTCCCCCCATCCAAACATGAAACCAGCACATGAAACTGCAAGTTAAAGATTTACTGTAAACCTTAAAAAAATTAACGACACAAAGCCTGAAGTTAAGAGCAGCTCTGCATACTATCAGGAAGGCAATGACATTTTTATACGTGGCAATTAAGAACAAGATTATCATGGTTCAATTAACTTGTCTCAATTTTTTAGGAGTGCATGAATTTCTTGATTTTGAGGTTATCATGCAAGAGCTATTTGCTAAGTGTTTTTCTGTGCAAAAAAGATAAAAGAATTTTTTTCACAAAAAGTTTACTTTAAATTAGATGTCCTAATTACCTGTATCACACAAGAAAATTTTAATATGCTGTCAGACCATTTGATGAATACCTTTTTCAAAAAACATCACATTAAGTTGGTTGTCAATGAGAAAAATTAAATTGAAGGCTTAAAAAGAAAGTACAGAAAGAAGGCTTTTGTGACAAAGGTTACTTTTAGCTGAGGTAGGCTACTGAATTTAAAAAAAAAAAGTTCCTTTAGGAGGGTGCATTAGAGAAACTAAAATGTAAATTACTACCACAGGCATTTCTTCATCAACTGCTAAGTACTCCTAGAACAACAAGCTGTATCTGAAGGCATGCTGTCCACATGCACTTCCACAGCCTGCGATTTGCCTCTACACCATTTGTCAAACCCAATTTTTTTTTAATATCCTAGAACTACCTGCATATGCTCAAATAGCATGCATGCGATTTCTTTCGTATTTTAACAAACACTGTACAAGCAGGCTTAGCATGCTTTTGCCTCCTCCGTTCTTTGAAACATCCAGACAGGCAGGATTACATCATGTGGGACTCGTATTTAAAAGGGAGGGTGACTGCACTGTAAATATGTTTAGGGACAGGGTATATCAAAGGATGCTCAGTCCCTGTAAAGTTACTTTGCTTTTCCCCCCGAGAAATTCTTCCTTCATAAATCCAAGCTTTATAACAAAACTTAATTGAAAGAGGCATGCAGAGACTTTGAATGGAGAATTGCTCTATGAAGCGTTACACAAACCTCTGGAAAATGTAGTGCTTTTAAAGGTAAGCCCATGGTTCCCAGCAGACACTCTGAAGTTCTTGGACATACAGGTACCTCTCTGGAGGGGCTACCTAAATTATTTCACCTGTATCTCCACTGGCAGCTCCAGAACAAACATCACCACTTCCATATGTGTTCCACTACTCACAGTAACAAGGTCTGCATTAAGACCAGGCATAGATTTGCAGTATAGATGAAAAGATTTTCCCAGAATGTCTATCTCTGTTTATTTCTGCTACAACAGTTACACCACCAACACAGGGTGTGAAGGATTGGCTCGAATCCAAATGGAAAGATGAAATAAGGTTAAAGTAGGGATGGATCAAGGCAGCCATAAAAAATAAAGCCTTTAAAGAAAACACCTAAAACCAATGAACAGAAAAAAGCCAGTTACCTTTGCCATCTGCAAAAGTCTACCCCTACCTGTGACCATACAACATCACGTTCAGCAATAAAACTGAGGGTCAGTTCTTCCAGAGTAATGATTGCTCAGGACCTGGCTGGGCATCGGTTTGCTGGTGATGAGCATCATTCTCCCCCTTCACTTAATACACTGTCTTTACCTCAATTCAAGAGTTTTTTTAGTTTTGCCCTTCCTGAATCTCCTTCCTGCATTTGTTTCCCAGTTGCTACAGTAAAAAAGGAGAGAGCATAAACCAAAATGAGCCTGGACATCAGACCTCCAAGTGCAGCCTTCTAAGTGAAAGCTTTAGATAGTTCTTTATTGTTTTAATGCAGTTTAACAAATATTTTTATAAAGAGAGGAAAGAAACATCTTCTGTGCAACGTCAACAACACGACACATTCATAGTGAACACATCACTAAAATGCTTCCTTAATAATGCTGTCTGGACTAAAAAGAAAAAAAAAAAAACTTAGGTCAGACATTAAATTATTACAGTTAGAACTTTAAAAGACTGAAGAGATCATCTATTTCAGGCTCTCATTGCTGCCTAAGGAATAAGCCATAAGTTACATGTTTTCTATTTCATTTGTTCTGTAATAAACCACTTCATGTAATGCGTCCTTCCTGTGAAAATGTGTTAATTGTGACCTTTGCTTTTTCTTAGCTCATCTTAAAAAAACCTTAAAAAAAAGTTTCCTATTCACTGTTGTCCTGAAACATATAGCTGGGTAATTCTTTCCAGTCTGCTCTGAAAAGGATGAAATGCATACTTGATGGTTCAGAAAAGCATTAGTTATTAGCCCGAAGGGTTACAGTGGCCTGGTGTGTTGTCTAAAAGGGAAACAAAGGCATGAACATTTAGATTATTTGCTAGAACTGTTTTTGATCAGTATGAAGTGCAGTATTACAAACTTACTGCCAAAATTATACAAGACAGATTTTTTTGACTGAGGTTGGAGCAAACAGGGAAAAAAACATATTAAATTTGAGGGCTATATCTGAACAGCCTGTAAAGCAGATTTAAAAAAAACCCAAAAAACAAACAAACAAAAAACCCACCCAAAACCCCCCCCAAAAATCAAACAAAAACCCAAAACCAAACAAAAAATCAAAACAAAACAAAAAACAAACACAAAACCCCAAAAAACAAAAAAACCACAAACAACCCCCCTCCAAAAAAACCCCACAAAAAACAACAACAAAAACCCAAAACCAAACAAAAACAAAACAAAAAACCACCAAAAAAACAACAAACCAAAACCAACTTTGTTTCTGTGGACAACAGCAATTACACTGTAGCTTAATTGGTGTTAGCAAGTGAGCAGAAAACAAGTACACGTAGAAGACAAAATTAAGAGAAAGATGGTTCTACAGATGTAGACATTGTAGCAGACATCTCAAGGTGACGTTATGGCACCATGTTTCTGCAAAGTCACCATAAGATTACCCTGATTTTAACAGTGAAAGGTGCTAACACTGCATCCTGATGGAAGTTTTATCCAAACAGCGACTTTTTGCAAGAATGTTTCTGTGATTGGTCAGAAACAAACTTGGCTTAGATTTGACTTAAAGGAGGATCTGACCAGTGACCAGTAAGACAGAGGAATGGGAAACTCCTTTCACTTGTGGTACACATGCAAACCACAGCTTTTCCTGAAATTCTTCAAATCTGCTGTTAAAGGTTCTGGTATGAACAATTCATCAATCAGTAAATAACAAGCTTATTTTCAGGAATTTAAAATCTATTTATCTAACAAAGAAACTCTAGCAGAAAACAGAGGTGATATTAACTGCATTGCTCTTCAAACTATTCAATTCCTTCCTTCTTACACCTCTGACTATGGTCTCTGTTCCTGTCAAATCCATCACCCAGCTGAGTATGAGCCTCCACAGTAGTGCAACAGGAAGATAAGGTAAAAGATAAATGGAACAAAGATATGAGTAAAATACAACACTGTAGTAGTACCTGAAGCAGTAACACATCCAAAGTAACTGTATGCAATTAGAAATTATCCTCTATGGAATGAAACAAAATTACATTTTAGTCTGGTAATCCAACACTACTTCATCTGTAACTTCTTTCTCTTGAATTTTTTGAAAGAGAGATTATGTTTAGAGATACCTATTTAACATTACTAGCACTACACTTGTTTCAACTAACTCTGTAATACTAGTCAAACTTTATTCAAAGATGCGTTTGGCCAGCAACACTTCAGGTTGTTTTCCAGGTGTAACCACTCCTACAGAGTATCAGATTGAGAGTTAAAAATACAGATCCCAGCTTTCCCCCCTCACCAGGGATATCTGAAAATTGAGAGAGGACAGTCAGATGCTTTCTGTGAAAGCTTTATACCTTAATTCAGGACTTTTCTCCTTACCCCTAGTCTATCTAGATTAGCTATCCTTCTGGAGTCTCTGCTTGATCAAAAGCAAAAACAATCTTCAGGAGATGACACAAAATCATTCTGGAAGCTTTCCTCCCCTCACCTCCATTTCAGATACAGAACGGATTAAACATAAAGCTGTAGCAACATCTTAGCTCTACTTGAGGACTGTGTTATAACATTCACTATGTTATTACGGATAGACTACACACCTCACCATACACTTTACATTATCTGTTGTACTTAGGATCAGCATGAACCATGCCCATACCCAGCATAACTACAGTAAATAACAGGCCTTTAGGTCTCAGCTCCCCTTACAGACCCCCTTGTCGTCCAACAACAAGTGTTTCTCAAAGCATATAATCAAGGTCATGCTTTTGTTTAGAAAGGGAGACTCTGCTATATACTGACACCTTACTTCAAACAAATTGCTCGGGTAAAATCTTTTTCCTACTGCAATCCAATTGTCTTCAGAGACAAACACTTGTCTCAATGTACTTTTTATCCCAGAACACAGCCTAAATGGGGGAAGCAACAGTCACAAAAGGCTTCTTAATACATCCCACTCAGATTAGAAGTATTGTTGGTGATGTTAGTAATGGAAAACTTTAAAACGGTTTTGTTTCCAACACAACTTGAATTGTAGCTAGTAATTCCTGAAAAAGTAGTTTTATGGGTATGAACTCTCCACTAAGGCAGCCTATGATTTTTCTATCTTGCATTTAATGTGCCAGGCACCAAAATACTTGCCTTAAATTAAATTTAAAATACTTCGTCTAGAAAAGATTTGTACTTCTGACAAAGTCTTAATATGGCTTGGTTTTGGTTTGTTTTTTTTTTTTTCAGATATTTCAGACTGGTAACTTTACATGTTCTTCAAAACTGTATGATTTTGCAGCCACCGCTAAGAAGTAAGGAGATATTGCCAGAAGCCAATAATTCAATTTAATTACATTGCAGAGAAACACCTTCAACAGCCTCCAACTAAGTTGAAGGCTGCCTTGTACCAACAAAAACCGATTGATTTTGAAACATCAGCTATCTTGCTAATGTTGTAACAAAATGTCACAATGCAAATGCTATGCAGCTGGGGAACTTGAAATAAGAGAACAGTGTTTGCATGCCGGTATGCTGCTGTACCTAGACAGTTGACATTTTAGCGCTGATCAATTTTCTTTGGAAAAAAGTTGGGGTTTAACCTTTCACAGCATGTTACAAATCTCAAGTGTTCTACAAAATTAATAAGTAATTTTTGCCAAGGCTTTTTCAGCTATTAAAAGTTATTTCAGCAGCATTTACACTGAAATATACTCAATGAAAACTAAAGCAAACGATATTACATTTATTCCACGTGAATTGTTCTGACACAATCTATATGGCATGAGATAACATTTTTCAAAACTAACAAAACTAATTAAGCACAAAAAGTTTTGGACATTACCAAGTATTTTTTTGCAACGGGCTAATATTTCATTTAATACATAAAGCACTTAGATCGTTTTCATATAGCACCACCAAATGTATGGAAGAAAGGACCTAAGTAATACAGGCTGGCATTACTGGGCTCTTAGCACAAATGTAACAACTCTGACATTGTCAATGGAGAGGAAAACATTTCCCTCATGAATCCCTAGCGCTTGATATAGGTGTCAATAGAAGGCTGAAGTTGGTTTTGTGGGTTTGTTTTTTGGTTTGGTTTTTAACTTAAATAACTTCACAATAATGCAAACCTGCCCAAAGAAAAATCACAAAGAATGTGAAATGGCCTCTATATTTTCAAGAAAGCAAATCAAAGGCAACAGCTAACATTTTTTAAAAATGGAATTTGAGTTATATAGTTAGCTCAGCAATTTTCATCTTTTTAGACTCTAAAGGGGAGGGAACAACAGTTGTTGTCAACGTTGCCTCAATGCTGTATCTAACAACTCAAAAGCTGTACATATATACACACACACGAGTTATTTTATAAAATAGATATTCTAAATATTATAAAATTAATGGTTTTTTATTAGTCAATTAATTCAAGCTGCCAAAGGACAAATCTTCCATGTCAGAAGAAACAACAGTTGTGAAGAACTTCCTTGCTAACATGTCCTAGATATTTACCTAATATTTTAAGAACTTTGAAGAAACCAAACTCCACTAATTTGAGCTCAGCATTTGTCAAATGCATTCAGAATAATAATTAATGTTTTCATGAGGCATTTGCTTCTGAAAGCAATTGATTTCTTTGTTTCCATTTGGAAATGTCTAGTTTTCATATTCACAGTGAGGCATAAATAACATCTGGGTTGAAGATTAATATTTAGTCTTTAAAGCAAAATTTTTCAATAATTAAACCTTGTTTAATTGGTATGTGAACTGTTGCTGGTTTTTGCATTATTACTTATGCATATATTTATTTCACTTGCATGTTAGGGTGAAAGTATGTAAATGAACTCATCTCTTGCACTGTTTTGCATTTTAACATAAAGCTGAAGTTGACAGTTACCAAGATGCTCATTAGATATTTTTCCCCCTAAACAAATTATTAATTCCATCTTACTTACAATAGTGTAGAGTGCCTTTCAGGCTTTAATTATATGTAGATTGAAGTAGCCACTGAGAAAGCTAGCTTGTCAGCAAAATCCACATCTTCTGTGAAATAATACTGCTTCCCATAATTGTGAAGGTTCTTCAGTGATTTTATCAACTGTTCCACTACTGACCTGCTCTTCACAGATAGCCTTCTCAACACGTATATTTAGCTTTCAGTGGTTTTAGTTATAGTTAGTTAGTTTTAGTTATAGATACCTAGTAATTTTAAAATTAAGAAAATAGTGTACTGGAACACTTGCCTTCACAGCAAGCCTGTAAAATGAAATAATTTACCTTATTTTCACTACCAACTTCTGATACATGCAAGTATTTCCTCATCTCTTCAATACTGCTTACTGGGTTTTGGCTGCATGCAAATCTTTTATTTCTTTTTTCTGGCATTATTTATGAACAGAAGCTTCTCCATTTAGTAGTCTTTCTCTCAGGTTCAGAGACTAAATATTTATTTCAGGGCATTTGGACCAGATGGTCTCTAGAGGTCCCTTGAAACCTCAGCCATTCTCTGATTCTGTGAAAAACCACAGGAGATCAGACAAGTTCCACCAATCTTCTAATACCAACTGCCCCACGTATCAAAGACAGTCAAAAAGAATCACAGTTGTTTAAAACCAAATACACAATACCTAATATGAACCTCCAGTACCAAATATTTCTGAACAACTACTAGCATTCCTGTTTTCCATACAAGAAATTCCATTCTCTAAGCATCCTCAAAGTCCACATTTTCATCTGCAATGTACTGAAATTTTCAAAACTACTACTGATTAGCAATTAAACACAAATTCTAACAAGATTGTTAAATATGCTTGCTTTCAGAGACCAGGATTATTTACCACAGTCGATACTGCCCATGGCTATGTTCCTATTCAGTATTTACATACTTGAGTAAAGGCATTCACATCTAAGGAAAAAGGATCCTATTTCAAAACATTTTCTGTTTAATGAGCTTGTCGAATCTTCATATGCTGACTTTAATTCCTTGAGAAAGTTACTATACCACTTCAAATAAGTTTAAGTAATCCTTAAGAATTCCATACTTGATCTTTAGTCACAACAAACAGAGAAAAGATTATTACAATAGTTTGTGGGATGTCAACCTTTCAAACCACTAATGAAAGCGTTTGAGTTTCAGTGTTTTATTCTCTCAACATGTGGTACTGCTTGGAAATAATTATTCTCTTGCTAAGACCCAGAAAATAGCCATCTTCTAAAAGTAAAAAGGTATTTGGAATACTTTTGCTCAGTTATGCATATTTTACAATTTTTTTTTTTTAAGAAGCAAAATCAAATCTTGCCAAGCTTTGAAAGAGTTTTAAGCCCTAGCTTCTCACATGTTCCAGTATCAGTGATTATATTCTCATCTTCAGTGACTAGAGCTAAGAACGTGACAGGCGCTCACTTTTCAGGCTGCTAAAAACCAGCGTTAATCTACTTACCGTCATTTTCAAATATTTTACTTAATCTCAACTCTCAATTGCCAGCAACAGCAATGACATTTCCCAAATATGAATAGGAGTTAGTTTAAAAATTTTCTTTCCAAAGCAGAAAAGGGCATTTGCATTAAGAAAAAAACACTGGCAACTCAAACAAGATGCAATTTTTGTATTCCTTTTTTTTAAAATGTTGATTATTTAAGTTTGCAATGACCCCAAGTATTTTACTTCTGAATAAAAAACACACTCTGACACAAGAACACTTCCTCTAGGAGTCAAGTTCATGAAGCAGAAAACCAAGACTTGAAAAAACCTACTTAATTATAGAACATAATACTGTTGCGCTGGCCACCAGAACACCACCACAAACACAAGAACAAGCACCATACACACATACAAACAGCACTGATCTGTTAGAATCATAGAATTCTTTGGGTTTGAAGGACCTTCAAAGGTCATCTAGTTCAACCCCCCCTGCAGTGAGCAGAGACATCAGGTTGCCTGATCTTAAATGTTTCCAGGGATGGGGCGGGGCATCTACCATCATCTCTATGAGAAACTGTCGCCGGTCGGCTGAGGCAAGCCGATGCACGGGGACGAGTCCTTCCCTATCCCCGAACCCCTCTCCTCCGGGAGAGAAAAGGGTTCAAAAGCAGAGATACGAAAAGGAAAAAAAAAAAAGATTTTGTGAGACCTCTGAACGTTTGGAAAACTGAAACAAACTTTTATTAAAACTAGAACAATATATATAACATGCAGGGAAAAACCAATGCAAAATCTGAGAGTCTGTGCAGGATGGAAAGGTGAGGGTTTTAAACACGAGAACAGAGACAAAGGGGGACGGTGCCACGTGCAGTCTGGAAATGGCACCGGCCACGTGTGCGCCCTCGTGGAGCGAACAAAGGAAACCCGCGGCTATTATGAACGCCGGGCTGAAATGTGGAACTCGCTGTCCCTACCGGATTCTCGTTGAAGCAGAGAAGCAAGAATATCAAAGCAGCAGGCAAAGAGGGTAAAGCCTTACGGCAGCAGAAAAAGCCTCCAGGCGAGCAGTCTGTCCCAGGCGGCGTGGCGGGGGCTGCCCCGGCGCACAGTCCACTCCGGCAGCCTGTAAGGTCCCCGGAGCGAAGCCGCAGGGTTTGGAGAAAAGCCTTTTCCCCGGAGCGAAGCTGAGGTCCTGCAGTGACTCCCGCACAGCAGAGCCGGTAATGTCCGGAGAGCCGAGAGCCGCGAACAACCCGAGAAAAACCCCCGAAGCCGTCTGGGAAGCAGCCCCGCAAGTCCCGACTAGCCCCGGAAGTCCCGAGTAGCCCCGGAAGTCCCCGAGCCGCCTGAGCCCGCAGCTTCTTAAAGGGGCAGTACCCTCTCGAGAAACTTTCTCATCCAATGAGATGCTGCAAATCATAACATGGAAGGGAATAATTCAATTGATAAGCCTTCAAGCAGGTTTTTTTCTTCAACCTGCCACAGAAACTTGTGCCAGTGTTTCACCACCCTCATCATAAAGAAAAAAAAAAAAAAATTCATCCTTATTTCTAGTCTAAATCTGCCTTCTTTTGGTTTCTAGCCATTACCCCTTGTCCTGTCACAACAGGCCCTACTAAGATGACTGTCCCCATCCTTCTTATAAGCCCCCTTTAAGTACGGGAAGGCCACAATAAGGTCTCCCTGGAGCCGCCTTCTTTTCTCCAGGCTGAACAACTCCAACTTTCTCAGCCTGTCCTTATAGCAGAGGTGCTCCATCCCTCTGATAATTTTTGGGCCCTCCTCTAGACCTGCTCTAACAGGTTCATGTCCTGCTTGTGGTGAGGACTCCAGAGCTGGACACAGTACTCCACATAGGGTCTCACCAGGGCAGAGTCGAGGGGGAGAATCACCTGCCTTGATCTGCTGGCCATGCTTCTTTTGATGCAGCCCAGGATACGGTTGGCTTTCTGGACTGCAAGCACACATCGCTGGCTCATATTCAGTGTTTCATCCACCAGCAGCCCCAAGTCCTTCTCCACAAGGCTGCTCTTGATCCCATCATTCCTCAGCCTGTATTGAAACCAGAGATTGCCCTGACCCAGGTGCAGAACCTTTCACTTGGCCTTGTTGAACCTCATGAGGTTCACATGGACCCATGTCTCCAGCTTGTCCAGGTCCCTCTGGATGCCATTGCATCCCTCAGGCATGTCAACCAAACCACTCAGCTTGTCCATACGTGTTCGCTAATCTCATGCACATGAGTCTCTCATTGCTGGCCACAGACTGTTGTCCTGTCTGAGGCTGCCTCTCAAAGTCCTGATTCTCCCTTTGGAAACTGGCTTGGATGTCAGCCAACTCTCAAACCCTTTGCTGCCTCCAGAATCCTGCCCCCAGCACCTACGGGCTGGTGGGTAGACTGAACCTACCCACTAGCTGCTGTGTACTGAAGTTTACTAGATGCGCACACAGGGGACAGAAAAGTACCCTCAACCAGGAAATAGCTAGGAATAGTGTTTAATAAGATAGACTTTCTTATTAAATTATTACTCAGTGATAAAGCACTGGACAGAATCCTAATTACCAGTAGATTTCATACACTTTCTTTTCCAGCCTTTGGCTCTTCTGCTAGATGATCCATAATAACTTTTACACAAGCCCTCTCAAATATCCCATAAGAATTTTGCTCTTTTCCATGAGACACATGATAATCTTGTTTCCCTCAAGGCTTTGTGCTGCTCCTTCAACCAAAAGTCTGATAGTTTCAGTCTTTGGTATCTTCTTTATCATCTCCCATTCTTCAGAGTCTGTATATCTGGGTGTTTAGTTTATTATTTCTCCTGTCTTTTGTCCTAGTTTTTCATGCTGAATAGCTATTAACCAGATATGCTTGTATAAGGGGATATGGAATGTAAGACTACTTCCCATGTTGAATGATTAAACATGTTTTACCCCTTGATGTTTACCAATAACAACAGCACTATATTTTACAGAACCAGTAAGAAAGATGACTTACAGAAGAGGTAAAGAGAGAACACAGTAGAAAGAAACCACAGCCTTCAGTAACCGCCAGATGAAAACAGGCGTAGACTGTCCAAGCTTGCTTGGAAGTATAACTCAAAAAATAAGACTCTGAGCAGCTCTAACTCTTTAGATGATTCCAGTACACACTGGGAAAATGAGGAAAGCACTGGTAATTGTTAAAAAGTTTGCTCAAAAGACTACATTTGCCTTGCTCTAATGGTACAAAACCTTAGTACCAGTGAAGTAGTATTGAAGATGGGCAGCTCTTTTGTATCATCTAGCAAGAGGTAGTTTTCTGCTAATACCTTTTCTTTTCAGAAAGTGGCACTCCAGCTCTATCCCTGCCATGCAATGCTATTTCGTTGTTCTTCACTGAACGTTAACATCTGTAAAGTACTCCAGGTGAAGAAGGTAATGTACATATGGACTGTATACCTGAATGAACACAGGTTACTAGTAACTTACTTTGTCTAAGCTTGAAAGTTGGATAAAGACGAGGATAACAGTCTTCACCAACACGTTTAGTAGGTCATAGTGGAGCAAGCAATGTGAAGGTATGCATCCCGCAAGTGATAGAAATGCGCCTCCTTTCCTAAGCCACTGGCAGAAAACACAGACTAGATCATCTTCCCAAATTTAAGTTGTGAATGTGAAAGTTCAGTTCCCACAAGCCCAGGGTTAGAAACCAGTCCGTCTTTATTTTTAGCACGAAGTGATGTTGTAGGAGCATGTGCCTTACTCTTGAGCTGGCAATCTCTAAAGCATTTTCAACAGAGTGAACTAACCTCCAGCTGAATCAAAACCTGTCAGGAACAAAGTCACTGTGGTAATACAACTGGATAGTAAGACATTCTAACCTTGCACCAAACAACAGAGAGATCAAAAGCAACAAAACATGCAAGGAAAGTCACAGACTTTCATCAGGGCTTCTGGGTAGAAACTACACAGGTGATAAAACACAAGTTATACTAATTAGTCAAGTCTAGAGACAACAAAACTAAAAAAAAAACACCCCAAGATATTCTTCATAAAACACCATTGTTTAACTCAAATATTACATTTCAAAAATGTAGTAAGTGATCAGGTAAGATATCTCAGGGTCTTTTTAAATTATAATACATCAAAGATGTTTAAAATAGCATGTTTCATTTTTGCATATTACCAAAGACTCAGAAACAAGAATCTACTAATGCCCACATCTGTTTTCAGTATAGATGCAACTGTTTTTTACATAGTCCTAATGATCAACCAAGTACACTAAAGAAACAAATGCCCAGCCCCCCAAAAAAAAATCCCAAACAAACAAAACAGCCCCACTCAAAACAAAATCAACAAGTACAAAGCAGCTTTACATGGCAGTCTATGCTCAAAAGAAACTGGAATCTCTATCAAAAACCCATGAACTTCAAGTTGTTTGAGATACTCTTGCTTGTGTTTTGAATCCCCCTTGTGTGTTCCAGGGAATTTTTAATGACCTAGTTGATAAAAACAAGAATAGATAATAGATAAGTCCTCACCTTTTTAAGACAAGTACTCAGGACTGATAGGTAACTTGAAAAGGTATAATAAGCAATTAACCATTCTCACCATTCACCTTCTTCATTAGTGATGCAAATCTTGGTTTAGGAATACCGTATTCAGAACTTCACTATTCAAATACTAAATTAAAATGCCTCCTCTGTCTGACTGTCTGATCACAGCAATGATACATATCCTCAACTTGAATTCAATTAATAGTAAATTCAGTGACTACACTAACAGGTCTGTTTCTTTTTCTTAAAATTAACCCATTCTCTTAATTCAAGTTTTAGACAACAAAAAAAGATGCCTGAACATACAAATTTAAAACATACATAATTTTTATTACTCTTTTAGTTAGTGATTACACACATTTAAATGCACTGTAAAATACATTAAGAGTGATTAACGTTTTTTGTAATTAAATATATTTTACTAGGATTAGCTTGAAAAATTCAGAATACCTTTAACTCATCCAGTGCAATTCTAGGGTTTGTTTAGAATCACTTTGTATGCCAAAGACCTTTCACATCATCCTCCAGATAAATAAAATGTATCTTTCTAATAACAAATAATTAAGTAAGAACACCTGACATTGCCCTTCTTCAATAAAGACTTACAGTTTCATGGGTCCACGGTCCACAAGAGACATGAAAAAAATCCTCTGAAGTGCTCAAAATATCTTCAGAGAGCTGTTTTTTTAGAAACAGATGCCTCCTCTGGGGCCTTCTAGTCTAATGCTGCATAACTAGATCATAACAGAGTTGATAAACTATATTTTCAATTCAGTGCAGTACACAAGTATATACAGCACACTGCTAATCAAACTTCACAAACAAAGCTTATAATGAAATGCACAGGGAAGACAACTTTTACCACTGAAGTATCACTTACACCTTATGGTTATGATTTATAAAGTCATCTCTCTACTACTGAGGAAGTACTACTTCTCTTACTACTTTTATTACTTTGAGAAAGATCATTGCAAACTGCAGGAGGAAACTTTGCTACGGGAGGAAAACAGCAAAACTGAGCTATACAGGGAATGCTGCTTACAGACAAATTCTGTCAGAAAATTTGTTATATTTTACTGCTTTATCTTGTCACAAGAGCAGGTAACTGCACAAGCTGATAAACACATTCCAAACTGATGTATTTTGTTACTCAACCCTCTACTTCTTCATTGGTTCACCAGCTCAAACATCAGCAGTAACAGGGTTTCAGCTGTTCCCGACGTGTGAGACAACCTGAATTTATACTGCCATTTAAATCAGGTAGACCTGAGCTGAATTACAAGCAAATCTGAACTATGCTTCCACTATATTCAAGTTCGTGTGCAGTAAAGCCATAACATGCATAATCATGTTCAGAACGTACTTGCCTCTGTGTGTGCTAGACACACACACAGATTTCACTAGAGATACCACCACAAACCCTAAGGATAAAATCATTATGTTAGCATAAAACTGCATCTGTTACTACTTTAAGCCACTTTTCAGAGTTATCAGTCACGGCATGACATAACACAGATATGCAGCTGAAGGTAACACAGCCACATGTTGCTAATTCTGTTATCTCTGCAGTAAGTTGCACGGTTACCACCTAAGCATAACATTTCTTTTTAAGGCTGTGTCTCTACCAAGACTAAGCACTGTGGTTCATTTATTTATTTATTTTAATTGTACCTTTTTTTTTTTTAAGCTTGCTGCAGAATTGGATTTGTTACCAGACAGGGAAAACACAACACAAGATAGATCTGACAACGAACAGAATTCAAACAGAACACAATTATGTGGTAAGTAAGACTGTAGTATTAACACTTGATTTGTAAACTGCCTTGAGTGAGCTGATTCCAAATTTTATATCTGATGCAATGAAATAAAGAAGACTTGGTTTCACTGATAGATCTAGAGAAGGTGATAGAGTATTTAGAACAGTAGACAGCTTAGTTAAAGATGCAGGACGTGAAACTCTGACTGCAGCCATGACTTGGAAAACTGAGGTTGAGGAAGGCCACTGTAGTAAGTAACCTGGCACCTCAGAAAATTAAGTGAATTCAAGCAAAACTTCTAAAACTTTGCTTTAGTATCTATCTCTTACACAGAGATGATTATGTCATATTCTTGCATGTGCGTCCAGCTATCAGGGCGAGGAATGGTGACCATATCAGTATGCAACCGTTTTGAAAACTGAAACATACAGTGGCATAAAAATAAGTACATTCATATTGAACTCTGAAATACAGAAACAGACCAGCTTTAATACAGAACTCTAAAAAAAAACCCAAAGAAATTCAGTTGAGGGTCATTCAGGGCATTAAAGGACACTTGAAATAAACATATTTAAGGTATTGATTGTAATGTGTTCAACTGACAAAGCGTGACTGAAGTCAACTTCCACCAGCGTTGGCAACTACCACATTCATGACCTGAACTGACCCATGACTGCTGAGCTTCTTGACAGGTTCACTCTATTCTACATTAAAAGATGAGACTGTACAAGAGCCCTCTCCAGATTTAACTATGGAAACATGTAGTTGACAGGGATGAGAAGGATGCATGAACACCTCCCAGTTGCTGTTTCTGAAAGATATGGATGGATTTACACTTGGTAACGAGGATTCCTGCTCCATCAAAATACCAAAACCAGTGTGAGAAAGTAAAGCATCTCCAGAGACTATCTAGCCTTGAGAGATGTAGATAAGGAGCAAGAATCGTAAATTTCTTCCTCCCTTCAATGAAAACACAGAACTTGAGGCTATCTCAAGCTCCAGTAAAACTTCAGGTAGCCAGCATGACCCTGTATAAGACAGTTAAATTGAAGACCTTTTGCAAACTCTACATGTAAGATCCTCTCCTCCTTCCCCCATGATGGGTTAAAGAGAGGGGTCTGTGGAGGTCAGGTCAGTTAAAAAAAAAAAAAAGTTAACAGCTCCAAACTGGAGGTCTGAATGTTACATTCTCTCCTTGAAAAGTTTAAGACATAACCTTGTGATATTAGCTAAAACCTGAAATGTGTCTTTGATGTAAGAAACCTGACATGCAATTTCACAGCTGTGCTGAGAAGAATAAAAATCTGGGACTGGAAACAGTACCCAGACTGTGTAGTCAAACTCCAAACAGTAACCAGACTCCAGAGCACCAAGAATAGTCTGTGCTGTTCATACAACATCGAATGCAGAACATCACTCTAAATATCCAACTGGTAAAATGCTATCTGCAGAGATCAATTTAGTTACATTTGCAGGAAAAAGCAAACAGATCTTACACAGATCTTACACCGCTCAAAGACTATCCAGAATACTAGTCATATTAAGGTATATGATGAATATAATCACCTCAAGTGCAAGAAAAAACCTCTAAAACACAGGATGACTCTTACAGTCAGATGTCCACTGATGATGATATATCTGCAGTATTTCAGGTTATAGACTTGAGGGAACCTGAAAGGATGCTGAAGTAAAATACCCAAGGAATAATCTCAGAAAAGACATGAAAATAGAAGCAGAGTTTTCAAAAGAGTTGAGTTAATTGAGTTGAGTTGATTAATAACAAAGTTTTCCATTCTATGGGTAAGTCCAAACAGTGTTATTTTTCCAAGATAAACGTTAGTTGGTAAAAAGATTCTGAGAGAAAGAATCACTGATCTTCTAAATATGTTACAAAGCTTTTCATGTAGGTTATTAGAAAAAGGAACAAGAAGTACCCATTTAATAAGAATACAATGACATTAAGAACATAATTAACTAAGACACTAAGGAGAGAAAACAAGAACAGGAATTGCCCATAAAAATCAATGCTAAGCAGTCTCAACAATAATTAGAAGAATAACATAATTACTCATTTATGGTCAGATACTTGGTTTAGTTGATGCTAAACCTTATAGTTGATGATAAACTTTATGGAATGAAGTCTAATCACTTAAAGATTAACCTGTATAGTCATAACATCATGGACAAAACATAACATTACCTCTTGATATCTGCTACACCAGATTTAAAAAAACAGAATGAGCTACACATCACGAATACATAAAACCTGAGTAACTGTGAATGACATAAGCAAGCAGATTCATGAGGCTACTGTTAAGACACGGTCAGAATTTTTAAATGTTGATAATTTCTTAACTTTTGCTTATCAGTTCATACAGACAGATACAGGGAAATTAATCACAGAACTAAATTACTGAAATGCCTTAGTGAAATGCATTTCATGTATACCAAGAGAATAAAATCAACCTCATTTACATACATTCTGCATTAGACCAAGTACAACACATTTTTCTTTAGAATTAAGAACTAGATCTCATGTCTTCATCTCCTCCTTAAAGGAATACCATTGCTACACGGAAAGGCTGCATGATTTCCCATCATTACCTCATTCAGCACTCTTGCTGTGCCCTCTGATGGCCAAGGCCATAAGGCGCAGCTATAACCTCTCAGGCCAATTAAGCATCTGGACACATACATTATAAGCATCATGGGTCAGGTAAGAACCTTAAGAAAAATGAATTGACAGTTGATTGTAAGCAAGCCAGAATCTTCTCTCTAACCTCACCCTATTAACTCTGGGCTGACCAGAACTAAAACTACCAGCGCAGCTTACAAAGCGAATCAGCTTATAAAACATAAAACCGATAAACTTGCTCTGAACTCCACACTGAGCAGACAAAATGTCCAGTTAGACCGCATGAGACAAGATGTGGAGCTGCAGCAACTTGCACAGAAGTTTCATACATAGCATTTAATTTTTCGTATTTTGTCTGGGTTTTTTTCTTCTGAAAGCGAAAGGTTCCTTGAGTTCAAGCCCAACTCAGAAAACGATGCTCTCACAGAGTTCATTTTAAAGAGCTTAATAAAGCCTTCAAATACAAAAAAACCTCGCAAAATTTAAAAGTTAATTTAAAAACTGACAGGATTTCCTAAAGGTAATTTTCAATTTCCACACTTTGCATTTTGAATCCTGCAGATATAGGAAACTTTTGTTTGAGTCCAATCATGCAGTCAAAGTATAATTGCTGCACCATTTCCAAGTAATATTAAAGCTGCATAGTTTACTTGTGTTTGCTAAGTGATAGTCACAGTAAACAAAAAAAGGAATACTACATATTTCCTTTTCAAATTTCCAAAAGTAAGTAGAGATAAATTAGATCTTAAGTATTTTAGCTTCAAAGACTACTGCTACAAATTAGAGACAATCATTTAATACAAATGCAAGTTAGAGAGCAATTCTACCCTCTACATTTTCTGCCCATCTTTACTGACAAAGTTTTCCAGGCATTTCTGCCTTACAGAGATTATTCAAGGAAGCAAAGAACTAGCAAGTAGTCAAAAAGCACTGAAAAAGGCACCTACCAAGAAATCTCCTTTTATGCAAGTCCATGGAACCTGATGGGATGTACCTGAAGGTGCTGAGCAAGCTGACATGAGCCTGCTCTCCATTACTGCTAAAATGCCACTGCAATCAGGAGAGGCTCCTGATGATCAGAAGGCAAGACTTGCACCCATCTTCTGACAGAGCAATAAGGATTCCTGGGGAATGGGCCAGACAGCTGCATTTCAGACCCTGGGAAAGTCACAGAGCAGGTCTTCTTGGAATGCACTTCTGGGCACACAATGGAGAAGGTCATCAGGAATAGTCAGCATGGATTTACCAAAGGTAATAATTTTTTTATTATTATTTTATTTTTAACCAACCTGGCTTCCTTCTGAGACTCAGCGAGTAGATCTGTGACTAAATAACAGTAGATGTCATCTGCCTTGGCTTTAACAAGGCTTTTGATGTAGCATTCAACTTAATAGTTCAGTCACCTACTAAATGGGTGAAAAGCTGTTTGGATCATTGTAATGACCCCAAATGGAAGATTATTATATATCAAGGAGCTTTGGATTCCCTTAAGAGTAAGGGCCTGGGCTGTGCTATACTGCATGTGTAACTTGGCCTTCTGCTGTTATGCCACACATATCCCTTGGCTGCCGGACAAACTTAGCTGGCTAATTGTAATGAAGCAGCTTCTAGGCAATTCCTACCAGCAACTGCACCCCCTGCATGTCCTGGTCTTTACTTAACGGCATGGCAATAAATGCTTACATGAACATGTAAAAACAAGGAACAGAAGCGTAATAAAATTCTGTAAGAGCTCAAAAGACCAAAAAGGGTTAACCTTTCACAGACAGGATATGCATAGTGAGACTGCCCTGGCTGGTGGCTCATTTGATGCCACACAACTCTGAAGTCCCAGAACCCAAAGGGAATAAGATTATTGGTACTACCCTTTCTTTATCATATTACCTCCAATAAATGGCATTTTAAGCATTTATGGCCCACTCAGTACAGGGTGCGACTCCCTTCTCTGGGTCATGCAGCAATCTATGGGAAAAGTCAAACGCCAATTGCGAAAGGTAGCATACCAGAGTGTTAAGAGCTCCTGGCTCCTGTCTCCCCTAATTCTCTGGGGACAATAACGACAAACACCTCCTGCAGTGGACCTGAGCTTTGATGCACTCAGCTTCTACTGCCTCCTTATTACCATGGACCTTCTTATGACCTGGTAGTCTTGTACTCGGTTTGCAGCCCAAAGAGGGGATACTAGGACCCTGAGATCCAGCGAGTTCTGGGCATGCACAACTAATGGAAAAATACCAGAACATTAAAATCCAGCAAGTTCTGGACATGTGCAAACCAAAACATTACATCACTCGAGTTAGGCCAAAATGGAAAAACACCTGACAGAAGTCAATTGTCTCAGACCCTATCACTAGCGATCCAAAATGAGATCCCCACTTTGAGCTCTCCTGGATCATGGTGGGCTGCCATCCAGCATCTCCCCTGAGCTGGGACACCTCTCAGGATCTTTTGCCAGCAAGGTCAACACAAGGCCTGGGCAAACACCACCTCCTTGAGACTCACCTATTGCCTGTTGAGTAATACTGACACATTGTGAGTATTTACTCTAAACTGGAAGAGAGAAATTTTGACTACAGACTGACCTCTTTCTCCCACCTCTCCACCTACTCAGGTGTTTGGCTTTATGCATTTACTTTGATGAGAGTAGGCATAGTTCTCTGGATCCAAGTATTTCTATTTACACATATATACATATTTTGATTTAAGGTACCTTGTAGTAAGTTAGCATGAATCTTCGTCATTCTCGAATCTGTAATCAAATCGCTGTTTTACTTTGCTAAATCACTTGCAAGTCCTTAAATTGCTTTTCATTAAGTGCTGCTAAAATTCAACCTTTTGATTTGCCTTTTATTAGCTATAAGTCTTGAACTGCTGTTAAATCAAACCGTGTTGACCATATTCTTCTGTGACAATCCCTTGGCAGTAGAGCACAGGTCTATGCTCATGCACTGTCTGATGTATTCTTCTTTGCATCAGCTGAATTCAGGTATCCCCACATCCACTCATGAAAAAATCCAGGTCTTTAAAGAGCCAGGTACTAGGCTGTGGACTTCGTAAGAACTACCATTATCTTTGAATCACAAAAAATTCCCCAAAGTCACAGATCTAACACAGCACTGGTTTCAAGAGCATGCAGCCTGGAAGAATTTATTATTATTGCTGTCTAATTATTACTTCAATCATCTCTCTGCTTTCATCACTGTCTCTATCAGCATTATCCTACGCCATAAGAAAATTATATAGAAGTGCCTAATAGTTTTTCACTAGGATGTGTAGTGATAATAAAAGTGAGGGGTTACTCTCCAGCCTAAATTTAGGCAAATGCTCATCATCAGATGGTCCACAACAATCCTCGCTTTATTCCTCCCAAAACAGCTGCAGATCAAAAGTCCAACTGGACTTACTATTTAAAACTGGTTAGCCTCAAATTGGCTAGTACTGGGAGGGTGGAAAGAGAAATTAACTACCAGCATCAAGACAACTCCTCTCCAATGCCCTTTGCTTCTTACACAGGAATGTCAGAGAACATACCAAATTTAAAAGCAAATTAACCCCAATATTTTAATTTGTTCAGTAAAAACAATCTAGAGAAACAATTTCAGTAAAGTCTAGAAGCACGTTTTAAAATAGTGTAATTTGCCTTTGATATTCCACTTACTAAATTATCTTACAAGGTAAAACATTACCTCATGTGACAGACAAGAGAGTGATTTTAAATTTAAATATATTCTAAACTAATTCATAGCTCTTATTCTTTAGCCTACATCCTCTTTACATTTCTTTTACTTACTTGCTCATGCAATATGAGATATCAACTTTTATTGAGAAACAGGTATTTGCTCTCTGTCACCAAAGGGTGTTACACAGTGAGCATTCTACAATAGTGCCTGGGAGACTCAACTCCTCCAAAAATTCCTTTAAAGCCTTGCTATTTGGGAAAAGAACCAATGAATAGTTTTATTCATTCACTCTGACAACAGGTGGGATTCTTCCCACTTCTTAAGGAAATAATTCAACATTCTTCTAATTCACAGTTCTGCTTTAAAGGGGGGGGGGGCGTGTCTTAGGACAGATGTAGAAGATTTTTTGATTTATTTTTATTGTCTATACATCAAAAGGATGGAGTAAAAAGAAACACAAATCCTTTGGTATTAACAAAGCTGGTAACAGAACAACCCTCACCTCATATTGGCAGCACAAGTAGGAAAACCACAGGGAAAACTCATGGTGTTTTCTATTACTCAAGAAGCTCTAAGCACTACATCCAAATTTAATCCCTTTCTTTCATAGGTACATACATAAACAAAGGCTGTAGTCATTAATAAACCATGTCATTTTGCTTAACTCATGACAAATGATAATAAAAAAATATTTGCATTCTGATATTTGTTCAAGACTACACATAATTGATGTTTAATTTAAATGATTACAAACTGGAAAATACTAGTATTTATATAAAAAGGAGTTTGTTTACATAAATACAGAAAAAAATTCTAGCTAAAGAGCTCTTTCACAAGCTACATGTAGATTGAAACTCTGTATCTTCATTGGTCTGTTTTTCCCCTGATACTTTATCTTATTTTCTGGCTTTCTACAACTTAGACACTGAACAGCTAATTCAGTGTCCTTCCAAAATCTACAGAGTACATACAAGATTTTAGAAAATTTCACTTACAGCTGGAGACTTTCCTGTGACCCTGGATGCTAAATAAATCACCTTTCAGAATCCATTTTACTACAAAACATCTATATTACAGTACTTCTGTGCCTTCCCCCTCAGACAGCTGAGGCATCACCAGACAGATGAAAAAACATTTATGAATATGCTTACACTTGACACACTACCAAACGTACAGAACCCATGTAGACTCTATGGAAAACTTCTCCTAGCTTTCTCTTCTCAGTAACAGAAGATCCAAGGAATAACAAAAACCAGCCCAGGTAAGGCCAGATAGACATGCCTAACAATGCAGAGATTATTGCTACTAGACCAACTCTTTCTTACATACCTCAAGAGAAAAGCAAACCACTTCGCACAAAGAAATTTCACTTCATAGCAATGCTGAAGTGCTCCACGTGAAGCTATTGTCATCCTTCAGGACTTCAGTGCTTATAAATCCAGGCAAGCTTGAAACACTGACAGACTAAAGGTAGACCTGTAAAGGTGGAACACAGCAGCAGGAAACTTCTCTTAAGGAAAGCTAACTCAGTAATGTTTGCACACCAAACTTTTGATTCATATCTTTCTTCAGGCTGAGCAGATGACAAGAGCTAAATGGATATGCAGATACAATACAATATACCTCTCATGGAAATGCAAGGCTAGACTCCTCAGTAAGGAATGGAAAATTAACTAGAAAGTATGCTCCCTAGCGAGAGGCAGCTTGTACCAGTGAGTCAGCATTTCCCTGTAGGTCGCTAATTAGAAATTTGGAAAAAATAACAGACGTGAGCTATAAAAAAACCTGGAGATAATCCAGCAGGAGGAAAAACAAAATAGAAAAATAAACAAACCAACCAACCCCAGCCAACCAAAAAAAGGAATTTCAAAATCCATGTCAGGTACCCAAGAGAAACTTAACTAGGAAATTGCTAAAAAGTCAGCTGAGCATAAGATGCTGATCCACCAACTTTAAAAATGGATCCCTGCAGTCAAGGCATTCAGGGATTAAGTAGTACCCTCCTCAGGCAAGTAAGCTGCTGGCCAGTAGTGATGATGCAGTAGGAGCCTGGCAGCAGAGTGCAGACAATGCAGAGGTACCTGATGCTTTCCTGCAGAGAGGTAAACGTTCAAATAAGGATCTGCTAATTCACATCTCCGAGCTGCAAAATTAAGTCACAGCTGAGAAGGGGGTGGGCCAGACAGGGTACCCCAACAGGCCTAATACTGCTAGAGCCAAGTTTAACTACCATAGCACTACATTTGCAGTCTAATTAAATCATGTTTCTAGTACTTCAGGAAGATAGCACACCAGTGCTTTCAGTGACAGCCTGTACAGACTGCCCAGAAGACACCAGGGTGTCCTTTTATTGTAAAAATTCTGCTCAACTATACTCTCTGAAACATACCCTCCTTTCCCAGTACCAGGAAAAAACAATCTGACAAATTATCTTTATTTACACGAAGTACAAAAAATGTCCTCCTCTTCTCTATCATAAATGTGCAGATTAGCCATTAATTGTAGAAAAAATACATTAACAAATGAACTTCCCTTTGACAAATTGCACTTAAATGGAAAGTCATAAAATGAGACCACCCAGAATGCAGCAAAAGCGACAGTGACCAGCATTTCTAAAATCACTCACTTCATCTCCATTTTAAACAGTTTAAAAATAGATATTCAGTAACTTCAAAAAACATATTGCTACAGTTTTTCTTAAAAGAGTTCAAAACACTTGAGTTGTGTAATCACTAAAATTAGTGGGTTTTTTTAAATTAGTCTTACAGCAGAATTTCTTTTAAACACGTCTTGGCACAGGCATTTCTGCATACTTTATTCTCATGTTTGCTGCCAAAAGAAGTGCTCCAACTCCCACAGAGATTCTATACAGTAATCAAGCAAACGTCATCCAATACCACTATCAGTTGTTCAATTTATTTCATGTCTGACTTTGAACTACTGACACTCGTTTCTCACTGTTCCTTCTGACTGAAAAAAGGATTTAAGATTTAGTCCCTCCCCTATAGTGAGCCAATCTTTATCATTTGTAGGAATGACAAAAACATATTAACATCACATATGCAATGTATATTCACTGGCTTAGGATATCTTAAAAAAAAAAAAATTTACTCAGGAGAATAGCCACTCTCCATATTTCACGGGGAAATGCATGCCAAAAAAATAAAAATCATGTATTTGGAAAGGCAGCCATCAAAATTTGTAGAGATTCAAACCATTTCTTTTTCCCTGCTCCATACACTTGCATTAAACATTTTAAAACATACCTTCTTCCTATCCTTCTACATTCCATATTTGTTACAGCCTTTTTTGCTGTTAATCCAAATTGTTAATTCAAACTGTAACCATAACTTAAGACATTACCGCTAAATTTAGGTCTCAAAATAATTTCCAAAGTAAATTCAGTAGCTTGCATGACTCCAGTTATTTCCTGAATGCTTAATCTGACTCTCACTGCTGTACACATTGCATTCAACAGCTACGCCACCTACTGATCTCATTGTGACTACTCACAATGGCAAGTCCTATGAGCATCTGCATTTGGTATGCTATGAAATATGCGTTATTTATACACAAGGTGCAACTTTTTAGGTATCTGTAGAGCAGGCTTATAAAAGTGTGCAATATGCTAGCTAGAATTTAACATCTAACCAAAGATCATGAAAAGCGAGGGTTACAGACAGTGGAGATAACGAAAAATCACTGTGGTGAATGAATGTGCATTTACTCCTGCACTGCTTGTGATTTTTCTGTCATATAGACTTTTTTTAGGATTACACTGCCAAGTTTTCAAAAAGCTCCTCTCCCCTTTACTTTCAAAACAGCTTTTAGCAAGGGAGCAAAGCAAGAAAATAATCAACTTTGAAAAGCAAATGCAAGCTGGACACTCTAAAGTGTAACAAAGAAATTGGGGGGCAGGGAACCCCCAAAACCCCACATTTCTTTGAACACACAAGGCTTGAGGTTAGCAGAAAGGACGAGTTAGAGAAAGAAAAATCCAATGTTAAGAACTCCACAGAACTTTAAAAGAGAAGAAATTTTGTGTGCCATAAGTGATGAAATGAGTTACCAGAGCAATTAGACAAAAATGCAAGCAAGAATACGCGTATTATTTATATTCTACAGGAACTGCAAATTTAGGATAAACATTTGCAAAGTTTAAGTCATAAACAATTTGAAAGTGGTGGGCTCCTTCGAAATGTTATAAAAATGTAACCATCAGGATTTGACCATGTTTGTTCAAATGTGTCAGTGAGGCAGCAGTGTTGCTTTTCAACAGCCATGAATTTCAGAATCCATTTATATAAGCCCAGTGAATAACTGCTCTGTTCTAAAAGCAACTACATCACTTCCAAAACTTGGTTTCTAAGATTTATGCTCCTTTACAGAATCCTGCAACGTTGTAGGCAAGATTCAATATATTCACCTCAATGGAAGTTTATGATTTACTGTACGTAACAGCAGTAGGTAAATTGTGTCTCTTGAACCACACATAGAACTAATACGTGGTTGAAACTTGGATTTCAATAATGAAGCTCCATGAATATATAGCTGGGTGGGAAATCCAAGTCCCCGTCATCACAGAAGAGATTCAGCTAGCATTATTGAGATACATGAATCAAGCTTCCCCAGGAAACAACTGCACACACAAATCAGCTTCCTTCCACAGCAAAACACTGGAGGGCTGAGAAACACACTAGGTACATCTTCACCAGCAGTTTGGATGGCTCGCTGTGCCACCTAAGTCCTGCGCCATTGCTGGTCCATGGTAAACATCAGCTAGATCACTTACCAGTTAAATTCCAGAAACTTAATTGGTTTTCTCCAAGAAAAAGAGAGAACACAGCTGATTAAATAATTTGCCATTAACTCCAGCGTAAACCAACTTCAGAGAGATACTACTGCAGTTACCACTTAGCTACTGCCTAAGGCCATAAGAAAACAATCAGGAGAAACCTCAAATTTCCAATGCTGTCACCCTGGAATACAGACTTCTGTTTACTTACCAACCACATACGTTCTTACTGGCTATAGTGCATCGTTCTCAAATCACTTTTGCCAGCACGTTAATAAATTGTTGTCACATGACATACAGGTACTACATTTATTAACTGATACATTTTCAGGTTATTGCATCTATCACACAACATAGAAATAAAATTGTACTTCCTGCTAATATATTCTATTCCAATAGTTTTTCTGAAATTTGGCAGATGTCAAAAATTATGTAAGCTTTCCACAGGCTTCAAATCCTGTACATCTTGCTTTGTTAGTTTTACTACCATGAAACACCTACATTGATTTGAAGATGCAAGTATTTCCACATAAATCAAACCAAACAGGACCATGCAGAGACCACAGCAATTGTTTATGCTGCAAATTTCATACTTAACAAAATCTAAACAAAATCTTCTATTTAGTAATAGATGTAAGAAGCGATACAAGAAATAAAGTCAAATACTGAATATAGTGAAATTTCTTTTAGCCTCCTAAAATTACTTTATGCTAGCGATCTATGTAGTCTCTAGAAGAAACAGACATACTTCAGTTGGTAGAGGAGATAAGACATTGAAGGATGGATTTCAGAAAACATCCAACAAAGGCACAATTAAGGGGCCATGGCAAAAAGAAGGTCCACAAAGGAAAGTCCAATGAGTTTCCCTGTCTTGCAGGCAACCATTCTGCATGCAGACTTAGGTCCTCTCTCGTATACAAACACACTCTAAGTCACTTCCCTTGGTTCCTCTTCTCCCACTCAAAATACCACCATTTTATCCAGTGGACCTGTGCCTTAGACAAAGACCTTACAATATTTTCCTCAGAAATGAAGACCAGCTGCTTCTCTGCAAAACCTTCACAGCAAACTTTTATCTGAGAGATTCAGAGGACAAAGTCACTGCAATGACATTTTACCCTGCACTGCCAAAAGTTATTACCCTACTAACTTTGTATGTGCATATTATAAAAATCATCCATTTATGTTACAGTGAATTGCTTTAACACTGGGAACACAACACCTGAAATGGATTCCAAGTGACAAGACTGCCATCAATCATACTTTCTCAACATTAATGCCACTACATAAAAGCCTTCTACTTCACTGCTTGAAAACATAGGTGTTTTAGGAAGAAAATGTTTTGAAGGTGGTGCCACGTATACCAATGCATTTCCCAAATTACCAGTTCAATTCTTTGAACATATAACATAAATCAACCCAAACTGCATATTTAACTAATATTTAAAAGACAAATCATTACAAATATTGCTAAAACTAGAATCAACTTATTTGATTCACATTTCCAATGATTTTGAAGATTATATCCCAGAAAGGGAAAGGAATAAACAAAAAAATACATAAAGATTAGAAAACAGCAGTAAGGTCTTCCCTTTGTGCTAAGTCCTCAAAACCCAACAATCTGAGTTGTAGATATTTTATCAGATTACACAAGATCATACTGCAAAGTAAAAAAGTGTAGGCATTAAGACAAAACACTATGTGCTGTCAAGATTGTACATATAATATTAACTTTAAAATCTTGATTTATTATGGTACCTGTTTGTTATTTTCAGTTAATATTTTAATTTGCAGATGGTTAGATCCTATATGTTCTGACAAAGTATTTCCACAAAAGCAACATTTTGCAGTTGGGTTGTAGTACAGAGACCAGCCAAGTTATTACCCCACTTGCTAGGCTCAAGGGGGCTGAAAAGGGGGCTAGTTTTAAATACAAGTATGACAAATCTACTGAAAAACCACCATGAGAACATGAATGGAAAGTTCAGTTATGCTATCATTGATAATTACAAGTCTTTGTAAAATAAAGTCTTCAAATCCAAAATAAAAGCACTCCTGCTACACGGGAACAGTTAAACATTCTGAAGCATTCACTTACAGCTTTAAAAAGGAATGTTCAACAAGCACTAAAATGCTAGGACGAAACATTTTCTGAACCGTAACGTTCTTTAAGATAAGAATGAACTAATGATTCAATCTGGTTGATGCAAACATCTGACACTAATGGAGGCATCCCAGTCAGAGTCAGGGTTTTCTCAACCTCTGGAACTTATCCAAGAGCTGTTTCAGAGAAGCTAACACAACTGCAAGAGGTGCAGAGGAAGCAGAGTGCTGAACCTCCTTTCCTCCAGTATCCAACCTCAGCAGATCTGCAAGCCTAGAGACTGAAAATTAAAATAACAGACAAGGTTAACTCACCACAAGCTGAGGGCCAAACTCCCATCCACTCACTCCCCCTCCTCCACAGGACATGGGGGAAACAGGATGAGAAAGCTCACAGGTTGGGTCATGATAAAGACAGGGAGATTGCTCACCAATTACCGCTGGTGTTGGGTTTATGCCTGGTGGGGTTTTGGTAGCAAGGCAGGGGGCTACTGGTGTGTCTCCTCTACGAAGCTTCGAGAAGCTCCAAGTCAGACCTGTCTCTGGCCAAGGCTGAGCCAATCAGCACCTCTATGATAAACTGAGTTTTTGTTTTGGGTGCTCATTTGTTTTGGAGAGTGAGGAAAAACTGCCCAGCTTACCATGTAAGAAGAATGAGGGCCAATTAGTGTGCTTATCTTGTATCAGCCTTGGACAGGATTGCAGGCTAATTAGTGCGCTTTACCTGACAATGAGCAGGGGCAGGAAGATGAGCACTTCGCTTAAGTGGCCAAGACAGAGCATGAATGTTGGAAATTTTACCACTTGGCAGTTTAGAAGTTTTATGACCTAGCCATAATTACTGTGACTGCTGGGATGAGGGGAAGGTCTTAGAGTCAGAAGTTGTACCAACAAAGCCAGAGGCAAGGCCTAATTGTCAGAGGTTGTTACCAAGAAAACTGGAGAAGTCTACATCTGTAGCAAGAGTTGACTTGGCTTTCCTTCCCTTCCCACCCACTCCCGCAATTAATAGCGCCACTAGTCTGCTAGGAGCCAATCAGCACAGGAAATATGACCCAGTCCCACCTTGTCAATGGGTATAAAATTGGTCTATAGAATTCTGTATTTTTGAGGAAGAGAATTCCAACTCTCTGGATGGGTTGATGGGCCTGGACCTCTCTCTTCCTCAAGCTTCTTTAGTAAGACTTGCACCTCCAGCTTGGGAATTACTAACTCGAGCTTGATTTTTGCAGTAAGTGTATTTATCAATGGTAATTCCAAAAATGACTCTGATGGAAGCCCATGCAGGAGCAGTGCATCGCTGGGCGAACCACAGCCTGCAGAAGGCACCCACGCTAGTTGGAGAAGTTTGTGGAGAACTGTGTCCCATGGGAGGGATGTCACTTTGCCATAGTGGAGGACTGTGAGCAGTTTTCCCTCGAGGAGAAGAGAAAGTGGCAGAAACAACATGGGACAGACGGGACTGACCGCAATCTCCATTCCTTGTGCCACTGGGGGGAAGGAGGTAGCAGAGCTGGGCCCAGGAAGAAGAGAGGGGTGGGGTGAAGGTGTATTTACAATCTGGTTGTATTTATCACTGTCCTACTCTGATTCAATTTGTGAATTAGTGGTGGGTTTGTTTAAATTAAATTGATTTTGTTTCCCCAAGTCAAGTCTGTCTTTTGCCCATGACTGTAATTGGTGACTGTGCCCTCCCCGCCCTTTGTTTCAACTCTTGAGGCTTTTGGTGTATTCTCTCCTCCCCATCCCATCAGAGGGGGTAGGAGCGAGCAAGGAGTGAGTTGCATGGTGCTTTGTGCCAGCTGGGTAGTCTTAAACCACAACACCACTGCAGGCAAAACAGATTCAATAGACTCAGGTAGTGAGAAACAAGAGATGAACATTAAAACAACTCCTTTCCTGCCCTCTCTCCCAAACTGAACTTCACTCCAGATTCTTCCACCTCCAGCCCTCAGCAGCACAGGAGCAGAGGCAGCTATGGTTGATCCACAACAATTCCTCTCTGCGACTCCTGCCCACTAACATATTCCCACTGCTCTGGCATGGTCTCTCTCCCATGGGGCTGCAGTCCTTCAGGAAAAAAAAATTTGCCTCAGCATGGACTTTCCACAGGCTGTGGTTCCTTCAGGAACTCTCTACCTGCTCCAGTATGGTGTCCTCATGAAGCATGAAGACCTGGTCCAACATCATGGAGCTGCTCCTCTCACCTTGTTGTTCCCTTTGCTGCTTCTTATTCCTTTAGGATCCTTCCTCCTCCCTCTGCTGGGTGTTTTTGCCCTTTTGTAAAGACATTTTCCCAGAGGTGCCACAATCTCGGCTGTGAAACTCAGCTGTGTGCTGCTGTGGGTCAGTTGGAGATGGCTGGAACCAGCTGTGTCCAGCATGGGGCAGCTCCAGTCTCTCCTCACAGAGGCCACCCATGCAGCCCCCACTGCCAGTACCTGCGCACCTGCACCCAGTACACAGGTTTAGTCAAGACTACTAATGTTATTTTAGTAATAAGAGGAGCATTTTATGTGCTTTACCTAAAACCATAATGTCTATATAAAGGATTTTCTGATCAATCGCACAGGAAACGTATTCATATCAGATTAAGTATTAAATGGTACTAACGTAATATTAAGTCACTTCCTCAATTATTTGAGGACATGGCTGATAAAGACAAATCCTAATGCACAATTCAGCAGCCTCTTCTGGATTTCTGTGAAGCAATACTCCTTTGTGCAGTATTGAGTACAACACAGCTGTGATATGGGTCTACAAGTCTGAACCATGACACGAGGATGAAATCTTCGGATTTCAAGAAATCAAAAATTAAAACAACTATCCTCAAAAAGGGACATCCAATACTTCTAATAATTTTACAGCCTAAGTTCACTACATGGCCGTAAATGAAATCAACAAAATATAGCACAGCATTACTGCAGAAATGTTTGTCATTTAGTGTAAACACAGTTAAACACTCATAAATAAAACATAATGCAATTTTAATTAATAAAAGTTTGCTTTCAATTATAAAACAATTGTAGAGCTAATATTACAGCTTACATGAACTACAGACAGTGTTTATGCTTTCTACAATTTAATCATCATTAATGACAACACGGAAATTATTTATTATTGAATGGATCAGAGAATCACAGAATCACTTTGGTTGGATCTTTAAGATCATCACGTCCAACCGTTCACCCTGCACTGCCAAGGTCCCTAAGCACCACACCTACACGTCTTTTAACGCGTGGGGACTCCACCACCTCCCTGGGGAGCCTGTTCCAATGCTTTGACACCCTTTCTGTAAAGAAATCTTTCTTAATATTCAACCTAAACCTTCCCTGGAGCAACTCAGAATACAGAATACAGAAAGAAGATTCTTGCAATATTGATTTTGCATATAACATCAACTTCTTCAGTTGCATTTGCCATTGTCAAGAAGGTTTGAATGGTATTAATTCTCCCCATTATTAAGGCTCCAGGAATAGCCATACTCAACGTCAAACTTATTTTTAAAGGATTAAACAAAACATGACTGCTTCATGGGCTGGACTAGTAAGTGCTTAAAGCACAACTCTGACTAAAACTGAATTTATGCCAAGGTCCACGTGAAACTTTTTTTAAAAGTCAGTCCTATGAATTATTTACTCTTCTCTCAAAGCTTGGTATCAATACACTGATTCACTCCCGTCATACTTCTCCTTTATAACCCCAGCTAGAATCACCCTGTAACATGCAGGACAGTGGTGACATGAGCCTGCGATGTAGTAAGCCACATAACAAGGCTAGGCAACCATCCAAATTATTCAATGCTTTGGTGACCTAGGAAGAGTAGCTTTAGCAAAGCACACTTCCATAAAGTGCAACAGCTTCAGAGCGCCATGGAACAGACAGGGCAGGTCTTCACCATGAAATCATTCCTGTGTAGGAACAACTCATTCTGAAAACCTGTAGCATCAAACAACCTCCGAGAGGCAAAACATGCATCACCATACAAGAAACACCACATAAACAACCTACACTGGAAAACTAACATTAAAGAATTGAACCACTAATCAGAGCTGTAAAAGATTCCTCAAAATTATGTACCTGAAAGATCATATTCCCACTACCTATATTCAAGGTATTTTGTCCCTTAGAAGCTCGTAACAGACTGTCAAAGCCAGAACTAATGGCCAAAGTCAAATTACCACATAGAAGATGCAAGTATTTAGCCCAATTCTATGATCCTGAGAAGATACAAACTCCTCCTTTAGAAACAGCCTTCAAGCCTAATTTGGAATATCACACCTTTAAGATCTTTAGTTCTCAAATTCTAATAAAACAAGGACTGCATGTTAGAAAGTGCCCAGAACAAAGCACAGATAGGCAGATGTTGCAAAAGCACTAAAACATACTCCCAAAAGCGCACAGAAGTAATGCTTACCAAAGTGGTAATGTCATCAAATACCTTCATTAAGAGACAAATTAAATAATAAATCAGTGATGCTGTTTAAGTCTCTGTTACTTCGATGAAGTCTGGCCATGATGCACAACTTCTGTACAAAGACCTCTACACTATCATAGTGCCTGAAATTCAGCACTTTTCTCCTGACTGATCTCTTCTTTGCAGCAGACACACACAAACATCCATGTGCCTCAAAAGTATTACCAAGCTCTACCAAAACAGCTCTACTTAGAGAACTTAGGCCTAGAACAAACAGTATTTCAACAACTACTTTTCACAAACAATACTGTGTGTCATAACTTCTGAAGTGTGCCTCTTCACTCCAGATATGGCTGAGGAAAATCATTAAAGAGTATCATCGTAATTTACATGTTGTGGAACAGCAACCATTACCATCTTCAGATTTTAGAAAGATTCCTTATGTACAATCCTTTCTTTAAAAGCATATCCTTATAGTTCCACTGAAATGTAATTGATTGTTATAATTTTGTTCCAGTGAAAACTATACTAACTACCCAGCTACCAAGTGCCACACTCCAGTTATGCCTCTTTTTGGTATAACAGAATAACTGTTATAATAACCACTGTAAAACATCCTGGATTTTTGGCCTTTATTTCCAGAAGACTGAATAATACTCCTAGCACCTCTCAGCAAAACACTGTGCTGGCTAAAATTAGCTGGAAAAGCTTATTAAATGTGGTTTCTCAAACTAAGTAATCAAAACCTCACAACTTCAATCAGGAGCCTTGGAACAGGACAGAAATCACTAATCTTCTTTTATTCCGTACTCTGAAAATATGGTGAACTTTAATAAATAAAACCTATGTATTACTAATACTAATAATGCAAACTGGAAATACTAATGCAAAAACTAATGCAAACCTGAAATACTGCAATAACTTAAAACATAGCAGCTCTATAGAAGATAGTTTTCCAAGCTCATGAGTGTTAACATTTCTAAACCATGATTACAGCAGATAACAGAAAGAAGTACTGCTTCACTATAAAGCAGCTGTTGGCTTTAACAAAGTAAGCTGGATTAACTGAATTATATATAAAACAGTGCGTGTTTGTAAGAAAAAGTTGCAGATTCAGCCTCAAATAATTAGTGAACAATAACACATAGTAAAAAAATCAGGTTTTCAATCAAAAAAGAAAACAGAGAGAATTTGTCAAGGTGTAATTGTACATTAAATTTAAAATTCAGACCTCTCCTCAGCTAGTCACACAACAGGAAAATTCCAGAAGTCTGTGAAGTTTCTCCTGTGTGACTTTCACTGCATGTAAGTAATTCCACAGACTCCACTTATATTCAAAATTAGTAAATTAGAAAATGAGCATACTGGCAGCTTCTTAAAGGAATGCATTTTTACTCTCCACTGTTTGTTTACTAAACACTCATGATCAACCTTGATATTAATGCGACTCAGCAACACAAGGCCTTGAAAACATTTTTAAAAGCAGTCCAAACTGCATGCATGTTATCCAATGCTGTACTTTCTAGGACTAAAATTCTGTGCATTATGCATGACTACCAACTTTTAAACTCTGTGAAGAGTCTAATATTGTAAAACCAGCAGTTGCTAAATTGATCACCAAATTACTAAGGAAGAACATTCACATACAGTATTTACCACAGGTGTCCTAACTAAATTTGATACCCAAACATTTATACAATGAAGACTTTATTTTCGCCTGACTTCCTCATTTCAGTTCTCACTATCAAAAGAAAAGAAAAAACCACAGATCACTACTGCAAAATGCTGTGGAAGGAAAGATTGATACAAAGAGAAAAAACAGTTGTGTGTTTTTTCATTCATTTTGAATGAAAAGTCATGTTAGTCTCTACGTGAGAAACAGTTTTTAAATCGTCTAGCAGAAATTTCTTTACAATGCACATCACATACTAAATAACATTTAAAATTAATGAACTCTCAGCTCATAATGAAATTTTTTTAGTGCTGCCAGCACTTTTGATAGGGCTTCTGGTATTCTCCAGATGGAAACAGGTGAATTTAAAAATACAAACGTGTCCAAGAGTGTCACTAAACAATGAAACAAAAGTTGTAAAAACACCAGACTTTACCAGACTTACCGCCAGTGCTTTAGATAACTTTGTTCTATAGTTATTCAAAACAATTGCATCAATGTCCTTAAGTGGCACGTATGCAAAGCCGTCTTTAATAAACACTCTTCTGGCTCTAAACAGATCCACAGCATCTGCAAGTGCAACCTGAGAAAGACGAAAAACCCACATGGTGGAATAGCAAAACAATGCAGTAACAATGTTTACAACCCTAAGATTGGAGATGGACCAGTAGAGCTTTATGTCATTCTCTGCCTTTTAACTAAGCTCTACCCAGGCAAAACAGAAAGACTTTGAAATTAGATGTTGACTTTGGAATAGCTGATCATTATTGTGATAGAAAGATACTGTTTACTTACAGAAAGTCATGCAAGTAGGCAAAATAAGTTACTTTATATATTGTGTCAGACGGCCCCTTTAAACAATTTGGTCCAAGATGGAACACGGAGCATTGCAAGAAACCACAGGGCAGTGGGAGTTTTGGAAGCTCTGCAAGAAACAATAGATTGCGAGCTTTCTCAGGACAAGTGATAGTGTGGGGATAGTGGACTAATTACAACAAAGCGGATTCTCCCATGATGAGCTCACAACCACAGGCCTTGTGATCAGATGCCAAAGGATGGCAAAAGGAGGGGAGTTGCCACAATAGTGAGTTTTCCCATGTTCACAAAACTCTTATCGAGGAAGAAAAGTAAAAAGATGAAGTCAAACGACCACCAAACAGCGACCCCAGTAGTGAAATTGGGCATGCGTGAAGTTACAGATTATGTAATTGAAAGGTGGAGTTTGGGGCAGTCCACACATATGCACTGGCCACACATTGTGTGAGGGGCGGCTTTAACCTCTGCTATAAAGGTAGTGCTGTTTGGGCACAGGGGTGAGGTAGCTATACTTCAGGACCACGTTGCCTCCGTGGGGACACCCACAAAGGGTCCGGTACCTACCGACGCCTCATCCCAAAAACAATCTATGCTGGGGACGCTGTGGATTTGGACATCACTTGCTGTCCTAAGGTCGGTATGTATATGAACTGAGGTAACTTTCTTCCTTCCTCCCCAAATCATCGTGATGAACTGCACTTGGACAGACAGGAATGTTTATACTGCCCTCGAATGTCCGCAGGGTGCTTTCTTAGTTGTTTTAATCATACTAACAGTAACTTTAGTTGTGATACTTTGGAAGCCTAAATTCTAACAGGGTGTATTGTTATTTGTCTTAATTGCATTAACAGTCATTTTAGTCATAATATTTCAGAAGCCTAAACTCTAATAGTCTGTAGATACATATATATAAGTCTATAGTTAGTCTGTTTGTAAATAAAATAAATGCAGTTATCCTTGTGTGCGTGCTTGTGGTTTTTAATTACCCCGGGATCCTACGAATCCTTACTGGAACATGTGTCTATGATTTTTAGCCCAATTATGCAGTTTTTCATCGCTTACTGATTTGACACTTGGAAATGGATCTCCATTGGCCATCTTGAAATATCTGATTCATGTAAACTACATATAAAAGGTCTTGGAAACAGATCTGGAACCCAATCAACTTCATTCCAAAGAAGAATCAGTGGGCTACATTAGATACTTCCCTCCTCTCCCCCTTGCTCTCTTGCCAAAAAGAATGTCAGACTAAAACCATTGGAACAAACCTAGTTTTGCCACAGGTATTAGAAAATGCCTCCATCCTGAACAGTCTGACAGCCAGCCAAGCGAAGTCGTCTGTTTGGGAAATGTTTCAACTTAAGACCATTTTTGTGGCAAAGGACAAGGGATGGCAAAAGAGGACAGAAGATAGTAATAGCAGTTTGAACCTCCCTTCGTTCTCCTGGTCCCTCCCTCTACATTTATATTGACATGAGGAAGAGTAACTCTTGTTAGTTAATTTAGATACTTGGATTGACTGTTAGCTACCGAAAGAGTACGAATGCAAATCTGTGGAACAGAGTGGTTTCTACTTACCTTATAAAACATTTGTTCTTTTACTTTAGTTATGTTGAAACCAGGGGTTGATGTACACAGCTCATACGCCAATTCATTTTTCAGGTCTTCGCTAATCTAAAATTAAGAACTTGTTTTAAAACTGTTGAAATACTTTAGAATAAGGCTTTTCTTAATTAACATGAGCTAAAAAGATTACTTAATCTGTAAATATATCATCACTTCAGTTGCCAAGGGAAAAAAAAAATTACATATTCAGCAGAAATCACTAATAATTAAGCAGAAACCGGCAAAACGTTAAGTAATAAATAACCCTCCTTCTGAAAGGTTAAATAACCTTCCCTTCTGAAGCAGTAATGCAGATTTTAAGAGCTAATGATTTTAAACATTAACACAAGAACTATAAAACACACTTTTTAAAAGTCAGCCTCTACAAAACAGAACTTGTGACAATCCCTACTCATATCTAGATTTACTGTATGCACTAAAACAAAGCATGATAACTCAGTGGCAACTAATAAGGACTTAAACTTCATCAGATTTTTAACAAAAACATCAATTTCAGCTCATTTTTAAATCCAGACTTTAGAAAAAAGGCATACCATCTTATATTCATGGATATATCTGTCTCCTCTTTTTTTTGAGGAACAAGAACAATGGTATACATGTTGTTCTCTACGTGTTAGTGCTTGTCCAGTTCTTGAAACAGGTAAATTAAGCATCAATGCTCTAATTTAACAACTCAGAGTACTTAAGCCAAAATTTCTAGCTTGAAAAATCATGGACAATGTTACACTTCCTAATATAAGAACTTAAATATTGCATATACATAAACACATCTATTATGCTTTCTTGTTACTTAATAACACATCAAATACATACAGAAGAAATTTAAAATTAGCATATTGTAATGATTTTACAAGTCAAAAAAATAATTTTGGGGTTTTAATCAACTGAAAACCATTAACAAAAAAATTTGAAATCAAATTGTTCTGCTTTAAATTATTATTAAGATCAGGCTTTGAAGCCTGAAAAAAGTAATAAATTTTAAAAAAAATTTATAAATAACCCACTCTGATAAAACAGATGATAATCCAGCAATACATAGTGATTTAACTACATGCAACAACAGTCTTAAAAATTTGCACATTATGTTCTTGATAAAGTATAAGGGAAGTCCCTGACTGAAAAGGATTAAATGTTAAGGAACACAGAATACCCTCCCAAAATAAAGATCAACACAGATGTCACCACAGCGTCACAATGTGTGACACTGACTGCTCTAACTAAACTGGACATGTGCTCCAGTACCTACGGAGAGGCGATAGAAGGCTGCAGTCAAGACAGCCTTTAGAGACCAGTCAGGAACCAAGCCAAGGCTATATGAAACCCAACAGATAATCAGATTCGAAACACAAAACAAAGATGCTCAGTGTCCTTCCTTTCACGGAAAGGGATGCACACAAGCAGTTCAGTTTCTTCTCTGAATGCAGCAGAATATCTAATTTGCTGACTAACACCTCTATGCAGTTAAATGGGCATTTAAACAAAACTTTTTTTTCTTCTCCTCAGTTGAGAAACTGAGAAAATGAAACAAAATAAAACACTTTTCTTGGAAGTGATAGGAAGGGCTCTTTTAACTACTTGGTGCAGTAGCTCAGCAAATCCCCTCCATGAAAGTGATTTGATAGATGCATATGAAATGGCCAAGGCAGCGATGTCTAGAAGTCTTATGGTTACCCTGTCCACATCTTGATGTAATCTGTAGTATTCTCTCTGGAAAATCAGCTTTAAAAAGTAATAATAAAGCTGCCAGCAAGGCAGAATGATGTAACTTTGAAGACAGAGGAAATAGCATTATATTTCTGCACGTGAAAAATCTAATCCTCAGGGAAAAACAGCCTGGAAGGAAACTATTTTTCTTTAACAAAGGAGCTGTGTCAAAACAAATATATGTGTTTGTGTAAATGATACAAGAAAACACTCTCTATAAAATACTATCACTAACATTCTTTCTCTCGTTAGTCTTTGAAAGATTCACACTTTTGAAGGTGACACCCTGGAAATATTGACAAATTTCACACAGTACTACCAAAACCTGCTAATCCTTCCAAATCATGTATTTCTAGGTTAAATAAATCTAAGTCACCACATCAGTGTGCAAGCTGGCCTTTCACCTAGTATAGACCAAAGTTTTAATTGTAGTTCCGGAATAGTGACTTCCATTTCTCAAATAGAACAGTTTTATGCTTTCTGCTTCAGAGTCTAGTCTAGCACGTCACTTCAAACCATCGGTGAGATTGTATTTATTTATTTATTTTAAGTGAGATATCCTAGCAGAAGTAATGCAGTTGTGACCACTATAGCTATACAATATGTTATACTCTTTTTATTTGAAGACAATCAAACCAAGCCAAGGATAGGTTTTTTTTTCACAGAAAACATTAAAACAGTCACTGGACTGTTTTACAAACAGGTTTGCAATACTGGGGAGAGAATGAGTTAGAGAAAGGCAAGGAAGGATTTCCTGCTTATTTTTTTTCTGAAAAATAATTCATTTGCATTCAAAAAACCCCATTTTATTCAATATTAATTTCAATGGGTTTAATATCTTTTAATATACACATAAAATAATTACAGACTCCAAACTTCACAAGCTGTCTAGATCCTTCTTTATTAGTAATTTGACCATATCAGTCTTGCACAGATGTAAAGTCACAGTGATTACAGATTTTCTTGCATCTCGCTAGCCAAAAATTTAACACTATTAGGTAAAAGTGATTGGTGAAAACTCCAGAAAAGTAGGTAAATGAGCCATTACTAAAGATTTGTAGAAGTTTGTGGACAGTATTACAAAAAAAACCAGTTTCATCAGAACCTGTATTTTTTAAACAAACACAAACATCATGGCAAAACGATATTTATCATAGAATTAAATAGTATTTATAAAGCTGTTAAATAATTTACTTCTTACAGCCTCAAGTTATCTTGTAAGTTAGGCAAACCTTCAGCAGCCCTACAAACACTTCGCTCTTTGCCTTGTCACCAAATTCACATTGCCTTGTCACCAAATTCACATTGCCTTCATGTTTTCAGCTAATGGAGACAGAGAAAGAATAAACAAGGATATCCCTAAGCCCCAAACTAAAGCTGGAAGATGACTCCAGAATGCATTTAAAAATAAAACCTGATTCCCCTAAAGACTAGAACATTAAAAATAACCTTGTATTGGCATTAAGGATGTCACCATTTTCACAGAAAATCATATAAAATTGACTGAAGATGCAATGCAATGAAAATAAACTACTTACAGTCTAAACTCAGACTCAAGTTTTCAGTGAAGTCATGCCTGTACCTCTGTACACAGAGCATCAGGGAATATGTACCCTAATTTTTCTTGCTTCATGGAAGCTGGAAAAGCTTTTTTCTTTTGCTTTTCTTTTTTCTTTTTTAATTGTAGTAAGAACACTACAGTTTGTACATTTAATAATTTCATGGCACCAAGAATACATTAAAAAAATCAGACCAAATTAAATACAGCTTTTAGGTTTCTAATCAAGATTAGAAAGATAAGCAAACTGGTTAACTTCTAACAGCTCTCAATGATGTTCACCAGATGAAATACTGTGATGTTCACAAGATTTAAAAAAGGGAAAAAAAAAAAAAAAAAAAAAAAACACACAAAACCCAACAGAAGTCTCCTGAGTCATCTGGTGCTCATCTGACTCTCCACACTGAACTGATACAACTCACCTCACAGAAAACAATTCACTAGTTTTGCTTCATCATTTTGTTGCCAGTTTAATAAACTAAAACTGCGTAGCACCAAGTCAGTCTTCGCTTTGCAGAAGCCAAGAACCGTAACACCAGGAAAAGCATCTTCCCTTTTCAGTGACAGTGGGTCACACAGCACAGCTTGAAACAATTCAACACTTCATCCCAAGTTTTTAAGACTTAGAAAAATCAAGACATAAAAAGGGAAGGTATGAGAGGAAAGGAAGCAGTGATCTGGGACAAGCTGCATTATTTCTAGTTTTCTTGCTTTCTATGTGCAGCTTATTCATTGATTTTTAATCAGAGAGTTGTCCTGGAAACACAAAGACACATAAATTTAGATTAAAATATGAATAATTTAATACGTAAGGCTTGGTTAAACAAACACTGGCAGTGAGGCAGTCCAAAAACTTCAAAATAAATTTGATATCCCTACTCTGTTTTAATGAAGAGATAAAGATGCATGCACACATTATGCTATTATACATGCACAACTGCTTCATTTTACTGTTTCTAAGTATCCTGGTAAGGAAAAACAACTCAATGGACAAGTCCTCTCCTTTTCCATGACGCAGCTTCAGCTATTTACATGCACTCATCACCAGGGTCCTTAGCAAGTGAACTTTTTAAAACTTGCTTTTAGTTGCTGAGCAGCTGGTACTCAAATGGCACATCACCCTTCTCAAAAACAGATGGCGTCAGACTCTCAATACACTGACCAACTACAGTGCAATTTTACGTATGGAACAGACAAAACAAGCATTTCCTAGTCAATATTCTCCACCGATACACATCACAGCACAAACTAAGCTAGAACCAGAATACGAAAGTATTAACCTAGATACCACTAAATTTAAGAATATACGTGTAAAGTGTATTCAGCCAGCTAATGAATACCAGCTTGGTTAGGAAAAGACATCCTTCCCAGCTGTTCTACCAATTAAAAGCACGAGGAGCCTTCAATAAATCATTCCAGAGGCTCACAAATGTGACGATGTTGCTTAAGAGACATCAGTTCCATTTTGGACAGGTACAAATTAATTAAGAAGAAAATTGTATTTTCTGTGGTACTAATACTTCATATTTTAGCTCAAGTTCAAGTTACTGGCATCCCTAAAAATACAAAGCGCTGCACTTAAAATTATTTTGTATTATTTTGTATTCTTATCCATCAACTGAAATGTTGTTTGGGCTTTTTTTTTTTTTAAGTCAGGAATGGGCATGGGAAGGACATTCTATGGATCTTCCTGTTCACAGTTACCATAATCACAGAGAAATTCGGTGACACAGGTCCAGTTTTCTACATTCCTAACAGACATTTCCCTACATCCATAACAAGGAAAGCTGAACAAAACAATTACTACAGATTACTCTAGATCACCACATACATAGTAGAGTCACACATGACTGAAAAGCTAACAGAAGATCCTTATAAGAAATACAGCAACAGGTTTTCTTCCATTTACAAAATCAGGGTGCTAACAACAGATTCAATTTTACTGCAATTTCTTAATAAATGTTTCTCTAGATTCAATGACAGGATTTGCAGGGAAGCGTATTTCAGTGTTTGCAGACCATTTTATGGAGCTTACGACCAAAACATCAGCTAGTAAATTCTACTTGCAGTGTAATTACATCCTGCACAAACTATCCTATCAGCTTTTATGCTGCTGTACTAAGGAACAGTATAAAATTTCCAAAGTTACTGCATTCACTGCTATGTGAAGAATAAATTTATTTTAGAAGCATTCTTAACCTCAACCACTAGAAAAGAACTTAACACCTTGATTATTCAAAGAACTTATTTTCTTCTTGAATAACATATCCATATCATTTAAAAAAATATCCCACTGATTTCACAATTTGTTCTTCCTTTATGCCCCAAAGAATGTCTACAATATTTATAGAAAAAGAGAGGACACCTGATGATGCCATTAGCCTTGTCTATACTAAGTTTCTTCCAGGAGTCCAAAATTACCAATTGCTAAGATCTTAGGATCTACAAGGATCAGGTTGCTATTCTTTCATCATTTCCAAGCCATTAGATAAATGGCAGTCAAGTGTGACCTGGTCAACTATCTAGTGCTAGAGCACGTTAACACACAAGTAGTGCGGGTACCCTTCCCATCTCTTCTACCACAAGCTGAAGAATGCAGTGTAGAAGATACTTATTCTCCACTCTCCATTGGAGATCTTACCTATCTCCAATGCATTTCTGGTACAGCTTCCATTTCTTATTACTCTATAAATCCAGGGTTTACAGCAGAACATCTGCCTCAGGTTCCAGACTGTATTCCAAATGTTGTCTGGTTATTTTCAGCTAGATTAGGAGGAAAAATGTTTTTATTCCTTGTTTCATTTTTATTGCAGCCTTTTTGGTGACTTTTTTTTCAAAGCACATAACTTTTTCAAAGCAGTAAGAGAATGTACTTCAAACCAGAAAGAGCATGTGTAGTATCCAGTACAGAAGGATTCAACCTTACAGTGGACTCTAAAGCTCCTGTTTAACTCAAATGACAAACTGCACAAAGCTATTTAGTAAGATTCATAGTGTTCCTGTGCACTAAAGGAAGCATAAGGAACTGTACAGTTTTTTAGTTTTAGTCTAGTTTCACAAGTCAATTTTAAGCAATAAAAGCTATCTTCTAGGGGTCCATTTAGACTTCCACGGATAATCAGCATCTGTTCCTAATCAAACAGAGATGATTACCAAATTAAAACCTTTATTTAGCAATTTGCATCATTTACAAACTCTTGTTCATTATTTTTATGAAGGTGAAAAGGGACACCCCCAGCAGCTATATATTCTTCAATCACATTTATTACTTAATTTCACAATTTTATAGAACATCACCAACACCATATGTGCAAATAAATACACGCGACTAGAATTGCTGCAGCAAAATGCTATTTTTCTGCATAATAACAAAGTCATTAGTACAGTTCAAGGATCCACTAGAGGAGGGTAAAGAAAGACCCCTGCTTATCCATCCTGCCAGTGCGCAAAAAAATGGCAAGTGCATGTTCTCCCCTCCTTCCAGCTAACACTTCCCCTTCTTAGATTTATGAGATGTGTTTATATTCTCCTGTGAATCGAGCTTTATTTAAAAAGTCTGTAAGAGAATACAATTCATTTCAGCCCAAATGTTTTAATCAAACCTCATCCCATCTACCCAACCCTCACAATGTTAGCTCACCAGAATACTCAGGTTGCTTTGCAATCAACCCAGTTATTTTGGGTTGCAGCCAGCGAGTAAGGCTGCTTTGCCAAAGACACTGCTTTGCAAACAGACCTGCTAGTTGGCCTACCAGATCCTCAGGCTGCAGGACAATGGCTTTAAGAGTACTACGCACTGGTTGAACTGGATTCCCATGCTGCCAGCAGTTCTGAGGAAGGACATCTCCCTGGGATTTTCTTCCCCTAATACACAAACTACAGTCAACTACAAGAGGTGGCCATAAACCTAGATATCAAAGGGGTTTTTTTCGTCATGTGAAATAAAACCCAATTTTTTTTAAAAGGAACAGTCAATTCTGCAACAAAGCCGCCATTTGGTTTCACTTAAATCTAACTTCTGAAACTTGAATGATTAAACCAAGAAATGTATTACTTCCTTTGAAATTAAGTACTTGAGGATGAGAGTAATCTGTTAGGTTTTTTTAAAGTGCTAATGGTATACATGTTTTACTGTCTTATTTAATTAACTCTAGCATGTTAAAAAAAAAAAAAACAAAACCCAGACCTAGTCCTAAGCCTTTCCACATACAATTTTGTTTCTGTTATGACTTTAAGCACAGAGCTAAGCGCCAGAACACATATTTTTAGTTTACTTTGGCAATAAGGTGCTATTTCCCACTTAGACATGCATCACTTCTGACCTCTGCTGTCACCTGTAAGATAAGCATCACTGCTTTTCAAGCCAAGGGACAAATGTAAGATTCAGGAGGCAAGAACTAAGATAAAATTCAGAACCGTTTCCTTTACAAACGCAAACTGCAGCCTGCTTGGACTGTTTTAGCTTGGCCTAAGTTTCCAACTGTAAAATTAGGCTCTAGACAGTTTCTACTTTTAAGCGTTCTTCCCCATCCTGTTCGGGAAGGGAAAAAATAGTATTTGATGTCTCTGAATTGCAAAGCTGAAAACCCAATCAGAATAACATTTTGGTTTATACACCTGGTACCAAAATATATAATTACAGTCATGGCCTTTCAGAGGCTATACATGACAGTGAGTATTTTATTTCACCTATCTCTCTCCTTACTAAACTAGTCCCATTCTCATTAATCCAAATCTGACTTTAGGATCTTATGTACCCAATAAAGGCAGTCATAAACACTTTTTTTTCAAGAAGCTAAACTACAAATATTTATACAACTGCCCCACTACTGAGATAAATGCTTTTGAAAAAAGCGTAACAGTTGTATCAGAAAGTCTCTCATAGGAGTGCTCTGATCATAAAAATGGAAATTAAAGAAGTTTAATTTCTACGGCTTGAAGCTGCTAAAAAAGCACTTCAACCTCAACATCAAAGAGCTAGTGTGAAAAAAAAATTAACAATAATGCATTTTGCTCCTTCGTTTTATTTTACAGTTCTTATTCTTTCCTCTCAAATGCTGGCAGATGCACTACAGAGCGTTAGCTCCCCCAACTGACTATTCCCATCTGCTGCTCCTTCCCCATTACTATAATCCAAAGCATTTTATTACAATAATGTGCTTTATAACAGCATTAAAAAAAATAAGATGGTTAATTTTGCAACAACTGGCAGTTACTCAAAAATAAGGCATCTAACTTAGAAGTTATAAAAAAAGTCATAATATTTTCTAAATTTCAAGAGGCTTTTCAGAGGTGAAGAAGTTCTAAGAAAATTTAAACAGGACTTTTTATGCTCTGTGGAGAGGGAGCAGAAAGACGTATTCAAGAAGAAATACACTACACTTCAAAGTTTATTGCTTCCACACACTGCAGAAAGACACAGAACAGCAGCATTGGAGGAAATCTAAATTCAATTACACATCACCCTTATACCACAGATAAAGACATGATAATAACTATTTATTTTAATTTCTCCTGGAAGTGACAAAGAGGAACTTTGCCTATTTCTTGGAAGAAACAGCCTGAAGATAAGATGAAGGAATGGCCTCAGGAAATCAGAACAGTCAAGATGATGACCAGAACATTACTGAAAAATAAATTTAGGATTAAACTTTGCATTCTACTTCATATTCCAGTGTATCAAGTTAAATTTCTGGAAAGGTGCAGCAACTGATCAAAGAATCTGATAGCACTTAGGAAAAAAAACACAGGAGGCAAGTAACAGCCCACATGGATCTGTAAGAAAACAAATGGTGTTAAGCCAATCTCACTGCCTTTATGACAGCGCAACAGATCTGAGGGATGGGGAAAATGTAGGTGTCATACTGTGTCAAAAGCCCTTTGAGCAAACAGTTCCACTGAATATCCTATAACCTGGGTGCAAACCGAATTGGAAAAAGCCATGCGTGGAAGAATTTAACTCAGAAACAGAAAGACATAATAAGCCAAGTTCCACAATTATTTAATTTTAAACTAAAATTTAGTATTTAAATTTCTAACCTGCTTATTAAAATAAGAGCATATCGCATATTTAAATGCCACAAGGCTGGGGACACTGCAAAGGCTCTAGAGAATGGGATCAGACAAGAGAATCTGATCTAAAATTGAAGGCTGTTATCTCAGCAGAGACACTTCACGGTTTCATACCTGAGCCAGTTCTGTACAAACAGAGGAAGTGCTGACTAATGAGGAGCACTGAGAAAAGCAGCTGTGCGACCTCCTCACCCCCAGCTTGGGAGTCATACTCTTGGGGGGATGGGGGAATGCAAAGAATACATTAATTTAATCTCCATGTCATCTTAGAATTTGTAATGGTTCAGCTGGAATATGCTGGCCAGCTGACACTGCACTTAAAGATGTTGCCCCACTGAAAAATTACAAAGGACACCCACAGAAATGACAAACCGCCACATGCAAAGAAAGGCTAAAAGAAGAAAGCATAATTAGAGCCATCTTATGTGTAGAAGGCAAATACAAAGAGGAAGGAAAAAAAAAAAACAACAAAAACCTCTCTCAGTTAGTGGATAGAACAGGAAGAAATAGATTTACATTACTGAAAGGTAGAGTTAGGTTTGACATTAGGGAAAAAAATTATACGGAAAGTAAAGCAGCAGAACGATGACCACCACTGTGAGACATGATACACAGATGCCAGGGACTTTGCAAGCAAAGCTGCGAAGTTTTCATGCACAAGGCAAATGAAACAAATGTCATCTTCCAAGTGCTATTGAAAGAGTCAAAGGCAAAAACAGAAGAAGTACGTAGCATTTTGGAAGCAATCACAGAACATTTTGGTCCACATGAACAGAAGAGAGACCCTTAAACAGTCCCCAGAGAGAGACAAAGTCTGACTGGTTAAGATGAACATGTTTCACTGCAAGTTTTCAGAAAAACCAAGTGGAAAGGAAACAAAAGTTCACTGGATCTTCCAAATCAACACACGACGTATCCCTGACCTACAGAGACCATCAGCTGCAGAAGCTGAAAGGACAGATCTTTCATTTGATGCCTAAGAACAAGTGGAAGGTCTTGGACAATTAAAATTATGCAAAGCAGACAAAAGGCTGCAACTCAGATTGAAGGCTTCAAAGGAGATAGTTCTGCCAGTGCCAAGAAGTAAATGGCATTTTAAGGCAAATTATAGCTTTGCTACACTAAACACAAGGTAGAACATCCAAAAGACAAAGGGGGAGAGACAAAATTAATTGAAAACAAAGAGCTAGTAGCAAAAAAATATTTTTAACTATCAGGTAAGGTTTGAGAAAATAGTAACAGTGATACCACACATTCATGAAAAAGAAGAAAAATTGAAGAACTGAATCCTATTGCCCTTTCCACAGAAACGGAACACAGAAATGGGGAGTTAAAAGAAAATAATCGAAATATCCACAGCTATGCACAATGAGAGAGAAGCATGACTGAGTAGACTAGAAAGTAGTTTCAGTAGCTGAAGAAAAAACCTGTAGCTGAGAAACACCAGAAGGACGTGAAGTTGTAGCTAGGACAAAGAAAAAGCAAACATTAAAAATGCTACATGTGGTTAATTTAGTGATGAAGTACTGAATGCAACACTGGCAGGAGAGCTCATTACTTGAACACAGACAGTGAATTGTTATATTTTCTTCAAAATCTAAATCCCTTCAAAAGAAAGATTACAAACAGCTTAAGTGCATTATCAGTTTCACTGAAGGAGACTATGGTGCGAAGAATCACCCCGAACTTAAGAGCAAAATGAGTCATTGCTTCTGCTGAGATTTGTACACAGGAAGTAGGAAAGCAAGATGCTGAGATGGCTAAGTTACAGAGGATTACTTTGTGATAAGAGAAGGAGGACTAGACTGATTTGAGAAACAGGAGAGAATAGCAAAAGGCGTATGGCAGACCTATTCCAGAAATTACAAGTTAAAGGTCCCAGAATATGCAGCAGTTGTCTGAAAATTGAGTAGATCAGTGACAGTTCCTATATAAAAAGTTCTATGAAAAGGCAATGAAGAGGAAAGCTCTGTTCACTGTCATTTTACAGAACAGAAGGATTGAGCAACAGCTGAAGAAAAAGTCAAATTCATAGAAAGAAGGAAATTACAGCCATTAACATGTAAGTTAAATTCACAAGGAATGAAAAGAGAATTTTAAGTTCTGCTAGTAATTTACTTTTAAGGAAACATTATTCCAAAATCTAATTTACAGTAACGCACGTTAGCTGCCAATCCAGGGGACTCTAGTTCTAACTACTGACCAAAGCTAAGATGACTTGTATGATGAGGTAACTTTTGAACCGATTTCTCCTTTAATGCTATAAAGCACAAGTTGGCATCTATTAGAAGAAAAAAAAAAAAAAGAAAAGAAAACTCTGAAGAGAATACTCTCATCACTTTTCCAAAATATCTTAAAACAACTGCTGAAAGAAGCAGAATATATTAGAGGTACCTATTTATATTTCAGAAGCACGCAAAAATCCAGCCTAAGATCTCGGAGTTACTGTGCAATCTGACATCTATAGACGCAGCCTTGAAGGGCAAGAAAAAAAGATAAGCAGCAGAGTGAAGGAAAGAATAAATTTACTCTATTTTTATGGCTTTAGGTTATCATCATCATCATGATTAATTACTTCCCCAGTGTTTCATCCTGTAAGACCAAATATGTGAACAATAGGAAGCTCACCACCTTAATTCAGGAATTTCTAGGAACCCCAACGACCCAGATACCTTGCAGTTCTCCTCAAACTTACAGATGCGTTTCAATACTAACTTGTGGTAATTGCCATAAATATTCTAATTATGTCAAAAAGGCTATGAGAACATAAATCAACAAACTAGGATTTATCTCACACTATTACATATTATAACAAAAAAGTGTTTAAGTATGGTCATTTCTCAAAGGCTGCTGATACGGGCATGCACAACCAGCTACAAGAAAAAAGGGAAAAGGACATGTGAAAAGCTTGGGGGAGGAACTGGGGGACGAATGAGGGGGTGCATATGTAGCAGGCCATGTGGAAAAATCACATAGACAAACAATCTCACTGATAAAATTACATGACAAAATAGAGTTTGGGCATAAGGTCAACTAACTCCAAACAGGTCTTGTGTCATAATCTGGCAGAAATAATATAAGGCAGTTCTAACTTAAAGGAAAACATCAGATGCCCATGGCTTGTGGCAAGAAAGAAAAACAACTTTCTAGTTAAAGCCCAAGTGTCACTTACCTGTAAAACCATTCACATTATATAATTCCTTCATATACTGAAGAAATTACTTTGAAATTGAAATGTTTTCTTCAATGACTAATATTTTAAAATAGTCACTATATTTCCCTTTAATTATCTTAAAAATCTATATTAGCGGATTTTACTGCCAGAAACTGTCAGGTATCATTGCTGTAATTACTCATTTATAGTAAGATTTTAATGCTTTAATCTCCTACATTAATGTAAATCTCAACTGCACACCTGTGTTTGCCTATTCTCTTTGATGGGCTCTGTCACCTTAAATGTCAGCATTTACTCCTCTTGAGCACTGCTTAAGACTTTCCTGTGCTCCCTAGGTGACTGACTTTACACACAGACTATTTAATGTGCCTTGAGAACTGAAAATTAAATGCCATACATAAAAAACTTCAGTTTCTTGACATAAAGAATAGACTGAAAACATTCTGAAATACCTTCAGAACCATTCCATGATTCTCTTGTTATTGTGACAGAAAACCATTAAACACATAAGGGGAAAATACTCTTAAGGTATAGATTAAAAATAAGCAAGCTCTAGAAACAGAGAACAGATTCGTACTTCTTGTGTGCTTAAAAAAAAAAAGAAACCATTATACAGCAGAATCTTCTCCGCATGTTGAATGCCCCATATTGAAGGTCAAGTAAGGCAATGCAGCACTTCCCTCCTTTCAGGACTTGAAAACATCGAAAGCAGGAAACTCTCACATCTGAACATATTCAAAGGCTGACAAACCACATAGCGCTAAAATAACATAAACGTGTACAACCAGGTGAAAAAGGACTGAGTCATGGATCCATGTGTGGTGGGTTTTTTAATCAAAGTTAAGCTTAGTTTTGAGGCAAGAATGTTAACCAGGCTTCCAGTCTCCTCTCCCTTAAGCAGTTCCCCAGAATTCGGTGGACACCTGACAGCAAGCCATCTGTGAAGTATTACCTATAAAGTCAAGACTGACAAGATTATAGACTGAGGTCAGAAATTGAAGTGTCAACTAAGAATAAAAGTAATCTTTACTGAACAACGGAACTGCAAAATTACTGAATAAAACATTTAGCAAATGTTCCTTTAAGTCAATGCTCTAAGCTGAACAACTAGATGCTTTTTGCAAGACAGCAAGGTCTTAAGTAACACAAAGCAAATGCTGTTCAAATAGTCATTTTTCCAGGGACCAGGTAACATTGAGAGAAATATCCCACAATTGGCTATCAATTGGATGACACAGCTCTAAGAAAACTACACTTTAAATGAGCTAGTAATAATATTTTATCAAAATACTATTTCCTAGAAGTTATTATTGTAAAAGTGTCAGGTTACAAATGCTGCTCCCCGGCCAAGCCTAACCACTCCTAAGAAAACACATGGAAGGGACTTCTGCCAAATTACGTATCAAAGAGCAAGTGAGAGTGTGTGTGTATATAAAATCATTTCTGTTTGCCCCCAAACTACTGCCTAACTACTGTCAAAGGTAACGTTCAAAAGCTACATTTTTTCAGTGCCCTTCTATGTACTGGAAAGGAGGCTATATTGTAAACATCCCCTCTAACACCATGGCTCAACCACAACTTATCTGAGAGAAAGCCCAGGCGAAATTTTGAATTAATTTCCCAACACAATAATTTTGAGAGGGAAGTTATTCATGAAAGGTGTGTAAATGACTGTTAAGATAGAAACCATCATCAAAATTGAATCTGTTTTCATTTTTTAAAAGATATCTAAAAAAGTTTAAGTGTCTGAACAGCACAGATCTTAAACAATTTTTTTTTCCTAATGCAATACCAACAGCATTAAAGCTGTTTAGAAAGTAAATTAGAAAATAAATTCTGGAAGCAAACTAGTTACAACACGTAGTCTCCAATACTGCAAAGTACATCAGTCTGCATTATTTTTGGACTACCTGCAGGTAAAACAGCACCCCAAAAAAAGTTGAGGTTTGGTGTTCTCATTGAGAGCCTGACACTCACTACACTACACAGAATGCTGTAACAAAAAGGAAAAAAGAAAATAGTTTCCCTACTGTCCCAAATTCTGGCCAAAAAGCAAAAGCTGAAGCAAGTTATTGTTGAGATGTTGAAAACAACCCCTCAGAAGTTGAGACTATTAAGTTTTTCAAACTGAGATGTAACAACAGGAAAAATTTCAAGCAATCCTCATCAGTCTCTAACCTTGGGCACAACCTCAGCCCTTGTCACCATGGACATGACAACCTCCTCTTATGCAACCTAATATGTCCATGCTGTAACTTTTTCCCCCCTACCACTTACAACTAACTGGAAAAATATCAGTTGTCAAAGGCTGCAGCAGGGTCCCAATCTCAGTAACAGCCACAAACATCTACATCAGAATTTAAAATAAAAGTGTAAATAATTAAAAGTGTACAGAAGTTGCAACAAGAGAAACCCTCACATTCACAAGGCTGTCATTCCACATTATGGTACAGTTAAAATTAACAGTGCAACACTACTCAGAAAAAAAAAAAAAAAAGAGAATAAGGCCTATCATTCCCGCTCTCCCATTTCTACTCTTGCTTTCTTTCTAGCCTCTTCCTTTCTTGACATTTTATTCAATACCACACGCTCTACCTCTTGCCCATGCTGACATAAATTGGTAGAATAATAGAAACACTAATATTTCAGAGTACTGTAAAATTTTGAGCACCAAACCAATGTTCCAGGAGGCTGAGCAGCACCAGTTCAGGCATCTTCCATGCTTGCCAGAAGATAGATCGGCCAAAGCCATTTTCTACAAGTCATTAAAATGCAATCTACCTGTTAGCAATGCAAAAACCATGTCTCAAATACAAACACTGAGAAAACTTCCTTTCTTTTCCCGAAAGCCCAGGTTCGAGACGCTTCTCACAGAAATACTAAAGATGGACTAACTTAATCCAGTGACACCTTTGTAAAAAACATTTCCAGGAGGAACTTAACTAAGCTTCAAATTTCCATGATTTATACTACATGTAGAGAAGCTTATTCTCAAACATTGTAAAAGTTTTGTATGATGATAATTCTATGTATGTTCAAACATAAATTCATTATACTGAAGTTATCATCTTTGAGTACTTTCAACAGTTCAGAGCTTTCCTTTTGCAAGTAAAGGGCATCTTTAAAATCAGGTAAAACTCCTCAGAGCAAGTAGTTATTTATTTTACAAACCCTTTCCCATCAGCAACATACATGTCAGTTACAGGACTTAAGAAATCCTATTATAAAAATTAAAACATTCCTTTTCATTAAATTTCATCTCTATTTTTAATTTCAGAAAGCACTTGCTCTTCGATTAAAATTCTCTTTAATCATGAGATCAGAATTTAATAATTTAAATTAAATAATTTAAAACTCTCCACAGCTAACTGCCATGTGAAAAAAATAATGAAAGAGTCTGACATTTTTTTTATTCTAGTTAACAGCTTCGTTCTTTCCAAAAAGTTGCTAAATAAGATCTTTGGCACCGAAGTCTTCAAAGAAGATTTCGACAGCTGCTTAAGGATTATCCCTGAGTGAGACTGAAGACTTCTTGATTCTATAAAGCAGTAATTCTCAATCCATAATCTCAAAATCTCAGGAATTAAGTGTGCAAAACTCCTGCAAAAAATTGTATAAATACATGTCTCACCTTCTCAAGCATGTAAGCAAATACGAAAAGGAGAGGTGACAGCTATTGAGTTCTCAACGCTAGGTTCACTTTGTTGGTGCTGTAAATGAAGACAACTGTGACAAAACCGTACAAGACAATCCACTATGTGCCTCCTTCCCACAAAAAAAGCTGACCAGTTCTTTTACTAAATACTGAGAATTGCTTCTTACAGTTCTTGGAATTGTTAACTGAACATACAGCTATGCTGGACTACACCTGAGCTCTGAACCTCATCAGCTCCGGCCTATCTCAGATTACAAATGGGAAATGCAGAACCACTACCTAGAATATGCAAAGCGCCTCTCTTCTCTTTGAATACATTTAATTAACTTTCTTAGAGTATCTTAAGCAATTAAAATCCCATAGTAGAATTTCTATCCATTTATCAATACAGAAACTGAAACATAATATTAGAACTTAATTCCTTTTCCTAAAGGTCATTCCCTTTTCCAACAGGTGGAGGACAACATTTGATTTCCATCTTGTTTTTTTCCATGCCCAATAAGGCATGAAAACATTGTCACTTCTAATTTAGAAGCATGAAGAGGATAGTTCATTTCCTTTTTAAAGCATTTTACAAATAAAACATTCAGAAAAAGAATATTGCTTTTACAGTGGTCTTACTTCTCAGTGCCTCCTACATAGCACCATAGAGTTTAGACCTGTTTCAGATAATACATATGGAATTCCTTAGTAATATTCAAATGTTTTATACACAATAGCACAAGGAAGGATAAGTTTTGCTTAAATTTCCACTGGAATTGGAAGGAGGGGAAAAGTAGAAGCAGGGAAGTAGATTTGCAATGAAATGATGCTTTGTTGCCTCAACAGGCCTAAGAAAGTAATACCTTCTTATCATTTGGACATATTGAAGGCATATTCAATAGCACAGCACCAAGCCATAGTCCTAGCTGTCTCCAGCAACCTGCAAACATTAATTTATTCTCACAAGCCTGAATGCTGAAACTGTGACAGAACAATATGAGACTGGGGAATAAGCAACAGAAATACAGCTCCACAAACACACTGTTCAATGAAAGATCTGTTCAACCAAAGAATTACATTTCAAACAGCCTCTCAAAGACCCAGAAAAGCCCATGTGCTACTGTTTAGCTATACAAACTCATTCTCAACACCGAACAAGTCATCTTTCATCATCAGCATGCAGTGGTGTCAGATCTTTCAATCGAGCAACACATAATGTATGTCAGCCATCTATTTTAGAATATCTAAGTTCTTCTAATTAAGCAGTATTTTAAGAGAAAGTTTTCTTCAGTAGAGTGATGATTGTGCATTAATTTTTATTAGTTGAAGTTTACTCTGAATTTGGACCCAACTTACATTCTACATTCTCCAAAGCATGTACTTAATGGGCCAAAATCAAATGGCCTATTAAATGAAAAGAGTATCATTTACATGTAAGTGCATGTACACAGTCAATGTAACAATAAAGCTGTTATTTAACTGTATAGCATTTTGTTTAAAATTATATATAAACCCTTCACCATAGTAGGCAATTTTTAACTATCAGCTTTTTTTTAACTAAATCTTAGTCTTGGTTACATGATACACATCTGTAACTCCAGATGTTAACTCACATAATATGCACGAATAAGTGAATCGATATCATTTTTAGCATGCACAAATATAGAGCTATGTGTCAAAAACATACTTGCCAAGTAGAAGCTTATTATTTTTAACCCACAGTGGCAATTACACAATAAGTTACGTTCTTGAGCAACCCATACAGGATTTTCACACTTTGATTATTAAATTTTAATTATCTCCTCAACAGCTACCTTAAGAATTCCTTGAATGCATGTGTTTTTAATTATCATATAGTTTCCCAAATGTCAATATACATGAAATGGTACGATGTACAAAGTCTCCAGGTCACTGTGGTTGGCTTTGGTTACTACAGCAAGAAGGCAACATCTTAAAAGTAGTTAGTAGATTGTAAAAGTTCTAGAGCACAGTTTACGAATAAAGACATATGTTGACCAAAACTACTTTCCAACTGAAGTCAGTGATGTGATGAGAATGGATTGCACACACGCACTTCAGGTTAGAATCAAACACAGCCATCACTTTCTTTTTACTGAAACCTTTAAGGTGAATTATCACACAACTCATCACTTACATGTAGAAGAAAGCAAGGTAATTCTGACCTGACTGCTATTTGCCCTGATGCACAGACGAGACATACAAATGCTGTCTCTGAAGAACATAGACTAGATCTAACCCATCCAGAATCTGGATTCAGAAATACCTCCGATCAGCTCTTGTAAACATTGTTAAACTACCTTTGAAATTATGTGTTTTTTCAGTTAAGTGTTGGTTGACTGAAGCAGACTGAGCTTCTCTTGTTGCAGCACAAAATTACATCACTTAATCCTCATTTCTGTGGCATGTACGCTATTCCACAAGTTGAGAAGTTCTTTGTGGTTGTTTTTTCAAAGCCATAGTTGCACTTTTTTTTTAAACAGAAGTACTAAAACTATCTTAACAGGAATTTTAAAGAACAACAAGAACATGTAACATAACAGAAATACTGGAAGTAACATACTTACAGCTTCAAATGATAAGTTAACATGTTCCAGGAATTTCTGTCTTAAACCTTCAGTCAGCTCGTTGAAGCGATATCGCAAGAGATCCATTTCTTGTTGGAGAAACCAACGCCTGAGATCCTCACTGCAGAGGAATAATAAAAAACCCCAAAAATCCATAACATGTTTTCTGATTCTGCGTTCTCTCTTTCTTTATAAACTAGATGTCAAACCTAGTGAACACAGCAATAAATGTAACACTGACTTTGGCATGGGACCCACAATCTGAGGAGCTTGAAAGAGAAGGCAGGAAACCTTTGGTAAGGAACATTCAACCAGAAAACACTCGTGAAGAGACAATACACAAAAAAGCACAACTGCGGAATCAATCTCAATGTTAAAAATTGTTCTATAGTTATCAAAGCTGTTAGTCTCTTTTAAATGGTACTCACTATTTCTTACTTGTTTTATGTAAGAATAACCAACTGCAGCTAAAATTCTCCCTCAGTATTTAAAGGACAGGTTGTTTTCTTCAACATGGCACAATATTTCTTCACTGCACAACTAACATCACAATTAACGTGATGAGGCAAATACATTATGAAGCCTACTTCTTTTAATTGTCACTTTTTGGGTATGTCCAGATGAAGGAACACACACACATCTCAGATACTGTAACAACAGCGCTCTATGCTAGGCAACAAAAAGCCCAGCAACAGGAAAATATATTACAATGAACTTGGGTGAGGAACACAAATAGAACATCTAAGACTTTTCCGAAGAGCAAATGGGGTTTAGCAGCTGCAGGTGAAGAAGTACAAGAATAAACAAGAACACAGGGACAGCAGTCAGTAGACAGCATAAAAGCAAACAGCACTGAAGCCAGTCTCATATTACTTTTTACACCCCAGCACTCAGATTTCCAGGCATCAGCACATCACTCAAAGCTATAGCCAGTAGGTACCAGAATACTAGTACCAAAAGCCCCCCTGTACCAACAAGCACAGAATGCAGATGACACTGTACATCACTATTTCAGGGCATTCTTTTAAACTGTCCTCCAAGAGCTATGCTGTGGGCTATTGCCATGACAATTCACAGAGCACAGAAATAGTGCAGTCTTAAATGTTCTGTTTACAATATTTAAGCACCTTTTCCCATAGTGGAACAGTGAATTAATACAGAGTTGTTTGTGGTTTTGTGGACAAAACCTCTGCTTGAAATATAGCTTGGAGAAAAGTACTTATTATTAAAATTATCATTCTGAATGGCAAGGCTCTGTTGAGGTGCTTTGTAAAGTATATCCCTATGGACAGTTTCAGTGCTTAGGATGTATTAATAACTGTGCAACTTAAAATGGAAGTTAATGCCTTTATGACTGATCTTCTGCTGTTCTGTGATCATCTTGGACAGTACAATATCCTAGGATGTGACAAGTTTACTCTTTTTCCTAATTCATCAGCTTTACACTGCATTTGTTTTCCTAAGTAAAAAAAAAAAAAAAAAAAAATCAAGCCTATACAGTTACTTTGGAAGCCAACCAGACTCTTGTTCTTCCTTTCCTTCAGCAGAGTAGATCAAAGGCTGTAATCCCACTTAAGTTACCAAAAGAATAAAATATTACTGTTATCTCTAATACAGTACACACACCTACCTGGATTCTTCAGTTGACAAGCTAGCTTATGATGCTGTATATGTCCAGCATATACTTTAAAACTGACTTTCCTAGGAACATCATCATTAGGACATTATCTCTGTTCATTTTTTTCCTTAAGTCTTCAGAAAATTTTGCACCATTTCTAAACCCAAATCACATCTTCTACTCATTATTAATATTTTAAAAAATTGTACACTCTCATTTCAGACATGCATTAGTCATAATATCTATGATCAAAACCACAAGCTTAACTGAAAAGCAGTAACACTGTCATTAGATAACTAACCAAGCTGCGGCAGAAGATGAGACAGTTGCAAGTAGTTGAAGAATAGACATTAGGAACACCTCCTTGGGTTTTGCCACTGAACAGTTTAAATCAGATCAGAAGATTCCAAACTAGCAAAATAACATGAAAGAACAGGCTTTTTATATCAGGGAACAGCGCTCAGGGTGGAAAAAGAAGAAATCCTCTTTACCCCAGAAGGAGCAGTAGGAAAGACTAGCATATTGATTATAAAGCATCAACACACAAGTACTTCACAAAGACACGAAAATGCTCCTAAATCCAGAAACTAAGACTGGTAGCTCACATTCCTCAATTAAATATGAGAGTTCAGTTACTAACAACTTAATGTTAACTTATGAAAAGCCTGGGCATGGGCTAGAGCTCTGTTTTACTAGGCAACCAACACCAGAGGACTCCTCAGAGTTTTAAGTTTCAAAAGGTAGATGGAAAGGGGAACATGGGTACAGAAGGCACACAAAAGTAAATGCTAGTAATGTAAGAGGCAGAAATTTCAGCACATAAGTCTAATAAAGAACTTAGGTCTTCGTTATGTGATACAGACCAAAAAAAAAAAAAAAAAAAGGCAAAGTACGCTTGAAAGTTTCCTGAAAAAAAGTTTCGCTGTCAGAGCTGAGGCAAGATTAATTTCTTCCATCCTAAGTAAGTAAAGTCAAGATTATGCTCCTATGACTTTCAAGATTCTTCATAGTTAGTCTGATAAAGTGAAGAGAGATGCAACAGACAGAAGCAGAAATGCATGGTCATGGCCAACAAGTAAAATGGCCATGCAAGTAAAATTCTCTTTAGAGCTGTGTTTGCCATCAAAGTGAATGAAACAACTATTCTATTTCCCAGTCTTGACAGATACAAGTGACATTACACGAGATGTGAAAGAATGGTAATAATGAGACTGTTCACTCAAGACAGCACACACCGTATCTTAGCAACACTATATGTGAACAAACTTTAAATTTAGTCTTGGATTTCAGAAGGCAGAAGAAGAAGAGTCAATAAATGATGACTACATTACTAATTTAACTGCCAAGAATGCTGGAGTTTGCAATTTCAGACCATGTTAATACTAAAACAAGAGAGGATTGATGCAGACTAGAAAAAGAAGTTGATGTAAACTTGTACCCCTGGGTGGCGCTGTTGGCCAACTGGAAACTTAAAAAGACCGTAGTGCAGGAAAACGAGCCTGTAAACACAACTGCCTGGCAGGCCACAGGGAACTGAATTCAACTTCTTTTGCAGTTATGTCTATTTAAGGACACTTTTTCAAACATTCCTTCCTTAACAGCTTTCATCAATCAACCTAATGATTTGTGCCAAGCTCATTTTTCTGATCTAGTATGATAAAAACTTAAAAGAAATTGCCTCTCCATTTTGTCTTTTGAGGAACAGGTCAGTTTTAGAGCATAGAAATATTTCATCCCTTAAATACATGCTTTTCAAGAAAGAACGAAGAATGCTGGCCACAGGGTCACCTCACAGTGCTTCAGATGCTATTTCCCATTTTACAAGTAAGCATTAAGTCCACCTTTTCAAAGAAACAAGCCAGTTTAAGTGTAAACTGACTATCAAGACAGTCAATGCTGAATCAAACTATCGGTATATAAATAGGAACACAAAAATACATTTGCAAGAGTGTCCTAGCACTCTATCCAAGGTCTCTCATCTCTAAGAAGGGGTCTTTCACCCTAGACTGCAAAGCCAGACTCCTCCCTGTTGATTCTGTGGCCCAAAATAGCTTGTATACATTTCTCCACAGTGGTTTATCTACAACAAGCTGCCCACCTCTGCCCTGGTTATAGCCTAATTCTTAAGATACTTCCCTGAAACACAGGTTTTGAACCATGTCACCCATTTATTTCCTAAGCAAGCACTGCAGTCAAAAAAGCCCTCATATAAAAGACAAGGATCGTCTTCTAAATAAGATAGCTTGCAGAGAAAGAGAAAGCAGTTCACTTATCTACAACTATCGTTAATTCCAGGAGATTTCAGAGCCATTATAGAGATGCAGGGCAGGGGGGAAATGTTATCACATCAGTGGCAAAGGTAAATGTTTAGCAAAGTCCCTGCTTGGTTATTTTTGCCTGAGGCAGCCTTTGACTCAGTGTGGTAGCCACTGTCATTCACACATGCCTTCCTCCCCCCTCAGCACAGTGAACAAAGCTTAGTGAATTCCACTCCTGAACCAAATACCCAACCTTCAGGCTTTCGCTGTGAGGCTTGTACTGCCTTATCTGACCCAAACCCATTTTTCCACAGACCAACCAAAAATAGATGCCTCTTCAATTCCAGATCAGATTCCTGCCATCAGACAATTCTGCCTTCCAGAATAGCAGAACTTTCTTCAAATGTGTTAATACCAACACCCTCAAAGTGTCTCATCTCCCACAGAAAAGCAACAGTCCAATATAAATAGCTAAATCCTTAAAGTTAAGTTTTACAAGAGAGGATAAAGGAAACCAAACTGACTATTCAAAATGTCACTAGCTGCATAATAAGAAACATTAAGTTTTCAGGGGCTTTTTAGTCCCAGGCTACTTAAGGCTACTACCTTTTAGAGGGGTTTGGTAGAAACTTACAATACAGGTAAAGCGATATTTTCTTGTAAAAATCAGCAGGACTAGTATGACTAAGGGAGATTATAAAAATATACGTAACAAAAATAAGCATTAGAAAGAAATTGATCACTACAAATGCCTGACAAACACTTAAACCCTGCTGTGCTTTAATCTCAAAAAAGATGTCAAAAGAAAGAAACTCAAATCAAAATCTGTGCATAAGCCCCAAAAGTTTATAATACTTTTTTAAAATTATTACAAAATCTGGATATTAATTTTGATCCCAAGTATCCCTTTTTATGACGGTTGAAATCAGCTTCCTAGCATAAAAGCCCAGTTTGAACCTATCTTTCTATTTAGTAGCCATGCAACTCTTATCTGTAATGTTCATAATACAGCAATGTAGTATCTGTTTACAATTAAAATCAATAATGAGTACAGCATAATCTAAAAAGTACTTACGACTGACAGTAAGCAAGGCGTAGTATGAAATGAGAGATATGGTCTTTTCTTCTTGCCTCATAATCATCCTCAGCCAAAGCCTACAGAATATATTATTATTACTTCAGAGAAATAATCTCTCCCAGATGAAAAATCCACAATTACTCTATAACTGCTGTTCAACAGCATATTAATACTCATCTTTAAGACCATAAATGCAAAACTATTAAAAGGGGTTCTCCCAAAAAAAGATATATACACTCTCAAAAAAACCCTACAATTCTGACAAAATGACAGAATTTAAGTTTTAGGAATAATATTTCATCACCTCTACTTTTATTCATAATTCTTGAATGGTGTAAAAAACACAAGTGCAAGAGAGTTCCCTTTTTTGATTTTTTACTTACTTTGTAGGGAAACTTAAGTTTCCGAAGCTCAGACTCCAGCTTAGTTTTGTATGAATCACTAGTTCTTACATAGCTCACACCAAGGTTTTCAACTACTTTGAGCACTGCAAAAAAAAAAAAAAAAAGTCCATGTTAGAGACCACATACTGAAATGAATCCCAGCTGAATCATGTCTGGGGAAATGCGCAAACTGGGGTAAGTCCACAGGAATTGCTTTTAGTCGTATGGGGAGCAGAGGGGTAAGAAATACAGAGAGTAAGGTTTGGCCCACAAGGCCTGAACAGGTCACCCAACGCTAGCATCCATACAGTCAACAAGGAAAGGGAGACAGCTAACTGATGGATGAGCCTCAAAACATCAGTTCCACAGTAATGACGGAAACCTTGGACTCAGTGGTTTTCAGGAGTGAAGGGGAACCCTTGCTCCGAGCAACAACGACATAAATCACCGTACTGAGACACACACCTAGAAAATGAAACACCCTGATAAAAACCACCAGTGTAAACCAAAACTATACAGTCCTGACTGCTACACACCAAACACCCGTTGTGATATCAGCCACAGCTTTCTGAAATACCTAAAGCAACCCGTTTTCCTCTAAAGGGGGTTCATTTCAGCACAAGCAAGCAGCCAGAGAGCATCTAAGCCCGCCAAAAAAACAGCCATGACAGGAAGAATCAAAAGTTTCGAGGGCGGGGTAGGGGGGCCGGCCTGGAACGCTACTCACGCTTCAGGCGGTCGATAGCAAAGCTCTCAAATTCCACCAGAGAGATGTTTTCCGTGGGGGGCTCCAGGTAGAACTGCAGGCTGTGAGGGTACAGCTCCCGCCGGTCCCCAGCCAGCCGCGTCTTGTTCAGCCTCGCCCGGGCGCTGGAGAACTCCATGTCCCCCGCCGGCGGGCCTGCGGGAGACAAGGGCGCTCAGCCACGAAGGAAGCGGCACCGGGAGGAAGGAGGGAGAAGGCGGCGGCCGCCGCCAGCCCTCGGTTCGGACAGCGCCCGCCCGCCACCGAGCCGCCCCGGGCTGCCTCCGGCCCCTTCCTGGAGTGACCAACCCCCTCGTTCCCACGGTAACTACCCCCACCTGCCGCCACGACGCAGAGACGCCAACCTGCTACCGCGCACCAGCCGAGAGCCCCAACTTCCCGCGCAGAGCCAGCCCCGCCCACTTCCGTCCCCGTCCCCCCACCCCCCCGCCCGAGCCACGCCTCCCGCGCGGCAATTGGCTGGAGACGGCGATGCGCGCGGAGTCCCAGTGAAAGGTGCCCACAACCAGCATGGCGGCTCCTGCTACGTGCGGGCGGGTTGCGGCGGCCTCTCTAGCCCCGGAGAGGCCTCTGTGGTGCCTGGCCCACCGTTCCCGGATACCTAAACTGATGGCATGGCTCTTTTCGTCTGGGTGTTCGGACAGGTTGTGATACGCTGTAACTAACTTCCTGTCAGTCCGTGTTTTCACCACTGCAGACCTTGAGAACGACCCACCACCCCATGAAACGCGCTTCCTCTTTCTTTCCATCCATCCTTTGAGTGTCGGGGGGGCTCGGGGGTGGCTGGGGGTGGCTGGGCGGCACCCACTGGCGCTGTCCGTGTGCACTGAACGTTACCCCGGGGCTGAGCCACACAACCGTGGTGCATAAGTTGCATGTGGCCAAGGCGCCGTGACGCTGTCTCCAAAGGGTCTATGGAGGTGTCCTCACACGGCACCCAATGTCTGTCCGCAGGATTGGCACAACTGCTGGTGTTCATCAGTCATCCACTCTTGTCCCCTGTTCACATTAGTGGCAGCAATATCATCCGAATCTTGCCCAACTCCAGAACCCAAAACCGAGAATCGTGGTATCACTGAGTTTCATGGTGCTGTTAAGCTGGCTTGAAAGTGAAATGTTCAGCACACTATCAAAACACTGAGGAACGTCCTTTTAATTCCATGATCCTGTAAATTCTGCACCGCTCTACAGTTGTATAATTTCATCATTTTCCCCGAATCTGCCATTGGGTTGACCATTTTGCTGCAGCTGATGTTATGTTCTGGTTTGTGTTCCTGCCTCAAAATGCCGCTTATTTGCTAATTTTCCCCAGCCAGAAAAGTTGGTTAACAATCTTCTACCAAATTCAGAATGTAAAGGGATGGAGAATCAGAATCAACATACAGTTCATGCCCACAAAGGGAAGTAAATTGGTAGCTTAGGCTGGCAAGTTCTTAAGAACAATGAAGGGACCACGGACCAGGACACAAGACTAGTCTCATGTTCCTGGGCAACACCTAAGACACTGCCCAGCATTCTGACTGCAGCTATAACAAACACTGCTGCTGGAAGCCAGCCTCTGTCCTAGCATCTGCCTCTGTACTAGCCAATTAAACATGGTGCAGAGTTCAACTGATGTGGGATAATCCACTCCAGTTATCCTTCAAAACAAGGTGACCACATCCAAATTGCCTATGGAGAACACTCCTATGCTCATGCTAATTCTCTGAGTGTGAAGTGTGTACGTTGGTCTGGGCCAAACCTCTGCCAAAGGACCATTTGAACAGTTTAACAGGATAGAAAAACCAAGTCTCCAGGTCTGCCCTGTAGTTCTCCAGGAAAAAACATGCAATCAATGTCTTTTTATATATTTATATATTTAAAAAATATACTTAACCCAATGCAACTTTATATCTTTAAATATAGATGTAAAGCAACTTTAACCCAATGCAACTTTTCTCAAATAGCCAGTGGTGCAGTATGAAGTTCCTTCCCTTCTCCTCCTGGCTGCTGGGGAGTAGGAGTGCACCTGCCAAACTCCACCCAGCAGTTGCAAGGCGGCAGAGCTTTTGCCTTTGACCAGTGTGTTAATACTCCAGAGATCTTACTGAGGCTGGCAGCCCACTGCCCAGGGCAGGGTAGGTGTAAGAGCTGGCACATTTGCTTTGAGTGCTGTACCCGGCCTGGACTGGAGGGGGAGAAGTGTGACAATTCTGCAGAAACCAGCAGTGCTTTTCGTTTTAATTTAATTTCACTCAATGTTTTAGGGTTTGGCACGTGAGCAGTACCACACTTTTCAAAACCAGGGAATGCAGTTTGTTGTCTATCACCATTTCTTCTACTGAACCACGTCCTGCTGATTTTTTAACAGGTCAGCAGTTAGGTCTACAGCTGCTGTTTTCCCTTTTTTTTTTTTTACTATTATTTTTTTTCTCTGATGCTGAATACTGATCCTCAAACTCTCTGCAATTAGGTAAAGACCAACTCTTTTTTTTTATTATTTTATTTATTTCAGTTAACTATTTACACTAACATTATTGCAAAAAGTCATATGATTACTTCAACAGAAATTAAGAAGTAAAATTAGCATCTCTATTACTAGACTCAAGTAAATCTTACAATGCAAAAACTCACAAGGTATTTGTCAGCCCTTTCATGCAGAAATAATTTTCTTGAGAAAAGAAAACAGACAATGAAATTAAAAGATATCACCTTAGGGGAAAACTTCCCAAATTTCATAACCCGAACTTTCTTACTGATGCATTTATTGAAACCTATAGATGGCATTATTTCTCACAATAGCATTTTGGCTACTATTTTTTATGTATATTTTCATCACTTCCGCAGTAACATTACCAGTAGAGTCTAATTTTCTAAGTATTTTTTTTAAGAGAATCGTTGATGTTGTAACAACCCACCTCACAAATGCTTTACGTCAACATCCATATGGTCAGCTGTCAAACTGTCCCCACCATCCCACCCAAACACAGTCCAATTCAGCATGCCCCAAACTGCTCTGCTACATAAGTCACAAACCCCAAAATCCTTACCTCCATTAAATGAGTATCATTGCACAGTTTCTACTCTCACTTTTGTTATGCTAAGTTACAGAGTGACCGATGCTAATCTGTTGGACCCAGTTCTTCTCTACTTGAGTAACTACAACTGCTAATAAAAGGGTAGATATGGTGATGCCGGTATCTAGTCTCTGTTTCAAGTCGCCCCGTTCACCCATCATGTCCGGGATGTTTGGATCTCTGTGGGTGCCAGGGATTAACACAAAATGTCCCTTCGCTGCTTCCATCTCCCTTTCAGCTTTTATTGTGAATTTACCCACAATCTTATTTACTGCATGTGTATCAGCCTGATTGAATTCTCATGTAATTCGGTCTTTATATATTGTCTTCAGGACTTGTGTTCTTGATGTTTTCACCTCTTAAAATAGTCTTCTTGAATATTTTTTTAACTTTTGTTTATTCAGAAGATTTATTTATAATTTCTTCATCATTTAACTCAATTCCTTTACTGATCTGGGTTTTTCAGAAGTCTCAACAGGTTTACAGTCGTCTTGCAGTGCATTTATTTGTGTCATTGCTAGCTCAACTTTTCTTTGTATGTCTATTTTGCAGTTCTCTGCTTCATGCTTTTTATTACTTCTCTAAATGTTTGCCATCCAGGCAAGATCCACTGAGATTTTTTTTTTTCTGACCATGATGCACAGACACCTCTGTACTTACCATAAATAGCAGAGTAGATATTCTGAGGTAGCCTTTAAATTCCTGCAGGCTCCGAAGTGAGTAAAGCATGAATCATGCAGTGAAGAGAGGTTCAGGGGGCTATTTTAGTTGGAATACGCTCTCCATCTCTCAGTGTTCATTTATTTAAGTGGGGAGTGTCGATGGTCGCATCCCTTGTGACACTTTAAGTCTCAGTGGCTCCACACATACATGGCTTTTGGATTCTGGATTTATTCCCCAAAACCCCAGTCCAAGGCTCTAGTACAGAGGAAATCTAGATACATCTTCACAATCTTTTAAATCTATCCTGACAGGTAGGTCTATCATCCACCTCTGCCTCTCACGCATGCATCTTCTTCAGTATGTTTAGGCTGCTGTAGCAAATGTGCTCACTGCATCCTTCTTCTCTTATATATCATATTTTCAATCATTTAGCATAATTTTTCAGGCTACATATCAAGGAAGAACCTGCCCCATCCCTGTGCTAGGCTTCCCCAAAAGGATGACACTTTTGTTCTCCATTAGAAGATGTTTCATATGCTTAAATAATTTTGCCTGCCATGCAGGGGCTTGGAGGGGGGTTGACCTGGGTTTTATTTGGTTTGGTTTGGTTTGGTTAATCTTCCTCTGATAACTTTTGAGCATTCAATCAATGTTAGAGAGAGAGGTTGAAACATCAAGAAGTACTTGCAAATTTGAGAAACTAGAGCCTAGATAAAGGAAGGAGAGAGAGATTCAAGTTTCCACCATGAGGAAGAAGAGCCGAACTCAGCCTCTTTCACGTGTGGAGCAGCAGGAACCAGCCAGTTAACAGGAACATCCTGGCTGATCAGCGTAAATATAGCCTGAGCTCAGCCACTGCTCCATCCTCTCCAAACAAACAGACAAAGGAAGGTTTGAATTGTCAAGCATTCAGGACTAAGAAAGTAGAATTCATTTGTGGACTTAATGTGTTCTGCTCCACAAGGATCTCCTTTTTCCTAGTACCTTGAACTATCATATTTAAATTGTGAGCTTCTAAAACTACAAAAAGGTTTTTCAGTCTCTCTATCTGTACAAATACTGATGTTTTCTTTTCTTGGAAATTTTTACCATTAAACTAATGTACCAGAAGAAAATGTTTTTGTTACATATGACATTTAAGACTTGCTGCATTTCTAATACTCTCTTGAGATTAACTGGATTTCTACCTGAAGAGCAGTAAAGAATAGTATCTTTTCTTATCAGTTGATCTGTAGGTAGTTGAAAGATTTCTTTAACCCCAAAAGCATTGCTATCCAACATAAAAAAATAGACATAGCTATGTATCTAGGATTTTTATATTTTTTAAAATCATGTAAAGAATTAATTGTTGGGATTCAGAATAATGAAAAAAGATTTAAAATATTTTAACAAGGAGAATCTCTTATTGTCTGAAAATTTACAAATATTATTCTGTCTCCATTAAAAGAAATGCAGTGCGGTTTAAGGATTTTCTTCAGCCTTTTTGGTGTTTATTTAGGGCTATTGAATAATACAGACTTGGCCAGGCAGTTTTCCCACTTTAAAACTATGACTTGATCATGAAAAAATGTCCTGTGCGGTACTGACACGCACTGAGGTTTCAAATACCCAGTTGCTGTGTGAAACAGTCTGCAAAATTCCAACCTATACGTAAGTGGCCAGCCGCCTTCCAATTGCTAATAAATCTCTGTGTTAGATTTACTCAGAGCACTTCCACCATTACAAGCAAAAACCCCCAAAATAAACATCAGGGTGCGATCCGGTCTGCCTAATCTAGCCACTGAAACTGCACCTACCTTTTAAGCTTTTCTTTTGAAGGGAATAGTTTCCCATGGAATACTTGGAAAGAGGTAGGCATCCTGCTGGCCTCCGAAAGGACATCCAGCCTGCTTAAATTTAGGTGCCTGCGTAGCTGATTTATATTCCATTTGTTTACCTCAAGTTTGTTTGGGGCTTTTTTGTTTTGTTTTCTGGGTTTGGGTTTTGTGGTCTTTTTCAAATGTAAGTGATGCGCAGGAGTGGGAACATAAGTATTTTTGCAAGTTAGGAGAAAAGAGTCTCCCTTGTATGTAATACTAGGTCCCGTTCCCAGTTACTACCATAAGGAGTCAGAGGCAACTCCTACCTTCTTCGCACAAGCAAAATTCCAAATTAATTGGCAGTTGCCTGAGCAAGACATATGAGATAAAGATAAGTAACATACTAGCTAATTCTTGAGCCACCTTCCTACTAGAAACTAAATCTATTACTTTGTCTTAATTCATAGTATTTTGACTTTATATTACTTTTGTCTTGTTCTAGCATTTCCTTTGGCTTTGTGGAAGTTGAGCTAAAGAAGCAATACTGACTAGTTTATCAAAAAGTAACGGTGAAAAGTTCAAACGAAGGCTCCTCTCCCCATTAAGCCCTGTCTAAAACTGCATTGGTTTCACTGGAAGCCAAATGTAGCCTCAAGAATGTAAAACCCCAACCTCATCCTCCAGCATTGTGGACACCAATTCCTAATGAAACGCTCTTTAAAATTCAGGACTTGCTGATAAAACTGTTAGTTTATTTTCAGATTACAGAGCTAGAATAACTATTGGCACCACTACCTTGGCAATCTTTCTTTAGATCACCTACGTGAATATGTAGAAATCTGGTACACACAGTATTGTTTTGAAAACTACATGGTACCTTCACATAACAAATTTCAGAAGCTGAGACTCATCCTAAAAACTTTTAAATAACTGTTAAAATTGTCTACTGTCGGAGAACGAAAATAACGGACTGCACGCACTTTATGAAAGTGATAACGCAGACAGCCTTTTATTAGTGCTATTCCAAGCCTTATATACCTTCTGACTCTTAAGCAGTGATTTTCCACTAAAAACAGCACTTTCCCTTTATCTTATCAGTTCAGCCTCTACTCCCTGTACTTCCCAGCGCTTGCCTGCTATTTTGCAGCTGCTGCCTGTTATTTCTTTTAACTCGTTGTTTTCTTTCTCCCGAGTCTTCTGCAGCTGCTCACGGGTCCCACGGCAAAGCGATTATATTTTGTATTTCTGGTGATCCTTAAATTTCTGTCCATGATCGATCGCCGGCTGTCCCCACATTTCCCCCTTCTTTGTTTAGAACCAACACTGCTTGGAGTGATCTGTCCACTAGCTACTGCACACGTGACATAAAACACGGTATACAAATAAGAATACATAAAATCTTTCAACATATGCTAATTGATTTAAGGGATGTCTTCGGTCACTCTGTCTTGTCTTCAGTCTTTGTCCATCATGCCTGAAACTCGTCCGTTCATGTCCATCCTTGTTTACAAATCTGACAGCAACAAGTCCTGTTGCTCTTTAAAATCTCCTACAATTCCCCCTTTTTGTTTTTGTGCTATCCAGATACCTGCCATATTTTTCTTTACGATTACCATGGTTTTATTTATTATGCATGATCCTCCAATCAATATTATCATAATCATAATTAATATTTGCATACCTTGTTTACATATATCTTTAATCCAACCTGTTATACCCCACTGCTGAAACCACCCATCGAGGCCCGTGCTCGTTATCTGCAACTGTTTAACTCCATCCTTCAAGTCCTGAATGCTTTTATGGATCGATGTAGAATGGTCTGACAGGTTCATACAGCACATTCCTTCAAAGTCTTCACATCCATGACCCTGTGCTAGCAATAAAAAATCTATAGCTGCTCTATTTTGAAGCGTGGCATGTCTAATAGAATCAGTGTCCAATAACAATCCACTCAAAGCTCGTGAAGTAGCGTTACTCTGCTTTGCTAACCAACATCCTAATCTATTTAGTGTTGCCAGGGCTTTGGCGGCAGCTACACCAGGTGTAAAAAGAGAAGCTGTTATTATTTCTGCCGGGTTCCAAAATGTGGCCTGTGAATCACACATGGGATCAAAAACATGGTGCGATCGTCTCTTTCGATGCCGTAGAAGGTGCGAATGCTGATGTATCATAGTAATATTTGGTGTTAGTAATGTGAGACGCCCGATTGTACAAGGACCACCCCGTATAGGGGCCGGAATACCAGCCCATGCTCGATTCCCACAGATGAAAAAAAGACCCGAAGGGAGCTTCATAGGTGTATTACTGCCTACAGAAATTTTTGGAATGGTGTAATTGCACCATATGCTACTATTTGTATATGGTGATAAGGTGCTATTTACAGACCAGGATAGATTTCTGTTTTTCCCGGTATAATTAAAAAACACGCAGACAGCAGCCTGCACAGAACCCAACAATCGCACTTCCTGGGGTTGAAGGGGTGATGGGGGGAAGGCGTGTGCCAACCACCCGTCTACTGACTTGTTCCAGACATTTGGACATGCTGGCCTTACAGCCGTCGCATTACAAAAGGCGAACCACTCTGTTGTGTCTATTGGAATTCCCACGCATTCGAATCAATATATCATGTTGATCTGCAACAGCCACTCCTGCCTTCATGCCCCGCAAGTGCAGTATAATAGGTGGGTGCTCTTGATCTTGAGGAAACCGCAAAAAGTTTAACACATAACAAGCCTTAAATAATCGTGTTTGAGGGTCCTCCGGTCCCCCTTTTTGTTTTTGCAATTGACGCTTCAGGGTGTGATGCATGCGTTCTATGATCGCTTGACCTGTGGGGGAGTGTGGGATACCAGTGATGTGTTGAACTCCCCATAATGCAAGGAAATGCTGGAGACTGGAGGCTATATAACAAGGCCCATTGTCAGTTTTTATGGTGCGCGGTACCCCATAGGCCGCAAAAGCCATGTGTAAATGTTTTATAACACGTTTTGCCGTCTCTCCTGTCTGAGCAGTAGCCCAGATGATATGGGAGAAGCAATCCACCGAAACGTGGACGTATTTAAGTTTCCCAAATTCAGGTACATGTGTGATATCCATTTGCCAAACGTCAAGGGCGTGTAAACCACGAGGATTAACTGCTTGTTCTATTCCTGGCCCTAGTTGCTGGCAACTAGGGCAAGACTGGACAATGGCTTTTGCTTTTTTTTTTTTTTTTTTTTTTTTTTTTTTTTTTTTTTTTTTTTTTTTTGAAAGTGGTGCATCCTGCGCATATAACGGGATTGTGAAAAAGCAATCTTTTAAGTCAATTACTATAATGTGCCAATCAGCAGAAATCTGCATTAGAGCCCGTTGGGCCAGGCCGGCAGACATTCGCAGCACGTCAACAGGAAGCCTGGCCTGCAACCTTGGTTCAGAAAATTGACCCCTTCCCATCATTTGATCAGGGCCTGTTGTCCTTAAAGGGTCATCGTCCGGCCTGTCTAGGTTTCGCATGGCTTCTTCGTTAACCAGAGTACCCCACTTGTCCTTCCAAAGGAGTCTTTGCATCGGTGTCAGGATCAGGGCGGCCAGCTGATCACAATCATAAGGAGTTAATAAGTTGCCCCCATAGATGTTGTCTAGCAGAGCGGTGGTATACGGCGCATGCAGACCATAGGTCATTACAGATTTACGAATTTCTTTCACCAAATCCCAATGAAAGGCCTGGTATTCTTGCTGATTATTCACCACCACTACAGGGTAAGCATTTAACACCTCCCCATCTTTCAAAGCCTCTTTTTGAATTTTTGACCATTGATATCGTGGATCTACGTGGCCACTAGGCCTGATTTCGCCGGGGCCGTTGGTGTTCCCCGGAACTGTCGGAAGTGACGGCCAGGACGAGGGCACCGGTTCTGATCGCCTTGGCGGGGGGGGAGATGTCCTCGGCGGGGGGAAAGATGGCGTCGGCGGGGGGGGGAATGTCGTCGGTGGGGGGGAAGATGGCGTCGGCGGCGGGGGGGGCCGTCGTCGGCGGGGGGGAAGATGGCGTCGGCGGCGGGGGGGCCGTCGTCGGCGGGGGGGAAGATGGCGTCGGCGGCGGGGGGGCCGTCGGCGGGCGGGGAGATGGCAGAGGCAGCCTGTTGGTAGAGCCTGCCATCTCCCGGTCAGTTTGCGTCGCTGCCTCCGGCAGCGGGCACTGTTCTCGCCCCGTTACACTCTCTCTACCCCGGTCTGACGGCGGAGCGGACGGGACTGCAGGTGTGTGGGCCCCCAGCGCAGCCTCTGCCTCCGCTGCAGCTTTTCTCTCTGCCATCACGCTCTTAATTGCCTCAGACATTAGCCTCCAGGTAATTGCCAGCCCTTCTGCGTTTTTATCTCCGCGCGAGACTGCCTCCCACAAGAGTTTGCCCGCTTCGTCCCACACGGCAGGGTCGAATGCCTTTGATGTTTGTACTGGCAAGCCTTGCGTCCGGAGCCAGTGTAACAGGCGCCGGATGGCATGTTCATCGTATTTAATCCCTCTCTTAGAGAGGATATGCAGCAGGAGTTTGGCTATCGCCGCTTCCTCTGGAGTCGATGAAGCCTGCCCCATACCGCGCCTCAGGTGCTCACCTTTTTAAGGTCCCTGCGGATATTTCCAGCGTCGCTTCGTGTCGACCGCTGACCCTCAGCACCTCTTCGTGTAGCTGCTGATCCCCTGGGCCGCTGTCGTGTCGGCCACAGTCCCTGCGGATAACCCAGCGTCGCTTCGTGTTGACCACTGACCCTCAGCACCTCTTCATGTAGGCTGCTGATTCCCTGCAGTTTCTCCCTGCAGTTTCTCCCTGCACCGCGTTGTGCCGGTTGCAGTCTCTCTCCGCAGCTTCTCCCTGGGCCGCTTCGTGTCGGCCGCAGTTTCTCCCCGCAGTTTCTCCCTGAGTTTCGTTCTTCCTCGGCGTTGGAAAAATCACGTCGGGCTCAGCATTTGTCGGTCCTCGGCGTTGGAAAAATCACGTCGAGCTCACCGTTTGTCGGTCCTCGGCATTGGAAAAATCACGTCGCGGTCACCATTTGTCGGAGAACGAAAATAACGGACTGCACGCACTTTATGAAAGTGATAACGCAGACAGCCTTTTATTAGTGCTATTCCAAGCCTTATATACCTTCTGACTCTTAAGCAGTGATTTTCCACTAAAAACAGCACTTTCCCTTTATCTTATCAGTTCAGCCTCTACTCCCTGTACTTCCCAGCGCTTGCCTGCTATTTTGCAGCTGCTGCCTGTTATTTCTTTTAACTCGTTGTTTTCTTTCTCCCGAGTCTTCTGCAGCTGCTCACGGGTCCCACGGCAAAGCGATTATATTTTGTATTTCTGGTGATCCTTAAATTTCTGTCCATGATCGATCGCCGGCTGTCCCCACAGTCTACAATATATCCACTCGAACTAGAATTCCAATTAGGAAACCAAGTTTATCAGTTGCACAGCTATTAACGACATACTGCTTTCAAAACAACAAGGTTATTAGATATATTGAAGACCTAACATTTTTGTAACAAATCTGGTAACAGTTAAAGACACGATGCATCTAAATGAATCCAGTTGGTATACCTTACGGTCACATCTTAGGTGGTATTGATGCATCGCAAAAAAGAAAAAAAAAGCAGCAGCAATTTTCTTTCTGAGCATATAGTGTCGCAGATGCTTTCAAAAGTGTCTGTGTTCTCTTTATGCATATTTTATTTTTATGGACCTTTTACTTTCATGGGCGTCTGCATGGTATTACACACTTCAGTGCATGCAGTTTTGCCTTCTCAATGAACTGTATACTGTTAAATATGGGTACAGATGATGACAGGTAAGTAATTGTATATTGAATGTGGAGTACATGTGGAGGTGCTGAGTGCCTCTACCAATTTATGATTAATAGGATGGTCTCTGCGATAACTTGATACTTCATGCTACCAGGAGAAAGTTCTTCCATGGTCTTCTAGGTCAAGCAGGTACAATGGTTACAAAGGCAGTCATTACAGCTAAAAATCACTGTTGGCTTTTCCCCTTGCTCTTCTTGCTTTTCCCTCTCTCAACTACATAGTACTGCATAGAGTGTGCACACTTGTCCGCCTTCACCTTGCAAGGAAAGCTACCCAGTAATGGCCACCTATAGGCAGATTTTAGAGGTCAGGAAACTAAACCAAAATGAGCATAGTTTAGCTGCAGCAAAATGGTCAGTTGCGCAGCAAAAATACTGAATTTTCCATCTCAAAGAGCCAACCAAGTCTTGTTTTAGAATAGTAGAAAATTCACATGTGTTAGAGCTGCTGTAGTTTACAATCATCTCTATTTCAGAGATTTTTTCAACAACCGTGAAGACTGGAAGTCTCAAAGCAACACAGGACATCTTTTCTACAAAGTCCACAGCTGAGGGGTCACATAGCACAAAGAGCTCTCTGAGTGGTTTAGTATGTGTGCTTTAGTTTGAACAGTTTGTTGTATTCCAACAAATTTGTTTGATATTTTATTAATTTAAAAAAAAAAACACCTCTGTCTTTTCTTTGTTCCCTGTTCTGGCTCTCTATTGAATGCCCAGTCTTTCTTTTACCCTTAAGGAGAAGCACACTTGCATGGCCGAAGGACTACCTAAGATTAAGGTCAGTAATTCTGCTTCTTGGGAATCAAGCATCTTTCTAACAAGATAAAAGATGACAGAGGTTTAGGGAGAGTTTTCCATGCTTTCACTTCAAGCACAAGAATTTCTTTGTCTTCCTTTCTCTATCATAAATACAAATTATTTAAATAAATATAAGTACTTCTAAAATAAAACTAGCGCACAGCAACAAAGCACTAAACTTCACATACAGTTCTCCCTCTTGTAAGAGTATGAGAGAAAGAACCAACAATGTGGAACAAATTCATAATATTGCATGTACCCCTAGAAGTTGTACACACAGGAGAGAGATGAGGCCAGCACAAGAAGCTACCTAGAACAAAACCCTGTATGGTGTACAAATAGGTACTACATAAGAGAAATATATTTGTTAGTAGAAAAAACTAAATATACCAGAAGAATAATAAAAGAAAAAATATATTTGGTTTTGATTAAAAAGTCCAATTTGTTAAAGATTTGCTGGAATGGGAAGGACAATAAGAAAATCAGGTAATGGGAAATATGCTCTTCAGCGGCAGTAACTGACACTTAGGATTTAAAAGTCCACTTGTCAACTCTTAGGGACCTCTTGCACAGAGGTGAACAGAGAATTTCCTACAACAAAACACAGTTTTATGGCAGTGACAGAGCTGCCAGTAGCCTTTTGGTGGCAAGTGGTGAGCAGCCAGCACAGCCTTCATGTTACACTTCCTCATCCAATGCTGACCGATCTCACTGCCTTGCAGGAGGGAGGAGGAGATACTCTCAGAGAACAGAGCCAAGAGCGTTAATTTATTTATGCCTGGGGACGTCTCATTTTTGCTTTGTATGCCCAAGCAGCCTGCAAATTCTACACAGGGCACTGAGAAAGCCAAAGCTGTAGGAGAGGAGTACACAGCAGGCAGTCTCAGAAAGGAAAGAACAGTCCCAAGTGTCCTCAGAAGTATGCTGCTTAGGCTGCCATCCCTACATCCTCAGTCTCCTCATCTGCCATCCCAGTTTACTTACAACACCTCAATCTACTGTGACAGTTTCTGGGCCCTAGGAACCTGTGATGCTCATTTTCCCCTTCCCCTCCAGTATTTTCTTCCCCTTCTCTGTCTCCTGGATAGGTATCACTTGTGTTACTGCGTGTACAGATCCCCCAGCTCCAGGTATGTGGACATCGTAGGCACCAATAATTTGGTAGTTGGAGTAATAGGAACCCCATCCCCAACCAGCCTGGTGTCCCCGATAATGCCACCATAGGTCACTTAGGTCCCTCACCCGCAGCCCCATAGCCAGCCCACAATTCTTTTCACCAACATCAGACTTAATAACCTGCTTATTCTGCATCTCTGGGCACTCCCCCATTCAGTAGTCGCAGCTGACACAGTCTAGAGCTGGTTCTTCATTCTGGCCCCATCTCAGCCCTGCCATCCAAGGAATTCAGATTGTCCAGGGAAGAGGAGCAGAGCCCCCACCTCCCAGCCCTCTTCCTCTCCAAAAGTAGGCATAGGCCAAGTAGGCAACAGAGGCACAGCTGCACCCTCCTGGTGCAGTCTCCTGACAATACTTAGATTCTAAGGAACACATCAGACAAAGGGCTTTTCTGAACACTCAGTGATGTGATGTATAAAAAGAAGAGGGGAGAGGTAACGACATTTTAGATAATTACAAATACATTTGCTCTTACAGATTATTGGCTTAGGAGGCAAAAGACTAGCATAACTTCCCATGGCATTTATCATTCTTCACAGTGTTTTGCTTCTATGACTTTTATTGACCATTTTCCTCAAAGCCTGGTATAAAAAAGCCTGCATTCCCTTATAAGGTTCCTGTTTCCCTCAGTAAGCTGAAGTTGGACTCGTTAACTTTTTTTTGAAGGTTGCTATGACAGACCCTTCAAAGTGCAAGTGTCATAGCCTGAATACAGGTGAGTTTTCAGCAGCAGCCAAAGAAAATGTCAGAAACTCATTCTCCCTGACATTTTTTAACTCCAAAAAGACTGAAAAAATTGGCTGTCTGAGATGTTGCAAAACCAACCAAATTTTTATATCAATTTGTTTTTGCTGTTGGGACATTCTACTAGCTGGTTTGTCGGACATATTTTTACTTTGGGGTGTTGTATTTCCCATGTTGTGTAGGACTAAGAAGTCAGACGGCTGACTTAAAAAATGAGATAGCTCTGGAAATTCCACAGTACAATTTCTATATTATTTTTGTGATTGACAGATCATTTTCTATCGGTGGCAATTGTCTATTTTAAAGTGTGGTCTACTGATGATGGGTTGACTGTAAGGTGCTTGCTGGTGGCCTGCAGAAAAAGACTGGTCACACAGTTAGAAAAATTAGAATATGTTCTAAGATTTACTTTTCTGCTTTGTTTTTTAATAGATTTTAGAGGCAGAGGGAAATATATTTAAACTGCCTACTTATGACAGGCCATAGAATTTCATCCACTGTATGGATCTGTATGACTAAAATTGGTCTGAGATACCTGATTTAAGAAAGAGTGGATATTAGGATCTTTCAGTTAAACTCAAATCCAGATTTTCTGGAGTAAACTTGGAGTAAAAGGGAGATCTGGTTGTGCCAAAACTTAGTAAAGCCTACACACTGTGGTCACAGGAATGTGGAACATATTACAAATCTAAAATTTGGAGCAAACATTGCTAACAGTCCTTCAGATCAATAATTACGTATTCGCATATGATGGCAAGGCTGGGGCTGGTAGAGATCACTGTTCATTTTCTTGTATTTACCAAAACATAGGGATTTTTTCCTTATAGGTTGGCTGTAATATCTTACAAAGTCAAAATCTGTTGACTTGTTGCTTTCAATTAAGAATAGCCTTTCTTAAGTACAAACTGCTTTCCTCTCCTTCTTGAAACAGAAATATGGGAGACTTACAAAAGGCAGCCTCGTAAACACAGATGCAGAGTACTTCCACTGTGATCGGGACAAAGAAGCTCTAAAGTTGTCTGTATGTTTCCCAGTTGTTTTCTTTTTCACTTTTATTGGTGCTAGTTAGTTCCAAATTTCTGGCCTTATTTTCCTCCTTCTGAGCATGGAGATAGACTTAGTTTTTATGTCTACGTAGACATGACTTCAGCCTGACAGCACATTATGGGAAGCTGGAAGATTTATTGGCAGAAGAGAGCCTGCTGGAAAAAAAGCTGGGTGATGGTAATTGGAGAATGAGTCAAGTGTCTGGAGTCCAGCTGTGCTTGCTACACAAGCCTGACTAGAGCTGAGTTACTCAGATTTCTTCAACTATCTGAAACTGGCTTTTTTCAAAAAAGAAATAGGCTTTATGTATGCTAGATACATTTTTAGCTAAGATCATTTGTATAAATGCAGCAAACTATCTTTCTTCCTTCTTACTGTTGTTAGTATTGCAGCGGAGTGTAGGAGCCATGCTCCTGGAGAAGCAATTCATTATACATGCACAAACCAGCACATCTGAAAGATGTCACAGCATCAACATCTCAAAATGCACCACCAACAGTTTGATATGCAGTAAGTTTTGTGACTAATATTGTAAAAACACATCCTGACCCTGGGAGTTAAAGCATCGCCATTTCTTATTGCATGCATTTACAGAGGTAGAAGATTAAGAGGCATAGCATCAATCCCTGCTGGTTATTATTTTAACTAGCGAGTTGAATTTTGAGGCTTGCTTCATGCACATCCCAAAAATCAAAGTTCTAACCTTTGAACAATACATTATTTTGAAGAAAAAGGCATTTAAAGGTCTTTATTGTCAAATTAAATAAGGAATTTGAAGCTAATTTTATAAAACTAAGGTCTTACAAATCAATCATTTTTATCTCTTTTGCCATACTAATAAAACCAGTTACTTCTAAGTGAAACATTCCTCACAGATTGCAGCAAGAACCTCAAAGAGTTACAGTGGATGTATGTTACCTGATTTTGTTGTCAAGGCTGAAAGAAAAAGAATAAATTAATTGTGACAAACATTTTCTGTCTCCTTGCTTCCCATGCTGGATCCCTGATATGAAGTTGTAAGAAGCAACAATGTAAGCTTGAAGTCTCAGACTCTGCAACTTGAACCCCACTCCCTTTGGACTTTCAGCTCACATTAGAAGCCTTAGCAACCTGAACCTCCAAGCCTATGCATAGTCTTTGCCCAAATCACGACCTTCAGTTCCAGTTACCAGATCATGTCCTTTTGTCCTAGCTTCCAAACATCTTATCCTCTTAATTTCCTCGACATGCCTATCCACATCTATTTAGCAGTTTCATCCAAGATATCCAGATGTCCCAGCTACCTCAGAGTAGTGAAGAGTCCACAGAATTTTTAGTCCTTAGCATCAACTGTATTATAGATAGAGCCAAAGCACACCTTCCTCATCACACTCAGCAGTGTCATGTGAGGCTTGTTCTAGCCTGGAATTTTCCAGGGTTCACAGAGTGAATCTGCCTTGATTTGCTTGAAGGTACTTCCTTCATTACTCTTATATTGATCTGAAAATAGTAAATAGTATCTCCTGTTTGTACAGAGGCAAAGAGGAAAGCAAAAATTCACACACAAATAAAGAGGATCAAATGATACTTCTGAAACCCTGTTACTGAGAAACAAGTGAGTTCTCTGGATGATAGCCAGGATTAATTCAATCCAGTCAGTGGGCTTCTCATAGGCATCATTTTTGCATCACTATAATTATTCTACCTTGAAGGCAGCATTAGCTTTAACTATTACAAATTTACACATTAATGAAAACATTTAATGATTGAGTCCCTGTTTCGAGCTGTTCATGTTTTACGAGAGAAATCAGTTTTGTATGTTTTTCAAATGCAAGAGAGGACATGCTCTAAAGGGAAAGTCAACATAATAAATAGGAAAGATAAAAATTAACCCCTACCAATGCTAAGGTGACTGATAACCAGTCACTAGGCAAAGAGCCTTAGTACTGAAAGAAATCTAAAGCTACTAAAGTAGGAAATATAAACCTACAGCAAGAGGACCACTGTGCACTAGCCCCATAAGTGGGACATTGGATTGAAGTGCCACTGTTCTTTCATAGCAACCATCACAGAGGGCATCAATTATTTAAAAATGTGATATAAAAATGTGAACAGATAGATATCCTTCTACAAATGAAGTAAAAGTGCATTGTTTTCCATCTGTAGTGTTCATAAATGAAATGTTGAACTATTTGGTGAAAAACATCAGTAGCCATGGATACCTCTTTTACAACCACTTTCTACACCTGTCTACTCATTAACATCAGGGCAGTGCAGAACATAGGTTGGTTGTAGGTCTTTTTACACATATATCTGCATCCATACAAAGTGCAGGAGCTGCAAACAGGAGAGGCACAAGCATCTACTTAGTGCATTCTGTTTCTGACAGTGATTGGTACCAGATGCTGCAAAGGAAATTTCCACATAATCCAAGAGGTATCAGTGACTGAAGAACTGATATATGAGGGTATTTTCTTCCTAACTTTGCTGTTTAGCTGGTGCATGCCCTGAAGAATGGCGTATTAAGCCTTTTCCAAATTCTCTCCCATCATCTTAATAACGTATATTCTGTTTAGTGAACTCGTTTCTTTCTTTCTGTACCCTGCTGCAAGCTACCCCCATCACCAGGGCTTTAGCATTCTGTGCACCAAGGATCCACAGTCCAATTCTGACACCACAGCTGCATAAACTCTGCTCAGACTGATGAAAATGACCTATGACTGTACAGAGACAAGAAAAATAAAAATTACAGGTACTGGTGTGACAGGATTGTTAGCAGCTCAAGGATCCACGCGGGAAAACATTGGAATGAAAAGGCGTATAATCCTAAATTAAAAAAGAGAGGAAGGCTTGTTGGCTCAGGAGCTAATCAGGAGCTACTGGGTCAAGTCACCAGTGTCATAAGTGTCGGTGAATCTGTCGTAGGTGGCAGCTCAGTAGCCCTGTGCATCCATTGTGGGGAGCTGTGGGACCAGCCTACCCTCCCCATCATGACCAGTGCCTGGCTGGGCAGCAAAAAAGACCTTGGGTGCCATGTCTGGAGCAGTGATCATTTAATCCTTAACCTGAGAGATCATTAAATCCAAGCTATTTTTTGTGCAAGTCAATAAGCACTTGCTTAGTGCTTCTAAGTTGTGCGATCCTCTTTCTAGAAGATCACAGGGAATGGCTAAACATGCCCAAACTAACTCAAAATAGGGACCATAACAACTGATGTGCACTTATTTCTGAAATCTACTGGACTCAACCTCAGTAACTTATCGAACAATCAAATCCATGGATTACGTGTTATACAGCTGGTGATGATTGTGTAAATGGAGAGAAATTGCACATTTCTGAGTCTGTGCTGCAGATGTCTGATTGAAGCAAATCCTTTTCTACATGATGTTTTATATTATTTTTTAATCTCTGCAAAACCGGCCAATTCCTACTGCTCAATTTGCTCATACTGCTGTGATTCAGCCCTTGGCATTTTTAGCAGATTAACCACAGGTCATTAGTTGCGATGTGAGTGTACAGTTTACTGAGTAGATAGCCCACAACTGTGCTTATTTTGTTTTTACAAGCATTTTTGTTCAGTTACGCTGGACAAAGCAGTCAGCAGGATAATATTTCATGAGGTCATCTTCTGCAGTAGTAATTTTGGTGCAGTAGTAACGAGAATTTCTGAAAAAATATATTGTTGTTAATTAGTTTCACTCACATAATTTAGCCCTCTAAAGGTTAAGTGTCTAATTTAAGCTAATTGACTTGGCTGCCTCAGTGGTTACTGGAGAGAGAGAGAGAGAGGACTCAGAGGGCAAAAGATCTCTAGTATATTTCTGATACTTACTTTATCCCAAGACGAATCACCCTCCAGGAGTTCTGCCTCTTTGTGCTGAGTACAGAGGTAGTCAAAATGATAAATTTAAACTGGATGCCCACCCTCACTTTTATGCAGTGTACATATGAAGTTCTCTACAGATGGATAGCAAAGACAAGATGTTACATAAACACAGCTTGAAATCATAGTTAGCTGACACATGTTGTTTTAGAGATAGAGGCAGCAAGCTCGATAGTTTCTACACCAAACCAAACCAAACCAAACCAAGCCAAACCAAACCAAACCAAGCCAAACCAAACCAAACCAAACCAAACCAAACCAAACCAAACCAAACCAAACCCCGTCTCTGTCTTTTGCATTGTTGAGGTGAATGTTGGATGAAGCTTCACAGAATTTGATAAGCACAATGAGTCTTTTGCATGGCTGTTCAGCTCAAGATAGTTCAGCTTCTCTTGTGTTTGTGGTTTGTTTTTTTTTTTTGGAGGCTGGGAGGTGGAATTTCAGTAGGACCCATCACCAAAAGCCCAGACCACAAGTCCACAAGCGAGGCCATGAATATGTTTTTGCAGCTGGTCATCATATTTCAAGAAGGACACACAAAAACTGGAGAGGCCAACAAGAAGTATAATCAAAGATCTCAAATCAGAAAGATAAAGTGAGTTTGTTTAGCTTAATAAAGAGAAGACTGATAGGGAAGACTGTGAACCTGATGATTTTCAAAAACCATCACAGAGGAAAAGTAATGATCACAGCAAGGAAAATTTCAGGGTAGAAAATTTCAGGAAAAAAGTTCTAGTAAAGAAGTGCCTGGGGGGACCTGCCAAGTTTTCGCTACTGGATATTGTTAAAACTAAACAAGACAAATGTTTATAAGGAATGACTTAGGCATAGGAGCTCTGCCCTAAGGAAAGGGAAATAGAACAAATTCATCCTTCCTCTATAATCTTTAATGATCTACATAATTTCTTACTTGTAAGAAATTTCTTACTTCTCTGTTAGTTATAAATTTCTTATAAATAAGAAATGAGCTAACAGGAACCTCACGAAGTTCAAACGAGGGAAGTGCAAAGTCCTGCACCCAGGGAAGAACAGCCCCAGGCACCAGTACACGCTGGGGACACCCAGCTAGAAAGCAGCTTTGCAGAAAAGGACCTGGGGGTCCTGGTGGACACAAAGTTGATCATAAGCCAGCAGTGTGCCAATGCCACAAAGGTGGCTAACATTAGCCTGGGCTGCATTAGGAGGAGTGCTGCCAATAGGTAGAGGGGGGTGATCCCTCCCCTCTACTCAGCACTGGTGGGGCCACACCTGGAGTGCTGTGTCCTGTTCTGGGCTCTCTGATACAAGAGAGATGGACGTGCTGGAGAGAGACCAGCACAGGGCCACAAAAATCATTACGGTGCTGGAGCACCTCTGATAGGAGGAAAGGCTGAGGCAGTTGGGACTGTTCAGCCTGGAGAAGAGACAGCTCGGGGCAATCTTACCAATACATATAAATACCTGAAGAGAGGGTGCAAAAAGGACAGAGTCGGGCTCTTCTCAGTGGTAACCAGTGACAGGACCAGTGGCAATGGGGGCACAAACAGCAACACAGGAGGTTCTGAACATCACAAAACACTATTTCACTGTGAAGGTGACCAAGCTCTGGCACAGGTTGGCCAGAGAGGTTGTGCAATCTCCATTCTTTGAGATATTTAAAAACCATTTGGACATGGTTCTGGGCAACTGGCTCTAGGTGGCCCTGTTTGAGAAGAGGGCTTGGACCAGATGACCTCTGGAGGTCCCTTCTAACCTCAACCATTCTGTGATTCTCTGCTCAATGTGGAGACTAAGCAGACCCACAGAACAATTCGGAATGCTCCTGGAATTGCTCTTTCCCTATATGTCTGTCTTTTTCTGACACCTGTACGAAGAGTTCCCAGTTTAGGCGTCCACGTTTACGCACAGGAGGGGATGAAACTGGGCCAAGGGCAGAAGAACACAAGTAACAGACAGCTCCTTGGAGGCAGAGTTCCTGCTGTGCTTCCACTGACCACTCTAGGAGTTAATGGTGTTTATGCGCCCACTGAATAAAGGCTGCTTCTTTTTCTTTTCTGACAGAATTAAGCTTCTGCATAATGGGGCCTAAAACATAGCCTGTCAGATTGTCAAAATTATGGTCTTTTTTTCTCTAGAGTATGCCAGAGAAGAAAATCCTAAAGTAAATGATTAATGACTTTGTTATAGTCCTCATAATGTTTAACTGAAGCACAGACTCTCTGTCTGACATATGCTTCATTTTTCCCAGTCCTCAGTTTAGTTAAACGTTAGGGAGAATATAACAAAATCTTGGTTCACTGACAGTATGAAACATAACAAAAAGGGGTTTGCCAATGAAATAACTTTATTAGCTCATTTTTAATACTTTATTGCATTTCTGTAATCTTTTTGTATTTTTTAAAATTTGGTCTTTTTCCAATTGATAATTACATTTCACAATCTGAATCTTCTTTACCTCAATACATAAACTCTGTTTCAAACCTTTTGTCAGAAGCAAGAGTCAACATTAGAAAAGAGATTTTCAGATTCCGTATTTTCCCTGCTGCCTTGTGATACTGAAAACCAAACTTTCCTAACTGATTTGAACCTTCCCATCCAAGTTAAGCTAATCGACACCACCTTCCTAAGCCCACCTCCTGCAGAATAATGCCTTTGTTTTAATCTATCATATAAATACCACTCATTGATTTCTTTCTTTACAGGCATGCCACAACCTGCCCTAACTTCCTTAAACTATTTCTAATACATTTACTGGTCTTTAAAGTGATGTGAATATTTTGTTTCTATTGTCAGAGATTCTTCTTTACATATAATCATTGTGAAAAGACAGTCAGTACTGTTACTGAGTATGTTTAGTGGGTGGTGTTTAAGTGTTGAGCAAGAATATGCACTCTGGAAGCCCAGAAAGTTAACAAGGAAGATTGATATTTACCTGAAGGTATCAAGTATCAATAAATAGGCATAAAAATAAGCAGCACCAAAAATTATTGTGATTGCAAGATTGCAAGATAAAATAGCAAAGTTCTAAGTTTAAAGTAGCCACTAAAAATAATCTTTTCAATTTTCTACACATGGAATTTCAAGATAATCTATCCTTTTTATGCCACAGCTTGTCCCCACACAACACATAGATGCAATAATTCCTTTTTTCTCTTTTATTCTCTTTATTAAAACTTACTATTGCCATTGGCTATAAAAGCCAGCCAGATGAAGTACTTTGTTGTATGTCTCTTAATTAAGCTGGTGAGAACATTTAATAGAGCCATTTTCTAATTTTCCCCTGCCACTCTACAATAAAAAAGCACTCCCTAGTCTCCCAGTTACCTTTTAAAAACTTCATATAATGAGAAAGAGATATATTGGACACCTGATCCTTGCCATTTGGCTAGTACATTTTACTTTTATTCTTCTTTCAGTAGGGGTGGAGATATTTAGGATAACATTGTTAGAGTTGCCCACTTAGAAGTTTTTCCTGAAGAACATTTTACTGATTTTTGAGAAGATTTTATTTATGGCGTTTAATATGTCTTTGCTTTTATTACTGAAGGCTGTACTGCACCAAAGCTCTAAAAGACAAACCTGAAAGTAGATTAGTTATCCCAACTGTGCAGACTTCCCAGACCCACATTGGCACTTACTGAATTTCATTAGCCTTTCTAGTGGAAGGAAAGCTTTAAAAGTAATCCAGTAATAAAACCAAAACCCTCAGTACACTCTGGGAGCAAAAGAGTATGGAATGGAGGGGGAAAAAATGCAAGGCTTTTATTTTATTGCTGGGCCCATATGGGACAGACACCCCATGAAATGGATGTCGTGTTAGAAGAAAGGGGTTTAGCATAATGGTGGGGTCTCAAAATAGAGCTTGGCTCAAAGAACAGGTTCTTTCAATTTTCTGACAGCAGAATTTACAAAGGTGAATTTGTTAATTGTGCAGATGTGTCCCCAAATGAACACTACTGCTAAGAGGTAGACTTGGATTTTGCATCTGGTGATACCCACATGTACAAACTCTCATATTTCCAACTCAAAGAAATCTCATCTCTAATCTAGCAAAATAACCATGTAAAGCTGGGCTAAACACAATTCCTAACCCAGCTGATATCAGAGGAGGGATTATTTTTTTCAGCCCAAGTTATTTTGACATGTCAGTCAATGGTGGATTTCCACTTAATAGTTACTTGCAGCTTCCTCTGAAAGTATGGTCTGCTCATTTAGCAGAAGTTCAATGACTCACTGTGCCACTAGGAAGTTAAGCGTGAGCTGTATTCACTTCACGGAGAGCCGTTGACAGAGAAAGTCAATCCCTCTGTTGACAGGAGCTATAGACAACCTATTTGTGTACGGCAAGCTGCAGTGCTCTATCAGGTAACCACACCTCGCAGTGAAAAGCTATGCAGTAGTTTCCTCCTCTTTTCAGTGACATTTCAGATGACATTAATTATATGTATCTTTTCCATTGAAAGGTTAAGTTATATAGCTGACTCCAACAAGCATTTTGGGAAAGCAACTTGTGAGCTTTCCTGAAATTTGTAATAATCAGGCAATGTACATGAACATCTGAAATGAATACTGAGGTAAGACCTCTAACCCCATCTCAGCAGTAACCGGCCATACAATATAAATAAGCAATGTATGCACGTGAAAGAGAAAACGGGAAAAGTAAGTCTTTGAGCTGATGTTCAGGAGTGATTTACAGTTTCATGGGTTTCAGGCTTTTTTCTCCCTCCACTGTGATTTCTTGGACAGATATTTCCAAAAGCACTAGAAGACCTACTTTACTCATAGACCACAAATCTTCTATATAATTCTACTTTGTGAATTATTTTGATTATTTTCCTAAAATTAGCTAGATAGATACATTCTCAATCCTAGAGATAGATGGAGAGATGGAGAGATGGAGAGATGGAGAGATGGAGAGATGGAGAGATAGATAGATAGATAGATAGATAGATAGATAGATAGATAGATAGATAGATAGATAGATAGATAGATAATTTTGCATCAAAACAGTCCAGGAAAAAACAAACAAACAAACAAACAAATAATACAGGTAAAAAAATGTCTTCCGTAAATTGTTTGTGAGAAGCAAAGAATGGGTGGCTCCTCAGGGAAGGCCACACAGCAACTGGGGTGACAGCAAGGCAACAGGGCACCATCCTCACCAGCAAGTGATGGTAACCAGGATCAGACACAGCCCAGGCAAAGCGGTGGTGAGGCAGGTCTGAGGTCAAGTCAGCAGGTCAGAATCAGGGGCAGTCACAACCATATCCCCAGTGTGGCTAAGGCGAGAACCAAGGTCGAGGGCCTGAGCTTAAATGCAGGCAAAAAAGAGACCTCCCCAAAAGAAGTATCTCACAGCTGTCTGTGTTTCCTGCAGCTTGATCCCAACTTACACAGCTGCCCTGTAGCAGAGCTGGCTTCCAGCCCAAGCAGTTAGCTCCTGCGTGGGGGCAGAGGTTGCAGAGCCTGGGGGTGCACGGGGGGCTGTGCTGCAAGATTTCTCTTGGACTTCAGTCTCATCTTCTTTCTCTGCCCATGTCTATGATTGAAGACACAAAACAAACTTTGGTGTTTGTCTATTCTTATATGTGAAATGATCCAGAGTTAGGCAGAGAGTAATGCTGCCCAGTCAGGATTTGCAGCAGTTAATACAGTGAGATGACCACACCAGGCAATCACAAAAGCCAAAGGAATAGGTGTACCTAGAACATATTCTCCTGTGTGGAGCTATTTTAATGGCTTTAGACACCAAAACTAATTCCCATTCCTTCATTTACTTGGGATTCAAAAAAATCGGCTGCCTTTGGACAAAAAGGGCTTTCGCACAAAGAAGGTCAAATTTTTGAGCACTCACCCAGGGCCTGGGAAACCCTGGGTTCCAGTCATATTGCAGCTGGTCAGGGTTTGAACTTACAATATCTAACCCTCTTAACATGTTTATAAGGTTTTTTTATATCTCCTCTTGCATATCCACTACCAAGAAGGGGACAGGAAGGCAGCAGACGAAAAAAGGTGTCTCCATAGTGACATGCCTATTTCGTAGCATAGACCTTGTCTTCTAATTACCTATCTACCTATATATTTTCTTTCATTTCTGAGGTGAAGCGTGTCCTTGGAAGGCTGTGAAATTATTTCAAAGACTATAAAGCAGCAGTGGATTTCCTGCCACCAAACTAGCCCCCAGCTGAAATGCAGACGTTTGGACTGGCTCCACAGAAAACAATGTCTTCTATCCTGTTCTCATGGCAATCTGACACAGCTCGGATGGACATGTGCTGTTGCTGTACGGCAGTGCGTATAGCATGCTGGATATGGCTCTTCTTTTCCTAAGCTCATCACTAGTAATTCCCAAAATGTAAGACAATATGGTTCCACAAATAAGTGTTGGGTCCCTCACACAAAACCACTGTTGCATAATAGAAAGACTGGGCTGGGATGCAGTTGTCACCTGGCCACAGGGCTCACTGGCCCTGGCCACTATACAGTGGAGGACATAAAGGGTACTGTCCCATCTGAAATAGCACTGGCTACGCTTAGTGTTTTGGATGAAGATGAGGTATGTGATGCCAAACTTCACTCGTCTGCCCTAGCCTATAGGATGTTGATGGTCCTCAACTAGCCCTGCATAGCTGAAACATTGGCAGCAGACACAGTAAGGGCAAATTAGAATGCAAGAAGGGGCAGTGGTGGGCATGGCCCCTTATACAGAATATGGTGATACAGTCAGAAGGCATATGCCAATCAGGTGATAAAGAAACAGAAAGCGTGCTAAAAACCTGTATAGTACAAGGGTGAAAAGGGTGAAGAGTTAAGCTCTCATGTCACAGATCTCTCTTGCCATTATGTTATATGCACTGTCTGCCCCCAAAGACAGTGAGACATGAACAGTACACACCGTTTGCCCTAGGAGTCATCATCTGGTGAGCTTCCAATCTCACAGAAAACATGAGGCAGTATCTTGGCAATTCTTTATGCTTACTTACCCAGTGCTTAGAGGTATAATTTGGAAAACCGAAATCTAGTTCACATTCCTCTTCTGCCTGATTGAACTCAAATCTTTTATTCCTCCAGTGTGTCCTTTCGGCATATTGGTAAAAATGATTCAAGTTACTTAGAAAGAGGTTTGACCAAATGACATTTTACCTCAATGAATGCATTCCTACAGCAAATTATTTCCTTAAGAAAATTCATTTTTGATAAAACACATACACCAACTTCAATATTCATAAACTTCCTTTCAAGCTCATCATGCTGTACAATCATAAACAAAAAAATCCTAAGAAATCTACAGTTACTAGTTACTGTGGAGAAGGCACAAAAGACAGGTCAGCTACTGGGACAAAGGAATCAACTTTTTTATCAAATAACTTGTATTCGTTGCTCTTTTCAGCAGTTATTTGAAACAAGCCTACAACATTTTAAGTAATAATACACAAAATGTTGAGAACAGTAGAAATAACTATGTAGGCATAGAAAGACTCATAACTACTTTCAGGACTTTATATTTATTAATTTATTATTAATTTATTATTCTTTTATTAGTTTTCTATTAATATGTCACTCCTTCACAGGGAATCAGCAAATTTTAGCCATTCTTGATTAAAACACTAAATAAAATCTCAGAAAACAAGTTCTTGTGTTATTTTTATAGCACAGTTAATGACTGCATATTTTTGCATTTTGTCAGTTGTTACAATCTGCACTTTTAGTCCAAAGTAAGTTACTCTTAATTAATTGGAGGCTTAGTAAACACATCCCCCCACTATCTGGCAAAGCTTTTGATAAAATTGCATGCAGCCAAAATACGCTTTCTAGCTCTCCTCCCTCTGCTTTGCTCCCCAAACAAACCTGTGCCTCGGTTTTCCAGGCAGAGTATCCACAATGCAAGTTCTCCCTGTGCCTTAGGAGTCCTCACTCCAGTGGCTCTGACTAGGGACCATAGTCCAGAGAGGCCACTCCATCCTCGCCCCGTGTTAGAGGCTCAGAAGTTAACCCTGCATGGGGTGTGCTGTGGCCAGGCCGTACAGTCTGGGTGAAGAACTGTTTAATTGTGACTTAAAGTTGTCACACAATTCAGCTTCAGGCTCTGCAGTTCAAACAAGAGTTTAAGGAGTTTAAGAGTTCAAGAGTTTAAGGAAGCTTCAGAGAAAATTAGACCTTCGTTAGAGAGCACTGAGGCAGAGCCCAGAAAGGACTTTAGTACTGTCAGGCACAAGTGAAGCAGGAAGGAAGGAGTAAGGGTACTGTAGCCTTATATAAAAGATACCAACAGTTTATTTTAACACGGATTTTACTGAGTAACGTCAAAACATTTGGTACTTATCTGTCTGCACTCTTACTCAAATACAAGGCTTTGTTTCATTTGCAGCAGATTTATTCAGTTTATTTCAGTGTGAATTAAAGTAAAATTATATACATTTCATAGCAAATTGACCTATTATCCTTGTACTAGTTTTCCTGGCAACTCTGCCTGAGAGTTTTCTGATTGCTTTAATGTAAAATAACCTGCTTCCCTCTTGCAGAGTGTCCTTTTTGGCATCTTCATTTATTTTGAACAGTTGTGTTTATGTTTTCTTTGTTACAGAGTTCAGCAGTTACTTTTCCATAGATTCTGAACACAAGACAGATGGCTGTTCGCAGGAGAAACCAGATGAGATCTCACATAGCCAAATTTGTAACATATGGTAAATACAAGTCTCTTCCTGACTGTCGTAGATCATAGCAACATTTTCCCCAAATACGTGTGTTGTTTTGTAGCAGTGCAATATTCCAAACCTTTATTCACACAGTGATTACCAGTGTCTTGATTTCAGAAACATTTGTCCTGAAACAAAACTGGTTTATGATAATCTCAAACATTTAGCTTGTTTCTTGTAATTTTTTGTCTGAAAGGGGCTAAACTTCTCAGACTGAACTGGAATAACAGCATATAATGTGGCAGTCCTGTTTAAAGAGCTTTCTAGCAACAAGTGTCTGCAAAGTCACTTGGCAGCATGCAAAATTTAATGTGGAGAACTAATGCTTCCAAAAATAAGGATACAAAGATGTTGACTACTCGATACAGTAAATTAGCACCTTCTGTCCAATAAAGCAGGTATAAAATAAGGTTACATCAGTCTCACATAAGATGCTAACTTACCTCAAAAATAGTTTGCACGCATGTGACTCATTGTACACAAAGCTGATATTTTCCACGTCTACTAATGTGACAATTAGGAATGATTCCAGCCCCTGCAAAATTTCACAAATAATAAAAATCTGGCAACAAGGCAACTGCATTACCTGCCTAGCTACTGCAAGTTTCAAATGCTATTACACTGGTAGGTACCTCCTGCTGACTGCCAAGATCGGGCCACAAAATAGATAAGGTCACACAAGGTATTTCTTGAATGACCTATTTCCTGTAAAGCCTTCAGTGACTCAAAAGAGAACTTGAAAAATGTGGAGGAAACTAAATATTGATGAATGACAATGTATCCTTGAAGAAAATAAGCCAATTACTAAGTACTTTTCCATAAGACTGAAGCAATGGAAGTGTCTGCTTTCCCCTGACCTTCTCAGACTTTTAGACTTCACCCTGTTGAATAGCAAGCTAATTCCCCCATAGTAATGATTGATGCCAATATTTAAATTTCTTTTTTTTCTATTAGACATTTCATATTTTTAAGACACCAGTTAATTAGTATCTTTTTAATTTTTCAGGATTATTGTCACCTTCCCTGTATCTCATTACTGTTTTTATCTGTCTAATTGTTGCCAGAAATGCTGCCAAAATGTTTTTTCACACAACACACAGAAGAAAAAAAAAGCATTTTCACAAGATATTTCAGTCAACATATGCACATGTACTGTAAGGTACATATATATATATGTACATGTATGTACATATACAGGTAACATTTTTCCGAGTTACTCAGATTCTTCAGCTCCAGCAATTTCCAGGCAAGCTGTAAATCCTCAGTATTTCCTAAACTCATATAGCTTCTCTTACATGGTTTTAGATGAACTCAGGTGCCTAAAAGTAACACTGTGAACTTGGGACTTATTTCTATCACTCCACATTCTGGAATTTCATAAGTAATGATCCAATCAACAACATTCCCTGAAAATAAAAATAAGCCAAGTTTGCTTACCTATAGTAAGCACAGTGTTCTCCAAATTACTTCGGAAAGGCCTGTATATCCTGCCAAAGTCAGATAAAGGAATGAATTACTAATAAAAAAATATGACTGCCTAAGCCCTCTGATCACCATTAAGACAGTTCTCTTCAGCTACCTCCAGCAATGAATTTGAATTAGAAGAGTGTTTGGTTTGTTTTCCTATCCCCAAATAATTTCTCCTTCTAGGGATCCTCATTTTGCCCCCTGGTGACTGAAACTTTGGAGAGCCATCACATGGAAGATTGATAAGCAGTATTCAGAACCTGCTTTTCCAGGGGAATATTTTTAATTTAAAGTTCTTTATTGCTAATTTTGACTCAGTCCCTTCCTCCTTTGCTATCTATGTTCTTGTACCTCTGTTGTCTGTCAAGTGTTAAGTAAGCATTTTCTGTGCTGGCAGGAAATACTTTCAAATGACTGCCCAATTAAGGTTAATATAGTAATTTCCTTCTTGTTTGGTGGCAGATCCCTCTTTCTCAAGCAGCCATTACATTCACTGGATACATATTTAAAGTAGGAAGAGAAGGAAAAGAGAAGCAAGTCCATTACTACAAACAACTCAGCTAACAACGATTACTAACTCTGAATATACACCACTTCAAACACTTGCAGCATTTTCTTTGGGCAAAATTCCAGAGGAAGTACGCTATAGCAAATACTAAAACTACGCATGATTCTTCAGTACATATAACTGAATTGTCTAATGTTTAGTGCTTCAATCCTGATGTTGTCCTCAAATACTTCCATTTTTCTCCTCATTACATTTTTATTACTCAAAATATACACAGCACACAGATAAATTACTTTGATGTTCGTATCAGTCTCTATAGAGTTAATAGAAATAATTGTATTTTGAAATTCTACTTTATCATTGTATGACACACTGTTTGTACCTGATAATTCAACAGCATCGCTGAATATATGGGTTGAAATTAACTGAGAGCAGTGCTGCCAGCAGCTTATCTGTTTTGTTTACTTTCCTTACACCTAAGCATAGAAACTATTGCCTTTAGCACAAGAAACGTCTTCAGAACTGTTGATATCTCAAGGCTCATTAACTTCTACTCATGGAACACATTTGGTCTGGGCATATTTAAGATTTACATAACGATGCATTAATAACTGCAGTCCTAAACATTAGTATGCTCAGAATTACAAAAATTAGCCACAAAAATACTTCAGTGTAACTCATCATACTTTTTCAGACTTTGTTGACGTAGCGCCAACCCTGGGATTGCAAAATGACAATGTCAGACTGTACCATACTACCATCAGTTTCAAAAAATACAAAAATAATATACTAAAATTTCATATTTTTATGTTTGTGAAATATATTAACATTCAAATTGAATATCATATATAAATGAGAAGTATGAAAATTAAATGGCCATGAAAATTGGTATGGCTCTGCAGAACTTATTTTTGCCTGATTTTTTCATTTAGATGCCAAGCAAAACTGGATTATTTGTAGAATAAATTTTTAGTGTCAAAAATGCAAGCACAACATTTCACAGATAGGCTTCACGTAAAAAAAACACTGCATAGCTACTGACACTTTACCTGTGGCATTCAAGTGAATGCTTTTTTTCATACCTAGATCTTCCTGTCATTGGGTTGTATATTGTTTCTCCAACTTTCAACAGCAGTTCTGTTTAATGAAAGAAAGAAAACATAAAACTGCTTTGAGAGGACACTATTGGGCATGATGTTTAAGCTTGGAATCTAGTGACAAGCTTGGGATCCTTTTTATTTTAGCTATTCAGATGATTCCTTAAGTCATTCTTTGCAAAATTAGTTCTTCTGGTATCATAGCAAGGACAATACTTAAAATCTACAGAAGTAAATGATAACAACAGAAATAGTAGGTTGGAAGAAAATGGTAGGTCAGAACAGCAAATTTGCAAAGGAAAGAGAGAGAAAAGAATAATGAAGAATATCAGCGGCAGCAGATTTGAGAGGCAAACCTTGGCTTTTGACTCAAATCCTTCAAAAAGCCTGGATGGTTTGTGTCCATGAGTTGCTGAATTGTGGAGAAGCATCTCTCTTGGCAAGTGATAACCTGATCTCCTCGTCAAGCAGTGGAGTACAGAGAAGAGAAAGCCTGAGACAGACATTCACTGCAGCTCATTGCATGCCTTGCTATGGCAAGGTCCACCGTCACCCCTGTAAGTTTAGGAGCTTGTGAGAACTGGTGATCTTAGTCATCCACTCAAAGGAGCACATCACCGTTCGCTTGTGTCTCTGAGTCTGTATGTTCTACTTCAGCTGTATGATCTTACTCTGAATGACTTACTAGCATGCAGTTGAGCTCCTAGGTATTCTATATGAGCAACTACATTAAAATCCAACTTTAAAAGCATTTAAGATAGTAAAACATATATAACTGGAAATATTTTAATAACATTAACAAAAATATAGTGACTAAAACTCCAGCATGCAACTGTCCAGAAATGTCCAGACAGCAACTTATATCAAGCAGTTGCTGTCTCTCTCTGTTGGTTGTTTTTTTTTTCAGGATTGCATTGTGTGGAAAAACCAGAGCATGCAGCAGATGCATTAAATGGGCTCACTGAGAGATTTCAAAACATAGTTGTGATTATGGAGATATCAGCACTGAGAGTGACGCTAATGAGAGTCCCAAGGACTCTTGGTGAAAGATTATTTAACATTTTTATTGATTACTCAGACAGTTATACTCATGTAAAGCTTGCCTTTACCAAACAGATGACTTTGACAAAGGATGGCATTACTTTCTTGTTATAGATCAATTTGATTTGCCTTGCAGTCAAACAAAATAATTTCATTGTAGCTAACTGCACCATAATGCAGCTGGAAAGAAAAGAATATGGGCTTTATGCTCATGTTTAAAAAATGCCTTGGAAAGCAGTAATCACAGAACGTACAGAAAGCTGTCTGAACAGGAGACCTTGGTGAAATGGTAATGGCAGAAGGGATCAGCATGACCTTTTGGGAGTCAGTAAAGGGGATACAAAGTAGAAGGTAGGAAGTTGCCTCACTACTATAACACTATAATACTAACTACTACTATAACTCTAATTTGGTATAATTTGCTTCCTAATTTGGTGTATCTGCTCACAACATCAAAATACCTGAAAGTGTTCAAAGAAGTGTCACAGAACGCAATCTAGATGCTGGAAAGTTAGCATTAAGATAGGTGTCTTATGGGGCTTGGGATACCCAATTTGTTGAAGATCATTTGATTTAATTAGTGCACCCTGGTATTTGCAAATGGAAAAGATATCCAAGAGTAGGTGCTAGCACATCTCTGTGAAAAGATGTAGTAAGACCTAGTGACTGGAATTTTAATTTATATGAAAACAGATACAATTTTTTAGTTGCAAACAAGTCACGCTGCTGGCTGATCTCATCATGAGTCATCAAATCACATCTATGCTAAAGCCTTGAAATCTATGAATGTATCAGCTCCTCCGTTCTTCTCTTTCCTTTGCGGGATGTGGTAAGAAGAGTTTCCTGAATTACTCTCAGTATACCCATAAGACATGCTGGAATGGTTGAGCCTCACGGAATTGTTGGGGTTTCACAAGGGACTATCTGCACATCACCAGTATGAGAGGCTGGTCATAGTACATGTTGTAGCCTTGCAGTTCATAAAAGCATTACCTGATACATGGAATTTTAAAGAACAGAAAATTTAAAACTAGAGTTATTTACAGCAGTCACTAAATTGCTGCCTCCATTAGAGCACTTAGGACAGGATATGTCTCCTCTGATCTTATACAGCTGTGGCCACAGCCTCCCTTTCCAGTTAACAGAAGGAACTGGGGGAGCGGTTCACCTGGGCTACTTGACAGCCATCTGAAGGTGAACCATACCATACAAATATTTACAACATAGGTATTAGGTGAGATGAATCCCAGCCATGCACCTCACATCTCCCATGATGAAACCTGGGAAGTACAACAAGGAGCACTTTTGACATAATTGTTTGGGATTAGGCAGGTAACAAACTTCTCTTAGAGTTAATGGAAAGGCTCTCTAATTCAAGACCTTTTGGCTCACACAAGTCCTGGCATCCGATGGACTCTGTGACTAGCAACTGGGGTCAGCATTAACATAACAAAAGCATAAATTTCAGAATAAAAACCACACATAAATGTAACTATCCTTTTGAAGCGTTAGCTGTAAAATGCGCTAATGTAAAAGGTGTTTGTTTGGGCACAAGCAATACCGATTGACTCCAAAGCAAAGACATAGCCTCGGGAAGCATGGGACAGCGACAAAGCGACCTCAGTTGCACAAGGCAGTTTTCAGCAACCCGAATTTGGTGATGCTCGGGTGTTACTCAGCCCTACTTGAGTAACAAACAGGAAGAGCCACCCCAGCCAACGAGAGGTGATTTGCAATATGAAAAGAGATTTTAAGGCAGGGGACATCTTTTATCAGTCTAACGTAAAAAAAAAAGGGGGGGGGGGGGAACTTCTTCAGATCTTAAGACTATCATGTCTACAACTACGCTAAAACCTATCCTATTCTGTTCTGTGTACCGCGTGGGAGCTGGCAGTCCATGTGCCACACTGATAAGGCTGAGACCTGGCGCAGTCACACCTTGGTCAAAAAAATGGGTCCTACCCAGAGGAATGGCAGCTGCCTTCGGTGATAGCCTTAAGCAAAGCCCATGGATAGTCCCGCACAGTTCTGTTTTCCATGGAAGATGAGGCGAGAAAGAAAGGCCGCCGGGTAGGGAGTAAAGCAGGGACGAATCTTCCCTGGAGACCGGGAAAATGAGCCTTGCCCGGATCTTTCCTGAAGAAGCTCCCACACCCAGGCAGCCACCTCTCCCTCCCTCCTCCGCCGATTGAGGCGGCCGCCGGCCCCGAAGCCAAACCCCACAGGAGGGGCTCGCGGCCAGCCCCCACCCCCGCCCTCAGCCCGCGCCTATCCAGCCGCCGCGGGGGCGGAGGCAGCGGGCGGACACCTTCCCGAGCGGCGCCCCCGGGCCTAACAGCGTTTCCGGGCGGGGGAGCCGGGATGTGCGTCCGGGTTGGGTCGGCCCCAGCGAGCGGTTTCCTCTCGCCTTCCCTCCTTCTCCACTTCCCTGCTTCACTCCCTCGCCGTCGCTGAGGTGGAGCCGCCGCCGCGCCCTCTGAGGGAGCGCCGCCCGCTCCGCTCCTGCAGGGTGTTGGTGAGAGGGGCTGCGGGCGGGCGGGAATCAGGGCCCCGGCGGCAGCTGGGGGACCCCGGCGCGACAGGGCTGGGGAGGACCCGGGCTGGGGAGGCGGCGGGGCGGGCGCTGGAGGGGCCGGAGCCGCCGGATGGGGTCGGAGGCGTCTGGCCGAGCCTCCGCCCTCAGCGTGGCCGCGGCGGCGGTGCCCCCCGAGGCAGGGCCGGGATTGCGCGGAGACCGTTGCGGGCGTTAAGTCCTCGCTTAAAACGGCCATGCGGATTCCTGCGGCAGTTCTGTCGGCGCTTGCGGAATACCCGATAAAGATGTACGTACGCTAATGTTTACTGTAACCAAAGCCAGTCCAGAAACATTACCTGCCTGGGTCAGCCGGAGCGAGGGTATCGGGTAGCCCAGCTCCTCCAGCACGGGGTGCGTGCGTGTGGTGGTGGGCAAAGCCTTTCAAACAGGTGTGTTTTCCCCTTCTCATGGGAGGAAATTTGCAGCTCTGTAGATGCGAAGCTGTGGCTCTGATGATATCTCGGCAGAGCAAAACGCGGGGGAAACTGAGCTTTTATGTGAGCCTCTGTTTCTTCCTCCTAAAACCAAACCAAACCAAAGCCCACTAAAACTGTAATGAAATACCTTTACAGTAAGCCAAATAAATTATTTTCCATTTTTGCACATTGGAATTCTAGTTTATATGAAAATCTCCATGTCCACTCTAACCGCTTGCACCATGGACTTTGTCCGTATACTTCAGCAGTTTGACTTCGTCTCTGGTTAATGTATGGTGTCCACAGGGAAAACTAAATCGGAGAGAAATTAGTTGGCTCCCCTGCAGTGGCTGTGTGATGTGAGTTTATGGTCACACCTAATATACGTATGATAATAGACTTTTTAAATGGAAATAACTTGTGCGTTAAGTATTGATAATTTATCTAAAAGCTTAAACATTTAAAAAATTTTAAGACAGTTGGACTATTCAATTTTTTGTTTAGAAAGACCTTTGGAAAATGAATTATCTCCAGAATTACCCAGTAATATTTATAAGTTTAATGTTTTGATTTGCACATCAAAAGTTAAATGAATAAGAGTGCACAAATTTATTTGGTTGTGATTTTCATTGACTTCCTCAGAAAGACAAATTTAGACAAGTTTGTAAGGGATATAATCACAGAATTTTATAGGTTTATGTCTTCAAAGCATCAGTGTTGGTGTTAGGTGATGATATCTGAACTGAGTATAAGAGAACAGCGTCTGAAGTTAGAAGTTCCTGTACTTCAGACTCGTGCTACGTGTTAGGTTGATCAGTTGAGCGTCTTGTATGTGTCAGCAGTGGAGCATCAGGTACATAATCAACACGTGACAATATATTTCTACAGTGGAAGGATATTTTTTATGATCAATTATATTAATTTCCAATTAATAAGTGGCAAATAAAAGCACAGACTGGCTAAATAACTTGCCTGAGGTCACTTAAGCAGTCTCTGTCAGAGCTGAAAATAGATGGTGCAGTCTTTGTGAATCCTAATGTGAGGTCATATTTCCTCTTGCTTTCTACTCTCAGGATTTTTATGAACATAGTTATTTGCTTTGTTTACAGAGTCAATATTTTCCCGCGTAAGCTAGAGAGTCACGTGCGCCGCAAAGATGTTGGAAGAAGATATGGAGGTGGCCATCAAGGTGGTGGTAGTAGGAAATGGAGCTGTTGGAAAGTCCAGTATGATTCAGCGCTATTGCAAGGGGATTTTTACAAAAGACTACAAGAAAACTATTGGTGTAGATTTCCTGGAAAGGCAAATCCAGTAGGTATTAAATAGGGGCCATACTATTGATTTTTACCTTTCCTCTATGTCTTTGTTCTGTTGTAATCCTAAGATTTACAAAGGCGTGAAACAAGGCCTGCTGTCTCCAAGGCACCGTAGAGAGAGTTGTTTTCTCTCTAGCACAACCAGCTAAAATTGTAACACTCTATTTTCCATACAAGATTTAGAATTATAAATCAGACGCAAAATAGAATTTGGAACCTCTGTCATACTAAGCTTTTTTACAAGTTTTCTTTGTATTCTGCCACCTGTTTTTTTTTTTTTAATTGATGAGGAAGTGGAAGTGCTTATGATAAAATGATTACACAAATTTATTAGCCAATATAGATTAAAATGACAGTGGAAAAAATACTTAAATATGCTACAGATTTACTTTCATTATGTAAAATAAGCAGATAACACCCAGTTATGTTTGATAAAATGGAAGATACTATGGCAATGACAAGTAAAAAATTCTATACACTTTGTAAGCTTATTAAAAAGACAAGAAGACCATTATTCAGGCACCTAAGGGTTTGGGTTTTTTTTCCAAGTCTGTATTATTTTTCCACATAGAGGAAAATGTAGAGGAAGAGGAGGAAAGGAAGAAGAAAATCTAATAAGGACTGTCAGGAAAAAGCATGTAATTTAATTGAGGGAGTACTGTCATAGCATGTTACAGAGGTGAACCATTACCAGTATTACATTATATTTAAATTCAGTTAAATTTGAACTGAATTATTCTTATATTGTAGACATAGAAATACTTCCATGTCAGTTGTATGGAATTGCTCTTGTTCATTGCACTGATTACAAAAGTGTGTCGTTTATTTCAGAGTTAACGATGAAGATGTCAGGCTAATGTTATGGGACACTGCGGGTCAAGAGGAATTTGATGCAATAACTAAGGCCTACTATAGAGGTGAAAATACCATATTTGTTATTTGGCAGTTTCTGTAAGATATTTTCCTATCTCTTTACTAAGAATTTTATTTATTTTGTGCGTGTACAAGCCTTTTTAGTTAACCTTTTTCAGTTCTTAAATGTTTATCTCCTTCGTGTAAGATCCTTGCCTTAATTGTCACTTTTTGCAGGCTGCTCAGTAGTGCCCTTTAAAAACGTAGAACAAAATGAGACAAATTTTGCACAGAAACTGCATAGAGTGTAGCCATTCTGACAATCAAATGCAAAATTATATTTTTCCCTCTAAAGTGTTTTATTACTTCTGTGTATTTGTAAATGTTCCAAAAACTGTGACTGAGGCACTTAGAAATTAATCTAAGGGGGAAAAAAAAATCCTCCAGTCATCTTAGAAAGATAGTTTACTGGGCACAACAGTTCTCTTGCTAGTACAGACTGCCTTGAACACATTAACGGAGTAATAAGGAAAGTATGTTTACTTCATGAAGTATAAACTACATTATTTACTCATATAAAGGTGGGTTATCTATTTAGCCAGTGACAAATTGCATACTTAGGTTTTCTTTGCATATAAATTAGCAATGGTTTTGAAAATCTTTCCTTTTCATTTTTCAGCGTGAGAGGTATGAATGACTTGGCACAGATTCCATCACTCAGTTCTTGTCAAATTAATTACATGATAGCTGGGAAAAGTATACCACTATGGTATATAGTCTTAGGAAAATGACCTCATTTAGAGATAAAATAATAGTTATGCCGTGCTGTTTCAGGGTGGTATAGTCCTCTGACCTTTTTATATTTCATGATCATTTTTGGCAACTAATAGGTGGGGGGTTGTAATATTTCTGGTTGTCACTTGTAATTGATGATTACTGTTTCTTCAGAGAAAGGTATTTCTTTTCCTATTTATTTTTATCCTCATGTGGAAATAGATAATTCTGTCATTTTACAGCCGACAAGTTGAGCATATGAATTTTAGAATTAGTAGTACTCGATTCTCTTGGAGATTCCTTTGTGCTCTCTTGGCTTTCAGTTCTCTTGTGTGCTTTACCCTTCTCAGTTGTTACAAGCCAAAGTCTTTTAATTACTGGGACTGATGTGCTGAAATATGAAGTGTTCAGAAGAACTTTAAAGTACAGTTACTGGCCTCACTTACCACATGTCTTGAGTATCATCTTGAAATCTTGCTCATGACTCATGCCCAGCGTAGTGCAGTTAGATTTCTGCCTTCAAGGTCTTTATACTGACGAGGCCCCTGTGAAACAGGACATAGTCATCCTGTGGATACGCATTGTAGATAGCATGATGGATACATTATCAGTTCAAGCTGTTAGATGCAGTGACTGTTCTGCATTAGACTTTTACTCATGAAGGACAAAGGAAACTATTACGAGCCTGGAATGCCATTTTGGTTTAGCATCAGGTCTGTAACCACAGTATTACTTAATGGAAACTTAATAATGGATTTCTTGGTCTTAAAACTGAACAAGTTGACATTTACACATGGTGAGAGTCTTTTAATAAATATTTTCATCTCTAGTAGAGCGAAAAGCTTGAGAGGCTTTATTAAACTAGACTGCGAGACGATAGGTTAAATTCAGCACTGGCAAATGCATAGTAACCTGCTTTGGAAAGAAGAATTAATTTTACACCTATATCACAGGATCCTAAGTGGAATGGCATCGGAAGAGTTGCATACATTAGAATATGGTGTGGACATTAGGGAAAACAAACAAAATTTTAGAACACCTGTAACGGAAGATTATGAAAAACTACCATTGCTACTGTTTTATTGGTAGAGCTTGGTTTGAAATTCTGAGGGTAGTTATTATTCTGTATAAACCATACCAGAAGGGTCTAAATGGCATGTGAAAGAATGTGAAAAAGCATAGGAAAACTTCTGTAAAGATAGACTGAACTTGGCTTTGAAGAGGTAAATAAAAGGCAACCTAATAAAAGAACTTGAGTGCTTTGTGTCAGAGAAATACAAAAACAAGCAGAATGCAGGAGTGGGGGATAGTTGGTGAAATGCATACATAAAAGAAAATTTATACTGATGAAAAAAGTTTTTCATATGATGTATAATTAGGTTGGGATATTTGCCACAAGATAACACTGGAGTCTCAAAGACATTAGCTATCCCTCTTAAACTCTGTTACTAAATATTGAGTATATTAAGGGCATAATAAAGTGTTTCTCCATGTGTTTGTGCAAAGAAAAGTAGTTTCTTGAGGATAACAAAGGGCTACTGCACAGTCAAAAGAATGCTCACTAATAATTCAGATGTGGAAGTACCTTCTTAGTATCCATGGGTTTTAACTGTTGTTTGCTAAGGCTGTTCCAAAACCATTACAAAAATGGTAGAAAACATTTTGTATAATTTATCATAGAGCTGTGATAGAATGAGTATGAAATAGGAATGTGCTTATTTGATCCAAAAAGCTACTAAACAATTTACTTGAAATAATCACAACTTTCTCTGAAAACTTCAAGTTTTCTGCTTTTCAAAATGTAAATTACTGTAGCACAAAGAATAACATGAAATATGCTTTACAGATACTGCATATGGGAAAAATATTTGCTTTCTGGTCTCCGTTAAGCTGACTGCAAAGCAGCGAGCAATAAGCAAACCTCTCTTTCCCTTTTCCAGCCTTTCTACAGCCTCTCCTGTTCCTTCCCCCTGTGTACATGCACCATGTGGGAAATAGCCTGAAAAGTAACAAACCCGTAGCCATCATGAAGTGTGGGTATAATGATCAAAATAATATGGCAGTCTATTTTCATTTGAGGAATTTATGCCCATTGGTTTGACAGAAGCTGGTGGTAAACGTGCACTTGTGTGAGACACTTGAAAATAATTTTCGAAATACATTATACATGAGTCTTGGTTTTTTAATGTTTGTTGGTTGATTTGTATTTATTTGTCATTTATTTGTATATTTTTAGGAGCCCAGGCTTGTGTTCTTGTGTTTTCTACAACTGACAGAGAGTCCTTCAAAGCAATCCCTACCTGGAAGGAAAAAGTTGTGACTGAAGTTGGAGACATTCCCACAGTTCTTGTGCAGAATAAGATTGATCTTCTTGATGACTCTTGCATAAAGAAGTAAGTTTTATCTTACTGTTTTTAAAGAACAATATATGTTCCCTGTATACATGTGTTTTTAAAAAAAAAAAAATCTGTGGTAGTTTCTGGTAAAGACTTGCAATATCTTGCTTGTCAAATCTATGTTCTGCATCAAAATGTGTCCTAAGAGCACAGGTGACAGGTATTGCCACATGAGTGTAGTTACTAGGGCAGGTGTGCTTGCAAAGCTAGGAGCTTTCTGTTTGCTTCATGCCACCTGCTGAAGTGTCAGCCAAAAAATAGAGGAAAACCCTGGAGAGTTTGGTTGTGTAATGATAGGATTCTCTTTTTTCTTTTTTTTAAATCAGAAATTCTAAAGCTGTGAACTTTCTCTCCTGTTAAAATTTAGTTACAGTTAAACTGTGCTATGCACCAGTGAAGTTACATTGTCTAGTTTGACTAGTGAATGCTTGCTAAAATTATGAAGTATTAAGCAGGTTGTTTGAAAAAGTATCTTAATATTCTTTGCTTTGCTTTAATTTGTTTTCATTGCTCATTTTTATCAAAACATCATAACTCGGTAGAAATCTGTATCTGGTAATACTCCGGAATGGCATGGTGCTGATCATTCTTCACTGTTTCTTTACAGATCTTACTGTCAGTTCATTCTGCCTTTGTATATATGAAAAATTTCATTCTTAGCATAACATCAGCTTAAAAAATGCTAACTTTTATTTACCACAGCATATCATGTAGAAAATATTGTGTAAAGTTGATCATTCTCCGCTTCCTTATTTCTACCATCTTGCCGAAAGATTTAAATTAATTTCTTCTTTTTGCTGTTCCCTGAACTGGCTTTCTTTGTTCTGTGTTTGCTATCATTGATGGCATGAATCAGCTTCTATTCCTTCTGCAAAGAATACTGAGGATTTTTCAAAAGAAAAGCAAAACTGCATTTGAACTCCTTCTTTATTCATGGTATGTCACTTGGAGTATTCTGAGAACAAAACCTGTCTCTCTCAGTAACGTCACCTTTGCAATGATGTGATTTCCCCTGGTGAAATTTTCTTTCCTCAACTCTGCCTTAAAATATAGCACAAGTTCTTTTTCACCTCTCAGAAAAAAGTAATTATTGGTTTCATCTCTGCATTCATCTGATTGCGTAGTCCACTGCTTCATCAAAATATACTGAAGGATTACTTTGTTGTCGTTTTGTCTTTGCAGTGGTAACTGTTCTGATTCTAGTGCTATTTACAGCCTCCTTCCTTTTGGTTTCACTGACACCTGTCTTTGAACCCTTGGGAAATTTGATTAATGAAGTAGGTAAATATTGAAAAGCAGTTACTTTTGGTCATACAGAAACTGCATGTAAAACACCTTTTTTTTTTTAGTGGAGATACTGGAAAGAAATTAAGGATCAGGTATTTGAGTTTCTTAACCCACCTTGCCATGTTTAACTTACCGCGAAGCATTTTGTCTGTAAGAGTAAATGTTGACAAATAATGCAAATTAGTATTTACGAAGTCGTCTTCTGTTGTGCAGTGAAGAGGCAGAAGCACTGGCAAAAAAGCTGAAGTTAAGGTTCTACCGAGCCTCTGTGAAGGAAGACCTAAATGTAACTGAAGGTAAGAGATGCAGCAGAGTAGGTGTTGGTCCTGCCTTCTGCTGTGTTACACTGTGCGTCTCTTCGTTTGGAGCTGATCTGTTACTTCCCATGTTGTTCCATGCCATTGGCAGGCCTTTTCGTAGCAGCACACTTGAAACAGCTCAAATTACTTGATATCAGTGCGTTACGCCCATTTCTCTGTGTACATTTTTCCTTTCTCTTCTATCAACAGTGCATAGCTTCAATATTTAGAAGTGCCAGTGTGTTAAGGGTGCTAATGACAGCCTTTTGTCTACTGCTGATGTTTTACTAGTTCCCAAGTATTACTTTTTGATGTCTGTATTTAATTTCGTGAGAGTACAGTTGTAAAATTCAGTCGCTATCTTTTGCGGGGTAGGTTTGAAGATGAATTATTGTCTCTAATAATTTTTGTTTACTCAGGCAAACTTTAACTGTTCTCTGATAATGTCATTCACCTTGGGAAAAAAATCAGCAAGAGAAAATGTAAAATGTTTCTGTATCTTTACATGAGTTATTATTTAAATTTTTAATTAATAACACATACAGGTTCTAAATATTCTATAGTTGTATATTTTTTCAGAATCCTAGGTAGACTCTTTATACCCTGATACAAATTAGGCTAGCATTAGCTAATTAGAAAAATGTTGCAGCCATTAACAGACTTAGTTAACACAACTGCTATTATTCTAAGGCTTCTTGCAAGAAATACATATATTAAATTCCTACATAACTTCAAAAAGTGCCAAGTTGCATGAATTGGAACATCTGTCAGTATGTATGTGCCAGCTTTATTACAGGAGTATTGAGATGTTTCTGTCTGCTGCGCATGACAGTTAGTACTGCAGGCTGTAAGACCTGGGTAGACACTGGACTGATCTGGATTCTGCTCGGGAACACAGGCCTGACAAGAGAGAATCACTTAGCAGATCGTGCTAAACCTATGGTGCCAAATGCACTTTTGTCACCACACAGAATTTTGTTACAAAGGTATTATTATTAATATGAATATTATTTTAAAGTGTACTCTGCACCTTTTTTTCTTTCTAATATTCCAGTTTTTAAATATTTGGCCGATAAATATCTTCAAAGGCTCAAGCAACAAACAGCTGAAGATCCAGAAGTAGTACATACACGCAGTAACAAGATTGGTATGTATTCTGTAATAAAAAAACCAAACCCAGTATTTTGTAACAACAAAGCTTAAGGTCTCATCTGTTTCCTTATGGAGTTAATACAAGGTGAATCAGAGTGTAATTATTACCTTCCTATCTTAGGATATTGTCTCCTTCTAAAATAACTTTGTGACTCTCCAAAGTTGCAAGACTGTCCAACTGATGTACTAAAGTGTCTAGCTAACGTTTGGCAAGTGCCCTTTTATTAAATTAATTTAAACAAACATTGTGTAACGACTTGAGAAAGGATACTTTGGGTTTTTTAATGTAATTTGTATTAGTGTTACTCATCTTGGTGCAGATTTCCAAGAGACAGTGAAAGAATCTGGCATGTGATCAGAAGGTCTTTGTAAACTGCCTTCTGTAAGGGAGCACTGAACTTCTATAGTCCTTCTTTAAAGTGTTTCTAAGTTCATTTATTTTCCGTGAAGCACTCCCTTTTAGTCAGGCTTTTTCCTTACCTTTATCTCAGCAGTGTCTAACTTCAAAACTGCCATGTTTTTTCTTTTATTACATAACTCAACTAACCATAACTTTTTTGCCATGCAATTAGTAGCATACACATACACAGATGAGTGCATAAGCTGCCCTTCAATTACATAGATCTATACCAGCTTTAAGTACTGCCTGAGTAGTAATTCGAACTGGCTGTGCTTCAGATTTGCCTGCAAAATTGACCCAGAAATAGATAAAACCTTGGAAAACTAGAGCACGCATTTGAGGTGCACTGCTATGCCTTAGGAAGTGTTGCGTCTTAAGCATTAATGTATTGTGCTGCAGGAAATAAATAAATACAAATACTTTTCTTGTCTTTAAATTCTGTAGGTGTTTTTAATACAGCTGGTGGAAGTCACTCCGACCAAAATTCTAGCACTCTTAATGGGGGAGATGTCATCAACCTTAGACCAAACAAACAGAGGACCAAGAAAAACAGAAGTCCTTTTAGCAACTGCAGCATACCTTAGACCACTTTCGGAGATAAAAAACCAACCCAGTGAATTGGATGGAGTTGTGCAATTGAGTACAGAATAAAGCCAGTTGTAGAGGTATTTTTACCAGTGCTTTAGCAAATCTTGTGCCTATGGGATCCTTGACAAGAGGGTGGGTTCATATGAACTTGCTAAGGAAGTGGGTTTTGGTGTGTGGAGAGAGACACCTGGTGGAAAAACACAGAACCGTGACTGCCCCATGCACTTTGTAAAAATTAGGCAAGCTTCTCCATTTTCAAGGAGTTATTTACAGAGCTCTGAACTAGGTATTGCTGAATTGCAAAGCACAGTTAACGTAAGGATAATACTTGCAAGTATAGGTACAGACCATAACCCCATGGCCCAAGGTAAAGTAGCAACCTTGCAACTAAATTTCAAAGAAAATGTTAGAATTGTTTAGTCAGGACACTAGGAAGATAAATGAAGAGCAAAAAGATGACACTACATTTTATGTCTGACTATATTAGTATGGATTCTGGCAGTTCTGTGGGGGCAATAGACTTGCATTATACGTGTGAGTGCTGAGGTATATATGTGAAAATCTGGTATGAAGAGTTAGGCTAAATTCCAGTGTACACATTTCTTGGAGATCAGCTAATGATCATAAATTAGCATCTTCCCCCCCCAAATCTTCCTTTAAAAATGTTGCACTTCAGATGAGGCTTTCTCAGATGCCACTGTGCACGTTTAACTTGCTGTATGTTGGGCCTAAAAGCTTAGATTTAAAAGTGTATGGTGCCAAAAATGCTCTTCCTTTTTACCTAATGCTGTGCTACAGATACTTCTGTAAGTTTATTTTCTCAGTCGTAACAAGTTGAACAGATAACACAGTCTTTCACACAAACAGCTATTCAGAAGGAACATCTAATGTAATCATATTTCTTTTCCACCCTGTTGCACCATGTGTTGTCTATGAAAAAGGAACTTGCAAAGTGGTGTCATGAAATATTTATCTTTGGAAAAATTTTTCAGAGATACCATAAACTAAGTTATGAAGGACCAAAAAAAAAAAGTAACTGATTATTGATTTACGTGAATGAGACATTCTTGAATGTTGTCTCGGATTCAGAGTTAGCTGCTGGTTACAGAAAATCTAATTCTGCAAGATCAGAGACATGGCAAAAATTTTTTCCAAGTGCTTAAGTAATTTTACAGAATTGATTTAGATGTTTAGGAGCCCAAATCTAAATTAAAGTTATTTGGACTTAGGCTCCTAAATCACTACGGTGCTTTAAAAAAAATGCTAAGCAAGTACCTTTTATGTACCAAAAATAAACACTTTTTAATCCTCTTCAAGAGCATGCATGCCTTGTAAAAAATGTCCATTTTGTTTACATGTTTTTGTAAGGTATGATGCAATTTTAACTTTCTAGGATTTCTACAACAAAGCTGCCGATGACAAATGCAAAATATGCTGCTTGAAAAAATTCAGAGTTTTAATAGTTTTTTAAATGGTGTATGAGAATGAGTCGAATGATCCTGTATATTTTTGGAGGAAGGACTTTTCACTGTGTGAATTCATGTAGGAAGCTTGACTTACTTTGTGTCTAAGTCAGTGAGTACGAAAGCTGAGATGTGCTCTTTTTCCCACTGTCTGCAGAGAGAGAAGTGGGTGGCAAGTTATGCACAAACACTAAAGATCTCTAAACTATTTTATGTTTACACTATTAGACTTTCTACCGAGCACCGTTGTTTCTTGGACAAGCTGTTAGAGCATCTCCTGTTGCTGGCAAGAAGGCGGCCTTCAAGGCGCTTGATGCCCTTTGCGATTGTAGAAAAACTATGTGCTCTTCACCGTAATGTTTCCTGTATTTTCTCTTGGATAAAGGCCTTTATTTTTGAACAAGTGCATTTAATCACTGTATGTATGTATAAGTGGAGCCAAGTCCTGTCTTAGCAATTTAAGAAGTAAAGGTACTTAGGATAAGACTTATGATTGTACATCATGGGGCCACCTTACAACTTCAGGGTGTAGGATAGAGTGTATGCATGAAGAATTTTGACAACTCTTTTTAATAGGGAAACTTACATTTTGTTCTGTCTGCCGGTTTCACATTTTTTATCCATTTTTCTTGAAAAAGAAACCAAACCACAAAATGTCTGAAACATCTTTTTTGCCTTGTTGGACTTTGTACAGAGTACTGAAAAATAAGTCTTTAGTATGTGTAATGACCATTTGTACTACCACATCTTGTACTGTAGACGTTGTACTATTAAATAAGCCATTCGTATTTGAGGTCTGTCATTATAAACCACTATCTTAAGGACTGAAAACTCAGTAGAAATTTTCATAGGTGGAGACTTGACAGACTTGCTAAATTTAGGATACGTGAAAATTCAGTACACACACTTTAATGTAGGAATATCTTTACAGCATTGGGTGACAGTGAATTTCCATTTCATTCCCATCTTAAATCTGATGTGGCTCACACTTTGTTGTGACTTCGCAGTGCTTGTTCTCCAATACAGCTGAGATGGAGACTGTCCAAACTAGTGTTTTCTGGAGAGTGCTCTGCCTGTGTGCTGCTTGAAAACTTATTTTTTTTTTATCCTGCTGGGGTAGTGTGTAGATGTAAACCAGATGGCCAACATATTGCAGGAATCCTTCAGTATTCACATCACTCTTCAGTGGGAGTAACTTTTGCCTCTGGATGAAGAGACATGCCTAAATATTTAGCACTCACATTGCCCCTTGTGAGTAATTTTTATTACAAACATTGCCCCATTCTCCATTCAAAGCATTCTCGTTAAAATATCCTGTGTTTTAGTTACCCAAACCTGCAGGTGCAGAGCCGGGAATAAAAATGCCCTTCTCAGCGCATCTCTGTGACTGCACGGTGGGAGGGGATGTAGCTCTCTGTTACCCATGGCAGATAGCACCCTGCGTCAGAAGCAGCACGTGTTCTACCACAAGACACAAAGTTTTGTTCTGAGAGACTAAGCTAATTGCACTCCTGTTTTATCTGTAAGCAACTCTTGAATAGCTCATTGGCTGTATTGTCTGAATCTTGCCAAAATTCTTTGCTTTCAGCTACCAGTAGCAGAAAATGTCAGTAATTGTTAATGCCTTAGTGAATAAGCATTCACTAAAGGGTATGACACTAAAGCATCTGTCACTGTCGAGTTGTATCCATTCAGTGAATGGGTGTTCTCCCAGTAAGTGGGGCATCACGTGATGCAAAGCGGTAATGCGAGGGATGTATTTCCAACTGGAAATAACAAATCTCAAAGTAAAGACTGATCACACTGAGATTTTTTTGTGCTTGGGTGTTGTGTAGTTAATTTAAAAATTCCACTCAAGACAGTTTGGGAGCTTTCTTATTTTCAGTATTCCTTAAGGCAACAATTACCTTTTTTAAGTCAAAATGCCTGAATTATCATACTGTCAGTCTGATTTCCTGCTTAAATTTTTTATGCTTCAGTAAAATTTGTCATTTTTTGTTTTCCTCTGTTATTGGGCTACAGCATAACTGACACATAGTTTACCTTTGCATCACTTCTGTAGATGTGCGTTATACTAAAGGGAATTGAACACCTTGTACTGCCCAGAGGTTATGCGGGTGGTACATGCATAATACTCAGTGAACATGCACTTTGAACCTTTAATTTGTCTATTGAAGTCGATAGCTACCAGTTAGTAACAGAATTAAGGATTTGCACTGCGGAACCCTCTTGTGGGAATTCAGTCAATACAGCAAACTAACCAGCACGCTTCCTGGATTCCAGTGACTGAGGTACTAAGCCCCTGCTGCTTTTTTAAATGTAATCGTAGACCTTTGGCTGAAGTCGCAGTACCTGAACACTAACTGTACATAGACCGGATAGCAAGTGTGGTCCAGCAAGCGTGATTTCATCAAAACTACCTTGCTATCTTGTTTGGGAAGCAACAGTTGTGCATATCTTTTTTAATACTCAAATAGTATTGACAGAAGAAAATACTTCTGTTAAATATGGCATCCAAACAGGTAATCAAAATCAGAGGAGAAAAAATTGTGCAATGCTTAGATTTAAGATGAAAGGTGCTATAACGGAGTAGGAGAAACTTCCAAACAGTTCCATGTCAAAGAAGTGTTCTGTATGAGTCATCTCAAAGCCAGGGGAGTTCTAGAACTCAACTAGACTCATTCTCAGGTTTCTAGTAGTAGGGTGATGCTGACAGATTCTCTGTGGAGTGAGTATTCTTTCTGCTCTTACCAAGATAAATGTGGTTTAGCAGCACCCACTAAAGTTGGTCTAAAAGGTAAAAACTAATCTGAACCAGGAGAAATACTGCACTCATTATGAGGATAAAGATGCATTATTACTGATAAATGAGTTACTCTTACTTGCAAGTTCACATGAATCTGAATGGTTACAATGGTTACAACAGATAATGTACATAATCACTGTCATGATCTCAAGTAAATGTAATATATTTTTAGAAGAAAGAGAAGTCAACATAACTTACCATAAAGCTTCAAGTGCAAAAATAAATGTTTAAAACTGAACGTTCTGTGTATGCTGTTCCTGTAAAATCCTTATGAGTTAATTCTGCTGTTCTCTTGTAAGTGACGGTAGTTGTATCATGCAACTTAAACATGTTTATTTGGTTACTGCTTGGTCTGACACAAGTCACTACTTCTGCAGTTATATTAAATTGTGTATTAAATTTCAAAAAACTGCTATAATCTTGTAGCTGTGCAACCTGAATCTGCTCAAGAAACCCGTGTGCTTGATTCTAGTCTGTGTTGCAAACAATTTGAAGGCAACACATTAGATACTCTCGAAGGAACAATTGTGGGCATCCCAATCTAATGGAAATGCTGTTTCTGAGCTCTTGACTCAGATTTCTTCACAACACACTTCAAATACAAAATACAGATTCTGTGCTGCTCTTTTGAGTCATTCTATTTTTCACAGAATCACAGATGGTTGCAGTTGGAAGGGACCTCTGGAGCTCACTTAGTCCAACCCCCTGCTAAAGCAGGTTCACCTACAACAGCTTCTACAGGATGGAGTCCAGGCGGATTTTGAGTATCTCCAGAGAAGGAGACTCCAAAACCTCTCTGGGCAGCCTGTTCCAGTGCTCTGTCACCCGCAACGTAAAGAAGTTTTTCCTTATGTTTCAGTATAAACTTCCTGTGTTCCAGTTTGTGCCCATTGCCCCTTACCCTGTCACTGGGCACCACTGAAAAGAGTCTGGCCCCATCCTCTTGACACCTGCCCTTTGGATATTTGTAAGCACTGATAAGATCCCCTCTCAGCCTTCTCCAGGCTAAACAGACCCAGGTCTCTCAGCCTTTCCTCGTAAGAGAGATGCACCAGTTCCCCTAATCATCTTTGTGGCCCTCCAGTGGACTCTCTCCAGTAGTTCCTTGTCTCTCTTGAACTGGGGAGCCCAGAACGGGGTACAGTACTTCAGATGTGGCCTCACTAGGGCAGAGTAGAGGGCGAAGAGAACCTCCCTCCACCTGCTGGCCACACTATTCTGAATGCCTCCCAGGATACCATTGGCCTTCTTGGCCACAAGGGCATGTTGCTGCCTCATGGTTAACTTGTCCATCAGCACTCCCACGTCCTTCTCTGCAGAGCTGCTTTCCAGCAGGTCAACCCCTAACCTGTACTGGTGCATGGGGTTATCCTCTCCAGGTGCAGGGCCCTGTACTTGCCCTTGTTGAACTTAATCTGGTTCCCCTCCACCCAACTCTCCAGCCTGTCCAGGTCTTGCTGAATAGCAGCACAGCCTTCTGGTGTGTCAGCCACTCCCCCTAGTTCTGTATCACCAGCAAGCTTGCTGAGGGTACACTCTGTCCCTTCTTCCAGGTCCTTAATATGTGGAACAAGACTGGACCCAGTACTGCCCCCTGGGGAACACTGCTAGCCACAGGCCTACAACTAGACTCTGTGCCACTGATCACAACCCTCTGAGCTCTGTCCTTCAGCCAGTTCTCAATCCACCTCACTGTCCACTCAACACACATTTCCTAAACTTCCCTGTGAGGATGTTATGGGAGAGAGTGTCAAAAGCCTTTAAGTTGAGGTAGACAACATCCACTGCTCTCCTGTCATCTGCCCAGCCAGTCATGCCATCATAAAAGGCTATCGGATTGGTCAAGCATGATTTCCCCGTGGTGAATCCATGGTGACCACTCCTGATGATAACCTTCTTTTCCTCCATACGCTTAAGAGATGACATCCAGAATAAGTTGTCATGACTGGCCTGGCTAATACAGTGACAAGGTTTAAGTGAATGGTTGTAGAGAGCGGAAGTGTTATTAAAGTAGTACTGATGTATTAAAGAAGATCCCTGATGCATTTTTCTGAATAGAAACAGGTAAATAGACACTGGTGGTTTTGCTTGGGGTTTGTTTGGTTTCGTTTTCATGTTTTTAGTGAAACACAGCTCAGCATCTGGGTCTGCCTCTTTAAGCAAGTACCTCAGGATACTGGGAAGTAGTAATATACTCCTGCTTCCTCCTGCATGCAGTTCTGCACATAGAAAAACAGTTTGCTTGCTTAACAGCCCAGTAACAATTAATTAGCAATGTTTTATGCAAGAAAAAAATCTTGAAATGTGGAACAACAACTATTTTTTATGGTCACGTATTTTCAAGTCAGGGAAGTGCTTAACTGCAGTTAAGTGAAGACCTTGAGAAAGCGGCAGGTTGGACACTCTTTAGGTGGGGAGGTTATGTGCTGTGCAGCTGTATCATGTTCCGTGTCAGGAAGCTGGGTGGCCATTTAACCTGGCTTCTGCTGCCAGTGCCTGAGACAACCACTGTGAACACCTGGGTACTTTCTGGCATCTCTGAGACAACGTTTCATACTTGCATACTTTCCAAAACTGGCTTATGCTGAAAAGTGTCACACTGCCTGTTCTGTTGCTCAGGAGCAACAGGACCAGAAGTTCATTGTTTTTTTCTTACACCTTTGTCCCAGCTGTCTTACACCTGCCGAGCCATGCCTGCTGTATTCTGATTTTGACAACAGAGCATTTAAAAAAAGTTAAAAACTTTACTCTCTTCTTTTGTTGATCTCCATCATGTGTATGATGCCAGCTGCGTTTAGCTATTTTGCGTCAGTTTAAGATAGCCAGTATGACACTACAGTTAAACAAGAAAAGCGGTGGCTTTTGCTGCGTCTCACAGGTACGACTGTGTGTGTGAAAGAAACTTCAAGGACAGTATCACTGGTTTTCAAATTAGATTGTTCGAGTCTATGGAATCTTTAATGGGTGTGGCATGTCACTATGCTATCTTAAAGCATAGGACAGGGTAGTGATGGCCACATTGCAGACCTCCTGGGGGTCAGGTAACGCAGAATTTGGGAAAGGAGAAGGCAAACAGAAGAAAGAATTTTAAAAACAAACCAGTAACTTAGGTCAAAATAAGTCTAAACTACACTGTTAAATAATCTGTAGATAGGCAGGTTGTGATCATTTTGTCCCTGAGAACAAAAACACTTGTACAAGTGCTATAAAAAATAGAAATCCTTCTAGTTATTGGTACAATGCAGAGAATCTAAAAAAGAAAACAAAAAAAAAAAACCTTAACACTTTTGTCCTGAATAACCTTATAATGGCCTTAAAAGAAAACAAATATGGAAGGAATATTCTAAGCATCAATAAGCTATGTTCAATTTAACTATTTCACAGCACAATTTCCAAGAACAGCCCATGCTGTATTTTACTGTCAAGGGGTTTAATGCTGTTGAATAGCCAGAAGATTTATTTCACTTGTTGGAAGTTCACAAGGATCTAAAACATATGAGAATAAACATATGAGAATAAACCAGTTATTTTTAAAGTCGAGCTATAGAATTTTCAAGAAATTTTCACAATCTGAAAGCTGAAACTTTGGTTGTTTTGAAAGCACCCACCTGAAGTGCCATCTGGGAATAAAATGCCGTGACAGCATCCTCACAGCTGCTGACGTTTCCAAGAAGCCCAAGTCTGAGTTCCCCTGCAGTGTACTCACACACATACAAGGAGTTTAAACCCACAGAGCTCCAGAGCTTTGGTTGTACAGAAGCCTGACATGAAGAGCTCCCACCTTGGACTGGTGTTCCAAGAGCATCCAGGTGTGATGCTGAGGCTCTAACACTCAAGGCAGCCCACTGGCACCGAGGAACCTGTGGTTGGTGGCATCACCCCAGCCCTTCCAGCGCCCTCCAGCTGAGCTTTAATCTTAGCCAAGTTCAGGAGGCCAACGGCTGTGCCAGAGAGACCCCCACTCCCCTCGGGTGATCACCAGCCTTTGGTGAAATAGTACGAGACTGACAGGCTACAGAGAGTGGCAAAGTTCCAGGCTCATTCTAAATCTGCCACTTTTGACCCACAGCCCACACGGAGTGTGGTGATGATAAGCAGAAATTACAGGGAGTGAGAGAGTGGAAGGAAAAAAAAAAACCAACAGAAAAAACCCCACTCACCAGAGAGTATGTAATGTCAAATGTAAAAAGTACCATCCTACACCAGAAACAAATACGGTATCTGCCAGTTGAGAATTCAACTGTTCTGCTCTCTGGCTTCACAGGTGATGATGCAAAATGATCGGGTGGAGTAGTAGCTGGGAAGATGCAATTCCCCTTCATACTACCATTTTTAAAAAATGCACAAGCAACCTCAAAACTACAGCTCGGTGGTGGGAGGCAAGATTGTTCACCAGGCAGGTGTGGAAGGGTGCATTGCCAGAGCCAGAGCTCGTTTCTAGCCTTGGTTGTGACCTTTGGATGGATGTGTCGCTTTTCACGTCCTCAGCTCCAAACTGGAGGTACTTGTCTGTCTCTCTGAAGTACTGTGATCTACTGAGGAATACTGCCAAATCCAAATTATAGATGGTAGCGAGTAGGACAGTGTGGTGTTTATGAAAATACCATATATGGTTTATTAAAGTTTTTGATTTATTGGCATGATTTGTCTTTTGCCCCTAGCAGTCTGGTTCACACACTATGTATATAGCAGAGAGAATCTGAAATCTCACAACATGACAAAACAGTATTAGTTAAAAAAAAAAACCCAGAAGAGTGGAGGAAAGGTGAGATTTTGATGGTTTCTGAGAGTTCAGCAGAAGCACAATTACAGTTTGCAACAAAGCGGTATTGACTCTGTGGGAGAACCGATGGCATTCTTTATTGCCAAAAGAAAACGCCAATGCTACCAAACCCCACCGGATGCTCGCACCTCGCAATCAAAGGTACTTCAGTGCGTGTGCATGCGTGTACACGTGTGTGCTCGTAACAGAGAATTTTTTTCTTGTCTTCTGTGTGGTTTTATGGAGATTTGCTCATCCTGTGATTTGCCAGAAGTAGCCAGGAAGATAGTTTAATCCTGTTTGCTGTTGCAAGACTGTCGAACAGATGATTTCTGATGCTCCAACAACGTGATTGACTTTTCAGAATTTTCTAAGTTTCTGAGCAGAGTCTCTAGCCGCCTCTTGATTTTCTTCTGATCCTCAATGGCGCATCCGATTACCACAGACTGAAATTTCTGATCGATGGGTCCTGCTGGCACGTCAGATGTGCATGCACCGTAAAGCGACATTAAGCGGATTTTTGCATCTTCCAAATCATCTAGAAGTTTATTGACAATTTCATCAATCATCTTCGTGGCATGCAGTAGGGATTCCTGCTGCTGAGCATTTCGGATGGTTTCTACCGACACCTCCACAGTGAGGGTTCGGCCCATCAGACGATTAGCGGTCAAATTAAGTTCTTCTCTCTCACCTAAATCGAAAACAAGAAAGTATTCTAGGTTATAAGCGAATACTTTCCTGTGCAAGTCACATCATCAAGACCATCAAACTGCTACAACTTTGCCATAAACAAGGTCATTTATTTTTTTTAGGTAAGTGACAATCAGCAAGACTTCCAGTGGCCAGAAATGAGTTTTTTCATTTGCGTAAGCCCTACTTATTTCACAGGAGCTGGAGTCTTCTGATTTGAAATGAGGCATTAAGCTCTACTGGAAAGGTAAGCAATGCTTTTCCACTGCAGACACAACACTTCCCGTGTTACATTAAAGCAAAGCATACAATATTATCAGGAAACGTTATTCATTAACAGAACGGGCACGTTAAGGACCTTCTGTGCCACTGTGAGGGAGAGACTTAGACGGCATCCCACAAGGTCACAAAGAGAAAACTGACGACCAGATGCAATTAGGGGCTGTGAAAAAAATGGGTTCCTATTTTCCTGAAATGCCAATTTTTTCCTAAAGTACGGACAGAACATGTTTGCCATGAAGGCTTTGAAGAGCCACTAAACCAGCAATTTAAAGCACCAAATATAAACCATACTGATTTAGGGAATATATTTAAGACCATATATCACACAACCACGACAACAATCTTAATGATCAGGTTCTTGCAAGCTGGACACTTTGTAGCACTCGTGCCTGTCCAGTAGTCAAAGCCATTAAAATGCTGTTTCTTCAACTATATCTAACCATCATCATCTACTCTCCCTCAGCTGAACTATATTAACCCTGATTTTGAAAATAAAGCAGTGAACAGAGTATGGGCTTTCACATACACATCAGTGACATTTATGGTAGGCCATCCAGCTGAGCAGTATGTGAATTTACACAGTCCGGAAAAAGGGGATCTCAGGGTAACGGATGGCCCATCAACAACCTTAGCTAGCTCCAACGCCCGCACCTTTACCAGCAGCAAGCAACCAAACAGAGCTGCTCCCTAAGGCACGGGCTGTTTTGAGTTTGGGTCAGTTGGGAGAGTACGGCAAAGGAGCGTCTCACCTTCACTGATGTGCCTCATATCCTGGCTGTTCTGTATATTGTGGATCATTTCTAGCAGGATTTCCTTCTCTTGTTCCATAGCAGATGCTGCGTCACGGAAAGCCTCTACCCTGAACACGGTTGAACCAAACAAAATATTTAAATAATAAAATAGTCATTCACCTATATAGCTGTCGAACTTTTTTAATCTTCAGCTTAAGAAGTACAGTCAGTTCTTAATTATCCATAAGCCAGACTCTGTCATTTCGTGACCTTCTCCCGTATCTTAACTTCATGTTTCAAGACACTTTATAGCTTAAAAAACAAACCAATGGGGGAAAAAAACCCTGAAAACAACAGTAATTTGATCAGACTTAAATATTCTCTTTTACTGACAGTGCAGTTCTATCCTAATCTGCTGTTGCTCTGGATACCCAGAGCCTGATGGTACCACAGCCCTGTAGCAGAAGCCCTGTAGCTAATTGGCAATAATTATCCTCTGCTTAACTAGAAAAGAAACAGACCCAGTCCCCACCAGGGAATTTGGAGGTGAAGGTTCCAGCTGCGGGTTTGGAGGCAGCAAGGGGGCCTGGCTCCCAAGCTGCTCCCAGGCCAGCAGCGCAGAACCCCTATGACCCACCTACAAAGCAACACACACTCCAAAAGACTCAAATGCCCCCTTACAGCTGGATGAACCCTTTCACGAGGGAGAAAAAAGGGTGAGAGGGACAAAGTTCACACACTTTCATTAATGTGACAAGGGCTTCCCGGCAGAGTGGTGTGCCTTGGTCACTGGGAGAAGGTGCTAGACCGCCTGCCCCCACAGTCACTGTTTTCTTCCATGGAGTGATGATGGCTGCGATTCACACAGGGAGGAAGCTTCTGTGGGAGCAGCTCCTATTTCTGGGCTTGCGGGAAAGCACGAAACTGTTCCTCCTGAAACTGGACCTCTATTCCAGTCCTGTTCACTGTGCTGAAACTCATGCATGATGTGGTGGGGGTAAGGGTAAAGCCCAAGAGAAACTGCTCTCACTGATAACTCAGTAAGCTGCATGGTTGTGTGCTCATAGTCTACCATCCTCCTCATGGCACAGGGCACAGGCCCATCTGGCCATGGACAACATGGAAATACCATACTAGAAATCTGAGTCCAGTTCCTTCATTCATGTCTTATTCCCCCCTCCTTGGTTTTAAGGAGGGGGCTTTGGCATTCAGCTGAGTAATGTGGAAAAGCACATCTGGGAATTGTCTACTTTGGAGACCAGGGACAAGAGGGCAACATCCCCCTCCCTTGGCTTTGCCCTTCAGGCTTGAGGGTAGGGGCTCACAGAGGACTTGCCAAGTTGCAACTAGCTGCAGGAGTTGTGCCAAAACATCAACTCTGCACTCCTAGGCCCCACAGAAAAGCAGAATATCACATGAACCTGGCTGACTGTTTCAGATGCTTTCAAAGTGCAATCTGGGAGGTCTTGCTGCTGTAAGCAGTAAGGAATCCATCTATCCTGAAATGTTTATTAAACCTGGACAGAAAAGGGTAAACAAACCAAAACATAGTCAAGTTTCTTAGATGCTCTGCACTCTTCAACATGACTGGACGCAGCCCCCAGATGGTGGTGGCTCATTGCTGCTTCTGTAGAAGAGGGCTTATCTCTTGAGATAGGTACGAGCTGCGGCTCCCTCCCCAAAAGGCTGGCTGAGAGCAGGCAACTTTGAAAAAACAGTAGGAAGAGAAAGGAGGGTGAAAGAAAGCAGAAGGGGAGCATTTGAGGGTATAAATAGTCTCCACATGCAGCCTGCTCAGATAATGGTTCTGTTTTACAAAATATTTAGCCTAATTTAGGCAGTGAAAGCACAAACTTTGGGCCTTGCCTTTAATACTCATTCTGAGAAGGAGTGGGAAAAGTTAATGTAATGCCAATTCTTGCCAAAAGCAGATATATTTAATTACTATTTTGGCCTAATTAGTAAGAGCAGTGAGGCAGGTGGAGTCACTTCATACCTCAGACGTCTGCACTTTATAATTTAGGAAGTCTAGCAATATTTTCATAAATGCCTCACCATGCCTTCTGAAAAAAAAAAAAAAAACCACCCTAGTATTTTCTGCATTTAAAAAATGTACTGTGGTCCCTGGAAAGCATAACATTAAAATCTTCAATTTTAGTAGTGGTTTTACATCAGATTCAGAATATGACTGTACTAAAGGTCTGCCTCCAGTGGATGGATCAGTCCATGATTTCCACAGGCTTTGCTGGGTCCTGTGAAGAATGTAGAAAAACTGCATTGCAGAGCTGCATCCTGAATTGGTGGAATTCTAAAGAGAGTGCCTAAAACGTCACTGCTTCTTTCACTGGTATTTGAAGTAAGGCCTAAAAGCCAAAGATTCAGTCTTAGTGATTGTATACCCAAAAAAAAAAGGTCGTTTACCAATTAGAGACTAGATTGACATTATTTCTCAAAAAGTCATATAACCACATCTCGAGAACTATTTTATGTGCAATAACTGCTTCTTGGGAATTATTTTAACCACTTTTTCCACTGCAATACAGACTGCCGCACAACTAAAATCCACTGGGATTTTAATTTTAGTGTACATGATTCCATAAATGGCAGGCAAGTGACAGCCTGCGCCAGCAGTGCGTAACAGAACATGAAGGGGTAAAGGGACAAGGAAGCAGCACATCAGGACTCACGCCCCCATCCCTCTGCTATCCCTCCTAAAAAATTTCCATCTTGACCAATTATTAGCAGTGTGATGGGACTAAATAAGCCCAAAAAATAAACTCCTCGAGGGCAGGGCAGAAGCACAGTGTGGTAACACAGCATACTGGCAGCAAAGGTAGCACCTCAGCAGCCAGCCAGCCAGCGGGAGTTACCCACTTGAATAGAAGACGGGGGAAATGGCTTGAGAAACACCATTCCCAAGGGAGCAGAGGAAACGGTCAAAACAGTGGGATAGGATCATTTCAGAACAGTGCTCTAGGGGGAAAAAAAAAACCCAAACCCAAGAAAACCACCCACACTCGCCTCAGAAAAACAGTGCTCCAGAGAAGATGCTGGGGGCACTTTACCAAGGTGAGACACCTCCCACTGCCTCACCCTATTTCGCTGCCCCGGCTTGTCCCAAGGCCTCCCGGGCCCCCGTGCTGGGGTAGGTCCCCCTGGCTCCTCCTGGCCCTGGCAGGCTCCCACTGCACACCTTTCCCTCCTTACTTGCTGGAGGAATGTCAGTTCCACACCTCACAGTCAGATCTCATAACTTCTTTCCTAAAATGTGCTTTAACTTCTTAACTTTATGTAAATCTTTACTTTCTTGGGGTGGGGGACAAAAAAAAACCTCTAGCAGAGGTGACTGCTGTGGAAAAGGGTGGAAACATGGCCCAAGTCTTCAAAAAAAGGACCAACCAAAGAACAGAAAGCAAAGAAAAGAGAACACAAATACTCATATTTATGCCCAGTTATCAATTATCTTGATGCAGCAATGTGGACTTTTTCTCACAAAAACATCCGATCATATTTGTACTTGCAGTGTATCTGTCACTTTGAACATCAACTAAATACTCCATCCATTACCTAAGACTAAAGAAAAACATTCCTTACTTCAGATTTTCCCCAGTCCAAGAGCGATTTGCCAGGCAGTGCCTTTCTTTCCTGCATACCATTTCCATGAGCAGAGCACTCCCCCAGGAACAGGTGGACCAGTACTTTTGTTTCCAGATGAGAAACTTTATACCCGCTTTCTTACGACAGCTGCAATAACTCTGTCCTTTAAACTACTGACTGGCTTAAACAGCTCACTATCAAAGCGTGTGTGCTGGAGGTGCGGCTGAGTTGTCAAAGGAAGATGGTGCAGCTTTTTTTCTGAAACACAGCCGAGCACACTGGATGGAGACAAAGCAGGGGGTTCACCCTGGATCCTCAGCTCCTTAAACTGAGTTTCTGTTCTCCGGTGAGCAGTCCCATGAACATACAAATGAATGGTGGGGGAATGAAGTCCTTTGGAAGATTAAGAGAAAAAGTACAAAAAATTAAGATTTTAAAAAAAAAAAAAAAGGCAGAAAGAGTGACTTATGCAGCATAACACCTAGGACTACGTGTTCAACCACCAGAACACAATGACTCATAAACAGAGACTCTGGTCCCACTTCCAGCTGCTGCTGAGATGTCCTGGCATTCACTGGCAGTCAGGGTAACATGAAGGTCTAAGGCCTTACAAGGAACAAACGTGCCACCTACTCCCCTTGCCGCCCCCGTCAGAGGGCTCACTCCCTGGCAGCCAAATTAATTCCCTCTTTCCTGCTCTCTTTCCTGGCTCAAGAAGAAAGTCCTTCTGCAAACACCTGGCAGAAAGGTACAAAAATACCCCGTTACTGTCAGAAAAGCAGCTCTTGCAGTGTAAGGGACAGGAGAAAAGGGAAGGCTGTTCAAAGCAGAGCATTTCCGGAGGGATGAGGGCTGCCTCGGGAACAGCGACCCTAAGCAACTTGAGAACTAAGGCTGTAGTTTACTTTGACAAATTTTCACTTATATTTACAAGCAGCATCTTGAGGGTCTATAGCTAAACTAAACTGGCTGGAGAAGGAAGAAGTGTAGAAGCTCTTCCTCCTGTCATCCAAGTAACTTTGAAATGAGGCATGTTGATTAGTTGTGCATGGAAAAAAAATAAGACTTGACTGACTTTAATTAAAGAGGTTTGACTGCTTTTTGGTAACTGTTGTGCATTTAGAACTATGCCTGCTTGAAAGACCCACAGCAAATTGGGAAGTTTAATTTGGGGTTTAATTTCTGGTTAAACAAACTGTCTACGTTGTTTCAGAGTCACTCAGCAGATTTAAAACACATTTTTGCATATTCTGCTGCTCGTTTTGTGATTACATATTCATGTGCTAGACCTGGATGTGAGCAGTGAGACTTGTTTGCAGACAGTGACTTTGTTTAGTCAAATTCAGAGAAGTCTGCAAAAGACTTCAAGGAGATGTAATCAAGCCAAGTGAAAGGCTAATGTAATAGCACATACTAATGCAGACAGAAAGGACAAAATGCAATTCCTGTATCCCACAAAGCTCTTTTAATTACAGGAAAGTCCTAGAAACATTGTGGGTGGTTCTGTGAAAGTCGCTGATCAATATGCAGCTGTAATGAAGCAAAGGGTGTGTTGAAACAGTACCGGCAGGAGGTGAATCAGTGTACACTCACAGCACCCTGCACATCTATCCACCTCAGAAAGGACACTGTGTAATTAGGCAGAGCTGAGAGGACGAGGAATACGATTAAAGGCAAAGACTTGTCTCTCATGTGGCCAAACTGGGGAAAAAAATCAAATGGGATTATGTGAACGTCAAGTAGCAGGAGGAGACAGGACACATCTTGGCACAACGATGAAATACACACCGTATTCACAATTACTTTAGAAAAACACACCTAAGCTGCAGAATACAATGCTACTCACATTATAGTTACATGATTTATTGCTCTTCAGAGAGGAGGCGGACATAAAAATGGGTAAGAAGAACATCCACAAGCTGAACCAGTAAGTGCAAAGGGAGGTTTGGGGACACGAAGCTTCACGCATCAGCATTCAGCACTGCGGCTTAAAGGCTTGCAAGAGCCTCTGAGAGCATGAATGACACCATGTTTCATGCTCGTCTTTCCTGCATCGTCTCATAAAACACCTGCCCGACAGCCGCGGGACAGGGGCTATCGGGCTACAGAATCGGACGACGGACACGATCCACCACGGGGCTTGTACACGTCGCGTCACTGCTGCCCCAGCACCGCCGGCCACCCGCTATCCCGTTTGCTAAAGACTCCCCAAACTGTAAAGAGTAACAAATCCCCAAAAGCCTTTTTCTTTTTTCTCTGAAAAACGTCTGTGTTCACATATTCACATACATATTCTCGTCTTCACGTATTACACAGCCACACTATTTCACCTTAGAGCAGCAGCTGCCATTTTTAACCTCCCCCCCACCGCCGCCCCCGACGGAGGGGGATCCTTTTTCCCTCGGTCACCTCGGGAAGCCTCACCCCAGCACCGCCCCTCTTCCCTCCTGCCGTGGAAGGCCCTCCGCCGCTGTTGGGACGCTGTGAGGAGCCATCGGCTCGGAGCCAGGCGGCTCCCCCCGGCACCGCGGCTCCTACGACCCCGCAGCTCCGGGTGGCCGCGGCCCCCTCCCCTCAGCCCGCCCCGGGCCAGGCCCTGCCCAGTGGCTGCGGAGCGCGGTGCCGCCGCCGCCCCGGAGCCCTACCTGAGCTCCAGCTGGTCCAGGTTCTCGAGCAGGCGGCTGGAGCGGTCCGCCATGGAGGTAGAGCGGTAGAAGCGTCCTCGGAGCTGCCCGCCGGACTGCTGCTGCTGCGCCCCCTCGCTGGCCTTGGCGCTGATCTTGGCCTGGGCCATAGCACCCGCCCGCTGCCGGCGGCGGATCCTCGCTGCGGCCGCTCCCTCCCCGCGTCCCGCAGGCGGCGGCGGCGGCCGAATGCCGGCACCTCGCTCATGGCCAAAGAAGGAGCCCGCCCCATCGCCTGCCCCCGCGGCCACCCCGCCTCCGCGCCGCGGCCCCGCGGGCGCCGCCTCACGCAGTGCCTGGTCGGGCCGCCTGGCGTGGCCTGGCGTGGCCTGGCCGGCCGCCCCGAGGGTCGCGGCGCTGACACCGGCCGGCTGCGGAGCGTCTCAGCGGGACAGGCTTCCCTCGCAGCAGAAATATTGGTGGTGGCAGGCCGGATTCATCAGCGAGCCTGGGGTACAGATGGGTCACACGTGGGGATTAAATTCGCAGGGCGACAAGCATTTCCAGTTGTCACCGACAACCCAGCGTCACCCTGCACCCTGTCCCAAGCGGGTTCCTGAGAGCAGTGCCCAGCCACCATGCACCCCGACACAGGGCGGACGTGCAGTGCCTACACTTCTCCCCAAGAGCTTTCTGGGGCAAAGAGAGACCCTGACCTGCCCCTGCTTCTGTCCTCAGGCCCCTTCATGACAGAAGCAGCAACACCTGGACCAGCTAAAAGCAGAAGCTAAGGGAGGACTAATAAGGTTTTCAGTATCTGCATTAACTTCATTCAAGACAGTAGCTGTTAGTATGAGGATTTGCTTTCCAGAACTGTTTTATATGGTTGGTTCATTGGTTTGTTCTTCCATTAAAGAAAACAAGAAACCCCCCACCTGTTATATAAAGCTATTAAAAAAAGTGAACTACAAAGCTGAAACACATGAAAACTCAAGAAACGGGAGGAGGAAAACTCTCCCCCTGTTCCAAGGGAGAGAAAAATTGAATAAAAGTAAACCAGAGACAGCCCTTACTGTTCGCAGAACCTGAACTGCATTCCTAAAAACAAGATACTTGATATTGCCACTGATTGCACATCTTTCTAGTGCCAACGGTAAGAGCCTCCTGCCTACCTCCAGAAAAGCCATTTGTTCCACCAGCCATTATTGTCCAAGATGAGACAAAAATGTTTACTGGAAAGAAAAGTGTTTAATGTTCTCTTTCTATGACATAAAGAAAAAAAAAAAAATGATGGTAGCCAAGGGAGATGATCTCCATCTAGTAATGACGTGTTCCAAGATTGTGTTTCACTTGACTGTACGAAACGGTACCTCCTCTCTTGAAAGCACCCACCGTACCGACTTAGCAAACAGCTTGCACTGAATCTCTTGTACTTCAGGTTCCTGCTGGGAGCGTTGGTTCCAGCAATTCAAGTCACATCAGCTTTACTTGCCACTACTGTGAGTATTTGAAAAGGAATTTTGCTTATCCTCAAAGTCCAGGTTTAGGCAAATACCCCATAGCTCTAACAGTCCAATTTCTGGCACCCAGCTAGGAGGGACTGTGTTGCACAGGGATACTGTTTTGTATGCTTATCCCACTCTGATTCAAAATTGCTGTTTTCTCAGGCTTGTCCATTCAGAATGACATCATGTCCCAAGTGCTCAAGTTAAATTAATTGCCTGAGCTTTTGTTTTGCGTTGTCCGTGAGCTCATGGAAATAACTTCATTTGAACAATTGTTCCATCCATCCCTCTATGGTCTTTGTAAAATACAATAAAAACTGCTTCCAAGCCCAAACAGAAACTGTTTGTAGCCATGACACACTGTTCACAACCTTTTTTTTTTTTTTTGCTGGGATCCTTCTATTCTTCCCATGCCAATTCATTAAGTGTCAATTAGATTGGGTTTAAAAGGCAGAAATCAAAATAGCTGAAGAGCTATGAACATTTCTGTCCTTGCACAGGGGTTTATTTCCACGCAGGTAGAAACTGCAATGAAACACAGGCACAGAACAGTTGTGTCCTAACACATCACATGGGACTTACCCTCTTTAACAGCAAAATGGCATTCTACCCAAGATGTGAGAACAGCACAAACCATGGAACCAAAACACACGTTTAAAAGCAAAAATAATCTTCCAAGACAAGCCTTGGCATTACTGCCTGAGCAGCCCAGAAGATTTTCCAGTTTAGAAACTGGGAAGGATGATGAAAACTGCTTTTCCTGCTCTCTAGAGGGGCAGATTGCCCCCTGACACCTGTATTTCTTGCTGAGGTATATAAAGGGGCAGTTGTCACCACTTTTCCAAAATAATAGATGGCTGGGCTGGCAAGATAGGAGTGTGTCTCTGGAGGAAGGGAAGTGACTCCAGCTGAATTGGGAGATGTCTGGGGACAAAACCCGCAGGAATTAGGTCCTTTGGGTCCACAAAGGAGTGGGAGGAAGAAGGGCCCCCACATCTGAAACAAAGCACAGATTTCATCCTCCTCCTTGCAGTCTGTGGTGAAGAATGGTGATGGCTGGGTCAGGGCTGCTGGTACTGCCAAGTCTATGTCCCCCTCTCATCTTCTCCACAGCTGTGTTCATGTGATGGACGGCACAGCCCTCCTCTGGCTAGGGGCACCAGCAAGGAGAAGAGAGGATGTGTCTCTCATGGTTTCTGCACTCCCACCTCAGCAGTGAAGCTGCTGGCTGTCTCTTGTTTAAACTGAAGAATCATAAAAAATGGCTGCCACTTGCAAAACAGAGCAATGTCCTGAAGAGTCTCATTCACATGCACAAGGACCCGTGAGGTAGCAGAAAGCGTAACCTTCCCAGGTCTTGGACATCTGATGTAGCTGTAGAAGTCCCAGAGCCAGGGGGATGATCTACACCAAAAGCACTACAAATTGTCACATTGCTAAATAGCACCTTAGTTCCAGCTTTGCCTTATTCCAAACCCTCATAGATACCTTGTCACATACTCTAACACTTATACATGAGCTGTCATGGATCAAAGAGAAGGTCCACGCCCAAGAAATGCCACGCCAGATCATTTTCCTCCCTTCACCTACAGGAACTTCATCTGAAGAACCTTCTTTATATGCAGGTGTTATGAAAATGCAACAGCTTCCATACATAGCAGAAAGATGCAACCATGGCTTGGGCCAGCCAACCAAAGCCAGCTTGCATTCTCGCCAGCATGGTAACAACAGCAAAGACCGGCCAATGTGTTTTCAGGGTATGTTTTCAATCAAAACACGTATCTGCTATGGCGGTAGGCTGCCTGCTCACTCTGCACCTGCTGAACCTGTGCTACTGTGTTTACTGCTATTGTTACCAATGCCAATTAAAGCTAGTCGTGGGTTTGCCTGTACATGTCACAGTCATTTTACTGTGTAGGCAAGCCCTGAGGTCCCAAGCCTGTCAGAAGTCTGAACAAAGTCCTCTATCTCAGAAGCAATCTGAAAGCTGGAATGACCATTTCGGGGCATGCAGTAGTTCTTTCTCATGGAGGGGAAAACTGCCTCGTACATGAGCCAGTGAATCCTGTACAGCTGCAGAGGCTCGGCTGGTTGTTGATTGAGCTCTGAGCAAACAAGCAGAAGGACTCCCAGAAATCAGGATACTGCAGTCAGTGAAAGTGAATTTGCACAGATTTACAAAAGGAACTTCACATTAAATTTCCACGCGTGCAGAGCTTTGCCATCTGAGTGCACTTTGAGTGTACTTGGCACTTGCTATAAATTTTCTGACTTGTTTACATCAACTTTTATGGTATCTTGGACCCAGAAAACCCCCTCAGTAACAACTGAGCTCTAAACCACTTGAATGAAGGATTTCTACAGGAAACTTGAGGAGGTCTAGAAGTGGCAAAGAAATATGCAGACTTCAGTAAAGCTACTTAGCTGGAAAGAATTGCCACAAAGTATCTTTGTGCTAATGTCAGCCAATTTTTCCAAATTAATTTTGAAACAATATGCCATCCATCCTCCTCACCTCCTTCCAATTTACAGCAGTCACTGTAAACATTGCTAGGACAGCACAAGCAGATGACAGAATGCTTTCCTTTTAAGAAAGAAAACAGTGTAACTTCATACCTCTATAAACTTCACCATATTTGGTAAAGATTCAGCAAAGGTTTGCATTCTGTGGCACTACCAGAACAGTAGTGGTCATTTTTGTATATCCTGAAGAGCTAAGAAAATGAACCCCCCACCCAAAACCACATACAAAGCAAGTAGTTTACAGTAAGCTAATCTCAAAGTTTTAATTTTTTTTCCTTTTACATTATTAAACTTCAGAAGCAATCAGACAGGCATGAGGTTTTACTGCTCCAGCAACTTTTATAGCAGTTGCACTGACTTATTTGGTATTTTGGATTTGAATATGACCAAGAGGGATTTTGTTTTATATGAAAGAATATAGGTACATAAAGCACCAAAGAAATAAGAGCCTTGCACCAATCTCGACTTGTTAGAATTCCAGTTTTGTAAAAGTTATTGCATGCACCACACAAAGTATGAGCACTAAAATGAACAGCTGGTGGTAACCAGGTGGAGATTGGACTTTTTCCTCATTAAACAAGAAAACCGCCAGGGGATTACTTTAGACTAATGAAGTGTGAACTCAAACATCACCACAAAAGAAAATTCTCTTAAAAAGGGCAGAACAAGTCACTTTTAGTACAACCATAAAAGGAGCTTGCCCAGCATCCTTTAACAGATGAGCTGTGCTTGTAAACACAGACAAATCTCTCAGTATACACAGGAAAAACCTCAACAATTTCAGCCACTTAAACAAGATGCCCCAGCCAGAAACATTAAATTCTGAAAGACAACCATTTACATGACACCTCTTCCAGCTGAACAACCAGATGCGGTACCACAATACATTCGTGAGTAACAAGTCACACGTCTGTACACGCAGTGTCTTAAGAATCCCATTTTCTCTGCTCTTCTGGAAACAGAAGTATCACAAGCCTGTGATGGCAGAAAACTGCAAAGAAAAATTTCAGAGACTTAAGAGGACTTCAGGGAGACGAAAGAAAATAAGGATGAATTTCAAAATGTTGACAATCCTGGAGACTACTTTCAACTTTCCAATGCAAAGACTAGAACCTGTTTAGCTGTTTTATAAAAGCCACAGCAGCAGTGGTTGGGATTTGCTACTTGTTTCGGTAAGCAGATGAGGAGGCCAATACAATGTCTTTAATAACTGGAGCTCCAGGAATAGAGAATGGTCCTCGCCCATCAGGTACAAGCAAACTTTAGACTTACAACAATAAAATGCCATGAGGAATAAGACGCATGATCAAACTCTAACACAGCAGACTCTTGAGAAGGCCATCTACCCTGGCTTTAAATATTTTGAGTCAAGCAAAGAACTTTCGCAAGCTGAAACATCTTTTTACATTGCAACTTTAGGGTCTGCACTGAAAAAAAAAAAAAAAAAGCCAACTGCTCAAAAGCCTCTGTAACTCTGACTACGATGTTTCTGAGGATGAAAATTGCTTTCTGGCTCATTCCACCATTTATTAGAACTCTGTGTGAAAAATTCTAAAAATTATTTAGCTTTAGTCAGCAGCTAAAAGCAACTCAAAAGCTTCCAGAATAGGGCTTCCTCAGCAGCAGCATGAGCTACATACCCAGATTTGAACAGAGTATGATTAATCCAAGATTCGCAGTGGGAAAGCAAGCAGCAGGCACAGGGGAAAAACGTTAACAGGTCCCGATCACTCTAACTCTCTGCTTGGGTGTCAGAGTCAAATGCACTGGAAGTATTCAAACTCTTTTCTGGCATTTGAACAGTTTCTTCAGCTTGTGTGATTGCTAATGTGTGCTGAGATAACTCACGAGATGCTTCATTATTTCTATTTGTTCCAGAGGTGGCAAATACATCAGAATCATGATTGGAAATAAACCAGTGCCAGTCTTCCGGCTTTTCTAACCAAAATGACACACAGCTGTAGCTATTCTGACGCTTTGGAATTAAGAGTGAGAAAAATCTAGCCTTTCCCTTGCCTTACTCCCCCCAAAAATTATTTCTTTGCATAATAAATGTTTAGATTTACAGCAGTTAGAAGCAAATTCAGACTAATGAATAATAATAATAAAAAAATCAAGCTGGCATTTTATTACATTGAGATTTCTTACTGACTGACAGTAATCAAACTGAAGTATAATAGGCTGGTAAAGCTGGGCAGCTTGCATCGGTATTTTTAAACAAAGGAACTGAGAAAGGTGGCATAGATAACAATTTTAAACAGAAACAATTATTCACCTTAATATAAGGACGGTACAAAAATAACACATTTACATTCACTTATCGAAGGCTACCTCTTCATGAGCAGAAGGAAGCAAAGACAAAATAGCAATAATAGAGCTTAAATTCTCTTGCATTTGTTCCAAACAGGAACTAGAAAGTTTATTTAGCTTCTGCTCCCTTACAAAGTTGTTCCGGCCTCAGATCAGGAAGAGGAACTGAACCTGTCAAGCTGTAAGCCATCAGATCCAACACTACCATGCTACTATTGAAAAAACATACACAGTTATAAAAATAAAGCTAACAAACTAACTGTACAGCCTGTAGTCCTGATTCTGACATTTCTAACAAACAGGATGCAGATAAAATTATGGTCTATGAGGTGAGACTGGCCACAGGCAGAAGTTAGGCCATATGTTCAATTTATAAACCTGCGATCTAAGCTTCTCTTTATAACAAGATTAGCTAGACAAATCTGAGACTTTACTATTTTTATCCATTGCAAACACCACCTGAAAAGTAAGTACAGACAATGACATTTTGTGACAGAAAAATTAAATAGAAGAACCAATTAAAAAAAACCCCAAGAACAACTGGAAATGCCAAAATACCTAGGTAAGACCAGCCTACAAAATAGGTAACAACTTATACAGCTAGACTGCAGAGACTTAGTCATTACCTATTGGAAACAGAATATGCAAAGGCTTAAAAATTTATTTTTATCATACACAATATATTGCATCAGATACCCATAAACTCCAGCTGCTCATCAGCATGACAGAGGACATCAGATTATAAATCTAGCAATTCAAGATACAGATATGTTTTTGAAGTGGTATTTCTGAACCTTTGTATATAAATGAACAAGCTTCCATTTTTGTGAGCAGCTCTGACATGATGTTAGTGTACTGAAGTATCTTCATTTACATTTCCTCAAGGCTTCTCTTGATAGCTTCTTCCAATTCTGCATCTTGCTCTGTAAAAATACAAAAACCTGATTATAATCTCAAACTATGGTTGATAAGACATGGACCTGCTGGAGTGGGTCCAGAAGAGGGCCACAAAGATGATCGGGGGCTGGAGCACCTGCTCTGTGAAGACAGGCTGAGAGTTGGGGTTGTTCAGCCTGGAGAAGAGAAGGCTCCAGAGAGACCTTAGTGCTGCCTTCCAGTACTTAAAGAGGGCCTACAGGAAAGATGGGGAGGGACTCTTTATCAGGGAGTGTAGTGATAGGACAAGGGGTAATGGCTTTAAACTGAAAGAGGGTAGATTTAGATTAGATAAAAGGAAGAAATTTTTCACTGTGAGCGTGGTGAGGCACTGGAACAGGTTGCCCAGAGAGGTTGTGGATGCTCCCTCCCTGAAAGTGTTCAAGGCCAGATTAGATGGGGCTTTGAGCAACCCGGTCTAGTGGAAGGTGTCCCTGCCCATGGTAGGGGGGGGTGGAACTAGATGATCTTTAAAGTTCCCTCCTATCCAAACCATTCTATGATTCTATGATAACTACATAAAGCAACAAAATTACTCCTGTGGGCAATTCAGGAAACTGTAAAGAAAGGGAGAGAAACAGAATGAAAGTATTTTCCCTTCTCCTTCTGTCTTATGCTATCTTTTCAACACTTCAAAATATAGGAACCACCTCTGCAACCTTGCACTCTACTAACTATAGGCAGCCCAATGACTAGTTTAGTTTACAAGTGTAACGCAACTACATATTTACTGGTCAAACCTGTATGTGCACCAAGAAAAATAAAAGTATCAAAACAAAAGAGACAGATGCATGGAACAACCAAAGACATTTCAATATTTTCATTCCAGTTCTTGATCAATAGATATTCCTGTATCTGCCTTCTAACTTGGCACCACTGTTGTCACTCTTACTAGGAAGGCAAAACATAAGTAGAGAAAAAGTCCTATCAACACTAACAATAATCTAGATCAGGGCTGTAACATTTTTGATGATGCAGGGGGAAGAAGACTGTAGTGCACTCATCTGAGTTGTTAATAACCTCTCAAACATCTTTCATAACACTCAAAAAAGAAACTCAATTTCTGCATTACATTTTGATTGTTTTGGGCACTAATTGTTTAGTGTTAGTGAATTAAATATAAGTTAGACAATGTTTATAGGTACAAATATTAATATCAGTGGTATAGTGGAAAAAATTCAGGCAGCTTTCAGATACACTGTCATTCTTGAATTCTTCATCTTATGCTTCAGGAGGACACAAGCACACCCTATTAAAAAAGCTGTCTGTTCTTATGACAAAGGAAAGAGAATAATTATATATATGTTAACATAAAGGATTTTAAAGCTTTAATTATTGTTGGACTGTTTTATGCAAGGTCTAGATTTGGAACAGAAATAATCAATGAATCAATGAATATTCTCTCATGTCAGAGGAGCCATATTCATTTACCTGGACTTTACTGTAACGTCCAGTACTACTGATAAGTAGTGATCAGTTAGTTTTAGAAAGGAAAAAATTACATGGTCACAGAAAGACATTTTGAAACAAAAATAAAGCAGAAAGTCACTTGCAGACAACTGCTTGCATTAAAGTATGTGGTCAGTTAGCCACTAAGCATGTGAAGGAATAAGGTCCAAACTGTGACTCTATTGCTAATGGCATGCTGATAGCTCCACACTGATACCTGGAATTGTCCTCTACTCATTGGAGCTGCTTTTTGCTTTCTCCTCTTCCAGCAGTTGCTAGTGCCTTTTCCTTCTTACACTCTGCTGGGGTTGATTTTTGCCTCCTCACTCAGAATCACAGAATTGTTGTGGTTGCAAGAGACCTTTAAGATCATCAGGTCCCACCGTTATCCCAGCAATGCCAGGTCACCAGTAACCCACGTCCCTCAGCACCACATCTACACGTCTTTTAAACACTTCCAGGGATGAGGACTCCACCACCTCCCTGGGCAGCCTGTTCCAATGCTTTACCACCCTTTCTGTCAAGAATTTTTTCCTAATATTCAGCCTAAACCGCCTCTGGACCAACTTAAGCCCATTCCTTCTTGTCCTATTGCTTGTTACTTGGAGAAGAGACCAACCTCCACCTTGCTACAACCTCCTTTCACATAGCAGCAGAGAGCGATAAGGTCTCCCTTGAACCTCCTTGTCTCCAGGCTAAACAACCCCAGTTCCCCCAGCTGCTCCTTATAGGACTTGTTCTCTAGACCCTTCCCAGCTTTGTTCCCCTTCTTTGGACATGCTCCAGCACCTCAATGTCCTTCTTGTAGCAAGGAGCCTCAAACTGAACACAGTATTCATGGTGTGGCCTCACCAGTGATGAGTACAGGGGGACAATCAGAAGTCAGAAAATTTATGGCAAGTGCCAAGTACACACAAAGCAGCAAAGCTCTGCATGTGTGGAAATTTAACGGAAAGTTCCTTTTATAATCTGTGCAAATTCACTTTCACTGACTGCAGCATCCTGATTTCTGGGAGTCCTTCTGCTTGTTTGCTCAGAGCTCAATTGACAACCAGCCGAGCCTCTGCAGTTGTACAGGATTCACTGGCTCATGTACGAGGCAGTTTTCCTCTCCATGAGAAGGAACTGCTGCATGCCCCGAAATGGTCATTCCAGCTTTCAGATTGCTTCTGAGATAGAGAACTTCAGACTTCTCTTACCCCATGACAGAACTGCCACTAACCATGCAGGCAGCCACTGAACACAGCTGGAGCCAGGCTGCTTCATAAGGTCAGATGCCTTCAGAACTTCTGTATGCACCAAATGCCACTGCTGCCTCTGATGGCAACACCCAATGCTAGGGGCACCTGAGCACGGCAAACTTTGAGTACTGTAGATGAGTATGTTGGATATTTAGTAACAATATTTAGTAACAGTTGGTAAATTTATAACTGAATAAATTCTGGGAATATATAGATCCTGTTATCAGTTCCATCACTGACCTTGTACAAATTATGTATTGATTTTCTTTTAGTTCATTTCCATCAGGTGGAAGGGCAGAGTCAAGCCTTTAAACAATAGATTATTTTCAAAGTGCACTGTAGTCTGTCACCAAAAATCAATTACTATATTGTATGAGCACCACCACTAAGGGCAATAGCAAAAGGATGAAAACAATTTCAAGTAAGTTAAGATATAATGTGAGCACACAGCTGTACAGCTGATTCAAACTTGTGCATACAAGCTCTTCTAGGAGACCAGAGCGCTTTGTTGAGAGACAATACCTAATTCTGAACTATTTAGTCAGTAGTTCTACTCTGAGTCAATACAATCATATTAAACTGGTACTAAGTGAGCTCAGTCAAGTCTTTATTTGCCCAATATGCTGTGGTGCACCAATAAAATAGATTTTTCAGTCTGCTGCCATACTTTTCAGAAGAGGTCACTTGCCATAAAACCGACTGTTAAGTTTAGTTTCTGTATCTTCCATAATTAATAGCACTCTTGAACACAGAAAAGTAAAAATTAACAGACCTTCCTGTTTCTTTGTTTCTTCTAAGCTCCTCTTCACTGTTAGTTTAATGTCTTCATCCTCTTCACTATCTGAACCTTAAATGCACAAATGAAACAAAAATGACATATCACTGTGAATAAAAATGTTAACAGTCCCCTCTTGATTTTCTCTTACTGAAACAACATTGTAGGTTGGATATGAATACACATTATGATCTGAAAATTAAGATACCTTATAGTGGTAATTTAAGACAGCAACTCAAAAAGACAGTTATTTTTCTGCTACTTTCTTCCCTTTCTCCCCAAAACCTAGAGGTAGCCAGCTTCAATTTTATATTAAAGTGGTAACAAGAAATAATAGGTGCAAAAGCTACTGCTAGTGTCTGCGGCATTTGGGTTTTTTGTAATAATTATTAAAATAAAAAGATTAATTACTGGCTGCAAAATGTATCAAGGATTTAATTATGGAAAGAAGTGCTACAGTGTGTCTCTGCCTACACATGATCTTAGCTGTATTTTGTTGCCTAAATACTCCATTTGAACAATGGAGTAATATAGCTCAAGTGAGCAGTGCAATTCAGCAGATGTTGTTCAAGTCTCACAGAAGAAAAAAGCTGATACACTTAGTTTAACCTGCTAACACATCATAGCCAAGCCCAGCCAAATCTCCACCACCTTACCCTTTCTAAATAACGCTCTTCATGAGGCTGGATTCCAGCTCCAGAATGACAAATCTCTTTTGAAGTTTTGAGTAGGGATTGATTTACCAAAGGGGTTTGGTTTTTTTTTTTTTCATTTGTTTTAAACAGTCTCAGTAAACTACAGATTAAAAAATAAACAAGCCAATGAGTCACATTATGTATTCATTCTCCTGCTACAGGCTATTGCTATTTTGGGAGATGGTCTCTGTAATGAGGTCTTATAGTATTTGCAATCAACTAGGTCTCCTACGGTCACATCAACAGAAGCACTTCCGTTGAAGTCATCACATTTTATTAGTACACCAGTGCACTATGTTATTACTTTTACTGGCAAAGAACATTCCAATACGGACACCTAGTTTACTCACTGTGTGACTTAGGCCATTTTAAATGATCCAAAGTGACGGGTACACTTTCTAAAATTTGTTTTTCAAACCTCTGACACATACACCTCTCTTGCACAGCTATGTTGCTGACTCCCAGTTCCAGGAATACAAACTCCAACTGATGGTATCAAACAGTGATCAGGAGCCCACAAAGATGCCAGAAATAGCTCGGTACACACTGCAGTTAAAATGGTCTTTCTCCAGTCACTTGGCAGACTGTGAATCCTTTCTGGAGCTGCCTACTATCTCTGGGCAGAAAAGATACTATTTTTTACATCATTTTCCAAAGCAAACAAAGCAGAACAAAGAAAAGTCCATGAAACCCCCTAAAACTATCATTACAATCACTTAGGAAAGGGAGGAAAAAGTACAAAGAAAAGGTGTTGCAGAGGTGGCTTCTCCCTTACTAACCAATCTTTCAGTCTTCCAGCCCGGAAGACATCTCAGACTGCTCTAAAGTTTTGTACCTGTTACAGGAGTAACAGTTGAAGCAATCACTCCCTAACTCAGATTTTGGTGTAAGTATAAAGGAAGAATTGTGTCTTTGTGAACAGTAAGGCATAGTACAAGAAGGTCTCTGTTTTGCTACTGTTTCAAGTAAAAATGCATCAATAGCACTTCTCTGAAGGTTTGTGGGGTTTTTTTAGGCAACTTGACAGAAGATGCTGGCAAATGGGCACAGCAATATTCTTCTGATTGGCACATTATATAGACAGTTAAAAAGCAGAAGACAAGAGCAGTCAGAAATCCAGGAGTTTCTTTTAGATATGATCGAAAGTCGTCAACTTCCCTGGAACTGGTTATGGAGTTGGTTAGCGTTCACTACAGAAGCAGCCATGATGGCAACCCACTGACATGTGGTTAGAGGACAGCACTTTCCTGCTTCCTCCTGGCTTCTCCAACCTAGGCAACAGGCTAACTTGACATTCACTTTTTCAGAATACAGCAGATCAGCAGCTAAGTTGACTTTCCTGCCAATTAGGACAGTTATGAATGCTAAAACAGGATTTTTACTTATATTTATTTATATATTTGTATTATATTTAAAACAGCATTATTATTTTAGTTCATTAAGAAAGTTTAGGGTTCACATTATATATTAATGCATGCCTTGTCTTGCCAAAATGTTTTGCTGGTCACACCACCTTAATTACACCACTGGAGTACACATTCATATTGGAACAGGGGTATGTGCAAACTGGCATGCAAAAACATTTAAACATATTTAAAACAAGCTGCCTGCCCCATGATTTATCACGGCACCTGATATGCAATAACCAAATACTTGATAGTTATAACATCAGAGAACAGGTTTGCTTAAAGCATAGTTGAAAACAACACCGTTCCACTGCCAGAAACCATGAAACTTGAAGACAATTAGTACTGAAGATCTTTTGTTAGTTTGAGGAGAAAACTCAGCTCATAGTCAAATATAGTTATGAAGCACGTTAGGAGTCTCATGAGCTACACTCTGCCTTCACTGGGCTTTACTTGCAAGACTTCTCTCCCCTCTACTTAATGGTATTAATGCACATTCAGCTTCCCATGAAGGCAGTTGCTGGACTCTGAGTTTGTCAGTTAACCTATTAAGAGGCTAGCAAAGAGCCAAATCTTATTTAGGAGCTTTTCACGCAAAGGATTGTCAGTATCTCAAACTGTACTGAGATTCGCCTTATCCAAAAGGAAAAACATAGTTATGCTTGTCCTCAGTATTTCTCCCTGCCACTAGCCTCCCCAAACCTACACAGAGTAAAGACTAAAAACACAAAAGCCGTAAGGATAAGAATTTTAAGATGTTCTGATATGTTAATCATGAATAAGACTGTAACAGTCAGAAGAAAAGCTGTCTGCTGGCAAAAATCCTAGGCAGAAATGCTCCAACAAATAAGGGGGGTGGGGGGTGGGGGAACGACAAGAATTCAGCTTCCATTAGGGGCTAGCCAGCAAGAACTAGTTGACCATTTGTCAGTCAAAGAGAAGGAAAGGCCAACTGAATGAACAGATGCAGTTTTCAAGTTAGAAGACACCAGGCTGCTTTTCCACGTGGGTCAGAATATTGTGCTTGATCAAATGTTGCTCAGAGTGTCTCTGTATGTGACTGAACTCTGCTTTCAAGGAGATACTGGATTTCAATTAAGAATATACTCCATGCAAATATCACAGAACAACTGAGGTTGGAAGGGACCTCTGGAGGTCATCTTGACCAGCCCTGCTCCTGAAGTAAGATCACCTACAGCCAGCTGCCCAAGACTATGTCCACACAGCTTTTGAATATTACCAAAAAGATACCGTACTGTGGAACTCAAAACTTGATTTGGCCTTACCACTGCTGAGTAGAGGGAAGAGACCACCTGCAACCTGCTGGCAACAGTCCTAATGCAGCCCAGGGTACTCTTGGCTTTCTTAGCCAAGAGCACATTGCTGACTCATGGTCAACTTGGTATCCATTAGGATACCCAGGTTCTTTTTTGCAAAGCCATTTCCCAGCTGGTTGACCCCTGCTCAGCATGTATTGGTGCCTGGGGCTGTTCCCAGGTGCAGGACTTTGCACTTCTTGTTGAACTTCATGAGGTTCCTGTGAGCCCATTTCTCCCTGTCAAGGTTCTTCTGGATAGCAACACAACACTCTGGTTTATCAGCTGCCACTCCCAGTTTTGTGTCATCAGCAAACCAGCTGAAGGTACACTCACACCATCTAGGTCATTAATCAAAACACTAAACAGGATCAGACCCAATATTGATCCCTGGGGTATACAGCTGGTTATTGGCCTCCAACTGGACTTCATGCCACTGATGACCATGTTCTGGGTGTGACAATTCAGCCAGTTTGCAATCCACCTCAGTATGCTCATCTTGCCCACACTTCATCAGCATATACTCCTGCTACAGTTGGCATCTTCTCATCATGAAGAGTAAATAACATGGAGAAATAACATTTGGAGAAACCAGGCATGTCCAGGCTCTCTTGTTAAAATGCTTAGCACATTCTGTAGCTCCCCACTCCTCTGGAGTCAGAGAAAAAGCAATTGCCCAGTTTCTCAGCCAAAAGACCTTAAGATACAGCCTTTTTTCTAATATATTTTGTTAGATAAACAACAGCTAGGAAACTCTTGATTGTACCTATTCTCTCAAAGAAATCCTATTGCTCCATACTGTCCTCAGGTATTGCCAAATCCCTGCTGAAATAACAATAACAACAAACCAGGAAAGCAAATTCTGGATGAATATAGAGCTCAGAAAGATTAACCCTATAGGTGGGAGCAAATACAGTGATTTTTTTGATGTTTCATGAGTCTCTCATAGAAACCTATTCTGGAAAGAGGCTAGCAAACTTTCACAGAATGCAAGCGCCACCCACTGTCCTGGCATCAAAGCACCACAGCTTGAATTCGTATTAGCTCCCCACATGGCTCAGGGTAATTCCTCCCCTACACCTGATGCTTTTCTCCTGCAACCTCTCTAGTGACAGCTGTCCCCTTAATAACTTCTATCAGGTTTACCAGTTCCTCTGTCTCAGAGACTCTTTCCTTTCCCCAGCCTTAGCCCTCCTCCCCTGCCGCACAACTTGACGCACCTCCTGACTACTGCGTGCAGTCTCACACCCTACCTCCACTTCTCTCTCCTACAACACTCCTTCTCTTAGTCTTTTCAGTAACTTCCAATCTCATCCGCCTCTTTTCCATCCTAATGTACAGTGACATTAATATCACACTTAACTTACTGTCCTTCCAACCACTGACCCTTTTACAGTCGGTATCTGAAGTTTTAGTGATACCTTACCTTAAGGATACCACTAGTTACTTCATTCAGGATCCTAATAACAACTTCAGCAAAAACTTAAGATCAGTACCCCATCCTTACCTTCATCAGCAATCACATGCAGTATGTGTGATGATGCTGCCTTTAAAATAGGATTCCCTGGCTTCCAGAATCCTTTCCTTCATTCCTTCTTCAATATGTCCCTGAAGGATACTTCCCACCCTTCTCCCCAATACTCATTGCTCTAATCTCTGTTTCTTCATTAGGATAACATCATTGGTAAATGCAAGTACACCTACATGCTACACGCTGGTGAGGGTTCACAAATACGCAAGACCTCTCTTCCTCCATGCAAACTAAAGCTTCACTATGTATCTCTCCCTATAGATGTTCATTCAAGCATGACTGAAAATAAAGCTCTTAATCCCCCACCATCCTCCAACTGCATTTTTTGGCAACTGGGGCCAATATCATGACAGTTGCTCAGACTTCCATTTAACCTTCATCTAAGATACCTCTCTAAAATTCACAACCAGATAAAACTAAGCCTTGAGGATATTTCTGTATGATCCAAGTGGTGAGGTTGTCCCGGTTTATCCACTTGGCTACAATTCTTGTTCAGGCTCATTATCTTCAGTCTTAATACATTGCTTTCTCCCTAGAGCATATATCTACATTCAAAGATACACATACCAAAGCCAATAACAACTTCCTGTTGTAGCTAAACACAAGGTTACCATTCAAGGGTGACTTTCTTATCACTCTCTACTGCAACAGGCTGTGGTCACTGAAATAACAGTGTAAATATAGGAGTAGATTCTTACTAGAGTAACTATCATTCATTCATGGTGCATCACACTGCAGATGCTCTTGCCCTTCACATTCAGTCTCTTTGGACAGTGGGGGCTGGAGCCTGTGGCCTATCTTGAGTCATTCACAGTCTGTTAACTGAAGGTTCAGAAAAAGCAGACACTGAGGTCAGATGTAGTATTCATACTGGACCTCAATGCCCACAAAAACTTGACTGCTGAGAAGGCAAACAATTATTCTCAATGTCTTCTGTAAATTAATTAACACCTCTTAAATTCTTTTACTGGCTCTATGTAAACCAAAAGCTTTTTGGGATAGCGGGAGTTAGGAAGCTTAGCAACATTCATCAAAATGAACTAAAACCCTGCTCTTCCAAATATAACCTCTCATAGAAGCTACATTCAGTAGCTGTATCATTCTATGGTACATTCAGTACTACATTCAGTAGTACTTAAACACTTTGGGCAACTAGCAGACTGAAGATGCAGGCTGACAACTCCACTTGAGCACAGTGGAAACAAATCTTATGGGTCAGTGAAAGAGGTGGCTTTTAGGCAGACAACATAGGACCTCACTACACCACTGATTTTGACAGTCTCATGAGACAGCTTGGCTCTTTAAAAGAATGAAGAAATACTAAAAACCAAAATTTGGTCCTCTTATTATTAAAAGAAGTCTGTTTTACTTAAGAGTTCAGTTAATAAAGGATCTAATTTGAATATGGCTGTGAGAAACACAGTTAAGCTAAAGCCAGCAACTTACACAAAAATCACCTTTGCCAACCAAGAAGTTGTGGCATTCCTGTCAGTGGCAGGATGGGTGTGATGACCCCTAACCTACCATCAGCTTTGCCCTCAACACTGTCCAGCACTCATTAAAAGTATAAGCTGTAGCAGTACTGTCATGACTAGGACTAGGTATCAGGTGTCAAGACAGACAAGGGAATAATGGTGATTTTTCTGCATGCTACTAACTTTTCTTTGCAAAGGAATTACAAAGGGAAAAATTGGAAACTCTTCTACCCTTCTCAAACCACTCAATTAACATGCATGAATCTCCCATCATGTGTTGTGCCTTCAGCATAAAAGAAAAAACCCAACCCTTCCATATTTATGAATTCAGGTTTAGCAGCAGAAGAGAACAAAGAAGAATAAACATCTTGCCTACTCTTTCCATCCCTCAAAGGAAATTCATGCATCCCCTACAGCCAATGGTCTCCTAAGGTAACATACAGTTGATAACCTATGGCAATATATGCAGAAACTTTTATTTGTTTTAAAATGCATGCACGTACCACAGTTCCCACAGCAGTTCTGCTGACATGGTAAAATGGGTCACAACGTGCAAGTTTCAGAGATGGCCACAATCCAAACACAATCCAGCTGCTCACAGGCTAATGATAGCTCTGCGAAGGTGATTCAGGGAAATAGCTTTTTCTTTTGGAAGCTCATCCAATACCAACAACTGTCATATTTTTCAACACGATTCTCTGTGGTAACCATTTCTCACTTATTTCTCCCTCCAGAATTACAGCCATAAGCTTGAGAAAGTCACAAAGCAAGCTATTCTTGTTTATATTTCCTTATGTTCAGCTGCATTTCTCTAACAGGATGACTGGTTATACTAGTCTATGATACACTGCATGACTTTCCATCTCAGCCCTGGATACTGGTCTTGCCACACTAAGACTTGCAAATACTTGCTGATGTTGCTGAATCACAAAGTGAAGCGTGTATTATGCAGCGGCTTTTTTTTTTTTTTTTTTTTAAAATACCCAGCTTGATAGACTCTTGCTAATGAAATCATCCCAAACAGCAAACATAGACATATTGTCAAAACTGCATTTTCTCATGTCCTGTTTTAATGCAGGAACAGGAATCAAAGGCAGTTCCCGCTGACACTAACTGGAGAAAGGGACCAAGGATAGCTTAGAACAATTCTGTTCCTTACAGGTTTGCCAATGAACGCCAACAGCCAAAGGACTCACGCACAATTCCATTGCTTTCCTGCTCAAAGCATTATTTTTTTTCTTCTAATGGCCACATGCACAACAATCAGCCAGGCAGCGAGTTAAGGTTTGGGGCCTCTCAGTAGTGCCCATCACCTTAACAGTAAATTAAATATTAATGTAGTAAAGGACATTGAAAGAAGGGTTAGATGAGGAAACTTCTGAAAGCAAGACTAATATAAAAAAATTACTGGAATATAATTTATACACAGAAAATGGTTAGATCAAATTCCTCACCTCTGAGACAGTATATGCTGGTAAATAAAGCTACACTAGCAAAACTATCCAGGCAGGGAGCTATAGGACCCTTATGTAGCAAAACAGTCATTCCCCTCTCCTCACTGTCTCGTATTCTTAAGTTACACAACAACCTGTACAAGAAAGGAAGCCCCTAAAGCTAAACTGACTTACAACTAAATTGAACTGCTTTCAAGTTACAGCTCTCTTCCAATTCTTCCTCCCCAAAATATGCAAAGCTCCCGAAACAAAACCAGTCTCCATGTTAATATCTAGTTATAGCTATAATTACATAAGAAGAGATCTGTCAATCTAGGAATTTCAATACGCTCTACAAAGAAAACATTTGTACTGGGAATGCAATGATTCAGTGTGTAGCTTTACGGATAACTGTGCAGAAAAGTCATCTTACCCCTTGAGCAAAGTGAACTGTACTATTGAAAGTGGCAGTTCCAAGAAATGTTACTAGTATGGCTACCTCTCACTGGGAATCACATCTCCATAATCTGTCTGAAAAATCTAGACCAGCAAATGCCTGGGGTGGCCAGAAAACTCTATAAGCCCCTTTTCTGTATTAGAAGCACAAAAGTCAATTCCAGCTCACCACAGATTTTTTTTTTTTCCCCAGGAAATCATTTAATAATCTTATCTTCCTCTTCCCCTTTAATTGATTGATATCAATTACCATTCAGTGCTAGCCCTCCACTTTAATCTTCCTGGTAGAAGAGCAGCACCATGGGATAGCTCTCACATTCCTACATCAAGACTTGCAGTGTATTTTTCTGAAAACAGTTTCTGGTTTTTTTTCCTCAAAGTCTTTAGTTTAGAAACAGCTTCCTGTAATATGCACAGAATTTACAAGCCCCTAAAGCCACAAGAAGCCAGGAAAAGCAATACGTGTATACAGAGAAACATCAGGTCTTCTAGGAAAACTTTACTTAAAGATACTTTAAAATTCTGACAAGTATTAAAACTCATCTCAGCTCCAGTATTCCTTTGCATGGAAATGACCTGGCTCAAACCTCTTTGATTATCCTGTTTAAAACCAGTATGATCATTTTAGTCTGCCATTAATTAGAATGTGGCATTCTAAAGAACTTAAAAGCTTTCATGATATTTTTCCTCCAAACAGTCATGTGAGCCATGTGCCAGTGAAGGCACTTATCAAGTGACTGGAAGTAGCCATGAGGACAATCAGAGTTAAAATAGGCAGAGGTATTTTGGGAAATAATGGTGGTTTAGCAGTTTGTTTCAGTCCTAGAACAAATAAAGCATAGCAGATTTCAGTGCAAATTGACATAAGCCCATGAGAGTGCTCTAAACAGCTTCTCTTTAACTACAGCTAGAGTTTTCAGACTGAAACAACAGTTTGTCTCCTGCTATAATAAATAATACAGGGAGGACAGTTTGTTACTTGAATAAGAATGATTAATTAATTCTGGTTTCAAAACTTGCCCCACGCAAATTAATTTTCTGATCTATATATTATTTTAAATACTAATAAAATACAAGAAGCATCAAGCAACAGCTTGCGTTACCAGCAAAAGAGTGAAAATTCTTTTATTGGAAAGAACTATCAGTTTACTGGAAAGATTGTGTTTAATGTTTACTGTCTACCTTTTGTGGTATCTGAAATGCTGTTTAGCAAGGCACACATCATGTCTCCTTCAATGTGGTGAGGATTTAGAATGTGAGCTGACCGCTGGGTCATCTTAAATTGAGTTTCCAGTTCCAGAAAGCTTTTGTCTCCAGAAAGTACAGTGAAAGGAATTTGCTTGGGCAAGTGCTCATCCAGACGACCAGCCTGCACAGAAACAAATGACAACAGTGGAACTGAGATCATGCTTTTATCTTGTGGGGTTTAGATAGCTTTTTCTAAGACAGGTCTTCATACGAAAGCCTTCTACAGCCACCTGCCTCTGCTTTTACAGTCTGATGCACATTATACCACCGTGAAAGGTATTATTTCAACATTCTGACACTGCATTTATTCTGTACATATGACAAGAGATATAGGAAATGGCTACAAGAACAGTACAAGATGGAGCACCATTGCTGAAGCATCTCCACATAGAACAAGTCATCTGTGCAGATCATTTTAAGAATCATAAAAAAAAAATAACATCACATACAAATGCTCTTGTAAAATACGCTTGTATCGTATAATTAGATTCTCAAGTAGTTTTATCTTGATAAAGCACTACATTAAGAACATGAGTCCCCATGGCATCCCAGATTCCTGTCCTTCACCCGCACTGCTCCCAACCCAGCTAAAGTCCTAGGTCTACTGAACAGAGGCATTGCTCTTTGTCAGCCCAGCAGGGTCTCTGAAACTGGCACCCATCCAACTCCATCTTAAAGATGGCTCTAGATCTGGGCTACTTGAACAGAGGCAGGAGTTACATTTCTCTCTGAAACAGAAACTGTAAGAATTGTGGGTTTACATTCTTCATTCCCTCACCATCCCCCTTTCCCTCCACAACAGACTGATGTTCTATTTGGGCTAACTTTTTTATTCCTGTGGAAAGAAAAAAATCTAAACCACTTCTTAACAGGCTGTCTCCTCTCAATTCAGTGACCCATTTATCATTCTTTAGTGGATGTAGAAGTCACATGAAGAGAATCTAAGAATCTCATCTGTAATTAGTACTTAATATCAATAGCAGACATCATCTGTCACTCTTCTCTGGGTACAGAAACATGACAATAAAGTGTGTGCTAACTTACATGAACACAGAGAGCAAAGTCTGCTGCTTCTCTTCTGGTACCGCAACGTGGATGAAGAAAGAAACATCCAATCCTCTTAAGATAATTGTAAATTTTGCACTGCACTGGAGGTTTCCAGTTGCTGTATCCTCCTAAACAGTGAGGAAGAAAAATTAAAATAAATAAATAGAATGCAAGAAGGCAAAAGCAAAGATAACTCCAGCTTTGAAGACAGAATTTATTTTAACCCATGTGAAAGCTAAAATAAGCACATAACCGAAATCCCCAAAGAACCCTTGTTCTCGAGTTAGAAAGCAAAAAAGCAGCTAGGCTGATCCTACACAAAGGCTCTCACTCAATTTTGTACGAATTTTTCTTCTAATCCTGAAAAACTTATCTTCTAGATATCATGTGCGTTTAGACACAAGGATGTATTTTTTTCCAGTTTTAAGCACAGTTATGGTTAGTGTGCAGTAGCAGAGGAGCTCTGGGAGGGTAGTACAAATAACAGAAATGCTTCTCTTGGGTAATCCTGTACTAATGTCATGCCCAAGATTATTTCCAACAGACTCCGTAACTGCCTGACACATCCTATGTTAGAACTCTTTAAAAAGAAGATCCATGAACTGGAGCAACTGTATCCTGACAAGCACTTGGATGCAGTCAAGGATAAGCAAGACGAGGCTAAAACTGGGGAAAGTGCAGGAATTTTCTCAACAGTGTCCTGAAACGTGTAGTTACTGGCTGAGAAAATAGCTGGATAATAGAGACAAGCTGAGTAACAGGCCTACTACAGATTAAAAACAATAACTAGGCTGAAACAGCTTGCAAGGGAAAGGAAAAGAGCAGCAAGTCTCTCAAGAAGAGAGGGAAAACCATCTTGCAGTTACTATGACAACCTAAAAAGACAAATGGAAGGACTATTTGAAGGGAGTGAATAAGAGTTTCAGGGCATTCCCAATTGCTAAGAAATAATGGGTCTGCAATAGGAAGGAAGAAATTTTGCTTTATCTACCAGATGATAGAGCGGCTGGCTGGATGATGACGGATTTTGAATGGAAAGTGAAAGCAGTCATTGATGGCACTTAATGTGAGGACACATGAAACTAATGCTCAAGTAAATAGGCTGCAGAGGACTGTGTATCCCAACTTGCCCACCTCCAGTCTGACAAAGCAGAAGCAATCTTCAGTAGATTTCTCCTGCTTTCAGTTGGGGTTTTTTCTTCCCTTTTTGGCCTAATGGCTATAAGAGGGTATAAAAATTTATCTCAAAGCTAAAAGATTTATAAATGATTTAGGTGTATCTGTCCATGAGAAAAAATGGTATTTGCAAGTCATTCTTATCTGCTGTTTGGGAAAGACTTGTAATCACCAACCCTGGCTTTTGGCTGCATAAATGTACAGCGTAAACAGTTGATGAGGACCGCTGAAAACAATGACAGAACTGAATTTACTCTGACGGAGCTGGACCACAAATGGGTGAAGGACAACTGAATATCTGAGAACAGAAACAATAGAGCCTGGGCAATACAATGGAGGAACGCAAAGCAAAGCTAAGGCTGTATTAGCAACAGGAATTACAGAAATAATGCAAAAGTACATATACTTTTTTTTTTTAAATCAGAATTGTTGTTCAGGAAATGCAGAAAAAAAATCAGAGGAGACATGGATGTTTCTGTATTTTTCAGAGGCTAAACAAAACTAGCACACACCCAATAACTCTGTAAAACCATTAGTATGAGAGGGTGCCTGCAACAATAAATGCAGATGTGCCTGGAAGCTTTAGTGTTCCCTGGCTCTGTAACAATATAGTTGACATTAATTAAACTGCTAAAGTGTTCTCTGATATGAATATGGCTGATTTTAATCCCTCTTAACTCTTTGGCGACGGTTTTTCAGTTCAAGTGCTCCAAGGGCCATTCCCACAAGGCAGAATGTATCAGCAACCCCATTTGGGAAGCAGGACATGGAGTGGCACTGACATGGGCTGGGCTGTGCCAGCAGGCACCAGTGTTTGCAATATCCCTGGGCAGTGTCTTAACTAGCACAGAAGTACCTGTGGGTAAGACTGTCTTGTTAATAGAGGTTCCTTAGTAACACTAAGACTCTACTATGGATTATTTCTCTCTCTTAGATAGGTCAGAGAAGAGACATTTCTGACAAGAATACAGTTCAGACATTCCTAGGTTCTATCTATTTTTTCTTACTGAATCAAAACAGATAATTTTAACCTTGGAAAACAGCACAGAAGACCCTGTCATAACAAACAAATTTGGGTCAATAAATAACAAACAAGTTTTGAGTATATTAAATAGAATGACAAAGCATGACTGAAAGCAAGTGTCGGAATTCAAGTGTGGAAAGTTTGACATAACTGTGAAAAATAATTCTTCACTAAATTTTTTATAAAACCCAGACCAAGCAGCTTTGGACTTTAGATGTCAAACAGGCCTGATAAGTCTTCAAGTCAGATTCCTAATAGTTTCTTATTTTTATATGTAGAAAAAGAAAAAAAAATTTTCCAAGGCCAAGTGGATTGAATAACTGTAGAAATAAACAGCAAACTCTCAGAGTGCAGAGGTGAAGTGAAATTTGACCAGAGGTCAAGCTGGTCAAAGCCTCACAAGAGATAGTAAGAACAAACAACAGCTTGTTCAGCCATATAGAAGCAAGAATATAAGTAAATGGGGCTGCCAGGCAGTAAGGATGAAATAGAAATCCAGGATGATTAGGTATAGTCTAAAGGCTCAGGCCCAGTATTTTCTGTAGCTTTGGGTGCATGTTCAAGAATATTGTTCCTGTACAGAGAGGCCACAGAGTAGGTAATGACAATACATTACCCGAGCTGAACACAAAACTCAGGAGCATAACCTCCTTTAACAGAGAACACCAGAGGATTTGCCCCCAGAACAGCCAGACATCAGACTACAGGTCCAGGAGCAGTTAGAAGAACTTAGACTTCACCTTAAAAGACATACTTGCTCTGCCTTCATCAGCTAACTGGAATACATGTTTCAAAGAGGAAAAGAAAAAGAAAATTCAGGCATCAACAGGCCTTTCTGTCCAACCTCAGCAGCATGAAAACTCTCAACTTTCTTGATTATCTTTTAAAGGAAGAACATCAAGACAAGAAGTGCAGTGCTATGGTGTTTACTAAGTGTAAAACAAGCCTGACAATTCTTACAAGTGTGTTATAATATGATCCCTTATCTAGACTTTACTGAAGTATTCAGTGTACCACAGGCAAAATGATGATAAAGGCAGATACACAGAAAAATCAGCAGAAAAAGCATGAGGAGTTGGTTCAAGAATAGTCAGGTAAGGAAAACTATCAAGTTAAAGGGATGCTACTGGCAGACTTCCCCAAAAGTTTTCGTACAAACCCATAACAACGTGAGTTCCATCAGTCACCCTGTATGAATACAGGTGTCTTCCAGATGTGAGATACCCCTATGGATGTACAGGATGACCAGGGACATCGTTAAGGAGCAAGCCAGAGACAGAACAGAATTCAAGTACAAAGATGTAAAATCATGCCTTTTGGAACTAAAAAGAAAAATAACATTATGACAAGGACTTGAGAGTTAGAAAGGAAATAATCTCTGAGTATTATGGCTGTCCTGTCCCGATAATTACGAAAGCCTAGTATGATAGAGCCTACATAAGTTCAGCAGGGAAGCCAGAAAGAATCCTAAACCGTTTAGCAATTTTGCAAGGAATAAGAACAGCAGCAGAGGTTAAGACTGAGATTAAAAAGTTCAAGAACATTTCTATTACATAGTGCCTGTGACACTGTGACTTAAGAAGCTCTAGTGGCTGCATCTTCCTGTTCTTCGTTCTCTCAGATGCAAAGAATCTCTGCTCAAGTATTTGTGTAGACTTGTTATTCTTATCTTTCTATTTCTTTCAACCACTTTTTACCTTGAAAGCCCCAGATAAATGTCCCTTGGTTCAGGTTAGCTGGCAGCTGCGTGAATAAGCTTCCCCAGTTGTCCAGATCCACCAACACAATGTGAGTCATGGTACTCAGGTAGTCAAAATCAGGAAGTTCACCATCTTCAATGGGATAAAAAGAATGGATTTAAAGTTCACCTGGCTTTCTGGTCAACCAGTATACATCAATTTAAGATATGCTTTTGAAAAGTCATGTATTCAACTGCTCTATACACTAAAAGTTACAAATTATGATCCTCTTCGGTGATTGCATTGTTTTTAAAAAGGTAGCATTTAGTAATGCACGAATCAGATGAAAGAAAGCAGAATCTAACTATATGATGGTGTAGAGCTGGATAGTTTTGTGGTAGGCACAGAAAGCTGTTGTCCTGCAGTAAGACATTTTAACAGTCCATTTAATATTCAGCTGTGCACTCCCTACTATGGCAAGTCTCTGCAAATTTTAATTGCTTAGATGCATAAAAGCATGTAACATGTTTAGAGACATACTTTTTGCTATATATCTAAGATAAATGTCAGCCTTTTAATCAAAAGCATTATGACACCATGAGTAATTAAAAACACTTCCAGTTTTTGAAAACAAGGTATACCTTCTTCAGCATTCTTGATGTCATTCTTAGAAGCATAGAATCATTTGGGTTGGAAGAAGTGGCATGAACTTTAATAAAAATAGTTTCATGCTCAAGGCAAAAACCCCTCATACATACTGAGAATATAAATTCTCAGCTGAAATTAGTTTTTGGCAAGCTCAGAAAACCAAGAAGATGGTGTTATAATAGGACTGCCTACACAGAAAGCACTACCACGCTTATAAATATTTATACATACAGAGAAGGCAATTTTCTCTTGAATGTGTGTGCATTACAGACCACTTTCACATTTCTAGGAGTTAGATCTCTGTTGGGGTTCTTGACTGCCCTCTTCCTTTTAACGCCAAGTTACGTTCCAAACTAATTTGAAAATTATTTTTTTCAGTCCCTGGGTTCTCACATCTGCCTACTTCTTGTTTTTTCAAGACTTCATGCATATGGCATATAGCAATAAACTGTTGACCCCAAGTGCTGAAAACTCAAATACCAAGAATTCAAAATGCAGCTTTGAGAAAAACAATAAGTTCTGAGCTGATTTATAGACTGGATGTAGGCAAATGGTATGCTGCATACTTGCACTGACATTGAAACAGAGCGTGTTAAAGACAAACAATATTTTTCTAATGTTAAAAAAAATTCTACAAACCTTCACCAGGTTCTTCAGAGTGTGCCAAGTTCTCTTTTTTTTCTTTCTTTCCCTGTATTGGTCCCTGTAGAGAAGAGGACTGTGGCCTTTGAGTCTTGGATGAAGACACTTGAAATTTTTGCTTGTGAGGTTTTCTGTCCACACAAGCCCCACTTGCTGTGAACTTGAATACAGTATTTTCCGATTCTGATGCAAAACTTGATAGATCAGGTTTCTGCAAGAAGCAGTGTTTCATGTGATAGTGCTGATGTGCGCTCTGAAGATCGTCAAAGTTTTTGTTGCATGCAGCACATCTAACAACATACATCTCTTCCTTATGTTTCAGTGACCCATGACTGTTGAGATGACTGTTCAAATCAGCAAAATTCTGTGCAGTTGCAGAACAGAAGCAGCATCGAAACCATAAGTTTCCTTTTTCCAGCATGGCCTTCTGACAATTTACATGATCGTTCCTCCTGTTTATTCTGGAGACATAAGTTGTCCGGCAACCACAGGTTAAATGGTCTCCTTTTTCTACTGGGAGGAAGTCCTCCTCTTTTTTTATTGATACTTCCATCTGCTCAGGCACAAATGCATAGTCCATGCTATGACTCTCCTTATAATGGATTAGAAATTCTTCTTCTGTGTCAAAGAAGAGATTACCACAAAGGCCACAGAAGTATTTAGTCTGTATCTCTTGGTTATGATGCTCTTGGAAGTGTCGCTGTAGTGTTCCTACTTTCCGGAAGTGATTTCTGCATAAGCCACAGCTGTATCTGTGAAATGCATGGCTTTCTAAGGACATGCAGTGTTGTTGAACACTCTCTTCAGATTCGAACATCTCCTCACAAATGTGGCATTGCCATTTTCCCAGAATAGGACTTTTTTCAGTGGAGAGTTCCACAGGACTAGAAATGCAATCTTTCCTTTCACCTGCAGAAATGCATGCTGCATCAGAAGCAGATGGCATAGGTTCATCTTCAGGAGCTTCCTGCTCATAATAATAACTATGTCCACCATGAAATTCAGTCACATGTGCCATAATATCCTCTTCTCTGAGATCTACAGAGCATGCTCTGCACCAGAGAAGAAAATTAGTCAAGTGTGCTCCCCCATGGAATCGACTCATATGCAGACGGATAATGCTTGAATTTTCAGCAAGCTTTCCACACACAGCACACTTGTGACAGATCCTGTTTGCTGATAAAATGTGCTTTTCTACTGACTCTTCTGTAAAAAACTTTTGAAGGCATTCACAAAACCAGGCTTTTACTTTGCAAGCACTACCTTGACTTTGGTTTGCTACATGATCTTCACTTTTATCTTCTAAATTGCTCTTCTGTTTTGAAGGAGTAGACCCCCTTTCACTGGTAAACTCATTTGAAGTCAGATGTCTTTTAAGCAGTAGTCTTGACCGATCCTCAATATGGCACAAATGAGATTGATTTTTATTTTTTCCATTGATATGGCAGAACATCAAGATGGACTCCTCCATTGTAGTAAGAACTTTAATTTTATGTTGAGTGGTCTGCTTATGCTGGGTGATCTGATTCTTATCAGCAAACAGTTCATCACAGTTCTCACAGTGACCTTTTGTTTTAAATATCTCTGCAACTTGGGAGATGCTCTTTTTTGACAGTGCCATGGGCCCAGAATTACGGCAACGTGTTCTAGAATGGATTAAAAAATAAAGAGGTTATGTCATAACCTGAAACATTTTTAAACTTTCAGATGTAATTTGAAATATTATGTAGTAGCTACAGCAATTACTGTGTGGAAGTAGTGCCCTCTGCATACCTGAACTCACCTACTAGCTAGCTTGCCAACAAGAACATGCAATGCCTGTCTACTCTTCGCACTTTAAAGAGAATCAGGTGCTTGCTTCCAAAGCCAGCACTTAGATCAATGCTTATATTGTTGGCTCAGTACATTTTAGAAGTCAAGTGCTGCCAACTTAGAAATAGTGGATCAGAGACCAAGTTCTGGTTTTGTTACAGAAAGTAATGAAAAGGTTACAGACATCAATCAGCATTCTGCAATGGATTGTGTGAGGTAAGGTGGAGTAAAAAACATGGAAAAGGGGCATTTTTTTCACTCAGATAGTGGGGGCAAGACAGTTTATTCAGGAAGCCAACTTTCAGATGGTCCTAGATGTCCTGAAATCCACTAGCACCACTAAGATCATGCCTGCCTATCTGTTATCATCTATGGGTGTTCACATTACAGAGACAGCTCTCACAAACCTGAAGTGAGCCGTTAATTCCATATGTGAGCGTAGTATCTGGTAGCAGGATATACACTTCACTTGGAAGGGGACCTCCTTGCACAGAGATATCAGAAGGTTCTTTGCATAGGATGGGAAAGGTAGAGGAAGGTCAGCCTTCATTTCATCTATAATATGGAATGGCAGAAAGTGTAACCACATGTTAAAGAGTTCTTTCATAGTATTTCAGCTCTCAGATGAGTTACAATTGTACTCATTTGTCACAGGTTCAGAAGGCAAGTTACCATGTGTCAGCTGAGTCACAGTAACTGTGCAATAAAAGCTTTAAGTAAAACTGCACTAATTTTTTAAACTTCCATTAACAATCTCGCATCTGTCTCCATCTTGCTTTTTCATACTTCATGACTGACTCTACTTCCCTTTTCCTCCTTCGATGAGGTCAGGTCAGATTAGGTCAGTTTGTCTTAGGAAAGTTCTTCTTGACTTTCCTCCCCTCCTCTATCACCACCTGTCTACTCTTACTACATACAATTTTGTTTAAAGCCATAGTGTGTTTAATAAAGAAAAAAGTACACCATTTAACAAGTTCTCACATACTCTGACCACGTCTCCCTCTTTCCCATTCTCGATGTTAACTCTCATTAAATTTTTAGGTGCAGGACTTTCTGTTGTTCTGAGTACATAATCCATGTCTAACTCTAGGTACAAGCAGAATAAAAAAAAAAGTCTATTGAAAAGAGAATGGGAAACGTCTTTTGAACTATGTATTGCTGTTAATGTTCTGCATATTGGGAGGCAAATTGTCTTTGAATTTTCTTTTTAGTAAGATGTGATGAGCAGCAGGCAGTAATTTGAGGTTACACATTCCAGCTGACTTCACTGCCAGATCTTACAGACCACACTGATAATATTAACCATGAAGACCTACCAATGCAAAGGAAAAAATAGAGCACTTTTTTTTTTGTTGCAAGCTAAGTACTATCTGTTTCTAAAAAAGAAAACACTGTTTTGTGCTTCAAATCTTTCCAAAGCAATAACCCACCAGTAACCTTTTTTAAAATCTGTGGCCTGATTTTAAAGGGATCTACAGTCAGCATATTCAGAATTAATAACCTGAGAATAAAAGATTCACAAAACGTTAAGAGAACTTAGAACCATGCAGCTGATAGTCCCTTCCATAAAGACGGCAGTATTGACTCGACCCGCAGGAAGATTCATTCAAAGCCTGTCTTTACTGTACTCTTCTGCAGCCTCTCTGGGGGAGCGTAGAAGTACAAGATACAGTTACGAAGATGAGAAATAACTATACCAATCATTTTGGCCATATAGGCTTATACTGAAAGCTACACTTCCTAAAATAAGGCAGCTTCTTGAATAAGAAGTCAAATCCATCTGTTCTTATCTGTCTCAGCTATGTACTTAACATTAAAGTAAATGCTGTTAGCCTATTGCCTACATTAAAGCTAAAAAGTCAGTATAGCCATGATGGCCATTAACCCTGTTTTCAAGACCATCATCAGACAGGTATCTTCTGTGGAATCTATTAACTACGGTTCAGGATGTTACCAGCTCACAACATGGTCACTATTTTTAGCCATCAGTAGCAATGTGGTCAGTGCAAGGCATCAGACCAGCAGCAATGTTCCAGCTAAGGAGGCTAAATTTTCATTTGTATGGAGAAGAAATTTCCACAGGTCTTTTCCATCAGGAATGCTATGGACACCAACAAGAAAAATAGCCTCCAGCAGACTTTAGACAGTACGATAAGGGGAAAGAACATCATAGCGAGCCCAACTGGAATTGGGAAAGACATTTATGTGTTTTTGTCTGAATTCCTAAGTGTAAAATTATTTAGGGCAGTGGTTGCAGAGAATCATTGGAGGATGAGAAGCTTATATAAGGGATCTGACAGCATGGAGATAAAGGAAAGTCTGCGTCTCATTACAGCAACTGTGATGGAAGAATAATTTCTAGACAAAAACCATGAGTTTCAAAGCACCGCATTTTACAGAACTGTATCACATTTAAGACCTTAAAAGAAAAATAAGAATTCATTAAAAACAAACTTTAAAACCGTAAGCTTTTTAACACAGCAGAAAAATGTAAGTCACTTCATATCGTGAGGATCAATTATCAGAAAGAATGAAAAGCAGTACACTTAGTAGCAACATACCGCTCAATTTAGAAACCTGGTGGAAGTGGTTATTTTCTGACATATGTTGCAAACATTCGTCTCTTTTGGTGAAAAGAAGGAAGCAGTTTGGGCATGCAAAACACTGAATATGCTGTGGAGGGAGATCTTTTTTATGCCCATCATTTTCATTTACCTGGAAGAGAAAAATATCTAGTTAGGAAAAATGTTAAGTCACAAGAACAGATCCAGTTCTCCTCAGGTCCTTCCATTCCTCTCTTCCTTCTGTGGTAATATTTTCTCTTTTAGGTTTTCAGCTACCAGATCTATGGTTAACTACAGCCCACCCCTATGCACTGCAGCTCATTAGACACAAAGAACTGGCCAAACTGCCCCTGTCAAAAGCAGCTACTCATCCTTACTACACTGGAAACTTTTCCACTCCCTTCTTGCACCACCGGGAGCAACCACCTTCCCCAGGACGTATGGGGTCCATTAAGAATTCATAAGAATTATCTAGTCCCTTTACCCAGAAACCTCCTTCTCAGAAAAACGTGACAGGTCCTTGAATTTTATTGAGGTCAACTCCTTCCACCCGCTTTGCCTTGTACATAAACTTCAGATCTCTGCCTTCAGGGCAAAAATCCTTTAATTTTGCTTCTGACATTTTTGCTTACTCCTTTCTTATGTCACTCTAGCGATCTTCACGATATGCTCATGCTTTCTCCCACAGATTTGTTTAGTATTATCTCCCCATCCTTCCACACCAAAATAATCCCATCTTCTTGCCTACTGGAAGAGCCACTCCCTTTTGCCAAACTTGTCCATAACTCCTGCTAACGCCCCTGGACACACCACAGCCACACAACTTGAAAGCAATGAAAAAAGAGCAGGGACAAACTATGATGCAATTTTTCAAGCTTCTCAGGTATGACAACGCATAGTCACTACTGCTAGCTAAAAGCAGTATGATTTTCAGAATTTCTAAAGCTTCCCCTGAATTTAACACAGCTTCTGGAGACTAGGTGGGTACACAAAAATATTTGTTGTTAAAACACTAAACTTCGAAAAAGCTATCCATTACCTACTTCAACACCAGACTGCTTAAATAAAACCACATGCCTAGAGGATAACACCTGAGCATGTCACTGAACTCAGGTTTTACAGTGCTAAGTTACAAACAGAAGTGAAAGAGAGCATTACCAAAAAAGAATTGAAAAGAGTGGAAGTGGGGAAGAACAACAACAACAAAAAATCAAATACTATTAGTTTATATTCAAATAAAACCTCAAATGCTAGATTATCCTTCTCCCTGCTATGTAAGTTAACTAGTGAGTAGCAGCAAATACATCAGAGAGACTGGAAACGGAAGAAACAGTTGTATCTGAATTGCACATGTTTCTTTCCCCTCACTATATTGCCTCTTGCCCCACCCACCCCATCTCCTTTCTGCTGCTTCTCTTTACTGTCACTTACTACACCCTAACTTCTTGCCCTTATCTTCATAGTTTTGGAGATGGAAAAAAAGGGACTACCTTTCAACAGCACCAATAGAGGGACAAGAGGTTCAAGACAGAACTATAGTCCTCTCCAAAATACGGTGGAAAATACAACCTAATGGTCAGATCTAATGGGAGTACTGTCTGGATACATCAGGTGTTTGAAACATAGTTGAGTATGAAAAAACTATCCTGAAGACTAAATGAGGGGAGAGAAAGAGAGTTAAAAGGAAAAAAAAAAAAAAAAAATCAGTGCATAATTATGACTTGAAAACATTCTACTACATTCAGTCAGGCGAGTTACTTATGATCTTGCCTTAGATAAAAGATGTTCACTGTACTGCTGAGAAGTTGAAAATCTTTTGCAGCATATCACACAGGCAACAACATTATTTGGGGGTCCATGTAATGTGACTGTTGGGTCACAAGGAGAATGATCAAACCTGGAGAGAAAGAAATGATTAACAAAGCAGTCTCCTCTAAATAGTCAAAATGGTCTTTTTAATATGAAAAATTCTTTTATGTGGACAACAAGCTATCAAATCAACCTAACCTGTAGAATCCCTCACTTCCTCTATCATTAACTGTATCAGTTGAAGTATCCTGCACAGAGGTGGTTGCCTCTGCAGCTTACCTGTTATAATGACTGCTTTGCAAACAATCATACTGCTTTTAAGAGCAAGAGAACTAAAAAGCCTTGATTTCCTACAGAGGGATTTTTTAACATTTAATTTTACCTCCCTCCACTAGTTCTGGCTGGGATGGGTTAACTTTCTTCATAGAAGCTTGTGCAGTGCTGTGGTTTGGATTTATGAACAACAGTGTTGACCGCACAGGGATGTTTTAGCTATTGCTGAGTAGTGCTTGCACAGTATCAAGAGCTTCTCTGTTTTTCAGACTGCCCTGCCAGCAAGTAGGCTGGGAGTAGGCAAGAGGCTGGGAAGAGACACAGCCAGGCCGGCTGACCAAAGGGATATTCCATACCATATGACATCATGATCAGCAATAAAAGCTGAGTGAAGGAGGAAGGAGGGATGTTCAGAGTGATGGCGTTTATCTTCCCAAGTAACTGTTACATGTGATAAAGCCCCGCCTGCCGATGGGAATTCTTTAAGTTGTTTTGCTTGCATGCACAGTTTTTGCTTCACTTATTAAAGCATTTTTATCTCAGCCCGGAGTTTTCTCAATTTTACCCTTCCAATTCCCTTCCCCATCCCACTGGGGTGAGTGGCTGTGTGGGGCCGAGCTGCCTGCTAGGGTTAATCCACAATTCTCCCCTCAGCTTCTGTCCTTGCTATCTTCCCCATGACACATTCACCAGTTAAAAGGCAGTATAGGCTGGAATTGACCCCAGACACAGTGAGTGCTGACTAGCAATGATCAGCTAGGAACAGATGTCTGGCCTATAGCTCTTGCTCCTCTTTCCCTTCATTAGGGGCATTTTTTTTTTATCTTACCATCAAGTGGTACATGTTAGCCTTTTGCTCTTTTTCAGGTTTGGATGAAGAAATAACAGAAATGGAGAACAGAAATCTTGTTTCTCAAAAAAAATCAGGTATTAAAAAATGCTCAGTAAGAGGGAGAAATCAATTTTGAATGAAAAAAACAAACAAAAACACCCCCCAAAAACAAACAACCAGGAAGTTCATCGCACCATCTCTATAAATTCTGTAACATATTAATCTGCTCTCCAAACGGAATTTTGTCACTATAGGCAGTTTAAAGTAGACTTGACACTGCTGTTCTAAGGTGGAGCATATTCTTTCATTATTATTTCTTGCACTATGTCCTTACCTTTGAAGGTGACCAAGGAGAAGATGTCTGTTATCAAACTCTCTGTTGCAACGCATCACAGGACAAGATATGGGACTGCTGTTGACTTGTGCCTGGCTTGCCCTCTTATAAATACCCCTTTTTCCACTGTTAACGGTGCCTGGTTTGAGACCTGTGTTACAAAACAAAGCACTTAATCAGAATCTGAATTATAGGAGTTTAAGAAAACAAAATAACACACAAGCCCTAAAACATTTAAAAATCAAGTTATATTGATTCTTAAAAGCAAGCTAACAACACACTGTAACTCAGACCTAATACAGGAAGTCTGCTCTTTCAGTTGAACAATTTGTCTCTTCAATACCCCGTGGGATTACTTTGCAAACACTGACACCCCTCCTCCAGCTCCCCCAGGCAATAATTTAAACTGAACTTCCTGAAGTTATACTTACTTGTGTAGAGATTTTCCTGAGCAACAGTTCAACAGTAATATTCTTCCTTCTAGCAGCTTTGCTTATAAAAGTAGTTAATACTGCCTTAGTGGTTTTTAGACTTTCAATATTAAATTTTCTAAGCAGCAAAACATTAGAAGGACAACTTTTATGGAACTGAGTGTATAAGAACTTTCAAATGCCACATTCTAGCAAAGTTAAGATTGTAAGATTCGGTTATGCATAAGAGGCACCTGCAAGCTGGAAGTCAGTATTGCTCAACATAGTTATCAGATGTTCCATTCTGCAAGGCAGGACTTCAAAAATGTATCGCTGATCCTTAGCTTCCTATTCTTACCCGGCATTTTTAACCACTGGTCCACACATAATCTTGCAGCTTCTGTGTCACTGCGTTGCCGAATAAATTCTAGTTCTTGCAATCCATGAGCATACTGGGAGTCAACTTTCTCCTGAAGGGGAAAACATATCAGGTAAGGTGCTGATCAAATTTAAAAAGAAAATTAATTCAAGATTAAGTATGTATACCATAACTGATATGTGGGTCTATAAAACCTGAGGGAAAAACCCCAGAAAAACCTAAGAGGGGAGAAAAAAAAAAAAAAGAAATCTTACTTCTTGACTGACTTCTGTATAACACAATAAAGATGGATTGTAACAGCAATAAGAAAAAATAAATATATAAAAATAGTACTGGGTTTTGTGCCCTAAATAAAAGCTACATCTTATGTCAATTAATTTCCTTTTGCTGCATCTACTTAAGTTTCTGAAGCATGAACATAACCAAGATTTTTGAGATTATAAAAAGAAACAAATAATAACTGAATTTAGAAAAAAACCAAAAAGGCAACACAATATAGCTACTGAAACCAAAGAGTCAATTTGTTCCACTGCTGAGGGGAAAAAAAAAAAAATGGCAGTTTCACTTGAATAGTAATTTTAATTCTACAGATTGCATTACCTGATGAGGAGTAAGGAGCCACCCAGCAGGAAAATATTCACCATTAACAAAAGGATTTTTTAGCCTTCATTCTTGGACTACTTTAAAGGCTACACTGCTATCTCTGACTGTACTTTACAGTTGAAAAACTGGATGTGGATACATTAACAGATTACCCGATTGTAATTGGAGGAGACAAGAGGTATGTAGGCCTCTGGACTTCAAGGCTAACCTGGGCTATATGTAACAGCCTTCTACTCATAGTACAGTTGCATAGTCTATTGTAGGCTATCACAGAATCATAGAATTCTTTGGGTCTGAAGGACCTTCAAAGGTCATCTAGTCCAATTCCCCCTGCAGTGAGCAGGGACATCTTCAACTAGATCAGGCTGCTCAGAGACCCATCCAGCTTGGCCTTGAAAGTTTCCAGAGATGGGGCATCTACCACCACTCTGGGAAACATGTGCCACTGTTTCACCACCTCCAGGGTAAAAAAATGTCTTCCTTATTTCTAGTCTAAATCTCCCCTCTTTTAGTTTAAAACCATTACCCCTGTTCTGTCGCAAGAGGCCCTGCTAAAAAGGCTGTCCCCATCTTTATTATAGGTCCCCTTGAAGGACCAAGTCTCCCACGATAAAGTCTCCCTCTCTTCTGCAAGCTGAACAACCCCACTCTCTCAGCCTTTCTTCATAGCAGAGGTGCTCCATCCCTCTGATCATTTTTGTGGGCCTCCTCTGGACCCTCTCCAACAGGTTCATGTCTTTTCTGTGCTGAGGTCTCCAGAGCTGGATGCAGTACTCCAGGTGAGGTCTCATCAGAGCAGAGTGGCAGAATCACCTCCCTTGACCTGCTGGATGAGCTTCTTTTGATGCAGCCCAGGATATGGTTGGCTTTCTGGTCTGTGAGCGCACATTGTCAGCTCATGTCCAGCCTTTCATCCACCAGTAACCCAAAGTCCTTCTCTGCAGGGCTGTTCTCAATCACATTATCCCCCAGACTGGAGTAATATCAAGGATTGACACAATTCAGGTGCAGGACCTTGCACTTGGCCCTCCTGAGTCTCATGAGGTTCATATAGGCCCACTACTCCAGCTTGTCCAGGTCCCCCTGGATTGCATCCCATCCCTCTGGCTTGTCAACAGCCCCGCACAGCTTGGGTCATCGGCAAACTTGCTGAGGCGCACTTGATCCTGCTGCCTATGTCATTGATAAAGGTAGTAAACAGCACTGGTCCCTGTATGGACCCCTGAGGGACACCACTGGCCACCGATCTCCATCTAGACATCAAGCCATTGACCACTACCCTCTGGATGCAACCATCCAACCAAGCCATTATCCACTGAACAGTCCTGAGGGCCATTTCCCAGGTGGTCCTATTGACTAATTCCTTGAAAAGCTGGAAGTTTGCTTTTCCAAAATTCAGGGCCCCAGTTACTCTTTGCCTGACTCATATCCCTCAGGACTGTGAACTCCACCAGTGTGTGATCACTGCAGCCCAGGCTGCCTCCAATCTTGACATCAGCTATAAGCTCACTTGCACTGGTGATTCTCAGGTCCAGTATCGCATCCCCTCTGGTGGGGCTATTACCTGGCTTAACTATAACAAGCTGTATAACTATAGTACAATTATGTGATTTTAAAACCCACTAACAGCATTCAGAAAATGAGGCTGAAAAGTCAGCTTGCTCCACATATATTGGATTTAGATTCGTCCCTGCTGAATTTCATGAGTTTAAGTCCATTCTGTCAAGCTGTCCAGGTCCCACTGACAGCAGCCCTACCCTTAAGCCTATTGACTGCATCACCAGTTTATAATAAAAATTAAAAATCCACACCTTTCAAATGGCTACATAATACAATTAATAGCATTCAACTTTAAAATCATGCCTTATACATAGAAACTTTTATTCCATTACAAAATATTACCTAATACAGAGATTTAAAGTGGCAAATGGTTGCCCAAACATCTCAGACAAAAGCAGGCAGATAAATACCTTTGCTGCACAGTGGTTTGTGATAACTGCTGTTTTCCAATTATTGAACCAGAATAATTGACACTAAGGTGCCTCTGCTAGACATACAAACAATAGAACAAGTTTTTGCCATCAGCTTACATGAAGTTAAGGGGTTTTTTTTCCCCCCCTTAGGAACTGCATTAAAACTAGCAAATTGATCAGTTAAAAGTCACTGAAGAGACAAAGTCCATATTGTGTTTCAAACGATATCTTGGAAAAGTCTCTAGTTGCTACTCCCAGGTCTTGCTCACCAATCTTTTTATATACTTAGTAGCGAAAACAAACACGTGACTATACAAGGCCTGTATTACCCAATTCTACGGAAACAAGATATGTCCAATACCTTAAAGGCTTTGTTTTTCTCTTCTTTTTGCTGTTTCTCTACTTCAACATGGCGTGCCAGACGATCCAAGGTTGACGCAACTCGTTCTTTCTGATAGTCAACATGATCTTTACGCTTAGTATTTCTCTACAAGTGAAAAGTTAAACTCTTATTTGGTAATTGGTAAGTAACAGGCACTAATACAATGAAAAGTGATGCCCAGGCATGAGAATGTAATCCAGTACAGATAGTCTGATCCTAATTTCCATGATCTACCTTGCTCTTTTTCTCTTCCTATTTATCAGCATCTGTAACTTCAGTTAAAAAACAAACAAAACAACCCCAACAGCCCTACATATTCAAGGCAATTTAACATCAATATTAGCCTCATCAAAGCACTAGAAGGAACATGGATTATTGTGATGGCTCTCCTAGAAGTCTCCAAAAAATTAAAAATTAAGTAAATTCTTCTAAGGAGGAAAACAAAATTCCTAAATATTTCAAAGCCAACATGCAGCCCATGTGAAAAACTGAGAACTGATACCATTCTTGCTCTAAGACAATATCACATTGTATCTTCAGAAAGGCAGATTATTAGCTTTTTCTAGCATAAGGGATAGGCCATACACCGTAGTTGGCTCCTGATACACGATCAGCTCTAGTAATCATCACTGTGGAGTGAGCCTGTGCATGTACAGAAGACCTCCCCTTTCCTTAGGAATCAGGTTTATTACACACATCCTCTACTGCAACACTGGAAAACAGAGGTCAAGAGATGGCCACTTCTGCCAAAAGTAACTCTAGCAGAGACATTCTCAGTCACTGTCCTTCTCAAAGGCCCTGCAGAGTAGGCACAATAAGCTTGAGGTATATGTGAATTGACCATCCTGCTTCTGACTCATACATTCTTAAGAGAGATTATAAAGAGTAAGGCTGAGTTAAGACCAGGCTGTCATCAGAACAAGGTCCTACACCCTATAAACTGCTCATAAAAAGTTATTTTAGAAGGAAATGGCCTGGGAGTAGGTCAGATACATTTGCAGGCTAGCGACTGGACACACTGACTTCTGAGGTCGATTGTAAAGTAACATTTTTCTTCGACACACTTGCTAAAACCACTGAAAACCAAATAAAAGTTCCAAGTTCATTTCAAGAAAGCAAAAAATGGCTCTGGAAAAAAAAATAAATGTTTGCATTCTTGCCTTCAACATTAAGTAAAAATCAAAAGACTTTAATGTTGGTTTATTTATTACTTGTTAAAAATACCTCTAACAAGTTTTTTGTGAAGAATAACTAATGGGAAAAAATACAGGAGACTAATTATTTTATTCAACTGAGAAGTCCCAGAATACCTTAAGATATACTCACATGAACATAAGAACTGCTGTTAGGTTCTTCATCCTCGCTACTTACAAGATCAATGCATTCAAGTACAGGTCTTAAAGGTCCTTCCTGAAAAAAGTGTTAAACACACACAAAAGCATTAAATTGTCTTCCTCAGAGATAAAATGTTGCACGCATTACAGCACATCGTCAGCATTAGCAATACCTGAAGGAGAATTTCACCAAGGTTTCAAGAGGGTGCAGTAGACTCCTGCATGGCAACTTTTCCACTTAACAGACGAATTCACAAAATCAGTAAAACATGCAAATAAATAAGCATTCACAAATAACTAAAATATCAACACAGAGATATCAACTAGGGAAAAAAATGAAATCAGTCGTGGTGGTTCACTTAATAACCTTATATACTTCGATCTACATTTTTAAAGATACTCAACTTGTGCCATTAATTCAATGGTAATAGTGTAGCAGGCTGTTATCAAGAAAGGAACAGTCTTAGATTTCACTAAACAATGCTAAACCTATTTTTGTTCTTCAGGGTTCGTTTTGGTTTTGTTTGTTTTTAAAAGATAAAAATTAAATTCCAACTCCAAAAGTCTGGTGGGTTGACTTTGGCTGGAAACAGAACGGAGGCCAGACCATCCTATCCTAAGAAATTAAGCCATTAGGAATAATGGCTTGCATTGTAGATTAAATTGTATTTTTCTGCTGGTATGCAAAACTTAGAATTGAATGATTTTAAGTGGACAAAATACGTTGTAATGTGGAATTAAAAGGTAGAAAATTACGGAAGAACAGATGGAAGTTTCCTGAATGAACATGAGTTTGACTATAAAAGCCCCAAAACTCTGGCGGGAGCAGCAGAGATTTCTTTTGCTCTATCAAATGAAGACTTTTTGTCACAATCCTCCAGTAAAAGGAGTGATTGAAATTAAAAAAAACCCAAAAAACCAAGGAAAAACAACACCAACCCAAAAACACACCAAAAAAAAAATCATCCAACTTTCAAGGGAAAAAAAAAAGGAAAAATAACACAATCACATGGCCTACAACTATCAGTTTTCTCCCAAAAGGAGCCCAGGTTGAGATATCCAAATGGCTTCTCCAATTCAATTTATACATTACCAGCTGGTGCACTGGGTCCTCAGAACATGCGGAAAATTGCTACCTGACCATCCAAGTACTTTCATACACAACATTTATGAAGCCTATACACTTCCATGGAAACGATGATCTAAAGCTAGCAAAATAGTTTAGAAATTCATTAGACTAGGCCTTGTACTGTAGCTATTATACAATACAAATAATTATACAAAGCTTCACAATTTGAGAAGACTGTTTAAAGCCTTTAACCCATTCTTACCTTCCTCTTCCTCTAAACAAAGTATAATGGTTTTGACATTGTTTTGCATTGTTTATTCCATTAACTAATAATAGTGGGACTATTCATGAAGCAAAATACTAAGCAATATGATTACAGAAAAGTAATCTACAGTGATTTCTCATACACCTTACTGATGACTGTAATCCCCCACTCTCCTGCTGGGAAACTCTCCTGGTTTTGGCCGAGATAGAGTTAATTTTCTTCCTAGTAGCTAGTATGGTGCTCTGTTTTGTATTTAGTCTAAAAATAATGTTGATAACATGCTGATGTTTTAGTTGTTGCCAAGTAGCGCTCACCCTAAGTTCATGATTTTCCAGTTTCCCATGCTCTGCCAACAAGCAGGTACACAAGAAGCTGGGATGGAGCACGGTCAGGGCAGCTGACCCAAACTAGCTGAAGAGATGTTCCATACCATAGGACGTCATGTCCAGTATGTAAACTGGGGGCAGTTGGCTGGGGGTGCTGATCACTGCTTGGGCATCTGTCACGGGTGGTGAGCAATGGCATTGTGCATCACTTGTCTTTTCCTGGGTTTTATTTCTCTCTCTTTTTGTTACACTCCTTTTCATTCCTATTATTATTATATTTCACATTACTATTGTTATTATATTTTATGTTAGTTATTATACTGTTCTCATCTCAACCCATAAGTTTTACTTTTTTCCAATTCTCCTCCTCATTCCACTGGGATGAGGGGAGGAGCGAGCGAGCAGCTGCATGTTTAGTTGCTGCCTGGGGTTAAAATGACAGATACTCAAGTCTGTATTTTCTCTATAGGACAAACTGCCATCATCTTACACCCTTCTAAAGAAAGGGTACATAAACCTTCAAGGTAAATTTACCTGCCACAAAGATTCACAAATTATCTTTAAATCCAAAAGTAATGCTTCCCATTAAAATATAATCAAGATCATCAACACGGTATACAAAGACCCCCTCCTCCTATTTTATTGGGCTACCAAGAGCAAGTTTACTATAGACAGTATGTTTCCAGTATGACATCTACTTACTCCAATGAACTCAATCTCATCTTCACTTTCACTTGGTGATTTACTCTTGTCAGTATTTGCAGAGCTATGAGACTCCATTATCTAAACAGAAACAAATCAAAACATGCATTATCATTTTATTTTCTAAGTTTTCTTTAGCTACACAGCATCTTCCATATTATGCCTGCTTTGGCTTTACAGCCTTTCTGACCTCAGAAAGCTTCTCTATATCATTCACTGACAATTATCAGTAGTACCAATAAGTGATAACAATTTTGACGCAATCGCGCTACTATATTTTTCCAAACACGGCCTAGTACACAAAGCACACCACTACCTGTATTCCTCCAGCAGCCACAGCTATGGTGTACCGCCACAGTTCAACACACGCTGCAGCCTGGAAACCACAGCGGCAGATCGACCCGAGCTCTCGCCTCACGACGCTGTACTGCCGCTGAAACACAAACGGGGCGGTTTCGTAACAGCCGCGAGGCCCATTCAGGCATAATTAGCAGCTACAGGTATTTCTGATGCTTTCAGCCACTTCAGGTCCACAGCAGACACCGAAGGCCGAGTTTTTCTCTTCAAAACAAGCGCTGTCCTGCCTAACGGAAGATCGCCGTGAGCGGCGCCGAACTGCGGCCCGCCCCAGGGCGGCCTCAGCAGCACGGCCCCAGCGGGCGGCTTTGCTGATTCACGTTTCTTAACCGCACGGACGCCCCAGCCCCACAACACATCGCCGCCAGGCCGCCCCGCCGCCGCTGGTCGGGGTGGGCGGTGGGGGAGGAAGCGGCAACCTCGCCGGGCTAGGGCTCGGGCTCGCCCGGTGGGGGCTGGGTTGCTAACCGACGGCCCCGCACCCCTCACCGCGCCCCGGCCCGCCGCAGGCCCCGGTCCCGCCGCTCACCCCGCTGCCAGTACCCCAGAGCACACGAACGGCCCAGCACCCCTCCGCTTCCTCTTTAAGCCGGGGGCGGCGGGGAGGGGAGAGGTGGGGCGGGAGCTTGGGGCGCGGCTTGCCGGGATTTGTAGTTGCCGCCTGCTTCACGTCGCTCCCGCTCCTCTTCCCCCATGGCAGATGTCGGTGCTAGCGCGACAACGCCATAGCGCAGCCCCCCGGCGGCGTTTCGGGGCTCTTCAGTAACTTCCTGCCTGCCCTGTTCCGCCTTCGGTTGGGTTGTATAGAGTTCCTGCTCTAAGGCGGAAAACCCGCAAGCCGCTTCCGGGAGAGGAGGAGGGTGGCGGCCATTGGGGATGACAGTGAAGGGGAGGGAGGGCGGCAAAATCGCCTCTCCGGGAGAAGGACGCGCGGGCCCGGTCGTCAGCGCCGCGCTGAGGCGGCAGCAGCCCGGCGGCCGCTCCGGCCCCTTTCAGTCTGCCAGTTTTCAGTCCACCTCACCCAGTGTTTATCCGGCTCAGACATCGGCAGCTTCTCTGTCAGGATCTTACAGGAGACAGTGCTAAGGGCCTTCGTGAAGTGAGGCTAGATAGTGAAGTAAGACCAGACAGACAGTGGCCCCTCCTGTACCAGGCCAATCGCTTTATCGTGAAAGTTTATGAAGTCGGTCAAGCCTGACTTCCCCTTGGTAATGCCATGCTGATGACTCCTGATAATTTGCCTGTCACTGAAGTGCCTGGAAATGGTTTTCAGGGTTAGCTGCTCCAACACGTTCCCAGGGATCAGGGTGAGGCTGACCAGCCTGTAGTTCCATGCATCCTCCTTCTTGCCCTTCTTAAAGACAGAGGTGACATTTTCTTTCCTCCCATCCTCAGGCACCTGTCCTAGTCACCATGATTGATCAAAGATTATTGAGAGTGGCCTTGCAATGATACCTGCCAGCTCCCTTGGCACTTGTGAGTGCATCCCATCAGGGCCCATGTGTGTCCATGTTGTTTAAGTATCCCCTGACCTGACCCTCTTCCTCCAAGGGTACGTCTTCCTCATTCCAGCCTTTCCCCCTGGTTTTTGGGACCTGTGATTCCTGAAGGCTGCTCTTGCTAGTAGAGACAGGCAAAGAAGGCATTCAGTAACGCAGCCTTTTCCATGTCCTGAGTCACCAGGTCATCCGACTCACTTAGCAATGGCCCCACATTTTCCCTAGTTTTCCTTTTGTCACCTGTGTACATACAGAAGCCATTCTTGTCTTTGACATCCTTGGCTAGATCGAATTCCAGTGGGGCTTCAGCTTTCATGACTTCATCCCTATATGCTTGAAGAATGTTTCTGGATTCCTCTCAGGTGACCCGTCCTTGCTTCCACCCTTTGTATGCTTCCTTTTTGTGTTTGAGTTAGACCAGGAGCATCTTGTTCATCTACACAGGCCTCCTAGCACTTTTGCCTGACTTCCTCCTTGCTGGGATGAACAGCTCTTGCGCTTGCAGGAGGTGATCCTTGAATATTAACCAGCTTTCTTGGACCCCTCTTCCCTCCAGGGCCTTATCCCAATTGTGAGACAGAGAATGTTGCTCTTGCGTGATAAGAACCTGATAAGATAAACAGGAGGTTGTCTTGTAGGATAGGAGTGTGAGACAAAGGGTGTTGTTCGTATATGATAAGAACCTGCTGTCAGCCCAGGTTGCTCGAGATAGAGAGGGGTCTTTTCGAAGCCGTACTGCGCTTGCTTAATAGGATATTGAATATTAACTTCTCCTCCCAGGGGAGGCATAAGTTCGTGGTAATGAGACATGCGATGTATGAACTGGTATGTACTATAATATGTAGAAGGCGTGTCGGGTTAGTCTGTAAACTTTGGAGTACCCAGCCAATGGGGAAACAGAGGAGGGATTTCGCAGCCGGGAATAGGGTATAAAGATTCATGTATTTCTCTGACCAGGTGTGCCTACTTGTTAGACACCCGGTCTTGCAAGAACGTAATAAAATTAGGTGCTTCACTGTGAAGTCTGGCCTAACCCTCTTTTCACGAGTTTTTTTTTTGCTCGTTTCTCACAGCTGGGGGACTCGTCCAAACAGATCTTTGAAGAGGCCAGAGTTCACTCATCTGAACTCTAGGGTTTTGAGCCTGCTTTTCACACTCTTCCCTCCCTGATCTCCATCATCTCATGGTCACTACAGCCAAAGCTGCCTTTGAGCTTCACACTCCCAACAAGCCCTTCATTGGTGGTATGAGGTCCAGCAAAGCGTGGCTCTTCATTGGTCCTTGCTGGTTCCTTTGACGAGAAAGTTTAGTGCACTCCAGGAACCTCCTGGATTGCTTATGCCTTGCTTTGTTGTCCCTCCAGCAAATATCTGGGTGGTTGAAGTTCCCCATGGGGACCAGGGCTTGTGAACGTGAGGCTGCTCCTATCTGTCTAACTCATCAGCTTGTTCTTCCTAATCAGGCAGCCTATAGCACACCCACACTATAATGTCACCTTTACCTGCCCTCTCTTTAATCCTCACCTGTGAACTCTCATTTGGCTCCTCATCCACCCCCAGACAGAGATCCATGCACTCCAACTGCTCTTTCACATAAAGGGCAATTCCCCCTTCTTGTTTTCCTAGCCTGTCCTTCCCAAAGAGACTGTGTCCCTTCTTTGTAAGACTCCAGTCACAGGAGCCATTCCACCATGTCTTTGTGACCCCAGTAAGATCATAGCCCTGCAGTTACACACAGACTAACTCGTCATGTTTATTTCCCATACTGCATGCACTAGTATACAGGCACTTTAGAGAGGTACCCCAGCATGTTGACTCCCTAGAAAGGAATTGTGCGATTTCTCCATCATGGTGCCTTGTCCTTGCTCACATGCAAGTGTTGGAAGTGACCCTGCTTAAGTCTCATTTTGTTGATTTTGTGTTCCATTGCTGTCACATCACCCCATGCTCTTTGCTCTTCGACCATGTCCATCACTCCCTCACAGGGCTGCTGGTTACTCCCTCCCTCCCCCTTCATTCCTTGTTTAAAGCCCTCATTATGCAGTCAGCCAGACCACTGGCAAAACCAGCTGAGTGAGGCAGATCTCACCTCTCTTGAGCAGATAGTGATCTGCAAGCAGGGTCCCATTGTCATACAACTCAAAACCTTGTCCCAGTGCCAGTTCTGCAACCAATTAGTGCCCTATTCTGCTACCTATTAGTGCTCTTCTCCTCATTTTCCCTCACTGGCAGGCTTGAGAAAACAATGCCCAGGCCCCCATGCCCACCATTCTTGATATTTATCTGCTACTGTTCTCCTGCTTCATCATATAGTTACTTCAAGGCACCAGAAGTAAAAAAGTTGGAATGAATCCTCTTTAGTCATTGCGTTGCCTTTCAGTGAGCTGAACAGTGGAACGTCACCTTCGAGTCTGTACGAAAGAGCTGCTTGCACACAACGCAAGCGCTTCGCTGGTGTGCGCTTACCAAATCCTGTATACACAGGAGAGAAAGAATTCGGGGTTGCACATTAAATTCTGGTGTTATCGGAATTTTGTGAATAAACAACTATCAGGAATAACATATCATGTGGTACCTAATGTCAGAATTAATTTAGTGCACTTATTTTTCAAAACATTTTTTCAGTTATTTCCTGAATTTTTATGTGTAAATTCATAATGATCCCCTTCTGTGAGATGTGGTTCTTGGGTTTTTGTTTTCTACTGTTTGACTGCTAAGTAAAATGTACTAGTTAACAGATTTGTACAACTCAATCACTGTTGTTGGGCTGTATAAACAACACTGACTTGAACACTTTTATGTCATTATTAAAATAACGGAAACCTACCTCCACTTGGAAAATCGAAGTCAATGTCACTGCCTAAACTTTCATATTTTGCATTTATAACTTAAATTTGCTCACAGAATGTTGATAGCAGCCATTCTGTTTGTAGCTTGCATTTGCACTTAATTACTTTTGATTCTTGAGAATAGATAATATAGATGCAATAGGAACAAGTGACTAGAAGAGCAAGGTGGCTCTATTTTTCCAAACTCTTGATAAATGATGAAAATTACACTAATTTGATTATGTATTTTTCAACTGTAATTCATGTAAATGTTTACTTTTGCAATGACCCACCCAAACATCCTCCTTGTATTTAAACAATTTAGTTAAGGAAAGAAAAATAGTGAGGGAATTGCCATGCAATCATGCCATGCTAACAAAACTCTGAATTCCAAAATTTGGGTATTTCAGCTAATTCCTGGGAAAACACAGGCTTTCCGGATTGGGTCAGCTTGGGAAAGTTCTGATATGTTTCATAACGAAAAGGTGTAGCCTGCTGGACTTCTTGGCTGGTGGGCCTCCTGCAAGGCACATGCCCTGTCTAACTTGGTAAAAGAGTAGGCTTTATTTTTTTAAACACAGGCTGAAGGTAGGAGCAGACAAACCTAGGAGAGCAGGGGTTACTCATGGTCTGCTCTTCATGAGCGAAGATCTCCAAGTCCAAACCTCCAAATGAAGTTTTGGGATCCCCCACATAGGATGGGGAAGCTGTTTCTGAGCAGACTGTCTTTATATACTCAGTAATGCTCTTTAGCAACTAATTCCACTTATTCACTATGTGCCCTTAATTATTTTCTTTCATAGAATTTAAACGTTTCAACATCCTTATTTCTCTCCTTCCTCCTTAAAGTGAGTGAAATGTTGTCTTTTTAACCATTGATTTCCCTCTCGTGTCAACCTTGCATACTGCCACTTACTCTTGATCTAGAAAATTTAGATGTCTGGTGGTTTGGGGTTTTTTTGACTCCTATAAACATACGATAATAAGAGGGGACATGAACTTGACATGCATTAAAACCCCTGATTTATTCAATAGTGTACTTTTTCAGTAAGTTTTTAATCCTATTCTTCACATATCCACATTCTTTCTCATTTAGAAAGCAAGTGTTCTTTCTGAGGAGTTCATATTAAACATAACCAAATTCTTTTCCATGGTAATCTTCAAATTCGATCTAAAAAACAGGAATAGAAACAAATAGTTCAAATTACAATTTTTAGCGTTGCTCACCTTGTCTGTACTAAATGTCCATTTATTAAATGCTGTACAGTCACATAGCTGTTAGGTTTTTCTGCAGTAGCCATCAGCCTTCCCCAGTTCTGAGTAATGCAAATGATGTGTCCTCTGTCACTCCTATCAGGAGAATTTTACACTCTGTGACACCACGCATTTACACAACACCAATTAACTTTTATTTTAGTGCAAATTTTGGGAGAAGCAGCATTAGACTGTTCTGCTCTCCTCTCCCTTTCTGTTACTTCTGAAGTTTCTAATCTGTGATTATCTAGTCTTCAGTTTTGTGTTCTCAGAGTTTGTCAGGGTTGTTTTGGAAAACCAGTCGTACTTTCTTCCTTTTTGGTCATACTACAAGGAATACGGCCTTTCTGTTAACTGTATAGTTGCGTGAAAACTACTTACATTCTTTTATCCAGTGGCATAACATCAGTCCTATACTTTAGGAGAGAGGAACAAACTCACTCTTTGCAGCTTGCTCTCTCTTTACCCTTTGGTAAAACATTAAAATATCTCCTTCTCTATGTTGTCCTTTTTGTCCAGAACACCCATCTCTCTCCCTGGCCCATGCCTGGCAGTAGGCCCTTCACCCGACCAGAAAATCCTCCTTTACCCCTTGTGGTGAGCTGCCAGCCCACTGGTTTTCCTTTGACAATTTACCACGTCAGCAGAATAGAAAAGCATGTAGCACAGCTGCAGTGATCTGCAGTGCTGCACCAGCGACAGGGAGAGCAGTCACTTGTGCTGGGCTCCATGTACCTGCCCAAGTGCTGCTACACCTCCCATACAGCAGAACACCTGCAGCTGTGCAATATCATCTGTGACATCTTTAAGGTTAGAGAGCCCTTGCAAGGTGGGACAACTCCTTCCCCAGCCAAAACCTGCGAGCTTTCCAGAAGCTGGCTTCAGAACAGTTATTAAAGAAAAAGAGAAAAAAAAGGTGAGCAAGACTGAAAAACCCAACCTTATATATTAGAGTGTACGACAGAGGCTGATGTAAGAAAAGACCCAGAAGACAGTGAGCTCAGTAAAATAGAACTAAGACATAATAATGTTTAATTTTATTTGATAGAAAGTTGCTTCAAAAATATGATTACCTATATACAGTCTTATATGCTGTACATACAATTACATATACAAAATGTACATAATAGCAAATATCCTTCTGTTACAGGTTATAGATGATAGTTAATGACATGAAGCAGAACATATATTTCATACCTGCTTTCATCCTGATCCTGTCTGCAAGGAATTGATAGACATGAGAGATGAAAAAGGCCAGCAGATCACTTCATTGATACTCCAGCCCACACAAGTCTTCTCCACAGCGCATGTTATTAGTGCATTGTTCTGGAACAGTTAGGTCACAGCACGCTCCTTTAGAGGTATTTGACTGCTAACCTTATCTTCAGATGTTTTTCCTTGCATTCACCCTAATACTGTTTCTAGTTTATTTCTGTAACTCAGATCTCTTGAGTTACAGAAATCCTCCTGAAATCAAGCTAGACTTGTTCAAATTTCTGTGGGTTTTTTTTTTTTTTAATAGCTTGATTCCTTAGTTGCTTGTTTGCCATGTGTGAAATAGATTTAACTATTCGTACTCTCTGTTCTGGTAGAAGTACACTCAAGCACGAAAGCTAAACAGGCCATCCTGGAGGACTCTTCCCTGGGCTAAAAGGGAACACGGCTTCTTTCATGGCATTTCCAACTTTCAGATGTTAAATATGAGCTGCTGATTTCCTGCAGACATCTTGAGAGCTGCCATTTCATTGCTCTAAGAGTGTTTTCTTCTTTCCAAGAAGAAAACAGTATCCTTAAATACCTATGTTATTTCTTCTTCTCTGCTCATGTAGCCCTGTGCTTTCTAACCCTGTGCTGGCCATGGTCCTCATTTCACTAGGAAATTTTTCTATTCTCTTTTCATACCGCTATATCTTTTTTCTATTAACATGCAATAGCTTTCTCTGCTCAGCAAAGCGGTTTTCCATCAGCTGTCAAGGTGAAAGCAAGGGGATGAAGGTTCCTCTTGTACATTCTTTCAGTATTACTTTAAATAATGTTTTTTCTAACTAAAAGGGAAACTCTGCTTATATTCTTCAGAATGAGTTCATATGTTTTCAATTACCGCATAACATGCATATATTTAATAATATCTTAAAGCCAAAGATATTAATATGTTTTCATTTTTTTTAGGCTGTGGAATTTTCATTTGCTTGAGAAAATGGGTCTCAGGCTCCTATTCTGCCTGCAGTATCTCTGTCCACTGTTGCTAGGCCCATTTAGGTATTATTACTTTTTTATTTGATACTAATCCTTAATTTCCGTTGAGAATTTGACCTGGTATGAAATACCTTCAGTTACTCCTTGTCCGAATTCCTGAGATCCTGTTCGGAACCCTGGCTGGCAGAGGGCGCTGGTGAACTTCTGGCGAGATGAGACTCCCCCTTAGAAGAAGTGGGCTTGAAACACTCCTGCTGACCTTGTGGGGTGTGAGGTGGAGGAATCAGACAGCTGTCACTTTGCTGAATTTGTGCATTAGCAGCTGGTGAATCATCATCCTGCTGGTCTTGTGTATGGGGAGGAACAGCCGAGGAGATGATGCCCTGAGGAGCAGCTGTTGAACCACTGTTGAGACAATTTATAACTAAGCTCGAAATATAAACATTAGATGTACAATTACCGCTGTTAGTTTCCAAGCAGCAGTACTTGTTTATTAGCTAGTTAACTAGTTTTCTTCACTGACACATTCCTTTTCCTTGTTTCACCTCTGCCTTATGAATCTTGTTGGATTTGAGTCCAAATTCCTTCTCTTGAATTGTAATTGTATTCTGGGGAAAGGCGGAGGAGGTGGGCAAGGAAGGAGGAGCAGCAAGGGAGGAGATCAAACCTGCAGTATCACCAGTTTTAAAAGTTAGTACCGTATGTGTAACCATTATCCTGATTACTTACAAGGTGCTTAAATGCTTATACAGTGAGGAAATTCTGAACAGATGAACAATTAACCCATTGTAAATGCATTCTAATAACCATCCATTCAAGAGAGACTATGCAGGAAATAGTTGCATTGGTTTCAATGCATGTAGGGCTGGCTTTTCCATAAGCACTTATCAATAACAGACATGAAGTCATTTTAAATATACCAAGTTGAAAGGTCTATAGGCATTATTAAAAAACAATCCAGAATTGTTATAGTACTAGCTCAAGATTCTCCTGTCAGGGCTTCAGGAATGTCTCTGCATGAGAAGACTTAGGAATTAGCAATATTTATGGGTTAATCTGATGAAGTATTAAAAAAATAAAATATTTAAGATTTAATACTTTCAGAGAAGATGGTGTTTGTGTCTTTGTGATGTTATTTTTACCACCTGTGTCAAGGACAAGGAAAAATGCTACAGTGAATCAATGCACAGTATATGTTACAAATACAGAGGATCTTTGTTTTATGATGCCTTCTCATCTCTAGAAGAAAAGCATGAACATAGTAAACTGTATTTTAGCCAGGCTGGTGCATTTGTTTATTGTTTCCAGATGGGAAAACCTGTGTATGTGGATTTTTCCAATAGATCTTATCTAAGTATTTCTCAAGTAGTAATTCATAGACCGCTGGTGGTCCATGGAGTAGTACCAGGTGGCTTAGAGAGGAATTGTAGTAGGAAAACACTGCTACTTTTCAAACAATTGTGTTGAAACATAGTCAAATATCTTGGGGTGGTTTTGTTGGGTTTTTAAAATTATTATTAAGTGTTTTACAGTTGCAAATACGGATTTTAGAACATGCATGAGATAACTGAACCAGGAAGAAGTAAAATATGACTTCACTATGAAAAGTGTAAGTAAGAGCAAATCTGTTCTCCCCATCTCACTGTTTTAATCTCTTACCCTGTTCCTTGTTAATCTTTCCTCCTATTCCTGAGGAGAGGCTGCGAGAGCTGGGACTGTTTAGCCTCAAGAAGGCTAAAGCAGATCTTGTCTATGTGTATTAATATCTGATGGGATGGTGTAAAGATGGAGCCTCTTCTCAGTGGTGCCCAGTGACAGGACAAGACGCAATGGGCACAAACTGAAACACAGGAGGTGCCGTCAGAACATCAGGAAACACTTTTTCGCTGTGAGGGTGACTGAGCCCTGGCACAGATCGCCCAGAGAGGTTGAGGAGTCTCCATCCTTGGAGATACTCAGTTGAACTGTATGTGGCTCTGAGCGACCTCTTATAGGTGACACTGCTTTGAGCAGTGGGGGTTGGACTAGCCAATCTACAGAGGTCCCTCCCAACCTCAACTATTCTGTGATACATATATATTATGGTTTAGGATTTGGCATGTTTTCAGCTGCAGGGGAAGGAGGCTGCCATCTTTGTTGGCATGGTTTCAGTAGCAGGAGGTGGGACTGCTAGCGTGGTCCATGTAAGTAGCTCCGTGAAAAGAGCCCCCCCCAGCTCCAATTTTGCCCTCACCTCTGGCCCAGGCTGCACCAATCAGCACCACTGCAAATAAGGGGGGTAAGGCTTTTCATTTCCAGCACGCTCTTTCGTTTTGGAGAGAGTAGGACTGAGGAAGAACAACAACTGTGCGGTCACGGAGGTAGCCAGGAGAAGTTTGCTGAATACATGCTGGGACAGTGATTTTTCCTTCAGTCTATGGCCAGTTAACTGACTCATCGAGCACTGGTGGGTGAAGCAGACAGGCTGCAGAGAGGGAGCCCAGTAGAGGAATGGATGGGAGTCCTGAAAAATGTGGTGACTTTGAGGAAATTTGGCACCAGGTTGGCTCAGCGCTGGGAGAGCTGAGCCCGGCAGTAGACCCCCATGTGGAATGGAGATGTTCATGCTGGACTGTCTCCTGTGGGGGAGATGCCACGTGGCCGAAAGAACCTGTGAGGCACATCTTCCATGGAGCAAGCAGCTTGAACAACCTGGAAAGAGTTAAGATTGACTGGACCCGCCCCCATCCTGTGTTCCACACCCCCCTCCCCCCACCCCGGGGGTGGGTGGGTGGGAAGGAGGTAGTAAAGCTGGGCATGGGAAAAAGGAGGGTGGGGTGAAGGTGTATTTTTGTATTTAAGATCTTGTTGTTCTCTTTCTGTCCTACCCTAATTTATTTGATGATTTGGTAGTGGTTGTGTTGTTTAAATTAAATTGATTTTGTTTCCCCCAGTGGAGTCTGTCTTTTACCCGTGATTGTAAGTGGTGTGCAAGCCCTCCCTTGTCCCCTGCCCTGACCCTTAGGTAGTTGTATTTTTCTTCTCTGGGAGAAAATAGAACGATTGCATGGCTTTAGTCGCCAGCCAGGTCTAAACCATGACAGTATATTTGGTGTATGTGGAAACAGCACCGTGCAAACAGCTGACTTCACCGATGATAGGGATGAGTTCAGCAATTTTAGGCTAGTCTCACTCACATGGTAAGAATGCCCACAATAAGAAAGATGTTATTTAATAATTCCTCTGCCCCAATAATTTAGACTCTTCTGGTGGTAAAAGATTGCTAATTTACCTCTCCTACAGTACTTTTATCAGTAGGAACAAAAGAGGTGTGATTTTCCTTATCTTTACTTGTGGGTTTGTCCCAGTTTGAGCCAAGACTTCCTTGTTTTGGAAATGTGCCCAATAGAGTATCGGGATTATTTCATACAAGCTCCATAAACCCGGCATCACATTGGCTAAAAGTGCAGGTCAAAAGATTTCTTCCGACAGATGCTCCTTAAAACCTGCAGCCAGGAGGAGTCTCTTCCTCTTTGGACACCGGACAGCTTCGGAGAAAGAGCCACAGCGAGAGGGCTGGCTACCGTCCAGGCCAAAAGCCTGCGGCCTGCCCCCCCACCCAGGGCCTAACTCAGAACTGTTTCTGTTTATCGGCGCCCAGCTCTACTGTGAATTGTTGTGTGACTCAGTCAGCATCTCTCTCGTATCGGGTAAGAGAGGAGATATTTTTCACTCGGCAAGAATCTACCGCTGGATTCGAATGCGGGGGAAGCTCACCCCCCTTCGCGTTCCGGCCTCGAGGGCTTCTCTTTTATCCACATCTGAAGCCGCCACTTCGGTCAGGAGTGTCCTTGAATGTTTTTTTTCACAGACACTGAAAAAGGTCTCCCTGCGAACTCGTTAAAATACTTCTCTAAGCTGTTAAAAACTTTCAATCACTTGGCCCAACGCCATTTTGGATAGACGCCATCTCCTGAGCTACCAGCCTGGCGTGACGTCATCTCCTGGCCTGTGGCCAATCGGCCATAATTGTAGGGTTTTTTTTCCCTGTTCCTCCCTTTGCAGTGTTTTAACTCTTACTGTATTGTTTTCTTGTTTTGCATGTAATATATAGTTGTGTGATATGATAGTATTTTAGAATTTTTATTAAAAGTTTGTTTCAGTTTCCCATCCATATATTCCGAGATTTGAGTTTTGTTTCCCTTTTCCCCTATATCAATAAGAGATTTAAGGAGCGTTAGGGACCTTGAGTTCTACTCGGAAACTCAACCCCTAACGGGGTTAATTGAGGCACAGCAGGTGACATGAAAATGGAATTGACTGGTCTTTGGAGACACTACAGAGAACAAGTAAATAATAATAAATCTAAAATAGATATATTGATCAAAGTAACTCCATGCATTATTTCTATATTCTCCTCCTATAATGTAGTAGCCTTGTGCTGTTTTGTCTAAAATAAACACCCTTTTTTTTTGTGCTGTGATGTTAAACTGGACTGCTTCTGTATTATGTATTTTTTGTACAAGGTTACGAAAATATTTACCTACTTGGCAATATGAACACCCAACTTTCTGGTACTTTTAAGATTGCTTTTAGGTTTTGTTAGTACAAGTGTCACTGTTTGGCTAAGGCTGGCCAATCATGGGATGGGCTTTCCCTAATTAGCCCCCTCCCTTTCCCAAGAGGGAGAGGGCTAAAGAGAGAGATAAGAAAGAAAAAGCTGTCAGGCCTTTGTTAATTTTGGAAACTAGAACAGTTTTAATAATAACAATAATAATAGAAAGATATTTATATACAGTAACAAAGTTTACTAGGTTGATATAGAATCTGAACCAGTGCAAGGAACAGCGGGGGGTTCCCTAACCACCTGCCTTGCCCTGCAAGGAATACCCCATTGGCTGTCTGGAGTGTCTATTTCCTCCTCTGCCACGCATGCTCAGGTTTCAAGATCAGACGAGATCGGGTGTTCTCAGGGTGGTAGGGCCATAGGGACGTGTGCTTTAGGGCAAAACCAAAGGTAAACTAATCCTGTTTATCTTAAATCAGGACAACCAGCTATATACATGGAATTACACATCGCAGACTGTAATTTTTTTTTAAGACTTACCAAAAGCTTTGCTTCTGAAAAGCACCTGAGTTAAGATCTTTGCTTAAAATTGGCTTCTTGGTGCAGTTGTTCAGTTTTTGTCCCATCATTCGCCTAATTAAAGCATCATCTGTGTTTGGAAACAACTGTTTTGTGATTCCTGCAAAATAAAGAGATGATACAGATGTGGCTTCCAAATCAGGGAAGGAACAGATGTGTGATCTAAAATGCATTTCTTGCATCTTTGAAATTTCCAGCTACTTCAGCTTCAGCTCTAGTTACTTCGCTGGCTTCACACAGTACTTCATAGATTTTGCATGCACCAGCTCTTGCTTTTTGCTGTGCCTTCCATATTGCTGTGCCTGCTCCTGGCAGACTCCAAGGGAACTCCAAAGCCACAAGAGCTTCCTGTAGTGAGTGATTTGTGTTTCTTCATCCTCTCTCCCTTTGTTTCACTGTGATCAGAGAATCCTTCTCCTATCCTCATCAGTCCTCTGAATCTTAGAGGCTTTGTTCATTAATTTTCATTTGCAGGTTATGTCTCTTTCCCTAAAAATTTCCCTTCGGTTTTGCCTGGCTAACTTTTTTGAATGCAATACTAACAGGACTCAACATTTTCTGCCCTTTCGTTTCATTTTGCAGTCTTTCAGTTTCTATCTTCTTTACGTAATCTGATCTACTAATTTTCTACAGTCCTAGAACTCCAGGCTTCCTTATTTTTCTTTTTCTCTTCTATAATGTTTACACTTTTCTATTTGAATTCAGGAGTGTTCTCATTTCCCGTAACAGACTTCTTCGACTTCTCTATAGGCTCCCCTTTGTCACTGAATTCTCTGCAGCATGCTGTATTCAATGTCTTGATTATCTTCTCTGCTTCCCTTTTCAGTTTTGCCTAGACCCTTCCCCAGACGGTTGTAAAAGACCATTCAGTTAATCAAGTACTGTTCTTCTCATCCTATGAAATCTTTTAATTTTTTCTTATACATCATTCTGAAACTGTCTCGCTGCCTCTAAATATATTTTCACCATCTTACACACTCTTTCCTTTACTCTCTCTTGATTTGGTGCCTTTTTCTCTAGCTAGGTGCTTAAGGAAAAGAGGTTTCTGCAACTGATAACTTTTGAAACATCTGGCCAACTTCAACAAAACTAGACCAAGGTACAGGAGCTGGAGCTAAGCTGGGAAGGGAACTGAGAGAACTGGGAAGTCCAAGGGAATGGCAGTGGAGGAGGGATTCTAGTGCAGGAATTTAGGCTATGTTGTTCAAGTATTCAGCTGTAGGGGTGAATCCAATAAAAGTCAGGCTTCACGTGCTCACAAGATATTGTTTACTTTAAAGCTGGTACCTCCATCTGAAATGATTCTTTCCTATGCATCAAACATTTCTCCCTTAAACCTCAGCATAAAACAAATTTTGTTTGCTTCTCTGATCACTGTCTTCTATACTTATTGTCTCATTTTGCCTCCAGCGCTATTTAAAATGTCAGAATTCATAACACTAACTTCAGAATATAGCAGACGTAATTTTAAACTTGATCCAAGTGTGTCCTCTCTTTGCCTTCCCTTACCCATTATCATGTTCCAAGTTTGACTGTTGTAGATTAACCTTCCAAAGGCTAAAAAATTTGACAATATCACTGCGCCTGAGTAGCCACTTAAATAAAACCCACAACATTCACACAATAGAAATACTACTACTTAGCATTTCACCGGCAGTATTTGTAACAGATGGTTTATAGAAGTATGTAGCCAAAGAAGGAAATATGAAACAGCAAATCACCTGAGTAGACCAGCTGTTAAACATTACAGCCCCTCCCTCAAAGAAAGCCCTCTGTCAAGTCAGTGCCACATTGAATAATGTTAACAAGAAGTCATCACCTATGATTTCCTGAACTTCATTTTGATTCATAGCTGGTTTTGCCGCTTTATCCTTTGAAGAGGAGGACTTTGCACCCGTCAGGCTGTGTGTAGCCATGTATTCATGTGTATAAAGTGCTTGCATCAAGTCATTTATAAACTTTTGAGGTTTGCTCTTGTTACAAAGTGCAATCTGCCACTTTTCGATCTTGAACTGGAAAATAAAATTGATCACAGGCATAACTATTGCTGTTCTCTGGAAATACTATAGAGTATTACTTCATAAATATCTTTTTGATTTTCTTTTTTTTAAACCACAGTTTCAAAAGCAATCTCTGCAAACTGTGTGCTTGATATCAACGCTAAACTTGCATCCCACTCAACTTTTGGAACTATACACACTTGTTGATTTTTTTTCAGAAGCAAGTGAGGGGCAGACTAAGGACCCCATTCATCCTAGTAAACACTTCACCAAGAGATCCTTATGACTCACTAGTGGAGACAGGACATGTTCAGACATATTTAAGTCCTTCTGCTTGCACTCCATGCAGGCTGGCTGCGGTCCCGTTCTCACGTGGATTCTGTACAGCCCCGGGAGCATGGCACTGTGCCCAAGCTAATATTCCTGCCTCAGAGCAGACATGCCTTAAGAACTGTGACATCTGGTCCTGGGCTTTGAGAGTGACTTCTACACACCGCAGCTGTCCAGCCTCAGTATTTGAACTCTCCTAACGGGCAATTTTGAGCTATCTCTATCAAGAAAGGCTAAGTTCCTTAGAAAATTAGGTCTTTTTATTTCTTTGGAGATGTTAGGTCAAATGTTGTGTATTGCAGTATTCAGTCAAAATGTCATACCTTGATAACTCTTAATAGATTTCTTTAGTTTTTAGGATCTCTTGACAACACACAAGAATGTGTTCCACCAACTGGCATGACTCAGTGCATAAGAATGTTTATGTAAATTGTGAATGCAGAAGCTAGACTTATTCTTTTGGTTGTGTCTTTATATTTTTCATGTACAGCCTCTGCACCTCAGATTTCTTAATTATGCTCTGTTAGAGAATATGGGAACACCTTTACCCAGTATCTCTCTCTATATGTATTTCTACTTAACTGCCAGTGCCTGGAGCAAGAGCAGAAACATGCCATTCTCCATTTATTTATTAACAGTTTAAACAGATGTCTAGTATTTTTCTTAGATTCTCTCTGAAATACTATCCTTCCCCTTTGGCATCCAAAATATTAGTCTGGAAGTTTTTCCTGGATTTCAGTATTTTCTCTGTGCATCCATACTCTGCCCTTACTCACAGCTGTACAAAGCCACTGAAATCAAAGCACAATTGAGAGTGTCCCAGCACACTGAATTAAGGTGAATGTTTTTCATGGAAAGAGCCCTCTACACAAAAGGAGCTCATTAATCATGTCATCAACTGAATGATGATAAAATGACTTTTACTGATGCTCGTTCTTTGAATTTGTTACACTATAAAATGAGTAAAGATTGTACTATATAAAGTTTTGATTTTTATGCCTGAAATTGCCTTCTAAACTCACCTGTTTCTCGGTCTGTTGCTCCTCATCTTCCACATTTAAAGTTATTGGTGAGTTGGAGTTACTATGCATAGCTGCATATGAATCTGCCAATGGATTGTTAGATGCTTTCCAAACAGTATGAGAAGGCAGACCGGAGGTAGATGATGTCACTCCCCCCTTAAGCAGTGCTTCAGCCATCCCTACCAGTTCCTCAAAATGGGTGACTGCCTGTGGTAACACTGAAATCAAATGCAAAGTAAGGGGTAAAATAGTAAGTGAAGCTTTTCAGACTGTAATTTCATAAGCATGTATATTTGGCAATTAGATTCCTGTCATAATGCAGAAGAGTCATAGTCAGCGAAGATGCTTTAACATACTTTTTTCCTATTCTCTCAAATGTTTTCCTGCCATTCTGCTGTCCCCACCCATGATGATCTGGCCTCTGTTTGTAGAATAGGATAGATCCGTTCTCTGCAAGGCTATGAGGAACCATTAGTTTACACTTACCATGGCACTAAGCAGGCCTTTTCTCTTTTTTCTTTTTGCTATCAAAATCTCCACAAGGCTGCAGAGCTATTGAATATAGTCTAAGTAATGTTATGTCTGATTTTTTTTTTCCTCAAAGAAGTTACTCAGACTGCATAGACTTTTTTCCTCCTTTTCTAATCTATAGACAATAACTTTTAAATAACCTCTTCTCCAAGTAATATTTATTTTCAAATGTAAACTTTTGTTGAGTCCATTAAAAAGAATCAATTCAGAGCAAAAAGGATGCAAGGAATGAAGTGTCAGCAAGATACAGAATCACTAAATTACAGAAAGTACTGCAAAAGACTAATACAAGTGCTTAAGATGCAAGGCAAATGGACCTAAACGTGTAAGAAAAGTTGTCAGACACTAACAAAAGGTTTAAAAATAATATTCAAAAAGGTGGAGATGAATGACTCAAACCAAGATGAATAACACATGGAATGGAATCAGGTGGGTAATGAAACCGATAAGCACTGGCAAAATCGTATGACAAGAAAAGAGCTACTAGGCTGTCTAGGGATGGTATGATGTAGTTGGCAAGAGAAGGAGCAAATCCTCTTTAAACCTTAATTCATTCACTGATGTTTTGAACTTTTGTATTCAGTCTTGGCTGTCCCAGAGTAAGGGATAGGCACAAGTAAGAGGGGCTTCAGAGATGATCACTAAGTAATGAAGGATTCATTTATGAAAGAACAAAATGGTTCACCTCTGGGAAAGGACTGAATTTATTGCACCTGGAACTAACTCAGCGTATCAATAGTGAGGAATTAGCAAAGTAATTAGAAATGAAATAATTCCAGAATAAATAGAACCTCAGTAGGTCAAGAAAGACTGCTAATAAATAATGTTAGTCGGACTGGTCAGTGGAGCGTTTGAGCTTAGCCAATGGTTACGCACAGCATATAGAAAGGTTCTTTTGGGAACAACTGACAGGATTGAGAGAGATTTTTTCTGTTTCTAACTCTTTGCTTGCATGGCCTCCATGTTAGACAGTTTTTTCTAAGTGCTGCTGGAATTAAATGTTGCCATGTATCAAAGACTTTGATGTTAATGGTAGGCCTTGATCATGTCAGGTGCTTGAGCATCCATAATTCCCATCCAAATGGCCTCTTGCAAATCAAGCTTTTCATGACCTTCAGGCTTTCCTCTTCATCGAAATACTTCCCCTGACTTTACCTTGAAGCATCACCAGGGACTGCCTTAGGCGGCAGTTTTCTCTCATGGTGTCTGTCAGCTTCCTTTTGAGACTTTTTATTTTGGCACACAGTTCTACCTTGGATAGTTGAAATAAAGGCTCTTCATCATCACTGCTACTTTCACTGTACAGAAAGTTGCTTCCTGAATATGTTTCTCTCTGAAAAAAAAACAACCCGTGCTGTCTAGAGCAACAACAACATAAAATTAAAGCACTAAAACGAAAATGAAAATATCTGGCTAAATCAGAATATTCTCTTTGTACATAGACTGTATGAACAGGCTCAGTGCATTTCAATAATAGCTGCTACTGAACTATTACTACTGAGCTAGTATTATTACCATTTCTATTAAAATTAAAAATAAAATGTCAGTGTAATACATAACCGTTAAGGACTTCCCTCTCTGTTCTCCATTCACCAGTTTTCTAAGGCAGTGTTTTTTAGAACTGTTAACTTCATTAAAACAAAAGTCTTATGCCCCCCTAAACAAATACATTTCAGTTTGCTTTTGGTTAATACCTTAAAATCACTGAAGATGAGATGTTTACCTGTTTGTTTATTAAAGATGTTTCAAGTTGACTCAGAATGTTGGCAGGAGCAGATGCCTGCAACGATTTCTTTCTTTTTATATGCTTCATCATCTTCCCCTGTAAACAAGAACATAATAGTGCCTTTGCATTCCTATAGAGACTTTCATTACAATATCTCATAGTATACCATAAACTTTTATTCATTGTGCACTTGACATTCTTAGTTAGTTTTTTGAAAAATATGTTTGTAACCTTTGTTAAGGTTTATGTTTTCTTTCCCCTACATTCATTGCAGATTCACTGGAGATCTCAGCACAATGAGATCAGCTTGGAAAACCTGGTCCCTTCCTTTTCTTACACAGAGGTCAGATTTCTGTCTTACAGGAGAAAATGTAATGGAGCTACAGAGCATCCAAGTCTTGAATAACTAACATAAAATAACTTATATAAATAACAGTTTTCTCTTTAAATAGTAAAGGACAAAATCTATTGGCCTGACTAATTGCTCTAACAGGTTATTGTGCTGAGGTACTATGTGAAGACTGCCCGTATTCCTACCTTTATTATACATATTTTGTGTATTATATTGTGAAGAATCAATAGTTACAGTCTATGTCATTCCATTATGGGCCTGCCAGTATCAGGCACATAAAGACAGAAACTCACCTGTTCTTTATCCAGGTCACTGTCCTCACTTTCTGAGAATATCATTTCTATCCTCTTCCTTTTGTCTTTTCCAAGGACTTGTATTTTTGTAATTTCATCTGCTCGCAATATCTTTTGCATTATTTCCACCAGCTCTTGGGGGTCATCTGTAGTGATGGAATTAAAAGGCCGAAGCACAGAAAATCAGGTATCAATACCTTACAACTAGATGGAAAGTTCATATCAGACAAATGCTCTGGAACTGCACTCACCACTCATGTATACAACTTTCACCAGGTGCTTTTCTGTCTTTCTTTCTCCCACAGGCCAGTTTACTAGCACGTAGTTACTTGGTTTCAGAAGACTTTCTAGTTCATTGTCATCACTGGGAAGGTCCTGTATCCACAAAGTCTCTCCAATTTGCAGTGAATTATCATTTAGAAAATCAAACAGTGTGAATTTTTTCATTGTTATGTGCCTTTCTTGTCACACAGACCCTGCCTGCAGGACATCACAGGAAAAATAGCTGTTACCATTTCATGTCACGGAAGTGTTACAAGAATACTTTAAAAAGCCCCAAACAACCCTCCTGTTCCTGGATATAGGTAATTACCCTATATGAAAATATCCTGGATAAGGAAATAAAAACTAGCCAAGCAGTGTGTTATACCTCCCATAAAAGATGGGACATGGTCCACTCAATACACGTACATCAGACAGTTGTCTCCAAAACCATGCACAGAAAACAGCTTTGACATGCAGAGTCCTTGCTTCCATATTACTGCCATGCCTCATCTATTTCCCTGCTGGGATCTCTATTACTACTGCATTTGCCCCAACAAAAGTTTTCAGTCCAGAGTCTGACCAAAAGATACAGGTGGTGTTGTCCCAAAAGCAGGTTCTTTACCTGGTGCACAAAGCCAATCCACACACCGCGTTGAGGTATTTCTTTACTGCAGATTTGAGCAAAGCTGGGAGCTAGGTGGTATCCCACAACGGCTACCTTACATTGATTCAGCATTCATCAAACTTTGTACTTTCTAGAGAACAAAGAAACTACTTTCCATTGGTCAAAAACTGCAAATCATCCCATTAATTAGTGTTCTGTTTTCTGGTGGTTAGTACATCTCTGCTAGTTATGTAAATTAGCACTCATGCTCTTTGTAGGTGTGGGGGGGCAAGTCTTCTCGGTCTTTAATTGAGTCAGTGGTCGTGATCTCCCCCTGCCGCCTTTACCCTTCCCCTAGTTACTGCCGAAAACTGCTGATTTCATAGTGTCCTTGTCATCATCCAACTTTTGGTGCCTTCTGGTCAAGATGTTTCTTTTTTATCACTTTTACACCTTATTGAAGAAAGCGTGTCTTGTTTATACAAGGTCTTATTGTTAAATCTGCAAGCAACTGTCTTCTCCATAGTCAGCTAATCAGCATGAAGTACAATGGCCATATTCTGTTCCACAAGTGAGATTATGCATACTTCAAGTAGCTGTTGTTACTGTAGAAAAACTCTAGCATAGGCCCTTCATCATTTATGCCATACATCAACTATAGAAGAACTTCAATTTTTGCCATACATCAGCATGATAAAAACTTTCCCTAGAACAAAGGAAAATACTACCTATACATGCTATTAAGAGGGATCTGTGACTTGCAGGTCTGTATTAATCATCTCATGGGGAGCAAAATGTACAATTTCAGCCACAGAAAACCAAGCTAGAACAACCCAGGACAACAGACTGGGTGAGGGATGACACATTGTGGCAGTGGAAAACTTGATGTACAAAAGAAATGACAGGCTGAGGACTGGAACAGAGAGGATTCCTTCATGAAGAGTAACAGCAACACAGAGAACCCAAACCCAAATATACAGCTAAATCCTTTGCTTACATAAAGCAATATTTTTAAAGCAAAGGACCATTTCTGGGCTTTTTAAAGCACTGAAGTTCTACGCTGGGGGAAGGGAACAAGTCATACTTTATGCGTTATTTTTCTAACTAAGCTGATATGCCTTACACAAAAGTGTGAAACGTAACACACACTACTAAACTCTTCTGGAAATGTAACTGGTTAAATTAAGTGGTTCCATTATACTCAGCAAAGTTATTTCTATTTTTAAATTATTAAATCAGATAAAACCAATAAATAGAAAATCTGATTTTGTCAAACCTTGATCTTCTTTCCAGTAAACATACGTTTAGTCTGTCAGTTCATAGAGTTCTTTTAGAGACCTGAAACCTCATGAATTCCCAGATGTGACAGCATGATTTGTGATTTACTTGGCCTCAATCAGTCGGAAGCAAACCTAGTGCCTCATGCAGAGGCTGTCAAAAAGGTAACTCAGAGCTAGGAAAGAGGCTATTATGTCAAATTGAGAAAAATCTGGTTACAGTGCTCTAAGAAGCAACATCAATTCATTTGCAGAAGTCCAGCTCACCACTCTTCACCATGTCTGTGCTACGCCTCAACAGAGCTGGCTTTTCACACAGGGGTGACCTTGTTAATTTGTGAAAGACAGCTGTGCTCTTGTCAACATGTTTCCTGATACAATAAGGCAATAATACTAAAAGAATATTAAATCACGTTTTTATGCAGAATGTGTTGAGTGTGATAGCAGTAGGACTGTTAAGTACTGCCCTGCTGAAGAAAGGAGACTGTGTTTTGCAAGAATTCACATTAATTTTCTTTAAAAAGATTTAGAAAGACTAGGAAACATCCATACCATGTAAATTCTGGGGAGGAAGCAGCCTGAATATCTATGCCTAGCATTAATCACCGGAGGCCTCATTCTGCCACAGATCCATGCCAAATGGATCCTCTTACCAAGACAGGGATCATTCAAACGAATAAACATGCAGACAAAGCAGGACCCAAAGGAAGGAAACTTTCAGCTTTGACCTCACTAGAAATCGATGAGGTCCAAAATGAAATGGTGTGTTTGTTGGAACAACAATATACCAGATTTAAAACAGCTGGTGTATGCAATCACATTGGGCATCTGTATTCTTCCTTTTTTTTCACAATGCTTTTGAGTATATACCCCAGTCAGCTTTACATTCCCTATCTGGCACAGAGATGTTAACTTCTACCTCTGATCAACCCAGCACAGCAATCCCCGTCACCCCATTCTTTCATTCTCAAATTAAGTACTTTGAACTTTCCTCTCCTTGGCCCTTGGCAGTTGCGAGCTACTTCATTACCCTCCTAAAAGCCCACATAAGATCAACAGCAGAATTGCAGCAAAGTTAGAGCTGCCAGTGTGCTAAGACTAACAGCTGATTGACTGACTTCTGTATTTTTTTTAATGTTTCCCTGTAGTCCTCTAACAGTCTGTATGTGGTCTCTTGTTTTGTGTTGAGACAAACATTCTCTGAGCCATGGGACATTCTTGTGGTCTGCGCTTATGCAGGGTTAGCAAGACAGCCTGGGATTTCCAGGGACACACTGAGTACACACAGGCTGTTCACAGCATAACGGGTAAAGCGATGACTCCCCATGGCATTACTGCTGTTGGCATACACACTGCCAACACTGTGCACATCAGGAGCAAGTCCAACAGCTTTTGGAAGGTATTGGACTGGTGTATATGTTATACAGCTTAATGAAGTCAATGGACATGCAGACTTCCGGATGTTCGGAGCCCATGATAGCAGCCTGTGCCACTGGAAGACACTGTGAAAGCCATGGCCAGCAAAATCCCTCGCACAGCCTTTACACCAGACAAGCACCTGGATCAACAAAAATCCATCCCACCACTCAAAGCTAGGGACAATTTTTACTGTGGTCATGGTAGGACTCGGAGCTCAGCAATTTGTCTACAATTTTGAGCTGTCAAGATTCTTGGCTGTGGTGGGAGGGTGTACTAGTAAACAGCTAAACTGATTTCACCAAGAATTTTAACAGCTTCCAAATTAAAATGTAAGCTATATGGGATGCTGAGAGAAATAAGGAATGGATTTCACAAATAGTCATGGAGGAAGGATGGGGTTGATCCACTCCTTTAGCTCCTGGCAGGAGTTCAAAAGCCTCCTGGCAGGTTTCTGAGGTTTGTGCTCAGTCCTGTTGCTCCTGCTGCTTTTGAAGGGGCCAAGGGAGAAAAGCAGTTGGGGGGGCAGCAACAGCGACCGGCCAGGTCCTCTCTCCTCCGCTGCAGCTCTGCTGGGCATCAGCCCAACTGCTTGCATTACAGATAAAACCATTAACCTATTACATTGCCAAATAAAAGGAACAGAGGGCAATGGTTGTTAGTATTTTTCTGTCACAGAGCTATGGCTTCAGCTCCTGCAGTAGATGTTAATCAAACTACGTCTTTTCACAGAATTTATTGTGACAATCCACGGGCCCTGGGGATAGTACCCAACTGTCTGCTGGCATTATCTCTAGCCAGTGATTAAAGGGAATGGAAAGATAGAACAAAATGTCTCTAATGAGGAAAAAGAACAGCAAAACACTTCACTTATTGGACAAGAATTTCAGCAGTGTTTTCTCATCCTGTCCTTCCACCAGAGTCAATGTGAATCTTGTCTGAGTCAGGACTGCTGCAGACACCTCCCTCTAAAATGTTTTATTTGCCAAAACAGATCAAAGGCAAAATATACTGTATGATCCGTATCTATCAGCCTATTTCTCTCCACTGACTATTCAGTGGCTATACAGAGGTAGATATGTCTCCTTATAGAAGATCCAACCCATGCTATATTAGCTTTTTCTATTTTTGAATATATGTTGAATAAAGGATAGATTCCAGCAGACCTTCTGTTATAGGGAGCCAAAAGGATGGAGTATGAAGTCTGTTAAAGTGTATCATCTGGTTCATTGTTTTAAATCTTTTTAACGCAGTTCTGCAAGTCAAGTAAGATTTCTGACACTGAGTGCTTTGCTCAGTGGTTTAATTGGAAGATATATAACTGTTCACAGGCATCACCCTGTGTGCAACTACTAACCACAGAGACAGAATTACATGACTTTTGAAAGCCACTTATGTTTTGCAAGTTACTTAATTCTGCTATATTTTCCATTTTAAAACACTAGCTATTTATTTGAGAAGTACTGAAATGCAAATTCATGATTTTTCTCTGTTTTAAGACACAGATCTGTCTTTACTTTTTCTAAAAGCAGGTAATTTGTAGAAGGAGGAGGGGTGGGGGAAGAAGAGGAAGGAGCCATTCAATTTTAAAGCTCTGCAGAGGAAACATTGATTGGACTCTTAATTTTTACAAACATGTTAACACCTCGCATTCTACACAGATGCTACAGATTTGCAGAGAATATTGTTACTAAGCAACCAAAAAGCCAGAACCAAAACCCAAACCAAACCAAAACAACACAACCCCCAGAAGACATTTAAAGACCTATCTCACTCTTTGACTGACATGTCTGTCCCATTCAGCTGGAGAGCTGGTAGATGTCTTGCCGAGATCACTATTTCTCTTTCAGTAAATGCAGTGTAAAGTAATTTACTACATGAGATTGTAGGCCCACTCATCGGGTCTGATTCTGCCAGCCTAAACTAGGGCTTTGCCCCGACTTCAGCAAAACAAGAAACCATTCCATACAGATCCCTAATAAAGTACTGACATTTTATATTATCTACCCTCTGAGTTCAGCCTTTGACAATCCCAGTTTTCCTTAGGAGAAAAAAAAGAACAAACTTTACTGGGCTAGAAATTAATCTACCTCACTCAGAACTATTTATTTCCAATTCAGCATAATGAGTGGTAGTCACAGATTTGGTTTGTGTTACTTAGACTGTGGCATTTTACATTGAAATTGCCGGGATATTAAATACAATGTTGGTGTAAAATTCCTGGGCTGCACTGAGGTCTCGAAAGTCCCAGATCTCTGTAATGAGTGTATGTTGGAAAACATGATCATATTTAAATATGTTATATGACCTGTTGTGGGTTCTAAGCTCATTCCCCTGAAAGCAGTGTAAGATTTACGAATGATTTCAGTGGAGTTAGGCACTGTTGGAAGAATGCAGAAGTGGTGTTACTGCTCAGAAGATTCTAGCAAATCCGTAATCTGTATGACTAGTCATTTTATGGGAAAATATGACTTAAAGGCACAAATCTGCTGCTCTCAGCTGAGAAATACAGATTATAGATTTTCCAGAATCATTACTATTGCTGTGTTCCAAATTTAACTAGCAATCTGAGGGGACATCTATCAGAACATTACTGCAACTTTCAAGACTACACATGCACAGAAATGAACCCACTTGTCTTCTACTGGAAGGTTAAAACTATGTGATTTTTATTCCTGATATCCAATAACTGCTGCCCCAAGCATTACAGTTGGTGACATTGTCTCTTCAACTCTAAGAGCATAGAAGTGAAACAGCAGCTAGGAAATTCCAGGCTTAAGCTCTGGTCAGTATTTAATAATCTAGCAGCATCCTAACTATCTCTACCTCTATGTCTGTACTGGCTGTCATAGATGAGTGATGATAGATTACAAGTCATGACTGGTTAATACTCAAAGTGCCTGCTCTTTTACTCCAAAGCTCTTCCTCAACTGCTCTGATTTTGCAGCATGTTGGTAGAAGGGAATGAACTTGATGATCTCCAGTTAAAAAAACAACCCGGCATTACTATTCAAGGTCATGAGGTAGAATAAGAGACGTTGTCCTCTTACTCCAGGGAATATTACTGCAACTAGGAGTTATTCTGCACATACTTAGGAGAACTGACAGAAAGGCATTTTCCCTTCAAGGGTAACAACCTCAAACCTTATTAGAGCTATTTTTCCCACATCCTGTAAAATTAAATGTCTTTTTAGTACATGTAGTTCAACCTAACTTTATAAAATAATAAAAGAGCTGAACAGCCAGTGTTGTATATCGGTCTGAAACAAACAACTTCCAATTACAAACATAAAATACTAATGAAGTGCAATTCCCTCTGGGATGCAAGGCTACATTCAGATTGACGACTGCTACATCAAACACTGCCAAAAATGAGTACAGCGCAAATTTTAACCAAGGACAGAGGGGCATACCACTGCTGTAAAAAAAAAAAAAAAAAAATCAAAAAAAAACAAAAAAAAACAAATAACAAGGGAAAAAAGAAAAAAAAAGAAAAAAAAGGAAAAAAAAGAAAAAAAAAAAGAAAAAGCTGCCATAGGAGCTTTAGCTGTATAATTCCATCTAGGCTAAAGATCAGCCTCTCTGTCTGCAAAGTCAATCTATGCCCACAGAATTCCTGCTGTCATTTTTCCAGCAACACTGTAAGCTATGAGTGCTCAGCCGCATGGCTCATACTCCATTCGAATTACATTCAGTCTAATAAACAGCGGGAATCAAAACATGCAAGTTGTGTGAGCTGACGAACCTGCGAAATAAGGACAATTACCTCTACACATATAAAGCAGGTAGGAATGGTTTTATGTGGTCACCTAAGACACCTGCAGATGGCAAGATGTTCCTGTCACGGAGGGGTCTAGTCTGTAGCACTGCAATCACACAGTTTGATCTTGGGTATGTCACAAAACCTTTACAGTCTAGCTTCTCTTTTCAAAGGATCTGAAATAATCATATATATATTTACCTAATTTCAAGGATATTGTGAGAATTAATTAACGCAAGTGTGCCTTCCAAACATACAGAGCACTGTAAGGAGCAAACAGTAAGTTTTGCAGAGCAAAGGTTTGTTACAACCTTGCTGACTTTAGAACATACCATTTCACATGACAGGTTTTTTTGAAATGTGATGCCTATATCAAGCTGGAAATTGTTATTCTTTCAGCTGAAGAATGTCTTTTATAAGATTTAATCATCTACCAGAAACTCCCACAATGTCTTCTCATACATCATGCTTAAACTGCTAGGAAGCACACTGAGGACAGCATGTAACCCCTGAAGTGTAAGATTGAGGGGGAAAGTCAATTATTTCATTGAATGAAGTTGATAATACTCAGATACTATGATATCTTCTGTATTTACTTAGCTTGCTTCTCTGGGTTTTACTGTATTTCCTTTGATTCCTGCTTGATTAGAAAAAAACCCCAAATATTCTGTTAAGAAGTATTAGATGATTAGAGAACCCTTTAAACCAGTTAAATAGTCATTTAAGCAGAATATTTTACTTAATCATAATTAATTAGTAGAAACACAGTCCTTAAAGCATACCTACACACAGTGAAAGGAAATGATCTTACCTTTTCACTTAGCAACTCTTCTGAAATCATATCATGTATCATCCCCTATTCTTATGTCCACATCACCAGATCTAGCATGTGACCTTGTTCTTTCAGCTCACTGATACAGGGAGGCTTGTAATTGCAAAATGGGGTCTGCAAGGCCTGAATCTGTAGGAGCAGAGAGGTGCCTTTGCAGAGTTGTGGAGTGCCCTTGAATCCCACAGCTCACCTTGGGGGAGGTCAGCAGATCTCTGCAGACATGGCTTCTCCACTCAAAAGAGCATCATATTTTCTTTTTGCATTTTTTTTTCTCTCCTTTCAGCCTAAACCACGGTACTTACCTAGGATTTTTAGCTTCTTTTAAAAAGCTGAACCTCACATAAATTATCAAGGAATATGCACTAGTCCATAGATTGTACTGCAATTCTGCATACAGGGCAAGGGTAAGGGAAGAAAGGATCTCTGCCTTCAGCCTTGCTGGGCAAGACTAAGTCAGAACAGGTTATTGTGAAAGACTGGCTGAAAGAATATTTTAGGTCAACACTGCCTTGTCTTCCTGCAGGAGAGCTGCTGCTGCTGTAACACATTCCCTGCTCAACTCTTCCATTAAAGTGCAGAAGTCTGACATAATTTCCTTACTGTTCCCCTCCCTCATGCAACTTGAGAAAATAGGTAAACAACTGCATTCAAGAGGGATTGCAACCAGAGAAGCATCCTCCTGTCCTGTCCTGTCTCCTTCCACTGCAAATGTTTGCTGGTTGCCTCTTTTATGTGGAGTCTCTGAAGCAGATCTTTCCTTTTTCATCCCTCTGCCCAAGTACTTATCACCACCTCCTACCTCAGCATTGCTCAAGTAAAAGTCTGCTTCCAAGCCTCCCGCCAAAAACTTCAGCTATGCCTGTGACTTCGTCACTGCTCTGTTTCCCTGTGATCCCCATCAAAACAAGCATCTGCAGGACGCTACCTCCCACTTTCTCCCATCTCTGCAGAAGTACGACCACGTCATGTGACCACACTCTGAAATGGCAGCAGTACCCCTCTTTTATTTCAGGGTCAACAGCTGCCTTCTTAGATTATAAAAACATTTTTGAACTTAATTCGGCATCTCGAAAACTTAGATCTGTTTTCTGACCTCCCTTGCCATTCCACACGCTCTTGTCACAATTAATCTCAAGACTTTATTACCTTCTTTTACTTCCTCTTCTCTGAAATAGTTTCACCTCCAGGATTCTCCTTCTGAGGTCAAATCTCAGCTGAGAAGTTTTGTTTTAACCTTCTCTCTTCATTCCTTTTCTCATCTCTGTTTATCATCCTTAAGATTTAGAAAAAGTTCCCTGAAAAACATTCTGTAAAGAAGCTTAGATTAAAAATGCTACACATATAAAACTTCTTTTAATTTCTCTTTATGCCTATTTGGGGCATGGGGGAAGAAATCTACTCCCATATAGTTTGCTTATTTTAAATGTGAAATAACTTCAGCAACTTAAACTTTACTCACCATGGAAGTAATATTTTAACACACTGCCAAACCCCACAGTGTTTAACAAACACAGAGCAGTAATGCATATAAACACAGCCATAGCAGTAGTTTGGTATATGTGTGAGATGGTTAACTTAGAAGCCTGGAGCAGCAGCTCTCTGAAAAATCACACGTGTCAGCATTTCTGGTACTAAACTGTACTCTCTCTTGCATTTGAAAAAAAAAAAAAATTAGCAGTTGTCATGAAATTTATTGTATCCTTTTGGCAAAAATATTACCCTCAGGACACTGATGAGCTCTAAATCTTAGAAGGGAAAAGCTATAAACCTTAAACTAACAAGCTAACATTGGAGATTTGTCTGTGAAACGCTTACCTGAGAACAAAGTGAAGATAACTGTTCTCTCTCAGTTCTCTGCAATTTACCATGCAGTCACTGCTGCGCTACCTTTCCTCTACCATCCCATTCTGAAGCAGTAAATAAATCAATGCAGCGCAAAAGGTGCAGAAAAGTTTCCCGCTCCTGCAATATACTGCAGTGACACACTGCAGCAGGGCTGTGCATTGCCGGGGGATCACACTGATTTTCTTCATGTCACAGTAAGGTAACATGAACTGTTGGAATAATCTCCAGGTAATCTGCCGTAAAACCATTTTACTGCAGTGTACTGCGGTATTAGGAAAGATTTCAGTATTGTGCCACGTGACGCCACACAACGGTATAGCATTTGTCAGTTCCTAGGCAGTGAGGGAAAGCCTTAAATCTCTCCGATTTACCAAGTAACAGGACAGACTACCTTGGCTCACTATGCTGGCGTGTCGTGTGAAACGCTACAAAATTCCTGGAATAAATTATTATAGACCTAAAAGCCAGCGTATTTTTTCCTTTCTTTACCTAGCCCCCCAATCTGGTATCAAGAGAATCTTTCAATGAAAATGGATTTCCCGAACACTAAGGGTACAGTAGGGTGTTACAATGTTACTAGCTCAGTGATAAATGAATTTTAATATTCTAGAGATCATTTTTCCTGTTCCTTATTTAAGCTAGCCCAGATGTTTCCTTCTCTGTCCTTCCAGCCTGTGTGTTTTGTAGTTTAAATTTGCACATATGCTTTTCTATATAGTTTTATGGCAGTCACATAAAGCAGTAACATTTCAATGTTATGCCAGCACTTACATGGAGATTTTCAATATTTCTGTAAAGTTTTGGAAATGTTCCTCAGATTTATGTGCTCACATCAAAGACGCATGAAAAAAGTATGATTTTTGTTTTGAATTAACCTAACCTTTTCACACGGGCGAACACAGTATTGCTGAATAGTACTCGGATGTATTTTCAGCACGTGATTTTTTGTGTTTAATAGTACGAGGGAGTTCAGCACCGCGTTTTCAAAGACCTCTGAGACAGCCTTTGAAAGTGGGGTGTCTCATCAAAGTGACAGCTACAGAGGTAGCAGTAGCGACAGAGATGAGCTCCTGTTACTATCCGCACCAGCGCCCCGCACATGCCAGGGATTTTACGCCGTACGCGGTGCACCAGCCCCGGCAAGGCGGTAAAGGGAAGGCACGGGAGATGGCATCTGCTGCAGCACGTTGCAGTTTACTGCAGCCAGAGCCAATAGCCACGGTGTTGCTCCGTGACAGCTTTCGCTGCAGCAAGCCCCTGCACCAGCCAACTTCTCCGCAGCTTTCATGTAGGACACGTCCCGGCGAGTGTGCAAATCACACGCTGCCCGGTATTTAAGGACCGTACGCGGTGCGTGCCTTAACGCACATCCCAGATGAAAGCGGGTGCTGTGCTGTCTGCCGGACCGCTGCCCGGTTTCTCCCGCGGTCAGCTGTGCCCTAAGTCCCAGCATCAGAAACACGGGTCAGCACCACACGAGGACCCTAATCCCCTTGTCAGGAGGTATCTCATTAACATCTCCCAAACCCTTCCCGCTGCGCCAGCTTTGCCACGAAACCGGCCGCGATCGCGGCCCCGGGTCCCGGGTCCGCTTGCCCGGGAACCCGCCACAGACCTCCCCTTACTCCGCCAGAGTACGCGCACAGACCTGCAACGGGCCACCGCCGCCGCTACCCGGCGCGCCACCGATCGCTGCCGTCCGCGGCGGCGGGAGCGGAGTCAGCCCCTCTCCCCCCGGCAGCCCCCGGCCCGCGCGGGGAAGCCCTTCCCCGCTTCCCGCCCCCCGGTACCTCGCAGCAGCCATTTTCCGCCTCCCTCTGCAGCAGCTCCCGCGCGTGATGTCACCGGCCACCTCGGCCAAGTCCCCGCGACAGCGGGCTGCGCCGTGCGCCTTCTTCCCTCCCGGCGGCACCCTCCTCCTCCTCCTCCTTCTCCTCCTCTTCTTCCTCCTCCTCCTGCTGCTCCTCCTGCTCCCACCGCCCCGCCCGCGCCGGCTGCCATGCAGCGCTGCGCCCCGCCCCGCCGGTGCCCGCGGGCGCTCAGCCCGCCGCGCTCCCCGCTCCGGGCTGTCGCGCGGAGGGGGAAGCCCCGCCGCGGCGGCTGCTGAGTCACGGCCGGAATTTCATCCTGCTCCTCCTCCTTCTTCTCCTCCTTCTCCTCCTCCGCCGCCGCCTCATTCTCCTCCTCCCCCGCGCCGCCGCCTCCCGCTCGGCTGCCGGATCCAGCAGCGCGGTGCCGGCGGCGATGCCCGCCCCGCTGCCGGGGGGAGAGGCTGCCCGGCGCTGCCCGGCCCCCCGCCGCTCGCCGCAGACCCGCGCACGCAGAGGGGCAGCCAGGCGCTTGAGCCATGATTGCCGCGGCTTTCCTGGTCCTGCTGAGACCCTACAGCATCCAGTGCGCCCTCTTCTTGCTCCTGCTGCTGCTGGGGACCATCGCTACGATTTTATTCTTCTGCTGCTGGCACCGCCGGCTCCAGAAAGGGAGGCATCCCATCAAATCCGTCTTTTCAGGTCGCTCAAGGAGCCGAGGTAAGAGATGTCGCTCGTCCCCGAGGACGGAGCTGGGGTGCTCCCGGCCCATCCCGCGGTTTCTGCCGGCGGAGGGCCGCTCTGCCTCCGTTTAGCCGGGCGAAGGCTTTAAAGAAAATTCAAGCCGAGCCTAAGACTGCGGCAGCCTTGTCTCCACCCATCCCTTAGCGAAACCTCGGCCCGCGGGAGGGAAGTGAGGGGCTGGGAAACCCTCCCCAGCCTTCCCCGGTCTCTCAAGTGCAGCAGAACTTTATGCTCAACTTCTTCCCTATGAATTAAATATAAATGCCGGGCGGAGCTGCTAGCTGCGCCGGGAGAGCCAGACCCGTCCAGAAATACGCGCCAAAGGGCGAGCCATTAGATAAAACCGTTAGCCGGGGCGAAATCTGAGGTGAAGCTGGTGGAGCCTGTGTGTCTTTCTGCTTCCCTTCCAGATGCTGTCATGAGAACTCATCACTTTCGCTCTGAGGTAATTTATTTAGCACGCAATTTCAAGGTCAGAAGTTGTTCTCTTTACCTGAGTACCTATTGTTGTGGTCTTTTGTTAATGAAATCACATACCAAACTTTTCATTTTGCATGAAAGATGTAACGTTCTCTTTCATTTCTTGCTTTTTTTTTTCCTCCACAAAATGTGAGCTCTTCATTCATGTTACCTTACCCGGCCTGCTGGTCTGTGCCATTTCCAAAGCAATTGGTTACTTGCAGAAAAGCTGTGCTTACTGCATGTGCCAGACTTCCCTCTGTCCAGAAAGCAACCTCAAGCCCAGTTGTTGACCACATTGTCAATATGTGCAGAGCTGATAGGTTTTGCTACTGCAGAGCTTCTGCTCGCTTGCTTTGCTGCCAGCCCTCACCTGCGCCTTGCCCCTTGTCAGGGAAGTTGCCCTCTTGGCTTGGACGCTGCCGCGGGAGATCCCAGAAGGATCCAGACTACAAGCCTGCTTGACAGGCACCTCATTTCGTGACTCTATATTCATGTAAGTCAGGGGAATCATAACTCTTACATGCCAGTGCTAAAATTATAACACAAAACCCAGTCACTTCCTAGGGATTCTGAATGAGGAACATAATTGCTGGGAAAATAGGGAAAATAATATTTGTTTCAGTATCTACTTTGTTTCCATGCTGCCCTGTAGAGCTCCTGTCTAGATATTTCTCTTGCCTGGTTTCCTGCTATTGATTTAAGGCATATCTTCATGCCATTGCCTGTTATTCTGCAAGCCTTGAGAGAGAGTTTTCAATTGAAATGATCCTTTGTTTTAAATTATTTGCATTTTTCCTTACCCAGTTGTGGGTGAGAAAATTACCTAATTATGACTAATGTTTTTGAAAGTGTGCATGGGATATGTTTTTGCAACATTGGCAATTAGTTTTAAACTCCTAACTATTTTGAAATTTGTATGCACTATCACAAAAAGAAGATGCTGTAGGGAGTGTCCTGTCTTTAAAACCACAAAAAGCCTGGTTTTGCTGTTGACTGAACAGTGCTGCAGTAAAGTGAATAAACATGTCCCTCCAGAAGTCAGAAGATTTTTTTCATTATTCAGCTCCTCCAGTATGAAATACTTGGTTTCCCATGTAAAATTCTTTTCATTCTTGAGGTTAGCTAGAATTGAAGTTTAATGTTATGCCCTTTTGAAATATGTGTCATCTTGTAATGTGTGTCAAAAGGGATGTTTGCAAAGAAACATTTATTTTTATTACTTCAGCATGTGGTTATTTGCATATCACCCAGTTAGAAGTAGACGAATTTAAGACGTATCCTATAAGTTTCCATTTACTGAAATGTGCTAGAATAAACCAATAAGAACTGTTACATTCTTTCACAGTTTTCTACATTTTGTTTAGAGAGAGTAACACCACAGCTAATGGTCTAAGCTGCCCTTTTAAGTAAGTGGTGGAGCTGTTTTCCCCTTCATTATCTGATGATAGACTTTTGATTCTTAAGAGAAAACGATGACTCATTTGACATGATTTAATTTTCATTTTCCAGTTTTTTTCAAGTAAAACTTGATTTTAATGACTCTAATTGAATTGATTAATAGCAAATTACAGGCATACTCCCATGAAAATATTGGTAGCATTATCTGAAACAGAATTAGACATTCTCATTCTGTATCAGCACAGGACATTATGCACTTCCAACTCCGATACTGATGAAAGCAAAGCATGATATATGAAAATATGGGCTCTGCATAATCCCTCCCCAATTGAACATAACATCTCAACTCTAATTTTAAAAGCATCAGGTCCATCTGTTAGCTTCCACTATGCTTAGTTGTTTGTCAGGTGCAGTTATAAATGGTGTTTCTTAATGATAATAAAAGATAATGAAAAATAGGTTGATAGTAAATAACAGTGGGTTGTCATTCACCTCCTGAGAGCTATGTTCAAATCCGGCTTACATCACATGTGAATGTGCAGGTGGTCTAGTGGCAGTGCACAGTGCATTATAATTGCCCTATCTACAGAACGGTTGGCAATTCCTGCATGATTGGCTGCCTGCCAGGAAAGCCTTATATTTGGAAAAATAAATGTGTAGCAAATTTATGTTGAGGTTCTTTGTCAGAGCCACAGCTCTCATGGTGCATGCCTACATTGTCTTTGTCTACATATGGTGAGAACTACTTAATCCCTTTCCTTTAGTACTGAACCTCACATTAAAAAGGAAGACACCATACTATGGGAGGGTAAATACTAATTTTGAAAATGTTTCTATGATCCTTATCAGCTCTCCTGTTCTGAATTTATGCCACTGGTGAATTGAATCCACAAAGAGTCTGTTTTTGTGGGTCTTGATTTTGAACGTCTCTGCAAAACATGCCTCATTATTAAACAGCAAAAGTTTATGCAGTTATTATTTATTATAGAATGAATTTAAATTCTTGATCCCCTGACTCAAAAGGAGGTAAATTTGCATGAATCACTATGAATATAAAGTAGGTTAAAGTCTGTCTTTGTTAGAGGTGCTTCATAACAGAAAAATTAACTTGCAAGATGGGAGTTTCCTGGGATAATACAGTGGTGTCTCCACCTCCCCACTAAGATTTATTTACTACTATCTGAAATTTGTCAGGCCTGTTTTTTTAAATATATTTTTTATTGTGGTCCTTTAAGTTCAATGCGACTATAACCGCTCTTAAGATTCCTCCATCCCCCAGGTACTATAGATACCCCATGAAGTCACGTAGGAATCACACCCAGAATAGTTAATGTTTCTAATCTGAGGGAGACCTAGATATGCCATGGCTGTAAAAAGAAACAGGTAAATTTCCAACAGAAATATTCATTGCTTACATGACAAATCAGACTTTGATGTAGCTATCTGCCCCAGTCTCTCCTTTCTTTATTTTAAGAATCGGTTGTAGAATTAGATTTCTGTGCTCAACCAAAACCACACTGAAATAACAATCTATTGTTAACTCAGGAAGAGTTTTACCTTGATATGTTTCAATGTTTAGCATCTTAACACTTTACAAGGAGGTTTGAATGTCTGCAGTGCTTTGCAATTTAAAGGCATTGCTTAATGTGTTGCCACTTACTTTGATTTAAATTTCTTTCTGAATTAGTTTTCCTTATTGTCAAAGCGTCTGGAGTCAGGATTATGTGAGATTTTTAACCTTCCATTAAAAAGGAAGTAAGTTTCCAGCTCTTAGGCTGGAAGGAATTCATCCAAATGTTATAATTCTTAAAATCTTCAGATTTGGGGTAAGAACTGTTGAAAATGAAGGTTCTCATTCAGGATCTTCGAATAATTGATTTTTATGAAATTTTGAAGGGGTAATTGTGCGAATTTCTAAACCAGTAGTTGATGGTTTTCATATTATTGAGAAAAAAGAATCACCAGATTTATAAATTTTTGCCTGGAATTTTCTCTAAGCTTTACAGTTTTCCTTTATCTTACCTTCTAAATTAGAAATACTATGATCTCATGAACTGAAGGTATCAGTGTCGGTGGGTAGTCACAAGCAATATGGTATTTTTCTGTATTTACTTAATTTTGACTCATGTTTTGCACAAGTTTCCTGTGAATGCTTCCACTTGAATGCTTTCACAGAGACCTACAGATATATATACAGATATATACTAGGAAGCAAATCCATAGAAGTTTTACAGTCCACTGTGAGCTGTGACTTCACATGAATCATTATGGGCAACCTGATCTAGTTGAAGATGTCTCTGCTCACTGCAGGTGGGATTGGACTAGATGACCTTTGGTTGGTTGGACTAGATGACCTCCTTTCCAACCCAAAGCATTCTGTGATTCTATGACATAACCCAGGTGCATGTCTGGTGGGACTAGACACACCAGTAAGGCAAACAGGAGCTGACAGGAGGGCTGGCAGCATGTATTAATCACAGCTGTAGCAAAGGAATAACATTTGGTCATTTGAGTTTTGCAGACCCCACATTTTCTTCTTAGTATACTGAACAGTCACTACAGGGTTAGATATGTCCAGTCTATTGTGAAAAGACTAGTAGTGAAATAGGTCAGCCACGACTGATGACAAATTTTAAGAGCAAATTAATTTGCTAAATCATCTGTTATGGTATAATGGATGCAAAACTATAGTACAACAATCTCCAGTAGATGTATATATTGTCTTTGCCAACAATTAATGCCCAAAGAAGTGTTCATAAATTTATCCCTAAGCATACCTTTGCCATAATTGTGCCCCTTCTGAAGCTGACTGTGAGACAGTTGCCTAGAAATACAGTTCTAGATATCTTACCAAACAATAATGAATAGCCTTTGAAGAGTTGCACCATAATTCATCTTGAGCATTGCAGTTATTTATAAACTGCTCCACATATGTACAGCTTCAGTGAGAAGAGAAATCATGAGACCCTCCAAGCTGAATTTGAGTTTTCTGTTTGATGGGAGGGAGTGCATTCAAGGAGCAACAGAAATGTACAGAAAGAGCCAGAAAAATACATTCATTCACTTATTCAAAGGATGTCTCTTTGTCTCTGTGGAGCTGAATCAGCCTGAAAATATTTTACCTTTGTGCTTGACATGCTTTTCCCCTAGGATGTTTAAACTGTTTTTCCATTAACCATCTAAGAGTTAAGGAAGAGGTTCAAGGGAAAATAAAACAGAGACAAAAATAAACTGTTTTCTTAGATGTATGAAAGCACTTAAGTGCAGGAATGAATGGAGAGCTATAAACACAGGTTACACTGTATAAGGACAAATCCTTTAATCCATTTTTCATAATACTTCCAATAATGTGGCCCAGATACATTAATGTCACACTAGGCAGTTACATGGCAAAAGAGGTACCACTGAGATTTTGTTTACGTTGTCTGCCCATCACTGTCAGCTTTATTCACTGCAGTGCTACCTTTAGATAGCCTAGCAAGCTTTGGTTTATGCTCCGAAACAGCCTGTTTGGCAATTGTATCACAAAATATATGGCAATTCTCTAGTTGCTGCAGCAAGACCACTTGGGTTCCTGAGCTAACTCCAGGGGAATTAACTCAGGAACCTCTACCCTGTACTACAGTGTAGAAAGGCTTGATATATTTCTATAGCCATATGGTTGCCTGCATCCCTATTCTGGCTTCCAACAGTCTGCAGAGCATTGAAATACTCAGGGGATCTCCTCTTAGCTCCATCAATCACTTGATAACATACTGACATTGTGTCACGGTCCACATCAGTGGTAAGGCATGGTCTTGATACACTGCATATTGGGACCTGCATTATAAATGAACACACCTTCACAGTTCTCTAACAGGATAGGGATCAACCACTGCATAAAGATACTGTATGTAATAGAAATTCTTCTTACTATTTAGTTTCCCGTAAATACAGTTACCTCCTAGCTATCATCTTAAGAATTTAAGTATTCAGGCTTCTCAGTATCTACTGTTATCTCTGGAAATGTGTGTTTTAGATGAGGTTGCATCTTCAGTCGTGTTGGATGCCAGTTACAGTGCACGACCCTGGTGCACACGAGCAGCTGCTTGCAAGCAAGCAGAGCCCTGGCTTCAAGGGGATCCCAGTGGAGCATGGCTTGTCACCATCCATTAGCTGCCACATTGTACCGATATACAGCATGGGAACTGCTAGCTACCTTTTTTTTTGGCTGAAACTAACCTCTGATTGAACCTGTGAATTAAAATAGCTGAGATTATACTTGTGGTGAGCACATGTATTTCCACATCTGCTGTAGAAACTGTTCTTAGGCAGACAGAAAGTATCATGCAGGAGTCCATGGATCACATGCAGCTTAGAAAAGCTTAATCATCTACACTGATTTCTCAGTTGCTGTAGTTAGATTATTAGGGTGACAGATCAGTTTGTGGATGCCCCTTCAGAAACAGTTCAGCATTTTAGGCTGAGGGTATTAAATGAAAGAAAACACTGCATGAACGGGGCAGTATGGTCCTTGGGGCTGTTCCATCTCCTGGGCTGTTAGATATGTTTTCCTAGCGCATGGAAATGTCACTCATGCTCTCTTCCACTCCCAGCCTTTTTTAAGGAGAGGCCCCTTTGACTATGGAAGAACCATGCAGAACACAGGGTGAAGTCACCTTGCTGTTTTAATGTAGGATCCAATTCAGCTGAGCTGGGCTTGTTGGGCCTGCTTGTGTCAAACATGAGCAGGTACCATCCAGACCTGCAGACTCTCAGCCTTCCCCCCATGCTCAGCGGCCCAGAGGGGTTGAGGCTCTGAGGAAGGGTGCCCTTGAGCTTCTCCAGCTCCCCCGGGAAAGGACTCAGCACCATGGTACAGAGATGCTTGAGCAGGTCATCAGGCCCACAGCTGATACAGCTGATCTTGACCTCGTGCTAGCAAAGCTGATTCCATATACTTCTAGTTCACCTGCGAGCCTGGGTACCTGTTTTCTGGGAACTTCTGCTGCCCATAGTGTCTGAGCCTGCCCTGTGCTCCCTTGTGCCCTACTGCCTTGCATCAAGGAGAGTCAGTGGTTTGCTGTTCCTGACTCATCACTGGGAATGAAACATGAGTTACGGCTCAAATGTGAAAACACTGCATCAGCTATAGAAACTAACTGCAGTTGATGTTTGGGCAAAGACACATTTCTTGCAAGTCGTGCCAATGTCCTTATCGCCCCTGTCCGCTCAGCTGCTTAAATACAGCACTTGGCTTCAGTGTGGCAGGGTAAATTGTAGAGAAGACTGGAAGTGAAACACAGTTTTTACAAGACTTCATTTATGATTATCTACATTGATAGCACTAACTATACTGAAATACATAATCGTGTCAGACTGAGGTGTTATAGTTATCCTCCTCCTTTGTTCTAAAGAGAACAAAATGATACAACTAGGTCAAGGCATCATTCTCTTCTGATCTGCTGCTGTGACCTTCTTGTGTGCAAGCTGCAGCCAGCATTGGAAAGTGACTTTGCAAAAACAGCATCCTTTTATACAGAATGATAAACCTGCTATAGGCGTTTACAGTTTATAGTCTGTAGAGCTGCTCAGCTGACCTAGTACAGGTGTCTGCTGCAGGATGAGCTGGATGGTTCTTCAAGTGTCACTGAATGTATTAACTAAATTCTTCATTGGCTATAACAGGAGCTTAGACTAGTTGCTCCTGAAGGAGAGATCTGTTCAGGCATGTTGTTGGTATCTGAATATAGAGATTTTAATAGATATCTGAATTCCACTAATATATTTTTTATATATGCTTATTAAGTCTCTCATCAGTTATGCAACTATTTTATGCTTGACAAAGTGCAGGCCCATCTTCACATGCTGAGGCAGCATAAATTCTCTTACTGGTTTAAGCTTCAAAGAAGTGTACTGGACTGAGTGGAGTAATTTCTTGATACTAGATGCTGGGCAGCACTTGCGTGGTTTAGCAATCTCTGTGTTATTTCTTATTCTCCTTCTTACTGCCCTTTAAATATTTAGAGTTAATTCCTTATGGCAGATTCTTGATGCGTACTGTACACTGCCCAAGCTGAGGAGAAGTGATGAGAAAATGAAGGAAGCAGGGGTGGAAGAGGGACATGCTTGGGGCATGTATATTCTATATTAAACTTTCCCTTGCAGACCACTGATCAAGCAGCACTCTGATTTATTTTTGTTCTTAAATAATCGTTCCGTTCCTGCTGTAGGCTTGTGGTGCCCTGAGGTAACAGAGAGGGAACTGGGACAAACCATTGCAAAGGCAAAGCGGCCGTGGAGGGCTGCAAGGCTTCTTGTCAGAGAATGATAGGACTGCTTGAAAAACAGGCCAGCTTCTGTGGTTTATAGATTTAGACAGGAAAGAGTATTTAAAGGGTACCTTGAGGCATGACTGGGCATGCTATTTGGCTATTTGCTTACACATCATCAAATTTCCCTTGTGTTACAGCTTACCTGGTTTAATGTTAATCCTAACCTTGATAGGAAAAAGCAAATAGATGGTATAAATGCAGTGCAGTGCAATGCAGCATGGGTTACTAAAAGACTGTATTCTAAATTCACATCTAAACCCTAGGTTCACACTTGGGGGCCCGCTTAGGAACTGGAAAGCAGGTTATTGATGTTGTGTCTCATGAACTCGGTTCAAAAAATAATGCTGTTCAGGTTATGTAATTTTTAGTCCCTTTGAATGTGTGGATTTATCTTGGAATATGACACATGCCAAACCACAGTCTTCAGTATCTGAGAAATGGTTCCAGCATTGCTTCGAGTTTAGGTTTTAGAAGAGAAAAATAATGTCTTCTAAAATAAACATAAGGCATGCAAAGAAGCATCAGTGAAAGCTTGTTAATGAGGGAGTGGAATGAGAAATTGAATGTTAAATATTACATTTCATGTTTTAAATCTTGATTCAGATCTTTATAGGAGTTACCCTTAGCTAGGATTAAAAAGAAAGAAAAATCAAGAGAACAACAAAAACAAAAGGTTGCATTCTATTTTCTGAGACCCGATAGAAACAAGAAAGAGCAAATTGTGTGTTTGTAAAGTAGTAACTGAGTGAGTGTGGGTAATCTTCCTGCTATAGAGAACTAAGACCTAGCTTTAATTAGCAATCTTTACTATTAGAGAGGATGTATCCGTAGTTTGGAGGGCTTAACTTGAATCCTGGATTTTAGGTTGAACTTGCAGAATTGGCTGTTAAATAAAAGTTGTGCCTTTTTTTTTTTTTTTCCCCTCTTTGAAAATTGAGGATATTTGGGATGGAAGTCACTGTGGGAGAAGAAGGAGAGAAATAATGCAATCTTGGTCACTTTTTAATTTAAAACTGTTCTTAGAGATGCATATATATATGTGCTTATATGTGCAGAAGAAAGACTCTCAAATTTCTCTCTTTCAGCCTGCAGGGGAATTTGATACAATAGTTATTTAATTAAACCTGCCTTTTGAGTTCAAGTAGGTACTTGGCAACTATAGGGTTTAATTGTATTTCAGCCTGTCTGCAAAATAGCTGAGAACTCCGGCATCTTGAGAATGGTTTTGATACTACACATACTAATGTCTCCAGGCTCTAAGATGTTGTAGGTTGCATATACATGAAAGTTTCCAAGCTTTAAACAGGCTGTAACTGACAATTCAAAGACTTTCTTGAGGGCATTAATTGACAATGGTAAGAGATGACAATTCTTATGCATATACCACCACTGACAAAAACCTTAAAGCAAGCACTAGGAGTTGGATATCCAATCTGAGCTTCCTTTGGCCTTGATATTCGTTAGTACGCCCCTTTAATCTATGAGACTCACTCAGATACCTGTAAATGCATCTGCAAACACAGTTGAGTTCTGTTGTCCTTCCTCCAGTTGTGCGGAACTGTGGCTTAATGCTAGCTAATGCTTTTTCTGTGGTTTACTGAAGTTCTGCCAGAAGGTAAACTGGGCTCCAGTCCAGTGTTCACTGAAGTTAATGCTAAGATTCCTGTTGACTTCATCTGGACATCAGATAATGCACTTTCACTTCTCTTGAAGTTATGTTTAGTGGCTCCAAAAACACATATTGGCTGGAAAGGCTGGGTTCCAAGATTAGAATTCTGCCATCCAATACATGATGTATCCAAAATACTTACACACTGGAAAAAAATGAAAAACTAATATGGTTTCTTATCAAGCATAAAAATAATAGATAATGTATGATGAAGGCAGTAGGGATAGAAACTAGAATGGAGAGGAAAAGGATCTGGAGAATTAAGACAATTGCACATTGAAAGAATGGAGCAGTGAAAGATGCATGTCACTAAAGGAATAATGCACACGTGGGATAGCACTGACATATTCATATGGTTCTATTAAAGTATCAGACAAAGAATTAAAAAGAAATATGGAACAATGAAGACAGCGAAAGAAAAAGGTTCAACAGATTCTCCAAAATGTTCTTATCTTTAAATAAAAAAGCAGTAGTTAGACAAGTTCTTCAGGAAGTTTCAAAATCCTGGTTTTTATATTAATGAATGGGCTAGGAATGGAAATGGGCAAAAACATATCAAGGATTGCAGAGTATATCACACTTGGTTGTCAGATACCAGACCATACTGAAGAAATTCTGAAGGATGGAGCAAATGAACAGACATGATGTTCATAAATGCAAAGCTGGCTATGTTATAGAGAAATGTCATTTACCCACTTGATTAATTTTTAAGTTTATGGTCTCCAGAAAGGGCCTTTTGAATTACTTTTGACAATTCAGTGAAGACCTCTTTCAGATTTATAGCCTTGTCAGAACTGAAGATGGGATGGGAAAAACTTAAACAGAACAGAAAAACATGCTGCACTTTTTTTTATATATATACATATATATATCGATAATACAAATTTGTAGGAGTACTTTGTTGTATTATGGGAATCCAGCAAGAGTGATGTCTGTGAATGGAGACATGTATAACTTTCATTAAAAAAAAAAGAAATGGAAGGGACTGAAATTATTTAATGTAGAATGAGGAAATTAAGAGGAAGTCCAAGGATAAAATATATATGGAGTGATGTATTGTAGGCAGACCAAAACCTAGTCGTCATGAGTCTGATCCATCCTACCTAATTTTGGATACTTAGAGTATGTCTATGAATGAAGTAGTCAGCTTGGACTCCCTTTATGACCAGTGGAGAGAAATAGGTGCCATAAGGGAATAGTTCATCAGACCTGCTGACTTGAGTGGCTTAAAAGGGAACCCACGGAGGAGAGGTCTGCTGAGCTTTGGTCAGAGGAATCCCACACCATATTTCTATGCTGTCCAGGTTTGAGCTAGAACAGAACTAATTCTGTTCAGTGATTTCACTTTTCAGCTCAGTCTCTGCTAAGTAACAGCACATTTTTGCAGACAGGGTCTGCTTCTAGAAGTGATAGAGCTTGATGTTTACAGTTACTGCCAGGGATTGGTGTGCAGAAAGGCTCTTGCTTCTGCTTGCTCCTGTGCAGACCAAGGTCACTGCTAAATCCTGTGTACCACGGTGGGGTGCAGTAAGTGAGAGGCTGCACCTGCGGGGAGGAGCGGACAGGACAGGTGACCCTAAACTGACCAACAAGGTGTTCCGTCCCATAGATGTCATATTCAGTGTAAAGCTGAGGGATCACAGGGGTCAATCTCTCTTCTTCAAAGTCCAGCATCTGAGGAGGACTCTGTCCATTCTGCCTCCAATCCCAATCCGTGCATTCCTGAATCCAGTTCCAGAATCTAGCTCCTGAATCCGGTTCCCGTCTGCTGATGAGTCAAGTCTGGGACTTCCCCAGGGTCTGCCCTGCAGCATCAGTGGTGACTGTGACATAACTGCCATCAGGGAGGTTGGGTTTGATATTGGGTTTGTATGTATTTGTAAATAATTCATTTTTTAATTATTATTTTCATTAAAGCAGTTTTTAGTTTTCTTTTCCAATCCATATGTCTCTCTCCCTTATTCCCTTTCTCTTCCCCTTTAGCAACAGAGAGGTGTTAATAGAGAGAATTCATCTAGTGGCTGGCTCAGCCCTAACCCATGACATGTACACAAGAAATCAGTCATTGAACCAGAGGTGTGAAGTTAAAACTTGGCTGGATAAGAAGTTTTTTTTTTTACAGAACCTCTTACCTTGGAAGTCATTTTACACAACCAGTTTGTTGTGCGTCTGGCACGCAGCGCCCAGACTTGCAGCATTCATCATTGGTTTGGGCATAAAGATAGACACAACAGATCCCTTTAATATTACCATGCTTCATTCCAGAAAAAAGCACAGCTTTCAGAGAAGACTTAAAAGGATGAATTTCAGCTAAGGCAAGCTGATTTCCCCAGCCTTCTTCCACAAGCAAAAAAGGTCCCTTGAGGGTAGGTGAACTAGGCTTCCAGAGACACCTCTCTGTTCCTGCTGACTGTAGAGTATCATTAGGAAGATCAGTCTTCATGGATTCAAATTGTCTCTAATTGAAAGAATGCACATGAATCCTTTTGGAGAGAAGATAATCCTAGCTTCAGTTTGCCTCGTCTTCCTGTGTGATATCTAAAACTGGTTCTGGTGGTTATCTGAGTTGTTTGTTTAGGAAGAATACTTTGTAGTGTAAATGTTTGTGAAGTTATTTTAGTATTTAGAAGATAGATTTTCTAAAAATATGTATTTGAAGTCTTGTTTGGTTTGCCTTGTTTCAGCATTTTACAGGCATAAAAATGAGTCAGGCAGTAGGGTCTAGGCATGAGCAACTCCCCTCTCAGTGCCAAGAACGAGAAAAGTTTTGTCACTGTCCAATGACACAGCATTCACATGATACTGGAAACTACAAATTGCTTAATGGTATTAGAGCAACCTTGTTGTATTGCCTGCATGATTTCAAAATCTCTAGTGTTTCCTTAGTGATTTGTTCTCAGGTGGTATACTGTACATCCCTCAACAATTTGTAATACTTTTCCGCTCTTCTGTGAGCGCTGACTTAACATCTAAAATAGTGCTGGTTTTGCTAAATAGATATTTCTTTCACATTTTTAATTTTGATAGCCGTATTAATATGGTAAATTTTCAGTTTTGTGTTCAACTGAAGGATAAATAACACCGATGAGACAAGATGTGTCTGTTCATTTACTGTTGAGAAGGAATCACTGGCCATTCTAGTTTTGCATTGAGCAGAGTGGCATCTCCCTTATATTACATTACTTTTGACTCCTGTCTTCATTTTTGACTACCAAATTTTGAAATTTTCCAGATTTGGGTTTTTGCTCTGGCAAAGTCTCACTGGAGGAATGAGTAAGCATTTTGGGTATTGGTCTGAGGACTTTGCCATTGAAATGTTATCTTTCTTGATATGGAATTAATTTTCCACCTGAAATCATGATCCTGTGTCTTTGTCACATTATAATCCTCCCCAGAGCAACCATTTGTGATACTGCAGGCAGATTATGACTTCAAATGAAGAATATGCTTCAGCAAACAGAAGCAGATGAGCTCTTAAAGAGATAAAGATCCTATTTTCTTGCTAGTAATAAACAGCAGAGGAGAAAAACATATAAAATATGAAGGAGAAGCATAATCTATAAACAGACTTTTCTGGAAGTCACAAGTGACTGTTTCACACTGAAACATAATAATCAGTAAACCTTGAAGTATTATGAGGTGAAGTCACTCAGTGAGACAGAACCGCATACTTAAATCCCTATTTGGCATGCGTTTCTAAGCACTTTTAGAGCTGCTTAGCTTCTACCAAATTCTTCTGTTACATAAACATAGTCTGACAAAGAGTTCTATCCAGCTAATGGGGACGGGAGCGTGGTGACGTACCAGCTGCAGCAAGGGTATATAACCAGGCTTCGGCCAGTAGCCATCCTCTGTAAATGGATCATAATGCATTTAATGTTTAGAAAACCTCTTCTGGTTTCAGAAGTCAGAATTGATTTGCTGGGTGTCTTGGTCTCTTAAGGAATATTTTCTTTTACTGTGGAAAAATCCCTCTTGCATGCTAACATTTTTTTGTAACAGAAAATTTCCACACAAAGTAAGGTCTGTAATAGTAGGCTCCCTGTGTTGTATTTTTCCCTGTAATCCTGAGTAGTCCTAATACCACATTGAATGATACGGTGCAAGTATCCGTTAGCTATTTCACAGTGTAGAAAGAAAGTGGGGCACTTAGTTTTCCCACTGCAATCGTGTGGCAGAGGCGTGCTGCCTCAACAAGGGCCCCACCTTCCCAGGTGCCCTTAAGTAATAGATTTGAGGCCCTGCAAGTTGAGTCAACTAATTACAAGAAAGAAGACTCATCAAGAGTGGAAACATTGATGAGGATTAGTCAAAACAAGTCCAACTTGAAAACCTCTTCCACAAAGAAAAAGAGATGGGTCATTGTCATAGGTGACTCTGAAGGGAACAGAAGGCCCAATATGCAGACCTGACCCACTGCACAGGGAAGTCTGCTGCCTGCCTGGGGTCCGAGTTAGAGATGTGGTAAGGAAGCTTCCCACTCTTATACAACCTGCAGATTATTACCTGTTATTGACTTTTCAGCTAGGCAGTGATGAAATTCTCCACGCAAAAAGCCTGAGCAGAATCAAAAAAAGATTTCAGGGCCCTCGGGTGACTGGTCAAGGGTTCAGGAGCACAAGTGGTGTTCTCCTCAATCCTCTCAGGGGCAGGAACTGAGGAGGGAAGAAACAGTAAGACCCACCAGGTCAATACCTGGCTCCAAGCCTGGTGTCAGCAGCAGGACTTTGGGTTCTTTGATCATGGGCTGATTTATACCACACCAGGTTTGCTGGCATCTGATGGGGTACACCTATCTTAAAAGGGGAGAAGGATCCTTGCACAGGAGTTGTCTGGGCTCATTGATAGGGCTTTAAACTAAATTTGAGGGGGAAAGGGATAAACTCTGGCATGCTGGGACTAAACCTAAGAGCTGCACACCAGTGCTAATTGGACAGCATTCCAGAGAGCTACTTGAGTATGCTGCACCAGTGGGGATTGAGGGCAATATGTTTGGTGATGGGATAGCCATAATGGTCACTGGTGTGCCAGGAGTCAAGATAGCGACAGGGAAAGTTCAGGCAGGAGTCAGGCCTTCTCCCTGTAAGGAAAAGGCAAAGCGATCACTAGCCCGGTTGAAGTGCTTCTACACCAATGCATGCAGCATGGGCAACAAACAGCTGGAAGAGCTGGAAGCCATTGTGCATAAGGAAAACTGTGATATAGTTGCCATCACAGAGACCTGGTGGGATGATATGTACAGCTGGAGCGCTGCACTGGATAGCTACAAGCTCTTCAGGAGAGATAGGCCAGGCAGGAGAGGAGGGGGAGTAGCTCTGTATGTTAGGGAAGGTTTTGATTGTCTGGAGATTAACAACGGTGATGAAAGGGTGGAGTGCTTATGGATCAAAATTAGGGGGAAGACCAACAAGGCAGATGTCATAGGGAGTCTGCTATAGACTGCCCACCCAGGAAGAAGATGTAGACGAAATATTCTACAAAAAATTAGGAGAAGTCTTAAGATCACAGCCACTTGTTCTTGTGGGTGACTTCAATCTACCAGATATCTGCTGGAAATTCAATACAGCGGTGAGGAAGCAGTCCAGGAGGTTCCTGGAGTGTGTGGAGGACAACTTCCTTACACAGCTGGTGAGAGAACCAACCAGGGAAGACTCCCTGCTGGATCTGTTGTTCAGCAACAGAGAAGGACTTGTGGACGATGTGAAGGATGGAGGCTATCTTGGACATAGTGACCATGAGATAATAGAATTTTCAGTTCTAGGAGCAGGAGGGAGGGGGGTCAGCAGAACTGCTGCCTTGGACTTCCAGAGGGCAGACTTTAACCTTTTCAGGAGACTGGTAGGCAGAGTCCCTTGGGAGGCAGTCTTGAAGGGCAAAGGGGTCCAGGAAGGCTGGACAATTCTCAAGAAGGAAATCTTCAAAGCCTAGGAGCAGGCTATCCCGGTGAGCCGCAAGATGAGCAGGAAGGGCAGAAGACTGGCCTGGCTGAACAGAGAGCTCTGGCTAGAGCTCAAGAAGAAAAAGAAAGTCTATGACCTATTGAAGAAAGGGCAAGTCACTCACGAAAACGACAAGGATTCTGTGAGATTATGCAGGGAGAAGATTAGAAAGGCAAAAGCCCAGCTAGAGCTTAATCTGGCCGCTAACGTAAAAGACAATAAAAAAAGTTTCTATAAATACCTTAATAGCAAAAGGAGGGTTAAGGAGACTCTCCATCCCTTGCTAAATGCAATGGGAGAAATAGTGACTACAGATGAAGAGAAGGCTGAGGTACTCAATGCCTTCTTTGCCTCAGTCTTTAATGGTCAGACCAACTCACTGGGTGCATGGCCTCTAGTGCCAGACGGTGGGGATGGAGAGCATTATCAAGGTTCCATCCAAGAGGAAACGGTAAGTGAACTGCTACATAGCTTAAATGTGCAGAAGTCTATGGGGCTGGATGAGATCCACCCAAGAGTTCTGAGGGAGCTGGCGGGGGTGATCGCCAAGCCACTTTCTATCATCTACCAACAATCCTGGCTAACAGGAGAGGTACCAGCTGACTGGAGATTGGCAAATGTGATGCCGACCTAGAAAGGCCGGAAGGAGGACCCAGGAAACTACAGGCCTGTCAGTCTGACCTCAGTGCCAGGGAAAGTCATGGAGCAGATCATCCTGAGTGTCATCATGCAGCATTTCCAGGATAGACAGGTGATCAGGCCCAGTCAACGTGGGTTTATGAAAGGCAGGTCCTGTTTAACCAACCTGATCTCCTTCTATGACAAGGTGACCTGTTTGGTAGATGAGGGAAGAGCTGTGGATGTTGTTTACCTGGATTTTAGCAAGGCCTTTGACACCGTTTCACACAACATGCTTCTGCAGAAACTGGCTCCCTATGGCCTGGACGGGTGTACATTTCACTGGATCAAAAACTGGATGGCTGGGCCCAGAGAGTGGTGGTGAATGGAGTTAAATCCAGCTGGTGGCCGGTCACTAGTGGTGTTCCTCAGGGCTGATTACTGGGGCCTGTCCTCTTCCACATCTTTATCAATGATCTGGATGAGGGGATTGAGTGCACCCCCAGCAAGTTCACAGATGACACTAAGTTGGGAGGAAGTGTTGATCTGCCTGGGGGTCGGGAGGCTCTACAGAGGGATCTGGACAGGCTGGATTGATGGGCTGAGGCCAATGGTATGAAATTCAAAAAGACCAAGTGCCGGGTCCTGCACTTGGGCCACAACAACCCCCTGCAACGTTACAAACTTGGGGAGGAGTGGCTGGAAAGCTGCACAGTGGAAAAGGACCTGGGGGTGCTGGTCGACAGTCGATTGAACATGAGCCAGCAGTGTGCCCAGGTGGCCAAGAAAGCTAACGGCATCCTGGCTTGTATCAGAAATACTGTGGCCAGCAGGAGGAGGGAAGTGATTGTCCCCCTGTACTCGGCACTGGTGAGGCCACACCTTGAGTACTGTGTCCAGTTTTGGGCCCCTCACTTCAAGAAGGATGTTGAGGAGCTGGAGCAGGTTCAGAGAAGGGCAACAAAACGAGTGAAGGGTTTAGAGAACTTGTCTTATGAGGAGCGGCTGAGGGAACTGGGAATGTTTAGTCTGGAGAAGAGGAGGCTCAGGGGAGACCTTATTGCTCTCTACAACTACCTGAAAGGAGGTTGTAGGGAGGTGGGGGTCAGTCTCTTCTCCCATATTATGAATGACAGGACAAGAGGAAATGGCCTTAAGTTGTGGCAGGGGAAATTTAGGTTAGATATCAGGAAAATTTTCTTTACACAGAGGGTCATTAAGCGTTGGAACAGGTTGCCCAGGGAGGTGGTGGAGTCCCCATCCCTTGGAGGTGTTTAAAAGCGGTGTGGATGTAACGCTGAGGGACATGGTTTAGGGACCCTGGCAGTGCAGGGTGAAAGGTTGGACTCGATGATCTTAAAGGTCTCTTCCAACCAGATGATTCTATGATTCTATGATCTCACAGACTTACATCTTTGAATGTTTAGAGATCTTCCTAGATCCGCAGAGGTCTGCTGGCTGCAGTGGCTTCCACTACGCTGCTTGTGTTAGTTGATACAGCTAGGCTCCTGCTTCCATTAAGCTACAGGAAGTCAAAGTCTGGCCCTACCTGTAGTCTGAACGACTCTATTGCTTCAACACAGTAGGAGGAATCATAAAAAATGGACTCAGGAAATTTTGGCCGTATCTTTACATTAGATGTGTTTCATAGCCCTGATGCACCACATACATGAGCCTCCCAGATGCACTAGATAGAGTTGGGCTCTATTCTTGTCCTTCCTGTCCAATGTCCAGAAGTAGAAGGTTGCTACCTGGAAGTTACTTCACTTGATATTTCACCTTGGCATTTCAGCATTTTCACATCCTCTGTTGCATGCAATGTGTATCTGTAGCAATTACTAGCATGTGTATATAAATATATGTTTGTGTGTTTTGGCTATTTAGGGGAATATTTACACAATGGAGCACACCTTTAAGTAATGAAAATGTCTGTCTCTCTGAGTGCCCAGAACAGACTGCAGCTCTCTTCCCTTGCAGTTTCAAGAACATTAGAGGAATAAATCCAATTTGCACAGAGCAATACATCTGACTTTTAATTGCTTCAACTTACCAACAGGACAACATTTTAGCATGACTTTTCTATGCTGATTTCCGAATTAAAACACTAACACCAAACCCAAAGGCTAAGGGAAGTGGGAAAAAGAACAGCAGGTTTATATGGAAGTACATTGCTCCCACTAGTTTTCAGCTGGCAGGAACTCGGATATGTAGATTCGCTGCATAGATTTCTGCAGTTAGAGCTAAAATCTCACCTTGCAGAAGTCTGATTCTTTATATGGACCAGCTATTCCTGAGTGCTGGGTATGTCGCATAAGGACTTCAGTGGATATATTTCACTGGAAGAAAAAATAAGTTAGAACATTAGGAATTGTTGCCTCTGTTCTTGGTTTTGAAAGGGAATGTAGCCCTTAAACTGCAGACTGTCACTGAGGACATAGATTTGGCTCACTTATTCTGAAAGCTGATGTGACTAAGTGAATGCAATTCTTATATACATCCTGGCCAAGTTTAATATTGACCAACATGGTATTCAGTACAAATGATGCATGGCAGGCTTGTGCATGCTTATGACGGGACTCAGTGAAATGAGAGAATATGAATGGTAAATGCTCTGCAGGTAGCAATACAGGGCTAGCATTATACGTGTTGTCTTTAAAGGAATTAAATTCTGTAAGGCTATGAGACATTCTGGATGATGATCAGAGGTTTTCATAGCCAGATGCTAAAAAGCATTTGTGAAAGGCAGCTTTTCCTGAGTTTATTTATTTGGCCAAATATCCATGTATTTCTGAGATGACAGTGAAAGACAGCACTCTGTCTTAATTATTTTATTCAAAATGGTAAGGTCTTTCTCCAAATCTAGGAGCATCAGAACTCCTAACAAAAACCATTAGTCATAATTAAGAGTTGCCAGCTACCAACTTTTCTTCACTTTCGTTCTCAGGAAAAAATTCACCTTTTCAGTTCATGCTCCCTAAAACAATTTCTTGTGAGGCCAAGAATTAACCTGGAAAATTTTAATTATAAATTTTAAATTAGAACTATTTAGTTATAAATAACTAAAAGTGTGAGCTTATAAAGAGAAGTAACAGGAGTTACTGCTACTAGCTGTGCCAATAATGTATATAATTGAGACATATAAAACACATGGGATATTAACAGCACTTGGCAACGTCTCTTTATTGTTACATGCAGAATGTATGGCCATAATACTAATTTAAGATGAGTATGCTTGTGCCTGAAGTTGTAGTTAAGATTTCTGTATGATTTTTTTGTTGTTCTGGGAGATGTCAAACATGATGATTGTTTTTTCTGTTACAGGGTTTTAGATCAAGTCCTCGTCATGTTAGAAGACGTGTAGCATCTCGCCTTGAGGAAACACAACCTATAGTGGAAGCTCACCACCTAAGTGAGCAAGAAACTTCTGTAAGAAAAAGAAAAATCAAGAAAAGCAGCCGAGTTCAACCAGAATTTTATCATTCTGTTCAAGTTACACCAACTCGAAAACCTGTAAGTAGTCTACCTTAGGGAGAAATAGCACTCCAAGTATATTATAGAGGCATGTAATATAATCCTAATTTTTGGGTCATCCATATTATGTTCCTCAATTTAAAAACCTCTTCAGTTCTCATGTTCAGTGAATCTAGATATAAGTTTGTTAGACTGTATTTAACATTGATGCATAACTCTAAAAAAAATCCAGTCCTGAAGAAGGTTTTTGAATTTTGGTTTTTATTTAATATTCAGTCTACAGTAAGTATCCAAAGAAGGTATTTCATTTGATAGTTTTATAGTGATATTACTTAACAGGGTTTTACAGCACACGTGTATGTTATTGAAATTTCTCACTCAGATTTATCAGAGATTCTATGTATTGAACCAAATTTATATTAAATATTATTATTAGATACAATTTTCAGGTGTCTTCTGCTTTATACAGTATTTACAGTCTTTCTGGTTAACAAAACTTCTATCAAGTCTTACCATTCTTTGCTCCTCAGATTGGTCTATAGGTAGTTCTTTTAATATTGGTAACCTACTTTTAGTGAGGAAATACTACAATTCATTGAAACACAGTTCCTAATGTAAATGTGTGTGAAGAAACTTCCTGCAGACATAATACATTTCTCTTTTTAATGAGAGCTCATTGCTTTGAAGCATTTGCTGACAAACTTATCTGTTCTAACATTAAAGGGTTTGAAGTACTTCTATTAAGCCAGTATTATTAAAAGGTAACTTATGAGCATACCTTAAAAAAGATTATCTCAAGGTTGCTCCAGCCTAACCGAACCTTCCTAGATTTGTGTTAACTGAGCATCAGGAATTATCAGTGAGCTCTGAAGGTGCCTTGAGAAAGAGCATTAGCTAGTGGAAGTACATTGCCAGACAGAGCAAGCAACTTGTGTAAAGAAAGCCACAGCTGCCAACAGCTGCCAGAAGTTTTGCCTTTTGGCAGATATATTTCGTTTCTCTGCATTCACTTCACTACTCCCTAACTTCCTCTGCTCTCTCATGCTTGTACTTACTATTTTATTTACTCTGCTGCTGTTTTTGTGGTTTAATTTGATCTGATGGATTTATCTTCTGCTCTTCTTAAAGGCTCTAGTCTTCCTTTCTTCTCAACCATCTCCCTTTCACTCCCATCCTTTCTTGTTCTCTATAGACTATTTTGTCTAACTCTGTGGTTCTTATTAGGTCTCTAGCCCCTCACCAGGCTTTCCCCTGTTCATTACTTGCTTCTGGTCCCTTCCCCACTTTTTTGTCCTTCCTTCATCTCTTCCATTATCTCCTCTATTATTTTCCATTCCACTCCCTTTTTTGATTCCCTTTATTTGTTTGATTGTTCTTAATTTTTTCCATGGTAGGCCTATACCGAGGGTAAGCCTGCCTGTAATTGCTGAGGCTATTACCAACTGCCACTGATTACCAACATGGGGAAAAGGGCATCAGTGGTGCTGAATTAAAGAGCTAAAATTGTGGAAACAGTGTAAGCAGCAAAACAGGCTTTGAAGCATGGATTAGTGAAGAAAATAAAGCCCTATTTTTCCCCAAAGCCAGTAAAACATCAGGGACTTCACGACAAGCAAAGAAAAAAAAGCATTAAAGAAAATGTTCAGTATTACTATGTAACTTCACTTTCCTATCATCTCATGGGTCCATGCTGTGTCTGACAACCTACCACTGAAACAATAGTAAATCCCAGATTTAGAGAAAACTTCTCTCAGTGCTGTCACCATTATGTCAATGTCTTGAAATTGCTTTTGCAGCGTACCTTTTACGCAATGTTATGTAGTTCTTTTGACAGCCTTTTTTTCTACAGCCTCGATGAACTCACATTTCTGAAAAAAAACCACCAACATTATCTTTATTAGACTACGATCCAGAAAACATAAGTCACCAATTTAATTTCTCATGGACATTGTAAGTTATTCTGAATGTATTATTAACACCATGGTGACAGGGTGAGTAAGGTTCATGCCATGACAAATCACTGCAGCAGCGTGAAGTTCCACAGTCATCCATCCCACAGATTGTCACAGCATCGTTCTACTTAGTCTCAACATCTCAAAGATGAGAGACTTTTGGCCTTTATCTTCGTACAGTTTTACATGATTCAGTGCCAGAAATGCTGCTTTTGTTAGTCTGCACAATTTCTTTCAATTATTTTTTCCTGTTATTCCTAGCTCTGCCTACTTGAACCACTTTAAATAAATCATCTGTTGTCTTGATGTTTACACTATGGAAATATTTCTAGGCAGCTATGGCCATATCCTGCTTAGTCATCACTTGAAAAAAATGATGTATGATGTCTGCTAACTAGAAGACATAATTTCTCCTCATAAAACAGCTCTCCTCATAATTTTTGTTGCTTTTCCCTCTCTCTTTTGTGACAAGAGAGAATGGTATTTCCAAAGTAATTATAAAAAAGCCTTATGGAAGGATTTTTCTTTGCTCCAGGAAATTGCTGAGCAATCAGTCCTAAAATATGTTATCCTGTTTTGCTACCGTATTAAGATACATGCTTAAAGACTTCTCAGATATTTCATTAGGAGTTTTGTTGGATGTTTAAATGCTAGGCTTTTTTATTACTGCCTATTTAGACTATATTGTATTTTGCTGGTTTTGTTGTGTCTAAATCTTGTTTTGCAGTTTCCTAGCCATGGCTATAATTATCTGAATTTGCTTGGATTATTTCTCACTTCCCGCGTAGCAATCTGAGATCTTTCCAGTATTGTCCCTGATCTTGTCAGAACTAAATTAGGTATGATTATATGGGAGTGATCCCACTGAAGACAATAACTGCTCTCCTTGAAAATCTACATGAGCAGATGTTAGCAGAAAGACAACATTAGTTTTCTCTGAAAATTTCATTATTTTTTTACACCTTTCAGGACATTAATGAAGACATTAAAAACATTTCATCCTAACACTGATCCTTACCAGATAAGAGTTCATAGCTATTTTCACCTTATTTTATCCATTTTGCTGCAGTGCAACATCAACATAATGGTGGGTAGCTTACCCCTTTTACGGCACATTGTTAGATCTTGTGCCCTGTAGGTCATCCTGTCATTGGTGGCTGTATTATTTGTGCCGACATTCCCTATAGGTGACATATTTATATCAGCTTCACACCGAGGAGAGTACAGAAGCCTATTATTGAAGCGTGCTTTGAATTTTTGAACACAATGGAGAACTCTTGAGAAGCAACAGAACTGTGTTCTTTAAATTAGCATGACTTCATGCAAGTCAAAGGAGAGTTACGTATCACTCCTTTCAAGAATCGGGTAGCTGATTCTGTAGGGTTAGTTACATTTTCTGAAGGTGTGGAAGGATGCGCAAAAGTCTCTTGGTGTGAGCTTGCTGTATCTAGCAATACTTCTCCAGGGCAAATTTCAAACTGGGGCTTTTATTACAAGCATTTTGCAAGGAAGCAAAAGTATAAATCTCTACAAATAATTAATAGTTTTGTTCTCTATGCTGGACTGGAGCCAAAAGATGCCCTTGAGTTTGTGCAAACTTATTTGGCTCCAGAGCTGGGGGCTCAGTTAGACATACAGTTCTGCCAAATTCTAATTTCACCTGTATGTCTAAATACATAGTTGAAAAGAGATGCTGTCAAAGTAGCATCTTGTGACATCTCCGTTGTTAAACAGTTTGAAGAGTTCCTCCTATATTGGCTGACTCATGCAGCCACCAAGGAATATTTAAGATCATGAGATGTAATACCAAAATCTACACTTACGTTTGTCATAACAGAATCACTGTAAGATGTGTGGCAGATGAGATTACAGAGATGGGGCATAAATAAATCTGGTTTCTTCATTTTCAGATGTGAAATCCCTGTTTCTACTCAAAAGCCTTGTACGTTACACATCCAAACTTGCTGGTCCTTTTTGCCCCAGCACTGTAGCAACAGCATATATTGAGGTGATTATCTACTGAATAGTGTTAAAAAAAAAAGTATCTCTGAAGTGACCTACAAAGATTAAACTGATGACAAATAATGATCTCTGAAGCACTGCTGCTCGTAGGATGAACCTGCTTCTAATTATTTAAAGACTGCCCTTTGCTGAAGCAATTTAGTTCCTTAGAGGGGGGTGCAGCATTGATACAAGTCATTAGAAGGGAACTGAGAGGGAGGTCAGATGTCTGGGAGGACATGTGAACAATCTACTGATGTGAGCAGTTTCATTTGGCCCCACTGAGACTACTCCCATGACTGAAGTGAAGCTTGCACTGTAAAGACTCTGATGATGCAAGCTTGAAAGCAAACTTAATTAGTTTCTAATGCACATATAACCGTGAGCAGTCCCATCCATGGTCTTACTCAACTACCCTGTTTTTTGCCTTTATGTGTTTAAGCCTTAAAACTTATGAGAAAAGCAGTATTACAATTCTGTAAGAAAAGCACTTAGGTTTTTCAAACATCTGATACCACATCATTTTATAGAAGAAGTCTGGGTATTAGTTGACACTTACCTTACTTGACATGACATTTTTCATACGGATGAAGTTGTTCTACAGGACTTTTTAGGAGTTTTTAATATGTCTCATTAAATAATTGCCATTTCGTTTTGTTAATTTCTATTTATTCTTACTCTAGTGTTACTTACTAGTTTTCCAGTACCATGAGGTACTTTTGATATGTGAATGACCTAATACAGATGACATACAAAAATTATTCATCACCCTGCACAAGGCTTGGTTAATTCCAAGTATTAGACATTTAATCCATAGATTGCATTCATATCTTCTTTCTTTAGGAGACATCTGCTTGTGTTGGATTGTGCCTCCTGTGAATTGCATTTAGAAGCAAACATGGCAAAACATTATCATATCACCTTTCACCTTCAGCATTTTTATTAAGATTAAATTAACGTTCTTAAAATGCATGACAAAGCTGTGAGCTACCAGACTCCGCATGCACGTGTGCGTACACACACACGGGTGCATGTGCTCAGGGTAATTGGAGCACAGCCACGATGAAGAAATGCAGGGAACGTGTAGATGAATATAAAAAGGGAAATGAGGACTGCATTTTTTGCTTTAAGAGCTCAAGTATATTGATGGGGATTTTGAGAAGCATCTGACAGTTTCTTAGGGGATTGATTGAAAGTTTTTGTTGTTAAAGTTTTTAACAAGATTTAAGCATCTAGCCACCTTAAACATTTTTTTAAAAATACCCATTTTAGCTATGTAGGATCTTTGCAAATTTGACTATAAAGACTAAATCCAGTCACCTTTGTAATAAAAAGAAAGCCTTCAGTGGCCATTACGTTGACTTCAGGGGTACCTCTACTCTTTCCAAACATACACATGCCTACCAAGAGACTGTTGACATTACTTTCTTGGACTACTGAGTTATGTTCTTTTCTTACAGCAAACATCTCCTTACTGATAAATGCTTCATACGCAGTTTTGCACAAAGACTTCATTTTCCTGGGGTTCTGCTAGCTTCTGTGACCTCCTCCCTTGCTGCCTGCTCCCGATTTCCTCTTGGCTGCTTTTCCCTCTCCACCCTAAAGCTCATCTGATGCACTTGCCCGTTCCTTCCAGCCCTTTTGCTCAGCTCCTAGGCAGTTTAGATTTTTTAAGGAATTTTTTAAAGGTGCATTGCCATGAGTTTCGCTAGGCCAGGGATCAAAATTTTAGAACTACTTTTTGTTCAAACACAATGGTAACACATTAAGAATTAGATCTGAGATTTAAAATTATTACGGCGTTGTCTTTCTAGTGTTTTTTTTTCCTGTGGATGAGTTATTGCAGCTATTAAGCGTAGTGCAAAAGAAACAGTTACTTGCAATGGTGCTAATAATTATTGATGACACATGTAGGTACATAGAAATAAGCATAGCAGTAACAGTACAAATCCACGCTTAGAGCACCTCAACTGACTTCACTGCTAACTTATTTGGAGAATTAAGGTCATTTAAATTAATTGTCCCGTGGTGGCAGATCATGCTTGTTTTCAATGTATTTACTTATTTACACTAGTGTGGTTGAAAATAGCATCACATCTGTTACTTTTTCTATACAGTTTCAAATCATCCTACTCCTGCAGGCAAAGCCCTCTAATATAGCAGGTTTTGTCTTGATAGGTAAGCTGATTCCATACAATTTTTATTTTGTCTGTGTCCATTTTCATTCCCAGGGCAAATGCTTATTTACTGAAAACAGGATGAGAGCTTAAACCAGACTGGCTCTGTTGGATCTAAAGTGTTGAAAGTTGTTCAAAGTGCACTCATGGTCCTTAGAGCTGAAGCTAACTTGCTACTAATATTCTGATTCTGATCACAGGCGGTTTGTGACATCACAGGTGTTTTGTGAGTCACGTGTGGTTTGTGACTTCACAGGTGATTTGTGACATCACAGGTGTTTTGTGATGTCACATGTGCTTTGTGATGTCACAGGCAGTTTGTGATGTCATGTGTGGTTTGTGACATCACAGGTGATTTGTGACATCCCAGGTGTTTTGTGATGTCATGTGGTTTGTGACATCACAGGTGGTTTGTGATGTCACAGGCGGTTTGTGATGTCGCAGGTGGTTTGTGACATCACAGGTAGTTTGTGACATCACAAACTGATTGTGATTCATCACAAATATTCTGAGGGAGCTGGCAGAAGTGATTCCCTAAGCCACTTTGCCTCATTTACCAACAGTCCTGGTTGACAGGGCAAGTTCCATTTGACTGGAGGTTGACAAATGTAACGCCCATGTACAAGAAAGCCTGGAAGGAGGATCCAGGGAACTACAGGCCTGTCAGTCTGACCTCGGTGCCAGGGAAAGTCATGGAGCAGATCATCCTGAGTGTCATCATGCAGCATTTCCAGGATAGACAGGTGATCAGGCCCAGTCAACGTGGGTTTATGAAAGGCAGGTCCTGTTTGACCAACCTGATCTCCTTCTATGACAAGGTGACCCATTTAGTGGATGAGGGAAGAGCTGTGCAAGTTGCCTACTTGGACTTTAGTAAGGCCTTTGACACTGTTTCACACAACATGCTTCTGCAGAAACTGGCTCCCTATGGCCTGGATGGGTGGACACTTCACTGGATCAAAAAGTGGCTGGATGGCTGGGCCCAGAGAGGGGTGGTGAATGAGTTAAATCCAGCTGGTGGCCGGTCACCAGTGATGTCCCCCAGGGCTGATTATTGGGGCCTGTTCTCTTTAACATCTTTATCAATGATCTGGATGAGGGATTGAGTGCCCCCTGAGCAGTTTTGCAGAGGACACCAACTTGGGAGGTAGTGTTGATCTGCCTGAAGGTCAGGAGGCTCTACAGAGGGATCTGGACAGGCTGGATTGATGGGCTGAGGCCAACTGTATGAAATTCAACAAGACCAAGTGCTGGGTCTTGTTGAATGTTCTTCAACTTTTGCCAAAGGAATAGAGCTGTTAAACTATGGCTTGAAAAATGTCTAATAGGTTTTTTTGCCACTGTTATTTTACCATGAGCTGTATTAACTGGGATTTTGAGTTCATTGATAAAATTATACTACACGTATGCACCTTAGCCTGAGGAATTAAGTTTTTAACTTAGATTTTTTCAAGTCCCAGTGTCTTTCCCTGAGAGGCAGTAATATAAACCTAAGCTGCTAAAACGTGCTAGCAGTCTTAATTGTATGAAAAAATGTTTTATGTAAGTAATCTTAAATAGTAAATTCTGTATAGCAGCTGAAGGCAGATTAAAAAAAAATTTAACCAGCTCTGATTTTGTTATGATGGTGTTGTTTGCACAACTTAAAATGACCAGTAATTGTTTCACAGATGCACGGTAATTATAGAGTCTAAATGCAGATGTTTCCTTTTCCTTCATTGCCACAGGAGTCACTCTTCAGAATTACATTGTGTAACATCCTACTGTGGCACATAAACAGTACAACTTTATATAGCAAGGGATTCCCTTATCAATTTGAATTTATATATAACACTGCACATGGGCATTGTGTTAAAAGAATAGCTTGGCAAAGGCAAATTTTTTAAATGTTAGTAGGTGCTGGAATTAAGGTTACACGTGCAGCTTTAATTCAGTCGATTGTGCATCTGCGTTGTCATACAGACTTTAACTGTATGATGGTGTACTGTTTTTTCACAGGATGTACTCTGTATTTATAGGATGGAAGTGCTCTTAGGATGATTTATGTGTAGGAGTTCTGCTGCAGAAGTTGTAAAGTGTGTAAATTAAAATAAGAGGAGATTGCAGGAAGAGAGAGGATCTCTTTTTCTTTAAAAAGCAGTGAGTGCTGCCTTGAAGGGTGGCACAGGGTCACTATGAACGTGCTGAACAACTGGCTTAAAACATTTCTCGTCTTCCATTTTCTAAGTGCCTGACTCAAAGCATGTGGTTTGGTTTATAGAAGTTCTCAAGCTGCCATTCACCACTTAAGTCTGTGTGTGCTGTGATCTGTGTATTACTGATATGTAATTCTAGTAACTCAAAAATCAGATCCCTGCCATCTCAATTTAACCTAGGTAACAAAATTGACCTCCTGGTTTCAGTTTTGTATCCTGTGTAATGGGAAAGATCATTAGTATTTGTAAAGCAGCCAGATACTACTGTATCGATGAGCATCACAAAATAGTCTACTAAATAATAAATTCTTCTTCACACCAGCATTTGAATAGCATGAAGTAAGTTAAGTGTCAGGGCTGACCACTGAAGAGAGGATGACAAAACAAAATATTGAACAACTGTTTACGGAGTGAATATCACTCCGTAACACTCGTTTGCACTGAGCAAGACCCTGGGGATGTAACAGTATACGATCACATCATTGTGACTGCATCATGATGTTCAAATAAACAGGCTGAACTCAGGTTGCACGGTGAACCATTTTAGTGCTTGAACCTTGCATTTTTAAACAAGAACTTTGTGTTTGATTTCCTACTGTTGTTGAAAAAGTAGACTTAAAGCTCAGTTGTGAGGCTCATCAGCAGGTTTTGACACTTGAACTACAACAGACAAAATTCTGCTATTGGATTTCAGGAAGAGATTGATGGTATTTGTTTCCTCCGTATGAATCAGTAACACAGGGGAAGAGGTATTTTTTTCTAGAGGAACTCTCAGATATTTTTTAATGGCCGGAGTTGGGTGAAATTTCCGTTTCCTGCCAGACTCTTTAGGGGGATGTGCTTTCTTGTGCTCATTCTTCCCAAGCATGGCTTGCTCTGCCATGTCTTCTCCAGCCTGCTCCTGACCTGCCTCTGCCACACTGCTGGCTCCTTCCTAGCTGCCCAGTCCTCACTCCTCTACTGATCTCAGCCTTTCTCTTCTTGCTTTGTCAGTCCTTGTATCACTCCTCCACATCACACCCCTTGCACAGCCCTTCCCAGGCTCACCTCGTCAGTCATCCTGTTGCTCTGAGGCAGTTGTTCAACCAGTCTCTTTGATTTCTGTGTATCCTTGTGGCCTCTGGTTGCACCTTCCTTGGCTCTTGTCTCTCGGAGACCTTTTCCTCACACGCAGATCCTACCTTACTTGTTCATCAGAGTACTTTGTTCAAAGCCTTTTGCTGAGGCAATAGCAGTTTCCTGCCAGGATGTCAGATCCTTAGCTCTACCCTGATCTGCTTTCTCTGCATTGATGGTTACTAGTCCCAGCTGCTATCTTGCAGGTCCATTTCTCCTCTAGTCTTTATCCACAGAGTTGGCTGCTCCCATGAACACTTTTCAGCTGCATCTCCCGGACTCTGTGTTTGTCCCTTAGGCTGTCAGTCCCAGTGTATTTCTCCAGCCCCTTCCTCCAGTGCGCCGGTTCCGGTGTTTGTCCTCTCTACATTCAGATCATACAGCTTCTTCCTCTTGCTGGCTAAGCACGACTGAGCGAGTCACAGAGAGCATAAAAGAAATGGTCTCCCGCTTGTCAAGTGTCGTACCTGCCCTCTCCTGCTCTTCAAGCCTCTTGCCTGCACTGCCATCAGCCTGCAACCACCATTAGACGGAAAGATTAGTTTTGGCTCTGTATCTCCAAGCTGGAAGGATCCTCCTCAGCTCCTTGGTGGGGATGGTAGGTGTCCTGAGAGTGGGGGCAAAAGCTGCAAGGGTGGAATTTGCTTGGTCAGTCTGTGATGGCGGGGTATTGGTCTGGCAGCTGTAAGACCCTTGAGAGTCTTGAGAGTCTTTGGTTAGTGGGTGCCAATCTGAAGAGATTTTAGTTGATACATTGAAGATATTTTACTTGATAAATGCAAACATGGTCTTGTTAAAAAAAAAATAATCTGGTAAAATCACATTGGTAGTTACCTAGGACCTAGAAATAGTTAAATCAAACTATTTAAGAAGAAGGACTACTAGCAGATGAGGAGAGATTAACGGAAGGTGACTTGCTCAGCAAAAACCGAAAAAGGCTAAGAGGAGTTACAATGCAGGCTATGAATGCATCAGGGAACCAAAAAAGGTATTTAAGGAAATGAACACTCTTGTCACAAAAAACAAGTAACAGAAGTCTTGTAATCAAGCGATCAGAAGGTTCTGGAGCACCTTTCTAATGACAGCAGTGAGATCAAACTCAAACTTTAAAAGTTTTACTTTATATTCCCTGATGCCATGGATACCAGATGATATTTGTATCTCAAAGACTTATCGCTTTGACACACGTAAACAGATTTTTAACAAAGATGGCAAAAGGTCTATGTCTAGCTTAAAGAATATTCATATTTGAAGTATCCATCCCAAAGCCTCTAATTTTCTCAAAAAAGATCACTGGGGTATTTTTTTAGTGTTGACAAATAATTACTGGATATCTTCATCACTTTGCTCTCAGGCTTATGAGTCAGCCTTTGACTAAAAATTTTCAAGAAAATTCAATGTTGGGCAGGTAGTATTTTCAACCAAACATAAGGCAACTCAAAATGGATTTTATAAAAGAAAACAATCTGATAACTTAATTATTAACAGTATTAGTAGCGTTGTGTAATTATAAGAACCTGTATTTTCAAATAGTTAGATGTTGATTGATTGCTGGATCAAGTCTTGAAACTTTGTTTTAAAACATGTGATTGAAACAGTTTGAAAACAACAAATGAACATTTAATTCTATAAGGAGGGAAACTTAGCAGTCAGGAATGTTACCAGTTGTTACTAAAAGCAGAATATCCATACCACTGTTTTAGATTTTCATTATGTTATTTAAAAAAATTCTTCTAAGTCTTCATTTTTTTTTTTTAAACAATCTATGCCCATCAGAGATACAAAAGCTACTTAGAACTTTAATTTGCTCTTTGCTGTCCAGAGTGTTTTCATAGTCTGATACATCTTTTATGGCAGGAGTAACTTTGTTTGCTACTAAAACATATATAGAATACAATCTACAATGAGAAGTATAGAATGCTGAGGAAAGTATGTGAAGCTAGATGTTTTCTTATACCAGACTCTTCCTCTGTTACGTGGTTGGCCTTGTAGGTGTAGTAAGCAGATAAAACTCTGTGCCTTCCTCAAACCTTAGTCGCTCTGTCACAATATTCTCTTTTGTGGCAGGCAAACTAGGGGGATCTGAATGGATGCAAGACAGCTGCAATTAAAAATTAATGTAAATTTTTTTTTAGGTAATGGTAAGTTTTTTTGCAACAGTAATATACAGCAGTCATCTAGGGCATATGCATTTCTTTTACAGAAATAACTCACAATTTTGAGACCATGAAATCCTTACATTTTATGTATTAATATCTATGAAGCATTTATTTTTAAACAAGATAATGATAATTATAATGGAAGTAGCACTTATATCTTGCTAATGGTTTTAGCATAAAACTCAACTAAAATACCTATTCCACATGCTGTGGTTTCCCAGATACTCAGAGCTCAAAATATTACCTTCCCATCTGCAAAACATTCAGTACCTTTCTGTGGGCTTCTCTAATGTAGGTAAGCTATTTCAAGATTAAATCCTGCAATTCGTATTGAAAAACTAAATAGAAGGAATAGGTGAGGAATAAAGAAATGGATTAAATATGTTATATGTCAGGCCTATCATGTTGATGATATTATTAATTTTCAAATGACGTTCAAAAAGAATCCACATTTTTGTTAGAACAGTTTTCTACGCAGCTTTTGAAGAGAACTGATGGCTTTGGCACAACATGACTCATTTAAGCTGAATGTTATTTGGCCCCGCTTATGTACAGGTCTTGGTTACACTGAATGAAGAATGCCTTGCTTTTCAATTTATTCATCTGAAAAAGAAAAAAACAACATGCAGGTTTTCCTTTCACATCAAAATACTTTAAATGCCTTATTTTTCTCTTATGATAGCTATCTTCCTTGGTGAACATAGCTGAGATCTGTGGAGATTATCTTGACCGTATCTGATCCCTCAGCTCATCTCATGGTTAACAGGGACTTACAAATGTGGAGCATCTGTCAACTTTCTGCTCCTGAAAGAGATCACCGATACATGAAGTAAATGAAATAGAAATTCTGCTTGCGGTAGCGTAATATTCACTATTTTCTTTTTTTAGCTGCTAGATGATGGTATCACTTGAGACCAATAAGTACTTGATACCTGTGCCACTTCCACAACCAGGAGATTGTTGCAGAATTGTCTATAGACTGGCTGCTGGAAGATGAGGGTATGAGCCTAGGTTTCAAGCTTCTTAAAACAATAAGAAAAAGGCAAACAGCTGTTTCACTTCTTTTATGGTTGAAAAGAAACTAGTGCTCTTTCTTTGCTGTTATGAAAGGATCACTGAGGACCAATTTCAAGAGTAGCTTTGGGGTGTCCCTGAAGAATGAGATGCTGCATCATCTTGGGTGAAGAGTTTTTTCTCTCTACTTAGTTCCTAACGAAAACTCAGGTTTGTATCATGTCAGCTTTAGGTGCGTAAGTAGACGGTTATCCAGTAAACATAGTTTGATGTTACAAAACTGTATTGCAACGTCCAAGTACATACATGGACCTAGCCCTTTATCCATTTTTAATTTCATGTCCTCAAATAACCTATTTCTTTCATGAAAGTTGCCTCTGTAAGGTTATTTTCAAGTGGAGTAATGGTAGAGATTGACCTACTGGCATCCAGAAAAGATCCCATCTCCTTTTGAAAGCCTATGAAAGCATCAGAATTTCCTTGTAGAAATACAATCACAGGCTGCAAATGCATGTGATAGAAATTCAGTGTTTACTCTATCTTCTCCTACTTTTAGAAAGAAAGAACGTAAATCCTCTCTGCAAAGCAATGTCTTGATTTTTGAAAGCCTACCTGTTCAAAAAGGTACTTTAAAATAGAGTTACTCCCTTGATGCTCAGGAGTTTCAGATTTAGTACATTTGCCTGCCAGATTTCTGTGTATTTGATGTTATAAAGCAATAAAAACTCAGAAACTCTGTAGTTACGTTTGTATATCCTGTGACGTAGGCACTTTAAGTTATGGACATTCTGTTAAATAACTGGCACAGAACCACAGAAAAATACTCCATTTAATATGTTTCATCTCCACTGCTGGATTTAGTATTATTTTTTCAAGCCTAGCATACTTGATTTTACATTGCTCTTGTTTGTACTTTCATTTGTGTGTCTGTTTTGAATTTTGATCATTTCTGACAACATGCAATCCCGAGGGGCTCACATAGCCTGATTACATACATTGGATGTTTTGTATTCTGCATTGTATTATCATCTAATCAGGTTAAAGTGGTAAAGATTTACTAACGGGAACATCCAGTTGCCCTAGATTTTGTTTTAAATTTATTAAGTTATTTTACTTTAAAAGTTGATCCACTTTAATATCATTCAATCTGGGATGTTAAAGGACAAAAATAGCTTGTTACATCCAACTGATATTATAAATTAGGAGGAATTTTGTTGAAATACACTCAGTAAAACCATGATTCAAACACTTAGCTTCTGTTCGTATTTATCCATTGTCCACAATGAACATAATGAAAGAAAAGAAAATGTATTCCAGGAATTCTGAGATAGTTTAGTGTAAGTGAAATAAAAATAACTCATGACTCAACTGAAAATTAAATTTCAGTCAATGTTGACCTGTACTTCCCAACAGCTTCCAAAAACCCTCGTGAAAGGACTCACTGCAGTGGAAAATCTTCTCAAAGATAAGATGTGAGAGTACAAGATATTTGATTAGAATTCAGTTGTGCAGCACAATCTTCGATGTGTCATGAAGTTGGGGAGTTTTTGTAATATGATGATAATTGGGTATCAGCCTCTCATCAGCTTTTGCAAGCCGAATTGCTTGACTGAGTTTAAAACCTGACCTCTGCTAATGATTCTGACTCAAGGAATGACAGTGCAAAACCCACTTGGTGTTCTTGAGGGTATCAGATCCTGTTTAGGTGTGGCTTATCTGATATATGGTGTTGTGCGATACCTTACACCATCTTCCAGCTACACTGTCTTCCACCTAGTTTCCACCAGATCTTCTGCAGTGCCTCACCTATCACAAAAAGTCCTTCTTTTCCTCCTCAGAGGAAATTAGGCCTTGGTACTTGGCCAGATCCCTTTTACAAGAAGTATACTAAATACTTCTTTGAAGTCACCCCCATTACTGGAAACTAGCTTGCTTTTATAGCACAGTAGCAAGCCTGACTCTCAGGCGGCTGCTGCAAATCACCTGATTACAGAGAAAGCCCTAGACACTGGCAGAATTGAGTTCTGCTCTCCTGAATGCTTGTCCTGAGCACTTTGCCTCCAAAGATACAGCAGTGAGGACTCCCTGTGAAGTTTGCACCCCCCTGTGGTACTGACAGTGAAACGATGCCTTAAAGTCTATTCCTATACTTTGAATGCAGACAAAACTCTGCTTAGATTTGCTTATGTCTGATCAACAGGCTTCAATGCACAAGCTGTTATAGGCATAACTGCTATGCAAATGCAACAGTTCCTGCTGATCAATAATAGAGGCTACAGATAAGTCTTTAGGTTAATGAGCAGAAGGAATGCATAATGGGAGGCATAGAATAAGCAGCTATAGCAGCTGGGCTGTGACCTTACGAGCCTTCAAGCGCTGACCCTGGCTAAGTCCCAGAGTAGGCTAAGTGAGGATGTGTCTGATCAACATTTTAGTGGATACAAAAGACACTTCACTCATGTAACCTAAATAAGTGTTGTGTACTATTAACAGTTAATGTTATTTGCTTGCATATAGCAATGTGCTTTATAGAAAAATAACATAAGTGCCTTTGATTGTAACAAAATATAACCCCTTTCTTTTTTTTTTCCACATGCTATCCTAATTGGCTAGGAACTCTTTTCAGGATAGTACAGATGTTCTGCATTATTTTGTATTTTTGAAACTGGTTAATATGTTGTTGTAATCGTGGATTGCTTATATGGGACTTACAGCTATGGCATAGAAAACATGTTTGCTAGAAACAAACTCATCCAGTGGGATGCTGTTCTGTTGTGAACAGTGGCTGCACAGAAAAACAACTACAGACTTCTTAACAAAGCTATTAATTTGCTCAAGTAAAGCAGTTTTTCAGTTCATTACAGAATCAAAGAATCATCTGGTTGGAAGAGACCTTTAAGATCATGTACCTCAGTGCCACATCTATGTGTCTTTTAAACATTTCCAGGGATGGGGACTCTACCACCTCCCTGGGCAGCCTGTTCCAATGCTTCACAACCCTCTCTGTAAAGAAATTTTTCCTGCTATCTAACCTAGATCTCCCCTGGTGCAACTGAAGGCCATTTCCTCCCGTCCTGTCACTTGTCACATCAGAGAAGAGACCAACCCCCACTTCTCTACAACCTCCTTTCAGGTAGTTGTAGAGAGTGATAAGGTCCCCCCTCAGCTTCCTTTTCTCCGGGCTAAACAACCCCAGTTGCCTCAGCTGCTCCTCATAAGACTTGCTCTCCAGACCCTTCTCCAGCTTTGTTGCCCTTCTCTGAACCTGCTCCAGCACCTCAATGTCCTTCTTGAAGTGACAGACCCAAAACTGCATACAGTATCCAAGGTGCAACCTCACCAGTGCCGAGTACAGGGGGACAATCCCTTCCCTACTCCTGCTGGCCACACTAGTGCTGATAAAAGCCAGGATGCTGTTGGCCTTCTTGGCCACCTGGGCACACTGCTGGCTCCTATTCAGTTGGCTGTCGACCAGCACCCCCAGGTCCTTTTCTGCTGGGCAGCTTTCCAGCCACTCTTCCCCAAGCCTGTAGCGTTGCAGGGGGTTGTTGTGGCCCAAGTGCAGGACCCAGCACTTGGTCTTATTGAACTTCATACAGTTGGCCTCAGCCCATCAGTCTAGCCTGTCTAGATCACTCTCTAGAGCCTCCTGACTTTCAAGCAGATAATGCTGAAGAAAAAAAAAAGTACCTGTAACTGAGTTAGAGGTTGGCATTTCTTAGATGCGAATTTGCTAGATTTTGCTATTATGAAAAATTCCTTTCCAAGCTTCCTACCTTGTTCTTAAAATGAGATAGCGTGATTCATGAAGAGTTAGTAAGCTAAAGTCGGTTCTGTTAATTCATTTTGTTAATGCATGCTTTAGGTAAAGTAGAAGGTCAACTTAAAACAGGACAGCTAGTTATAATACAGATAGATGACAAAGATTGTTCTACTATTGCCTCTTCAGTTTGATTTATCAAAAATACAGGAGTACGGTTTTCTCACATAGTTTATCTTCCAGTATTGTAGCACAGCTGACCAGAAGGACAGTCTCCTTTTCCCTAAAACTGACATCTCAATAAAGAGTATGGAGATTATGTTCAGTGGTGGATATGGAATGACCACTCAGCAGTGCTTTTGGTTTCTTAAGGGTAGGAGGAACTATAGAAGGAGTTGTTATTATAATAAATAAGAATGGGCTATTAAAGCATCTTTTGAGAAAAGGAAATCCTACTGGATAAAAATTATAGCATGCTTTCAAAGATAAATCTGAGAGTTGAGAGATCTTTCTTCAAAGCATCAATAACAACTGCTGTTGTACTTTATCTTTGTACATTCCAGGCTGCTACATAAATACTAACAAACTATTGCTATAGCACTCTGACAACACTGTGTCTGGGCTCTTTCCAATTTTAATATTATAAACTAAACCCGAAGAAGGCGAAGAATTTGAAAAGCAAAATCTGTCTCCATGGGTCTGTGTGATCCAAAGATATTGAGGGTTGCTGAACAGCCAATAGAAGATACAGGCCCAAAGCAGGATGTTCATAGCTGGGATTAAAGGGAACACTTACTCTTTTATGACAAAATATGGAGCTAAGGATGAGCCACAAGAAACCTAATCCCTGACTAAGTACATCAAGGGCCCTGTTAGCCCCAGCTGGTACAGCAAAGTGCCCTCTATACTCTACAGCAAGCCATGTGCTTCCAGCTCCCATCAAAAAGACACCTGTATGTGACTATCCTGCTTTATGACATGCTATACAGAGAGTTCTAGCTTATTACATAAACTGGCAGCAAAACATTCCCAACACCAGAACTAATTACAAAGGCAATCAGAGCTGGGATCAGACATCTCATGTTTCTGTTTTTCTGCACTTACCTCTTACATCGCAATACAGGGAACAAGAATTCAGTTAATTGGTTTTATGTGTTCATTACCTCCCTCTCTCCTCTTTTGAACATCACCATGAAGCACTGTAGGAGGAGAAAAGAGGATTGGGATAGAAGTGAAGGAAGTCAGGAAGAGCAACCACTAATAAAAGATTCCTCTCTTAGCAGATTATTTAACTTGCAGTTTTATGCATAGCAAAGAGTGCATCACATTGTCGCTCTAGATTATGCAGGTTTTGAGTTTTAAAATGGGTTAAATACCCTCCGATGTAATAATAACAATTCAGCTGTCCACCCCATGAGAACTGACAATGAAAAGGTCTCAAGCAGCAACAATAAATTTTATCAGACCTCAGTCACTGTACAAATTTCTTCTGTAAGTAAAAGTACATTTTAAGCACCTCAAAAAAAACCAGAGGGGGTGGGGGTGGCTACAAGACAAGCCTAAAATAGTAGTTGTTTTAATATCAAAAAACCTGGACTCTAGATGGAATGAATGAGGGTTGTCTCTGCATAGTAAAGTATACTACACCTCTCCAAGCTGAGAAAAATTAACATCATTAACATCATCTGGACCAGCATCAGGTTACACTTTTAAAAGACTGTGACAGTAGCTCCCACATGAAATCACAAATCAAACCCATCATTTTCTAATCAGGTGCCCTGGAGAAAACAATCAGAAAATGCAGAGGAAGAGAAACAGCACTTTGCCCCACTCCCCCATCATGTCCTCATAACCTGTATATAATGTTGCATCCTAAATTCTCAACACGGTGTGGAAATGTTATCTTCCAGACATCTCCGTTTCCCACTTCACCCTAACCAGGGATGCTAGAAATGGCAGTAGCTCCATCCCTGCACTGCATCAGTCCTTATTTACTTTTCTGGAAACGCTCTTTTTTTCGGTCGCTCGGAAGTCCGTAAGCCGAGATCAGCCGTTTGCCTGCCGAAGCCGTCTTGGCAAAGCGCGACGGAAAGACGCCTGTCGTGCCCCGCCACCCAAGAGGGCTGCTCTGAGAAACAGTATTCCTCCCTTCCCTTTCTTCCACCCCGCTGGGCACCCGGCCAGCCGCGACGGGCTGCTCTCGGCAGAGCGGGGCAGGAGGAGTGGGCCTGGGGCGGGGTCCCCGGGGCGGTAACAAAGAGCCCGCCGCCCGGCGTAGGCTGCCCGCGGGCCTGGGTCTTTCCCGCAGGCGGACTGACGTGAACGAGTCCAACAACAGCTCGACCATGGCAAATCTTTCCCTTGTCCTGGCGGGGGAGCCAAACACTCTCGATTTGTAGTCCGGAAGGTTGTGGGTTTTTTTTTTTTTTTTTGGTTGGTTGTTGTTGCTGGTGCTGGGTTTATTGTTGGGGAAGCCGGAGGCTCATTTGCGAGCTGTTTGCCCAACCGCAGGCCACGGCTCTCCCCACGCATCCCTCCAAATGCACTCCCACTAAAGACCGGCTATTTTTTGGAGGATCACCCTCGGCGCTCCGCACGCGCACCCCTCTTCCCCCACCACCCCGCTAAATGCACGGCAATGGTGAGCGACGTCCCTCCACCCTACCCTTCTTTTCCCGTGGGATGCTTCTCTGCGCCATACGGGGCGGGAAACCGCCGGTGCTGCCGGTAGCCCCGCGTCCCGAGCCGCTCCCCATGCACCCCCTCGTCTGTCTGTCTGTCTCCCCGTGCAGAGCTCCGGCAACGCGTCCTACCGATGCTCCATGTCGTCCTCCGCCGATTTCTCCGACGAGGAGGACTTCAGCCAGAGATCGGGGACGGTATCGCCGGCGCCGGGGGACACGCTACCCTGGAACCTGCCCAAACACGAGCGGTCCAAGCGGAAGATCCAGGGCGGCTCCGTGCTGGACCCCGCCGAGAGGGCCGTGCTGCGCATCGCCGGTAAGGCGCGGCCGCGGGCCGGCGGGGCGGGGGTCGGGTGGGTGGCAGGGGGACCTCCATCCCTTTTCTTTCGGAACGCGGTCCCTCCGGGTGGTGACTAAGCTTTTTGGCCGCGTTTTCTGGCTGGGTGAACTGATGCGTGTGGGAAAGCGAGCCGAGAGACGTGCAGGTGCATCCATTAAACTTTCATGCGAAAACGCATTAGCGGCGCGGGGGCTGCAGCCGCGGCGTTAGCTATTACAGCGGGTACCGGCGCTGCGGCCGGGAGAGCACCCCGCCCCGCCGGGTGGCAGCGGCGCTGGGCCGCCCGCAGCGCGGGGAGAGGCCGCGGCGGAGGCGGGCGATAGTGCTCCCCGGTTTGCGGGGGGCGAGGCGCTGGTTTTTGTTTGCGCAGGGCCGGGGCTGCGCTCTGGGGTGGCACGGGGACCGGGACGGAGCCGCCTGGTGTGCCGGAGGCGCGGGCGGGCGCTGGTCCGCGGCCCGGTGACGAAAGATGTCGAAAATAGGGCGGAGGTCTGCTTATCCCTGGTGAAGGCTGGAAACTGCCCGTAAATCAATCCCAAAAAGATACGGCGGTCCTCGGTGCTCCCCGGGGACACCGCTGTCACCCTCCCACCCTTTCGTGTGCGCCTCCGTGGGTGCCCTCCCGGGACACCATTTCCCAGGGTAGCGCATCTTAACGGCCCTGTGGGGGGCAGCGTAGGACGCGGTGGCAGAGGGTGCTCTGCGAAGCCGAGCTTTCACCAGCCGCGGAATGCAGCCGCAGGGAGGAGATGCGGAGCCGGCGGCCTGGCCGCCCGGGGGCCTCGCCACTGCCTCCTGAGGCAGAATGCCCGGGGCGGCGGGCCCGCCACCGGAGCAGGGGCAGGGCAGGAGGGTCCGCTCGGGGGCGGGCCCGGCGCCGGGAGGCGGTAGTGTTCCGCGGGGCGCAGGCGCGGTGGGGGCGCGGCTGGGGGCGAGTGAGTGGCGGTGACACCTGCGGCGAGGTCAGGGCCGCGCCTACCTCGCCCCGCCCCGCCCTATCCCACCCCGCCGCCGGGGTATCGGCGGGTCTCGCTCCGCGCAGTAGCCACTGCTGGGGGCTGTCCGCGGGGTCCCTGTCCGCGACTCCCTGGTGTGTCCACCGTGTGGCGGCCCCGCAGTGTCAGCGCCGCAGGGCGATGGTGCCCTACCGGCGTCACGTCCATACCCCGACGGCCGCCACCCTCTTCGTCCCGGAGGGAGGCCGGCGCAGAAACACGGGGAGCGGGCGGGAGGCGGCTCGGGGCGTGAGCCGCGGAGGCAGAGCTCGCCGGCCTTGCAGGCGGTGCCTCGGTGATAGGGCTGGAGCCGGCGGACTGCGGCGGCGAGGTGGTGGCTGCTGCTGGGCTGGGGCCGCCCCCCTCCGCGCTCCGAGGGGCGGCTACCGAAACCCGAGCAGCCGGCGGGGGCGTTTCCTCGGCCGGGCTGGCAGCGCCCTCCCCCCCGCCCTCCATTGGTTTTTTTTCTTGTGCCGTCCCCGAGGCTTCTGGCTGTCCGGAGCCGCGCCGGGAAGCGGGCAGGGCTAGCTGCCGGCCATGGCTGGCTACCTGTCCCCCGGCGCGTACTTCTACGCCGAGGAGCAGGAGTACCTGCAAGCCTACGAAGATGTCTTGGAGAGATACAAAGGTAGGGCAGCCCTCCCCGCAGCGGGGCCGCGGCATCCGCCCAGGCTGCCGCTTCCCCGCCGGGCGTGGCGGCTGCGGACACGGGAGGCTCCGGCGCTGGCGGAGGGCGGCCAGGTACGCCCGTCCCCGCCGCTGGCGTCAGGGGAGGTGGATGGACCCGAGTCCCAGCGTGGTGTCACTTGAGGGGGAACGGAGCGGACGTCGGCGGCTTCTGTGTTAAATAAAAATACCACCTCTCCCTCACCAGTGGGTGAAGCGCACTCTCCTGTGTTTAAAAGTCTGTTTTTCGAGTGAAATGCGGGCACAGTGATTTAGGTCGCGATTTGCATGTGTGCATTTAAAGCTTCAGTTTATTTTGGGCTTTTTTGGTGGTCGGGCAAAGAATGATTTTAGTTCATGTAGTACCTGAGTTTTTTCATGGAATACAGAAAAATACAGCAAAAGGGAGTTCATCCATAATAGAGATGTATACAGCTGCGTTTATCTTACTAGAAATGTAAATTATGTTGTTTTCTTAAATTCATCAGGCTGGAAGAGATGGTTTGGGAGACATAATTCATTACTCTGTTTTTCAGTACCCTTGCTACTACTAAATTTGAAAACCCTTATTGAAAGTGGTCCAGGTCTGATTTTAATTCAAGTGAAAAAGGAATAGAGGCAACTGTTCAGATTGAATCTTCATCCCAGAAATAGTTTTTACAGCACGTCACAGCATATGCCGTGATTTGCAGTGTTGAGTCCTTTTGTAATGTTTGAGGAAGAGAGAGCTTAGATTTGATATCTGAAATTTTTCAGCTGTGTTTTTCTAGTCAGTTCTAAAGGTTTTGGTTAAATGATTTCCAGTGATGGGAATGGGAGTGGCATAGTTTAAGACAGCTTGATTTGAAGATACGAATAGCTGATTTCATTTAATCTGGGTTGTTAGTGGCAATATTTTGGAAAATAAACCCTCTACAGATGGTTATTTTGATATGACAGTGGTCAGGTCCAAGTCTCCTTTATACCTGTGTCACTTACAATTTCATGTGTCATTAACAGTATTGACTAATGACTCCTTTGTGTCTGTTGCCCATTGTGTCAATGCAGCTATGGAGCATGTGCACTATTTCTGTACTGAAATGCATTAGTGCATTTTAGTTGAGAAATAAATATGGTTTGTAATAGACCGTCTTCAAAAGCACATCTTTATTCCTTTCTCTCCTATTTTTTTTAAGTCATCAATTACTTTAGGTGTAGCTGAACTCTTTTTTTCAGAATTTTAAAGCAAGTAGACGGTTTACTTTGTAGATAAAACGTTGAGAAAACTTGTTTTTCTGTTCTGGTTCTAATCCAAAGCACTGCTATTTTGCTTTAGATTACCTTTAATTTGCTGCTAAAGCCAGATTTAATAGGGTTCATTCTCATACCAGTTTGTCTACTTGCTTAAAAACCTGAGAAAGGTATTAGGCCTAATTTCCCTTATTTCATTGAGGGGTTTATCAGGAAAAGGGCTGAAAGATTAGTTTTTTAAGTGTTGGGGACAAAGGGATTTTAATTAAAATAAGCTGCTAAAACTAATTTGCATCTCTATGAGAAATAAAGCACATTCTAGAAATATTTGAGTATATCATATTATGGGGGTAACATCAGGTCCATTCTCATGCTGTTTTCAGTGGCAGCCAAATCCCAAAATTAGTCGGAAGGATCCAGTTTCTCTTGTCTTAGGTTTTAGTGGCATATTCAGTATATTGATTGGTATGCTGTGTTTTGCTGCTCTAGGTATACTTTATTCAGCCATTGGGAGCAAAGGTGAAGATTTGGACTTGTTTTAATTAAGATATATTGGAAACCTGGAAAACATGTTATTTTATAAAATGTGTTTCCAAGCTGGTCATGATTTCCCATCCAAGTCCCAGTAGTATGACTTCACTACGGTTATTGTTGTTCTGATGACTTGCTATGGGAGCTGATCTAATCAGAAAAGAATTGCTTCAATATAGGCTTTGAAGAGCGAGTGCCATTTCTCTGAATTTCTCAGTTTTGTAAACACCGCCTTTAATAGTTTTCTTAATCAAATGTGAACCATGTTCACTATATTTTTAAGATGCGCTCTAATCCATAATTTTAATGCTAGTAGTTGTTTTTTTTCTTTTCTGCAGTCTGCAAAATGCCCCTGTGTTCATCTAGGGCATTATCAGGGTATGGAATTATCTATGCCCCAGCTGTTGAGTACTGTAACTAGCAGAGTCAGCTGTACAAAATTCATTGCCTGTCTTGGAAGGCTCTGGGATCGTATGATGCCGCATCATGAAAACATTCAGGCGGTTTTATTTGGGAAGAGAAAAGCAGTCCTTTTTAAGTGTAGAAAAGTGAAATTTTACTCTTCATCCGGTTCTGCAGCCAAAGTAGGCTTAAAGACCATGCAATACCAAGCACCTTGTTGCTTTAACAGTTGAAACCAGGATATTTGTTCATCTCCAAATTCTGTCTCCTGACCACATCTCTGGCTGTGACAGTAAATAATTAGGCGACTGTTTGCTATATCTGAGGTAGCACAGAAGATCTGTTTGCTCTGGGAGAAGGGAGTGTTGTTTTCTGAGTCCTGGCTAGCCCAGTTGCTGGCTGTCATTTTTTTTTTCTTGATTCATGCAGTAATTCATTGGCAGTATTTCTAAAGCATTTTGGTGGAGGATAAAAAGTCATGTTATCGCAGATGATTTAGAAATCATGTTGAATCAAGCTACTTTACTGAGGGTAAAAAATGCTTCTTGTTGGTAACACCTCTGAGAATTCAGAATCAAAGCCTTCATTGTGATAGTGGCAATAAAATGTCTAGTATATTTTATCTAAAACTTTTGACTTATTTCACACCTTGTTTATGACTGAATAGGAAGATGAGAAATCATACAAATACTTGTTAATAATTTGTTAGTGTAAACTAACAGTTCCACTTCATCTCAAAAACTATGTGTGAGCTGTCTAGGAGGTTGTAAAGAACTTACAAAGCAGCAAGACTAATTTTTTATCTCACCATTGCCTGGGAACAAAAATTAATAAAATTATTGGTAGCTGCAGCCTTCTTGATAATAGAGAAAGTGTTCAGTTGTATTTCATATACATTTAATTTAAAAAAAAAAATAAATGCCATCTCTCAGATGGTATAGGTCTGCATTGTTCCATACCAACATTATTTGAGTATTAAATATTTGAAGATAACCATTTTAAGCTTTAACTGCAGTGCATTCATTAGATTTACTGTGGCATAAATCTGAAATAATCCGCCAAGAATCAAGACTTAGATACATGATGGTTGTACAGTTTAGGTAAAACTTTTTTGTATTTTTTCAGTTCAGGTAGTAAACATTTATTTCAGTACGAGTTGTATCGACCTTTTCCTGCAAGATTTTGAACAATTATGTAACAAAGTTGCCTCCCTTTGACATCATTATTGAAATGGGCACATCTGTTAATGGCTGCATGATTGCTGACCCTGAAAAAGAGCTAATTCTTAGAGTTAAGTATTGAATAAATCACAGGTATTGAAGAATGTTCTTATGATCATGTAAGCTATAAAAGTTTAAAATATATATGGTTATCTGGCCCATGCAGACCTCTTAGTGCTGTAGATTTTGGCTCTATAGGAAACAGATCTGTTGGAAAATTCAACTTGATGTGACTGCCCACAAAAAATACAGACTTGCAGTTCAGGGAGTTGACTAAATTCTTGTCAGTGATAGAAAAGGTATCACTATAAATGTTTTCTTTGGATTGGATGCCTGATTACTGCGTCCTTCAGGTAGTTTGGGCTCGCTGCATAGCCTCCATAGGAAGGAGGGGCAAGTCTGGGACTGGGTATAGCAAAATTCAGGTTGGGTTGTTTAAACTTTGGTGCATTCTGTTTCGCTATTTGGCATTTCTCTCTTGTTTTAAAAAGATCTGTAGTACTACACACTCAGCTGAAGCATGGCAAACAGTTCTGTTTCTGTACTCTGAGAACAAATATGCTGGAGATGGGCTTGAGCTAGCAGGTCATCTGATGTGTTTTGTTGCCTGTGATGGGTTCAAAGGTAATGTCATTTGTTCTAATGATTGATTGAGGGTAGCATCAAGTAAAGCTGTTCTGATATTGTTTGGGTACAGCTTTTGAGTTAAGGTAAAAAACCTGTCATCTGGCTCCTTTGAGCTGTTTTCAGGAAGGGACCATTTGGGCAGAATGGCTTTTGTAAATCTGAAAATGAAGCTGCTGCTGCATTTTAGGAATTTGGAGGCTCCTAAATATGTTTGGTATCAGGCTTAGTCCGGGGATGCTCTTCTTCAGAGATGACTTCATAGCGCAAAGACAGGAGGGGCCATGGCAGATGCTTCTGACTCTGGAGTCTGTGAGTTTCTGAATTCCCTTGTTTATGATATGATCTCAGGGGCCTGAACTTACAGTCTGCAAAAATCTTTGCACTTCTGGGCTCTCAGTTGTGAATTAATTGGATGTCCTGCTTCAAGTCTTCTGATTTTGGACTCAGAAGGAAATACTGGAGTGGATAATTAATAGGTGCTTTTAACTTATTTTCCTTCTCCTTTGGCATAACAAAAGCTGGTGACATATAGATGTTGGTTTTGCAGGGTTGATAAGGATGGCAGATGCTGGTAGTATGTAGACTTGGAATTGGATCACTTCTTTGTTCAAATACTACAGGTTTTTTTGCTGACTAGCAGAGGTACGTGTGGATTATCCAGCTGCAATCACCTAATCCTTTCTTTGCTACGATGCAAGTCTTCAGCATGATGACGCTGTTGTTTCCCTTGTTCCTAGCACATTTCCTATGTCAGCCTCCTGAGGATGAAGGATTTTAGCCAACAGAAAGTGCCTTCGATTAGGGATGGGAAGGTAACGGCATTTGAGCTGCATGAAACCAGACAAAATTAGTGGTGCTCCTTGGGCCATTTAGAAATGCAAAACCTGCAGTTTTACTCTGTTTCAACATTCCGCCTTCTTTAAGCAGAAGGGTCTCACTTTCAAATTGCTTGAAGATGGGATTTTTTCTTGAGTGCCTTTCATCCTCAGTATGAACCAGATCTTGCTGATTTGACTTGTGCGAGCACTTCACTTGAGCTAAATTTAAGAGGTCTTAATTTCGTTGGAATAAAATAATGAGAACCTGAATGTTAGCCGGTTCAGCAAGTCTGTGTAAAGGCCTCAAGATTTGGGTAGCAGTTTTTGAAGCTGGGTTTGATGGTATACATACACTGCAGTTGCATCTCCATGGCTTTAAAAGATACCTGTTTGGATGACTAAGGTTGACAAGAATTTGGCTGTGAATTCAAGTATCTTTGGTACGTGCATTGGGGCAGAGATCAGTTTCATTGCCCTTCTGTTACTTTCCAATTCCCATTGAGCCAGCAACATCTTTTAAATAGAACTCACAGGAATATTCCATAATTTCTTTTTTATGGCCAGAATGGGAGGGGTATGTGTGTGTGAAGGAAAGTAAACTGCACTCGTTGTGTTAAAAGGATTGTTTTGGTTCAGTTTATATTTTTGGTTGAGGTGTTTCTAATTGTTTGCTGTGATCTAGTTCAATAATCTCTAGTGGTACGTTGCTTGAAAACCAAATTAGGTGTTCTTTTTTGCCTCTGCGCTGCCTAAAACATGTGTGATTTGAAGAATTTATTCCGCCATTTGCTAGAACTTCAGCATGTATTTGGAATTAAGTGCTTTGTGAAATAAAAATGGGCTTATTCACATGCTTGAAGTTAAGTGCAAGTATTTTATAAGTTCGGGCTTAAAAGAATAGGGTTTTGTAAATGTCAAATGTGAATGCAGCTTATGCTACATGCCTGAAATGTTTCCTGTAAAACATCATTAAAACCGTTTAACTTAACAAAGCCTTGATTTTCTGTAGTGGGTGAAAATATTCGTGTACTGAATGCTTTCAGTCAACCCAGCTTTCAAACAGGTGAAACAATGCTTACAAAGACACTTCAGTCTGCGGGTCAGATCCTGAAGGGCATGTTAGGAGCCAGATCTTACAAGCTGATCTGTGTAGGCAGGCTCCGGTGCTTTTGTGGGAATACACTGGCTTCAGAAATCCACCCACACAAGCCTCTTCCCAAGTTCGGGCTCAGCCTTTAATAAGGCATACTGCTGAACTTGGTCATCCTTCAGGGCATTCCAATTTGGCCTTAGCTGCATTAAAAGCATGTTAGTGTGTTTCCGGCTTTAATTTTATTATACGTAGCGAATACATGATTTTATTGTGAAGTGTAATCCATCAACTTTTTGGATTTTGTACATTTTAAACAAACTGACAATAGCTGTAAATAAATGTGTGAAAGGATGAAGATGCTAGGCAAATATAGTGAGAGTTAAATTCTGCACGTTGCAGTTACACAATTAGCGTACCTATTTCTGTAAGGCAAGGAGGATTAGGCCTCTGATGGGCTTTTCAGTAGCATAGGGCAAAATCTGCTCTTGATTATAGCCACATGGCCCTTTTGAACTTGGTTTGCTTTTAAACGTATTTTCATGGTTCAGTTTCATAGCTAGTATGTGAAATGACATATTTAAAAATGTATTCCACAATGCGTATAAATACAGATCAGCAATGAAATGGGATTCAGAGCCTAATTGTGTTGGAAAACTGAATTAGTTTGGCCTGAGGTTCAGGTATCCAGCTATCTGACAGCTATGACGCTTTGCACCACTTGGATCTAAAATTAGTAGAGCACTTCTATACTGGGATTAGAGAGGAGTGTATATATTTTAGTTCAGAAAATGGGTGAAATCTTTTATACATCTTTCAGAGGGATGTTTCAGGTAATTTAGAGACGAAGCTACAGGTTAACAGAGAAGTCCCCGAGTATCTTCTGCTGGGTACGGAAATGGGTATCCTGTCACCCTGCTTGGAGACTTTTGTTCTGCCTGATCAGGTTACAGTGTGAGTGCTCCTCGTGTGACAAGGGCTTTTAAGGCATTGGAGAAGCAGCATTAGCAAATGTGTGTAGTTATTTAGACAGACATTGTACAGTGATAATAACAATAAAGCATCCTGAGCAGTTCTAGCAGAAGAGCTTTTTCGAGAGAGAAATGGCTCTTGCGATGCTGTGGTTTTTACTCAAGCAAAACTTCTGTTAATTTTGGTAGAAGTCAGGAACTTAGCTATTGATGTTTATGAATATTTAATGCTTTAAATTACTTTGCCTTTAGATAAATTTTTAATCTAGAGATAGCAAGTTTACATTATGTCCTAGAAATTAGGAAATGACTCGAGCATTTGTCTGGAGAAGCCACTGCTGTGTAGTCACACATAACTTCTGGGAATAAGGTATTGTTGCTAAGATAATTCTGGTTTCAGGTTAGGATATTTTTAATAGCACACATAGCAATTTCATTGTTAGCCCCGACGACTTTTAAGAGAAGTTAGGTGCTTCACTGCTGTTTATGCCGTGGAAATTCTCTCTTAGTGACTATACATTGCTTGGCCTATAACCTGATGCTGGCAACTGTATTACAATCCCATATATTACGGATTAGTTCTGCATTTAAGACTCAGTTTTTGAAAGGTTTTAAATATGAAATCTTCTCTAGAGGAAAGTTCATTTTAAGTTTTAGAAAGAAAGTTGATTTTACAATTAAAAAGGACATACATGTCAAACATGCTGAAATTTTCTTTGTGGAGCAAGCATTTTTCTCAGGCTTTATGACTGAATTTTTTACAAATTAATTGCTGAGACACATTAGTTGTGATTTTTTTGGGTAGATTTTTTTGTGTTCTTTGCAGATAATTTTTTTGGTGTTCAGTTTACGCTAGACTTTAAAGAGATACTGAGCCAAATCCCTCTTTAAGGAGAGAAGAACAGACACACAGGAAGAAACCTAAAGTTGATTAGGTCCCTTGATGAAATTACCTTATAATTTTACCATGCTCAACAGGATACTTTTGCATTATTCTGTTTCAATTTTTGAAAGTAGAGTTAATAAACTCCATACACTCCTTCTGGGGCCAGATCTGGCCTACCTCTGAGAATATCAACGCAAATTCAGATTTTCTGCCTGTTTCTGTTGCAAATTGTATTAAATGAAGTCAGATTGATTCATGGAAGCATTATATGTTTCTACTTAAATTGTACATTTATTTTTGCTTTCTCATGGACATACATTTCCCTCAGATCTGGTACTACACTAAATCAGTCCAACTGTCCAACATGCTGTTTAAAATGGGTTTATGGTAGCACTGAGCAGCTATCTGTAGTTTGTAGCATCAAACATTTATAATCTAGGATACTAATGTGATCTTTATAAATTAGAAACAGTACATCTTTATGTCTTGATATTTTGACTGTCATACTGAAGCATTTTTTGTCTTTGGGAACCACATAATACTCAAGGGAATTTAAAGAATTAAGTTTACACTTTGAGAGCATGCGTGACTCCGCAGTAATTTGCAATTTAATACCAAATGTAAGGATTTGATTAACATTAGAAAGTTAGGGGTCATCTTTATTCTAAGCATGAAATGCATTTTTTATTTGGTGCCTAGATTTTTGTAGTCATTTCAGTGACCAATGTTATGAAGGGTCTGTTGGAGATTTAGATGACTGCAATGACTAAAATGTTGATAGATTTTTGTACAGTTCGAGCTAGATGTTTGATTTTTTTTCTTTGTGTTTCCCCAGCCAATACACTTTGAGTCTACCACCTCTGATCTGTCATTTGCCTTCCTCAGTGCATACTTCACTGAAGGTTGCATGCCCTCTTCTGTTTTCCTAATAAGAAATACCTCAAGTGGTGGTGGGCAAATAGTGATTTTTTTTTTTATTTTTAATTTTTTTTTTTAAAAAACGACTTTGTTTCTATCATCTGGAAGATCCAGTGTGATGCCTGTTACTCTATCCTTGGTTCCCCTTTCTTCCTTTCTCCATCAGTTTCAAGTTAAATTTTAGCTGTAGTTTGGATTCCTTGTGGGCCTGAACCTACAAAGTGCAGGCAGAAGATCAGCTTGTTTTGAGGGGCTTCTTGTGGGACACACTTGCATACCCCCGTACCAACTTTGCAGAGGAGTGAATCATACTTCCTTCTCAGACTGGTCTGTTCCCAGTTGTGGTGGAAATAGAGGACATCTCAATTCCGGTCTCCGCCTGCCTGCTGCTGGAGAAGAGTCTTAGCTCTAGTCGTAGAAGGGAGCATGAGCTTCACTCCCTGAACTGTAGTTGAAGCTGTAGAGAAAACTTTGAACTATTTCCTTATCATAATCAAATGTAAAAAATGTACGTGTGTGGAATGATATTTTTCAGAGTATGTTCCCATGTGCTGGTTCCTGCTGTGAACTGGATTGCCTAGGGCCTGGGTAAAGCCTGATTGGGACTTGCCTCAAGTCATGTACTGATGTGCTGGCATCCTACTGGGAGAGCGCTTCAAGTGTAGAGTTTAATCCCTCTCAGTGAAAGTGCTGAGAGAGAAGAAAACCCAGGGGACAGACACTAACATGGTCACTTCTTTTGAAATGATTGTATTTCCTTTGCCCTTGGTTTCAGTACTCTAACTTGTGCCTGGGCATGTGAGCATAGCTGGTTAGGATGAGAGTGAGTCTGGTTTCATGCTTGAGCCTCGCACTACCAGTGAAAGCAAACATTCCCTCCCTGCTGTGTGTGACCAAGTTAATTGTGCAATACAACAAGATGTCTTCTAACTGCATTTTAAACCCCCAAGACTTCCTGTCCATGTATTGGCTTAACAACTCAGCTGATAAATAATTTTAAGTTGATTCATTTGGTTTATTTTCTTTTTCTGAGTAAATAAACAGGCTGTCACAGTATTCATCTCAATGACTAGCAGCTAGCGTTGACAAACAGCTTAGATGCTATGTGAGATAATGGAGTCTGCTTGTAATTTGATTTTGTCAGGCTAGCAAGTAAGCAAAAGGGAATCTAATGAATGTTTTTGGTCTTTTTTTTTTTTTGTATTTCAGTTAAAATACTTTTAGTTTGGTATTTCATTGTTAAAAATCTCAGCTTCTGCAGTCTCTTTACCCTTCTAAGTTCTCTCTGTGCAGTAGTACTAAAGGTTTTAATGACTGTACCTGCACTTCAGTGCTCCTCCTACTGATGTACTTTGTGAGATGAGACTGTATGATTGTATGTAGTACCTTTGTTGCATGACTGTTTTATGTTATATGTCTTTGATATGTATTTAAGGATTCCCTTTGGTATTTTTTTTCTTTTAGATTGTTCTAGAATATCAAGTATAAGGTTTATTGATCTCTTTGTGCAGTTAGCAGGCAGTTTTCTGCTGGTGGTCTTCGTAGTTCAGAGATGCTTAGCTTCTGATTCTCATTCCAAATAATTTTTACTTTTTGTTTAAATTGTATTTCCTATCCTGTCATTGTCTAATCTTTCTAGTTCCAGTAGGTTGATTTTTGAGTCTTAAAATTTTTTAGTTCTCCCAATCTGAAAACATTTGTATCATCAGAAAATATCCCATATATTTTGTTTACTCCCTACTCCAAATCTTTAATAAACACAAAATGTGCTGATGATTTCTGGAAAACCCCACCGTTCTTCTCACATTGGAAGGCAGCCAAGTTTCAAGACTTTTTTTATTCTCTTAAGTATTTTTTCAGGCTATAAAATGATTAAGTGCTATATCCCAGTTGGCTTTAGTCAGCTTTTCGAGATATATGCCAATTTCCCCCCTATTTACCTATATATATATATATATATATATACACACACACACCTTTTTTATTTTTAATTCAGAGTAGTATAAAGGTTATGGAGGAATTTGATTTATCATTGCAGAAATTATGGGAATTTTACTATTTTCCCCAGTATTTTAGGTTTTTTTAACTGAAAAGCACAGATTACTTCCAGTGGAACTAATCAGAGCTACATCAGTAACTTCTCAAGCTTCTTTATTTATCTTGCAAGAAATCTGGAGAATAGTTATGTATTTTATTGTCAGCTTTTGTAAGCAGCTTTTTTTTCCGACACCTTAAGTTCTTTCTGAATTTGTAGAAAGTGGGATGTGTAGTTGGATATATAAGCTACTTGTAGGTGGATGTGTTTCAGTTTCCTGTGTGGTAGCATCATTTCTTCTTTAAGACTCCTTCATGTGATGGAATGTGTTAATTTTTCTGTAAAGGAGGCTTTGGGGAAGGAACAACAAATTGTCTTCTTAAAGACTAGCTCCTTGCTCAGGAAAGAGTTTATTCAGATACTTAGCCTAGTCTCACTGCATCCCTGATTCTTTCTGATCATCCATGAACATGTGCGTTACTGATTCATTACAAAATTGTCCTTTCTTTTTGATAGGTACTATGTCTCTAGTTTTGTTTGTTACCCTGATTTTCCAGCTGTTGTTTGGGTAGGGCTTCTGTGTTGTTAAGGAAACGTTTCTGTAGTTTACTTGTTGACATTGGACATTTAGATTCCTAGGTTGGTGGTACGTAAGTAAATTATGCTCCGTAATGTTCATGTTGAAACGGGATCCACATTACTGTTTCTGTCTGTCTTTTCCTTTTTCTTTTTTTAATACAATCCTTCCATCATCTAACAATGTGTATAGTATTTGTATAGGATGGGAAAATTTTAGAAAAATAGGGGAATGTGTATTGTAAAGCAAAAATTTCACTTAGTACCTAATGTTTTCTTGTTCATATATGTATTTGAGTAATGTTGCTTTAGTTTTAGTTTCTCCTGCTTCTGTGTGATTTACCTGTTATGCTTGTCTCTGTTTTATGCTTGTAAATCTTGGTTATTTTTAGTATAAGTCATTTAAGAACATTACTATTTGCCTTTTTGACATCTAGCATCACTTTTGACATTTGAAACCTTAACTGCAGTAAGGTTTTCAGCTGTTTGGTGGCCTTATACTGATCTAATGGTTTTCTAAAACTTGAACAAGATGACATTAGGAGTCTCTTCCGCATTGTTCAAAACAAGTAATCCCCAGTCTTGTCCAGAATACTGACAATATGTTCTGTAATCATGCAGATAAGTATCTGTTAAATTATATTGTGAGGAAATTAGTCAAAATAAAGACTGAATGAGGATTTCAAGATTTAATTTTTTAAGATTAACAGTATAATTGGTTTTTTTGTGATTTGGGAGGCACTAAGGGCATTCTTATTAAATTCAATAACTACATATTTATATCACCTTCTTGCTTTGCCTTCCCCATGCGGGACGTTTCCTGATGCATACTATTGGCTGCTTTATGAAGAGTGGCGCCCGTCGTGATCTAACTGCTTCTTCCTGCAAAGTTTGTAAACAGGAATTTTTGTGTGTCAGTTACTGCCGATAATTTTAGTATGACAACAGTTTTATCTGTAAGCAGAGCGTTTTATCTCACTCGTTGGACCATTTTCACTTTTGACATCAGGGTAAAGCTATTTTTATGTTTTAGTTGATATCATGGTTGCTGGGTCCCGAGGGTGGTAATGGGCCTGACTGTCCCAGCGTACCAGAGCTCCCGCACCCTGCCCACAGCCCAGGACCCCATTCCAGCCCTGGGAACCAGCTATGTCGCAGCAGGGCCAGTCTCTAGCTCCCCCCTGCCCTGCCCATCCAAGTGCCCTGCCCAGCTGAGCCCACTCGTGGGCCCACACCCTGGTCTGGGAGATGCCTGATGGTCGGGGCTGGGGCTGCCCCAGTGCCCCCCGTCTGCCCTGCTCCTGGCTGGGGTGGTGGGATGGGCCCTGGCTGCCGGGCCCTGCCCAGACTGACCCTCCATGGAGAGCCCCACCGCCCCCAGCACCCTCACCTCAGGGGCTGCTGGCCTCCCCTGTGCCACGACAGTTCTGTGCAGACGCATCTTTTGCTTTGCCTAGTTTCTCTTCTTTAAATTGCCTTTCCACTAGTAGTTACTGTTTTTGGTTTTTTTTGTAATTTTGCCCTCTCTACTGGCCTCTTGATACATGCACGGCAAATTGTCACGTTACAGTGTGGTTTACACCTGCTTGGCTCTCTACCATCCTGGCGGCTTGTGCCTGGTTGTGTTATATTGTGCCCTGCTTGGTGTCGCCTTTCTAGAAATGGTTCTGTACGTGGTTGAAGGGGCACTCTCTGAAAATACTCCACTTTGATGGTGTGTTAAGACAGCATTGTTGATGCAGTTTCTGCAAACATAAAAATTATTTGTTTATACGGCTTTGGAAAAGCTGGATTCAAATATTCTGACAGGGACTTGCATACCACATTCTGAATTACGGATGTCTGTTTGCTTGGGGAAAAAATAGGCCTCTCCTTTCCCTTCATGCTTTTGAGCTTTTAATCAAGAAGGCATCTGGAGAAGTTCAGTTGTAGGTCCGATCAGTGTTTTCAGTACAGGTGAGCCCAGTAATCAGCAGTTGTCATGTCTGCTCAGTGGAGCATAGCTGCCCTAAGTAGCTCTTGTTACTCTTTGGTGCTGTAGGAATATTTATGAAATGCCTGCAGTAACTCTTCAATTATTCTTAAAATGTGATGGACTAAATATTTTCAGTGTTGAATTTTTTTGTTTGGTTTGGTGTCCCATGTCTCCCCCCTCCCCCATTTCTGAGTGGAATAAAATGTAGCATTGGTAAAACATTTTGCTCAGGAGGTGTAGAACTCAAAAATGTTTAGCGAATATGGAGTATTGAAAGTCTTAGAGGGAAGGTGAAAAATTAAGATACAGGCACTACCTTTATTTGAGGACTTGACAGGAAGACTAAACCTAATGCTTGAAGATAACAGCTTTTATTATTAGGGTTTAATTACCTCAGCCTTCAGCCTAAGCAACCCAGTGGTGCAAAATAAAGAGCTGTAGAACAAGTTGATTACACAATTTAAAGAGCACTGAGAAGTAACTTTAACAGACACTGGGGAGCTGGGAAGAGAACTCTCTTAGGAGCTAGAAGAGTCTCATGCTTCATGCATATTATCACTAGTTGGCAAAGTAATTAGTTAATGTTTGGAAAATGCTATGATCCTTGGAAGAAATGCTTAGCAATGTATTGTTATGCTGATTTGATACCTAGCCTTCAGACCACCCAGTGTACAGAAAACTTCGTTGTCTGGTGCAGCCAAGAAATGAAAGCTGAGAAGGACTAAAGCCTTAATGCAAACTCAGTGATGTTATGCAGTAAGAGCATACGTAACAAGGCAATATAGAAGACAAAGGGCAAAATCCAGTCCTAAATCCTATCTAAATTGGGATGTTCCATACAGCAGTCCAAGTTAGTCGCTTTCCACCACTGCCAAGTTCTTTAGGCGTCTGAATTTATAAGGAGTATCAGTGTTTGACTTAAAAGACCCTTGGGATCTGTGTCTTCTCAGAAATACTGCATTCTCAGGGGTTATGCTCTCATCTTCTGCCTAGGGTTCACTGTATGATGAGGCTGAGATAGCAAACTAAAACAAAAGCCTGAATGTTTTCTCTGGTTTATGAACCGGGGAAACCTAATCCAAACCTGAATGATGCTTCTGTGAATATTTGCATAAGAGTAACAGTGATTTGACTATTGGCTAGAGAATTAGATGTAATTTTAGGCCTCACTGTGCCTGAAGAGTTTTGATTATCTGCAACCCGGAATGCCACAAGTTTTTGGGTGTTTGGGTAGGACTATGATGGTTTTATCTTAAAACTGAGTTACTGCATGAACATGTAGGAATGAGAAGACTGAGAGGAAATGGAATTACTGATTAGTGTGCAGGAGAGAGAAGTGTAGATTCTAGTCTTTGCTTCTAGGGCTGTTCACTCTTGTGAACTTTTTGTTCAGTCATACAAAATTCAAGGAATAGGATGAAACATTGAGCTGAACTATACTGTATAGTAACATTTCCCCAAAGAACCAGAGTCAAAAGAAATTCCACTGGTGTATTCAATATTGACAACCCATATAAAATATAGAGCTGTCAACATCGAGAATACCAAGAGAGGTTGTGACACTGCCATTCGAGGATGTAGATATCTTCGTTAAAAGCACTGACAATGTCTTCCACTCTGAGAACACAGGATCCACACGGCAATCTGTGGTAGGAAACTAAAAAATTCCAGCAGGATCAGGCTGTGGCAGGCAGCTGGAGCAGTTTTTATGAAAACAGTGATGCCTTGCAAGATACCCTTGGTTTCCCTTCTCAGTAATACCTTCTGATCTGTCATCTGCTTAAGAGGATGGAAACTCTGAAGAACTTGTTGGGGAACAGAGAGCGCTGACTAGTCTGTGAGGGACTGGGAGCCCACGGTGATAACCAGGCCCATGGGGCCCAGCCCCACAGCCTCTTGAGTGGGGCAGGCCTGGGGCTAGTAGCCAGATTCAGTTGGCAGTTCAGATCCCCCAGTGTTTTGGGCTTCGTCCAGGGACCTCAAGAGATCTGTCAGGGCTGACCAGTCTCCAGTAGCACCATCTCTGGCTTCCCTTCAGCATGGGCTAATAACACCTTGCTGATGAATCTAGTTGCACAGGCTAAATCACTCATTCCCTTACTGCACTATACAACAGCTTTTTTTCCTTTTCTCTCTTTGTCAGTTGTTATTTCCAGTATTGTTACATGTTCCTTAAGCGATGGGACAGATTGCTTTGCAGCATCCTATCACTCAGAAGGGAAGAATTTATGGTTGTTTTAGTTCTTCAGGTGGATAGCAGATATATTCATTCTCTCTCTGCCTCTGTGGCTACTGGTGTGCTTTCTTGACTGTCGTGACCTGATGGCCTGCTGTAACGGGGGAAGTACTTCAACCAGACCTGGAGTACTTGCAGCAACTGCTGCAGCAGTTGGTGTGGTTGTTGGCTCATTACGTACTCCAGATAAGAACTGCTGCATATAGGCCCAGAATGTTTTGGTTTAGAGGAGGGGATTATCTGCTAGATGAGATTCTTTCTAGCATAATAGAGATGTGCAGTTGAAGTATGGAAGAGATTCTTGCAAGGTCTCGCAGTCTCGTATAGGCTTTGTTACTGACAGTGCTTGACTATTTGTTGTTTGAAGCAAATTGTAATCTTTTTATTAAGTTTCAGCTTGCCTCCCAGTGGTACAAGCTTTCTGCATCTTGTCCTCGTCTCACGATACTAACGCTTCTTTTAACCATCAAAAAGTCTGTTGCTGTGAGGTTGACTTGGGATCCAATAATTTTGAAGTTTATATATCTCCCTGCATGTGTCTGAATGCTGCCTTCATGACCTTACACCGAGTCGAATATCACTTAAGCTATTTTTGGTAGCTGTTATTTCAGCAAAAAATTTCTGCCTGAATCTCCAAGCAACAGCATTCACCAGGACCATGAAATTCTCCCATAGTTCATTTCTGAATGATAGATTTTCACCTAAAACTTCCTTTCTATTTAGAATCACATTTTAGTATAAAATACAAACAGGTTTAACATTCCCAAGATTTTGTTTTCTTTTTCTGACTATTGCCTTCTCTGTTTGTTGTGGTATGTGGAAGTTAAGAAGGCACAGCTGTGTCTTCACAAGTTATATTAAAGTGCGTAACCTAGTTAATCTTGCCAAGATACCAGCTGTCTGGTAACCTTTTTCTCCAGCTGAACATCAGTGCTTACTCCATGAGACTAGTTGCTGCATCCTCTACCCCTTTTGAGGGTAGGTGAGTTAGTACAGCAGCAGATGTGGTGTAAACAGACAGGCAATACAAGCAGTATGCTTTGAACTTAGCTGATGAATCAGACGTTCGGTTCAAGAGAACAGTGTTTCAGCTGCTGCTTGACCAAGGCAGCTGAAACGGCTCTTCCGTATTTGTCTTGGAGAGAATGGTGTTGGCCAGTGATGTGCAGTGGGAGTCGTATTGACTCACCTGCAGTAGAGTATGACCAGCTGTACACACCATAATCCAGTGAGACATGGGTCACGTGATCATTTCTGCTGTTCAGGAGTACCCAGCCTCACAAGCGTGACCTCCTGTCTTCATCTGAAGGAACTGTTATTGCTGTATGGTTTTGCAAAGTGGATGAGTTGCGCTAGACTAAGATGAAATGAGATCTTACGGCACATTAACTAGCCTGTATTGGGTGTCTTGTGCGTTTTGCTCATGCTCAGTGGTGAAATGGGATGTAACTAACTCTTATTTGAACGAGCACTTTGCTTCTAGGCACATCTGATATTTGCCTCAAAGTAACTGTGACATATCTGATACGCTCTGTGTCCCTTCATCCCCTGGCCTTGCAGTACCCCACTTGTCTTGGGAAGGCATTTCCTTTTCCAGAATGCAGCTGACAGCATGATTGGTGTGTGCCAGGATTAGAGGTAAGGAGTTCAGGGCTGTCACTGCCGGTACTTTGAAAACTGGATTAAAAGTTGAGGCAAAAGTTACTTGTCATTACATCAGTGCTAGTAAATAAACATGATCAGGACCATTCTGTGATACTGTTGCCCACTGTCATGTTCTGTACTCTGAAATTATCTTTTTCTTCATGTTGGGCTACAGGCAAGCTCTGTTCAGAATGGTGCATGACCAGTGCTCACCCTGAACTCTGCCTGAGAATTGTCTGGGAGACAGACAGCTGGCACAGGCTGAAAGCAAGCTAGGGATGGCTCTGTCACAAACTTCCTAGAATTGAGGGATTTAATTGCAGGGCCCTAGGATAGATGTAGTCGGAAAACTGTCCTAAAAAGATTTTTACAACTTTACTTTCTTAGAATTAATAGGTTTTAATAAGCGTCATAGTTGGCTTCTACTCTAATTAAGCAATTTAAATTTTGTTATCCTATTTTTAGGAGAATTCGTGAGGGTAAGATTAGAAAAATTGTGTGTGCAGATTTAGAGCAAAAAAAAAAATTTCTTCTGAATACTAAACTATGGGGAAAAATTCCAAGTTAATGAAAGTGTTATTTAATTCGTTATGATTTTTATTTGTTTGATAAAGTATTTCACCTGCTTGAACAAGAAGTTTCTGATGCTTTTTCTGACCTCTTTATAAGTTCTTTTTGAATTATGAGTTCAGTTTGTGTTTATAATAGGTGTTCTGTAAGGGAATATTCCAGTGTATAGCACAAGCCAACTCAACATTGACGTTTCAGGAAGGGTTGAAACACAAACTGCTGTGAATTTAAGGTTTGATGCTCTTTCAGCATTCCTCGGAACACATAGTATGATTAAGAAAGTTATATATTAGCATTGAGAAGTTGGATACTTGGCTGAGAAACTAGTGTAAGATCTTGAAGTGTAGATTACACCAAACAAAGGTACTTGTTTTCTTCTTAGGTTTGATGGGGAAGGAGTATGTACTAATACTTGTACGTATTTTAGTAAGATTTCAATATTGTTAGTAGTAGAAAAGTTACTTGAACAGTGAAATATGTCAGGTCCTCAGTGGAGTGGAAACATGCCTCCTTGTTTATAGGAGAAAAGGGAATAATTAGCAGTCTGCAATAGAGTTAAAAGTTGAAGCCTTACATATGATCAGTATTTGTAGAACTGTAGTAAAAATTTGGTAGAATGTGAAATTAGTTACCAGTTGTATGTTGCTATGGTCTGTCCTCTAGCCTTTGGGAGAGTTGATTATGAAAAATGCGAAAGTAATTTGGCTTGGTGGTGTTGATGAAGTGTTGTATTCCTCATTTGTTTGTTCCAAATAGGAGTTTGTGAAATGTGGAAAAAAATAGTTTCCTCAGGCAAGGCTTACTACTTCTGAAAATATCAGAGTTGTATGGAAGAGGAATTTTGAAGCCGTTTTTGTATGAAAGAAATTGTTTTCTCAGAATTGGGGAAAAATGGAATTTTATTTTCTCCTTAAAGCATAATAACTGTGATTTAAGACTTCTTCAGAAGCCCTTCAAAGAGCGTTTATTTGTGTGCTCGTGTACATACAAACATGTACCATGGATGTGCAGCATTAAGTTGTGAATTTTCATTGGCGTGACCATATATATTCAAAATATTCAGTTGATAAGTTCATGGAAAAAGGATTTTTCTTTCTTCAGAGCAATTAAAAAATCTAAAAGTGGCATTTGTAGGTTAAAAAAAGACTAGTTTTAATAATATTTGGAAAGCAGAGAAAAAAAATAAACGAGCCTGTCACTGGTACTCAGGAATTGCCAGTCACTCTATTACACAGAGACACAGGATGAGACAGGAAAATGACTGTCCATCATCAATGAAGTTCTGACAGCCTGGAGGAAATCCTGCAGTAGCCCATGAACATTTTCAGCCACCTGAGGGGCTGTGACCTTTCCAAAGTGGCATGGAATGTGCCTCAGATTCCAGTGAAAGGTAGGGAGCATGGGCACCCCTGAAATGCCGCTACTCTCGCTCTCTTCAGGGCTGTGATCACCACCTCGTGCTGCCCTGGTGCAATACTCTGGCTTTTGATGTGGTTTTATGATGTGGCTGAGTGCCACATGAACTGTTTTCAACTGCACAGAGTTGATAACTGCATGGAGGACATGCTGAGAGTTTTGGATGCGTTTATTTTTAGTGAGCTCTGAAATAAATGTATTACACTGCAGAAGTGGTGTGAGCCAGTGCTTTGTCCATCTGCAATGGTTGGTATCTTTGGGGTATCGTTGTGCCGTCTCACTGTGCGTGTACAGTGCATCAGGACCACAGATGAGAACAGCTGAAAAGATGTCACACTTTTCTTTCTATTTGATGAAATAACACAGTGGAGTATATAAATGCTCTGTTTTATGACCAGCCCACTCTTACTGAAGGTGACCAGAAGAGAGTGTGTGTGTGTGTGTGTGTGTGTGTGTGTGTGTGTGTGTGTGTGTGTGTGTTACAAATGCGGTGTCACTAGGCATAGCTGTAAAAGGATCTGGAAGGGATCTTCTCACAGTTGGGTGGATTTATTTATTTAAATGCTGCTTATATGTTAAAACAAGAGTTTTCTCACTATGCCGTGGTGGTTGGTTGGTGTTGTATGTGCTTAGTTTAGCTTAATAACATTTGGCCTCATTGCTGATGTATCTTTTTTCTTATTTTAGATGTGTGTAATAACTATTTTATACATGTTTTCCAGTTATTAAACGTACTTGCTGGGTGCCATTGCTTTGCAACTGGTATATGGTATTTTTGTCTAATTCAGCCGTAGGATATACAGATTTTTCCTTACGTTATCTTTGCTCTGGATACCTAATTTTAGTTTCTAACCCAGTCATTTGGTCATGTTTAATTTGTTTTAGGTCAGGTTATACGTTGGTCCCCAGTTATATCTTTGCTGAAAACTTTAAGTGCTTCTTTACCTTTTGTGAAGTTAGCCTAGCTCAAGGGAGAACAGCCACCGTAAATAATAATATATGAGATGCAGAGTGACATTGGATTACTGCTCCATCATTGTTTTCACTGTGATATGAAGACAATGAACTATCAGCTAATGGGTTGCACTGGTTTACCTTGTACCCTCTGAGGGATTAGGGCGAGTTGATTAGCAAGCATCAGCTCTCTAGGATAAAAGATTTTAATGGTTACGCTGTCAGTTAGAGTTAACACTAATTTCAGTTTTAGTTAACTCTGTGGTAGAGGCAGGGAGGAAAAAAAGAAAGATTACCAAAGAGCATATCATGTATCAGTACATCAAAAGTGAGTAGTATAATGGTGCCCAGGTTTTGGCTTCAAGAATTTGAATTCAGATCATGTGCAAAACCACCTGATTCTCCAGCTCTAGATGCTGCTGGTTGATTTAGTGACTTTGAGAAAATTTTTATACTAATTTTCTTCAAGGCAACTGAACCCCATAATTAGATGGAATTGCTAGCACTGTTTGAGTGATGTAAAGATGTAGCAAAATCAGCAGGAAATGAAAATGTAAATAAAGAGCAGATAAAAAGTATTGCGTTTTCAGCAAAATAGAATGTGTTTAAAAGACCAAAAGAGCAGCAAAACATGTAAAAGCTCTAGTGAATACATAGATCTGAGCTCAGAATATCATGCTATGCTGAAAAGCTTAATGTTTACTGTGGAGTAAATATGCTCACAGAGCTGTATGTAGCAGGAGCAGTAAAAGAGTAGGACCATTTTAAGTTGTACTGGAAGCATGGCTGACTAGGAAGAGCTAACCTTATTAAGTGATGTATATCTTAAGTTTGTATGTCTTTTTTCTTTTTTTTAATAAGCATTTACTATTTTTTGCTGGGTAGTTTTCTTTAATCTGAAATGGCATCAAATGCTTGTGGGAGCTGAAGTTGCAGAGATCACCTCCCAGCTGAAATGCTGCAATCAGATGGATACCTTGTTCCTCTGTTCCCAGCAGCACAAAACATGCTCTCCAGAGGTCAGGTAGGGTAACGGAGTTAGTAGCAGACAAGATCAAAGGCAGTGCTTGTTTTACAGAAGTCACAGTCCATTTCTTTTATACCCCCACTGTATTTTGTGGGTTAGGTTAACCTTTTGAAGTATGAGGAATGTGTTCATTGATAAATTAAATCTTTCTAAAGCAGAATACTCTGAAAACATGTGAGTTTGTGACCACCAAGCCCTAGAAGACTAAGACCTCGTGCAACCCAGTGTTGACTGCTGACATGATACTCATGATAAAGTGATTTACAGACGCTTCTAGAAGAGCTGATGTCTTCAGTGGGAAGGAGAAAACTGGTGAAAGTGTGTTCTTGTCTTTGACTTTTCTCCCATGTTTGAGTTACAATTACATTGCGTCCTTATGGCATAGTCACTGCATAGAGTTAATAGAAGTTTGTAGATAGAATGGGAAAATTAGTTGACCATAACTATTAATATAGATTATTATTAATTTTTTTTTTTAGAGAAGGTAAATAACAATGCCGTATAGGGGTCTTCATGTGACAAAGCTGTGGAAAGGAACACAGTTGTTTCTCAACAAGGTTTTAAAAACTTTAAAGGAATAAGAACACAAAGTTCGTTTTAGTAATCTGGATCTAGTCCACCTAATCTGAATTTCTTTAAGTGCATATCTTCCTTATGTGAGAGTGTGTTCTCAGGAGGAGGGACTTTCTAAATAGATTTTGGCTTGTACTCTTCTGCTTACTGGTACTTGGCTTCAGCAGCAGGTGTGAAAGATGCTCTATCAGTACACATAGTCATCAGGTGGTGTAGGCACCCTCCCACAGTGGAGGCTGAACAGATCACTGCTGTAATGAAGTATTTAAATTCAGTCATCACTTGGAAACCTTGCTGAATGTCATAGCAAGTCTTGTAAAGGGAAAAAAAAATAATCTTTGCTTGAAGAGTTTACAACTAACCAAGAATTCAAAGATGGGAAGGATGAAGTTGTGCGTGTATTGGTAAGCATGTAGGTACAGGCTTGCATTGTCCTGACTGTTGAAGTGCCTTACCAAAGGTAGTACATCTGTGCTCAGCTGTACAGATGAGGGAGGACATCATGTGGAAGGTGAGCAGAAATAGCGATTTTGCTTTGCTTTCCTTTGTTTGAACAAAGGGAGGTATTTCACTCCTCCTTTCTTAGGTGTGGAAAAGGAGCCTTTCCAGTAAAACCAAGCTGATCTGTGTTTGAGAATCTGGGCTATGTTAGCTCTCCTAGGAAGGGCTTCAAATATGAAGACTGCCCATGGACTGCTGTTACAGAAATGGAGAGAAGAGTTGCTCTGTTCTCTTCTGAGTAGATAATGACAACATATATTTGTATTCCTAAAAATTGATATATTTTTGCTAGATGTTTTAAAACAGCTTTACGATGTATAACAGATGAGGAATTTCAGGAGCATTTCAAGACTTCCAATTACACTGCTTCAGTCTTCATGTCTAGTCATTGAGCGTTGGCTGATCTCCTGTAGGTAGGAGAAGTTGTTCTGGAGAAGTGTTTTGAAGTTAGGATACGTAGATGGTGTCTGAGCCAAAAACTGTTTCTTGCCATTGAAATTTCTTTGTAATGAGTTGCTGTGATGCGTAGCTTAAGATTGAAGATTTGCTCTTGCTCTATTAAATAACAAATAATTGTTCATTTGCATATGTTAGTGGTAAGGGTACTCCACAATATACACTCTTTTTCTTCGGTAAAAAAATGTAACTTGCCTGGTTGCGTGAATCATTTTTAGAAGGTATGTTAAGTAGTGCTGCTGAGAGGTTTTTGTTAAAGGCCCTTACTCATAAGTAAAAATAAATTCCATAAGCACTGTTTACATGGGCTTTTAAAAAATATCTATGTGATACTTGTTACAGAAGAATTGATACTAAATCATTCCATTGCAGTTTTGTTTTTCCTTGTGACAGTTAATATTTTAATATATTTAAAGTCATCATAGAATGCTTTGAGTTGGAAGGGACCTTCAAAGGTCACCTAGTCCAACCTTCTCTGCGTGAGCAGGGGCATCTTGCAGTCTGCTGGTAATGGTGTGAGAGCAAAACCTTTATTTTGAGAGAGTGATCTCGCATGCTATTTTTGAGGTAACATAAGCACATGATTGTGCTTCAATTAGTATGGTCAAGGCCAGGTGTCTGTTAAGCTTATTTCATTAGGATGATGAACTTAAAGAGGAACACTGTAGAAGTAGGTGGTGATAGTGATTTTTAAGCACAGGAAGCAGCTGATATTCGAAGAACATCAAGGTATTTATTACAGGAACATAATATTAAGAAACAAGTCTCCAACACAGAAGACTCCAGCCCTGAAAACCTGGTGATACCTCTCTGCTTACCTAAATAGATTTGCTTTTACTTCCTTCCTGAGAAAGAAATCTTCCTGTAATTGTGACCACTGACTTCTCCACCTACCCTTTGATATTTTTCCTGTGATAGCTTTAATAATTGCAGCTAATATATGTGGGGAAAAAAGTAGTTGGAACACCTAGAATTTTTAAATTTACCCCTAGTCCTTATCAATGGCAGTTCTCTATAGGCTGACAAAGATTCTTACTTGCACATGTGGGTGTTTTTTTTTTTTTTGTTATTCACGTTGCCTTTTACATGAGGAGGGATCATATTTCTAAAGATCTTTGTAAGGTTTGCATTTCATGTAATTAAAAACATTTATATTTTAAGTAGCAATGGCAATTTTGAATGCTACAGCTTACCTCGTAATTGTAAAATATTCTTGCAGAATCCTAAGTAATATTTGAATATCCATCGTTGTCCTGCCCACATTTTTTATCAATTCCTTTAGAATAAAAGTGTGAATGAGGATTTACTTTTGTAAACCGGTGAGTTTGCATTTTTGTTTTCAGCACAACCACTCTGAAGTCCTGACAGTTGCACAGGAGTTAACTGCTGATGGGATCTGGCCTGTCTTGTGGTTAGTACAGCATCATCCACTGTGGTGTCATATACAGAAAATGTAGGATATGGTTACAGAAGCCATACGACTGTGATGTTTTCCGCCTTTAAAAAAAAAAAAAAAACCTTTGAGAAATTTTTTGGTTGATCTAAATGTTGTAAGGTAATCTGTGTAAAAACCCCAGCAGTGTAATGTCAGACCTAGTTACTCTGAAAACTGTCAGATGGAGACAAAAAGGGCTTGAGTCTAATTGGACTTGCATGATGTATTTTCAGTTTTATGATTGTTTGTGCCTTAGCAGCAGAAGAGATGTGCTTTGTGAAGAAAAATCTTGCCTCAGTTTGTCTCCAATAATAGTAGATTTTTCCATCTCAAAGCAAAAGAAAGTTATTCAATAGCCAGACTCAGAAGATATTTTAACAACCAGAAATTTTCTTGCAATTTGGGAAAGTCTATTTCCAAAGGAAGGAGTTGTGTGTTTGGGATTTTCCACTTGCACATTTACAGTACCACTAAGAACTTCCAGATTTTTATTTGCTTATGATGGAGTGCTCTGCATATTCAGAGGGGTCTGTGTTCCTGGAAGATGTCAAATAAAGACCCATGAGAATTTCAGTATTATAAAATTTGTAAATAAGTGACTTTGAAGCAGAAGAAAACACAACTAATATAAATAGTAAAATATACTTGTGAGTCACTAGCATTCCATGCTGAAGTCTCATTCTTTTAGGGTAATAACAGCAGTATCAGTTTTATTAACTGTTAAACTTATAACATTTTTTGAATTATCCTGAAGCTCTGTGACAAATACTGAGGAAAAATGGGGTGATTGATCTTTTGAGACTTGTGTTCACTTTTATTCTGAGTGATTTCCAAAATACATCAGCACAGGTAAGTACTATTGTATTCCTTTCATGGGAATAAAAAGGTGTACAAGCTCAGGCTGTTTGGAACAGGTTACCAGAAGGGAACAGGGAAACCTAGTGAGTGACTTTGACTAAATTTGTGTCTTATCTGGTAGGTGACATGAGTTTATAAATACTTTTAAAGATTAAAAGGTTATGACTTTTATCTTCCAAATATAAAAATGCTGATATGGTTTGCGTGGAGGCTTGGCATTGGATAGGGCAAGCAGACAAGAATTATTTCCCCAAGTTCCTTGGGGCTGGTAGTCCAATGCTGAGGGAAGTTCTAACTTCTCCAAAACACTGGTGGTTGCTTCTTGCTAATTATAATTTAGAACGGTGCTTTCTTATTTTAGACATCTCTGTAAGAGTTTCCTGTTTTCACACTCAAACATTTACCATATGATTTTTTTTTTTTTAAATCTACTATCATAGTATGTGTTGTTACCATTTAAACTTAACTGAGATGTAGAATTAAGTTAGGTAGAGCTAATAGGCATAAATAAAATGTGATGAGTTCGTAAAGGTTAGGTGATGCTGCAGATGAATGTCCTGGGGCATCTGCAGCCCAGGCAATTCAATGATCCAATTGGAGATTTGCTGGACCCAGGAACAACACTTGACCTTCCATAGATGTGTGATACAGCAAGGTAAGAGGCTTGCTAAATTAACTTCTGATAATAAATGTTCATTAATTGTCAGAACAAAAAATTACCAGGACCTTTAATATTTTTCACTAAGAAAATCTGCTTCTAATGGGGTCCCTTGGCAACATGTTTCAGACACATAAAGCGGTGGCTGAAATCTTCTTCCATCTATAACACAAGACTCTGGACAATGTGTGCCTGTTATTGTTTACTTAAATATTTTCACTTGGGTTTCATGGGAGAGTAGTAGCTTAGTCATATCACTCCGAAGATGTATCTGATTTTTCCGAAAAGAAATTTTATATATATATGCAAAAAACCCCCTCAAATGTCTCAAGCAGAGAAGAAAGCAGATATCAAAAAAGATGAGAAACCTTGTTAATGAAACAAGAACATGTCATCTCGAGACTGAGTGTCATATTCTAGCAGAGAGTTTTCTGAGGCATGCTAAGTAATGCACCTCCTGTGTGTTTTTGTAGCAATTGTATTACGGTGCAATTGCTTTGTACTGGGAAAAACAGATACTGGGCCATAATATCTGCTAAAACGATTTGTTATGATTTTCCTTCCTTGTTGAAGTTGAAATTTGACCTTGTAAATACCTGGTTTTCATTACAAAAGGTGAATTGTTCAGCAGTTTATCGATTAAAGTTTTTTTTCTAGTAGTTTGCCAGATACCTGGCACCAAAGAGTAAACTTTGATATTATTCTTTTCTAGTGAAAAAGAAACAGGAAAACTCTGAAAGAATATTTCTGTTGGCTATTTGTTGAAAGATAACTTTAGTGGAAAATGAGTACAGTAAAGCAGAGAGAGTGCATTCACTACACTGACCTGTTTAGTCTGTATTTCATCTGGTTGTGATAATCCTGGATGATAGTCCTTAATTCTGCTAAGACTATTTACAAAAAGCTGTGGTCTTTTTTTTTTTTTTACTTTTTTAACTGGTTTGAAAATAATACTGTTTTAATGGTGTTAGTCTGGAGTTTGAAAAGGAGTCATCCTCTGGGAAGAGTAACAATTGACAAAACAATTGACTTTTCAAAACTGGAAAAAATTAGTCAAATACTCTAGAGGTGAAATAGTCACATTGTCTAGATGGAGGCATCATGGCTTGGTAGGCCTCCCCCAGTGCTTTCTTTGCTCCTGGACTAAACATCTTTACCTCTTGTAACCATAATAGACCCCTTGCCCAGTATGAGTTACACTAAAATTACATGCTGGCTGTGATTAACTGGTTTGATTGCACTAGGTTCGAGGGTAAGATCGCAGCTCTCCCTTTCTTGTAATTGGTTTGACAGCTTTGGAGTAAAACGGCTTTTGCTGTGTGAGCTGTTTGTTTCCTGTCCATGACTATTTTCTCTTTCCTTCTCAGTGAGGAAAAGATTCTCGGGTTTCTTCTTAGAAACATGCTTTACTGTTTAATTAATATTAAATCAAAATGTCACCAAATTCATTCATGTCTCTGGAAAAAAAATCTTTAAACAGTTCCCTACGCTTCCCTGGTTGTGCTTGAGGAAAAAAATGATTTGTGTATGTATATGTACATTGTCTGTAATTTTTGGTTGAGAGAGTAACTTTGGAATTTGAGTAGTAGAATGTTATACTCTATGCTGTTGTGCCAGTGCAGAATGGCAAAGTTTGCTACCTCCTGCTGTTGCACATTGAGACTAAGTGTTTTCAAGAAAGAGGACACTTGACGTTCTAATTTCCCAGTCTGCAGTAATGAATTTTCAATCTGCTAATGAAAAGCCTAGGAAAGTTGGAAGGCAGAAGCTGGCAGGTAAAGATGACAAATTTATTTTGGCCTTGCTGTTGGCTGAAGGAGAGCTGCAAAAGCCAGAGACTGCCAGACAGAGCTTCCTGACAAGGAGAACTGACATATCTCATACCTTTGGAAAAAGCACTCTGTATGACTAGATGTGATACAAAATTCTCTCTTGTTGCATCTGGGAAATCGTTTGCAGCCCTTTACCATCAGTCCAGAGACTGGAATGTTCCTGCCTCTGCAACTGATTCACATCATGGGCCAAAGCACAATAAATAATATCAATACAGAAAGCAATCAGTGGTAGTCATCCTTTTTTGTTCTAAGTCTGGTGATTATATAGGCTTGAGGTGGATTTTGTCTTTTCATAGTCCAGTTTTGGTTTTTTAATTATTGCTTTCCATTTCCTTTGTTCCTCTGTGTCCCAGATAAACCTTGGCTCCTCACACTCTGATGGCCTGCAGATGAACACCTTTCAAAGAGGTGGTCTGAGGCTTTGTGGCAACCACACAAACTGAGTTGTGGAGTAATACTTTCAAAAGTTCAAAACAAGTTTTTTCTGGTTTTTTTTGTTTGATTTTTTTAATTTTAGACTTATAAACTACTTCTGTTAATCTCATAACTATTTAAAATGTTTTTGCAGTGTCTAGTATCTATTGCTGTAGTGCAAGAACAGTGTGATCTTGTGACTGGTGAAGTAACTGTTATTTCAGTCAGATTTTTTCAGTTTATTTGAAGGAACACAGCATCAGGGAGACAAGATTGGCTGGAAGAGGTAAGTTACTCTTGTAATTCATTCTAAACTGGACATTAAGGGGGGGAAAAAAGCACCCTACCATCAAAAATGTTGTTCTACTATCAAGCTAAATAGTAATGCACTGTGACCTAGTGTTGAATTTCAGTAAATAGGAAAAAAAGTTTGTGACCCTTTACATACTTGGAGTTTGAACTACGTTTATTAACTGCACATACTAAATAGGCTTGCACAGTTCTGTATAAACAGTACTGGCACTTAGTATTAGTTGTCATCAGAGGGTTTTTTTTTATATTGGCTATAAAATTTACCAGGTGATGTAATATTTTTTGGACTATACAAGTATAATTGAGGAGAAGGACCTGGAATTCCTGGTGGACAACAGGTTGACTGTGAGCCAGCAATGTGCCCTTATGACCAAGAAGGCCAATGATATCCTGGAGCGTATTCAGAAGAGTGTGGCCAGCAGGTTGAGGGAGGTTCTCTTTCTCCTCTACTTTGCCCTAGTGAGGCCACATTTGGAGTCCTGTGTCCAGTTCTGGGCTCCCCACCTTCCCAGAAGGACAAGGAACTACTGAAGAGAGTCGGGTGGGGGGCTAAAAAGATGTTGAGGGGACTGGAGCATCTCTCCTATGAAGAAAAGCTGAGAGACCTGGGTCTGTTTAGCCTGGAGAAGACTGAGAGTGCTTATCAGTGCTTATAAATATCTAAAGGGTAGGTATCAAGAGGACGGGGTCAGACTCTTTTCAGTGGTGCCCAGTGACAGGACAAGGGGCAGTAGACACAAACTGGAACACAAGAAGTTCCACCTGAACATAAGGAAAAACTTTAATTTGAGAGTGACAGAGCACAGCAACAGGCTGCCCAGAGAGGTTTTGGAGTCTCCTTCTCTGAAGATGCTCAAAACCCGCCTGGATGTGATCCTGTGCAACCTGTTCTAGGTGAACCTGCTTTAGCAGGGAGGGTTGGACTAAATGATCTCCAGAGGTCCCTTCCAACCCCTACCATTCTGTGATTCTTTAATTGATTAATGAAGAAAAAAAAAATCTAGTTCCTCAAAGAGGGTAAAGGATTTATGGATATTGAGGTTTTGTTTGTTTGTATTGTTTTAACTTGTGGTTCAGTATGGTGTTTTGCCAGCCTTTCTATCTCTTTCGAGCTTGAGCAATGTTTAATTCTCTACTTAGGATAGCTAAGCAGTCAACTTAGATGTTTTGAGAATGTTGTCTGTATTCTGCAGTGGTTGGATAGACTTGATGTTCTCTTCCAGGTGTATTTTAGAGTGCAGAAATTAAAACCCAAAGTGATTTAGATTATATCTGCTTGAACAGCTACCTTTTCTACATGATCCAGCATGACAGTTGAGCTCAGCTGGATCAAATTGTGGTTGCAGTTCTTGACTGTAAATGTCTAGGGGCTCCTGGTGGGCCTTTGTGTTGTAGGATGGTGGAGGTGGCTTCCTCTTTCGACTGATCTAGAATCAGTTGACCTTTCAGTGATAGTCCATTTTTTCCCTGCACCTGTCATGTGGAGGAATCAACTTGAAGATAAGTTTAGAACTAAAATCGCATCTTTACGCTAAATGTTAAACCTTCAATTTTCTGTTGTTTTTTCCAAAGTCACTTGTTTCAACAGTGGTGATCATGGTGGCCTGTATTTTTTCCTGGTAGTGTTTTTGTTCTAGCCTTAGAAACATAGTTTCAGTGGAAGATGGCTTGAAGCTGTTGCAGGAGGACTTTGTGATAACCTGCTGCTTAGTGAGAAGGAGTAGAAGTATTAAATTGCTGACAATGGCATTCTTCCCCTAAGGTAATGTTTTAGGCTATTTGAATTAGAATACTAATAAAAACAAAAGAGAAGCAGCTTAAACTTTCAGGTGTCCCCACTTTCACCTGTCCTGCTTTTTGGAAGAGTGCTCCTCAAGGTCTGGAGGTGAAGTTTGAGAGACCATGAATCAGGAAACTGGCCAGCCTGGGAAAACATATCACTGTTGTTCCTATTGCACAGCTGTAAGATTTCTGCTGCTAGCAATGTGACTCCTGTAAAAAAAAAAAAAAGTGCTTCTCAATGCTAGTTCTGGTTCTGGAAGCTCTGTAATGGGATGTCACTTAAAAGTAGTTAGGTAATGAGACAAAATCCTTCAGCACTTTCCAGTTTCTCATCCCTGGAAAAGTTGAAGCTGGCTCTTTTAACTTTTGTGATTTATTTACGTGCTGAATCCATTTTCTTAGTGGGAACACATACTGCATTCTGGCATTGCTACCTCACATAAGGCTCAGGAGGCTCAGATCAGGTTCCTGAACATGGAATTAATCTCATTCTCTGGCTATTTCTGCATCCCTTCCATCATTCTGAACTGTATCAGATCAATGCCAGGTTTCCGTTGGATTAAAACTTTGGAAGAGTCTAATAACGTTAACCCTACCTTTCAACTTTCTACATTAAAGATGTTGAGCACTGTCTTTGGATCTCGTCTCTAGAAAGTAAGACAGTGAGTGGAATAACATGTTATTAGATGGTAATAGTTAACAGTAATTAGAGGGTTTAGGGATTTTCTGGGGGAAAAAAATGTTATTTATTTTCTTCAGAGTCATTCCCTACTGAAATAACTCTGTGTACTGGCAATTGCCCTTGTAAGAAAACTTTAGGAAGAGTTTTTAGTTAATGTTTAGTTGTTTGACATATTTAATAGGTGAACAGTGTTGAGATTGGTAGAAGAGAAGTTGAATTTATTCGCTTGAACTGAGCTGTCATTTTTTTCTCAAAAGTATTTTAGGACTTCTCTAAAATTTAAACATTGCATTGATACACAAGTATACATTGAAATATAGATACTTGGCTCTTTTCTATCAAACTGCTGAATCAATCTTGCTTGCTTTGGCACCCAGATTTTAAATACTTAAATGAGGGGCTTAAAAATACTGAAGATTAAATCTTCCAAGATTGCTTTCCAATCCTGTTTCCTTCTTGGCTGCTGTAGCAGATTCCAAATATGACTTCTACATTTATTAACTATACATCCGTTAACTGTTTATGGGCCAAAATGTACAGGTACAAATTCTGTGATAATGTCACATCAGTCAATATTAATCACATCAGATGTTGCCTGCCCCCAGTCCGCTAATACAAAAAAAATTGAACCAGCAGTTGATCTCAAAGTAGGTGATTATATAATTATGTTGCTTATTTTTGTTGTTTCAAGTTATTACAGAAAGTTTGTATGATTGGGCCCCTCACAACAAGAACGTTCAAGTGCTGGAGCATGTCCAGAGAAGAGCACCAAAGCTTGTGAAGGGTTTAGAGAACAAGTCGTGTGGTCTCCAGGGAGTATGTAACTCCGATTTAAATTTTAACACTGTAGCTATTTCTTGGACGTTATCAGAGGAAATTCCCTCCTGTACTCCGGACCTAGGAATAATTTCTTTGAGTATACTTTTCACCACTTCTTTAGATTTATTAGTTCGACAAGGAAATGTTTCTGGCCAACCAGAAAAAGTATCAACTAGTACTAACTAGTACGATCAGTTACTTGTCACTTTTTCTGTAATGTAGGAGAGCATTGGCTCCCCAAAAGAGCAGTGGTAATGTAGATTGTTCTCATTTTCACCACTGTTGTTTCATTGTCATAAATATCTATGAAAACTGTATAGCTGATTATTCTGGTAAATACCAGTTTTAATGATACACAAAGGTAATGATCTGCTAAAAAATACACCTTTGGAATCGCACAGTGTGAAAACTAATTCACAAAAATATATAATAGAAAGAAGGAGAATAACTCCTGAAAAATACTCGTGATGGAAGATGTCTCTCTGCTAGGTGTCTGTGTTTGAAGTGCAAAGCTCCTACGGGTGCCACTGGAGTTGTATACCTGTGCAGGGAAAACTCTTTGTCAGAAAGCATTTTGGCTGCCTCCTTGCCATTTGTCTCCCGAGATACCAAATATGTATGTAACAGAAGTGGGAGTTGAAGGACTCGAAACTCCTGAGTTTTTAACTTGTTAGTCTGAGTTTCACTGTCAGGGAGATACAACTTCTCTTGCTCCGCAGCTGTCAGTGCAAAAGATTATCATTTTCATCTGTAGTATTCCACTGACACAAAAATATAATTTAAATATAGTCTTGAAATCTGTTTTGGATTTATACTTGTCACTGCTTTTTATTGTCTTAGTCATCGCTCCATTTCTTTGCTACTTCAAAAGGGCACCACTAAAAATTGATGCTATTATTTTCCACTTTATATATGACTCTTGTTCTGAAGCATTGCTGCTTGTCACAGTCTGCCTTTTCTAGTGTCTAGAACTGAAAGCCATAGCTAAACCTTTCTGTTTTTCCAGGAGGTTTATGCAACTGAAGTCAGATGTTGAGAATTTGGACTCTAACGTTACCTCTCTTGGTGACTGTATTGCATCACTTGGGTTTGGTGACTGTTTTGAAAATGCCAAAGCATTTTAGGATGCTCATCATACCATGGTCATGGGAGTGGGGTTTTGACTCTGGGTGCAGTCTTGGTGGTTACGCAGCTATTGTTACAAGGATGGTGGTACTTTCCTCTTTGGAATGACAGTCAGCTCCCAGGCAGTACTATTTTTGTAAATAGTCTCAATCTCACTGAGGTTAACAGAAGCATTTCTCTTTGAAATATTTCTCTTGGACTGTAACTTTTAAAGAAGATAGAAGTATACAAGGATTTGTTCATATTAGTATTATCTGAGATGATTGGCCTCTCACCTCAAGAAGGACATTGAGGAGCTGGAGTGTGTCCATGGAAGGGCAACAAAGCTGGTGAAGGGTTTCGAGAACAAGCCCTGTGAGGAGCGGCTGAGGGAACTGGGATTGTTTAGTCTGGAGAAAAGGAGACTCAGGGGTGACCTTATCGCTCTCTACAAGTATCTGATTAGAAGTGAGGTGGGTGTTGGTCTCTCTCTTAAGTAACAAGCGATAGGACAAGAGGGAATAGGCTCAAGTTGCACCAGGGGAGGTTTAGGCTGAATGTTAGGAAAAATTTCTTTACAGAAGGGATGGTAAAGCATTGGAACAGACTGCCCAGGGAAGTGGTGGAGTCACCATCCCTGGAGGTATTTAAAGGACATATAGATGTGATGCTGAGGGACATCATTTAGTGGTGACTTGTCAGTGCAGGATGAATGGTTGGACTTGATGATCTTAAAGCTCTCTTCCAACCAAAATGATTCTGTGATTTGAACTGTTGATTATTTAGACAATTAACTAAATGCTTAAACTACACAGTTGTGCAGCGTGTTTGGGTAGCTGTCATGTCACTGAGCATTAAGGAGTTATTCCAGTGTAAAATTGATGAACTCTAGTACAGAACTGAGTCATGAATATCTTAACTTTCCATTGCATTTGTCATGAAAATCTAAGTGACACTTCCTTGTTCCTTACACCACTGGCTGTTCTTACAAACGCTTGCACTTCTGGTTTTATGTGATTTCGTCAGAATCCCAATTTATATTACAAACAGTAGGATTGTGGCTTGGATGGTACAGAGAAAGTTCTGGTAAAATAAACCCTAAAGAGTGTGAAAAGATTCAAAAGCTGAAAACAATGTAAGAGAGGCTACTAAAAACCAACCAACCAAACCCAGAAAACAAGGTACCTTTATGAATTTCAAATCATTCTTTCTGTTTTACAGTGTTGGGAATAGGCAGAACTTAATCTAGACAGATTTTGAAATTCAAAAGCTAGATTCTCTCCAGATCAGAAAGTTGGAATGGCTTAAGAGTTACTGGGGGGGTGTGTGGAACCCCCAAGTGCAGCTGCTGCTGGTAGGTTCAGGTTAAACAGGAAAAGGAGGGATTGTGCAGGTATCTGTGGGGCATTTTTATAATAGGACTATTTAAAATTGAGCCCAGGTGAACAGAGAGGGCTTGACAGACTGCATGTTTATTGATGGTGACAGGTAAGACCAAAAGTACTTGCAGTGCCAGGTATTGTTTCAATAACTTTAGGACCAAAATTATTGTATTTCTCTTTTGAAATGGATAACTAAAACTGGCAGTGTTGTAGAAGATTAGAGAAACAGTTAATTGTTTTTTTTAAATTATTATTAATCTTTAATTAAATGAGGAAATCAGAACTTTACTATGCAGAGACCTTGAATAACAAGGGACATGTGAGGTTTTATAGCCCGCACTGTAGGATAGACTTAGTACCTTTATTTTTAAGCATTTGATGTAAAAGAAGATTAAATTTAAAAGTATGAAAAGGACCTCCAACAGATGATTGGAAAGAGATTAAGAGATTAATCTCTCAAATGAAAGGAAATGAAAAATCATACATTTATTTTTCACTTGAAAAGGAGAAGTCTTATGGTTTACTTGCTAGAATAGCAGAGGACACCGTCAGCTTTCTGACCAGCTCAATAGATTATGGCTTAAGTCAGCTCTAAACCTGCCCTGAAGTAACATTCTTTTTAAAACCTCTGTTGGCTGAATTGACAGCTGCCACCCAGAAGAAATTTCTGTTGTGCTATTAGATCTCTTGAAGTTTTACAAGAACGTTCAGGTCTTCTGCATATCTTGGACCACTTCCTGAGCGATGCAGTGACTGTGATGACCCAAAAAGATCTTTCCTTTGTGCTGGGTAAATCATTTAGCACTAAACAAGTTAGGGAAGAACAATTAAAAAGCAACAGCAACATCTTAGCAACAGTAACAGCTTCATTTTAGTCTACATGATAAATGTGTTGTATGCATCACATGAAATCATTGCTGGGACCTGCCACGGAAGAGGAAGAACACAGCTGACTGTTCAGTGTGTTCCTGACAGTGCTGGATGTATGACAGGGAGAGTAAGAGCCTGTGCTTATGCAGGAGCTGACCTTATAAAAGGAGAAAATAGTTTAAGAAATATATGAATCTTCCTGATGTTTTTATGTGAGAGCATGGGGAAAATCTTAGTTGTACCTGGAATGTGATAGTCCATTTCTTTTCATAATTTTTGGCCTGGTTTGTTGTTGTTTTACTTCTGTTGAATAGTGATGCAGGTCCCTCAATTTTAGTGGTGACTTAACTTTGCCAAAGGATTGGATGCAAGGTACACCCATCATTATTATTTAAATGTTTATATTACAGTACCACTTGCATAGTGGTAGGTAAGGATGCATCTGTGTCCTGTATAAGGGAAACAAAGTGCATGGGAATGTGTGGAGTGATGGGATAAAAACACAATTTAAAAAGAGAACTAGGAAGATTTGGCAGGCTGTTGATGTAAATCACATTTGTAAAAATCCAGTTTTTGAACCAAGACATCTTTCTTGAATGGAGACAAAAGTACATAAACTGTAAAAAAATTCAACTCTGCAACTTAACCATTTCTGTACATTTTGATATCAAAATGATCTGTTTTCTGTAAGCTATGTTGGTAGATTCTATTTATCACCGGGACTAATTGCGGAAGGTAAATAGGTTGCATTAATACATAAATTCATATATACACCATGTGGTTTGTTTCATTTGTAACTTTAAAATATCTCTTTTGAGAGGTTATATTGCTGGTGAAGATGACCTAGCTCATCAGGCAAAATATTCCAGTTGCATGTGTTCTAAACTGCAGTTGATTACGCCCTCCCTGCCTTTTTATATATTTGTTCACCAGCTGCACTGTTTCTGAGACTTGGAATCCTGTGTTTTATATTTAGTAACTATGAAGCTGAGAAGCCACAGACAACAGCTTTGTAATGTGGAAATTAATATAAGCTTCAAATAAGGAGTGGTTTTGTGCTTTCAAAGCTGTTTAATGTTAAAAATCAGTTGGTAGTTCGTGTTTTCCAATTATTGTTAAATGAACTTTTCAGTGTAATTCAGTATTCCTTTTTGCCATTTCTCATCCTCATTCAGAGTATTTAATGGAGAGTTAAAATTGAGTAACAGTTGCAAGGTAAGACTACTTATAAAACCAAATCCAAACCTATAAAAACTTTCTCCACATCATTATGGTGTGCACTATTAGTTGTAATTCCGCCAATTTTGTTACGGTAAGCGCCTGTTCTGATATTACCAAATAAAAGGGTTGGATGACTTAGATGGTAATATAAAAAATCTATATAAATATATTATAGAACTCTTCTCTCATAGTCTTTTTCTTTGAAAATGTTAATTTTTGCCTTGATTCTTTTGCGTTAATGCTATATGACTTGTTTAATATTTGGATTTTATTTTTAATATGTGAACAAAAGTCTTTCTTTGTCAACTAAAGGAAAAGTGTGGGTGTGGTGTGTGGGGTTTTTTTTTTTTTTAGCTAGCATTCCTGGGTTTTATTGCTCATTTACATCAGTTTTCCATACCACTCATGTCTAACTCTAGTAGGAAGTCTTAGAAAATGTAATAAAATTATCTGGATGGGGAGAACATTCATTTTCCTCACTGCAGCTCTTCTGGAAATTCCATTTCTTTACCGCAGCCTTTATGAGTGTTAGAAGGCAGTCTTTGTACAATGGGGGTACTTCTCCTCTCACTGGCGGGGTTCCAGAGGGGAGCCATACGTTCAGATTCTTCCATGCCTGGTTGAAAGTCAGCTGAGGAAGTTTCAGTCTTGCTGCTCGGCAACATGGAAAGGTCATCGTGCTGTTTTGGGGGAAGGAATCAAACCCAAGTGATCGCAGTGTCACGCATAATGTTCATAAAGGCAGCCCTTTGTTTTACAGAACATGCTCAGTTTGTTATCCCTTTATCCCCATATGCTTTTTTCCCCCCTCCATCTTCTGGTGCTTATTAATGTGTGTGCAGAATCTGAAAATCAGTTTTATGTTATTTAAGTAACTGTATTTGCCTCATTTCTGTGTTGTTGCACTTGGGAAAAGGAAGTCAAAACCACAGCTGACTTTTAGGTAGGCCATAATCATGAGCAGGGGATAAAAAGAAAAAAAGAAAAGTTGTGTATCTATTCTGTAAAAAATGATGTAAACGTGTGTGAGTAATATTTGCTAAAATACAAATTCATTTTAGGGTTTTGGTTGCTAAATTATTAATTATTTCACATGTGTCCTACTTGAGTAAGTGTGTTTCATCCTAGCTGTCCTGAATGTTTGTTACTCTCAGTTACTGTAGTTTTCATACTCCCCCCCACCCCCTTCCTAGTTAACATCATGTGGTTTGCTTTAGAAGAATGGAAAATTATTACTAATTACATAGTTTTAAGGAAAAGTGACCTCTGCTGCAGTTCTTAGTGATTTCCATATTCAGGAGTTTATGCTGATAGTTTCTGAGTGCCACAATTTCCTAAATCCTAGCAAAACAATTTTCTGAATGTCCCTCTGAGAATGCAGGTGAATCTTTTGTCCTTACTCACTGGATTATCATGAATGGGACAGTTAGTATTTGTGGTGATGCTTAACTCCTAGCGTAAAATTTTGAAAGTAATTCTCTCTGGACCTGTGCAGCCAACTGATGTTCCAGCAGTACTTTAAAGTTGCCCTTACTACGCTTACTAAATTGTCAGCCTCAACAGATCTTATGCAGAGATGAAAGTGTATCTTTCTTGGTAGACTGAGGTTGGAGGAGGCTATTTGAGTACGTACAGGTGGTAGTGCAGATTCCACACCGGTACTGATCGCGATTACTGTGTGTTGGTGGTTACTGCAATGCAGCAAAGGCCCGTATTTCCTAGTTGTGTCTGTTGGCTGCTTTGCAGCAGGGCTTGGTCTGGTTTTCCCATCTGTGGGAATGCCATGCTGAGCTCTGCCTCTCTCTCTGCGTCCGTCAGACGTACTGCTCCCATTTAGTGTAACTGAAGCTAATTTCCTATCAGCTGGCCTGTGTAGTTACCCATTTTTGCTAAACAGCTGCTTATGGTTTTATCTTACTCTCTATCTATTAATTGTACCGTTTCCTGTATTGTGTTGTGTGGAACAGTGTACTTGGACCTGCCGAAACTGTTGAGATGAAGTGGTAGGTGTGTGTGGTTCAGCCCTTCACCACGGTCTGACAAATGGTTGGGCCCTGAGGGCACCAACAGCCCTGACTGACCCAGCCTGGACCCCTCTGGGGCTTCCCCCACCACAGCTCACAACCCAGGAACCCTTGTCAGCCCCCTGGGCCGGCAGTCTCTGCCCCAGCAAGGTCGTAGCAGGGCTGCTCTCCAGCTCCCCACAGCCCTGCCCCACCGGGCCAAGGGCACCTTGAGCAGGGCCCACATGTGAGCCCATGTCCCAGCCCAGCCGTAGCCTGTCCCCATCCTGATGGCTGGGGCGGCCCTGGTGCCCCTGGCTGCCCCGCTCCTGGCTGGGGTGGTGGGTCAGGCCCTGGCTGCCGGGCCCTGCCTTGCTGCCACCGCTTATTGGGAGCACCTGATGCCCCCAGCACCCAGGTTACTGCTGGCTCCAGAATGACATGAAACAAACTGAAGAAATAAAGATGCAAGAGGACATTCTCCTCCAAACTTCTTTTCTTTGGCAAACAGTTCAGCTGCAGCATTGTTGGACAGCCAAAGACAAATGCAGAAGTGCTGCAATAGTCACCTAGATTACCTTTTTGTTTTGTCAAGATGGATGTGATCGTTCAGATGGTCCCTGTCCTTTTTCATGACCCTTCCTGGCACCAGGATAAAGTAATTTCTCCTTCTTGGACTACTTCAACCAGAACAGATTTCCATTTGTTTTAATTTCTTCTATCAGGTGTGATCTGCCTTCCAGCTGCAGTGAGACAAGGTCACTTGAACCTTTCACTCTGTCTTGGCTGGTTTGTTCACCCCATCACTCCTGGGGTTACCTTTTACTCTCTTCTGCCTTGCGCTGGAGATGGGACTTGACAAACTACTGGGTGAGCTGTGTTACAGACACTGTGTATCAGTATGGTGTTAGTTCTCTGATAGCGAGAAACAGAGGGAGCAGTGGCAGAAGCCTTCCCTCAGTGAAGGCTATTTTTGTGGCTGAAAAACTGTGAGAGAACTTGTATTTACCTGTGTACTTACAGAATAATGTTGAAAAAGGCAAAGAAAATTGTGTTATCCAGTTCTGCAAGGAGGAGAGCTGGATTTGGAGAGCTTGAGTCATTTGACTGATCATAAGTAGAAAATACTGCTGCCGTAATCTTTAATAACAGCATGTGTGCAGCCAGGTGATGTTTTGTTGCAGTGAACTGAAATTAAGAGATGAAGGTAAACTGCTGTAAACATCTAAATTTTTTTTATTAAAAGGGAGAACATTGGTTTTTAAAATGAGGGGGAAAGAAAGAACTTTGTGCTGCAACTAATTAAAAGATTAATTAAAGGATTACTCTAAGACAATTACAGTTTCATGGCTATAAAACTTTGGGTGAAGATGTGACATCTGGCTTCAAGAGCTCCTCTGTTGGCTTTGGCACAGCAAGGCTGTTCTCGCGCACGCCTCTAGGACATGTGTGGTTAAATACGTTTATAGGTGGACCTGTGACATTTAGATGCTGAACATCTCAATTATATTACATGAGCAAGATTGTGTCTTGTGTTCCTTCTGCTGACTTTCAGATAACACGAGGAAAAGGAGTGCATCCGGTTTAGATGAGGAGTGCAGTGGGTGGAGAGTTTAATACAGGAATGAGGAAGGTGAATGTGAGGGCATAGGGATAGGGACATCAAAGAGATGGAAACACAAAGAAGGAATGGCAATTGACTGGCAAAGAACTGAAAGAAGGAAGAGTCAGTGGGGTGGAGGGCAGCAGGAGACCAAGAATAGGACATTTAGAAGGAGGAGATGGTAAGAATGGGGGGGAAAGGAGAGCCACAAAAGGCCAGATAGTTGCAGAAGAGTCAAGCTGCAGTAATAGGTGGAGAAAGGGCTTTGGAGAATACACCCTGGAAGCTGCGCCTGCATGCAGTTTTTATGTCCAAAAATACATTGAAACTGCAGACTGCCTGTGTCATCCTCCTTTTGCAGCTGTTTTGTGAAAATGATGACAATAAAAAGGCCTTTATCTTTTAAAGGATAAAGTAGTAGAAAGCGCAGGTCCTAGTCGCTATCATTTTTTTCCCCCTCAGTTTTAAGTTAAAAGTCCTTGATAAACACTATGTGATTACAAATCAAGCACTCTGACTTGGAATAGGAATTGGTAATATTCTATTGCAAATCCAAGATAAGAATGTCATCAAAGCATTTCAGTTAGATCTGGCCAAAAGAGTGCATGAGTAGGCCTTTAAAACAGGCTAACTAGGTGTTAATGGCATTCATGAAAATTTAACCCTGGGATTTAAAGGGCTTGTCTATACATGCAGTTACAGGATTCCTTGGGTGGAGAGGCTGCTCCAGAAGAATGGTTTATTTCTCCTGATCTTAATCCACTGTGATCTAGTTTGTCTATCCATTCACTTTAAACTGAAGTAACATAAGGCAATGATGTTCATTAGTTTAGGTGAGATAAGTTTAAAAATATTTTAAAAATTTGTCTTTTTTCTTGACTGCCTCGGGAACAGGTGCTCCCTCATTTCAGTTCATTCTGTAGCTGTGAGAATTAGTCATATCACTAAAAAAAAAAAGGCATTTCTGAAAGAGCAAATTTCGAAAAGTTACAGCAAAGCTCCCAGTAATATAATGGAAACCAATGCTTGTGCTAGGAGCTAGTTGTGAGGAATTGTACCTGACTTGTAGGCAGCATGGACCTTCTAGATGCCTTCTGAATGAATGAGGGTGAGTATATGGCTGAGCTGCAGCTTTCTGTCTCAATTCCTTTCCAAAACAGTTGCATTTTTTTCTGTTTGAGTCTTGCACCGTAGTTACTAGGATGATAAAATTCTATGCTAAAATTAGTGGGAGAGATTCTTTGTGAAAATTTTCTGGAGAAGCCACTTCGCTGTTTCATTCTGGAATTGTGTTTCTCTTCTATGATCCCATCGCATAACAACCTGGAATTCTATTTTTATTATATAATTGTTAAATTTATATTAAGTATGTATTAAATGTATGTAAATAAATTAATAAAAATACATACACCCTTGGGCAGACATTGTGTTGCTTCCTCTTGTTTTGCTTTCTGTATTTATTGCTGATGGTCTGGATCATACAAAGAGAAGTACAAACAGAGCTGTAAGATTCTCACTGACTTCCTTTAACCTTTTCTCTGGGGGAGCTTTCATATAAGACAATTCTTGCAGAAGCGTTGCCTAAAGATTAAAAAAAGAAAAAAATTATGTTTGTCTGTTCCTGTGGTTTTTGTGTGACTACCACAGTATAAACCAACTAAGAAATACAATAAAGTATTTTGTTGTTACCCTTTTCCTGTCATTCCTCTCCTAGCTTCCCCTCCTGCCACTTAGTTGTGTGAAGGCAGAAAAGTGAAATACAGTTCACGCTCTGGTGCAAACACAGGGCCTAGTCAAGTGATGGGGCAGACACAGCCAAGTTTGCCATCAAAGTACAGTGACAGGCTGCTTATCCGACACCTACAGGCATGAACAGAGGGCGTGCTGTCTGTAGGGAAGTATGTGAATAGCTTTGGTGTCTTTGGGGTTATTCTGTTTCATAGAAAAATACTTAGTTTTATCTACCTATTAATTTAGCTGTGTTCAATGCAAGTTAGAGATATTCCAGTGTATTCACAAAATACTGGAAGAACATTTAATGGGGCCACTAGTAACTACTGTGTCATACTGTCTGTTTCCTAAATATGTACAGCTAAGGACCAATGGGGATGTTGCTGCTTTTCATTTATCATCACTTTATTTCTGATCAAAGTTTTAGATTTTTTTTATTTTCAAGGGGGTTTATTTTGAATGTGGGTGTATTTGCATATTTCCAATTTCTCTTTCTGAAGATGTCGAAGCTAGTCACTTTGAACAGGGCATGAGCTGCTGTTTGCTAACTGTGACTTATTTATGTTATTTTTAATGCTGCAAACATGAATGTATTTTTTTCAGAAATTATTCTGATTTTTTTTTGTTACAGTTGAGTTTTTCACTTTATCTACTGTAAATCTGGAAGCCTAGGTTATAGATCTGTAACGCAGCAAGCTGCCTATAATTGAGTATTTTAACAATCTCTATTGTGTTGTAACTGGAGCTGTTAATGTGGAGTGACATTCTTGCCATTTATTAGTCAGTAGGTTTTGTGCAGCTGTTCCGGGTGGCATTTGAGGAGAAAGATCCATCACACCTACAGTGCCCATAAGTCCCTGAAAACAAGGAATGTCTCTGCTGTAGATTGTGTGATTTTTTTTTTTTTTTTCTTTTTTAAAAAAAAAATAAGACATATCCTTGAGACTCTTGGACAGAATTATAAACACATCCCGAGTCCTACTGATTCGGTTCAGTCAGTCCAGTGAAGACTTGAAGCGAAGAATTAAAGACAGACTTGCTTCACTTTTTTTTTTAACCTCCCTAAGAACATCATCAGAGCCATTCTTAAGAAAATGGTTCCTTCATAAGTAATGATATTTTCACAGAAGCCAGAACTTCAGCTGTGACTACCATTCCAAATAACACTTTGCAAAATCAAGGTTTTTCTGAATAAGCCTCCTCTCCCTCAGTAGCAGTGTCATGTGTTCCTCAGAGATTTAGGAGGCAAACATCAGCATTGCATATTTGGTCTGAGAAAGTACTAATCTGCCAGGGAGACTGGTCTCTGATCCTGCCTTTAAATATCATATTTTTGCTTTATTTTTTGTGATTATGTACAACCTCAGTAAGCCATTAGCCTGTAAAATGTTTGTGTCTGCAAAGGTAGTGGTGCCAGGCCTGCCTGTTATTTTTCATTCTATATGTCTTACTTGTTAATTTTCAGTAATCTTTATTTCTCTAGTCGTAAAACCGTAGTGTTTCAAAAATCCCTTCTAGCACAAGTGTCCTGGGCTTTTGCTTCAAAGATCTTGTCCTGCTCACTGGTTTGTAAGTCATGAACCACTGCGGCAGCTCTACTCCATTTACTCCTTGTTTCAGGTTCATGATCTGTGTAACTGCGGATCTATCAGTACTTCATGAGACTCTCAGAAATTTATATTCCTTGTGGTAATCTAGGTGTAAGAAATACATTGGCCCATTCTGGCGTGGGGACAGTTCCTGAAGATCTCTGTGTTGGGGCTTTGGATCATGTCCGTATGTGGTTCATGGAGCATCTTTGCCAAAGATAAGTTTCATTCATACCTTCTTCATTTTTATTAGCAGAAAGCCTTGCTGACTTCCTAGGGGATCATTTAATCAGGTCTGCTTTTTCTCTGTGGTCAGTTACAGGAAAGAATACAAATTTCATGAGATTGAATTTTCCACAGTGAGCATAGATCAAATCGGATGTGTAGAACAGTCCAGTTGTTAACAAAATCCTGCTCCACTGAAAATAAATTTTTCTTTGCCCCAAGTCATAGTCATACTGCTACTGTAATACTGTAAAATCGAGTAGTTCACATCTTGTCAACATCTTGTGACTGGGCAGACTGTATCTCATTTCATTACAGTAATTTCAGACGGTAATTCATTTGATATGTTTATGTCAGGCTGTAACTATTTGAGGCTTTGGGCTCTTAGCTTTAAAAAAAAACCCAACTCCTCTCTTTAAAGGACCAGGAGGCTTGTAGGGACTCTCTTTGGTAGCACCTGAGCTTGCTTTTAGTAAGGTAGTTTGGATAATAGCAACAGTTCAGCTAGCGAGTTGGGTGCTCAGTGGTTGACCTGCGTGACCAGGTACACCCTTCCTTACCCCCTCTGGCCAGACTGGCCCTGACTATGTCTGCAAGCTGCAAAACAGCCGTTTTGGCCTAACAATCTCTGTTTGTGGTATTTCTTATATATGTGTGGCTGCACATATAAGACAATACTTTGATTTGTCTCTAAATACCACAGTGACGTACAAGAGAACAGAGCTAAACCAGGCCCACTGCACTCAGTCCTCGCACTGTTGACCTTCACCAAAGTTTGCTCTTGGTTTCAGGGTGGTGGGTCTCGCTCTACTGCAGTGAGTGACTTGTCCATCCGGCTGTCTTAAGGGCTGGTTTCCTTCCTATTTGAATAACAGCAGCATAAGTGAGAAGGCAAATCTTCTCTGTGGCTGAACACTGGGTTCAGTTTCCTCTGCATGGTTCCAGGAGCCCCTTTCTTCCTCTGTGGTCATTCCTATCACCTGGCTTCTATTCATGGGTTCTGCCTCACAACCTCCTGCACCAGGGACTCTCCTTGACCTGGAGCTTGGCTGGTCCGTATCGGTGTGCCTGTTCTTCAGGACATGGGCTAACCAGGGTTGGTGAGGTTTCGTGATTGTTCTTAGCATAAGATTTCTGCTTGTAGGATGTTAAATCTATGTCTATAAAAGATGCGATTAATTCTATATTGCAATAATAATAAAAAGCTATTAGAACAAAATATATTTATAGTCCAGTAATATTTGCAAAGACTAAAAATACAGCCTAACTTGGACGGAGATGCAAGTTTTGGTCTAGTAAGCCCAGTGGTGGTAACCAATCCCTCTCCCTGGGCCAGACAGGTGGCATGTCACTCAACCTGCCCCCCGACTGTCATCTTGTCCCAGTTGCGCTTTGTGCTCTCTGTCCCAGAGTTGGTTAGACTTCTTAAGGGTGTATTTCATCTCCTGTTATAGTACAAGTCTCCTATTCAGTACAGATCTCTAAAGATTTAGAGGGAGGCAGGCAAATGGAATAAAGTCATGGCAGTGGCTAATTTAGTGGTGATTTTTGTAATCAAGTTACAGATCAGTGTATATTCTAATCTAGTATTCTTCCCAGGACTCAGAGTTTTCTGAAATGTTTCTGTTATGTTTTTAATTATTTTTCTCTACATAAAGCTTACAAACAAAAATTACTTTTTAAGTACATTATTATACATTTCAGAGTTCCAAGAGAAAACCATGAATCTGTGTTCTACCATATGGTTTTCCATCCTCCTCTCATGAGATTAAATGAAATATAACAAAAATTTGAATTACAGGACTGAAGAAAATCAGCTACTACTGAAGTCAGCATATATGTATTTTTAGTCCTGTGAGAACAGAAATTTGCTGTCAAGTTTTTAGTGAATAATTTATGTTTTGCTGAGTGGAGAGTATAGAGTATGGCTTTTAAAACACAAGACTAAGACTAATTTGGCTACAGAAATCTTTTTGAAGCCTTTGGGGATGAAAGGATCAAGGGGCTTAATTATTTCAGAGCAAGGGGAGGTGGAGCTCATAAATGAGTACAGTCACTTCCAGAAGAGAGGTATTGTACAAGTGCACTCAGTTGGTGTTACAATTAGTGTGAATTCTGAGTACCTTTATACTTTCTGGCTAAGTAGCTAAATCCAAAACAAGGACCTTTTGGGTTTCTTTGGTACAATGATTTTGGAAAGCAAGCTTGTAGTTAGCTAGTGTACCAGTATAGTATATACTGGAATTTGTTAGAGTAGAAGTATGATGTAAAGGTATGTCAAGATGCACAAACCTTTTGTATACCTCCAGTTCTGCGGATCTGAAAGATGCTGGAAGCTGGATGCCCAGCTTTTCAGCGTTTCACAAGTATTTTAGATAATTGAAGCTTCTTTGCTGTTGGAAAAATGTAGTATCTCTACACATTGTGTCTGGAAACAAAGCTTGATTGATTTTTGACTTTTATTGAAAATGTTCAAGTGACTTAAGACTTACTGTAACAGAGGATATGAAACAGGTTAAAAATGTTAATTGTACAAATTGCAAAACAAAAAATTTGTAAATTTAAGTATTTTTCTTCCAAGCTAACTTCCAGTTCGATAGCTGGAGTATCTTTTGGGTTTGCAATTAGATTTTTTTTTTTTTTTTTTAAGAACAGATGGAGATATTTTAATATGAGTTAGCTGTGTAGGTCTTTTTTGGCATTAGCAGAGAAAAGACAGTCCTGAAAGAGCTTGTTTTTCTCCATTGCTTACAAAGAAATCTTGTTGTGACTCCTTCAGTTGGATGCATCCATACTGTAGACTTTCTGCAGTTAGGTCAGGTAGATTGCGTTCCTCTTGTTTTAATTTTTAAAATTGCCCCATCTCCTGTATTTCCCATTTGCCTTGTCATCCTCTTTGGTGAAATATGACCAAAATTAAACACTCTGTCTTATTAATCCACAAACTTCCTCAAGTTCAATGACTTTTTTCCTATTCTTTTTTCGCTGTTGAGAGCACTTACCAGTGGCTCTTATTCTGTAGTTTCAGACTACATGGTGCTTCTGAAACCTTGCATTTCTCTCTGTGTGTGCAGCGTAAGCTGTCCTCCAGAGAGGTCTGAGTCTTGTACTGACTGCCATAGGATCCACCTTTACGCTACTCCAGATGCCAAGCTTAACCAGTCATTTCAACATATGTTTTCACTAAAATCATCATCTTCCTATATTGCCGTCCTATAATTGTCTTCTTCCACTATGAAATGTACAAGCTTCTTGTCTTTATCTTCAGTACCGCTCACAGCTCTCTCTGCCATATCATTTCTCATTCCTTAAATTTTTCCTGGTCTCCAGACAGCGCCACTTTCAAAACTCCCTTTACCTGGCGTTCTTGTGTAGCTCTTTATCAGCTGCTCTTTACGCATGGCAGCGACTTTTCAAATGTGACCTTTTAATCTCCCTGAAACCTTAAAATCTCCATCCATGGTGGCACTTCTGTTATCTGTGGGGCGGCATGAAACTGCTTTTAACATGAAGTCATCAGAGATCCATGGACCTTTGAGTTCAGGTAGAGGACAGGAATGTATTGAGGTGAATGTAGACATCCCAAACTCCGTGAGATTGGGAGAGCAAAGGTGTCTCAGCTCCTGCAGCACTGCCTTGGTGCCTACACCTCAGAGTAAAAATCCCTAACAGGGTGACTCTGACAGTGCACTTAGATCAGATGGGAAGGGAGGCGTTTAAGTGGTTATTTTAATGAAGTTTAATGAAGAAACTGGTACCTGCCCTAACATCATCCCCCAGCCCCACTGACACCTTGTTGCCATGAATATGAGAAGGGAATGGATCGTTGGATAAAATGTGAATTTAATTGGTTGTTTATGTGTGGTAATTCAGTTTCAGAAAGACTGATAATTATTTCAGGATAATTTTTATGTAACTTAATTAGTACTATTCCTTTCTCTGTATCCTGAGTTCACAGGTCTTATGTTTAACTTAATAGCACCAGCATGGCCATATAGAGAAATTAGGTGGTTTACTTTTTATTAGCATAGGTCAGGTGTTTCTTTCATGAAGAGGAGGAATTTTGTGATCGTACCAAAGCTCATACAAGACTTTCATAGCTCTCTATCAAAGTTAAAGGCAGATATAGATACAGACTGTGAATACGTATGGTAAGTCTGCATTAAATGACAAGTTGCAGAAGCTGGCTAAATGCTCGGCAACTTTGCATGCTTTAGACTTTCTGAAATCTAGAATAAGAATTTAAGATGGAATAGATAATTTGATGATCGGGACCATCTGCCTGCCCAGGTAGGTTTTTTGTCATTCCCCCCCCGCCCCCCAGCATGCTGTTTCCAGTTGCTTGCCACTGCTTTTCTGGATGTTTGTACAGCTGTATATTCCGTATAGCAATGCTATATTCCTTACAGTGACACTGTAGTTGCAAAGCAGTTATATCTCAGTCTTAAGTAATTTTCCTATTATACTACTAAACATAATTCTGCACATCTAAGTATGACAATTCAATCAACTGGCTTCTCTTTACGTGAATGTAGAAGTTGCTCTGCTAATAAGCCTTTGTGAAGTGGGTTAATACTGTAGATATTCTTGGTGAAACACAAAATGTACTTGAAACAGTTATCTCAGGAAAGCATTTACTTTGGGTTTGTGTGCAATCAAGAAAAGTGTTCAGTGAAATTTCCAAATCACTGTAGGCTTGTTTTAAAAATGAAGTGTGCTCTTTGGGGCTGATTTTCAAATTCCATTGGCTGGGATACTTTTTTATTTTGACATTTGACTTTTTTTTTTGGTGAGCTGGCATTACATCTCTGGAAGTCTGATAGTCGTTTCAGACTGTGTGTGTTCTTTGTCTTCCTGCAACACAGAAAACATTCTGGTAGTTATTTTTATGTTTCTTTGTTGTGGAGGAGAATCTTTTATTGTTCATGAAACTGAAGGGAGAACAATGGGTGAGTGTGCTGGTGGAGATGAATGAGGAGCACTATCACATTCATCTGTGGTGTAAACATCTCTTTTCTTTTTTTTTGGTAAGAGCCCAGTGATTCTGATTCCTGTTCTGGTTACCTTGACACTGCATGCAAACCAAATTAATCTCCTTTAATGTAAGTATATCAGAGTGTGTGAAGATCGGAGGGAAAGCAAGACCTACTGATTTAGCAAACCCAGTATCACCGGTGTCTGCCCCTATCTCCTCTTTTCAAGCTCTCTCTTGAGCCCGATAGTGAGTATATTCATGTACTTTGTACACTGCATTAAAGATTCATAGTCTTAGCATGTACTGAGGAAATGCTGATGTAAACCATTCTGTTTAGAGGTTATGTGTGTCACATGGAAATATTGCTGCTCTCTCTCCACTTCTATGCGCTCTGCGGCAGTCTGGAGTTAGTACAGTCATTGCAAGCACAGGGCTTCAAAAGCCGGCTGAACAGTTTGCAAAGGGAATAGTGTTCTGAGTCTTCTCTTTCTTCTTTCAGGACCTTTCTATGGATTTCTTGGATTGTATCCCTCTGGTTTTTCTCCAAGGGATAGTGTAAAAAGCAGAGCAGAAGGGCTTGATCAAAGGACAGAAATACACAGAGCCAGTGCAGATCTCTACTGGCTTACGGGGGCTTGAGGAAAATGATGCAGTTTTCTTGGTGCAGTGCTGCTTACTGCTGTGACCTAAGTTTGCATTAACTGATGACAGAGGCTTTAGTCTTTGAAGCCTTTTGCTGTTTGGTTAGGCACATCTTTCCAGTATGAGATTTCTGTGGAAATACCAACATTTTAAAGTATATAAGCTGCATCTGGTGTTGTAGAAACCCATTTTTAATTTGTATCAAAATTTCCTTGATTGCTCACTTTAAAAAAAAAACCCAAAACCAAACCAACCCCAACAACTAGACCCTCAAAAAAAATTTTTTTTTTCTTTTTCTCCCCTAAATTAGTTTAAATTCCGGTTGGGGTGGTAATCGAAAAAGCAGTGACACAGCCCCAAGTCAAGAGGTGCTATGATATACCTGACAGGACAGGATAATGTCTACTGAGACTTTTTTCTGGAGAAGCCAAGCCATGAGATGTGCAGGTTCTACATTTCTTGATAGCTGGATGTGACATTTTCACATGAGTCTTCTCTCTCGTATAGAAGGCAGAACTCAATACTGAAAACTGAATTGAATTAGAAACCAAGTATTTTCGTGGTAGTTTTTCAGTGCTGCACACTGCTGTCTGTGGAGTTTTGCTACGTTGAGCTTTTTGTAATAGTTCAGCATCTGTCCTGCTGTAGGGCTTGAGGGAGAGGGCTGCACAAAAGGAAATACATTAGAAGGTCACTGAGCTCTGGGAATCTTTTTCACAGGATACTATGCTAGTGCAGTACTTATGCAGGAGTGATTTTTCTGGTCAGAAAAGAACCAGAGATGGACATTTATAGCGCTGCAAAGGACAAGTGTGTCTTCTTACATGACTTGAATTTGAATCAGTTTTAATGGCATTTTGTAAAAGCCTAAACAAGATAGTCGAATGCTATACTGACTTCTAAAAAAATTTTTTCCTCCCTAAATGGCACAGGCTTATAGATAACTACCATTTTTTCATTACTTCCTTGTATTTCTCCTGTGGTCTCTTTGTGTGTGTTGCTGATTTCTTTTTTAATACTTCAGCTGTAAAGTTTCAGGGGCTGGGACCCCTATTTTATTTATGTTTCTAAACCTTTTGGAGCACTCATTACTGGGACTGCAAGACACTAGAAAAATGCTTTTTGAGCTTGTTTCATGTCATTTCTGATGAGGTGCCACGTAGTTGCATAACTACACTAACACTGCGAAGATCTGGCTGCCCGAGAGATCCTGTGAATATGAAGTGATCCCTTGGGGTTCCTCTTGATGTATGTGCACACACTCACATAGCCACGTTTCTTCCAAGCAGGTGTGGGAATCCTCAATTTTTATTCCTGCAAATCATATCAGAAGTATAGTTCTTGTTCCAGTAGTTGAAGATTTACACGGCGTCTTCTGCGTAGGGTGGTAAAGCCAGGCAGACTTGCAGAGATTTTATGCAGCTCATTTACCCCAACATGTAGGGGATTTCAGATGCAGGCCAGATGAATTCTTCATCCTGCTTCAAGTGTAGATGGAAAGTAGTGGCAGAAAAAAGGTCCAAGGGAGGATTTGATGAGTGCAGTTTCTTATTGAGCCAGGTGGGTGTGCAATTAGCAAATTTTTGAATATTTTCAGGACACAAAGCATTTACAGCTTATTGTGGTTTGCCTGCATTTGTAGGATTGAGGTGCAGTGTGTTAGAGAATATCACAAGTGTAAATGGTGAGCCTGTCATTCAGAGTTTAGATTTTCTGTGTGGTTTTGTCTGCACATGATCTTTATTTTGATATTTGAGGTGGTCGTAGCTCTGCCAAAGCTAATGAGAGTTTTATGATTGCCCCTTCATCTGCCGTTAGGATTAAACACTGACCTCCAAAAATACCAGGAAGTCTTATTTTGTTTCTAGCAAACTATGGTAGTAATGAAGAACAATATTCTGTGTTATGCCCTCCTGTCTTTCTCTTTCAGCAGATGTCTCTTGATATCAGTCTGGAATATGAATGCCGATGTTGCAGTCAAACATGTCTGACATTCAGTGCTGTCATGCATGATCTGATATACCTGGGAAGCAGCTAATTTAGAAACTGGGAAGAGTTTAGCAACAGCATCCCACGTCTTCATAAGCTGAAGAATCTTGTCTCTGTCCTAGAGTGTGAATTGATGCTCCCAGGTACAGCTGTTTTACTACAGAAACCCAGAGTATCTTGTTAAAGAGGGTCCAGAGTTCTTCAGCAGGAGTCTGAGATCTTCTTTGGGGGCAGGAAGCCCCAAGTCACCCAGGCAGTTTGAGCTCCCCAGACTTCAAAGAAGTCGTCTTCTTCTGGTTCATTCATGGAGTTATGTTAGATCTTTATCTTGCATAGACTCAGGGAAACTGAGCTTACTTGTTTGCATATAGAACTGGGTTTAAGAAACAATCCATGAACAACTGGTGTACATGCAGCTGGAGGGGATGGTGGAGCTAATGTTATGATTTTATTGTTGAGTCCATATTTGAGTCCTGATAAGCCCATCTGATCAATTAACAGATTGTTTTCAGGGTATGAGTCTAAATCTTGCATTTCGTTTTACAGCAGAGTGGTAACATACCTTCCAGACAGAGCACTGTATTTTGCGAAGCCTTTTACAAGAGCCGATGGCAGAGTTTACCTGTGACTAAAGACTTGTTTTGTTTTGCAAACCTTTTAATTTTATTGCAAGTATTCTGCTAACATATCAAATAAATTAATTTCAGGTTTTGTGGTGTGTTCTATCCGTTTTAATAAATAGACATATGAAACAGATTATCCTGTATTTAGTTATAAAAAATTGCAGAGTTTCAAAAATAAGTATCATTCCAGATCACAACATTGAAACTTCTGTAATATTTTAAGTTGTCTCTTCATGAATTAATCTGCAGTATTGTTTCATTGCTTCACTGGGAAGCTGCTGAAGTGGGTCACTGGAGTTGGGTGAACAAACATGAATTAAGTAAAATGCAGATGAAAGGGTGACATCTTTGGATTCTGTTTGCAGCTGTTGCAGTCAAGGCAACTTCATTGGGAAGCCCACTCACGGGACGACTGAATGTAAAGCAAAATGCTGAAGTTTCCAAGTTTATTTTCAGTCTTTGGTATTTTTGGTATGTGTTTTCCTTCAACTTTTATAAAATCGAGCGCTTCCCAGTTCTCGATGCATTTGTCTGTCATCAAATTTAGTTCACATTCTGCCTACAAATTACATTGCTCAGTGCTTTAAACACCATTTTTTTCAGAAAGCATTTGCATTTTTATAGCGAAATGCATACTCACAGAAATGATTCGACAACTAAAATTTGCAATATGATTTTATGAGAGAAATAAAAGTATTCTGTTTTGATTTTCAGAGTTCCTAAATTTTGATTGTTTTTATGTCATGAAGGTTAAACCCTAATGACATAGAAGTCAATAGGGGCTTTCCCTAGTATATGTTAGCTGCTAACTTCAGTGAGGACTGAGTTTGATCTTATTTGACTGTAATTCCAGGAAAAACACATAATTTCTAGTTCATCCTCAGTTCTTGATGCGTGTAGTCCACAGTGTAATAAAAATAGAGCATGAAGGGGCACGAGATTTTAGAGTGAATGGGCAAAATTTTATTCTGATTCATTTTTGTAATCAGACCAGCTGTATATGTGACCTTTCATCTCAGTGTTTAAGCAATTTGATTGTTTTTCAGAGGAAAGGAAACTGGAGAGAGACTTAAATTTTTCACAGAATAATTCGAGCAACCAGAAATATTAAGAGAAGACCTAAACTGAGGTTCATATTTCATTGCTATTTAATTTAACAATACAAGGCTCAGCATAGGAGTAAATTTGAATTGATTCTATAACTATGTGCATATATGATCTGACATGACATATAAAATGAAGCTTTGTAAGAGTTGATGGCATGCCTGATAGGAGTTAACCTGATAGGAGGAGCTACTCTTTTGAAAGAACCTTGCCATGTCAATGCAGACTTCATCAGAGGAGGAAGTAATTGAGTGGGATACATTTTCTGGAAAAATACAGGGTGGATGGTGCCAATTGTCAAATATTTCTGTTTGTGAGGGTACGAGTTGATTGTGAGACACACTGGGGAGGCCCAGAGTTTTGACTCACCAGTGTCCTCTGACAGCAGCTGGTAGTGGATGCCTTGGTAGATGTAGGAGAAGGCTCTGGTGGTACTTTTCCTATCCTTGGGTGGTTTGTAGGTAAAAGTACTGCAAACATTGATGAGAACACCAGCACAAGCTTTTTCTGTGGGTTTTAAACAATAAATATTTTGGGTGTGAGCTTTCCCTTAGTTTTTTCTGGTTCTGGTAACAGCAGGGTCTTGCATAATCTAACTTCCTCTGTAACACTGCATCAGTTCCAGATTTCAGACATTTGGAATTAACATAGTAAGGCACAAAGTGCTACTTTCTTATCTTCTCCTCTGAAAAGCTGCATTTGTATATATGCAATGGTACCATCATTCATGCTCTTTTCTGTATGCTTGGAATGTGCCGATGGTAGTTGAACCTTCACATTCATAAGCCGGGCGACTTGGAATTGAAGCTTGTCATGAAGGAGGAAGTGATGGCAATAGGCAGTAAATGAGAAAGAGAAATGAAGGAATTTTACTTGAAGGAAATAGGACTATAAAAGAGGGCTTCAGGTTTTCATAGTTTTTAAGAAGGGAGCCTCAATTAGGCAGTGCGTTTGAAGAGTTTGTGCCTTACTTATGACTGTGTAACAGAATTCATTTTTGCTTGCATTGCTTAAATAGTAGGATGTATCATTTGTGTGAGAACCCTTGTCTATGCTGTTGCGTCTTGATTTTTTTGGCAGTTCTTCTAACAGCGTGAAACCCCATCATTGCTCCATGCCCTTACAATCTTTCTTCCTCTGTGTTGTCTAAACTGTGTACCTTACCAGTCTGTTCCCATTTATCCTCTTATGTTGTATTCAGCTGACAGGCCTTCATTCAGTCCTTCTGAAAAAAGAAGTAACGTGATGATGTCTCCAAGGGAGGCTCCTGCAAACTGCTAGCGCTATTCCCCAAGCTGTTCTGATATATGAACACCAACAGGGATGTAAACAAGAAATGTTATGAGTTCGGATTTCATAAATCCAAGAGGAAGCTGATCAAATTTAAAAAATGACGGAAATGATAAAATGATGATTTTAAGCTTGACAAACGTCTGCTCTTCAAAACCAGCTTATTTAAGAATAGCACCATTATATATTAAAATGGATGAAATATTATTTTGAGATATAAAACATAAAGCAGTATCTGTAGCAAATAACGCTCTGTTAGAGGAAGCAAATAGCTAAGAAAAACCTGGGTTTTCAAGTGAACTTACTCTGAGAAAACTGTCATGTTTACCCAGAACTTTTGGGGGTCAAGAGAACAAGAACTTAGTAGAGATCCTTCTGAGAAGCTAATAATTCCTGACAAACACTAAATGTGTATTGCCATTCTAGTTTACTAAATTGTTAAGTATTTCACACAGGTCTGGGTTTGGGGTGGTGGTGTTTTTTTCTTCTCATACAGTAAATATTGACCCCATAAAAGCAGGTCCTGGAACTGTAATACTTACAGACTCAGTCTTTATCTTGACTATTGTAGTGGGGTTGAATATGCAGAAATCTCCATATGAGGCCTCTATCTTTATCAGAATTTTTTTAGCATTTCTACAAGAACTCACCATAGGTGTCATATTGTTAAAAACGTGGATGCTAATTCAGCCTTGACATTTTTATAACAGGAACGTTAGATATTTTTTTTATTATTGGAAATCATTGCCAAAGTATGCAGGATTTTATGTGCTCTATGTCTTAAAGAAAACTTGATGCAATAGCACACAGTTCATAGCATTGGTCTGTACTGATACACCTCACTGTATAATAGAGTTTTATTAATTTAACTTAATCTAACTTAGGACACTACACAGGATTGAGGATAATCCCAGTTCTTCATAAGAGATTAGCTTCACCGCATCATTGTTTCAGATAGTCAGAGATGATATCAAGACCTGCAGGTAGGGGTATTTTAAACCCAGCTATAATTAAGAATATCCACTGATGATATGAAAGGTGGTGGATTACTTGTTCATAAGGTTATTCAGCCCTTCTGTACGGAAAATGCCGTAGTTTTAACTTTCCACCCTAGACTTGTTTGAACTGAGAATTTACCTTCCTAGAGATTGTTTCAGATTTGGATTCAGTTGGATGTCCCCTGGTTCTTAATTAATGGGTGAAAATGAATAATTGGTAGGAAGGACATGCAAGGTCTGTGAGAAGTTAAGGTTAAGTTTGCAGGAACAGCGAGCAAGGCCTCCTAGATAAGATGTTTCAGCACTGACTAGAGAATTGGATTTGTCCCCTATTTCTTATATAGCTTTGTGATTCTGGGTGAGTATCATAAAACAAATGTTTTCCCAATGCTCTGTTTTCTGAGTGCAATGTTTGAGATGACCACAATCTAGTTCACAGAATGAATATTAGGAATATGACAGGCAAATCTGTTGTAAAATGAATTTTGTCTTCAGAGCTTGAAAAATGACAGATGAATAGGTTTGGTGCTCCATATTCAACAATGTGAAATACATTATTGAATAACTATTCCTTAAATGAGTAGCATCCTTTCTACTCAGTAGACAGTGGTCTCATAAAAAAAAGCTCATTTAATTAAGTATCATAATGTATATTCCCAAGAAGGTTGTATTAAGGTTTCACAGCCAGTCTCAATTCCAGTTTTAACTCCACTTTTGAGTGTCTCAGTTTGCAACCCTAATAATATTCTTTTAACACAGCTTTTAAATAGCAACAATATGTGCAGAAAAAATAGTGCATTTGTACATGAGTAATGAATAATGCCTCTCAGCACTTTTGTAAATACCTGGACAAATGTAGAAAAACCTGTTGCCTAGATGACCATTCATGTAGGTAAACAAGTATCAGCAGAGAAGCAAATGTAAAGTAGCAATACAAAAAGCTGCCTAAGAAGAGATTTTAAAAAAATTTCTTTAAGTCTGTCACTAGGTGGAGGAAATCCAAACTTTGATATTTTCACCATTACAATGAAGAAAGAAGCGCAGAAATGTGCAGCTTATCTAGAAAATGAGGAGTTTGTACTCCTATGCTCTTTTTGTCTTTCCTCACATCAGTGTGGAGACAAATGCACTGTTCTGCTCATTCAAGCTGGTGGCATTTGGTGTGGTTGCTCAGAGATTATTTCAGGTTGCCCTCAGGCAGACAGGACCACCCATCACCTTCAGCACTTGGGCCACAACAACCCCCTGCAACACTACAGGCTTGGGAAAGAGTGGCAGGAAAGCTGCCCAGCAGAAAAGGACCTGGGGGTGCTGGTTGACAGCCGATTGAACATGAGCCAGCAGTGTGCCCAGGTGGCCGAGAAGGCCAACAGCATCCTGGTGTGAATCAGCAGTAGTGTGGCCAGCAGGAGGAGGGAAGGGATTGTGCCCCTGTACTCAGCACTGGTGAGGCTGCACCTTCGATACTGTGTCCAGTTTTGGGTCCCTCACTATGAGAAGGACATTGAGGTGCTGGAGTGTGTCCAGAGAAAGGCAACAAAGCTGGAGAATGGTCTAGAGAACAAGTCCTGTGAGGAGCGGCTGAGGGAACCGGGGTTGTTTAGCCTGCAGAAAAGGAGGCTGAGGGAAGACCTTATCACTCTACACAACTACCTGAAAAGGAGGCTGTAGTGAGGTGGGAGTAAGTCTCTTCTGCCATGTAACAAGTGATAGGACAAGAGGAAACAGCTTCCAGTTGCAGCAGGGGAGGTTTAAGTGGGATATTAGGAGAAAATTCTTCAACAAAAGGATTGTGAAGCATTGGAACAGGCTGTCGAGGGAGGTGGTGGAGTCCCCATCCCTGGAGGTATTTTAATGACATGTAGATACGGTGCTTAGAGACGAGGTTTAGTGGTGACTTGGCAGTGCTGGGTTAACAGTTGGATTTGATGATTTTAAAGTTCTTTTCCAGCCTAAGTGATTCTATGATTCTCCCCAGGAGAGCATTGAAGAGGCATCAGCACCATGTGTCACCTTTGGTATAATCCTGGTAGTAAACCTGTCTTCCAGAGAAACTTTTGATTTGCAGGCACTGTGATCCATGCAAGTGACAGGGATTGGTGGAAGGAGGCATCAGTGTTAGAAGGATCTGGCGTCTCAATTTGTCCTTAGGATTGAGGAATGACAGGAATGTGCAATGAGGTGCCTTAGTTGCAGCAACTGTTTTGTCCAGTTTTTCGATTCTGGAGTCTTTTTAGATGCTGCTGTGTTGTAGTGTAGGTTCAAAAAGTAGGCATCAGTCTACTAAGACTGGAGACATTTTGTTGAGGTACTTTCCAGGTACATAAAGTATGAGGGACACTCTGTCCTATTTATCAGAATAACGTCTGCAGTATATGTGTAGAGAAAAGTTAATTGATTAGTCATTGAGGGATTATTGTGGTGATCTACAGATCAGATGATGTGAAAGGTGTGTTTTTCTTTCTGCAGCTCCTGCCTCCCCTGCATTCTTATGTTACCTTAGCTTAACCAGCGCTGCTGCTGCTGCTCGTTGCGTGGGGACGCTCCTTCCTTGCTACTCACTGCTGGTTGAGGAACAGAAACATACTTCCTGGTTTGAGAAGCTCAACATTTTGTTCTCAGATGTGTATTAATGCACCTAAAATTTCAAACAAACTTCAAAACAAACAAACACAGATGCTTACTTTACTTCTTACTGCAAGTTAAATCCAGAGGGCTCACAGTTTTGCTTGCTCTAACAGCAGATAGCTGTTTGTTCCTGTTTGTTTTTTTTTTTTTTAAAAAGGGGAGTTGCTACTTTCTGTCAGCTAGAAGTCCTGGTCTCTCCTTGGCTCTCCTTTCCCTGTAAAGAAAAGAAACTCTGAAGTTCTGAAGGGAAGAATGAGGCAGTTTGCTGAAGATGAAAAGGGCTGGAGCGCAAAGCTGGTGCAAGTAATGTGCTGCATGGGTCAGTAACGCAGCCTGGCGCTGGGCTAGCAGGGTGGCAGGGCTGCCTGCAGGAGACTGCAGAGCTCTCTGAGGGGGGGAATCTTCTCTCAAGCTCTCAGTGGATTAATTTCCTTAGTTCAGTGTTTCTTTCATAGTTCGCTGCCTGATTTCTAGTTACTTCATCTGGGGGGGTGATTTGGTGTGCTCTGCTCTCAGCTGGCGCACACTGAATACTGTTGCACTGTGTTTTCCTCCTAGTGGGCATTTGCTTTTCTGGAAACATTTGGTTTTTTGATTAAAAATCACAGCTGTGGTGGGTTTTTTTGATTTGTTGTGTTTCTTTAATCTTGGCGGTTTTCACAGTGTGCTAGGTGACAGTTTTCCTCCTTGTTACATGTTCGTGTATGTCAGGGACAGAGTTTTTCTGCAAGTGTTTGTGTAATATATGCATATGTAAAAGAAATGAGGGTAGTAAGCATCACTTCTTTTATATACATTGGCATTTTGATTGAAAATGAGTTGAAATTAATAGTGATTGTACGTTCTAACAAAATACAAGAAAGTGGATTTTTAAAAAAAAAATCCATCTTTTTTTACTGCTGTCAAAGTAACATTTCCTAAAGTGTAAACTTCTGTAGCAGTTAATCAAAACTAGCTGAGATTACCTCAGGAAAAAAGACACATTGTACATTTGTAGGCTGGAATATTAAATTCTGCCTGGGAAAAGTTTTGTGTTTCTTGTAAAGCAGCTACCCATAATGAAACAGTTACAAGTGAAAATATTTCTGGATTTCTCTTATTTCTGAGATTCTCTGTTCTCTACATCTACCAAACCAGGACTTCTACGTTATTAGGATAAGTAATTGATGTTGGAAATGTTGTCTTGCTACATGAAGGCTATAGGGAAATGTGTTTATATATATATAGCAAAAGGTTTTCTCAGGTTCCTCAACTAGAGTAAGAGAGTGTGGAGCTGTGAAGCAGGGGGGAAAAAGTGTATGCCAGAACCGTGGAAGATATTAAGTGTCATGGAAAAGGCATTTAGGGAACAGCAGCTATTCTGCATAGAGCTAAATGTACACATACACTACACGTAGTACCTGAAGAACTTGTTGCCATAGTGAACTGTGGCTGCAAAAGTTGTGGGTGTTGAAAAAAGTTTGGGGGGAAAAAGAAAACCCTAGGGGGAAAAAAAAGTGCGTCTATGACTCTTAAATGCAAAGATATGCATAAGCATGTAGTAAGCCTGTGAGTCACATAAGGGAGGAGTATACAAAGGCATCACAGGCTTTTGCTTGTTTTGTTTTTGCATTTGTTCCTGAACACTCCTTTCTCACTACTGCTAGGAACAGCATATGGTGCTCAGTTTGGCCCAGGATTGACTCTTGTATGATCTCATGCTGTTTTGAAAGACCTCAGACACCAGAGACTTAATATGGATCTCCTGTGATTTTTTTATTTTATTACTTATGTTACCTTTGACCAATCTGAAATCAGTATTTTTAAATGTAAAATACAGGATGTGATTCAATCTTCTAGTGATGGCAGTAGCTGCAGAAGGGGTCTTGTTTTGCTACCTGAGCTCATTGCTCATTCTCAGCCTCACTACAAATAGCCTGAGTCAATGAAACAGCTGCAGTTTTGCTGTACAGGATCTTAGGAGATCTCCCTATTTTAGGCGTGCACAGATGGTCCTAGTCCTACTGCTCCACCACTCCTGCTCTGGGGAGCTCTGGGACTGTGCATGGGCTCTGCAGCAGTTGCACTGGCTAGTGACTGTACATAGGTTTGTGGAGAATACTCTTAACTCTTGTGCTGAAGTGCTGGTTAGTGTTTCTCTAATGTGGCTCAGTAGAATACACGTATATACTGCCCATCTAGAAGTGGGGTACTTTCTTACCCTGAGCCTATTGCTTTTATTGTTTCTTCTCAGTATTTTGTGAGTGAGCATTGATGCTAACTGCCAAGCCATGGAGCAAAGTGCTGGCAGTGGCCGAGTCACATATCTGGGTTGGTGGACATCTGTGTTTATTTTATACAGGATTATAGAGGATTAAAAGAGAGTCCTTTTTCTGACTGAAGCTGTAGCTCATCCTTGCATGTTGAAACAAGGGTGATATTTCAGTCAAAAAGCATAGTGATTAAGAAGGCCAGCTTTCATATAGTAAGAAATATTCTGTTGCCAAATACTTTAATTGGTTTTTAGAGGCTATAAGTAGTATTTATAGCTCTTAGGAGTTTGTCTTGATCTTTTTATTACCTTTGAGGGAACGATTGACATCTCCTATGAAGTTACATTTTTGTTAGTAGTGCTGCTGTTGTACCAGCGGGGTCGTTGCCCTGGGGGAACTCACCTGGAGCTTCTGCTCAAGAAACATTTTCATGTTGTGCTGTTATGTACTGCAAAAACATTTGTGTGCTATTATTTTGATTAGATATTTCAGAGCTTTTACAGACAATTCTGGTTTTAGACTTTATTAAAATACTAATTTTATAAAGCTTTCCATTAAAAGACTGTTAACCTTTTTCTTTTCCCTTTTTCTCTCCAGATGAGCGGGACAAAGTACAAAAGAAAACCTTCACCAAATGGATAAATCAGCATCTCATGAAGGTAGGTCAGTTGATATTTCTGTGATGTCTGGATAACTGATTACTACAGCAGTGATTGTGTCTTTTAATAAATGCTTGATTTCAGGATGCAGCTGTGTTACATATAACAAGGAAGATCTTAAATTATGAGATTTATGCATGTACTTTGTCTTTGAAGAGTGATGGGGGAGTTGAAATGCCGCTGTTGCATATCCCAAGGTGGTCTGTTTGAATACTTCAATTTGAAATTAAAATTACTCAGTTTCAGGGATGTGATTTCTTTCTACAGAGCTTGACTCTTTTCTGACATTGGAGTGTCATGGCTGTAGAACCACAGCTAAGGCAAATGAAAAAATGGGGTTTTGTTTTTAGTTCTCTTTTTTTTTTTTTTTTCCCCATTAAAGTACCAGGTTGAGGATGGGGCAGGAGAAGGGGGCAGGACTTGAGAAGGAGAGCTCTACATCATCCTATGGCATCAGCATGCTGCTCATGGATTAGAAATAGAAGCTTTCCAGGGATGAAAGTCACTTTTCAGGATCTTTCTTTTGAATAGCAGTGAACTTTGCCTCAGGGACAGAGCACATCATTTTAACAACATGTACAGCTTTTAGTCAACACAAAACTAAAAGCTGTGAGTTCACCCTCACTGCATGGCCCTTCAGTTCTAAATTTAATCTGCTCTTTGAGTGTCAGTTGTCTAGCCCAGACATTTTGCTGGAGAAACAGATTGTATAATTACTTAACATAACTTGCTTTGAATTTCGTATCACCCCCCCACCCCGAGGTTGAATTAATGTAAAAGTCACGTTGAATAAAAATGTATACGCAAACTGTCAGAGCTGAGATTTAATTAATGAGTTTAGTGTTCATACACAGATGGAAAGATCTGCTTGTATTATATTTAGAGAAAAATACAGACTTTTTAGCGGACGACTTAATTATCTCCCTCTGCTTCTTGTAGCTGCTCTTATGGGTATTTGAGAAATACTGGACACTGAAGCAGAACAGAATTTCTTCAGGGATGTTTAAAATACACTTGCTTTTTTTGCCCCTCAAACTTTTAGAAGATGCAGAATTCTGTTTTCACATTTTTCAAAAGTTTGAAACCCATGCAGCTCTTGGAAATGGTGTACTGTAGGGAGCTAACAAGGCCTGGATGTCAAGTTGGTCCCAGTTTTGTCTTTAGCAAGAGACCTCTCTTCCAGAGTGGTCTTTCAGTCCTTTCCACCATGATTGAGCAATCAGGTCCTGATATCAGCCTCTCTGTAGCACACAACCTTTCTGTGGGTAAGGTGAATGGCTTTTAATACTGCTCACACAAATAGGTTTCCTTTGTGAATTTGCTAGACTGAAAGGAGTCATGCTGAGTAGAAACAGCTGCTACAAGGACCACTTCTGTGCAGACACCTCCTCACCATAATCTTGAAATACCTGAGTGGCCCCATGTCCATGCAGAAGTCTACAAGTTGCTAATGAGAAAAGATAAGAGGCTGCAGACCTGCAGCCTTCCATATCTGGATTTTGCCTTATATTTATATTATAAATAAATGTATCCATTGTCCAGTATTTCAGACAAATTAGATTTAAAGAAAAAGCATTCAGGATGATTGCCACTACTCTGGCAGCAAAATACAATCTCCAAATGAACTGCCAGGCTTTTCTTCTAATTGAGGGTTGTTCTTGCTGTGTTTGTAGAGGCTACTAATCTTTTTGTCCATTAAAGATTCATTTTAAAGAAGCAGTTTTAATTTTCTGTGGGATGCGGAAGCTTGCTCTCTGAAGCTTGTCGTAGAGCAGTCCTTCAATATAAGTTAAGAACAATGCCTGTTTTTTACAGAAGAGCAGTGTATTGAAAACTATGTTTCTATGCACCATTATTTTACTTCTAAAACATGCATAGTCATTGTTACCATACTGTCAACCTCTTGGGAGTAGCTTAAAAAAGATATATGCTCTAAACCTGCAAGGAAATCAAGGTAAAGAGTTCATGCTAAATCCTTTCTGCTTGCTTGCCAAGGTCAATGGCCTTAGGCCTTCATCTGCAAATAGTTCTCAGTGTAAGTGATGGTAGAGGTGGATATAGGTAAGTAGATAAATAGGGATGTGTGGGTATGTCTGTGTACTGCTGGCCTTCATTTTCATCTCAGTTTAGAATTCAAGTTAAGGATTGATTACTTAGACAAATGTAGTTTGACTATAGCTCTTCCAGTATTTTGGAATGTATGTAGCAACTCAGCATTATCTTTTGGAAATGCTCAATTTGAAAGCAGCTGGTGATACAGTGGTGAAATTTCTGTTCTAACAGCATTGTTTCTAGAACAGTGACTTGCATGGAAATTAAAAGTCAGTCCTTAAATGCTCTCTGTTAAGACACAAGGGCATATTTAGAAAATACTGTGGAATAGACGGAAAGTAGAAAAAGTAGCACTGTAAATGAGTGCATTTCTAGCAGAGTCACTAGACCTGTCCTGGTCTATGCATTAAATTGGATTTGAGTTCTAGTTTTCAGCCACCTTGGATTTAAACCAAAATACATTCAACTCTCATTTGCCCATTCACTGCCAGTAGCTGGTTGCAGACAGTAAAAGGTGGGAATCAGCTTATTTCAGGCATCTCAGTAGTTTGATTTGAGCGAGTTACCCATACTTCTCTAGTAGGTAGCAGAGAGAACAGGCTATTCTAGATGTTTACCCCTAAGTCATCTACCTTAGGGGAAGACGAAATGTGTCCTAGAAGTGCTTTCGCTCCACTGCCTGAAAAAGGAGATCAGTGTGTTTTATCTGTGTAGGGTTCAACAAGAAGCAGAAATGATGAAAGGTCATCATGGAAATAAATTATGAGGAGTCATGGAAAACACCACATCATGTAGGTGGACAGGACTCTCCACTATGGCCATGGGGATGGGTTGTGTTTTTCTTCCAACTTTTTTTCCATCCTATTTATATTTTTTACTTTCTCTTTCTCCTGTTTCTTTTCTTAGTCCCCTGTTTCTCTTTTGGTTTTGTTTTCTCTTTTTTTTTTCTGTTTTTCTTTTTTCCTCTCTTTACATTTCCCCTGGTTGTTTAGTTCTTTCCTTGCTCATTTTATTTAATCTCCTATTCTCTTGCAATCCTTGGGAAAGTACTGGAATTCTATCCCTTTTATAGCAGTATATTTAAAAGAGTTATTTCTAGGTCAGCAGCACGATACTTTTACAGGTTACCATAATTTGTTGGGGGATTGCATGGAAGCCTACTGTCATTCTTCTAATTAAAGTCTGTATTTGTGGGATTTGCTGAGTAACCATAAACAGCAAGATGACTGAGAAATATTTATCCTTCTGCCCTCTGTTGCCCATGTTTAATTACATTGAATTCAAAGCATGTAAATTCGTAGTATTATAAAATTCAATGTGTAAGATTAGTCCCCTGTCAGTTCAGTTGACTAGTTAAGCATGTCTTGCATATTTTGCTAGACTAGAAACCTAGTTGGTGCAGAAATATTTCTTGCAAATTATCTGGAGATACATAGTTTTAGGGGCAGATATGTAGAGTGTTACTTGCAAAATTCAAGTGTTTGTCTTTAAATTCCACAGTTTAAGATCAAGTGGACTGTTACCACATTTCTAAAAAGCTGAAGTTTTTCCTTTGAACTGATAATAGATTTTCAGAGGACTGATTAGAGCATTGCACTTGCTAAGGCTACTGTTTAATGTCTGATGGTAGGGCTCCAGTTTAAACGTTACTGTTAATTCCTGTTGACACATGGTCTGGAGAGGTGAGATACTGGACTTTAGACTCACCTGCTGCTGTGGTATGAACTTCCAGGGAGAAACTCCCATGCCAGCGTAGCGTGGCTGTGGGGTAGAGATCTCCTCTCTGAACTTCTCTAAAACTGCCTCTGAGTTCAGCAAGTGTTTCACTTTGCTGCTGTCCAGTTAGGGTGTTAAATTCTAGTACTGGCTGCAGCAGTAACTAGCCTTTGATGTAACAAGAACAGGTAAATTTGTGGAAGAAAAGGATTTCATTCTAGTATAGCGATTGCATGGTCTTAAAGCACCCAAAGAGAAGTTCAACTTCTGTGAAAACTGAGAAATTCTCCCTGACAATGCTTTTGAATCCCAGACCTAAGGAAAGAATGACAGAAGTGTGCAATACAAGGGAAGGATGAGATAAAAATCAGGGGGGAAAAAAAAATCTATTGAAGAAAAAGGAGTAAAAGCAGACAAATCCTTTAGTATTCAGTTCCTTTCTCAAACCAATTGAGAAAAAATTTTTGTAGTGCTAGTTCTTAGTCTTAAGAGATTAAACAGGATATTTTGAAGTACTTAAAGTTGGGGTTTTTTTTTTAAATCATAAATTATAATGTACAGAAAATGGGACTAAGGGAAGGTAGGCAGAGACTGACTAGGTCAGTGTTCTGATGGGAAAAAATGCTTGAACACCCAGGTGTTTTCCCTCCAAGGGTAATTTTCCTTCCTTCTTCATGGAAGAAAAAGTTGTAGAGAGTCTAACTGAATTTTTAGCAGTAATGCTGGACTCTGGGGTGCCTGAGCAGCAACCTACAGAGAGGGGGCTCTCCTACCCACAGCACCAGTGGGGAGCCCTGTCACCCAGAGTCCCCCACAGTGCAGCTTGGCTTGGGATCCTCGACTGGCTGGACTTTAGGAGAAACCTGCTGGTGATGGGAGCAGTGGTTAGCATCCTTACATAGTCATTAGTTGCTCCAAAAGTCGCTTTTAAAGGTCCTATGAGCAAGAAAGTTTTTATAAGTAGCTGGACAAAAGGCTTTTAAAACTACTGTTTTAAAGGTCCACGTTCAAAATTCTGTACTGTGTTGCAGTGGTAGTGCCTTAGAGAGCAGCTTTTTGTTGTGCAAAGACAGAATGAATAATTCAGAATAGAAACCTGTTATTGATTCCTGTTTGTCCTTGAGACGGCGGGTGGTCTGCAAATGGCCACTTAGGTCGATTGCTTCCTGAAATGTTCAGGTATGCGCTTAATGGCAGAGGAACCATTTCTGATACAGCGCAGTCATTCCCTCGCTGAAAGCTGGCACTTCACTGACACAAGTGAAGTGGTTATCATTTGAGATAGCACAACTCTGCACTATCTTCTTTTTAGTGATACAGTTAATTTGTTATTTAAAGTTTTCCACCTCCTTTTCTTTCAGAAATGAATACTTTTTAGGTCTACATTTATCTTTATTTTAAGGGAAGAGGTGTCTGGTGTCAGTCTAGTGGTAGTGACTGTTTTGTAAAAAAATAAGTCTCCATTTAATACCTTTTGTTTTTGAAACATACTTGGGAAAAGCCTGTTTGGGGGTTCTTTTCCTGTGTTAAGGAAAATAAGATGGAGATTGCTTGCTGTTCTAGTACATCTGAATGAGTCTTCTGTGTATAACTTCTCATTAATTCTGACAGCTGCTGCAAACTGTGCTGGGAGCAAAGCCTGTAAAAGCCCACTTCCAACACGGCACACGGCTTGCATTAGGCATTAGATGCAGCTCAAGTATCAGTATTTCCTCCCATATTTTGTTTTTTGATTGTTCAGCAAGCTCTATTGTCTTCTTGGTAGACAGAAAATATTTCATTTTTTCTCCTAAAAATTTTACTGATGTGTGTTCAAGAATATTCTAAAAAGTCTTGAAGTTTTTGAGATGTACTCCTTCCAAAAAATACAGAAAAATTACTCTTAAAGATGGTCGTCAGTCAATGGTGTAAAGAAGTACTTGATTTTATTATTACCCCTGGAAATATGCACAGTTATAACTTGTTCATGCTGCATTGCATGCAAATTTTTCAGAAAGCTTCCACTTAGAGTTAAAATGCACAGCATCTTCTGTCTGCTTAGTATAATCTATAGCTCTTTGTAAAGCAGATCAGCAAGGAAACTCAGGACTTTTTTGGTGTTTAATCAAAGTTTAGATGAGGGAGAAAGGTAACCAGGAAACAGTGAGGAAAAGCAGTGACAATGCCAGAAGTTAAAGCTGAAAAAGAGGGGGAGATTTCTACGGAATCTGAGGGGCGTAACAAACAAACAAATAAATGAATCCAAGTCAATAATAACTGTGTCACAGATTTCAAGTTTATTTGATCCTCTTAATGCATGCAGACTTCATGACTAATTGGGAGCAGGAAAGAGAATAATTGAAAACAGCAAATTAAATATGCATGAAACTTGCTTGAGTGCATCGATATTTTTAGGACATGCAGCACTGCTGAACCAGTTGAGTTTTTATGATCCTTTTTATTGTGGTGTTTTATGGTTTTTTTTAATTTTTTTTTTAATCTAAGTGCTCATATTTGAGAGAATTAAGGAGAACTAGGTCTACCATGAGATTACTGTACAATGAATTAAAAGCAATAGAATCAATTTTTCCTATCATATACTACTATATTAATATGTTAATTAATTCTCTTTTTGTGGGTTCATGGTTTGCAGTTAGCTCTTAGCATAGATTTTATTGGGCATTATTTATTTCTTAGAGATCACAAGAGATAAAATTCTACCATTTGCAATTAAGTGTTGGCTTTTTAATTAATTGTTAAATTATGCATGGCATTATATTTTATCTATATACTTTTGATGTATCTTCATTTAATAATAATTTATATATCACTTTAGAAATAATTTGTCTTGATCTTCTTCTCATGGCGCCACTGTAATTATGCCGTTGGCTCCAGTGGGAGTAGTAGTTGTCCCAGTACGCGGACTCTAGACAGAAAGCAACCTCCAGCATTCAGTCATGAACATTACTAAGATGCTTCATTCTACAACAGTATTTCATATACTTTTGAAAGCCATTGCCCTGAAGTAATGTAGGTGTGTCAGTACATGGGGAACTGAGACGGTATCAAAATAAACATGTTTTTCCTGTAAAGAATAGTATTGTCTGCTAAAGACATTTATGGTGCTTTGAACAAGGAAATTTAAAGATAGTAACATAATATCTAAAATATTGATCTACCTACTGAAGTCCAGTACCTCGGCTTTAGTCAGAATAATGTTATGTCTGCTAAACTTATATTTTACCTGCTTTAGAATGGTAGAACAGTTTAGGATGGAAGGGACCTTTAAAGGTCGTCAAGTCCATAAAATCATTTTGGTTGGAAGAGACCTTAAAGATCATCAAGTCCAATTGTTAACTCAGCACTGCAAAGTCACAACTAAACCTCGTCTCTAAGCACTACACCTACATATCTTTTTAAATACGTCCAGGGATGGGGACTCCACCACTTCCTGGACAGCCTGTTCCAATACTTCACAACCCTTAGGTGAAAAAATTTTTCGTAATATCCAACCTGAACCTCCCCTGGAACAACTTGAGGCTGTTAGCTCTTGTCCTACTGCTTGTTACCTCCCTTCATGTAGGTGAGTGATAAGGTCTTCCCTGAGCCTCCTTCTCTGCAGGCTAAACAACCCCGGTTCCCTCAGCCGCTCCTCACAGGACTTGTTCTCTAGACCATTCTCCAGCTTCGTTGCCCTTCTCTGAACACACTCCAGCACCTCAATGTCCTTCTCATAGTGAGGGACCCAAAACTACACACAATATCCAAGGTGTGGCCTCACCAGTGCTGAGTACAGGGGCACGATCCCTTCCCTCCTCCTGCTGGCCACACTATTGCTGATTCACGCCAGGATGCTGTTAGCTTTCTTGGCCACCTGGGCACACTGCTGGCTCATGTTCAGTTGGCTGTCAGCCAGCACCCCCAGGTCCTTTTCTGCTGGGCAGCTTTCCTGCCACTCCTCCCCAAGCCTGTAGTGTTGCAGGGGGTTGTTGTGGCCCAAGTGCAGGACCCGGCACTTGGTCTTGTTGAATTTCATACAATTGGCCTCAGCCCATTGATCCAGCCTTTCCAGATCCCTCTGTAGAGCCTCCCAACCCTCAAGCAGATCAACACTCCCACCTAACTTGGTGTCTGCATTCCATCTCCTTGTCCAGATCATTGATAAAGATGTTAAACAGAAATGGTCCCAGTACTAAGCCCTGGGGAGCACCACTTCTGACAGGCTGCCAACTGAATTTAACTCCATTCACCACCTCTCTTTGGGCCTGGCCATCCAGCCAGTTTTTTGTCCAGTGAGATGTGTGAAATAAAAATGAGCCATACAAGAAGTGGAAATAAGGGCAGCAGGACTAAAGATTTGTATATTGGAGTTAGTAAAGCATGGTGGTAAAATCAAACAAGAAAAAACTCCAGAAGGACAAACAGTGTGACATAAATGTCCACAGGAGAAAGGTTCTGTAATTAATGTCAGAATATGAAGAAGAAAGAATTATGGATGCATTACCAAGGAAAAATAAAGAGAAATGGCTTGAATGCTGTAGAAAAGTCTGAGTTACTCTGACCTCTTCAGTTTACAAAATACTGACTTGATGAAACATGTTTTAGTAAGATGAGGATGAAATTCAGATAAGGAAAGAGCGATTGAAGGCTATTCAGATAAGTTATGTGCTTTCTGGTTGCACAATTTCATTCACCCAATAGTTACGAACTAATTGAAGTGATTTACAACATTTTGTAATTCTTTTTAAGAATTCAGAGAGGAAAGGGAACTATGCAGTTACAGTAAGCATTAATACCTCTCTCCCAAGCAGAAGAATGGGCAGTTACAGACCTAGCAGGGTAATTTCTGTCCCTGGGAAGACCGTAAGTCTTTGAAAGCAGGTGGACAAAGTGGGTGAATGTGGTGTATGTACATTTTTTGACATTCTACTATATGTAGTCTCATTAGCAGATTACTGTCACAAAATTTGAATGAGAAGATCCCAGATGTAGTTTGCTTGGATATTGCCATTAGTAACAACTGGAGCTAGAACTGGCACTAGGAAGAGCCAGTGCCATCGGTTGTTGCTGCTGTCGTGGCTGCCATTAGATGCTGCAGCAGTATCACCTGGTTCTGGGAGGCCACACACGTGAGCTAAGGACCTACTCAGAAGACGGCAACCAAGCACGTGCTGTGCTTCCTGTGCCATATCCTCAGGTGAGGATTTGAGCTCTGTCAGTTCATCCTTGTAGTGATACCCCTGTTTCAGTAATGCTGTGGCTGTACCATTCTTGGCTCAGGAATTTTGTCATGTTGCAGCAACAGTGTGACCCTTACCCTGCCACAGTTCTTCCCAAGGTCCATCATGTGCACTAGGCTGTGTTGGCTTGTGTTGGCCCAGGGAGCTCCAGGAACTACAGGTGAGCTCTGCACTCTGTGTGTATGCCAGCACGGTGCATAGGAGACAAGGAGGCAGCTTGTAATTCTGCTTTTTTGCAGACACGTGAGTGTGCTTGCGGGCACATGGTTGTGTGACTACTGATCTTTGTGATGACAAGAGGTTTGCAGCCATCTCTAATAAAGCAGCAAGAAGATAAGAAGTTTTCTTGGAAAATCAAGGACAGGTTGTGATAATTGAGTTTGTTTAGTCTGAAACAGAGAAGACTGAAGGGAGATAATGTCCTCAGTATGTAAAAGGTGGTTGTGCAGAGGCTGGTGAACAAGTGTTTTTTGAGGTCAGGCTCAAAGGGGGGAAAATAAACAATTCAGCTTAGCTTACAAAAGATTTATTTTGAGCATTAGCAAGGTAAAATCCCCCTCTCAAAAAGCAAGTAAGCATAATAAAACACTGAAGTATATTATTACACTGTAGAATTTCCTTCATTTGAATTTTCAGGAATAAATTAGACGAGCTTCTCTGGTGTGTCCTAGCCAAAGTCAGTCTGCTCCACTGCACTGGGTCAGGTGAGGTGATCTTACAGTCATATTGTTCTGTGACAGCCTCGTAAGGCCCAGCCCTTCTCTGGCAAAATAATATTCAGCTTTGAGTCTTAGAGCTGATCAGTGCCAAGTCCTTTACTAGAACTTGTGTTTTCGTTAAGTTAGTGATTCCAATCTGCATCAATCCTACAGTTCCGGTGAGAATGCCCTCTTTCAGTGGGCTACCTTCTAAGTGAAACTTAGTGCTGTTTGCAATGTATTTTTCATTAATCTTTATATAGTCTTATACACAGAAGCATTTGAACAAAAGGTGTTATACTGAGGAAAAATCATAGAAGGTTACTGATGTGCAAAACACAAGAGAGATGGACATGCTGTACATTAAAATCACAACTGGTGCCAGAAGTGTTAAAGGGCTAGGAGCACGCGTGGAGTCGCATGGGACCTCACGTGGCATATGCCATATGTGGCATCTGTCCTCCGTGCTCACTGAGGGCTGTCTGTGGAATGCAGGTTACTTTGGTGAAATAGATGCTAAAGCTGGCTGAATATTTCTGTAACTTAATATTTTAGCACTAGAAATTGAGGCAGTAGTGGAGTAGATACCTATTTTATGTTAGTAGATATGTTAGTAGATATCCATTTCTGCTGAGTTGTGAATCTACGCAGCATGGGCTGTGCTCAGATGGATTAGCTGATCCTAATATATAGTTATAAGCATCTGACCAAAACAGTGCCAGTATACCAAACAAAACAATGAAACAAACAAAAGCCTGCTAGATGTTTTCTGAGTGTCTGGACCAGTGCTGGTTGAAGAGAACCTTTCAACCCATTTCTTCAAAAAGATTTGAGATGTGTGAGCTGGGATGGAGACAAGATTTACTTTTTTCTGCAGGAGGTGGAAAAGAAGGATTTTTACATTTAAGATATCTGATTAAACATGTTTTGTACAGTAATAGCAGTGTTTCAGATATACACAACTACTGAAATTCAGAAAAGGACTTATGGATGTGCATGTTTATGTCCTACTGTTTTATATACAGTAAGATTATGCATCTTGCTTTTATACTTGCTGATTGCGGATTAGGAAAATATTGGAATATATTTTGCAAAATCAAGCACAGGAATATAAGAGAAATATAAGGACAAGATAAGCAATGCCCTGATTTTTGTGGTGGTTTTTTTTTTTTAATTGAGCAACGGCATATTTACCTTAAAGCCATACAAGTGTCTTTTTTTATGAAGTTAGTTTATTAAGAGTTATCCAGAGATCTGAAACAATCGAAGGCTTGTGACAAAATGCAAAATAGGGTATGCAAAAGCAATGGGTTAATTGGATGATCGAGCTGTCTGGAAGAGAGGTGAAGGTTAATTAAAAAAAAAATTGTAACTGATCCAAGCTTAGATAAAAGGTCAGGACTTTAGAGGGGTGGAACACGTGAAGTGTGTTCAAATCACAAAGTTCTTGTGCTAATGGAAGGTAGAGCGTTGACCAGATGAAAAAGTGAAGGATGAATCCAAGGATTGCAGCCAAGGATGAATCTTCAGTTAGGAAACATCCGTTACAAACAAAGATCAGATGCTTTGAACTCACTTCATACGGGAGACTTGCTTAAAAGTGACTTAGTACAAGTATTTGGAACGGCAAAGGGTCTTCATGAAATGGAGTAGCATTAGCTGCACCTGCTGTTTGGGAAAATTAATATCCAAAGTCAAACAGCTAGAAAATTACTCCTGAGTATGAAACAAAGAATGATATATTTTCAGTGAACTGCAAGAAATGTTTCTTACAGAGTAGATTATCAGACTGGTGAGCAAACGAAAAGAGTGGAAGTGAGTTTTAGACCACTAGACCTAACACTGGATTTACCAGACTTTGCTTACGAGTGAACAGGCACCCAGAAGAGACCAGGCACAAACACAGGTTTTTCCCTTTGTGCTGTCTTGCTGCTGGCCCTGGTTGCAGACCCTGTGCTCTTGGGGCGCAGATTGGAGTGTCCTGGGCAGTGGATGTCCAAGGCTGGAGCTGTGTGCTTCCCCAGAGCCAGGGAAACGGCACCATCTGCAGCTCAGCGCTCAGCTGCCCGTGCTCTGCTGTGTCCTCTGGGGCACGCAGTGCCCGGAGGTCACTGTCGCAGGGTTAGCCAGCCGTTAAATTCTGCCAGGACTTGTGTGCTGCTTTATTTTTAACAGGGTGGGTGAAGTTTGTTATAGGATTCAGTACAAAACAAGGATTGTGACCAGGGTGTGTATTTGGAGTTTGCTTTTTTTGTTTGTTTTCCCCAGAAAGAAATTCTGGGTTTGAAGTAAGGACATTAAAGAATAGGAGAGATTCATGGGGAGGATGTCTTTCTGCATATAATTGCTTTGGGTCCCTGATCCTGGCCTAACACCAGGTTGGTCATGGACAACAGCTCAGCGTTGCTGTGCGTTGGGATGGAAATTATCTGAGGTGGAGGGGCTCTGTGGCCTATCAAGCAACACGTGTGTGCTTTACATGGGGGAGTCTAAGAAATCTGTAGAGCAAAGTACGTAGCTGTGAAGATGTTTGAAAAATCAGCCTTGCTTGGCGGATCAGTCACATGGGAATATTTTGACAATTACATGCTGCATGGATCTTGTTACAACTCTTTCAGAATTTTAGTGTGTTTTTCATAAATCGTGCTGCATGTGATGCCATAGTAAACCTTTATTTTATACATGAATACAACTTTTAGCATGAGAGGTTTTTTTTCTTTACTCATGGCATAGGTTTATTTGTTGTCATGCGGTTATAACTGCCACTATGATTTCTTCATTTTCACAGGTGAAAGGACTAAAACATACAAATTTTAAAAACTTACAGGAAACCGTTTCCTCAGGAGTAGTGCTTTTAATACAGTATGTCCTTTAAAATCAACTTTAATACATTTTTAGGAAGCTGAAGCATTAGGGAAATTCATCAGGGTGTCAGGACCTCATGCAGTGGCCACAGCAGTTTTTCAGCTGAATGCTAATGGTGTTTTCTGTTATACAGTGAAATTGTAGGAGCTCTTAACTATCTGTGCCTGTTATCACAGAGAAAAGCATTTTACTGTAGCTGAGGTGAATGGGAGTCTTAAGGGATTTTTTTTTTTTTTTTTTTCCCCCCCCATGGGCATTGAATCAGATTCTTAAAGAATAAATTTGAAGTTTACTGTGAAATTCACAGTGGCCTTGTGCCAGCTGTTGTTTGGACTTTCCAGTGACCTCACTGGTAATTAAGGCCTGACCTTTTTTCCCCAAACACACCCCTTACAGTTCTAACTTTTGAGCCTTATCCCATTTTCCTTTGGAGAAGCGATAATGCTTTCTGCCTGTGCTGGGCATTTAATTAACTTCGCTTCCAGAAGCAAGGAGAGTGGTACTTGGAAAGACTTTCCCAGGCTATGTCATCTGAAAAGCCTTGTTGGATTCGTAATATTATAATTCTTGGTAATGCCTGGGGATGATGATGACTTTATAAAAGCTTGTAAGCTGAACTTTGGTTTTTCAAAATAAATGTAATTCAGATTTGATTCTAATTTTACCTGTTCTGGAAACTGTAAGAAAAGGTCTAATTTGGTGCATTCTCATAATAATCAGTTCAGCTTAATTATAATACAAATAAAGGAGGCTTCTGATGATCTAAGAAAGGTACTCAATTATAATAGTCCGCTTTCCTCACCCTGTAAAAATGGATAGTTTTGCAAGTGTGCGAGCACAAAACTCTGCCTTGTTTCCAAACCCTGCAGCCTGCCAGGGCCGTGCCAGTTGCCTCACCTCCCTTAGGGAGTTCCTGGTGGCCTCTGGTACATGGGAGTTACTTCTACTTATTCTTGCCTTGGTTTGATTATATACTTCCTCCTGCTTCTTTTGCCTCAACTCTAGATTCTGCAGCACATTAATGTTTGTTTCCGCTCCTTCCTACACTATTTCAGTTGACAGTGCAGTCTCTTGCATGTTAGGTGCTGGTCTGGAACACGTGGTACCCTAACACGAAAGTCTGTGAGGTCTCTCTGTATGTATGCTGGGTGTGCACCCATTCTATACAGTGAAAGGGCCACAACCCTGTTTTCCTGCCACATTTACTTCTGAATAAGAAAATGGGTGTGATTCTTCTCTGTTTTCATAGAATCATAGAATAATTTGGGTTGGGAGGGACCTTCAAAGGTCATCAGGTCCAACCTCCCTGCAGTGAACAGGGACGTCTTCAAGTAGGTCAGGTTGCTCAGAGTCCCGTCCAGCCTGACCTTGAAAGTTTCCAGGGATGAGGCATCTGCCACCTCTCTGTGCAGCCTGTGCCAGGGATTCACTACCATCATTGTAAAAAAAAGTCTTCCTTATATCTAGTCTAAATCTCCCCTCTTTTAGTTTAAAACCATTACCCCTGTTCTGTCGCAACAGGCCCTGCTAAAAAGTAAAGGTGTGTCAGAGAGCGTGACCTTCCTACTGTACTTTAGCCTGTACATCATCTGTCCTTTTCAAGACCAAGGTAGTTTTGCTGGGTCTGTCCTTCCCCTTTTACCCGTATAAACCCATATAAACATAAGCAGCCTGTGGTTTTAATTGTGTAAAACTATAGATTTTGTTCCAATATTAGTGCAACTCAACTAATAATATCAAAAAGAATTCCAAGAAACAGGCTTGCTATGGAGGTTGAGTTGTTCTTTTCGGTGACTCATGGCAAAAATAGAGATCACTATGTGCAGATTCAGTTCCCTAAGTGTGGACATCCAGGGCTGTTTGATATGTGTATTCAGGACAGATGCCTGTGGGGGACTGACCAGCAGGACTTAGGCAAACCTTAGTCCTTGTGGAGGTGGAGGCCAAGTGGCATGCCCCCTAAACACCAACATAAGTGCCCTACAGGTGTGTGCACAGACACCTGAATCATGCATTTGTTCTCTGTTGGTGGAAAGGAGAACCAGGCAGACTGAAGGCACTAGTGACAGATTTGCTGGGTTGTCAGCCCACAGAGGAGGAAGTCAAGCCTTGCAGGCCAGGGTCTATAACAGCAAAAGCAGAACGGTACTTGAGGTTGGAACCGATAGCAACTTGATTGTAGGGACAACCAGATGTGTCAGCGGAAAAGTATGATAAAGCTATGCCAGTTATGTGGGGTATTAGATTGCTAGCTTTTGGAGGCAGCAGCCATCTTCATGGTCTGCATTTGTCAAGTCCCTAAGATGCTGAGATCTGGGGGCAAGATTTCAGCTCAGTGACTGTTACAGTTTTAACATTTCACTGGTGGCAGTGCAGGTTCTGCAAGGCACTAGACTGCAAAGCTTAAGTTTACTGGGAAAGTATGATATGAAAATGTCTTGTATTCATTTCAAGGGGGGTGCAGCTTTCCTTACCACAAACTTTATAGCATACATGCCGAAAGATCAGAAGGTGAATCACTTCTGAAACAGTGCCTTAAATTCTCCCTGTCTCCTTTTGACAGGGTTTGTCAGATGCCCCTCAGCCACTCAGTGTCTCACTTAAAGAACCTCTTCTCATGATCAAATTATCGAATCTGCAACACTCCCATGGGTAAATTGCAAAAAGTTGCCTGACACAGCATGTAACCTACTTTGCACATGGACCATGCAAAATACAGGGCTGACAATTCTGCGGTTTTATTGAAAAGCCACAAGAACTGTAATAAAATGCCATGGGGCTCAGCAGCCCCCACAGATCCATCCAGGGACCCCCATCCTCATCTAGTACTTGTGTTCTGAAGGAGGCTGAATGTTACAGCAAAACAGCAGTGAAATAGTAATATTTGCGATCATAATAGAATAAGAATAGTAGTAATTGTGGCTTTAAAAATCTAGAATTCATTATATAAGTTAAGAGACAAGGCTTGCCCTAGTGATGGTTAGAGACGATTTTGCAAGCTTATTCTCAAGTGACAGCGTACGATCTTGAGAAGCACAAGATGCTCCTTTTAGAAGAAACTGTCTGCTGCTTTGTGTGAACATTCTTGCTGCACATCAGCTGCCTGAATACGTCTTCTTAGGTGCACATCTTAAGTGCTCAGAGTATTGGAAGAAATTCCTTATTATCTTGTCCTGTACCAGCATACCAAAGTAGTATGTCCTAAATAATTAATTCTCACAGTAATGGTCAGCCAAAGGCAGGACTAAGACAGACATCTAAGGCATACTGCTTGTTTTCCTGACAGCTCTGTGTTCTGACAGCTCTATGCCACTTTATTCATACAGAGTATGAGTTCATCTTTAAAGCATTTGTGATTTCTAGAAAGATAAGTTGAGGAAGATGGTTGTCTCTGTAATACTTTGGAAACCTCAGAGTGTGAGAGTCAAACAGAAGGTCAACAAACTGTGTGTTGTGAGAGACAGACCAGCAGGATAGCAAAATTATTCTGCATCTGATGAAAAATAAAAGCAAACAGATTAGAAATGGTTGTATTTTCTCATCCCACTATTCAGAAACCTGCATGCTGGGCACCCCCTGTGAGTTCTATGTTGAAAAGAGTGTGGGCATTGACTTGGTGCTGCCCAGATAGTTCTTGAGCTGCACTGGTTCAGTGTCGTCTTAGCTGCACACCCCCTTCCTCTGTCCTTAACCTGGTGTCCTCCCATGTCTCTGCCCACAAGCTGTTGCTTTGGATCTTCTCTGGCTTGGGATTTGGCTGTCCTACGGGAATTGGAGAGTGGCATGTCCTGCCTGCAGGGCAGGGAGGAGTAGGGAGCCCTCTCAAGGTTTTATTGTAAAGAAAACATGCCTGCTTTTGTCAGAAGCATTTGGCATAGTTCTTTGAATAGAAAAATAAAAAGGCACAGTTGTTTTGGGTTAAAAATTAAAGACCCTTGTGCTGAAGACCCTGAAGACCCTTGCTCTTTTAAGCATTTAACATAAATCTTGTATGAGGTATTTTAATGATATCTACACAACTTCCCTTTTCTTTCTTTTCACGACAGATACAGTAGGAGAACATCTGTTCTGTTTCTTTGTTCAGCTTAACAGTACTTCAGTATTACCAGAGAATTTTTTCTCTTGGAAATTTGTTTTAATTACAGGATTTTTCTAAAATCACAACTAAAATTATATTATTTTGTGTATGTATGTGAGTATATAATGCTATGTATATGTGTAAGAGTACTGGTATGTAACTTGACTGCCTATACGGAGTCTGTAGAGATGTTTTGGAAAATACTGTCATTTGTAATTCCTTATGGAACAGTCTTCTAGATGACTTGTTCTGGCTAGTCTTCAGCATGAGCATAAATATGCTCTGATATAATTTTCAATTAAGATGATGGTCTTTGTGAGAACGGATTGCCAGGTAAGTTAATGCTTAAAAGCTGAAGAAAGAAAACCTGATCTAAAAAGGATATATGAAGCTAATCGCCAATGTGGAGACAGTTACTTATTTAGCTGGATGGATCTAGACATTCTCACGAAGTCAGGTAAACAGAGCTGTTGCATAAAATCAAAGATCTGGGTTGATTCCTGCTGCCCTCATCATACACACAGAAATGTTCGTGGTCAGAAGAGTGTCCAGGAGATCTCATATTGGAAGTATAGTTCATCTCTAGCAGAGGGGATAACTTAAGAAAAAATTTCTGATGTTTATTTTATCCTCTGTAAGCTTAGTAAGTATTGGTGCCTCGATGGGAATGCCAGGGAACTGACATTAAATTGTAGCTGGAAAGCCTTCAATCTCTATCCTGGCTGTCAAAAATCTCTGCTTCTGAGAAATGAGGTCTTTTATTTGATGTTTAAAAAGCACCTGTCTGAAATTGTTAAAGAAATCTCAGATAAAGTTATTTTTAAGCTAATGCTAAAAAACAAGAAGTTGACCTGTGGACAGACATCTCTCAGCTTTGTTGTGCCTGTCAGAAAAGGTAGAGCTGTTTCTCTTCTCATTACATCTGCTCCCTCGCTTGTTGTTGGCCTCATAGGGTCTGCTGGTTCTCAACCGAATTTAGTTGAGTGAGGTCAGCTGCTGAAGACTGACCATCTATTAGGGGGCACCACAGGAGGGGATCAGTTGGGTGCATGACTAAGGGTGGTAGAGTGTTGCTGAACTGTAGGGGGAGCATTAATCTCTCCCCCACCTCTGGTGGGAAGCGCTGTGCATGTCGTTGGCTTCACTAGATCAAACTAATGTCATATTTCTTTGGTATGGTGTAAAAGGTGCATGTGTGAGCTATTGGGAAAACAGACTAAGTACTGGGAAATCTGAGGTGACACATATTAATTGGTGCATGGTATGCTTTGATTAATAATAAAAAGTTTAAGGCCAGAAAGTGTGTTAACTTTTGGCCTGACTCCAGTGAACATGCATGTTGAGGATAATTAATGTTGCCTATAATTTTTTTACAATTCGTTGGATCTAGCTAGTATTATCTGTCGGTGGTCATTATTTAGGCTAAAATAGGTGGGTATCTGGTATTGTTTAAATTGTCAGATACTAGTTTATTTGTTGCTATATGCATTCGTTACCCATAACTTCATACTATTTTTCTTTTCTATAAGATGAAGTAAAATGTGATGGAACTGTGCGAGTGCAGACGTAGGTGTAAATTTTGCCTGTTACAGTTAATTAGGGTTTGTAATTTTGTCAAGCAAGTGAATAAATTTTAAAAGGCTTGCTGAGGTGTATCTGTGTATTAAAAGACATGTTAATTTGAGTGTGTAGTCTCAGTTATAAATGGGGATCTTATGCTTAATTTTTGTGTTTATCTGTGCAGGTTCGAAAGCATGTGAATGACCTGTATGAAGACTTAAGAGATGGACATAACTTGATATCACTTTTAGAAGTCCTTTCTGGAGATACCTTGGTGAGCTTTTAGATCAGAATGCAGTGATGCTAGTTTGTTACATGCACATTTGGTTCTCTGTATTTGCATATCAACTGCTGGAGGTTTCTTTGATATTTTCTGTAATCTGTGACTTGATACCAAAGACACAAGTGGTTTTTCTCTTGGTAAAATATTCCATTGTGAATTCTGTGGCAGAATGCAATCTGTTCTCTTTGTTTCTTGTGGCCAGTGAGACTTCCTTTCCTAATAGGGTAATGCGCTACATTTTTGTTCTTCCCTTTTCTTTACAATTTTTCTTTTAACAAGTATTGGATGCTTAATATCCCTTCGCACTAAAGGGAGTAACTTACAAATAGCAAGGTTAAAATGTCCCTGAAGTTGTCTAACACACTCCTCAGGTGTCATTTCCTTTCTTTGTGAGCATTACTTCCCTTGCTTGGTATTTGTTCTCTTCATTATGTTCTTCTTTTCATGCTCTTCTTTTCATTTGTGGTCTGTCTTGTGTTTCTGCTGTCCTGTTTCCTGTCTGTTATATTCATTAGCCAAGAGAGCGAGATTTTTTGAAGACCTTACGGTTGGTGAGTTCAACAGAAGCATGCGCAAATGAACAGCATGAGGATGTGGAGGATGAGGATAAGGGGGTAGGTGCCGACCCCCATAACTGTACTAATGTAGTGTTTGAAGTGTGGTGTCTGCTAATGTAAATTCTTAGTTTGGTGTGCTGCAGTAATGTGCTGTAGAAAGGACAAAAGAACTCACTTTGGTAAACCAGGATACCTACGTTTATGATTGAGATATGGTAAAGACAAGTTTTTATTCAGCCTTTTGGTGAACAGCTAAAATGCACATATTCAAGATTTTTATTTGTTTTGGTTTTTTGTTTTTTGTTGTTCTTGTTTTAAACTGTACAAAACCATGGCACAGATGTGTGTTGGACAACATTATTGAGATGTTATCTTTTTTAATAATAGATAGGTAAATACCATAATGCCATTAAACCAAGATTTTTTTTTTTTTTTTTTAACTTGCAAACAGTATTGCCCATATGCAAGTAATTTAGACAAAGGCTTGAAGCCTCTCCTTAGTGGAAGTCAATGGCAAGAGATTGATTTGTCTTAAGTAGAAGCGCCAGTCTACTGCACCTGGGGTGTGTTTGATGTAATATGGGATTTTTGAAATGAACTAATTCACATGTGCAAATCTATTTGTTAGAATTTATCAAACATAATACTTATTTTTATCAAAACAGATAGTCAAAGTAGAAGTGACAGCTCTGTGTAGAGGCAACTAAGTAAATGAATTGTTTGCAGGGTTTGTCTTTCTCACAACAAATGCCAAATTATCATTTCCCTGTATTTTAACCATCCAGAAGGGATATATCTACTTATAATGTGCAAAATGCTGAGTGCTTGTTAGTCCGAGTGAGCTGTTTCATGCCTTTGCAAACCTCACATTATTAGCGTTTGCTAAAGCAACTTGCTGTCCTAGGGCCTGAGTGCCGCCTTGGCTCCCTGTGTGTTGTGCTGCAGTTGTGATTTCAGTGGAATTTGTGTGCTTTCTTCCTGGGGCATAACATAACTCAAAATGCTGTACATTTTTAAAAAGTATTTCCCCTCTGAGATGCTATAACGAACTGTATCATTTGGGGTTTATTATACCCTCATTCTTCTGGAAAACCAAATTCCAGGTCTGCAGTCCTTCATTGAATCTGGGGAAGCTACTTGGTAGCAAGGGCTGCAGGGCTTGATCCTGGGCTATTGTTGTGAAAAACAAGGGACTAAATCAAAGGATCTCTAATGGAAATTAAAATTCTTCATGTTGTGGTTTACGCTTCTTATTCAACTCCATTTTCCCATGTTTCCTTTTGGCAAGCCTCTGATACTTCACAGGGGAAAAAAAAAAAAAGGCAGTTGAGGAAGTCTTGGGCATGTATCTGTGTGTTTCGCAGTGACTGTCTGAGGAAATACTCATATTCATGGCTGTTCCCTAGCCATTATAGTCTGCTTCAGTTTATTGCTGTGAAGGTTTGTGAAAAATCTGAAATAAGGAAGAAGAAGGATTTGGATGTGATGATGATGGTGATAAAAATTAACTGCTTTTCCATTGCTGAGCTGTGACAGCTAAGTAAAGTACTCTTTTTCTGTGTGATTCTTCTCAGTGATTTTACACTAACTGCATGCAGTTTTGCCATATTTCCTTTAACACACCACTCGTGCTTATTTTACAGTTTCTTCTTGCTAGCTTTGACTTTGCTTTGAGAAGAGTGCCTTGTTAGGTTTATTCATGCTTTATAATGTTCTACCCAAGACAAGAGTTCACACTCTAGGACTGTATGTGTTGTATTATTCTTTTGGAGAGAGGTATTGTCTTTATTAGATGCTTTAAATAAGAATGTTTTCATGTCATGATGATGCAGTCATACCATTGTAAAAAATATTAAATCATAAAGTCACATACAGAGGTAAGCTTTTTCATCACAGAGTTTACCAGAAGAACATAAAGGTCCATGACATTACTTACATTTTGCTTTGCTTAATGTACTGTAAAAGTTTATAACAATATATTGTTTCTGTAGATAGACTCATGCGAGGCCTTTTTTTAAACGACTATTGTTTTCCAATTTTAGCCCAGAGAAAAAGGTCGGATGCGGTTTCACAGACTCCAGAATGTCCAAATTGCACTTGACTATTTGAAAAAACGCCAGGTATGGTGAAAATCTAATAGAAAATGTTGACAAAAATTCTGTCACCTGTAGCTAATAAATAATGAATATGACCTGCTTGGTCTTTTATATGTGCTGTATAACCCTTGCTGGCATAGGCTTGGCTTGACCTCGTGCTTCAGCTGGTTAAGAGAGATGTGACAAAGGTAACCTTACACCGCTCTGAGCAATAATATCAACACACTGTATATGATACATGATGTTAAAGAGGAGAAAATTATGGATAAGATCCTCAGGAGATGCTTGTAGTAGATTTAACTATCTTTCATGCTGCCCATGTAGTAGCTGAAATGCAGTTTTGTTCACAGTCTAGTTTTTAGTGCAAAATGCAGATTCAAAGAAACTAGAGCATTGTTTGAATTATTTTGATTTTATTTGTTTCGGGAAAACTTTCTCTAGCCTTCTTCCTGATGAAAGCAAAACTGGTGCCCTAGAAAGCCAGCAGAATCACTCGTGGAAGATTCAAGCTTAATGTCACTTGTATGTCATTTCAGGCAAACACCTGAATCCCATACTACTGGGCAGCTTTCCTGCTGCTGTCAGTTTCTTTCCGCTTTGTTACTTCTTTTAAACAGTTACAGGATTCTTGCTTTCTCCCTTTGCAAAATGGCAATATTAAAAAATGTCCAAAACATGGATGGAAGGAAAAACTGTACCTTCCTGCCCACCCCGTACAAATTAATTGACACTGGAAATCTGCTTTCTGATTGGTTGATTTTTTTTTTTAAATGTTACTTGCTACTTAAAAGATTTGAAAAAATATGATGTAGTGCATCATAGACAGATACTTTAATTTGCTTATAAAAACAGATGTCTTTTCGTATCTTGAGTGACATTGCAGACTATCTTTTGGGTCACTGAGTGATGTGCAAACACCAAGAATTCAATGCTGCTTTGCTGAGTTCAAGGTGAACTGCTCCTCTTAACCTAAGTGAGCCATTGAACAAATATGCTATGAAGTAAATTAATGGCTTCTTGAAATGACAGTCACAACAGCATTTCTGTGCAGCAAGACCGCTGCACCGTGCTTCATTTATGCACAACACACCATGTGTATTAAAATGCAGGAGATGTAAGATCAGGACGTCCTCATGTTTGTCACTGGGAACCACAGGTCTCCATCATGCAGCCGTTGATTGTGATCTGAGGATTTTTGTGCTCTCTTTGGCCTCACGGTTTTGTGAAGATGACTGTACTCTACTATGCAAAATACTTGTAGGACTTCGGTTGTCTTGGCAACTTGCCAGCAGGACTTGCATTTGATCAAAATTTCAGCCCCCTGTGAGGTGTTTCTAAACCGTAGTTAGGAGATAATTTCCTCAGATTGCCGGTGTAACCTCCAAATACGATGCTTTCTTGTGATTGTAAGGCAGAGAGATCCTATATATTGATAATTTTGAAGCCTGTCTTGCAAAAAAACAAAGAAATAAACAAAGATAGGGCATATTTGACTATCTTGTAGAGTTTTGCCAAACACAAACAGTTTTATGATACAGTGGGAGGAAAACATTTGTGTTTAATTGCTTTTTTGAACAGTCGAATACACTCTCTTTCTTCCAGAGAGAATGTTTTTGGTTTGTGGGCTTTTTTGGGTTTGTTTTGTTTTACCTGATAGTTAATATTATGTCTGCAGATCACAAGACGGGCATGCCTTTGCTTGTTCATTGTTGTTAAGAGGGTATATGTTAAAAAGCACATGCATGTGACTCTAACATAAGCTTAAAATGAATTTTAGCTGAGTCATCTTTAATTGCTAGGCTGTATGTGGACACATAATACATGTAGAGAAGTTAAATGTAATAAAATGCGACAAGAAGTGTTGGACTTACTCTGGATGTAAGTTTTTTGGAGGGGAAAAAAAAATCTCAGCCTTTGTTTTAATCCTGTTGTTCATGTTTATAGCACTGTGAATGAATACATCAGCAGAAGTGATAATAATTGTTGTCATTATTAAGGCATTGGTTATTTAAATATGATATTAAATTCCTGGTTTCATCAAGCCATACTGTTGTGTTATAGCAAGCTAGTTCTCCTGCTACTGAAATCTTGCTTTGGTGGGGAGGAAGAAAAACAGCGATAGGTTCCCAGGTCCCAGCACTGCCCGGAGACTGATACACCAGTTAAAGATCATCGTATTCTTGTTATCCTTTCCCCCTCTGTCATACCTTTTCCCTCTGACACGGACTAAAATAAAGGGTGTTTGGCACAGGGAACAGATCTGTGAGCATAGTGACAGCTGAGGAATCATCTTGGCTTGGCACGAATGGGAGAGGGCAGTTTCTGGTGGGCCGCTTACAGCCAGAATGCAATTCCTTTCTGCTTTTGAGAATGAAAAAAACCAACAGAGTAGGCTCAGGAAGTGAGTAATGCATCCTTTAGAATTACACCTGTGCAGTGCAGAATGTATTTGTGGCATATTTATTTACATTTTGTCTGTACTTTCTTTCCACTATGGCAGGTGAAACTGGTTAACATCAGAAATGATGACATAACAGATGGGAATCCCAAGTTGACTTTGGGTTTGATATGGACCATAATTTTGCACTTTCAGGTAAGTCTAGTTTTGCTTGACAGTACATTTTCCTTCAGATTCTTGCCAACAGTTATGATGAATGTGTCACCTTAGACAGGACTCCTTACAAGCTGTGCAAAAATGTAGATTATATCTCTTCTATAATGTGTATTTGAAGGCATATTTGAAGGTTTTGATGTTGTATCTTATTTCGTGTTTGTAAACTGAGTCCGAAGGTGTTGCTTGCAAATTTCCTGCCTGTGGAGTGAGAGAAAAATAGCTTGGGTCTTGAACATCATTAAAGACACTAGTTGATGTATTCCTTACAGAGTTTAGACAAACCGGTCTTGTTTTATTCTGCAGACTTTTGATAAGTATTAAAATATGTTAAATGTTTTCATTCTGGATCTGAATTTCTCTGCTGATATGAGTATGTTAGCAAGCACTACTCTCAGGCTTTTTGAGCAGTCCCTAACACTAGAGCATTTGTTCTTAGCCCCAGTGATGGTAACGCGGGTCACACTAGGTGGCACTCTGTTGTACACTGGAGGGATTGTGTACAGTATAATACAGCTTTACAGTGTGTGGTGTTAAATTGCTCCTCAAAATGAGCCTTTCACAATGGCCATGGCTGTAAATGATGTAATTCAGATGACAGATAATTCTCATTTAGTGACTGCAGCTTTGTTAGCAATAGACTCTGTGCTGGGCAGGCATTTTAAATTAACAGAAAATGATGTGATCATACAGGAAAAGCATGGTTCACTTAGAAATATCCTGCACTGGATATATTACTGGAAAAAGAAGATTCTTTAAAAAACACAAAAAAGCTGCTAGGATCTCATTTGCCTTTCTGCAAGTCTGAAGGAGGAGGAGAAGACATGAATACGGCCAACATGGCCCTGGTTTAAACAGGGTGCACAACTTAGCCCAGACCAGTGCACAGGGTAAAGAAGAAATCACTAACTACTCACCGCTAGCAAGGACCTGAAGTTCCCTCAGCTCCCTCCTGTCATGTCAGTCTTTGCTCCCACATGGTTATACAGAGGAATAAGACTGGGCTTAAACATATTTAAACATGACCTACAGAACAGACAGTGATTGAATGTTGCTGTGTTTTGACAAATTAAGATTATTTAAAAACTTACTAGTAGAAGCTGTTAGTGGAAAATAACCTTTATTTGATGTATATTTTATCCTTCTGAACCTGATAAATAGGTCTTTACAGGACAAAATTGTTGGTTTTCTCACTAGCTGAAGCACAGGACTTGTGACACAATTTTGGGTGCTTACAAAAAGTGATAAAAGTTAGTTACAGCTATAAGAAATGATGTGAAGGAAAGATGTTTCTGTAAAGTAACTAATTTAAGTGAGCTGATGTGACAAGGATTTTCCCCTGTGAGGTAGCCAGCCCCATACGAAATATGTAGAAGCATTTAAATTGTAGCTGAAACACACTTACTTCACTCTGTCCTGACCCCCAATAACTACCAACTAAATCTCTACCAATACAATTCAGATCTTGCAGATCTGTCAGCTTTTACTTTTTCACAGAATCACAGGATGGTGGGGGGTTGGAAGGAACCTCTTGAGATCATCTAGTCCAGCCCCATTGCTAAAGCACGTTCACCTGCTTGGCAAGTTGCACAGGATCGCATCCAGGCAGGTTTTGAATATCTCCAGAGAAGGAGACTCCACGTTGTCTCTGAGCAGTTTGTTCCAGTGCTCTGTCACCCTCAAAGTAGAGAAGTTTTTCCTCATGTTCAGATGGAACTTCCTGTGTTGCAGTTTCTCTCCATTGCCCCTTGTCCTATCACTGAGCACCATCCTCGTGACACTCGCCCTTTAGATGCTTATGAGCATTGATAAGATCCCCTCTCAGCCTTCTGCTTTCCAGGATAAACAGATAATAAATAATAAGAAAAATTAAATAATAATAAATAATTAATAATAATAAACAACAGATAATAAACCACAATATCATCTTTAAAAATCGGTGTTAAAATAATTTTAAGAATAAAAAGTTGTTCTTGATTTAAATATTATGCCTCATTAGTAAATACGAAATAACTGAAGAACAGGTTATTTTAAAAAAAATACTTTCTTTTTGCTATTAATGGCTGCAGCACCTACACTGAATGCCAAAGGGATTTGTAAGGTGATGCAGGAGATGCCTACTGTGCTAATCTGTGTTACCCCTGGCATTTGCCTGTACACCACTTCTTCTGAAGTACATGGCAATTTGAAGTATGTGGCAGTTTGGTGTCTTTGACACCCGTATACGGGCAATTTGGGTTCAGAATGCATAAGGAATGTCAGAAGAATGTGCGTAATTACATCTTGCATAATTTTTTTTTGCTTCACTTATATTTTGAACGAGGGAAAAATCTGAACAGAAAAGTCTTAACAGCAGAGTCTGCGCAAAGGGATGAAGCTTTGTGACAGTAACTGTTTATGCACAGGGTGATCCTGTAGATAGGCAATATAGAGAGATACTATATGGAGAGATTCAATTTGAAGTTAAGACACCTAAATCCAGGTGCTTATGGGGAGTTGTGTTCATTTGCATTGCCGAATTTGTCCTGATAGTCTGATAATCTGAGTGACAGAGGTTTAGTCTATGCAGCTAGTATAGCCTAGGGAATGAGTCAGCTACCAGGTATTAGAGGCTCACTCCATTTGACTAAACTTAAACATCTCTGTTGTTGGAGATTTATAAGACACCCTTGTAAGTACAAGAAACATGAAGTAGGTGTCATGGGAAACCCACTATAGTTTGTGAAGAGACAGATCAGGCAGGATAAACTGCATCTTAAATGGTGGTAAACATGTTTAGCAAGATTTGAGGCTTGGAGGGCTAGTCAATACAGTGGGTGAGGTTGGTGGAGCAATTCGAATAACTTGGCATATGTGCCTATAGCACCTACTGAGCTCTTCGGTTGTCCAGCATAGGTGCTTAGTGTGATCTCAGATGACACTGCATATCAAGTAGCATATGCAGTGGGACACAAATTTCCTTAGATCCTATGGTATATCTACTATCACCATGTAAATATGTCAGTTTTAAGTGTCTCAAATGTTCTTAGATGGTCAGTTGACTTGCTTCTTATGTCTGTTCTTCTGGGTGTGAGATGTTGCTGTTCCAGATCCATTGAATGTACTAACTAGGTCTCCAGGGCTTTTGTTTCAGTTTTCTAAAGACAGCTGGGATTTGAGTGACGTCTGAGGTGTGCTAGAGATTTCCAGGACATGCTGATGAGACACCAGATCTATGAGAGACCCATGCTCTTCTAGACCTACAGCTAGAAGCCAGTTGGGATATAGCAGAATGTCTCAAAGAGCTCTAGAAGCCTGTTTTTTAGGTAATTAAATCTTGCCTCCACTGGGTAAAATGGTCTCTTCAAGACCTAGCCAGCATGTAAACATGAATATGTAGACACCTGCACTGAGTTGTCTTAATCTCCTGCATGTACAGGAGTTAATTTCTCAGTGAGTATAAAGAGCTGTGTGCCATGTGATGTTACTGCCTCTGCTCCATCATCTAAGTGTTTCCTAGTAATACTGCAACCTGGGAGGTAGTCAAGATGCCAGGGATTTTTTTTGTGGCTGTTGTTTGTGGCTTATTGTTTCTCTGAGTCATGGCACTTATCTGGAGAATAATATTTCTTCAAAATAGAAAATCTTTCTGAGTATTGGAATGAGTTTAGAAATGATTTAGGGGAAAGACATCATGAACAAAAATAAAAGATGATACACATTGGAAGAATATGTTTCTCTTGCATCTCACTTATGTCTAGAGATGGTTATGGCTTTGTGACTTGGTACCCATTTATCTAATTGATAAATATAAATGTTGCCCAGAGTTATACCAGTGACTTCTGCAGCTGCACGAGTCTAGAAATTGTACATTTTTCTGTGTCCCAAGTAATTACATATAAGGTATAGAAAAGATAAAATGGGAAATCTGGTGGTTTATTGACTTGAGTATGTTACAAAATAATTTGTCCTGTGGGTATTGAAAATCTCCAAGACACGTATGTTACTAGAATTTAGGGAAGCTTTTAATGTATGCATGCCTTATAATAATATGTGGCTTTTTTAAACTTAAGTTTCATAATGCAGTAACTACTCTTATTTTCCTGGCACATGTAGAATATGCTAAATTAGATGATAGTATTTCGTGTAATTATAGGCTGTATGTATAAATATCCAAATTAATACTTGAATGAACTCCTTCAACACCCAGTACTTTTTCTTTGATGACATTAGCGATAGGCAACTGTAAAGTAAAGCAGAATTTGGCCTCAGTAAGTAAGCACAATTTTGGTACAATAATTTCTGTGAAAATTGGTGATAATTTCTTTTCAAACCACTGCAAACATTCTTTAATTTAACAAATGTTAAATATTTAGAATAATTAGAAAAAACCACACCAAAACAAAACCTGAAACTTTTAACTTTCAAGCATCCAAAGTTAGGCCTCATGAACTCAGACCTTAAAAAAATCAGAGTTTCTAAGTCATGATTCAGTAGACTTTCTCTGTTTCAGTTTTATCGTCATGTTGCAGCTCAGGATTGGCTGTGCAGCACTTTTCCTTCCACCCTCCCCAGGTCCCTGCTGTCAGGCCTCTTTGCAGGGTGCTCCCATCTAAGGCTCTGCTTGGTGACTTTGTCCAGATGTTACAGTACTGTCCAGTCCCCTCTGGCCAGACAGGTGCTTTCTCTCAGGCCTCCTTGTGGCATGTATAACCACATTTCTCTTGTCAGCGAGCAAATACTTTTTTTTTTTTTTTTTTTTTTGCTGCAGACTCCCTGAAAACTTTTGAGCAAACTCCATTCTTCATCAGGCTGCCGCAAAGCAGTCTATAGACTGTTCATTTGGTCCAGCAGATCAACAGTTAAACTTTTAACCTGTGTAGAGCAGGAAGGTAGGAAGGGTGGATTTGTTGTAGGAACTTGTCTGAGATAAAGGACGGATAGGCAGCCGTTTCTCAAGTTCCTTGTACCCCTTACTGCAGTTAGGTGTTCAGAGCCTGCAATGCAGGTAGTAATTTTGAAGCACTCTTGTGTTGGTCGTGAAGGTTGTGGCCTTCATACAGGGTGGCCAGAGAAGGATACAGCTCAGCCATCGTGGCCCATTCTGGTAAATGTTGTGCAGAAGGCAGAGGAATAATGGAATGTTCTGGAACCCACGCACCTTCCTCTGCTTCAGCTGCTCTGCTGCTAAATCTGTGATTGGGTCACCATTCAAGAGACATGCTACCTCATTTCCTGAGGTGGCAACGTGGAGTTGAGAGGGCTGGGTCTGGCCTCCTGGCACCTATTTCTGCTGGGAGCCGTTAGCTGATGGCAACTGGCTCTGAAGCTTGTCTCTGGGCCTTGCCTGCGCCATGAGACTTGCAGCCCAAGAACTCAAGTTCGGTGTGCCTCTGCTTTAAAATAGCTAGAACAAGGCAAGGTGTGACCTTCTCAAACATTTAAAGATGGAGCTATGTGGCCAGATGTCTAGTCTCTGACTATAAGTGCTCATAGGATAAACTGCATTCCACCTGAGAGTTACAATTCCCAGTCTCTACCTACTGCAGCAGACCTGTCATGCAGTATTTGGTGGGGTATAATCTTCCTATATTTTATTCCTCACTTGAACTCCTAGTTATTTCTTCAGAATTCTTCAGCAATTAAAAAAAATAAATCGTTAACTCTCAGGTAAGAAAATAAGTATGGAGTTCTTGGCATTTCTGGGACTCATCTGAATCACAGGAAGGAGAAGAGGCTTTAAGGCTCATTGCAGAGTCATATTTAGACTTTATCTCTACAAATAGTGAGATATCTGTATCAGAGCAAGATTTATGAGTAGTTAGCTCATCCGTTTGATTCCTTTCATCCTTAATCCCATAAAACCACCAACAAGAAACAAATTCCTCTTTTTGGAAGCCGTTTCACTGGATATAAAACCTCTCCTGTACAAGGTCGTGACTTTGGTAGCTCAGTGGTACCTGAAAGCTCAACAGCTCCTTCAGAGTTTGAGCAGTGTTTTCCGGTATGGCTCAACCAGCTCCAAGTATAACCTTTTGTTTGTGCTAGCAAGCCTTTATTTTCTTGCCTTGTTCTCTCTCTTGTACTGCTTTAATTTTCACTTTCTCTTTGGCTTATGTCATTCTGCATGTGACCTTTGGGCTGTGCAGCAAAATGCTTGCTGATTATCTGGTATGCTGTTTAAGTACCATAAAATGACACGTCCCATTTATGCTAAATGCTCCATTACTTTTGCTGTGTTGCATAAACAACAACAACAAAAAAAAATGAGTGGAGGAAGGGATCTTAGATCCAAAACTACTTGAAATGCATTCCTAGTAGGCTTTTGATGATATTATTCTAGTATACAAGATATCAGGCATGGTTTGATTGGCAAAGTGGAATAACCTTTCCTTTACAACGTTTGCTAACTGTATGAAACCAACGATAAAGCATACATTAGTGGTGTACAAAGGATGAATGGTCTCAGTGTTTTGCAGACTAAGAAATATGCAGATGCTCAACAGCATTGCCACTATAATATGTAATACACCTGTCCTATGTTAAGAACACAACACATTTCACAGTCACAGATATGCTGGACAGATTACAGAAATACATGGTTAAATGCAAACCCGTACAAATCTGCGTAAGCTGTTTCATGTCTTGATGTTAATCTTTTATTTGCCATGTCTTAATGTTAAACTCTTGTTTCTGATTAAGCAGACTCTAAGTTCAAATTGCAGACAAGTGTTGGTCTAATCCTTTATTCATGTTATACTTCTTAAGGGTTTACGTGTCAGAAAAAGTTTTTGGCTAATATCTCCTTAAAACTTTCCACCATTAGGGGGTATAAATATGTATCTTTGGGTTTTTCTTAAAAAAAGAGGGGGTGTGGGGTGTGTTTGAAGAAACACAACAATTCGTGACAGTGTTTTTAACAGCTTTGATAATCTGAATTTTCAGCTTTAGCCAGCACTGAGCTTCCATTCAGTTCTAGTCAGGTGTCTTGAGATAAAGCCCCTGGTGTTGTGAGGTCTTTGCTACATTTTGGTGGTTCTTGCAGGCTTCAGTTGGTAGTCTCTTTTGATGCTGTAGAATATCATATTTCTTTCCTCTAGCAGACAGGTTATAGAAGAAATTTCAGTTTCCCTTTTAGGAATCTCTAGTTTAATCTTGTTATCTTTGTCTCTTTCCTGTTGAGACCAAAGTTAGGACTTTATAAAGTTTCAGCTAGCTAAAAGTGGTCATCTTGTCTTTACTTGGAGTTTAATTTATCATCTTCTCTTAACTTGGAATCTGATTTTGCACAGGTTTTTTTGATGTAAAAATCCCCACAACTGATAGAAGTGCAATTTTGTCAATTCTTTTGTCCCTGATCTTTTCTTTGGTTCAAGAGCATAAATGACTCTAAAGTGACTATAAAGCTTCTTTCTGGTTCATGTAAAAACAAGGAACAGCAGAAAGAATTTTTAATAGAGAAGTGATAGCCTTCTCACTCGGGAATAGCTGGTAAGTGTTGGTTATTAAATATAAAAAATAGATATTTCTTACGTATTTCTAGGAAGACAGAAAGGCACAAATATTAGTAATAATCTGTAGAGATGTATTTGGAATGCTTTTATTCCTAGCTAATATTTAGAACTGGTTAAATTCTAGGAATAGCTGATTTACCAGATGCATTCAACAGAATTGACCTGAAATACAGAGCAGTAAGCCAGGATTGTTTGGAGCACTGAGCTTGTAACCAGTGTTTCAAAAGAGACTCTTGTATTTTTGCTGCTTCAATTTTTTAATTCTGCTTCAGAGGCACCTGGTTAAATGAGTTACCTGCTCTTAAGAAAAAGAATAATGAAAATTTAAGGTGTGTATGAAAGAGAATCTTGAAAGATCAGAAACTTTCTAAATTACTGGTTACATTACAAAATGCAGGTTGTCAGCTCTAAAATAACAATATGTGTTTCTTCTGACCTATCTTGAATTAGATTTGATTTGACATTTTTATGACAGTTAGTGTGCCACAGATTCTAACAGGACATTTGAAATAACATACAATGCTTTAGGGATGTTTTCTTTTTGTAGGAAGGTGGTATCATGCTGACTGTTAAACAGATAGAAACAGGTTAAAGGAAATACATACTAAATTGCACTCCATTAAAACTCAGTTAAGTAGTCTAATATAATTATTGTTTAGAAACCTCAGTGCCCATGTGTCTTAATTTAAATATGCACTTGCATTGAAAATTTAAATTTGCAGTCTTCTTAAGCAAATTCTGAACGCCTATGAAATTTGTGGAGGCAGAACAACATTGGTAATGAACTTGTGGTAGGCTATATTTACCTTAATACATTTTTGATTAGACCCCTAACGTAGCATAAAAACTTGTAATTATTCATTCAAATGCTGGACACTAACATTGTTACGTAATTTCTGCTTTATCAAGATAATCATAGTAAGTGGTTTTTATAGGAGTACCTAATGTAATTTTTAATATTGTTATACTATGATCTAGTTAACCATATATTATTATTAGACATGTTGTTGTTAAAACAGAAGCTATATCTGTGTGAAATGAAATCAGTCTTGCTCTGTTGCACTGCAAAATCCTCAGACATCTTTTCTGATGAGAGAGGAGAAAGAGAGGTATATTTTCAGTCATAAAAGCCATTTGTACAAGCATAGCGATGCCATTTACAATGACTTTTTTTTTTTGCCAATGTGCTTTTCTGTTAATTAAAGGGGTGACACATCAAGACCCAACTCAGTCCCATGTGGAAGTGTGTTTTAAATCAGAGTCCTCTGGGCATTGACTGAAGGTCACTTTTCTGAGCTGACTAGAGTACAGCTTTTTCCCTGTGAGTAAAGGAAGCAAATGTCACAACCGCACCTGTATGTTAAGCGTAGTGCAAATGCAAATACAAATGGAGGCCATGAAAGAGTGTGGTCATAGCATAAACATCTACTCTGAAAAGAAACGTTAGCATTGTGCCTGTAGGTAGCTGCCTGTCTGTCAGCGGTACACAGTGTTCTGTAATGGCCTTCTAGTCCCTTAGTGTGATGGTATAAAATATACTAAGTATTACTGTCAAATTTAACCCAGATAGTGCTTTAAATCACTTGGTAGTTCTTTTTCAGCAAGAGAAACCGTACACATGTACTCCTCCTGGTATGTGTTGGCTTTAGTAGGTTTTGCATATCAGTAACAGAAATGCTTAAAAATATTTTTTCCAATGCTGATGATTAAACATGCTTGCATTTTAGTAGCGTACATGTCTACCTAGTTTCAGGTGTAGTTAGATGCTTCTTAGCTGTTAAATTCAGAGCTACAGAGAGGTGTCTACAGAACCGGAACATGGGAGGAAGATAAAGCTCCATTTTTATAGACAGTAACTTTGTGGACATCATTCTGGACAGACTGGCTATTATGATTTGATTCATCTGTATCTGCCAGAAGGTTTAAATCTGCTGCAAAGTTCCAACCCCCAGGGCACAGCACCACTGCCCTGAGCAAGCTGTTATGCTTGTATGATAATAGTGAAGCAGCAGGTTATTTATAGCTGAGAAATCCGTGAAAAACCACATCAGCCGCTATGAAAACTCTGCATACAAATAAAAATCTGACCCCCAACAATCTGTCAGAGCAATCTCTGATCCTTCACTTTATTCTTCCCTTCTGTGGATCGTTGGATAAGTAATAAAAACATACAAAGTGCAAACCAAATCTTCTAACTAAATCCCTGCTATTTGCGGTGTTGCTTACTTTTGGATTTGTAGCGTAGCTAATAGTTTCAAAGGTTGCTGCATATTTTTCTACTTTATCTTGCTCGAGTTACTAAATGAAACAGGAATTTAAAATGTGTGCGGGAATTTTTTATCGCTCATAAATGCAGTATCGTCTCTGTGAAAGGCCATCAGCATTACAGCCCAACGCTGAAGCAGTAATGTTTATTTAAGAGGATTGGTGGCCAGAAATAAGCCACAGAGTTTAATCAGACACAGGCCCTGCCTGGGCACTGTGCCACAACGTTTATTGCGTGTGCATTTCTCATAAGCAAAATGGCTACGTACTGAGGAGGATGGACGTGAAGTCTGGAAGAAATTACGGTGCAAACGGCGACTCTTAACTTTCTGAAGAGAATTTAAGTGTATGTAAATATATTGGAATGAATGAGACTGTGCAACTGTGAGTTACTGAAAGCGAAATGGGGAATGTCTGTGGATGTGCAAGGGCTGAAAAGGAAGAGCAATGTTTAGATCCTGCCAAAGCTCCCTTAAGTCCAGCTAAACACTCCCCTGGAAGAAAATATTTCAGAAGAAAAAGGAGAAAGAAATCAACTGAGGAGGGACCAGATTCAGTACAGGTTAAAGAAAATGAAGAAAAAAGCCAGCACGAAGTAGGGATTTCAGAAAGCATCGAGATTCGTCCCAAGGGTATGAGATTGGCTGATACCAGCCACTGTTACTCTCCCAGGGAAGGAAATGATCTGCTTGTGAGTACAGACCTTTCGGCTGATCTTGGTTTACTGGGAGAAACAAAGAGTGACTTTCTTTGTGGGGCTAGTTTTCATGGTGATAATCAGAGGCTCCCCAAGTCTGATGAAACAGAGATATGGTTAAAGGAACAAGACAAGAGCTCAGAGAAACGCTGTACATGGAAGAGGAAATATTTGGAGGACGGCAACAGCAGAGGATTAGCATTCCTGAAGAAATCTAGTGGTCTTTGTTACAGAAAAGCAGCCAGCTTGGATTCTGCTGTCCACGTTTTAGGCAGACAATGTGAAGAAACTGGATTAAGCATAACTTCTTGCAGAATTGTTGAAGATGTCCCAGAAAACAGTAAATCTGAAAAGTTGCATCACCTTCTTTCTGAAAGCAAAAGTGATCCACTGCTTCAACAAAAGAGGTTTTATCCTTCTGATGCTGTGCTTTCCCAGTTGCCAAAAGAAAAGGCATTATTTAGCATTCCACCAAACAGGAGCAAGGTAAATATTTTGGCATAGTACATTAATACTTATTCTCAGCTTTCAAATATAGAACAGTATTTTTACTGCAACAAAAATAATCTTTGCTATGCTTTGTATAAGCCTTTTACAGATACTGTGATACTACAGATAGTTGTAGGGCAGAAAATACTAAGCTTTTTGACAGGTAAGGTAACACCTCTGTACTTCAGGAGTGTTGATATATCCTTGTGCTGTTTTACTGTCTGTAGTTTGTTTTGTTCCCTAATTTAGGAAAAAGATTTTCCTGTTAAAATGGTTCTAGAAAGTGGAAGGGAATTTTAAAGTTGTTTAAGTTCACATTCAATATCTGCAGTAGAGTTGCTTATCGACTCCTGACAGTCTTGTAATTCCTTTGGGTCTTGTATCAAGGAAAGGAATATTTCTAATTCTTTTCAATTATGGTCTGAATAGAAACTGAGGAAAGATAGAAACAAGTAGGCAGCTTGAAATAGAAAAAGTGAACATAAATCATATTAATAATGCTCTACACTTCTTTTAAAAGATCTCTCCTCCCAAACTGTCTGTATGACCTATTAATATTAATTACTGAAATTCCGTCTTCGTCTGAGGGTAAGATTATTTTCCTTTTGCAATAAAAGAAACCAAAGAACGAACTTAACTGCAGAATATTGGAAAGAAAGCAAGTTTTTTGTCTGTTGGTATCCATGCTTAACAGTTCAAACCATATTACCAGTTCTGCCTCACTCATCTTCAGCACAGCTGAAACTTGTAAATGTGGGTCAAATGTTGGTACCAAGATCGGGTCCAAAACTGATTCCCCTTGCTCAGCAGGGACATCTGAGCTTTGAGTTGAGTGGACATATGCCAAAGGTATTCTTTCCAGCAAAGAGCTAACTGCACTTCTGCTGTTTATGTAATTTACTTTTGTAAGAGGAATCAAATTATACTTTTTCCGAGCTTAGTTTCAGATAACACACCCAATTGCAACACACATTACACACTAGTGCAAGTAGCCTCGGAATATACATGGAGATCTTTGCCCTCTTAATCTTAGCTGGAATTCAGGAACAGCTTAGATATGCTCTTTGATTTGAACAAAATGTCATTATTGAGTAAAAGAGTATGAGGCCTTGGCTGTGCAGCCAAGCATAGCCGCTATTTCCTGTATAATCAGAGTAATACAACTTCTAATATTGCTGCAGTCATTACTCCAACCAGGCATACACCTCTTGATGCCACGGGCCGAAGGGGGGATGGGTGGGAAATGAGGTTTTTGTTGATCACCTACATCAATACTGAGACTGGTGGTGGTGATATTGATACAACACTACATAATGGTGTAAATATGAAATCTACTGGCAGACTAAATGCACAAGTTGCTGCAATGTCCAGTTTTCAGGTCAGTTCCCTTTCTCCACCCAAGGTTCTAAGTAATTTTAAGAGCACCTAGCTTTGACTTGAAAACAAATCCAAGATGACCAGATTTCAGACTCAGTTTTGTTTTACAAAGTCATGACCACTTTTCCTTTTGATTGCTTTTGAGAACTAGGTAAGTATTTGTGTGTCTTGTATTTCAGTATAAAACAGTAAAACTGTTATTTATAGAAATCTGCAAAGTTACTGTTATCAGCCTGAGCTGATACACAAGGTGCAGTTACTGATCTCAGTTTTTACCGTTTTCTTTGCCCTAATTAGAGATCAGTAGTCTCTACTCACTTTGTCAAATTATGTGTGCTTAATGTGCTCTCAGCTTACACAGTGCCTCAGATGTAGCTGGTATTTGAAAGCTTGTTGGCTTTTTAAACCAAGAGACAAGACACCAGAGGACAGTCATTGGTACAGCTGGCTGCTGTAACAGGGATAAGGCGTTTGCCCTCTGAAACAGCATAGTCCCCACTACTGGAATATATCCTTTTGAGTTTCTCCCTGGGGTATGTTTTCTTAGGCACGTAAAACAGTTATGATTTCATGTTCATATATGTGCTACCACATCACCTCTGTTTTACCTATTTGCAAAAAGCGGAGTGTTCTGAAGCTTCATTATTGACTGCTTACTAATAGCTTTAAGAGAACAGTTTTTTACTCTCTGCTGGGGTCTAATTTCTACAGCCCTTGTTCTAATGCAGGAAGGTGACTTCCTCGGCAAAATGTGCTCTGATACTATTCTAACTCAGGGCTGACCTAGAGCCAATGGCAGTTTGCATAAAGGTCAAGAAGTTGCGAATCAAGACTGAAACAGCAGCAACTTCTCCTTCTCAGTGATGTTTTAGCACAATGCAGGTAGAGTAGAAAATCAAGGCTGTAGTTTTAGCTTCTGTGCAGGGGGTACTGCTGCTGTGATACTTGATGTCTCCTGTGTTGAAACAAGCTGTGGATTTCATTCAGTATCAGCAAAATATAGCCACCAGCTGGTTTTACCACCAGTTTCTGGTGGTTGTCAGCTTGTGTTGAAACAATAACTTCTCTGTATTGTGTTATTGATCATTGTAATTACTTTTCCAGTCTAATTTATGTTAGTTTCAGTTTTGGTTCATGGATGTAAATGTTTTCTAGAAAAAAAGACTAAATTAATATCTAAATAGAATCATCCATCTACTGCCAGTACTCAACTGTTGTCTTGGCTGCAAGTTCCTCAGCTGTTTTTTTTGCCATGCTTCTACGTAGTGTCTGATACAGTGGATTTCTTATCTCATCTGCAGTACTAATAATAATCTGCAAGAAAAAAAACCGTGACTTTGATTTAGGTTAAAGGCAAGGTACTTGTGTTTAAAGAAGAAAATGAAGATTATTTGTAATGAGCATATTCAGTAGATTACTTCTGGCTAAGTAGTCATCTCTGCTCAGTTTTCCCTACTGTAGACTAAGTAAACCAAATTTTTCAGTCTTTCCTTACAGGTAACATGTTTTTAAATCTTTGTCATTCCTGTTTTTCTCTTTTCGATCTGCTTCAAGTGATCCAATATTTTTTTTAAGGGAGTTGCCCAAAGCTGGACTCACAGCTCCATAGAGCCTTGTGAGAGCTGAAGAGGAGGATTTGAATTTATGGCCAAATGGAAACTCACAAAGTCCAACTGTATCGTCAGGGGAGATGACTTCTTGTGATCACATGCAAGTTCAAATTCCATTTGTGTAACTCTGCTTCCCCCAACATGCTGTCAACAATCCTGTTCAAACACAACACATAACTAACTACTTAGCTTAGGTGGAAAATAGCATTTAAAAATCTCTCCATATTCTTTTTTTTTTTTGTCTTATTTCTTTGTGTTCTTCAGACTTTTCTGCTTTAGGGCTAGCTGACATCAGAATACATTTCATTATACAAATCTCTAGCCCATTAAATACTTTTGTGCATTTAAGTACATTGTGTCAAGTTTAGACTTGCTTCAAAACATCTAGGATAAGATGCTATCTATACTAGACTTGCTTCTCTTCTGTGTGCACTGTGAAAAATGAGCTACAGAAATCCAGCACCACCATTGATCTTCTTTGGAAAGTCATCTCTGATCTGTTGTACTCTTTGGACTCAAAAATGCATCACTGAAATCAGTGCAAGCAAAGAGCCTGAGGCTTTTTGTTCTATGGATTTTGTATACTGTGTGATGCAGGGGGAAATTACAGGCAGAGAAAAAAGCACCTGCAGCAGCAGAGGTGAGCTAGTTCTCCCAGTTATAAACAAGAAACAGACTATTTAGTGCCCCTTAAGACTTTGATACTGAAATACAAGGGCTGTGCAGAGAGTGACCCCTGTCAGTTTTTCTTGCATAACTTGTAATTCACAGGCTTTGAGATAATTTGGAGAACTGGAACTCTAGCAAAGAACTGTTCATACTCATGCAAACTCAGTAATTTGTTCCATGCTTAAGGAACAAATGTCCTCTAGTTTATAGCGGGTAAATGATAGGCTTGTGGGATATAAGAATGAAAGGTTCCACAAAGTTCTTTGAAGGACAAAATTTGAACAGTGTAAGATTTGCTTGCCCCTTAACTTATTTTTTTCTGTCTGGTATTCCTAATTTAGCAGTCCTTCTTTTTCTTTCCTATGGCAAATGATGTTATAAAGATTCATGATAATGTATAGTTGGTAGATGAGTGTCTGTGCTGTCCTTATGGAGTTATCATAGGAAAGGTGCTTTCTCTCTGACGCCTTATCTTGTGGGCGTAGGGGTTCTGCTTGTTGAGAAGTTTGAAGTTACTAGGGCATCTTGCAAGTAGAGCTCAAATTTGTAAGCTTAGTAAAATGTAGCTCTTGACTTACCATTTCCTTTGGTATGTTTTTGTACTTTTTAAATACGAATTCAGTGTTTATGAACAAGTCTGTAATCTTAGCCTTGGAATCTGAAATACTTTATTTAGAGAATAGAAGTGCTTAGGCTGTTTCAGGTCTCGGGCTAATATCAGTGTTACTTAACCTGTACTGAAAGAGGCTACCTCCGTGAGTGAAAAGCAAGTTCAGTTTTTAAACCCAGTCTAGTCTATTCTTTTTCTTCAGATGGCCAGCTTAGGTTGCCAGATGGTGCTTGGAAGGTTTTGGATCGAAAACCTGTTGACCTTAGGGTAATGAGCTAAATGCATGTTTTAGCCATTCAGAATTTGGATTGCAAGCTTACCTAGTGGTCACTTCCAGAATGAGAAATACTCTCCCTGTGTTTGTGTCCATAGCTACATATGTTGCTTGTATGTAACAGCAGATACAAATACGACCTTCAGGAGTTGCCTTGATGTCTGAAATTGCTGTTGCCAGAGGAATCTAATGTGCACTCAAATATGCTGCGTTTGCACTCTCTGTAGTCTGAACTGTACATAGCCATTGCTGGTCAGTTAACCGTGAAGGAGGCTAAAGGTTTGAACTTGGCAGTAAGGAATGGACATTAGCAAATTACTTTGTTAGCTTGCTTAGTTAGAATATATTTTAAAGTGTGATACGGAAGGATTGCATGCAGAGAACTTTCTGAAAATGACACAGAAAAGGTTATAGGGTTTTCTTTTTGTTGCTAGACATCTGGCACTTCAGATGACATCACCTCTTTCAGAAGCGTTGTCCGGATAAGTGGTAAATGGTTGACTTAATTTATATTGTGGTCTGGCTGTTCTGTGATGAATAGAAACTAAAGCTACCAAAAAAATATTTAGTTTGCTTTCTTGCTTTGAAATAACAAAGAATAAAGGTCACCAACAGAAAGGAAATCTTATACTGAAGATGAGTTCCCTAGATTTTTAAAAGAAGATTTTCAGAGAGATTTAAATTGGTCTTCTGCCACGATGTCTTCTCTTACAAAAGACTCGTGCTGTCTGCATTTTGTGTGATTACGTGTAATAAATACTCCGTGCAGGATTTCCATACCTAGAAGTTTACAAATAATCACAGCTGCTTGTGTTTCTCTTCAGTGTTTTAAACAAAAAGGGAGAGTGTTTTTTGTTCCCCCTGCTTAGATTTTTTTTTTTTTAAATATTTACCGTGTTGAAGCTGGAGATAATGGGATGCAAAAAACTGCCATCAGATCTTCAGAAGTATTTATGGGCTAGTTGAACAGTTAAAACTATATTGCTTTCTAGCATGGGTGCCTGTATCTTTCTCTTACCTAGAGCCAGCATGTGTGATAGCCTGCGATAAGGATCAGAACTGCTTTCATAGCTTGGGGGTTTGTGGATATTTGCATAGAAAATAATGTAAGTTAATTCGTTCCCTGCACTAAATTTACTTACGGTTTAGTGTCTGGCTGTAAATGCTTATTGTCTCCTGGAAGTGTGAAAGTTGGTTAAACAGAAATCACAGAGTGCTGGAGGAGCTACAGATTTAGTCCCCTGCTTTCCTAGTGCTTCCCACCACCTCCTGTTAGACACTGACATAGCAGAATCAATAGGAAAGCTACATCTCTGTTCCTGGTACTGTGTTTTGCGTGGTTTTAATGTGAGAAAAACCCGTGCTTTCCAGCCTAGTCTGTCTGAATTCCCTCAGGAAAAGCCCAGATAGAAGATAACTTTGCATACAGAGATTTCAAGGCCAGGATGCATCATTATGTCCGTCCCATCTGACCTCTTGAACATAGCTTCCTGGTTTACACTAGAATAGGGTTGCTGGAGTTGGGACAGCTCCAGAGTTAAGCCTCTTCTGCAGCTAACTTGAGCCCCCAAAGTTGTCTGTAGGCAAAACTCCCCTGAGCTCTGGCCTCAGTCTGGCTCCAGAGCTGGAGGAGACCTGCCTTTCCCTGCGGTGCTGGGTATAGGCTTCTGTGGCTCAGCCTCTTCCAGGTGGGCTCACAGGGGTGCTTCTTGCCCACCCACAGATCTTGGCATTGTTTCAAGCCCTCTTGCTTCTGCCCAAGAACCTCAATCTGTTTTTTGTAATGTCTGAGTGATGGTACATGGGTCCTTATGTAGTGCCTCACAGTACCTGGGTCCTTGGTGTTCTTCGTAATAGCATACTACATTGTCTGTTGTTTGGATAAGTGGTAAAGGGTGGCCATTTAGAGGAAAGACAATGTTATAGCTCTTTCTTTATCAAGGCATGTCGTCTTTTTGTTCTATGTTGCAGTTCAGATGTACATTGAGTACAATTTGTATAACAATACGTGTACAAATTAGGGAAAGGTCTGCTTCATATTTATACAGTGGTAGTTATCTAAGCAAAGTGACTGAACTTCATTAGGGGAGAATTTAATGTACTAGAAAGTAGTATTTGTATGTAAAACTGCCAATAGTTTCCTGCTTTCCCTGACATGAAGATGATAATGCTTAGATAATACAGAAACAAACCTTCTGTTTCAGGCAAAAGTTTTACTTATAATCTTTCAGTCTTTCAGTCATTCCTAAAATGCTTCTCAGAAAATTTTGTCCTAAAACCATTGCTATCAGTTTTCACTGTAAAAGATTTGTTACTGAATTCCAGAAAAGCATATATTAGAAATTAACCTGTTTCAAGAGAGGAACATAGTAGCTAAATGAAGTATGAATAATATAAATATGGGTATTATATAGGTGTGACTATATACACATAAAATATATTGCATTTTATATATAATCATGTAACAGCCATGTGTTATAGGTATAGTACATAAAAACCTATTATTACTCACATTTTCAGCATAAAGTAGACATAGTTAAGTATTTTTCATTATGTAGTAGTATTATATTGTCCCCAGAAATTAAGAGGCTGAGAACTGGCTAACTGTAAAAAATTGTGAAGCTATGAATTTTGTATTTCATGTTGAAGGCACAGAGAGTGCATAAGGATAAGACATGAAAGAATATTAATACAGTACATAAATAACCATCTTACTCATGAATGCAAATGTCAGACAGAAGATTCTTCAGTAATGGAGAAAGGTTTTCTGCAATATTTTAAACATTATTATGGGTTAGATGTAACTGTAACATTTACATTAATTGTATTTTAGATATCTGATATCCACGTTACTGGAGAGTCAGAGGACATGTCTGCTAAAGAGAGACTGCTCCTGTGGTCACAGCAGACAACCGAGGGCTATACTGGAATACGTTGCGAAAATTTCACTACTTGCTGGCGCGATGGAAGATTATTTAATGCCATCATTCATAAGTACAGGTAAGTACTGCATTTGTTCTCTGGGGAAATGTTAATTACAGCATTTTAATATGCATAGAGAGAGGGCTTTGTGGTTTATGCCTCTAATAGCACTGTAGCTGTGGAGATGATACTGCCTCTTCCCGGGCAATTCTCTGCTCTTTGCAGCCAAATGATGCCTCTTTAGCTCTTGCCTGTCCCTCCTTTCTCAGAGAAGCATCTCCATTAATCCTGCACATCTCTGATGGTGCACCTCCAAGCTGCTTCAAAGGGTGTCCCCAGGGTATGCTATCTTCCACTGTCCTTTTTTGACATTTAAAAGTATATGCAGGGTAGAGGCAGAACTGTTCACCAAAGACCAAAACTGCACTGCTAGTGAAAGCTATCAACTAGCATGACCTGAGATGTGCCTGAGACACCTGTGTTTTTCCCTGTATAGCTTCACCATGGCCCTGGAGCCTAGAGCTGCTTTGGTGTTTCTGCTTGAAGCCCACATCTACTCTGAGATGTGTCTCCTGTAAAATAACATGGTAGTTTCATGGAAAATGGGATGAGCTGGCTTGAAAGTTCTGTCAGAGAAGGGAGTTGTGCTACGGTATGCTTTTGTGACCACACTCTTACAAAGTTAAACAGGCATTGGTAGAACCATTGGAGGCTGCAGGTAGAATCTAAAAGATACAGTATGTTAACGTGAAATACAGTTGAATATGTCTTCTGACAGGAGAGGATTCTAAATAAGAACAGGTCTCTCTTGATAAAGCTGACTTTGGCATCAAAGCTTGTCAGAGGAACAAGGTTTAAGATCATTGCTGTGCTTCCTGTTCCCTCTTGATTGGCGGCATCTCTCTGGTTTTGTACTCTTTTTTTTGGTTCCTGAATAGAATAAGGAGGTTTGTGTCTTAGAGGACCACATGCAAGAGTATTCTGGTACTGGGCTAATTAATCTGTACTGACTTGTCCCTCACTGCGCAAGGCTTGCAGCTTTCTGGGTTTTATTAGAGCATGTATAGGTTGTGCTTTACTCCCTGGGGCATATCATAAGGAAGTTTGAGGGTACATGACTTCCTTGGTATAATACTGGAGCAGTGTCCCAAGTAGAGAAAGGCAAGTTTGGTATGTTTTAATGTAGCTTCAGGGAACAGGCCCTGAACAGATTATTCTGTTCTTGGATTTTCTCCTGTAGGACCATTCGGCTCACCACAGAAAGAAGCCTAGGCAGAGCCAGCATGCCTACAGTACAGGGACTAGGACACTAAAGTAAAACGAGAGATAAGTCAAGCAGATGCAGCCTTTTCCTCTCATGCTGTGCTCAGAGGCTGTAACCATAACACATAGTGCTCTGAGTCCTAGAGAAGTTAGCCGTTGCAGTGCATAACTTTATGGTAAAATGAAGCTACATCTGAATCAATGAGGTCTTTTTCTGACTGTGCTTCTGTTCTGGGTAGCCAGTCAGGGAAGAGGTGGATGCCAGCAAGAAAGTCATTTCTTAGTAACACTGTCAAGACAAAGGGAAATAGCTGGCGAATGACTAGGCTGTTTTACTTCAGGGCAGAGCAGCCAAAAGAATCAACATAGCACAGACAAGTATTTGAAAAAATAAACAATTTGAAGGATACAGAGAGAGCAGAGAGGGGAAACAAGGAAGGAGCTTAATGAGACGGAATAATGGAAAATATTTCCTAGAGCTTCTTCAAAGCCTTATACTGCTTACATAGAGCAACGTAGCCTTTACAGCTCAGCAACCAGTAGTTGTGGTGCAGATCAGTTAGTAAATAATGAAAACCTTGAATTTGGTCTTCCAGCAGCGTGAATATTAATGGTTTGGGACATGACTGAGTACTTGCAGTCGCTTTGCCAGAGCAGTGGCAGTGCTCCGTGAGTTTCATTCACAGCATTTCAGCAGGGAAGCACAGACACCTTTGACGTGAGTGTATTGCACAAAGCAAATGATTCAGTGGCTTAGAAGAGGCCCCATTTTGTGTGCTTCTGTGCCAGTTTCCATTTAGCTTATCTTTTTCCTGTAAACGTAATTTCTTCACCTAAGGATCCTGTGTCCTTCCCAGGAATGTTTACAATCATATCTGATGTCTTTTTGCTGTGAAAGGGTACAGATTCCTGGACTCCCTCTTGGCGATAAATCCATGAGATTCTTCCACTGATTTCAGTCAACTGCTTCTGTGTTTCCTTCAACGTTTTATACCATTAAAACTGAGATAATAATTTCCAGCTATTGCTCACAAGATAGGAATGATTTTCCCAAACAATCACCTGATACTTTTAACTGCAGTGATTTACTCCAGAGAGCTCTTTTAAAGCTTGGTTTGTGTTCTGAGCAGTAAGTAGATTAAACACTAACAAAACTTGGGCATTTCTGGCAGTGATTCTCCATGTGCTCTGTTTGTCTGTTTTAGTAGCTCCCAGTTTGTGGATCACAGGTGGTCTCAGGAGCTATGCTGAGTGTCTTGCAGATGCTACCACCATGGTGGATGACCTCGTGAGGTGGTGGGCTGGGACTGTGGAGCACCCCTGTGGATGCACATCTGTCAGTTGTGGTGGGGCATGGCAGCCCTTCTTGTGCCATGTGTGCTGTGCTTGCTGGAGGTGCCTCCACTTACAGAAGCACCATCCACCCTGGGCCAGGACAAGTATCTGCTCTTTGCCAGTAGGGATGAGGCTTTTCAGCAGGGATGCAACTGCCTGCCCTGAGAGGGATTTAAATGGGCCCAGACCTAATCTTAAGGGAATGACATGTAGTGCTGTGACAGTTACAAGCAGAAGGCTCAGAATTACCCAGGCGTGCTACTGGTACTTAGAATTTCAGTTGTCTTGAGTGATAGTAAGCTGTATGTTGGATGGAGAGCACGGGCTTTACCCATGTTCGGGATGCAGCAGCAGGGGCTCCCCAAGGAAGGTCTGTCAGGGCAGGGCCCGGCAGCCAGGGCCTTTCCCAGTGCCCCAGCCAGGAGCAGGGCAGCTGGGGGCCACTGTGGCAGCCCCAGCCCCAGGCATCAGGCACCAACCTGAGGGTGGTCTGAGGCTGGGCCTGGGACGTGGGCCCGCAGGTAGGCTGCACCACTGCAGGGGCCATAGATCAGCTGGGGGCCAGAGGTGAGAGCACCAGCAGCTCCCAGAGGACAGGAGCCATGCTATCCCTGAGCTGAACCTCAGGACAGGCAGGCAAACCCTGTGCTTACAGCCCCGACACCTTGGCTGAGAGAGGCCTTTTCTGCATGCACCTCTGAGAACACAAGCTGTACGGGTCCAGTGTGATACCTACAGTCAGTCATCCATGAGACGGGGGTAAGTCACTGCCCAGTTGAAGGTGATAGGGGGCTGGAGTGGCTGGTTATAATCACCTCCTTTCCAGGCATAAGTGATTTTTAAAATTGCAAGTACGGACCAGCTTCAAGACTTCAGCAAATTACTGAAGCTGTGGAGGGCTGGGTGAGGAGCTGGGCTCTGAATCAGTTGTCAGTAAGCCCTTGGCAGGGCTGACAACCCACCTGCTCTTATAGCAGGTGAGAAATTTTTCATCTGGGTTGCAAGTAGCAGTCTCCATTTTTTTCTTTACTGGCGGAGGAACCCAGCACCTTTTGGTGCAAGCCAGCTAAGATTTATGATGCAGAAATGCAGGAATACTGCATGGATTTGCCATGACTCCCTGCTCCCCGCAAGGTGTGTGGGAGAGGCAGGATAAGGCAGACATTTCCGTGGTATGACTAACTGTAGTACCCGTTGCAGCATCTCGGGGGAGATCGGCAGGCCAGTGTGTGGTCCAGCTTCCTCCCCATCTCCCTGCCCTGCCTGTGCCCTCAGCTGTGCTGGCAGCGCTTCGCTTCCAGCGCTGAGCTGGGGAACAGAGGCAGCGTGCAGGTGCCGGATCACAAGCACTCGAGTCAGTCACCTGCTCTCCTGAGCAAATGCAGGGTATTTGTTTTCTTTCCTCTCAAGCAAGAAGGGTTAGGTTGTCAGAGCTTTTCGTAAGGGCCTTCAGTCACTTTCTCTGTTACTTCTATTAAGAGTATGAATGTGTTCTTAAAATCAAGGAAAGTAATTTTATAAATGATGAAATGAAAGGAAAAAATTACTCTATGTGAAGTACTTGGCTCCATATACAACTCAATGGTTTTTTTCCTCCAAATTTGGGAAAATGTGATTTGTTTTCACATGAGAAGATTGCCTATGTTTTCAGCAGTTTCCAGTGGTCTGTGTTTATAGGGTAAGATTGAAGATTACTTGGCTGAACTTGTGAAGAATATATAAAGCTTCCATTTTAAAATGTCCTGTACATAGTTAACTCCCTGGGAAATGAACAGGGTTCCACATTGGGCTCAAGCACTGCCTCAGGGGCCTCCATTGCAGGATTTTGCTTTTCTTACTGTTACTCTGTGTGAATGTTTGTTCTTACGTAGGAAGACCAAATAACATTTGAATTTGGAAAGTCAGTTTTAATACTGAACATTACTAGGTTTGTTATTTGTATTATTTATTTAAATATGTCAGCTTTCAGACTTTTTTTGAACCTCCACACCTTTCTTCAGATCTGTGATTGGGCCATTAGTGAAAGCTACAGGTATGCTCAGGAGATTCGAGAATGTGTTGTATGTCTCATCTATTATATAATTGGCCTTTTATAGCTTAATTTTTCATTGAAGACGTGTGTTATTTTCTTCACTATGTTGTGTTGGAAGAAATCTGATTTCAGTCAGTTTCAAAAGTACATGATGTTTCTTTCATACCATCAAATCATACGTAACAAAAACCTGTAAGCCAGACTTCAAACTTGGAGACTGACTTCAGTGTGTAATGTCCAGATTTTCCTGGAGATAACTGCTGTCTACACACTGGAGTCTTCATCCTGCAGCTCTTATCACCTCATGCATTTCTAGTCACTAGACTGTGTTTTAGTTAAATGCTCTTGATTTGTGTTTGCATTTTCTTATGCCTTTTGTCCAGGGAGAGGAAACACTAATCTTTTAGAACTGTATCTCATTGCTAAAATATATAGAAAGAGTTGGTGTCTACAGAGAATGAAGGCTACTCTTCTTTTACTAGGAGCTACGTGCCAGATTGGAGCTAGTAATCTAAACTGTAGATCCACATTACGCTTTGCAGATACATTTATTTTAAAGCAAAGCGAGTTCAAATAAGTTATACCAAAGTAACAAACTGCTTTTTTGACTTCAGACTTCCTGGACCCTTTGGTACATAAGGACTACAGGCAATTTCAGTTAAAAAGTGTCTGAAAATGGAATTTAAGAAATAGCAAAAATAACAGCTGTAAGATTTACAGTTAAATGACACCTATAGGCACTTCATTAAGGACGGTGGCTACTGATACTCAGAAAACAGACAGCAGGGCTTGTGTCTGCATGGCTGAACCCTTGCCTCTGTCTCCCAGGCAGTGTGGTGTTGAAAGCAGTCCTGGGTCAGTGTTGTTCCTTGGGCCCAGGTATTGCCTGGGAGGTTGCGTATCGCAATGGCCATGGTCATGCTAAGGTAAGGACTAGCAGTTAAAGAGTCATGAACCCTTGATTGGGCCTTCTCTACACTTTCAGCATACACATGTCTAGTTATGTCTGGTCTTCTAGGTGAATTTCAGCAATGATACAAAATGGGAGAGATCCCTGTTAGGAAAAAAAGTGGATAAACTGAGTTTAGGTCAGGCAGGAGTCTGACAAGCAAGGAGGACTGTAGTATACACATGAAGGGTTTGAGGCAAGAAAACAAGCGAGGTTATTTACAGTGATGCTATACCAAGGCTTGCCAAGCTCCCGTGCAGGCAGTTGTCTAAAAATTTTGGCACCACCTAACAAGAATGATAAGTATTAGAAATGCTGCAGAGAGGAGAAGTGGTGATATAGAGTTCAGAGAGCTGCATTTTGAGCACAAGTTTGAAGAAAAAGGTTTTTTGCTGTATTGTTCAAGAAATGTAGGGATTTGACCTGAAGGAGGCTTTGCTACTGGTAAACTTGCTGCAAGACCTTAACAATGCCTCTAGTTTTAAATTGTGTACAGTTCAGAGCGAGATCACAAGGAGACAACAGCTACTATTCTCAAATGGAAGAGGAACAGAAGCTAACAGGGAATGCGGCACAGGAAGGATGTAGGTATACCGCATGCTTCATGTGGGAGGAAGAGGAATATAAGCTGCAGCAAAAGAGTTGGGTCCCTAGGGGAAGCAGCAGCAGTGTGACAGTTCCATAAATGGTAGATAAAATGAGAGAGACAAAATTTCCAGGGTTACAGTGGTTTTTTTTGTTTTCAAAATGCTACTATAACAACTTTGTATGGTTTCAGAATTGCTAAGTGCATGTTTTTGGAGTGTGGTATAGCAGGGAGCAAGCTAGATTCCTGCCTGCGAAATAACTGTTCTGTTTTAGAGCAAGCTGTTTCAACCTTACCCAGGACGATTTGGGATGTATGTATAGTGGGTTGAACACTTAGCTCCTGGCCAGCAGTGCATGTGGCATCCGTCTGGTGTTAAAACATGTTGCAGATGATCAGGTACTGACATGAATACATTCCTCAGGGAGAGGGATAGTTATGCCTCAATTTGCAGTAACATGTTGAACAGCCTTGGGAATGAATGAGAAAGAAACTAAATATTACACAGTGTCAAGCCTTAAAATGCTAGGGGATATGTTTTAAATAAAAAGATTAGTTGGGTCTGCTAGTTTTGGCTTGCCTTTTTGTGACTCGTAATTTATTGTTACCCAGCTTTAACAAGAAGAAAATATGAGTTTGGCTGCATTGCCCTCCCCACCTGCCTCATTGTTCAGAAGCGTGGTTGTTACTGTTCTGAACAGTTTCTGCTATGTACAAGAAACGAACTTGGAATTAAGAGCTGTCAATTTGGGAAAAGATAAACAGCATTTATGGTTTAAAATATTGACAAGCAGACATGCTTTTAATGTTACTTTCCTGAGTATGCATATATATGTGTATCTGTGTATATATATATATATATATAACTAATGGGTTTAGAAATAGCAAGTTACCTCAGCTGCAGTTTAATTGAATGCACTCAGAAAGCAATGGCTCTTGGTAAATAGGCTATATTAAAATAGAAGCGGACCTGCAATTTTAACATCTTGTATTGTGGTGGTGGTTAGCCTTAGTGGGTATTAGATGGAAGACTTCCAGGCAGTTGGGCTGATTATTTTCAGATCTGGACTTAAAATGGTCAGTGTGTAGGTTGTGCTCGATCCTACTGCTAAGTAGCAGCTGAATGAAAGAAAACAGTTTGGTTTTTTGCAGTAACTGAGAAGATAACAAAATATTGAGATGAAATCAAAGGTTTTATCTTGCTTAGGCCAAGTGGGAGTAAAGCAAAAAGGAAAGCTTTTGGGTTGAAAGGCCATTTTTTAATTTGGGTTTCACTTGCCTGATAAAGTCTGGTTTGACTGGTAAAGACCAGAACACCTAAGGGTATCAGAAGTCTTTGACCAAAAGAGTACAGTGACTGAGCAGTGGTGGTGTATGTGCCCATGATAAATCATACAAGGAGAGGTCATGGACTTCTGACAATGCCTTTTGCACATTTGTGGTACATGGAGAACTGGTTTCCTCCAAGGGAGGATGGCACAAGGAGCCTTTGGGAAATCTTTGGAACTCACTGTGGTGCCTCACCTTTCTTCCCTGGGAAGCTAGTGCATCAGACAGTCACTGCTGGAGTCTGGAGGGAGTTTTCTTAAGGAGCAGAACAGAAAAATCATTTGGTTGGGTTTCTTCATTGTCTTTTTGGTATTCAGATGCTCCAAGGAGAAAGTAAATTATTTATGGTTATTTCTGTAGATTGCACAGTGTGGGTTGAGGTTAACAGCTATGAGCCTTGTTCCTATTTAAATTTTATCATAGGCAAAAAATTGGCGAAGTTACTATACCATTACTGGTTTTGTAATGACAAAAACATATCTCGTATTACAAAGAGAATCTGGTTTTAAAGCTGGTGAAAGGACTGACTGAGATCCTTTCGAGTTTAATTCATGTTTATACTGAGCTTGAGATCTACATTGCAAACTTACTGCCAAGGTGTGATTAGGGTTCAATGGGCATGGATGAAGCTGAACTCGATGTTTGACTAATGCCTTTGATGTTACACTGCCTCAGTTGTGTCTTTATCTAAATCTATTGGTATGGGAAGTTACAGGTAAAGTTCTACTGTGCTAACAAAGGTGGGACAGGAAACTTCAGTAGACTTGTTCAGCTTGGTGCTTGTCTGATCAAGGACGTGCATGATAGAAGGAATTATCTGAATTAGATGGGTATACTGTTAGGGGCTAAATACGTTAGGACTGTTAAGGGCTAAATTAGTAAGTTAGGACACCTGAGGGCACTTTTTTCCTTATTTTTAGTAGAGATGAAACATTAGTTCTTTTTCTGTTTTAAGATAACGTGTTGGGATGTCTGAAGAAGAGACAGGAAATGTATCTGTAAATAGTATGCCCATGTTACAGTATTTCCAGCTCACCATTCCTTGCAATAGTGTTTGGTTGGTTGGTTTTTTTCAGAATTATTCATAGTATCTGAAAATTTATATGAAAAATTATGAAAAAGATACACAAAAGAGAGCTGAAGAGTTCAGATCACATGAGAATTTTTCAGCTCTTGAGGGATTAAAAAGGCATGATTGTTCATATTTAGAGAGGCATTGGGTTAAATCAATAGAGGCACATAAACTAATGACTAGTACAGGCATTCCTGTCATACCACCACAAGAGAAGATAAAACCAAAAAGAGTGTACAAGATGTAATGATCATGTGAAATACATTAGCACAGTACGTCATTGAGGCTGGGAACCTCTGGAGCTTGAGAAAAGAATTTGCCACATACTTAAACAGTACGCAGAGCTGTATTCAGCAGCATGCTTTTTTGTTTATCGTTGTTCTAAGGATAAAACTTTTCTATAATGACAGTTTTCAATTAGAAAACTGTTTGCATTGTCCCTGAATTCTGAAGTGTTGCCTAACTTCAGTGGTGACTTGCTCTTTGGCAGCTCTTTTGACCAAAACTTAACTTTGTACCTCATATGGAGACAAATTCTTTAGTTAAAGTTCCCCAACATTGACTCTGCATATAAAGTGGTGTAAATATTTTTTAGTGCTTTTGAAACTCTGTTAAGGGCCAGGTTAAATGGTAGGCATTAGTATTTAGTGAGGTAAATAATAAATAGATTTTGCTTCATCATTTCACTTGTAGAGTTCCTGGGAAAGTAGCAGGAGATGTATCTTAGATGAGATAGAGCTAAAATTTCTGGATGTTTCCTGTTTTCTAATTATTCTCTTTGCAATCTTTCTGCTATTAGCCAAAATCTCTAGAGTAGATGATAATGTATTTCCTGTGCTTCCTTCTGAAATATGTGTTGAATCCTATCTGTTTGAGAAATCTCTCTATTCTTGTCTTTTTTTTAAATTTACTTTTATGACTCCGTTTTCTGGCATGGTCTTTAATTTGTTTCAGTAGTCCTCCCGTCCCTGAAAAATGTATGAGTCTCTCTGGCAACTGTCCTATTGAATTGTCTCTGCATAGTGAAGCAAAGACTGTTTAATTTTTATAGGGATTTTCTAATTACAGCAGTGGAAACACTATAGTGATGGGTATGCTTCACTCTGTATCTTCAGTTGTGTTTTCTCTGCAATTTCTGCTTAAAACTCACTATATTAGTATTTCTGCTCAATATAAACTGAGAAAGAAATACCTTTTAATATCAAGTATTATTCAGGTGGTGTCCAGAGTTTTGAATGAAACAGTAGTGCAGATTAGACAGCTTAGATGGTTCATGTAAATAACTTCAGGCTTGTCTGTTAGCCTCCTGAACTCATTAACGATATTTTCATGTGGAATATTTTTCTGATGTATATATGTTTTAATAAAGTTAAAAATTGTTGTAATGTGGCCAATTATCATCTGGGAACAGTGAAGAAGGGGATGTGGTTTCTTTGTCCTTGACTGGGAAATTAAAAATATAGTTAAATATCTTTTTCCACTTTGAAATATCAAATTCCCTTAAAATCTAACCTTCTGTTTTAACAAGCAAATATTGTAGCTGCTGGTTTGGCTCTTGAACTGTTTTACTAGGTATCAGGTTCTGGCCTTGTGAAAATCTACATGAGCCTGACTTTATTCATTATGCACAACTCTTTGATTTCAAGGAGTCTTTGCAGAGTACAAAGCTTGCGTATGATCTATGTAACTTGCATTATAAACCCCTTTATTTCTTTATGCTGTCCTGCAGATAGTGTTCACTTCTCTTGGTGGTGCTAGGTACTGTATGTTTTCTTGAATAGATCATAATTTTGTCAGCTCCCTATTTGAAGTGGTATCAATCACATCTTTTTTTCCCCTCACTTCTGATACAAATTGTGTCTTAACACTTACACTGAGATCTCGAATGGCAGGTGCCAATCTTTTTCTATAAATGAAATGATTAATTACTTGTGAGGTAGAAGCCAAACCTCTTGACTTAGGTGTGGCTCTAGCAGAAGCATCGCCTTTGCATGGAATGTTCCAACTCAGCTGCTGTTTGGGATGTTTATGTGTGTGTTTTGATGGCAAGGACCCAGCCCACTGAAGAATCTGCCATAAGATGACTCACAATATTACGACAGAAGGTAGAGCCATCATCTTTTACTTAAAGGACATGTAATTTAATTTGTTCTTAACTTAATAAAACCACTTAATAGTGCTATGCAAATTGATATAAAATATATTTGTAATACATGAAAAATATCTTCTACAAAACTCATCTATTTTCTGTTTAGCCTTAAAAATGAAAATGTTATGATGGGTGATGCTTTTAAATCTAGTGTTTATTTCAATTAAAGCAATTAAATATGTATTTGAAGGATACTCATCACAACGGCAATTTAAGCAGTTAGTATTTCTGAATTCAAAGGAGAAATTAAGTACTAAAGATACTGGAAAATATTTGTGAGCCTTTACAACACAGCCCCACAACACTCACTGTGCACAGTCTGTGTTCGGTGATATTGGATACCCTTGATCCTTAGGAGGAGGATCAGTGATATCAGCACGGAGATCTCAGTGCACACGCTGAAATGCAAATTCCCATGTACCCAGTTAGTGGACAGGTATCTCTGCAAACTTAGAGCAGATAAAAACTACTTCTGTTTTTATTGAAAATCATGAGAAAACACTCCGAAACAAAAGGAACAATATGGCAATCAGTGATTTCCTGAGCTGTGTTTTTTTGGATGTGTTTTCCTGGGGCTAAAAAAAAAAAAAAACTTTTATTGAACTCTGGGAGGTAAGCTCCTTTTCCGATGGCTTTGCAACATATCCCTCTACCATTTGGGAAGAGGGTAGGGTGACCTGCAGAGGATGGAGGACCCAAGTGCCCCAGTGGGCACTTCGCATAGCCAGTAGCAGGTGCTTTTGCATTCAAGTCATAATACCTGTCTTCTGCCTTTTGTAAGTCATCTTCTGTTCTGACTGTTCTCAGCTGACTCTTCTCAGTCAGCTGTTGATCCTTCTGTCTGCTTCAAAAAAAACAAAGGCAAGCACTAGCAAGAGAGGGACAAACACTGTCTTCTGTAGTGTTTTCTGGTAGATCAAGACTTTAGATAAATGTACACCAGTTAATCTAGGTTGTTATGCTGCGTATTAAGTGTATAATTAACTGAAAACAGCAGTAGTCATTGCAAATTTCCCTTGGTCTTAAAGAGCAACTGGAATAACCCTGTGCTGGCAGGGGTGGGAAAGTATGTTTAAAAGGGAGGGAAACATCTCAGGGTGGGCTCTTCTTCAGCTGGGGGGGTAAAGCCACAGCACTGATGTAAAATGTATTATGCAACAGCAGTTGTTTTAACTGATTTTTTTTTTTTTTTTTTTTTACCTGTATCGCAGTGAGGAAAAACCTTACCTCCTCTTCATCTAAATGAAAATTTTGCTCTGAGGAGATTATTGTGTCATTGTCTCTGCAGCTTGCAGCCTGTTTTCTGGGAACAGTCATTGCTTTTACAACAACTTGTCTTTTCTTGTTCTGAGAGTTGGCAATTGAATAGGCAGCGCAAGCAATTCCTGAGCCATTTTTATCAAGTCTAAAACAAATGTAAGGAAGGCAGGTGAAATAAAATAACCGAAGCAATAGTGTACACTTAGAGAAACTTGCTTCTCTTGTCAAAACTGTGCTGTGAAAGCAATCTTTATTTCTCATGCTGTCTCCATTATTGTGGCTGAAACAGGAGACTGGAGTGCTCTGTTTCCTTTTCTAGTATTGCCTTTTATTTTTAATGGATTTTCTGTGCTGCTAAGAGCAACAGATGATATTGGTTTCATTGCATTGTTTTCTTTGCCCTGAAATTCAGAGAAGAATGGCATGGGTTGATTATGCTTCCGCTAAGCATATTGGAAGTGGAAAGTCCCACTGATTTAGGAGGATTATGTTTCTTTTTACACCACTTAGGTTTTTTTATTAATTAAATGTCCTTTCAGGAAATAATAGGTGAAGTATTATTATCTGTCTTGTAGACTTGTCTTCGAAAGAGCACAAGGAATTCAGCGGTTCTAAATAGCTGAAAAGAAACACATTTTTATTTAAGGTGTCCTTGTAATTAATGCTAAGACAACCTTGTATTGAGTTTCCCAAAGTTAATACCGTTTTGTGATGAAGGGAATTTGGAGTATTGCCAAATGAAATGTTATCATTCATTTGAACAATGTGATATTTAACAGTTTTATTTCTCTCTGTTGCAGTTATTTAAAGCTTCTGCTAGGTAGAACTGTGGAAACAAAGAGAAAATTTAAGGACAGAGTTGTTCACTAAAGCTTGGTATCTCAGATTTTTTCCTTTGGGTGTTTTGTTTTATGTTTATTTCATCGTGGGTCTGGTTTTCAGTAGCATAGGATTTCAATAGCAAAGGTTTCAGACCCTTGTGACTGTAGTTGGCTTCAGTGGAATGAGTTTTTGCTCAGTATCTTTGAGAATCACTTCATCTCCTTTTAGTTGCTATGGCTAAGAGGATTCCCAGTGATGGAAGAGGCAGACAGTAACATGCTCTGCCCTAAGAATCATGAGATCTAGAAGCCAAGTACCACATAGCAAGCCTAAAAGACAATATTAATTTTGACGTTTTAGATTAATTGAAAACATTGAAGTAGTGATGTTGGTACAGGATAATACGTATGGGCCTTAAAGATGTCTAGCAAGATAAAGGTGTGAAGGTGTAAGTGCCTGGGGCTGAGAGTTGATACAAGAGAAGTGGCAGCAATATTTATCTGAAAGCAGGGGTTCAATACAGTTTGAACAAGACTTCTTTAAAGCCCAGTAAGAATACTTGTCATCCACATTAAAGTGTTTTTGTGACTGACCTTGTTTCTGTATGGGTTTTGTCATGTGCTGCAGAGTTTGATGCAGAATGACTAAAAATTTGTAAAGGCAGTAGAAATTAACTTCCTCATGTAAATGAGTCCTAAGAGGAAAAAGTGAGTTTGAGCTCCTTAAGCGTAGTGGAAAGGACAAGGTGCGATAGTACAGTGACAATGCACATGAATAAATATGCATAAGAAAATAGTTCTAGGTAAAGGCTGACTAGAAACTTTAACTTGTAGATAGAGAAGAACAGACACTGTAGTTGCCTACAGCTGGTGTTTATCACTTAGCACTGACATCAGGTTGTTAATGAAAACTCTGTTGCAGTATCCATTCATGCTCTTGATTTACTAATACAGCAGTGATTTTTAAACTGCTGAAGAGTTGTAATCAAGTGTTGCTGTTTTTATTTGACAGGCCGGACCTGATAGACATGAATACCGTTGCTGTTCAAAGCAACCTTGCAAATTTAGAACATGCTTTTTTTGTAGCAGAAAAACTTGGTGTTGCCAGACTGCTGGATCCTGAAGGTAAGATAGCTGCAAAGGGCTTTGTTGCAAAACCCCTAACATTAAAATAAAATCCAAACTGCTCGCAGGTTGTAGCGTGTTTGTGGTCATTCTTATGACTGTGTGATAAAACATTGTTCTGTCTTGCTCTTTTAGATGTTGATGTTTCCTCACCTGATGAGAAGTCAGTAATAACATATGTATCATCACTTTATGATGCATTTCCCAAAGTACCAGAAGGTGGTGAAGGCATTGGTGCAAATGTAAGTAGGAGAAAAATACTTCTACAATGTCTGAGCTTCATTAATACAATTCTTGATTTCAGCTCCAGAATGTTATCTGGATCTTCTGTAGGACTGCTGTAGCACTTTTCTTTGTCATGATTTTCTAGGTTGAGATTTTAGAGACGTAGCAGCTATTTTTCTGTTCTGGACATGAAAATGTTCATGTAAAGAGCTTAACTAAAACAATATACCTGAAGTTGGAGAAAGATGGAGTCAAAATTTTTACTTTCCAGTCACGGACCTATAAATTCTACCTCTCTCTGATTCTTATACATTTGAAGTTTACTAGAAATTTTTGTGTTTTCAGTGGAATTGTTTGGGATCAAAACTGAAGAGTGAAATCATATTTGGAAGCTTTAACTGAGCTGTAACAAGCAAGTAAATATTGTTTCAGTATTGGAGGGTTTAGAAATCTCTCTTCTTTGTGTGTGAAGACCTCAGACTCAAAGATAAAGCAAAAATGAGCTGTCAGATGATTTTGTTTTGACCTGTAATCTCGGTTGTGCTTCGGTAGGATGTTGAAGTCAAATGGGTTGAATATCAGAATATGGTGAACTACCTCATGCAGTGGATCAGACACCATGTCACAATAATGTCTGACAGAACATTTCCCAACAATCCTGTGGAATTGAAGGTGAGGTGGGGTGTTTTAAACTCCTTGTTGGAATGACTCTTTCTCTTACTGACTCAAAGCTTGCTTGAACAAATGAAGTACTTGTTGATGTATACGATCAAATCAACTCTAGAACAGTATGACTTCTTAACTTTTTCAAAGTACAATAAATACATCACTAACATATGAACGATTAAAGGCAAATCATTAGCTTGTCACTGGTAATTTTTTTGTAGAACTCAAGAACAGTATAAGAACATAAGCTTATGAAGAATATTAGGAGAGTGTTTAGAGAGTAAGTTTATATTGACTGTAAGTAGCAATTGATGATGGCTTTTATGTTTCCATAGGCACTTTATAATCAATATTTACAGTTTAAAGAAACAGAAATTCCACCAAAGGAGACAGATAAATCAAAAATTAAATGCCTATATAAACTGCTAGAGGTAAGTTTTAGCATGCATTAAAATGTATAGAAGTTCCCTTTCTGTGGCTTAAAATAACGAGATGTATGAAATGTTAAGGTCTGGATAGAATTTGGACGCATCAAACTTCCTCAAGGCTATCATCCAAATGATGTAGAAAAAGAATGGGGAAAACTTATTATTGCCATGCTGGAAAGAGAGAAGACTCTTCGACCTGAAGTGGAGAGGTATGCTAGTAAATGTTTGACAGGCTTGGTTAATACATTTTCTATTGTTTTAACCCATATTGAAAATTGTAAATGTCTTCATCCATTATAATGTCCACATTATTTTTCTAGATCAAGTACTTCTGCCTTTGTTCAAGGCCTGAAGTTCTTTATTTACTTCATAGAAGCAGGTGCAGATGGAAATAATTTCGGTGGTCTCATGAATAGTATCTGTGCCTTTAGATCATCAAATCACCTAAATACAAATATAACCACTTTCTTTGTACAGTTAGTCAGACCTAGGTTCATACCACTTCTCTGTCTCATTGGGACTTGATCTCATATAAGCAACATCCTCATCCTTTACGTTAAATGCCTATTTCAGTTGGGGAACAGCATTCTGGGCTAATGTCCTGTTCTGAGGTTGCTTAAAAGTTGGTTGTATTCAAGAGCACGCAAAGCATTTAGATGTGCAAAGTACGTGGTAGTCTTCCATGGTAGTAGGATGCATAACACTGTTTTGTACATCACTAATAATATACTGCGCATGTTTAAAATCTTGATGCAGTCTTAAGAGTATTTCTGCTTTCAAAGCAGAAGAGTATTTCAAGAGTATTTTTGCTTTTCTTTTGAGTTCTGTGGCACACAGGTGCTGTTCATTGATTATTTACAAAAGCCCCTTTTAATTAAAATAAATAGTTCTTTGGGCTTCTACCTGCAGGTAGGTGTAGACAGCTGGGTCTGGATTCATTCTGCTTTAAACATCCAAAGGAGACACCTGAGATCTGAATCACTTCCTAGAGAATGCTGGCACTGACTTTCTGGTTACAATAGGGTGATCACTTTCTCTGGTGTGAACAATCCAGACCATCATATAGGAGGTCTTCAGAAAGATTTTAGCCAGAGAAGATACCAAAGATAGTCAGAGTTAGATAACTATGTCTCATGCTTCCAAAAGCATGACTGAAGTGGTAGATTCAATGGGAGGTGTTGATTCACAGCATCCTGCTGTGAAAAAGTTGCTGTAGAAGAATACAATGTTGTCCCCACCATGCAGAGCAGAACACTGGAAAGCAGCAGAAGAAATACAGCCTGCTAGATCTTGCAGGTTAATCTGTCCTGACCTGCGAAAAGCAAAGTTAGTGCCTGCCTTCGCCAAAAGGAATTCTATTCATACTTGCAGAAAGCTGGATTATCTTTTTTAAGAATTTGTATAAATGACATAGTTTACCTCCTTTTTTTTTTTTTTTTTAATTGAAATTGACTGAGCACAGGTAAACAAATGTAAACTCCTTCCCGTATTTCAGGATTGGTAAACAAATTTTAAGTGACAGATCATATGGTGATGGTCACTGCATGTAGTTGTCACTGTAAAATGAGAGAGAAAATTTGATAAAGTGATTCTGGCTTAGTGATCAGGTTGTTGGTTGATCTGGACGCGAGAACGTGATCCATGTTGGTTGCATTGGTTACTAGTGCATCTCACTAATATGAGGTGTTGATAACAGCTTGAGGAGTGGGATTTGGTTGTGACAAAAACGTGACCTCAGCTGAAATTTGTTGAGTACTAAAACTTTGCCTGCAAGTCTAATGAATACATCTGAAAGTATCTACATAGATGACATATGGCTGGATTGGTGTCTGGGATCAAAGTGAGTATTATGCCAGTGGGTAGAGTCCCAAACTGAGCTCCCAGTTTGCAAAAGTAGCAGCCTTTGGCATTACTGCAGGGGTGTGTCTGTGACTTTGCTGTGCTCTTCTGTGTAAACACAGTCGTCTTTTTCAGGAGGTCCTAAAAGCAGGGGCTAAAATACTGGAAAAAATCAACCCTAACCCAAATTTCAAAGTTAAAATGTAAACTTAAGGAGAGTGATCAGATTTTTATTACTTGTTTTGTGGTCAAAACAGCAAGAAGTAATTAGCTTTCAATGTGGAGGAAGCTGAGGGGAATTTTGCAGGTCAGGTTAGTGGGACAGGGCAGTTAGTAAACGTGTGCTTGGACAGTAGAGTACTGATGGTGGGTTGGATGGTGTACAGGTGTCTCAAATTATATTGTTTTGAGCTGATTAACCATAATATTCCCCCAGTTTTATTGTCCATTTCCGTTTGAAGAAAAAGGAGTCAGCCGAATCTGGACGTGTTTTATTCTGTATCATGGAGCTTGGTGTTCCCTTCACTCCTTTTTGAAGCTTTTAATTGAAGAGTCTGAGTAACACTGCAGAGACTTCTTTAAGTTTTTATTTGGCTTATAGACATCTGGTGACACTTAAATAAAATATTTGGCCTGCCTGTTTCCTAGAGACGCCCTAATGTTGCTGCCTAGTCTGTACTTGCAAAGCTTTAATGCAAGGTAGAGAAGCCAAAAGCAAGGTAGCGTACATAGCCCCAGGTAAAATCCTTTGAAGAGCTGGCAGGGTATTAATTGCTGGGTTTTGAATATGTGTACTGAAGCCTATTTAAAGGAGGAGTACTAGGTGTTTCCAAAGCCAGTAGTGAAATTTCATCCCTAGAAGCTGTACATTTTGTAGGAGTTTTATCTTTTCATTTTTCAGCAAATGTGAACAGCCAGAAGGACTGTGCTCTGGATGTAAAAATGAATAGCAGTAGTTATAGCTATCATAGCAGTGATTCGCTCTTTAGCAACAGCACTAGTGCTCGAACCAGTGTTGACTCTAATGAGAATTTTCTTTCTGTAAATTGTGGTCCCACACTGATTAAATCTTGTATAAGCTTTGGTAATGGCACCTTAGAAAGAAACAGGTAACTGGACATACGTATTTGTGCTTTGTGTTAGGTGCTTTTTGTTTGTTTTTAAAGTCATGCAACACGTATAGTAAATATAAGTAACTTGAATATTTACTCTTTTTTCTGAAATCCTCTGGCATCACCTAGGTTGGAAATGCTGCAGCAGATTGCAAACAGAATTCAGCGGGACAGCCGGAGCTGTGAGGACAAACTAATACTTGCTCGGAATGCTCTGCAGTCTGTAAGTCAGTCGGTGATTTTACTTGTCTGTGTTCATGAACTTAGTGCAGTGGAATGGCTACTTAAAAAAAAACTCTTTGGGATTTTTGAGTGCATACTGAATAGCTGCTACTTCTACTTTCATTGTACTGTTATTTTTAATTTAGCATTTTTTCAGGAAAATATCAAAAATTGCCTAGAGTGAGTTCTGTTAGATTTTGTTGTTGTTGTCTGTGGTTAGAGAAAATGCTTCTCAATTGTTTCAAGATTTGAAGGAGTTTTTACAAAAGAATTAGGATTTCTTACAGCTCATTTCTCTTTGGTTTAGCTGCAGGGCTTAATGGCTTTCTCTTATTTATTAAGGACACCAAGCGATTAGAGTCAGGGCTCCAGGTCCAGCATGAAGCAGAGATAGCTGGATATCTTCTTGAATCTGAGAACCTTCTCCGCCAGCAAGTGATTGATGCCCAAATTCTTATTGATGGAAGATACTACCAGGCAGACCAGCTTGTGCAAAGGTACTTTATGATGTATTTATATGAATGAATAAATGTGCTAAATATGGATGCCCACTATGGACAACGTTTACGTCTATGGATAAACTTCTCAATTTGTCTTTCAAAATGGAGGCAAGATTTCTGGTGACAGCTGTAGATGTTTTAACAGATAATAAGCGGGGTACCACTAGCCTGTACGTGGCAGTGTGTACAGTCTTGTCAGAAAGATGCATTTATACAGCGGATTTTGTGAAGTTTTGTGAAGAAGCGGGTCCAAAGTTTTTCAGGATTTGTCCTGGACTGGGTGAGATCGAGCACATAACAGCTCCTTGGCAATAGATTGCAAGTGTTTGATCTACTACAACATGTAGTATCTTGTAAGATTTCTGCTTTGCTGATTGTTTCCCGGAATTGTGTATGGTGCATGCTAGTACCCATACCATGCTGATTTTCTGGTCATTGCCTGATTTCTTCATGGAATCCCAGTATATAGAGGTATAAGCTGACATACCCTATACTTCCTGATACAAATGCTTATTTATTAATATTTAAGTACAACTAAAGCGTAAGAGATCATGTGAATTCATATTGCCATTCAGTTCAGCATGGTAAGCCTTAATCATAAGCATTCCTTGAAATTAAATTTTTTATTATTATTTATTTATTTTATTTTAATAGAGTTGCAAAACTTCGTGACGAATTGATGGCCATACGGACTGAATATTCTTCCGTGTACAACAAGGGGCATGCACTGACAACAGAGCAGACAAAACTTATGATATCAGGAATAACCGAAAGCTTAAACTCAGGATTTACGACAAACCTAACCCCTGAATTAAATGCTGCAATGACCCAAGTTTTAACACCTACTTTGACTTCTTCCAGCTTGACATCTGGCCTTTCATCAGGTCTTACTTCCAGACTGACACCAACAGTGACTCCGACTTACGCACCAGGCATCCCACCACGGTTAATTCAAACCTATGGGACAGGAGTAGACAGTGGGACACTGCAGACACTCAAATTGATGCAAATCAGAAAACCTCTTATGAAATCAGCTTTTGTGGATCAGAATTTAACAGAAGAAGAGGTGAACATGAAATTTGTCCAGGACCTATTGAACTGGGTAGAAGAAATGCAGGTAGCAATCTTTATGGAAACAGTCTATTCCTATTAGTTATGTTTACTCCTTGCAGATCATGGCTAATTTTTCCTTCTTGTTTGTAAGATGCAACTTGATCGAGCAGAATGGGGTTCAGATTTACCAAGTGTTGAAAGCCATTTAGAAAATCACAAAAATGTCCACAAAGCTATTGAGGAATTCGAATCCAGCCTTAAAGAAGCGAAAATCAGTGAGGTACAGCATGATATTCTTTATTTCTTTGGTTACTTTCTTACTGGGTGACCCATAAACTAATATTAAATTTTAGAACTGTGTTTGGGTTTCATAGTCTTACTTTTACTTCTGATCTCTAGATGCCATATCATGTAATCAGGAGATCTAATGGTTTAACATCTAAACTTTTTATTGTCTTTTGACCTCATATACCAAATACAGATCCAAATGACTGCTCCTCTTAAACTCAGTTATGCAGAAAAGTTGCACAGATTGGAGAGTCAGTATTCGAAACTCTTGGTAAGTTTGTCATTCCTCTTTGTTCAGCTTTTCGGTGTACATCATCTTTGATAAGGGGTGAGCTTTAAATTCTGATTTTTGTTAATTTTTTTTTTTAATAAAGAACGCATCAAGAAATCAGGAAAGGCATCTAGATACTCTTCACAATTTTGTATCTCGTGCTACTAGAGAGCTGATATGGCTGAATGAAAAAGAAGAGGAAGAGGTTGCATATGACTGGAGTGAAAGAAACCCCAGTATAGCAAGAAAAAAGGAATACCATGCAGTATGTATTGCTAGTATAATCCAGAGGGAATAATTAAATAATCTTTAAGAAATTAAGAGATTTTAAAAACTTTTCTGTCATTTTTTTTGTCTGGAAAAAAGGAATTAATGAGAGAACTTGATCAAAAAGAAGAAGTTATTAAATCAGTACAAGAAATAGCTGAACAATTGCTTCTTGAAAATCACCCAGCCAGGCTAACCATTGAGGTAAGTTAGTAAAAATAGAACACAAACAAGGAAATAGTTCTGTGATTTAATAGACCTTAGATTTTTGGGGAGAAGGGAAGTGCTAATTCAAGGGAAACTAAACAACAAGACTTTCAATAATGGTGCCTTTTTTTTAGCTCTTCAACATTTCTGTTGTATCCATCTTCCAGTTTCCAAAAAGTTAAAACACTTCTGTAAAGTTATGGTCACATCTTGTATTGCTTACATTAAATCCCCCTAAAGTCTAAAATTAAAATTTCCAGAGTTGGTCTGTACAGACATTTTTGGTCATGGATGCAACTTCTAGAGTTATGATAAAATTTGTATTGTCACACTGAGGGCACAGAACAGTCCTTATGTGGTTTCTCTCATGTTGGACTGAAGTTTCTGTAGAGCATTTCTAGTCATTTGCTGTATGTACGGGCTCCTATTATGGTTTCGGGTTGGTTTCATAACTTATTCATCAGTGAATTATGAAACTTATTTGGATGGTAAGAATCTGACCAGGTGATACAACTGACTTCAAGCTTGACTCAAGCTCTGTAGTATCGGTGAACGGTTTACAGAAAATTTGTTGTAGGTGTTGTGTCTTCATAACAAGTTTCCAAAGGAGAATGCAAAAAGCTTTTTCCCTGTAGATCTTCAAGAAAAGAGTAAATACAGACAGTGGGTGGTAAAAATGGAAACAATAAAAAGCTGGTTTATTGTATAAGAATGAAAAAACAGTCAGGAAGAATGTTTATGGTTCTTCAGCTCTGAGTTTATATCTGTGTGAATTGGAAACATGAAGAAAACTCCCTTCCTTCTTGTAACATTTGCTTTAAATAATAAACTACTTTTTACGTAATGTGGGGAATTCTATTCTTTAAAAGAATATGCTGTTCTAATGGGTACTTACCAGTGTAATATACTTAATATAGGAATATATTAAAGATACATATTATGAAACCAGGCCATTGCACTGAAGATGATTATGCAGGTTATGATGTCTGTAATAATGCTGTATTGGGACATTTAAAAGAAAAAAAAATTATGCCTTTTCTATAGAAGAGCCTATACATTAATACATCAGTTTGAAATTAGTTCAAGCTAATGGAAAAATTCTTTTGAATTCCCTGAGAATCATAAGGAATTGAAAAATTAAGACTTTTGGCTGATTTCACAAAGTCAAGAGTACCCTCTGCTGGTGAACATGCTCTGCAGCATCTCCAGCAGCAGCACACTTCAAGGCAGTGTGAGAGGCATCATTCCAGTAGGGATATGTTCTTTAAATTCCCATGCCAAGTTAAACAAAATTATACATTGCAGCAAGTCCCGATTAATACACGAAATAATCTTTTTGTGTATTCAGTGTTACTTTAATACCTGATTTGTATCCAGGCAAGAATTCAGCTATTTTGACTGAGTAAATAGAGCCAGATGACCTTAGGCTGTGAGAACCTCAGGAGAAGTAGTCCAGTCCCTGCTTAAAGCTGTGCCAGGGCTTTGTTCAGCTGCATTCTGAATGTGCCTGAGGATTTTCATTTCCTTTAGTAAAATATATCTCTCTTCCTTAAAGGCCTATAGAGCTGCAATGCAGACACAGTGGAGCTGGATTCTTCAGCTCTGTCACTGTGTTGAACAACATTTGAGAGAAAATGCTGCATATTTTGAGGTAAGAAAGTAAAGCAATAAAAATGTGAAATGTTTTAAGTTTTCTCCATAGTCAGAAAGGTTCACTGAAAGATTTAGTTGCTTTCTTACAGTAGTTGTAGAATAGAAATTTGTCAAGTGCAGTCATTAGCTGATGAACCGGCCATGCCTTCCACAGTGTTACCACACTTGTGTTGTCTTCACTACAGTTATATCAGTTCACAGCAGATGAAAAATCTGGCCTGACATTTTTTTCAGAGTGCTACAGCTGCAAGTAGGGACCCTGAGAATGAAGCCGTGTTCTCTCCCTGTTATGCACAACTGCTATCAATACAGCTTCTGCAGATGATGTAGAAGACAGGGCGGTTAGTGATGGCTGAGGGAGAACATATTCTGAGTGGTTGTTCCAGGACTACCCAAATAGAAATGGAACATACTGCATTAATAATAAATTGAGCAGAGGACACCCTGACAGCAGACATGTCCAATGAAGGACCTTTTCTGATTATCACTCATTTACATATTCAGCAAATGGTACAGTACTCGGTTACATGCATGAGGATCAATTATTCCTCAGTTATATGCACAAGGATTGAAGATTGAAGACTGTTTTGTTGTTGTTCTTTTTTTTTTTAAATCTACTCTTCTTACATATTTAAATTATAAAGATTAATCCTTAGTGTCTTTCAGGTTGGGTGATCGAAGAGTAAAGGGAGTATCGTTAGGATGTGATGTCTGAGAAATGTGAGAGGCCAAAATTAGGAAAGGGACCCTGGAGAAGACGAAGTTGAGTGATTTGTCTCCTAGTTGTAGGGTCAAGAAATGGGAATCCTGGTTTTAAGAAATGAGGTTTCAGGGGTGAGGATTTTCACAGGACATTTCCCTTCCCAATCATGCTTAACCAAGACCCTAGTCTGGAGGTGCAGATGCCCACACAGAATTGGCAAGCCTGGCAGCTCACTTCCCCTCTGTGCACAAAATGTTTGCTCCAGTGTGCTAGCTGAATTTTGCAGCTGGTTTGCTACAGTTTGTAGGCTTTGTTCTTTACATACGAAAGTAGTTGTGATTCCAGGGGAAACAAGAATTACTTCAGAAAAATTTTCTATTGCAGGAACAGTAATTAACTATGGTTCAATAACTGCGAAATTAATTTTGCGTGTAGATAGTACTGAGAATAACTGGTGTTACAACGTGTGCCTTCTTGAGTATGTTTAGACATGAGTTCATGAATAGCAATGGGTGGTGCAGTGGTCACTTCAAGCTCCTAGAAAAGATTATTTTCATGAAGACAGCACTTTAAAGAAAACTTCATAGTGTAGCTGTCTGTATACTTTTTAGGTGGTTTAAAAATAACCCGGATATTTATCTCATCCCAGTTTTTCAGTGATGCCAAAGAAGCCATGGAATACTTAAAGAATTTGAAAGATACCATATACCGGAAATACAGCTGTGATAGATCAAGCAGCCTTCATAGGCTGGAAGACCTTGTCCAGGAGTCTATGGTAAGAGTTCAAGGATCTTATTAACATGAATTACAATTAAACAATGAGTAGATTATAGTTAGACATAAAGTACGTGTGTTAAAATTATTCCTTTGAAGTGAGGGGAGAAAAAAAGTTTTATTTTTTAGAACATATAATTAAATAATTGCATCTATCGATGTGTAATGACTATTTTTTGTAACTTTAAAATACAGTTTTATTTATTTCTTTGTCTTTACATGTTGTGGGAAAACAGTGGATTCAAAAGATACTTTCTTCTTAGAAAAAGTGTTATTTTAAGAAACACAGTAAAAGAAGTCAGGAAAAGAAAAGCTTAACAGGATCAAAGAAGCAGCACTGTATTCTGGCCATCTCTTTTGATGTATTCTTTTCTTAACTGTTTTAGGAAGAAAAAGAACAACTCTTGCAGTATAAGAGCACAGTAGCAGGCCTTGTGGGGAGAGCAAAGGCAATAATTCAGCTGAAGCCAAGGAACCCTGACTGTATACTCAAAACATCCATCCCAATTAAAGCCATCTGTGACTATAGACAAATTGAGGTTCGAAACTTGAATTTTCTCAAATCAGTTACAGACGTGAGAATTTAGCTAAAGTTTCATTAATTACCGTGTTCCTGAACAATGCTGGACTCTTGAATTTCTTCCACCCTAGTAAACCAAGAGCAAATCCTTGCGTCAAACATTGTTTTTTTTGTTCTGTTGCTTATTTGTTGACATCATTTGCAGAAGTGTTTTGTAATTAAATTATTCTGCTTTTCTGTTAATATTAGATAACTATTTACAAGGATGATGAGTGTGTATTAGCAAACAACTCCCATCGTGCTAAATGGAAAGTCATTAGCCCGAGTGGTAATGAGGCCATGGTTCCATCTGTATGCTTTACAGTTCCTCCACCAAACAAAGAAGCAATAGATACAGCGAACAGGTAAGGACAAAACAAAACCACTCATTTTCTTTTAAAATTCACTTATTTGAAGGTTGGGTTAAAATAACATGTAACTTTTTTCCCCCTTTCATGTGTTAGTCTGATCTAAAGTTGGAGTCTTTTTATGTTTCAGGATTGAACAGCAATTTCAGAATGTTCTGGCCCTTTGGCATGAGTCACATATAAACATGAAGAGTGTGGTGTCCTGGCATTACCTGACAAATGAAATTGAAGCTGTTCGAGCTGGCAATGTTGCCTCGGTATGTGCTACATCTAGGAAGGGCCTTTTAGTTGTTTGCTGGGAAATCATAGGCCACGCTTCCCAGAAATGTTGTATAATCAACAGTTTGCAGCAATAGTAATCTTCCTTGTGGGAATAGCCGGGCAATGAAAACCACCATTATTTCCTCACGCTGCAAGTTCTTACTAACAATGGAGCAAATTTGAAGTAACATTTAGTCTTTCAGGCTGAAGGCAGCTGAATACTCATTCCTCCCTAATGCATTTTTTCATTCTTACAGATGTCTGTAACTTGAAATTTTAAATAGCTAGTTAGGCTCAATATATCAGAAATTAAACCATGATACAGATCAAAATACTATCCTGATTTACACAATGTTAGATACATAACACTATTTAATATAATCGTTTATGATACAACATTAGTGTGTATCTGTCTGCAAACAGTTGTAATAATGTTTGCAATACCCAAAATGACATGTTGATTCCTAATTTTCCACTGTTGCTGTTGGAAAGAAGGGATCTGAGAGAATTTTTGAAGTGTCCCTACTTGTGTGACTTTCTGGCTGCTCATCTGTTGTCAGGTGGCGTTAGAGGGAGAACTGGTGTCTAATGTAGAGTTGGCTTAATATAGCCCATTACTGGCATTAAAGATGGAAAAGGATTTTATAGTGTATGTAAACTAGAAGCTGTCAAGTGAACTCCAGCAAGCTTTCAGAATCTCTCAATTCTTTGACTTTACTGTCTTACTAAATGGTCACTATTGCTTTTTGATAAAAGGTGTTACAGGGAACTGTGTGAGTGATGCATCATTGCTGACTGTGCCTTGGGTTTATAATCTGTTGCAGATAAAGACAATGCTGCCAGGTGAACATCAGCAAGTTCTAAGCAATTTGCAATCCCGCTTTGATGATTTTGTGGAAGATAGCAAGGAGTCCAAAATCTTTACAAGCTCTGATACAGCACAGCTGGAAAGGGAAGTTAATGTTTGCAAGCAATACTATCAAGAGCTTCTGAAATCTGCAGAAAGAGGTAAAACTTTTCTGAGAACATTAGAAAGATGCCTTTATGAGAGAGATGGTAGTTCTCAAGAAAACTTCTCTCTCTGATTACAAGCTTTAATGAATTTACCCACTTTATCATATTGATATTGTTAGCGCCCCAGTTCTTCTGAACAGTTATTGTTTTAACGATGTGCACAATTACATTGTACAGAAGCTCTTAAGTTTTTTAAACTTTGTATATATTAAGCTATGTAAGAATATTGATGTGTTACTTAATATACAGAGCACTACAAAAAATTTCACACCCAAGAATTTATTCTGTGCATTCTAGCTCACTGTTTAGTCATGCCTTCCTTGTTTTTGAATGTTGAAAATGCAACTTCTTTACCTTGGGTTCATAACAGAATTAGAACTTTTTGTTGCCTATTGTTAGGGCAATAAACGTGTCCTGGATATTTTCCTAGCTCCACACAATGCCTGTAGTTACTGCTTTCTTAACTCTGGTTTTAACTACAGTAAGAATAGAAAGCTTAAAATATCTGTTCTGATTTATTGTCACGTAGCTAATGGCTTGAAGAACTACAGTAGTGCAAAGCTGATTACTGCACTACCAGAGTTCACTGTGCATAACGAAAGATCTCTTGTCCTGTGCATCTGAAAGAGAGGATTTAAAATAAAACAAAGCAAAAATACTGTAGTATTGTGCCTGGTATCACGTGACTGAAAGAAACAGTCACTGAGTTTAGCAGCATTTGCATAGGGGTGATGACTGTGCTCAGGATGAGTGAAATACGCTGATTTTTCGTATGTGAGGAGATGATTTAATAACAGCGAAAAAATGACTTTACAGCCACAATTCAAATGGAAACTGGTGGGATTTCAGCTAGTCGTGAAAAGTCCTGTAGAATGGTGACTTTACAAAGTGTTTCATGAGAAGAAATGGTGAAAATGACATGATGGCTTTGTTTGCTAACAAGTGCCTTGTTTCTTTCAACAGAGGAGCAGGAAGAGTCTATTTACAATCTGTACATCTCTGAAGTCAGAAATATCAGGCTACGGCTGGAGAGTTGTGAGGAGCGGTTAATACGTCAGATCCGAACCCCCATGGAAAGGGATGATCTACATGAAAGCGTGTTTAGGATTTCAGAGCAAGAGGTGAGCCTTAGAGAAAGGCTGTTTTACCTGGGAAAAGAGATTTATTTTATAACAAACATACCCAGAATTCTTGAGCATAGCCAGGAAGGTTTGCAGTGCATCTTGAAAAGATAGGGGTCAGAGATTATGCTTGTGTTTGTTTACGCATATCTTCCTTTTAAAAAATCTTTAATGGTGTTCACATGAAACAAGCAAAGGAGAGCAGAACTGTATTGTTAATGATAAGTAGAGTATACATAAGGTTGATGTAGGATAAAAGCACTGTCAATCACCTTTCATTTTACAGAAACTGAAGAAAGAGCTGGATCGACTGAGGGATGATTTGGGAGTCATCACAGCTAAATGTGAAGAGTTTTTCAGTCAAGCTGCTGGTTCACCTTCAGTCCCTACTCTGCGCTCTGAGCTCAGTGTTGTTATTCAAAATATGAACCAAGTTTATTCCATGTCTTCCATTTACATCGATAAGTATGTAATAGGCCACCTCCCATCACACGTTTTAGTTTACAATCTTCTCTTCAAAATAAATAAAGATATTAGTATGAGTAATACTGATTATAGATTTTTTTTTTACATGTATAAAGGGGTACCCCATGACAAGAAGAGGCTGATAAACACAAATGTGTTGAATATTGTTATTGATGGTTCAGTTAACAGATTACTGTTTTTCAGATTAAAAACTGTAAATTTGGTGCTGAGGAACACCCAAGGAGCAGAATCGTTAGTAAAACTCTATGAAACTAAGTTGTGTGAAGAAGAGGCAGTAACGGCTGACAAAAACAATATTGAAAATCTGATGGGTACATTAAAGGTAAGAGTTAGCTGGTGCCTTTTCATGGGCAAATCAAAAAATAATAGGAAAATGATCTGTCTTATAACACCAGTTTTGGTTATGCTATACTGTATAGTGTATCAGAAGTTAGCTTGTGTATTTGGAGGAAAGTCTGTATTAGGATTGACATCTCAAAAAAATTACGAATTTGGAATATTACGAATTGGATACTTTGCATGTGCATTCCTGCTGTTAGGACATGCCTTGAAGTATCTGGACTTCCAAGAATGGCAGATGTTAATGCTGTAGTAAGACATTCTTTTTTGTCTCTACAAAAGGTAACATATGCTTAAGGTAACATAAATATATTGTTATATATAAATCTGGCGACAATAGCATTCCTGCTACTGCTATGCTTATCAGGATTTTCTAGGAGGTTTGGCAGATATCTTTGAGAAAGGGTAAGATTGAAGTTCAGCAGTATTTCTTTGCTGTATATACCTCATTTCAATATTGCAGATGATGAGTAATGCTTTTTGTATTAGAATGATTGGCATCTCTGGAACGATTTTTTTGAAAGCTGTGGTTTATAAGATAAGCATGTTAATTTGCTGTCTGTGATCTATGTGTTGTGGGAGACGCTGTTATTTGGAGTTATTTTGCAGTTCATAGCTAACTAGTTGCTTCAGACCCATTCTAGTGCTCTTACAGTGTTTGAGCAAGCAGCAGTAAAATATAAATATAAACATTTTTCATTTATTTATACATTTTACTCATGTTAAAATACTGATTTATAAAATGGTGTCGTAATTCAAGAGTTATTTACAGTTTGTCATTTATCACGTATTAGCAATGGAGATCTGAAGTAGATGAGAACAGACAAGTGTTCCATGCCTTGGAGGATGAACTTCAGAAGGCAAAGATGATCAGTGATCAGATGTTTAAAATGCACAAGGAACGTGATCTTGACTTTGACTGGCATAAAGAGAAAGTCGATCAGTTAGCCGAGAGGTGGCAAAACATTCATTCTCAAATTGAAAATAGGTTTGTATAACTTTTATTTATAACCTGTTCATGGCATATGCTGGTTTTGTTTTTTCTGAGGAAAAATAATCAGAAATGAATGTTAAAATAGGTCAGAATAGTTTTCTGAACTGTTGCGAAATGTGCTAAGATCAAGGATTCTTACCTTTCCTGTGCTATCGATGTCGTGTTACTTTTCCACAGAAAATATCTGTGACTGCTAAGCACCAAAAGATTAACAAGATACAGAAACGTGATTTACTTACAGTCTACTGAGACACAGTAGAGACAAATTGTCTTTTTTCTTTCCAAAGGAAAGCCTGCAGAAATGGCTTGCAGTCCTGTGAAAATACCATCTGTTTCTCCACATAATTAGTTCCGACAGGCTAAACTAATGAGCAGATTCATCAGTTATGATTGGACTCATGTTAACTTGCTTTTAATGACTCAAGTTCTAAGTCTGGAAGTCCTTACCCTCCATTGACTTCTGTGGTAATTTTACCACAATAACTCTTGGTGAAGCATCAGTATTTTCTTTTGGTGTACAGCTGTTTTTGTGCAGCCTCAATATCCAGTTGAGGTGTTGCTCTAAATTCAGCCCTTCAGTATTAGTGTCATAATATTGGAGAATATTACTTAAATGCACATGCCTACACAGATACAGCAGAACACACCTACCTGTAATTCTGAAGGAGATGTCCATGCATGACAATCTTGGAAATATTTTCTCCTTCAGTCTCTGTAGTTCTGTTTCAGAGAACAGAACTGTAGAGACCGAAGGAAAAAGTATGGGCAAATTAGGGAAGTCTGTACTATACAGCCTTAATTTATTTCCTTTAAAATTTACTTTAGTTTGTCAGTATGGATAACCTGAACAAGAACATCAAAGATAGTGAGATAGTGTTGTTGATACAGAAGTTCATACAACAACTTTATACATTTTTGTCCTTTTCCAAGGGGTGAATATCCATTTGGGTGCAATGGTGAAGTTACTCACTTGTAATTAACTAGTTTAGTTGTCTCTATTTGACATTGCTGGAAATTAAAAGGCAGATGGGCAAAAGCTGACCCATTTAAAGGCGACTGCAGAATGGCTAGCTAGATTTTTCATCATTTGATAGCGTGATATCATTTAAATGAGAAACCAGTAGTTTATGAGGTACTGAATTGTCCTTATTTCCTTAGAGGGCAAACATGAACCACAAGTTTTCCTCACAGGACTGTATCCTGAATAGAATGTGCTAAAAAGTGACTGTTAATACATAGCGGCTTCTGGGGTAAATAAGCACAGATTGTGGTAATTGCAGCATGGAGCTGTAAACAAGCTTTCTACAAGTCTTCGCTCTGAGCTTCCTAACAGCTTGACACTGTTGATCATTATATGGAAAGTATGTACAAATATTGGCTGCACTTGCCATGATCCTTTCTCTTTTTCATGGTTATTAGCTTTAAAACATGGTTAAGTACGAAACCTGAGCAATACAGTTTCCTTTGCGTGCTCTTTTTCAGTCTCCTTTTGGCATCTAGGAAACAACACTAGAGCGATTCAAAATATTCATTTCAAGTCAATCTATATAAAGATGTTTAATAAGTATGTTTATCTTGCAGTGCTTATATGATCCTTGAAGTAACAGGATGAGGATCGGGAAAGAAAAGCTGTCAGTATTCTCATCAGTATAGAAACCACTTTCAAGAGATACACAGCACTCTCTTTAAAAGAGGACTTACAGTATCAATTGCTTTTGTACATCAGAATATTGAAAGGCTTTAGTCTTAGTCTAATGCTTGTTTTCTGGGAGGCACAGGAAGTATAGTGAACTGCTACTTAACACCAGACCAGCACATTCCTCCTTGATTCACATGGGTCATTTGACATACTCTCACATCTTATATCAGAATTAACTGCTGTTGCAGAGCTCTCCCTCTTGCTTGAGGTTTCCTGCACTTAGAGAATTTCAAGCAGTTTAGCTCACTAATAAGGGATATATGCAGAATTTCTTCTGTAGTAGGATCTCTCCTGGGTGTCATTTATGACAAATGAAAAGGCTTCATCAAGCTGGGAATCTTGGGGTTTGAGAAGTTAATTTACTGTTTAGTTAGTATTATTTTAGTGTGTTTATAGTGTGAGCTGTAGCAGAACTAAGGCACCTGAAGCCTTTAAAACTGTATTTGCCTTAATGTTGTACTCTTAATCTTTAATATTCATCCTCTCCCCTTTGGCTTATCTTCTAAATTAAAATCAGGTTGCGTGACTTAGAAGGTATTAATAAATCTTTGAAGTATTACAAAGATACTTATAATTCTTTGGACACTTGGATTCAACAAGTGGAAGATAATCAGCGAAAGATTCAAGAAATCCATCCTGAAAATAGCAAAGCATTGGCTAAACAGCTGAACCAGCAAAAGGTATGAAAGGAATCTCATTGTAGGAAAGCACTGCTGTAATGACTGAATAATTAAAATAAGTTTAACCCAGTGATGTCAGTCTTATTTCTTGATATGAGGTGCTTGTATCCTTCAGCCCGTACTATAAAATTCCAAGTCATCACCTGCTTTTATGGTTTTATGTTTATAATGCAGCTAACGTCATAAATGTATCACTCACTGACTATTGCCATTTTATTTTGTTTTGGCCCTCAAATCTGCTAAGAAGAGCAAAACCTTAGAAGGTACCTAAAATTCTGGTCTCTCCTTATGTCATTTTTTATTCAATACTGCTCTTGGTATTTATGGATGTAGAAATATTTTCATTGATACAGAGCTCAACTCAACAACTGTCTCCTGCAAGAAGGAAATGCAGCTTAAATAAAAGACAGAATAACAAACTATACGCATGAAATGGTATATTTCTGATTTCCTTTTGAGTTCACTCACTAGCTAGCTATTAAATGTGGCAGGTTTTTTTTCACTACTTTTGTACTGCAAGCCTGACAAGGCCTGGGACTTAGGCTTAAGCATATAATTACTTGTACGCACATGGAAATGAGCATATTATGTAAATTTCATGATGTTATATAAAGTAGATATGCTAATAATAATAGTACGTAATAAAAATAAAAGATGAAGATGTGCATTCATGCTTTACAGGTGCTGGTTTCTGAGATTGAAATGAAACAAAGCAAAATAGATGAATGCCAGAAGTACTCAGAACAATACTCAGCTGCTGTCAAGGTAATCAACAATGTTATATTTACATCCTTTTATTCAGTGTCAGTATCATGTGGAATGCTAGTAATTTTGTGTATTTTCTCCTTTTACAGGACTATGAGCTACAGACTATGACCTACAGAGCTATGGTTGACTCCCAACAAAAATCTCCAGTGAAACGCCGAAGAATGCAAAGCTCATCAGACTTTATTATTCAAGAGGTAAATGGATTTCTTATGACAGGAAAACATGTTTTTTTGAGTCTTTGCTTAAAAGAAAGTAAACACAAGAATGATATTTTGAATTTATTAATTATTAAATAGCGTAACCTAAGCAAGTTTTTTCTCTTTAGCTATATGATGTGATAAACATTCAGTTGGTCATTATGCAATATTTAGATAATGAGACAGTATATTGCTGTTGATAACAGAAGTCCCCCAAATTATAAAAAGCAATAGGAGAAATGTATCTCGGTAAAACTGTTTAGAACTACCTCTGGGCTGGATCTTGATCACAGTAAACGGGGGAGCTTTCATCTTGGCTATGGTGAAACCTAGCAGGTCTGGATGCTTTGACAGATTCCTCATTTGAGCAGGAAAGATAAATCTGTCTCCCTGGAATACTGACCAGCACTGCTTGTCCCTCTTATAAACTGTTCTTATAGGGGAGAAGAATCAAGTGACTGTGAAGTCAAAACACTGTCTTCTGTTTCTTCTCCTTACAGATCTTCTCATAGATGCTTACAATTTCTTTGGGCAGGTGCACCCTGTTGATGGCAATCAACTTTAGAATCAAAATTAGGATTTTGGTTTCCACAATCAGGATGTTGTAATCAAAATTGGGATAGGTTCTAGAGTAATGTTTATCACTTCTTTGAAGGTTAATGGAAGTGTTTCTCTCTATCTTCTCGTCTGCCTTTGTTTCTCTGCAGTTCATGGATTTACGGACTCGTTATACTGCCTTAGTGACCTTGATGACTCAATACATTAAGTTTGCAGGTGACTCTTTGAAAAGACTGGAAGAGGAAGAGGTAGGTCATCCCCTGGCAGCCAACCATGCAAAAAGAACAGCTGGGCAAATAAAGAGTAATATACCTGTTGGAATTATTCACAAAGTTATCAGCAGATACAAAAGATTAAAATTTCTTATATACTGTACTTTATACTGGAATGTAGGAGTGTTTAAATTATACCATTACCTTTCAGATAAGCAAAATCCTATACGATCTGTACGTTTTACCGGCTTTTTCAGCTAGAAGGATCATATGATTTGCTAAATTCTGATGGTGATGTAGTTGCATACAATCCATTTTGATACTTCAGTATTTTAGGGCTTGATCTTTTGGATAAATGCAGACATTAAGATGAAGGCAACTTAGTGAGCACTCACCACTGATATCCTGTGTAGGCCTTAATATTCCATAGTATGCATCCTGGTCCACTTAACAATGTCTAAGGGAATTCATTAAACAAGGAGACGTGATATGCTCTTAATTAATTTCTTAAGTTTCTTTGATATGTTTAGATTTTTCTTCCTTCTACCTTTCCACTGTATTGATTCCTTGGGGTCAAACAGCTTTTATTTATACTTAGTATTGAATCTTGTTAAGAAGAGCAGGTTACTGAAATTGAGCAGACAAATTATTTAAAATACATGCTTGCTGCAGAATCAATCTTCCAAATAATTGAGAAAAAAATCCTCTTAAATTCTTCACTTTCTTTTTAGTCATTCTTTAAAGATTACTGTGTTTTAGTATAGTCTATACAGTGTATATCTTTAAAATAATGCCCGTATTAAATGTGGTCCTGTAGTTAATTGCACCCATATTAAATGTAGACCTATACAAATTACATAAAATTGGACAACACTCTCCTAAGGGTATACATTTTAATGTTATCACAGGAAAAAGCAGAGTTCTTAAATGAGTATTATATAATTCTGGTGCTGGCTTTGTCTTTATTTGCTTTTCCTGCTATTGAATACTTCTGGGCAGACTGTTAACCCTAACAGCATGTGTCTTTGTTTCATGAAATGGTGGAGCATAATGTTTGTTGATAAGCAGCCATAATATCTGAGGATTTATTATGACTAATGCTAATGATATCAAGGATAAAAAGTGAAACAAAGAACGAGAATTGGAATAAGGATCAAGAAACCTGTGAATGCTGATAGGCTTCACATTCTTCAAGAGCAAATGGAATCTTTTAAACGCTTTAGAGTTTGAAACTCTTTAGAAGAGTTTCAGTCCTGAATCTCCAGGACTGCTTTTTTTTTTTTTTTTTAAATCAAATACACCTCATCTTCCATTCTCCTCCACCTTCCAGCAGCCTCCTAAATGTTTGATAGCTTATTTAAAGTTCATCTAGGTAGGTTTCCAGTCTCAAAGTTATTTGATGAGTTTTTTTCTTCATAATCAGGGTAGCAAATCAAAAAATGAATAATCCTTTTCAAAGGAGGAATTATTCCCACCCCCACCCCGCCCCCATATTTGAGCTCTGAAGTTTGTGATTGTTCCAAAACTTTCTTCCATGCCCGTCTTTCTTCCTAACTCTTAGTAATGGCATTAAGGATGCACAGAATAAGGAAAAAATAAGATTCTTTCCAGAATACTTCAGTTTAATCCATGTCCTGTCATGCTCAGAACTTACCAGAAGAGAGTGAGCTCCAGCAACCTCTGAAGTCTGCTGAAGTCTTTCAACTTTTGGGATGTAATGAAGCTGTTGAATACCGAGGGGAAAACACACCTAATGAAAGCATGATGGATGTGGAATATTTGCAAAATCATAACTCTTCCAGTAAACCTAAACACACAGAAAATAAATTGGAAATTGACAGAAGACAATCAGATGTAGACAGATACAATAAAATCAAAGCTTATAGAACATTAAAACAATTTTTAAATTTCAGTGGTCTAGAAAATAGCATTAGTGGCAACAGAGAAAATAAGCTACGTGCAAAGCAAGAAAATTTAATGGGTTTTGGTGAGCAAAGTAAAGAAAATGGTAGAAAAGATTGTTTTGTTTCAGCTGAGACCTGTGTTTGTGCGAGTAACGTTCCCGGTGAAATTTTAAATGAGCAAATTGTTAATGGTGAGAGACAGAAAACAGAAGGAGTATCAAAGAAGTTGCCTGAAGTGGAAATGATACACAAAACCAGAGGAAAAAAATTTTCAAGGAAGGCAGGGAGTGATGTTTCAACAAAGGAAGAATGCGACATGCAATCAGAAACTAATTTTGCGTTAACAACAAAGAAAAATGAAGTTACTCCAAAAACTGGAAAGCATTCCCTGGATATCAGCCCTTACAAGCAGCAACATTTTTCACCAATATCTCATTTTGAATTGCAGCCTAAAGAACATTGCTTTACAGACAGTCATAGCCATAATATTTTAAACTCTGAAGACAGAGAGCTTGAAGTGTGTGGTGAAAAAGGGGACTCTCTTTCAGGTGTAAGGGGTACAATACCATTAGAGAAGGTTGCATCCTCTTTCAGAGGGCTGGCAGTGCACCATGGAAGTGAAAAAACAAAGTTAAATTCACAGTCTATGAGCGATCCAGACATTTCTGGTGGCGTTGAAAGGGATACAAAGAAACTGCCCAGAGCATCTCTGGATAAAACTTACTCCATAGCAGAAAACAAGATCCTAGAAGAATCAAATATAAATCCAAATGAAGCCAAGAATACAATGCGAGAAATTTTGGCTGTTTCTTCAGGAAATATTTCAGGGAATAAGTATGCAGCAACAGTCTCTCAATCTTATCCATTAGATGTTGAAGTATCACCAGTGCATAGAGATCAAAGTTTAGGTATAAAATTTTTAGGAAATGCTGGTGATTTAAATGCAAGTATAGACAAGTTAGAACAGGGTCAGAAGTGTAAAAATTTATTGCTAGTTGCAGAAATGGACAGTAGAGATAAGGGTCATAGCACAAAGGTTCCTGGAAAAAACATGGACCTCCAGAAAACATTCTATGAAAAAACAGGGAAAAAACCCTCTCTTGAAAAAAATGAAAAGCAAAAAAAAAGAGGCAATGATAATGAGGAGAAAAGCAGCACAAATATTAAGGTACCAGAGTTCTTATGCAATGCAAGTGAAACAGTTAATTTAAGAATGATTCTAAACCAATCTAAATCAACATTTGAATTTCAAAATATGCCAAGGTCAAGTGATTTAAAGTTGATCAAACATAATTTAAACAACGAATATGCTAATGGTATTTTAATTACTGTGTATTTTGAGATGCTTATATTTTTAAAGTTCTTAAATTTTTTTTATGGCTATTTTGTATTACTATTTAATTACCATCCTTTTCTCCACCCAGCTGATGCTCAGCCATGTTGATTAGAAATAAGGAAGGTTGAAAAGATACAGTTTGTGACTGTATCTGTATTTTTAGCTCTTGTTTTTTAAGCATAATACATTTGACTTTGTGTCTATGGGAGCATAAAAGGACATCTGGTAAGAAACCAATTCAAATTTTTTGTATTTGTTGGTGTCTATTCAAAATTGTAACATAGGGGAAATATGGAGAGGAACTGAAGAAGCTGCCTTTGCATTAGCCTTTTAGGAAATAGTTTCATATATCATATGAAAAATTAAGTAAACCTGCTGAATTTGAACTAAACCAGCACTTATTTTTATTTGAGAATGTTGCTATAATTATTCTTCATCCCATGTAAGATCATAGGAATATAAGTGTGTTCTTACCTCATGTAAGCTCACATTTGGTAAATATCGCCATAATAGAGCTAATGAAGAAGGTATGTATGGTTTCAACCGCATTACTACTGGTGAATACACATGTTGCTTATAAGAGTATGCCTTGATATGCCAACATGTGGAGACTGCTAGCTGACTGGTTTTGAGTAGGATTTTCCTAATTAACATGTTTGTACTTCTAACTGTGTCTACACTGCAGAGCAGCTGTGCTCTTACCAGTGCCTGAGCTGAGCCAGTGGATGCATTGAGGCTGTGTTGTGTACTACGGAGTATAGGTTTACCGGGGTTTAGATACTTCTCTTTCTGGAGCTTGTGTATCTTGGCTCTAGGTCTAGATACTGTTTCTTTTCTTGAAGGGTATTTCCAAACTTTTCTTGTGTTTTTTTTTCTTGCTTGCAAGCATAAATTTCTTCTTCCATTTCCTACTGAACTAATCCAGAAATCATAGGCCATTTTTTCCTTGGGAATTCTTGCACATGGTGTTTGGCTCACTGTTTTCTCTACCTATTTGTTTGGAGAAAAAGCATATGAGAGCCGTTGCTTGGTGCTGCTTACCACTAAGAGGCATCTGACTGAAGTAAGAGGCTTCAGGACTTCTTCGCTTTGTGGATGTCTTTTATATTTTCATATTTGGCTAATGGTAACTTCCTGAAGCTTACTGTGTCAAGAGAAGGTTATGGTGGTGGGAACTGCTCGCCTTACTTTCTGGACATACCGTATATATATATAAGTAAGTATTTTTCCATTCTGCTTTTTGAAGAGCCTAACATGTTTCATATGCTATATTATAAAAAGTACATTCCAACTTAACTTGTTCTTTTACAGGTTTTAAAGAATAAGGAAGCATCAGTGCGTGAGGCTTATTCAGATCTAATAGCACAGCAAAATAGCACAATTGATGAGAACAGAAAACTCACAGAAAAGGTGAAAACACTTGAGGAGATGTTGGAGGATATGAAGAAACAAAAGCTCCAAGTGGAAAAGGAGCTCCCTAAAGTGAGGGAAGCCGCAGAAAAGGAGCGAAAAAAGCAACTAAAGGACATGGAAGAGATCCGTCTTCAGAAGACCAAGGCTGAGCAAGAGGCACAGCAGTGTCGTATAGATCTAGAGAACATTGAGAAAGAGAAGGCAGAAGCAGAGCAGGAATTGGAGTGTGTAAGGCAGCTCATTTTTCAGTCAGAGACTCAAAGAAGTATACTGGAAGAAAACCTCCGTGCTTTTAGAAATCAAATAGAGGAAAGCACCTTTACCAGAAGAAACCTTGAAGAGCATCTAAGAAGAAAAGATACTAATCTTAATGATTTAGAGCAACAGAAAAAAACCTTAATGCAGGAGCTGAAGAAAAAAACAGAAGGAGAGGAGAAACTCGTGAAACTGTTAAAGCAAATGGAACAAGATCTTGAATTTAAAGGGAATCTGTCAGAAATAAAGCTGCAAGAAAAAGACAAAACTGAAGCCAGAAGGAAGGTTGTTGAAGGCAGGTACTCTGTGACTAGAGAAACTTCCCTGCCAACTTTCACAGCTGGGCAGGGCAGCCAGTGTAGGACTGATTCTGAATTTACAAGTCTCCAGAAGAAACAAGAAGCCAAAAAAGTAGAAGAGCTTAAACAGAAGATCGATGAGCTAATCCTTGCCAACAAAAAAGCTGATAAAACTATTAAAGACCTGAAATATGAACTGAATGAAATTGAGCTTCAGAAATCATCAGCAGAAGAAAAGTCTCGTTTATTAAAAGAAAAACTAGATAAAGTCAATAGTGAACTTAAATGCCTAAAAATTAAGTTGGAGGAAAAGGACCAAGCAGAGCAGGGATATTTGCGACAGTTGAAAGAACTGGACAAGCAGCTCCATAAAACCACAGATAAAGCTGAAGAGGTGATGCAAGAAGCTATAGATCTTAAGAAAATTAAGATGAACTATCAGGAGGAGCTGAAATCTGTTCAGCAAGAGAAGACTCAGCTAAAAAGAGAAGTAGAGGAATTAACTAGATCACAGACAAAAACTGAAATCACTATCAAACATTTAAATTCACAAATCAGTACTCTTCAAAAAGAGAAGCTTGCAGCTGAACACAGAACACAGTCATGCAAAGGAGAAGCAAATAATCTTCAAGACCAGTATAAGAAAATTCAAGAACAGTTGCTTCAAAAAACAAAAGTAGAGAAAGAAAACCAGCAGGAAATTCAGATGCTGAAGAATGAATTAGCCAAAAGTAATCAGGTGTCAGAATCATTGAAACGAAAGATAGAGGACCTTGATCTATGGAATACTGAAACAAAACTACTGATGAAACAAATTCAATCTGAATCAGAGAAGATTGCTTTGGAAAAACAAAGTATTCAGAGGAAAAATGATGCATTAAAAGCCCTAGCAGATGGTTTCAAAGAGCAACTGCGTACAACAAATGAACAATTGCACAAGCAAACAATAATTGAGCAAGAATTCATATGTAAAATCAAAAGCCTAGAAGTTGATCTAGCAAAAACAAAAGACTTAGCTAGTGAATATAAACAAAAATGTGATAAACAAAGTGCTTCCACCCTAACCATTGAGCGGGAGGTTAAAAATCTAAATGCCCAAATGAATGCTCTAACTATGGAAAAGAGAGTGAGCGAGCAGAAGATACAACTACAACAAGCTCATATACAAGAGCTAAGTAGTAAATTAAAAAAATTACAGGATGAACTCCATCAGAAGACTCTGGATGAACAAATGGCACGCAAGAAGATGATTCTGTTTCAAGAGGAATCCATTAAGTTTAAACACTCTGCAGAGGAATTTAGGAAAAAAGTTGAAAAATTACTGGAATCCCATAGCATCACGGAAAAGGACATTTCTGGTATAAAACTAGAATGTGTTGCTCTTCAGCAGGAAAAGCATATGGCTGAGGAAAACATCATGTTGTACAAGATACAAATGGAAGATCTACAAGAAAGGCTTAAAAAATGTCATGAACAACTACAGCAAGGGAAGCAGGCTGAAATGGACTATCACCAGAAGTGCAGGAAGCTAGAGGAAGAACTGGAAGTGCAGAAACGCATGGTTGAGAGCTTGAAACAAAAAGTAGACCTGCAGGTCAAGGAGGGTGAACACAGGTTTCTTTTGTTTCAGAATGAAGTTCAGCAAAATAATAAACTCCAAGATTCTGGATTTAAATTGAGCTGTGAGAGAAGAGGGAATGATTTCAATTACCTGAGTGACACTACAGCTGGAGAATTTGACCAGCTTCTTCCAAACGCAAAACCTAGTTCACCTTTGTTAAGGCAGAAACAGGAGAGATCAGGTTTTAAGTCTGATCAAATAGAAGAAAATACGTTGTATGTGAGTGCTGACGATACAGTACCAAGAGAGGTGCAGTTCCAGATGTCAAGAGTAAACCAGTCACTAGAAGAAGATGGAAGCCCACAATCTTTTACAGAGTTTGTTTCTCAAACAAGTACACAGTTCCAGATAACTTTTGATAAAGGAAACCAAATCTCTGGAACATCTGAAAGGGACAAATTGAGAAACAGGAACCTACATAGTTCCAGACAAACTATTAGACACGGAGAAGACACGAAGCATGGATTAGGAGTGGTAAAACTGCATCCTTTGGAGGTACACGCTACGTTTCGTGAGGGTTTGCCTTCCTAGTGCTGGTTTTTACTATTCTATTTTTTTTGTTAGTTTGTTTGGTTTCAGGTATGCATTACTACTATTCTGTATTCTCTCTAATGTTTCTCATGTTCTTACCTTGGGCAGGGAACCCCTTCATTTCTACATGACACAAAAAGCTTTTCATTAGACCTTTGTAGCAGGTTTGTAAATATATAAGAAACTCATTATTTTAAAAATTTGTGTTGGAAATGAGAATTCACATACACCGTTTGTATAATTATTGGTCAAAATAAGCTTTGATTAACAGCACTAAGTTCATACAGTAACAAGCAACAGTTATTGTTGCTTAGTCTAGTCATATTCCTGTTATTGAATAAATACTTGAAATAGCAAATGCACTTTAAAACTATCGCTATCTGTATTTCTTTGCTCTCCAGTGCTAGTAGCAGTTCTCCTTTCTGACCTACATTCACATTCTCCCTTCTGTTTCTCCGGTGGTGGATTTAGGAGTGAATTATGTACAGCATAGTTCTGCAGATCTATTTCTCACTGTGTCAAAAAATTCCTGTTTACAGATAGTGAAGAACAAGCAGTATGACATGCATGTTGAAGTCACGACATTAAACCAAGAAAATGACAAGACTTTTGGTAATGAAGAGAGAATGTTTGAGGGATACAAAACATCCGAAGGGTTTAGGAAAGAAGACTTTGCAAAGATGAGCTCTTTCTTAGGGGAAGAAATTTTGAAAACTGTTGATGATGCTACTCAGTTGGAATATTTTACAGAGGAATATGATGGTATTAAATTTCAAGGTCTCCGACGTGATGTAACTGCCAGACAGTTGACCGAAGTTAAACTTTTAGATAGGCTGACAGTTGAGCAGCTCCGTTCAGGGCAGAAAACTATTGATGAGGTTCAGAAAAGTCTTGAAAAATTTCTAACTAAACCTACAGCTATAGCTGGACTGTACCTTGAATCCAGCAAAGAGATACTGTCTTTTGCTTTAGCAGCGAAGAGGGGAATCATAGGAAAAGCATTGGCCTTAGCATTTTTAGAGGCCCAAGCAGCTACTGGCTTCATCGTTGATCCCACAACCGGTCAGAAATTCTCTGTTGATGATTCGGTTGTTAGGGGGCTTGCAGATAATGAATTCAAGAGTAGACTGCTTGAGGCAGAGAAAGCTGTTCTGGGCTATTGCTGTTCTGGGAAAGTGATTTCTGTGTATCAGGCTATGGAAGCTCGACTCTTAGAAAGACAAAAAGGTAAAAATATCCTTGAGGCTCAAATTGCAAGCGGGGGGGTCATTGATCCTGTAAGAAGTGTTCGTGTACCTCCAGAAACCGCTGTGCAGCTTGGCTTGCTTAATAACACAATTTTAAAATTTTTGCATGAACCTTCTAGTAATGCAAAATGTTTTCACAATCCAAATAACAGGAAAGCTATGTACTACTGTGACTTGCTGAAAATATGTTTGTTCAGTGTAAGCAGTAAATGTTTTCTGCTTCCAGTTGGTGAAAGGAAAATAAGCAGCCCATCAGCAGAGAAAAGTCATAAGATTTCTGTAGTAGATGTCAAAACAGGAGCTGAAATGACATCATATGAGGCTTATCAAAAAAACTATGTTGATAAAGCTACATATCTTGAGCTTTCAAAACAGGAATTTGATTGGAAGGAGTCTACGTCTTTTGACTCTGATGGGAATTCTTTTCTTTTGCTTACAGATCTTAAAACAGGTGTGCAGTTTAATATCGATGAGACCTTAAATGAGGGTAGAATTGGTAAAGCGTTAGTCAATAAATATAAGGAGGGTTTAATCACAGCCAGTGAATTTGGTGACATTTTAGTTAGCAGTTCACAGCCAAATAAAGATTTAAACAGTCCTGTTGCAGGTTTCTGGCTTTCTGAAACCAATGAAAGAATTCCGGTCTTAAAAGCCTCACGCAAAAATTTGATAGATAGGGTTACTGCCCTCCGATGTCTTGAAGCTCAGGTTAGTACAGGAGGCATAATTGATCCATTTACTGGGAAAAAGTACAGTGTTTCAGAAGCTTTGCAAAGGGAGTTAATTGACGATGGTTGTGCCAAGCAAATCCAGCAGTGTGAACTGATCTTTACTGGGATCATTCACCCTGTAAGGAACATAGTTATGTCAGCTGTTGAAGCTATGCATTTAAATGTCATAGACAAAGAAATGGGCATGCGCTGCCTGGAATATCAGTTTTTGACTGGTGGGTTAATAGATCCAAAGTCTCATTCCAGATTAACACTGGAAGATGCAATTAAGAATGGTATTATTGATGCTGTCACAGCTACAAAGGTGAAAGATGAAAAACTATATGTTAAAGTTTTAACGTGCCCCAAAACGAAGAAGAAGTTAACCTACAAAGAAGCTTTAGAGAAAGCTGTTTTTGATTGCCACACTGGGCTGCGGTTGTTAGAAGCAGCTCAGCCCATGAAAACAGGCATTTCCAGTCTTTACTATAATTCGTAATAGAACAAAGATAGCGCTCATTTTGGAGCCGGCTTTAAAATTCATTCAAGTCAAGGAAAAGATCTCTGGTGATCTTTGTGGAAAATCATAAATGGTGTTTTCTAACGTAACGAGTTGCTGCAAAACTAATTAGTCCAAACCACTGCCTAGTATAAACCACTAAAACTGGAATTAGATATTACTTTTTACAAAACTGAAATTTATAGTTAAACTTCGGCAGATTCATTGTTTCAAAATGCAGACTGTGTTCAGCCTTTACCTGAAGGCCTTGTCTGACATTACCTACATGTAGGTAGTGTAAATCAGAAGTTATACTGAGGTGAAGTTAACATTAGTGCAAAATGGGTAGATCTAGGTGAGACAAGAATCAAATTCTTATTTTTAAAATGGAAAGGCATTGCCCATTTTGCAAGTGAAGACAGTGCAGTATTTCTTGTGACCTGACACTTAATTTAATATTACAAAGCAGTTTGCAGATACCATTTATTTTACAAAAGTAACAATAAAGTATACAAGGATTAAACCTGCAGTCTAGTAAACACATATGCATAGGTAATTTTTCTCACACTGGTATTTAATTTTAATGGACTCACATCATAGATGAATTCCAATTATGTATAAAATTTTAAAAAATTCCATTGAAATAAAATTTCTTCATTTTTACTTGTGATACATCGAAGAGCTTAAGCGTGTTTTCTGAGTATAGAGAAATTTCAGACTACTAACAGGCTATACTACTATAAAAGGAATATATTTTCCTGTGCAGAAAAAGATTAAATGTCTCAGTGTTTTACTTTTATTGGTCTTGTTTCTGTAAAAGCAGTGTATTCTTCATAATTGTAATTTAGTAATCCATGTCTATAGATTGCAAAATAAGAGATATGCTGGCTGTATATATCCACACCTGAGGGTAATGCAAAGGCAGCAATTCAAAGATACTTTACTTGCAACTATTGTTTAGATTTTTATCTGCTGAGTAATGGCTGGGAAGCTATGCTTTTTCTTATTACCAATCATTTTATAATGAATGTACATGTGTATGAATAAGCACCGTAATCATAATTACAAATCATTTTAGGAATTATTGTGTTAACGGCTATAATCATGTGGCATTTTTGTTCCTACATCGAAGTGTCATAGTAATGCATGTGGTAATAAATAAAAAGAAATTATGTTTATGCGATAATAACTGCCATTGTATTAGAATTGTGTTTCTATGGATATTAATGTTAAATATTTCAAAAATTTACATTTACATGTTTTTCACAATTCACGGTACTCATCAGAAGTCAATGGAAGAAGAAAAGAAGGAACATGTTGAAAAAGCTGGGGATTTACTGAAATGGGTGTCAAACCTCAGCAAGACACTCAGTAAAGAAGAAGGAGAAAAGGCTGAAAAGACAGATTTGCCTAAGCAGCAGGTACACAGATGTCCTTTGAATGGCAGAATATTCCATAAATACTTTTTTTTGTTCTCCAAATCACCGTCCACATTTTACGAAAGGTGTAATTTCACATTTCTTGGGAAGGGTTGGGTAAATGAACATTAATGTTTAGGGACACAAACACGTTACTGAGGAGGAAGTGCAAGCTGCTTTTTTACAGGCATATTCTGACACTGCAAAATGTCAGTTTAGAGAAACTAGACCCTGCAGACCGTAGCTGAGCCTTTGTAGAGGGGCAATGCCACCTGGCAGGACAGCACTTTATAGGTCTGCCCCCCTGAAATAGTTTGTGAATAAGTCTGGTAACTTCTACCCTGTCACCAGGAAGGACAGAGTTGGCAGGAGGGGTCAGAGAGCCAGGTTTCTTTTTATTTCCTTTTACAGAGTTATTTTGAGGAGTCCTCTTGTGGTACAGTTGAAACTGCAGTCTTAGGGAATACAGCAGGCGTTGACTGAGCCCTCTTTATTATTACACTAGTCCACAGGCTCCAGCATTGGCCCTTCTTGCTGCCTTTGTACTTAACAGGTATGTTGTTGTGTACAGTTGTGACTCTGACCATACAGGTTCATCTGTGAAGTTTTCTATCATTTCTAACAGATGCTCTGCTAAGCTTGTACCACAGAATAACTTAGTAACAGCTAAAAAGATTTCAGAAGGTCAAGGTCTACCTGCACACTGAGCAGCAGAGACATGGAGTGGTGTCTTGTCCACATCCCTCAGTACAGGTCTGGTTGTATGGTCATGCAAACATGATTTTGACCCTCCTGGCAGCCTGTTCTTGTGTTTTTTATTTTGGTCTCACATGCTGGTGGCTGGTTAGAGCTACTGGACCAGAACATGCATAAATCAAGTTTGCTGTTGGAGAGGTCGGCAGTTCTGCAGTCCCGATGGTCACCGATCCCAGGGTGCTGCTTGTTCACGGAGGACCGCTGTTAGTTCTGTTACTGAGTTCGTCCTTGTATCTATAGGAGGAAGTAAGCTTCATTGAATTGAGCATATTGATTGGTAAATTGCTACTAGGTAGGATCAGGATTTGCAAAAACATTCAGTGTTAATGACAACAGTGCAAACCTTTGTCAGTGTTGGGCTAGCACTCAACTCCTTAGAGCATCTCAGCTTACCATGGGAACTATAGCTGGCATCTTCCCCATCCAGCCTGAGCCCTCGGCAAGGGACCTGTGAGTTGGCCACCTCAGCTTCCTCTAGCCTGTGGGAGATGGGCATTTGCTGAGGGTGTTTCATTCTCTTGTGAAACAGCCCGGCGAGGTAGCGGCACCTTACACAGGTGCCTGGTTTTGTGCCTCTGCTGACTAGCACAGATACCTTGACAAGTTTTGTAGAAACATATAGACTAGTGATTCGATAGTTAATGTTAGCTGAAATACATTTTACCTGGTGGCTTGGGGTTGATGTGGGGTGCAGCTGTGGAGTGAGTGGAAGAGCTGGTGCCAGTAGTGACAGGGCATACACAGCAGCCACAGCAGTGCCGATTCCCTGAGCAAAGCGGAGCTCATGCCACAACTGCCGCCTCAGCCTACTCCTGTTGCCTTCCTGTGCAGAGCAGACGGTGCTTGCTCTTTTGGGGTCTGTCCAAGCAGCACAAGTGGTGGGATTGTGGCTTATTGGCAGTGATTGCAAAGGGAGACTGTTCAAGACCGTGTTCAGGCCCTTTGACGTGATGCACACTGAGACAGAAGTAATTGTATCCAGACCCAGGTGAATGCAGGGCCCAAACAACTTTCTGGAGTTCTCAGCACTGACGCTGAATGTATCTTGGGCTTGCTAGTGAAGTCCTAGACTCCACTTTGATACTTTGCCTTTATTTATCCAAAATGAGTCCTCTTCTCTGAAGAGATTGCAGGCAGTTTCCCAGAAAAGTTAAGAGATTAAATTCTCCCAAGTTCCACTGCCAGAAGTGCTTTAGTAGGGTTGACACAGAAATTATAGCAGGGAGAGTATTAATAAGGAATTAATTTTTTCCAAGTGTCTGATATTGCATTTGTTTTTATCATTGAATTTCATGAAGGTTTGCAGCTTTCTGGTGTGTTTTTTAAAAAGGTTGTTCCCTCTCATCTTGGTGAGCAATTTCTTGAACATGACCATTGTACATGTACCCTTATAAAGCTGCTTTAAACTGTGCCAACTAGAAAAAGTGAGTTTAAATGATTGGTAATTTTCAAACAAATAACATTTTAAAATAAATTCTCTTTCTCTCACCACATAGTTTTCTAATACAAGCAGCTTATTTAACCAAAAGGCATAGCACAATGACTTACTCATATGTAAATGATACAATTCCATAGTAAGTATACTACTCTAAGAATAGCCAGTATTTAAAGAAAAAAAAAATCAGTTTCTTTTACTATTGAATGTAGTCCCAGATAGACATACTGTAGGTTTTTTTTTTTTCTTTTTATATATGTGTATAGTTAAGTCTTGAACACAGGTTGTTTATTTTTCAGATTTCCCTGGATGAAATGTCAACCAAGAAGGAACAAATAGCTGAAGCTCTGCAAACTACTCAGTCATTTTTAGCTAAGCACAGTGACAAGTATGCTAATTTTTGTTTTTGAAATAATATAAATTAAATCAGTGCACACTCTTTGCTTGAAAAAAATCATATCTTCATCTTATAGTTCTAATTACATTTAATGTCCAAATATGGCAGGTTTTTTCTTTAATTTTATCATTTGGTCTTCCTACATGAGAAAGCTTGATGCAGCTTTATCTCAAGAATTCCTCAAGGTTTATGTACCTCTGGGCAGTTTAAAAAACATTAGTAATTTTCATTTGAAGTAAAAATAACGAACAAATCAGTACTTGAACTATATGTCACAAGTTTGTTTCATCTGTCTGAAATCAGACTGTAAGATGTTGAATTGCTGAGATATCTCATGACTTCTTGCTATGTTGCCTGTCTTGACTGGTAATCAGTAGACAAAGGCACATGCAAATATTAAATGCTGTAGTGATAACTCAATATAAATTCTAGATTAATGTAGCTTCTTCTCCTGAATGACTACAAGCTGGTTGTAGCATTCTTTGAACATCTTTGTAATTAGTCTTTTTTCAGACTACTTTTACTAATTTCCCACCCTTTTTTAGGGTAAGCAGATCACTCCCTGCAGGTTACAAATTTCTTAGAGATCTCCTTATTCCATTTTTTTCTTAATAGAATGACAGATGAAGAGAGAAGTGAAATGGAAAAGCAAGTCAAATCTCTCCAGGAGAGCTACAGCTTGTTATCCAAAGAAGCTTTGAAGCAGCTGCAGGAAGCACAGTATCTGGGAGATGGAAAGATGGAAGAAAAGGTAACAAAATTGAAACTTACAGTTCTCTTTTGAGATTTACTGCATGGTTTTGGAACCACACATGATCAATAAAAGAAGCAGCTGCAATTAACAGTGTGTAAAGGAACTTGAGATTTAATTGATTGAAGGTTTTGTGTATTTGCTGTGGAGTACTGGAATACTGTGTATGACCTTACCTGTGCATATGAACCTTCTGCTCATCAAATTTTTTTTTTTGTGAAGAGTCTTAATGATGTGTGCCTTGCATGAAGAAAGATAAACAAATCATTCATCCCTTAACTTTTCTCTTAAAGCCATTCTTTGACTGCTAGATAAGTCTGTGTTTCTGCTGCAGAAGTTGCACCATAAAATAACACGTTAATCTCTCCCATATATCAGAAATGTCCTAGAACATACCTACTTTCAGTTTTTCTTCAAATTTACCTGGGTATGAAATTGAGAGCACGTAATATGATCAACTCTGAGACACTACAGATATATTTGTTAATGAACATCTGTTAATCTTAAATATGGAATTCTCAAAATGTGTTACAAATGAGCATTCTCATATACGCATAGAGGCGGTGTCTGTGTAATTAGTTCAAATAATATTGCCAAACTGACTTCATGCTTTCCATGCAAACTAAATGCAATATTTGGTGCTAGAGTATCTGATTCCATATTGTTGAGTGTATATACAGAAGTGCTGTATGCTGTAAACATGAATAGCATGGTTGTTTTCAATCACGTACTGTTTCCAAATATTCTAACCTTTCACAGACATTTAGAGCATGAAAATTTGCCTTTCAGGTATATGTTCTATTTGCTTACTCTGCAATCATTTCTTCTATTGTCTTTCACTAACCCTATTTATGTATGCAAAGCATAGGTTTTCAATTCACAGATGCATGTTGATTTTAAATCTTTTATCACATCGTGTGCTGTTGAATGACTGACATAGATCACTTGCACATTTGAGCTGCTAACATTCACAGCATTCCTCCAGGCCTGGTAAGTACACGTTTTTATGCTTACCATGCATTCAAAATCAAAAGAAAACATAAAATATGCAGTCTGAAAATAGTGATAGTTTTTCTTTTATATTCCTTTTAGGTGAATAAAGTTATTGCTGGTGTCTTTGACCAATCGACTGGAGAAGTCCTTTCAGTCTTTCAGTCTATTTCAAAAGGTTTTATTGACTATGACACTGGAATTAGATTGCTTGAGAATCAGCTGATTCTTTCTGGAATAATTTCGCCAGAATTAGGAGTATGTTATGGTTTGGAAGAAGCTAAAGCTCATGCCTTAATTGATAAGCAGACTCTGTTGAAGTTGCAGGAATTAAGTAATGCAAAGAAGCTTATTTCAGAATCATCATTATCAAATCTTCCAGCTGTATCAGCTTTAGAACAAGGTCTAATTTCAGAACCTTTGGCTATTAAAATTCTTGAGAATCAGCTTTCAAGTGGGCACTTGATTTTGCCATCTACTGGAGAAAACCTGACCATGCAGAATGCTTTCCAGAGAAACTTGATTTCTCCAACATTATATACCAAGCTTCTGGAAAGACAAGACACATGTAAAGATCTCATAGACCCCAACTGCGCTGAGAAGATTTCCCTTGAACAGATGGTTCATAGAAGCATAATACATGAAGCAACAGGGTTAAGACTCCTACCTGTGAAACCACAAGAAAAAGGTAGAATCACGTTCAAATGTGGAAGGAAGATAACTATTCTGAGGGCAGCCCATGAAGGACTCATTGATCGGGAAACAATGTTCCGACTGCTAGGTGCTCAGTTAATGTCTGGAGGTATAATTGACCCTGACTCAGGGAGCCAAATGACTGTGGAAGAGGCCATGAGACAAGGAGTGATAGATCAGGACACTGCTTGTGGTATCCTCACACATCAGGTTCAGACAGGTGGAATCCTTTGTCCAAATTCAGGACAACGTTTGACTATTGATGAAGCTGTACAATGCAACTTAATATCATCTACCAGCGCATTGTTGGTATTAGAAGCACAGAGAGGCTTTGTTGGACTAATTTGGCCTCACACTGGTGAAATATTCCCCATATCAACTTCTTTGCACCAAGAGATGATAACAAATGAGCTGGCATTCAAAATACTAAATAATAGACAGAAAATAGCTGCGCTTTACATTCCAGAAACGTGTGAAATAGTCAGTCTAGAAAAGGCTGCACAATCAGGGGTAATAGACATCAATACTCTGTCTGTTTTGACCAATGTGGTTTTACCAGATAAAATGCCCAGTGTAGAAGAATTAGCGTCACCTTGTAAAAATGCTGCAAAATGGTTATTGACGTATGAATTCCTGCCATCTGTATCTCATGACTGTGAGGAGGAACATGAAAATTCTGGCACAGAAGACCCTGTATGTCATAATTTAGATCAAGCTAAGAAATTATTCATGTCTTATCTGATGGTAAATAGTTATACGGATGCAAACACTGGAGAAAGACTTTTATTATATGATGGACAACTGCAGGAAGCCATCAATATGTTGCTGAATGGTGATGGTGCTGCGAACAATGCTGATGTGTCAGAAATGGAGTTTAATAACACATACATAATCCCCGAAAGAATTAACCTAAAGTCGGCTAGCAGTGTCCACTTTGATGTCACAGGCAGTGATCAGTGTGATCTTTCAGGTGCTGAGAACACTTCTAGTAACACGAAATTAAATCAATTTGAAGATTGTAGGAATTCCATATTTTTACAGGGAGAAGATCTCCATGCGTGTAGCCAAGATGTTTGCAATGCTATTGATCCTGAGCAATCAGAATATACACAAGAGATGTTAACTAACCCTACAGAACTCGTAAGTGTACTAAGTAGTACTCAAAATTCCATGAACGGAAATGCACTCAGAGGTTTTCCAGTGGCTTCTGAGTGGACAGAACTGTGTAAGCATAACAGTCAGAAGACAGATTCAGGAAGCATTGAAGGATATCTTCCAAATTATTCAAACCCAAATCTTATCTCAGAAACAGAGGAAGAAGAGATTTATATGGCAAACAGTCTGGGTAATGAAAACAGGAACAATAAAACCTTACAAAATTCCTTGAGTGTGAAAGATTTGTCAGATAATGAAACCTGGAGAGAGATGGAAAGGTGTACAGAATACGGGCATCACACTGACACATCTGACAATAGCAGAAAGGTACTGGATAACAGCAAACAAGTTGATTTTCACAGAAGTCTTGGTTCATCCCTCAGTGCAGATACTGAAGATACAGAAGAATTGGTTAGTCAATTGGGTGACACACTGCAGTTTGAAGAGAACAAATACAGTGAGCAACCTCTACGGGACCATGCTGATGTACCTAAGAGGCCATCCCTAGAGGACTGTCTTTATGTACGTGGCAGGCCATCCTTGGAGGATTATACTGATTTGTGGAGTAAGCTGCATCTAGAAGACGGTGGAGATATGCACTTCAGTCCTTCATTGGATGGAGATACTGTTATACATGATGGACCACCTGTGGGGAACAGTGACAGCATAGCACAAAGGCTAACAGAAGAAGAAAGCAATCTTACATTCAGCAAGTTACTGCCGTGTGACAGTAGTTCTGATTCTTCAGCAGAAAGTGACAGCATCCCACAGTTTGAAAGTAACTGCTTGAAACATGAATGTGGTGAGGTAGCCTCTGAAGATGACAGCTCTCAGTCTGATGATGACGACAATGATGCCTATGAAACACCTCAGGCTGATGATGATGACAGTGATGTCTATGATACTCCACAAATTGGTGATGATGATTCTTATGACACTCCTCAAGGTGATGGTGGTTTTGATACCTTGCCATTGGGGGATGTTGATACACCAGAGCCAGAATTGTTTGGAACATCAGTCCCATTAGGTTTTCCAGAAGAGAGAGGTGGTCTAATAACCCTGAGAGAAGAGACTAGCTCTTGCCAAGAAGTTGCAACTAATGCTGGAGAGAATGTCCAAGTAAATCTGGCAGGGCTACCTGAGAGTGTAAACAGAGGTTCTGCAAGTCCTGAAACTAGGGAAAGAATCTCAGAGGAGGAAAAGGAAAGAACAGGAAGCTTTGGAGAGAAGGAGCAGAAGTTACCAGTTACTCTGGAGAGTGAAGGAAGAAAGGAGGGAGGCCTTATTTCTTTATGGAAGATGTATGAAGCAGAAGTACGAGACAGAAATGAGGAAGCTGAAATGAAAGCAGAAAGTGATTCCTATGTGGATGAATCTGAAAGTACACAGGAGGAGGAAGATTATGAGGACGATTATGGTAGTTATGACGACTCTGATGCTGATTCTGACAGTGATGAAGAAACGGATATTTCTTATTCACATCATCAGGGTGTAAACAAAGGTGACCAGCTATTAATTTCCGTAGGAGACATAGAAAATAGCAATGAAAATAGTCAGAATATTGATGACTGTTGCTATTCTTTAGACCACAAGACAGGATATACTTTGCAATTCCAGTCTAACCAGGAAAATGGCAAACTATCCTCAGGAAAATGTGAATCTGCATCAGATGTTTCTGAGGAAAGATATGTTGGTCTTACATGTACAAGTGAAGAAGGCAGACAGCAGAAAACAGAAGATGAGTATGGGACTTGTGTCAAAAATAAACACATGCCACAAGATACTACTGAGCCTATCAAGTCTGAAAATACCTTTGACGCTAAGTGGACGTCCTGTAAGGGTGAAGAAAATAGTAAAACACAGCTTGAAGTTCCAAGTTCTCAGCTTCTTGATGATACTGTGATATCTGACGTTAGTGTAACACCCTTCCTAATTAGAGAGCAAGCTACTGATGATGATGAAAGTACTTGGACAGATTTGCTTCTCTCAGAATACTTTATTGATAGCACTAACACAAACAGTAGTACCACGTCAATGTTACATTCAAATCATGGGCAAAGACAGACAGAAGTGGTAATCATGGAGGAAAAAGGATTAAATGATATGGGAGGTATTGAACAACTAAAGGGAAGTTCATCCCAAATGGACAAAAAATTCCTTATGGATAAGCCTTATGTGAGTGATGGTGGTTGTTCACTTAGTGACCAGTTACATCCGGTCACCAGTTGGAAGCGTGGTCAAATAGGAAGAGGTTTTGAAATTCTTACAGAAAATAAAAATAGAGTAAATATTATGGAGGAATGTGATACCGTGGGACTAAGTAAAAGTCCTATTCAGATGGAAAGCCTTGGGGAAATATTTGATGCATTAGTAATTAAAGCTGATAGAAAAAATCCCGTTTCAAGTAAAGAAAAAGTAAATGTTGGTCAGGCTTTGCCTGACATTGAAGGTGGTGTAAAGTCAGATGAATTTAAGAGACATTTTAACACTTCAACTTCTTTCAAACAATATACAACAGACATGAAAGAAGGCGGCCATTCAGAATTTGATAAAATTGAATCCTGTTGGTTTGAGGACAGAGAAGAAGGGAAAAAGAGTATACAGAATGAAAAAGGTTTTCTGCTGAATACAGAATTCCATTCAAGTGAATTTAATACTTACGCTTTTGCCTCAGCTGATACAGTGAAACCAAAGGAATTTAGCATAACTAATGAAAAAGGACGAGTTACCTGTCAAAATACAGACAATGTTCTTAAAGACTTTTCAGAAAACAAGAGCAGCAATGATAGTGAATTTTCCCCAGTAAAACCAGATGCTGTAGGAAGTATTGAGGATGCCAAAGAATCAGGGGATGGGAGTGAAGTGCTACCTTCTGGGAGTCATACTCATGTCACTGATTCTGCAATTCTGGGCAGCATAGGGGCTGACTGGAATTTTGGTGCCCAGAAAGAACATGAGATGCTAAAAAACACAAAGGGAGCAAATTTCATGGTCAGCGAGACTGCTTCCTTTGGAAATAGTTTTAAAAACCAAACGTCCATGGAGTCATTGCAAAAGGAAATGGGACCCAGTGAAGATTTTCGAGTAAAGGAAGGTATTTCACAATCACCAGAAATGTCTGACTCACTAATAGAAGACCTGAAGACTGTATTACAAAGGAAATTGAAAATGGGACGTGTTCACTGCAAGCAGGAGGGTGAACCTCTAAGTTACTCTGATACCAAAATTTTAATGCAAAATTTACTTACAATGGTTAGAAGCACCCAGCTTGGGTGTGACGTATCTAGTGGGTCCAATCTCAAGCAAACAAGCAGTGCTGTTAGAACTACGTTAGTGGTTGCCACACCATGTACAGAACCAAAGGACAGTGATGCTCTTTCACTGCTTTGGCCTGATTGCAGAAGTCCTGATCTTCTGCGTGATATTCTGAAGCAGGAATCCTGCAAACAAAAGATGGCTGATCCACATGAAAGGAAGAGTGAAACAGACATGAAAACTCTTGTTCCAAAACTTACTACTTCTGAACTTCTGGAGATTTTTCAAACCTCACATGGAGATCAAAGTACAAGCAAGTTAGAAGAGCTGATAAATGGTTTGCTTATGAACTCACAGGTTGCTGGTATCACCACAGAACGTGAGTGTAAAGGCAAAGTAGATGGGCTTTGTACTCTTTTCTCAACAGAACAATTGGAGTTTGGATCAGAAATTGCTAAAAAGAAAACTTTGTTGGACGATGCAGCCGTTTCTTGCAAAAGTGACCAGGAGCATGGGAAGACAGATTGCCTGTCCAAAGGTTTTACTGATCCTGTTTTCAAAATAAAAGACGCAGTCCTGGAAGACACCCCCACTAGCACGGTAAGTTACAACGGCTGGTATGTACTGTGTGTCCTGTGTTAAAGGAATTGCACTTCTAAGTGCTGGAGAAAATAATTAAACTGGAAAAATGGTTGAAAAATTAAATTGTAAATTTAAAATAAATTATAATTAAAACAAGGGCTTTTGTTGCTTCTTTTCAAGTCTGTCAGTTTGGAAAACCTTTTCTTATTGTTAAAACTCATTTTCAGGTCAATGGAGTACAGCAGTGTTTAAAGTTAACAGAGAAAATGAGAGGACATTTGGCAGTGCTTCAAGATATGAAAAGCCACCTAGATAACCAGCAGCCTATTAGTAACAACCTGGAAATACTAAAAGATGAACTGGAACAACTGGAGGTAAGTAAAGCGTTCTGTAAGCTTATACTTCAGTGATGGGTGCTAGGAAAAACTCTTAGATAAAAAAAAGAGATTTCAAATATAATTAAAGTAATTCAGATTTAAATGTGTTATTTAATTTTTTCTTGCTTAGTAGCTTAATGCATTTTATATATATTCTCTTTGTAGTCATTCGAATCAGGACTGGCTACCTTTGCGATTATCCTAAAAAAGGACATGAAGCTGACAGAAGAGTTTTTAAAGTTTTGTCGCAGGGATATTCCTGAAGAGAAACTTGAAGAGCTAAAGATAAACTATGACTCTTTGCAGGAAGCATTTTTGGTGGTCTGTGATACATCTTCAAAACGAGCAAAACAGATAGTCTGTGCTGTTGATTTGGAAATGGTATGTTTTTTTAACAGTGTGCTTTTTTACCTTGGTTTTCTTCAAGGTAATTTGGCTAAAAAGAAGGAATTTGATTTTGCTTTATTATGTTGTATCTTAATATAAAAATACATGTATGAATCTATTTAATATGATAGAAAATGTGACTAGACTCCAAGGGCATAAATAAATCTATAACTTCCCTTTCTAGTCTAAGCTCGCAGTATTACACCAGCAACTTTTAAGCAAACTGCAGAGATTTTCAGACTGGATCACAGAAAACAGTAAAGTCATGAATGACTTCACAGTGAACTCTAATAGTATAGAAGAGATGAAGAAAAGCTTACATCTATTTAAAGTAAGTATTCTTTATGGAAGATGTTGGTGCTTTGGACAAATGTCGCTACTTACTATGAATTATTAGCTAGGTTTTGTATACCTGAACATTAACCTTTGTTGATTAAACAGATGGCAAGAACTAATCACATAAGACAGCAACTACTTGATCATCTTTTTATCTGGAAAAAAAATTTGGTAGAGTTTGGCTAACTGAGAAAGCTATTGGTTCTGCTTACACTTGTTGCAATAAATCTGACGCTTTTTGGAAATCGATCTTGTAGTACAAATATTTCAGTAATTAAAATTGGATCTTTTTGCATAAGATCCAGAATCTTTACTCAACTTCAATAACCTTCCAAATCTATTCTATGTAAGAACAGAAGATGGGGAAAGATAAAAAGCCTCTTCATTACACACTCCATGAAATAAAGATCAGATCGAATTTTTAGTAAAGTTCATACACCTCTGCACGTATGAATGATAAAAATGACATTATTCTACTCTGATTTAATAGGACTCCATTACATATAACAATGTCACAGGGGCTGCATAGTGCGCAGCTGTGGGCGGAATTTGCCACAGTGCTGGAAATGGGGCTTCTCTTTGTGGAGTTAAGAATAGGAACACTTCCAAGTGAATATTTTAACATTTCTGGGTTTTCAAACCTGGAACCTAGAAATGCTAAACCTAACCTACCGTAAATCTTCCAGAGTTGAAGGTCAGCCAGTTTTCAGACATCCGTAAGAGAAAAAGAATTGGAGATGTTCAAGGTTATCTTATATACTACTTGGACAATGGAATGTGCCAGGAGCAAACCATACACAAAACCAAATGCCGTATCTGAATGTGTTAGAATGATTCTGATACAGAGTTTTGATTTACTCTTGCTGAACTGTCTCCCAAAAGCGTTTTGGAACAAGGACTAAGAAAAGAGGGTGGTGATACTTGTGTTTTATTTGTACTGAATTTGATTTCCTTGCTAGTCATTTCCTTCTCTTCATTTACAGAACAGTGCTGCAGACCTTGTCTGTAAAAAAATGCAACTGGAATCCACTGCATTTGATGTTCAGTTCTTCATTTCTGAACATGCTCAAGATCTTTCTCCTAATCAGAGCAAACAGCTGCTGAGGCTCTTAAATACCACCCAGAAATCTTTTCAGGAAGTACAGGAAGCAATAACATCTCACGTGGAAAGTTTAGAGACTCAGTTACAGGCAGCGCAAGAGCTGGGTGATCAGAAGGTTTGCCTTTCTGTGTAAATGTGTGCTGAGTGCTTCTGTCTGTGGAATTTAATACCAGCATGCAATATTAAGTGTATTCCTGTCTTCTCAGTTTTCACTGCAGATACATTCATAGTTCTACAGAGATGGTATTGGTCAAGTTCAGTGAATTGTCATTTTTGTCTTTCCTTGGTACAGCCACAGAAGCAGCGTATTAGATTATGGACAGACACAATTCTGGGCATTAGGATCTGTACAGCCTGAGGTGACCAGGTCTGCTCTTTCTAGCACTAAGAGAAATTTTCTTGAGGTTTCTCACTGGTGTTGTTTGTTTAGTAGCTATACGAGTAATTAAACAAAGCAGTGAGCTCTTGCAGCTGCAGCTGTATTGATCAGTGAATTCACTATCACACCACTGTTCATCACTTCTGTCCTGCTGAAGATTTTCTTTTCCTTTATTTGCCAGGTCGTCTGTTTATGTGATCTTTTTTCCAAGTCTTTATAGTCAAAGAACCAGATTTGTTTAAATCCTTGCTACCATGGCTTGTTTTGACTGAGAAAGGTTAGAGGGACAAACATGAGTAAATGAACTAAGGTACTTGTAATTCTGGGTATGGGCACTAGGAAAGCTATGAGTCAAGTTGGGATAATTACCTTTTCATCTGGCATGACTGCAGTTGGCAAGCATAAGCAGCCTTTCTAGAGTCAGAAGAGGCTGATCAGATGCTGGAGTGTAACTGCATCTCCTCTTCTTTCACAAGTGCTCTATTACGACTCAGTATCACCACTTCAGCCTCCAGTTCATGCATTATGAAAGGTGTTTTAGCATTCTGAAGACTTTGTATTGTTTTCCCATTCTAAGAACATTTGTTTTCACCATTCTTTGTGAAAGAAATATAAAATTGAGTAAAGGAAAGTCACAGATAACTTTTCTAGGACTTAGTAACAATAATGAGTGTGCATGTTTTGTACTTTTCTACTGCTTAAAAAGGCAATGTTTTCTATTCCGATAACATATTATGCATATCAACAAGATCTAACTCGCAATCACAACTAACCTCTGTTTTGATATCTTTTTCCAGAATTAATAGTGTTTCTCACATGTTTCAAGCAATTGAGAGACTGGATTTTTCACTCCTGTCATTTGGAGATTTCATCTTTCACATATTTGCATGGCCAGACTTCTACTGGGCAATTCCATCAAACATGGTCTCTTTTACTTACAACAGATTTGAGGTTTATCCATAACTTCTGTATGTTCATCTTGCCCTTTGTACCACTGCTATCATGTTTACAGCATACTTTTAAAATTATTGCTTTGCAATATTGATGTTCAAAGGTAATTCCTGTTAGAGTGTCTGTTAGTTACTGAAGTGAGGATGTACTTGGTTTATTGTTCAATTGTACTTGCCTCTAATATAGGATGTGGCTGAACGGCAGCAGGAGTGTAAAGAGAAACTGCAGGAAATTTGTGACTTGCTTACACAGACTGAAAATCGACTCATTGGACAGCAAGAGTCTCTTGTTATTGGAGACAGCAAGGCTGAGCTAGAACTATACCAGACCAAACAGGAGGTATGCACAATTCTAGTCAGATAAGTTAAAGAAGGCTGAGTGCAGAGGAGAGTGACTAGTCTCTCTTGTTGAATAACATGACTTGTCATGTGAGAGGAGAGTAAAAGATTTGTTTGACCTACCAAAAGTAAAGGCTTAATGGCGTGCATTTAAACTGCTGCCCATGAATACACTTAGGTATGTGTCAGTGGGAGAAAAGAAACTTTAGAACTAGGAGACACTAGAATAGGGAGTATGTATGAGACATATCAAGAATTAGTCTTGGAGCAGGCATGAAATTTGTTATATCTTAGCTTAAGATTGTTCCTGTCAGATATGATAAAATCACGCTTGTTTATTATCCTAAAATAATTTAAACAGCTTTTTAACTGGTAGCAGGGAGTGCTTATTCCTGTTAATAATATTTTGAAGAATTTTGCTGCAAGGCTTTCTCTTATCCATTCTCTTATCCATTGCCTCACTCTTGGTTCGAATTCTGTTTTTTCTAGTGCTGCTGGCGATCTCCTTGGTGTCCTATGTAACAGCCCTTTCAGTTTGCTTGCTTTCCTGTTGAGACCTTGCTTTTCAGCTGTATCCTGTTGTCTATGAGCTTTTACTCTGTCCTGACTATTTGAGTCCGTGATAGTTAAAGGACTGAAGGACTTGGTACTCTTCTTCTTCCTCCTTTCCTAGTGATGGTTTGCTATACTTTAGAGCCCCAAATCAGGTTTATTAATCTATAAAGACAGAAATTTCCTTATTCATCTTGCCTTGATTTACTTACCTTCCAAGTAACATATCTAGTGTTGAAGTTCTCCTTATAGATGTTGGAAAGATACAGACACCCCTGGACTACCTGTTAATATCACTTACCTATCTTAGGAATTTATGGCCCAAATGGGGTAGTTGTGGTAGCGAAGAACTGATATAGCAGATGCTTCATTTCTTTTCCATCAGCTGTTTGTGCCTGCCTGGCAGACTAGTGGTTATTTGCTAACTGATTTCTTGTAGGCACCAGTGTACAAGGGTGTCTCAGGAGGGGAATGGGGGCTTAAAAAAGGTCTTCTATAAATCAAGTCAGAGCTCTCATTGTCAGCGAGCTCTTTGAAAGGGAGCCCAGAGATCTTTTCTCAGAGAAGGAGAATCTTGTCTTGATACAGTGTCCCCAGGAAAATCTTCCTAACATACTCATAGAGGTTAAAACAAGCTGCAGTTTTAGCCGCCAAACTGTTTTCTATAATTGCTGCAAAATCTGTAGTCTAGAATGAGAATCAAATATTTTGTCTTGTAGCTTCAAGAGTGTTAACACTGCATATAAAGAAAAAAGTCTTCATTATTTCAGTAACTGGGTGAATGTATTCAACAGTGTAATTATTATAATAATTAAAGCTCACCTCCGATAACTGGGAGGCAGATTTTTTTTTTTTTTAATCTGATTCTATCATAGGACTAAGCAAACTACTTTGGATAAGCTAAAACTACACATCTGTCCTCTAGGAAATGCAGTGGACATAAATATTATTTGGAGATTGAAATATGAATGATGCAATTAAATAAAAGTATGCTTATAGCATTTCTGGCCTGAATAAAATGGGAGAACTTCCACCTGGGAAAGATGACTCCAAGTTTTTGACTTCTAATCAGTTCCCTTATTTTTCACAGCTTTCTGTAAGGATAGCAATGGAATGGAATTTGTTAGGAGATTCACCTTACTAACTACAGTGTAGCAGATTTACTTCATCTCTTGATATCTAAAAAATAAGATATATTTTCTTCTCTGTACATGGAAATACAGTATTTGGGCTGCTAAACAAAGGAAAAAAACTGGCCTTAGTCTGAACAGAAGTGTAAGCCAACAGACTTGCAATTTAAAAGGACAGGTTGAGCTGCAGCAACCTTGTCAGATGTTGTATTGGTTTTATTTTTTTTAATAATACTGTCTGCAATTTAGTAATGTATCATGTGCTCTCCCAAGTTAGAAGGGACCAGTGTGGCGCTTTCCCCTAGAACAGAGATAGTTCCAGTAAAGTTAACTGGAAAGATCTGGTGAATAATTTACTTATTCCTTTTTTTTGCCTTTCCTTTCTCAAAAGGAGATACAAAAAGACATGAGAATGAGTGCCCAGACACTGGCAGAGATTGTGAAGAATACTGAAACCTTCCTGAAAGAGAGTGGAGAAAAGTTGTCACAAGAAGACAGGGCTATTCTTGAACAGAAACTGAATGAAGCTAAGACAAAGTGTTTGCTCCTTAGCCAGAAGGCAGAAGAGTCCAAAAAAGAACTGGATAAAGCTATGACAACAGCAATTAAGCAGGAAACAGAAAAGGTTTTTAGGCAACCATTTCATACCTTTCAAACTTTTTACACATCTTATGGGATTAGTCTTGCAACTTATTATTGACATACTGTGGAGGGATTAAAATCATATTTCATTTGGGTGACTAATACACTGCTGGTTTATTTTCTTTGTAAAATAAACAGCTACATATGTGTCAATCAAAAATTTTGTTTAATGGTAATGTATTTTAAATGGTCTGTTTGCATATGATATTTAGTAGTGCTTAAAGATTTCTAAACTGAAACTGTGAAATTACAATGTAGGTTGCAGCCATAGAACAGCTGGAAGAAAGTAAAAATACAATAGAAAATCTCTTGGATTGGTTATCAAATGTGGATAAAGAAGCGGAGCACGGCCGTAAATTTAAGCAGGCAATAGAACAGAATGGAACGCACTTTGAAGAGGGAGATGTGAAGGCTTTGGATGGAGAGGAGGATGATGTCAATGGTAATCTGCTGGAAATTCAGCAAGACTTTGAAACTCAGGTCGATGGACTAGTAAAAAGCACAGAAGATAATCTGAACCAGCAGTATCAGAAAGTCAAGGTACTGTTACTGCGTTTATTCAACATTAGGTGCTAAGTCTGTCCTCGTTCAACATGAGCGAATTTAATCTCATCCTTTCTTTGGAACAGGCACTAGTAACTTCGTGATAAACAATGGTAGGAATTTCAGTAGTTAAGAATGTATTGCAGATTTGTCACTTTTTTTGCTGTTGCTATGGTTGTTTCCTGCAAAATAAGAAAAAGGACACACTCTACAACGTAGATGTTAAGAATCCTGTCAGTGAGTCTGTTAATTTATTATAGTGAGAAATTAATGCAGGTAAATAAAATGCAAAAAGGAGCAACATAAATTCATAACATTTATGTGACTTTTTTGAAAATCTTTCTAAAAACCAAATGATTCTACCCCCTGCAATTCCCTGTGAACACTGATTACCAATAGCTGCAAATAATAGTTTGCTGAAATTACAACCTTCCTTGCCTTAACACGTGGGCAAAGCACTCTTTGAAGGCTTCAGAAGGTTGAGTTACATAAAACCACTGCACAGAATTTTAAAAATAGATTTTCCAGGAAAGACAATTGGAAGCTTTTAAAATAGAGCTCAGTTTTATGGCTTTTGTTGACTTACAGTTGAGCAACCAAGAACTTTTAGGTGTGGTTTAATGGACATACTGATGAAAATGATTGTGCCTCATAGCTGATACTATTTGGGATTTCCTTTCTTATTAAAAAAAAATACAACCTAATAAAATAAGATCATTTGGATTTTGTGTACGTAATATTTTTACTTCCCCTTTTTTAACAGTTCTTTTCTGCATTGCCCACTGTACTCATGGAAGAAAAGCATACCAGTCTATTTTACTTAGCTATTTTACATGGGTATAGACTTTCAAGGATGGAGATTTAAAAAAAAAAAAAAATTTTGAAATATGTTTTTTATTTGGCATACAGTTCTAGTTCCTATGAATTAACTGTTTTTTTATGAAATTGAAACAATTTACATGCTTAATATGTGTCTCAGTTTTTAATGTCAAAATGACCTGGTTTATGACCAAATATATTTGGTGAGAATCACTGCTCTTGAAATTGAAAAGCAAAATTTAAAAAATTGAATAGTAAAGTTTGTTCACTCACTATAACAAGAAAGTATCTGTATTCTTTTCAATGTTTGATGCTTTCACTTGGTATCTACAATATATGTAACAGGAAATGGAGCGGTTTTGACTTGGGAAGTTGCCTACCTTTGAATGCTTGATTTGATAAATCCTATTTTGAGACAAAGAATTAGGAAAATTTTGATGACATTAAGCAGGCTACCTTGAAAGTTAAGTAATAAACAAATAGCTTTTATTAGGAAAAAAGATTAAAGAGATTGATAATGTCTTGGTTTAGTATACAGAGTTGTCTTTTAGAAGTACAGGGGCAAGTGTTTGTGTGAGAGAGAGATATATATATATCTCCTAGTATGTCCGAGTTCCACTGATACTTGAAGATTCCCATTTGGTCGTGGCCTGTATATCTGGCTAAAATTACCATTGTAATGTTCTGTAAAATTCTGAAACTGCACAGAAATATGATGACCAGGGCTCATGCTTCTACTTAAATTACTCACAAAATGCTTTTTAATAAATAATATGAAATTTGGAAAGGTCTTAATAATAGACTTTTGTTTTGATCATCATTTTAAAGGAACCATCTGAGGTGGTGCTGGTCATAATATGTTCTCATTTTTTCTCACAGGCTCAACATGAGAAAATTATTTCACAGCAGCAGGCTGTCATAGTAGCAACTCAGTCTGCTCAGGCACTGCTTGAGAAACAAGGGCACTACCTTTCCCCTGAAGAAAAAGACAAGATGCAAAGGAACATGAAAGAGCTGAAGGCTCAGTATGAGACTGCTTTAGCTGAATCAGAACGGAAAATGAAATTGACTCGTTCTCTAAGAGAAGAACTGGAGAAATTTGATGCGGACTATAGTGAATTTGAAACCTGGCTGCAGCAGGCAGAACAAGAACTTGGCAATTTAGAAGCCGGTGCTTCTGACTTCAGTGGTATTATGGTCAAACTGAAAAGGCAAAAGAGTTTTTCAGAAGATGTTATATCTCACAAAGGCGATTTACGGTATATTACAATTTCTGGACAAAGAGTTTTAGATGCTGCAAGGTCATGTAGTAAAAGAGATGGTGTGAAGGTTGACAAAGATGGTATTGATACTTCGGCTACATATACTGAAGTGCAAAATAAACTGGACGATGCTTCAGATCGTTTCAAATCTCTCTATACTAAGGTAAGTTTTATTTATACTGAGTAGGAAAGACTACTATAATTGATTTGGCAGTTTGTATAAAAGTGGATTAGCTGATGAAACTTACTGTGGGAAGTTGTAAATTCTTTGTTTATCTTGAAGTTGGATAACAGAACCACATGCTTTTCTAGAAGATCAGCTTTAGTCAAGTGTCAGACTGTTTAAGGTCTGAATGAATGAAATTTTCTACCTGTAAGGGAGAAATAAGACCAGATTTTGTCATTCTTTAAGGCTAGAAAGAACAAACTCCCTCAGTTTATGACAGTACAGGATATACGAGTAACATTTTGGGTTGGAAAGAAATTGTAATGCTTTTAGATGGATAACGTTTCCTTACGTTCCTTGCAATACTTCCCACAACTGCTTTTTTAATATTCAAAACTTAATTTGATTTGTATCCTGAAATAGTTTGTCCCGATGTGACCTTTGTTGTCAGCACTAGGCATGCAAGAGCGTAGTGATTTGAGGATAGCAATTCTTTTCCACTGCTCTGCCAAATAAACATTTTATCCTTAACAGTCTGAGATTAGTCTATAGCTACTGGGAAACAAGCAGTGCAAAATCCTCAATGTCGCTTAGAGAGGGAGATAATCCAGCTCTCTGTGCCTGTTTTACGTATGTCGGGTAGAATTAGATGAACATCACCAACTGTTCCCCCATGCCAACTTTCCAGGAGTTTTCAAAAAAACCAAGAAAGTGTTGTTCAATATTGATAATATGCTGGAATTGTAAACTTTTGAGATAATCATTAATCGAACCATTTAAGAGACTTTTCTGTCACTAACTTCTGACTGTGCCATTTCACAATTTTCTAAGAACATATGTTCAGACTCCTTAGTAGAACTTCAGTGTCCACTGATACAGTGTTGGTCTGCAGCAGTTGCCATCTTTGTCGAGGAGTTTTCATATCTTCAATATTTTCTTGCTCAGAAATGTAAACTCTGTAAAGACATGGATTTCATCGCTTGATTACAAAAACAGTGTAAAGCCTGTTCTCTCGAACAGTTTGTGAAGACAACTCTCCATTTATAGAAGCTCATTTTTTGTTTTCCTGCTTTACTTACCTGAACAGTGAAGCTAAAGTCTTGTATTAACACATTAGATTTTCTCCAGTTGATTTATTGGACTGGTTTGAGCGTGAATGTAAAGATTTAATTGCAAAATTTTCAGAGAACTTGTTCTTATATGAAAATCCTATGCCAGCATCTTGATTTTTGGTCTCAGATTTGTCAGTTTGCCAAATTCTGTCCTTTCCATATATACATTTAGCACAGACAGAGTAGACATGCTTTAAATATTTGACCATAAATATGCAGAGCAAATCAGACTTTTCTTATTAAATCAAGTCTTGAAGGACAAACTTTTAAAAGATCTTCCACAATTTGTGAGATCTTCCAAGTTGTAAATGGGCTTGTGGTAACCCTTTTGCCTTTTGTAAAAGCTTCTTGCTTTTAATAAACATTTATATTGCTTTTATTTTATATGTATTTGCATACACGCACATGACTTGATAGGCTTACCTGTTGAAGGAATCTTAAAGTCAGTTCTTAGTTAACTGGTTATGTAAATGAGTGCATTCTGTGTTTGCCCACGAGATGGAGACCAAGTGCCATATGTAAATATTAAAATACAGCCTATGGAAGGTTTGGAATATAAATATTTAAAGTGACTGTTTATAAATAATATGACTTGATACAATCAGATTTTGCTTGTGAAACTATCTCTAAAAAGTCCAAAAGAGTTCCACTGACCTTTTTACATGATGATTCACTGTATCTATTTTGGGGCATGCTTCCATTTAGGACTAATAGGATCTTGGTCAGATGACATTCTTAAGTCACCAAAACAAAGCATATGTGCAATACCGAGCCATATCGCTTCGGATTCGGTATACAGATAAGATATTTATGAAAGTCATACTTTGCTGTTTATATTTTAATGAACAAACACATATCCTCTGATTTTTTTTTTTTTTTTTTTTAAATTGCCAGCTTCCACTGGCTACATTTTTGGTGTCAGAGTGCTGATAAAGAATCTTTATGTTGATGGATCAGAAAGTATTCCTAAAGCTTTTCCTATTCCCATACAATGGGTTAGATTCCAGTTTCCCACCTGCATCAGCGAACTGATCATAAATCACTCTTGAGGACCTCAAACCAGGAAGACCTGTGTAGCCTGTCCTGCTGTTGTGTCTTAGTTCAGAAATCAATTAGACAGTGGAAGAGTGACAGGGAAAAATGATGAAGTATTTCAGGAAGGAAAGTATGACCTTGAGACTGGTAAAAAAATGCAGCACAAAGTTTAATGCCTCAGTATTTGCTTGCTTGTTTTCTACTCTTTTAGTGTAGCATTGTTGGAAATAACCTTAAAGACCTGGTGGATAAATACCAGCATTATGAAGATGCCTCATCTGGACTTCTCTCAAGTCTCCAGGCCTCTGAAATATCCGTGAACAAACAGCTATCAGAGCCAATTGCAGTGGATCCCAAAAATCTCCAAAGACAACTAGAAGAAACCAAGGTGAAAAGCTTTAAAAAGCAGAAGTACTTCTGCCCTTAAAAGGAGATGCTTTTTGTTTGAAAAACGGGATAATCTAATATAATCCAAGTGGCTGCAGGCCAAATTCTTGTCTTGCACGTGGGCATGCAACTCTTATAGTTCTGAAATTTTGCTGTCTAGAGTGTTACTTGAAAAGCAGGGTGGAAAAAAATGGGGGACCAAGATGCCATTAGCAGAGTAGGGCTTGGGACTGAGTTCCTAACAGAGAATAGCATTTGGTGGGTTTTTGTCTGTGACTCTTGCTTTTTTTCTGTTCACATTTGTATTTTACCGCATTGTGAAAGGGATCATACTGGATAAGCAGAGAGATGTGACTAGTCTGTTTGCCTGCTTCAGTTGTATCCAGTACTATGTGCCCTGCAGAGTAAATACAGCATAACTTGTGCTGTACAAAACACCAGTATTTTGGTGGGGTTTTTGAGATTTGATTCTTTTTTTTCTTCCCCCCACTGCAGGAATAACTCACAACTTTATGTAAATCCTATTAGAGGCAAGACAGGTTAGTGATGGAGCTTGTGAAGGTAAAATCCAGTTAGCTGCATAAAACGTAGGTTTACAGAAGGCTTCAGGAACTCAAGTATAAGGACAGTTATATGAAGTTTCATACAGTCTGTCATCTTTGAACTGACTCTTAAATTTTCATAAACACATTCAATCATTTATACTACAATTAAAATGCAAGGTCTTTTTTTTGTTGTTGTTGTTGAACAAGGCTTTGGTCGGGCACTTCCTCACTGTTTTGTCTGAGCTATGTGAAGTATCAGTACAGGTCTGATATGTTTACTGTTGACAAATGATAGTCAGTGACTCTTGGAAGCTACGTGCTTTAACCATTTCCTTACGTCAGCCTAAGCAGTGGTTACCTTTACTATGTGGTGTCTTTTAAATCTGACACTGGAATTGTCCAACACTTTGGTGCATGACACATCAGAGGAAACAAATCACAGCAATGTTATAAGACAACAAAATTAAAAGTGTAAATTTTGAACTCCTAACAGTGGAACAATTAAGGTATGTTTGTGCTTCTAAGCACTAAAAAACTAGAAATAACACCAATTGCAATTTGAAGCTTCATTTAAACCTTTTGTTCCTTATGCCAAAATGAATTATATCCTATATAATGCCAATTTTCATGCAAGTAATACAAAAGGAGTAAGTACTGGGGTTCTTTTATGAAACGCTTACATGGATTACTTCCCACACAAAAGAACACTCAATGAATTTGAGCTGGGAAGAAGGGAGAGGGTACAACGTGTCAAAAGATTCAAAGGAAGAGAAAAAACAGAAGGCTGAAGAATGAAAGCCAATTAATGAAAGCAAAAAAAAGACTATTTTTTAAGAAGTCAGGTGTTGCAAGTTAAAGCTGTCCCTTGTAGCCAACACATGCAGCTGATAATCCAGCTAGACACAGACCTTGGCAGCATGGTGGAGTCTAATCTTTTTGTGGGGATTAACTGTCCTTCAGAAAATTCTTCAGTGCCTCTGGCATCAGCTTGCTTGCTTTCTGTCAGCATACAAAGTTTTCTGGTATGTCTTTTTTTCCTTTTTTTTTTTTTTTTTCCTGTTTGCACAAGTACGGTGTATTTCTCTAGTATAAGGAAAATTCCTCTTCAAGGTCTATCTAGGTTGTATTGTGTCAAGTGGGTCAGCAAGACATACTATGTTCTGGCATACTGGGCATCAGTGCTGAATGCACTGGCATGACTTCTTTGTCCTGGCAGGGCAAATGGGATTACGTTTTGAGTCATGTGTTCATTGAGTTAGTATGTATCAAAACATAAATGAGAAGTCCCTTCATTGTGGACTTGTGTAAAGTTCAAGTGAATCAAAACAAAGATGCATTATATATACTAGGACAGAGGCCTGAAATAATTTAAAGACTGTTCATACTTCAGTGCTTTTATACATAGCAGAGAGAAAGCCACTTTCAGAAGTTGATTCAGCCTTCCTGTCTTTCTCTGTTAACTCTGAGCAAGCTGTGGCTGGGCTAGTCCCTAAACCTGTGTTCTTCGGTTAGACGGACAAACCTAAGCAAAATTCAGTGACACTGGCTCCAGGAGGTTCTAAACTGTGAAAGCAATCATCTTGTTTCAAGCTATTCCTGGTTTTGCTATGATATCAGCCTTTGTCAGTGCAACTGATGGTGAATGTGTAACTGCTGATTGATGATGACTGTATGTTTTTTTTCCCCCTGAATTGTTCTCTGATGCTGAGTTGAAAAATAGGTTTATTTTTTGTTCTGGATAGTATATGAGTCTGTACAAGTGGTCTTTAAAGACAGCCTCAGAAGACACATTTTGAAGTTATATGCAAGAAATTACTTGAGACAGAGAAGTATTGTAAAACAGAAGATAAAAAAGATGTTGAATAAACTAAAACAAGGACCAGAAGGTCAACAGCAGTCATAGCCACTGGTGAAGATTTTTCTTAAGAAGAGGTCACAAATTGAGTTAGTTTATTCTCAGCACTAAGTTTAGGTTGTATGGCATATCTCAAGCCTTGAATGTGTAACAGTTACCTGTATTGAAAAGCATAATTGATAGTTGTGGAATTTTACAGGTTCTTCAGGGACAAGTGTCTAACCACCAAATTGCTGTAGAAAAACTGAAAAAAGCTGCTGAAGTGTTATTGGATACAAGGGGAGAGTTGACACCAGACAAAGACGAGATTCAGAAAACACTGGGTAAAATATTTACTTTTCTTAATACTTTTTATTCCTTGTGTCTGCATGCCCACCTAGCTGCTACCTCACTCCCCTTGCCCAACAGGATGTGGGTAGAAAATAAGATGGAAAAGCCCATGGGTAGAGATAAAGACAGGAAGTTTACTTAAACTTATTGTTATGGGCAAAACGGACTTGACTTGGGGAAAACTAAATTTCATTCATTGCCAAATAAAACAGGATTAGATAGTGAGAAAAAAAAAAAAATTAAAGCAACATCTTCTTCCCACCCTGCTGTTTTTTGCAGGTTCACTGTCACTCCTTTCTTCCCAACTACTTGCACCTCCTCCCTGCCAAACAGTGCAGGGTGGATGGAGAATGGGTGGTTGTGGTCAGTCCATAAGCAGCTCCTCTCTGCCTCTGCTTCATCCTCACTTTTTCCCTGCTCCAGTGTAGGTCCTCTCTGTGGGCCGAAATGATTCAGGGTAATCTTGCTCCAGTGTGGGCTCTCTACAGGCCGCAGTTCCTTCAGGAAATATCCACTTCCTCCAGCATGGAGTCCTCTGTGTGCTGCAGTGTGGTTACCTGCTCCAGCATGGTCCTCTACAGGCTGCAGGGGAATCTCTGCTCCAGCACTTGGTGCACCCCTTCCTCCTCTTTCTTGTCTGACCTTGATGTCAGCAGGGCTGTTTTTCACAGGTTTTTTTCCCTCATTTCTCAGTCCCGGGCAGCATTTTCCCCCTTTTAAAATACATTTTCCTAAAGGCAGCATTGGCTTGGCTGAGGAGCTGATCTGTGCCCTGTGGTGGGTCAGCTGGAGCTGGCTGGAACTGTCTGTGTCTTCCATGGAGCAGCCCCTGGCCTCTTCTGAGAGGGGCCAAAAACCTTGCCACAACCAAAACCTTACACCCTACATCCAACACTCTTTCCTGTCAGTTGTGACAAGTAGCACGCCATGACATTCACCACTGTCTGGAGTTTGAAGACTCTGTATGTGTATCACACAACTGTCTCTTGCTGGAATCCCATAAGTACCTTGCAGAGCAACAAAATGTAACAACCGTGGGCTTCCCTCTTTAGAGTCCCTGAAGGTCTAATAAAGAACCATCTGGAAGAACCTTTCAGCTCTAACAATAACATAAGAGACATAATTGTAGAAGAGCTGTCTTAATACGCAGCTATTTTATTTCTTGAGAATGGTCAACAGATGTCCTAAGCTAGAGCTGCAAGGGAACCAGCTCCTAAAAGCTGGGGAGTACAGCTGTGAGTTACTCTGTCTTTCCCCTTGACCTATAGGCTTTTTGGCTCTACTTTAAGATTTTGATCTTGGCTTGAGTGTTTTTACTGAATAAAGCTGATGTTTTTCCTTCATTCTGATGTAGCCAGTTTTTGACTCACACCTACCTGGTGAGAACAGAAAGTGAGTTAAAAGCTTAGTTTGGCTAAAGGAAAGAATGAAAATATGCTTTTCTCTTTATCAGATGATATTGTGGAGAGGTATGACAATTTATCCAAGTCTGTGAATGAAAGGAATGAGAAGCTCCAGATAACTCTGACACGATCCTTAAGTGTGCAGGATGGTTTGGATGAAATGCTGGATTGGATGCAAGGAGTTGAAAAGAGCCTTGAAGAACAAGATCAAGTGCCTTTCAATTCTGCTGCTATTCAGGATATTATTAGTAAAAGCATTGTAAGTAGGATTCTGTGAAAGAAGAAACATTTGTTTGATAATTCAGATTTCAAGAAAGAGTTAAAATTGTAGTGTGGTACCTTTAATGGATTCAAAATACTTAAAGAGAACTGTTGCGTGAAGTGAAACTGCACATAAGGATTTTTGTAGCTGAAATAGGTAGATCTATACTGATGGTCTAGCTGTACTGATCTGTTGCTTCAGATGTTAGACCAGTTTCACTTCTAAAAAATCAGTTACAAGCAATGCAAAGTAGTACTTTATTTTGTTTGTTTCAGATGCTGGAACAAGACATTGCAAGTCGCCAAAGCAGTATAAACACTATGAATGAAAAAGTGAAGAAGTTCACGGAAACAGCAGATCCATCCACTGCATCCACACTGCAAGCTAAAATGAGTGAACTTGCAGGACGATTTTCTGAAGCAAGTAACAAGCATAAAGAGAAGCTTATGAAAATGGAGAAGCTGAAGACTAAAGTGGAGTTATTTGAAGGTCTGTCAGGAAAACTTCAGTCTTTTCTAGATGAGAAAAACCAGGCACTCAATGAGACAGAGGCACCAAGAAAGGATGTTAGTGAAGTGTCTCAGTATATGCAGGTACTGTATTATTCCATTTGTATATATTGTGCATTTCTAGTCTAACTCATCTAAGGGATTGAACAATAAATAAGGCATGATTGTTTCCCAACTTTGGTTGGTTAGCTAAAATCAAGAATTTAATTTTGAAGAAGTGATTGTAAAGTCTAATATGAAGAAAGTAATCTTATTTTGCAGGAAGCTAGTGTAGAATTGGCACAACATAAGAAGGATTTGGAAGTTTTGCAGCAGCTTCTTGAAGATCTTTCATTCCATGTTCTTCCTGGAGATAAAGCACTGGTGTTAGAAAAAGTAAATGCCTTGTCAAAGAAGTTCAGAGAGGTAGAGGAGACTGTAAAGGAAAAGTAAGTTGAATAATTAAAATGTTTCTGCTTTGGCTAATAATAAAGGGCAAATGTTGTGATGACTGCTGTCCTCTTGCATGCAATCTCAAGAGATTGTAGGTCATCACAGAGTAGAGAGGGTTTTTATTTAAAAAAAAAAAATATTCTGTTTGGAAGTGCCTCTGTAGTTTGTCTGGTTCAAGAGCTCTAATGTGGGCTGTAAAGACAAGTAACTTCAAATTTTGTGGCATTCACAGGAGTCCTCTCAGTTCTAAGAAAACTCTGCTTCTCCCCTCCTCTGATATAATATAAATTGCTGCTTCTGCAGATCTCTTTAGAGTCAGGCTGCAAAGGAAAACTAGAGAATTTATTAGACTTTCTATGAAGTCACCTGTACAGCAAGATCAGGTTTTCCACATTCTGCTCATATCCATAAAATTAGCTTTTGTGACTATTTGAATTTAGGGATAGCAATATCAGATTGATAATATATGTCAGTTTAATTCCCAGAAGGAATACTGACATTCCTTTAATTGTCTCTTTAATTGTCTAGAGAAGAGGCTGTATCATCTTGTCAGAAACAAATGGATGCTTTTGAGCTCCTTGTAGAATCATTAAAGAAATGGATAAAAGAAACAACAGAACGAATTCCAGCAGCACAACCCTCTCTGAATACAGAGGAGTTAAAGAAACCTTTGGAAGATACATTGGTAAGACATTGTAGAGAAGTGAAATATGGCTAAAAGAAATTGGGGATCTATTAGCAACATAAAAATATGGACTTAAGGGGTAAGCAGTCATAGTAATTGGAACTAGGGAGCTTACAGTCTGCATTTACATTCCCATTTCTGTTGCATGTTTAGATGTACTGCAGGAGATTCCCAAGTAGCAAGGTTGTTCCCTTTTTCTACACTAAATCTTTTAAGTCTGAAATCAGTTTTGTAATGAACAAACAACTGTCTGTCTTAACCAGAATTTAAAAGATGAATGGACATTAAAAGCACCTGAACTGCAGAAAATGAATAGCAGAGGAACATTGCTGTGTAATCTAATTACTGCCGTGACTTCCCCTGCCAAACTAAGAGCAGTTGCAAAATCAGGTATGCATTTGTATATCAGGTAAGCCTAACACTTCAGGAATTTTTAAAACCTTTAAGATCAAAATTAAAATATTTCACTCTTGGATTAGCTTTCTGAATATTATGGCTGGTGAGAAGTCAGTTAGCCATGTCTGTTCTGACCATCGTTTGCTATGACTCTCATTTAAACTGTAGCAATTCAGTACACGTTCTGGTTGCTTTACACTGCCAAAATAGCATAAAAGTGCTTTGATGTGAATGATGAACAGGTCCTAAAGCTGTTACTTCAGTATGTAATTCCCAGATAATGAACAATATCACAGTTGTCTTCACCTCACCCCAGAAAGCTCGTGATAATGAGAAACTGATTTACTCTGGTTGGTGTTCAGCGCTTCATATATTCACCAAATTTGCAAGCAGGACAAATACAAACCCTGCTTTTGCAAACGCTGATGTACCTGCGCACCTTTGCTGCCATAGAGATATCTCTTTAATGCCTCAAGGCTATTCTCTGTGATGCCAAGCAAACACGTAAAGGTTTGCAGAGTCATGTGGTTTTTGTTAGAAGGGTGATGAGGACATTGTTTGTCTACAAAGTGAGCCTAGGCAAACCTACTCATCCCAATATGATAGCATAATTAATCAATAGTCAATTATTAATAAATTAGGCAATATTTTGGTTGAAACAACAGCATGGAAGGGAATCAACTCCATATCTCAGCATGACTTTCCTGGGCTAAAATGTGTTTCCACTCTGGAATTTCAGCTAAATCGTTTTCACCAGTAATCTGATTTTAAAGACAGCAAAGCTATTTCCATGATTTTCTGTACACTAGCGTTTAAATGTTAATTTGTTTTACAGAAACCAGTAATTCTGCTAAGTCCTATCCAAGCCACAGTTGAAGGCGTGTTGTACCTAGCATGTTTTAATGGCCATAAACACATTTTCAGTCACTTCTTGAACTGACTAGGTCTGGAAATAAATTCAAGTATATTGTCCTTCATTTGTTATCTGCAAAGGACTGGGAGGATGGGGACTGCCAGAGGATACCTCTGACACGAGTAGAACACTTCCTCACATCTCTTTGTAGTAGTTACTTCTGGTTTCACTCCGGTTTGAATTTTAAATAAAAATCTTGCAAAGAACATTTTGGAACCTCATATGGGATATTTGTGTTGCTTCCTCTGTCCCTTTTTCTACTCCTATGCATGCAGATAGAAAAATAGTTAAATAACTAGCATATAAGAGCAGCTGTAATCCTCCAGACTAGAGTATTCGCCCTCCTAGACAAGAGCTGTACTGTGTATCACTTAATCACAGTTATAAATACTGGACTCTGGCTAATAGAGCATGAAGATTTACAGCCAGAGCTGGGGTCTGTGACTTCTCTTATCTAGTTTGTTTTCTCTTGCCATCCTCCAGCTGCCACTAATGTGGTCCTCACTGTCCAGCTGGTACTGTGGAGTAGATGCATAGCCTTCTCCAAGGCAACTGTTAATCTTTCTCTGTTAATTGCTCATCTGGGAATACATATGTGCTGGAGAGTGGGAAGTGATTCTTCTTGGAAATCTCTGTGGCTTCACCACGTGCCCCAGCTCTCTGTGGTCTGATGGTGTTTTACAAAGCCCATGTTGCCCTGCTTCCAGAGGCTTTGAAATTATGTTTAATTAGTAGGGCCGTCTGGGTGAGTGGCTGCCTCAAAGTGACAATAAGGACTTCAGGTGTAATAGTAAGGATTCCACATTGCAATCCCTGTCAAGGAGCATATGTTTAAGTCTTGCTTGTGTCAAGAAAGGGGGGATTCATCCAGCTGGCATCAAGAGCTTTTTGTGCAGAGGTACAGTGCTGCTAAATCATAGAATCACTTAGGTTGGAAAATACCCTAAAGATCATTGAGTCCAACTGTAAACCTTACACTGCCACATCCACCGCTAAGCCATGTCCCTACTGCTACATCTATATGGCTTTTAAATACTACCAAGGATGGTGACTGTACCACTTCCCTGGTGAATAAAGGTGTCCTGAGTAACCAGGAATGGCTGGGAAAAAACATGTTGTCATTAGGCAGCAGGAGGGAACAGGTTCCTTTTGTGGAGAGGGAGGTTAGCCACATGGATGTGAGTAGGCGTCACAGCTAGGGCACAGACCATTGTCGAATATAGTTGTATATTTAGCGTGGTATTGTGAGTGGTAGCACTGTTTAAACATCATGCATATGTGCATACTTCTAGATGCGTCCTTGTGCACACCCACCTGCTATATGTATGCTGTGCATATGTGGTACTACTTAGGGTACTAGCTGGCTGAAGCAGCCTAAAACACAACACCTTAAAACATTTAAAGTTCAAATAAAACATTTGCTATTATAAGGTTAGCATTCCGATATTTCTTTAATGTTATAATGTGAAGTATGTATCATGCTGTCTTGGAGAGGAAGTTCAGTGCTGGGTTGTTGGTGGGAAAAGGCCCAGATAAGCATGGGACTTTGTCTTTCTTAATCCACAGGTGGCACAATGTTAAATGGTGAAGGAGTTGCTGCAGGAACTCAGGATTTCCTGAAAAATAAAGGTCAGTAAAAATTTCAGGCTGTGATACAGAAATGTACTTGCTAATACTGTTAAATATGTAAGTATTTTTAAATGTGCATAAATCTACTTGTAGTAGTGACTACTAGACTGAAATTTCACATCACCATCACATAAGGCAACTATATTGACCAGGACATGATTCTAAAATTGTAAAAATACCTACCTTCAGTATTTTGTTTGAAGGCAGATTGAATCTGGCTGTGTTTCCTGAATCGGTGTGTACTTCTATAAATGTATACAGGGATAACTATTTTAATATAACACATGGCTTTTGAGAAAATTCTAGTACCTGTGTATGTGGTTTGAAACTTTTCAACACCCACCAGCATTTGCAATGGGCACAAACATATGTATACAAAAGACACCCATTTTACATATGTATGTATCACTGTATGTGACCAACCCCTTTACAGCAACAACAGAGCTTACATAGCTACTTTATACATGCTTATGGATAGCCATGTACCATGTCCCAAGTCTGCAGTGTCTGTTCTCCTGAACTATAGTCTACTTAGTATACAGTCTGCCTGCTGTCCTCTCTCAAGTAATAAAACACATTTCTAATAATACATGAATGTAAACAAAATATTATTGCAGTAATGTTAGGCTCACATGTAAGTAACTGAACTGTAGTTCAGTGTGTTCAACTTTTTGTCATGGAATGGTTGCTTAAAATAGTAAAATAACAATGGGTAGAGAGATTGAAAGCCATTTTCTTACCTCTGTGTATTAAAGTAATGATTTCTGTGAAATGAGACTCTCTTACAAAGAGGAACTTATATTAAGTCATTCAGATGTAGCGTTATGACATTTGGAGTGAATTGGAAATAACTCTAACATGTTCAGTGACTTCTTATTTGGGGGTCTGTTAAGTTATTGTAACTCAGTACTGTTCAGAAGTTTTTGAAGTCTATTGTTTGAAGGGTGCGTGACCTCTAACATAGTCTTTGTGCATCTTTCCTTTTACAGAACTGACAACTGTTCAACAAGCCATGTCTGATGTAAATCACAGTTATGATGATTTGGGAGTTTTATTGAAGGAAAAGATTTCAGAACTAGAAAGCATGCTTTCAAAAATGCAGAATATTCAGGAAGAATCGACCTCAATGATGCAGTGGTTGCAAAAAATGGATAAAACTGCATCAGATTGGGAAGCTGCTACAACTGATAGTGAAGCAGTTAAAACCCAAGTTGAGCAACATAAGGTACTTTGTGCCTTCAAAAAAATACTTTATTACAGTTATTGGGCAAATTCTATTTGAACAACTGATATCTCAGCCTAGCTTAATGTTGTAGGGAGTATTTAAGTGATCCTAGTAAGCATGCCAGTCAGGCTTAGAGCAAATCTGGCAAACCGAGTCAGTGGAATAAAAGGAGCACTGCATCAGAGAAGAGGAGTTGTGCAGGTCGGAAAATAATACTTCTGGTGGCCAGTTTAAATAGGTGAAGCTGTACTGATAATACAATAAACTTCTTTGATCTCCTTAGTGGTTTAGAGATATGCACTGGATTGCTTGTAAGATCTGGAGGGCTATATCTATCCAAAAGCTGTTTCTGCAGCTGCTGTTCACTGACACTCCACAGACCTCCTGGTCTCTGCAGCTGCAGCAGCTTATGTCTGTTCCAGGGCAGTGTTTCTCTTCAGCAGCCATGTCATGCTTGTTAAGTTATATGGCTGCACAGCAGTCTCCTCCCCCTGCTTTTAACTGATATGAGAAAACCACTGATTCAGCAGTAAGCTTCTGTCCTATTTCAGCATTGGAGATACATGCTTCTCTAACAATGAAGGACAATATTTACACACATAAAGGGAAACATAATGGATAGGGAAAATTCTTCCCTTGCCTCTGATTGTGGACAAACACAACGATCATTTTAAGGCTATGACACAAAGCGAAGGTGGCGGCAGCTCAAAGCTCATGCTGACGTTTCCTCCATACCCCAGCTCAGAAGGAAGCCAAAAGGCACCTGGGAGGCACAGAATTTTGAACTGTCTAATCCTCAGATATCACTTAAAAGGAAACTTTTATCTGAAGTAATCAAAAAGTCAGATGAAAAGGATGTGACTCAGAATCAATAGCAGGTTTCTTAACCCAGGACACAGCAGTATTTTGCAACCTAATTTGCCCAAAAGAGTTACTTTTCTAGGAACGAGATTTGAGTAGAGTCCAAACACAGTTTATTCAGTTGGAATGATGTGATAATTCCACACAGTTGGTTCTGCAGAAGTGATGGGGTGACGCACTGTCCATTTAAAGAAAACCTTTCACTTCTTTCCCTTGGCCTCCACCAGAAGAATTTGATTCAGCTGAGGTTCTTCTTCTGTATTTGGTGGGTCACTCTTAAAAGTAACCTGAAGAGCTACTAATTTTCTTGATACTTGGATAACATTCAGTCCTAAAACTCAGACCAAACGTGGAAGAAAAGTAGCTCCTAACTTTTTAACAGAGAATGTGCAAAGCTAACATGATCATCTTACCCCCGCTGTTGTAATAGAAGAGTATTTACAGACAGTTGGAAAACTGAGTGCTCAGGCATGAGTTGTCCTTCTGATGCAGTTGGACCTTTTACTAGAAGTTTTAAATCAAGCACAGTTTCTTCAGAGTTTATTTTAGTGGGTTTTGGATAATTAAAATGCAGCTCTGTGGGGCAAGCTTTGTCACTTAAGAATATTGATATAAGAGCCCTTTGCCAGGCATATAAGGACTGTTCACTTCTGTCAGTAAGAACAGCATGAACTAGGAATTGCTGAGGCATCTCAAGTTTCCTGCTAGATCTACGTTTGAAGCTATAGTGCTCTTCAAACTATAGTTCTAGATGATCTACAAGAAGCAGCCTATCTGTGTTAGCAGAGCTTCCATTGAGGTAAATGAGGCCACACCACCCTCGCTCCATTGGTGCTATGTCGGTTATTTCTGCTGTGAACTGTACTGTGCATTAGTCAGTTTGCCTTCTGTACAAGAACAGATTCTAAGTATATGCGAATAAGATGGGACCTACTGGATCTTATTTATCTGAATTCTTCTAGTTCTGTCACTTGTTCAAATTAAACAATAATTGTTATTATAAATATAGTTTAAATCTGTAGTTTATCTCTTCAAAAAAAAAAACAAACAACCCAAAACCTGACCAGCAAAATACACTATTATAAACTGTTTTCTGTGTAAGTGTTAGATATTTATTGTTTATCTTCATGCTTGGCATCTCAGTATTACGGACTTCAGACTCCACTTTACCGTTGTTCTTTAGTGTCTTATTTATTTTATCACTTGAATTTGCAGCTTTTTGAAACTGAATTAAAGCAAAGTGCAAATAAAGTGCAGGAACTAAAGGACAAAGTGACAGAGCTGTTGGAGAAGAATCCTGACTCTCCTGAGGCACCAAAGTGGAGACAAATGTTGGATAAAATAGGTATTTCAGTAAAGCTGTATTATAGCTCAGACTGATTTGGAAATTGTTTTATTGACTTTTTTAATGTGTTAGCAATCACTAGTATTTTTAATATCTTGCTCCCTCCTGCCCCTTGAAATAACTCCCTTTAGAAGAGTGTAGATCTGGTGTAATTCCACTGATGTTCATGGGCTTTGAATTCATATCTGTGCAATTGAGAGAGGCTGTAGCTTGACTCCCTCTATTAGAGGGCTTTATCATTTCTAAACAGTGTACAGCTAAAACTTGGCTGGTCAGTTACTGCTCCAGATACATATATTGTTCTTCTTCCAAAATAGAACAAATGAAGTTCATTCTAATTTCATGTAAAGAACAGTTTTGAGTTGTTAGTAATGCTCTTCTGTGTGCCTGTTTCCCATGCACTATTGGCTTTTGTCATTTTGTGGTTTTGGTGGCTTTTTGCCATTTCTAAAAACGATTCCATAAATTTTGCCCAAAAAAATTGGAAATGACCATGTTCAGACAATAGATTTTGAGATACGGCAGTGCACAATAGTCCTGAGGTTTTAAAAATTCTTCTTAGGCTTGATGTATTTTGAATGAATCGTAGGTCAATCTTGCTTCATACTGATAGGCATTTCTATAGTTACATCAACAGTAACTTTAAAGCTGAGAATTTTTCCAATCTGTCCTGTTTGTAAGTGAAACTGAAAAGTTTAAGTAGCAGGTAAGATCTCCAGGGAACTTGAGTAGTGTTGAAAGGGAATGAATTCAAAATGAGCAGAGGTCAAAGGCAGCGAAGTGGCAAAAAAACCTGAAAAAAAACTCCGATGAAATTCAGGGTCATGGAGAGTTAGCAAACTGTCCATGCTGACTAAGCAGGCACTGAGAGAGGGAAGGGGGAAGTTGCAAGACCATAGGACTCAATGGCTGCTCTGGAAGCCAATTGCTACAAGTGGAAGAGACCATACATTGGCCTAGGTGTGAACGTAAGCTCACACAGCAGTTTTGAAATACCTGTGTGCAGAAGTATTCTCATTGCCTGTCATTAGGTACCTGGTTTAGATGTCTAAATGAGGCAGTTAATCTGCACATTTGAAAGAGGTGTGCTTCTTCAGAGGGCTGTTCAGAATAGAAGCCTAAATTAGGGCTTCTGCTTACCATTGGATAAGTATCTGTTTCTTTTTATTGAATAAGCAGGAAGATTTTTCTGTCTAAATCAGGCACCTAAGTTGTAACTGAGTAAGCCCTTTGGCTTTTACATCATTTTAGTCCGAAGCCTAAATTTGTTGTTATTTCATTTGGTAATATCCTCATCCAATTTTATTACATGTTGTATATTCATTGCTCTAAAAATGCTACACATGGCTGTACTAAACTGCAGACCTTCATCCAAGTGTATATGGATCTGACTGTTAAAAGATGCATTTGCTGAGTTGCTGCAATAAGGCATCTGGAGTTAATCAGCAAGAAGCCTTATTAGAGAGCTCTGTTTATGCTTCATATATAGTCTGCTGTCTGACAAGCCATCTGCTAGAACATGCATGCAATATGTTAACATTATCACTGTTAGATTCCAAATGGAAAGAGCTCAATCAAGTTACATCTGAGAGACAACAAAAACTGGAGGAGTCTTCAAATTACCTGACGCAGTTCCAGACAGCAGAAGTTCAGCTAAACCACTGGCTTGTAGAAAAGGAGCTAATGGTCAGTGTCCTGGGACCGCTGTCAATTGATCCTAATATGTTGAATACCCAAAAGCAACAGGTTCAGGTGAGTACCACCAATATGCATTATTGATGTAAGTTTCTTCTGCTTTTTTGCTATTAGCAAAGTACCATTTTGCATCTAGAGTACAGCACAGTTAATATGGGCCATTCTGTTTGTTTATCAGCAAATGTCGGCTTAAGTCATACTTGGCTACAGTAATTACAAGGAAAAAATATCATAAGAATGAAGAGAGATTAGAACAGCTAAAGGAAAAAAACGTTGAGGAGATACTGATCCTCTGATACAATTTTTGTTTAGACCATACTGTGGTTTCTCTAGTCGAATGAAAAATGTTTCTTTGACATTTTATTAATTTGCATGTGTATGCAACATTTTACGGTCAGTCCTCATATACTGCCTATGCTGTAGAACTAACTTTTGGAGATATGATTCACTTGACTGTGCCAGTAGCTAATACAAATATGAAGGCAAGTGAAGTGCAATACCGTGAATATACAGACAGAGAAAGTACAGTGAAAAAGTGGAACAGTTTACTTACAGAAATACAGCAAACTACAGACAAAAGAAACATAAGTTAAATCAAAGTTGCAGAAACTAGAAATTTTAATTTGAAACATTTCTACTACTGTCAGGTATTTTGAACTGTGATGAAAAACAGCATTTTTATTTTGCAGAAATATTATTAAAGCTGGCACATCAATATTGATTAAAATGAAGTTGTTAAAACATGAACTATGTTCTAATACTATGTGAAAATGACTTAATATTGGTTTGTAAGTGCTTCAGAAATCTACACAGCTGGCATAAGAGTATCATGTATCTCTTAACAGTCTTTAAAAGTTAAACCTAATTGACTTAAAAAGAAAGGGTTTGGAATGTTCTGTAATGTAAAAACATTATATTTGTCCCTTCTGCAAGCACTGTGACTTACTGTCAAAAAAAAAAAAAACTGGGACCCAGTGATAAAAACTTTAAAGGTCTTGCAGTACACAATCAGTCGTTTTGTGAATTATCCAAATATTCTCTGCTATAATAATACATTGCAATATTATGTCAGAACACATCTTCTTTGAAGTTCTGTCTTAAGACAGATATATGGGAAAGAAGACACTGCTTGAAATTAAACAGCGATTATTTTACTTGGTATGGTTACTTAATTACTGTAGTATTAACAGAATTCATTGTTTACTTGTATATGCTGATTGAATTGCCATCAGATGATGTGTAAATTAACCTCATTTTTTCTGGGTCTTTGATGTGAGTGCTTGGAAACACCACAGTTTATGTGTGGAAGATGCAATTATTTCACTGGCTTTTAAACTTGGAGATTGATTGCTCAGTGAGAGAGCTTAGCTACAGCAAATTCTACGTGATTTTTCTCAGAGGCACTTTGCTCCTTTTTTTCATGAGGTAAATGCTTTTTAAAATTTTCCTTCTTCCCAGATTCTGCTCAAAGAGTTTGACACCAGAAAGCCACAATACGAGCAGTTAACTATGGCTGGTGAAGGGATTCTGAATAGACCCGGTGAACATCCACCCTCCCATGAAATTGTAAAAGAGCAACTGGCAGCTGTGGCACAAAAATGGGACAGTCTAACTGGCCAACTAAGGAACAGATATGACCGAATTGACCAAGCCATTGTGAAAAGCACAGAGTATCAAAGTCTACTCAGAAGTCTGTCTGATAAGCTAAGTGCCTTGGATAGCAAACTAAGCAGCAGCCTGGCTGTGAGTACACAACCTGATGCTATGAAACAACAACTGGAAATTGCTAGAGAACTGAAGGAAGAAATAGATCAGGAAATGAAGAATATAAATACAGCACAAGCTCTTTGTGAAGAGCTGTCCACACTGGTTGGAGAAGAGTATTTGAAAGCAGAACTTACGAGACAATTAGATGGCATCTTAAAAACATTTAAGGATATTGAGCAAAAATCAGGTTAGTATTTACTTAACGAAAAACAGTAACTAAGGCATAAAGTAAAGCATCATAGTCTCATTTGTCTTTATAGAGATGTTGAGTGAGCTGAGTCTAATGCTAGGTCTCTATCCAGTCCAACCCCCAAGCAGTTGTACGTTAGAATTTAGGCGAGTCTCCATACCTTGAAAAGGTGAAAACAGTACTTGGGATCTCTAGTGTGGAAGAGTGTTTGAAGTACAATAGCAGGGCTGCTTTTCTCATCTCTTCCTTCAGGCGCGTCTTCACTGAATTAGAATACCAAAAGAGGATTCTGTTCATTGAGCTACCTATCTGCACAGGTGCTGAGTGTAAGCCAAAATTGTAATTTTTAGGCAAGCACCAGTTAATGGCTTGGTGAAACACAGTGATAATTGAATAAAACTGCCTGTGACAGAAGGGGGCTGGTAGTCTGCAGCCTTCCCTTAGTCTGTGAACAACAGAACTGAGCAGATAATACACTGCAAGCAATATTATCCTTTGTTCTCCCTAACAACCTCAGTTTTAGCTTTTTAATTTTCTCTGGTCATGAGGAACTTCAAAGGATCTCCCTAAGAACACATACTGCCAGCAGGCCATGTGTTAGACACTACTAGGCTAGATTACATAATATTCCCTGCGCTTACACTTCATAATGCCATGAAACACGACTGCCTGTGTGGGGTTTTTTTGGGTGGTTTTTTTTTTTACCCCTACATCTGCCTGAATAGGATTCATGTAGACACAGATTGCTAAGCTCACCTCATTTGATTCATGTCTCAATGCCTTCACTGCTCTGCTGTAGTACAGGCACAAGTCTGTCCCTTGCAAGAAGCTTGGTTGACTTGGTTGTCTTCCAATCGAACACCACATGCCAAGAACTGGCTTTCCTCACATTAATGATAATTCATAATAGAATCAATATTAATTATTATTTCTGCACTAAATACCAGCAGGTTCTGACAATGAACCTCTGTGCTGTTTTCTCTTTTGTAGGTAACCATGTTCATCAGCTTCAGTTGGCATATGCCTCTTCTCATCAGTTCCAGCAAATGTCAAAGGACTTTGAAGCCTGGCTAGGCAAAAAGAAAGAAGAGATGAACCAGGCTCGTCCTGTATCAGCCAAACTCGATGTCTTGCAATCATTACTTGAAGAACAGAAAGATTTTAAGAAAACCATGACTGATCAGATTGGTTCATATGAAAGAATAGTTGCAGAAGGAGAAAGTATCTTGCAGAAGACTCAAGGAGCTGACAAAGCAGCATTACAGTCCCAAATTGCCACAATCAGAAGTAACTGGGATGAAATGAATAAGCAGGTAAAAGAAAGGCAAGATAAATTAACAGATTGTCTGGAGAAAGCCCTCAAGTACAAGCAGCACGTAGAAAATCTGCAACCATGGATAGACAAGTGCCAGAGCAACCTGTGTGAATTAAAAGTTGGCATAAACCCTGATGAAATAGAGAATTCTATTGTTCAGGTGAGGGCCTGGCAGAAGGACCTAGATAAACACCATGGGATGGTGGAGCTATTAAATAATACTGCTGAAAGTTTGCTCAGTGCAAGTCAAACAGATAAAGAAATTGTTCAAGAAGAAACTAAGGTGCTGAATCAGAAAGTGAATGTGGTCACGGAACAATTACATAAGAAGAGAGAGTGCTTGGAAAATATGGCACAAAGGCTGAAAGAGTTTCAGGAATCATCCAGAGAAACTGAAAAACAGCTTAAAAGTGCCAAAGAGCATCTGGAATCTCACGACTCTCTTGGACCTCAGTCATTCAGTAACAAACACCTGACAATGATGCAGGCCCAACAGAAATCCTTGCAGGCTTTAAAATCTCATGTTGATTTAGCCAAAAAGCTTGCCCAAGAGTTGGTGGTAGAAGCTTCTGATTCAGCAGGTGTTTCTGACCTTTTGCTCCAAGCTGAATCTTTGGAGCGAGAATACACTGCAGTGAATCAACAGGTTGAAGACAGGTGCTCGTTCTTAGAGACAAAACTTCAGGGTATTGGCCATTTTCAAAACAGCATCCGAGAGATGTTCTCTCAGTTTGCAGAATTCGATGATGAACTTGATAGCATGGCTCCAGTAGGGAGAGATCTTGAGGTACTGCAATCACAGAAAGAGGATGTAAAACATTTTCTGAAAAAGCTGGAGGATCTTATTATGAATAATGAAAATGCTAACAAAAACTGTAAAATGATGCTAGCCACCGAAGCTGAAGCTTCTCCTGATCTTGTTGGTATAAAAAGAGACTTGGAAGCTTTAAATAAGCAGTGCAACAAGTTACTAGACAGAGCAAAAGCCAGGGAAGATCAAGTGGAGGGTACTATTAGACGTGTTGAGGAGTTTTACAGTAAGTTAAAAGAATTTTCTGGTCTGCTTGGGAGAGCCGAAGAACATGAAGAGTCACAAGGTCCTGTTGGAATGGAAACAGAGACTATTAATCAGCAGCTGAATACATTCAAGGTAGGAAGATTTCTTTCTTACTACTATGAAGTATTTTACCACGATGCAATTTTATTAAATATCATTGTGAAAGGGATTGGTTAAATGCAGACCTTGGAGGAGTCTTGTTTCATAGCAGTCAGTTCTATCTGTGTGCTTTTTATCTGTTCTAAATGGAATGGGATATCTTCTTGTGCTCCAGAGAAGCATTCCTTTGCTGTGCCTCGGCAGACATTGGTGATTTTTGCATTCCAGTTCACAGTTCCTGGACCCCACCTCTCTTCACCATCTTGTTTCCTTATGCAGTCCATCTACCTTTTCTGTTTTTGAGAACTGCATATTGTCTCTATTCTGATGTCCGTGTATTTCACAAACTTTCTTCTTCACTGTAGTGTGAGCTTTAGACTCCAGCGTTCACATACCAGCCCATATTCATTTCGCTCATCTGAGTAGTTGGGGTTTTTTCACATGAGCATAGGCTTCAGCATATGTAGGTTTAAGACCTTACCTTCTGCTGTCTTCTGTTCTGATAGGCTGGCCAGTTTTACCTCACTGAATCCCACTCTTACCTAGAAGTATCTTAGTAAGAAGAAATCAGGTAAAATAAGCCCCATTTTATATTGGGAGTTTACTGTAGCACCCGTATCCAAAATGCTCTTTGGAGCTTCTGTGCGTAGCTTTTATAATATGCCAGTTAGCAATACTTGACCAGCTCAAAAAAAATACATTGCAGTGATAGAGGGTGTTAATTGTGCTTTGGTGCTGAAATGAAGTACAGATATGCTTGTTTTAGGTTACAGTAAATGAATTTCCAGTGCTTGCTGGAAAGATTTATAAATCTTACAGAGGTAAGCAGTACTTGAAAAAGGTCATAAATCTCCTCGTGGCTATATAGTAGCACTGAATTTTCTGTGCTACTTGGGCTTAATTTCCATCTAGTATTGATGCAGATGTTTGTATGGCTTGTACATTAGTTCACAGTTAATCATAAAAACAAACCTTCATAACAGGATTTGATAAACTATGCTGTTTAAAAGATGACCTTGGAAAAAAGTCATTACATGCTTGGCCCAACAGAGGGTGCATTGTACTTGTTTAAACCGTATTAGAAATGAAAACTACAACTGAAAACTTTAATCTGGGAATTTTGGATGCAAGTTGCTGTAAGTTTTGATGATCTTTCAGAATGCATAAATAGAGACAAAAATCTTGAACAAATAGTTACATTATGAGGAGATTCCATTAGATTGGGAGGATTAAAATTGGAGGTCAGTCTGTCCTAACAAGTCTGTCTCAATTTAAAAGAGAAACAAATGGCTTTGCTTTGTATATGGTTAGTAAAACGCTTTGGACATCGGAAAATAGCAGAAGCTCCTGCTGCAATTGCTCTTGCTTATGCTCACTGTCCCAGAATTCAGTTGTAGCTGATCTGTGATCTCTGATTTTACCACATCCGTTGCATTTTCAAACATGAGGTGCAGCCTCAGGTCTTTCTTACGTGTGTGTGTATATATATATTACAGAGAGAGAGAGAGAGAGAGTATATATCTTACATAGATATGTTTGGGGTTGGTTTTTTTTTTTTTGCTACAAAGAATAAAGCTTTTACGGGAAAGCAGCCTGATGAGAAGACAGTAGAATCCAGTTCTCTGTGCTTTTTCTCAGTGTTTTACTTTGTCAAGGCATAGGACAAGGCACAGCAGTTGTACAATTCATGAGTGAGAGCCTGCTCTGGTCTATGCAGACTTGTGGGGACATAGTGTCCCTGCAACCAAAGAGCTTGTACGGTGAAAAGACAAAAAAACCTGGAGAAGGGTAAAGGAGAACAGTGATAGTAGCATGTTTATATCCAGAAGTCTACTCTAGTATTGTATTTATATTAGATATTTATAAGGGTAGAAATGGGTGCTTCTGCTTATGTGTGAAAACAGTGCCATTAAACAGGAGGTGAAAAGCAATGGAAAGGTGAAGGAATTGTTTAAATAAGTGGAGAACAAATGAAGGAATAAAGCAGCAGAGTGGGGAGCCTTTGAAGAAGGGAAATAGGAAGACCAGAATGGGAAATGTTACTAGGTGAGGGTGGTGGGTAGCAAAGGAGTACTGATAGCAGAGGATCAAGATCAATGATTACTCTTCTAATACCAAGTGTGAGTGCTGCTGGGTCACAGCAGAATTACAGTAGGTAATGTACCTCTTCATAGTCTTTACCCTTGTAGAAAGCATTTTTACCTGAGGCAGGACACTGTAGGGAGGCTGGCTCCCACAAATCCTGTTCCACTTGTGGTGTGTTTGCACGTACGCAAACATGCACAACCTGAAAATATGGCTGTGATCACAAAACCACAGTCTGGCTCCTTATAGCTTTAGCTTCTGTGGTGAAGTGCAATCAACTCCTATTCCTCAAGAGTAAAGCAAAAGAGTTGTTCTTTGGTAGATAGATTTATTCATGTGAAATCTTCGCTCTCTTCAGGGAAGGATCTCATGTAATGGGCCAGAGGTGGTTTTTGTGGTTTGACCAATTTTTATGTACAGAGAGTTAGAGCTTTGTGCATCTTCTTGGCATGACATTAAAATGCATAGTTATTTTAAAGAAATAAACAGTCTTTGAGATGTATTTTTAAATATATATATACACACATATAAATACTTATTTATATTCCTTCTTTGTAATCTACTTGTTCCAGTCAGTATAGAGTGTTAAATTGAAAGGACTTATTGTCAGTGTTAAAGTATATATATTCACAATGCAGATACAAAATTTGCTTTCCATAAATGAAAATCTGCAGTGGAGTTAATTTCGAAGTAGAACCATGACTCTTAATTCACAAAGCTCCAGGAAGGGTACATTCAAATGACAAATTTGTCTCAATTAATATAAACCACACAAAATTAATTACTAATCTACTCAGCTTTGCTAAGGCAATTTTTTCCCCAAAGTCTGTATGCAATGCATAGATTGGTACTAAAAAGAAATTTAAGTAAATTAGGTCTGTTGAGGTATACTGAGCCTGCCACCATTCTTCAAAAGCAAAACAGAAGAGTTGTGCAAACAGGCTGAACTGAACACCCTGGTTTTGGGTAGCCATGCAGTGCTGGGATGTCTGCGGTAGGAGCAGTTTTTGCAGCTAGTTTCTCTCTGAACTAGAGAAGGAAAAACGCCAGAAGTTGAATTATTTTACTTCTTGAAACGTTTGCACGATTCTTTGTACTGCCATTAAAAGGCATTCTTCTTAGTAAAACTGACATGGCACTGTTACAGCTTTCATCAGTACATGGGTCATTTGATTTCTTTGCTTTTATTTTTGGAACAAAAGTAGATGGAGTCGTAAGAGTTTGCCTTCTAATGAGACTTCATGGGAATTTTTAGTTAGTTTCAGTATTCCTGCCAATGAGCTTGAACTAAGATTTTAATTGGCTTATGTTATAGAATCATAGAATCGTTTAGGTTGGAAAGGACCTTTAAGATCGAGTTCAACCATTAACCAGCACAGCCAGGTCCACCACTAAACTGTGTCCCTAAGTGCCACATCTATGTGTCTTTTGTTGGTAGTGTAGAGGGTGCCTTGTCCTCTGATCTTCACTTTGAAGGCAGATAATGTTGAAAGAACAATCAAAGGTTTCTCTCTTTGCTCAGTAAGAAGCTAGAAGTGTTGCATTTCCCATGCACTGGTTTACAAACCTTGGAGTAAGATACTAACCTTCCTTGGGATTTACTGCTGTTAAGAGTCTGTGTTGAAAAGCAAAGGTAAAATAAGCAGCTATTTAAACATTATTTTTTTTTTTGAAGTATTGCTTTTGAAAGTGACTGATTTATCATATGAAAATCTTCAGCAGATATGATGAAAAATGGTAAATTATTTTTAAAACATTAATAATATCATTTTGCTTTTGAACAACTACAGACCAATTTCAGTTATATACTTCCGCTATAAAATGGCGCAGCACTCTTTGAGTTCAGAAAGGTTCTATTGTGTGGGTGTTTTGGGTGAGAATAACCATGGATGAGATGACCTCAGAAAATGCTTTTCTCATCTTTACCATTATATTACATATTCTCAACTAGAGAATCTGGAGGTGAGTATCTGTTTGGCACAATTTTAATGTTACAGCTGCTCAACAGAGAGGAGGAAGACAGAATTTGTGTGGCATGGCTTTATTTTGTTATGTAGCTGGCTGTATATCAAGTAAATCAATAAACAAGAAGTGTGGTGTGTTTTGTATTTCTTGCATACAGCGTATTCTGCTCTCTGCTTAAGATGGAAAGTTCAGCTGATAGTAGTTAATGCCTTATGTTAAGTTTTAGCGCTGAGCCCGCAGTTTAAGGAGAGCAGATGGCACTGAATTGTCTCTCTAACTGATGGCTGCTGTCACACAAAGCAGTGCAGGTCTCTGTTTGTTAGGGGCATGGTTTCTACTGGAAGTTCCCCTGTACTGTTGGCGGGTTACCCGTGAATCTCCCAACCCTTCACCTACCTTCCTGATCATGAGCTAGAAGTGTAGGTGCAAAGTGTTGAACAGTATTTAGAAGATGTAGATGTCCAAATCTTTTGTCCCATTAGGCTGTTTCTGTGCTGCTCTAAGTACCATAAAAAAGTCTTCCGAACATAGGTAACTTCTTTTCAACATGTTGACGTTTCTGTTGGAGGAGCGGGGTGGCTGGGCGCTGCCGCTTGCCCTGTCAGACAGTGCCACCCGGAGCTGTTGCCTCACCGCCAGGAGCCAGACTGGAGGGAATGACTGACTCTTTGCAAGTCAAATGGAGTAATATGTAACTATTGCAAGACCTAATCACTAAAGACGAGTCTGGGGGACTTTTAAAAAAGACTACACAGATAAACTTTCAAGTTTTGTGTGGAAGCGTCCCTTTAAATGACGGCTTTACCGGACGGGCCGATCGGGTGCGGATGGCGCGCGTTTCGTTGCCAGCGTTTGCCTCAGCGAGCCGGCCGGCGGGGTACCGGCTCACCTTACCGCGGGGCGCCCTGCCTGCCTCCTCGGTCGGGGCAGCCCGGCTCCGGGGCGGCGTGTCGCCGCCGCGGCGCTCCTGCCTCAGCCGGCTCCTCCAGTGCTAACGAGGGGGCCGAGGCCAGCGTGATGTCACCGCCGGGCGGGCAGCGAGGCCTCCCGCCGCCTGCCCCCCGCCGCCGCGGCCCAGCCCGCCGCACGGGTACCGCCAGCACGATGACAGAGAAGTGAAGGCGCGGAGGACTGAGGAGATAAGGAGGAGGCGGGGAGGGACGGAGCCCCCAGAGCGGCGCTCCGGGAGCGGGTGGGCTGGTAGCAGATGTTGCCTGAAGAGCGAAACGGGGCGTTTCTTTAAAGCTCAGCGCTGGGCGGGTGCTGCCGGGCCGCAGGGGAGCGGGGCAAGCGGCAGAGCTGGGCGGCTTCTCCGGGCGGTACGCGCCGGCGCTCACTGAGGGGGTTTCCTTCCCTCGTCTCCTTCTTCGCAGCTGCGCTTCAGAAATGAGGGGGAAGGAGCGAGGGCAGCCCGCTAGCTGCAGCTTGTAGTCGGGACCTGCCGAATGCAAACCTGCGGTGCCTTCGGGGGTCTTGCCACGCTTGCGCTGCTCTGCAGTTGCCTTAAACAGCTTTCCAGGATGCTGCTGAGGGAATCGGTCTAAAACATTTGTTTTCGGACTGTCTACTCGAAGGACGAGTTGGCTCGGCTGCTAGAAAGTGATGTTTTCCTGTGGGACTTGTGGAGACGCCACGAACGAGCCTGGTGCAAGAGGAGGATAAGCTGCCTTATGGATCAAGGTTATTTATAGCTACTGCCAAAAAAGTAAAGAGCTGTTTTATTATTCTTACTGTTTTGGATTTAATTTATCCTGCCCCTCCCCAAGATTTTTTTGGTGCCTTCGTCTGGACCGTACACAACCACTGTGGATTCTGTCTTTTTAATCTGCCACACCATGTTTTATTTATAAAGGATATGGGACTCTGCAAACCAGTTAAATGGATTACAGTTAAGCAGTCAGCTACAGAAGATAATGTGCTGCCTTCTGTAACGCTTGTTCATTTGGAAAGCTTATTTTGGAGATTTCAGATACAGGTTCTGACCTGGAAAAATAAATGAAGCCTTCCATGGAGTGTTTGAAATATTTGAGCCACTGCTGGTTTTTGCTCCACTTTGTTTTTCTGTGACATTGGAAGATTTCTGTTACTTTCTTACTGAAGCACTTTATATTTTGGGGAGGGGGGATTGAGAACCTCACATCCAGGTAAAGTTGCATTTAAGCTGATGCACTGATTATGAATGACCTCAGCCACCTCATAAGTTATGATGTATGTTTTCTATCTATGCATATTATGCTAAGGGCAAGTTTACTATAATTCTTCAGAGCGCTCGTGTTTTTTAAATGTTTCCCCTGTATCCATGAAAACCAAGGTATAGTGGCGTACTTCTGTGAATACTTTCAGGATGGGGAAGCCACTTAGCAGGCCAGACTGTCTACGACAGAATCCTCCATGTGTTGGCAAAGGAGAAGAAGATGAAGATCTCAATATTGAGGATTGCTACGTTCCCCAAAGGTCTATCTATGACACTGTGCGGCTGAATGAACAGATTGATTCAGGCTCCAAGGGCAGCCTCTCCTCAAGGCATTTCACGGACCGGACCTTACCCTACAGTCACAGAACACTAGACATCAGCACTTTGTGCTCCAATGGTGCCCTTACTTCTTCCAGTGTTTTTGAGCTCCGAAGCCGTGAAGCTAACAAGTTAGACGAAAAAATGATCTTTGATGCTCTCAAACTGAACAATGATATAATCCGTACAGCTGGATTACCGAAAGCAAAGTCTCACACGGAAAAGAAGGAACATAGGCGGTCGTGGAGAATGTTTGTTCCACCCAACTTTTCAGATTACACGAATAAAAGTGAATGCTCCTTTAATGAAACTGCTGATATGTCAGATACAGCTGGATCGGGTAAATGCAAATGGGGTACAAATTCTCTTACCTCAGAAGAGGAGGATTCTGGTTTATGCAGCCCTCCAGCAGAAAGGGAAGAAAAACAAGATACGTTGTTAGCAGGGGAGCAAACTCAAATACGAAGTTTATCTTCTGCAGAAGATATCCATGCAGTAGGTCAGTTCGGACCGTCTTTCCCTGCAATTTGCAGAGAGCAGCAAACGCCACTACTTGCAAGCAGTAGTGTCTCTGTCCAAGAAAGCTGCAGATTGGTTTTGCGTGACATTTTACCCTCTGGAAAAGGAAAACAAAGCAGTGCACAGACATGTGAGAGTGATCAGGAAGAGACAGGGGGGAAATACTCACAAGGTTTCAAAGAGAAAGCTGTTTCACGGGAAGGTCCTCTTCAAGGTGATGGGAGGAGTATTTCCCTCAAGAAAAATGAAGTCGTAAATGCATATGAAGTTCATGAAAAAATTGAAACACCAGTCACAACAGTAGAGGAGGATTATGTAGATGATGCATCTCCTCATGTGGATGTTTATTACACGAATGTTGCTGTAAATACTAGTGTCTTGAATTTAGCAAAATATGAGATTTTATCTGTTACAGAGGAATCCAGTATAGCACATACAGGCTCAGATGAAATGACGTTTTCTGTTGAACAACTTGAATTAGGTAGTACTGTGAACTGTCCAAAATCTTCCCGAGAGAGAAGTAAAGGCAATATCTGGACTACTGACATCCAAGAAACCTTGGATGCTGTCTGCAATGGCCTATTGTCTAACAAGGTAATTTAAAATAAAAAAAAAATCCATAGATTTGTGAAATAGTTGTTATGCTGCCTTAAAGATATTTGTTTAAAGGTTTAAGGTTTTTTTTGTTGTTGCAAAAATGTCTTTTATTCTTTATTATTATTATTAATTACGCAGATGCTTTAATCAGTGACATTTGGGTAGCACACATGGGATATCCAGAATAGGTGAGATAGTCAGTAGAGAAAATGAGTTGGGGGCAAGTTCTGAGAGGGATGAATGCTTCCAGCTGTGTGGGGCAGGGTTCTGTATTGCCCAGCTGGTGCCAGTTACTCCCGATGTGGTGTGAGTGTCTCCTCCACGCACCCACGCTGGTGCTCCCTGTTCTGACAGTGTGGTTACAGGCAGTGCCATTCCAGGGCAACTACAGCCCATGTGTTCAGACTGAGCAGCCTTACTCATCCAGGTGTATGCAACTGTATCAGATCGTTGCGGTTTCCGAAGCAGGCAGATTAAAGGGTCTGCACCTCTGCTGAAAGCTGCCTTTTGCGTTTGCATGCCAGAAAGCAGATCTGACGTTACGGTAGTAGTATTTTACAAGCACAGAATCTTGCAGTGCTTTGTGAGTGGTGGATGAGGTAAGAGAGTAAGAAGTGAAGCTTTGTAATAGGAAGAGGTTGGTTGTTGGGTCTGTAAATTTTTTCTTCCCACTCTGGTTGAAATCTGAGATATTTCAAGCTTTGTTGCTAAGTTGTTCTAGTAAACTTTGGCCACAGCAATAATGGTAATTGATTTTAAACTTTTCTCTGTAAAGAACGCATACGTTTTTAAAGGGCAGATTATAGAGATTAGTATTCTCTGTGGTAGGATGTTTCTCTCAAAAGATGAGGCTTTATGGCACACAAGAGAAGAATTTGTTATTGATTCTGTGTGGAAATATTATTCTGCCTCCTCCCTACCCTACAGTCTAGAAATAAACACAAGCATTTTCCTTTTTCTGGGACCAGACAGCTGGTTGCACTCATTCAGTTTTCATGTAACCACGGTCTTACAGTTTTCAGGGTTTCTTTGTCCGTAGGAACAAAATTCTTAGGGTTGCTTAATTTATTTTACCCCTTGTATTTAGTGCAGTTGCTTTAGCTTCTAGATTGACTTGTCAAGCTGGTGGAAGTGTGCTTGTCCACCTGAGGTCTGCTGCTTTAAAAGCAATCACTTGCCACCCTGTGTTTGGTGCAAAAGAGAGTCACTGTTACGTTCAGAGTGATCCCTGCTTTTCAGGGTGCTAAGAAGGTTGCTTTGAATGCACCAAGTGTACACCAAAACTGTTACTGAATGCTGCTATAGAAATAGAAGGATTTAGGGTCAAAAGTTGAGCATTCTTTAGCATTGTTTATTCATTGGTTATTTTTCTCTGGCCTATGTAATTAATTCAGGGGCTTGAGGCCATTTTCTGATCTCATTGACACTGGTGTCAATGCAGCCTAATGCAGCTGAATACAAAAGGTAATTTACATTGCTGTTGCTACTGGTAATAATCTGGCTCTGAAAAAGCTTAAATACCTGAAAGAGTAAAATAAAGCAAACAGAAAACTGCTTGAACTGCTGTTTGAGTATGGTCAAAGCCCTGGCAATTTGTAAGAATATCCCTCTAAATGTAAACCCATTCTCCTGGGGTAGTGTTTCAGCAGCAACTGTAGTGCCTCCTTCTCACATGTTACCATTCTGTTCTCCCAAAACTACCTTAAAATATCTCTTCTTTCCTTGCTTCTTTAACTTAAAACTTGGCATTTGTCCTAGTTTGGAAAAAAAATGCCCAATCGTCTCTCTTGGTGTTTGTTTGCTGTTTGTTTGAGGATAGCTTAACAATCCTTCTGTGCTATTTTTTGGTAGATTTTATAGGTAGGTAATTAAACATTTAGATGAGTTTCTCTGGTCTTGAATTTTTTCCTGTATTAAAATATCTTTTTTCCCCAAACTTCCCCCCCTTCTCTCTCTTTCCCTTTCCTTCTTGTCTAAAACTACTCATGGAAATACACATAATTTTTCCTCTATGGTGTGTTTAGATAGAGTCTGTTCTGTTTAGGTTTATTAATGTTTTTTAGGAAGGTCCTGATGAGGAACGGTTTCTTTTTTCTGGACACCAGTTTTCAGCAATATTTTTGGTTGCCTACTGTGATGTAAACAATAGATGCATTTTACGTCAGAAGATGCAGTATTTCATATGTGTCTTGGATTTCAACTGCAGGTATTTCAGAAAGAAGAAATTGAACCTCTTCAAGGAAAACAACAAGAGGTAAACTGGTTGGGTCAAGGCCTTATTCAAAGTGCTGCTAAGTGTACCAACACAGAAAACCTTGAGCATGACCTTGAAGATGTCAACACCCGATGGAAGACTCTTAATAAGAAGGTTATTATTTTGTATACTATTCTGCTTTTGTTGTGTTCTGCTTTTTGATTATTTCCTTGCTGACATCTTTCAAAATACAGGAAATTAAATATTCACAAAGAATATGAATTATATTACTTTATACAATCACTTAGTAATTCTGAGGATAAGATTTATATCACTAGTAGCCAGAGGTATTACTATCATTTTCAAAGTTTTTTCAAACTTTCTGTAGGTCTGTCCTGAATTTTTATTCAGTAAAGACTCCTAGGACTATGTGTTCCTTCCCGCTTAAGCAGAGCAGGCAAGTTTCGTAACCCAGTCAAAGAGGTTGGATTTGTGACACGTTCATGGGAAAGGTAGCTATGACATTCGTAGCCAGCCGCTTTCAAGTAGTTCTTGTTCAGTTTTTGCTCACGTTTTTTCACTCTGTTGTATTTGTTCATGTATGCTGCTGTACCTGTGCAGCGCACAGAGCAGCGATACAGCCCAGCTTTGTGTGACTAGGGGCACATTTCCTATATAGCACCTTAAGGGATTGTATTGCTTGAGACATCAGAACGTACCACTGCTGTGGAAAACTGGCTGTAGATGTTTCTCTGTGTTTTTGAGGAATGCTCTTCCAACAGTAGCTGCTGTTGGAAAGGGTAGGAAATAGAAACTGCATTCATTTTTCTCTGCTCTGTCTTCCTGAAGGAGTGATGCAGCAGAACCACAAACACTTGTGGTTCACTTGCTTGTCTTTTCCTTTCCTATCTCCCTGCCCTTTCAAGGGCCCTTATTAAGAGTTGCTACTTGGGTTCCTGGCTTGGTCTTTCTTTAAGGAAAATAAAGACAGTCTGAAACACCCTATCAGTATACTTCATAATACTGTAGCTATATAAAACAGGAGTATCTCTTGTAAGGAACTACTAGAGCAGACTGATGTACTGGGAGTCAACCTTATTTTCATTGGACGTCTGTAGCCCCAAGAGATTAACGCTTAATTGTGCCATAGTGCTGTTATGAATAGCTATGAAAATGAGAGTATTTCTTAGTGATATTGCCAGATGTTCTACAGATTTTGGCTACTTATTTCACAGAAACAAAAAGAAAAGGTGAGTACAGCCCCTGATCCTCTACATATTTTCAGGTTGCCCAGCGAGCTGCGCAATTACAGGAAGCCCTCCTTCACTGTGGGAGATTTCAGGATGCCCTTGAATCTCTGCTTAGCTGGCTCATTGATACAGAAGACCTTGTGGCTAATCAGAAACCACCATCTGCTGAATTCAAAGTTGTGAAGGCCCAAATACAAGAACAGAAAGTAAGTGAAGGGTGTTCAGAGTATCTCCCCTTCCACTGGATCAGAATCCCAGTCTTTGGCAAAGCATAAAAATCTGCTTGGGAGTATTATATTACATTGAAATGTGCTGAGGTGATTAAAGAAGCCATCTGTTTGATACTCAAGAATCTGTCCAGGATTGGGAGAAGTGCTTATCTGAGACAAAGTGAAACTGTGCAGTCTGAGCTCTGGTTAGAATTACTACCATTAAATGGAAGGGATTGTTAAAGGTCCATTGGAAAAAAGAGAAAGCATAAAATCCAATGTTTGGCTATTTGGAAAGTAGGAAATAAATACTCGTAAATTTTTGTTGTAATAATTCAAAGGTAATGTTGCAGATCATGGACTTAAATACTTGGCTCTTGATTGTGTTTGTGATCTGATCGTTGTTGGTAATTAGTTGGACTAATGATAGGAAATTACCTGTGCTAATGTAGAAGGGTTATTAGTGTTGTCAACTTTTGCAAATTTTCATAATGGTTATAGAGAAAAAGACCCATAATGTAGCTAAGAAACATACAGTCCATGCAGTTGCCCACCAGGATATTTGCTATAAAGTCGTGGTCAGTACAGGTTGTCGTGTTGGGATATCTGCAGAGGCAAAGTGCTAATGTTACTAAAGGCAACTAGAGAATGGAGGAAGGGAGGACTTTAGGCAGAGCTGTGTTCTATTCTTCACAGAGAAGTTAATTTACTGGACTAGATCACTGAGCTAACTGTATCTCAAGGGATGAGTCAGTGATACAATAGTTCTATATCTATTTTCTTATCTCTATATGTAACAGAATTATCTTCGTGTTGCTAAATGTAGACAGGTATGCAGCTTTCTCAAAAATGTTAATATAAAATGTATCAGATACTCTCAATAGGTTGTTTCCCTCGATGGTATTAAATAGAACTTTTTCCTCTATATGTTCACTTTTGAGTCTGCCACACATCTGTACCCCATAGAAACCAAGGAGCTTGTTTGGGCTTGGTGAAACTCTGCTGTTGATAGGAAAACAATTGGGAAACTAAAATGAGCATATGTTGGGGGTGGGGCAGGTTGGTGTGTGTGTCTGATTAGCATTGTTCACATTTTCATCACAATATAGGCATTGCTTTTTCTTTTTTTACTTCAAGAGATTTGCAGGAAGTCTAGTTCCTTCTGGTTTTGCACTCATGTTATTACAATGTTTCTTAATTAACTGTGTGCCTGATTGCTTTCTCTGTAGCTTCTCCAGAGGTTGCTGGATGACCGCAAGCCTACTGTTGAGGTAATCAAGCGTGAAGGGGAGAAAATTGCAGAGTCAGCAGAACCTGCTGATAGAGTGAAAATCTTGAAACAGTTGAGTTTGCTGGATAGTCGGTGGGATGCGTTGCTCAGTAAAGCTGAAACAAGGTACTTGAAATTCTTTCATAAATTTGAAAAATATAGACATAGCATGTGATAGATGCTTAGAAGCAGCATGTGGAACTCCGTAGTGTGAAATCTTGAAAGTACTATCATTCTTGTTACTACATTACATTATTGTGTCTTGATGTTGATATAATAGGTCCTCTGAAGGAAAAGTGGAGAGAAGTGACTTGAACAGACCAAAAGCTTTTGAAAAAAAAAAAAAAAAGCTTTTTTTTCTGTGAAATAAAGTGCTACAGTCTGCTAGGATTAACTGCATATGTATCTGGTCAATATTTCTGTTAGTTCATTAGAGTGCAAGTTTCTTGATTTCTTTTGCTGCATAGAGTCACCTGCAAATTTTACACTTAAATAAGAGTGATGTTCCCTTGGAACTTCAAAATCCTGACATGCAGCTACAAAGAGGGGGCACTCATCTCTTTTTCCCTTTTTCTCCTTGGTATCATCTATATAATTAGTTCTACTGAGGTCCTTGTACCATCAGTTGTTGAGGTACTTGTGCAACATGCTGAGCTCCTTTACTTCTCAAGAAGGAAAAGGACCATCAAATTATGTAGATATATTCTAGCAACACAGAAAACACTGTCCCTTAAAGAGATTTCAGTCCAATTCAAGTTCCAATTAAAAAAAAAAACCACAATCAAAACCCATACACACGGTGTCTGTGTATACACACACCTAGATTTATGAGTTGATGTCGTGTAAAATACCTGGAAAGTTATGAACTGTAAAGTGTCTTTGAAGAAATCTTTTTTGAAAGGGTTGCTGAATGTGTTTTCTGGGTGGGGATTTGAAAAAGGACAGCCTTGTTCAGAGTAGAGAGGAGTTGTGCTTAAGAGGTGGCCTGAAAAAGGCATGTAACTGAGAACAAGAAAGGACTTGGAAAGTTAAAGAAAAGGGATTTAAGTGAACAGTGAAGGTTTACAGTGAAGAACTAATGGATGTATTGGGTACTTAGAGTCTCTTGTCTCCTGCTCCTGGTAGCCTCTTTTTAGTTCCCTTACTGAGAACCTCTTTTGTTACATTGTACTAATAATATGATTATTTAATTAATTGAGTCAGCCACTAATAGACCATTATTTCCTTCCTTTTTTTTTTTTAATTGAAGGGAATCTGACTCATTAGATGAGGTGAATGTTAATGTCATGTTTAAATTGTTATTATTCTCCCAGTCTGGTGATGTTTAATTAAAAATCAAATTGCAACTTTTTACAAGTCATATATCGTCTCTGTTTTTCTTTGGCTGGTCTCTAGAAATGAAGTGGACATTTGAGGATGATTTTGAAAACTATGTAGAGTACTTCACTGAGTGTTCTGTGGCTGTGTGTGTCAATTCTACCTTGTTTATAAGCCTTGGGAAGCACGTATAAACATAGCTTTTATCTAGAGTAAGATCCCCTTTGAAAGGCAATATTGTGATGTTTTTCAGTAGGCAAGTCTCTCTTAAAAGTCTTCTTGAATGCAATTTGTTCAGCAAATGAATGAAATTTATTCAGGGGTTGTAGAGAGGACTTGTGTAATCAAGAATCTTCTCTGAAATGTAATAATCTGAAACAAAAATGTTTTAGATACTGCATTTTTATTTCGGAGGTCAAGTCTCTGTTGTGTCGCTAACTTAATTGAGAGTGTTTATCCAGAACAAGAGACGTGAAAGTAGAGCCAAATATCTCTGTTCACATCATGGAACAAGTATTTTACAGTGCTGAGGAAACACGACAATACGTTCTGGTTCAGTAAAGCCTTTGCCTAACTCTAAAACCACATATAATAGTCAAGGAATGGTAACTATGCTTAAAGACAGCTACAAACTTGAGAAGTGTCCTAACTGGGCATAAACCAGTGTTTCACTGAATTGAGTGCTAATTATTTTTAGCAAAAAATATATGAAAAAATGATATTCTTTTTATTTGCAAAACTTGCATATTAGCTAGAAGAGTTTCAAGAGATTTTTGCTTTACCTTGGTTTTTATTGAGTATCATGGATACACTTATATTTCATTTGGTGACTGGTTCCTATCTTAAGACAGAAATATTTTTTTTATTGGAGAGGATTCGGGCAGCTTTTTAAATAAATTATTTCACACTTCCTTTGTCACAAAAAATAACCTTTCTCTTGGCGTGTCGGTAGGAACCGTCAGTTAGAAGGCATCTTGGTGGTAGCACAGCAGTTCCATGAAGCTCTGGAGCCGCTGGTGGAGTGGCTGACTGCCACAGAAAAGAGGCTTGCAAATGCAGAACCTATTGGAACGCAGGCCTCCAAACTGCAGCAGCAAATTTCTCAGCATAAAGTAAGATACAAACCACACACTTGCTTGTATCATTCTTCTCAGACGTTTCTGTAAAGTACAACACAACTGGCAAAGCTGTTGCAGTGTGCCTGTGTTTTACCATACTAAATTTTCTTTTCTGTAGTTTGAGTTTTATATATTTATGTTATGGCAATATGTCCTTTCTCGTTCAGTTTTTGTTTTGGGTTTTTTTTTTTTTTGAGTTCCATTTACATTTCTTTTATGTTGTTCTGATTTTCTTTTCCATTATTCTTCATTATTTAAAAAAATATAGGCCCTAGAAGATGATGTCCTAGCTCACAATAAGAGTTTACATCAGGCTGTTAGCGCTGGTCAGTCTCTAAAGACTATGAGCTCCAGGGAAGATAAAGATATGGTGCAGGAGAAGCTAGATTCTTCTCAGGCCCGATACATTGAGATTCAAGAGAAGAGCAACAGCAGGTCTGAACTTCTCCAGCAAGCTTTCAGCAATGCTCAGATTTTTGGGGAGGATGAAGTTGAATTGATGAACTGGCTGAATGAAATCCATGATAAACTGAGCAAATTGTCAGTCCAAGACTGCAACACAGAATTGCTGGAGAATCAGCACTCTGAACTACTGGTATTTTGATTTCTGTTCATTTGTTATTTAATTCCTTTGAAAATTTCATTTATGTTTCCATATTTCATTTATTTTTCTTTAATATTTTATTTAAAATGGCTATATGCTTATTCTAAATAAAAGTAATACAATGTGATATGTCTGTGCTAACACAAATGGCCTTTTCTCTTAGGAACTTCAGGAAGAGATTCTTCTTAGAAAACAAAATGTTGATTTGGCTATACAAAATGGCTTAGAACTTCTCAAGCAAACGACAGGTGAGAGTTTATATAAAACTGATTCATTGGGGGTTTTTCCTTGTACTTATAAGTGCGTAAGAGACAATTACAGTGGAACTTGCAAATACAGTCCATATTTGCTAGCTAAAGCAGTTGTTGTTTATTTTAATAAAAATTTGAGATCAAGGTAGGTTGTATTTCTGGCTAATTTTACAATTAATGTAAGTGAGCAAAAGTCTTTTTTTTGCCTATAGAGAATTTGGCCTTTGAATACTTCATTTCTTTTTTAGTGGAAAACTATTTTAGTGAACCTGCATTCCATTCCTAGTAGCAAGTTATGGACATTACTCATAATGGAGGGCTGTTTGGCAGAGGGCGCAGTCAATTCCCTGCAGGCATCCACAGATGAATGAGATATTAGACTACCTTTTACTGCACGAGGAAAGCTTCGTCCATTGGAGCCAATACTGTGGGGAAAGTTGTATTCCAGTTGTAGACAACATGTTCTGTAGATCAACATCTGTCTGGATTTTCCAGTATATCTAAAGTACTTGAACTCTTTAAGACATGCCTGTCATTGGGAGTGAGAAGGTGTCCTTTTCTGTTCCGAACTTCGACATCATGCATAGTCCATAATGAAATCTGAATAGACACTAGTAAATTTCAGTACATTGTTTGTATTTGAGCCTGCTGAGTTGAGTTTCAAATGGATAGTAAGGAAGGTGTGCAGTGATGTAAAACATTACTGTAATTGAAAACCTAGTTAGTATTTTGTTGATTTTTTTTTTTCCTTCACATTTTCAAAAACTCTTTTATAATTTTTTTTGACCTTTCTAAGAATTATTGTGAATCTTGTCTGGGTTATTTTATAAATGAAATACTGCAATTTCTGTAATAGGTGATGTTTAGGATTTGGGTTGGTTGGGGGTTGTTTTGTTTTGTTATTTTGGTTTTTTTTTTTTCGGGGGGAGGGGGCCGTCGCTTTTAAATATTTGTGACCACAGAAATTAACATTCCTCTGATATTTTAGGTGATGAAGTTGTAATAATTCAAGATAAACTGGAAGGCATTAAAACAAGATACAAAGACATTACAAAATTGAGTTCTGATGTATCCAAGACCTTAGAGCAGGCTCTGCAGCTTGCAGGTCAACTGCACTCAACTCACGAGGAACTCTGCAAATGGCTTGACGAAGTGGAGGTGGAGTTACTATCATATGAAACTCAAATACCAAAGGGTGAAGAATTAAGCCAAGTACAAGAAAGACAAAAAGTAGGTTTTAGAACTTGTGAATTGTGTATTGCTGTGTAATTCAGCTATGTTTTTTGTTAACTTATGTTTGGCATGAAGTTGTTTGGTGAATAACTGATTTTTGGCATCAGATCATTTGACTAAATGTAACAGTAGTTAAGAATCAAACTCACTTTCCAGAGTCATCTGTTATAATCACTTAAGAAATTCGGCTGAGGTTTATTTTTAGCCCAACATTTCCTTTTTATTCAAGCATCTCCCTAATCCTGGGAAAACTCTTAAGATGTCAAACAAAGTTATTTTGGTTCTTCAGTTATGACATGGATAAAATCCTGTAACGTACAAAAAGAGTCAACATTTAAAGTGTGTATTACTAATCTTGTTTAACAATATTTATTTCAAAAGAAAAATGTAGCATAAACTGGATGATGTGGACAATGTTGAGAGGTGGAAGCTAAAAATAAACTGTTTGCATTAAATTTCATATATATATGTGTGTGTATATATATATAAAGAAATGGAATGGTAATGGGGGTTTCTTTACAGGTAAAAACTCATTCCTGAAGCATTGTGTGATTATTTGATTGGAATTTAATTCAGTCATTGCTCATTTAAGAAATCACTTGAAATCATCATATTTTGCTTTATCGCATGCCTGACTTTGCTTGCTGGTAATTTGTTCCTTACGGAGTTGTTTGTTGCAAAGAATATCTGTTAGTTTTGTTTTGTTGATTGCTTCATTAAGTACCAACAATTCTTACAAAATTACAAAGAATTTCAGGCTGTCATACTGATTGGAGAAATATATTTAACAGATTCTGTAGAAAATTCTCTTCAAGAATCACCCACTTTTCTGTCAAACAGCTTACAGTATCAAAAAGCTAGTACAAATGAGCTGAAAGTAAGTGTGCTAATTTATCCCTTCGGTTTGTATGGAAAACATTTCAGTTCTCAACTCAAAGAGTAGTTGAAAGAACAAAAAAATATATGCAAGGTGTTTATGTTCAGCTTGTATGCTTCCATGTTTAATTTAAATGGCCTTTTTCAGGAATTGAAGAAAGCAGCAAAGAACAACAAAGGCTTACTGGACACTCTGAATGAAGTTGGCAGTGCCTTCCTGGAGCTGGTGCCATGGAGGGCCAGAGAGGGGCTTGACAAAATGATAACGGAGGTTAACGAACGTTATAGATTAGTGAGTGACATGATCTCTCAAAAGGTGGATGAGATTGATGCTGCCATACTGAGATCCCAGCAGGTACTGAAAACTGTTCTTTGGGCAATAACAGTCTCTGGCCTTGTGTACCTGATCAAAAGATGTCATATAATAATGTTGCCAGAAGTTCGTTGTGCTTAAGCAGCAAAAGGCCTACTTGCATGACATGGGACTCCACTGTTAAGATGTGAATGCCAGAAATCAGCTGATCTGTATGCTGTTATAGTTGTCTGCCTTTTGTTGACATAAACATCAGTCTTGTAGCTAAAATTGCTGTAACTATCTTGTGGTTCCTTAAGTGGGAGTTTGCTTAAGTAAGAACTGAATGGCCCATGTCTTTTCTAGATCACGTTGTGTAAAGTAAAATATGGTCCAGATCTCCACCAGACTCTACTGGATGCAACACTGAAATCACTAGGGTTGCCACACCTTTTAGCATCAGCTGATTGTCTGGCTCCTCTGTACTTTCCAGAATTAGAAGCTGGATCATCTTCTTCAGGCTGTAGTGGAGTATTTAAATAACAATTGCTTTTGTTCGTATCCAAAATGCTTTTCTTCTTGGGACTCAAAAATTGAGTTATTTACTATATAGATGTTTCTATACCTGCACAGAGGTATATATACAGGTACACTTTGAGAACTGGCACTCTAGTTTTATCACTAAATAATCCCATATTTAAGTTTGCTTATAAATGCATCATGAAAACACAATTTTCCAGTGTCTGCCTACAGATCTGGCATAGAAATATTGGTGGAAATTTCTGTTTCTGCTAATAGTTCCCGTAAACAATTCTAAGAGGACAAGGAGAAAGTTTGCTGAAAGCCAACTAAAAGAGGTTGGCCGTAACTCTCATCTCCTTGTAACTGAGGTTAAAAATAACTTCATGTTTCTTTTTAAGGGTTTTGCTATGAATATTATCTTGTCTCGTTAACTAAATCTTCAAAAATAAAGGGTGATTGTCTTCTTTTTAAGTGAGTGATAAGGTGAGATAGAGTATTTGTTGGCTCTCCTTCAACTATTCTGAATTCTGTGAGTCTATTGTATCCCCTGGCACAAGTTCAGCAGATTCAGGTCCAGGTGTGAAAGGTCCAGAGCTGCTCCTCCACTAGCTAATGTTTGAGTGCGCATTGCACCCTAGTCCTGCAAATATCCCTAACCTCTTACTTCAGCCCAACTCACATCACCACAATATACTACTATACACTATATCCTGTGATAAATAATCAAGTGGCTTAACACACTTCCAGTGAAGGATAAGGTACTTCCCATTTAGTTCAGAGAAAGACCATGCAGAATAAAAAAAATTTTTGAAAAAGTTAGTGTTCTGTGAGCTTACCCTGTGGCAACTTGTTCAAGTGTCTGTACTATTAAAAAGTTTTGGGTGGAGGACAAAGTCACTGAGAACATGAGGGTTTAATGGGAGTAACGTGAGATTTGTGATACACAGTACTGGGACAAGGTGAGAACTGCAGTAAGCTATATGAACAGGTAAGCATCTTGTTCTATGTTGTAGATGTAAGCTGGAAGGCTTAATAGACTACTGCAATGTTTTTTACCTACCTGGGCAAAATGGTCCCAGATGGATAGAATTAGTTTAGAGGTAAATTTAGCTACATGGTTTAGTCTTCATTTCTCAATACTGAAGGGATTGGTCAATGTCTTATTCTAGTGAAGGTATGCTATGTAGATACAGGAGATCGTATTCTACTTTCAGCTTACTTGTTCTTCACTATGAAGCAGCCATAGAGAATCCTTTAGAAAACATTCACAGAGCAAATCACAGCGTTCAGAAGTCAGTCATTTCCAGTTAGAAGAAAAAGTACCATAATGAACTATGCTTGGTTAAACTGGGTGGGGATGAGAGAGACGATTTTTACCGTGTCTCAAGTGAAGTTCAGGGCTCATAAATAACTGTCATGCATAATGGGAAGAAAATGCTTCAAATTTTGGATGCAGAGAGTACCAATTTTCTGCTTTTTATTCCTTAACGTTATGTTTGAACATCACAGATTGGAAATCCTACACCCTCAGCAAATGGAGTTTAGTTTCTTCCTTGATGCTATGTAACCTGGAATTTTCACTGCCCTGCCTTGATTTTGTTATTTCCGTTAAGTATTTGTTCCATATCACTTACCCATGGATTTTTGGTATCAGGAAGTCACATTGTAGTTAATTTGTACATCTAACACATTCGAAATCACCTTCTTCGTTTCCTTCATTTGGGTCATAAATTGATGGGCTTCTGAAGTGCTTGGTTGTGAACTGCAGTTTCTAAAGCCAGGATTTAACTATCACTGGTGCATGTGCTTCATGCTAATGTTTACAGTACTGATTGTTTCAGAACATACCTTTCTTTTAGGAAGTCACAATATTTAGGATAAAACTTACTTTCTGTTACTTTAAATGAGAGATGACATATAGTAAAAAAGAACACCTCTGCCCTCTTTCATGTAACGGTTGTAAAGGCTGAAAAAGATTGACTCATGAAGAATGAAATCTTAGAACTGCTTCTTTTGGTTTTGTGTGGCTCGTGATTAACCACCAAGACAAGACTGGTTTATTGGCAAAAGTGAACTACAGCTGTGTTACAGGAGCAGGGCTGTCCTGGTCTGCAGCCACAAAGGCACAGGCCTGCAGTAGCTGGTGAACCACACGTGTGTGAACCACATGTGTGTGAACCACACATGTAGCAGGTTCTGACCTAAAATGTCCTGATAGACTTTCACAATTAACTCAGAGCCATATTAATGTTCAGCTAATTGCAGTGGGGGTCAGAGTTTAAAAAAATAAATAAATTAGTTCTTAGTTTCTATGATGACTGTTTTGTGTACCTAATCCCTAATATTTCTCCATGGCTTAAGCTCAGAGCTGCCCCTGTTAAGTGCTGCAATGTGTGTGCTAAGATACATGCCTATAAACTTAAGCTGAAGAGAGAATGTATGATTTTTTTTTTTTTTTTTAAATTTGGTCTTTCTTTTCAGAAGAATTAGATCCCCACATACTACTTTTCAGGATCTCATGCTCTCCTTTGCAAATTAGTAAGAAACAGATCCTTTAAATCCTCTCGTTACTTTAGCACTTTGAGGTAATTTCTGAAATATTTAACTGTTGACTAATGGTGGTGAAAAGTTAATCCTTTGGGAAAAGGACTGGCTGCACCCAGATGCCCCAAAGAATTTTTACATTTAGTTCAAGGTCTGATTTTGGGTGAAGTTCTATATTCTCTGAATTCAGTGAGGTTTTTCCACTGACTTAGTTGAATTGTAATTCTTCTGCCTTTATCATTTAATACCAAAGTAGCTCTTAAGATTAAAAGGATAGTATCCAACAAACTTTTCTTAGGATAATTGCAACACTGGCAGTAATAGTAAACACAGAGGTGAAAAAAAAACCTGAAAGTAGAGTAAAATGAAAATACACAGTCTAGTTAAAATTCTGAAATTGTAAGCCTTTTTATTTTCTCATATCTGTTAGAGAGCTGTAAGCTTTGGAAGAATGTATTTGCTTCTGTTGCTCTGTCAAGCTTAGGAATTAAGCTGCTTGTATTACAATCCCTCAGAACCATTTTGGGCTTTATTTCATTTATATAAAAACCTCATATAGAAAGTGAGCTACTATATTTCTAATAACTTAAAAGTATGCTTTTTATCTTCTTTGTATTTTTTTAAACAGTCATTCTAATTTTGTGCCTGTAGAGCTGTTGAACTAATTCATGTCTCATTCATTTAGTTTGATCAAGCAGCTGATGCTGAATTTGCCTGGATTGCAGAAACAGAAAAGAAACTAATGTCTCTGGGTGATATTAGGCTTGAGCAAGACCAGACCACAGCTCAGCTACAAGTTCAAAAGGTAAAAGAAATGCATTTCCAACTGTCATGTTAATTATTGGCCGGCACACACTCCATCTAGAAAATGTACTGGCATGATTTAATTTTCAGTCCATCATAATGCACTTAAAAATAGTTTTTGCTCCGTGTACCCTTTTTTCTTTTTTTCTTTTCTTTCCCTGACTAATTTTATTTTGTTTCAAGGCTTTTACCATGGAGATTTTGAGGCACAAAGATACTATAGATGAACTTGTTAAATCTGGGGATAAGATTATGAACAACTGCACCGAAGAAGAGAAACAGACCATAAAGGTAAAGTTCTGTAAATTGCAGCTACAGCGGTGGATATGCAGACAATATGGAAGTAGAAGGATTCCTATATTTTTTTTGAAACACTAATGAAAAAGCCACTACTAGTCTGAGGATTATAAGACTAGAAGTAGTGTTGTTGTGTATCACTCTCCTTCCTTCAGGATGTTCGAAGAGCAAACACTCTGTACTAGCTTCATTGCCTGACATTGATTTGGAGCCTCATTCATCCTCTTCATAGTATTTTAGCCAATGGACGGTTGAGTGAATTGGTATTAGTTGTCTGGGGTGGTGGTGTGTATGGAATCTGGCTGTTTATCTTCCCCGGATCTCTTGGCTAAATGATGCTCTGGGTGTGTGTATTTCGGTGCCAGGTTCAATGGCTGTGCACCCCAGCATGAATCTTCACTTTGATTTCTGCTTCTCAGTGTAGAACTTACTTGCCAAGATTATTCCATCCTGTTGGCCAACATGGCCCATGAAAGATATTCTTAATGCCTTTCTTCATTACATGCACACACAGAGCCTGATGTTGGGGCTGTATATATATACAGACAGATCTTTTGTGTTGGCATTTAAGGATGGATTAGTTGTGGGGTTGGGGTTTTTTTTGCTAAATTATGATGCAGCTGGATATATTGTATAAATTTAGTCCTTCCCGTGACCACCCTCCTTGAACAATACTTCACTAATTGTTCTTTGCTGCAGGATCTCTGAATAAATTTGATTTGCTTTTAAGTGAATTTAAAATAGATGACATGTTCTGTCTATGAAACTGTAGTCATAAGGGAGAGCGGTTTTATATGAGTCTCTATTAAATATTTGTATTTGTCAAAAATACTGTATATCTGTGTGTTAGGCTATGTTTTGTCCTTTGGATAGCATCTCTATACTTAATTTACATGCAAGACATAACAAAAGAAAGGATAGCTTGTTCGGCCAAAAAAGGTTCTTGACTTCACATTCAACAGCTTGGTCATATGTCTAGTTTTTCCAAGGCTAGTGTTTACGTGCATTGTTACATATAATATTTCATTAAAATGGCAACATGAGAAGTCTTCCACAGGAAAAACGTATAGCTACTTGATACATTCTTTTATTATCACGTGTCCAAATACAGTATATTTGTAATCTTGTAGTTCCATCATATTATGAATGGTAACACATCCTCATTAATGTATGCTAACCTGGAAAATAATGTTTTGTGGTCTCTGTTGCAAGTTTGTAAGCTGCAGGCATGACAGTATACCCTACTGTCTTGCCAGATTTGAAAAAAAAACCCTGCAGAAATGCTGTGGATAACAGTTTCTGCCAAGTGTCACTGAAGATAAGCATCTTCAGTAAGGAGGTGGGGCTAAGATCTGCAGTCAAATCGTTTGCAGCTTGACTGGAAGCCCTATGAATAAAGTGTTATTTGTAAATACCAATAGCATGAAATATGTTCTAATTACTTAGTGCCAAATTCCAGTCTCCTGCAATATTCATTCCGTCCACCTTAAACTGTAGAGACATTATCAAAACTAAAATTTGGTTCACTGTGGTTTCATGCTACAATTATCAAACAATGTTTAGAAATGAGGGTAATAGACATGTACAAAAACATTGCTGTTTTTTGTTACTATTATTTTACAGAAAAAAATGAAAAGCCTTTTGCAGAAATATGATGCAGTCTGTCAAATGAACTCTGAGAGAAACCTCCAGCTGGAACGGGCTCAGTCCCTGGTTAACCAGTTTTGGGAGACTTATGAGGAGCTTTGGCCATGGTTAACTGAAACAGAACTGATCATCTCTCAGCTTCCTGCACCAGCCCTTGAATATGAAACTTTAAAACAACAACAAGAAGAGCATAGGGTAAGCATTATGCCAGTTATGCAAAAGAAGGTGTCAAAAGCCAAGCAGTATTCGGCTTAGAACTGTGATGTACACGGCTAAATGCTGAAAGCCCAGACAGTTATACTTCTGTTGAAAAAAGAATTTTTTAAAATAATACATTTTCCAATCATGCCTCTACTGCTTCCCAAACTGCACGTGCACAGTTTCCTCGGGAAGGCAGCAAACAATGTATAAGCATAAAAGAGGGCTAAAGATGAATGAGAGAGCTGAGGACACAAAAGTGAATAGTTAAGTATATTTAAAAGTACACATTAATGTCAGTATTAGAACAAACCAAACCCATAAACAGAAAAAACAGACATGAGATGTTGTAGCAAGAAACAAAAGAAGGTAAAACATAGCTATCTAAAGAACTGGAGTAACTGCTGTCAGCATGCTGAAAGAGAAATACTGCCTTTGTGGACAGTCTGTATACAAATATGCACATATGTTGATCTTACGTACTTGTAAAAAATTTGGCTTTTGTTGGTATCATTGGAATGAAACTTAGTTGAGCCAGGAAGATGGACAGTTAGAGGGCCAAGAGTTGATTGCTTGGGTTCCAGCCAATTCCATTATAATTTCTCATGTCAAGGATGTTTGTTATGTAATAATTAAAAGAAATAATTGTTTACCATGACATTGCAAAATAGAGGCAACAGCCTTGTAGGCTGGCCACTATATGGGCTTTCTTATGTGGAGGAATAATCAGTTGGGATAAAAATTAGTACGTTGCATATATGGCTACTAGTATCACCATGGGATCAGATGTATCCCATCAAGGTAAAAGCCACCATGTTTTGGCACATGCAAAGCCCATATGGCTACTGGAGATACCTATCTTTCCCTACTGAACATAGAGTAACTAGGGGATTTTTATTTTAGCTTCCTCAATTAAGTGACTCAAGTTAGATAGGATGAACTCTGGCTTCAAAGTCTTGTTTACTCTGAGAGCAGTTAATGAAGATGTGGCACTCTTACGTACTGGTAAACACCAAGTTCACTCGTTTGTGTTCCTATTACGTCTACAATGGACAGACACGCTCTATTAAGACAAGCTATGTAACGTGAGTTATACAAACTATCTTGATTAGTCAACATGAACCAAATCATGCTTGCTTTACGTACAAGATTGTGCTCCATCTATATTAATCATTCTGATTGCATGAGAGGCCCTTCAGATGAGCTGCTGTTTTTGAATTTTCCCTGGGATATGCCATTAGCTGAGATTTTTATTAAGTAAAGATTAATGTTGGACAATTTTAATGTGTAATCTGATCTGAAATACTTGTTTACTGGAATTGTTTACCCAATAGTACGTCGTGGAGAAGACCAAACCATTTATTGTTCTATAAGGGAAAAAAAAAAAAGGTTCTGAATGTGAATTGAAAATGGTTTTCTATATTCACTTATATTTCTGTTCTGATGTATTTACTGGTGACTATCTTTATTGCAAGTAATGGAATTCATAGAGCTGATTCTCTGTGAGTATCATGCAGTCAGTTTGGTTTGAACTGAACTGTGGGCAGAGTACTAAAATAAGGTTTGGGCCCAGAAATGTGCACTCTCTTGGTCTTGTGTCAAATCATCTATCTGTGCACATCAATAAAACATACAAAGTTACTTTCTAAAAGCTTTCAAACTGTTCTTAGTTTCACCTTTTCCTCTTTGCCAATCAATGTTATTTTTCTTGTTGCATAGTGTACAAATAGAGTTACATTCTCAGTAAGTAGCTAGGGTCAGGAGGTTTTGTATTTTCAGTGCTGTTCTGTCATCAGGACTGTGGAGAGTCATGGTATCGGTCTTTTCAGTCTTCTCAACCTCTTGTTTTCTGGGGAGGAGCAAGTAAGCAAGCTAGTATCGGGATTTCTTTTTAAGGGAAGGACCTTAGTTGAAGAGAAGATTTATTTACGCTGAGACTGATAGAGGCCCTTTTCTGTGTCTTCATTAATTTAAACAAACTCTGAGCTGAGAGGAACAGAGCAAGTGTCTCTCATGTTCCTGCACAGGGGTTATCGGATAGAAATGCATGGAGTCCACAGCACTGAGAGGGAAAGTGCCTCACAAGACAGTGGGGTTTTTCTGAAAAGGGAGAAATGAGCTGAGAAAATAAATAAAACTGAAGGGAGGGATCAGGCTACTCCCATGGAAAACCTTTGCCTTTTGCCAGATCTGTGGGTAAAAGTAAACAAAACCAAAAACCTTAGGCAAGTTGGAAGACACCTTGTGACCTTTCATTTCCACAAGACTCTGCACAATCTTCTGCACAGTTTTGACTTACTTTGGAGGTGGATGGCAAGAGGGATTAAGTAGTACTTATTAATTAATAAGGGTGGATGGCAAGAGGGAGTAAGTAGTACTTATTAATTAATAAGTAGTATTTATTATTACTTGTTACACTTTGTCAGTAAAGTAATAGCACTATTGTGAAAATAGAGGTAAGACTGCTAAACTAGATTGATAGGTCTCTACTGATCATTCTTCCTTCTCCTTTTGTCCTTTTCACTGATTTCTTTGACTCTTCCTTGCACTAGTTTCCTATTCTTAAATCAAGGATAATTTGAATTGATATTCTTGCAATGTCAGTACCTCTTTCTGTGGTGTTCTTCAATGGAAGGCTTTGTGCCAAGTCACAAATATCAACATGAAAAAAAATTTATGTGGTGGTGTTAGGCACATGTCTGGAATATTGCTGTCATTCCAGGTATTAAATATGATGGGCCATGTCTGTTGCCAGCATCATATGCATAGTTAGCATCTCACCTTTTACCTGTAATCAGATGTCATACAAGACTATTGCACGGACCTTTTCAGTGTGTCTCTGTGGATTGTGATATTTCATGCCTGCATAGCTCTGTGTTGGAATGGGAGCAATCACTGGCAGAGCAGCCCCTGATTTTATTTCATATTATTTGTTTTTTACGTTAGGACTTAAGGGTATTTGTTTGAAACTTCTTGCCAGCTGGATGTGTTAGAAGTGTGGACAGCTGTAATGTGGTGGTGCAAGCATAAGAAACTGATAAGTTGTTTCGTTTGTTATAGCAACTGCGTGAGCTGATCGCTGAGCACAAGCCTCATATAGATAAGATGAACAAAACCGGGCCTCAGTTGCTGGAGCTGAGCCCAGAAGAAGGTTTTTCTATCCAAGAGAAATATGTGGCAGCTGACACCCTTTACAGTAAAATTAAGGAAGATGTCAAAAAGCGAGCACTGGCTCTGGATGAAGCCATTTCTCAGTGTACCCAGGTATCAATTTAAGTTTAAAGTATAATTGGATTCATTCAAATGGAAAGATACAGACTTCGTCATCTTACATGTATATATCAAGACTAAATTGCTGGTTTAACTGTGTTTTTCAACCTAATGGCCTGTGAATGTTCATATCACTGCTTATGCATTGATTTTTCTATTTCTCAAGGGGTTATAATTTTATATATTGGTCAGTTTTATGACAGCCGCAGTAGAAAAATGTTATCGCTTCGGAATTTTGAAGTAAAAAGAGGAACGTTTTGTCTAAATGTGGGTTTTTATTTTCACTTAATTCCGTTTTCTCTTGCTGTTCTGTTAGTAGCTGATGCTTCGTTTCTGTATGGATGTCACTGTTACCGGTTCACTTGAGCATAGTTGTATCTCAGACTTAGCATCTTTAGTTGCAGTCTGTTACCAGTGGAACTAGAGGGTAGTTTGGCATTGGTAATAGCATTTGGTCTTCGTGGCAGACCCCCAAGAACTTAACATAACATATGCTTGAACTGTTAGATCAAAGTTAGAGCGAAGTTAGACCTTATAAAGTATCATCATAAGCATAAAATTCAGATCGAGTCTATAAAAGCTGCGTATATTAGGTTCATCAGTCTATGCAATGAACCTCGATAGAGTCTTGTTAGGTATCACATTGTAGAGACATTTAAATATTGGGTTAATTATCATTAAACCCAAACTGGAGTTCTTTTACTCAACTACAAATTCAGAAAAGAATGCAGTAAAACTGTACATGAACCCGTACAAAAACCTGAAAAAAACCCCTTTGTTCTGTACTGCGGTTTTTAAACAAAATTCCCCTTTTTCTCTGTTCACTGGAAATTAAGTGCTATATTCTGCTCAGCTCTAAAATAGTAAATAAAGAAATACGCCTTAGACTTCTCAACAAGTCTGCATTCCAAATAATTTTTGTCATAACTCATTGTATTTAATGTCATATTCCTAGCCCCTGCAGAATGAGTTTAAGAAGCTAAGGGAAAAAGTGATATCGGATATCATCCTGCTTTTGAACTGGTTACAGACATTATGTTATAGTTTAAGTAGTTCTAAACTCCTTCCTTATTCACACCTCTGAAAGATGCCTGATTATTTAGATTCATGGTGGGCTGGTTTTTTTTTATCATAAATACTCAGTCCTCCTTCTGGAGGTGCACATTTGAAAATCAGGATACTTAGCATTTGAGTCCCTGGTTTGTGTGTGATAGGTTTAACATGTACTGGCTAAGTACAGAAAGCAAGAATAGAAAAGCATTCTTTGGTAACACCTAGAATATAATCAGATGTTGAGAAAATACATAATTATTTATGCAATACTTTAAGGTTTGTTTTATATATTTGTAAATGTATATGCAGATGGCAAAGCAAAACATCGTAATGCCCAGAATGTAATTTTACATGATCTTTTTTATTAAGGTACGTAAATATATATTATCAGGGCTCCGTACTTTGATGGCTATGTCAATGTTTGTCTAGACAGTCCTGGAAGAATAATTATTTAACTCTTCAGGTTTTAAATTATATTAAATTGCATCATGTATCAAAGGTAGGACATGACTTATGGAGCCAGAATTAGAGGTTGTAATGACTTGTGTTTTCTTCCTTTTAAGTTCTAAACCACTTTGTCTCATTCACTGAAGTATAAGTACAAGAAGGCCCACTGAATGCACTGACAATTTTAAAATGTAATATACATGTCCTAAAATTAGACCTGAACATTGCCAAGTTAATTTCAGTTTTTATCACTTTTGTAAGGTTTTGTTGCCACAATCAGTGTTTCAGAAGTCTTAAATGTAGGAAGGCTACTTGTCTTTCACAACACATTTTGCAGGCTTGTACGATATTCACATTTCTAACAAAAACACTTGAGTCCGTAACATTAGTCACAGTCTGATCAGAAGTGGGCTGTATGGTGGGAAAATGTAATTACATTTGTAGTGCTTGTATTCCTTTGAATAGAATGGATGTAGCTATTTGTTCGCATAAGGTAATCTTGTTTTGCTGAGCTCTTTCTAGCACCTTTCCCAAGTGTAGTCGAGTGCTTTTTGTAGATCCTGGAGGATCATTAAATGTACCCACAGTTTATTAATTTCTGTAATTTGAAAGGGGCATGGCGGTGAGATACTTTTAGGAATCTCTCTATTCAGGATCTTTTTAGGAATCTCTTTGGATCCAAAAGGCTGACTTTGGACTTGTGCTAAAGGATAAACATATCTGTAATTGAGTTTCTGGGCACCTGCCTGGGCTAAGTGAAATGTGGGTGAACATAATACGCTCTGTTGTGTGCTTTTAGTTGCAGAAAGTAACATACCTTTACCACACTACCAAACATCACCTGGGGACTAACAAATGTCTTTTTGAATGACCTTATATATCACATCTTAATTGGTGGTTATATGCCAGTATGATCTTCCTGATATGAAAATGTATGTATTTAATATTAATAAATACCTTTCTAAAATGATGAAATCAGAAAGCCATGGCTCTCCAAAATAAGGAACAAACCACTGTATGAATTATACAGGACTAAATGCAAGTAGATTCCTACCTTCAAGTGGAGTGTCTCAGGACTGAACCCAGACTTCATAGTAAAATTCTTAAATCTGAGAGAAGTACTATTTTGCAAGGTAACTTTTGTAATTTAGATATTAAGAAGAGGGGAAGAACCAGGAAGGGGGGGTATATTGCAAGATGAACATATATATGTTGGATAGAAATGTTAAAAACATGTCAAAGTACCTTTTTCTAAGAGAATTTCAGATGCCATTTTTAAGCTATTTTTTTCTAATTTCTTTGCAACTTTTTTCTGTTCTTTACCATCCTCCCAGTTTCATGACAAGATAGATCCAACTCTTGAGAGTCTGAAACGCATAGTTGAACGTCTGAGGCAACCACCTTCGATCTCAGCAGAGGTTGAGAAGATTAAAGAGCAAATCAGTGAAAATAAGAATGTGTCAGTGGATCTGGAAAAACTTCAGCCGGTGTATGAGACTCTTAGGCAGAGAGGGGAGGAAATGATAGCTCGCTCAGAAGGAGCTGATAAGGATATATCTGCTAAAGGTAGGAGACTGAGAAGAGTTTAATGTAGTGGAAATGTAGCAAGCTGCAGCATATAAAATCTTCATTTCTGATGACCACTGTGGGGATTGTGTTCTCCTGGAGAAGCTGCTAAAGATTTATAAAAGCAAAGCATTGTTTAAAATAACTCATCATGGATATGACTTCTGTTGTTTTTAAAGGCCGTGTTGGTTGTTTCCACTTAACATTATAAGGAGTCCTGTAAAGAAACAATTTTAGTCTCAATTTTAAAACATATACATGTGTTTTCACTGTAGAACTGTAAAGAGATTTATGGCCAAGAATTGTTTGCCAAGGTAGTAATCTACTTCTTTTGTTGTTTAGCTGTTCAAGATAAACTAGACCAAATGGTCCTCATTTGGGAAGACATCCAGACCTTGACTGAAGAAAGGGAGGCCAAATTGTTGGATGTAATGGAGCTAGCTGAAAAGTTTTGGTGTGATCATATGGCTCTTGTAGCTACTATTAAAGATACGCAGGACTTCATTCGAGAACTGGAGGGACCTGGAGTTGACCCATCTGTAGTCAAGCAACAGCAAGAAGCTGCTGAGGTCAGTAGAAAGTTTTTTTGTTAACCTGAAGTATTTTATTTACAGTATGCCGAGAAAAGACAGAATTTCTATGAAATACCACAGGAGAATATGTTTTTTCAGAGACCAAGAGGGATAATTGTGTAGAAATTTGCTGTAATGATATCTCAAGAGTCTACAGTAAATAACATGTATCAGTGCTTAATTGCAATGAGCATGCAACATGTGCCTGTCATTATGTTTACATATCTGTTTATGAATGTGTATAATAAGCATGTCACTCAGACTTTGAGAAGTTATACATACTTTAGATTCCCTGAGTAGTTCGTAACATCTAAATGAAAGGTGTACAGATGTATTATGCTCTAAGCCTGTACTTATTTATGCTGATCTTTGAAGATTTGAAGGTTAAATGATAAGCTCTGAAAAAGAAAACACTCTGGTTAAAGAAATCTAATTTAAAACTTCCTGTTTATTTTTTCTATCTTATGCAAAATGACATCATAAGCCATTGTTATAATTTAGACTGATGTCAGCTGATTTCACTCTGACACTGTAAAGCATAATGTTTTAAGCATCCAATAGTAAGTCCAAGTGGCTTTAAAGAAAATAAAGATGGAATCCTGCTGTGTTCTATCTTGGAAGCAAGCTGTATGTAGATTATTAAATATAGTATTAGCAGTGTTTGATTTTTTTTTTTCTCTTTGTAGGCGGTTAAAGAAGAAATTGATGGACTACAAGAAGAACTAGAAACAGTTGTGAACCTTGGCTCTGAACTCAGAGCTGCTTGTGGAGAGCCTGACAAACCTATTGTCAACAAGAGTATAGATGAGGTAGGGGAAATGCAGATGTTAAATCTGTTCTGTTAGATGCTTGTGCAGCTGAAATTGGTATATGCCCCTGCCCCCAACCAATTTTGAAAAGAAAAATTTTGTGACAAAAGAGAGGCACCTCTGAAGTCATTCTGGTAAAGTAAGGTTTGCCTTTCAGGTAAATGAATCTTGACTCAGATTAGATGAGAAAGTACAGACTATTTTAGTGATTTATGGGTTAAAATTTTTGTTCAAGACAAAGATTTTTGTAAATTACTCACCAATTAATACAGTAGATGACTACTTTTTGCAAAAGTAGTGCTAGAATAAATTTTGGATATATCTCGTTTATGCCAAGTGAGACACTTTAACTTAGACAATGATGTTTGAGTGACTATAAAGTACTTTTAATTTCTCTAATGTTCAGTAATGTACATTTCTTAAGCTACCTTTGTTATAATGATGCAACTCCAAATGATTTAATAATATAAAGTAAAATCTCTATTTTTATTAAAATATTCAATAATCAGTATCGACATTTACCGCTTTTGTAAATCCAGACCCTCTAGTGTGCCGATAGAAACTATGCAGTGATAGGGAGAACAAGAGTGTTAATATGGAATGAATATGAACTATGCCTGCTTAGTTTATTGGTGTTATTGATCAGTGAATAGTTAGTGAAAGCACATTATACAGCAGTAAAATTCTTTTGTCCATTGGAGTAAATTGCACTTACTTGCAGCTAAATTCTGCCTGGGATGCTTTAAACAAAACATGGAAAGAACGGGTGGATAAGCTTGCTGAAGCTATGCAGGCTGCTGTTCAGTACCAAGATGGACTTCAGGTAAGATGGTGTGATATACTTAACCCAATCTTGAGTCAAGAGGATTTAATTTGATTGTGGTATCTTTTACATTAGAGAATAAATCTGTTGGGTTCTTTTCTTCATGTAGTTATTCATATATTGCACTATGTTTCGATTCAAAATTAATTTCCCCTTTATTGATAAGAGCAGAGGTTTCCTGCTGACATTTTCTCGTGGTAGTCAGTACATCATATAATAGGTGAGTTGAAGTTATGACACATTTACATGATCTCAAAGGAACAGTATACAGATCCATATACTCGCTGCTGTTTTCTTTTAATGGAGGACATCAAAGAACTTCAATTTTATTTCACCTTCTTTATAAGTCAAATACTTAAGTTTGAGTATTTTAAGGAAATAATATTATTAACATAATGTTGCTGGACCATTATAGCAATTCTTAGTATATCTTATCCTGTCACAATACTTTAGAAGATTATTAACTTTTAAAATCTGTAGGTAAATTTTCCAGCCTTGTTTTTAATATATCTTGTACGTTGTACATACTACTTGATGAAGTTTTTAAGCAAAAATAAAAGAGGGGTGGGGGGATTGGATTATGTGACCTTTAAAGATTGAAACATTTGAAAAGGTTCCAAACATAGTTAGATTTTGCAAAACTATTTTTTGCTCAGTGGAATTAATTGTCTTTCTTGGTTCATTAAATCCTTAATTAGAGTTTTACATGACACTGGGAGCAGTTGCTTGTGTGTTTGATGCAGATGAAGCAGCAGAACACTCCTTATAGTAATGCAACATGCCCATTTTCCAATGCAGCCTCACTATGTATTTTTCTCCAAGTTCTGTTATGTTCATACGTGCAGAAGTTGGCTTGTAGGGTTACATTAGGAACATTGCCATTGTTTTAAGTGCTTTGTATTTCCTGTGACTGTACATGGTACCATCCTACAAGCTTGGTACTTTGTGAAAGAACTGCATTTAAGTGCTGCCTTATGCTCATTTCAGTAGACAATATGAAAAGTATAATGGACAGATTGTTAGCTGCAGCTGCTTTGTCCTGTTGAGCATGTTGAGGGTAGTTCTTTTCTCAGGAAGCTGTGTAGCAGTGAGCAGCTCCAACAAGCCACAGATAACAGGCAGGAGGGAAAGGGCCTAGCAGAGGAGTTTTCTCCTATGCAATTATCCAGATTGATATATGTTTTTAATCTGTAAGTGAAGTATTCTTGAGGTTGTTCTGCATTATATCAGCAGCAAATAAGTACCCGCAAAGCCTCAGAACTGGGGAGAATTCATTTAGTTTTTACAGTTATAACTGTGTTATCCTACAGAGGTTCGGTCAAGCTCAGTTACAGCCTTTCACTGTCTAATATGTACTGAATGGGCTGTGTTCCATGTTTCTTACATGGGTATCGTTATCCTTCAAAAGAATTTTGTTTGTAATCATCATTTAATTGTTATCATTATCATTTAGCTACCACCTTCCAGCTTTGCTCCAAAGGACTGCAGAACAGAGTTTGTCTCCTATTTACCTTTTGCAGTATTCATAAAAATTGCTAATTTTACTCAAGAAGTAGTGTGCTACTAGCATGAATAGTACTGGCAGAATATTGCTGCTGATAGAAGCTCAGTTGTACAACATGTACGTTCTTGTAACCATTACATGGAATACTTTAGTTAATATTTGATCTCTTGTGTTGCGAAGAGACCTAGGTTTTGCTGAAAAAAGCTATTTTCTTTCAAAAAGCACAGCCATATTGTTCTCTGGAGTAAAAGAAAAAAATCTGATATTTTACTTAATACATCTTTCAAATGTGACGGTATTTCCCTGCTCACACTTTAATTTCATACTGTGATTTTTCAGGCAATATTTGACTGGGTAGACATTGCTGGCAGCAAGTTAGCATCAATGTCCCCAGTTGGAACAGATCTGGAAACAGTGAAGCAGCAAACTGAGGAGCTTAAGGTATGAACTAGCATATAATTTATATTATATTTATTTTATATATATATATATATATATATATATTATATATATAATTTATATTATATATATTATATATAATTTATATTTTCATCTGTCTGCTTTCCTTAGTATTTTTCAAAAGTCAAAGGCAGTTTTCATTTTCTAGTAAAAAAGAATCTGTATGAAAGCTTCAAGTATCATTCGATTGCAAACCTTTCATTTTAAAATGTGTTTCATTTTAAAACCTATTCCTAATTTTGGTGAGATTACATTTCATTTTGTGAATATGTTTTGATAGCCCAGAAATACTTGTAATGATATTCTCTCTCTTTCAAAGGCTATAAGGTTATTTTGTACAGGGTTCTTTTGCTGTGACCTTTAAGTTTTCTGGTTTCTACCATGACCAGCTTCCTTGAGGCTCTGAGAGAATGCCTCCAAAGCTTCACTTCTGCCATTAGAGGCTTTATCTAAATGCCCACAAAACTCACAACATTCTCAGTATGTGAGTAAGCTGAAAATCAAAATTTCAGGCTTAGAAGCCTGTCTGTATAGATCCGTGACTGAGTATGCTCCTGACATTGGCAGGGCTGTTATGCCATATATAAAAACCAAGTATGTGTAACAATCAGGGAACATCCTTAGTTTTGTTGCTCACTTACAGAATTTTTTTGGCTGTGGTCAGGCTATTTAATCTATTTTATCATGTAACTTCAAATGAACCGTGATCTTCCATAGGTCAGAAGAACACACATATACAAGTTGTAGTCAGACTGCTGCCCCAGTTGTGTGTACAAGAGGGTGTTCTTGTAAACAAAAAAAATTGGTTTTTGGCACTTTTGAAAAATAATTCGATTTGAAATTTAAAGTATTACATTATCATCACAGCCACAAGAGCTAGAAGTTACTCAAGATATGTTTGACTTTTTACAGACCAAGGAGATCATCCTCTGGTCACAGTTAGCAATATCTGCTAGAATAGTAAGACGTTGGTGCCTATTTTCTGTTGGCTGGAACTGTTTGCATTGTCAGTGTCTTACATTTTGACCCTCGAAAATGAACTCCCAAATCTATGAAAGTTGACAGTGACGCATTAATATTGTAAATATTGCTGTACTATGCTATATTCAAGAAGGTCATTACTTGTGATATGTTTATTTGTATGCTTTTTCTATTTACCATAGCAATTTAAGACAGAAGCTTATCAACAGCAGATAGAAATGGAAAGACTGAACCATCAGGCAGAACTATTGCTGAAGAAGGTAACCGAGGAGAGTGACAAGCACACTGTTCAAGATCCTCTCTCAGAGCTCAAACTAATGTGGGACAGCCTTGAAGAAAAAATTATAAGTAGACAGGTAAATAAAGTTGGTGGCTTTATTTATGACTGATTTTTGGTAAAAGTTTTTATTTTGTGTAAAGTTTGTATCAATTTATACATATATTACTTCTAGTTTGGAAATTACAGAACTTATAATAGAATCTGAATTTTACAATTTATTGAGTTGTTTTTATGGCTTTTAAACCCTTAGCAGTATTTTTCGTCACTTCCTCTGTCAGCTGTGCCATGTTGAACCGTTATTCTTTGATTTTGGTTATTTGATGTCATCTTAAGTGGCAGTTGAAAACATGGCTTTGTGTGCGAAAGTAATAGTAGCTGCTGAACTGAGTACTTGGGGGTGGGGACCCAAACACAACTACTTAATGTTAAACTGTTTCAGTGCCCTTTCCTTAAATAATCAAAGTGAGAGATATAAAGATGCAGTACTTTAAAGTGTGGGTTTTTTTCTAAATTGAATCATTTTACCGTAAAGAAAAGGCTTTTAAAAGATCATGCACCAAATTTCATTTATATTAAAATTTTTTTAAGTGATGAAAAACTACTGTCTGATGAGAGAACTGTCAAACTTAATTCTGCTCTAGTTACACGGGGTCTTCAAAGGTCAGGAATTTAAGCCTGCAATGTAAGGCTTTACAAGGGAATTGCTAACTCAGCTCTTAACTATAAAGTAGTTGCTTGTGTTGGATAACTGTTTCTCCCTGGTTTTTTATGCTGTCATATGCATGGACTCTGCTCTGGATTATGCATAGTGACTAATGGTAATATAAGCCAATTCAATAGCATTGTGAAACCATTTTATTGTTAATTTTATTTTTACTGTAGCATAAGCTGGAAGGTGCCTTGTTAGCCTTGGGGCAGTTCCAGCATGCCCTGGATGAGTTACTGACGTGGCTGACGCATACGGAAGATTTGCTGAATGAACAGAAACCTGTGGGTGGAGACCCCAAGGCTATTGAAATTGAACTTGCCAAACATCATGTATGTAATTATAATGACTATTAACTGAAATGTTATTTTGATGTTTATCTTAGTGATTTCTTGTAGTAAAACTTAGCACTTGATAAATAATTCTCTATAGAGATTTTCAAGATGCAGTTTATAGCTGAAATGAAGACTTGGAGTAACTACTGTCTTCTTCTTACTCCTCCATGTTCCTTCCTTCTTTGCATATGCCATGCAAGTGGCATCGGTTTTAGCCAAAAAGAGCTGCTCACCCTATTCTCCACCTTTATTCACCTTCATTTGACCCAGGAAACTCAAAAGTTATTGAACATGCTAATCACCCTGAAGCGATAAACTCCTTGATTAGTTCTGTTTAGGCCAGGTCTCACAAAATGACCAGTATACATTTTTCATTCTTGTTTATTCCTCCTCAGAAAATAGTGATTTGTTGTGATCAGTTCTGCAAAATTGTATTTGGATTAGGTCCAGCTAACACGGAAGATGCTTCTCTGAAAATCTCAGCAAACTTTAGGGGTGTCCATGCCCCCATCTTTTTCTCTCTGTTACATACAATGTAGGGTTAATTTTTTTTGTTTTGTTTAAGTATTTTGGCTGATTATTGTGATTTTGGAGCCCATGTAAGAAAGCTTCCATTGTGCCTTTATTTTGAAGAGTATCTCTCGGGAACAAGAGATCTCCTCTACGTCATTGTGTGACTCAGTGCTAGTTATAATGATGTGTTCTTTCTAGGCCTGAAGATTTCAAACTAACCTTATAAATCCTCTCCTTTCTTTTAAATCTGCCATTCAATTTTTGGCCTGCATATAATGTAAAAAGTATTCAGAGTTCATTTTGGATTTAGAGAGAATTGATTGATATTGACAATATATAGATAATTAGGGCATTTTCACTGTTTGTGTTTATGCAGTTATGCAGCTTCCAAAGCTTTTCGAGCGGTCGGGTGGAACTTGAGCAGAGTAAAGTATCTATATGCCCTGTGTGACTGCTGTTAGAAACAAGCCCTTTAAAAAAACTTTTTAAAAATTACAAATACAATTTCCTTTCTGTGAACTGGTTCTATTTTTATCAAATGGAGGTGTTTTATTGCTGAAGAAGCATCCAAACGTCATTTATGACTTCATCTACCTTCAGTACTGAAGGAGTTCAGCAAACACATTAACACATCTACTTCCTTTTTATAAAACAGAGTTTATAGGTTAGAAAGTTCACACAGTAGTGCATCCTGTGGTAGCCTGGAAAAACATACATCTCTTGAATAACTTTGAAAAGAATAGACCTTGTTCTTAGTGACCCTCAGTAGGAAGGAAGAGATAAGATGCATCTGCTTCTGTGAATATTCCTTTTTTACACCCTGTTAGGAAAACAAAATAAGGATTATCTTCCAGTGCTTATCGTAGAATTAAAGCAAACGTGATGCATTTTTTTGTATATGAGAGCTACTTGTGACTTGCTGTTTCCTCAAGTGCTCTGTATAGTTTATTTAAAAGTTTCTTTGATTTTAGTATATGAAAAAATTTAAAGCTAGCATTTTGAGGGAGCTGAGTTTGAAGTAGACCCCATGGTCAGTCATGAACTTGAACTTAGAGGGAGTTTACCATTCCCTTTCCAAACATTTTGCGTATTCTCTTTTTCTGTTTGTTGTTTCTATTATTTTAAAACATTATATTTTATTTTTTAAAATCTTTTTGAAAACACCACCTTTTTCTTAAATGTAGGTTTTTTCTGTTATGGTTTACTGTGGTTGGTCATAACAGGTTTTCAACCAGATGGAGGAGGTCTTGCAGTGTCAGTATTACAATCATTTCCCAGCTTTTAGCACAGCAGAAGTGTCGTGGTAGCCTGACATAACGTGAAATGAGTTGTAGACCTGAAATGCATGAAACGATGTCGCAGTAGTCAGGTCTTTGTATGGCCCAGCAGGGATGTAGTAGTGTTGTTTCTATCTCTGCTCTCTTAGGTTACTGCTCCACAAGTAATTGGCGCTACTATGTATAACGCTGTTCACACCTTACCCTCAAACCCAAAGAAAAATCCTGTTAAAATACTTAGTAAATTAAGGAAAATGAAGAAATAATTTTTCACTAGCAGTACCAGAAACCCTTCATAATTTCAGAAAGAAATATATGTATTCAGAAGGAATATTATTCTTTCCAAGATACAAAAAATGTAGTGTTTTGGCATAATGATCTGTTACTGCTTTTGATCAAATAGACCTTATTTATTAGCTTTAATTGCTAATACCTGTGCTGATGTTAAACTATTGCCTTGTCACTGGATTAGAACTAGCTCAGTCACTGCCATTGCCTTCATACAATAACTTACCAACATGGCCAGTCATACATTCTGTGTTACAATTGTAGGTGCTACAAAATGATGTTTTAGCTCATCAGTCTACAGTGGAAGCAGTTAAGAAAGCAGGAAATGACCTGATTGAATCAAGTGCTGTTGAAGAAGCAAGTAATTTACAGAGCAAGTTGGAACTTCTGAATCAGCGCTGGCAAAATGTGTTGGAAAAAACAGAACAAAGGAAACAGCAGCTGGACAGTGCCTTGATCCAGGTGAACAGGAAATGATCAAATAAAGAGATAACTCAAAAGTGTCTTTTTACATGAAATACATAGATCTATTAAAAGTTGACCTAAATCAAAACCATAACACAGACACTCCTGAATCTGCAGAAAGTTTGACTTCAGCTGTATCTTCTACATCTGGCCACTGTCTTTTATAGTGCTGAATCAAGACTTCAGCTTTTGGCCTACTTCTTTTAAAAGGGTGAAATTTTTATATAGGTATATTATTCAGAGAAAACATTGATCTTTGCTCATGTAACCTGCTTTCAAGTTTTCCGTGGGTTTTCTTTTTTATCATTTAGACTGGATTGAGCCAGTTTAAATTTTGGGTTGTTTTTTCCTTCCTTATATTTATTTCATGTCCTTTGATTATTGTGTCTCATTAAATCTGTTGCCAGTGTACTTCTGTATCTGAACTGGTATTAGAAAAGAGAACATTTAAGTAAGCTCTAAAATGATATGGTGTAATTTAGGCCCAGGGTTTCCATGGTGAAGTTGAAGATATGCAGCAATGGCTAACAGACACTGAACGTCAGCTGTTGGCATCAAAACCTGTTGGAGGCTTACCAGAAACAGCAAGAGAGCAGCTTAATACCCATATGGTAAGTATCAGTATTAGAATGCTTCGCAAATTGTATTTCAGGGCTAACTATCTTTCAAGAGTGTTTATGGTAAATACAGAGCGTGTTCTATATATCACAATGTCTGTACAGTATCTTAAAAAAAAATGTAATAGCCTTCAAAACAACACTCTTATTGTCTATGAGGGAAAAGTAGTCATGCCCAAAACTGAACCATTAATAGTATTGAGATAGAATTAAAAGAACTTTTGCATCCTTATTCACAGAAAATGTTTACAGATTTTTCAGTGATTCCTATTCTTTTTTCTTCTGTTCCCATAACTACATTGTTGCTTTTTCTAAGGTAGAAAGATGACTCTAAAAGTGATCCACATTCATTGGACTTTGAATTAAGAGACTCAATCCTTTATTCTTTATCTAACCAAAGCTGACCTTAAAGTCGTGATTAGCACAGATGTAGTAAGGACTACTGGCTCATACAGAGAAATGGCAAGCTGATCAGGATGCCCAAATTATTTCCTTCCTTCCCTTCCTTTCTCTGTAGGAAACATTCTATGGATTTCTCCACTCCTATAGAACTGTAAAGCTTTAAAAAAAGACTCTTAAACTTGATCTCTTACTTCAAAGGAAGGTGGTTCATAGTGCTGCATTTATATAAAAATCATGCTGTGCTGTTAGTCCAGGATATAAGCCCAAACCCAGTGATCTGAACTCCTGACCTCATGGCTCAGTTGTAAGAGTGATATTTACTGAACTGTCCTTGAACTCAGATATGCCCAACAGTTTCCATTAGAACGCTTCATTGTCATAGCTTTAAAAACCAGATTTTTTTTTTTTTTTGGAATGATGCTAAAGGTCATTGCCCACCAGTGTGGGGCACTTTTTTTTTCTTCTTTTTTTCCTCCAAAATTTACCAGTAACTACTTTTGAGAAAGAAAACAATATACAGTTTTAAAATCAGATATAACAGGATACTAGGATGAAACACAGAAATAACCTTGTGGTTTTGAGTCCCCACAATCCATCTCTTTTTGTCTTGAAAAGAAAGGGGGGAAAAAAGAAGAAGTTTGGTTGGTGGTTTTTTTTTCCCTCTCTTCTATGAGAGTGGAGTCAGTGGAGCTTCTTTCTCCATTTTTCATTCTGATCTTATAGTCAGATCAAGACCAAAAAATTTTCCTCAGTGAATCTTTGCAGATATGTGTAAATTCTCTGAAATGTGGAAGCCACTCGTCATACTGAGTACTATTCACCCTAAGTTCCAAAGTCAAACTTGCCCCTAAGTGATATAAACCATGTTAATTTGTGACATGAAACTGAAGAAGAAACTTTTGCACTATATTTTGATTTGTTTCTTACTGGAAATAATGTTATGAACCATATTCTTGAGTGTGAGGTCTGTTTCTACAGATAGGAATAAAAGAGTGCTCAACCATAATCAGTTCACAAATGGAGTTGAGATTGGGCAGTATTTCCAGCTAAGGCAGCTCCAGGAAAACAAAAGATATCAAGAGACATCACAGGACTCCAGCAGGAAAGGGTCTTAAAAAGAGGCCTCTTTGGCTTTCCCAGTGTTGCTCAGAACACCCCTCTCCTTCTCTTAAAACAATGATTTTTCTCAGTCCTCCTTAATTGCTCCTGCCCTCTTAAGAATGTGGCTGTACTGCAGAATTAACCACTATGATGAGTCCCTGTCTTACACTGACCCCAGCTCCAGAGTTTGGGGCTGCTCCTGCTGTGCTGTCTCACCTGTTCTGTGCTCCCTTTATTTACTTCTCAGGGATTCTGCTTCTGCAGTAAAATAAGATGCTCCGGGGACTTAGGGAAACCAGAAATAGTGTAGGGAAGTTGTGAGCATAGGAGGAAGCAGGCTAGGTGACACCACTTTTCATAGTCCTCAGAAAGCAAGCAAGGAAAATTTGTCCTGTTAAAACCTTAGCTCATGGTTGAACCTGCTTTCTGCTTTGCCCTCCTCTGTGATCAGGTACAACCCTGTGTACAGTATCTCTTAACCCAAAGTTAATTTTGGGTTTGGGCTCTTGTCCTGGAAATCAGGGGGAGAAGTTCTTTTCCTCCTATTTACAAGCCACTGACTGCTCATCTCCTGGGAGTTGTTCCTCATTTGGGAGTCTACAACAATTTCATTGGTATGTGTTGGCTGGTCTGTTACAAATATTGAACATGCCCTTTTGAGTCAGAGGGTTGCATGGGCGCTCTTGACACCTCGTATTCAGCATAGTTAGAATAGTTAGCAGGTAAAATAGTTGTTACCCTTATGCTTCTGGCTTTCTTTGTGTAAAATGTTTTCAGAGCTCTTGCCTGGCAAGCGAAGAAACCAGAAAAAACAAAGGAGATGATATGCAATGAAGCAGCCCTCCCAAGTTGTCCCACCCTCTTTTGAAGGTGTATTCAATAGCTCTGAGCTTTCAGCGTACTGTGTAATGCTGACACTTTTTGTGTATCAGCTACCTATAGACTTTAAACCAACCAAGTTGTAGCAAATCTTGTGCAATTAGTGCATAGTGCTTGCTTTGCCAAGCTTTGGATCTCAGAGAAAGCATCTGACAGGCAACACAAGTTCTCATTTCCTGAAGATTTGGGTCCTTTCTATGCTCGTTTGCCTTTTTATAAATTATGTATGTTTCCTTTATTAGTCTTTAATCATACCCATTAAATGTTGGAGGAGGAATAAATATTATACTAGCATTTGTAAAAAGTATTTGATTTCTGCCTGACTTATTTTTTTGGTGCTTGCTTTATTTAGGAACTTTGTGCTGCCTTTGAAGCCAAAGAAGAGACATATAAGTGTCTAATGCAGAAAGGCCAGCAGATGCTTGCAAGATGCTCAGAGTCTGCTGAAACAAACGTTGAGCAGGACATAAATAACTTAAAAGAAAAATGGGAATCAGTGCAAACAAAGCTCAGTGAAAGAAAAGTATGTTTTTACATAAAAATAGAAGTCTAAATCATGTATTTAAAGATGTTAATGTTCAGTCCTTTTATGCAGGCATACTCTCTTTATCTTTTAGATGTAAAATTAATTAAAGAGACAGTTGCACAGAATTCATTGGTATTTTTAGAAAGTACTGGGGTAGAATGGGGTTCAAGAAGTTGATTATCCATAACTGGGAGGTTGGTGGGTGAGAATGGCACAAGTCTGTTCCGTAGAAATATGTTAACTGATACTGATAAGGCTCATTTGGTAGGGTGAGGGCTTTTCTGCTTTTTATTAAAGTAATCATAGACATGAGAGAGTGAGTAAAATTATTTGATCATTCAAGTTTATCTCCTCAGTACAGAATTGCTGCATGAATCTTCCTAACTTTTATCCATTTTTTTCTTAAAATTCCCAAACACTTGGCCTTCTGCCACTTAACTTCAAGTGACTACCTTATGTTCTAATGTAGATGAATAGCATGATTTCACTGATGTGCAACATACATTTCCGTATTATTAATTTCATTTTGCTTTCATTCCTTCATGAAGTATAGTCCATTTGTTCTACCTTAATCAAACAGTGAAGAATATCAATAATTACAAACAGAAGAACTTTCTGTACAGCCTAATGTGTATAAAGCACAAATATTTAACTCACAGTTTAGTTATGTTTCAAAGTAAGAATTCTGTTGTCCCTTAAGGTAACTGTATAATGTAAGAATGTCAAACTAATTAATACGTAACATGAGCACATTCTTGCAGGAAGCGGTAAGGTTGGAGTGCTCAGCTAGGCCAGCAGTGTGATTGTTTGAAAGTCTTTCACTGCTGTCTCACGACAAACGAAAACTCTGTATCCAAAATTAGTCTTGGTTCAGGTAACCAAAATGACAATCAGGCTTTATTAAAAAGAAGTGGTCGAGGCAAACTTGTTCTTTGTTTATTGCAAGACAATAATTTAGATGACCTCTGAGGAATAGAAGTGCGCTGCCACCTTAGATTTCTGAGGTTCTACTGGTTTTATATTGAAATTGATAAATCCGTATGTCCCGTTAGGATTAAGTAGTAGAAGATGTAATGTTCTAGTGTGGAAAATGTCATCTTGATACTAGGTGCTGTATTTTCTACTCATCTATCATACATAATTTTACTGATACACTTCTATCCATCTCCTTTAATATGCTTAAATAAAGGCTGTTGTTTTAAAACTCAGAAACTTTGAGTTGGAAAAATGTTATAAAATGCTAAACTAAATGCTAAACTAAAATGGTTTACTCCAAAATGCTGAACTAAAATGGTTTACTTGCGTGAAGCCCCTGCACAGTATCGACTGCTATTAAAGTATGATCTATCTTTACAGACCAAACTGGAGGAAGCTCTCAATCTAGCAATGGAGTTCCACAATTCACTTCAAGATTTCATCAATTGGCTTACTCAGGCTGAGCAAACTCTAACTGCAGCTTCTCGGCCAAGTCTTATCTTGGACACTGTCTTGTTTCAAATTGATGAACACAAGGTATGTAAAGAAACAGATGTATAATGTGTTTTTCCCCACTCTGTGGAGATACTTTAACAGTGTCCAAATGAACCGTGTAATGCTGGTACTCAGAAACGTTTTAATTTGTTTTAAAATTGCATTTTATGGTCTTTCTTGCTACATCATTCTTTATCAGACTATTTTTTGTTGTTGTTGTTTACCCAGTGCTTAAGCAATGTATTATTCAGAGTAACTTTATCCCATTTTTCAAGGTTTTTGCCACAGAAGTGAATTCTCATCGAGATCAGATCATAGAGCTGGACAAAACTGGAACCCATTTGAAATACTTCAGCCAGAAACAGGATGTTGTCCTTATTAAGAATCTGCTGATTAGTGTACAGAGTCGATGGGAAAAAGTAGTTCAGCGCTTAGTTGAAAGGGGAAGAGCTTTGGATGATGCAAGGAAAAGAGCCAAACAGGTAATCGGACAACAGCTGTGGTCCAACTCTTTGAACTTATCTGTAATTGCATCCAGATTCTTGAAGAATACGGTGCTTTAAAGCACTTTAAAGTAAGTCTGGGTTTAGAGTAATAGACACTGTTGAGTTAGTGGAGCAATTTCTGTGAGTCCATCATAGAACACTTCATTTGTGAAGTGAAAGCATCATTTTCAACCCGAGCAGTGACTTCTGTCTGCAATACCAGATAGTCTGAAAGAAGAAAGTTAACAATATGGCTTCCAGATGTGTATTAGTGCCATCTGTCCTCAAAAAGGGAGTTTCACAGTCAACCCCTTATATTTTAAAGAACTTGATGAACCCCTTTCACTAAGCTGTGGGAGTATTCCTTAGTATTTTATTCTGATTAATATTAATCACTTCTTCAATCTCTTACGTTAGTTACTAGTTCAGTATCTTCTGTGTGGCAAGTTATCTCTATTTAGTTGCTTAAAAACCTAGAAGGTTTTTTTCACAGTTTTCCCTCACCAGAGAGCATTCTTTTTTTTTTTTTCTTTGTCTTTCCTTAGATTCATGCTTAGATTCTTGCTCCCCTCACTGAGGAATATAAATAAGATGCAAAACGTGTGAGAGGAATGCAATACATTTAAACATCAATAGGAAGTTCTAGGTTCTTTTTATTCAAGTGAACATTACTGTTCAAGATTTGGTCATGTTCATGGTCAAATCACGTTCCCATGTTCACTGCTACTGCCACTCAGCTCATAGAGTGAGAACTTCTCTGAGCAATAAATTAGTCCATAAGCCAATCAAATCTTTTACATTTTTCCCACAGTTTCTCTTGTCCATTCATGCACACAGCAGTTCGTCAATGAGACAGATTTCATCTCTATATCCATTTACAGAGCTGAATACAATGTTATTAATTTAGCACGACAACTATCTATGCAGAGCAGGAAAGGATTGCTGAAGGATACTAGTATCAAGGCCGCATCCACAGCCCTGAACAGCAGGGTCTGGGAGCCTTGAGAGGTTCCTGAACTGGTTTCTTGTGCTTTCATGTGTAGGCAGCCCAGGCAAGAAGAATTTTCAAGAGAGACGTGGAGAGAGAAATGACCAGCTTAGAAAAATTGAATTCCAAGTGGATGCCACTTTGTAAAAGCTGGTTGAATCTTTGGTGTTGCCCTGCTTCCTTCCCTGAAGTGCTCTCTTTGCTGCGTCAGGAAGGAAGATCAAGAATCTGTTCCTTGCCTGTCAAGATGCCATTTGATATAATGAGACCATTTATGAGCGTCCTAGGCAAAATCTTGGGCAGTCATCCAGGCAGGATTTTCTCCCAGCAATTTACTGCTGTTGTCCCATATAGGCAATAGCTAAGCCCCATTCTTGCTCTGTTTACTACTAATTGCTAAAAATGTAGGAATGTAAATGACTGGCATATCAACAGAAGTTATCAGTATGTCTCTGAAAGATACATACTGTGTGTGCAGATCACGTACATAAAAGGTTGCTAGTTCACCTGGGAGAAGAGAGACTAAGTCCAGTGGGCACATAGTTGTGCTAGTCCTGTTTGATAAACCAGGGAGAAAAAGCACAGCAAATATATCCTAAGTCTGCAAAGTACTTGTTTGGCCTGTGGAGAATTTCTTGGTGTTTAATGATCTTGGACTATTTTATGAACCAATGAATTTTAAAATCCATGCAAATCTCACTTCCCTGCAGTTCCATGAAGCCTGGCACAAACTTATGGAGTGGCTAGAAGAGTCAGAGAAATCTTTGGACTCAGATCTTGAAATTGCAAATGACCCTGACAAAATAAAGATGCAGCTTGCACATCATAAGGTGAGTCATGAGTGATGAAATACAGAGAGCCCAGAGAGGTGTTGGTAAGTCTATCAGCCTTGTACTGTTCAATCAGCAAAGGAAGTAGATTTGTGATCTCACTACAATGGAGCCCTTATTGGCATCCAGTTAAATGGCGGTGTGTTACAGGTGGGGAGTGACAAAAAACTTTTCACAGTACCTGATCTGTGGGAATGATTAACTGTGAAGCGGAAAGACATAATAACAGAACACCATGGAAACTTTAAAAAACAAAGTAATACTATCTCAGAATAGGAATCTCTGAAGAAGTTTCGTTACAGGGTTTTTTCAATCCTCAAACCACAAATTTACCATCCAGTTATTTGGGTTGGGATTTTCCTTTTTAATATTACAGGACCACCTCAGAACTGAAAAATAATCTTGTATTTTGATTGGCAGTTGCTTTTCATGTCAAGTGGAAAAGTAGAAAGTAAAAGAACCCCATTAGTAGCAGAGGTTGTTTCTCTTCATGGGATTCAAAATTCCAGGACCAGCTTTCCACAAACCCAGCTCCTGTAGGTGAAAATGTAAAAATCTCCCTGATGACAAAAACAAAGAATGTTGATATAAAAGCTCTTCATTTTTACTTTTGTAAAGAGCCTAGAATAATATATTAGTGAGGATCAAGTGAGTGAGTGTTAGAATCTTCAGAGATAGTCTGTATCTCAAGATTTATCTTAGAGCGGTTTTGAAAGGTCATTCATTCTTCTATATTTCAGCATACATTTACTTCTATTTTTCATGTCAGTTTTATTGTTCTTCATTTACTGTTGTTTTTTCATTTTGCACAATATCCCCAAGGATTTACGTATCTAATTTTTCCTTCTCAGTGTAGCTTTTGATGATTGTTTTTACCTCTGACAAGTTTTGCCATGTATACTAATGATTGATTACTACATTCGTCTGCTTTTTATATTTTTATCATCTCTCAGTTTATATGATGATTTAATTATTGTTTATCAACCAGGAAAATATTCTCCTTTAATATGGGAAAGTTGGCAGTTGGTCAAAGAAAAATAGAGATTGCTGCTGTTGTGAGAATTTGCAGTCAGTGATGGGAATTTAAGAAAAAAAATCTTTCTCTTAAGATAGTCTTTTTGTCTTCTCTGACTCTTTATCAGATCCTTCCACTCCTATCTTTTCTTTGTATAAAGTTCAGACTCCTCATGAGTATGTTCAACTGTGCTTTGAGGTCCTTTGAGGTCCTGAGGTTTGACTCTACCTTTATTTTCCTCCCCTCTTCTGAAATTATAAACTTGATAATCCCACTTGTTCTTTATAGCTACAGCAGTACATTTTATGAGCCCAAGTTTCCTTATGTGGATTGGCAGACTCATTGCTTCTGTTAATGTGATGTCTTTTCTCCAGCTTCTTTTCGTGTAAAATGCCTGCAGAAAAAATAGCTACTTTAGTTGCTTGAATTTCATTTCTCATTAAGGAATGGGATGGAATATGGCATAGGGATGTTAGGGTTGAAACTGGTGGTTTGGAGGAAAAAAGTGTGTGAGAGAGGGAGTTCTGTGAACTTTAAACTTCAAACACTGCCCGCTACACCCACCCACCCCGCCCCGCGCAGAGAAATCAACTCAATTGTTTTTTAATGAGCTGTCAAACCTCCCAACACTGTAATGTCCTTCCTTGTATTTTGAGACTCTTCCTTCCACTCCCACATATACCCCTTGTGTCTGTCTTTGTCTTTTCTGGCCAGCCTTGAAGATTTCCTTGCTCCATTTAGTTAACAATTTTGCTATCTAAACTGAATGTGTGCTCTGTGTGTGCTGTAAGCAGTAATTTGGACTTGCTCTTTGCCGGTTGTTTCTGCCAAAAAAAAAAAAAGAAAAGCCTGAAAGAGAAAAGCCAAGATAATATGTTTTCTCTCTCGCTCGTATTTAGTGTGTTGCCAGGGACTTTTGGGGATAATTCCTAGTTTGTTTATCAGCAATTTTTTTTTTTCATTTCTTTAGAAGTCAGGAATGGAAAAACCGTTACTAGGTCACCCAATCAATTCCTGTGCTAATGCTGAATTGAATGTTCCTTACAGTATGTTTATATGAACCTGGATAATTTTATCTGTATGTTCCAATCTTCTGTAGAAGAAAGGTAGATGGTTAATTACTGAGATTTCATTCATCTTACGTGTCTGCTTCTGGCAGCTTAAACCAAAATTTACTCTCTGTTACACTTCTGTGAAATCAAATGAAAGTAGATATGGTGTGGCATATGTAGTCTATCAAAGAGTGAATTCACTGCAAGCCTTTGTTCACTTTTAAATCTGTTTTTTCCTGTATGATCCTTCTGTGGCAGCAATTTCATCGTGTTTCCTCATGCAAATCAAGTAACAATGTACCTGTAGTGTTAAGTAGTTAATAAACCCCATCAAATAAAAGGACCCCAGACATATTATTTGTATTGAAGGAATTTTTATAACATTTTTATTAAAAACTTCTATTTGAAAACTATTTCTATTTTTGTTGTAGTTCTAGCTTGACAATGGTGTTTGTATTCCTTCATAAAGTGTGTTTCCTTGTTATATATGAGGAACACAAAAGTAAGGAAATACTGAATTACAAAACAAATGCTGACTTTTGGGTTGTCTTAGCTGCTTAATTTTGATCCTCAGTTCACTCTGGATCCTGAAATAACGCTGAAGTAATGACAGTACAGTGCAAAATAACAAGCAAGTAAAGTTGTCATACTGTCTGTATGACATAACCCAGTGCCTGTCTCCTACTTAAGACACCTCCATTCCACTTGAGCTCTCCCTGACCCACATTCACATCTCTAAAAGAGCAGATGACTATGGGAAAGCTGGTGGAAGAGTTGTGAGCTCCTGTGGTTCAGATTGGTGCAGGCCAGGTGGGAAGAGTTTGCCAGATGGAGGTGAGCAGCTGTGCATGTGCCGGCAGTGACCATGAGGAACCTTTGCAATCTTTACATGCCCTGAGGAGTTCCTCTAATTTGTAGCTGGTAATCATTTCTTTGCTGGATGTGATGATACTGAACGTTGCTCTGAGAACCAGATGAAAATCTGTTTCAGTAAACACTGAGTAAAAACTCGTTTGGCCTAGTATATTTTTGTGACCCAAAAAAAAAAAGTTTATTTGATTCTGTGTATATGAGTTTCCTAAAGCAAACTTGTGATTTTGTTTTTTAAACTGATTTCCTGCTAGCAGTTCATGGAAGTGTGAAATAAAACACTTTAAGCATTGCTACCGTTTAAAAGTTGGTGCATAGGACTGATTTTTTCTTCTGGTAGTGTTCTTTTATTTAATTATTTACTCTGTTGGTTAAACTCCTGTGGTATCAAATGAGCTGTGTTTATGTGTGCTGCTCTGCCTGTGAAAAGCTTCCAGAGGCTCTGTGCAGAAGGAGCTAACAGGCAGATGCAACTGCTGTGTTACTGGGATGTCACCTGGCCGCTTCTTGTGACTGGATTGGTATACTTTTGGCATAGAATTCTTCCCAATTGTAGTATGTTTCAATCTTATGAGTTAAATGCTTGTGGTTGGAGATTTCCCAGCTTGACTGTGCTGACCTAAAACGGAATGACCTTTGTAGCTCTTGGGGTGCTCTGCACTGGCTTGAAATCTTAGTATGTAAAAACATAGTGTGAAAACTGCTCAGTTTGTGGCTCCCGAAGTAGCAGTTCTTTCACATTCTTCCGACTACCAAATAGCCCCTTGCTGAAATTTAGGAATATTATGCTAGGACAGTAATCATTCCAGATGGTGTTCCAGTAAGCGTAGAGCTACATTGCCAGAGAGAGACAAAAGGCAGGGACTCTGCTAGAGTCAAGCCCTGTATAATTTCAGGTGCACTGTGGCACTAGCAGACTAGAAATTTTGCAGTAAGTTTAAAAGTTTCTTGCAGCAACATTTACAATTTCCATTGCAAATAATGGTCAGAGATTAATTAACTGTACCCTGTAAGCAGTTAATGCTATATGAGTGTTTTCTTTTTCTTCCATATATATATATATATAGGAATTCCAGAAATCTCTTGGTGCCAAACATTCTGTGTATGATACCACAAACCGGACAGGACGTTCCTTGAAAGAGAAAACCACCTTGGCTGATGACAATTTGAAACTTGATGATATGCTGAGTGAACTAAGGGATAAGTGGGACACAATTTGTGGAAAATCAGTGGAAAGGTAAATGAAAACCAACCTAATTATTCAGCAGATAAGAAGAATGCTTAGGAGAATTCTTTTGGCTTCTATTGTGTAAAAAGTAAAACCAGAATGACTAGCTTGTTTGGTAGTTAAGAGTGCCAAAGCAGTGAAATACTAGCAATGCATACTTTCTTGATGGTATAGAAGAGGACTGGGGGGGTGGGTGGGCGGGTGTGGGGGGTGAGATGTCCCACTATTTAAAAAGGGAAACACTGATTTAAAGCCCTCAGTTGCGATCATTTTATGCTGATAATGTTTTCTTGTATGAATAATTTTTCATGTTTGTGTGTGTTCTCCCCCACCACTCCCCCAGACAAAATAAACTGGAGGAAGCGCTGTTATTTTCGGGACAATTTACAGATGCTTTGCAAGCTCTCATTGACTGGTTATACAAAATTGAACCTCAGCTAGCGGAAGATCAGCCTGTACATGGAGATATTGATTTAGTGATGAATCTGATTGACAATCACAAGGTAATTCCAAAAATATTCTTTAATTACTAGACTGCTCAAAAGTGTAGCATTTTAGAGTTATCTTTATTTGGCTATTTTGTAACTTTTAGAAATGTGGAATAGTTTTATAACAGATATATGTCGTCGACAATGGAAAACGATATAAAAGGTACATGGAAGAAAACAGCTGTTAATGACTGATTGACACCAGTTAGCACTGAGATATTCAATTTAATGCGGCTGTACTGTGCATTCATGCATATCATGTCAAAAATCACAAGTGTGCATTTATGAATATTTGTGTGTGGACAAGAGGTGGCAACAATTACTTTACTGGAAGTATCTGGAGGGGATAGGGCTTCTTATTTAGTACATCTGCTAACCAAATCTTCAGTGCCCTCATCATGACTTCAGCAGCCTTTCAAATCAGCAGGGTTGCTGTATATTCATGGAGAAAAGTAGTTGCAATGTTTAAGTTATACACAGGAGTATACAGCTAGACTGTGGCCCAGGAAGCCACAGTCTAGCTGTACCACATTGGTAAGCTGCAATATTTTGTTACTGAAGTGGTTTTGGAGATGGAGGCAAGTAGGAGGTGTAAGACCGTGCCTCGGAATCCCAGTTCAGTATGTCAGAAGAAATGGCTGTTGAAGTTATTGGTATTGCAAAGGCTACGCATAGTCAGAGCTCTGAAGCCTGGGAGATTTATGAGGTGGAGGTCTCGCTTCATCCACCAGTGACTTCCAGTATCCAAAGACTCTTTGTTCAGTGAGAAGGAGATTTTGTCCTACATTAAAAAGTATTTGAAAACTTGGGTTGTCTATAAAAATTAACCTGAAATATGCTGGAATTTCTTCTGAAACCCCACTGTATATCACAAGTAAGTCATAGTCAGTGGCATGGTATACCATAATTGTCTGTCTGTTTTTAAGAACTTCCATTGCATAATTGGAGCTTGTTCCATCTGCAAATGTGAACATGCTCTCACATATATACGACAATGTGGCGAGGTCTACAGCCTTGCAGTCAGACTCCCAGATGGGGTTTTATTTCTGTTTTTATGATTTCAAACATTTTCCTTGATGGTTAGCATTTTATCAGATCTTTTCTTGCCGAGGCAATCTTGTGCTTTAATCAGTGTATCAGATCAATTGCTTCAATAAAGAGTGTAAAGCCAGCATGGTAAGGAGGGTAGATGTCCTATGCATTGCATCAGGATTGTTTGTCAGGATGTGCCTGACATTTTCCTAGCATATTACAATTCTAGGTATTAGGGTGGGGTAGAAGGTAGATACCTTCATATGGAATCTAATAAGCCTTACTTGCATGGTCTGCATCACTTAGATGGAGTTAGTCTTGACTGAAATAAATCTGTGTATTGTTATTTTTTACACAATTATGCCTTAATGAGTTAAACATTTCAAATGTATTTGTTGGTGCCTAGGTTTTCCAGAAGGAGCTGGGAAAAAGAACAAGCAGTGTCCAGGCTCTGAAGCGCTCTGCAAGGGAGCTGATAGAAGGCAGTCGTGAGGACTCTTCCTGGGTTAAAGTCCAAATGCAGGAGCTAAGTACTCGCTGGGAGACAGTTTGTGCCCTGTCAGTATCCAAGCAAACACGACTGGAACAAGCTCTTCGGCAGGTAGAGGAGTGTTACTGATGCTACATGTACTTTATGAGAGACAGTGAAAGTATCTTGCAGTCTAGTTGCCAAAATTTTAATTTCATTTTCACTTTATGTCATTCAATTTAATTTAATTCGGAAAGACTCATTTTCTTGCTCATACATTGCTTACCTTTTCTCTATCCCTTTTCCACAGCACATAAATAATGCCTCAGCTTTTGTTATTACTGTTATTATTAGTCTATACTGCAAATGCAAAGCAAATGTTTTAAAGACTTTGCCATCTGAGGAAATGACTCGAGTGACAGTCAAGCGTGAAGGGTGATTAAGAACCATGCCCCCTTCACAGGAAGCTGGAGATTACAATCATATTTATGCCCTTTGTGACTTACTGGAAACAAGTAAATTTGTGTACTGAAAACTTGTTTACATTGGCACAATTACAGTGAAGTATGTTGCAGAAAAAATGGAGTTGAGCTGAGTGAACTCAGAAGGTAGAACAGTGTATTATGTATGTCAGTATTGGATGGTACTGATCCCAAACAAATGGGTCCATATGTATAGTTTCCAAACCCAAGATAATATGGATGTACAGCTCTGAAGATATACAAGCTTGGGTTGATGGTAGGACGGGACTTCTGGCACAGCAATGTATCCACTGTGTTCAAAACTCCTGCCCTGCTTTTCCCAGGGTACTCTGTTGGTCCAGCTCTCTGGTTTCAGCAGGCACAATCCTGAGCTCCCTGAAACCCTTAATTGCATCTGAATGTGGCTGTGCCCAAAGTGGAATTTCCTTGTTTTCTCCAGACATAAAAGTGTTAGTCACCAACAGGCTGACAATTAATTTTGCTTAACCAGTGATTTAAACTATGCAGAAAATACAGTTCTCATCTCCAGATGGTCCATGAAAGCACCTCCCATGTAATTTGTCAATGTAAAGGCATGACATTCTCAGCTGAGCTGCAAATACACTATAAATCAGATGGCTAAAAGCATGAACAGGCTTTTAGTCTTCCTATTATTTTTTGGGAAGCATGAGATATTTTTTCAGTTATGAAAATGTAGTACTATATATCATTGACTTTTTAATGGAAAGTTAATGTGCCAGTACTGCTCCGTGATTAATGACTCCAAATGTGGGCTCAGTCTCCTTGTGTAAGCTGCAGTGTGTCTGTGAGATCCCCTCACAAGTGGTGGTGACTACTTCCTGTATTTTAACAGGCAGAAGAATTCCACTCTGTTGTCCATATCCTTTTGGAGTGGCTAGCAGAGGCAGAGCAAGCTCTTCGTTTCCATGGGGTCCTTCCAGATGATGAAGAAGCCTTGCGTACACTGATAGACCAGCACAGGGTAAGCAGGAAGATGAAGAGGGTCCTCTTCATTCTAATAGGTCTGTTGGAGTGTAGAATAAAGGAGGCAAAGTCTATGCCGTATAATCATATTCAGCATTTTTGCAACTGTTTCTATAGAGAAGCTAGAACTTTAATGGAGTTGATGGTTTTGTGCCCATACTGGTCTTGGGCTGTTGTTTGAGTAATCTTGGCTTACTAAGAAAATAATGGGCCTTTAGGAAGTTGCTGTAAACGTCTAGAGACAGATGCAAACCCCTCTGTCCCTCTGAATATACGCTACCTGACAATTAGAACACAGGCTGCTACAGTAACAAAAATATATCTGTCATCTTAGCACCATTGAGCAAAACAGCATATACTTTTCTTGCAAGGTCATTTGTAAACGTCAGCACAATAAACTTCTCATCCATTAACCTTCTGCCGTGGTAAAACACGGTGCTGTCATGCTTCACATGCATTAGGTACTGAAATATTGCAGTGCCATAGGTACCACAGATATTAGATTACAAGCCATTAACCTAACTTTGTTGTAATGAGATGAGAAAAAGGCTAAGTAAGGAACGTTGAGGTCATATTGCCACTCTCCAAACAGGAGGCTATAAACATGTACATTTAAGCCCATGCAAAATTCTGCTTTTAAGTGCAATAGTAATTAGTAGTACCAAGAATTTAGTCTAAAAAATGAAATTGGCTACAATGTTATAGAACAGATTTTTTAAGACTAATGGATTTGTTCTTCATTGCTCTGAAGAAAGTGGTAACAAATCTTGCAAAAGTCTGTATGCATCAGCATATGCTGACTGACATTGGCAGTAGCAACTGCTGTCTGCGATGTGGTGGAATTGGTCTTTTAGCTGCCTTTCCTCCCATGTCCTTCATCAGTTCCCTTCTATTTAACTTTTTTGGTCTTCTGAATATAGACAAAAGAACTGTCTGAATGTAAGGTCCACTGAAATAATTGGAAAAAACCCTTAAATTTCTCCCTCTGCAGTGTAGATTGATTAACAAAATATTTCTGTACAAATGCTCAAAATTGTGCTGCCAAAGCTGAAGCATAACTTGGAACCTCAAACCAAAGCAAACTTTGTCTCTGAGAAACCCTGGCCATCTGGGAAGAATAATCACTAGCACAACACAACCAAGCTCAGTGTTAGATGTGGCCATACTGTACTTAGATTTTTTTAGTGGACTTCAAAAGATGTTCTTCTAGCTGCATTTTCTTCTTAAAGGCCAAATAATAGAAATACAGAAATTGTCAAGCTAAGAAAGATTGTGGCACTGCTGCTTTACCGCCCAGTAAGCACATAGAGCAAAATCTTCCTTGAATGAGTGATCTCTCTTCCTAAGCTTATCATATGAGCTTTCAAGAAGAAAAGAAAATAAGGAAAAATGTAATATGTTAGTTTTAAACATAATGTCTGTATTTTAATGCTGCAATATCAATATCAAAATATGTATGACTGACATTAGTTGCATAAATATGCAATACATCTTCTTTTTATCCCTGTGATTCTGGTAAAACAATTGCATTTGTAATCTAGCTACATGTTGAAATATTTCTTCAGGATGATGTTCTATCCAAATGGTCCATCTTTATTCCCATTACTGATTTTCATTTCTTGAATACTGCACATGATTTAATGAATTCTGTGATCTCAGGCAGAGATGTTTCTGTCACTCGTCATTCTCTGTAGCGACTGAGAGGTGTAGTGGGTTAATGCATTGCATTAGTTAAGAATCATCCCGTCTCCTCTCTTGTAAATGTGTCTGTATCACTGGACTGCCACAGAGTTCAGTGCAATTAGTATCCTTTACTGAGAGAAAGCTGTACGTACTGTGTTGTAGATTAAGATTTCAAGACATTCTGGTACAGTTGTTGCCTCTTTTCCTCCTGGCCCTGACTTGTATTGGTAGTTTCCCACTACAACCTACCTGTTTTGAACTGAAATGTTGTAAGAACTTATGCATTTTTGTGACAGAAGGACTGCTATTGTGATTGGGTCTTAAATTCTGACATTAAGTTTAAGTCAGAATCAGTTAGTAATTAATCTCTTCAAATATATAGCCTACGTATTTGAGGCTTTTAAAACAAGGTAGAAGATATATTTTTTTCCTACACTTTTATTTCATAATAGCATCATGTTTAATTTGTAGAGGCATGAGATAATGACATTATAAGTTGTAGAATCTGTTTTTACAATGGTTAGGTGATTTTGAACTTGGCTCATCTTTAATTTTTGGAATCCAAAATAGCCCTTCATGGATGGAGAGAGGAAGAGTTAAACTTTCAGAGACTTCTTTAGCCTGGTCAAAAATGTTAAAATACAACAAACAATTCCACTAGGCACTGAGAGATGTTGGCAGTTCCAGTTAAGGGTGCTCATGGACACACAGACTTACACAACATTTAGACACAGTAAAATAGGCAGAATATTAGAACTATTTTAGTAATAATAAAAATAAAAATGTAAAATATTAAAAAATAAATGTAAACTACAGAAGGATGAGAGAAGTCCTTCACTTTTTTTGGTGTGTTGTCCATACCCCCTAATTCTGGTCTTGGCAGCTTTTCCTCTGCTGGCCTCCCTAGGAACATCAATGGCTATGAGCTTGGATGTCTAAAGCTGTAAACATCCTCTTGCTCTTACAAGATTTTTCGCACGTGGCAGTGTCTCTGAAAGCAGCTGCTTAATAGTCTCTGTCCCTATTCTTGTTGTCTCTCTTCCCCTCAGCTGCTGAGTTTTCACATTTGTCTTAGTTTAGTATTGCTGCTCCTGAAGTCCTCTATCATCTTGTCTGAGCATGTAATTATTTTGGACATTTCCAGCTTCTGCTAGGAGCTTGATAGTGTATTACGAAGAATTATTGTAACTGACAGACAAACTAAGTCATCTGAAATGTTGCCAATAATTATTCTAATCATCACATAGTTGATTTACAGCATTTATAAAATGCTGTGATTTTATAATAAGGGCATGAGTCTTTCAAGCATTTACAGTATGGTGGGCTTTTAAGGAGCAGCAAGCTGGGGTAGAGATTTTAGAGCTTCATTTAGTACTTTTATGTGGAATAGGCTTTTTAAACATTTTTATCTTTCTCAGACAAATTAAACTTGCCTCTTGCAAGTTGAATCTGTTTGAGCAATTGAGAGACTCATGACCTTCCAGACCGTGCACTCGGATTTCTCTTGCAAATTTTGTTATCATTTAAGTGAGATTGTTACCTCTGGTTTAGGAATTTATGAAGAAACTGGAAGAGAAAAAGTCAGAATTGAATAAAGCAACAGGTATGGGAGAAGCTATCCTAGCTATTTGCCACCCAGACTCCATCACCACCATTAAGCACTGGATAACAATCATCAGAGCCAGATTTGAAGAGGTCAGTATACGTCAAGCTATCTTCATTGCAACAGTCCATCTTGGAACATAGCTGACAACTAACATGGTAGTTACACTGGAAGGAAATGATCCATATGTTGATAACTAACCCTTTAAAATACCCACAGCAATGAATGTGAATACCATGCTTCCATAGGTTTTATTCTAAAACTTTTAGGGCTTTAAGAACTAAATCAGATGGTCAAGTTTGTTTGTTTGTATATATTAAAGGAAATACTGCCTGACACTTGCCCTGTGTAGAAAGCCAGTAGTTTCTAGGGAGAAACTTAGAAGTTACAAAGGATAGAAAATACAAGGCATTTTTAATTTCATTAAGGAAGGTTTAAGTCCAATATATTCCTAATCTAGAAGATTTACAAAATATTAAAGTGGCTGCATGTAGGTGTCAGAGAGTGTATCACACTCTCAGCTGCTAAGGTGGTATTTTCTGTGTCTGTTAAGTTTAAAGAAGAACAAAATGCTGGTGTTAAAGTATGGCTTCAGGAGTGCCCAGGAGGAAGATGGACACCAAATCCTGATTCACTAACTTGTATATATTGTTTGATAACGTTCTTAATATTGTTGCCTGAATGTGCTGTTTCCTGCATTTAACAGCACCTAATCCTGAATATCTGTGGAAAAAAAAAAAGTGTTGAACTGGGAATTCTAGTTACCTAGCACATTTAGTGATCAGCCACTACATCTATCACCTTTGATAATCAAACATCAATAGGCCTGGGAGGAAGCTTTGGGTTTACAGTTAGCAGAGCAATGTAAAATACATTTTAAAAGATTTCATATGTGCACATACTCATGCATTGGTTCTTTCATCAAGGTCTTAGCATGGGCTAAACAACATCAGCAGAGACTGGCAGGAGCTCTGGCTGGACTTATTGCTAACCAGGAGTTGCTGGAAGCCTTGCTGTCCTGGTTGCAGTGGGCAGAGACTACACTTACTGAAAAAGATAAAGAGGTTATCCCCCAGGAGATTGAGGAGGTTAAAGCACTTATAGCTGAACATCAGGTAAGGCATGTTAAGTGGTATGTGTCCTACGCATTCCGCAAATGGCGCGCAAGTCGCGGCTAGGATTTGCAATCAAGTGTCAATCTCTGTAGCTATTTTCTCTCCTAATAATCCAATCCCTTTGCAGGTACGCAGCTGTATGTTTTGTATGTGTAAGATGTGTTTGTAGTCAAACCAAACAACAATTCAGTGCCACCTTGTTCTAAAAGCAAACCTGTAGCAAACCCATAGGAACAAGGATGATAATAGTAATAATAATGATGATAATAACCAAAAATGAAATACACAGTAGTGCTGCTGCCTTAGAACTAGAGTTGCAGTGTATCTTTACGGATTGGATTTCAAACACGTTTATGAAGTGCCAGAGGGAGCTGCTGGTGCAGCCGATGCGCATAGGCTTACCCCAGCTTACACATAAGAGCTGTCTCACTTCTGTGAACTGCAGTCTGGACAGCAAGGAACACGTGACTACTCAGAGTCAAAATTCTGTTGTACATCACCTCACCGTACACACAGTTAATAAAGGAGTTTGGCAGACTGGGGTTTTTTTTTTCTGGATTTAACCTTCCTTTAACAGCCAGGCCATAGTGGTGTTAAAAGCTTATACTGCTGATTTTTTCATACCTACGGAACCTTTATCTATGTCTTTTTTTGTGAGGCTGGCGTTATAAGAGTCTTCCTGTGCCATTCTTGTAGCTTTGATGTTTTGCTATTGTATGTGGTTTTTTATTCCTGTGGTCACTTTTGTGTATTGTTAATTAAAACTACCTCTATCTGATCACAGTCGTTCATGGAGGAAATGACGAGAAAACAACCTGATGTGGATAAAGTTACAAAGACCTATAAAAGAAAGGCACTTGAACCCACTCCAGTACAGTCTCATATTCCTGTCCTTGATAAGGGGAGAGCAGGAAGTAAGTAATGAAGTATTTTGGGGCAGGTCACACACACCATTGCTATATCTATAAAGGTAACAGATTACTAATAATCTAATGGGTTTGATTAGCTTCTAGTAAAACAAGTGAAATTCTCTTGACTGATTTTTCTAATTTGTTCTCATTTTTCATTGTGAGGAATAGCAGACTTGTATTTTTAAATTTTGTCCTATACTTCCTGGATACTTACTTTAAAGCGTGCAGCCTTTCATGTTCTGTAATACTTCCAAGAGTGTTTGCATGCTGAGTCACTGCAAATACACTGATAGCTAAAAGTGCAAACAACAGCTTCTACATAAAGATGTAGAGACAAAATTTTGCTTTTGCTGTCTGTGAAATAATATGGATCCAATTAGAAAGCGTGTTCAGTGAAGTTCAATGGAAAGTGAATCATCCAGTAAGGAAATTGCTCTTTGTATTTTTAGATACACTTACCCATTGTATTTTCCGTATATGGAACCTGCTTCTGAAATCAGGTTGTTTACTTCACAACTCTTTGAGAGATTTTATTTAACCTGTGCAGCTTCACTAGTGCAGCCAGAACTAGCAGCCTCTGGCTGGACAAAAAGATGCTTTAACCACCATGTGGTCCTCTCCCAGCAATGGTAAAAAAAAAAAATATATGCCAGTAGGTGGAATCGTATCAGGGTATGGGCTCATTATTTGGGACAGGAAAGAGTAATTTTAAAAATGTCAAGTACCCCTCATCTGAATGTTTGTTTTGTTTGAACTGGATGAGACTTACACATTTTACCATGTTTTAACAGGAAAGCGTTCCCCAACACCAGGCATATATCCATCAGCAGCCCAGGCACAAATCGAAACTAAGAATCCGCGGGTAAACCTTTTAGTCAGCAAATGGCAGCAAGTCTGGCTTCTGGCCTTGGAAAGAAGAAGAAAACTTAATGATGCTTTGGACAGACTTGAAGAGGTCAGAAAAGGACTGTCCAGAATACACATACTTTTTGCATAATTTTGTTTACCCTGGATTAAATTATCAATACTGTAAATACCATAACTTCCATATTTGTTGTATTATATTGTATGATGCAGCTAACTGAAAACACTGTGATATACATAGTTTAACATGCTCTAAATGCTGTCATTCTCATTTTGAATGTGAGGAGAGTTAAGATGTTTATAGGTTCTCCAAGAAACAAGTATTCAAAAGAACATGGATGATATCTCTCTCATTGATTTTTCTAGATTGATTTCAACTGAAAAAATTCTTTCTCTTTTTTTGTTAAGCTGAGAGAATTTGCCAACTTTGATTTTGATATTTGGAGGAAAAAGTACATGCGTTGGATGAACCATAAGAAGTCTCGTGTGATGGACTTCTTTAGGAGGATTGATAAAGATCAGGATGGAAAGATAACAAGGCAGGAATTTATTGATGGAATTCTTTCTTCAAGTAAGTTTTAAAATAAACTTAATGTTGAACTTGGAACAAACACCTCATGAACTCCTGATGTTTGTGGTTTATTGTGATAGAAGGTCACATATTTCCCTTTGAAGTCATTTATTATGATTAATTTAAACTATAATTATTTTACTTGAAAATACTTCTAGATTCTAGAAGCTCTTTCTCGTTCTTTCATATTGTGAATCAGATGACAAATGTCACACTTACATTCTTGGCTAATTAATGGTTTACTGGACTCAGATTGTCATGCCTACAGTACTCTAGCCACTTCAACAAGTACTGTCATTGATTAGTCAGAGTAATAAAGCGTACGTTATAAAACCTACAGGTAGTTTTCAAAGTCAGTCCATACGATCATACGATTTTTATTAAAGACCTCACATGGAATAGTTTCAGTTATAGAAGGAAAGCATGTCATTTCTGAAACCAGTGTTGTCATGAACCATGACCATGTTCATATACCTGTATAATGAGGATCAAAATATCAAGCAATCAGACTTGGAAGGGACTTTTCCTCACTTTCCTGATGGATTGGTATGCCGTAGGTATGCACAGTTGATGGTTACGTAAGCCTTCCATCTGTGTGTGATCACGTTTCCCTTTAGCAAATGACTCATAACAGATAAGAGCCTGCTATTTAAAATAATCCTTTACCTTCTGATCTTGGAGACTTTTGCTTTGAGCAGTGAAGGTTCAGAGTTGAGAGGCTTTTAGCATCTCATATTAAAGTAATTGAGTAGGAGAATATTGTGTATGTATTTTCCTCCTGCTCTGGGAAGTGCACTCACTCTGTGTGCACATTGTGATTTTGTATGAATAGACAGAAGTTGATTGGAAAAAACCCTGATACCACCTAGGTGTTAAACAGCTTATTTAACTCAGTTGTTATCCACTTGGTATAACTACTAAATACTGGTGATTTAATCCCTGTTCACCTTCTTGAAATTCTCTTTGACTGTTGCATGCAGAATCTCTGTGTGGGTTAATATTCTGCTGTGTACTTGATCTAAAGAAGGATTTCACAAAACACCATGCATGTTTCTGCAGTGGGAGGGCCTTGCATTCCAGATTTAATTAGTAGTGAAATTCTCACTTGACCTTGGCTCCCTAACAATTTATCTTGTTAATCTGTGGTATTTTATGTACTTTGAAGGTCAAAATGTAAAAAAACTCCTATATATCTTACAGTTTAATCTGTGCCCTCACTTCTATGTCTGTCTTCAAGTCACACTATGATACTAATTTTAATCCAATGTCTAGGTAATTTTGGAGGTCCAGATTGGTTTTGGGGTGTTTTGGTTTTCTTTTCTTTTCCAGAAAGATTCCTTCACTCTTTTGAATGTCCTTGGTTTTGTTGATAAGCAGTCTGTCACCTAGTGCCTAAAAAACTTTTAATATTTGTGATAAAGCCTTTCATTATAATGCAATTGTAAAGCCAAAAAACTTATTTTTTGTTATTGTCATTGTCTTACAGAATTCCCAACAAGCCGACTTGAAATGAGTGCTGTTGCAGACATCTTTGATAGAGATGGTGATGGGTATATTGACTATTATGAATTTGTAGCAGCTCTTCATCCAAACAAGGATGCTTACAAACCTCTCACAGATGCTGACAAAATTGAAGATGAGGTACTTTCTCTGCCTTCTTAGATTGCACTCTATTCTACTGGGGTCACATTCTTTAATAATAAATTTTATTTTCACTCATGTAATTTGAAGTTAACCAGTTAAATATTTAGTAATGTGATATTAGCAGTAAAGTAATCATCCAGTTGTGGTTTTTTGCAGGTCACAAGGCAGGTAGCTAAATGTAAATGTGCAAAACGGTTTCAAGTGGAACAGATTGGGGATAACAAGTACAGGGTAAGTCTTCTAAGGACCCTCTTAGTTCTTTCAGCTTCAAGATTCTTTGTATGACATGGTTATGCAAAGAATTAGGCTATATTAATGTATGGGAATTTTGTATGGCAATTATGTTTTCTTTCTTTAACTTTGCCTAAATTTTATGATTTTTTTTTCTCTTTTTAGAACATATAGGCTAAAAATATGGGAAAATGGTGCTCTTGTATTTATTTTTGCTGAAACTACTGAAACTGTTTTAACATATGAGAATTTTAAAAAAGCTAACTGCATGTATACATACATACGCACATACATACACAGTCTTTTTGCCTGGATCATCGAAATGTTTAAACTGTAGCTGATTTTCCATTAGTTTCATAAAAACAGTGATGTTTTACTGTGCTTTAACTATCTTTTACAAGAGTGTATTCAATCACTTTTATGCTCTCTTGTCATTTTATTGGAGCACACTGTTCCTTCTGAAGAAATACAAGAAGCATGTTAGATATCTGCAGAATGATTTTTAGATCTCAGGAAAAAAAAATCACATTGTAGAGAAAGATCTGCTATCCCTAGATTCAATAACCAGAACAATTTCAGATCAAATATGCAATATTTGGCCAAGAAGAGTTTACTAAATACTTGTAGATGATTTCAAAAGACCACAGAGACAGCAATTGGAAGGAAACAAAGGCCTTGAATATTTTCCAGTATTCAATCTCTGGATGGCTAGCTACCTGCTCTGAAGTAGATACTTTATTTAGAATGTCTAATGTGTTAGTTTGCATGTGTTCTAGAGTCATATAGAGAATTTCCTGTAAACTAATCGTGTCTTTCTTCCATTTTTCATTTCTTATCAGTTCTTCCTGGGAAATCAGGTATAAACCGGTGGAATGTGTTATGAAGTTTCTTTTTTTCCTTCTTTTTTTTTTTTTTTTTTTCCTAACGCATAGTGATTTAAGCTTGCAATGGTTAGTCCCTTGCCATCCTTTCATCTTCAGCTAATTCATTGCTGGTCAGCTGTGGTATTTTTTTAAATGCTGTGAAGCATTCCTTGTCTTAGGATTCCTCCTCTTCAATCACCTGCTTTCTTTGGCCTTTTTTTCTCATTAAGGAGATTACTTTTAAAGGAACCAGATGATGGTCAGCAGCAATTCCCATAGTAAAAAATCCTGAGCATTTAAACAGCGATTTTAGAATTACTATTACTTTATCAGTTTTCAGTTTTACAGCAGAATGCTTCTAAATTCTATGTTGCATTTTTCAGGCTATTGGATTAAAGGCTAATTACAATAAACACAGAATCCAGTGTCATATCCCTTACTTACCGCAAATTAGGTGAAAAATACTTACAAATAATAATCCCTGTGCAATCAAGCAGACTGATTAAGAGTCTAGCTGATTATTGATATTTTATATACTAATGCAGTGAATCTTAAGTGCATATTTTGGGAATAAGCAAATTAAACTTGCAGTTGCAGTTTAGTCTATTTTCTCTGCAGAAGTGTTTTCAAAGAGCTATGGCAGGTCTATAATGTATTGGAGCTGTGTTTAAGAATACATTTTTCAGTTGGGTCATCAGTCATACTGCAGCGATATTGTATAGTGGTACAGGGAGGATATGCTAACCAGTGCTCACCCCTGCGGTACATGCTGATACACAGCTTCTTAAGTTGTTAAATCATGCTTGCCTGGCAAGAATGTCAATACTTCACACAAACCAGATACCATTAGTATCTTGTTCATGCTTTTATGTATAATCCATTCTGGAAATGCTAGTGTTAACAGCATTAGCTATTTTAAATCTAGAGATGTCGAAAGTGTAGTTGCTTTCCTATTTATTGGCAAAGCCTATTGAAGTGTAGAAGAAAGGACGAAGAGCAGAGGGTAATCTTACCACATGCCTCAAGCAATAGAAGTAATAATTTAAAATGTTTTCCACATACAGAACAAGCCTCTATTTGAAAGACTGTTTGAAATTGTGGTAATTGTCTTATCTTCCATCTGTACTCTCAGATCTGGGAAAAATACAGTATTTTTTGAAATTATCTAACTTACTGGTGCATTATAGTAAAAAGCACCTACAGCAAGTTGGCTGAGGCTTCTCTAGTCACAGCTATTGTCAAGAACAGGCCTTTTTGTACCTTTCTGTCCCAGTATTTTTTTTACCTCTGATTATTTGAAACAACAGTAAATATTGTTCAAAGAAGGTTGGTATCCAGGCTATTTTAAGAAGGAAATGGACTGAATTACCATTAGGAAAAATGTCATGATAGATACCTGCCTTACTCTCCAGAAGCTCCACTGTTTGAATTAACCCCAGACTAGGCAGTTTTCAAATTGTATCTGGCCCTTGGTATAGTTGTCTGGTGGAGTTTAACTGAAGAATTAAACTGGGCTGGGGGAAAAATAAAGAAAAGAAAAAAGATAGCATCTTTAGAACCTCTTGAAAAAATTCTCCTTAGAAACAAGCCAATGAAAATAAACTATCAATTTGGACACCATTTCTCTTTTGAACTTTGATCTGCATATGTAAAATGGTTCTTTGTTCAGCACATACTTAATGCATTATTTAAAAGCCCTTATAAATAACACTTACATGAATGTTACTTGTAGGGAAAAGAAATTATTATTGAATTAAGCAGCAAGCTTTGCTTTTGTTTGGTTCCTAAAAGTAATATTCCTTAAACTTACTCTCTTTTCTTACAAAACAACTAAAGTCATTTAACAGTTAGGGAGCACGTTTGCCATTTAAAGCATTTCAGTCCCCTTACTAGAGCAAGTAGGTACAGTTGAACTATGGCCAGCCTTCTCCAAGGGTCAGAGATTGTCCCACAGAGGTGTATTTGGCTTCCATTGGTTTCAGTAAGTGCTCTGCATGTTTGTGTGTGAGAGCACTACACTTGGCCTAATGATCTAATACCAGAATAAATAATTTAGCCGTTAGCTAAAGAGTACTGAATTCCTCTGGTTAGTTTTCATGAGGTTGTGAGGTCAACGTTTTGGGCATGTTTTCTTTGATACGGATTTGGATGGCGATACTGCATACAGGTTTCAAGAGCAAAACATACGTTAGGCTTGGCCCAAAGGAAGGCTGGGCTAGTAGAAGAGATAGTATGAAACAGGTTTTTGTGCATCTTTGAGTTGTGAGGAACCTCAATGTGTAGACAGAGGAGTGACAAACAGTTTATAACAAAGGACAATAATGAGAGCTATCAATCAATCAGTCATTGCTTCTTGAGTGTTTTCTTCCCCACATGCACCTCGCTATAGGTGAGCAGTGTCAACACTATTATCTGAAAATATCCCTGTAAATGAATTGATAGATAGAGCTGTGCAGTGCTTGTAAAGCATTGAATTTCCAGCCCACGTACTGATCATTTAAAGTGATGCTACCTTCTTTCAGCTATCATAAATAAAAACTAGACTGTTGCAGAAGAGAGGAGTATGCTTGAGATTTTGACAGTGAAATAATGCAAGATCTTTGTTAATTTGCAGAAATGCCAACTGTAACCAATTAAATGTGTTACTAATTTTGCTTCCTTTGAGCTCAGGCATTTGAGAATCAAGCATAAAAGAGATTGATTCTTAATGTCCTGCCATCTCCTTTAGATTAACGCAGCAGAATCTGATTTGAAATCTTAACAGCTTTAATAATCTGCATAAATTGATTTTTTAGCATTTACTAATAATTAAATATCAAACTTTTTGAAGTGTCTGATTTTTAACCTATCAGCATTGAACTGCGTCTTAATGACTGAGAACCTCAGACTGTTTGTTTATTTTTATTGCAGTTTGGTGACTCTCAACAATTGCGCCTTGTTCGTATCCTAAGAAGTACAGTCATGGTTCGTGTTGGAGGTGGCTGGATGGCGCTTGATGAGTTCTTAGTGAAAAATGATCCTTGCAGGGGTATGTAACACAACTGTTAAAATGGACATGTAGATAATCATTTGGATACAGTCACCATTCATTGTCTCAGGATGGCAGTTGAGTTGTATAAAATGCCAGTTCTGTAAACATCATCTCACTAAATGTCATGTAATGATCTGTTTGTGTAAACTTTAAACCCCATGGTTAAGATCCTCTTCACTTGCACTGATGTATGTCTAGAATAACCGTGGTATCTTCTGCACAGTTCCTCCAGCGTTAGAGTGGCGTAGTTAAGAATTGAACTTAGCCCAGATAGAGTTTATGGCATGTAAGCTACTTGTATGACTTGGCAGAAATAGCACACAGAAATGGCCAATAAAATCTTCTCAGCAAGAGAGAAATTTTAAAGCAATAAATCAAAATAAGGGAATTGAATTGAAGAGTAACACCACCACAAAAAACTTCTCTGGGCAGTGGCTGTGCCCAGGCTTTCAGGCTCTGTCTTTGTAGCCCTTTCTTTTCATTGGCACCCTCCCCAGAACCACTTTGGAGAGCCCTGAGCCTTGTACAGAGCAATTGGAAAATGCACCAGTCAGGAGGACTTTGTGCTCTGGGGAAGCAGGGAGCTCTCTATCACTGTGCCCTACAGGGCATGGCATCAAGTGCATTGCATTGTTTTATTAGTACACAGCAACGTAATGATATCTTAGTTTTCTGGAAAGGCTGCTTCTGCAGTGGGAAAGTAGGATCTGTCTGGCACTATTCTTGCAGGAACAGTTGGAAATAGAAATAAGCCATTTGTGAAGGGAATGGGAGAGATACAGGTCAAATAATAGCCAGAGCAGTAAAATGGCAGAAGGTATAATAATGACTGTGTTCAGACTGAGTGGACTTTCTGTAACCAGGCAACTCTGTCCTATTAAGTAGCAGGATTGGATTTCCTGCATTTTTACCTCTCAGCAGTTCTGTAGAATCACAATCAGTATTGTAGTAGTGCAAAATCAGCACAGAAGAGTTCAGGAGAGGCAAGTGACATAGTGAAAGCAGAGACATCAGCTGTCCTGTTGACCTTACTCCAGCGTCAGCTATCTCACACAGCTTCTGCATTAGGACCAGAGTATCTAAGTTAGATGCAGACCTTGAGAGAATGGAGAGCTTGTGTTTGTAGCAGTTGTCATGTGGAGTCAAGGATGTTAAATCCAAAAAGAAGCAACCACAAAACCCCATAAGGACTGATAGTGTGCCACTAAGGCCTGGAGACCTTTGTCCACAGGCTTCAAAGGAACCATAAAACTTTTTATCATAGTATCGTAAAAGAGCTGTCGTAACGTTGTGATGACATCTGTGAGTTTTTCAGCAGTATTAAAAGTAGTCTTTTTGCTTAACAACATATTGCATATATTGTTTACTAAAGAAATTTAACAGTAATATTACATTTATTGGTGTTGGACCCCAGGTCAAACAAATTTAGTACCTGATTCTGCACCTGCTACTATAGGAAAGTTGTCTTATGCCTGGAGAACCATCCTTACTTCATAGCTTTCTATCCCTGTTCCTCAGAAGTGCAATAGTGGAAAATGAAATGTGCCTCAGCATATCTGACTTCACTGGAGGGTTAACTTGGTCAGTTTTGATGTATCCCAAATGTTTTTCTCAGACCTATTGACAGACTATTGCAATTCTTACTTGGGTTGACAGAGACGCAATACTTAATAACTATCTAATTAATCTACTGGAATTCCTTATCACTGTCCTCAGATTAAGAGTCCTTTGGAACTTTATCCCCTCTTCTTTAATAAATCTTGTGTTCCATGTGTCTCTATAGTATTTTCTATAATACTTTAACCCTTTTTCAAGGTAAATACTGAGCAGATCAGTAAGTCAGCACAGTGGGTCTAAAGGAATACCGATCTCGTTAAAATCATCCAGACACTGGACGTTGTGCATTGGTACCTCATCCTAGTGTTGTTGAAGTCAGTGGTGCAAAGTAGTCATTGATGTCAGTGGTGCAGGTTCAGACTTTTCCTTAAGCACCTTACCTAGCAAATCTGCATTTCACCAAGGGCTTCTCATGTATTCAGATAAATCTGAAGATAAAGCTGTTGTCATAAACAGCTTTAAAAGTATTTGACCTAGTTATATAAAATAATTTTGGTTTATATTACTTCTTTATGTCAGCAGATAAATACCGTTATACAAGTATACTTGGGACTGCAGCTGAGTCTGTCCAAGCACTATTTCCTTTTTGCCTAGGAGACCTTTGAGAACTCATCTCAGAGCACTTAGAGACAGCTTTTGCTCTGAGTCCTGTCTTTTGGCCTGGTGCTCCAAGGCTCTTGCATATGCAGCTGCTGTACTTGATTTCTTCTCCTGCTAACGATTTTCTTTAATGTGACCCATGTCCTGTGTCATTTTTTCTAGTTCATCATCACGGGAGTAAAATGTTACGTTCGGAATCAAACTCTTCAATTACCACTCAGCCTACTATAGGTTGGCAAACCGCTCTCTTTGTCTCCTTCTCCTCTTTTCCTCTCTCTTCATTTCCTTCCCACTTTTAAAATATATATATATATACTTTTAATAATATGCTTTACCCATCATGTTTAGCTTAATGTGTTCCTACATGGGCTGGTGCTTTGCAAGCTAATTTTTTTTGACACGCTTGAAGAGTGTTTCAAAAACAATTGTCATTCACACTGACACAGTTAAATGCTAACATGTCTTGCATCTATTCTTGCCAAACATTCTCTCATATGTGTGTTTGTATGTGTGTGTGGTGCTTAGCCACAAATTACCTCATTATAGTTTGGATTTTATGTTCGTCATTGCATGTTGCCAAACTACATAACTTCATAGTTTTGAATAAATATATTTGCTGCTTTCCTGTAATTTGTACTTAGCAACTTCTTCTCGAACATCCAAGCAAGTACTATTTATTATGAGTAGCTGTAGAGTTAGCAAAACTGCTCATCAGGTTGTGTCTATGTATTAATAGTTGATTGATTAACAGTGATTTAGAACATTGAGCATTCCATTATCACGCCGACTTCCTTTGACAGTGGTTCATTCCTGCTGGCATAAAGTATTAGAATATGCGAGTTCTGCAAACTCTTCTGTGTCCAAAATAAATGCATTACACATTAATGCATTTTATTGATTGTTAAAATGTGTTGGAGTTGGCATGGCAAAAATGACAAACAGCCTTGTGACAATTTTCATATCTGACTAAATTAACACATTTCTTTGCTGCAGCTAAAGGGAGGACAAATGTGGAGCTGCGTGAAAAGTTCATTTTGGCAGATGGTGCCAGTCAGAGTATGGCAGCTTTCCGACCAAGGGGCCGTAGATCACGACCCTCTTCAAGGGGTGCTTCTCCCAACAGATCCACTTCTCTGTCAAGCCAAGCTGGCCAGGCAGCTGCCCCGCAGGCAGTCACTACAAGTACGCCCAAGGTAAGGAGAAACATACAAAACTTACCAAAGGGGGTATAGATTTTTTAAAACTTTTTTTTTCTTGCTCCAGCAATATTGGTGCTTTCCCTAGCTGATAGGGAAGAAGTATCTCAATTTTATGTCATAGTCTGAGGAGGATCCAGGAGTCTTTTTTGTATTTCCTTTATTATTTGTTTGTGACACAGAAATAGACTAATTCTTTACATTTAGGGTCCCACATGAGCTAACTGGTAATTTGGGAATTACTCTAAAAGATCAATGAACCTCTCAGTTTCATTTTAAAAAATAAACTCTGCCACCTCTTAGTTTCAGAACATTTGTCATCCATTCTTTCTAGTAGGTTTTATGTCTACTATGAGATTTGATCTCCTTGTGAAAGCCTGGATATCCTTCTCCATGACATTGTTTTCTTTCTACTGTCCTTCATAATTCAATTTACCATTGTTTCATGCAGACACCCCATCATTTAACACGCAACTATGGTAAACCATGGTTGACAAACAGCAAAACGTCAACTCCTCCTAAGCCACCAGAATCCTCAGACTATCAAGGGTCATCTGCAGAGGTACAGTAAGGACAGAGATTCTAGTCTAATGACCTTCCTTCACTAAAACTGCCACTTCGCTAACAGTCACTAGAGTTTCAGTGCTTCAAAGCTGCAACATCCTTTGCATATTAATGCATTGTCTTTAGTTTAGATCTTTGTCAAATTCTTTTTTTTTTTTTTTTTTTTCCCCAAGTCATTTTTTTATGTTCTGTTTGTTATGGTGTTTTACTTTTGGGAAAACTCAGCCTCAGTGAATTTATGTTTAAAGTTAATAAGTCGTAATAGTATGCAATGAAATGGTTGAGAAAATGTGGAAAAGTACTTTTTTTTTTTTTAAATAAAACAGTTCATATACTTTGCAGGTTTCTTTCCTAAAATTGTTTTCTTTGAGTTTATAAAGTACAGTAATATTCACAAATGGCAAGAATGAGATTAATAAATAATCATCTCTAGTGCAAAACCACTACATAAAGAATTACCCAATTGCTGTGAAGAAGATGGCACAAAAGACTGCCTGTAATATATAAATTTTTCCAGCAACTGAAAGTTTTGTTTAGGGGGTAGTGACCGTTGCTCTAATAAGAGAGCTATTTGATGACTTAACAGGAAACGAGCTTTGGTCTTATTTCCAGCCCATGACTTACAGAGAAATTGCTGGTGTAGTAATTAGGGTTGTGCTGGCAATTAAGCTGTATGACCAAAATTTGAATGGGCTTGGAGCCAAAGTGTCTCCTCTAATGTCATTACAGTCAGTGAAAGGATTGCAGCTGCATCAGGCTGCAAACTGACTTGTCTCTTGTAGGAGTTACTCTTGCCCTGGGTTAGACAGAGGGCTCAGTGAGGGGAAGCTTGTACTACTGTCTTCTCTGTTGTATCTGCTTTTCACAAATCCGCACTTTGATGCCTGTTGCTATTCCTGTGACACCTTCCAGTGCTAAGTTTACGTGACCTTGGCGTGGCTTTGCTCAAAGATGGATAATGAACTTTTTGCTTCCTCCTTTTGTGGCAGTGGGTGTGTTACTTGTGCACACTGTAGGCATTTGTATGTATACAGCACGTCAAGCACATGGGGCTCTTGCTTAGAATCATTAACAGTAGCACAAAGTTGAGTCAGTTGTCAGCTTCTAATATAGTCCTGTATTTTCTTTCATCTCTTAGCTGGTAACTGAATTGTAAGATTAATTGATGGTACTTTAAAGAGTTTATAGACATGGAAATATGTTGTTTTCATTGAATTACAATGAGTTGAAAGCAGTTGGCATTGATTTCAAATGGGGGCAGTGTATTTCTCGCCTGCTCTTAACAACCACCAGTAGTTTCAGTGAGTTTCTTTTATGTAAACCACTATGGTTTAAGATTATGAATGGAATGAGTAGGGTGGGGTAGGCTGTAGTGAATTTCTGTGGCATTCTGCAACATATTCTGCCCAAGAGAGCAGTTAGTTATTTTATATGTAGACTGCATTTCAGTTTAGAGCAAAACTTGTATGACAAGCTTTATCGCCTCCTCTTCTTCCACCAGTGGTTCTGTCCCAGTTGCCTTGCCCGAAGTGCAGCAGCTTTAGCAGGGATAATGGCGAACATTACCTATTTCCTTATCTTTCCAAGCAGTCTTTGTATAGCAGAGATTTCCAAGGGTGGCTGGACGTTAAGGACTTGTACCTGGCTTTAACGAGTTTAACGTTGTGATGTTTAATGCCAGAGCCAGAAGATTGTTTGCTCTGAAGCATCTCAATGTTCTTTTGTTCAGATGTGCCAGAAGTGGTCTGAGCTGGCAGCTGCCAGGCAGGCTCCTGCTGGGCCTCCAGTGCTTAGCTCTAGGCAGCTCCCAACACACTCCTCTGGATCTTAGTCTTCAGTATCTTGAAAGGTACTGAAAAAAGGTACCACTGAAAGAAATCTTCTTTTTGGGGCAGATTGTAAATCAAGACTCGTTTTATTTCATAAACGAGAAAGCAGGCAGGGCAAGAGTGTGGAGTTAGAGACATCGCAGACAATATATTGACAGCAAGAACTTTTTTTAGTCTTCCATCTTTTTTTTTCAGCTTTTCTGTAGCAAAAGCTTTTGGTATTTAGTAGTTTTGGTTTGCCTTCAAAATATCTATAAAACTGAAACAAATGTATTCAACATGTATAACCACAGTCAGAATGGTGGAAAATCAAGCTATGTAGACATAAAACCTCAGCTACTTGTCTCTATTTAAGTCATGTACCATCAACTAATCTTACATGTTCGACTAATTATAAGAAGGTAGGATTTTTCTTTCTGCATTGCAGAAGAGAGTTTGCATACAAAAAATGCTAAAATACACATACAGAACGCTGTAATGCTAATGTCAAGAAGACTGTTAAAGTGATTTTTTTAGTTGTTCTATATTTGGACTGCTTCAAGTACTAACTGCTAAAGGAGTGTTCAAAACTTCATATCACAAAAATGTCTACAGTGACTCAAACCAGTATTCAAATCACAGTGAATGTCGTTATGATGATTATAATCTAAGCTGTGTACTACCTGATACCAGGCCTTATCTTCAGTAGTGACAATTGGAAAAAGCATGTCTTGTTTTTCCTTTTCTTTTTTGCATAGGGAACACCAATTCAAGGAAGTAAACTCAGACTGCCAGGATATCTATCAGGGAAGGGTTTCCACTCAGGAGAGGACAGTGGCATCCTGTCAACAGCAGCTACCAGAGTTAGAGCTCAGTTTGCAGGTGAGTGTCTTGACTTTAGAGCTTGATCTACCACTTGCTTTGTTTTCCACCTGAATACTTAGGGTCACATTAGGGTGTTAGGGAGATGTCAGAAGAGTGGGAAGGAGTGAAAGTCCTACTGTCTTTACATTAGTATTGTCAAGGATGCACATGATCAGGATAATGGTCCTCTGTTGACAGCAGCAGGCATATTCAGCTCTGGATGTACAAATTCATGACTGCAACCTTCTTGACAATGGTATCTCCAATGTATAATGTATCTGCCTAAGGAACTAGGGAAGAAGTATTTACTTAATAAAAAAGGCGGGGGGCGCTGGGCGTGGTTAATTCTTCACAGTATTCAAGTTAGGCTCAACTGTGATGGAGAAAAGGGATCACTTAGTTGTGATTGTCCATTTCTTGTGAAAGAACAACTGTAGGGAGCAGCTGTAGATGACCTTACTAATGGAATATCCCATAATGACTTTTAAAATGGTACATGAAAATAGAAAGCAGTGAAACTGTGCACTTCCAGGATCCTCAGAGCAGCTCTGTATAAGGCAGAGGGCTAGATGGTTACAACAGAAGATAGCTCTGCTGGCTCTCCCTCACATTTTAAGCTCTGCAGAGCACACTAAGCAGTACTGGAAAATCCTCTTCAAAGAGTACATGACTCTTAAGTTATAGCTGATTTGAAAAATGCGCCACCTAAGATTTCAGTTTCATCTTGGTGTTCTTCACACATGCAGGGAACCAGATTTGTCAAGATCAAAAATATTTGTAAGTAATTGGAAAATTAAGAAAAACCACATTAATGGTTTTCTGTTGAAGATGCTTTATTGTGGTTTTTTCTTCATGGCACGTTGCCTGGGCTGGCTTTCACTTCAGCATGCTTGCTGAGAGCTCGTTTACTCAGTCCTTTGTTTGGAAGAATGTATACTTTGCCCTCGTTTACGTGCAGCTTTGAACTGTATGGTTTTGATTTTTTAAAAAAAGAGGGGTACACATTTAAAAATTGAGATATTCATCTGCTTCTCCAGGGTACATATATAAAGAAATCGTGAGTGCTTGAGGAGGCCAGATACTACTGAATTCTTTCAATTCTTAGCTGAGAAAATGGCAGGGGCAAGAAAGGCTCTGGCTGTGAATATACTATGCATGTTTAGTAAGTCCAGAAAAGTTGCCAGGATAATACATTTTTCATGAGATGTGCTAGTGACAAATTAACTGTGTCTCAGCATTTGATCTCACATTTCCTTCTCTCTAGCGTGAGATATGGCATCTTCCAGCTTGCCTGGCAGAGATCTAAAGTTCAGTTTGTGCAGTGAGGAATTTTTGGGGTTGCCAAACACCTAGGAAAGACCTGCACACCTTTTCTATCCTTACCTGTAATACTGATGGTTCACTCCTCTCTTTCTAGAAACCAGAAGAACTCCAAGCAGACCTGGAAGCCGAGCAGGAAGCAAGGCTGGCAGCAGGTCAAGTAGCCGCCGAGGCAGTGATGCATCTGACTTTGACATTTCAGAAATCCAGTCTGTATGCTCAGATATGTCAGAGACTGTTCCTGCTACAAGCAGGCCGACACCCCGAGCAGGTTCTCGGCCAGGATCAGCCAAGCCTTCTAAAATTCCAACTCCCCAGAGAAGGCCACTAGCCAGCAAATTGGACAAGTCCTTGAAGAGATAATATGATGTGCTCCGTTAAGGTCTTTTCCTTTTGCATTAAGTATTTAAGTTGATAAGATGTAAAATATTATGTAGAAATTATTGTGAAATATCGCAAGAGGTGGATTTTTAATTCTGCAGATGGCCTTATCTGTGTATTTGTCCTCTGATTTTATGTGTATAATTTTTGTCAGATTTCTTTTTGTTTATGCCATATCCTGTGAGAAGGGGAAAGAGTTTTAATGTAAACTAACAGTTGTACACAGTAATGTGTAGAAAGTACACTAAAAATAATTGCCGAATGTACAGTGTACTGAATGTACAGTAAGTCTCTGCAACCTCAAACTAGGCCTATCACTATGTCATTAGTTAACAGTGAAGGATACCTCATGATTTTTCTTTAAAAAAAAAAAAGAAAAACGGAATACTAAAAAGCCAAAAGACACAATTACACGTTTTGCGCTAACTAAACAAACACTAACGGACGTACGTCAAAATGACTAAGGAATACAAACCCACATTCACAGCACCCTTATTTACACAGCATCTTTCAGAGAACTCAGAGTTAATTATGCACTCGCCAGTACTATGATACTCCAATACCTTGCAGCATTTCTGTGCCATTGCTTTCAATGAGGCCAGACTGGATATCCGAACTATTATTCTGTAAGAATATCAGTATCAAGTGCATTCATGTAAATGTGAGGTTTTCTTTTGCTTGAGTGGATGGTAGCACTGTAACATTGAACTCATTTTGTATCAAAGCAATTTTGCTTGCAGAAAGCTCCGAAATAAAAATGTCCCTTAACTTTATTTCTGTTGTATTTCTTATTTCACAGGAATATAATTTTCTGTGTTACGTTTTAGGGCATAGATCATCTCAGATGACCAATAATTACCATAGGAACATAGGCTTTAATGTATTTTCCCATTATCAGCAATTGGTTTTTGGTTAGCTACTGTATTTGTTTAATAAAACACTAAATTGCACATACCTGATCCTAAGAAAGTGTATGTAATTATTGTGTGTTGACCATTATTTTCTCCATATTGAACTGTGGCATTTATGTACCATGTATGAAAGGCATAAAATTAATTCAGTTGCTCTTTTTGTCAGTGAAATATTTTTGCCATTCATGGATTTTTTTGAAAGGATTATTAATAGTTCTTTTTCAGTAGAAAAAGGATGCAGCTTCAAGTCGGAGTGCTGTGGAATGGCTGGGTAGATGCTGTAGTTAGTAGTGACAGAACCCCTAGAAATCCAAAATGCTCTTTGATAATATCAGAAAGACTCAGGTAGAAGCTGTCCAGTGCAGCAGACCAAACAGTCTAAACCTGACTGTTCGTATACTGGAAAATGCCATACTTTTAGTAGAGGAAATGTAGGGGAAGACTGGTTTGTCGTTGGTCCCGTAGCATGCAAAAAATGAAGCGGAAGCTCAGTTGATTACATGCAGGTAAGGATGGTACCTGCATTCGCTACTCACGCTTACTGGCAGTATTACTAAGGCAATGTTTTCTGAGTTGTCACAAGAGCTTCCTGCAGACTCACAAGTTGACTCACACAGTTTATAAGAAACAGGAGAACAAAATAATACTCAAAAGATAATTCAATCAAAATCCACTTGTGTCAGCATTGCCTCTAATGCAGAGTTGTATGGGTGTGGAGAGCAGGCAGTAAGCAATTGTACTGCAGCTGGTTTGGGAATCAGCACACACGTGCACTGAATACTAAAACGTCAGTCTCTGCTGCGGTGCTTTATCTTCCTGTTTCACCTCTCGTTTTGCTGCTTTTTGTCCAGCGATTGATTCCCTACAACATTAAAATACATCAGGATGACTTCAGGGCTTTTTGGAACTCCGCAACACCCTTGGATAAAGAGAAGTAGTCTGCTTCTACGGAAGGTCACTGAAGCATCTCTACTTGTCAGCAGGAGAAAGGAATAGTGTAGAATTGAGGGGCTTAGACACATAACTTGGCTGTAGAAGGAGATGATGCCCCATGTAACATTCTATGGTTGGAAAAAGCACCAAGGACTGGTGGAGAAAGATGTAGGGGTGGCAGATCTGAATCATTCCTATGCAGTAGACGCATACTTCAGTTCCTTGGATCCCAAATGGATGGAGCAGCTCATTCTGCACAATGTAGTGTTGGCACGTGCCTGAAGAGCCTTGTGTGTATGTTGTGGTCTTAGCTTTACACATATTCATAATCATTAATTATGCAAATTTCTGAAGTTTTTGTGTTGCTACATTGCAACTTTACAGAAATATTAGCACTTCTGTAACTTCTGAGAAACCCAATGTCAGCCGAAATAACCCAAGGACTAAGTGGATTTCTGTGGCTTGTTGGCTAATGCAAAACAGGGGAGGCTGAGACTGGTACAGTGGGGAAGTTCATTTGTGGGCTTGATAAAATCATCCAATATCAGAAAACAAATTAATAGTAAATTAAATAGGAGTTCTATTTAAAAGCCCTAATCTTTCTCAAGATGTTATACCTTACTTAATTACCTTCTTCCAAAACTGATTTAATTGCTTTAGATTGATACTAAGAACTCCCAAAACTAAAAGACTTTCCTAAATTCTATTCCCTCTGTTACAAAAATCATACTGACAAAAGTCTGAAAATAAACATTGGATCTTCTGCACTTCTGTGACCCAGGGACAAATCTGCAGAATTTGATGAAAAAGGTGTATTGTGGACTTGCCAGTAAGTGATAGGTAGCTCAGTTTTAGTTGAAGCATTGTAAAGAGAGTGGTATTCAGTTCCCTTCTTCCTGTAACTCAAAAATATTTCTTCCTTGGTACCAGCATAAATGAGAGAGGAAGGATCAGCCCTACAATCACATCCCCACCTTATTCAGTTGCAGGATGTTTTACATAACCTCATCATTGGAGATGCATTTTCTCCCTACCCAGTGCGATGGATGACCATAAGTAGAGTCAACCTTTTAGTGTGGCTGAGACTCTTACACCTCTATATTTTGTGATTCTGGGCTGTGAAGGAGCCTTTTGATGATCTTAAAGGTCTCTTCCAACAAAAATGAATCTGTGATGGGAAGGGAAGAAGGGTTGAAAAGCATATGGCTATGAGAACCATATTATTCCATCATTTACCAGCAGCCCTGGCTAACCAGGGAGGTACCAATATACTGGAGGTTAGCAAATGTGACAACCATCTACAAGTTGTGGGGGAATGAGGACCGGGGAACTACAGGCCTGTCAGTCTGACCTCAGTGCTGGGGAAAATGATGGAGCAGATCATCTTGAGTGCTATCACGTGGCATGTACAGGATAACTAGGTGATCAGGCCCAGTCAGCATGGGTTTATTGAAAGGCAGGTCCTGTTTGACCAACTTGATCTTGTATGACGTGACCTGCTTAGTGGACAACGGAAGAGCTGTGGATGTTGTCTACCTGGACTTTAGTAAAACCTTCGACACCGTTTCCCTCAGCATTCTCCTGGAGAAACTGGCTGCTTATGGCTTGGATAAGCATACTCTTCAATGGATCAAAAACTGGCTGGATGGCCGGGCCCAAAGAGTGGTGGTGAATGGAGTTCAGTCCAGTTGGCGGCCAGTCACAAGTGGTGTCCCCCAGGGCTCAGTATTGGGGCCTGTTCTCTTTAACATCTTTATCAATGATCCAGATGAGGGGATCGCGTGCACCCTCAGTAAGTTTGCAGATGACACCAAGTTAGGTGGGAGTGTTGATCTGCTTGAAGGTTGGGAGGCTCTATGGAGGGATCTGGAAAGGCTGGATCAATGGGCTGAGGCAAATGGTATGAGGTTCAACATGGCCAAGTGCTGGGTCCTGCACTTGGGCCACAACAATGCTACAGGCTTGGGGAAGAGTGGCTGGAAAGCTGCCCAGTGGAGAAAGACCTGGGGGTGCTGGTCAACGGCCAACTGACTATGAGCCAGCAGTGTGCCCAGGTGGCCAAGAAGGCCAACAGCATCCTGGCTTGTATCAGCAATAGTGGCCAGCAGGAGCAGGGCAGTGATTTTCTCCCTGTACTCTGCACGGGTGAGGCCACACCTCAAATACTGTGTCCAGTTTTGGGCCCCTCACTATGAGAAGGATGTTGAGGTGCTGGACTGTGACCAGAAAAGGGCAATGAAGCTGGTGAAGGGTTTAGAGAACAAGTCTTACGAGGAGCAGCTGAGGGAACTGGAGTTGTTTAGCCTGCAGAAAAGGAGGTTCAGGGGAGACATTACCACTCTCCACAACTACCTGAAAAGAGGTTGTAGAGAGGTTGGGATCAGTCTCTTCTCCCATGTGACAAATGACAGGACGAGAGGAAACAGCCTCAAGTTGCAGCAGGGAAGGTTTCAATTGGATATTAGGAAATATTTCTTTACAGAAAAGGTGGTATAAGCATTGGAACAGGCTGCCCAGGGGAGTGGTGGAGTCACCATCCCTGGAAATGTTTAAGAAACATGTGGATGTGGTGCTGAGGGACATGGTTTAATGGTGATCTGGCAGTGCAAGGTGAATGGTTGGACTCAATGATCTTGAAGGTCTCTTCCAACCAGATGATTCTGTGATTCTGTATATTTAGCACTTGGAAAAGCTGGCTCAGTTCTATGCTCCTTTACTCTTTCAGCTTTTCTCCGTTTCTGTTTTGCTGCCTTCAAATTGGAAGTGTCCACAGAATTTTCTGAAGTCTGCAAATGAAGTCTGTAAGTAAAAAGTACACCATTAGAAAAGCTAGTGATGCCTTGTGGCCTAAGCACCCTCAGCTAGTTCAATTTAGGTAAGTTTTGGTTTTAAGCTCAATTTTGTAAGCTTCTTAATTACATGCTAACGTAGTAGATGACAGTAATTCAGACTTTGCCTGTAGCACATCTGCTCACAAAAGTGCGGGGATGAGGTTATCTGCAATCTTAATTTAAAAGTTAATGCATTTAATAAGAATAAACTCTGCTGCAAGCAGCTATGCCACACCTTAGCCAGCAGCACTGTTTGAACCCGTAGCTGCCTCTGCTGATGTCTGCCATAGGACTGGCAACGCTATCTATGCCCCACAGCTTCCATACTTGAGAGGGGCCACGGTGCTTACATATGTTGGTCACAGTGTGTGGCAAGAGGACGTGTTGCTGAGTGCTTGCTGTAATATTCTGTAAATAACCACAGGGATGGAAAATAAGCACGACCTGGTTTGCCGCCTCTCAGTACAGCTGCCCTAACAGCTTCCAGGTGTTTCCAGTTCTTAGGCTGTGTGGTAGCACCTGAGCTCATCCTAGGCTGCTGGTATTTAGCTTGATGTTTGCTCTAACTGCGGGCCATAGTAGGGAGTGGTGATGTTAGGAGGTTTATATCTTCATGCAAGGTAAGGGGAGTTTTGTAGAACAAAGAAAAGATGCTTTCCTAGTGAAAGCTGTTCTCTCTGCAGAATTTGAATAACCTGTTTGCAGACACAGAGGTGAGAGAGATGGTTGGCTTCGTTGCTTGCTTTTTTTCCAGTCGTGCTGGCAGTTTAAATGCAGGTAGGTTACTCATCTCTGTAAAAGAAGTTGTTATATATGTTAAAAAGAGGAAAATTGCAGAGGAAAAGGGAGCTCTTCAGAACTAATGGATGAGGTAGCAGCTTAAATTTCACGTAACTTGCATGGAAATGCTTGGTGGATGATACTTTTTATGCAGATTAAAGTCTTTCTGTAAGACTTGTTCAGAGTTTGGTTATTGCAAATGAAGTATCTGACCTGAAGCTAAGAGTCTTGGGGGTTGTTGTTTCATAATTAAGTAGTTCTTCTGAACTGTAATTGTCTGAATTCAATAGTCTGAGCTGCAGCTTGAGGTCCTCAAACTGCATTTCTCTAGTTGAGGGTTGAAGGAAAGAGTGATGAAGGTGAATTGCATTCTTTAGTTGGCATCCTGAATGAGTAAGTACGAGAAACTTAATAGACGTGTTCTTAGCACTTGGATGATTGAATATGAGTAAGTACCCCACACCATAAATCAGGCCCTGTCAGCATCTGCAGTGTTTTTTGTTCTTCCGGGAGCAGGCAGCCAGAGTGATGATAGCTCTGTGCTGACAGGAAGAGCTGACTTAGAGATTTTTGTGGGGATCACAACGGTCTTCCCAATATTTAGAGAAAGATCCAACACCATTCATTTTTTTCCTCTCTTTTTGAGCCTTGATCATAACTCTTGCAAGTTCTCTTTTACTGGCAGAATAACGGGGTCCTAGGGACCTATGGAAGAGTTTGCACTGCCTGGATTGTTTTTAAAGGCAATGAGTTCATATGATAAAGAAATATTTCTATATTTAAAGCCTGTGATCAAAGTATAAGACAGGAAATCTTATCAATGCTTATAAATATCTAATGGGACCTGTCTCTTTTCAGTGGTGCCCAGTGATAGGACAAGGGGCAAACTGGAACACAGGAAGTTCCACCTGAACATGAGGAAAAAATCCTTTGCTTTAAGGGTGACAGAGCACTGGAACAGGCTACCCAGAGGGGTTGTGGAGTGTCCTTCTCTGGAGAATTTCAAAACCCACCTGGACATGATCCTGTGCAACCTGCTCTAGGTGAACCAGCTTTAGCGGGGTTGGACTAGATGATCTCCAGAGGTCCCTTCCAACCCCTCTGATTCTGTGAAACAAGTCAGTTCAAAATGAGGTTGAAAAAAGCTAGGCTTGTAAATAACTGCAAATATTGAGCAACTCCATGTTTGCTGATCAGAAGAGGGGGTGTAGCTTCACTTCTAGGAACATTGATTTGAAGCTTTATAGACCAAATCAACAAAACAAGGTAATCGGGAGTAAGTAGTGTTCACCAAAGGCTGTTACAGGAACTGAAGGGTGAAGTAGCTGAGCTGCTACCTGGAGTCATCTCTTGTGAACATGAGAGGATGGAAAAGTGTCTTAACGTGTAATGCAAGCTTCTTAAAAGTTACTGGTAGGCTCTGGGAAACTGCTGATAAGTTTGGACTTGAAAAAAAAATAGAAGCAATAATAAATGATATATTAGTGGAAACCTGAATAAATTATACTATGGAAGAGTTGGCTTAGCTTCCGGAGGGAAGTCATGCCTTACAAGCTTCCTGGAAACTCTTGAAAGGATCAGTTAGAGTGGACAAATGTTGAGATTGACCACATGGCTTTCCAAAAAAATCCTCAAGGACTTTCACCACAAATTGTCAAAGAAGTAAGCACTTATGGCATCAAAAGAAAGGTCTTCCTGAGGTTAAATAGCAAGTTAAAAGCTAGGAAAGACAGCGTAGGAGAAAGTGGTCAGTTTTACCAGAAGAGGTCTGCAGTGCAGCCCTTGACAGGTTTTAACACAAAGCTGCAAATGCTGGCTCAGAAGTTCCTCAAGTGCACGTTGTTGGAAGGGTGCTCTGGAAAAAAGCGTCACTGCGTTTCTGTGATTCATCATGCCTCTTGAGATGTGCGCATTGCTTTCCACTGACACTGAGGATCCTGCAGTGACTAGCTCACCCCAGCCAGCTAACCTTTAGATGGCTAATTTAAGTAGAATGAATCCCGCCCGAAAATAATGACTTTATTTCTAGGTAAGGGTAACATAGGATGGAATTTTCATGAACAGTTTGGAAGTTCTGCTGCTGACTTCTATCACTTACACACCCTTTTGGCACACTAAATGCGTTTTAAGAATATGCAAAGCATGGACCACAATATAATTTAGCACCATTTCTAGTCACATTCAGGAAAGACAAACTGTGTAAGAGGAGTGGAGAATCCAGTCACATAATTGCTCTCAGTGCTTTTGAGCGTTCCCAGGATCATTCAGCAGCACACCCAGGTACAAGCAAGTGTGCTTCCCTCTGTTGCTTCCAGTCCCGTAGACCTTTGCAAGGCACCTGCAAGGAAACTCTGTTTCCTTTGGGTTCTCTGATCATTCATCCTACTGAGATCCACTGGCATGGGTTTAAATGAACACATCTTTCATGGGACACTCTGCCAGGCCATGCAAATCCTCAAGACCCAAACCATTTAGAAACTTAAGTCATCAAAAAGGATACCACGTTGACATGTTTCTCTTCCTTTCAAGTGTCCTATGGATCAGAGGAAGATAACAGAACAAGGTTTTCCCAAAAGACATGAGCTACTCATTACTGTGTGGCCATGCATAAGTAGCTCTTTCTGGAATGAAGAAAAATAAAAATAATTAAGTGTTAAGTTCTGGGTGAGATGAATATTAACTGAAAACTATTTCTTTGAATAGCTCTCCATTCAGTTAGAAATGAATCCAGAACACAGCTTATTATATTGGAACTCAAGGGCAAAACATAGACATTCATTTTAAAGCAAATGTGATTCGTTCTGTAAAAATACAAAGACATGCAGTAAACAAAGCACAAATAAATTAGGCAAGCCTAACACCTTTTTCAAAAGGAATGTAAAACGCTAGCAGTAGATGCTGTTTCCATGCATTGTTACTGTTTTTTCCTCACAGAGAGTATTTGCAAATAGTTGGTACCGTTGTTCTGAACTGCACCACAGCTCTGCACCATTTCCCATTAAAATGAGCAAACTGGATTTTCCAGCCTCTGTGTGTGAGGACTCTGTAACAAAAGCCAAAGGGGCGCTTTTGTCAGCCAGATGGCGCGGTGAACGTGTGAGCTGCAGCTCCTGAACTCAGGCTGAACCTCCCAGTTATGGTCCCCGTGCAGGCACAGCTGTCTCCTCGCCCAGGAGACCTGGCAGCCGCTGGAGAGAAACAGCCTGTCAGGAGGCGATCCCTCATTATGTCTGCCGATGCTTGGGAAGATCGTTAGCCTGACCACAACATTTTCAGACACTGGAAAGCCTTCATAAGTCCACTGATGTGGTCACTTAGACAACACATGCTTCTCACTGTGATTTCTCTTTTATATGCATGCTTTGTTTACCTGAGAGATGAAATAATGAAGAAATAATCTTTAATACTACACACAGTTCAGGGGTTTTTTTCTCCCCTCTCTCTGCTTTTTTTTTTTCCTCCCCAGCTTATGAGGACTTATTAAATCCTTCCAGATTTTTGAGGAGGGTTTTGTTCTTAATGATGCAAAGGAATTTTAATGTAGCTCTTGCTAATGGAAAAATCTCATCTTAATTACTGATGGAAACTTTGACCCCTGAGCAAGTGCTTAGTATTTGATAGCTTTAAAGCTTTCCATGCAAAAGAGCTCCTCCTCCCCTCTCAGCTCCCACTCTATTTCCAGTGATGTTTGTGCAACTCTCCCAAAAAAGTTGCCGTGGTCTCATCCAGTAAAACAGCCCTGGTCAGTACTAGCCCAAATTCTCCGTTAGGCTGTAGTGGCTGCAGGGGCATTAGGCGACCGCTGCCAAACTCCCTCCCCGTTGCAGGAGCAATGCCTTGAGGGCAGCACAAGGCCTCTCAGCGGCTGAGGGTCACAAAGTGCAGCAGCAGTCTGTCTGTGGGCAGAGCTGGCAGCTGAAGCGGGTGGCAGGCAGCTGCTTGGTGGCCCAGTTTCACAAGAACAAGACCTCTGCAATAGCTGGGCATGCTCGCCCCCAGCAGCGAGAGGCCTGATTTCCACTAGCCAGACCACGCTAGTGCTGGGAAGGTTCCACATGTGTTGGACTGGTCCACTTTCTACTGCCAGGTGGCTTTATCGGGTTCAGGGCTGGCTGCTTCTTCCGGTTAGTTGATGTATCACAAAGCGACGGGCAGCAAAAATTACCCCAGTAATTTCCAAAGTCTGCAACTGAACAGCTCTTTACTTAGCCGGGAATAGTCATCAATAACAACATCTCCCGGTAGATGCTCTTGCATTTCCTATTTGGCAGGAATCTGAGCATCTTCTTTTCATGTCCTCTGCAGGGGCTTTCTGAAAGAGTGACAGGTGGGAGTGTGGGAAACCTGATCTCCTTTTCTGAAGGTGCACACGTGTAAACACGTGTTGAATGGTACTTGCACAGGAGGTGAAAATGGGACCATGCAATCACCTTGCATGTCCTGCTGGAAAACAGAGGTGGACCAGGATTTATACTACTAGCCACAGCATGGAAATACCTCATAGGAGTAACTGAGTAGTGGGACTCAGACCTGTAAGTTACAGTTTGTTCTTTTCTAATCTTCCCTCTAAGGCAGGACTCTGTGTGTGGTAGAGATCTCCAGTTTGTTCAAGTTTATTTGCAAAGCTTCATGATTTTTGTGTTGGAAGGACTCTTGAAGATACATTTATTTCTCCTAATGGAAGGTTGTAGAGTCTGTGATAATTTTTTTTTTTTTTTTTACTTTTTTATTAGTATATTGCTGAGATTTATAACTAATTCCTCTAAAAACTGTCTTAGAAAAAGAAAAAAATTTATCTGTTTGTAGAAAAAGCCATTGTATTAGAAGGGGCAGAACTGTCTCCTGTGGTTTTTATTAACTGTGATTTGAGTTTAACTGGTTTTAGCAGAAAAGACAGTAGATAATGCAGACCTCTTCTTTTGTTTTCTTAACTTTTTCTCTGATTTGTGTAATTCTTGTCTAGTGTAACACTAGTAGAAATAGACAATTAGTCAGGAATTGCCTAAATAGCAGTGCAAACTAAAAAGGGGGATTGCCATCTGGAGTTGAGTTTTTCAATCAAAATGGCAGAGATTAAGGACTCTTTTCCTTGTCTTAGATATATGGCCTGCTGTATGTATACAGGGATGTCTTTTCATACCATGTCTTTATATATTAGTAGTCAGACTCTGGCTCTGAACGCTGTTGTTAAACTCTAGGGTCTAAGATGTGGTCTCCAACTCCACATAAAAGCAAATGTTTTCAACTGAGTCCTCAAATGGTGTTGAGGGAGTCTGAGTTCAGGCACAGTGATGTCATTTGATCATTAAAATAAAAAACCAAACCTCTGAAAAAATACATAATTGTGCAATAATTATGTGGGTATGATTGTTAAAGTACTGAAAACCTTTAGAAACACCTGTTGGATGGGCAGTATTTTAGGCAGCTGCGTTGAGTGTTGGTGGTTTTTTCTGCAGTTAAGTGCCTGTGTATGAGCTTGTCAGGCTGAGGTTATTTGCAGTCCAACACAAGGTGGTAGATATGGTTTAGAAGGTAGAGATAAAATCGGTTGGATTAAAATCCAAGAGGAGAAAACATGATTTTGTTGTTGTGATATTAACTTGGAAGGAAACATTTTTGCCGTAAATTGTACTATGTAAACTCTCATGTGTAGTCTCAGACTGGAGCACCATCTGTGTCTGTTGCTGGAGAGCTCTAGTTAACGATGCATGTCAGAGAAAATTATAGCAAGATTTATTCATACCTCTTAGAATAGCAGAAATCAAGCTGGAATCCATGTGCCTATAGACAAAAGGTTTTGTCCTAGTTTGTATCCTGCCCAGGGATGCTACATCACAGTGATACAATGCCATTGCGATGGACGACGAAGAAAAAAGCAAATTAAAGCATAGTTCCTAATTAAAGTCTGCAATAGGTGTGCCAATAACTGAGAGATTAAAGTGTGAGCATAAGTCCTGCAGCATGAAGCTCTTTTCTTGGCTCTGAGTGTTGAGGTGGGTGGGTAGGTGGGTAGGGGAAGGGTGAGTTTGGGATTGACTTGATCAAGCCTAAGAAAGAAGGCTAAAAAACAAGTTCCATTTAAATTTTTTGAGTCAGTGTTTAGCTGTGCTTTTTGTCAAGGTTTTTCTTCAGTTAGTCTTTCGGGAGCGGAGACTGTCCAAAAGAAAACAAGGAGTCTCATATTTAATGTTGGGTCTTGCAACAGCTATTCTTTGGCAGGGCTCTGCTCTGGCAGCAAAGCAGAAGATGCACAGTGCTGCTTCAAGCTGATCCAACACCGGAGGGATCTCTGTTCAGAGGGATGTTGCAAAGTGATGTAAAGAAGAAAGCTAGTGTTTCAGGCAGGATGATATTGGGGCATTTCTTGAGCTGGTATTTCTTGACACAGTTCTGTAAGACACCAGTATAAAGCACTTGTGTTGGTGATCATTCTATAGTTAAAAAAAAAAAATTGAATTACTGGAAATATGAAAAATACCATATGTGATAGTTTCCTGGCTAATCTTGGTTTGCCTCAGAAATGCCGTGGTGATGCTATGCTTCCAATAAACATTAATATAACAAAACACGTTCTGTTTTCAGCACTTATGATGATGACTCTCTCAAATCTCTGTTGTCTGCTCTGGTGAAGTGGTTACGGAACTCTGCCAGCACTTTTCCTCTCTCACTAAACTGAAGGTCATATCAACAGTGAGGACTAACAGAGTTGGCAAAACAGAGATGGCATTTCTTGCTCATAGGGGGTTGCTTTTCTTGCTCTTGGATTTCATGGTTCTGGGTGGAAAAATTATAGTGACTATTTGGTATTTCTGCTCCCTAAGGTGAATGAAACCAAGACATAAAGAGCATTCTGAGAATGCAGAAGTCAATACATGTGAGTACTTTGAAAAATCCCAAATAAATGAATGTCTAGCTTTAATCTTCAATGGTTTGCCTCGGAGTGCTTTTTCCTATTCATATGTATCTCTTGCTAGAATATCACAAACAAAGTTCACCTGGGGAATGGAATTCAAAATGTACTAAAACAGTTTTTTTCTTTTTTTGGTTTGGTTTTTCTTTTTTTTTCTTTTCTTTTTTTTTTCTTTTTTTTGAGGCCAGTGTGTGGTTGATTTCAAACGGGATGAGTATTCTGTGTACTTCCAAACTCTCTCTCATGTTAGAGATAACATGTTATCTAAGTGTTGCTCCAAAGACATGTTTAGAATTAAAAAGCAGATGAGATGGGAGGGCAGAAAAACACCTCTTGGAGAAGTTAGAATTGCTCTGAACAATGTGGACCAAAGAGCAAATGCTCGAATGCCTCTTGTTTCTAAAGGTGGCATGTACCAAAACTGTCTACAGGATAGAGGTGTTCAGCCCTTGTAGGAAGTGTCCTAAACACAAACCTGTGGTTACTCTGGCACTGCTGGTCTCGTATTCCAGTATCGGTAACCTCTGCAGAGCGCTGCTCTGCTCTTACCTTTTTACAACTGAGATAGCTAAAGAGCAGAAAGAAGGGAAGCAGGAATATGCCATCTTTGCAGATAGGAAATGGAAAAGTAGATTAATTAGTTTGTCTAGGAATATTCAGGAAATTTGCTGGCAAATCCAGAAACTGGTTTGGCACACGCCAGTCTTCATCAAGTCAACCTGAAAAGAGCATCCCTCTCAGGCACATCATTATTTAATTATGTCTGTTTAGGAACCTAAATTTAATCCTTGTCTGAAAAGACATCCTGGGTTATCTGGAAATTTAAATTATGATTAATTTTAAAAATAGCTAAATGTCAGTGTTTAATCAGAGGGATTATCTGGTAGACAAGGCATTGGATGTGCCAGGTATAAATGTACAAGCCAGTTACACTACTCTGTGCCCATCGAGTGTTTCTGCTAGGGAACACAGCCTCAAGGGAAACACAAACATGATTGCGAATTTATCTTTCAGTTTGGGGCTGCGGAATGTTTCTGTTTTAAAAGTGTTCTAATAAAATCAAAACACTGAATCTTTCCCAGCAAAGTTATAAATAGAAAGTAGGCACCCTCCTTCTTATACAGACAGATAAACTGCAGGAGATTGTTCACAAAATGGAAAAAATCCAATAAAAGATGCTGACGTTTTACTTGTAGCTCAGAACGGCTGCACTTCGGTAATAAGCAGCTGTTACTGCTCCTTCACTTTCCCATGTAATTGATTTATTCTCATGACTGAGAATGGCGTGATGCAGCACAAACAAGACAAACGGCCCTTCTGCACAGTGGCCCCACTATGCCTCTGACATGTGAGCTGATGGTGATCTTCAAGCGTAGGTGGCCTCAGCAGCTTTGGGGATGTGCAAACCATACAGAATCCACTAGGAAGACAGGCTGGAATTTACTTCTGCTCCTGTGTAATCCACACAATGTTTATCTGTTTCTGGAATTTCCTCTGTAGATGATACAAAACTGGGAGGAGTGGCTGATACAGCAGAGGGTTGTGCTGCCATTCAGAGGTATCTCAGCAGGCTGGAGGAATGGCAGGCAGGAACTCATGATGTTTACCAAAGGGAAATACAAAAGCCTGCATGTGGAGGGGAATAATGCCAAGCACCAGGACAGGCTTGGGGCCCATGAGCTGGGAAGCAGCTTTGCAGAAAAGGCGCTTGAGCTTCTGATGGACACCAAGTTGACCAGTGTGCCTATGTGGCAAAGGCAGCCAACAGCATTCTGGGCTGCATTAGCAAAAGCATTGCCAGCAGGTTGAGGGAGGAGATGCTTCTGCTCTGCTCAGCACTGGTGAGACCACATCTGGGGTGCCATGTCCATTTCGGGACTCCCCAATACAAGACATGGACACGCTGGAGGGACACCAGCAAAAGGGACTGAAGCATTTTACATAAAAAGAGAAACTGAAAGAGAGGGGACTGTTTATCTGACTGGGGGAGAGATGGCAGTAAAGAAGATGGAGGTAAACTCTTCTCAGTCGAGTCCTGTGAAAGGACAAAAGGCAATGGGCACAAGTTAAAATACAGGAAGAATACTTAGAAGAGAGTTATTGCTGTGAAAATGATTGAATGCTGGAACAGGTTGCATGGACAAGCTGTGGATTTGCCATCCTTGGAGATATTAAAAACCTGACTGGACGTAGTCCTGAGTGGCACGCTCTAGCAGGCTATCCTCTGAGCAGGGGATTGGACTAAACGACCTACAGAGGTCCCTTCCAACCTCAACAGTGGTCTTATTCTGTGACTTATACCCTCATCTTTAGAACATACCACATCATATTCTTAATGATATTTGATATTTATAGTACTACTGAATCTAGGAACATCAGCCACAGCTATGACTCCCAAGGCGCTGTCAATACATGTGGACCAGACTTAGGATCATGAAAGAGAAGGACAAAGAAACAAAGCGATTTGCCAGAGGCAAGCTGCAAGCCATACCTTCCTCATCCCTTGCACAGTGCTCTATTTAAAAGTCCTTTTCATTTTTTTCCTTCCCTCAAAAACGCTCTGTATTTTGTTTCAAAGTCTGCATGGATAATGAATGAGATATGAATGCACAGATCTCGCTTGTTATAAATATACTAATAGATTATAATTCTGAACCAAGTTTGCCCTCCATTCAGCACTTTGGGGAAATAGAGGTACATTCATCCTGTGAGAACCTCTTCAAAGATCCATTCACAGCCACTCATGGGAAGTGCTACATCTCTGGGCATGAGTGAGAGAAAAAGCACTTTAATTGAAGGCATGAGTAACTAACTGACTGCCAGATTGTGATTGGCCTCTGTACAAGCCCAGGGTTGCACATGTTCTGCTGGGAGCAAAAAAACACTACTGGGCTGCCCAGCCCTTGTACTCTCTATGAGCTGTCCAATAGACCATGCACTGCACAATGAAGACAAATCCTCGCCTGCTCTTTCAGGGTACCCATGGAATCTGAAAATTTGGCTCCATGCAATACAGAGAGTTCCTTCTGCTAACGGACCTCCTAAATATGGCTTCTCTCTATGTACAGAGCCGTGAGCCCTAGGTATTCAAATAGAGTTGAATGGTTTAATTTTGTGTAAGAAATAAAAGTTCCTAAAATGCTGAGAATTAAGACTAGTTTGGGGCACAAAACTGCTGTGAAATGGAAGGGACAGTTTCACAGTTTCATGCAGTGTTCTTTTGACTATTGGTCTCTATAGGTACCAGCATACCCTTTGGTCTCTGTTGGAATTTTGTTTCAACTGGACATGTCTGTTCAAGAGCAAAACATGGCTTTAGCTCCCCTACAATGCTGTGGCGTGTTATTCTACTCTGTAATACATACGCATGACTCTTGTTCCATAGATGTGGAAGAATTGAGGTGCTGGAGCGAGTTCAGAGAAGGGCAACAAAGCTGGTGAAGGGTCTAAAGAACAAGCCTTATGAGGAGCAGCTGAGGGAACTGGGGTTGTTTAGCCTGGAGAAAAAGAGGTCCACGGCAGACCTTAGCACACTCCACAACTACCTGAAAGGAGGTTGTAGCAAGGTGAGTGTCAAATCTCTTCTCCCAAGTAACAAGCGATAGGACAAGATGAAATGGCCTCAAGTTGCGCCAAGGGAGGTTTAGGTTGGATATTAGGAAAAATTTATTTACAGAAAGGGTGGTAAAGCATTGGAACAGGCTGCCCAGGGAGGTGGTGGGGTCACCATCCCTGGAGGTATTTAAAAGACGTATAGATGTGGTGCTTAGGGACACGGTTTAGTGGTGGACTTGGCAGTGGTAGGTTTATGGTTGGACTCGATGATCTTAAAGGTCTTTTCCAAACTAAATCATTCTATGATCCCATAAGAACTCACAAGTCTTCATATAGTTTAATATGTGGACTTCAGTTTCACCTTTTCTTGCTTGCTGTATCATATGTTTCATTTTCTGTCCTTCCATTATTAAAACCTGATCTACTCATGCTTTCCTAGAAAAAACCCTGATGGATCATGACTAACAACACAAAGCATCCATAAAGAAGGTGAAACAGGATGAGCAAAGCTTCAGGGTACCCAGGGATGTACTTATGCTGTTCATTAAAAATACACGAATCTGCTTCATGAGATTTGATAAACATTGATTTTGCTCGTAGAGAGCAAAAGATAAAAAACCAGCTCCCCTCATTCTTTTCTTCTGCAAAATGAGAGGAACTGATGTAATTGTTCTAAATTCAGTACAATGAAGTGCTCTCGGACCAGTGCCAGCAGTGTATTTCCTGCCAGTGTCTGCTCCTCCAATCAGTTTAATTATGAGCAATTGTTTGGGTTGTGCTGTGAAGAAATATTAGAGAATGGAAAAAAGAGCATACTTCAGGTCATTATTTTGCAACTGATTCATGGTTTGGCAGAAACCATTAACTAGATTTTATGCTTTACAACGCTGTAATAGTATCAGCGTGGATCAACCTTGCCATATAAGCACACACAGCACAAATCCACCGTTTATTTTGACAAGATTCTAGTTGAAGCATTTGAAATAACATCAACTATTGGCTAGAATTTTGGTTAATCATGTGCCTGCTTTTATCGAAGGGATCTAAGCAGGCTAGGAAAAACTGGCTATTGTTAATGCTTCCTATGTTTACCTGTCACGTCAAATTTTGATGATTTTTCTTGTGCTTGACACACATCTCACGTCTTGCTGTTACATGCAGAGGGAGTTTGTAACCCTAGATAAGTTCTTTTGGAGGGGCAGACTGAGGGAAGGCAGCTCTTTCCCCAGCTTGCGGGATTGCACTCCTTCCTACAGTTTGTTTTCCTTGGGATGCTGAAAACTGAGCTGACTGTATGGCTCGGGAAGTGAATCCGGATTGAAGTGTCCCTCAGCTTATGTGGAATGGTTTCAGTGCAGCCTAGACAGGGTGGTTACTGGGACAGTGCTTCTGCGCTGAACAGTCTTAGTGCAGGGCTCCTGCAGGACAAAACCCCAAATACCAATTAGCGCTTAGTCAGCTGCCAGGACAGGAGACAACCGGGCACGGCACTCAGCTCTGAGGAGAAGAGGCCTTCGCGTTGCTGAGGCTCATGTAGCCACTCTTGGTATCATTCCTCGGCGAGCAGAGGATTTTAGATTTCAGGGATTGTCAGATAACATTTATCAGCAAACTAGGAAAAAAAAATCCCTCGGAGCACAGAAAACGAAGCATTTATAACACCTGGGGCAAGTGTTAGTTTTCAGTGGTTCATGCCTAGATCCGACACATGACGTGCTGCAACGGCATGCTCCCTCCAGCAATGTAACATAAACTAGCCCAATCTGGATCCCGTTCCAACAGAAAACAAAAGACGCACTTGTTTTCAGATTTGCTAATGGAAAATGTTCTTTTTTTCTGCTCTAGTGTGACTTGTGTACACTCCTATGTTTTCTGATACCAGAACGAATCTTGGATAACTAACACATCTCTCATTGCACCGTGTAATATGGGATTAAAGCAAAGATGCAGGGTAAATGCTGCAGGCATGTTTCTTAGATGTAGTTCAAGACTGCAAAGTTCAAGGGGTACAAGGATCCAGCTGTTTGAAAAAACAAGGGGATCCAGCTGCAAATCATCCAAGACTTGAGTTTCTCCAATTCTGCTGTTAAAATGTGAGCAATGGTAATTTCTGGCAAGGAAGTTCTGAGTTTCAACAGAGTTCAGAAATAAGAGTTAGAGGAATGCTACGTTTAGTACTTTTGTGGATCTGCTTAGCCTGAAGAACATTTAAAATGGAAGAGAAAATATTTTGTCTGACGGGGTGCTGCACCTCGGTTACCTAAGCGTGGCTGAGAAAACCACTTCCCATTAGGGGGCTGTGATTTCTGTGAATGCAAGATCCTTCCTCGCTTGTAGAGATGTTACAGAAGGAACAGTAATGTTGGTTGCTGCAGGAAGCAGAGCCTGGGGAAAAGAAACAGATGTTTGGAAAAGTAGGTCCAAAAGCATACTGGGAGATAAGGAGATAAGACTATGTGATGTGTCATAGACGTTACCAGGGAAGAGTGGAGATTAAAATCATGATATCCCAGGTCAATTTAATAGAATAAAACAATGAAAAATGATTTTATCCTAGCGACTGACATAGTTAACGAAGAAGGGCAGAGGTGGGTCTCATAGAGAAATTTCCATTACCACTGATGTTTTTAAGCATTTTATTTTGACAACAGTCTAAAAATAAAATTACGTTATAAAGTTACGTTGCCAGATTTATTGCTGTTTTATTTTTTCCAGATGTATTTTTAGAGTTACCCAGAAAAGTGTCATTGATTTGAGAGCGTGGCTATGATCTGCTCTGCCACTCTCGCCGCCATCTGCTGTACCCTCAGGAATGTTAGACAGAACTTACCTGGGCCTTTCACCAGCCTCATTATACTGTTTAACACTACTTGCTGATTGTAAGCTTTTTGCCTCATGGGAAACTGTCCCCCTGACATCCTCTGGCTGTTCAGCGTTGGACCTCATCTTTCATTGCACTGCCCCATCACTGAGTGGTATCTTCATGACTCTACTTTCATTTGTGATAAGCTGCCTCTTTTTCTACACCATTTATGAGCACATCAAAAGGCACAGGTCTCTACAGGAACATAACACCCACAGCAAAAGCTGTTTTTTATTTCTACCTTTTCTCCTCCAACTCTTACAAACATTATTTTATAAAGGATCTCCCCTTTTCCTTAACACCAGCTTTCATTTATTAGGGGTCTTTGGGAAGGACTTCGTTCAAAGCTTTCTGAAAATCCAAGAAAACTGCTTCAGGTATATCACCCTTGCAGTAACTCTGTTAGTTTGCTGAGAAGTGACTTCCTTATTTTCTGGGAACACTTCTCTGCAGGCTATCATATTGGGCAGTGTCTGCTGCTTCCATTTCTTCCGACAGTTTCTACCAATTTCTCAAGTCCAGAGGTCAAATTTATTGGTTAATAACTCTTGAAGTCACACAGACTTATAAAAATAAACAACAACAACAACAAAAACAAAAAACAAAACCCCCCCAAATCCCAAAAAGCTGAATTTGCCACTTCACATTTTTCTGCTACTGTCACTGTTTTATAACAGTAGCTAGAGTGGGGTGTTACTAGCAAGAAACAGTTTTAGTCTCTATATAGCATCTCCTAGTACAGATGTACACGGTCTTTGCATATGGCTTAGTGTATAGATGAACTGTAGTGTGTACAGTGCATGGAAGGAATTAGACTTCTGCTGAGAGTCACCAGCTGTGTTTATGGAAGTGAACTATGCAGTGCCTGAGCACTGGTACCCAGTCCCATCTGTACTGGGAAAGCTGTTGGAAAGGTCTCTGACGTGGGTTTGGCCTGAACCAACTTTCACCCTCGTAAGCAATTCCTGGGCACACTTTGGGCATTGGAAGTAGTCCTCATGGTGTGTTAATAGCAGATTTGGATGCAGCCCCCCTATTTTGGAGTCTGGATTTCGTGGTAGAGATGTTAATCACCCCATGGTATCCGGCCTGAGTGCTGAGGAATGGTCCCACATAGCTGACCCCATATAGTGCTGGTCAGCATATAACTGTGACCATGGTGCTCAAGCGTGCCATGCTGGGGACTCTCCTAGGTACCAGCCTACAACTACTCTTGGGTGAAGGGTTTTATCTATTTATTAATTTTCTTTCAGAAGATCCCAGCACATCTCCTGTGAAGAGCTGAGTGAGCTATAGTTTATTTGCACAACCTTATTTATATTCCATTTGGAGACCTGCGGTGGTTTTCTTTCATCTCCGTATGCTGATTCGTCCTGAAAACGTGCCATGAGGCAGTGCGTGTCTGCACGTTTAATGGATCCTGGGGCTCATCGGCAGGTTTTCCTTGTCCCATATAAGGTGCCCTGCGCTCCTCTGGCAGCACCGGTTGCATGCACACCCTTCTCAGCTGGGGCCCACACGTGGTTTGGGTTTGTGAGTTGGTCTCTTCAGCCTGATTTATTATCCCCTTTGTTCCATCTCATCACAGAGCTCTTGGTTCTGCCCTGCTGTACTGGGATGAGTGCTCCCATCCTCATGCAGTGCTTGTGCACAGCAATCACAGACAAGGTCCTTCAGCAGTGCTCCCATTTTTTAGACCTTGTTCATTTTTCTGACAGAACGTGCTACTCACATTCACAGTGTTATTATTTCATGTCACCCACTGGCTTAAATCTGTAAGGTTTTACAGAGCCTTTATTTCATGGTCAGAATCCTTAGTTTCACCTGATTTTAATGTATTTAAAGTAGACAAAAGTCTTTGGAGGCACACTGATACTTTCTCTTGCTCTTCCCCCATGTCTTTTTCCTTGCAGTGCTCTCAGCACAGTCACCCAGTGAGCGAGCTCCTACCCCTCTCTTCCTACAAGGGCATCTCTAGCAACATTCACACAAGAGAAAGCAGCAGCCACCTTTACAGGGCTCTGCAGCATAGTCCTTTCTACCCAGCCCATTTGCCCAAAGTTAGTGAGGTTTAAGCTCCGTGGAGATATCCCAGCAAAGCCATGCTGTGGCACTGGATGTGACTGGCCAGCTTGTACATCCCAAAAGGACAATTAATTGACTCGAGCTGGCAGCATTAAGCTGCCACTGAGATCCAAACTAGTATCTCCGTCCAGCCCATCGGCCTCACAATATAAAATCAAAAGCTTCTCTGTTTTCCGATCCCATCTCTGACACTAGCCAACAGCAGGTGCTTCGGCTAATGATGTTTATACCCAGACCATCTTGCTAAGAGTCACCCTTGATATTGCTAAAATGACAATCTACTGTCTTAAAATTAAAATCCATGGAAAAAACCCACTACATAGTATATTACACAACTGAGTGTAGGAAACTCTCTGAGTACTGCTACAGTACAAATTATTTCAAGATGTCATTTATTGCAAGTTATCTGTTTTAATTTTTTTCTCCCTCAAGAATAGTTTGCATTGTGCCCTTAGAGTCCTCTTCATGGATCTCTCAATTCATCTCTACCCTCAAGCTGTCAGCTAGACTGTACACTCTGCAAGGAGGACTGGCTTTCAGCTTTGTGCATAATTTTAGTGTTTTAAAATCCCCTAGTTTTATTATACTTTTTTTGTGGGTCAGGCTACTTTACTCTGCAAACCTATTAATAAAGACAAAACCTTTTTGGGTCTCTCAAATGTTCTTATCAGAAAAAAAAATATTACTACATAAATAGTAAAAACCCAGTTTATCCTTTTTCTAATTATACAGCAATTTTTCTCAACCTAAGCAATGAAGATACTTGTCTGAAGGAATCCTATGTTTTTGCTCTTGGGTGTTATTTGCTTTTGATTGAAATTCAGCTTCTACCCTTTGTTTCTGGTTTGCCTCACAAGAGGAATTCTCCCTTGTTTGCAACCTGCTCTCTAGCTGACTATGTGAAGATGGGGAGTTTTATGGGATCACTGACAGACACAGTGTTTCTGATCAGGACTTTTCACAAATATAGATACAATTACTTTTTTTTCCCCTCTCATATCTAATTTCTATGTTCATGCCTTCACTCTGTATCAGCTTGCCTTGTTCCAGAGTGGTTCCTGTCTAAGCGGAAAAAGAGCTCCAGCATGACCAAAACTAATTGCTATAGCTTTCAGGTGCTGAATGCAGATGCATGTCCTCTAATTAGTCCTCAAGCAGTCCAAACTGGTTGTGGTTATCTGCTGTTAGTTATACTATCTCTACTGAAAGATGCTAAAGGGAATCCTGTCCTGCCTGGGTATGCTGTAGTTGTTCCATGCAGTTTCTGTTGGTTTTTGTATGTGGATATTAAAGCTTGGAGGGCAATCCGATCTTCTAAGCACTAATTCACTGGTCAAGCAGATGAATCTGAGAAATCTGCTTCCTTGATAGACTTTGCCACTTTTTTCTTGGCATCCAAAGGACTGAGATAAAATTGCCAAGACTGAGGGCTGCTGCACCAAGAAAACAGTCTTGTGATGGTGAAGAGTCACAACCATGGGCTGAAGGGACTGCTGTATCCCCTCTGCTGGAATCAGATCATGGGGATGTTAAAACAAGTCTGTTCTTGGGGCTAAAAAGAAAAATAGAGCTCAAGGGAAATTTCAATGGCTGATGATTAATTATTTGCCACTACAAAGTCTAGGAAAACAGTACCTATTTAACTCCGCTCAGTAAATGACCTAATGCTGTGCTATTTCTGCAATAATTCTGCTGTTCCTTCTAATGATATTGCATGGGGAGCGATTTTCTACCACAGGTGTCACATATATTCTGCTAAACATTATTTAGGTACTGGGAAAAACAATGCAGAGTGCTGGGAATGTGGAAGGAGGTGGGATGCTAGTATCTCACACCACTATCTCTCTATCTCACTATCTAGACACTGTCTATCTCACACCAAAGATGGAATCTTTTCTGTAGGAATTCAAAAGTAAGTAACATGAAAGTAAGTTGTCAAGCAAAACCAAAACAAACAAATAAACAAACGAACCCCAACCCGGGAAGCTTAAAAAAAAAAAAAAATATGGCCACTAGCCTGTTTGAAGTGGAAAATCCCCCGTCCAGACCGTTCTTCAGAAAAACTGCAATTTAGGCTGTGCAGCAGGGTGAGTTGTGGAGAAGAGTAACTGCTGTGAATGACCATGAAGGGCAGAGAGAGGTTAAAAAATAGACTACAGGGGAAGTGGACAATATAGCTGGTGTCTCAAACCCTCTCACGAAGCTGAAGGTCAAGAGCTGTAAAGAAGTCCAGTCAGTAGAGGAGGTTAGCTTGACAGAAGCTTCCATACATGGTAACGAAAGGAAGCAATTAGACCAGCTGCTCCCATGGTATGCTGGTGTGTTTTCCAAGAACAACGAAGGATTTGGATGACAGGGTTGAGTGCAGTGCTGCTCTGTGCTACCACAGGGTTGAGAGCAATGCCGCTCTGTGCTAAACCACTGAACGCTCCTGGGAGGCAGCGCTTACGCTGGCTGCCCTGCCATCTTGGAGCTGGGCAGAAATGTTAAACTTAGAGGCTGGGGGATGGCCTGGCTGTGCATTCTATGGTGCTGTTGGCATCCTTGGTTATCTAGGCAGTTCTGTGTTCGTGGTTGGTTTCAATTTTTGCTATGCATACACTTACTGCCTTTGAACGAGCTTGTTAGCGCAGGAGCAGCGGCACCACCAGCAGCTATCAGGATTGCTTTTGGCCCAGAAGCAGATCAGCTATCTGTGTGTTGCACCTGCACGAGGTAACAACCCCTAAGCAGGCTGTGGGCCAGAGCTTCCTGGGCACTGTTTCCCATCCCTGTGGGAGAATGGCTGAAAGCCTGATGAGGTATGCACCAAACCCTCTCTGCAGGCAGTGCTCTCCACCCTGTCCACACCTTGGCTGCTGTCTGTGGAGGCAGTTGTTCCAGTAACACACTTATAGCACTCTGGGTGTATTAGCCTGTAGGCACTGCCAGACTTGAGTGGGACACACACGCACACGCACACGCACACGCACACGCTGCTGGAGGAGTCTGCTCCAGCACAGTGCTGGCTGTGCTGAGCCCTACCATTTCAGTCTCTATGCAATACATTCCTTTTCCCTCTTCTACCCAGGCATACACTATCTAGGCTTTTCATTCTTCTGAGCAGTCCCTCACTTCCTTGGATTAAATTTATTTTAATTATATAAAATCTCAGAGAAGACTTGATGCTACATGCTGGCTACAGAAAGTTTAACTTCCAGCCTGTTCAACATAGATACCCACCTCTCTGCATGGTAAGCAGCCCAAGTGAAATTTGAAGGAAAAAGATTTTCTTTTTTTTTCCCCTTTGCTTGCTTGGTTTTGTTTTCTTTTGTTAATTTTGTTGCTCACTAGATTCTGTTAGGTTCAGTTGAGAATTTTAAACACGAGTCTTTGTGTCAACCTCTGGATGATCGCAAGTCTCCTGAGCTAGGTGCAAGACCCGGGTGGGTTCCCCACTGCAGTGCTCCCTGTGGCTTCTGATTTTGGAAGATCTTTGCATGTTTTGTGTGAACTTCACAGTAGTTCTCTAGAATGTGTAAGAAACAGCTAATATTAGAAGAAAAGATTGTAAAGCTTGTAACTGAGCCAGCTTCTAAATCCAGAGTGTGAAGGTATACAACCATTTAAAACCAGAAGTCTAACCTGCTCCTGGAGCAGTGTGGCACAAACCAGTTGTTAAAGAGTGTTGATGTTAACCGGGTGGTTAATGCAGCAACATGCTTCCCCCCACAAGGATCTTTCCTCAGTGTCCCAGTGTCTGTTAACCCACCTGTTTGCTGATTCTAAACACTGACTCAGGCTCCTCATTAATCTCCACTTAGAAATGTGGCCAAGCCCAGAAAGAGCATAAATGGAGACAAGACCAAAAAGAAAGTAGCACAGATACTGCGGGAACCAAGAAGAAAGGAGACACACAGTGAATGAGAAAATGGAAAAGCTTATGGTTTTGGTGCAAAGTCTCCCAAAATCTGGCTGACATGTGGAAGCAGTTCAAGTGAGAGATCTGCCTTTTCATAAGGCCAAATGAAGATTCTTTAGGACATGAAATGCAGGTAATTTTCTGAGCGTTGTAGAATTATTAGTAGGTAATATCTTTAATGGCCTATATATTGTGAGGAAGAGCAGATGGTTGTTAGGTATTGCTATGCAGATTCTACATACTATTATATCCCCAGAATGAATGAAATTTTGGAGATGGGACAGGAGAAGAAGAAGAACCAAGAATGCGAAAAACCTTAAAAGCTTTTACTATAGAGCTGTGCTGGTTGAGACAAACGTGCAGTCCTGGGGGGAAGATGATGCCGGATTGTATGAGTCAGATACTGCCCTGAGAAAAAGGTTGGTAGGGAATCATAAGCCAACTTTAAAAAGCACAATTAGATGCTAAATTTCATGCTAAACAGGAAGAAATAGAAGACCTGCAAGTTGTGGAGGGATTTTTGCAGATCTCAGTATTGAAGAAAGGTAACTAAAATGTCGGTCAGTGAAAACTTTTTGTAGACCTTGTCACAGAGTCCACTACATAATTAGGCAGAGGAAATAATTAAATGTGAGTCCTAAACCATGTGTTATACTATTTTCCTCTCTGTGATGGTTATGGTGACAGTCATTTCATAACCTTAACATTTTCCTCACAAAGTTAGGAATCTTAAGACCTCTGTCCCAGCATACGCTTTTGTGTGTGTAAGTAATTCTATGTGTACCTCTTCCTCCTTAGTTTTTCTATTGATATAATTTTAAACAACAGATCAAGAAGTAATTTAGTGATCCAGAAGTAATTTTAATTTTAAAAGAAAACAACACCAGGAAGTGCTGCAATGGCAACAGAAATACTCTCATTTGCCACTCACAATGTATTGAGATAGTTGTGCTATTGTTCACATCACTGAGTCAGCTTAAATTTGCTATCAAGTCTGTATCATCTATCAAGAGGTAACACCTCCCAAATCTACCTGGCATCTGGCCTTATTTCCTACTCAGGGCCATCAGATTCCTGCCTTGGGAGTCTGTGCTACACTTCCCAACTCTCTTAGTAACGTTCCAAGTTGTATTTTTTTCCCAGCAAAAGCCTGAAGGAAAAAAAAGTTAAAAACTGTAAGTCCAGCAATGAGATGTAATGTCAGAAATCCTGTATAATGAGATCTTTGAAGTAACTGTTTTAGTATTTAATGTATTGGTGAAGTTTCAGATGTGATTATGTGTATGCTGCACTTTCAAGAAAGATGTGGACCAGCTGGACTGTGTCCAGAAACAAACAAAAAGAATGACTGGTTTAAAAAAATCATGCCCTATAAGTTGAAGACACTGGGGTTGTTTAGTCTAGAGAAAAGAAGACTAAGGCTTGATAACAGTGTTTGTTAAAATATTTTAAAGGATGCTCCAAAGGGGAAGGGAATAAATGATTTGTTCCAGTGGGGAAAGTACAAGAAGAAATTGTCTTAAACAGCATGTAAAGTGTTAGGGCTGGGCCAGCCTCTAGACAAATGACAGATGCTCTCTACTAACCCCTCTCTCTTTCCAAAGGGGAAGAGAAAGGGAATAAGGGAGACTGACTTATGGATTGGAAAAGAAAACAAAAGCTGCTTTAATGAAAATAATAACAATAGAATGAAATATATCTACAAATATATACAAAACCAATACTGAACCCAAGTGCCCTAATCGCAATCATGTCACCATCAGCACTGATGCTATGGGCAGACACTGGGGAAGTCCCAGGCTGGACTCACCAGCAGATGGGAAAAGATTCAGGAGCTGGATTCCCGAACTGGATTCAGGAATGCACAGACTGGGATCAAAGGCAGAACGGACAGGGTCCTCCTCAGACACTGGCCACTGAAGAAGAGAGATTGACCCCTGTGATCCCTCAGTTTTACACTGAATATGACATCTATGGGATGGAACACCTTGTTGGTCAGTTTAGGGTCACCTGTCCTGTCCGCTCCTCCCCGCAGGTGCAGCCTCTCACTTACTGCACCCCCACTGTGGTACGCAGGATTTAGCAGTGACCTTGGTCTGTACAGGAGCAAGTAGAAGCAAGAGCCTTTCTGCACACCAATCCCTGGCAGTAACTGTAGACATCAAATGTTATCACTACTAGAAGCAGACCCTGTCTGCAAAAATATGCCGTTAACTTCAGACAGTGCAGTCACTGAGCAGAGACTGAGCTGAAAAGTAAAATCACTGAACAGAATTAGTTCTGTTCTAACTCAAACGAGGACATAGCAGTAAGGGAGATTTCTGTTAAACTTTAAGGAAAAAACCCAAACTGTTCTAATAGTAGAGATAGCCAAGCACTGGAGGTTCTTGAAATGACAAGTTGGAGGTGGTAGTAGCACATTATTAGAATTCTGTAAAATAAATGTCAATACATGCTATGTGTATAAATATCCAAAGTTTGATTTGAAGCGTTAGTTCAGTGATGAGCTGTGGTGAGCTGCTTAGTTTCTTATGGACACTTGAGGATGACCATTCTTTCACCATGAGGTGAACAGAGCTAATGAGGAAAAGGCAGCAGCTGTTGCTTGTCCCATGTAGGTGGTTTCAGTCACTCAGGGAGCAACACCTGGATTTTGGTAATGCAGAAGAGGGGCTCTAGGGCTTTGCAAAAGGTGGCACCTGAAGGCAGGCCGTGGGCCATTGGTAGGTGTCATCTCTTTGGGTACTGCTGGTGAGGTGCTGCTGTTCAAGACAGAAATTACTTTGCCTTGAAGCTTTCAAGGTTCTTTCTGGAGTCCAGTGTCTTTCTCTTTTCTTCTGTTCTCAAGCGCTTCTGTTTGCTCATGCCAGGGCACCTGGCCCCCGTGAACTGGATAACCCTGTCCTGCTTATGTGTATTTGCCTGCCTGCCTTTCAGCTTTCACTGACATCCCTTGGGCAGCAAAGACCACTTGGGCCAACTCCGCTCCTTTCCAGGCTCTAGGTCCTCTAATCAGCATTTCATGCTATGGATGTTTCCTTGAAGCTACACACTTTCAGTGCTTGGTGCAGTTTTACTGCTTAAGGTCTGTTTGCATTCTGGGCAGTGCTGATGTCCCATTGTCCTCAGAATACCTCCTTTTAAACAGCTACTTTCTGCCTTCCTTAAGCATTATCCTGAAATTCATATGCATGGGATGGCAGCCAGAGGTTGGTGGAACTGCTTTGCGTGAGCTTATCTGCCTCGTTAAATAACCAAGAGAAGCTGGATGCAACTTTTCTTCAAAAAGCTCAGTCATACCAACAGCAGATTAGGGTATAAATAATCCATTTGGCAGGCTTGATGCAAAAATACCTCTCTGTTGCTCAGCACTTGTTTTTCATCCATTTTCTTAGTTACGCTGCCTCACTGCCTCTGGCACCCACCGCACGGTTTCTATTTTGGGAAGCTCCCGAGTGACTGCTCTCAGGGGACCGCAGGGTTATGGGGCTTTCTTTTGAAACTAGGTTTGTTGCTGCCATGCCCGTGGCACGGTAAGTGAACAGAGATCCCATTCGCCAGCTGCACTGCGCCGTCACACACGTCCCATAGAGCAGGTCTGAACAGCTAAGACCGCATGCCACCCACGGTCGGTGCACCCACCGTGCCCCTCCTTCCAAAAAGTGCCTTCTAGCTGTCTGAGAACCTCAGTCTCTAAATGACTCCCAGAGGCTGGTTGTGCTCCCTGGAGTTTTGTCCCCTGAGCCTCTGGGAACAGTACAAACTCCAGGAACGAAGCTTCCCTGCCTTCCCTCCCGCCCTGGCCATCTGGCCGCATGCCGCATGGCTTTTAGACCCAGCAAGGGGCCCTGACAAAGGAGACATTCTGCAGTCCAGACTTCCAGCCCATACAAAAGCAGTTAGAGAGGCATCTCTATCTGCCCCCCTGCTGGAGACCCGGGCCACCGTTCAGCACACGAGCCCCCCGCGGAGCTGGTGTTTGTCCTCCTTCTCCCCTCACAGCTCTGCGCAGCCTCTGGCTGCTTCGGTTTCCCGTGCACTCCCAGCTTGCTTGTGCCAGCTGCAAGGTGCCTCTCTCCAGCCATCAGTCACTCCCCTGCTTGGCAAGCTGCTTTTCTGCTCCCAGCGGCAGCTTTTGCCACTGCTGTGTCTAATTCAGGAAATGGAGCCCAGGGCAGGAAGGTGCTGCAGCACCAGGGCAGGAGGTCTGGCTGCCTCCCTCAGCGCCCTCGGCCCCGCCAGACACCCCTTGCCGTACAGACAAGCTCTGTTTTTCTGAACACAACTGTGCTAAGCTGCCCGAGCTTCCAACAAATGCAAGACGTGTCGTATTTCTGCCTTATTTACTACTTGTTTCTGGGCTCTCCATGAGCTCTGTATTAAGATATAGTTGTACCTAGGGTATTTTTTCCCAGTAGGCTTAATCGCTCCCTGCAGAAAGAGTATAAACCTCCCTCGTGTTACCTTGGGTAACACCTCTTGTTTTGTTTTTTTAAATCACATACACAGCCAGTTTGCTATACCCCAAGTCAGAGCCGTTGCTCTGAGTGAGCTGCATGCTGCCCTGGCAAAAATATTGAATTAAAAATGACAAATAGAAGGTGAAAGCGATGAGTCAGTTGCAGAGCTGGGAGCAAGGAGCTGGGAGAAGAGTAAAAGGCATTATCTCTTTTTGCGTGAAGTGGAGGTAATCTAGCGGTTTAAGGCAGGGACGATATTAGGGAAACAGGCCAGGCAACAGCCAAGACAAGGGACACCTCAATATGCAGTAGCCAGGCTTCCAGCTGTGAAGGAACTTTATGTGGATTCTCATCCTGGTGGTATAAACGTTCTGTGTTTTGTCGAGGGTGAGAGGGAGCTTCTGACCCTTTAGTGGCACTTGGTGCTATAAAAGGGCCAGAGTTAAGCAGCCAGGGGTGGGTCGGTGGAAGCTAAGAGGAGCCTCCCACCAAAAGCTGGAGGGAATACACTGTGAGGAGGACGGGGTGTTTCACCCAGGCCTGACAAGGAAGCCGGCAAACCTGGAAAGGAAAGACTAGCTCAAGTGTTTGCATGGGTGTCTCTTGGACAGCTTTGGCAAGACAGTTCAGCTGCAGAGAGCCAGGTCTGCGAGACAATTTTTAGCATCTGTGAACCTGGTTATTGTGTGCACTGGGCCACTCCTTCTCTTTGCTATTGTTTCACTTTTCCGGCTTTGTTCCTTTCAATATCTCCATCTGATCAGGCTCCACAGCAATTAATACCACCGTAAACAACCACTTCAGACAGCTCCATATGCTTTAGAAATAATATCAGTATTTTTCCTTTTGAGAACAACTGCATTGGATGAAACTTGCACGAATTGTCCTCCTGCTCTTCAGCAGGTCCTCACGACCTTCCAAATGTTGCACGATCTTGGACACTTATTCAGTTAATCCTTGCATACTGTAAAGCAGAGCAGCTTTCTTTTGCAAGATTTCCACCCTGGTGCCAGCTCTTGCTCTATGAGCATTGTGTTTTCTGTAATTACGTTTACCACAGCATGTGCCAGTGAAAATAATTTGCCAGAGCCAAGTGTGAGCATAAAATGGAATTTATATGTACGCACAGGTACTTTGTGCATTGTAACTAGTCAAGGTCTGTTATGTATAGTTACATCTTATCTAGTTAGATATTTCCTATGGATAGTTCATCCAGCTGCAAGAGGAAGTTGGTGATTCGTTTTATGCTAATATATTCTATGTTAGGAGTTCACTGCTTTAGGAATAATGTTGCATAAAATTCTGCCCCCATGCAGGCAGTGCTTTCCTCTTTCCTGGTTGAAATCCCACTTCTCACTAATAGATCTCCTGTCTCTCTCTCTTTTTCTTTTTTCCTTTTTTCTTTTTTTTTTTTTTTTGTTTTCCATTGAGCCATCAAGAATTTTACCTTCTCTAAAGAATAAGCTGCAAATACTCTGAAGCTGGCTGCATGGCAATCCTACAGGAAAGCTCCAGCAGCTTGCTGCATCCTGCAGCTGGAGTCCTTGCTCTTTGCAGTTCAGCTGTTCTGTTGCATGATGATTTTACTGCCTTTCACTGTCTGCAGTCAGGTATCTACAGTACCAGCACTGTCAGTATCTTTGTAAGAAACGCAGCAAAGCCCTTTCCATTTCCAAGAATTGCTACATTCGCATAGCCTACTCTGTCCTGAATTTCCAGGGGAATAATTTAATTGTGTTTTCCCTATAGCCCATTTTGTAGGGTAGGAAGGGTTCTCCAGTGCTCTTGTTACTTTATCGAAGCGCTTATTGACATATGCCTGCATCCAGCTACCTAACAGCTCTTTGCTTCAGTTACAATTTAAACCACTGGATTTTGCCAGCATTTGCCAGGAAAAATCACCTGTATGATTCAAATTTCTGTCTATAATGTGTGCATCATTCCCAGTGTGTGCTCCTCAATATTTCAGCCTGAGATCCTGAACTAACTGCTTAAAGCCAATGCCAGAAGCACAACAGCTGCCGCCCTTGGGATGCTGGCATCTGTTCCCCTCTCCTGCCAGGGCGAACACTAGCGCTGGAGCCGCTCTGCAGCACAGGTATGGCCAGCTCGGTGTAAAGTGTGAGCAGAGGCCGGAGGCATAGTACAGCCAGCTCTGCTCCCTTCCTGAGTCCAAACCACTCTGCTGTGTCTCTTTGTTCTGTCTTCTGCCTTTTTGTCATCATAAAAATGAGTAGGAAATCTCATTTCCAGGAGGATGCCCCAAAAATTTCATGAAGAGAGTGGGGTTTTTTTACAGGCTATAAAAAACATGTGCACTCCTTAGTTTTCATCCTTAGTTTTACCTTTTACAGCTCCCGTGATTTAGACTGAAGACTTTTAGACATGCTGTATTTTATTCTCAGCATTCTTTCTGGGGTCAGTCTGTCCCTACGTGGAAGTTTATTATCAGTAGCTTTTCATGAAAAATCAATGAAAAATTAATATATTTGATATTCAGATTTTACTAAAGAGAATGTACGAAATCCGTTAACAGATGCATTAAAATGTTTTTTTCCTAATCCAGCATAGGACACAGTCTCCAAATGATTCCATTAGTGTGGCTGACTCCCCTTTATATTAAACTAAAAGCTGAGATAACATGTGCTCATAGCAAATGAATGATGCGAAATGATCAGTATGCCAATACAGCTGTGCTGGAGATATGCAGTTGGATTTAATCCACTGATAAATTTATGCAAGCTTTCCAGAAATCGGACTAGCTGGCTTCAAGGCAGAACAGTAGTACCCTTCTCCTCTTGATACGTATGTCATTAGCTCCAGAAAGGATGGGAGCACCACAGAGTTATTTGTTTGTTTTAAGGAATGATCTCTGATGTGAAAAATATTTTCAAAAAGTCTAAAAAATTATTTTAACTAAAATAAACAAATACGGAAGGTCTTGTAAGCCAAACGATGAAGTACTGAACTCTTTCAAGGTTTTTATGAAACCATTTGTTGAGACAACGCAAGCGATGTGGATATTAAAAGAGGAATCTCTTTAGTAAATATTTTGCTGCCCTCCACTGGACCAGCAAGAGAAAATCCCCTGGTAACACGTGTGCCACTGAGACCCTTTTACTTCAAATGCGACTGAGGCACTGTGTTCTACCTGCAGTGAAAATTAGACGGTTTTGATTTTAAACTGCAAAATATTAAAGCTCTGCCTGGTAGGCTAGTGACCCATCTGCTACCCGGGGAGGTGTGGACCTGGAGTTGTTACGTGTTCAGGCTATAGAAGGATTTACACTTTCTACCCCAGACAGAACAGCAATACAGAAGTGAGGTTTTATGAACAAATACTTGGAAATAGGATTTTCTCCTTTCTTTACTCCTGTATAATGATCAAAATATTGATCTATGAATATGAGGAATCTATGCTTGTGACTTGATCTTCTTCTTAGTTTTTGTATATAACTTCTGTGGTTTATAATCAATGATGACTTGTTGACCTCGCCATTTATTCATTAGTAACTTTGTACAAGTTGTAGCCCTTGGCAGAAGACTAATTATCTAGAAACATTTACTATTAAAATATTTTCTAGGTTGAGTAATGTTTGAGATGATAGCCTTGAAGAACCACTGTATCAAAACAAGATTCTGAGGCAGTCACTGGGGCTGAAGGGGACAAATTTCATGCAAAAGCAGAGAAAGGACAGCTGTTGAAGAGATGGATATTTGCAAAGAAATGAAAGAAGTAGCAGACTAGCATGGACACCAGGATCAGAATTTGTGAGGATTACTAAGATTGCTGGAAGAGATATTCACTGTGTACCCATGGCTGGGAATTTTCCTGTGTAAGGGAGGCTTTAGATGACCATAGGGTGGATTCATGATGATGCAGAGGACTTCCTTTGGAACTCATTAGGTTTCCATCCTCATAATGCAGAGCATAGATACAGCTAAGCCACTGCTGAAAGGGACAGTTGCTGGGTTTGACAATGAATATTTTCGCCATGGATTTTGTTCTGACATTTTAGTATGAAACGGAGGAAGTGGAAGCAACAATGACAAACATCTATTTGTTTTCAGGCCAAGAAACAGTCAATAAAAATGAACTACATGATAATCAAAGCCTGAAGAGCCTGAAACTTGGTGGAAGCTATTTATGTGCAGATGGCCCTTTTTTTTTCAAATGTTCATGTAATTTGCAGTTGCTGTCTGAGTATTATAGCTGGAAGGGTTACTACAGAACAGGTTTCAGTTGAAGTCTTAGATTGAAGGCTACTTAATGTCTACCATGCTGGATTTATTTTATCCCAGTTGATAGGCATGCTGGTACTCTCCTGATTCAGGTTTTACTTCATTACTTCTCCAAATGCTATCTTTCACTATTGCCAAATATTTGCAAGGAGTTCTCCCTGATACACCAGGAAATCTATTGAAAATATGCTGTACTCAGTCCTGCAATCAAAGTTTTGTGAAATCTAAAGCTTAGACACGCAAACTGAAGCTGAACTATTTTCTGATAATTTAAAGAGGAATATATGAGTTTTCTATTTTGTCATTAAAGAGTGACAGGAGATGAAGTAACAGTCCTCAAACCTATGGATGAATACACTACTCTGGAAAAAAATATTGTAGTTTTGATGTAGGTGGTATATACTGGAAGTTCATTAACACTAGATTTGCTTAGGGTAGGAGGGAAATTTCTGCTTCAGATGAGAGTGAGGGGCTTCTTTTTATGAATTACAGGGTCAAATGCCATTGCTTCATATGGAAGGAGTGTGTAGCTATCACAGAGCCAGAGGCTTGGTCATCGCATGCTGAAGTATCTGGTCTACCAGGAAGAAAATGTATGGACTGAAAGGAATTTTTCAGCATTTTGAGTCTTGATGGAAGATGACAGTAATTGCTACCACATGTATTCCCTGGAACTCATTATAGTGTTGAGTGAGAAGATACACCCAGGCACCAGTGGTCCCTTGGTGCTGCTGCTAGTTACACACCCAGACACAGTATAACCCAGGGACCACTCAAACCTGATGTTTTGCGTTACTGGCAACTATTTGGTTTTCAAGTATTTTTTTTAAGGATAATTTGGGGGGTGGAAGGGGGAGGAGCAGAGCTGGGACATCACAAAAGGAGACAAATGGCTTATTTTGGGTTCACTCCAGTGTCAGCCATGGAGCTTCCCATTCCTCTGTCCTGATGCTCCAGGACAGCCTAAGGAGAACATCACTCTAGAGTCTCCTTAAGGTGGTGTGAAAAGAAGTAAAAAACAAATGGTTACTGATGGACTGCTCAGCTATAACATTGATAATTTCTTTTTCTGTATGGTGTCTCTAAGAGTCAAGCAGCATAATTTGGAGAAAATGTCCAAAACCTATTCTATTCACAAGTGATATATTTCTCTTGGATCTACCAGGTCCTGGCAAAATAGTGCACCTTGTTACTACTCAACGTCTCACAGGGTCCAGCAGAATCTTCCTCATATGAATACAATTATCTTAAATAAGAAGAATAATTAAGAAATGTTTCCTTATGTCTTCTAATTATCAGCAAAAATCCATTTTACTGTAATGAATTAGGGTTTTTATTAACTCTTGTGTTCCGTAATGAACAGGCAGCCAAAAATTCCATAGCAGATATAAACAGCAGTTAGAAAAGTTTTGTTAGATTTTTAGTTCAACAGGTATCCCTTACTGCTGGACTGTAAGTGATGTGCTGAAATATTATAAACCCACTCTCAGGTAGAACAAGGAAAATAAAAATCTTCTAAGGAAGGCTCAGTAACTGAGAAATCTGGAGCCTCAAGGGTGGTTGAGCAGTGCTTACCTGTCAACAAATCTGCCCTGCCAGGAAGGTGTCACATAGTTGAAAACTCTTGGGCAGATGTGAGGAGAGCAATCTGGAAATAACTTTCAACCTTGGTGAGAATCTCCAGGCAACCTCTATTGGAGATGGGACCTTCCAAGAGAAGCAAAGACCTAGGAATCCCACTCTACTGCAAGAAGTCAGAGTTTTTAGGTGCTGCAATGGGAATCATAAAGGTGCCCAAAGGTAACGGGGGTCTGAAAAAGGCAATGGTGGGAGGCATCCTAGTGGATGTGATTTCATTCGTAGCTTTTCCATACATCCTTCTGCTCGCCTGTGTGTGCCATGTGTGCTCATAGACTTTTTTACTTACCACAGCAGCTTTGCTTCTTGCCCGTCAAAGATATGCTTTTTCTTGCTTGTATTTGTAGTGTTGCTTTCCTGTATTGCAAAAGCTTTACCCATCATTGGGTGTCCATCCCAGACAGCTATTCTTCCTGGCTGCTGCCAAAGTGCAGCATATGGTTGACTTTATTAGAGGAATTTTTACATTTGATTTATCTCCCTTTTCTTTATAACAATGTGTGATTTTATTCAGAATAATTGGAATACAAAAAGGATCACTGGTTACACGGAACTTCATATAAGAATTTTTTAAATGTTGCATTCCAGGAATGTTAAAAGCATTTTTTTGCCCCCAAGGTATCAAGTATGAAATGTGCAGGCTGTCTTTTAAGGTAAATATGCACGTAATTTAACAAAGATGGCTTTTTAATACATATGAAGTGATATAATAAATATTTCCCTATCTTAAATATACAGGGATATAAAAGTAACTGGGTATACTAATTTTAAGCAGGGTTTCGAAAGATGGTGTTTGAGAAGTCCTTTGATCTTTATTTTAGGAATTGATTTCTATGTGTTGTTATTTATTTGAGTATCAGTATTTAAAGCACTATGCTCAAAACGCATAGTGATATTGTTGCTGCAACATCCTAATAGCATATTAATGCCGTTATCCTTGTTTTGATAAGCGTTTGTGTATGCCAGTACCCACATATCTCCTTACCTCCTCTGCCTTTTTTCTGTTTATGGCCAGAGGCAGGCTGATGGGGAAGATGATAATGCAGGGTGGCTGCTGCAAAGCCCAGCAATTGCTGGTTTGATCCTGAGCAGGGTACAGCTGGGCTCAAACGCAGAGTTCAAGCTACCCAGCTGGAAGCACTCCATAATGCCTCAGCGTCAGGAGAAGGATCTCTTTCAGTGTCTTCTCCAGGGAGGCTTTGGAGAGTATTCCTGGAACTCATTGATCAGTCATTCTTCTTCTTTCCAAGAGATACATACACATACAAATGTTATGTACGTATATATATACGCTAGCCCTCTGTGGTGAGCATCTCACCACTGCAACCACAACACTGCGAGTCTGTTGACAGATAGCTGCAGATGAACGTTAGCAGTGATCAGAACTAGAAGAAATAGGAATGGTTTGATCAGTGCAAAACTTGTTGACCTTTACATGTTCTCACCAGGGTTCATTTTCCTACCTCCCTGGAGACCTAAAGGAAGCAAAAGTTTGCTTTGCAGGTAGCAACTGAACAAATTGAGATTTGTTTTACCATGAGTAATTTTGAGCCTTATCTTTTTAAAACAAAGTTAAGAGCAAAACTCCTTCCGGCATCAGGAGCTTTAGGGTGAGAATGATAAGAAGTAAATCTGTTTAATATCCTACCCTTCCATGCAGAAAACGTGATCCATATCTGGCTAATTAAAGTCAGGAAACAGGAAAGAGAAAAACATCAAAACAATGTGGAAAAAAAAAAGCTACATTATCCATCTAGTGAACGTCTGTAGAAAAGCAGAAAGCTGAATTCTTACAGCAGACTTTCTCAGGAAACTCCAAGTGGCACCTTCCATATTTAATGTCACTTCTTGGAAAAAGAGGCTTAAATTGTACTACTGTGCGCTACAGCTGGAATATTGTTTTTACACATTAGCTGAAATTCTATTATTTTTCCAACAAATGTGAGGAGTTGTTATATTAATAATCTAGCTATGGAATAGGATACTTGCTGCTTTCTTATTGTGGATGATTCTTCAATCTAATTTTCAAAAGAATTGCTGTGTATATTTCTAGGCCATGAATTTATATAGTGAAGGGATATTTACATTCCTAGCACTTACGCATTTTTTGTGTAGTGTAGAGGTAGAGCATCTTTAGAGAGAGGTTCAGAGCTCATTCCATGAGAACACCTACAAGGATATAAACTCTATTTTTTATGTTCATGCATGTATATTTTAAATTAAAATCACTGCAAGCCAAATGCTTAAGATAGTAGCAGACTATCATTAATAGTGATCAGAATTAACCATTAAATATTTCATTCATAGATACATATATAATGTATCATACAATGCATACAATGCAATTTCAGTGATACTTTTCAGTGTTTCATTGTGCCTTTAATCAATGCTACAAGCATATGAACATAAAAGTGCTCTCTCTCGTCCTTTTCTCCTCATAGCTGACAAATTCTAATTGGGAGGTGGTTGAAATTCTAATTGGAGGTGGTTGAAAATATGTTTCTTTGTTACAAAAACATGCTGTGATGAAACAAGAGACATAACCATGCTTTTCTTCATAACTTATCCATGAGGTTTTAAAATGGAAACGGTCACACAAATTCTATTAATAGTATTAAAATGTGACATAATTGTTGGGGTTTGTTTGTTTGGGTGTTTTGTGACCTTACAGCTCACGGAATTAAAAATGATCTTTTGTTAGAATATGCCCCTCCCCTTTTTAAAGACACATAAATATTTATGTGTATTTATTTCATTTGTGTATACACAGAATTAGAAGACCACCTGAACTGCACATTTATTTGGGATGCAATTTAACATTAAGCTTAAAATAGTTGTCTATCATGTCAAAATCAACAGAAGAAATGTGCTATGTATTCAAAGATTACTATTTTATAAAGTAACCGACCGTATTTGTTTCTATATGTGTGAGTGGGTAATTCAATGTATTCTGAAACTGTAAATCTCCTTTAGTTGGTATAACATGTTGGGTATCGGTTGGGAAACACTCATACTGAGCGCTGTGCTTGGCTGCACGATTTCTACAGCTGACCCAGTGCTGTCACAGTCCATAGTCTGCAAGCTACCAGCATTGAGACGCTGCAGCTAAGCTTACAAAACTGAAGCCTACACATAAATTAAGCAAGTGGATGCAATTGTGTCTCATGCAGCTGGACAAGAAACACACTTCCTGACAAACCACTCCCCTTTTATTTCTAATTACCTATGAAATAAGCAATTGTGAAGAGCAGATATTTTTTCCCAGGGCAAGTCATTGTTAGAGCAGGGGAAGGAAATGTCTCATAACTTCCAACTAGTCTGTTGGTTTGAAAGTTCGTTTACTGTAGAATGCACCAGGAGCCAAAACAAGGAAATTAATAAAAATCACATTGAGCTTTCTTAAAGGAGAAACCAAATTATTGATTTAGATGCAGATTCAGAAGTTGTGGAGAGCTAGGATTTTGTGTTATCCAGTCCAAACCACTGTAACTTCCAGTTTCAGTAGGCAAAGAGGAAGCAGGTTCACAATTTTGTCTTTGACTTCCCCCGGTGCTGCCAACACTGCTTTGGGAATTGCCAGGACCAGGGCTGTGCACGCCCTTGGCATACAGACTTTCTTTGAAAGAAGGACCGTACCTTCACTTCTTTGAGTATCTAAACCTAATTTTAAAATACAGGCTGGAAATAACTACAACAATTGCATTCTCTACTGGCAGCATTCACACAGCCAGCATTTCTAGATAAGCAGCTACCTCTAAAGAGCAACTCCACCACTAAAGTCAAAGACATGGGCAGAAAATTCTACCAAGTACAAATTTGTGGGGATCCATGTCAAACAAATGAGAGTAATAAAAATAGTTCTAAACTGCAGTGTTTGAGCTTCTTCATGGATTTAGATTGTCTGAAGCAAGTGAGGTAAGCATCCAGCTCATGAACAGTAGCCCACCATAGAAATCCTACTATGCAGCATGGGAAAAGCTCTACATAAGCTGTAAATTAAGCACTCTGTGGCTTTTTTAGGAGATTTGACACTACTAAACAAACAAATCATTGTGTTAATTGCAATCAGTACCCATAAAAGTACCTCAAGATCAACCCCCCCCCGCATGTGCTGGAAGGCCACCGACCGCAAAGGATCAGGTAAATGGACAACCTGCTTTTGGGAATCTCAGTCTCCTCTGCTGTGCAGCCAGTGAAGCAGTGCTGAATGCTGCGCAGACCCACAGGAAGAGTGTCCCTGGTGTCTTTGGCAGAAGTTTGCCCAAGATAAAAATGCAGATAGTGACCTTTTCTTCTTTGAACTCCCCAGACACATAGTTAATTAGTATGAGGAAACTTCATGCAGCCAAATCCTTTAAATACTGCTCTTGAAATGTATTCCTCAACTTCTCTTGATGTGGGTATCTCTGCTGCATTATGGGGCCATCAAAATAGCTATGTGAAGGCCATTAGAAATGTGATTTATTGAATTCTGTATTTGTCAGCAGGTAGATTCTAACAGGCCTTACATATATTTTTCTTACAGTGTCGCTTACCCAAACGGCTTCCCATCCGAGTACTCCATCATTGCAGCCTTTGAGGTTGTGAAAGACAGTCCACAGCTTGGGTGAGATTTATGGCAATTCAGCAATTCTGATGGTGAAGACCATGTCGACGTTCGTGTCCTGACAGACAAGCAATCTCTGGGTCTCTCCTATACCATGCCAGATTAAACATTTTTGTTCAGGACAGTCAAGAATGCAAGAAAGATTCTGATGGCTCTTGGCACAAGATAGCACTGAGCAAGAAAGAAAATAATACAAAATTATTGCTTGATTGTTAGAGGGTCCATTCTATCCCAGTAAGCAAGGAAAACAACAATTGCAGAAATGAATATGTTTTGCCACCAAAACTATCAGCTGATGAGTCTCCTGGCTGGGTGAGTGGCTCAGCCAGGTGGGTCACTATTTGCTTCCTCCTGGTACTCAATGGTGCGTGATGCTGAGTGGCTTGACCAGTGAGCCTCACTGGTGGGAGTCACTAGTGGGTTCGGTGGAGTTTTTTTGGGAGAGTTTATCCACCTTTTCTTGCTAAATAAGCTTTTTACAAGCGCACACTTTCCTGCCGTCCCTGATGTGAATTGCTCTTTGTGTAATCTCTTAGGGATGCCTTCTTTTTCATTATAGACAGTATCCTTTTCTTGGTTTGTTTGATTGGTTTTTTTGTTTGTTTTAAGTCTGCCAAAAACAGTCTTTACATTTATGCTTTTATCTTTTACTGAGAATTTTTAACACTCTTCAGGCAGATTCTGTTTTTTCCTTTTTTATTGATATAAGAAATAAGGAAAAAAACCCTGATTTTTAGAGACAGAGGAATCAACCTTTTAATCGCGGAAAACTTTTTTTTTTTCTTTCTTATTACGTAGTTACCTCTTAAGAGCTATTTACCAGCACTCCGTATTTTTCTCGCGAATGGAATTGGGCAGTATTATTTAACCAACACCTCCCTCTAGTGGTAACCATGGGGCTCATAAAAGGAGGGAAGATTTCGAGTTTGAGTGCTCTACACTGACAGGCCACCGAACTCTGTGTAGTGGTGCCATCCTTTCTGTATGTATATGCAGTGTGGTGGTTACTAATCAGGTCTGGCATTTGTGAAAGAGTTAACTGTATTAATTTTAATAGTTTTTGTAGATCGCAAATAAAAGAAATTAAGAGGAAGAGAAACCAGTTAGCTGAAAATGAGGTGGTATACTTTTAATACGAAGAGTGTTACTCCTGACAAAGTTGTAGACAGTGAGTATTTGACCTAAAAAATTTCAATTGCAAAAGAAAATTAATTTATTGGTGAAAGAAAGAGAAACTAGCAGAGATGTAATTGACTCCTAGTCAGTATTTGATTAGAAGACTATGCAGCTTCTCCACAGGACCTGAAATTTTGTGGTGGTGGGACTTAATGATGCTGGATAAAATGGAGGGATGAGGGAAACCAGCAGGGCAGTGTTTCAGACTGTGCAGAAACAGAGGCTTCACTATGCTGGTGGACATGGTGGCTGCCATGGTTGCGTGGTGACGAGCCGTGTCTGGCAGCAGAATAGGGTTAGGGGTTTGTTTTGTGGGTTTGCTTGATTTGTGTATTTGTTTACTCATTAGGGTCATACTGTGCATAGTTAAAAGCAATTCTTTTATAGGTCTCTCTGATAGTCTTATGGCAACTTGAAATACACCCGTAATGCAGACAAAGCCCACTTGGAATACTTCCAGGAGCTTCCTGACACAGTCAGGCTGTGCTCTCTTCCCAGCACTGTGGGCTTCCTCTTATTGGACTGCTTTCACTGATGATTACTCAACGTTAGCTTTCCAGTTCCCCCTAATTCTCCGTGTTGTCTAAGAACACACAGCTTCTTTATCAACTGCATAGCTGGAATGAGATAATAGAGAGAAAGAGCAAGCTTTAGGCTCCGCTCACTCAGCATGTGAAGCAAGAGCATTAGGAAGCTAACGGTTTTTGTCAAAATGAAGAGGCCGTTGTTCATAGTGTGTGCTGCCTGTGGAGGGGGCTCAGGAGGGGATCGTTAGCTGGGAACAGATCAGAGCTGCTGCACCTGCGAGTCAGCCTGATGCTGTGTGGGTCACCTCCCAAGATCTGTGCAGAGCGCCAGCCAGCAGTAACCGAGGAACTCCTGCTTGAAGTGGAAGTTACAGGAGCCCTGAAACATTTCTGTGACTGCATTCGCAGTGTCTGCCAAGCAGCAGCTCTGCTGTAGGACTTTACAGCCTTTCTAATGCACTTTGAGAAGACGCAGCTTTGCAGTTCCTCACACAGCAAAATCCAAACGAAAGCCGGGACCAAGTCCTGTTCCTGAGAGCTGCTCACTGAAATCCCTGCTGGTTGCCAGCACTTGGTACAGCCAGGGGCTGCTTTCCTCTCCACCTCTCTCTGCCTCCTCCCTGCTTGCCCAGGCTTCGTCCTGGAAATCTTCTTCCTAGATGCAGAGGAAGAAAGGTCCTGCCACCACTTGTCCCTCCCCAGCCTGCAGAGTCACTGAAACTCATTTGCCAGCAAATTTGCCTTTGGATGGAAATCAGGACTTAGAAAATAAATACTGTGTCTTTGTTGCTAGCATGGAGGAAGTGCTGAACTCTGTGTTGCTGGAAACCCAGCATGCCAGCATGCCAGCATCAGATTGCAAGGACATGGAGCACCAGGCCACCAACTAACCGTTAAGCACAACTTGCTGTCCCTGAGGAACTTTCCATGTCCACATGGAAGTGCTGCTGATTCCCTCCATACCTCATTTTTCTTTTAATACATCTTCCAAGGGCAAAAAGGACAGCCTGCCAGAATCATAAATATAGTAGCCACATACTTCAGTATTGATACTAAAACAAGGTATTGTTCTTCTCTTACCAAGCCAGCTTTGAAGTGAGTAGGGTGAGAAGCAGAGCAGCAATGCCAGGGTCCAGGTGCTTTCCTCCATCTGTGCTGGGCCCCAGTAACAGTGCGGTTTTGCTCCTCCCTTTAAGAGTGAACAATCTGGCAGTCAGCAAATATTTTTGGATTGCCTGCACATTGTGATTCCATAACAAACTACAAACGACTTCCCACACTTCTCCCCTCCAGCTGTGGAGAAGCATCTGGACTCTAGAATCTTGGCTTTGTTTAGGACTTGTTTGGCTCCTCTCAGCAGGGAGGAAGCAAGAGCCACAGCCTGTAGAGGACTGCTGCTCTGGGATTTAAGATTTTAACTATTCATTAAGACATCAACATACACTTATGGTTCTCTGGGGGAAAAAATATAAATTCCCAAACTGAAGCTTTCTGGTGTCACTCTGAGTGAGCTGTCATTCTAGCAGCCAACCCTAAAAGTACATGGAGGAAGCTGAGAGGTTTTAATCATCACTGCCATGGTAGGTTCCGTCCTGTTATGTGACCTCATCTGCACTGTGCCATCACATTTTGTACACATATGATGTGAAGATTTCTCATGCTTAGCTGTCATGCTTGCCAGATGCTCTAGCCTGCACTAGAAATGCTGCCCTGAGCGTTATCTTGGCTACAGGCTGTTGTGGGAATCACTACCAGGGTTAGTAACGCCAGCATCTTCTCTTTGCACGTACCTCCGTGTCCTCCAGGACTGTGCTGAGCAACAGGGTAAAACTGCAACATCTTCTCCCTCAGGTTGTAACTAGAAGGTGAATGAAAAGTGCTGCATTTCAAGGCAGTCATTTAAAAATATTCAACAATAACAAATTCACTTAACATGTGAATGTTTTTAAATGATATGGAAGGAAAGTGAGGGCTGAATAGTTTATTACGATGGGGATATGTAAGGGTCAGAGGTCACAAAACAAAATACCCGTCTTTTGATCTGCAGTAACTCTCCCCACCACTGCAGGGATCGCTAATTATGGTTTCAAAACTGAGAAATAAATTTGAAAGAACTAGTCTTATGGTAGGAAAAGCCTTGGTACATAGGTGGTGATACCAGTGACTCAAAAGACAGCTCTTTGCTCACTGAGTTAATACTGAATTGGTGTTGTCTCAGGATTTTAGAGAATGACACCTTTCTGGTGATGCCCTTTTCCTGATAACTTTCAGAAACCTGTTTCTGCTCACTCATGGATTTTTAATTATCTTCTTTTCTGTCCCATAAAAAGAACAACTAAAACTTTCTCTGACTTTAAATATAGAAGGATTGTTCATTCCTTCCCCAAAACTGTTGTAGTGTATTGGTGGTTCACTTCAACCATGGCTGTATTTTGCATGTGTGAATTTGAGAAGTCCTGAAAAGTGTATAAAAGCATTATAGGAAGGTAAAGATGTGTGAATTGCATTGAAGTCTCTACAGCAGTGTGCTATATTACTGGTGTAGATTCCTGGGGAAAGGTAACACATCTGTGTCTAATATTGATAGCTGCGACGCAATCTGTTAGGGAGATCAAGGAAAAATTAAGTTTATGTGAGTTTGGGGAATCCAAGCTATAAAGTCTAAAATTTTATAGCAAAATCTGTAATGTTAACTACAAAGCAATAATGTATACTAAAATTTGATGACATTCTTCTGGTAACACTGAAGTATTTTAATACATAACATAGGTATCATTAAATCCATACACAAAGAATAAATCCTAATTAGAGCAAATAAAATCCAACTTCATCCAGACATAACCTCCTTTTTCAACACCACATTTAGTGTAGTCAGAATGAGAAGACATTTAAAAAACATTTTTTCTGGGACTTTTGAACACCTGCAATCCAGTCAAAACTCCTGCTAAGTCACTGTATTTCTGCTGCTGTAAGCTTGGATCACTTTGCATTGTGCGTGTTTCGAATGTGAAAAGCATCCAGTTTGGACCACACGAATATAGATTATGCACAGATCAGAGTCTGTCTGCACTAGCAGGTTTATGCTGCACAGAAGTGCTGGGTTTACCCATGCAGGCAGTATATACATGCATGTGTATCTCATACACATCTATATTTGTATGTGTATATACAAATATGTAAATGTAGACATATATACATAAGCAAGTGTGTTTCTGTCAGGAAAATCCTAGATAGAAATAGGGCAGGTCAAAATCCCATGTGCTCTCAACTAACCTAATTCCAGCTGGAAACATGAGACAACTGTTTGTAACGGTGGAAGCAAACTATAACAATTATAGCACTAATGAACGCTGAATGTGGATATAGCTACAGAGCACAACACTTCATTCACCCGAAGTTCATTTGTGTTAATTCTGAAATGAAGAGGGGCAGGTAAGTTGGCTGTATGCAAGCCGATTGATTGGTTTTGTGGGGAAAAGCATCTGTTAGCTTGGAGGCAGCCCTGATGACTCCAGTCTCCTGGTGTGACCATAGGTTGTTAAATCTACTCAGTGCAACACTGTGCCAAGTGGATCTAGCAGCTTACATCTATGCTTGTTCAAGATTTTCTGCCCCCAAATTGTGAGGTTCTCCATTGCAATGGTCTAAGATATTCTTGGTGGGGTAGGGAGTTAAAGACCAGGGCCTGAGCGCTGATCTGCTCTGAGATATTGCTCCTAGCAGTGCCAACGTGCAGTACATGTAAACTGCTGATGACTGTTTTCTACTCCTGTTACGCTTTTACAGCCTGAGTATCTAATTACAGTTTTAGTTGCTGTAGTTGATGAAGGTGTGGTGGCTGATGAAGGTTCGAATGGGGCTGGTGGTTTACCATGCTAAGAAGTACTTAACAGTAATGGTGATTAAAGCACAGATTAACATTAATTTCTTTGTTCCATTTTTTCAACTATTCGTTATCTTTGCTGCTAAGAAAAAGGTTGAAAAAGCATGCAATAGTCCTTTCTTCACTTTAAAAAGTTTTTTAAATGACACCCAGCTTTTCAAGATCATAAACAGGATCACAAACAAGCTATGCATCCTCCTCATTAGCAAGTAAGCTCTGGTTACTTTCACCCTGGTCTTTAAAAGATGAGGTTTGCCCCTGTATGTTGCACTGGGGAGCCTTTTCTTGCTGCTCATGGCAGAGGGTTGCAGATATGCTAATGCTCTGGATAGATTCAGCTCTTGTAGCAGCTTGGGGACAAACTAATTTTCACTTGTCATATGTTTGTTGCTCATTTTTCTTGAACAGATGGTCATATATTTTTAGGGTTTTTTAAACATGACAAAAGTGACAGACTTAACTTGGAGATGTTTCATTCTGTGATCTGTTTGGGATTGTCCCTTCTGAAAGAGTCTGGTTTATTTTCACAGAAGGCATGCATTGGTGTCTACTTTTTGTTTTAATCTACATTTGAATTCTCAGTGGATGTTAGCATATGCGTATAAGTGCTCACGGATGCAGAATAACTCTAGTTTTCTGACTGGGATCTTTGTGGATCTGGCTAATAGTATACTCTAGCATTAGTCATAGGTAAGGAGGTGGCCGCTGGCTTCTGAAAGAGCTCTTCGCTTCTTAGAGCTGAACGTGCTCTAGGACAAATGAGGAGAAAGAAACAAATGCTAACTGTTTGCATGCTGGCTGGCACTGTGAAACAGATCACCAAAGCCACTGAAACAAATACACCCAAAAGGGGTTAAGCAAAACTTTCTCATTTTCTTCCTTTGGTAGCTGGTGGTTACAGAAGTGAGACAGATTCCTAAATATGGACTTGAACAGGGAGCAACTGGTCCAAAAGGAATGGCAGCAATTCCTGGAAGTCCAGGACTTAGGAGCCTCCCTGGGGCAGTTGTGAGTTTAATCTGCTACTAATTAGATGCAATCAAGTCAGTCAGTTCTGCAATCAAGATGAACGGATGTGAGACTCGGGATTTAGCTTAACATGGAGAGACATCAAGCAGCTAAGAAATATAACTAGCGTAATTTTCATTTCTTGCTTTCTGCATGGTTACGCAGGGCTATCAGGACGCCGTGGACAGATGGTACTGAGAGAGACAGTTTCTCATGAGCCTTTGCTTTAAATTGAGGATTAGACGCTTTTGATTTTTTTATTACAGTACGGTCAGCACAGGGCAACTAAGGTTAAAGTGGAGAGGAAATAGATTTCAGAGGTAAACAAATATGGAAAAGAAATTAGCAGCTACTTGGAAAGATGTCCAATTTCTAAGTGTAAATGTGTGGCTGCAGGAAGAAAACCACCTATAAAATACGGAAAGCAATATTGAAGATTTTTCTTTTCTTTAGTTCTGCCTTCTGAGGGAGAAAACTTTCAGTGTTGCTGATTACTTTGTACTGTTGATGAACAACCCGTACCACAATGTGAGTGCTCTGGCATATATTCTGCTGCAAACACAGTGCTTCCCGAAGCACGGAAGAGCTGGGTATGCTCACTGCCACTGTGCTTAATGGTGCCTGGCAAAGAGCAGGTCAGCACTGCTGGCTGCATCTGAGGTCCTAGAGAGCTCCCACACCCACCACTAGTCCTTCCCATCTCTGTTAGGGTGTTGAATGCTTCTGTGGAGCAGAAGCGGTACAGATACACCAGGGATGTGATTCGTTCCTGGCTCTTTTATCCTCCCCACAGGCCAAGGGGAAACTTTCTGGCTCGTTCCGCTGCTGATCAAATATATGTAGGAATCAAGTAGAACCTGGCTCTAAATCAATGGAAAACTTCCTTTATTATTTGCATTATGATGATGGTTCAGAAAACTTCAGTTCTTTGAATATTCAATATGTCTACCCCACCTCCAGAAAAGCTGGTGATTGTGTGAGTACCATGCTGTCTCACTGACCACCTGTGCCAGGCTGCCAGTATGCACACACAGGGAGACTGTGGGCTTTTGGTATTCTTGTCAGTGCACTAAGGCAAGGCTCAAAGGGCAAGTTGAAACTGAGGCCAAAAGAGTTGTGGAGAGGATTCTTTTCCTTGAATAGACACACCTGTAATGCCCTCATTTAGGGTGTAAATCTTTTGCCTGAGGCTGAATGATACCTCTTGGTTTTTAATAATACAATCCTGAATATTTAACACTCTGTTTAATTCGATTTCAGGTCCTCTAATGCCCATCCTCAGCATCTGTTCTTTGAAAATGCCCATTGAAATAACGTCATAGCCTAACAATTATGGACCAGCACTCAAGAATTCTTCATCTCTGCCACTCAACTATGAATTAAGAATAAATTCAGGTAAGTCACAAAAGATTTTGTGATTTGCTTTTCCTGTGTGTATAATAGGAATAAATATATCGAATGTAAGAGGATATACTGAATAATAGGAATAAATATATAAACATAGTACATGTTAGAATGCTATGACATTTACAAATCAAACTTGCCGGTTCAGAGCTAGATACTTTGTTTATTCAGATGTTAAGAAAAATGTTTTCCAATATCTTAGTGAATAGAAGCCATAAGGATTGTTATCATAATAAATATCACATCATCTGAAGTGGAAATTATTGAAATAATCAAGATTTAAAGAAAAAATTAAAAATGAGCATTTATGGAGAATTATACATGTTTTCTATGCAAGAAGTTTTATTCTAGCTTTAGGGAGAATTTGGTCTTCCATATATACATGCTAAAAGATGAAAAGACTGCTATGCATGCTTGTAATGAAATTAAACCAACCCCTCTGTTTTAACTGGTTTTGTGCTTATAATTTTTACCAGTTTTTCACACTTCCTGTTCTCCTGTGGGTTTTTTTGTCAACTTCATATATTTACTATATTTTTCATCTTGTACAGCCAGGAGTTTTGAATAAAATATCAGTGATCCTCCATTACCTGCATCATCATGATGGTTAATTTGTGGGTTGCTAATAAACTGCAAAATATTAATTGCACATACTGAAAGCTGGTATGTAAACCAGTGGGAAGTAATTTGGGTTTCAAATTAAACGCAATATCAACATTTATATTTTATTTAAAGCAAGAAAAATTGTTGAACGGACTATAAGTAAAGAAATGTTTTTCATCAATTTGTTCCTTTCTCCTTACTCCTGTTGCATTCATCTAGCCTGAACTCCTTGCAAAAACAATTGAATAAAAGCAGGAAGAGCTAAATAACTGTTCCGGCAGGGTTATGGCAAGCTATAGTGCTACTAAAAGTGGGTTATTTATTCAGGAAAGGAGACAAAGGTCTGCACAAGCTTGAAGGTGCCATGGACAAGGCAAAAGGGGAAGACTGGATGCCAAGGTCACCCCAGGGAGAAAGGTCTCCTGGAGCCAGCCATCTGCCTTCATCCATGGGACCACTTGTGGTGGGACCATGTGTGGGACTTCCTGTTCTTTTTGGGCTAAAGTATCATAAAAGGTACCAAATAGAGTCAGGAGAAGATACATAATACTGAGCTGACACAGCAGGAAATTATTATAATGAACACATCAGAAGAATCAGGATGAGAACAAAACTGGTGAAAAGTTACTCCTCAGGCCAGTGAAAATGCATTAAGGAAGATTTCTGATTCACTGAATATGAATTTAACGTTACAAGGAAATTAATCCAAACCAATAAAATCACAGTCATTTTCTTGTAAATTTTGTCCTTATTTCTGTAAAAGCCATGCTAAAAATAATCACACTTGAGTATTTGGACTATAAACATCATTTTAGCCTTAACTGGATACTAAAAGAGGGCAGTATGGCCAAACATTGTTAACCAGATAATTACAGGAATTTAGGAGGCGTTTCTGCGGGATTTTCTGATAGAACTGTTTCTACTTTATTTTCCTAATGTTTCTCAAGCTGTTTAACTACAGAAATTCATGTAATTAGAAGTGCGTGAAAGAATGTTCTTACAGCAAACTTCAACATTTGCAGACAGCATGAGGAAGAAACGTGCCAGCATCTGTCCCCTCTACAGAAATGTGCCGATGGGTTCTCCAGGACTTAGGGATATTCCTGGGTAACCTGGGCAAGACGTTAGTATAATGGGAAAAAAAAATAGGCCCAATCCACAAATTTAAATGCAGCTGAAGCACAGGGTGACATGAAACATGAAGTCTAAGGAACAGGAAAGACTTTGGTGAAATGTTATACTTGATTTTCTTCTCACTGAAGTAAAGCCAAACTGAGCTTTCTATTTCCTTCAATAGGAACCAGGGGAATTTGTTTCCTGCAGGGAAAACAAATACAGAATAGCCATGGAAGAAATTAGAAGCCTGCAAAACAAAATCAAATGGCCAAAGCAAGTACTTGCGATCATTGCTGTGTTAAATTTAGCCTTGAGAACTAGGCAGTGAAGTTATTGTAAAAGGTCAGACAAATCCATTTTAATGCTATTATTACAAGCAGAGCAATAATTTAGTAAACTTTTTCTAAAAAAACCCTACACCTAAATGATACGCAACAGTTTTAAAACTTTATTTGTATCTGTATTGTCAACAATTCTGAAAACAAACAGTGAGTCATAACCAGAGTATTCATCACCCACTGATCTAAAAGGTCTCACGGAACCATAATTTGCCTTTCCTTTTCTTGAGGGACACTTGAGGGATCACAATTTCATTATATATAGTTGTTTAGTATTTTCTAGTGACTACAGAAAAGAATAACACAGAAGAGTAAATTCAAAAGCAAATCTTTTATTGGAATTTTGTTCATTACTGAGCTGCAGCCAAAACCTTATGATCTAGAAGAAGAGGAAGGATTTAAAAAATTCATCAAAAACATCTAGGCTATTTCTTTTTGCTTCCGTTTATCTTTATATATGTTCTTCATATATCTTTATTACTCTGTTGCTGACTACTGCCTACAGTGTTGTGAACTCTAAACAAATAAGATGCATTCTCCAAATCTAGAGTTAAATACCATGGTAATGAGGTATTTTTAGTGATGCTTTCCGAAGAGAGACAAAATACACTTTTGAGAGTGGAATGGAATGAAATGAAATGGTGAGAGATTCCATGCCAGATTTGGAAAATAGGTAAAACCCACCTTGTTTCACTTTTCAATTTTTAGGTAATGACTTCATAGAGATACATGTAATAACCTAACCGTGTTACAAGTAATTTAATAAGACTGAAAGTACCCATCTACTTTTAACTCTCCTTCCCCCCCTTGCTCTGACTCCCCCGAACACATGTTTCAGTATGTCTAGGCTGCAGTGCTAAACTGAAAGCACACAACATTATCTCAGTTTTATGTCATGCAGTTAGTCTGGGCTCTTGTTATTGTTTGTTGGATTTATTGGTTTTGTCCTTTTAAAAAATCACAGAATGGTGTTCTTGTATTCTATTTCTTTGCTCTAAATAGGTTATGCTTTCCTAATCCCTTTATTTTTCCTGGGCTGGTTTTAGTGTTCCCTCTCCACCTCCTGCCTCTGTAGACCTTCTGCTTTTTTCCTCCACAGGGGGATGTCTCTCCACATATCTCCACCCCTTCCAAGCCTCACTTTTCAGATCTGACCCCTGAATAGAATACTCATTCATCTCCCAACCTCTTTACTGTCTTCACATCATCTCTGCCCAGATACAAACCAGTTACAAATCATGCTAATCCACAGTCACGCTGGGAGGCGAGGCAGAGCACTGCTGCCTGTGGGACTGGGGGACCTCTCCCTCTCCACAACAGAATAAACCGTGTCCAGGTCCACACCACCAGCTTTCAACTGTCACAGTTTAAGCACGATTCCTAATAAGGCAGGCATCTGTAGATACTTTGCCCCTGATTCTTACGTGATTATTATCTAGAACAAACATCCTTGGCTCTCACAGGGATAACTAACCACACTAGGAAAGTCCCTTATAAAGTTCACCAGGACTCTGAGGTTGTTCTTCAATTTCTTTTTTCCTTTTCCTATGCCCTCTGTGTAAAGAAAAGAGCATTTTCAAAGAGTCTAATCCATGAACAAAGACAAGCTGTATCTCTGTTCAGAATCAGATTGCTAGTTTGTTTTTTTCTACATTGAAAATTTGGACTCATTTCCACTGTTGTTCATCATTTATTTTATTTGACGTTACAGATTGAAATTAAACAGGGAAGAATTAATATAAACAGAAATCATGGATTTGCAGCAACATTAAGAATTTTACAGGACAATTCTAGGTTGAAAGGAATTGATGGGTAATATGGGGCAGAGGGATTTTATGGTGACTTTAGTGATCCTGGAAAACAAAGACTGAAAGGTGGAATATCTTTGAAAGACTATTTTTAATATATTGTCTTTTGCTCAGTGAATTTCAAGTTCAAAGTTTATGAACAATGAACCGTTTTCCACTTGAATGTAAACATTACAATTATTGTACTTGTTAAATTTTAGGTGAGCTTGGTGAAAATGGAGATAAAAGAGTCAGAGGTTTTGGACTAGTTGTATTTGAAGGTCCCAAGAGGTAAGTTTTGCTCCCGAAATTTTGATGGTTAAGGGAATGAAAGCACTTGTACAACAAGAAATTTTGTTTGTTTGCTTTGCAAAACGATGTCTAAGATGATACATACAAAACTAACATCAGAATACATACATATATGTATTAAACTGTATATACACACATATACTAAGATTAGAGAAATCCATTTTTAATGCTATTACAAGCTGAGCAATAGTTCAATAAACTTTTAAGAAGCATTGTATGATGGTCTTTTACCAATGCCACAAGATATATTCAGTTTACAGTGAAACCGGTGTGTTCCCAAGTCCACCTTGAATGTGGCCCTATTTTTCTCATACATTTTTCAGTCAAAATGTTTTGTCTCCTGTCCACGCTTTTTTTCAGGAAAAATGCTTTCCCCTCCCACCCCCCCCCACCCCGCCCCCGCCCCAGCAAAGCCTTCTTCCTTAAAAAAAACCTCAGAAATCTTTTATTCCATTAAGAATAATAAACAAGAAGAGACCATGCTAAGTGTGTTTACCTTAGTGTTCTTCGCTCTGAACTCCCCATATTGTCCTTTGTGTTTCTTTGCCTGGGATACCATGGAGGAATCAACAGCAAAATTGCCTACTTGGATGGCTGCACTCTTCACTTCATGAAACCTTAGGACAGGGGTCTTCTTTCTTGCTTGTAGTGCTTATTTTCACGGGACTATATCTCTTGTTCTGCTTTCCATTCTCCGTGCGTGGCCCAAAGAGCACTCCAGGAGACAGGTCTGCGACAGGCATACGCTAACGTCTACAGCAATTTCATCTCACAAGTCTGGGTTGCATTTGTCCGCTGGATCATGTATTTCCTATAAGAATATATTTTCTCTCTGATGCATTCCAGGGACAGCAAAATAAACTGCTTGTGCACTGGGTTGGAGTATTTTAAATGAGTATGCACATAGGAGCAGTTAATTCCACAGCTTATGCAGTGCGATTTTTGTACCCTTGCATCTTCAAAGAAGGTGCTGTTGTGTTTTCAGCTCTGATGCTTTTTCAGTTCTCCAGAGCACCTGTGAGCAGCTAGCTCCTTCAAGTCCTTGGAAAGGTTGTGTCTGCAAAACTGTTCACAGGACCCTGACTCCAACAGCCCCTTCTAGGGGTGGGTAGCTGGGAGAGGAACACAGTTATGTATTGGGGCAGGGAGGGAGGTATTTTGGGGAAGGTTTATAGTCTAGAATATTGGACTGGAAAATAGAAAATCTGTTAACATTCCTGATCATGTATCGGATATAATCCAGCAAATTATAGCTTTAGGTAAATAATTACCAATTCTTGGCCTTCCTTTCCTTATCTGTAAAATGAAGTTTATATGGTATTTTCCTATGGATCGTCACAGGGGATGGAATATAAAAGTGCGGAGTGATGGCTTTCCGCCAGCTCTTCTACAAAGTAGCCTTTTTACTCTCAGTTACAGCTGTAAGGAAAGTACTTACATAGAGGAGAGTATGTACATATTCAATGTAATATTCTTGTATCACCAGAAGGACCAATCTTCCTCTGTTTCCACTTTGTATTCCTTGGCTGGAGTTCTTACTTATTTGACTTGTCAATGTATGACTCTCCCTCTTTGTGTTTGGTTTGTGTCTGGCAGGGTCTTGGTAGTGGGGGAGAGGGCTACTGGTATGGATCCTGTAAGAAGCTTCACAAAGCTCCCCTGGCTCCAAGTTGGACCCGTCTCTGGCCAGGACCAAGACAATCAGTGCCTCTGCGATAAACATATGTAAGAGGGGAAAACCCATTGGGTGAGTTCCTTTGCTTTTGGAGGTCTTTTGTTTTGGAGAAGAGTGGGACCTTAGAGAGACAACCATGACAACCACTTGGACACCCAGGTCAGTGAGTAAGAAAGTGGGGAGGCAAGCCAGAGCAGCCATTCTTCAGTCCATGCTGAGATGGCAAGCTGAGCCCTTGCAGCCCTTACAGATCAACAGTGGAGTGGGATCCCACCTGCAGCCCACAGAGGACCCCACACTGGAGTAGGGGACTGATCCTGAATAAGGCTGTCACTCTGAAGGAAGTCCGCACTGGAGCAGTCCATCACTGAGAGGACCATAGCCCATGGAAGGGACCCACACTGGTAGTAGTAGTTCACGGAGGACTGTCTCCTATGGGAGTGACACCACATTGCAGCAGGCAAGACTGTGAGGAGTTTTTCCCTGAGGAGGAAGGAGTGACAGAAACAAAATGGAACGGTCTGGGACTGACCATAACACCCAGTCTCTGCCCCTTGATGCTGTTGCAGGGCAGGAGGTGGCAGAGCTGGGCCCAAGAAGAAGGGAGGCATAGGGCAAGTTGTATTTAAGATCCAGTTGGATTTATCACTGTCCTACTCCGATACAATTAGTGAATTGGTGACGGTTTTGTTTAAATTAAATCGATTTTGTTTCCCCAAGTCGAGACTGTCTTTTGCCTGTGACCATGATTGGTGAGTGAGCCCTCCCTGTCCTTTATCTCAACCCTCGAGCCTTTTGTTGTAGTTTCTCCTCCCCATCCCACTAGACGGGGTAGGAGTGAATGAGTGGCTGTGTGGTTGCTTTGTTGCTGGCTGGGTGAGCTCAAACCACAACAGACTTTTTTTCCTTACTGTTTATCATATACAGAATATTAAAGCTGCTCTTCCTGTTGATTTCCTGTTTGAAACCCGGCACAGCACAGCTTCCCTGATTCTGGTGTAGAACAAACCAGCAAACACAAAAGAAAAGGTCATTGCTTGGTTGCAAAGTGCACCAAACTTCTTCCACTCTTTTCAACATCTCCTGCTCTGCAACAGCAGAACAAGGTGCAGTTCATGCTTGTTAATGTAACATGGGTGTATGAGATCTGGAGAAACAAGGCCATGAGGTTCAGGAAGTGTTAAGTTCGTATGGCCAAGAGGCTACTTCATTCACTGTTTTGGCTGCCAGATGTATTGCTGTGGAACTGATAGCTGAGATACTGCATTTTTAAAGATCTATCTTCTAGCCTGAGTTAAGGTTTTCCCTGATGAACCATAAACTTGAAGCTACTTGACAAAGGGAAATGGGGGTTTAATCCTTTCAGCTGCTAGCAGACATCCCTCTGGTCTTAGCATCCTCTCCTCAGCAAGACTATCAAGGGAGAGAGGAGGCTGGGAGTAACAACCATTCCCAAACTTCCCCTTTGAGGATGCAAGCAAACTGGAGACATTTGTCTGTAAGTGACATGAAACTGAGTTATGAGCATCAGGAACACACAGGCAGGAAGGATCAGCTGGTTCAGGAATGTGCAGGAAGGGATGGGCTGTTGGTGAGTGCAGGGGTTTTAAAGTTGCTTTAACGAGGCAAGTGAGGATATTTTAGAGTTTTTTTTAAGTTTTGTTATCTCTTTTGGAGATATGTATTTCTGAGTCAAGCAGAAGTCAGAGAAGCAACTAAGAAATGTGTAGTCTGCTCTGAACCACTGCGTGTGTTCTAGCACTGCCCAGAACTGAATGCCTTTTATTCCAGGAATGATGCATTTCATTATCTTAACCTCACCTCGGCAATGCTGCAGGAGCAATTTCTTCCACTTTGGAGGCAAAAGTTACAAATTAACTGACTGATGTGGTGGTTGGCTGAAGAAAATACGGTGAAAAATTTTTTGTTCACATGGATGCACCACACGGCTGTACAGTATAACCATGGTCATCCGTAAAACTATCACAACCTGTTCAACTGACTGATGATAAACAGCTAGTGAAAATAAAGCTGCATTAAGTGATTCAGCTTTTGTAGGAATATAAATGTACGTAAAGAAAATGAAGGATATGCAATGGGATCAAAGCTTTTTAAAGATGTCAAACTGAGGAATAAAAGGACCATGGTGGGTAAAAAACCCCCACTACTATGGTAATAAAAAACAGAAAAACTTTTGAAATTTACGTTCCCAAGTCATCATGGCTTGGCTTCGTGGACGAAGATTTGGGAAGGGCTTTGCCCACGCTTATTGCAAGCGCGTTGATGGCTGAAAAGGCCACTGCGGGATAGGCAAGACCAGTTGCAAAGAGCACACCGGAGGGTCTCCTTGGGTGGTATAGTCGAGGCACGGTTCTTTCTGCGCTGTCTTTTCTCCTCGAGCTTGATTCTATGCGTGCTCTCAAAGGAGACAGCAGCGTTATGTGTGGTGTGTCTCCAAATCTCCCGATTGGAGGCCAGGGTGGACCACTGATGGTGGTCAATATGGCCTAGGCTGAGGTGTTGTTTCAGGGAGTCCTTATATCTCCTCTTTGGAGCTCTTCTCTTGCGGCAGCCGGTGGCAAGTTCACCATAGAACACGATCTTAGGGAGGCGGTGATCCGCCATCCTGGAGACGTGCCCTGCCCAACGCAGCTGCGTTTTCAGCAACAGTTCCCAAGTACCCAGCTTTATACAACACATTCTCCCTATTCTGCTGATCAGATCTTCAGTCTGATACCCACATTAGCCAGCTTATGCTTGGTGGCTGCTCACTGAGACCCTGGTATTAGCTACCTGCTCAGAATCACACAGACAAGGACATGTTTTCTAGGACATGTTTTCTAGCACATCTTTTAAAACAAAACCTAAGGAGAGTTTTCATATGAGCTATCCACTGGGTGGCAGAAGTACATCAGAAAAAACTTATTCAAAGAACAGGAGGGACATATAAATCTAGCCACCATTTAAACTACTTTATAACAGCACTATATGAATCTTCCACCTGAGCTGGATGTATTTGAAAACAATATATTTCAAGGGATAATAGATTGGAAAGACTTTTTTTTACTCCTTTCCCCTTTCTGCATATAAGCAGAACTAGACTTCTGCATACACCGATTCTCATCTCTTCTTTCTTTTCTTCTCACTACCTACTGGAGAGCATTTTCAGAGGAGAGGAGGGCCTGGGCTGCCCTGCCTCCTCATTCTTTTCTTGCCCCTTTTGGTGGAGAATGCTGCTGCTGAAGCTGGAGGCTTTGCTGTTGCCCTGCTCTCTCCTTGAGCAGACCTTGCTGCTTTGGAAAAATAACACGAGGAGGCATCTTAAACCTTCAGCTACTCCAGTGTTGCCATAGCTAAAAGAAATTGTTTGTATTGAGGAGATGAAGATCATTCCCCAAGGTACCTGTTCCCAGGTGATCCAGATCCTGGAGCTGATTGCTCTTACCAGTAGCTCTCCCTTTGTCTTGCCTGGGTTTGTAACTCAAGGCAGATTTGCCAGCTTAAGGGAGGAGTTGGATCCATTGTAAAATAGCGTGTGACTAGTTAAGAGATTTAGAGGGGAACTGATAAATTAAATAGTGATTAACATCCCCCACCCCAGTATGATTAGCAACCCACAAGTTTTAGGTGAGCATGGTGAAAATGGAGGTAAAGGGGGCAGAGGTTATGGACTATGGTTTTGAAGGCAACCAAGAACTAACTGGTAAGTTTTCTCCTTGAAAATTTTCGTGATAAAAATAAAACACAGTCTGTGTTCCCTTTCGTATGTGTAATTCTGTCAGAAGCAGACCAGCCTAAGTTAAGATTGCGATCCCATATGCTTCCCATGTGTGTGTGCATCCTGTTATAATAACTGAGCATCATTCCTCTTCAGAAAATAATTTTGCAAAGTAATCAGTCCATTGTGAAACCCCCAAATCCTAAGGCTGACCCAAGAAATCCTGAGGGTTTATAAGAATGTACTATTTTGGTTCCCCTCCTGTTTTCTGGTTTGCTGTTTTTGTTTTGTTGGGTTTGTGGTTTGTTTTTTTTTTTTTTTTAATGCCTTCTCTACAATATGTGTGAGAAAGAAATCCAACTGCCTAGGATATTTTTTTACAGTGGATTTGGCCTTGTTGCCAAAATTAGTCCTTTACGTCTGCCTCCTTCTCTGCCTTCCAAAGAGCTCTGCTTCAAAACTCCCTCTATTCCCCCTTTTCCACTCTTCCTGGTGCTCCTGGTTTCTTTCACTGCCTGGGCAGGGGAAAGATCCAGTAACAGTACAGTTAGTTCCCATGTATATATTGTCCTATTAAACTCAATGTCCAAGAACATCTTTATTACATGTTTTACTATTCTGAGGCTGTGAGGACTGTGGCTCTTTGAAAGACACACTGCCTAGCAGGTGGGCAGAGCATGTGCTGGAATGGGTTGAGCTCAGCATCTGGAGGATTATGTCTAACTGTGTGTGTGGTGATTGATCTGGAATGCTTTTAATTTACAAGGGTAGGTCCCCATAGCGTATTATTTCTAGCCTTCCTTCTTTAGAGGACAATGAATGCCAAGTCACAATAACTAAAATGAGGTCAGCTATATCAGGCCCAAGCTTTTTGACAGCACCCTTTGAAATCTCTGCAATGAATTGGATGAAAGAAATAACTGTTGAATCTTGTTCTGGCATGACTCTTACTCCCTTTCTTTAACTAATTCTGGCTTTGAACGCCACTGCTAGATGTACACAACACTACGAAAGTTTAAGTATTTTTTCTGACCCACATGGTATAGATTTTTAGACAAACTGCTTATAGCTATATTTTATATAATAGTTGAGTTCAAATCTTTAGATATGAGCCACTGAACATGTATGGCAAAATACACAGAATTCTATATTCTATCCAAATCAGATCCACAACTCGCTTTTATCCATATTTGAAGATCAGTAGAAATTTCTAAATAAAAGCAAGCACTCTGCAAACAGGTGTGATATGTGCAAATAATGTATTTGTCATGTTGAGTTGTTTCACTGAATATTAATATCCTGGTACAAAGAGGCAAGAGCAGTGGGGAAAGGAAGGATGTTTGCCAGTTGTCTGTATGTTTTTATGCCAGATATAAAATAAGAAAGGTAGTCTGCTGGGCACACTCACTGAAGACTTACACATTAGTCAGGTCCAAATTTACTGGTTGGAGTGAATTCTCCCAGCCAGTCTCAGTTCTGGGAGTTGTGGCATGGCGAGACCATATCACTGTTAAAAACAAAAAAGCACTCAAAATATTCATAAATATCTTACTAGATTTATTGAATAGTTTTAGATGTAACTTTAATATTTTATGTCTACACATCAAGGCTAGGTTCGTTTATCGGGTCACCATATTTCTTGGATATCACTTAGAAAATGCCTAGTCTTAAAATCTGAATGAAAATTGGAATATTACTTAAAAACACCCCAGAAAATTAACTCAAGCACATCTTGCAATTGTTTTATTTTGATGCTGAGTAAAATGCCCATCACAAATTTTGGTTGAAGTAAAGGGATCATGTGAATTTAACAGACTTAAAACCAAGGAAAAATTCCTGGAAGACGTTAAGTAAACAAGAAGAGTGCTCTGGCATTGTGGTTTGTTTGGTTTGGGTGTTTTTGTGGTTTTTTTTTTTTTTAAATTCTAAACATATAGCTGGGGATACTCAGAGTGTCTTACTGTATTTAAATATAACCTAGTCAAATATGTTTATTTTTTATGCTTGCTTTCTGTAATAAGGAACATTAGAATTTAAGACACACTACACTTAGTTATTGGGATGGAAATGCTTTTTATTTGTGAAACAACAGAATTGTCTTTATCCTCTGTGCTATTTTTCTTTTTGTTCCCTTCACTATTTAAAGAAACAGAAGAAATTTAAGACAAAGTTTAGCCAAGTTGAGATTTATACAGAAACTGTACAGAATACTCATGGGCTAATGCTATTAGACCAGGAGAAGTTATGGTCTTAATGACATTGTATGAGACTGACATGGGCTTTGGATGTGCAGTGATTTACAAAATGGCTTCTAGTAACTTGAGCATATACTTTTTCTAAGGAAATAGTACAAATTTTCCAAATAAAGAAAGTTGAGTGGAAAGACGTGCTGGAATCAGAGAAAAAAGCTGGAGTGTGGGAAATGTTAACTTACAGAACAACTGAGTAATGCTGGTTGGTCCCTGTCCCGTTCCCCACTGACCTTTCAGTAAATGAGCCCTGGGATGACTCACCCTGCAGTCCCACCTCCGCACCTTGTCAGCCCCTGCTCCCTCTGGGGCTGCTGAGAAGTGCAATGATAGTCACCTTCACTTGGCTCATTCCTAACAGCATTTTGGTGGTGTGGTGGTTTTTGGTTTGGGTTTTTGGTTTTTGGGGTTTTTTCCTCAGCTCCTATGCAAAGCTGTCCCTTCCCTTCCCTTTCCTTGGGTTAAGGTGCAATTCAGTGTATTGCAATGTAATATTACACCCTTTCCAAAAAAAGCTCCTTCTCACTTCTGTTCTTCTCTAAGGTTCATATTGACACATTTTAAAAGAATTTCTTCAACTGAGTTTTGAATTCTCAGCTACCATCCTTTTAATTATTTGATGCCAATTTACAGTGATGCCTGTACTACCAAGGTAAAACAGCTCAGTGTCACACGAAACATAATCTGTCATCTTTTTCTCGTATGACAACGGGCAGTAACCAGTGATGATGACAAGAACATTAATGTCTGCTGATCTTGAAGGAAATTATTATTGTTGCTTCACTTCCTAAGTTTCCAGAAATCAAGTTCTCAAAGACACATATTTATGCTGGAGTCACAATTTTATTGCACCAGTTCATTGCTGAGTCTTGTGTAATACAGGATGGAGTTGATTATATCTCAAGCAGTAGCACTTGAAATTACAGAACTGGAAAGAAAATTCATGCCTGTTCTCTGGACTATCCGGGGTCCAGCAGACTTGAAAAGGAGTCAGAAAATCAGGGAGCCATCAGGGATCCAGGCAAGCCTTGCAGCACTGAGTCAGTGTGACACTTCAGGAATCTGTATTTCCTCAACTGCAATTCAATTAAGTGTTCTCTTCCCTGATTTTTTTCCTACCTTCCCTCCATGCTTTCCATGTTTTCCTGGCTCTATATGCACATTTAACTTTCAAAAGAAAAGGGTAATTATCTACTTAGTTTTGACAAAAATCCTCGTTTTCTAATTTTTGTAATCTAGTTATTCCACTGTTTATTGCACATTGTCAGCCATCTTTATGTTAATTAAATTATTCTATTAATTATATTATATGTAATTATATATGTAATTAAATATAATATATTATATATTTATATATAATATAATATATAATATAATAATATATATTATATATAATTAAATATAATGTTTAAATATAATATAATTAAATAATATGTTATTATATTGTATTAATTATATGTATAATTAAATTTATGTTCATTAAATTACATTAAGTGAATGGTTGACAAATTGTTAGAAGTTGAAGTATGCAATATAAAATTAACTAAGAGTGGCTGTTTCTTGGAGCTGGCAAGGGGAGCCTAATAAAAACTGGGTGCTTAAATATGTAGAATTAGAGTAATGGAATAAGAAGCCCAAGTTTCAGTTATAAAATATTCTACTGGAAAACAATGCAAACCTTAAATAATTCCTGGCACTACTATCTGTTGTACTGTAAACCATGAGTTGTACTTCATTTGATATAAACATGGATATATATGTTTTGGTGGTGAATGGAGTGCAACCCAGTTGGCGACCAGTCACAAGTGGTGTCCCCCAGGGCTCAGTACTGGGGCCAGTTCTCTTTAACATCTTTATCAATGGTCTGGATGAGGAGATTGAGTGCATCCTCAGTAAGTTCGCAGATGACACCAAGCTGGGCAGAAGTGTTGATCTGCTTAAAGGTCGGGAGGCTCTACAGAGGGATCTGGACAGGCTGGATTGATGGGCTGAGGCCAACTGTATGAAGTTCAACAAGGCCAAGTGCCGGGTCCTGCACTTGGGCCACAACAACCCCCTGCAATGCTACAGGCTTGGGGAAGAGTGGCTGGAAAGCTGCCCAGCAGGAAAAAAAGACCTGGAGGTGCTTTTCAACAGCCATCTGAATAGGAGCCAGCAGTGTGCCCGGGTGGCCAAGAAGGCCAACAGCATCCTGGCTTGTATCAGAAATTGTGTGGCCAGCAGGAGTAGGGCAGTGATTTCCCCCACCGGCACTGGTGAGGCTGCACCTTGAATACTGTGTCGAGTTTTGGGCCCCTCACTATGAGAAGGATGTTGAGGTGCTGGAGCGTGTTCAGAGAAGGACAATGAAGCTGGTGATGGGTTTAGAAAACAAGTCCCATGAGGTGTGGCTGAGCAAACTGGAGAAAAGGAGGCTCAGAGAAGACCTGATCACTCACTACAACTGCCTCAAAGGAGGTGGGTGTTGGTCTCTTCTCTCAAGTAACAACTGACAGGACAAGAGGAAATTGCCTCAGGTTGCACCAGGGGAAGATTAGTTTGGATATTAGGAAAATTTTCTTTACAGAAAGAGTTGTGAAGCATTGGAACAGGCTCCCAGGGAGGTGGTGGAGTCCCCATTCCTGGAGATGTTTAAGAGACGTGTAGATGTGGTGCTGAGGGACTCAGTTTAATGGAGATCTGGCAGTGCAGAGTGAACAGTTGGACCTGATGATCTTAAAGGTCTCTTCCAACCAAAATGACTGTGACTCTGTGAATGCATGTTTAGTCAGCTGTGAATTCACAAACATCCTTGTAGTCACTGCAGAGTCTGTGGTCTATGTACCTGTGAGTTCTGTATTTAGTAAGTAAATTAATGACAAAAAATGGAGGATCTTCATAGCAACAAAATAAATGAACTTTTGTGGTTCTCCAATTTTTGGCCTTCAACAATTTTTGTTCTGTGCCTGTTGGACTTGACCTTTTAAATTTTTTTTTTTTTGAAGTACAAATTTAACAGAAAATTTTGACTTATCACAGGTCTGTGGCAAGTGGTTGGGATGATTCAGGCACAGCACAGTTTTGAAGTCCTTCCCTCCTTCAAGATTAATCTTTTGACTATTTTTCAGTCTGGAAGAGCAGCTTGTATTTTCTGCTCTGTAAAAAAAAAAAAAAAAATTTTGTACAAAGCTGCTGTACAAGTCACTGTGCCCTCCTCACATATGTAGGAACTTTCCATTATTTTGCTCTCTGAGTTTTTGGACACAAGGCTCCAGCCCACCATCACTGACTCTTTGACCCAGGAAAATTGTGTGACTCTTTGTAAATGAGCATTATTTCTTACAAATTTAAACCCTGGCTCTTAAACTTTTGGAGTACTTTCCACTTCTACCAGATGTTCCACCCATGTTTTATGGGAACAGATGAAGTCATTTAAGGATGTAAGGATGTTTTTTGATCCTCAGAACTTGGGTTATAGTCTTCAGAAACATCTGAAATGTCCCTAGTGCATTCAAGGGTCTAAAAGGAATTCTGCACCACTGAAGCAATCTATAGGTTATCATAACAGCAGTTTTTATTCCCCCCTCCATCTTTGAATGACAATTCAACTTGAAAGATAACCACGTACTTGATGAATTAAAACTGTAAATATATTCTGCTCCTTACCTTTTTGCCAAAGTGTCTCTTGTACAATAAGGTAGATGATCTTGGCCTTTCTGTGAATGAAGACTTCTGTAAACAGAGATTTTTATGTCCCTTCATGTGTCTATCAGATGTTTGATACAAGCATGAAAGATCATTGTGATTGTTGCTTCAAGCTACCCTCAAGCATGAATTTTTATTTTTTTTTAGCTACTGATATGCTAGGAAATCCAATGTGAGAGAGGCTGCTGCATCCCAGCATTATTCCATGAATTATGCTTCACTGCTTTCCCTCATCATGTGTGCCCAGGTCTTCATTATACTTGGAGAACACAAAGTACAAAATAACTGCCTTCCTTTCATTGTTTTCTATGGACATTTCTGTTGGGTCTGTTCTTAGATTTTTTGATTCTTTTGTTGCACCACTGCTTTTGAGTTCTGTCTTTCTAGGAAGCTCTGAACCACCAGCTCTGTTGTACACTTTCCCCATGACTGGCTTTTTCTTTAGATGCACTTCTTTCAGTCATTCCTTTCCCTTCGAGCTCAATCATTCATCTAGCTTGAATCAAAGAAGTCCTGCAAACAGCTGTCCAGTTTCAAAGAGCAGTTCTTAACCTTACAGATTTACTTGCATGATGATTTATTATCTTACTATCTCTATTATGAGTCCTTGCTCAGAATGAGAGTAATAAGAGTATGTCTAGCTTGTAACCCTGCAGGCAAGGCCATTGCTTCAGGAGGTCACACTTCTTCCTACTGACACTAAGCACCCAAATATTAAACAGAAACCACCTTATTTATTCTAGTAGTGCCCTGGGGATTCCCATGACTTGGATCAAATCCCTTACTAAAACCCCTTGATTAGAAATGTTAACACTGTAACAGCATAAAACAATTTACTGCAAAAGAAAGCACCCAAAGCAAGCTGTCCTTCTCTTCTTGTCTGTAATAGCAGAGGATTAATTTCCTCACCTGAGCACTTCTTTTTTTTTTGTGCAAGTCAGCAACCAGTCCAAAAGCTCTGACACTTCTGAGCCATGGATGTCTGTAGAGAAGTGCTACAGGAAACTCAGAGCTCTGGGATTGCCCAGGCCCTTTCCAAAACTGCTGCCAGACCTCCAGTAACACCAGATTTTATTCTCCTTTAAGATGTCATTCCTCAGCATTGGCTGTCTATCATCTGATAACTCTGAAGTCTATTGCACCTGCAAATACCACGTGGCTTGGGGCCAGCAAGGAAACAAATTTTCTCACTCAACTGGCCAGTGACATTTTTGTGAGATTTCTGCACATTGAGGTCCTTCGGTATTTTCTCATTACGTTAGCAATCACTCATGTTTTGCCTCTGGGGAAAAAAAGCTTCCATGAAGTTTTCGTGACAGTTTCTGCTAATTGCTTGCAAGTCTTGATCATTGCTTTATGCACTGTGTTCTCTTTCTTCACCAGGAGCCATTTACAAAACAACTTTTCACTCAGGCTTCAGAGTCCATCTCTTGAGCAGACTGTTACAAGAATTGCCCTAGCAACCAGCTGCCTTCCTGCCCATCCTGTCTCCTGCTTGCAGGAATGATGGCAAGCCAGGCAATGATTAAAGCTACAGCCTTTCCATACTGAGAATCATCTATAAATTAAGATTAAAAAGGACTAATACTTAAATGTGCTCCTGATATACAGTACTTTCTAAATGCTGCTTATTGTGTCAGTTCTTGAATGTGCTAGATCAGAAGTCCCAGGCTTACCAGATGTACCTCTTTGGGGTTTTTTTTTTTTGTTTGTTTTGTTTTGTTTTTGTTTGGGGTTTTTTTTTTTTGGTGTAGAAATCACCAGCTATAACTGTTGTGAATGGCAGGGCAGCAGTCTGAGGCAAGGCTGAACTTTCTTCTTGCTTCCTTATATTCAAAGCAACAACAGTGAAACCACTGCTAAAATAAATACTTCTCCATGGAGGTGCTTCATAGAATGATTCTTAAATAATTTACAAGGACAAAATCAGATTTTGGGACCTGCATATTATTTAGCTGCTGTAAGTTCATGATCACATCACAGAAAAAAATCTTGGGAGTTAGCCAGTGCAAATACATTGGAAACAATTTTTGTCTACAGCACATCTACATTCAGTTCTGAGCTTCAGCTGATCAATATGGATTATATTAATCCACAAGAGAATAAAACAGCTCATGGTGTGGATTGCAAAATGCTTGAATTACAGGACAGCTGTTGAATCTGGAAGTTCTCCACCCCAGGAGTACTGGAATCTGCTATGTGCAGCCTCCTATCTGTGATAAATCCTTTTATTTTTTTTCTTTATTCTCATGGCAAATCAGAATGATTTTACCTGGGAGAACTTTCTGTATGACCCAACTGTATGAAATCTTTCTATGTGGGACCAGATTCTGTATCCTTAGTCATGCTGAGTGTGGTTCTCTGAAAAGGTCTAAAGGTGTAGGTTAGACTGCTGAATTAATATAACACCATGCAGTGAAATGAGGTGAACATAGCTCTTATTTACTTCTTTTTGTGTGAATAGAAATCTGTAAGATTACTGTAAAACCTGTAAGTCCAAGGAGTTAATTTTTTTCCAAGTTCAAAATTTTATGTGCAGTTTAAATACTCTTGCCATCTGTGATAACAACTACAGTTACTGAATATCAAGCGTACTACTCCATTTTTGAAAGACCTATTCATCCATAAGGGCTATTCACATTATTCAAATTCATTCCAGATTCATATTATTAATGAAAGATAAAGATTTAATCTAAATGTTCTTAGGTGTATCTTGAAGTCTCTCTCCCCTCAGTGTTTATGTAGAGACAGGGCTCCTAAAGTGGACATCCAGCTTAGGTGTTTGTATCTATTGCCCAGAGTGCCTAACAGTATCATCATTAAACTATGATCGCTTTAACCACAGAAATACAACTTTCCAAACATTAAGCTTTTTAAAGCAATGGCTTAAATGACAGGGATTGTGGAAACTTCTGTTTTGCAAATCCTGGCCTCCAACTACTATTTTCCAGTTGTTTATTTCCTATGCATTAGTTCTAGTTTCTCTTTTCCCAGGCCCTGCTCTCATCATGATAATGCAGGAATAATTTCAGAATACTGGCTATGTCAATATGGTAAATGACAGTATATTTATTGGAGAAGTGATGTAAAATACAAAAACGTTGATATGAAATCTTCTGTCCCTTAAAAACCAATCTGATCTTGCAGAGGTGGTTTAAGAATGTGGTGTGGCTGCTGAGAGCAGAATTAAGTAAATGCATTGTTATCAGTACTTACGTAGTATTGCTAAGCACAGAAGGGAGGTTGAAGAATGTGGCATTTTTGGAAGGGAAGGTTTTTATTCTTGTCCTGCAAATTACTGATGGTGTTTCCATTTCCTTGAGGCCTTAATATTCTCACGATTCTGCAAGAAAATAGTAATCTATTTAACAGGGTTAGGATTTAACTTGCAGGACAGGCAGTTCTGCTGATTGTACAGACAATACATTTGGAACGATGGTGGGAGACACTGCTGGAGTGTACCCTCTGGAGCTTCTGAGACTAAGAGCAGCTGTCTTAATCAAGGCTTTCTCAGGCATGCTCAGACAGGCATGCTGGTCTACAAGCTGTTTCTGAGATATCCATACATTCTGAAAAAGGTGGAAGGTGAAGTGAAACTGGATATCTCTTTAGCCTCTTCAGCCTGTTCCTGCTCTGGAAACGTGGTCCTGGAAGTGAAGAGACAATTTTTGTTGTTGCAAATTGTAACTGGGTGACCACCAGGCAAACTATTAAATAAGTCCAATATATAGAAGTCCAATACCCAGAAGGAGGTGTAATTTCATACTGCTGTTACCAAGTCCTGCACTTCTATAACCTTAGCAATTTGGCCCTCTGGGATTTTAGTCTTAGAAATAGTGTTCTGCTCCTTACTAATGTTGATTGGCTCTCACTGTTTTATCTGGGGATCCCAACTCTCCTTTTCAGCTTGTTTTGAACCTCTGGTTCCTGTGAAATGCATGTGGGGACTGGTGCTCTTGGGATTATTGCTCCAGGATCATTTGTTCCTGACATTTGGAATGAAATAGCAAAGCAGCTGATTCAGCTCTTAAAAATAGCATAGAAGTTCACTTTCATAACAGCTATTGCTGATCCAGTAATATCATGGACATATCATTGACTTCCAGAGGAGCAGACCAGAATGCTGCTCCATTAAATTAGGCATAAAAAAATGCAAAGAGAATTTTTTTTCCTTGCCTTTACAGAGCAGCCGGCTGCATCTCTCCTTGTCAGCAAGCTCTGCGTACAAGCTTTACCTGGGCTGGAAGAGTCAGTCCCATGGAAATCTTCAGCCATTCAGCCCCTGGACAGGCTCTGCACAATATTTCTTGTACTTGCCTCTAAATGCATGGGAGAAATATGAACAAATGAGGCAACACGGTAAGGAAAGAAGCTTTCTGGAGCTTTTTCACTGCTCGGTGAGTGTGATCACACACAGGTTTGATGCGTCAGCTTCAGCAGAGAAGTGGGAGACTCTGCTGTTCTCCAGATCTGCTTTCAGGACACGTTCAGAGAAAGCCTCTAGCTGGGTGCTCTGGTGGCTTCAAAGTCAGATTTGCAGCCAGGCAGTTTGCTGAGCTGACCTAGAAGCCCTGTCTCTCAACTGGCAGACAAATTGTAAAGGGGTTTTATCATGCTGTCTTGAGCTCTGAAATGCATACAGCTTAGGGGAGACCAGAGAGGAGCAGAGGGGAGCCTTCAGGTATCAAGGTCTGGATTTTAAAAGGCATTTTGGTACATTTAGATGTCAGCTGGAGGTCTTGTAAGCCTTAGGGCACATTCTTTCCAAGTTTTTCAGGTGGGAGTTTTACATAATTATAGATATCTCTGTCTGACCAAATGCCTGGGCTCCCACCTCAACTACGGCACTAGTGGTGCAGTAACTGCATTTCCATAACATCCAGGACAGGGGATGATCCCCCAATCCTCCTAAGAGCACCCTGGATGATTTCTGATGAGGTCTCATAGAACTGGATGTTTTTAAGACTGGATGTTTTAAACTGGGTGTTTTAAAACTCGATGTTTTAAAGATATGGATGAACTTCAGAGAGAGGGAATTAAAATCAGACTCCCACAGCTCCCTCTGCCATAGATTTCTATATGAAAAATGAGAGTAGTTTTTCACTATTGATAGCCTTTAACATTTTGCTCATGCAAATCACAAATTCTTAAGGATGGGTGTATGTCTTGCTACTTGTCTGTACAATAAGGGCTTAATCACGGGAGCCTGTGAGTTTTTGAGTAACTCAAATAACGTAGCGTACAATTTACTTCTAAGGAAGCAGCTCATCTGATTCTGTTCTAGAATAGCATCATCAGGAGCAGCTGATACAGAACAGACCAGACACATTCAAAAGTCCTAATTCCTACAGATGTAATATCTGCTGTTCCAGGCTGCTCTCTGGGCTCTCCAGGACAGGGATAGGGCAGCTGTGGTTGAAGACTACTCACATGGTATTGCATGTTGAGGCCCAGGAAGGTCCTCTGCTCTGTCTGGTTTGGGATAAGAGCAACAGTGCTTCAGCCCACGAGGAAACAGCTTCCCGGTTAGGAAGTAATGAAGGTATGAATTCTTCCTTATTTGCAGCAGAGAGTTGGACCAGGGCAGACAATTATGGGGGGCAACTTCTCTGCTTGGAGATGCTCCACTTGGAACCAGTGAGATATTTACTTGCTTGGTGATTGATAACTGTACCTTGCCAGTGGCTGAGCACTGGTCACATACAAGCCAGTTCATATCCATCCTCCAAATCTCCTAGGTAGGATTTGTATCTGGATTGCCTGCTTCCTAGGTGAATATCCTGGTTTCAGGACTCTTGCTTTCTGCATGTTCCAGTGTTTGGGGGAAGGGCCCAGATGAAAAATGAAAAATCGGATTTTTTTTTTTCTGAATGAAATTGAGTTCTCATACTTCTGGTCAGTCTTTTATCACAACCCAGTCAAACACTCTTGTAGACATAAAAGATGCAAAAAGTTATAAAATGCTGGGAAAAGATTATTTGAACAAATCCCCTATTCCTTAGCAGTAGCTGCTTAGGTGCTGAAGGGTTTGAGTACCTGTCATGTCCCTGCCCTTTATTTCCGGTCATTGCCTATAAAATAGATGTTTATCCATGTCTTGGAGGTGTTGAAGGGAACCATACGTGAGAGTTTATAGGTTACTATACTCTTGTGTAGGTGACAGTGGAATGGTGAGCACTTAGTCACTTAGCCAAGTACATTTTCACAGACTTTCACAGACTCTTCTGAAGTGTCAGCTGTATTGATGGCTTCATGACTGCAAGAAACTCTTCGTCTCAATTCCAACCATCCACTCAGTTTCTGCTGGGTTTGAGGAGTTTCAGCAGAAATACACTTTTCTGCTATGTGCAGTCTTCCAAAATGGCATAATTATCACAAACCCAGCACATGCTAAAAATCCTGTAGAAAACAGTGTGACAATTCCTGCACTGCTGTTAGGCCTTGGACCAGAACCTCAGTTTAGTGAAAAACTATTGTTTGCAGATCCATGCCTTCTCAAGCATCAGAAGAAAATGGCTTTCTCTAGACCTTTTCTGTGAACCTGTTCTCTGGTCCTGTTCTGTGGAAAACCTTCCACCAACGCCAATAGCACTTTTACCACAGTGGCCTTCAAGAAATAGTCAGCCTCTTCGTTGTTTCTCACTGGGATTCTGTGATAGGACGTGTAGCAATGGTTCAAAGCTGCGCCAGGGGAGGTTTAGACTGGGCAGTAGCAAGCATTTCTTCATGGAGAGGGTGGTCAAACACTGGAGCAATCTTCCTAGAGGTGCCCCAAGCATTTCAAGAGGCATTGTTTCAGAGGCATTGTTTTAACATTCTTTAATTTTTCGTCAGCCCTGGTCAGGCAGTTAGACTAGATGATTATCGCAGGTCCCTTCCAACTGAAAATATTCTAATTCTGTTCTATTCTATTCTAGGTTAGGAGCAAGGTATGCACACCTTTGATCTATCTTGTGATGTAGGCAGGGAGCTTTTGGCTAAGGAGCTATCAGCAAAACAAATAGGATGGTTCCTGCATAGGAAGATAAGGTCCAAATCTTACCTGTGAAAATATCACATAATGCCTCCACTTCTAGTTACTCACAAGTGCATCATAATCTCTGTGCAAATCAAACTCTGTCACACCTATCAAAATTTTTAACCCAAGAGAATTCTGGTTTTGACCAAATCACATCTCTTTAGTCTGTTTCATTACTGTAGACTTTCTCCTACAACCATTATTCTCATGCCTGTCTTTTGAAGGCTGGAGTCTGAGTGTCAGTGTTTCACCATGACAGATATGCTAAATTTTGCATTTCTGAAAATGATTTCACATCCTGCAGTACCCTAGCTAGTCTAATGACACTGCTCTGCCTGAGATGGGACACATCTTCAAGGTTCCTAGTGTCTTGGGTCTGACATGGCCCTGGACAAGTTTTAGGATATTAAGAGCAATTCCCCTTGTTCTAGGTAGATTTACAGATCCTATTACTGTGGATCCTCTTTTACCTCCAGAGTGCTTTTGGAGTCACAATTGCGTTTGATGTTTTCATTTGCAGCTCCTTATCCTTTGGCCCAGTGGCTTATTCTCTGGTGTTCTGGTTATGTTGTTCAAAGAGATTTCTGCTTTCAGACCCCGGCTGCTCATCTCTGCTAGATGTTGCTATGGTCTGAGTGCAGTTGCTTCTACACAGTGTACAGTTGCTTCCTGACCTATCAAAATCCAGGTGGACCAGGTTCACAGAGGTGCCTCTGCTTAAATCATTTACACTGGCTATAACAGATTTGGATGCTTTCACATGGTAAGTTTAGCCTCCACATCACTGGGGACAGTAAACTTCTACTCTGTATGCTGAAAAGAGGCTGAGGTAAGACCATGGGTTGCAGCTTCTTTAGATATAAAACTAGACCTGGAAGCAAGTGTGCACAATGATCTTACTTTTCCACACCCTCAGGTTAGGTTTAGCCTTTGTGAAGGGATGATGTGACCACTCGGTCACAAACCCCTTGTTCAAACCCTTTCTGACCTCATTTGTTCTATGTCTTCCTTTTTCTAACAGAATAAATAGACTCTTCTCCTGCTAATGCAGCATTCAGGATCTCTTTCGGCATTAGCACACATCTAATACGGGGGAAGGAAATTGTTGTTCAGATTGTCAAACCCAGAGGCTGCAAGAGTAAACCAATCTGGCAGGAAGCAGGTGCGTTGTTTGACAAATGCCTTACTGTGGCGTCCACCTCCTCTGTATCTCCTTAGTTTGTAATCTGCAGTAGCAAAAAAAAAAAAAAAAAGGTACCAAACAACATTGCTGGATCAGATGGAGAATTTACCGGGTGCATTTGTAACCACAGAATGTTCCTTGTGTGTAGTTACTTTACCCTTTAATAATTGCATCATGCGTTAACAAAATCTTTGAGCATAGGATCTGTAGAGAAAACATATTGCTGAATGAGAGATGCTCAACACTCTTCTACTCATGACTTTTTTAATTTCCTGGCCAAACATGGTGGAAGGGAAGATAACATGATTGATGAAATTGGTGGGCAAGGAGGAGGAAACAGAGGAGAAAAAACAGTGTTATTTTAAAGCAAAATTGGGAAAAGAGGTGATTGGGGATGGAAATTCTGATCCTTGTTCTTAATCATTTATTTTTAAAATTTATTCACTTGTTTGTCCATAACGTTTCATTTTCCTTGGCTTCTGTTACCCCATTGTCTCCAGCACACCCAATGTTTCTCTCGTGTTTCACACATCTTTTCTCCTCTTGTACGTTTTGTTTCTACCTCATCTTCAGGAGATTAGGGGAACCACATGGCGATCTTCCCACTCAGGTGGAATTCACTGCTTCAGCTGCCTTTTGCTCCATCCCTTGTCCAAATTTTTTTTCTTTGTGTAGTGAATTCTTCACGTTGTGACTCCTATTTCAGATTTTTTGCTTATTCTCTGTGGATACAACTACAGCAGTCAGAAAATGAGGCTAAGGTATGAGCTAGGGCCTTGTACCACTGATTTTTCTCCTGCTACAAAATTGCTAGCATATGACCTGGCACAATTTTATCCCATAATAAGCTACCACTGACCAGACAAAGTCTAGGCAAGGCTGAGGGAACTATAACATCAGGGGGAAAAAAGCCTGATGGGCTCTAAGTTCAGATCAAACTGGGTTTGGTTCCTGCCTTTCCACACCGTCTTCCAAAGCAACCCCAGGATGCTTTGTCTCCTTGACTGTACCCCACGTTTTCAAGCCAATGTCACAACTTGCAACACCTATCCTGACTTTCATGCTACCAAAACGATAATCTCATGGCAGGCAACAGCTCTCACATACTTTGAGCTGGAATATACACAGAAAATAATAACAAATGTATCTTCAGGTCACTTCAGGGGGCACATAGCTATGAAGTTTGCTTGTGGTTGAGGTCAGCTGTTTTGCCTCCTGGTTTATTTAGCAGCGGAAACATAAGCTGTACCTGTAAGGCTTGTTCTGCTTGTGACAAGGACTGTACTGTTGCTGGTTTTGTGACTGTAGTAACTCTACCTCACTCTTTCACGGGCACCCGCTTGCCGTGGGGAAAAAGCTTGAGTGCCCTTGCGAAGTTGAGAGCTATGCTGGTGGTGGCATATGCCTCCGGTAGGGTCTCCCAAGCCAGACAGGTCTCAACTGAAGGGTCAGACAAAGTGTGTCCACGGGCAGGATGGGCTCACTAGCCTTTGGGCAACCATCCTAGGAGAAGGACAACTCTAACTCCAAACCTGGGCAGATGGAGCTCGTTTAGCCTTGTAAGGCCATCCATCTAAGAGAAGGATACTCCAACCAAACCTACGACCTGAGGACTTCGCTGTCACCGTCCAAGCTCGCTAGGCCCTGGCAGATGAACCTCAGGTGTAAAGGGTGGGGCCAGTCTCGCGCACGCTGCGCCTCACCTAAAAAATCCACCGCGCAGGCTTGAGGGGTGTACTCACGTTTAAAGCCCTTCCCAAATCTTCGTCCGTGAAGCCAAGCCATGAACTCTACCTCAGTCGTCTTTTTTCTTCCTCTCACTTGAATGGGAGTAATTAGCCTGGTTTTGTGGTTCCTCAACTCCCACTGCTGTCATTCGGGCCCGAGTGCTTCACTGCCTTAAAGTATTTGTGCTTTAGTGATTTCTGCTCTAAGCAACATTCAGGTGAAAGGAAAGCTTGATGTTTTCACCAGTTGCTTCAAGTCATCAAACAATGCTGTTTTCCTGGTTGCGGGTGTGATTAAGCAATTATTCTCATATTTAGCTGTTTTGCTCAATAAAGAGTTCTTTTTTTGGCAAGGTTTAGGAAATGATGAGAGAAGTAAGCCAATGAAACTCCGTCGTGGTGCCAGACCCACAGCTTGTGTCCATTGGTAACTCAGGGCTGCGTTGTTGTATGGTCCTTGCTAAATGGTGCAAACCAATGTGACCAAGCAATGCTATTCCTTCCCCATTTTGCAGTACCCTCTCCTGTGTCACACCAGTGCCCTTCCTCTGAGGGTCTGCTTCAGCCCCCTGCACTGTGGGTGGGAACGACTTGGAGCCGGGTAGCAACACGACGTGGGGAGCTAAGCTGTCTGCAGTGATCTGAAATGAGTGTTACAGCATGGGCAGGTGCTGGGAAGGGTCTCCTCACAGGGATTCTTCTTTAATCCAGTAAGCTATCCTGTGCTATGATCAAAACCATTTGTGAGGGGATTTCAATTCCACGCCGAATGGGGAGCACGATCTGATAGAGAGCAGGGGTTTTAAAGACAGTTCCTTTGCCTGTTACAAGCTGCCTCTGTGCTGTTTCATTGGCAAAAATACAGAGTTAAAGCAGCTTGAAGGTCTTGTTCCTGGATACAAGAAGAGTTACGGAGCAAGTGAGTGGTACTGGGAAGTGGCAGCTGGCATCTGGTGGACTCCTTGTCCACTGTGAATGTGGAAAGATGAGGAGACATGGCACTGCCTGATATGGGGCGGGGGGGAAGTAGTTCTCAGAAAATGGAACCATGTTTTTCTGCTATTAATAAATGAAGACCCACTCTCTGGCCTGGAGGCCAAGTGGCATAGGGTGGCAATAGACCATATAGCTCCCTGACATCAAGGAAAGCAAATCAAATGTGGAGCTGAACTTATGCTTCTCCTTTGCTGACAAATTCAGTTTGTTTCCTGCTGTTCAGCTGGAACAAATGCTTCCATTTCCCCTGCCCAGATATCAAACACAGGAAATAGCTGAAAGCCTGGAAAGGCTTTTTTTTTTTTTAATGCATAAAGAACTGTGGTTACAGTTAACCTGTTTTAAGACTCTCTGTGTTTTTCTGGGAAACACCTTTTCACCCGTTTAATTTCTCACAGTCATATAAGGTTTTTTTTAAAAATGCAGCTGTATATGATGAGTTGGTTTTACTGACCTCAACAACAGAATTTGAGAAGCAATTATGTTTTTATTATCTGCTGGCACCTGGGTTAATCAATTAACATTTAGAGTGGTCAACTAACTCCCATGGGAGTTGATTGTGCTAGACTTGCAGTTTGAAAACACAGCTGGAATAATTTTATTTTTTTGCCTCCAGCAGCAAAGATTTTTTTTTTCTTGTAGCAAAGAGGAAATAACAAGAAAAGGAGGCTAAAGAGAAAACTAAATACTGTCATATCTATACACTGCAGTGAAAATATAAGGGAATCATCTCCCTGTGGATTTGCTCTGCACTTAAGCCATTAGAATTGTCTCAGATCTCTGCATCTGCTGTACACATTTAATGTGTGGTTCAGATTCAAAACATTGCTCCATTGCTAAACAGACATGAAAAATGATGTTCCACATCCTTATAGCACCCACAGCTCATGTTCCTAACTTAGTGTCATTTTTGTCACAAGGAGAATTAGCAAGAGAACAATGGTAAGACTGAGGAACAGCAGGTAGAAAAAGCTGGAGAATATGTGCACCTCTGTGAATGAGGGTGGGTCAATCAGTTCAGGCAATACAGATGACAGAAGCAGCAACACCAACACTGAACACATGCCAGTCCAGAGAATGTGCAAAAAGAAAGAAAACTGAGCTAGAAACTGGATAGTCCCTTCTTCTCAGACCAAGGGTCTATGAGGCTCTTAAATCAGCAAAACACTTAACCATTTCCATTTAAAGATTCTGGAGAAAGAACAGTTTTTAAAAGGTGCTCTATTCAAAAAGAAAAAAAAAAGTAGTTAAACCTATTAGTTTGGCAGATTTTTCCATTGCAAAAGTAACTGGTATTCAGAACTGTGGAGTTCGTACACTGGAAGTAATTATAATGTCTTGGTCCCAAATATTCTCACACAGAATAAATGCCCATGAGACTGTGAATTTCTTTATAAGGACAAATTGTTCTCAGTAAAATAAACAGTGCATTTTTACAAATGAGTGAAACGTTTTTCTGAACAAGCACCTTGCAATGGAGTCACTGAACACAACAATTTTGGATGTTGCAGAGAAAATCAGGACTATCTCAACAGAGTAATTTTACAAAGAATAATTCTGGACTAAGCTGTCGAGTCCCCTCTGCTGAGGTTTAAAGGGAACTAAGAAACTAAGGTACATTGCTCAATAGATCCTCCAGCAGGCTTCCAAAGATGAGTTGAAAATAGTGAAGCAGAACATCTCCTACCCTGATAAAATGCGTAGATGAGGAATAACCTGCCTTCAGTAAGCCTAAGAATTTCATTCTTAGAGTATTAGATACGCTGGGAAGATCTTTGTTCAAGATACTGTGACACAGTGTGTTGATTATTAGCTCAATTCAGTGACACAATGACTACAGGCCATTTAACACAAATGCATTCCCTGTTGCTATCCATTATACTAGTGGCTTTAATAATGTCAGTGTGTACAGCTGAGATCACTCCACTTCATGAAAGAAATATGATTATTTGTTACTAGCATAGCTCAGCCATACATTTCCAATGTGAAACTCATGGCAACACCTTACCGCTTGAATATTTAGAAAAAGGTTAACTTGCATACCAGTTGCAGACTACTGAAATCAGATATTGGGCCAAAATATGATTTTTTTTCATCATCGTTATCAGCCATTAGTCACATGAACAGTTGTCTTGTCCCCTTAGATCAGGTTCACTGCACCTGTCTTATCTAAAAATTCATTGTCAAAGTCTAAGCTAATCACCTTGGACTCTCTGTAGAGTCAGTACAGAGAAATACATATGTCCAGAGGGTGATTTTTCTCATCCTAAAATAGATGTCTGAGATGGCATAGAAGAACTACACCTTTTCTTACATGTAACTAGGTGAATCTGCTCATCTATCCCTAAATAAAATAAACATTTTATTAGTCTGTACTCTGGTCAAATAAATTCACTCTTTTCTCTTAAAGGCTGGCTCACATCCTGAGTGACCTCAGGGTGGCTGGAAAAACATGGAAATTTAATTTCCACAGGAAGAGCAATCAGAAGTGGAGGCACGGGTCCATGTTGGCATCATGCAGCATCCCTCACTCAAATCTCTGGGACTCATAGGAGTATGTGGGATGTTATTTCACTAAGCTGCACCCCCTCCTTTATTTCACATGACACACAAGCTTGAGACCAAGTGTGGATCTAAGCCAAATCAGAGAACTTCTCAGAGGGTAGGAGCTTGTGCACTTACTGTACATTAAGGAAGGTTGGATGAGCTACATCTTTGGCCACCAGCAGCTATGCTGCTTCTGGCTCTTCCTGGTCACTGTGTGAGCTCTGTGCCCACCTACCACCAGGCTCAGAGCCAAGTGGGCGAACAAAACGTGTGAAAGGTATGGGTACATGCATGTTTCCCAGCTATCTTTTTGCAGAAATACGGACACAGAGGTCTCTGGAGTGTTTTTTGCCTCATATTGCACAGCTAGAGATTGGGATAAAGGAAGACAGCCTGACTCGCGGTGGCCACAAAGATTAGCTTTTTTTTTTTTTTTTTTTTTAACCACTAGCCTTCATTTTAGCACAAGATTTGCTGAAAGGGGTTTTGGAGAACACAGTTTAAGGAACTTTAATCATATTTATGGGGAAATAGTCTATATTGACAGCAGCAGAGAAAAGCATGGGTGAAGTTATATTGCATGGAAGAAAATCACCAGAGAATTTACAGATGCTGAACCTGCCCATGTCCACTGTACTCTGGTCAGAAAAAGATGCCTACTTAAGAGTAAAGGGACTGCAGATGAATTACAAGATGATAGTCTAAAGAGGGGAGTCCCCTTGTAAGAGCAATTCAGCATTAGATTTGGAGATCTGCCCTTATACACTGTATACAGATGTGGCAGCTGAATGCAGGTCAGGTGCAGGTCCCCAAGATGCTGAAGCAGGCTGCCTTGTCCTTGCAGCCTGGGTTTCAGAGGCTAGCATCTCTGGTCACACTCTTCAACCACCCTACTTATAGTCAGGCAGCTTGGATAGTCCTTTCCTTCCACTGGTGCTGGGGTCTCAAGCAAGAAAACTCCCAAATCCTGCTTGTCCCTTGCATTAATACACACTGTACTCCTGTTTGTCCATTCAGAGGGACGAGCATTCTTCAGAGGACCTGGACTATAGCCCAATACGCTGCAGATTTCTCAAGGATGACTGTGCCAGACTCCTATTTTACTAGGGTTTATGAATGCCTGAATGGCAGAAAAAGGATAAATTCAAGAACTGTGGAATTTGAATTTGTGGACATCTATTAGCTGAGTCACCATGACTAATTCTTGTCTTAGGTCACTTTTATAAATGAAGGTTCAGAATATATATGTGCACAGATTTTAAAGATTTTTCTTCTCTCATGTGCCATTTATGCATAGGTTTATCTTCTCCACTGGTCCTGTGGGAGAAGAAAACACGAAGAATAGCTCCATGGCTTGGAGTAAAAGCTTCAGTTAGACAAGCTGGATGGCAAGAGACTGAGTTCTTGAATGTTAGCATGAATTTAATTGCATTAGGTGTGTCAGCAGCTTGCTTAATGATAAGGAAAAGAAAAAGAAAAAAAAGAGGGTGCTGCTCAAGTTACTTTGGTTCAATATGAAAGAAAAATGATACATTGGTGGATTGTTGGGTGTTTTAGTCCATGCAACTGCTAGAATGCAGCCAAGTTCTCTGAGTTTGGTGACTGTGATTATCAGCTAAATAAAAGATTTTTGAGTGACTCTGGAAGCTGAGCAAGAAGTTATAAGCTCAGTTTTTGGAGAATGTGCATTGAAACCTTGTGTCTTGGCCTTCCGCATCGGGTGGATGATCTTTCAGGTTTGGTAAATATAGCCAAAAGGTGTATACGTATCTTGCGGCACCAGTTTCTACCAGCACAAGCATCTGGATTTTGCGATGATAATGAAAAATTCTGACACATTCGCAAACCTATTTCCATTGCATTTGCAACGAAAGTGAAGCAGGGGAAAAAAAAAAAAGGAGACACCTCAAAGGAAAAACAGAAAAATAAAAATACACCCAATCTCTCTGTGGTTTCAAACTAGAGCAGAACATCAGAGATGAAAGGATCTGTTTTTCTTTTAATCTCACAGTGCAGCTGTCTCACCTGTTGTCTGCAATGTGTCAGTGTCACAGTAGCAAGTTTCATCTTTCTCCAAAAGCTACATGCTTTTGACAGCAGTAGGCAGACAGTCGGGCTCACAAGATTTTTGAAAGTACCAACTCCCTGGACCCGACGCTTGTTTCTCCAGGATAGCTGTAAATCATACACCAACTTTCCAGGATCCCAGGGATCTCAGGGGAGCAGAGAACAGCAGTGCAACCTGCCCTTCCCAGTCTTTCCAGCTTGCTCCTGTGTGAACATCCCAGTCCCCAGCAGGGATATTTTTGACTTGCTTCTTATGATATGACAAATACATTAAGTCAATCAGCTTCACCAGGAGGGACGTGGATGTCCCTGTTTTGCTTAGCCCGGACAAGGGAAAGGCAAACCCCTCTGGGATCTGACTAATGGCCATTCCTACCCTGTGCTGTGCCTCCACAGTAGGATAGAAGGAGGGAAAACATACAGTGGGAATTCTTGAGTGTATTTTCTAAATTCTCAGTGCTTTAAGCTCTAGTGCCTCCTATGCCTTTTTTGAGACAAAGAAGACAATTACCTTATCATGTGCCACTCCAAATGTGGTCTGGCACAGCAGTGGATGGGGCATAATGGTAGAAAGTCAGTGAAGAATCACATCCTCATAACCTGGATAAGCTCTACCAAGCCAATATTTAAAGATTATAACAAAACTTTCGTTGTGTCAGAGGAAATATAAAATTTTGCTTTCTTTGAGATTGTGATGCCAAAACCCAATTTGTTGGAACTTTTTTTCTCTTTTAGGGCAAAATTAGTACCTGGAAGATCCATTTGATTTGTCTAGCTCTGAGGTTGACACATTTGATCAAAAATAAATGAATACCACAAATCTTTAGCAATAAAGTGGTTAATAACGTATTGATCTCTGAATGAAGGGATGTGGTAAAAGTACAATGTATCTTTTTGGAGGGCACACCTCCGTTTTCAGGCATTCTGCTTATTTATTCCAGGCATATAAATCTGCATTACTGAGGAGAAAGTTCAGTGCAGAGTAATATTGGCTGCTGATCCAAAATTTAGTAGAGTGACTTAATCATGTAACTGGCATCTGTGCATGCAAGAAAAGAGAAAAGTTGGGCTGGTGTTTTTTAAAGTAAACACAGCAATGTGTTTTTTTACTGACTTGCATGAAGAATAACAACTAGGTACCAATAAGGTGTAGACCAATCTTTACTTTCCTTGTTTATGCAAATATTGATTTCCATATATACATATATGCATAAAACTTAGTTATCATCAGAAAGCTTAATTATTATGAGCAAGAATTAACTTGGACTTTTCAAAGCACTGCCTTAGTGAGGTAACTGGGATGTGAACCTGTTACCACTGAAATCATGGACAAAAAAAAAAAAAAAATCCTGGTTCACCAAGCTTATGCTTGTCTTTCTAGATCAAGTGAAATCTCACTGCAATTTAGTGCCCATTGAAATTGAGATAGCTGTTTGGGCTGCCTTTGTTTCTCTGGTTAACTGTAATATTATGGCACAACAAACAATAGCAGGCACCTTCTAAGTTAATGTCAGCCATAGTCACAGAGAGTCTCACTCCAGAGGCTTACACAGCCTCAGTGACAGCTGCACAGGATGGTTTGCATTGGATCTGTTGAGTCAGTGCTAGACGTCAGATTTTGGACAGGCCACAGAAGACGAAAATATGTAGGGAACTGCCACAGCATTAACTATTGAGGATACCAGAGGAGAGATCTTCTTCATCTTCACTTTGACCTTGAGTTTGCAACAAAACTGTATGAAACTTGTAGAGAGGAGAATGGGCTGCAGAATGAAAAGTTTGAAGATAGCAGGAAGATAGTTCTGTAGAAGGAAGATGTAGTGCTGCCTACTTGTTGCACTTGTAACACTTCCTTTAATAAGACAATGTTTACTTGACAGTTTTAAAATTCTCCCATGTAAACACCTAGCACATGGAGAGGAGACGGAAGAAAATAAAGTGTGTGATTTTCTGCTCCGATGCAGGGAGGTTTATTGAGTTATGTCTACAGTAGTAACTAAAGGGAGACAAATTTTGAGTGCCAGCTCCAGTGTGTGGCTATCTATACTACTTAATTGCTTTAGCACTGTCACAATGTCCAGGCACACTTCGGAAATATCATGGGCCAAGGAATATGCCCTATAGATGATATGGATGAGGCCACCGTGTATCGCAGAGACAGAGAGTCTAGTACTGTGCAGCTGAGCTGTGTTATGTTGCTAGACCTTGGAGGCAGAGGAAGGAATCTGGCAGGGTAACTTAGTGGTACAGATGTGGCATCTGTGTCTGTTTTGGAATTCTGAAGAAGTACTGTAGAAGTACTGCAAGCATAGAAAGTACTAAATAAATGTGTTTCTGTGGTTAGCAACATATTACTTAGAAAAAACTCCCACAAAACAAACACTGACTTTAAGAGTTGCTGGTAAAAAAATGGAAACAATTATTCTCTCTCTGTTTGCAAAGCAGTTGCTGTAAAAGTGAACATTTATATTACCAGAAATGTGCATGGACTCTCTTTTTCCGTGTTTCATGTTATTACCGCAGAGATTTCTGTATTACGAAGGACTTTTCTATATCCCTGCCTATTTGCAAAATGAAATCATAGTCTTGATTTGGACATCACTGCTTATTGCCATAAATGTGACAGGTTGCAACAAACAATATTATCACCTGCATGTGTGATATATCATCTAATATATCGTCTGGTGTGTGTCCCTTAGTACTAGATGTACATTCCTTTTCCCTACCTCTTTCTGTAGTGTCAAATTAATTATAAGCTTTTTACAGAGGAGGCTTTACCTCCACCTGTATTTTTGTGTCACCTTGTAACACTTGGTTTGATTTTTTGCTTCCTGGAAAATTAAAAGAAAGGGGAAATGTATCATTTAATTCATGGGAGAAGAGGTAGTCCTGTTCTAGTAGTCCTGAACCAAAAGGGCAATTCTGAAGTAGACTGGTGGAACTGGCCTTCAAAAGGCCTTTGTGGTGGCAGATAAGCGGACTGTCCCATGGTCCTCACACTCATTTTCTGCCACCAGCAGTATCTCAAAACTGGCTGTAGAAAGCCATGCTCTACTTTGGTGTCGTATATATGTTAAGTAGCATAAAGGGCTTTACTGTGGCCTAGGATCTGATCAGACAACTCTACTGTGAAAGGACAACTTACACTATGACTGATCAGTTGGTTTAGATACAGAGCGCTCTTCTAGGGGGAAAAAAAACCACCTTTAATATCATAGGGAAGCACACTGAGCCTTTGCTCTTACATTTGACAATGAGCCTGCCACTCTTACACTCTTAGTCTGCTAGTCACTTTACTCACTCATCTGACACAAGAACTCTTCCCTAAGTGCTGTCTCCTCTGGCTCTGACACCAGGAGTCCCATACTTCCACCTCTGTCTAACTCAGCACCAAAACTGTTTACACCTGAAGGTCACAATAGCTTTGTCACAGAATCACAGAATACAGAATGGTAGGTGTTGGAAGAGACCTCTGAGGATCATCTAGTCCAAGGTCCCCACCAAAGCAGGGTCACACAGAGCAGGTTGCACAGGATCACATCCAGGCAGGTTTTGAATAGCTCCAGAGAAGGACACTTCAGAACCTCTCTGGGCAGCTTGTTCCAGTGCTCTGTCACCCTAAAAGTAGAGAAGTTTCTCCTTGTGTTTAGATGGAACTTACTGTATTCCAGTTTGTGCCCACTGTCCCTTGTCCTATCAGTGAGCACCACTGAAAAGAGTTTGTCCCCATCCTCTTGACACCCGCCCTTTAGATATTTATAAGCATTGATCTCAGCCTTCTCTTGTCCAGGTCTCTCAGCCTTTCCTCATAAGAGAGAAGTTTCAGTCCCCTCATCATCTTTGTAGCCTTCTGTTGGACTCTCTCCAGTAGTTCCTTGTCTCTCTTGAACTGGGGAGCCCAGAACGGGACAAAGTATTCCAGATGTGGCCTCACTAGGGCAGAGTAGAGAGGGAGGAGAACTGATGCATGGTGTTATTCCTCACCAGGTGCAGGACCCTACACTTGCCTTTGTTGCACTTCATAAGGTTCCCCTCTGCCCAACTCTCCAGCCTGTCCAGGTCTCACTGGATGGTAGCACAGCTTTCTGGTGTGTCAGCCACTCCCCCCAGTTTTGTATCATCAGCAAACTTGCTGAGGGTACACTCTGCCCCTTCTTCAAGGGCATTGATGAACACGTTGAACAGGACTGGACCCAGTACTGACCTCGGGGGAACACTGCTAGTTACAGGGCTACAACTAGACTCTGCACCACTGATGACAACTCTCTGAGCTCTGTCATTCAGCCAGCTCTCAATCGACCTCACTGTTCACTCATCTAACCCACGCTTTCTAAGCTCCTCTATGAGGATGTTATGGGAGACAGTGTCAAAAGCCTTGCTGAAGCCGAGGTAGACAACATCCACTGCTCTTCCCTCAGCTACCCAGCCAGTCACGCCATCATTGTCCTGACTTGTGTTCATAGTTTGAAACATTTCTCCATTTCTCCACATTTTCTTTGTGGACAGCTCATTTTTAAAAATGCTTTTAAGAAGCCAAAAGGCAGAAACTCATGCAGAAAGGCTATCTGTCTTTGGTAGGTTATTCTATTGATTTCAGATTAGCCAATATCATCTTAGAAAGGCTAAAGTTAGCCTGGTCTTAAGAAAACCAAACTGGGTGTGTCAGACGGCCCCTTTAAACAGTTTGGTTCGAGATGGAACACGGAGCTTTGCAAGAAACCACAGGGCAGTGGGAGTTTTGGAAGCTCTGCAAGAAACAATAGATTGCGAGCTTTCTCAGGACAAGTGATAGTGTGGGGATAGTGGACTAATTGCAACAAAGCGGATTCTCCCATGATGAGCTCACAACGATGGCCCTTGTGATCAGATGCCAAAGGATGGGAAAAGGAGGGGAGTTGCCACAATAGTGAGTTTTCCCACGTTCACAAAACTCTTATCGAGGAAGAAGAGTAAAGATGAAGTCAAACGACCACTAAACAGCAACCCCAGTAGTGAAATTGGGCATGCATGAAGTTACAGATTATGTAATTGACAGGTGGAGTTTGGGGCAGTCCACACATACGTACTGGCCACACGTTGTGTGAGGGGCGGCTTTAACCTCTGCTATAAAGGTAGTGCTGTTTGGGCACAGGGGCGAGGTAGCTATACGGAAAAAAGGAGACCACGCTGTCCTCCACGGGGATGCCCGCAAAGGGTCCGGTACCTACTGACGCCTCATCCCAAAAACAATCTATGCTGGGGACGCTGTGGATTTGGACATCACTTGCTGTCCTAGGGTCGGTATGTATATGAACTGAGGTAACTTTCTTCCTTCCTCCCCAATTCATCGTGATGAATTGCACTTGGACAGACGGGACTGCTTATACTGCCCTCGAATGTCCATAAAGTGCATTGTTAGTTGTCTTGATTATATTAGCAGTAACTTTAATTGTAATAGTTTGAAAGCCTAAATTCTAACAGGGTATATTGTTATTTACCTTAATTGTATTAACAGTAATTTTAGTCATAATATTTTAGAAGCCTAAACTCTAATAGTCTGTAGATATATATATATAAGTCTATAGTTAGTCTGTTTGTAAATAAAGTAAACCTAGTTATCTTTGTGTGCATGCTTGCGATTATCCTTGTGTGCGTGCCTGTGGTTTTAATCACCCCGGGATCCTACGAATCCTTACTGGAACACTGGGGAAAACGGTAGCAAGGGTCTTGCAGAACAGTTTTGCTCAGGCTGGGGAAACGGAATAGCTAATTGAATACTGCAGATCCCTCATTACTGAATGTGGCAGCAGGATTCATCTGTTTATATTTTTATCATTTGTCGGCTTGATGAATGTGCCACATATGAGGAAGGCACATTATTAGATTTAGACATTCATTTTAATGGGAAGAGAATAGAGATTTCTCTCTTAGAGTGGGGTTGTACTGAACAGTTCTCATTGCCCTCCAGACAAACCAACCTTCTCTAGGGTGCTGTCTGACAAAATATTTAGGTATGAACTATTCAGTAGGTCTTAAACATGTGGGTAAAGTTAATTACCAAGCTGATTTGCTGAAAAGATGGGAATTGCAGATGCAGACTCTTAACTGTGAGAAATTACATTATACTGTAAAGACAGCTTTTTTTTATCTTTATATTCTGTGCACATTTGGAATTACATTTTAATTCGGCATTCTCATGACATTTGAAATAGCACAGGGTGAGGCTAGACAAAAGGGTGCATTTGAACCTGAGCACCTGAGCACTATGATGCCTTTATGAGAAATCTTGGGTTGTCATGTAAAGAGAGGAGATCAACATCAAAAAGTGCAATACAGAGATCAACCTTGAGTCGTCCCCTTAAACAACAGAGAAAACTGAGACACAGAGCAATGAGGTGACTTTAATGAAGTCACCCAAGGGCAGAGGCTAGTCCTTGCAAATGTAATGACTCACCTCACCTGTCTCCTCTTAATGATGCATGTGAATTTTGAATATAATCAGCCACTCTGTAGAAAACAAACATTTAAGGACAAAGACAAATAACAAATGTGTCTAGGGGATTTCTTTTATTTATCCCCCCCCCCCAATATTTTCTGAGCAGAAAAAAGAAAATGAATAGAGCAACTCTGTTAGTTGTCATGAAATGTGTGCCCAGTCCAGGCTACAGGTGCTGTCCCTTCTCCCGGTAGACAAGTACATATTGAGAAGTCTGCATCACATCTTACACTACCTAGGAGCTTTTTCTGTACTTCTTATTCTCAGTAAAAATGGGTAAACACCAGGTGAGCCTGAAAACTGAACTGCCCTTTCTTTCACTTGATAGCAAGAAGCCAGCTGTTAGGGTTTTATACAAAATGCAGAGTTCTTCTGCCCAGGTAGCCCCGAAGCCAGAACAGGTGACTTCTGTTATTCCTGAGGCAGGGGAGGGGGAAAGAAAAGACTAAAGACTATACAGGCAAACAGGCAAAACCTGTAAATCATCTTGCTCAAGGGAAAGTTCAGGCTGGTGTTCTTTACCCCAGAAATGGAATTGTAGATAGAGCAGTAAACAGAGGCTCCACAGACTAAATACTATTCCAGGTAAAGTACTCAAACCCCTGACTGAAAAACCCCACAAAAGACAGGGTAGTGCAAAGACACCTGAGAAACTCTTCAAAGAAAGTTTGAACTTGTCCTGGTAAGGAGAGGCAGCAGTGTCCCTTCCCTGCTATCTAAAACATGTCTGTGGTCTGTTCACCTGCCTGCCATTCTGCCGTGCAGCAGGTGTGATGCTTTACAAGCACACTACATGACTCGTGGGGAGGATCCAGGGGTTTCCAGCTCTGCCCGCTGAGATGAAACTGTCTGGTCATACAACTACTCCTACTGCTTAGCCTCTGTCAATATGGAAATGTTAAACCACTGGATGTGCCAATGCAATTTATGCTTTCCTGCAAACTGGACATAATTTGAAATCCTGCCTGATCTCTAAGATGTGTTCTGATGTTTCCATTCAACAGCACAAGGAAAAAAAAACCAAAAAAACCCCTCACGGTACACTTCTGCAGCTAACGTAACCAGTAAATCATACCTAATGTTCACACCAAATATTGTGTCTAAGAATTTGCTTGTCTAACAGTGGCTTTCCCAGACACGCTTGAATTAAGCCTTCCCAGCAATCACGCTGTGTTCCAGTGACTATAGCTTCACTTTTATTCCAAGGGGTGATCGATGATACCGCTCCATTTGGTACAGCACAGAATCAATGGAGCATCTGGAAAATGAAAACAACTAAGAAAATGAGCTAATGATAACAGTTTCCAAACGTTGCACATGCACCCTGCAATCTTAAGTACTCAGGCCTGGCAATAAAATGTGAGCAACTTCATGCACATGCAACTGTGTTCAAGGTACTCTCAGTATGTGATCAAGACTTCAAAAATGTCAAAATTAAGACTGTATGTGGAATTTTAATTTGCTTCTCTTGTGTGACCATGTGTGGAAATGGTCTAGATTCCATGGGCACATTTAGTTTGGTTACATGGGGGCAGGACTTGCTTGGTTTACAGCCTAAGCATTACTTTCAAGGGATTTGGATTGTGAGGGTAGGTTGGTGTGATCCTTTCCTTATTTATTGCAGAAGTCAAAAAATACGTAGTGAATGAAGGCAGATCAATATTCTGCTTCATTGTTAGTTTAAATGCAAATCAGCATAATTCTTTTAAGGTCAAAGTAGCTGAATGTGTTTTTACCTTATGTCCCCAGGATATGGCCCACAGGAAATACATACTTCCTAAATAATCTCAAAAGGAGTTCTCAAAGCTCTAAGAATTCACTTGCTGATTATAGGTCCACTTGGGATGTTGCAGTTCTGCTTGGCTTTCTCCAATAGCCTCAAAACCTTATTGTCCATCTCGTGTATCTCTGTGACACTTCCTCCTCCTCCTTCATTTCCCCATGTCAGCAGAGGATCAGGTAGCACCCAAAAGACGCAGCTTGGTGCAAATCAATGAGTGTCTGCTAACTAGTGGATAGAGGTCCCTCTTATGTTGAACGTGCTGGGCCCAGATCCCAAGCTGTGTTCCATCTGCTGTCTTGCCCTCCACACGGGCATAAGGTGTGCATACTGCAGTGTGAGGGTGGAAGAGGTGAAGACAACCTGTGGACACTCCCTGTGATGACTGCAATCCAGCTCACTTCTCCCTCCTTTCAATGCATCCTAAGGAGGAAAAATTCTTTTTTCTTCACCCTAAAAAACTACTTATAGATCCAGCTCCTTTTTTCCTTTACAAAATTACTTCTTTCAGCATGGTCACAAGTGACATCCTGGTCCCTCCCAAAGGAAGCTAATGGCCAAAAGGAGCTGAGGAGCTCAAAGCAAGACAACCTGGCAGGATGCCTCAGGAGACAGAATGGTGTCTAGAGCAATGCGTCTCTTGGGTGTCCCACTTGGGAGCAGGTGGAAACAGGACGTATTGGGAGGTGGGTGGGATGGAGGGTGATGAGGGAGGCTCTGCTGCAGTACTTTTGACACTCCTTTTGTTGTCATTTCACTTCTCTGTCTCCACCAGCACTGAACCTCTTGGACACACAGATAGGAATTCCTATTTGGTCTTAAATGGCAATCACCATGAGTGATTGCAAGGCCTTTCTGCCAGCCCCAGTAGAGTCCCCTTCATTTATCAGTCCCTGGAGGCACTGCTAGGGCACGTATGGGCCCTGGCAGGTTCCATGTATGCCAGCACACCCAGCCCTGAGATTGCTTCTGAGAGGCTGTATCCTGGCTCTGTCAGGATGTAACTGAAGTTCAACCTCTCTCTCCTTCCCTGGTTTCCACGGACAGCATCACGTACACTACGGATTAGAAGGGAGCCAAGGCACAATATTTTTAAGGTAACTCTCTGGAGAACTCAGGGACTGTTACTGAACCATTGAAAATGTCTTCTCCACACTATAGGCATTGCTCCTGTCAGAACCTTCAGGCTCTTAAACGTCATTGCCCCTTTGGCAGTAAGAACCTCACAAAACGAGGTTGCATTTCTCCATGATTCTCAGGCTGGCCATGCTCAGTGAAGGTGGACTGGACACATAAGTTATGTGCTGGACTCTTACGAATCATTGTAAATCACACGTAACATAAAGGTTTTGTGGTTTTCAAGATTTAGTAAAAAGCTGGATGCTTTTCAAAGAAATGGTAAATATTGCATACTTGATACTAAATTGATTTTCCTGTCAAAGCTGAAAGATGAATGATCTTTCTCAACAAAAAGTTGTAAGACATAGAAAATGTGTATACACACATTTATTTATATATGTGTATACACAAATGGGATGGCAAATTGATGTGCCCTATCCCTCTGATCTCTCTTTTTACTCAGGGAGGGGGGGAGGCCCAAACTTTTTTTTTTTCCATGAAACTTTCCATTAAAATTATTTTACAAATTATAAAAAAAATATTCTTCCTTTCTGGACATTGATTCCTTCCTCTTCTCCATGCAGGTTGAAAAAGATGCTGAAAATTGTTAAGATTTCAGTACAGGATTCTTCAGAAGCCTGATTTTTATTTGAAGCAGGAGTGTCTAAGGGCTGAATGACGAGGGATCACTGTTTAATTTTACACTTTAGGTTGGTATTACTATATACCATATCAAATACAGGTGGCAATGAATTAAAAATAGTTTCTATTCTCTCTCCAAACCCACAAATTCCCCCCAAAAAGGGTATTTATTTTTTAAGTTTTGAGCACAATTAGAAATAGACACTGTGAATGTGTAAATGTAATATCTTTCCACTGAATTCCATTCAAAATTTTATATTTGTCCAGGGTATTAAATTATGAATTGATCTGATGTTCATAGAAATTATTTCTTTATGAAAAAGCAAAGCATAAATCAGAAGAAATGGCAGGGAGATGCATTATATACTAGAAAATTAAAAGCATCTCAAAACCTTTCCTTATGAAAAAATGAATTATGCAAGAGTGATTTTCTTAGGTTCAGGCTGTATTAGGCTGGGCTTTCTCAGCTCAGATTAGGAATTGAGTAGCAATGCAGTCGTGTGAGTCAGGACCTCATTGCCTGTACATCACTTGCATTCGCCATGATGATATGACTGTCTAACAGCTTTTGGTGAGCTGTTAATGACATTTCAGAGAGGAGCATGGGAGTATGGAACAGGAAAGACTAAGGAACAGTTATTTTACTAAGTACTGAAAAAGAAATGCACAAGTAAAGGGTGTTTCTGAGGGGCATGATGATGTTAGTCATCAAAGACTTCCTCTATGTCAGATGATGGACCTTCTAAGTGACAATCGGTGTGTCTCTCTCTATGGGTGAAAGAGGGATCTCAAAGTGGTGAGGAAACTGTGTTGTGAACTCAGTGAACTAAAGTTATGTGGGATGAATCTAGGTCTTACTGACCTTCCAAAAGTCATACAGGCTACATCTGTGGTAGTAAATGAAATCAGACCAGGTCTTGGACCATTATAATTACTACTGTAATGTATTATATTATATCTTTACTACTTCCTGTAAGAAGAGGAAGGATGGACCTCATCTAGGGTCTGTTTGGATTGCACAGAGTCAGCATAGCAGTAATGCACCATGCTTTGATGAGATTTTTAACTCTAATTCATCAATTTCTTGCCTTACAGAGTAATTGTTTTTGGGGCTGTGAGTGCACTGTGCTGGCTCAAGTCCAGCTTTTCATCCACTAGTACCAGATCTCTGCGGGGCTGCTCTCAACTCCATCACCCTCCAGCCTGTATTGATACTGGGGGTTGCCTCAACCCAAGTGCAGCACCTCGCACTTGCCCTTGTTGAACTTCGCATGGGCCAACCTCTCAAGCTTGTCAAGGTCCCTCTGGATGGCATCCCTTCTCTCCAGTGTGTCATCCATACCACACAGCTTGGTGTTGGCAAACTTGCTGAGGGTGCACTCAATCACACCATCCAAGTTGCCAACAAGGACGTTAGACAGCACCAGTCCCAATGCCGACACCTGAGGAACACCATTTGTCACCGGTCTTTACTTGGACATCGAGCTGTTGACTGCAAATCTTTGAATGCAACCATCCAGCCAATTCCTTATCTTCAGAGTGGTCCATGTGTCAAATTCGATCCCCTCCAATTTAAAGACAAGAATGTCATGTGGGACAGAGTTGAATGCTTAATAATATCAAGTATAACATCTTGTTTAAGCATCCAGTCTTCTGACTTCTCACCTCAGCGACATGTTTGAGAACAAGGGTGGTGTAGGGAGCTTTAAAATCACCTCTCTGACTTGAAGGAAATTCCTTTCATGGACAGAAACCCTTTCTCCTATCTATATTTAGGTCAGCCAGAGTAAAGAGGCTTTGCTGACCCTGAACAAAGCCAAAGTGGGTGTCAAGTACTACAATTTCAATTAGGAAGTAATTTTAAATGGAATTTTTCTAGCACACTTTCTTGTATTTTAACTCTTAGATCTGTTTTATAGCAAAGGTAAGGATTACAGACAATATTTAAAAGAAATGTGTATTTTTACAATTTTGTATAAGAAGTAAATACTCTTATTTTCCTCAAGAAAAAATCAAATACATTATTTCCTGGGGCTTTAATGTATTTAATGTGCTATAAATTCAAAGAATGCATTCTCTTATCACTTGTAGTGCTGCTGTTTGCATATTTTGGCAATACAGTGCTGATTGAGATGATTTAAAATGCTTCCTGCTAATTTACAACGGGAGAAATTATTTCAAAATAACATCTAGCTTCTTGCCTCACATTCTGACTGGTATCTCCCACTGTGTTACCTGTGTCTGAGATTTGTGTTGAAATACCCTCTGTTGAGATATGATTTCCACTGCCTGCAGATTGAAGTGGAGTTGATTTTTTATATCACAGTTAGGCAAACAAGTCAGAATTTAAACACTGAAATAGGTGGTCCAAAATTGTTTTTTCACGCCTGGGCTGGTATAACAACAGACTTTCCTAAACATATTACTCCATTTTTTAATGAAAGGTGTGTTGTAGTCATAAATTTAAGTTTATTATGGTCAAGAAATAATTAAGATTATTTCACCATGTACAGAATTAGGATTTCAGCTTCCCAAGTGTGTCTTGTCTGTGAAGATGAAAGAATGCAGTCATGAGCTAAGTAGCATCTTTTGGTTGGTGTGAATAGTTGTGTCACAACCAAGGAAGGTTTGAGGAAGCTTTGACCCACCTGGAGTGATACTTCTTCCCTAATATGAGAAAATGCAACTCATGTTTGGGTATATCAAATATCCTATGCATGCACCTTTGGTACCACCAACTGTGGTGGCACCTTTGGTAGCCACCAACGTTAACAGAGGTAGAACTGTGCAAATGTGTCTCTTCCTGGCCATTTATCACATGGGTGTTTAGGGGGCAGTGTGGTTATGCACCCATTGCTCTCTTTTCCCCACATCATCCATGGCTACAGTTGTATAAGCCTACACTGAGGTGTTTAATGCTTTTGAATCTCTGTGTATGAAGAAATCATAGTCTTATACCCCCTTAATCAAGAATTATATTCAAGTATCATAATCAATTCTGTCCTTAAGAATACCATACAATGAAAACTCTTGCTACTAACTCTTCAATTCTCTTAACAGTAATGGTCATAACGGCTCAGGTATTTTCCTGGGAGAATACACCTGTGGAAGCATCTTTTCTGTACAGCTCTGGTTACCTTAACTCTACGCAAAGCACATGATTTAGGTGAATGGTGAGTCTGGATTTTCAGAAGAGCTAATGAGTTCTGCCACATAAGTACAGCTTGTGTTGCACAGTTATTCTTTACAGTCAGTAGCAATGACACTCAGACAGTAGAACCTTGCTGGTTTTGGTGCTTAATAAATGCAAAGGGAAAGCCAAAGAGAAATACTGAGTACTGAGCACACTTCTTCCCTAAGAAAGTTGGGAACAACAGAAAGGTTGTTCTTAACACATTCATCTGTGGCCGTTAGACTCTAAAGCTCCCCTGGCTTTGTTCATAAATCAAGGTTTTATATGTGTTCATGAACAGAATAAGCAGTCCAGGGCAGGTATTATTTTTCCAGGGAGAAAACTGAGAAAAATAGAGTGATCAGCGGATGCCTCAGTGGCAGAGGGAGACCTGCACGGCTGGGCAAGAGCAAACAGGTGACTGTTATCACATCTATTTGAAATAAAATGATTTGAGAAAAAAAGCAGTCATGGAGGTGAGATGTACCTGCACTGAAGACAGCCTTGCAAGGGAGTAGCAGTCCCTGCAGCTTTCAGTGAACCATTTATCCTGAGAGGCAGTTGAGCCTGTTCACAGATACCCAAGGTCAACCACTGCAAACTGAGAGCTGCCATCATAGTTTTTGCCTCCCACTCGAAGTGCTCATAGACCACTCTTTTTCCCAGAAGCCTAAGCAAGTATAAAAAAGTCTCTTTTTGAAAACCCTGCATGCATCGCACCCTCCAGGGAAACATGTAGGACTTGATCCTGCAAGGAGCTAGGAAACTCCGCAGTCCTTTAAGTTGGAGCTTTAAGGGTCAAGTGCACAAAGCTTCCAGCTTCAGCTCTTTCACAATATTTTTGCCTTTACTGATTCCTGCCTCTAGGAGGAAATCCTTCATTTAATGTAGAGGCATGCCTCTGGCTTTGCCCTGCTGCTAGTGTCTTCAAAAGTATCAGCATTTAAAAATTTCTAATTAAAATTTAATATTTATCAGTTATTGGTCATTCTAGTGCATAGATATGTACTGTGCTTGAAATACTCTATCTTCTGTGTGCATATTTGCCTCAGTATAGTCATCCTACCTGTTCACTTACAGTTAAAACCCAGGGTGATTTTAGCAAAATGAAAAGCACCATTCACACTTATTCAATCCAGGCTCATTCATGCTGCTTAACTTCCAATTGCAGGAGATAATTCCTCCTCATTATCATCTTACTCACCTCTCGTGCAACTCAAATTTAATCTCAGGTTCCCAGGTTCCCTGAAGGACACTGTTCTGCCGCTTCACTGTGTCCTGCCCATGCTGCCTCCAGCCACGCTGATTTCCACATGTAACAGGTCACACTCGGAGCATAACGGTTCCTCTGTCAGTGGCTCAGTGATAGGGTATCTGTGCTCTGACAGATCCGGTCTCTCTCTGCAGACCTTGAGGACATTAATTAACGGACAAAATCCATAATTTCAGGGTGCCTTTTACTTACACAGGAAAAGCCTAAGCTGTGGCAGCAGTACTTGTATCCTCTCCTGACAGTGCAATTTGGGTACAACACAGTTGGCCTTTTTCCTTGTGCTCGGCTGATGGATGCAAGATATTTTTTAGGCTTTTATAAAATTTTTGGCTAACCTAGGTGAAAGACTCTAGTAACAATTACAGCTGTGAAGCTGTGATAGTCTTGCTATGTTAGTGAGGGGTGAGATTTTTACCAACCTGGTAATAACAGTGCAGGATGGACTAAATGGCTCATATACAAAAACACAACCACATGCTCAGCTCTGGAGTGACATTTTTCATCTATCTGTTTTGTTTTTTTGAAAAGGCCAACCAAATTTAAATAACAATTTCATCATTCTGAAGGGTTTTTTTGCTTCACAATCCTTGCTTTATTTGCAGCCAAAAGTGTTCTGCTGAGTTCAGTGGGATTAATTATGTTAATGCTTGGCAAAAATCTGTTTAGCAAAAAGCCTCTGAAAAATCTTAGGTGGTGTAAGTAAAAGCAATATACTGCCCATTATGTCTCACTGCTCCTACCACTTCAGCAGCTCACTGCTGCAATAGTAGATTTATCAAATTGCACCAGAGCATATATGAAATCCATTTCTAACACAACTGTGAAAGAAAAAAATGCATCTTATTTGTGGGGAAGTGCCTGTCTGCTGTTTCACACTGTGAAAATGACTGGCAGTATCCAAAGAAAACCTGCAGCTTTGTAATTAATTTGAAATTGGTAGAAACATATTTTAGTTGACAGTTTTGTCGCACTCAATTTTTTACCAATCCAGTCTTTCCTGGTTTTGAATATTTCCAATCAATATTATCTCACTATTATGTTTTAAAGAGTCCTCAGTTTTGATGGTTTTCAATGTCTGACTCGGCTTATCAAATCAGAACTACACACTGACAAGAAAGAAAATCCATCAGAAATAAGATAAAATCCTCAAAAAAAAAAAAACAAAACCCAAAAAACCCCCACCCAAAAAAACCCCCCAAAACAAAAAAAACCCAAAAAAACCAAAACCCCAAACAGAATATAGAAAACTTGGAAAGGAAACAAACTTTCAAAAGATACTATAAAAGCAGCTGAGTTCTAATAAGAAGCAGTCCCTACAAATATTTCAAAATATTCAGAATTGAATCTGAGCCAAAATCCGGAATGTCTATTGCTGAAGTGCAAGAAGAGATGTGCTGGACCAAAGGCAACAGCTGACTCATGAATTTTTATGCCTTGTTTAACCCATAGAAGATCCTGGCCAGTGTGGTACCCAAAATTGCTTGCCTGTATTAGCAGTAATATGTGTATCAAGGTGATGGGGGATTTGACAATCATCAAAGACTACCTTACAACCATATCTGCAAGTCAGCAAAGTCAATCAACTTCTTTCTTTCACTTGGTGCTATTCCCGACTCTTGATAAAGTGCTCTTGTGGTGGTGCATGTTACTATCTTTCATAAGCAACAACTGGAGGAGCATTAAGTACATAACAGAAAAGGCCGGATCTTGTTCCCAGAATGGTGTGGGTAAACTTCACGGTTGACTGTATGTGTGAACAGAATTTATTCCAGGGACAAGCTGCCTCCAAGCAGAGACCAGCAAACTCTTGTTTCATTGCCCAGACTTACACCGCAGAGATTTATTCAGCTGCACACAAGGCAGAGTGTGCATGCTGATCCCACCTGTGGGGCGGTAGCCACCCATGCTGCAGAGCCTTGAGCAGAGGAATCACCAGTGTCGATGATATTGAAATGATATTTTCTTGTTATGGACCTTTCTTCCTTTCTTCCTCAGACAGCTCACCAGTTACATGCAGTTCTGTAATGCGCAGCCCCTCACTGTGGAATCAGGGCTCCAGCCCCTGCTGCTAACTAACTGGCAGAAAGTGCCAAGTTGGTTCCTTTAATTTATCAGCCCCATATCTGCCCTGATCAGGCTTAGGTTTTCTGTGTTTCCACTTGAGCTCTGGGGTGTTGACAGAAACATTCTTGACATATTTCCTGTGAACCCGGATGTGCCCCTACCCCAGAGTAAAGACCTGTGAGCTGCTGTCCATTATTAACTTGTGTATGAGTTTCCAAAGAACAATTTCATTTCAGAACAACTTTGCCAGAGAGAATTTGGAGATGTTTTGACCTACTTGGCAGTCCTTCCTGTGTGTTGCCATGAGAGTCCTCCCCTTCCACCTACAAAGCAATCGTAGGTGTTGTTAATTATTTTATGTTGGGTTCCTCACTTGATTCCTGAAGAGCAGGACTGAAAACTGGTGAAAAATTCTCCAGGGAACTGAGTCTGAACCTAAATTTTAGACTAATGGTGAAACAGATCTGCTGAAAGTAAGTATCTCAATTTCTTGAGTAGCCAGTGTCTTGCAGGAGCTGCCTTTCAGAGTTTCTAGAGGGAAATACTGTCTGACATCCTTCGGCACTGGCTGCTTAGGCAGGTGCAGTATCTGCCAGAGATCCTTCAGAAAGATTGGCTTGCTGGGTACCAGAAAGCAATTAATCTTGTGTGCATGTATTTCACATTAGGACAAATTACCCTCTACTTCTTTATGTTCATTCAGAGCATCAGGATCTATATCCTCAATCTAGAGAGCTACCCTTTAAATACCCAAATGAGATCAGAGGAATCCATGTGTCCTGAACCCCAGGCTCATTTACTGAGGGAAACTTGAGGCAAACTTCTACTGACAAGCAAGTTCATAAGCATCCAGTAGTAAAGACGCAGGTTTATTACCTGTCTTCCTTTTCTATCCAATCTTCATAAGGCTTATTCAAGACGATGTCTGTTCCTTCCAAACAACTCTGCAGCCATCCCACCTGCTTCTGTGCAAGAGGGAACTACTTCAGTTACTTGATGTTGTTTCTTCCTAGTCTGAGTGTCTCTATCAGACACTTGATTCAGTGCAAGTAAGTTGGTCAATCATTGACCGGTTTACAGAACTCAGCTAGAATTGCAGAAGTCTCCTGCAGGCATTTATTTCTGAACTTTCCCAGCTCATATGAAAAATAATTGTAATTAAATAAAAAGCCGAATAAGAAGGGTGTGGCCATGTCACAGAACCTTTCGTGTGTAAGGCACCAGTAATGGTTTCTTTGGGCATGTTGATGTTTTCACTAACCTTCAGGGGTGCTCGGGCGAAGTACTGACACCTGAAGGAGCACATCTGTCATCTCCACTTAGTAAAGTTTGGGAAAGTAAAGGCCCATGGAACATGAGGCCATGGACCAATAAAATAATCTACTATGAAATGCTACAACGGAAAACCACAAATTAAATAACTTTTGCTCTCCCTGTTCTCTCCCTCTCAGACACACACAAACTCATTTGTGTATTGTATAGAAGTTGTATATATATTGTGAAGCTTCGTGCAGAGAAGCTTGGAAGCTATGCCTTTCTTTTTTATGTTAAACGATGAAACTAACAACATATAGCATAAATTTGTCACATCTTTGTCTTCTTTTCCAGTCAAAACTAATGCTTATTTTATGCGGAAAAAATCTTGGCCCTCCTTAACAATCAGCAAAATTTGTTCCATATAAATACGTTTTGGAACAGGCTCTAATATATTGGGAATTGTGATCTAAAAATGAAAGAACTGATTCAATTCTTTTGCAGATGATATGTGGGTGTGATGCTTCAGGCTGCTTGAACAATAGACTTGCTTCCCTATATCTTCCTTTTGACTTTAACTGCTTGCAAATCATCAGGGGACCATTACTGCCAAAATAAAAAGAGAGTTGGAACTTCATTGACATTTACCTTTAAAAATACCATGTGTAATGAAGTAACAAGACTGCACTGTTTTCCAGCATAGTCTTTTATTTATCATAGATATCAGCTTCTGGACCTGGAGGAAGAGAAGGCAGGTGTGTTAACCATATCCATTTGCAAAAATGCTGTGCTTAAGGAGTATGAACAGGAAGCTGGCAAGTTTCTTTTTGCAAAAGTTAAGTTTAGCAATGGATTTATTTTGGTCAAAGATGTTACTGCTGAAGAAGAAAAAAGCATAATGGGTGTGATACAATGGCTTGCCATAATTTTCTCCAGTATTCTGTATTCTGTATTTTCTCCAGATACACCTGGTAGTTAACTCTAAATTATTTTTGAGGCACATTAGTAAATGGATAAATGAGCTGCAAGTTTTAAAGCTGAATTGTTGCAGTGCTGTTTTTTTAGTTTTGGAGGAGTAAGGATGATGCTATTACACTGCAGTGCTATTACACTGTATTTTATGTTCACTATGAGATCTAACAAAGGATCAGTGGAAATAAAGGTCTCAGTCACCACTAAACATGATGAGATATTTTACTGGTGTCATGAAAAGGTAACACTACTGGTTTTTACAAAGAGTAGATTCATGTGCTTTAAGCCCAAATCATGTTCAAATCAGCATAATGATAATGGCATGTAATTAACCAACAACTGCTGAAGAGTACATTCAGGTTCAATATCAATTAATTCAACCGCAATAATATAGTTGAGGTAATACTAGGGGTGCTGGTCCCTTCTTGCAACCTCCTCTCATGGTAGATGTGGGTACTCCAGATGTACACGTGCTTGTACCACACATGCTGGGGTGAAATGCCCAACAAGGTCATACACAGCACCGAGAGGTCCCTGCTCACCAGCCCTGGCTGTCTCTTGCCAGGCAGATGCTGTCTCCCCATGGTCTTCCAGGGGAGGATACTCATCTCAGGCTGGGTGGGGTGGTGGTGACACAGGGTCAACTCCAAAGGCAAAGTGTTCCCACCAGCCTGTCTCTTGGACAGAGCAGTTCCTGAGGGCAGGGCTTGCAAAACTCCTCCTGTCCCTTCACCTGGAAAAAGAAGTGCTGGAAAATGGGCAGTAAATTTATTCAAGGTGTCCATCTGGGCATTGCCTTAGCAGCTGCAGGATTACATCTTTTCCTCTGTCACCATGCTTCGCAGCATGTGTGCTTTGAAGGGGTGAGGGGGAAGGAGACATTTGGGTAACAGTGCCAATAGTTTTGCACAGACAGGAAAATGGTTTCTGCACCTGAGCTCTGGTATGGGTGGTGGTACCGTTGATGAAAGGGTTGTGTGGTGATTACTGGAGGTTTGTGGTATAGCTGTACTTCAGAAAGTGTGAAATCACAGGTGCCACAGGAGTGCTGAGGTATGTGGCCAAATAATGTCTCATCTTGCAGTAAGTTCCCCAAACCGAGTACCTCTGAAATGAAAGGTGCATCATCAACAAATGAAACTATCGACCTGCCCCGCCTTGTATCAAACAATTTGCCAATCCCCGATGCAACCCGGGGTCGGGAAGCTCTTCCGAACCGGGGAAAAAGCCTCTCTCCCCCATTACCGGGAGGGGGGTGCGTATTTTGGGGGACAGGGGTGCATAGGAGATATAGGGAGGGAGCAGCGAAGCAGGCTCGGGTCTTGCGCTGGTCACCTGCCAAGCTAGGGCCGTGCCCGGACGCGGGACCAGCCAGCGGGCAACCCTCCGCCGCGGGGAGGCGGGCGGGGGGCGGTGCTGCCGGCGGGGCGGTCTCCGGCTGACGGCGCGGGGTCGGGGCTGCTGCTGTTCAGCTGCCGTGGGGCAGAGCCGTGCCGCAGTGAGCAGCGCCGTGCGGCAGGTGGGGCACGGCGGCTGGCGGACGGGGAGCTTGCGGCCGCCGGCAGGTCAGCGGGGGCTCCCGGGGGCAGCCGGGGAAGAGGCGAGCTCCCGGGGGTGCTTCACTCCTGCGGGGCTCCCCTGGCTCGTGGGGGTGCGGCTGGAGGGGCGGCTGAGGGCAGTGGGGCGGTGGGGTGGGAGAACAGGCAGGTGCAGCCGTCGGGGCGGCCTCGACCCCCGCCCTGGAGCCGGTCTGCCCCCGCGGAAGCCCAGGCGTGGGGACAGTGGGCGCCGGAAAGCTGTGGGTCTGATGATAAGGAAATTTGTGCCTCCTTTTTAACAGGGGTCTGAGAACGAACCGTGTCACTGATGTGGGGTTTTTTGCAGTGTGGTTGCAGTGCGTGCAAGCAGATTGTACTAGCTTGAAATCCTTGCTCAGTTTATTGGCACGAGATGTTATCCTTTATATCACACTGTATCTGTCTGTGCCACAGAGAAATCTAATTTATTCTTGCACCCTGGGCTCAACGAGTTACTAACTGTGTATTAACTTCTTTGTTAGTTTGTGGTATGAGAGTTCAGACTTTACAATAATAGGTAAAGTAGAAGTTTGTAAAAACTGCAGTTGTACTTGTTTCCTTCCATACCTGGAAAGAAAAATCTGCTCTGTGGGCTGCTTCTGATTACTGCTATTCAGTTGTGTAATGTGTAGATGTACATGGTCTTTACAGTGCTGAAGGGATCTGGTCTCCGATACAAGAATTTCACAAGCTGGAAAATGACTCCACTGATTGATTCTGAAAGTCTTCCAGCTTTCAGGCACCTGAGAAAGCCTTGTGGGTTTGTTAGGCTTAGTAAACTTACCTGGAATTTTCCCCCAAACCTTACTGATTGCGGGGGTGCTTATTATGTATCTCTCAAATATTTATTCAAATACATAATGCTAAACTAAAGTGTGCTCACAAAATATTTACTTGAAGAACTGTGCTAAGTATTTTCCTTAGGAAGTTTAGTTTTCAGCGTGAAGACTTCGATAGGATACAGCATATTAAAGATGTGCAGAATCAAGACAAACATCATTCTGGGATACACCACAGTAGTGTTGCAAATGTGTGATGGCATCTCTTGGTAGTTGTGGCTTTGGGAACTGTGTCTGCTATCAGTACTGTCTGGGATTTTGGGAAACACAGTTTCAGCAGAGTCTTTCCAGTTAGGCAAGAGATGAGTGGCAAAGGTGATCAGAGGTCTAGAAAACATATCCTATGAGAAAATAGTGAAAGGACTGAAAGCTTATAATGTCGGGAAGCAAAAACTGATGAGAGATGCGATAACAATCTCCAGCTGTGTAATTGGTTGCTGCAGAGTGGCAGGGAACGAACTGTGCTCCACCTCCAGTGGAGGTGTAACAAGAGCCAGCATGCTGAACTACAGCACTAGAGATTAGATTAAATGGTAGGGGAAGTCGTGTCTAATTGCACAGGTAATTGAGTACTGGATTGTCCAGGTAGGATGTGGAATCTCCTTCACTGGAGCTTTTTAAGATCAGTTCTAACAAACATTTACCAGAAATGCTTAAGGCAAGGTGCCTGCCAGTTGTGAGGGACACTACATGACTGCTCCAGGTCCCTTACAGGCTCTAGGAGAGGCAGAGGTTGTGGAGGCCAGCCTGTGATCTCACACTCTTGGTGGTGATCATGCATATCAAGGAAGAGGGTTTGTAAGGTAAACACACCTCAGTAACCCATTTATAATATTTCACTCACATTTACTATTTCTACTAACATTTCATTCACTAACTTTTACACTAAGATTTTGTGATTCTTCTTCCTTCTGCTCAAACTGCATTTACAGTTGAAGTTTTAAGAGTAGTAGTGGATGGTCTGCTGAAGAGCATCATATCTCGGTTTGGCACCATCACAACCAGTAAGTTGGCTTATTGGTATCTGCTAGGAGATTTGAGCTTGGTCTGAAAGTACAGTCCTGTAAACCGTATCACATTGCTCCCTTCGGGTCCTCAGCAATACAAGTATGTCTCAGGCAGCCTATGAGGCAAAACTACTTCGGTTTAATTTATTTCTGTCTTGGCTATGATCATCATCTTTGATATTACTTGGATTATAATTCAGTTCTTAAACATACTCTGAAAGGTATAGTTTGTCCTACTGCATTAAACAAGTTTTTTGCCCAGTCCGATTATTAGCCCAACTCATCACAGAAATAGCTGCCTGGAATGACACGTGGTGTTTTTCTTCCCTTACCTCCATTACCTACAGGTTTTTTCTGCTTTGCTCAAGTTTTATTCTTTTATTGTGTTATTCTTCGCGGTGTTATTATCAATTTACATATTAATTATTTTAAAAATCCTACCACATCGTTTGTTTCCAGCAACTATTTGTGAAATTAGCTTCACAGTCCAAAAAAGGTTCACTTAAGGTTTTTTGAACGTCCTTGTTTTACAAGAGTGGGAACAGAGAAGGCCTAACTTCTCTTTCTAGGTTATTTGTTATTGTTTTGTGTCACTGTTCTGCTGTTACTACTTTAAAGAGGCATTGAATAAAGCTGATTCAGTCTTTCAGTATCTCTTTACGATAGGCCTTTTTAGTGCTCTTAGTCATCTGTATTATTAAGATGTCTTTGTTTCTGCCTTTTTTCTCTTCTTTGACCTGGTATGACCAGAGCTGAGCCCAGTAACCGCTTTGAAGATGCACTGTTCATGCTGCATCTTCTGCTGCTTCCTCCTCAGCTGCTTTCCTTGCTTCCCATCACACCCGCAGCAGTGCGTTAGTCCTTGAAGAGACCAAGATGTGCCTTATAAAATGCATTGCTTTGCGTTTAGTTTTTCTGATGTCAGTTTGTTGCCCTGTACACTGTCAGACCTTCTCTGAATCATCTGAAAGGGCGCATTTTGTCAGGACGCAGCAGCTGGGGCTCCCCGTGGAGGGTCAGTCTGGGCAGGGCCCGGCAGCCGGGGCCCATCCCACCACCCCAGCCAGGAGCAGGGCAGACGGGGGCCACTGGGGCAGCCCAAGCCCAGAGCAGCAGGCCCCTCCCTGGGCACAGGGACAAGCATCTCCCAGGCTGGGATGAGGGCTTGAGGGTGAGCCTGGCTCAGCAGGGCCTATGCAGGCAGGGCAGGGCTGCGGGCGGCTGTAGGCCGGCTCTGCTGCGGTATTACTGTGGCAGGGGCTGACGGCCCTGGGGGCTGACGGCCCTGGGGGCTGACGGCCCTGGGGGCTGACGGCCCTGGGGGCTGACGGCCCTGGGGGCTGACGGCCCTGGGGGCTGACCTGGGGTCCTGGGCCGTGGGAAGGGCCAGTAAAGGCCTGTTAGTGCTGTGAGGGCCCTGACACGTTTCAGTTTCACTGATCCAAATTTTGCATTGAAAATATGTGAAATCTGCCTGTTGGCACAGTAGTGGGTATCTGAAGATGTGGGCTTTAGGAAGGGTGAGCCTACAGAGACTGGAAGGTGAACTTTGTCATCCATCCCAGGGTGACAGTCACAAGGAGGTTGCTGGAGAGTTTATCTCCCCCAGTTACACCAAACAGCAAGGTTTCTAGAAGAGTTTTTTGCAAGAGATGTGGTTCAGCACCCCGTCCTTCCTTGCCTTGCCTGTGCTAGAGTGTTTGATGCCCCCTGTGCATCCTCTCCCTGGAGAATTCACTGCACTTCCCCGAGCACCATCGGTGACCACGCACAGATCTTTGCGTTGGAGATTGCTCCATCAGTCAGGGTCTGCTTGTAAGTAGCCATTTCTACTAGTCTGCAGTAAAATTTAGGAAAAAGCAGGAAATTATTAAGGAGGTTGTCACACCATGGCAATATGTATTGCTTTGTTAAAATGAATTGAAAAAAAAAATCAATGCTTGGCATTTCTTCCCTGCTTTTGCCCATAAAAATAGGCTGAGCCCTGCAAGACTTCAGTGTTGCTTCATTTAGAACTGGACTGGCTGTGGAAAAAAGCAATATGTGGTAGGTGAAAGCTTAAACTTGTGGGGGCATAGACAATGGCTTGAGAGGCTTTTTTCCTCTCTTGTTTCTATGGTACTGGGGTACTGTGAGTCTTAGAAAAGAAACTTTTCTAGGTTACCATTAATCTGCACAGACATTGTTTTAAAGCAGTGCTGATTGATTTAGCCTTCCAGGCTAGATGTCAGGCACACTATTCATGATTAACAGCAGATAGAAACCAGGGAGATGAGCAGTGTTGATTATACTGAATAGTATGAATGGAAATAAGAGTACAAAGTAAATACATGTCAACCTTTTGGAATTTTCTGTGATTTATATTGTTTCAATGTTGGATTGAGTAATTGATCTTTTTATCAGTGTGTTTTACGGTATAATAAAACCGGATTTAAACAGTGAGAAGTTAATAGCTGCTGTAAGTAAAACACACAGTCGCTGGAATGAGACACATTCTCTATAACTAAGAATGTGCAAAAATTGGAGTGAAGTTTGTTTGAACTTGATGTGGTGCAAAATAAAACTATCCTTCATGCCAGTAAGAGATTTACATTCTTCCTTGAATTCTCTGTCAGTTCAAAGTAAGCCTGTTAGGAGTACTGCATTAGCACATAGGAAATCTAAATTTCTGCCTTGTATATTAGTACTTTAAGGCCTTTTTGTAATTCAGACTTTGATATTCCAAGATTTTTCTCTTTCCCATGATTAGTTCCAGTAGCTTTCTCTGAAGCTCTGGTTTGCGGCATGAGACACTGAACTAGTAACAAAGAGAGGCTGGAGACTTCTTAGCAGTGTAGACAGAAATAGAGACTGATGTGGCAAAATGTGTGGGTTCTGGAGATGGGAGAGAGAAGACTAGGAGGGGCTGGGGTCTATTGTAGCTCTTCTGGTGCAGGAGGCGTTGAGAAGTGGCTGTAAGGGACACCTGCCTTTGGCTGTGGGACTAGGGGTCGGGGTGTTCTGGGAAATGACATGGGAACAGAGGTGTGTGGAGGGCTCGGCATTTTTAGGACAGAGAGGATTGGGAGAGCTTTGTGGCAGAAGGGTTTCTCTATTTCCCTCACACTTTTAATTCAGAACAGCTCTCTTCATTCTCTTCTCCACTGCCCCATGTTGTGGGTTCATCTTACCACCTCTGCAGTCATCCTTTTCTCAAGCTAATGGTTTTCCTTTACCTTTTCACTGGCCCCTGCCAACTCTCCTCCTCTTTCCAGTCTTTGGGAAAAGGACTGAAGTCTCAGTGCTGCTCGTTCTGACTGCTGGGAAGGTGATAAAGGGAGGTATGAAGAGAGGTAAGGGAACTGTGTAGAGGTGAAGACAGCACTTCAGTGACCTTGAAGAGCAAAGTTTGCTTCTCTTGCAATCCTGTGCGATGTGAGAGAGATGTATGGCAAAGGGGTGCAGCAGGTCCTGCTGCTGCCTCACATACTCATATCTGTGCTTAGAGGTAGTGGCAGAAGTAGGGTGTAAATAGGAGGTGCTAATCAACAGTTTGGGATGTAGCTCTGTCATCCCCATCTTTGGCATAGGTAAAATTAACTGGTAGAAGTGGACTACTTGCTTACAAGTGTTCAGGTTTGTGTGTGGGTGTAAAAGACATTGAACAAAAGAAGGGATCGTTGAGTTTTTATATGTTTTAATTGGGAAGTTAAGATTATCTGGGAGGGTTCTGAATGTGTCTATCTGGACATGGCATATCCATGGCTGAAGTGGCTGTAGCACACTGTATATTTGCCAATGTGACAAAACTTGTAAGGTTTTTAAAGAGATTTTATCTGTGGAACATGCTAGAAAAGCATCTTTATCCAAGCTGTCTTTGAAAGGGAGAAATTGAGTTGTTGGGATGAAGACTGTCCCAACTTCTGTAGATGGAGTGTACATTAACACTGATACTTAGTTAGTTCAGTACATATTAATATATTTTAAAGACTATTTACTCTACCCAAAGCTTTGTATTTTTTTTATTTAGTCCAACTTACCAAATGTACGGTATTGGTTTGCATTATCCAAACTGTCAATTCCTTTCCTCTTTCTTTTGTGTAAGTCTGAAGAGCCATGGTGATTATAAAACATGTTCTAACTTGCCTGAACTCATTTATATCCTACATCAACAGAAAGTGGAAAAAAACTTCCTGAGCTCTAGTTTGAGATCAAGCCAACAATTTTTAAAGCGTGCCAGCTTGTATTTTCCAAAAAAAATTTATAACAATCTGTACCTTCTTCATTAAGTAGAGCTAATGATTGCCAAAAGTTTTGGTTTTAATCAAAACTCTTGCAGCATATAAAAATTAGCCAAATTAAGAAGATTTGAAGACACATAAGAGTGTTGCAGTTGGTATAACAGCGGGAGTACATCTAGGCTCAGCCTTTAACAGACGGGAAGCCTTCGCTGTCGAGAGTACCTTGAACTTCTTTTGGTCTCAGTAGGTAATTCCAATTCTCACCCCCTTAGGAGTTCCTCAATTCCACAGCAGCTTGCAGTATCTCATGTGGAGAAGTCAAGATAACATTATGTAGTTGTATCCACAGTACAATTTATTAAAATACCAGATTATTGAGCTCAGGTTAAAATACTGTGCTGTAACCCTTGCTTCACTGAAGTATGCAAAATTGTGTGAACTTTTGCCAAACTAGCAGGGGAGGTGCCAGGGAGGGACTGCACGGCCCCATGATGAGCTTTCTAGACTCTGAGGGACATATACATTTTTGGAAAGATGTATGAAGTGGTACTTTAATTCTTTTCCTGATACCAGACACTTAAAAGGTTCAAATTACAGGTGCAATTAGAAAAATACCTACTGTCTTCAGCATCCCCAAATGCAATAATTTCTTTTTCTGAGTCTTTTAAACACCTGGAATCTCCTGGGTGGCTTTCTTGAACCTCCTCCCAGACAGACTCCATTAGCCAGAGATCTAAGCAAGTCTGTTTAAATAAATGTCTTTTTCTCTAATTGCAGCTCTCTTTGACCAGTTCAGGATGTTCCTACTTGCACTTGGGATCTGACTCTGGTTTCCTACTATTTCCCCTTTTCTCACTGCAAGTAGAGAAGACAGAATAATATTCCCAGTTAAATAAAAAGGCATAAGAGAAAATAAACACTGTACATGTAGCTGCAGTGACCTGTGTGGAGAAGAGAAGGCAGGCACATCTGTGCAATAACTTAAAGGATAAGTGAATTATTCAGAATATGACTTGAAGAAGTGGGAGTGGACCATTGCTGGACTGTTAAGGTTGTGAATTCATCTCTTTCTTGTGTGGGAAATGTTTCAAAACAAAAAAGGAATCTGTGGGAAGTGGCTCTGTGAGATTAGACTTTATGCCCAGGGGTGTAAACTTTACCCAGGGGAAAGTTTTATAATGCTGAACTTCCATTTAATCGAAGGATTGATTGCTTATGGGAGGTGGACATGGGAGTCTCCAGCTGTTAAAATCTTGGCCTTGATAGCACAGGACTGAAAGATAATGTAGATCACTCCTGGCAGGATATAAGCTGAATTGAACATCAGTGTCTTGGAAAGGAACTGTGTGCCATCCTTTCCCAAGTGAAATGGTATCTGCCTAGTTATTGCATTTTGTTTGAAAGGTTTCCATTAGGAGGGAGCAGAACTGGGCGGGTGGCAGTGAGAGAACCTTTGAGATATACCATGAACTTCATCATGAATTTATGAGATAGTAGAGTGTGGAAAAGTGCAGCCAAGGGCATTGGAGCTATGTAAGGAGTGGAGCTCTGTACTTCATAACAACTTAAAACGAGGGAAACTTCTGGTGGAAATGCAAAAATAAAATGGTGAGAGGCATTTTCAGAGCCAAACCCCTTAATTATCTCTTTCTGAAAAGAAATTGAAACTTACCTACTGAAAGAAAATCATCTTTTTCTGTCAGAAACTCTGTCACTTGCAGAGGAAGTGAGGATCAAATAGCAACCCCAAGCAAACCAACCAAATAAATTAAGTGGCTTTTTGAATAGCTCTGTCTGGAGGTTGAAAGAAAATAAGGAACAGGGAAATAATGGCAGTTAAGAGACCTAGAGGAGACTCTTTCTATCCCTGACCCTGAAAAGTAAAACTGAGAAACCTTCAGGTTCTATGTAGAATTGCACAAATCATGAGGAAATCACTGATGATAAAATGTATCTAAATGCTGGCAATATTTTAAAGTGTGAAAAACATACTCTTGCAGTATAACAGAAGTTAAAGGAGTTTTTTTCTTTTTTACGACCATGGAAAAGAATGAAGGGTGGGCAAGAAAGATTTGCTGAATAGGAATAAGTGATTTTTTTTTTTTTTAAGGGCCTAAACAATGGAGTTTTATGTTTGTTATTCCCTGATGAATTTGCAGTGAGGAGAAAGGAATGTAATTGTATGCCCCTGTGATTAAGTCCATTTGCTGTGCAAAGAGGCCCCCACGGTCGTGATGTGCTCATGACTCAGCTGAAACAAACATTGACAACTTTTGACAAAAAGGAGAGGGAAGCCAGCATGTGGAGGATTTCATTAAGGAGCTGAAAAGAGAACAGCTGCACCTAATTTTCAGAAGCGCATAGTTGTATTCGAGGAAGCCAAGCAGTACCAAGAAAAAAAGCTTAATATTTATTTCCTAAAGAGTAAAGGCATTCAATTTATTTTATCCCTTTCTTTTCCAATATGGATTTAAATAAGTTATCTGCCCTTGGAAGAGGTGTTTCTAGCAAAGGAGAATTTCTTCTTTGTGTTTGCATATGTACTTATGCTAAGTACTCACTATAGGTAATCAGTAGTTCATGGCCTTATGGTACCTGAGAAAAAGGCAGTCAACGCAACTGTCCTGGAGCTGTCCAATACAGAGCATTTCCTTTACAAAAGTTTTGGTGTGTTGCAGAACTGGTTCTCTCTGTTCCTCAACGCTTGACCACATGCAGTTTTGGATTTGTTTCTTGGTTGTCTCTATCTGGTTTTTAAATAGAACTGGGGCAATATATGTCTTCTACTCCGGCAGAATTATTTATAGGATGCCTGTGGAAAGTTGGGTGACTGCAGGCAATGAAATCTTGCTCAGAAATCAAAGTGATGTGAAAATCCTGTTATATGGTGATTTCATGTTGAAAACTCTGCTACACTAAGACCAAAATAAAACTCAAGCATGGATGATTGACACCTGAAGTAAATACATAATCACTTCAAATAATTAACTTATGTTCTTTTTTGAATATACAGGAGGCAGCCTTTCTCTCCTGAAAATGAATAGGCGAAGATATAGAAAATATTTTGATACCATGGAAAATATTCATCATTATTATTATGATAATTATTATGAAACAGTCCTATTATTTTTTGTGACATAGACATTTTGCTTCCTTTTTCCTGAAGTGATTATTTTGTAGTCTTGTTTGCTTATACATTTTTACTGATATTTTAAATCTATTTTCATTGTCATGCAAGCATATTTTATGATACGCTGAAAAGGAATTGACTTTCTGTGTTTCTGTGTGTGCTTTTTTCACTTTTAATACTTTCTGAAAACCAATAACCATGTGTCTAGATACAGAAGACATGCATGACAGCATTTGATTTTAACGATCTAAAATATAAAGCGATGCTTATGGATTATGATATAGTTGCTAGTTATTATGGCTAAATTGTATCTAAATTCCGTTACTTGCAGATTGATTGTGAATTCTATACAGCCCATATAAGAACAGAGAATATAATCACACGTATTGGAATAAGGCTTAGAGACAAGGAAATCCATTTTAGTCAAAACAGCAGATCAGTTTCTTATAGTTTAAGTAAGAGAACAGTATATGATATACACACTTTCTTTGGATGTTGGTACTATACCCCAGAGGTTCCTCTGATGAGACTTTTTTTTTTGAAGGGGATGACATTTTTATACAAAGTCATTCTGAAATGGTAAATACACATATGAAATGAATTAGCTTGTTCTGTGGTGTATTTAGAAGTCACAGATAACTATTCACTTAGATAACTATTGTGGTCTTAATGTACCTGCAAATATCACCATGGTTGCACTGACAAATACAGCTTCTATAAAATGTTTCTGAATGATTAAGTTAGTATTCTGATAGTATTAAATATTTAAGTATTTTTTTGTAAATACAGTATCAAGATTGGGGGAACAGAATTTCAGAGAATACTTTAGAATTGTGTTTCTTTCTTTTACATGAAAAGCGATGTCAGATGGAGGTTTGAGCATGGCATATCACTCTGTACCTGGAAGCAGCATAGCTGTTATATAAAGTTTCAAGTTCTACAATGTGATGTGTACACTTCTTTATTTTGATGACTTCCTGACTTGTTTCATTTGGAGGCCCAGTCCTACAGACAATGCTGTGTTTATTTAGGCTTGGGTGCAACAAATTACATTCGAGGTGCAGATTTTATGATCCATTGAAATCACTATTTATTTATTTTGGGCTTCTTTTTGAGCGGAAACAGCAGCACACCCAGTCATTTTAAGTTGAAGGAGTGACACTGTGTCTCTGCAATGATTGGTTTTGTCTAAACTCACAGGTGCTAGTTTTACAACTTCCAGGTAAATGCTATGTTTATTTTACATTTTAACTTTGTAGGTTACATATTTTTTATACTTAAGCATAGAATGTAGACTGTAAGATACTTTGCTATATAAAAATACATTGAGCTTTACTGAAAAGGAATTTGTCCATCTCTCCCTTAGTATTAAATTCTGTACCAAATTTTCTATGTACTTTGGTTCAGGTCAGGTGATATTACTATTGGCATTGTGGAAATGAACCATTAATGAATCTTCCATCAAAATGTATATGGAACTGAAACCAGTGAAGTGCTTTAGGTGAGTGGTTACAAATTTCTAAAACCTGTTCTTACTTGTGGGCTGACAGTGAGGAGCGTAGCGATACAGTTGAAGTTGCATAGCAATATTGGCTAAGTCACAGTAAAAGCACTTGATTTTGTGTTCCATGGGACACATGGGAACACAGAAAAATTGAAGGAGTGAATCTGAGAAGGAGAGACCACTGAAATCAGGATTTCTGAGAATGCAGCTTCAGCACACAGCGCCTAAGTTAAATTTTGCATCTCTGTTTTGAAGCACAGAATCTGCTGTAGAGCATCTGCGTTCTGCATTACGAGTATGTTCTGGATTACTTAAAAAGGGCTGTCCTCAGGTACAGAAATTAATCTTGATTATATCATTCCTCAAAGGCCTAAGGACTTTGGTATGCAAGTTCTACTTTAGATGCCTATGTCTGACATTTAAACACCAGAGACTCTTGCTTCTACTCAGCCCAGGGGTAACTGAAGTCATTATGCCTGCATTTCTGTCAATAAAAATTGTTACAGACCTCTATGTCTGATGCTAGGCATGCCTAGAGCTGTGTGGCACAGTAGGTACCCAGCACAAGCCTGATTTCTAGAAAGATTTACTGAGTAAATATTCTGTCTCACCTGTGGATCCTTATCCAGCAGGAATTTTTAAGACACATTTTTGGAACAAGTGCCATGAAAAGCAGTGTTTTTTACTCTTTATACCATGTGGTTAGAGCATTAGTCAGAAAGATCGAGGTTTAGTTCCTTCCTTGATCTGAAGCAGTTTGAACCATTTACCTTGCGTTTCTGGTAAATGTTTAAATGGTGAGCTTCTGGGTGGAGGTGGAATGGGAGAGGAGAAGCAAGAGGTATGGTGTAACTGTGGGTGGCATTGTGTGTTTCAAGCCCTTTTTCTGCCAGCAGTAAAAGCACCATATATATAGGTATCACATTTTCAGTTTCTAAAGTGATCCTTGTGGCATAATGGATGTTCACCAACCCTAGAGATCTCTGATTTGTTTTGGGCGTTAGACCTCCAAAAGCATCACTCAGGAAGCATTTGTTGTTTACACTGGACCAAAGTGAGATGTGTATGTGTCAACTATGGTAGAGATTATGGCTTGTAGTACATGAAGAGGAGAGCTGGGTGAAAAGTCTGATTTATTTAGTCAAGGATAATGGCAAACGTGTCTGTTGCTGCAGTAGAAACAAAGGTGCAAAATTAAAGCACGCAAATGCATTGTTCATACTGCTTTGAGCAATAGTGTGCTCAATAGCTTCATCAGGATTTTCCTATTTAAGGTTTCTCTGAGCAGAACTGGGGAAGTGTCTCACCAACACTTGCTCAGTGATGCTCTAGTACCGGCAGACAACTCACTCAGCACAGGCTGTGCCTGACTCCAGACTACACCACGAGGAGGTTGCCTTCTGGTACAGAGGCTTGGCTTCAACACCTGTTAGTTGTATTGTGTTCTCACCTCTTACCTTAGAAGAGGACTGAAATATAGAAATAAAGCTTTAATGCATTTTTGAACCTGTCCTTTTTAATTTATGTTAATTAAGTCTACTAAAACTTCATCTATGAAGCAAACTTCACAGACAGGGAGCATCATATAAAAGGGAATATGTTTAGAAACTCTTCATCTGGATCGATTTTGATCTCTTTTTGTGTATGTTGTCTAACAAGTTATTTATTGCTATATGTCAGATAAGTTGGGTATAGAATTTTACTTTTCTTGTTCCATGTTTGTTTAATGGTTGTTCATGCTGCTGGCTTACTATATTTTTGACAGTGTGTGAATCTCACAATTTAAAAGCTTAATAGATATTTTCTAATAACACTACAGAAATGAACATTAATCTTGTGCGTCATGGAGAGCAAATATAGCCCAAATGATTTTATGCTGGTGCTCCATAGAATAAATGTGGGCATTGAACACTGATGAATCTGGAGGTTTTGGTTTGTACTATGACAGGTCCTAGAAGCACCTCATTTTGTAAGTAACTATTTTGCACCAAGTATTTAGAAATTAAATGGAGAAAAAAGTGTAAAAACCTGCTATTATTACCTCCAACATCTTTAGTGTTCTGGTGATAAATGGTCAAACTCTAAGGAATGCTTGCAGAAGGTTGAGAATTGGTTATAATTGAAAAGGATCACTCCCAAAAGGGAGGTTATGAAACTTCATGGTCTGAAGAATCTGTGCTAGTAGAGCTTTTAAACCATGACTTCTCATTTACTTTAAGAAATTCATCTGTTAAATGTCAGTTCCAATTTGTATTTATCTCCACAAGCCTTCCTTATGTGAAATCACCAAGACTGCGTGCATGGTGCTTTTGTCCAGCTGTATAATCCTTAGCTTCAAGTGCCAGCATAAATCCTAGAAGTGCTCTAAGTGTTTGCTCTGAAACACTGTGATACTCGAGATTTTGTGTTCTTGGGAACACAGAATGTATTAGAATGAATTCTTGTCTAAATTCAGCTTTTTAAAACAAGCGAACAAACAAACCCCAAATCTACCCATTTTTCTAAGAGCAGCAGTTTGACATTTAAAAAAAAATCCCATCTCAACTTGAGTAACTCTGGAATATGTCTGAAAATGCATCTGGCATCTTTAGAAATGTCAGATTTCTGGCATGAATGCTAACATATTGTATTCCTTTCACTTTTTTTGAAAACCATGTGTTAAAATTTATGCCAGTATAAAATCTGCTTTTTTAATGTGTGAGATTTCTCTGAAAGGTAAGTTATACACCTGTTCATGCAAGAAAGCAAGACCTGTACTTTGTTCAGGCCTGTCTGATACTATCCATAAACAGTGTAAGCAACTTGTCACAGGTCTTAGGAAGTGTGCCATTTTGTTTTGTTCTTTGTTTTGCAACCTCCATTGGTGACAATAGACATTTCTTAATGGACTCTATGGAATATAAGTTACACATGTTTGTATGTTTTAAGGTACAGGAACTACTTTGGAAAAAGTCATCTGTGCTTTTGCCTGTTAGAGCCTAAATTGCTCTAACTTCTAATGGCCATTTAATTCACCTGTTCCTTATTTAATTCAAGTTGGCTGATTCAGAACTGGGATACTCCTGAATTATTAACAAATTTTAGGCCCCTTAATGGCAAAAAGAAACAGAGAGCAGAACTGTTTGCTCTGTTCCCTTGAACAGAAAAGTTCCAAGTGGAATGGCAGGAGGGAGACTGAATAGGAAAGTCTTCACCTATTTACTGTATGGGCTGTTACGTTGTAGAAGAGATAATCTGTCAGAGTAGTCTGAGGTAGCATGCTCTTTATGCTAAATAATATTTAAGTCTTGCTCAAAAGAGGGGGGAAAAAGTGCCTTATTTCTTCTGGTTCCCCGGCGGAAACCTAAGAGGTCTGTGGGTGATATGTCCTTGTGAGTGTTTGGGATCACTGCTGAGTACAGTAGCAAATCATCCCTGGGGCCCAGATGACTCTCTGACCCATATGTTGAAGATTTCTTCATAGACCTAGAGTGGGAGGAAAGTGCCTTTTTCCCATGTGCTGTAACCTGGTAAGATGGAACAGGATGCTGCCTTCCACCCCGACTCCACCCTTGGAGTGCCAGCTTGCAGGGAATTGTCTTGCAATGGCTGAGGAATAATTTTCTGCGGTTTTGAACATGGAGATTTCTGAGAATTTTCAAGAGCATAACAAACTTGCATAGCCCTGACTTGTAATTGTTATAAAATCAAACACCTCTCAGACTTGAAGGTAGTTCTGCTGGTATCCTGGAGGTTTGGAGTTGTACTCCTATTGTACTGATGTCTGAAGATTAAACAAGTGGCCAATAGCAAAAATTGTCTGGAGTGAGAGAAAAGATAAAGCAAAGATACTGGAAGTAAATGGTTATAGCAGTATTACAGGGTTTGGGGACTTTCATAGGGAGAGATGAGATGGTACTTAACGGTTCTGCTAGCTTAGTAGTGGGAGAATTGCTCCCCAGCATCATGAAGGGTATGGCTTATCATGGAAGAAGGATGAGATAGCTAGGCAGTTATGAGAGAGGTGGAAGGGACCTCCTAGGATCATTAAGTCCAGCCTCTGCTCAAAGCAGACCCAGTTAGCATAGGCTGGCTAGGGTCTTGTTCAGCCCAAGTTCGAATAACTCCAGAGATGGAGATTTTGCCACCTCTTCTAGTGTCTGGCTATCTTCCTGGTAGAAAATGTTTCCTTTACATAGAGTTGGCATTTCCTCTGTTCCCATGTGTGCCCATTTCCCCTCATCCTTCTGCTGTATGGCTATGGGGAGAGTCTGTCTTCATCTCCTCTACCCTTTCCCTCTAGATAGTTGCAGACTGCACTGAGATCTCCCCACGTCTTTCTCTGCATTTAGGTAGGGAGATTGGGGATGGGGGAGAGAGGAAGAGAACCTGATTTTATTCCTGGCTTCCACTTAGATTCCCACAGCCCCAGAACAATATTGACCAGGACTGCAAGCAGCTTCCCAGTGCTTGCTCCCCATGCCCCAGGAGTTCTACTGAGTCCTGCCAGACATCTGACCTTGGTTCTCTCTTAGTGACTTGTAGCAGTGCTACACACCCTCCCCCTCCGGAAGCTAAATTGCTTCAGCAAAGGCCATTCTTTAAATAATTAGAAACAGGTTCATTAGCAGACACTGAGGGATACCTATGAAGAGCAGTGCTTCTGAGATCATCCTAATAATCGTTGTCATCAGTTTATTCTTTGTAGGTTACTTCAGAGATTTTTATTTTTTTGTTGTCACTCTTCAGTAGATAATCACCTCAGTACGTGCTGTTGCTGTAGGACTGGGACAACATAGACCAGCATGTTTGGATGCCTGAAATTCTACTGGGTTTGCGTGGCAAGGTTTTGGTAGCAGAGGGCTACAGGAGTGGCTTTCTGAGAAGCTGCTAGAAGCTTCCCCTGTGCCCAACATGGGATCATACTGTACCTGGAACTGTGAATGTTTCTCAAAGTACCAAATTTGGGGTATGCTTGAAACAGCAAATGTTTGTATTTTCCCCTTTGAGCATGAATGTGCTAAATTTCTGTTTTCTTCCCTCAAAAAACTGTTTAAAATAAGGGACTGAATTAACTTCACTGAAGACAACTGGAATTCTTTCAAAGTCTTCACTTGTTCAGGTCATAAACTCCTCTAGAATTTTTGCTATTTCTGTTCTTTGAGCAATCACAGCCTCCTTTGAATCGCTTGTCAATATTTTCAGTAAAAAGAAGACTAAGTAAAAAACCCCTGTCATTTAAAAAACATAGAATTTGAAAACCCCAAATTCTTTTTTGTCTGTTTAACTCAGATGACTCTTCTTGGTTTGATGTGAGTGAGTTTATATATTAGTCAAAATGCTATAATAAAACATTTTAAAGGCCAGTTTACTTTATGATACCTTTGAATGTAGTCTAAAGGCTCTTGTACTAAGTTAAATGGAATAAACATAGAATCACAGAATCATTTAGGTTGGAAAAGACCTTTAAGATCACTGAGTCCAACTGTAAACTTAACACTGCCAAGTCCACTGCTAAATCATGTCCTGAAATGTCATGTTTACATGTCTTTTAAATACCTCCAGGGATTGTGACTCCCATTCATTCTGTAGCATAAAACAACAAACTCAAGTATTGAAGCTTGAATAGAGACTTTAACCAGCTTTCCCATCGCTACAGATTGCTGTTGGGTTTTTTTTTTTTTAAAGATGGATTTTGCTTTGCCTTTTATTGAATGTTTCTGGAAATGAAAGAAAAAGAGAGGACAGTTAAAGGCTTGGAAAGGACTAAGCTTTCAAATAAAGTCTTGAAACCTTCAGCAAATGCAGGAGTCCATGTAATTATTCTTATCCCCTCCAGCATTTGACAGTACATAACACTGAGAATAACATAGATGATAATTTGTGGAAAAAGACAATGAATAACACTAATAGGCATGATCTGTTTTGCTTGATGCTGGAATCCAAACCTCTCTGAGGGACAAACAAGACAAATGAATAGAAGAAAAAGATATGAAGGCAGAAAAACTTCTATTTCTGATGCTGGCTGTTACTTGCAGGAGGCAAACAGCCCATAGACTTTCCTTCACGTAACGAACTTATTTTACATCACCTCTTGTATATTTCTTACTGCTTCTCTCATTTTCCCAGCAAATATTGCAGTGATCTCATTGCAAATAACATCTTAGCTAAGCCAGCACTACAGTCCCATTTTTTAAAATTGGAGAACAATAACAAAAAGATGGAAAGCAAATAAATGTTGGGGGAATAAAAAGGAGTGAGGAGCTATTGGCAGAAATGTGTATCTGACATATCAGGACCTAGCTGAATTTCGTAGCATTGACAATGTTTCTGAATCTTTGGCTGTCTTGCTTTTCTGAGAAGTTTGAGACTACGACAGTAATGGATGAGCAATTCTGTGTATCTCTGGTCAACTAGGCATGGTCCTACTGTAGTCTTTAAATTGCATTAGAAGTTCTTAGTTGGATTGGTTCTGATTTTATGTTGCCTTTATGCTTCTTTCTGTCAGCATTCTTTGTTAGAGATTGCTGTACCTTTCTCTCAGATTTGAGACAATTTCTGTAGTGGTTTCATTGCTAAATTTTATGTAATTATATGTAATTTCCAGTTACTGCATTTTGTGTTCCAGTGACTGTTTTTCTTCTGTTTACCAACAATTGTCACTGGCCCAATTGAACTCTTCATTCCTTAGCTCAGGCCAAATGGTCTCCCAAAATATTGCTCCAGGTAGTCATTTGTATTACCTTGTTTTCTGTTTCCCTGTTTGGTGACATAAATACACATACATGTACATACTCAAAATTCGATTTTTTTTTTTTATTTCCTGCAGGAGTAGGTTCAAATATTTCTTATGCAGAATCCTGTTATCCTATGCTAAGATAATTTCAGCTGTACAATTTGAGTGTCAAGTTTTATCCTATTGATTAGCTGTTTTGTTTTCCTTGGGTCCGTCCAAGGAGGGAAAATTCTGTGGAATCTCAAGTTGCTTGATAAACAGAGAAATAACAGCATGGGCTTTTCACAGGCGGGATGAAATCATGGTTTCCAGGGAGACCTGAAATTCGTTTGTGGCAGCCAGAATGCTGAGCTGCCAACTGTGGTTGCTTACTTCAGTTGCCCATCCTATATTGTTTTCCAATCAGTCATGTGTCAGTCCAGCAGCTTAAAAGCTGTGGTATGCCTCCTTTTTCTTTAATCTGTAATAGCTGATTGCTGGCACCTGGCACAGCATCTTCTTGGGGTGGGAATAAATCCAACAAAGTGCGAAGTGCCAGAATAAATTTGGTTTAAAAATACAAGCCTTCTGTGACTTCAGATGTTGGAGCATGAATACAGACTTGCTGTGCTGTAGACTGGAGGAGTCTGTGGGTTTGCTGTGCTTTACTGAATCATATGAAAAATAAACAGTCAGCCCATCCTACTTAAGAGGATTCTTTTCTTTCAGTGATATGTATCTTCTTGCTTGGGTTATTATATATCAACTGCTTACGTTTGTCTTTGATGTACAACATCAAAATTGATATAAAGCCTTTATACAGTTGATACAAAACCTTCTTTCAGAAATCTACCAAAAATATGATTTCTTTAATCCCCTCTGCTCCTTTCTATAATCTGCATAATACTTTATGCAATACACATGTGTAAGCTATAAATATGGAGTTTAATCTTACTACGTAGTGCTAATTCCTATGAGTTTATTTTGTTGAATACCTCTAATAGTGGAAATTGTAAACATGTTGCAGAATGGTTTCGTTTAAACCACGGGTCTATTGATTTTTTTTCACACACCCCCCCCCACCCCCCCCATCCCTAAAATGCCTTTTGGAGTGAAGATTGAGGTGGTTTTCTTTGTCATTAGTTTGGGCAATGCTCTTTTGATTGTTAAGTCAACCATGTTTAATGAGAGATTTAAATTGTGGCTGTGGCACAAATGAAGTGTCATACATAAACTTGAAGTAGTTGTTAGTGCCCTTACTCAGGTTTGGGGGAGAAATCCAAAATAACATTTGAGCAGCAGGAACAGGCCATGCTCATGCATGCTTGAGGGACCACAGACGTATATGCAGAGACAGGTGAGGTTGATTTCTGAAAATGCAGACAAGATGTGATGCTACTGTTTCTCTGAGGTCTCCAATATCCATTCACTTTCTGCAGGTGCTTGGGCATTCACCTTCAGCTAACCCAAATCAGTGCTGTTGACACTGCACAGCTCCCATTGCTGCAGTTGTGGACTTGATGCATTCACTTAGCTGCAATAGGTCTTTGCCTGTGTTTCTCCTCACTTCTTTCATGTGTTTCTCCAGCTCTGTCTGGAGATCTCTGTTCTTTAGTCTGTGTATCAGGTAGGCTTTTAGACTTTTAGAGGGAGGGGAAACAAAGCTGTGCCGCTTACCCTTGCCACTGTTGTGTAAAGAAAGACAGCAAAGGTGGTGGGAATGGGAGGGAGGGCAGGCTCAAGCAAAAAAACCCATTAGCCTTTTCCTTTTAAGGGAGTCCAGGCAGTGCTTTCTGCTTGATTTCAGGGTTAGGAAATAAAATATTCTGAACTATGTACTCTGTGTACTTTATTTAGCCATGTGTTCTTATATATACCAAGTACAGATATTGCTTAGCTGGAATGGAACCATTTTACATGTACTTTTCATTCTTGTTGCACAAGTACTAACTATTAAAAAAAAAAAAAAGAAAACTCACAATATGTGTAACTTAAACATCTAATATTCTTTCTTGACCTCTCTTAGTAAAAACTCATCTGAACTGCTCTGTAATAATATATTTAGTGTTGTAGAACACTCCTGGTATGAATGCAGTTATATTGGTGATTATGCCAAAATAGTTCATTCCAACATAGAAATAGAAAGAAATGGTGTGGGGAGTACTAATGTTCTCATCACTGTAGGATATTTTATCTATTTATATACAGTCTTACATTTATGTACATGCATATACTTGTAAACTGAGCCTAAATTAATGATGTCTTCACAGCCTTACCCTTCCCAGGAAGTGCTGTTATTCTTCTAAATGTTTGCAAGTATAATAACGTCATCAGTTGTGCCCACCAAAAAAAATAAATGCAGAGGAACAATATGTGGAAAACATGAATGCAGAATGGGTCTGAAATCCAAGTGGAAATAAATAGAGGTTCAGATGTGTTACTTGGAGTAACCTCATAGACTTTTTGAATGCTTAGGACTGTAGTATAAGGTAGAGTTAGGAATAAATAGTTAAATGTAAATTGCCCTAACGTTTTATTGGCAAAACTCATTAGTTTTGAAAACCAAGAGAACAAATATGGAAAGAACGTGATGCAATATTGCATTACTTTTCCATATTATTTAATGTGTATAAACCAGGATTTTCAGGGTTGTTTTTCTCTTGTTGTACAGTGTCTGTAGTATTGCATAAGTTTTGGAAATGCAAAGAATCTCCTGTATATCCTTTCAGTCATTGTTGAAATGTTTTAATATTTGTTTGTAGGCCAAACCTAACGATGTCTAGTTGAATTAAGAGATGTTTATACAGTGATGTAATATGAGAGAAGTGTTAATTTATACTTGGAAGATGAGATAATATATATAACCTTTAGTCTGGTTATTTTCTCGGAATGCTGGAAAAGGTTAAAATCATACCCCTCCTGGCTTCCTGCTCAGGTTGTAACTAGCAATGGTAAGAAGTGAAGGAGGGAACTCCTCCTTTCAGTATATTTCTTCAGTGTAGTTCTTCAGAAATCTTCATGCAGCAGAGAAGCCAGGGTTTTCAAAGAAAGGAAATCTCTCTGTCTCCATTCCCCAGTTCAAATAGTGACAAAACTGCCCTGAAGAGCAAATATTTTTGATTCTGGAAGATTCCAAATTAGTCTAAATGGAAAGTTTCGTTAGAGAGTTTTCCTGCAAGTAGTGAAATTCCATGTTTATCTGGGTGCTGGAAAGCTGTATATTGAAAGACTGCATCAGTAAACTGCCTTTTGAGATACAAAAGGTGCTGCTTATAGGCATCTTAAATGTAAAGTGGAAATACTGCCTAACCTGCTTAGGCACCCAAATTTCCTACTGAAAACTTAATTTGGATGTGAAAGTCTTCTGCTGTGCATGCATACAAGAGATGCTGTTGTTTGAACCTCTGTGCACTTCTGTGTAGCAAAGCTGTTCTGGGAGTGCATGCCTTTGCCATCTGTTACACACTGGCAGCCTTGAGTTCATTAAAAAATTGAGTAGAAGCTGTTGATTTCAGTAATGGCTGCACCACACGACCACCATGTAGGAAACCTGAGGTCAGTTTCCTTCCCACTCGGGGGTATTCGTTGGACCTGTTTGTGCAAGTGCTGCTGCACAGCGAAATTGCAGTGCCCAGAAGAAAGCAAGAAATATGTCGTGGGAACTGTCCAGTTGGTTAAAGCTGCCTAAAATGACACAGCGTGTAAGTGAGGCAATATGCACCAGTTTTCAGACTTCGCTGAGTTTTCCTCATGTACGTGACAAAAACTGAATATGCATTGGGGATACTGTAATTTATCTATCTCTCACCATGCACTCACAGGGCTTATGCAGTCAAGCCTTACTGTACCCTCTTTCTCTCCTGTTCTTGGCGAAGATAGAAATAATACTCTGCTAACTCTGCTGTCGTAAGGAACTTATACTACTGCCCTGTAGGACATGGTTCAAGGGCCTGATGCTTAGTAGCACTGCTATGGTTTTACGTTTCATCTACTCTGAGATGCAAGTCTCAAAGATTCTAAAAAATATCTGGTGTACTCTACAACCTCTCATTTCAGGGGCTGAGAGCAGAAGCCTTTACATAAGCTGTTTGGGACCCCTCTGTGCAAGATAAACCATTTTACCCCAGGGGGTAAAATGTTTCCACTCACTCTAAACATCTCTTTTGCTATCAAAGCACCTTGTAAAAAAACAAGATAAAAAACACATACAGTGAAGAACAGAGGAATAGCCATAATGAGTCATGCTAAAGGTCCACCCAGTCCAGTATCCTGTCTCAAGTTAATGCCTGATAGGCCCTTGTGGCATTAATTTAAACAGTTTTGTGGAGTTGGGAGACAGCCACAGGCTTGCTCCTTGCTACTCTGTGCATCACCAGGATTACAAAGCCTCTGGGTGCAAAGCACTGTCCCATTTAAGGTGGAAATATGAAATAACCATGGGGGTTCCGTTGAAAAATACAGTAACATATATGCTATTTCTCCACTATTACTCTCTCAGTCTGCAACCCTTTACTTGAGCTGGATGCAACACCTGCGTATTTGCTTAGTAAGCTTGTACGGATTTCTCTTCCATGGGCTTCCATATACTATAAGTGGTTTGGTATAACTGTGAGATGGGAAAGCAGTTGGATAAATGTCTTTTCCTGGTTGCTTCTGGTAAAACTGCAAAGTAATCACAACAGATAATTTGGAAAAAGTCAGGGGCTAGAAGTTTTAAACATAAAAAAGTATTTTAAATATTTTTTTTTTATTTTTCACATAGCTTAGCATAATATCATAGAATCATAGAATATCTTGTGTTGTAAGGGACCCATAAGGATCATCGAGTCCCAGCTGCTGTTTGCAGATGCAGAGGAAATAAGGAGCAAGCATGAATCCCTTCTCCCTCTGCCTGTGCGGTTCTGGGACATCCCTTAGCACTTCCCTGCACGATCTGACGCAGCTCCTACACCTCTAGCAGCAGAAGTTTGGCATGAGAATCCTGACTTCTTGTAGCAGTCAGCAGAGCTCTCAAGGGCAGAGAAGCAAGCAGTGAGCCATTTTATGGACCACTATAAAGGCAATTTTCTCCTTTTCTCTTAAAAAACCTGGAGGTAGAAAGGACATGATCAGCAGGAATGAATTTTGGCTTTTGGCAATGTCAAAGGAGATTCTGGGCTGGTATTAATGGTGACCTCTCCATGGTAGCAATAAGGCACTTGGGCAAGTATTTTCTGTAAGTAATTTCAAGTACCCTTCTGTTGCCTGTGCTATAATTACTGTGTCAACAAGACACAGAAGTTTGGTCCCTGGAGTTGGTTTGAAATCTCTTTTGACTGTTAAAAGTGCAGTGCTATATTATTATTTATTTCAAATAATTGAACACTGGATAATTCCTAGAATCATCATTTGCTGGTTGCTTATGTCTTGGGTTTATCCTTCTAATTTTGGCTTCTATTAATAAGTCCGTTTTGGACTACTAAATAGTTATTCAGCTTTATACTTAGAATGCAGTTCTCGAGTTCAGTATCTCATGTATTTCAGGCTTTCCTGTAAATGAAAGACAGAAGGACTCTTACAAATTGTTCCATTGAGAGAAAAAAATTTGATTCTGCAAATCAGATAAGCTTGTATTGCTGGTTATTTTACTGATTCTCTTTAAGAAATATAAGTTGCATCATGGTTTACACAAAAAGAAATCTTGCTCTGATGTGATAGTTTCATTAATGTCTTTCAAGATTAAAGACATACATTGAAGGCTGCTGTAGCATTCACTAGTGAAGAATGGAAATTCATCACTGTGAGAAGTGAGACATAGATGGCTCCTGCCCTGTAATTCCTTCCTGTGCTCCCCTACCCTGATGCCTTACAGCTTGTGAAGGTATTCCCAGTGTTACTTCTTTTATTGGTGGAGTGAGAGCAGGTTTGGATATGCCTCTTGTGTGAGGCCATGGCTGCACAGTGAACAGCAGTTGTCTCTGTTTAGGTAGGTGAGGCTGGGGCTAGGAGGAACTTGCAAATGTTTCTTCATTCTTGCTCTACCTTTTTTGCTTTTGAGACTCCTGTTTTGCAGAAGTTGTTAAGACAACTTGATGAGAGCTGACCAGTAGGTCAAACGAGGGCTGTGCCATTGATTTTTGCCTGTTATTTTAAATACATACCTGACTGAGATGAATGCAAATGAATGATAGGAAGAGAACATAGAACTGAAGAATTCAAAGGACAGCATGTTTCTGCTGGGTTTATGAGTGGAACACAGCACAGTGTATCTCTGTGAGTTCTCCTTTCCTTACTTCCCCTGTAACACCCCTCATTTTCTATCTGCAGTGATTTTTGACCTTCCCCCTCTGCTCCTAAACCAGGCTCCCTGATGCTCCCTGTACTCCAGGACAGTCAGTAAATGCTGCTTTTACATGTACCCCTCCCATGGTGATGTATTAGTGTTTCTGTGGAGCACTTTCTCAGGGACACAGCACTTCCTTGCAGCCCTCTGCTCTCCCCACCCAGCCAACTCTGAGCATCTTCCTCTTCTCTGTAGCTTTTCTCATTTCTGCTGATCTGGGAGGTTCATCCCTGAAGGTACCAGGGGGTGAATGTTTGAGGAAGGATGAGCAGGGTTGGAAAGGGGGTGGTGCAGTTTATGGAAGCCGTTAATGGCTTCTGCAGATGTTGGTGTGAGCTGTGCCAGTGAGCAGGATCCCCATGTCCCTGCCTGACCTTGAAGTGCCCGCACTTACGGCATGGAGCACTTACAAGTTTTGTGCTGCAGGGAGTGCGTTGTTAATTTTGTAGATCTAATGTGCTGGTTTATTTTCCAAAAAAGGTGTGGTAGAAATGGCCGCAGTCCCCGTACTCTTTTTAGTGAAGACTGATGCAGTGAAGTCACTAAGTTCCTTGTTTTTTTTATTTTCCTTTTACATAAACTCTGTGGATTTTACATAAATAACCATTTAGACAATCACAGAGATGGCAAACACCAAAAATTAGGTAATATACTGTTGTGCTATTTTCCTCAGCCATCTTTTTCACAACTATATAAATTTTCCAGACATTTTTCTTTTGGGGTTGCTGGTGGGAGGAATCTATAGGATTTCATAGCTGGTTGGTGCCAGCATTGTGGTTTTTTGATATATATCAACTCTCTGTACAGTAGTCTGCCTTTTTATTTTTCTGTTGTATGCTGACATTTTTCTGATATTCTCAAAGAATGCAGCTGTCCTTTGGTTACCTGCTGTTTGAATTCCCACATGGATTTAATTTTATATGTTATTCTTTGGTATCGCTCAATTTGGCCTTGTGAGAGATGTTTTACCCTTCAGTAAACACTTGCCACAGGAAATTATATTAAAATGATGAATCTTACGTACCATCAGGTCTGCAATAATCAATGTAAATTGACCACTTCTACTATGGTAAGATCTTCTCATGTATTACATGCCTATTACTTACATGCTTAATTTAATAGTTTAAGCAGATCCTTTTTCAAATAGCTTGGACAAGAAACCGCCACTTAATCTATTTAAATAAAGTTAGATCTCAGAGTTTATAGCATCATTGGTGCATCTAATGTCCTATCCCGTAGACCCCAAAGTGCTTCATCTCGTTTCCCACCCATTCTGTGTAAGGTAATATGAATAACAAAGTACGGTGTTACCTTCCAATTATCCATAATCTGAAGGTAATATCTAATAACATAATAATTATGTTTTTGCGTTATTAACTTTGGGGGATTGTATTAGGTAGGAGTAGCATTTCCTGGAAATTGACATTTGTCGATTTCTTGAGGTTGTTTGTGGCGATAACTTTTGTTTTGTCTTAATGGAATGACTGCTTTATAAGCAGTGGAAAAAGCAAAGCAGCTGACTGAAGAGCCAGAATAAGTCAACTTACTGATTTTGTGGCACATTTTCTAATTGGCAAATACAGATCACGAATCTACCAGAAGTTAACCTGACATAGAAATGACTGTGTCTCTACTTGTTATTGTCTTGCCCCCACAACTCTGTAATCCCCATCTTTAGAGAGAAAGGTCTACATTTAATTGCTGTAGAATTTTGTTGTAGATAAGTGCTTTCTGGCTGCTTCCTGGCAGCTCAGTATGTTGTAGCGATTAAATGGCATTCTCTTCAGTTTTCTCCCTTGACTAGTCTTGGAAAAGAAAATGATTACCTATTTCCATTTACCTATTTCTTCTCCTAAGATGCCCTTGCAAAAAGCATGCTGAATTGCGTTCTGGTGTATTTTTGGAGAATAGTAATTTCCAGCACTACAGAAGTCTCAGAACATCTGCCAATACCTTATTACTGGTAATGTGGTGGACACCTTGTCTACGTTGAAGAGTTCCAAATTAAACATCAGCAATATAAAAAGCACAAATACACAAAGCTTTCACTGCTCCCCCCGCCCTGGCCTTGACTTTTAATCTTGTGTAATAAATATTTCCATTTATATTTGACCTTTTAGGTGAGTGTGTAGATCATTTTGGTGTGGGCATAAGTAAAGGTTTATGACTGGGAGAAAAAGATACAAAAAGGAAAGGAGTCTTGGTTTTATTCAAGGTAGGCATTTCAGTTCTAGGAAAGGGGCTGAAAAAAGCAGCAAGTTAGTGATCAACTAGCACGTAATAGACAAAGACTAACACGACTAACAAAGCAAAGCCTATAGAGAGAAGAGGAATATTTAGGCTTCTGGCTGTATGTAAAATACTTAAATTAATGATGCTGAAGGGTAGTGCAGTCAATGGGCCCTGAACTGCTACTGAAAATTTATCCTGAATTTAGCTTTTTTTTTTTTTAATGGTTTAGAGATTTTCCCATAAATATGGGAAAATTTAAAAGCAGTAGGTTGGTTGAACAATTACTGAGCAACACAAAGACAATGTAGTTCTGAATGCAAACCAAATAACTTAATGGGAAAATAAGTTTCTGTTAAAATATGCAAAGATAGATGTAAGTTATTGTAAAATTCTGTCTTCTGTTATATTCATGACATTTGATTGCCCAAATCACCTCTTACGGGAACAAGTACCACTTCACATAGTTTAGTAGAAATCAAAGGGTCACAGAATGGCTGAAGGTTGAAAGAGACCTCTGAAGGTCATCTGGTGCAAACCCTAGAGCTGGTTACCCAGGACCATATCCAGGAGGCTTTTGAGTATCCCCAAGAATGGAGACTGCACAGCCTCTCTGGGTAATCCGTGCCAATTCTCAGTCACCAGTGCATGTACTTATTCAGACCAGCAGTTAATCGTCCCTTTTTTCTGAAAGGATGTTCATGTTTTGTAGTGGAGGAAAAAATGTAGTTAGAGAAATTGCATTTTGCATTGGAGAATGAGAAGACAGAATAGAAAAGAGATACAGTATACCTTTTTTCTTTTTCAGAGTCTTGAGGTGTATGGATCTCCAATACAGTACTCCAAAAATGTATCTTTTCCTGTTATGATGCTATTTTTTTGCAATAAGCATAAGTAATAAATATTTAAGTAAATTTACCAAACAATATTTATGACAGTGACATGAGACCAAAATTGCACACTTGCTTCAGGATCCTTTTGGGGGTATAATTTAGAGACCATGATAATATAGGAGACATAAACAGAGAAGAAACCAAGTGCTGCAGATGCATACAATTTGTGTAACCTTGGATGTTGTAGTACACAGTCTGCAGGGCTTGGCTTTGCCAGGAAAGCGCTGACACTCACTGAGACCCCGACTGCTGGTGGCAGTCTCAGTCCTGGGGTAGATGAGTGGGAAGTGTCCCAGACTCCTTGAAGTAGCCAGGTGTGTGGGGGCTGAATCTGAAGTAACATCTCCCCAGAGTACCTGATACATAAAACTTGCCATATTTTGGGGCAGTATGTGTCACATCTTTTGATAATGACCGCAGGGTGGGATAACAGTTGGACAAGTGGGGCTGGGACTGGGACTGTAACCTGCTTGTGTATCTCCCTAGCAGGAGAAGTATATAAATGTGCCTTGATGAAAACTGAGCTTCCACAGAAAGCCTGGTAAGTGTTGTTTCGAATGACAATATTGAGCATGCATGCCTGACTGACACTTTTTGGGTCTGTGGTCCATTGCAGACTGCAGACCCCATCTGGGCTTGCAGATTGATTCAGAGTTGTTGCTCATGCACAGTTGTTAAATCAGGGAAGTCTGGATTAGTTTTGTAATATATAAACACTATGTTTTCATTTCTTTCCCATCTAGTTTAATCTCAAGACTTTGAAAATAACCATACACATGGCACAGATCATAACATTTTTTCAGATGCTGTTAACTCTGCTACTTCATGGTTACGGCTCAGCTGAAGATGGGGAAACAAGAGCAAGTAAGTTTTAATTTTTATATTTCTGATAAGGGCAACTTCAAAGCCTTGAGTGTCTTGAATTTATAGTATCCATTTTCAGGACCACATGTATACTTCAGTTGATGGTGATTTTTTTCCAGGATAATTTTCCTGGTGAAAATCCTACAGTATAGGATAAGTAACTTAAATATCTTATTTCTCCTTTAGGGAGGGAATATATTTCTTTTTGTGTCTTGGAATTGCTGAAGGAACTGTAAAGCTCTAGCCTTGATTTAAACTTGTGTCTTGAGTGTTTATATTTTCATTTCTTTAGCAGTCATGTTTTGAACAGCTTAATGTTATGTAAGAAACCAAATAAGAAAAATGAAGATTCTGTGAGAGGAAGCTGAGATAACCCCAGCTCTGGGACAGACCTTCTTACAGTATTCTTACAATATTAAAGCAGGGTAGCTTTTTGAAAGATGAAGTGGATGAATAAAAAGACTGTGGAAAACTTATATATATATATATAAAATACATATAATACAATAGTATTTATAATACTTTCAGGGTAGGGTTTTTTCCTCCAGTTTTGTTCTTAATCCAGCAATTTTCAGTGTTTTGCAACAAACTCTATAAAATTCCTTTTGGTCTCTAGAAAGACATAGATGTTTTTCAGGCTACCAGCTCGAAGCTGGGACTGCTTTCAGCAGGGTCCAATGATGTCCAAAGTCTCTTCCAACTGAAATTACTGTGATTCATATCCCCAGAGCACAGAGTGACACATTCTGTTTGCTCCTTGCTTTCTTCTCCCAATGCCTTTTCACCAGCACCTGCATTGCAAAAGCATCTTTCCAGCAGACTCTGGTTACTTGCTTTCGAGGAAGGTGAAATCTTGACCTGAGCAGAAGTGCCCGTAGGCAGATGTCAGAACAAGGCAAAGCTCTTCTTCCTGTGGTGGAGCTGCAGCCTTCACAAGACAGAAAGCACAGTAATACATAGCAACCCCCACGATCCCATATGTCATGGGAATCAAAATAATCTCTCCTGGTTTTGTCCCTGTCCTTGGCATCTAGTTTGTCAGTTAGCTAAGCTCCTTTCACAGTCGATGGAAGGTGATTCTCTCCTCTAGAGAGTTATTCCTTTGATCTGAGGATCTGCATCTCAGATGGACAGGACTGCCCTATAGAAATGCTTATGTCTGTCCATGGCCCATAGTTGGCAATTTAGTCTAAAAGCTTCCTTCGTAAGTGACTACAGCTAGGAGAGCTAAATCCATGCTTAAGGCATCATGCAGTTACATTATATCTGTTAGGTGCTTACATGATTGTATATTCTGGTGGTTGAGATCATTCACTGAGCATTTTTCTTCTAAAATCAGAATATGCTACCAGCAACATTCAATCAAGGCTCAAGATTTTATAATAACTAGTTCTTTTAGTGCCATATAACAGTGTCAGAAGTCAATTAAAATGTCTTCATAAATGGATTGAGTATTCCTGCTGAATTCAGGAGTATTCAGACCTTATCCTTCCTCTGCAGCATGCTTGGTTTGCTTACAAAAATGAGTTTTTATGTTTATCATCTCTGCAGACAAAGAGATATGGGTAAAACCAAAATGTATTCCTCTCTGCTCATTGCATGAAAAGCAATTGCCAGCTAAGGAACTGAATTTTTTGTAGTCGTTTCTGATGATAATGTAAAAACCAGAAAATGGTACGGTTTTCAGATACCAAGTTGGATTTGTGTGTCTTTTCTCTGATAAATTCTGTTGTTTTTTTTTTCTTTTTTTTTTTAAATGCAATGTATTTATCAATATATATTCTATTACAAACAGTAATTGATATGGAAAATATTTCTTATGGAATTAGAAAGTGGAAGAGTTCATTAAAATATTGGTTTGATTTTTGGCGTTGTTTTTTTAGGTTGCAGAACTGCCCCAGCAGATTTAGTTTTTATCTTAGACGGCTCTTACAGTGTTGGCCCAGAAAACTTTGAAATAATCAAAAGCTGGCTTGTCAATATTACAAGAAATTTTGACATAGGGCCAAAGTTTATTGAAGTTGGAGTTGTCCAGTACAGCGATTACCCTGTACTTGAAATTCCCCTTGGAACTCATGAATCCACTGAGAACCTCATCAGGGAAATGGAGTCCATACACTACTTGGGAGGGAATACAAGAACAGGAAGAGCTATTCAGTTTGCCTTTGACCATCTTTTTGCCAAATCTTCAAGATTTTTAACAAAAATAGCAGTTGTACTCACTGATGGAAAATCCCAAGATGAAGTCAAAGACATAGCAGCAGAAGCAAGGAAAAATAAAATCACTTTGTTTGCTATTGGTGTTGGCTCAGAAATTGAGGAGGATGAACTTAAAGCTATTGCCAACAAGCCTTCATCAACTTACGTATTTTATGTTGAAGATTATATTGCAATATCAAGAATTAAAGAAGTTATAAAGCAGAAACTCTGTGAAGGTAAGTAATTGATTATTAAATATTTTAGGTGTGCAGAATGTAGTTCTGTACCTGTATTTTTTTATTTCACAACCAGAATGCATGATTAATGTAAGCTAAGGCACCTGATAATCTTTACTATGTTATTCTTTAACCTTGATCTTGTTTGTGGAAATCACACCCAAAATGTTGTTTTCTCCATTAAACAAAGAGATATATTTGGGAAAGATATGGTGCTTCAACACAGTGTGTGTTTAATTTTGGTATGTAGCATTTTGCCCTAAGCCCCAAATCTTTTGCACTGATAAAGTTTAGAAACCCTAAAATTCTTATCATGCATTGCTCACTATGAGCAATTCTCATAGTGCTGAGAATAGAGGACTTTATCTTTTTGCTAGGTGCAGCTGATACTCATCCCCAGTCTAGCATTTCCTCTTCACAGTTGAGAAGATAGCCTGTCGTTGCAAACAGGAGTTCTTCCGCTAGTATGTGTTGAAAAACCCAGAAGAAAGTCTTTTGGCAAAAGTGGCTGGAATTGTAACAACCCATTGTGATCTATTTTTAAAAGGATTTTATAGAAGAATTAGCCAAGACCAGCATTGTAACGTGACTTTTTAGCTTTAGAATACTAGCAGCATTACTGCATTGAGTTTTCTGATGACTTGTATAACAATGACCTTCCCAGATAATATATATAAAAAAGACAGCAAATAGCTTTTAAAAGATATCACTCAGATGGACTTATTATACAACAAATATTCATCAGTGCTGTTTTGTACATGTTTTATTAGCAAGAATTTATGAGTCATATTTCAGTTGTACCATATATCTGCACTTAGTAAGAATGAAAAATAGTTTTCATTTGCCTCTCACTTTGAGTATGGACTTAATTGAAGAAAATATGGTGATACTTATGTTGAGGATAATAGTGTATATTTCTTAATACACTTAATCACAAGAATTCCTTGTGGCTGATGTAGTAAGGTGGTCAGTCCAAAAATTTAATAAGCTAAGTGCAGCTAAATTGTTCAGTAAAACTTCACATATGGAGAAGTTCCCCATAATAAACACAATATTTTCTTTAAATAGAGTTTAGAAGAAGTGGCATTATACTTCAAGATGGATTTTCTGCTTTCAGAATTAACTAGTATCCTTTAAAATTCAGCTGTGATATTTGACACAACTCACAGCAATAATCTGCACATGTTGACTATGTATACAAAAGTGTACTTACTGTATTACTTTAAGTGACCCTTTGCTTCCAGTCTCTTACGCTGCGCTCTTCCCTTGCATTTGCCTTGAGATACCTCTCTCAAAGAGCAATCGGAGCGAGTTGGCAGCTTCGTTTCTAACCGCAATGTTTTTAGCAGGTGAACTGAAAGACTCTGGAAATTTTATATCTGAATGGTGGATTATTTTATTCATGTTAAGATTCACTTTGACTCTGGGAGAAGAAGTTCAATGAGGGCACAGCAGCAAGATTTGGCTGATCCACCACATGAAACTGCCTTTAAATTTTGCAATTCACTCTCAATTTTCTTTGTTTTGATATCTAAAAAAATGTTATCTTTTACTTTATGGCATTTTTAACTTTGTTATTATGTGAACATGGATAAAAGAGCATAGAGGCAGTATTTCCTTTCTGGAAAAAGGAGGCTGAAGTTTGATGGTTCATGTAGCAAGCAGTGCTATTACAAAGCGCCTTCTGGGTGGAGGGTTCTTGTGTGCCTTTTGGGAGCTCTAGTGCTCGTTTTAGTGTATGGCAGGGTGAAAAAACCTGCTGAACCTGTCATACAGAAAAGACAGCATAGCTGAAAGAGTCCCCAAATATTTAAGGAATATTTAATATTTATTCTGGAAGTTGAATGTTCCTGTAATACTAATATTTTCTAACAAAAATATAGAAAAGATTGTGTATCAGGAATGCATTTTAAAACAACATTCAGTGCAGAGCTCAGAACTATGGAGGATGCTGAGAAAAGTTCCTTTGTGCTCAACAATGGGATTTAACATCAAAAAGTTATTTTGTGCTTCGGAAGGAAAAATAAAGCATCTGAAAACTATGTAAAAACACTAAAAGTAAACCAGATTTCGGTATAGGCTAGAGAGTTGCTGTGACTGATGGACTAGAAACACAACCCTGTTTCCCATGGAATGTATTTCTTAATTTTGCCACTGACTTCTGCATCTTGTATAATGGCTCCGTTAGATATCAAAATACGGGTACAAGTTACTCCTGGGGAGTTTCCGAATGGAACCAAGAGGAAAATTTTTTGCAATGAGAACAGTCAGCCATTGGAATAATCTCCCCAGGGATGTGGTGGATTACCCAACATTGGACACTTTTAAGATTCAGCTGGACAGGGTGCTGGGCCATCTTGTCTAGACTGTGCTTTTGCCAAGAAAGGTTGGACCAGATGATCCTTGAGGTCCCTTCCAAGCTGGTCTTCTACGATTGTATGAAAATAGTCCTGCCAGAATATGATCCAGAAGACTGAAAAAAAATTGACCTTACTGGGAATGTTTTTATGTAATACTCCAATGTGCCGTTGGAAATAAAGAATACTTTCTTCATGTATAATTTTACACATGCTTAATTTGTGTTCTATTGGTTTGGAATAGTTACTTTGGCACTGATCCGGAATAATGGCCCTCTCACATAAAGTAATCCTATTTCTGCATTTGTTTTTTAATTTTATACCAAATTTCTAATGCTGTAACTGATACGAGATTCTTGCATTCATTTTCTTGTCAGTGGATATGATTATCTGTAATCTGTATTAATGGCAATATGCCTGTTGACCAACTATAAAATAAATTAGTTTAGAAATTGTTTCCATGATAACAATGCACAGTGAAGAAACCTGAAAAGGAAGTCTTACTATTCTTACTTTATATCATAAGTATGTTGACTTAAATCCTGTGTCTGTCTTTTGAGAAGAGTGAGAAGGAAAGCTGAGTTGGCAGATCTTTCATGTAGAACCAGACAGATAACTTTTTGTGTATTTTTAATTTGGGAATCAGGTCATATTTTGCTGTGGGGAAGAAAAGAAAACTAAGGGGAATTGTGGCACGTCCCCTTAGGATGGATTGTCCTTTCCTACCATAGATAGTTTGTGCAGACACTTAGTTGAATTTTCTTAGTTTATGTATCCTGCCTCCCTCACCAGGAAGGGTAGCTTCTGACTGCCCTTGGGTTGGTAAGAAGGAGAAGTCATGCAGCGTTGGTCGTATTATAAAGGGAAGCCAGTCTAGACCTTTGAGATGATAATTCTGTGGCACTGAAACACGGGTTTTCCAGCCCGTGGCTGGTCCAGATGGAGATGAGAGAATTCTCCACCTGTTCTTTGGAATGCATTCCTAACCTCTTGCCTTTCTATGAACTGATGTTTTTCTGAAGAGACAAGGGGAAATGAATGATGAAAATGTATTTATTGTAAATAGTTTAGCATAATTTTAATAAAACAAAAAATGTTTTCTTAGTTTTCATTGATTTATTACTCTAATACAATGATGGCTTTAGCTTCATATTCCACTCTGCCATCTCACTTTTTTTCATTTTTCAGACAACTTCAGTCCACTCCCTAGTACTGTTTTTGTTTGAGGAGAATTAAACAGAGATAGCATTCTGCTAACTTTAGTTTCTGCAGAAATTATATCATACAATATTTGTCCAGTGAGAATAGCTTCAAGGAGATTTCAGTGTAACAGACAAAATAGATCAGAGTCCATTTTGAGCAAAAGATGAAAAAATAGTTGTAGATAATTCTACCTTTGTCCATTTTCAACCCAATTTTATAGTTGGGAGGGATGGATGCTGGATTAATCCAAATTTAGTGCATTGTGGAAATTAACATCTATAATTTAGTAGCATTTTGAAACCATACAATTTTAGAAATTAAATTCAATATTTTTATTAGTCAGATATTGTAATACCTTTTAACTGCAGTTACTAGCAATTCAAAATAGTATATGATGTAATTGCAGTAAAATATGACATTTCAGTATTCTCACCTCATGTTGCTGAGGATTTTGCATGTCACTTCTCTCATGTTATACTTAACTGGCAGTTATCAGTTCTATTTCTTGAAAGGCAGCTACAAAAAGTCAGATAGGTAGAAGGTTACTTTTTCACAGTTTTAAGTCATATTTTGAACTATACTTATATTTATTACTTTGCAGAATCTGTTTGTCCAACAAGAATTCCAGTGGCAGCTCGAGATGAAAAAGGATTTGACATTCTTGTAGGATTAGGTGTGAAGAAAAAGGTTAAAAAAAGAATTCAAATACCAACCACTAATGCAAAAGCTTATGAAGTAACCTCACGTATTGACCTGTCAGAATTGACAAGGTATTTAAATTTACAAATACACTTCTATATTTAGTAAGATTTTTTTTTTAATTTCTTAAAGTGAGAGAGACTTATTTTAAGATTTATACAAATGTTCAAGTACTGTCTTTTTCCTTACCCCGTATTTAGGAATGTGTTTCCAGAAGGTCTGCCTCCATCCTATGTGTTTGTTTCCACTCAAAGATTTAAAGTAAAAAAGACATGGGATTTGTGGAGAGTTCTAAGTCTGGATAAGAGACCGCAGATAGCAGTCACTATTAATGGAGAAGAGAAAACATTATTGTTCACTACAACAAGTTTAATAAATGGGACACAAGTCATTACTTTTGCTGCACCTCGTGTAAAGGTAAGGAGTAAGTAATTATCATGCTGGAATACTCATTGAAGTGCACATTATTCCTTTGCCCTTTATGGTTTTAAAAAATATATGGTCTTACTTTTGGCTACTTAGGCATTTAAAAATAGATGGGGGGTACTTTACCTATGTTTCCAGAGTGTCCACAGTAATCATCTGTGTAAATGCTTTCCAAGTGCTTTCTACTCAGTAGTTTCCAGGTGGTAATTGCGAAGTTCACAGAAACTTCTTTTCACACAGCTCTTTGCTTAATAAATGCTGGAAAATATTTTCTGCCTTTGATATGGAGACTAGAAAATGTGAATGAAAATAGTCCTTTTTTAAGAGTTTTTGTTAAGTGTCTCAATTCCTTGAAAGCACATGACAGAAGTTACTCTCTTCACCAGAATAATGACTAGCAGCTTACAAAATCAGAGTTCCATCTGGATTTGTCTAGTTCTCTGTTGAATAAAATTTCCTTTTAGCTACTTGCTTTTCTCATGGAAGGGCTTTCCCTCTTTGTGCAAACCAATTTTATTCTCTTCTAGTATAATCTGAAGGTTCTCTTTCAGTCTTGCTTCAGTAATTTCCAGTGAAGTATTCAACTCTTATAAGAAAGATTGTCTTGGTTTGTCAAGGGTGAGACAGAAGGGAGACTATTAAACGTCTCTGCCCTTGCATTTGTAACAGTATAGGAATACGCAGCTCAGAGATTCCCATTCCTACTGGAGGGAGTATTATTTAAGTGAACAAAGAGGGATGCTTCAGCAGACAAAGAACTGGAAAGATTTGCTGCTGGAGTGCTTCATGGCCAAGTGGGTTCAACTTTTCTGGGAAGCAGTGGCCTGCATTTGAATCCTTTCTCTAGATCAGGCTGAAGGAATTTGAAATATAAATCCTCAGAGAAGTAAGGACTCCTACCCAAGAGAAGGTCTTAACTACTAAGCTTTTGCTAAGGAGAGGTATTTTATTCTTCTCTTACTGGATGGGGAATTTTACTTTTTCTTTCCAAATGTCCTTGGCCTTTTTATAATTATTTGTAGGTGAAATATGTTTTTTTTTTTTTTTTTTTTTTTAAGAAGCAGTGTTAAACTTGATTTACTGGAAAATTCAGTTTCAAGTCAATCTGAAAATTCGTATTTAATTGTTTCTGGTGGTTACAGTGACAAATCAATTTTAGTCCTGCAGTCCCAGGTATCCATGAACTTCACCTTGAAAACAACACTTTTGCTTTTTCTTCTTTTGTGTTTCTCCTTGTTTGTATTGCTGTGACAGAGAACAATACTTTTATGTCCTTTTTAGAGCTGTATGTCTCTAAACACACTATAAATGTCACTATGCTTTAAAAAAATTTTTTTATTTAACAAAGCTTTATGAGAATTTGTCACTTTAAGTCAGGAAACTGAAAATGTTTTATATTTTCATCTGTTGTTTATTTAATCTTGTAGTGAAAGCAATTGTAAATAAATTTAAACGTAATCTACAAATGAAAATAAAATACAAACAGAGGTGCTACCTAAGGGTGTTCACTATTAAGTGATGCTATCTAAGGATGTATACTATTAAGTGACCTAAACTTAATTTCTGTTTATTAGGTAACAAAGATACATAACGTGTTAAAAGATGTATGTTTCAGTTTACTCTTGCATATAGCAATTTAGTGTGGGGTTAATCTCTATTAAATTTAGATGTATAACAGATAAGTATCTAAGGCTAAAGATCTATATTGTTTTTGAAATTAATGGATAGACTCAAGAAGGCGGCATTTCTTTCCATGTTGAATTTCATTTCTAAGGTACTTGAGAAAAATACTTCTTTAAAGGTATCTCTCATTTTCTGTTGCTTGTAGAACTATGCTATTTGTTTAAACTGAGTCTAAACTTTAGAAACCTGAGGTTTTGTGAGAGGAATAATGTAATACTTGATTTATTCATTGCAATATTCTGATTCTTTCTGCCAATATCATGTCATTTTTAAGAATTTTTTTTAATAACAGATTAAGTAGAAAAACTACTTAGGATCTGAAGTGTTTTGAGGCATTACATCACTGCTGAAAAAAAGGCCTCTGGCTTCATATTTTTAATAAATACAGTTTTGAGCATGTTCAAGATCATAGATTGAAAAAATCTATTTGAGTTCAAAATAATTCTGAAATAGGGATTAATTATTACCAAATATGGTCTTCTCAATTATAGTATTATTTGGCAAATACTTTTTTGTCTATAAAGTTTACAGTTTTTTGTATGACAAAGCCTGGAACATTGATCATCTTAACCATTAACAGTAGTTTAAGTGTTGAAATGGACTTTTATTTAAGTTGAAGGTGTATTGCTCTAAACATTTTTGGTTTGTTCACTTTTCTTAGACATTGTTTGATGAAGGCTGGCATCAAGTTCGTCTCTTAGTAACAGAAGACTTTGTAACTTTGTATATAGATGGCCAAGAAATTGAAACGAAGCCATTACATCCTGTTTTAGGTATTTACATCAGTGGTCTAACCCAAATAGGAAAGTATTCTGGAAAGGAGGAAACTGTACAGGTAAGCATATGCTAAAACCGCAATAATTCAGAAATTCAGCTGTAGGTTACCATTGCATTGGCACCTTCTGTTGTCGTGAACTTACTCTATAAGTTACAGTAGGTTGAAATTTAATATGCAAAATTTTAATAGTTAAGAGGGAACATCAATGGTCAGGACAACTGATATATCCTGTGCGGTGAGTGCTTAATTGGTCTCACTGACTTCCAGGTGCTGCTTTTTTTTTTTTTTTAATTGCTAAAACACAAATTTGATTCAACATGGTCGCCTGAAGTTGGGAAGCGGCCTCTCAAAGCGGGATATTTCCTCTGTGCTTGACACTTGCATATAATTTCCTTGCATCAGTGTATGGGTTATGCTAGTAAAAGAGGGAAAGAACAAAATTTTGATGAATTTCTTTCTCATCACTAGCTGTCATGAAAGTACAAAGTATATCAACTCTCCTTCTGTCGTACTGCAAATATTTGATACCCAAGAGCCATTATTTGATTCTGCTGTGCTGAAACGCCCCCCTGAAAGCCCTGTACCAATGTTCTCTTCTATTTTGAGGAACGTTAAAGTCCTTTTGCCTTCAGCTCTTTGCAGATACCAAAAGGCTGTTTAAAACTTCAGGTAGAGGTAAAGGCTGTGTAGACTAGTGGTGAAGACTATTATGTTGACAGTGTTCCAGATATTGGTTAAATAAGTTATTTCCTTATATTTAGAGCAAAGTGGTAATAACATTAACTAATTAGACTGATATTAATGCAAAAAATACTAAGAAATACTGAATTACCTAAGTAGATGTTACTTATAGTTATTTTGAAAGCTATTCTTTTTTTGTACTCTCATTTCATGATCCTTACTGCTTCTATTAAAATCTATTAATGTGTTTTGCATCATCTTCATTAACTCTCTTCAGATGCCTTTACTTAGTTATTCCTGAATTTTGTGTATTTGTAGCCAGGCTTCAGTTCTATTATCCTATTCTGAAAATGTACATGGAAACTTGGATGATGCACTCTGTGAGTGACTCAGCATTTCTGGTGATAACATTGTCTGTGCACTGAAATACCTCTTTGTGAAAACTACTGAACGTTTGTCACAGATTGCTGATAGGACTTCAAGCATGGAAAATAGAGGTTTCAGAATTATAACCAATCATCTCGTGCATTTTCTCTGCTGGTGCAGGATTATCCTATTTTCATAGTTTTGTGCATTCTAAGATTAGAGAGTTGGTTGGTTGTTGTTTTTGTCCCTTATTTGTTCTCTTAAGTCACTGCAGAACTAGGATTTTTGTAGATTCACAGTTGCAATTTTGTATTTTCAGATCGATTCTGTAATCTAAAGAATATCTATCCATTCTCTAGTTTCTCAGGCTGTGATGCATTCTGCAAAGCATTAACAGTCAAACTTTGCTGGGATATTTCCATTTAAGTTATGAGTATAGAGAAATATTTTAATGAATCTGCATTAACACCTTTCAGTGAAAAGGTATTTTGAAATCCTTTAGGAAAGAAATCTGTTGGAGTTGGATACAAAGTATGATAGAAGAATCTTCTTCAGGCATTCTTTGGTGACTTTTCATTCTCTTTCTGTGCTCTGATTCAGATGTTTTCTAGTGATATTTTGCAAGTGTTCCTGATTTAATTAGGATCTTACTGACTGAAGTGCTTTCCAGTATAGCAGTGTTGAGCTTGTGTACATATTAAGTGTTGTAAATTGTAGACATTCTAAATTTGAAAACACGTGTTACTCGGCATGGTATTAACAGACTCCATCTTCTGTGCTTTCTTCCCCTGCTGGTCCAACTTATAGTCTGTGATTTCAAATAAGTGTAACAGGGCTTTTTTCTCTTCACAATCATGCTGACTGACTTCAGTGGTTTCATTTTTCTGGAGTATAGTAGCAGAGCAGAATGGCACAAGCTTTTGCTTACCTGGTGCCAGTGTTTTTATTGGTGGCTTTTTAAAGCTTTATGTTATACAGCTAAACTCTAAACCAAATTCTTTCAAGTGTCAGGGATGCTTTCTGATGCTTCACCAAAACTTAACTCATCTTTCATCTAGTAGAGGCTGGTCAACGTAGAAACATCTTCCAAAGGACTGTTAGGGGAAAAAGGAGAAGGTTGGTTTTGCCTGTGCTGTTGTGACTTGTTTCACAGTGATATTGGCAGCTAGCGTAATTCGTGCTGTGCATGTTTGGATTTACTGCCAAGGACTGGAGCAGTGATTTCTATTATTTTAGAAAAGAAAATATTGGATTCATTATTTTTCTTTAAATAATTCTGTTGCAGAATGTTTAATAGGTCGCATGTATTAATCATTGTGGGAAGCCTGACTAAAAATGTTTCTACAGCTTTAATTGATTTTTAACCAGAGTGGACACACAGAGCTCCCATTTTCTCTTGCTTTTTAATATTTTGTCCATTTTTTAAACTTGTAGATTATATAATTTAAGAAGAGTATAGTTTAAACTATAGTGCTTCCTCTGAAAAAGTCTTTTATATTTTGAATTGTAGTTTGATGTACAAAAACTGAGAATCTACTGTGACCCAGAGCAAAATAACCGAGAAACAGTCTGTGAGATCCCAGGATTTGTGAGTATGAAAGATGAACTTTTGAGGACTACTTGACTTTTTTTTTGTAAATCACTGCTTGAAGCTGACTCATTGAATTCTTAAGTAATACTGTGTTGATTCCGTTGGTGCAAATGAACGCTTGTTACCTGTGCAATATCAAGTGACACAGAACTTTGTTTATGCACCTGCCTTATTTTTGCACAAAAGTATTTTAAATGTTCTTTTAGTTTAGATATTTGGTGGTGGAAATTTGACAACAGTACAGAAGCAGCTCAGAATCTTCTGTTACAATTTAAGATTTTAAATGTTATAAATTAATAAAGCTACTAGGTTCCAGAAGTGTAAAATACTTTAAATGTTACTTTTTAACTTATCTGATATACTTCTTACTAGTTCTCAGGTCATTTAATCTCTGAAATTTTTGTACCTAACCAACAAACCTATATTTTAAAAACTCCTTTTCCTATCAGAATTATCTATATTGATGTTTGTGTTAATATCCCATTAACTGATAAGTTGCCAAGATTTCGTGAAGTATGTTATGGATAAGACAAAAATTAAATCCTGTTCAGGATTCTATGATTCATGTACACAGTTAGGAAGCTTATGGGGATTCTTTGACCCTCTCTTTGCCCTCTTACTTACAATTAATTATGCAATGAAATGTAAAACGCATGCAAACAGATTTGGAAACCATTCCTGACACAGTTGGAGCCAGATTTTCAAAAACATTCATTCCTACCTCAAAATATAGGTATCTATATTTATACATGCAGTTTCCTTCAAAATATCCTCCTTTGTTTGGTGTCTAAACCAGAGCCAAAGACAATCAGACACCAGTGTCTATGCAAACCTTTATTCTTCACATTGTGATTTAGTTTAGTATTAGAACCATTTTGCTGGTTTGACAATAGATCCTGTGAATCCTCAATGTCCAGATACTTTGTTTTTTGTCAGATTTGCACAGAGCCCCAGCTAGTCTGTTTTTCTTCTATTTATTTGGGGCCAATGTGCTTATTGCAATCAGCATCCTTACTAGGGCTTTTTCAAAACTCACAGCTTTCATGTAAGCATGAGTAGGTGGCTGATTACTAGCTGCTCTGAAATCTGACTCTGTGTGTCTGATGTGTTCAGGATCACTTTTGTAAACTTAGCTTTAAATCGTGAGGTAAATTTATTATTTGGCTATTTAACTGCACCACATATCTTTCTGTTCTTTGTAAATAGAAGTAGGATATGAAAAGTAAACGAAAGAAAAATTTTGCCTACAGAAAGCAAACGCTACAAACTCCATCATTTCTAGCATTCTCTGTGATTTAGCAAGAAGTACAAGCAAAAAGGTTGCTTTTTGCCAGTTTAGTTTGACTCGCTGTTTTTGTAAATTAAATTTAGACTTTATCCATGAAATTCTGGACTCCTCCAGAAATTAAAAATGTTGGAGGATTATGTGGTTTGTGGTTGTATTCTGTCACAGTGTGGTTGTGTCAGAGCCCCTGAACTAAGCAGGAGCTGTATGTACTAACTACTGAATGCCTCCCCTTTCCTGGAGATACCCAGCTGCATAGTAATTTTAAGCTCCCTCTATGGTCCATGGAGAAAGACAACCTTCTCTAGAGGTTGCCTAATATGAAAATTGAATACAGAGGAAGCTGTCTCTCTCCACAGGCAGAGTATGAAGTCTATGATGACTGTGTACATTAGAAAGATCTTGCACACAGTGCAGCTAATGGTCGCCACTAAACCATTAAGACAGACTATTTCATGGTTGGTATGCTGAAATATTTGGGGATGGATTGTTCTGTGGTGTTGCAGATACTGGAGAACTCAATCCAATCGATAGCAGAGTCTAATGCAGGAAAGTGAGAAAGAGCCAGCCTTGCCTCTGTGCTGCTGTATGTTTTCCTAGATGCTGTATTCAGGCAGAGATCAGAGATTTTAGAAGTATTTTGGTACATACCTGACATGAATGAGGAAGCAGAGGATGTTTTTAATGGGAAGTTACTCCTAGAAAAAGTTTTGACCCAAGTCTAAACATTTAGTGTGTGAATATTTACATGGTTCAGTACTAATTCTAGATTTTTCATTACCTTTTAAAAATTGCTACTGGTATCTCCTGTTGAAAGACCCTTAAATGAAATGAACTAACAAACATATGCATTGATAGCAGCTGCACGTCTGAGAAAGTGTAAAATTTTGAATTATAATTTCTTGACAGGTACAGCCCTAAATTTATGATTGGTTTTGCTAGTGTTTACAAATGAATGGATTTTGCTTATTACAAATATTGCTGTACTCTTACACTGTTTCTTCTTGTTTCAGAATGGAGAGGTAGGCTCAATCCTAAACTGCTCAAACTCAGTTTAAGGTAGTATTTGACTTTATATAAAATTTTTATTATTCTAGGGAATACTTTGTTTTGAAAATGGAACAGAGGTTTGCTAAGCTTAGAAGTGCTGGATTTCCATTAATTGAACTCTAGTCAATAGACAAATTAAAATCAGTTTGCTGAGAAACCCATGTTTATTACAGTAAAAGGCCTGGGTTTTTTACCCTGGTTCAATTCAGTTGCTCTTATTTGTAGGGCTGGATGCTGTTACAAAGTCAATGGGGAAGTGCACAGTCAGGTACCTTTTACCTGCATCATGCTAACGGGAGCTTCCTGAAGGGAGGCTGGTTTGGAGGCTTAATGAGATAGCTTCCCTAACCATCCTTGTAACTCCACTTGGTACCGTTGCAAAGGAAATACGGATTTGTGTTTCGATCAATCATTTGACCCTGAGAAAGAACTCCATTCAGAGAATATTGTAAAATAAGTCTGCATTATTTTAGAAAAATACAAGTAAAATGTTACAGAAAATGTTTTAGATAATAAATACAAAATCTGCTTTTTTTTTTTGTATCTTGGATTCTTAAATTTTTGCCTTTTCATAGCTCTAAGAACTTGTTGGGTGAAAAAGAATTCACTGAGTCCGTCTTCAGCATATAGATTTAGTACAGATACACCTTAATTTTGGGTGCCTGACCTTGAGCAAATGGATTTGATCTAGTAGCTTTCCCCTTGCCTGCCTTGGTAAAACACTGAGGTTTCGTCTGGTCTCAATGGTAAGGAGTAAATACCTCAAAAAAAAAAACAAACAAAAAACCAAACCCCAAACAAACCAGCAAAACTCTGGAGGGTGATGTGGCTGCCAAGGTTTAGTGTTTACCGCTGTTTGTATAGGGAGCATAGTTTGGAGGAGGTCACCTAATGGTCTTTGGTGGAATGGCACCGTGGGGGCCAGGACTCATGAATTCTAGGAGTTGGTGGAGCAGCCGTGTCCCACTTTTCCTCGAGTAGCTTTGTAGTTGGGACACGTGCCCAGAAGGTAGGAGACTTGGACTTTATGTTCCTTTCAGGCTTGCTACACATGATAGCATGCCCATCGGTTGTGGTGATTATGCTATACATAATATTTATTAGATTCTTCTTACAAACTTTAATTAAATAGTAATATTTAATAATTGATCACACTTCAAATGATGAATATCAGTTAGTTGAGGAGAAGCGTTTTGCATGTTGCCCGATTTAAAATTATCAAACTATATGACAAAATATTTGTGGAAAAGCAAGCAGAGTTTCAGGTGTCAGCCCAGTATTGGCACTTAATTTTTTAATTTATTTTTCTTCTGAGTAAAGTCATGAATTCATGCATGCAAAGTGCTTGGAGGGCAATATTCAGGTTAGCAGAAGGTCCAGTTGAACAAAGGGAGCAAAAGTCAGAATCTGTGCAACCTAAGGAAAATCAGCTTTTTATGATGTAATAATACATTTGTTGAATGCTTTTGGCATGTATATTGATGGCTGGTTTCACTCTTGGTAGTGCATGAATGGTCCTAGTGATGTGGGCTCAACGCCTGCCCCCTGCATATGCCCGCCAGGAAAGCAAGGACCTCCAGGCCCCAAAGTAAGTTTCCATTCTGTCTTACTGAGCATAACAACTTTTTTTTTTTCTTTCTTTTTTTTTTTAAGTCTTACATTGGCCAGTCGTAGTCAGTCAGATCCAAAAAGTAGGGGACAAGTTCTGCTAGTTCTGGTTTTCAGTGCATGCGTATAGTGATTAGAATCCTCAAGGCTAGGTTTTGGTGCCATAACTCCTAATAACACAAATATACCCTTTTTTTTTTTTTTTGAGGAAAATGCTTATGGTTTTAAAATTGTGTTTCCTTGCTACTCTTCAGCAAATGATCTTGCACCATTAATTGTTTGAGAATGAAGTAGTTTGCAAATAAAAGCCTTTTAATGGAGAGGTTTTTCTTTTTTTTGTTAAAGATATTTACTGGGAGAGGTCCACCTTAGCTGTTCTGATGCTCTCCCTCAGTGTTGGCAAAGGATTCAAATGAGAACCAGACTCGAGTCTCAGATGTCTAACATGGCAAACTCAAATCCCTAGAATTTTGCTGTAGTACCTTTCTCAATAACTGTGCTAAGCAGTGCTTTCAGAGTTACTTCCTTGCCTTATAAGGGTAGAGAAGAAACCTCCAAACTGCTTGTCTTTCATTAAGCAAGCAATAAAAAAACCTCTCATTTTATAAAGGGTTAACAGTCTGCTGCAGCTACCTCAAGTCAAAGGGCTTTTTGCTACAATGGTAAGGGTTTCTAATCAGGGAACTGGATTCCACAAGGTGGAGATCATTACGATTTCATGTATTAGAATTTTTGTTGTCTTTTTCCTTTCTTGAAAGTATGAAGGAGTACAAAATGTCACAATTAGGGTGACCTATACAGGTTTATTAAGATCTCTGATTCATGTGCAATCTTTCAGTTGCATTCCAGTTTAATATTTGTTTGGGGAACTAAATAATACAGATGACAAGATGGTGCCTAACATAAAAGGCTGCAGAAAGAGTGAAAAGTAATCCAATTTAATATTGTATAGGTTATTTTATTTACAGTTTTTCTTAACTTTTGAGTACTGGACTTTGGAACAGTATAAATTTAAACTTAATTTGTGTGTTTGTGATATTGATAGAGTACAATAAAATTAATTAAATTAAAACAATTTAAAAATACAAGTAACTGATAACATTTTTGAGTTAAAGGCATAAAATTTCATAGTTAAGATAGTATATTTGAAAACAAATTTATTTTTGCTCAAGTCTCAATCCTGGACTTGATTTGGACAATAATAATTCTGGTCAACCTATTATTAATTTAGCAAATTATAACTCTTATGCTTTTCTAAAGAGACATTATTCTATATCCTTTCCCATTTAGTTCTGCATTACATTTCTGTGATTTGTATTTGAAAAGATGTTTTTTCACAGTCACATTGAAAGCTCATTTCCTATTTCCTTCCTAATGTCCTCCCTGTTTATAACAATTCTGCGGTTGCAACTGACCTGCAAGTCTGTTGAAAATGGTACAGGCTGAAGAAAATGGTACCTGCTTAATGCTCCTGTAGAAGTAAAATGGTTTTAGAGATGAAATCTTATTGGGTTTTACTGGGCTCAAATCAGGTCTGTTAGTAACTAGGAAGATTTTTTGAGTAGGATGTTAAGTTCCAGTTTTCTCACCATAAACAGGAAGACCGAGGAACTGACTTTTCCTTTGACATGGTCATAGCAGGGGTTATCAAAATAATTGCAAAAGCCTTACAAGAAGAAATCAAAAAGAATACCTGGTTGAGACAGCAGTAAGTGTGAATAGTTTAATACTTAGCAGGTCTTAATCCTGGCTTTGCCTTTGCAGATCTTTTGCTTTAAGAACTAGACTCAGCCAAAGCAGGTGAGAGTTTTCTTTAGAGTACGACTACTACATTAAAAAGGTTTTAATAAAGATTTCATCTATTTGATGAGAAGTGTTTTTATTTCTGTTGATTAAGATGTTAATCTTGAAAGCACTTGAGATGATGGGCCAAACTTGTGCTGTAACCGAGCATGGGCTCATTTCTCCAATTCCTGCACAAAATGTTAGGGAGAATTTTCCCAGGGACAGTGTTACAAGATTAATTCTTTTTTGCTGAGGGAATTACTCCTCAATAGCAGGTATCTGGGCTTGCAGTCGCTGTTTTGTGGAATGTATTAGGCTTAAGTTTGCTCTGTGCTAATTTTAAAATTCTCATTCATATCTTTTGTGTATTAACATCTTACTTCTCCATAGGGTAACCCTGGGCAGCCTGGGAATCATGGTTATCCTGGTCAGCCTGGTCCAGATGGTAAGCCTGTGAGTACTAAAAACTTAGTCATATATTGTAAATGCAAAACTATCAGGAGAAAAAAACATGTACTGCTCATATCAGATTTTCCAATTTAGATGTTTTCTTTCTCCATGTCACCGACATGACATGTGAATGTCACTTAAAAGCTATCTGAGTGTAACAATTCTGTGAACATGTTAATCACACTATTTTTGTTTCAAGCTAAGATATTGTAAATGTGATAGCAAGACTTAGGTACTGTTGTAAAGCAGAGAACAGGCTATGAGTGCTCCTGTTGATCTTTGCATTGGTTTGCAGCAGTTATCACCTTCTGACCTTCGATCTTTACTGCTTATGAATTTTTGCATGAGAAAGCACTCTAGGGCAGCTAAAATCCTGTCTGTTTTGTTTTAGGAATTGCTTCTCCTGTTATAAGCTTGGTTCACTTAATTTCTTTTTTAGCCTGCCTCAAGTAGTTCATCGAAATATGTAGATATGCAAATAACAGTGTTAAAAATGTAGACATTTTGCAGTTCTAAACATTATGTTGTAAAATATACATTATACAAATCCCTGTATTTTTCTCTTTCCCTGGATTTTACTTTTTAAGGTCACATTCCATTAGTATGGATGCTAGACTGGAAGAGAGTAGATGAATAATGTATGTCCCTAAAATGAGAATGACAGATTTGGCAATGAGTTGTCTGGTCTTCATGGTTAACAGTTTTTATTGTAATAAAATTATCATAAGAGCAAATAAATATCTTAAGGTTTCATTAAAAAAATATATTAGATCTCTGAATTTAATTGGAAGCCTCTAGGACACTGACAGCTAAGCTTCCCCGTTGAGTAAGGTTAACTGTCTGCAGTCTCTGCATCACCAAAGTGGAGGTGTTCGTGTGCCTCTGGTGTGTTAAGAGAAGGGAGGCCAAAAGCTGGTAGACTTGATCACCCATGTTTCTTCTCTAAGAACGTGGCCTCTGATGTTGTGTGCTATTCATTAGAAGCTGTTTTATTTATATATATTAAAAAAAATAATAAGGAAAAGGTGAAAGACAGTTGGGACCATTAAAAATAATTTCCTTCTGAAAAGAGGATAATTTCTCTTCTTGGGTACTAAAAGCAGGAAAAGTCCATGCACATACTAGAAATTGTTAATTCATTGTAGCTTTTCATTCTTATTGTGAGGACTAAATTTTATGGTTGAGTCCTTGGATTGTAGTGTTATTTTGAAATCTCCATGGTGAAGTAGAAGAAAAGATAAGTATCATGTCTTGAAATCCCCAGAAAACACAATTAGGAAGGAGTCCCAAATACTATTGAGAATAAAAATATAAGATGATGTCCCAAAACGTTAGAAAATATAAGCAGATGAGTGCGGAGAAGACAAAATCATTATGAAAGAAACATTGGATTATGGAATAGTCTATGTGTTTGGCTGAGGCTTAGAAGGGATATTAAGTTATTTTGGGCCTTTATGGTCCACACAAACTGGAGACTTCAGAGAAGGGCAACAAAGGGCTGGACTGGACTTTTCAACTTCACTCTTTTAGTAATTTTTCTTCCTGTGGAAATAGTTCATGAGGATATTGTAGTTAATCACAAATCTTTCCCAAAGCAGTTGCTTCATTTAACTATGGTGGTTCCTTTTGGAAGCAGAGCTAGTTTGGTAGGAAAAAAAAAAAAAAGGCACTGAGAACAAGAAATGCAAGTGTTTCTAAAAATTGAAATTTCCTGTGTTTTAAAATATGGGGCTTGGTCTTTGAGACCTGGCCATGGTAGCCATGATGGCCCAGGAGAGCAGTGAGTATATGAATTTTTCAGTAGTTTCACAAGTAAATATCCTCATTTTCCCTGTGATATAAAACCATTTTTATACTTTTGTTTTTGTCTTAAACAGCTTTTGGTATTTATTATCTTCAAAGTTTTTTGGAACTAGAAACAGAGAAGACGACCCGAATTGAAATTCTCACTGATGTGAAGTACTACATTTTCGTATCAGGCAATCATGAAAATATAGGTTTTAAAATAGAAATGGGTAGAATCTGAGCTGGGGAAGCGTGGTCTAATCAGAATAACTTTTCAGTTGATAGTGCTTAAGCTTCTGAAGATCAGGCCTGTTCTCCTATACAAAGACAGGTGTACAAACTGTCTCAGCTTGGAGTTGCATAGGAAAAAGTGTCCATCACAGTTTGACCATGCGGATTGCTAGAATTAGATTTACATAGCAGAGCTGTCTTTAATCCAGCTAACTCTGATATTTTGAAAAATAAAGTGATACTGTGTAAGCTTTAGTGAAGCCAGAATGGACTGGATATTGGTAGGGAACTGTCAGTTTTCATTCTCCCTTTAAAAAAATAAATTAAGATTGTATATTTCTTAAGTGTCCAGTATTGTTTTAGAAACAATTTGTTATGACCTTTTCATACTTTTATTAACAGATTTCCACTTCATTGCTATATATCTTCCCATAAGGGCTGAAATTTGTAACAGTGAATCATGAAGGAGAAATAAATTGATGCTGTAGTCTTTCAGTAACTTTGTAATCTGGCAGTTATGTTTTTTTCCTGTGAGGGAGTGATGATGTGCATAGCTGTGCATTCTCTGAACATAAAAAAGTTTAGCAAAAGAATCTTAGACAGTTAGAAGAGAATCAAAAAGTCCCGATAAAGGAGAAATATTATCATTTTGCTGAATTGAAGTTAATATGTTTTTGAAGTGCTTACAGTTAAATCCTATAGCTTTATTAACTGACTAATTTTTTTGAAATATCAGCTGTAACTTTTTGCACTTGTTCTTTGTAAGGACACAATTGTAAACCTATTAGATCATCCGCAGCTCTGGCCAATATGTTACTGTTCCTTGTAGCAGATTGTTGAGTGCTTTCCAGGCTAGCTTTTAGCCGTGAACGATAGGAGACCCTTTAGATACTCTGTGCAGGAAAACAGATTCCTCTCTCTGTCTTTTTCTTTCTGTTTTACTTATTTATTTGCTAATATGACTTGCACGTTTTCTGTGCTGTCAGTGATTTTCCTTGTTTGAGGTAACTTTGCTTGTATGAATCCTTTTAGCTGTGTCACCTGTCACAAGGTTTTCCTGGAAAGTTAGTCTTTTCTGTTCCCAAACACATTTTTATGTTCTTCTCTAAAGTTATTCTAGTTTGCCTATCTGGTATTCATTTTCTTGGAACAGTATAACTGGTCAATAAAATGTTTCTTCCCCTGAGAAATATTTTAGGCATGCATTTATATTACTATATGTAACTGATTTTTAAAGTGAAGCATCAAAGGAAATTTAGTTTATTGTTTGTGGGCTGCCTAGATTGTTGTAATACTTAAAGTTAGTTAAAATTATTTAAAATTAGTTAGTTAAAAATACTTAAAGTTATTTCAAAACAATTCCCATGAATATCTTCAATATTACCAGGAAATAATTGTTCACCTGGTGTTACCCAGTAAAATTGTTTGCTGTAATATTTAGGGAAGTGAACATAAACATGACTCATTTTCAGTCTTTCCTTAGTTGTTTTTTTTAAGTAGTTTTGTTTATAGATTCTTTGTTTTTTCCCTTTAATTGCCAACTCGTGTTTATTTTCCATACTCCAATACATACAGAAAAAATCAATTGAAATAACTGGAGAAAAGCACAAAAGTGAGAAGCAAAAGAAGAAATGAAATTGTGTTTATTTTAACAAAAAATTGTCTTGTCAGGAGAAATAGCACTGGTAAATAAGCACAAGGATAAAAGTAGTACTTGAGTCTCAACTGGAACTCATTTTAATGGGCATTATTCATCAGAAAGAAGCCGCTGGAGTGGTTGCTGGCCCTGAGAATGCTCAGCAGCTTGACTGTGTGGTCACAAAGCCATTTTTTTATTCCAAAGGATACTTTATACGTACTGGGGGAAAACTCAAGGGGAAAAATAAATGAGCAGAGTCTATGCAGAGACTATTTGTGGTTAATAGAGGTGATAGGTTATCGGTGTGCTGAAAGAAAAGAAAAAATACATTTACTTGTCAATTTTGAACTTTGGACCACACAGCTGGCAAATCTGGACAATTTTCCAATATTCTATCTAGTTTCATTCATGAAAGTTTGGAACCATTTGCCTTATCTTTACAGTCCACAAGAAATAAGCAGTTTAAAAATAATCTGGTGAAACTGACTTTACTTATCAAAAGCCTCACATAATAAGTTATTTCTAATAATTCCAATATTTCTTTTTAAAAAAACTATAAAACATTATTATAGCTGTACTACTTAGAATTTAATAATATCTAGTGACCAACTGAAGGCCAAATCTTTATGATGAGCTTACTATAATGGCAATGGCTGTCTATTTCAACAGTAGTTTTGGAATAAAAATGAATAATAGTTTCATTTATACGTAGGATTACCTTGTACTATTGGGTGATTTGCCTGGGTATTTAAGTTGGTATAAACTCTGCAGCTCCTTTTCTCAGGAAACCTTCACAGACATAGTTGATAATTCAGCTGTAAAATGCTGTTCTCAGTTCCAGAATAATACATATTCGTTGGTAACACTGTGTCCTTGTTATTCTTAGAGGAAGGATGTTTGCTCCATTCTGACTATTACAGTCATGTAATGGCTTCACTGAGACCTATTACTTGGACACCAGGGTGATGCCTGATGCTGACTTCTGTTGCATGCAGCTGTACATTTCATGCAGAAGACCACAGGACTACCTTTAGCAGTGGCCAAAGGCAGATGATAAAGCAGTGAACACCTAAGCAGTGAGCAGGAAGTTATGCTTCCTTGGTACATCATCCCATCTCCAGAAGTCTGAAGCTTGGAAACTTTTTAAGCTGAATTTATGACCTTTTATTTAATAATCTTGATGGATATTTTTTCCCCTCTGTGGTACTTGTGCCCAGAACATCATGCTTAGGTAACATATACTGCTGGCAGCTCTGAGCTAGCAGGTGACGGAGTAGCCAGTGGAAGGACATGTATTCAAAAGGAGAAAGGTTTAAACAGGCCAAAACAAAACAAAGCAAAAAAAGGCAACAGACAAGGCAACAAAAACTCTTTTCTGTACTTTTACCATAGTAATGTTTATGTGATTACAAATTTTTGATCAGGAGTCACCCCCAAGTTTATGTTGGAGGGTAAAAGCTGCTTTGTGATCTAATGCTGGATCTGCCCTTCATGCTTTTGTATGTGTAGACAGGGGGTCTTCACTGCAAAGACAGTTCTGGTATCCTGCAGAAACAGCTGCCCTGAGAAGTCCTTCTACAGGTTGGTGCTATTTAACAGAAGGAATAGAGAGGAGGTGACACTTGTTCTGAGCTCTTGAGTTACCACTGCTTAAGAAAGTCCCAGAGAAAGGAGTAAGGCAGAGGCACCAAACAGACTTGTTGGAGAGGACCACCTGACTGATCCACATGTCTAGTGGAGCAGGAAAAAGAGAAGTACTAGGCAGATGAGTACAGGCATAGTGAGGCATTAGAGAAGGTTGTTTGGGGATGGGATGAGAAGAAAATCTGCTTGAGAAAGGAGAAGGAAGGACCTGAGGCAAAAACATTAATGATAAACAACTTCTCAAAGGAAGGCTAAAACACTGCACTGAAATACATCAAGTACTTTCTAACATTTCTGTTGCCTTGCAGGATTTTAGTTACTGATATTACCAGTGAGGGAGAAGGTCATAGCATGACTGCAAATTTGAGTGTAGGCGTGGATACATGTCTGAATAGGTGTAAGAATTTCCATCCTTTAAGTTGTAATGTAATTTATGAAAAGAGTTTGAAAACTACTCTTTAATGCTTTAGATAATTGTGCTTTAAATGTACTAAGAGACTTCCACAAGAGGTCCACAGACCTCTCTGTCAGCATGTTTTCTTAACGCCAACTTAAATTTTTCTGTTGCAGTTGAATTCCATTATACTTAGTTACATCAACCTAAATAGTTCTGTTTACTTAGTGTTGACAGTCCTTAAATATCTTTAGACCATTACTGTTGAGTCTTGGTTATTTCCTAGCCAAAATGAGCTTGTTTACTTCTCCCTTGTCTTTCCTAAGTAGTCCTGTTGTCATGGCCTTTGTCATTTATGTTGTTCAGTAACTCCAAAAGCTTTCAGTAAGGAAGTGTGCAGGTGCGGTTGTAATTACCTGATCAGTACATCCTCTTTATTTATTTGTCTGACGTGATACACCTGTAATTGCTGTCTGAACTTTTGTCCTTTAGGCATGCAAGTGCATTGAAGACATGCTTCTGAGGTTTACTCTGCTATTGCACCTAAAAGTTCTTTGTAATTAATGCTTATCATGTGTCCTTCTTGCTCAAATTTTTCCCTTGCTGGTAAACTAAATTTCATTTTCACCAAGGCTCTTAATTCACTGATGATGGCAGTATTGCTGATTTGTCTGTGTCCTTTATGTAAGTTCCTTGGCCTAAGAAGTCTGTTTGACTTTTCCCCTTAGAATTATTTGTAAATTATTGCCATTTTCTTTAATGCCAAGTTACGTTTTGTCTGTGATTTTTTTTTTTTTTTTTTTTTTTCCAGTACCCAGCCATCTGGTGCAAAACTAAGCATCTCAGTATCTTACTGTTTATCACTTTGCCTTTACAGATTTTCAGGCACTAGAAATTTATCAGTACTGTTCCCACCACAAGAAATTGAAAGGGAGATTTTTGTATACTCCTGATTTCAGTTGCAGTGGTGCAAAACAAGTGCTGTGGAGTAGTCTTGATTGACGATATTGATGAAACATTACAGGTGGGATTCAGTTTAAGACTCCTACATTTAGTACATTTACATGTGTACAGAGGCACTGTGTGTCTAAATTCCCATATTAGTCAACAGATATTTAACTAATATACCCTAAAGAGGTACGGGATTCTTATGCTGTAAAGTATTTTGTCTGTCCATGCTGCTGCTTCAGAAGGATTGATGCCTCCCCAATATTTTATGCCACTGTCTTCTAACACTGGATGGGTGTCTTGGGAATCTCAAAAGTCAGGAGCTGCCTATGTTTAAGCAACTGGATTCAAAACTGAATATCAAATTCAGGGTTAATTATAATTCACACCATTAATGTGTCTTATAAAAAGTTCATGAGCTCATGAGGCAAATCTAGTGCTTTCACCTTATTTGAAGATGAACCCTCAGTTCTCCTGAACTGATCGGTGTCAATTGAAAAGGGAATTTTCACTTCTGTCCCTTTTACGTAAAATGTCGGCTATGGCATAGCTGTTCTCAGAGTATGTGTATGTATGTCACCTATGTACTTCTATGAGGGTTTTGAGCTTAGGGAAAGGGCACTTGAGCTGACTTTAGTGCAAAAAAAAATTGTAGGCATTAGCATTTAGGTTGATGGTCCGTACTGCAGAAGGAGTAGTGATGGAAAGGCTTGCTCAGTTTTTATGAAAGCTGGTTTTTGTAATTTATAGAAGGTGTTTTTAACTTGTCCAAACAATTGCTACATTATTTGTACCAGTGATTCTCATTTAAGTGACTTTCTGTGAATTTCCTTTTGAATCTTCTCTGTTCCAGCTTTCCGTTAAACAAGCATAATGACAATGTGTTTGATTTGCTTTGAAATGATATTACAAGATCTAACCCTTTGAAACTCTTCGGCCTTCCTCTATTCATCTTGAGAACTTCGAAATTCAGTTCAGCCAGGAAATTGTCATCCTCTGCTTCTTCCCCTACTCAGTTAGAAGGAGAAAGAAGGAAAATTGCATTTCAGAGACCTAAAATGTAAAATAAAGTTTTATTTATATCAAATTATATCCTACAGGAAGTCAAACTTGGGGTTTTTTGGAGGAGAAATAAAAGGATAAACTTTGAAAGGTAGTTTTTGGCTTGGTGAATTGTTTCAGCTACCCAGGAGGCCTATAAGCAATCTGGAAATGCTGCGCTATTTGCAGTTAAAGCTGATTTTGCTAGAACTACTTTGAGTACTGTAAGTGAAATGCTTGATAAGGGCCCTTGTGTGACAGACCTAGAATTCTGTTTACTTCTATACTAAACATTCCCAGCTGGCTCGTCAGGCATCTGCTGAAATGTCTTTTTGGGAAGAGGACACAGCAAGTACTCTCTTGTATCTAACCCAACAAATAATTTTAGCTCTGTTTATTATTCCCAGGAAGCTCTGATTGATTTTAAAGAAGAATCAGACATACACGTTGCCTTCTTGTATTGGAAAGGTTCTATCAGCTCTTTTTTACCAGTGTGGAAATACACCCATTAAATCTTCCCATTGAGACTGGAACTCATATAGAAATAGGGTTATTAGTTCTTAGTTCAAATAAAGATCAAATACTGGGTTTTTGAAATTGAATAGTCCATTTTATGGGATTTATAAAATTTAGTTTGGGCTGCCTGTTGAAAGGTCTGAGTCAAATGGCCTCAGAGTTTTATAGGACAATTTCTTGTTCCTTGTTCTGTATTTTTTTCAAAAAATACTCTCTTTGTAGCTCATTTTGTCCATTAGAATGACATGTTTTTAGTGTAGCTAGGTAAAATTCCTATTCTTCAGCTACTTTACTCTGTTAAAGGATTTTTCTAAAGTACTTGTTAATTTTGTATAAAAACTGACTGTCTTTGCTGTACTTATTGAATCCAATCTACCAAAACACCTCAGGCATATATTTTGTATTCTGTAAAGGTTCTTTTGTTCTGCCAATGTTGATTTCTAGTAAAACATTCCTTAAATTCTCTTTTCAGCTCATGAATTATTTAGTATTTCTTTTCATAGTCCCAGTCATTCAAACTATTTTTTTTACTTGCATAGCCTGTTATATACCTTCAAGTTCATAGTTTAGTGCTTGGTATTGAGAATGGAATTTTTATTATTTAGAGATATTACAAAACTAGCAGCATAATATATTAGAACATGCCTTTTTTGTTAAAGCTTATTCCTGTAACTGGCAATAAGCCTTTAAAAATCCTGGCATTTTTCAGCTATTTTTCATGAGAGAGAGGGGGAAAGTGAAAAAACAAGTGTCTACCTATGTGGGTTATCTTGGTTTTTTGGTTTTTTTTTTCTTTCTTAGTGGGGAATAAAACAGTATGTTTGTTACATTCTTGTGTAAGAATTCTAAAATAACAGATTTTAGCATGAAGTCTGGAGGCTGCAAACCTCAGATGCAGAGATGAAAGCTTCTGAAAGCTGAAATCTCAATCTCAGATGTGTGATTGTGATAGCAGTTTTTAAAAGTTGTGACCTAAAACAACAGGGTTGTGACAACAATTCTCTAGTAAACAGGAGGTTTCTTTTTTCCTTAAGTGAGTGTTTGGAAATTTGTAAATACAACTTATGAAAAGTCTCAAGTCTTGATTTCTTTTCCTTAGGGATATCAGGGTTCAGCAGGAACTCCAGGAATCCCAGGAACTCCAGGGGTTCAAGTAAGTTTCTCTTTCATTTCTAGAATTTGAAAATCTGAGACAAATCCCACCAACTCTCTCCCAATATCCATTGTTTGTCATTGCGAGTTGAGGTGTGGGGAATGAAAAAGATATCAAGTCAGGCACTATCCTTGGGTGAATTGCTTTGGGGTTTTTAGGCAGGCTGACAATTAGACTGCAAATCTGATCATTGCTTGGTAAGGCCTGTAGGAGCAGGACTCAGCTGGGGTTTAGACATTTTCATCCTGATCCAGAAGCCACACAGTAGTTCCTTCTGTTTTTCTATGAATTATAACAGTGGTCTGAAGCCTTGTCATGGCAATTGATTGCCCAAAATTCAGATGTCCAAAAGTATGTTTCAAATAAAGCCCAGACTGATGGAAGAGAACTCTCGTTCTTCATCGTATTGATTTAGTAGCCCTTACTGAGACATTTATTGGAAACTAGCACTGTATTTTACTTGTGGCATGATGTAGTCTGGCTGGATAATTGAGGACTTACTAATTTGTTGAACTAAATATCTAAGAGCATGCTGGGGCCAAGAGCAAACCTGCAACATGGCATATGTGACGGCTGTCTGATGGGCATTTGAAAGAAAGGGGATGTCTTTGGACTTGTACAGGCTATGTAATGTCCTTTGTTTCTGGGGTGGTGCTTGGTTAGAGCCAAGAATCCTTTTGGTGTTCCCCAGCCATGGGTTATGATAGCGTGCCATATTTATGCATGCATGCTGAATACGTTTCATGCTTGATTCTGCTGTTGTATCCAGTTACCAAAATGTTGTGATCAGCCAGCTGGCACATCAGTCCCCAGGTCATGTTGTATTACGCTTGTGTCTCATTCTGTATCAGATTGTATTAATATTTGAACTGGTTTTCATGTTTTCTGTTTTAGGGACCACGTGGCTTCCCAGGTGTCAAGGGAGAGCCAGGGAAAGATGGAGCTAAGGTAAAAAAAAAAAAAAGTAATAGATAAGAAAGATTTATTCTTACCATTCCATTTATCATTTTTGTCTATACAGTTAATAGTATCAATATTTTCACATGAGGCTTCTATAAGAATTGTTTACTAAAAGGTAATAAAGAAGAAACAAGAATCCTAAATTAGAATGTTATTTTATCTGTGAGAATGGTTTCTTCTCCTCTCTTTTCACCCTTTTCCTGTTTAAATGAACATCCAGAGGAGCTAGATAGGAAGTTTTGGATGGCACTTTTTATCAGAAAACACTGACTAATTGAAACCAGAGCTTTTGTGGAAAAAAAATCTAGCTGAGGTGTAGCCAGTGGCTTGGAGCTGCAGAGAGATGTGGAAGCTTATATATAACTCTCTTCTGGTAATCAGGATAGACTTGAATCTGGATCCGCTGTATACACAGTGAATAAACTAGCCATTGGCTATGGGCAAGTCTCAGTGATATGTAAATATCTATCTTCAACCTTCCATCACACTTTGCACTAGGTTTAGAAAAGTTCTAAGGTCATTGGGATAAAACATATTTTGCTTTTGGTTATTAGAACTTCAAAGCCTTTTTTTTTTCTTGGGTAAACAAACACTTGTTTTCCAAACAGATTTACTGTAGCATTTCCTTCTTCTAAAGTTCCCAATATTAAAAGCAGGTCCTTAAATGCGTCACTGTTCAGAGAGAATTCTCAATGCACAATTAGATCTGAAAAATGTGCTTATGTGTTCTGTGGCTTTAGGCATCTTAAGCTGATTGATTTTAGATGTTAATCTAATTGATCGGTCAGTGTTGGACCATGTGCAAAAAAAGTAAGATACTGATGATGAAAAGCTGTATTCTCTTGGCATGCAGAGTTGGACAGAAGATTTCCTAAAGCCGCAGTCCAGTCTTGTTTAAAATATGCCAAGAATTAAGGCTTCCACCACTGTTTAAAAAACTTCTTCCATTGTAAAATAGGTCTTGCCATTAATTTTTTTCCTGATGATTCAGCCCAAATTTCATCTCTTAGTTTCATCCTGTTACTTGTAGATGCTGTAACAACTAAATTAAAACAGTTTCTGCTGCCAGTGGTTAGGTGATCCAATAATTGAATCACCACTTCTGAGCAGAAATCGAGTCTTCTTTCATTAAGAAGCAATGGCTGCATGAAGTGTTTATTTATAAGCTTTGCTGTCTTTTTGAACGCCGTTTCATTGCCTGTTTTCAATACTTCTTTGCTGAAAGAGATTTCAATGGCACTAACCCATAAGCTGTAATTTCTGTTGCCGGTATTCCTGTCTTCTGTGGATATGTGACAGACCCTCTCTAATCTTTTTAGACAAGGATGGTTTGGATGAATACCACTGAGATGTGTTCTTTTACCCTTTGTCTTAGAACTTGAAATTTTATAAAAATAACTTCCTGAGCAGAGTTTACTGGTTCTTCATTTATGAGTGAAATATATAAACAAGTTGATATAGATTGCTCAATATCAAGTTAGATATAACAGAGAGAAAACATTGTGATTGTCCAAAACTATTTGGTGATTGGCTCTTTGTCCTGGAGTGTAGTATATCCTGTCTACTGAAACAAGCATCTAACGTGGCTTTTGTCGTTTCAAGTAAGTAGTACCAAGTTATAATTTAACATTTTGTTGTAATTGCTCAAGGGGGAGCTTGCAGACAAATTGCCTGCTACTTTGAACTTCCATAAGCCTTACTGAGAGATTACAGTAAATGTTACATTAAAGAAATTAGTGATTGTTAAAGCAAACTCTCATCAGTCAACATACCAATGTTATGTACTTGGTATGGTGAAATATAATGCCTTTCCTCTATTTGTTGATCATCAAGAAATGAATGTTATGTAGTATATTACTACTATTTTAGATAGTTAAAATTGTTTGCTCTTTTAGGGTGACCGTGGACTACCTGGTTTTCCTGATTACATGGGATGCCAGCACCAAAGGTTAAAATGAAATATTTCTTGTTACAATATTCATGTGTTTCGGCTTGCTCTATAGTTTAACTTAAAGGAAAAATAAGTTTATATACAATATTATGTCAGTGCATTTGATGAACTACATAAAATGAATAGATATAATGCTGAAATTGAAGGAAGAATCATGCCATGGGACTTCATTACATACATGTCAAGCAATGGAAACTGCCTATTCTTTTCATTTTTGTTCTGTTCTATGGGATTCTATATTAATTACTTTGAACTTTGTTTTTACTACTACTTAGAACTTTTTCCATCACAAATAATGAGTCAAAAAATAAATATAATTCTAATAAAAATTTTTTTTTAAGTCATTCAATGTGAGTGACAGCATTTTGAAGGATAGTTCTGGTCTAACCCAATAGTTTATTCAGGTGTATGTTCCCTGTTCATCGACCATATTTTTTGCTCTTCTGTGTTAGTACTCAACTGAATTTCACAGAATCATCTGGTTGGAAGAGACCTTTAAGATCACGAGTCCAACCTTCACCCTGCATTGCCAGGGTCCCTAAACCATGTCCTCAGCACCACATCCCCACGGCTTTTAAAACTCCAGGGATGGGACTCCACCACCTCCCTGGGCAGCCTGTTTCCAATGCTTAATGACCCTGTGTAAAGAATTTTCCTGATATCCAACTTAAATTTCCCCTGACACAACTTAAGGCCATTTCGTGTCCCGAATTTACCTCTTAGTTTTTCCAATTTGTGTGTAAACTTTTTAAATAGGTCTTCAGAAGAGTGCCACACTTTTCAAGAGCTGGATTTTCACATAGGTACCTATCTGTATCGAAGAGACCAGAAAACTCAAAGTGTTTCCTTTGAAAATAGAAGCATTAAGCCTACAAGCTGTGGATTGTCTCACCAGCAATGTTGGCCATTCTGGGAGAGCTTGGAAATTCAAGAATTGGCATTTACTGTCTTGAGCATGTTTTTTAATATCATAGCTTTTGCGTCCTTCATTTTACATCTGTTCTTCATGTATTCTTTATATATATATCTGTATATAACTACTTATATTTTAAAAATTAACATTATTCACACATGTTATGTCTAGGAGAAAGGGGTCCTAAAGGAGATCAAGGAATGCCAGGAATATATGGGAAAAAAGGCAAGTAAATCTTATAATAATGAAGTAAAGCAAAATATTTTGGTATCTGTGGTGGGGGTGACCCTGGCTAGCCGCCTGATGCCCTTCCAGCCACTCGTTCATTCCCTTTTCCTCAACAGTACAGAGGGAGAAAATAAGATGGAAAAGCCCAGGGGTCCAGATCATGACAGGGAGATCACCTACTAATTACTGTCATGGGTAAAAACAGACTTGACCTGGGGAAACTAATTTATGAGCGCACTAAATAGGTTTGGAAATGATAACAAAGACAAAAACTAAAAACACCTTCCCCCACCCTGCTTTTTTCCCAGGCTCAACTTGATCCTTCATTGGATGGGGAATGGGGAGTAGAGTGGGATGGTCAGTCCCATAACAGTTCCTTTCTGCTCTCCTTCCTCCTCATGCTTGTCCCTTTCTGCAGTGTTGGTCCTTCCGACAGGCTGCAATCCTTCAGGGTAAAGCTGTCCTGCATGGGGTCTCCATGGGCTGCAGCTTGCTACCACAACTCCAGCCATGGTCCTCTCCACAGGCTTCAGGGGAATCCTGTTCCGGTGCTGGGGCTCCTCCTCCCCTCCTTTTTCACTGACCTTGGTGTCTGCAGAGTTGTTCTCTCACTTTTTCCCTTACCCCTTACTTTATCTATGTCATGTTTTTGCCCTTCCTTACGTTTCCTCCAAGGCATTGCCATCTTGGCTGCAGGGCTCAACTGTGCCCTTTGGTGGGTCAGTTGGAGCTGGCTGGAACCATCTGTGTCTGGCATAGGGCAGCCCCGGCCTCTCCTCAGAGAAGGCTGCCCTTGCAGGCCCCCCCTGCTGCCAGCTTCTGGGCACCTGCCTCCAGTACTATATCATTTATGTTTTTATAATAGGCGTATTCACAGAGAGTCTCTTTCACGGGCACCCCCTTGCCGTGGGGAAAGAGCTTGCGTGCCCTTGCGAAGTTGAGAGCTATGCTGGTGGTGGCATATGCCTCCGGTAGGGTCTCCCAAGCCAGACGGGTCTCAACTGAAGGGTCAGACAAAGTGTGTCCATGGGCAGGATGGGCTCACTAGCCTTCGGGCAACCATCCTAGGAGAAGGACAACTCTAACTCCAAACCCGGGCAGATGGAGCTCGTTTAGCCCTGTAAGGCCATCCATCTAAGAGAAGGATACTCTAACCAAACTACGACCTGAGGACTTCGCTGTCCCGTCCAAGCTCGCTAGGGCCCTGGCAGATGAACCTCAGGTGTAAAGGGTGGGCCAGTCTCCGCGCACGGCTGCGCCTCACCTAAAAAATCCACCACGCAGGCTTGAAGGGTGTTACTCACGTTGCAAGCCCTGTAGCGACAGGCAGGGACGAAACGGCAGTTGAAAGATTCACTGGAGAGCCGCAGACCCAACCCTGCATGCATGCGGTTCATGACATTGGTCGCTTGAGACTGACCCAGGAGATGACAGTCTCGTTCGGCAGCATCCTGATGACCAGCAGCCTTTTTCAAGGAGAGCACTTGCTTGCTCCACATGGAGAGGGGCCTAGAAAAGGTGGCCTAACCAGAGCTCATCTCCCTTCCAATCTGGTTGCTAGCCGCAGCCAACAGGCATCTGTCTGTTGCGGTCAACCAAAGACAAAGAGACAGAGGCATACACCTGCCTACCAAAGGTGGTGCCAGATTGACACTCGCATGTTGGAACATCAAACCATGCTCGATACAGCAGACAGTGGGCGTCCTGAACGCCGTTCTGCTATAATTGCTCACGAACTGTCACGACTCAACATCGACATTGCTGCTCTCAGTGAAGTTCGCCTTCATGAGGAAGGCAGCCTTAAAGAACATGGTGCCGGGCTACACACTGTATTGGGTCAGGCAAACCCAAAACCGAAAGTCATCATTCCGGATTTGGCTTCAGGATTAAAAACTCCACGCCTCTAAACTTGAAAATTTGCCAACAGGTCATGCCGATCGCTATCTCCTTTGCCTCCCACTACACAACAAGCAACATGTTGTTCTCTTCAGCATATGTGCCCCAACTCTCCAAGCTGACCCTACAGAAAAAGACAAATTCTACACCGATCTGCGCCGCCTTACTCAAAAGGTTCCTGCAGATGATAAGATCATAATCCTTGGTGACTTCTACGCCCGAGTAGGTAAGAACTCTGAAGCCTGGAAAGGAGTACTAGGCAAGCATGGAGTTGGAAACTGCAATGACAACGGTCGCCTCTTGCTAGAGTTTTGTGCTGAGCAGCAGCTTACCATCACCAACACTATCTTCCAGCAGAAAGACAGCCTGAAGACAACCTGGATGCATCCTCGATCTAAACACTGGCACCTCATTGACTATATCTTAGTGCGCCAGAGAAATGTTCGCGATGTCTGTCACACCCGAGTGATGCCTAGTCCAGAATGTCAAACAGACCACCGCCTTGTGCGCTGCAAACTTAACCTCCACTTTAAGCCCAAACGTAAGAGGGGCGGCATTCTGAGGAGGAGGCTCAAAGTTAACAATCTTCAAACAGCTGCAGTGAGAGACAGCTTCCAGGCAAACCTTCAAACTAGGCTTGAAGACCATCCCATAGACTCTTCTCCTGAAGCGCTTTGACAACATATTAAAAATAGCATCCTGCAGTCCTCCGAAGAATCCTTAGGGTTCTCCTCAAAGAAGAACAAAGACTGGTTTGATGAAAACAGTCCAGAGATCCAGAAATTGCTGGCAAAGAAGAGATCTGCTCACCAAGCACACCTCGCTCAGCCATCTTGCCATGTAAGAAAAGCAGCCTTTCGTCTTGCATGCAGTAAACTCCAACAGAAACTTCGAGACATCCAGAACAAGTGGTGGCTCAACCTAGCAGAAAAGACTCAACTATGCGCAGATTTGGGTGACCACAGAGGATTCTATGAGGCTCTGAAAGCAGTGTACGGGCCCACACACCAAGTTCAAAGCCCCCTACTCAGCGCAGATGGCCAAACGCTTCTCACAGATAAAACCTCCATCCTGAATCGATGGTCTGAACACTTTCAAACTCTCTTCAGTGCCAGCCGTGTAGTCCAAGACTCAGGAATCCAGCTCATCCCAAAACAAACGGTGAAAAATGAATTGGATATAGCCCCTACTATGGGAGAGAGCCTTAAGGCCATACAGCAGATGAAAACCGGCAAGGCAGCTGGGGTCGACGGAATCCCGCCTGAAATCTGGAAACATGGAGGCCAAACGCTCCATGCTAAATTTCACGAGCTAGTTGTGCGCTGTTGGGAACAAAGCGAACTACCACCAGATCTCCGTGATGCAATCATCATCACCCTGTACAAGAAAAAAGGAGTAAAGTCAGACTGCTCAAACTACCGAGGCATAACTCTGCTCTCCATTGCTGGAAAAATCCTCGCAAGAATACTATTGAACAGATTGGTACCCGCTATCGCAGAAGAACTTCTACCTGAAAGTCAGTGTGGTTTCAGAGCCAACAGAAGTACCACAGACATGGTATTCGTTCTTAGACAACTGCAAGAGAAGTGTAGGGAACAGAACAAGGGTCTCTATGTAACTTTCGTTGATCTCACCAAAGCCTTTGACACTGTGAGCAGAAAAGGTCTGTGGCAGATCTTGGAACGATTAGGATGTCCCCCCAAGTTCCTCAAAATGATAATCCTGTTACATGAGGGGCAGCGCGGCCAAGTCAGATATGGCGATGCACTCTCTGAGCCCTTCCCAATAGCCAATGGTGTGAAACAAGGTTGCATCCTCGCACCAACTTTATTCACAGTTTTCTTCAGCATGATGCTCCAAAGGGCCACGGCAGACCTCAACGAACAAGACGGCATTTATATCCAATATCGTACCGATGGGAGCCTTTTCAACCTAAGGCGACTGAAGGCCCACACCAAGACCCTGAATCACCTTGTCCGCGAGCTGCTTTTTGCTGACGATGCCGCCCTTGTTGCCTACACAGAAGCAGCTCTGCAGCGCTTAACATCCTGCTTTGCAGAGGCGGCTGAGCTTTTTGGGCTGGAAGTCAGCTTGAAGAAGACAGTAGTTCTCTACCAACCAGCACCACAAGATGATTACCATCATCCCCACATCACCATTGGCGAGTCAGAGCTTCAGTCAGTCCAGCAGTTCAGCTATCTGGGTAGCATCATCTCCTCAGATGCCACGATCGACAAAGAGATAGACAACAGAATAGCAAAGGCAAACAGAGCTTTCGGAAAACTCCATAAAAGAGTCTGGTGCAATAAACACCTGAAGAAAAGTACAAAGATCAGTGTCTACAGAGCCGTGGTACTGCCTACTCTTCTGTACGGGTCTGAATCATGGGTCATCTACCGCCACCATCTGCGACTCCTCAAACGCTTCCATCAGCGCTGCCTCCGCACAATCCTAAACATCCACTGGACTGACTACGTGACTAACGTTGCTGTCCTTGAACAGGCAGACGTCACCAGTATTGAGGCCATGTTGCTGAAAACGCAGCTGCGTTGGGCAGGGCACGTCTCCAGGATGGCGGATCACCGCCTCCCTAAGATCGTGTTCTATGGTGAACTTGCCACCGGCTGCTGCAAGAGAAGAGCTCCAAAGAGGAGATAGAAGGACTCCCTGAAACAACACCTCAGCCTAGGCCATATTGACCACCATCAGTGGTCCACCCTGGCCTCCAATCGGGAGATTTGGAGACACACCATACATAACGCTGCTGGTCTCCTTTGAGAGCACGTGTAAATCAGTCTCGAGGAGAAAAGACAGCGCAGAAAGAACCGTGCCTCGACTATACCACCCAAGGAGACCCTCCGGTGTGCTCTTTGCAACCGGTCTTGCCTATCCCGCATTGGCCTTTTCAGCCATCAATGCGCTTGCAATAAGCGTGGGCAAAGCCTTCCCAAATCTTCGTCCGCGAAGCCAGCCATGATGATGATGATTCACAGAGAGTTTAATTTTGCAGTCCTAACTCAGAAAAATTTCCACTGAAGTTACTGGACATACTTGTGTCTAGTACTATTAAACTCATCCTCTGCCTAGTTAGGTATTTTGAGAATTCTATTCATCCTTCTCTTAATGGATTGATGTAATTTATTTTAACACAGCAGAAAATGCTTATGGATATATTTTTTCCAAATATGTCTTTCCCTTTAATATGAGGTATATGTAATAATTACATTACAAAGAAGTCTGTGCTTTTTAATACATAGAAATGTACATGAGCCATATAACCAAGCAGGAGAGAGGGGGAGGAGTAAGGAGGATGAGAGGAGCACAGAAGTGGAGTGAGACTCATAGCAGCCTGGAAGACCGATGTTGTTTTAATCCATAATTTATATAATGCAGGGTGTGCTTGCACGTTAATATTTATATTTCAGAAAGCATATTTTGGCCATCCAGTGTTGACAGTTACATTTTCATTGTCCTTTTTCAGTTTTAAGCAATTGAAAGAGGGTCTGTATTCACATTTCTCTATGTTGGAGCATATTTACGTTTCCATTACAGGGGTTAGTTATTAATGAACCACTGCCTGTGTTAAGAAAGGAACAGCTCTTCCATACATCTTCAAAATTAATAATTAACATACATGAATTATAGGTTAAATATACTGAATTTGCAGCATAAACATTGAGCACTGCTTACTTGTCCTTTGCTGTATTCCTCAGGGTTCAAAAGGAGAGAAGGGTGATATGGGGCTTCCAGGAATGCCTGGGCGATCTGTAAGTTTTGTGAAGACAATTGGCCTTTTAACTTCCTGTTAGATCTCCTACTGATGACTGTTAACTGTTGCCACAGGGAGACCCTGGCAGAAGTGGGAAAGATGGATTACCGGGAAGTCCTGGTTTCAAGGTATGTGTAAATGTATGTTCATATCTTACCAAGTCTTCAGCAGCATTGCAGTTGGTCTAAATATACCCAGTTTATTTTGTGAACAATTACTGTAAATTAATATGTGTTACTGAGAAATGCGAAAGCTTACTGCAGTCAATGGACAGACTTCACTGATTCAGTCGGTTTGTGAGCAGGGGCAAAGCTTTTGTTAAGAGCGTATCTGTGATCATCAGATATTGTTTATACTTTGTCTCCCTTATCCTGTTTGTGTTTCTCTTAACTCTGTGAATCTGTTAATGAGATGTATATACAGGCATACACTGCAGAACACACCTCAAGGTAAGAAGGAAGTAATCTAATGTATTATTGCTTTGGAAGGGTAAGCTGGATGAAAGTTAGGGGAAAACACCTGCAGTATTGGATTCATGTTTATGTTCTGATTCTCTTCACTGTGCATGCCCTTCGATGTTACTTTAGAATAGTTTTTCAAGTGACTAAGTATCTGTCCACAGGAAAAAAAGACTACAGGTTCCGATACATCTATAATGTATTGCAGTCTGTGAGTTCATTGGACATTTTGTTTACCCAGTTGTTTGCACTGTTCTAATTTGTGAAAAGATGGACTTTATGCGTGGGTGACTTTAAGGAGCAACAGGACTTATTGCTGTCAGATTTTTAACAAGGATGGACATGAAGGGACATGTACGGACATGAACGGTGGCTGAAGACAAGGCAGAATTACTCGGCAGAAGAGCTGGGAGTAAGGAAGTAAATGCAAAGGAACATGTATGAACATGTACACAGGGAGAAGCTAACTAGCCAATTGCTTTGTTAGAATAGGCGCGTGAATTTCACTAACGAGCCAATTAACTGTAACCATGAAGCGCGTGGACAGCTCTGTAGACTATAAAACCACTGATAGAATCTGAAATAGAGGTCTGCGTTATCACTTTCATAAAGTGTGTGCAGTCCATCATTATCGTCCGCCAACATTTATCAGTATCAGTTTTAAGTTCACAGGGAAAAACATTTATTAATATGTGGTATGTAAATGTTCAGATGAATTGATCTAAAGAAGTTCTTTAACAGCAGCTTTGTTCCTGTAATATTTTTAATAATAATAATAATAATAATGATCTAGAGCTGCTCAGATTAATGTTCCTTCAGTGTCCAAAAATGCAACTGTACTTTTAAGTGCATTTCTCTAAATTTCTGTTACTGTAGTTGGACATCTGGATCTTTCTTCCATTTTGTGGCCGTGCTTGTCTAGGGCAGTTGGGGATACCATAGCATATCTGTGACATTTGCTGCAGCAGGGAGATATGACACAAGACCTGTGAGAGACCTGAACGCTTCCAGGCAGCATCTGCCAACAAGGTGGATCCAGCAGGATCCCAGACTTGCTCAGGCTGGAGAGGCTTTGTTTGGGGCATCTCCTAGACTAGCCTCCTGCTTACAAATGAGACAACACTGAATCCATACCGGGTTTCTCAGCTGGGTCTTGATAAACTTCAATGATGAACATTGCACAACTGGGCAACTTGTTCCATCTTTGACTGTCTTCATGGTGAAAAAAATTTCTCTCTTATTTGCAGGAGGAAATGGCTCTATATGTCTATGTGTTGACAACTGAACGAAACTCTTAGTAAATACAATAAATGGAACCTCTAGTCATTGATCTGCTGACTGTGAACTGCTATAAATTTTGCGATATCACTCATAAGCTTGCAGTCCTATTTGCTGTTTCTGGGTACCCCAGGTGACCTCTAAGTGCCATTTTGGAAGAACACAGGTCTCCTGTAGATGGTTCCTGCCAGCCTGATGTTGAAGCCTTGGCTGCTGCCCTAGAGCACCTCAAATAGCACCAGACAGGCATTTGTGATGAGTTATCTGAATCAAGCCCCTGTTCACTGTAATGGGATTTTGGATCCCCAAAGTATCTTTAGACAACTTCAGGTAGCAAAACACATGTAGGCATCTTAATTTGAAGTTAAAGGGAGCAGTTATCACTTACATACAATACAGCACTGTTAATTCTAAAAATTGCCCAACTTCAGTGTATAACTAAGCATCCTGCAATTCAAAAATTTATTAGGAGAACACATCTAACATAACAACCTTTAAAAACTATGTATAAAATTTAACTTTAATGGTAGGTAAACTCATTATTTCCTATCTTATTTGTCTTCTTTGGAAGGCTTAATGAGACCGTGCTAAAAGTTAATGGAATAACTTTATTTTATGTCAAATTAGTGTACTGCTTTTTTTTTTCTTTTTTTTAAACTGCCCTTAAGTTTACACCCTTAAAATATGTAGGTAAAAGAAGTTGTAAATCTTAATTATGGGAAAAAAATGTTTTCTTATTGCTCATTTTTCTGAAGTTAACTTCAGCATCCAACAGCAGATAATGAATACTACAATACTGAAGGACGTTTTGTTTTATTTGTTACTTGGTTTAGTTTTAAATACTCCTACATTCATTTCATTTTGATATTCAAATCCCATTGATACCTGCCTGCAAATTGTTCTTAGATATCTACAAGATATCTAAGATATCTGATGCATATCTGATACAGCTAAATTTGAGTCTATGGAAGTAGTAGGTATCTGGTACATTTGAGATGCATCAGTGTACAAAGCATCCTAAGGGAGCTGACAAATATGACATAAGTCCTATGGAAAGCCAGTGCCTTTCTGGAGTGGGAGCAGGAACCCAAAGACACCCTTGGGTATCTCAAATCTGACCAAACGTCTAGGTGCGGGCAATGAAATTGAGCTTCTGGTGGCTGGTGTGCTGAATCGAGCCTCCGTCAATTGTTCTGACTAGACTTCTAATAGGCTGTGATAGGAGCTTAGTTGCCTACGTTAACTTATTTCAAATGAATCCTGCCTTTATATATATATATATACACACACAGAGATATTTCTGCTAAGTTGGTGAAGAAATTGCTCCTCTGGTACTGTAGAAAGTAGAAAAAAAATATACGTATTAGATTTTTTCCTCTCTGGTGTTGGATAACATGGACAGTTAATAGTCACAGTTGTTTAATGTAAAATTTTAACTATCACCGGTGACCCTCTAGAATGAAGTATTATGTTGATAAAGCTTGAATTTGGAAAGTATTTTGATCTCTTTTTATGTTTGTAAGTGATATACAGATAATTCAATATATTAGTTGTGTGAACCTGTGTATATTTAAACTGAAAGACATTTTCTTGACTATTTTCTTAATTATTGTAGTACAAAAAAAAGACATACTCATTAGTTTTTATTCATTATGTAATATAATAGTTAACAGAAGCCATATCCCTTGTTCAAACATTTTGTCATCTTGACTTCAACATCTGCTTGCTGTAAAACATTGCTTCATTCTGGGTCTGTAATCAAATTCAGAGCAGTTACAAACAGGCTGTCTTTGAAGGAAATTTCTACTGGAGCTTTCCTGTTTTCTTACAATATTAATTCTGGGAAAGAATGTGGAAAAATGCATGGCTTGAAACCCAGATGCTACCCATTGTTACTTGAAGTCCAGTTCTTGTAATTTTAAGTTAATTATGACAAGATTCTTTAATATATATATATATATTAAGTGATCTTTGCATTTGTTTTATGTGCTTTTATTTCTGGAATTATTCTGCAAATTTTCAGAATATTTATCATGCATATTTTGAGTAAGGTTGTAAAGATTTATTCATATCTGCTATTGCTATGTTCTGGAGTGCTTTGAAATAGTTTTCAGACTGTTAGTTGTACTAACAATTAGACAAAAGCAATTTATTACTGGTTTATGCGTTTCTTCAACCAGTAATTGCTGTTCTGATTCAAAAAACAATTCTCTCTCATCTCTTTTTTGCAAACTTTTTGACAGCTGCCTATTGGATGCAGCATGAGGCAATATTGAATTGACAACACTTCTTACTGTGTTTCAATCTGTTTTCAAGAGATGTTTGTTTGATGAAGCCTTGATCATGTGTATTGGCTTTACATTTTGCTTACATTAAAAATAATAATTTAGTATTTGAAATAATTATTTTTATTATGCAAAGTCTTTTTTTGAATATTGTATTTAACAGTCTTTTTTATTTTAAAGGGAGAAGTCGGACAACCTGGATCTCCAGGCCTGGAAGGACATCGGGGAGAGCCTGTAAGTGATTAAATTGCTGACATATCCTTACATACTGATTTGTTCGGTTGGATTGTTTTTTTTAGTTAATGGATGTTATACTTCATGTTTCATCCATGTTGATTTGAATTGGTTGATATGTCCATTTTTGTAGAAGAGCTCTTTTATTTTCTGGTGTTCAACTTCAAATTGGGATTTCGTAAAAGAAATAAACAAGCCTTTAAAGTTAAAGATGCCTTAAAAGAAAAGATTCTTACCTTTATTGCTGTTTTATACCAATTTGTATATATATTATAAAATTGTCTCATTACTGATCTCTGTTCCTATTGATAGTATGGTATGTTTTGATATTGGTAGCTACTTACATGAGGAAGGATTGTGTTTTAAACTCTAATTTCTGCGACATGTTACGTGTTCTTTCATATGCTTGTTAATTGCACTTTTAAAGTTTATTTTTTCACTGTCTACCTCCCCCTTCCTTTGTCCAATTTTATTGGTCTTTCACTTCCTTGCATCCTGTTACACTGTCCTTATTATCTGTATCTCTGTTCTTGTTAGCTGGGGAACATGCTGCTGCCTTTTGCTTTTGCTCGTTTCCAAAGACGTTGTTCCTTTACTGGTGTTGGCACAACTCCTCAGGGCAGTTCATTTTTCCTCCTTTTTATGTGTGATAGCTAGGCTTTGTCCTCCCTGTTTCCTTGTTTTGCTCTTAAGGCCACCAGACTTTCCTTGAAGCGGAGGAGCCAAGATACCTGTAGAAATAGCTGAAAGCTTTAAGTGCCAAGAGAGAGCCAGCTGTCTTCAAACCATCAGTAATTCTTCTGTAGGGGAAGAGCAGGAAATGGAGCTCAGTTGGTGGAACACTGCCTTCCAGATGAGTTGCATTCTGAAATACATTTTGAACGTAAAAGGAGATACAACTTTATAAATCCAGAATTTTTTGTGATATCGAATATAATGAGAGGCAGTATGTGTTACATGGTACTGAAATCTGGTAGAGAGTTTTGATAACTAGGAGATGGAAATAACACTTCCAGCTGAAAAAATCTCAGGTTCTTTTATTTGTATTTTTTATATATTCACCAAAACCTCATAAAACACAGTGAGCAGACTGCAAAACACTGGGCAACCATTCCCAAGAGACTTTCTTCCCACATGGCTGGCTTAAGTGAAGAACACACATAATTCCTCACTTGGCTTTATTTTTACCTCTTTTTCTGCCCCAGATAACTGTGAGATGTATTAACCTTTTACAGTCTGTGGTATCTTCAGATGTAAGAGACTGAAAGTGAATGTTAATTAAAAACCATAAAATAGGAAGAGGTTTTGGTGTATTGGTTAGTACATAATTAATGTGTTGAGATAATAGTTAATGTGTTGAGATAATAACAAGAATTCTGTTTTTGTCCCTCACCTTATTTTGTGTCTTTTCATTTTTTAGAAAAAATGATAGTTAATCATTGTGACTTTTTTTTTTCTCAATTTATCTAAAAATTAGGAAGGAGAAGGTATTTCTGACTTCAGCAGCTCTCTTTCTGATCTGGTACCTTTGGTTAAGCTTGACTAAATAAATATATTTTGGTTTAAAATTAATATAAATGCTTTACAATATAACATTTTAAACAGCAGTGTAAACTCATCACTTAAGTCCCTATTTTTGCTTTAAAGAGAAATGAAGTGGCAGAATTAAGAAATTAAAATCACTGAGAAGTCTTATAAAATCACCATAAAATAATATAGACTGTCAGTCTGACCTCGGTGCTGGGGAAAGTCATGGAGCAGATCATCTTGAGTGCCATCATGCGGCATGTACAGGACAGCCAGGTGATCAGGCCCAGCCAGCATGGGTTTGTGAAAGGCAGGTCCTGTTTGACCAACTTGATCTCCTTCTATGACAAGATGACCTGCTTTATGGACAAGGGAAGGGCTGTAAGTGTTGTCTACCTGGACTTTAGTAAAGACTTTGACACTATATCTCACAGTATTCTTCTGGAGAAACTGGCTGCTCATGGCTTGGATGAGAGTAGAATTCACTGGATAAAAAACTGGCTGCATGGCCAGACCCAGAGAGTGGTGGTGAATGGAGTTCAATCCAGTTGGTGGCCAGTCACAAGTGGTGTTTGCCCGAGCTCAGTGTTGGGTCCAGTTCTCTTTTAACATCTTTATCAATGATCTGGATGAGGGGATTGCGTGCACCCTCAGTAAATTTGCAGATGACACCAAATTAGGTGGTACTGTTGAACTGCTTGAGGGTAGGGAGGCTCTACAGAGGCATCAATGGGCTGAGGCGAATTGTATGAAGTTCAGCAAGGCCAAGTGCTGGGTCCTGCACTTGGGCCACAACGACCCCCCTGCAACACTACAGGCTTGGGGAGGAGTGGCTGTAAAGCTGCCCAGCGGAAAAGGATCTGAGGGTGTTGGTCGACAACCAATTGAATATGAGCCAGCAGTGTGCCCAGGTGGCCAAGAAGGCCAATGGCATCCTGGCGTGTATCAGAAATCGTGTGGCCAGCAGGAGGAGGGAAGTGATTGTCCCCCGGTACTTGGCACTGGTGATGCCGCACCTTGAGTACTGTGTCCAGTTTTGGACCCCTGAGTACAAGAAGGATGTTGAGATGCTTGAGCATGTTCAGAGAAGGGCAGCAAAGCTGGTGAAGGGTTTAGAGAACAAGTCCTATGAGGAGTCACTGAGGGAACTGGGGTTCATTAGCTTGGAGTAAAAAGAGGCTCAGGGGAGACCTTATTGCTCTCTGCAACTCCCTGAAAGGAGATTTTAGAGAGGTGGGAGTTGGTCTCTTCTCCTATGTGACAAGTGACAGGACAAGAGGAAATGGCCTCTAGTTGTGCCATGGGAGGTTCATGTAGGCTATTAGGAAAAATGTCTTTACAGAGGGGGTTGTCAAGCACTGAAACAGGTTGCCCAGGGAGGTGGTCGAGTCCCCATTCCTGAAAGTGTTTAAAAGACCTGTAGAAGTGGCACTGAGGGATGTGGTTTAGGGACCCTGACAGTGCAGGGTGAATGGTTGGACTTGGTGATCTTAAAGGTCTCTTCCAACCAAAATGATTCTGTGATTCTGTGACTTGCAATGTATAAACAATTACAAAAGATTTATACAATCCTAACACAGCAAGCCAAATTGCACTATATGCTTCATTTATAATCAGTGGAGGGTCTTCTGAAGAGCAAAAAGTCTACGTGCTAACCTAGAAATTACCTAAAGGTTACCAGTAGGAAATATAAGACACCTAGTCATTGCTTTTTGTCTACCTCTGTTGCTGGTGTAGCACCTGACTGCATGTTCCCATCTATTTAGAGCTTGGAGGCAGTTCTGTGCAGCAACTTTGTGTTAAAGTTTGTGCTTGGGCTGTACAAAATGAAACCTGTCCTCAGCCATGGGATATGTGGGCTCCCCTATTCAGGTTGAAGGTAATTGTCTTTCATGTGACGGAAAGTGATCTGAATTGTGGAGGCTGTGAGGGATGTCTTGTGGAATTTAATTGTTTCTGTTGTTTCTGTTGTTCCTCCAGTGTGTATTTGATGGGTAACGTGTAAGTGCCTCCTCCCTGCTCCTCTTCTGTGTAATTCAGTTTGATCTCTGGTGAGATACCCTGGTAGTTGGGGCACTGATGTGGGAGAGAGAGACTGAACTCTGCTGTGCCCTCCCTGTGATAGTCAAATAGGCTGCCTAAGCTCAAGACAGGCCTTCGATGATACTGTTGAAACTGTAGGATTCTGTATTGTCAACAAGCCGCACGCAACTGTGGCCCTGGGACAGCTCAGCAGGTTGCATGGATACCCCACCCACACAAACATACATGCAAACAGTCTGTATTTCTTCCATTCAACCACATTAGTGTTAGGCATCACCTAATTTGTTAAGTTAGTCTTTTTCAAAATAGCCATCCTATGATCCCACTTGCTTTAGCAAATAAAAAGAGCATGGTGGTGAGATGAATGCACCTTGAGACAACATCTAAGAGGCAACTGGCTAGGATGGAGAGCACAGCTGAACTGAACTTCCATTGCCTCCAGCCTCTGAGAGTCGTGGTTATTTTCTGGTGTATTGTTACTCTTATTAATCCCCAAATTTATGAACAGGAAAAAGTGGGTTGTAAAGCTAAGTAAATAATGCTAGGTGATGTGGTTGTTTTCCCTCAATAGTACAATTTGGAACTTGAGTTAGCTGGGCCATCCCAATCCTACCCACTCTGTGTAAGAATAACATTTGATATTACAGACAGAATAATTTAGAGAACATTTAGTAAAGCTAGTAAGGAAGCTCATTTTACTGATGACAAAAATAGGCTATGCTGTCACTTGAGTAGTTTAATAGCTAGTCATCTATCTTACTAATGGCAGGCTGTTTTGATAAAATATGTTTTTTTTTTCTGAGAGTCCAAATGTCTGAAGGATAGAATATATAAAGATTTATTTGAGCTTAATTTCAGCCTGGTTGTTCTTTTTAACATAGTCTGTGTTTTGTCAGTTTGGTTTCAGTGGAAGCTGTGTTAGATTTCTCCTTGTGTTTACGATCATGCAGACGGGAACTCTGGAGTGCTTGTGGGTGAAGCTGGCAGGACGTTTATAGCACTCTTCTGGGCCTAGCGTATGCAGTCCTGCCACAAGTGATATGTATGAACAATTATGACTGCTCATGTTTAGTCTGCAGAACTCATATTTTTCAGAAATACAGCTGTAAACCCTTAAAATGGTAGAGTTTGCCCTTAATATTTAGGTCACATCACAAGACCTCAGATGTGGCCTTATTTGTGCCAATGATAGCAGCATAACATGGCTTTCAGCTTCTGACCTGACCCCCACTGTTACACCTATACTCCTGGTTTGTCTGTTGATCTCTTATAACTGCATAGGGAATGCCAGATCTAGATCAATCCATACTCTGAAAAACATGAGGTTTATGCTGGGTGTAGTAGCAGAATTCTTTGTGCAGTGCGTTCAAGGTGTACTAAGGATATGGAAATCTCCATCAGAAGTTGCTGTATTTTTCTTCATAAAGCAGAAATCTTTAAAATACAACATAGAAACTGGGTAGCCTGTATATTTGAACAGCGAACCTAAAGTTAATGTAATTCTACTGCAGCTACAGCCATGCTGAGATTAATAGAAACAGGAACCAAGGAGAGAAAATTCCTGACTTTGTTCTGCATACTACCATGTAACTAAAATTTTTTGGGGTGTTTTTCTTTTGTCTGCCATGTAATATTTCTCCCTCTCCCTTCCCTACGAACAAATTAGCTTTAGTGCAACACCTTGAGGCAAGATGGCTTGTGAAATAGTCTTGTGTTGAGTGTTGCCTCTCTGGTCTTTCTTTGCATAGGAAACTATGAAAAGAACAGACGCAAAACACAGAACTGCTAGCAACAATGTCATCTGTGTACTGACAATGTTCCGTGTAGATCCTGTTCTCAGAACAAAGGCCTGTCAGCCAATCATAATAATAGTAATATAGGAAATAATGACATTTTCTTATTAAAACGTAGATGTAGCTGATTCTAAAGAAGTTTCTTCTTCAGTACAGCTTTACATCACTGACTGTCATTGTATAAACTGGCATATATTTTGAAATATTTTGAAAATGGATGAAATTCTGAAAAAATACATTAATTATAGTTTGCCTGTATTTACCAGTGCTACAAAATTTTCTTTCACTTTGATTGCACCTTTTTATGCCACTAGCCATGTGTATGTTCTCATGAGACTCACTGAGGAGAGAAATGTTAACACCACAGTCACACTTGAGTGAAAAGTGTGAATTGAATGAAAGGTGTGTGGAGAGGGAACGTATTTTATAAGATACAATTAGATGAGATGTGCAGATTTTAAGGCGTTGAAGTTCCCATTCATGTTTATGACAGAATCAGAAAGTAATTTTAACATGAATTCTGTACATTTAACGTGGTTAAGTTAGGTAGACCATGTGAGAGTGAAAGTAGCCAGTAACCTGTAGAATAGGGTGGGACTGTGATAATGGAAGATGGTAATTGTTTTGAACTATTCATGGAACGAAGTTTAAAATTCACGGTCAAAACCTCTGCAATAGACAGTGGACTGCAAATGCTATGCTAGTCTGTTTAGGAGGAAAACTGCTATTCAACTGTAATAAAATAGTCCAAATTTTATGCTTTTAGTGGTCGTATTTATCAACTGTATTTGCAGAGTTGTTTCTGATAACAGCCACATTTGATAATGCAGCATCATGTGTGAATACTTTGTCAATCCTGTCTTCCTATTTCACAAATAGATGGAGCAGCACAGTATGTTAGTGTTGACTCAAACAGATGATGACCACTGGCTAAGTGGAAGTGAAATACACTACATGTACACACAAATGTGCTTTTCAGTGATCACAATGATATGCTTTGTGTGATGCACTTTATGTTGATGTTGGTTTGTACCAGTTTTAGTTAATAAGAAGCCATTTACTTAACATTTGTATTTTATATCTGCATTTATATACTGATATATGAAATACTTCAGTTAGAAAGTAACATAAAAATTCTATACTATATCTATGCAATGGGCCTTTTTGAAAAATATATTTCTTCCTGAAAGTGTTACTTAGTTTATTTTGTAATGCACCTAGTCTGATTATTGTTGTATTTCTGTTTTAATCTCTCAGTAGATTAAAGCATAAAAATCCTGTTGTATTTCCGGTGCTCAAAAGATCATGTGTTGCTTGGATTTAGTACTTGTGAAAATGTTTCATAGACTACTAAGTACTCATTCAAGTTTTATATTATCTTAAAGTACGCATTCTCTTTATAAGTAAAATATTTAGAAGAAATTATTTCCTGATAGTCGTTAAAAGAAAAGTGATCAGGAGAGTCAAAAAATGGTTAGTGTGGGTCGATCAAAATTTTTAGCTTTAAAACTAATATGCACGCTTTCAAATGGTCAGCATACAGTCATAAGGGAAGTAAAGACTAGTATTTGCTCTGAAAAAGATGTCTTGTGGTTCTCAAAAGAATACCTTATTGTTCTGAAAATTCTGACTTTGACCTGTACATTTATGTATAAAGTGAAATGGTTATTCAGGTGGAGTGGGTTTTTTTTTTTTTTACATAAACAGCTGATGCAGTGAGACTTTGGTAGGCATATGCCATACATCATTATTTCTTTACAAGTAGATTTGATTATTTGAATTAGGTTTCTAGTCATTGTTTCTTTATTTCTTCTTCTAATTTCTGATTTGTTGCAGTAGACAGAGCAGAGTCCTGCTGATGATTTTCTGACTGCTGGAGCTGCTATAACAGATGTTGTTAGTCTTGTTCCCACTTGAGGAAGCGGGGGATGACAACTTTGACGGCACAATACTTGCAATAATTGTCCTTTAATTACACAGTGCTTGCTGTAAGCTCAGCCACATTTTTTAGACCAAATGCAGGTTTTCCTGTCAGTTATAACCTCTAGGTCCGCTTTAGGTGTATATATTTTTAACAGACTTTATTTGGGACCTAGGTCGTCATCTTCATTCTGACAAGTTATTTTGACTAAATTCATTCCATACTACATTTTCAGCAGAGTTAATTGTAATTAAGAAGATAAATACGAGAATGGTGCCATAATGAAACAGGTAATTAGACTTCTGGGACTTCAGGCAAACTAGTCTGAACTACTCTATTTTGACAAAAACAATCTAAGACATGACAGATAGTTGCTGATCCAAGGTGCATTAAAGTCAATGGAAAGATTCCCATTTAATTCAGTCTGGACTGGGGCCACAATAACGCTGTTAATGAACTTGGACCCCCACTGACCTAATGCAACTTGGAAAATAATGCCTGCTTTTCTAAGTTGTAAAACTAACAGTTCCTCTCCCATCTCATTCTTACTTGTGGTCTGTTCATCATGATTTCTAATTTTTAAATTTCTGTTCTTCACACACTATGCAACTACATTAAGTATATTAATTTTCTATAATAGTTTATTTTTTAATTTTGTTTACAAAGTCTTAGGAAAGTATATTTTTGGGTTTTTTCCATTGGTGCCATTTCAAATTTGATAACTTCAGAAAATCAAATGGGGAAAGGTGGTGTACCTTACTGCCATTTCTTTAAGACATTTATAGATGCAATCACAGAACCACAGAATGGTAGGGATTGGGAAGGGACCATCTGGAGATCATTTAGTCCAACCCCCCTGCTAAAGCAGGTTTCACCTAGAGCAGGTTGCACAGGGTTCACATCCAGGCAGAGAGATGCTCCAGTCCTCTAATCATCTTCATAGCCCTGCACTGTACTCATTCCAGTAGTTCCTTGTCTCTCTTGAACTGGGAAGCCCAGAACTGGACAAAGTATTCCAGATGTGGCCTCACAAGGGCAGAGTAGAGAGGTAGGAGAACCTCCATTGACCTGCTGGCCACACTCTTCTGAATCCACCCCAGGATACCATTGGCCCACAAGGGTACATTGCTGCCTCATGGTTAACTCATTGTCCACCAGGACTCCCAGGTCCTTCTCCACAGGGCTGCTTTCCAGCAGGTCACCCCCTAACCTGTGCTGGTGCATGGGATTTTTCTTGCCTAGGTACAGGACCCTGCACTTGTCTCGCTGAATGGCAGCACAGCCTTCTGGTGTGTCAGCCACTCCCCCAGTTTTGTATCATCAGCAAACTTCCTGATGGTACACTCTGTCCCTTCTTCAAGGTCATTGATGAATATGTTGAACAAAATTGGACCCAGCACTGACCCCCTGGAGAACACCACTAGCTACAGGCCTCCAACTAGACTCTGTGCTGCTGATCACAACCCTCTGAGCTCTGCCTTTCAGCCAGTTTTCAATCCATCTCACTGTCCACTCTAGCTTCCCTATAAGGATGTTATGGCATTCCTGAATATTAGAATTTGAGGGCATTCCTGAACTTGTATGCTAATTTCATACATCCAAGAGAGACTTTTCTGAAGTAGAAGATGCTTGAAGAGAATGTTTGGACTGGTTGTGTATTGGGCTGACATCTGCCATCTTCGTGACAGGAAAATTGAAGTTTGTACTTCCAGTAAACAATGTTTCACATGTGTTGATTAATTTTGAAATGGCTACATCTGTCCCTTATTCATGCCTTACACTTTTCTTCATAACTCCCACAGTTTTCAAGGAACACTTCAAGACATTGGCAAATCCTTCACTAATATAGAAAACACGTTGTAAATTACATCTTTAACAAAAAAGTGTTTTTTATATTCCTCAATAGAAACATTATGTCCAGGATCAGAAAAATAAATATATGCATAGCGAAATACTTACAAATTTGAATTAACTTCTTGACACCCAAAGTACCCAACAGTCCCTACTGGGTGGTAACATCATCACATGATTTTGGCCTGATTTAGTCATATATGCATCACCTTTTAACCAAAATGTAATATGACCAAGTGTTTGAAATCGTTGAAGTAACATTTTTGGAGTTTTTGGCAAAAAAGAACAAAAAATTTTAAAAAGTTCTTTGTAAAGGAGAAAATATTTGACAACCAGTGGAGTAAACATTTGTGGATTGTGGCAGAGGAGTTACAAGTAAGTAATATGCAAAATATTTTTTTTCTCTTTCTGTTTAAATATTTTGCAGCAAAGCCAGCATTATTATTTGAGTATTTGTCTATGGCAATATTTCACTCTCACACCTCTGATGGATGTAGGATATAAAATGCCTCCATTTCTACTATCCATACTAATAGAATTAAAAGTATTTTTAGTAACAAAAATTGGCCATTTAGACAGTAGATTTTAAGCAAAAATATATTGGATAGAACATACTAATTTATTTTACCAGATTATAAATAAGAATGTAATTTTTACATTGCTTTCATCTGTAATTCACAGCAATTAAATTCAAAACTACTGTTCAGCAACTGTGTTCAATCACACAGAAACTGTCATGTACGTTAGACTATGTTAGACTGTGATATGCATGAACATGTACTTAATACGTGCCTGTCTTAAGCAGAAAGTCACTAAACACTGTACCTACTATGATCATTCATTTTGTCAGGTCTCAGAAGCAAGCTACGGAAAATCAAGATGCATCTGGATTTTTCGCATTATTTTACCATATACTGCGAAGTACAAATGTTTGAGTCTTTAAATATTTGTCAGACAAAAAGTTTTAGCTCTAAGATTATCATTTATGGTGAATAAAAGCAGAGTGTGTGTAGGGTTTTTTCCCGCATTTATGGTGTATAAATGCAAAATTCAGACCAAGTGTTGTAAACTCTACATTGGTAATTCCACGTAGTCACAGGCAATGCTATAGGGGCTGATGCTTCACAATGTAGTTTCTGTTTGTGTGTGAAGTTTCATATTTAATTTTTAAGCACACATCTTACTGATGTTCACTGGTTTGTGTCATTGCATTTTGACATAACAGTAATATGAAGTATGATTTGAATCTTAGTAGTATGGCTCAAGGACAAATTCCTAAATGTATTAAAATGTACATAGAGCACAGGAAGATGGTGTTTCAGGTTTCTAGGGAAAGCACCCTCTTGGTGTGAATTGTCTCTGTTAATGTACATGGTAGAGAATAATCAAAAGATCTGTCTGAATGCCTTTAACACATCCTCTAAATATTTCTGTCTTCCTTTCCTGTTACACTCTGAACACTAAGAATTAGCATTTTGATTTACAGCTTAGGTAAACATCTGCTGGAGTTTCCTGCTCCAGTGACTCTGGAGACCAAACAGAAACTTCCCTCACCTGGTTTGCTATACTTAGAAACCAAACATAGGCAGTAGGCTATGAATAAAGAAGACACTCAGTAGTATGTGTAGCAGAATGTAGCAGCCATAAATATTTATTTTCAGATAATTTCATTTACACATTGCTGTTCTCTTCTGTGCTTCTCAAAATGTTTATGGTGAGTTACTTAACCACAAGCAGAAAGAGGACTACCAGAAGGATGTTTGACTTTCTTCTTATTCAACTTCAATAGGGTAGTACAGGGTAGTCAGTTTTCTTGATTGTCATTGTTCTTCTTCCCCACATGAGACAAGCTGGAGAAAAGATTTGGTGTGCCTATGTCCTCCAAAGGTCTGAGTTACAGTCTCCTTGAGAACTGTGGTCAGGATGGTGAAATGAAGCAATCTAGCTGTAACGCCTTCAGGGCTCTAAGTGCTGCATCTGAAAGTCTAATCTACAGTCTATACTCTGATAATTATCCAGAAGGGTTTTCATTTCATCTCATGTAGTCAAGTAGATATATTTAGTCCATCTCTGTGTTATGGTTCTTCTCTGCTATGAAACTCGTATCTGCACAGGATTATTCAACCCATCATGAAATACTTGGCTCAAATATAAGGGGCTTTTTCTTCTGAAGTTGCCCATTTCTTTTAACTGGCTTAGACAGTTCAGACTTTTAGATTAGTTAAAGTTAGATGAATTGAACCCTTCCAGAAAATGTGGAAGAGAAAACAAGCAAACAACTCAAAGCAGGGCTGCTTTGTTATTTTTGTGTTCAAGTGGTAGCTGGACTGTCAAAGTGATTAGTTTCTTGGGATGCTTCTTCCATGTGTCCTTCATGAGCAATAGCATTACGTTATTCTTGTGCAGTATGCTCAGTTAGGGTCATGCCGCTTGTTCAAGATAGATTGTCACATGCTTTATAGTGTAGAAATAGGAAAAGATATAGTGAAGTTGAATAAGGGACATCTGCAGTATTCGTTAGCCTTAAAAATCCTTTCATCAGATAAACCATGTTAGTACTGCTTATTCTCAATATTCTTGCTGTAAAGGTGAGAAACATAGTTTTGTAACAGATCAGTTGGTTCATGTCTATTCAGGAAGCAATGAAGACAGTCCCTGTCCACTTAAAGACCTTTAAGCCTGAAATTGCGAAGTTGATACTCAAGTCTCAGGCACTCAAGTAGATACAGTGCTAGCAAATCTGGGGAAATTTAGTGCAGTTATTATTCTCATTTTTGTAATCTTTACATATTAAAGTTACAATGAATTGAAATTATGGAAAGTCTTGTCTGAATACAGGCTGTCTTCTCATCTGTAATGAAGCAACAGTCTTTAATCAGAGTGAATTTAAATCTGTTAATTAATGTTTCTGCTAAGGTTAAAATATCATGATGGTATAAGACCTCTCCTTCCCAAACTGAAAAATAGACCCATGATAAAAATACATATTTTTTCATTTGTACCATGCTGTTGTATTGGAAGTCTTTATTATTATGTATGTTATGACAAGCATTTGGGTTTTTTTTAGATAGATAATTTAAAAATATTGTATATTTGTGCTTAGCCAGTGTTCTAAAAATATTACATATCAGAAGTCAAATAGTACTCTGGGTTAGCACAAGGAACACAGTGCTTATTGGATCCTGTTCTTAGGCCAACCTTAAAATTTTGATTTTAGGATTTTGACACATTTTACTCATATTGGACCAATATGGAATAAACTACCACAGGACCAGCAAAACCAAGGTTATTAGATCCATTAAGACTAAAAATAAAGAAGTGTTGTACAGAAATATTAAGCCATTTAAGAAACAATCTTTGACTCTTACTGTGCAAATTAATTTTTGCTTTAGTAATTAGTTTTAGTAATCAAATTCAGTCTTACTGATTGCTGTGTGAGTCAAGGTGTCATTTTCCTTCTTTGTGCTCTGAAAGGGTTTGATCACAGTCTCTGCACCAACTTTTCTTACCTATTTCTTAAACAGATAATGACTGCTAAGCAGACTCAAACTGAAGGAATTATCACAGAACTTTTTCTCCGACAATGTAGAAAATTTTTTTTTTTTTGCCTGTTATTTAGTGCCAAATTCTGTCGGTCAGAGCTTTGGGGATTTCCTTAGCCAAAAATGCCTGCTGGCGTGTCCTACTTAATAGCCAGCAATGGACCAATTTTCTAGTAATTTTACAGTCCTTTTTGGAACACGGTTTTACTGTTTTCATTTGCTACATCCTGTGACAAATTTCACAGTATGCACCATATGGAAAAAATGCATGATTTGTTGTTAAACCTACTCACTGGTAATTTAACTGAGTGGCTCCTTACTACAGCAAAGGGGGATGGCTGAAAATTGCATTCTTCTGCATCAGTGTGACCTGTGTTACTGAACTGTGATTCTTCTAGTGTCAGACAGCCAGGAGTTGGGTGCAAGGAGCAGAGCAGTAGTCAGTGCCCTTTGAGGAGGCTCTGCCATCCGCAGCCTTCTCGCTCTTTTATGTGTAAGGTGCTCAAATTGTGTGACCCATCATAAGCTTTTCCCCATAATTTAAGTACGGGAGAAATTTTAAAATATTTTGAAGGCGTGTAACTGTTTGAATATCAGTGTGTTTATGTGTAGGTGTCAAATGTGGGTCAGTTTGTCTTCTGTTAGAAGTCAATGTAAACTCTGTGCCTTGGATGTTGGTTTTCACAGTCCGTAGGGCTGGTGCCTGGCACGGCAGGCAGAGAGGGCACTGTGGTTTCACCTGCAGGGCTGAGGGCTCAGGTTTTGTCAGGCCACCTTTGAATTCACAAGGATTTGACAAGTCTGATACTCGTATTATTTTGAAGGTTATTTTACAAGAAACAGTGACACTAGTTTCAGCCTGCAACAGAATATACAGAGTTTTCATTTTCTATTAGTATTTCCAGCTTTCAAATTACAATTTTCCAAGGTCTGTGTTGTTGGCAATGCAACGGGGGTCTACTGTGTTCCATATTTAAACGTATATGTGTTTTGTTTTTAATAACTGATTTGCCAAAAACAGTGTTTGCAAACTCTGGTCTTATAACTGCAAAGATCTGGGTAATGCTTTTTCCTTTACTGAATTTAATTTAAAGCTGCTATGCTACTCCAGTGGATGCTCATTACGTCTGTGTGAGTGCTTTTTTGTATTCAGCCCAGTTTTCTTTGTCATCAATTCCAACTACTCAGTAGCAGCAGATGCAGCTTCATTGAATTTCTTTACATATATTTGCTACTTTCCCCAGTAGAAAGTTTATCCGTTATCCAAATTGATTTTGTGACTTCGTTCTATGAGGATTATCAAGGATTTGCTGTAATCTTTTTTAAAAGTACCTTGACTGTTATACTTTATGCAAATCATGGCTTGACTTGTACTTTTTACATACCTCCAGTAATCATGTATCATCAAGTATGCTTTTTCAAGTAAAGATCAGTTATACATTAACAGTCGTCTTTTTCAGGTGTTTAGAGAGATCATGGGCTCATCTGGGTAGATAGATACCTTTTGTGAATCTTGTTCTATAGCAGTAATTCATATAATGTCCTTTAGTGACTTCCCAGAATCAGAATTACAGGTTTTTCAGAATGGAAAGAGCTATTTGATTGAAACATAATTCAGAGATCTCATATACGTTAGAAAAAACATCTTTTTATCAGTAGTCATGGCTTTTATCTATTTAAAACCTGATCCTTCAGCTGACCCTGATTAACAGTTAGCTGTTGAAGAAAGAGTAGGGTCAAAATTAGCACCATTCTGGCAATTTTCTTTAAAAGCCTATGGACTTCTTAATACTTATTATAGTTTCTCGGTGCCATGCTGGGAGTCTTTTGTGAGGCTTGTGTTGCTGCCTGAATTACCAATGGTCATTAGGGATACAGTTTGAATTTTTGTTGTGTAAATGGGCAATAGCGTAGAATGTGACCATCTTTTGACAAAAGTTTATAAATGTTACTCAATGGATTCATTTTGTAAAATTAATATAATTTCAACAAGATCAAGTCACAGCAAAATAACCTTGCTGACCATCCTCATAAAGAAATAAAATAGAAAAGCAGATACTATGTTAAGCTGGAAAATAAACCATAATATTCACCAATATTCAACAATAATAATAGAGAAGCTAGTAGATTTTTTCCCCCAAATAATGGCCTCTGAATAAACGCTCTATGCTTACCTTAGATTTTTACTACTTTTAATTTTTTCAGAAGATCTCACTGTTTAAACAGGAAGTATTGTTTTATCATAACTTTAATTATCATTTTTAATAGAGAAAAATGGTATTATGTCAGGTTTTTGTCTTGATATTGAAAGAAGAATGGATAGTTTGAAAAACTGTTCCATAGTGATTTTTCCTAGACAGTATTTATCAAATGTTTGACACATTACAAAATAAGTCCGGGATGCACTGTATTCAGTGAGGAGCCTGTTGAAAGTGGTAACATTAAAAGAGTGCAGTTTTGTATACCTACCCTAAGAAAATAAGATAATAATAAGATAATTATACTGATGTTCACTCCATCTTCTTGGGGAATTGACTGCAAAACTGTTTGCTCGTGACAGAGAGGATTTTGGAAATATTCTATAATTTTTCATCTTCCAGACACAGAATTTTATGATAATGGGTATGCTATCTGTAGTCTAGAAACTTCCATATTAGGACTATCCTCCAGTACTGAAGAACGAAGTCCTACCAGACACTGAAGGGACGGGAAATATTAAAGACAGTAGCAGAAAATAAAGAATAGAATAGGCTAGTAGATACTCATTTTAGGAGTAAAATAGTTTTTGTTTTGTTTTGGTCTGGAAAAAAATTTATGCACTGTTTCTTCTGTGGTTTGCAAGCATAAAGTTAAGCATGAGGGAGATACAAATAATCCATATTACTAGCTAGAAAAAACGAGAAAAATAATTTGAGAAACGAAGCTTGTGGCTTAAGTAAAAATGCTTGCACCTATTCGATCTGTATGTGAGGCCTCAGGCAATTTGCTTAATGGATTTTTTGTGAGGCTGCATGGAAAGAAATCCAGCTGTTTAATATAATCCAAAACAAAAATAGACGCTTCATGATTAATGAAAGCTACAAGGAAGATTTTCCAGGGATTGTGAAACGGTGTTCCTTTTACAGTTAAATCCATTGTATCTGCCAGGTATTATCAAGGAATGGAAGACTGATTTAATTTGCTAAAACTGGGATAAAATAGAATATTTATGCAGAATTGTTTAAGTGTCGTCACTGAACTTATAATTGCAACAGGAACAATTCACGCTTTTGGGTGTTCTGAAGTCCCGGCTCTGAGGGCTGCAGCTGAGGAAGACTGACTGCATCTGGGGATTTAGTTGCATACCCAGATGAACTTCATTCTGTGATGAAGCCTTGAGACCCATGGCTAAGCATTGCAACTTCTTGCAAGTAAAGCACAGCCATAGCTCCTTTTACCTTTAGATATCCTAGTTTATGCTTATATGTCTTGTGATTCCTCGCCAATGCAAAGGCTTTGTCAGAAGCTTTTGCTCTCTGAGCCTTTAGAGACCTTTCACATCAAGCATATTCAAACAAGCAAAGAAGCAAAAAGATGTATTTTTTGCTCCAGAGAACAAGACATCAAGGTGTGGGGGATTTGGATGCCTAGGCATTGGTACCAAGAGACATTTGAGGTGTATGAGAGCAACTACAACATCTGACATGTACGGCACAGTTCTTAGAGCAGACTGACCTCTTTTTCAAACGGTAGATCAGCTATCCCACAGCTCCTTCAGTGACACCAGAGACTATTTCAGTTACCTGCATGGCATTCAAGTGTCACTTTAGGTTCTGGGTTACCCTTCAAAGCCTCCCCAGCTCTGTAACAAGAGCTTAGATAGCTGACAGGCTTCTAGGTACACATAGGTAACACATGGTGGAAGATAAATGATTAAACAGACAAAGGAGGCTGAATTAAGGGTAAAGACAGCAGTGTCTCAATATAAAAAAAATCTTGGTTAGCTGCCAGACTGATGTGTGATCCCATTAGTTTTTAGGCACAAGCTCAGCAGTGTGTGATAAAACTGCAGTTGAGAATCTTTAGGATAAACACATTTTTAAACCAAGGAATTAGGTTTTCTAGGCTGTCTTGCTGACTTAAATTTTATGCAATTATAGCACTTGCTGATTAAGGCTAAAATAATATTACAGGCTTTTACAGGGTAAGAGAAGACTTCCTATTTAAGGGAAAATTTCAGAGAAAGGAGGAAGGCATTTGAATGAAATTAAGGTGATTGAGAAAGTCGGATTGGTGATGCTGAAAGAACTAAGGCAGTGGTAAGTCTTGCAGTAAGCTTAATTTTTAAATATGAAGAAACACTGAGCAAACCTTACATGAAATTTGATGTTAAATAAGAAGGAGAAGAAATTAACTGATTCAGAAGTGTAAGGTGGTCCAACTTATGTAAGGACAGAAATCACTAAAGTACAGTAGATGCTTTGATTTTTAGCTCTTCTGGATAGAAATGTAGTGCTATGTTTTATTGCTATTATAACTGCATATATGATAAATACAAACCTTTACAATAAGTTTTCTGGAAAGACAAAGAAAAGAAAATCTAGAATTATAACCCCCTTTTCTTATTTCATATGAGCAAAATGTTGCTTGATAGCTTTGCAAAGGATTGCCCAAAGGCAATTGTTTTCCGTAGGCCAGCAAATCATAAATTATTCCATAGCATTGATTGTTACTCCCAGTGGGTGGCAGTTTTCCCATTTGTAGTAGTTCCAAACATTGTGTTTCCCTTAGTGGCAGAAAAATTGCATGATGAATCTGTTTCATATTAAGTGTTGATTAAACACAGGCATTTGTGATAATTTTAGTTACAATATACTCTTCACAAAAAATACTTTTTTATCTTACAAATGGAATAAAACTAGTTACTTCACCTCACACTTTAAAGCAAGGATGCATTTTTTTATCATTAGAGTAAGGTATCTTTGATAGTTTAGTTAGTGCTATGTCACTCTATTAAATATAACTTACTAGTAAAAGTGCCTTATTACAGACGATGAACAAAAAAATGCTCAGATTCTGAGGACTTGTACGGCACGTGAAATCTCTGTTTAGGAACAAGACACATTTCCAATGAATTGGCATGACCAGAGATTATCCATGTAAAAGGAAGTAATAGGTTGGGAATAGATAATGGGAAGGAGACCAAATTTAATTTTTTAGGCACACTGGAGCTGATCCTACAGAAATTAGTCTTTGTAATTGCTTAACCATGGAAGCTATAGAGAAACATAAATCTCATGGGCAAAACTCGTTCTTTATAACCAAATTAGCCACTTCATTTTCTTTCGTGCCAGCTGAATGTGGAAAATAATTGAAAATCTCTACCCATGTACTCTGGGAGTCACTCACATTAGATAGCTGATAGATTCATTCTTAACTGAGTAAATGTCAGTGAACTGTAAGAGAATTTTAAGGGTCTGTACCAGCTCCCACTGAAATAAGAGCCATGTAATTCAGTAGTGCAGAGTCAATTAGAAGAAAGAAAAAAGAAAGGAAATATGATTTAGTTTTACAATTGTTGATCTTTGAGTTTTATCATTCTTTGCCACTGATATAAAGGTAAAGTTAAATGTCTTCTATCAGCCATTTCTTTTACCCAAGAAAGTTCAACACAGCTCAGTGGGACATCATGTTCCTTGTTTTAGGCATGCTTATATAAAGATAAATCATTCCCTGTGCTGGATAACTACGTGCAACTGTGTTCTCTCAGCCCTGCAAACAGCATAGAAATATAACCAGGGAAACCTTTGGTACACCCTTTCAGTACAAGGAGGTTGCTGCCTATTGGGAGGCTTTTTTAGCATATATGAAATTCTGGTTTGCATTACAGGTACCGATATTTATAGTTTAGTTTTACATTTTACAGCGACAGAAATTAACTGTTAAACAGGTATACTGAGAACTCATGGACAGGTCTGGAAGTTCCTAACTGTGGTGATAAATATGCTCTATTTCCCATCCCTTTATTTGTGCAAAAAAAAAAAAAATATGGTTTTGGACAAATGTTCAGCAAGAAGGGTTATGTTACACAATGTGAGTAGAAGTCTCAGAATGAGGCATTGTTTTCCAGTTCTTTTTATTATATTCTCTGATCTTTTTATGATAGATACAGTGGAATTTTGATGACCTGTAAAATGCTCAGGATGTCATTGTTAACCCATGTGCCATTGACCAATGAATGGTTTCTGCTTGATGGGGTCATTATTAACTAGAATCTGGGTGTAAATTGCAGAACAATGGAACTATCTTTTCCAAGCCAGTGTTGCACAGATGTAATCCATATGGAAACTATCAGGTTATTCCTGGTTGTTACATTCATGTTAATTTTTTTCCCACAGAATACATTTGTTTTGGTGGTGTCCAGAACAGTCCTCTTGTTTTCACTGCAGCATGTTAATTTCAATATTAGATTAAAATGTAAAGTCTGTAAACCAAATTCTTGCTGCAGATTGATGGTGCAAGTAAGAACACTGTCTGTCTGATGAAATTGAAAAGTTTCATTTGAGAGGGAAAATAGATTAACTGTGTGTAGATTACAGTTTTAAATATATATATGGAGTTTTGTTTTAAAACTGAATTATATTCAATTAAATAGTCGCTGTAAGAAAACTGTGAGATACACTGTAAAGCTAATTGAAAAATGATGCTGAGGAAATGACAGGGATCTGTTATTATGAAGGTGAAAGCCTAGCATATGTAAAATATAGCAATATCTCTTGTGTTCTGTTACAGTCACTGTATTTTAGATAGGAAAATAGGATTTGTCATGCTCATGGAGCTATTGACCAGGGCTTTTGCTCTATCTTTTGTGAGAGATAATCAAAATCAGTTTCTTTCCCTGTGTCAGTTGGAGTTTTCAGTAAAACATTTTAGCCCTTGGTGGGCAACCGGGAGCATGTGAGACTGCCCAGCGGCAGACATGGACTCCTGGCACAAACGCACTGGGGAGCGACTGAAGATTTGTGTTTCGCTGTATGCCCATGTGAAATAGTTCTTATGCTACCAGCTAAAAATCTTTACTATGTTTTTTTTAATTTTCTATTTCCTGCCCATATTTTGAACCCAAATCATATGGCAAATGTTAAATTTATGAGAATGTGAAGGGGGGTTGGGATGTGTGTTATATATTATTTTCTGCATAAACTATTCCATATATTGAAAAGGTTTTCTTTTTCCCCCTCAGGGAATTCCTGGAATCCCTGGAAATCAAGGAGCAAAAGGACAAAAGGTATTATTAATAGTTCAAAACAGTTAAAACCTGTGCATATATACACCTATTCCAAAGTAAGGGTTCAGTCTGTGCTCAGAGGAGTATTTTCATAGTGGGGATTTAGGACATCAAGTCATGCTACAAATGAATGGAGATGTGCTTAAAATTCTTTGTGGCATATTTGAAAATCTCTCATTAGGTTTTATTTCAACTGTTCCAGAGGAGTGAATAATTTAAAAATAACAATTAATTTCATAATACTTTGAGAAATAATCCTAACTAAATAAATCTGCATAATTAAAGACTATGTAGCAAATTGGTAAACTATACATACATTAATCGCAGAATTCACTTTTTATGTAAAAAATACAGGGTGAAATTGGACCACCGGGTCAACCAGGAGCAAAAGGGTCACCAGGGGATACTGTAAGTTTGCAAAATGGTGTTATTGTGAAGAAATAATTCTGATGCTGTCATTCACTACTTGTAACAAGCAATGGCAAGTATAGTAGCAACTTAGCATTTTCAGGGTAGCAAATATGGTCAGACTAGTCTTATCTCTGAATTCCCCTCAAAATATTATATACCCACTTCTCCTTTAAAACTGATAATTTCCTAACTGCACATTTGATAAACAAATCTAGCGAACACATTGGTCTGAATTAATTAACTTTGAATTAACTGTGAAAGTACTCAAGTAAATTTATTTTGAAAGTTAAGACCGACTTCAATATTGTCATAATGTGCAATGGATTTCTGAAGATGAATTTCAGGATGATTTTGTGATAGTGCTTTTTTGACACAGGCTGTGAGAACAGTGAGATCACTGAATTACCAAGCTGCTTAAAGAGAGGTTTTTATTTTGGAATGTAGGAAACTGAAAATAATTCATTCTTTCCTGACATTCTGTCTTACCACAACTTTGTTACTGTCTGAAAAGGCTGATTTCCGTGTTCTTTATAATCTTTTAGATCTCACAGTAGTAAAATAATTGTTCTGAAAGTTGGTGCAATTATATATAGACTTTAAAAAATGGAATTTTAATGGGAAAAAGGACAGCTGCTAAAACTAGGTAGAAATCTTTCATTAATTAGTAGGAATTGAATCTTTGGTTGAACATATGCTGGAAAGAAGATCACTTGCTTTTTATCTTGCCTTGTTGCCTCATTGTGGTATTCACCATATGTTGTGCATGTATTTGGCTTGTCTAGTCCCAGTCCAAATAAGAGAAACTTCAGCTTCTTAGGAATCCAAAAAAGCAGTTCAGTGAAAATACTTATTAGGGAAATATCAGCATTTCTGTAGTGTTTTTACTGGGATAAATATTATTACATGGGAAATTGTGAGACACTGCTTAATTTCTTTAGCTTGAAACATGCATTTGAAGGTAAATAATCACCAAGTCCAACTCTGTCTATGATTTTGATAACAATAGTGATCAGTTTTCTAATATCTGAACTGAGAAGTATCAGATTCTTATAAATGCTTTGATAAATAAAAGACTAACATGTAAACACTTTTTACAAAAATTAATCTCGGAGCAATAATTCTCTTGCTAATTAATTCTGTCCGAAATGGAAGGGTAAAAGGAAGTAGTAAAGTAAATTGGCTGGACAAAGCTGAATAGCAGCAAGGAGGAAATGTTCTGGATAGAGCTTCAGAAAATTATTAGAAATAAGAAATATAAGAAAAATGTTAGAAATAAGCAGATAGCATAAATGGAAGAAGAGACTGAGAAGCTTAGATAGTGATGCCTGCATTGTAGGTACAAATAGCACTGACCAATTTATTCCTAAATAGGGAAGCTAGAGTTAGAAGTCGCAGTATTCCTTCTATCAGCAGCAAAAGTTGAGGCTATGTCAAATGTGTATTTCTAGCCCAGTGGCATATTTGAAGTGTGGAAATTGTGGGTCAAAGCTATGAACTGTTCTCTCTGTTACCCTCGTCATTATGATAAGCCTCTCAGTATTTTGGCAACAGGTGAGAGAACTTTGCTATAGGTTCTTGACTTCTGGCAATTAACAGATTGTATTGTTCGGTTTCATAACTTGTCACTCAATTTATCTACACTATCTCTTTTCAAGGTCTTTCTCTATGAAAATGCTTCTTAAGTAGTGAACTTCCTCTTTTCATCCATTCCAAAAGATGAAGGTTTTTCAAGTGCCTTGGTAGTGTTAAAAGTAGAAGAAAGGGAGAGAGCTCATTCTGAACTTGAAGAAATCCATACTTATATCTGCAAGGTCACATACAGGATAGTCAGTGGCTCTCTAAAAGGGGCTTGATGGTAATTCCTCAGTCATTCGGATGCCTACTGTCACACTGCTAAGGTCATCTTATTGTCAGTATCTACCTTTCATTGCAGGACAGGAATAATCTTTTCTGCTCTCAGTGAGTCCAGTGATGTTTATCCATGTTGTTGTGGTAGCTTGTGCCTCCTTTTGATAGGTGACAGGAACCTTGAAGAAAGAGTATGCCAAGGATCTCAGTAGGGACCTTTTGATCCTCTGTCTTGCTGAATTTCTCTAAAATCCTAGTTAAGGTTACCATCTTCTTGAGTACATAAGGACATACCTGATACCAAAATTATTTGGGGCTTACATCCTGTTGCATCATTCCCCATTCTCAGAGAATCCTTGTTTGGAGGGAGGTTAACAACACGTATGTCTGACTGCCTTGGTACATGCAGTTTTACGTAACTATGTGTTACTGCATGCCTCTGAGTATTAAAGTAACTACTAGCCTAAGTGTCATTTATATACTAGTGCTGGAACATTCCTCAGGGTATGGTACTTCTCTGTCCAGATTGTTATGGGTGCACATTTCCCTCCTAAGACAGAAAGGGTACCAAAACCAGGAGTCTTTTTTTCTTCAGGGGAAAACACATCGACAGACTGGATTTCAGAGCTTTAGGAGGAGTTCGTTTATGGGAGCTGAGGTTAAGGGCTTCCTGTAAACAAATAGTGACTGAAAACTTGATAGTTTCTATCCCCAAGAAAAGTAATGAAAGGATTTTTCTTCTTTTCTGGGAAGATATTGCAGATGTTTTGTCACATATGAATCTTGAACATGATGTCAGACATTCTCATTCACTTTAGATTATTGAATCAGAAGTGGGAAATTTGTTCTTGATTTCATTTTTATAGATGGGGTTTTCCAAAATTTTGTCTCTTTTGCTTTCAACTGGAAATACAGTCTGCTTTCCTTTAGACTTCTACACTTTTGGAATTGAAGTGACAGAAAGAGATAATGCTTTATGCCTTTTCTGTGGCTAAGGACTACCAAAAGATGAAGTCACATGCAGTTTGCCAGATTTTGCCTACATCTGGCCAGCTAAGACAGTTTTGGTTTGTGGATTTTCTAAGCTCAGTGATAAGGAGTCCTGTGCACTTCTCACACCCAGCAGACCTGACAATTAAGGATTCAGAGAAGACTGTAGGCTGTGGTTACAACACATGTGGATACTGGGAGGTTCTTTATTTCTAGAAAGAGCCTGTTCTTCTCCAGTTACTCCTGGTAATATATGCCTACCTGGCTAAATGGAGCATGTACTTCGCCTAAGGCTTATCTAAATCTGAGTCCTCTCTATCCTATCTCTATCCCATTCGTAAAAAGGGAAAAAAGGAGGACCCTGGGAACTACAGGCAAGTCAGTCTCACCTCTGTGCCCAGGAAGATCATGGAGCAGATCCTCCTGGAAACTGTGCTAGGAAACATGGAAAATAAGGTGGTGATTGGTGACAGCCAACATGGCTTCACTAAGGGCAAATTGTGCCTGACAGATTTGGTGGCCTTCTACAATGGGGTTGCAGAATTGGTGGATAAGGGAGGAGCAGCTGACGTCATCCACCTGGACTTGTGTAAAGCATTCAACAATGTCCTGCATGACATCCTTGTCTCTCAATTGGAGGGACATGGATTTGGTGGATGGACCATTTGGCGGATAAGGAATTGGCTGAATGGTCGCACTTGAAGAGTTACGGTCAATGGCTCAGTGTCCGAGTGGAGACCAGCGATGAGTTGCTTTTGTCAGGGACTGGTGCTGTTTAATGTCTTTTTTGGCAACATTGACGGTGGGATTGAGTGCGCTCTCAGCAAGTTTGCCAATGACACCAAGCTGTGTGGTGCGGCTGACGTGCTGGAGGGAGGGGATGCCGTTCAGAGAGACCTTGATGGGCTTGAGAGGTGGGCCCATGCAAACCTCATGAAGTTCAATAAGGCCAAGTGCAAGGTCCTGCAGATGGGCTGGGGCAATCCTAGTACAGGCTGGGCGATGAGTGGATTGAGAGCAGCCCTGCAGAGAAGCACTCCCAAGGTGTTGGTGGATGAAAAAACTAAATATGAGCCAGCAACGTGTGCTTGCAACCCAGAAAGCCAATCACATCCTGGGCTGCATCAAAAGCAGTCTGGCCAGCAGGTAAAGGGAGGTGATTCTGCCCCTTTACTCTGCTCTCATGAGACCCCACCTGGAGTACTGTGTTCAGCTCTGGGGCCCTCAACACAAGAAGGGCATGGACCTGTTGGAGTGGGTCCAAAGGAGGGCTGCAAAAAGGATCAGGGGGTTGGAGCACCTCCCCTATGAGGACAGGCTGACAGAGTTGGGGTTGTTCAGCTGAGAGAAGAGAAGGCTCTGGGGAGACTTTATTGTATCCTTCCAGTACTTAAAGGAGGCCTACGAGAAAGATGGGGAGGGACTCTTTTATCAGGGAGTGTAGTGATAGGTCGAGGGCTAACAGTTTCAAACTGAAAGAGGGTGAGTTTAGATTAGATGTTAGGAAGAAATTCATTACTGTGAGGGTGGTGAGGAACTCGAACAGGTCACCCAGAGAGGTTGTGGATGCCCCCTCCCTGGAAGTGTTCAAGGCCAGATTGGATGGGGCTTTCAGCAACCTGGTCTAGTGAAAGGTGTCCCTGCCCATGGCAAATGGGTTGGAACCGTATTATCTCCAAAGATCCCTTCCATCCCAAACCATTCTATGATTCAATGATTCTTACTCTTTTGTATTATATCATAGTGTTGAAGTTTTGAATATGTGCATCAGTTTAGTTAAAGTCCTTTCAATACCTGTAACTCCCACTGCCTTCTCCCTGAAAGCATGTCTGTAATTTTTTCTGCCCTAACTTTGAGAATTCATAATTTTATATGGGATTATTTGATCGATTATTTGGTGAGAGGGTCTTCTATTTAATAGAATGACTTGTCATCAATTGTGGGAAGACTTCTTAGTTTTCTCTGGTCATTTGTTCTCTATTTTTCTGTGAAGGTTGCCTTTTCTTTCCAGTCAGGTGAATGAACTTCAGATGCTTAAGGCTGAATAGTAGTCTAACTTTATGTTTCAGAGAAAATATATTTGCAGATCCCTCCCAAGTTTCTATTTGATCTTGCATTGGAATTGCACTTAAATCAAGTGAGTGAGTGAAGGCTTGCAGTGTCTCTGCCCAGCAATGTACGGTTATCCCATCACACGTAAACATCTCCATTTTTGAGGTGGTCTTGTGGTTTCGATTTTACATTTGTCAGAATGATGCTGAGATCATTGATTTCACAAAGGACCCTTAAATCTTTACTTTAGCATGCTTTGATTGTGCTGAGTACTGCTTCATCATGTGGAATCCAGATGGGATATGTGGATTATCACTTGAAGAAGCTGAGGAGGTTATGAAACGGTAAATAGACTTTTCAAAGTTTTACAGTCCACTGATTTTACCTTCTTTCCTAATTCTTAATTTTTCACTTTGTTTTATTGATTTTAATGAAAGAAAATTCATAAGAACAAGTTGTGGTTTGTGCTTTCCTCTACATCTGTGTCGATAACCACAGACAAAGGAGAGAGCCATGAACTTGCTCTCTGAATAATTCTAAGTTTAAAAAAATTTGACTCTGATTTCCAGATAACAAAGATTATATGTAGGCATATCAATGTCTATAAATGTATTGAGCAATTAAAACCAATGAGCAATTAAAACCAATGCAGTCCTGATTGGAGAGAAAGACTGAAACCATTTTTGGGTTTTACAAATTCTGGGCTACTCTGACACCCAATACATTCAGAATTTCCTGCGCAACATGCAGCTGCCCTGCATCCACCCAGCAACTCTTCCTTTCCTGACTCCACCACAGGCATGACCACTACATTACAGCTGTCAGACACCCTTTTGTATTAAGTGAGTACACTGGTTACTTTTCTATTCATGAACTTAAGGGACTTTTTCAGCCACCTAAAAATCTTCTCTTGGAAAGAACATATTTCCTTGCCAACCAGTTATTGCAGTTGTTTATATCAAATATGGATGAAATACTGCCTGAACTGAAAGTTCCTATGTCCCTATTTCTAGTTAACACATGCACATTTGGTCTCTCACATGTGCCTTTAATAATTTTTATTGCCTATTGCTGGAAATTTTTTCTCCATTTCTCTGTGAGCAAAGTCGAACAAAATGCCAGAGGGAAGGCTGTATCACCAGCTATAATAAAGCCTTGTGGGATTCCAAAGTGTACGTATTTATTCAAGTAACTCGCCTACCACGTTTTCTTCAGATTTTATTTAGATAAATAACATCTGGTTCTTGATACACTTGAAAATAATTTATTCATTTATTTCCTGTCAATTCATTTAATGTATCTTTTGTCACCTGATAAAGTAAGTAGAAAATTGATGCATGGAATATTTGAATATGTTATACAGCATTAGGGAATTTCAACCAGAAAAGATAGTGAGATTTTCCCTGTATTAGTCACACTGAATGTGTTTGTTCCAGAAAAAACAGATGGAAAGCTTGTGGATGGTCTATTAATACCTTGGGAAAACTCCTCAGTAACAAGTTCTTCTTCAGTAATAACTATCCCTATTACATTGTCAACATAAGTAATTTTAAAAAAGTTTAAAAAGAAAAGATTTCTAATGAATACTTCAGAGTAGCTTTAAATGGAACTTAAGAGGGCCAGCCATTTGGTGGTTTAACACTGTTTAGGTCTTATTTTATGTATGGAACAACGACAGCTGAATATGTCTTCATCAACATGTTTCCATGCGGGCAGTCCAAAGGACTGTTTTGGCAATGCTCTGGCTTTGTACGTGTGCTGAAGTGTCATGATCTGAAATAGCAGAAGCTATTGGGTCCTTCAATGATCAGTTCAATCATGAAGATTCTGCAGAAGATGCAAAGGTGTGGCCCCAAAGATAACTGCTCCCAATACATCATGACAAAGTTTGCATAAGGAGTCAAGGCATGGCAACCATTGAGGGACATACAGTCAGAAAGAAGGAATAGAATTATGAAATGCCACTTACACTTTGCTGGATTTGGGTTCCCTAAATGGAAACTAAGAAATTCTTGTGTCACTTTCAATTATAGCTAAGGACATATTAAAGATATGTTAAAGATTAGATCACACAGATGGGGTTTTGAGTTGTAGAATTTTTTCTCTCAGGAGTATTTCACGAGAGTGCTGTGCTTTTATCCTGCATGTTTTTTCCCATTGCACAGTAGCTGTTCCTTAGGCTGTAGAAGGTCTAAATAATCCACTGTGCTCTATCAGAGCTACAGCCTGTAGAGTAATATGATGAAAGACATTATATTTCCTGTCCTATTTATTTCACTATAGAATTAGAATAATAATACTAATAATACCAATTCACTATACTGAAGCCATTATTCCTCTAACTTAGTACAGAAATGCCTCTGCCTTTTTTCACAAATAAATAGGGTTTGATGGGACCAGAAGGCTCATTTGGTCTACCTGGAGCTCCTGGACTTAAGGTAAGTGTTTGTGTTAATTTGCTTGTGTTAATTTAACTTTGATAAATGACTGCTTTATAGATGACAAAACGCCAGGGTTTTGCAGGTAATTTTTCAGTATATTGAATATTGGTGAGGAGCTATATGCTTTTCCCTATATTACCTTATATGATAGGTCAGTCTCAAAAGAGCTTAATATAGCTCAGTAAATGGTGTCTGTCATCCCATGAGATTTGGAACAGTTGCAGAAATGGTCATGAGACTTTGTTTCAGCTTTGCAGTCCTGGAAAATATTCTGCAATGCTGGGAGCCAGATAACTCTCAGTATACATAAGAACTTTATGCCCATGTTACATTTATTTATGTTTTAATTGTGTTAAGTAACATTACGTGATGCTTTTTCCACCCAAGCGGCCAGATTTATTTCAGATGTAACTTTATTGATTGCACTGCAGCTACAGCAAGAATTAATTTGACCCATGCTCTCAGAAACTAAAATAGATACCATAAATCCATATCTGTTACTGTAACCTTTAAATTTAATCCAAGATGAGTTTTAGCTGGTAAGCACTGAATTGTATGTCCTAGAGAATATTTAGGAATATAGAATCCTTTTCCTCAACTTTGTATTTACATTTTGCTCCATTTCCTCCCATACATTATTTTATATCCAAAAGTGTACATATGTATTTATTTAAAATTGTATACTGAAGGTAATATTTTTTAAAGTGGCCCATGTTTGCTCTGGTCAAGAAGATAGAATACCTGTGCAATGATTAAAAATTAATTAGCTTTATTTTTCATTTGTGAAAAATACTTTTGTATATTTATCTCTCATTCAGAATATAGGCTGATTCTTACTGGATCGTTCTTAAGAAGTTCATTCTTACAGAAGAGCATCATGCAGTAATCAAAAATTCTTAGATTTTAATGGAAATCTCTATGCTGAATATATGCCTAATTCCATAGGCTACAATAAAAACAAACTCATAAATAAATATTTTGGCTCAAACACGTTCTCTGAGGATTCTCAGAGTTTTATTTAATCCAATAGTAAAAATGTGAAGTCAGTACACACAAACGTGGTATGACTGGGCAAGGGAAATCAGGCAGGTGGGAAAGGGACAGGTGAGCAGGGACTGGCAGATCACAATTTGTCATCAGTATCTCATCTTCCATGACAGAAAGCTGAAACTTCAGGTTTCCTGTAAGGGAGCAGAACTTTAGCCTTTCAGTCACTACCTGTGCCTATTTTTAAGAGCCAGTTTCCCAGCAGTATCTGTGTTTGCTAGTCGTACCACATGTGACAAAACATACTGATGTGTCAGCCACTCTCTTATATTGTTATATAGGGTGATAAAGGTGAACCTGGAATACAGGGGAAACCAGGATCATCAGGAGCCAAGGTAAATATGAATCTGCAAGTCTTCTAGTTACAGAAGGGATTAATTTACTTTTCCCTGACTTACTGCTTTTCTATGCTTTTCCATGAGTATTTACAAGGCAGTTTGTTTCAAAATAAAACAGTAGTTAAAATTGCATCAGAATCCATTTAGCTCATTCTTACTAATTAGATATTAGGCAGTGTAAGTCAGCTATTCGTGAAGTTCAAACCCGCAAACATTGCCATGACTTCAGATAGTTCTATTTGTGTAATTTTGAAAAATTAACATCAAGTGTATTAAAAGGCAATTTAAAAAAGATAGATACTGGAAAACTGAGGTTAAGAACTAGGAGTCCCTTTTGTGGCTTCTCTGTATTCAACATCCCTTCACAAATTCTTCAGACATTTCAATCATCCTCAGTTATAAAATCTCAAAATACTATAGCCAAAGCATGTCCTGTGACCTTGAGAAAACTTACGATATATGTTCTTACACACAGCACATCACTGACACAGAGCTATTTATTACTCAGGGAGAAATAGGAGTACCAGGTGCTCCAGGTGAACCAGGCTACCCAGGCATTCCTGGTACGCAGGGTATAAAGGTAAGTATTTTTTCCAGTTTTACATTAATTGCATCTTTTATGGAAATGCTTTTTTTTATAAGGGATCATTATTAAGGGAAATCCTTTTTCTGATTACATTATTATTATTAGAGAATAGTTGGTATATTTTGGAAGGTCTATTCTTTAGAAAAACAGTAATTCTTTAATATGTAGGAGAGAATGGCCAAAATGGAGAATCTGTTAACATAAAATGCCATGACACAGGTATTAGTGAAATTTCCGTTATGAATTATGGTACATAATGGTATGATCCATTAATCTGTATTTACTTAATCCTAAATGCATCTTTCTTTGACTGTAGCTGAAGCCTTGTCAGTTAGCTAAATTGAATGTTGAAATTTTAGATGGCAAAAGTTAGCTTAGATGGATCCTACTTCTACTGTACAGGTTGAAAATAATTTCTTCTTTTTAGATGAACCCATGTTTATTCCTCTTGCATACTGAGTTCTCTTAAAGATCATGCCTTCAAGGATCTCACTGTCTCTTGGTGCAGCCTTACATCTATGAAAAACTGCTATAGGTGTGGTTGTGCTGAATTTCTTCATTGCTGAAGAACTGTTTTGTGAATGCATTGTAAAATTCGTATTGATGTTTGACTTATCTGCATTGTTATTTTTAAAGTGTAAGTATGCAGGATTTTCTGGCAGTCACATGTCTTTAAGGAGTCCCAGGTTGAAACGATTATAGGCAATATTATTTTTCAGTATGTTTTGAAATTCAAGCACACAGCTTTCTGCATAACTTAAAGCTGTAATTAACATGCCATTAAAAGCTTTCCTAGAGATTTTCTTCTATGATAGCATTCTACTAAAAATCTCCTGTGGTTTGCTATGTTCTTGGCCCAACATTTTGATTCTTGTCTATTTAAACAGTCACACTGATATAACAGGTCAGAATTAGGGCAGGAGCCATCTCCCATAAGTTTCCTTTTCTTTAAGTTTCCTTTTCAGTCAAGGAAGAGATAGGCATGTTCTGGGAGAACATATTTTATACCGCTGTGGTTAATCGGCATGAGTAGTTTTCAAGAGCTGCCTCTTTCTCTCCAGTATCAATTAAATGGTTTTTCAGACAACTTGATAAACCTAGATACCTGCCTTTTAAGTACCTTTTGCACCATCTGATTACCAATCGCCCCACTGATGTTTATTTACTATAAACATTTCAGTGAAAGTCAAAAGGAGTGGGTGGAGGTGAAACTTAGTCCTTACAGAGTTTTGGTTAAATTTTAAATTTTTTTTATTAAAAATGTATTTTATTCTTTGGTGTATTATATATAACTTCTGCATTAAATGGGCTTATAGTGTTAGAGAAATATTCTTTGTGGGTGAAGGCAGGCATAGCTAGTGGTTAGCGTTCAGAGGAAATCTAACCCATCAGAAGTACTGTCCCCCTTCTAGCCCACATCCTCTCCACTCCCATACACGAGTGGGTAAAATCCTGAAGGATTTGCCATCTCATTATGTTGTATTTTTTAAATTTAACTTGGTATGTGGATATCCACTTTTCTTTCTTGATAGTTCTTTCTCTGACAGATTCCCTTCTTAGTATAACTTCCTGTACTTTTCTCAGTGTTTGTGTACATGGGGATAAAGTGATTTGTTTTCATTCAATATAAATAAAAGCTATTAGATGATTCTCTTGTATTTACTGTGTTAAATTACAACACAGACTGCATGTCTTTGAGATGAATCATGTTACAATGATGACTTTTTTTTCTTACATTTTACAGGGGGACAAAGGAAACCAAGGTGAAAGTGGTATCCAGGTATATCAACTTTGCTTCTAATGGAATCATCTGGCAACACTGTTAATACAAGTCTTAGGTGTTAATTCAGGAAGGTTTTTTTAACATAGATCTCCACAGAAGTCTTGCTTGAAGAATAGCATCTTCTTCAAGAAAAACTGCCCAGCATGCCCCGTATAAATTTCCACTTGGGTTTCTGTGGCTGAGCAGGCTAATAACATCTGGTGTAGAGCTACGTGGTCCTGGCAATGGTGCGGGATCAGGGGATGTGGGTTGTGCTGCTGCCCCAGGGGGCTGAGACGTGACCCAGCACTGTCCTGGGATGGGTTCTGTCCCTGCCTTGCCCCAGGCACTGTGGGATCACATAGTCAAAGTAATGCCACCTGGCCTCAGCCTACCTACTATATTGTAACAAGTGGGATTTTCCCCCTTGTTGTCTAAGAGTAATGGAAATACCTACAAGGAAAAAAAAAATAGTATCATGACACTACTCAGATCCTAACTTGGTTCCTCTAAGTTCAGAGTAGAAATTGTATCTTTCTGCATGGTTTCTGCTCTGAACTCTTCAAGAGTAACTTTTCAGATTGATTTGGCCTGGTTTAGGATGAGAATTTAGGGTTTACCTCTTTGTATTATTTTTGATAGTTTAATTACGTCTCCTGGGTAAATGTATAGTTTAAGAAAATGCACTTCTTTTCTCAAGGGACTGAAAGGGGAAAAAGGAAGACAAGGAAATCCAGGCTTACAGGTACTGTTAAAATAGTGATTCTAGTTCAAAAGAGCCATGATTTGTATTTGTTTCTTAATATTATTTCCATTAACATGAATAGTTCTTTGCATCCGGTGAAATATATTTATGTATAACATGGTTACTTGGTTATATAAATTACCTCTTAAACAACCTTAGTATTTTTAAAATAACAAATAGAACACATATAGAGAAGATGGAGCCACGCTTTTCTGGGCTGTGCACAGAGGAAGGATGAAAGGAAACGGACACAAATTGGAATGCAGGAAATCCCAACTTAGTATACAGGAAAAGCATTTTGCTTTGAGGGTGGTCAAACACTGGAGCAGGCTGCTCACAGAGGTTGTGTCAAAACCTGTCTGGACAGGGTCTTGAGCAGCCTGCTTTAGCTGGATCTGTTCTTGAAAGGAAGTTGAACACATGGAGGTCCTTTCCAACCTACATGTTTCTGTGGTTCTGGGATATTGTATCTTGAGAAACAGACTGGAAGTACTTTTTTCTGGATTATTTTATTAAATCCTTAATTATTGAGAATTTTAATGAAACAATTATAAATAATATAAAATGCAGATAACAGCACAAAGTGGCTCTTCTGTAAATGTTGTAGGAGTGATGCGTGAGGCGTTTTCATGTAGTTTGATACCTCCTAGACTATACTGCGAGTCATTATTGACATCTGTGCTCATAAATTACAGATGTTTCCTGTTTCAGCTGCAAATCAGTGAGATCCAGTTGTTTCTCTTTAACTCTGGGGCAATGTATTCAGATTGTGTCATAGTTGGCTATTTTGTTGTACCACAGAAAATAACTGTTAGTATTTGTAAATACTTGGTAACTACATAATCTGTGTCGTGTCTAAACAGAGAAGTATTTGTTAGAGGTACATATCTAAAGCTAGACTTGGAAGGAAGTCACGGTTGCTTTTTTCAGAATTACAACATCAATACAGCTGCCTGTCTAGCCAGAAGGGGCTGATTCCAGCGGACCATGGGCAGGAGATCTAGACTGTATGTTTTATCACTCTCAGGGGTATGTGGGTTGACAGGAGACCGGTAGTAAAGCTGAGCAGATACTTTTGAAATTAAACAGTTTAAACTAAAAGGCTGATCATTGGTTTTAACCAAATGTAATATCCTACTCTAACATTTTACGAATTAAACTTTCTGGTTTTTCCTTTTGCAAATAATGGAGAAAATTTTCATGTATTTATTATTTTAATCATAAGGTAAAACTAAGTGATAGTGAAAGAAAACATCAAATTTTTTTTTTTTTTGATAGAATGCTGCAACTAAATTGCCATTGCTTGCTTTTTTTTTGGGGGGGGGGAGGGAGGGGTCAGAGAGGGGCAGGGAGAAAGCTGAAAAAATGATACAGGCTAGGCCTAAAATGGTTTCTCTTGCTTATCTAGTTTGGTCAGCAACCAAACAATCAGTCATTCAAATACTTCCAGTAGAGAGCACTAGGCCCTTCCAAGGTTCTCAAGTCTCCAGGACTTCTCAAAGGTAGAATACAGATTCCCTTGTCTGTAAAAGCGTATCAGAAAAGTAAAAAAGTTTGCCCTGAACTGCCATCTTTCCATGGAACTTAATGATCAATAACACCATAGAACCATTTGGCAGAAATGACACCGAAACCATTTGCCAACAAATAAGATATGGCTTACAGAGTTTGTATTTCAAAGGCTCTGTCTAGTAACACAATATTAAACAGGTAGAATCAGGAGTTTCCTTTTGCTAGAACACAAAATTTTATTTCTTTTGTAGAGTGAATAAGTTTTTGTCTATATTATGTCCGTTGTTTATAATTTGTATCCTTTTGGTATATGGTAATAAAGGTATTACTGAAGTGTTAATTCACCATAATAAAAATTTTTCATCCTTATATGCAGTCTGTTATTTTGCACAAATAGCAATCACAGAATCTTTAAAAATTGACATTTGTGACTAATTATTGAAACAAAGGACAATACTATTTTTTTTTTTAATTCCAAGTAATTTGGCTCAACTTGCTTTTTTAATACTTTGTTTTTGTATTAATTCCTAAAAGGGAGTAGAAGGATTGGGTGGAGAACAAGGAGAGGTAAGTATTTTGTAATGATCAATATATTACAAAATTATTACATTTGTTTCTGTAAAGTATGTGATGTGTAAGATCTGCATTTACAGTCTTATTTCCGTACTCACATCTCTATAAGCAACAGAAGAGAAATTATTTGAGAAATATTAGAGAAGAGAAAGAAGTATTAATTAAAAAGAGACATAGTGAAATATATATTTAGTGAAATGAAAGATTAAAAATTCTAATTAAAGCCAAGTATATACTTTAAGAGAATTAAAAACCCAACCGACCAAACAAAAAACTCCCGAGAAGGAACCGTTTGAAGAAAGCAAATAATTAAAGAAAAAATAATTCATTGAAAAATAGAAATATATTCATAAAAGAATACAGAATACTTGATCAAAATTATGCATATTGTTCAGCAGCAGACAACAGTAACAGGCAAGATACAAAAATAAAGAACAGGATACACAAAGATGATCCTTCTTTTTGTATACCTTCACTCTCTTTGGCAGTCAACAAATTAGGGGCATTTAAGCTAGAGATGAAGGCCATTGCATTTCATGCCAGTCTTGAATTTGCCCAATTCCTTTTGAACCGTGTTGATATACTCTACTTTCAGCTTTCACAAAAGTCTATGGTAAGAACTTTCAGAGCTGAACTATTTGATTTGTGCGTTTTAACCTTTACCAGTGAGATTTCTTCATGTGACTATTTCAAACCTAATGGAAAGGAATATAGCAAAGCCTTTACAAAGATGATTTTTTTTTTTTTTTTGAGGATTCTGTCTTTGAGACTGACTCAGAAAATGAAGGGCAGTATTCTTTCTTTCTCCTATTAAGTTTATACAGAAACTCACTCAGCCTGAAACTTGAGGGACATAAGAGGAAAGCCTGCTTGGACTGCTCCAAGCCAGAAACTGCATTTGTTGCTCTCCAGGATATTTTTAGAAGTACCATCTTTTTTTTTTTTATTTCCCCTTGTGTTTGGCTAATGTAGATATATTTATAGCCAGACTTTTTGTGTGTTGTGTGTTGTTTAAAAGTTGGTATTTAAAAGATTAACTTTGTAAGTTATTTTTTAATTTATTTCAATATTTAGTGAAATCAAGGTACACACTGTCCCGTTAATATAATTCTCCTTCAATTGTAATTAGAGATTTTTTTGTTCAAGCCTTTTTCATTGAGCATTGTTGCATGTCAGTAACTGGACGTAGTCATTGGAAGCTCAATTCTCATAATTAAATAATTTTTCCATTTAAACATATAAATTGCCCTATATACTGCTGTGATCTTATGAAATACTTAAAATTACAGTTTGGCTTATAGGTGTTTTGCTAAACCACTGCCAAAATTGGTAAAAAATTCTTTATATACTATTGAACAAGCCTCTTTAAATATTGTAAATCATGGTGATAATACACTACTTCTGAAAAATCTGCTTAATAATATCTTTACTATATGCTAAGATATAATGATTTCATTGTGTTTACTTATCAGACCTATAAAATTAGTTTATTTTCTATTTTTATAAAATATGTTCTCTTTTGTTAGACTCTGACTCCTCAGTAAAAAGGTTTTTCAGCCTGTAATTCTCAGCACTTACTGAACTCTTTTCCATTTTTTTCATGTGCTTTGCCAATAGCAAGAGTCAACAAACAAGGCCACACATAGGAAATGGCTGAGCATTACAAGACCAAGATATACCACAGAAAGTGTTCCCTCAGCAGTTTCCTTTGCTTTTTGGCAATTTCTGCAGGCACTGGTGCTGATGCTTCCAAAGTTTTGTCCTGGTGTTTTTGTACTGGCTTCTTGCCTGTAATGTTTTTCTACAACAGATGCCGTTTTCCCAATATTTCACTGGTTCTTAATGCTTTCTAGCCCCTTTAACATTTAGTCCAAATAAATCCACTTGAAAGTCAGATGTCTTTTTTCTAAACACAGTCCATAGCTGTAAGAGTAAGTAAAACAAATAACTTCCAGCTACAAGAACAGCATGATTTTCAGATCCCAGCACATACAGCTTCTAGTATTTTCCTTGAGCCTTGCTGACCCTGTTAAATGAAAAACACATTTGTAATTCTGTAATAGAAATGAACAAGTATAAATCTACACAGTGCAACTACGAGTATCAATTCTCTATGACTACAACGTTCAAGTTGACAGTATCAAGAAAATAAAATACAATTAGAATCTTGGAAAAGGTTCTGAAGTAGTGTATAAATTTTGTAGTGGGAAAAGGATATGGACTGCTGTTCACTTCATGCGTGGCGTCTTACTGGTGGACCATCTTTCAAGCGGTACTCTTAGGCACTTGACTGACATATGTCACATTTTGTCTCATTTCTCTGCTCTTTTAAGAGGAAAGACTACTTGCTTTATTTTAGTGGTTAGGTCTCTGCATGAAACTGAGTAGTCAAATACTGAATTGGAAGCTTGCTACCCTGTAATAGTTCATGTGGAGAACTCTGGGCATTGTTACTAATTCAGAGCAAGCCAGAAAGCTTTGAACTTTTATGATGTAAAGAATTCCAATAAGTACTATATGGAATGAGATACAAAGTGATATAAATACCATAATTAAAATTCAGTGTGAGTCTATGAAGACTGTATGCCTGAGTGCTTCAGCTTGCATTATTTGCTGCAATAAGTTTTCTCATATATAGTAATCCTGCTGCTTTGTTTCCACAATTCCATTTAAAATAGTTGGAAAGAGTGAAAGAAATTTTGAAGCAACTGATAACATTATGCAGAAGCTGTGCTAAAAGCTTCTGGAAACTCACCAGAGAGCAACCATAGTATACTAACTTTAAACTTGGGCACATACCAAATTACATTGTACTGATGTTTTGTTGGCTTCAGTATAGGGAATGAGTTCTACATGAACTACTGCAGTAGGTAATTCCATACATGGAAGAACCATTGCTTAGATGAAGATAGGTCAGAATATTTTTCAGTATTATTTTAACCTATTCCAGTGAAGGAAATTGACTCCAGTTGTTATCAATCTTATGGAGAATAAGTGACGTTAGAAAAGAAAACCAAGAAAACCATAACTGAAATCAAACTGTTTTCTACTTTTGTCTTATACACTACAGATATAGGGTAACAGTCTTGATTATTTTAGTAAGTTTGCCAAGAAATTCAGTGATGTCAGAATTTAATTTCTAATTTTCCCAGCCTTTTAAGGTTTTAAATGGACTGTAACAATTTATCTAATTCTCATGAACAAATCCTTTCCTTCCATATGTTAATAAGGAAGACAATTTTATTTAGCATTAATAAGTAAAATGTGTCCTTAAAGTTAAAAAAATATAATGGTAATTTATTTCTAGTTATATTTGGTAAATAATTATATCTGAAACAGTTACTAAGGAATCTGAAAACTTCAGTACATTTTAGTAACCTAGATCTCATCAGTATCAAGGTAATTTTCAGTGACAGCTTATATTCATTTTATGAAGATCATCAATGAAGATTTTCTCAGAATATGTTTGTTTGGTGCTTCCTAGCTTCCAAATGGTCTCTGAAGATACAATTGGCTTTTTGTTGGTTTTCATTCCAGAAAGGTGAGAAAGGAGATCCCGGCATTCAAGGCATCAATGGGCAAAAAGGAGAATCTGGTATCCAGGGCTTGGTTGGACCTCCTGGTCTGCGAGGTCAGCCAGGAGACAGAGGACCCCCGGGACTACCTGGTTCAGATGGAAAACCTGTATGTATAGGGCCTCAAACTTGTCATTTTAGGTACCTTAAAAACCCCAAACAAATGTGTGCTCTCTGGTTTTTTTAACCATTCTCTGTTCAATTCAGGCACGAGAATTTTCAGAAGAATTTATTCGCCAAGTGTGTTCAGATGTACTGAGAAGTAAGTTTGAAAGCCTCTTTACTGTTCTTCCCTTGTTTAAAGTGCCAAAGAAGTTTCATGATAATTATGTAGATACTTTCTTGAGAGCAAGATCAATATTGATGATTTATGACTTACATATTTCCACGCTACAAGTTCCATACTTTACCATCTTGTTTCCTAAAGGTATTGTATTCTCTAAAGAGAGGAAACTGCTTTCGTATTAGTGGCTAGGGGGCAATATTTTTATATTTTACTGTTACAACACTCTAAGCAGTTTTTTGTTTGAATTCTCCCAGCCCAGTTGCCTGCCATCCTCCAGAGTGGAAGGCTACAAAACTGTAACCACTGTCAATCCCAAAGTGCTTCCCCGGGACTTCCAGGACCACCAGGTCCAAGAGGCCCTGAAGGCCCAAGAGGGTTTCCTGGTTTACCAGGAAACGATGGCATTCCAGGGCTGACAGGCATCCCAGGTCGCCCTGGGGCTCGTGGGACAAGAGGTACTGCATGCATGTGTCATGGTGCTTATGGCCTTTATGACTCTCTTATCTCCTTCCAGTTTTGAATAGAATTAGTGCCGGGTGGAGTAAGGGAATAGCTGGGTTTGTATCACAAAGTGTACTTGAGGACATGGTGCAACGTGAATGTTTTGCCGCTTAGGAAGAATGCATGTCAGGAGAAGAGAAGGTGCAAGAATACAAGATGGCTGGTGTTCAGCTCTACTGTAGTCAAACTTTCTTATGATCTTTTTAGAGAGTTCTTAGTCTCACATAAAAATTTTTAAATGCATTTAGATTTTCTTTTTTTTAGATCAAATATGCTTAGGCATGTATTTCCATGTTTTCTGGTTTCTTTTCTTCCAAGCTTCTTTGTTTCTGCTATTTTCAAGACCAGTATTTATTTACTGGCTATTTACTATCTGCTACCTTGTAGGCTGATTTTTGGCATTCGACAACCTCTATAATCCCTCTGATTTCCTGGGGTTTTCTCCTTTTGTTTTTTTTTTTTAATTCGTAAGGACTTTCACTCCTTTCTTTATGCTTTTCTTAAACATTCTGGTTTCTTTTTAGGCAAGGTAAGGTTCATGCTTTCAGGTAACTCACCTGTCTGAGCATTCCAGCTGATTTCTGTGATGTATCTGTAGACTTTAAGTTAAGTATGCATATATAGTCTGGAACTAAACCAAGAGATTGAGTGAAGGCCATAATTTGGTAACTGGTGCCCAGCAGCACCTCTGTTTCCTATAGCGTCAAAATAATCAGGAAGGGTGTATGAAGTACAGCTAAGTGGTAATGTGCCATGGGCAGACAGGCAAATGGTCAGTAAATACTTACTTTCTTTGTGGCTTATTAACTGTGACTTAGCACACCAAATTCATTTTGGATGTAATGATGATTTGTGTGTAGTACTTTTAGAATTTCATCTCCAATACGAGAATGTGCTGTTTTCCTCTGGAGCTGACACTAATAATTCTGGCTATTACGTAAGAGTGAGAAAAATAGGTATCTGTTTCTATGAAGATACTGAATTTATTGGGTTGTACTATTGTAAGAGATCACATATTTTGCCCCTTTCAGTATTCCTCTGGTGATTTAATTGGTGATTTGGAGATTTAATTCTGCCATATGTTGTAGAAGATTGTCTGTATATTCTGTATTCCACAGGGACTGTGGTCAATACTTTACATATACATCCTTCATACAACATCCTAAAAACTTTGCCAATGGAAAGGCAATGGCAGCAAATTTCTTAATTGTCTGTCATCTATTCCCTCAATTCTTAGTGGCTGTCTGCTTAAAGGTGCTACACCAGCTCTTAATCCAATAGAAATGAGGATAATTTAGAACCCAGTTACACTGTGCAGGTTACAGGGAAATGCTTGTTTTACATCTCATTATTTGCTTTTGAACTATTACATTTGTATTCAGTAAGTATTATCAAATGCTGACTTTCTAATTCACTGGATGAAAATATTCTTAATTTGCGAAGATATACATGTGTTGCTAATTTGCAGGACTGCCAGGGAAAAATGGCGCAAAAGGCAATCAAGGAATTGGGGTTCCTGGCATCCAAGGCCCTCCAGGACCTCCAGGTAAGGGATGGTTCAGCTGTGCAGATGCAGTGCATGCTAATAATTTTTTAAATTATTTAATTTATTATTTAAATTTTAAAAAATTATTATTTAGAAAAAATATTGATATAATTTGGTAAAAAAAGAGATAATTTTCACACATTTTCATTACCATATGTTTTTTAAGGCTAATGCATGGCTCTTGCATGCCTTTTAAATTGTCATGTATTACATTGTTTAAGATAAGACAGATCTTGTAGAGATTGGTACCTGAGACTGCTGTTTCTTGACAGATGGATCTTGAAGTCAGCCATTATCTGAAAACTAAGCTTTGATATAATCATGTGACTTGTAAGCATTTGTTAGTGAAGGAAAATGTTCTTAATAGCAGTGTATTCATGCAAAATGCAGAGTGGAGCGTTGGGAAGAGATATTAGGGCCTGATCCAAAGCCAGATAAATGAACAGAAATAGGAGGACTCTGATTCACTGACTCATGCCATGGTGATTTCAGATTTTATCATAAAGTATACTACTAAAGTGGATTTTTTTAATATCCTTTTGAAAGATATTTTTATGTAAATTGTTTTCCATGTGCTTTTCAAAAAAGAACTTAATAAGGTAACATGTTTATATAAACATATAAGCAGTTTGTGACATGTGTCTTTTCCAGAAAATGAAGTTTTCTTTATCTCCATACTTCACTAAAAAGCAGAGGGTTTATGGGCCTACACTTGCTCTTTTTTCATTTTAATAAAAATACTCTGTAATGTGTCTGTTTATTGCATGTGTGTCATTAAGGTCCTGAAGGTCCGCCGGGTATGAGTAAGGAGGGACGTCCTGGAGAACGAGGGCAGCCCGGTAAAGATGGAGATCGTGGCAGTCCGGGAATGCCAGGACCAGTTGGACCCCCTGGAATTTGTGACCCATCACTATGTTTTAGTGTAATTGTGGGGAGGGATCCGTTTAGAAAGGGACCAAATTATTAATTTGTCATACAATAATTTAGAGGAATAGGTATGGTGCTTGTCTTTTATGGTCTTTCAAGTCTCAGGAAGGTGACCAGCAATAATCCAATAATCAGGAACAAAAGTACCTCTGGCATTATAAGCATAAATATTGATCCCAAAGGTTATACGTTCCTTTAAAAAATGAAGTCAAATATTTTTTTTTATAACTTGCATCAGTTGAATCTCAAGTGTTTTTTAAAGAGATCATCAGTTTTAATAGGAATTAAATTAACTATAATATTTGATATTTAGTATTTAAGTGTCCTATCATACTCCTATTACCACTGAAGTCCTTTGCAAAATTGCTGGCGATGCCACTGGGAGCAGGATTAGGCCTTAGATGGTATTGGTCAGGAATAAATTACTGTGAAATTTTTCATATGCAGCCGACATATACAGTATTTGATTTTGAAAGAATGTGTCTGGCTTTGACTTCATGTATGTGTGAACCTAATTGGCTGTGTACATTCCGTATGTCTTAGCTCCAAGCGTTCTGTGAGCGAAATCATATATCAGGTTTTTATAAATTAAGAGAAATAGCTGAACTTATTATGGAAGTAATATCACCTATTTTGCCATGCCACTTTTTGCTTAAAACCAAGGTGAAATGCAAGGGTAGAACTACTGGTTCAAGAGGGGCCATGGTTTTACTGAAGACGGTACTGTCAGCTACAAAAGTTAAAAGGTTCCATGTGGGTGATTCAACTTACATGAAAACAGCATTAAAAAATAATAATAAAAAAAAAGAACAGAAAACTGATATAGCTGGCTTGTAGCTATGATTTGGCAAAAGTAAAAATATACAAAATGTTTGCACAACCCCAGTATAGCAGTTCCACATAATTAAATTATATACCTTTTGCTATTTCTCCCCAAGGACTGCATCTGCCCACTTGAAGAAGCAGATTTACAAGGAGAAAGGTCTAACTGCTGGCTGACTAGCTGCAATGTTTGTTACGTGGTTTCCTTTTTCATTTTAAGCAAGCTATGTGTAATTTTCATTGTATGCTTTGCTAATGAGGTGTATTGCTTGCTTTTACATGAAGAGCAAAGGCACAGATCCCATGAGAATTCAAAATCCATTCTTAATTTAAGGCAGAGTCTTGTATTGAACTTAGCCAACGCTTTATAAGTGGCTTTTTCTAATGTGTTGTTTTTCTGTTGTCCTACTATCAGTGATTGATGATATGCTTGACATTCAAGGTAAAATAAAGTTTTGTAAAGAACTGGTGGTGGTTTGATGAGCAATCGCAAGCGTCACCTGAGTCCTCTGTCACAGAAAGGAGTGATGCCTGTAATACACAGAGGGATAGTTCCACCTTGTAGATGGGGGTGACATTAGTCTTCCAGTCTTTTGGGATGTCCCCTGATCTCCACGACTTCTCAAAGATTATGGAGAATGGCCTTGCAACGACATCGGCCAGCTCTCTTAACACCTTCAGGTGGGTAATGTCTGGGCCCATCCACTCGCAGGGCTCAGAATCCTGTAACAGTTCACATACCAACTCTGCCTTCACTGATGGTGGGTCTGTGTTTGCATCAACCCGGATTTTTGTTCCCAAGGCCTGAGGCCCAACAGTGCTCATAAAGACAGAGGTGAAGCAAGTGTTGAGAACCTCTGCCTTTGCAACACTGCTGGTGACTAATTCTCCTCTCCTGTTTAACAGTGGGACAATATTTTCCTTCTGCTTGTTGTTTATGTACTTGAAGAACCCTTTCTTGTAGCTTTTGACATCTCTGGCCAGTTTCTACTAGAGCTGAGCATTTGCTTTTCTGACTGCATCTCTGCACACCCTGACAATGTCCTTGTAGTTCTCAATGGGTATTTGTCCACTTATCCATCTTCTCTTTTGTTTTTGAGCAGACTGAGAAGCTTACTATTAAGCCAGGTTTAAGGCTCTTGCTCAACCTACTTACCTTACCTTTGAAGGGAATGGATGGGTTTTGCACTTCCAGGAGAGAGTTTTGTGCTTCCAGGAGAAAAAGTCACAGCACTTGCTAGCCTCTTTATCCTCCATGGAAGCTTCCCTTGGAATCCCTCTCAACTGAGCTCTTAGTGAGCTGAAGTTTGCTTTTCTAAAATCTAAAACCTTTGTCTTAGTAATAACCTTCAGCATGCTCACCAGGATCCCAAAATCCACAATATTGTCATCACTACAGCCAGTCACTTAGCTTATCATCACTTAGCTGTCGCTAACCGAGATATAACAAAGCAGGTTTTCTTGGTTTATGAGTAACAAGTCCAGCAGACTCATTTCTGGTTGGCGCATCCAACATTTGTATGAGGAAGCAGTCATTGGTGCATTCCAGGAAGTTGATGGATTCCAGCAACATGTGAGATGCTGTATTTTTCTTCCAACAAATGTCTGGGAAGTTGAAGTCACCCTTAAGAATCAGATTCTGTTGACCCAAAGATCGCTTAATTGACCCAAATATTTCTTCATTGGCCTTATTGTGTTGGTTGCAGGTCAGTAGCAGATGCCTACTGTAAGATCCCCCTTGGAGATGACCCCTTTGATCTTGACCCAGATGCATTTGATAGGGCTTCCGCAATCACTGTAGTTGTATTCTATACATTTAAGGTTCTCCTTAACACAGAGCATAACTCCTCCTCCTCTTCTTCCCTGCCTGTCTTTACAAAACGGCTTATAGCCATCCATCGTGATCCTCCAGTCATGTGAGTTTTCTCACCATGTTTCAGTTATTCCTATGATATCATAACTTTCTGACTGGGTGCTGTCATGGTTTAAACCCAGCTGACAACTAAGCACCATGCAGCTGCTCGCTCGTTCTCTCTTACCCTTCAGTATAGGAGAATGAATGATAAAGCTGAGTAGGTTAGATGAGGAGAGGGGTGGTTTTTTTTTTTAGTAGCATCCTACTGTGTGACCTTAAGTTAAAAAATATACTGCCTGTTTGGTCTAATGCCTGTTGGTGTCAGTAGAGGAGCTACAATTCACTGCGCTAAACTTTGAATATGGCTTCAACTCATAATATCTGTGTGTGTAAAATGGATTTAAATGTACCACTTTACTAAGGCCGTTGATTGCTGTTACCTCTTACATACTGAGGCATGTACTTGGACATAAAGATGCAGAATTACAAAGTATTACTGAGGGAAGTAAATTTTTTAATAAAAGCTTAGGGGTGTATGGAGCTCAGCAGTTTTCGTGTCTGAGAATCATGACCTTCTTAAGGAAGTTTGGAGTAAATACATATGGAGTGATGTGTCTCTCTCTCTCTCTCTCTCTCTTCACATACATATAATTTAGTAAAAGACCAGATGTCACAGGTGGCTTCCACATGTGCAGGTTTATTTGGTGATTATATGTATATATGGTGTGTGTATATGTATATGTGTACATATACCAGTATGTGTATGTATGGTTCTCTGTTCTTCATTTGTTTAACTGAAAGATATCATAGTCGTCCAATTAAAAATTAAGAAGTAGAATAATAAAATCTAGTCTTCTTGTAAGAACTGTGAACTACCACAGTCCTGCTACTGCTTCAGAGCAAGGTGTCATTGTCAGCTTCAGGGGTAGCCACTGTATTTCAAGGTTGGTTGGCCTCTTAGAGGAGGAGCTGAGAATCATTAGCTGTGCAACTTTCAGAACGAGAGAATCTCCTTTCTCAGAAAACTTGAAGTGCATTAAAATGAAATTCCTTATCAGTGCATTTGACTGTCCTGGCAGAACACTGTCATGATCTGTCATTATAGTTCACAGAAATTGATTCAAGCCCCTGTGAAAAGAGACTATAATATTTTCCTGTAGGGGGAAAGCACAGATGATAAATCAAAGTACATCTTATTAATCCCTATGCAGCAGAGTCATTTGAAGAACTATTGCCTTCTGGGGTGCTGTTGAAATGTTTAAAACTTGAATGAATATAAAAAATATTTGTGAGTTATTTTCTTCTGTTGATAAGCAAGGTTTTCTCATAAAGGACATCATCTATGTATCCTGGAGAATCTAAGTCCATGTAACAGGGAAATCATTACTATGTGATTTCTCAGTTGTTCTTTACAAGCATCTTTCCCCTCCTAGTATTTACTATATTTACATAAAGTGCTTTTTGGAATATTCTGGTGATGTTCCAGTATACTGTATTATTCTGTGTTATTCTTTCCTTTCTTGGCAAAAGATGCAAGCATTAGAAGATGTTTTTCCAGAAGTGGTGTCTGGCTGCTCAGATAGCTCTCCAGAAGGTATATTGGCTGGTTGGAGGTTCTTTGGTTGAACTATTTAAGTGCTCTGTATTGATTTTCTGACACTGAAACTTTTCTGAAACTTGTGACAAGTTTCCTCTTGTCCCTGATAAAAGTACATAGTATTCTTCCACCTAAGGAAAAGGTAGGTTAGAGTTCATCAGAAGATTTGGCCACATGACTGCTATGACATCATATATCCATACTGCTTGCAAAAAGTAGCTGTCTCATGTTGGAACTTCATAAACTCCAGAGTGTTCCATTTGTTGTTTTCAGTTTTTCCTTTTTCAAAGCATGAAAAAAATACATGGTATCTCTGTGACACATTGAAATCACATATTAAATATCATGTAAAAAGAGGTGATAATGCCTAGAAACAGTGTTTCAAAGAAATAACTTTTTTAACTGTTGAAAAATATAATGCTACCTGAAAGAGGAAGGAAAAAAAAGCTCTCTTCTAACTGGGGTATGGTTCTTCAAGGTACATGTAGCTCTTATTGATGTGGAGGTGAGTGCTATCTTTAATGTAGACAAGAGAGCCTGAAGAAAGAACTGTCTTAAGTAGTACAGTAGTCTGGATAGCAAATGAAGAAGAAAAGGGCCATTCATTTTATTCCTTCATTCTAATATATTATGTTTTGAATGAATTGTGTTTCTCCTTGTCCTCCTCAAAAAAAAATTATAAGAAAATACACCACGAGTATAACATCCCCCTTGATATGAAGTGACAGACCTCCCAGAGGTGAAAGCTCAAGATGAATGTGTCAGTGCTGAGCACCAGGAATCTTTGGCAGCCGGGACCAAAGTTCTGGATGAGAATTCAAGAGAACGTTAACAACTGTCCCACCCTGATATTATCTAACTCCTGCTCTGGAAATTGGCAAGGAAATGCTAGCACTTAACAGTGTTTGTGTTATGAAAGTTTAAAGAGGTTTTTTATATACACACTAAGTCCTTTTACAATGCTTCTTAGAGAAAAAACCCCAAACCTAGAACTGAAGAAAAATAATCTGGCTTTGTGTGTTATGGTCACAGAAATCTTGTACTGAATATCTAAATCCATCTGTGCTGGGGAACCAAGTTAGTTTGCCTTCATGAAGGGGCTGAACTGGCATGTGTAAAATTCCCCATACTTTGGTTTTTTTGCCCCTACACCCGAGCGTCTGCTATACTCTGGAATCCAGCAGCTTTCTTAAGGGCAGTTCATTCTTACTCAAGCTAACAGAAACACAGAGTTCAGCATTCATTTGCAGTATTCATTGTAAACAGATGGCTGCTAAATTAGGAATCAAACCTTTTGTCCACATCAGTGTTTGTCGGAGGTGCTTGCCATGTACCAACAAATATATATGCCTCTGAGCTGATATGTAGGCAGCTACTGGTGGTACCCACAAAGTACCAACCGGCAAATGTAAATAGCTATTAAAAGTTACTATCAATGCTCCTTTAACAGGCAGATGTAGTAGATAATAGGTAGGAAAACTCCCTTGTTTGGTGGATAAACTCAGGCATGGTCTGCCATGAGAAGGTACATTTTATAAAGCTTGACATAGAAGTAGATTAATACCATATTTCCTCACAATTACATCATTGCCTTAAGGATGCCTTTACATTACGTGCATACTGGGAAAAGCTTACTTTGATAGTAACTCACTAGTGAATCATTATGATAAGTTTTACTGGTTGAGAAGTTGATAGCATAGCTCTGACCACTATAACGTCATTTATTAAAACCTTCATGAAGAGTGAGTAAGCCAATATTTAATGTATTATTTGGTGATCAACTGCAAGAAGTAACTTGGAGCTTGATAAGGGACCATGATAATGTCTGTGAATGTTCTGGTGAATCCTAGGGGGGAGACTCCAGCTCCTGTCTGTCACGAGCTGGAGCCCTCACTGAGCCTGCACATGATAAGAGTCATGAGAGATCAATTCCCAGCAGGCTGAGAGCTGTTGGCCAAACTAAGTTCCCAGCTATAATGGAAAAAGGGAGAAAGTAGTAAACTGGAAAATAGGTGTCAGAACTAATCATTTGGGGATGTTAAAAGTTTTTTACAAGAAAGAATGGCTCTCTGACAAGATGATGTGGAGAATTTTCATGCATATTTGGCTTATAACACGTTTGCCTTCAATAAGTATTCTCTTTGTGGAAGAGTTACTTTTCACTTGAGTTGTGAGCAAAGTAGTTGACCTTATATACCAATTGAAAAAATGGATAACAGCTGAAAAATGGTGGCTATCTTTCTGCCTGTAGACTTTGTATGAGTATTTTGTGTGTATATGTAGCTGGAACAATATAGGCTCTGTATCTGTCGGTGTGCTGTGCAGTCATCTAGCCAGGAACAAAACACCTGGTGTAGAAATATAAGTCCTGCTGACCAGAGTCAACTGGAGAAGAAATAACCAAAGCCACCTCATCTCCTCTTCTAGTTACATGTGGTGTAGGAGTATGATTACAGAAGAAGCATTGATGTGATAAAGAGAAAAGAACAACTACCTAGAACATCCATTTCAGAAATTAACTCTTAGCTTTTAAGCAGAGTAGAAGGCAGTAGGGACAATGTTAAAATGAGAGAGGCAAATTCCACTGAAATTATAAGTTTTATACAGTTAATACTGTTACAGTGTGAAGTCTAAGAAAATGAAAGTACAGTTTACATTTTGGTTTGGGATTTTTTTGCTTATTATGATTTAAAGGCCAGGTGGTATCTGTATGGTCATCTCCTGCAAAGTGAAATCCATAGAAGTTTCATGATCTTTGTTTGGTTTTTCTGTCCCCTCCAGGTCATACACATGGCCTATCTACTTTGTCACACGTGTAACTTGTCCATTCACAGGGTCCCTACAATATATTCTTTCATTTCTTTAATGTGATAGATGCTTTATTTGTTCTGGTTTTTACCTCTATCTGCAAATGACTTTTTTTTTTTTTTCCAAATCTCACTTTCATTTTCTTTTTTTTTTTAAATTATACTTCTGCTTTCTTTAAGCTGTGTCACACTGTACTCTGTATCTTTTTCCACATCTTCCTTCTACTTCAGTCTCTCCTGCTGTGCTTGCAATGCTCCTGTAATACCTCCTGTAAATAGGATGTACAAAAGCCAAGTGTTTCCGTGGGTCTTGAGATATAAAGTGAGTTACTGGAAGATGCACAGGCTGTAGCCTGGCTGTTGAGAGCTGCATGCATATACCATTACCACTATGTGATCGTTCTCCCTGCGATTCCTGCAGTTGTTGAGTTGCGTGAGAGGGAGAGGACTGCTTGGAAGAGGTGGCAGATGCGGAACAGATCTGCTAGCAGAAGGACTCACATATCCAATCCTGTGGGGGATCTTTAGCTGTGTGGCAGGAAGGAGCTCTGGGATACAGACAGGAGAAATCACCACCTCTCTGGGAGCACTGTTCTTTTCTACTTTGCAGCTGTTACAAGAGCTGGAAGAATCTGGTGGTAAAAATAGTTACTCTCAGGAATAAACTTCTTGCCTGTTTGGTTTCCTACATTGTGCATACAGCAAATACAGCTCAAAACCCTTGCGGTGTATCACTTCCTTTACTGCTAAAAATTGAGGCTGAGCGTTTCCCTTATTGAACAAGTTAGAGTTGGCTAGAGATATAATTAGGTGCAATTTATTGGATTGCAATGTATAAGACATCCAGCAGTCTCTGTCCCTTCAAATCTAAAGACTTTGGCTTGCTTATCTCGCGCAACAAAACAGACCATGCAAAGGGCTGTAGTTGCCCGCTGTAAATATGACAGGGTAATCAGTAGGGAGGAGGAAGAAATACTTAGGTCAAAAAACAATGTTGCTGTACAAGAATGTGGGTATAATATGACCACTGGTGAACTGCAATGGAAAGGAAGCGGAGAATGACAACAGCTTTGCCTCTGTTAGGCAAAAGTGCCTATGGCAGCTGCCAGCTCTGCCTGTAAAAGTGTTCTTGTGATTAATGGCTTATGGATCCATAAATGCCTGGAACAAACCCAGGAGTGTATGTAATGCTCCTTATAATTCCTTGTAGCTCTCTGAGTAAGTCCTGTGGTTATGTGTACAAACACTTCTACTGATTTTCTCCAGAACTTGCACATTCTGTTTCGTATGTGTAGAATTTCTTCTACTAGTATTTTTTGTAAAGCTGTATCAAAGTAAACTCCTGAGCAGAGGCAGGCAAATATTTTCAAATGAAACATTTTTCTTTGTTCAAATAATGTCTCTTGTCAAAATGGAAACTGAATGGGAAGGTCTTCACCAGTTGAATGAAGAATGGTATTGTTCCTCTGTGTGTGTGTGAGGGAGAGCGAGCGAGCCAGCAACTCCCAGCTGTGTGGGAACTGAGTTCTCATGGAAGCTGTTGAAATTGCTGATGGTATTCAATTGGTTCAAGTTGCTCTCTGCTTCTCTGTGCCAGTTCCTGCAGTTCCAGAAGTACTGATGAGACTGTAATTGGCAAAGGCTAGAGCTTTCAATTTGTAAACTCTAAACTTCAACATGAAAATGAAATAATTTATTTTTGAAATGTTATATCTCTGTGAAACTAAAAACATTTCTTATGCAATTCTATACTGAAGTTCTTCTGCTTTTAAAAAAATCTTTAGGAATGTAATCCTAAAATGCTGTTATTTCTGGTAATGCAGATGCCTTAACTAACCTGATCTCCTTCTGTGACAAGATGGCATGCTTAGTAGATGAGGGAAGGGCTGTGAGTGTTGTCTACCTGGACTTTAGTAAGGCCTTTGACACTGTTTCCCACAGCATTCTCATGGAGAAACTGGATGCCTATGGCTTGGATGAGCATACAATTCACTGGATAAAAACCTGCCTGGATGGCCAGGCCCAAAGAGTGGTGGTGAATGGAGTTAAATCCAGTTGGTAACCGGTCACAAGTGGTGTTCACTAGGGCTCAGTTTGGGTCCTGTCCTCTTCAACATCTTTATCAATGATCTGGATGAGGGGATCGCGTGCACCCTCAGTAAATTTGCAAATGACACCAAGTTGGGTGGTAGTGTTGATCTGCTTGAAGGTCAGGTGGCTCTACAGAGGGATCTGGACAGGCTAGAACGATGGACTGAGGCCAGTGGTATGAGGTTCAACAAGGCCACGTGCTGGGTCCTGCTCTTGGGTCACAACAACCCCCTGCAACACTACAGGCTTGGGGAGGAGTGGCTAGAAAGTTGTCCAGCAGAAAAGGACCTGGGGGTGCTGATCGACAGCCGATTGAATATGAGCCAGCAATGTGCCTGGGTGGCCAAGAAGGCCAATGGCATCCTGGCTTGTATCAGAAATAGTGTGGCCAGCAGGAGGAGGGAAGTGCTTGTACCCCTGTACTCGGCACTGGTGATGCCGCATCTTGAATATTGTGTCCAGTTTTCAGCCCCTGGCTACAAGAAGGACATTTTGGTGCTGGCATGTGTCCAAAGAAGAGCAACAAAGCTGGTGAAGGGTTTAAAGAACAAGTCTTATGAGGCATGGCTGAGGAAACTGGGATTCTTTAGCTTGGAGTAAAAGGAGGCTCAGGGGAGACCTATCACTCTCTAAAACTACCTGAAAGTACTTTGTAGTGAGGTGGGTGTCAGTCTCTTCTCCCATGTGACAAGTGATAGGACAAGAGGAAATGGCTTCAAGTTGCACCAGGGGAGGTTTAGGTTGGATATTAGGAAAAATTTCTTCACTGAATGGGTTGTCAAGTACTGGAACAGGCTTCTTGGGGAAGTGATGGTGTCCCCATCCCTGGAAATGTTTAAAAGACATGTAGATGTGGTGCTGAGGGACATGGTTTAGTGGTGACCTGGAAGTGCAGGATGAACGGTTGGACTTGTTGATCTTAACGGTCTCTTCCAACCAAAATGTTTCTGTGGTTCTGTGATTCCGTGATCTGAAAGGAAGTGGGGTTGTTGTTCCTTTTCTCATCCTCAAATTAAAAAGTCATGGTATCAAGCTATTAAAAAAGAGCAAATGGTAATAATATATATAACCTGAGCTGAGATTAGAGATCTCTGTAGGTCAAGCTCAGTAGTTGTGATACTGACATGCTTGGGAAGGAGAATCTCTAGTTATGTCTAGAGAGTGTTCTGTTATACATCAATGAAGGTGATATGAGCATTTATTTTTTGCAAGATTATGCAGTGTATGCATTAATGGTATTACATACCATTGACTTCAATGAAGTCACGCAGGAAAATCTTAACATCAGTTCCAAACTCTTCAAAACTGAGAAGAACCTTGTCTCAGCGTTAGAGCAATTTCTCATACTTAGTCCATCTGTTGTGCCTATATGCCAAGTAAAGAAATACTGTGTTTGGAAGAAATGAAATTTCAATTTCCAGTAAAAATATTTGGATTCTGCAGACCTATATATATATACATAACAAAATGTTCCTCCATCTAAATGCTTAAAACAAATTTTTAAGCAGATTGTCATCTGTTAAAGTGCCCTGAGAGCCCTGAGCACTAGGTGTTGACAAATGGAAATTCATTTTTGTATCAGGTATACTAATGGGAATTCTATTATGGTTATTGGAGGTCTTCCAGCATATCCCTGATGGTCAGCAATCTTGTTTGCCATGCTGGATCATCAAAAGAAAGACACATGCTTGTGTACTTTGGCATGTTGATTTCAGACAACCTCATCTGCTCATTTTCTTTGTACATACAAGCTCAAGGGCATATTTTCTCCACATCCCCCTGACCCAGTTCTTCAGGGTCTTTCTGGAGTCACTTGCCTTAAGACTGCGGGAGAAATTCCAAGTGAAGGATTTCTCTGCTTCCACATCTGCATTGCAAGTGAAGTCTGTCCATCTCTCTTCTCTGTTGGTTGTAACTTCTGTTTTGTAATTCTTGTGTACGTGGAGTGCATCAGCCTGGCCACCTGCAGGTCTTTCGCATCCATTTAGATTCAGAAAGCCATGTAGTCAATGGCCCACCTGAGGCTCAACTCACTTGACCACATAAAATGTCTATATGTATGTGGTATATGGACGGCTTGCAGATACCTGAAGCTTGGCCAGTGTGCAGTTTGTGCAAGAGGCTGGTGCGAGGTCTGCTGTCATTGAACTGTCAGATATGTCAGCCCTCAGAAATTACTTCCTTTCCTTATTTCGTTATTCCTCATCCATCAGATCAGTGAATTGGTAAATCCCATGTCTACATTCAAGTAGATGGGTAAAGTTCTTGGGGCTGTTAGACCTAGAAGTACCTGTGGGCTTCAAACTAGAAATGTGTAAGTGCTTTACTTACTCGTGGCCTTTTAAATAGCTGAATAAATATTGCCAAGAGCTGTACAAAGGAAGGAACATTTAATAAAAACTTTGTCAAACTTACAAACTTCTGTGCGGGGATAAAATTATCATGTGGTCTTCACTAACAAATTATATTCTACCCATGTATAGGCCTTTCATTATGTGAGAATGTTTAATTACAGATATAGCTGAGACAACACATTTTGCATGAAAATATAATTTTCTTTCAAAATATCAATTAAGACAATGCAGCTAAGTCCCAGGTCCTTTTCTAAAGGGAAAAAATAACCAAAACAACAAACCTAAACCCTTGAACTTCTGATCTATAAAGAGATTGCTCGGATCAGTAAGAGAAAAATAAGTAATTCTGGAACTGAAAGAAAAATTTCCAAATACTCCCAGATTTACAGAGCTAATAGTTGTGACCTAGAACACTATACTTGTATGTTAACTGTTAATGTAAACTTCTACTCTGGGGTTGTTGGGGGTTTTTTGGGGTTCATTTGTTTGGTTTTTGTTTTTTTCAAATGAGATGGACCTCATGTCCGTGTCCTCGAGGTAGGGAATGAGTAGCTCAGCCTCAACTCTATTAAAAGTTCACCTTTTTGTGAATATTCAGTGAATTATGTACTTTGCCATGAAATTCACTTCTCAGACTCTTTAAGATGATTGAAGTTCAGTCCAGCACAGAAGTCAGAGACAGGATCCTGTGTTTGTGCTTTATTTAAGTGTTCATTTCATTCAGAAAACAGATGCAGATCATTAATTTAAAGTGCAAACATTTCTGAGCAGTTCAGCAGTTTTCATTCAGCTCTAAAAAGTATATATTTAGTGCTAATGTGCATGATCACGTTTTCTCTGCAGTACCTTTTTCATTTGAAAGCTCATTTAACACAAGATGGCATCCAAATCCATGCATGCAAAGTCATGTTGCCTGAAAGACAGCAGCAACTTGCCATGCTATGTTGTTAGGACTGAGTCTATTCTTACATACTAAAAAATAACCCAGAATTTAGAGATGAAGAGCATATACTAAAAGCTATACAGAGACAGCAGGGCTTCAAGTGTTCTTAGAATTACAGCCGAAGGTGTAGTTTCCCTGTTCCTCATCAGAACAAGTGTCTGTCTAGTAAGGAAAAGGTAAATTCCAGGTGTGAAGAGAAAATTACCTTTCTAGATGAAGCTATCATGCTGAGTTTCTAACTGATTTTTCTTCAAATTAGAGGAGGATACAAATCAATAACCAAGTATTTCCTGATTCTTCAGAATAAGAATTGATCTTTTTGTGGTATGAGTAAATGTGTAAGCCCCAGTCCCTAATTAATGAATCAGATGCTATAATAAAAAGAAAGCAGGGGTGACTTTCATTTGGAAGAGATTTATTCCCGACTGACTGAAGGCAAGGCTTGAAATTCACTTCATCGTGACACTGAGCATGTAGGAAAACAGCTCATCCAAGAACTGAAAATTATCTGGACTCAGTCACCACACCACTCTGAAAATGTGTATGATCACTCAGGGAGCTGATGTGAACGGATTTAAGGGGTGGAAGGGAATTGAGCCACATCCAGTATAGCCAGTGGCCTCTAGAGCTGGCTTCAGAGCCCCGAGTCAGGTACCTGGATTTCCTGAACTAGTAAATAACTGTTGAGAGCGACTGAGAGGGAAAGGTTTAGGAAGGGAACAGCCATGAATTCTGCCCTGGAGGCACCTCTCTCAGTGCAGAGGCAGGGAGCAAAGCATCCATCCCATTAGTCACACCTGAGGCTATGCACAGGAAGATTTTCTCTTGATACATACCAGTATGACTGTAATTTCCCTTTTCGATAAAGTGGGCTAGTTTAGAAAGTGCTCGTCCAAAATATAGGTGAGAACATTTGATTCCTGCTTCAGACTGAAAGATTCAAGTGGGCTGCAAGAGGAGTAGAAGGGAGAGAATTACTGTACAGCCCAGTCTACAGGACCCCTAGCCAGAAATTGAGTGTGGGAAGGTGGAAATCCTGCTTCTGCTCCTAGAGAAGTTTACATGTTTGAATGCCCATTGCCTACAGAAATAGGTTTTGTAAAGAGACCTGACTGCAGTACTTGCAGTTAAATGTCTTAAAGGTCAGACCACTGTCTTAAAAGTCAGACACGTTGCAAGTGTACAGAGTGTCATGAGTTAAACAAGAAATGACAGCACTTCTGGATAGTCTTTAAGCTGATGTGTTGGCTGGGAACTTCAGCGTCTTCAAGCCAAGAGGGTTGAAACTCCTTGCTTTCTAGATGTTTCCCCTGGCACCTGGGCTGCAGTGGATGCTGCTGCAGACCTCTTGCAGATGGGCTACCACACTTTGAAGGAGATTGTGAGTGGCAAACCTGGCTGCAAGTGGGATCTTGGCCTGAGGGTCGAGGCAGGATTTCTGTGGAGGACAACCTAGTCCAGGAATCCTGCCTGGCTGAGAAATAAGCCACGTGCCGAGTTTCTCTGCTTTGCTGGTGTCAGAGGGCTCCTGGCACATCCTCTGCGGCTACAGCCCTGCATCCTGGAGCCTGGTGAGTCCTTCGGGCTGAGCCCTCTACCTTCATACCCCTTCTCAGGCAACCAGAATTTGAACTCACAGCACGTGCAGCCAAGGTGGGAGTGGAGGGTGGGCTGGGAGTGTGGGGTGGTGGTTCTGTCCGGCTCCTGGGGCAGATGGGGAAACTCTGACAGCTCGTGAAAGCATGGTAATCCCCCAGGGGCACCTGAGGTATTTGAAGGTAGTTGGGCCAGGCACAGACCACGCCATGAGGCCAGCAAGGATTGTTTTGTGCCAAAACCTTCTTGGTTTGCTCATGCACGGACGGTGAATATAGAGCTTAAAATCGGACAGGTCAACTTCACAACTGCTTTTAAGAAGCAGAATCACTGCTGTCTAAATGCTTGGGTAGCTTCACAGAAGGAGGAGTGGCAGTGCTGAGGCTGGGCTGGGCTGCCCTGTGCATCAGGCAGTGGCTGGCTGGGGAAGGGGGATTTCAGGATCGCAGGTTTCGACTGAAACATTCAATTAGTTGTTTTGTGGGTTTGCCCAGTTCCAGTCTGGTTCTGGGCCCTAATGAGCTAAATTACTATAAACATAAAAGACAAAAAACCTCCACCCTGAGGTTTATAATTGTCCTCCTATAAAATTCCTCTTATGATTCCATCCTGAAGGACTATTAAAATGTTATGTTTCCTTTGGTTCACAACCTGGTATGTTTTATCATTCCTGAAAAATCAAACAAAGATTTTGGAGAAAAAAATTACAAAAGAAAAGCAGGGGAAAAAAAGCCAACAAGGCAGATAAACCCATTACAATCAAACAAATAAAATGCATGTGTTTATACAAGTGGGAGATATTAAAAAAAGCAGTCAGAAGGCCCAAAGCCTTATTCTCTGCTTCAGCCAAAACTTTTGGTAAATAACAGCACGAAAAAGTAACGGAGAAATTACATAGATAAATACTTATTACTTATAATTTAATTATGAGACAGAATCTACATGAAATGAAAACCAATTGGGTTTAGTAGTTGGAGGGGTTTGCTATTCCCTCCCCCTCCCCCCCCTTTTTTTTTTCTTTTTTGCAAAACAAGAGATGTATGACAATGAAACACTTAATTTCTGTGATGGAAACTTCAAACAGTGTTTAATTTGTGACCGATTTCTCACTCAGCTGTTTCATTCCCTCATCCAGCTTCCAAATTTTCTCCAAAATGGATATGGATTCCTCACTGCACTTATCTTTTATCAGATCTGTGAGTTAAACTGCTCAAATTTCCAAACTCCTCATGATTTTGGAGATCACTACCACATCCTTTCTCAAATATCTCTTTTTCAGGTCCTAATCTACTTAATGGTCTTTTGTACAGGAGTCCTCCTCATTGCCTGTTTTCCTGAGCTTTGTCTAGCTGTATGATATCCGGAAAGGCATGATGTCATGGCATGATGCAGTGATTTATGTTTTCTACATTATGGTTACAGTTTTCTGATGTATTTTTTTCTTTTATTGTAGTAATTTCAAATAATATTTGTCATTGACTGTGGCTCAGCTTTGAGTTAATGTTTGCACACATACATTCCAATTAACTCTGAGGTCTTTGAGAAGTAATAAGAAATTCAAACACACCTTTCTGTATCTGTGCTTAGGAACTTTTTTTGCCCTACATGCATAGTTTTTTGCTTATTGGATAATGGCTTTAATCTTCAGGCAATTTAATTGCCCGGTAACTCTTTCTAGGGAAAACTACTTACTGCTCTATTCAGCCAGTTTTAAATTTGATGATCCTGAGTACATCTGTGTCATCTGTGAACTTGGCAACATTTGTGAGCTCATTATTTATTCCACTTTCCACATAACTTCTAAAAATGTGGAGCAGCAAAAACCAGATTCTTCCCATCTCAGTGTATTTATTTATTTCTGCCTTTTAATCTCCTAGAAGACTTTTTCTCTTAGTGCATGATAGTTTCTTTTCTTCAGCTTAGCCTTTTTTTTTTTTTTTTTTTTTTTTAAATGAGTCCTCCTGTTTAATTGTTCTCCTCAATAAAGTTAAAGTAGAAGGAGATCTGGGGGAAAGGAAGAGGGATTTTTCCATTCTACAGGGATGCTGAATATACATTGTGCTTGTTACATTTTTCTGTAGCTGCATTTTTACTTCTGTCCTCTTATCAGAAAACTCCATAGTTACTTTTTATGCATTTTCTGCCTAGATTTTGGCAGTCATGTAGTCATATCTTATTTTACTTGAAATTTCATATTTTTTTTTCTATTTTCTCCCAAAAACATACTTTAAAGTAACATAAACCTGCTGAAAGCATGAAAACAGTAAATAAGATTTTCTCCATGGAGTACTTAGAGCCGTCTTTGTTACACAGTCCACATGTACTATAAAGTATATCATCCAAGTCAAATGCATTGTGAGTGTCTCAGAGAACATCTTTAAACAACAAACCTTTCGTATTTCTTCTGTATTTCAATGTGCAGCATAAAATACCTTAAATTATATATTTAAGGCATGTCAATTTTATCTCTAAATATAAGAAGTTTTCTCTGTGCTTTGGCATTAATGCCTAATAATATTCTGATGCAGAGGAAAAAGGGAAATATAGTAAGATATGGGAAATACAAAATATTCTTCAATGACTGGAAATTTGAAAAAATCCCACTGAAAGCAGGAACAGGCATATTTCTGTGCTCTAAAAAGGGACACAAGTGTGAGGCATAACTGTGCAAGTGTAAAATCAGAAAGGTGAAGATTCAAATAGAATTATCAAGAGGCAAAAATTAAAACTTTAGGTTAAAACTAACTCATTTGACTGGGAAAGTTAATAAATCATTAGTTTACTAGTATAGACGCGTTAATTTCCCCTCCTTTAGAGCTCCCATCAGGATCAGCTCTTGTGCTTCAGATCTTTACACTGGCTGCCCCCACAAAAGCTTTTGTCCACTTGTAACTGTTTTAGGTATCTATGGACGACCACTGTTCTCCTTACCACGAGTGTGGTCACTGTTAACCTCTTCTCTAAGTCCTGCATGTATATATATAGCCGTGATTTCCAGGTTACATCTAAACCCTCTTCCTACTGTATTTTAGTTCTGAACATGTGAAATCTTCGTTAAAACTCTATCCAATAAATATCTGTTATTCTAATCAGGTCATAATTTTAATAATTTGAAGGCTTCCATATTTTGTTAGCACTCTTTGCTTTAGGATGAAGCCATGTAAGGTATTCAGCAACTTGACAAGTCACCTTTTTTTTTTTTCTGACTCTCATGCCACCTCAATCAATAATCCTCGATGATTGAAATTTCGAGAGTTTCAGATGACTGTATCCAAAATGTTTCTTTGTTTTTGAGTGTCACACCATCTCTAAACAGCAGTCTCTTTGAAGCACAGATAATGAAGCTGAAGTGCTATCAGCATGCGGATAAACAGGGTATATTTTCTCCTCCCTCTGCCTAACTGTGTTTATTTTGTCCTTCTGTCCCTGAAAGTATGTGTGTACATCGTATTATCCAAAAGAGGTCAGCTGTATTCTAGCTTTTTCATACATATGAAAGAGTTGAGGAGAATACAACCTGAGCCTCTGGCTCTAGTAATTTCTGATATGCTCACTTTTAGTCCCAGAGTGGATTAGTAATGTGGTGCAGTAGTCTATGATTACGATGAGCCCTGGCAGCTTTTCCATAATACGTTTGGGGCCCTTTGCAGTGGAGCTTTCTGATACTTCACAAGTCAGCAGATCCATTCTTCCAGCTTCCTCAGGTCTGTCCCAGAAGCACTGTACTTTGAAATGTGTAAGCACCACTAGAAAGAAGAAGCAGAGTCCTTACGGTTCGTTTGTTGGTTTGTTTTTAAATCTGTAGGGTAGATTCCTTGCTGGTCACCACGATAGCAATCGATAATTGGCCTTGGCTGCTGGGGTGGATCAAACAGCATTTCCTGCATGAGGAGTAGACACATTCCTTCTCTCCTGGTGGAGTTGCTTCAGATTCCTGGATAACTTAGAGCCTCCACCCTTTCAGATAATTTTCTGCTTCATGCAAATATATATTTCTCATGTTTCAGTCTGCTCACTTTCTTCTCAAGCTTTTCTGCTGTTTGTGAGAGGGTCAGCTAACAGCAACTCTTGTAATGGACTTTCAAATTTTCCTTTCCTTTCTGACTTTCAGTGGATTTAAGAACCAGTCTTTAGAAAATCCTGATCAGTACATGCTTGTATTTATTGGAATCCCTGTTTGAACACAGCTTTCACAGAAGCAGTGGAAGATCTGCCAAGGAGATGCCTGCAATGAAACATTGTGGGTATGTAAGTTTTGTCCTTGCATATGATCTTCATTTTGCTGTTCTGTAACTCTGACAGGAACCAACTCTGCAACTACCTCTTCACTTTCCTTTTTCCCATGGTCTTCTTTAGGTGTTTACAGAGAGAGAAATGATCATTGCAGCCTACCTTATGTTCCTACAAAATAGTGATTATGGAAATGCGTACAAATAAGTGGTTATTATAAATGGATCTCTCCTTTGGGAGTTTTAGTGAATGTTAGTAGCTGGGATCTCTGCAGAACAGAGAAACATAGAATAATTTAGGTTAGAAAGGACCTCTGGGAGTCACCTGGTCTCGCTGCCCTAAGAAGGGCTAACTTTGAATTTAAATCCAACTTTGAAGTTAGATCATGTTGCTGATCCATAAGATCAGCCATTTTATTAGAGCCCTTTAGTTATGGGCAATGCTTCCTATTTCATGTGGTGGCAGAAGTTACTGTTTTCTATTAATCTTCCATACCCAAAAAGTATACTTTTTATAGACGTTTTATAGAGTCCTATAATTTGCTGAAGAGGCTGTATCATGGTTTAACCCCAGCCAGTAACTAAGCACCACACAACTGCTCACTCACTCCTCCCACCCTGCCCAGTGGGATGGGGAGGAGAATCAAAAAAAAGTAAAACTCATGGGTTGAGATAAGAACAGTTTAATAACTAACATTAAAAAAAAAAAAGTAATAATAACAAATGATGATGAAAATGAATATAACAAAAAGAGAGAGAAATAAAACCCAGGAAAAGACAAGTGATGCACAGTGCCATTGCTCACCACCCGTGACAGATGCCCAAACAGTGATCAGCACCTCCCAGCCAACTGCCCCCAGTTTACATACTGAACATGACGTCCTATGGTATGGAACATCTCTTCAGCTAGTTTGGGTCAGCTGCCCTGACCGTGCTCCATCCCAGCTTCTTGTGTACCTGCTTGTTGGCAGAGCATGGGAAACTGGAAAATCATGAACTTAGAATAAGCACTGCTTAACAACTAAAACATCAGCGTGCTATCAACATTATTCTCACACTAAATCCAAAACCCAGCACTGTGCCAGCTGCTAGGAAGAAAATTAACTCTGTCACAGCCAAAACCAGGACAGGCTGCAATACATTAAAGGCATTGATGTAGAAGGGACCAGAAATCAAAGCAGAAGAGATGACCAGGAGCAACAGACAAGGGCAGGAACAGAAAAGCTGAGTCATTGTTATAAAACCACTCATCACCAGTGCACCAATCAAAGCAGAAGTAATGGACATGACAGACTGAGAAACCTCCCCTTCAATGTCCTTTTGTATTGATGAAGGGTGCAGTTCCTTAACAAAAATATGATTTTTTAGCTGTGGTATTCTTGAGGGAGGGGAGAGAAGAGGAAGATAGGAAGGTCTAGACTGAGCCTAGCCCTGGTCAAGTAATAAATAAACTAGAAGGGTTCCCTACACATCACACATTCCTGTACAAAATGTGAATCAAAACAGCCTTGGGGTGTGAGATCTGTTACAAACATCTGTGTTTTGCGAGCTTGTACAAACTCATTTGGAGCATGCTCCTGTTTGATGCTGCTTGAACCATTTATGCTTTTGGTTGCAATGAATTCTGTACAGTTAGTTCCCTTCTACTTTAGCTTTGCTGTTGTCAGATCAAGGCATGAAAGGAAAATATAGTGGATACTCTGATCTACTACTGAAAATAATAGCTACTGTTGTCCAAAGCAATAGCTAGTATCCTAATAGTAAAACTGTTTGCTGGTGACATGGAAGCAAAAAGCTTTGGTTTTCTTTTAATTATTAACCAAATTGAATCCTACCTAATTTGCAAGAATTTACGTTGTAGTGTAGTTCCATCATAGAACATTCCAAATTAACCATGAAGGAACAAGACAATGTGATAAGTCTATCGAAATCAAAAGGTGATCTCAGAACACCGTTATAGTAATCCGAATTGGTTATTAGCTATTGCACTGAATGTTAATTTTTTTTGTAATGTATCCTAATCTTTTCTTCTTTTCCTCTTTTTTCTCCATTTTTTTTTTTCTGTTTGTTTTATTTTGTTTTGGTTTAGTTGTTTAAATACATTGAAGGCAAAACAAACTAGAAAGTTACTTAGCATATGTTCTTCCAAGCAGTTAAACTTGCCAGGAACCATCTAATTCTTGGCTAAATTATTTGCACAGTTTGCTGGATCGGAAAAAAATACATGTAGCTGACACAAAATTAAGCAGCTCCCGTGTACAGCTGATCTTTGAGGATTCTTGCTTGAAAACCCCGAGCTAATAGAACTACCATGTGTGTTGGCTGCCAAAATGCATCAGTACTTGCTGCTATGGTCATTGCCTATGGAAAATTACTTTTCTGCCTAGTGTTAAAACACAGCACTTCTCTCTGTAAACATGGTAAGGAGAACTGGAAATTTCCATACTAAGACACATCATTATAGCCTTATAGGCTGTATTTTAACATGATGTGCTCTAAGTTCATGTATATTGTCTTTTTTAAACATGTAATTATAAATATACTGCTTTGCAGTTGCAACACTCCTTGCAATAATGGCAGTATGCAGCAGTCTATTTCTTCGATATTTGGTGCTCTCCAACACATGTCAGTATTCCATAAGTGTCATCAGGATCTTTGAGGAAAACTTGCTTTTAAAGAAAGTTATTTGGATGAAGCAATCCATAATTATATTGCTAACTTGTCAATCCTTACTACTAGAGTGAAAAATACATGCAATACTTTTAGAAGCTGATTATGTGGAATTAGGCAGAGAAATACATAGGTCATTCAAAATGAGCTTCTTTTGAGGAGCATAAAAGGAACTTTTTCCTCTTGAATTCTTTACCAACAGGGAAACTGTAACCAAGAGGAAAACTGGAACTCCTTACTTTTCTAGTCAGGATGTTCCAGATCGTTACTGTGCACCTTGTATTGCCTTTTATCAAATTCAATTTATTTTTAAGATTCTACCAAGTCACTCGGTATTTACTCTTCATTCATATAAATAACAAGCAGAAAAGAACGTAAGTAATGCCATAACGGATCAGACCATCTGTCCATCACGCCTGGTATTTTGTGCCTTGTAGTGACCAGTAGCAGACACTTAATATCAAATTGATGGAAACAGAGGATTCTTAACTGACTCACTTCCCTGGAAGGAGTTCTTAATTTATGACCATGAGTGGCTGTAAGCATTTCCTGAACTGTGGGTCTCATCTGGACTGCCATGCTATGTAGCCTCTGGTGGATCTATTCTCTGTGAGAATTTTTTAATGCCTTTTGGAACCTTTTGGACTTTTGACCTCCACAACATCCTGTGATAATGAGTTCCACAATTTAATTTTGCATGAGATTTAATTATGTGTGAAAAATTACTTCCTTTGCTTGTTTTAAACTTTCTGCCTGGTAAATAAATTGGGTACCCTCTGATTGTTATACTAGAAAAACCCACTGAATAGTGCTTCTCTATTCAATTTCTCCACATATTTCATGTTTTTGTAAACCTTTTGTTATCTCTGTCCAAACTGAAGAGACTATGTCATCTCTTCTTGCATTAAAATTACTTCATATTTTTGTTCAAATATGTGCAATGATACGTAATGATGGAATGGTGAAGGTGATGATGCTCTTTGTGATAATAACGCACAATAAAATGACTGTGACTCCATTCCTTTTCCAAATCAGTGGGACTTCTGGCTAGACACTCATTCTGAGCTACTGGGCTATTTTAAAATGAGTGTCTCCTTATATATATACTTTTCTCAATCTATCCCTAAGCAGGCAATTAAATTTAACTTCAGGGATTCTGGTTAAATTTCCACTCTGGAATTCCTCAGTCACCTTTACTTTCCTCTCTTCAGTCTAAAAGGGGTTTGTTTTTTTTTTTACTTAGAGTTTTTTCTAATCTAAGATTTAAAAAGTGCCATTTAATTGCTAGATATTCTAGACATCATCTGACCCAGTCACTACTAAAGCTACAATATGCCTTTGTGACCTCCTTAGATATTAATAGGGTAGTAATGCAAGTATCTGATGAACAGAATTCCCACCTATGAAAAATGAGATTTCTATGTCCAGCTGCTTTGTGTCAAATAGCAAAGACATCTAATTCACCTGACTTGCAGCAGGCAGCTGCTTTGGGCATCATTGTCAGTCAGAGGCATGTGGAGAAGGAGCTGTGGGAACCAGCAGGACCAGAACTTCTATTAAAAATGCTGTGCACAAAGAAGTAACTCAGATCCCAGATGTGCTGCCTTTTCTTGCGTTTCCAAACATGGCACTTTCATTTGTGAGCAAAATAATCATAACTGCATTATATTTTATGATAACATTCAGCGATCCTTAACATTTTTCAGTTGTATACAAGTTACAATCTGTTAAAGAAAGCACTTGGGGGGTGGGGGGGCAGTTGCTGTCTGAGTGACATTAAAATGCACTGACACCCTGTCAATGTGAACCTCTCTGGGCTTTGGCTTTTGTTATACTCTCAGACCAAGTTCCCGAAGTTCTGCCAATCTTTTGGTGATTCTTGGTCATGTTCCATCAAGTTAGGGCCAAGTTTTAAGTGTTCTGGAAACTGGACTTGGTTCAAACCTTAGAATAATTTATAGTTCAGGACAATATTTATATAAAACTTGCTTTGATTCAGCCAGAATTCAATGGATTTGTCTGAGTTTTATTCCTAGTTTTATATCCCATCTGAATGGATCTATGTAACTGGAATCTGAAGCTGATGAATGCATCTGCTTATGGAAAAAAAAAAATGAAAAAAGTGCTTAGCTTAAGAAAAACACCTTGCTGGTTTTGCCTGTTTCTGTGAAGCAGAGAGTGAGATGAGTAATTTTCTTCCATTCTACGTTGTAAAATTAACAAGGTTCAGGCAAACCGAGATGATGTTCTAATAGGCTCACACTGTGATCTTAAATTGTTCTGTGCTTATGGAGGCAAACATACGTTTTGTACACCTACCCTGTTGGTATGAATCTCTTCATGATCCTCCTACGTTATCTAGAAATAATGTAGCACATGTGCTAGAAAACATCTGAGATCTATTGTGCAGAGGAACATGTAGTTCTGTCACACACAGCATTTGGAATGGTTTACCTCTTGCATTGTAAAATGTTTCTTGCCCAGGGAGAGGTCACACAGACCAGCAAAAGACAACCTGACTGAAGGCCCTCAAGTGAGGGAGGGCGTGCAATTGGAGAAGTCCACAATATTGGCACTTATGGATATGTTCCTGGGTAACTTCTCACTGGAGATTTTCTCCTCAGCCTGAAAGCAGTCCCTGAAACAACAAATAGATCCGAGAAGTCTAAAATGTAGTCTGTGTAAAAGTCCATGATGGGCCTAGTGGAAGTGAGACGGAGAGGCTTGGATGTGAGCAGGCACAAGGACCTGTGGAGCTGGGGTGCTGCCAATGTAGAGGGAAGGCATCAGGTGGTCCAAAAGACGCATACGGGACCATGAAGGTAATATAGAAGGTAGTGATATACTAAGTGATAGCTTAATTCTTGTCTGCCGGTTTAAGTCAGTTTGCAAGATCAGGCTCTTTGACTTAGCACAGTTCAATTCAGAAATAGACTTAAGACAATGGAAATTCTCGATAATTTCTTTAATGCAAACTTTATCTCTCAGTTTGCTTTGTAAGTTGCCTGCAAAAAATTGTTTTCTCAGACATAGATGCAATATTTATTTAGTATTTTTTAAAATTTTGATCAGTGGCTTTTGCAAGAATGATTACAGTGTGTGATACTAATAGCTGCTTCAGTTTAAATTGAGGGGATGACAGGTCTGTTTCTGTGAAACTATCTTATATAATTGTATTCCGAAGCTTTGGGATTGTAATTAATAAATGCTTTCAATCAATATTCTATAATACTTATTTAAAACCAATCTTTGGGATGCAAATTTTAAAAAATGCAAGCACAGTTGCAATTATCTTTTACAGCATTTTAAAATAAGCATTTCCTTACAAAAGGGACATAAACTTTTAGAAGCCTAAGTTCAATCGCATTTTATGGCATGTAATCTTATTAAGATGAATTTTGAAAGAGGTTTACAGATGCATACGTGGGTACATGCAGGCTTGAATATTTGTATGGAGTCCCACCAGGCTGAAAAATGTCATAATTTACATTTTTCTCTACATTAGTGGAGATGGCTTGTTATTCACATGTTCACACCCAAACGGTGCATTAGATGGCTGCCTCAACTGGGCCCTCAGTAATTAACTGAAGATTACCTGAAGGTGCAATTAGAACACATGTAATTGTTGAAGGCATCGCCTGCTCTGCTCTTTATGTGAACTAAAGCAGACTATTTGGGTGAGATGTAATACTTGGCCAGGTAAGCCCAGCATTGAGAAAGATTTTCTATTCTCTAGAATATGGTTTACAAAATCACTTCTGTTGAAATTATCTTTTAAGTTCAGCACTAATACGCTGGAAAGTACAGGTGGCCAGAACTTCAGTTTTCCCCCAGCATATGTCTCAGGGGTGTCATTAAATTAATGGTACGTATGATGAGATTAACTATTTGTGATAATGATACTTTCTTATACTTGACTCTGACATTTGTTTTTTGTAATTCAGAATCTGACTCTCTTAAATACATTATTTATTCCAAACGGAAGAATGCTCCTCTGCTTCCAAGACTATGCAATGACTTCTGCATATCCCAAATGGCACTAGATGTCTATGTGAGGACAAGATAATTGAACTATTTATATTAGTGAAAAGAACGAAAATATTTTTCTTTATTTTAGAGAGGTGTCTTATTTGAGAAACAGAATCACATAAAACATGTTTACTTTTTGACTTAAATATTTTATTCCCATGTCTTCATCTATACTCTTAACATAAGCCCCTGGAAAGTAATTAAGCTGCTATCCTTCAAAACTTATCAAGAGGAAGCCTTCAACTCACAGCGTAAGCACAGTAGTCGCAAGCCTTATTGCCTTATCCAAAGTCAGCGGAGTATAGCTGTTGTTATTTCCTAATCAGAGAGCTGTCTGGGGAGAAGAACTGTGGGAAACTGATGAGAAGCTCATCTGGAGTCCCAGGCAATCTGCCCTAGTGTTACTACCCAGTTAGTTCAGTTGATATATTTGATCCCCAGACATTTGATCCCCCAAAGCAGTTGGAAAGGCTCCAGTAGACTCCAATGGGTTTACATCAGGCAATTATATGATGGCTGGGGGACTGGAAATAGATGGGGTTTTGCTTTAACTAGAAGTTCTTTTGAAATCAATGTAAAATGATAGCAAGAATATCTTAGCAGATATTCATCTTAGTGACGTGTGCAGTTTCCCCTAAGTACTGCCATTCCTGAATATTAAGGAGCAAATGGACTCGTTTTCACTCGAATGAATCAACTATTTACTTCTGAGTCAGGCAGGGATGTAAGCTTTGCAGTGTAGAAGTATGAGGGAGCTGGTACTGGGACAAGACCACGGACATCTGCCTTGTGCACACACAGTGATACCTCTCTGACCTCTCCAGGCACTGGAATGGTTATTTTGCTAAAATAGTTTCAGTATTGCATTTCCTCTAAAAGATTTTCTTTTGTATTGGCAAATTGACTGACTTTGACAATTGCAGATGTTATTTTCATTATTCTGTAAAAATAAAAAATAATAATAAAAAAATTGCTATCAAAGCAAGTCTTACTATTCTGTATTCCCTGAATGTCAGGTTAGTATCCGGACTCCTCACCACTCCGTATCTGAAGCTGTGAATTAGTGCAGACTTCCCTGTGACCAGCTGGGAATAGCTCAGAACATGTAAATGGTGAAGTTAGAAACAATTACCCACTCTTCATTTTCCCGAAGGTGTTCTGAGCTGTCACGCTTAAACATACGAACTGCCTTATTGAACTCAGTGAGACTACAAGCAAAAGCTTTTGAACTGAGCTATTTGTAGTAAGTTTCAGGGCTTTCTAATTGATTTATTTCCATTTATAATGTACTGTAAGTTGGGCAGTACATAAAACATTGTTGATGTTCAAAGATGAAATTGTGGTTTTGGACTATTACTGGCTAGAAATTTTCAGATTCAGAAATAAATATACTGAAGTCAGAGTCAATCCAAAAAGCAATCCCATAGGCATGTTTTTTTCAAGGCCAAGCATTGTAGTCTTTCTATACTGACTCTTTGTGTTCAGGTTTAGAGTTTCCCAAATGGGCAATAACTTCTAACAAGATAGATTTTTATTTCTGTCTTTTATAGACTGTCTAGCTCTCTCAGGAATTCCATGAAGAAGTTTTGCTGAATAAAAGGTTAAGTCAAGAACCAGCATTGACTTTTTCAAACGGCTTTGTCTATAGAGGTCTGCCATGTATACTGCACAGCACACAAAGGGTTAATACAATTTCATATCTTGTGCTGACTATAAGGAATCAGTGTTGACATTCATGCATGCTGATGTCTATAAGGAAGTATTTCAGTTATTGCCTTTGTCTCCTATTAGTTTCCTTTTTGCCAAGAAGCATGTTTTTTTCAAATGAATCACTAATTTTTTTTTTTCCAACACTATTATTTTGTTTAGCTAAATTTTGAGGCCCTCTTAATAATCTGGAAGGGAGTCTTGGCAAGAAACAAAACAGATCTTGAATTAGTTGTCTGAGTCCATTTTTATACTCCTTTAAAAAGACCAAGGGAACATTTCAAAGGAGTTCAAAGAGAGGGAGAAGAACATTTGGTGCAGATGTGACTTTATAGCATGTGACTGGAAATGAATGGTGGTGCAAAATGTACATTTTGACTATCAAATGTAAACAACTTTGTTTCTTATTGTTTTTTAAGGTTTTTTTTTCCTCCTAGCCTTATTTCCTGGCATGTATCAATTGATTTCAGCAGCTGGATTGACTTTAGGTTTTAGATTATTTAGGATTTTTTTATGTGACCTTAAATCCGCATTGAATGCTAAGTGTTCATTATATGCTTCACTACGAATTTCATTCAGTTGCAATTGTTTTAATAGGTTGTACAGTATTTATAAATTATAATAGCATGTAGCTCTGTGAACCCTTTCAATGCAGTTGGATCTCCTGCATATTTGTGTCCTGGGTAGATATTTAATAAAAAGAGCTGATGCTGCAAATTTGAGGCAGTAAAAAATCTGTCTTCTGTTGATCTGCCTATTTCCACCAACTTCATGAGCTCTTCACCAAATTTCGTTAACTTTTGGTTACCTGGAGATCAAAAGTTTGTGGGTAGGACTGACAGTATACTACATGAGATTTTTTTTTTTTTTAGTGTCCAGGAATAGCACATCAGTAGTGAGCCTTATCTTGCTGTTCCTCTCCTTGGCTTTCGGCAATCAATGGCTTAAGGGTTTCCTGAGCTAGAAGCAGCATCCGGACCATCATATTTTAATAGCCACTGGTGGACTGTTTCTCCATGATTTTCTCTAGTCTCTTCTTTAACTACGTTTATGCTTTTGGCCTTAAGAACATCCTGTGGCAATGAGTTCCAAAATGTAATTACGTGTTGTGTGAAAAAGTACTTCCTTTCGTTGATTCTTAAATACTTTTTATGGACAAAGTGCATTCTCTGCTGAGTGAAAACACTGATTTCTGTACTGCGCTGGGAAGCAATTGCACCCTGGACAGTAGGTGTTCCCAGCAGTAGGCCAGCATGGTTATATGTGGACATCAGTGAGAATAATGACAGGAGGCAAGAGAAGTGTGTAGTGGCCCCAAGTTTATTTGACTTTGTTCTGTCCTGAGACTATATGTAAGAACATTATACTCTTAAATAGCAACTGCACTGCTGGGTCATTTATTGATGTTGTTTAACAAGTGTTTACTGTAGGCTCTTCCTCTTCCCTTACTTTGCAAATAAACTGAAATATAAACCCTAATTTATCATACATGGTTAGATGTAAGTTTCCATTGTTCTGTTTAACAATGTACAGTTAATATATTATGCACTAAACCCTTGTGTTTGCAACATGGAAATGTTGTTGTCTGACCCACAAGATGTACTTAATGTGTCACAGACCTCGGGATCATTTTTAACTGGCCAAGAGATCCGAACTACCTAGCGGCTGCCTCATGGGATGTCATTATCAAACCATGCCCCTGAGCATCAGGATCAATACTTTTGTTACTGAAGATGTTTTATTTGGTAATAAAATCTTTATCAGATGTGCTGATTTAATTGGAATTGCTAATTACTTAAATCTTAGGCTTTTTACTTTTGCAGCAAAATAGGGAACTGTAACCCAACATTGATAAAGACATCAGTGCCTGAAATGTTGGGAAATTTTTGACCAGTGGGATCCTCTCATTCACGTCAGCAATGTCAGCAGTGATGGCAAGATGAAACAGCTGCCAACATTTTTAAGCAGGTTCCCAGCCAGGTTTTGCTGTCTAGGTTAATCTCCCTGTCTTTTTGATTGGACTATATTGAGTACCTGAATGGGTTAGGTTAAGACTCAGGAATTTCCTACCTATAGCTGCAAGGGTAGGCATAATGAAAATGACCTACATGGTATACAGTATTTTCACCTCAATATACCAATATACCTGTAGCATTGGCTATGCTTGTTAGGGCTAGATGAAAAAAGTTATCAGGTCAGAAATGTTGCAAAATGGGAGAAAAATATCACTGGTTTGGTCTCTGGCTCTTTTATATAAGAGGCAAAAAAATTTTTTTTTTTAATTACTGCAAGTATATAAGGACAAAGGACTTAGAGCAGGGTTAAAAATAGTCACAGCTTTTATTTCCTTGACCTAGACTCTTTGTCGTTCACAATCAGTGGAACTGCACTGAATTTGCACACAATCCTCACTGCATGTACCTTCTTTTTTCGTGTTGATAGATGTTCATTTCCTTGTTTGGAAAATAACCTAGATGATAAATAGATATGACAATGCATATTGTCCCATTAAAATAAAATCTATGAGCAACTGAACTTGTTATTCTATGAAAAGAGAACCTGGACTCCCCTTGAGGCTTGGTAGAATTCTGATTGCTCCTCTAAAGTAAAAAAATGTATCTAAAATCCCCTAACAATATTGCAGCATAGAGGGAATGGTGTGTATAACTGACACTTGAAAAATATTTAGCTTTTAAATAAAAATCAAGAAATCCCTGTATTAGGAAGAGTAGGAGGCTGAATAACACAGAGGATTTATTGGAAAATACTTGTAAGTGTTCAGGACAGGCTTAAAACATCTAGCCATATGAACAACATATGTATAGATTAGCTGAAAACATTATGTAGTTTCCACTGTCCGGGCATATAGAATTTGTTTCACAGATGCATTTTTAGGCTAATAACTGTAAGACGTAATTCCCCATATCAATGAAATCCAAAATTATTTGTTTATTGACCAAAGTAAGTGAGAATAATCAGCACGTGCATTAGCAAAACTGAGACGGCATCCCATATGACTCACTTTCTGAGCCCAAATTGAGAATGGTATTTTGAGGGAGAAACAGTAAGGAAAAAAAATCATGTTTGTTAATATATGCTAAAAAAATCGAGAAAAATGAACATGCTTTTGAAAATTTTAAGTTTTGCTTGGGGATGTGGGGTTTTTTGTTTTGTTTTAAGTAGTGGATATCTTTGTACATAGCTTTTCATTTTAAAGGTGTGTGTTATTTTTTTGTGAACTGTTGCTCCTACAAATATGTCATGACTTAAGAGAGGTACATCATGACCTTAACAATAGTTCCTGGTATCTTACTCCTGGAATAAACTACTTCTGAAAGAAAGATGACTTTAAAGACATAATCAATCCTGACTTCTCAAAGTTATTACATTTGAAGGGTTGAAGGGTACCTGGTATATTTTGAAAGGTACCGTGTCATTCTTAGCAGATTTTTTCACTATTATTTTATTTGTTGAAGGGTAGTTTCACGTGACCTAGAACTATTTCACACAGAGAGACAAAGAATTGCTGGGGTTCCACCCACGCAATCTGTTGCAGCATCCCTAACCTGACTGGTACTCTACCAGCGCATAAAGTCACGTCGGGAGCAATATAGTTTGTAAACAGAGTGGGCAACCTGAAGAACAAACCCCCCCATCCCTGTAGCCATGACTATCTACTTTCAGGTTATACATATTTCTCAGGCATTTTGGAAAAGAGATAAGTATACTCTTAGATCTAAGAACAAGCTGCAAATCTGTGGCAAGCAGGGCTGTGGCCTGGCTGGGCGGAGCTGATAAAAGGTGCTGGAATACAGGAACCTGAAATTGCACTGAAGCAGAGCTGTTGTGATAAGCAGGATCAATACCGGCTTCCAGCTGGGTGACTATGTGAGGTGATCAGGGAGTTTCCCAGCCGTCCTTGCAGAAAGCTGAGATCTGACCAAGACCCCGGAAGAAAGCTTGGATCCGCACTGCGTATCTGCTGACACAGAAGTCCCTGCTACTGGGAGACAAAGATCCCATGAACTGTAAGGGAATGTTTGTGTCTGGAATGGTGAAACCTCAGTTGCTGGAACAAACATTTGTTTGGTTTTCTCTCTGTGGGTAAGGATGTAGTTCTCATTATAATGTTTTCTTCCCCACTGGAAGAACAAGGCTGAAAACAACTCACTGCCTGGAGATGAAGAGAGGAATTTCCGTGAGAATCAGTTTTTATTATTACAGTGGTATGCTAAATTCTTATATGATTTTTAGGCTTAAGCCTCTGTTTCTAGGATTTTAAAACACACAATCACCAGGCAAAGCTTGTGTCAGCGTAGCTTAGCTGTTAGCTAGGTTATTGCTGAGAAGAAAAATCTAAGAAATACATTCAAGATTTTTTTTTTTGTTTTTTACATAGAAGGAGATTTTTAGGGTTTTGCATATGCCTTGACCTCCTCTTCTCTTGAACAGTGCTAGACACCTTTCTTTGATAACTTTATAGAGATGGCAAGGTTTAGTACAAGGTGGAATGTTGTCAGATGAACCCTGGTAGACTTGATGACTTGCAGCTGAACACTAATGCTGGTTTACTACAAGGCTTTTTGTGAGCATACTTTTTCATTAGACTGTTTTAGAAATTCTCAAATAAAAAAGTGCCCACAATACAACTACTCATTTAAACCTGACATCTCAACTTAAGCATTTGGAGCATATAATACAAAAAAAACCCTTTTAAAAAGGAAGTTGAGTTTCAGATCTGCTCATCAGAGCTATTGGATCAATGTCTTCTGGGTTGGTCCCACACTTCCAGTGATGGGTTAATCAACACAGCCCTATAGAATGTACTACTCAGAAATAAGCAGCAATGATCTAGTGATCTCCATTAAACTGTTGATTCAGCCATTTTTAAGAATACATTGCCATCTGGTGTACAATATTTTTAATTTCTTTGTCTACTATTTTAAATCTAATGTCTTTGAGCAGAAAATCTTCCCTCATTTGAAACAAAGTTCCTGGAATGAATCTATTGACCTCAATGGACTAAAACCTATTGTACCTTTCAATGCAAATGTGTTGTAAGGTTTTCGGGGCCTTTGTGAGTTCATACAATGGAAATAATACATTTGAATTGTTACAGAGACTAGTTACATTTAGGGGCTATTTGGTTCCCTCTGTGACTGATCTCTTTTGCTTTGTCTCTAAGCTAAGGGACTGAAGTGAACGTAATCCTACACGAATAAATTGTGCTTATATTAATAAGACAGGCACTGCACTGAGGTGCAGTATCCTTACTGGTTGTACCTTGTGCAAAGGTAAGTTTAAAAATAGAGAGGCAAATCTTCACCCCAGTTTTTATAGATTTTAGGTGATGTTTCACTAGTTTAAATTAAGTAGAAGTTTGATCCCAAATGATTAGTTGGATTAAATTGCATCCGTGTCCAAAAAAAAAAAAAAGTGTGGTTAACAGCAGATTTTGAATAGTTACATTCATTTGGTCTCATAATAAGCAACTCTGAGTTTGTATTAGCTCTTTAGAATATATCTTCATCTCTTCCATAAGAGTTGATCAAGGGTGATCAGGATATTATGAAAGCTAGTAAAACTGGTTCCTCAAACATTACATTTGTCACATGGTAGGTGTCACACAATGATTTTCCTGCAAAAATTACAGGCAATCTGGGGGGAAAAAAAAAAAAAAAAGAAAAAAAAAAGGCTTGCTTAAATGCATATCTTTTCCTGAAGTGTTAATAAAAATCTAAAATTTCTCAAAAGCAAACAAAAAACCACACCATCCCCTGCAACCCAGTCTATACCCACCCACAATCACATCCAGGCAGCTGAGAAATGGAGCAGTCTCTTTATTTGGGGGTTGGTTCTAGACTTCCGTGTAAAGAATTTTTTAAGTTATTCTAATGAAGTTCTAAACACTTGCTTTTTTTTTAACAGATGTTTGGGTGAATTTTAGGTAAACTAGTAGAGTGGCTTTCTGGCAGTGGCAGTATTCTTGCTGCTCTGTGCCTCTGCAGTGTTCTGTGCAGTGGGGTCCAACTCTCTGTGGTCATGAAGGACTGCCGTGCTAATAAACATGTTTAATACTAATCTTTCTTATCTTGAGTTTCTGAGGACCTCTTTTTCTCTTCTCGTGGAATCTGAGGAACAAACACACAGGGTTACTGGGTCAGGCTCTAATCCTTCTAACAATGAACTTTGATTTGTTTAATTCCTCTGTCAGGATTTGTTTGGCTTTACGTAATTACTTCCAGGCTTATCTGTGATAACTTAATGGCTTACTTTTTTTGTGACATTTTGGTAAGGGTGTATATTTAAAAACCGCACTGATTGCTTAAGAGGATGTGGGCAGTATTATAAAAAGACATTTGTTTGATTAAATGGTAATTAAATAGAATGTAATTAAAAATACCATTATGACCAGCTCTTGCTCAGTATGACTCTTGTGGAGCTTAAAGGTCAGTCTGTGCTATTGCTTAGAGTAGTTATTACTATTTACTACATGTATACTAAAGTAAGCACCGCGCAAATAAAAAAACCCTAAAAAATAGTTCTTGCAGTCCCTTTACAAAAAATTATTGTCTAAAGTAAACTTCTAGTGAACTGCATTTTAAAACTTTTCCCATTTTTCATCCTGAAGTTGTTCACTGCAGTCATGTTGAAACCCACAGTAGAAAGCTGACCCTTAAAAAGACAGTAGTTTTCAAGAGAAACGTTTTGTCAGATGCTGCAGAAAGCTAGAGTTGCTTTGATTTTTCTACATTCTCTTTTGTGATAATACTTCAAGAGACGCCAGTCCCTGCTGTGTATGAGGATATAAAGATAGGGGTTGCACAAGTGTGGGAAGACAGTGAATGTTTGCACCTCCTAATGAAAGAAGGAAGACTCCCTAGATCCCATCTCACTGACAGCTTTATCTTATCCCTATCAAGCTATGCTTTACACCTGATTGCTGGTGAGTCAGGAAAATTAGGAAAAAAAACATGCTACAAATCAGAGAGTTGTTTAATTATAAATGTAAGTAGGAAAAAACTAAAGCTGTCTGATTAGGTAAAAGAATCAAGAAAAATGTCAGTTTTAAGATGAAGTATAGATGTTTATTTCTGCTTCATCATCCGGATGATTTGCAACACTATGTCTAATTCTATGAGCACATGATAATCTTTAATTTTTTCCAATATACCCATGCAATCACAGAACAACAGAATCTTTTTGGTTAGAAGAGAACTTTAAGATCATAAAGTCCAACTGTTCACCCAGCACTGCCAGGTCACCTCTAAGCCACGTCCCTCAGTGCCACATGTATATGGAGATGATCATCTATCCAGGAATGATGACTCCATCACTTCCCTGGGCAGCCCATTCCAGTGCTTCATAACCCTTTCGGTGAAGAAATTTTTCCTAATATCCAACCTAAACCTCCCCTGGCATAACTTGAGGCCATTTCAACCAAGTAAAAGAGTCTGATAATATTCAAATGAAAAGTAGTTTTTCTGCAGGCTTAATGCTAAACTTGGATTCCCTTTTGTGTTTTGCTAGTAGAGTTAGCTATAAATTCATCTTGGTCTACATTTTTATAGAACTTTAATATTGCAGTGCTATTCCTAATCTGTACTTGTGCCAAATCTAGATCTCTCCTCATCTATACTTCTTCTTCTGGAGTTAAAATCCTAATTCAGGCCAGCTGCTTAGGTAGCTAACATCTAGTCTTTTTCAGTGAGTGAAAAATACCAAATAGTAGTGAACACTCACTGTTGAAGTGGCAGATCAGCAGTTGAGTCTCTGTTCTAAATCAAGTATAAGCTGTACCAGCTGCAGCAGGTATTCACATGCAAGACGAATCTCCCGAATATTTCTGTGCTGACCTTTGGCTGTAAGTATGGTCTGAACAAGTCTGTAGGTTTGAGCTCCACTAACAAGTTGGGTGTTTTCTATAATGTTACATCTGTAAATAACAGGAACTGTAAATTGCTTGAGAAAGTCCTTAGTGGAAAGTGTACTTTCCTGTGTGACTTGAGAGTACAGCAGCTTTGAGACCTAAGCTGATGCAACTTTGGCTGTGCCCTCCTTTCTCTCCTGCTCATTTTTGGGTAGGAAAAATATATGATGTAAAGTTCAGACGAAAATATAGAACAGTTTGTTTCATCTCTTCTTTCCATTTGGCGTGCAAGGCACATGGCCTCTTTATATTAACTGCTAGCTTTTGATGGTAACCAAAGCCCAGAGGGACCTGGACAAGCTGGAGAAGTGGGCCCATGTGATCCTCATGAGGTTCAACAGGGCCAAATGCAGGGTCCTGCACCTGGATCAGGGCAATCTCTGGTATCAGTACAGGCTGGGGGATAAAAAGACTGAGAACAGACCAGCCGAGAAGAACTTGGAGGTACTGGTGGGTGAAAATCTGGACATGAGCTGGCAATGTGTGCTCACAGACCAGAAGGCTGACCGTATCCTGGGCTGCATCAAAAGAAGCATGACCAGCAGGTTGAGGAAGGTGATTCTGCCCCTCTACTCCACTCTTGTGATACTCCACCTAGAGTACTGTGTTCAGCTGTGGAGCCCACAGCATAAGAAGAACATGAATCTGTTGGAGTGAGTCTAGAGGAGGGCCACAAAAGTGATCAGAGGGATGGAACACCTCTGCTGTGAAGAAAGGATGAGAGAGTTGGGGTTGTTCAGCCTGGAGAAGAGAAGGCTCTGGGGAGATCTTGTGGCCTCTGAGTATTTAAAGGGGGCCTATACGAAAGATGGGGACAAACTTTAGCAGGGTCTGTGGCGACAGAACAAGTGGTAATGGTTTTAAACTAAAGGAGAGGAGATTTTGACTAGATCTAAGGAAGAGACTTTTTACAATGAGGGTGGTGAAACACTGGAACAGGTTGCCTACAGTAGGTGGAGAATCCCCATCTCTGGAGACTTTCAAGGTCAGGCTGGATGGGGCTCTGAGCAACATGATCTAGTTGAAGATGTCCCTGCTCACTGCCGGGGGTGGGACAAGATGACCTTTGAGGGTCCCTTTCAACTCAAAAGATTCTGTGATTCCATGATTCTATGATTTTCTGGTGTGTCTCCAGTGAATCCTCTTGCTCTCCGGCCCTACCTGGACACCTGAACAGGACGGCTCCTGGAAGGAACAGCTGTGATATATACAGGGATGTAAAGACAAGAGTTCAGAAACAGGAGTTTCAGGTGGATTTTTGTCTCTGTTCCAGGATTAGTGAGAGTTCACAAGACGGCCGCAGAGGAGAGGGCTGGGTACTGCTTTCATACCCAACACAGAGATATTTTATCACTCAGTAGAAATTACTTCAGTGAGCATATCTGATTTTGTTGTTGTTTTTACGTTTGTTTGCTACATTTAGCGTAAGTGCTTAGACCATTGTGTCACTTGGGAAAGGGTGGGTTTGAGCCAAACAGGAACAGTAAACAAATATTTCTCTGATGTTTTTAGTTACTAGATACACCACAGAGGGAAAACAAATAATGCAAAGAACATATGTGTGGTTAGCCTTACTCTACTCTTAATGTAACAAATGATCTTCCAACATAGGATGAATGATTTCCTTTACTGCTACTTTCAGTAGTAAGCCCCCCCACCTTAAAACCTAAATTAATATTAAGCAGCTCCTCTAGATCTCAAGCTATACTGTGTGTAGGTGCCAGGGGCTGGTAGCGAGGACTTCAGGGTGGCCTTTGTGAGGAGACGCCGGGGCTGCCCTGTGCTGGACACAGCTGGTTCCAGCTGGTTCCAACCAACCCACCGCAGGGCACAGCTGAGCCCCACAGCCAAGATGGTGGCACCTTGGGGAAATATATTTAAGGACAAAAACACTGGGGAACACACAGGGGAAGAGAGAGAGGGGTGGGGAGGAAGAGGAAACTGAGGAAGGAACGACAGGTGGAACAGCAAGATCAGAGTAGGAGGTTCTCCACGGCAGAGCATGCACAGCTCCAGAGGGACTGCTCCACGCGCTGGAGCACAGGAAAGGTGAGAGAAGGAAGCAGCAGCATAGAGGAACCACTATACACTGACCCCCATCCCCAGTGCACCTGTCACCTCACCAACGGGACTGAGAGTGACCTGTGGGAAGAGCAAGGAGGGAGAAGAAGTGACTGGAGGGAAGGAGTGAAGTAGACATCAGGTGTGGGAGAGGAGAGGAGCCTGAAGTGGAGCCTGGGAAAGGAGGAGGGGTGTTTTTTTTCCGCTAAGTGCTTTGATGATTGTCTTTTTTGTTTCCTGATATCTCTATCAGTAATAAAATGTTTATTTTAATTAACAATAAATTAAGTTGCCCAAGTTGAGTCTGTTTTGCCCATGACAGTGCTTGGTAATCGATCTCCCTGTCTTCATCTCAATCCATGAGCTTTCTCACTCCTGTTTGTCCTATTTTCTCCCTGGTCCCACTGGTGTTGGGGGAAGTGAGTGAGTGGCTGTTCAGAAGCTTGGCTGACAGCCAGGGCCAACCCACCACACAAACCCTTTCCTAATGGCCGTTACTGTCACACCAAGGTCTCCCACAGCTTGATCCTCAAGGTGAGTCATTTTGGCCTGAATTTGGCCCAGTTCTGAGGTGAGTTGGGGATTTCAGAGGAGTAATGCCTACCTAGTCAGTGGCACGATGAGGATAAAGTGTCCAATTTGGAAAGACCTGAACTGTGATTTTTCATATTCGGATGCGGATCAGAACGACCTCTTCTCTGCTGAATTCAGGGCTCCTGAATCTAGGCTGGCCCATCTCTGCACAGTCTTTGTGGATTTAAGCTGTAATTTCCTTCATTGTTTGACTGTGGGAATGAGAAGGAACACTGCAGGAGCTCTCTTGGGATTCTCCAACAGAAGTGCCCAGCACAGCTTTCCAAGGTATACTTCAAAGTCAGGATTGTGACTGACTGTGTCTGTGAACACAATAATATATTGCATCTTAGAACTGACAGTTCTGATTTATGTGAGGTATTAAATTCCTTTAAAGCCCTGCTAAGAGGAAAACTAATGATCAGCTATGGTACTCTTATGATGTCTTCTGGTTTTATTTGGACTAAATATCGTAAGATTCTTGTTATATACTGGAGTAAATATTTTTTAAGTTGGGCATCCTGAATGTAATAACCTACAAGTAACTGAGAGGATTTTTGAAAGCACTGTACCGTTATTTGGAAGAGGTTTTAGCCTGTATGTATGCTGCCTTTTAGTCATTTGCTGTGGGAACAGCCGGCGATCGATCACGGACAGAAATTTAAGGATCACCAGAAATACAAAATATAATCGCTTTGCCGTGGAACCCGTGAGCAGCTGCAGAAGACTCGGGAGAAAAAACATCATGCAAGAAGCCGTGGGATCAGTGAGCAGCTACAGAAGACACGGGAGAAAGAAAACAACGAGTTAAAAAATAGCAGGCAGAACAGCTGCAAAATAGCAGGCAAGCGCTGGGAAGTACAGGGAGTAGAGGCTGAACTGATAAGATAAAGGGAAGGTGCTTTTTAGTGGAAAATCACTGCTTAAGAGTGAGAAGGTATATAAGGCTTGGAATGGCACTAATAAAGGGCTGTCTGCGTTATCACTTTCATAAAGTGCGTGCAGTCCGTTATTTTCGTTCTCCGACAAATGGTGACCCCGACGTGATTTTTCCAACGCCGAGGACCGACAAATGCTGAGCCCGACGTGATTTTTCCAACGCCGAGGAAGAACGAAACTCAGGGAGAAACTGCGGGGAGAAACTGCGGCCGACACGAAGCGGCCCAGGGAGAAACTGCGGAGAGAGACTGCAACCGGCACAACGCGGTGCAGGGAGAAACTGCAGGGAGAAACTGCAGGGAATCAGCAGCCTACACGAAGAGGCGCTGGGGTTACCCGCAGGGACTGTGGCCGACACGACAGCGGCCCAGGGGCTCAGCAGCTACACGAAGAGGTGCTGAGGGTCAGCGGTCGACACGAAGCGACGCTGGGTATATTCCGCAGGGACCTTAAAAAGGTGAGCACCTGAGGCGCGGTATGGGGCAGGCTTCATCGACTCCAGAAGAAGTGGCGATAGCCAAACTCCTACTGCATATCCTCTCTAAGAGAGGGATTAAATACGATGAACATACCGTCCGGCGCCTGTTACAGTGGCTCCGGACGCGAGGCTTGCCAGCAGAAACATCAAAGGCATTTGACCCTGCCGTGTGGGATGAAGCGGGCAAACTCTTGTGGGAGGCGGTCTCGCGCGGAGATAAAAACGCAGAAGGGCTGGCAATTACCTGGAGGCTAATGTCTGAGGCAATTAAGAGCGTGATGGCAGAGAGAAAAGCTGCAGCGGAGGCAGAGGCTGCGCTGGGGGCCCACGCACTTGCAGTCCCGTCCGCTCCGCCGTCAGACCGGGGTAGAGAGAGTGTAACGGGGCGAGAACAGTGCCCGCTGCCGGAGGCAGCGACGCAAACTGACCGGGAGATGGCAGGCTCTACCAACAGGCTGCCTCTGCCATCTTCCCCCCCGCCGACGACGGCCCCCCCGCCGCCGACGCCATCTTCCCCCCCGCCGACGACGGCCCCCCCCCCCGCCGACGCCATCTTCCCCCCCGCCGAGGACGGCCCCCCCCCCCTCCGACGCCATCTTCCCCCCACCGACGACATTCCCCCCCCCGCCGACGCCATCTTTCCCCCCGCCGAGGACATCTCCCCCCCCGCCAAGGCGATCAGAACCGGTGCCCTCGTCCTGGCCGTCACTTCCGACAGTTCCGGGGAACACCAACGGCCCCGGCGAAATCAGGCCTAGTGGCCACGTAGATCCACGATATCAATGGTCCAAAATTCAAAAAGAGGCTTTGAAAGATGGGGAGGTGTTAAATGCTTACCCTGTAGTGGTGGTGAATAATCAGCAAGAATACCAGGCCTTTCATTGGGATTTGGTGAAAGAAATTCGTAAATCTGTAATGACCTATGGTTTGCATGCGCCATATACCACCGCTCTGCTAGACAACATCTACGGGGGCAACTTATTAACTCCTTATGATTGTGATCAGCTGGCCGCCCTGATCCTGACGCCGATGCAAAGACTCCTTTGGAAGGACAAGTGGGGTACTCTGGTTAACGAAGAAGCCATGCGAAACCTAGACAGGCCGGACGATGACCCTTTAAGGACAATAGGCCCTGATCAAATGATGGGAAGGGGTCAATTTTCTGAACCAAGGTTGCAAGCCAGGCTTCCTGTTGACGTGCTACGAATGTCTGCCGGCCTGGCCCAACAGGCTCTAATGCAGATTTCTGCTGATTGGCACATTATAGTAATTGACTTAAAAGATTGCTTTTTCACAATCCCGTTATATGCGCAGGATGCACCACTTTCAAAAAAAAAAAAAAAAAAAAAAAAAAAAGCAAAAGCCATTGTCCAGTCTTGCCCTAGTTGCCAGCAACTAGGGCCAGGAATAGAACAAGCAGTTAATCCTCGTGGTTTACACGCCCTTGACGTTTGGCAAATGGATATCACACATGTACCTGAATTTGGGAAACTTAAATACGTCCACGTTTCGGTGGATTGCTTCTCCCATATCATCTGGGCTACTGCTCAGACAGGAGAGACGGCAAAACATGTTATAAAACATTTACACATGGCTTTTGCGGCCTACGGGGTACCGCGCACCATAAAAACTGACAATGGGCCTTGTTATATAGCCTCCAGTCTCCAGCATTTCCTTGCATTATGGGGAGTTCAACACATCACTGGTATCCCACACTCCCCCACAGGTCAAGCGATCATAGAACGCATGCATCACACCCTGAAGCGTCAATTGCAAAAACAAAAAGGGGGACCGGAGGACCCTCAAACACGATTATTTAAGGCTTGTTATGTGTTAAACTTTTTTGCGGTTTCCTCAAGGTCAAGAGCACCCACCTATTATACTGCACTTGCGGGGCATGAAGGCAGGGGTGGCTGTTGCAGATCAACATGATATATTGGTTCGAATGCGTGACCAGGAGACAGGGGAATGGAAGGGTCCGTACAGATTACTTACTTGGGGACGAGGATATGCTTGTGTCGTTACAGATCGTGGAGTCCAATGGATCCCAGCGAAATGGGTAAAACCTTGGCTGCGCACACTGTCATCACAACCACCGTCATCGGAATCCAACTAATCGTGAGCAGTACTGCTTGGATAGTCCCACAGCCTAATGAAAATGTTTGAGTAACACTTGCTAATGCCATCGGACAAGATTTTCTCTGCCTTAGTACAGCAACTCCTCAAAATCCCTTTTCAACATGTTTGGTGGGAATTCCTATAGACACAATAGAGTGGTTTGCCTTTTGTAATGCGACGGCTGTAAGGCCAGCATGTCCAAACGTCTGGAACAAGTCAGTAGACGGGTGGTTGGCGCACGCCTTCCCCCCATCACCCCATCACCCCTTCAACCCCAGGAAGTGCGATTGTTGGGTTCTGTGCAGGCTGCTGTCTGCGTGTTTTTTAATTATACCGGGAAAAACAGAAATCTATCCTGGTCTGTAAATAGCACCTTATCACCATATACAAATAGTAGCATATGGTGCAATTACACCATTCCCAAAATTTCTGTAGGCAGTAATACACCTATGAAGCTCCCTTCGGGTCTTTTTTTTCATCTGTGGGAATCGAGCATGGGCTGGTATTCCGGCCCCTATACGGGGTGGTCCTTGTACAATTGGGCGTCTCACATTACTAACACCAAATATTACTATGATACATCAGCATTCGCACCTTTTACGGCATCGAAAGAGACGATCGCACCATGTTTTTGATCCCATGTGTGATTCACAGGCCACATTTTGGAACCAGGCAGAAATAATAACAGCTTCTCTTTTTACACCTGGTGTAGCTGCCGCCAAAGCCTTGGCAACACTAAATAGATTAGGATGTTGGTTAGCAAAGCAGAGTAACGCTACTTCACGAGCTTTGAGTGGATTGTTATTGGACACTGATTCTATTAGACATGCCACGCTTCAAAATAGAGCAGCTATAGATTTTTTATTGCTAGCACAAGGTCATGGATGTGAAGACTTTGAAGGAATGTGCTGTATGAACCTGTCAGACCATTCTACATCGATCCATAAAAGCATTCAGGACTTGAAGGATGGAGTTAAACAGTTGCAGATAACGAGCACGGGCCTCGATGGGTGGTTTCAGCAGTGGGGTATAACAGGTTGGATTAAAGATATATGTAAACAAGGTATGCAAATATTAATTATGATTATGATAATATTGATTGGAGGATCATGCATAATAAATAAAACCATGGTAATCGTAAAGAAAAATATGGCAGGTATCTGGATAGCACAAAAACAAAAAGGGGGAATTGTAGGAGATTTTAAAGAGCAACAGGACTTGTTGCTGTCAGATTTGTAAACAAGGATGGACATGAACGGACGAGTGTCAGGCATGATGGACAAAGACTGAAGACAAGACAGAGTGACCGAAGACATCCCTTAAATCAATTAGCATATGTTGAAAGATTTTATGTATTCTTATTTGTATACTGTGTTTTATGTCACGTGTGCAGTAGCTAGTGGACAGATCACTCCAAGCAGTGTTGGTTCTAAACAAAGAAGGGGGAAATGTGGGAACAGCCGGCGATCGATCACGGACAGAAATTTAAGGATCACCAGAAATACAAAATATAATCGCTTTGCCGTGGAACCCGTGAGCAGCTGCAGAAGACTCGGGAGAAAAAACATCATGCAAGAAGCCGTGGGATCAGTGAGCAGCTACAGAAGACACGGGAGAAAGAAAACAACGAGTTAAAAAATAGCAGGCAGAACAGCTGCAAAATAGCAGGCAAGCGCTGGGAAGTACAGGGAGTAGAGGCTGAACTGATAAGATAAAGGGAAGGTGCTTTTTAGTGGAAAATCACTGCTTAAGAGTGAGAAGGTATATAAGGCTTGGAATGGCACTAATAAAGGGCTGTCTGCGTTATCACTTTCATAAAGTGCGTGCAGTCCGTTATTTTCGTTCTCCGACAATTTGCATTTTGACAGCAAACCATCTCAGGCTTTTCCTTGAAACTGAAGCTATTACTTTGGGTTCCTCCTTCAGATTGCCTGATATTATGGCATTTTGGTCTTTGGTAGGTATTTAATATGCTTCATTTTAAGTATACCTTGAAGTAGTTTTAGAGGTAAAGGTATGGTATTAAACACATGAAATGTTTAAAGTCTTCATTCATACAATCCAATATTAACGAAAAATTTCCTGCAGAAATACTTATATTAAAGAATATTTGAGAACTGAATCTGTTTTGTTACTAATTGCATAACAATTACAATTGTTTTCCAATCAATGCAAGTATTTTTTGTCTTCTCAGGGCAGCATGGAAGAACCTCGCCTGAAAACAGCCTGTAAGACATTTTGCCACTAGATGGCAGAAGATACTTTGGACCAGATTAGTCAGGGATTTATACAAAAATTACAGTTGCTGGATTTAAACACTGGGGTTTGCCCACAACTGCAGATTTTATTTGTTAAAAGTATTCCTTTGAGTGCATAGGCCCACTCTCTCAGCAAATAAATATTAAAAGTAAATCACAATTGATTTCAAAATTCTTTTATGTGGTGTTGAAATCATACATGGGTTAGAAATTCTATATGACATAAATACATATAAAAATCTACTAATCGAAAAGAACTACAAAGGTGAAATGAAGTGGATGCAAATACTACCATTGTAATGTTTCCATTATCACGTGTATCATGGGTTCAGACTGTTTATGTAATATATGTATTTTATGTGCTTTGTATTTGATAACGGTTTGAGTTACGGTATGGCAAGTTTTCACCAGTAATAGTATTCACTAACATTTTCATGGAAGTTCAGTTTAATGTGGTTATGGTACACACTGTGACAAAGCAGTAATCTTTGTTCTGCCAGCTCTTCCTAGAGCATTTGCAGCGCCAGCAGCTGGAATATTCACTGAATAGTGCGGCAAGGACACACTGCACATATACATAGAAATCCCCCTCTCTCTAGCACACACACATGTATGAAAATATGTATCTGTGCTTTGACTTGTTTTTTCCTAAGTGCTTCTCTGACCATCAGGCAAACTGTAGTTGCTGATGCCACTGTTTACTGTGAATGTTTTCCATTCATGTTTGGGTTCAGTAACATCTGCAGGCTGGAAATACTGAAAAATCCCAGCTACCTCTCAGGCTGAGGGTACACCATGTAACGTGGTGCTGAGGGACATGGTTTAGGGACTCTGGCAGTGCCGGGTGAACAGTTGGACTCGATGGTCTTAAAGGTCTCTTCCAACCAAAATGATTCTGTGATTCTATTTTTAAACTGCACGCCCTCTGCAGCCCCCCCTCCTTTATATATACTGGGCATGACGTCAGTATGGTATTGAATATCGCATTGGCTGGTTAGGTCTGGCTGTCATGGCTGTGGAAATTAACCCTATCCTAGCCAAACCTAGGACATGGTAACAGAATATACTTGGAAACATTTAGTGGAAAGCAAAGGGTGTCAAAGACCTTAACTCCAGCAAAACTTACCTTATCGTTTTATAGACACCGAACAGATGAACTGCTGAGTATCAGTAGAAAGTTTCCAAATAAAAAAACACTCAGAGCTCAGTTAGTTTGCCTTAATTAGCTTATACTTATTTAACTTGTCCTTGTGACTTAAAATATTTCCAAGATAGGGTGTAAATTGTATGTTATTGAGACTAATAGAATCACCTGTACTATTAATGTTGCCAGTTCTAACCCACGGTTTTCAGCCCCTTATGATTTTCTGAACTGTAACGCTTCTTCAGGGCAGTATTTTATACCCTGGCTGTGCCTCAGGCTGAACTTTTGGAAATTTTTGGCTGAGAAGATTCAGCTATTTCCAAGAAAGCAGAGAGAAAGTGAGTTAGTTATTCCATACTAAAAAAAAAAAAAACAAACCCTGGGATATTTTCTTGAATGACTCTTGCTGTCTGGTGCTCTGAAGTTAGAATTTGAAATTATACTGGGGAGAAATGGGTAAGAAAAGGCAACTTAGAATCAGAATATGACCTTTGCTACACACGGGAAAATCGTTAGAGGCCTTTGCAGAATCTATCCTTGCACATAATCTCCCCCGGTTTCTGTAGCCAATGTCTCCAGCGAGCACACTTGTGCCAGGGAGAGCACTCAGCCTCCCCGCATCGTGAATGAGAATGCTGCCCTCCGCCACGGCTCCCCCTGCGTCAAGCTGGTCCATGTAACGTTTCACAGAAGACCACATCTGCTAGTCCAAGGGACTGTGGCCAGAGGCGGGATAGGAGCAGGCTGGATTCATCACTTCCTATTTCAGATGCCTGCATCTGTGTCAGCCACTGCATGCTGCTCCCTGTATAGGCTTTCTTAGGCATAATACATACACTCTTTTAAAATCTTAAGATAAGCTGCTGCCAGCGGGTGGGGTAACCTACCTAAGACATATATTTCAAATCTGGACGAATCCGACCTGAAGACTCCAGTGAGAGAGTAGAATACGCAGTTCTGGAGAAGGAAACTGGGGCTGGCTGAGCATAAACAGGGTGCATATTCTCAGCATAAATTGGTTTCAGACACCTTGTTTTGCTTGACAGAGGAAACTTTCTAACAGTGCCCAAAGGCACCTCTGCACTTTTGGCATCAGGCATAGACCCCAGAGTAGCTTCTGCAGCTCAGAGACAAACCTGTCCCCCATTTCCTGAAAAAAGCAGTTCCTTGGTGTGCTTGGAGTATGCTGGTCCACCTTGAATAAGAATTCACTGTTACTTAAGAACTCTTAGACTACCACACACGTTTTAAAATAGAAGTCTTTTTTATTCGGTTAAAATAGAGGATTAAGGATTCATTTAGATGAATGGAAACTGTTACCAAAAGACAGGACACTGTGATACGCTGCTGGAATTTAACTAAGCTGTTTTCTCTCCAGCTTGTCACAAGCCTTAGGAAGGAGAACATGTTCTTTCAAGAATTCTCTCATGGAGGATGAAGCCTGAGAAAACTACCCTAATGCTACCCCAAAACCTCTAAATTCTTACCTTGCATAAGGCAGAACAGAACACAAACGGTTTTCCAAAGGACACCCTTCCTTCTACTGAGTTGTCTGAGGAAGTCCATTGTATAGCTTAAAACTACTGACACCATGTGCTGATACAAGCCAATTATTTTTAACTTATTAGATCTCACCATTTATTTTGGATGTTTGGGTGGTTTTTCTGATGCTCTTCTTTCTTCCTCCTTTTATCAGGCAGAAAATATAAACATTGTGAAATTTGTTTCCCTTGTTTTAACGACGTATCTTTTGTCGAAACAATATGTTGTCCGTTAACTATATTTCTTTAGTGAGCTCCACCTTGCCTTCTCAGCTAACATTTTCAGATCTACTATTTCACAAATCATGTATCTAAAGAAACAATTATTATATCAATATCTTAATACCAACGTAGAAATCAACTTATCCTCAATAGTTCATAGAGCCCAATTAATCTAGGTAAACATATTTTATTCCAAATTTGGAGGAAGGTTTTCTGGGCAGTACACAGCCTCTTAGGGAACTGTTCCAGGGGGGGCTGTCACACAGAATGGTATCATGGTCTAGAAATATCCTTGCTTGTCTATGAAAAGTTGTTTTTTTATATGTATATGTGTTTTTATAGATATATAAAGAATGATATTAAAATGATTACCTAGTTGATTTTTTTCCCCCTACTTTTCTGTTGCTAATCATAAAACAGAGGAAAAGTGTTAACCAAAAGGAAGTGTTAATAGTTTTTTCTGTGAAATAGCTTCTTCTAATGACATTTCCAACTCATCTGAGACCCGCTAGAGTTCTGGGCAGGTTAGAATATCTGGTAATGCTGCTTTGTGGTTATGGTTCCAAGCACGTTTTAATGCTCTTGCTGATACCATATAAATATTCCAAGCAGAGTTACACGTGAAACCAGTTAAAAAATCAACTGAGTCATTTGGGTCTATATTACCCTTTGTTGTTGCTGTAAAAGATAACACAGCACTTCTTTAAATATACGTTTCCTGTCTCTCATAAAAATCTTGGCTCTTAGTTTTCTTTCATGTTAGCAGAAGAGATTGGTTCCAAATGACATTAAGAATCAAAGAAGCTCAGCAAATTAAGGTGCTTGAAAACCCTGTCAAATAAATCCCACGTAATGGATTGTTTGGTCTTGATAGTGAAACAAAACAAACAAAAACAACATCCCATGTCTGCTAAAATTTCAGTATGGTGCTGGAATGGAGGTCAGAGTTTCCTCGATATGAAAAGGAATCCTGTTACGAGGATAAGTAATCAACCACCTGGGAGAATATAAAACTAAAACGAGAGGTGTCCACGGAGACGCAGCAGTGCTGCCAAGTTAAAGATTTAAATCCAAATAAAATATTACAGTAGTCTCAGGTGATAGCATCCATAGAATTTTGGACCTCATTAGGGGAATTGAAAAGCTTAGAGCTGTTTCCAGTAATAACACTCAATTTAGTTGGTTAAATTAAAGCCAAACTAATCTCCTTTCCATGAAGTGTTTGAGCAAGTTGTAGAAAACTCTTCCATCAGTTTTCTTGTAGGAGAGAGAGAAGTCTCATATAAATACTACTGCAAGACTGAACTCAAACTCTTTGCACTAAACTGGCAATTCCCATTTACACTTTGGTGTGGTCATATCTCTTCACCTATTAAACAAATCTAAGGCCTCACTGTTTCATCTTTCATCAGATCTTATAAAATTCTGGAGAGTGTTTGGGTTCGTAAGAGTCAGCTTTACTCTCGTAAAGAAAGTGGTGAGTTCATGATTTCAACAGAAGCTGATGGAATTTGGTTTGAAAGAACAGGAGTACACTTTTCCTTTTCATGTGGTGTCCTTGGTGTTTTTTCACGTAGTCCTCAACCACTTATAAAGATTCTTAGGAAACATTTAACTAGCCAGGATCAAAATGAAGAAATTACTTTAAAACATGTTCCATTCATTAGAAAACAGTATTAAACTAAAAATGAACCAAACTAAGCAAAAGCTGTACTTCTTCATAATTCAAGGAACGCTAAATACAGAAAATGACTCTGTACAGTGTATGTGAATATCCTTCAGCAAAGCCTTTTCTATGAAACATGCTCACAACTCGTCAGTCAAACTAGAAATTCCAGTATTTATTGGTGACTAAATTTAATCAGTGTTCATCTCAGTCTTGTTCTAGTGGGCCTTAAAACAGTATTACTCCTCTCACTCTTTGTATTTTTCCACAACTCTTGCGAAACAAGTGTCAGTGGCATAGCGAATTTATTTTTCCAATTTCCCTCCACATTTTTAATTATAAATATATATGTGTATGTGTATATATATCTATCTCCCACTAAATAAATTGTGTGAAGAGTTATCGCTGAAGAATAGCCATGAGCAGGTCGAAAGCTTGTTGGTAAGAATCATAGACTGTGGCAACAAAGGGAACCTTGTGGTTGGTGTCTACTACAGACTGCCTGATCAAGGGGAGACTACTGACAAAGCCTTCTTACTCCAGCTACAGGAATCTTTGCACTTGCAGGCTCTTGTCGTCCTGCGAGGGGACTTCAACCACCCTGACATCTGCTGGAGAAGGAGCACGGTGAGATGTAGGCAATCCAGGAGGCTCTTGGAGTGTGTCAAGGATGACTTCTTAAGCCAGGTAATAGACAGCCCCACCAGAGGGCACGACATACTGGACCTGAGGATCACCAGTGCAAGTGAGCTCATAGCTGATGTCAAGATTGGAGGCAGCCTGGGCTGCAGTGATCACACACTGGTGGAGTTCACAGTTCTGAGAGATATGGGTCACGCAAGGATCCTGAAGTTTAGGAAGACAAAATTCTAGCTCTTCAAGGAGTTAGTCAATAGGATCCCCTGGGAAATGACCCTCAGGGCAAGGGAGCAGAACAGAACTGGCAGATCTTTAAGGATGCTTTCCACAAAGCACAAGAACTCTTGATCCCAAGGTGTGAGAAAACAGGCAAAGAAGGGAAGAGACCAGCTTGGCTGAGTTGAGACCTGCTGGGCAAGAAGGAAATGCACAGGCAGTGGAAGCAGGGACAGGTATCCCAGGGAGAAGATTAGAAAGGCTAAAGCCCAGCTTGAGCTAAGTCTGGCCACTGCCATAAAAGACAACAGAAAATGTTTCTATAAATATACTAACAGCAAAAGGAGAGCTAAGGAGGATCTCCATCCTTTGCTGGATGTGGCGGGAAACGTACTGACCAAGGACGAGGAAAAAGCTGAGGTCCTGAATGCAGCCTTTGCCTCGGTCTTTAACTCAGTGACCAGGTCACTGAGTGCTCAGCCTCTTGAACCAGAAGGCAGAGGCAGGGAGTGGAATCAAGGCCCCATAATCCATGAGGAAACCGTAAATGAACTACTGCACCAATTAGATATGCACAAGTCTATGAGGCCAGATGGGATCCACCCAAGGGTTCTGAGGGAGCTGGCAGAAGTGCTCATCAAGCCACTGTCCATGATCTACCAACAGTCCTGGCTAACGGAGGTTAGCAAATGTGACACCCATCTACAAGAAAGGCTGGAAGGAGGACCCAGGGAACTACAGGCCTGTCAGTCTGACCTTGGTGCCAGGGAAAGTCATGGAGCAGATACTCTTGAGTGCCATCACTCGGCATGTACAAGACAACCAGGTGATCAGGCCCAGTCAGCATGTGTTTATGAAAGGCAGGTCCTGTTTGACCAACTTGATCTCCTTCTATGACAAGGTGACCTGCTTAGTGGATGAGGGAAGAGCTGTGGATGCTGTCTACTTGGACTTTAGTAAGGCCTTTGACACTGTTTCCCACAGTATTCTCCTGGAGAAACTGGATGCCTATGGCTTGGATGTGTATACTCTCTGCTGGATAAAAAACTGGCTGGATGGCCAGGCCCAGAGAGTGGTGGTGAATGGAGTTCAATCCAGTTGGTGGCCGGTCACAGTGGTGTCCCCCAGAGCTCAGTATTGGGACCAGTTCTCTTTAACATCTTTATCAATGATCTGGATGAGGGGATTGCGTGCACCCTCAGTAAGTTTGCAAATGACACCAAGCTGGGTGGGTGTATCGATCTATGTGAAAGTCGGGAGGCTCTACAGAGGGACCTGGACAGGCTGGATCGATGGGCTGAGGCCAATGGTATGAGGTTCAATAAGGCCAAGTCCCAGGTCCTGCACTTGGGTCACAACAACCCGCTGCAACGCTACAGGCTTGGGGAGGAGTATTTGGAAAGCAGTCTGGCGGAAAAGGACCTGGGGGTGCTGGTCGGCAGCCGATTGAATAGGAGCCAGCAGTGTGCCCAGGTGGCCAAGAAGGCCAATGGCATCCTGGCCTGTATCAGAAATAGTGTGGCCAGCAGGAGGAGGGAAGTGATTGTCCTCCTGTACTTGGCACTGGTGAGACCACACCTTGAGTACTATGTCCAGTTTTGGGCCCCTGAGTACAAGAAGGACATTGAGGTGCTGGGGCCTGTTCAGAGAAGGGCAACAAAGCTGGTGAAGGGTCTGGAGAGCAAGTCTTATGAGGAGTGGCTGAGGGAACTGGTATTGTTTAGCCTGGAGAAGAGGAGGCTCATGGGAGACCTTATCACACTCTGCAACTCCCTGAAAGGAGGTTGTAGAGAGGTGGCTGTTGGTCTCTTCTCCCATGTGACAAGTGAGAGGATGAGAGGAAATGGACTTAAGTTGCGCCAGGGGAGATCTAGGTTAGGAATGAGGAAAACCTCTTTACACAGAGGGTTGTGAAGCATTGGAACAGGCTGCCCAGGGAGGTGGTTGAGTCCCCATTCCTGGAAGTGTTTAAAAGACGTGTAGATGTTGTGCTGAGGGACATGGTTTAGGGACCCTGGCAGTGCATGGTGAACAGTTGGAGTCAATGATCTTAAAGGTCTCTTCCAACCAGATGATTCTATGATTCTATGATATTTGAAAAGTCCTGGCATTCAGAAGAAGTCCCTTGTGACTGGAGAAAGGGAAACGTTTTACCCATTTTTCAAAAGGGTAGAAAGAATGACCCTGGGAACTACTGATCTGTCCTGGATGGATGGAACAGATCCTCCTAGAAGCTGTGCAAAGACACATGGAGGACAGGAAGGTGATTTGAGACAGCCAGCATGGTTTCCCCAAGTCCTGCCTGAATAGCCTAGTGGCTTTCTGTGATGGAGTCGCTACATCAGTGGACAAGGGATGAACTACGGATGTTGTCTGTCTGGACTTCTGTAAGGCTTTTAACATGGTCCCCCACAAGGTCCTTCTCTCTAAATTGGAGAGATATAGATTTCATGGGTGGATTGTTCAGTAGATGATGAATTGTTTGGATGGTGGCATCCAGAGGATAGTGGTCAACAGCTCAATACCCAGATGGAGATTGATGACCAGTGTTGTCCCTCAGGGGTCCATACAGGCACCAGTGCTGTCTACTATCTTCATTAATGGTATAGCCAGACTGAGTGTACCATCAGCAGTTTGCAGGTGATACCAAGCTGAGTGGTGCAGTTGACACACCTGTGGGATGGCATGGGATGGCATGAGATGGGATGGGATGGGATGGGATGGGATGGGATGGGATGGGATGGGATGGGATGGGATGGGATGGGATGGGATGGGATGGGATGGGATGCCATCCAGAGGGACCTGGAGAAGTGGGCCCATGTGGTCCTCATGAAGTTCAACAGGGCCAGGTGTAGGGTCCTGCACCTGGCTCAGGGCAACGCCCAGTATCAATACAGGCTGGGGGAGGATGTGATTGAGAGCATCCCTGCAGAGAAGGACCTGGGGGTTCTGGTGGATGGAAGGCTGGACATGAGCTAGCAATGTGCGCTTGCAATCCAGAAAGCCAACTGTATCCTGGGCTGCACCAAAAGTTGTGTCGTCAAGCAAGGTGATTCTGGCCCTCTACTCCACTCTGGTGATGTTCCACCTGGAGTACTGGTCGAGCTCTGGAGCCATTGGCACAGGAAAGACACGGACCTGTTGGAGCAAATTCAGATGAGGGCCACAGAGATGATTAGAGGGCTGGAGCACCTCTGCTACGAAGAAAGGATGAGAGAGCTGGCATTGTTCAGCCTGGAGAAGAGAAGGCTCTGGGGAGATCTTCTTGTGGCCTCTGAGTACTTAAAGGGGGCCTATAAGAAAGATAGGTCAAACTTTAGCAGGCCCTGTCGCGACAGGACAAGTGGTAATGGTTTTAAACTAAAGGAGATGAGATTTTGACTAGATATAGGAAAGAAATTTTTTACAATGATGGTGGTGGAACACTGGAACAGGTTTCCCAGAGAGATGGTAGATGCCCCATCCCTGGAAACATTCAAGGTCAGTCTGGATGAGGCTCTGAGCAACGTGATCTAGTTGAAGATGTCCCTGCTCACTGCAAGAGGCTTGTACTAGGTGACCTTTAAAGGTCCCTTCCAACCCAAAGCGTTCTATGATTCTATAATTCCATGCCTATGTTTAGATTTACACAAATGTTACTCTTACTAAAATTAGAGTGCTACTGCAAATGTGAGCTTCGTATCATGTTTGAAATTTGTGGACACCATAAAGGCAAAATTACCTTGTTTTTATACTGAGTTTTTTCATTTAGAAATAAATCTTGAAAAATATGACAATATGTTAGCCTTTTTCGTCACTTACTGTATTCTACAGCTTATTCTGGATCTGGTAAAGTACTTCAGAGGAATTGGCCTCGGTGAATTTCAGTATGTGTTTAAAGGTTAGCATATGTTGGATGGCATTGCTGAACCAGACACCTTCCTTGTGTCTTGTGATTTATCACACTTTTATTATGCTTTCTGAGTTTGTCATGCTTGTCACCTTTACTTTCACAGCTTAGATAACTTCCTTAAAAATTCTCTTTACTCTTGATAAATAGTGTGAAAATTCTCTTTTCAAAGCAAAACGTGTCCCATAGAAGCTGTGTTCAGCAGGGACAAGAAACAGAAAGTAAGATCAATCGGAACTATTGAGTCAGTAGGATCAAACTCAAGAAACTGCTTTCTTATCTTCCGAGGTAAGAATGCATTTTACTATAAACTGTCCCTATCCTTCAGTGTGCTGCCACTATCGTGTCAAAAACTCTCTGATGTGGTCCATTCAAACTTATTGGATGGTTTTGGAAATGTACTAAATGTGCTTAGGGATGATGACAGAGATCCACAAACTTTCAGAAAAGAAGACATTGTACCATTAGGGATCCAGACCCCCCACAGGACTCTTCTTGGGCAAGTTATGGCTGCTTTTCATAGGAGAAATTGAAGATAAGTGCACAGAGCATGCGTGCTTCAGAGTGATCTGTCCAAGTCTCTGCTACTCTGCACTTGTCTGCGGGATTCATGGGTCATGAAGTTCAGCTAGACTATACTGTTAATGAGGGCGTATCTGTTGACATTAGGTACAAAACTTCAGCTTGACATATCAACCTTACAGGTATGGTCATGTAGTCACTGAACAGATTAGAGTGATTTCTGAAAAAACAGTTTCTCCCTCAGTCAGAGATTGGCAAATGAACTGTGGGATTGTGCTGTACAGGCTGGACCTAGCAGTCCATGGTGAAAGACGAGCAGAAAGGCTCATTCCTGTGCCATGGATGTTTCCTTGCTGAGCTACCCAAGCAGATCATGACCAAGACATTGTTAACAATACCTACATATGTGAATAAAATAAATGATTATAAATGCCTTAATAGCTTGAAAAGTTATTAGAGAAGAAATAAAACAACAGCCTCATTTAAAAATAAAATAGCAAAAAACAATGCTAGAAAGTTCAAAGACTAAGCTGGTATTTTATGTCAGATATATCCAGCTTTTTGGAACAGCTAAGGCCATTTACACTCTTTAAAGTACCTTGTGTTAAAGTAATCTGTGTTATGTAACACAACCTTCAAGACACAGTGGTGCTCACCTTGCTCTGTGTTGTTGATTTAGTGGGGTACTGTTTAGACAGTACTCTCTTCCTTTTTCCTTCTCCTTGTTAAAGTCTCTTTTTGCCCCTTACCAAGTCCACTTATACACAAATCTAAGTACCACGAGGTAATTAAATAAATTTCTTTTTCTAAAACGTAGTGATCCTAAGTCTTCTTCAACACTCATTCTAGATAATCAATATTACAGTTAAGCTATTTAAAAACTATCCTACGAAGAGAGGAAGCTAGCACTTCTTGTTGAGACAAAATCCAATGGACGTTGTGCTGCTCAAAGGAATGCACACTTGGACACCAAATTATCGCAAAATGGTAATGTGATTTCATTTTATTCAGTGCTCCTGAAATTGCTAATCAAAGAAGTTAGATTATAGGAATTAATCACGTGCTTTCTGAATACAGCACATTTGTGAAACTAATTTCTCATTTATACTTTATTCCTACTGTATAGAGTCTAGAGAGTTTTGAGGAGTTTTCTAATAACCATGTATAGCTCTCTTAAACTGTGAGAGTCTCTTTGGAATATAAGCCTGTTTATTTTATTGTGCTCTGTTTAGTTATTCTAAAAAAAATGTTACAGACACATAATTGTAGCCATCTGTTGTGTTTTAAGTCCAATCTAGCCCCAAAGTCAAAAAAGTCATGGCAACAACTTATAAAAACAATGGCAATAATATGAACTCACTATGGTAACTGGTGAGCCTTTATTTCTCCCCTCAAATGAAGTAAGTTCCCTCAGAGAATTATTTTAATGTTTGATTTATTTCTTTATTAAATTTACCCACAGTATAACCAGCTTCTCTATCAAGATTGTCATATAGCTGTCTCCTTGATTGTAAATCTGGGTTTCTCCAGAAAGGTGAGTTCTATTACTATACAAAACCAAGCTCTAAGTGAAATCCCAGTGTTTACCATATATTACTCGAGCATAAACCAGCAAGCAGGATTAAGATTGTTCAAGAAAATTTATTAGTGGGGCTGAATACTATTTATCATATAATAAATTTAACCCATACTCTGACAGATTTAAAATTCATTATTCATAGATTTTAGATATTTGATGTGTTTAGTTTAATAATTCACTGAGATATTTATTAAATAGTTTCTTCAATTAAGTTCATCAAAATATCAGGGACTTTTATGAGAGACTGTTAATTTTCTTGTCTTCTAGACACATCCAGTTTTCTAAGTACCACAGTTGGTTTAACTACTATTGATACTTGTACTGTGAACAATAAATGGCACACGCGTGTTGAAAATTACCTCTACATGTATTGGATAAAGTCAGATAGATGTTTTCTGCTACTGCAGATTGTTGACATGGTATTTTTCATTAGTTGCCTTTTCTCTCTATTTGTGGAAGAATTGCATGATACTAATCCATGCAGAACTGCTTTTACATAATTATTCATACCCCGACTTCCGGTTAAACAGAAAAGCTGAAGAGTGGGGAGCAGTGCTATCTTTTTAGAAGAATTTCAGAGCACAGAATTCTAGTGGCCCCTAATTTCTTGAGAAAGCTGAGGATGCCTGAGGCATGAAATCCATCCTGGCTAGACCCATTTCTCTCTTTTGAATATGAAGAGCCTAGCCTTACGACCATGATAATTTGGAGTCTCACGCGGTGCTTGCCATTAAGGCAGGATGGATATGACCTCAGGCCACCTCCAGAGAGATGGTAGTCCAAGGAGAAGAATCACATTTTACCTAGGTGATCAATCTGTGGACAGTGCTGTCTGTCCCACAAAGTTCCCTAACAGTCACCACCCGGGACCTGGGTTGTTTCTGTCAAAACAAATGGGGCACCCTAAGGGTGAAGATAAGCCACCTCCATGGGAAATGAGAGGAGATGTAAGTAATGGGCAATGTTTATAGATTGTATTATTTAGCTAGTAACAATCTAAATAACCTGGCAGGTATTTCACATTGCTATAAATGGGAGGTGAAATAAGAAATGTAAATGATAGGGTCTGTGCACACTTCATTCACAAGTATAAATGTCATGTAAAAGCCAACTACTATTTTTTCACTTCTCATTTATTGGGTTAATTAAGATTGTGTGTGGATGTGATAAATATGTCTCGTGAGCATGGGAGTGAACACACTCTCATTAGTATCTGCCTCACACTACCATTAAAACTGGTGGTGGGGACTTGCTTTTACAGGTTATTGCTAACTTTTTTTTCCCAAAATATCATTTTGTAACCTAAAGATGACATATTTACAGAGTGACACAAAGCTTTGGGCCAAAATATCAACTGGTATTTTTTTTCCCTGAGGAACTTACACTGAACAATTATTTGCACGGTTAGACTATCCCTGTATCCCTGCCTTTTGAGTCTTAATGCCTGAAGTTATCTGGTTTAATACATTCCTTTTATCGCCTTTTATGAAACAACACAGTAATTAAAAATCAGCTTATTTTATATGATCCATACAAAGCACTCACTTCACCACTTTATCATACAAAGCTTTCTCAGGCTTCTTGTACTATTTCATTAGAAGCAGGTCAATATGTAAAAGTAGGGCATGCCCATGGTTCAGAAGGCAAAAGTCTGTGGCTGTGAAAAAGAAGCTGTGCCAGCCTGGAGCCTGCTCAGTGGCGCTGTCAGTAACCTCGCTCAGTCATCACCCACAGGCAGCTGCGACTGCGCTACGCAACTGCAAGACTTCCTGACACTTTCTGTGTCATCCACAGCAAGATAGTTACTAGAAGAGATTAAGAATGACAAGAGAATAAGAAGTATAAGAGAAATAGTTGTAAAAAAGTAAAGACCTTAGGACATGCTCAGTATGAATCTCAGGAAGCTGAAATACTGATGACACCAATTTAAATGCAAGTGGGATGGTTTGGGATGACTTAGAAACAAGGTTATTTTTTAAAAAAATTAGTACTCCTGAAGATCAGAGACTTAAGTTTCTAATCAGAGATGTCATCTGTTAAGCAGGTGGTTGTACAAACCATTTGAAAAGTATTAGCAGGATCAAAATATCACAGTTGTGTGTTGCAGTGCTCGGAATGTCAGTTCACTCTAAACCTCTCTCTCCCACTTAATCTCTTTCACTCTCTGGCTAATATTAATCTGGGCTAATGGTGCAAACCTTCTGGGTGTGATGCAACAAGGCATAAAAGCGTGTTCATAATTTGAAGTACTTGAGTTGTGCTTTTAACTGATAAGCATATGATTAAGTGCTCTGCTGGAATGGAGCCAGAGTACATTTGCTGCTAGTTAGAATGAGTTTCTCACGTGCTGTATCACACACCTTCAAATCTGACTCCTTTAAATCTGACTCCATCCCTGCGCAAGATGCAGTTGGCACATCATGGACTGGATTGTTACCGCATTAAACAGCCAGTCAGTCTTCAAACCATCCTCCAGTGCTGAACAAAAAAAGGGGAAAAAAAAAGAAAAAAAGAAAGAATCATGATTTGCGAGTGAATAAAGAAACCAGGCCCATTTCCACAGTTTGCATAAAGGGAGAATCTCCCACTGGCTTAATTAGGTGCACTGCCTAATTAAAGCCTGCATGATTTGGCCAACATTTCATATCATTCCAGTGTTATGACAGAAGTCACCAGAACAATTCCAGCTGGGAAGTAGTCATGCTCCACACTTCATTTGGAGAACAAATGGAGGATGACTACAGAACCTGCACAGGGATTGACAATAGCTAATGATACCACGTAATCCTGTTCCTTAGCTCCTGTTGGGCTCTTGGATTTAATGACCCTTCTATTTACACAATGACAAAGACTGAAAAGGTTTCCTGTCAGGTAAACAAAACTAAGCTTTTGCTCTTAGATCTCATATGTTTTGTATAGCAAATTCTGTTTTGACAAATCCTGTAAAAATAGTATTTTATTTCCAATAGCAACCTTTAATCTTTTATTCTACTTATGTTTTTTCTACTGTTGGTGGCAGAGATTTAGTTTCATCAGTTTCCTATCAGCATATCATCCTTATAAGACTGTTACCTACTTTTGGTTTCTAGCAATCACTCCTCATAGTATTTTTGTTTATCTCTCTTTTCTTCTTATATAGCTTAAATCGTGACATTAACTCAAGCTCACATTACGAGACGCTTCAAGAGGAAAAGCTCTTGGTTTTCAAGGACTTCTGTGTCTGTAGCTGTGCTCATCTTGACCATGGAGGGCGGAATTATCCTCTTTTATTTGCTTTTTCTGCCACACCTTCTTTTTTGTAAATTTTATTTCTGAATTACATCTTACTTTTCATATTTTTTGCTGTTTTTAAAAAGCCTTATTAATTTCCCTTCTATAGCACAAAATAACAAAGTGCTGCAGTCAAATACATACTCCTAGGAGATGGACTCTACTGGTTTCTGCTTTCACCTTTGTAAGCATCCTTTTCTGGGAATTAGAAAAAGGTCCCAACCTCCCCAAAACATGTGGAATTGATAAACATGTCAAGGCAATCAGTCTAGTCAGTTTGGATAAAGAAGTCAGGTGATGGGGTTGGTGGTTTTTTCCTTTTCATTGTCACATACAGTCTGTTAGTTGGTCCCTCTCATTTCCTGTGTGATGAAATATTGCTTCAGCTGTATTTGGAGGATCAGATAAAGAGGTGTTTTAGCATATAACAAAGCCGAGAAAAAATTATGGAACTGAACCTACAGTAGCACTTACTGCAGATTCTTCAGTGTCTGTCCTCTACATCTCCATGACTGCACCCCAGCTTCTTTGCTTTCACCTCTACAACCCTGCTTGAGCAGTGCTGGGTGCCTCTCCCTCTGGACAGCCTGGCTGAAGGTGCTGATTGGAACTTGCTTGAAACTTCACCTTAAAATATACCCTCTTTCTCATGCTTAAAAGTAGAGTGCAAGTTAGCATTGAGAAAATGCTCCACCACTGCATCAGTTAGATTTTGCTCTTCCTAGGGACCTCACTGGACCTTGGTTGGATGTGGGCATTCCAGGCTCACATTCCAGCCTTTCCAGTAATCCCATAGATTATTGCTTGTTCACTAGTTTTTCTACCTGAATGTTATCACTGAAGCATATTTTCCAGCCTCTTTTCCTCACACAGCTGAAATAAATGCCACCTAATAAATAGCTGGTGAAGAGTGATATTTGAGGTATTTGAAACCTCAAATATAGATATTTGAGAAAGACCTGTGATATAATTTCTGTGCATTTTCTATCAATTTTCTTGCTGTGTATTACTCGGTTAAATTTCTCCTCACTTTGCATTTGTTCTCCAAGGACACAAAATAAAAACAAATACTGTATTTCCATTTTCATTCAGCTGTTTGGCCATAATTATAACGCTGGTAAGGTAATACCAATATCTGTTTCAGAACCCAAAAGAAAATCACAGGACAACGCCATTATTTTCTTGACCCCACCCCCCCTTCTTTCTTTTTTTCTTTAAGTAAGTTCCCCACAACATGCAGTGGGACATTATCTCCCATGGTCTTTTCCCTGTGCTCGGCTTGGAAGACGAAAAGGCAGCAAAGTCTTGTTGAAGGTCCTCTTGGCAGGAGGCAGACTTCCGTAGGAGGAAGCAGGGAGGGATCAGCTTGTAAGGCTGACTTCTTTATCTCTTTTCTTAGTCTGGGAGCATGTTTGATAAAAAAAAAAAAGGAAGTGACATAACTAACTTTGATAATCTCTCCATTTGGTAGATAGTCCTCGGGGAAAATGACTGAATAGTATTTGTCAGAACAGCATCTTTCCGAGGCCAAACAGAGAGAAAGGGGCCGCAAGCAATGCTTTTAGCTGAGTCTCTGCTGTACCCAGTGCCAGTCAGGCGCAGAAAAAAATTAATAACAATTTGACAAACATATTCTGACTAACTAGGGCTAACTAAACTGCTTCAATTCATATTTTGGTTTTCAGTTAAAAATGTTAAATGCTGTTATCGATCTATCTCATTTGTTTATGTGCCTGCGTGGTTCTACTATTACAGCAGGTTAAATTGCACATGTGCTTCTGTGACCTACTTAATTTTGTGCCGATTAAGGTCCTTCTCTGAACACCGAACTACCACCGCAGTTTTCCTGTCAAAATAGATACCCAACGTGCGCGGACCGTGCATGCAAAGAGCTGCTGCTGCCGTTTGTCACTGTTGGCTGTGGGAGGACACACGCTCCAGCAACATGAAGGAACTGAAAAGAACCCGGGGAATATAAGCAAAGCCCGAAAGCTGACGGACGATGTTTGCGGCAGCAGCTGCTGGGGACGGACCGGCGCGGCGCAGCGCGGCGGGCGGGGCAGCGCGGCCGGCGGCGGCGCCGGGAGGTGGCAGCATCTCCTGCGGCATCGCTTCACCGCCCAGCCGGCCCTCGGCCCCACCCCCGGCAAACAGCTGCTGTTGCTCGGCCTACTGCCTGCCCTGGTTTTTATTCCAGCCACATATAACAAAAGGAGCTTGTCTGCAAGCAGTAGATGCGGCTCGGTGTCCAGGAACTGAATTCTCCGTGGTGTCTCAGCAGAGATGCTACACGGCGGGAGCTGCAGTGATGCTCTTGTCAGGGCAGGGTAGAGAAGATCTGAGTGTTTTGTTGTCTCTGAGTAACAGAAACTGTAGTACCTGCCTAGGGCATTAGGAGAGTATAGCCAAAGAACGTGCATTCTTACGGAATGCCTGCGTGCTGCAGATTAAGGCAGATAACACAGATGCTGTAGCATTCTTCTTCTCAGAGACCTAAACTGTAAACCTTTTTGGTCACAGATGAGAGGAACAAAAATCTCCCTTAAAAAATACAGAACAATTGAAGTCACCAAAAGACAGTTAATAATAACCTATAAAATGTATTCAATCTTCCAGTCCACAGTATAAAATGCATTTAAAATATTTAACAAAGACAGACTACTAGAGGCAAGAATCTCTTTTACAAGAGTGTCCTGGCAAGAGGGGCAGCGTAACAGTCAATTATTACAAACAAAATCCAGGTTTCTTAATTAAAATACAAAATACCGGCTCTGCTGTTTAGCCTGTAATAAGTTATGTCTTGAGAAGACTGTAATTATGCTGGCGCCTGCTAGTGCCGCCATAGTTAAGTCTGTCACCATTTCCATTTTTAAGCAATTTATAATGTAGCCATAAAAAATAATTTTAGATTGAAACTTGGCAAAGAAATTCTTAGAACAAAAAGATTTGTTTTTTTTTTATTATTATTTTTAATACAAATAATCTGTTTGGTCATCTTTATGTTTTTTTGGAGAGCACTAAACAAACCAGAATTTTCATGGTTTTGAAGCTTCCTGTAGTATAAACATATTTTCTTTTTTCATCTGCATCAAGATTATCCATTGCTTGGAAGCAGAAGATTTCAGTTTTTCGAGGTCCATAAATACAGGAAAACAAACTTCACAATTCTTTACAGAAATAGCAAAAAGTGATTAATTTTGAATATGAAATTAGTCAAACTTGGGCCTCAGAAAAAATCATTGCAAAATTTTTCTGCCGTGAGACTGACCTCAGCTTTCCAGCCACCTTCTGCCAGAGGAAGATGTAGCCAGAGCTGGAGGCAACAGCATCTCAAAGGTGGATAACAAAGCTGAGGCTGAAGCTTTCCCAGCAGTCCATGTCTGCTTCTTCTAGCGATGCTCACAGGAGCATATGGAAAACATCTGCCCAAAAGTCATAGCAAATTCTCATTGATTTGTCCCAGTGCATGTTTTATCACTGAAAGGTGGTAAAGAGGAGCAAATGAGCACAGAAAATATTGGCCATCTGCTTTGAGAAATCTTTGTGAGAAGGTACACCTGTGTGCTTGAACTATGTGGAAGTAGAATATGCAGAGCTCTATTGCTGTAATGACTGAGTCAACTAAAGAGATTCCCCATGATCATCCTAATCTAAGATACGAATTAACAAAATCCAGTTTGTTTTTATGATTCGATGCTGAGATTCTACAGCCAGATACATTTTTTGGTAAGTAGCACTGAACAACAAATAGTAAAACCTGTTGAGAATCCACTTCCCAAAGGAAAAGACTGTTCTGCAGTCCCAGGGTGCATCTGTAGTAGTCTTACAGTTTACATGGCTTAACTAGAATTCCTCCAGGAAATATAATTTATTCCAAATTAAAGGTCTGAATGCTAAGGAAGCACTGAAGGTAGTAAAGCTAAAGAAGCAGAAATGAAGAACTGCTCGCGTGTCTCTACCATGTTTTGATTGCAGTGCAGTTTCAGATGCAAAGGTTGTGATGTAAATCATGCGCCTCTTGCCTAAACCTGGTTCATGAGGGACATGGATTACTCTATTTAACATCATACATATTGTGTTTTCAGATCTCTGACTACATAAAAGGAAGTTTAGCAGCTAAAGTTATCTTTCAACTTCAATGTACAGATTTTAGTGCAAAGTAGGTAAATATCTTCTCCAATATTTCAGTTTTCCTCAACCACTGTAACAAAGCTCTAATGGAAGCAAATGGGTTTTCTAGGCCAGCAGCATAAACTGGCTCTTCCTTTTATTATTTTGCTTTGCCAGCTTAACAAATTCTGGCTTGAACAGACCGATGTCGTAAATTTTGCAACTATTGCCCATTGATTAAATAATTTCATCAGCTGTGGCCAGCTGTAATCATTTTGCAAGATAAAGGCATTACATGCTAGAAGGGAGTGTGGTGTAATGAGTGAAATTCAGGAAACCAGTATTTTATTTTAAAGACTTTTCTTGTCTTGTGTTATGGCTATTGCCACCACACTGCTACTGGATGTTGGCTAATTGAATAGACCCAACCCTGGAGACTTTAAATGGTTTCTGTGATGTGTTCACACACTTGCCTGTCTCAGTGCAGCTTGATTGCTACCATCTTTAGGGTTCTTACAGTGCTAATTTACTACAAACACACAGGATACAAATAGTGTCCTTTCTGATTGAGCTAGTGTGGAAACAGTGCCAGCAGAACATCATTTGCTAATATTACTGCTAATATTACTGGACAATTCACAAAATCCCTGGTATCATACTGTTGATTCTTAGCTGACTCTGTTGTTGTATATTTTCCTGAAAATGCCATTCTGGTGAAAACTTGACAGCATTTTGTTGTAGCTTGGTTGTTGCCAGTTCCTCGGCTGGGTATGGCCTGCCTCTGTGATGGATTCCCGTACCTGAAAAAGTCCTTGAGAAAGATCAGTCAGCACACTCCAAGATTTTAGGGTGTGCGTGATCTAGCAATGGAACCATGCACATATTTTTCTTTCACAATCCTCCTCCAACAGCAGGAGATGACTGGTCTCTCAAGGACTGTGTGATTCATGGTAGCACTCACTTCATTGAAAGTACTGGAGCAGCAGCTCCTCTGTTACTGCCTGAGAGGCCAGCTGATGTCTTACAAAAGGGGAAACTTTGCTAAACAAAGGAAGTCATTTTAAAAGAAGAAAATAACATCTGTCTACAGATATGTGGGGAGGGAAAGAAGAAATGTGATTGGAGATGGTGGGAGAAAAAAGGTTTAAAATTTAAAAAGCTGAAAAGAAAGTCCTTGTGGGATCAGAGGCAGGACATCCAAGTGGGAGACTAAATGTGGATAGATGTAATGGGAAGAAGTATAGGAAAGACGAGGAGAGTGTGTATACAACAAAGCACAGGAAAAAGGTATAAAACCTCCAAAACCTCTTTAATTTAGAGATTGAGAGGCTGCTGCACCATCCAATTGCCAGTACAGATGCTAAAGCCAAGGCTATAGAACTTGGTAACACAACGCTCAAGAGAGGAAATAATTTCTGTATTTAGCTGCGTATTTCACAACGTACATAAACAATAGTGCAATGCAGTTACCTGTAAGACATCAGTTTAGGAATGAATTTCTGTACGTATCTGTTGAAAACAAAAAAGACTGCCAGCAAGAGGCAGAGGAGACTCCCTGAAAAAGCTCTGGGACCAGCCTGGGAACACCACAAAATGCTTATGGCAGTGCTGCAGCCAGAGGGCAAGGAGAGCAGCAGGTACCAGTCTGCAGCTGGGGCACAACAAAACCCTTCTACAAGCTAAGCCAAGAATAATCTTAAAAAGTGCTATGCTTTGCTACTTACAAATGTTGCTCTTGCCCAAGTGTTTTGTAGTTGCCTCATTGCAGCTCCTTTTTTTTTTTTTTTTTTTTTTTTTAACTATTCAGAGTCCTATTGTAAAACAAAGGGGATTTCTGGGAGCTCTTTGGGATTGTAAATTATGCAAATAACAACACTCTGATGTTGGATCATATTATTAACTGTATATTTTGTGGTTCATGTATTCTGACGATTATGTGTGAAACAAGTTTTTCTTTTTTTTCCAGTCCTTGCACATAATAAGTTGTTTTTTTTAAAAAAAAAACAAACAAAAAACTTCAGGCAGATTACAAAATTAATTTCTCCATTTTCTTAATGTTAAAGGAGAGTTAATTTTTAATGTTACAGACCATTCTGTGCTGATATCTTTACAACATTGTGTGCGTACTATGAATGGAACAAACTTCACAGATGATTATACTTAAAGCTGGAGGTCTATCTGTAAACTTGAAACAGTGTTCTATTAAATGCCATCTATAAAATGTTTGATGACTTACCACTTAGGCTGATTTGTGATTTTGCTTCAGCTTCTCAATCCTGGATGAAAAAGTCTTTTGCTACAGGAAGCTGGTTGGTAACTGAATAAATAGCACTATAATGCAAGTACTGAACTCTTCCACATAGCAAGTATTATTCTGGAATGCATTCCTTTGCCTGCAGGATAAAATGGAGGTGTTCTCTCTATGTAATGCTTAATGAACCCCAGGAATACGTGCAAAGTGTATAGGGTGTCGAGTCGAACCCCAGTGGTTACCCTAAAATTCCCCTGCGGTTGAGGAGCACAGCTATCTTTGTGGTTCGGGACAGCTGTCTGTCTGTCCTGATGTGAGTTGAATAAAGTAATATCAGTGAACAAATTTTCTGTTCCAAAAGTGGTAGTGATTCTGCATCTGAAATTATTTTTGTCTATCAGTTAGTAAACACTGTGAGTTTATTTGGAACAAAAATGGTTTATATCAATATAAAATTACAAATTTGCAGCACTGACAAATATTATACTCAATTTATGTCTCAGCTGCCAATTTCTGCAGCTAATTCTACCAATTTTCGCACTGCGTCCGTAACAAATGGAATATGTTTTGCATTAGGAGACATATCTTTCATTGATACAGGAAAATAAGTGTTTCTTATGTTTGCAGGGTACGAATACAAGTGTCATACAACATCCAAATGGACAAAATAATAAAAAAAAGAGTGACGTATTTTGTCGATTGGACATTTGGAACATGGGCATTTGCATACTCTACATCCAGCGGCTCAAATGTATACCTCATGCAGTCCACACCACTGTAAATCCAACTTGTGTGTAGTATAACAGGTATGCCTAACAGTGGTGGCTGTGTAATGTTTCTGACCCAGGAAGAGTCCAAACGACTTGCTTGCTTTCTGCTAGGAAATTTGTTATTTTTAACCCCTAATGATTTTCCTGCTTTCGTGAAACCATTCATAAATATCTTTCTCCATGTACCTTTCACGGCAATAGCCTTGCAGAGAGATAAGAAGGACAGACTTACACATTTTTATTACTGGATCATCAGATTGTGAATAATCTTGATCTCAATGTCAAATGTAGCTGGTCATTAAGAGGGAAACAGCCCACAGAATAATTCAGCGTGCATGCTTAAGTTTCAGATTTAGACTGCATGTATTAGTCTGTTTTGTTAGACAGTTACAGAGAACCATCGCTGTGGGAAATCACTCTCAGGTACTGTGAGACTGGGAATCCAGAGGGATTCTGCGTTCAGTAGCCATCCACTAATTTTATATACTTTTGAGTAGTGGGCATTGCCCATTGAAACAATTGCCCCCTCAATGACTGCAGTGACCTGCTGGGGAGTTATAATTTTTTTTAAGCATTGCAGTGTCGTGATCCATTTGAATCCAAGATTAGGAAGATCTGGATTCCTGGATTTCATTACTTCCCTTATGATAGTTGCTCTAACACTGTTTAGGTTAACGCAAATGTAATAAGCTCTAATTCACTCACCATGTACATATATGTACATTGTGTAAGAAATTCATGCAGCTGCTTCCTACGTCACGTTGCCAGGGGTACCTGCACGGTGCTCTGCTGCTCTCCTGCCTTTGAGACCCTGCTGTCCACATGCTCTTCTGTCAGTTATCTATGCCTAATGGAAACTCACTTCTGGAGTAACTTTAGTTTTCCTTTAGGAGTGGTTAGGGCTGGTGAGGTGATTTCTTTTGTTGCTTCCAGGTTGAGCATCTGCGGAAGAAAGAAAGACTATCTTGTGAAGGTTTTATATTTTAAAATTTCAGTTTTAGATGCACGGTAAAATGAATCTCTGGGGCCTCTTGTTCAACCCCTGGCTTTTATTTTCAGTCAATACTTTATACTGACCTCAACTGTTATTTAGATTTGAGTGCACCTAAAAATGGTGTGAACGTGGCATTTCTTTAAAAGTATCAAAATTACCCAAACAACTTGGAATAATTTTTTTGATGTAAAACTGAAAACCTAGATCTAAGGGTGACTTTGAAACTGAATCCTAACCTAAACTACATCCACGTACTTGTGCCAATCTATCTTTACACATTATCAAATAAAATATCTTGACATGATGAAATTGTATGTGATATTTTTTCTTCACAAATACATTGATTCATATTGGACATATGAATTGGGACCTATCAACTATTACAGATCCCTTTTGATTCTTCAGCAAAGTCTTTCATTTTTAGAGCTGCCTATCTTCCCCATGTATGAGATATCCATGTTAACAATGATTGATTATGGAACACAGGTTTATTACAAAAGGACGCTGTGTTTATATTAATAAAAAATATTGTTATTTTTGTTTTCTAGTCAAGGAAGTTTGGTGCCTCAATGTACAGTAGGTTAATGTAAATTAAATCCTTTGTATTTAGGTTTCATGTTTGGTTGTGGCTCCGTCTAAAAATAGCAGGGGCTGTTTTCGTCAAACATGATTACTAGTTTATATGTTTTCTTACTCAGTTTCTGTCTGGAAAAAGTGTTTACTGCATAAAATCATCCTCAAACTTGAGAGCATTTTTTCCTTTTTAAATAGGAAAAGATTAACTGAATGTAGAAGTCCAGACGCTAGTGGGATAATATAGGAAGTTTCTATAGCTGGACATACTGATAGGCTGAGGACTTAAATCCTCTGAGCAATCTGGCTTTTATGAATGTTTAGGGAAAAAAGGGAAATATATTGCTGGTAAAGAGAAATAAACGTTCTTGCAGGATACATGACAGCCAAATTCAAAAAAGAAGTATGTATGGTAGAGTCTCATTTATCATTACAACTGTCTGAGCAGGACAAGTGAAAGCAAAACAAAACCAGGAAATAATACTTTTCTTATAACAAATGGATTTTGAGGGAAAACCTCAATGAGGAGAGAAAAAGTATTCTGATTCTGACTTCTGCTAAGAAGAACAAGACTTTTGCTAAATAGCTTCATAATGGATTTTAGTGTTAATTCGGAAGGTCTAGTATGAGATAAATCCTTCCTTGGAAGAAGCATTGTCCATTATGTGTGCTGATTTATGAGAGAGAATCAGCTACATTTTAATGATAGCTGGACTAGACTGTAAATGTAGACTAGGACTCACAATATAGGAGAAAAACTTGTTTGTGCTTACTATACTAGATAAATTGTTCCTGGCTTCTTAGGGTGTGACTATACTTGCTGTCACACTCCCAAGTTTACTTAAGAACTGTGTGATTTGCTGAGTAGGTACTAGTCATGTAAAGGAAAACCTGACAGGGTGCATTTTATATATCTGTTTCTTTCCTCAATGTCATGTATTAACTTTTTTTGTCCTTTGTTTCTCCCATTCATCAAAGGGAAATCTCCTCAAGACCACAGGCAAATTATAGGAGTGGTGAAAATGACCATCAATAATCCGAGCAGTAACAAATTTAACACTGCAGTTTTGTTTTAGTGAGAGGAAAACACCAGTTGCCGGCTGTCAAAAAATTCTAAGCCGAACTCCATGGGCAGCAGCTTTAAAATCTGTTTAATACTTCTTATTTCTTCAACTAAGCTGTTTCTTTCTCCAGTTAATAATAGGCTGTGGGAACAAATCTTAGCTTTTGATACTTACTGGGAAATGTAGCGTATTGATTTATGAGTCAAAATATACTTTGAATAAATTATCATTGCAAATTACAGCTTGCAAAAGTTGTGACTGTAACCATAATTACACCATTGGCTATGCACAACTTGAAATCTCGCTTGCTGAATAAATTTGTTTTCATTCAGATTGTATTCCTGACATTTTTAGAAGAGAGTGAATCAAGCCTCACCAACAAAATTTCCTACAGCGTTTATTAAAAAGGTCACCTTTGTTTGCTAAACTTACCTAAAATATAAACATTTCTTGAATTAATGAGATGCTGTTTTAGTCTGTTATGAGAGTTTCTATTCAAGTTCACTAAAACGTAGACTCATAAGGAGACTCACAAGAGCTTCCACATTACAGGATGCCTTTAGCTATCTGTATATCCTAAAATTGTTAAAGTTAAAATTGATTCTGCAGGCTGTTAGGAAAAAAAGCAGCCAATAGCCAAAATTAGGTGTATTACTGTAAATTGAGTGGGGAGAGGTTTAAAGCGCTGACTGGCAAGAGAAGGGTTAAGGACTTTTTTGCTATACCCGTTTCAAATTACAATGAGAAGCCTCTTCTTTCCCAGCAGGGTTGTGCTTACATTAGTCTTTAGATCTCTCTTGAAGAGAGCTGTTATATTTGTGCCTGCTAGAGTTGGAAATAACAGTTAAGAAGCTGAAAAGGGTTGAATGGATTTACAGAAGGTTTTTTTTTGCAAGTAAATTCATGGCAACACATTAATTTGATTAGTACATGCTTTAGAATTACTTTACACTCAAGCGATTCAAAAGATGTTAAAGTTATCACCAGGCTGCTGGACAAATATGTGTTACATCACCAAGGTACAGATCAAGACAAATCTGTGACTCAGGATTTTATCTTGGGAAGAGCGCAAGGTGTACGAAGAACTCAGAATAACGAGGGAAGATAACTCTGGGAACTACAATGTGTCAGAAGAACAGCTCTTGCTAATACAGCTCCCCACCAAAGACCTGGTTATCTAAGTTTTCTATAGGAATGCCTAGGTCAGCTGACAAAATACTGGTCTTCTGCTCCATAAATGCAGAAAAAACGATAACAGCAGTGGAAAATTGGAAGTCTGAATTTCAGCTTTCTTAGAAATAACTGCAACCTGACACATTCCATAATATTTAAACAGGGTGGGGGGAGAGAAATCACCAAAGATGTTATGTTTAGAGATGACATTGACATGAAGAATAGGTAAATTTTGTTTTTCAGCCACTGGGAAAGCAGACCTCATAGGAACTCAGAACAAGTAGGAGAAAAGATTTTTTTAAATTTTTTTTTCCTTGTTCTTTTTCTTTTCAAAGATGAACCTAACTGTGCTCAAAGCTTTCGTGGGCTTGCTCTGGAATTGCTGGGTTCTGGTGGGTCACGCACAGGGAAGTTTAGGAGACAATCATGTCCATTCAAGTTTTATTTACAGGAGGCTGCGGAACCATGAGAGAAGGGAGATTCAGAGAGAGATTCTCTCTATCCTGGGTTTACCTCACAGACCCAGACCATTTTCACCAGGAAAGCAGGCTTCTTCTGCACCCCTCTTCATGCTGGACCTGTATAATGCCATGACAAATGAAGAGGATACTGAGGAGCTGGAGTATTCACTAAAGGGATCAATGGCAGGGGAGAGCAGAGGCATACGGAAAGGATACCCTGCCTCTCCGAATGGATATTCGCGGAGAATACAATTATCTCGCATGACCCCCCTGACCACACAGAATCCTCCCTTAGCCAGCCTGCACGACACCAACTTTCTGAGCGATGCTGACATGGTCATGAGCTTTGTCAATTTAGGTACGTGGAAAAACTTTTTGTTTCTGCTCTCTTTGACAAACTGTTAGCCTGATCTTGCAGGGGGCAAACCTCTAGTAACCTGCTCTAAACTGGCAGGATCGGGCCCGGGCTGCTGTGCCACTGGTAAGAGAAAAGTTGTACCGAGGGTAAAGTAGCTACATTGTAGGTGGCCATGGAAAAAGATTTTTCTCACTGTTTATATTAAGTCAGTTTCTATAACTCCCCTCTGCTGGCTTCTGTTTTCTTTCTTTCATTGATGTAATGAAAATTCTAGCCTTAGGCCAACTAACTCCTTTTTTTTTTAAATCTCAAAAAATCAAACACTTATGCCTATTGCTCAGTTATTTCCCTCACTGTTTTGCTTAAAGCTCAGACATGAACAAACAGCAGTTGTTAATATTTTAAAGCCTAGAATGTTATGAAAAGGGAAAATTAAGCCATTTGAAAAAAAAAGAAAAAGAAAAAGAAAAAGAAAAAAAGATTTCTTAGGTTATTTAGGTAGGTGTTTTTTTTCTGTTGGTAAGAGTCAGAGTTTTATTATCTTTTCAGCTGCATGGCTGGATTTTAAATAAGCTGTTGCTGCTTCTTTGTTATTTCTATTTAATAAGGCTGTGTTTTATTATACTGCTGTGGTGCTTTGAGTCTGCAATGGTTCTTATTTTCTGTGTCATACATAAATTAAATAACAAGTAGAGTATTAAACACCAGAAACATGCAAGCAAAGAATGCCTTTGAAAATTATATCAATTCAGATACAAAAACTGATAAAACTAAATTATATTGGCTTCTGAGTATAATAAACATGCTTACCAGTTCTGTTGTGGTTAAAAAAGCAGTTGCAGATTGCTTTAATAGAAGGCAAATTAAATCTCATTAAGAAAGCTGCAAATAATTCATGAAATGTACTTATTATTTTTATAAGTATTTTAAATGTTGCAGTACTCATAAAGTTAACGAAAAAAATCCTTCTCGTTTGAGCTGAATAGCAAGAGATTGAATTGAAAACTTGAAATTTCTCCATAAACTGGTGCAAAATCTGTCGAACTCTTGCTTTCCAGGAAAATACTTTTTGTAGAAACATTTTAAACAATGGCACATGTTCTGAAATACCTTCAGATTATCGAACATTTACTGTACCTTTTATGTCTACCAGGTCTTTAATCCTTGCTGCAGGATTAAAAATGTTTCCAAACACTAAAATCCCCAACAACTTGAATTTCTAGGAAAATGACACCCTAGAGTTTAGTTGTTGTAATAAGAAAATTACTTGTCATTATTTGGCAGATAAGAAGGTGTTAAATTCTGAGATCTTTTTCCTAGAGTAACATACATCCACAACTATAAATAAATTTCCTTGTTGTTCTTACTCCTGAAGGAAAAAAAGAAAAAAATGAAATCTCTGTTTTTTAAAAATGTGCTCCTCATCCTTAAGAAAGAGTTACATATTATCTGTGTATTACTTCTAAGTTATCATTGTATGCCTCTATTTACCCAGAGTATCTGGAGTCAGCTGAATTTAAAATGGCAATGCTATAAAGGAAAATAGGAAATGCTCTGATCTCCTAAGCATTAGTCAGGGCTCTGATCCTGTAAAAATTCTCCTCGTGTGTCCTGAAAAATACCCTCAATAAATATGCCGCAGATCATTTCATCGGTGGTCCTGAGGACTATTTACATGGGACTTAGCCTTTGATTTCACAAAATGTCTTCAATTTCAAGAGGACTTCTTGCAAGGCATGAGTAGAGGTCTTTGAAGGCTCAGTGTCAGATATGTCCTAGCCTGATCCTGCTGCCCTTCCCCAGGCAAAAACCCTCTCTGGAAGAATGCAAGTTTCTTACCTTGACTGGGAAGTTTCTAATATTTGTCTCATTTTGTTGGGAAGCCAGTGTTGCCTTAAGAAAGTAATTTTGAGAAGCTAAAGCATATCTTATATTTCTAAACTGTGAAAACTGGGGGTGAGATGCTTTATTTTTCTAGTGATTATGATTAATAGACACGATTAACTTATAAAAAATTACTGTGCAAACACCAGGTTTTGTTTTGCCTCTGTAAAATTAAAACGTGTCTCAGCTCTAAGTGAGTCTAAATTCTACTTCACTTTAGATGTCCCTCCATACATGGTGGATATTGTGGTTTATCACACATTCCACCATGAAATAAGAGTAAGAAATATTGATGACCAATATAGATTAGCTTCAACGTTTTTATTGAACAATCCTATGTTTCAGTATAATTAACATAAAAATGAAATAAATCATGGAAACAGGTAACCATTTTATATGATTTATGCAGTATAAGATCGTGACAGATAGGGGCAAGCTCTTTTAATGTGCAATGGGGAAAAATATGCAGTGATAAGTGAATGCTAACGCTGTGCCTTAAAATCAATAAATGCTGATGCAGCACAGTAATAACTCAACTGGTTTTAGATTTGAAGCTTCAGTCAACTTGCATCAAATTAATCTGCTCTGGAAATAGTATATACCATGTTCATACTTGCACACCATTAATTACATAAGGTGAAATTATAAAGCTTTATTAATCATCATGATATTTTAATTTGAAACTTTTGTATATAGTTGCAGCCAGTTATAATAACTTTAGACATATATATTAAAAAAAGATATATGTAGCTGAGATGTTGGATAGGAATTATTAAGCATAAGATTGAAAAGGGTGAATAAGATTAAAAAGTAAATTAAAAAAATAGACAAGGGCAAATAATTTGATATTAAAGAATAAAAAATGACACGTGCTAATTTTGATAAAAATCAAACTGTCAGAGTTGCAAATACCTCACTTACAAAAACAAATTTAAAGATTAATCATCAAGGGAATGGCAATTGTAATTCTGTCAAGAAACCAGGGAGAAAAACAGGACTGCATTTACTTCTCCTGAAGTTAAAATTGTAAACACCTGCTCTTTGTACTGGAATTTATACCAGAATTTCCATCGCTTCCTTTCTTGAAAGACATGACAAGGCAGAGGCTATGTCTTGTCCTGTATTTTGTATAAGACTGTGTGTGCTGGCAGCTCTCCATAAATACTGATGAGTGTAACAGAAGGGTTAACTGGGGTTGGTCCAGCAGTCAAAGAATAAATCCTCCACTAAATACACTGGGGTTTTCAGAGATCCGATTATATCACCTATAAGTTCAGGACTTTGTTTTCCTCACTGGGTGTTTTTTTATCATGTTGTTATATTTTATTGTATTGTTACAAGCCCTGACTTTTTAGAGTTCTGGCATCTTCTTTTTTTGGCTGGTCTCCTGTAACGACATATATAGGATACCCCATTCCTCAGAGAACAAACAAATAATACTCATGTAGTCCTACTCACTTTTCTGCTCACTCAAAATTTAGTTAGGCAAGGACTTTGTTAAGATAAATGTTAGTGCTCCCACTCCTCACCTTTCACCGAAAGAGGGGGATTTAATAAAAAAATATGTACATGACTGAGGCTTGGAGAAACAGCAGCACTTTTATAAACTGTGCTTAAAAATTTCAAGGACTGAATTTTCCATTAGCATCAAAGTGATCATTAAATCAACTGTACTTAAGTGTTCCTTCTCATGCGATTCAAATGGTCTGTAGTTTCATTTGTTTACAACGCATCTGTAATTTTTTCCTGTAAACGGATTGCTGTTTTTACTAAGCAGCTCTGTTTTCTTTCTTCATATTTTCCTATGAATTGATATGAACTTTCTATAAGATGGGGGATAAATATATACAAGTTTTGCGGGTTTTTTTGTTATGTTTTCTTTCTTAGCATATAAAATTAATTTCAAAAACTCAAATATGAAGATGACTATAAAATTTGTGACCCTGACCTACACATGCTAATTTAAAGAGAGAGATAATATTATAGAGATTTTTAAAGTAACTGTTATACCCCAGAAAGACAACTTTTCTTCTTCACACACAATGTGGTTCTGCAATCTTTATAATGATCCTCAAACCACACGTGTTGTGATCGGTTCTTAAACAACGCTGAAATAAAAAGAAATTTCGCATGCTTGAGGCACTGAGGACTGTTCATATTTCTCCAGCTTCTCTACCCCAACCTTGTATACTGTCTGGAAGCTTATGTTCTTTAAAACCTGAATTACTAAGCAAATGCATAAATTCACAAGATTTACAGCCCCTTGTGCTTATCGAAGAATGCTCACATGGCAGAGAACAACTTTTATACAACTGCTTTGAGAAACCTACAGTACATGAATCCACACTGAATACCAGTACAAATGTATTTTTGTTACACATGAAATAGAAAGGATTCGTAACTGCGATCAGACCTTGAGCATATATAGTAGCTAGTTTCTTAAATGAAACTAATTCAGTTTCTACAACCTTCCACTCACAGCTAACATATCATCAGCGAGGGATATGGAATGCTAAGCTATAAAATTCCAGGAGCTCTGGAAGGGGAACTAGGTTTGAAGGATACAACGCAAAAAGGCTTCAAGATCATTAACTTCTCAAAGCTTAGGAATGAGCTTGCTTTCTTTCCTTCCTTCCTTCCTTCCTTCCTTTCTTTCTTTCTTCCTTCCTTCCTTTCTTCCTTCCTTTCTTTCTTTCTTTCCTTCTTTCTTTTTCTTTCTTTTCTTTGTCTTCCACTGGATTTCATATATTGCTGTCTTAATTTTAACCTTACAGGAATTTCCTTGGCTGCGGTACAGTTTTAGTTCTTAAAATGCAGGCTCCTAATGAAAATATTGACACAGCCTTAACTGAAGTGATGGAAATAGTGCTATTATCTTGCCTTGAAGAGAGGGATGCTATTACAGAGATAAAACTTTTTAAATAACAAACAGACCCCATGTCTTTATTTGTGCAGTTGGATCAATACTGAGAAAAAATGAGAAAACATTTGTCAAGTTTTTTTGAATGGCAACCCAAAGTCAGTAAGATGGTTTTTTTCACTCTTTTACATAAAACTTAAAACAAATTAGATCAAGTGGGTCTCATTTAATCTTCACCCAATGTAGACCTCACCGGCATCTTGAAATCCTAAGATTTTTTCCCCTTAATAAATCCACCCAATCAGTGAGCTGAACTAATTTATTGTGACCTAGGTATGCAATACAAGCATTAGACGTAACTATTAATGATGAAATAATTTTTCTATGGTCCAATTAAATATTAAGACAGCTTTTTGCAAAATAGGTTTATTTATTTCTAGAACAAAAGGACTTTACCCATGGGATGACATTCCCTAAAAATGCTCACTCAGTTCTTACAATTCATTAGGTAGTTTTAACCAATTTTTGAGCGATGACAGAGCAGCTTGTTAGGGATTGTTTTTGATTTTGAGCAAGAAATATTCTCCAAATTCCTTTATGGAATTACACTAAATTTGTTGGTTTATATTGAAATATTTTATATTTCCTTTGAAATCTCTCATGTTACATGAACCTTATGAACTATATAGCTCTACCTCAAAATAGGTTTGTGTGAGATCCATAAATATCATCTAACAAAATAATGTTTTTATAACTGTCAATTAATTTTTTTGCCAAAGTTAACACTTTAAATCCAAGTAAATTATTGTATCTGCTCAGCCAAAAAAATGTCAAGCTCTCCATTAACTGGGGTATAAAACTGTCTGACTTTCCTTGCCGACAGATTTGAAAGAAAGTGCAGATAACTCAAGAGAAACTGATTTAGCAGATGGTTAGACGTGCATGGTGAAAAGATATATTTATGGATGGATATATATAAATATGTATTATTATTAATATTTTTCCCATTGGGAAGAATGGCTGTCCCAGTTCCGCTTCTTCTTTAGAAAGCGCTCCTTTCCAGACTAAACACAGACTTTGGGTGGGGTTGTGGAGATTGTATGTGTTGTACAGTACATATTTTCCCAGGAAAACACAATATTGGAATGACTCTGGCTAGCCATGAAAGAGAAAGAAGGAGGCTTGTGGAGACGCCTCTGTGTAGAGGATATTAGAGGAGGAATCTGCCTGCCATGGAATGGATGGAGGGCCTCTTGGTTCTCTTCCTAAACCCTGGGTTATTTGCTTAAATAATAGGACAACTTTGGCACATACATGATCTCCCACACTTATTGCTGCTGTTATTATTTTCTCTGAATGTCAAATTATGCAAAGAATTTTACCATGGCTACCTGCCTACTTACTGCCTGAGTTATGGAGGTAATTACGACATGGGCAGTTCCTTTTTCTTCTCTTTTTAGCTATGGCAGTTCCTTTCAGCTTGCTTTCATAGGCCCCCAAACTAATAGAGTTTTGCAGAAAATTGATTGATTACAGGCTGATCATTCTAGGTGTCATCTGGTGTTTCCACATAGCTGAGAATGAACAGTTTATGAAGTGCCAATTGCAGCCTCCAGCTAAAGAAAGGCTCCCCAGGGCTTCAGGAGAGCTCTGGCTGCTACCAGACTTTATAATTATTTCCCACACTTTTCCCCATCCTCTCCTGCTTGTCCTTTCCCTTGTCTCTAACCCCCACCGTCTAGGCAGGGTCACTGAACTTTAATTTTATGTCGGTGGCATTTGGCTGCAGAAGGGATTAAAGGCTGAGAAACGGTGAGACTAGGCGACAGCGCAGGATATGGAGAGGGAAGGAATGAGAACAGACATGAGAGAAAAATGACAAAGCACTGACCAAGCCTTACAGGGAGGACAGCCCTCTTCTTCTCAGTAGGCAACGGCCAATGTGTGGGGCTGGACACAGACATGCTGGGCATGGGAAAGATTCACAACAGAGAAACAGCCTCTGCCCGAATTGGTATTACTCGGAGAATTAGTCCTGCTCCTCTGTGCCTCACATGGAGCATGATGTTGTAGCACTGAGAGCATTTCCCATGCGAGTAGAGTCCCAAAAGAAGAGGGAGAAAAAGATGCATGCAGTCAGAGAAAGGGCAAAGAACATGATAAAGATAGATAATGTGCAAGTGAAAGAGAAAACGAGTCCAGGTAAGGGTTTCTTCTCCTCGTAAGCCTTTCAGGTAAAGGGAGCAGTTTTCTTCTCAATCCCTCAAAACTCCCTTGGCACTTGGCTCCCCCAGCAAAACTTTTCATCCTTGCAAAATAAAAAGCAGCTCCCCCCACCCTTCAGTATGTGTGTGCAGGGAGTATACAGACAGGCTACTAATATTTGCAGCCATAAATAACATGTAAGCCAGCTTTTAAAAACCGCAGGTTAAAGGATGAGGACTGCCATGACGCACAGAGAGGTTGAGATCAGAGGAGCAGCTAAAAGGGGTCGGGAGAAACAATGAATCCCCTTGTTCTGAGTCATATTTATGAGTGCTCCATTGCACCTAAAGTTCATATTTTATTGGCTAGGCCATGGGGTTTCCCCATTTGCTCATCTCTTAAAATAACAGCCCTGGTTAAAATTTCCTATAGAACACAGGAATACTACAGCAGGCAGAACTTGTCAACCCTGACAACTACATTATTTAAGTTTGTGGGTGGGGTGTACCAAGCAGAAGCGGGTTTGTGTTTTGTACTGAATTATGAATTTGTTTCTATACAAAAAAATGACTGTAAAACAAGTAGAAGAGGTCTTACAGCTCAGCTGTCCACTCAGAAACTTCCCACTACTACTCAGAGATGAAAGGTGAATCTAAAGGTTTAGTTGCCAACCCTTTTTGAGCAACGGCTCTGGTGTAATAGGTTGAGAACTTGGCTTTATCGACCGCTGTTATACAATTAAGCAGCATGCATGGTACCTTGCCAGAACATGGCTTTACTTTTTTTCCCCCCTGTAATTCAGGACAAAGGGAGACAACGATTATTAATGAGTCAGAGCCTAGAAAACTAATCAGGACAGTTAGTGCTGATGCAATATATATATTGATAACTGACAAACAGAGGCTTTGCAGAAGCAAAATTCCACCTAACTGTATTTTTGGAGGAGAACCAGGAAGAATTTGAATAGCTGAAATTGCTGTTAGGTTTATCTTTATCTGACTTAGCAATATTACCCATTTAGCTTCCATGAGAACCTAAGGTTCTTTTCCAACCTCAATGATTCTGTGATTCTATCCCTTTGTAGTCTGTGTCTATTAAATGAAATTATTGTTGCTCTAATTCTTGTGTGCTTGATTGTAGTCAAACGAAGCTGTATTCATATTATCTGGAAAATCTGTACCCAAAATCCAGAGTAATTATCAATATTAATAACAATTTGTCTAGGCATATCCATTTAAAACAGTATCCTTTTTTTTTTTTTTTTTTAAAGGGAGAGGGAAATATAGGTGGTGTACTCAACTATAAGGTGCTGCAAAATAATTTCAAAAAAATACTGTGTTGCACTTTTATGATATGGATGGCATCAGTTTTGGAGGTAGAGGTGTTAAATTCTGTCCTGTCAAACCTAGACTGCAGAAGAGGAAAGAAGAGGGTCCCAGAGTGATTTATGAGTTTGATTTTAGAGCAGCGGGTGAATGGCATCTGATGGCACCTGGTGCTTGCAGCCATGGGATTCTAGTGGTATGGGTAGCAAAAATGTTAGCTGAAAAATCAAAAGAGTGAGTGAACAGTAATGTGGATGACAAAGCTATGGGAGCAAGAGCAAGCCCAGCACACAAACCCATGATAACTGTAGTCTGTGGCAATCTATGATGGCTGAGATCCAGCAGGAACATAGCTTTGGGAAGGTTGTTCTCAAGGTTTCCTCAGCTGGGGTATCTAACTACAAGTCATAACATGCTAGTGATCCCAAAGGTTAACCTGCTACTCTTGACCAGGTTATCTTTCAGCCTTGTACGTGAAATATGTGCAAGTGTTTTGCAGTGAGTCTGTCCTAGCCCCAGCCTACCCTAAACCTGAAAGCCAAAGAGTGAAATGTCTGAGTAGCCAAATAGGAAAAACCTGAAAAGCTTCAGATAGAGAATGAAAACAGCGTGCCTCTGTTTTCCAGTCCACGAGGGTGGGAAATACTTCTGTGTTCATTTTCACTTCTGTGCACTCTCGTTCTTTAACCTTGCAGAGTACTGGGGTAGCTTTCTTCTTGTGAAGCCTCTTTTTAGTCCAGCTGTGCACTCTGTAAAATACCTTACTCCTAAGAGCCTTGCAACACCTTGCATTTCCTCACGGTGATCTCAAGTGTTAATACAGAAAAGGCTGAGAAAAGCTCTTATATAGGGGCAACAAGTCTATTTACTGTTCTTAAAAAGTTTTACAAAATAATGAAAAAGAAAAAGAATCACTGGAATTAAAGCACCCAAACTGATACTTGAGATCTGGTGCAATGGAAAGAGGACGTGTGGCTAGTTTAGCTCTTGTTCTCAGAATGTAGATTTGTGCATCTAGGAGTATGTGTGCATGCTTATCAGTCTGTGTGCACAGGTTTGTGTATGTAATATAGAAAGCATGTAAATCTCTTCAGTTTCAGTCATTGGGATTTTTTCCCCCTTAAATCATAATATTCTTTCCCATCAATACTATGTGGCTTTAGCAGCCCTGACCTTTCAAGCTGCCTGTTTGAGCCAGTGTTTATCAGATGACCATTTGACCTCCTTGTTAATTGTACTTAATTACATCCTGTTGTAACATTTTGAAATAAGGAGGAGATTTTATGGATCTGCTCCAAAGAGCTGAAGACTAAAACGGCAGTGGTGGTATGAAGTGTTGAGTAATCTCACAGTTAGCTCAATAAGAACTGTGCCTTGTCCAGTTGATTGAAATATTGGTTCCTTAACGTTACTTTTCCATTTAGGATCCTTGGTGCTTCTGAGAGTAAAAGCACGCTCACCTCTGATCTCAGCTTGGACCTTTCTCCAAAGAGATCAAGGAAGGAGTGAGAGGCCTATCAACAATACTGCAAGGGCTGAAGTTCACATATGATGATACAAAAGAGACAAGCCTGTCTTGCCACAAGTGGTGTCTCTGTGGTTTTCCAAAACTTCAGCATTCCTTATGCTTCCCTAGAATTGCCAGTTCCCATGAGCTTTTTGAGACTCATATATTTTCTATGAGATTTTCTGTACATTGATGATTTATGGGCATATCTAAGGCTTCATTAAAGAGCAGCAACTATCCCCTGTAGTTGCAGAAAAAACAAAAATGAAAACAAATCAACATCCAGAAACGGATGCATTTCTTGAAAATGGGCACTCTAAAGGCTCAGAAAGAAACTTCAAACAATTCTTATAATACAGTGCTTTTCATATAGCTTTTGAAACACATGGGGTTGACCATATGGCTTCTCTTCTCCCTAAAGACGAGATATATATTGACGCTTCCTCTACTGTTGTTGTTCCATAGCTCACTTTCCACAAACTTGATTTATAAGATTATAGGAAACTTGATTTCCTAAAATGAATTAAGACAAAAAGGAATAGAAGCTATACAACGATTAATACCAAGTGAAAATTTAGTCACAAGACTTTAAGGATCACAAAGTAAAAGAATATGCCTTCAATTTTATTTTATTAAAACACTGATAATTAGACTTATTGGGAAATGACGTACTGTGAAGAATTAATTGTCTGTAGTTGTAAACTATATATGATTATGGCATTATTGTAAATGGTTTATCATCCAGCTTGAGTCATATTCTAGATAAAAGTTACTTAGTGTTGTGCTGTGAGACCCTAGGCTGACACAGTGCTGTTCCTGATTATCACTGTGAACCAAACAGTATTGTTATGAAAGCTAGAATTCTGTGCTAAATCTTTCAGGTAGCAATTCAGCTACACACAATTACATGCACATAGTTAACTGTTTTTTACATGTTGATTTAGGTTACAAGCTTACATGACGAAAAATAAAACACAGAATTTCCTAAATATCATACTAAGGAGTTCAAAGGAGCATATGTTTAAATCCTCTTTGGTGTTAAGCAATAGTTAGTATAGCTGAAATCATACCATTAAATATGATGACTTTCAGGGAGGGACGGTTTATTTTTTAGTATTTTGAGAGGTACATGTAATGTGACGCAGTATAGTATTGTTTATCAAAGTAGTTTAAAATTAGGTATTTCCTAAGTCCTTTCTTTTATTTTATTCCTTGGGTACTCCTTTATTAATGTCATCTGATAGCTATTGACTATAAGTCTTCAAAAAGTTTCTTTTTTCATTACTTCTTAAACTATTGAATTAATAATCATGTTTACTGAGGCTATATATCGCAATTACAAGAATATTAGTTTATAAATTTTAATTTAAGTAAATATATTTCAAATAATATTTTATATCATTTATGTATATATATATTATTTAATATATACTGTAATGGAAAATCCAGAGACGGTTTATGCTATGGAGTGAATACCAAGTAGGTTGAGTTCATGTTGCAATTCACTGGGTCAGAAGGGAGGAAGTAATGTCATTAAGATTAACAATATACTGCCCCCATTTTGTTTTTCCCCGGAGTTGCGTTTTACTTTCTCAATTTTCGTATGTATTTCTTAGAAATGGAAAAATACAAAAGATGTGCTTACTGGCATGTGTGTGTGTGCGTGGGAGAGACCTAATGTAAAATGGGTTCATCACAGGATTCGAATCAACGAAGCAGGCACATGTGTGAACTGAAAACCTGGCCCCATGGGCACAGCTCCTCCGTAGATTATGACCTGTTCATCCTGTGTTTACATTACCAGCTGCTGCTGTACAGGAACATTGTATCACCAGGGGTCAGTGAGATTTACCATGGACTCCATTAAACCATGCTGCTTCAGCTTGTCTGCAGGTAGGGAGTGTGCTGTCATCAAAGCGGAGATGAAAGCAAGCCCCCAAAAGAAGAGACTGTTATGCTTGCAGTTTGGGGAATGAACAACAGACAGTTCTAAATTACTTGAAAAAGAAAACCAGAGCTATCACCACAGATTAGGGCTGTGGTCACTTCTAGCCTTAGCAGAAACAAAGGTTTAGCGCAAACATCTGATCAGCAAAGGCTGATTGGGTGCTGCAAAACGCATGCCAAATAGTCTTAATGGTGTTGTACCAGAAAGATTACATATTATATAAAAGCACAGAGATAGTGGTCAGGTTCCCACTCCCCGCTCATTCCTAACCTCTTCTCAGACAGATGCCTAAATTTTGTCTGAGACACATCAGCTCAACTATTAAAGAGTGGGGAGAAGCCAGTATTATATAATATGAGCTTCAGGTGAATGCCTTTGCCCTTCCAGAGATATGTTACACCTATAGATACCTCTACAATCAGCCTTGGTGTTGTGTTTGTTAGTAACTTGGCGAGGAATATGAGAAATGCAGTCCCAGGGGGAATAAGAGTGAAAATGCAGGAATGATACAAACATGTTCACGGTCCTGGGCAACCAGCTCTAGGTGGCCCTGCCTGCGCAGAGGGATTGGAGCAGATGACCTCCTGATGTCCCTTCCAACCTCAGCCAGTGTGTGACTCTGTGGTAAGAGTGGTTACAGAGGAAGGGGATCTCACTCTTGACTTACACATCGACATCAATCATTCCTACTTTATTTTTGGAGTGATAAACTTGCTCAGACAATTGCTGGATGAAGAGTTCTCTGTGCTCACAATGTCATGCTTTCTCTTTCTACTTTGGAAATTAATTTTTTGCTTTTATGCCATTACGAGACCCCTGTGTCTCTCTCCCCAAGTCTGTCCAAAGTAACCGACTGTGAGGCATCACCACTCACTGTCATGTTACCTAGAGCTACTCTGAGCTCTTTCATGGCACAAATATTTTCTGTGAAGTCTGCTTTTCCTTTCCTCTGGCCGTGCAGGTATATTGCTGGATGGCCACACCAGAGTTTTTTTAATTCACTAACAGCTAGTGAGTTTCTGCCCTGAAAGAGGGTCAAAATGTTCATAACTTTGGTAAGATTTAAGTTTGTTTCAGGAAAAAAAGTCCAGTGTTTTTTACTTCTTGTTGAGGGGACTTATTCCATATGGGGGGGGGTTGTACGTGGGTGGAATAATCTCTCTTTGTGAGAATAACTCATGATCAGATTAGATTAGCAGAGCTGCTGAGGAGAGGGTGCGGTTTGAATTAGTATAACAAGCTGTTAAAATCACAGCCAGCTCCCAAACTGGCTGTGAAAACCTGCTCTCTGAAAGTGCTGCTCTTCATCACCACTGCCCAGTCTCCTAGCTGCTCTTCCTCCTCATCTTCCTCCTGTTTGCCCCTGGGTGTAGTCTGGGTGGGCCTGTCCCTGCTGTGCTGGCCCCATAACTGTCTTTCTCATCACCGCTGCTTAGGCTCGCCTACACGGATCCTTGGTAGGATCTCCTACATGGCACAAACCTTCACAATGCGGGCCAACAATTTATTTATGATGAAATTCCCATCTCTGTGTATTTTTAGTTTTTCAGGTGATTACTCAGTACAGCAATTAGCCCACTTGTGCACATAAAGTATAAATCTGAGGAACTCTATTCATCTGAGCCTTGCTGACATACTAGCTAAGCACATGGCCTGTGATCAGCTATTTTTTGCAAATGTATTTAATATCCAATCCATAATACAGCATATCAAAATAATTTTTAATTTATTACGTGTAATAAAGCATTTTTCTACTCTCTAAAAGAGATGTTCTTGAGGGATTCCTTCCTCGTCGTTGTTACAGCTGGACTGTTGTTTATGGAATGTTTGATCAGTGTTAATGGGTATGGGTAATAGTAAAATATTCAGATGAGAGAACAGGGGAAGCAGAAAAGTAAGTGCCTATCCAGATGTGTCCAGTTTGACATGCAGGCACAACTTCCAAGGAAGCTTTTCTGACAAATTCCACAGCGGGAAATGGATGGAGTTTATTAGATGACATGTGTGAACGGTAAATGGTGGAGTGACTTCCCACCTCTGGCTGGAAGTGAGCGGGGGGTTAACATGAGGAGGAACTAAGGAGATGTGGGAAGATAGAATGGGCTTTAATGTTTAGCTTTTACTCCCCTGCCAGCTGCCCTATGATGATATATGCCCTTTCACCCTCCTCAGAAGTTATGTTCCATCTGTATCCTTTTACAGTGTCAAAACAGATAACTTACACCTATTTTCTGACCATTGGATCCCAGAGGTATAACTTTTGTTCCTATTCAGTTGCTGCTGAATCCAAGAGGGATCTTTTTTCTCTGTCATTTGTTAACCTTGAGGTTGTGTTGATCTGACATCCTGACTTTCACACGCAGTCAGAAACCTGGGAATATGCGTTAGTTTTCTTCATGATGAACTGTGATTAGAGAAAAACAAAATTAAATACAAGAAAAAATGGAAGTCTTTTGATGGATGGTATCAAAATGCGTTGGCTTTGCCAAAGCCTAGGCAAAATAGACTTAATTGAATATGCAGACAAAAATCACAATCTCAGGCATGGTGGTGTAAGGATTAGCTAATTTATCTATGCAGTAGCTCAGAATTACACAATACAGTGATCTTTTCTCTGATCTGTTCTGTTCTTTCAAGTAAAAATTTATCACTGATGAAGATGAACACAACTGACAGTCTAGCAGATGTGTATTTTTGACAGGTATTTGTGACTGGAGTGCCTTTGTAATACAGTGAGACTTAAAACAATGAAGAAAGCGCAGGGTCCATACTTGCTACACTCAAAATAGCAAACAGCATGTGGGGTTTTTGTTCCTATCCTCCTCCCACAACATTGTTTGTGATGCTTCCCTGTTTTGGCACACATTATTACTCACACCACAAAATAGATCCACATATGACCTGTTACTGTTAATCTTAGAAGAGATGACCAGCTGAACTTTCAACTTTAAAATTTGTGGGAGGAGATTCAGCTGGGATTCGTTCTACCACTGTTAGTAGCATTAAAAAGCACCTATATGTAGTGTGTCTTTTGCTGTGCTTCATGCTACAACTGAACAACTGGAGTGAAAGTTTTGCATTTGGGAGGTTGAACATATACAGTGCATGACACTGTTGAAACCAGAAGAAAAATTAGGTTTTGAGGAACCACTGACAACTATCTTTATATTAGGAATATGATAATACCCAGACTTAGATGCACATAAATCTGTTCACTTCCAAAACTCAATCTCTTTTTTTCTGCTTGCTTACTTACTCCTACTCTTGCATTAGCTAGGATCAAACCAGCATAAGAAAAGCAGGGTGAAAGCCTTCCAACATTTAATTATTATTGGAGCAGCTGCAGTGAAGCACTTGTTTTGACTTGTTGAGCAAGTTCATTTTACTTGGAGGAAGAGTAAATTGAATGAATAACACATGTTTACCAATGAAATTCTCAACAAAACATTGGCTATTGAATACAGACCAGAAATTTCATTAAAACTTCCATTTTATCCCATATTTTAGTATGTGGTAACAAGAAGGCATCATAGGCAATCTCATGGTGGACAGAACACCTGGGACACTATGTGTGAGAAAGCCAAGCACAGTTATGCCATTTTGGTTGAGGCATTTATTTAGGTCTGTGCTTATAAAAGTTGCTGGCAGGCACTGTTACACGGTTCATGAGAACTCTTTCCTGTGCCAGGTGAATGCTGAAAGCTTTTAATTACTACCTGAGCTCTAATTCTTAAAATAATTCATTAAAAAAAAATTACCCTTTTACATATTCAGTTATATTCTGCCACGTTTTTGTAACTTCCGTGATTTGCCCAGTTGCTGCCTACCACTTATTAAAGTTGAATGCAATGCATGTACGTTTTGAGGGGATTAGAAAGTAGAAATCACATAATTTCAAGGTCCACCTTAATAATAATTTAGTGTTTCAAGCTATTTTGACTTTGTCAAATGTATGTTTGGTGTATTGGTAAGAAACTATCAGATCTTATTGACTACAACAACAAAATTAAGAACTTAAAATTTTAATAATAGAACTGTGCTTTCCTGGTCATTCTTAAAAGATATAATACTAAATGCTTGGGTAACATACATGAATATTCTAACTTATTTTTTTATAAAGTATGAGATGTTGAAATACATCTGTTCTATGAGAGATAAAGAAAGAAAACGAATATATGCTTGAAAAAACTCCAGGCAAGGTTTTATTCTTTTTTTTTTTTTTTTGAATTATGGTTTTCCTTTCCATTCTTGCTCTAGATTCTGTTGCAGTTGCTGAAGTTTTTTTTCACTGACTTTTTCTTGACTTGAATTACTTTGCAATTCATACAGTTCAGTAATTCTGTACAATTATGGAAGGGATATTCTACCATTAAAAGTCTGGATTCCATGAACAATAGACGATTTTTCATTTACTAAAACTGCCACTAACTGCCCAGTATTTCATCAAGCAATTTTCAAACTGCCCCTAATTTAGTTAAGCAAAATAGCCAAATGTTGCTCATTGATGTCAATAGCTGACCTGAAAACAAAGAATTTAGTGAAATAATTCTAAATTTACAGCAGTGGAACGTGCTTCACAATATGACCTATCAAGCTTTCTGCTGTGTTTTAATATGAAAGTATATTTTATGTAAAAGCAATTTACATTGTTCTTTCAAAACCACATCTGCAAATCTATAATTACTTTAAATACAACCAGTCTAATAATAATAAATAAAGAGAAACTCAAATAGACAGCACTGTAATAAAGCAGTTCTTAAGGAATAGAACAGTTGCAATGAAAAAAACTAGTTTCTGCATACTTACCCTCCCTAATTAAGTAAAACTCTCTCTGATTACAGAAATACTTTTGCCTTAGTTGGAAGATGATCATAATTTGGATTAAATTTCTGACAATGAGTTTCATGTTTAATAGAGTATACATGTGGAATATAATTTTAAGGACACACTATTTTCAACCCCTGCCTACATTTTTGACTAAAGCATCACAGAATCACAGAATTGTTTAGGTTGGAAAAGACCATAAATATCATTGGGTCCAATTGTTAACCCAGCACTGCCAAGTCCACCCCTAAACTGAGTCCCTAAGTGCCACACCTACGTGTCTTTTAAATACCTCCAGGGATGGTGACACCACCACTTCCCTGGGCAGCCTGTTCCAATGCTTTACCACTCTTTCTGTAAAGAAATATTTTCCTAATATCCAGCCTAAATCTCCCTGGCACAACTTGACACTGTTTCCTCTTGTCCTGTCACTTGTTACTTGGGAGAAGGGACCAACACCCATCTCACTGCAACCTCCTTTCAGGTAGTTGTAGAGAGTGATTAAGATCTCCCCTCAGTCTCTTTTTCTGCAGGCTAAACAACCTCAGTTCCCTCAGCCACTTCTCATAAAACTTATGATCTAGACCCTTCTCTAGCTTCATTGCCCTGGTGAACATGCTCCAGCACCTCAATGTCCTACTTGTAGCCAGGGGCCCAAAAGTGGACACAGTATTCAAGGTGCAGCCTCACCAGTGCCAAGTACAGGGGGACAATCACTTCCATTCTCCTGCTGGCCACACTATTTCTGATACAAGCCAGGATGCTGTTGGCCTTTTTGGACACTTGGGCACACTGCTGGCTCCTATGCAGCCAGCTGATGACCAACGCCCCCAGGTCCTTTTCCGCTGGACAGCTTTCCAGCCACTCTTCCCCAAGCCTGTAGCATTGCAGGACCTGGCACTTGGCCTTGTTGAACCTCACACCTTTGGCCTTGGCCCATTGATCCAGCCTGTCCAGATCTCTCTGTAGAGCCTCCTGACCTTCAAGCAGATCAACACCCCTGCCCAACTTGATGTCACCTGCCAACTTACTGAGGATGCACTTGGTCCCCTCATCTATTAAAGACATTAAATCCATTTCACCACCACTCTTTGGGCTCGGCCATCCAGCCATTTTTTACCCAGTGAAGAGTACACTCATTCAAGCCATGAATGGCCAATTGCTCCAGGAGAATGCTGTGGGAGACAATGTTAAAGGCTTTACTAAAGTCTAGGCAGACAACGTCCACAGCCTTTCCTTCATCCACTAAGAGGTCACCTTGTCATAGAATGAGATGAGGTTAGTCAAGGAGGACCTGCCTCTCATAAACCCATGCTGACTGGGCCTGATCGATCACCTGGTTGTCCTGTATGTGCTGCAGGATGGCACTCAAGATGATCTGCTCCATGACTTTCCCTGGCATCGAATTCAAACTGACAGTCCTATAGTTCCCCAATCCTCCTTCCAGACCTTCCTGTAGATGGGCATCACGTTTGCTATCTTCCAGTCAACTGGAACCTTCCTGGTTATCCAGGACTGCTGATGAATGATGGAAAGTGTCTTGGCAAACACTTCTGCCAGCTCTGTCAGTACCTTTGTGTGGATCCCATACAGCCCGATAGACTTGTGCGTGTCTGAGTGGTACTGACCATTTCCTCTTGGATTATGGGTGTTTCATTCTCCTCTCTGTCCCTGTTTTCCAGCTCAGACGTCTGGGTACCCAAAGAACAATTGGTCTTACTACTAAAGACTGAGGTAAAGAAGGCATTCGATACCTCAGCCTTTTTCTCATCCTGTATCACTGTTTCCTCCTGCATCCAATAAAGGATGGAGATTCTCCCTAGCTCTCCTTTCATTGCTAATGTATTTATAGAAACATTTTCTGTGGTCTTTTATAGTAGTAGTACCCAGATTAAGTTCTAGTTGGGCTTTGGCACTTCTGCTTTTCAGCCTGCATAACCTCACAACATCCTTGTAGTCTTCCTGAGTAACATTCTTCTTCTTCCAAAGGTCATGATCTCTCTTTTTTTTTTTCCTGAGTTCCAGTCAAAGCTCTGCTCAGCGAGGCCGGTCTTCTTCCCTACCGGTTTATCTTTCGGCACATGGGGACGACCTGCTCCTGTGCCTTTAAGATCTCCTTCTTGAAGAATGTCTAGGCCTCCTGGACTCCTTTGCCCTTCAGGACTGCCTCCCAAAGAACTCTATCAACCAGTTTCCTAAACAGGTCAGAGTCTGCCCTCTAGAAACCCAAAGTAACAGTTCTGCAGACCTACCTCCTTCTCCAAAAAACAAAAACTCTATCATTCTATCATTGCTCTGCCCAAGAGGGCCTCCAACCACCACATCACCCACAAGTCATTTTCTGTTCATGAGCAATAGGTCCAGCGGAGTGGCTTTTCTAGTTGGGTCCCTCACCAGGTGTGTCAGGAAGTTGTCTTCCACACAATCCTGGAACCTCCTAGACTGTGTCTTCTCTGCTGTACCATATTTCCAGCAGACATCTGATAAGTTGAAGTCCCCCACAAGAATGAGAGCTAGCAATTGTGAGACAAGAGGAAAATTTTTCACAGCGAGAACAATCAGCCATTGGAATAATCTCCCCAGGGAATTGGTGAATTCCAAAACAGTGGCCACTTTTAAAATTCAGTTGGACTGGGTGCTGGGCAGTCTTGTCTGCATTGTGCTTTTGCCAAGAAAGGTTAGACCGGGAGATCCTTGAGGTCCCTTCCAAGCTGGTATTCTGTGATTCTTTGATTCTCCCAGCTGCTTATAGAATATTTCTTATACCTCTTCATCCTGATTGGGCGGCTATAACAGACTCCAACCATGATATCTGCCTTGTTGGCCTTCCCCCTGATTCTTACTCATAGACTCTCAACCCTATTGCCATCACCAGTAAGCTCTAGACAATCAAAATACTCCTTAACATACAGGGTCACTCCACCGCCTCTCCTTCCTTGCCTACCCCTTCTGAAGAGTTTATAGCCATCCATTGCAGCAATCCAGTTGTGTGAATCATCCCACCATGGCAACTATGTCATAATTTTCCTGATGCACAATGGCTTCCAGCTCCTCCTGTTTGTTGCCCATGCTGCGTGCATTGGTGTAGATGCACTTCAATTGGGCTATTGATCCCCTTTTTTGGGGAAGAAGTGCTAATTCCTATATGACCATTCCCAGCAACTTCCATGGTTTCTAACACATCAATAATGCTTGCATCTTTGCTGCCACATGGATCTCCATCCCCTGTCTCCACTGAGACAGCAAACCAAAGGACCTTGCTAGCACACCATCCCACAAACATTCGTGTGCTGCCTCCAGGCTTATCTCTAGTGAGCCTGGTTTTACCCCTTTCCTGCTCCAAATCTAATTTAAAGCTCTTTCAATGAGCCCCACTAACTCCTATGCAAAGATCCTTTTTCTCTTTTGAGACAGATGCATCTTGTCTGTTGTCAGCAGGCCTGGTGTTGTATAAACTGACCCATGAACAAAGAACCAAAAATTCTGCTGGTGACACCAGTCTCAGAGCCAGGTATTAATCTGTGGGTCTTCCTGTTTCTTTCCTCATCACTCCCTGCAACTGGAAGGACAGAGGATGACACTACTTGTGCTCCTGATCCCTTAACCGGTCATCCCAAGGCCCTGAAGTCTCGCTTGATTGCCCTCCCACTTCTTGTAGCAACTTCCATCCCTGCCTACCTGAAAATCAATATTAGATAGTAATCTGCAGCAGACTTCCCTAAGAAGTGGGTCCGGTTTGCATATTGGGCCTCCTGTTCCTCTCAGAAGGGAGTCTCCTATGACAATGACCTGCCTTTTTTTCTTTACGGAAGCAGTTTTGACGCAGGGCATAGGCCAAATTCACCTTGGTGACACCTCCAGGCTGGATGAACCATCATCTTCATCGTTGTTCAGTTCCACTTGCAGAGCCTCATACCTGTTGTGCAAGGGCACCTGGGCACGTGGGGTAATCACAGAGGAGACATGCCTGCTGTGGTGGGCAGGAATTTATCAACATTGCCTGTCGTCCCTTGAGTCCCTGTGTCCAGCCAGGCAGGGAAGGGATATGGAAGCTTTCATGTCATGTGTCCTGTCTGCCTGTTGGGCCTGTCACAGGGAAGGAAGGTGAGATTCCAGTAGTATATCTCTCTTTGGCACTCCTTGATACTCTTCAACCTGCTCACCTCCTCCCAGAACTCTGTCACTAAGCAGAGGAGTTTCTCTACCTGAGCACCTCTCCCCCAGTTGTGTTCACTGCTGCCACCCAGTACTGGCGTAAGAGTACGGCACACCCTGCAGCCTGGCACCTGGCACTCTGTCTGGACAGCTGCATCAGTCATGGTGGGTGCTGAGCGTAAAGAGGCCATGGCTTTCTGCCAGATCCTTATATCTGTCTTATATATGTCTGCTTATATATCTCCTTATATATGTCTGCTCTTGGGCTGTGAGTATGGGCTGATTCATTTTGATCAGAGAAGAGATCCCAAAAGATCTCAGTTCAGAAGGTAAATTCTGAACATCCCCAAGACACGTGGACAGACATGACTGAAGCCTGTCAATTATTTTCCCACCTCAGACTGAGGAGGGTGACGGGGAGGGAAATGAAGGGTTATAAAGGTAAAGCACTATAGAGTATGTATGGGTGCACCAGCCCTCTCACTCTGCTAATGAAAATGGGCAAAAAGAAATAAAATGCAGTACACTTAGTAATAAAAGGAGAACAAGCAAGTGGTCATATGACTCTGAAGCTTTGTAGTTAAAACACCCAGCTGGATGATTATCTAGTAAATGCCTAATGTCAAATGAATAAAAAATTTAGATGTGGAAGAAAAACTTACTCAATTCTTAATTTTGACCCGCAACCCCTGCCTTTCTTGTGTGCAGTGGTTCAGGCTGTTCCACTTCTGGGGTACTCAGCATCCTGGCTGTCAGGATATGCACGTTGAAAGCAGCTGATAGGAACTGAAATGCCCTTTGACTGAGCAAAGGCTATCTCTTAGTCCTATTCTCTGGAGCTGCAGATGACTAAAGGGGAAATGTAGATAAAGTCCTCTGTTGTTCTTACTGGCTGGTGGAAGACGGTTGACACTTAACAAACAGAAGTGTCTCTCCACTGACTATCAGGCAGCCTTCTCTGGTGTCCAAAACAATCACTTGAGGACAGGTGATTACTTTTATCAATTTCAATGTCTAACTCAAAATAGATTTTTCTGAATCCAGATTAGGATTCTTACTATATAAAACAGATTAAAACTTTTAAAGCAGTAGTGCTTAGACAAGTATTTACATTGTCTTTTTTTTTTTTTTCTTAACAATCATTTTGGGAAAGTACTTTTTATGACACTTGGACTTCAAAAATCCACTTAAAATGATTTTTAGAAGGCTGTAGTCCTCATTCAAAGGCCAATGGGCAGAATCAAAAGGCTGCCATTTACTTCAACAAACTTCAAATTATAATTTGCAGTTTTAGGGACTTCCAGAGTAAAAAAGAGGAAAGACATACTTGCTGAGATAAGATTAATCTGAGTTTCTAAAGTTAATATTAATTTCCTACAGTGTAAAAGCCTAATCAAAGTTACAAAGCTATAAAATATAGTTGAAAAAAATCTGTTATCTGTTACCAACTGAATGTGCTTCTTAACTTCTCTCCCATGCACTTCATTAAAATATTTACACCTAGCATAGCTGGGATTTTTTCTAAAAAAACCTTCATTCTGCTCTGGGATCATATCTTTTCTCCTATCCACATGCGCTGCAAAACATTTGTTGCCTTATTTTGTAAAAAGTGAGTCCCTTGAAATAGTTGAATCCTGGAAGAGAGGACAACGTTTCCAGAATGTGAATGTTGGAGAGAGGAGTGAGAAGGCGGTAAACAGCTATTTGATGTCTGTCTTTTCACAGTAGCACAATAGCTAATTCCTAGGGCCTCTGACCTTTTAGTGTCCTGTAACAGAGTACTTGCATTAATCTGCTGCTTATCTGTCACCTACCGCATTTGATATTTCCAGCCTCTGCTTTCAATTATCAGTCATTAGAGGCAGCACTGAGTAATTTCAGGAGAAAACGCCTAGAACCTTTGACCTGTTTTTGTCAGATAACCACAAGTGTGCACTGCAGATAAACTATCATTTCATTATATTCAAGATGTAAACGAGTGTCATTTGTAGTGTATCAGCTTACTGTAACCTCTATCACCCTGAAGTGATTAAAACTGACTTGTTTACTTAGTGCTTATACAAAGAATTCAGAGTCAAACAGTGAAATTCTGTGAGATTAGTGCAGATGGCCCCTTCTAGTTACACGTGGTCTGTAAGACCCTTCGTTTTGCCTTGGCGTGTATGTTTGGTAGTTAAACAGTGACATGAATTTGACTAGCGAGGCTTCGTTATTTGTGAATCCAGTTGGGATCCTGGGATCTTACATTGTAAAATTAGCTTATTACAACATGTCTTTGGTTTGTTACCCAAAGTTTGCCAAAGCAGCTTTCACTTTCCCTGCGTGTCACCACATACGAACCTCTTCAGGAAAAGCAAGGCACATGTCAGAAGGGAGGTAACTGCTAATGAAAGAGCATGGCTAATAGCCCCTCATGCAGGAGGGGGCTCATGACCTAAACTCATTGCTAGCACTTTTTACCTTTTTTAAAATCAGTCAACAACTAATCAGGCTTTTATAGCTGAATTGGTAAAATACTTATTACACTGTCCATCCATATGTGTGCTTTGTATTTTTTTCCAGAAATCAAATATTTTTGTTAATGAAAATTAGTGCATGATATTTTCTTTTGGTGTAAAAGGTGTTCCCTTTTCCAAAATATCTTTTTCGTGTAAATTTGACTTCATTCTTCTTAGAGTTGAGCTTAATGTTAATACAGAATGAATATTTCATCAGTTTGCTATGAGTGGAAAATATCTTTTTTTCCCATCTTATGCACAGGTGTTTGTGATATTCCCCTAAGCCATGATTTGTCTGGTGTAACCATAGTGCTGAATATATTAGATTCAGGTGGTATAAAAATAACATTTTAAAGTTGATGCTAAGAATCCTGATCAATGAGAGCAAAAGGAGAATTTTGTTGCAATCAGCATTGACCCTAATATTCTAGTTATTTTTACTTAGAAAAATTATATTCTTCCAATGGTTAAAAAGGACTTCCTGATTTTCTGGTCAACCGGTTTTCAGATGCTGTGATCGGTCCCATAGAGAGGCATTTTGGCAGATGAACTGAGCAGACCTGGAATGATATGAGAACACTCTGGAAGAACTGAATACTTAAAAATCTTAACTTGTATTTTTTGGGCTGTTAGTGTTGAAAAGTTATCGCAGACGAACTAAAAATATTTGAGACATGGTGCCCCCCTGCACTTCATGCCATTTCAGCAGGACAAAGGACCTGAGAGATACCCCACTGAGCATTCATGGTCTTCCCTGACAAGGCACTTATTAGATGCAGAAGGGATCAAGACTTGTGTAATATTTTCAGTATTAAAATACTCAATATCGTTAAATAACATTTCTCTTTTATAACTTGGCTACCATTCTAGCCATTAGTCATTATTGCAACATCGCCATCACTGCTTTTTTTTACAGTGTACTACATAATGCAAGTTCTTAACTTGTCTGAATTTGTAAAAATTGTTCTTATTTTTTGTACATTGGCCGACAGAAATTTGCCGTTTGAGATTCCAGCTGCATTGCGGAGAGTTGGATCTCCCTGGACTCAGGGTTTTTCGTGGTGTTCAGTGCCTGTTTCCTACAACCCTTCATTTCTGCAGGCTGTTGCTACTCCCAAGTCCTGCCTGCCTGTAAATGCTATCTTAACCCAAGGAAATTTTGAACTTGTGTCTCTTTCAGATGGCAGTGCTGTCTCTTCCTTGGGTATACATGGATACAGAGAAGTGCTATCTGTGTGAGCTGTAATAATTAATTTTGGGCCGGTCAGGAAGGATCTATCACTAGTCTTTCAGCATTGTGAGTGGTCCCCAGAGAACTCCACTGATGCTATCGCAGGGTATTGTAGAGGTTTCTGTCCAAACTCTAACACATAGGGAAAGAACTGCTGTTTCCAAACTGATGTTACTAATTAGAAGGTACTTGTAAGAAACTAGATGAAAGAAAACCTCAAACCCAACTAGAAATTTAACAGGCTAGGAGTACTGGCATTTAAACCTTTTACTCAGCATCTAATTCTCCAAAGCTTACTTGTACTGAGTAATGAATGCTTAGTTACCCATGTATTCTGATGAACACTTACTGAATGAATGTCAACCAGAGATATTAGAGAGGATTGCTGCATTAAGTCTGCCTTTAATATATTTTTCATTTGAAGGTTATTGACATATTTGTTCCACGTCGGCTTTGAAATGCTCAGTTATAACCTTAGAAACTTGCAGCAGACTCTTTGCACTAGAAAAAACATCCTCTCTGGTTCAGTGCATGTGCATGTGCTAATCTCTGCCAAGTTCTCTCCAAAATGAAAGCCTTTACATGGACATTGAAAGAAAAAAAGAAAACAAAACCAAACCAAGTGACCCCCCAAAACCCAATTCAGATCTCTGTATATATCCCACAGTTTAGAACCGGGCAGTGGAGCTGCTAAATAGACTGTATCCTGTTTCTCTTCAGCAGCAGCCCATTCATCTTCAGGCACAGAGCAGCCAGTTTGCATGCTTCTGCCTCTTTTCTGCTTTACTTTTTCTACATAGTGTACCCCATGTAAGCTAAATATGCACTTGAGCCAAGTAAGACTCACAGTTAGAAGAGAGTTTTCCTTTTGCCAGGCAGGAGAAAGTTCATTTTCACTGAAGAGAAAGTGTTCTTATAGCTTATGTATTTTATTTTTGATTGTTCTTAAGGCAACATAGATTTGTATATTTAAAAAAAATAAATGTTAATAAAGCCAAGGATAGTTTACATTTTTTAAAAGGTGAAAAGGAATTACACTGTAAGTGATTAGTTATATGGCCACAGGTGACTTAACTAGTAATTACTGCTCTGAAAATAACATAAATACTTTTCCTTCAATATCTCTCACTTTAATAAGTCTGTAATTGTGCCCTTGTGTGACAAGCAGAAATTGTTTTTTTTCTTTTAGTTCGTTTCTATTTTGTGAGACCACATATACATTTTAATAATATACATATGCAGGTTTATACATAAAAATATATATATTTTTATACACATACAAACACATACACATTGTGTATGTAGACCAAATTGCTTGAGTGTACACATATACATGAGCATATAAGTATAAACATACATATATATTGTAATAACGTACACATTTTATTATTTATACATGTAGCATTTGGCAATCTAAATACGTGCTTCCTCACTCAGATCTGAGGACTGTTAATACTAAAACACAATAAAAGAGCAGGGGTTATAGGAGAGAGCTTTTAGTGGATCTGGGTGCAGTCATAAATGTTTAGCGGGTAATCCAAACTGAATCCCAGCTATGAGTGCTTTTGGCTTTGTCCACCATCAGTAAAACAAAGTACCTATCTCACAAGGCAGGTAGAACATCTCCAGAAGCGAGAAGTTGTCTTTTCTTACAGAGCACAGCTTCTTCACAGGTCAATGATACATCGCTTTCTGTGGCAGTGGAAACCGTGGATCATTTTCCTTTCCGCATCTGTAGAATCTGAAGTATTAGTCCCGTGAGACGGTCATCAGCCAGTACTGTGGCCTGTAGGTTCCCTTGCCACATCACAACATGTATTCCATTGCAAAAGTCGCTCCTAACTCAGGGTCAGAACTGCAGCAGACAGTGGAACTAGCCTCAACTCAGCTGTAAATTCAAATAAACTAGAATCCTCTGTTTACTTCCCCTTGAAATTCTGTGCAATTCTGAATTAAGTAATGATGAAGTTAACTTTTTAAAATTGTAACAATGCCAGAAGCAGTGGGCGCTGCACCTGCCCACCAACAGCAGGTTTGAGGGGACTGCTCAAGCCAGGAGTGTGCTCCCTTTGCTGCCGGGATGCCAGAACTACTCAGCCCTGGTTCATGGCTCCTTCTTCTGACCACTGGCAAGATGATGCTTATGCTGTTACAGTACAACGTGTTAATTTATATGATGTAACTGCTTCTTAACTACATAGTTGTAGCATGCACTTCAGTACCGCTTCAGAATTTACTATGTTAAGTGGAAATGAGCGGCTTCCCTCTCGTCTGCCTGGTTATTAGGGGCAATTAGTGTTTTCCAAAGTCATCTATGGCTCTGACTTTACTACTGCTGTGCTTATGACTACACTGAAGTCCTAAATCCTTTTGCAGCTTTTAGTTTGTCCATACTTCTAGTTACTTTGCAACATGTCCCCTTTCAGCTTTTTTTGATATTCTTTCCACTCCAGCTTCTGGAATTTGTATAAAAGCCAGTGAGGGTTTTTTTTTTCTTTTGAACTGAAGACACTGATCTGGTGGAATTTCCTTTAACTGGAAGTATGTCTGGGCTTATGGTTTTATTATTTGCACAGTTTTATATTGTCCTGTTTGTTTACTCCCAAGCACAGGGAACACTCCATTAATCATGGGAAATGGGCATTCGTCTCACCTCTTTAATTTACATTCAACTCTTTTTCTCACAGTTGAAAGGGACAAGGACTTCTCCCACCTGCGAAGGCACTACAAAGAGTTTCGCTTTGATCTTACTCAGATCCCGCGTGGAGAGGCAGTGACAGCAGCTGAATTCCGGATATACAAAGATCGAAGCAACAGCCGCTTTGAGAATGAAACCATTCAGATTAGTGTATATCAGATCATCAAGGAGTATCCAAACAGGTACCCTGTCGGCATGAACATATCACGTGTTGAATAACGTCTCATGTTTCTATCATGTAACTGATCGTAAGCATACCCTCGGCAAGGCATCATTGCTACCACGGTGGCTTGTGCAGTATTAATTCCTAGGCAACGACAACAAATACTGGGCAAGAATAAAACTTATCTTCAATGTAATTTATTCCAGATTTATGGAGAGTTATACGACCAATCTCACCAAATAATCTGCCTATGCACAGAGGGGGTGAGGGTTTGTGTTCTCAGTGAGCAAATGGTGGAGTTGTGCACACGGTCTAAGCATCTGGATTTGTGAGATGCACCATTTGCTGACACTGAGGTCCTACAAGCCAAGATTCACTTAGCTCCGTAAAGGCAGATAGATGGTCCTTCTTTGTTTACTTTTGAAGGAGTGTGGCTTTTTCACATGTGTTTTAATCTGCAGAATGGAATTAAAAGATAAAGTCAAGCACTGACTTTAAGATGACATTTGAACACTTAACACATGCTGCTCACCATAACTGAAAATTAAAACAAACCATAGCATCATAGAATCATTTAGGTTGGAAAAGACCTTTAAGATCATTGAGCCCAACCATAAACCTAACTGCTGAGTCCACCACTAAACCACGTCCCTAAGTGCCAAATGTGATGCTACACGAGGAAATCTCTGAACCTGAGTTTGCAGAGTTCTCTGTATGATATATTTTCAAAACTCTACAAGACCTGAGTAAATGACCAGATTTCACCAGGCAAAGTAGCTAAATACCTGAAAATTCCCACTGAAAACTAGTATCAATTCCAAGATGCTTCTGGAAAAAGCTATATACACTCAAAATCTGGGTTTTGAAATTAAATTAGTTTGTGTGTTTTTTCAGAAAAGGGCGGGGGGAAGTTGTTTTGGGATAAACAAAACCTCTCCTTCATCTTGGAACAGATAAAACATTTCTGTTTTGGGCATGTTTTGCGAAAACAAAGAAAATGACAGCCCAAACTTGCAGAGTATTCAGAAGGAAAAATTGCCCCATCAACAGTTAGCTTGAAGGCTGGGCCAGAGATCAAATCTCTTTTCTGCCCACAGAAGCTTGAGCTTGTACCTTCCAGGTGAGATCTCTGAACATCAAGTTATAAAATGTTTATAGCTATAAACAGGGAGTCATTTTATATCAATGGAGCAGATTCAATAGGAGGGAAAATACTCATCCTTCCAGAACACCTTCTGCTTTCTTAGTAAATTTGGGGATGAATGAAACAGTGAGGGATATTTTTTCTCACCTTTATTTTCAGCTTGCAAAAATTCTTTTGACAGAGGTTGTAAAAGAAACTCGGAGGAAGGAATGAATCAGGAAGGTACGAAGCATGTAGTTTTAAAGAGCACACACCAAGGCTCTTCACCTGAAATCTCAACAGACTTCTTAAAGAACTAATGGGAAAAGTTGGTTTTTCTAATTTATTTGATGTTTTGGGTTTTGTTTAGTTTGGGGTGTGTTTTTTTATGTTTTCCCAGTAGGTGGTTTCTCTTCTATTTTAGAGAAAGCAAAACTGCTTACTAATCTGAAGTAAGATCACAATTTAATATTGTCTGACCTGTTAAATGACAGCTGTCTCTGTGAAGCCATTAAAAAATGCTGGATTTCTTTCAGTACATAAATTTATTAATGTTTTATAATTCCATATAAAAACATAAAATCCCCATGTCCTCTAATGGAAGCGTGATGCTGGAAGGGGGGACATGCAACAATAGGCTACCCATTTGATTTCACCACAGAATCACAGAATCATCTGGTTTGAAGAGACCTTTAAGATCACCGAGTCCAGCCATTCACCCTGCACTGGCAAGTCACCACTAAACCATGTCCCTCAGCACCACATCTACATGCCTTTTAAACACTCCACCACCTCCCTGGGCAGCCTGTTCCAATGCTTAATGACCCTCTGTGTAAAGAAATTTTTCCTGATATCCAACCTAAATTTCCCCTGACACAACTTAAGGCCAGTATACAGAAACTTCAGATGTAGACTGTTTCTCTCCTATTGTTGATTTTGCCATTCATATATGGAGTATATAGAGGCAAATGCCTCAGTGGGACAGGATTTTTTTTTTTCCCCTATAAAGCCACAGCTTTTGCTTTGGGGCCAAGACTTCATTAATGTTATACTTGCCTTTGTCACCTCAGGTTTGTCCTACATATGTACATGAGATTTTAGGTGCAAAATTTTCAGAAGCTACAACAGAAGAATGTGGGGGTGAGAGTTCTGTGAGGGTGGTGAGGCACTCGAACAAGATGCCCAGAGAGGCTGTGGATACCCCATCCCTGGAAGTTCAAGGTCAGGTTGGATGGGGCTTTGAGCAATCTGATATAGTGGAAGTGTGCCTGCCCGTGGTAAGGGGTTTGGAACTAAATGGTCTTTAAGGTCCCATCCAACCCAAACCATTCTATGGTTCTAGAGTTCTATAAAGTCCCACATTCCTTACTAGTGCCATGCCACAGCAATACTGCGGGTTTTGACCCTGCTCCTCCACCCTTCTTTGCTTTGAACAGGAAACATGGGTGTCTGAGAGGGCACTGCAATACTAAATGCAGTCCTGCTATGCTTTCAGGCAAGGAGTGTTCAGGGTTTAGGGTTTCTGAGTTGCAGACTCAGACATTTTTCTGTCTCCGTGGCAGCATGGCCACTGAAGTGTGTGTGTTTATTGAATTTGCTCGGAGTTTGCTGAAATTACAGTCTTTGGGACTGAAGTTTTCTATCTGTTCTAAGGAAGCATGTAAGGCACAGCCTATGGCAAAGCAAACTTTCCAATACAACCCTGCCAATGTACTCCTACCCGGATCTTTTCTCATGACGAAAGTAATGTGCTTCAACAGACCAAATCCCTATTCATGATCTGGTGGCAGCTAGCCACTAATTTAACTAAACCCCAAGGATTCTTCCCACATTAGGGAATCCTCAAGTGGCATTAAGATACTAAAGCAGCTTTTCTGGAATGAGGCGAGAGGTGAAGCAGCATTATGGTGATGGCCTATTACAAAGTAATCGTGATTTGATATTGTCAAAAACTTTCCTGGGTTTCAAGGAATATATAGATGGTTTATTCCACCTTTACTTCCTTAAGTGACCCAGGAGATGTGGAGCTTCTTAGATGTTCTGCCCACAGCCTCTTTGCTGCAATTCTTGACTGTGGTAGCATTTCTGCTGTAGACAACTGGCCATTTGGGACCAGACTGAGATCACTAAACTTAAACAGCCTCCATAAAGGTAAAGCCAATCAGCTGTATTCTGCCTGAATGTGTTCACTGTTGCATTTCAGGCTATTTACGACATAATGCCGTACTTTTTTTATTATGTGTTGTGGGCTATTTTTTAAACAGAATTTTTTTTTTAAATTGGAGCCAAAATTTGCAGCTGTCTTTCATTTTAAGTGTGATTGTTTTTTCCTTTTCACAGAATAAAGGAGAATTTTAAAATAAAAATATCACAAAATGTGATGAGAATTTTGAGTGAATGACATCAGCTAATGGGGAATCCTGATTCCAGAGCTCTCATTGCCTTCTCAGGGATCACTTTTTCACCCTATGTTCATATAAACTGTGGAAAAAGCTGGGGTTTTATCCTGACAAATACTTCAAATTTCTGTAGCAATTTGCTGTTATGTGGGCTAAATCATTAGCATAGACATTTTGTCTATTCTGCTATGAGTTCTTAAGAATCAGGTCTTGTTTTGTTCATTTGCTAAGTTAATGAGTAAGAACAATCTGCCTCTTTGAGTCTATTACCTTAACCAGATCACTATGCTTGCAGCAAAGTAGACAAAAAAATTAACATAGCAATGCCAAAGACACTTTGGCGTGAGTTTCTGCTGCAGGGCAAAGTAATAAAGTTACACTGAGGGGAGCTCCACAGGGGAAATTTGTCCTTTGTAGGGATTTCTGGATTGTACCTTTAGTAATGTCCTATTCTGATTTGGCACATGAGATATCTCTTTTGAGAACATTCTGTATCAGCTCCAGCAAAGTTTGGAGCTGAAAGAATCTAGATAGGAAAACAATTATGCATTCTAGGAGAAGACAAGACGAATGTGAAATTATAGCACTGTGATATTGTAATATTTTAAACTCCAAACAATTTTACAGTTTTCTATTAAATCTACTGAATGATAGAAGAAATATTTATAAATAAACACCATGAAGACTGTCACATTCAGAATTAAACATTTCAGCTTTAAAGTTCTAATAAAACTGCTTATTAGAGAAAAAAGTTGGCATTTAAGACTCCAGAGAGTACTATTTATGAGCTTGTGGTACGTTGTTAATTTGTTCTGTGCTCGCATGACAGGTCAGGCTCTTTTGAATTGTAAGACTGTTTTCATGTTAGCTCCAGAGGGAGAATGTATGTTTTCTCCTTGTGTGGTCATTAGCACAGTTCTGCTAGAATGGAAGTGTTAAGAACCCAGGAAAAGATTATCCTTTAACAGAAGAAAAAAATGTGACTTGAAAGAAAGCCCTTTCGATTTTTTTTTTTAAGTTCATACCTGCTTTATAATTTCTGAGCTCTTTAACCTGATTCTACAGGTATTTCTCACATGTAAGAAAACACATGCTTGTCATAGCTCATTTGGTCTTATTTTCCAGCGTGTTGAACGACCACAGTTTCAAGAGCTACATGAGATTTTTTTTTCAGTATCAGAACTTCTAGGTGCATTTAGATTTTTAGTCTAGATAAAGCAGCAATTTCCTACAATGTTGTTGCAATTTGGCGACATAAGAATATAGTGACAGTACCATCGTAATTTTAAAGCAGCTTTTTATGTACGAAGCAAATTATTTCTGCTATCTTACCTCTTTAAGTGTATACTAATGCTGACTGTAAGGTAACAATATGATTCCAAGGTCTGTGTAAGCCAAGTCTGTCTTTAGTTGACTTGGACAGTCAAAATGTCAAAAAAATTTTTTTTTCTTGCATATTATTGTTTTGCTTACTATTTATGGTAGAAGAGAAATAGTTTTCTATAACTAGATTTAGGTTTAAAAGGCTAAACTGTGAAAACAGTTTTTAATAATGCATGCTGCTTTGTAGAGGCATGTAAAATGAAACTGATGAGAGTTAAATATCTTGGGTTTAGAGTGGTCATTGCATTAAAATATTTGCAATACAGATGTGCTTCTGGAACCAATTGTGTCAAGACATACATGAAAACAGAACAAATAAACAATCCATGCTAAACATTTAGTAACACAATTATACTAACTGCCCTGAGCAGCCCTTCTGAATTACTGAAAAATTTCATGGGAACAAATTTGAGAATATATCAGGGATCTGAGGGTTAAAATATAATAATTACATTAATGAATAAATATATAATTTCTTCTTTGATATAGAGACTTTTTTGCTAAACATCTGTACTAATATGAAACTGTCTGAACTGTCATCCACTCGTGTTTTGTCATATGATATAGCTGCTGTCGTATGTTATTAATAACAGACTTTTTTTTAGCAAGCTATGCCTTTGAATTTTAGTTTAAATTGGAACGTGATTTTGACATTTTTTGCCTTTTACACTGAATTGTTTATGAAAGTTAATCTTTCTGAGACATTCTAGTGCTGAAAGATGAATCCTTTATAAACAGCCTCAATTATATATTTTATGTATTTATATCAGGAAACTGGATTTTTCACATTTTCCAGAGCTGTAGTTTTTACATGCTGAGGCTCCTTTCGGAAAGGCCTCTCAGGGGAAATACCTGTATTATACTTAACAATTACGTGTTAGCTACAGCACATGCTGTACTCTGTTGTGATGAGGATATGGCAAAGGATTATTCATTTGGATTCCAGGAAGTTATTGTCATCAAGGAAATTAAAGACAAAAAAAAAAATAATATTTGAACACCTTAACTCTCTATTTTCTTTAAATTAGGGATGCAGACTTGTTCCTGTTAGACACAAGAAAGGCTCAAGCTTCTGATGTGGGCTGGTTTGTGTTTGACATTACTGTAACCAGCAATCACTGGGTGATTAATCCACAGAACAATCTGGGCTTGCAACTCTGCGCTGAAACTGGGGACGGTAAGATCATAACTATAGATTATAATGGTCTTGTCACCTCCTGCTAGGATTATTTGCTGGATGGGTGTTATTTAACTTAACTGACAGTAGCTATAGTAGCTACAATCTGCAAACTTTGTATTATTCTTAATTCTGTAGAATATGAATATGTCTATTCAGCTAACTGAATCAAGTTAAATCAAATGAAGTTTGGGATAAAAGCTCCTACATAGAAAATGAACTTCCATTTTAATGTTCTTCCACTGATAAATGCACTCAGGAAACTCAAGTAGATTTGTGGAATTTTTGTTTTAGAAAGTTTCTAAAGAACTTTCTGGGCTGAAGCATGGAAAAAGATATAAAAACCCTCAGGACTTTCAGGAGGTAGCTCATTGGAAAAAAAAAATTAAAACATTTTTACTTTGAAATGGGTTAAAAATTTGAAATCTTGAAAATTTTATTTAGCTGAAAATTAGAAAGAACACTATCAAAACTGAAGTCAGAGCTGTGGGGTTTTAGTACAGATTTATGGGGCTACTATATAATTCATAGATATGCTCTTCTTTAAAAAGTGAAAATTTATCTCTATGCAAAAAAATATTTTTAGAGAAATGTTCTTTACTTAGCCTTCTTCAGAAGCTAATAAAAAGGGACTTATATAGCATTTTTTCTGTGATGGTTCACTTAATCCATACTACTTTACAAGCAAACTTTCAGATTTAGCTCTTTATTGTCAAAAAGCTTTTTCTGTCAGAGGTCAAGGGATCTATGATGCCAGTTAATCTAAACCTTAGCTGACATAATGTTAATGAGTAGCAGAAGAAACCCTGGTGTAAGGATTAATACTTTTTCCTTCTTTCTCTGTTCTGGCTACATTTTCTCATTGTTTTTGATGTGAATTCTCCCTCGGGCTCAGCTGGGCTGTGAACAAAGCCTCTCATACCTTTTCAGCACGTGCTCAGGCTGCTGGAGAGTTATGCAAAAACTGTTCTTTAGGCATGATGCTTAAAAAGAGAGTTGGCAGGCTTGAACCGGAGCAGATGACCGTTTCACCCAATATTGCCTGTACCGCTGGAGTACAGTCAGCAGAAAAGCAAGGCAGAAATGCAAAGTAGACCATTCTGTTACTGCATTCAGCCAGCCTTTAAAGGCACCACACCTGATCTCAGGCTGTAGGGGGGTGACTGTTAGGCAGCCTGGTTTTGTGAGGCCATTTTTAAGCCCTTAAAATTGTGGAGAGGTGACACCTCCATCAGGCATCCACATTAGGTGGACTGGCTTCTAGCCAGCTTTCCTGCTCCAGAATAAACTTCATCATTGACTTTTTTTTTTTTTTCCAGGAGATTCAAATACAGAAGCTCTTGAAAATTAAATAGCCATGAAAGGCATCCATTAAGAAACCCTGGAACTGGCAATTTGTTGGTTCTAGCCTCAAAATTATTTCTGTTCAGTAAACAGCAGGAAAGTTTGTATGGATAAAAGGAAACCTTTAGGTTAATACACTGAAGAAATTGTAAAAGAAATTGTTTTTGTAAATATTTTCCTTGTCCTACTCCCAAGATCAGAACGGTGATAGATAATTTTCTATTTTAAATTTGAAAGCCACAAGAGCTCTACCTTCTGCATCTCACTTATTTGAATTTCTCAACACAGCTGCTTGAATGTGAAGAAAAGTCCCCTCTTCCCTCACTTTCTGTTCCCTTTTCAGTTTATTAATGCAAGAAAAGTGCTCTTCTAGAGTCTGAAGTTTTCAAAACTATAGGGAAGACCTGTGCTATACCATTTCAGCTAGGCATAAGGAAAATCATCCTTCTGTGCTCGTACAGTTTTGCTCTTAAGGCTTGGATTATTTTTATTGGGTTGCTGTTACTTCTGGAAACTATTAGAAACACCAGCAGTTGAATGACACGTTTGTGTACAGATGGAACATGAATTTTTATACATGACTCAGTATGTAATGGACTTGGTTTGTAACCCAGGGAACCCCACCCACCTTTCCTCCAACCCGTTTTCTATGAAAGCTCAAAGACTGGTTCAAATCAACCGAAAACCCTTCCCTTGGCTTGAGTGAACTTTAGGCAGTGCAGATCTGAAGCACATTTCTTCATGCCTTCAGCTGTCCACTGAGTTTACAGGAGGTAGAGGAGTTCTGCCCCCATAGCTGCAGAGACACTTAGAAGACCTGATCCATTAACCTTTCTATTGCAGCAGACCATTAAACTAAATGGGATTCTGTTAACTCACAGGATCCCTGTTTGAGGTACGCAGTTGCTGCACTGAGGCCCTGGATAATTAAGTCTGTAAATGCATACTAATTTTTAGATTTATTCATGCAGCACCTTTAAAATGGGGTGCAAATAATTACTGAGACTCTGGAGTGCTACTATATTGTTATAGTTACCATTAACTGTAATCTTTCTTACAGTTATCTTTCAGTGACTTTTTAGCCAATTACATGTGTAGATACATATCTTTGGTGATCCCTGAAGATGATACATAAATAATAATATAGTCTAGGTGAGGAGTAAAAAAAAAATTGTAACTATTTGATATAACAGTATGATAAAAAACAACTTTAGAAGAATGTCTGGTTGTTGTAATTTGTATTTTCCCCCCTTTGAAAATGCTGAAAAAGTACAAAAAGCCACATGACATTGGAATGTGTTTTCTTTTTTCTTTAAGACAGTATTTGGTATCATACATCTCATTTTAGCATGAAATGTAGACTTTTTCTCTTAATGGGACGTTTTATTCTGAACAGTAAGAATAAAGGTTTGCATGACACATATGGAAGCTGTCAACATATAATGCACTGTTTCCCTAGGGCTGTGGTAAATTAAGGATCAGGTTTTTTTGATTCTCTTTTTAAATGTCTCCTTCACATTCTGCAGCATCCCCTTTTGGCCGATTCCTTCCTTTTGACACCAAAACTCTCTGTGGTGTTTAAAATGAGAGGAGATCATTTTTACACTGATGGAAGTGCATGCGTTAGATGAATTACAGCATAAAATCAATGCAGATGCAGAAACAATTCAAAAAGCTCCATGCAATGCTTTTCCTGTATATATACCATATGTCCCCCAAGAATTAAAACATGTTCCAGTGAATCAGCACCTTTGCATTATCATTTAACATCTTTATAATTGGAAGTTAGCAACTGTTTGAACATCACTTTACTGGAGGAGTATAAATAGCTGCAAAAGTGTTCCTTTTGCTGTTTATATCATTGCTGAAGAGAACCTACTGTTGTTGGAAAAGGAGGGGGAGAGATAACGTAATCTGATGACTACTGATGATCCACAAAATAAAACAGGTTCCAACCCCCAGCCATTTAGTTCTGTGCCTTTTCTTCGATTATTGCAGCTCTCAGTATTTGCCATCTGCCTGCACATCAGAGCAGAAGAAACTGCTGGTAACTTTGAGAAGCCCAAGCTGATCAAGATGATTTCTGTTACCACATAGTTCTATGGGAGGTTTCTTTGAGCTTTCCTGCTGTTTAAGGTGGGTAAGCAGCGGGAATCCTCAGATCCCTGACTCTGACTCTTAATTCAGGTACTTTTTCTTCCTAGGAGCAAAGGGAAACTTGTAAGAAATGGGTTTTCTCTCCAGCACGGATTTAGGTACACTCTGACATGTGTCCCCTGTAAGGGAGTTTGGATCCTAATCCTAAATCCTGCAGGAAGGATTGGTGAGGTCCTCCTCCAGTGATGATGAGGGAGACATTAAGAGAAACATCCTCTCTCTTTTAGCCTCTTCTCCTTTCAGCCTGAGGCTTCCAAGGTCCTTTTCTCCCACAAAGCCTTTGGAAAGGCAGCATGCCTACATTCTCTATGTCACAGAGGGTGTCTGGCTTGCTTTCAACCCATAGCACCCTGTGGCAGCCCCCCAGCTTCTTCAGGTGGTTGGATCCATACTTTACATTGGCTGTGGCTTCATCTTTACAACACTAAGTATTATCAGTCTCACCCCGAGGCTGCCCCCAGTCAACCCTGGCACCTAATTTACATGACCATGGTAGCCATCATGTACTCTAGAGGATGCGGCTGAGTTGTTACATTTAAGTCTCTTGGTGGATCTGGTATCGCGCAGATATAAGGAGTGAGTTTACCTTCATTAGTGTCCTTACAGTGGGGGAATTTAGCATATATATATTTATATTGATATATATATAGACTTTGGCAGGCAATAGCTCTGCCTAAATTCTAAGCCATCTGGAAGCCATATAGCCATGTTAGCACAGCACTGAACCCGAGCTAATATATCCTGCCCCTCAGCAGGTTTTATTAGCTTGGGCTGAAGCACTGCCTAAGTACAGCTACATGCGTTCTGATTCAGAGCTGACTTTGGCCAAAGTTACACTAGTAAATTAAACATGCTCAGGAATACTCTGGTGTGAAACGAGCTGGAGGAATGACTCTCTCAGTCTCCAAAACAGGGTGACCCCATGGCAGCTGCTCCTCTGGGAGAGGTCCATGCAGTGCTGCCTTGGGGTGCTGGGGACTCTGCCATGGAGCTGACATAGGACATAAGCGCACCAGGAGCACCATCCCACCCTGAGCAGAGCAGATGATCCAGTTCCAGGACCTGGGAGTGCTCCTGGGCATTTTAATTTACCCAGATAGGTGTAATGCCTGTTTCCAGCTGGGTCAGTGATATAGTCAGCATTTTCTTGTGTCTGGTAGTAGCAAGTGATGTGAACACACCCTTCATTAGTAAGGGCACACTTACTTTGAGCAGGAGGGTGAGGGAGATGAGATGGGCCTCTGCCCCTTCTCCTGCCACCTCTGCATACTGGTGCGTACTGGTCCTGGATGTACAGCTGTGCAACTCCCCCTCCACCCTGCTCCCCAGACAGATGAAGAATAAATCTGCTTCTCAGCATTTGTGTTTCGTTTCATTCAGAAGACATTTATCCATTTTATTCTTTGGTGGATGACCAATTAATCTAATCTCTTCTTGTATTTTTGTCTTCCTGAACACATTCTTAACTGTGCAGAAAAGTCCTAGGATTCCCACAAATCATTCACAGTTTGAGCACATTGAATTGACAGGCTGAACCAAGTACTTAGTAATCATATTTGTATATGATTACATCTGATTTTTTGTGTAAGCCTACATGGTACTGCCACTTTATACAGCATACCATGGTTCCTAACAAGTCCCCAAGTGCTTTCTTCAAGAGAGTTACGATTACCAAAATCAACACAAAAAGATAGGCAAAATTCCTTCAACTGAACTAAATAAAATCATCAAAATGGGAGAATCTAAACCCAAAAGCTGAATCTTTAGTTTTGACTAAAGCTGTGAAGCCTAGGAAATGCAGAGCAGACCATCCAAGACCACCTATTTTTCAGAATTCTTTAAAGCCTCCAGGGAGCAGAAGAGTTAATAAAACACATAAAGCTTGTTTCAAAGGCGTATTTTATATGCTTTTGAATATAGACATTTGATATAGCCAAATGTCCACCAAAGGAAAAGCTTGCATAATGATTTACGTAGATGATACAATAGAGACAGTATAAAATACTTCGGTGTTGGAGTGTTGAGGATGTTTTATGTATACAGACTATCACTTTTGTGTTGTTAGGATTTCTTATCTCCTTTTTAAAATAAGCCTGCGTTTAAGCTTTGGTAGACAAATTCTACCTCAATTCTTTTGTTGCTGTGAAATCCCATTGCTCTCAAAAGCACTGTTCAGGCATGAGAAATGTCACAAGTTTCTATCTAATTTTGAAAACTAATCTGCACACTTCCAGATTCAGAGCCTCAAGACAGTTTTTGCTCAAATATTAGGTGTTATTGGATCTTGTACGCTCAGAGTCCTTCTCCAAAAGGCCTATCCCGATCCTCATTTCAGATGTCACTCCCCACGAGGAGGAAAACATAGGCGTGGCATCAGAAAAATATTTTCTTTCAGCAAATCAGAAATGAATTCTCAGCATCACTGAAGTTTTCATTTCTATCTACAAATATATAAAATTACTACCAAAATAACTACTGTGACCTAGCACTAGTGGTTAATGTGTAAAATGTGTTTTGTGGCTTGTTGAACATTTTTGAAAGTAAATAAGTGCTTGTTTTTCATAACAAAATGAGTGGTTTGCTGCAGTTCGATGACTCAGGACAAAATAATGGATCTTGGAATCACTCATTGTTCTGTGTTGCCAGTGTAAATCTGGCCAAGATGCATAATGGCTGAAAGCTCTTGCAAAATTAGTGTCTGCTCAATGCCTTACATAAAATATATACTGCCTGAGGAGAGAGAGCCAAGTCACAAATCTTACCACTGTCATTGGCATCCATGCTGGCGATCTCAGAAAAAGTCAGCTTTCTGAATGTCATGAAAAATGAGGTGATGTCTCCAGGTCAGGACTGTGAGACAGATTGTTACTAAAAGCTTGAAGGGCTCTTGCATTTCCATTTAGAGCAGCTGGGGGAGGTGGACTGTGGTGGAATGAACTTTTAAGATGGAACTTGATCAGTTCATGAAAAAAATTGTATGATATGACTGCATGTGACAGCAGAAAAGCGGATGTAGTGACAGCAAATAGCTCTGCAGTTATCATCCTGAGTGCTATTCCTATTTTATGGGTAAAAAGAAAAGAACAAAACCATCAGGATTGTCAAGGTAGGACCTTTTTATAAGCTGAACTTCAGAGCTATTTTTGCAGCAGTGATTCCTTTACTATAAGGAGACAGAATGGGAAAAGGCAAATAATATTCATTCAGCTTGGTCAGTCAAACCAGCATGTCCATACAAGCTTTTATGCAAACTGCTAAGGGCACTTTACTATCAAATAGAATAAAAGCCAGAAATAAGTTCAAATGCCAAGTCAAACAAATACACCGTGCCAAAGACTCAAAATCATGAATAAAGACTACGGAGTTTGGCAGATTTGTAACATAATGCTTTAAATAAGTCTTAGTCTCCAAATATACTCGTCAATATGGAGATGAGATAAAAAATTGCCATAGCAGGACTGAGAAGGGCATGCCAGAATGTGAGGAATACAAAGGCTCTGGACTGTCCCTGTACTTGAGTAAGCTCATTTGTTATGCATATTTATTTTTTTCTAGGTGTAGGGGCAATTGCAGTGGCTAGGTTCAGTGGAGCAGACAGGAGCCGATTACTGGTTTCTTGAAGTTTCTTCGTCTTTTCTTCTAAAGTCTGAAGACAAGTCTTTGAAATCCTCAGAATTAAAGATAGGATGGAAGGTCAAAACCAAACCAATTTTTCAGAATGCTTGACCGTGCTCTATTCCTGTTCAGAGATGCTCAAGAAAAGCAGAGACACACCTTGCTGTTTTGGTTTTACCAGTTTCATGAGGGTGAAGCTCTGAGGGAAGGTGTAGTTAAGCAGGTCAGCCTCAGTCATTCATCTGATTTTAGATAGCATTGCTCTGATACCACAGTATGGAACAAGTGTGTGCTGGAGAGACATGGATTTTCAGTTGTCATTGAAGCCAAGAGTTTTCTAAATGCTTGCAAGAAATGATAAACTAAACCCGCTTACTAAAAATGAAGCCCATGAATGCTTCTTGCTACAAAGGACAACTGAGGTTAGACTAAGATTTTTCTTACTGTATTCTGAAATCCACATTACAGACAAAGGTGAGGTCTATCTAACAAGACCATGGCACACAGATGGAGCTACTGCTGTGGCAGAAAGCATCTAGCATTTCAGAGGCAGGATACTTTGAAATACGTCCTGTTCAGGAAGGGGCAAAGCCTTGTGTTCTTAGACTGAAGGAAAACTCCTCCCCAACCTCCCAACTCTTTTTCTTTTTTTTTTTTCCATACAGTATAATAGAAGTTCTGTAAATGCAAACTTTCTTTTGCACAGAAGCAACCTAAAATGGAGACAACATATGTGGTTTGAATTTCCAAACCAAACAGTTCAAAGATCCTCCTCAGAAGAAATATAGCGTCTCAAGGGCAATGTATATTTTGATTACTTTGTCTTCTGAAAGTTGCAGTTAAGCAAAGATATATGATAAACCAAGACACAAAAGTTTAATGATGAACCCACAGAAGTCAACAAAATTTTTCCTGTTGACTACACTAGAAGCAGATCCAGTGCATATGCCATTCCTTAACTGAACAAACGGGTCCTGAAAACTCAGGTTGGCTGCTTAAAAGATCGAGCAAATAAAGGAATAGAGTCACATAAGCTGTTTCTGTGTGTAAAAAGGCTGTGGGTTACAGGATTAATTTTTTATAGTATACCTCTATACCCTGAATAACCAAGTAAGCCTTAACTTGTGGAATCTTAATAGCCATCTCATTGCTGAAGTCTAGAGGAAATCCAGAGGAAACTTAGTAATATTAAAAGTTATTTTAAAGGGAGTTCACATAGGTTTGAAGGATATTTTGCTTCGCACACAATATCCACCATTGTAAATTCAGAGAACCTAGATTTAAATTCAGAAAACCTCCTCAGTGTATAAATCTAATAGCATTCTTAAAACGTCCTCCAGTAAGGTATTAATCTTTTACAGATAAAATTAAAATTCTGAGAGTCATTGGAACAAAAAAGAAAGAAAAATAGTAAAAATATTCCCTCCTGAAATGAGGGGAAACTTGGAACTTCATGGTAAGAGGCTAGTTTGTCCATGTTGCAATGAATAGAGAATAGTCTGTACAGTTTTTCATATCTGACTTGCAACAGAGGATTGGAACATATAGAAATTAATGTTACTGAATTATTTAATAGTAACTCAAACACATGAAAAGAAAAATTAAAGAAACACAAGACTAAAAAGCCATTTTAAATTAAATCAGAAGCTTCAACAAATATATTTTTCCCTTGCAGTCAAAAAAGTAATTATCAAAATTGTTCAGAATATGTTGCCAATTACTCTGCTCCGTAACTGCTAACTTTCTCAGTTCTTCTCCTGCCTTTGCTGGGCTCTCTGTCACTGGAAACATCTTAAACCAATTTAAAGTGCTACACCTGAATAAACATGTTGTAAAAGTGTTTATGTATTGAAGTGGGTCAGTTCGAGGTATGGTATTTGGCTGGAACTTCTAATTTCTCTTTTTACTGCAAAAGGGCTGCCAGAAGGAGGAAGTCTGAGCTGAATTAATACATTTGTTACAGTGGAAGTAGAATGGAAACTACTTTAACCACAAATCAAACTGCCTCTTTCATTTACGCCAGTGATAGAGTTTTTCTAAGAAATATAGACTCTGGCATACAGCCACTGTAAGTTTGTGTTTGAAAAGGAAACCTATATGCTTATTTCTATAAGGTTTACTCCTATGCTTATTTGCAAGTTCTTTTTCAAGATGATTGTGTTAACGGTATTATATATTTTGAGGCAGACGCTCCTCCGTTAACTGCGTAGCAAACTTTTCCAGTTGGTTCAGGAGAATGCCCAGGCACCCCGCTGCTGTGCAGCGCACAAGGTGCCTGTGCCCATACCTTCCCATTTAAAGGACCTCTGTGTCCCTCACCCAGCACAGCTGCATAGCTTCACATGACACTGTCTCATTTTCTGACGGTTGAAGGGCTCTGCATAATACACGGACGCACAAAAGTGTTTATGCTGCCAAAATAAATTCTGTTTAAGAGCAAGGCTTTATTTGCGAAAATGTCACTGATGCTGTTTCAGTGACTTGTTTTGCTTTCTTTTCTTTTAGTGAGGTTTAGATCCTATAATATAGTGAGGTTACCACATGGTCTTGACTGAACAAATATTTTAAAGAAATATGCACATCCCCTGAGAACAGAACCAGAGTCAATAACGTACATATTTCAAACTCAGTTCTCTTGAACAACTGAATGCCTTCCTACCTTTATTAGTGAGTGAACATCAGTTTGAATAACACTGCACAATATTTAAAAAGCAGACTTATATTTATTATCTACACTTCTATTTGCTACCAATTTGCTTTGGGGATATAAAGTTCCACATCTCGCAGTTAAGTGATGCAAAAATTAGATGACTGCATTACATTATCCTTTCTATATCCTATAGAATTTAATGGGGCTCATTTATTTTTCAGTTCTATAGATGTGTACATGAGACTGAATTAAAATATCTGTGTAATGAATAAGATATATAGCGCACAGAGACCGCAACTTTATGCAATGACAAACTACCTGTAAAGCTGTTGAAGCTTTTGTAAATTGTTCAATTTTTTGTCTTTTAAGTTCCATTCAACAATATCTGGTTAGGATTCCTAATAAGGTAAATTCAGGATTATGGACACAGTCCTTGCCATGCTTCAGTCAGCAGTTGAACTCACACCACGGCTTCAGGAGGGGCAGAAGTTCACCTTCTAACTTACAATTTTGATTACTTTATAGGTCGAAGTATCAATGTTAAATCTGCTGGCCTGATTGGAAGACATGGGCCTCAATCAAAGCAACCATTCATGGTTGCGTTCTTCAAGGCAAGTGAAGTGCTTTTCCGTTCAGTCCGAGCAGCCAACAATAAAAGGAAAAATCAGAACCGCAACAAATCCAGTAGTCATCAGGAGTCTTCTAGGATGCCAAGTGTTGGGGGTAAGATGAAGCTATGATTTACTAGCCTGTTTATAGAAGTTACAGGCACCTGTTCAAATGCAGCTGAGACACAGCAGCTCAACAAGACAATGCTCAGAAACTATGTTCCCAGTCCATTTCTACCTGCCCCTTTAGCTTTGCTTAAACCTCTGTTTTTTTATGTTGGCCCTGAGCTTGATCTACCTGTTGCAAGTCAGGTCACTTCCATGTATCATGGGCTACTTGTAGGGTACTACCCAGTAGTTTGAGGAAGGCTGCACCTGAGCTTGAAACTAGTCCTATGTAGCAGGCAACTGGATGAGATCTTTACTATACATAACAGAAAAGTAGAGAGAGTAGAGAGAAGCATTGCACCCAACTACTGGTCTAGCAAGTCTCTGCAAAATACAGTGTTTGGATTCTTGTTCAACTACCTCTCAGCTAAAGAAGCCAAGGTGTAATACCAAAATCTGAATACTGGATATAAGGAAGCTTAACCAATCTGTGAATATACGAACTGCTTATGAGGACTAGCTGACGTGTACTAATGTAAATACACAATGTATCCCCGAATAGAGTGAATTCGATCCCTTATTCATACGAAAAGTACTGACAACAATGCATGTGAAAATGTGGTTAGTCCCATTAAAGCCTGAAATAAGTTTCGCTCCAGTTCTTTCAGATGGAGGCACAAAGTCACTTTCTAAATATTCCCACTTTTTGAACAAACTTTTCTACTTTTTGGGAACAGGCTGTGAAAATGTATCTTTCTAAAAAGCATGGCAGACCTAGTACCAGTATATTGAAACCTCAATACAGATGCTATTGTTACGCCCTCTGGATGTTAAGTAAGTAAATTAGCATGTCGTGGAAAGAATTCAGCCCTAGAGTGCAACTCATGTGTTTGAGGAGAACTGTTGTGAGGATTATGCATTACTTATATTCATCTCAGAACCTCGACAGATTAGAGACCCCTCTGATGTAATGCATAAGCCTTTCCCTGATTTTCTGCACAAGGATGAATTTTGCCTTAACAAGCACAGACTGTTATTGAGTTGCTAAAGAAATGATAGAAATAATTTTAGTAACTTCTCTTTCTAAACTTATTTAAAGTTTACCTGGTAATCTACTGAATTAAAAATCGACTTTAAGGTTAAAAATTAGACAAATCACATCTGTATTTTGTGTAATTCTAGTATGATCAGCTTTTTTTCCTACAGAAACTGTATGGTACTGTATGACGCATTTCTTTATTTTCATAAAAGGGCTTTGCACTGAATGACACAACATGAGCATTTTCTTGGTTGGTTTTTTTTTTCTTGTTTCATTTTAATTTGTTTTTAAGAGTCAAACATGATGTATGCAACTGCGTTACCTCCAAAATACAATCTCTTACCTTAAGGGTAAGTAATATTATCTCTGCACCAAGAATATTTAAAAAAGATTTTTCATAGTTCCTGGAAAATGTCTACTAATTTTGAGAATCACATTGTTTTGGGCAAGGGAAAATCATCTAAGTAAATGGTACACACAAGATATCTAAATATAAATATCATACTTTTAGATTGAATCCTATGTTTCTAGTTCATGAGGAAATGAGAATTGAACAGATTTGTTAAGGCTTCTTGATTATAGCAGGAAACCTGAACGCAAGATCCCTGCTGGTTTAACCTGGGAAAAACTCAACCTTAACACACGCTAGCAAGTTGCATCGGCATGAGAATTACCTCAGGAAGAGCTGTCTGTACGTCTCAAAACACCAGTCAGCCTCATCTGTGCATCCAGTCACGCTCCAGAGCTGTTGTAAAACAAGAAAAATCAGAACATCTGCAGTGACATGTACATTATAAAACAAATTTTCTCCTAACCTCTTTAAGCCCCCAGTCTGCATAAGCATAGAGGTACATCACTATATATATTGATCCATGCCAGATCTCTGTCAAAAAAGATTACAGTTCAAGAAAGCCATACTGTTGAAACAAAATTAGTTTAAGGAACAATTGCATGTGCAGTTGCACCAAAGACAGGGACATTGACCTCTGACTGGAGAGGGAGGTACCAAGATATGGACAGTCTGGAATAGGTGGCAAAGCTGAAGGCGGATAAATAACCACAACCTCACACAGCAATGTCCTCTGTAGCAAAACTGCTTGGAGGAGTAGCTTCTGCACCATGGCAAATCAGCTTACATGCTGTTGCCTTGCAGTTTGCCTCAACAGTCCCCATATCACAAATAAACAAACACCTTTTATTTGAGTGCCATTAACGATGAGTGGTGGGGCTTTTCATACTATAAGTGATTTAAAACACTTTTTCTTTTAATAACTATTGCAACAATACTCACTAAAATCTCCAGAAGACCATGCTGATGGCACAGACAATGTACAGATTCTATCCAGATGCTCCAGTGTGCAAAAAAAGACGTGGAGGAGAGAACACATTCTTCCCAGACCTTTGCATCTTTGCAAAACACAGTCCTTCCATTGGGAGAGCCTGTTATCAGCGAAACTATACGCCCTTTTCCTCCTATTCACCAGTCCCAAAAACTAGGGGATATGCTGCATCCCTGAAGGCTTGTGGGAGAAGGCTGATTCTTCTGGTTCTCTATAACTTCCAGTAGTGAGCAGCACTTTAAAGGTATAATTAATCTCTTCATATTTAAACCACAGAAAAAAACAAAGAATTCCGCCCATCTTCTTCCTCATGGCAGACTGTCAATAGATCATATTCAATTGTCATTCACCCCCTGATGAAAGACACTCTTGATGTAAATGACACAGGGATGGGAAAATCCCATTGTGAGATGTAGGTCCTTGTTTCCAAGGTTGTTCCATAATCTTGTATCTACAACATCTAAATCACACATTGACAGTAAAAAAAAGCTCATCTACATAGTCAGAGGCTATGTAGACAGACCCAGATAAGTATGCTGTCATTTATATGTTGCAGGCTTTGGTTATACTTCTCTCTGCACATCAGTCCTGACTTTACTACTTTTTTCTTCTTCCTTTTTTGTTTTGTTTTTGCCCCTTTTTCCTTTTTCTTTTATTTTCCTTTCTCCTCCTCTTTGCCTCTTGCCTTTTGTCTCTTGCCTTCTTTTCTATGTTCTTGGACCTCAGTGATTAGCTTTACTGTATTCTCAGCACATCAAGCAGGAAAGTCCCACTGGGCAACTTGGTTCCTTCCAACAAACACCACATTTTTTTTAATTATTCATGAAGATATACACAAACACAACAGGAAAACAATAAACTCTGTATGTGTCAGTTATTATAACAGTTGGGCAAATGTCAACAGTTTTGGAGTCAGTACCCCTGTGTTGCTAAGAACTTCAAGAGGGGATGACCTCAGTGCACTGTAAAGACAGAATTAAACTTAGCATTCAGACTCCACCTGCCTGCTATGTACAGAGGATTGAACTGTTTATTACTTACCCAGTTGTATTTTTGTCAAACTGTAGATAAAAGGAAAAATAATTAAAACAAAGAAAAACAAGAAACTTGTTCCCAAAGTACATCACATAACTCTTCCTTAAAACAAAGGCTGGCTTAATTTTTATTTTTTAACATAATCTAAAAAGAGTTATGGTTTAATTGGGCACTAGAGGATATCCACATTTAAATACTGAATAGTGACTTACACCAGGACACTTAAAAACAAAGCTGCATAATTTTTGTTCATAATGCAGTGAGTTAAAAACAGAAAACAGTACTTTGCATTTCCTGTATTTTATTAGTCACTGTCACACTAATTAATTAACACAGTACTTTGTGATTGCATATATAGACATGTCTATATGTATTTATTCCTCTTGGAAAAAAAAAATTAATCCTCATCAAATTTCTTATCAATTTTCTTGCCCTCCTTCCACAGCTCTTTCCACTATATAGAGATTTGAGCCCCAACAGCAGTTGCCGAATAGCTCAGGAACAAAGTTTTGTTAGTCACAATAGCCTACGGGTTTGATTCTTGACAGAATAAACATATGGGCCTTGAAGCTACAGTGTGTGAAATTGAATACTTGGCACCAGATCTCATTATAAATGTCACATTTGATACTTATGTGAAATGTTACATTACACACAACTTTTGTCTTATATGAAAGATAGAATTCAAGAAAGGAATACAGACTTGCCTGAGTCTCACTTTCTTCATAGGTGCATGGGTTAGATGGTTTGCAGATATATGTATGTCTGCATATGAAACACAGACCATCTTATCAGATGTTTTGGTGTGACCACTCACCCACCGCTGGTTAACCTATATTCAAATAATTCAGAGTATCGAGACAATGAAAACATCTATGTGATGACTTATTTATTATTCAGCCTTTGTCGTTTAACTGTAGGGACTTCTGCTACATTCAGAAAATGTCATGACTGAGAAAAAACAGGCAAAAGAATAATCTTCAGCTTTCCTGTTTGGGTGCTATCTAAAACCAGATTGTGACTTTCCTAACTTTCTCATATGCATATCTTTCCCACGTTTTTCAGTCACAGGTTTTTTGCAAAGTGACTTGCATTCTGTATGACTGAATTGTAATTTCCCACTAATAGCTGAACAGAAAAGCTCACTATTTACCTCCTATGAGCACCGATATTAGTTAAAATCAGTATATAGATCCTTGTAAAGAGTAATCAGTGAAACACAGTTCGATTTTTTTTAAGTTAAAGGTTCTTTGCTTTCCATTACCCTCACCTTACTTCTAACGTGTGTGCAGAACATGCTGGATTACTACAGACAACTAAGCACAAAGTATCATTAAGGGGTTTTGGTTATATTAAAGCATACAGATTTTTGAAAACTTGTGGTGTCTCTGAGTATCCTGCTTTCCAGTGGCTACTGCAGAAAGACACAGGATTCATGGATGTCATCTATCTGGATTCATGGATGTCATCTATCTGGGCTTCTGTAAGGCCTTTGACACTGTTCCCCCCAATATCCTGCTCTCTAAACTGGAAAGATGTGGATTTGAGGGATGGACTGTTTGATGGATAAGGAATTGGTTGGATGGTTGCATCCAGAGGGTAGTGGCTTAATGTCCAGATGGAGATTGGTGACCAGTGGTGTCCCTCAGGGGTCCATACTGGGACCAGTGTTGTTTACTATCTTCATCAATGACAGAGAGCGGGATCAAGTGTACCCTCAGCAAGTTTGCAGATGACACCAAGCTGAGCGGTGCACTTGACATGCCTGAGGGGTATGGGATGGGATGGAATCAGATACCATCCAGAGGGACCTGGACATGCTGGAAAAGTGGGCCCATGTGATTTCATGAGGTTCAGCAAGGCCAAGTGCAAGGTCCTACAGCTGGGTTGGGGCAAAGCCTGGTATTGATACAGGCTGGGGGATGATGTGATTGAGAGCAGCACTGTGGAGAAAGTCTTGGGGATACTGGTGGATGAAAGGCTGGACATGATCCGACAATGTGTGCTTGCAGCCCAGAAAGCCAACCTGGGCTGCATCAAAAGAAATGTGGCCAGCAGGTCAAGGCAGGTGATCCTGCCACTCTACTCTGCTCTGATGAGACCTCACTGTTTCCAGCTCTGGAGTCCTCAGCACCAGAAGGATATGAACCTGTTGGAGAGGGTCCAGAGAAGGGCCAGAAAAATGATGAGAGGGATGGAGCACCTCTGGTATGAGGACTGAAAGAGCTGGGGTGGTTCAGCCTGGAGAAGGCTCCAGGGAGACCTTATTGTGGCCTCTGAGTATTTAAAGGGGCCTATAAGAAAGATGAGAACAGACTTTTTAGCAGGCCCTGTTGTGACAGGACAAGTGGTAATGGTTTTAAACTAAAGGAGGGGAGATTTAGACTAGATATAAGGAAGAAATTTTTTACAAGAGTTGAAACACTGGAACAGGTTGCCCAGAGAGGTGGTAGATGCACCATCCCTGGAAACATTCAAGGTCAGAGTGGACAGGGCTCTGTGCAACGAGATCTAGTTGAAGATGTCCCTGCTTACTGCAGGGGGGATTGGACTAGATGACCTTTGAAGGTTCCTTCCAACTCAAAGCATTCTGTGATTCTTTGATTCTATGATTTCATAGAATGTGGGTATGTATTTTGACCCTACATGCCCTGGGCAGCTGAGAGTATCTGAGGTGGCAGCAGGTAACTACCTGCGGAGAAATTTTAATGACTGTCATTGAGAATCAGCCCATGAGGGGCTAGGAAAATACCCTAGGCAAGAAGAGAGTATTCATCTTTAAAAAGGAATGAGGATTTGAGGTGTTACACCTTAGAAAGCCTAACTTAACATCTCTAGTGATACTAGAACAAGTTATTTATTACTGCAAATGGATATATCTTGACTTGCGCACAGCTTTTGACACAGTTTCAGGAGACATATTTTGGCTCAGGTATATTCAACAGAAAGTAGGTACATAGTCTGTTAAAAAAGAATGAAAAAGCATTCAAAGAGCGTGTTACCAGTAAGAGTAAAATTTGGGAAAAAATCTCATTGAATCTCTTCTGGTTCTGAGTCAGTCCAACATTTTATTGGTAATCTGGATGATTGATCACTCCTTCCCGATCTGGTATCCTCTGTGAACTTGCATAAAGCACAGTCTGTTCTATTGTCCAGGTTACTAACAAAGACATTAATCAGTATTGGCACCAATACTGATCCTTCAGGGACATCCCTAGTAACCAGCTGCCAGCTGGACTTTGTACCACTAATTACAACCCTTTGAGCCCAGCAGTTCAGCCAAGTTTCCACCCATTATATTCTTTACCTATCCAAATTGTGTCTGACTAATTTGGCTTTAAGAATACTATGGGAGGCCATATCAAAAACCTTCATAAAATAAAAGCGAATAACACCCAGTGCTCTTCAAAAGCCCACAACTATAATCAGCTCATCACAGAAAACAATTAGGTTGGTTAGGCACAGCAAATCCATGCTGACTGTTTCCCAAACATCTTCTTGTTCTTTATGTGCCTGGACACAACTTCCAGGAGAATTTGCTCCACAGACTTCCCAGAAACTGAGGTTAATCAAATTGCCCTTTTTGAGGGTGGATTTTTGAATCATCAGAAATACCCTCCAGTCACTAATAACACTCAAAAATGGAAGGAAGTGACTTTGCAATAATGTTGTTCAGCTCATTCCCCACCCTGAAATTCACCCCTTCTCTCACATGGACTGATGTATCTTCAGTTTGCTTAAGTGGTTCCTAACTCTACTTCTTTTACTGTGGGTAGACCATCAGTCACTAGGATCAAGGACTTGGGAGTCCTGAAGGTAAATCTTGCTGGTAAAAAACAAGACAAAGAAGTCATTGAGTACCTTAATCTGTTTTGACTCCTTGTCACTCGGTCCTCTGCCCTACTGAACAATGAATCTCTATTTTTCTTAGATTTGCTGTTTGCAAATGAATGTACCTATAGAAGTCCATCTTGTTGACTTTCACATCCCTCACAAGTTTCAACTCCAGCTAAACTTTGGCTTTCCTAACATCCATTTCTGTACACTCAGGCTGTGAGTTTGTATTATTTCTGTGTAGCTCGTTCCGATGCCACATTACTTTTACTTTCTATTTGAACTTGAGCTCAGGCGAGAGTTTCCTGTTCAGCCCCAGTGGCTTTGTGCCATACTTGCTTGACATGCACATGAGAGAGGAGCTACCTCGTGCTTTTCTCAGAAGTTGTCCTTGGAGATCGGCCATCTCTCCTGGTCTTCTTTGCTCTCCAGGCTGGTCAACCATGGGATCATGTGAAGATCTCTGAACAAGCTGAAATCTGTTCTCCTGAAGTCCAGGGTTGCAATGCTGTTGTTGTTGATCTTGGTTATCTCTCAGAACCTTTTCACTCCACCATATCATGGTTGCTGCAACCCCATCACGTTGCAGTTCTCATCGACATCCTCACCTCTAACCTGCTCTTTATTCACCAATTTGCATAAATACAACATAATCCTAAAGTGACTAGGCAGGCATACATAAAAAGATCGGAAGTGATAATTTGACAGTGTGGTTTTGCTGCAGAACTTCTGTTCTGGGATCTCTTGCTAGACAGTAATCCAGAAATCATAGGAAATAATTGTTTTATTTGGCATTGTGTTCAGGTTTGGCCATCACGTCATCAGAAAGACATAAAGAAACTGTGAAAAAGTTTTGAAAAAAACTTTTTTCAGAAAAAAACTTGAAAATTTCTGAAAAGAAAAGAAGTTGGAGGGAAAAAAATTGGAGAAAAAGAGTTCAGAAAAGCAATGATAGCACAGATCAGGACTGCTGACAAGAAGCAGTTGGTAAATTTGCAGAAAGGCCCTTTAGCCAGCTACTTGGAAGAGTATTCTGCAAGGATAGTGAAGTACTAAAATGGGTTCTCTCACAGACTGTAGAACACCCTTCCTTTCAGTTTGTGGGAAAAAGGCCACTCTTTTAACATTCCAGGATCTTTTCAACAGAGACCCTCCTATCCCATCCTCAAGTCTTTTCATGTTAAAATATGTTCATTAAAAAAGAAAAAGACCTATTCCTAAAAGTGAAGGTTTTGTTTCTTTTTCATTATCTTCTTTGGGTTTTTTTGTTTTGGTTTTTTTGGGGGGTGGGGGGTGGGGTTGTGAATTTCAGCAATTTTTTTTTTCCTGCCAGAATGGTTATTTGGATCCAAAAAAGCCACTTTAAGCATTCTTGAAATGGAAACAGAGGACACAACTTGTCCTGCCTGCTCCATCTCCTGCCTCACTGATGACATCACTTGAATAGCACTCTAAACCAATTTCAGGGCGCTAATGTGGTGAAGGCATGACCCTATTCCCTTCCTTTCCTGTTAATCAGGGGCAGTAAGGATCAAGTACTAGATTTTCTCCAGGATTAAGATTGTCCTGGAGAAGCATGTATGGAAGGTTCTCTGTGTCCTTCTATCCTGACACATCTCTGACAGTGCAGAAACAATCAGGTCTTTAAAAAGCATCTGTTAGGCTACTTGTTTATATTAGTATTACCAACTGAAGATCATCATGTGGTGAATATTTCCAGAAAATACGGTAAAAAATGAAGGAGCGCAAAATGTGCAAATGTTTAAATAACAGACTTTTGGAAATTCTGTTGTTTCAGGACAGGTTTTATCATTGTAAATTTATCTTTTGTTTTTGGACTACTTTCTTTACCTGGCAATTAAACCTGTGCCAACATACAGATGACTTCCCCATATCTCGGATAGGCTCTCAGCTGTCCTCCTTGGAATGCCTGTGTGCGTATTATGAGTTGTTACCTAGCTAGCCAACTACAAGACTTCTTGTAAGCCTGCTTCCCTTAATGCAGTATGCATTGTTTTGTCTCTGTACACAAATTGTATCAGGCTGACACTGCTGTTCCTACACTTCCAAGTTTACACTGCCTTTACAAACAACCCTAGGAATATAAATGACAGTATATGCTTGTTCATTTCCTTTGTACGGATTGGCCAGGAGCTTGAAAATAGCTAAATCTTGTCCGTTCTAGCAATGCTTCTAAACAATTTATTATTATTATTATTTTCTCTCTGTAGATTATAACACAAGTGAGCAGAAGCAAGCGTGTAAGAAACATGAACTTTACGTGAGTTTCCGAGACTTAGGATGGCAGGTATGATTATAAATGCTGTTTCCTATCAGTTCAAATTGGGACAATCTATTTTACAGTCCACCATTATTTACAGTCTGTTTTCTTCACGCTGATTGGTATTTCACTGATGAGAGACAAATGCTTTAAATGCAGTTTGCAATGAATCCCTGTCACTGTTGCTTTATCCATTTCGTCTGCTGTTGTCTCAACAATTGTGCTTACTTTAGTGGCTTTACAATCTGGATTCATTCACATAAAGATAAATCTGAACTATCACTCAAGATATGAATAGATCTGCAGTAAATTATACCAAAATCCCACAGTGAGCAATGGAACTTTTGAAATTTGCACTTGAATTCTCCCTGGTTCAGTGCTACCTTCTGCAGGTCAGAGATTTCACCGGGGTAGGGTCTGTAGAGAACTAGAGCCTGGATCCCTGCGCAGTGGTCATTATAACACTGTAGCTAAGTTTATATAATTTCTGGGAAAAACTCATCTTGCCATAAAGTAACAAAAAAAATGAAGCTTCTTGTAGAAAATGGTCACAAAGACAGAGACAGGGCATTATGAGAAAAGAAAATAAAGATCAATCAAGGTTTTTTTTTCTCAGAAAGCAAGGAGCAATAAGAAGGCCATCAGCAACCTATAACCTAGACATATCGCATATGTAGGTAAGAACTCAGAGATGGCCGTCTGTGCATTTCACATTTCTCTGAGTTATTTAAAAACAATTCTCCATGAGCAGAACAGGTTTAGGAGGAGAAAAAGTGTGCTATCTCTTTAGTGACAGCTCATACTTTAGATGTCTAGCTCAGATTCTCATATGGCCTCATTACTCTGACGGATATTTTGTAGTATATTTATCCTCACAGGAGTCTAAAGAAGTAGTCAAAGACTGTTTTCTCAAGGCTGCAGAGCATAATCACCCCGTCCACAGCCATAGACCAGGCTTGTGGTAATGACTTGAACTCAGCCTACTGAACAAGTGAACCATTGTCTCTCTGTAGATCACGTATTTTTCCAGGTATCAACAGGTTTTTTCTTTTTTTGAAACAGTAAATTCTGATATGCCCTGAGATGTGCAAGTCTCTCAGATCAGTCATTCAAAGGAGACATGGAGAATTTTCTTTTTTTTTTTTCCCCCACAAAAAATACTTGAAGAATTCAAAGTTTCAGTTGGAAAGCCGGAGCTACACTGCACAATATTTGATCAGTGAAACTCAGGGTGAAATGAGAGAAAAAGAAACGAATCTCAAGAATAAAGTGCTTGATCCTGTCTGTCCTTCCCACAGCACCTCCATTAGCTTTACCTAGCTATTTGCCTACCTTTACCCATGCTGTGTCACTAGAAATACTCAAAATGCATGATTCAGTGAAATTCCCACAGGTAGTCTCTAGCAACCCATAGTCTCATGTCATAATTCAATTAATGTTACTGTGTATGTTGAAGAAAGAGGATGCATTTTAATTCCTTTTGTTGCACCAAGAAGTGCTCAAGGTTTTCAGTCTGGGAAGAAAAGTATTCTGACAAATATATTTGGACCTTCAATTCCTTTTATAGCCTCCTTAGCTGATATTCAATACAGATTTCTAAGTTTAATTTAATCTTCATGTGAGTTTTGAATGAACACAGCAAATATTTTTTTCTTTTTTTGCAAAAATGTAATTTAACATGCCACACTGAAGTCCATTTTATCATCGGACAAGTCTTAGTTAGTTTGATATGCTTTTAAAGTATCTGAATGAGGAAAAAGAAAAAAAGAGTGGGTTTATTTGTTGTTGTTTTAGGATTGGATTATTGCACCGGAGGGCTATGCTGCGTTTTACTGCGATGGAGAGTGTTCTTTCCCCCTCAATGCCCACATGAATGCAACGAACCACGCCATTGTTCAGACTCTGGTATGCCTCTGCTTATGTTATAGTTGCCTGTTTTGCAGTTTGAAGTGTCTTGGCACAAGGGCTGTCTCTCTCTGTTTGCTACTATTGGATTCTGATTATTTCTGAATAAATGATAACCCATTTCAAAGATGTGCTTTGATCATTACGCTGGAAGAGGATGAACTGTCCAGAGTGGCCTGTGTGGTAGGTTTCCCTTCTATTTCAAATGCCATAACACATGAGAAGACTGTGTCATATTACTGGAGTATTGTGTGCATAGGAACCAAAGGGGCCCCCTGGTCCCACTCCCAAGAGGTTTTTTGCAGCTTATTGAAGCTCCGTGATAGCATCAACATGCTATACCTTTCAGAAATGTTGACTTGGCCACTCTGTGGACCTCTTGTCAACCGTTGGCAGAGATACTTGAACTGCAATTTCATGTGAAGTTTTGCAAGCAGATGATTTTGCATGTAAGAAATTGTGTTCAGTCATGCCTAGCTAACAAATGCATTTATAAATGTGTTTGGATCTGTTGCTCTCCCTGGTACATGTAAAAGGGGATTTGCAGCCAGCTTTCTACCTCTGGTAGTTCTTATGGTAGTCCTGTGTATCCACTGGATCAACTGCAAAAAGATGATCTTAGTTGAAGCAGCTGGCTAGGCCACAGAAACCTTTAGACTGTGCCTAAATATAATACTGTGAGTCTGATGTCTGATCATGATTTTTCACCTGTACCAGCTGAAGAACTAGCTCTGAACAGCATCAGTATTAGCAGAATGATTAAGAATCAGAGGATTAAGAGATAATAAACAAGGAGGAAATGGGAGTACAAAATCAGATCAGGAAACAGTTGTCATCGCTAATTAGTTTCTGGAAAGGTCAAGGCACTCGACTGCAATTAGAGAAACGCGAATTTAAGGCTTCCTTTCATTTAAACTGATGATAGGAAAGCATCCTGACCATCAGACTATGCTGATGAGTCTGTCCATAGACGACAAGCTTTTTCTTTGATTTTGACATAAAAAATCTGGGCCTGAAAATCCTTTCCCCCTTCAGAAATGAGTGCAGCTACTACCCTCCTGGGGACCCTGGCCCCGCAACCAAAACCTCACATCAAAAAAAATTCAGAAATTAACAAAGTTTGATTTTTTTTTGTTAGAAAACAAGTTTTGCTTGTGAAAATCGCCAAGTATTTCTACATGAAAGGGACACCTTTAAAACCTCAACATGTGCTTCTGAGACCTTTTCCTTTCCATTCAACTTTTAATTTATTCACCTTCTCCAAGCCCAGCCACCAATGCAACGCTATTCCTCTATATCAGAATTCGACTCAGCAAGATCTACAAAGAGAAGGGAAAATGTCAGAGTATGGGAATAAATTGAAGTGTGGTAAGGGGTTCAGGTGAAAGAGAACAGCAAATGTTGATTGGCAAGGAATGTAACCACAGGCCTAGGAGATGATGAAGAACAGCACATATGCAGCCCTGAGACGGAAAGAAGTAGGTCAGAAAAGCAATAGTTTAACATTATGGAAATGTCCTGAAAAGTTGCCAATGTCAGTGAGGTCCCCAAGTTAGAGTTCCCTCCTGCAATTATGGACTGTTAAATAAGAAGTGGCCCAGTGCGACTTTCTCTTGTGTGCCTATCCTCTCTGAAAATGGTTAATTTCCCATTGTTGAATAATTTGTGTAGTTTGTCCTATTTTTTAAAATTGATACTTAATTTTTCCCTGGTTTTCATGGCCTTTTTGGAATTGTGTGTCTTCCTTTGCATGTACTGTACATGCATTCAGTTGTGCAGCCAAAAAATCATGAAGCTAATTAAATTTTAACTGCACATAAATTAGATGAGATAACGGTAGTTGAATGATTTCTGGTTTAAATTATACAAAATTCAGATTTACACAAGGTGTGCACATGGGGATGGCTTGGGAAACAATAATTCACACACCCCACCCTAATCCAAATGTAATCATCTCCCAGCCATACTGATTACACCAGTGCAAAAAAGCCCACTTTTAAGGTTGGAAAGAGATTGCTTCTTGGTACCCCTCCAAACTTCACTGACTCTTCTTTTTTCTTTTGTGACAAGAATAGAAGAAATTCTGGGCCAGGTCCTCTCTGCCTGTTCTTTTTCTAAGACTTAGAAAGAGACATCTAAGACATCTCTCTTAGGCAGAGAGATGATACAAATGCATATAAACACAAGACAGACCGTATTTAGTGAATTATCATAGAATGTATTGTGTTGGAAGGGATCTTTAAAGGTTGTCTAGTCCAACCCCTCTTATCCAAGCTTTCTTCTCTGCTCTTGCTTCCAATCACCCTCAGAACAGGCATTGAAGTAGCATGGACCTCCTGGACCTGTGAGTCAGTGGATCAGCAGGCTGACTCACACTGACTTCCAGGCTCACTCTTGGAAAGGCTGTGAACATCGCTGTCCTGCCAGGCTAACATGGCCATGGAGCTCCCAGCTAGGGTGGCAGGGACTGGAGGGACCAGAAGTTATGGCAGGACAAACATCTGCCTGCGCAAGGCACAATCATTCTTTACTCCAGTGCTTTGCTATTAGTTTGTTAAACTGTTTTTTAAATGTGTGTCTAAACCCTTACTAAACTGCTACCTCAGGATTTATTATTGCTCATTTCAAAAGACATTCTCATGGTAACAGTTGCGTAAAAATCGTTTCCTGATAGACTGTTCTCTGTTATCTGGCAAAGGCTCTGGGCTTATATCGCTGCAAGACAGATGGCTCTAACAGATTTACAAAGACTTAACTTACAAATGAAACCTATTACTGCTGAAGTCTTCATCCATGCCTTAATAATCTCTTGCCCTCTCTATTACAACTCCCTCTTTTCTGGCCTCCCCAGTTTCCAAGTCTTCAGCATGTGTAAAATATTACATCCAAATTTCTTTCAAGTACAAGGAATTTGCATTTCCCCCATTTTCAGATATTTCCTCTAGATTTTGTTTGTTCTGGGATACTGTTCAAAACTCTTTTCCTTCTCTTTAACATTTCATTGATATATTTCAAACTAGTGAACATAAAGCCTCCTCTGCCTCAGCCCTTTTCCCAAACCTTCCGGCTGGCTGGCATCCACCTTATGAATTGATTTTGACTTCAGAGGAAGTAGAATTGGATGCACAGATACCTCAACAAGACTTTAAAATGCACTCATGCTGTCTGAGAACCCACATCTTACTAGTTCTTAGGCTGAAAACAGTTCCAGTATGAGTCTTTGCCTGTGCCACCTTTACTGCCTGCAACGAGGCTTTCCTCCATGGTGAGACCCTGACACAGGAAAGCATTTTAGCACAGGCTGGCATCCTGGTGAGACTCAGGACTTGAGCCTGTGCATCATGTTAAGCACTGTCCTTAGCAGAGATGATACTGACAATACGTTTAAGTGTTTTCCTGAGCAGCCGCCTATCTCCAACTCTTTAGATTTCATCCAAAACCCAACTTTCTGTCTTGCCCTCTTCTCCTCATTTATTCTCCATCTGCTATTATTGCATAACTCTTCCCACGCAATTGAAATCAGAGCAAGGTTCTGGAGGTAAGATGTGCTTTAAAATGGCTAACCGAGGAAAAACTGCGACCACAGCACTCGCTGAATTGCAAAGACACGTTTTGCACTGATGTTCTTATATCTCTCTTTTTGATATATGAGCTATGTATTCATCTGTCTTTCAGGTTCACTTGATGTTCCCTGATCATGTACCAAAGCCATGCTGTGCACCAACGAAACTGAATGCAATCTCCGTGCTCTACTTTGATGACAGTTCCAATGTTATTTTAAAAAAATACAGAAATATGGTGGTGCGTTCATGTGGCTGCCACTAGAATAAAAAAAAAATAATCTAAAGCAGAGGGTTTTATTCAGAGTTGTAATAAAGTCAAGATATGAGCCTTGCTGATGAAAAGGCCGTCCTAAATTTATTCCATTTCTTGTCATCTCTCATTTAAATGTACAGTGTAATGTATATAGTAGCTTTTATTTATTTAAAAGTATATAGTTTCTTTTGTATGAGCAAAATTTCAGAACCATTTATTTTATGGGTCACCTCACTACGCTGTAAAACTTCACACACTGATTTTTCAATTGACCATACTGGAATCTATTTCATTTCATTTCAATATTTTAAAATAAGTCCTTTGTATAGATTTTTCAAAGCTAGAAACTCCAAAACTTCTGTAACTGCTTCATATTGTTAAAGAAACTAAAATACACTTGGTCATATTGTGCCAATGAAAACTGTGGTGGGGTATTTATTTAGAAAAAGGCACAGAAAAAAAAAAAACCTAAACAAAACTGCTTGTCAAAACGTATTTTTTCTTTTAGAAGTTCTGCTCCATTAGAAAAAGTGAAATGTTGAACAGTGCTTAAGTAAATAAATAGTAGAGAGAAAATAGAAGTGAAAAGATTGCACATAATTGTTCTACCTATTTTCTTTAACAAGATGACTGTAACTGGAGGAGTATTTTACTTCTTGGCTTGTGGGCTGCAGTTTTCAAAAGGCTCAAAGCTTTGGAAATTCTGTGAAGACAGACTCCCATCTCTACCTACGTGTTTCCAAGTTAAGACTAAAAATTGAACTACAACATTCTTACCTCAAATCATATCAGTCTATTATCTTTTACACTGCTCCAACAAATATTTTTATAATAACAGCACAAGGTAAAATAATAATAAAAAAAACCCCACACGAGCCTTCCCATTATATACAGGAGTTACTATATACACAAAATATGCAGATGACAGGGTATGGAAGGGCTTTGCTTTATTTAGCTCCCACTTTTGGATGTGATTTCAAAGTGTATGAGGGAAGGCACAGGAGATGCAGCAGTTGTCACCTGTCTAACTGAAAATCTTGTCCCTGATGGCAGCTGTTATCAGGCAAAGATGAAAAACAACTTTCATAACGAGCCATTGGGTGAGTTGCAGACTATTTTCGGTCCCATCTGCTTTTCTATCAGGTAGATATTGGTTTAAATCATGAGACTTAAGATGGGATGTCTTTCCTTTTCAGCATTAACTATTGTAACTTTGAAAATTCTTAAATGCATATAAATAATCAATGAAATCCTGTGGTAGCGAATTGCACAACTAATTACAGATTATCATTCCCACCACCACTACCCATACGCTTATTTTGAATTAACCACGTTTAATGTCTTTGGACACCCCTTTGTTTTAGTGTATTGGAAATGTGAAAATAGAAACTCTGTTTTCTGTTTATTACATGGCTAATTATAATATATGCTTTTATCATGAATTGCCTTGATTAAAAAATGCTCATTCAAACCGTTCTCAGAGAGTTGTTAAAAAATAAATAGGACATATCAGCTTCTGCTTAGACAGTCTATTCATGTAAACTCAGACTCCTCTGGTTATTTAAAGCATATTTCAGAAAACTCAGATTATTACAGTTTGATTAAATCAGCATGTGCATGTGCCTGTGTATGCATGTGAATGTGCAACTGTCATCTTTGCAGAAACTAATTTATTTTATCTTGCTGTTTTTATGCATACACTCATCTTTTAAAAAAAAAATAACAGTTCTGATTTCAGTCTTGGGAGCTATTTCCTTTTAATACAACAGCTCAATTTCACGCTTCCTTCTCTGTTTTATACTGATATTACCTACACATCTACATTTAGTGGCAGTTCATGCACAAGGGTGCATAGCAAAATATACCTTCTTCAATTGAATTACCATTTTGGAACTGTTAAGTTCCTGGGTTGTCATCAAAACATTTACTGGTTTCTGTATAAATTGGGTAGGTGGATATGCTTTTTTGAACTCAATTTATTCTAACGGGATTTGATGGAAACTAAATTTTGGGTACATTAAGTAATATATTTTTTAATAATGGTGTACCATTTTGAGAATAAGAAACTGAAGATTATTGTTATATTATTCTTTAAAATATGTTGTTGGATTATATTTCTATTCTTTGAGACATAATAAACCTGCAATATCATTTTCTTCTGTTGTGATTTTGCTTCTGAGACACATGATGAAATGACACTGACTCCATATATCCTTTTAAACGTAGAAGCAAGAGATCACCAATAATTATGGATAGATTTTCATTGCAGTTCATTTTTTAGTACAGACATTTTGCAAAATTACTTTTAATTTGTTACTTCTTAAACTGCAGCTAGTGAACCATCTAGACTATTAATAAAAATCATGCCTTCAAATCATACTCTACTCAAAATATACTAGAAAGGAGAAATAGTTCTTAAAATTCTTCATCAATCCCTAACTGGTCATTCCTCTGTTTGAAAGGAAGGATAGTGGCATCACACATTCTGCATGCTCTGAATAAGTGTATATACATGTGTTTTCATGTAAACTCGTTCAGGTAAGCCCTTCTCCAGTAGTACCTAATACAGGGCTTTTTATTGTTTTGCTTGGCACTATCAAATACCTGTTATTTTATATATATTTATACATTTTATATATATACACACATATATAATATATATACACACACATATAGAATATATTGTGTATGTAATTATATTAAATTATTTTAAATATATACCCATATCTATAGCTGCATTTATTTCTATAGTTATGAAGACCATTCCATTATCATTTAGGACACGAGAATTTTTTTCTTTTTCAAGTTGTTTAAGCTTTCTGCATCCTTAACAACTGGAAAGAGTCTTAAAGGCTGAAAACCAGAAAACCAGAAACAGCTCTGTAGACAATTAATGTTTTATTATGGGTCAGACCTTCTCAGTCTTTATCTTACTCATTGCTACACATTCTGGGCCAAAATCAAATGTTTGCAGGATGTTACTAGTGACCACTTCTATGGCATAGGAGTATTACCTAGTGGAAGTCAGAGCTGAGAGGTGAATAGTATTGCAGCAGTGATTTCACTCCCTTTAGAAGCCCGCTGTTCTCAGAGTGTGACTTTGATGTCCACGACAAGGTGAACTCTGACTGATTGAAGTGTGGAGCATTTATAAGTTCTTTGATGTGCTAAGCTATGAACCCACATAGGAGTCTTCCTTCAGTTAGACCACTTGCTGGGCATCACTCCTTTATCTGGATGCCCATTTCCACAAAGTATTTATAGGGTCAAGTTTTTCTGAATTTGGCCAAAGGTTTCAAATTCATTAGTGAGCAGGGGTGGGAGATGCTTGCTGATAGTCAAAATCATAATTGTTTTGGATTGCATTATCCCTTTCCTTGATACAAAATCAAGCTAAAAATTAAATTCATATAAAGCTGTCTGGTAGCTGACAACACAGCAATACATCCAATCAGTGCAAAACTCAGCGAGAGATATTTCGGACAGACATTGGCATGGAGGTCTTTAAATAAAAAGGATGATCATTCCTCGTTCTGTTGTGTATCTGTCTGAAGGGCTGTCCTTACTGACATGTCCTTTATAACCCCATGAACCTTCCTTCTGCAGTGGCCTGTCTAGGCGTTCAGGTAGACACGCATTTGTGTTGACTGATTATGTAGTTAATATCAATGGAGCCATACGAGCAGCTCAAGTACCTTCAGGAATAAGAAACCAGTCTTTTACAGCTGCACAGGAGGGCGCAGCTGTTTATTTTGCATACTCATGCCTGTAGGACTATAGAACAGTAGTTAGTTTTTATATTATGATAGGAGTCAACTGTCAGACAATTTGGGGTCTCATTTTATTAAATGGTATCTACAGGAGTGCTGTGAGTTACATCTACACTGTGGAGTCCTGAACTGAGACTTTCTTCAGAGACAACATAGAGAAATTGCTCTTTCGGATTGCAATTCACCTCTTTCTCTCCAAAGACAACAAAAGTGGACAATGGCTCTGCTATAGACCTCATCTGAGCAACTGCAGTCAATGACAGTCCATGACACCTTTAAAATAATATTACATCGTTGAAAAAGTTTTACTGGTGCTTTTAATTGAGATATAAAGCTTTGAGAAATCTTTTGTTATCATGATGGGATATCAGAGACTTCTATTTTGGAATACAATTTTCTCTACCATTTAGTCAGAAAAGATTGGATTTCTGGGTGTGCATTTCTTCTGTTGGTTTTTGGGGGGTTTTTCTGTTGATGTTGTTTTTGGGTTGGTTTTTTGTTTGTTTGTTTTTTGGTTTTTTTGGTCAGCTCTTTTGGAATGGTTGCATGGTAAATTGACTGTGACTCAGAGGTAGTTAAAAAAAATGGTTTAGGCTTGTACTCATAAGATTGTTTCAGCAATAACCGAAGGTTTCTAACAATCAGGACTTTAAAATTATGTTCTTTGCAATCTCTACCAACTTTTCTGCTCACACACTCAGCTATGCGTGGGGAGAATCTGACATATGGTGCCTGAATGACGAACAAGCCACATGTGAATTATACAGCATTATCTTTTACTAGCTCATCTGCAGTCACAGAACTTGCAAACTGTGATTTACAATATGTTACTGAATTCATACTCACATGGCTTGATTAAGAGCTTGATTAAAACCAAAAGAAAACTAAACGAAAAATCCAACAATGAACAGTGAAAGGAGGTTTTCTTGCCATCTTAGTTCAAATAAATCAGCACCAAACATAGTACGTGAGGGATTGGGAATCTCATGTGAATTAAATGGGCCTTTCATATTCTGTTTTCCATATTTACAGCACACAACACAGACACTTCTCCTGACTGCTATATTTCCAGTCAAATACCTTCTGTTCTGTTCCTGTGCTTTTTTGCTTCCAAATGGGCATCACCATTTATTATTATTAATATGAATGAAGATATTTTTATTGTTTTAGCACATGGTAATGCTTTACAAAAGAAGTATGTGTTATTAGCATTTCTACTTTACAGGTACAGAAAAGTAGAGAGACTTGCCTAAGAGAAGAGCAAATGAGACACAGTATAGGGAAGACAACCAGATCTGCAGTATCCCAGAACTCTAAACCCTATCCTACACTCTTGGGGGAGTGATGCATATACTTGACACTCTGGTCCCTGCAGCTCATAACTTTAATGGATGATAGGCAATCTTAGGGGTTGCCTATACCTGGCATTTACCAAGGACTTTTCTAGTTTCATGATTGTGTGTGGAAATCTGGGCAGTAACTGATAAAACTGGGGCATGTGCAGAATGACTTTCCTATGTGGGGTTGCTTATATTTTAAAGCTACTTCTAGGACACCAACACAGATCTCCTTGAAGCAGATCTTGGAGCACTTTTTCAACACTCTCATAAATCTGCACGAGTAGAGTTGAAGGCAGTGATGCATGCCTCCCTTTTCTTCCTTACTTTTTCCTCCTGCTCAGTGGGTAGTTCAGCAATGCATTAAAACTGAGACTCTAATATCTGTGTAGCAGGGGATCTCAGAGCAGATGTTGGCTGGAGATATGAGAGCAACATATTTTCTAGGAAACAGCTCAGACAATTATACTGAAGTAGAGATGTGGCAGCAGGATCTTCTCTGTGTAACTTGCCCTGGTCTCTTCTGGGTCTCCAACTGACTTGTGAGCAGAAACATTTGTAAAAATGAGAGAGCTCTTTAATTAAATTGTGAGGAGAAAACTTGGAGGGGACTCTTCTGGCAGCTCAGCCCCTCCTAAGTCCTTCCACTTATGGAGAAGAAGAGAAATCCAGGCTCAAACCTGGAGCTACTCAACCACACAGAGAGTAAAAGTTGGACAAGAAATGGTGGAGAAACACAGCACATATATCATACTCTCTAATTGGAAAACAAAGCTTTTCATGTCTGATTATTTTCTTGGTTGATGAGCTGTCTTGTATTAACTTGCCACAAGAAAGTGTGTTCCCTTTTATTTGGGCCAATTATACATCCACCACTGGGATTACTTTTCAAAATGAGTGTTTCTCCCTCAACCTCTGCAATGTCTCTTTTCAGCCCTCTCTGCATGTTAGCTATTTTATTATTCAAGACTAACAGCTCTTACAGGGAATGCTCTTTTCTAGACTGTGCTGCAGGGATGGAACAAAGACAAGACCTGCCAAGTCAGTTACTTGTTTAATTGGGAATTAAACCTTCAAGAAACATTTTTGCTCACTTTTTCTTTCTTTCTCACACACTTTTGGGATTTTTCTTTGTTTGCTATCTTGGTATGAATTCTGGTGGATAAAGATATGTAGGTAAGTGCACACAGTTCCATGAAACCTTCCTATGAAAAGAATTTGTGCACTTAGCAAGAAGCAAAACATTGTAATTGTTTTCCTTTTAAAAAATTGAATTGATGCAGCTGGTAAAAAACTTAGATTCCCATTGAGAAAACAATTTTTAGCAAACTACTGAGCCTGGTTATATCCTACATTTTGAAATCTATTAATTTAGTTGAGATTCAAGACTTGCTAATTAGCAGGACCTGCGTTGCATACCTCAGGACACATATCCAAGGACTAGATTTTTATTCTCAGATACATTAGTGCAAATACAAAATCTATCAAAATTATCAGTGCCCTTGAAATACCCGTAAACATATTTATGATTCTGTTTATCTGTATTGAACAGTGAGGTAATGAGAATGTTATTCATGCCAGAATACAATTAACTGCTTAATTCTCAAATTTCTTCTCCTTATAACCAAGCCTTTATGCTTTTACTGTTTTCTCTCACCAATCCACAACAAAAAATGGATGAAGCTCATGACTTAAAAGAATTCAATGCTTCAGAATTGAACTGAATGTGGAAATCCCCAAACTTCAATTAGAAGTTTTTAAAAGGATCATGAAAACAGTTTTTTAAAAATTTTAAAAAATATTATTGCTGAACTGCAGAGCCCACACCAGTCCCATGGAATTGTCCCAGGCAGGGGAGCCTGGGCTGTGTCCGTACCTCGCAGAAGCACCATCAGTCTGGCAGGAGGTGCAGCTGCTGGGCGCCAACGTACCCTGACGAGGAGCCAGCAGCCCCAGGGACTGCAAGTTCCCACATTCGTGGAAAAGAGCCTGGAAGCTGCAGGGTTCCCTTCTCTGACACAGTCCAGACAGGAGGTTTGTGCAGGAGCTCTGCATCTTTGTATCCGAGGCAGGGAAACAGGAGAGGGGTCTCACAGAATGGTGCGTGGTAGAGCCTGCTGAAAATGCCTGTATTTAATCAGTAAAGAGCTTAAAGATAGAGCTCTATTTCAACAACAGAAAAGTATTCATCGTGAAATTCCCACACTGGCTAAAATTTCTCCTGACATTTCTGAGTGAAGCTTTGCTGACATTTTCACAGAGGTTTGCTCATTTCTGGCAGGAAAGCATTTGACCCCTCTCTTCAATCATGTTACACCCCATTTCCACTGACTGTCTCTAAGTTTTTTACCATTCTCTTAGTTTTTCCCATGATGCAAATACATGCTGCAGTAGAAGCAGTAGTATTCCTCCAGATTTACTCTAGAATAACTAAGCAGAATTGCAAAATGCTTCCTACAATGTTTTCCTCTCATCTCTCTCAATCTTTCCCCTTAACTGACATCTGCTGTTGAAAAAGCTGTAAGAAATTAGCCAGATAATAATTGTCAAGACAGGAATCAGGTGACACATATGCAGTTACATTTTTTTAATTAGGAAACTAAATGTAATACACAGCTATTATATACTTCTCCTTACAGTTACAAGGTCATGCCCTGACTCCAAAGCACTGTGGCTCATCAACATTCCAGGAGAGCAATGTACTTGAATGTTCAGGCAATGTCAGGCTAATCAAGGTGTTTCAGCTCACAGATAGTATTTTTGCAATTTTAAAATTATTGTTCTCCTAGAAGTTCACTCAATACAGTAATGTCCTTCAGAAGGGTGCCAAAGTGCAGCCAGGAATGGTAACCTCTTCCATTAACATGCCTGGATCGTGAGGAGGACACTTGTCCTCAGTTGGATTTTCATTTTGTAAATGTACACTCTTTATATTCTAGATGTTAAACATGACACTGTGGCTTTTCTAGCAAGGAAGATAACTCTGTCAGACAGTAAAACCCATCTGTGGTGTTTTCTGCTTAATGGTTCTGGCTTTTCCTCTATAATCTAGTTTCGATGATTGTCCAAAGCCTGCAGTATCCTTCTCACTCATCACATCAATTACTGCAATTAGCTTTCCTGTAGATTACTTTAATTTCATGCATTTTTAATCACCCCGTTACCATGTGGGTAATTACTGTGCTCATTTACATGCAACCAGATGTTTTGGTAATTATATTCTTGTTTGCTCATTTTCTCACCATTAGCTTTTTCTCCTTCATAGTCACCCTTTAATCTTTTTATATGGCAGAAAATTTAATATTCTGTTTATGAAAAGTTGGGCAACTTCTACTTTTTCCCTTAGAAAGAGTAAAGGGAGTGTTTCTAAGGCTAATTCTATGTGATTCAGAACAGCAATTCTATGTAGACACTTGAGCTAATGTATTACTGTATTTCTGCATATTTCCAGGCTGTTTGCAATACCAGCAGCAGTTCAGTCAGAACTTATATCTTGACACAGCGGTACCCTATATGGTGTAGAAATACTTTAAAATGTTGTTGTTTGAGGGTCTCTGAAGTAAGCTGGTAAGATCCAAACGACTTTGCAAATTTCGTGAGTGAAGTGTAGGATTTTCTGTGCATTTCCCCTTTTATGTGAACAGTGCAGGCAAGCCAAGGCATAGGATCAAAGGGTCTTTCAATGAGTACATTTCTGTAAGGTGTATTCGGTGAGACGCTGAGCCTCAATTGAAATCAACTTTCAATTTATGCTTGGGATTTACTTTCTTGTGAGCCTGACTTGTATTCTTTAGTTTCCTTTAGAGCTGCAGCTGCCTTAGAAGTTCTGTTATAATAGCACCATCTTCTGACTAACGTCCTGTCAGGAGTACAGAGCATTTTTAATTTTGGTTCATTGCATCTCTGAGGGTCCTACATTTGTGGAAAGATGACTTCTCCCCTGCTTCATGCAGTGCTCCAGAGACGCAGTAAAGTGGTTAACCGTGTAAGGTACCGAACAGTACAATCATCTGTGCAGAGCTGAGAATTACTTAACTTTGGCAGTTATTAAAATGATATTAAAATGTACACACATTTCCAATGAAAATGCTAAGAGAATTAAATGAAAATTGAAAATGCTCCGCTGACATTTTTGATGCTGGCTCAGTTTTATGTGAGTAAGAGCCACTGACAGCACTTGTCTTCTCACATTCTTCCAAGGTCAAAATTGCATGCTAGATATTTTGAAGAGTCTACTTCAGTATAAATACTGTCCAGCTAGTAAAGTTTTAACCTTATTTTACCTTTGCTTTGTTATGCACAAAGACGTAGATCTTCAAATCAATAAAAATAATTGGAGCTATTTTCCTAGAGGAGTCCATTTGTATAATTTTCATATCATATCTACTTTAAATCTTGGCTTTGTTCTAGTACATATGGGTCTTTTCTTCCCATTTTTTGTCCGGACAGTAAATTAAAAACAGAAGTGACAGACAGCTGACTATGAAAACTGAGTCAACTAATTTTGGAAAGGTTGTGGATTGATATTTGAAGTCACATATTCAGTTCATTTAATATAAATTATTAAAACTTAAGGTAAAGTTTCAAGGGCGTAAAACTAGAGTCATGTGCTTTATTTGTACAAGAGAAAGAGAAGGGTTCAGAAGTTCTCTAGTTTTCCTGCTTTTGCCCCCGATTCACTATGAAACTCTGAAAAACAAATATTCCATATTTACATTTATTTGTCATGCAATTATAAAGGACAAGTCAACTGAATTAGGTCTGTGAGACACTTTGACATTCATATCTGTTAAGCAGAGCAGAAATAATGCTATTTTTGGCATTAGATGTTGGTTTGTTTCTGAATTCTAGTCTACCATAGGCTTCTTTTTGCGATAGGCCAAAATTTTCAAAGATATGTTTACCTTGTTTGGTTTTCATTTGTAGCACAATAACAACATATATCAATATCATGGAGAATTAAGGGGATAAATACCTTAATAATAATGAGAGACTCAGACACATCTGTAGTCATGTAAGTGCATATATGTTATTTGCATATACTTGCCATCTGATATATTTCCTCATTAGAATATTTTACCTGTTACTCATCTGGGCTTTTCCATTTTTTTTTTCCTAACGTGCTCACTTGAACTCAAGGTATTAGCTTGTTCCATCCTAAAGAACTCCTTTAGTAATTACCAAAGGAGGTTATTTGCTCAGGCAATCCGTTTTTTGTGTTAATTCCTTTCAAGTGACTTTTTCCAGTTTCTGAAACGTTATTGTTCTCTGGATTTTCTACGTATTGTGAAAAAGTCTGAGAAACATAATGTGCAGAGCTGATGGCTCACTGGAACTAAGAGGAACTTTCTCTAATTAGTGACACAGTCGGATGATGGTTTTTTTTTTTTTGTAGAACCCTTCATAGAGGTTTATGTGCTAACACAAGGTGCAGGACAGTAGAGAACTGAAAGAAATGCCTAAACATACATTGCAGTTGTGTTGATTTTTATTTCCCTGATGGCATTGATCTACGAGAGAATAAGCCAAACAGAAGTACAGGTGGTAATAGTAATATTTGTTACTGTATAGCTCCTTCTGGCTATTTATCAAATGTTACTAGAAACCAAAGGGTTTGGGGCTTACACACACTCAGTACCGTCTACAATTTTTCACTTAGAAAGCATATCTCCAAAATCATAGGGAACTTGCTGGAGCAGAATACTCATTGCTACCATTTTTCCATTTATTTTCAGACCAAAAAAAGTTAGATGTAATTGTAGACCTCATCTAAAAAGTCTTGAGAAAGAGGAGAACTATCTTAAACAGCTTGGAGGAAGAAGACTGTGCAGTCAATTAAAATACTGGTGAGGTGAAATCCCCAGAGGGGTTTAGTTCTTGGGTTGCTCTCTAGCTATACATATTTGTTTCATATCCTGCACAACAAATAGTAGACTTGGAAGATCCTGAGGAACCAAAAACCTTAAGGAAGAACATAGGTGCCCTGAGAAACATTTTGGTTGCCATTTTCATCTTAACTTGCCAGGCTCTAACCCTGGTTACAGAGGTGAACCATAGTGTACATTCAATACATCTACATTAGGGATTCTATCTTACGTATGCATATCCCCTTGATATCTAAGCACTTGAAGTGCAACACCACCAGCACCACCATCAAGATTTCTAATCTGCACCTCTATCTGTTGCACTAGCACACATTAGGTCATTTTCTTGTTGAACTGGTGATCAAAAATCGCCACCTTTCATACTAAGGCCTGTTATTTGTCTGACCAGTCTCTTATTTCTTAGCACATCTCTCCTCATACTGGCTGTTAGGAGGCTAGCCTTGCAGGCAAACTTGTTCGACTGTTTGCTTTCATACAAATATCCCTCTACCTTTTCTAATCACAGTTCTCTGTGATCTGACCCGCATATCTGCTTCCCATTTCCTTCAAATTGCTCTTCAAGATAAGCTTTGTAGAGAGCAAAGGTAAGACATTCATTTTCATGGCTTGGCTTCGCGGACGATGATTTGGGAAGGGCTTTGCCCACGCTTATTGCAAGCGCGTAAGGTAAGACAAAACATTGAGGAAATGCAACATCATCTCGTTATATGCAGAGTGTCAGTGTGGATGTCTCACTGCAGCATCACCTGTTCTTTTAGATCAGTGCCATAAAATACCCCAGAATATTTATAAAAACCTATTTCTGTATTTATGTTACTCCAAGCCGTGAGATTTGGTACAAGCTCTAAGTCATGACGATTCTACCCTTATTGATTTTACCCTTCCTAGAAGAAACCATTTGCTCTGCCATTTTTCATTTACCTCTTCACAGGCTACTGTTGCAAAATGGTTTTAGATACCTATTAGTTAGCACATGTTCTCAGTATTTGCATATCTGTGTGTCTCTCCGTGTGATGTTTCTTGTTCTTGTGCTTTATTTTCATGTATAAATACAGAAAATGTTTCTTGTTTGTATACAGACTGGGCTTTGAAAAACACGTTTGCCCCTTTTTCATTCAATCTATTGCCAATAAGCACTGTGCTGTTGAACGGGACAAACTGGTTTATGGACTCAGCATTCTGCTGGAAAAGCCAAAACACAATGTAATGGTTGCAAGCTCTACATTTTGCTTTCAGCTTTCTGCATTCCCTGGAAGACAGGTAAAAGTCAGATGGGAAAAGCCATGTATCTCTGAATGATGCATCTGTGCTCGGCTGATTTGTGGCTTCTCCCAGACAGTATATGCAGTGTAGCGTGTTCAAGAGCACAGTAAGACTCCTCCCTGAAGGACTGCACATGTAGCACATGGTTTAGGGCTCCCCGGTCCTGCTTCAGACAAGTTTTGCTCTTATTTTGGGATTGTCAAGCCCAGGCATTTGGTCTACCTGTATCAGTTCCAACTGACAAAAGGCAGCAGTGTCTTTGCATGAAAACAAGAGTGCTTGGGCTGTGTTTTGTTACTGCCATATATTACTTTGCTTTGAGATGTCATGTATAAGACTCAGAGCTTTGGTCCTGTGTTGGTTTTGTGTCTGGCAGGGTTTAGGTAGCAGAGGAGGGGGCTATTGGCAGGGGTCCTGTAAGAAGCTTCAAGAAGCTCCCCCAGCTCCATGTCTGACCCATGTCTGGTCAAGGCCGAGCCAATCAGCACCTCTGTTATAACATATTTAAGAAGGGCAAAACCTGTTGGGTGGGTTCTTTTGTTTTGGGAGTACTTTTGTTTTGGAGAGGAGTGGGATATGAGGGAGACAACAATGCGGACACCAAGTTCAGTGAGGAAGGAAGTGGGGAGGCACACCAGAACAGGCATTCCCCTTTGGTTCATGGTGACACAGCAGGCTTAGCCTCTGCAGCCCGTAGAGTAATGGTGGAGCAGAATCCCACCTGCAGCCTGTGGAGGACCCTACATCAGAGCAGGGAACTACATCCAAAGAAAGCTGTAACTCTGAGGGAAGCCCATCTGTCACTGGGAGGAACACAGCCAGCAGAAGGGATCCATGCTGGTAGAAGTTTGTGGAGGACTGTCTCCCTTGGGAGGAGGACTGTGAGGACTTTTCCCCCTGAGGAGGAAGGAGTGGCAGAAACAACATGGGACAGACTGGAACTGACTGCAACCCACATTCTCTGCCTCCCTGTGCTGCTAGTAGGGAGGAGGTAGAGAATCGGAAGTAGAGCTGAGACTGGGAAAGAGGGGAGGGGTGGGGGGAAGGTGTTTTTAAGATCCAGTTGCATTTATGGCTGTCCTACTCTGATTCAATTGGTAAATTGGTGGTGGTTTTGTTGTTAAAATTAAGTTGATTTTGTTTCCCCAAGTTGAGTCTGATTTCCGCCTCTGACCGTAATTGGTGAGTGAGCTCTTCCCATCCTGCCGGAGTGGGGTAGGAGTGAGTGAGTGGCTGTGTGGTGCTTTGTTGCCAGCTGGGTGGGCTTAAACCACGGTAGGTCCTTGGGCTAGATCTGCAGCTGGTGCATTTTGGAGCAGCTTTATTGTATTTGGTTGATATCGCCTAGAGATGTGACACTCTCATCTCACTGCAGCAGTGAAAAATGAATCTTTCCCATGTCACGGCACACTCTGACAGTGCTGTGCACACAGAAAGGAAACCTGGATTTGGAATCCATCCAACAGTCAGCATATATCTCAGTGACAAATAGCAGAAGATGCAAAAAGTCTGGATTTTAGTCCCATATGTGGTACTAGGTCTTTAATTTCTATAATTTCTAAACTTACTCATGTTGTTTGATGAAAAGCTATATATAAGTTAAAAATTTTATTAGGTGATGGAAATCTGATTAGAATCCCAGCATAAACTCTTTTCCTTCTTTGACTCCCATGACTTTTTCTGTTGAAAAAGATTTTGCGAAGGTAGAATCCCTCTTCTTATGTTTTTGTACCTGATATTCAGAATTTTTCTCACTTCTCAGGGCTCACATACCCATGGTTTTTGGCTACCACATTTTTGCTATGACTGTTGTAATTGCATTTTAAACTTCTGAAGGTCTGAAGAATAGGTAAAATTATGAGAATGGCAGAATCTGCTGGCTTTGCTGGATGCTCCTCGAGGTCTTTGCCTGGGAAGGATCTCAGGAAGCGAGAGAAATTTGCGTAAGATTTGGAGGAAAGTGCTTTATGGAGAATAAGTTATTACAGATTGGGGTTTTTTAATGATTTTTTTCTTAAGAAGCAGGAAATAAGATTATATGAGAGAAAATTAATAAAGTACTATGGTTTATAATACAAAAATGGGTCATAGAAATATCTTTTTCTGCCATTTCTTCTAGCACGAAGTAATAATAGTTATCAGAAAAGACCATCCTGAGAGAACTTGTGAAAACCATAATGTAATCAGCCTTCTAAGAAAGCTCTAGCTGAGTACTACACAATATGTACAGAAATTGGAATCAGGAGTCACTTGTAAAACACAGAAGTTATTACAGTATTTACAATTATCCTTGTACGGTCTGGAAATATAACGGCTAAAATTCTTGAAGTTATTAAAAAAATTAGAGACTTTCCCCATGTTTTCGAAAGTAGCTTTGATACCAGGAGTAAGAAATCTCAAATTGATCTAGGAAACCAAATGCTATTTAACTTCTACAAAACCCATCTTCATCCGAATGTAAATTCAGAAAAATGTTAACTTAGGCATCAGTGAATTGTTAAGTTGTCTGAAGTCTACTTTCTTCCAGTGAAGTTCCCCAAAAGTGCTTAAATACCTTCCCTTGAGAGCTCTAGGACTGACTACACTTGCTTAGTAGCTAGACACCTTATGCAAAGCCCAGACAATCCCTACCTGTTTCCTTGGCTGGTTCAACGAGCTGATGTGCAAGCATAAGCTGACATAACTACTGGGTGCTAAGGTCCCACCCTTTGCCAGAGTTCCGACCTCTCCCTTTCAAAGCTTCTTTGGCCCTCTCTGTGCTGAGTCATTTCAGCGTTCAAATCCAACAGAAAATGAATGTGAAAAAAGACAGTTGTTTCCTCAGCTCGCCTGCTGGGCTCAGTGCAATGCTGGTCAAATGCTCAGGTCAGTGTATTAGAAAGGGTGAGAGCAAAGGGTGGGCAGGACCATCAGCCGGCTCAGACTGCTGTGAAAATCCAACATCAGAGCGTGCTGGATTAGACCACATGAAAAACACAGCGGTTGTGAAGGTTCAGTTTCCAATCACTTAAACTGTGGAAAATTTGCATTTTTATTTTTTCATCTGTCCCTATTTGCTCATGAGCAGTTTAAGTTGGGCTCTTATTTGGAGGCCAGATCACCTGACTGTATCACATGAGCAACAGCACATCCAAAATTGGCTCTGTGGTAGCAGGTGACTCAAGAACTGAAGCAGACACTGCCAGATATTCCTGGGACCTAGCTGAGCATCCAGCTCAGCCTACTCCATCCTATGGGAGTTTGGGCAGCCACTGTCATCTTCCGCCCATGGATTGTTCCTGTAGCTCCTCCTTGACCTCTCTTCTTTCCCAGGTACATGACATAGAACTTGTCATTTTCAGCCATATATGACTTAACTAGGTATTACAAGGTGACTTTTGGTTCCAAAAGACATTTTGGGATAAAGTGGCTATAGTATTGTCTGACAGAATTATTCTTCTCACAGTAGCATACCTAAATCTTTATGTAGGAGAGAAAATATGCTCATGATTATGACGTTCATTACCTTAATGGGTGAAGAACTCACATGGGAGATGTGGGCTGTAATCCTCTCGAGCTGCTCTGAACCCCACATTACCTCATCTTGGTCTCTAACACTCAGCTTTTTAGGTAAAAGAGAGCACTGACATGATTACCTTTTACCACCAATACCCCATTTTGTGCATAAGACTGCAAAAATGTTAGTTTGCAAATGAATTAATGGCATGAATTCCAGCTACATGGGGCCTTCTCTGGCAAATCTTCCAAAACTGCTTTAGCAGTATCTGCTCATTAGCTTAGTCAGTTCTCCATTCAGCTTCTGGATCCCAGAGACAGCAACTTCAGTCTGGCTGAGCACTCTTGGGGATGGTGAGATATGTAAACCATTGGGGTCATCGTGCTCAGCTTTTTGATGATTGTACCCTGTACAGACCAGGGTCCTGGCTGGAAAGGGGACTGATACTTTTAAGTCCCTTAGAAGCTTTTGAAAATATCATTGCTTGCCATATTAGCTGAAAAATGTTTTATACAAAACATGATACTCCCTGGTTGCTTCGGGATATGTAATCTGCACTCTGAACCCTGTGGTCACTGTGAAGCCTCCCATTCACAGTCACGTTAAAGAGACGTAGACCAAGAAAGCTAACTGCATTTCTCTGGTGAATGTAATGTGAGACCCTCACATAGTAGCTGATCTAATTTTCATCAGTCCCAGCTCACTATTTTGGGGTATCTCACTGTAGAAAAGAAAGGACTTGCTCTTACAACAGTATTTCAGCAAACAGCTTAAAAGTACAGTAGCTTTTCCTTCTTATCTTGCATTGTTAGCTTTAGTTCTGTTCTATGATTGCCAGTGAAACTTGTGTTTTCCGTGTGACCGAAGGAATTTTTTTTTTACTGCAGTGCCTGAGGATTGTCTATAACTAAAAATAGTATGACCATAACTAAAAAACAGTAAGACCAATAGTAAGAAATGGAAATGCTCACAAAAACTTTGTCCATTTGTTTCATCTATACATTTGAAATCTGTCTCAAGAAGCAGAATGGCAATTTTAGTCAGTCTAAATATGTTTACTGTAACTTAAACAAGGACAGGGCATGGGTTCATCTTGTTTCTGTGTCCATCCTGTGTTCATCTCAAAACTGGTGGTTAGTAATTGCTAATATTCTCTCCAGACGTAGTTCTGACTCATGCTAGTTAGCACTCGCTCATAGCTAGGTTCAGTTCAGGGATGGTGTGGGCTAGGAGTCTGTTCCCAACAGGCAGTAAGGGTAAGGCCATCTTGTGCAGGGGGACTGAAGTGGACTTAGCTCTATGGATATGCACCATGCCAAACCATTTGTCCTTCGAACACAGGGTGAGCTCTGCCTCATTTTATTCATTAATATGGATGTAGTTTCTACTGATAGGAGATAGACCCACCTCCAGCACAAAAAAAAAAAAAAAAAAAATATTCAGCAAAGATGAGATCTTTGTTTCAGCCAGAGAAGACTGGTCTGTCCGCACTTCTCAAATATCAGAGTACAGAAAGAGTACCCAAGTGAACATGGCCATTCGACAATAGGCCATTTCATTCTTTTCCCCTACAGATTGTTTCCCCACTTGATTTCACTCTGATGTATTAAATGAAGAGAGCTGGGAGAGATGCTCCTGTCAGGTGGAAAGGGTTGTGGCGGTGAACAAAGGCGCAGAGACCCAGGACTGTCCATGCTTCCTGCAGAGACAAGGGAAGACTGATGACAAAGGAAATAGCTGTAAATGAGAGGAAAAATATCAACCTAATTGGGAAACTCTTACTCATGTAGAGATGATTGATATTTTCTGATTGAAACCTATTGATTTCTGAATTAAAAGAAAGAAAATATATTTAAAAGATTAATTATTCAGACTACTTAACATCATGTTCTTTTTTCATTTTGAGTTGCATGTGTCATATTGCATTAAATTAATATGATGTTTGATCACAGAGGGTTTTTTTTAAACTTTCTTTTTCATATGAGTTGGCTTATTAAATTGGCTTTGAAGTTTTTTTACATTCCTCCTAGGATATACAACTTTGTTTATTAAGCTTAACTCTAATAAACTGTTTATCAGTAGCCATATAACTGAATGTGATAAGCTTGGATATTGAATTTCACAAGTTAACGTTAAAAATATTTCTTTAATCTATCTTTTCTATTTTTATTCTTAAAATCATTTATCCGTATTGCATCATTAAAAAAAAACCCAACATAATTTCCCTTAATCATATTGCTTATTTAATATTTTTTCTAATGTAGCAGAAATGATAAAATGTTTCATACGTTTAAGGAACAAAAAAGCCAATGTCTGAAAGGGACCATGAAGGTAAAATTAAGGGAAAACCAGAATCAAATGCTGAGACATACGCTTGACAGGAAAATCTTCTTTAACCAAAGAAAGGAAAGGTATTAGAAGACCTTTGTGTTCCATAACACAGTCAGAAAATACCAGGTTTCTGAAAAACAATTTGCATGATTCCTCTGAACAGAATACTAGAGTCTGTATATGTCTTTGTACACACTAAAGGAGGATTTTAAACATTTTTTCATTAGTCTTGCACTGGAGTTGAAAATTGGCAACGTATTCCTTGAATCGACTTTTGCTGAAGATGGCAATAATGTAACTCTTGGAGTGCATTTTCTGCTAATACAGCTACTTAAGTTTGCACAGCTGGGAGACTTCTAATTTTTCCTGCAGCCTTTTCTCCCCCCTCTCCCATTCCAATTTGTTATTGTTTGAAATTCTGATAATATTTTACACACATTTCCAGTGTACAACATTTGGACACTGATAAACGAATGACAAGTATGATATAAAGCCTTGTGGAAGACCCTGTAGGGTCTCCCCAGGGAGAAGAACACATCTGTCTCCAGCTGTGCAGCTATTTAGGAGTGAAATTACTTGTCCTGGGTTGGGCAGAGATGGTAATTATTTTTTTTGTTGATGTGAAGATCAAAGGTTATTCTCAGGAAGTAAGGACAAGGACTGTGGTATTTAGCAGGAAAGATTTATACAGGACATAATTTAGTACATGGTTTGCACATTAACCTGGTGCTAATGCATGTAGATGACAGAGAAAATGTAAACAGTCCTGATGTAAGATAAATTATAATTGGTGAAAAGCAAATTAATCTACTGGTCATGAATCTCCCACAAGTTAGCAGAATCTTGAACAGCTGTTACATTCCACAATCACACTTTGAAAAAAGGCTGCTTGATCTGAGGATTTCTTGCTACAGTGCAAATAACTTGTTCCTCCTGTCCCAGCATAGCTTTTTTTTTTTTTTTTTAAATAATGAAACCCCTGCTTTTAAAAACAACATTCAGTTCTAGACTAGCATAATTCACATCTTTCTTTCCATAAGAGTGAATCATTTGGGTTTATGATTTTCAAGGTACAAACTAAGAATACTCCTCCCTAAAACCACAGAGGTAGTGGTTTATAAAAGACTTTTCATAACTGGGTGTACCAGGACCTCATGGTCAGTAGATGAGATGTAATGTTTACTTCTCCACAGTTTCCTGATACAAGTCCAGAAGTCCATGAAATAACTTTCTCATGTTTCGCGTTGCCAAATTTGACTTATATATGCAAATAGTTTTTGTCTTTTAAAAGGTGCTCAGTATAAAACACAAATACACAAACTGTGTGAGCAAAAAGAAAAAAAAGAAGCTACGGAAATGATGTGGAAGAAAACTTTGGGATCCCTTAGATCAAACCAAGACTTAACTAAGATTTATGCACCAAGTATTGTGGCATGAAATATTTTTCAATAATATTGACATGTTCATAAAAGCTTATCTGTTAAAAAATGATCAGTTTCACTACTCATAGGACCTTACTTCTCTTTACTAAGTCAGACTCTGCTCAGACTTGTACTGTTTTAAATAAGGAAAAATCTCAGGAGCTAAAATGAGTTATCCTGATGTGAAACAAAACTAAATTAGCTTAAACTTATTCTTAAGCATAAGATGCTTGTCATAGATGCCTGTGACAAACAACAGCATGTCTGGAGGAGGTTTGGCCAAAAAATCGGAGGCAGCGAAACTATTTCATAGTTGTAGGTCATTCGCAAATATTCATGGAAACGTCTTGCACTGTATATTAAATTTCAGGCATTTCTCTCTTGAATAATTGCTAGGCTATGGAGCAACAACGAAGAGAATGAAGTTCTAGACTTTTTCATTTCTTTGTCTTTGTTTCCATTTTCACATGTGCCAGAAAGCATATCCAAGGGACCAAGTTATATGTTCTTCTCAGATAGCCTTGCTATGATCAAGGTGTCTGAAGAAGGCAGGTAGTGGTGGATTGCACAGAGAACACCTAAGCAGGCTTTGACATGGTAGAGGAGTTTTCACCATAAGCAGATTTAGTTTTCTAATTTTGTGCAGGCCCCAGTAAATCTCTCAGCATAGACTAATATGCTATTACAGCAAGTGCAGCCAAAAACCAGAAATTCTCCAGCTAATTCCAGCTGCAAGCCAAACCTCACTCTTTCCCCACCGATACCACCCTCCCACAGAACAAAATCTTACTAAATTCCCTTAAAATAGCAAATGGACTTTGAATTCATTGTGGGAAATGAATTCCAACCAATGAAAGACAGGCTACCAAGTCTTCCTAAGGGTTACTCTTACCATATAAAGACTTAATATATCCTATATTCTAGAATCTTTCAAGAAGGTAGATAAATGGCATTTCTGTGTAGTTAAACCAGTGGGGTTGTGTGGACCAATGGGTCCACAATGTAAATAAGCATTGTAAAGTAAGCAGCATACTATGGCTTGGAAGAGGAGACTCCACCACTGCTCTTTTTAAGGTAGAGTAAGTAGAGACCAGCAGATACAGTAAGGCTCAAAGTGATGAGGTTACCAGTCGTAACAGGAGTGAGATAATTACAAGCTGACCTGCCACGAGCTTCAGCTATTGAAACTGTAGCTTCCTCATTTACCTTGGTGATAAAGAGCTTCTACGTTGAAAGATTTGGGTGCCAGCAGTCCTTCGTGTCAAATTGCTAAGAAAGGAGTGTGGTGAAATCAATAGCAGCAGTCTGTGGGCATGCAAAGCTAGGTCGTATCAGATGGAATAACTGCTATGGTATCACTAGGAGAGAAAAGGCTGTATGTGCTTTCTGGCTTTGTTGACAGCAGCTGTGATACCACACAAAACTACTAAAAGGATAATAACGATTAGGAAAGGGTTATCTGTATTCCCGTTGATTGGCAGAGATAGAAAAAGGTTTGTCTACATAAGTATCAATGATTAATTTTTAAAAACCCTCTAATATGTCCTGTATTGCCTGTAACTGTAACACTTTTGTGTAGAAAGTTTAAAATTAAGCTCAAATCTTTCCTGTACTCTTTTCCATGTTTTTTTTTCATTTTCAGAATATTTTAATGCCTTTATTTTTTATGTATTTGCTCCATTTCACATTTATTACTCAGTTAAAAATATCTTTTTAAAATTTCCCCTGAATAAGACCGAAGAAAAATTGTTTTGTAAGAATGTCTATTTCTCAGAGATTTATTTCTAGGGGAAAAAAAAAAAAAAAAGAAATTCTTCTCTTCTCTTCTTCAAATGTTCCATAATGACAAAAAGGCAAAACCTGCAAAAGATGCTTTGGAAAAAATTATCTAGTCTTTAGCTTTCAAAAGATCACACAATGGACACTTTATATAGAAAAGCATATTGAATAAATATGTGCACAATTAATGTTTTGAGTAAAAGGTGAAAAGAAAAGAAAAGAAAAGAAAAGAAAAGAAAAGAAAAGAAAAGAAAAGAAAAGAAAAGAAAAGAAAAGAAAAGAAAAGAAAAGAAAAGAAAAGAAAAGAAAAGAAAAGAGAAAAGAGAAAAGAAGCAATATAAGCATCCAACAGATTTTGAAAACCTTTTTCTCCCTATTTTCTTCTTGCAATCCTAGTAACTTCCTAGTGTCATAGAAACATAGTTGTTTTATAATATTACTGGGGACAGCATATTAAACACGTAGTGTTATTCAACAGAAAATTTAGCAGCCACTGCATCATCACATTCAGTTCACTCAAAAAAAAAAGAGAGAGAGAAAAGAAAAAAGCCTGTGTTTCCTTCAAGGCATGCAGCCTTCACTTTGCAAAGACAATCGCTGAAGATATGTTAATGAAGACTACTCTTATGTAGGAATGTTTACAGTCATTAGCCTTCAGGCAAAGTTAATCACAGGAATACAGACAATTACTTTAAAAAATACCTGTGGTGCTTAATAATCACCTCAAAGGCACTTAACTCATCCACTTTCAAACTGTAAACTAGTTCAACAGGTTATTGCAGAATTTGACTGCAAAGAAAGTCATCGTGTGTGTTGCAGATCAGCCCTCCAAAACCATGGGTCTGCTTCTGCCTCAGTACAAAATTCCATGTAATACCACATTCCTCACCATGTGAATCACAGTAAGTTGCAGCTGCTTGATTTGGGTGGATCACCTTGTTCACTAGAAAGATCAACAGGCTGAAAGAAAGGAGGAAAACCAGAGTGATTTCCTGGCCACAGATGTAAAAGTGAGTATAGACATGTTTCTTTATACCAGTCATGGTGGAACTCTTTGCTGCAAGAGTTCATTGAGATAGGATCTGAGAGAGGCTGGACATCTACCAGTATATTTCTAACCTCCAAGAATTAGGCTAGTAAAGCCTAAATATGCAGATGAGAATGCTAGGAGACATAAACCAGCACATTTCAAGAAATAAGCCAGCTTATTATTCTAATAGATGGCTTGCAGGAGAATCTTCTGACCTACTACACATCTATTTCACCAGTACTGACTGTTAATTGGCTGAGAAAGAGTGATTGGACCAAACAAGTCAGATGACTGGCACTTTGCAATTTGACAGCTGCTTACAATTTGGGGTATGTTTTGGACCTTACAAAAAACTTCTGCAGCAGTTTATATCAAAGGTGAGTTGGTATTGTTATGCACATATCCCACCAATTTTGAGTCCTAACGTTAGTTTCAATGCTATTGTGTTTAGCTAGCAAACCATGGTAGCTTCCAGCTTCTGTGAACAATGAGTGTTTTACTCCTTATTGTCACAAAACCTTTGATGCTGATGATAACCTGATTTTTTCTGTTCTGCATGCCTGGAATAAGACCACTCAATATTAGAAATGGTGAATTTATACCCTGTTTAGATCCAGGAAAGTCAAAGGGACAAAAGTCTCTTAATTTAAAATGCAATGCAGTGAGAATAATTCATACAGAGATACTGATCTGTGTGAGAGCAGGGTCTGTCAGGAGGAATCCTTATAGTCACAATGCACTATTGATGCTGCTTTCTGAAATATTCTCTTCCTTCTAAAGTTATTAGTTTGTTGCATCCATAGCTATCTGTTCTTAAAAGTAGATTAAGCAAATTTCTATTGCATTTGGCCTGTAGATACTTGACATACATCACAGAACTATTACAATGAAGCAACAGTTAAAACGTTAGTAGAAGCCTGAAATAGAAATCTGAAAAAAGCTTAAGATTTAGCATCAAGATATCATCCAGTCTTTGTGGCTATAACTATTCATTACACTAAAATATAACACTGGGAGACTTCTCCCATCCAGGTAACATAGTCTTGCTGTTGGGAACTCCTAAGGCAAAAGAAGTAAGCTCTGCTCCAAAGCACAGCCCTGCTTACCTGTATCCTTCAGCAGAGTGTGGCTTACATAAAAGCATAGTTAGAGTTCCTATGTTTCATTTTTTTCACTCCTTTCTCCCTGTACACAAAGGCCCTTTAATTTCTTATTTTTAAAGGACTCTGTCTCCAAATGATTGGTCTGAGTCACAGAGGTTTAAGTTGATTTTCCAGAGACTTAAGAAAGAAAAGCATTTTCAGCCCTCCTCCAGTACAGCACTTAAATCTTTCTTACAATACCTGAGCACGTATAATGGGGGAAAACATGTATGAAATTGAAAACACAGGATCTAGCACTAGCAAGATTTTTAGGCAGTCTTATATAAGTTAGCCTCTGCACAACTTTATTGGCTATAAATTCAACGCCATTTCAGAGGCTTGGCTGGTACTGCAGCCTTCCCCATCACACAAGCGTGGTACCAGCAGGGAGCCATACAATCTCCTTTTCTGCTGCAGTCTATTTACCCTAACTTCCAGTCTCTGACTGTAAGACCCTCAGCTGTGTTAAGAGATATCATCTTTGAGTTGATATCAATACTTATTTTCAATTTAGTAATTTACTTTTTATGCTTCTTTATTTTTTGTTCTTTCACTTGAGAAAAGAGAGCACAAATAATTGTCTTCACATTCTGGTTTTCACATTCTGGTTTTCACACTTTAGCTCCGTGATTGCTTGGCAAATATTTCTTTGCTAGAAGGAGAGTAGGAGAATAGCTAGACCAGGTTTAGAATAAAAGCTTATGGAAACATTGCAAAATCTTTGCATCTGGGCAATCTTTAATTGGTGCTACGCAGCATGGCGACATTATCCGGCCCAGCAAGAAACTTACTTTAGAATAGCACTTCCATTGGCTGGTGGAAATTCTGTATTTCTCACTACCAGGGATACTGATTGCTGTGCTGCAGTCTGAGAGCACCTTTTAAACAATACCACGCAGTCTGAACGGGGCAGCACAGTTTGGCTAAAACCATAGAAGAAGAAAAGAAACACTGACTGACAGGATAAATAGACAGAAAAGGAAATTAGGTGCAAAAAATCCTTTGGAAATATTTCAAGAAAAAAAGAAGCACTATAAACCCTCTGCAATGTGTCTATTCTGTAGCTAAGTGACTACTTGATTTGGTTGGTATTGTACTTTTATATTGCGACTCTTGTATTGCAAAAACTGCTAGTACGTAACGTTAAAAAAGTATTACTGTAGACTTACTGAATAGACTAAAGAGAGTTTATTTGGATTATAAGAGTTCAATATGTGTATAATTCAGAGTGCAAATACACATTCACTTTTGTATAGCAGAAGAATTTGAACATTTCAAGACTAAAATATAGTTTCTCAGGTTGCAACTTTAGAATGATTTTCCATATATTATATGGATTCAAATTAATCTTAATTTTAAATTGGTTAGAGACTCCTTCAGTTTTAATCAACAGATTTTTCCAAGTAATGCATATTTTTTCTACCTTCTTTCTTTGCGTCCTTGAATTTAATAAAGTTGGGATTTCCTCCTCCAAAGATGGATCTGCTAAATAAATTTGAATGAACTCAAACACTTGAAAAGGAATGAAAACAGTGAAAAATATAGTCTGATAAGATCAGGAGTCTGAATCTATAATACCCAAAACATGACAATTTGAAATTAAATCTGAATCAACATGTTCTTCAATTGTTATTCAGAAACATTAACTCCTTTGTTTGAAAACTGTTTCCTCAAGCCCATAACCTGAACATGAAGTTCATATAGGAAAATATTCTAGAATAAGGCTATTATTACACAAGCCCCACAACTCCCATGGAATTTCCCTTACGAAAGGGAACTCTAGACTGGCCAGTTGGCTTTCCCATCAACTTTGCTGGTAGAGATATTCAGTGGGGTTATTATTGTGGGTAATACCCCATATGCTTCCTGCATTAAGAAGGTGAGGGGAGATGAACACCTGCCATGACATAACTCATAACAAAATTCACTCTGCAAGGTAGAAAAGTCCTAAAAAATTAGTGGAAAAATCTCTATTTCTGAATTTGTGAGTGGAGCTGTAGAGGGCACTTCCAGCCAAAAACCGATTAGGTTTTGAAATGAATGATGGGGACAGTCTGTATCTTGCATTTGCAGAATTGGTTAGAAAAGAAAAAGAAAGGAGTTGCCAGATTTTTAAAACAGGCTGGTGAGTTCTGGTTTTGGATGGCAGCACTGGCAGGCCTCACTGGATCCTTGGTGTTAAGAACCACACAAACACAAACGTTCAAGAGTGAAAGTATGTTCCCACCTGCCCCACCACAGATAGTTTGTAGAAACGGCAGAATGAACTGACACTTAATAATATAACTAGACTCAGAAGCAGGTTTTATAATGCCACGAATGGTAAACATCTGCTAAAATGTAACTTAAAAAAAAAAACCAGCACAAATTACAGATCTCAATTCATTTATATGACAAACACGTGATGATCCTATGGCAGTAGCTGGAAGGTATGGCAGGAGAGGGCAAAGGTACCACTTTTCCCTGAGCATCTGCTCTAACTCCTGATGCAGGCAAGTGCTGAGCTGGACAGACCTCTGGTCTGACTCACCCATGACTTTTCATATTTTCAAACAGGAACGAACAAAACGGACACGTGAATTGAGCACTCTGCTTTAATTTTAGTTGGTTCGTCCTGCATTTTAAACAGAGATATATGAAAGATTTTTATTTTTTAAAACAGAAACTATTCTTTTACCTCTAAACCTTTTCCAGGTTTTATCAGGTGTATTTCACAGGGTGAAATTAAGCCAAGGTGAAAGTGCCCTAGGTGTGCAGAATGGAAACGCTGACAGGCTTTTAGCTATAAGTGTGCTAGCACCCCAACGCAAATGTATTGTTATTAACTAAGCCGTTGAAACAGAAAACAAGGAGAAAAATTAGCTCAAGTTCAGTGGTTACTTGTTGCAAATTTGTAAATATGCTTTCTACTGTAGAGATATGTAAAATAATGCTCCTGTTAAAAGTTATGTGGAAAACCAAAACTTCTCAGCAAGCTAATTTTACTCTGTTAACAAAGCACGGTTTCAAGCTATTCTTGTTAACCATCCACCCACTTTCTTTTCCTTCACCACCTCAGATTTGAAGATAGGGGGTACAATTACAGTCCTTTGTTTCATCCTGAGATCTCTTTACAAAATAAAGTCTGCTTTTATCCTGTTGAAACCTATGTGCTTTCCTTCATTGTCTAAAGCTAAAGGAGCTGAGGTCTAACTTTAAAGTAATCCTTTGTGTGGCTTTTTTCCCCCTCCCTGCCTCTTTGTTGTATGTATAGCCTAACTGTGTGCCTTCAATTGAACTTTTCCCCTGCCAAATCACACACTTAAAGCAAGAAAAAAGAGACTGGGGTGAAATCCTGGCCCCAATGTGTTTAATGGACTTCAACAGGGTTAGGTTTCCATTCTAGCGGCCTCTGCGCTTTGAGTCGCTCTTTTTAGTCCTGCCTGAGATGGAATTGAAGCCCTCCCTCCTGGAATGGAAGTGCTTGGTGCAAATTTCTGTTGTAGAGGATCTGCTGGCGCAGAATGCCACAAATTTGTGCGATTCAACTGGCTTTGACACTGGCACTTGACATAGTAGTGGGGCCATGGTCTAAGCATTTAAGGACCCACTCTTAATATTCAGGCAATTCCTAATTTGACTCCAAAAGGATGAAGCTAAAGAAAACATATATTTGCATTTGTATCTGCATTTGTATTTCTTCTTCTCTACTGGCCTTTTTTCATCTGCCAGAGCATGCCAGGCAGACTGATTTTTCCAGTGTATTTCATAGGGTGTTCCAGGCATTTGTAGCAGGAGAGGATGCTGCAAAAGATAAGAAAGGGGTGTAGAAATAAGGAAAGCCAGTCAAAAACAATAAAAAAGCCAACCCAACCCAAACCAAAAATTACCAAGATAAGGTTGACAACAGTGGTGGAGATCTTGGCTACTGAGCTGACCAGGGTAGAGGAAGGTGTTTGTCTACAAGATCAATATAGTGGGGTTACAGGGACAGAAGAGTTGGGACATTAATGCTGGAGTGCTTCTCATGGTAGACTCTGCCTTTGCTTTCGTGCCTGTGGCACAGCTGTTCTCTGAAGAAGCCACAGGAGATGGGACTGATGTCAGGCTAGTCAAAAGAGTGTGTGCCTGAAGACTAAATCCTTCCCCCTTTCTCTGCCAGTAGCTGCAGACTCTGCTGATTTCCCCGCCATCTCCTTCCTTTCCATTAAGTAATACCACACTGAGCCCTCAAGGCAGCACATGCTTTGTGTTGAATCAAATCCACAGGGATGTAGAGATGGGAGTAGATATGCTTGATCAAATAGAATGGGTAGCTTCAAAACATTTCTGTATCTTTCCCTGCCTTCCTCAGTGAGACCCAATACGTGCACCATCACGATCCTGGGAGAAACTGCTTCTTCCTTGCTCAGTATTAGCTCCTCTCTGCACCACCTTTCTGAAATCAGTACTGTAAAAATAGTTAAACTTCTACAAGCCTTCATACTTCTTCTAGTGAGATATGCAGGGCACTCTGGACTCGTTCACAGAAAAGCTGCTTCATTGCCTATGGACAAAGCCATAGTCCTCCTATCACCTATACTCAACTTCAGCTTAAAGGGAAGAGTAGTTCCACTGTGATTGTAGTAGCTTTTCTCCCATTGTATTTGCCTTCAGATATTCTATTCTCCTGACCCGCTAGGAAGCTGATTTTTAGCTTCTAAATCCATTTTGTGTTTGCATTTTGCATAGGATGCTGAGAAATTGGAGAGGCTGCAACATGATTTGAAAGCTGGAGAAAATGTCTAAAATCCCTCAATCTGCTTAGGTTATCAAAAAGAAGACAAAGTGGTGACTTGATTACATCTGGTAAAATGTTTGACGTTATAAACTTGTCCAGAACAGGAATTTCATGAGGACTGAAGCAACTAGCAAATGTCAATGAGTTCAGAGCATAGTTTCGGCCAAAAATGGAAAATCTTTTTGTTTTGGCAGTTTTAAAGCTAAAGATTATTCCTGCATTTGAAAAGATTTTAATTTAAAAATTTAACTAAATGAAAAGAGGTTAAATAAAAGGGGCTACCTAATAATTTTGTATTGACCCAACCTTTTTGTTTGTTAAGACAAATACTGGGCTGACTCATCATGCTGATAATAACTATTCTAGCAGTCTAGCTATCATTGTGTTCGTTATTCTAAAGAGACATCCCCTGTGGTGGGCTTTGCACTCTGAAGTTGATGTAATTAAAAAAAAAAGGCAACAGGACTCTGGAACCATCTGAGCATTCTTGGATATACAAATAACCACTGTCTTCTACCAATGGGAAAATTAGAGAACCCGTTTTAATCTGATAGTTTGTCTTACATATACCGAGAAGGAGAGGGAAAATTTAATCAGTTATTACTATCATCATTGTTTTTCTGCCATAGTAATGATTTAAAGCTTTCCTATCAGAATCTTCTGATGATAGCAGTGACCTTTGGACGGTCACACCCTCTAATTTTTGTCTTTTTGATTTGAAGATGATCAGCTTTATAAAAAGTATTGGCTAAAATAATTATTCTGAAGATCCCTGCAGAATAACCAAAATATTTTGGTTCATTTAAACTGTCACATACAAAGTAGCAGGAAATGCAAGAAAAATAGATATCCAGGGTGAGATTTTTGAGGCTGTTAGGGAAATGGGCCCCTCAGGCAGATGACCCAAACTTTTTTTCTGAATGAGGAATCCCAAGCTCAGGGTCTATATGAAAGAAGGAAAAACTGTGAAATGAAAGGACACATTTTCAAAATTCTTATGACGAATGTCACTTGGTGCTTATGCAGCTCTTGTACCTGCACTCTGCTTTTTGGAATAAGAGGTAGTATTTATATCACTCTACAGATTACCAAATTTAAAGACAACAAAGATTAACAGCAGCAGTACTTATGTCTGCTCCATAGGCCAGCCAGCAGTTCCGGACTCCTCCAAGCTGTTCTGAAAAAGAAAGCATTTGGCTAATTGGACAAAGGTACTTGGTGGAACTGTAAAATAATCACTACCATCCCTCATCTTTCCCAGCCCTAATTACACATTTGAACTCTGTCTTTTAATCCTGGGCTTTTGGCAGATAATCTCTAATCTTCTGTCCTCCGTACTAAGAAAAATTCATCTGCATGTGAGTTTAAGTAAAAGCTACTATTTATAGTATTTTTAAGTGGTTTATATTGTCTAAATTTTTATGATAGTCATGATAAATTTGCAGCCTTTTTTCCAGTGTTTTGCTTTGAATAGAGACTCCGATGTGTGCTCTGTTTACACTGTTTAACTACTGAAATTGATTTTTTTTTTGTTCCAGTTACAAATACCTTAACACTTTCCTTATCCTTTTCTAAAATATAATTTGAGGTCAGAAACAATTGCAAATTCAATTTGAATTTTCCTTAACTGTTCCCACCAAATGAAAAATAAAGAAAAATTTTGAAAATGAGAAATTTTCAAGTGCTTTAAATGTTATGGTTTGGTTCCCAGAAAGTCTAAGGTGCCCTTTGTAACCTTGTTTTGCCACTGTCAGTGCACCATTGTTAGGATGTGATGTGGTGGTTTGGCTATCTGCTTAAAAGGTGTCTTACTCAAGCCCTCTACCTGCTTCTTTTTTTAGTGTTTTCAGCCTTTTCGTGTAGAATATAGTGTGATGATTCTCTCTGCCACTCTTTGTGAATTTCTGTTTAAACTAAAAGAAACTAAATAAAGCTAAAATATCTAAGAAATAATTAATTAATGTTACATCAATTAGTGAGAAAGGAAATAAGAAATTTATTGTATATTCTGGTTCTGTGGTCATGCAAATGAGCAATTATTTGTACAACACACTACCACACACTAAATTTTTGGGTGCTGATTTCTTGGATACATTATATTGAGTTAATAAAGAAACCTGATGCCATGTTTCGGGCAGGGGTAGGTCTAAAAAGCTGGCTGTCTTAGTCACTGGCCTAAGGACTGCTTACTTCTTAGGGACCGTTCCATAGGATAACCTGGTTTCTTGACAACTGGTTTGTTTTGTTTTATTTATTGGCTGCTGTGACAGAATTAATTATCAGATGTAGGAAACAGTGAAAGCATCTGGGTTCAATTAATCATTAACCTCCTCTTGGTTGGCAGGGAGCTGTGGAGCTGACCCTCCAACACTATCCTATCTTTCACTATATGTGCTCTGAATCAGTGAAAGTTAAGTTTTGGTCATTCTCCTCCAGGTGAATGCTCTAAACCTTAGACCAGTGGTTTCCAAACTGGAAGATAAGCTGTGATCACAATGAATATGAGCTACCAAGCCCAAACTAATAAGCTCTATTTCTGCAGGACAGTATCAATACTGTCTGGGGAAGGAAGGAGACTAAAGGCCCCAGACCCAGTAATATATGGGACAGGGCTGATTTATGTTCCTGATAGTAATATAAATACTGGGTCTCCTTAAGTTACCCACCCAACCAGCAGATGCTTGTGTTTCTGTCCCTGATATGGTGAGAGTGAATTTACATAAAATAGTATAGCTTCAGCAGAAGAATCTGAGTCTGTCCACTTGCTTCCAGAAGACTTTTTAACTTTCATGGCCTTCTTTAAAGATAAGGGTTAAAATCCTTTAACCCAGAGAATTCATTATCTGCTGTCTGTACTTTAACACCCGAGCTACTGGATAAAAAGAACAGAGGAAGGCTTTTCATACCAGAAGATCTGTGAAAAATTTAGCTGAAGAAAATCAAATGAAACTACTGTATGAATTCAGCAGAATTTATGTATAATTTTAGGGTGACTAAAACTGGACTTTTCAGGGGAAAAAAAGACATTCTTACTCTGTGAACTGTTGCTAAGATAGTCTTCCAACACTTGATTATATTATAGTGTTAACACATTTGGCCAAACAAAGGTTAAATTTAATTTGGACATGATCTCCGTGAATGTAATGTCATCACTCTTTTCTGGAAAGATATGACCTGACAACAGCTCTTACCCTTATGAGAACAGTGTCCTAGGTATTGTTTAGATGTGTGATGCTGTTTTAAATGGTTTCCAGAGATCTGTGGACAATGCTTCTCTACAGTTTCTTTTACAAAGGGATTGAAAAGTTATCTGTCATGATCCTACAAGACAAAGTATAAAAAAATAATAAAAAAAGGCATCCTGTTCTCTAATAAGGGCACACTGTGCAAATACCTCTTTTCAACTCTGACCACTCATATTAAAATGCAGTACCAATTACAATAGACCTGATTATTTATAACATGACAATCCTTTTCCTTTTTTACCCATTTATCAAAGTGCCAGAGCATTAGAACAGTATCCCACACTATTTAGGAATTACAAGAACAAGTTTAAAATAATATCTCCTCCGTGTTTATTGCTTAGCTATTTGGAGTGCAACTGTGGTCTACTTAAATGTAAGTACTAGTAAATAGATTATTGATTCCAGCATGTAGAACCTACACATTCCCCAGACAGCCCAAACAATTACTTATCCACTCCTTAATTTCCCACTACCCAAAGCAGAGAACTATTGTTTTCTAAGCCAAGGATCTGACTATTGTCAAGATGTTTTTTCTTTTTGTTTTTTTCCCCCCTCATAGTAGACCTCCACTGTGTAGCTATCAGTGATGGTATTGAAAACCAGCATGGTGAGAAACGTGAGACCACCACTGTAAAAAGAGAAACACAATAAGCAATATAAGTGGAAGTCAGGAAAAAAAAAAGTCTGCAAAATAGAAATAGAATAATATTTTTGGTATTTTCCCTTTCTATGTTAGCATTTGTTGCTGTCACTCCTCATTTCAAGAAAGAAGTGTACCGAGTTTAACCTATTCTTTTATATTAAAAGAAAACAACACTGGCACTAGTAAAGAGTTCTATATGCAGTTTTTAATGGGGGAAAAAAAAGTTGTAAGAACCTCAAGAACAGATGAAGGGCTGTTGAAGCCTATAGCTGTGACAATGCTTGTGGGAAAGTCTGGAACAGCAGGGAGGAAAATGTCAGCCAAGAAACCTGAAAAATAGTCCATAAAGTGCTTCTTTTAATAATGTGTTTTTAATTTTAATAATATATTACTATTTGGTTTGTTTCTTAGGGACCTGTGTTTATTATAAAGCATTCCTTGAAGCTGTCAGTCTATGGAAGCTTCCCTTAACTCCCTGAACATGCAGCTTTAGCAGTTTTCCTCTGTTTTGAGAGGTACATTAATAACAACATACTATAGGCATTAAATAGGCCACCCACCCTCCAAGAATTACAGTCCACATTTCTATCCACTCTTTATGGCAGCTAGCCTAATGGGAATGATGTCAAGGGGTGCAGTGAAACACTATGTGTCTCTATATGACTTCTATCTTAGGGATGATCTTTTCCTGTTTGATAGCTATTCATTCAGTCAAGGAATATTACAGAGGAGCTAATTTAGTGCTGATGAGAAAGGAAGGGTGCCACCCGCCATATCGTCATCAGCAGAACAGCCTGTGCTGTTGCCCTTTGGTCATGTCTGCATACATATGACCTTAATTACTCATAACTCTCGAGTTCATCACTCACACATGCTGCACGACCACGACCTATGAGCAACATCTGCAGCGGTGGGAGCTTCGTTTTCTGGCTGACTCCAGAAGAGTTCATGCTTGCTCTCGTAACTCTCTATTTTTCCCATATGCATGTGGCCAGCTCTGCTGAGTCTGTCCAGGAGCAGACACATGGGCACAAATGAGGTTTTTGAGGAAATGCATGTGTGTGCATATGTGCATATGTCCAATTTTTTATTAAAAGAAGGGTTGGTAGCTTTTTATTTAAAGTTGCCTGACACTTTCCACTACAAAATCTTATTTACAGTTGCTGAAATTTAACTATTTGACCTGAAATGTTTCATGTGAACAGCCTATCTCAGATGCAAAAGATTCTAAGGGGCATGTGCTTATTTATTTGAAGTTACCAGGCAAGACCCTTCAGTGGTTTCCAGAAAGTTAAGGACAACATTACATTGTTTTACAAGGAGTAAATTTCTTTGCCCACATTAAAAGCACAGTTCTCTGGTGAGAACTCATGTCTTCACAGTAGCAGGCATGACTGCCAGAATGGCTGGCATATTGGTGGCTGCTAGTCTAGAAGAGTACTCTCTCAGTGATGATGTGTCCAAATCTGCCTGAGATTTAAGCCAACATCTCAGAAATTGCAGCCTGCCTTGTAACGGCAACTTCATTTGCTTTGCTGCAGCCACATGAAGGAACATGAACTGGTTGTAGGCTGCTCTCTAGTGTCTCTTGATTGACAGGGCTCCAGACTGTATTGCTGTCAAAACTCACGTGTCTGATACCTTTCCTGTAAATCCTTCGGACATGACTTACAAGGCATCATTCATTCACAAAATATACCCATTAACTGCAGATTATGCTGGTGGCCACCTTTCAATGATCAAAAAGGCCAGGGAACCTCCTCTAGCTCTGACACCCTCTGACTTGGCTGTATCCATACTACATGACATTCGGCCTTGGGTCCCAAAATATGTGCAATATATATGTACATCTAATGTAAAAGTTTTTGTTTGTGATATACCAAAATTACTGTACTGAGCTGGCTCTCTCTTATGTACTGAATTCACTACACTTCCTGATCTGTGCATGCATAGTAGCCACGTCTTTGATATTTCTCAGCGTTCAATAGCCTAATCAGAGCTACTTCTCTGACCAGAAGAACAGGCAGATGGAGTATGCAAATCCCTCCAGAACAAAGATTCTGTGTGGAAGAAAAATATAACTGTATTTACAGCAAAACCCAGACATTCAGTAGCCATATGTTCAGTCAGACTGGTGAAGAGGCCAATCCAAGGCACCTTGGAAGGACCAGAAGAGGTCCATCACACCAGGCAAAAAAGTCTGTCCTTACCAAAGGCTACTCTTCTCCAAGCAGAACCCAACACTCCTCCTTGCTGTCATGTTGCTATCAGCAAACGCTAACTATTTGACCTATCTCTTCTAGCGATAAGCAGCAAAGAATACCACTCTATGCATGTTATCAAGTTACTTCATTTTTTCAAGTGGAAGAATTTTTGTCTGGTGTAGTGGGAGATCAAAGGACAGTTACATAATGTTTCTGTTCTCTTTTCTGTTTTTCTTTTTTTTTAATTTCATTTTAAAGAAAAACCCCAGACCTTCTTCACACATTAGAGATTTGTAATCCAAGGACATATTCAGATATTTAAAATTCAGGAAATTCCAGAATAAAAGGCATTTCTATCCTGTGAGTGTTTATATTAAAAATGTGATTTTATAAAATATAAACATAGAAAATACTATATAGCTTGCATTGGTATAAAACACAAACAGTTTTTTTTTTTTTTTTACAAAAGTCTTAATCACAACGTGTATTATTCTGTTTCCTAATATGTAATTTTTTATTATTGTCTGCTTTACAAAATTTTCTTGAACTGGGTTTTTTTTAATTAGTTCTCTATTATTTGCCTAATTTTATTTTCCAATCAACAGCTAAAAAGAAATCCTCAGTTTGATCCTTCTTTCTAGAACTGCATTCATGAATAATGAACCTAATCACTTACGTATTTTCTTACATTATTTGATATTTTCATTATGTAAGTATCCTGAATTTTAATCCAATAAATTAAGAATTTCTTCAATCATACAAGAAAATTACATAATATGAAGTAATACTAGAGTGAAAAGCCAATTGTTTCTAATAATTTTTAGTCTTGTGAAAGGGAAAAAAAATAGCACATGATGTTTTCAAGCAGAGCAGCTTTTAGAGAGCTTTTATCAACAGCAGCTGTCACAGATGGGTTATGTTAGTTAAGAACATTCCAAAACAGGAAAAAAAACCCCCATGCTTATAGAAATGAGCAGAATATCAGCTTGATTATAATACTCTTTCACTAAGAGAATATATAATACTGGGCTCGTCTGTGTTTGCTTAGACATGAGTAAGGAAGTACACACCATAAAAGTCTAGTTCAGAGCACTTTTTCCCATCTAAAAATCTTGCATCTCTTCACATGCTCAGTGATTAAACAGAATGCAATATATCATTCTGCATATTTTGAGGACTTCGTATGAGCCTGGATAACAGAAGTGCTAAGAAGATCTTGAAGCCAAACACTGACTACTTTAGTCAAAGAATAACACTTTATTGCCAGATTCATTTCTGAGCACTATAGATGTTTTTATCTTAATGTATTACAAATTGATGTAGTTACTCATTTTTATTCAAATCTTTAGAGAACTTTAATTAAACAAAACTGTTCTCCATAGAATTAGCATAGACAGTCACAAACAAACAGGTATGAATAATCCATAAATAAAAATAACTTTGTCATGTTCTTACATTTTCTGTTTTCAGTCATGACAATAGAATTAACTGGAGTGTACTCAGTGATTCCTGTAGTCTGTATAATAGCACAGCTCTTCATGAAGTGAAAACGATAATGGTTTTATCTGTCAAGTTCACTGCATAGTCACATGGAGGAACTAATTAGCATCAAACACTGATTTAAGAAATATTTTTCTAGCCAAATTCATCAGCATAATCTAATAATTTATCTGTTTCAGTCTTTGCTATAAGATTATGTTCTTTATTCTTCTATATAGTATAAAGCATATAGATGGAAAAATGCATGCATGGTTTTGATCTTATGTACAGAGCGCTCCCACAATCATAGAATGGTTTGGGTTGGAAGGGACCTTTGAATATCATCTAGTCCAACCCCCCTGCCATGGGCAGGGCCACCTTTCACTAGATCAGGGTGCTCAAAGCCCCATCCAACCTGGCCTTGAACACTTCCAGGGATAGGGCATCCAGAGTTTCCCCAGGCCATCTGTTCCAGTGTCTCACCACTCTTATCATAAGAAGTAGAACTACTTTAGTTCCGCAGTTTGTGTTCTTGACAGCACAGAGGTTCACCTTCATCAGGACAGTCAATAAATGGTTTCATCTTCTGGAAGAAGATAAGGATTCAAATCACCTGCAGTTAAGGTGGGACCTTGGCTGCACACCCTAGGTGGCAGAATACTATGTGAATGGTGGTGGTGCTATCATCACTCCTTATCTGAAGAATAGGCCAACCATTTGTATCCTAAGAGTAAATGTGATGATAGGTGCCAACAGTGGTTTCAGCATCTGAATCCATCTAATGGAGCAGGTGCAAGGGTATGTGCAAGGGTCAGAAGTCTGAACACTCTCCTTTGGCTGCATCTCTCATACACATGTAGGCTGATGTTATCCATGACCTCCTAAGGCTTTCCCAATTTGTTATATAGGGAATGCAGAATCTTAATTCAGTGTTATGAATTCCATTTCCTAGCACTGGCACCTGCCAAGTCAGATGTAGTTAAGCCACATCACCGCGCTCTTCTCAGAACATGCCCAAGCAAGAGAACCTCACTCACACTAAGCACATATTATGCTGTACTGGAGTTTGAACGCACAAGTTGCTGGATGCAGAGGATCACCTGGAGAACAAGCCATCTCTGCATGCACTTAGCCATGGCTATATTGCTTTCCAAAGTACTTTTTTTTCCTTATACCTGATACTTTGGAATCCTGAATATATTAGAAACGTTTCTTTAACTACCTGACTTATGTAACCATTGTCTTGCTTTGGGCTAGGAGGTGTTGGAGGAATCTTAGGAGAGTAGTTGTTAACCTTAATATATAGAATAGAATATTTAATCCCAAGGTATCCCAGTTTTGATAATTACCTTGTAAATTGGTGTTTCCAACATAAGCATGAAAGATGCAAATGTGAAAAAAAATTATGAATGGGTTTAGATATGTCTCTGAACTACAATACTTTAGAGAACATGCTTCCCTAAAATGTGTCTCTTGGCTCTTTAAGGACTAAGAACTTAATCAGTTTTCCTGTTGCTGACATTCTTCTTTATTCAAATGGTCTGAGAAATGTAATTAATTGAGAAGAGTTATAATGGATCTGCCTGTAGCTTGAAGTTTGTTGCCTGCATTTCAAATCAGCCAAGTCCAATGTTCCTAAAAATGTATCTGTTATTTCTAACACCATTGAACTAATAAATACATACAGTCCCCCTAAAATCCTTGCCATGTGTTATTGAAAATCATAGCCTGAAGGAATCTGTTGGAGATCTATTCTTCTAAGCATGTCTGTAAGTTCTTATTGGATATCTGCTAAGTATAGAGCTTTCCAAACTCTTTTTAAGATAAGGCACGGGTGATTCTATGTGGGAACTGTCATATAACACATTGTAAAACTTTTTAAAGTTTAAAATGCTTCACTGTATCAAGAGGTCAGAAAGATAGGAGATTTGGGGAAAGGAATGTGTTAGGTTTTTTTTAATGAAGACAAAAGGAAAGGCCAGTAAGTAGTGCATGCGAAAGCTACTAAAGGATTAAAAGGAGCAAAATTGTAAATAAAATTATAAAATATTTAACAGTAATTACATCCTCAGTCCTAATGATTTTGTGTATTTTTATGTGCAAAACAACAATATATTTAATATTAAAAGTAATGTTATTTTGATAAAAACTATTTCCCAAAATTATAATTTAAGAATCAATCAACATTTAAATGTAATAAAAAAAGATAAGTAGCAACAGAATCTGTCCTAAATGGCTCATAAAACCAACACCTAAACGAAATAAAAAACTTCAGTTGAAACTGATGGTGAAATTTAATTTGTTTGAATGTGAGGTCTTCAAGTAGCCCAATAAGCCAGAAAAACTTAAACCAGATATTGAATGTATATCAAGACATCATCAAAAGAACTTGCTAGAACTAAAAGTGGAAGTGACTATCAATGAATTCTGCTTAGAAGTGAATGATGTAAATAGCAAGAAATCCAAACAAACTCTTAATCAAAATCCAAACAAAATCCAAACTCTTAATCAGAGTTAATCAAACACAGAGTGAGAATTCCTCAAAATATATTCAGACTGAAATATTAAGGCAACCCATCCTTCTGCCTAACAATTTCTTTCCTTTTTCTCCTTCTGTCTTGTTTGTACTGCGAGAATATCTTAGCCTGACTCTTACTAAGTAAGAGCACAATGCTCTTTTTTTTTTTTTTGCCTTAAGCTGCAATTTAAAAAGGTCTAATGGCTGCATTTCCAATGATGTAGCTGTAGTGGAAAAGCTAAGAAGAGCACATGCCGAAGGGAGCAAAGAGAGCAGCCTTCTTGATCTCACTTCCATCAAGTAAATGCCAGTGTTTGGTAGACCAGAGGAGGAAATTCAGACTGTATGTAACACACTCACACAACCTTCTCTTCAAAAGCATTAACTTATTTACCAGAATTGAAGTCATTCTGCCAAAACACTGTGTATCTTTGGCACTCCCAGATAATCAGACACAGAATATATTCCTTTAGGTATAATTGAATTCTGAAATAAGTACTTACTGTAGCATAAAATACACTTGGGCAGCATTTTCATTACAGCACTTAATCCAGCTGAAATCTGTATGAGTGCCTCAGAATTCCCCCAAAGAGTATCGTGCTTGCAAAAACAGATTTGACAGATGTACAATAGGTCATGAAGTATTTAACAGAGATAACACCTCCAAAACATAATTACTTCCACAATGAAATGAATAAAAGAAAGGTGTAGAGGCTTCAGTAAAATAAGTCTGAAACGCTACACATTTTATTGGAGTACCTAAGAGAGACTGATCTTTCCAAGAAAAGAGCTGAACCTCATTACGAAGCAGAGGTGAAATATCTGGACTCAGGACGTGGCTTCCAAAATACCAATTCTTTTAATGTGACTGTAGGACTTTTAAGACATAGATTGGTAGGGGAAGTATTTTAGTTGGGTTTTAAAATGAATTCCTAAACTCTATGAAAAGTATTCTAATGATTTATTTTCAAAAACACCACACCTCATGACAAGACATAACGAAAAAATTCCGAACAGGTTTTCAATTGCCAAATTTGTTTAAGAACTAAGAGAAATCTGGAACTTTTGGAACTTCTACTGTCTTTCTGAGATTTCAAAATTTTGGAAAGCCAAACTTACAGGGACACTTATTTCAATTTGAACACTTCAGATGGTGTTTCTGTCTTCTTTGCCAAAGGGATTGTAAACTATGGAAAGCATACTCAGGTACCAAAAATATGCTAAAAGACAAGTGCCTGATATGATATCTCATTAATTATATATATGTAAATTCCCTTATGCCCAAAACATAAAAATTAATAAGATACAAAACAGATGTTTTCTGCATGGAAAACTGTAGAGATTGTATACAGTTACCAAAATTAAATAGTGTAGTGTCCTTTTTTCTGTTTACACAATATCAAAATGCTTCAGTGCTAGGTGTCTGACCTTTATAACCACTTATAGCTGTTTCTTAACTACGCAGTTTGCAAATCTGTTGGCTCTCATTGTCTAATAGCAGCTGCCAGGTGATCAGGATAGATTAATTTGCATGATTATTACATGTTTCTTCTTCAACAGCCGTTAGCTGAATAGGCAGATCTCTAGTCAGTGTGATGCATCCTGTCCTGAAGTTTTTCAGAGCTGTGAAGACCCTTGCCCTCTCCTCCTCCTCTCTCTTCAACACAGGCAACTACCCCAATCCCAAACCAAACCCACAGTAGAATTTACATAAAAGAGAAAGAAAATCTCTTTCCTTGCAGGTCCAGCTTTGCGGCAAGTGGAGTCAATGGAAGTTTAGCCAATGACCTCTGTAGCAGTAACATTTTCTAAACTTCCTTTCTTCTAGCAAGTCAATAAACCTCTTATCTGCATAACCACTTCCACGTATTTGTACCACATATTTTTGCCTACAGTTAGACTATCTTAACACTGGGAAAAGTTACATAGCCATAAATATTTAAAGCATTTAATAGGACTTTCAGGCATATAACCCCCTGCAAATCAGCAGTTGTGCAGCTGCAACCTGACGTTTGCTCTGGGAGTGCTATTGAAGTACCCTTCTCTTGTACATGGTATGACTGTTAGCAGACATATGGGGTTTATATCAGAATAACGAACAGAAAGTAGATATTGTTTATTTATAATAGATGCTATTGAGCATCTGAATTAATGAAATGAAATTTGTGGATGGATGACATATTCAGGGAAGTAGAAAAACATTACTGCTTATAATTCAAACTTTTACATTTATATTTAGGAGAGGCTGAGGCAGAAGTTTGCTGTGTTGCTGATTTTCTTGCCTCCTACATGTTTCAGTAATGATTTCAACTTTGAAGGAGGGAGAGCAAATATCCATGTTATGCGTATAATGTAGACAAATTCAGGCAAAGCTGCTTTCCAAACACTGGCCTACCTCAGTCTGGATGGGAAAGGGCATCATAGACAGAGATTCCGGTTGGATGCAGTCTTTTCTGACTGAAAGAAGAAAAAAAAGGCAACCGTGATAGAATTCTGGGATGATCACATCTGGCCATTAGGGACTGGACATCTATCTCTACACAGAACTACCAAGCAGCCATAATTAACATTATAACTCTCAGTCCATTACCAACAGCTGACCTTGCGACCTTGGTTTAAATACTTCACATCGCATTATTTTCCTCCCAAGTCATCTACTTTACTAATATTTTACAATAATGCTCCTCAACATTGTCACACATTTCCGGCTCCAATTCTGGAAAATGTTTCCGTTCAAGAAAATACTCCTCTGTGTGCTTTATTTTACTTATCGCCTGGAACTAAAATGAAGCATTTTGTTACTGTTTGCTCTCTCTAGAGGTAGACTGAAAACACTCTTATGCTCTTCTCTGTCCTGAGCTCTGAAAGATGGCAGTTATTTTTGCCAGCCTGTTTCAAACAGAAAAACTAATGTAATCATAAATGCATTGAAATTAAATCCTAATAACGGGTCTTCAGAAGAATGCATATATTCATGTTCCCACTTAAAAAAAAAGTTTATGAAAAAGATATTTGAAGCATTCTAACTTTCTAAAGCATTGCAGTATACTTTTGCAATAGCTTGTTACCCATTACTGAATAGATTTAATTATGCTTTCTCTGTAGTAGAATTACAGCTACAGATGTTTTTTTCCTACTGATTGGAACGTCAGTAATAATTTAATTAGATATTATGACAGTTTCCATGGCTTATATGTTAACAGTTAAATTGTTTCTGTAAACTAATTTTGTGAACAAATGTTTCTGTTCAAGATCTTTTACAGTGGAAATGTTTCAAAGGTAGAAAAAGTTAATTATAAGGGTTTTTTTCCCTTCTAAATCCTCTGAAGGAGCAAGAACATTTTCCATGGAAATATGGTCAGTCACTGAAATGTCAAAGAGGCTCTAACTGTAGGACACTGAATGGTGTACGGAAAGTATATGAAATTTAAACTACCTTACAATCTAAGTTAAATGGTACTATTTATTTATATAACTATAGTGACCCTCAGTGTGCAGAGATATGCTTTTTACTGTGTGGTATTCTTGTATATGAGAACACTGAATGGCTGTATAATATTTAATTAAAAGCAATAGTGGGTCTACACAGATGTTAAAAGGGCTTGATCTGAACAGTGTGTCGACATCAGATGAATAGGAGAGGCCACCTGCTAGCTCCACTTTTGGCTTTGTGGATGATTTGCATTCCTGTGGCCTGTTGCTCTGCATGATTGCTCTCAGCACTTCACAGCCCCATGAACTGTTTAATATCATGGATACCTTCCAGCCATGCAGGCTATCTCCTTTTGTAACATCAGTGCAAAAGAAAGAATGACCACTTGCATGATTCTGACGGGTAGACCATGATGTTTTCACTTAACATATACCACATCAAAGAGGAGGAAATGCTTTTCTATAAACTGGATTAAGATAAAAATTAATCCATTCTTGCCTAAGAGCGCTAACAGACCTTTTTTATTCTCTTTCTGAAAGATAATGCTCATCATTTGAATCTGAGTACCATACAGTTCAGACTGTAAGTGGTATCCTTGTCTTTTCACTTGAGCACAGAATGTTTCTAGTTTAATTTACTAAATATGTGTACTGCCTGACCACTGGGAAGCCCTTTAGTAGCATAAATGTGAACCCAAATGCAACTATTAGACTGCATGTGCTTTATAACTATTAGACTGCCAGTGCAGTCCTGATTTCTGTCATTCTTCTAAAAATATAAATATTTTAAAGTGAGAGGCAAGAAAAATAGAATCAAAAGGAAAAAGAAATCATGACAGCATTTTCCAGTAGGTAATACTGAAAGACAAAAGAAAAATTTCAGACCCATGTTTCCATATATTGTCCTCTCTCAAGATTACATTTGCTATATAAGACAGTGAAAGTTTCTTATATGGTTCCATCTTGAAGGCTATTGTATCATAACTCAAGGAGCAGAAGGATGCCATTATTTAAAAATAGTCATAGTTATTTTCCGGATTCCTCTGTATTTGTGTTCTATGTTTATTTTTGCAGTCACGTGTTGACTTCATCCCAGCAAGCTCTTGCTTTTTGCTTGTAGTTTTATACTTCAGTATTAAATAATGTATTTAGCTGACATAAAATTGCATCCTGTTATGGTGTGAAAAGGTACATTCATTGTTTACATTCTAGAAGCAAAAGCTATCAGTTATTTTAAGTTTTAGTAGACTGCTGAAAAATATGCTTGGGTTTGTGTTTGATGTATCTTTTTCATTATGCAATATGATGATTTAAGGTACAAGACAGAAAAATAAAATATTTATGCACAGCAGATTTATGTACAACGTGTGTGATAATTCAGTTCTAACTTGATGTTTACAGGTTTTTAAAACTTTGAACATTTTAAATCAACTTTTCACTATAACAAGTCAAAGACATTTTTGCCAAATTATGTAGTTACTTAAGAGCTGGGATAAATAAGATTAAAGCAGAATTTATATAACTAAATGCCTCTTTAGAAGCCTAACTCTAAAGCACAGATTTTCTGACTCCTTACCCAGGTAACTGCAGTATAAAAAATTCCTATGTATTTAAGCTTATGATTTCAAAGTCGCTCATGTATCACAAATTTTATTTCTCAGCATATTCGCAGATGACTCAGTCGTAATGACTGAGCAGACATTTAATTCTGAATTCCAGAATATAAAGTGCAACTAGCACTGGTGAGAAATGTGGTTTCAGTTCCATCCTTTGGCTGAAAGGGTCTGATTCTAACAGTATTTCTGAACTACCAGACTTCAGAGGTTTCAGGGAATAGGAGCTATCAGTTTCTTTTGGCAAATTAAAGTTTTTCATTGCCTGATCAAATGTTTTTTAGACAGTGGCTATGATGAAGGAAGTCAGTAACTCCATGGGCTGCTGACTGGTGTTACCCCTGGAAAAACTATAGTGATGGCTAGGGAACTTCTGCAGTTAAATACACGGGCTCAGCTCTGCTCATGCAGGATGTGGATCACTACCACTGGACTACTGGCTTAACAGAAGGTACTTGGTTGTTTTGCTTTTCTTTAAAGAAAAAAATTGCTTCCAGTTTCCAAATTGTGAAACACTATCAGAAATACATATTTCTTTAATCTGTAATTAAGCATCCAAACTTTAAAAGGGATGAAACTGAAGATGATCTCCCACTTACAGTATTTTAATTTGAGGTGCTTGGAGTGTCCAAGACACCTGCAACAGGTTTGACAAGGCCTGCAGGAGACCTGTACCCCTCTAGACTGGCAGCCAGAGATGATGGCATCTCAAATGGCACTGGGTTTTTGAAAGCAGGCATGCTAAGCTTAGGCAATTGTATCCCAGTAAGGGTGTTTAAGCTCCTGTAATAGCAGTTATCTAATCAGCACAGTCTATAAAGTGATTTTATTCACTTTGACCCTGGATCTGGAAACAACTTTTCCAGCTCCATGGACTGCATTGGCTAAGTCTTCACTGGCTGTCACTGGACCTCATGTGTCGAGCACACATGGAGAAAATTGTGAGTAGACACATAAATTCAGGTGTCTTGATCATGCACTGAATCTTATAATTAATTGTGATGTTTTCCTGTACTTTCACTGTAATTAATAAAACAGTAAGAATTTAAAGAACGTATTGCTACAATGGTGGTTGTAAACCACCTAATTGCAAGGTGACCATGGAAGCTGGGTATTGTACACTTGGGCTTTTGCGGAACCTGCAATCATTTATGTACATCTTCTCCATAGCATCAGGAAGGAAAGTGCAGAGAGAAGAGAACAGAGTGATATTATTCCTGCAGTCTTGCAGCACTGAGTTTAACTAAGAGCTAATGTGGTTCGTGTCCACCACGCTTCTGGAGGGGCCCTGCAGTCCTAAAAGGGCTGAAGGACTTGAGACTGGCAGCAAATTAAAGTTTAATATGTACTGCAATTTGTATCTTTTAGAATCCTACATCACTTCCCCATCATAACTGTGTGTTAACTGCCATTACATCCAAGTATATGAAGTAATAAATAGGTCCCAAGTGCCAAGTAAACGCTAAAAAAAAAAATCTGAGGCATTTCTTCTCCATGTGGGAACCATCTTTAGTGAACTATACTTCTGTAAAAGGAAAGTTATTACTGTTGTTCTACAAGTGTTTTCCTTCACTAGAAAGCTGCTATGGAAAATGACAAAGAGTGTACTCTTTTGTTGAGTGCTCTATGAATGCTGTATGTCTTCTCCAGATACAGCTTTGCAGACGGAAATGTTTTGAGGTGAGACTGAATGTTTTACTGAATTGTGACCTGCTATAACATGAGTTTTCTTCTCAGCCTAATTCTCTCTGCTTTGCACCACTCAGGTGCTGCAAAACAGCTGCTGATCTATGCAGATTTGAGTTGTCCTGTGTGCATGAATTCTTATGTCATGGTGATGGAAAAGGACTGAAAAGCTGTGTACCAACTGACTTTTAGCCATGAAAGAGCAGCGGACGTTCCCTGAAGAGGTGGTAGTCCAGAGCATTCCTAGACTCCACTGATCCCTTTTACTCTGGGTCTATGCAAAATTGTGTCATTTTGAAGCAGAGTTAACTTCTACTACAGTCAAAATAGGTTCTGCTGACCACTAAAAGTGACATCTTTGCTACCCATACATGTCAGAGGCTTATGTTTAATCAGCACTAAGGAATTTAAGTAAAAAAGAGAATAAGATTATCATTCTTTTGACCTTATCAGGGACACAGCTGTACGATAATATCTCTAAATATATCCAAAACACGATAAGGAATTGATAATGGATGTTTTTGTTGTTATAGCAAATGGAGTGGTAAGGCATGATGATAACTACTGCTATGCATTGCTATTGTATATATACTAATGGGATTGTGAGGCACCACACTCTTTAGAGCTTATCTTTGTCTATTTTTAAGCAAAGTGTTAATTGAGTGCAAATGTGTCTGATTCTGTGATGTAAAGAACTGCTGTTAGTTGATAGTCCTTAGTCTCTTGATTGCTTTTTTGGTATTGCCCAGCTGTGGCCTTGAGTGATGAAATACCTTAAAACATGAACTGTGCTTTCGTCAAAGCGTGCATTTTGCCTTCAGTGTGGTGAAGCAATCAAACACTTGGACTTAGCCTTCAGGAAGAGAACAACTTTGCTATACTAAGTACTGGGGGCCTCAGTTCAAGGAAAGCGAATGCTGGGGAACGTTAAAAGCAGATACTGTTATCACTCCCTTTGAGTACCAAGTTTACCTTCACCTATAGTTTCTTCAGATTCTCACTCTCTAACCTTGAAGAAAGCTTTTCACAAGTATAGTGACATAATATAAGGAAGGTGTAGCACTGGGGAAGGGCAGGAAAGGTAATATCCTTATCTTCTCTTCGCACTATTTTTAGAGAAAATATCTAGGGAACAAGCTGGACTCCATGAACATTTTTTAAAAAAATGCTTTCTTGGTAACAAATTTAAAATAGACCTCCCCCTCTAGTTACCTCTCTATACCTCTAGGAAAAAGTCAGGATACTGTAAGGTGTGTTCCTGTGTTTGGAAAAGTAGAAAACATCCTTGGAATTCTTGACCGATGTGTGTTGACACCTTAACCCCTGCTAACTCAGTAGGGGATCAAACCCACTTACACTGATGTTCTGACATGAGATGCATATCATGAATGGATTTTTGAGAAAGTGCCTCTTTGTATCTTTCCACAATTCAAAATCTTAAAATCCCAGACATTTCTGCTTACAATATAGATATAAAGAGCTGTCCCCAACCTTGACAACATTCCCTTCCTCCCCCAAACCCACATTCAGGTGCTAACTGAAAGCCCACCGAAGTCTCTGGCTTCCCTGGATCTGGAGTGAGGCCACCAGGGCATTAATTTCAACAGAGCTACTCAAACAGGATGCGAATTCATCTAGGACTAAGCTCTACTTGGGTGTTTGTCCCATACAAACATCTCTCCCTCTTTCCCAGTAACAATTCAATACTTGTATTTTCTCTTTAGTATATTCTCTGAAGTATCTCACAACATTTCTTCTGTGTCCTTGAAAAATAAATGTAACAATCATATACGTGGCTCATGTTCACTCCGGTGGGATTCTTGTTTTCCAGCTTTTCTGAAATACCAGCCACTTATTCCCAGGTCTCTGACCTGCTCTTACCTTCATTCATACCACTGGGAGAGCTTGAAGCCTTCTGTGACTTTCCATAAAAGCATTCCGTTCCCTTATTCTCTGACTTGTATTTCTTACCTGCTGAAGGTCAGAAAGTTCTTTTTTCCTGACTTAATCATTTGACCAGCTGACCTTACTGCTGTCTGCCTTCAACAGAAAAGGTGGCCTCCTGCTCCCACACCTTGCTCATCAGTGCTTTACAGAGAATCACTGGTGTGGGCACAGTGCAAATCTCAACAACTGGAAATTGATTGCTATGGGAAGAAGTTAGGTCCAGATCTTAACTCTCTGAGCTGTGAAAGACAGGTGTTTAAAAAAATTGGTAGATTATTCTTTTGAATAGATGACAAGATGATGTCATTTTTATTTGCAGTGATCACGAGCTGGCAAACTTTAAGTTAAATACATTCAAGTTGCTGTCTTTCACATACACGATACATATTTACATGCATATATGAGGCTCCATCTTGCAGCTGGTAAGATGGTATCAACATGAAAGATCAAAAAAAAAAAAAGATACTTTTGCTTGATTTTCTGAAAATCCTCAGATATGAGAGGTTCACTTGACATCATGATAACAGGTTTGCTTTTGCGGTTGCTGGTGAGAACCAGTAGGAAATACAATAATTCAACAGAGGGTATAGCTTGGGTAGTCCATAACCAAGTTTCTTGCAACCGGTAACTTGGAAAAGAGCAGAAAAGGAAGGAAAAGGAGCAAGGGTTAGAAATGGACCATATTTCTTTCCCTTCCAAAATGAGCTCTGGAAAAACAAGACTCTGCTCTCAAGATTGTGCTATCAACCTAGAGTAAAGAGCCTGGACTGACAAAATGAGGATAATTTTCCATTTTTAAGCCTCTTGTAATATTTCAGTGACACCAACACAGGAGAACCCCCACTGAAAAAAGCAGCAGTACCAAGTTTGAAAACAATGAATTGAAAATTCTGTTACCAAAAAGGAATTATGTTCCTAAACCACCTTATTGTGGTTAATTACTCAGTAGAAATATGTTAGCTTTCAGGATTTGAATTATTTTTCACCTCCACTTACTTATATGCACATTAGCAGGTATTCTGAATCTGGAATATCTCTTCTTGAAGCATGATTATGGTTATCTACAGTCCTGAAGCACTGCACTCTTTAGAGTTAAGAAGGCAGAGCAAAGGTCAATGGAAGCTCTGCTCATGATTTTTTACAGTCCAGCTTTTTCTTCAGCACACAGTCTGAGGAAGTACAAGCTGTGGTGTTTCAGTCTCATGAATGTCTTTTGGCTTTCACCTCAGCTTGTATTTAAAGCTGGATAACTGTTTTAAAGGGCACTCGAATCCAGTGTCCTTTGTAGGATACTGATCTGCCTCTGTCTAAGAGGTGTTCCATGTGCTTTTGGCAGATATTTCCAGCCATTCTGAAATGTTTAAAAAGGCCAGCTTTCTGAACTGTCTGCTGCTGTATATGCTGTAATTCAAATCTAGTCTTTTGAAGTTCTGGATAAATTCAGGATTTTAGATGTACTTTGCTGTGAAAATAATAATAATAAAAATAAAATACCTCTCCAAAATATGAATAATGGAGGCAAAATATAAAGATTTAATATTTTTATGATTTATCTTTTTAAACTTGGAAAATTAAATTTTTGCTTCTTTTTGACACTGCTGGGAGCCAAGAAAATCGGTACTCACTCTAGCAATATGGGAGTCATCAGGCCCAGCACATATAATTGCAAAAGAACAACATAGTTAATTTGGGGTAAACAAAAACACTGAAGATGATTCTTAGAATGAGAAGATTGAATCTTTACAAGCTTATACATCTCAACACTCCCCACTGCCACATGGAAGACATAAAATCAAGACAGAAAAGCTGTTTCACCTTTCTGCATTATGCAAAATATATAGTTGAATAAGTAAGATAGGATGATAGATATAGATACCCTTTCACAGAATCATCTGGTTGGAAGAGATCTTTAAGATCTTTAAGAGTCCAACTGTTCACCCAGCACTGCCAGGGTTCCTAAACCTTGTCCCTCAGCGCCACATCTATGCATCTTCTAAACACTTCCAGGGATGGGGACTCAACCACCTCCCTGAGCAGCCTGTTCCAATGCTTTCTTTCCTTTCTGTTTTGCTCATTAGAAACAGAAAAACAGAAGCTGTTGTGACAGAGCTTAAAATTTAGAGGACCCGGAGCTGCTTATCTTTATGTTAACCTTAAACCACTTCTTAGGTAATTATAGCAGATGCACAGCCGTTCTAGAAAGCCACAATCCCATACAAACCATCTCTTATTTCATACCTGTTAGTCTCATACAAATGTCTCATTAACTACAGTGCTTAAAGATATCAGGCATCCATGTTTATGAACCTGAATCACTGCCCAGATGAGCTAATTGCAAAGAAGCTGTAAGGGAAACTGTTCTTTGCAAATATTTATAAAGGATAGTTCACTGGTTATGTCTGGTGCTGCTTTCATGAGTAAACAAGTACCCTGTGTAATTTAGATACAGTAGATGTAGATACATCAATATTTAAATACTGGTAGAAATATATATGTGAATGTTGTGCAAGTTCATGTCTCAGTATTAATAATAAAAGATATATCTTAACTTGTGTGTGTGCGTGTGCGCCTGTGTGCAAATTTTCTCCCTAGAAGATATATTATTGGAAATCCTGATCTAGTCAAATTTCACATATATAGAGAAGGAACTACTTCTTCCAACTTAACAGACATTATTAATACGCATTACGCATCATTCTTCAACTCATACACTTATAAAATCCAGTTGGGATCAATAGGTATCCATTTTATGCTACAATGCTACAGGTATTTGGATTTCTAAATTTACATTGAACAAGATAGCTAATGCTTTTTTAGTGCATTTTTCTACAGAACAAAATGGTAATAGCACTGCATCTGGTCAGACACTGGAGGTGTTAAGGGACCTATGGACTGGATCCAGGCTTTTAAGTTTCAATAGCATTCATATAGAGTTGGTATATAGGATATTGAGGGGTTCACTCAAACACTGTTATTTTGGGTAATCAGACCTAATGACATAACAAAATGTCTTTCTTTTTTTTGAATTGTACAGATGCTCATTTTAAAATATTATGTGTCTTAAGTTAAGAGTGCTCAGCACCTCACAAAACAGTCTTTAAGCAGCACAGTCATACACTTGCATTTCATTATGCTAACATTAAACATACACTTTTCATACCTGGTATCAATTTTACTCTGTTCACATGTAGGGTGATTTGCTGTTTTTAAGTTTGTCGTTTAACTTCACAGTAAGGGGCCAGTTTACAATATTGCACAACTGGCTGCACCTTGGTAAAAAGAAATATATTGCAGACGTGCTGAGCAACCACCTCTGGTATCGCTTTCCTATTGCACTTTGTTTCTGATCTGCCACACCAGGGTTATTACAGGCCTGAGCCTCAACAGAGCGAAGCCTGCCAAATGTGCTGAGCTCTGTCAAACTTGTGCGGCAAGTCTCTGAAGTACTCATCTGATGTGAGGGAGGTTTCATCCATACGGAGGTTTCATCCTAAACAGAATGGATCAAATTGAAAGCAGTTGTGATTTGAAGCATAAATCGTACATCAAGTAACAGAACTGCAGTTTGACTGTCATTTTTCATGAGGAAAATATGCATAAGTGGTATTTTGCTGAGAAATGCATAAGTAGAGTTTAAATATAAAAGAGAATGCTTGCTTTAAAGGAAGACTCATGCTTCATTTGAGAAAATATGCTTTATCTTTAAGATTAATATAGCTATCCAAAACAGTATGAGTCTGCAAAATTCCCAAATGATTTAGAATACATTCCAGTTGGAGAGCAAGCACCTCAGACTGGTTTCCATACTCTGTGACTTGTGGATCAGGGTCTAAAAAGTTTACATCTCAGTGGGAGATGTCCTTTATCTCCTTTCACAGCAGGTGAGTCTGTCAAAGGTGAAGAATGATACCAAGAAGACTCCTTCCAGCCCACTTTATCTTTCAGTCTTGTTTTGCTTTATTAAATTTTTAAACAGTTCTTCAGGTTAGTCACCAAGCTTTATTCTCTATTATTGGACTAATTTTAAACTGATACTATTTTGTCTGCAGGAATAATGAGAAAAAGTCACTGGGGATCAGCTGTGGATATATGGCCCCTCCTTTGCTCATGCTCTCATGGGGCAGATTAGTCATGTGTTGGTTTAACACATCCCTACAGGCATTGTCTTATTGCTTAAGGTTCAAAAATATTAATAATAAAACTAGACCATAAGCTATTTAGCTTGCTAGAAATTAAATTTAACAGCTTCAACTCATAAATCCAGCTGTAAAAGTACATACAAGGCATTAAATTAACAGGAACACATGGAAATCTACAGGATCATATTCCAGAGGAACCAAGTTTTGAGTTTGTCTTATCAGATAACCTGGTAAGACTAGACAATACAGATTTCTTTTTTTTTTTTTTCCTAAAATTAACTTCTCATTGCACTAACAAAATGCTTCTTTAAAGAAACTTCACTGCTTCAGAACAATATTCATATCCCTGACTTGTCCGTCTCTCATAAAAACAACAAATCTCTAAACTAGTCAACTTCCTTGTCCCTGTAGCAAAAAAAATGATGCACTTAGGAAGGATTAATGTGCCCAAGGGATTATCTGTTTTTTTCCCAAACACACTGATTAATCCCACTAAAGATATTGCATCTGCCTACAAACTTCTAGTACGTATGCTTAGACCATCAGTCACAGAAGTGCTTCTAGTGTTAGTGTTTAAGAATATATCCATATAAACAAAAAATTAATGATTAAATCTAGCATCTCAATAACAAATTCCAGTCCAAAAAGAGTTTATTTTTTTCCAACATGTAGACATGGCTGTTATAACTGATTCTATACAGAAAGCATTGAAACACTGCAGTAACAGGCAGCAGTATAAAATCCCAGGGTAGATAGGGGGGTTTCACTGATATCATTGTAAGGTGTATTTGAGCGTTCTGTGGCAGAAGTTTCATGTAGAATATTTCATGTTAAATGCTATGACTCCTCTTAAGACAGTGAAATGTGAGGAATATGTGTGACAGTGCAGTGGACTTCATAGAAAGGTGAGCTTTGCATCTATTATGAATATATCAGTGAGGACATATTGGGGTAGGCCAGGTTAAGAGCAAAAGTGGACATCTGGCAACTTGCCTTCCTCCAGGCCCTACACCCAACATCTGCACAAAGTCCAAATACTTTGTCATTACACAGGATTTCAGGATTTCTTATTGTATGAGGAAAATAAAGTGCTTTTTCCCTCCTGGGACAAATCCCGCTTCTGAGGCCAAGATGACTCCTTCTGCATTGCAATCGTGTTTTGTCAGCACAAGACAGAACCACAGACTTTGATAGTACTTCTCTGTACAGACCAGTGCACCAGTCATGGTTAAGAATGGGAGTCAGCCCAATGACCAGCTGCGAGCCAGCACTATTCCTTCTGCAGAGTACTGCGACACCAGGAATAGGATGTTCTGCTTACTTAGCCAAATAGCTAAATAGCACCCCCCAAAAGATGAACTGCTATCAAAGTCTTGGGTCATATCTTGCATGAAGGCAGTTGTACCTTGTTGTCCAGATACTCTTTATATAATTACTGCTAGGCAGCCTTTTTAGAGGAAAGTTGATTTCATCACAGCCACATACCCATCAACTTTATTGTCTTCTGCCATCATTCCTCATGCCCCTATATTGCTGTTGCTAGGTCACATACTACCTGTTGAGAAATCACATCTGAGTAAGTGTTGTTTAGTTATCATGGTTACCCTCTTTTCAGCTATTGTATATGGCTTTATCTTTTCTAATGGTAGAGATGGAAGGGCTTAGTTATGGCACTATACAAGGGAACAAGTAAGTCTTCCTTTAAAATTATGACCTGATTAGTATTCATATTAAAAACATAACATCGCGTATTAGTGCACACGATGTGTTTTGTTTACATCAGAGGTATGTATTAAGAAAACCTCTTTAGGTACATATTAAGATACAACTATGGCAAGTGTAAGGTCTAGCTAGCAAGTAACTTGTCTCAGGGTCTGCAGTCCATTGGTTATTATGAGAAATCAAGAGAGTGATGAATAATTAAATCTGCGTCTGACTGAAACACCCTAATTCCACCTAGTGTCAAATGGGTAATACTTGTTATATTTTTTAACCTTTCTTTTATAGCTATCTTTTCATTCATAGAAACACTAGTTCATCTTAGAATTCTGCTAAACTCTTAGCTTCCATGATATCTTATGCAAAGATAATAATCCCTACTAGTTAAGGATTGCCTAAATACGTACTCTAATAAGAATATTTTTATCAGTTTGAAATGTTCTGCCTGCTATGATAGTCATCCTTATTTTTATGCTATAAGGGAAAAATGTGACATATTCAATTTTAACCTTGGTTATAAAGTCATACTTTTCTGATTTGTCATGATGGCATGTGTTAAGAATCAAAGGAATAATTTGCTTTCTTAATGGCATGGGAATATAATTTGCAGTTTGTTTTTAAAAGCTGAATCACTGTTTTCAGATATAATTCCTCAGGAAATATGTTTTCAATTATACCCCCCTCCCCTTTTTCTCTTAGACTAGCTACACAATCTATTTAAGCAAGATATATTAAATTTTTTTTCCATACAGATACCTCTCAAACACCTTCTTCTCTAAGCCTCCATTTTTGTTGGAATTGCTTATTTAGTACGTAGAATAATAGGCCACTGATTTTAATGATGCCCAGTTAATCCTGAATGTGCATCTCATTGATCACTGACTTAATTCACTCCCACATCGATTTGTGTTTTGAAAAGCCCAAATCATTGGTATTATTCATAAAGACTGTTAAGACCCATTGGCAGCAAAAAATTCCTATTACTTTAATGCTTTAACTAATTCTTGTATTCCATGTCTGTATATAGTACCAGCTGTACAATAATTCATGAGAGTACATCCCAGATAAACCACATTTGGAATATAATACAATAATTACCACCCTTAATCTACCATTTATGCTTCTACAGAAGGATCCCAAATCTGCCTGGGCAGATTATAGGATTAATAAGTTTGGTGAATTATTCATCATGCAGTGAGTCTGCTCCTTAATTTAGCTGATTGCTTCACATTTTCCAGCAGAAAAGACACTTCAACTGTTTTTGCATTTTCCATACAACTCTTCTGAGTTGAGCCTCCATCGGTGCTAAAATTGTGTTCCTTCTGGTTCGAATTTTACCTCCAGCTTTGGAGACCCCACCTATTCCTCTGCTCCTCCAGCCTGACTTTGATCCTTTCCATTTAAGAGGGGCTCATCTTATTCCCCTTGTACCATATCACTGACCAAACGCCATAGCAATGTTTTGCTCAGATATCTAAACACGACAAATAAAGATTATTTCGTGGTTTTCTTAAAAGGTTTTCAGCAATGCATCTGCTTCTTGATAATTAATATGCTAATTCATAAAATCTAGTCACAACACAGATAAACAGAGAACAGCAAGAGATTCTATGCTCTGCCATCTGCATTTTCCTAGCTGTTTCTGTCTGAAAGAAACAGGGCTGGCTATTTTGTATAATTTTTGTCAATAAAAGGCTTTAAAAAGCTGATTATTTTCTGATTATCTTTCCATATTTTTGCTGTCTTTTGTCATTTTGATAAATTGGAATAGGAACCAGGTTTTATTTTACGTCTGGATGCAGTCAAGCTCAAGGTAAACATGAAAATATCATAGTATTTTCATATGTTCATAATTAGCATCTTATACATGTAAGCTGAATGATCTCTGGCTGGAAATTGTTGTTTTAGTGGAAACAAAATAGCTCACAGGTACAACCGAATTCCCTTAGAGCTAGCACTCTGTGAATTAGCATTCTACAAACTTTCTATCCATAGTATAAAAAACATATGGATCAGATGTGTAATCTATGAAGCGCAGCACCCTGTCCATGATGGTAGCCAGTACCAGATGTTTTACCAAAGGTGCAAAAACCCCTTAGAGTAGGCAGATGTTGGATCATTTCTCTGTTAAGGAGGTCACATCTTAAGCCCTAATACATAAAGATTGTCTGAAGCCCTAAAGGATGAAGTTTTATTTTAATTCCAGAACTCTTCTTTAATGTTTCACTAAATTTTGCTCTTCGAGAGTGTTTGTGTGTGGAGCAGTGGCAGGAATTGAGTTATGTGGGCTCCAGATGTAAGTTCAGCATTGTTTCCCATGCTGGAGCAATGTGCAAGAGCAAAATCTGCTCAGAGCAACTGGAATATTAAACTGCTTAGCTGTTACCCCCTGGCAAACATAAAGGAGAAAAACATTGCTAGAAAATCACATTTCTCAACATTTTAGAAATTAAAGCGATATTCACTGGGACAACAGAGGGCATGTTCCTGACTCCAGGCTATCCTGCTGCTAAACTCCAAATTTTTGCTACAAGATGTGGAGTTGTCTGTGCTTTTAGAAACAGTGGACATGCTTTTGTAATGAAAAAGCTTTAGCAACTTAAATACAGTGGTCAATCCTTCTGGCACAGACATACCATGGGTAAACACCGCTGTGTTTACAAGGGGAACACAAGTTCATTGTCTCATGAACATGTGTGGTGACAACAGTACAGCAAGGATCAGGAAATGGATGTTAATGAGGCTGAAGGGCCAAAGTCTCTTTGGGACCAACTGCAAAAGAAAGTTAAATCTTCCCTTCCTGGCTGTCACGCACTGGAGCAGTCCTGCTGCCTCTGTGGCTACCATGCTGCCTCTCCTGCCTGTGTTGGGTCTCCTGGTGCCCTGTGGTGACCTATTCCCCTTTTCTCCTGTTCCTCAAAAGGTCCACTAAAAGAGGAGCGCAAGAATCAAACTACCTCCATTAACACTACGCTACCTCTCATCTTTGTTAGCTCTCTCCTTGAGCTCTGAATTACCAATCTGATATATAATAACTGAATCACTGGGTCAAATTATGCTCCTTAACGTGGTATGAAACACCTCAAAAATTTTAATGGAAGTTCTGTATGTGCAAAAGAGGAAAAAACTTTTTACAAAAAATAATAGTTTTAAGTCCAAAAGCCTATTTACCCGTTGTCCTCGAGGGAAACTACAGATCTTTAAGCTTCTCTCTGTCCTAGGACCAGCAATACTTAAAGGTCAAAGAAAAGTCAGAAATGTAACACTAATGTATTACTATAGAGCTTAATGAAATATTCTATGCATTGTTTTTAATTCCTTATTACTCAAATTCCTGGCTGTACAGTGATCCAGTGTCAACATTTGGTTTGGCATTTAGGATTCTCTCCTAGGAAATGGAAAGTGTGGGTTCAATACTCTGAAGGCTTCTCAAACACTGAGCCAGGAAAGTCATGGCTATTTCTCCATACTTGATGTTTCCTACTGGACAAACTTCAGTGGCTACCCGTTCAACATGTGAACATGCTGCACTGCCTAGAAGAGACACCTAAGCTTCTTTCATCACAGTGGAGAAGCAAGTCTGTAGCTAAGCTCCTCCAAATAACTCCCCACGGGTGATGAAGGCACCTAGCTCTCTCCACTGACTGCAGAAAAATAGAGCTTAGGCACCCTAAATCTCTCTAAAGGCTCATACATGCTGCAATGCCTAATTTAAATGCCTAAAGTAGGAAGTTTGACTGATGCTGTCCATCCCTGTTTTAATCCTCTGCAGTCTCATGCAGACAGGCTGTCATATCTGTCTGTTGTCAGTTAAACCCAGCAGGCAGTTCAGTCCCACACAGCTGCTCGCTCACTCCCCACAGCAGGATGGGGGGAGAATTGGAAGGGTAAAAGTGAGAAAAAAACCTCATGGGTTGAGATAGGTAAAGCCAAGCTGTGTGGGCAAGCAAGGCAAAATAAGGAATACTCTCACTACTGCCCATGGGCAGGCAGGTGTTCAGCCATTTCCAAGAAAAAAGGGCTCCATCACATGCAACTGTTGCTTGTGACAGACAAGTGTCATAACCCCTGAATGCCATTCCACATTCTCCTTCTTTCCCTCAGCTTTTATTGCTGAGGATGATGTCATGTGGTATGGAATATCTTTTTTTGTCAGCTGGGGTCAGCTGTCCCAGCTGTGTCACCTCCCAACTTCTTGCCCACCCCCAGACTGCTTGCTGGGAGGACATGGTGAGAAACAGAAAAGGCTTTGATGCTGCTCAGCAATAGCGAAAACATGGTTGTGTTATCAACACTGTTTTCATCACAAATCCAAAACACAGCACCATACGAGCTGCTATGAAAAAAATTAACTCCATACCAACGAAAACCATACCATGTTGTACTAGAACAACCACACTGTTACATTTTAAAGCCACTACTTGCAATCAGAAAGATGAGAAAATTGTGAATTTTCTTAAGAAAATTGCTAAATCTTGTGTTGTCACATAATTCTATGAGCTGACACATAGACCTTAAAACTCCCAGATCTGCTGTGTGAAACAGACCCCTTCTTGTCCTGGTATACAAACATTTGCTTTGGAGATGAACCGTGTTTTAAATCGGGAAAAGAAATCATTAAGGGTCCTATGGAATGGCTGATACTGCAAATGGCATTCTTTTTATAAAAAAGAAGTATATTATTCTTTTTCATAGAATATTGCTTAAGCAACACTGTGGATCCCTAAACCTAACAACAATTTTTTCACAATATGGCATCAGTATTTTAATTTAAAGCTATTATTGTTTCCCCTCGCAGGTGAAGCTTACAGATATGTTTGAGATGCTGTGGACTCAAGAGAGTGCTTATTATTGCAACTGTAACATTAAGTTACATTAATTTTTAAGTGATTACATCTTGTACTGGTGATGAAGATAGAGAAGATGTAAAAAACCTAGGGTTTTCCCAAGTGTTTTACTTCATCGTGGTGTCTCTACCATTATGCTGAAAAGGGAATCTCTGAATGTCAATGCCATTCCAGTACTTCCTATGTCAGCCTTTCCTCTAGAGTTACAGTATTCATTTGCTTGGTTCAGTCTTTGCTATTACAGTCAAAAAACACAATCCTTTTTCCTAACTTATGCATGCTACCAAAGGGGATTTTAGATCACAGGACACCGCTGAAAACTGCAATCTGACTCTGAAGTTAAATACAAACAGAAATTGAGAAATAAATGATGCACACATTTACTTGATGATCTCAGATTACTTTGTTTTATGGTGCATGTGATATTTGTTTTTATTCCACATTACACACTATTTCAATTTATTTTTCATTATTTAGTAGTATATTGTCCAAAAGTTTTTGTTGTGTTGATAATTTGACAACTACATTCAGTTATTGTGGATATGCATTCTAATTATGCATTGTTTAGGCAAAATGATATGAAGTAAATTGAAAAACATGAAACTGGCCTATTAAACACGAGCAGACTACCTTGGCAAGCACATCCTTTATGTGCTTAACATAAACTTTGCTTTGACTCTTCAGTAGTACTTCTGCCTTTTTTACTGTTTGGTTGCCAAATTAGGCAAGTTTATACTGCACCAGAAGAATTCTTCTCCATTTATTTTTGGTCCTAGATTGAGTAATGTAGGTGACAGAAGAAAAATTCTAGTGACAGGCAGACCACTATATTAGAATTTAAACTGTTACTATTGCTCTGGAACAACTAAATGCAAGGGACATAGCTGTTGAGTATGTCAAATAGTTTTGAAAGGACAATTACATGGTAAATGCCTAAAAAAATATTTCAAACAGTTATTCCTGGTATGCTCATAAAATATTTTTTTACATTAACTTAGTAATTAGAAGAATAAAACAAAAACAATCACAGAAATCTAACTTTTGGATTCATATCATCTACATTACATATATTTGTGCTTTATTAGATAATGCCTAATTCATTTTCACTTTCTGGAAAAGTTTGAAATAGAGAAATTGCTTATTAGATATTAGTATGTTAGACGTAAGCATATTAGATCCTAGGGTTTGCAATAAAATCACCAACAAGCAAGCTAGCAGCTAATCATCCTCGATTTTTCCTGTGATTTCATTCCCTAAATAGACTAAATACATTCCCTTGCCCTATGTGGGCTTCTCAGAAGCACTCCAGTTCCACTCATCTTCCCCCTGCTTAATGCTGAAACTGCATCCTCCTCTGCCGGAGAGACACGCTTCCTAGTTATCTCTTTACCTACCAGCCTCAAAGCTTTAACAGATACAATTTTTCTGCAGTATGCAATGAGATTAGATACTCATGTTTCATTTGTACCCCTCCTTTCAGTGCACTTCTAGGTTCCCTGGTGACTTTTCCTCTGAAGCCAGCTACAAGTTTGCTGTGTATACTGGTCTAAGACTTTCCTTGTCTGCACAGGTAGAAATCAGGTACAGAGTGGAGTGCAGTGACAGTGTAATGGACGAGTTAATGTTGGTTGGTGTGGGACTCATTTGAGTAAATGTAGCTAATGCAGCTATCCTGCACCTGAGTAGTTACACTAGACTCTCTATAGTCAGCAGGGAGACAAATGCACACATTAAAATATGGTTCACTTGATACTAAAATACATGTTTAAAATAAATCAGAAGAATTGCTCCCTAAGAGAGCACAGAAAAGGGGCTGTCTTTCACTCCTTTTTCCTGTTTGGAAAGCACTATCTCCAGAATGCAGTGCAGGTACACTTGCCAGGTGGTTATTTTGTGCTGTTTTGGCTAAGCTCTGATAAATACTCTCTACTTGAGAAGAAACGGATATAGCATAAAAGTTGTTCCAGCTTCTCTTTATTCAGTAAATATTTCCTAAGAATGACTTATAGTTTCTCTCTGTACTATATGATGGAAAGGGGTCACTTGTTGAAAGAGCAAGAAAACTGACCCCACTGACAATCAATACTATTTTGTTGGCTCTTAATAACATGAAGGGAGGAAGGAAATCAGAGGTTACTGCATATCGCACCTTATAATCCATACAAGAAATCACAGCAGTATTTATTGGCAGAAAAGACTGGGTGGAGAGGAGAGCAAGATACTAACTGGACTTATGTGAAAAACAGAGGTGGAAACATAGTCTGTGTAATGCTAGGCAAAATACTTGCTCTGAAAAGGAAATATTTTCTTAAATATTATAATAGCACCTTGAAAATCCATTTAGGAATTGGCTCATAGTTCCTCCTGATAATCATGAGTGGTAGGTCAGGTCACTGAGATGAAGAAATTAAGGTCTAAATGATGGATTCAGACGAGGGACACGTTTGGTTCATCACCATTTCCGTCAGTTATGGAAATATCTCAAATATTACCCATAAATAAGCACTTTCTGCTACAATTCTCTGCTGTCTTCAGTATGCGTCATAACAATTATATGGAGCTATGTAGTGCTGGTACTCTGGAGATTACCCAAGGGGCTACAGAGTACAGTTCTTACCAGTATAAAAGGCAGTGCCTGTTTTAAATATAAAATAACATAGCTTATGATACAAACCTTTCTTCTCTGACTTGTGTATAAGTGTATAACTGTAATGATTATGAATATGAAACTAGGTCTAAGCTCACAGAATTGCATTCTTTTCCTATTTAATGCTGCCTGGTAGTATGAGAATAAAATTAAAATGCTTTCATTTTTTTTTGTTTGTGTGTTTTACATTGTGATCTAGTTGGCAAACAACACACCATCTGATTGACTTAGTGAAAGAATAGTAAAGAACAGGATCCAACATCTGGCAAGATGTAACTTGGACTTTCTTCTTGACCATGTCTGTTTCAAGTGCCAGGTGTCTATCACCTGGGGTGTAGTCTTACCTTGGCAAAGTATATCTATTACTAACTCTCTGAAGAATGCCCTCTTTGAATGATGCCGCTGCTAATGGAACACTGATTTACTGCCACAACTGTAAAGAATCTTTTTTAACATTGTGTTACACTTCCCATCAATTTAGATCAACCAGACCTACCATATGTGAGAAGTTATCTGCATTTTTCTCCAATAAAACTGAAATGATGAAAGCTTTGCTTTCCCTGAGGTACTATCCACTATTGGTAGCCCCTTTGTTTTTTCTTTAGCTCTCATCTTCTTTGTCAGGGCTGGAGCATATTATTCCTGCAACGCTTGCCAGAATTCTATGGCTTATTTGTTGTTTGAGACTCACCATATGTGTCTTTGATCCCTGCCTAGTAGGCACCTTGGCTGCTTGCCAGTTTGGCACTTATGATTATCAGCAGTATGAATAGCTCCCTTGCTTCTGATTCTGTCCTTATTGCTGTCATCAAACCACTCTTTAAACAACTTTCTTATTTTCTTTTAGATGCTTGTAAACGATCAATCTATTTTTACCATGCCTTTTTTGGCCAATTTTTTTGTGTCACACTGCAGGAAATCCAACAGCTTGATGTTTCCACTCCTAATGACCTGACTGCTAACTACCTGTGTAATTGCATGGGAACAATAAGGAGTACAGAAACATCTCTCATGGTAATATTTGAAGTTTCTCTGTATATCACACCAGTTTGCCTGTTCTCCCCATGTGGTAGGCTTGGTGGCCTGAGTTTTATGACAGATTATTTACTTTAGTGAAAAGTGTTCCTTTTAATAAAAGTTTTAAAACCTTTGACCAGAATACAGTGTGAGCCAAAGACAAAGATAAATTCAGAGAAGTATCAGAATGATAAATAGTTTTAAGAGACAGATGGAAAGCCAAAAGCCAGTCATGTGCAATTCCTATTCACTATCCCCGTGTAGCACTAAGCACTTCTGAGTCCTTCCATGTGTTTTAGTAAACTGAAGTTGTTCCAAAATGCCATTGTTGAACAAAAATATGCAGAATCAAAATAAGGAACAGCACAGGGCACATGAAGGTTCAGAACACAAGAGGCCCATGTGTTGTTACAGAAAGGTCCATTAGTCTTCATATGATTTTGCAAATGCTTCTATCAGTAAAGATGCTGGTACCACCTCTGAAAGCAGACAAGGTTAAACAGCATATGGTACCATACTTTCATGTTAACTCACGAAGTGGGGGGCAGTTAGCCTTGTAGCCCCTGCAAGCAAAGAACAGTATCGCCATGATTACGCCTGCCTCACATGGGCTCTTCTTGGAGCTACTTTCACATTGTGCTGTCCCATGTGGCTCTTGTTTAGGAATAACAATTGGGTTTAGCTCTAAAGCTTTTAACATACAGTGTGTTTCCGATAGCTAAATTATCACATCCTTCTCCCAAGAACAATGGGAGTTACAGATGTACGTGTTTTATTTATACATCTCTTGTTTTTGAAAGAACAACTGCTTACATGGAATTAGAAGCACTAGCTGAAAAATTCAGTGCTAAATTGGCAAAGGTGAAAAACAAAATCTAATTTCAGGGAGAATGAGAAGTACAAAAGAAAAAAAACCAATGAGAACCTGTTGTATGAGAACCCAGTTTATTTTGGATTACTTTATAATGTATCACTGTTATGTTTTCCTTTTCCTGCCCAGCAACGCTGGGATTTCAAAACAAGATGCTCCTTTTCAGCATATGTGGAGCACTCTGAGTCTTAAAGCAGGTTTGTGTCGGAAAACATGCACAAGGTACTTCGGCTGGAAGCTCACACTGAAGGTTTAAGCCCTACAAAAATGGCATTCCATTCTGGCAGCACGTTTTACAGTTATGTTTAAACTAACAGTGACCAACAAAGAAGCAACTCTATTAGAAGGGATTTACTGTGGGGAAGATAGCAGTCTGACAGCTGAACTACCTGCAGAGGGTTATAATGAAGTTAATTTCAGAGATATTTGTGAGAAAGATGATTAGGGGCAATATGAAGTTTGACTTCAGCACTGGAGTAACTTGAGAACAGGTCAGGTAGGTAGGAGAGGTATACTTTATACACAGACATACTCTCACTTCCTTGCCTTTGCATTTTTCACCCTATTTCCAACTCGCTATGAAATATATAGAGAAGTGCAAAAAGAAATTATTTACCTCAATAAAGTGCTTTTCTTTTCACATGTACCACATCATAGATAAACAGTCGCTTACTGGGAGACAAAGGCTTGATTTTTTGGTCAGCCTTTGTACATTTTATCCTTAGCTTTACAAGTAACAAGTAACAAGAGTCAATGGAAATGGAAACTTAGTGGAATTTTGAACTGTGAAAACAAAAGAATTTTGAATTCACAAATATTTTACTGGAAGAAGGCACAAAAGATAGTAACTGCCTCAGATTGCGGTCAGCAGAAAAACCTCCTGGCTCTTTGCTGTGGCCAGATTTGAAATTGCAGAGAGGCATACCGGCAATATTTTAAAATAAATTTTAAAATCATATGTTAAATATTTTATTTCTGAACAGCTGTCATTATCCTGGAAAAACAAAAATTAGCCAGCCAATCAATCAGCATCCAGTTTTGGTTTACAATGGCACTCAGAAACAGGGAGCATTTTTGGATACACAGAACAGCAAGCTTGAAATGCAAAACAGCAAAAGAAGAGATGGTGCTTTGAGAGCATCATGTCTACCTGTGAACAACTGAAACTGACCCTTGGCTGTAAACCCGGTAATCTTTTGCAGAAAATGACTGAGGCAAAGGTTAGTGAATTTAACAAAAGATCCCTGACACCGTAAAAGGAACGATCCAGAAGCAATTTCCAATGCATACGATATTTCACTTGAGAGCAGTTTGGAAAGTTGGCTGACACAGTGAATGCTGAAGATGACAAAATAAAAACTGCTGCTTCTAAGAGAGCTGCTGAAAGCTAGAAAGCATTCCATTTGCTGTGTTCTAACTTTCTGCTACCTGAACGAAAAGCATAATGCAAGCACCTGCATAAAGCCTCTTGTCAAAGAGCTGCTGCCACATAAGCCACCCAGTGAACAGGGCAAGTTTTATACCGCATCGTTTGCGCAGTCCCACGATCTCAAGTGGGGTAAGCGGGCTTGTTCTCGAAGCACTCCCATCCCTTCTCTTTGCTCCTCTCTTTCCCCTCAAGCCTTCTCCCAAAAGCATGGAAAGCCCAGCCTGGGCCCTGTTTCCACTGGGTGTGCAAAGTGTCGGGAGGGTTGTGGGGCAGGACGGTCGGCCGGTCCCCAAGCTCGTGCCCCCAGCCCCCGCCAGAGCTCTGGGCATCCGAGCTGGGTCCCCGAGTCTCTTCACGGGTCTCTTCCCCACCCCTGCCCCGCAACGGCGGGCTGCCGTGGCGCTCGCCGAGCCCGCACCAAACACGCGCTGCCACCGAGCCACCGCCGGGCCTCCTCTGCTGGGCGCCCTCAGCGCCCGGGAAGGTGAGGAGAAGCGGCAGCCGCGTGGCCGTCTCCGGGCAGGCCGACCGCGCCGCTGGGTCCCGCCGCGGTCGCCGGGACGCGTCGGCGACTGGCGCGTCGGCGGGCTGAGGCGGCGGTTGCCGCAGCAGCCGCGGGAGGGGGCGCGGCGGGGATGCCGGCGCGGCGGGCTCCCGCGCTCCGCCAATCACAGGCGCTGCTCGGGGCCGGGCTGCAGCCAGTGGATGCGGCGAGGGCTGCGGCGGACGCGGGGTTAGCGGTGACCCGCGGGCCGGGAGGCTGCGCCGACCTCGCAGCTGGCTGCCCGGGCCCCGGCAAGCGCCCCGCCGCCGCGCCATGGGCACGGTGCCCTCGGCGCTGAAGCACTGCCTCAGCTACCAGCACCTCCTTAAGGAGCAGCTGTGGAGCGGGGAGCCGGCCGCGCCGCTGCCGGCGGCTCCGCACGCCGGGCAGGTATCGCCGGGCGGGGGTGAAGGGATGGGATGGTGCCGGCCCTGCGAGGGGCGGGCCGCCGCCAGGGGGACGCCAGGGCCCGCCGAGCGCGGGGGGCTGCAACGGCCTCACCCCTCACGCACGTAACCCTGCGTCCATGCTGCGCCCTGTCTGCTGCCTGCGCCCGGCCCTCACCCGCCGCCCGGACCGCCCCCCTCCCGGACCGCCCCTCTGTCCCTCCCGCCGGCCACGCCGAGTGTAAAGGAGTGCGCGTAGAAGCAGGGACCTCTCATTCCCGCATGGCGCTGGGCCTCTCCTGGTCAATTTTTCAGAAGACAGCTGGTCTTGAGCCATGCAATTCGTGGTGCACACACGGGTGGGCGCTGGGGGTAGGGATGAGGTAGTGTTAAAGAAATCCACTCATCTGTGCCTGCCCTCACCTGTTATAACCCACTGTGTTAAAGAGTCATGCAGTTGTAGGGTGACACATATTTTGACAAGGCTACAGTATCACCCTTGCTCCCCAGAGTTTGTGTTTCTCATACTGGAGTGTGGTGGGCCCATCTGCTGTCTGGTGGAAGGTCACTGCAGCTGTAAGGGTGCAGAGGCAGAGCAGTCAGATCCTTTGGAGCAGCTGAACCCTCGCTTCCGCCTGGGGTGTTCTGGGTACCGATGGGATTGTCATAGAGGGATGAGTGAAGGTGGTTGCTCACACTTTTGCCTGTCAGCTGGAAACAGGTGTGGAGAGCAGCTGGAGATACTGGGAATGGGAGTGGAAGTTAGATGAGGAGGTGCATGGTCAGGTGGCCAAGTGAAGACCACAGACCATGGCTGTCCTAATCATGGCTTTGGAAGGAAAGAAATGAAGGAAAGGGAAAGCTACCAATGGCTTTTAGGGAGAGGCTGCATAAATCTGGAAGGACATTGAAGGAAACATGTCAATATCAAGTACTTAAGGAATTAATTCTGAAAGTGACATTGCCTTTACTGTAACAATACGCATTGTTGGGGCATACTGTGTCTGCGCTGTCATTCATTTCAAGTCTAACTCCAATAATAGGTCTGTGCTTCAAACATTGAAAAACATGAGACAAAATCGGTTTAAAAATCATGTCTTAAAAAAAAAAATCCCAAACACTTGCTAATTACATCTTTCTTCTGTTTTCTGCACCTTTCTTTTACTGGGGTTACATCTTCAAATTTTCTCCACCATCTGGAAGTTAAATTTAATTATTAGGTAGCAATCTGACTTCTGAGGTGGGGAGATCATGAAAGATACAGTGTTCTGAGTGCCATGAAGCTGGCAACATTGTAATTTTGCTTCAGCTATCTCAAAAGCTACGCATATGTAATAGCCAAAGCAATATTGTTGTGAGCACAGAGCTTTGTATGGGTAAGCTTCATACAACCCAGCCATCACAGTTCCCTGAGAATAGTGTCTATCCAGCATTGAATTTTGGGCAAAAAAAATCAAATATAATTCCTTCAGTTGTTTTTGTAAAAGTGGAAAAATGTTTTCTGACTGTAAAAAGAAATAAAATAGAATGAAAGGACTTTTGTGTGTTAGGCATAAAGCAAAGCACTATAATCCTCTTCGTGTGCCCTTTTGGTGTGTCATTTTCTTTCAGAAGATGTGAAAGTTTTTTAAAAATTGCTTCAAAATACCTTGATATACCACTTGACTGTGTCAGTCTCTGCCCCCTATCAGATAGAGCATCTGAAGGGTTCAAGGGATCTTCTTTCATTTTAATTGCCAATTTTCTTCCTCCAAGGAGACAGAAAGATGTCTTTCTCAGTTAAAAACAAACATAAGAATTTGCTGCTTATCCTCCCTGTGCACATTGATGTGATTGTAAGCTGCACAGTCTACTGAGCTCACCGACACTAATTGCCTGGAGTTGGTCACTGTTAATGTTTTAACATCTGCTTCTGCATTACCTAGCTGCGATTTTTATGAATCTATTCAAACGTCCATTTTTCCCATGTGGATGCTTAAACAACCCATAAAGATTTTCCTTATGCTTGAGTGCATGCTGTACCAATCCTGTTCAAGAAAAAACGTGTTCCTCTTGATGTGATCTAGAAACCATACTAACTCAAGTGATGGTTATAAAAAGTGTTTTTTTTGTTTTGAACTGTGTGTGCAAGACAATTATGGGAGCACCACTCTAATCATATTTATGTGGGTACACCAAGAAATAAAATAGGGGGAGGGGGTTAAGGTGCAAGAACAACTTCCCAGAAATAATTTAGTGCTTTCATGGCTGACAAAAAGAGGGAGTTGGTTTTTGCTGAAATCTTTTCAGGAATTTTTTAGGATTTTTCTTTAATCACAATGTAAAATGTAAGTGTTATTAGTGTTGCTACCAGAGCTCCAGTAAAATTAGAATACTTCAATTTTGTCTAAAAAATCCCAAATATATAAAAATGTTGTTATATACTGTGCTGATTAATTTGTAAAGATCTAGACTGAACCAATTTGAGCTGTATTGGAATCAAAATAATGGGTCCTAGAGTGAGCAGTGGGATGTCTTAGTCTTTCTTTTCCCTTAATTTTCCTGTTTCATTTAGCCAACAATTTTCTAATATTTTTACAACTGTGTTTGATATTAAAACAGGGTTGCGTGAGGAGAAAAGTTATTGAAAAAGAGAGGTGAAAAGCAAAATGTAACTAGCTAGATAGAAAGTAAATTGAACTCTCTACTATCTATTTGTAGAATTTACTAATACCGATTTCACTCTTATTTAGACAAGTCTGTATTGCGTACAAAACTACCGAACACCTGACTAGTCCATGGGACACTGCATTCCTGTTGTCATCTTATGCCATTTTCTTAATTTCTTAGTCTTGTCTGTTTCAGAAACAGTCTTATGTTTCATACAAGGGGATCCTAGTTCTGCTTCATTCTCTTAGCATTCCCCCAGTATATACTGTTTTTATGAATAGGTCTGATTAGTTGAATATTGAAGGCCTGATTAATCTTACTAAACAGAAGCCATAGCTATATGAGAGTTTGTTAAAGACAGATTTATGTCAGAACTGTAAAATGTGCTAGGATCTACCCAGAAAGGAGGTGGCAGTTGATGTTGCAGTATTAGGGAGATTTCTGCAGTGATGGAGAATGCTGCTGATGGTGACTCATAGCACTTGACTGGAATTTGTAATGTACTTTGTGTTCTGTTTTATAAAAAGCTCAGGCTGAGCAGCAGGGAGGAAGGCTGGCTGTTCATTTGCTGCTCGTGGTTGTCTTCTAGCTTAGCAGGAACCTTCTGGCTGGAAGGAGAGATGGTCTGAGAGCAATTGACATTAGTCTCATCCTACAGAATTAATGTTGTTTTCATGTAGGTTGAAACAGAATTTTAATGGATTAGGAATGTGCTAAGGACACAGCAGGGAAGAGCTGGATGGCTAAAGAAGTGGTGTAAAAGACTGGGATGAAATTCAAGGATGCAGAATGATTAGGTACTTTTGAGAGTAATAACCCAGACTAGAAAGTGTGACATTATCAGTCAGAAGTGTTGACATTCTTTAATAGTTTTCTAATCAAAATAATTGGGTGAATAGCCTGTATGGTTTGGGCTTAGAAAAAGGATTATATGATGTGGTATCCATAGTAGTGAAAACTATGGGATTCTGAAGAGATTTTAAAGTTTATATAATAAGGAATAAAAGACTAGATATTTAACTTACATAAAATAGGGACAATTCCAAATGCAGTTTTTAATTACATTGCATGGCTTACAATACTTTGGAAAAAGTAGAAGTATTTAAGGTCAGAGTGTCAACTTCAGTGTGAATACTCATCTTCTGACACTTTAATCAGAGCATCCTAATTTACTCTAAAAGAGGGTAGTGGCTAGACATAGCTAAGTAAGAAGCATCTTAGACCATTATGTTTTAATGTACTATAATGTACTATATTTTAATGTACTATAAACTACTAGCTAGTTGTACTAAGAGGTAGAGTATGTTAGGAGTACTTTAGGAGTTACATGGTTTCGTGAGGTCTGCCTACATCTACCACAAGCAAAGCAAAATGAGTCAAAAATAAAACTCCAGCCTCTTACTCTGATGGATGTGGCTGTGACTCTAGGAGGCATAAATCTATCTAAATAATGCTAATGTGTGCTGTGTTATCTTGTAGGATTTCTGTCACGTATTTAGGCTGTCATGTGGGATGGAATACCCAGAATTATTAACAGTTGTTTCAGTATAATTGGAAAACAAAGTGTACATTATTGTCAGTTTTATAGCTGGAGAGGAACAAAATAATTATACCTGCTACATATGTATAATAGCAAACAAAATCTTGGGTCCTCTGATTTGGGCAGCTAATTTCTGCTTCAGTGCCTATGTTGCAGTGATTTATGTGTGACATGCCTAAATATCCAGACCTAAACCACACAGCCTAAGGATCTCTCATCTCCTCACTGCATGACACCCTTGGATCAAGAGATCTCATCAGGTGTCTTACTTCTGCAGTTTTAATTTGCTAGTTTAGATTTTGCAGTATAGTATCATGTTTTAAACATACGTTAAAAAGTCACAAATTTATTTTTAAAGTAACTCAAGAATAACAACGAAAATCACAGTCCATATGACAATTATGTATAATTGTCTTAACCACTTCTTGTATTTGATGGTTGATTCTTGATTCAAATTACAGAATAAAAGATCAGGCATATGATATTACGCTACCTGGGAGGAGAGGGCATGTCTGTTTTATTTTAATCTTATTGCTACACCTCAGAGCAACTGATTTGAGTCATACTATATCTAATGTTCTTTCCATCTCCACATAATCATATATTCCAGGAACAAATTAACATTTGCAAACTCTCCTTAAAAAAATATTTAGGTTGTTTTAGGTTTTTATTTAATTTATTTAGTTTAAGAAGTGCTATAAAAAAAATTACTGTCAACAATATTGCAGATGTATTAATTTATTATAATTACAATATGCAAGAAATACATAATAATTTACATTCATTTCTTATCTGCTGAAAATTGCGTATAAATTGTAATTTTAGTATTGAAAAAAGCAGCCAGATGTCCTGAAATTTATATTGCAGAATTCTTATTTCTTGACTTTATACAAGGATGATATTATTTAAAGGTAGGTAACGAAATCAGTATAGAGAAAGTATATTAATTGCAAAGGGCAAAGATCTTGTATCCTTTTTCTTTTCTCTTTCTCCTTTATCCACCATTCTTACGTCATTCTATATTTTCATCCTGATCTTCCAAGGTATTTAGATTTTATATTGTCTTTCACATAATTTAAGACTAAGTAACTGAGCACTAAGAGCCTTTGAAGTCCTGTATTTCCAGCCCTTCATATTCCTCTACATGTAGAGGCCTCCACATTACAGAACTCCGTAGATGGATCTTTTTCTCAACAAATCCATCATAAGAATGGGACGGTTTTGTTTTGTTGCAAGTTCCCAAGCAACATTTATTTTCTTAATGTTTGTAAGATGTAAAGCATACGAAGTTATTTAAAAAAATAAATAGAAGAAAAAAGTAGAAAGGATAACCATAACTATAATTTAGAATTAAATTATAAACTCTTTAAGTTCATATCAACATACTGTATCTTTTCTTGATGACTTTGGAGATGATAAATAACGTTTGATACATACTGACACTGAAGATAACAAATAAAACACAGAAGCACCCTCCCACTGAAATTATCTGGAATTGAGAGTTCAGTGCTGAGCTCCTTCCAAAATTTCCTTTGCCATCAAGAGGAGTTTCTCTTTCAGAAGATCCAGTCAGTAGACTTACACCATGTTTTTCAGCCAGGTATTCTTTATGCTGCCAAATAAGGGCTCAAGAACATTGATGGATAAAATATTGAAGCAAAAAGGTCCAAAAAGGCTAAGTAGTTGGTTTGTTAAAGGTGCCAAACAGGATGTTAGAACTTAAGAGGCTGATAATAAAGTGACTTAAATGGAGTCACTGACTTAGTTCTTTTTTGCCATTGGATTGTAAATAGTGGAAAGATAACAGGAGCTTTTTAGTTGATACAGATCTATGCTATATTGGGATTATTATGTGGGTTTAGAACTTTATAATACAGCTGGAAATGTTGTAAAGGATTTTACAGATCTTGCTCTGCAAATTTGGGAATTAAAAGAACGCACAGGAAATTTCTACTTAGACCCAACATCTGTTTCTTGGTGAGATCCTGTTTTTGACTTGTCCCACCTCCACCTTGTTCAAAGCCTACATATGGGCACACTGATGTTCATTTCCTGTCTTGCAAGCTCAAAGAAAAAGATTGATTTCAGACACACCATGTGTCAAATCATAATTTTAAAATTCATTCATCTTGAGATCATTCTTCTTAATTCGTTTTTCTCATTGCCTTGGCTGAGAGTGAAGATAAGTGCCTTGCCTAAGAACAACCAGATCCAAATTTAATTCCTACTGAAATAAACGGGAGTATTATCTTTGTCTCAGGTTTTAATAAGGATTTTATTTACAATTTATGGGTCTTGTAGCTTCTAGTTTGGGTAAGGTAGTATCACAAGTGCCTTATAAGACTGCTGTAAGACTTACCAGTTGGTCAGACATAGAAGTTTGCATAAAGCAAAATATTTACTGCTCCTAATTAGTCACCTCTGATGAGGTGACTAATAAATAGCAGTAACAGTTTTCTCTATAGTGACTTGCATCACAAGGTTTTTTCTTCACTTGGCTTAAAGGTGAAATGCTGGGTACATATAATGAAGTTACGCTTCTCTCAGTTTTGATAGGACCTTTTCTGGTGTTTCCGAGGAAGAAGGTAGCTTCAATTCTTGCAATGTCTGGGTTTAAAAATTCACTTGTTTATGCAAGTGTGTGTTTGAATTTCAGTTTCTATGTGAATATCATGCAATGAGGGACTTGCGCAGTGTAGGCACAGTCCAGAGATAAAGCTGAAATGAGTTCTTGTCACCCTCTGTGCTTTCATGATGTAAATATTTGAGGCATCTAATCAAGGTGATGATTCTCGGAAATTTTAGGAATTGAATGTTATTGAGATGCTTTGATGTGTCAAATGTGGAAGGAGTTATGTTTAAAGAAACTGGGGGGGACTTCAGAATAGTAGTTATTTAGTACTTCAGACTATGTTGAATTCTCTTCTGTTGTTTAGCTCTCATTCATTTTACAAAGATGAAATATTTTCTTTAGCATTCTTCTTTTCCCTCAAATGTATATTTAAAAAAATAGATGAAGCATGAAAGACAAGTGTCTATTAAAGATGGTGTGTGGTACTGTGTACTTGCTGAGGAATGTGTACCGCCTTAGGTGTGCCGGTGCATATCATAATGTGCATGTGGACCTTGGCGAACAGTGTAATGAAGTATTATGCACTCAGAAAATACTGGAATGGAAAAATATTAATTTTAGGAATGGGAATAAAAAGCTATCAGGCACAAATTTACAGGAAAGGGTTCTCTCTGGCTGTCTAATCCATCCATCTTCTGTTACATAGAAAAACTCATCAGGATATTGAAACTTTGAGAAAAGTTTCTTTATTGGCTGATACAGAATTTCTGAGGTAAGAGCATGTAATATGAGGCCTGTAGCTCCATGATCAAAATCAGGCTTTCATACTGTGCAAATACCAGTAAAGCTAGTTCAGCATTTTTGCTTTTCAGCAAAAGGGAAATATTTTATTACTGCCGTATCAATGTACACTTGTATAGCCCTTTTGGGGCAGAAATGTCAAAATGGTGTGCACACTCCAAGTAGTGCAGTGAAGATAGAAGTGTTTTCTATTTTGTAATATGTTGTTAGAGACATAGGTTGTAATGAATAATAAAGAGTTTATTAAATATGAGATTATGAATCAGATACAGACTTTATTTTTCTGACTATCTGGTCTTTTAACCAATCTCTCACTCCAAAGAAATCAGAAAACTGATAAATGCATGAATGCATGAATACATTTCAGGAAAATACTTTCAGGGATAGTTTTAAGGGTTGCTTTTCAATCTTAAGGTTGGAGGTAGTCAGCTCATGACTTTGCAGACTTTACAGGGTTAGACATAATTATTGATGGTGAAGATTTTGATCATAGTTTTGGACACAATTCTGATGTTGCTGCAGGTGATAAGAATGAAATTATACTTCCTGTCAGAATGTCATTGTAGCTGATATTTTTAGATAATTCCCTTGTTAAATGGAGATTTATTTTATGGTTTGCTGTAAATGAATGAAAGTTACTCCAATTTTTATAATACATTTGAATTTGTTATTTATATTAAAAATGAGAGTGATTCTCGACAGCTCTTGCAACAAAAACACAGATTTATTACATGTAAAAACCGCTAAAATGTTCATTGGTAAAAAACTCTCCTGGGTAGACATTTCTTCTTTGTTTGGCTGGGTTTTTTGTCCACAGATGTTAGCTGGTTTGTATGGGAATAGAGGTGTTAGTTTACGAGTTTCTTGGAAAAAAAGTTTAAAGGCTTTGAATGCATGAGATGTGTGGACTGAAGCACCGGAGGACATGGGTGGAATGTTAGGTGAAACCCATGGGGAAATAATTCAACAGCAGCATCTGGAAAGGAACTGTATGTGGCTTTAGGGTTTATTTTTAATGCAAGTAGTTAAGATGAGATTAAATATAGGTGTTAGTATGTGAGAAATGGGGGAGCAAGGTAAGTGATGAAGGTATATCACGTGGAACACTGGATTAGGAAAAAGATTTAAGAGAATCCACAGCTGATCACAGCTGAATTTTTAAAAGCCTGGAAACATTATTTGAATTGAACTAATATGTTGGCTTCATATAAAGCAAAACAGCTTACATGAAGAATTTATTGGGGAAAGAGAAGAGAGAGAATAGGCAAGTTCCTTGGCCCTGCCGTGTCTCACTTCTGCCTGAATGGTATGAAGACAATGGAAAGTTAAGCTACTAAACCAACTGGCTGTTGGCTGTACAGAGAGGAATCAGCTGGTGTTGTGAATTGGCTGTTGTCTCCCTGCTGTTTTTTGATATTTAGGACTTGATTCAATTGCGTAAGCACAGTTGTCTGGTGCCATGTGAGATGCCATAAAGTAGCTGAGATGGCTTATAGGGTTGGAAGGTACCAAGCCGAATTTGTGGGAGACCTGTGCCCTCTGGCATGACAGTTGGAAGTGAAGTGGGATGCATCTCAAATGCATTAGGTGTGTGTAATTGGCCATCTGAATCATGCCCTTACTGCTCGGCTGAGTAATTTCATAAGCTTTTGGCCATTGCTGACAGTGGCTTGATACAGCCAGTCACGCTTCATTGCCCATGCCATTTAAGATACTCTATAAAATCCTACTTTACCTGGAGCTGCGAAAAAAGGCAAAGGTTCTACATGCTGTGTTTAGGGAACATTAAGACATTATATGTGAATATATAAATTGACTGTACTGGGATACCTAGCACACCTCCAGACATAAATGCGTAGATACCTAAGTTCAGGTGTCCTAAAGTCCAACCAAATCCTGCCATTATGAATATTTCAGGACATTTTGAGCTTAGTGAGTTGTATGGTTGGAATGCCATTTAATCCCTAAGTGTTATTATCTATCAGAGTTTAGAACAATCCTGTGGTCAAGAGGATGTGTCACAGTAAAATGAAAGTATAGCTAATGGAAATACTATTAGCTATTTCTTACTTATGTCATGCTTAGTTAACACTGACTCGCTGGTCTTATTACCAGTTCTACAACAACGCACATTTCTTTCTCATCTGTTGCACAATTTATAACCGAGAATACGGAGAGTGAAAAAAAATCTTCCTAAATTTGCAAACCTAGAAGTAGAAGCAATAAAAAAATCAGGAAATCTCATGATTTATTTTGCTATGACAACCCTTAATCTTCTCAAATAGTCTGAACTAATATGATCCCACTTTGGTTTTGTCTTTTTCATAGTTTCTCCAGTACCAGTCCATTTTCTTCTGCTTGTTCCTTTCCACTGTTTCCAAGGTTGCATGATTACAATACGTTAATCTTATTACACTAGTATTTAATGTAATGTATCATAAATTTGACCAGTTCAACAGAAACTGTGACATATCATTATGAGTACTTTTAATAAGCTCATAAAAAACTGATAACAATTTTTAAATGTTTATTTTAAAAATTAGGCATTATATCTATATTTTTTCTAAATTTCATATAAGGAAAGTTTTCAGTAGCTTCAATTATTATCATTTAAGTGGGCAGAAAATTATATTTAAATATACTCACATTTGACTGATTCCATTGTGAAAATGGAACATTTTTATAACATTAAGAATGGTGTAGCATTCAAGATACCATAATTTTCTTCCTACTATTGGAAAATTATTATGGTAACACTTTGCAGATGTCATTTTTCTAAAGAGCTTTATAAATTTGAAATTCTCCTGAAGGATGAGTTGCCAACAGTGGCTAAATAAATAACCATTAAACTGCTGTCATTTTTATCAGTGTCTTTTGGGAAGAGAGCTATGGAAAACACAGCAGTGGCCCAGCTGTACTTGAATTAAAGATTTCCTTGATCTTCTGGGCACTGCCTGTGAACACAGAAGGTGATTTTGATGACAATAGTAATTGAGAATAGTTGATTTGCTTCCAGCTTTTTACTCGAGTTCTTAAAGATCTATGCATAACTCACTTTTACTGACAATGAGGTATTTAAAGAGACTGACTTGATAGGGTGGATGGGCTGGGTTTTCGATGTATTCATTCCCCCTGCTCTCCTTGATATCCCAAAGCATTATAAAGGGCAAATTACTTTCACGTGTTTGTCTTGTAAGGATGATCATACCTCTGGTTTTTCACTGTGTGTGGAAAAACACCACTCTTTCTGCCTTCTAGAATTCTGTCTTCAGTCTTGCCTGTAAAACACCATATACACCATAATACTATTACCATAAATAATAGTAAAGGAAAGTGTGGGAGGTTTTGGCTCCAGTGTAATCAGTATGCTGTGGATCTCAGTTCTCTGTATCCTTTTCATCCAGCCCAGATGGCAGAATATAATTGCTTTTCCAGGATTTGACCAAGATAGGGATATGGATGAAAGTGAGTTGGCTGCAAATCAGCTTGGTTAGTGGAGAAATGCTGCTTGTTAGCCAAGGGAAGCATTTAGGGAAATAGAAAAAGGTAATGTATACACTATGTCCTGAAAACGCTTTTTTAATTTTTGCTAAAGTGACTGGCTGTGTTGGCCTCTTACTAACAACAGAGGCCTCTAGTGCCATTTAATATTGATGATTCCATTGTAACACAAGTCTTAACTGTGGTTGTCTATGCCACTGCTACCACCTGACTCTAGTAATACATTCCCGTCATTATTATTTTGCAAGTTATCCAAAATTATCCGTCACTACAGCACATCTGTCTGCTTTTAGGTTGCATGAACTCTTAGCTTGTATTCAAACCTCTGTGGTGATGCCGTGTGTTCCACATTTGTTGAAAATAGCAACAAATGTTTTTTAGAAGATGGCAAGTTGTCTGTGATAATTCAGAAAGTTTGGGCTCATCCAGGAGACAATTATTTGACAGATTTGGTCTATTTTTTTGTTCTATCAGGTTAAGAATGATTTTATGTAAAACACAGACATGAATATTAAAGAAGCAATTTCTTTGTTTTCAAAGATTGTGAACAGTCTTTGGACTTGATTTTACACTTCTGAGTATTTGTCTTTTAATGCTACTACTTTTTTTCAGAGCATCCAGCATCATGGCAAAGAATTGGACATGGTTTGCAGTTGCTCTTAGAACTAGCTGCTCCTTCTGTTAGACATTCAGTCCCCAGATCCTGAGATGTCCTTTTTGCAGAACAGCAGTTTTGGTGGTCTGCATCTTCCTGTGGAATTTTCTGATCCACTGGAGCTCGCATTCAGCAAATTTTAAGCCATCACAACTGGAAATGTTTGTATGACTCTCTACTGACATGTGATAAGTTGTTGTCCTTGGCAGTATAGTTAGAATGTAGCATGGACTATCATGATTTTGATGATCACAATTTAAAATGAGTAACTTTAAGCAAATCAAGTGTTCACATTTCTTACCTTTGCTTACTAAAGGGAAAGGCTTCTAGGGATCTGTAACTGTCTTATCTTCATAGTAATTTGTACGCATATTCTCCAGTATACTTACTCTGGCTTTGTTTAAATTGAGATATCAAAATATTTGAAGAACAGTAAGATTCAAAACCAAGAAAATATGTAAATTAATAATAAATCTGGAACGTTGATATTTATATGCCTCCATTTCCCCTAAACATTTGTTTCTAATATTCGAAATAATACTAGTAATTGTATTTTAGATAATAATGATATTATATATGTTTCTTCATGAATGTTTTTATTTTGAATAAGTGGTCTTAATAGATTTTGCTCTTTATCATTATGTAAGGTGGGAAATACAGCTTTTATCCGCTTTCTATCCAGCACAGCCATTACTGCGTACCCGAGGTAAAACCACCAGTTCACTTGTGTTCTGCCATTTTACTGTACCTGTGGTTTGCACAGTTTTGGGAGTTGAAAGCAATATATGACCAGTTACAAAGGAAGGACTTAATCAGAACGGAAGCTAAAGAATATAGGCTAGCAATTCATGGTTTCATGTACTGCTACTGGGAAAAACACTTGCCCAGTGTAGTAGTTCAGCATAGCTCTTCAATCTTGCAAGAAATACTGCTACATTCTGCATTATCTTCAAGTACTGGAGAGATCAAGAGGATCTAGTTTCTGAAGAAACTGAGAAGGTCATAAAGAAATACAGGATAATATTGTTGCAAGATCAGTATGGTAACCCCTGTAATTTGTTTGACTAAGAGTACAAGTTCCAGAATGCATTCCAAACAATGAAGAATCTTTAAGCCTGTTTATTACTTCTGAACTTGGCACTTCCTCACGAAAGCGGAAGATGAGCACTAGTCTAAGAATGAACGTCAGTTTAGTCTTTGATGTAATAGGAAAAGTACTACAGAAAACAACTTTCATCCTTTCATGTATTTAAAAACGTATTAATAAATTATTAGAGCTTAATCTTATGCTTTTTAAAATAAAAATGAAAGTAGACACTTCCAAACAATATTCAAATATATGACTATCCTTTCAATTAAACAAAATGGAAAGAGCCAGGGGTGCAGTGTATGTCTTTTCATAGTTCAAACCAAGTTCACTTGAATTGGTTATACAAAGCAAATTATGTGTTGGAGGAAGCTGCAGGTTTTGTTTGCATCTTGGAGCAGCTAAGCATATCCACCGTAAGCGAAAGGGTAAACTCCAAGTCATAGAAAACAATATTCAGCAGGTGTTTCACACCAAGTATGTGAGAGTTGACCTCTTCTGATCTAGTATAAAGGAAAATAGTCTGAGAAGTGAAGAATTCCTTCTCTTATTCCCTCTGTTAAGACTCCTGGAGACAGTGATTATATTGATTTATTAACTCTGTAGCTCTTTTGGAAAACATGCTTTTTTGGATTTGGCCTGAAAGAAATGTCCTTTCATATAGAAAGGAGTTGCTTATTTGATTTCCAACATCTTACGTTTTGCAAAGACCTGGGAGATCCTGTGCTGTGAAATTGGTCTGCACACCTAGAACCCCTCCGGTGATTCTCTGTGCAAAAAGAGATTTAGCACAACTGCATTATCATGCCTCAATTTTCTCTGTTATGAGCAGAATTGTATTTGTGTATCAGACAGAGCTCTTTTACTGTTAGTTGGATTTTGGTGTATTTTTTCATGTCAAACCCTCGTATCATCCTTTGGATTACTCTCATAGCATCTGATAGCTGTAGCCTCCAGTGGGTAAGGAGATAGTGCAGCAGGATCAGAGCATGTTAATGTACAAAGCACTAATTTTCAGACGTAACTAATAACTGCTGCTGCTCTAATCTGTAGCATGTGATATTACCGGCCTATGTCAACAAATCTTCTACTTACAGTGCTAGCCATTAACAACTACTGCACTTTCTTTTCAGGTACAACTGATGGAAGGGGGCAGAGAGAGGGAGAAGTGGCTACTCCCAGCATGCATGGCTTTAGGTAAAGAAATGCTCAAGGAGTATATATCTGAACTGGATGTCAGGGAGCAAGGATCAGATACTGCAATGAACTCTAGAATAAGAAAATTATCTCCAATGGATTGTCAGGGAGCAGCAAGGACCAGCAGCTCCCTAAGGGAGGGGAGCTGATGATGGTATCAGGGTTGGCATGTCACCAGCCAAGGCCCAGTCTCACAGTAGCTAAGTGAGGTGAGCAGGGTAGGCCTAAAGGTGGTAGCTGGGTTCAAACAAGTGTCCACATCATCAGACAAGTTTGTGGTGGTAAGGGAGGTCCAAGGTTACTGCTGACAGTGCAAGTCAGTGAGTCAGGGTCAGGATTCAGTCCAGTGATGGTAATCAAGGTTGGCCATGCAGCCCAGTGACCATCAGGCAGGTCCCTAGTGATGAGAGACGTCCAAAGTCAAACTGGAAAATCAGTCCATGGGTCAAGGTCTGGACCAATATGAGTGCTTTGTTTACAGAGGAGTTACAGGAAGACCAGGAGGCAAGAATGCAGTTGATGTGAATTGCTTCTAGTGCGTAGCTTGGGCAGAATAGAAATCATGCCAGTTGCTCCAAAGAGATGCTCTGAAACAGGAATTAGAATCCTCCTCATGCTACTTAAATGTCCATGTGCTACATGTTGCCTTTCATATACCTGGAAAATTGTTGATATGTGAGGTGTCAGTTGATGAGTGTATATTTTGGATTGAAATGATCTGCTACAAGGCGTAATGATACTTCTTTCCTATGTATTTATCTGTATTCCAGTTTTTCAGTGAGGAAATGCTTAGAGGCAAAGATGAAATGTGGCAGCAGGATGGATTGGGAATAATGTCAGCAAGGAAAGGTGAAAGCTTAATTTAGAATGATGAAAAGAATACATTGCCTACTGAGCTCTTGGAGAAATTCAAAAGAAGTTCCTCCAATTTCTCTTGATAACTCTTCAGATGATATATAGTTCATGTGAGGCAGATGTCTACTTGGGATTAAAACATCTGAATTAAGACATGACTAAGTATCCGCAGCAGCTGAAGTTTCTGTGATAGCCTTTGCCGGTCTAGGACAGGACTCAGTTGCCTAAATGTAGGTACCTAGTGCCATTTGAAACACCTAGGTTATACGAGACATCTGTATGGGGTAGGCATATCCTGTACATAGTAAAATGCACAAAACCTCTATTTCCTTCTGGAGTGGCATTCAGTCCCCAAGCAGTTACACAAACATGGTGATTGAGATTAGCCACTAGGTGTGAACCTTAGGATGACCTCAATTATTTTTTATCTCCATCAGTCATATTAAATAAAGCTCCTTCAGCTGCAATGGAAATTTAGACATCTAGCATGTCTTTAGACGCCTGCATGTGGGGAACCATTTGGAAGGTCAGTTCAGTTGCCTGTCAGTTGTGCCATTTAAGATACCCTGCAGTGTATGGACATCTTGATAGATTTGAAATGAGAGCTACAGTCAATGGGTGAAGTGGGACCTATGCCCTTCCTGAGCAGCGCTTGGAGGCCAGAATTCTTAAGTCATCCAAGAATGACTCCAGGTGCATATGTTTAGACAGCAGGAATGAGCTGAGGTTTCTTAACGTTGAGCTGAATACTGCTCTTAAACCTTGTCTTCTGTAGCTTTGGAAGACTTATTCTAAAGGATTTTCAAAAGGAATAGTAATATATATATATAGTATTTTGCTTTTTTTATATTTATATCTGTATATCCATAAGTAGTGTAGTTAAGAGAGTGACTTGAATTTTCTAGTTTTGTGTAAGAATATTATTCTTAATACAGCAACAATTTGTTACAGTCTCTGGAGCATTCCTTATTAATGTCACATGTTACCTTTTGAACTGTCAGTTCATCAGAATTCTGCTCACTGGACAGAATTCTTTTTATGAAACTCTAATTTCTAAATAAAAGTAAGTTTTTTCTTACTATTTGTTAGTTAATATTGTTTGCACTTTATGACCTTTGTCTTTATCATTAAAATCCTCTTTGTAAACAGGATTAGATCAAACAATTGGCCACTCCAGCAGCTTAAGCATTTATAGTTTAGCTGAATTCCCCTGTATTTAAAATTTTGTTTCTTCTGCTTTCACATGAATTTGTATTTTATTGTAAACAGCCCTGCAACAATTGAATAAGTGTACTAGCAGATTATATTAGAATTTAGTAATTAATGGAAATGACAGTAAAAATTTTAGAACTATTACTTTACAATAGAAATCTGTACAGTGAATTCTCTGTCAGTTCAGATAATCTCCTGATATATGTAAATTCCTACTCTTTCATGAGCTCACACGAGCCTTCTAATAAAAGTTGTAAGCACATTCAAATTAAACTTGAAGAGGTGGACTAAAGTGATACCTGTATGTTTGATCCCCAGTATAAGAGAGACACAGACATGCTGGATCAGCTCTAGCAAAGGGCCCTGAAGACGATTCAGATGATTGGAGCCTCTCTCATATCAGGAGAGGTTGAGAGTGTTTAGCCTGCAGAAAAGGAGGCTCAGGGGGATCTTATCAATTTGTTCAAATACCTAGTGGAGTGAACAAAGAAGACAGTTACTGACAGGACAAAAGGGAATGGACATAAAGTAAAGTACAATAAATTCCTTTTAAAGATCAGAGAAGTCTTTTTTACTGTTAGGGAGATCAACACTGGAACAGGTTGCCCAGGAGACTCCATCCTTGGAGATACTTGACTGAACGTGGTTCTGGGCAACCTGTTTTAGTTGACCCTGCTCTGAGCAGGGCTGGTTGAACTACATGACAGATACCACAGAGCGCAAGAGCCCTTGATCCACAGGTGTAAGAAGTCTGCCAAGGAAGAGAGGAGACCGGCATGGCTGAGTGGAGACCTGCTGGTCAATTTAAAGGGCAAGAAGGAAATGCACAGGCAGTGGAATCCGGGACACCAACCTTGGGAAGAGTATTGGGACACTGCCCAATTGTGTAGAGATGAGGTCAGGAAGGCCAAGACATGGCTGGAGCTCAACTTGACAAGAAATGCAAAGAATAATAATAAGGGCTTCTACAGGTATGTCAACCAGAAGAGAAAGGTTAAAGAAAGTGTACCCCTCTGATGAGCAAGATTGGCAAGCTGGTTACAACAGACAAGGAGGAGGCTGATATACTCAACAACTTTTTTGCCTCAGTCCACATTGGCAGCCTCTCTTCCCACAACTTTCGAGTGGATGGACTGCAAAGTAGGGACTGGAGCAGCAAAGTCCCTCCCCCTGTAAGAGAAGATCAGGTTCATGACCACCTGAGGAACCTGAACATATATAAATCTATGGAATCTGACAAGATGCATCCCAGAGTCCTGAAGGAATTGGCAGGTGAAGTCCCTGATGACTGGAAAAAGGGGAAATATTAGGGTTACCATTTTTCAAAAGCGTAGAAAGGAGGACCCTAGGAACTACTGACCTGTCAGCCTCACCTCTGTGCCTAGGAAGACCATGGAACAGATCTTCATAGAAGCTACACTAAGGCGCATGGAGGACACAGAGGCGATTTGAGACAGCCACCAGGGCTTCCTCAAGGGCAAGTTCTGCCTGACAAACCTAGCGGCCTTCTGTGATGGCCACATCAGTGGACAGGGTAAGAGTTATGGGTGTCATCTATCTGGACTTCTGTAAAGCCTTTGACACGGTGCCCCCCAACATCCTTCTTTCTAAACTGGAAAGATGTGGATTTGAGGGGTAGACTGTTTGGTGGATAAGGAATTGGTTGGATGGTTGCATACAAAGGATAGTGGTCAATGCCTCAATGTCCAGATGGGAGGTCAGTGACAAGCAGTGTCCCTCAGGGGTCCGTACTGGGACCAGTGCTATTTACTATTTTCACCAATGACATAGGAAGTGTTTAAAAGACATGTAGATGTGGCACTGATGGACATAGTTTAGGAATCCTGGCAGTGCAGGGTGAATGGTTGGACTCGATGATCTTAGAGGTGTCTTCCAACCAGATGATTCTATGATCAAGTGCAGCCTCAGCAAGTTTGCAGATGACACCAAGCTGAGTGGTGCAGTTGACACACCTGAAGGATGGGATGGGATGGGATGGGATGGGATGGGATGGGATGGGATGGGATGGGATGGGATGGGATGGGATGGGATGGGATGGGATGGGATGGGATGGGATGGGATGGGATGGGATGGGATGGGATAGGATGCCATCCAGAAAGATGATGTGAGCCCATGTGAACCTCATGAGGTTCAACAAGGCCAAGTGCAAGGACCTACAGCTGGGTCAGGGCAAGGCTGGATATCAGTACAGGCTGCAGGGTGAAGGGATTGAGAGCATCCCTGCAGAGAAGGACTTGGGGGTACTGGTGGATGAAAGGCTGGACATGAGCCGGCAATGTGCGCTAGCGAGCCAGAAAGCAAACCATATTGTGGGCTGCATCAAAAGAAGCGTGGCCAGAGGGAGGTGATCCTGCAACTGTACTCTGCTCTTGTGAGACCGCACCCAGAGTACTGGTTCAGTCTGGAGTCTTCAGTACAAGAAGGACATGAATCTGTTGGAGAGGGTCCAGAGGAGGGCCACAGAAATGATGAGAGGGATGGAGTACCTCTGCTATGAGGACAGGCTGAGAGAGTTGGGGTTGTTCAGCCTGGAGATGAGAAGGCTCCAGGGACACCTTAACGTGGCCTCTTAATACTTAAAGGGAGCTTCTAAGAAAGATTGGGACAATCTTTTTAGCAGGCCATGTTGTGACAGGACAAGGGGTAACAGTTTTAAACTAAAAGAGGGTAAACATATGGAAGAAATTTTTTATGAGGGTGGTGAAACAGTGGAACCCAGAGAGGTTGCCCAGGGAGGTGGTAGATGCACTATCCCTGGAAACATTCAAGGTCAATCTGGACAGGACTCTGAGCAGCGTGATCTAGTTGAAGATGTCCCTTCTCATTGCAGGGGGGATTGGACTAGAATACCTTTAAAGATCCCTTCCAACCCAAAGTATTCTAAGGTCTCCAGAGGTCATTTCTGACCTCAGTGATTATTTGGTTTATTCCAGATATATTAACTCTGCATTTAACTGATTTAATTCTGCAATGAATTGCTTGCATTTAATATATTGCCCTCCTATGGACAATCTCCAGTTGATTGAATTCTGTTTCAAAGTAGGAAGTCCAAAATTAGACACAGTATTTCTACTCACAAAGTGGCAGTCTACTGTTTTATCTATGACATCCCCGTTTATAGTCTGGGTTAGACTTCCTATTTCACTTTCTTCTTTTTTTTTTTTTTTTTTTTTCTTGAGAGCATGATATTATTGATTCATATTAAGTTTGTAATTCATTTTAATATCTCAGTCCTTTTCTGTAGAACTGCTTAGTCAGGTATGCTGTATCATCTATTTTACAAAAATCTTGTTTTGGAGCTCAAAATTATTAAAATGGAGAAATAAGCATGATAGAATTTGTAAAGGACAACATGCAAAAATGCTTTTAATTAGTCAATCAGCATCAGGTACAATGAGGGTGGTGCTAGGGTTGTGTTGTGTATTGCCTTTATTGAAATGCATTGTATTTATTTCCCTAAGATGTCAATGGAATTTTGAATTCCATTGCTAAAGCACTTGCAACTGCATCGTCTGTGCTATTTCTATATTATCATTCAGGTCATGAATATGCAATGATATAATAAGAAAAATTACTTAATGAAAGCTTCTCAAGAGTCGATGAGGTTTTTTGCTAGTCATGACCTGCTCCTGGCTGCTGTTCTCCCAACGGTCATCGCAGCAGCATATGGCAGAAGTTCTAGGACAAATAGTCAGTTTATCTCTACTGAGGTATATTCACCCACTGTGTCCCACTGTTTTCTGAGTATCTGTATCTATTATCTCACAGGTGAATCTTCTCCATTTGCCCCCTAGTTAATTTGGGAATGAATAAGTTTTATATCTTCCTATACAGCATGAACTATATAAACAAGTCTCTGCAATACCAGTTCAATCACTATTTGACTATGTACGAAGATTTTAATTTCTTCCTGTTTATTTCCTCTATGTCTTGTGAAGTCTAGAGACATCTATGTGTTCAGAAGATTGACCGCTGTTTTCTTTGATCTCCTTCTAGCAATCATATTATTTATCTCAGAGCCTTCTCCCAGTTTTGGGGCATTTGTCCATGTCACTGCATGTATACATATGGAGTTATGATGCTACCTCCCTGGTGATCCTTGTTTAAAAGTGCTCTCCTGAACAATGCTTCCTTGTAAAAGAGGGACTTTGTTCAGTTGTCCTCTGAGCCAGAACACCACCTTGTGGAAAAGGAAAGCAGAGCTTCACCTTTGCTTAGTTGGAAAGATTGAGAAGACCTGAACCTCCAAATTCTTCTCCCTTATTTTTGGGTTCTTTCAGTACTTTTGACCAGCTCTGGGTAATATTTGCTAGTGCTGTTAGTGCTCATATGAATGAACTGCAGGAAATAAGAATGCTGAAGGAACCTCAGCACCTTTAGCAGAAGTAGTGCAGCATTGACAGAGCTTAAAAAAGCGTGTTTATTTAATTTGATTACACTTATGGTTATGTTAAGAAGTTTATGCTGCTCTAATTAAGGGTTACTATGTTTTTCTATAATAAACTTGAATTTTCAGCTATTTATAACTCAGGGAAAATGTTTCCATACAGAAATTTGGCATTTGGTGTCTCAAGTGGAATGGTATGATTTTCCTTTCTCTATTTTTTTTTTTTAAAGACTCTTTGGCTGCATTCTGTTTTGAGGGAGGCAATTTTTTGTGGTTTTAAAATGCTTTTTGTTCTCCCTTGGCAAGGCTTGATGCATGGAAAAAACAAATTTTCCAGGCTCTTAGTCTTTTATGTCAACTATTTCCTCTTTGATATTTCAAACGTTGTACTTTGGTAGTCATTACTTTTTAACAGAGCCACTATATAATTCAATAAGCAGTCTCGTCTAAGTATCTACCATAACTATGTTTTATACTCTGTTACATAAAGGTACTTCATATAATACAATTTAGTAAATATTTTTTCTAAACAAAAATTATTTACCTGACATGTTCAGTGTTTAATGTAAGTACTTGTGTATTACTGTAAGTTTCACCTTTTTCAGATTCTATTAAAATATAAAAACTATTTTCAATTTTTCTATTTATTTCTATTTATATTTTCTATTTACTGTCTGTAGACCATTTAATGCCATACTTGAAGGTGTCAAGCTCTCTAAGTTTGTCTCATTGGTTCTGAAAATCATTCCTTTCACCCAAGGGGATGGTGCACACTTGGATGCCAGTTAGATACTCTAGTTAGATTTCAGGGAACTCTATCCCTCAATTTATGAAGCCCGAGTCCTGGCTAAGTTGTAATGCCATCCAGAGAGTAAACAGAGATATGTTTAAACTCTGCATAAGTTCTTAAAGGCTTCAGTCTGTTCTGCAGATTTGAAGCTTGCCTAGTGAATGCAGATGGCATTGAGCCTGGCACAGAATGTGACTGATGGCTCAGGTGACTTCTTCATCTATGTTATTTCCAGTGATGTCCAAATATTCTGCAAGTGTGACACTGTGATCAGCCTTCCCAAGAAAGCAGGGAGTCTCTTTTTTCTTCCCAACAACATTGTCAAGTACGTATCTCCAATGTTTTGGAAGAATGTCCTAACAGCTAGTTACTGAGTATTCATTCACAGGAGAGGTGAGATTAGGGTGAAGGGGTACACCTTTACTCCTCTGATTCAACTTGGGCCACAGAATGGAAAAATGCTAGAGTCATCTTAGCAGAAGATGGTATATGTACTCTTACAGTCTCTAATTTTTTCCTGAGTTTTATCCAGTGATTATGGACTGTAAAATGCATAAATAGTACACAGGGCCCTGAACCTAAATACTCTGCCTCTCTTTTACTTGCTTGTTGTCTGAGCTTCAGCAATGCAGCACGAGAGAAATTACTAGTTATGTTGGGGAGAAGGGTGATCAGAACAGAATTTGAGAGCTGAGTAAGAAACTGGATGAGGACAAAATAGGAGATAATGTTGAAAGCAGATTTATTAGACCAAAGAGACATTGCTGATGGAGTTCCTCAGGTCTTTTTTAAAAATGTGTTTGTTCTATAGCACTAACCCAGATGTTTTGAGATAACATATGTTTGTGTTAAAATAAGGTAATCATTTTAGTCCAAATGTTTTCACCAGAAAATACCAAGGTGGTAAAATCTGCTGTTGACAGAAAGACAGGAGACGTTATCAGTACCACGTTGGATGCCACACAGGAGGATCTGAGTGACCTTGAAGACAGGAGCAACCAATGTACTATAGACGAAACTAGAAGAAATTCAATGCAAAGGAAGACTTTTCTGGACTCAGACCCAAGATGTTTACTCTAAGCTGTTAGTTCATCAGCTCGAAGAGTGTAAGGACTTGTCTGTAGCATTGCCTTGAGTTTCCAGTTTGTGGCCCTTGTGAGAGTCATTGCATACATGGTCTTTTTTGTTCAAGAACAGTGAATTCAAGTTGGTACTGACTAGTGGACAGGAAGGCTATAGAGAAAATCAGGGAGTGAGAGACCTGGACTACGGGTCAAAGAGATTGTATACCTGTAACCTCACAGATGGAAAATAAAAATCAATAGTTGAATGCCTTTCTGCAGTGTCCCTTCCAAAGTTCTGTCCCCTATGAAATCCAAGGGCTGCAGACACCCCCTGAATGGCTGTGTGAATGGCTGTGAACTGTTCTGTAAAGACAGGTACAGCAAAAGTTTTACCACTATAGGAACTGAATAGGATTTACAGGATTTGGCTTAGAAATTGAACATTTTTGCCACCGAAGTTTTATGGACATTTTTCATGCTCTAAATTAAGCTTTGGTTCACAAAACCTATTTTAGCTCCTTTTTTTTTTTTTTTTTCCCAGTCACACCTTTATGCATAGAACAGCTGTGGCATTTGTCTTGTAGCAAGAAGGATCAGATAATCATGAAATAACCCAGATTTATGCCCATAGTGTGGAAGTGGTGCCATATTTGTGAAAATAACTTAAAAAAAGAGAAACAATTTGCAGCAGATGTGAAGGTTTTACCTTTACGTTTAAGGAGGTTTATACTCTCAGTGAGTGTGGGCTTAGCAGAGCCTGACAGAGTTTTAACTTACCATATGTTCTATGTGATCAAATAGATACTATACATCTGTTTCCAATTCTTTTTACTGGGCTCAGAAAAATACACAGTAAATGCTCCAAAATATGTTTATTGTATTTTGGCTAGTGCTGCCACCAAGAATGTGGGGAGAAACCAAAGGTGCTGTACGAATGCTCATTTTCCATTACCATGAGAAGTTAGTGGCTGTTTGGTTGCAGCAACTCTGATGATACTAGCCAGGGAGGGATGAAAAGTGTCTTTTTTCATGTGGTTGTGTGCAGATGATGTGGGAATGGTGGCCGTGTTATCCACTGCAGAAGTGACATCTGGTCTCTGGGCGAGCTGTGGCTCCTGCAGTGGGAGGCATCCCCCTGGGCTGAAAGCATCATCCTTCCCTGGTGTTTATCAGGGGAGGTGGTGGGTGCAGCGGGAGCAGCCATCCCGCAGGTAGCTCCTGCTAATCCCAGCAGGGGCTTTCAACACAGGAATGGAGACACTGGGTCGGATTCTGTATTCAGTGCAATACAGAAAAACAGGGCATCTCCAGAGCTCCTGGAGAGGCTGCCTGCATTCCTCCTATCCACTCCTCCAGGTGAGGGCAGCATGCCCCAAGTTGGCCATTTGATGTGTTTTTTAAAGACACACAGATTTTGGGGGTCAGTTGAAGCGACTGCTCTGGACTGTTTCAGGACTTTAAGGCACAGCGTATGTTAACTGCCACACCTGTCAACTTGATTCAGTAAGAGAGCAGCTAAATAATAAAAAAGGAAGTTTAATTTCCCTTCACCTGCTTTTCTGCTCTTGTTTCTCCTTCCTCCCCCTCCAACTCCCTGTGTTCTCCTTAGCCCTTTGACCTTACCACTGCCTTCCCTTCTGTTATCGTCAGCCTCCTGCCTTTCCAGGGCTGCTCTTACACCTGGAAAATTATTCTTCTTGTCTACCAGGGGCCTTTCTTGTTCTGCTTTAAATCCTTCTTTAAAACCTTCATCTTCAGGCAGAGGAATTACTTTCATCTTTCATTAATAATCTCTTCAACATTTCTTGACTGCTCTGTTCTTTTCAGATTTATAGCCTGGTCATGCAAACGTTTACAGAGAAGTAACTATTCAGTTAAATTGAGAACATTTAGTTAGAAATCTGGAGGACTGGATCATTTGTTAGGAAGCTTTTTGAAATAGGAATATTTCTCACTCTGTAAAACACAATGTTCATTTGTGGTTTTATGAACATTTTTGTAATAAATAGCTGTGGCCTCAGAGGAGCAGTGGAACATGCACACAGATAACTTCTGGTTTTAACTTTTATTCCCTAACTCAAGGTGTGTAATATTCTCACAGATTTTTAAAGGCCATGAACAAACTTAATGCTGATAATAAGACTTTATACCCAGAATCATATGATCATATGACTTAATGACAAGTGCAAATTGTATCTTTGATCTTGGTGACCTTCATTGTTTTGTGTTTCAGTACTGATTTTTATTTCAGGAATCTCAAGCATCTGGACTGCCTGAATACATAAAGATTGTAGAAGTTGGGCCAAGGGATGGATTACAAAATGAAAAGGTAATTTTTCTCTTTTTTTGTGTGTGTGTTTTGACATGGATATCAGTCAACATATCATGGATATGTTATTTTCATTGTTTAAAACATGTACATCGTGCTAATAATTTTTCTTCCATTTTGTAGTATTATATTTATTACTTTTCAAGTTAATAACTGTTTTGTATATTAGGATAAAAATACTATTTAGCCAGATGTTAAATCATGTAATTTCTTTCTTTACTTGGTTACTTGGTTTACTTGGTTAACTAGCCTTTCAGTTTCTTTTTCTGGAATTTGTCTTGTCAGTCAATAACATTCTGTCATGACCTAACTGGTAAATGCCATGAAACACTAGCTATCTTCATAATATGTGTTTGTGCTACAAGTGCTGCTATAGTAGGAATAGTGTAGTGGGTTTTGTCATACTTCCTGCTGAACAGATATGGTAAAAAAAAAAAGAAATTACTCTTTTGGTAATATTATTTGCCTGAAAGGTGGTTAGGGAAGCATGGAAGAAGGTTGGAAGCATGGAAGAAAATTGAAAGAGACTGTAAAATAGGGTGTATGTATCAAACCAGTCATCTGTTTCCACAAACAGGAGGATAAACCTACATATATTGTTGTTATTGACATCAAAGTTGTTAGCAGTATTAACAAAATGGAATTACTCTGCTTCAGCTGTGGAGCTTTTTTCCCCCCTATTTTATTCTGGTTTGGCTACTCTGTGTTACTCTTTCCTTTGCTGCTTCTTTGTGAGGTTGGTGCTTGATTACTAATAATTAATAAGGCCAGAGCTATAACCAGTTACACAGAAGTTCTTCCTCATTCTTTTGTGGTGGATAAAAAATGGAGTAGGATTGTGTATACTGCCTAGTGCTTTCCTTGTGTAGTAACTTGCTATTGTGAAGAAACAATATGGTTATGATATAATGTATGAGTATAGTTAATTTTTTTTTTTAAAAAGGTATTGATTATGTACTGAGAACATTTCACTTAGAATAAGTTTCTTACCACATGAAATACTTTACTATAGTGTGTCTCCATGTCCGTAGGTGATAGTCCCAACTGATATCAAAATTGAGTTAATCAACCAGCTTTCCAAAACAGGCCTGCCTGCAATAGAAGTGACCAGTTTTGTTTCAGCCAAGTGGGTGCCTCAGGTATGTAAAATCATCACCATTCAGAACTATTTCAATTTAAATGCCATTCTGTGCAATGGCATTTTTCAGTAGTATAGCCTGTATAATTATACAAGAAAATGGAACAGAAATAATGTTGTTTATGTGTAAAATCGGATGCTGTTGTCAGACATCATTCAGTTTTCAAGTTTCATGCTTTTGTTCAGGTCAGCTGAAGTTTGGCTGATTATTAAAAAGTAGTTGAAACTGAAAAAAAGCCATTAAGCTGAACAGAAAGCTGTTTAAATCCCTGACTCAGCAGCAGAAACAGCAGTTTACTGCAGAAGGGAAGGGGAACTGGGACCCAAGCATGGTAACAAGGGGAGCAGAGATTGTTGCCTTGTTCACCAAAGGGCAGTCCAACAGTCCGTGAGAGTAAAGCAAGTCTGGTAAGGGTAACCAGGGCAGCCAAGGGTACATGTACTCAGATGAGTCCGCAGTGATGCAGCCAGCAGGTCCCAGGTTAAGTTGAGAAGTCAAGTCTAGGACAGTCACGATCCAGTCAGTAAGGTACGTGGCCAAGCACAGACTTGGCTGCTGCTGTGCAGCTGCATTGTTTCTCAGGCAGGGAGGAAGTATGAGAGGGTCTCAGATTAAAAGTTGCTGTGAAGTTGAGTGAAAAGGGAGGATAGGCTGTGTTAAGACTTCTTACCAAAGCTGTTTGTGGGAGCCTGTACTCATCCGCTTTCCAGCTTATATTGACAGGCTGATTGAAGCTTCTCAAGTTGCTGTCATCTTACAATGAGCTGGCCTTGCGTGTGGCAGCTAAGCTCGTAGGAGGGGAGCACTCCAGGCTATGATCAACAGAAATGCTAGGAGTACAGTTTGCCATGATTACTACATTGGGTTTGAGAAATCTTAAATATTGTCATTGCTCTCCAAACATAAATAATTTAGCAGGTGATTCCCAATTTGCCCATTGCAGCATGAGGGTAGGAATGTGTATGTCTGTGCAAGGGACAGCAGTAAATGGGGAGTGAGAGAATGGCTCACAGGATGGTGAGTGGGGATAAGAGGCGTGAGATTGATGGATCAACAGCCTGAGTAAAGGGCAACTGGGATATAGGATGCTGAGTGTAGACATAATGATAAAGATTTGAGAATATGAAGCAGTTGGGATGCAGAGTACTGAGTTTGTGTATCCAGACGAACATCAGTGGGGCTGATCTCTGGATAACAGTCATAATGGAGGGGACAACACCAATTCAGAGACTTAGAATCAGGGCAGGAAAATCTAGATGCACAGGGCTTGTACAAACTGGATAAACTTCTCAGGAGTGCTCCATAGCATCAAACCAAGGGAGTAGACTCCCCAGGCTGGGGGATGTGTGGACTGTCATGGAAACTCGACTTCCCAGAAGACAAACACCATTTCTGAATGTCTGCTGCACTCCTACATTTCTGTACAGCTATCCACCATGTAGTCCTGCTTTTCCAAACACTAACACAAACACACACACACACGTACAAACACAGACACGCTTGCATGTTGAAGGATTCTAGTGAAGGAGAGATATTGCAGATTCTATCCTGACTTTGAGTTTGCTCACCAAGGGGCAGTGACTTTTTGCAGTTAATAATACAGGGAAAATTCTCTACCACCAGTGGTAACATTGTACTGTGGAATAGAGGCAAAGAAAATACTTGTGCATTTTATTTTGCTCTTTACATAAACACACAGTTGTAACTTAAGAATTGGGATGGTGGCACATCATTAATCCTATGTCTTTTCTACTCTTTTAAGAACTAATAGTCATCGGTGTACAAAAGAAAGGTAGCATACCTTATTTTCTTTTTCCCTAAATGAAATTCCATTTTCCACACTTGGAAGTGAGTTTGGAAGATCTAAATTTGGGACTTCTGTATATGTAGTAGTAGTTAGGTGCGTTAGTTATTGTGCAGATCCAGCACTCTACCAGCAGCCATACTGAGTTTTGATGAATTATCATAATTTGCTCATTATTTTTCCAAAATTAATTTTTACATTTGGTACAATCTGAGACTTTCTGAAGTTGGCAGCAAAACTACATTGGCATTAGGAGTGCCAGATTTTCATTTGAGATTTAACTCTGCAAATTCAGCCTTAGTCCTGAAGTATACTATGTAGCTTCTGTTTGTGCAAATTTAATTATTGCCCACAAGTAAGGAAATAAGTCAATACTTGTCTATATAATTGAAACTGATTTTCAAGAAATTACACATTTGTTTGCACAGAAGCATTTGAATACTTATGTTTAGGAAGGACCATACAAAGTAAAGCACTAAATTAATTAATTTCAGAAAATACTTCAATTTTTAACATTGTTGCAGGTCTTCTGTCAAAACATATGTAAAGTTTTTCCATTTTAAACTGAGATTAATCCTGGGCCTGGACTGTATTCTGGGCTTTCCTCTGAGAAAAACATAGTACGATCATACCTTTTCTTATGCATGAGTTAGCAGAGCAAACCGTACAGCGCTCTGAGGGGCTCCTTTGATTTATTTCAGTCTTCTCTGGATCACCAGGGAAGGGTCTAAAGGAAGGATAACAGGAAAGGGGAAGAGAACAGCGATAATGCAGCATTTCTTTTGTGTAAGAGGCAATGTTATTGTGTCCATTAGAAGCAACTGGGCTGTTTTTCCAAGTGCCGTCCAACTTTGCCTGTTAAGCAACAGACTGTAATGCAGGCTTTTAAACATTAGAAGGAAAAATCTAAAGCAAAGGTGGATTTCTCACTTTCTTGTTATTTCCTTTTCCTGTAAAACATTAGGGGTACCAAATTTAGCACACATTTGTCAGTTTTTATAAAATTAATAATCTCTTCTTATCTGAAATTCATGTGTGAAAACTTTATTTTAATGGCTTAATTTGTGTTTAAAATGTTTTTTATTTAAAAGATATGATTGTGCTGCTTTGAAAGGCAATGCAGTCTTGACTTTGCTTATTTCTTTTTTCTTTTTGTAGGTCATGGGAATAGAATTGACATTATGTTTAGATCACTCATTCACTTGTTTCTTTTTTCAGTATTTTAAAGCTCTTTTATGGTTTCCCATCCACTATTTTTTTTGGCAGAGACTTTTTTACTGAAAAAAAAGCTAAAATAAAAAGTTCCACAGTAGCGAGGTGCCATATAAAACCGGATCCCACACCTATAAGCTAAACAGCCAAAAATTATAAATAGCTACCATTAGAAAGTTTATTTTTAAAGACATTTGGAAAAGAAATATTTTATTACAATTTAAAATCTTCTAACATGCAATATATGTTAAAGTGGGATTTTACTTACAGGAAAAACAGTAATGGGACAAATGTAGTACATATAATATTATTTGGATCTGGCAGCTTTATAGTGGTTGAAAAAGTGTCATTTTGGTTTTCTAGTATGTTTTAAATCAGGCTTTAATTTTAAAGTGTGGAATTACTTCCAGCATTTGCCATTTAATTAATCATTTGGTTTCAAACATTGTTTCTTGCCCTGAGAAACGTAGATACTGTTTATAGTAATTAAGGAATGAAAATTTGTTCTTAGAAAACTAAGGCATTACCAAGTGTTTTTCTGGGAGGTTATCAGATATGTTAGGTGGTCACACTGATTTAGTTTATGCAAAACAATTACAAAAAGTTGCTTTGTGTGATCACTTGTTTCCTGATGAGAAATGAGTTGTGTCTGGCTGTAAGATTCTTTACATACCATATATCCGCTTCCTTATAGATATGTGTTTGGCTTACATTTGAGGAGGCATACAGGCATTTTTCTGATATTTTTAATCCATTCATTTTTGTAGCAGGAAACCAGTGACAGGAAGATTCCAGGCTGCCAGTAGTATTGTCACTTACTAATCTGGTATAATTTAATATCACATATTTAGAATCGTGGTAGTGCAAAGCTATCAATAAACTATCCCTTGAAAATACGGAATAACGAAAGATTCGTAGTTCATAGTTCTTTTTGTATGGTACTCCTCAAAGGACTTTTCATCAGTGTGGAAAGATTCAGAAATCCAATTTAATTGCTTGGAAGGTTTGCTTTTAAAATATAATATAACTCAAAATCTGTAACATGTGAAATATGAGGGATATGTTTTATTAACTATTGTTTTCAGGCATGCACACCATTAAAAATAAACTCATTTTCCCTCCATTTCTTTAAAGAAAATGTGCTTGTCTAAATACTCTACAGTTTATTACATGAGTAAGTCTTTGATTAATCTTCTTGATTAGCACGTGGATTATATTTAATCTTGAATTAGGAAACTGTAAAATATCTTAAAAAGGCAGACTTTCTCTTGTGAGGGGAGATTAAGGAAAACAAATGCTTGAATAAAGTAATGGGTTTTGACCTTTGCTATAATAAAGAAGTGTTTTCTTCCTTTGAAAGAAAATTCTGAGTATATTAAAGTGTTATACTATGCAGAGAACTGGATTTTGCTGTATTTTTAAGGATAGACTTGTGATTAGGCTTTCAGTGTTGGGATGGCTTTAAAATGTCAGTTATTCTTAATTACAGCTATTGAGTCCACTGAGGTAAGTTTAAAGGTGCAATAACAGCTGATGATTAGCATAATCACAAGTCTTATCAATTCATGATGCAAATTATGTTTTTACAGATACACACAGAAAGAAATACCACAGAAGCCTTAGCCCTAATTCTGTATTCTTATAGAACTGGAAAGCTTACAACTCGAATACTCAAAAGTTAAGAAATCCAAAAAAAAGAGTGGTCATACAACATCAATTTAACCCCTTTGTTGTTGAACTTTTTGAATGAACTGTGTACATAATTAAGGCAAAACCAGCCTAAGCCAATTTCTGCTTAGCTATATAAAATCAGAAAATAACTGCTGATTAATACAAATTATTTATATATTTTAGATGGCAGATCACAAAGAAGTAATGAGGGGCATTGAGCGACATCCTGGAGTCCAATATCCTGTTCTCACACCTAATCTTCAAGGTTTTCATTCTGCTGTAAGTGCCGTCATGGAAGATGTCCACAATTACCTCTTTCATGTTTCAGATGCTTCAGATCAGTACCATAAACTAGCTATTGAATGCTATACAACCTGTCCTGTTAGAACTAAGCTTTAGGTTTTGTAATTAACAACTCGGTTTTCATTGTGAAAAATGGGCAAATTCACAGGGTGGTGATAAGCTCTATATATTCATAATTTAATGGAAGTATTGATCAAAGAGTCTTTGGAAGTTCCTATAAATGATGCTTGTCTATAAAGAGACAGTTCCTTAAACTTTGAATTGTTGGTCCTAGAAAAGTTTCTGAAGAGTGTCTTATTGGAAAGTAGTGAAGAAGAATGTGGAAAGAGTCATTTAAATGAAAAAAGTGGACATCTTAGACTAGATATAACAAAGAAATTTTTTAAAACAAGAGTGGTGAAACACTGGTACAGGTTGCCCAGAGGTGTGGTAGATGTCCCATCCCTGGAAACATTCAAGGTCCGGCTGGACGGGGCTCTGGGCAACCTGATCTAGTTGAAGATGTCCCCGCTCACTGCAAGGAGGTTGGAGTAGATGACATTTGAAAGTCCCTTCCAACCCAAAGCATTCTATGGTTCTATGAAAATGCTTTATAGGAATGTATTAGATTTCTTAAATCCTGCACTTCATTTTGGTAGGGTTTGAATGTTTAAGTTGTTTCAGGTAACACAAAATAAATGTTCAAACTTACAGTTGTTTTTTTGGTGGTTTGCGAACATGGAGCAGTTCAGTCTTAAAACATTCACATGGTTAGTTGCATCTTTACACTTTTTTGTTTTCTGAAAATTTTTCATGCTTCTGTGCTTTTGTCTTGATATAGGACAAGCCGTATGTGGAAAGCATACTACTAGATGGACATTTGTGGTGTAGTCTATCATTCAGTTTCTATACTGCATGTAAAATCTCTTAAAACGCAATCCTGTACATAGGCAAGTTAACTATCAATAGTCAGATTCATATAGCCACAACTGTCTGCAATGGCATCTTGTATGAGCTGAATTAAACCTACTGTATCTCTAATACCATTACTTAATGACATAATGAAAGGAAAACAATGCAAGAATAGTTGTAGGTGATTGCTAATTGCTTTCTTGTGGCTTTTTATTTTTTTTCCTTCCCTTATTTGAAAGGGTATTTGTTCCTGCAGGGGTTGCTGAAGCTTAGACATTATCCTGCAGAAGCAGAGAGTAAAGGGAAAAGCTCCTTCTTTTTCATAAAACAAGAGTATTATTCTCACTGGAGAGTGAAAATTAAATAATTAGCTATTCTCCTAAGCTTAAATGTTTTCTTTTGCTATCATTTGGCTTTCAGCATTCTAGTTTGCCTCATGTTAATTAATTTACTGAGTACTGAGGTACTGAGTACAAGCTCAGGCTAATTGTCCCTTCAGTGAAGTCACCACATTTACACATTTTCTAGACTGGTATTTGCTCTGAGACTTTTTCTCAGCAGACTTTCACATTTTCCATATTATCCATATCAACTATGACACAAAGACCAATGGCGACCTCGATCCTAGAGTTGGCTCTAATAAGAGTATTCCTGTTGGTTACCGTTGCCGCTCTAGGGACATGCAGGCACAGAGCTTTCCTAAGCATGAGAATGACTTGATGGCATTCATAAGGAATGGGCATTGTACAGAGGATGGATATTTCACAGTTGTTATATGACCTTTTCCTTTTCTGAAACATGAATATAAGTATCAATTGTTGTTTTCATAGCTGTTTCATATGATTTCCTACATCTTAATACCTTTATCATTTATCACTTTAAAAATATGTTTACCTAATTGCGAAAAAGAGGAAGCAAATATGCTATAGTGAATGAACTCAAAATTTGATTTGATCTGTTTGTATCCCATAGACTTTAAAAAAAATGGAATGAAGCATGTTTTAGATATGGATGATATAATGTACTTTGACATTCTAGAATGTTGTACAGAATTAAATACTTAATCTAATCTTTTAATATGATTTAATATGTTTTCTTTTTCAGATTGCAGCAGGGGCTACAGAAGTCTCGGTATTTGGTGCAGCATCTGAATCTTTTAGCAAAATGAATATTAATTGTTCAATTGAAGAAAGCATGATAAAATTTGACGAAGTTGCTAAATCTGCAAGGAATATGAATATTCCAGTGCGTGGGTAAATATAAAGATTCTTAAATAATACAGAGTTATTGGAGTTGCTTTTACAGGTTGGTTTTTTTTGTACCAGTAGGACATTATACTACCAATTTTTTGCATTTTAAATGAATTAAAATAATAGTCTTTATTGTGATTCTTTTTTTAAAGATTAAATATATTTAGTAATTTTTTCTTTTGTAACTACTAATGTTGACTGGTTTTCTTTGGAAATTGGAAAAAAAAAAGCTGTGTGTATAAACATAGCTGTTTTATTATACAAATTAATGTTTATCATCACAGATGGCAGAATAAAATTTATTTTGTGCTGCTGAGAACTCATAACACTGTACCTTAAAAAATAACCTGCATACTTTTACTTTCTTATAGTATTGATAATATATCACTTTATGTACTATAAAGTCAAGGTATAAAACTGATAGAACAAATTTACTTCTAAGAAAATAAATATTCTTGATATAAATTATTATGAAAACTCTAGACATTGAAGTGTTTGGAGCCTCTACTGCATGAAACTCTGGAATTGTCCAATATTTATCTTTCTCTAGAGTACTTTCTTTTAAACGAATGGTACTTGCCCTTGAACAATCTTTCATTTTCATTTCCATTTTCTTTTGCATCACACAGAGCTACTTATCTAAGATTATTTGTGAAGCTCCTTTTGAATGCAAAAAAGCTTATGTAAGTTCAAGTTAAAAATCAACAGTGAGATTCCCTGAGGACTACTACTCATGCAAACTGCATCATGCTCAGAAAATACTTGGACTTGAAAATAGACAGAGGTAGAAACCTCAGAGACTAAGTGTTTGAAAACTTGTCTGGAAATAAATACTGGGATCTCTCTTCCCTCCAGAAATGGTGATGAGGTAATGCTACTGCTCACTTTTTGCACAGTAGTGTGGTAGTTTGAGCATTTGCCTTGAGAAAGAGAGATCTGACTTCTAGATAAACCTCAGTCTCAGAGGATCACAGAGTAACAGAATTTTTCAGGTTGAGAGGGACCTCTGGAGGTCATCTTGTCCAGCCCAAGGTTTTTAGCACACAAGTCCAACCAAGGATAGCTTATAAATGCTTAGGTCCTCTTTCCCTAGCCTGGTTATATGTTTCAGATGGAAAGTCACTGAATAGAGAAGTAAGGACTTTAACGGTATTACGAAACAGTAACTTGTACCAGACTTCAAATACTCTTCCCTAGCTGCTAATCTGTCAGGTGGAGTCAGGGTTTGCCTTCCTGAGCAACTTCTCTTATAAGAGGTCTGTTGTTTAAAAGGTCTCTGCCACCACTTGTCACATTTTTCTGAAATTAAATTCTGAGCTGAGAACATAACTAGCAATTTGAGTTCTCCAGAAGGATTAAGCTCAGGGATGCCTGAATTTTAGGTCCCAGACAGGTGTGGATAAGGGAATAAGTAGTCAATTCCAAAAAGACAGCTTGTATATAGAAACAAACCTTAGGCACTGGTGAACATTTTTACACTAAACACTGTTTTCTGGTTTTCTCAGGTGTCTAGGCATGTCAGGCAGTATTTTCTGTTTCATATTCATGTATTTCACTAAGAAAATTCAGCCAAATATCACAGTAGAGGCAACCAGTCATCAAGGGTGTCCTCAAAGCATTGTATATGTTTTTGAATATCTGTGGGTATCCACAAATAGATTTTGCAACTAATCCAGAAGATGCAGACTGCAGGTGATGAAGAAACCCCCATGGTGTACTCTAGATTGATGTTGGAGCTTGAAATATAAACTTACCTTCTGTGCACTAGTTTTTGCATGTTTTTGGGGTTTTTTTTCTTCCACTGATTGTACGTTTAAGCCATTTGTAATATGCCAGTAGCAGTTATTCTGGCACTATCACTGATGTGATGGAAATGACTGTCACCACGATAGGATTCTACAGCACTCCCATACATTTATTATTACTAGCTGAAGAACTGTGTGGCAGGGTTTTTTTCTGCACACAAAGGAAAAAAAATGAGAAAGCAGCAGGATGGGAAGACACGTAAAGAGAGCGAAGAAGTAGGAGACAGAAAATGGTCAAAGAGATGCAAAGCACACACGCAAAAAAGAACAGAACATTATAATAATTAAAAATAAAAAGGAAAATGGAGCAAGGAGATTCAAAGAGCGGAATATGAAGAATCAGGTAATGAAGCAGAACAGGGATGAACAGAAATGAGGCAACCGAACTCAGAGAAAATGCAGTCTTTTTATGTTTTAAAACTCCTTGCTTTGTGCATCCAGTACAAAGATCTGTAATTTTCACTTCAGTATGCAAACCTAGGCAAACTTCACATAGTACGTGCAGGACAATTTCATCAAATCTGTTGTTGCCAGGTGCAGCACACTACCCAGTACTTCAACAGTGGACTGCTTAATATCAGAGACGCACAGAGTGAACAGATTCAAAGTGGTGAATGGAAGTGATGTAAGTTCTCTCTGACTATAGCTTTCTTCCTTAGGCTTACAGCTCTAAGAAAAGTGAATCATTCAGAAGTAGGAAGCCATTGACAGAAATATTAGAGGTTTATAAATGAGTAAAGAATCCAATTAGAGAGGATAAGTATATTGAAGAGAAACTACATTTCTTTTTATGCTAGAGCTATCTTCATCACAGGATATTAGCATGGAACTAATTTATACAGTGAAAATTAGAGGTTGAGACATCAAGAGATAAGATGCCGGACTAACGTTATACTTCAACAAATAAAAAATTTTAGGACTGTCTAGTATTTGTTCAGGGAAATCTAATATAACTCAGTTATGAAGTAGCTAATCTGCTAAAAATCCACTGAGAATCTTACTTGCAGAATATGAAGCCATATTTCATAACGAAAAAACCTGACAGACAATAAGGAGTACCTAAAACCTAACTGAGTATCTAAAATATCCACTGAACATGGACTTCAGTATATAAAGAAAGTTTTGAACATGTTAATAAGTTAGAAAAGAGAACTGGTTAAAACAATCCATTTGGACTTTGAGTGCACTTTTAACGAATCCCTCCCAGGGAGATTTTGTGGAGCCAAAATGCTAATTAATGAGAAATAAAATGTTGCTATGGATCAGAGTCTAGACAAATACGTTTTCAATACAATAATTACCAGGTATTGTAATACACCGAGTCTTGTCCCTGCATGTGCATACTCATTCAGATGCACTCCTCATGGGTTGCAGAGTTACAGGAATCTGTAGGAAGCATTGAGATGGAATGATTGCTCAGCAATAATAATAATAAAAAAAGGATTGTTTAGTGTCAGTCAATCTACCTCTGCACTTTGTTTTAAGCCCCAGTGTACTGCCTTTTGCCAAGTGGAATTGTGAACACCAGAAAAGTAATAGCAGGTGCATGAACTCAGAAAGGCAGACTTCAGAAGGACTCTTTTTTTTAATGGCAGGTCTCTTAGCAGTTGAACAAAGCTCTAGAAGGTGGACGTAAAACATTTAATTAGTTAAAAACTGAAAAAATACCCATGAAGAAGAAACATCAGTTTTGAATGCCAAATCCAGGAAGTAAATAAATCTGTTTACAACATTTCAGCTGCTTGTGAGGGAGAAGATCATGGAAGCAGACTGTCATTTTCAGCTTAATTCTAGAAGACTAAACCATAATTTTTCTGTGGTACTAACATCCAACAAAATCCTACACTACTGCAGGGAGTTCATTAGGACTTCAGTGGAAGGAGTTCATTAGTTCCCAAATATTGCAGGACATTTAGAAGACTTGGAGAGTTTTACGTTGTATTTAATTATCTAAAACACAAGGCTTCTCTACCTTGATGAGAAAAGGTGTGGAAAAAATAATAAGAAATTAGATTTCAAAGAAACATTCAGTGCAATCAAGGTGACTTTTTCCTGGAAGTAAACAATCAAAAAAGAATTTGCTGTCAAAGCCTGCAATTTATGATCTTGATTTATGATCATATGATAATGATTTAGCTGATACTACAGATGCTGCTTTTAGTAACTGGTAAAATAAATAGCATTTTTGTATCCCAATTCCATGCAAAATTCTCTAAACGCTGAGACAGTCAAGGCTTTGTGGCAAGTTGTTCTTTATGCCATGTTCTTTATGCTTTATATCCTGATCTGTAAGTATGACACAGACAAGTCAAGCAGGGACAGAAACCGACAGTTTCAGACACTGAAATTTGGGAGTTTCTGTTTAATGACGTAAACCCAGCATTTTGGAAACAAAAAGATGGGATGTTACATAATTCATCAGTTGACATTCAGTATTTAGAATTGGTGCTCATGGTTTGACTGGTTCTTATTTAATTTCAAGGAGAAGATTAGTTTCATGTTGTATTTTGTTGGTGGCTTCTATTTACTGAGAATAATCATATATTGTTTACAACTATTGTTGTAACACAAGGCAAATCCGAGCATGACCACACGAGTCTGAGCTTGTCATCCTAATTACTAGAGGGAAATTGGCAGCCTTCAGGCTATGATTTTTATTGTATGTGCTTTTTGAAATACCTGCCTTAGGATAAGATGAACCTCTCTCTGGGTGATCCATCCTTTGGCTGCAAAGAAGTTTGAGTTCTATTCTATGTTAGTCTATAGATGGCCTGTCTAAGGCATAGGCTGTAGATGATTATTTTTGATATTGGAAGTTAGAACAGATGAAACCCATCCTACCTGTGCATAGGCTAAGGATTAGCACCTTCTAATTTATGTAAATTACAATAGATATAAGAAATTTATTAATAGGCTTTGTGCTGCAAGGTAACACAAAATGAAGCTGCGGACTATATGGACAAAGATATGTACTATCTACACTGAGCATCGATGTTTTGTTTTTAATCACACTTTTAGAGATTAGCTACTTATAAAGAACCATGGCCAAAACCTGCAGCCTTTGCTCAAGCAAGCTCTCAGGGCTACACGTTTTGGGTTCCAGTAAAAATTTTGTAGGCTAAAATTTTTGCTTGAATTACTTAGGTAGTAAAAATATTAATATACATAAATCATATTTATATTAATTTCAATACAGAGATTGTTTCCTTTCTAAAGCACTATTATTGTTTAAAGTGTTATTTATTTGCAGGAAATGGATAATTTAGTGCCTTGCCGTAACTCCTTATTTGTGCAGTTGAAAAATACTTCCAAAAATAATTTTAAGGGGTTCAAATTTTATTTCCTATTTTTATTGGCAATTCAGAATTTATGTAGTAAGCATAAATCATTGGCAATCCTTGAATCTTATGAAAAATGCACTCAAACCGTTGAAACTAAACTTTAAGCTTTTGCATGTCTTACTGTTGCTGCAGCTGCACTAACATTGACTCGATCATCATCCAGAAAATTTATGTTGTCAGCTGTCACATTTAAAATCTGTCCACAGTTTTCTAAATGTTTACTAAATCAGTTCAGATGTTTATGAACAACTGAAATCTTGTGTATGGTCTTAGAAGTTAGACTATTTATTAGCGTCATAAAGGGGTTTTTATTTTTATTTTTTTTGTATGTGCATAAGAACTTTACAGTAACATCTGGGACACAATCTGTGAAGACACTGAGCCAAATGAGTTATAAACTGAGTGGTCAGCTAATTACTACTATGCATATTTTGCATGTGAAATGACACAAAATACTGCTGGTTTTAGAATTGCATCTTTTAATACATAGTTCAGGTACTATTAAAAATATCCCATCTTTGTCAGTGATTAAAAATGAAGGCTAACAGCCAGGATTGATGAAAAACGGTGGCACATGGTAATTGCAAATAGTCAGTTGGATTGTGTTTTAATTTAAATGTATTTTTAATGTACATATGAGGAAAATGTTAAGTAAATTACGATTAAGCTAGATTCTTCCAAGTTAACATATTCCAAAATTTAAAAAGACACAGAAATAAATTGCAATTAGTACAATAGGACAGTAAGGCAGTAAGGACTTGCATTTCCCCTTTTCCAGAAATGATGCTTCACTACCTGCTTTATGTCCTGTGACAGTGAAATAAAGTCAGGCTATCTCCCTCTGAAACATTCAGTTCTGTATTGGATTGTCTTAGTCCTAAGAAAAAATAACTCAGCGTATAAGAGCTGAAAGGCTGTAATTTTTTTTCTCTACTAAAAACACTCCTCCATAACCAGCAATTAAAAGCTGTATTTATATCCTAATCCTGAAAAATTTTCACGTGAATAGCCCCTTTGAAGCTATTTAGACTATTTGCATGTTCAAATGTGAATGCGTATGCAAATGTTTAGAGGTTCAGGGTTAGAAAAACAGATGCAAATGTTTGCTGTATAATAACTCTAGAAGCATTTTCTTACAAAGCTGCTGCTTCATAAATTAAAACATATGTAATCACACAGTAATTCTAAACTGGTGCATGTAATTTCTTTGTTTATAGTCCTATGCCTTTTAAGAATGAGCAGTATGGTGAAGTTCACGATACATAAAAGCATATTGAAATGTGTCAGTACTTGGCTTACATCTGTGTTTGTATAGAATTCAAATACTGGTTGATGTACTTGAAATATAGATATAATTTTTGCTATGACAAATAGATACCAAACAAATGATTGTATGCAATATTATTATTATTACCTTTTATATTATGTTATAATAAAAGTTACAGGTTACAACATACATAATTTCTTGTTGATTATAGGAAATAATTATTGATTTATTTTGATGCCAATACACAAGGTAAGACACAAAATAGTTGAAACTAAAAAAGAAGGAATTGATTTTAGTTGTCTTTATCTTCTGCTAGTGATATTTGGATTTATTTGGAAAAAAAACCCAAAACATGTGGAAGAACATATCTGTTTTATTTTAATACACTTTATGACAAGTAATTCCAGAAATTAATAAGAAAAACTCTTTTGTTTATAAAGAAACATCCTGATGTTTATCAAGACAAACTGATCTTTATAATTCAGTTTAATAATGCTCTTTTTTTCCTTTTATTACAGTTCATCTTAAAAACTTTAATTCAAGATTATTTGGAGGGCCTTCCAATACTGTATTTTATATACATAGTTAGAAGTTCCATGAGATAAACTCCAACAATTCAGTTTTGCAAAATCAATGCAGTTTAAAGCTGCACATGTTTTATGAATAGAGACAGAAACTTTGAACTGGTGTTTTCTGGTATTCTGGAATACTTAGGGCTGGAGTGCACATGTTTTTTTACATTGCTTTAAACCCCCAGTTTTAGACTACACTATTTAGTTTAGCATAGTTACAATTATATTGATAATAGAGTGATTTATACCATTATCACTTCTTTAGATAGTAAAACCAATTTAACACCTTCATGTCACTGTAAGTGAGCCAATATTTGAGATTATGGGAACAACAAAATGTAGGTGAATATTTAATAGACTTGGAAGTAGCTCATTTTATTATGCGAATGGTAAAGAAACCTACAGGGTTACACAGTATTAATCCAGCTGGTCACAGTCCCCTGGAGAAGTTTGAGAAGCTGGAGATTGCTGGGATGTGGTTACTTGGTGCATTTCTCTGCACTGGGTGCAGGTTAAGAAAAGGATGTAGGAGCCATTGTACTAACTTATCATACGGGTTCATTGCACTATATGAGAGGAGAAAATTTCCTTAGGAATAACTTCATAACAACTTTTACCCATTTTTTTGTGCCTGCAGATAGAAATTGTTATTAGTAGGCCAGAAGAGCTGGGTTTGGTTTTTTTTTTTTAAAAAAGTCTTCTTAAAGGGTAGTGCAAAATCAGACTTGAAATGTTAGTATGGAATTATAAGGTAAATGGTACAATGTGTTTGCTAATATGCAAGCTCCATATATGATTTGATATAGTTATTAAAAGTTAAGTGGTTAAGTAGCCTTTCTTCACAGTAACAGTTTTGTTCCGGTTTTAGAGAAGCACTTATTTTCTAGAACAAAATGCACATCTCAATGATGTTTTCTGGGCATTTTAAAAATAATAACAAATATTATTACTATGGCGTTCAGTTTGAATAGCATACATAATTACTCGCAACTGGGCACTAAATACATGAGGAGGTTTGTTTTTTCTTTAAATCAAATGTGGAAAAAGAAAAATCTTGGCCTTATTTACACATTTTGGGCTTGGCTTAGAGATTCTGTTTCTGGAAGAATCTCTTTTCCCTCTTCACTTCTTTGTATTTCCCCCCTCCTTACAGTAAAGATTGCCTGTTTTTAACAAATGGCTTCCTTTGCAAAGAGACAGAATATACCAACCTTAATATTATGAATTCACCAAATGATAGGCATATACATTTTAGCACGAACATCCAATAAAAATAAATACATCTGCAGTGAACATGGTAAATTATATGCGAACTTACACTGTAATAATAAACAGGAAGCAGCAGCATCTGAGTCTGCAACTGGCTTCTCAGGAGGCTCCGTGCTTCCAGCTGTGGTAGCAGCTGTGGATCTGGCTCGGGGACTCTTGCTGAAACAAGCTGACAAAGGGCTGATTACAACATGGACTTCAGTTTCTCCTTGGATTCATTTTCCCTTTAACACACTTCAGTTATGAAATGTTTGCTCATTTACCCGGTTTGTGGTTTTATATCCTGCACTTCACAGTCATTGGGCTGATGTGGTGATTATCACCATTCCTAGTGACCCTGATCGTTGGGACCTTGCACTGTCTCTACCATTTGTGGAACATTGCAAATTGGTTTTGGCTTACTGCAAGAAATTGAAAACTCTCTTCCTCTTCCTTCTCCCTCCCCATCCCCAGAGGCTGTTCAACATCTTTGTCCAAAACACTACACAGTAAAGTTGTTGGGGCTTATTATTTTATTTGTTTTTATATGCATAGAAAACATTTAGGAGAAGACCAAATGATACTCACCTGTAGTGAAATACGTAGAATAGGCAAGAGATTGGGTAAACTCTGCCAGGTGAAACAAGCAGCGAACTTCTTTTTATCTCTTTTTATTAACGGGAAGAATTCTGATTTCACAGAACCTGAGTGAGTAAAACAGCATTTACCCTTGTGTTCCTAAAGCAGCTGTATAGATATGTTCACTTATTACAGATCCTTCTTTCCACCTCTGGTTGCATGGGCTCTTTTCTTGATCACATGCTAAAGACACAGTTAAGCTACTAAGACGTCTGGCCTTGGGTCAACAAAGATTTAAGTACATACTTAGAATTAAACACTTCTATTGCAGAGTCTGCTTTGTGAACTTCCAGATATTTGCTTCTGCTCTCATACTGTGGAGTGTCTCTAGTGAATAACCTGAGACCAAGACAGTCTTTTCATTGAAAAGTGTTTTTTTCTTTCAATCCCACCATCTTTTTAGAAAACAGCTGTATTCTCCAACTTAATTGAATCCCCAAATTAAATCCCAATTGCCTCTGTAACTCATTGCTCAAACTTTTTCCTCTTTTTCCCTTTGCTGCTTTTCTTCACATAGAGTCTTGCTTTTTCTCCTAAGGAAAAATAGATACAGTATGCTTTTCCTTCTGTCACTCTTTTGTCTCTCCCCTCCCCTAACCCTTTCTCCTTCTCCTCTACTGTAAGAGCAGCAGAATTTTCTTGTCTACTTTCCCTCTGTACCCCTTCCACTTGCCCCACTGACCCCATGTTCTGTTCTTCCTCTTATTTGTCCCCTCCGCTATTCTCTTTCTTAACCTCTAACTGTCCTCTAGCTCTTTTCCACTGCAATATAAGCAAGCATTTGCCTTTTAAAAATTGCACCTTTGACCCTACTTGGTTCTTCCTATCATATCTCATCGCCTATCTCTTCTTCATTCCTAAGCTCATTGAAGGCGCTGTTTATAATTACTGTCTGGAGACCCTCTTCTGTGCTTCCCTCCTATAACTCCTACACTTTGGCTTCTGTTCCTTGCTCGCAACTGCAAAAGCTCTCACTGAACTCCCCAATGACAACATTGCAGAAACAGTAGTCTGTTCTCATTCTTCTTGACTTGTCAGTAGTTTGCTGCAGTTGACCAGACTGTTCTTTAAACTTGTGTCTTTTGTTGCTTCCTGTGGTTCTGTCTTGTTAATTTGCTTCTCTCTAAGCAGTTCTTCAGCATGGTCTTCAAAGTTGTCTCCATTTTTGAGGGATGTGGGTAGAGGTCTTGGGGGGTGTCTGCCTTGACTGGATTTTCTTGTGCTTTTAATGCCTTATGGTTATTTCATACACACAAAAAAGAGAAATGAAACAGCCAAACATATCTATAGGTAACTGATCTGCCTTCCTATTGAAACCCAGTTCCTCTCACTTCAGCTTTTTAATTTGGAGCCACACTGATGCAATTAGAAAGCATCCTACCCGCTGCTGCCTTAGGTCTAGACGTCTTGGAAAATGCTCAGAACAGACATGATGATCTTCCCTCTTTCACGTAGACATTCGTATTTTTTTGTTTCATATGCTAGCCTCTTTTTACCTCTGCTAGCTGTACTCAGCCCTTGCCTGCATCTGTTCCAGTTTGCATTACTTTTTTCTACAAATGACTCAAATTGTATTTCTTATTTTCAAGAATATAGCAAGACCTTGTCAAATGGAATTAATATTTAATGTCCTGTATTAAAAATGTTGAGGTGCATTTTACTCTTACAGCCTTAAGTATTTTGCTTTCTTTGTCATTGCCATCAACTGAGTCCCATTTCTATTGCTCCTGTCTTTTCTCCATGGAATCCCAGTGCTTTTTTTGCTATTGACTGGACCAAGAAATGTAATGTTAACACCACATCTCTACTTTTTATGCCAATTCATTAAATGAAAATGTCAGGCAAAATTCTGCCAAGCTCATCCTTGATGAACTCGATATCAAAAAAGGGTTCTTTCATTCTCCACAGGTCTTTGTTCTCTCTTCTGTAGGAAGTTCTCGACATGTCAAATTCTTTCAATAATCCCTATTTTCTCCAGATTACTATTGAATATCAGTTGCCCAGATAGATTATCATATTTTCCTTGTTTGAAATGTCAGTCTACTCACAATGGTGTAAGCATGCAGAGTTCATAATATCAAACAGATTTGTACATTGTAGTAGGCAGATTCCTCAGGTACATACTTCCATACCCCAGCAGGCCCAGCTGAATTATGTGAGCTCAGGCGAGTTTCTGCTTGCTGGTGTGAACCACAGGAGGTATTCTCTTGTTCTCCAGATACTCTTCAGCTGCTTTTACTTTTGTTTGCCCTACTCCTTTCCAGATGTCATTCATGCCACATTATCACTACCAAATGCACGTTGTCTTGATCTAACATATGCAGCCATTAGGAACATGTAAAGATACATGTAATTAAAGGGAGCATGGCCACATACATACTGTATGTTTTGCATTTGCTTTGTATTTAGTACTCTTCTTGCTCACTTCATGGTAAGTGCTGTGGCTGATATTGCAAAATAATTTCATTAAAAGTCTGTGTGCATGCACTGTAGTATTATGTAAAAAGCAATCCTTTGGGTCTGAAATTTTTAATGCTTGATTTCATTTGAAAAACCTGCGTATGCATTTAAAAAATTAAGTAAATTATCCTGAGTTGTGTTTGAGTTACGTGTCACTGAAAATCAGGGGAGTGTGTAACTGTTAACAGTGGCTACTATTTTTTTATCTTTAATGTAGATAAGAAAATTTAGAATTTTGAAACTTAAATGGTGACATCTAAATTGGGGGTGATATTTACTGAAGTCTATGGCCAAGTTTCAAAAACCTGGTTTTCATAATGACAAGCAGATTAATTTAATTCATGCCTAGTAGGCATCTGGACTAAAATTATGAGCAGGTTGTAATGGACCCAGCCACTTTTGTGGAAACAAAATTCATTTCCATTTCTTTGTCAGGGCTAATCAGGTTCTTTTTAGGTTCAAGGTTTGCTTCATTCTTACTGCTACTTCCAGTGTGCCAGCACTGTACCTTCATATAAGGGATGGAATATGTTCTATGTATTAAAATGTTGACTTTTTTTCACAATTTGTTTTTGCCTGTTACCCGTCCTAATTTCACATTCTATCAATCAGTTTCTCCTTCAACTGCATAGAAACAATACATCCTTTACCCTACAGACCTTGACTGCATACAAACTGGCATCTGTTCAATCCTGTTTGCGTTACACAGTGTATAATTTTACATTATATCCTTCAGTGTTGAGGGAAAGGGAATGATGGGGGACTGATGAAGGCTCTTGTTCTTCTATTAAGCAGTTGAACAACCTCCCACTGGGACCGGGGCTCTGCCTGCCTCTGAATCTGTTGTAAATCCCTCTACAGCCACACTTATTTTGATTTTGAATGGCTGTTTCTTGTTAGTTTAATCCTATTGCTAATCAATTTAAGATAAACAATTAGAAGTTTAATTGGGATTTCATGGCTCTTAATTGTCATTTTAAAAAGGAAATTTAAACCAAATTCTACACTAACACAGCATTAAAACTGAACAATGGGGGCTTGGTTGTGGCTTTCAATTTTTGTGCTTTGTGGAGTTGATAGCTGCTGAGAGACACAGTCTGGCTTCTCAGTTTCTTGTCCTGAGGCATACGTAAACTGCAACTTGCAATGGAGCTGTAATTCTTCTGGGGTACTGGGACAGAAATGCCAGTTCGGAGGTAGAGGGTGAAAGCTACCCCATTCACCACAATTTAATGACTTATGAGGTGGTGTGGTTGTTACAAGATGTCCACGTGTTGCTCTCTATGATCCAGGTAGCTGACACAAGGAAGAAAATTATATCTTCCTCTGAATGCCTTGTGTGGACCAGGCAAGGCAAAACTTAGCTGGCTCTTACAACATCAGAAGGAAATGCCAAGAAAATTGAAGTCTGCTGCAGCATCATTAGCTTGTAAAGGACTGCATTGCCAGTCCTTTACAACTTGTACATACATTGAGCATATATAAAGCTCTAAATCTCTGTTCTGTGATTCAAAAAGAAAATTTATAAACCTGCTCTTTTAATCTGACGTAATTTTAACTTTTCATTCAAATATTAATTCTACATTGACTGTCTTAAATATTCAAAACTATATTTAACCTTTTCTTTATACGTAACATGGGTGGATAAGATGTGCATATATAAACCAGAAGTATCTTTGTTTGTTCTTTTTACTGTAGGTATGTGTCATGTGCATTAGGATGCCCATATGAAGGAAACATCATACCAGCGAAAGTGGCAGAAGTAAGTGAACTTTTGGTTTGCCTTTTTAATGAATCAAAAATAGATTATAAAATGTCTATAAGTAATAATCTCTACTTAATCCTGAAAAGATCTTTAATGGATAAAATTTAAGGAAAACAATCACAAAACATAACTAATACTAAAATTTGGTCCATAAACTCGTTCAACCATATGCAGTCAAATCTAAGGAAAATAGTATGTTTTGATTGTTGTGACTTAAGAGGAAAAATATTATGTGCTACTTCCTTTGACAAGAAAGTCAGAAAATGCTTAAGGAAATAAGTCTCAAGCACATATGTCAGTAGACCATGTTGTACGAGATGATTTCCAGCACAACCTCTTGCAAAGGGTATCTGCTTTTAAATCCATTTTATGCTGGCATAAGCATAGTGTGCTGTCAGCTGGTTGAGCCACTGCTACAACATTGTGCTTCTGGCTAGTGTCATATGATTGACACATGAACCAAAACTCATCCCCAACATGATTTTCTTCTATTTAACTTACTCTACTGCTATGGTGGAATAAGCTGCACCCTCCCTCCCCACTCCCTTTACTTATTTAGGGTAAAGGAGAAGAAAGACAATGTCTTAGTGCAGCCTTTTTTTCCAGCAGAAGAAGAGATTAGTGAAACACAAGTGTTAAATTTTGCAGGAAGGCAAAGAGGGCATCAAAGTTGAAATGGACTGAAGTAGAGAAGAAAGTGGAGAAAATTGAAGAGGCACAAGGCAGAACACTTTGGCCTTCCTCCTGGACAAAGGCTTGTCTTCTCTGTTACACTTAATCACCTGCTTCTGGTGATCTAGCAGAATCTCCAAACCACTTTTTTTTTTAATTTGTAGCACTACCAGTTAGTCAACATTTGTCTGATATATTGTGTTCTGCGTGTGTGGCTTTCAGGTCCCATTCGCCTGTGTCTTCTTGTAGTATACATTCCAGATGGAATTTGTGATAACGCTTCTCCCACAGCAGCCACATATACTCACAGTCTTTGAAAAAAAGAGCTAAATTGGAAGGCACACAGTATTTTTAAATTAATTTGGTTTAATATGAAGTGAAAGTTAGAAGTGATACAGCTTTAGTTAGAGCGGTGATGACAGATTCAGCTGTGCTGTTGGTAAATTGCTTACTGCAATACCATGTTCTCCAACAGGCTTCTTTCCATGTGTTGCTTTTTTTCAACCTATTCTCCTTGCGCAGAAGAGCTCCTTTTCAGTTCGCCAGTGGGAGTGCTACTTAATGTTCCAAGCCTGCAAACTTTTTCTTAGATATTTTATTTCTGTCTTCATCCTAATTAGTGTCTTTTTGTGTTCCTGTATGCCATTGTGTTTAAAAATAAAGCTGCCTCATTAAAGTTATTGAGGCCCTGATTCAGCAAGCACTGATGTTTCTATAGAAGCATCTGGTTAGCTGTTAATGGTTTTTACATAAACATATGCACACATCCTTTGCTGAATCCGAATTATAAAAATTACTGGCTGTGTTGCTAAACTCTTTCAGAGATCTGCCTCTAGTCATCATCTTTCTTGGGATGGGAGTGTGCGAATCCCTTGACTGTGCATTGCAATCAGCAGCTATGATTGAAAAGTTTAGACAGTTTCTTCTGCAGTCAATGATAGTGACCAATTTTTTTTTTTAAGCGACAGGTTTTTTTTTAACTGAAGCAAATCCAGTTAGGAGATGTAGCTCATTAACCAGACTACATGTATTTCTGGCTTATAAGGCATGTAACTGTTTTACACATAGTTGCCTAGTGAGTGCAAACTTCAGATGCCTTCAGACTTCTAGAATCCATCTGGTACATCCATATAGTTCTTTATTTTAAAACCCCCCATATTTCTCATCTGTTAAAATAAACTGCATAGTCCTTTTTTATCACTCTGCTTTTTCTGGGAGTGGAGTCACTGTTTAACCCTTTATCATCGTGAAGTTTGAGAATTTCAACCTTAGGCAAATAAGACTTGAATGTTCTTGGAAGCACCGTATAATATCCTTGAAGCCAGTCGTGTTATCAATTGTCTTCCAGTCATATACTTGGCTGTTTTTATCTTTCTGCCTGCCTTTTTTCTCTCCTTAGCTTCCTTTCAACCTCGAGCAGTGAATTCATATAAGTATTATCCAGGATGCATACTGATCAAGCTGCAGGAAATGTGCCTATTCTTATTTGAATATGTTGGATTATTACAGGGTTTCCCTTACAGCACAAGGACTGCAGTGTGGGTTTCATGTTGTTATTTGCTTAAAACCATCTGTAATTCAATTATGACCTTTTGTATTCAGTTTAAGTGTATAGTTTTAGATATTATTTCCAGCAGTAGGATTGTTCACATGCCTAAGGTGTTGCAGTGTTGGGTCACCAACTCTCATTTTGATCAATGCTTGGTGTCGGGGCAGCGCTCCCAAGGAGGGCAGCACAAGACTCATGCATAGTAAAACTGCTCAGTGGTGCAGAACACAACTCTGTTCAATCAACAAAGCTGCCAGCTCATAATCACATTCTGATTACACTGACAAAACAGTGTGTTCTTTTCTCCCCCACCCTCCTCCCAAAAATCCACATTGAAAGCCTTCAAAACTATAACTAATGGGCTGCCTCCTACTATGGCAAGATAGAAAATCCAATATGAAAAACTCCTATTCAGCTTCTAAGCATGCACATTCTTCTTGAAATTAAATATAGATCTCTTTTCAAGGGTCAATTTAAGGTTAGATCATGACAAGTCAGTGATGATGCTCAGCTTGTTAGCAGAGTTCCCCCCTCCCTTCTTTCATCTTTCAGCACTTTATTTTCAGAAGCTGAAATAGCTAAGGACTGAGCATGGGAAGGAAGTGAATGCAACACGATTTCTAGCAGTTTATATAGTCTTTTAATGTCATCATTAAAATGATGATCTAGAAAAACTTTGAATCATGAATGAGAAAGAACATGAGAAAAAACAGCAGTCTGCTTCTTTTACCCTGATCTTAAAAAAACCCTGAAGTTTGGGGATTAACTAGAGGTAATCTACCACTAACTGCAGACGATCATGTTTTTTCTTACAACAGTAGTCCAGTTAAAACACCTGCCCCATGCTGATGATATAAAAATGTGCTGCAACCTTTTTTGCAATCCTTTTTTTGCAATCTGGTGAATGTCCCTTTCGTAAAGTGTATATTAAATTTACGTTGATGTGAACCAGTGGCTGTCTGACTTTAAAGCACAAATAGTTTTACTACCTTTGCAGTAGTCATAGCAGGTCCAAGCTTGAAGCAGAATGATTCAGACTACTTGAAGTTCTTTTTCAGCTGTTCTTTAAATTAGGTGAACAGCAATATTAACCCAGCGCTTCCGAGACTGCTGGTGCAGCACTTTGTCAGCTTCCTCAGACATATTCACAGCAATCCCACTGATGAAGTCCTAGAATTGCTTTAACAGCAAAGTGAAGTGCAACAGAAGATGTCTTGGAAAAGAGTTGTAGTTTTTTCATTTCTAAACCGTTAATTTCCAGATTGGGATTCCGTTCCAGTGGAGTGGCCTTTCGGGATTGCTGATACACAGTGGGGAATGCTAAAGGGGACAAATATACTCAGCAACTGAAAATAAGGTGAAAGCCTTTCCAAATAAATTCAACATAACTAAGATGGAAAGATCCTACATTCAATTTCTAAAGCAATATTTTTGGTGCAAAAATAATTTTGTGCCTCTGAGATACAAACATTATGAAGCCAGACCTCAAATCTCTTGCTCATACAAAGAACTCCTCAAGGATGTAATTCCAGAAACTTTTAGGGCTCTACTTACATAAGTTGAGAACTATTGGTATAGGGTTTTGTTGGGTATTACGAAAAATTTTAACACTTAAAGACTAGAATGTTAATTAAGTTACAGTTTTGCTTTGTTAGTATTTTAATGTTTGATTTCATGAAAAGCAAGCAAAATTAATATTAACTACAACATGTTAAAACTTTAGCTTTCATTGATGTTTTCAGTGCCAAGAAAAAGCAAAATCAGGCTTCTTGTTAATTATTTATTGTCTTAGTTCAGCCATGTGCTCTGCTCTGTGTAATAAGCAAACAACAGGGCAGGTCTTTACCCTGCACAACTTGTAAGCTGAAAAGTAAATGGAGAAAACTAAACAGCTGGGAAGTCCCCAGAGAGAGGGAAATATTGGGAAGGGATTTGACAGAAACTTAATTCATAGTGTAAAAACTTTCTTACTTGGATTCTGTGCCAGAGTCAAAGAGCAAGTTTTTGATGTATTTGACTTTGTTGGTTATTCCATGTGCAGAAGCAGAACTATAAATTTAAAATAAGAGGATATATGGGATGTTCTTTTTGGGTGACAATTTTCAAGAATGAATAGAGGGTTTCTGATACATAGGTCCAACTTGGTGGGTCAAAACCTAAAACCCATAGAGAAGCGTGTCCTTTTTAATGTATGTTCTTGACCCTACTTTGTATTCTTTCATCTGGACCTTTTTGTATTTCACTGTTTCTAAATCAGGTATCTAAGCGGCTGTACAGTATGGGCTGTTATGAAATCTCTCTGGGGGACACAATTGGTGTGGGGACTCCTGGAAGTATGAAAGGAATGCTGGAAGCTGTTATGAAAGAAATTCCTCTGAGTGCTCTTGCTGTTCACTGTCACGACACGTATGGCCAGGCATTAGCCAATATCCTCACAGCCATACAGGTAACTCAGGTTCTCATTTTATAGGTATGATAATAGTTGTCTTAGTTTAATTCAAAAGCACAATTAAAAAAAAAAAAAATCCAGCTTTAAAGAAATTACTAGAAAAGGAAAGAGGCAACCACTCAACTTTCAGAAAGTATTGCTCACATATTGGGTTGTCTGCAGGTATTCCTACTGTTGCTTTTGCAAGAAAATTTCAATTCTTATCTCATTATTGCCTTCAATTGCATGCAAATCACTTATAAACAGTGGTGATTATTGTATTCTATTGATTTTGGATTAATGAGGGAGAGAAAATATAATCTTTTTCTGATGTCTCAAATTTCACTTTTCTTAGAAATGTCTGCATGTTCATTGTTCACTAAACTAAAATGTCTGTTTTACAAAGGTGTCTAATAAATATAAACAGAATAATGCATAATTACCATCTCTATTTCAGATGGGTAAGTCTAAATTATTGGTAATTATGTACACAGACAGAATGTCTAGATAATTTTATAACAGTTAACGTGCCTTCAGTATGCTTTTTTGTTTACCAGTTATACCTTCCAAATAACAATAACAACAACTTTCTATCCTATTTCAAATCTGCGTCTAAATAATCAGAAAGAGTTAATTTCCATAAGAGAGATTTTTCCCTTTGTGTTTTATATATTTTTAAGAATAAGACACAATACAATAAACAGACTGCAAGTTTGAACGTAGTTTTTGTAGAGATATAATCCTGAAAATTACCTTAATGTGTACATGCATTCCTTAGGAGACCTATTTTTACTAAATGTTGCAGAATCAAAAGCTGTTTACAAATTGTGGGCCTTACTGTTCTATTTTACACTTAATGGCATCTTCTGATTCCTTTGGCAGAGCTCATATTATGTTGTTTAGTAATACCAGCAGTGTGTTAACGGTATTAGTGATATAAACAACAAAAAGGAACAAAGAAATATTTGCATATGGAATCTCTACAGGTATTTGGTAAAATATTGAATGACAAAGTCTGGTAGAAAAGGTTCCAACTTTTACTTACAGTGTTTCTATTGACCCTTACTCACTTTTACTGCTGCAAGTGTGTGTGTGCGTACCATGGGATAAATAAATTGCTAATTTCACAGTTAGCTTAATTTGCAGATGTAATAGCTACAAGTATGAAAACCCCTGAGCATGGGAGGAGTTAATCACAAAAATACTTGAAGCATTTTTTTTTCAAATCCTTCCTTGAACTAATTGCTGTCATGATGCTTACTAAAAACTGAACAATGGCTATGCTTGTTAACCCCAGTATTTGTTGTAAGTGATCCTTGTTTCAGGTTTACCTCCTGCTCCTATCATTTTATTTCCTTCTTAAATCAACTGTGTAAGAGTTAAAGGGGAAAAAAGCTTTTAGCTATGTAATGTACAGTTCAGGCTAATTAACGTGTAAATTCAAGAGAGAGTAGACCAAAAAAAAAAAAACAAAAAACCAAAATAATAATCCCTATGCAGCCTTCTCAGATTTCTAGGAAGCTGGGGGGTGCCTGAGACCCACCAGAAAACTTCCCTATGTGCTCAAGTTCTGCTTACAGTACATGTCTAATGGTGCAGTGCTTGTAACGGTGCAGGGTGAGCTGAACTTGTGGATTTTGCCAAAAGTCCTTGATGAAGCAGGCATTACACAGTCTCTTTGACTGGCTTTGTGCAAGCAGCCTCTTGGCTTGCTCTAAAGGTAGGTCCCCAGGCTCTTGGGCTCCTCAAACAGGGCCTGCAGGTCACAACATCCTCTCCTGTCTCTGTTCAAAGAAATGAGGCAGCTAGCAGTGAATTATAGCTAAGCAATGCTCTTTCTAAAACAGGACAACTTTTACAGATCAGCTGGATGGTGAAGTGCCAAAGCCAGTGGATCAGAGTACCCAGGTCAATTCTAGCCCCTGCTGTCAGGTTCGCCTGTGCTTTCCTCTCTGCCAAAGATACATGAAAGGCAAAGTACTAAATAAAACTCCTTGTCTTCAACTCAGCCATTTGTTTCATAGACCAAACTCTCCACAGATACAATTCCTTACCCTTCCTCCTTTATCGGTTTGTGCCACCGACACAATATTTCATCAGGAGTGAAATGTGTTTGAGTGGTTATAGAAATAATGATCTATGGTTATTGTTTGAAAACGATGTTAAAGAACAGACTACAACCTCAGGCTGAGTGCTGTTGCATTGTATATTGTATTTCCCAAGAATTAATGAATGACAGCTGGAAAGCCACAAATCACTCTGCACTAATTCAGGCATTGCTTCAATGGGAGATCTCCTAGGAGTGGAAAGAGGTGCTGGTGATTCAGTAAGTGATTTTTTATACAGATCACATTGTTCCATGCAGCATTATACTACCCAGAGTATTTTCTTTTGTTTGGGACTGATCCAAAGTCATCTAGAACTGACAGGCTGTATCTGTATAAGAAATTAGCAGGGAAGTAGTTTTGTAATTTTAGTATTCAGTTTTATGTGTGTTGTTTTAGCAAAAGGATAGGTAGTGAAAGATGGGAGAGAGATTAGCCAACTTTTAAAGGACAAGTAAGTTGTCGAAGTGAGTAATATAGATAGAAAGTTTTGCTTCGAGAAAGAAAATTCACTTTCTTTTATGAAGAGAATCTGTGTAAAGATGTGAAGAACATGAAGTGATGCCTCGGAGCAAACCAGTAAACATTTAAAGTAGGAACATGACTGGCTCTTGGTTAAATGGTTTAATATAAAAATATCAGAGTACACAGTTTACTAAAGAGGCAAATTCAGAAGATAGGAAGTGATGCAGCGATTTAGTTAGAGGTTATGGTATTTTGAGTAAAATTACATATGTAGATTAGCTAATGCAACAAATGTAAAATGTAGCTAAAAGAAGTAGTAAAGATTTATAGGAAATTGTTACAGACCTCCAAGGAATGGTAAAAAGATGGGTCAGGATACTTCTGTGCTGGAGAGGCCCAGTAAGGTAGACCGTTGATCTGAGGAGATTGAGTACCTTGACAATTGACTCCCGTTGTGTGTACGGATCAGGTAAGAAAGGGGAAGTTTTTTAATGGAAGTGATAGAGAATCTTCTTTTGCGTAGCTTGTGGTGTTGTCAGAAATAGCTTTGTCTGTTTTCATAGCACATATCAGAACATGAGAAAGAATATACTCAGTGGCAAAGAGGAGTTTTGGCCAACAGTGATATCTCAGTGAGTGAAACAATCGCATGGTAATCCCATAGAACTTTATCAAATTCAAATCGGTACCATAATTCATGAATATAAACTGATCCCTGCACTACTACTGTCAATCCTAACTTACCCTCATCCTCACCTGCTGGCCTGACTTACTGTCTCACCCTCAGACCTGGCTGATCTGTGATTGATGCTGGGTACTGCCTCCAGACTTGATTCTGACCTTGAATTGCTGGTTGCAACTTCCTAGCTTTTTTTTTTTTTTTTGGTGAGGTTTCTGCTGCTGCCTGCCTAACTGTGACTCTTGGCTCCTTGCTTGCCTTCCTTTATGGAGCAGTCTGTCCTTGCTGCTGCTGCTGGAGACAGCCCAGTCTTTAGAGGAGGGACTAGCAACCAGTATCTTGAGCTTTAAGGAAGGCTCTGAATGGCAGGTAGTGGAGTGCGTGCTGAGGGAGATAGAGCAGCTGTGAAAATAAGCAGGTCTCACGTGCTTTGGTCTTGGAGCTCATTTGGAGGCTTTATCTTGTGGAGGGGCAAGATATTGTTACTACTTAAATCCAGAAAACATTTCCTGGTGTCTGGGTGTACACAAAGCCCTAACACTTCTGCACTGGGAACTGTTGGGTAAAAACAAAGGAGTCCAGAAATAAGCTGAGGAATTGGTGTCTGCGTCTTACAAACTTAAACATCTCTTTTAGGTGCCACACTACCTTTGCTGCCATCCCCCTCTTAAATTTTAGACCTCTATTTCGTGTGACTAACTGACCTGAAAGAATACAGCCATAATGGTGAGTTCTAAATAAATACAGAATATGTAAGAATATTTTCTGTACTAGAAAATTGACTTAGCATTTGTATCCTGCAGTCAGTTCTTCACCATGATTTATCCACCTTATTTTAGTAGATGGCTACAAGGATGCAGGGCTCTTGCCAGCTTAACCCAGTGAATGACTAGTAGGTACAGCTAGAAGCCGTGCAAGGTAGAGTAGCTGAATAGAATAGAGAAGTGACTAAAGAGAATAATGTAAAATGGCATGAGGGTATGGATAGCAGTGGGGGAGGCTGAATGGGACGGCAGCAAATACTTGTGTATACTAGTCATGCAGAACTTTTTTCTAGGGTTTCTATTGGTGATTTGTTACCTTTTTGCTGGGTTGTACGTATAAACATGTGCAGTCACAGTCACAGTTTAATGTCCTGACTTAAAAAGAAGCAGCAGCAGAGCATGGTTTTTTAAGTACAATTTTATGAAACTTTATGTTGTAAAGAATCATAAGCACATTTTCCTTTGGTTTAGTTTTCATGAGCTTGTGTTCTGATTTCTTCTTTGGAGTTCATTTCCAAGAGGTACAAAGTTAAAACCAGCAAGTTTCTCTTGCATGTATGTTGAATTTCTTTTGGATGGTTCTTGGACAGGGCCACAAAATTAAGCAAGATTGTAAAACTAGATGAGCTTTGTTGCAAAATGCTGTATTAGAAGAAAGCAATGAGGACATGATATAGGTAAAAATTATACGGTTAAACTAAAATCTCTTGGTTCCCTGATTTTCTAAGTATGTAACAGCAATCAAAAATCCACAGCATGCTGTGTAACAAAACGATGACTTTAAAAGACAACAAAAACCCAGGTTTAACTCAAAGCGTCATTAGTTCAGGTACACACATTTATTTATGTGCTGATACAATGGTCACCATTTTGGAGGATCAAAGTTTAGGACTGCTTTTTCTTTGCTTTCAGTCTAGGTTTAACTAACATCTGAATTCCTTCACTTTTCCCCTGTAAAACAGAGAACAGAGTGTATGCACAGGCCTTGAATAAAGATATAAAATCTTCTGACCTCTCTCCCAGCTTTATCTACTGTGCATTCTGTTCATCATTGGTAGTTCACAACTTCTTCCAAATGACTAATGGTAGGATTATAAATGTGCTTATACATCTACATCTCTCACACCGCTCTCTAACTCTTTAGCAATCTAAAATTGAATGTTCAAGATGGTATCAAGAAAAAAAAAGTCATCTTATCATTCTTTATTTGTAATAAATGCTCTCTTTTTAATTCCCTGCAAAGCATGATCATCCAGAGCTATAGTGTAATAAAATAAATTGACATTTCTGTTTTAAGATCAAGTAGATAGATAAGCAACCATAAAAAAGAGTGAAGCCTTGCATGTATCATCGTGTTAGACTTGAGCTAGGAATTTCTCATGTAACAGTGACTATGAAGTTTCTAGCTGAGGAAGGCAGTCTAGCCATATTTTGTCTATTTCTGCACAAATCAAAAAATACTGGGTTTGGGGAGTTATATTGAGGAAATGAATTGTTTGTAGTGGGCTGCCAAAGTTCTTGCTGAATAATACACTAAGTACCACTAGGATTTTGTTTTATTATCAGCAGTGTGCTGGGGTACCCACTGCCTGGCAATGAAATATTTACCTCTAAACTAATTTTTAACAGAAAAGATTAGTCATGGATAGTTCAGTTAAATTTCGACAATGTACTAAGACAGGTTTTTTTTAAGCAAATAAGGAGGTATTGTATGAAATTAATGAGGTACAGGAGGCAGGAACCATAACATCTTGGCTCGTCTTTTCCAAATTTGACATGTCACTGTGCACATCACTTTTCTTCAATTTTTTATTTGTAAAACAGGAATACGGCTCATCTCTTTTAGTTTGTGAAATGCTAAAAAAAAAAAAAACTACAGAGGAAGAACATTGGGCAAGTACAAACTATTTTTATGAAGTCTAGATTTAAGTTTTTTAAAATCGAAGTTTAGAAACTGAATAGATTTTACGTTCGGTGTAGAATGTAATTTTGAGGTTCAAAAGCCAAGGTATATGAGTGGGCAAGTGATCAAAGTACATACATGCCCAATCAAATTATCTGAGTTCTATAACACTCCATTTCCTTTCCCCGGCAAGCCTAACACTCTGAAGAATTTATGTAGCACAATGCAAGGGTAGGAAAGACTTGCCATATGAAGCATGCACATATTTTGGGATCTTTTAAAAAATGTCAATATTTTTGCTTCCTAATTTGAGAAATGCATAGAAATGGAAAGATTTCAGCAGACCTCACAAGTTTACTTTCCTCTGCTGTTACAAGGCTAGGAAACCACAGAAGACTTAACAGACCTCTCCAGAAACTAATTTCAAGGTTCATGTAAGGAAACCATCAGAAAACACATCTTGACTGAGGATTCAGGAAGGGCTGGTCATGCTTCAGTATTTTGGTGGAATTCTTTGAGGCAGTCACTGCCAAAGAAGACAAGGGATAGACAGTGGCCATCATATGCTTTGATTTTTTAGAGAACAATTTACAGTGTTCTGCACTGGAAGTTAATATTAAGGCGTGGAGACCTGTAATAAGTGGAAAGTTGGCTAAATGGCAGGAAACAAACGGGGCTATGAAATGGAATTTCTTCAAGCTGGAAATACCCATCATCAGGTTGTGGAAGTATTTGCCTGTGGGTCCCAGGTTTCCCTACTTAAATGAATAATTTGCAATAGTGTAATGCTCATGTTAAGGGCAATTGTTCTAACTCACAGAAATTAAACATTTCAAATTTTAGATTTCCATTGTGAGAAACAGGATAGCTAGCACAATTTCTAAGTGTAAATCTATGTAATATTTTAAACATGCAAAGAAAAGGTTTGGGATCAAAAGTAAGAGTAATTTTAGGGTAAAGCAAGAGATTAGCGTGCTGTCTTTTTAAATAAGGGTCTTACTAGAGCTTTCTACTTTTGGATTTCTCTAGGAACTAATTTATCCTAGGCACTTACCAGGTATTTTCTGGGTTTGAAATGTAAACAATACTGTTGAATTATTTGTCAGCAAACTAAAAGAGCTGTTAGCAATAACACAAAATCTTTAGAAAACATCAGTCTGCTTTTTTGTTTCTGTTTCCTTTTATTCCCTTTTCCTCATAGAAACCATGTAGCAATTAGGTAAAGCTAGCAATTAAAAAAAATCAGATGTTTGAGTTAAAGGAGTATGCGATATTAGGAAAAGAAAGGAGTGAGAATGTTAAGATTGAAAGGTAGCAAGACAGAGGTGAGTAAGACTATTTAAAAGCAGAGAAGTTACGGGGTTCTAGACTGCAAGGTTTCTGTAAAGAAAACTTAGAGGATGTGTGCTTTAGGAAAGTAGAAAAACACTTGAGTTTTTATCAAATAATATGCTACTATGAACAGTCAGCTAGTTACTTTTTTAAGTGAAAAAACATACTGCACAAATGAATAAATCAGACCTACATATGGGAAGAAAATGAAAACATAGGCATTCATACTGAAAATCAGAGATGTTTTCCAGTATTTTCTCTGTTCTTTCTTTTTTCTTTTTTCTTTTTTCTTTTCTTTTCTTTTCTTTTCTTTTCTTTTCTTTCTTTTCTTTCTTTTCTTTTCTTTTCTTTTCTTTTCTTTTCTTTTCCTTTCTTTTCCTTTCTTTTCTTTTCCTTTCTTTTCCTTTCTTTTCTTTTCCTTTCTTTTCTCTTTTCGGTTTTTTTTCCCCTTTCTTTGTTTTTTCTTTTTTTTTTTTTTTCTTTTTTCCTTTTTATAGGTACTGGTTTTATGTTGCTGCCTGTAATTTCAGCAAAATAAGAAAGCAAGCAAATGAACAGGCAGTACCACTCTTGCTCTTTTCTCAGATTAGTACAGAAGTCACAGCCCTACTTTTATTGCTTGCTGCTACTTATTGCAGGATGTGCATAGTATGCATTTTCTGAGGAGCTGAAAGTTTTTGACCTTTCTTCCTATGCTTCAGAAAAACTTTATAGCCTGATAGTTCACAAATAAATTCCTTATTGCTATTATTATAATTGTTACACTATAACTAGGGAAAAAAAGAAGTTTAAAAGTAGACTTTGTTTCAAGATTTTTATTTTTTAACTTTTTAGGATAGGAAAGAGAATGTATTTATTATTGTATACTGAAGAGCAGCCAGAGTTCCTGAGGCAAAGATGTATTTACAGTCATATACCAATAGGTTGCCTGTATGGTTTTTATAGTTTTGAGAGTTTTTTTATTTTAATGAAACTTAGTATATTGTAAATATTATCAAATAATAGAAGTCTACATTGTTCCAGCTGCCTCTAATATGATGATTGAGTTTAAGAAGCTTTCAGAGCTAGTTACTGAACCATCAAACCGCAAGTCTAAGTCTGTTTCAGGATACTAATCAGACAAAGAGATCCTTCGTCAGTTATAGATTATTCTCATCTACAAATTCCTCACTAGGGCTGACTTGGGGCAGTAGACATAACTTCCCTTTGGCTTAGAATCAAACCTCAACTGTCTTTAAAACATTTTTTAACCTTGAATTTCTCATGCAAATCTGTGCATCTCCATATCCCTGTAAGTTCATAGTTTTACCACCCTAGGTCTAAATGGAATATGAATAGAGAAATCACTTGCAGCAACCAGAGAATTAAAAATCTGAAGTGGTTTTAGTTATCTAAAGAAAGATAATTTCTGTACTAATCTCACTGAAGCTGTGGATTTATAGAAAGAATGAATATGACCCAAATATTCTATAGACTTTTCCTCTTTTTCTGTGCTTTCATCCTCCTTACATATTTCTACTTTTTTTCCTTGAATGCTGTTTTATTGTAGCTTTCCTGATCACATCTTAAATGCTTTCATTTCTGAGTTTCCCATCCTGCAAGAGGTGTTCATTTGCACGTTTCATTCTTCCGTGTCAGTGGTACCTTCCAATTTTCAGCTTCATTGTTCATTTTCTTATTCATTAAACATATAAGCATTAAGGACATACTGATTTGGTTGATCAGTACCTAAAAGGCATTATAGTATTGATTTCACTTACTGTGCATCTACCTCTTCTTGTGAACATACTTTTTCCCATGCAAAAATAAAAATATCAGATAATTTATTTTAATGATCTTCGATCTTTATCAACTTCTGTTCTGCTGCATCATCTTTAGTTGTCATATCTGGAACTATAGTTTTGTGAAAGGGAAATGAATTAGTTTAATAGAATACTAGAAGATACTTCTGTTGTATTTCCCCTTTTGTCAGCTTATAAGAGGCCTTTGCAACAAGGCTCACGCAAATAGCATAGAATATAATTTAGATACAAACCCATCAGATTACAGGTGCATTTGAGGATAGTACTCCATACAGACTGGTAATGTCTACTTCCCCTCTCCTTTGCTCTCCTTTGCGATGCCTTTTACCATTCTTTGTCTCCATCAGTGCTTAAGCTGACTAAATATCCTGCTGGCAGGTCACTGGCAAGAAGGAGGAATGATGTGAATAGGTACTGTGCTCCTACATTCACCTAATCGTAATATTTTCCCTGGCACTTATGTTAATTTTTTCCTCTCTTTCGCTATTTTCCTAGTCATTGTTTGATAGTTATAAGTCCACATGGCCAGAGCAATAATCTTTTTACAGACCTCCTTTTATCATACCAACTGTGTCTTGTTTAACTTGACTATTTAAATGGCTAAGAGTCAGCATCATCCAGTTCTGAAGTGGACTGGGCAGTAATCCAGCTCTTTCTGTTAGAGACAGACATTCATTTTGGGGGCTAGAAACAAATTACTTCCAAATGCTGGAAATGTAAGAAGGCTATTCAAAAAAAAAGGTTTTCAGGTGTTTATAGAACAAATTAGTATAAAATAGTTTTCAGAATGCTAAGGCCAATTTAAAATAAATATTAGTACTTTCAGAAGTTGTGAAAATATAGCACTAGAAAACTGAAGTCACTGATCTGTAGCATGCATAATAAATATGGTGAGAGCACACACATGGATTTTCCATGAATATTTCTATTGTGCCTCAACTGGTTTACATGCATAAAAAAGGTAGTACTTTGTTTTTTCCTTTTACATGAGACTACATGGCTGGCTGTAGGTTTGATGAGATGACTACCTGTAGCAATCATAAAGTGAACTGATAACTGTTATTTTACAACATTTTTTGGATTCAGTTTCTGAAAATAAAAGTCTAGATTATCAAGATGACTGGAAAATGAAGAGTTTTCATTGGCCTGAAGGTTGTTTTTTTGTGGCTCATGCAGCATGACATAGGCACTCTCACTCACAGAAGGACAAGCTAGTTCTCCACAGGTGTTACCTGTCCCTTTTGGGTTTATGGTATCTTGCTTGTCTCTCACACACCTTCCAAATTTCACAACAAATGAATAGGATTTCCACAAATAAGTATTCTACACAATTGGCTCATCTCAGAACTGCCCCATCCTTCCAAGCCTGTCCAATTCTTTCTTCTCAGCACCCCTCCCACAGCATGCATTTCTTCATCAATTTCTATCTCATCAACTGTCACATTAATTTTAGATATGAGAATGCATGTGTGAATAGTCTTCGCACTCCTACCATTGCTATATCACTCCTTCAAAGTGTTCCCAGTCTCAGTATCTCCTGGCCTCTCTGGCACTAAGGCCAATTGGTATGAAAAGCTTGCATCCATCGATTCAAATTTTTACCTTCCAAAACAAGATCAACACTTCCAGACTGCCAGCTCTGAATGATCCCTAAATAGTGCTAGTTCCCAGACTGTGCCAGAACTTGTTCAGTGGAGCGCTACTTGACCAAGGCCAAAGCTGTGCCAGGCGCTGTGGCAACAGTTACACACAGTGGACAATTGAGTTCTAGTCCTGACACCATTTAGTTTATAGGTCATGTATATATGTACCCACAAAAGAGCACAAGTTTCTGTTTATTAATAGCACAAAAGAGATTTTTGCTGCCATTCCTGGTGGCTATTTGAGGATGTGTCCAGAGCTGAGATTGCAGAGGCTCTGGTCAGCGTTGAGTGTGCTGCTGGCATCACCACAGGACTGTTACAGGGCTTCCTTAAACATCAGTACACTGCATCCCTCTCTACAGCTAAGGTGGGACTCCCCACTTTACACATCTTTCATTTAAGGCATGGGGGCATGAGAACTTGAGAAACCCATCGCTGTTTACTAGCATGACGCATTTAAGTGTGCATATAAGTTGTTCAGAAAAGCTGAACTGTTTCAGCTAAGTTTTTACAGAGCACTGTAGTTCAGGTCAGATATCTGTCCCACATAGTATCAGCTTGATCAGTAGAAGACTGGCAAAGTTCTAAGCAGCTTACCATAGGAACTGGACATGGAAAATGTTGGCCAGTCTTCGTAACTGACATGGCTAACGTGCTGATTTAAGATGAAATTTTTAATTTAAATGCACCACAAAAATCAATGTCTATATTTAAAAAATAGTAATCTAAACCATGTTCTAGATTAATACTAGGCTTATGTTCATTAGACCATGTATTAATTTCTGAAGATGTACTTGTGACGATGATTCTAGGATGTATAGTTTTAGATACTTTCTAATCTAGAACATATGAATATGCCAGTAGTTGTGTATCTAGCTTTCTGCTTTCAGCTAGTCTCCTCAATTGACTGTGGTATAGTTATTCCTTTCACTTTGTTTTTGAGCTTACATGCTGCACACTAAAAAGGTTTGTGGTGCAGTGACAGAAACAACATAAAATATTTAATCATAATTTTAAAAACAATTGTGAAAGGAAATTTTCAAAAGTTTGGTGAGGATACAGTTATTTTAAGTACCTACAAAACCAGGTTTTATTCAGGATTTAATTCCTCATTCAATTTTCATGGCATTTTGAAATAAATTATTTCTATAAGAGTTTGCTTGATTTGTTTTTAGAAATTCTCCCTATAATCTTACTGCACTTTAATCAGGCTGTTACTCTGTATACATCAGCTAGAAGAAGATAAATGGCTTTTAGATGTGTATTCTTCTACTAGATGGAAATATCTCCCCCTCCCTTTTTACCCTGAAGTAGTTTTTCTTAAAGTTTAACAAGTGTAAAATAAGACAGAAGCACTACAGTGCTTCCCACTTGGAAATTGTTTTTTCTTTTTCTTACCTTTCATTTTTTGTGAGTGTGTCTGTTGTAGTTTCTGCCTGAAAAAGAGGGTATTGCATGGAACCAGATTTTCAGACCCCTGTAAGGGTCAGAGGAATTTGCCATGGCAATAACAGTCCTGGGAAATCACAGATCCCAGTGTCTCCAGTAGGGAAGTACAGTGTTTACAGGATGATGCTTCCTTCCTTTTTGGGCAGCTCTACAGGCAGCTGTACTGAGGGGGTGGAACTAAACCTCTGGCCATTCTTGCATATTTATGGCTCATTGGAACCAATTCTGTTATCATCCAGCAAACAAGGAAGGAGGGAGAGTTACTTCCTGTTGCTGAGATACATCAGGTGGCTTTAAACAAGATCTCAGGGTGTTTCTGAGAACTGCTTAAATCCGGACATAATATGATCAGACAGACTGAAGCTCCTGAGCTCACTTTAAATGTGTCTGTTGGGTGGATCTTTGTAGCCATGTGGGAACAAGTGACCATTTGCATAAGTGGAGTAAGTCAAAGATGACTCTTAGAGTTAAGAGATAAACCAAATCTGATACAGTACTTAACATATGACAGTCATCTTTTCTTTCTGTGCTGCACTGAAGCAACACTGAACAAGTCGTCTGAGTCAATTTGTCATTTTAACTTTTTTTTCTTTCGCAATATTACAGTACAAATTGAAACAACCAGGCTTTCAGAAATAAAAATTTGGATCATTTTTAAAGCTAAATGAATGATAATTTTATACACTCCGTAATTTTTGCCAGTTTGCATATTTTCCTGTTTATTTTTTTCTCCTTTGTTACTTAGTGCAAGTGCTATATGGTGACAGATTGTCAGAGGCAAATGATGTGATTTGCTTAACACAGAGTCCTTTCAAATGCATGAAGCAAACACTTACAGAAAGAAAGATTTTTCTCTGGTCTATGTTCATAACAGTAGGATTTTGCTTTCACTAAGAGTTGCAACAATAGGTAACAATTTTCCTCTAAAATAACTGAGCTAAACAGAATAAAACTGGACTTAGCAAGGAAATATAATGTACATCTATAGCAAAAGGTAAGATGCTCAGTTGAATGCCTTTTTAAACAAAAGAAGTGTTCTGGCTTTACTGTTGGCAGATATATAGGATGAGCAATTTACAACTCTCTGTTAAAAAACGAACTTTATTCAGAAAAGGGTAAAAAATTTTCGAGACATTACATTATGTGGCTCCCCAACTTAATGTTGTCACCACATTAGTCAATGTATTGGAAGGGAGGAGTTCTTCTGGAGGAGTTGCAATGTGATAAGTTATTTATTATGAAACTCCCATAATCCAAGAGGAAATGGTCAGTGACTTATTGCACCACTTAGATGTGCACAAGTTTATGGGGCTGGATGGAATCCACCCAAGAGTACTGAGGGGGCTGGCAGAAGAGCTCACCAAACCACTTTCCATCGTTTATCAGCAGTCCTGGCTAACCGGGGAGGTACCAGTTGACTGGAAGATAGCACACATGATGCCCATCTACAAGAAGAGCTAGAAGGAAGATCCAGGGAACTACAGGCCTGTCAGTCTGAACTCCAGTTGCACCAGGGAGGTTTTAAAATGGATATTAGGAAACATTTCTTAGAGAAAGGGTTATAAAGCACTAGAACAGGCTGTCCAGGGAAGTGGTGGAGACACCATCCCTGGAGGTATTTAAAAAACAGATGTGCTTAGGGACATGGCTTAGTGGTGACCTGGTGTTACTGGGTTAATGATTGGACTTGATGATCTTAGAGGTCTGTTTCCAACTAAAACGATTGTCACTCTGTGAAAGAAAAATTCACTCTGCCTATGGTGTCCAAAAAGATGCTCTATTTGAATGCATCTTCTTCAGTCACATTACTGTAATTATTAACTCTTTAATACCACCCTGGAATTCCACTCAAGACATTAAATTTTAGCACAAAATGGAAAGTTCTACTTCCTTGACATATGAATGACTAACCATATATTCCAGAGCTCTTAAAGGAAGGTTGCTCCTTGTTTCTGAATCTTTGCAGTAGATTCTACATTTTCCAACAAGACCTTAGAGGTCCCATTTGTTAAATACATTTGTCAGAGTCTTGAATGAAACTAAGCATGTGCATAGTTGTTTGCAAGTTCAGAGACTGTGTAGTGCAAATGAATTTTAAGAAAAAAAGTACTGATAAAAAAATATCCTATTATTTGTTACAAACATTGCAAAAGGGAAGAATCAAATTGAAAGAAAACAGAAATATCTAATACTTTATTATACTGTAATATCTGCTTCAACATTGCCATAACTTTTTCTTAAGTAATATGGGAACCTAGTTTTCAGTTCCTCCAGAGAATGAGGTGTGGAAGAATGAATATATTTGGGTTTGTTGTTGGGTTTTGGTTTATGGTTTTTGATGTATTTTTTTTCCTTGCAATGATTTTCAGAACACAGATACCAGTGAAGGAAAAGAGAAGCAATGTAACTACTGTAAATATTTTATAAAATGACCATCTGAAGCCCCTCAAACCCTGGTAATTAGAGGCCATACTATGGAGATTGACAGGGTAAATTACCAGTTAATGTTTACACAACAAAACTTATGCCCAGTACAATATCCTACACTGATGTTACTGAAACCAGAGTCCGGAAATGTACAGTGGAAACAAGACATGGTACTTTCCTTGCGCCAACACAAACAGCAATTACAGCACAGTGTGAGAGAAGTCGTAAGAAATACTACTGCATATCAGTAGTTCAACAAAGTCAGCACTTTTGTGTAATTGCGGGGGGAAAGGGCTGAAAAACATTACAGATTCAGCAAGAAATGGCCCTTTATACTTTTAAACTGATCCTTGATAAAACAATGCCGGGGTCATGAGAAGGCTACTCTGCCAATTTTGCTTCACTGTGGGATCCATTGACATCTGGCTGAGCTGCGGAAGCTGGAAAACTTCTTTAATATTCTCTTGACAGTAAAATGGACATGTGGAAAACATTCTAATCTGTTAATCTTTGGTGCTCCTGAAGAAAAAGGACATTTGGCTTTATACTTTGTGATGATGAATATTAAGTCTCCAGATCTAGCTGTAAATAAGTTAGAAGTATTTGAATGGAGAATGCAGGTCTTATTTTTCAAATATGGGGGAAGATGGATATGCACCTGTGTAATCCAGATGATGTAATAAATGCCAGGAGGCTTTTTCTAAGGGTAGTTTACCATACGACTTGGCAATCTGCTTTTCTTCATGCTAAGTATGTTTTGTCAATGAATATTGGGGAGCAGAATCTCTGAAATAGAATAAAGTATTGTTTCACTCAGGGGATTGTGAAAATAGAATTAAGAGAGATTCAAAATAGTAATTATGTCTAAATATAAAGTGCAGTTTTTATTTAACACCATGAACTGTACAAATTATTTTTGGCCTAGGCTTTAATATCAGTGATAGTGAATGATGGAGATATACATCTATTCAGCTGGATACAGGATGCACAATTCTTCATTTCTGTTGTGAGATATATCTCCAGAAATGAGAAGAGGAATCTCTCACATTAGAAAATAACTGCTATGATTATAAACCATGTATTGTAATATATTGTTTGAATATTGTTTGAATTGAAGCATATATTTATATATTATTATAAAAATGCAAAAGATGCCATGGATTATAGAAGAGTTAAACAGTAATTCATAATTCTGCACATCTGTGCAGTACATTTTAAATTAATCAGAACAACTAAAACAATGCACACAGATAACACTTTAATACACTTATGAAAGTTAAAGTAATTTCCCACTTCTAAGTAGCAAATTATATCACTGTAACACGTGTACCCTGTTAGAAATATGTGACTTCCTTTAGAGAACTTCAAGTCTCTTCCTTTGCAAAGTAAGTAGCCTTGGGCATTTTGGGAATTAACAGAGCTGTTGCCTTTTTTTTTTCCCGTTCCCAAAATGATGGAATACCTAACAATAGTTAAAAAGATGAAAACAGAATTTTGTGATACAATCAGGTCCTTTTCTTTCTAGCTGTTTAGTAATTACTTCTGGTATTTCATTGATTGTTACTGAGATCTGCAAGAGGAATTAAATCTATGAACTTTAACTGCAGGTTAGAAATAGTAATAATAATGAGACAGTCTTGAAGTCAATGTGCTTGCTCAAGCAAACTCCCAGTGAATAATAATTTCAGTAAAGTAAGAATTAGTCCGATCCACTTTGTGCAGTTGAGGACTTTCAAGAGATGTGGGTCTGCATGAAATGCCAGACTCTTCTAAGAAGTTGAACTGGGCTGCTAGGGCTTTATATCTTGCTGTTGCGTAAGGAGATTGAAAGTGCAGCAAAATCTGATTCAAAAATGGAGGGGCAAAGATGAAGTTAGAGAGGGGCTAGGCTTCTCAGGGTTGTGCACAGAATCCACCACCATCCTGGTGTTTGTGGAGTTGCCGAAATCTTAAGCTTCATCAGGATGCCATGTTGCCATGTGTTTGTGAAGCACAGTGCAGTTTGGGTCTCAAATGAGAAAAAAGCCATAGGCAGGAGATGTGTGGTTCACTGCCTGGGTGTCCCACATTACCCAATAGTTAGGACATTTATTTAGAAGGAAGGTGAAGAAAAAATTTAGAAGAAAGGTGAAGAAAAAATCTCAGCCCCAGGTAGGATAGTACTACTGCTTGACTACTGGATGTATTTGTGTTTGAATGTATATATGGGGTTTTTTTAGCTCCACTGCTGAATCTGCTCCATTTCTGCCAGCTAAATCTTTCTGGGATGGTTATTGAGAGGCATGGGGGTGGGGATGGGGTAGGGGGGTGGGGGTCAGGTGGTGTGGATGTGGAGTTTTACTCTAGCCTAGCTTGACTCCTATTTAGTAGGTGAACTGGGAAGGAGGATGTTGTAAGAGTTACAACAGTAACCTGAGCAACTTTCTGGAAAGCATAGGTACTGACAACAAAGGAAAAGCCTTGGAAGCATGAGATAGGAGTATTCATTTACTTTAAACTGTAATGTTCAACAGATCATTTCATACATTGTTACTGCCATCATGTTTGGAATAGTAGCCAAAACCTTCAGCAGATATTCTGGTAATGTGACAGATACAAGAGAGACTTGGACTGAAGTATATTTACTAACTGCTCCCTTGCTTTGTGTATCATCGCATCCAGGAGAAACAGGTGTAGGTCTAGTTGTCAAGGCGTGAGTGGGAACAATACTAAAAAAGGCACTAATATCTGAAAAGGTCTTGTTACTTTAAATGCAGAAGCTCTTTGTGCAGTTGAGATGGGAAGCACTGGGTGAAGCTGAGTTAGTTGAGGAAGTAAATGTCCTTGTATTAGAACTAATGCATCAATTTTAGTGTCCAATAACTTAAACTGGGGTCTCACCTTTAGTCTGCCTTAGCATTCTTTGGAGAAATCTACATAGAGGCAGACAGAGAAGAGGCTGACCTTAGCATACATTTTCAGAAGAAAGAGCCTAAAGAACCCATTAGAACTCCTGATGTCATCATGGGGTCCCTTCACCTATGTGGGTCCACTGAGCTTCCCCAGCTTCCATGCCAAGGAGCTAGTGGTGGTTTTCAGACTGTGAAGACCACACAGGTTGTATGGGTGATCAGCCCCAGGCAAGCAGCTGATACTTCTGTAGAACTCCACAGCCCCGAGTACACACAGAAGGTCTCCATTTTTGCTGAGTAGCCGGTGGGTGTGATTTCAGAGATAATATGGGGAATGAAAGTCAAAACAAAGTGGGTTTTGTGGGTGGGTGATCTTCCTGGCTCTAAGGGAGTAAGGTGTTGCTGTGTGAGGGCTGTAGCTGAATTGAAGTCAGATGGGACTTTAAATGCTGTTGCCTTTTCATTCCTTTAGATAACATGATGCTGACATACCATAATACTATTGTGGAAAGAAACTAGTTCTGCTCTGTTTTCCTATCTTTCTTGTAAATGCCATCATTGCTACAAATTTGTTTTATAAAAATAGGTGTTTTCTTCCACCCACCTATTTTGTTTGCTCACATTGGTACAAGCTAGAGTCCTCTGCCACAAGGTGCACCCTGCTGAAAGTGTTCTGTTTATACAAAGTGAGGGAAATTAGACCTCCAGTAACAGTTTTGGCCACCCACTTTAAGCCATGGAGTGAATAAACAGGAATTGGTCTTCCAGTAACTAGAAGAGTTGGGAGTTGGAAGAAGGATGGAACAAGATAGAAAGAATTTATAGTTTCTTTATAAGATATAAAAACCAATAAAGGGGTGTATCTAAGATAGATGAACTAGGTTCTATGTTCACTGAATGTAGGGAAAAGTAGCATTTTCAGATACTGGGGTGCTTGAATCAAATTTGCCATTTTCATTGATGGATTCACATGTTCCACATTTGCCACGTGCACTTCAAATACTAGATTGGTGCCTTTCCCTGATTCTTCATAGTACTCTGTCCTTTTCAATATTGTAACTCTCTGCAGCCTGCATCTCAAACATTGATTTTTCCATGTGGTTTCATCCTTCATTCAGCCCATTCTCAACTGATGTCCCATAATTCGGCCATTATGATAATCCAGCCATTTTATTTTAGTGGGTTCATCTCTACCCTGTTTATCCTCTGTGAGCCATCCTTTACAAAGAGAGTGGATTTTGTTTCTTCATTGGACCTTTATTGTCAGCAGTTCCAAACATGATTTCTCCAGTCCCAACAAAATTTTCCTCTCCCAGAGCAACCTTCAGTAAATTTACCATCAAGTTAAGTAACTTTTTTGTCTTCCCTGTCTGGTCAGATCCCTCAGTTTATTTTTATTCATTTACACTGGCATGTAACACATGACAAAAACCTGATTGTCACCTGGCTGCATGACAGGCACCTCTGGATTAGATGGTTCTTTCCCTGCCTACCCTGAAGCTGCCCTTTGCCATTGCTCTCTAGTTCACCTTTCCCTCCAGATCCCAAGATTATTTTATTTGCTCTATCTGTTTAAGGGGTCTTCTGACTGTCCAAACTTAAATCTACAGAATTACTACCCTTTACTTTTAGATTAGATTATTTGACAATACACAGCAAGCAGACAAATTGTTATATCACCAGAGGTTTACTTGAGAGCAGCAACTTCTGCTGAAGAGCATCTGGGACAGTAACTACTTACTTCCAATCAGCAGCAGATGAACCGGGAAATCTGGCAATGCCCTGGGTTGCTTGGGGAGGAGAGGAAGGGAGGCTGGGAAGTCGCTCAGTGCTCTGATGACCATGGCATCTCCAAGGGTTTCGACAAGACTTTGAAATGTGTCTCCTGCTCCCCCTGCAGGTTTTGTAATCCTGAGCAAGGGAGTAGCTCGAATGGTGTACAACCCCGAATTAGCAAACTAGTGTCTTGTAAATAAGAGTGCACATATTGTAAAAAGGAGCCAAATAAGCCTGCAGAGGTGATACATATAGTTATTTGTAAACTTCTGCTTCCAATATTGGTCTTGTTATGGCTTAGGATTTTGACTAGGACTTTCTAAGCTTTATAAAATCTCAAAACATTCTCATGTTTAATGGCATTGATTTTCCCCTAAACATAAATGAACGTTCTCTGAAGAACTGCTCCCACAACACAGATCTCAGCTCTCGAGCCTGCTGCAGGTGATGCACTGTCACCTGGAGACACAGATTTTCCAACTTGGTTTCAAAGAAACTGCTCACAATTCTTTGTTGAGGTTGAGGGAAAGAGCATGGTCAGCTGCTCCTCTCTTGACCCTCAGGCATTTTAGCTACCAGGCTGACCAGTTCCCAACAATGAGGTGGAACTTTCCAAAGCTTGTAACTAAGTCCAGACCGTGTGATCTCTTAAAATCAGTATTCCTCTTGTGCCAAATTTGAGAGTGCAAAGCTACAAGAATATCTCCAAGAAGCTCATGTTTGAATTACTGAATATTAGCATAACAACGTGTTTTTCTTCCCCAAAACTTGTTCTTGAAAGTGGCCAACCCCATTTTTCACTAAAACTTTCCAAAACAATCCAGCCTGAGGCAGAGACAAGGCATGGAAAATATAAGCTCCAGCAGTTAAAGGCTGACAAAGTAATAAACAACTGAAAGTAGGGCCTTATGATGGAAAGTGTTAGGGAACTTTAAGTCTAGATGTCATTACTAGCTTTGCTTATAATAAATGTGTCAGTAGCAATATGAAAAGAAGTGTGCAATAAGTTGAAGGAATGCGGTATTAACCTATTTTATGTAGCACGTTTGCCCACAAATCGCTTGCATCTCAAGATGTTTCACGAGAAAAGGATTTTGTTTTCGCTGAATGTACTAATTTTCTAAATGAGCTGGGAAATTATAGCTTTTAATGTAACAGTGACACCCTGTGGTCAGTAGTGAAAAGTAGTCACCACTGAAAAGCAGTCAGTGTTTTCTTTTGTGATGCATTAATCTTTAGAAAGAGCAGAAAGAAAAAGAAGCAGGAAGGAAATGCAGCTAACTTTCAGGGTTTTCCACGGAGAGATGTTGCCCCATTTTATTGCCTTATATACAGACATTTATGCTTCTAATTACTCGAATACTAAAATAGTATTTATTTGCATACATTTGTTTTATTAAAATAAAGGGGGATGGCAAGCCTTGATTTTAGACATGTTGATAATGGAACCCATGGAAGGGTCTCTGTGGGCACAGCCACCCTACAAAGCGTTGCTGGCGTAGTTATTTATATTTCTATGGTTATCGCTATCTCTACTGAAGGCATTTTTCCTGATGGCATACCAAGAGGTGGTGAGTAGCAGACTGGTGCCAGAGAAACATAGTAATATGACAGTACCGCACCATGGCAAGAGTGACAGCTAGGCACTGACAGGGCTGCAGGATTATTTAGTATTAGTCTTGTGCTGCCTTTTGGGTGGACAACCTTTCACCTAATGTGTAGGTCTTCCTTTTACTTCTTCCTTTCCATCTCCCTTTCTTAAACAAATGCTGAACTAATACAGTGATTCTTTGTCATATCTATGTGGACCTATCTTTGAGGCACTGTGGTGCTGAATTTCACAATGCTGTGGCCCCTAAACTTTTTGGAACGACAAATGTTTTCATGTTTAATGCATACCTCGATATTATGTTTTCAAAATCTCATAATTTAAAAAAAATGCTAATTTATGAGAGACTTGGTTTATAGTTTCTGCTTTATAGCTCATGCATCCCTGGAGTTACTGATGCTGACCTTCCCATTTTTAAGAGAGGGTCAAACTTAAACTTCTGTCAGAAGAAGCCAAGTTTAAAGATCAGTAAGGAAGGAGGCTGACTGTCCCAACAAGAAGTTATGGAGGGGTAATAAAGCAAACTGAGAGGCATGAAGCATTTATTATTCACTGGCAGTAATGGTTTCCTGTTAAAACTGGCTATTTGACAAAGATGATGAATTTAATTCCTTGCTCTCTTACTGGTGAATTAGGATGTTAGCATGGGACAGAAGCAAAAAGTCTTCTGGCTTCTCTAGAGAGTAAGCTAAGGCTAGCCAAAGCTAGAAATGGAAGGTGTTCAGGAACCGCTGGCAGGAATTTAGTGATTATCAAAACTCTGCAAGTATCAAAAAAGACTGGAGCACTTACGTTGTCCTGGAAGCCAAGCCATTGTTCATCCCCACACACGTCTGTACGTAAGCAGCTCGGTGAGTGCTGGTGCAGGACATACTCTACAAAATAGCTGCTGTGCAGCGTCTCGTGAATCATAGCACAATTTAGTGCCTGTCAGGAAGTGACAACGAGACTGTGGGCTTTTTAAAGACCTCATATTGACAGTGAATGTTCCGCAAGCTCAGATTGCTGAAAGGCTTGAAACTTGTTATCTCCTTTAAAAGCCTGACAAATACACGACATATGAAGAAGGAAGAGGCCTTGTTTTACACATTATGTCAATTTTTAGCATTTCTTCTAGAGCCTCTTATGCTTTTAATGGCTGCAAAAGCAAAACAGCTTCATAGCCACTCAAACTTGCAGAGAAGTTATTTATTAGGTGCTATTTCAGACTCTGCTTGGACAGGTTGGGGTGTAATATTAACCTCCAAATTAGTAGTTCTGCTGAAGGATGTTTTCCAACATCTGTTTTTAGCACTGTTAGAATGGAGCTTGCAGTAAGGATTATTTAAGGACTTTTTTAATAGGGCCACACTGGAGATGAACTGCAGTGATTCTGCACACAAATCAGAAAACACATTATATTTGTGCAAACCATGTGTAAAAGCAGACAGATGCAGCTGAGCCTCCTGCTGAAATAGCAGTATGTTGCAGTAGACATCTCATCAGAAGTGTTGTGGAGAGAACTTTAAAGGACAATAACTTAAACGCAGAGACACCCACTCATGGCATATTAAGAGCACTGACTTGAAGACATGTCAGATTTGGAGGTGAGTCAGAGCTGCTGTATTATATACACACCATGTCAAGACCTTGTCTACAAGTGGCTGAATGTTAAAATAGCAAATCCATCCTGATGTAGATACCATTATAGAGACATAAACATGTTTATATACTGCTTCCGGGAAGTAATGGTTTAAGTGTCCTGTACTAAGATAAAAGCTACCATACACAGGATGTTACCAGTGAAAAGCTGTGACTAGAGTTTCCTATTTTTCTGCTTAGTCAGAATAGTTGATGGTTTAAAAGACAGAGCAATTATCGCCATCTGTCATCTGGAGGTTACTGCTCCCACTGCTTACCCAGCAGAAGACATCATTTTTTATGTTCTTGCATGTACAATAGACTAAAATATCTGAGCTTATTCCAGCTTCCAGTGGAGGTAATTTGAATTATCTCAGATGAGGCTGCCTGAGAACATTAGGATATCGTTAGACGAAGATGTGTATTTCATGTTACCTTTATGTTGCTGTAGTAGTCCCATACCACAGCATATATTCACACTTTCAATAAATAGTAATAGGCAACCTGTAGCCCAGTGTAACAAGACCATACCCTAAGTCTTCCCACTGAAAGGCTTTAGGTGTGTTTCTGCAGGGACACTTGCAAGCCTGAAAGCTGCCGCTGTGGAGCTTGAAGCCGTGACTTTCAGAGTAAACAGATGAATCTCAGCAGCTAGTGTGAAGAGACAGAATTTCCAGTTGAAAGGTATCATAAACACATGTGTATTGGACACAGATGTTTTGTCTAAGACATTTTCTGACCACTGGATTTCACAAACAAAGTGTGTGAAATGTGAAACGTGTACTTTGGTGATTCACTGCATAATTCACAGATTAGTGTACTTTAAAGTACAATATTCCTTCTTAGAGAGTCTAATTGTGTGAGTAATATTAAACAGTACTGTCTTACCTTATGCACCCCAGCTCCTTTGAAGTCTTTATTACAGGCTTTGAGAGGCTACCTAGCTCAAGATAATGTTCCGTGTCTGAGAACAGGACCTGGGACAACATTTCACTAGATTACCTTTTTTCATTGCCTTCTAGAAATGCTGGAATTTCAAAAAGTCTGTAAGGCCAATGATAAAACTACGGAAAGAACTGTTAAAATCAGAAGCAAATACAACAAAACATTAGGGAAGTTTTTTTCAGAACTAAAAAAAAAATTTGATGGGCATATTCAGGAAGTGGACTTAGCGTCTATAACATGCATCTTTTGCCTGCCTTGCCAGCTAGTTGTATGCATGCCTATGAAGGAGAAGCTCAGGCTCCCAGCTTAGCCTGCAGGGCCAGGTAGGTCCCTCAGAAGGAGAGCAACAGAAATCAGCTCTCAGTGCAGCCAGGCCTCTAAGCTGATCTTACTGACTTGCAAATATGAGTAACAGGCGTGGTTTAACCACTGAATTTCTCCAGACCCAAAGTCAAAGTTGGAGTTCTGAAAACTTACCTCTTCATAGAAACTCCTGTCCTGAATTTGAGCTGTGATTGCACTGTGATTCAGTCTGCCTGACTTCTTCTAAACTTTTGGTATATATGACTAAAGTACCCCAAGGAGGAGGAGAACTCTCCACTGTGTTTAAGGTAGAGAGAAGCTGGTGTCTTTGATGATCTGATAACAACTCTGCCTAATATCATTGCCCACCTCTGTTTCTCTCTAGAGCCTGAATATCTCCAAAGGCATCTAATCTTCTTCAAGGGAGCTTTCTCTAACAAGGGACACACAGTGTCCTGGATCACATACGAAACATGTTAAAACAGAAAAAAATGCTTCCCAATTTCAGCTTTATTTTAAAATCAAATCACTGAAAGAAGATGGTGAAAGAGCTCACTAAACAAATCACCAGAAATCACAGGCTCGGCTCCTTTCCCTCCCTGACCTGTCTCCCCAGGGAATACTTTATCCCATAATCTGTTGGGCAGAGTCGGTAACTGGTTTACTATTCTTTATCATTAATACGCAGAGAGAAGATCAGGAGAGAGAAAGAACTTGGGTGCGGTAGGAAGAAAATAGAAATCAGAGAATTACAAATTTGTGACAGCTGGCTGTATTTTCAAATCTTAATTTAATTGAGAAAGCTTAACACTATGCATCAAGTACTCCCTTAAAAAATATTCAAAGATCAGAACCTATATCTATGCAGAACTTCCATGATATCCAAGCTATTTAAGTTACTCCAAGCATCTTAAAAACTAGGCTTTTGAATGCTGTTGCAGGACTGTGCTGGGGTGTAAAATTTGCTATTTTGGGGGTTGTGTTTTCTTCTAGATGGGTCAATGTGATAAACAATGGGTCAGAATCCACAGGATAAAGTTCTTTAACCTTTTATTTGCAGTTGATTTAAACTCATTAACTCTTGCACAGATCTGCCAAAATTTAATTCTTCCTTAACAATGTAGTATTCAATTTGAGTGTGTCATGCTTAAACCCCAGCCAGCAACTAAACCCCACCCAGCCACTCACTGACTGCGTCAGGTGCGATGGCAGAGAGAATCAGAAGGGTAAATGTGGATTGAGATAAAGACAGTAAAACAAAAGCTGAGCACATAAGAAAAGCAAAACAAGGGATTCATTCACCACTTCCCATCAGCAGGTGGATGTTCAGCCATCTCCAGGAAAGCAGGGCTCCATCATGCATAACAAGTACTTGGGAAGACAAACACCATCACTCAGAACATCCCCCACCCCTTCCTTCTTCTTCATCCAGCTTTATATGCTGGCCGCTGTGTCGTACGGTATGGAATATCTCTTTGGTCAGTTGGAGTCAGCTGTCCTGGCTGTGTCCCCTCCCAACTTTCTGTGCACCCTCAGCCTACTCATTTGGTGGGGTGGTGTGAGAAGCAGAAAAGCCCTTGACTCTGTGTAAGAACTCCTTAGCAATACCAAAAACATCTCTGCATTATTAACACTGTTTTAAGTACAAATCCAAAAGATAGATCCATAAGAGCTACTGTGAAGAAAATTAACTCTATCCCAGCCAAAACCATCACAGGGTGAAAATACCTTGTAGCCTTCCTCTACAACAAGAACAAAAGGTTTACTTAAGTGGTGATTTCATGATCTCTAATAAAGAGTAAAGAAAAGAAAATGAGAAGAGATAAAATACTAGAAGGGAAGTTCTTTGTGGAAGAGTAGCTATTAATATAAAACACATTTAGAGGGTAACAAATGTAAACAAACATGTAAACAAATGTAAAAAAACATTTTAGAGGGTAGATGTCACAAAATCTTTTGGATGACAAGTAAATCCAATTTGTTAAGAATTATACGTATGCTTAAAATTACACATTTGAATAACCGCATCGATTTTTTGTTGCATGTAAGCATATGCAGGAATAGATGCAGGTAACTTAATAAAAACCATGTAGACAGATAAAGAGAGAAAAGACATAAAACTCTGTTTGGCTTTAAAAAAGCAATCATCTTATCTGCCAAAATCACAGGTAATGGGCCGTTAGTTCTCTGTTCCACATCCTGTATTTGAAGAGTCTTACCTTACAAAGATGTCAGGATTAAGGCCATTACAAGGAATTTCCTCCAAGGAACACATTAATTTGAGGAGAAATGTGCATTTTATCCACAGTAACTAATATGTTTAACCTGCTCTTTATGAATAATTATAAATAATACTCTGTGATGATGTGGCTTTTTTTCATGTTATCTTTCAGATGGGAGTTACTGTAGTGGATTCATCTGTTGCAGGACTGGGTGGTTGTCCCTACGCAAAAGGTGCTACTGGAAATGTAGCCACAGAGGATGTGATATACATGCTTAATGGTCTGGGGATCAATACAGTAAGATATATTTACTTTCTACTTAAGACTTTTAGGAAAACAAAAATATTTTTTCTAGAAAACATAGGATACATACCTGACAAATACTTGTGCAGCACAATAAAATATTGAGAGCATATAGTAGTTTTTGCAAAGTCAGTGCTTTAACATGCTTGACATATAAATTATGTTGGCTTCACGAGCAATTTAGAATAGAACTGGTTTGTGTATTTGACAGGAATTTGAATAACTGCCTTCTCCCTACCTGGAACTATAAGGAGCTCAGTAGCAATTGCTTTGAGTCACTGGTCTGCCTCAGTAACCACAAAAAAATCACTACTGTAGACGTTGCCCCAGAAGGCTGATCAGCTCTTCAGTGTAAAGACTGAGCAGACCTCAGCTTTTTTCACAGAACTTCACAGTTGGTACATAATGTTTACTAATTAATTTCTTGTCAAATTTTCTAGCATAAAAGTAGAAAAAATCGTGGTGCTTGGATCACAAGCACAGGGCATTACTATTTCTCAGCTATCCACTTAATATATTTCAAAATTGTTGAAAATCTGTAACTCACTACAGGCTTCACAGTCAAGTCCTAGTTCCAGCCCTGTTCTCGGAGTAGAAGTCAAAGCAGCTTATCTGCACTGAGCTGCACTTTAATGAAGTGCACATCCACACTTCAAGACCACACATTTAGTATTCCTGGCTTGGTTGGCATGTTAATTATTCCGTATTCCTGCGAACCAAGTAATGCTGGCTTCTCCAAAGAACACGCTCTTTGGTCTTCCGGTTGGTCATCGTTGTTCTGGAAATGTGACATTATGAGCTGGTACTAACTCAAGCAATACAGTGACTTTACCTTTAACTTAGACATAGTCTTTGAGAGTTAAGTTCAATGGAGAACATAGAAAGAGCTGCCAAAACTGCAGTGTGTGGTTTGTATCTAAACTTAAAAATTTAAAAGCCTGACGTCTGAAATACAAAGATCTGAGTTACTGGGATGCTTATCACTTCTCTGTAGGTTGCAGTTCAGTGTGTCATACATGTCGACAGAGTTACTTGACATAAAAAGATCATGGAACTTGTTTCTGAATTGTACACCCCCTGAGCAGTGTTAAAGCACATTCAGTACCTTACAGAGTTCCCGGCAATGTTTATCTGCTTTCATGTTCTTCTTAGGGAGTTCTAGGTAGATGTCAAATACCTGTTTTGAACAGGTTTAATTACAAGTGTCCATTGTACAAGTGGACTCTGTTTTGAACTGTGGGATAGTGTTTTTGATGAAGAAGGGGTTTTCTCTTTTGAAACAACTCAGTTCTTTGGAATAAGGAGAAATCATGCATTTCATATTACCTTGCTGCGCACCTTAGACTTAGGCTTTCAGTATAGTCTTCTCTTTGACTTTTCCAACTGGCTTGTAAGAGAGGGAATCAATTAAATATAAATAGCTTGATTAAATGAGCAGGGTTCTTGATAGGATTTATTAATGTGTTAATGATCTGGTGCCCAAGCAGGAATCTGGCTGGTCCTAAAGGTTGATACCAAATCCCATGGAGATAAGAATCTCACCATCAAGCATTTAGATCTCATTTTTTTATAAAAATTTAGATTATACAGTACCAAAATTTAGATTATGCAATAGCTTTGCTCCTTGACCCTATTCTGGCCCATTAAGAAAAGAATGATTTACTGGATGAGAATCACGGAGCCTCAAAATTATTACCTTAATACATGAGCTTTGGTTTTTGCAGTGCTGGTTGGCTTTGGTACCCTGGCCAATTCTGTAAATATTGCAAAAATCTACTAATATGTCCCTTTTTGAGTAATGGCACAAAATGAAATTATAATTACTAACGCTGTCCATTCGCAAGGAGCGCTTTCTCATGTTCCTCTCAGCAAGGCACTTATGCTTTCATGTTGTTGACTGAAGTCACTTAAAGCGTCAACCAAAGGATGGACAGTATTTAAGCATACATTATTGAGTTCAGATTGACTAGATACATTAAAATAATAATTGATGCTCCTTCTGTACGGTTCTTCAGGACACATAGCCAAGAAGTTACATGGAAAATTAATCTCTAACAGGCTAAATGTGAAATAATTTTCTAGCAGAGCCCATCTACAAAGAGATTTATTTGTTGTACCATGGTAATGGATAGATAATTATGTCATAGATCATTAATGCTTAGGAAACTGTGTAGGAAGACATGTACTTTCTATAAAAACAGTTTCTATATGGTTCCTATGTAATTACAGTAATAGTACTTGTGCTTATGATGCCTTCAAAGTGCTTGGCAAACAAAAAGCCTTTCTGAGAAGCAAGTCAGTACTGTTAGCCTTACATTACTGACCCCAAAACCAAAGTTCAGAGAGGTAGTAGACTTGGTATTTATGAATACTGAATGAGAACTGATTACTTGAAGTCAATGGAAGTTAAAGGACTTTGCCTTGTGGCAGAAGCTTTTCTGACTTAAGGCACTTATCCAAGTTCATAGATACTATTGGAGATACTTGTCTTTGTGTTTCATGGCTTCAGTCCTTGGTGGCAAGGAATAATTCTGGCTATATGGAGTGGTTACCAAATACACTTAAGTACATTTCTGAATATATATCTGAAGACGTATTATTTTGACTCAACCTGGCAAACACCTGTCACTGCTCTTTTCCCAATCCCCATCTGTGAGTCACATCTGTGACTGCTGTTGTGCCCTCAAGGTGATCCTCTTCAGTTCATGATGGTTACATAAGAAAGACAATGTAAAAGGCAGAGATGCTCTTACTCCATTTAATGAATGTGAACTGTGAACATATGTTTCTCATCAACACATATCACATTATGCAGCGCTATAGTGTTGAAAATGTTAATTTTGTATAGTTTGGGGGTTTTATTTTGCCATCTTTCATAATCTAACTACCAAGTATGTCTATGGTGGTATGTTTCTCATTTCTTCCTAGTAAAGAAGCACAGATGCTCTTAAGAAACTTTTTATTACATTATGTGCAATAGTACTCTACAAACTAAACCTAAGTAATGACCAATAAAGGATAAACAGAATAAGATGAAATCACCCTTGTTATAATTGTATTAAAATGAGACAGTTATAAAAGAATGTCTTTGAACAATATGTTTTGGATGGTGCTAAATACTAGAGCTGATTGGAAACTTGGAAGCATTTTTTTTTTGAATTAAAAATGTTTTTGATTACATTTCCGTGAAGTAATTTCTACTCTCATTAAAATTTTCAGCCAATTCCAAGAATGAAAAAGGCAAAGTTTACTGTAAAACATGAAAATAAGTGCTAGATCCAGTTAAAGGATTAAGCACCTAAATCAGGTCTTGATGTGAACTTTAGTGCATAGATCTGTAAGCGTTTGTTATAAAAGTGTATGTGTGGTGCAATACATCTTGTACTCTTCAATGCTGAGTGACACACTTCTCACAGTTTTATGTGACTGCTCAGTGTATTGCTTGGTCAAAGTCCCCTTTCGTACCCCTTCTACAGGAACTTTACTGGCTTCTAAATTCCAATCTTTGAAGCAAATACTTACATCACTTACACAATCTAACTCTAAAACTTTAACTATATGTGAGTAACCCAGGAGACTAATAATGAAGTATTTTTCCCTCTTTAATCAGGGATCTGATTCCATTTTAGCAATCAAGCTGTACTGATACGTATCTTATGTTAGTTAAAAAACAGTTGGTTGCTCAAGGAACATTTTTTAGCATGGGCAGATCAAGCAGCTGCTATTTTTTTCTCACTTGTGCTAGCAATGTAAATTGTAATTTGCATTGAAAGGAACTTCTTCAAGGAGATTATATTTATTCGAGAGAATACAGGATCCTGTTTCTCACTGAACTCAGTTGCCAATAAAAGTGTGTTTCCTCCATTTTCCTGAGCTGCAAATGGGATACTTATAAGCATTAAGTTTCTTGGCGTTGAGTGATAAATAAGTACAGCACATACGTAGACACTGTATTTTTATTCCAACTTCTTCTGTTATTCCAGTTCTTTACTGCAGACTCTTTTGAGTTTGAAGGATATTACTTGAGTATTTGGTCCGCTGTTGTTAGGATAAAAAAATCACTCTCGAAGTGGTAGAATCTTCCAAACAACTGGAAGCTGTGACTGTTGTGTAAGTCACTGTAACGACTGATCTCCATTACCGAGCTATGACGTGAATCAGGCCCTTTGTTTGCAAAAATTAGACCCTGGAGCAAAAAAACCTTGGTGTTTAAGCATTTTCAACATGTGTGTTTGTTATTATTAACATTTTTTGCCTCTTTTTTAGGGAGTGAATCTTTATAGAGTGATGGAAGCTGGAAACTTCATCTGTACAGCTTTGAACAAGAAAACAAACTCAAAGGTTGCACAAGCTTCCTTCAATACTGGAGCTACCAATTAAATGGATCTTTTTTTTTTTGCAGCTTAATTATACTTGTCATCTACCTAGACCAAGGACATTTATATCAAGAAAACAAATACAAGAAAACCATTTCATCAAAGAACCAAAATAGAACACATATATTACTTTATATAATGGGAAGATTTATTGTACTGTAGTCTCGTCAAGAATTGTCTGATTTGTAAGTAAGAAATAAATGACTGTAGTGCTTGGTACAGTGCTGTGCTTGGTACATCTACAGATGAGGAAAAAAGTGTAAACCAGGACATTTTACTATGTTTTACATTGAATTTTAGTTTTTTTCAGGAAAACTGGATAGAACCGGCAAATACATAGTTACTTTTTAATCAAGATGACTTTTAGAAGAGTACAAATATTTGCAGTAGTTTATGAGATCCCACACTGTATGTGGTCATTCTATTATGTGTTTTATTTATCTGAATATTTACTTTTCTTTTGTCAAGTCATTAGTGTTATGAACATGGAGCCAAATCTGAATTCACCGTAAGAATTTTTTAACAATACCACTTTATAATTTTTGTTTTGTTTAACATCTGTTAAGTTAAGGATGACTTTATCTTGTTCCAAGACTTTGTGGTGAATGGCAGTCTGCCAGATCCTCGAAATCTAATGCAAATTTCCTTATTTGTTACATATGTTAAATTTGGAGTAGTTGCTTTTCTTTGTCAACTATATTAAAACCTAATTATATGAAGCAATTAAAATTTGGCAAGGTTTTTTCAACCATCATTCAGGATATTACTAGTGTAGAAGGGGCTAAATTTTTGTCCAAGATATCATCAAACAATTTGATTTTTTATTCTATAGTCTATGAATTGACGTTCTCACCTACAAGTCAGAGTTTTTGAGGACAATAATATTATGCTGGACTAGCTTACACACAATTTTTCTCTGTGCTCTATTGATAGTGATGCTGTTCTTTTAAACATCTTAGTTCATCAAGATGCCAGTGAACTGCATTGTCATTTTTAGATCAATGATGGTCAAATTCAAAGAGCCTTACCCTATCTGTCAGCTATTCAAATGTTCCATGAATATATTGTAATTTTTTTCAGTCTGAAACATCAGTACTGTAATTGGTTGGTTGTGTAGGATCCTTCTGTAATTCTCTGTGTACTTAACCTTGATCTATATTTTTTCTGACCATAGCGTGTTAACATGAAAATCTAAAACTCTAGACTATGATCTTTTTTTCCACATTCTTCAATTTCCTCCAAAATGTGAAATGTTGGGGAAAGGTAAGATGAAAGGAAATGAAAGTTAACAAAGAAGGAAAAGGCTAAATCATTTTTGTCTGGAACTCAACTCTGCCAAGTTACAGCTGAGTCTCAGTTTGCCTTTGAAATTCCAAAGTGAACTTTTTTTGAGATCTTTTAGCCAGTATTGTAGTTTTGCATTGGCACAGCTTAAGAAAGTCAAACTTTGCATGCCAGGTAAATCAAAGCTATAAATTCGACATAAGACCTCCATCCTCTTTATGCCATAATGATAGTTAAAACTAATATAAACTACATTGTTTCACTCTTCTTATGGCAAGAGTCAAAGAATAAGCAAAGAAATGTGTTCAAGTGAGGCAGGAAATATCTTGCTATCAATCCAAAATACTACATTGCACCCTTTCCTGTGGTATCTCTTAAGAAGACTTTCAAGTACTCTTAAAGATGTGAACACCCTGATTTGCTCGACCTGCTCTGGATGCATAGTTGGATCACCACAGAAGATGCTCTGTCCTCGTTTTCCCGACTTTCAGCCAGGGTTTTGTTATACAGCAGCCACTATGGCTCATATATCAAAACATGAACTTTAATAAAACCAGGTCTTGAACCATTCACAGATTTAAAAATTCCATAATGGACTAGATCCACGGAAGAAGTGAGGAATCTGCAGTAGTACTTAGGCTGTACTTTGTCTAGTAGTTAAGCCTAAATGAGGTGACAGAATTGTCATCCTAAAGACTCCCTAATTCAGGTGCCATTTACCCCTGAAGGTGACTAACCACACTCTAATACTTTTCTGTTTAACAATAAAATTTCCTCTTTAGTTAGCTTCTGTGCAGGCATAGAATTAGCTCATTTTGAGCTGAAGTACGCAGTTCTCATGTAGGGCCTGATGAATTTTCTTCCAGCCAAGATCCTGTGAGTATGTTTACCTGACAAGCTAGATTGAGCTTCTCAGAGAATGAAAGTGAAGTTCCTCCTTGAAAACAAAGTAGTTGTGATGCAAACCACCTTTTAAATATTAGTCTGAATGTTGGACTATACAATTGATCTGAGATTAGCTTGCTACTCAGCCTGGGGAGATTCAAATGCACATTTTTTGACATCCTAATCAATAGATCTAGCCATGCAGTGATATACAGAACTGAAAAACAGCACACTTTCTAGTAAATCTGGATGAAGTTGTGCCACTGGGTTAGATGGAATTCAAAATTCCTGAGACCTGAAAGGTCACAAGAAAAAAATGTCTCTGCAACAGATAAGAGGTTTTTTTCCTTGAAGGTGATAGTGACAGCTTCAGCTGTAGGCCAAGTGAGGAACTGAACTGATGCTATCCTCTTTTTTGGCAAGTATACTAACTACAACATCTTAAATAAAAGTGAGTGGTTTCACTACAACCACAACTTCTGTGTTAAGTACAATACCTATGTAGAACATAGACTGTAGAATAAAAGAGCTAGCTCTGCTCAGTTCTTTGGGAGTTCTAGACGTCTATGTTCATAACTACCGTGAAGGATTGCACTTTGGCTCTGGGAGACCCTTACTCTCTGGAGGAGTTTTCAGATATGTCTCTGTGCATAGTGCATCCTAGGCTTCTGAGCACCTGGGCTGTCCAGTTTGCAATTCTAAGGCTCTTAACTCTCCCTTTGCTCTGAAATTGTACCTATTCAATCACAGGGATTAACAACCTAGACCATCTCGCTTCTTTATTGAATCTGTTTTAGAAAATACTTGGGAGCTTGTGGAGAGCCTTAAATCCAGGTCTGTTATTCTGTGATGATGTGAGCATTGGAAAACATGAGCAGTCACATCTGGAGCCTGTTCTTTACCCTCATGTTCAGCTTCAACCATACAGTTAGTTATAGTAATCCAGAGTGGAGGTCGCAGACAAATAGATTGTTTGTCAGGATCATCATGAGGGAGGAAGAGGCATAAAGCCCGATTCAAAAATCCCCAACATTTATGTGCCAAAAGTGCCCCCTGGGGTGCATTTAGGTCCAGGTGAGCAATCTCCATAAAATCCTTCTTTACTTGTAGTCTAACTGAGAATCCTGAGACATACCATGTTCTTGCTACTTAGATTTGTTAGACGCATAAAATGCTGCTGGTCTGCTTTCCTGGGCTGGCATCGTTTTGACTGTGTAGGACATTTTAACACCTAATCTTTGGCTTCATATAATAGGCATATATTACGCAAAAGATCAAAGGCTAATCCGGTAGCTATGCTATGAGCATGCATCACTCACATAGACAGCATTGAATCCAGCACGTTATAAAGCAGGTAAGACTGCATCCCTTCATAAACATGACAAGTCAAGAGATGGCGCTACTGCTCTCCAGTGCTTCTGACTTTCTAAATCTTTTTTGCCTATATTCAGAATGTCCCATTGGTAATGATGCCTGCTTTTTAGTCCCGATCAGTGTCCCTCACTGAGTACATTGCTGTCTCTTCACCCTGAAGTAACCTTCTGGCTGCGGCATGCTGTTTGGCTTTGATGAACAGGTGTTATTATTACTATGCCATTATAAAAATATTATATATATATATATATATTTGTTGTAATGTGACACTGGCTTCTTTGGGTGGCCAAGATATTATGTTCTGAAGGCATGGCTGGTGTGGTTTTTTTGGAGGAGTTGATAAGTTCCATTAATAATGGGCATAATTGTTCTTCAGTGCCTTTCACAAGACATCAATGACATTGATCCCATACATGGATAACGCTAATGCCTTCCAGCAGCAGCTTGCTTTCTAGTTTAAAGTTTTCTGTATTAAGGCAACCTGGCTCTGGACCAGCACTTTAATGTTGCATTTTCATGTATAATCACAGAATCACAGAATCATCTGGTTGGAAGAGACCTTTAAGATCATCATCCGTTCACCCTGCACTGCCAGGGTCCATAAACCATGTCCCTCAGTGCCACATCTACATGTCTTTTAAACACTTACAGGGATGGGGACTCCACCACCTCCCTGGGCAGCCTGTTCCAATGCTTCACAACTCTTTCAGTGAAGAAATTTTTCCTACTATCCAACCTAAACCTCCCCATGTGCAACTTGAGGCCATTTCCTCTAGTCCTGTCACTTGTCACATGGGAGAAGAGTCCAACCCCCACCTCACTACAACCTCCTTTCAGGTGGTTGTAGAGAGCAATAAGGTCTCCCCTGAACCTCCTCTTCTCCAGGCTAAACAACCCCAGTTCCCTCAGCTGCTCCTCATAAGACTTATTCTCTAGGCTCTTCATCAGCTTCCTTGCTCTCCTCTGGACATGCTCCAGCACCTCAATGTCCTTCTTGAAGTGAGGGGCCCAAAACTGGACACAGTAGTCAAGGTGTGGCCTCACCAGTGCAGAGTACAGGGGGACAATCACTTCCCTACTCCTGCTGGTCACACTACTTCTGATATAAGCCAGGATACTGTTGGCCTTCTTGGCCACCTGGGCACACTGCTGGCTCATGTTCAGCCGGCTGTCAACCAACACCTCCAGGTCCTTTTCTGATGTGCAGCTTTCCAGCCACTCCTCCCCAAGCCTGTAGCGTTGCAGGGGGGTTGTTGTGACCCAAGTGTATGACACGGCACTTGGCCTTCTTGAACTTCATACTGTTGGCCTCGGCCCATCAATCCAGCCTGTTAAATAGAGTTTATGGAAATAGGAAGTGAATATTCAGGTCTTGTGAATAAGTCCAGAGAGGCTTTGGCTAATTTTCCTTTCTTCATAGCATCATTTGAGTTCATAAAACTTTTGTTATTGTAATAAGGAGTCACAAAATGAAGACTGCAAGTCTATGAGGTAAAATTCCTGTGTTTGGGAGCAGTGTTGTTGAAATGAAATGTAATACTTGTCCAGAGAGTTATTGTGAATGTATAAGATCTGCCTATTTTTTCATGGAGTTATTTTTAAGGGGTAGAAATATTGCTGAGAATGAGTATTCTCTGCCACTGAATCTTTCTATGATTTCTTGGACTGCCTTAAGTTCTCTTTATTGATTATGAAATACCTACAGAACTGACTAAACAGAAGAACCAGTCTGGAGAAGTGAAAGCAAGACACTTGCTTTCCCGTTCTTAACTTGTTGATCAATGCTTTTCTTTTATTTTCGAAGGTTATTTTTCTCTAATATAGTGTTGATCTTCATTGCTGCAGTAACACAGCAGGCAGAAGGACTACAGCCAAAGTCAACTTAGTCCTTTGAAACTGATATCAAGGAGGTTATATGTTTGTTAAGGAATTGTCATGGACCCTCTTGGTTAAATGCATTTGTGATTTTGCAATATGTGGTGTTAAAGCTGAAATAAAATCTGTCTTAGTGTTTGTTGAAACTGATACGCTCATGTGTTATGCCAGATTCAGCAGCTCTGACAAGCCAGCTCACACATATGGCATTAGCAAATATCAGCTGTCACTCTGACATGCTTGCCAGTGTTGACTTTGTTACCTCGTAATCCATTTGGAGTGCATTTTCTTAGGATTACCTTTTTATCAGTTGTTCCTGTGTGCTTTTATAGCTGACAAATCTCTTCTAAGTTACTAGGGAAACATTTCTTCCCTCCATTAACTAAACATTAAAAGCTACAGCCAGGAATGGACATAGGAGTCAAAAAATTCAATGAGGCATTATCTAACTTCAGATGTTCAAATGCACAGTAGAAATCTGTGCCCTCTAAGTGATGTCTAAGACCCCCCTACACAATGAATGACTTCATGTGTTCTGAAACGTCAGTGTGTTGATAAGAGAACTTTCTTGGAAAAGTCAACAGTAAAATTTCCTACCTTATGCTACAGAGGAAGTGCCTCAACATGAGCTGCATTTAGTTATCTTCACCAGCTTGAATCCAACAGGTATTGGTGGAAAAAACCCTGCAGTAATTTTTTGAAAGAACTGAATAGTGTTCACTCTTTTAAGGCACCATCTTCGGGATGGTGTTGGTGCTGCTTCCATCTATGTTCTGCGTTACTAGTTCAGAGGACTAGGACGTGATTCCCACAACAGCCTGAAAAGGCTGAGTCCATGCCTGTCTCTCCAAGCAGCCCATTCTCTCACCTCAGAAACATGTGAGATGGCTGCAGAAAATCTTCCTTTTGGAGAATTCAAGATTCACTGTGGCAAGACAGAAGTGAAGACTTGGACTTTACAGCCTTGTGGCTTTAATACTGCATAGGGAAAAGATAGTTCTGCGTACTTTTCTCAAAAGTTCATTTCACATTTAATTTGAAACAATCTTTAGAAAAACTGCAAGAGCAATCTTGACAGGAAAAAAAAAATGGAATCCAGTATTCCACCTCTCAAATGAGAGTGCTGTAAGGCTAAAATTGATGCTTTCTCCCTCTAACCCAATCAGTCTTCATTTCTTCACTTTGCTATGTCCTAGCTCCAGTGGAAGGGCGATGAATGCCACATCCTTACCCAAAATGACCTTTGCCCTGGGAATCCCAAGTCATCAATGGGCCTTAATTTTCCTCAGCAGGGAATTAGTTGCAGATGTCTCACTTCAGGGGGCAAGTTTTAATGATGAAGCTCTTACAAAGATACTACTTTTTCTATCAATAAACTGTTCATGAAGCAGTTAGAATCTAATTATGATCACTTAAATACAGAACATCCCGGCAGAAATTCCTTTATTTAATAATGAAAGCCTAGATATAATTCTCAGAATACAGTATCACTAGGAAATATAAATCAAAAGAATACATTTTACATGTATAATGGATGAAATGTACTTTTCCATTAAGCATTAAAGTCAGCTTTAATGAAGAAAGCCTGTAAAATTACAGAAGCAACACAATAGTCACTAAGCATCTTGCTGTCTTTCAGAGTAACTTACATACACTCTGTCTCAAATCCATTTTACATTGGGGGAAGGGGTGTTTAAGCACATATATGAGTAGAGTTCCTAGTACCTAAGATAATAAGAAAACAAAAAGTTTATAAGACAGGAAGTTACAAGAGGTGGTTTTATGATTGAGGTTTAGTTAAATCAATAAAAATGGATCTCTTCAAATTTTGTGACACAGAGGGTTCAGCATTGCATCATTGTTTTTTGAAGTTAGACTGAAAACCAACACAGGGTTCACTTCATACGTATATTCTCTATATAAAGAAATGTTTTTATCCGACATTGATGAGAACATATTTTCAACAGTGTTTTCAGTTTGAACTTTTTCCTCTTCACAGTTTTAAGATGAAGACTATTAATATACCACCTTCAAAATACCCACGTGGTGGGAGGTAAACTAAGTGCTGCAAGTTGCTGTACTGATAAATGAGATTGTTTAGATTAACAAACTAACCAACTTTGTGCTTTTGTGTTGTATTTTTGTCCAAAGGCTGATTTAGTAATGAGATAGAATTTGATTGCAAACCAAGAAGGATTTTTTGGGTTTATGCAGATCCAAAAGAGAAAATGCACATTGTAATAATTGTTTTAATTTTCTAAAACTCTCCCCAATAGAATCGCACACCTAAGATTTTGCTTTCACGCGAAATAATTTCCAAGCTACCACAGCCAAAAGCAGAAGTCACATTGAAGAGTAGAGAGTTCTGCTCTCCTGATCACATCATAAATTTCTGGCCTTAGATCTGAATCAGTCATGGTCAAAACTGAAGCTGAATTCAGTGGAAGCAGTATGTCATTCCTTGTACTGTTTGTTGTGGGAGTTACGTTTAATTGGAATTCAGACAAAACTCCAATTAATCAAATTAAAAATAAAATTAATTCATCAGATGCTTTCATAACAAGACAATACATACGCTCCTCATGGTAACAGTTGCATGAGAAATGTCAGTTCATTATGCTGTGCTGACCAGAACCCGTTTGTTACAAAGGTAAAATAAAGACAACAGATTGCTAGTAAAATCTAACAAAACTCTAACAAAACAACTCAGCTATGGGGAGAAATCCAGAACTCATAGCCAGAAAGTGGGATCCAGAGAGGTGTGTTAGGGACCATGACTCCCAGTACAGTGCACGGGGAGAATTAGGCACTTCGGGTATTGCCTAGAGACAATGAATAGGAAACACAGATGGTGAGACAGATTGCAACTTCTCTCTTGAGAAACAGACACTTCACTTCAGCCCCAAGCAAGTGGGTCTCTCTACTGGACTTTCAGACCACAAAATGCTTTCAAAAATTACTGTATTCAAATTGGCAAAGCTCATTTCTTTTTGAAATGTATTGGAGGAGAAAGAAAAAACAGTTTCAGCAACAACATACTGGGGTCAAAGTATTAGCCCAGATGGTTAAATTCCTCTTTGTACTGAAAGGGGTTGTAATCTTGATCTCCCCCTACCCGACAAGTGCTCCATCAACAAACTGCAGTCAGCCAGCCTGTGACTGCTGCCTTACAAATACTGCATCAGGTACTTTGTACCTGGGAACCTAGTGTACAAAACCACCGCATATGTACTTTTTAACAGCTCTCCAAAATGTTTCTGAGTGGATTTTTTTCCTTTCCACCAGATGAGTTCAGATCAGAAGGATGAATTTCAAAGACTGTCAGCATTAGGCAGACTCATGCTGATACAGCATTTATACCACTGTCACGTGCATCAGAAGATGTGGGAAATGTGCACCTCAGGATAGGTCTGTGAATCTACACAAACGAGGGAGAGTACGGTTCTATTTTTTTTTTTAGCTTGTGAAAGGTTTAATATATGTTAATAAATATAAAAATCTTTTGTATGCTCAACTACAAAATTCCATAATTTATAGTAGGTTTTCTAATATATATTTTATTAAGGCATATGTACAACAGACTGACTTTCAAGAATAGCCTTAAAAATCATAAACAACAGAGTAGTTCATCTGTGACTTTTATAATGGACCGTAAATGTTTCAGAAGAATGGTCCGGCGAGGGACTTCTTGACTCATGTTTTGTTCTGCAGGCTCTGAAAACAAAGAATGTGCATGTATTTAACAATAAACTATACTGCTTTTGGTTTGAACTTTGGCTTAATTTAAATCAGTGGCAAAATATCCCTCTTTTTATGATGAACATTGTGGTATAAAATAATTCCCTTCAACCATTATTAATGTACTGCTCTTTCTTCCATCCCCTGTATTCTTTAAATCTGTGTTTTATTTATATGCTGATATTCCTGTAACTGCAAAGCTAAAGAGAAATCCTCTGTTCCCATGTATCCTTGACTTGCCTTTTGCATTTTTCTGCATGATTTCTCTTTGATCTGCCTTTGAATGTAATAATGAAATTTGACCCAATATCCCTCCCACTATATATAGCTCCTGCTACATCATGTTCTGTTACCTATCATCTGACAGTGTAGTTCTTGAAATCTCGCCATTTAATTTGGTCCAAGAAAATGTATAATTTAAGAAAAGGCCATGTTCATTTGACTAAGTGAATGCACATTTCTGTTTTCTTACAGAGCATTGGTGTATGGGCTGTTTCTCATACTCTATGTGTGGGAATGTTTACAGAATCCTACCACCAAAAATGGTGTTTGGCAAGAATATTAACTACAATAGCAGCATTCACCGTTCTGTTTCTGAATATGTTATAATGCTGAATATTCTCATTTCCTTTCTGCATTACCTCTGCCTGCTACAGGGCTAGGAAGGCAGCCTCACAGAATTTTTGAATTCAGATTTCACCTTCCCCTGCCATGGGACAGGAAATGAAACCTCCTGAAGCCTGGGATCTCTGCATGAATGGAGGGCATTGTAGATACACATCGTATTTCACTCTTTCTTGCTGACACCCACGATGTCAGTTCTTTCCATCACTGGGGCATGCTGAACTGTTTTTAAAGACAATTGCACTGCCAACCTGTTAACTAAGTCAAAACATTTTATTTTCTGCTTTTCCAATTTCCTAGAACCAATGATTAATAGCCCTATCAAATTACCTGATCTTTAGTAGAGTCAACAGGACTATTCCTAGGATGAGAACTATGCAGGAGGAATAGACTATAATGTAGACTGTTTCACCTATAAATAAAGAACAGAAAACAGACTTAAAACAGTCACATCTTCAGTAAGAAGAATCAGATTTGAGTTCTGAATTGGAATGTGTACATATGCAAGCTAACTTAGCAATCAATTCTGACATCAGTAATTAAAAGTAGGAAAAAGACCTAGATGGTATGCCAGAGGTAGGAGTAACCCTTCATCAGCTGGTGCAAAATCTTTTTCAGACTCCTTTTAGTAAATACCAGTTCCAATAGCACTGCATATGTGTAGCACTACCTTCTACACTATTCCGCTCCAGGGGAACTGCAACAGCTTGTTACCCTGATTTGTGTTTTGGAGTATTTTCCCCATTGATTTTACTGTGTTTATTTTATTCCGTGTATCAGAGGAGACCTGGCTCTTACTTGCTAGACCTCTTTTCCATTTTCACATATTACCATAATTGCAGTGTGCAGCAATACTTGACCTAAAATCAAATTAATGTAAAATGAGACCTAACACTGCTTCTGGGCCCCGTGCCCATGGAGTTTCCTCTTGCTCTTAGGCTTCTCACCAAGAAGTCACATAGGTGGCTGATGTGCTAAAAATTCCAACTCTTGAAAAACAGGGAGTTTTTTCAACTTTTGTTTTCCAAATGAAGAGAAACTTATTTTTTCTGGAGGAATGAAACCATCAGTTTTGGAATATTCAGAAGGAAAAGTTTCAGTTGAGAATGTAACCTAAGCCCTGAACCTGGGATGACAAGGTTACGCGACAAGAGGATCCAAATCCAGAGCCGCAAGCATAAAATATGAGACCTTCCATAAAATATGGAACTGAAATGCAGAGTGGCAAAATATGGCCTTAGCCTTTCCCTAGGTGCTCCACCTTATGTACTCAGTGAAATACTCACTGAAAAGATGAGGCCCAGCCCCATCACCAGGCTTACCTGGGCTATGAGAAGGCCAAATTCTTGTCTCTGAATCAGTTATCAGTTATTATATGTAGTGTGTGTTTGTGTATTTGTGCATATGGACGCACAGACCCCAAATGAGACATTTCTGTATATGCTACATATAAGCAAAAAATGTAGTGTAAAGTGTAACACAAACACAGGCAGTATGGTTACCTGGAGCAGCTCCTGTAAGAGAGAGTAAGTACATATTCTACAACAAGGCAAGTAGTGGGCAGGCAGTTGGACCTGCCTGGATTTTAGAATTATCACTTTTTCTCAAAAAGCTATCAAAAAGTCAAGTTTTCCAATAAAAGAAAAATGAAAGCAATGATTGAACCATCACAAGTTGCACAGAGTGAACATACCACTTAATGCAGCAAGATACTGAAAAATATTTAATGTGGTGAATTTTTGAAAGAAGAGAGGCGAGGTCTATCTTAGTCTCAGTGCAGGACTGCCAATACCATACATTAAAAAACAGATCAGCAGCTGGTCCTCCTCTCAAGTTACAACATTTCTTTAAGACGATGGGTTTTAGGAAAATAACTTCTAGGCTTTTTTTTTTTTTTTCCCAGTTACTGAATCTTAATTGTACACTCAGCCATTTTTTAAAACTTTAAAACTTTTAAAAATCTTTTTTACAGAAGTTTCCTAGTTTTTTGAAGAGAAGAGTGAGGTTCACACATATTTAAGGCAAATGGATGGTTTTTTAAAAGTACACCACTTACCACAAGACTAGGAAAATTCTTACAAGAGACCGTCATGACCGTTAAGTACAGGCTAATATAATTTTACCAAAACATTATAATATTTTTCTTTCCAAAAAGTTGGAAAAATGTTTAATTTTGATAAAACAGCCTGAAATTATTAAATTTTATTAAAATGTTCTAATTTTTGTCAAAATCTTATAAAATGGTATGGTTTTGGTGAAGTAATCGCTGGTAAAAGAGATGTTGATTCTAACACTTTCCGTTCCATGGGGAACGCAAGAAAGATGTTAATGATGCCAGAAACCATGTATTTTCTCCTGTTTCCTGAGAAGTAAGGGAATTTGTAAGGCTAGGAAAGGGCACAGTTTTGTGGCTGAAGAGCTAATTCTTCATTTTAGATAATCTTTCTGGTTTAACCACTTGAATGTGCTTATTCATCTTCACTAAAAATGTTGTTGGGCTGTGTTTTGGTAGGTACATGTCTCGCCCTTCCTAGGATGGACTGCAAATCTCAGGGGGACAATGACTGGGGCTGCAGGTACCTCTGAAGCACTAGCTGGAGCTGTCTGTATAGACATATTTCCCGTGATGAAGTTCAGTAGAGGGTAGCTGTGGGCTCAGCAGCTGGAACAATTAGTGGGATTACACTCTTGTGTAAGTCTACCTGCTTGTATACACCTACTGAAATGGCTGTTAATATTCATCGGACAGATAAATTCCAGTTGGTGCTCAGAAGTTTCTTGGCTAGCCACAGCTTGTCACAGGCTTTTTTCTACATTTAGAAAACAATCAGATGGACAACGTTTCATACCTTACACATTAAAGTCACTGGAGCTGAACTAATCTCAGTTCCCACAGCAGTTGGTATAATTATAGGTAAACCCTGCCAATTACTTGTTTATCTAGATTCTCAGCACAGCAAAACTCCTCCGTAGGAAATACGTGAAAACTCTACAATTTGAGACAAAATGAGATTAATTTCAACAGTTTTGGGTCAAGTCCAGTTTTATTGTATCTCACAAGAACAGGTTAAGAGTTCTGTATTTCTAGCTTTCTCTTCCAGCCAAAAAGTATTTTAGCTCCGAAGTTCTGTGCTGATGAAAGTAAATGGTTCTTTTCATACATGACTCATTTTTCAAATTAAAGTGTGGGAAGCAATCTTTTAAATTTTGTGGATCTGTAAAATCATGGAGATAATTTGCATAAGAAAGTCAAAACCAGGCTGAAAGTGCTTAAATAGGTAGGCAATAACAACATTTTTGAAGTTCAGAGAATTTTTGTTTATCTCTTTTGGATGTTGTTTTCAAAATGACATAAAACTGTGGCCCCATCTAAGCTTACAGCAAAAGCCTCATTAACTACCTACATCACATCTTGTTAACAGGGTTGTATCAGCCCACAAACAACTGGGTTGCCTTGTACCCTCGTGGGTATGTGAATGAGTGCAAATCCTATCTAGATTTTTAAACAATCCTGTTACCACACCAAAAGTTGGAATAATATTCTTCCAGCTGAGCGGGGTTATATTTATTTGCACAAACATATATATATTTTAAAGAATATATGTCTGTTTAGATTTATTTTTTATTGTCAAATACTTTTATTAAGACCAATCTTATCCAATGACATTATTTTCAGTGCCACTGAATAGAATGGAGAAATCTTACTGCTTTTTTGAACAGCAAGGGTTTGTTGTTTTTTTTAATTGTAAAATTAAGAAGCAGTTGAAGAAAGCGTGTTCATCTGTAGACAGTCATTAGGTTGAATTGGTGAAAGACATCTTTGTATCTTTCAATGACAAGCTAAGTAAAGGGTTCTTCTGAGATTTTTCTGTAAGAAGACAACATTGGCAGAATGTATCTCCTGCTTTCCAAGCAGGAAATAGCCAAGAAGCAAGTATCTTCAAAATCTTCACACACACAAAGGGCTGTATTTGACAGCTTAACCATTTTGCCTCTGCACCCTGGGATTCTTCTTGGGATTTGATTTCAGTAAAGATAAGTATTTTGTAAGATGGTAACTCCCTTTTACAGCCTGAGTAATGCACATTTACTAGCATACTGGGTTAGATTTTTGGCAGTGGAATTTATGAAACAATTTGCAATATGGTTTTTATCATCAGGTAGATATTCTGAATGAGATTCTTCTCCTTGACCTGGCTTCCTATGAGACATTTATAGCTTAGCAAGTTCCCAGCTAGTGTACCTGACAACTGCAATAGAAGGCATATTTTATTGTATGGTTTAGGCAAGTCAGCATTCTTTTTATTTTTCTAAGGCTATCCAAAATTCTGTTAAGAGTTCAGGGACAGGCTTTTGGAAAGTATTCAGACTTCAATGGGAACAGAATTAACTGGGTGCAAGCTGCATTTTCCAAACATTTATCTGAATCTCTGAGGGTAAGGGCTGCAGTTAGAACTAGTCACAGGGGTGAAATATTTCACATTTAACATTTCCTCACTTAGAGCGGGATTTCTTGCATTATAACTTGCATTATTGAACCACTAGAGTCTCATTCCAGCTAGAGATTCAGGCTCTCCCTGTAGTTGGCAAAAAGAAGCCAACACTTCCAGACACAGCAAACACATTCTGAAAAGGTGGCATTAATCTTCCACTGAGGGTCCTTGACTTTCTTTTCTCATTACACAGGGCACTTAGATGACTTGCATGATTCTTATGTAAGTAAATACAACTGAATGGTTGATTATTCATATACAGGTCTCAGGAAGCCCATTCCCACGAACCTATTTTTATACCTCAGGTTGCCCACTTCAGCAATAGTTGAAGGATGAAGATGATACAACCCCCTTGATTTTGTACTGCATGCAGAGCTTAAATCATTTTTTCACTGTTAAATGTGCTCAGTATGAACAGTTCTGGGAACTAATTCATAGTAATGTCTGTAGTATTGTAATATGCCCATGCAAGGTAGAACAGGTCATTCTCATTAGAGTCAATATTTGTGCATTAAGCTCTTGAGTGTTCTTACTCTGTAATTGGGTCCCTCTAAAGGAAATATAAAATTAATATTATTTCAAACATGAGAACATTCCACTTAATTGCCACTGTAAATATGTGGAAATAAAACCAGAAGCAGCTCTTCAACCCATGGAATATGATGATCCACAATTGCATGCCCTTCTGTTGCCTAAGAAGGTAAAGTATGATGGAGTTTTACACAAGCCCCTTCTCATACCACTTACTGTGGCTTCCTAATTTCATTGTTGTAACTACTATGGCACAAAAAGTCAAGAGAGATAGCAGAGAAGTAGGTGTGACATCAAAGCTAATAATTTGTATTACATATTATGAGTACTACTGTCTAATGACTATATGGAGAGTCAGACTCTGGTGGGCTTAATAACTTAATTTTCCCCAATTATAATATAGTGATTGTGAGACATCTGTTTCAAAACTACTTATCAGAGAAATTGATTCAGTCTCACTATCTTTATTTTGTGGTTATATAAGCTAAGGCAAACATGTAGAGAGGTTTTTCCACATTATGTTGAATGGGGCAGCAACAGGTGGAGCTCACTTGCCTGAACCCGCCCACAAGAGCCAATCTTTAATCTTCTCTATCATACATGAACGAAATCTCAAGATTAGTCTTATTAAAATGACAGAGCAATTTGCCCAAACTCACCATTAATTGAAGAAGAATGGAAATGTGCTCTGGAAAGCTTTTCTCTTGGTATTTCTGTATTTACCCAATGAAAACCTTTCTTCTTAATGGAAATTTGACCTGAAGATTGAAAAGAAAATATCTATTCAAAATATTACTTTAAAGTAATAATTTAAATGAGTATTATTACTGTTTGGTGTTTTGATAAAAGTCACAGAATTTATAAAGACAGCTATTTAAAAATATTGTTTACTGATACTCAATGAACAAAGTGAATTACAGCGGTTCCTTTGACATCTCAGTTATACCTTCCCTGTAGTTTGTCTTATGGGGTACAAGTACGATTTAAAACTTTTCTCTGCCTCAATGCAGCTTAAGTTTTCTTTTCACAGAAACAGTTTTAGAAATAGGCCCACCAAAAGAAGTGGGCCCACCAAACCAATATAAAAGTGATGAGAAATGGATAGTAGTTTGAAATAATTTCCAAAAGGTAAAGCTTACTCTCCAAATGAATTGCTAGACCTCAACTTTTTCACAAAGGCCTGTCCTCTTTGTGGGCATAATTCAATTAATGTATTTGTTGAAATGATAAATAAGAGGTCTACAGGACAGTTTACAGAACAAGAGGCTAAATCATGTAAGAATATGCACGGTCACACACATGAACTGTAAGATGAGAAACTGTTATTCCCTAGAGGAATGAAAACAATATGACAAAAGACTCACGTTTGCAGCCTAGAATGTAATCTAAAAGCAATGGAGTAAATCTCCTTGTATTTTCATGAGATCCAAAAGTCCAACTCAGAGTTAAAAAGTTTTGGAAACTTAACTTTTTACTTTCTGCCACTGGCATATTTACTTGTTCCTGTGCTTAAACCAATCCTACACTTGCACTGACCCATGCTGTGCTTCTGTCCCATACAGCAGCCAGTTACTCACAGTTTTTGCCTTTTGCTGAGTTCTGCAGCAAGCTTTAAGCCTTAAGAGCAACCCCAAGAACAAACATTTGTAGCAAGGCAGTGCCATACAAGAGTAGGAAGGTGTGATGACGTAGACACCATTTGCAGGTCTGTTCACGGCAGTTCTAGAGGCAAACAGACCTTTTGCAAGTTCTTGGTATTTGCCTATTCAGAAAGACTTCAGTTACCACCACTGTAAGAGAGAAAGTTATCCGAAGTTCACACCCAGGCCAGATGAGTAAGTTTGCAGGAGGGTTTGGATGAGGACTGCAACAGAGGACTCACTCCAAATCTCTGAGCTGCCATGCAGATAATGGCACTTAGTACGGCTCCTTACAATCAACATATAATTATCTCTCTCTTCTGTTTAGCTGCATTACAACTAGACATCTAGAAATAACAAAAGCAAGATTCACAAGACTCCACAAATGTTCTGTAGAGTAGGTGCCAATACTTCACTCAGCTGAAGGCCCTGGATCCTCCAACTGTTCTTGTTGAACTAGCAGGAATTCATTTCGCCACAGGAGCAAGCAAGTTTCCATTCTTCAATCCCAATTAGGTTAGGGAAGTTTCCATCACAAAAAATCATTTTATCCTGAGACTGCTTCAGGGAATGGCAAATACTGATGAGCAATTATGTGATTATTATGACATAAGCATCATCTTTTTGCTTTATAGGTAAAGAAAAAGTAACACAATGATGTGATCACTCATTTGGACCATTAGATGCAGCCATAAAGCAAACAAACAAATAATGTTCATCAGCAAACCACCACCAGTACAGTCTCAAATCTAACAGTGTTATGGTATCATTTTCCATGGGAGTTGGAGTATGATTTTTAAATCTTTTCTCAGACTGAATTTTAGTAGTGATTAACTAAGCTTAAGGGCAGTGTTTCAGCAACTTGATTTTAATTTCTGGGTAGAATTTGAGTGACAAGAAAAAATTACACCCTTATCAGTGATAGAATTTTGACTACTAAATCTAAAAAAATAGCTAATTCAGTCAATTAAATGCATGCATGCAATTAATACATGTTTTTAAAAGATAATTCATTAGATGGAACTGTGTCGTAGTCATTGCTTTTCGCTGAAACCTTTAGATATAGTTACCTTTCTTAAGCTAGGTAGAGAATATACATAACTACATATAGAAGATGACTTGCATAGGGTATAACACACTAGCAAGTAGTGTATCCTAAGAAGATTTATATAGCAAAATAGCTGGTGTGATAGATCAGAGAGTTGAGGAGAAAAGGGTACTTTGGTCTTTAATCAGTTCCGTGGACCAGATGCCTTGATGTCGCTGGAGCACTGCAGAGATGGAAAATGAACCTTCAGGTTCAGTTTTAGACTGCAGGAATCCAGGATCCACGCTGTGATGTGGAACCACCCTGTGATGTGGAACCACCCTGTGATGTGGAACCACCCTGTGCCGTGATCCGCAGCAAAATAAGTGAGGGCAAACAGGGGATTTGCCTTGAAGGCACGCTCGTTGTTCAGACTAAACCACTAATATTTGCTCCCAGTGTTATTCACTGCGCTAACAATTTTCTCTTAAACAAAGACTTGGCAAGGACTGTGATGTGTCACAAAAATAAGTAGCTGATTTACCACATGAAAGGCTTCGCTGGTTCTGAGAAAGTACATGCATTTAATCTGAGTTAATCCGTGTTTTCACTGAAGGCCAGATCCTGACGCCTCCATTCACAGCAGCTTTTTCTTTCAGAGGTCCTATTTAAATCACTGAAGTTATTTTCCATGGAATGAAGTCTGTTGCTAAATGTGTGTAAGCTATACTAATATTTAGACTTCAAGAAGAAAGAAAAAACAAAATAATGTATCATATTATTTCTAAAAACACTGTACCAAAGCACAACATTAAGCCAGGAAGACTTTGTAATTTTTCTAATCTGTGTAATATTATAGGCTCCAGAAATTAGTCTTTTATTGTTATCCGAGCAAATTCATGTACTAAGACCTATAGTTGATTTTATTGATTTACTACTAATATAAAATATTTCCCCAAAATATTTAGAGAAAAATTTGCTTTTGTTAAAAAAAGCAAAGATACAAATCTTGCTGAAATCAGCCACAGCAAAGATATAACAGAGATTTGGTGTAAGTCAGCATTTTCGTACTCTTTAAAGCTAGTTATTCTTTAAAGTGTTATGTGTTACTCACGCAACTCCCTGAAGCAGGTTTGGCTGTGAAGCATGTGATGGAAGAGCTTGCATAAAGAATGCTCTGCAGCAGGTAAATTTTGGCAGGTACACTCCATGCGCAGCATCGTGCCCCAGTTGCTAATGTAGGCGGCTTTGCAGTCAGGGCTTGCAGAACAGGGCATGTCACCACTGATTAAAGTTTCAAGACAAGCTTCATCATCGTAACATTTTTTTGTCACGTGTCTCCAACACTTGGAATGAAAAGTTGTGTATTTTTCCCTAGTGACAAAAAAAAAAAAAAAAAAAAGAAACTATACAATGACAGCTTAAAAACTGATTTCACAAAAAGACATTTGAGGATAGCTGGCCAAAATTCTGCTCTGATTTGCACCTAATTGGTTTGAGTGAAATCTGCAAAGTTGTAATTTGAGAAAAAACTTGGTTTTATGGAATATGTTTTTGAGAAAAGGAACTGCACTTCTAATCAGCACCTGTGGAGATTTTCCCAGGGTCCAGCAAATATCTATGTGAATACCAAAAGTCTCAGATCCTCAGAGAAGAAATGCAGACACAGGACCAGGCATCCCAATGAAACCGAAACAGGTGTTGTTCTAGTGGATCGGTTTGTTGGGCAGTATGAAGGAAGAATGAATATTCAACTTATTTTACGTAAGATAATCTACATCCAATGCCAACCCCTCCTCCTCCCGAATGCTAACAAAATACAAAATGTCCAAGGCTCAGGAAAATTCAGAAGTAATTAGGTTGACCGTAAAGATTAATTGATAGTGGAGATAAGTTATGAGAAGAATTAACTTTTTCTAGCTCAATAATCTCAAATGATTTCAGGTTATTTGCTCTTAGGGTAGAATAAAACTGGCTTTTAATGCCCTATGTATGACAACAGAAAACATCTATTACAAGTTAACTAAGAAATCTGTAGATATTAATTATAAACCAATTTATCACTTACATTAAATGTTAGGGGACAATAAAGATAAACTGGTATCTTATATTGTACATTAATAGATTAAAACATTATTTCCTTGATCATAAAATAAGGTTAATTAATTTACTGTTGATACTGTATAGCTGGAACAAGCAAATCACATGGTAAAACATGGACTGTTACAATAACAGCTAGGACATTACCATAAATATTTTCATTACACAAGCAAAGGTTTCAAAGCAGATGCCACCTCTGTGCTAATGGAATTATTTTTATTCACCTCCTGATTTATAGATATGGCTAGCCATAATTCGCAGACTAATTTTTGCTAATTATGTCCCCTTATTGTCAGTGCCAGGAAACATTAATGTTCCCAAAATAATGGGTAATTCAGCAAGTCTCCATTATGATATTACATGTGTACACATGCACGTGCACAGACATACATTTGTAACCCAATTTTTCCTGACATAAAAAGGGGCAGTTCCCGCTGACGTCAGTCTGAATAGCCTGCAGAGAACTGCAAGCGTCTCTTGTCCTCCTGGTTTGTTGACTGAAGGTTAATTTGAGCACAGCTTTGAGGTAAAATTTCAGGTCTAATCCACAAGGGAACTGGTGACTACAGTGAAAACCAAAGTGAGCCAACTGACCATGCACAAACGGTGGCAATTAAGTAGAACTACGTATATGGGCTAATCCTCTTGCGTGTTTTCTAAAACAATATCAAATCTGAAAACTGTGTTATTCTTCATGAGTTTGGTGTTTTGTACATGTTTCAGGGCAACATTTTTCAAGTGTCAGTATGCTTGAGATGAAAAGGAGACAGTTTTCTGAACGGGCCAAGTTGGTTGTATGGCCCTTGGGTACAAAGGGTCAGACTGCGGTGGAAGAGGTAATTACTTTAACCAAACAAGCTTTGTCTGGTCTGCTGCACAATTTGTGCAAGCTGCTAGAGGGCAAAGGTGCAGACCGGCAGTCATTATCTGAAGGAAGGTGTAATGAAAATACACAATGGCATAGTTTGTCCAGCAGAAATAGTGTTAAGGGTCATGAAAGAGGCAGAAGCAAAGACCACGCTAGATTCTAGACCTTTCTGAAAATGAACCTTTTCAGTTTACTTGTGGAATTACTTGTGGAATTACTTGTGGAATTACTTGTGGAATTACCACAGCTGATGCAGACATCTGTGAAGATGTCAAACCTAAGTGATAATCTACAATAGATGCAGTGCAGAAAAAGAATTTGCTATAGATGAGATATATGGCATATATATATAACTTATTTAAACAAATCCTTATTCACAGGCACTCTACTGGGCAAAATGTTTTTTCTTACCTACACAATTCATTCTCTTCACACATGTGGATTACATTCAGACATGATGGGGGTGGAACTGCAGTAACTGCACAGGGTTTGCCATGCAGAAGTTCTTTGGCTCTGTGGCAGGATTCGTCAGACTGGATACAGTCACAAAAGGTCATCATTTGGGCAACTTCAAAAGGCATGTTTTGGTAGAAGAACCTTATGGCTGCTTGACATTCTTCCGTGTTGCACTTCTTATTTACCGAGCAAACCTTAAGGTACAGGGACAACTGTTTGTTACATACTTCATCTTCAACACACTCCTTGTTCATATCCAAACAGCTTCTGTTTGCTGTATATGCTAAAAAGGATAACAGTTTTTTTAAAATGAAATCACAGAAAAACCTTTCTCCAGTGACACAATCATCAAATAGTCATCCTGCCATTCATTCATATTACAAATGTGTTTGACTCCCCCAAACTCCAGTCCAGATCTTCCAGCATTGCCTCTTTCAGGCTCATTTTGTGATCTTCGTACTTCTCCCTTCCACTGCTTGGCCCTCATAAGCAACCCTCCTCCAAGTTTCTGGCCCTGCCAGACAAATAAGGCAGAAGAAAGAGAAAACTGGCAAGATGAAAGTTTCTTCATGGTACCTAACAGTTTCTGGAAGCTATTGGCTACTTGATACCTGAAACTGCTGAGATCGCCATCATGCAGTTTTTTGCTAGGCTATATAATAAATAATGGAAAAGAGAATATAAACATCATTTCTGTGCTTTTAAAGCTAGATTAGGCATATCTGGCTTATGCTATAAAGCTTCCAAAAAGAGCTAGATAATTCTGACCCTAAAATGTTTATGACCTAAGATCTGCCTCTGTAAATTTAACAGGATCAGGATTGTAACCTGACTTTGGATTCTTACGTACCCAGTAGCTTAACTAAAAATATGTTGGCTCTATTGACTCCACACTCTTTAGTAATTTGAATGAAAAGTGTTCATTTTAATCTCAAGATACATTGTGCGCTATCTGAAAACATATCTGAACTCAGTTATTAGGATTCATAATTCATACTTACCTTGTTTGGAGAGAGCAGATAAACTCCATTGTAATTTTGTTTCTGTATTAGTATTGTCTAGAACAAAAAGATATAGATACAGGTGTAGGTGATAAATCATGTCTTAGCTTAGTTTTTAACTTCAAAGTTTGGCTGTGTTGCTCGCAGAGGGCCAGTAGTAAAAATAAACAAGAATAAAACAAATCAGCTTGACCAAATAGGACCGCTCACCTTGTTAACAAAGTCTAAAATCATTGTTGTATATATTTGTAATTTTTTGAGGTGAAAGCACAGTTTATCAATGGCTGCTGATAACATTCTCTACGTAATTATAGACCCTGTGAGCCCAAGAAGAGTTTTTAGAGCTGCTCAGCACAGTATAAAGTCAGAGTTGTGAATAAATAAAGGCCAGAGGCACTAACTGCTTGTCACAATATTAAGTCAAGGCAGGCAGACAATTCTTACTATTAGATAATTATTGTTATTGGTCTCACATTGTTTCTAGATATAGTGTAATACTAAAAGGGCTTGATTTGGATCATCTTGTATCAAATTAACACATTGAAGGACGATAATATTTGCACTCAGTCTGCACTCAGTCTACCATTTTGCTATCAGATTAGTAATTTGCATCTAAATAAGCCTCTTAAAATTAACCTGCTCCCAATGTTAAACTGCAAAGGAATAAGAAAACCTTTTTCACAGATTTGTGAACACTATTGTTCTGTATGAAAGCATTCAGACTGCTGGAATAGCACTAACCTGTGTCAGTGTCCTGATTTTTCTCATCATAAACATCATCATTGTCATCATCATCATCATTTTCACTAGCTGCTGCAGTTTGAGTCTCTTGAGAGTATTGTAAACAAGGGTTGTTAAATATTCCCTTCCATATTTTAACGCATCTCATCTGAAGTGGTTCTGAGCACTTGCAGTCTCCCAGCACTGTTTTCCTCAGTTCTTTCCACACTGACAAACACTCCTGGTTGGCCATCGGGAGCCTGCATTTTGCTGTGTCCACATGGCACGCTCGCTGGAAACTCTTATACACTAAAAAGCAGTAAGCGTCCTCTCGACAGCGTTGTTTTGCAATACTGCAGTCGTTCTCTAATTCTTCTGAGTGTCTTTGGTATTTGGGGTTTCTGTGTTGCCTAACACTCAGTTCAGTATCTGATCTTGAGGAAGTTCCCAAATATTCTGTACAAAACAGAGACATAAATCAAATGGAAGATCAGGCATCATCACTGGTCAGCTCAAAACCAACTCAGGAAAAGGAAATTGTCTTAATGCAATAAAATGAATGAAACAGCCCTGGTTTCATTCTGAGCTGTATGTAAATACACAGTCATTTCAGAGTCTTGCAGACTGATGAATATTCCTTATGCTAACGGTATCCTAGTAGCTGTATAGTACAGTATACTTTGACAATTCAGCTGCTAACAGTAATATGAGAAACCCTCACTAAAATTGCTGCATAAAGGGGTTCATCTCACATAATTTTAACTGCCTTCAGATGGGACATATCATGGATTATCATCTTCAATAAACAGTTTGTAAACAGAGAATGGCAATTCCAGAAGATGGTTCATTCATTACCTAAAATAGTCATGTAAGTTACACAGGGGGAATTACTCCTGAAAGTATCTCCAACACCGTAAGCTATCATCTGTAGGTATAACCAATAGTAGTGTAAGCCCATTCCAACTTTTTACTATATGGGTGAGAAATGTAACCTCTATCAGCAAAAAATATAAAATTACTTCATTTTGCTAGAAGCAAAAGCAACTGTTCCAACGACATCAACATCAGGTTTTAGATACTCTCTTCTTGTTTGAGGCAAAGAGTAACAGATCAAGATGTTATTATTTCCTCTGCAATAAAGCCATACATTCTACTACCATGTGATGTACACTTATTCATGCCAGCAGGGAGCAATGTATCAGCACCAGGAATCAGCCTTGGGGCTCAACTCCCAGATTCTCATTCACTGGCTCATTTTACCTCTCTGATGTCAGCTTTGCTATTCGTTACTCCAGGAGACATTGGACCAGAAACTGCAAGCCTTTCATGCACTAAGTAATTCTGAATTATAGAGATAGGCTTTCTGAAGGGAAAAGAGTTCTTGGAAAAATAAAAAAAAGTAAATTTAAAGGAGCTGGGCCCATTGATTACAACAGAATTTTTAAAAGGATGGATTTTACACATTCCGTACGGCTGTATGAAGGTAGAAACTGTTTCCCACATCCAGTAACCTCTCCTAGATGCAGCAAAGATGCTCCTGTAACACAATGTGACACAACTGCACAACTGTGCACCCCCATTCACTCACTCCCATTCACAAGGTGCTTAGACATGGCTCTCTACACATAATATAGATCCAGTCATGCTTAAGCCCTCAACACACATCCTACTGTCATTCTTACTTTCCAGTGGATTGCACAAGAGCTTTAGAGCTTATGTTAATTTTTTACAGGCATTTTATTGGTCTTGTTTATTTTAAAGCAGATATGGCATCATTTTCATATGCATGTTGGAGTGTAAATATCACAGAAAAGACAAAACTAATTTTGGGGGGGAATTATTGGATTTGAGATATATGCAAAGAAACCTGAATCTATCTAAAATGAGGGTTACAAAATTAAATGTTTCTTTTTGCTCTTCATAATTAAAATTTTGTGTTTAGTTACCTTTATTAACGCTGCACTGTTTCCCAAGCAAAGTTGTGATGCTACAGAAATCATCTGTAGTGCAGACACAGTTTTTAAATTCTGGGAACTCGTCAGCCAGGACCTGGATCATTCTATTACATCCAATAGCATCTTCTGCCTTGCATCCATTACCTAGAACTCACCATTAAAAGTATAATGTTGTTAATGTTTCTGAATGCCTCAGGGATATGGTTACATAAAACAATTCATTTGAAGCAGAAAAATAACATGTTTTGCCAAGAGAAGATGGTTTGAACTTAGTTTTATTTGAAAACCTGTCATAATTTGCAAATTTTAAATCCTATTCAGAGCAAAATAAAATTGTGGATGGAATACTGTCTTCTTTTATTTGATCTGACCCATTGCCAGAATGTCTGTTTATGTCCTCATTTTCAAAGTACATAAAAACTTAAACTCATACCTTTTATTCTAGGTAGATGAGGCAGAGAGACCAAGCTAAAAAGATGCATAGGAGTCGAGGGGCACATCCTGAACTGAGGCACGGACACACTCACCTTGGTCATGTGTAGAAGGGACAGGAATTCACAGTGTAGGGTAAGGTACTGCCACGTAACAGAGTAAGAGAGGGGACATAGGAGGGCACACACAGTCCCATGATAATGGTGATGCTAACTCCATCCTGAGGGATGTCAGCTCTAGTTCAGATCCCTCACTCACATGAGGATGGCACAAGCCTAAAAATACTCATCCATTTGGGTATGCCCTTGGACTGCTAACCTATAGAACAACTTTACTGCCTAAGTTTGGCAATGAGACAAATTTAAAGTAGCCCAAGAACATTCTGATTTTTTTTTTAATAGTAAAAATAAAGGAGAAGTTAACATTAAAAAAATACACAGAAGCCTTAGTTTGTCAGTCCAGTTTCAAGTGTGTTGCTTGCAGGTTCACTTGGACTTGATGACAAAGACACTCACACAGGATGTCAGGTCATATTTTCCTTGTATGCACACTAAAATTAAAGACCATGTAGTAGTTTGTCGTACAGAGGTAAATCAATCAAACCTCTAATTTATGGACTAAAAGGTTTTAAAAGTATTTCGTTACTTGTACTGCTTAAGTTACAAGTTACTTAAGAAAGTTACAGAAGAATCAGTTTAATATCACCTAAGAAAATCTTATTTTGTGAAAGCCATGGTCTACCTTGTCCAAACAGGTATGTAGGTCTCCAAACCAACACATTTCCTCTCTTCACTTTGAAGATATTAAGTATCTCACAATATGTAAGATAAGGAGTATGTGGCTCCAAGATCCAGGCTGGTCGCGAGACAGCAGAAGGATCGGTTTTAACCTACTGAGCACATATGCTACTGTCCCTGCCCTGTCAACAGGGATGTCTGTTCTGCTTTCTCAGTGACTAGCATGGAGCAACAGCGACCATGTGCTGTAGTAGAACTACAAAGCCAGTAGCCATGTGTCACCACCGCCACGGACAAGCTTTAATGTGATTAATGTCATTTGTATGTTGTTGACACAAACAGCAGCAGAAGGCAGTCTAGGCGAAGGCCTGCGCGGGAAAAAGAGTATTTTCTCTGTGCCTGAAGGAATAAGTATTAGCTGTTCCACAGTGCATATCCCCCTTCTGCCACCTCAAAATCCTTTTCCAAACAGTGTCTATAATGTCCTTTCTCCAGTTGCTGTTGCTGACTAAGGAGAGTTTGGGGATGTATTAAAATGTCGTGTGGCAGGGAGATGCCACACTCCAGCAAGAGCTACAGTTCCCAACCTCTGCTCGCACTTCACCTCTTGTATCAGCAAAGGAGGAGGTGATGGCGCCCAGGCTTTCCTGTATCTCTCCAACCCCAAATCCAACTTGCCTTCTGCAGTTTTAGAAGTCGAGCATGACCCTGACCCCTAGTCCTTCACATTCATTTCTTTTTCCCGTAGCCAAGGAGTTCAGGAGATGTACTGAAGGTCATAGGCATAGAACAATTCCTGACCATAAAAATAGGCTGGAAAATATGTGGTGACATGGGAACTATGGAGGCCCATGGAGGTGGGGGCATGGATGTGCTACTCTACCTTTAATCAGGACAGTAAGGGACAATAAAAGAATTTCAGGAGACAATTTCCGGAGGATAAATTCCAGCAGTAGAAAAAGAGTGGCAAATATCATGAAGGGCTTGTGTGAAAATTAGCTAATTTACAAAATCTATGACTGTCTTCTTTAAGGTCCTGAGGACACTTCAAAGCTGGAGGTGAGCAGAGGCAGGAAAATAAGAAACACAAATCCCAGTATATTTTATGCAGTACTGCAGCTTGACTTAACTCGCCTGTCTTCATAACACTAACAAGCTGTGGTTAGGAGTCAGGTACAGGGGCTGTGTTCAGAGTGGCCCTGAATGCGATGAATACACGGGATTGAATCACACCAGCTGACAACTAGGGGGTGAGATGTAGGTTGTGGGGCTATGAACATACAAAGTGCATAGACAAAATCAGGAAGCACATCAGATTTATGGGGTTCCCTTGCCTGACCTCTTGAAAGCTGTGTAGAACTAACCTATTATCAGTATTGGTCTGTTTGTGCACTGTGTTGATTCAGCTGTGATGAACAGCAGAAAATATTTTATTGCTGGTTTTCAATTATTGTTGTTTTACCACTGATTAGTTCTAGGTAATATATTTTAGCTTATACATATGCTTCCAAGGCATTTATATAAAATGCCCTCTGACCTAATACTTGGCAGCCATTATTCCTAGTTAGATATATTTATATGTACAAAATTTATGTACATGGGACCACAGATAGAAGCATGACAGAGTACAAGCTGACACTTCAAAGCTAATAATCTCTGTTCTTGCACAGTCAGGTCTTCAGTCGTCTCTCAGTGGGAACTGCGTCTGAAGACTGCAGAAGAAAGTACTGGGTTTTCCTCAGTGGTAAGACCACATCTGGAGTGCTGTGTCCAGTGCTGGGCTCCTGAGAACCAGAGGGACATGGGCATACTGGAGTAGCTTCTGCAAAGTGCCACAGATGTGATTAATGGACTGGAGTGTGTGTCCTACAAGGAGAGGCTGAGAAAGCTGGGATTGCTCAGCCTGGAGTAGAGAAAGCTCAGGGACGTACCAATACAGATATCTGTGTGTATAAATGCCTGATGGGAGTGGGGTGAACAAGGCAGGGACAGACTCCTCAGTGGTATCAAGTGACAGGACAAGAGGTACAAGCTGAAGTATAAGAAATTCCATTTAAAGGTCAGAATTTTTTTTTTTTTTAATATGAGTGTGGTCTAATAGTGGAAGAGGTTGCCCAGGGGGGTTTTGGAGTCTCAGTCACTGGAGATACTCAAAATTCAACCAGAGAGAGTCCTGGAAGACAACCTGCAGTTGAGCCTGCCTGAGCAGGTGGTTTGAACTTGATTTCAGAGGTTCCTTCCAACCTCAATTATTCTGTTATTCTAAGAAAACTAAACTCTTCCAATCTAATGGAAAATGTGATTCCTTAATATTTAAGTGATCTGAGATTTTTTTTTTTTTAAACTCATATGTCTCCAGGTTGGCAAAATTAAGTGTATACTCATGGTTAAATCAGAGCTCAGAATTTTTTTTTTTCCCAATTAAGTAAAGAAGAAAAAAAACCTAGAAAACCTCAAACCTTGCAATCTTCATTCTGCAGTGCTGAAACATTTTTGACATTTTCAAAGTGAAAACTTTTTGATTCCATCAAAACTAAAGAGTTCAGTCTTTTCCATCCTGACCTGGAAGCTGACTCCTAGACATTTTCACCCCCTCTCCTTTTTTTTTTTTTCACTGTATCTTGGAACAGAAGAGCAAGTGGAAGAAGGCTTGGACTCAGAGGACTATAAACTGAGACTCTGAAAATGCTGCTATAATAGCAGAGGATCAGTGATGGACAGTTTGACAGAGAAAGGTATGACTTAGGCAGTTATCTGGAGAGTGCGCCCAGACCTGCTCTGAAGAATAAAAGATGGAGTTTCTGATAATGCACTTATTTAACTCGGAAGCTACAGCCTGATGGACTGAGTTACTCATCTCATACACAGAGTAGGAGTATAATTATAATTTTCCATTAAGTTTTCCATAAAGTAACTAGCAAATTTGTGCCTCCAACTAACATGCTCATGCTTAGCACTGAAGGGCCTTTTCCATTCATAGAGCTCACCCATGATACTTTTAGTCTTGCACGTGTAGAGTACCCTTCACTGTCAATATGATGTTACTCTTATTAATAATGCGGCTGGTAGATTTTCTATTGCTGTTTCTGTGGGCCTCCGAGACATCAGCTGTCTGCCTGTGGGTTTACACCCTCTGGGGTCATGGCACCTAATAATCACATTTAGAATAATTTGTCCTAGACCCAATGCACTATCTGTCTCCTGCAATGGTGAAGAGTCCTTGCCATAGGCTGTTATCCTGAGGAAATATACAGATACAAACAAAACCAAAAAAGCAGTCACAAGAAGGATTTATTTGCAGAAGGTTTCTCTGACCCAGTTACAAATACCATTATTAGCAGTGAATAAGTACATAGGACAATAAGTGAGGGAAATCACATGTTATGGGTCAATGCAACAAATCCAAAAGGGAGGCCACAGAAGTAATCATGCTGGCCCACTTCATCTGGTTGCACGGTATGATGAAGAATAGGCTACAGTACAAATCCTGATCTTTAAGTCAAGTAGTCTTGGTGCTAACTCCTTTGTGAATTATGTGAGAGAAGCAAATTCAACTTCTTCTGATTTGGGGAAGAGGTTTAGTTCCAGAGAGCTCATCTTTAAGCCACTATGCTGAGCCTGAAAGTACTGCATATTCCAATATTTTTTTCAAGAAGCAGCCATATCTTGTGAAACTGTTCCACTTCCTATAAAGTATTTAAAAACTCAATAGAACATGAACTGAAACCCTGCCCTTTTGGGGACTGTTCTAACCATTAGGTTATCATGTATTTTTCATTTACTCTGTCTGTTCTTAAAAGTATTCAGCCATTCTATGCAAAGCAGATACATTTCTGGAACAGGACTCACTAAAAAGGACCCCTTGGAGAATTTTCTGCTCTAATTATTTTGAATACTGCCTTACGTGACTTGGGACACTTGGGTTCATATCTCTGCAACAAATCAGACAGACAGAGGCATTTAGGCAGCTCACGCTGCATTCACTTCCGTGAATGTTCTAGCAATGGGCTATTGAGGATGAAGTTAGGCAGCATCTTCTGCTGCCTGATTTCCCACACAAAACAAATATGAAGCTTGGTCCTGACATCAAGACAGACAGAGGGACATACACTTTATCAACTCCGCTGCAGCTGAGGCTCAGAAAAGATTGTGGCATCAGGACATGGCTGGTTTTGTTCAAATAATGTCAATATAAGGAGAAGAGAGGTTTCCATGGAGATATAGCTACCTCTGATTCCCAGTGACAGAGAACATGCCTTATGTAATTAAGTTGCTAGAAATGGCAGTTATTTACTTAAATACTCTTGGCTGCATTTATGAGCAGGACCAAGGCATGGGCTAGGCTAATGGCCAGTGACTGTGTCTATACTGTTTCATTTTTGCATGGCACCCAGTCTGGCTTGAGCCAGGTAGACTGTGAAGAGAGTGTGCATGGGCCTGAAGTCACTCCCAAAAGGCAGTTTTGTGAACCCAGTGGGAAGGTAAGAGAGTTTAGTTGTATGGATATATGCTGCCCCATGACAGTTGAACTCAGGGCCGGAAAATAGTCCCTGGCCCATTTTATTTTCTAGTACTGGTAGCCTTGGCAGATCAAGGTCCTTGACATTTATCAGTCAATGAAGGTGTTATTACTAGCTTGTTCAAATGACACTACTACTCTTCTTCTCCCTTCCTTATTCACAGCACCTGGCAACTGAATACTCAATATTTAATAGCATGGTCTTGGACGGATTTAAAGAAAGAGAAAAAAGGTGAATGATACCCAATATTTGTTCAAGAAGAGAAAGAAACATTTAGATTAGGATGAGTTTCAGATCAGATTTTTAATACCTGGTCTTCCCCTTCTTAAAACATACTTTACTTGGAAATGATGCACCAAGAATTGGAAGTGCGATAAACAGACAGAGACTTATTTTCTGCTTTCATTTATGTGTGAATGTGTTTAACAATTCAAGGAAGCTTAGTCGCATCAAAACCTGCACTTTATCATACCATCACTCCCTGCAAGTGAGTCACTCTGATATGTAGGTACTATTCACTGAATTACAATGTGCCTCCCTACAACACAACTTTCTTTGAGCATGCTGTATTTGATTTGTTTCTTATTCTAATAGAACATTTGAAAATTACTCAAAGTAACTACTACGTTTTTGATATCATGTGAGATCACAGATCACAGAATCATAGAACGGTTTGGGTTGGAAGGAACCTTAAAGATCATCTACTTCCAACCCCCCTGCCATGGGTGGGGACATTTTCCACTAGACCGGGTTCTTCACAGCCTCATCCATCCCAGCCTTGAACACTTTTAGGGAGGGAGCAGATCAACTCCTCTGAATTATCAAAAGCAACATTGGAACTTTCCTCCCAGCTGCACGCTGGCTGTGTTTAACAGGATCCCACAAGAGCATAATTTCTGCTGAATTCAGAATTCTTGACTTAGTTCAGACTCTGAATTTGTTCATAGTCCAGAAATTTCATTTATCTCCTTATTGAAGGGACAGTATGACTGTTACTGAAAATAATATTGGCCACTGTAAAGGATTTCAGAAGTTGACTGTCTTCTGCCATAATTTTCTCTTTGAAATCTCACTGACTTCATTCAGTTACCACAGCAATATTATGATAAACTATGAATATACAACCATTCAGCAATTAAAAAAAAATAAATCAAAAAAACCCAAAAAAACCCAAAAAGCTGTGTACACCATAAAGAATTACCTGAAATATTGCAGAGATCTTCAACAACATTCCAGACTCTCTCACATCCATTTGCAGCATTTATGCATTGCTCCCTCAAATGCAGACAATCAGTAGTCTGGGCAGTAGATATACTTGTGAAGCACATGAACAACACTGTAAAAACAGAATATAATGACTATCTAATACAACAGATATTGGACTGGCCTTTTTCATTTACACTTAGATTACAACAGTATAATTTACTGTCATTTATCTAGAGATTAAAATTTTCTACCAAGTTACTTTTTAACGGAAAAAAACTTTTCCTCAGTTTCACAACTCGAAAATTTTAATTTTAAATTTTCAAAATTGCAGTGGCGCATATTTTGTATTGGTTTTACCCCAGTATTATAACATCAACCAATGCTATGTATGACATCAGTCCATAGCTACATAGAAATTACTGCAGTTCTGAGATCCATAATAAATTACAGAAAGAAAGACAGGATAAAATTCAGAGGAAACAGCATTTTATCTGGACTGCAATTTTGTCAAGTTAGAGAATACACAGGAATTCCTATGAATAGACAGGTGAAAGAGATTTGACAACTACACAACTGTTGGATAACAAAAGTTTTTATTTCATAATACAGTACTCTTTACCCTCTTGGTTTTTAATTCACAGATGCATAATTTCTTGAAACCATCCACATACTTATGTCTTTACCTGCTTTCCTGAGTGCACTGAACATAAAGGTCATGTTAATTACAGGATTACAGGATGGCAGGATTACAGGAAGGGACCTCTGGAGATCATCAAGTCCAACCCCCCTGCTAAAACAGCTTCACCCAGAGCAGGTTGCACAGGATCGCATCCAGGCAGGTTTTGAATCTCTCCAGAGAAGGAGACTCCACAACATCTCTGGGCAGCCTGTTCCAGCACTCTGTTACCTTCAAAGTAAGCAAGTTTTTCCTCATGATAAATTGCATAAAAAAGTTCTGAAAATGAAGGCTGACATGGAGGTTTCAAGATACAGAATTTTAAATCAGCACAACCTCTGGCTTATCAGTAGAAAATTAAATTGCCTTGCTAAGAAAAGACAAATCAGTTGGCGTTTAGCTCTTGCATCAACACTCTCAGGGTAACACAATATCTAATTGGTAACCATGTGTCTTAATTTACAATGAAATTAAGTTTCAGACACTGATTTCAGGCCTTATCAAACTAGCTGCTGAACACCTGATGAGAGAGTTGTCTTTAGGTGTTGAAGTATCTCCCAGACCAAGCCTCCTTATTTTCCTTATGTTGCAGCAAATTCATATGAATTTGAGGCATTTCCAGCACTGTTTAACTCCTAAAACATCATCTGCAAGAGGCATGAGATATTCCCTCAGGACTTGTCCCAACGCTATCCAGAGAAATGAAACGTTTCCAATGACACATTGCAGAAATAAGGATTTAGATATCAAATATCACTCTCAACAATCTTAAAGAGCCTGTTTAGAGGTGAATCTGTTTAAAGGTGATGCCATCCCTTCTGGAAATGAACTTTACCTGTGATATAAGAGTGCTGGTGCAGGGAAACACTTTCTGAAGACTTGTTAAAGATGAAGCAATGTTTGATACTTTATAGCCGATAGGTGCATTAACATCTTGTGTGCCTCAGAGACACGTAAGAGGTCACATATGCTTACCATAGCTGGTGCTACTCCTTCCCCAGTTGTGCTTATTCCTGCCAGTTCTCTGATCCATACAGGGTAGGTTGTGAGACCAGTGATTTCCAGCCTGCAACACTCTTTCAGGCTGCATCTGTCAGTCAGCCTGGAAGACTGATGGGTAGAAAGAGCCCCTGCCACTTGATATTGAGGAATGTGCAGCTGGCCCACCCAAAGTGACTATTTTGTCTCATCATGGCAACATGTTATTCCTGGGACAGTATCCAAAAGTTATTTCTAACTGTGAAATTACTCACCATTTATTCAGATGACAGAAAAAAAATGTTGCCAAATACTTTACAGGTGAAAATGACTGTACATATGAGGCAATTCAAAATTACAAACCAAGGGACTTTTTAAGAAAAGGTATTTTGCTGGATGACCATTTCCCTGCCTTGTCGGTACTAACACTGAGAAGGTTTACACATCTGGTTAGGATCTGCAGCACAAAGACTGTGCTGTCTCCCTCCTGTTAAGACAGCTTTTCAGAAACAGTGGCTGAAAATGAATAGTCAAAGTAGGACTGATTAAGCGGCCAGTTAGCAGCTCCTGCTCCTTTGTTAGGATTGTTTCAGAGTGTGTTTATTTTGAACTCACCTGGAAACTATGCCCACAAAAAAAAAGGGGGGGGGGGGGGGGGGATACTTTTGCCAAATGAAGAGCCAAGTGGCATAATCTATGATTGAAGATAATCAGCCTAAGAAAGGGCTTCTCCAGATCTAATGACATATTATGGATGGGTCTTCTGTTTCCTCAGCAGTAAACAGGGGGCATACTGTGTCAAGCCTACATGATACAAACTGATATGGTTTTAGAATCCAGTGCACTGTAGCTTATACAATTGCTTAAATCAACAGTTATTACTTTAGTAATTCAGTTATTTACTCTAGTGTTTGGAGTACTCAGCAATTGCTTTCTACTGCTTTCTATTTAGAAGAGTTCAGGACATCTAGGAGTTTGTAGCTAAAACTTTCAGAAGGATCCATTTAGATGTGAAGATATATAAATTTAGATTTCTACAGGTGTCTGTATTTTTGTGCAGATGTCTATTGATTCACTGACTGGGTGTAAAATTCCCTGTTCTGAAGAATGTCATATCTAAAGTGAAGGGGGGTGGGGGGCGGGGGAGTGGGGGTGTGGGGAGAAGGACATTTTAGTACCTTCATTTTTCAGATTGAGAACTGAGGAACAGAAGAATTACAGTGTCTCTCCCAAGACTGAAGAGTTTTTATCTGGCACACTGTGATGAATAATGGAAAAACGAGCTGTTTTTTATCCAACTGCAAGATCCCCAAGCTAGCTCCAAAAGAGAAAGGCTAACTATAGTTGAATATAGTTTGTATACAGTTGAAAAGTGATAAAGGACAACTTTATTCTAACAAAACCTGGGGCAGAACTACCTACAGAATGTTTCTGACAGTGGAATATGAGTTTAGAGTAACGGTACACTAAAGACATCAGCAGGTATACAATATGTAAAGAGGGAAAAAGGAGAATAAAATCAAAATATACTTGTCTCAATGTATTCTCTTCTTCCTTCTGTACCAGCTTCGTTGATTTTCCCTTTTTCTCCACTTAGACCCAAAAGGAAATGTCAGTAGCTCTCTGTGTAACACAGCCAGCACTAAACGCTTTCCACTTAGCAAACAAGTGGCTGATTTATTTAGACAAGGCATCTCATTTGTGGGTCTCCTCACTGGCTCAACTTCTTATGAGAGCCAGCCCTGACACCCTGCCTCACCTCCCGCTTCATATACGCTACCCAGAGCCGGCCTGAAGACATCTGCGCCAAGCCGCAGGGCCTGGACGTCGCAGGCTGGTGCGAACCCCCGACAGCTGCCTGCTCTGCCCCGCCTTGAGACGCCCCTGGAGAAGCAGCAAGGGGAGGGAGCTGTAAAGTGAACCCGTCGAGACAAGAGGCGACGGAAGAAGCGAGGGTCTTGGCGAGGCTGGGGGCTGCCTCCCACCCCACCTCCCGCGGCACTTACCGAGACAGAGGAGCGCGGCCATGGCCGGCCACTGGCGGCTGCAGCTCCGCGCCGAGAGGGACGCGCCGCGCGGCAGGTGCCGGAGCGGCACCACCCCTTCAGCACCCGCCGTGGGGACAGCGCCCCGCCCGGCCCGCCCCCGCCCGGCCCCCAACGCTGCCCGGCCCCCTCCGGCCCCCGCCGGGTGTCCGGCGGCGCTCGCCGCACGGGTGGGTCCGTGGGTGGGTCAACGACACGGCATAAAGCGGGAGGGGCAGGTCTGTCACCCTTCCGATGTAAATATTGTACCTTTCTCTGCCTACTTCTTTCGGTCAGGAGCAGTGGATGAAGCTTCCCCCCCCACTCCCCCCCCCCATCCCCTCGAGCTTCCTTTGCTGCCATTGTTACACCCTTTGCTAATCGCTAAGCCGAACTGCGTCTAGGTGAGATGTGGTTCTTCGGCATTTTTCACGGGATCTGGCACTCCCTCTGCATTAGGTTCCTACTTGATTCCTGGAGAAAGTAACAGAGCAACACTTTGGCTGCTCCAGAAAATGTCTGCTCTATATCTGACCACCATCTGTAAGCACTTTTCAATGCATAGTAGAAGTAAAATTTTTGTTTTCATCTCAGATGTGGAATAGGATCATGATCTATTAAGGAGAGAGAGGAGCTGTGGAGTGTGATGGACAGCAAACCAGAGGAACAAAGAACTAGTCTACAGTCCAGACTCATGCTGGACTATGGGTCTAACTTCAGGAGTTTCACTAAAAGACATCAAAACCAGTTTGCCATACAAAAATCAGCACCTGACTTGGGTACCTACTAAAAAATAAATCAACCATAAAGCATACAGTCATACACTTGCTGGCTTCACTGGATGCCCTTTGCTTTTGCAATGGAAGGAGGAGTAAACAACAGATCTCTATTTATTTCTCCATTCTTCACAAGTTGCTTACGGAACATTTTTAATTGGATTTGGTCCCTGAATGCTTAAAACAAAAAGACATCAAACTTCCAGCACAGCTAGCAGAGATATAGTGGGTGAAATCCTGTCTCTATTGGCAAAGTAGAAGTTCAGCAAAGTTCAGATTATGCTTATTTTTTCTTTAGCTCAGGAAAAGTTAATTTTGCATAGAAGTTCTAATTTTTTAAACTCAGATTTCAACCTAATTAATTTATTACATTCCTTATTTAAACTCTTAAGGTCAACATTGATAAATACTTGTTGGTTTTGATTGAAAGTATATGCAATAAAATAAAATACTGTTTAATCCAATATATCCAACATCCAGAAGAAAACCCTTATTGTCATGTATAAGGAATAGCCTGGGAAATTAATATAATTTTAGCTGTGAGACAACTTTTAGGTTGGAAGGCTAGATTTGCCTTGGTCTTAATCTACTGTAACATGCAGTAGTAGGTTGTGATGCATCTTGCAGCAAGGGCTGAGTTAAGCTAATGTTTAGTGTACTCTCTTTCCTATAAAGCACTCTCCAGGTTAATGACATACATCAGTTGCTAATAGCAGAGAATGAAATGGTGCTCTCTATGCAGTCCAGAAGAAGTGGAAAAAAATTGCCTCTTGGAGGTAGAGAGTGGGAGAAATTATCTTGCAGTCATCGTGACTGCAGGGCACAAGTTTATCACTACAGTGACCCCAGGAAAGGAGATGGAGAGGTTATGATATTAGAGCTCCAAGACTGTGAATTCTGTCAAGAGACAAAGTACCAGTGTGATGGTGGCACAACAATCTATGTATGCAGGAATAAATATGCTGTGATTTATACTCTATGTCTAATGACTCTATGACCAAGCAGAAACAATGGCAGGAGAACTCCTTTTCTATGCTCCTGTGTGGAAATATTAGAATACCAAAGCAGCTAGAAGTAACAAAACCCAATTAAACCTCAGCTTTCAGATAATTTTCAATATTTATAGCCTGGATAAGAAATGCTTATTCCTCACCTGACTTTTTTTGATGGATAAGAAGCTCAGAAGCTTCTTTAACAAGCTTTAATTTCTGTCACATGCAAAAGGCAAAAAAATCCATATTGCTCTTAAAAACCTTTCCCTGTCTTCTCACAGCAATTTCTATCCCCATTAATATCCACTGCTCACTATTGTGTTTACCTTTACTGAAAACTCCCAGTGATTTTATTTTCTTCAAAAATAAATCCAGCTGGATAATATTTTGAATATATCCAAATATTTGGATCTTTCTGGAGTAAAAGGTCCTAGAACTGGCAAAACCCCCTTGACTACTTTACACAGGTAGACAACAGGTTTTTAAATGTCTATGACGTTTTTTGATGAAATGGTGTCTGAAAACATATCTGAGCTAAAGAAGAAACTGTCTAGGTCTTTCTCAAATTTTGTAAAACTAAAGAAATAAATGCATATGAATTTTTGTGTAAAAAATATTTATTTCAAAAAACCAGAAATTTTTGAATGAAAAATCTTTTTATCCAAATAACCAGATCTTTAGCTTGATAACCATCTTCTCTGGCAAGAACTACTTAACATTTTCTACTTTTAGAATTTCAAATCTTAGACAAGCTTTGATCATCATCATGTGTCTCAAAAATATGCTATCTACTCAACAAAAATCTGCTCAGAGAAAAACCCAGGATCATTTGTTAATGAATGTCTCACCTTTTATTTGTATTCTCTACATGAAAAGTAACGTTAAGTTAAAATTCTGGCTAGAATAAGTTCCTAGGAATGTTAGAATACTTTGATCTTGGGGATCTAAGTGAAAATAAGAAACAAGAAAAAAGAGAGCAAAAGAGAATTTTTTCTCTTACAAAAGAGGAAATTAAGGCCAGACTTCCATTTCTAACAGGTCACAGGAGACCTGCAGGAGTTGAAAAGTGCCAATGATTTCATGGTGTTCTCACCTCAGATCAACTAACACAATTTATCCCAATGGCATTATGGTAGCAGCAAAAAGAAGACAGTTTGAATTGACAAGTAGTATTCAACCCCCCTTTAAAAATACGCTACTTATGGTTTTGCATGGTCATTGCCACCTCACCCCCTCACCATCACTCCCCATTCATGTCACAGGGATCTGGGCAACACACCTGGCAGGTGTGAGAGTTTTGCTTGTCTTCCACAGTCACCCATAGCCTTTTCTGTTTGAAAAGTATACATACTCCCTTTTTATACTGACAAAGTTTCTTAGATAACCGTTTATGTTCTACTTTCTTCCTCTCAGTGCAAGCTTTCAGCGTCAAGGAAAAGATAAAAATGGTTTCTGAAATGACAGTATAGGCTTGCAAAATTTTGACATAATCAACATTTTTCAGCAGTGGGTTGAGGGAACATTTTATGGCACAGTTATTGAAAATTATTTTGCAGCTAATTTCCTATATTAGTTTTTAACTTTTTGACTTTTTATTTACTTATATCCAAACAAAAGAAAAAATTAGAAGACTTTTCAAATTCCATTCTCCTATTTCTGTAATGTTTTAATTCAGCAGCTCTTTGCACAATCATTTCAAATTATATAGAAAAATTGTATCTTGTTCCACACAGTTTAAGAATACTATATTTTCTGTGGCTGAAGAGCAAAAATAGCCTTCTAATGGCAAAGGAATGCAATAGCTATGAAATCAAATCCTGCTGTACTTTCCACAATTATTTGGGTTTTTTTTTCTTAGAAGACACAAAGTAAAATAATTTCTTGAAATAACAATGACATAATAGCTATACTCAAAAATTAAGTTTACATATAGGAATTCCTATTATTTTATTTTATGTTTAAACACTCTTTCCAATTAGGTATTTCTCCTAATTCTTTTTTAACAGAAAAAGAATATTCTTCTTTTTCTCTTTTAATAGAAAAAGAAAACTTTAATATACAAACAAATGCAAACTTTTTTCTTTCACTTTACACCAGTGTAAACTAGGAGTAATTGCAACAACGTCAAATAAAACAGCTGTTGGGGAAGGCTAAAGCATAAAGTGATTAAGCACTTCATAAAACCATAGCTGTCATGAGAGACAGTACATTGCATGACAGTAGGTCAAACTAAAACCTAGAAAAAATATTTACATAAGTTAATCAAATAACACCTTGTCTATGAGTAATTGGCTTTTCAGAAACATTTGCACATGTAAGAACATTTGCAAGCGTGAGTACCTCTGTACTCAGCATTGGTGAGGCTACACTTCAAACACTATGTTCAGTTTTGGGTCCCTGACTACAAGAAGGACATTGAGGTGTTGGAGCGTGTCCAAAGAAGGGTAACAAAGCTGGAGAAGGGTCTAGAGCAAAGTTCTATGAGGAGTGGCTGAGGGAACTGGGGTTGTTTAGCCTGGAGACAAGGAGATTCAGGGGAAACCTCATAGTTCTCTAGAACTTCCTGAAAGGAGGTTGTAGCAAGGTAGGGGTCAGTGTGTTCTTGCAAGTTAAAAGCGATAGGACAAGAGGAAATGGCCAAGTTACACCAGGGGAAGTTTGGGCTGGATATTAGGAAAAATTTCTTTACAGAAAGGGTTGTGAAGCATTGGAACAGCCTGCTCAGGGAAGTGGTGGAGTCCCCATCCCTGGAGATATTTAAAAGAACTGCAGATGTAGTGCTGAGGGACGTGGCTTAGTGGTGACCTGGCAGTGCAGGGTGAACGGTTGGACTTGATGATCTTAAAGGTCTCTTCCAACCAAAACAATTCTATGATTCTATGAATGCCTTTCCATGTGAAATACGTTTTACTGTAAAACAAGCCCTCCCTCCCATCTCACCCTTCTTTTTGAAAAATCCTATCCGAAATGCAAGAATAGTGCCACAGGGAGATTGTAGTTCAGGTTCTTACAGATTAGCTTCTTTCTAACCAATAGGCCACGTTCCCTTAGTAGACTAAGTTTCCAGTGATGCACCATCTTCATACTTTAAGAAGCATAATTACAATGCATGGTAGGAAGCCCCAGGCCAGGGAGCTTTCCATAAATGAAAAACGCATGAGTACTTGAGTACTGGTCCCATGAGATATCACCTCTATAATTTCCAGAGAGAAACATTTTATTTTAATTGTTGAAAAGTCAACATCTTCTTGGTATATAAGTCTGTTGATTGTTTGTATCATTAATATTAAATGGCAGCTGAGAGAAAAATCATGAAAGCAAGCAAGATAACCAATGTTTTCTATTTTAAATATCCTCAGAGATCTTCTGGAGCAACACTTGCAGACATTGCAGACTAAAATGAACCACCAAAGTTAAAATGTCCCGTCCTTCAGGGGTGCTGACACTTGTTATTCCTATCGGCCTGAGTAGGAATTTTGAGCTTATAGCACCTTTGAGCATCACATAAATTTTATTTAAGTAGTTCTGTTTTAGGCACTCGAGTCTGAAGAAAAAAAAATTGGCTATTTAGTGTAATCTTATGAAAACCTGTGTGACTTGCAGCACTTTGGATTCACGTCTTAGAAGCATGTCTGTGCTTAGAAAAGTAGCCTGGAATCTCCCCAAATCAATCTGAAATGAAAGCTCCATCATGAACGTAGAATCTACTACAAGTGAATTGGCAGAAAAAGGAGTGCAAAGTAATTCCAGAATATCACTAGTGCATAAATAAGCATTCCTTGTAAATAAGTCATTCATTTATAGAAACAGGGTGTAAATAAATGATGTTTGAGACTTCTTTCAAATACTTAAGAGTTCTTTATATGATAACATTTTAGAACATTCCACAGCATCTAAAATATATAAAAATAAATATCTACAGTATTTACAAAGTATGATACAACCCAATCTTTAAAAAGACTTGTAAAGACATGTTCTTTAGCTCATACTGAGGTAAGAAGGTTTCTGTAAGACTGAGAAGAAATAGGAGAGGCAGTCGTTTTGAAGGAATCCCTTTGACTAGTTGTTGTACTAGTCTGTAATACGGTAAAAGCATGTGCCATTCTCTGGTGGTCTTACATGTATTGAGCCAAAGTCATCCTTGCTGTAACTCTGTTGAGGTAAGTTTAGTTATGCTAGGGACAAATTTGTCCCACCCTGCATTCTCTGTATTGCCAGTATCTTCTGAAGAAACTCTCACAGCTTCATCTAAATCTGAAGTCATGTTCATCCCTGGTATGTGGAGAAGCAGTTCCACTGATTTCAGTGGGCTGACTGTAGCTGGAATACCTGTAACATAAAATAAAGATTTTAGATTATTTTACTGTTTGTATCAGGTAGCTGACTGGCTCATCCTGTTGTGATTGTCACTCTCTGAGCTCTATGCAGGTGATGATCTATTAACAAAATAGTCTGCCAAGAAAATGTTCCAAATTGCACTTGCAAATTTTACGTGAAGACTTCTTGACTGAAGTCTAAGGGGATTCCTGCTACATAAACCTTGATTTTCTTACTTGTAAACATTTTTATTGTGTTCTACTACTTATTTAATATGCATTTTTTTGGTAAAAAGTGCATGTGGTTCCTTATTCAGATGTCTCTGTGATCAGCAGAGCACTACAGCCTCATGTCACTCACAGAATCACAGAATAGTTTGGGTTGGAAGAGATCTTTAAAGATCATCTAGTCCAACCCCTCTGCCATGAGCACAGGACAGGCAGCAAGAAGAGAATGCTGACAATTAATAAATATAGAGTAAAATACAACCTACAGCCACACTGTCATCTGGGTTTCATGGCTATAACCTTGCTTGTGCCATTCATATTGGAATGGCAACACTACTGGAGAAGAGCAAGCTGAATTCAGGGGAAAAGAGATCCTTCTGTAGTAAGTGAAAAGAACAGACTTCTTCAGAGGTAGATTTTTTTAACTCTTTTTAGATATATATGGTAGGAACAGGTTAGCTGTCCTTGGAGATATCAGTTTCTCTGTTATCAATATATAGCTTATTTAGTCCTAGCCTATAGTGTCTGAGACAACTTGTAGACAATGAAGGTTCACATCCCTAGGAGAGGAGGGATGAATCCTGTAATTGCAGTCCTTGCAAAGTCCTGCTGGGATACAAGATCTAATGTAATGAGAAATATAAATTTTTATATATATATAATAATAAGAAATATAAAATAATAACTTGTATGGCATTTTCCATCTATTCACAAAGCTAGGAGTGGCTTCCCAGCTGTTCCTCAATACATGCAATAACCCACCCAACAGGAAAAAGAAGAAAAATTGTGAGCAAAGAAATTAATGTAAATTTCTTATTTAATCAGCCCAACTCACACCAGAATGCTTGTAAGCAGATAATTTGAAATAGTCAAGGACATTCAGGTAGTTCAATCTGTACACCCAATTTGGGTTAAAATATTTGTTGTAAAATATACTACAGCTTCAGTGAATTAGTTCTGCATAGGATATAGCTGTTTACAATCACATTGCAACTCTAAGGAAAATTATTTTCATACACCCAGGTAGCTGTTCTTTATTTACTTAGGAGTCTAAATGAAGCAGGGATCCAAAGAAAATATTTCTATACAATATGATTACCTTACCTCCTCCCCAATTGCAACTCAACTTTTGAAGTAAATAAGATTAAATTTTGTTTTATCAATACATAAAGTTGTAGCATAGTCTATAAAATCTTACTTGTAAGTCACTTTTCTTTCAGCCAGTTCTTAATTGTAAACACCTGTCTCTCATCGCATTGTGCTCAGGCTCAAACAGTGTTGTATGCACAATTAAATTTTACTTTCACACAAAATACACAGGGACAAGTATACGACCAGTGGGTAACAGGTGCAGTACCATTTGCTGGAATTGTGTTTACGTTGGTTAATACAACGTGTTCTGAAAGTTTTGCAATGTTATCAAAATTGCTGATCTGGGTCGTCAAGGATTTCCGACTCTCTGTACTGGCACGACCTCTGGTGAGCCTTTCATTGTGGTGACTCCGAATGCCAAAGATGCAACAAGAAAATGCTGCTTTAAATTCTTCTCTAAATTTCCCTGTCAACCACAAAAAAGACTCATGAAGAAATTGTACTATAAAGCATGTTTCATCAAACTTTACAGATTAGAAAAAAGAAGCTATCTAAAGCAAAATTAACCCGAAACACCCCCATGTTCTTCTAATGCAGAAGTAGAAAATCACAAAGACAGAAAGACAGAAAAAACATAACCTTTGTAAGAACATATGTGAGGTGTAGTATGAATGAAGCCTAAATTATTCTTGGCTAGACAGAATGGACAAACTAACATGATTTATGAAATCATGTCACGGATAGTCTGTTGATTAATAACATATCTAACAAAAACAATTGAGCAATCGTAGGCTTAAGTGACTGAATCATTACTGGACATGAGAAATGAGAGGGCATGGCTAAATTCTATTTCCTATTTAATACATTTTAAAAGAAGATTCAAAGTGTACAACAGCCCATTAGTCTGCTTTTGGGGCTCAAAGTAAATTGTTCAGATCATCCTCACACTACTCACCACAAAAAAAACCCTACAGTGGGCAAGCGTGCAGTGAGGATCAATAAACCTTTCCTCCTTGTATTTTCAGCTGTAATGCCACCAGTTTAGGTCCTGATTCTGCTGCCATAGCCAAATAAAACAAACTAAGACAAATCTATACTGGTAAGTAAACATCATCCTGGCTGGTTCTTTGTCCTTGAACATAGTTGGCACAGTCTTGTGATGCAAGTACATTCTCCAAAACCCAATACCTGCATATAAAATGCCAAATGGGGACAGCCCCTGACCTGTGCTACCTCCCAGAGAGTATCCGAGCAGTGTTTAGGGGAATGGTAATTGTTTCAGACCAATGTCATGCCAGAGGCTTCTCTGCCAAATTAATGGCATGGACAGTCAAATTCAAGCACTTGGACTCAGGCCCTGGCACTGTTTATCTTAGTTCTAGGTAGATAGCCTGAATATAATTGGATACTTCAAGCAACTTGTTCCAAGAAGAGGATCTAGCTCCCGCCGGAGGAGCTGGGCTGATGTTACACAGTCATTCATCTTACTTGCTATGGCTTATTACACTCAAACTACACAATAAACTTGAATTCTAGGTAACTGTGACTTACCACTGAGGAAGTTATAAATAATAGGATTGGCTGCACTGTTTGCATATACAAGCCAGTGTGAGAATGTGAACCAGGCGTATACTGTTTCTCTGTCATCAGCATGATTAAACATCCCAAAAACCCTAGAGAAAAAGAAAAGCAAACCTGAAAGATGGAAAAATTGGAAATCATATAAAAAGATTAGACAACTTCTATCCTAGTGTTATCTCTGATGACCTTTTTACAGTATCACAGAAAAGATGATACAACAATGCTTGCTTTCTTGAGAGAATGGAGCCCTCACCCCACCCTTCAGCCTCCTGTCTTGGTAGTTTAGCACAACAGAGACCATCAGCACTTTGCGATGGTGCAGATGCATGACTTTCCTGCTACGTAGCCAAAGACAGCTGGTGTCAGATAAGCCAAGAAAAGATGGGAAAATTTGTCCAATAAACAAGGGGTCTGGAATTGAAAAGGCACTGAACTGTCCCTAAAACTGAGGCCACAGTAGCAGCTTCTGTCCTCCAGTGGCGTCTGCTTTGCCCAGATTCCTTAAATCTAACTTTTGCCATTTAAATGAAAATCTAACTATGGGCCTACAGCTATTGGTTCAGATTGTAGGTGGCCTGAATTGCCTTCTGGAAATACTTCTTTCCCTCCACATCGTCTGTCAAGGGACTTGAGGATGAAAAGTACCTAAATTATCCCTCAGTAAAGTGCCAGAATTGAGTGGGATGTATTTAAGCCTTCATATCCAACTTGAAACTATTCCTTAAAAATAAAAATGTTCATCAAGTGCCAATAACAAGCTGGTTATTTTTTAGGATATTCAAATCTTCTTTTATATGTCATTATTTATCACTATTGTGGAGGGCTCATGAGATATAACTACACCAAACCCTTAGCCTATCAAGCACTGTACAAAAACCAAGTCTACACAATTACATCTCAAATGAAGAGGAGATAAAAGGGTAAGGAAGTAAAACATTACTTCACAGGCAAACTGAAGGGTTAGCCTAAGGTCTCAAAATTGTAAATGATGGAGCTTGGGTTTGAACCCAGCATTTCACAGTCCTCAGGGCCAAGCCACAACAGTACACTCCCCTGCTAACCTTCAGCTGCTGCTTTAGGTAAGTGCAATTCCACGGGCGCATTTACAGCAAACAAGCTGTAATCCCATGTAAATGTCAGGTTTTAATGAGGAGATAGGCTAGATCATTTTCAAGAGGAAGAGCTTGCTAACAAGGGTTCCACAGGCTGGTCTTTAGTTTAAGTACTAAGGATAGCTTAGATATATTTTTTTCCTGCAACTGTATGCTAATTTTCCATTTATTGTGAAATAAGTAAGCATATCCTTCAAAAGTATCTGCCAGAGTAACAGGAATCTCATAATAGAGGATTGGTTTTAGAGAGAAAGCTTTACCAAGTGTTTACATTTTGGGATAAACTTTACCTTTTCAAGACATTGAGGATGCTAATTGGTAGATAGCAAAGTGCAAAAACCAGGAGGACAACCATTAGCATACGTGCTGTTTTCCTTCTTGCACGAATCTGTTTTATTTCAGCTGCTACAGCGCTAATCTTTGACTTTGTTGATTGTCCCAGCCCTCGGGGCTGTGCTGCCGACTGCAGAGGCTTCCATTTTTTCTGAACAACAGAAGAAGTGCCTGGGATCTAAAAAAGACAAAATAAGGGACACTTTTTAAAATTAGCGCTGTGGGTAGCTATAACAAGAAAAATTGATGTGCTGACACACACAATGTAAGCTTGCAGGAAGAAGTAGGGTTTTTTTTATTAAATTAATTGATGTAGCTGCAAGAAACAGTCAATTTTGGACACACTTGCAGGATTGCATAAAAATCTGTGTTTTTTATAAATATATCAATTGATGTATTAAAATTTTCTTTACTTCCCACATATCTTACCTTGCTTGTGTCTTCAGACTATCACACTTACCAACCATATTGCTGCAATTACGTTGCTATAAAGTTCTACATGAAATGTTTTGTTGTATGGCAGAGAAGTTTATCCCATTAATATGCTGCTACTTTAAGATACCAAACAGCTTTTCAGCATTGGAAAACAAGGATTTAAAGCCTACAGAGTTTTAAGTGCCACAAAACTTCCAAAATATGCAATCTGGATGATAATGAAACAGCTAAAGAAATCAGAGCTGAAATGTGGATCTTCCTGCAAAGCTCTTCAACACTGAATGTATACACAGTGATGAATCACAGGAGAGTGCCAAGACATAGGATGAATTAGGTTAGCCAAAGACACCTTGTAACGGGTAGATGTAGCACCATGCTATTGAGAAAAGCCTTGTTTTTTGTTTTCTGTGCCCTCACATAAGCCAAGCCAAATAAAGCAATTTTTCTTCAATTCTTCAAAATTATTTCCTTCCTGCAACCAAACGTGAAAGACTACAGATGGCAAGGGCTTTCTCAGAGAACCCTATTACAGTAACATTTATAATGCTTTCAATGTTACAAAATGTGAAAAACTTTTGAGTAGAAATAACTGCTTTATTCACGCATAGTGCAATTGTCTGTGGGGTGACTAGTCTTATGAGTGTAAAATAATTTGTGTTTAAAAGTATCTGCAAAATTCAAATTGTTTGTTGTAACATTTTAAAACTTTGGACTTATCCACACAAACTGACCAGAAAAGAATGAAGTTTTTGATATTTATTTCAGAAAAAAAAGTAAGCTAAAAAGGGAATACTTTGAAATAAAAGCACACACATTCAGAATTGTTCTAGAATAACTATTATGTTTGTGTTGGTTTGGTTGTTTGTGGGTTGTTTTTTTTTTGGGGGGGGGGGGGGGGGGGAATAGTGTCCTTGCAGAGGCAAGCCCTTAATTTAGCATTTATGTGCACCATCAAACCTGACTTAGAACTATTGGAATGTTTTGGCAAAGTTGTGTTGTAATGAACAGCAAATCAATGAAGCAGAACAGGGGATATGTTACTAATGTGGCTATGGACATAACAACAACAACAAAAAAGCCCTTGCACTTACTTCTACTGTGGTTCCTACAGCTGAAATGAGAAATATCATCTTCATACCTGGACATGCCTGTCCTATTGCAAGGGATTTACCCTACTTAGCTGTGGGGTGTAGTACTGCCACATGTCTTTGCCATGCACTACTGTGATAATACACTGTCCAAGATTCTGATTCTGGGTTATCTGGGGTACTTTGATATTCTGTTGTTCTAACTTCGAAGCAGAAGCTTTCCCCTCCTTATCAGTCATAATGAGTTACCATATTGTAGCAAGAAGTGCAGATGGAGTCAGAGAAATTCAGCCAAATCACTTCCTCCTTATGTCAAAGATCCACTTGAAGAAATCAGTGACCAGATTTCATTGCTAGATGCAATTTAGATGAAGAGAAACATTATCTCTGCTCAAATTTGTGAAAGGCTATTTCTACAGAAATGTCAGACATGACTGTGTACACGGTTTGTACCTGTGTGTGCAGGTAGAAGGTCTTTTCTAGTATTTAAGCAGTCTTTAACATCAAGAGGTGATCCAAGGTAGGACTGTATACAATGTACAATCTCATTGAACTATATAATAAATATGCTACATCTTCAGGAGTTTGTATTGAGAACCTTTCAAAAGAGCCCTATTTCCCTCAGTCTTTACCTGGCATACACCTAGCCTTTGCTGCTGTTACCCCAAAAGGCAATAATACTGCAAGAAATTTATATAACCACAGTGCATAGCTGAACCAGTACCATCTAAGGAGCATAACCCTTCAGAAGTGTGTGTGTGTGTACAGAAACATTAACAAATATGCATTTATGTAAACACACATACATGTATTACAAGTGATAGAATGAGAGGAAATGGCCTCAAGTTGCACCAGGGGAGGATTACTCTGGATACGAGGAAAAATTTATTCACTGAAAGGGTTATCAAGCATTGGAACAGGCTGCCCAGGGAAGCGGTGGAGTCCTCATCCCTGGAGGTATTTAAAAGACATGTAGATGTGGTGCTGAGGGATATGGTTTAGTGGTGACCTGGCAGTGCTGGGTTAGTGGTTGGACTTGATGATCTTAAAGTTCTCCTCCAACCTAAACGATTTTGTGATGCTATGATTATGTATGTATAAGTATACTTATACACATGCCAGCATAATGCATAAATTTGCTTTTGAGTAATGAATCACTTATAGAGAAAATTGTGGAAAATTTGTGTAATTCCAATGATTCGCTAAAAGCCCACTAGCTATGCCCAAACAGGTACTAAAAGCTGCAGCTCTCTTCCTATGCAACTTTCCTCTATCCCCTCAAATTATTATCTAGAGGTTTATAACCAGAGGAAATCTATCCAAATGTAATCACAACTTGCAAAGATTGAAAGAGCATATTTCAGCTGCCAAAATGAAAATGGGTAGGTAAATATCTAATATGAGTAGGCTTTAGTGTCAATGCATTTGTACATCAGTAAAGTGAAGCATACAGTATGGAACTTGATAATACAAATAATGTATCATCACTTTCATCATAAGTCCATTCAGTCCTATTTATTTGTTTAGAAGTTACTTTTAATCTACTTAAAATACACAAGAGAACGTAGCCTTCTAAGTTACTACTTCCTTGCTAATAATTAAAATAAACTGCTCAAAAATTCCTTGTATTTGTGGCATGCTTTTCTTGTCTTCAGAAAGACGAATCATTAATTCGAAGATTGTAAAGCTCATATTCAAAGATCTGCTTGAAAGACAATTACAATCAGTAATTTTGAGAGCTATTGCACAAAGTACTGTAAGGGTAGCTTGTAAACCTCTCTTACCTTTAGTCATCTGAAAATTTGCATCCACAACACACTTTCTTTTAAAAAATAACCCTTAGAAAAAGTGCAAGGTGAAGAAAGTGTCTACTGTTTGCTGTGTTTTTTCTGTCACGTACATGTGGAGGGCTTATTGTACCTTGCAATAGGATCACTATATTTAACTGAAGTTCTGGTAAACAGCATGATTTCTTAACTGAAACTATTATCAAATAATGCATTTAGAGCACTACATTCATTTGCTCTACATGACTGATTATGGCACACCTGTCGCACTTAGAAAAATGCCTGACGTCTGCAGCCAAGTCACAGTTCATAATAGATGTGCAGTGGTTTTAATTTCACTTAGTGCAGCCTCTTATACATAGTGCTATCATCTATGCTAGGAAAAAAAGGATATATGTAATTTTGCATCATTGATAGCACTAAGCCTGTAGCAGCATTTGTCTTTTTGCCACTGAAAAAAAAGGATCATGCTAACCTTGTCAGCATGCAAGATGTAGAAGGAGAAGTAACACAGTGAAAAAGTAGGCCAGCTAAAACATTTAGGGGGGAAAAGACCCAACAAAACAGGTTGGTTTCCAGTCATTCAACTTCTGCTCTGAATCTGAACCAGCATTTTCAAGCTACGCACATATTAAGAACAATTACTTTGCATTAACTTAATTAATGGTCAGTTTGAGAGAATAGATAAAGAAAGTCCAGAAGAAAAGGTTAAGAAAGAATATGGTGATAAGGTCATTGGGAGCAACAGGACAGATAACTACTCAGCCATGCAGAGCATCTCAGAGCTATGTCAGGCTGAATTTAATTTCAAAATTAACCCAGCAAAGCCTTTGTTCTGGTGAAGTGTCCCCTCAAATTGTAAAGGTTAAATTTTACCTTCAATTATCTTGTTATTTAATCTTATAAGAAATTAAAAACAAAAATAATAATTTAAACAGGAAAATAAACAGCAACTCTGGTTTAACTTAATCTGGTTAGAAGAGAGAATAATTGCTATTATGATATATGGATGATAACAAAATGCCTTAAAGAGGATTTGTTTTTTCCTATGTTTTAGTTACTTGTAAGAGATATGTTTTGTCAGTGTAAGACTTGATTTTCACATTTAACATATGTATATTTAGAAATCTGAAGTTTACTTGTGATTTCTCTGATAGATCAATTTGAACCACATGAAAAATGCTCCTGATGTGGCACATATTATGCCCTGGCCAGGACAGCCTCAAATTTGGATGGTATCAGCCATAATGGTGAGAGAGAAATGATTCATGCCCATATCTTGATGGAAATGTGAGACATTGTTAGAACCACATGAGAGGACAGGAGAGGGAGTATCTTGCATCATGTCTTCAACAGGATGAATTTATTGTCCTTTACTAAAAAACGACAAGGCAGTAGGTGGCAGAGGACTACAGCTCTAGGTAAATCCCAGACAAAGCAGAAGACAGTAGGCAGAACCACAGACTGACGCATGACAGATTACAGTTCACACCCAGAAAATGAGTCTCAAGCTAACACCACTTTGAATTGTTGGAGGGGGAAAAACATTCCTGAAAAAATTCACATCATTTTTGCCACTTCAATTCAAATGCTCTTTGCGCGCTTGCTTTCTTGGGATTTTTTGTTTAGCATTTCTGTTTTCTTTCCTGTATTGTTAATTTGAAGCTTGAAAAAACACATGTTCACATTAGCAATCATACCAATTATTTGTCAATAATTCACATGAAATGTTACTGATAACAGCCAGCTTCACATCAGGCAATTCCTGTCTCACAGTTCTGATAGCTGGATTTTCTATTCTAGCATTTGTTCAGATTGGACCTGCTTTGACCATGAGACTTTGTGGAATGAATAATAAAAGAAGACTGTACAGACTAATAATAAAATGAGAAGGCCAGTCCTAACTTTTGACTGCTACAGGAGATTTTACTGGTATAAATAAGGTAACCTAAGATATACTGGTATATTGGTAAGCATTTCAGATACGATGGGAGAGATCTTCCTTCTGCCTATAATCAATCTTTCTGTTGCCTTTTTCTCTTTCTCTCCCTCTAAGTCCTTCACAGACTTGAGCAAGAAGGGGGTTACATTCAGCCTGACTGCCTTCATTTTTTTATGCATCTCAGTGTCTATCCAAGGTGGCTGTAAGCCAGCAGCGTCACTGAACTTCGTAAACGTGATGGATGTAAAAGTCCAAGTCTAAGCAACAACACGAAGCGTATAGAGAAGGTTTTACCTAGGAATCCGCACATAGTCACAATGGCAAGAAAATATTACGTGACTTACCTGGCGACACCACAGCTTTCGAAATATTTGCAAATAGGCCAACACCATAAGACACAGGGGAGCCATGTATGTCACCAGAAAAAAGCATGTGTGATACATTTTGGGGTAAACCTCAGCTGAAAAGAGAATTCAAACAGAAAAAGTGCATTTAAATATGCATACATTTCAAAATCACTGTAAGCCAAATTATTCATATAGATATGCATGTGTTTTTCAGACATAACAGGTTATAATGTAAGATGTATCCAAAGATATTAGGGTCAGGACTGATTTTTTAATCACTTCTATATAAATTCGCATTCTATTATAACCATGCTCTTATCTCAAGCATCTCATACCACATTATTGCTTTCATATCATATTATTGCTTTAGGTAGGAGTCTTAAGAAGTTTTACTTTTTATGAAATCAATGAAAGATAGAAAATTTTATTATCTAACAATAGCTAACTAATTACCCAACCTACCTTATCTTTGACGTATCTAACAAGTTGTGCAACTGTCTTTAGTCTTAATTCTGCAAAGGGTACTATGTGTCCCTGAGTAAATTGCAGGCTCTCACTTATCAACAGAGAATGTAGTCTACAGCACACGGTATGCTGATGGGTGGAGACAGACATTTCTTAAATCACTTTTTGGTGGCAGAATAAATGTGATTAAAAATAGAATTAATTCAGTCATGCCTTCTAAACGTAGGAAGTTTCCAGGATTATTTTTGACTCAGCTTTAACAATAACGAGTTTGCTACCATTGTGTTCTAGTTTCCTGTGCACCTCTTTTCAAAAGACAAATTATGAATGTTTATCTGCTTAGAGACAAACATGGTACAAGTGTTGTGAGTGTGTTGTGTTTTAAGAATGTTGTATCATAAGCCTCATCATTAGATTATAGCAGAATATGCCGTGGGTGCCTGGAAAACTTGCTTTCACTTTTGTAACATCAACTGTAGTTTGATATTAGCAAATGTTATTAATTACAACTTAACATCCACAGATGACCTTGGAAAAGGAATGAATGTTATGGAGAATGACAACACGTAGCAGAAGAGAAACTGCGCACTCCATGAGCAGTTAGATTGCATGGTAATCCCAAGCACTGCATTTTGGCTAAAGAAGGAAAGTTTATGTTAATTTCCAGAATTTCCAGACATTTCAGGGTGATAAGATCTGCACCTGAAACTCTGTATTGATTGTAGTTTTAATTAAAAAAAAAAAGAAGAGTTGCATGAGAGCAAAATGTTGGTGAGTCAAACTTATTTTCTGCCTCTTAAAGTGACTGAGAATGTGGACCCTTTCAAAGAAGAGGTTCCTTTGCATGCCAGAAGAATCCCCAAGGGTTTGATTAGAGGGGGAAATACAAAGACCTGGTCCATGGCTCTCACAGCAGAGAAGAGTAGACATCATATTAACTCCAGGCTCACCCTCAAAACCAGACTCGGGTAATATCACACTCAGTGTTGAGCCTGAAAGTGCCAGTTGGCTCACCAGTCAGAAAAACTCCAGGGAAACAGAAACTTGCTATAGCAAAACCCAGCCCATGTTCATTGTTTTTAAAGGTAATAGAGATGTTGCCGTTGACATTTGTCAGCTTCGGTGGATCCAGGTTCAAAAAATTCCTATGAGCAGCATTTGGCTCCTCACTTGCCCTAAGATGCTGTTAGCAAACCAGCTTACCAACCCTTAACTAGCAGCTGCTGCTACTAGCTTTTGTCAATGTCCCTGAGAGAGGCAGACCATTTAGGGCAGGTTTTTTATAATTGGTGACAACCTGGCTTTGTATATTGACTGATGATCTCAAACTTGTTTTTGCATTCCAGAAAACGCAGCCTCACAGCAGTCCTGTCAGATGGGGAAGCACTGACATACACGCTTCACAGGTGGAGAGGTTAAGGAGAAACTGGAGTAATGTGACTTACTGGGATCATGGGAGGTCAGAGCTGAAAGTACATTCTTTTTGCTCAGAAGGAGGTGCCACCCGCCTCATCAACGCTGTGCAGGCAGCCAGGCCCCTTTCAGGTAGAAGGACGGTACATATTTAAAAGGCCATCTGGAGTTTATGGCTTCCAATTTAGCATTCCAAGTGAAGTGAAACATTAACTGAGCCTAGCTATCTACAAAGAACCGACAGATCAGGTTGGAGGAAGATCCTAACACTTGCCTTTGAAGTTTAGCCACCTGGAAAGTGCCAGCTGCTAAACATCAAAGGAAACCTGTCCCTCCTCCACCCAGGGCAAAGCCCTTTGTGGAACTTTTCCCTAAGAAGTAAGACTCTGTTTAGCTTCTCAAGCCAAAGAAAAGCTTTAAAGCTGTTTGACAATCCCAGAAGCAAGAAGGAGGAAGGGCTGTTTGGGAAATCATTCATTTATCAAGGGAGTGAGTTCCAGGCTCCTTGAATGAGAATATCGATCAGTCCATGGTTCTGGTGATATATCAGCCGTCTGATTGAGACTGCTGAACCCCTTACTGCCAAGCAGAAGGGGAGAAAAGTGTCTTTGCCTTCCATAGTCATTTAATGGGCTTCAGGACAGGGGGAGAGCATTCTTAGCTGGAGTAACCATCTCTTTAAGAAGAAATTAATGATTCTCACATCACCAGCTGCTATTTTACTGGAAAGAAAGAAGGGGACAAAAAGCAAACTGGGGGTCATGGGGATTGGTCTGGGGTGAGATCAGTGTTCCTACTCAGCACCAGTTATACAGTACGATTACTCCAACTGATGAAGAATCAGTCCACTAAAACAAACTGCCTTCTGTCTGCTGCAGGGGTTATTATACAGATTTTAAATGTTTCTAAAGCTTCCTTCTCGGCACTGTGTTCCAATCCCAGACATTTGTTCAATGAAGCAAGGAGGTAGAAGATCAAATCTACAGCTTCTGGATTTTTGCCAGAATGTTACTATATTTGTGTAAATACACATACACATACATGCATACATATATATATGTATACAAACTGAAAACAAGCCAGACTCAAAAGGTTTTGATAGGTCTAGCAAATGAAACATTCCCTTAAGCCACAGGTGCATAATGAAATGGTACTCTTGACAGCTTCCCTAAAAACAAGGAAAAACAACAAGACTATCAAGCTTGTTGATCATCCTAGGTTCCCTACTCTCAGGAAGATGTGAAGTTTTGGAGTTACCAACATGAAGCAGCAATGCAGCTAAAAGAGTATACTTGTAGAATAAAGCTAAGTAAGTAGCGATGTTAGGAAGTGGGTGCCCATAGGAGAGAAAATTTGACCACACAGCACAGTCCTTTCCAAAGTATGTTCCTATGTCAGAGTACTTACTGTTAGTTAATACTAAAATCACATTTTCAAACCAGATTTATCATGCTTGAGTTGTCTCTTCATGATAATACCAAGCAAAATTTTAGTATCAGCAATATTCTGACTTTTTCCTGCATTCAAATGTCCCACAAGTTTTTCCTTAAATTCTGAACACCTCGATAAACAGGATGTATAAACCTTCATCTAATAATTGAATTTCCAGCTATTAGTTTTCCAGAATTGAGACAATATGTTCGAATACTATTTTATGACTAGCCTAAGAGGAAATGGAACACAAAGTCTTCTCTTTGTTTCCATTCAAAAATGTAGTTTTGGGAAAGGATTATCTCCATATTCTTTTTATCATTTGCAAAGGGGTTAGCTAATGCACTTTGGCTAACACTCGTTTCGTGAACAGCTCTAAGAGAATTTATTTAGCTGACTTGGACACATGGTGAACTCATTTTAATATAAATTTCTTTCATTTTGGCACTTTATCATCAAATTCAGCACATAGCAATTACTGACTATTACAGAACTGTGGCCAGCACTGGCTCCTTAAGTGAGCCTGCCTAGGCCATATGTTGGATCCTACTGCATTCTCAAATAAAATATTGTTATTAGTCAGTACTCAAAATGAAAAACCCTCAGCTTAGAATTGGCAATGAATTTTATATTCAGGAATGCCAGAAGCAATTAAAAAGTAATCGAGCTGAACTATTGCTCCATTTGCAGTCGCTGGCAGCTGTCCAACAGCATGCTTGAATCTTATTAGTCAGGGTGACCACTATTTGTTCACTGTTATGGAGCCCAAGTGTCACAGTAACGACCAGACCTTCCTTCCAGACACTCATCAGACTTGTATGGATTTCAGCAGCTGGACCTAAGTCTGGGTAGGGTAAAGTACTGTCTCCTACTTTGGCACTCTGACATTTTCCTGAGCATGGCTTCCCATTAGTCCTCCATACCACCTCATGTTTCAGTTGTCCTGAGTTCTCAGAATTAGAATAGACTTCCAAAACACTTTGGAAAGCGTCATTAAGTACCCCCTTTTTGCAGTCCCAACCTTGACAATTCACAGTTTAACACCCTTGGGACATACAGTGTAGATGATGCTCTGCAAATATTTCATCAGATGTACCTTACTTTAGACAGCATACATTATATGCAGTTCTAAACAAAGCGGTAAACACCCAAATATAATCCCTTTCCTCTAAACTGACCCTCCTATAGGACTTGTTCCAGGTCCCTTGAGTGTATGTAGTATCTACATCTCCATGTTCTCTTTGCAAATATAGCTTATTCATGGGAACATGAATTTCTTTCTCCTTCAACCTACTCCCTGTTAGATTTCTTTGACCCTCAATATTCCCATAGTCAAAAAAGGCAAAATTAAAAAAAAAAGCAACTATTTTCTTTGAAAATATTAGCTCTTTATTCCTCCTTCTGGCCTCAAGGCTCACCAGTCTTTTGAAATTGCTGCTGTTACCCATGTCCTTTTGTTCTTCTATTTGGTTTTCAGTAGAAAGAGCATCTTCTATGCTTTGGCCCAACTCAGTGTTCTTAGATGTTTTTAATTTAATGGAAGTTATTTGTAGCTAATGACATTCTGTTCTCCATAGTCTGAAAGGGATGCTAAGGTATAAATATTATACTTTATTCTCATTGATATTATATGGTTAACTCTACATTTACTAAGTAATTCCATGGTTTGAGCAACCTACTTTTAACTTACACGTAGAAAGGTTCTTCTCTCAAGTTACTATGATAAGCTGTTATTAGAAAGTGGAGAGATTATTTTTTATGGATAGCTGAAATGCACCAGCAGAATAACTAGCAATGATGGTGCATTATCATTAGAAGAATAATTCATTTAAAAGGCAGCAGGATAAAAACAGGATTGTTATCTTTCAATGGAATTAAAATCTTCCAGTTTCAGAAAACTTTAACATATTGTAACGTAAAATTATTTTCATGCTCAGTATAAATTAAAAAAAAAGGCAGCAAAATAATTTTTGGAGTGTTTGCACTTCATTTCTGAAGTCACACACTAAAAGAACTAAATTCCATGTACAAGTACTTGCCTTTGTTATACCCCTTTCTACCTCTCCAAACATCCAAGTGAAGCTCACATCATAACCTGAAAATGAAAAGTACCCTCCATAGGAGCTAAGTCTTACAGACACATGGGAGTTTCTTTTTTTTGTTTTGTATAATGAATGCTTCAGCTCAGGCATATTCTGTGGGCTGCAACTACTTCAGTGCAGCACTGAACAAGAAGCACTTTTTGAACTAGTTCCAAGGCTACTATGGACTCTGTAGTTCAAAAGCAACTTTCCTGTTGAGAATTAAAAAGTGGCCAATGCAGATCTGGAAATTTTGAGATTGTGTTTCCTGATGAAATGCTCTCCTGACTTCCTAATTAATTAACTACATCATTTTACTATCCTAGGCTGATTAAAAGAATCTTTGCTGCAGACCTAACCTCAAAGTGACGAAGGCAGGGATAATTATTTCTGCAGCCAAAATGAGAGGACACAAATCGTACTTGGAGTGAACACTGTGAAAGGAAATAGTCACATAAATACTGCAGCATCCAGCAGCAGACTGGGATACAAACTTGTTCACAGATGAAGAAAGAACACTACAAGGAAAGAGTAGATGTGCCCTTTCCAGTGAAACAGCAAGTGTAATACTCATAGCTTAACAAAGGCCCCCTCTAACCTACAAACTCCCTGCTCATCTTTGTCACAATGGGGTCCAGCTAGCCAACAGCCACCTCTGTCCCCTTGCCTTGTCCCAGAGGACTAACTGAGATGAAGGAGATGAAGAACATGGAATGTGATAGCCAGTGTCTTCTCCTTAATCCCCTGGTGGCCCTGTGGAGGCTGTTAGCAGGAGAGGAACTTCCAAAACAGCACATGGAAGAGCCTTCAGCAGTTCAAGCTGCTTAAGCTTATTTAACATGGTAATTGAGTACAGGTGATCCAGTCGCAGTTTATCTTAACTGTTCGCAGGACTGGAATCTTTGTCTACAGAGAGAGCTCTGGGAGAGAATCTGATTGCGTTTTAGTCTGACTCAAGGCTATTAAACCAGCACCTTTTAGTTATGTGTTTTGGCAATCTTGGCTTTATTTTCCTGTGTGTGAATAATGGCATTACTGATAGTCATTATATCTAGTGTCAGAGTCACAGCATGTAACTCACACACTCTATTAGCGTTGGAGTTATGCCAAGGCCCACCAGAGTTGAGTCTTAACTATCTGGGTGGGTGGCTAACACCACTTGCTGTGAAGAGAGACAAAATAGAAGTACTTACTCCCTGGCAACCTTTTTGTCTTATTACAGCTGAATTCAAATACAGAACAAGTTAGATTCAAAGTTAATCTGGAAAGGCAGAATTAGACTTTTGGATAGAATCACATGTCACAGTTATTTAAATGATCTTGTGCATGACAAATTTCAAATTGTGGATTAACTCGCTACCCCATACCAATGCCATTTCTGTAAATTATGTAATGACATGCGATTTTCATTGAGGTCCCAGAAGATATCTATAAACACTAATCAAATATCAACAATTAGCAAAAGCAGTATATGAGGTAAACATACATCCTGTTCTTGTGTTGTTATTTCTTAAGGCTAAATACTGAAGTCTTTGTAAACCTGCAATGTCCATCGATCACAGAATCATATAAGCAGAAGCATTTAAGGGTGGGAACATTTCTACCCTTTGGGAAACATTAACACGGTCAAGATACAAGCCAGCCTCATTCATTTAAACTTGGTTTCAAACATACCTTAAGTCTTAACCATACAAAAGAAAACAGGATTTCACAGTACTTGGAAAACAGTAGTTCTAGGAAAGCTTATGTAATTAAGAATATTTTGTGATACGTTTATACAACTTGACAGAATACTTATATGTCCTGATATTTTTACTACTTAACAGCAGTACAAATTCAGTCTTTATGGTCAATGACACACTCACCTCCCCAATGCTCATCACACACAGTGAACAAGGTGGTTTTATTGGCTAATCCTGGGAACACACTGCTGCACTCCATAACAATAGCCTGAGGAATCATTATGATGCAGGACACAACCCAGATAATTATAACGCTGTTCCTTGCTCGCTTGGCTGTGCTTTTAAACATCAAAGGGTGACAAATTGCATACCATCGATCCAAAGCAATGCAGCTGAGTGTTAGTACAGACACAGAGACTGAAACTGTCTAAAGAAAAAGAAATAGTATGTAATTTTTTCAGAGCTTTAAAAATTATTTATTGTATTTTCTTCACAGAGTTTTAAAATTATTTCTATTTTCAACATAGTTAGCTCTTTATCTGCAATTATTAAGTAGAAATTATTCCAGAAAAAGACTCATTTTAAAATCCTTTCTTACGGAATTACAACAGATTTCCTCATCTGCTGTAGGCCTGCTAGAATCAATAGGACAAGTCACATATTAGGGTGCTACCCAAACTGAGTAGGTGTAGCAGACTCAGATTCTAAAAGGGCAAATTTATGCAACTTAGAATTTCCAAAACTTTGTCTGAAAAACTACTTTTAAAACATTAGACAACTAATTAAGTTTTTTTTTTTTTTTGTAGAACAATTTTGGCTTTTTGTTTTCTGTGTTATATTTGGATACCTGTAGCATCATTTTGCCTTTTCAGTTTTCATAGAAACAATGGAAATTCAGGGTCTCATGAAAAAAAAGTTAAAAAAACCCCACAACAATCAGCTTAAGGCAAACTAAGCCAGTTTACCTTCTATTCGGTATAGGAAATAACCTATCACTTAGGTTTGTAACACTAGGTGATCATCTCACTTTCTATTCAGAATTTTCTTACTAGACTGGAGGCTTTGAAAAAAAATTTACTGTGATTGGAGAGCTGTTGCCCTTGAAAACGTGGCTTTTCAGCCATACACATATCTGCTGAAGATAGAAATTGTGCTGGAGGCACAGAGCTGGTCACCTGCATACACTCAAGAGTTCTGCTTAACTCTTTTAATTTATAATGACTGAAAGGCCAAGCACTTGTCATTCTAGTATGCCCAGTCAGTTCATATAACCAGCTATTCTTAGAAAAAGTATTTGTTACTCATTCTGATGCAAATGATCTCATAACTAATTAAGTCCAATGGTAAATGAGTGGTGGCAATTATTGCTTAAGGTGGACAACCTGATTAGCTTCCAGTGAACCTGGACACTTTGAGTATTTCTAAAGAATGCAAAGTCAGTCACTAAACATCTATGAAAGCCCAGATTGCCTTCAGAAGTATGGATTCTTGGTCCTGGGCACTTGTATAGTTGTTTAGGTCCACACACACAGAGTATAAATGACTGTAATTCTATTTACAGACATTTTTACTGCTTTATATCTCTCCTGAATTATTAAAACAGATCACAAAAAGTGAAGAACATCAGAAAAATGTTCCCGAAAGTATATTGCTAAGTCTAACAATCAGAGGGACCAAGGACAATATCTATTAAGCGTGAACATGTTCACAAGCGGAACAGTCCTTTAATCCTCAGCAGGTACCCTGAGATATCTGTTTCAGTAACAGGGACAGACTTCCACCAGATTATCACTACCAGGAAGATGTTATTGTTCTTTCCCTTTTTTTGTAACATAGGTAACATGTACACAAACACAGTAAATAATACCTGTAAGTAGGGAATCACTTTGCAGAGGGGGTGCCCAAAGAACCACGTTTCTGTGATGTCCACTACTAAAGTTGCTGGAAGACAAGTAATTGTGACCAGAATGTCAGCCAGAGAAAGATTCACTATGAAATAGTTGGTAACTGTCCGCATGTGATGATTCTTCCACACTGCAACGCAAACTGAATTTGGAAAGACAAGTTAGTGAGATGGAAATGAATTAGGGAATGCTTCAACAGGAGAACACTTGACTTCACAGAATTAAGGAAATGTTTGTGTCCTTTGTTAAACACAGAATATTTGAATATGTAGTTCAGTGTAAGAATCATGTGTTTTCTTTTAGAGAGAAAACAAGAGGGTACATGTAGCGAAAATCTTAGTAAGCAAAGAATAGTTTTCAACAGACCACAATATGGAAAATAATCTGATACAAAAAGCATCTTATTTTCCTGCTAGTTTATCTTCACTAATCACACAACTTTTTCCACGTCTATTTTAATCCATTGGTTCTAGTCTATGGCAATACACATTTACATTTGTAAAAGCTTGTCTTTTTCTTATGATAGCATGATGCTTAATTTAAATTGCTACCCCATGGAATCTTATAAATTGTACCAAGGCAACAATAATTTTATAAAATATTTTACTGGGCATAATATATTTATTGCATCTGCAGAGAATCTGTAACAGTTGTCTGGGTAACTGTGATCTGAGGTAAGTAAACATAGGTAACTTTTGCAGTATTAAGCACTACCCATTTTAAATGTGGTGTATCTGTGATGATCACTGTGATCAACAGCAGCATGTAGCAGACACTTTACAAGTTGTGCCTTTAAAGCTTTTTTTATATCTTTTCTTCTCCCTCTCTTTAAATTTGAAAGGCTTTTAGAAATGAGGCAAATCAGCCCTTTAACAGGAGTGCACTAAATTAATAAGCTAATACATTAAAAAATGCCAAAACTGAGTCTGAGAAACTAGCCTAAAAATAAGTTTTTTAATAACTTTGGGAGTAAAACCCTGTGAGATTGTAGCAATCTAGGTTTGAGTATTATAAATTCAGTCACTAAAAGCTCTTTAAAAACCAAGGTACAAAATTTTCCAGAAACACCACAATAATTCTTGTAAGAAAATAGTACAACTCATTGTACATCAAAGGTTCTCCTGTAAACAATAATTCATTCACCTTGCAAATCCGGATGAAGATTCAAAGTCTCCTTAACTTGTCAGGGTATAGCACTATGCTTAATTTAGATGTATTAAACAGATCACAGAATGCTAAAGAATAGAGTTGGAGGGGTCCTCAAGAGGTCATCCAAATCTAAACCAGAATCAGCTAGCGCTAAGCCATTCTCTTATTAAACTAGCTAAAACAGCTGGGGAGAAGTACACAGACTTTAAGGTGCGTAAGCTCTTGAGCTCTTGAGATGCGTCGTTAGATCTAAGAAGGATGGTGTGCCTGAAAGCTTGTGTCCACCTTCCTGGTGCATCAGTTGATCTGATAAAAAATATTACTTCATTTCAAAAATCTTGTCTTCTTTAAGTCTTTAGACCAACACAATTACAGCAAAACTACCACTACGACATTGTTGGCAAGTTTACATCTTAAAATCTGTTATATTTCAAGAGATCATGCCTCCCTTAAACATGTTGCAGTATTTAACTATCTTCCCTGTTAAAAAAAAGAGGGGGGCTATGTTTAGACATTTAGGGGTATTTTAGGACAAAAAGAGAGCGAGAGGCTAGATGGCCTTCAGTTTCTCTAAGAGAATGTGATTTTATCAGCTACATTTTAGGACATAGGCTTCCAAGTTTCATCTAAAACCCCTGTCATGCCGCAGTAGTTATTCTTAATAGATTTTCATGTGTTGCAGACATGGTTCCGGATTCTACAGCTTGTATAAATTTAATCTTTGCTATATATCTGTCATGCTCTTGTAAACAAGAGAGTGCAAGTGAAAACTCCTCTGCAAGGCGGGGGGGGTGTTCACTGTTCTAGTACTGGTTTTGGAGAAAATCTCCCACAATATCCATTTCTTCTCTTGTATTGAAAGGCAAGGCTTATAAATCAAAAGCTTAAAGGAAACATCGTATTAGTTGTATTTTCTTCCCACCTGGGTGATGTAAGTTACCTACTAAGTAAATATTTCTACAGCATTGCATTATAATTACAACAGAATCATCCAGAGCTTTCTCACTGTCACTTGGAGCATGAGATTACTAGTTATAACTTGCAGTCTGACAATGCAGAGGCGGCACCCATCAGGGGAGATAATACACTGCTGTCCCTTTGGAATGTTTGCAGTCAGAAATGGAATGCTGGCGGGAAAAATTGCAAAACCCATTTCATTTTCAATAATTTTAACACTTAACACGAAAAATTTGAAGATCTGGACTTTTACTTCTGGCTTGTTCTTTGTCTTGAGTGCAGTTCATATTGGAAGTACAGTCCTGTCTTGTACTTAGGCAAAAGTTGATAGTAAGTGGCAAAGTTTTTCTGTACTTTATTTTATCAATAGGCAAAAGTTAAATAAAATGTTGTTTTAAAAGTTCAGATCTTTGATCTTTGACAAGGCCTGTTCTCATTCCTATGCTGGCCTGTTTGGGGGAAGCACCTGAACATAAATAATACCTCTGGTAAAACAAATTCATTAAGTTAACAAATACGAGGTCAATATCATTGGCAGGAACGTACCAGAAACCAATCCATAACATTTTTCTGTGTTGTGTTCAAAGCTTCCTATCAGTATGAGCAAACAAATGATCACGATACCCAGAGAGCGAAGAAAATATTATCATTTTCATCTTTGATGCAAGGGAAGTGAAGTGCAGAGCAGAAATTGCTAAGGGCCATACAGTAAATCAGACACAGAATTAGAAACTTGGTCTCCTAATTCCCAGCTCTGTAATAAGCCTTCCAGATCACACTGGCTTAACAAGGATGGAAATTAGATGAACTCCTCAGAGAAATATAAAAGACTATGCCCCTTACTACTCAGGGAGTAGCAGTATGCAGGAAAGCCAACGTACAGAAAGTAGTTCTGAATTACTTTGAATTCCAATCTATAGGGGCAAGAGGCACATGAAAGGTGGAAAAAATAATTATTTACAAGCATAGAAATGCATGATAATTTGTTACTTTAGATGTCACTGTTTATGCTTGCGTATTTCCCCTTTTGGCCTCATACATCCTTTGCAGCATAGACAATTTTCTATTCTTTGTACGGCACATAGCAAAAAAGCATCTTAATTAGTATGTTTACACGCTACCATAATAATTAAATATCCCAGAAACTTATTCCTCGAATGCAAAGGAAAAACGAGTTTGTGTAAAAAACCCTCTGAAGAGAAAGTATTTTAGAACCAAGTCAGCTTTTCCCCACTCTCGTTGCCCTCTGCTGGTTGCAGTATTGTTTTCAACCTGCACACGCATTGGTAATGTTTTCTATCCGTGCAACGCTAAACTGAGCTGTGAAGATCTGCCATGAGTAAATTGAATAGGACAGGATGGTGTACATGATGGAAAGGTCGTTCAATATATGCCTTCCAGGCTCGATGCCTCTCTGAGCCTAGTATAGTACAAGGTTATTCAGTAGTCTTGGACAACAGCTTCATTGATATACCAGTGATACAGCAGGTCATCGAGAAAGATGCTCTAGGCTGTATCCAAAAACTATTATTTTATAGGTCTGCAAAACAGTTTGACTATGCCGCTGCATATATTATTTCTAGTTAAGTATCAGAACAAAAGAATTTTGTATACTCTCTCACTCCTTTAAACACGCATTTTCATTTTGGGTAGTTCTACAGAGAAGTAGAGGCACTGAGCTCCTGCATAAACCCTAAAGAAATGTATGCGCTAGAGAAGGGAAACTCCATGGAGCAGGAAATGCTACCAAATAGCAGAGAGCTGTGGCTTTCTGCTCAGCTTGCAGAAGACAAGCAAGGATGAGAAAGGTAGTAAAGGTTCTCAGCTGGGAGTGTATTTTACCAAAAAGTACTCCAAAATCATAAAACAGGAGATGAGGCCAGAACCAGCCTTCCTAAAAAACCTGGGAGACACCACAGAGTTAACAGGATGCCTGTTTAGTTAGGGCACAATGTAGTGGCCCAAACTGAGTTCTTCAGACCTCTGCTGAAAATCTCTGAAACAGTAAAAATAGCTCTGAATAAAACCTCACTTTGACATAATATGCAAATCTTTTATGAAAACTTTGATGTTCCAATCTATAAAAAGGAGTGAGGAAGAAAGTGGGAAAGAAATGTGAGAGAAAGGAAACTGAGAAACGTGCTCCTACTGTGCATGATTTTGCTGACTGCTAGAACTCCACTGGAACCTAATTACCTGTATTTCTGTCTTTTCTGTACTTTAGTTTTTATTATATAAACACTCTCGAAGTTACAGTTAATAACTGCTGCAAATGAAAACGTGCAGGACAGTTTTACAACGAACAGCTATTTTTCTAATGATTATTAAGTAATCCAACTCTCATAGCTCCTTCGTCTCACCGCTGATGCTTTATTTTCTTCCTCCAGAATCAAGAGCTGTCAGCAAAGCTATTGCAATTCCTACTTCTGCCACACGGTGTCAGTGAAGGCTCACAAACTAGTTTGAGCTGACTGCATGGAAAAACTTGCGGAGGCTTTCCCCAAGCGAGGGCAGTTCTGCGATAACGAAGCTTCTTTCAGAACCCTTCCTCCAAACATTCACTATCTCCCCGCCCCCAAAAAAGTCTAACAGGCAAGTCCCAGGAAGTAGTAAACGTAATAAAGTAAAACCAAAGCTAGAAATTTAAGACAGATACTACTAGAAGTCCATAAGAAATCTTCATATACCTCATTATATTCCTGAAGGAAAATACCCTCTCAAATTGATAGTAGGGTGAGGTTGTTATTTTTTATGTACAATTTTAACTCCTCTTGGTTTAGTGGTCTGAGTCATTTTAATTAGAGGCTGAAATGCCATCTATTCTATTAGGATAGCTCATTGTATTTCAAGCTGAATATGAAAACAATACAAAGGCTTCAGCTGGTATGAAATGCAGCTGCTTGCCTCCTGGAGGACTTACGCTGTCTTGAGCATATTAAACATTGTGCTGCAGTCCTTCTGCTGGTGGACTGCTGGTTCAGCTGTCAATTTTTCACATGTCAACTGTAAACCATTTTCCCAACACTTCAGAAGACTTCTTAACCTCTTATTCAGTGGGTCTTCCTCCAGTGTTAGTTATCATGCAAATTAGAAACACAATTTCCATAACCAGCAATACCTAACATTTTCTCATATAAATGAATGACTCTACCTCTTATCTCATTTTTGGTGAATAATAAATCCCAGATGGGATGTAAACAAAGAATTATCACTTTATTTCCCATTATACTAAACTTCAATAGCTTTATTTTACTCTGGTAATTCAGTATCCCAATTGTTTGACTAAAATATCATAATATGACCATCCAGCAATCATTTGGAAGTAACGCTGTGATTATAAGCACTGGTCATCAACATCTCCAAATGCATGAGGCAGAAAGCTTCTAAAGAGCTTTCTTTACTCCTTCACAATACTTTACAAGCTGTGATAAAAAAAAAGTGTTAAATAGATTTGAGATACACATTATTTATTCTCTGCCTCCTACCACCACAAAAAAAATTATTTCCACCTGGCAATGAATTGGTTCTCCATATGGCATTGTCCCCCTTGGTCTTTTTGGGGACGTCATTACCTACTGCGAATCAAGGTCTGTTTGGTGGGATGTCAAGCAGCACAATCATGTTGAAAGGAAGGCTGAGTAGATAGGCTACCAAACGGGATTCTGGAGAGCAGGAGCCCCTGTGGAAACACTGAATCAATGCATACAGGTGGAAGGAAAAATTGAAACGATTCCTGATTGAGGATCCTTCCGCTTTAACTTAAGAGGCTAAAAACTAGGTGTCAAAGACTAAGCTTATTTTAACTGTTTTAGGAAGGCTTTCAATGAGTCTTTCAATAACTATATTGATGATATTGATCATGGGGTGAGAAGCACTTTAACTAACCCACCAAGTATATTTAATTAGGGGGTTTTGAAACCAGAAGTGAGAATAAAAGATCTAAACCAAATCGACCTCTTCTTTGAATAGGAAAATGATATCTTCTTCCTAGGTTGTCCATGTCTTACCCACTATTCAGCTCTAAACTCACACATTACTTCATTTTTTACATAACAACTTATCTGAAGATGGGTGTTCAATGTAAGACCAGGTTGTACTGGTTTTGGCTGCGCTAGAGCTAATTTTCTTCATAGTAGCTGGTATGAAGCTACATTTTGGATTTGTGCTGAAAACAGTGTTGATAATGCAGGGATGTTTTCATTATTACTAAGCAGTCCTTACACAGAGTCAAGGCCTTTTCTGCTTCTCACACCACTCCACCAGCGAGTAGGCTGGGGGTGCACAACAAGTTGGGAAGTGCACAGCTGGGACAGCTGACCCCAACTGACCAAAGGGATATTCCATGCAACATGATGTCATGCTCAGCAACAAAAAGCTGGGGGAAGAAGAAGGAAGGGGTGGACATTTGGAGTGACGGTGTTTGTCTTCCCAAGTACTTGTTATGCATGATGGAGCCCTGCTTTCCTGGAGATGGCTGAACATCCACCTGCTGATGGGAAGTGGTGAATGAATTCCTTGTTTTGCTTTGCTTGCGTGTGTGGGTTTTCCTTTACCTGTTAAACTGGCTTTGTCTCAACCCACCAGTTTTCTCACTTCTACACTTCCAATTCTCTCTTCCATCCCACTGGGGGAGGACTGACCAAGCAGCTGGGTGCAGCTTAGTTGCCAGCTAGGGTTAAACCACAACACAGGTTTATGTTGAGAAAGTAATAGACGCAAAGACAAGACACTTTTTAAACAATATTTATTATAAAGGAAATATTGTTAAAATTCCTAGAGCTACTAATGCCCAGCAGATAAGAACTGTCCTTGAATATGTGATGTGACAGCTGAAAAGATGGACAAAGGTGGGCTGCACACACAAAAGAATTACGTAGGCTGCCAGTGAGGTGATAGCTCCTCATCAACAGGCCACACTACATATGGCAACAAGTTTGAACAACATCATGGAAGCATGACAAATGGAGTAGGTAGTTAGGTCATGCTGCCTATGTATCACTCATAAAAAAGTATGTATAGGTAGGTTCCATCACTTTTTTTTCTAGTAAAACCCTAGGAGAAACACTAAAACTGTAAGAAATACAGCTGCATAACATAGTATTTTGTTGAATATGGGCTTCACTGAAATGTACTAATGAGGAACTGTCTTCCACAAAAGACAGTGAGAGTCTACATAAATAAAACAGATATACAGCAACTAGTTTGCTTGCAGCAACGGATTTTCAGAGATGTTTTCTAGCTACCAAATGTTCCATTGTACTCAGGCTTTTAAATGGACTTAAGAGTTGGGGGTTGTGGGTTACTCAAGTTCTCCAACCCACTTCCGTATTTTTTGTAGTGCCTTATTATTATGGCACTAGAGAAGAATACAGGAACTAAATTCTCCTTGCTGGAAGCTTACCTCTACAGATAAAATTGGCAATAATAGCACAACCACCTAATTGGCACAGGATTCATTTTCTAACTCAGTCACATTGCATAATCTTAGGCAATTAACAATCTAATGGAAATGGGAGTTATTACCAGAAGATCAGCTATGCTATAAAAAGACTGCCCCAAATGCCAAGTTTGGTCAGCTCTGGAGGAAGTGAAAGGTACCACCACACAGTTTTCCTGAGCTAACTGTACTCATAAACGCAGGCAGATCGGTTTTAAATTGTCCTGCCACACACAGACACACGCAAGTCATTACAAGCATTAATTGGCAACCCTGGTCACCTCTGCAGACCTGGCTATACTGGATGACCATTTATTTCATAACTGCATTTGACATACTTATTTTTCTATCCATAGGAACAATAAAAAGTCTACAAAATCCTTACGCACCTTATGCTAGAAATGTAAGGACCATAAACACAGCTGTCATACTGCACGTGACACTACAGTAAAAAGATTTCACACTTCACTATGATTCAATTTAAACCTGCATGACTCAGTAAAATCAAGGTATGCTCCACAGCTAAAATGCTGCACAACATTGAAACCATATGCTTCAAAACGCATCTGTTAGTGTAAAATGGAATTGCCCTAGGAAAAACCATTCCATGTCTATGACTGTTTCTAACATAGATGTAAGAATGCCTTTTCTTTAGACTACGCAAAGAAAATATAATTTACTATGCTAGTGAAATGCTACAGCAAATATCTTGCACTGTATACAACTTCTGAACCTATCACAAATCCATGTTGTCAGTATAATACTCCCCAAACTGGGCTAAAATCCTTGCACTCTTACTGCACTGAGAACCAGAAGACAGTGCACAGTTCTGTCAGGGCTGAGGGCACCCCCAAGCTCTGCAGCCTCTGCCCCTGCTCAAGGGGTCAGCTGCCTGTGCTGTAGGCCAGCTCTGGTATGGAGCAGCACATAAGCAGGATCAGGTTGCTGGGAAGAGAGCTTTCAGAGAAAGACATGAAAGACCTTTTTTGGGGGCCACCTCTTTGCTTGGGAGCTTCATTTAAGCTCAGGCTCTCCCACTTAGCTCAGGCAAAGACCAGGTTGCAAGTATGTATGTGCCTTGCTAATTTTGATTGTAATTCTCACCCACTGGCTTGATTTTCTGGCTTAACCTCAGACCTGCTTCATCACTAAGGATTTGTCTGGCAATTGCTGGGAGGTGACTGAACCCTGGTAAACATCACCAGATCTACCGTGTTCTCAGGCACTGTGGGGCTGTGTTGGTGATTACCCTACCCTGTCAATCTTGCTGCTGTCCTTGGCTCCTGGCTCTCCTTTCCCTGGGAAACAGTCCATTCCAGCTCTTCTCTGACGAATTCCACTTGTGAGAAGTACAGTAAGTAAATCAGCTGCTAATGTCCAAGAAAACTTAAAGGTTTCACTTGACTTGCAGCACAGAAAATAAAAAATTCTGTAAAAACAAAGAAGCATTCCAAAACTCTCAGGTTTGTTTGGGGGTTTTTTGTTTGGTTTGGTTTTTTTCTTTTTTTGAAAGATGGTGAGTTAGAGCAGGAAGTTACAACAGCTTTTATTTTATTTAGTAATGCCCCAAAGACACTTCTGTCTGAAGAGTACTTCACTGACCTAATACAAGGATGTGTAAGTCTCTCTTCAGTTCCTGGCAGACAGAGCTTTACTATTTTTAGTGGTTTTGGAGTTGTGCAGTTGCTGAATAGCTCTGCTGAGTTACTTTCCTTCTTCCACAGACAGATGATTCTTTCCAAACATCACTGACAATGTAAAATTAATACTAGGCAGCATATCCTGCCACCATCAAGGTTGCATCTTTTTGGGTCTAAATAGCAGAGCTGGTCTTCAGAACCATCACTCCAATAGCTTTGAGAATGTATAAAATTCAATGGGTAAGTTCTTTAGAAGTTTCACATGTTTATCAGGAGCACATTTTAAAAGTAAAATGAAACTAAAACAAAACCAGCAACCTTTAAGTTTGCCATTTGCTTTCTAGGTAATCTGTTCAATGCATGCTGGTGTGCTTTACCTTGCCACCCACCTCCATCCCATAATGTTCTGGCATTGCAGGGCAATTCTGACTAAGTGGTGATAGTTCTTCTGTAGGAGTTGCTGAAAAGCCAGCCCTTAAGTCAAAAGTTTCTGATACATCAGATGAGATTTTATCGGAAACGCTATAGACAGAATAAAGGAAGAAAACTGGACGGCAAAGGAATCCTAAATGTACACGTAGCCTTAGAAATAAAAACAATAACAGTATCAAAAGTAGTTACAAATTAAACAGAATATGAGACTCCATATGAAAATGAATGTATTTGTTCTCTTTTAATACCTTTTAGTGGTTTTGACCCCTGAGATCAAGCACTTTTCCAGCTGTTCAGATTCCAGTCCTCCTTTATCACTGAATGAGTTCACAGCAGAACTATCATCCTTTGGAATGATGTTAGAATACAAGTAGCCAAACTGCTTATTACTTTACTCTGACTGAAAAAAAATACTATCCAAGGACATTAATTTTTATCCAACTATATGGGCAGCCTCCAAGGCAGATACAACTGTCCTTTCTTTTAGAAGAACTCAAATGAAAGTCAACAGAATTTGTATTAATGTTCAAAACACCAAGCATCTCCTGCATCTCACCTTCCTTCAGTCTTGGGCATGGCCCTTTTTCAGAGTTGGGTTCAACAGAACTGCACTATTCACATTAGGCAGAATTGCCTTTTGGCATAAAGAATGTTAAAGGAAAGTAGAGCTGCCCCCTCTTGAGACTCTCTGGTCAGAAACCATATAGAGTGGAAATAGTCACACATCTGGATATAAGAATCTAGAAAGATAAGGGCATAATTTTGAATCAGCTTTATCTTCTAATGCTTTTCTACTTTTTGTGTCTCTCACAAGGATGTACATGACTCTTTCTTGCTAGTAATCCCCGTATTATGCAGAAACCAATGTACTTCTGATGATACTTGAACTCTTACATGAATTGAGCTCACACATTCTGCATTTTAGCTAAATGAAATGTATAAATATTCTATCATTTCCTATCTGATAAATTTTTAAAAATGATAAAGCCACTTTAGTTATTATCCACCCAATAGATAAAGATGACTCTGATGCTGATATTACAAAAACAAAGTCCTTTTAGTGCCAGATTTCCCATGTAATCTGGACAAAATTAAATGTAATAATTTAAAATGTGATTAAATGAAATATGCCTCACCTATGGCAATCGAACAGGATTCATGAAGATCATGGCACCATGACTCATCCAATTCTACCAATACATGCATGTGTGTCCTCAGTATTCACCAGATACCTTTAAAATTGTAACAGAGCAGCATTTGAGACAGTTGCCTATTGATAGGCATTGACCAAGACTCTGGCGTTAGAACTATACACAAACCTTTTCTTCTCCAGCCCTAAAAAAAAAATCAAACTACAATAAGTACACATCAAATGAATGTCTTTGAGCTCTATGAGTCAGGCTATGAAGTCTCTGAGGAACGGACCACAGTTGGGTTCTGTACAGATCTCAGCATAACTAGCAGTTACTCTAAAATAGATAGTAAATAATAGAGCTATCCAGAGAAGAGTAATTATCTGTCAATTAAATTTGATTTCATTCTGAGTTGGAAAGAAAAATAAGTATCACCAAACTGTGGGAGTAAAGAGTTTCTGAAATCTCTCACTGATGTCCTGCATGATCTCCGAGCCTTGGAAATCAGCAGTGCTGAGGACTTTTAAGCTGGGTGTTGGCAGGTCCTCTGTGCTCAGGATCTCAGCTCCTGCCAGCCCAGGGAGCCTAGCTGGTGGGACACCAGAAGGCTGCTTGTTCTGCCTTCAGTATTTGATCAAACCAAGTGATCTCTGCAGTACATTTTAATTTTGATGAATGTGAGTCCCCAAGGGAAATTATTTCATCAAGAAAGTTCCAACCCATGAGAATTAGTAACTTAAACGAGGACTATTTTCATTTGTTACCTGTATAAATGGAGTTAAATGCATGGAGTTGTACATTACTTATTAATCCCTTGTGGTTTTATTCCAGTTCTTAACTGCTACAACTGGTTAGTGTGGGATGATGATGTCAGTAACCATACATTCTAAGAATATCTTTCTTTCTTTAATTATCTAGTTTTCTATTTTTAAGCAATGATTTCAAATAAAGAAGAAACAGGCATTTACAAGACCGCATACATTCTCCATTAAGAAGTCCTATGTTTTGCACTAGCTGTGCAAAGAAGTTGAAATAGTTTCATTGCTGTATGGTGGCAAAGAAATCTTCTGGTCTTGTTTGCAAAACAGAAAGTCCTTACCCTCAACACCTATGCTGCTTCTAGGGATAAAATGACCGAATGAAGACTAGGACAAAGCATACTAATGTTATCATCCAGAATTCAGATTCTCTGAATGTTCATATAAGTATATCCTAACAAAACTCTTAAAACCTGTTTCTTCTCATTGGCTTGCAGTGAAATCTCTGGTGAGCAGCCAGCGTGGACACATATAAGAATCACTGACGTGAAGCACTTGAGCGCAATAATGAAACTTGCATTCAAATGCAGACACTTGCTAACGGTTTTCATTTTAGCTGGCTTGTGAGGCAGCTCAGACAGTGTGTGTAATCTCTCCTAATTAAACTGAAAGCTAAATAGCAATGCAGACCGTGTTACATACCACTGTAAGTAGAATTCCCGCAGTGCAGCTCAGTCAAGAGCCCATTAGGTGTCAATCAAAGTTCAAGCTTCTGATTCTATCCTGGCTTGTTAATTAACTGTCAGACAGCTTCAGTCTAGTTTATCACTAATATCTGAGGGATGTGCTGTGCCTTCCACTTGCATAGATGTTACTGCTGGGACACAATGAGTCTCTTAATCCTCTATGAATGTACAAATCCAAGTAAGAAGCAGAAATACTATTTTACAGTACCATATAGAGAAGGGTTTTTCCTGGTTACTTAAGTGCTATTTAAATAGGGCCTGGACAAAATAGAATCAAATGCCACATGAGTCCAGCAGCCCTGGTCAAACATAAACAGAGGAACACACTGCATCATTAAGGACGATACTATAAAGCACTATTAGCCACTAGAACTCTCTTTAGAATCACTCCTGCTCTGCTTTGAGAAAGTCCATGACTACATCCCAGATTATCTGTGAATATGGATTTTTCAAGCAGGAGAAATTAGCTTCTTGGAGACCTCAACATGTGCATTGTTCTATATCAGATTTTCACTGGTAGCCAAATAAAGTTTCACAAAAACGTCTTTGGAACCACATCCATTTCTCTCCTCAAAATCACCTAAGCCTGCAATCAGTGCAGTATGAGCTTTCTTGAATAAAGATGAGACAAGTGTTCAGCTAATGAGCACCTGCACCTGCAGATCCCACAAACAACTTTTCCTGTAAACAGAAGCAGCAGTTTGGGTGGGTGAGGTCCTTGTAACGCACAAAGGCAGTTTAAAGAGCAAATAGCTCCAGCAGCAGCAGTCCAGCAAAAGGAAAGGTGGGTAGAGAGCCAAATGCCAGCTTTCATCTCAAGCAAAAAGATAACGGACACAAATGTCAGGGAGGAACAGTTCCACAACAGCAACGATATCGTCTTTATTTGCAAGTGCTCAGAGAAGAAAGCTTTTCTCTTCGTGGCTTCCCGGGGGGAAAGTGTAAACAAGATGAGAACTCCCAGAGCTGAAGATTTGACCTTGAATCTTTAAAGAAGAGGGGTCAGCCTATTTACAGAACGGGTGGAGGCAAATAGCTAAACATAAGTATGCTCTCCTAAAACCGTCTTTGCTCAAGATCAGAACGAAGGACTTTTCTTCCTAGCTTACAGTACAGCCTCTTTGCCAGGGCTATTCTTTACACTGCCTGTCAAGCTGTCTGCTGAGCAACAGACCAAGCAAACCTGCTCAGGCTTCTGAATAAGCTCTAACGTAAGCTCTTTGGTTGAAAATTCACTGGCACTGGTTTCGTTCGCCAACGTGCATACTTGTTTACAGGCAGTTAGCACACCATCCCATAAGGAAAAAAAAAACCGGCATAATCGAGCCGTTGAAAGAAAAAAAAAAAAGCCTTGCAAAATTTTGCCTTTGGCTGCAGTCTTATTTGCATCTTGCCTCGGGAAGCCTGGAGCGCTTGCAGATGCCAGCCTGACAGGCATGAATCCTTCTGAACAACATGAATGGAAGGCCCGGATGGCAGGGCGGCGCGCGCCAGTGCGCGCTCCGTTCATGAAAATGTCACCGATGTAAATGAGAAACCGCACGTCTGGCCCCGCCCACAGCCGGCAGCCAGCGGCCGCGCGGCGCCCGCGCGCTCGCCTGCGCCGGCACGAGCGCCTTTTGCCGGCAACAATCCCGGCGTGGGGCCGGAGCGCCCGCAGTCACGTTCCGCTGGCAGCAGCAGCTGGGTCCGGGGAGCGGGACCGGAGGAGCAGCTCCGCTGGGGAGGGAACAGGGAGAAAGGCGGAGAGGGGGAGAAGCAGGCGGGCTCCCGACCGCCAGACCCTGCTCGCTGGCTCCCCACACCGCCCCCGCCTGTTCCCGTAAACGCTCCCGCTTCCCGCCACCGCAGCCCACCCGTGCCCTCCCTCCCCTCGGCTCTCCGCCACACTCCCGCTCCCCCCGCAAGGGTTGCTCGCCGCCAGCGCCCCCCAAGCCCCGCTCCCGGCGGAGGCGGCCGCCTCGCAGTCCCCCGCCTGCCGCCTCCTTCACGGGTGAATGGGAGCGGGGAGGAGGCGGCGCTTCTCTCCTCAATGAGAGCCCGACGGGGCTCCGCCTCGCGCGGCTCGCGAGCGCTGCCGTTCCGCCGCGGAGGCGCTAGCTGTTACGCTGCGCGGCGCGCGCATTCCGCCCACCGCCCGCTGAGCCGGTTCCCCTGACGGGGCGGGCGCCGTCCCGGGTCCTCTCCGCCTCGCCCCTCGCTTCGTACCCCCCATCTCCGTCCTTCAAAAGACACCCCGCGTTTGTTAGTCCCAGCGCCGCGCCCGGCTCCGCGACCGCGCCGGGACTGTGAGAGGCACCATCAGCCTCCCGAGAGGGCTGAGAGGCGGAGCCGCCGGCCGCGGCGGCCAGAGCGGAGGGTGTTTCAGCACCTCGGCACGGCGGACAGGGACGGGAGCCGGCCGGCAGCTCCCGGCTCTTGCCCACAGGGTCCATCCGGTGAGCTTTCCTTGCCCAGCCCCAGCAGCGAGCGGCTGCCGCCGTAGCCCCTCGAAAGCGCAGGGAGAAGCGGTTTTTACGGCGTCCCGCAGCAAAGGCCCCTTGCCGCGCAGTCTTCACTTCCCCCACGCTGCTGCGGACACCCGCGTTTCCAGCGGGGGAAGGGAAACCTACCGCCGGTTTCCAGCCACCGTGCAAACCCCACCTTGGCAAGGGAGAACGGGAACTTTTGGGGAGCGCGACTCACCCAGCACGTTCCCGACGAGCGCCACGATGAAGACGACGATGTATCCTGCGATCAGCGCCCATTCGTACTCTTTGGGATGCAAATACTCCTTCCAGAGGTATCGCAGGAACTCCTCATCGTCGTAGTCGGAGGAAGGGGTTAAAAGGGCCTCCCGCGTTTCGTTTAGCTCCGACCCTGCCGTCCAGTTCCTGCACGGAAGGGAACCATCCTCGGGTTGAATGCCGGACATCCCTGGTGGTTGGTCCGGGGGCTGGGAAAAAGCAAACAGACCCTCTCAGAGCATCCGAGCTTTCTCCCACTCGTCCATCGAGGCTTGTGGTTGCCAGTGCGAGGAGCGGGGTGTGGGGAGAAAAATGACGCGGGAACTTACGGGAGCCAATGCGGGAACAGGCTGGGGATCCGCGTCGGTCCCCAACCCACCCTGGCTAGCCTTTTCCCCGGCCGGGCAGGGCACACAGCCTACGCGGACGCGGACGCTGCGCCCCCTGCCCAGCCGGGGAAAATGCTGATCAGGGCGGGTTGCATGCCTCTGGTGCCGGACTGCACCTGTCCCCGTCGGAAAAGTCACGTCCGCTTCGGACGATGCAGGTTTTCCTTCCCCAAATCATGCACATGGACTACCGCACACATACACGCCCCCCAGCTCCCCCCCTCCCAAGCCCCGCATCTCGGCACGCCCACCCCATTCCCATCCCCGCACATTTCTTCCCCCCGACCCTGCTCCCGGCTCGTCCAGCCCTTTTCCGACTCTGATTTCCCTCGGTTTCCCACCCAGTCTCGCATGGGCACTTCTCTTAAGACCTTTGTACATTAAATGCTATATATATTCGAGATATTTGTAGATTAAAGGCAGTGGAAGTCTGCTGTGGGAGGCAGCACAGGGTGAAAGGAGCTATTACAAACAAGTAGCTAAACACGGCTGTCTCCTTTCTGTGCCCCTTTGAAAGCTGGTCTGAGTATGGGGCTAAAACAGAAGATTTAACCCCAATGGTAAAATTCTTGAGAGCACTGGTCAGTCAAATGTGGGCTTTCATCGGATTTGAAGATCATTGAGAGCTCACTGTAGGCTTGAGTCTAGCACACAGACTCCCTGCACTGAGCTTGTTTCAAACATCCAGCCTGGGATCTCAAGAGAGCAGCTGCCCCTTTGCTATTCTGCATGGAGTGGAGCTGGCAGAAAGCAATTCTAGAGAGCCCAGAAGTGCTAGTTAGACAGCATGATAGGGTTCCTACCTGCTGGTCATTGCTTCTCGAATTGCTTTCATACTTTGCCCAGTGTACAGTTCCCGAAAGAGAAGAGCTAGGACTTGTCCCTCTCCGACTGAAAAATAATCTCTTATTCAGGTAATCTGGATTAATGATTTAAAGGGTCTGATATAAGCACCACTTCCGTTGTGAAATAGCACACCTTGCTCAGTTAAGCATTTCAGTGCAGGGTCTGCAACTCCGTAGGAATAGAGGAACTGGAACGGTGGGACGCTACCTCCAACGCACAAGCGTAATAGAGAGGCAGATACTCATTAACATGATAGTGCTTAGCTCTAGGCAGTACTTTGTGTTCCTGAATTGTTCTTTATCGGTGTGCAGCCTTTTCTTCCTTCAAAGTCCAATAAAGCATACCTACACCTGGCATAGCTGCACCTCTTTCTATAGAATTCCTCTCTTTGCTTTTTTAGTTCCCTGTAAAACAAAGAAAATAATCCCTTTCCTATTCCACGGGGAAGCTGAGTGGACTTTTTAGGCTAAACACGTTAAAGAGTGAGATATACTTAGATATACAGGTAGGATCAGCACCTATCTTACATAAATTAAAAAGGTGGAGTTTGCAAGCATCATAAATAAAGATAAGACACTTTGCAACTAATGAAAACATCTAAGGTTATATTAGTTGAGGTATGAGTTTTGAGAAGTCATTGAAACTCTCCTGAGAAAGTGGGAATGCAGGTCTACTTGGTACACAAAAAGAGACGTATTTAAGCAGCTTGTCATGGTCTTTGCTAGTACTGAAAAGACTTAGAGAATGACCATTTGGTGATCAGTGGTCATGTCCTGATCACGCTACTAAACAACACTACTCATGCTCCAGCTTGTTTCATATGTTAAAGTATTGGTGCATAATTCCAATATTTTCTTCCAAGTAGCCATAAAGTCTGAAACAGTGATGCCATTTTTGACACAGAATGCTTTTTGCTTCCTCTCTCACCAATAACAAGGAATTTAATGAAAAAGGTATAAGTATTAAGAAATAGTATGTTTTTTATTAAAAAATACATCTTAGGGATATTTGTTTTTTGCAACAAGATTACAAGTTTGATTGATAAATACATAAATAATTGATTATGCAGATTGATAAGCTGCATAAATTTGTTTTTCCTAGAGTACTGTAAGACATTTTCTTTGATGCAGCACATTCTGATTAGGAAGACAGCATAGTAAAAATTCAATACAGCGCACATTACGAAGATTAAAAATGAGCTAACAGATCTCAGAATGAAATGGTAGACAAAGAATCATCATGGAGCTTGTGCATTTCTACTGTCAGTTCTTGGTTCCGTTACACTCACTGTTCAATGATCTCGAAGAAACTGGCAGGTGATCCAAAGGCGAGGGGTAATTGGCTAAACACACACTCTCATCACAAATCTGTAGCCAGAAAGCTTCATGTGGTCCTTGATGGTACAAATAAGTATACTTGTGAAAACAGATTAATTTATCTAGAAATATGAGTGAAACTTAACTAAGCAAAAATATTCACCATGTACAAAACTCTGCCACTGAGGAAATACTTCTCCAACTGAGTCATTTTAGCTGTACATTTTAAAATCAAGATCGAATGCCTTTCTAAAAGATAAGGACTAGCTGAAATGGAAATTAATTCAGAAAAGTCACATGACCTGTAGTATGCAAGAGGTCAGACTAGATGATTATGGTAGTCCCCTCTGGCTTTCTAATTCGTGAAAGTCTGTTAGCACTGATGAATTTTAGTGCTGATTTATGTTTTCTTTTAATTATACTATTTACATATGACTAGTGCAACAGTTTAAATCTGTTCCTTTCATATGCAAGTGAACAGCAAATGCTCAAAATTATGTAATTCTTACTTTGTTAACTCTTTGTTTCAGTTCAAAACCTGTTTAATGTGGTTTTACAAAATTCTACAAACAAAGAATATACTGGCTAGCCAGCACTTTAAAGAATCATAAATTCGAGGTTGTATCTATTAACCTTCTTATCTCAGAGGAGTACCGTCTGGTACTTTATTTAGCTAAAAGGTTCACATACATTGATATCTCTTCTAATCCATAACTTTCCATCACTAATCCAGAAATACTGAAATTATATTACCAGCCCTAGAAGATACACCTTGTGGCTTTCAGTGCTACTTATTGTATAGTATTAGACCATGTGAATATAAATCAAACACAATTTTATGCTTTATTGCATCTGATAGCTCACAGGAACTGACATTCATAGAGAGCAAACCAACCCTACTTCAGCATCCAAGTATATTGCTTTATGAAACACATTTTCGCTCTCCGTAATGATAATTCTATTGCAGACTTACATTTTTATTAATCACACAACTAGGCAACATTTTTTCATATCTTAGAGACTAGCCCTTTCATTTTAAAATCTTATTTGATTCAGAGGATTAGTTCCATACTAATCTAATGACATATTAAATTAGGAGCCTTCTATCAAAGCAGAATGAATTTTGGAGTTTTTGCAAACTTAGGATAAGAGGCAGCTGAGCTGGAGGGTTTCTCTTCAGCCTTTGCTGAACATTTTAACAGGTGCTTTCATTCTTGGGAAGCAAACCACATAAGCTCGGCTGCTGAAGAGAAATAGACTGCTGTATTGGCAGTAGAGATGGATTGTGTGAATATGTCCTTCCTTCCTACCTTCTTTTCACTGCTCTCATTTAATAGCTTTTCTCTGTCCCTTTTCTCTCTCTTAAGTAATATGCCATATGACAGTTCAGTAGAAAACTACCAGCTTTACTTTTTATTTACTTGAGCAATTCTGGTCAGTCATGTTCCAGGTTTTGTCTGTGAAGCCTCTCTGGAATCTTTCCCCTTATAATGGTATTTCAGGGTGGAAGTGCTGCTTCCCCGGCAGCAGTGCTTAGTAGTTGCTGAGAAGCAGATGGGCTATCATCACCTAAATAGTGAAGAAGATAAGATGATAAATGAACAAGCAGAGAGAAACTAAGAGCAAGAGAGAAGGAGTGGTAGAAAAAGCCATGTCTTCTAGAACCTCTACAGCCATAATATTCAGTGGGGTAATAAGGGTAGTAACTACCAGGCTGTAAGGATTAAAGACCCACAAAAGAAAAATTAATAATGTATTGTTTGTGAAAAGGAGTTAATCAGCAAATCTTATAAATGAACATAACAATGCTCCATTACACATGGATCTGCAGTACTACATTTCCTTTAGGCCCTCTCTCATCTTACCATTAATTCATTAATGAACTGTAGGTTCAAGAGGCAAACCTTGTTTTAACATGACAGATATTATTCAAACGTAATGCTGAATTTTTAGAATCACTGGTGGTTTAAGAAGCATCCAGCAATTAACCTTGTTTAGCCAACCTCAGGCATTTTTCTTTTTGTGTGTAGAAAGCAGGATCCTATTTTAAACAATCCAAGAGCTTGCTAAGGTGCTGTTACCAAATGTAGTAAAAATATCACCTATGCTCTCTTGATTCACTAGCTCACTAGAACCATTAAAATGCATCAAAGCTGAAAGAATTTTCTCTGTTTCTAGCAGTGATCAGATAAGGAAGATCACCTATTGTTAAGATCATGCTGTCTTCATTATTAATATCCAGCAATGCAGAACATATTTGAAATTAAAAAGCCTGATTCTAGTCTCATTCACACTACTATAAGTTAGAAGTAACTTCATTCATGTCAGTAAGGTTATGCTGCTGTAATACAAATTAAAATACTACACTGCATAGTTGTGCGCGTTCAGATGAACTGAAAACAATATGAGAATCTGAATCATGGTGAAAATTCTGTTGTGCAACCTGCAACAGAATTAGCCTCGTAGCCTCATTCCTGTATGTTACAGGTATAATTTCCAAGGCAGTATAATTCATATTAAAAAAATACACTGCTCCTCCATGCTTTGCTTGGGCCATTTGCTTATCTACAATTGAGTACTAAAAGGAGTTTAAAAAATATTTGGCTTTGATTAGGAAAATGAATGTGTTCCCTCTGCAATATTCCCTTGTCCACCAGGTCTACAAATATTTAAAAGCAAATATGTTTAATGATCAGGGCAGAGATCCAACCTTGACAGAAAAAATTACAATACACCTTTCCCAAAGAGGAATCTGAACAATATACAGAAGCTCACACCCAGTGATAATTTCAGTCAGCAAGTTTAAATACGTAAAAAAGAAAAATCTCTTCTTAATTTCTTGTTTGTGTGAATACTAGAACTTGTACAAGCCAAGGCAAATTTATTACAAGTCCATCCAAATGCAGCAGTCTGGATTCAACGTTGTACTCAAGAGCTCTGAAGCCAGAGAAAATATATCTCCAAATATAAACTGTTTCTTGAAATTAATATCCCTAGCATCTGCTCCTGACACATTTGGAAACAGCACAGAATCTTTGGTGTGATCTGAGACGAGATGGGTGCTTTCTTACTAAGCATCCTGAGGAATAAGAAGGAAGAGGCACAAAGCTTTTTTTTTTTTTTAATAAAGAATGTTGTTATTTTAAAGGAAATAAAGGCCTTTTGAATGAGTTTAGCACAACATCCAGTGCTCTAGAAAGCATTGTGTTATTTATAGTAAAAGTTTTCATGGTGATTACAGCTCTGGATCTACCCTTTACAATGTGTATCAAGGAACAATCTCTATTCTGCAGAATGTACATTTAAAGTAAACAAGATAGATTAAGAGTGGGAAGCAAAGCAGTGACAAAGATGGCTTTAAGTGACATATCACCTTCGGTGTATGCAAACTAAATGGCACCAACCTGTATTACAGGCTATGACCTGTATTTTCTGTATTCAGATTCACTGACCTACTGACGTAAGATGAGACCAGAAGTACTCTATTGTCCTATTGCTTTCATCAGACTGTTTCTTACTTTGTTCTCTAACCCCTCAGAAATGCAGGTCATTTTACAGGAGGTCAAAGATCCCTCTAATCAGTGTTACATCTCTGCAGTGGCCAGGAATAGATGTGTAGAGGAGAACCTAAAGGTAAAGCAAGTTTGCAATGATACTTGCCATCATTAAAACTTCCCATCTTTGAGCAATCTGTAAATTAGCAGCTTCCTGAGGCAAACCATTATGTCTGGTTAATGAATAGGTCTTTATGTTTTTTCCCCAACAATTTTGCATAATTGTTTTCAAAATCCGTCTGAGTCTCTGCCTTCCACTGCAATTAGAAGAAATGATTTCCACTGTTTGTTACAGTGTTCCTCCTTTGCTACCTTTAAAACCATTGCTGGATAATTTTATTTGGTTCATTGCTCATATATTGTAAAAATTAGAATGCTTCCCTTTCCACTTTTTCCATACCACTTGTGATGCTCTTTTTCACAGTCAAGTCCTTCTTGAAAGGATCTCCATTTCAGAAATCATGTTATTTTTGTTACTCAACTTAGCAACATCAGGAAACTTGGTTACCTTTTATATTCATGCCCTTTCCTAAATCATCCATGAATATGGTGACTAACACAAGTCGAGTCTAGGTCTCTGGATCTAGTAATAGATTTCCACTGGCAACTTTTCCCATTGTCATAAATAATTATTTGTTTCTACTGTTTTTCTTCTCCCCCTGAACCTGTTATTAACCACAAGAGGACATGGAATATGATAGTTTAGCTTTGCAAAGAGTATTTCAAAGACCATGAAAGTAGAATTGTTTTGAAAACACAAGTTTACTTCATAAAATATAAGTGAAATGTAATAGATACGTGATGCATATCTTCCATCTTCAAAAACCACAATGATTCTTTTCTATAACAAGTATTCATATGTCTACTACCTCTTTTACAAATTGCAAAGTATACAAAATGGTCTTACCAGTCCAGTGTTCCAAAACCCTGTGCAGGCCCTATAAAAGTCTGGCTACATATTTGACAACTTTCACGTTTTCTGAATTGTTTTCATCTGGAGGTTACACATTTTAGTTATTTGGCTAACAGCTTAGTATTTTAATTCCTGCAGTACATACTGTGAGCATCACTTGGTCTTGGACAACTTTTAGGACTGTTTTCTCTAAATGTCAAATACTGGTATACTCATTCCTGTATCATTTGTACTTAGGAACAACTTGACATGCGATGAGCTAGGTATGACCTTGCTTATGTTCCCTGTTTTAACCCTTTTCCTTCCTTTCTCCAAATGACCTTTCTCCAGGTCATCTGCGGGCTGCTAAAGTGATCTCCAGCTTTTGCAAGTCCCTGAATTCTTCCAGGTAACTTTCTGAACGTGAGTTAGAGCCTGTGCCAGCATCCCATATAACTAGGCATAACTTCTACATCCTACTGAGTATCTTCCTTCCTTTCAAAAGCCTGCCTGCCAACACCTTCATTTAAAACAACCATTCCAGGTTATCTATCTTCTATTTCAGGTTTCAAACCTTTTCACCAAAGAATTCATATGATAGAAGCAAAACGTATGATCTTCTTTTGATGGGTTTTTTTGGTGACCTGTTGTCCTGAGTTCGGCTAAGATAGGGTTAATTTCCACAGCCAGGGTAGCCGGACGGAACCAGCCAATGAGATATTTGATACCATGCTGATGTCACACCCAGTATATACAAGGCGAGCTGAGCCAGGCAGGGCAGTTTCAAACAGTGGTGGGGCTTGGTGTGACGGGGTGAGCAGTGCATTGTTTTCCTCCCTTGTGTTGTTTCAAGTAAACTCTCCTTATCTTAACCCACTCAGCTTTACCACTCATTCTCTACTCCCAGGGGTAGGAGACAGAGCTGATGCGTGGTGCTCAGTTGCCAGCTGGGTTTAAACCACAACACCTGTTTAAAAGAGATCCTATTAATACAGTCTTTTTTTGCTGTCGCTTGTTGGAATTTTGTTTGGTTTGCCCTATATACTATACTTCATTTGAGTGCAGCATTCTGTAACTGCACTACCAGATGAATCACCTCAAATAGTGTACTTCTTAGCACATTGGCTTTCAGATCATTAGTTTAAAAACTTCCCCGTAGCTATTTTTATTTTAAGTTTCATCAGTAGATTTAGTTTTCTTTGCATAGACTCCCTCCCTCATGTCAGGTCCATTTTTACTTATATTTTCCCTGTTCCTAATCAACTGATTCTGCTCTTTGTGCCACTTCTCAGACACATATTGACACTGCACTCTCTCTAGCCCTGCGTATGGTACTGAAAACACTTATATTTTCATGTGGCATTTAGAAACTTTACTGCAGACTAGACAGTTTATTCCATACCTACTTTATATTTTTTCTGGCTTAATAAAATATTTCAATTAGGTAACAGGGAAGATCTTACTTTCCTCCTGTTTTTAATGAACTGCTGCATGAATATTTTTCTTAATCATTCATTGAAATGCTAACAAGAGCTTTTAAGTGGCTATACACTACTCTACATTGCAACATGCAGAACTTTGCAGTAATTTCCCTAATTGTTCTAATACTTCTTGTGATAGAAGAATGTGCTTTCTGCATCAGAAATTGAAGATATAATGGCATATAATTTCTGAAGAAAACAAATAATTTCTTACAGATTTTGATCTGACCCCCCTTGGAGAGGATTCTAATCTTTCAGTCTATGGGATTAAAGTGCACCGTTGTGCCAGCATTGACTGCACTGATTTGTTTTTATTCTGCAGTTTGCTACTGCCTCTATAAAATGTGTATTTACTAAGGAGATTGTTAGCAAGAAGTCTGAAACTGAACACCAAATCCCTGAAGAACTCGACTGTTCATGCTCTAAGATGATGCTTGACCAAAATTAAATATATAACAGAAGTTGTCTCTGCTACAGAATCACTGAAGTCAGAACCTTTAGTGGTCTTCTCCAGCTTCCCAAGTATTGACTGTTGCGTTCTGTGTTCACCTCTTACTGTCAGTTGCATATTTCAGTAAGTCTTACCTTGCCTGGCTGTGCATTAAAGGATAGTCAGTACTATTCATTATTCAATGTCCTATTAGACAGTGACTGGCTCTGATATTTATTCTGTTTAACACCGGAAACCAATAGTTCCACACGCAAAAAGAAGAAAATAAAATAAAATAAAATAACCCCCAGAAATGCCAAAAAAGGAAAGAAAATGTTAAAAAGCCTAGATACAGATCAACCTTATACTGCAGAAATTTGCCTAGCCTGAATATCGGATGACTCTTTTAGTGAATTAAACCCGTGTTTTTGTATCTCTGTGAAGTCACCCTGCATTTAATGAGTCAAATCTAGCTTCACTTCTCTTGCCTGAGAATACCAGTCCTTATGATTAAGGACAGATTTTTCTCTTCCATTTGCCACTTGACAGCTTTTGAGCCTCAGGTAATTATATTTTTGTCTACTGTTAAAATCTTTTTGTATCTATGATTTAAAATAAAGGGGTGTGTGTGTGTTTTGCAGGACGAACCACTCATCTATGGAGGGGAGGAGGAAGAAGTCTTTTAACTACTATCTCTGCTACCGGTAAAGGCAATTGTGGAAGGATCAGACCTGTGACCAGGCATATGGAAACTTACTCACCTCTTGGGCAGCACGCCGTTGTGGTTGTCAGGACCCTGAATGGGCTCAGACACGTGCCAATACAGACATGACTTTTGATTTGGACCAATGGACTGGAAACTCTTCAGCACAGGAACCTTCCTTGCTTTTACCTGTGTTTATAAGCTGTAAGCTGTCAGAGTCATATGTGTAAACAAATTATTATAATCTCTCACATTACTGCTACATTGTAGTGTACCAGCACTGAAGAGGACAAACACTTATTTTTCTGTGAAGTTTAAAGTGTGATGCAGTGCTTAATATGCATTAAATTATGAGCGTGAACCTGGAGATGACAGCAGCCCTGAAACCTTAGGACTCTTCCAGTAACACTGTGGGAGAATGTCTGAGTCTGTGCAGTTCTTTCAATGATATGTGAAGATAAATAATCCATTTTTTTTTTCAGGATCTCAGGCTATAAGAAAGACATTTACTCCATGATACTGTTAATTCTCTGTTCTAAGGAAAACCAAAACTAGGGTTTTCAAAGGTCCCTATAGATATACAGTCTCATCAAAGTGACCTCTAGATAGATTTCTTGTATTAAGAAATGGAAAAATACACTACTGTCAATAAACAAATTAGCTGAGTTTAACTATCTTTTCAATTATTCTCACATTCAGGAATTGTAAGCATTTCATTTAGGTTGCATAAAGGATCAAGTAGATGATACTTATTCATGATATTCAGTTCTTCTGTCCATAATTTAACACACTCACAGACAACCTTTCTTGTAATCTGTGCAGTTAACATAGAGTTTACAGATTTTAACTGTAGCATGAATGTGCAGTGACATGTACAGGGCGCTGAAGAACTCATTACAGGGATACCTGTTTCCAGAGTCTTGGCATGCTTAGTCGTTTCTGCCTAGGTAGCCATAAGAAGAACCATAAATTTTAGAGAATCGAAGAAGAGCCTTGTAGCAAATACAATAGCTACATCTATGTTTTCATAAAACAAGTCTATGAAAATCATGTTTGTTTCAATCAAAATTTTAGATGAATTACCCAAAGAGTTGTTCAAATGCACTTCAGTGTTAGTAGTGGTAATGTTTAATTTACTGAGTGTTTTACTTTGAAAAATACATTCGCTGCATGTTTTTTGTTTATAGAATAGCTTGCAAACAAGGCAGCCTTGTCTCAGTTTAAGTTCAGCTGAATCAAGCCTAGCCAAGATCATCGACTAAAGATCTGAAGATCTCATGGTAAAGCATCAGCAGATCTTGGCAAAGTATTATTTGAAAAAGCATTATTCTCTTTTTTCTTTCTAAGTTTTCTGCCTCTTTAAATACTTAAGCCTCCTCAGATGTTCCCCACTGTTTCTTCAGTGGCTTTTTCTCCTGGATTTCATAAATCTAGGTGTAAAAGCCATTTCTTTTGAAGCACACCTGAGCTTTTAGTGTTGTCACTGTTATTGAACTTCATGAGGATTTGTCATAGTAAGTTGCTAGCAACCACTTATAGAAAACTGTCGTCACTTAACCCCAGCTTCTAGTTTCTCATCTGCAAATTGAGTTCACAGAACTTCCTTACTATGAATGTCTGTAAAAACATAAAATTAAGGGGCTATAAATTAAGGTGAAGGAAGGGAAGTTGAGCACCTACAGTTACTGAGTTGCATAAATTCTGGCACTGGTGCACGGATTGAAATCCAGCCTAAGTCCACTAAGTCCAAAATAAATGTCAGAATTTGAAAAATCTATCCCTTCTTTTACCTGTATTCTTGTCTTCTTTCTCTTAAGTTGTTTAATAATTCATTTTGTATAAAAATAACCACAAATGATTCTGGCTTCAGAATATCTACTCATATCCACAAATAGCTAAACAGAGTTGGTTTACAAACCAAGTAAAGATACATATATATGCTGTTATATAAATGGTATCCTACTGCTCTTAGATTAAAACACTATGAAATTCGTTCAATAAATGTAATAAGCTGCACCTTAAAACCAGGTAAATTTCTTTTCTCTGCAAATCCAGCTTACTCTAAGTACAAAAATTGTCCCCAGATAAATAAGATAAATGAAAAGCAGTAAAGATGGGGTAATTACAGTTGAACTGAATGTTTTCCAAATTAAATTAGCAGTTGCAGAAAGAAAACAATTTAAGAGAAGTATATTCTTTCTTGAATATAACATTGTACCCTTTTCTGTGGATAATTAAGAAAACAAATTTCATCTTCTGTTGAAACATCAGTGCAAAAGCTGCATTAGTGTACATCTCAGAACATAGAAATTCCAACCCAGATATTCAGATTAATCTCCCCAAAATTGTACCTATGTGGTGTATACAGGCAAGATAACCGCACAAACTTCTAGTAACACATACATTCTTAATGTTTGTACTCAGGTCTTACTCAACACTCATTCTACAGAGACTATGCGAGGTTGGTATAAGTAACCTGGAAACTGTCCTAAATTACTCTTCAGTAATTCAAGACATTTACTCAGGAACAGGTTTCCTATTCCCAGATCCATTAATAGAGCTTAATATTGTAGGTTGAGAGCACACTGGATAGCAAGCAATGTTACAGAGAAGAGGACTGACACTGCCTCCTGTGCATCCGTCCATCTCCTAGGAAACTAGTATTTCATTTGTGATACACAAAATACACTACAGACAGGGAAGTCAGGTCATATTTTTCCACTCTGTGAGGAGGAGTGCACCTAAGAGGGAATACACTTTACCTAGCAGCCAAATGTCTTATTTTGCTGGTAATACCATTGCAAGCAGCATTACAGTGTCGTGTGACAATACCCTGGATTGTGTTGTACTGTGTTGCTGTAATACTGTGCTGTATTTTCTTGTGACTTTCAGTGCTTTTTCTTTCAGCCTGTAGTGCAAGATGTGCATTTCCTTTCTTCAAATATCACCTTTCCCCACACCCAAATAAACACAGCTTCCTTGCTACTCTATATACTATAGCATTTTATGTTATTGCATACTAAATTATTACTCCAAGACTCCCCTAGTGACCAGGTTTTGAGCTGAGATTTTAGATTTGCTCTGTGAATATTGTTTTGCTGGACATTGATTCATAGGCAGTTTTTTAAAAAAAGAATAATGAAATTATTCCCATTTAAGCCACAATAGTGAATGTGAATGCTGAGGAAGTTTCACTTTGTACCAGAATGCACATTATTTTTGGAAACTTACAATTATCTCTATTGAATTCTCTGTGTATTTTTATTGTAAGACAAAAAATTATTAAATAACAGTAATAAATAAAACAAACAAAACAAGTTGTTAAAAATTAACAAAATAGTCAAAACTGCAGTATTCAGTTTTATTTTTAGAATAAATTGCTGTCTGAACAGCCTTCCAGAAAGTTTAACACACATTTAAGGGATGTAATGCAGAGCAATGAGTAGCACCCTTTGAGTTGTTCACCTCCTCCACATCTTCTGCTAAATAGTCTTTGACCAGTTTCAGAAAAGTTCTGCTGTTTAGAGTGGAAGTTGACTTCAGATGAGCAAAATATTCACCATTTGCTTGTCTACATGCTTGTCCTCAGACTGCCTATCCATGTGTTTAACTCAAATGTGAAGTAATGAATATATCTGTAATTTTAATTAAAACAGGGCTAGGGCTTGTTCCCTGGTCCTGAGTTAATGTGCACAGGCTAGCTACATCAAGACTGCTTTGGACTTAGCTTTGGATCTCTCTGACTACATCTCTGCTGGTACTGGCTACATCTACACAGTAAACTAAACAAAACCTAAGCAATGCCTGAAAGTGGTTTGGAAGTTAAAACAGGGCAGGAACTATGTCCAACACAATTTTCAGGACACTACCCAATTTCCAAGAAAAGAGTTTGTCTTTGCTGACATGAGCCATGCCATGTCAACAGATGTCATCAGAGGAAGGCTCCTGGCTTGTTTGTTGTCCCTCCTTCTTGACCTTCTTGAAGATGGTTGTGACATTTTCATATTTGCAGTCAGTAGAAATCTTTCGTGATTATCACGACTTCTTAAAGATGACGGAGAAAGGCCTGTCCATGAAATTAACCAGTTCCTTCTGCATCACTGGATTCATCCCATCCCATGGAGCTGAATTTGCTTAAGAGTTCCTTAACTGTATCTTCCTATGATATGAGTAGTGTTCGTTCTCCCACCCTCTGCTACTAGACCTGAGGGGCCTGAGAGCAGGCCTTACCAGTAAAGACTGAAAGAAAAATTGGATATTTATACCTTTTCTGAGTCCTTTGCCACTTGAGCACATTGAGCAGTAAGCCTGCATTTTCCTTAGTTTTCGTTCTGCTGCTGTTGTGCATCAAGAAACTCTTGTTCTCATTCAAGGACCTCACCAGTTTTGCTAACTCCACTTGTACAAGCTTAGACGATGTCTCTATATTCCCCAAGTAGCCAATCCCCATTTTCATCCTCTCTATAGTTCCTTTTCATTTGGCTCAAGATGACGGCAAATCTGCTTTAGGACTGGGCAGGATAAAAATGGTCATAGTTACCTCATGTGAAATGCTTCACCAGTAAGAACACTGCTAGCACAAACGTGTTAATCATTTTTTGAGGAGTTTTTAAGCTGGGTCAGAAACCCTCAGTTCTTCACAGCTAGCATAAAACTTTAATAAATAACACATTATATGTTCTTTCTGAACCATCAGAACTACATTCATGTCCTTATTTTTCATCTGGGTGCAGCTGGTACTCCCAGGTGACCAAGTAGTGCCCAGATCTTGGGTTGATGATGGTCAAACTGTGGCCTACATCTTGCTGATGGAGCTGAAAGGTAAGCAGGGAGCTGTCGGTTACCAGCTGTGGATTCCAGCTGTAGGTTCTGCAGCCCATACCACAGTGTTCAATATTTATTTCCTGCTGGAACACACTTTGTTTACTTACTTAGGTGGATTTTCCTGGGAAGAGGAGAAGTGCCTTTGATGTTTTCTGTAACAAGTGCTATACGCATTATGTTTGGATTGAGTTTTTAGTTAAATGAAATCAGGCAGCGCAGGTAATAAATCATAGCAGTTATAAATCAATAAAAGCCCATGAAAGTTAGAACAAAATGCCTTGTTCTTATTCCAAGAAGAAAACCACGGTAGCCTAGAAAACATAAACAGAGTTAAAAAACCTGGTTATCTTTGAAGAGCTCAGTGTGGGAACAGACAAGAAAGAAAAATGTAGGAGGGCAAACAGGAAAATTGCAATGTGCAGACCTTTCTAATGACCAAAATAAATCATTCACGCTGCTGGAAATCAAGCTTATGTCTCCCGATTCCAAATCTTGTATCTTACACACCAAGCCTTTGCACCTCGGAACTACAGGACTGTGACCAGTGTTGCAATATGGTCTATTAAAAAAAGAGGCATCCGCAAGGCTGAGCATTTTAACATGTTCTTTTCATCTGAAATGATATTCTTCTCTTGAAGTAATGGATCACAGCAGGACCATGACTGTGTGCCCTGCTATTTTAGCTGTTAATCAAAGCCTCCGTTCCCTGTACTGGATACTTCTCAAGGGTTACACACAAGGAAGGCTACTGGAAGGGCTTGGACAGACACTGCTCTTCATCAGCACCTATTAAGGCTTCTCCCAAGCTTGGTTTTGCTCCTTGGAACATGGGGCAGTTGCTTAGCTATGTCTAGGTCAGGTGCTCTCGCAGGGGTGATATTTAAATATAACATATTGTAAGTGATTGTTCAGAAACCCTCTGTGCTTCAAGGCAGGAAGCCAAATACCATTGTCAACAGCTCACAGCCCCTCATGGAAGCATCCATCTGAGTAAATAAGTGGTAGTTATCATGAAAGTGAGGCTATGTCTATACTAATAGATTAGTATTCCAGACACAGTTCTCTAGTGATTGCATTGATACTACTTAACCCTTTTACTCCTCAAATCAGGGCACCAAAGTCCAAACTGTATTTCAATTCACTGGTTAAGTCTAGGCATAGTCTGAATGTATATGGCTCCTGTCAGTTAGCGGTCCCTGGAAGTTTGATGTCATTCTCAATGAAACCCAAAGAATTATTTGTGTTTGAAGAAAGGCATGTGGCACAGCATCTTACGAATATTTCCTTGGATGCATGAGTATGACTAGACAGATAGACTACTATAACTCAAGGATATCTGTTATAGAGTCATCCAGCAATGTTCTTAGAGCAAGAGATAGCTTGTGGCCATTATAAATTATTCCACTTGCTCACAGCCTCAAGGCATATTGAAAGCCAGAAACTAGAATTCCAGAAATGTGTCAGTGGATCTAGTTAAAGCACAAGTAGAGAACGAGAGCAAGGCAGAAAAGGCTCCAGAGAACTGAAACCTTAGATAAGTTTTCCTGGAAGCCTTTCCTGACCACAGGAGGAACTTGAAGAACCTGCATTTTGAACTTCTATGTCTTTGTTAATTGCTTAAAAATAGGCAGAAATAAGGTTTTACCCTAGCATGAGTCTTGAATGGGTGCCCAGTATACACAGGGTTGTTGTGTGCCTGGTGTATTGAACTTTGTGACCTGTAATCACTAGATCCTAATCTGGAATTGACACACATAACACAGATTCTTCTCCAAAAAAAAGGTGGAAATTTCTACTGTTACTGAGCCAATTCTTTGTTTATTATGGCAATGAGTTAAAGGTCACAGCAAGAGGTAGCTGGCAGAGAATTATCCCCAAAATGAGAAGGAAAGAGAAAAGAAAAAAGAAAAGAAAAGAAAAGAAAAGAAAAGAAAAGAAAAGAAAAGAAAAGAAAAGAAAAGAAAAGAAAAGAAAAGAAAAGAAAAGAAAAGAAAAGAAAAGAAAAAAGAAAAAAGAAAAAAAGAAGAAAAGAAAAAGAAAAGAGCAAAGCAATACCAATAATATATATACATTTGCCTCCTTTGATGTTTTCAGAAGCGTAGTATATGACATGAGGTTAGTAAATACCTGGCCTTTACTGAGAACTAACCAATGTCTTCCAACATGTATTACACTATTTGAATCTTTTAAATTTGTAAAGTGGGTAAGTATAGCTTTAAAGACACCAAAAGAGAAAGGTTATTATTATCTTTCTTTTTGTTTTCCTGGCTTTTTTTTCTTTTTTTCATAGTTAAATGTATTTTTATGCAAACACTTCTATTTTATTCCTCTGTAACTTGGCAAGTCTTGTCTATGCCAGTAATACATCAGCACTCTCTAGAGGTAAAATCTCTTTCTGCAGTTTGAAATAGCTCTCTCCAGTGTGGAACTTGGACCTTGTGCTTGCCTTTTATGGTATAGTATCTATAAGAGTACAGAAGATCTGTAAGAACCTGGCTCACAAAATGAAAGCAAGAATCAAATGCTGTTTTCTTTTACATCTAGACATCCCAGGAAAGCCAACAGAATGAATTACATGAGTGGAGGCAGATTTTATCAGTGACAAATTGCTTTGGGAAGGCTTTATGACCTTGCAGGATTACAGCTGGTCCCTCCTTAGAAACAGTTAACACTGATGGATCATATAACTTGGTTGACAGAGGCTCATGTGTTTTGGGAAGTTCTGGAGCTGATCCGTGAGGCCAGCACACAACTCAGTTGCCTATAATAAATTGGGAAGACAAGAACGGCAATAACTGACAGTGTACAAGTTACAGCACATTATCACAGCAAGATGCACACACCCCAGTCAGTAGGAAAGAGGTTCTGCTCTAGCTGTACGTGACTAGAGATACATTCAACATTCCACAGGCTGTCTTGTACATCTCGAACACAGCTACCAACAGGCATTGTTATGTGTCCCCTCTCACACGAGCGTGATTGTATGTATGGCTACCATTACTAAGTGTTCTTGCTTTGGACAGTGATTTCAACAGTCAGTTGTTTACATTACATATCATCACATTACATATGTGTGGCTAAATGCCACACCTAGGGTCTCTACAGTTCAGTGGAAGCAAACCAACAATGCTGAGGTAAGCTGAAGGCCCATCAGGCATTGTATTCTTCCTCAGCTGCTGGCAGCAGATGTCCAGGAAGAACATAAGAGTACAACAAGCATACAATGATACTTCCCACAAATAATCTCACAGCTTCTAGTGATTCTTGAGCTAGAATATTTGATTGAATAGCACTTTGGGATTTGTTCCATAATTTTATCATTTAATCCTATGTATATTTTCAACATGAACTGCCTGCTCTGAGATGGATTTCCAAAATGTAACTACTTATTTTGTGAAATTATACTGTCTTTTGTTTGTTTTAGGTTTGTCATGAAGACAGTTAATGAACAAAACACTAGGTTTAATTCAGCAATTGCCGCTTGGCCACAATAATAATCTGAAAGAGAAAATTTATGCTTTGTGGCTCACTGAGTAATGACATGATGGCATGACTGTTCGTGTGACTTACTAATACTTATAAAAATAATTTGATTTCAGCCAGTTATCGTATTTAGTATAAAAAAAGGAATACATTTCTAATCAGAAGAGTTCTTCCAGACCAGCAAAATGAATTACATTTAGTGGCATTCCTTAATCACTAAAAGGTTTAAATGCACCTGAATTACAGAACTAGGAAGAATGAGTATTCTTGCTAAAATACCATCTTGATTTAATGAGTCATACCTCCAAACCATACAAAATTAACAGTGCAAAAAGAGAGCAATCCCTTTGACTGGGAGATCCTGCTCTACCGCTGAGGGGAATGGTAGAATGATATCCTTCCATATAATTATTTTGAAGCTACTCTGAAAATGATTGTGTGTAAATGCCCTATTTATGTCCCGTTTATGTGTATCAGGTGTCCACACGTGTGTACAGAGCTGTATGTGGGAGCAGAGGAGCTGTGTCTATGAAAGTTTCTGTCAGTATTTCCGTATAGAAAGGCTGTCAGTACTTCCTTGCAGAAGAAATACAGAATGGCTGCTGAAGATAGGACAATCTCTCTGTCAGTAATACTTATTACTATAGGAGGACATTGGATAAACCTTGACAATATGTGGAAAAATATTGTCTGGGTATTTTCAACTCATTTCTTTAATAGTTTAATAGACTCATATCTCCTTAATGGAATAAATTACTGGAGGTAACGTCATAAAAATAGAAACGAAAACCAGCAAAGAAATAGTCCATGCATCAAAGAGCGATCTGCAATATATAAAAATAGGAAGTTTGCAAATAATGCTTCTTTTTGAAGAAATGGGAAAACTGCCATTTCCCGTATTGAGAATACTAGCCTTTAGTTTTTAAAAGACTCTGTTATTTTAGAAAGTAAAGGAATGGAAGATCAGCATAACTGGCATATGCAGGAGATAAAAATGGAAAATTGACTAGCAGATAATTTCACAGAAAACTCTTAACTTTGTTTAAACTAAACTACTTTGAGCAGGTTTTTTCCTTACATTAACAGGAAAGCAAGGCTAGAGAGGAAGAGCAGTTAGGAGTCCATTGAACCTTCACTGTTCAATGCTGGCACAGTATTAGACACAAATCATTACAGTTCAGCACATTCTTAAACTATCATTATTGGTAGGGCCTTGCTTTGAATTAGGCTGGGAAACATATAATACGGTCAGATATCCTTAGATAAAAAGCAGTCGATATAGTAACTGCTTCAAAGTCCCTTTCAGACATCTAAGAGTTGCTGAACTAGGCTGAAATGAATGGTCTGAGGGATTATAGGAGTTCCTGGGGAGTTTAAATTTCGAACAAAGAGACAGATACATTCAACACCTGAAAACATTGATATTATTCATTATTTTGCTTATCTCTATATTTTTGCTAGTTCTAAGTTTTTTTGCTGTGTATCCTGATCAGCTCACAGTGAGCATTTGATGCTTGCTATTTTAAAACCAAACTATGTTTAACACTACAAATGACATCCTATATACTTGCTGGGTAACTTTAATGTAGAATGTAGAATTTTATATCCTAAATACCAATCTAGAAATCTCACAGTTTAGAGCTTCCCAGCTTCACTAGGCATGTTCCCAGTCAGTCAGACAGTTTCCTACAGGATCCAAATCAAGCACCGGGCTTGCTCAGAAGTACAGTGGGACGGAGAGCTAGTTACTCATCTCATATTTAACCTCTTCTATGACCTAGTTGAAGAGTGTTCAGAAAAAGGCTTAATAGCCCTAGGAATATAACATAAACTCTAAAATATTAAAAAAATAATCAACAGGCATAAACAAAACCCACAGAACATTTTAGAACCTGTTTTAGGACTTCAAACAAATACAGGATAATGGGCTCTAAACCATTGTCCTGGAGGACACTAATCATTGCCAACGTTTTTAAGCTTCAAAATATTGTTTAGCTGTGTCCAGTTAAAAGACTTTTTCTTTTACTTCTGTCTTCACTGTGGTCACACTGCCTCCTTTCTCTACTGAGCATTTTTTGATTTGTGAGCATTTTGTGCTTATTGATTTATTGCTTCATACTCCTGAATTAGCCACACTGGCCTCGGTTGCCCTCTTCCTTCTTACATCCTTGTTGAGATCAATTTCAATGAAAGATGGGCTCATGACATAGAATTCTGATCAAGATCTTGATTAGCTAAAGTTTAGGCTGTTTGTGTTCAGGTTTCTGGCTTAGGGACTTGCTTAACTTTATCCACAGAAGCCTCTCTTTCCCCTAAATTGTGTTTTAAAACTTGACATTAGACCAATGTACATTATACTATGGTCATGCAGCATAAATTCCAGATGAGTGATTTACTAAAAATCATAACTATGAGAGTAAGGGATTTACTAAAAATCATAACAGAGTACTTATTTATTTCAGGGTTGAGAGATTACAGAATGCAATACTCTTGTGTTTTTTCCTTAAATTCAGTATTTATTTCTGTGGACTTATTCCCAGTAACAGTCCAATACTTTAAAAAAGCATTGCTGAAAACCAAACCGTAATATTCCTTTGTCTGGACATCATATGCAGATTATCTTCTTCAGTCTTGATGAAGGACCAGTTCTACCTCTTTCCTGGTTCTTTTGGTTTTTATGGCTTTTGAATGAACATTTTGTGGTTCATTGCAGTTTGCAAGATGGAGCACAGCTTTCTTCATTACACTGCATTTCCTACTTAGTTCTTTTAGGCTCTTATTTTTTTGGTAATATTCTGTATGAAATTACTTTTAATTTGTGGTGACATGGAGCCTCAGTGGTTTTCCTCTTGATGTGAGCTGCAAGCATCAGGAACTTTGGTATTCAGCTTAGAACAAATTCCATGTGCCATGTTACAGCTAAGCCTCTGAGCAACCCGATCCTAGATGACTTCAGTGAGTCTTCTAACAACAAGAAATATTTTTTTTCTAATTGTGTAATTTTACACATCCAGTTCAGAGCAAAGTAAACTATCAGCTTAAAAAGCACATGTGATGATATCTCCAACTTCTATGAAGAGGTGGAGAGGCAAGGTACAGGAATCTGTGACTGATGGTAGGTAAAAGAAGGATGGAACTTAAAGCATCTTTTGTCCATTCTTAAAGCTTCATAATATCCACACAAACCCTTAGGTACACCTTCCTTGTTGTAAAAAAAAGCTTTAGCTTTAGCATTCTGTTTATTTATTTTCCACTCAGCTTGTGATTACTCAATTTTAGTTTAGTGCCTATCATCAAATCTTCACTGAAGCTCTCACTACTTTCTAGAACTAAGTCTGAAAGAGGATCAGTTCTCATGAGTACACTGTCATATCATGAATAACTGATATTCTCCATATTCTTCAAAGTAGAAATTCCCTTAGAGTGCAAATACTACAGGACTTCTCTCTTTAACAAGATGTAGAAGTTTTTATTTTCACTTGAAACTGATCATATAATAGTCTCCAAGCATTTCCTTGTAAAATGTGCTTTTCTTTTCCAGACTGATTTGGCTTGAAACAGATTATACATTCTACATTTCATTATTTTTATTTCTTTACAGTTTCTCACATTACTAGTACTCAGTTTTATACTATGTTCTTTGCTCTTATTTCTGTTTTTCCCAAATAGTACTATGGAACATACCAATGTATGCATATGGTGACACGAGACTTTACTGCCGTAGTGTTGGATTACTTTAATGTAATCTTAGCATCTATTTACAGTCCTTGCTAGTATTTTAATTCCTCCAGTATTTCTCTGTGACAAACTGCAAAGAGCAAAGGAGGTTTCCGACTGGTTAGGAGTTTGGCTTTCCTTACGCCATCTTTCATCCATCTTTGATTTAGGGGAAAGGCACTAGCAACAGTTGTAGGAAATAATGAAGCAAGACTAAAGCTGGACATTGAGGTTTTAAGGGCTAAATTAAATTTAAGGACTGAGCGTGACTTCCAGCATTATGTAAGCTTGTTCTACTTCAGATACGTTGGTGGTTAATACTACTTTATTTCTTATGAGTCACTTCACCAATTTTAAATTTTTAAACTAGTTTTCATTTGAAAGAGGATGATATATAGCTGTATTTTGTTTGATGATGATGTACAATTAATTCATGCACGTGCAGATCCACAAGGCACGTATCCATCTTTGTCCTTCCTTAATGCCTGAGGTGGTATCCTCAAGACAGGTTCACAGACCTACAGCTCCTGTACATTGCATGGGAAGTGCCATGAAGTGTTATGTGTCCAACAGTCAGGTTCACAAGAGGACACAAGCTGAGCAAAGGTAATGCATAAGCTACACAATAAAAAACGGTGAGATGTGCTTCTGAAATTTGTTTCTCCTTGGGGTTAATTACCTCCCTGGGTCTCTGAGGTATGCATTAAGTGAAACCATTATTTAATAGTAAATTTGCACTGTCTGAAAGGTACTTCTCAGCTCCCAGGAGAGAGACATGATCAGTAGGCTAAAAGTTTGACAGATTAGGAGGCCATCCCTGTTGATGCTGCTGCCCCGTGGAACTAAAGGAAGAAAGCAAGATTCTTCAGATGGAGGAAGCAAAGGAGAAACCTTTCATTCTAGTCCTTGCTGCCAGAATAATTTCTGCATTTTATATTGAAGAATCTCTAAAACAATTACTGTAACATGAACAGATCTCAGATTCCTACATACCTGCCAGCTAACCACTGGGCTACACAATCAGCTTCCCTCTTTTGTTACAGCCAGTAGATTATTTAGGAACTCGCTGGGAGTGGATTTGCATTCAAATATGTAGATTTCAACTTCCTTGGGACATACAGAGACTGTAAGAAAGTTTCTCACTTCAGAAGTATTTCAGTCATCAAACTCAATTGGATCAGTGGGATCTACCTCTACTTTTCTGCTATCTTAAAAAAAAGTGAGTGCTGCTCAGTGGGCAATCACCTTCAGCTAGAGAATTAGTGTTCTGATCCTCATTTATCTCTTTCCGTTGCCTCTATAGACATCCAAAATGTTAAATTTAGAAGCTCTGAATCATCCTTCTGGGGAATCCAGAAAAGATATTCTGAACATGGTCCTAAGCCCTTTATTTGCACTGTGGTGATCTAAGCACAATGAAATATTTTGCATACTTTTAAATGGGTTTAAAGAGATAAAGTTTCAAATACTGTATGAAAAACACTGGAAAAAGTTTTGCATCATGCCTGGCAAAAATGTAGTCTTTTGAAAAGACTTACTTGTTGATTCAGTCAATCATCTTGATTTTCCTATATAATATTTCATTTATAATATCAAGAATGCAGAGTTGTATTCTTTTTACTAAAAAACTGTAAAAGAATAATTAGGTAAAACCCCATTTATCAGTTACCGATTATCATTTATGGCCCATAGATACATACAAACGGCACATTTGCCTCCAGTAGAGAACTTGCTTCTTGTTTAAGCATTTTCCACATCCTGAATAATAACTGTACTCTCTCAAATGTTCACATTTCACTTCCAGGTGCAACCCATTTTTCAAACTGTGGACTGTGTAAATCACTTACTGAACGAATCCCAATTCTAGAAACTCTGGAGCAGCAGCAGGGATGGGCAGAAAATAGTTAAATACTATTCTCATTAAAACATTCATATTTATTCTCACATGTGTATTCCTCAGACAGCTTTTGTGCCTGCTTGAGCAAGTGTTTGTTGTAGTAGCATGTTCTTATGTACAATGTTTAGCCATATGTCTGCCAGGCTACCCTTGCGCCTTCAAGTCCTGCTTTGAGCTTCCAGCAGCACAGGAAGTTACTCATCCCACAATCTGTTTTACAGCCCATTGAATCCTCATTGCCACTATTGTCAGCTGTCATCAGAGCTGGAGAAATCCTTTAAATTTATGTTGGCTAAAAAAACTCCTTTTCCAACATAAATAGCCTAAATATATAAAACAAGGGCAATGGAATGATTTTAGATATGATTTTTTAAATTACCAAAATTTATTACATTCTTTGGAAGTTTGGCATATATATTTACAGATTGCCTTTAGAAAACAACATTTTTGTGAACTGTGGCTGGCTCACATGCACAGCAGAGCTCATGGTCACGTAGGTGAATTGCAAAATCTTCCATTTGAACATAGCTGAAAAATCTACAAATATTCATCCTTTTTTGATTGTCTATTTATTCTTAATATTATAGCCATTCTTTAGGATAGCTAGCACTACCGATTTTTTAACTTATTAGATTTAGGCTTGCCATCAGTTCTTGGAAGAGAAATGATTTCTAAATATTTGTTTTATTTTGGTTTTGTTCTAAATATTTTATTTCAATGTCTAATAGTTAAAATACTACATTAGGCTAGTTCATGTGATGCAACTATAAGCCATGTTTATTCTAACAGTTTTCAATCAATTGGTGAACTTCCAAACCTTTTCCATGGAGATGGAGATTGTCCAGCATAGACAATTTCAGCCTGTAATTGTTGCTTCTGCAGATTATTTGGGAGTAAACTCTGAGTCTCTACAAACCTGTGGAAGTCAGTGTTGTAGGTCATGTCAAGCTGGAATAGATTCAGGTGCTTTGGCGATGAGGATCAAAATTCAAAATAATCTCAACAAAATAAATGAATAACCCAAAATAAATCTGAGCAGGGTGAGGGATAACTGATCATGGGCGATATTGGCCTAGACAACCTCTAAAGGTCCCTTACAGTGCTATTTTATGTGCTTTCTTGTACACAAAATTTTATCAATTAGAAGTACGTCAATAAAACCTGAAAAAGAAGGCATCCCACCTGATAACAAGACTTGTTCAATGGAAAGACACTTGCACAGCATTTACTTCTTCTCACACTTACAAACTGCTATTCTAAATCCACAGGAATTCAGGTCACGCTTAGGATCACATTTGATATAAATGCCATTTTGGGAGATCTTGTTTAATTTCACTGAACAAAAATGAATTCCCTCACATCCAGTGATATAATAAAAAATATGAGGGAATGAAAATAAATGCAATGTGGTATTTCCACTAATTTTTGGCTGACCAACCGTAGATGTGCATTTCCATTGGATGAAGTTAAGTTCAAAAATCCAATTTAAAGTAACTGACAAAACCACAGAGAAAGTACCTGGCTTTTTCTCTTTCCTTCATCTTGTGACAAGGTTATCTTCTTTTTAAGAACAGCTTTAGATCTGATATTTTAACAAAGGCATGTTCATTTTTACATTTTCTAGGTACCATACTTATTCAAGACTTGCCTAGAATAATAAAGATCCATATTACTCCTTGACATGCTATCCATATTGTCTCTTGGTAGGTAAGTACACAGTTTGATAGGCTAATGTGAAAATACACTGAAGAAAATGTCTACCATGGAGAAGTTAACACCGATCCTTGTAAGGAGAGTGGGAGAGTAGATGTATATCCTTATGAGAGACACCGTGAATATTGTCGACATTGGCTAATACTCTACAGTACAGACAGTGTGTTTGTGGATGCTGTATTTGGGAAGCCTTTGGGTTCCTTGTCAGATTTTAGAATGTCTTCTACTTCCCACTTCCCTACCCTTCAGTCTTATCATTAGCACAGGGAAGTTTTATGAAGCACATGATAGCTGTGTTTTATTGACCAAAATACTGATCACAAAATGCTGATCAATCAGTACACCTTAATATCCTTAGACTGTTGTGGAAAACTTTTGTCTTTCAGAGACAGGACTGGTAATTTTTTTCTCCAAATTAATTACAAATTAGAACTTTATTTCTAAATTAGATGAGAATTCTACATATAGAATATGGAATATAAAGGCCTCTCTTTTGTTGCATCCATCAGCACTTAAACCACTTTGTCCATGTGAAGCTGGGGAATTTTAATGATGCTGCTGCTTACATCCCCATTTTAAAATACCCTGGAAAGAGGTCTCCTTTCTCCACAGAGGACATTGCAGCTTTTAAAAAACTCCTAACAAAATATTGAGGTGCTTTTGCATTGGCTGTTTCACTAGGACTGTAAATGTTATGGCAGGGAACTGGGAAGGCAATGGGACTTAGGACCCCATATGAAGCATTTCTGCCCTTGTGCATTCCACAGCAGGTGTTCTGTGGACTTCAATGTCTCTTAGACTGGGACTTGGTAACGGCATTCCTCAATTCTGCACTGGCAGCAGATAAAAGTGGTTGGGAAAAGGGGAGATCTAAGGAAAGATGGGGATTAAACCTAGTTCAAGAAAGACAGAAGATGGTACATCAAAGTCAATGGTGCAACAGTGGACAAGAAGATATGAGCTGTGTCAAGCTACCTCCTCTATACAGGCTTCAAAATTAATTCCATTCTGAAGCAAGTGCAAATTCTACTTGAATTAAAACCTTAAATTTAGCATATTTATGCATTGCATACACATTTAGCATATAAAATCTGCATGACTTTCCCCTGATGTTAGAAAAAGGAAGCTCCACCTTTTCCCAAATAAGGGTGGGCAAGAGACATCCTCCTCTGAAAGAAGGAAGATGGTTGCAACCCTGGTTTTCTCCCAAGAGCAGGAACTGAGTTTGGAAAAGTATTAGATGTCTTTGGGCTCGGATCTGCAGGTAGAGCACACAAAGCTTAAGCCAGAAACTGAGTAACAGGGGCCAGCTTGGGGAAAATTAATTTCATTTATTACCAATCAAAATCAGACTAGGATAATGAGAAATAAAAACTAAATCTCAAAACACCTTCCTCCCACTCCTCCCTTCTTCCTGGTCTTAACTTTACTCCCGATTTTCCCTACCTACACTCCCTGAGTGTCACAGGGGGATGGGGAATGGGGGTTGTGGTCAGTTCATCACGTGTTGCCTCTACAATTCCTTCTTCCTCACACTCTTCCCCTGTTCCAGCATGGGGTCCCTCCTGTGGACGACAGTCCTCCATGAACTTCTCTGTCCCAGTTTAGGAAAAAAACCCCAGTTTCTCCTGTTTGGAAGATTTGTTTTAAACTGACCAATTGGACTATTCCCTCCCATGTCATGTTTAGCACCTCTCATTGGTTGTAAAAGTTTCGGTGTTTGTAACAGCCGTGACTCCTTTGTTCCGCTCCGCAAGAGAGAGCCCACGTGGCTGGTGCCATCTTGGACACTGCCATGGTACCGTGCCTTCCCTCACTCGCGTTTAACCCTCGCTGCTCCATACCGTACAAACCCTCCAATATTGCATTGGTTTTTTCCCTGCATGTAATATATTTTGTTCTGGTGTTATTAAACTTTGTTTTAGTTTTCCAAACGTTCAGAGGTCTCACAAATTCTTCTTCCTTTTTCTATCTCTGCTTTTTAAACTCTTTCTCTCCCGGTGAAGGGAAGAGGGGTTTTAGAGATAGGAGAGGACATGTCTCCGTGATTGGCTTGCCTCTGCCAACCGGTGACATTCTCCAACCTGACTCCTTCCTACGGGCTGTAGTTCTTCACAAACTGCTCCAGTGCGGGTGCACTACGGGGTCACAAGTTCTGCCAGCAAACCTGCTCCAGCATGGGCTGCTCCACAAGGCCACAGATCCTGCCAGGAACCTTCTCCAGCATGGGGTCTTCACAGGGTCACATCCACCTTCAGGCATCCACCTGCTCCATGCGCTGCAGGTGTATATCTGCTCCACTGTTTAACCTCCATGGGCTGCAGGGAGAGAACCTGCCTCACCATGGTCTTCAGCATGGGCTGCAGGGGAACCTTTGCTCTGGCACCTGGAGCACCATCTCCCTCTCCTTCTTCACTGTCCTTGGTGTCTGCAGGGTTGTTTCTCTCACATATTCTCGGTTCTCTCTTCCAGCTGCTGTTGTGCAGCAGTTTTTCCCCTTAAATATGTTATCACAGAGGCACTACCACTGTCACGGATTGGCTTGACCTTGGCCAGAGGGAGGACCATCTTGGAGCTGGCTGATATTGGCTCTGTTGGACACAGGGAAAGCTTCTAGCAGCTTCTCACAGAAGCCACCATTGTAGCCCCTGCACTACCAAAACCTTGCCACACAAACCCAAAACATGCACAAAGGAAAATGTGAGGTGTCACGTTCTCCCAGTTTAATAATAGTCCATACCCAGACAAAACACTTAAAAGTCAGAATGTCTTGGATGGAAGTCACCTGTGAATATGAGTCAAGATCAGCCACTGGTGCATTGCAGTCATGAGAATTGAAGTAGATCCTTCACAGATTTTAAGCTCCATATGAAAACAACCCTTAATTCTCTGGTTTTTTTCACTGAAGAATCATCACATTTTAAATGGTGAAAATTAATCTTTCTATTAAATTAAATTAATATTTCTATTAAAGAAATATTGGAAAATTCATGCTGACAGCCTGCCATACTGGCATAAATACAGGGCATACAGGTGTAAATACTGGACAATGAAGGCATAAGATACATCCATTGCCCTTGAGGCAGTTCACAGGCGCAGAGAATCACCCTGCTGCTGAGGTTGGAAGGAACCTCTGAAGTTCATCTAGTCCCACCCACTGATCAAAGCAAGGACAGCTAGAGCAGGACCCAGGACCTTGTCCAATCAAGAATGGAGACTCCAAAACCTCTCTGGGCAACCTGTTCCATAGTTTGATGACTCTCACATTAAAAAAGGGTTTTTCCTATGTATAAGTGGAATTTTGTATATTCACATTTATGCCCATTGCCTCTTGTTCTTCCTTTCAATACCACTTAAAAGTGGTATCCATCTTCTGGCTCCACCTTTTCCATTACCTCCGACCAGCATGTTGATATATAAATCTGTGTATAAATCTTCTCCAGGCTTAACAATCCCAGTTCTGTCAGCCTTTGCTTGGATAGCAGATGCTCCAATATCTTAGTCATCTCTGTGGCTCTCACTGGACCCACAGCAGTATCCCCAAGTCTTTGCTTTACTGAAGAGTCTAGGACTGGACATAGCACTCCAGATGTGTCTCATCAAAGCTGAACAGAAAGGAAGGGTCATGTCCCTAGGCCTAATGGCAACACTCTTCCTAATGTATCTCAGGGAACCATTGTCTTTCTTTGCCACAAGAAAGCCTCATGGTCAGCTGCCTCATGGTCACTTTGCTGTCTGCTAGGAACCACAGGACATTTTTCTGACAAACTACTTTTCATCTGGCCAGTTGCAAGCCCATACTTGTCCATAGGATTATTCCTTTCCAAGTGCATTTGACTTTTTGACACACTTTTCCAACTATGACCACCTCTTCCATAGTCCTTCCTTCATTTCCTGAAGTAGTTAGTAGTGAGTTTGTTTTGTCCATGACGGTAGTTGGTGAATGATTTCTCCCTGTCCTTGTCTCAACCAACAAGCCTTTTGTTATATTTTCTCTACCCTGTCCAGCTGAGGAGGGGAGTGATAGAGTGGCTTGCTAGGTACCTGGCATCCAGCCAGAGTCAACCCACCACAGTACGGTATTTTCTTACTTTAGCTCTTGAGCAGGAGGTAAAATAAACAGGAGGTAAGTGAGCTGATATAATTTAGTTCTGGCCCAGTGGAATCACTTTTGCAATCTGTCTTTCTCAAAAGCAAATTACAGGAGGTGCTATTATTGGTGGTACTTGTTCTAAATCCTGCAGGCAAGAGTTTGGTTTCATTGTCTTAGGTGACTTAGTAATTTGCTGAACCTCTATCCATGTGGCACCTAAATTTCAGTAAATTAATTCATTACAAGTTTCTTGGCAGACCTGAAACAGGCACTTAATTGTAGAAGCTTACAGTCAATATCAGATTTTATGGTTTAGATTTTGCTTGTGTCTGTCTTTCAGCTAGTGTTATCAGATAGGTTTTATCAGACCTTTAGAATGTTTCTCATCTCAAAATTCAGTTTAACTGCAAGATATTTGTCTTATTTCCTTCTTTAATAATGGTATCTTTTCATACACTGCTTTAAATAGCTTAATAGTATGATATTTTTAAAATTTATGTTCTTAGGAACATCTATCATTATAGTGTTTGGAGAGTTTTCTTCCATTGCTGTGCGCTAATACTCTGGGCCTTTTTCTTTCATCATAGAACTATTTTCAAGTTGCTGTTATGGGCTGATAATTCAGAGAGCAGCTGTTCATACTAATGAATAGGTGACACACAGTTTTTGTAAAAATAATTGTGCAAATTCTGGACTGTGTTAATTTGTGGAAATTCCACCAGCAACACGTAGTGCTTTTGCCATTTTCTATCTACATTAGAGAACTGTGTCTGTTCAGATTTTAATGCTGAGTAATCAGAGAACACCTTTGTCATTTAAAATACTGGGTTATTCAGATTGTTTGGCTCACTAGGTAGATGTTGTGGTTTGGGTCCATGCAGATGACAACAAAGCACCACGCAGATGCTCTCTCACTCCTGCCACCTCCGGTGGGATGGGGAGGAGAAAATAAAACAAAAGGCTTGAGGGTGGAGGCAAAGGACAGGGAGGGCTCACTCACCAATTATCCTCAGGAGCAACAGGCAGACTCGACTTGGGGAAACAAAACCAATTTAATTTAAACAAAACCACCACCCATTCACCAATTGAATCAGAGTAGGACAGTGATAAATACAATCGGATCTTAAAGACACCTTTGCCTCCACCCCTCCCTTCTTCCTGGTCCCAGCTCTGCCACCTCCTCCCCCGCAGTAGTGCAGGGGGACAGGGAATGGTGGTTGTGGTCAGTTCCATCCCATTCCATGTTTTTCTGTTGTTTCTGACTGTTGGGTCTGACTTGGAGCTTCTTGAAGATTCTTACATGGGCCACACCAGTAGCCCCTCCCCCATTACCTAAACCCGCCAGTAGATCAATTAATTCAGAGACTGAAATTCAGACCTTAGTTTAATAAGTGTGGATGTGCACGACAGCATAATTTTGCATGGCAGAAAACAACTACCACATCCTTACTTGTTAACAAACTTAGCATCTGCAAAGCTCTGAACACTACTCTGATTTAATATAAAAATCAATGAAAAATATATGGTCCACTCTAAATATATTGCATTAGATTTACTGCTGTGATATTGATAAGGAAAAAGGAAAAAAGCAGTGTTAAAATTACAAATTCCAAGAAAACTTAAAGTATTTACATTTTTTAGAGTTTAAATAATCTGTAAGTCAGAAAAGTTGAGTAATACAGACTTGAGGTGTTTTTAGACAAAGAAATCTTGGAAGACTGAGTTTCTAAGGGCTGAGGATTCACCTGCTATTTGCAGGTAGTGTTTGCCATCAGCAAGGTCTGACAGTTACAGTGGCTTAAAGGAGGCTTGCAGAACTCAGAAATATCTGCTGCTAAAGTCCGGAAGTCTTACAGCTCATGTTTGGCTCCTGTTTTAACAGGAGAAATACATTCCATTATAGCTACCAAACCTTGGAATCATGGTTAAATCTGACTTTTTAGACATTTGTTTTACAAAAGTCTGTATCCAGCTTAATTCAGAAGATCTATGTGCATTAAGAAGATTACAGTCTACACAAGATCGGACTTTGTGTCTGTGGTGGCAAGTGTCTGTATCACCCCCAAACTGGGTGTGCACAGGGTGTGGATCTGTCACTCAACAACAAATTCCAAGCTGGATGCATCAGCACATAGGAGACCCCAGGCTGGAGTAAGAATATCAGATGGGTAGAGAGTCTGAGTGGGTATGGGGTGCCTGTGCAGTGAGCATGTGAGCGCATATGTCTTTCTGCAGCAAGCACTGAGCTAGACCAGCTGAAAAATCAGGGACCTTGTGGGGTGGGTAAGAGGGTCTGGGGTCCTGGCAGGAGTGTTAAATGGACAGAGGGGCCATACTGGTACTCAGAGGATCTACAACTGTGCATGTGCTTGTGAGCCTGGAGAGTGACATGTGGGTGCGTGCACTAGTGACCTTCAGTCTCTGCCAGCCCAAGGGGAGGAGGAGACTGGACTCTGTGCTTATCTCTGATGTGAATCCTATATAGGTGCTGTTGAAGTCAGCACTCTCTCTGCTCAGCCAGCCTTCTCCATGTCCTGTGTGTGTCCTGTGCATCTGGGACATGTGCTCAGCTTCCCTACTGGATGAACCTGCAAAAGGGAAAGGGGCACCCACATTCCTCAGTCTGGGCAGAGACCCCAGGTTTCTGGGGCACTGGGCTGGGATCCAGTGGATGGGCAGGAGGAAGTTCTGGGCCAGGGTGCTGGAAGTGGTGGCCACTACTAACAACCCTTAACAATAACCACAGTCAATTTTGTAAGACAAATTTTTGATTATTAAATCCTGTTAATTTATGGGAAATAATTATTCTCCCTTTTGGAAGTAGTTTGAGAAATAAGTATCAATATTAAGGTATTCTATAAATTACTTGTATTCAGAATTTCTTTTGGAATAAAAAGTCCTTAACCTTTCCAAGAAACATTAGTCCACATGATTTTTATATTTAGAAATAATTATAGGGCTTCATATACGTAAGTAAAAAGAAAAAGCAATTATTTCTACAATAGATCTAATTACAACAAGTTTTTATGGAAAATGGAAATGTCAAACTTTAATTAAGATCATGTTGAACTCAAATTCCAAAATGCTTGTTTAATCAAAAATAAATATTCCCTCACTGCAGGGTATACTGAAAAGTTATAGTAAGAAATTATCACCAAAACAGCATAGGAAAAGGGAAATGCCACATTTTATAAGATTCATTCACTGTTGTTTCTGGTTTTATTAATATTTTGCTGTGAGAAATTATTACATAAATTAAGTGCTATCATAGAAACATACTTTTTTCTCTTTCTTGTTCAATTCTATTTTAATTTCAGAAAACTATTTTCCAGTTGTTCAGATACAACACACCAGAAAAAAAACCCACCACAATAATCCAGGTCTTGGGATGGCTTCCTTTCTTAGTATCCTTGGCCACCTAATGTTATAGTACTTAAATAGTGGAAGAGAAAGTCCCAAGTTCATCCTACCAAACTTTGGGCATCTAATTTAGAAACTAATTCTAGATTTTCTCTAACACTATCTAATCCTCAATTAAAATCCAGGTGAGAGGAGATATACAGAATACAGCAATCATCTCCAACCTGTATTCTTCTGTGAATGCAGCCTGCTGATGTGAGATGGACTGGTGGATCAAGCTTTCAAGAGGCAAACTTGGAATAAAAATATTAATCTTGCCTGCTTTTTTTTACTTGTTTCTTTATAAAATTCTATAATTTATTGGTAATAACATGCACAGGAGCACCTTTTTGATGTGCAAGGGCTGTTACATAAAAAGCAGGGATGTGTATTTGTAAAGATGTTCTCTGATGGGTGGGGTTGATGAACACAGCTCTTTAGCACTTCAGGATGGAAGCATATGAGAAATTGTTTAATTGAGAACAGTAGGCAGGAATATTAAAATTTTTAGGAAATACTACTGAATTTCGGATGCCCACCTGCAGAGTGAGAAAATAGATAAGTATCCAAACTTCAGTTTAAAACTTCTGGAGCTGCCAGTTCTTAGCACTCTAAAAAATCAGGCTAAAGGCATATGAAACTGGAGAGCTGAATCTGAGCAGGACTACTGAATGTATCAGTCTTTACTGGTAAGACTGGCCTTCAAGTATCCCAGGCTCTTAAGACCAGTGGAGAAATCTGGAGCAAGGAAGACTTACCCTTGGACGAGAAGAATAAGGTTAGGGGATATTTAAACAAACTGGATATACACAAGTCTTTGGGTCCTGATGTGATACACCCATGAGCACTTGGAAGCTGGCCAATGTTATTATCAGACAACTTTCAATTGCCTTTGAAAGGTCAATCAGGAGAAGATCCTGAGGACTGGAAGGGAGCAAATGTCACTCGTATCTTCAGTAAGGACAAGAAGGAACATCTGGGGAACTACAGGCTGGACAGCCTTCCGTCAATTACTTGGGAAGGTGACAGAGCAGATATTTTTAAACATTTGAAGGACAAGGAGGTGGTTAAGCCTAGTCAGCAAGGATATAAAAAGGAGAGATCATGTCTGACAAAATTGATAGCCTTCTACAATGAAGACTAGCTCAGCAGCTGAGGGAAGAGCAGTGGATATTGTTTATCTTGGTTTTTAAGATTTTTGACACTACCTCCCATAACACCCTCCTCAAGAAACTGGTGACGTTTAGGCTATGCAAGTGAGGTGAACTGTTGAGCTCAAAGGGTTGCAATTAGCAACATGATGTCCAGCTGGAGGTCAGTCACTGGTGGTGTACCACAGGGGTCAATTTCAGGGCCAGTATTGTCCAACGCTGTCATTAATGACCTGGGTGATGGGACAGAGCACTCCCTCATCAAGGTGGCAAATGGTAGAAAACTAAGAGAAGCAGCTGATACACTGGAGGATTGTGCCACCACGCAGAAGGACCTGGTCAGGCTGGAGAAATGGGCTGATGGGAACCTCATAAAGTTCAACGAGGGGAAATGCGAAGTCCTACTCACGGGGAGTGTACATAATTGGCAGTGGTTTGGTATGGTGGGAGGGACTTCAGGGTGCCCTATATAGAAGGAGATCAGGAACTGCACTGGGCTGATCAGCTTGTTTCAGCCAGCTCAGCAACAGAAAAAGCAGACCCACCATGTGCCAAAACTAGAACCAATCAGTTGAGTTTAATATATCTCTGAAAAACATATTTAAGAAAGGGCGGTATCCACCACAAGACACAAGAGAAATGCCATGGCAGGAGGGATGCCAGTGCAGGAGAGACACCAAAGGAAAAGAGAAGACATGGGAGCAAAGGCAGGAGAGACTTGCGAGCTGGAGAAACTCCGGGGCTAGACTCCAGCCATCTGGAAAGCAGCATTGTAAAGAAGGTCCTGGGGGACAGCAAATTGACCACAAGCCAACAATGTGCCTTGGGGCAAAGAAGGCCAATGGCATTCTGGGCTGCATTGCCAGAGGGTTGAAGGAGGATATCCTTCCCCTCTACGCAGCCCTGGTGAGGCTACATCTGAAGTATTGTGTCCAGTCGTGGGCTCTGCAGTACAAGAGAGACATAGACATACTGGAACAGGTCCAGTTCAGGACCATAAATATGGTTAAAGGTCAGGAATAGCTCACATATGAGGAGAGGCTGAGGGAGCTGGGGTTGTTTAGCCTGGAGAAGAGAAGGCTGAGGGGGAAGGGTAATCTCATCAATGTGATCTGTTATATAAAAACCTAATAGAGGGTGCAAAGAAGAGGGAGCCAGGCTCTTTTGAGTGGTATTCAGTGAAACGACAAGAAGCAATGAGCACAAATTGAAATATAGGAAGTTCCACTTAAAAATAGAAAAGACTTTTTTTACTGTGAGGGTGGTGAAATACTGGAACAGGTTTCCTGGAGAGGTAATTCAAAATGTGGCTGAACACAGACCCAATGACTCACTCTAGCTGACCCTCTTTTGAGCCGGACTATACGATCTCCAAAGATTTCTTCCCAACTCAGTGATTCTGTAATTCTGTGATTCTACAGTTAAAGTCATTAATAAGGCTGTTTCAGACATTCTGAAAGCGTTTACAAATATGAGTTAAACGTGCTATATGGGGTTCTTGTTTTCAAATATAGAAAAAAAGATCATCAGAGAGTGAGGTAGTAAGATCTTTAATGCAACAACTCAATATTTGGAACAGTCCTCCATGAGGTGGAAGACCTCTATTCAGTTTCCTCCTCTGCTTAAGTCTGTTAAAGCCACCATAACCTACCTCCCAAGGAATTCCTGTGGAAGTGTCCTTAAGCTTGATTCTGGGATGCATCACTATCACTCTCTTTTGCTGGAAGTCTTACATATTCAGGTTGTGCTGAAACACCAAGCATTATTGAAATGACTTTGTCAGGCAGTCATTAGGATAGTCGTAAGAAAGAGGTTTCACAAATGAGTTTCATTTCCCCTTCTGAAGAGGTTTTTTTCCACAAATATGTGGCCATAAAGGATGACTGGAAATAAGACACTTGATACTTGTCTGGGAGCTCAGAATGCAAGTTTAGCTCACCCTCACTGAGAAGGAGTAAAATCCAGATGCCACATATATTGAACATGTTCTGTGACCACTAAGTGTCCTTAGCAAGGAGGGAGGTATTGTTTCATCAAGGAAGGATGAAAACAAGTTTGATGACCATTTTTTAAACTTTTTAAAATATACTTTAGTGCTGAGTCAGAGTCAGCTGTGAAGGGTTGACAAGAGTCAACTATATCCTGAGACTTTTACTCTTTAAATTGGGTTGAATTCACAGAGAACAGAAAAATAAAAACACAACCCCCACAGACCTGTAATTTTCACTCAAGGCTTGTTGAGTGCTGTGGTCAACTGAAATGCTATTTTCCTTTTGTAAACAACATTACAACATATGACTGCCATAGCACTTAAAATTATGTTGGCCTTGTGTGGAAGCACTGATGGCAATTCCACTTCCATTGACTAGAAATTAATCAGTGCAGAAGATGCTGTTCTTTCTTCCTTTACCAAACTTATTTAGGGAGATACCAAGAACAGAACATTATGTACTTTTTGCCATTCCTATTCTCTTCCCATCTGATGGAATTTGCTCACAAACACAGAGAAACTGATTTTCTACTAGTGTATTCTGAATACACTAAGAAAGACACAAAAATCTTAACGTGAATACGAAGGAAGAAAATGGATGACAACAGAGTATGTTTTTAATTGTATATGGGCCTTTACCAATAAAGAAAAGAAACATGGCTGGAGTTGCTGATACTTGTCAAGTAGATAATGCAGGTGGAATGATGAAAACACTGGCTATAACCGTAGGCAAAATTCAATTATTTGGTGGAGATTGTATTTGATATCACAAGCACTACTGCTACATTCAGAAGGATATTGGAAATCTAGTCTTAATTTTTCTATTACTTTTACCATGGAAAATAAAATTGCATCAGCATTTAATCACATTCCTCTCAGATTACTGAACCTTTCCCTGGATGCCCAGCCTCTTGATAGATTTCCTTGGAGAAGGGGCGTGGAATCTCCTGCACTGATTGCTTTCTTGGGTGTCTGCACCATTCTAGATGGGCCAAAGAAATTGCTTTTCACAAATCCAGTCTTGATGGGAAGAGGCACTTTTATCCTCACCTACAGCTGCTCAAGGCACAAAACATATTCATAATTTGGAGGTTATTTGAGATAGTGGCATCTAGTCTGCCACATAGAGCCCAACATCCTTCATGGAGATGGGCAAACACATAGTCATCTTTCACCCTTTAGTACGAGTACAGACTGAACATAGCCACAGCGGGCATACAAGAAGTGAAAACTAGGACAGGCACAGAGGAGAGTCATGAAAGCATAATTAAGACATTTAGGGACAAAACAAGAAGGTCAAACACCATTTGCAGATAAAGCTACCTAGATACATAAAGGGTAAGAAGAAAGGACTCCACAGACATGCTAGTAATAAGAGGAGATTCAGGGAAAATGTGGCACGTTTTTGGATGGAGAAGATCTAGTAATGGGTGATACAGAAAAGGCTGAAGTACCCAATGCTTTTTTTTTTTGTCTAAATCTTCACAGTCAAAATAGGCTTCCAGCTCTTCTCATGTACAGTCTGAGATCATAGAATCACCAAATATTTTGGGATAGAAGGAACATTTAAGGGTCATCTAGTCCAACCCCCCTGCAGTGAGCAGGGACATCTTCAACTGGATCAGGTTGCTCAGAGCCCCGTCCAGCCTGACCTTGAATGTTTACAGGGATGGGGTACACACCACCTCTCGGGGCAACATGTGGCAGTGTTTCACCACCCTCATTATAAAAAATTTCTTTCTTATATCTAGTCTAAGTCTGCCCTCTCTTAGTTTAAAACTGTTATCTCTTGACCTGTTACAACAGGCCCTACTAGAATATTTGTCCCCATGTTTTTTATAGGCCTCTTTTAAGTACGGAAAGGCTGCAATAAGGTGGAGCCTTCTCTTCTCCAGGCTGAACAACCCCAACTCTCATCCTTTCTTCACAGCTGAGGTGCTTGTCGCCGGTCGGCTGAGGCAAGCCGATGCACGGGGACGAGTCCTTCCCTATCCCCGAACCCCTCTCCTCCGGGAGAGAAAAGGGTTCAAAAGCAGAGATACGGAAAGGAAAAAAAATAAAAGATTTTGTGAGACCTCTGAACGTTTGGAAAACTGAAACAAACTTTATTAAAACTAGAACAATATATATAACATGCAGGGAAAAACCAATGCAAAATCTGAGAGTCTGTGCAGGATGGAAAGATGAGGGTTTTAAACACAAGAACAAAGACAAAGGGGGACGGCACCACGTGCAGTCCAGAAAAATGGCACCGGCCACGTGTGCGCTTTCGTGGAGCGAACAAAAGAAACCCGCGGCTATTATGAACGCCGGGCTGAAATGTGGAAATCGCTGTCCCTACCGCTTTCTCGTTGTGCAGTTAAAAGCGGCAGCGCTGGCAGGCAGAGAGAATATCAAAGCAGCAGAAAAACCTCCAGGCGAACAGTCTGTCCCAGGCGGCGTGGCGGGGGCTTCCCCGGTGCACGGTCCACTCCGGCAGCCTGCAAGGTCCCCGGAGCTGAGCTGCAGGGTTTGGAAAAGCCTCTTTCCCGGAACGGAGCTGAAGTCCCGCAGTGACTCCCGCAGAGCGGAGCCGGGGGTGTCCGGAGAAACTGAGAAGCCGCGAACGAGCCGAGAAAAACCCCCGAAGCCGTCCGGAGAAGCAGCCCTGCAAGTCCCGACTAGCCCGGAAGTCCCGAGTAGCCGAATGGCCCCGAAGCCCTCCGGAAGTCCCCGAGCCGCCTGAGCCCGCAGCTTCTTAAAGGGGCAGTACCCGCGAGAGAAAACTTCTCATCCCATAAGATGGGCAAATCGTAACATGGAAGGGAATAATTCAATTAGTAAGCCTTCAAGCAGGGTTTTTTTCCTCAACCTGCCACAGTGCTCCAGCCCTCTCATCATTTTCATGGCCGTCCTCTGGACCCACTCCAACAGGCCCATGTCATTCTTATGTTGGGGTCCCCAGAGTTGAACACAGTACTCCAGGTGGGGTCTTACGAGAGCCAAGTAGAGTGGCAGTATCACCTCCCTTGACCTGCTGGCCACCCTAGTTTTGATGCAGATCATGATATGGTTGATTTTTCTGGCCTGTGAGCACATATTGCCGGCTCATGTCCAGCTTTTCATCCACCAGTACTCCTAAGTCCTCCACAGTGCTCCTCTCAATCACTTCATCCTCCAGCCTGTATTGATACTGAGGGTTACCCTGACCCAGGTGCAGGACCTTGCACTTGGCCTTGTTGAACCTCATGAGGTTCACATGAGCCCATTTCTCACTCTTGTCCAGGTCCCTCTGGATGGCAGCCCATCCCATCCCATCCCATCCCATCCCATCCCATCCCATCCCATCCCATCCCATCCCATCCCATCCCATCCCATCCCATCCCATCCGCATGTCAACTGCATCACTCAGCTTGGTGTTATGTAAAAACTTGCAGAGGTAGAGAAGGACAGCTAGCAGTGGGGGAGCAACTGATTAGGGGCTACTTAAAGAAGCTGGTAGTAGTGAGATCCATGAGGCTGTATGAGATTCACTCAAGAGCGTTCAAATATCATACTATTGTAAGGAGGTTGACTATCATTGCAGAAAGTAGATGACCACTGGAAAAATAGCCTGGCAGCTGGATAAAGTCTAACATTATGCTTATTGTCATTAGAAGCAGGAAGCACCTCAGGAACAATAGGATGATCAGCCTCAACTCAGTCCCTGGAAAGGTCTTGAAGCATGTCTTCTTGCAATCCATTTCCAGTTACTTGAAAAATAAGAAAGAACAGGCAGCCTGAATTTACCAGCTGCGCACCCTGCTTAATCAATACAATCGTCAGTAGGTTAGCATGTGAGTTTAAATTAAGGCGCTTGGGTAAAGGTCTGAACTGTAGGGCTTTAATCCAGGGACAAGTTAAGAAGCTTGAGGACTAAGCTGAGGGAAGCCTCACAAAGTCAGCAAAAAGGAGTGCAAAGTTTTGCTTCTGGGTCAGGATAAACCTGTAAGAATAACAACAGGCTGGGAAGTAGCTGTAAGTGTAGCAGCCTGCTGAAAAGGACCTTGTTTCAGTGGATGTGGGGGAGTAAGTGTTACAGTCATACTACACATATACTCAGATTAAAATGAGTTTTTCATCTCTCATCGTGAAGTATAGAAGAGGATTGATCATGGCTTTGGTGATCTGAATGTAAATGATACTTACCTGATATCTTGCATTGTTTCGTTTCCTGGGAAATTTTCATGTAATTGGACCAGTCTAAGGTTAAAAACTTCTTACTGAAAAGGTAATAAATCCTAACTTTGTAATTGATATCCACATTAAAAATGGGAAATTATTTTTTAATTTTCATATTGAAACATACCTCTAAACTAGCAAACTAAACAGTTTTGAGATTCAAAGGCTAACACATACATGCTATTTATTAAAAGCCTCAAACCTCTGAAGAGAAAGTCTGGACTAGACTAAATCCCAAACTGTGCTCAGGAAGTGCTCGGGGCAGTACTGGCTGGTTGAGGCTGTCAGGTACAGTTATGATAATTAAATAGTTTAGACAGTTGAGTTGCCATGCCTGTTCCTTTTACCGTGCTACTTAACTTACTAATATAGAGATAGTAAAAGGGGCTAGGAAGGCCCAGTAAAGAAAACCCAAAAATGAGGAAAAAGAAAGTCTGTGGTCCAGTGCTACCTCTGAAGTATTAAAGAATATACATTTATATGTAGAAAAGAAACATTTATTTTTTTATGATTTATGAACAGCAAAAGTGATCTGGCAGGATGAAACAGTTTCAGGTCATGACACCATGTGGCTCAGACAAGTTACACATAATGATCTTAAAGAAAAAAGTCAGAAAGCTCTATGAACGTCATATAGTTTAATGAATGATACATTAGGAATTAATCATTGAAAATGGCAGAAAAATCTGGAAGATGTCTGCTCACATAGCTCTAATATTTAGATACAGTGTAATGGGTGAAACAGAACATCACTTCTAAACAACAGAAATAGCTAATTCAGGGGCAGCAGCAAGGGCTTGGCACATACCTGACCAGCACAGAGTTATGCCTAATTGAAGAGTTACTCACACTTCAACCCTTGCAAGAGGTTCAAAGGACAGTCTTAAAAGAGGGCAGATTCAGAAAAAAAAAGGGGGAGCCTGGTAAAGCTTGAAAAGCATGCTCTGTCCAGCTAGGCAGAGAGAAGATATGGAGGTCCCTAGTCTGTAGCAAGTAATGGGTACTTATCCAGTGCAGGAAATAGAGATGTTTTCCCATCCTACAGACAAGAGCATGAGATAGCACAGCTGCTAGAAGTTGAAGCCAGACCACTTCCCTGAGGATGAAAATTAAACATAGGAACAGTTCATCAGAAGAGGTGGGTGAATGTTAAGCTCTCACGGAGGTATAGAATTTCATTTTAAATCCAGCCATTGATCCATCTCCTGGGAGCAATCCTATAGTCAGTGTTCATAGTGAGCCTACACAGATAATCATGTAGTCCCATGGCAACACTTGAGTTTCTCTGTGCTAGGCTGCCCCAATATAACGACATGACACATCAGACTGGGTCAGAGTCCTCAGTACGTGTCCTGTCATGCCCTATATCCAGATCTTGGCCAGGAACCCAGTATGGGCCACTCTCTCTAGAGATACCAGAGCAAGTCCCATCTTGGAGCTACACACACTTGTAGTGCTAGCCCCTAAGGGGGCTAATTCTAGCCTGTTTCAAACACTTTTGGGGTTGGGGCATTATAGGCTTGTTTTGAATTTCCTCCTTTTGCTGTCATTCATGTTAAGTCTTTGGAAAAAGAGACTTAGCTTGAGAAACTCCCACTTATCTCCCACTGCATACATGTCCAAAAGATATCTGCTCAGGTTGTATTCTAAAAACAAGCAACCCTTCCTCCCCAACACCAACCGAATGCTTTTGCAAAGGTTTTCATGACTGACTTTTAGCAGGTGAAAACACCCCTCCTATGGCTGTGAAAAGGAGAGTTAGAACTAACACTTCAATGATTGTGAAGAAGACCTGACAACAATAAAAGGGGATAATAGCAATAATTTAAAGAACTTTAGAGAGTTCCCTTTCTCTTCTGAACTAATAAATGTTTTCTAGTTGTGCAGGCCTAAGCCTCCCACCAGCCCCCAACACATTGTGGCTGTGCAAAGCTGTTATTAACACCATTAGCAATCTATTAGTCAAGGTTCCTAGTGAAGGGGTTATGGCAAACCTAGAGGTTCTGTCTGTTATAGTGAATAACATGGATTTACTGACGTTGTGTAAACTGAAGTCTATCTGACACACGCAGTTCAGTTCTCATCTCCATAAAACCAGAAGGTGGACACATCTGAACTACACTGGGATTGAGCTACAGCATGTGCTAACTCCTGAGCTGGGTGTGGGAGAATGCTAGGGCCGATGCTAAGAAATTAATGGTGAGGAAAATAGTGCCTGGACACTTGGGTTTGTGCACTAGCCCATTTAAAGAATTAAATGCACATATAGAGGTGGGCAGGGTATCTCAGCAGCACAACACTACCAACATCAACATAGCTCTACTAAAGTACAGTGCTATAAAAATATCCAGTGCGGCTTTGGACTTGCCTTCTCTGGTTGGAAGCAGAGGGCCCAAACTTGTAATGTTATTCTGGACAGCAAGCTTATTAAGAAGGAACTTATCAAAAGAAGTGATGACTACATCATTTCCGCTTATTATCTGACAATCTGTTCCAATTAAATGAAAGAAATCACCAAAGGTGTCAAATTGTATAGATGTATAGTGCTTCAAGGCTATTTTCCCTTTGTACAAACCCACTCCCCCATACAAATAGCTTTCTTAAATGCAGAGGATGCAATGGAAGGGATCTGACAGCTCTAATTATCTTAAATTCTCACTGGAGAAAGAGTGAACGTAATTATTTAACTCCAGACCACTCCTGAAGGGCAGAAATTTCCTGTAAAGTTTGCAATGCAGCAAAAGGAATTCAAAGGTATGTAAATGTAAACACATTTTCTCAAAATCCCCCCACCCACCATTTTTAAAATTCCTTTTTAATCCTTTTAAGCTCATTACAAGAAACTAATTTCTCATGGATCAGAAATCACAAAATAAAGGCAGAACATATTAACATGTCTCTGCAGTTATTTCTGTCTACCTTCCCCAAAGACTAATCAGCGTATGAATACTACATATGTTCATCCCAAACAAAGATATACTCATCAACTGTGATAAAGATGAAATTGAGTTTGAGTTGTGTTATAGGGAGTAACAGGCAGGGATGAGCGTTCGGAAGATCTCGCGATGTATGGAAAGAATAGGGACCCTCCCACGAAGGCAGACTAAGGGCAGGGTTATTAGCAGCCCCTAGTATATAAGGCTTTGTAACTACGCAATAAACGCCATTTGAGCTTTCTCTACATTAGAGTCCGTGTCTCATTTGGTCCTCGCCGGGGAGGAGCGAGTGTCCGGTACATGGGGGTCTGCAAGCCTTGAAGTGGAAGCACAACAGAGTTGTCTATGCAGGGATTCAGTCTGAGATGAAGATATCTAAATTAATGTGTTTCTTTAGTCACATCAAGTGTCTCATCTCTCATTACAATCAATGGAGGTTTTGTCGTCGGCACAGGGAAAGCAACTCAGCTCATCTTTCAGCAGAGACATACAGTGAAATTCAGCTGCTTAGACACTGATGTCAAGCATATTTTCAGTTGGTAGGGGACAATATCTGGTTTCCAGTTGTTTTCCCCGAAGGGTGCAAGTTTCTCCTATAATCTGTGTCACTCAGTAGGTATATTGCACATCCCAGTGTGCCTGAACTAGCACTAGGGGATTCCATAGAGGAAGCTGAAACCTGCCCATCATGCTTGGTCAGCTAACTCACTCCATTGGCTGTAATGGAAACTTCAACACATACAGCACACCTAGATATCTAAATGAGAGTCTTGAACTGAATCACCTCCAAAAGCTATTACAGAAACTCTGTAGGTAATTAGAAGCGCATGCTGTACACCAGGCTATTTGCTGTGAACTGACATGGGTAAATGAATAACAGAATCACGGAATCATTGTGGTTGGAAAAGACATTTAAGATCAAGTCCAACCATTAACCCAGCACTGCCAGGACACCACTAAACCATGTCCTTCAGCTCCACACCTACATGTCTTTTAAATACCTCCAGGGATGGTGAATCCACCACTTCCCTGGGCAGCCCGTTCCAATGCTTTACCACCCTTTCTGTAAAGAAATTTTTCCTAATATCCAACCTAAACCTCCCTCAGTGCAACTTGAGGCCATTTCCTCTTGTCCTATCGCTTGTTACTTGGAAGAACAGACTGACCCCTACCTCACTACAACCTCCTTTCAGGTAGTTGTACAGCATGATAAGGGCTCCCTTCATCCTCCTTTTCACCAGGCTAAACAACCACATTTTCATCAACTGCTCCTCATAGGTTCTCTAGACCTTTCACCAGCTTTGTTGTCTTTCTCTGGACAGGCTCCAGCACCTCAATGTACTTCTTGTAGTCAGGGGCCCAAAAGTGAATATAATATTCAAGGTGTGACCTCACCAGTGCCGAGTACAGGAGGACAATCACTTCCCTACTCCTGCTGGCCACACTCTTTCTAATACAAGCCAGGATGCCGTTGGCCTTCTTGGTCACCTGGGCAAGACTGCTGGCTCCTATTCAGTCAGCTGTCAACCAACACCACCAGGTCCTTTCCTGCTGGGCAGCTTTCCAGCCACTCTTCCCCAAGCCTGTAGCGTTGCAGGGGGTTGTTGTGACACAAGTGCAGGACCTGGCACTTGGCTTTGCTGAACCTTGTACAACTGGCCTTGGCCCATCGATACAGCCTGTCCAGATCCCTCTGTAGAGCCTTCTGACCTTCAGGCAGATGGACACACCCACATAACTTGGTGTCATCTGCAAACTTACTGAGAGTGCAGTCAATCGCCTCATCTAGACCATTGATAAAGAGAACAGACCCCAATAATCAGCCCTGGGGACACCACTTGTGACTGGTCGCCCACTAGATTGAACTCCATTCACAATCACTCTGTGGGTGAGGTCATCCCACCAGTTTTTGATCCAGCAAAGAATACACTTATCCAAGCCATGAGCATCCCATTTCTTCAGGAAAATGCTGTGGGAAACAGTGTCCAAAACTTTACTAAATTCTAGGTAGGCAACATCCACCGCCCTTCCCTCATCCACTAAGCAGGTCATCTTGTCATGGAAGGAGATCAGATTAGTCAAACAGGACCTGGATCTCATAAACCCATGCTGACTGGGCCTGATCACCTGGTGGTCCTGTACATGCCGCATGATGACACTCAAGATGATCTGCTCCATAACCTTCTCCAGCACTGAGTTCAGACTGACAGTCCTGTAGTTCCCTGGATCCTCCTTCTGGTCCTTCTTATAGACGAGCATCACACTTGCTAACCTCGAGTAGACTGGTATCTCCCCAGTTAGCCAGGACTGCTGATAAATGATGGAAAGTGGTTTGCTGAGCACTTCTGCCAGCTCCCTCAGCACCCTTGGGTGAATCCCATCCAGCCCTAAAGACCTGTGCATGTCTAAGTGGTGCAATAGGTCACTGACCGTTTCCATTTGGATTACAGGGGCTTCATTCAGCTTTCCTTTCCTGTTTTCCAGCCCAAGGGGCTGGGCACTCAAAGGACAACTGTTCATGAAGTATACAGTTATATGATTTCAGCAGAAAAAGTGAGATGCTATTGTATAAACAAGTATGTCTTAGTTTGGATATTGTTAAAGAAGTTTCTTCATCCTATGTTCCCCATAGCAGAGTCTCGGGCATTGAATCATTTAAAGATTATTTATTCAGATGGTAAGGCAGAAAAACAGCTCAAGCTGGGTGCCTCCAAGAAAGGAACCCTGAACAAAGAAATCCCTGAGCAGTTACACCCTTACAATCTGTACCCCTCCCCTCACAGGATGGTTTGGTCCAGTAGTAACACTTTGGTCTGGCGTCTTCTTGTTCTTCATTGGATCCTTTCTCTATCTCCAGGATGGTCATTCTTTTTCTTATCTCAAGGATGCAGCTTCTGCTGAGAATGTAGGTACCTTATTTTTCACAGCATGTAGCTTCTGCTTATGGATGGGGCTACCTTGTTTTTCACAGGTTGCAGTGGTCTAGAGGCCTCCCTTCGTGTAACTCAGTATAAGTTCAGCATAAGCTCACCACTTGTGGCCTAAGACTTCAATAAATCTAGCTACTCATGGTAAGTAAAGAAAAGTAAGTTTCAATTCCACCTAAGTTTAAGCTATTATCCAACTGATTCTAACATTCTATAAGTAAACTATTTTAAACTTCAACAGATGTACCTCATGTTTAATTTTAGGGGTCTTCAGAAGCTTATAGAATGAATAGAGTTGATGGAGTAGAACAAAGTAGAATAACTCAGGTTGAAGAGATCTCAGGAGTCTATAGTCCCATCTCCTGCCAGGTTAGCTATGAGGTCTGACCAGGCTGATCAAGACTTATTCCAGTCAGGTCTTGAAAAATTCCAGGGATGGAGACTGCATGACTTCTTTGGGCAATCTGTTCCAAATGAAATAGAACTTCAAATAGAACTCGCATACTTTGGGTATACTTCTGAGAAAGTTACTTAGAGCTTAATTTTCAGAAACCTGTAGTCCTGAAGAGGCTGGACAGGGGGAAAGAAAAGATTTAATCAAATATCCACAGACAATGGCAAATCACAAGGAGTTTTCTGATAAGTGTAATTAATAACATCAGTCTGGATAGTTTGTTCCTGTTTCAGGAAAAGTGATGAGAGCAATCTCACAACAGATCAAGTTATGTACAGTGAGCAGTGCATGAGGATTCACTCCATCCTTACCCCACAGTTAAGACTGCACCATGTCCCATTCAGCTGCTCTCAAGAAATAAGAGGGCAGATACAGAAAATTAATGCGGGATTAGAAGAGTGAGAGAAAGAGGAAACTGAAAACAAAGCAAAAGCTCTTACCAACAATTCTTAAACCAAATTGGATTATTGGACTCTTTCTATAGCCAACTAAAGAAATCCATTTGGCAAAGAAAGAGCTATACCATAATTGGGGAACATATGTGGGCTTACAGTGATGTCTTCTATATTGGGAATGCTTATTCTGGCATTCTCATCTCATTCAAGGAAAAGAAGATGCAATTTTAGAAAGACAAACTACTCAGAGGACCAGAGCTCCAGATTTACATCTTTTATTTGTCCACCAGTACTTTCATAAAGAATATTTAGTCACCTGCAGTTGCTTTAGATCTTTACTATTCACACTAGGTTTTATTAGAGATGTTTGAGATGTGTTTTCAACCAGGACAGTGACACTTAATCACTACCAAAAGACTTCTGATAGAGGAACAGGTAGTTCCTATCTCACCATATATGTGTCATGTTTAAAGTTGCTCATCTATAAGGTCAGAGAACTACATGTAAAAAAGTCTCTAGTACCAAGAAACTGTAGTCAGATACATCAGGGAAAACAGTATATCCAGACAGTGAATTGTGGAGATGGGTTCATGACCAAATAACCAGGAACCTTGAAAGTAATTCAGTCAGTTTGAGAAACAAATTGGTTTTGGCACTTTACTATTATGTAATGGAAAATTTAATTAAAAATTAAGAAATTTATTCAACCTTTGTATTTCCTGACCCTAATTTACCTAGGTCTGCTATAAAACCTTTATTTTATGCAGGCAAATTACATTCCGTCTGTGAACTATGGAGACTTTTCATTCCCACATCAGATATGGAGACAGAAGCATGGTCACCATCACCTCAGCTTCACTAATTGCTGTGTGTGAAAGGAACATAGAAAACATGAAAAACTCTAGGCCATGTTCTTTTCTCCTCTGCTACCACACCTTAACAAATAAAGGAATTATTTATTTGAAATAATGGGGAAGCTTTTTGCATGGAAAACGCTAACATTCTTAAGAAATATATTTCTTCTTAGACCCGTAAAATCATTCACAAGATTTTCAATTCATTACATCTGATGTTACCACTTGCAAAGTAAGCTACACATGTTTAGATCAGTGTGGAATCAGCAGCTATTTGTTCTTAAGAGTAGTAATTAACATTCACACTAGAATTCCCACCGGGAAGGATATTGTTGCTGTTTACTATTTGGGATCAGTGGATTTTAAGTTAATTTTTACATGAAATGATATAGTACTTAGCTGCAGGCAATAATGATTCAGTACACTGGAGTTTCTTTCAAACCCGCACTTCTCAGAGCACAGAAAACAGCATACAATTAATTGAGACACAAGCAAGCATTGATTTTGGAGATTAGTTCTTGACTTCATAGCTTGTTATCTGAACTAAATGAGGAAGAGTAAAGAGAGAAAAGGGGGATAAGAGCTAGGGATATTAATAATATAATAATAGCATCTTTCAAAGTTAGCTTGACTTACTATATAAAAACAGCAGCTGGCAAATACAATCAACCCACAACACAGGATGAGTGTGGAATGGGAAACTGTTCCTCCAAATGGCACAGTATCTGTTTGCTTATCACCCATCTCCAACTACCAGCTGGAGCACAGGGGTGTTCCAGCTTGCTTCCCATCTCTTTTAACTCTTCTTGCATTGTAAAGCATGTACTCCTATAACTCCAGCAATGAGTACCTCCTTATCTCTGCTGTGCTCGCTTTTTTCTTCTTCAGGCTGCTTTTTAACTCACCCAGACCAGGCCTTAGGATCCAACAGAGATGAGTGGGAGGAATGGGGATTAGAGAGAAGAGCCTGACTCATATAAGATATTAAGAAATTAAAAAATAGAAAATTGCTCACCATGTCTTCCAGCAAAAGAATAAGGGCTATCAAAAAGCATAGAGGGTGGCTGCCCACCCACCCCCCTCGCCCTCCCCCCCAAAAAAAGAAGATAGTTCTTATCAGTGCAGGTGTGAAGTGTGAAAGTCCCTGTGTGACAGTGATGAAAAGATGAAAATGCTACATTTCTTATAGCTCAAAAAAAGTTATTAGATATGTCCAAGGAAAAAAGATTCAGTAAAGGTTTTTTAAATACATATCCACCTCTTGATAAAGAAACTCTTGAGCTGAAGAGTGCTGAAAGTTCAAAGAGCATTCTAATGTCCTTGTACACTGGGCATCTCCTGATGGCCATTAGGGACGACCTGATGCAGAGCCAGATGGGCTGTTGCAGTCACTCTTTCTGTTCTCCCTGTCTGTATTCCCCTTACATTAAATACTGCTAAGAGGCTTCAGGCTCCCTCTTTAATGCTCACATAGCTGATCCTTATTAAGTAGCAGAAGATGAAGAGCGAATACACCTCCCGCTTCTAATTTTCTACTGTAGCTGCTGCAGAGGAGACAGAATATGGCCCAGCATTTCTCCAGTAACGACAGGAAAAAGGAAATGAACACTCTGACCTGATATGTTCTCCTGACAGCATCTAACTTCAGTGCATGCATGAATACAGATGAACACCGAAATGAGTTTCAGCTGCCTTTTCCTGTGGAAAATATCCTGGGATCTTGTATGGGAATGAAAAAAAGCGATCAGGGAAATCAGAACTGCATGCAACTGCATGCATTTGGGAAAGATTAGCTGTTTAAACATCTGCATGGCACCCTCAACATCTCTTTAAATGAAATATTTTTCTTCAAATATTTTGCTGAATATTTTCAGTAAAGATTTCAGAGTCAGATGATGGAGACAACTAAACCTTAGCACACGCTGTATCTAGTAGTGATTAAAATGTAAACTCATTCAAGTCTAACAAACGCAAAAAAATCCCAGGTGAAAAAATATATATTTATGCACATGTTCCAAAACAAGATGATTTTGCATAATTGTAACAGGTAAGACCATGGTTTTAAAATCACTGTAGCCCACTGAAGAAATCTTTGTACTTGGTAATTCTGTTCCAGTAAACTGGATATTTTTCAGCATATAGTTAGGTGTGAGATGCTACTGCATGAATTTAAAGGCCATGGCATCATTGCAGAAGTTATTTTCCAGCACTGTGTCCTGTGCCCTTGATTTTATTATGATTTGTCCATTCTCAACCTCTCTGTTTATCAGCTAGGGATCCTTTCTGACTATATCATTCATTTTAAGAGCAAACATTACAAGTCAAAGAATGATTCTTTGGAAATGGAAACCTGAAATTTGAAGGATTTCCTGCCGATGGAAAAAAAAAATCACTAAATATGAATTAAAAGTTATCTGGCTTGTATTATTTAAATGTGTTTACACATATTTAACTATGCATTTCAGTAATCTGGAGAGAACATTTCATTTGGCCTGGACTAAATTTCTGTAACTGTCCTTCACAGAAAAGTATGAGAGTTGTACTGATATAGACAGGTCTTATTTCTTGAACAAACAAGTAAAATGGCTATTTTGAGGAAGAAAAAAAGTGGCTGTTTACTCAAAATGTAAGAGCAACAGTCTCTTGTGTACCTGTATTTTTAAGGATACTCATATTAAAAGTGCATAATGTAACTTGTAGAAATGCCAACCTCTGTAGCCTATAAGTCGAAAACCAACAAAAACTTACAATATTTGTACTAGTCAAATGGTTGAAGAAAAAAGCAAGTGAGGGAAGACAACAGAGTTATGCAGTCAAAATTTTAATAAAAAGTCATTTTTATTCTCCAGATACTGGTGAAATTTTAGTCTTATTAGAAACCACTGATATAAAATTTAAGGGTTACAGAGAGAAAACATGTAATTATGTAGTTATATGGTGGTGTCTGTACTTTTGTGATTGAAAAACTGTGAATTTCAGTTTAGTGCTTTCATTCTGCAAAGATGTAGCATTCTTGTTAAAAAATAATGCTAATATTGTGTATGTTTTATAATGCAGAATTTGGCTTGCAAATGTCCTGGTTTGAGCTAGAACAGAACTAATTCTGTTCAGTGAGGTAACTTTTCAGCTCACTCTCTGCTCAGTGACTGCACTGTCTGAAGTTAACGGCATATTTTTGCAGACAGGGTCTGCTTCTAGTAGTGATAGAGCTTGATGTTTGCAGTTACTGCCAAGGATTGATGTGCAGAAAGGCTCTTGCTTCTACTTGCTCCTATGGAGTCCAAGGTCACTGCTCAATCCTGTGTACCACGGTGGGGGTGCAGTAAGTGAGAGGCTGCACCTGCAGGGAGGAGCAGACAGGACAGGTGACCCTAAACTGACCAACAAGGTGTTCCATCCCATAGATGTCATATTCGGTGTAAAGCTGAGGGATCACAAGGGTCAATCTCTCTTCTTCAATGGCCAGTGTCCGAGGAGGACTCTGTCCATTCTGCCTTCGATCCCAGTCTGTGCATTCCTGAATCCAGTTCCTGAATCCAGCTACTGAATCCAGTTCCCACCTGCTGCTGAGTCCAATCTGGGACTTCCCCAGCACTTGCCCCACAGCATCAGTGGTGAGGGTGACGTATTTCATTTTATTATTATTATTTTCATTAAATCTGTTTTAGTTTTCTTTTCCAATCCATAAATCTTTCTCCTTTATTCCCTTTCCCTTCCTCTTTGGGGAGGTAGAGGGGTTAATAGAGAGCACCTGGCATTCATCTAGTGGCCAGCCCAGCCCTAATCTATGACAGCAGACAACAAATAGATTGAATAAGTCACACGCAGACAGTTTAGAACAGAGGTTTGATCAAAACCTTACAGGATCTTTAAACCTTCATGGTGCACATAAATGCGGTGATTAGAGACCTCTGAAATGTTTCTAAATGCACTCACTTTGGCTGCTGCAAAAAACAATGCTGAGGCCTGAGGAATCCATGGGCATTTTATTTAGGCAGTGTAAAGGCACTATCAGCCATGTCCTACATATATTGCATTTAAAGCAACCACAGCCTCTAGAATATAAACCTCTATATTTACAATCATTGTTTCCAGAAGCATGCTGTTTAATCTTTTATCTTCTGAAGTCTACAAAGAAGAGTGATATAAAAGGTCCATTATCCAATGTAATTTTACTCCCCCAGTGGTATTTATGCTTGTAATGTTATCTCAGCTGTGTTACTGTAAAATTTGGAAGGGCTTCAAGGAAATCTGTGCAATTACTCCAGATTAATGTTGCTATCACTTATATCCAAATGTTGCTTTTAGTCATGTAAGACATTTCACTTTCTTGCATGATCTCATTTCCACATAGTGCTGAAAAGAAGCCATTATCAAAATAAAGTAATGGTGTGGAGCCTTGGAATGGTCATGAGACAGAGAAGAGATCAGATAATTCTGGTGATCCTGACATCTTTGCTATTCGTAAGCAGCTCCATCAAATTCAGTGAAGTAATTGGTAGCAGAGTAAAGTTATCAAGTGAGAGTACTCAGGTGTAGTGGAGGTACTCTGCAGTTGCAATATCTAACAAACCAAATTTCAGCAAAGTTTCTTCAGAACTTCCAAAATATTGTGGCTTAAGGGTGACAAGATGCTTAGAGTGTAACTGTAACCATAAGAAAAGGAAAAGTGAGGAGATCATACCCGTTCTTAAAATTATCAGGTCCTTATATCCCTTTTTAATTTGGGAATTACATTTTGACTCTGTGTGTGTATATAGAAGCCAAGAGATGAAGAATGTTAATAAATTAGGTAGGCTTAACTAAACTGCTATCCAAACTGCACTAGGAAGCATGTGGTAATGTTCCTATTTCTGCCTTGGTCTGAGTTGAACGTCCGAAGTTGTGTATTACATTTCATTAAGACATCGGAAAACTGCAGACATGCTGCCAAGCTTGCAGAAAAACATCTTCTAATGAGGATTATGTCACCAATATATGAAATGAACTGGAAATGCTTAGAAAAAAAGCTCAGGAAAAAAGGTGCAAAATGAAGGCTTTGCTAAGCAGAAAAAAAAGGATGAAAGATGAACAATCAGTTAGTTGTATAAGAAGCAGGCAGTATTTGTACGTAGAAACTGAGTTTGAAGAAGCTGGCAGGAAGACTATCATAGAAGTAAATCGTGGGAGGGAGATCGACAACTATGACTTCATGATACGCTGACTAGATCGATAAATTGTCTTGCAAAGAGAGAAAACGGGATGTTGATGGCCAGAGGACATTTATGTTCCAACATAACTACTACAACAGACAGGTAAAATCTCTTTGTAGGATAGAATTTGCTGTAGGTTTCACTTCACTTTGTCCTTTGGCATGACAGGCTCCTTTTAACTGGGAAGGAGTGGATTGCCTGCTGGATAAAGTGGGAGAAGGTGTTTCAGGGGCTGGCTCCTTCTCTATATCTGACTTTTCATGTGACCTTGAATGAGTCATTCAGGGACAATTTTACTTATTCTTTGCTCACTGTTTCCATTAAAATTGGTCTTTCCCCTTCAACAAGGTAATTAGAGTTAATTTCCCCCTTTTCAGGGATGAATTCATTTGGTCTAAATAATGTTTTATTTCCTATTAGCTCCAATCATCTTAACTGAGCTACTTACAGTGTGAACTTAGCTGCTGCTGCACTGGGCAAAATCAGGCTCTCTGCATTGCAGAATTTCACCCTCAAAAATATTGCTAGAAATGTCAGTCTGACTCAGGGAGATACAGCAAGAGTAATTCATTAGAGTCTTTAAAATGCAGTTTATAAATGAGAAAAACCCGTGGAATCTGGTTTTAGGTAGATGCAGTAATAGTCTTCCTGCCTCCTAGATGGAGCTAAAGCACTTGTCTGCTATATCATGGCTTGTAGGATGGAGGAAAGCAAGTAACATACAAACATTATTGCATTTCATTCTCAGTATTACCTGCAATTTTATGCTTTCCTAAGAACATGTTTTTTCAGAATGATAATAATAAAAAAGAATGTTGGTCTCCATTCTGCAAGGGCAATCTTTTGTGAGAGTAAATCAGTCTAAAATTTACAGAGCCTTTTTTTACCTCTCTGCAGCCAGGCAGGGCTGCTCACCAGATATATGCTTCAGTAAGCAATGAATGCCAGACACCCTGTTCAGCTTCCTACAAGATTAAGTTTTCTTCCCCCTAGTCCTCATAAAGTATAGAGAAGGGCTTCCTGCCCCAGGATAGAGACCGAACATACAGTCTAGATGAGACGTCTTCAGTGTCTATAGAGATGCCACAATGTTGAAAGCAAGGAATTTGAAAATGAAACCTATGCAACAAGAGACCACCATGAGCTGAGTGTAGACACAAAAGCGAAGCAAACTTAGCAACTTTATTTACTTGTGAACAAGCACAATCTAGCAAAACCTAGCAAAAAAGCCCCACGAGAACAAATGCAACAGTGCCATTCACATATATATATTCTGTTTCTGGGAAGGTTAGGAATGTTAGGAAATGGGTATTCCTTTTTCATAGCTCTGGTGAAACTTTAATTAAGCTATAAGCACATATATAAGTCTGTATCTGTCTATGCAATTCACTAGCAATCAGTATACTAATTTGTTTAATTTTCACAACATCATTTGTGGTGAACATCAGTATCCAGAGCAGTCCGCATGCCCGCAGTTTCGAGTGAATAGACCGAATGAGGAAATATAGGAGGCCTATTAAAACAACTACAGGGTGAAAGTGGAAAAGGTCCATAAGGTCTTCACACTGTATGGAAAGACAAAGGACATACAACAGATGTGACCAGAGTCTAAGAACATTAAAGAATAATTTTTCACAGTTTAAGAAGAGAAAGAGTGGCTGGTGGCTGGTGGCCTGTGCACCAGATGCAGGCAACTGTCAGCTAGCATCTGGGAACAAGATGCTGTCCCTCTGGAACATAAATTAGCAAGTCACCAAAGCAGAGTCATAGAATCATAGAATCATCTGGTTGGAAGAGACCTTTAAGATCATCGAGTCCAACCATTCACCCTGCAGTGAGAAGGTCAGATCCTTCCCTCTGGGTTATTAGGCTTCTATCTATGCTTTTGGAATCATGAAACAAACAGAAGTGAAGTGCAGCCAAACAGGCACTGCTGGATCTTTATGTCTGGCATCTGGCTTGTCTGCATTGCTGGTGATTTTAATGTCACTAATTTATTGCAATATTTTACGATGTTTGTTAATTATTTAATTTGCTGCTTGAGATGGGTTTTAATTATTTAATTCATGTTTGTTCCCTTATGTGGTTGCATATAATAATCTATGACAATGATCCTACAATGACTTCTTTATTGGTATGCCTCTTTTCTACTGTGGATCTGCATAAAGAGTCTCTGCATATGATGTGGACTTTCCTCACTTCTGTGAATTAAGCAATAATTACCAATAAAAACTATGCACTGAAATATATTTTCATTCAAGTCTATATGTTTTTTTAGTTCTCTGATAGGAATAACCTGCAATACACTTGAACTAATCTACTGAGGTCAGTTTAATGCAGCAGAATAGAGTGGAAAATTACTAATATAAATATGCAAATATAGTATATTTGTTTGGCGATGAGTAGACTATGTTGGACAAGTCATCTATAAATGAATATGTAGACAAGCCTGTATAGCCAGCAATTTTAACCCCTTGTGGGACTGCAAAAGTAATCTTTTATTTTTTATTTTTAAAGCCGAAGGTCTTTGTTTACCCCATCCTTCTTCCCCCCATTTTTTTTTTCCATTATCTATAACAGTATCCATATGCCTTAGAGGAATGGAAACTTTTAAATTACTACTTGACATTGAAAATCACATATTTATGTTGTGATGCCAGTCTCTTATGTTACAGAAACAAAAATATTTTTGAAATCAAGTTCAAGCTTCAAAAACAGACATACATGGTCACTTTGTTACTACATACAGGCTTATACCAAGTTCTCACAAACTCAAATCTTCTGAACGGGTTTGAAATTCTAAAATTCTGGACTGCCATCTATTTTTATTCTATATCATATTCTGAATCTGGAAACCAAAGAAAAATAGGTTATTTTAATGTTTTTTGAGCCCTAAATATCATTATAATCTGGTCCATACCTTCACAGAGGCATTAAGTAAGATTTTTAGCTCAGAGCATAAACCCTCCTCGATTTCCTCATGTGAAGTTGGAGTGACCATGTGACACTTTGATTTGATATAGTATGAATTGATCTATAGGCATATATGCCTTGACTCTGCTCATTCGGAACAATGCGCTCTACACAATATGTTTTGTAAGTTAGTATATGTGTTTTAAATCCTGACTAGGATGGTATCATAGAATCATAGAATTATAGAATGCTTTGGGTTGGAAGGGACCTTTGCAGATCCCATAGTTCCTACTCCCCTACCATAGGCAGGGACACCTTCCACTAGATCAGGTTTCTTAAAGCCCCATCCAACCTGGACTTGAGCACTTCCAGGGATGGATCATCCACAACCTTTCTGGGCAACTTGTTCCAGTGCCTCACCACCCTCACAGTAAAGAACTTCTTCCTTATATCTAATATAAATCTACCCTCTTTCAGTTTAAAACCATTACCCCTTGTCCTATGCCTTTGTAACCTGAGGCCACAAAAGATAAAATTTCCCTGTAAGAGTCATAACTTCAGATCTCCCAGCTGAGTGACGTTATGCCACAAAACAGGCTCACGTGAAAATCAGGTTCCCTCTCACTATTTCAATGTCTTTTCCCCCGCAGACATGCCTAAGTATTGCAAATACACAATCCTGACTAACAGCCAAATTCCGTAAACAAATCTCTGGTTTATGCACCGTGGAGTCCTCTGAAAAGGTGCTCATCAAAGATGGAAATATCCCATGCCCTATAAAACACGTTAATGTTTTGCAACTGTGTAGCCTGTTTTGGCATGGGACACAGTATAAAGCAGACTAAAATAAGAAGCATTACATAAGGCTTTAAAGAATATCTACATAGGTCATATCTTGTCATCCTCCTCTGGCAAAACCACTACTGAAGCCTTGGCCAGATACTCAACACACAGCAAATGCAGTTCATACCTTTTGGTAGACCTGGTGACACAGCTGAGGAAAACTCTTCTAAGCTCTACCCTAATGTTTACGTCACTGGCCCTTCAAAAGATATACGCTTATGTATGCCCACATTTTCTTTGTTATTTTAATTTAAATTTAATTTAAGTATGTTTTCAGAAAAACATGCGCCCAAAGGATTAGAATCTCATTAGTGCTTTGCATTCACTGGAATTCAAGTAATTTACATAAAGAAATACTGTCCCTGCGCTCCTATGGAACCAGTTTACACTTGGGACAGGGAGTGTCAGGGCAGGTTGGAGGTTTAGCTAAGAAACCAAGCCCATAGTCTAACCTATAGCTGAAAATGAATGTTAATTAAACTGCTATTATTTTATTACAAGGTCTGCATGTCAGTTGATGATAGAAGGGAACAAACACAGAACTGATGTCCGGGATCATTGGGTTATCCAGCTATAATGGCCCATGAATACAGAGGTGACTTTGTTATTACTGTAGCCTCTGTGAACTGGAATGCTACAGCAAATCCCAATGGAAGGAAAAGTAAGAAGGTATTCAGAGGCTTTTTTTCATGACTGTTTTTTGAACTGAAGCTGTAGCAAGCTGACATTTAAATAAAACACCTATTTTCCCAGGAAAAGGTATTCCTCCTGTGCTATCGAATAGCTGTTAGGCACCACTCAGTTTAGCAAGACCTGCAAAGAAAGAAAGTGCGATCCATGGGGAAGCCAGACAGGTATGAGAAGCAGAGCAAATAAACATCATGCAGGGACTGAGCCCACTGGGAATATTGTTTTGCAGATTAAAATGCTGCACAATTTCACGAGCTAGATATAACTTTGGAACACAGATAAGACCGTGGCGGATAGAGATCAGAAAATTAAGTTTTAAAAAAGTAAATAATAGTTTTGCAGTCTTAAGAATGATGCTCAGAGCACTGTAACAATGCTCAAAATGTTAGACTTGAGTTATGCGCTGACAGAAATGCTCATAACTATACTTTTTGGAAGAGGACAGTTCCACCAGTTCACAAGGAAGGCAGAAAACTTCACGAACTACTAAAGGAGAAGAAATCTTAAATAACCTTTGCTCAATACAAAGAAGTGAATATGAGGCCTACTTCAATACATCATAAGACACTGTGAAATATACTAATTAGTACACTGCATTATATTTTCATATCTCATGAGCAGTTCCAGGCAACCCAACAAAGATTGGATACTACAAACAGTACAACAGTTCAAACACTAGTGTTGGCCAGAACCTAAGATATAAGTATCACATGAAATTACTTTCTTCTACCAGCAAAATGGTGCACTGTGGGTGTAAGAGTGCATATTTAAGATGATCCAAACAGTAATATTGGCAGATTTAAGAGGAGACAAAATTTAATGGATTCATATGTCATGCTTAGAGACAACATTATATCTGAAAGGAAACAGTCAACCATCTTGTATTTTGTCATGAACACCCATATAGGAAAAAAGCAAGGTGTGCGAAGAATCCTTTGGTCACCCGCAGAAGGAAACTTTTTAGAATTGAGAAATCACAGCTTATTTTTAAGAAAAGGTTGTGACAGACCTCTACAGTTTTAAGGTCAAGAACTACATGGTCACAATTACCGGCCTCTGAGAGCTACCCACCAGAAAGAACCGTGTTAAGGTATTGACAGCAGATTTTACAAGGTGTAGCATGCTGAAGTTTAGCATATGAACTAACGGGTCACAGTACATGCCAGCATATTCAACTGGATTTAGTACCAAACAGAAATCACAAAACAATTTATGACCCTCCCTGGGCTCCCTAGCAGCATCAGCAGTCCAAACCATGCTGTAGATCAGAGCACTGAAAGGTATATGAAGCATATCAGTTTCTTTCAGGTTCCTGTGGTGCAACTAATTCTAGTTAGGTTTGACCCAGGAAGTAAGGAAACAATGCAGACTGCAATCAAATAAAGGAAGCGAAAGACATAGAAAGACTGAATCCTGGAGGGAGGTACACAGATTGCAGGAAGGAAGAGACTGGAATGGTCACTGTGACACCAATTGGTGTACGCAGGACTGATGAGAACCTACCTGTAGCCACACCACCTTACTTTATTTAGTTTTACAAGCCCTGACTCCTCTGATGTTATTATTCCCTATGCAGCACACAAACCAGGAACTGCACTGGCCACAGGCAGGCAGAGAAAAACCACAAGGAAGTCCAAATAGGATACAAAGATCTGAGACCTGACCCTGATATGGGAAAAGAACTGGATGTGGACAAAAGCTCATTTTCTTCATTGTGATGGAAGACAACAGTTTCAGAGGTACAGGCATGAGATAAGCCAGTGGCTATACAATAAAAACAGTGGGGATCCAGCTCAAATGGTAACATTTTCATAAGTGCCTCAGTGAACACAATGTATAAAAATTCCAGATTAGCCCTAAGCATTTGCTATATCAATACTGTGTGTGTAGGGCAGCAGGGGTGTACCAATTATGTCTCAAAAACTACTATAGCCACATTTGCTCCATGCTGCACCCCAGCTGGTAAATAAGTCTCAGTAAGGCTGGTGCATATTGTCTTTATGCATCTGTCATTCTTCCAGTCCTGGAGCTGGCTCAGTCATTGCTGGCTTGAACACTGCAGTGTGCTGCACAAGGAGGCACCTAACTCACGTGCAGGACAAAATTTCCTTTCCCAAAATAGCTGTGTTTGTCTTTGGGAATTACTGAGACAGTCTTTCTCATACCTATGTCTTGTAGGAAACTGCAGAAAATTGTATTTGAGTGAACAGGATAATGTATCTATTTTTTCGCATGAAAATTATATTCTGTTATCATGAAAGATGATTTGTCATTCTCCTGTGTTGATCCATTATTGAGAAAGAATCTTGTTCCTACATATTGCCCAATGTAGCCATTAGATTTTGGAACATATTTAATGGAAATTATAATAGTAGACTACAGTGATCACAGTGATTACGATCTCAGAAAAGGATTTGCAAGGTATCTCTAGGCCTCAAAACATCAATCTAGTATGAGACTAATTGAACAAAACCTTCAGGAGTCAACCACAACATCAAAAGCCCTTCATTGTTACGCAATTTGTAGGACAGGGCAGTGTTACACCACAGAAAAAGTACATTCATTATATGTGCATTCCAACAATAGACCCAAATGGCCTACGTCATAAACAAATGCTGATTGTCAAGTAGAGATGCGGTAAGACAGAAAACAAGAAGTAGTCACATAATAGATGGATTGAACACCTTGATGCTTTTAAAGATAGATTATTTTTTATTCTGTCCCACAATTTTCCTCTGGTATAGCAAAGGAATTAGGATAATTTTTGATGAATTTCACTGATGTGTATTGATTTAAAGGGCCTTCCTCATTATTACATTGGTGGTGAGAGAAAACAGGCAATAATTTAAGTAAGAACCATTTTCCACATTGGGACCTGTGTCTTTTCTGCATCAGTGAGCACCTGACTTAGCAAAATGCAGATCTTCAGACACTTCAGTCTTTGTGGAAACTGCCACATGAATCCAAATTATTATTTTGACGAGAATTCACATATCTTTTCTTTCATTGCAATGAAGTTGGTGTTAGGAAGGCATGAAATGTCCTTCAAACACATCAAGTGACTGTTAGATACTTCTACATTGTTCTGATTCTGAAATCTGGTCTCCAGACCAGAGTAAAAGAGCACTTGTTATTTCAATGCATCTACTTTTTTCCTTGGGTTTCTGTTACAAATCAGTGTTTCCTTTCTTTCTGCCCATGCTACACAGTCTAGCATATATATAAGGGCCGCTCTGAAAGTGATACATCCTACTTATTTGGAAACTACATGGAAACTACAATAGATACAAAAAGCACAATAACACTATTTGATAAAGAGCAAATTCTCAGCTACAAAAACTGGTTTTTGACATAGTCCCCATGGACTGTGGATGGCTGTGCATTTTGGCTAGCAATGAACAAGAGCCTGCATGTTGTGTTCGTTTACAAATCTGCACCAGTGGAGGTGACCCACCATCACCATCATCACTGCTGAAACGCGCTGTCCACTGCCTCACTGTATATATGTACATACATTTGCTTTAACTTTGGATAACAGAGGTCCACAATAAAAAAACCTGCAGGGCATCTCAGTGAATTTATTTTCTTCTACCTGACGAAGCCATATACTGTAATCTACAACACTGTCTAAAATTGTCATATGGCAGGAGCTTTTCTTTAGGAAAATTACAGCAACAGTCAAATGAAAATAATTAAAATGAAGTCATTAGTGCTTCAATCTGAAAAGTTTTAATTGATTTTTTTTCTCTCCTTTTCTGCATGATTAATTGTGACTTTTAATGACTGTTTTTAAAATAAGAGAAAAATAGGTTAGGAGCTGCTAATGCTGTTGATAGGAGCAAAGATTTGGCTCCTGAGTATATTGATATGAGACTCTAAATATTGACTTGAGATCCAGGATTAGGAACTTCATAGTAAATACAAATGCTACAGTCTCTAGATGCTTCTTAACTTGTACTTTTTTATTTTTCCTAAAATGTTCTTTGGAAGGAGGAAGACAGAACTATTTCTGATGTGTCTGAAAGTACTGCTTGTGCAAAGACATAGGCTTAAAGTACTGAAGGACACAAGTCCAGATAAAGGCAGCTGTTTGGCACATGTTACAGCTTTGAACAAGCTGATCTAGTGAAAGATTTCCCTGTGCATTGCAGGGAGGTTGAACTAGATGATCTTTAAAAGGTCCCTTCCAACCCAAACCATACTATGATTCAATGACCTGTGAGAAAAGATCTTTCCAACGCCCCAGGAGTCCATTTCCCAAATTTACCTTGGCCTCTGAGTCCACATTAAGCTTGAATTTGCACTCAGTTCCTTCAATTGTTGCATTTTAGGATGACAAGGACACCATTTTTTCACAGTAGTCTTTGCAGTTTACCATTTTGCTTATGATAGGCTATGTGAAAAGGTGCACTCGTTCTTCATTAAGTACCCTAAGCTGAGAATTAGCTTCTGTCTCAAAATATATCTCCTAGGACTATGTCACCGGTTGGCCAAGGCTAGCCAAATCACGGGACGAATTCTCTCTCCAAAGAGCCCCTCCCCCATTCCAGGAGAAAGGCTTAAGGAGAGAGATAAGAAGAAAAGAAAAAAAACTTGGCGAGGCCTCTGTTAAGTTTGGGAAACTAAACCGGTTTTAATAATGATAGAAAGATATTATATACAAAACAATAAATGGATATTAATAGGTATATATATAGAGAGGATCAGGGATCTGGTGAGGTGAGGGTTAAACTGCGGGTAAAGGGAACAAGGCAATAGAGAAAAAACCCTACCAGTCTGTTAATGGTGGTGGCACATGGCCATGGGCAGGGTCCGGGGCCAGGGCTTGCTGGGGCCAGGGCTCACCGGGGCCAGGAGCAGCAGCTGGGAAAACAGCGGTGACAGGGGCAAGTGGCAAGGATCATGGCAGGCGATTGCGGCACGGCGTGCCCTGGGGAGAAGCGTCGGTCCAGCAGCAGACCGCAGTGGCAAGCGGGGCAGCTGGCCACGAGGAGCTGAGCTGAGCCAAGCCGAGCAGTAGGAGCGCTGATGAGCAGGTCCCAGCACGGGCGAGAAAGGGGAGTCATGGCCAGTTGGAGCTGCAGGGCAGAAAAGGCACAATTTCTTTCTGCATGCTGTTCTTAATGAAACACTGTCCCGCCAAAAAACTCCACAGCCAGTGAGATGTGCTGACGTGCAGGGGAGGAATACTCTGATTGGTTTGCTTCATATGTCCATCAAAACAAACCAGCCCTGTTTATCTTAAACCAGGACAGACTAGCAACTCCTTATTCTAGCTACAAAAGTCTAAACAATCGAATACTACCAGCTATTAAAAGCATCTCTTGCTCTTGCCTAGAACTTTCCTAAAGTTGATGGCATGCTATTTGAATGCATCTGTTAGCATATTATGTTACAGAAAGGACCTTGTTTGAGGTAGTAATCACATTAAACCAGCTATTTTCTATTGAAAGGGCATTTTGATTCACCTACTTATCTTTCAGGAAGAAAGGAAGTATGCAAGAATGGGCAAAGAAGGAGTGTATCTGAGACAAATATAACAAAACAAGTAAAGGAGTTTAAGGACTTTAGTCTGCTGTAAAAGACTTCAGTTATCTCTATGGTAGTATCTGGGGAGCCAGAGCTAGAGCGTAGACAAAAAGAGACACACAGAAATAAAGCACCCAGATAGGGCAGGATTCAGTCGTTTTCCGTTTAATAGCTCCTGACCTCTCACAGTTTCTTTGCACACAAATTCATAAGAAGGTGTAGAGATTGACTCAAATCCAGAGGTGTCTGGAAAGTGAGAAGCTGAGAATGCTTGGCACCCCATCACATATCTAACATTCCCCTTTATAAATAGATGGATCAAGTGCAGGCAAGGTCAGCAGCTTTTCTTGCAGCAACTACTCAAAACCAGCTCTTCACGGGTATAATGGTCGCTCTTTAGCACAAGAACAGCGGAGTCAGTGTTTGCATTCAAAGATTTAAGATGGATAAAGAGGGAGAAGATATAAGAAGCTGAAAACACATGCTCATGTATGAGTGGCAAGACTGTTATTACATGGTGCCCATCTCTTCCCAACCCTCCCTTGTTGACCCCCACAACTCTGTATTTGCACAAAGTGAATTTTCTTACAGGAAAATAATATAACAGATTTTTTTTTTATGTTAGCTTGCTTGTTTAAATTATCTGACAAATGGCTTAACAAACAAGTTGTATAATGTTATGTAGTCCTCAATTTCCACAATATTCAGCATTTCAGAGATTTTACTTTAAAAGACACATTTGATTACATTATCAGTAAGATAAGAAATGTTATGGCTGTTCTCTTTGCGTTATCCTCACGATGCACCTTGGCTTGATTTCTATGGGCTTACGGCAATAAATGAAAATGAAGAACTGTTCAGTGTCTACCTCCATTGTTTCAGAAGTCTTGCTGTTGTACGCTCTCTCTCTCCTTTCTATTGGCAGAGCTGGAATGAGCTATCGTACCAGATAGGACAAACGTGTTGCCTATTTTGTTTACTACTAAGGGTACAACCAATGTGAATAATTCAGTTTGGGAACTATTTAATTCTAATTAAGGATGATATTTACACATTCTGTTCTGAGGTAGAACTCAGGATGAACCCAATCAAGGAAACAGTGTCTGCTAAGTTCAAGAAGACCTTTAGGAGGTAGTAAAACTTTTAAAATTCATGGAGGAATATGTGTTTTCCTGTGACATCAGAAAATAAACTCCCTCCTTTAGCAGAGTAGGCCTGCAGGTAGGGAGAGATATACATACGCCAATGAATTACACTTCCTTCATCTGCAGTAGGAAATATGCCTGAGAAGCATTGCAAAGTAACTTAGGTCAGATTTCATACCTCATGACTTAATTGAAGGCTTGTTCTTCATTCTACCCTAATCTTACACGCGTTTCCATGGAGTTGCAGGTTTTGGATGCATTCATCCCTGAATGACTTCCACTCCTTTGTTATTAGGCAGATGTGCAGCATGCAAGAAAACCACCCCAGAGAAATTCTGCATGTTCACATTGCTCCAATGAATATGAGCCTTCCTCGCTATTTTGTAAGCTGTACTTTCAGGTTGAGTCAACAGGGAATATCCTTAAATGGATAGACATGCTCGTAAACAAGAGCCTTGACTTACCGACTTCATAGTCCATACGGGGTGTGCGTTCTCTGAGAACAGTCTAAGAAAGTTCAGAGAGAGGAATAAAAAATGTAATTCTAGTGAAAACCCTTTTTAATTATTTTTTTGTTCTGCAGGCAAACCTTCCCTGCAGCTGTGCCAGTGTCATTGCTATGGACTTGTTCTTGATTTTTCCCCTCCTTAGAGCTACATATTTTGCATTAAGTAGAGGTCCAGGTCTCACTTTCTGACATAAATATAGAAATCCCTTAGGTAATTTCAGGTAGATTTAGAGAAGAGCTTTTAGAGAAGAATTTATCAATTCCACTTGATAGAGTTTGCATTCCCTCAGCAGTTGTAGATTTGTTATTTATTAGACTTTACTGACATTTGTTGTTGAGATCTGAACCAGGTGGTTTTAAAAGCAGTACTGTTATTCAATATAAATCAGTACAGCACTTTATAAAAATAGATCAAAGTTGAAAATGCATGTACTGAATCTGCATTCAGAAACATGAAGATGTCATTACAGAGCACACAAAATTCCCCAAACAGAAGTGATAAAACGAAGACTCCCAGCACACGAGTCATATTTTCTCCAGGGTTGAGACATTCACAACTAAGAAAGCAAGAGGGTAACTAGGTTAGCTGTGATTCAAAGAGGAACATATGACAAAAAGCTAGATCAGCAGAGCTCTGATCTCTGTTCCCTCCCCAAACATCCATATTGGAAGGTGATCAAACTGAAACAGAAACAGGTACTGCTTCAAGTGGAAGGAATGCAGAGGGAACCCTCATTTCACCACTTGTAGACAATTACCTAGGAAACAGATGGCTAAGACCTGAAATTTGCCCATTGGCCCTATTGAGTCCTTCGAGGTACTGGTCAGACTCACCAGCTGATGGCTTTACGGCTTCTCAGCTTTAATCCTGCAAAACTATCTCATGACTACATATTTGACAGCTATACCTAGAAAATACTGAGTAGGATTTTAATTGTAGATATGAAATTGTTACAACTTCATACAAAATAACAACATTAACGGTGATAGAAGAATATTTATGGGTTATGTCTGTGAGTAATGACTTCAGTGCAGGGGATCCTGGCTTACATAATGATACAGCAAATCTTCTGTAAGGGACAAACACACATGAGACTTCTACCCAACCTCCTATCACTGAAATGCAGGAACATCACTGTGAAGGTCTGTGGATTTGTTCAAATTTAAAACTAGAGGGAGAAGAAGCAGCTTCCTCCAGATACTGTGATCATCATTAATGCACAATATGCCTAAACACTTAATGCCTACCAAACTTTGTGCAATAGCTGCACATTATATATAATAAGAGTATAATAACATACTTCGTGTCACTATTTGTCTTCTTTCCTGCATGCTGTTCGTTAGAGGTTATGAAGGGTTAACTACGCAGTTAGGAGGCAAGGAGATGTAGGGAAATGTAGCCAGCTGTTGAATGAAGCATCATCAGGACATGAGCAAGACCATTACTTGAGGCAGTTTCCCTGCCTAAACAACAGGAAGCATCATCTACTGGATATTAATTTTTAACAGCAGACCTTTGAAGTGACTTCAAAGACATCAGGTGATTAAAACAGATAGAGGAAGCAAAGGGAGAGGCTGACCCTGTGCCACAGGAGAGGCTGGGACACAGGGAGGGATGGGCTGGGGGTTGCACACGGGAGCCTGACCAGCTGATCCACTCCCCAAATGACACTCTGGGCTAACACAACAGCCTTCCTCAAGGACTGTACTATTGGCTGCTTCCAGGCAATCAGTACATGCTGGTTCATCTCATAAAGAACAATCTTCTTAATTGCTTATGGCCTCCACCTCTTGAGAGAGGAACCTTCTGTCTCGCCCTGCTCTGAGGACACAGGGTGAAGGAAGGATCCCAAGGCTCTCAGGAGTAGTAGCAGAGTGAACCAGGTTTAGGAGGGGTTGCTTGTCTACAGGAACTGCATCTGGGGCTAACTGCAAGATTTCCATGAGGGCATATTGGTAAAACTCTACCCAAGAGCAAAAATATTCTTCGGGATAAGTGCACAACATATCCTTCACATCCCCAAAAACTTATTCTAGGACATCTTTCCACAGGATATTCTTAACATGGAGTGGAAAGTGAGCAATCTTTTCCTTCTGTTTCAGAAAACAAAGTTTACTGCAGCTGCAGTATCACAATTGGCAGTTACAGAGACATTAGAGATACAATTAAAGGAATTTTCTGAATGTTTTATCCATTATCTCACAAACTCATGAAAAAAATCTCATTATTAGCATAGTTGGCATTACCAAGCTACGCTTTTGGTAAAAAAACCAATGCTTAAAAATTTTAACTGCCCAAATTGATACTCTGTGGCAGCTTGAATATCAATAAGGTGCAAAAAAGCCTTTCAAAGCATCTAAAACTAAATCTAAATTAATTTCATTTAGCTGACGTGTCATCTAATTTATTGTCATGGTTTAACCCCAGCCAGCAACTAAACACCGCATAGCCAGTGGCTCACTCAGGGGGAGGAGAATAAAAAAAATTAAAACTTGTGGATTGAGATAAGAACAGTTTACTAACTAAAATAAAATACAACAATAACAACAATAAAATATAATAATAGTAATGAAAATGAATATAACAAAAAGAGAGAGAAATAAAACCCAGGAAAAGACAAGTGATGCACAATGCCATTGCTCACCACCCGTGACAGATGCCCAAGCAGTGATCAGCACCTCCCAGCCAACTCCCCCCAGTTTATATACTGAACATGATGTCCTATGGTATGGAACATCCCTTTGGCTAGTTCAGGCCAGTTGTCCTGGCCATGCTCCATCGCAGCTTTTTGTGCACCTCCTCATTGGCAGAGCATGGGAAACTGGAAAATCATGAACTTAGGATGAGTGCTACTTAGCAACAAATAAAATATCAGCATGTTATCAACATTATTTTCACACTAAATCCAAAACACAGCACTGTGCCAGCTGCTAGGAAGAAAATTAACTCTATCCCAGCCAAAACCAGGACACTTATTTAATTAAAGGACCATCTACTATTTGGAGAGAAAACGAAAGGACTATCTCATGCAGTTCCAGCACAATGCTACTTATTTCCAACCCCGAACAACAGTGTAAACTTTAAGTACTCTATTATTTCATTTCCCTCATTTTGTGCCTGACTGCATAAGAGGGTTGGTTTGTTTGTTTTTTCAGAGGTGTGTCTGCAATCATTTTGTGGAACATCTTTGATGTTTTGTGGAGCAACAGCATTTCACAGATCACAGGCTGAATAATGCTAAACTAAATCAGGGAGTATTAAATCTGTCAAAATAAGACCCCAGAACAAACTTTGTACCCACAGAGATGGCTTACTTAGACATAGTTTGTGGAAGATAATGTTATAAAATGCCCAATGCAGCTTGCACGTTAAACCCAAAGGTTGCCACAAATAAATACTGTGCATCTCTTGAAGATACTCTCTCAAGGAAGACGAGTTGCCACATGAGAAGAATAGCAACAGCTCCACGTGCAGCAGCAGGTACAGCTTCAGGCTTCATGCAGGAAGGGGAGAACTGAGGTTTCCCTCTCTCCCTCCTGCATAATGCCTTTCTCCCTCCTGTGTCACATACTAGTGACATGCCCAAAATACTGGGTTACAGGCAGAAGTGGAAATGGAACACACCACACTGGGCTGCTGCACAAAAGGGCATCTTCTTGAGCTTCAGCACTTTCACTAGGATGCTGGATGGCCATGTAGCAGCTGTTTGAAAGTGACCAAAATCACAGTGCAACAGAAGAGAGATGGGATCACAGGAGACAGGCCTAAGTGCTGGTAGGCAGGTGGAAAGGCAGCTCCTTTAGCCTTCCTGATAAGCTAGGCTCACAGAATAACTCAGGCTGGAAGGGACCTCAGGAGGTCCCCAGTCCAACCTCCTACCCAAAGCAGGGCCAGCTGTGTTGTCAGACCAGATTGCTGAGGGCTTTATCCAGTTGGGTCTCGAAAATCCCCAAGGATGCATGTAGATAGCACAACCACTCCGGGCAACTTGCTCTGTGGCTGAGCTGTCCCCTTGGAGAAAATGTTTCTCCTTTGGTCGAGTCTGAACCTCTCTTGTTTCTGCTTATATCCTTTGTCCCTTGTTCTCCTTAGTTCACACATGTTGCTGTCTATCTACTAACCAGCAATAACACTGTTCTCCTTTGGAAAGCAAAACAAGGAAGGTTTGGTAGAAACACTCTTGCTAAATTTTCCTTCATCAATCTGCAGAGTTAACAATTACTTTGTGTCTTTAACTGTTTCACAGAGGTGGGAAGAAAACCTGTTTTTCATCTCTGCATGTTTTTTTGAGACTTAGAGAGTACATAACAGTTCAAAACCAAAGGCAAATTCACATAAATATCTTACCCTGGAGGGACAAAATGAAAATGAGAACAGAAATGAAAAAGCTTTCATTTCAGGGCATTGGTATCTCCTTCCAAAAATTTTCAGCTAAAAATCACTGGCTAGCTATAGTCTGTGCAGTTCATGTTCAGTCCAATTAGGATTTTTTTTTTTTTAAGGAATGATTAGATCATTCTTTTTTAAATTACCAAGATGCAAGTTAAGAAGATTCACTCATGCAATGATGTGTAGATGAAGATATAGGTGCATGGGAGTAAATTAAAGGCGTGATAAACATCAAAACCAGACAAATAGTGAAACTGATAAATAAAAGGCAAAACCAGTTTGATTCTGAGTATTTCTGGTCCTACATAGCTACTCAGTTCAAAGTGCTTTAAAGAGTGATATAATCAGAGAGGTGCTTAGCACTTTATAAAAATCTATCTCTTCTGAAGGGTGCCTTACTGGTTTTCTTAAAATGCATCCCCAGGCTTTTGCTGCTTCAGTGAACCCTGGGTACAATGAGCTACAACCAAAAGAGATTTGTTATAAAGAAGAAAAAAGTAAGCAAAGTTTTTGATTTTGAAATAAGCTCCAGGCTGATGGTTGTGTTTATTGGTGCTAGGCAAGTTCTTCGCAAGGGTGTGTAGCACATTGTTGTGTAGTCAAGCTTAGCTTACAGCAGGTATTTCACTCACCTGTACAATTAGTGCAGCCGCGCCCTCAGCATGGCTCAACAAAAACCTCCTTAAAACTGGAAGCTGCTGTCAGAGACTTGGTGATTAATTTTACGTCTTCTGCGCAAACATTAGTGGGGAGATAAGCTGTGGCTTCCAGAGGTGGAGGTGCTGGGGTCCCTGGGGAGGGTTACCAGCTCTAGGTCCCATGCCACATCTCCCAGTGAGAAGTATGCATCCAGGCGCAGCTCAGCCCTCCTCATTGCTCAGGTCTCAGTCTCTTCACCAGCTGTTAACAAGGGTACCTTGAATTTTGCCCACCTGGGAGCCATTCCACAGAGGAATTTGCCTCTATCTGTGGCCAGCAAAAGAACAGGTGGCTGATGAAGGAGTATGGTGAAACCTTTCCGGATTCTGCAGATGGTGTGTATATCTTCCACCACCCTTTTTGGGTGGTTTGTCCAGGAGCCCCTATCATCCTGCTCACTTCTATGAAGCACCAGCATCTTGCCTTCTCCCTACAGCACAGCATTTGCTTTGCTCTCAGTGCCACGAGGAGAGGCAGCCACATGGACTCCTAGCATTTGTCAGCCCATTTTCCCATCTTGGTAGAGAAGTGTGAGGAAAAAAAAAATCAAATAGCAGAGTGGAATTAATCCTACAAATGTTAATTAATGTTGCTTAAAAAAGAAACAAACAAAGAATTACCCTTGTATTGCCATGGTAGATTTCTTAAAGCAAAAGCAAACACACTAAATTAAGAGCACCATTGAAACAAATACAATGATTGCAGAACAAGTCACGTACAACATTCTTAGTTAAGATTTCAAAAGGCCAAAGATACTTATTCAGATCTGTAATGCTGCAAGTGATGTAAATTACAATGACTAATGTTAAAAAAGATTTACACAGCACAGTTGTTCCTGTCTTTTCCACAAGGCTATATGGTTAGACCCAGTCTATTCAAATAAACCTAGCTGAAAGCTATAAAAGTAGTTCAGCCAAAGGATGAAGCAGGAGAAACTTATTCAGCACTCTGTCCTGAAGGTTATAATTCATATAACTCAGAAAATTTAAAAACTGGGTACATTAAGGGGCAATTTAGTATCTCTTTCTGGCTGGACAGAAAGGAGGTAAGACTGCAGCAGCCAGCTGTACAATGGGCATGGGAGAAGTATTGCACCTTGTCCCTGGCAGTTGCAGAGAGGTAAATAGAAGGGGTTTTTTTGCCTTTTTGCAGTGAGGTGACTGCATATATACCGGGAAGAGCAAAAATGGACCAGAAACCAGATCAGCAAAAGTACCACCTGCACAACACCCATTTTATTCACATTGATGCAAATTTTTAAGCCTCAAAAGCCAGCCTCATTTCTGTCTGACTGGGAAGTCACTGGATCTCAGTCAGCTGTCAGTATTGGAGTTTTCTGATTGCATAAGTTCAGCTTATAGTCACCCCTAAGGCCGTGGGTCTTGCTGACAGAGAGAGTATCATCATCTCTCTCATGTCCATGTCTTTAAAGTTTGTCGGTTAAGCTTTCCTCCATCTATTGCACTTCAGGCACCTGGCCCATCTACGCCTTGTCTGTGTGTGTCCCTGGTTGATGCATGAAGTTCACGCAAAGCTGAGGGGAAACCAGTAGCTCCTCAAGATTACCCCTGTAGGAGCACCACTGCTGAAGCTGAGCCATCAGGTAGCGAGACATATAAAGACAAAAAAGGGGTGCCAGTTTACTGTGGCATTTATTCAGGGGAAGAAGGAATCCTGTCATTTTGTCATTGAACCCAGCTCTGCTTCTTTATTTTAGCTTAGAGAAGAAATGGAAGATACAAAAATGCAGTTGCACAGCGTGTTTAGAAATCAAGTCTTAGCTGGCGACATAAGAAGTCTGTGGATGAACTGCTGAATCTTAATGTCCCAAGAGCTAGTCCAGTCCTTCATTTAAAAATATTGCCCATCCTGAAAATCAGGACTTGGAACTGCCCTCGGTTGGGTGTAAATCAGCATGGAAATTGCCTCACTGTTATTTAGATGTAGCAGCCGCAGGTTCTAGTATTAGCTGGAAGTAATGAATACATTATTAACTGTGTTTTACAGCAAGCAGAACCCATTTATTCACACTACTTTTATTTTCTGATTCATCTTCAGTTTTCCATCTATACAGGGATTATGGATCATGTACATGAAAAAACCCACAAAAAGATATTTGAAAATGTCTATCATCAGGCTCCTCTTTTCTATAACCTTTCTTCCGATGATCATCCTTTTATGTCTGCATCACCATCATCATCTTACTGAAAGTAAGTTAATTATATGTTTCCTAAGTATCATTTCATATAATTGATTAGTAGCCAAAGCAAACATCAGAGAATGCTCCGTTCTTGATTTTGGAGGTCAATAAGGAAACATCTGTAAAACTAGGGTTGTTTATTAATCTGCCCTTTATTCTGAGGCATTGCAGTACCTTGCCAGGTCAAACACGTAAATATTATTAAAAATGCTATAAATATTATATATATATACAAATATCATGGGATATAATCCGTTATCATATGAAGACTGCTATCAAAGTAATACATCGGTACTGAACCTCAGATACTTTGGGTGACTTAAATGCCAGTTTTGTCATCTCTTCTATGGTTGTGTCTATACTTCTACCAACATGAAAGAACAGAGATATCTGAGCAGCCTTTGAACTACGGCACTTCAGATACTTTAGCAATCTCATTCTAACTGCAGAATTGGCTGCTGCTTGAACATTTCTCTTGAGTATCATTATGCAGTGACACTGTTGCTATGCTGTACCCATAAATGCAGTGTGGGGAGGAAAGGAATTTCTTTTGGGAAATGTGGAAAAAGCTGAAGATCAGATCTTTTAATCATCATTGCATGAAATTTTCATCGGACAAGGTAAACTGTGGTCCAGACTCGCTTGAGACTTCTCAGAAATGCTTATAGGAGTAGAGCTATTAACTCACCATACTGATAAGGTCAGATTTTACTTCACTTTGTTTTCCACTGGAGTGACTAATCAAATCCCGTGTCCCTTCTCCTGCCTCCTCAGTGGTTCTCCCTGCCTCAAGTTTGCTTCCACCTAAAAAGGGACTTCAGAAGTCCCGGTAGGGGGAGACTTTTCTGCTTTTACCCTTTCTGTGATATTCAGGAAGATGTTTCAGTTGCGCAAACTGCCCACCTGCAAGTTACAGAAACCTCACTGAGATCTGGTACGGTCATTCATCAACATGAAGAGAAAAGATTTTGGGACTGGATTTTCTAACTATTTAGCCTGACAGTGCATGATCCAGAGCTACAGGCAGGTCTTCTACCTCTAGATTTGAGCTCCACACTTGAAATAAATAAATAGAAACAATTATAGGGAGGATAGGGGATACCTACAGTCTGAGTGGACAGGATTTCATCCAGTTGCCTGGAAGCATTAAAACATGAGGTGAGGTTGCTCTTTCGCTGTGCACTGAGCATACTAAACACCATGCTGGCACAGCTTCTGCCTCGCCTCGGCGGTGCTCAGCATGGGCAAACTCAGTTCCCTGCTCACATAAATGACAGAGGGTTGTAGCTTTGTAATTTTCTGAGATCCATGTTTAAACACTAAAGATGTGGATAAGCATGGTGCTCTTTGTGAAATTCTAGCCTGGGCTTTACAATATTTTTATTTGGTACCTTATTTTGTTTGCCACTTCAAAGTGCTGCAGATTTGGCTTGCTGCTGGCAAGGAGTTAAAGTATGCTAATGTACATTTTGGCTGCCTTGGGCAGATGGAGGGACTAATATATTTTTCTCTTCTTTGTTTCTTTTTCCCATTAATTAAGAGATTTATAGACGTGCATGCAAGTGCTATAATTGCTTTGACCCACATTTCCTCGCACATTAAAACAATTTCTGAAGAGTTCAAGGCCATAATGGCTTTTGCCTTGCAAGTAAGAGTAAAGAAGTATTCGATTACTTGTGAAGGAACATGCTAAAATATGCTTCGCAGTATACTTCTTGGAACTTGAGGTAGCTAAAGTTTGCAAGGTCATGTCTTTTGTGTTTCCTATAATTTTGGAACCCAAGGCAGTCATGGCAATAGTTATTTAAAATTCAAAGGGAGAGGATTTATTAATTAATAAAAGGTGTTTGATCTTGGGGGAGGAAGAATTAAGATTTATTTAGGAAAAGAGAAACCAATACATTCTTCCTGCTCTAACTTATATATTTATTTTTAAATTAATTTATTTATTATTCACAGTTTCTAAGGCTTGCCATCTAAAGATGCCCAGGCATCCCTGATGTTCTTCTGAAAATAAGCTCTCCAAGTTGTCCACGGGACCAAAATTCAGTATGTTATTCCCTAGAAAGATGCCCCTTCTGAAGTGCAGATCAGGTATGAGTCCCTGGGACTCTCATTATGTGACTGAAGGCGTCCTTTCCAAAACCACACAAGTCATTTGCAGGCTTTACAGATTTGAAAAGTATTTATTTCTCTCCCATAAAAATCAGTAAGAGTTGAGCACGATGAGTCTTTTCAAGATACACCTGTCTGCAAAACATAAGGCATAATACAGTGCTTAACAGCCTCCTCCCTAAAAAACAAAACCAAAACCCCTCAAAACATATAATCGTAGTGATTTTGAACATGGGACTTCAATTTACAAATCCCTGCCATGATTTTTAAACATATTGCTTCAAAACTGAGCATGAAATATTTATAATATCTGCTGTTGTTTATTTCTTTCTGTATGGGTCAGTACAATCAGGTGTGTGTCAGACCTTATGCAAGTGTATATCCTAGTATAATGCTCACTCTTTCTGATGAGGCTTAATGGTGCTTGCTCAAGGAAATGCAAATGAAGTAAACGGATGAATTCAGACTGTCAACTACCAATTGCATTTACTATTAATCACTTAAGGACATGAGATGAACATTGTTATAAATAATTGATATGAAAATAATTCAAATTATTGGCTTGTGAACTGAATAAAATGTTGCCTGTTAATCTAAAGATTATAGACTGTAAATTTTTATCTACTGAGACAGTAATCTCTTTTGAATTGTAGATCATTGTTGAATATATTTGATGTCTTTAGAGGTGATCAAGCTGGAAAATGCACGTGTGTGTGTGTGTTTGGGTGTATGTATATATGTATATGTACACAGCCTTTAAAATATTAGCTCTGTAACAAGTGATACTGCTCAGGAAAAATATATTTCAGTATAGCTTATGTTTAAAAATCTTGCAGGGGGTGAATGAAATAATGAGATATATAGATGATTAAACACAGGTCTGTGAAAAGTGGGTTTGAAGACCAGTATAAGAGGTGCAACTTGAGCCCACAGGTTTTCAGTGGAGAGCTAAAACCAGTGTAGTGAAGCAGCCCTGGTAGAAGAAAAAATATGAACACATGTGAGACACAAAGGTGCCCCCTGGTTTACACTCATTTGCATTACTTTTTGCTCTCTGACCATGGCTGTGGGGTAGGTGGGGAAAAAAAAAAAAAGGACAAAAATGTTCCAGGCGTAACTTTTATTCTGTTTATTATCTCCTAAAGGTTCAGTACTTTAGTGCTTGGGCAGTTTTAAGTGTGCACACTGTGTAGGACAAAACCATAAGTTTAAAAAAAGCTATTTATGGAACATCCATTCTTGAAATCTGCAGAGGGAGGCACACTTCTCCCTTGCAGCTTATGTCCTCCCAGTGAGTGAGCAGGACACTGCTCTAGACCCATGATTTGCCATCCTGTCTCTGCTCAGTGATTTGAAGCATCAAAGGACAATGCCATGATCCATTGGACAATGACAATGGGGCTCCACTGCGAGTCATTTGGCTGAAAAGCAACTGTGTACAGTGACATTTCTCTAGAATATTCCCAGCACCACTAAGAATATGGAGAGCAGGGACCATCTGAGTCAGAGATGGGTGTCAGTGAAATAACTACAAATCAAGAGTTTACTTATTTGTCAAGTAACCACTGACAGATGTTGTCCTCCTAAAGGCTTTTTATGTAGGATATGAAAACAAAATCTGCTCTCAAACAGGCTTCTGATCTTCCCGCATCTCTTTTCCTGCAGCTCTTGTGCTTTTCCCCAAACCCTTGCCCTGCTCAGAAGCGGAGGAACAGAGGATATGAATCCTGAGGCATGCATGACACCTTTACAGCACTTCTCTGGCTGACAGGCTTATCAGTGTGAGAATAAGTATATGACAACCACCTGCTTCACTGTAGCCTATATTGATCGTTGTAATGCTTTTGATTAGGGAAACTATCATGAGGAGTTCTTGAGAGCATCCTGACCCCAAGCCCTGGCTGCCTCATTGACATGTCCTCTTATGGACTGAGTCCTGTGCATCACTTGGATGCAGGCATCTGTGGCCTTCAACGAACTGTAAGAGCCAACTCTGTTCCACCTTAGAAAGCACTGAGATATTTTTAGTTGGAGGAGCAAGTTGAACAGAACAATTTTGAAGATCATGGCTGATGGGTTTGAAACTGGCCATTGCACACAAAGAGTAATGCTTAATCTTTTCTAAGTTGACCACTTACATTTATCACAATAGAGTGCCCCAAGTACCACTAGTCACTACCTCAACATAAAAAATAGCTGTATGTCTCAAATATAGCGTGAAAGCTGGTAATTTTTGAGATACCTAGGGAATACCTATTTATTTTATACAAAGACCGGCAATATCAAAAGTGACAATTTAACAGCCACTTACTAGAAACAAGATTGTCGGTTAGTATGTGCTTGTACTGAACAAGACCCAGTTTACACATCTGGAAATGGACTCTCCAAGACACTTGTATCATTGGTAAACTCAAGACAGTGGAACTGGATGAAGGTAAAACAAGGAGACACTCATGTCTGCACCCATAGCTGCTCCAGCACACAAGAGCAGTTCAGCCTTGGGCTTTGGCATCTGCTGAAAGGGGATGAGAGCTGTAACTCGGCGATGAGCAATTCTTTGTGATTCAAGTAATTCTGCCATAACTCACTCTAGTTTTCAACGTTTTGTCAAAAATCGGCACATCTTAATTTTCAGTAATGAATGGCATGCAAGTACTTTCCTGTCAGCAATCCCCACTCAGACAGTCATCAGTCCATCCTCATTTGGCTATAGGCAGAGCTTCCTACTCAATCCAATTGCTGTGTCCAGAAAATGAAAAGGTTCAGTTTCCTAATAGTTTCCCAGCTATGTTGAAATACTGCAGGCAGAGTTGCTGGCAGGGTAAGTTTAGGTTGGACCTAAGTGAGGAAAATAGGAAGGAAAGGAGAAGAGATGGGAATTATTGAATTCTGCGTGGGAACTGAGAAAAGGCTTGAGCTTAATTAACCAAAATGAATTTTACTTCTATTACTATGTAAGCAGAAGTTCCTGTACAAGTAGGAGCCTTGGTATTATGCACACAGTACACGCATGTGTGCCTGCATATATACCACCACAACCCCAACCACCAAAGTTTTCATATGTGGTAACTGAGTACCAACCTCACTGTTTCATAACCCTCATATTTTTAACTTTCTCTCTTCCTCTTCCTTTCCTTCCTCCATTAAGTCTAAATACAGACCCCAAGCTGTTCAGAAAGGGTATTACATTTCCTGCTGTTTTTTCAAAGGCACCGAGTACATATTCAGGATTCAAAATCAATTTCTTGTTAGCCGTTCAGTAGTAGCACGCACTCATGCATGGAGTTTGAAGCTAATTCTCTCAAGCAATGTTATGGAAGTGATTTTTTTCCAAGGCACTTACAAGGCTAGAGGTATGCAAACAGATATCTGAAGGATGTTTCATGTAAATAGGAAAGAGGAAATTAAGGTGGAGATGGAAGGAGGACACAGAAAAGACTATTGAACCTGACATCACTAGCAAGGCAGAATTAACAGAAGGGCAAACAAATCTGAAATGTCAGAGCAAGGAAGGGATACAAGGCTCTGAAAGTTAACACAGGATACTAACATAGTTGACCTTACCCTGTTTAATTTTCAATCCAGTTATTGCTACCTATATTTTATTCCAGATGTTTTACACTGAAATGATGCTGGCTTTGGTCCCTTTGTCGTTTGGGTGGACTCTCGGTCCAGTAAAAGGTGCAGCAGGTGTGCAAACACCGAGGCTGCCACAAAGCAGCTTTGAGAACTCAGTTTACAACATTTCACTTAATACATCTGATGTCAACATTTTTAAAAAGATGTTCTACATTTTTAAATAAGAAATGTTAGTAACAGTATGAGCCAGTGAAAACAAGAACAAAGGAATGAGCTGACCTTTAAAAGAAACATTTTATTTGGTAAAAAATAAAGGAATAAATTATTTCAAAAGAATTCTTGGTTTGTATCTGTACATACACAGTATATCCATAACATAGCTGCTATGTAATCCAGGAATTCCATCTTTTAAAAAAAGGATTTACATATCAAATAACAATTTTAAATGAAACCAGCACATTCTTTTACATTCATCAGTACTGACACCAGCTTGATGGAATTCCCTTCTTTTTCCTCCCCAGAAATTACCCAGCAATTGGGTCTCATGTGTTTGCGGCACACCTCATGCATGTTCTACATCAGCCAGATCAGTGTTTCTCAGCTTTTTTAAGAGCAACTGATTATTTTGTATTTTTTTTCCTGCAGCGCTGGGGTACCAGCTTTCATTTTCTACTGGCAGAAAGTACCTTATGAATGTTCACTCACAACTTTATCTCCTGATTTTACTTGCTTCCTTTGCTGTATGTGGAAATACACACAAACGCTTTCCTGTTTTGTCTGGTTGTGGTTTTTTAGTCATCTGAATTCACTTCCATGTCACCTTTTGAAATCTCAAGTATCACCAGGGATCCACAGAGCCTGCACTAAGGATGACTGATCTAAACTCTGAAAGCAGAATAGTGATATTTTAACACCACCATATGTGACAATTGGAAGAAACATGCCAGATATCCAAATGTGGTGTCACCATGAGTGAAAATCAGACATGCCCCCGCCCCCCACCCAAAAAAAGAAACCATATATTCAACAGCCTTCCAAAATACATCAGCTAGGACTACACTGCGATTTTTTACACCAAAATCTAACAAACATGTAAGCCTGGTGTTAAGATTTATCCAGGGACTGCCTAGTTTAAAAAGTGAAGCATGTCTTTAGTGCCTCATTGGATCAGTTCTTCAGAATATCCTTCAAGGTCTTGGGAAGCTGTAGACAATCAGTCTGAATTTTGAGGATGTTGATTATTAAATTAAACAAGAACAGACAACATACAAACAACATGTAAGAGTCCTGTGTTTGAATGCTAATAAATGAGTTGCATTAATTTCTCAAACACAATAAAATACTGCCACTGGTGTGCAGTCTTTAAAAATATTTCTACTTCAACTGTCATAAACTTTGTCTGCTTTGGAGAGAAAAGAAGCAATTTTTTATTCCAGCTGTATTTACATGTGGAAGCAACACTATCAAAATAAACATGTTTCATAGGCTTCTTATCAGCAGTGATTATTCCCCCCCTCCCCAACTATCTTTTGCACTTATCTGTGGAATTTTTAGTTAGTATAACACATGTGGTAGGAGAAAGATGCAGTCTTCACACAGCATTCCTTCTGAAGGAATGTCCAATCATTTTTAGCAAACCAGATTCTCTTCCAGATATACGGAAATATATTTTCAAGGATTTGATTTGAGAATTTAGTCCCTATATCCCCCTGGCTTTGACCACTTTTTACACCATTACATCTATGAGAATTGCTTTTTAAACACTGACCTGGGGGGATAATTCTAAGCAAGGAGGAGGTTAAGGGGATTAAAACTTAAGTAGTCAACATCACTACAGCAGAAAACTGCACTACCAGCTTTGCTTAATAGCAAAGCAGCTCTGTTCTGAGCTGTCCAAGACCAAATGTTTTCTTCCATTCTGTTTCTCAATACGAAAACAGCTCTCAGAACATGCAACATGTCTTTGGCATCATGTCAACATGTGAAAAATGGAGATGTAATTGTAACTCTCAGTTTTGAGTTGAAAATGATGAAAAATTATCAGACCCTTTAGAAAGGTACCAAGACATCTGTAAGCACCTGTATAAAATAAAGAATGAAATGTCAAGATGGCCTTTTGAGCATGGCAGTCTCCTCTCTTGTCACCAGGGTGCTAACGGAATATGGACTCATGCAAGCGAAGACAACTGAAGTACATCTCAATTACCCATGAACTACTGCAGCTTTATGTTGCTCTAACTCTCCTGACTTAAATGAAAACAAACTAAAAGAAACCCAAATACTGTACTGTGCAGTGCAATAAGATATGTGGAATAAATTACAATAAGTACCACAATAATCTTACTGATCTGTCTGGATTACACAGTTGCAAAGCTACTTTTTTGTTGTACAGCTTACTCCACATAATGCTACAAATGAAAAAGATACATATATTTATTGTACAGCTTAGTGGAGCCATTTTAAATTTTATTTTTACATTGTCTTGCAACAGATTTTGGTATTCTTTTCCTTATGACTTCTTTTCTAAGCAACATTTCCCAATGAATTTCAGAAAGCTGAAAAATGATAATTCTTCTCTCTGAATAGTTCTTTTTCAACTACCAATGCACAATCATCTATTGCCTGATAAACTTTTTTTTCCTCTCAAGGTTTGTAACAAATACTATTCCCCCTCACGTATTAGACAGCTGGAAATTCAATTTTTCTTCATTTTAAACCTTTCTTTACATCTGGTTCATGTTTGTTAGCATAAATAGAGAGTGCAGTGCAAGCACATTAATAAGAGAACAATAAACATTCTGCAATCTGAGGTGGCAAAAATTGTTTATTACAAGGCTGAAAAAATGAAGCAATTCATTCTCTGGGTATTACAACCGTATGTAGGGGTGATTTACTTACAACATGAATTGCATGTCCAGTGTACGAGAAGCCTGTATCTCCTGGCTTCACCACCCTCTGGTGCCAATGGTGCTCCTGAGGGCCATGCTCAGCATTCCATAACTCTGATGAGCTTTTGCATGGCCACCCTCCTAGACCTATTATGGTGCTTATGGAGTTATTTAATGTGGAAGTGACACATCACTTTTTATGGGTTTCACAACTCCCAATGGGCCAAACGACTGTCATGCATAGCAACAACTATTTCTTCACAGGCTTACAAAACTGGGAGTGCATTGTGTGTGGGGGGAGTGTAACAAACTCGCAAAGTGCAGAGCACATTTAGGACACATTAAACAAAAAGCACCTCTTTGGAAAAGCAGAGACATCAAAACAAGCTATGGGAAAATGAAGTTCAAAGATACAAACTCTATTTTTCCCTCCAGAAACATGCATATCCTTTTTCTTTGCTGGTACCTTTTTTTCCCCCCATAATTTTCCTTTCTATGTTGTGAACAGCTGGGTTCCCACAGGGACAGGATGTAAACCAGATAGGGCCGGCTGGACAGTTTTCCCACTTTTAACACACAGTTCTGGAGGGAAGAAAATAACAGTTGGTCCTCACACTAGCTGTGGAGCTCCCCAGTCTGCTCCCCCACTTTGAAAGCCACAGCTGCAGGAAGGGCATCGAGTGTGCTGGCAGAGCCTCGTGCTCCTAAGCAGCATTGGGTCTTGTAACATTTCAAAAGTAGTGGTGTCAGTACATTAAGCGTCTGATCCTGCTTCTACTGAGGTCACAGGACCCAGAGTGGAGTCTCGGTGAGAAGCAGATTTCAGTATAAATCTCTTCCCAGGGCCACAGGTAGAAGAGACGAATCAACTCAATTTAGCTGGTGCATTAAATGTCTTTTGGATGTTTTTTTCTAAAGAATAAAGTCAAGACCTTCATAGTGGGACTTCTCCAAGGAACACTGTAGGACCTTTCAGATCTAAGAGTGAAGTGGTCTCCTAAAACATGCTCCTGGAAGATGAAGATCCTGTATAAGAATTACAAGCTTTCAGCAATGAAAATTTCTGAATTTGGAACAAAACTGTCACAGAGCATCTTGCAGCTAAATGGTTATGGCATTCTTCTACGAGACGAAATCCAAATCCAGGAGGGCATCAGCCAGCTAGATGTTCTGGCTGCACACTGCAGATGAGAAGTGGATGCCATGCTGCTGCCCAAACTCATCATCCTGCCCATTTCTTTTACAATAGTCACTTAATATCAGGAAATTTTTTATGACTGAGAGGCTTGGATGAACAAAAATGTGTCCCTTAGACTGCAGCTGGGTGCCTAAATACCCCCATTCATAAACTTGGCACTATTGCCCTTCACTGATACTTTCTTTGGCTTAGGAGAGATGCCTTATTGTTTGATGTGGTGACTTTTACAAATCTCATTCTTAGATGCCTGTTTGCTCACGGCCTTGTAATATTCATCCTGACATAAGGCAGCACTGCAGGGCTGAACTTGCAATCTCCCTTATACACCTAGTCTAAGCACTTGCAACCTTATTTAACAAAATAGGTTACTAAAGTCAAAGTTGCAAATATATCTGGCAACATTAAAACAGATTGTTGCATGTGAAACTCAAAAACTTACCTGAGAAATCCAAGTCCACAGAGAATTTTTTTTTTTGAAACAGAAAAATGTAACAAAAAGCTATTTTTAGAAAACATTACAGAATACTGGCATGTTATACTCATGTAATTATCCCACTGAAATTTAAACTACTTTTTAGTTATGTCCAAGGCACCTCTTTAAACATTTTTTTAAAATGTTCATTCTACATTCACACTAGTTTAACCATGTAAACAAGTCTGTGAAAGCTCAGATTAAGGTCACTTTAAGACCTGTGTGACAAATACTTCAGAAAAATACCAGAGTACACAGAAAATTCAATAAAGTAAGATAGATCCATCTGCTGCCCAAACAGTTTGATAGATGCTATGGGGTAAACTATTAACAAGATGAAGCCTAAAAGAGGTTTTCAAAAATTAGTTTACAGATAAGTAATGTGCAATGCATTAAAATTTGTGTTTGTCATTTGAATGTGTACATAAATGCTGAAAAAATGCAAGCCACTATTCCTAGTGCTATCCTATTTTAAAAGGAAAAATCTTTGGAAACTACTATTTGATGTTTAAAAACATCCTCCATCTTTCTTTCCCCACAATTAATCTTACAATATGCTAGTACTTTCTTCACAAGGAAAATGTATAAAATTAATCTTACAATATAAACACTATAAACAATTCCCTTGAGACATCTTCTGGACACCGTTTCTGTAAAGACTTATTGTAACAATTCTAGCATAGTTATGTAAAAATATGTACATTCATTCCAATGTGCTAGACCCAAGAAGAAACCCAAGTAAGCTCTACAAAATTGCCCACCAGTCTTGCCCAGTAAAGATTTCATCCAGCTTTGGTAGTTTAGCTGTATTTCAACACAATCAACAACAGCTTTTATAGAATCGGAGAATCCCAGTTTGGAAGGGACCTCAGTGATCATCTGGTCCAACCTTTCTTGGCAAAAGCATAGTCTAGACAAGATGGCCCACTACTCTGGCCAGCGAATTTTAAAAGTGTCCAATGTTGGGGAAACCCACCACTTCCCTGGGAAGATTACTCCAATGGCTGATTGTTCTCATTAAGAAAAATTTTCCTCGTGTCCTCTTGCATTTTACTTGTTTTTGTGTAGGAAATTGCCAAACTTTTGCATGAATCCTCTCAGTTTATTTTCATTAGGCTGCAATGGATGGTACGCAGTTGAGTTGTAGCTGACCATGTGATTACTCCTGCCATAACTGTTCCCTAAGGTCTTGCTTTGGATATCTGAGAGATGTGAAGTGCTGTTGCGTGCATTTCCTGCAGGCTGGCTAGTGTTTTCCATCTTGCAGAATGGCTCGAAGCGGCTATAAACACGCCTTTCACTCAATCGAGGTCTTAGCTCCTCTTGGCGTTTTGAGCTTGCCAGCTGTGGTGTCACTGAACTTGCTCTTTGAAGAGCAGAAACAGGGGCGCTTTCTGGAGTAGTATTTGTGGAAATTTCCTTTACGTCTTGATACTGAATCTGTTCTGTATTAAATCTTGGGGTAGATGCATCTCCTGCAGTTTCTATGAACTTACTTTCACGGGGGCACAAGAGAGGACACTTCTTATTGCTTTCATCAGATGGAGGTTTTTGAGGTTTCGGTGACTTTGGAGACTTTGGAGACTTGGTTGGGCTCCCGGTGACATCTTCTTTACTTCTGTTCAAGCTACCTTGAGAATTTGATGATGTGTTTCGCTTTCTCCTTGGGGAAGAATCTGTCTTATTCTCAGAAATTTTTGGTTTTTGATTCTCTTCTTCAGAAACCAATGTGTCAGAACTACTACACATTCTGTAAAAGGCAGGACCTTTGTTTTTTGACAAGTTTTCCTTCTTGTCTGGCGTAAGATTGAGAAGTGACCGCAGTTTCTGGGATCCTTTCTTTAGAAAACTTGGGGAATTCTTACTTTCTTTCTTTGATGTGCAATCCTTACAAGACTCCTCTTTGCTAGCTTCAGTGAGAGTAGCCATAGAGATTGCCTTGCTAGCAGCCGGGCTCTTTAGATCTCCTTTGAGGTCCTTTTCTTCCCGTGGCAAGTGGTTGGTCACACTGTGCAAACTTTTAGAACTCTTCAGCACATCTTCTGGAAGTTTTGGACTAACTGGCTCCTTAAGTCTATGCCTAGTCAATGTGCTGTAAACATAACTGGATGCATGTTTGTTGGCACTAGGGTCCAATATGGACTTTGAATTAAACATAGGAAAGCTTCTCCTTTTTAGCATATTTTCATTTTGAAGGTTCTTCAAATTTGCTGCATGTTTTTCTGCACACAGTGTCGTGTACAAGTAGAGAGATGAGTTGCCTGTTGCATTTGAATTTACACTCGGTTTTGTGTTGTCTGCAATATGAACTCTGTGGGGTTTTTGTGCATCTGATTTAAGTGGGATGTTTGTGCTAAGCTCTTCTAAAGTATTATCTGTTCCATTTTCCACACTTGGAGCATGATTAGATGTCCCTTTAGGTGTTGCACTTCCTTCTGACCCGATTATAGTTGAATTTGAAGAACTTGCACAGCTGCTTACTTCCTGCTGTTCAGGTAAAGTTGGCTGAAACACCAACGATGATCGTAAGCGAGAATGAGAATACAGCGCATGAGCTTTAATATTTTCAGCTGTGTCACAGCTGTCATATCTGTCACCCAAGGCTGACCCATTAGACTCTACTGGATAATCTGACTGATCATTCAAATATGACTTAATTCGCCAGTTACGTAGGAATGATTTTGTTGTGTGTTCGAGGGTCGGCATCCTTTGCTGCAGATGGCGGATATGATTATCTGTCCCATTAAAAGACCTCCGTACAATTGAATTTCTTTCTGCAAGATTTACCTTTGGCCGTGAAAACTGATCGGCAAAACTTTGCTGGGGTGTATTGTAGTTATTTGCATATCCTCCTCGTAATGAAGAAACAATACTAAGGCTATCAGATGGCATTTTCCAAGTATTTGATGGATTGCTGGCCCTATTAATAGCTCTGTTGAGCAATAGATAAGGTGTCCTTTCTGGCTTCTCCCCAGCATAACTGTGTCTCTTCCAGTGCTCATTTTTTTCACTAGGTTGATACTGCTGGATTGGATTTTGCATATTAAAACCTAGATGAAATGGTTGTTTATTATAGGCTTGATTTCTCAAGCCATATTTATCTATTTCATTTACTGCATATATTCCATGAGTTTTCCAACAAACAGGATCTATCTTGTGAACCTTGTCTTGCCTACCAAAAAGGTTTCTTTGGCTAGAAACTGAAGCCAAGGAAGACACTGAGTGTTGGTATGTATCATTATCCCAGAGTGTCCTGCGACTGTTTACACGTGCTAATTCTGGGGCAAATGAACTAGGAACAGAAGAACGGGCATACAGCGTCCTAAACTCTTCATCAAAGGATTCAACCAGCTGTCCTGTGATAACTTGAACCATACTGAGGTTGGTTTTTTCAAATGACCACATAAAGCTGAAAGAAGAACAAATGACCATTAGAAACAGTTCTTTTGAACTGAAGTATTATACTGATCCTTTTTTGTAACAAAGCTTTCACACAAATCTGGATTTTGTACAAATACTTTCTAAATAAATACATAAATACTGAGCATGATTCCTGCAATTTAGAGTTGGAAGGTCTACTCCAATACCAGTTGAACTCAGGTGGAGACTTCCCACTGCTTTTAGTGGGAGCAGAAATGAGCCTATAACTACTTAATTTTCCTTATAAAAAGTGGATATTGCAAAAAAGTATTCAGACATGTAATGGGGGGCAAAATTACCTCTACAAAGACTAAGCCAGGACTGACTAGACCCACTGTAGTTAATCCTAAGTCAGAGAATGTTAACGTGTGGTTATGTTGTGAGACATTTGAAATGATAAGCAGAACTGCTTCAGCAGTTCAGAATGTACTTTGTTCTAAACACACTTTCAAAAAGATGCACCTCAGAATTGTTAAAAAAGTCTACACTTTCTATGATGCACACCAGATTGGATACGAGTATTTCTTTTAATTGCAATGATGACGTTCTGATGAAGGAAATTTTCCTCTCTTCTGTTGTACTTAGAAAGGCTGAAAACATGCTCAAAGCTCAGTAGCTATAGCTACTTTACAGATACAAAATGAGATAAAATATATTAACATGTACATGAAGAATGTTTCAAAAAGCCTAATAGCATGGTGTCAAAAGCATGCAATTAGTAGCTTACAACAAAGAAAAAATCTGTTTTCAATCCTATTTTCATGAAAAAAAGTGAAAAAACAATTAAATCAATGAACTTGTTTTGTTTGCATTTGTCTTCTGGATGTTAGAAAATAGGCTTGTTGCATTCATGTAAATAGCTTACTGATTTCCTTTTAATTGTTTTGTTAGTTTTGTATTTTTCAGGAAATAACAGTGTGCTGAGATGAAATGAAAACATGCTGTGCAAGTTCTTTCTATTATTTTTCACAATTAATAATAATATATTTTGTAATATTTGTAAAAACCCCTAAACTCTAAATCGAGTTCAGAGAGCAAGAACTGAAAAAGACTTGCCTTTCCTGTTATAAATCACTAGATTCTTTTACAAAGCAGGCTTAATTTCTACAGAAATTGACGATTCCAGCCCCTGTGGTGCTAGGTCTTAAAGCAGTGTTATTTTTCAAAGTGAAATGAAAAAAACTGTCACATTCTCACAGACTCTAACACTGTGTGCAGATGTCAAAGCAGACAGACTCTCCCTGGACTCTCTTACTCTGATTCATCTATGAACTTGTCACTTACCTCACTACCATTTATATACATCAGTCTGAATTTGGGTCTCAGAGGAAATAAAAAGCCAGACTTTTCAAAAGCTTAGAGTGTGCAAACCTATGAAAGTCAGTGCCTGTGGATCTGGCACCCAGGCACTAAGCTGGTAGAAACTAATTCAGCAGGCCAAAGGAGAGGAGTGTAGCATGAAAAGAAGGAAAATATTTAATAATGTGTGAGAGAAAACTGTCCCTGCTTTAACTTAGTTTGTTTCCAGCTCTGCAAAGCTGTAAGTTCTTCCACCCTATGTTTTGCACACGTACACTGGAAATAAAATGGAAAGTAGAATAAAGAAACTTAGCAAAGTATAAAGAGAGACTATGTCAGCTTAACTTGGGCAGTTCTGAATTTGACCACGATACACTACAGAGTACATAGTCCATAATGTTAGGTCTATAACGTTAGCTTTAGAAGGTTATTAGAAGAAGGAGGAACTATACACGACAGTTGATGAAATAATTTTGGCAGCATTTTCTGGAGTGAATGTTAAACAAGAATAATTCAGATAATATACGATAAATCACAAGGACTTTTATCTCTACTTAGCAAGTCTCCAGCTGTAGCAAAAGCTATATCCTTTATTTTTTATTTGGAAAAATTAGCAGAGGATCTCAAAATTTGGCTCCATGTTAGGCTAGTTAGCACTACGATAACTTGTTAAATTACAGAAAAGATAATAAAATTTGCCCATGGAGTTCCCTGGAAGAATTTTCAGAAATAGAAAAAAAACCCAAATTTGCAATAGGAGAGGTACTGAGGTGAGAGGTTTTCTACAGACACCTCAGTGACATATCTTACCTGTAAGAACCATATATGACTTTCTTACAGTCAACAAGAATAAATTTTTGTTCCATTTTTCCATGGAATTTTGCTCCTGTTTTAGAATAGTAATCTTGGCCTTTTACTGTCCGCACCCTCATGTTCTGAAAAAGACAATTGAAATAATTTAGTTGGTATACTATATTCCATTCTTAGCATCCAGGGGGTTAAAAGTCAGAGGTACCGTAGGAGAAGAGTTATATTACTGAATATTAATTAACTCTGCAGGGAAGTAAACTATGATCAAACTTGTCCCCTAGGGACAAGTTATTGCTTTGTCTTCAAGACTGGTATGATTCCCTAGGCCACAGAAAAGAAATTCCACTTTTCCAGAGCCACCACTCCGAGAAATGAGGTACTGGCACAAGAAGTCTTCTACTAGAGAATGAGGTTTTGTCCTTTAAAAAGATACCCCAATCTGAGATGATTCATTGAATGATGCCACCTGGCACCAGAATCTCTTGCAGTTTTACCACCAGCAGGATTTCTCAATAAGCTTTGCACCATGGGATCAATCACATTTCTAAATTCAGAGATGCTATCACAATACGCATAGGTAGCACAAGCTCTAAGCAGCAGTTAAGTTCGAATTCTATTAAGAAGCTTTATGTTTTACTCATGCGAACTCAGTAAATTGCACTTGGGAAATTTTCCATGTTGGATCTCAATAACATGGTTAACTTTTCTCTCAGACTGTGGATGAAATCAATTCAGCTAAGCCAGTGTCTTTTTTTTTCTTCCTTAAAAAAAAAAATCAAAAGAAATGTTACCACACCTTCTTGACTGTACTAATAATAATTTCCAAAAAGTTCTTACATGGATGTAGGAAAAAAAAAATTAAAGCATTTATCAGAAACTGTTAAATAAAGATGCTTATTTATAGAAAAAATAAAATTTATATTCAATGCAACCTGAATCATCAATCTGAATTCAATCTAACCTACGGCATCTACCTCATGTGGCTGTGAGATACAAAATGCTTCACAAGACATAAAAACAGCTTGGAATATAGCTGTGAATGATCACAACATTTACTGCAGTTTCTATCCTTGCAAGTTTTGTTCTAAGAACACTGATCTGTGGTAATTTACAAGTATTCCAGTGGGAGTGAAATCTGGGGTTTCGCAGTAAGAAAACAGAATCAGTATGATTATTACATAGACTGTATATATGGAAACGGAGGAATACAAGACTTGTGAACATAGAGGAATGTCTTGCTTCATGGGACTGCTACAAGGACAGGTTGAAAATCACAGCAGACATGCTCTGTAAAGGCCAGGTACAGATGGATTAGGGCTGTTCATGAAGCAAAATGGATTAACACTATGTACAGGGTAAATTCAGCAAAATTGGGGATAAGAATAGAATAGAATAGAATAGAATAGAATAGAATAGAATAGAATAGAATAGAATAGAATAGAATAGAATAGAATAGAATAGAATATTTCAGTTTGCAGTTGGAAGGAACCTACAATGATCATCTGGTCCAATTGCCTGACCAATGGCTGACCAAAAGTTAAAACATGTTATTAAGGGTGTTGTCCAAATGCCTCTCAAACACTGACAGGCTTGGGGCATTAACCACCTCTCTAGGAAGCCTGTTCCAGTGTTTGATCATGCTCTTGGTAAAGAAACACTTCCTCATGTCCAGTCTAAACCTCCTGTGGTGCAGCTTTGAACCACTACCACGTGTCCTACCACTGGATACCAGCTAGAAGAGATCAGCACTTCCCTTTCCACTTGCCCTCCTCAGGAACCTGTAGAGATATTTAAACTTAACAAAAGTATTTACGATTCCAGTCTATAAATTATGACTGAGTTTGCAATACAGTGACTTAAACCTTTATTGTCTATGGAAGCACTTAACACATTTGCCTAAAACATATGAAGTTGTAATAAATAGAGCTTGTAGCAGTTATAAATAGAATATATATATAAAAAAAAATATATTAAAATATATATAAAAATATATATAATATATATATTTTTATATATATATAAATATATATATATAAATAGAATATATATCTATAAAAGAAGGATAAAGTTCATTAGATTGTAGCAGACACTGTAATTTCCAAACAGAAAATTCAAAGAAGTTAGGAGAAAATCTCCATGAAATGAAAGCACATTTCCAAATAACACATGCTTTCTTAATCAGTATATATTTCACTGTTGGCATCCTAAAACTTTTATCAAAAGAAAAATCAAATCGAAGAAGCAAGAGTTAAAACCTAAAAGCTGCTGAGTTGGCAGATTATGGTTTCACTCAAGCTATTCAAGTTCCTTAAATTTTATTTATTTATTAGGTGAGTTTTTACTTACCGTTTTTGTCAAGCTATGTTTGAACAAAAACGCACCTTGGTTAAAATGTACAAAGACAGCATTTAAAAATAACTTTTGTTTGTGACCTAAATGTACCTTTTGTTTGTTTGTGTCTCGTAAATGTGACAGAAACATACAACATAAAAGTTTATCTCTTAATTAGAGAAATAAAAAAAGTATTATCTAAAAGTGATGTAAAATTTTAAAACGTAAAACATTGAAAAGTGAAAATACAGGTGGATTCTCAGGTCTTGTTTTCAGAAACAGTTAAAATTAAGAATCAATTACAATAACAACCCAATCTGCATTACTGAATGGGCGGTTAACGTAATTTTGCATCTCTACCTGCTAATCCCTTTTGACAATATAGCATTGTGTCTTGCAAGTTTTCTTATCAATGAAAGCAACTCTCCCCATTTTTCCAGTGTGCTTGTTGTTGAACTTTGAACAAGCCAATCCTATTGAAGAAAATTATTCTTTCTACAGCAGCTACTCAAGCTTTAAGTAAAAGTAATTAAATGAAACCCTTTTATTTGGAAGTTAAATAGTGTGGAAAAAGTAATTCCTGAAAAAGAAAAAAAGAAAATACTGAAATTTACCTATTCTAAAGATTATCACAACAGTGAACCCCTGTTTATTATAAAATAAAATCTCGTGCATTAGTCAGGAAATTTGCATTTACTTCAATGACAGTTTTACCTAATTCTATATATACCATTATATATATAAATTTTACTTTTGTCATTATAATTTGAAAAAGGAAACTTGAGAGGCAGGCTTATACATTTTCAAATAACCATAACAAGTAAGGCTGGACTAAAGATTGAACACATCAAATCTTATGGCCTGATCGGTATTGGACAGGCCATCACTTGGGATTCTAGAACACTGGAGGCACAAGCAAGGCTAATGTCTTGCAAATTACCATGCTATATAAAGAAAAGCTATGAACATGAACTGAAAGTTTGTAAGTTATAAGTTGAAATTTAACTTCAGGTAGGCATATTTATAAAAAGGAATAAAATTTCCATTGAATTGCATTTTTTTAAAAAAATCATAGTCACTGCTTCCTCTGTTCTCTTTTTTCTTTTCCTTCTCTTCAGTATAATTCCTCCTGCAGCCTTTTTATCCTGCTTCCTTAATCCTGCACTCTTTCATTGTCTCAGTAGGTCATCCACTAACAGAGGGGAACATGGCATTACAAAGGCGTGTGCCAGAGATCATGCTTACCTTTCCCATGTAACTCTTCCTTTTCCTCCTCAGTTCACCTGGCACCCTTCACCTACTTCAAACGCTCTGTTTAGGTGCCAGGCATGCATAGTTTGAAATTGTCCAAAATACAGACAATATTTGAGGATATATAGTAACAATGTGTTCCACTTAGGATTAAAAGCAGCAAATATATACATACTGAACTGCAAGCTCCATTTGGTATGAAATCCTGGGCTTCAGCTTTCTCCTTGGTTTCATTCTCAGCTACAGGACAGCCCTGCCAGTCATTGATCACTGCATCACTAGGTAAAGCAGTAATTCATTTATGAATCCTGAGTCGATGTTTTAGGATGTTTTTGAAGCCAGATCAGGATCGATCTCTCCTCCAGAAGCAGACTGCAGGACACTCAGGGACATTTAAAACATCCAGTGGCTGCAATTTAAGGATGGCCATCAGGGCTATCCAGTTAAATGATACTGAAATGAAGAACCTCTTTTTATGTACGACAGAACCACTATCTTCCCAGAGAGAGCCACATAAGCGGGATTTAAAATTCTTAACTATAATTCAACATTACACATTTATTTTCAACAGTAAAAACTCTCCAATGTGACAGGTAAGTACAGTGAATATACTGGTCTCAAACACTTCATTTCAGCATTTTTTTTATTTGTAGAGACTGTTATTATTAGTGTTCAGTTACTGCCCCTGTACTTGCTCTCAAGAATATGCATAAAAAAGAAAATGGATGTCTACCTAATACTCAGCCTAACAGTTCTAAAGGAAAAAAAGTCACATTTCTCATCTTGTTCATCACTACTAATGTTGTTTATTATCATGGGCCTCTCTTCTTACTAAGATATAATAGTTGCTGTAAAAATGCTACGTAGTTTCAAGTTCGCTTCTATTCTGACTTTGAATCTGATTCAATGACCTCTGAAGACATTGACTTCACTGAAGTCTGGCCCTTAGCACAGAAGTTTGCTCACAAATGCAACATCATGCAGTGCATGCCTATTTAATAATCAAATTTGACTTAGACTTGAAAGTACTGGAAAACTTCAGATGATTTTGATAACACTGGTGAGTAATAACATGCTGCAATGAGGTCTCAAGAGCAGCTCCTACTACACATTTAAGCATGCCTATCTGCAAGTAGACTTCACAAAAGGAAAGTAACATCATTTATTAGTCGTTCTATTTTCCCATTCCTGCAATTCATTAAAAATACTGAGAAGTACCAGGTGATAAACAGTTCCTACCAAACTGCCTTCAATATCCTCCTGTAGCAAGACGATTCTTCGCTATTGCTAGAGAAGTAAAGCATGGAGTCTCTGCCTCATATCAAATAAAAAACAAGAATATCTGGCACCAGTTGAGGAGCTTGGTTGACTTCTTTGGCACTAAACAACATTGCCTACATTGGTTCTTTGTTTTGAATCCAAAATTAAGTTACTGCATTGACCATTCTGGTGGTTCTGCGGATTGTTGTCTTGATGGTGCATTCTGCAAAGTACAGCAGTGCAAATCTAATCTATAAAACTCAAAAAATTCAGCAATTAGTTTTTTGAAAATTTACCTGAAAAAAAGTCTGAATCTGTAGCGACTCTTCATCTTTCTATGCAAAATAATTGCTGATTGAACAAGTCAGACCAGTGACAAAGTTCATCAAAAGCAGCTTAGGTAGAGAATAGGAAAAAAAGAGAAACACATTAATTACTGAGGAAAAATGTAGGACAGTCAGGAAACAGATAAATGAAACTGCGGAAAGAGAAATGGGAAAATAGAGGAAAAGAATTGTTTATTTGAGTTGAGTTCTGATGCTGATGTTAAGGTGAACATTATGTAAAAACCAAACAACAAGAAGAAATGCTGGAGGAAAGACTCAAAAAGCTCCTAGAAAACCTCTGATTTCATATTCACCTATACAGAATTCACAAAATAATCACAGGATATAGAGTCTATCCATTTTTTCACATATATCTTTCAATAAAGAAAGAAATAATGCCCTGATATGTAGTCAGAGTACAAATAAGGAAAACTGTTTCCGCAGACACTTAATGTAGGTTTATGAATGAAATCCTCTTTTTTCCATACAGAAGACTACTGGAATGTAAATCTGAACTAAAAAAATACAGTTTGCTCATCACTGTGTCTAATTTTTTCCTGATTCAAAAGAAAAGAAAAAGAGCCAGAGATGGTGTGGAGTCAGAAAAACTTTACAGAAACTCCTTGTCATGAGTGCATGTCATGAGGAGTGTCCGTCATACTCCTGCAAGACTGAACCAAATCATGCCAGAGAATAACAAGACCAGTGCTGCTGGTGTTACATCTTGAGGAAAAGAAACAGACCCATGCATCTCTGTCCTCTTCTTGCTTTCACTGAACATAAGGGCTTTCCCTGAAAGCCAAGAGCACAGAAAGTTAAAGATGTTTGGGGTTTTTTTTGTTATTGTTGTTGTTGTTGTTGTTTTTGTGAACCCTGAGGTGGTGGAAAAAAGGAAAAGGAAGAAAACTTCTCTGAAGTCTTGACTGTTCTTTCATAGTCACCTGCACTTTCTCTTCATGCTTGACAAAGGCACAGGATAATTACCGTGGGAGTAGTAAGCTTCTATTCTCAGAGCAATACTCACTGGGAGTCGCACTTGGATGAGAAGACTATTAATTTGAATAGCTTTATTACAAGCTAAACTGGAAATCCAGCACACAACAGGAATACTCCTTACCTCTTTTGCATATATTTTTCATTTTCTGATAAAACATAAGTATTCTAAGTAAATCTTCCAGAGTAAAGATGTATTTTATTTCTCCCATCATTAAGAAACAGAAAGATAGCGGCCAAGAAGCAAGAGGCCAAGTCCAAACCTCTCCAATCCACACTAATCCACAGAAAATTCACTCTAATGTAGGTATTCTTTCAACTATATATAAATAAATGCCTTTAGGTCTATAAAAGTACATAAAAAACGGAACCTTATATCCACCCAAAAGAAGTTAAGCTTTCAAAACAGCTGTCAATACACATTGCACAAAATTAATTTGAAAATGTGTACTATGGCATTTTTTGAGATATGACTCAAAATTTCTTTCATTTTCTAAGGATAAAACTCATGCCATAAAAAGACATACACCATTTTTGGCAATCTCTATGGCATAGTTAACCCAAGTAATCAGTAAATGGTGGTATCTCAAGCTCCAGAGTATGGAAATATTGCAAAATACTGACTTCATGAAGGCAATCGTGACCAGTGTTTATAGTCCCACCACATATTTTTCAGGTTTTCTTTCCAAAAGTTCCTACAGCTTTGTGTATTAGGCCACCAGAGGGCAATCCCACACACTCATACACAAGAAACAAGCATGGAAAGTGGTGTGGCAGTATTTCTAAGGACCTAAGTCAACAGTCCAGAGCAAAATCTGGTGTAAAATAAAGGTTTGCTTCAAAATTCTAACAAAAAGCCTCCTTACAAATACAGCACACCTCTATCTGATTTTTAGACTGGGTTCTTAAAATGCATGCTGCTAAGAAGAGCTTTGATAATATTTTTTGCCAGGAGCAAACATAGCCTAACTAGTTACAGAAACAAGGAATTGCAAATGGAACTACACAGAAGTTCAGTCAAGGCAGCACTCAGAGCTTTGCAAGGAAACCCTAGCAATGTCCTTGGACTTTCTTCAATGTTATCTACAGGACAGTAAATCTAAAAGTATTTATGAAGCCTTTATGTCAGATCGGTGCAGGTCACAGTTTGCATTCTAATCCCTGTTAAATATTAGGGCAGCACAGGACATCTTGTGGAAAGTATAAATGTCATTTGTCTTGTTATTTTTCTTAGAGGATAAAATTACATATATCATGTATAAAAGTAATACTCTCTAAGACGTGATGCAGACAGACATGATAATACAGATTTCAGGAAAACAATAATAAAATAGAATCTAGGCCTTCTAATAACTTTAAAGAAAAAGATCATAAAATTAAGTATACAATTTATTAATTTACATAAGCTTTATAACTCCATTTGCAGGCTATTTTAAGAGAAAGCAAAAAGAAGCTAAGTTTTTTCAAACATGTAGTATTCCTAGATACATCGTAATTGCAAATCATTTTATAAATAATATATGAAAAAAATTGTCATTCTATCAAATACTCTCATTTTGACACATGAAAAAGATAACAATCTCTCTAATGAGAAAAACGTCTGTAGAGAAGATTTTGCTGAGAGCTTACTTATTTATACCTCCCAGTTAATTTGAAAAAGCAGCATTTAATAATCATTTTTTGAATTATAGTCCCTTTTCAGTAGGATGTGGAGGAATGAGTACTGAATGTTCATGGACAGGAACACAGGAAACCTTACCCTGAGCCTCTGAACTTGACAGCCTTGTTTCTCCGTCATTTTCAGAAAGTGACTGAAGTTTGATTCATCAAGTAGGAGATACACTGCAATCCCTCTAGCAGATGCCTCCACAATTTCTCTAAAGATATCCACATCTGTAAACATATCCATAACGATGGCAATGACCTGATAAAAACCAGAAAAGACACAAATTATTGTATTGTACTGTTTATATAAAACTCCACTGAAGCTTGCAATGGGCAGCTAACACACAATATGTTTGACACATCATAAAGTTCTAATATTTCCACGTGGTACCACTTAACCTGGAATGCTTTTCAAGACCACTGGATCTTTTTTTTGAGAAGACAGATGATTGCTTGTGTGACATTTGTAGTACTGAAGCGGCTACTGTGTAGCAATTGGTTATATGAGGAAAAGGATATGCAGTGGAAGAGAACGGAAGAGGAAACAGCAATATGAATACAATGGAAAAAAATTAAACCATCAAAATGTAATTGCAGTGTGCATAAAAAAATTTTGTACAAGAGGTTTATTCATCTTTCATCATGTCCTCTAAAGCTAATGGCTCAAGAGCTTGAAGGAGTCAATAAGCAGACATTGAAAAGATGGAGGAGTTGAGGACTTCAGGATCCATATTGATTCAACTCTCTTAGTGGGATGAAACTTCCTCAGCAGGTGAGATCTTGATTCAAGAAGATTAGAGTGCTGAAGACCAGGCTCTGATGCCCTTCAACCTATGGGCATAAAGTAAGTATTTCTGATTGGGAAAACTCATGTCCTGCTAATGGTATTTTGGCGATGATGTACTATTGACGTTTTGGGGACAAACCAGTAATGAAGCATTAGAGGGAGAACAGGTATCTGTGTAACTTTTAAACATAATATTCTTATCCACTAGAGTCTTCATGAAATGTTCCAATCAGTTGTCTCAGGTGCAATTTCAAATCTAACAAAGCCTTTCACAGGTACAAGTGCAAGCTTGATAGTGGGCATGCATTACTATTTTCTCTAATCTTCAAACAACCTGTACCTCACCTTTAATCGTGTAATTGTTAAGCTACAATCTCTGATCTTATTCCAGAAGTGAAACTTTTACCTCACTTGCAAAATTTGGCAACTCTTGTTACACACCCGGGTAAAAGTTATGTCTCCAGTCAGTCATCTGAATTCTGAAATACCTTTTTGAATTCTACCTGCTTAAAACTAAGACTCACTTATGTGAAACGTACTTAAAACACTAGAAATATTAATGAGAACTGACCTACAAAAAACCAGAAGTAAAATAACTATCATTAGGAAAGATAAAAACACAGCTCCTGAAGCAGTAAAAATGAAAGGACTTACCATAACACGTCACCTGGCAATAAAAACACTCTTTACAAATCCAGCAGACAGAAAGGAACTGAATAGCATGAAATAATTCAATTCTGTCAAAAATCTTAGGAAATATGCCCATGCGCTACCTCATTAATTTTATTGACTTTTTGAAAATAAACCTAAATGTAATTTTTAACAGTACAAATATATTTGTCTAAATTTGAAAGTGAGACTGAAAACCTCAGAAGTTTACCTTAACTCTAAAGACCTCATCACTTTCAGACTGCACCTTCTGCTTGGACTTGTTTCTGAGATAGGCAGCGTTAACTGAACATGGCAACCCTATTTATTCATCTGTCTTGTTTCGCTTATGTCTGCATAGAAATTTGCCAAGAGAAATCACGTGTGTTAGGTAAAGAAGAAAGTCTGTTTTCAAATAGTTCTGCATCATGACCTGTGTCCCCCTCCCTCTGAAGTCCCCAATTTCTTCTTAACCTTTCCTTTTCCTCAGCTCTTTTATAAATAGCTGCTCATTACATTCAGGATCTATATAAATTAAGAGAGAAATCCTGAATGGATTCATTAGTGTACATTGACACGAACACATAAAATATTGCGAATCAACAGTACAGCCTTCAAAAATCATTCTAACATTTTCCTGTGGCAGATATCTAAGGTGTTAATTTGTTTGCAGCATCTGTGGTTGCAAAGGCTGATAAACTGGAAATACACCGAGAAATAAAAACAAGAATGAAGAAGAAAAGCTAAAAATCAACACTGACTAGAATGGCCGTATCTATCTTTATTAAGAGGGGAGAGAAATAAATGCATAAGCAAGAAGGCCAGTAAGCTGGTGGCATGAGAGGGATGCATGTGCACTACTATGCAGATATTTCATAATCCGGGAATGAACAGGACAACCCTCTTTGTCTTCACTAGTAGAAATGTTCTTAAACTGTTTAGCTTAAAATTTTTGAGTTAATTCTGCAAGGCATCAAAGTAGTCTTGCAAGAAAATGAAGGTTTCACTGCCAGAGTTGGAATAGGGATTACATTTTGAAATCCAAAGCTTGTGCTACCTGAAAAATCCTCACTAGATGCAAGGACATGTATGCAAAGGCAAAGTCATGATCTGACAACCAACTGGACATCCATTTCTGCATTCCCTGGAAATCAAAGATGACAATTCTATGCCCTCATTAGCCTGCGCATTCACTCTTAGCAACACTCAGTTAATCTAGACAACACAAACATAATTAGGCTCAATTGCTGGAGGAAGAAGAGTGCCAAATGTGAACAATTTGTATGTTACATATTCATAAATAAAAAGTAATTTACAGTGCTAAGGTCATTTCTGTGTACTGATTTCTATAAATCAGACTAGCTGTTTGATCATAAACTACAGATTTTGATGCAGGAAGAGTGGATTCCATAAATGTCACAGAATATTCTGACTTTTAAAGGTATTAAACTTCCTTCTTCCTTTTTTTTGGGCAGGGGTGGGGAGGGTACATTTCCCCATACATTTGCCTACTTTGCAGCAGAAAGGATTATTGAGCTTGGGGAAAGAAAAAGCCAGTATGGTATTCAGGGTCCCAAGTTTTGATTAATTAATGTGTATCTACCTTTAATTAAAGCTCTATCAACAGCTGCAGAATTAGTTACTTGCTGCATCACTTTGGAAGAAAAGATTTCAGTACTGTGTTTTCACATTTATTTTTGCAATTGCAGAGCTAATTTCCACCCTGATACTTGTAAGAAGCCACATGAGTGAAGTCCAGAAAGGCAGAAAAATTGATAAGAATTCAAATTGCAAAAATAGGTCAGAAAATTGCTTATTCCACAAATTCTGTTTCTTTGGGGTATAACAACACTATCGTGTGTCAAGAAAATCCCCCAAGGCAGAACACTGCAGTGTCGTACTGCCATTTCCTTTCCAAAGTGTATTTCTTTTCCAAAATGTACAAAGGCCATCCAACCATGCAGCAGTTTTCTGCTGAAAGCACCAGAATTCTGAGAGAACTTTCCAAACCTTGCGAACCAATTAACACCCCGATCAAAAATGACTCTCAGCTGGGAATAATTAAGCATTTTACACTTTCAGGAAGGAGAAAAGTTGGCGGAGCAAATACTTGCTGTGCGTAAAATCAAGTAACACTGATATAATGCACAGCAAGAGTGAACTACCACCACCTGATTCTGTATTAGATAGAATAGCACATTTCAGTGAAGTGAAGACAGTGCATAAAGCAATTTTTTTACTAGTCTTCTTCCTCCAAAATTAAATTTAAATAATCTTACGAATGTCACTACTAAACTTTTCATCTTATCTACCAACTCTTTTTTTAATGTGGTGAATCTTTTCAAGGTTAAGATTTGGTTTCAATGGCATCCTTACAGAAGCAGAAAATCTGCTGAAGACAATAAGCACATAATTACTCAAAATAAAGCCAATAGTTTTATCAATTTAAATGAAGGCACCAGTAGAGTCATACTCTACTATTCTTACTACTACCTTGACATTAAGACTATAGTTTGCAATAGAAAAGTAAAGCTTCACACATTACTTTAACACTTTAGAAACATCTAAGTATAGGTAGAAAACTGCAATTTTGTTGAATAGCACTATTTTTATGCAAATATTTTAAAATGTATTTTTTCAGTAAGCTGATGTATTTTCTTTAATTTGCACAGTATCGAGTAAAGTAACACTTTAAAACTCATTTTCTCTAAACTGTCAGATCATTTTAATACAAAGGGTTTTTTTCATTTTTTGAAAGCTTTTAATAATGTCCAAGTTCAGGAAATTACGCACTCCTACATAAAATACTAGTGACAAGATTCATGACAGACACATATAATTCGAAGGTTAAAATAAACAGCTATAGCTGAAATACCCTGCAAAACTATGCAGATTCTAGCAAAACAGGAGCTTAAGTACGCAGAAGCATGACACCACACTGGATATTACGAGACTGTAAACAGAGGCTGTTGCTCAGTTCTGCTCATCTATTGTGTGACCAGGCTAGCTACTGCTTCCAGGAGTTCCTAGTTTGGGCCCATTCACGTGCATTATTTTTGCTTAAATGGTTCTCACCTTCAGAAACGAACTCTATTCAAAGGCTTACATAGAAGTAAGTTGTCAATCCCAACAGTACAAATACATCTATCTCTGAACATATCCTGAGCATGTCCAGGGGAGGCCATCAAGATGCTCAGGGCTGGAGCACTTTGTGAGGAGTACATGAAGGAGCTGGGTTTCTTCAGTCTGGAGCAAAGGTGGCTTCAGGGAATCTTACAGCCGTGCCTTACAGGGAAGGTCTTGAAGAGGAAGCCAGGTTCTTCACAGTGATGTCAGGACAAGAGACAATGGTCAAAATGAAACAAGAACATTTCTGACTGGATATAGGGAAAAACCCTTATTTCCACAAGGACAGCCCAGCGGTAGAGGAGGTTGCCCAGAAAGGTTGTCCAGTCACCGTCCTTGAAGGTTTTCAAAGCCCAGATGGATAAAGCCCTGAGCAATCTGGTCTGATACTATTGCTAGCCTTGCTTTAAGACAGAGGTTGGGCTGGAGATCTCCTGAGGCCCCTTCCAAATTACCAAGTCTGCAATTCAATGATTCAGAGATCTCCACTCCCATCATTATCAAAAGCCAAGCAAATAATGCCATGTTCGATAGTAATTATAAACTTTGCTATGAGGCTTAAAGCAAACAGAGAGCCCATAAAGAAAGAACACTGAGAAGTAAAGGAGATTTTCTGCTTTACTTCTCCCATTTTTGGTAAGAAAAACCAATGGATTTTAATCTTCATAGATCAGTTTCAGGACATCAAAATCACCCCTTTTAATGGGTTTGTACCAAAATTAAGACGTAGATGTAATGAAAGGCCTTTACTGTTAGCGCTCTATAAATCTATTTAGTGAACCACTGACAGTCTCATTACACCAGTATCTTCACTTCTTTCACAAGCACTAATTATAATTCCTTAGGGGATATCTTGCAAAGCGTGTCATTTAACACCTCCTTTGCTATAAACAGCAAAAAAGAGGAATATTCTAATCCAATTGCTTCTTTATATCAGGCTTTACTAAAGAAACACCTATTGTTATATCAATAACCTAGTAGGGAATAATGCTAAAGACCTACCTTACACTGCAGAAATATAGATTTCTTGTAACCGACATGAGGCTTACTTTGTACATGCTACGACAAAAATCCATGCTGCTGTGCAGTGCTTTTGAACGCCACCACCCTTCCTCACCTCAAGACTGAAGAACCACATTTCAGATAGAAATGTTAAGTCTATTTTTGTTGACCTTTTCCCTGGTACTCCAGTCAAATTCCTTTTCACAAATTTCTGTTTTGGAGAGGATCTCCTTGTGGCACAGGCTCGGTGCTATCTGAATCTGGCCTTTGTCAGAGAGCAGGCAGGTCATGACGCAACAGTGCAGAAAGAAGATACGGTATCGCATACCTCGCTGTTAGCAACAGGAGGCAGTCAGCAAACTGACTGGGTGGGTTTAAGTCACCATAAAAAAAAGACAGACAAATTTTGTGATCAATGCAGATAGCCTTCCCACTAGTAAACTATGTAATATGTCCCACAAATTATTGTGTCTTTTTTTCATTATGTTATGTTGTTTTTTATGGTGAGGGTCTAGATACAGTTTATGCTTGATGCAATTCATATTAGCAGAGTCCTAATACATCTTCTGATATCCATACTTCATGGCACTGTTGCTAACACCAGGGTGCTTCTAAGATGATAGTTCATTACTTTTGTATTAATTTTCAAAATTAAAACACAGCCCTGAAGTGCTTTGCACAACATATCCTTCCACTGCAAAACATACTTTGAAATCATTGTGAGTTGCACCTGAATATCTCAGGTCCCCTACAGGCTGGCTGAATTGCTGACTTCTCACAATAGCAACTGTAGCACATCAGAAGTCTTGAGATTAAGTGCGAAAGAGCAGTACAATGGCAGAGCCCTCCACTATAAACACAGCCTAGATACAATAATACAAATAGTAATCAAACATCTGAGTATGATCCATTCTCCTCCAATTACTGTAGCAATGTAAGGGAGCAAATACTCAGATGATTTACACTTATGCGTCTTCTATGAAGTTAATGCCACTACTTGCAGTAGATTATCACCAAAACCGGCTCTCTGAGATCGTATTTAACTTGCATCTGCATTCAGCGAGCAATAGACCATAACCACACAGTGTACTTTGACATGTTCTTCCATTATTGCATTCTTTAAAAGCAGTTTAATTAACTACAGGGTGAAGTCTGTCCTTTCACTGTAACAGGCAGCTGCACTACCTCAGAGGAAGCTCTCCTAACCCTCACCATCCTCTTTTCCTCCTCCTGCTCCCAAAGAACATTTCCACCATCAATTCTGAGGATACACGAAGTGTACAGCTCAGAACTGAATACGTCTTCTGTTCTAATGACCAAGCCTCAGTTTATCATGTCACATAATAGCTACACAAAATAAGCATTTTAAGGTTGAAACTAAACAAACTTTAAATTTAAAAAAAATGAACTTGAATATATACATTAGCTGTCTTCAATAACCTCAACAACTTCTCCCTGTAACAGGATGTTAGACATGCTCAACATCAATGAAAATTCCTAAGAAACGAGTCACTGTCCAGAAAACAAAAGGTAAACTAAAATTCTAGAAATCTCCTGTGAAACAATATGGAAAACCAATGCAAAATATTCTCAGAAAATTAGGAATGCAGGCAACCACATACTGCACTATATAAATATTTTAACTGTGTTTAACTGTGTAGCCCACAAGGCAAAGCCTCATCTGTTCTGTCCAAGACATTTTAAGAAAGGTGTGTGATAGGGGAACTTTCTAGCTATCAGTAATAGGGAAAAATGTTCTGCTTCTGGCAGCAAAGAATGATAGGGCAGAGAAAACAGCAGCTCTGAAGAAGCATGTGATTTAACTTTGAAATACACTGGAAAAATCCGTTTTTTACTATGTACCTCTTCTAATAACTACCTGACAATTCTGCCTTTTGCTCTGTTTGGCAACTTTTGTGCAGCTTACCACATCTCTAAGAAAGCAGATCGGGAGATCAGGATTAGCTCTTCAACAAATAAAACTAAAACCAACATAAAAGTTCTCTGAAGTGCAAATAAGATTGTTTTCTCTGAAAAGTGAATGTACAGTAGCCTTCTGCATTACCTTCTAAAAAGCTCTTGCAGGCTGAGCTAGCAAGTCATACATGTACCATCTTAAAATGCCACCTTCTGTGTTACTTCTTCAAATTCATGCAACTGGGAATTTTACAGGTGAGTATCTTACAAAACATATGGGAGTGAGCTACGTTAATTTTGTAAATGTGATCTGTATCTATGGGTTTGGTAGTTGTTATTCTGGCTGAAGGATTAGTAAGAACTCAGACTGAGCTGACTGAATTACAGGAGACACCACCTCCCTGAGGCCAGCAGCAGAGGTGATTAATTCTTCTGGAGCTTTACTTCTGCACATGCAGAACTGAGTTTCAGCATGTCATGGAAATGACAGAGGATTCTTTGTGGTGACTTTCCAAGAAGCATTTATAAACCTAACCCTTGGAATAAAGGATCTGCAAAGAAAGAGCTGCTGCCCAGTGACTGGCACACCATAGATATGAAAAGCTTTACCCAAATCTGCAAAGAACTGTCACAGGTGATTTAAGTAACAAGCTTTCACAATGTTCAATTTTAACACTCTCCTTTCTGCCTGCAATGCTCCCATCAATAACTAAACTGCTTTTTGTATTTAAGAAGCAAGCTGTGTTCCGTCACTGTGAACAGAAGTGGGCAGAGATCCTACAGAGAAGCATGTAAGGCAGCACAGAAAATCCTTGGCATGATGAAGGGAACGTGTTTGGCAGTTTACTCTGCCCTTTATTCTCTTGCCATTGATGCTGTTGCTCTGTTCTCAGTGCCATGTGGGCTGCAGCTGGTTGGGTAGCAGGATTTTAGTATTTGTATTTATCTCTTCAGAATGTTCTTATGCAGTTATTTCGGGAAGCTGCCAAGCTTTTCCTGAGGAAAGCAAGCAGAAAGGAAATGCCAGGATTTCAGACAGCCTACAATTCAGCTATACCAGAATGGAAGTTCCTGACAAAAATAAAAGGTAATTCTCTAGCCTCTGGCTTTCTCTATGATGAATTTCAAAGACTTGCTGCTTCAGAAGTAATTTTTTATTTATAACAGTATTAACAGGTTTAATGTGTGGGTTCTCACTGGATCCCTTAATATTTAGGGAATGTTCAAGCTACTTGACTTAATATTATAATGTTATAGTTTTTATTTGAAATTTGTTTGTAAGTAATCATTTATTCATGTGTGCATTACTTAGTGACTGCCCAAAAACAAACAATGAGCAACAGCGTGATAAGCCTTAACTAATTTTTTTTAGAAGTGCCAGTAGTAATTAGAACTAAACTCTAATAAATTTTACTTTTTGATCTGCCATGAAGGATTGAAAAGCTCATACAACAACCTCAGAGACCAGCCTTGGTTTGAGATTTCCACCAAATAACTGTAGTACTAGTAAGAGCAGTAGCTGCTCCTGGCTAGCTTCTACCTGGCTAAGGGAAGTATGAGTTGACTATCACATGGTTACTTGAAATTATGAATGGCTGCCATAAACTGCCAAACACAGATAAGAACAGGGGAAAAGGCCACCTCAAACTCAGCGGGGGTGGTGGGTGGGATGGGATGGGGTGGGGTGGGGTGTGTGGAATGCAAAAGGACAAAAACATTTTTAAAAGTGTACTAAAATTGTGCATTCAAATTGATGCTGCTTACAAATATTCTTCATGCGAAGAAAAACCAGACTGCGCACCAACACATCTGATGGCTCTTTCTGAGATTTCCTGCAAGAAATCTTGAAATAATTTGATGTTTATCAAAGACTCAAAGTAAATGTCTGAGATTTTAGCTAATCTGGATAACAATTCTTTAAAAGATACTGGGTTTTGTCGACCTTCAAGAGTACGTTTTGGTGGGGTTTCTTTGACTGGGAATGAAGTGAAGTTCCAAGTCAGTCTGCCCTCCCACTGCTCCACTCAGTTTCCTCAAGAATCCTGTATAAACACATAGTCAACACTGAACCCCACTTCCTGACACTTTACATATTTAAAAACACTAGAAAATGTATATAAACCCACAATGTTAATGAACACTTAAAGGTTGTAGACCTTAAACTATACAAACAAGCAAAATTTCTTTAAAGTACACAACTTTGCTGGCATTCGTTAATTAGACACTTGGAAACAATGAAAGATTCTCTTAGTCCAAGGCAGATTTATAGGAAGAAGTGATGATTCAGGCTCACTTTTCTAGACCGGGAAGAATAATTTTGTTTTTAAGTTTGCTCATGTAAGAGCTCTGCACGGTTCGTCATTTTTGAGACCTTAATAGTAAACACATTTCTGAAATGCAATGGGAAGAGCTGAATATCTCATATTCATATTTTATAAATAAACAACATATTTAAAATACCGTGCATAGGGTTCAATGCTGCTGCTAGTATATATATTTTTGAGACAAAAAAATTCCAATACAATATAACTGTATCATTCAATTGTATAATACTGCCTGAAATCCCTCGTTGTTACTTACAGGGATGAATATGTACTACCAGTACACTGAGCGCATAAGAAAGGAAACAAAAAAGAAAAGCAGGGACTTAAGGCAGAGGTGGAAACAGTGCTTCCATAGCAAACCCTGGAAAAGAATGGAGGTAAATGAAAATAAATGTTTCAAAAGCAGGAAACACTTATTTTCTATGTTTCTAAGCACAGGAAGATATTGGTGGATCCAAGTCAGCACACAAACCTGACAGGTTTCAGAGTTGCTTATCATTCAGAAAGATGGACTTTCGAATGCCTACATGCTGTATGTTAACCACAGTTCACAAGGATGGCCTATCAAACATTTTTATTATGCAGAAAAAAAAACCCCATACAGTTGTGGAGGACTTGTAAGCTATATACTAGTAAATCTATGAGCCTTATAACAGGGTAACCTTGCAACATTAAGTAACAGAACTTCATTAGATTATTATTTTCTAACATAAAAGACATTACATTCAAGAGAAAACACCACTATTTTGGATGGCAGTGCCCAATTAAGAATATATTCAGTTGCCAGATTTCAAACTAGTGGAAGCCTACAGACCAATGACCATGACCTGATTACACTTAACTCTGAGAATCAAGCCCTAATTATATCATTAGTTGTTGGAGGTTAGTCCTCTACGGACACTCAAAACTTCTTCCAAAAGGTAGATTTCATAATCCTCAGGAACACTGCTAGTTTACCTCAGAGATAAATGTAGAAGAAAAAGAGGAATAAAACATTGGAAATCCTTCCAAAAGCCATTGTAAGACGTTCACAGAACCCCAACTGAGACTAGAACCAATTCTGGTTAAAAAACAACCCTAGTTCATGGTCTAGAAAAGGTAATACCAAAGCAGAGAATGCTGTCCTCAAGAGAGGCTCTTGTTAGTCTTTGGAAAGAAGTGGGATGATCTCCTTGTAAGATTAAGAAGGAACATTACAGTCCCTTGCAATAGACTAATATTTTTTACAACAATTCCCATTAGCAGACCTGGATAGTTTACACCTAAGATATGCAGGAATTCCCTACTCTGCTGTTGGTAATTTTTAATTAAACTTTTGAGTACCTGGGAAATAATGCTTATGCCCAATATTCAAAAAACCAGCTTGATGACCAAGTTGGTTGCTCAGCTTGACTTCTGAAAGAAAAACCATCACAAGAGTCAATGAATACAGAAGTAAAGGCTAATCATATATTTAGGGAAGGATAAATGGGAAAAAACATTGTTTATTTAATCCTTTTTCAAGAGTACAGCTTTTGTATTCAGCTTCATATATGTGATTAAGAGTCAGTAACAGACACATGAGGTATACACACTCAAGGACTGGTTAATGGCCAGATGTTTAAAGCAGTTGTCCTGCAAAAGCATTTTGATCGCATGTGATGCTTTTAGCAGCTTGTAGGACTCGATGTTAAAGATTTTCATATTGCTGTCACAAAAATGCAAGCAAAACCAGTAGAATTTACAGCTTATTTTGGCTTCTGTCACCCTCCTCCCTCCATTCTCTCACTGTCTTTCCCTTCCTTCCCTCTTTCCTACCATCTCTCCTCCCTCTTTTCCCTCTTCCCCTTCACTCCTTTCATTCTTTCTTTCTCCCCTCCTGTCCCCTCCTCCCTCCCTCCCTCCCTCTTTCAAGAACTTCACTCAGTTAAATTTGAGATTGGAAAAAAATACAATTTTGGATACTGAATGTGGGCTTAAAATGGGTTCTTACGTATTTTATGCAAACTTTAAAATACGTTACTTTTTATTGCACCTTTTGTGGCCTTAATCGTTATGATACTCGCAATAAAGCTTTCATTTCCTGCTACAGATGTTATTTACTTCACTGCCACTAATTTCAGACCCTATAGATGTACCTAATTCTGGTTTTGGAGCTCAATTCAAGCAGTAATATGGTTAGGGTAAACCAGAAAAATACAGAATCCAGGCTGTTTAAAATCACTGGTCACAGGTCAGTGATGGGTCAGTATGAAGGAAAGTCAGAGATCCTCGTGTATAAATAGAAGAGGAGGAATAATGAGAAGTTTCCTCAGGTTTTAACTCTGACAAATTCTCTGTTCACCTTATATAGATACCTTTAAAATTTTTACAGTTCAGCTACATGACACAGTAAAACACATTTAGAAATAAAAATACCATGCCTGAACAATACCTGTAGTAATATTTATGTTCCTAAGAAAAAGCAACAGCAATGATGTCAGATCACTATTCTGCAATATATATTACAGTCATAATGTATGCCTGCATATGTCTGTATGGCACATAATCACACCTGAACACCAGGTAAACTACCCAGCCAAATGATTTTAACTATTTTTTTAAACATGGTGCCACTTGAGCAGGAACCTTTCCTGATATTCGGGAGAAGAGGATTACACCACCTGCTTGCAGAGCAGCTACAATTAATGGTGCAATACATTGCTAATGACTGCATGCTGGCAGGCTGCATTTCAATTTCACCTATTTTAAAGACAGGTTGTGAAACTAATTAATTAATTATTGTCTACAAATCACGTTGAGATCCTCAGGTGAAATCCATTACCCTGGCATGCTAGATTACTTATTACAGATGAGATGAAAAAGGAAAAAATAATTGCAGACTAGTCTGAAAGCATCAGCAGAATGTCCTAAAGATAAGAGAGAAGATTAATCTCGTTAATAAGCAATTATGTGCAGCTTTTCAGGAAGAAAACAAATTCAAATTTTTATGCATATTACCATAAGAAGCAAGATGTCTGAAATAGTAGGGAAGCAATTAAAAAAACACTGTTCAAACCTCCTGTGAAGCAAACTGAAATGAAGTAGATAAGTAATTCTACGATTCTCATAGACTCCAGTGGAGTGGATAGTAAACTGGAACTAAATAAGGTATTAAACAACATTTAATTCCTGGATCGAGTGCAACACATTAAAAAAAAAAAAAAGAGCGATGAATTGCAAGTTGAAAGAGCTATAATTTCAAAAATAATACTATGCTTTAAAATACTGTGTTTTTAAAAATTATTTCAATTTTGAAACCCTACAAAAGCATAAGAGGAACATGACACAGGTTATCTTTGTCAGGTTCAAAGGTGAATCTGCCACAGACAGTGAGGCATTTGAGAGAGTAGCAAGTCAACGGATAAGAAAGGAAATTAATAGAAACAAGTTTAAAAAAGTAAAAGAAACATTTCTTTCTGCCAAGATTTTGCTAAACTCATCTTTTAGTCTCTATGTGAGCTGACTTTTGAGTAACCATCTTTGTCAGACAACAACAACCCATATAGCTTAAGACTGATCTCAGTGACACTTAAGTTTTATTTTTTGGTATGTGCAGTTAGCATCAGCTTTCATTGGTCTGCATGCAGCTCCTCAACAAGTCCACAGGAGAAGTATTAATTCATCATTTGCAATTTGATAATGCAATTATGCAAAATCACAGGAAGATTATTTGGTCTGTGCAATAAAGTCAGATCAGATAATCATAATGCTCCACGTTCAATACCTCCTAGTCTTTCCATTTAAATGTAAAAGTTTATTCAGTGTCTTCATAACATTTTCTTAAATCAGAATCCTAAGCCATCCAGTTTCAGGATGCGTCTGGGGAGGAGCAGCCACACAGCCGGTCTGCAGGACAGAGTTCTACGATCCAGACTCCATCACCTCAGCCAAAAACAGGCACAGTCATCCTGTGCTCATGGTCTGCTCCTCTCATTTTTCTCATCCTCACAAGGATAATGTAAAGCACTCATTCATGAATTAATAAAATGAACAGTTATTGAAGTAAATGAGTTATCAGTGTGCGAGTAACTGAGCCCTTTATACTTAATTGAGCTAGTGATAGCAAGTTAATAGGGTTTCATTAATGGGTAGAAGAGAAATTTGGTATGACAAGTCTTCCATCGTATATCTTCATGTATGTGAGATCATTCCCCTTTCAACAAAATATTCCTCCTGATATGCATTGCATGCTACCTCCCACCCCCCATTTGGGTGATGATTATCAGAGATCGAACCATGAAGCATGCTGAACACCTGCAAGAAATGCAAAGCTCCTGCTAGGGCAAGGGGTTTTCTTCCAAAACACCACAGTAGGCACCTGGATTTAAGAATGGAGGAAAAAGAAAATCAGTCTCAGGGGCACCTACTGCAGCTCTTTGGAACCTTTCTTTGAGAGATTCACTGCCTATCTGTACCAGTGAGGCCCTGGCAGCCACAAGACATTCCCATGCTGAAAAGATGTCTACCTCAGGGTTATATATGCTAGCAAACATGAGAGGTAGAGAAGAAAGTTCACTTGTTTTGCTATCAAAAGCAGAACCTGTCTAATCATAAAGAACAAAAGGCAGAAACATTACTGACCAAACCACTCATGGATTTACGTTAAGCCACTTGGAAAATTTGCTCTTGAAAAACATGCCAAGCGTGCCGATAGCTTAATATACTAGGTGACTTGAGTTGCTTGAAATAAGGATGGAGATGAGAACCTGCAATACCTCTGTGGAGGAGAGGTGAACATTGTATTCCAGGAACACTTTGGAAAATAACTGCTTTCTGATGCAAACTTTCAAATAAAGAAAGAGCCTTTCAAATAAACATTTGTTCTTATGAAGTACCTCTCTGATCTCAGGGAAGATGTTCCCTTGAGTAACCTGCCCACTCCAATAAGGCTCTCCATACCAGACTGCTATGCACCTTGTTCGTGCATACGTACCCAGAAACCATGCTTTCTGCAGCACACTGTGTACACATGCACGTAGAGGATTGCATGCACATGCACACACACTGACTGAAAAAGAAATATTCTAATATTTGCCTCTTTCTTTTAGATAAAAAATTTGAAACCAACATTGTATTGACAAAAGTGTGGAAAAAACAGCACTCATTTAAGACGTAATAACAGGACAGCTTTTATCCTTTTTTCTTGCTCACTTAAAAATGTGTATATCTTTTGTTGTTCTTCAGAGTCTTTCCTTGTAATTCTGAACCTGCTCTCAGATGTTGGTCAGAGTGCAGTCTGCACTCACTAGAGAGATGAGGTGCAGCCGTCAGAAAGGAATTTTTCAGGAAGTTTATAATTTTTGGTCAACTGTGAACAGTAGCTGGTAATTAAGAGATATTCCAGTCTCCTATCAATCATAAAAAATATAATATACATAATTTTAATTGACACGGGAACAATTTTTGTAATGTAACAAGAGTCAGGTATGCAACAGGTAAGACTTTTGCGACATTTACGTGGGTGACTGAGCATGCGCTGAAATGCAACCTAAATAAGAAACACCGCTTCAAGTGAACAACAAAAAAGACATCTTGTTTCTCACACAAAGATATGCATCTCCTGCATAGAGGAACACTGTGAGAAAAAAGTAACAGCAGAAGACAGACAGATAATGAGGCAGTGAACAACTCTCTCCTTTGTATTTGGATATGACTGTAATATTTCTGCTTGAAAGCTCTAAAGCAAACAATGTCACGGACAAGAACAAACACACAAATATAAAGTTTTAAACCATTAGAAGCACCTAAAAATACGGATTCCAGCTTAAGCTCTTGAAACTGTGTTCACTACCCCTAGTACATGAGTACTGCAACTACCTATGTCTTCACAAATCACTCTGAGCTAATATTCATATTTATAAATGAGGAGTCTGTGTTCTACGAGGAATTTGTATACAAGTCTCCCAAGTCCTAGACCAATGCTTTTAATCACAAGACTTCTATATTCATCAAAAATAAAAGAATACAAAGAATAACTAGAAAAGCATGTGAATCACTACAAAAAAGCTTTTTAGCTACTTCTAGAAGATATCAGCATAGAAATATCTTTTTAATAGACCAATGTTCTTCCAAATCATCTATGGCATAACTAAAAAAAAATTAAAACTTACTGAGATCTGCTAATTCGCTGTCATAGAAGACTCAGAAAAATTACCAGAAAAAAAGCTTTTTGAATTCCTCTTAAATTACTTACAATAACACTTAAGCGCATACAGAAAGCTTTCTATATGTAAAGCGCAAAGCATTTTATAAATGTGAGAATAACATTGCACCTATTTTTATCTGGGAAACAGAAAATGTATGGTGGGTGGGGTGGGGTGTATGTCACGTCACTGTCCTGTGCAGGGACATATGAGTCAGCCCATTGCTAATTATTAGTTTTGTGACTGGAAACAGTCTAGTCACACTAAGGTGATGGTCTGGGAAGGTGAAAATGCCCTGCTACTTGTGAATCTCCTTTGCTGCACTTTACTGTGCCACATGAACAGATCCTCAGAGGCTAATAGCATGTATCTACAGAGATGCTGAGCATCCGAAAGTCCCCCTGAAAGCAAGCCCTGCAGCTACGCAGCAGCTGAGCCTCACCTTGCCCTGCAGTCCTGCATTTAAAATTCTCTGCACCTCCTCTGTTGGCTGACTGTCATGTTGAGTGATGAGATACACAAGCAGAAAGCTCAGGCAGCCTTGGTCTGGTCTTGCAAAATGGGTTCCTTCAAGCAAATTCCATCATTCTGAGAAAAGTAATTGTACAAAAAAAATACCTGATCTACTGAGCAAATATGAATTAGTTACCCAGAAGTGCTGCCTATAAGACTAGCACCCAAGAGTTTTAAGGTCAGATTTATTCTTAGTATCATCTCTTTGAAGATGCAACAGTGTCAGGCTTGTGTTGTGCAGGGAGTCAGATTTCATTATCATAATGGTCCCTTCTGGCATTAAAATCTGGGAATCTCTCAGTTTTATCAACCTCTGCTGATTTTGCAGTCTGGAAATGGCTGCAAAGATGAATACAGAGGGCCCTGAACACTGCTAACAAACTGTGAGGTTTTAAAGGATACAAACATTGATCCCGGGTTCATGTTCACCCCGCTCTTTTTCAAAACAACTTCCAGTAAAATCAATTAGAAAATCATATCTGAAAAGGAAAGCAATGACAGGGCCCATGAAGAGGATATGTGAACACAGTACAAGCAGCAGCATATAATCAAGTAGACTAATTTGTACAAAAAATCACATTCGTTAATCAGATTCATACTAGTCTTGGGGTGGGGGGGTGGGCTGGCGGGGGAGGAGGGTGGCAGAGATTGTGTCTCTATGAATGAGCTCAAAACTAAAGCCTTGCCACTGGGATTTTCAGGGGAATGAACCTGGAGCATAGAAAGACTCGCTGGATGCAGTGCAGAAGGCTCATTCCCTTCAAAATCCCATGTACGAAAGCACCCAAAAGCATGTCTGAAAAAATCCAAGCAAGCAAAAACTGCAGATGAAAGATTCTCTGAAACACTGAGGAATACCTGGCAACTTGAATTTAATTTGAGATTTTCTTGGATTTGTGGTTTTTAGCAAATTTGAGAAAAGGAAGTAAAAGAGGTTATAGTTTATTAACATCAAAATCCTTCCTGGACAACCCGCTGACCTTCAAGAGCCAACCATGACTTTGAAATTAATTAAAATGTCCTCAGTGAAATGCCATTCTCAATTTTCATAATGCATTAATTTACTTAAATATGTTAATAATTACCATGAAAGATTTTTCACATACGTCATATTCGCATTTCAGCCTGTGTGGTGCAGTATTTACTGTGGCAGCTGCTGACAGCAAGTTTTCAATGAAATTCCAGAGTGTGTGTGTGCCTATGTACTTATATATAAATACACAGATCATTTAAAAATTATTTAGTGTCACTTTTTTCTTTCATTTCCCCCTGATGGGTTTTTATAGTTTATAGTCATAAGACTGACCAAGCAGTATGCTTTACATTTTACTGTTTCAGGCTTAAAATCCCATCCAGAGCCACAGATAAGCAATTTCAAAACAAATCAGAACAGATCAATGCTTGTTACTTGTATTGTAATTACATTGTAATTGCTATGGGCTTTATTCGCAGCTACTGAACGATAGATATACTATGGGAAATGCATGGGAAAATATAATTTTTACGGTAACTCAGCACTATAGGATTTCATCAATGGAAGACACTAATTCAGAAAAATATAAAAGTACTGGATAATTTTTAATTTGTACGTTGTAATGCTTGCCGTATTTCTGAAATAACTTAAAGCCTGGTCAAAGCCATTTCTTGCATAATTTCCACATTTCCAAACAGGAGAATATATAGTGTAATTATCAGTAAAATAACCACTGTTCAGACAGCAATGATGCCAATAGGCACTGACAAGAAGTTTTTTGCAGTTTTGTGCCATATCAGGGATTTTTTCAACCTTCAGCCCAGACTGATCAAAGAGTCTGTCGAAATTCAGATCTACTGGGCAAAAACCCCCTATGCTTAAACCTATGTCCATTTCTTTTTGCATCCAGTATAGGATGGATCCCCACACAAACTGTATGAAAACAAGCAGCTTGGAGTAAGTTCTATTCAGATTTTTAAAACTAGAAACTCTGTGTGAACATCAAGGTTAACTGAAATGCAGCCAACAATGCTATCGTTACTTCTTTAAAACAAGACAGAGATATTTCTGTATTTAGAATTAAAATGCCACAACTTTTTGTTTCTCATTCAGTATAGTATTTCTACCACAGATAATGTTATGTAACTGTGGTGCTAGAACGTTTCAGTCAATTTACTTTGCTGGAAATCCCCAAAAATCTTTAAACGCCTAGCTTTTGGCGTTCTTTTCAAACATTATATGGAAAAAAGGCTGTCAAAGATAATCTTCTAATGCTGGTTTTAGACACTCTACTCAGCTTGAGAACTTCAATGCCTGCACTTCAGTACTATTATTACACCTTTCACTTTTCTAAATATCTGTATTTTTGTTACATGTAATCTACAACCTTAAAAATAGACAGCTGAGTTATGGACTAGAGAATAACATATTAAACTGAAATGCTTTCTTCTTTTTACTTTATATCTCAAGGGGGAATACTTTATATAACTAAATGTAGCAAGTCACCTCCTCAGATAGTATAATCAATGTCTCTCCACAGCATTTAGCAGAGCATGAATCTCCATAGAATTTAGCAGAGTATAAAAAAAAATTCTGATCCCTAGGATTGTTTGAAACACGCCTAACAACATTCAAAATATGTACGCGTATCTGTGTACACACAATTTTGTATCAGCATGCAGTAATAATTGCCCATGAAACTATTTCTCAAAGTTTGGTTTTTTTTTTCTCAATAAAGAACATGCATAGTTTAAAAAACAAAATCCATAAACTATTTTGGACAGCTCTACCATAAGAACTAAATTCCAGATGTTAATTTCTTACTGTTTTTTTCTTTCATTTTTCTTGCTTGCATGCCAGCATGCATGAAAAAACGCATGTGTGCTTTTAATATATATTTTGCAATAATTTCAAAAGCCTTAGAGTACAAATTGAGAAACTTCTCTATGGAATGTTCCTTGCACTGTATATGAGCTGAGTAAGCATGTGTAATGTGGCAGAAGATAATGAAGCCTCTATCCACAGCACAAACTCTTAAGGTTTGCTAGTAGAGGATTCAATTATTTTGGTTGAGGCCATTTATACAAAGTTAGAGAAAAAATGTTCTTTGACAGACGTTCTGTATTGGCAAAAACTATTATTGTTCTTTATTCCTGCTCTTACGCACATGATAAATTAGTCCTGCTCTTGAATTTCTGTTTAAGGGACGAGCCTATCTTCTGTAACGTTCATAGGTGCATCCTTTCCTTTGGGTTAGACTTCTGTGGGACCCGGGCCTGCGCGTGCATGCTGGGATCAGTAAAGGAGAACTTAGTGCTGAAATAGCATCTGGGGAAAGGAAAACCTTCCAAGAGTTTCAGTGCCTTGCACGGGTTTCAGATATTTAGTTATTCAACGCAGTTTTTATTTAGAATAAAATATTAGAGCAGTTTGCTTGGATACATGTTATTCTTTTTTTAGTTGCTCACAGTGGATATAATCAACTGAAGATATATGCTCATTTTGTCCTACAACTGTACTGTCGCACGATTTAAGAGAAAGAGATTAATCAAAATATTTAAAATCAGATTCTTAATGATACATGGTCATATCCCTAGGAATCAATCCTGCAAACGCAAATGCCTGTTACGTTAATGAAACCTCTTGTGTACACAAATTAAAGTATTTAAATCCTCTCAGGATTCAGGATCTAATTTTGTTTGAAGAAGAAAAGAAGTGTCTTCTTTGAGCAGGTATTATATTTTTCTGTCCCTGTCCTTTACTAGATACCTACAAAAAATGTTTTCAAGTTTTATTAGATGTATTGTTTGATAAAATGAAATGAAATGAAAATCAGTTGTGTATACAAGTAATTTTTGTAATTAAATAGCCTATTGTAATTTCTGATAGACAAATGCTCTAACGTCATGACAGTGTTTTACTACTTCTCACTGGAAAAGATGAAGGATGGGGAAAACAGTCAAACCCCTTACTGCAAGCACTTGCCTTGTGCTGACTGGCATCCTCCAAGGCATTCACATTCCTTTATTGACCTAAGAGGGAGCTTACATTCCCACATATCACGTCTGGAACTGCATTCAGGGAAGATACCAAAAGTACCTACAGAAGGTAGTAAACGCTCACCTCTGGCTGAGGTTGAAAGGAGGAAAGACAGAGAGAGGGCTGCCCAAGGGGAAGAGCTGGAGTGGGGGTCAAAGTGGAAGGGGAATTAAAGAGGAACTGCAACCAAAAATGTATAGGTTTCCTAATGTACTCTAAGTTTTGTCACTTCAGGGGTGAGAGCAGAAATGCCTGAGTATTACAGACACTAAGCACAACTTCTGTGCCTTACTTCCATCCATTTGATACCGATTCTCATGGGGTTACTTCTGATTGACACATGACAGCATGGAGCAGAGCTCAGCTGAAACAAACATCGGCCCATCTGCATTTGTCTCAAGCTTGTCCCCTTCCATATGACATTGTAAGACTTAAGTAATCCAGAGCTGTCATTTTCACCCCGGCTCCAGAGTGAAATGGCCCCTCAGGAGGTCTAAACAGTGTTTAATTGCTGCACTGGTTTCCAGTAGGAAGCCTGCTAGCCACTGAAAGGACTAGCAGAGATCACTGCTCCTCTGACATGGCTCTTCCAACTCCCCAGAACTGCACACCTTTTCCTTCCTTTATATTCCTCCAAAACACTCCTGGAGCCCTGTCTTTGCAAGGCTGTGACATTAACTCAGAAGAGCTTCCTGGGCTCTCAAGAGCTCATTACAAAGACACTGTTTCATTCTTCTGAATTTAAAGTCAAAGTACCGAGCCTTTGTTCAGGACAAAAATCCTCACGGCACTGCAGATCTGGACTGCACTTCCAACATTAAATTTAACTTACGCATAAGAAATCATATCATCTGACTAATTAGATTTCTGGCACAAGTGGCTTACCATCATTCAATAAGCCTAGAATTCATGCACAAAATCGATGATATTACTGCAATCATATAGTGCATCATAAAATCTATCATAAAATATAATGATATTACTGGTGATCATATAGTGCCAAAACATGAAATAAGGTGATAGCAAATAAATATACAAATAGTCGTAATTCCCAGTGTCATCTCTATGCTTAGTTTTCTCATTTCAAAAGTATGTCTTCTAAGCAAAATAATAATTGTTTTTGTTACATTTTAAAGCAGCTTTCTGTAGACTCATAACAGTACATACTACTGCAAGAGTTGGACCCATTGATGGTTGATATTTTAAGGTCCATTCTCAGCAGAGAGAGGCTACAGCTCTCTATCAGATACTGTCCAGCCACATATACCTGCCTATTATTTAAAAGAAACTCACACCCTCAACAGGGACTTTTCAGACAATTATTGCATGCCTGTGCTAACCCACCATTAGGCACTGCCAAGAAATTATCAGAACAGCAGATAGCTTCGCCTATTGTTGTGCTCTGTCATGCTGGATGGAGACCTGGTTGCTTTGACAAGCAGTTTCCCCCTGGCTTTTGAGGGAAATCAGATTTGCTGGCTGACACTGTCACTTCTGTTTGCTGTCTCTGGTGTTTCTGATCAGGAGGCACAGCTCACTATCAGTGAATTCTGCACAGCTTGAAGAGTTGTCCCTTGATGGGCATTTCTTGAGAAAGGGCCCACAGAGAATCAACAGGTACTTCTTCTTTGCTGGTTATTTCATCTCATCCTCATTATTATTTCTGGCTTATTGAGCATCGAAAAGCCTAGCACGCAAACACTAACTACAATACCTTCTGTGGGCTGATGCCACTCAGGTTCACTCGAACTAGGTGGTAAAGTCTAGTGCTTTACCTACTGCTTAAGCCATAAAGGGAGTTTGTTGAGCTGAAGTGCAGCCTGCTTGGCAAAGAGTGCCTGTAGCTCCAGGAAACAGCATGAAAATAGGGCTGAGATGCTTTATCTGCTGTTTGAACTGAAGGCACACCCATTTGGTTGGCTACCTAAACACACAATCCTGTGCTACTGTTCAAGCCCGACTGATGGTGGATGAAGCAAATATCAAAGTTTTCTTTTCATCTCTAAGAGATACAGTTCATAACTTCTCATATTATCCTATCACCCAGCTACATCTCTAACAGCAGGATTGCTGGCAGAAGTGAAAAGGCCTGAGGAGATCTGGTGCTGCAGTTAGCAAAAACCCCTGGATAAAAGACAGAACACAGAAGTTTTCTGAAGGCAGCTTCACATCCACGCGCCTTGCTGGGGAGAGCAGGGGTCACTCTAGACCCTGGTTTTGAGCAATCTGTTATGTTTCCCTCACATCTTAGATCTTCCGGGCAGCAAGCGCAAGCACTCCAGACCAAGAGACAGAACTGGTTAAGATAATCCGCTCTTAGCTAAGGTATGAGAACACGCTGTGTATGTCTTGAAGATGTACCCTCTTTATCTGAAGATAAGAAAGGACTTTATACTTTCACAAATATTTTTGAAAAGTCAGCACTGCAAAGCTACATTATATAGTAAGGCAGACCTCACGTTCCTCAGGAATTAGTTTTCATAGCTATAACACTAAATGCACAACTGATTTTTTAATCAGCTAAGAAAATAAAACTTGTTATCTGGACCCTACTTGCTCTGAGTACTGTTTGCTGATGTATAATCCTCTCAGGCTTTTGGTTTATAATTGTATCTCCTTTTGAATTGGGATATATATTAATTTAATGTTTTTGTGGTTCAGTATTCTCATCTATAAAGCTGCATACACTTTGGTCATGTTCTTTGATACCTAACAATGAAGAAGAACATACAAATTCCAAATCCACTGTTTATACTGCAGTAGTAGGATGTCTGTACTGGCTGACACCAATCAGAAAGACTAAGATGTCAGTAAACCATATGATACACAGGCATGCAGCAAAACATAGTGATGTTCACAACTTCAGGAAACAAACACCTGGGATATAGGAAAAGTTGTCAAACAAAGGTAAGGAGAGCAGCCATGGCTAGTTTGGTTGCTTCTGCTTCTCTCTGTATAATGCAGATAACACTGCTGTAAATTAAACTGGCTGACTGATCAGTGGACTGTATACTGAAAATTACTAACTTTGTTGATCAAGCAAGCCATAGCCGGATCTTGCAATTATTTATTTTGAACAGCTCTATTGAGGTGAGTCATTTTATGGATGTCTGCAGATCCTACCATAAAGTAGTGAGGTCAGTGCGAGTTGCACCCCATTACTGCTGTGATGGCGATTGCTTCTTTCCTCCCAAATGTAAATTATGGTGGGATTTAAAGAATAAAAGCCCTCTGAGGTCTCAAGCCTGCTGACAGCATTTTTGAAAATGTGGACTTTAATTTTTATTGTACAGAATAGCACATCTTTATTAGAAAACGGTTATAGACATACTTTATCAATGGGCTGAAAGGAAAGGTGTGATCATACTGGTATCAATGGCAAGGTCTGTAATTTTTTTAGAGAGGTAAATACTAAAGTGTACTTTGACTCCCCTATCACCTGTGCTGGAATACTTGCACGTATTCCTCCAGGAAAATAACACAGCATAAGCAAATTTTTCTGAAATAATTACAAGTACATACTTGTACTCTGTTCTGATATATAAGGAAACTTAACACGTGTAACTTCTCGGCATTCGATCTCACTTCTTCCAAACAGCAGAACGGGAAATTCTGAACTAGCACACCTCCTTGGATTTTTGAGCTTTTTGCTTTGCTCCATGTCAGCAGGTGTCCACTTTCTAAGTAGTTTCTATCATACTGCATTACATGAATACTGCTGCAGTACTGCAGTTATCTGTATACCTAGCTATGCTCATTCAAAATTCTATCACAGGTGCTACACTAGTTTAGTTTCCAAATTCTGATACATAACAAACAAATGTAAAGTTTAAAATCCTTAAAAGTGTTTCCCCCATCCCTCAGAGCAACACTGGCTATGTTAAAAAACTACTAAAGATCAAAAACTATGCTAAAACTGCAAGATATCGAAAAAGGCCTATGGCGATACGAATGTGAAGTGATTAAGCCTATAGTTCTTCAGGCAAGATTGTTCCCTGGCTGAAAAAGATTAGAAAAACTCAGATCTCTTGAGGATAGGAATTCAGAAGAACAAAAATAGCACTTCAACATTGCGGTTTTTTTGACAAGCAAGAAAAGGAGAAGGTCAAAACCCAAATACACCAAACTGGGCACTGAAAGAAACATTTTGCACAAGGAAAAAAATTTTTTAAATCAATGGTTTTGTATTTATAGCATATTTTGACCTACACTTGCTTCAGCATATTGCAGTACAAAGTTACTGTTGAATATGCTGAAGGACATTTTGATCTATTGAGTGCGCAAAAAGGGTAAATGACCTTTTAACAGCACTTATGCTTTGACTGACAAAGATTTATGTCAATGAGAGAAAAGATTTTAATAAAAAAATGTTGCTACAAAGCAGATGCGTATGCTTACTTCTTATATATGCAAATGAGACAAGACATTAATAAAGAAACAGAGCTGCCTGTAAGATCTGGCCTTTGATTTTCCCTATTTTAAGTCCGTCATGAAGGTGTGATATTTTGATAACACATTAGCGCACAGCTGTGACATAAAAATGGCAATATCTATAAATTAATTATATCTTTTAATATAAAATATTAGTATCAAAGATGTCAAAATGGTATTGCAAACCTTTGACCTGACAGAAACCTGTGAGCAAAGAAACCACCACAACTGATTAAAAATAATTTCAGCAGATTCCCACTCCCTAGGCTAGCCCTAGCCTCTGCTTGCTTTTCAGTTCCGGATCCTTCCCACCTAATCGGAGGGCTACCAGGAAAAACTGTGTGTTTCATGTTTAGAACAACTGTGTATAAGAAATGCATTTCAGAGAAGTCCCAGGCTTTCCAGATTATAAAAGTGCTTGCAGTCGTGTCCCATCAATGGCAGTCCCCTCTGTCTGCACTGTAAGTGCACTGCTGAGACTGCTCTGGAATGACCCTTACACGGAGGGAGCAGGAGGGCAGGGGGAGAAGGAGATAGGCAAGTAAATAGTGTCAAGGCTCTGAAGGTAAATCCAAGCAGATAAAATACCTGAAATGATTAATAGTTGTGAGCAGCTGACAAAAAATTGATACTGGGTCACACAATAATAGCACCAAGAGCAAGACACGTGTTCTTTCCCAATGCATGTCATGCGCCCTGTGTCGTTAGAAAAGTTGGGACATAACCTCACTCTCTCTAATAAATCTATCAGAAGCTGAAAATCACGTTTCACCTGGAAACTATACGCATGACTGCCACGCTGGCTTTCAAATAATAGGAAGTCATTTAACAAAAGATGATTGGAAGTGAACGATGATGCACCCTTCCGCATAGCAGCTGAACTTAACAGCACCTGTTGAAATTTTTGTGGGGTAGAATATTTTGGCAAGGAAAATGTTGCCTGTACATTTTCATCTGGGTACTGAGTCTTTCTATGTGTTACTCTTAGCTTATAAAAGATATCCAGTGTTTATCAGTCATGCTACAGACAATATAGAAAAATTCCGAGTGGGATTATCTATTCGCTTTCCCTGCATTCAGCAGATTGCTCTAGCTTTCGTGAACAGAAAAATGTAGCCCCTCTCTTTCATCTGCTTGGACTGCTGCAATTAATGACATAAACCAAGCACTGCCACAAGCACGATACAATATCATTGTTCCAGTCCACGCTCAAATTATATTTAAAATAGTTGGCAAAGAGTATTGTTGATAACGTAAAAAAAGATTGCTCAACATACCCATTCATACCCATATTCTTTCTGAATAGAAACATCATTCTTCGTATAGGCATGTAAATAATTTGATTGTCTTTCATACTAGACTGCAGCCAGTACTAGATTATTACTGTTGTATTATTGTATTATACACTCGACCAAATGAGATCAATAGTGAATAGTATTTTTTTGTGTAATACACAACCTCTTACTCTTGTCCGAAACAAAACAAATTGGAAAAAACAACCCCAAACACCAGAAAACATTTTCCTTTATGTAAGAATGTAAAATGAGTCAACTGTTTTTATTTGACTAGGTCCACTGCTCTAGAAGACAATGCAGACATCAGATTTTGTACGTAACTGCCTCAGAAGAATTCAGACAAAGTCCTTTTTGACTTACTAAGGGCCTACCTACAGTGGGTCCAGCAGACTTAATAAAAAGTTACACTTGTTTACAATGTAACTTAATGCTTTCCCAAGGGTCCAAGTTTTTCAAACCTTTCTCACATTAAAAGCCCAAACATCAGTAATTCAGAAAAGCCGCCTTTTTTGATCTAAATTTTTATTTAAGCTTCTAAACAATTAACTTTTAAAAAAAGTCTTGCAGCTATCACTGATTTTATGAACCCAGTCTTAAGACTGCTATTCTATTTGAATAAAATAAAAATCACGGAAAAGTATTGCATATTTATCGAATACCATGCAGCTTCATACATTCCATCCGAAATCCCCAAAGTATGTCAGGGAAGTCTTTCAGTGATTTCTGGCTTGCGCTGCAAACCAGCAATCCTTGGGTTGTCTCAACAACATGGTTCTTTAGAAAACAAGTTTGAATTCTCTCCAGGAGGAGTTGATCCTTATTTGGATATCAATCTAAAAGACCCAGAGCTATGCATTCTCTCTGAAACTGTGTATAACTGTGTCAGTGGTGGAGAGAGGAATCAAGTTAATGAAGTAAGAGAAAAACACAGGTCCAGGAGGACCTTTTGGTGTTCTGTCCTGTCCTCTCCCTGTTGCCTCACCCTGTCAATCACATCTGAGAAGACAGTACAAGACATTGCTAGTACATATGTAGAAGCCTCGTAACTGAAGGTTTTGAGGCAACTTTTATGAAAAGTCATATATGGGGAGAGGACGTTTCATTATTGAAGTCTCTCTGTTATTTTATACTAAGAGAAGGAAGTTTCATGTTAACCTGACACAGATGAGTAATCATCTTGACACCATTTCCCAGATGAATAATCTCCTCAGGAAAAACTGCTAAACATTATCAGTTGCGGTTCAGACAGCACAGTCAGGATGAGTCAGGATGTAGGAGCATCTCAAGCTTCTGAGAAGCCGGAAACCTGCCAATGATTAAAGGTAGAAGCCTCCAAAACACACAGAAATAAGGCTATTGGCTTGTTTGCAAAAGTCCATCCATCATTAAGACAGATCAATTATACAGTGCTTTTCCCCCACATGGTTACAGCAACATCTGAAAAAAGACTCGTGTCTCCCCAGTTGACACAGTCACACCAAACAGCCTCCTTGTAAGAACACAGGTTATGTTGACAGAGAGGGTGGTTGGCAAGTTGTATCATTTGGAGATGAGGCCTAGTTACACCAACAGTAAACCCATCTTGTTGACGTTAGGCTTGACCTAAGGCACACTGCTAACATCACACCTATCCCACAAAAGTGCTATAGGATAGGCTGCAATGTAATGCCATCCTAGGTACAGTACAGTTTCCCCGCTCTAATATAAGTTCAGAAACATACAGCACATGCATGGATTCATCTCTTTCATATAGATTATTTTTCTATACTCTAATAATATTGATCCCTTTCTGTAAGAAAAAATCCATTATTATATTGCCTGTACTTACCATGAAGGTGATGTGCATAATTTTTAGGCAGATTATGCATTTAAGAAACATGTAAGTGACAAAATTTTCTTACGACATTTTTCATAGTCACTGTTTTTAGCCTAGTGCAGCATAGCCTTACAAATGAGTTTCCTCTTTAGTCAGGAAAACTCACTGTCAGCAAGGAAGTTGTTTAATGTTGTTTACAACACGTCTTCTTAAGGTCAAAATTAACATATGTAATGATCATTTTAAGGAGTGACAGTGTGATGCATGAAGCATTAAAGAGGTTCAAGAGTAAGTCCACTAATAATGTCATCTTATCCTTACATATGTCCAAATACTCAAAAGAATCTAGGTTTCAACAGGCTCGGTCTCCTTCATGAATTTCTGTGCTAGTACATACATATAAATATATATCAAATGGGTTCCTTCATGGAGTGAATCAGTGCAGAAACATTCCCTGCCTTGCTCTTGGAGCTGGTTTTCTACTGCACCCAGTGTTCAGGTAAATCAGTGCCTGAATTCAGGCAGCCAGGTTTGGTGCTTCAAGTTAGGTGGTATGAATATGCCCACCTCCAACAATCTGTTTATTTTCCCACAGAAGTTTGCCAAAATGCCCATAGATTTTGCTTAGAGCTGTATCAGTTTAATGTGATTTGCTGAAGAACTTGTTTACTCTTTACTGGTTTCTGTGTTTCATGTGTAACCTTTTCCTATTTCCTTTGAATATTCTCATAAGACGACACATCTCCACTACTACACAATAAAGAAACTCTTTAATATAACTGTATTTTTATAGATGGCTTAGGACAAGTAGGTTAGCCTGTTTACAAAGTACTTGCCTGCTGTAAGCACACTTAAATACCTCACTTTACTGTACTTAAAAATCCTTTAAACTTTTCTATGCATCTGCAGACAGAAGAGGCTGAACACCACTATGACTTTTAGACTTAATTGCTGCTTCCTGAAGCAACCAACTCCTATCACTGTATCAGAACTGTTATGGTTGTTGCTGTTGCGGTTGTGCTGATCAACTAAAACAAACCTTTCAGCTGTCAGATCTGACAGTGACACATAAACAACATCTTCTTTATAACATTGGAGAGCCAACATACTAGGCACTCAACCTTCTTCCAAAGAGGGTTAAGAACCACACCTAATTTTTCTCCACAGCTGCATTCAAAGGAGGCATACTCCTTAAAACAGCATTTTGCAAGCCAGCACCACCAGTGAAGAGAGCCATCAGAAAAGGACTGCACTGCACGCAGCCAGACAGCTAGGCACAAAAAGCATGGCAACTAATGGTAAAGAGTCTTTTTTCACGGCACTTCAAGACCCTGTAGCAAAATTGAACTAGTCTTAGCAATGGAGTTAATTGAGTTTTTGAGGTTTCCCTTAGAGAGGATACATTGGTAGCTCAGGAGCCGCAGATGAAAAAGATCATGGAGTATCTTGGCCAAGTCACGGTCAAGCCTCACTACGTACAAAAGCAGGAAACAACAAACCTTACTCTGAAATGCACAAAGAGGGAGAGAAGTAATTAGTTCTTCTCTTCCTTGAGCGTACAGTCATTCTAGACTCTAAACTGCAGGATAAAAGGTCTAATGATAGCTCTATTACGGCAACAAATGATATGCTTTATCTAGAGGAGAGACATTGTAAAAAGACATTGTCCTTCCCTTCTCTGCCCTTTACAGTCCATTTCTATCGCACATGTTAACATGGGTATTTGAGTCACTGAAGTGTTTATGGATGCACTCAAGCTAGAATCCATCCTACCAATTTAAAGCCCGTAGAGTCACACAGAACCCAACTTATTTCATGGGGAAGAAAGGGAAGCATCATGTACTTGCTACGAACACTTCTGAAGCCTTGTCACTTCTGTTTAAAGATGCAACATGTCCCAGGGTCAAACATCTGCATGCTAACACATTTTTTAGTGGCTTGGTTTTTTTTTAATTGACACTGGAAAGCAAAAGGTTGTTTGTACACACAGCACCCTGTTACTGACGTTTAAGTTGGGTGTGCCTTAGGAAACTCAAGCTTTAAGTGCCCCTAAGCAGAGACAAGTGCATTTGGAGAAATGCACGCACTTCTTATAAATTAGTCATTAGTCAGAAATGAAGGTAGGGTACCCAAATAAAATCTATTTCCTTGTTGCCTAAACCTTATTTTTTTTTTCCTTCTGAGCTATCTTTAATACTGAGCTATCTTTAATACTTTCTGACTAATTTCTGCAAGGACAGCTGGCACAAAAAATCACACAACCTGAGACACTCAAGGTACACGAGTCAGATGTACATTAAGGTGTTATTTTCTTATAACAACTGGCTACCACGGCAAACCAATGCATGTTCCCACTGACGCAGAGAGAAACCTTAGGATATATCCCAAAGTTAGATAGAATCATATCACTTGAGGTATATTCAGCTGAGGTCAAAGGAAAGGTGTGCTGATTATCTACAAATTTCTCACAGATTGGTCAGCATTACAGTAAAATGGTAATTATGCTTCATTAAACACTTCATTAATCACGTCTTGTAAATAAGATTAATAACCTTGGTGATTCCAAGGGATCAATCTCAGTCTGCGAAAACCTTTCCATTTGAATTGTTAGCAGCCAGATTGTTTTTTCCTGCCAGAAGAAAAAAAAAAGCTCTAGTAAAACACCAACTAGATTATTATTGCCATGTTTTTTCTTCGATAATATTTTTCATGTTTACCTTTCTTGCATCTCGTATCATCTTCCGAATAGTTTCCTTTATGGTGTAAGGCTGTGCTCGTGGTGGATGAAAAAGCAGATCAATATTTGTGCCACCAGAAATTCCAGGCATCAGGTAGGGCCAACCTAAGTCAAGATTTGGAGCTTCCACATCTGATTCAATGGGCCAGTAGGTTCCTGAGGAAGAGGTGTCATCGATGGCGTGGTTAGAGGAATAAATTGTGTTCTGGGGAAGCTTGTGAACATTGTTCAAAATATAATCAATTTCCTCATCCGCTAGGAATTCTGTGCATCTCTCTTTGGAAAGAAATTCTTTGTAAGCTTCTAAACCGCCTTCAATTAGAGCATCAATAGCTACTCTGTACCATTCCTTGTAATGAGGTTCAATGTAGTTGTCTGATCTGCATTCATCATGTAAGGATGATAGTAAAGATGAAGTTTCCATTTTCACTAATATTTGGTATAAAGTCTCTTAAACTTCCATTTGTGAGCTGATGAAATGTATCTGTAAAGACAAAAAAGTAAGGAAATAATCAGAATATTTCTAGAGATCTATGACACACACACAGATTTTATTTAAAATACTTTTCTGGTAGTGTTGCTCTAAGTTTTTCTAGCACCTTCCAAGAAATTAAAAATGTTTTGAAAGGACTCAGGGATTAATATTGCCAAATGAATATTAAAGAACTAGATAAAGAGCTTCTTCTACATGAGGCAAAACTAAACACATAATTAAGTGACTTGAAGACACTCCTATAATAAAAGCCACAGCAGAGCTCATAATACCCTAAAGATCTGTACCAGTAACACCAATACATACCCGATGCATGTTCCAATGGTTCTGTTTCAAAACTGCTCAGACAAACACTTCGGAAACCAACTATATTTCCTACTTTTTGATCTTTCTCTGCAACATGTTCCTCTTCTCTAGCTTCTCTGAAACCATTGTCATTCCCACCCTTCTCCTTATCTATCTGTTGTCCCATGCTATCTAATCCATTGGTTGCTCCCAAGCAGAACCAGCCTACCTCATGTCAGTGAGTTATAAGGAACTCGGAAAGACTTCTCCTCTCAAATCTGGGATCAAACTCTGAATCAGCAATCTGATGTCTAGTTTCCACCCTGTTCACTCCTTCTGCCAAAAGAAGCGGCTGCTTTAATCTTACCTTTTTTTTCCCCCCCTAAGCATTAATAATAAGTTGTTTACTGCTGATGATTTATAAATTCATTCTTACCACCTTTTTATTTCATTTAACAAGAGCTGAGAGTGTTGGTTCCTGCTGTGACAATTTGGGATTTAAGACAGAGGACAAACAGTCAATGTTTCTTCCTTCACATTTGTGCAACCCTACAGGACTTTGGCAACTCTACCATTCACCTAAAACCTAAACTGCAATGAATTTCTGCACTGGACAGGAAAGCCACAAAAAAAAAGGGGTAGGAGGGGGTGGGGGGGTGGAATTTTCATGAGAGCAGCATGAGCATGGCCCTGTAAAACAGAAAGATTACACACAGTACCCATTTCATCTTTCAGGGCTAGGGCATGAAGCTTAAGAGAAAGACAGCAGAACGGACATGCAATGAAAGCAGAATAGTTACAAAAAGCATATACGAAGCACAGCTTGAAAGCTACCACTGGGCTTCCTACAAGCCTAATTAATATTATAGCAGTATAATAGCAAGGAATACTTGTACGGAATTCTGATTTAATTTACTAGCATATAAACATAACACAATTCTCTCTTCACATCATGACCTTTCAGATACTTTTGCAAACAGTGCATTTGCTTTCCACAGTGTGCTGGAACAGCTTAAATCTTCTTGAAAGGAAATGTAAATTAGCTACATTAACCTACAGGAATGAAAATCACAATCTCCATACACTACTGATACTCCAAAGTGCCACTAAATGTTCAATTAAACCAAGATTTCTGAGGAACCTGGGAAGTCTGAGGTTAAAAAAAGACCAAGAAAGAAAAATCCAGATCTGAGGCTGGCATCAGCATGTAATATGAAGTAATTCCATTTCAATCCTGTCTCTCAGCCAAGTAGCAGGGTAGATCTTCCCAGATAGGACTGCTTTCGAGCCTGAGGGAAAGGAGTGTTTCTGGCCGCTTCCAGAGTAGCTCTTTGTGGTGAACTGGAAAACAGCAAGGGAAAGGGATCTGACGCCTCTCCCCAGACCAAGAACTATATGTATTACTGTGACAGATATTCCCGGCTTCATTCTACACTGCTCTCATAGCTAGAAACAAAACGTCATGAAAAAGGAGTGGTGCCGTTTCACTTTGCCCAGATGCAGACACAGTCAGTGGTGTACGGCAACGCAGAACCGAGCCTGCAGTCCAGAGAAGACAGGCTGATTCAAAGGCCAAACTGTTAGCAATATTGAAAAATTAAAACTTTTGCATCAGCATCCCATGGAAGCCAATCATCTAGAACAAGTTTTCAAGACATTTTAGATGAAGCATGAAAAACTATCGAGAGTACATAATGAAGAGTTACTGGGCTGAGTTCTGAAGAGTCTGCACTCTAACACAGATGACTTTACTGAGAATCTAATACACCCCTCTTGTAGCACCCTTCAGCACAAGTAACTCTCTAAACACAGCAATAAGTCAGTGTCACTATAACATTTAAGACTAAATCAGATTTTACAAAGGCAAATGAAAGATATTTCTAAAATTTTTATTACTTTGAAATGGATATACTGCTAAAATGGGAATTTTGCCACTGATTTCATATATAAAGTTGAGGAAGACATGTTTATGTCAAAAGCTTGTCTAAATCTCTTTTTTCTTCTCGCTCTTTCTTTTGAAAGTAATATAAGGGAACGGGACTACCGTTAATATGTAAAGTTGTGCAATATAAAATACTGAATGTTATGAACAAATAAAAGGCAAAAAATTATTGCATGTGTGTGCCTTTTTTTTAATTTGTTTTTTGTGATAGTGTGGTATATTGTTTGACTTTTCATTGAAAACAATTAAGGAATTAATTGTGGCATAGGTCTAATGCAGTAACTTAGGCTCAGACTTAGGCTGAAAGCAGGGTATAAATATACCATAATCTTGGAAAGGTGAGACTTCCAGTGCAGTGTCTTCCAAACAAGAACAGTTATTTTAAAGTGACCATCTTTGATGTTGATCTTTGACTTACATGTGCTGTTTATAAAAGAAGCTTAAAGTACTACACATTTATTTAAGACAGTAAATCTAAAATCTGTTAGCACGGAAATAAACCACAGAACAGATGAGACTAAAAGAATTCTAATTCTGTTTCTGGAATTAAGGACACTAGCATGTGATACATTCATGAGAAGAAACAAAAGAAAACTCCTAAATTAAAATGATGTTTTCAGGTATATTTAACAAAAGCTCTAGGTGTCTTGAGTCAGGTTTCTTCCTCCTTAGAAGGTAAAAGCTATTTTGTAGGAAATGTACCTATAGGAAACCAATATAATTTTGGATAGAGAGACAAAGGTTTAGAGCAAATTCTAAAATAAACTTTTTGGTGTCTTTTTCTACACTGTATAACGATTTCTGCACAGTCAACTTGCTTCTTCAGAGATCTTTCTCAGGTCAACAATTACACTAACAAGGTTGTGCAGAATAAGGTCCATCTCTGGAGGCTTCCAGAGCTTTATCAGACTTCATGTACATGATTACTTTAGCAGCACCAGGAAAGCTGTTCATCCTCTGAGAAATAACCTGGGCTATTAATCCCAGCTCATCTTCTCTGCTTAGACACAGGTATCAATTACTTAAAACTTCTTTATTAAATGCCATTAAAGAGCTTAAATTGAATTTAAACTCCAATGCAGCTGCTAGAACTGAATCTTTTTCTGAAGAACACAAGTTCTGAATCCTGCACTGATGCGATCATCTTGTCCTTCTATTAACACTACGCTCAGACCTTTCCAGAGCCATTACCAGTAACCCAGCAAGAATGAACTTTTTTCTTTGAAAGAAAAGTAAATGTGCCTTTTTGCAGAAAGCTACAGAGAGTATCCCAGCTTCTACAAAAGCAGCAGATGACAAATGTCCACTAAAGAAAATGATGCAATGTTCTGCGGTGGTTCTAGGAGCACAGTCCTCCAGGCTAGAGCTAAAGACAAGTAACTTCCCTGGCTTACTAATATTCTCAGGATTTGAAAAATTTCCTATTCAGCAACTTTGAGGAGCAGCTCTAACCTCAGGCTTGTACAGCCGGTCCTTGGCAAGGCCCTGGCCTTGGGAAGTCCTTATCTCTTTTCCAAAGGAAATGTGATTGCTTTGACAGTTTCTGCACAAAGTTTCAACCTTGCCAGCTCAGTCAAAGAAAATTCAAACCACGGGAAAATCTTGTCACAGTCCCCTCTCTCAGGTATGGGTTTTGGGGCATCCACCTCAGCCCCTCTGACCCGCAGCTCTGCTGAGAAGCCTCCCCACTGCTTAAGGACCTGGTGTGACCAGCCTTTAACAGAATAAACAGGTGTTTTACGACAGCTGCCTTCCACCAACCTTCGTACTAAGGAATTGTATCAAGAATAAATAATAATTACCTACTTAAGCAGTGACGGGAAATTATTTCATTATTAATGAAATTACAGTATTTTCCATGGACGCAAAGGGCATTAAATTCAACTGAAAAAACAACACCTCAAGCGTTCCTGCTTCTTTCTTTCTCTTGTTGTTTTTGTTTTAAACCTGAAAGTTAACTTTGCCGGCAAAACGGAGGCCGCCAGCCCTCCGCCGGCACCGCCACGTGCTCGGGCACGCCTCAGCCTTGAGGACACCGCACACGCGGCACCCTCGGCTGCGGCGGAGCCTGGTGCGGGACCCCGTCCCCGCGGGCCGCCGACCCGCCCGGCCCTTCTCCCGCCGCCGCCACTGCCGCCACCGCCCCCTCCCCTCAGGTGCCCGCGGCCTCCGGAGCCGCGCCGCCGCCGCCGCTACCACCTCCAATTCGCGATCCCCGCGTCCCCGTTTCAGAAGCCCCGCGGCTCCGTACCGAGGGGGGCGAAGGGCGGCCGCCCCACCCGCCCGTCAGCAGGGCCGGACTGGCGGGGGCAGAGTCTGCCCCTGCCCGCCCCAGCGGAGGCAGAAGGGAGACCCACTTACTGCGCCGGTGCCCCGCGGTGGGGTCTCGCCTCCGGAGCGGCGGGGCTTCTCGACCTGGCTGCTGCGATCGCGGCGGCGGCGAGTCAGGGCGGCGCAGGGCTCATCGCAGGTACTTCCCGTCGCTCTGAGGCGCGGTGGGTGTGGAAACCAGTTACAACATGTCAGGACGGTGTCGCACCAAACCCGCCGCCGCCGCGGGAGCGGGGCAAGGACTTGTCTGAACTGGGGAAGCCCGGCCCTCGCGCGGAGCGGAGGGCAGCGCCTTCCCAGGGGCGCGGCGGGGCGCCCCCCCCGCCCCGTCCCGTCCCGTCCCGTCCCAGCCCGCCCTGCCCGCCGGGCGGCCCGGCAGCCGTGGGCGCCCGCGTTGCCGCGGGGCAGGGGGTGGCCCGAGCCACGTACATCAGCGGCCCCGCGGGGGGGCCCTGGAAGCGGGGTGTGCGTGTGCGATAAAACCCAAAGCAAACGTCGGCTTGAAAAAGATAAACCTGTCGGCCTCAAGTCACGGTTTCCAGGTTAACACCGGGGGAGCATGTCTCGGCAAGGGAGCAATACCTGTTTGAGACCTTTAAATTAGGTTATGTGGATGAGCCCCCCTTTCCCTAGTTACTTTAAAATGCTGTTCTTTTGCTGGTGATGTCTGAGGTGAGAGAAAGGACCTGAAGGCAGAGCCCCCCAGTCCTGGCTGGGGTGGTGGCAGGTCCTTCCTGCAGGAGCGTCATCCCTCTGGCCTGCCCGCAGGCTGGGCATGCCAGTGTGGCAATCCCGCGTTTGGAAACGTTTGAGAGCCCTGTCGGAAAGGCTCTTCCAAAACACCCTCACCGTTTTAGGCGGATCGTGCAACTGCCAACAGATCCGCATGTCACGTGTGTGCGTGACTTAAGCACATCGAGGCTTAAGCACACGGAGTTTTCTTTATGATTTTAAATTTATGGCAATAGGTAGAAAACTTTTTATAGGCTTTGACCATATCATACCCTGTGGTGCATACCTGCAGGCAGCTTTTTCATGAGCTGTTTAAGACAATGCAGTGTCACCCTGGTTATTACGCTTTATCAGCAATAATTCATCCAGTCTGGCTTTAAGCACAAACTTTTTTCCTAACCTTTCTGCCCAATACAAAGTTCAGGGTATATCCTATTTCTGAAGCTAAACATGGTGCTGTTGATGAGAGTTCTTCGAAAAAACAAAAGTGATTAATACCATAGCAATCGAACAATATACCTATGTAAGTGTTTAAGTCTGGTGGCCACCACCAGGCAGTGACTTTTTCTGTACAGTTAATTCAGGTAATGGAATGCACAAGAGGAAATAGTTGGTGTCAATACACTTGTGGACTCATGGACCCTTTACAGGTACAGGATCACCTGGATTCAATTACTAGGCTCTTCTCTCACCCGGTTTTGATAAAAAAATAAAAGTGAAAAAGTGCTGTAAAAACAAACAAACTTTTAAAATATACTTAGTACTTTATAGTTAGTTAGTAAACAGCACTTTTTATCCCATGAAAATGTGTGGTCAGGAAGGAGAACATGTTTCTGTGGAAACTTGTCCATAAAGAGGTGGGGCTGTGTTTTAAAAGAGCAGATCTATTTTCTAAAATTAATTTTTAAAGGTTAAGAAGGAAGACAGATGATCAAAAAAGCACTTTTGACCTTGACTGAATTGGTTGTACTTTTATTACATAAAATTTACAAGTATTACCAGGCCTTTCTTTTATACAGGTCAGTGGTTGAGTACTGGCTTTGCATAAACAAAAAGCTGTAATGAGACCAGTAATGGCTTTCTAAATAAGGCAATCTGCATGAAAAAAGGACCTAAGGGTTTGTTTCCACATTACTATCTGTACAATAGAAGGATTTTTTTCTGTGCTTTTACAGTGCCCAGCTCAGTGGGAAACTGATCTTACTGAAATCTTAAGCAACACACCTGCACACATGCAATACAAATGAACAATACAGTATAAACCGGCAACAATAATATCAGTGGTAATAAGACATTATTGCTGTTGTTTCTAAGGAGAATGATGCACTCTCGGAATAGCCAGTACACTGTGCCAGCTTTAAGGTTAATGGGTAAATAGAGCGATGAGAAGAAATGAAGAAAACAAACCAAACTTTTTAAATACTAGGAAAGCCCTTGCACAGAAAAAGGGGATGGTAAATTCTCTTGAAGATTCTTCTGCACAGTTGGGGATTGCCTGAGTTTACCAACTGAAGCCCTCTGGTAGCTATACCAGACTCAACTCATGGCTTGGCTTCGCGGACGAAGATTTGGGAAGGGCTTTGCCCACGCTTATTGCAAGCGCGTTGATGGCTGAAAAGGCCACTGCGGGATAGGCAAGACCGGTTGCAAAGAGCACACCGGAGGGTCTCCTTGGGTGGTATAGTCGAGGCACGGTTCTTTCTGCGCTGTCTTTTCTCCTCGAGACTGATTCTACGCGTGCTCTCAAAGGAGACAGCAGCGTTAGGTATGGTGTGTCTCCAAATCTCCCGATTGGAGGCCAGGGTGGACCACTGATGGTGGTCAATATGGCCTAGGCTGAGGTGTTGTTTCAGGGAGTCCTTATATCTCCTCTTTGGAGCTCTTCTCTTGTGGCAGCCGGTGGCAAGTTCACCATAGAACACGATCTTAGGGAGGCGGTGATCCGCCATCCTGGAGACGTGCCCTGCCCAACGCAGCTGCGTTTTCAGCAACATGGCCTCAATACTGGTGACGTCTGCCTGTTCAAGGACAGCAACATTACTAAACATTTCATAAAGCCTAGCTGGGATAAGGTGCTTTGGAAACTAGCTGTTCGCAGTCAGCTGTGAAAAAGAACATTTTTACTCTGCAGGTAGCAAACTTTTGGGTCTCGCAGCCACAGGAAGCAGTGGAGGCAGACAGTATGAACAAGGTCAATAAGCGGTATGACAAATTCTTATACAATTGGTATAAAACTGAATTCTAAAAGGATGAGGCAGGGATATGCCCATCAGCATCCTTTCTCCTAAAGCCGTGGAGCTGCAGCAGTTTGAGCGGAATGGACTGCAGATACTGGCCAGGCTTTCATTTGCCTGGAAGAGCCTTTCCTTTTGCCATTGGAAATGTAACATTGAGCAAGACCAGTTGAAGCATCCTATTGGTTGGGATCATTTTACTGGAATCCCACTGATTCATGAAGCCTCAAAACTACAAAAATGTTCTTATTGTAGACATAGCTTGTTAGGGGAAAAAAGAACCTACTCCGTAAGGTTGATACCACGATCTTGAGATCTTTTTTTCTAACCTTTCTGCCCAATACTAAGTGCAGGGTATATCCTATTTCTGAATCAGAAAGAAAGCTGTCTTAAGTGACATGGGTACTAATCACTCATCATAAATGGTGCTGATAGATGGTCATCTCTGTGACTTCCATCGTTTCCAGTTGTCGGTTCTGAGGATTTTTTTTTTTTTGTATTGACAGATCACCTTGCTGTGTACAAGTCTAGCTGAATGCAAGCAGAAGATATAAGTTGTTTATCGCATATACAATTACACTAGTCCATAAGTTTATGATATGAATATTAGGGATAAATATTTATATGAATGATACTTATATTCCTACTGAATGCTTACTAAGATTTAATTTAGATTTACTAAAGGGAGCATTGATTTGGAAGCAATGGATGTTTATACAATTCATTACATCTATGATTTGAGCTTGATTAGATTTTAAACAGATGAAGAAAGAATACAGCCCTGAAGATTCATACTATTTAGAAATCAAAGGCCATCTCTTCTAAAGCGTAAGGACAGACGCTTCACACAGTAATCTTAGAATTAGAGGAAATGTGCTATTACACGTCTGGATATAAAAGGAGCTGCACTGTATTTATACAAAGCTTGAAGAGTACTAATATGAGACACCATCTTTCATAAAGTAGCAGAGAGAACAATTACACAGAAAAGTACAAATTAATAAGGAAAAGCAGGTGTCCTACTCTCAGTACATGCTTTTCCAGATTAAATAATCATAACCTACTGTATTTGGTGTCATATTTTTAAATCAGGGATACTCTAGTTTGGTCATAGTGACGTAATGGAAATACTTGGCAATGTCCAAACACCTATTAGTTTATCAATTAGCCCCACAGCTTCTATCAAGAAATGGCTAGTATTTGAAATGCAAAGAATTAAAGTCAAGTTCTTTTACTGAGAGAGGGTTCCGAACCCATATATAGTGGCCTGGGTGTATATGTTATATACAATATCGTAGATTTTTGTCCTAGGTCAGGTCCTGTGTCAAAGCCTTGTGCAAACCCACTGAAATGACATCAGGAAGTTCAATTGTGAAGAGAATCTGAGGGTTTCCTTTGAGGAATATATAGTAAGAGATCAATAAAATTATGCAAAACATCTTATTTTTGAGACACAAGCAAATAAATAAAAATCCACCAGTCTTTATTTTCTACCCCCAATATATATTGCTGAGAGATAGGGTAAAAGAGCAGGGTGGGAGGGGTGATCGAAGGTGAAGAAAAAAGTTGCCAACTGAAGAAGAACCATGCAGACTTGAACTTTTCAGGTTGGGAATGAAGTTGGTGACTGAGGCTTCCTGATGTGGTTCGTCACATAATATGTAGCTCTTCTGTAAAACAAGGCTGAATACAGAGAAGGAAATTCCTCTGAGGTCTGCTCTAATATCAAGACAACACGTCTGGCTCAGGGAGCTCTGAGACACAATGTTCCAAACTGATAGAAAATGATAAAGTATTTTCCACCCTCATGCTTCATTCGCCTCTTTTTCCTCTTCACCATGTGTCTACATGTGCAGCTAGTCATTGAAGGGCGGATACAGGGCTACACAGACATTTGCTCTGACTTCATACAACTGTTCTTGAATTCCTTCAGAGCTAAGGCCATTGTATAAAAAAGGGGGGAGAAGTACAATTTCCTTACTTAAGACTAAATTCCTTCTTTATGGGTTAGAGAGATAGCTCCCCTTGATCTTACAGCCTTCTAGGCCTCTGTGTGTACCCTTAGACCTGGTTCCACCCCCTGTCCCTGGGGAAGGATGGCTGCACAGCTGGCAACAGGTAGCCCAGTTTTTCTGTTTTCTTCATGGCTTGTCAAGTTTTTTAGATACACAGTTAGGTATATACAAGCTTACTTAAACTTTCATATTTTCTGAGGTCTTCTGAGATTTTACATGTCCATATGATTCAGATTCGATCTTAGAAATCTTTTTGGGCAGGTAGTATCCATACGATTGTCATAACTTCCAAAATATTTACTTTAGACTGAGTTACAATTATTCTTTCTTCTCTCATCTGCCCTTTCTTTAAAATATCCACCTTTGCCTTTCTTTGGAAATAGCACTTATTGTACTATTACTACTATAAGCAGGCAGTAATACAAAATTGACTGGAAAATAAAGCAAAAAAAAAAAAAAAAATCTCTTTTTCCAGTTGGTTAGAAACCTCTTATATCTTGCTCTCCATCTGCTCACCTTCCCAGGAAACTAAACTTTCAAAAGTATTTTTCTTACTGGACTTAGCTTGTCCTTCTGATCATAACTTCCCAAGGGCTGGTGCACTGCAGGAGTTTGAATCACAAAAGCTTAACTGTGTATTTTGTGATCCGGACTCAGGGCTTAAGGCTTTAGAGGCAAGGGATGAATATGCTTGTCTCTCAAAGCCAGACTTACTGTGGGGTAATGCAGAGAGTAATAATGAAAATTTTGTATTAATATAGTAAAAGGTAAACTTGCAGAGAATTTTGTATAATCAACTTTTAAAATATGACATAAACTATTATAGACAACTTTGCATTGGGTATAAGTAAGAATCAAATTATTAAAAGCTAGCTTTAGACCCAGGATACACAAGGTTGACCAAGATTTTGGGTACATCAAAGTCCAATTTACTGTTGACACATTAGTAATGGAAAATATCTCTTCCTGTTTAAGCTATGTCTCCTCAGCATAGATTCCATGAGTCTTCAGCTCCCCATAGCTGGGAATGGCAAGCTGTCCACTGTTGTTTGATATTAACTTTTTAATGAACTGCAGACCCAAGTCCTGCATTAGGCCACGGCCAGAGACATGAAACAAGTATGTTAGGTTCATGTAGATGCTTGCTATATAGCCATAAGGATCTTCTAGTCAAGAGGAGTATTCGCAGCTCCTATGTTGCTTCTGACTGAGAAGAAAGGTGAACCCTGCAAATAAATGCATAGAAAGGGAAACATGAAATAGGGCTGGAGGGAACAAATTGTTGCTCCGTTTGCACATGGTTTCTTTTCAAAGCTATAACCACTTTAATAGGGATCTGTTGGCACTTACAACGACCCACTTTTGGCCTAGTATTCACCTCTCTACTTGGAGGTGAGGTTGCAAAGGGATGAAAGGTCTTTGTCTCCTTCCAATCCCCGAAGTGCCTGAAGCTAGTTTGCCTCCCATTGCTGGTTATGGTGGATGCTTGGAGCCATGAGTCTTACCTTAGTGTTTACTTGGGTGCTTGAGGTCCTAAGGAGCTTTGTAAACTCAAGCCCATCTTTCTTGTAACCTTTTTCTAATGCTAAAATTTGGGAAGAATTAAAGGTTTCACAATACCTTTGGGAGGTCTCTGGCCATCAATAGTAATACTGGCAGAAGCAGAAGGGAAAAAGAAACCAGGTGTCCTGGTTTGAGCTAGAACAGAACTAATTCTGTTCAGTGATTTTACTTTTCAGCTCAGTCTCTGCTAAGTGACTGCACTGGCTGAAGTTTATGACATAGTTCCAGAATCTAGCTACTGAATCTGGTTCCTGTTTGCCACTCAGTCCAGTCTGGGCTATCCCCAGTGCCTGGCCACAGCATCAGTGGTGACAGTGGCATGATTGCCATCAGGAGGGTTGTATATATTTGTATGTATTTCATTTTGTTGTTATTACTTTCATTAAAGCAGTTTTTCCAATCCATAAGTCTCTCTCCCTTATTCCCTTTCTCTTCCCCTTTGGGAAGGGAGAGGGATTAATAGAGAGCATCTGTCATCTGTCTAGTGGCCGGCCCAGCTCTAATCCATGCCACCAGGGAATAGAGCAACCTATATCAAATAATAAAATCACGTAAAAGTCTCAGCAGCATAGAAAGTTATATTAATGATCCAAAGCATGAATAACATTATAAGTCTGAATGCAGCTTCTAAGAAATGGCAGGCTTATTCTTTTTCTGGGTAAATTAATGAACTGTCAATGAAGTTATACCCAAGGAATTATAAGCTGTAAGTAAGTTCCAAAAATACTCCATCCTCAAAGACAAGGTTTTCTTAACTGTCCACATACTTGTCCAGAAAACACAAATGGTCTATGATTAGGGATCATTTATCAGCTGGCTGGAGTTTGCACATGAGCTTAGCAAATACTTTCCCATGAATTGGTGCTTTACAATCAGTGTGAAATCATTAATTTATATGTACAATTAATGAAATATTCATCAAGTTGTTTTCAGAATTAATGCAGTAGTGTTACTGTGACCGTGATAAAGTAAGGATATAGATTATGGAGAGTTTCAAGTAGAGATAATGTCTTTCCTCAAATCAGCTAATACTGTTGTGAAAAGTAGGCAAGCTTATGGATGCTCAAGCTTCTCCAGGTCTGAAACAGGGACTGCAAACTTCAAATCTGAGTACAAATTTTGAACAGTTGCTCTGATTGAATTAGGGATATTGCAAGTGCGGAAGAGTGTACAAATGCAGGAGTAGCAATGCTAGGTCCATCTAATTAAACGTCATGTCTCTTGACAGGAAGTTGTTAGAATAAAAGATTTGAGCAAATTTGTAGGCTCCCATCTTCAGTTGCCAGCTTTTTCAGAGGCATATGCGAGTTGAGGATAATGGATAAGGTATGCTGAAAACTCAAACATAACTGGAATCCCAAGCAGATAAAAGACAGAATCGCTTGTTTCAATTTATTTTTTTAAAATCCCTTGCTGTGAGGTTGTAGGAGGAAAGAGATACGTTGTGATGGCACTTAGGCAGTGCTCCTGTGACAGGCAGATGCAATAATCACAAGTTGCAGCAAGGGAAATTTTAATTGCACACCAGAAGAATTCATTTGTATGCAGGTGGTTAAGCACTGGGATGTGCTTCCTGGACAGCCTGTGAGATCTGCCTCTGTGATGATTTTCAAAACATGACTGGACAAAGCCTTGGCCATCCTCTTGTAATTTTTCAATTAGACCAGCTTGAAGCAGGAGCTTGGACTAGATGACTTCCAAAATCCCTTTCCAACCTAATTTTTTCGTGATACAGTGATTTTATACTTACTCTCCTTACTCCATTCCTAGAACAGTAAAGTCCTTACCAGAGCTTCGCTAAAAGGCAATTTTCCTTTATGCTTATCTCTCTGCTGTGTGTTAGGTTTTGGTCCCCAGTCTTTAACTGGAATTACCTGGTGGTAATAAAAATTTTGGTTTTACAAGTTTAAGAGTTTTATATTATCAGCGTATAAGAGCATTGTAGAAGTTACCTCTAGGTAACTGAGGGGTTTGCCAGTTCATAAGAGAAGCAATTGAGAAATAGTGAGAAGTAATCGTTTGAGATTATGAAATAGTTATTACCCAATTTTGTCTACTAATATTTTCAGCAACGAAATGGCTAATTTCTCTGATACTTACATTGGCTTTGGAGTTAAAACAGCAAGAGTAATGGAGACCGTTCATTCCCAACACCAGAGTCTTCCGACCTTAAGGTCTGTCCTGAAATTCTGAAGCCCAGAAAAATATATTATGCTTAAGAACAAGCTGAGACCTGAAACCATTATGCTGTGGTGCTATATGGATTCTTTCTATATAGACTGTACACAATTATCACTTATGAAAACTGCAAGTCGTGCAAAACAAATACTGTGAGACTTTGTTGGTTATTTTTGGACCATCTCATGTCAGAGAGAAATTTTATGTCAAATGTTTACAAACAAGCAAGCTGAAAAGTTTCTGTACTATATCAATAACATTGATATGGATGCAAGAGATTGTGTTGTGCATCAAACCTTGAAATAATTCAGCACTTTGAGTCGTCTCTTGTATTTGATGCTTAATCTGAAAGAGTCAAGTTCCTGTACAGTATCTTGGGCAAAACGTACTCGTAAATTAAAACTTTTAAGTATTCTCCTTTCCATTCCCTGCAGCTATCTGAAATGGAAAATTGTTAAGCTGTGTTTTGAGCTATCATCATACATTTACCAATTATGAAACATGATATGCTTGCAATTCATTTTTATCAAACAAATACGTTAACATTTAAGTGGCAATCCTAATCTGACTTGTACTTAATTAGTAAACGAGTAAGGGTAGTTCAACTCAGGACCAAAAAATATGTAAACTAAGGAGTAATTCAGTAAAAATGGCTGGGTTATAAACATGGAAATTGCCAGTTTCCCTTGCTAAGAATTAAACTTGTTTTAAAATGGAATCACTCATACAGGGGGAAAAAAAAGTGTTTTGAAGCTAGACAAAGTTCATTCTATAGTTCAGTCATGCTGAACTATAAATGTATGGCAAGCTAGGATGAGGCAGACTATCATAAAGGCATATATCATAAGGCAGCATAAAAACCTTCTCCAAATGAAGTAAATACTATCCTTTCATTTTTTTTATCAATGCCTAGGCAACTTCTGAATGAAGTAGGGAAAATTACTTCAGCTGTAACAAGGGACCTTGATGACTAACACAGGACCTCAGGCGCCTGTGTGGAGAATTGCTCATCAAACAAAGCCTTCTCAACTGTTATTTAAACTGACTCCACAGGGTCTTACTTTTCCATTTTAAAGCTCCAGGGTGCCTTGTTTCTCTGTGCCTGTGTATACACAGATCTTGGCCCCTCTGGGCACCTTCACACCTAACTCCTAAGTCTGATCAACATCCAGAAGTTTTGAATTCCTCCTCTTTCATCCCATGTGATGCTCAGATAAAAAGGTTTTTAGGTACTTAGGTACTCTGCTGGCTCTACTCCTCTCTGCTGTATTTCAGTTTTCATTTACTGTGATCTGAAGTGAAATGAAAACAAATGCTCGGATTTTAATCTCCTTCAATCAGGCCCTTTAATAAACAGCAGAAATCTTGGTGCCAACGTGACCAGAGTGCATCAGAGAAGACTCATGCATAGACTGCAGTGAGTAAGGAAGGCTTCCGGTGACCTCAGAAACATGCAGTGCTGGTGACCTTCTACATCTTGAACTAGCGTGCAACACATCCACACCCACAGGAAGAACAACAAGTATAAGGTTATGTTCAGTTGTTATTATGGATATCCTAGTAGTAGGAAGCAATAAAAGAATAGTGGAGTTGGAAGACAAGTAAACAACACTTAGATTTTGACCAATAGCCTCCGAATTGACAGTAACATTCAATTGCTATATTATTCATTAGCAGAAATAGGTTTTTTTTTGAAGGAGGGTCATAATGAGCCATGGTCTGAGTTTGGGAAACTACTGCATATGTCAAAAGTAACACGAAGTGAGAGACAAAAGGATGAGAGAGAAATATCCGTACAGGTAATTGCAGATGTGATAGGAAGAAAAGTGTTCCTTGAGGGCTATTTTATAGGCAAATGACTTAATAGCCTCCCATGTAATCTGCCTTATCCCCTTACTCGAATGTGCACATACATACTGTTGTAACATACCTTCATAGCAATGCGTCAGAATTTTCCTCTTTCCCTTGCCGTCATTCAGTTTCCCAATAAAGCTTGCTACTCCTGAGAATTCTAAATCTTCATTCTCCTTTCCCCTGGAAAAAGATTGTTGCAAGATATTCCTCCATAGCCTAATAAAGTGCAAAATGCACATGGCACTAAGGCTTCATACCTTGTCTATAAGTTTTGATTTAATTTAATTTCAGATCAGGTATTGCAGGTACAACTAACATCAATAGTATTTATGGTAAAAAGTGCTTGAGTGACTATCTGTTTGACTGAATTCTTCTTACTCCGTTGCCAGATAGAAAGTAACACGGTAGAGATCATTGTATTGTCAACGGACACATTGGGGTTGCACTATACCTAGAAGAAGCCTTGAGAGATTTCTGAAAATGCCTGGCTGTAAGGGTGATCTTGGCCTTTCAGACTGGAAATATGAAGATAGGGAGAAAGGAAATTCATACAAGTTTTGGTTCTGTGTAGTGTAAAATTAATGTTCTAATTCCGTGTTATAATTCATAACAGCTACTGCAATCTATTTTGTTAGCAAATACATTCTGAACAAGTATTAACCAGAATGCTGAGAAATGTGCAGGAGAGACTGGCAACTTTGAGTGGAACTTAGTAGATGACTTCGATGAATGACTGGCATCATAGTAAATGGAAATACAGCTGAAAATACAAATAATCCATATGGAGCTTAAAACATTCAGGATGGAGCTTAAAATATTCAGAGCTGCCAATTTAACTCAAAAATGAGGTGCATAGCAGATGTATTGAAAAGGAAGGGAAAAAAAGGAAAATCTTATGACAGTGATGGTTTATTTTATAAGAAGAACTAATTGATTTATTCATAGAATTAAATGAACTCATTTGTCCAGAATATGCTGGTGATTATACTTGGAATATAATTATTCTTCAAATTAATATTGGTTATTAAGAGGAGAAACAAAGATTACAATGCAGGAAGGATTGTGGTGAATTAAGGTTACTATTTTTGTGTGTTTTTTTACACTGGGCAACTTTATATTTCAGATATTGTGTTCCAACCATAATGGAATTTCTACAATACTAAATGACATTTAGTGCTGGTAAATGTATTTAAGTCTGAATGTATAGGTACTAGAGTCTGCATTAAATACCCTTAAATACTGTGAGAACCATATTCCAGTCAATACACATCTTATTTCTTGTCCTTCACCATTTTATCACCCCACTGTTTTTGCTAAGCCTTGCCAATGATATAGGAAACAGCAGATACAGTTCACTCTGTCCCTCAGAAGGGTAGTTGTTTACATTTTATACTGCTTGGTTTTGTAGGATTTTTTCCAGGAAGAGTTGGGGGATTTAAAAACCAAACAAACAAAGCAAACAAACAAAGAACTGGTATTTTTTTACTAGAAAATTTAAGACTTAAGAGACATGCTTTGCATCTGAAATGCAAATTGCTAAACATGCAATGGTTATTATTTTCTGTCCAAAATAATTTTAATCATCTTGGAATGTCCTGCAAAAAATTTCTCTTACTCTTAGGCAGAAAATTGGATTGTTGTGCACATAATTTCATAAGAGCATTGTATTGAACAAATAATTTCATTTACAACTTTTGGATCTTTTTGAATGAAAGGTGTTACAGTAATAAAATGTCGGAAGTCTGTCTTTCCATTCATTGAATTGATTCCACCTACTTCATGCATTATGTAATTTCATAAACTACTAAACTTCTTAATAAGATTTCATTAACAATAATGAAAACAAAGAATTATTTTATCGTCATATAAAAATACTTACAAAGGAATCAGAAATACATGGTAAAGATAAAAAGGACAATCAAAATAATTTTAATAACATTATGTATGAAAACCAGAACTTTCAAACTTTTAAACTGCTTAACTAGTTTATGCAGTAAACTCTTTATGTAATTATAGAGTTCCCTGCAGGGAGAAACCACACTAAAACAGTAATGAGAACTGCAAAGTCAGGTGCTTAAAATGTGAGGAATATAAAAATAAATGTTTCCTGTGCAGATTTCATTCTGCCCTGTTTATGTATACACATTATCAGACAGTTTTTAATTACATGATTGTATAGGTATTGTTTTTTCCTCTTTGGGAAATCCTGCCTTATTTAATAAAGGGGTAGTTACTCCGTATTTCTTCTTCCTTCAATATATGATATCAGATCTCACTCAACATCCAACAGGCAGATCCTGCATCAAATGTAAAATTATCTAGTATCTTCATGGATGATTGTGCTGTGCTTTCACCATAGCAGTAAGTGCTTCTTAAAATTAGCTACTCTATGGTTCCCTACAAAATTAAGTGCCACTATTATCCTCATTTTATAACTGAGAAATTGAGACACACAAAGATTAAGGTCAGAATTGTCAAAAGCATTCCCTAATTTTGGATGCCTAGCATGAGATGTCTCATGCTTCATTCTCAAAGAACATAATACTTTTACCACACTCTTTATCTTCAAAGCACAGCTTTAATCTACTTGAAGTTTATCAACTTTAAGAACAGTTTTGTAGCTGTATCTCAGCCTGGAGAGACTGAGATTGGATGTTTAGCAAATGTGTTTATAGCCGTGTCTGAGAGGTGAGGTACACTGAGTGTTGCAAATATATCTTACTAGAAGAGGAAAATTGTGCTTCAGTTCTGTTCTGGGCTTTGGAAGGGAGTGTGCTCTCATTGTTTAGGGCACACATTTGTCTCTATGGAGTGGATTATAGAGTTGCTAAGATAGTGCCACTTGAGCTGAAATGTCCCCATGATGCTATACATATTAGGAAGTACAAGCACACATCCTGTGCTATCAGGTAAGTGGTATCTTTGCATCAGCATGGTGACACACCTCTAGTAACAAGCCCCAATTTTCAGGTTGATGAATTGGCTCACACACAGTAACCTAATGGCAATAGTTTCCTTGTTCTGGAGCCAGCTCACTTGTCTCACTCCACTAGCAGGGTAGGCTCCCCATGGAAGTATCTGTGCCTGTTTCCCTAATCGTGACTGATGCCTCTCTGTTGCTCCTCTTTTGTCCCGCAGTGTGCCTTTAGTCTTGCCTCCCAGTTTTTCATCAGTCCCAGAACTCACACCCCTCTCTGCCATTGCAGGTGATCAAAGCACTGTCAAGTTTATCTTCTCTCAGTGTACCTCATTCTGTTTCTGGTCGTGGTTTTCCACTAATGCTCCAGTCATGTGGAGCAACCAAGTCCAGCCCCAGTGCCCCCTCCACCTTCTCCCTCTTTCATCCCTTCCTGCCCATTCCTTCTGACTTTAAAACCAATTCCTTCCAGTTGCTGTTCTGAAAGAGCCCACATGCTTCTAGTCACAACTCTGTCCATGTGACTGGCCAGCTGGCCAGCTGGCATGTGAGTTTGGTTTCATCCTTTAGCTGCAGCTTACTCAGAGCTACTGCATCGTGATGAGACACAGGGAGGCATCTTTCTCCACTGGGCAGTGCAAGAACAGAGATGGGAAGGTAAAAAATAATCAACAAGAGAGATAACTATGGTAAGAGATTCCGGCCACTCAGTTAACATCTGACAAAGCTGGAACAAACTGAATTCGGGGTCTTTTAGGGAGAGATGCCGGTCAGAAATGTCTATAGCTAGAGCTGTCTGTGAGACCTCTAAGGAAGTCAAGTATTTGAATGACTGACTCAACCTTGGTGTCCCACCTTAAGTATTTTATTTTTAGTGTTGAAAGTATCAACAATGAGAACAGAACCTGTGCATAGGATAGAAAACTGAGCCCCTCAGGCAGTCTGCAAGCTAACCCTGAGATGATGTTTGAAAATTCTCTATTTTCCATGAATCAAAACTGAGGTCTCTTATTTTCTTATGAATGACTCTTTAGAATAATTTTCCTACAACTCTTTATTTTTTAGTGGATATATGTCCCCTGTAAGGCTCCATCTGATGCAATAACGTCAATTCCTTTCTCAAGGCCCCATGCTTTAAGTTCTTCTACCATACTGTGCACATTGTCAGGACAAGATCAGCATGTGCTTCTGACTGACTGGCGAGGCCGCTCAGGCAGGGAAACGGAGCACGTGGAAGGCTTTTGCTCACAAAGAGCATTAATCTGGGTTCCTTTTCCCTCCCCAGAAATAAATTTTAATGAAATCCACAGCAATTTAATGAAGTGTTACCTGCAGTTTTGTGTGCAGTTGGCCCATGGACTGATGGTCCTATGGGGCTGGAGAGAGGACAAGAACACAAGATGGAGTAACAGCCAGAAAAATCACAGGCAGACCAGTCCTTAGGTAAAATAGGCTCAACAGATACTTCAAATTAAAACTGAATCACTAAAGGAAATAAACAAAAGCTCTTAATAAAATTAGTTTTTCAATTATTATGACTAAGTTATCAGCCTTTGAGGAAATAATGCCCAAAGTCTAGGATTTGTGGAAGATACTTACTGTCACCTTTGTTTACTGTGGTAAAGTGTAGTCATACTAAGGAATGGGAAAATTGCTAATGAAAGGGGAAAAAAGCCAAGAAGATGTCTCAATCCTTTTTTTAACTTGAAACAGGATATCAGGAAATTCCTGCTGAGGAAATAGGTAAGTAAATGGAGAATCCATTCTGAATAAATTGGTATGGAGCTTAATAACAACACCTACGCTCTAATGCTTTTGTGGCCTTTAATGGAAAACAGTGTAACTGATCTGAAAGAAGATGATCTGTTGATAACTACTGTACCAACTTGCATGTAGTCGAAACTTAAATTGAGACAGATATCCTTAATTTAGGTTAGCACCTGAACAGTCTCAATTATTTTTAGATGTGAACACGTTACTGCTGTGAAAGATACTCACACTTTTGTAGCTTTTATGATCTGCCTGGAAGCAATCTTCTCTTTGGCAGATTTATTCACAGAAAGGATGTTACTACAAGGAAAAGGGATAGCAACATATTCTTATAACTGAAAACACCACCAAGGAAAAACTTTTTCTCTCTTGAATGAATGCAGGCTTGAGTTTCAGTATTTTTCACTCAGTTATAAGCTGCTTTATTTCCTCTCAAGAAGAACCGTTTCTGTGTGAAGCTCCGTGTCTTTTTACTCTGGTGCTTTAAAATATTTTGTCATCTTCAGATGTTACCAGTTTTGCTTTCCATATTTTGCTTGTATTTCTTTTTCTTAGAGGTCTGTACTTTCCTGCACTAGTAGGCATATTAAACCCATCTGCCATTCTTATATCTTACCATTCCATGTATTTTATGTACATCTTTAAAGCTCTTTTAGATGGATGAACATGCATTTTGTATCTTTTTTCCTCATTTTTATTTCACTTAAATACATTTTCCATCAAATTTTATAGCTATTTTGCATGTAAACTTTTCCTACAATTTATCATTTTTTATATCTTTCAAACAAAACATTATGTTGCTACATAAAATAATCCTCCTTTTATTTGTTCCTTCTCCAAAACACCATTGACTACACGGTGCAGTTGGCAGCTCTCCAGGACAGGGGGTATAATGAAGCACGCCACCTCAGGAAAAGCAGTGGGAAGAGCTTTGTTGCCTGCTCTTCTCTGAAGCCATCACTACGTCCTTTTTTTTGGAGTACAGCTTGGTTTTCCTTGTGCAAAAAGCTGTCATTCTTGCACGATGTTTGGGAAAGATTAAACCAAGCTTTTCTTTACCTCTTTCCACATCTCAATTTAAGATCCATGCTCCTAAATTGGATTAATAATAGAGTAGATCCAATGTGCCCTAAAGTTAACTGCTGTGTTTGTTTGACCTAATGTAGGCCGTGCAATGTTGGTTCCTCTCCCCAGCTCCCTGTGCTCCTGTATGCAGTTGTGCATGAGAGGAGGGAGGGCAATCCTTAAGGAAGCTAGGAGTGGTACTCTTTCCAAAAATACCCTGTGGTGTCTTTCCTTTTGCATGTTTCTAAATAGTGCGTCACTAAGCCTGTGTGGTGATATGCAATCAGCCTTGAGTGCACTCCTCTGTAGAGTCATGGGATTGCTTTTATCATTGCTGCTATTCAGCGTAAAGGTAAACCCACTCTTTGAACTGATAAGAAACAGTGCTATTATTAACATGCTAATGCTCATATCTGAGTTGTTGCCCAATAGGGAGGTGGGTTTTTTAATTTGTCACTGCTAAGGATTTGGCCAAGCTTGGTCCCAGCTCTACTTCAGTGTCCAGTGCAGGAAGAGTTAATAAAAGGAATGTCATACTACATTCTACAGAGTTGTTTCTTGGATCTTGTTTAAAATACCTGACGAATTTAGTGTGTTTAATGACTGCTCCCTATTGAATCTTTTACACCATCAGAGCTACCTTGATGCTTTGCCATGGTTGGAAACTCTAATTGAGTACGGGATGTTGACAGATATGACGTGCTGAAACTTGGAGTTCATTTCTGGAATACTAGGTCGTTGGAACTTAGTATTGGTCTGTTCTTAGTCATTTTGCCCAAGAATGGTAATTTGTAAACAAGGCAGAACTTGAAAAAATATTTAGAGCCACTAGAGCCACCTCTGTGCTGTGGATTGTTCTCAGCCCTGGACATCTGGGCTGATGATCACAATCAATCCAAGTGTTTTGATGCAGCTTTAGTAAAATGATGAGGATTTAATTTGTGTGTGAATGGTTACTTCTCTATGTCAGCTACTTCAAATTTCTGCACTTGGATCTGGTCTCTGAGATACACTGTGTCACAGGTTTATGAGGTTAAAATAAGCCTCTACAGATCTATAGATATACAGTTTCATTGCATTCTTAATGTGGCGGCAGAAAGCTTGTTTTACCTCCAGCTGATGAGTACAGTCTTGTAAAATCATTTTGTGTTGCCAACAGGTTGTGATGTTCACAAGCCGTGGTTGCTGATATTCCAGCTTTCTGCCTGGCTGCTTCAAATAACATAATTCATTAGTAGCAACCGATGATCTCCATCAATGAGTAAACAACTCTGAGCCTGTATGTAAGTGTCAGCAGATAATGGGTGGTACTATATTCAGTCACTAAGGCTTTGACCATTATCTGTGTAGCCTTTTTCCTATTGTCAAATAAACTCTTCAGGAATTCATTTGGAAAATGGTTGAAATTCTCAGTGCACATAAAAAGGAGAGTGACCTTTTATCCCACTTCAGACATATACTTTGATTTACACCATAACTAGTAAAAGATAAAAAAGGAACTTCAAATATGATAGAAATGTTTTACATTTACTCAAAGACCGTCTCGTGATGATTTTACAGTATTGAAATGCTGATTAGTTGTTATTTTGAAAATATAAAATTTTGAGATCTATTGATTGCTACGACATTTTTGTTTTTCAGTTCTTGCAAAGTCACAAGAAAATAAAGACAATATTACCTGCTCAAGCAAGATGAACATTCTTATTAACTTCAAATGAAGCCAACACGAATAAGGGCTATTCTTAAGCATAGAGACTGGTGAAACTTTGTTCTAGTTGACTCTGATGGCATAGAACAGACACTAGTATTTGATAAATAGATCAAATGCTCTATGGAATTTAATGTGGATGCTCACAGTAATATATCATCTGTCTTCCTGTAGCTGGCATCAAGCCAAAACTAAAAACATTAATCTGACCAAATCAGCGCATCATGTCTTGTGGCTGCCTGCCCATTTATCCTCTGCAGTGTGGTTGTGTACCCCTGGTGTGACCCAGGACAAGTCTGTCTTGTTCGGGGATGTGGTAACGCGTGTCTGGTATTAAGAATGGTGAAATCACAGCCTCACTTGTTCCCTGGGTTGTGCTGTGTTGTTAAATACTGAGTAGGCTTAAATTCTCCTTTTGCCCATATTGCAGCCTAAGCTTAATTTAAACTGGAAGAAACACCTCTAAAGGAGCAGCATGTCTAAGCTCAAGGATATTAATCAAAGCTTAAAGTATTTGAAGGGCACATTGTACAGAGGCTGTTAGATGTTTTTAGGAGTTTAGAACCGTTTTTATAAGTGGTGATAAAAGTGATAAAAAGTGTGGGTTGTTGACACTGGTACAATCTGAGAAGTCATAGTGTTTTAGGTATAATAGATGAGTGAGATTTCATATATCTACAAAGGCCAAGAGGTGACCTATCCAATGACAATGTGAGGCTAAAAACCATTGTGTTTCAGTTTTAGATTGGCAGTAACTTACATGGCTTTCACTGCTTGTAGTAGGCTGAAATAGTGTTTGGGTGTTGCTAATCCATTAAGAAGTAAGTTTATTCTGCAAGTGAAATTTGTATGAAGTAAAAACCAGGGAACGAATTCTTCTGGCACACAGAGTCTTTCCCCGTTTACACTGCTGTTTGATAGAATTACGTAAAGTTGGCATAGGCAACTGTTGGCATTGCTTTTCCTTTGAAATCAGGAAACAAGCTGCCATTCTCCTTGGGCTCTGAAATGAGCATTCATGCTCTCTAAGTCTTGTGATTTCAGTAGTATGAAATGAGCTAGATGAAAAATCTCTAATAACTGTTTTTAGTCAAAGAATGTAATTCACTTTGAACTCATAATTTTTAATATTAAAGCTCAAGGAGGGGGGTCTGTGTTCATCAGTCACAGAGATACATGGTTGCATGTCATGAGGTTCCTATGTATCATGATGGCAAAAGACTGATGATGTAAATGAAATATGTTTATTCAGAATTGTGTAATTTAATCCACAGATCAAACTAAGGTAGTAGCTGCTTTGGAATACTAGCTGAGGTCTATTGAGAACTACTAGTCTAGGCATCAATGTCAGATCAGTCCCTGTGCAGTTAGGGAATCATACAATATAATTTATTGTTTGGTTTGTTTCCCAGTAAGCAGGGATTTGGAATTTCAGTCTAGCTCCTATGAAATGGCCTAATGCCTCCCCTGCTGCTTATTTTTCTGTGAAGCTTCACTGCTGTTTCTGAGGCTGCAGTCTCGGAGTTGTTTGTCACTGTTGCACCGACAACATCCCTGGTTACTTCACGAAGCTCATGGGCATGTTGGTTCCTGAATCCCTTTTACTTCCTGTAAAGGTAGACTTGAACTGCACTCTCTGAAGGCTGGCTGCAGGCTCAGGAGGTAGCTTTAAATGGATTAGGTGGGTGTTGTCACTCAGGTGGTAGCAGTGGAGTGTGGCAGTGTGAAGTGGTGTTGGTTGATGCCTAAACTATTCATTTGTCTTTCCTGGTGGATTTTGCAGCCTCGCTCAGGTATATGGGCACCATCTGCAGTCACAGCAAAACCAGCAGTGTAAAGATATCCGTAACCTGAAATTCTCTCTTGCAGCCACTAATGTCAGGTAGAAAATTCAAATACAACAACGGGAGCTTTAACTCAGGTAACATTGCAAAAAATGAAGATCTATTCCTAGGGAGAAAAAATGTGTTTTAGAATTTAGAATTTGGATAACACTGATAAAAGATCCTCTCAGGAGCTGGTACAACATGGAGATTGACGGAGGTAGAGAGAAAATTCAGTCACTAATTGCAATGAAAAAGATCTTAGAAAGCAAGGAAGTGTTCTGTGTCATTGACATTTAACACTGAAAAATGAGGAAATTTGGATAAGCTTTACACCTTACCTTTTGGTGAGCAGATCATTTCAGTCAGAAATGTCCATCAACCAATTAAACACTAACAATTTTATAGTTGTTAGCAAGGGCTTCTAGGACATAATACTATTTTTATGAGACATATATAAGGTACTGTGCTCAGGAAAATAAATTTGACTTAAAACAAATAGACACATTAGAGTATTTTAGAGCAGCTATATAGTCAAATATAGACAGTAATAAAGATTTAAACTGCCTTCACTGATGCTTTAAACACCTCACTGCCTCCAGAAACGGGGAATTCTGCTTTGTCTTAAAATGTACAAAAATTTTGGAGGAAAGTTAAATACACTGTTAATAGATCTAAGCTGAAAATTACTATGTTGAAACCATCTGTTGACTTAGATATAGTGTCTTCTATTTTAATACATTTTCAAACAGTAAATTGTCAAATATCTACACTTATAACAATTGCTCTGGGTTTGAAAGAGAAGTAATAAGATTCTATTATGTTATTAAAATAGAACCCAGGGTAAATAGAAATTGCATATACCAAGTGAATATAAGTTTTCTGTTGTCTTTCATTTTAAATCCTCTGTATATACAATTTCTCCCCTGCCAATTGTATTATGCAGGCCTGCTTAATATACGTATAACTGCCCTTAAAAAGTAAAAACCACAGGAGATATTTTTTTCAACAAAGTTCAGCTGGAAATGAACTTGAGAATTGTAGAAGTGTACGGTACTTAAAAAAACGGAAACAACTAGACCTAGACTGTCATACCAATAAGTTTATTGAATCTTTGATTCATAAGGAAAGGTACACAGAAAGGAAAAATTACTGAATCCCACTAAAATCACAGAACTCATTATGTTGGCACATAAAAAGCATTTAAAAGTGAACATTGTTTCACTATGGACAGTGTCATTTTATTTATTAGATGTTTCTGCAGCTTTTAATCCACATACTAACTCAGATACTAACCTAGAAACATGATACTACTTGAGCAAGATGATGCAATATTAGCCAAATCTTCTGACAGAGCACAGAGGAGTGATGGGTAATACACAAAACACTACTTAAAGAAACCTGTAAGCTTCCCTCCTCAAGCATTTGCGTGAAACCTGTTGGACACGCAAGCTGCAGTGCCAATGGTTTTCAAATGTATTTGTCATTTTTAGTGGTGTAACCACTACCACTAAAGAGATACCACAAAGCCTTTAAGAAATTATTTCCTCAGTAAGGAGCAGCTGCCTGAATCTTAAATTGTTCAAACTCACTTTTGAACTTATAATAAGGAAATTTTTAGGGATGTTGTGATAGAAGCACTACCTTCCTACCTTCTAGTGCTCACTTCACTGTGGTCAGTTATTAGACCAATTTTGCTATTTCTGGAACAGACATCTCATGGTTCTGCATCTCTTACTTGCTTGGAAATAAGGTTATGTGCCACATATTTCTTCTTGATCTCCATATAGATACTCAGAACTTCCAAAAAAGCAGTGAGACTGTCCACAGGAACCAGTATCTGATGCAGATTGAAATAAGAGCCCTTTTGCTCCTGCAGCCATCCCTCCTAATGGCTACCATTGCAGTTCTCACTCTGGCCTGTTAAACAGAGCTTAACCACCATCGCTTCTCAGCATTCCAAACTGCTTGTAAAGATCTGGGATGTGGTGATAGGAGAGAGAAAAACTATGCGATATTATCTCCTTTGCCACTGGTGGTGGGGTAACAAAGTCAATGAGCATAATGAAGGGAAGTAGCAAACTTGACAGTGCCTGTGATCAACGTGATAGGTACCTCCCTGTAATTGCCAGAAAAGCCCTAAAGCTGGGGAAGACATAGCAACAGTACATAACACTGGCACCTTTAACGTGCTTGTTTTCAGTGCATTAAAGACATACACCAAGATGATGACATTTTAAGCCATCTCAGCGAAACGTCTGGATAGGAACCAAGGGTCAGTAAGGCTGGAAAGGACTAACCATCTACCCTCACCTGCTCTCTGCAGAGTAGGACTTCAGCCCTCAGGAACACTTTCCTTCGAGGCATTGCTGATGTAGCTCTTCCCAGCACTGCTTTTTCTCCTTTCCCCTTTCCCCACAGCACAGGCAACAGTGCAGCCAGCCATCTTAACCAGGCTGTGGGAAAGGCTTCAGTAAATGTTCAGCAAACATCCAGGGCTTCAGCCAACAGGTAGGAGCTGCCATATTGAGAGCGAGAGAGACCATCCCTATGTTCTCCCCATTGTGCTTCACAGTAAGTGTTCTCCCCTTCATCACCCTCTACTGAGCTGACCCACCGGTGGTCCAAGGATCAGACTCATCTAGCAGCACAATTTTATTTGGTAGTGAGTCATCAGGCCAGTGACATTGAGGATACTGCTGTATTTGTACTAGCAGAGAAGAGCAAACCCAGGTCAAGTGTGACAGAATTTATTAGATTAATTAAACACTGTAAGTATTGATCAGACCCATAAAATATGAGTGGCCCTGAGAAGATGACTATTCGTGGTAGGTTGACCCTGGCTGAACGTCAGGTGGTCACCAAAGCCACACTATCACTCACCCTTCCTCAGCTGATCAGGGGAGAGAAAATATAACAAAAGTCTTGTGGGTTAAGATAAGGAGAGTTTAATAAAACAAATGTCACATGTGAAAGCAAAGGAAACTAAAAGATTTTATTCTCTGCTTCCCATCAGCAGGTGATGTCCAGCCACTTCCTGGGAGGCAGAGCTTCAGTCACGTAGCAGTTGCTCTGGAAGACAAATGTAAATAACTAATACCCCCCCTTCCTTCTCCTTTCTCTCAGCTTTTTTTCCTGAGCAGACATCACATGGTATGGAATATCCCTTTGGTCAGTTTGGGTCAGCTGTCCTGGCTATCCCAGGGTCTTGCTCACCTGCAGCCTCCTGAGATTTAAGATTCAGGGAATAATGTTAGAGAGACAGCCTTGATGCTGTGGGACCACTGCTTAGTAGTAGCCAAAAGTGTGGCATTAACACCTGTCTAGGTACCAATACAAATCACAGCACTATGAGGGCTGCTATGGAGAAAATTAACTTCATTTCTGCTAGTCCCAATACACCATCTCTGTTTATAATTTTCCTCATTCTGGGAGTATTCTAAATGAGGCAGGAATCTTTTGGAAGGGATATTACCTCTTCATACAATTACATTCTGTATTAGAGTGCATGGATACAGTAGATCAGGATAAACTTTTCCCATACAAGATCACCCTGCTGCAAACAATACCTGCACTAACAGTAAACATGGAGGTCTTGGAGCTATAAGCATCTGATGAAAAGTTCCTAGGATTAAAAAGTGTAAGTGCTTGGTTATGGCTATCACTCCCCCTTTTAACTATTACATCTACATGTATATTTGTATCTCTACTTAGAAGACAGTGTACAGCCACATGAATGTGTGTCTATGGTAATCACTATGCTCATTTATATAAATTTTCAAATCCCTTCTCAGATTTTACTGCACATCCACACAGCCAGATTGGTGAGTTCTTGCTCAAGGCATCTTCTAGAAGTTGAATTTCCCCACACACAAGCTCTAAAACCATTTGTTGTGTTACAACCTAAATCTCAAAGCCCACGGTTGTAATTTCTTTCCCATTGATATCCTGCCATCAGTTGGCCCTCAGAGCAAGGTGGGTTTGACCACCAAACCAAATGAAACAAAAAGAAAATACTTACCCAAACATTAATATCTGCAGCTTTGAGTATGCCTTCCAAACACTGCTCCCTGACTTTATCACTGCACTCTTTCACCACTCAGAGATCTCACATGATGACACTTTCATGTGATTTGTCACACCGAGTACCATCAGTGTGCTTTTATATTTTTTAATGGTACCTAGGTTCTTAGTAGTAGACATAGCACTAGACTGGAAACAAAGTGGGAAGCATACGCATAGAGGTCTCAACCTGTAGCTATTTACATAGTAAGACTCAGGACAGTGTATAGCCCTACTAATAATCAAAGTGATATCTCATGGTAGTAAGTTCAGTGTGTGTATAAATCACTGATGAGCTGAGGTTTGTATCTGATTGAGACTGGAAGTTAATTGGATGTGGATTTTATATGCCTTTATCTTTGTGAAATGGAGTGCATATCTATAGGACTATCAGGTAACATAAGAGTGATCTATGTGTGAAAAGAAGGTGTGGGTAAGTTTTGTACAAACCAGGGTGTGTTTTTAATTTTATAAGTGTCTGTGTAGAATTTTGCATAGCTCATCACCTCACCCCTGCTTTTATCTTCCTTCTCTTGTTCTTTTTGTTCTTCCCAGTCCTGTAATTTTCCTGCTGCTTTTATCTCCTTTGCTTCCTTCCTTCTATCCTGATAGAACAACTTTCTGCTTTCATCTATCAGACCCTCTTCTCTCTCACTCTGCAATCTTTCCCCAAACATGTATCTCCTAGCTAACTCTCTTCTTTATAAGCCACAGTAATAATCTCACACCCTTACTAATTTTGTCCTTTAATCCTATGTTTTGACATGCTACATTAAGGCTGTAGATTCTTTAGGACAAGAAAAACACACAATCACAGAATTACAGAATCATTTTTGTTGGAAGACACCTTTAAGACCATCAAGTCCAACCATTAACCCTGCACCTACAGATCATCACTAACCATGTCTCTAAGCACCACATCTGTATGTCTTTTATATATTTCCAGGGATGGTGACTCCACCACCTTCCTGGGCAGACTGTTCCTTTGCTTTACAACCCTTTCAGTGAAGGAATTTTTCCTAATATCCAAGCTAAACCTCCCCGGCACAACTTGAGGACAGTTCCTCTTGTTCTATCTTGTTAGTTAGGAGAACGCACTGACCCCCACCTCAGTATAACCTCCTTCCAGGGTGTTGTAGAGAGTGATAAAGCCTCCTTTTCTCCAAACTAAAAAACCCAGCTCCCTCAGCCACTACTCATAGGATTTGTTCTCTAGACCCTTCACCAGCTTCATTGCCCATCTCTGGACACACTCCAGTACCTCAATGTCCTTCTTGTATTGAGGGGCCCAAAACTGGACACAGTATTCAAGGTGAAGCCTCACCAGTGCCAAGTACAGGGGGACAATCACTGTCCTGCTCCCGCTGGCCACACTATTTCTGATACAAGTCAGGATGCCCAGCTGGCCACCTGGGCACACTGCTGGCTAGTATTCAGCTGGCTGTTGACCAACACCCCCATGTTGTTTTCCTCTGGGCAGCTTTCCAGCCACTCTTCCCCAATGCCTGTAGTGTTGCAGGGGGTTGTTGTGGTCCAAGTGCAAGACCCGGCTTTTGGCCCTATTGAACCTCACACAATTGGCCTTGGCCAATTGATCCAGCCTGTAGAGCCTCCCAACCTTCAAGCAGATCAACACTCCCACCTAACTTGGTGTCATCTACAAACTTACTGAGGGTGAACTCGATCCCCTCATCCAGATCATTGATAAAGATGTTAAAGAGAACAGAACCCAACCCTGATCCCTGGAGAATACCACTTGTGACTGGCTACTAAACTGGATTGAACTCCATTCACCACTCTTTGGCCATGCAGCCAGTTTTCTATCCAGCGAAGAGTACACTCATCCAAGCCATGAGTAGCCAGTTTCTCCAGGAGAATGCTGTGGGAAACAGTATTGAAGTTACCTGTTAATACAGTACTGTACAGAATTTGCTAGAAATATTTTGGAAAAACTACAATAAAGGTTAAATTGAGCTTGCACTATTTTTTTTGTTTGTTTGTTTTAATCTGGTACTTGTCTGTTCTGTTTCATAACATCATATGCCCTGCACTCAGGTAATTATTTTTAAAAACAACTGTTACTCAAGAAACTACTGAGATGTTAGCTGGTGAGAAAGACAGTTCTTTTTAATATCCAACAAAAATACTGCATTTCTTTTAAAAGGAATTATAAGCTTGCTTCTTCCTGAAATCATCTCCTAATGGCATTGTTCATAGAGAAAAAATGAGTGTGCCCACCATGAGCAGAGTGCATCAGTCGCACCTGTGGGAGGTATTCAGAGACGGTTTATCCAGACTTTTGTGGTTTGATTGTGACTTGTTTGGCAAGAGTAACACAAAACAAATGGTTGGAAAACTATAATCTTTTCTTCATGATGATTTGGCAGCCTCTGGGCTAAAATAATCTTCAAAACGTAGTAGTAAGTGAACATTCAGAGTTACTTTTGACTTTTAAAATCCTTTTTAATGTGCTCAGATACTTGACAAGTAAACCAGTTGGCATATTTTAGTAATATTTCAGATAGATTATGCCTATCAAGTTAAATATTAGTCAGAAATTACTTCAACTGTTTTTCTGACTAGTTCTGAAAGCTAGGATTATTTTTCTGAACGTTACTTACCTTACTGTTTTAACAGATGCTTTATATCCATCTCAGCTTAAAAATAGAGAAGAAATAGGAAGTTACAGAACTCCTCCAGTAGCCTAAATCTTTAGTTATATGGCAGAACATACAAATTTATTTATACATGAAGATATTGCAAGTTGTGGTCAATAATAACTCTCCTCCAAGAAAAGAAACAAAAATCCTGACATTTGCTGTAGACCCACTTGAAAGACTTCAGTTGAATTTTGAACATTATTTTTTTCCAAAAAGCAATATTATCTTCCTGTGTGTCACTATTTCAGTGTTTTACTCAGAACACGAAAATATTTTCAGAAAATATTTTTCAGATCTCAGCAGCTGAAATCTGACTTTTGTCACCTCTTCCCCCCTTCCAACCCAGGGCTTTAATCTTTCGGTAGAAGCAAATTCTTGAAATAAATGTCCAACAAAAATGTTTTTACAATTTTTGCCTAGTTTTTTTTACTTCTATTTATTTATTTATTTCTGCTTAGCTGTGGTGAACGGAAACACAGAAAAGAAAGAATGTCAGAAAAATCATGTTACTATACAGACTGGTGACATGATTGTGGATATAATTGCTGTCAGATCAATTCGATCTTCAAGTTTCTTTCCTGAACAGACATCCCTGGTATCTTTAAGATCAGAGTCAGCTGTTAAATGAAGCTTCCTTATCTCCTGTGCCAATGATGTGAAAATAAAACCAATTTATCCTACTTCCTAGTATATGATCCTTTTGACAGATAAGGTGCCCTTTTCTGGGAAACAGTGCAGTGGCACGAAACCTATATATGCTTTTAGACTACAAAGGGGTCCTTTTCAGACAGTAGCCACATGCTGGTTTTGCATATTCTACCCAATCTCTTTTACTCACACCGGAGGAAATTGAACTATAGGTTAGCCACCTCTCAGTCCCCAGGTTTGAATGTGGAATCCTCATCTTCTTTCTCACTTCTGTCCTCAAGTAGGAAGTCTCCAGAGACCACTGAAATCCTTAAAATGGCTGAAGAGCCCTTATCACATGAGGAAAGCCCTAGGCCACTGGTGTATTTGAGGTAAGAATGCAAACGCAGAAGAAACCAAGCATGAGGAAAAAATGTTTCAACTTGCCATGTGTTATAATGTAGGATGCCACAAAACTTTGGGCGGGCTCTAATGCTTTCATGAGAACTCATCTTTCATTTGTGCTGCATATGCAATATTATTATATTCATTTAAGACAATTTAATATAAATACTGGTGTTTTTCTTAGCATGTGGAGGAAGCATGTGAAATTATCTCAATCTCAGAGAAAGAGAAACAATCGGGAAGAATCTGCATGACACAAACAGATTTATTTGCCATCAGCCTTTGTCTGCTGCTGAAAGAACAAACTTCTACTGAGAATAAGAACTGAAAAGAGGTCCACTAGCTCTGACTGCTGTTGGCCATTGATCGGAGGTTGTCGGATTCATACACTCCTACACTGCCCCTTCAAAGAGCCGTTTGTAGGAGACTGAGCTTTATTAGGGCAGATTACACCTGTCACTTGCACAGTATCCTTAGGGATAAGAAGTCACTTAAAGATAGTGGAATATAAGGACAGCTATGAGATATTACTTTCTTTGCCACATTTTTACCTGATTCTTGACGCCTCATATGAAGCTGGTTCATACAGGGTATGGAAACGCATGTGCAGGTACATTTCCTAGACTTCTACCAACAGCATTAACCTTTTTTTTCTTTTTTTTTTTTTTTTTTAGTGACAAATGACTGGTTTTGATGCTCTGATATGAGCTACCCACTCTTAGTAGCCATTGTAGCTTTTTTAAAGAAACAACTTCTGTCCAGAAAACAAGCAATTGGAAAATCACACATGTAGCTCCATATTAGCAAGTGGGTTATCAGAGGGTCAGGTTGTTCAGTTCTGCTCTCACTTGCAGTCTCAGAATGAGCAATGGATTTTGTTGATGTCTAAAACTGTTGTGAAGTAGCACAGATTAGTGCCAAAGAATGTGCAAGTGGAAAGAAATTGCTAGGTCATCTTGTCACCTTCCAGCAGTTTAGGACTGCTCCTTACAAGTTGTTTTAGCAGTTGAACCAGCAAGGCTGATTTTGAACATGCCAAACAATGTAATTTTTCTGCTCTTCCATAATATTTTGCCATGTTTACTTTCGGCTGGATTCTTCTGGCAGAATGTCTAAATTTCCTTTTCCATCATTTCCCCCCTATTTTTCTAGAAAAAAATAGATATATTTCTCCATTTTACTTTTGGATATGAATGCAGGTCATGTGTGGACAGTGAGGTTGATCTTCCTTACATGCACCTGGCCGACATCTCCCAAGTGGCTCATGCAGATTGAAACTGGAGCACAGCACTGTCTGGAGGAGGGCAGAGAGACGTGTTCACACAGCACACAGTTGCTTGGCTAAGGTGCAGCTTCTCTTTGCCCTCAGTGCTGCCAGACGTGGTCTCTTGGGAGATCTAACATAATATTGATAAATCTGTTTTTTATTTATAACTTATAAGTATTTTCAGGCTCTTATGTTCCTTACTCTTTCTGTATAACTTGTTCTTGCTCAGTAAAAATAAGTCCTCTGCTTTTCTCTGAACCGTTTCTCGCTAAGGAATCTTTTTTTCAAGAGAATGTGAACTTCAGCTGTCCATAACATTACTATTATCACCTCCATTGCAAACACAGTTACTAGACTTCATTGATTCAGGCATCATTCTCTGACTCTTCCAGTCCCCAAGAAGCTCAGCTGATGCTAACAGGACCATTCACATGACCAGCGCATGTGTATTTGTGCAGGCTTCAACTAATTTGCATGTACAAATTTTACATGTCATCTGCAGCATAGCTGCCTATTTACACAGAATGAAATGTTGGTGATGCTTTAAGGGGCTGTAGAAAAAGTTTCCATGTAGGTACGGTTCACTGTGGGGTGTTTTATGTTTCTCATGGGGAAAAAAAATACTATTTTTTAGAAATCTAAGGAAGCACTGGTAGGCTGCTGCTTTGAACAGAGTCACAAGAGGTACCTAAATAGCAAAGGGGAAATTCTTTTCTTCTTCCTTTTTGTCCCCGTTTCATCATTCACCTTTGTTTTATCTCTCCAGACTTATTTCCCAAGAGGACTTCCCATTCTGGTAATGTCTCTGGTGAAAGTTGGGTGACGTGTATGACACCAGGAAAGAGAGTTTACTTTGATACATGCCTCATGCTTTGATGAAGGTGTCTAATGAAATATGCATATAGCTATTATTAATACTTAATAAAAAAACACCTTAACGCTCAACTCCCCAAAAATTTGTATGAACCGACACAAATACTTTATATCCCAGTAGATCCAAGGCCAAAATCTGGTTCAAGTCCTTCAAAAATGTAAGACCTTAAGACTTTGTGTATGTTGATCAAAGTAACGGCTTACAGTGGTTTGCAGTGGCTTCTGAGATCCCTCTGCACAGTCTTATGTCCATGGATACCTTGCCAACCCTTCCAAGATTACTTCAGTAAAGACAAATAAAAAGCTTTAAGTTACCGATGCTCCTTCTGATCTTTAGCTGGCACGGAAATATTCCCAAGAACAGTGAAAATGAAACTTGCTGTTCTAGCTTACGGGGTTTTAGTATGTACAAATGTGTTCCATGTTCCCTACTATATAGGGCTTGTCTTCCACAGGTTAAAATTACGCTGTTCCCCTCCTCGTGTATTCTGGTACACAGCAAGCTGTGTCAGGTGTTTAAAAAACTATGTGTAAAGAGGCATGGCTGCGCAGCTTAGGCATGGATTTGGCCATTTAATGCTACTGGATTTTAGTGGTTTGAGTTGCAGATACCTAAAATATCTATCCCTTATTAATTAACCCACATTTATATAGGATCAGTTTTATCTCTAATATTAGAATATTTGATTACCAGGAAGGAGGAAAACATTAAGCAGCACAGCTGCAGCTGGTTTTGTTGCCAAATGCAAAGTTCTCTGTGTGTGTGTGATTAGGCTACCAGGATTCCTGACACATTTCAAAGTTCCCATCAACACTGTTTGTGTCCAGGCAGTGCTGGCAGGAAGGCAGGCAGAGGTAGAGCACTAGGCTGTCACACCACAGAGGAACCCAGAAGTGTTTTGATTAACACAAATGTCTTTATATCAGCACCTCATCACTCTTTGGTTAAACACTGTGCTCTAAGTTTGAAGGAGCCACAGATAGGAGGGATGACAAAGAATAGAAACAACACTAAAGACAGCAACTTGAAGCAAGCACTTTGATGACGTGAGCCAATAAAGGTGTCAGATGTGAGGCACAGCTTTCTTGGATAAAAAGATAAAAAGATGCTTATGTGTTTTATTCAAATTTTTATTCAAAAATCCTTTATTATTTTTATCTTGTTTACTTCTTAGGAGAAATCTCTAGATTAGAGCATCCTGTGCTTGTCAGTGGTCAGGGTGGGAAGCAGATAAAACCCCGGGGTGTTTTAGCTTTCAGATGCAGCATTTGGCCCTCTGGGTCCAGGAACGTGAGCTAGATCTGTCTGCAGAGATGTAGTATGATATGGTGTTCTTTCAGTCATCACTATCAGGGGCAGTATGGAGCCTTGTTATTGTGGGCTTCCTCTATGAACTGTGTCTGCCAGCAGTTTATTTGCATTTTATGGGCTATAGAGACTGTGGACTGCATTTCGTCCAGTGCTTCCTCAACAGCTGCAGAGAGACCAAGCACAGGGCGACAAGGTCGGTATATTTGCCTTTAGGTACTACAGAGAGTGTGCCATGTCCTTGCTTTGAGATTCAGAGAATCCCCTTGATCATAAAGCTAAGTTCACATTTAGGTGAATTTTCCATTATGCTAGTTTACACTTAAGGAAAGGAGTTAAATTTAGACATAGTTCAAGCTGCTGGCTTCTTGCAAGTGGAAAAGGAGCAAACATATTAATTTACAAATTTATTTCCAGGGTTCAAAATGACATTGGAAATTTTGGGAAGGGGACAGAAAAAGAAGAATTAATTGTTGTGCAAACTGCAGGTTGATTCAGAGGTGAATCACTTGAAATGATAACAATCTTAAGACTAGACCTTCTCATTTTTAGGTTCCCCAAGTTTGCAATCTCTTATAACTAATTAAAGGGTTTTGGAACCTGGTTAGTTTTAAAGGTATCCTTAGCCAAAATTATATATTCACCACTGATTTTCCTGATTTATCTGACTGAACAGAAGCAAAAGCAGATAGGTGTTAGCCTGGAGACAGCTCAGGTGAAGAGATGAAGGTTTAAGCAGTAGTGTTTGCATAGGAAATACACAGCAGCAACAAGTGACAAGACAGAAGCCCTAGCTTAAAAGCAGCCTTATATTTCAGTCACTACTATTGTCAAATAATGCCTCTTTATACTAGTATTAGTAGCTTTCCTGGAACAACCACAAAAAGAAAAAAAGACAAGGAGGTAATCGCATGAAGATGTTTAGCTTTTCATTTAAGCTGTTGTGTCTTAGCTTACATATAAATGTATTTGGAACCATTATTGTCAGAATTGCAAAGGATTACATTGTGATCTGATTAGGTTGAAAGTCATGCAGTTAGCTGAGCAGGCTTGTGAAAAGATAGCTTGCAAAGATCTAGATCTAGTAGTGAGCCACTATTTTCATCATGGCTTGTAGCAAAGGGTTTCACTGTGTCACAAAAAACCCTGAAAGTACACAATTTGTGGATTGACTGTGTCTGAATCACCACCCAGCTTTGAACTAGTAGAATTCACCTTTGCTTATTCCGGGCATCGCGGGCTGTAGCTTTGAAGAGGGCTGCAATGGAAGGTTTTTGGAACTCGAAGCCCGAACAATATGAAATTAGTACTAACAGAAATGCACAAATTCAATCCCTTTTCTGCCAGCTGCAGAATTCCGGAGGGATTCTCCCTGATAATGGACTTCAGTGTTAATTACAAGCAGCTTTGACTGCATGAGAGTGAAGTTCATTTCTGTCAAAAAATTCCATGCTGCCCTTGAAGCATCAGTTCAGACTATCCATGAGGATTTTGCCATCCCTTTTTACGTGTTGTACGTGTTGCTTCAATTTAAAAAAAAAAAATGACGACAACAAAATTATTGTCCTCACAAACAATGCCAACATAGTTGAGCATTTTTAGAAATGAATGTTACCTATCCTCTGCCCACAAATATATGGAGCAATCCCTAGTGTATTTTGTAACTGGATGTTACTGAACTCTGCCAAGACAGTCAGTATGCATGTTTTTTTACTCTGGTTTCTCTTTTTGAAAGCAGAGACCGAACAGCTGTACCAAGTGACATAAGAAGGGTACCCCTAAAAAGTCACTAATGGAATGATTTAAGTTATTGTTTATCAGGAACATTAGGTTAATGTTAATTATGCATTTTTTCCAATACTAACTATTGGAAAACATTCATTTTCTTGAATAATATTTACAGATACTAATTCATAGTTTTAAGCTTGTATTTTATGTGAAAACCCATTCAAGAATACTGTAAGAAACATGGATGTTGCCTGAGTGAGTTGACTTCTAGTGTTAGTGCCAGCACAAAGTGTTCATGTAAGGTTAAACAGTCACAGTCAGTGTCATAGGATCACAGGATAATTCAGGTGTGGAGGGACTTCAGGACGCCTCTAGTCAGGCCTCCTGCTTGAACCAGGGTCATCTGTGGGGTCAGAACAGATTGCTCAGGACTTTACCCAGGTGGGTCTGAAATCTTCCAAGGAAGGAAACTGCACAACCTCTGTCTGGGCAACCTGCTCTATTGTTGGGATATCCTTATGGTAGCAAAGTTTCTCCTTACATCCACTCCAAGCCTTCAATTTCTGCTTCCAATTTGCTCTCATCCTACTGTGATATGCCACTGTGAAGGTCTTGACTCTATCTCTTCAATAACCTGCCCGTAGGTCTCCTCTGGGGCTGTGTCTTCTCAAGGCTGAACAAGCCCAGCTCTCCCAGCCTTTACTCACAGGGCAAGTGCTCCAGCCCTGACCATCTTGGTGCCCTCTCCTGAAATCATCCAGTTTATCAATGTTTGTCCATCTCGCAGTCGAAGGTCATAATAATGGATGCCATGTTGTACATGTGGTCTAATGAGTGCTAAGCAAAAGGGAATAAATCTTTCCCTGATCTGCTGGCCAGCCTCAGATGCTGTTGGCTGTCCGTGCTGCCAGGCTCACAGCTGGCTCAGGCCCATCTCACTGCCTACCAGAACCTCCACGCCTCTTCAGCAGAGCCTCCCCTCAGGCAGCCAAGCCCCAGCCTGGATCACTGGGGTTATTTGCCTTTGTCTGTCCTAGTTGACTTTCCTACTTTGTCCTCAAGGTGCATGTTTAAAGGAGTCATCCGCTGTGGTACCGTTCCAAGCCGTATGCATGACCGTGAACCAGACAAACTCACCCGAGCCAGGAGACCAGGAACCATTCACCTTTCTGCTGTTGGCCTTTTATCTCCCTTGGGCAAATTATGCCACCTCTCCCTGTTTTGATTCTGTCATCTGCAAAGGCATTTGTTTGTATATGTATTTCCCTTTGCAGAGCGCTCCTGTCCAGATTTATCAGCGATATTTGATTTCTTTCTCTTGAAACCATGGGGATGAGGACAGCCAGGAATCGATCCAAGGTTTTCACCTGCAGAGTCATTTATGAACAGCTGTTCAACAAATAGATAAACTCAGGATAAAAATATAAATATATAAATGTCAGGCAGTTAATCAAATTTTAAAAGAATTTTGCTTTAAACCTATTTCTCAAACTATCTAAGCTTGCACAATAACACAATAACACAAGCTTAATTTTCATCGGAATCATGCCAGCAGATCTCCCTCTAAGTGTGGTGCTTACACGCTAACTCTAGAATGGCTGAAATAGGATTCTATGTGATTTGTAATTAATTTTGTCTTTGCCATTTTTTATGTTTAATGTTTTAGCTTATTTCTCCATCATCCGCTCTAGATGGTCAGTCATCTGATGTTACTCTTCCCTTGGTAGAGTGCTTAATAGGCACTTCATGATGTTGCGAAGTTTGTCTTGGGATTTACTAATTGCAAGAGTAACATCCCGAAGGCAATGTTTCCTGATAAGGTGAACATTACAGAAACAAGGAAATGTCTTCTTTGGGTTGTTCCCAAGCAGACTTTGTGCATAATTTTTTTCAACTACTGTGGGATATCTACACTCTGCGAAAAAACTGGCCAAACTTTGAAACTGTGTTTCCGTCTCTGATTCACACTGTAAACCCCATGCAGCAGGGTGTGACTCTACGTGTTGCGAACATGTTCATACAGATCCTCACTGAACACCTTTAAAACACAACGCTTCTTTCTGACAGAGGAACAAACTTGCTCAGTAAGTAAAAATGCTCCTGAGCTATCACAGTTTTCTTGCTAAGTTTTTTGTTTTAAAAGCTCCAACACTCGCAGACACTTGCAGACGATACTTTGGAGGTGTCCATTGAAGACCAGGTGTTCATTTCATGAGAAACACACCAGGAAGTACTGATTCCTTTCACTGTTTCATCTGTCAGGCTGTTAGTAGTAAGAAGCTGCTACTGTCTACAAATTGTTTAAAAGGTTATCTGAAGAGACATTGTTCTTCCATCTGATCTCTTTGCAGTCTCCCACAACGACCATGCCACATGTAGCTCTACTAGAACTTTTTGTCTGTAGAGTTAGAAGACACAATGTGTCTTTATGTGATGTACTCTTCTGACATTAGTGGGATCTCTTACCAAGACCGCATTCCCTTCTGAAAGCTGTATCAGCACTAGCATCCAAGAAAGGGAAGACAAATGGAGTAGGGAGGCCCAGATACCCACCTAGGCTTTCCCTGTGGACAATAAAAGGCATCTAGGTGCAAGCAGTTTCAACTCTATCTTATCCGCAAACACCATAACTTCTTTCATATTTATAAATATGTAAAGAAAGGACTTGGAATCCTTCCACAAAGTTCCTCTGGAGGAGTTGTACACAGCAGCTGGTTTGCAAATTATGATTTGAAAAAAAAGAGCATTCAACTCAGTGAAAACACACAGCAGACATAAACCCCAGAAAAGAAGAGCTCTTAAAGGAAACATTGCTTTGCTGTATTTTTCTCTCCCACACCGAGATGTGCTGTACTGACATTTTATAAATGCTCTAGGTGCGGTCAGCAGTAAATCATGACTCTTATGGGGAGTTCACTCCTCGACACCTTCAGCTGTACTACGCCTTGAGGGCAGCTGTCTCACAGCATACTCACAAGTAACACAATACTTAGGTAAAGAACCTTCAAATTCATGTTACAACATGGAAAAAATATTTCTGTATCATCAGTACTTTTCCAATTGAATTTTCTCATACCTGATGATCATCCTTATACTTAAGGCTCTTGAAAATAAATGCCTTGGCTGCGTACACAGCTAGAGCCCATAGGGGTTTTGGCATTTCTCAGAAAAATTACATTTACCTTTTTGACAGAGTGCCAAGCATTAAACTACTGCTTCCTGCAGTATTACAGTTAAAGAAGGCAAGTTTAGAGGGAAAAAGAAAAAATCATCAAAGCCAAAAATGATAACACCCCTTTATCCATTATCACAGCTTGGAAAAAGAAGATGTAAGACAACAAACTGCCAAAATAAAGGCTGGCAATTTATGCATTTTGGTGTTTCAGTTGACAGAAGGAAGTATTGGGCTACCTAATCTCAGTGGTACCTGTATGATACTTTAGCTGTTAGGTCTGACACAGCAAAACATCTGGTCATTATTGCACTGCAATTGTATGACTAACGCAGCTGAAGTTGGATTCATTCTTTTTAGTGTGTCTTGCTTTGTTAAAGATTAGTATGCTCTTATGGTTGCCTTTTGTTCTTTGGCTAGACTAACATATTCTGCGTCATGCAGCACTGAGCTTAGTTTTAGGAATATAGATTTGAAAGTTGGCTGTATTGCGTTGATAGGCAGGGAAAGTCTCAGGAATTCATCCAGTAATGAAAATGTAATTGGCCACAATGGCTATTCACCCAGGATCTGTGAGGAATAAAACTACATTAAATACTCGTGTTGAAGATACAGCTCTACCTTTGGTGCTTTTGACTATTACTCAACATTTTTTAAAAGCTGGTTAACGCTTTCCCATCTGCTAATAAGGTTTTCTAAATTTCAAATCAAAACCACAAACCAAATGGAGCAGTACTGTTATATAAGATTTGTGGTTGTTGTTGTTGCCGTGCTATGCGTGTGGTACTGTTTTAACCATTGCTTACAGTTCTTTTCAACAGCAAAGCGAGAATGAGGCAATTTTACAAATAAAGCAGTGTGACATTTAGGAGATCTATGATAAACCTCTTCTTTATACTGTTTAAATTGAGCCAAACCTTTTTCTTCATCCACTGAGTAAAGACTGAAGACTGGTGTCATCAAGTCAGAAAAATCCAACTAATTCAGGAGTTAATTTATAAAATTTAGGGTTTTTTTTAAGATACACAGTAAAGTTATTTTCCAAATTATTAGAAAAATATGATATTATGATATGATTTTAATGTACAGTTAACCATAATGGAATGAGATATTTATAATTTCTCTGATTTTTGGTTAAGCTCAGTCTGTATTGCATCAACCTCAAGTACATGGCTATTTTTTATCATTCTCCTTCTGATCCTTTTTTGTTTCAAGAAACAAACAAAAGAAGAATGAGAACTGCTTGCTAAACAAAGTCTCATGTTTGTTTCAAATCTAGGCTGAGGGTTTGGAAGTTGTGCAGGTTTCTGCAGAAGTCCCCTGCAGTAGCTGGTGGTTCTTGTTTACTCCTTGCTCATTTTCTTTTTTTCAGCTTATATACCATGAAAGCCCCAAAAGCTTCACCAGCAGGCTACTAAATCCTATACCCAAGTTTAAGTGTAATTCTGCAGTTCTGTGACCCAAAAAAAAAAAAAAAAGGAAAACTTGAAAAACTAACCACTCAAAATCAGTTTTTCTCCTGACCACTTTCTGTTTCCAGTGAGGTAGGGAAAAAAATGAGACATATGCCACCTCCCAGGATTTCCCTTGATGTGATGAGAGAAAAAAATACTATAAAGTCACCTATAGAATATAAAATTTGAAAGTGCTCAGGACTTTCCAAAATGTTACTTAAAAGGACAAGGATACTGATTCTGCAATATTTATTATATACAATCCTTCACATCTGTCTGACTGAATTTGAAGAAAACAAACGTTCTTGTGATGTGGCTATGAGGAAAAAAGTCAGTATTTATGTAATTATTCTCCTGTAGAGTTATGTTTTTTGCAGATGAGAGAATCTGCTTTCTCAAATTTATGCAGTACCTAGATCAGCAGTATAGTAATAATGGAGAATTTTTAGTACCGTTATGAGTGAAATAGTAAATAGTGCAATCCAATAAAACCAGGGTTTCCCTTTGTAGGTTTGTGGGTTTGGTTTTTTTTTTAAATTAATATAAACTCTTGTGCCTGCAAAATGGGAATCAATATTTTGCATTTAATGCTGTAAATTATATTGAAGTCTTAGTTCACACAAGAATGAGATTTCATCTTAAAGCAGAACGTTTTTACTCAGGCAGAGTTGTAGCACCCTGAATGTTCAACAACAGTTAATACTCTGTCATTATTTTCCGGTTATATATGGATTAGTCCTAACGTGGTAGACACAACACTTAACATAAATCACATTGACTCTTATTAGAACCCTGATAACTTCAGATTTCGTGTACTATGGACCTCTTTTAGACTTCTAAAAGTTGTTTAAGACAATCACCATAAACTCCGTTTTAGACACTTAATGGAAGAAAAGTTACATTCCCCGTGATCTGTACAGTTTATCCTAATGTAAGTGTTTAGGGCGGGTGAAATGGACTGTTCTGTGGGACCTCCCACTGACCAAAAGGAGAGCCAAGGATTGCTGTCTTTCTCTTAAATGAGTAACTCTTAATGCACTGTATTACAAGAAATGGTAAAAAATATTTCCCAGTCATCCTATATAGACTACTCATGCCAGCTTTCTCAGAAGACATCTATGCAGTAGCCAGCCTTATTATCATTGTTGCAAAATCCTCTTAGATCAGATGGACAGACATTTTTGTGTAATGTTTTTTTGACAAGACTATATAACATCTTTTTTTTCTCTCTCTCTCTACCATTTTGTGATACTATTTTTATCTAAGAATCTCAGTTGAGATGTATAAATTTAATGTTTTCCTGAGAAGACATCTGAGAAATTGTTGAAGCAGCTCAGCTGTCTGACTGCACAGTTTGACATAGAGGGCAGAGGGAGAAAAGAGAAAGCATTGCTCTGCCCACCCACTAGCACTATCAGATGTGGGGAACTTCCCATGATATAGGTGTGGGAGGTTATGCAGCCCTTTCCTTTTTTCAGCTTCAAATTCAATCTACATTGGCAATGAGTATTCTGAATCATTGCTTCACACTAAAGTCTCCAAGAGTCTTTTTCTTGTCTACAAATGGTTTTACTGGGCTCTAATTTGAATCTTTACCAGGAGAAAGATCTAATAAGTTGCCAATAGAAGAATTCAGTATTTCAGCAATGGTGGGACTGCTTTGTTTGTTTTGGGGTTTTGTTTTGTTGTGTTTCTTGAGAAATCTAAGCGAACCCCAAAGTATAGTTTAGAGTTCTTGCTTTTCTGTTTAAGAATTTACCACTTGGAGCAAAAAGCTAAACTGTAGCACAGCAAAATAAACTGGTCTTACATTATAATGCTTCCTGAATTAAAAAGACTGTGCCATTGCTCCTTCAACCTTTCATAAGGGAAAAAACTCGTATCTATTTGTTTGCTTTCCACTAGAAACCTCAGCCTCTCTTTGATAAAGAGTTACAGTCAGATCACCATACAATTCACCTGAGACAGCATGTTGCAGATGTTATCCCTCAAAGAAATGGGTGCAAGGAAGGATGAGGTGAAATAATACTGGTTCTTGTGCTGCAATTCTGGTATCCTAAATGACAAAAAAGAAATGCTAGAAAGAACAGTACATTTTATTGAGGATTTTTGTTATTTTTTTACCATTAACTATGAAGTAGCAAACAGCTGGATAAAAAAAATTATTCTTGCTTTGCAGGTAAGCCTTCCAACTAGCTTTGGTTATTAGACATAGGAAGTGACTGACTGTCACTCCCCATAGAAATGGAAATTTTCCCTGTTTTTCATAGAAATTGAAGAGCAAAAACCAAATTATAAAAGGATACATGTTTATATGTCTAAAATACCTTCCTCAAAAAATAGGTTCTATACATCCTGAAAGAGTTATACCAGAGATGGATAAGAGAAAGATAGTGTTGGAGGTAGGTAATCGTTTTATTCAGGGAGAAAACACTATTTCAAAAAGGCAAGATGGGAACTTCATGCCCTACAGATCCTGATGGAGCTGGAACAGTAAGTAATAAGATCTCCATGGCCCAGTGTCTTTTCTGGAAGTAAAAATGAATGCAATAAGCTGAACTTCTGTGCTGTTCTTTACCTAAAGTCACCCTTATTGAAAAAAGAAAGTTAAGCTCTCTCAGTGATCTTCCTCTGTTACAGGTTGTAATCAGCCTGTAGGATCATCTGGCCAAGAGCGTTGCTTTCCTATCTGTCCACAGTGTGTCTGATATGTGCATGTGGCTAAAGGTCTACTGGAAGCAGACCTTCCATTCAGCCAGCATCAGTCAGAAGGGCATTCCGTAGTCACAGAGCTGAGCTGTGGGCACATGACTGCAAAGCCCTCCTGCCCACATCCATTCTCAGACCCAGCAGGTCTGCCTGGGCAGGTGTCTTTCTCACAGTGTATTCTGATTAACATTTGTAAAGACACATTTTGGGACATACTGTGGACTAAAGGACTTCTTCCCAAAGTGTAGGAAGCTGTGTATTTCTTCAGAAGTTCTACCTCACCTGGTTCATAGCAGTCAAATTTTTGGTAGAAGTATCAATGGAAGAAGGTCATGTTGTTGACTACCTAATCCAATGAAATCTGAAAACTCTGCAGAAGATACAGCTTCTTATTGCTGTTCAGCAACGCAGCTGCTACCATGGATGGATGAAAACAGGCTGCATCGTAATTTGCTGTGAGGTGGCTACTTATGCAACACGGGCTTCAATGCAATACTCTAAAATGCCTGTTTGCCTATATAGCCTTCCTGTTCGGCTTGTCCAGCTTGCTCCCTTACATTGGTTTCCTCCTGCATCTATAGCATTTGATGGTGACACTGGAGGTCACGAAAGCTTCAGCTCTGATGGAGTGAAGGCAGAGTATTCTCAGTGAAAGGTTTCTCCCTGTGGAGTATGCTAGTGACAGAGTTAAGCTTGTCCTCAAATCTAAAGGCGCATTCAAAACCAGAGCACTTTCTGCAGGTGCCTTTCAAATGACAGAGTTGCTCCTAGGAGCATGCTGTGGGATACGCTGTGCTGTGGATTATTTCCTCTTGAGGAAGAGATGAAAGCAAGCAAGTTCCTCTGTAATGAAGGATTTGCTGTTTGTACTTCATGCAGTGTTGCGTAGATACTCTAATGATTGATGTCTTGAGAACACAAATAATCTCACACACAAAAGAACATTATTAAGGTTGCAGGGTCAAGTACTCAAAAATTAGGAAATGCCAGAATTAAGAGTGCCCGAGAAACCTTAATTCAACCCTCTTTTGCCGAATATCCTATGACACTGTAATTACATAGGACCCCTGCTTCGTTAAACACAAAGAATAGAACAGTACTCCAACAGTGAGCAGTTGTATTTGCCTCTTACTGTTCGCTGTATACCCCGTGGCCTTATTTGCCTCACATTATTCAAACACTGCTCGAAGGCAGAATTATTCATTTCCTCTAGGGTATCGTAGTGCTTCACAACCATTAATTCATTCGGTCTCACAAAACTCAAATTAACTGATGTTGGTTTTTTCAGTTAAAAAAAAAAAAAAATTTACTGAAGTTGTTTAAGGTCAAAGATTTCCAGCAGTTTGGGGTGTCAGTCTGGGTGATCTAAACCCTTATAAAGCTTATTAACACTTATAAAACCCACTCTAATATGAATTTGGCTGTTCCCCTGATAATCTTATATTTTGGGAGGTTTTGGCTCTGCTTTTTCCATAACATATTCCAGCGTATCTGTACATGTGTCAGAAAATTTTACGAAAACAAAATAGGAGAGTGCAAAGCCACCTTTACACACCTGCACAGGTCACAATATCCTGCCATAAAAATATATTTGCCTTTCAAAGACGTGGCAAAAGGTGCTTGCTGAGCAATGCAACAGTCTAACCGTAGTTGTGAAAGGCCTACTGTTAATTGCAAAGATATTTTGCAACAAAGAGCTCTGAAGTACTCATGCTAATAACAAAATTTTATATTTGGATCACACGCTAAACTGAGAGTTGGACAGTTGAGAAAGGACCCTAATAAGATTTTATTATATGTAGAAACTCTTGTGGGTTTTGGGTTGTTTTTTTTTTTTTTTTGGTGATGAATGACCTATTGAAGTAACTGTGTGGAAATATCTCCAGAATGAAGTTGCTTCTTTAACAAGAAAATAAAATATAACTACAGCCCTCAGAGTCACATGAGAACATAAATGTAAAGCTTAGTTCTTTCCAGTTTGCATATTGGTGATGTTAATTGAAAAAAATTGTTAAATGAAATATAGGGATGTAATTTGAATTAATTTTTGATTTTAATGGAAAATGGATCAGGCACTTTTAATTAATAAATCTACCAGTGATGTATAAACTAGTATAGAGCTTTATTTGCTGCATATCAATAAAAACTTTGCTGTATTTTTTTTTTTTTTCCCTTGGTTATGAACACATGAATTTGAATACATCCGGGAAAATGTATGTAGTTTTCTGAAATACTATTCTATTAATTATTAATTTCATCAGTTACTACAATATCCCTCTTTCACGGGCACCCCCTTGCCATGGAGAAAGAGCTTGCGTGCCCTTGTGAAGTTGAGAGCTATGCTGGTGGTGGCATATGCCTCCGGTAGGGTCTCCCAAGCCAGACAGGTCTCAACTGAAGGGTCAGACAAAGTGTGTCCACGGGCAGGATGGGCTCACTAGCCTTCGGGCAACCATCCTAGGAGAAGGACAACTCTAACTCCAAACCTGGGCAGATGGAGCTCGTTTAGCCCTGTAAGGCCATCCATCTAAGAGAAGGATACTCTAACCAAACCTACAACCTGAGGACTTTGCTGTCACCGTCCAAGCTCGCTAGGCCCTGGCAGATGAACCTCAGGTGTAAAGGGTGGGGCCAGTCTCGCGCACGCTGCACCTCACCTAAAAAATCCACCGCGCAGGCTTGAGGGGTGTACTCACGTTTAAAGCCCTTCCCAAATCTTCGTCCGCGAAGCCAAGCCATGATGATGATGATGATGATGACGACAATATCCTTTTTGTAACTTCCAATTTCCATTTTGTTCATTTTAGTTGTATGTGTTGTATCATTTGGAGTTAATTTCATGCAACTTTTCTAAGCAATCCATGTAATCATGTTTTGTCTGTTATAACCTTCACATAACTACCCTTTGTTTGGTGTATCCTTTCCGATGTATGCTCCTTTAACAGACAGTTTTTAAAGTGGGAAATATGTTCTTACTTCTACAGCTCAGCGCCAGGACTGGGCACTGTGAAACCAAGTTAATGACAACTGTTGTGCACTTGAAGGAGGTTCTGCCTACTCAGAAGCTGCATAAGAGAGGCCAACAAGTAATACATACAATGAAACCATCGTCTTTCCATTTCTACACCCCTAGTGACTTCTGCGCTGATGTGACTGTTGGGGTATTAAACTCATCAACAGGTGATTAAATAATATTTATTTGCTGTGAAATCTTTGTGTCTGGAATTTTACTCACATACTGGGATGCAAGAGGATGGCCCAAATTCTTACGATCCTGATCATCCTTAAATAGCAACATTCTTACATTTTATATTATTTCTGTTCATCAGGTAAAAGACCTAGAGCAGTGTAAGAGGATCCTAGCAAAGCAGTTATCTGTTCTTTAAATCTGGTGATTTAAATCTGCACCTAAGAACAACGCTATATCTTAACTTTGCAGGGATTTCGTTAGCATCACCTGAGAGAGATGATTTAGGTAAACTAGAGGTGTGAATTACTCCCATAGCATCTCCAGCACTTGGATTCACTCAGAATCAGAAAACTGTGAATGTCGCTTAAAGACATTTGTTGCCCATTCTCCTGAGGTAGCTACAAATGCAATATCACTTTGGTAATGCGAACGTGTGAGAAGGGAGAGGCAGAGGAAGTGGGAAGAGAAGAGACAGTCAGTAAAAAATAAAGAATTAAAAGATGAGTGCAGAATAAATATTTTCACCCTGCAGCTTCAGAGTAGAATACTGCAGTTCGGTACAGGACTGTCCACCGGTTTATTCTTCAGGGCAGTATCAACCACATTTACTGCAAAAATATTTAATTGACCTTGTACTGTATTTAACAAATGAAATGAAATGAAATGAAATGAAATGAAATGAAATGAAATGAAATGAAATATCAGTCAAGGTCCTAGCTAGAGAAGTCTGAAAGGCAAATTGAAAGGAAGTTTTGCACCTCTGAAATTTAATACCAAAGAATATTATCATGCTTGACAAATATTTTTTCCTTGTACTACTTGTTTTATCTCTAGACAAAATTATCTTTAGCATAAAATGGAATATTTCATTGCTTAGTACAGGTGGTTCATTCATAGCTTCTGTCTTCATTGTATGCTTGTTTTGAAATAATTGAACTCCATTTTATATCACTTCTTTTAAACAGTGCTGCATATTGTCTCAAGTGTTCATAGTTACATTGGCAACCCCTCACAATTCAGTGACAGACATGGGATAGTAAATGGGCAGATAGCAATATGGCAGAATAAAAAGAGAGTAATAAATGACTGGAGTAGGAATTGGGATAGGACTAATGTCGAATGAAATACTTATTAACGCTATCAAGAAGACTTAAAGTTCAGACTTGAAGAGTAAGTCAAATCTCTTAATAAGAAGGGCTTCACAGGGTGAAGTGGTAGTCTTCTAAATGGAAATTTCCATCAGGCAGATGGATATCATAATTAGGAAGGGGAAAGAAGTGGAAAGAAGTGGAAATAAGGTGGGAATTATTTTCCAGAAATATAAAGAAAATGGATCATATGTGCCCTTTATATTTTGTGTTATGCATAAATTTATTTTGTATTGCATATCAGGTATTATGGCAATGTTGAGACAGTGCACAAGTTGCCACATCATTTGGAGAAAGAGACATCTCTTAACTAAACTGTGCATTAGGCATGCTATTATAGTCTTTCATCACAAAGTCTTTTGTCTCCTCCAACAGCATCAGTCTTGGACAACAAAGGGAAACTGGTACATTTGACAGCTTGTACACTTTTCACTGGCTAGTGAAATTCCCAGGATGCCTGAGTATGCACAGCAGGCTTGCCAGTTTTCTCACAAATAACTTAGCAAAATCTCTGCACTGGGCTCAGAAAAGATGCTGTGAGCAGCTGCATGCTTTGTCCTCAAAAGAAGATGCTGCAAAAAAGAGACAAACAAGGGAATAATGGAATGGTTCTTTCACAACCCACCGCACTTGGGTATTTTTGTTATACATATAAAGCCATGTCATAGGTAAATTGGGATGTGACAGTTGTGGGATAATATAAAAGAACTGACTCAGCTGTCAGCGAACTTTTCTCTTTTTGACCAACGGTTTCTTCATCAAGGGAACTAATTGAATTGCTATAAGCTGGACCTCGGGAGTGAAATAATATGTACACTGTGTAAAATGGTCATTTGGCTTGGCCCTGGAGCAAGCAAGAAAGCAAACCAACCTGGCAATAAAGGTGTATTCAAGAGTGACAAAAGGTCACTTACATTTAGTTAAAACTGATTTTTCCATCAACCAATGGCCCGTCACTCTCTCTGGTAGGGAAAAATGGTTTCTATTTATTGAATGTGAATTATAAAAACTATACTTCTCTGACATACAATATTATAAAGTTCATGTTGTGAAGATTCTCTGTGGCGGTGAGGACAGCAGCTATCCAGCTTAGGACATGGTCACAAATACGTTTCTAACATATATAATATAAGTAATAAATTTTGAAGTGTTCTCCTCTGCATGGCCCAGCAGAGAAGGCACTGGTCTGGAAATCATTGGATGCAGGTCCTGTTCCTACCATTGCCAATAATCAGCTATTGGAGACATAACTCCAGTTCTATGGTTAAAGATGATACATTTTGATAACAGATGTCCTATTGTCATAGGAAGATGACAAATTTTAGAAATTTGTTTATACATCAAATGTAACTTTTGTTTTAAATAGAGAATACCTTTGTTGTGAAAACAAGTAAAAAGATTTTACTTTCAAAATTTGTATTTAAAAATCCACAAAGTAATTAATTAATTTCTGTTAAAAATTTCTCTAGTTTACATTGACACAAAGATCTCGTTCATTTCATTATTCACTTTCTATGTTTCATTAACTAGAGACGGGAAAATAGATTACTTGAAGTTTTGGTGGTTAAAAGCTTATGCTAATGTTATTGGATGTGCTTTAAAAATAACATTTAATCTTTGATGAAATTTATTCCAAACAGAATTTTAACAAAATATAATTGTCAACACGTTTCTAATTTGTAGATTTTGTAGCCCTAGAAGTTGCAATGCTTTTCCTGATTAACAATCATACTTTCTATTTGATTTCATAGCTGCAGGATTATGGGTAGGCAGATCCAGACCTCTCCATTGTTTTCTTTCCTGAAACATCCAGTTGCAGGATGGATCATGTCCTAAGCAGGAGCCTGAAGTTAGAAGTCATAGTATTCTGTGTATTTCTTTGAGTACATTGTAAAATGTACTAGCAAAGGTTGAGGTTTGGTGACACAATATGCAACACGTCACTGTTTGCAGAGAAGCAGATCAAACTGACCAAAATAGACAGAGCAATGGATTAAGGGTTAGGAAGAGTCACAGTGTTGTAATGCAAGTTAACTAAAGCATATCTTTGGCTGAAGGACAGAACAAGACGGGCTCCAACGATCCTAATTTAAACAGTTGACACTTGACAGGTTGGTGAAGCCCAGATCAGAATCAGTGGCTCCAAAATGAAAGCAGCTGAGGGTCATCTCTGGGTCCCAAATTCTCAAGGAGATTATCCAGATGACTGTTAATATACTGACTGCAGTTTTCTCAGGGCGTGAGCAACATCCTTCCTAAACGCATCTTCAGACCTGGCGACACAATCCTGAATCTGATTGCTTCATAAAAGTTACAATAAACACTATATTCACACAAAAAAAATTGTGGTAAACACTATTACTACTATTATAATTACAATCTTCCCCCCCCCCTTTAAATCTGAAAGCTCTAAATAGCATGAAACAGGAAATGTCACAATGCGTTTTTCAGGTAGGCAAGATCTATTCAGGGAGGAGTCCATACCACACTAATTTCTGGGTACCTTTACTCTAAATCACAGGTATCTCAGTTTGATAAAATGTGTTTCTTCTTCCTTGCCTCATTTAAGAGTACTGCAACTCATCACGACTATGTAAGAAAACGCCACTACATAGGACACAACAACCAATTAAAATTAGATCCATAGAGCCTAATTACCTGTATTTGAGATGGCTGAGAAGTATAGGAGAATTACTGAGCTAGATAGCATAGCAGAATGGAAACGTCCAAATTTCCTAGATTGGACCCATTACTATCATATTGCAGACCTCCAGAAAAATATTTTTGTGAGCTAATAGTGAGCAGAATATTCAACGAATACTCAAAAACTTGTATTTCCATAGTGCAATGACATTTTGAAGTGTGAGGCCGTAGTTACTGGAACATAGTGGAGGAGGCTTTTCCAAAGAGAAATTATATTTGCAAACGAATGACATGATATAGCATAACTGTTGAAGCCCCACATGAAAAATGACAACTTCTGTCTAGTTGCTGATTTGTTTTCCGAGTTGTTTTTTTTAAAATGTCTCAAAAGTGGTAAACAGTCCTGGATTCAAACTAGTCTTGCCATTTCATTCCCACCTGTGTACAAAATGATAGCTTGACCATATTGATTCAAGTGGGGGGAAAATAGTGAGCACACGCCATTTCATTTACAGGGCTTTCTTAGTTTCATCTTAACTGAAGAGAATAAGGGTTAAGCATACCCTGTACCCAGTTCCTTCCATCACAGGTCATATTCCCCAGAAAGACTGCACCCCGCTTTGTTCTCATGTGTCCTACAAAGCTCATCTTAGCTAGCTAGTGTATGTGCCACAGGAACCCCAGACCCTTCTCTAGGAGCAATCTTTTTCCTCCTCTGCCTTCATGCCACATCTTTATTGAACTTTTATTTCTCTCGAAGCTCTGCTCAGGTCTTGCTGAATGGTAGTAGGAGACAGGAGGTGTGCGTTTGGAGTACTTCACACAGAGGAGAGGCCTGAGGTCAGACTTAGAATCATAGTATCACAGAATAGTTTGGGTTGGAAGGGACGTTTAAAGGCCATCTAGTCCGACCCCTCTGCAATAAGCAGGGACATCTTCAACTAGATCAAGTTGCCCAAACCCCTGTCCAGCCTAACCTCGAATGTTTCCAGGGATGGGGCATCTACCACCTCTCTGGGCACCTGTGCCCATGTTTCATCACCCTCATTGCAAAAAAATTTCTTCCTTATATCTAGTCTAAATCTCCCCTCATTTAGTTTAAAACCGTTACCCCTTGTCCTGTCACAACAGACCTTGCTAAAAAGACTGTCCCCATCTTCCTTAGAAGCCCCCTTTAAGTACTGAAAGGCCACAATAAGGTGTCCTTGCAGCCTTCTCTTCTCCAGGCTGAACAGCCCCAACTCTCTCAACCTTTCTTCGTAACAGAGTTGCTCCATCGCTCTGATCATTTTTTGTGGCCCTCCTCCGGACCCACGTAACAAGTCCATGTCTTTCCTGTGCTGACGACTCCAGAGCTGGATGCAGTACTCCAGGTGAGGTCTCAGCAGAGCAGAGTGACAGGATCACCTCCCTCAACCTGCTGGCCACGCTTCTGATGCAGCCCTGGATAGGATTGGGTCTGGATAAACTGGATGAGCAGTTTGGTTGCCCAGCACCCAGCAAGGGGCAACTCTGTGAGAAAGGACCAGCACAGTTAATCAGCTGCAAGAGGGTAAAGGTGCCATATCCTGAATGTAGCAAAGTGCCTTTATGCAACCAAGGATTGGTTGCACCTCTAGGTCCTTGAGGAAGGTGAGAGTTACCTGGGTGTCTGTTTCACTTTGCTAAAGGGCAGTCTGGAGAACTCTGGACTGAGCACTTTTTTCTGGTTATGAGCCTTGATAATTCTGCTGTCCCAGGGCCATTCTCTTTAGGGATCATTCCCCTATTGCAGTTAGACAACACACATCAGTCCCAACCTCTGTTCAAGCTCTGTGCAGAGGCTGGCACTGTCAGAGCTGTGCGGGATGTGTCCCCTCACTATAGTCTCCTGGCTATGGGCTGAAGACAGCTAGAAAGCCAGACCAACGCTGCCAGCCCAGTACCAAAGTGGTGTCAGCCCCACGTGAGCCACACTGAAACCAGCCAAAACTGAGCATACACAGGCTTTTAATAAGCTTGTTGGGAGGCTGCAATCTAGACATCTGGAAAACACCCAGAAATCAAGACTTGCCAGTCCAGACCTAGGCATCTGGTAAGGCTAGCACTGGAGAGCTAGAAAGCACATATGCTCACCTCACTCTGTCAAATTTGCAGCCTGACTTTCTAGCTTAAACTGCCAGTAGAGGTGGATACAAGCTAAAATATCAAAATTTTTTTTTGTGCTGACATTGGCGGAAGCTTTGCATAGAGATTTGAACACTGAGCTGTGGATTCCAGCAGACAGGAATGCACCACAGGCTTGGACACTGCCCAGCTCCTCTGCACGTACCTCCCTGTACACCAGGTGATGCAGGCTTTTGCAGTCGTGCTGTGAGAGCCAAACAGAGTGAAAGTAACGGATTTTCCACGATTATCAGTAAAACCTGACAAATGTTGATGTCAGTACTTGAACTGTTTGCAAACTTAGAAGGAAAAGGAAAACTTCCTGATAGGATAAATTATGATCAGAATAACAACATGCTGCTGAGCAGCTAAAACCCAGCCAAGGACTCCTGGGAAGTGAGAGAAAAGCTGAAAATACAGCAATTAAGCCCTTTATTTAGCAGTTAACAGGTAAGTACATGCAATACCATGTGCCTTTGCACAATCGAGTTCTAACAAGTTAAGAGATGTCCTTCAAAAAAGTGCTGCTGTACAGTACTCATTGGGATGCATGATAACGAACGTGTTGGTTGTTCCTGTTTTCGAACAAAGGCTGATGGAACTGGATCTGTGTAATGGGATGTGGCATGAGAGAAAATATCACTTAGCTGAAGGAACTTTTTGCAGTTGCATCTAAAAAGCAGTCTTTTGCAATCACAGCACTGCTTTTCATTTGTTTGGCTTTTTAAATTGAATTGCTGGTATGGCTGCAGATGTTAATGAAAGAGTGGATCACAGAAGTTATACAAATGTTTAATTTTTCACACTTATTCACTTCACACTTGTCAGAATAGACGGAGGGCTGAGTATCTGCCTGCTATGCTTTCCAGCAGCTGTATTGCAGCGCTCATATTTTCGAAGGAGCAATTTGGCCCGTCCCGTTGTCTCTGTCACTTTTCTTGTTTTAGGATCCCAAGGACGAGCACAACTTATAGGTTGCTGGCCCTGTCTTCTTTCAACACAATGGTAAGACGTAATTGAAAGGATCTCAGCTAATTTAATCTCATGAAACTTTCTGGCTCTTCTAATCTCTTTCTATGACACAGGGAATGGAGAAACATTAGGGCCCTAAATTAAGTACTGGTTGAATTAAAAACTCCTCAATGTCAAAAGCAAACAAACAAAGTGTAGCAACTATAAATGAAAGCAAGAAAAACAACAAAACTGTATAAAACTGTTGATGTGGTTAGAAAAAACTATTATTCTATGAGAAACAATTAAATCAAACAATTAAGCAGGAGGTTGGCGTAAGGCAGCTAGGTAAAGCCTAGGAGTATGGGAAAGCAAACAGGTATAGCAGGTTTTGCTACTGTCTCAATATCCCTGAGGTTCCTATGGATAATGGTAGGCTTGCTTTGCTCAAGCTTCACTGGAGTTACATCAGAGATGCCAAAAACTGGCATTGTACTTAAGGGACACTGCCGCACCGCCCCCACCCCACCACCCGACTTCTGTTATTGATGATTGCAAAGACAGGGAAGCTGTTAATAAATGTTTTCTTTCTCAGATTATAGACATGAGCAACTGTCAAAGAGAATTCAGTAGGAAGGCTGATCTGAGGTTTCCCTCCTGTATATGAGACAGAAACATTACAGCTAGCTAATGTCTATACACTTACTCATTTGGTTCAAGATTTTCATCACTGGTACAATGACTATTGCTTCCTGTTTTTCAGTGGGGAAGGTAACCATACGTAGGTCAAAACTATTCTGCCAGGGTGTAATTCAGATTAGCTAACTTTGTTTCATATGAATGTGTTCTGGTTTGAGCTAGAACAGAGCTAATTCTGTTCAGAGATTTTATTTTTCAGCTCTGCTCAGTGACTGCACTGTCTGAAGTTAACAGTATATTTTTGCAGACAGGGTCTGCTTCTAGTAGTGACAGTGCTTGATGTTTACAGTCACTGCCAGGGATTGGTGTGCAGAAAGGATCTTGCTTATACTTGCTCCTGTGCAGTCCAAGGTCACTGCTAACTCCTGTGTACCACGGTGGGGTGCAGTAAGTGAGAGGCTGCACCTGCGGGGAGGAGCAGACAGGACAGGTGACCCTAAACTGACCAACAAGGTGTTCCATCCCATAGATGTCATATTCGGTGTAAAGCTGAGGGATCACAAGGGTCAATCTCTCTTCTTCAACGGCCGGTGTCCGAGGAGGACTCTGTCCGTTCTGCCTTTGATCCCAGTCTGTGCATTCCTGAATCCAGTTCCCGTTTGCCACTGAGTCCAGTCTGGGACTTCCTCAGTACTTGCCCCGCTGCATCAGTGGTGAAGGTGACATGATTGCCATAAGGGGGGTTGGGTTCAGTATTGGTTTTGTATATATTTCATTTTATTATTATTATTTTCATTAAAGCAGTTTCAGTTTTCTTTTCCAATCTATAAGTGTCACTTGTCTTATTCATTTGCTCTTCCCCCTTTGGGAAGCAGGGTCAGGGGTAATAGAGAGCATCTGTCATTTGTCTACTTGCCAGCCCAGCCCTAACCCATGACAGTATTCATTTGTGTAACAAAAGCAACAGTTCTTGTGCTCATTTTAGAAGAGAAAAGGCCAATCAAGAAGTTTTAAATGAATATAGATAGATATTCCTCTAATAAGAGGAATGAAAGAAACAGGATAATTTCAATGTAATATTTGCACACTGTACAGATATTAAATATATTCACTGTGGACAGGGAAAAATATGACATATTTACTTTAGAAAGTGTTAGATAATCTTAGCATCCATCTTCATTCCTCATTATGTGAGAGCAATTTACTGATTTATTTTATGTTTACAAACCTTCTTGACTCCAACATGATGTACCATAAAGCATGTAATGTTTTTATGGAATCTTCTATTCTTTTCCCTGTCAGTATTTTCCTAATTATTTTAGATATTTCTGTTGTAATTTTACATACTTCATTCAGTGTTTAGTTCATGTAAACTAGATAGTTACTTTACATTTACTTCCCATAGTCATTTATAAAAACAGAGCTGTAAAGGCAAAATAGGGAAAATATGAAAAATACGGAATGGGGTAAAATAAAAACAAAATACACAAGTTCTAACTAGTGTCCGTGTCCTATAATTTGGCTACAGCTTTCCTGTTGCCAAATTAGTTGTTCATGTCATTTTATTAAGGTTCTGTTCACGGACAAAAGGCGCATCGGGCAAAATTGTTAATCACAATGTCTTTGCAATACCATGGAAGACCATCCCTGCTACAGCTGTAGATTACTGATGGTTTTGCTCCATACAGTCATTGATGGTGGACGTGCAGGATCTGGAAAGGCTTAGCAAGGCAGGACTTGGGACAGAGTCCCAAGCTCCCTGTGTGAACTGGCAGACATTTCAGTTCTTTCCTTTATATAACTCATTTTCCTGGTGTTCAGTAACCTGGTTTTATGTTAACCAGCTGGTTTTCACTTTTTGAACTGCCTGGGTGAAAACAGCCAGGTGACCATACAATCCGAATGTAACTATCATCCAAGAGCCAGCTGAAGGAAGAAAAGATAACTGCAGTGTGTCATTCCTGAGATTAGCATCGCTACCCTCCACTGTTTCTCCGGGTTAGACATATTCACTTAAGGTGATGCTATCCTTTAAATCACAATTTAAAATTAAAATCTTAGGAAACAGAATAAGGAGGAGGATGTAATTCAAGGTTGAAATGTAAATGGCGCATCAGGGTCCATATACATAACCTTTAGTTTTAACCCCCGATTATCTGCTCTTTGTCTCCAAGTTGCTTCAGAGAATATCATTGGTTATGTGGGGCACCCTCGATGGAAACCTCATACTCCACCCATAACCCATTTTGCCTTTAAACATGCATGCATTTTGCACTCACAACCCCCCTTTACACTAAAATTGGTAGGAAGAGACAAATAAAACCTCTTTCTGAGATGTATTTTTGGGGGAAAATTTCTTCTGCTTCAGGGACACAAGGGCTCTATTAAAAACTCAACCACAACTTCCTCCATAATTTTGGTGTTCTGGTTGTGCTGTACACCAATTTCCCCATATTTACAGATGAGGTAATACTTGCTACAAGACAATGTTCTAAAGATACTATAGTAATGCTTATAAAGCACCAAAATTTCCCAGAACGATTACGCGTAGCAAGCACTTGAGATATGCTAAGTTTCTTGTGACATTTTTATTGGTTGTATAATGTATTTTAGAATGGATTCTATTTTCCTGTCAAATAGTAATTCATTTTAAGATAATGTTTTCTCTGATTTGAATTTGTAGGATGAAACTTTATATATTTTTCAAGTTTCAAATGTCCTCTTAAAAAAACACCAAACAAACAAACAAAACCCATTTCAGCAAAATATTTAAAGTATTTCTTTGACCTTTTGAGAATGAACAGCCTAATTTTAATTTACACTCCTTACATATTATACTTCAACTTATAGCTAAAGGTAAATTTCTGATACCATTAGCCCAAGTTGGCTTATATTTAAAAAGAAAGAAAAATCATTAACAGGTAGAATTGCATGGGCCCTCAACATGTTATCTGATACACACCTTTGTTCTGAGACTAAGGCTATAGCTGCCTAGACTACTCCTGACAAGTTCTTGCCTAATCTTTTCTTAAAACTTTGCATTTTGGTTCTCTTATTTTTCAAAACTGTCAGAAGTTATCATCCCACATTTGGAAAACTTATTTAAATAATTTAATTTGATAATTTAAAAGAATGGCCTAAGGGTTGAGGGGATGGGGGTGGGGATGGGGGGGCGGGAAACACAAGCAAAAGAAATATATTAAAAAGTTGATAAGAAAGTTGATAAACTTCTAGATCTGAAACTCAGCCCATTTAAAAACTGGTTTATCAGAAATCCTAGAACTGAACCATATAGTAACAAAATCCTGTTACATAAACCTTTAACAAAGACAGAAAAAAAATCAGTTACATATTATTCTGAAAATGTTATAGAATTTAAAAAACTTGGAATACTAATTTATTTTAAGTCATCTCTTAAATGCTGTGAAATAATTATTAGATACTAGGTTTTATAAAACAGTTATATTTTTCTATTAAGTTCTTTATTTTAGGAAGAAAACTTTAATTCAATGTCAGAATTGGAAGACAAGGATGAGACTTAAATAAGGAATGCTCTTTTTTTCTTGTATTAACCATCTATTTAATTTTTATGAACCCAGAAATGATATTATGGTAGACCCCAGGAAGAGTTGAAATATTGCTCTGATTTTTCTGAAAATGTAGATTAAGTTGTGTTGTTTGCTAAAGGTTTGTGCAGAAATGCTAAATGAGAGATACTTCACACCCCTCATCAATTATATAGCTTGCTGTCAACGACAGCAGCCTCACTGGTAGGGGTGGAATGTGCAACTGTAATGTCTCTCCCAGCATCAAGTGTGTAGGAGGTGTTTAAGAAAGAGCCAGCTCTAACAATGTTGGCAGAGGGTGCCTTGTTCTGTCTACTTTTCCTTAATGATACTCTTCAAATTACTTGGAAGTTCATCCCACACATGATTAATCAGCATGTTCACGACAATTAGATGAAAAGTGGACTGTATTAGAGTGGCTTACCCAAAACTGTATTTCCAAATTATAACACCTTCCTCCTGAGCAGGACCTTGACCTTCAAGACATATCTACACTGTCCTCAACATAATGGAAACTTATGCCGTGCATATTAATGTGTGAAAGGCATATTGCTCACCTACTAGTCTCTCATGCCACTCGAGGTGTGTCTGGCTAGTTCTAGCTTGCAGAAGCAAAGAGTTTTCACTGATACGCTACAGGGTGTTCAACCAGTTCTCACTATATCTGCAAATAAACAAGCGTCAGTATAGATACACATTTTATCCAAGTAGAAGCCATCATATGATACTGCTAATCCTCTGAAATGACAGTCACAAATTCTCTGTCTGCTTTTTTTTTTTTTTTTTTTTAAGAAGAATATCCATGGAATTCGTTGTAAATAGTATAGGAATATCAGATTTCATTTCACAATCAAAATGTGACATAGCATCCTTCAGAACCTTTACAGCAATGGAAAACCTGCACACTGAGAATCAGTACCTGCTCAGTGAAAATTCCAATTTATTAATGCCTTCAAAAAATTCTGATTAACTCTCTCTTCTCTTTCATATTCTGGCCAACACAGTAGCTTAGTAGAGAAGTACACAAATGCACTAATGACAATCTGAGCCCAAATCTGAGGCTGACATGGGCCTAAATTCTCTTTCTAAGTCAGTCAACAGAGTTGGATTAACTTCTGAAAAGGTTCACAATGCTTGCTCTCTCTAGGAATGTTGAGAGGAAAAATGTCGTTTGCTGTGGATCCCTATAGTACCACTATGATACAGCGTTGAGACCAGAGGGGATCACTGCTCTAAGTGTGCCCATGTAGTGCAATCCATTGATCTTCAATCAATCTCTTCTACTCAAGGTCCGACACTTATAAACAAAAACACAGCTTCAGAATCAATATCCAAAATTATGTAGATATATTTCTTTATATAAAACTCCAATTCCCATCTACTCTCCATTGACAGATTCTCTATGCCCTTGACAGTTCCTCCAATTCTTTCTTATTTTGCTTCACTGCCTTTTCATTAGAGCTCTAACTTGACATCCATTTAAATCCAGTATTGGTCTCTTTTTTTTCCAATGGTATCATAACTATAGTTTTCCCATTTTGCACAAAGGTGTGCATTTAGGTTTCCTGACCTTCTGTGAAAAGAACTTTTCCTATTAAGCAATGAGTTTTAAGTGTACACTGTCATCACATCAGGGGTAACAGGATTGGGAAGAAAACACAGATAGCATGGCACATGAATTACCCTGTGAGAGTACATTTAGTACATTCTCTTCTCAAAGTTTACAAAGTCCTGTTTCTCCAGTTTTTGCTCAAGAGAGGGGTACCTTTACATAGCAACCTGTTAGTATCAAGCACTCTTTATTATGCATTTTATGGACACTTCTGTGTGTGGTATGTGAATGGGAGAGGAATGAATGGGGGTAGGTGTGGTTAATACACATTTTATATAGTCCACTTGGAACACGTAAGTCATCTGAACCCTCTGGTCCCTGTATCCCTCCCTTTAATACCAGTCCTGCTGTTTCTGAAATAACAGGCGTGTACACATGCCCAGTTTAAAAATAACACACAACACTTGATTTCATGGCAACTGTTTTATTTGCTTGCAACTACATCTCCCATGTGGGATTCCTGGGGGTCAACAGTGCTGTCATCCTCTTTGACCATGAGGCATATGCCCCAGGGTGCTTCAGATATCTCCTCACCTGATGCACATGGTTGTAGTGGTCACATTGGGATGACGTTTTGGACAGAACATGTTGCTCTAGCTCTTCCAAGGGAACTCAGGTTTTGAATTATTCATGATGTTCAACCTGCTTCTAACTGCAGTAATTTTGGCTCTCAGTGTTGGTCTTGTGTCAGAGCAAGCTTCAGTCAAGACTTTTTCTTTCTCAGCACATTCTAACTCCTTGCCTAAGTATTAACTCTGGGTTTCCTCAACATTATCTATGAGCTTTGGCCTGTATCCCAGTCGTGATTTAGCCTGTTATCACAGACTCCATTAACCTCTAAAACTGGTAAGACTGGGTCTGCTGCCTTAGAGTAAAGATGAACTGCTTTATAGGTGCGGTTTTTTGGGTCTCATCTTTTTCAGAATGATCTCTGTATTTTACACAGAATGTTGTACTCCCTGAACATTGTTGATTTCCAGTTTCATTGTTAACTTAGGTATAGGTAAGTGACTATACCTTATCAAGAGCAAGGTCATCTGTTGCCAGAAATAAGACCATCTTCTGGCTATCTAGCACTCCTTTACCGTTATGATATGAATTGTTATTTAAGTGTCCACCAGTCCTACATATTTCCAGAGCGTGTCAATCATGCTTTTAACTGATTCAGTAAAGGTGATTTTTAGCTGCCTTTAATTTCATTAGTGTGCTTCACTTAGTCAACATCCAGAGTCAAGAACTTTAGATAGGTCTGAACATGGGCTCAAGCACTGGTGTGCAATTGTCCATAATGTTCAATTGCTGGTGTATTCCCTGCCACGTGCGCAAACTGGCTGTGCTTGAGGAAGAGTGCTTAGCTGTAAGGACATGAGCCATGAAGTGCCATTTGCTCTCAGGACCAGAGAAGAGCTTCTTGCATATTATATTTAGCAGCACATACATATGCAAAGAGTCTGACAGTGCTCTACTTCCTTCTGCCATTAAGTTTAACTGATCACTAACACAAGCCACTGAAGAAGACAATTAGTTCCAGCTGCTGTGGTCTGTAGCAGTTCAGTTCCCAATATCCGCAGGACATTCTCTTAAAATTAAAAGTGCTTATTTGTTTGTCCACAAAATTATGCCAGTTCTAGTGGAGGAGAGGGAGAGAGAAGCTCATAAGGAGGTTGAAGACCAACACAGGGGCTACCAGGGAAGGCAGGGCCCTCTTTCTGATCTCATTGCAGTTTGCACTTGCAAGTGAGGAAATTGAGGCTCCTATTCCCCCACACTCACCCTGACTCCCAAAGGATATGTTCTTGTTATTACTTAATAAAAATCAGGTCACACACTAGTTATCTTAGTTTAATAGTCAAAAACCACTAAGAGGCTACATGAGATAACAGTAATTAAATAAAAGAAACTGGCCACGAGTCTGATTGTACAAAGACAATGAACGGACAGTGTTCATGCTCAGGTTGCCGGTAAAAATATTCACTAAACTCATTGACAAGAAATGATTCTGTAATACTCTGCAGAAACTTAATGAAGAGTTTTCCTTTAAATTTACAATTTAAACATACAAAGTATCTAATCAGCATATATCCTGTCAGCTTCAAATTGTTTTAGGCCATTAATCGAAAAGTCATGCAATGAAATTAAATATTTTATGTAAGTCCAAGTAAAATAAACCAGCACTATTGCGCTAACATTTAGTTGCTTAACAGGACATGCTTTCAATAGATAGGTCTTTAGTATTAGATTATTGGTATTTATTATCTTATCATCCTCTAGCTTTCTATTAATAAAGTACAAATCAGCTTTTCTGTCATTTTACTTATAAATAATTACTAATTTTCAAGCCTGTCATTCTGTGGTGACATAACTCAGTCTTTCAAACACTGCAGAGAATTATTTTTCTTCGATTTCTGTGTTCCTTTGATCAATATCTAAATATTTGTTATAAAGTTTGATATAAAAAAAGTAGTCAATAAAATCCCTTGGTCCATGCTACATTGTCTCCTACTGAAGATTGACACAAAATAAACACTTTATCATCTAAATAACTACTCAATGAACATTTTTTCTTTTATAATTACCAAAACCTCGCCACATAAGTCCACGTGTGAGACCACAGTCCAAGCCTTTATGGTTTTTTTTCAGAGGCCAAGATAATTAAATCAGTTTTAGAACATTTTTTTAAATTTTATTCTTTCAACAGAAAAGAGAAAATGTCCCTGCATATGGCAGCAGGATTGGAACGAGATAGTCTTTAAGAACCCTTCCAACCCAAACCATTCTATGATTCTATGACAGTTCAAATTGAATATGCAGTATTTTCTATTTATATTTACTCTGGTTTTGTTGCTTAACAACTCATTGTTTTCCATTTTTCCTAACATGCTTTGCTGAGCTTCAATAATACTTTTCTGCTGCTATTGCAAAAACTCACCTGTAAAATCCATTCAGTGATTTCAGATTGTTTTGCATTTGGGGCTTGCTTTTAAGTGCTCACTGACCTGAATTTTGCAAAGGACTCGGGACTGTAAGGTAGGACACTGGTACCTGAAGGAGGGCTCATTGGCCAGGTGGCTCCTGAGTGTTCTCACAACTGTGTTACATCATAATATGTTGTGTAATTGCAGTTTGCAACGCAGCCTGATGTTAAAAAGTCAGATTTGTATTGATCAATAGACAAGTAAAACAGAAAATAACTGAAATGATAACTAAACATCATTATATGCAAAAGATGTCTAAATATGATTAGCTGAACGTGGCCATGTACATGAACGGACTAGCATGATATACCTGTCTTTTACAAGTCAACCTATTAAAGCCGCACAAGTAGATTACATTGATTTGACTAACAGCACTGTGTCATTATTAAAGCTGAAAGTCAACAAGTTTTCCATCTGGAAAGATGCACCAAATGCAACATAATTCATACAACCAGCCTAACTGTTTTTTTTGTAGGAAGTTTCAGACAGTGGTTATTTTCCATTTCCATAGAAACTGTTGCCTCTTATAACAAGTGCCTTTCTCCACTCCTGGGAATCCTTCAGGAATGCCCAGTTAATTAGAGAGCTCTCCATGGGGGCTTTTACTACATTTTATGCATTTCCCTGTTCATTTTGCACCTCACAAGGCAGAATTCTGTCGGTGACTTTAAAAATCAATGGGTTCTGAGTCTTTTACAGAAAAAAATGCCTGTTTTATATAATACCAAATAGAAAGAGAGAAGAAAGAACAAAATAGCTACAGCCCACTGATACATGCTGTTATTCTATGGACAACTACATCATATAAGAAATTCAATTAGAATTATTTTAAACTAACTTTGAAGTTCATTACAGATAAAACACACTCACAAAAAATATTATATTAAGGATTTCACCTATAAGAGTGTTTCGTTGCATGTATTTATCAATAAATATCATACTTTTGTCTTCTTTTTTAGTCACTGTACCTTTTTTTATGAGGGTGTTTCTGAGTGAAGTACAAAATAATAAACTGTATCAGAATTTGTAAAAGAAAACAAAAACTTAAATACTGTTTAAAAACCGTTTGTAAATCATATGAAGAATGGTTAAAGTCAAGTGTTGCATATATATCCTACAAAGTCACTTCCTCACAAAATGCCTAAATCTACAATTATTAATTTATTTTGAGAAGATACCAGGATTGGAGGAAGGAACAACACTGGAGGGAGCCTATTTGTATGTGGGTGAGCAAAGAGGGGACTGAGAGAGGTAAAGGATATTTGAGCAGTTTTGGGTCAGGAAGGGGAGAACTGGCAGGGCAGATGACTCTCTTAAAAGCAGGATGGCAGAGGAGACCTACGTGAGGTGCTGAGCAAGAAGCAGGAGTCAGAAAAGTCCAGGCATCTCAGAAGTCTGAGTAGGAGAGAGAATGCTGGATAGTTTCAGAGAGTGATTTCTGTAGCAGACTATGAATGAGTTTGGGAGATGTAAGAGGCAAAGGCAGGGGATGCTCTTTCTTCCCTCCGTTACTCATTGGCTTCCTCCTTTTATGCACTTCCAGGGTCTAAGAACAGTGGTCCCTTTTCCTTTTCTCCTAGCAGTTCCCACCAAGAACAAACTCAAACCATCTTCTTGGGCCTTTAGGACCCCTTTTAGCACCTTATGTACTAAGAAATCAACTTCGTGCTGTGAACTTCATGCAGTGGAAGCTGTTACCAATGTAGACACCATTTAGCCAAAAAGAGAAAGAGCAATAGAGGCCCAGCCTAGCAAAAGCTCACTCAAGAATCCCAAATTACTCCAATCTCAGTCACAAGGGCTCCCAAGCAAGCTAAGGCCAGTCTCCAGCAAACAGCTATTGTTGAGGAATGTTAAATGGGAACACTTTTGATTTGAAGAGGTAGTCTAGCAGAATGGGCTCCACTTAACTATGACTCTCGGAGCTATTGCTCACAGTTCCCCATTTTTTCTGTGTTCCTCTTTCTTAAAAAGCTCCTGCCTTAAAAAGGCAGGATAACAGTGCTTTCCTCATTATCTCTTTTTGCAGCAGGACTTGTTTGCACTGGGAAAGGTAAAGTGACCTCTATTAATTCAAGACTCAAATGAGCAGTTACTTCATCTGAGTGTTGAAATGACTGGCAATAGGAAAGCCTTTGCATCTCACAAGGTGCTCTGTTACATGAGCAGCGAAAGCATAAGGTAAACTCTTCAAAAGCTCACCTCCTGCCTGGCTTAGGGCCTGAGTTGACAACTTATCACCTGGAATAAGTAAATCTTCATCTTTGTTATGATATGAACACAAATGATGTTTCTGACAACTCTGACATGACCCAGACTATATCTTTTTAGTTTCTATAGAACAAACTCCCTATCTTTCTAGCTATAGAGGATGTAATTATTAGATTTTAAAAAATAAGTTTTAGTATAGGCAGATCAGGTTTGATTGAGCATTAACATGTTTGGTTTATGTGTAATAACTGTCTTCACAATTTAGTTCTTTCAAGCATGCTTGCATCTGAAATATTACGGTATGTAAATTAAGGTATACTGGCATGCTGCACCTGCAGGAGTTTTAGAGTGATGGAAGTTAAAGAACTGAACTGCATCATTAAAATTCATCATTGCATAATTACCAATTGAGCCATATATACCTTAAGAGAGTCTACTAAAATGAAGAAAATATTCAGGTAAGTTTAAGAATAATTGTTACTAAAATATATCTTACTAAATATAATGCAAGGGGTAATTTCTTTCCATTGGGTCTTTATAACCATACAAGAGGAAAAGAAAGCCACCCAAAAACTTGCTTCAGGCATTTCTTTCTTGTGTATCCATTGTGAAATCTTTTCAGCTCTTGGTCGCAAGTCTGACATTTGAATACAAAGCCAAAGAAAATAATTACAATTTTATAAATTAAAATAAGAAAGAAAGATGAGAGTTATTTTTTTAAAAAAATGAGTTTAGCACATGCTCGGTTTTGGTCTGTAATATATGACAGACTGATGTTACAAGAAAATAGATGCAGTTGACTTTGAAAATCATTTGAATGATCCACTTGAGGACCCAAAAAGATAGCAAAGAAGCCAAATATTTAAACCATTTCAAAAATTACTCAAATGTTATTTCCCAGAATTGTGAAATCTAGGGAGTGAAATCTGAATTTTGTTGTTAGCTAAGTAGAGTCCTTCAGAAAATGCTGTGACTATTTCTCAAGGTACTACAATAAACACAACCTCTTCCTGAAGCACCAAAAGATATCATGCCCAGCTTCCAGCTGGGAGAAGCATCTGAGCAAGTGATGACCGAATTTCCCAGTAGATCTAAAAAAAAAAAAAAAAAAAACACCACACAAACCAAAGTAGAACATAATTTCATAACTCCTGTGTACAAAAATGCAGAATAGAAATAATCACAAAATTATTGTATTCTAAAGGTCTAATGGACGAAGGTTAAATCCTCAATGAATATCAAAACCAAGTAAGATGATTTTTGGAACTACTACTGAGTACAAAACAGAAATGTCATTATTTTCTGCTAGTTTTGGATGGTTCCCACACATCTTAAAGATTCAATACAATCCTGACCATCTGTATCAACAAAATAAATCTAAAAGGTGAGAATAATGTCTGAAGATGTGAGAGAGCTTGAAGAGTTACTAAAAAAAATAAACCTCATTGGCTAAAGGTGACAGGAAGATAATGATAAAAATCTGGAAAATCACAAATAGCAGAGATTTGGAGGAAGTGAGCAGGGATAGATATTTCACTATTTGTCACAATATCTTGGGGACAACTATTGAGATGATGTGCTAGCAGATTTATGACTAAAAAGAATTACGTTTTTCCTGCACAGTTTATTCTAAAACATAGAACTCATTGATGGGACATATTAGAGAGGACAGACTATAATGAAATTCCAGCAAGGAAATAAGTGGAAGATAGGTCCATTGCTGAACATTTAAACGGTTGCTATTTCCAACATAAAATATCCTTGAATAACCAGAAGCTGAAAGGATTTTCTAGAAAAATAAAAAATCTCGTTATCCATGCATAGTACTTCAACACTTTTTCTCTAATCGTGAACCTCTGACCAATGGATCAAAGACCACTAGGAAATAAAAAGTCTTTTGGTTTATGAAGAACAGCAGGACTAAACGCAATGACTTATAAGACAACAAATAATAGTAAGAAAGACAATTAGGGGTTTAAAAGAGTAAAATCAGAGATGCATCTGCTCTGCACGTATCCTTTCATGAAGGCATTGAAGTAGCTAATATTATGGGCCAGACTGGAGGCAAAACAGAGCAAAGGACATGCAGGAGGCCCAAAGGCACGTGAAAATTACCAAAATAATGGGGCCAGGACACCAGCTCAGCACTGTTCCTATCATCTGTACCACTTCATTTCTAGCAGGCTTCCAGGCATGGCAGAGCTAGGTTTAGGGCTGTAGCAACTATCAGACAATGCCCAGGAAACATCCGAGGAACAGCATGAGCCGGGGATTATTTCCAGTATGCAATCTGGACAGAGCTGGGCTGTTTGGATCAAGGAAGAGAGTTTAGCCATGGCAAGCTGCTCTACACCACTTGCCATCAGGGCCACTTAACAGGCCCTGTTTTCTGGTATGGATGTATGTGATCACAGGGATCATAGAATGGTTTGGGTTGGAATGGACCTTAAAGATCATCTAGTTCCAATCCCCCTGACACAAGCAGGGACACCTTCCACTAGACCCCACCCAATCTGACCTTGAACACTTCCACGGAGAAGGCATCTACAACCTCTCTGGGCAACTCGTTCCAGTGTCTCACCGCGCTCACAGTAAAGAATTTCTTCCTAATTATCTACTCTAAATCTACTGTCTTTCAGTTTAAAACCATTAAGATCAACTTGGAAGAGGCTGGACAAGGAATTCCCAAGACTGCAAAATCATGAAGAATATAAGATGAAAAGCTGAGAAGAATACAGCCAGGAACTCAGTATAGTGTTTCAGTGGGGCTGAAAAGAGGTTGCACGACAATATGCTTTCTGGGGATAAGATACCTTCTTGTCACAGCAGAAAGACCTAGAGGATAGAGGGGTTTGTTGACACTGAGACTCAATGGGAATAAAACCCACACCACTGTTCCTGGAGCCTGAACAGTGAGGATGGGCATCAATAGGAAAAACATGTTTTCTCAGCTGACAGTAACTCGCAAGCGTGTTATTCTGTTTCTTCAAAAAACAGGATTGTGGGGTTGGGGTTTTTTTGGTTTTTTGTTTTTTTCCTATCTTAGGCTGCACTGGGTCCTGCAGGTGTCCTAAACATCCCCCTAGGAGAAGAAGTAAAAGGCCTGGGCTGATTCCACACTTTCTCGCCTCCTTTTTAGACCATGCAAAGAAATAATTCTTACCAGAAAATGTAGAGAACCTGTGCCTATTTGTGTAATTTATCTCTGTAATTTATCAGGCAGTTGCCTCACCTTCAGCCATAATATCTATAAGTACTTCTGAAATTCAAGGTGGAACCAAGATGATGGATCTTTTGGAAAACATGTATGTTCATATATGTATGAAAAAGACTCATATAAACAGTCATTTCTCCATCAACATTGTGTTCCTATTTAAAATTCACAGCAACAAACAGGGGAAATTCAAGCCTGTCTTTGAGCCTCCACCCAGAAATAGATCACTCTGTACAGATTACAGAAGAAAATCCTGTTTATAATGAATGTATAACAGTGGTGTAGCAACTTTAACACAGATCTTGATGGAAAGAACAAAATATTTCTGTGCAACCTGACAACCACCCAGGCTTGTCCTTGCTTTCTTTATCTTTACAGCTTGGGCCAAGATTACACATTTGACAATGAGGCCACTGCAAAGAGAGTCTACTGGGCCTATGGGCTCGGCTTTTCATTCAATTTATTTTTGAAGAGGAGGGGTAGCTCTATCTCCCAAGCATATTCCATTTCTGACATCAGGATAAGGTCACGAAGTCAATTGTGTCAAACCATGACATGATTTCTTATTCCTAGTTTAAAGGGCAAAAATGTTTAACCACTGTCAACTTTTAAACAGTCGCCACTACTCAGCAACAGGAATGCATTGATATGAAACACCCAGAGCTGTTGCACAGTGTGCATGCCAGGGTGGTCTCTGCATCCCCAAGCTCAGTTAAGGAGCTCTGTTGTCATCAGAATGGCTACAGCTGAGTAAAGCAGAATTAAAGCTGAGGTTGTGGAAGCATCAGAGCTACACCTATGGCCAGCAGGCATCAACCAGCCATTTCCAGCAGAGATGAGCACAATGAGAAAAGATGCCATTTATGTGTGTAACCGAGATTACTTTTTAACTAAGGTATCTATTGCCCTCCTTGTAGGTATGATGGTAGAAGTGGACAGTAACAGTTTAAATGGCTAACCTGGTCACAACCTTGCAATATTATTAGAGTAAAACTTATAAAGAGCTCCTTTGACCTACTCATTCAGCTTTCTTAGTTTCAAGAGCTGTATAAAGGGGGAAAGAAAGTTGCGTTGACAATTACATATAGTTGAAGTGGTTGAATATTGATGGATTTTTGCTGAATTTATTAGGGATGTTAGAGATGTGCAGAGAATCAGACTGTGCACTCCAAAGCCAGAGGAACTTTTTCTCACAGGCCCACTAATTTCAGTAGGTTTTCTCTCTGAAAAAGGGCCTACTATCCTGAGAAATAACTGCCTGAACTACCTCAAATTGCATCATTTTGACTGCTTTGGACAGATAAAAAAGGAAAAGGAAGCTACTTTCCAATGTGTTTAATGATCATTTCTACTAGCAGGTGTGGGAGAAGCCATCCTCTGAGTACTTTTCATTCTGTGGCAGCACAAAAATAGCAAGCGCCAAATAACAAGCATACAAACCTGCTGATGAAAGAAGGCGGCAGAGTCCCATTTTATTGAAGGAGAGATGTTAATGACAGACCTCATGGTAACTGAGCTGCCAAGAACTAATAAGTATAATATTCAAATTGTGCATTATTTCCTGATTCTTACACCTTCAGGTATTTAGACTAAGGACAGGATGGACAATATTTTTCTTTTTGCTTTACAAAGTGTTTTCCTACAGTTCGTGTTAAAGTCTGCTTTTTCTGCAAATACAGGGGAGGACATAAGACAGTGAAAAAGGCAATTCAGTCTTATCAGAATTGAATATTAAAATATCCATAGACCTACAGACAAAAGCAAGCTTGAAGCAGACGTCAAGAGAAACCAATACAGCTCCAATCAGTAATATAAATTTTTCACTAGTGTGCAACAGCAAGCCCAGCTCTGGTTCAAATGAAAAGTGCTGGTCTCAGCGGCCAGCTGTTGCCCCAGGGAGCTAAGGCCCAGGTTAGGTGTCTGTTCCGTGTCAGCAGGATTCAGGTGTCAGCCTTCCTTCACTGGTTTGGAGAAATGCCACTTCATTGCTGCAGTGGCTGCCGGCATCCGCGTTCCTCTCAAACAATACGCTCAGCACTGATTGCGAGTACATCCAGGCGTGCTTCCCTGTTGGCTGCACTCTCCCACAGGTAAAGGCTTACTCTACCCAAGCCTGTTTGGCATTCAGGTGAGACACCCCTGTGCTCAAGTCTCTTTGAGACCTCAGTTTGGCCTTTGAACATCTTTGATGCTAGTTATGACATAACAGCCACATGAAGTTTAGTCTATATTTGAGTAGACTAAGACAAAGTCTTGTCACTGAAACCCCTTGAGATTTTCTGTATGCAGCCTGTTTAATGAACGTGGGATTCATGTCCACTCACTGCAGACATCTAAAAGTTAAACTGCAAATCTAAGCTACATCACCTCAAAGACACCTCCAGAAGATGATCCATTTCACATACCGTGAACACCTCTCAGGTGGTCTTTTCTCTCTGCTGATCACAGGAGCTGAGGTGCCTCACAAGGTGCCTCACTTCGGCTATGATCAAATGAAAAAAAGGAAGAATTTCATGTTAGGCCTATTTGATCTTACACTTTCTGTTCTTGTAATTGACTGTTTTGTGTATAAATTAGGTTCTATATATATGGGAAGTGTCAGCTGTTTTGTTACTAGTGGTAATTAATACGCATGGACAATTAATATGCTGTCATAACATCAATACTAAGAGAAGCACTTCACATATGGAAACTTAAAACCATGTTTTCTTATTAGTACTCATTTCAAATATTACAGCTAGCGAGAAGCAGACTATTTGTCTACCCTTAGCCCATATCCAGGGCAAAACTATAGCAGTTGCTCTATCACCCAATGACCCCCCCTCAGCCAAGAAGGGGGAATCAGGAAAAGGAGAGAAGAACCATGTGTTGAAATGAAAATGGGTTTAATGAAATAGCCAAACAGGGAAGCAGGAGCAGAAACCACCACCACCACCACCACGATGTTAATGGTGTGGGATACACCTGTGAGCCAGCTCGGCTCAGCTGCCCTGGCTGACTCAAAACTGCTAATGACCTGCAGACCATGGCAGGCCTATGATTCTGTCCCAGCAAAACCAAGGATGCTATTTTAAAGCACAATTTTTAAAAGGGCAGAGGAAAAGAGGAAGTCAAACCACATGAGAGAGTACAGTGGGTGGGAAGAATGTAACCTTATGTTGATAATTTTATACTTTCAAGCTCTAAGGACATGCATTATCCTTTCTGCAGCTAAAATTCCACTGTGTTTGTGCTGGTTAATTAAAAAAAAAAAAAAAAAGTAGTAAGTTATTTTCCCCATAGGCAAAGAATTTTTCATGAAGGCATTTAAGCAACATACTAAAATATAAATGCATTGAGTTGATTTCCTTAAATATCTAAGCACACACACAAATTAGGTCATTATTCAAATTTCTGTCAGGCGATGGTCACATAAAGTAATTAAATATCAGTTATCAGAGCTTCATTTTGTCAGTAATTCATTCTGTAATTCTTAATGATACAGTGGAAGAAGTTTATTAGTACATTAAAGTTACTAAATAATTATTACTTATATCATGTAACTGAAGTTTGAGCTAAGTTCCGATTTGCAGAGGTACTTCAATTCTAGTTTTGCTAATATTCTGTCCTTATGCTGTTCCTCAGAGTAAAGGTTTTACATACTATTACAGACACACAAAAAAGGGAAGATTCAAAATATGAATATAGAAAGAAGGATCATGATTCCCACTGATTTTTAATAAATTTTATTCCTAACTGTTGATTACGTTTTTAAAGTATTTCCTGAAGTTATTTTAATCAAAGAGAAAACAGAATGTTCAAACTCCAGTGAGTACAAGCCAGCTTTGTGCATACAGGTGAGGATTTTAAACCTGCGTGCTATTTTGGTACTTAAACAGCCTGCTTATGCGTCGTATCTGAGTATTTAACAATAGATATGCCCTTTTGTTCTCATGAAAAATAAAATCATGAGTTAATTATTTTTGGTTTTCCTGCCCTAAATCCAAAGCGCATGAGAAAACTCATCCTGAGTTTTTGGCTATCCTTATTTCACAGCCAGTACCTAGAACCAGTGAGGGCTGTGCTCTATTGCCTTGTAAAACCAGTGTTCAGGAATTCCCCTGTTGAGGGAGGGCTGGGTGCTGAACATGACCATGGTGATGACTAGCAGTGGAGATTCACAGGCAGCCAGGGCCAGTTTCTGGTCAAGTTTGGCACTACATTGCATTCCAGAGAAATGAAACTAGCGCTAACAGCCGCATCTTACCCAGTGCTCTGGCAAGGTCAGTGAGCTGCTGCTTTTTCCTAACTGGAGCAGAGACTCTGTTGCCCTGTCACAGTATCAGAAGCATTGCTTTAGTCCAGTTTGACCTCACAATTACATGAATCTCCCTGGCTAGGTTTATGCTGCCAGATGACAGTTTTGGAGTTGCATGGATGTAATGTATTATTGAAGAGAGCTCAAGGACATCAGGGGAGCAGACTAACAATAATGCAGTCACGTGCCATTGTCTGGGGAATATGAAAGCAAAAGCTTCACACCTTGCTTTTTTATTACTAGTATTTCCTTCAATCTAGCTGACATATGGTTTGAGGTATCTGTTCTTTCTGCAGATGTCATTCCATGCTGATGTGTCATGAGAGTTTGGTGGTTAGGGTTACTATCAGAGGTCAGCTTCTGTCTTGCTAAATCTAGATAAATCCTGAACTCCCAAAAGTCTTCTGAGAGGGTGCAAGTAATATGGAAGCTATAACTTACTTTTGTAGTACTTTGTGGGGGAGATTTTGGAAACCACAGTAACTTCAGCCCCTAACAGCCTAGATTTTATCCTGAAAGAAAGTACTTGAGAGAGGTCCCGTTTGCCTCAGCAATCAGAAAAAGTACTGGTTTTTAGCAGTCCATAGGCAACAGAATATGTCCATGATCTCCCTTCTGTTCTTTTTTGTGGTGCTGCATTTCAGACAGATGTTTAGGATGCTAGCAGCTGACAGAGGCAAACTGTTTTTTTGAGGAATTATGTATATATTAATACATTGATTATTTGCATTTTTTTAGGTTTCATTGTAGAGTTTGCCATTCAAATGAAGGGTGATAGGTCTGAATCAGCAATGTCTCTTGTTTCCTGAATCTTGCATTTTATTAACTAGTATAAATCTAGTTGGTGTTAGTCTAATGGTAATTTTAAGTGTAAAACCAACCCCTCTGTGGTCAAGACATCTAAAATGGCATGAGAAAAGAAAGGAAAAAAGGGTGTGATGAAGAAGAATGGGTTCCTACAGCCTTCAGCTCCCATGGTAACAAAGGGTTTTGTACCCAAAGTTCACAGAGTAGGTTTCAGGAGAGAATATGGAACATATTTCAAAAGAAGTTTGAGACGTCAGTAATGCATTATCAGAAGAAACATGATAAGGTTAATCAAAAGATCATTTTTCTCTCTGATGTTCTTGATCTGATTTGAGACATTTCTAACAGAAAGTGAGGTATTTTATTCTGTATAACCGTATTTCCCTAGCAACAGTTTTAAACCCACCTACGTCCAGGTGGGCATTCAGAGCTGTTCTCTCCTTTAGACCTGAGTCATTGTTGAGTTTCCCCCTGTGATATGTAATAAATTCTTTATTTTTTTGTTAGTTGTCTTGCAAATACTGCTTTCTCACTAGCTATTGAGCAGGAACTAGTGTGATGGACTAAGTCTGTGGGAAAGCAGTATGCCTTAAATAATTGGTTTCAGCATTTATTATTTTATTGAGGTTACTGTTGGGGAACTTATTGTTAGACCACAGGAAGGGACAAGTTCCATAGAGGCAGGGCAGTGTCTTTCTTTGTGCCGACCTCCCTTATCTTGAAGCAACACAATGCCTCTGCAAAAAGTAAGGTCATATTGCAGTGACAATGTTAGGAGAGGCAAGGCAATCCCAGACCCATTTCTCAAACCTTCTGGGAGAAGAACTACACATGTCTGACCCCAGACTCATTTCCAGAACCTTCTAAGAATAAAGACTGCGCATGCTCGACCAAAGGGTTGGACTCCTCCCTTGAGGCGGAGACTTGGCTATAAAAAGCACAACTCCAAGGAGCTGGGTGCGTGTCCACTACTGGAGGAAGTAAGACAAAGAAGGTCATCACTGGTTGACAAAAAACATTGCTGGATCCAAGGGTGATGATATCTTGTTCTCTTTCTTTCCTATCTCTCTCCTTTTCTTCTTTTCCCTTTCTCCTCTTTCGTTTACTTACAGCGTTGCCCGCCTTCGCTTTTCCAACCAAAGAAAAATTAAGAATGTTGCTTGTTTAAAAATAAAATGTTCAATTGATTGTTTGGTATCGTTTCACCTTAATTTACCCCAAGGGTATTCAGAATAATTTACAACCCCTCGTGTTGCCCTGGGCAACCTGATAAGTGGGTCATGACAACTAGTCTCCTCTTTTATGTGATTCATTTTATGAAAATAATTTATTTCCTACTTAATCCTTTCTACCAAAAAAATTGAGTCAATCATCATGCCATCAATTTTATCAAGAGCCTGTGTTTTTGATTACCCAACGTTTAATGAAATAAAGAATGATATTTTGTAAGTAGCATTATTTGGTACTATATGCTACATTATTTGCTATTATATGCAGAGCAACTGAGCCAGAGAACAGAGCAATAAACAGGAAAGGATGTTGTGACAAATGATTGGAGGAAGTAAAGGGTAAAATGAAAACTGAGGCAGCAGCGGAAGCAACCCAAAAATGTAATAATATGTGTTATCCTTGAGTAGATGTAAACTAGTCATACAAAAGAGTTATCACCAGACATGTCTTCAATTTCCATGTGTCTTGAAAAATAGAGATAGAGATGAAGAACAATGGGTACAGCAGAGAAGATCTGAAGTTTTAGGGACAACCAAGCTGTTGCAGATACCAGCCAAAAAAAAAATGCCTGGAAAGCAGGGGTGTGTGTATGTCTGCGTGTGTGTCTGTGTGTGTCTGTGTCTGTGAGTGTGTGTGTGTGTGTGCGTGTGTGTGTGCAAGAATAAAAGATTTGTGAGCAAGGCCAATGAATGTGATAGCTGGTAAAGCAAACAAAGAGAGCTGTTGACCATCAGATTAGATAAAAGGATTAATACATGTTACTTCTGCTTTGACACAATCATGAGTCACATAAAGCCACCAACTTCAGGAACAATCAAGATGATATTAATGTTTTTAATGCCAAAATTATGCATTCCGAAACACAATCTTTGTGCTAGCCAGTTGTTCTACCATTCTTAAGAGGATGGATAGAGAGGTAAACATACTGCATTAGTAAGCATGAAACTGTCTCTTAAGCATACTCTTATTTTATGTGTATTTTATACTCCTACATGCATATCCCAAATACATTTGAGAAACTTTATTTTTCTGTCTAAACTTTATTCATTGCCTTTAAAGCTGTTGTATGTTTGAAACAACAGTAGGAGTTCTGTGTTGTTTATAAAAATGACCTAGGGATCACAAAGCACTCTGTCAAAATACGTGGCATCAAGGTGTCCCAGTCTCCTGGGTATTCTGTAAGATTACCATAAATACCATTTAAACACCTTTCAATTCAAGAAACCAAACACACCAAGCCTGTTAACACAAGACAGATATCTTGTGTCAAAGCCAAGTAATTTCATTCCGCTAACTGTCCACTAAACTGCCCAGTTACATCTCTCAAGAGATCAATTTCTTTCTATTTTCACTTCCAAAGCAACTAACATCACAGAAGAGAAGAGAAGATAAAGTTGGAGGGTAGTACAGGTTTCGGATCAGAAGCAAAGGTACTGGAAGGTCTGCAGGGAAAAAGCAAACTTTTAAGAGGGAGAATAAGTTTTGCACAATAGTATGGCACCTGAAACCAATTTGAGTCAAGAGAATTCAACAGAAACTTCGAAGGCTGATTTCAATGATGACCCGCTGTCCTGTGAAATAATAATATAGTCACCTGGCTTGTTTTGCAGGAGCTATTAGTGGATTCTTTTTGAAAGAAACTAGGACTTTTCAGTCAAAATGTATTTACTGATTACTGACTCACTGACTGATGACAAAGAAGTGAAGCACACACCAAACCCATCAACAGACAGTTTGGTTTCCTTATGAAACAGGAACATAAATACCAGAGAAATAATAGGAAAGTCAGAGTTTTCTACTTTCTGTTACAATGAAAGAAAGGAAGCAAGTGTTTTTTCTGAGTAAAATTATGTTGGCTCTGGTGTTCAAGATATAAGAATTTCCCTCATGCACTGTTGAACTCCACTGGAGGAGATCTAAGTTAGCCAGGTAAAAGTGTTAATAATATGAAGCCTTTTTACACAGCACTGTTGTTTTAATTTGCAATAAAACTGCAGATACTTAAATGGCTTTAAAAATTCACTTAACAGCCCACGTTTTGGCTATGACCATGAACCTGCTATGAATTTCTTCCACTCAACCCTTCTGCATAATTCATTAGGTTTGAATGTGGCTTTATTACTCTTAACCGCCATCCCTCATCTACTTAGGACATCACCATGGACTTTGCCTGAACTTCTCCCTTCCCTCTTTCTACGAGCTTCTTACCATCTCCTGTATATCCTTAGATGCTTTCTTTGTTTATATATGGATTTTAGTTCATTATCTGCCAAAAACCCACAGATTTCTTTGTCCTAAACTCTCTCCCCTGCTATAAGGTATTTGGTTAGTGTTTTTAAAATAACACCCCTACTGCTATTTGAAACAATGCTTATAATGCTTAATGTTGGCAAATTTCCAGTTGACCGCTGCATTCCCAGAGGTACTATGTGTAGTTTTCAAGTGAAAACAAGAATCTCTGTTTCAGGACTATGTGGCATGGTAACAAGATAGCAAACTAAGGTGCAGCTGCCACGCCAGCTTGATTTCTTCAAAAGCAGCAAGATATTTGTGTTTCCACTGCTGTTGTGTTCAAAGACTCATTGTTCTAAAAAAAAAGTTGTTACAATTCAGTTGAGAGAGAGAGAGAGATGGCACATGAGGTTTGTAACATATTAAATTAAAACTTTGTGCATACTAGGACGTGGACTTTGGTTTCTGTGGGGAATTTTTCTCAGCTGAGAGTTAGAATACCATTTCTTTAGCCCAAATTTCCTATTGATTTCTTCTATTTCTAGTTTTCAAAGCTCTTCTGCATCTGTCCCTGACTAACACTAATTAGGGTGCTCTCTTTATACTCTCATCTGCTCCACCAAGTGTTTTAAAGAGTGCCAAGCACACCATCCAAATTTTGTGTGCTGCTTCTGCCATCTCCTGTATATCTGTTTAATCTCTGACAGGTTTGCATAAAGCAGGAGAGGAGGAATAAATTAATATTTATCAGTAAAACGAGTTTGAGAATACCAACAATACAACCTACTGATTCTTCCTCCAGGGAAAAAAAAAAAAAGTGAAACTCCTGCTCATAATAAACTCATTGTATAGATTAGGACTTTAGATGAAGAAAAAGCCTTTCATCTTATACCATGACATTTTTACAAGTGGGAAGTATTTAACAAAAAATGCAAGGACGGTAATGTTTGAACATGGTTCTGGTGTGGGAGGTCAGTGGAGAAAATTTTGCACTTCTTTTGCTGCTTGTTTATCCACTTACTGTAATTCCTATTCAAATAATATTGATATAAAATGAACAATATAACTTGAATTGTCAGTTTGAAAGTTTGCAACTTTCAAAAAAGCAAAAAGCTGCAAACAACTAAGATTCAGAAACACAAAGAAATTTTGTCAAAATATTTTGATCAGAAAGCAGATACTGTGAGGTATTAAAATTAGATACCTGTTTATTAAATAGAAAATACGCTATCTGAATGGAAATACACCCTTTTCCTTTCCTAATACAGCTATGCATGAATATGCTTAACATCTTCCTCCCCAAACAAGACTGAGAAGGAGAGGTTACGCTGTCAGAACCAGAGTTCAATGGAAGCACAGAAATACTGGAGAACTTAAACATTACAAGGGTATAATTCACATATATTTTACCTTTTATTCACTAAACTGAAATTCTGTCAATACTTACCTTTTAGCCCAGCTAGTGATTTCTTTTTCTAGAGTGCCTTCAGAAGGGTATTCTTGCAACAGGAATGTATTTGATATAGAATAGCAAAGAGCAAGCCAGGAGTAAGAGAATGCTCTGTCTTCATCCGTTCCGCAGACTGTTTTCCCCCCCTTTTTCTCTCTCTCCTTCTCTTCCTATTGTGTTTTGCTATTTAATTTCTTCATGTTTCTTTCCAGACTTCTACCAAATCTTTACTGAAGATGAATTACACCATCTAGATTCTCACGACTTGGCAAGCAGACACATCCTTGCTGATCTGCGATTAGTAACTAAAAGGCATCAATTAATTTCAGAATGAGTCATGACAGAAAATATTAATTCAATCTATTAAAATGTCAGTGTATTTAACTAAGGGTTTTATGGTTTGCCTTTTTTTTTTTTCCTTCTTGGTTATAATACATCTTTTCAGGTTTTGTAGCATTATCTTCTTTAATAAGATTTATTAAAATATATGTAAATCTAAGTGACATTTTCTTCAAAACAGAACATAACTGGTTGCTCACTATTGAACGTGTTAAGAATGAGGTTCTTTGAATCTCAGTTTCTCAACTGCCTTGAAAGCAGATATTGCTGATATACTTAAAGGAGTTCTACTTTCTGTCAAAACAGACCCTGACATTTTCAGAGAAACTAACAACAGACAGGTTAATCTATTTTTATTTATATCCTTGTTTGAGTTAGGACAGAACTAATTCTGTTAGTGATGTTACTTTTCAGCTCAGTCTCTTCTCAGTGACTGCACTGTCTGAAGTTAACGGCATATTTCTGCAGACAGGGTCTGCTTCTAGTAGTGACAGTGCTTGATGCTTACAGTCACTGCCAGGGATGGGTGTGCAGAAAGGATCTTGCTTCTACTTCTTCCTGTGCAGACCAAGGTCACTGCTCAATCCTGTGTACCACAGTGGGGTGCAGTAAGTGAGAGGCTGCACCTGCGGGGAGGAGCAGACAGGACAGGTGACCCTAAACTGACCAACAAGGTGTTCCATCCCATAGATGTCATATTTGGTGTAAAGCTGAGGGATCACAAGAGTCAAGCTGTCTTCTTCAATGGCTGGTGTCTGAGGAGGACTCTGTCCGTTCTGCCTTTGATCCCAATCCATGCACTTCTGAATCCAGTTCCTGAATACAGCTCCTACATCCAGTTCCCATCTGCTACTGAGTCCAATCTGGGACTTCCTCAGTGCCTGCCCTGCAGCATCAGTGGTGATAGTGATATGTTTGCCATCAGGGGGGTTGGGTTTGGTGCTGCACAGGAAACAAGGAATCATAGGGCTAGTCAGCAATGCTAATAATACACAAATGACAACCTTTCTAACTACATGTGAGGGAGTTAGACTCCTGAAATGTTAAATGTTTCTCTCAGTTTCTAAATCCAGCATTGTTCTGGAAATTCCAGAATTCTGTACATCTCGTGGAATTCCACAGCCTTCTTCACCCATACCATTCCCTTCAAACAGAAAAACCTCTCAGGAAAAGTGAGGACCACTAAGTTTCTCTATGCACTTGCTGGAGAAAATGAAAAGTAGCAATGACAACTATATTAATTTTCAAGTCTGGCAGTTAACCTATTAGTTGATAATTTACTATAGTTACCCATAATTAGATTTATTCAAAAAACCTATACTTTCTGACTGATTTGTTTTTTTTGTATCTATAGCACTTTTTAACATTGGTCTTGAGACCAAATCCACAGCGTATTATTTATTCGACAAATATGATGAGTGCAAGAGCAGAAGAGACAGATAGATGCAAAATATGGAAACTCTGAATTCTTTCTACCTGTCTATTATATATAAGTTTTATCAGTTGTCTATACCTACAAGAGAAAAGGAATTTCAGGCTCATTATCTGCAGTATTGCAAAAGGATCACCTTGTTGATTCCTGTAGGAGGAAATAGACAAGTTTCTAGGTAGTGGTGGTGGAGAACTGGCCACTTAGGGATAGAAAAGCAGCTAGAGCTATAGCTCTATCTTCTTCCTGAAGACAGAAGTCAAAGTTAGCGAAGGAAAAGAAGAAGGATAAAGAGAACCTTTAAAAGGAGAATCTTTTCAAGGCCTGCCTGAATCTCAGCTCAGAAGCAGTTAAGTCACCTAACTGTTTTTATCTGCATTTTCTCCCTTCAAGAGATGAGAGCTGTCAAGAGAGAATGCAGTAGATGAACCACCTTTCTAAAGCACAGCAGAAAAGCTGATAGTGATTATAGCAAGCAGAGGGACATCACTGAAAACCAACTCTTGCACCACAAACATCCACTTTTAGTAGTCAACAAATGGCATGATTGTGCCTGCTGCGCCAAAGTGTTTCTCTGCTGCTCTTTCTGCTGTGATTGACCACAAGTGCTATTCTAATTCAGGGAGTTGTCAAGGGATACCAACTGTTATTTATACACCCACCCATGCTGCTGGAGCAAAGCAGGCATGACAGAAAAATGAGTTGAGCCATTACAACACAATTTCAAAAGCTTTTTAAATGTCACACAAGACTGGTGTTGGAAACCAGATGCACATGTGTGCACTTAACCTCCTTTCTGTTTCAGTCATGTGTGTGAGGGGAGTTTGGAAAGTGAAATGTGAAAACTGGGAAAACTGGAAGCTCAGAAAAGAAACTGCCACGCTCCTTTTTGACAAAGCACAAGGTACTCTGTGGGGTTCTTTGCAGAAGATTGAGTATAAATGTGTTTATGCCCCATGACTTCCCACATGAAAACAACTTTGAAACAAGGAAGGTAACTTTGCTCTGTGCTCGTTCCTATCATCGTTGAAAACAAAGCTAGAGCATTGAGCACTGTCTCTCCTCTGGCTTCCTCACTTGTATTTTGTGTACAAATAGGTGGGATCATATCCCAATTAGACTTATAGGAAACCGTAGCATGGACAAATGGGCATAGCAGAGGAACAGTCATAGTTTTATATTCTTTTGCAAAGGAACAGCTGCTCCCACACCCCCTGCCTTAAAGCTCTTTAATCACTAATATGCATATATATGCGTGTATATATATATATATGTATATATGTATACACATTCTATTCTATTCTATTCTATTCTATTCTATTCTATTCTATTCTATTCTATTCTATTCTATTCTATTCTGTTCTATTCTGTTCTGTTCTGTTCTGTTCTGTTCTGTTCTGTTCTGTTGTATTCTATTCTATGGACCTTTATACAGATAGTCCCTGGGGGTGTGCAGGGAAAGGAGGCAGGGAAAGGAGGTTGAAAGAGGAAAGTGTAGTGGCTTCAGGCGTGGATGCCCCAGCTCCAGTGCCAGGAGTGCTTGAGGAAGCTGGAGCCAGCACAGGAGCCAGGGATGTCCTGGGGACTGGCAGGGAGCACCAGGAGCCCATGCCTGGGACAGAGGGCATATGAGAGTGGAAAGGCAGCAATTCATCATCCACCTGCAGGAGAAATGCAGAACAAGGCTAAGCATGGGGCCAGCACAGAAAAAGATGAAAGCTCTGTGGTTTCCAGAGAGGAGTGTTGGGAGATGAGGTGCTACAGGTATGATGGGTCTGGCCACAGTGCCCTGGCAGAGCCTAAGCTGCTCAATAACATGATGGGAAAGAGCAACACCAGCAAAGAGAGGCAGGCCCAAAATCTACCTGAGGGATGATGTTGGACTGAATGCCTTTTCTCGTGTGAACAAGATGCACTGAAACCCTCATAAAATGCACACAGTCCAATCTCATTTTGTCCCTTTCTTCAGGTCCTTTCCACCTGCCATGCAGAGCTGTGAGATCCGTGTTTTCCAAGGAACTTGCCTTTGCAAGACCTCTGCAGAGCTTGTTCACCCAAGGTCTGCTATATTATCTATGGGCAAGATCCATGCAGGTCCCCTCAGCTTTCACCTCTCCTCAAAATACAGCAGACATATACCCAAAGACCTTGGAGACAGGGCATGGATCTGAAGGCTTTTCCCTGAGGGCATTGCTGCTGATCAGTAATCACACTGCTAGCAAGCCCCCACCAAAAAGGAGCTGTGTTTTAACTAGCACTTCCAGCCAAATCATTGTCAAGTATGTTTGTTTGCTTATTCCCTTCTATTTCTACAAAAAAGAATGGGGGGAAAGTCCAAGTGAGTCAGGTTCCACAAAGTGCATTAAGGAGTTTTCTCTTCACTGTATCAATGAGATAAATGTAGTACTCATCTTCATATTACTAATAATAGATTCTTCCATTCACTGTGTAATAGATGTTGAAAGGAATGTTATCCATCATGCAGGAGGAATGCAAAATGTTGATGTGTATTGGAAAAAAATCAACTATACCTTGTCTAATGAACTGAAAATAAACAAGTAGAAGCTTTAGTAATACACAAGGTAGTTCAAATACTCAGAGCCTGTGATTATTTTTTTTTCCAGCAGTAGATAAGACAAATTTTCATCAAGGTACTTATTTTGCAGTGGTGTAAGCCAGTATCACTGTCTAACATGGTTTCAGTACTCTCCATCCAAAAGCTTAAAACAAAGTTGCTTAAGATATATTGTAGCCAAATCCCAGGGAGTACAAATAGTTACCTGATTCTCATATTCTCCTGCCAACTGATTCACTTATCTGATCCACAGTATTGATAATAAACTTCAGTCAAACGCAAACAAAACCTACTGCTGTTTTCCCAGGCATTGCCTGCCTTCCCTCAGTACCAAAGGCAGAACTAACAGTATAGCCAAATTATTCTATATATATATATATATTTAAATACATATATCTAAAAATATACCCAGGAGATACTGTCTAAAAAATAGCTATATATATTAAACCTCAGGCCAGGCAGGTGTCCTGGGGGGCTCAAAAAGTGAGTTTTCATTGCTGCACTGGAGGTATAAACCTGAGTATAAATCCTGGGTTAATAACGTGAATTCTTTGTGTTTGATGCTCTGGTTTCTTCCATCACAGTCTTCTTTCACAGCATAAAATATAGTCCACACCAGGCACCCTTGAAGCTCAGAAGTCTCTCACTTACCACCTTGTCTTTGAACACTGACATGAATGCTTGAACAGTAATTTGTAGCTGCACAAGCTTTTAAAATGCCTCCCCTTAGATTCTGTTTTGTGAACAATAATACCCACAATCATGTTCTCAGGATTGCAGTCAGTTGGCAGTATTTATTAATGTGGAATTATTCACAGAGCCAGCTTCCCTTGTTACATGCCTACCTAATGGACTTGTACAATATTGTCATACTTAGGTTGCTGCTGATATTTCATGTGATGCCTAGTGATTAAAAGCTTGTAAGATGCATATTAGCTACTGAGATTTATTTACTTTACCATATTTAAGTTAACTTCTAACCTACTGTTCTTGAATGACCTTATACTTTTTTCCCTCTCTCTTTACACATTCACATAACGGAAATTAAGTAACTAAGTGGTAATGCTATTGTTTTTCTCAAAAATTACATGAGATTTCCAAGGCAATTTGGTTATAAGTAATTACACCTTGGAGGATTCTTATTCATCATTAGGATAATTTACTCGGATTCTTCACAAGTCTTTGACTGTGTAGTCTGGATCAGTGCTCCTTCACAGATTTTGGAGGACTCAATAATTCTTTTTTTATTATTATTTTCTTGTTCTTCTATTGACACTTATTTGCTGTTTGAGCAAATGAACAAGTTTAATGGCCACTTAACAAGTTTAATACATTAGGTCATTATTTTTAAGTACTATTCTAATAGTTATACTGTCACATATATGATAACATAGCCCATTTATTTAGAAGGTAGAAGGCTAGTAAAGAAGAAAGAGCAATGAAGACTGAGAACGGTAATGAAAACAATTTAAGCCAAAAGTCAATGCTGAAACAAGAACAGATAAATATAAATTGCCAAGAATAAGTTTAAATTAAATATTTAAAAGTTTCTAATCTCTTAATTGCTGTCTATTATAATACCCATTGGATCCCTTATCTTCTGCAGATGATTGTTAGTTTTTACTCATAAGAAATCTGGTATCTGCCAGCACCAGCTTTCACACCTTGATTTTTTTTTACAGTTATTTCTTATCTCTCTTAGCATTTAATAAGCTTAATAGTAAAACAGAGAGTTGTTTACTTAAGGTAACTCTTTTAACAGCAGCATATGCAAGGATTAAATTAAAATTTAGAAATGTAAGATACACTTTTAGCCCACAGGAGTCCTTCCCAGCTACTTTGGTACCCCTCTCCTAGATATCCTTCAATGTCTCCAAGCATCTACTGGAGGTGCAGGACTCCTGGAAGCATTCTGCTTCCCCAGCAGCTCCCCATTTCTGCTTCCTCCTAAAAAACCCAAACCCTGAATGCTTCTATGGTATCACAAAGCAATTTCAGAATGACTAAAATTGCATTCTTTGGAAACATACTATTTAGCACAGCAATGATGACTGTCCTATGTGGGAGTCATGCAGGCAGAAATGGATGCAATAGAGCTGTTCTCCCAAATAAAAAAGCAATTTTATCATAGATTTGCAGATTGTTTGCTTACTTCTGATAAATTTTACCCTCTTGATTTCTTTGTATTTGAAGATGATGACTATGCTTTTGTGTAGGATTATGCTTCTGCATTTTGACTTTTCATATATGACTGTCACAAAATTAATGATCCAGTTGACTCACATTTCAAGGAGGTTAGTCATCAGGGCCACCTCTTTGTGTGGTCTGTGCTTGTCTTTTCTCAGGATGGTGATAACCTTTAGGCTTTCTAGTGATTTAGTATCACTACTTGATAGTCCACAAATAATCTTAGATTTTAGTGATTGAGTCAACCCATCTTACTAAAAACAAAATTGATGCTTACTCTTCAGTAGTATATAAATGAACAACGCCATCGTTAGATCTCATTTCTCATTAGTAAGATACAGCATACTTCCTGTGTAGTATGGATCAGTGCTCTTTCACAGATTTTGGAGGACTCAATAATTCTTTTTTTATTATTATTTTCTTGTTCCTCTATTGACACTTACTTGTTGTTTGAGTAGATGAGCAAGTTTAATGGCCACTAAACAAGTTTAAAAGTATTTTCCACTAGTACTTTCCACATTGTTGGATTATGTAGCAAGATGTTGAAAACCCTGTGGTGACTCTGACACTTCTGCTGCCCGTTCCTGATGACCTCAACTTCCTGACTGCAGACATCAGCCACTCTGTCACATCCAGCCACGAAAACCTTGCTATGCTGTCAAATCAGAACTTTTTCTTGTAGAAGAGATTCAGATGAGGCTAGTGTCTTAACTACTTTCATCACCCTCCCTTTATTGCCACCTACTGTCTTTTCTTCCTTGTTCACTTCTATGCCTATTTTACTTTTTCTCATACAGGACTTTTTTATCTTATTATACTAGTTTCCAACTACTGATTTTTAAGACTAAAGCTTTTTCATTCAAACACCAGCCTGAATGATATCGTGTTGTGTGCCTGCCTTCCTTTCCTGCTGTAAATGTATAGTTTTTGCGTTTGTTTTGACCTGAAGAAACACATATATTTGTGAAGCGACAACTCTCATGCTTTGTCTTCCCTCCTCTTCTCCTCAGTGAAGGTCTTAGTTACTATACAGAGCTGTTTTTCAGTAAACAAAACCTTTCTATTCCCCAGACTTTTCCTTTAGAGCATAAGGATTATCTGCCATTACTTTTAACATTTTCCCTTCTACTATTACAAGTCAGAATGGTACAGGGAAACAGAATTTTCATTCTATTACCTTACTGTAAAGGCTAATGTAAGAATTGGTGTTACTTCTAAAAGTTGAGGGGTTGTGTGTTTGTTTGTTTGTTTCATCAAAAAGCATAAAGTTGCTGAAGTTTGAAGTAGCATATGCTATAAGCTTTTTGGACTTTTGTCAAGGGTTAAGGCTGTTCTGGACACCAGACAAATGCCAGATGCTCTCTATTAACCCCTGTCCCTTCCCAAAGGGGAAGAGGAAAGGAATAAAGGAGAGAGACTTACAGATTGGAAAAGAAAACTGAAACGGCTGCAATATGAGTAGTAAAAATAAAATGAAATATGTACAGAACCAACATCAAACCACCCCACTCACCAACCTCCACCCCACCCCCCACTCCATGGCAATTACATCATTGTCACCACGGATGCTGTGGGCTGGTGCTGGGTAAGTCCCAGACTGGACTCTGCAGCAGACAGGAAATGGATGCAGGAGCTGGATTTGGGAACTTTTTTCTGGAATGCATGGATTGGGATCAAAGGCAGAATGGACAGAGTCCTCCTTGGATATCAGCTATTGAAGAAGAGTGCTTAACCCTTGTGATTCCTCAGCTTTATATCAAATATGATGCATGTGGAATTGAACAGCTTGTTGGTCAGTTTTGGGTCACCTGCCCTGTCCACTCCTCTGCAGAGGTGTAACCTTTACTTTATGGCACGCCAATGTGGTACACAAGATTGAGCAGTGACCTTGGTTTCCACAGAAGAAAGTAGAAGCAAGAGCTTTCTGCACACCAATCCCTGGCAGTAACTGTAAACATCAAGCTCTATCACTACTAGAAGCAGACCCTGTCTGCAGAAATATGCCGTTAACTTCAGACTGTGCAGTTACATAGCAGACACTAAGCCGAAAAGTAAATGCACTGAACAGAATTAATTCTGTTCTAGCTGAAACCAGGACAATTTTTAAAACTTTTTCTTTGGCATTAAATATTCTTTTTGATCAATGCCCATTCTATGAGGAAGTATATGCTGTATCTTATTAAAGAGAAATGAGATCTCACAATGACATTGTTCATTTATATACTACAGAAGAGTAAGCATCAATTTTGTTTTTAGTAAGATGGGTTGACTCAATCACTAAAATCTAAGATTATTTGTGGCCTATCAAGACCACTTTGTGAATACACAGAGTTGTATTCAATGCCCTAGAAGTTTATTCTCATGTTTTAAAGAAATAGCAAGTCTGTGTTTGCCCACTAGCAGCTCAGAGTGAAACAACTGGGGGCATCACCAAAAGATGAATCATGCACTCAGAGAATACACTCTGAACTGCAGTTTTGGTACTAAAATTGATAAGTATGTTTATAGTCCTTCTTATTACAGCTTTGAACTTAATTGACCACAAAAGTAATACCACACATTAAGAAACATCTACGTCCAGTATTTTTGAAGAAAAGTGAATGAAGTCAATGAAAGAGAAACAATTGGATGGAAATTCAGATATTTCACATGGTTGCTAATACAGCAAAAGTGTTGTTGAGATATGACTCAGGGTCTGAGCCCTGCGGCTGAGTTTGTGAGAATCTCACGTGAGTAAGGAATATGGAAGTACAGCCTAAGGCTGCACCGTCTCTGTTTACAATCTAGGGGTTTTTTTTCCATAATTCAGTTATCTTCAGGATACATGAGGTCGTCATGTTCATGGCATGACACAAACTGCATGATCTTTATGGGAAGAGTGGGATGACAGATGAAGGTCTGCCGTCAAAATTGTGTTTACAAGGCAAGTTTCATTAACATCAATGGTATGAATCATTATATGACAGCTTGCAAACTGAATGCATATGAACAGCTAATTGCTTTCATTTGAATGCAAGACTGAGGCAGGCTCCCACCTAACATGAAACTGCTGGCAGTTGCTTATGAGGTGATTGCTATGACTACGAGAATTGATACAGATGTTGATTGTTATGATGTTTACAAAACTTGCATTTCATTTACCACCGAGACGCTCCACCTAGAACATAAATCAGACATCAGATGCTTCAGAGGTAAAGATGATAATAAGGCAGATGTGACAGGACCATTTCTTTGAATGTTTTGTCTCTTTGAATGCATATTCTGTTTCACCTGCCCACCCATTTCACCCCAAGGATTATGTATCATCAGCAGGTAAAAGCAGGAAAAAAATCATAAAACGAATCCTTTGAAAAGTTTGTGAAGTCATTCTGTACCTGAGAAAATCTGAGTGCATTCTTTTTGAATCATAACCTCCAGGAAATCTTTATTCCAGCAATTTCCTATGGTCATGCAGCAAGAATTAATGAGGCAGTAAAAGCTTCTAGTGCTTAGTACATTTATCAGAAGCTCATGTGTCTTGTAGAACAAATATCATGACTTTTCAGCTCACAACCATAGATGACCATGAACATAATAATTGTTCTGCATATTTTGGTAGATATATAAATTTCAAAACTCATTGCTGCCTTTAAAAGTACATACGCCTGTCAACTTAAAAGGACAGAACAATATAAAAGATCTAAACACAGAAATAGAAATCTAAACACAGAAATGGAATAGAATACTTCCTCTCATCCTTTTTTAAGGCTTTTCTTTTAATTCCTCAAGTGCCTTTTAAAAAGGTTAATTAATCAGCTATAACTGTTCAGTTTTCAGATGAAAGGGCTTGCAAATCTGCCTCTGCATCCACTTTCCGTTTCCTTTTCTCTTAGGCTGGATTTCTTTTCACTGCCATGGCTATGAGGTGAAGAGACAAGGTGTCAGTGGTTCTATCCGCTTTCTGGTTTAGGAATTTAGGCGCAGTGCCCATATATTTATAGAGTCTAACGAGACTGATTTCTTAATCCAAACTTGGCCTATTTAACACGATTATATTATATGAACTGAATAACATTCAACAGAAAATACAGCTGTGAACACTTGAGAATTTAATTCATTTTGGTGTAAAAAACTTGTGTTCTAAAAGTTAAGCAGCTCATGAATTACTCTGAAGCACAATTTTAGACATGGATTCATGTAATATTTTTAAGTTCTACTTTAATCATTTAAAGTATTTATTTGGACTTGGCCCTTTGTTTCTTTAAAGTACTCAGTTTTGTTGGTAGAAGAGGATGTGGTTTCTGTATCTCAAAGGAATGTGGTAGGGATAGACATATAACCATGAGGAGGTTATCATCTGTGATGTGGCTATAGAAGAGTCTAAATGGCTAGACATACTTGCCTAAAATATATTTCCAATAAAATTATCAAAGTCTCTAATGTTTCCTGCAAGGATTTGTGCCATGTTGAGGTAACAATGTCTCAGTAGGAAAAAAATCTTGCAAAAAAAATTTAATCAATACTCTATCAGTATTCAAGATTCCTATTCTCATCATATATTCAAATATTGACTGAAATGCTTTATCACAAGAGTCTGCTTTCAATTAAACACTACAAATAAGTTTTGCTAAACGATTCTGATCTGTATTCTGATAACCATGTTTAATGTGTTAATTATTCATAGTGAAGTCTGATGGTTAATTGATCATTCTGATTAATTTGAGATATTGAAAACAGTCTCGCACATGTATTGTTTTGTATCTTCAAATCAAAATTATCTCAGTTCTATTTCCTAAAAACAGGTGAAATTTGGGCATTTATGACCTCTTATAGTCTAAGATTTTTAAATTGCTGTCTTTTCATGTATTAATTTTATTGTTAAAAAAAATTTATAAACATAGCTCTTTTTTGCTCAGGCATTCAAGTGAATATAAAGAAACAGTAGAACTACAGGAGAAATTGGCATACCTTAGGAATTTGATTCAGTGGGATGCTGTCATTTAAACGCCTTCTGCTGCCCCCAGACAAAATCTCATATTTAAGTCTAGCTTTTCAGTTTTCTAGATGTCTGGGGTGTTGTAGATGAAACGAGATTATATATGCATCTTGATACCTAGCTTTCAAGTAATTGTACAAAAATTAAGTACAGGGCAAAGGTAAACCAGCTGTTGCTTTGTGTTAAAAACAGGACAGCAAACTCCATCTTGCAGAAAAACAAAGCAATATTCAACTAGTCTTTTATCCAAAGATTTATAGCTTTGGAAGGACAATAGAAAATGATTGTGCGGGTAGCCTTCAGTTAAATTTGACCTGTCTTTATAGTGTTTGTATGTACATTGTCTACTAGGAAACTGCCTACTGTGATTGATACCAGTCTAGTCTCCAGTTAAATGGGAGCTTTATAATGTAAGCATATCTCATTTTCCAGTTAGATGAGACATCAGGCAGTGTGTGAGATATGATATGCTGTCCTTTCCCATGAGGTGTAAAACCATAATCCATCCCCTTATAAACTTCACTCTCTTGGCTGGATGATCAGGTTCAAAGAGAGTGCTGAGGAGTATCAATGTCAGCCTGGCTGAGGAATGTTTTATGTTTCTACTACAGCTTCTCCAGTCCCTCTCACTGCATGTTCCAGGCATGGCTGACCACAGACGCTTCAAAAAGGAAGGGCAATACATGTCGAAGCCCTCATCTTTTATTTCTCTCTATTGCTTCTGTCCTATTGCTCTTAACTATGCTCGCTACACCCCAACTTCTACAGCTTTCCAGCAGAGCTCTGCCTCCTTCCTTCCTCCTCCTGACAATTCTGTTATAACAATGAGATTATTTAATCCTTGCAAATGGGAAAATCTAGCTATTCACACTCAGAAACACTCTGTCATACTTTATAGAACAAAGACCATCTTTATCTGCATTCTTGAAATTGTTCCTGCTGCTTCTGTGATTTTTCTTTCCCTTCATGTTATTTCAATATGTATGACAGAGAGATGAGTAGAAAGATGCACATAGAAGACAAATAGAAATAAGATCTCACAGAACAGAAGCAGGGAAAGGTTTAAGAACAGGTACCAGTAGCCTACACCAGTATTGGTCATTGGAGTTCATGTAATGTCTAGAGCAGAAATGGCAATTTGAGTACTGTGTTCTTTGTTATTTAATCCCAGTTTTGGGATATGATTGATATTTATACACTTTTATAACACACTTAATTCTTGATGCAAGTTATAGGTTCTGCAGATAAAATGCTGTCAGTGTAAACATAGTCATTCCTCCAGCAGATGTTGCAATGCCAAAAACCAGTTAAGAGTCATGGGGATTCTCAAAAACAAACAAGCAAGCAAACAAACAAACAACCCCCCAAAAAACCTGGTTTCCTCATTTTTAGAATCTTTATGATCTCTGACAGCATGGACTTTGGAAAAGACAGAGGTGTGGAAGGATCATAAAGGAGTATATGTTCCTTTGATCACTTGCTGATTCCTTGTCTCAAGAAGTGATTGCTTGACTCTGCTGTTGAAGTTAAATTGTTGTGTAATGTGAGCTTAGTTGTGATTATTCCATTCATTAACATTTTTTAATGTTATAAATGAAAGAAGCTTTAATTTGTGCTGATAGAAATTAAGCACAAAATACCTGGGCTTTACAGGTTATCCATAGACATACAGGAGTCTAGTCTGAGCTTTATAGAAGCTAAAATTGTAAAACCTCTGTTTAAATGAGGCATCTTCTGAAAAGCAGTATTCTTATAGTTGCCTTAAATTTTATCTTTAAGATCGGAAATTTTAAACACAGTCTGTATGGTAATATAATATTCTGTGGATTCTGTTTTCCGATATGCCATACTGCAAAAGTAATACTAGCGTTCAGTACAATTTTTTCCACACTGCTTGCAATACTGAGCATGGAATAAAACTGGAGCTCTTTTAATTACATTATATTCACTCTGCTGCATATGATAGCTGTTAGTCACACACTTTTGTGTAGAGGGAAAAGCCTAATTGTTGTCTTAGCTTCCTCTATGTACTCCTCAAAATCCCTCTTCAATGCACATTCTTGTCAGACCTGCCAAAAACTTACGTTACCACTGGTGCCTCTTATCATCTTCCAAGTCTTTGCTGCACCCTGTCTGATTCACAGTCTGAGAGGAGCTGTTTTCCCGGGGGCTTCAGTCCTGCAAGAGGGCTTGCTTGGTGTCCTGGTGAGCACAGCTGCTCCCTCTCAGGTGTTGAGGGGTCATCTAAAACATGAGATAAACTCAGGCAGGCAAAACCAGACAGCAGTGAAGGGGAAAAAATACAAGATAAATAGAGATGAGTCACTATGCACCTCCGCTTTGTGCGGCTTTTAAAAAATAGAGCATCTACAGACGTAAAGAAGAAGAGGATGCTTGATAGATAAGAAGAAAACTGAGCTTTACTAAGTTCTGTGGAAAAATGTGATCCTGAACACAGCAAAATTAAGAGGGACTTGGAAGATAAAAATGGAGTACATCATTATTTTTGATCTAGAGGCACTAAAAGTAGACAGTATACCTAACTGCTAATATTTCACTAGTACTTAGAGAGTCCCATCACATTTACATTCTGTTGAGCTACATGTCATGTGGTCTGGCAATAAGAAATATTTCCTTTCTCTCTCCCAAAGAATGTGCAAAGTATCTAAGAGGTGAACTGTCAGGCAACTGAGACAAAGAAGATTAGTGGGACAGAGCTGTGGGGAAGAAAATGTCGCGCAAACAGTAATAATAAGTATCTTGGGAAATGTGATGATAGATACCGAAGTACTGTGCTTGCATGCACAGCACTCATTTTCTTTTGAAGACTGGCTTTTTGCAGTAACTTTGGTATTCAAAATAACATGTGCTTGTTCTGTGTTTACTTTTGGAGTATTCCTCTTATAGCTTGAAGATTCAGTTCTAATATAGTTTCCAGATCAGGAAATTAATTTTCGTTCCTACTCCAGGAAAATAACCTCAGATTAAACTTAGCAGGGGGGCCTTAACTAGCCCCAAACCCAATGCTCATGTTTTTTATGAACCAGGGGAGTAAACAAGTATTGGTCCATGCATTGTGTTAATTTCTGAGCTGGGACGAACAACCTTATCCTCAATTTCCTTTCTTCTGTAATCTGACCACTATATCTACAAACCTTTTCCAGCATCTTGACTGTGGATAGTAATTAATTGCTTTGTGTTCCCTGATTTGATCTCACACCTCTCCTATAAATCACTAGCACCTGCTCAAATTGGGATTGAGAGATATTATTCACAGCTTGACTTTAGCCATCACTTTTGCTTTTCAGAAAAAGGTACAAGTGTTATTGAAAATATACATGTCCAGCAATCATTGCAGAAAATGTACATTAACCTGCAGTCATTGTATCCTCAATAGGATATGAAAAGGGGAAGAAAATATTAGCAAATATGACTCCTGAGAAACATTTATGGACTTGCCAGTATACCTTAGAAACACGCAGAATTTATCTGAGAATCATTTTCAGAGTTATTAAGGCTGACAAAAAGCAACACTTTACAAATGGACAAGTTGAAGACGCAGAAGAATTAAAAGATATGGACAAGTTCATACTGTGGAGCTATGATGGCATGAGACAGGATCGAAAACATCTAACCCCACTAATTATTGGCCAACATTGCTTTCCTACACAACAGCAAACATTTAATGTAAGAATACTGTAATGTAAGGTTTCTTTCTGTAAACATCACGTAGAGATACCTTTTCATATGACAGTTACAAAACATGTATTTGAGACGCTTGACAAGGAATGAATTTTCTTTTCCTATTCTAGAAGTCAATACGGATCAGTCTCGTGGTATAAAGAACGGTATGTAGCAAAGGTAATAAACTAATTTTGGTTATTCAGAAAATGTGAAAAGCACACACCCGTTGAGCCATTAAGAGCTATGCTAAATAACTGGGAAGATTTTAATAATAAAAAAAGCCTCCCAAAACTGTGCTACATTAAGAACAATTAAATGCTTTCACCATTTTTTTTAAAAATGCTCTGATCTTTTTGTGTAAACCACCGTGGTTCAAGACTACACCTCCTGAAAAACAGCTGACAGTGAAATCCACTGGTACAGGCAAAAATGAAAATGCCGTGTAAAGTTTGTGTTCATGGCGCCAGAGCATAATAACCAAGGAGTGAGCTGGTTTGACATCTTGTCTTTGACAATTCACACTATATTTGACATATATTTATATTTACATGGACACATTGAATCAGAAGTCTAAAACAAGATCTGGAGGAGCAGAACCATCCACTCAGAAGTATATTTTTTAAAAAAATGAAATTAATGCTTATTGAGACAGATAAATTAGTGACAATTTCTACTCTTAAAAGGATGGGTGGCCTTTGCCTGGCAAAGCATTGTCAATGATCTACTATGTCTAGCAGTGCATCTGAATGTGTCTTGTGACGGTGAAGCATCAAAAGCCATAAACCAGCTTAAAATCGGAGATTTGTGGTGCTGAAGGGTTTTTTAATAACTGCACCAGCCAATTTGAATCTGGAGAATATATTTTCTGACCAGCAGTACCATGTGTTTAACTGTGCTGCTCTTAAACAACAAAAAATTAGTGCGTTCCAGGACTCTACTTCACTGTCCTTATGAAATATCTCCTAGCATTTAACTGATATGCCGAAGAGGAATATTTTAATGTGAGTCCTGCTTGGACTCACATGACTGGTTGACATGGCTGGACATCGTGTCTTTTTTAATATAATTACTGTATACAGAAACTTCTGAAATCTTGCTCAAATTTTTCACTCTTCTGACACTATTAAGAGTACAAAATCTAGTTTTATATCTATAAAGGTGTACTGGGTGCGGGTGCCCAGGTGACGGCAGCGGGGGCTGCAAGGCTGCCCCTGTAAGTAGAGGCTGGGACTGCCCCACGCCAGACACAACTGGTTCCAGTCAGCTCCAGCTGACCCACCACAGGGCACAGCTGAGTAGAACGGTGTTTTAATGTTTGTCTTCTTGTTTCTCACTACCTGAATCTATTTAAATTGGCCATAAATTAGATGATTAATTTTCACCAAGTAGAGTCTGTTTTACCTGCGCCAATAACTGGTGAGCAATCTCCTCGCTTTTGTCTCAACCCACAAGCTTTCTCCTCCTAATTCATTCCCTGTCCTGTTAAGGAGGGAGAGTGGAAGAGCAGCTGGGTGGGTGCTCGGCTATTAGCCAAGGCTAACCCACCAAAAAAAGCTTTTCAAGAAGAGTTTGTAAAGATATTTCATTTCAGGAATATTTCAGAAGACCAGAAATTCTGCATGAGACAAATACATGATTTTTGAAATACATTTCTTGTCTTTATACTAATTATTATTGCAATCTTTCATGCCCTGTGAACATTATTGCTGTATAATGTGACACCTCCTGTCACATTAAATTTCATTACATTGTGACACATTGTACCAGCAGCAATACCATTATTTATTAAATACTACACTATGGCATAATATAATTATTCATCTTATTTTTCCTTTTTTTTTTTCCTTAATTATTTTGGCTAGGTGTTTGCAAATACTGCCTGAAGACAGTGAGTATTTATGCTGCCTGCATTAAGTGTTTCAGTTTAGGACCCTGAGTTGGCAGCCTGTTTGTACTAAGATCTCTTTTCAGTGAGTAGTGAGCTAGGAGCATTTTAAAGAATTTCAAGCTGCTGCTCTAACTGATTCTCTGAAGTTATATGTCTCTGTCCATGAACTATACTGAGAGAAAAAGGGACTAGATCTCATAACTTGGGGATTTAATGCTGCATGGCATGAGCACTCTAGTTATCCTGAATGGAGAGAGATGCTAACTGTTTTCACTAAAAAAATAAAAGGAATCCTCCCAACAAAAGATACTACATGTTGTTGTTCATGTAATTAGTGTATTTTGAATTTATTTTCATTTGTGTTTGAAGAGTCAAAGTGTTTTATTACAGTAAACACAGGAGAAATTCACTTCTAGAAAATCAGTTGTTTCAATTAGTAGTAAGTAACAGCTGCTCTTTAAAATCTGAGACATGTAATAAAGTCCAGCAATATTTTTATATTATTGTGAATTACTGCTTATTGATGGATTATTCCATACTGTCATGAGAAACCAGAAAAATAAAATAACAGAAAATTAAAAACTAAAGTGATTTTAAATGGATAATCCCACCTAAAAACGTCATTCTTTAAAATAAAATAAGTATTTTTGTCACAAAGTGGTTTTATTCCTCTAAGAACAATTTAATTTGCAAAAGAAGAATGAAATCAAGATAACTTTCTGAAGAATTATTGAATTGATGATACAAGGTTTAATGAAAATTATACTACAAGGTTTTGTACAGATCATCAGTCCAGTTGACATCTCAAATAAATAATCCAGTTATTTTTAAAGATGTGAGATCCCAGTCTTTGGAATGACCTACAGGTTTTTTTCTAGTATCACAATATTAAAAGCATGATCTGCTTTTTAACTTGTGTTCAGTTTATTTTTCTTTTCATTTCTTAATTGTCAGAATGTTAATTCTGTGAAAATTTTTTTAATGTATCATTTCACCCTCTAAAAAATTACTGTTTATCTTTCCATGCTTGACAGGTTTTATAAATAAACTAACTGAAAAAAAAAAAACCGGTTCACACGCCTGCTTTGCCTTGACATATGTCTTTCTATCGAGCAATGAGATACACTTAAGGAGCTGGTTTTTCTTTTATATATTGCTATATACTGTAACATGCAGTGGATTATTGCAGATCCAGGAGCACAAAGCGAAGCAATGTACAGAAGCTGCATTAGGACACAGATATAGGCTTTCCAGTACTGTGTGACTGAATCAATGCAGATAAAATAGGCTGAAGGATTTCCGGGTCACCAGTCATCAAAGAATATTTCATAGATCCTGGGCTGTTTAAGAATCTGATATAACTTTTTTTTTCCTGCTTGTAATCTCGTTCATCTATTGTTAACTATCTCCAGTAGAATGTGTTTATTGTATGAGACCATTCTGTCTAATCTTTTTTCACCTCCAGGTTTTTTCTTTATTTTAAAAAGTATGATGTGTGAAACACCATTAAAATAATACTCTCACATTCCTTGTTTTGTCTTTTCTTCCCTGTGTCCTCTTCTTTTCCTGTCTTTTGCTGACATACAATGGAAAATAGAAATCCCAAGCATTTGTACCCAAATGATTAGTAAATCATAGCACATTTCGACCATAAAGCCATGTTGATTGATCCTGCACAGGTACTTAACAGGCACATCTTACAAAGCCACAAAATATGATTCTTTTTAAGAAAAGTGTACAGTTATAAAATCAGATTTACAAGGTAGCACCTGTTTCCCTGAAAAATTGAAATATATTTGATTCTCACATATTCATTATATAGCTTACTCTTTTGAGACATTCCTCTTCTCTTTTCTAGGGTTACCAAAGAAGCTGTTATAATATCAAGATACTTGATGGCATATACATATTTGGTGGAAATTAGAGGGACTAGAAGTTTGTCATTATAATACAATGTTCCCTATAGACATATAGTTCCAAAATGTAGATGAATTAGCTTAAATTTTAATCAATTTTAGTCACATGGGGAATCTTGGATTTGTAAAACATACTTTCAGTAAAAATATAAAAAGAGGATACTGTTGAGAACAGTGAAGAAAGTTTAAAAAGTGGTCATTGCACCCTTGGTTGCACATTAATACCAAAATGTTGAAATACTAACACTTGATGAGAAACCACACTTGGCGCAGGAGCAAAACACACCTAAGAACGACTTTCAGCAAATGGTGGTGGCTGCTGCATTTTGTCTAGAAATTGTAAGAAAGACTTTTAAAAATAAGTTATTTCAGAGAAAACCATCACATTTCCCATTCCTATATTATTTTGATAGCCCTTGATGTCAGGCATAAGAACACAAAGACATTTCAATCCTAAAAATTCTCACTGAGGTGAAAATGCGTCCTGTTGGCAAAGTACAGGCATTTATCTCTAAAACGTATTTAAGCAATGCAACTGGCAATCACTGCCCAGTGTGCTATTCAGGAGCATTTTCACACTCCCATGTGCACACTCTCATCTCTTCTTCATGTGCTGCACGCACCTATTGGATGGGTCACATCAGCTGTCAGACTGTGCCCAGCTTTGTTCCAAATGGAAAGCTGGCACAAACAGCCCTTTTTTTTTCTGCTCAATCACAGAATCACAGAATTGTTTTGGTTGTAAGAGACTTTTTAAGATCAAGACCAACCATTAACCCAGCACTGCCAAGTCTAAACCACTAAACCATGTCCCTAAGTGCCACATCTATATGTCTTTTAAATACCTCCAGGGTGAGGACTCCACCACTTTCCTGGGCAGACTGTTCCAATGCCTTACAACCTTTTCAGTGAAGGAATTTTTCCTAATATTCAACGTAAACCTCCCTTGGTGCAACTTGAGGACAGTTCCTCTTGTCTTATTCCTTGTTACTTCGGAGAACAGACTGAGCCCCACCTCACTACAACTTCCTTTCAAGTAGTTGTATAACAGGATAAGGTCTCTCCTCAGCCTCCTTTTCTGCAAACTAAACAACCCCAGTTCTCTCAGTCACTGCTTGTAGGACTTGTTCCCTAGACCCTTCACCAGCTTCTTTGCCCATCTCTGGACACGCTCCAGAACCTCAAGGTCCTTCTTGTAGTGAGGGGCTGAAAACTGAACACAGTATCCAAGTTCTGGCCTCACCAGTGCCAAGTACAGGGGGACAATCACTGTCCTGCTCCCGCTGGCCACACGATTTCTGATACAAGCCAGGATGCTGTTGGCCTTCTTGGCCACCTGGGCACACTACTGGCTCATGTTCAATCAGCTGTCGACCAACACCGCCAGGTCCTTTCCTGCTGAGCAGCTTTCCAGCCGCTCTTCCCCAAGCCTGTAGCATTATAGGGGGTTGGTTGTGGTCCAAGTGCAGGACCCGGCACTTGGCCTCATTAAACACAACTGGCCTCGATTCATTGGTCCAACCTTTCCAGATCCCTTGGTAGAGCTTCCCTATCTTCAAGCAGACCAATACACCCACCTAACTTGGTGTCATCTGCAAACTTATTGAGGCTGCACTCGATCCTCTCATCCAGATCATTGATAAAGATGTTAAAGAGAAGAGGCCCCAATAATCAGCCCTGGGGACACCACTTGTGACCAGCCACCAACTGGATTGAACTCCATTAACAACCTCTCTTTGGGCATGGCCATCCAGCCAGTTTTCTATCCAGCAAAGGGTACACTCATCCAAGCCACAAGCAGCCAATCCCCTTTTTGGTATTTTGATTTTTCATTATGATTACCAGTCTGCCATGGGAATTTCAGAAAATATACCATCTTGCAGCCTTCACAGCACTGAAAATAAACAGTAGTTAAAAACATCGATTACATTGACCTCTCTTCTGCTTCTGCAGCTGGAAATGTGAATTTTTACACCGTGGTGTATTTTTTCAGGATAGGTTGCATTTTCTTCCTGTGCTTCAATGCTCTGTGGCAGAAACTCGGTGTCAGTCAGTACTGCTGCCCTTCAGCTAAGTGCTCCCTGATGTGTGAGCCAAATATGAGTGGCAAATTGTCTGTACATTGTAATTTTTTTTTTTTTTAAATGCAAGATTTCACCTTAAATAGTGACTCCCTTTGTCATCATTCTTCAGTGACTCTGGCAAACAGTTGTAAATGTGTCTCCTGTATGATCCCATGGCCCAGGGCTGTACAAGCGGTGTGTCAAGGCACAATTTGGCCTTTAAATGTATAAACATCTGAAATGCAATGTACATGAGGAAAAGGGAAACTGTAAGGGAAAGAGAGAGCAGGTTCATTTTGTTAAGGCAACAATGACTGGTAGTTTCTTAGAAATCAGAAATTTACCTAAGCTCATTGCATTGCTTAAATGTCTGCTAGAATATACTTTATATACTAGAATATACTTCTTATCCTCACTGAGAAGAATGGGGAACCTTGGAAGTCCAGTTAAGAAAGGGATTCTTGTAGAACTGGACTTGCTTTCCACATGCATAGAAACTAAGAAAACAGAGAACTTGCATTAGTAGTAGCCAACTTGCAAAATTCAGGTTTCTCGTGAGGCAAATATTTACAATTTGTGTACTTATTCAAACCTTGGACACTTTGTATGAAGCTGTTAAGTCTGCAAAGCATCATGCTCAGATTTCGTGTGCAATATAGTTTACAAATATCTGACATAGGTTATACAGAGATCAAGCTTCGATTCTTGCATGAACTGGTTCCTAAGGGTTGAAAGATCCAGTTCCTAAGAGACAACATATTCTACCTTGAGATTCCAGCTGGCAGAAAGATATAGGAAAATAGGAGTCTGAAAATGAAGCTTCCAGCTATTTCCAGAGCCTGAAGGAATATTTCATTCAGTTCTACCGTTCAACATGGATAACAGTCAAAGACAGCATTTATAAGTTTAGACACATTCAGCCAGCTTATGAAGGATTTGATATTAATAACTTTTCACCTCATATGTAAAAACAGTGACTTTCATGAAAAATTCATGCAATGATTATATCACAGGAAAAAAATGAAGCTGACAGTGTTACATATTTAAAGGCATCAGTTAGAGTGTGATTACCAGCATGTCATGAACGTTAAAAAAGGACAGTGCTAACATCTTAACCTAGAAAACCCAAAATGTAACAAACATTCTGCCTAAGCTTCAAGGATATTTGAGCCCCATCAGTGAGTGACAGTTGCCTCTACATTTAAATGTTACATTTATGTGAAAACAAAACAAGCCCCTAATATTTGCCTGAACCATGGGTCACTTTTCCTGTGGAAGTGGCTGAATGAGCAAACAAACAAAACCCCCAGAACAAAATCAAAAAGGTTTTGTATCAGTTCAGAGAGTACAGTCATTTTGGGGGCAGTTTGTTGTTTGCAGAAGAGGATAAAGAACAAGTCACTAAAAAAAAAAAAAAAAAAAGAAAAGAAAAAAAATAAAGTGATTAGATAAAATTAAGATTAATATTTTCATTCAGAGCTCCATGAAGTCTACACAGTTTTCCATTAATTTTTGGCCCTGTGGTGATATAATCTAATCTTATAGAAATTTGATCTTTATACTTATTTATTCAGTAATTAACATTATGACTTTGTTTGAAAGTATATTCTGAATGAATGCAGTTGTATCAGAAATGTGTTCAATGGCCATAGTTCTAGCTGATGACAGTATGTCACCTTGTTTAGTGCTGCCAAATTAAAAGACAAATCAAGATCTATAAAAAGTCATCAAAGCAAGATAAAAGTGACTATTAAGGGTTAAAACCAAACAACTGAAATAATAAAAAAGGAAGTGGAGCATATTAAATTTTAGAGGAACACACACAAACTGTCTCTGCCTTATGAAGTGATGCAAGGATTGTTATCAGAAGTTTGAAAGCACCAGTAGAGAAAGGCAATTAAAAAATACAGCTCTGAGTAAAATCCTCTAAGATAATTATGGTGTATGCCGCTGAAAATTCATTGTAGTTTGAAAACTGGATACTGAATAAATCAGAGTACAGCCACTTAGATTCTCATTTATTGCTATATCGGGGCCCTTCTGTTTCCTATTAGAAAACATGGGTAGAAGAAGTGGTTACAGTGGAAGGAAAGAAAGGTTAGTAGAAACATTGACTGAAGTGTGTGTGTCTGTTTTCTCATTTTATATATGTGACAAAGCATTCAAATAGAGAGAAATCAAGAGGTCATCATGTATGCTTACCTTCTTTTTTTCTCTCCTTCTTTCAGTGTATTTACAGCTTTGATATCTGTTAAAATAATTTTAAAATGAAATCTGGTAACTGATTTCAGTTTGCAATTAGTATTGCAGAAAGCTGTTGTGTGCAGTGATACAGCCATGGACTAAGGAACTGAGCCAGTTACTAACAGCCACACAACAGTCCTAGAAACAGAAAAGTCATTTAAGCACTGACAAGAGAAAAGGTGAATAGACACCAATGGAACAGTTTCCACTAGAATACTTCTTTTATCTACCTGTTGGAGTGGGTCCAGAGAAGGACAACAAAAATGATCAAAGGGATGGAGCACCTCTGCTGTGAGGACAGGCTGAGAGAGTTGGGGTTGTTCAGCCTGGAGAAGAGAAGGCTGCAGGGAGACCTTATTGCGGCCTTTCACTACTTAGAGGAAGCTCATAAGAAAGATGGAGACAAACATTTTAGAAGGGCCTGTTATGACAGGACAAAGGGTGATGGTTTTAAACTAAAAGAGGGGAGATTTAGACTAGATATAAGGAAGGAATTTTTTTACAATGAGTGGTGAAACATGGACACAGGTTTCCCAGAGAGTTGATAGATGCCCCAACCCTGGAAACATTCAGGGTCAGGTTGGACGGGGCTCTTGGCAACCTGATCTGGTTGAAGACGCCCCTGCTTACTGTAGGGGGTTCAAGCCAGAAGACATTTAAGGGTCATCTTCCACCCCAAACTATTCAAACTATTTTGCTTAAAAATTGCATACACTGAGCTTGATTCATTTCAAACACAGTAGAATAACAATTTTTAAAAAGGGAGATAGATAGCAGAGAGAGATTGTCTGAGCCAGTTCAGGCCTGATCTGAGAGTGCATGAGGTGAGGAAAGGGAGCCCCATCCTTGCTACATCAGGAATTACAGATATGATTGCCAGACCCTTAATTCCCAAAAGACCATTTCCACCTCTCATTTATCAGAGGAGAATCTCTTCATGGGGAATTGGATAGTTGCTACTGGCAAGGTAATTATAAATAGCTATTTTACGAAATTTATTTATTTATTCTTATAACGTTATTACAATTATCCTGCTCCTTTACTGAACTTCAGGGAACTTCTATTGCTCTTTGTACCCATGAAGCTAAGAAGTGGGTGTGTCAATCTGCTTGAAGGTCAGGAGGCTCTACGGAGGGATCTGGACAGGCTGGATCGATTGGCCAAGGCCAATAGTATGAAACTCAATAAGACCAAGTGCTGGGTCCCGCACTTGGGCCACAACAACGCCCTGCAAAGTTACAGGCTTGGGGAAGAGTGGCTGGAAAGCTGCCCAGCAGAACAGGACCTGGGGGTGCTGGTCAACAGTTGGCTGAACATGAGCCAGCAGTGTGCCCAGGTGGCCAAGAGGGCCAACAGCATCCTGGCTTGTATCAGAAATCGTGTGGTCAGCAGGAGGAGGGAAGGGACTGTCCCCCTGTACTCGGCACTGATGAGGCCGCTCCTCAAATACTGTGCCCAGTTTTCGGCCCCTCACTACAAAAAGGACTGGAGAACAAGTCTTATGAGGAGTAACTGAGTGAACTGGGATTGTTTAGCCTGTTGTAGTGAGGTGGGGGTTGGACTCTTGTCCCATGTGACAAGCGACAGGACTAGAAGAACTGTCCTCAGGTTGCACCAGGGGAGGTTTAAGTTCGATATTAGGAAAAATTTCTTCACTGAGAGGGTTGTGAAACACTGGAACAGTCTGCCGAGGGAGGTGGTGGAGTTCCCATCCCTGGAAGTGGTTAAAATTTGTGTAGATATGGCGCTGAGGGACTTGGTTTAGGGCCACTGACAGTGCAGGGTGTGCTGTTGGACTCGATGATCTTAAAGGTTTCTTCCAACCAGATGATTCTGTGATTCTGTGAAGTATTTTGAGAGAGAATAGACGGTGCTGATATTAGCAGGATTTTATTTATTTTATGAGATTCCATGGAACAATTATATTGTCTGGCTTATAACATCTCTTACTCCATTTTTAAGTTTCAAAGGAGTTAACATTCTTGTCCATAAATACTTGAAAATGCATTTATAAAGACTCAGGAAAGCAGGTTTTGTAGTTCTTATTTTGCCTTAATTTTTCTCTACTGTTTTAAAGTATTTATCTGGTTATTCAAATTAATATGCAATATACATCACTGCAAATTGCAGTGCTTTGCAAATGGTTACTTGTACGGTTAAGGACTATTTTGTCAGTTGTCAACAAAACAGCAAGGACATCTCCCAAGACAACAAAGCAATGCCACACTGGACGTATGTGAGATACCTAAGCATATAAAGTTCTGTCAAATGATGAATTTTTTCTTTTTCTTATACATATGTAAATGATTTATTTGGGGGTTTGGGGTTGTTTTCATTTGGGGCTGTTTGTTTGTTTGTTTGTTTTTTGTGAGTGTAGGAGATGCCAAAATGATAAATTTGGGTCACGTCTTAAGTGATTACAAGTAAGATTTGTAAAAAGCATGGCTCATCTAACATTATTTTATAGCTTCAGGGTATTCTGGAATAAAAATAGCCTTATCAGTTATGGCTTAACATGCTAAATCATGTTGCCATTCAACAAATTATTGTAGAAAAGGATGCATGAACTGATTTCTAGTGCTTTGAAAAAGAGGTCTTTAATCAGATTTTAATTACTTGATACAAATGGTTTCCTTATTCCTGAACAACCTCAATAATGGATTTTTTTTAAAAATAATGGCTTTTTAATACTTATTTTGATGTCATAGGTTCAGTTAAGATCAGTATAATTCCCCTCCTTGTAAGTTCTCTTAGATCATCCATAAATATTCAAAGCAGAATTTCCCGCTCCTTACATGAAATTATCCATCATCTATTTCCCTATCTGTAACACAGTACAGTAACAATCACTCTTAATTTATAGCATAAGTAATTTTAATCCTATGTCATAAGTGAGCCACTGTAACAGAATATTCTCCATCAAAGTTCTTAAAGCAGAAGTATCAAAACAATACTGTAACCAAATGAGTCATTTTTATTATCTGCTCTTTTGGGTTGGCTCTTCATTAGCACTTTCTTTCTTAAACAGTAAAGTAACCACGGTTGGCATCTCGGATTACTGAATTTATTTGCAGTGGAGGTATTCTCTGTAATTTGATAAGGTTCTCCCAGGTTTAAAAGAGGGGGACCTCCTTTAGCAATTGGATTATATAAATTCATGTTTGCAAGGTTAATTTCATGTGGAAAAGATCCCCCAAAACAATGCTGCTAAGTCAGTCTTCAAATGAGTCAAAACAATTCTTTTCCCTCCCCTCCTGACTTATAGATTTCTGTATGACTAAAAGCCAGACACTCTGAACTAAATCAGTTATATAATTCCTGTTATTCCAGACCCAGTGGGCTTGAGAATGTGGTCCCAGGTCTTTAGGTAAAGTCCCAGTGCTGGTGTCTTCTTTGTAAAATGATACATGGCAGGAACAAACATTAGATCATCCAATTTGGACAAGCAATTGCTAAGTGCAAGTAAAACAAAGATAAAGACATCATCTTTTTTTCTTCCTCTGACAGACTGAAACAAATCCAGCAAGAACGGAAAGAAAAACCTATTTGAGAGTTGCTATTCAGTAGCTGTGATCACTGATTAAGGTGACTGACACAGTATTGTGTGACCTCAGAAATCTTTTCTGAATTAGAGTGGTTGAAAAATGATGGCATTTTCAATTTTTTAAAAATGTGAAATTTTTCATGGAAAAGTTGTAATTTTTGTTTGTTTGTTTTTTGTCCAGCTTGCTCTGGCTTTTAACAGGGTGAATTTATTAACATATTACTGATCTGGAGACAAATAATATACTGTGACAGGATGTCCTTTAGAGTAAAAGATATGAACTCATGTGCATTTACTCTCTTTGTAAAAGCCAGAAGATGTAAAGACCACTTTGAAGAAAAATACGTACCTCTCAGATACATAATTTCCAAAATATTGCAACTGTGTATTTGTAATTTCAACTCCGTTGATTTTCTAGGAGAAAAAGATTTATATGGGTAGAGGAAGCAGCATCAAGGAGAGGAGAACCTCACTAATTTTCAGATAAACCGAAGGCCAATCCACTAAAATTTTCACAAGTGCTGGTGTCGCCGGTCGGCTGAGGCAAGCCGAGCATGGGGACGAGTCCTTCCCTATCCCCGAACCCCTCTCCTCCGGGAGAGAAAAGGGTTCAAAAGCAGAGATACGAAAAGGAAAAGAAAGATTTTGTGAGACCTCTGAACGTTTGGAAAACTGAAACAAACTTTATTAAAACTAGAACAATATATACAACATGCAGGGAAAAACCAATGCAAAATCTGAGAGTCTGTGCAGGATGGAAAGGCGAGGGTTAAATGCGAGAAAAGAGAGAAAGGGGGACGGTGCCACGTGCAGTCTGGAAATGGCACCGGCCACGTGTGCGCTTTCGTGGAGCGAACAAAGGAAACCGCGGCTGTTATGAACGCCGGGCTCCAATGTGCAGAAAGCGCTGTCCCTACCGGATTCTCGTTGTTCAGTCTGTAGAAGCAGAGAGGCAAGAAAACGCTGGCAGGCAGAAGACGATACGGTGTTACGGCAGGAGAAAAGCAGCCTCCGGGCGAGCCGTCTGTCCCAGGCGGCGTGGCGGGGGCTGCCCCGGCGCACAGCTCCACTCCGGCAGCCTGTAAAGTCCCCGGAGCCGAGCCGCAGTGTTTGGAGAAGCCTCTTCCCCGGAGCGAAACTGAGGTCCTGCAGTGACTCCCGCAGAGCGGAACCGGGAGTGTCCGGAGAGCCGAGAAGCCGCGAAAGCCAGAAAGGCAGCCCAGGAAGTCCCGAAAGCCGGGAAAAGCCCCGAATGCCCCCCGAAGCCGCCCGAGCCCGCAGCTTCTTAAAGGGGCAGTACCCTCGCGAGAAAACTTTCTCATCCAATGAGATTGCTGCGATCGTAGCATGGAAGGGAATAATTCAATTGGTCAGTGTACAACAAAAGCCTTCAAGCAGTTTTTTTCCTTCAACCTGCCACAGCTGGATACCTAAATGAAGGCGACAGTACAGATCTCCTCTAGCTAGCAGATTAGTAGGGAGGTTTTGCAGAAGTGATGTAAGAAGCAGTATGAACGAGCTGCACCCTTGCGGCCAGGGAAGGCACCAGAGAAATCCCTTACTGCAATGAGAACAGGAGACCGAGATCTGGTGCATTTTGAGTTTCCAGCTTCTTGTGTTTTCGTAGGATCAAAAGATAATTCAGGTCAGAAGGGACCTCTGGTCACCTAATCCAACCCCCTGCTTCTGTCTTGCGCTTTCTTTCTAACTTTCTTTCTTTGCCACACTGCAAAGATGGGGCAGTAAGTGGCAGGGCACAGAGTGCAGTTCTATCTGCAATATGTTACTCAGTATTATACAATCAGGTCTATTGCCAGGGTATATTTCACAGCATCGTTTCTTTGTTCACATTTATTTTCAACAGAACCTATGGCATCTCTTCTGCAACTCTCTTCCTTCAGCTAAGACGGCAAATAGGAATACTTTATGAGAAAGTGCAATAATTGTCACTTACCTGGCTTTCAGCAATGTGTGGTTTTTTTCCCAATGCTCATCTGTTTGTGTTTTAATCTTATTTTATTGATACATAGACATTTATAATGCTTATTTCCTATTACATATCTCCATTCTTGCCTCTTGTAATTCAAGCCAAATTTTATTAAACAGCTAACATTGACCCTGTTGAAGTCCTTCACTCAGAGATGTGAAGACGGTGCCCCCGTGTTTCACAAGTAACTATGCACAGGATAGAAACAGTTCTCATTTATCAGCTTTAGATTTGCAACTCTTAGTTTCCCAGGATGACCCTATTTCTTGTATTATAAAAGCCCAGCTCATAGAGTGCATGATTCACGTTCTGTGATTTGTGATTGCTTTATATATCCATAGCCCACATCCTTTTATTCATCAACTTTACAAAACCAGGCAGCGAAATCCTGACCTGATTGAACTCAGTGGGAGTTTTGACGTTGCCATAATAACACAGGGATTTCTTCTGAAGTCTTTGTAGCCTTTGAATGAAATAACCTTTGGTCTTTTCTTTTTGGAGGGGAAGGAAAAGCGCTGAGACACAGGATGATAATATTTACATATGCCTTCCATTTGTCAATAAGATCAGAGAGGAATTAAAGGTGAAGTAATCAGAATTTTCTAGCATGGGAATACATTGGCCAAAATCTTCATAAGCATTTATCTTGTTAGTATGTGTAAAGGTCTGACTTAAGAGACCACATCAACTCATTTGGCTTGCCAGTAATAAGCATAAATAAGTTACAAAGAAAATGTAATTCTGATCTCTATTAAAGAAACACCAGACTGGGTTAATCAAAGTATTAAACGAATCATAGGTGAAATAAAATTATTGAGAGATTTAATTTTAGCTTGAAATTAATGTAATTTCCATTCCACATTCATTCCTTTATGTCCCATGAGTGATAGATCACTTTCTTCCCTCCCAGTGAGGGCAAACACAAGGAGTGGGAACCCCTTTCATGCTGGCTTGTTGTTAGAGACCTTTCTAATATCCCTTTCGGTACCTGTTGTGCACTGGACTCCACTGCAAAACCAGGGTTTCAGAGGTGGAAAAAAAAGTACGGTTTTATACTTCAGCCATAGGGAGTGCAAGTGTAACGGAGCCAGCAGTGTTGGCTGCATGCTTAGCACATGAGACTTGGCCAGTGCACCCACATTCCTGAAAGTGATGTTGTCACGGGGATCACACTCTAAAACGCCCTGCTGGAATGTGCTAACAGGGGGACAGTTACTGCTGCATTGCCTGTTTGCTGAGAGAAAATTGCTGCTTGGCCAGTCCTATGACTGATTCCCTATTTCCACTCTCTTTTGCAATTTCCCTTTTCAGCTTGTAAGCCTGTCGAGGAATACACTGAGCCTGAATATCAGTGCTCTGTTGTTGAGTTGACACATAAAAGTCACATATGACAGTAGTAAAAACATGCAAAACTGAGCCTTGGAGTGAATCCAGAAAATATGTTTTCAATATTTCTTCCCTCAATTCCCCAAACACAGCCTGGGAAGACGTATCCTGACTGAATAAGCAATGAGCAGCATTCAGGATGAAGCAAGGAAACTGGCAGCCGCCCCCTGAACTGAGCCGCTTGGTTGGTATTCCTCCAACTCTTTTGTTAAATTACATTTCTCTGTAGCTCTGTCACTCATCCCATGCTCTCACCCCACTCTATCCTATTCCACTCACATTACTTTTGATGGTTACAGCCTCTCAATCCACAGACATATGTATATATAAACCTCACCAACTTTATTAAATTTAACTACATATTATGACTCTGAAGTATGAAAGTTTTCCTTATATTATAGAAAGGAATGGAAGTTCACAGATATCAAATAGATTTTGCTAGCCTCCCTTGAGAGCCAGGACAGTAATATGCTTCACAAAGTGTCCTCTCACTGTGCCTTGCAGAACACAGGAAACCCTGAAGAGGTAGCAAGGTTGCTCCTCCTCTCTCAGACCTGGCGTCAGTGAAGGATCAGCAGGACTCTTTGCTCTGCCTTCATCAGGGGACAACAAGGAAAGAACAACCCTGTCCTCCAGCTTTCTGAAATCATGTCAAAACAGAGTTGTTCCTGCTTTAGAGAGTAAAAGTTATACATGCAATATTTCTGACATCTTTTGAAGGTCACACAGCAGCCTAGTGAATGTTATCCAGGATTCTAGACTTCTGTCCTTCTGGCAATAGGTCATAAGATAATGTTTGGTTCTGTGCTATTGTGATGCCAACATGAGATACAAATCTTAGTAGAGATAATCAATTATTTTTCAGCACAATATAATCTCTTCAGACTTCTTAGACAATAAAATGCCATTAAGGACACAATAAAAAAATAGAACACTGTTTATCAGAAAGGACTGAGAGTTTGGTTTTTTTGGACAACATAAACATCAACCAGATAAACAATTCCTCTCAGAAATTTAGAAGTATTTTCTGTCAGGTCCTAAAAATGACAAAAGTTTTTGAATTACTTAATAAGTGTTTGCTATAGAATAGTAAACTGAAATATAAGCTCGTTATTCACAGAATCATAGAATCGTATCGGGTGTAAGAAACATTTTAACAACCTCAAGTCCAACCATTAACCCAGCACTGCCAAGTCCACCACTAAACTCTGTCCATAATTGCCACATCTACATGTCTTTTAAATACCTCCAGGGTGAGGACTCCACCACTTTCCTGGGCAGACTGTTCCAATGCTTCTCAACCCTTTCAGTGAAGGAATTTTTCCTAATGTCCAACCTAAACCTCGCTTGGTGCAACTTGAGGCCATTTCTTCTTGTCCTATTGCATGTTACTTGGGAGAACAGACCGAGCCCCATCTCACTACAACATCCTTTCAAGTAGCTGTACAACATGATAAGGTCTTTCTTCAGCCTCCTTTTCTCCAGACTAAACAACCCGTCTAGAACCTTCACCAGCTTCATTGCCTATCTCTGGACACGCTCCAGAACCTCAAGGTCCTTCTTGTAGTGAGGGGCTGAAAACTGGACACAGTATCCAAGTTCTGGCCTCACCAGTGCCAAGTACAGGGGGACAATCACTGTCCTGCTCCCGCTGGCCACGCTATTTCTGATACAAGCCAGGATGCTGTTGGCCTTCTTGGCCACCTGGGCACACTGCTGGCTCATGTTCAATCGGCTGTCAACCAACACCGCCAGGTCCTTTCCTGCTGAGCAGCTTTCCAGCCGCTCTTCCCCAATCCTGTAGCATTATAGGGGGTTGGTTGTGGCCCAAGTGCAGGACCCGGCACTTGGCCTTGTTGAACCTCATACCACCAGCCTCAGCCCTTCAATCCAGCCTGTCCAGATCCCTCTGTAGAACCTCCTGACCTTCAAGCAGATCAACACAACTGCCTAACTTGGTGTCATCTGCACACTCCAGCTCATATTCAGCCAGTTGTCAATGAACACCCCCAGGAAATTTCAATGAATGGGAAAAGAAATGTATATCCAGACAGAAGACAAACTGAATGAAAAAGGGAAAGCAAAAACCCAAAAGAAATTCTGAAAACTTAGTTAAATCCAATAAAGAAGATGTTTTCCTGCACCGAAATGCAGGATTTTCGTGCTAAGATAACACCTCTCTCAAAAAAAATAAAAAAGAAGGCAAAGCAAGAGACACCAGCTCTAACACACTTACTTAGATTGTATATACTTAGAACTTAGGAATTTTGCAGGAAATTTATAATCTACATACTAAAAAGGAAACTAGCTACCATTTTCCATCTGTTTTGTCATCAGGCTTTAGGAGAAGATGGATGCTATACTCTTCTGCTACTCTTGAAACTGTTCTGCCAGCCAGTGCCTGAAAAAGTCACCAGGTATGTAAAATTGTGGGAATGGGGACTGAGTTTTGGGGCTGCTTATTTCTCGAATAACTGTCCAAGCTGTTAGGACAGGAAGTCATACCTTTCTCTTAAAGCCAGGCCAACTTTCCCTCCCAGGTGAAGACATCACCCAATTGCATGTGAATGCCAGTGCTATATACGTGTGCAACAGAGTAGACTCTTGCAGTGACGTAGTGGGCCATAGTGGAGAGCCCCTTCTCAATAGCTCCAGAGCAGAATGAGGTGTGGGATCAGGGCACCAAACCCCTCAGTCCTGTCAGCAAAAGCAGAAGTGACCACAAACAGACATTCTGGTCATTGGTTAAAGTGTTTGGCTTGCTTCCTTTATTCTTCTCCGTGATATCTGAGAAAAGTCTTCACTGCGCTTCTGCATTTTGGGAAGATGCAAAGTATTTGCCATAGCTTGTAACCATTGTAAGGGCTTGTGTCAAAGCCCTACAGTTAGTTAGAGGTCTTTCTATTGATTCTAAATTCAATTGCTTATCCTTCGGTGATCTTAAATAACAATTCTGCCCTTTCCCCTAATGGTTTCCTGATTAACATTACTTGTAAAATCACGAACTTACCTTTAGAGCTTATAACAAACCAGTGTTTTCAACCCTCTGCTGTGATTGGACAGCTTCAGTACTGATATACTTTTCTTCCTATTAAACTCAGGATTTAAGCACAATCACTTTCCAATAGCTAACTTCTAGCTACCTGGATCTCCTGGAGTGGAAATGTGTAGGCTTTCTATAGGAAGAAGACATGCATATTTCATCCCTCTTGTTGAGCTCCCTGGGTGAAGAGGGGTGAGAGCACTCAGTGACCTAAAGCAAGCTTCAACAGTCATACATCTGTGCACCATGCCTTCAAGTGTTCCAGGCCAGTTTGGATGGGGCTTTGAACAATGTCATCTAGTGGAAGGTGTCCCTGCCCATGGCAGGGAGGTTGTAACTAAATGGTCTTTAAAGTCCCTTCCAACCCAAACCATTCTATGATTCTATGAACTGCAGGTCCTGTCTTTGAGAGTTTTCAATTAAAAGTGGGTGGCAATGATACCAGGAAGAGAGAGCAGGAAGAAAGGAGTACTGATCTTCTCCCTGGGATACATTTCATATTGGAAGCGGATGAGAAACGAGGAATAGTAATAACTATGGGAGCCTCACCTGTATGCAAGACTCAACCTTGCCATCTAAGAGCTCTAACCAGTAATTCACTGATTCATATTCCTTGCTTGTTTTTCCTCTATGTCCTAAGTATGCTCTTGAGTCTGGCACTTTGATATCTAAGACATACTTAGTAAAATAACAGCTATCTGAGGGGCTCAAAATGATAATTGTTTTGACCTATATCCCAGTAATGGTAGCAGTTATTCAGAAACCACTACAATAATTGGCTGCAGTAATTTGTACTTTTGATGTATGCCTGCTGAGCATAGCCCTTATCTTTGATCTTGGCATCAATGAAAGCATGACAGTTCCCAGAGGTTTTCAAGCATATGTTATCTTGTTTGACATTATTACTGCAGTGACCTCTATTTCCAATAATGAGGCATATATCCTACATGCTATCATACCAGTGGATTTTTTTACATTGTATACTTCATCAGTTTCAACTAGCTCTTGTTAATCCTACTGTACACTTCCCTTGGCTATATTCCATGTTAAATCCGTTACTACATAAAAAATTATAACCTGATCTGTGTGTATATTACGCTCTTATGTTGCAATGAGAAGCTGAATATGCCCAGATCATAGGTTCTGTTACATTTTGTTTTCATTTTTTTGTTCTCAGAAATAAAATTTACTTTGCTTACTTTAATGCAGTAAATTGTACCAATAAGAAATCATACTGTTTGTATTACTTAAAATTACTGAGAAGTCCTAAAGATATTTCCCATAAGTTTAGAGACTAATACACCCTTCAGAAAACAAAATTATAATAAATTGTATATGTTTATAGGCATTCTTTTTGGGGGAATTTGAATATAAATTAACTTAGTAAGGCTTTTTACAGACTGAAAAGAAAACAGAGTAATGATATTCTCTGGAAAGAGATGTTATCTCTTATGCCATGAAGTTATAATTGATAAGGAAAATCCATTTTCTAGCTGATAGTCAGTCACGGCTAATGGCTATCTCTTGCAGTTATTAAACATTTGTTCATTATTCTCGTCGTTTAAATATTACATATTTCCAGAAATGAATTCTTATGCTTTGGGATTTGAGCAGTGTTTCCATGATGTTACACATTTCTGTCTGAATGCTAACTTAGGCTTTCCTCCATTCCATTTCAGTAGTTACAGGAACATGCATTTGAAGTCTTCCATGTACTAAGCCTGCAAAAATAATGTTTGAAGTAATCATTCAAGTTTTCAAAGACTCCAGGAGAAAGAAGAAAATTGGCTAGATACTGCTGTATTAGCAAAATGCCACCTGTCTGACAGAGTGAAAATCCTCAGACTGTATCCTGGTCCAGGTGTCCACACAGTGTGTCTTCCATGTTCCTGCCAAGAAAAAAATGTCAGAAAGATCACTTGGTATAAGAGGTGTCTCCTGCCAGACTAATCAAGAGGGAGAGCTTGGATAATTGAATTAGGTTAATTAATTAACTCTTTGTCACACAGAAAGGAGATTTTTAAATCTTAGATTTTCTCACCAGATGAGGAGAGAGAGAATTAGGACATGTTAGATTCAGAGGTAGGTAGCCTAGATAAAAACCTGAAAAACTAATGAAGTAGAGTGAGGGAAGGAAACAGGTCAATCAGTCTACTGACCATTTGAGATGCACCTACACTGGAAAAAAAGAACTATGACAAGAAAACAAGAAGCAAAAATGTGTGTATGTAATCAACATTCCTGCTGCACCAAAGCTATCGCTCAATTGATCATTTCTGTAACATGAATGCTGATGAAGAATAATGCCACTTATTAAGAAAGAGAAAGAAGAGAGAGAATTTTTTACACTAAGGTCATATGTCCAAACTATAATGATAACTAGACTCATTAAACCTCTGCACAATGACAGAAGGAAAAAACCCAATAATGTTGCTATCGGGTATGATCTATTGCTGGCCTCTAAAATAGGAAGGTCAAGTGGAAGAAGCCTTTAGAGAAGAACAAAAAGAAAAAAGTGTTAGCACAGTCATCTGACAGATAGATAAGCCTTGATGTTAATGGCAGGTTTCTAACTCCCAGTCTGCTGAAGAAAGAGAACAAGACTATACAGCAGACAACGGAGACATGGCTAAACATCTTTAGATCCAGGAAGTTAAGCTAGAACCTGAAGAATAGTGGCTTTTTCAGTTCTGAACAACTTTCGAAAACTGGAGGTATGGGAGAGAGTATTCATAACATCACACAGTGTTTCATTCCTAGGAAAAAAAACCAAACCAACCAAACAACAGGACAGGGTTAAAAGCTACTGAAGGCAATGTAAATTTGATTCTCAAATAAATATTAGAGAAAAAAAAAATTACTACGAAATGGATGGGCAATTGGAGAAAAAAAATTTCAAGAGGCCAAAAGTTAAAGGATGAATTAAGTACTGTAGGAGGATTTCATGGGTTCCATAATCTTAAATATTTACATTAGGGACCTGAACAAAAGACTATGCATTAAATGTGCAAGAAGCAGTGAGAGGCTGTAGGCTTACTGTAAGAGGAAGATGAAAATGAAACATCTTGACAAATGGGAGAAACTTTGAGAAAAACAAAAAAAAAAAAAAAAAGAAGAAATACCAGTCCTAGACAGGAAATAGTGACAATCAAAAATCAGTTACATATAGGAATCAACAGCACTTCGTTTCAATGCAAATATGAGAATTTGGGTCATGATTATTTAGAAACCAATTGTAATTAAGTAGTGTTACTGAAATACCAAGATACTGAAAGATAAAAACTGAATTGTTTAAAGTGAATCACAGGAAGCAATCACTCTACTCGGCACTGATATGGCTTCCCCAGGGCTAATGTCTCCAATTGTGAACGTTACATGTCAAAAAGATGATCCCGGAGGAATTATCAGAGAGACAGTAAATGAGGAAACACGAAAATGTGATTTGGTTTGTCAAGAGAAAAGAAAGCTGTGGAAACATGATGACAAGCTTAAAAAGCTGCTGAAAAAAAAAAGGAAGGGAATAAAGTTTTTTCCTGTCTCCTGTGAATGAGACAAGTAGTATGGACTAGAATTGCAGCAATGGAGGTGCACATCAGGCAGGTGGAGAAGCCTCTAATGGAAAAGACAGGTAAGTACCAGAGTAGATTGCTTAGGGATAATGTGCAACACCTTCCTCTGCAGATTTTAAGAACTGACCTGGTATCTGTCAGGAATTGTTTAGATACAGCCAGTCTTGCCTCAAATGGGGGAGGAAAAATGAGATGGACTGTCAGACTCCCAGCTTATTTTCTGCTGTTCTGAGGAAAATTCTATTTAAAAAAAAAAAAAAAAGCACACAGGTTGATACCAGTAGGCAGTAGGCTACACTGAATAACTACTGTCATTATAAGAAGTACTGCTTTCTTGCATTGCTTTTCCACTAAGATTTGTGCATTTTGCAGGTATCTTGTGTATACTTTCAAATCCAGCATTTAATCCTGGGTCTCCAGCACATATTCCCAGCTGCTCAATTTGATCTTTTTAGCTCAGACTAGTTTGTGTTTCTGAAAGCTTGATAACATTTCTTATGCAGTACAGCGTAGTGCTTGTACAATGTCACTAATGAATCATACTGTCATCCCAAATGTCCTCAAAAAGACTTTTTCTTGAATTAAACATCCTTGGGGTCTAAAGCTATGTTCTCTGTTACCATCAGTCCCGTTCAAGTCTATTCCTGTGCTCAGCTAAGGCCGTCAGTGACTCCCCAGTTTTGACATCATGTTTTGTTTTTACTGGAATTACATGTAGGCTGGAATGAGCTGTAAGTTCTGCTTGCCTAATGGATCACGAGGAACTGGTCACTCAGCTGGAAACATACTGCTTCCTTATCTTAATAGCATGCAGGCAGCTACTGCTTTTTGAATATGAATTCTGTTTCTGTACCTCTAATGTCCTTGTGCTGATGTCAATTCCCTTACAGAAACAAAGAGCTTCATGCATTGTTTTAAATTAGGAAGAATAATGTTCCACATTTGTTCAAAACGTTTAGACTATTATTGGCTGAAATAATTTGCCTTGTGTTTCATCCTGCAGAAAATGGCATAATCCAAGCCAATGAAGCTTTACCACTCTTGTTTTATTCAAAAGAATAATGCAGCTTGTATAGATATAAAAAGAAAACAGTGCTTAGGGTGAATGCATGTGGTTCTCTTAGCCTTGGGAAATGCAGAATGGAAGATCACTTAACTATCCCATATGCTATCTTTTTTTATGTTCTTAATGGACCCAGCAGTTTGCCTAGTGCAGCATCTTGTCTCTGGCAGGAATCAAAATCATAGAATGGTTTGGGTTGGAAGAGATCTTAAATATCTAGTTCCAACCCCTTTGCCATGGGCAGGGAATTAGTACAGGTGCCTTAGGAAGGAGCATAAGAAACAGTGTATACAAAATAATCCCTCCTTAGCATACTGTCTTCTCTAATTAATTTTATAAGTTATCATTTTATTTAGAAAGACTTCTTTTAAAAATTGATAGTTGAATACATCCGAGGGAGAGCAGAAGTTTATTTTTGTCGTGCTTTTAATACAATTAGGGATGTTCAACCCCTATCCCTCTGGTCAAATCGCGTCGAGGACAGTATTTAATCATGTTGCTGGCTGGCTGGGCACCTCTCTGAGGACAGCCCTTTGCTGTCCTGGCTGGACATGCAACTCTCCTTCTCCCTGCCCCAGGAGTGGGAGCCACCAGCTGAGTGGAGGAAGGAAGAGCTGCCATCTCCCATGCACTCCTGGCAGCTGCCTGTATTATATTTTTGCAACTACATTTTTTATACTTCGCATAAACTGGCTTGCAGGACATTGATTTTGAGATAATCAAATGGGAAAGGTTCTCACATTACCCAGAGGTACTTTTCAGGGCAGCAAGGTGTGCCAGGATGCTCAGGTAAGCTTAGGAGCTCTTTACATCAGGGTGCTGTGTAAAACAAGAGTCTTCTGCTCATTGTCACTAGCCTGGAGAGTTCCTCAGCACACAGCAAGAGCGGTATGACAGCTTGAATGTTTGGGATCCCTAGGGAATTTGTAACAGATACAAATCACAAGTCAGACTTCACTGAACAAGAAAGAAGGAAATGCAGTGACTAGAAGTGTCACTTGGTCATGTTTGTGAGAAAAACAAACGCTTCTGAAACACCCTCAAAGTTTCATCCAGATAGAGAATGGAAGAGAGATGCCTGTGCTTTTGCACTCAGTGGTACAGCTTTAACTACTATTCAGATGCCAGAAAAGCTACAAACTGAAAGCAAATCATTTTCACAGACCTGAGGCTACTGTTCAGGAAGACCCAGCAGTGCTGTTGATGCATGCTAGTAAGTGTACCAGCCACAATGACCACAGAGACACACATCTGCCTTACACACTTTGGAAACCTCACACTTACACACCTGAAGGGTCTTTATCAACACCTCCTCTTAGAATAAAGGTGGGTAAAAAGCTCATAGCATGAGTAGCACATGATGTTGCAGGTCTAGAAACTGCTGCACTAGATTAATGATTGTAACACAGGAAGGAACTTCAATAAACACTATTTGCTCACAGTGCAATCAGAAGTTCAATTCAGTGCTGCATTTTTTCACTGCACAATTGGACTTTCTTAGCAGAGTAATTGGCAGATGCATGGTGAAGTCTGAACTAAGGAAGGCTGAGGAAAAAAACGGCAAGAAGAATGACTCTATGGAAATGAATTAACAGCTTTTGAAAGGGACACTGTGACTGAAACTGTGCATGGCTTGAAAAAGGAAATGATTGAGAGCGGTCTACTGAACGTAACTTTGCTCACGTTACTAAAACAGCTTGAAATTTTTCCGCAAGTGCCTAACTGATAGGATGAGAAGTGACTGAAACAGTATAGAGGGAACAAGGTAGCTGATCAGGCTTAACCCATCAACAGGTGTCTGTCCACAGAATTACTATTATTATGTAAATGCAAACGCTGGCTTGCCAGGTAGTACCTCAGCGACCTGTGTCTTAGGCACAGGCTCTTTCTTCAGAAAGTCACAAAAATACCCATGCAGGTGGACTGTGTGTGAACGACAGAATTAAGGACATTTAATTTCTTTGGGTTTTATTGTTGCTGTTGGTTTGGGGTTTGTTTGGTTGGTTGGTTGTTTTGTTTGGTTGGTTGGTTTGATTTTTTGGTTTTTTTGCTAAGATTCTCTGTTCTTAAAGTATGCATGTGGTCTAGCAAATGCTTAGTGAAAGACCTTGAGGCATTTTCAATAGTTTCCCTCCAGTGTGGCTTATCCATTGTGCGATAAGGGCTGCTTCAACCCTAGCAGGGAGACAAATAAGGGCTGCCTGCCTCTGCATCTCTGCGTTAAGTTCCTATGTATTTCATTAAAGTATCTATGGGTCTTCTACCACTGAATTAGGCTGTAGTTGGCAATAAGTTGTTAAGGAAAGAGTCAAACTCACTTCTTAGGAAACCAGGGTAAAAATCAGCAGCAGAACTGTGTTTTAGTGAAGGAAGAACTATTTAAGAAAACACAACACTAATGATGGTAAAGCTCAAAGATCCATGACAGGGTCTGACCGATTTTCTTCTAATTGCCAGAAAAATTCCAGGGATATTCTACTGACAGCAAACTCTCCTGTATCAATACAACAGAATAATATATTTTCTACTGAACTTCTGCATGACAGGACATGAGCCACTTGTCTTCATTTTTTCCTTCATTTTTAAAATAACATTCATGTTTCTGTACCTTATGAAGATTAATTCATCTGTACTATTAAATATCTTCATTAGATTCTGAAGGTTATATAATTGGCATTTGGTAATTTGGTACAATTAATTAGTTAGAATTAAGAAATCCACTTAGGAATTCTTATTGAATACTTAGATAGTCAACTCTACATCCAGAAATATCAGTCAATAAATTCTCAGAAATATATATATCAAAAAAAATATGTATTTCTATATATCCCTCCCAAGCACACAATCTTGCCATTATCAGAGACAAAATCTGTCTGACACAGTACAGCTGCTCTCATGAAACATGTTCTCATGTTTCAGGACTTTCAATTTCTGTTCCTAACTAAGAATTTTAAAAGTTAAAGGATATACATATTAATGAGTCATTTAGAGGCTTTTGGCAATCGCGTGTTTCATTAGTTCTGTTGTATATTCCATAAGAATGAATTCTAAGAGCTTGATGTAAGATAAAAATCAAGTTTCAACTGTTTGATACCAAAATATATATTAAACAGGAAATACCTCTCTTTTCCAGATTTTAGAGCTGTTGATTTATACAAGCTACCATATTTTTTTCTACTTTGTTCAAAGTGAGAGTAGTGAGAAAAATTATGCTCAGTTGGCTGGCAGCAGGATCGTTCAGACCTGTATTACAGCTATCAGATAGACCAGGACTGTTATTACAAGCAAGGATTATAATCTGGGATGTATTTATGCACCATGAGGTAGAAGAATAATGATTTCTGTCTATACATGGGAAACCAATGTGCAGAAAAATGCAGAAACTTCCTCAGGGTGACACAAGGAGCACTGACAGAGATGAACTGCGAGATTTTCAGGTTGATAACTGCACCATATATTGCTTCTAAATTGAAATATAACTCAGCTTCCCATCTAAAGCCAGCCATCACAGGATAATTTTATTACAATGAGATGGGAATGAAACTCCCAACTCTAAATGATTATTATATTTTTATAGGAAAGTGTGAACCAGATATGATCATAGTGGTTAAAAAAGACTTTTTCTATTCCAGTAAGAAGTCTTCCACTAAGTACAAGCATATAAGAACTAATAGCGGTGTGTCAGCTTTAATTGGTCTTGGAAAAAGGGTGATGTAACACCACTCAAAATAGGGAAGCACATAAAATTAAATTCCTGTTTATTCAATATTTTAATACTAGATCAAGTGGAAATACCAGTAACTATTGACAGCAGTCAATTTTAAATTGCCACAACATACTACAGTATTTCCTAATGAATAATCCAATTTCTCTAACTTTCAGTATACTAGCATTACTGAATCTAAGGAATAAATATGCATATAAGAAATGCATATGTCATTATGAGATAGAGTGAGGGGTTTTTTTAAATTATTATTTTAAATTCCACCTCCTGGAGACTTAGCAAGTATTTTATGTTCTTGATGTTAAGTGAACATGGGAGAGTTTCAGATTAGTTTTACCATTTTTAAAGGTACTTCAAAACTCATATATCTACAGAGAAAGGGTTTAAAGTATGTGGTCTGTATGTAAACCAAAAGCCCATGAAAGTGACAAAAATAACCCCTTTTTAATTTATTTATGATTTACATCTCTTGATTCTTTGAGGTCTGACTTACAATTATTTACCTGTAGGACTTAGCAAGACACTTCTGCTGAAGAATGCAATGGGTAAATTATAATCTTTTATTTTGAAACATGACATTATTTTCTTTCCATTATAACGAGATCGAGTGCAAGATACAATGAAGCTAAATAAAGCCCAGCAAACCACTGCCATTTTAAACAACTCACATCTAAAGAAATTAATGAATGAGATTATTTCCTTCTTTCAGATCTGTTCAGCTGGGATAGAATTACAGCCAGCCTGGAGAAAAAGTGAATCTTACCGCCTTTCTAAAAATAGAAATCCCAGCTTGAAATCTAATGCCTGTGCCTCTGTGGAGTGCAAAGGGAATGGAAATGTAGCTGTAAGTAATTTTTGAAAAGGCATCACTGCGTTACAATGTTTGCTGATATTCAATAAGCCTATATTAACCCTTTTGCATGACTCTCTATACCTCTAGATATGATAAGGAGCTTTATCTGTTCAAAAAAAGAAAAAGCAAGTTAAATCCCTGTGTCTTGTTGCCATTGTGGTTGTTAGATGTGTGGGATTTAACATAAGAAACTGCATAAGGGAACAAAGTGCTACACTAGGCTCAGAAAACAGTACTTTTTTTTTTTTAACTTATTGCATACAATTCATTTTGTGGGAAGTTTTGTTTCACCTGGAGAAGGAAATCCTGTGTGAAAAGGTTTCTGAATGGTTATAGTGTTAAACAATTTCTTTTTGCTTCAGGCTCATATCATGAATAATTCCAACCTCTTATATCTCAATCAGGACCTTATGAATCGCTATGAATTTTTCACACATGTTCATCTTCTCTCCCAGTCTCACATAGCTTAGATGAATGCACACTACATGTATGTTGAAAACAATCTGAGTCCTTCTGAGGATAAGAATTTGTAAAAGCAGGCATGATCATAATTTCAAGAAGTATGTATCTGGCAAGTAAAAAGCAATAGTAAAGAGGTGGAAGAATCTAAGACATACCGACTTAATGTGCCTAGCAAAGTCAAAATAGAAATAAAGAGAAAGTATGTGATTTGCATGCAGCTGGTAAACAGGGACAGTACAAAAACCACAAGTATTTCAGTGCACAGTACTGTTCAAAGCATTGCTCCCATTTCCTTTACTATCCCTCATCATCATTACTATCCCTTTAACCAATCCTGCCTACACCTCTGTGTGTGAATACAAAACACATAGTTACCTTCCATTTTCTGCAGAATAAGTCCCTTCTTCTGGTCTGGATGAATCACATGAGATCTGAAAGGTGAACTCACCCAGCTGACCTTGGAGCAACCTTATATAAGTTTCCACCATGAATACAAGAACCTGTATGTAAATTCATATACAAAGTTTTGTAGCTCTAACTTTAAATCAGGTGATTAATTACGAGCTGGAAATCATGTGACAATTTGTTCATATTGCAAGCACAGTGAAAAGTGCAAAGTAAAGAAAATGAGTAGTATCATGTGGCAATTCAAGTGGAGGAAGGATTGCATTACTTTATTAGGCGGAATCTCATTTCTTTATTCTAGGCACTAGTTTTTATGTCTTTTAGAAAGAAAAGGCTCTCTTTAAGAGGAATGAAATATTGATTTTAGGTTCTAGTCAGACTCCATTAAGATGCTCACATTGTGTCTGCAAAGTGGAGTTTTACGAACATAAATCAGTTTTCTGATACCCATAAATGGGCTTTTCATAAAGACCCAGAAATAGTTTGCCCAACTCCCCTGTGTATTGAAAGCAAATGGTTTGAAAGTATGTTTGAATAAGGAAAGAACTTCTGACCAATGTGCTACATGGTTTGGTATGCCTCTGGGTCTGTTAGGTTTGTCTACGCTGCAAGATGCACCAGACCTCAGACTCCAAAAGGTGTTTTAACACAACAGAGCTGGAGTCTAGATTGGTGCAAAACACATGAAATGGGGGGTCAGCATTTACATCTCAAAGGGGCACACCAACCAGGCCAGGTTGTTCTAGCTTGGGACCTGAGGAAAGGCAGTGCTTCATACTGCTGTGGGTGAATGTCAGCCCTGGAAATCAAATTAACAGAAAGAACTTCCTATTCCTTGCTTGCCTCACTGTTCGAATGGTCCAAAGTTTTACTACATCTCTGGCAATTCTGTCCAGATACCTAATCATGAGAGGACGGGAGTGGATTACAGGTGGAAAACCAGAGAAGCCTACTTCACTTAAAGGGGAAAAGCCCACATGGACTGCGGTGGGACAGAATTTATTTGGGAAGGGAGGATTTCTTTAAAAGTATTTTAACTGACAATATACCCAGTCAGGCTTTTTCCATGGGCAAAAGTAATACTCTTTTTTACCTGCTATTAGTAAGAAACACATTCAATAATGACTTTATGCGAAGATCATAGATTTCTTACATACAAATAACCACCGATCAGCAAAACTGAAAGGTGAAACAGACACTAAAGGACATTTGTTCAGTGAAGAATCAGGAACAGTTTTATTTTTCAGCAATTACAATTTGACATTACTTGTCCCATACTGTTATAGTGGTATTATGTTTTCTTAGGAGTTGCATTATAATTAAAAAATACTACATACATATGGAAATTTGCTATATTCTACTCTATTGGAAATAAAATATAAAGGCTAAGAAATTTTCCCCACCACCACCCAAAAAGGCACAAAGTCATTAACTTCCTTGATCATATAAACACTTACACACATCTTTAGAGCATTTCCCTGGAGATAGCTTTCAAATGTATAGATGTGCACAGACCTACAGAGGTTGTCACACTTGGTTCTGATGCAGAGTTTGACCCTTCTGAGTAGAGACAACTACTATTGCCCAGGCTAGCACTGCTCTAACACTGTATCTTGACAGCATCCTGAATGCTTCCATGGGCAGTACAACTGAATCCCGTCAGAACAATATGAGCACTGAGCAGCACTGAGCAAAAGTGTTTCAAGGGCTTGAAGAAAGAGGGAGACTTTCAAAATAAATAAAAATAAAAAGCAAGGCTTTTTGCCAGTTTAGCTAATTCTGCAGTCAGGCCATCAGTCTCATTAAAACTCAGGCAGAGAATAATCTTTGTGACACTCAGTATGTCAACACTGCTCCTCTGGGTTTCTGTACGCATTTGCAGAGGGAAGGAAGCTGGTGAATAAAATAAACAAGTGCAAATCTCTCTCATTACAATATCACCTGTATTCAGATATTTGTATTCAAGAACACACATGAAGAGTGTTTGTGTGATTTCTTTCCCCTTCTATCCTCCTCCTGTGTTAAAGAGACCATCACCCCTGATACTGAAGGGTGTGATACTTTTGCAGTGCTATCCCTGTGGTAGGTAAAGGTACAGTTATTGGCCTCTGTCTACAGATTAATTAGTGTATAATGAGTCTTTTTTTAAAAAAAGGCATTACAGGAAGAAGTGATTATATAGTCCCATCTTGTCTAGTCCATGTTCTCAGCAAAACAAATGCACTTGTTCTCTACAGATACCTTCATGGTCTTTAGACTAACTAAGCAAACTGCCTTTAGAATGAAATGTTTGTTTTCTTCCCTGAGATTTATCCTATTGAGTGAGCAAAGTACTCAATCAAGGACTGAGAATGTATTGCCACACACAGAAGGGAAGCTGGCAGAGACAGTCTGGAAGAAGAATGGAACAGAATCAGACTGATACGTGATATCAAAACTTTTGTTATGCCCATTTATATTCTTTCTACCTTTGCTGTAGCCACTTGGGTCGTCTATCCATTGAGATAACTCCGTACTCAGGAATTATATTAAATTTCTTGGTCTTTTGTTCTGCTAAGTAAATTTTAGCAGCCTTTCTGAAACACTGTGGAAACTTACGGGAGCACAATATTTCGAGCATACACAGATGGCTTGCCTGCAACCTTATTTAAATATCAGCTTCACTGTTCCAAACATGAGCATGTCAGTAATGACAAAGGTAATACAGAAATGGAAACACATTAAGAGGCAACACACGATGAAGAGGAATAGAAGCACTGAAACGGTGAGTGAAAATCCACATCAAAACTAGCCAGTTAATGAAATGCCATCTGTTCATCCAAACTTCATTCAAAAGCAGAAAGCTGTCCTGTTTAATGGAATAATTTATTCTTCAGGGTTTGGGAAAATGAGTGATTAGTTGTAATTTTTCCACTTATTTAGCCTTTTTTATTGGATAAATCGTTATGCAATGATTTACCATGGTGCTCCAGTACCTTTGTCTGTGGCACTGTTGCATGAAACTTAGCAGGATCTATTCACTCGACATCAAACACACTTTTCTTTCTTTTTTTTTTTTTTTTAATCCTAATGCCCTCCTTCGGTGCCACTGTGTTAATCTCCTGTCACAGTTAATTTTGGTTTTGGACAGTTTTCCAACAAGGAAATCAGAGTAAAATGGGGGTGAGTTCTATGCCAGGCTGTGTGGTGTGGAGTAGAACCATTACAAGATGATGTGCAATACAACTTTGAGTAGAAACAGATTCTTGCTTTGGGCTCTCTGAAAGCTTGGCCGAGACTTGCTGGAAAATCTGTTAAGTGTGGCCTTATTTTTTGTTTTAGAGTAAGCTAAAACCCAGTGAAACTTGCTGAGTTTTGTTTCCAAGAGAAAAGTACAATTAGTTTTTGCTTCTGGCAGAAAACAGAAAGAATTATTAAACCTCTCCTGCCCTTTTTGCCTTTCTCTTAATGTCTCTCTCTTGAGACTTTCACAAACTTCAGCAATTTGGCTTCTATTGAGGTCACACACTTTTAATACAGTTTTCCACAGGCTGTGGATCATGTCAGGTAGGACTACAGAGTACTTTTTTCAAAACTGCTTGTGTGGAGTAAAAAGGAAGGTATATGTAGGCTCTAAAACCGTGATTATCCAGTTTCCCTGTCTGTAAGTTTCTAGATGAACAGAAGCCCTGTTGGCTAATTTATGCCGCCTCTGTGAGAATAGTATTACCACTACATTCAATGGCAGTATTGCCAATGAATTTGGACCATGAACTGAGTCCTTCCCACTATGACAGCAGAGCACACTAGGGCTAAATATTTGTCTTTTACACATAAGTTTTCTAGAAATTTTTCTTCGATAAAACTGTGCTGTGTTTCATAATTTGATAGTGGCAATGCACTAAACCAGTGCTTTTTTTGCTGGTTTTGCTGCAGAGAAAAAGAAAAGAGGGTAGTCTTCAGAGTTTTGCGATGACAATGTAGTTATGCTTAGATTAAGTCAGTAGTTTAAATTCATGAGTTCTTATCTATACATTTATGTGGCTGTCACCGTTGGCATATCTGAGTGAAACCTCCAGATAACCCTAAAACGTTTCATATACAGCCTGAGGCAGTCCATGGCTTCAAGTGACCACAAAAACTTTAAAGCACTGAGGATTTCAGTGACGAGCAGAGTCTGACATCCTGCCTCAGGCTTCTCCCTCAGCTGCCTTCTCTGGGAACAGCTTTGCCTGGTGCTGCTCCACGATCAAGATTTCCAGACACAGTGATAAAGTGTTGGAGATGAAGTAATAATGTTCACTAACATAAATAATATGGTATGCATATTGACAGCTACACTGTTATAAAGAAAAATAAGAATTTATTCCTTCAATTGCATTCATTCTTCCATTAATATGTCCTAACAATAAGTTGTTGCTATATGAAGCAGAGGTTCCTGCTATACAGCCCTCACTCCCTGACCTCTGACAACATCCTTGGGTCTGCATGACATGGGACCGGGAGTTAAAGACCAAGAAAATTTCAACATCTGAAAGTCCCCACATTGAATCTGTCTGGAAATAAAAACGGTATCTGGATATGGGTGTATCTTGGCTGAAGGGTCATAGGAGTGGTTCAGAATAAAGTAATGTCACTCACAATTTGCTGTTAACTGAGGCAAAGACACAGCCTCCATCCTGCTAAAGCCTTAATCCTTGCAGTGCAAAGATGTAAGTCAGTTGTTGATATAGGAAACCGTTACCAAGTGGTAGGTGCAGCATTAAGTACCCAGGTGCAAGCTCCTGTCACGTCTCTAGTAAAACATTGAACTGAAAATATTTACAAGCAAATCTCTCTCTGTCTCTGGTTCCTAGTACTGTAGCTCCTTTTCCTCAGGCTTGCTCTCAGTCTATCAATTTTCCTTGATCCCTGGAACTACAGGAAAATAGTCCCTTTGTCATTCCTCTTGGGGCTTGTCTAGTCCCTGATCCAGATGCAAGTTTCTTATGTCTGTTGGATTTCTCTTTCTGCTTGCTTTAGGTTGTGTTCCCTCAAAACACATAATTTGTCGTATGAAGCTGCACATAAAGTCCCAAGTGTCTGCCCATGATTCAGACTCCCCAGCAGAACAATTAATTGCCTTTGGGAATTCAATTCTTGCTGGGCACCCCTCTGCAAACAAAATTATTCACTTATAGAATACTATCAGGCTTGATAGTGCTTTCCATGGAATAGGAAGCCAATCTTCAGGGTGTGATTTGCTATCATTTAGCAGATGGGAAATGTTTCTATAAGAACAGGCTGGAAAATGGATAACAATAGTTGGGTTCCTTTATTGGCTTGTTAGCCCTTTCAATTTTAAAATTTATTTCCACTTAAAGCCGTCTCAAAGGGCATTAACAGTGTTCATCTATTAGATACTATCAGTAACATTTAGAATCTGATTTTGGGAAAGCCCTGAAAGGTGATCAATATAAATTGCAAAAGGATCCTGTTCATCTCAGTTAATACTGGGAAGACCCAAACTCTCCCAAAGTTCCTAAGTATTTCTGTTCAGAGTTCTAGCTGAAACTATTCCTAAATGTATAGGAATTTAGACAGGGAGTTTTCCATTAGTTGAGAATACTGTCAGGTGCCGGGTCCCAGAACATATATTCCTGAGTTATTTTTATACCCAGTTTTAAAGTTTCAAAGTTAGACTGAGAACTAATCAAAACTTCATATAGCATTTTAACAAGAAATATTGTAATGAGTAATCTGAGCGAGGATTTAATTTTTTGCTTGCCATAAAAATGTTACCTTCCTGTTTTTATGGAAAAGGAAATTTACACCATGTCACAAACACAAAGGCTATTCCTGCTTTGCCTTCCCTTCCTGGTACCACCCCTTTCTGCTGTTCCTACATACCATTAGTAATACTAGTGATTTAAGGCTGATGAGCTCTCTATTGAATTACCTTGAGCCACGTATGGTTCCTTTCTATTCACACAGGAAAAAGCTCCAGGCTAGATGACACGTTTAGTCCTTTAGTCCAAGCTAGCAGGCATGGCTAGGCATTAGTGATGGAGAGGCCCAAGAAAAAGGAAGAGAAATGAGGGAGGTGGCATCTCAATGAAGAGCAAGTTTCCTCTTACTCCCACCAAATAGTGGACTATAAGAGCTCAAAGCTCTTCTGACATTTAAAATCTGTTTCCAGGTAGTCTGCATGAGGCAGAGACACTGGTAGCTCCCAGGCCCCACTGTCTCTTCATTACTGAGTGAGAAGACCTGGCCTGGCAGGAGACCCTTTCTTTACTTGTGCTCTGAATAACAGTAGAAAAGCTGCCTCAGCATCAAGGTTGTTTTCAAACTGGCTTCCAGGTGCAGATACTTTTGCCTCCCTGTTAAATTCTGGGTACTGTGACATTTCCACAGACAGTAACTTTATGATACTGAGGGATTATGGAGAGGGTGATGAACACATACATCACTTGGAACACCAAAGGTTAAACCTGGAAGGTGGGTAGAGCAGTATCACTTTGCAAACAGTTAAATTGCTTTGACATCCTTGGATTTGTTTCACTTGCATACTGTGATTTGTTCAAGCCATGATGACCATTTGATCAGGTAAAGACTTAGGAGAGTAGTTTTGAGCTTTCTCGTCACTGAAGAAAATTAACGCAACAGTCCAGATCCTAGAAAAGTTTCGCAACTAAATCAGGAGTAGCAACAACCACTGCCGAAAGAGCTACAGCAGTGCGAACCAACTTGAAGATGAATGAAACAAAAACCCCCAGAGCTGACTGGGTATATTTTTACGGTATCATTCACTTCAGAGTTAAATCTAACTCTTCTGAAATCTTAATGTTCATGGAAGCAATACATATCAAGAAGTTGGGAAGTAGCTGTGTAGAAGGCTCAGTACACTTTCCTCTCAAGAAGTGGTTTAGCTTACTAAACCTAGAAAAGTTACTTCTTCTCTCAGAGCACTTAGCTCTTCTAAAATTGCTTGTGTTACAATTTGCTATAAATCTCAAGTGATAAAGGTTTTTGTGGCTCAAGTCAGTTTATCGTATGATACTAGAGACCACAGAATTACTTCTCGTGCAACAGTACAATACTGACATTTTAACAATAGCTCTTTCAGTAGTGATGCAACGTCAGTTGTGACCCAATTTTAGTTTAAGAGACATTGTTTCAGTGTCAAGGACATCTGAAATATGAGAAGTATACCACTGCTATAAAAAGTTCCATTAAAAAAAAGCTATTACTCCTTTGCTGATGACATTATAAGTCAGGTTCTTAACTTTGTAAAAAGAACAAAGCATAGTCACTGGAAATTCTTTGTTCACTGGAATTTCATGGCAGCTGTTTCTTCACACACACAAATATCTATTTAATGTGTCAGGGTTATTTCTTCCATAGATAACATTATGACTGATGATTCCTGTTGGCATCTGGCCTTTGGATTAATTGAAAATAAAATTTCTTCTTGTATTGATGATAGTTGCAATGTCTGTATTTTAATTAACAAATAAGCAAAACAGTCCTCAAGCCTGTCAAGATTTGCAGCAATGCTGACTGGAGGGAATGCATACCAGTAGGCTTTTTCTTCAGACAGAAGCAGCTACAGGAGCATTAGGAGTGAAGGGGCTCTGGGTGTCTTGTCTGCACTAACGATTCTGCTGGCCAACCCAGGGAACTGTGCCTGGACTACAGATGGGTCAGTGGAGACAAACAACAGAAGGTCTTTTCCATCTTTATCCACTGGAAGCAGGCTTTTGGGAATGGTGGCACATGTCTGTTCCCAGGTTAAACAGAGAGTGGAAGGCAAGCAGTTGAGGGATTAGTCTAGTCCAGACTTAATTAAGGAGAAATTACCTTTTCTTCATTTTCCTTTATTTAAACCAGGTATTTAAATTGTACATCTTTAATTGTTGTTGTGGGAACAGGAATATGCTGTTTCACTGCAAGTAATTTTTGTGTTACTCTAAATGCATCGACTTTGTGGGATATACTGATAAAAAAATTAATTTCGTGGAAGAGATAATGATACATAGATACAACTTATCTATGCAAGGGTAGGAATTAATTATTCTGCAGCAGGCTCAGAACCCTGCTTACAGTTCTTTGGAATTTTTTATCCAGTATGACCATGAGCTGTCTGAGCCAATTATGTGTGGAAGGGAACATAATATGTCTAAAGTGACTGTGACCAGAGTATGTATTGTAAAGAGATTAATACTAACAATGTAACTCCATTTATTTCAGACACTGTCGAATCAACCATTAGCAATGTAACAAAATGGTGGTGAGCTGTAAATAGCAAAAGAGGGAACTTCCTGCTCTGTGAGACACCAAGATTTTCAGCAGTCCTGGATACAACTTGCTGTTAGTATAGTGCGTTTGTACCAGGTAAGATCTGAGAGGGTTGTGATGGCTGCAGTGTGTTCAAGTCAGGAAGCCCTAATGAGCCATAATAGAAAGAAAGGTAAATTACAGAGAAAATATTTTTATTTCTCTCAAAAGACTCAATATGCAACATTGGAAAGAATGGATACATAAAGCAGAGTATGGTACAGTATAATTAGAGTAGAAGACTATGGCTATCCCAAAGTAGCTAAAATCAACTTCTCGATATCACACTCATTTTGTCCTCGTAGAATCCTAAAATAACCATTTTCTCCCCAAGATTTTCCCCAGGAGTTTGCAGCAATCTAAAGAAAAACAAAGAGGAAAAAAATTAACAATTGTAATTTTAAAGTACTATTCAAAAATACGAGGTGTAAAATACAAAATGAATCTTTTGGTTTGGTTTCCTTTTTAAGAAACAGAGTTTCTCAGTTTTGGTGTACTGAGAATCAGAGTGCATCTTTTTCTGATTTCTATGATCATTTGTTCATTTTAGTTTTGATCAGAGTTTCAGTTCCAAAACCAGGCTTAATAAAAATTGAATACTATGTCTACAAGGCAGTTTGATAGAGTAAAGCAGAAATCACTATTGGATGAAGAAAGTGGTCATTGAAACATTGGTCAAAATTCCAAATGCAACTAATCTGTTGAAGAGAGATCCAAGACACAAAGAAGCTGACTTTTAATAAATTAGGTTTCATTCATGTAGCTGTTGAGATATTGCACGATTTAGTTCCTTATGAAGTCAATAGTTTTGCCCTAGATGTCAGTGAAACTACCTACCATAAGCCCTGCCATCAGCTACGTAAACTCCAAATTACCTTCTGCTGAACGCAGGAATAATGACATGAGCTGGTAATCGTAATCAAAGTAACAAAATCTGACTTACTCTAAATGGCTGAAAGCCAATGTTTGATTTTTTTTTTTTTCCTGGTAGTTGGATAGCATTTGCCAATTCTGTTTAAATAGATAGCTTGACTTTCCCAAAAGTTGTAACAAATAATATTGATTACTTTGAGACTCATTCGCAGGCATCAAAATGAACTGAGTCTTTATGGAAAATCTGATAATAATTGAGAATTAGAATAGTATTTGAGACAGAAAACACAGTGTAGGAAAAAACACAAACATAGGTGGGAGATAGGATGAAACAGGCTTTGAAACTGAGGTAAATGATGCTACAGTTCAAGGATCAACATGATAAAAGTTGCCAGAAAAGGAATAGAATTATTCAGGAGACTTTAAGGTGAAGGAAAGAAAATAGACACAGAGAGAGTGAATGAGAGGAAACAAGTTGTTTTTAGATAATCTGTGTTGTAGGGATTTTTTTTTCTGCCTCAAAACACAGTGCTAAGGATTCACTTACCCAGAACTTCTGTTTCTGTCCCTTTTTGTCAGCTAATGCTCCCCACCTGTTAGAAGAGATGGTACTAGTGAGACCTTTGATGCATGTTAACATTTTATAGCTTTAAACAACCAAAAAGAAAATAAATCTTGTCTTAGTTAGTTGTCCTAATACCAGTATCAGGACAAAACATGACTGATAGACATCTCCAAGTTTAAACAACAAATTCTGATGATGATGAAAATGAAAATAAGCGTCCTGCTAGCCACAGGCCAAATTGCCATTAAGGACTACAAAAACTTAATGCAAGTGTAGGTTTAGTTTGTCATTGTAAAAACCTGTTTTCATTGACAGAATATTTCCTCTGGAGAGCTTGGCAGCTGAACTGAACCGTGTAGGAGTATTGAGATTAATGTGAACACATTTCTTCAATTCAGCTGAAGACCCTAGCAACACTTTTGTGAAAGATCTCATCCACCACCTTTACAAAAACAGCTGGTGAGTTGGGACTGAAAATGTTCCCAGCTTGTCTCTGTTCAAATTAAATTGCTGCCAACATAATCTGTTTTGCTGCACAGTGTGGTGGATGGTCTGTAAACTTACTCGATGTTTCTTTGACATCTTTGAGGACATGTTAAATGTTGTGGCAATGTCTATGAAGCCACACCAGAAATTGTCCCCACCTGTCAGGTGACAGGCCTACCATAATTGTGTAGTTGTAGCTGAACAAGACAGTGCTCTGAGTTGTTAAGCCTCACATTGTGTATTTACAAAGTGGGCAGAAGAAGTTCCAAGGCCATTATCTGGATATAGTTCAATGAGCAAAAGCTGCACTGCACACCTCAAGTAGCTAGGTGTACATGGTATGTCTCCTGATTGCTTAAACAGCTCTGTCTTCTTTTGCATTTATACAAGGAATGCTTGTCTAGTTACTATTCATGATGGTCATGATGCTTGGGTGCCTATAAAAGGGCACAAATAAACAGAAAACTAAAGATGTGAACTTTTACAAGTTTTTCCACAGTGTAAAGTTAATCCTAGAATATATAGAATGCCATTGACAGGGTGTTTATCGATGTATATCCCACCAACACCATGTGTTTGAGCTGTATTTGCAGTGCCCCGTTCATTTTGAAAGGCAAGCAGCAAAAATATGATGAGAAATCCCACACTGTGAATGGGCAAATTAGGATTTTTGTGTCATCTTTGTAAAAAAATTTGAACAGCCACGATGGCATCTGCTATCCTTGCTTAACAGTGAACCCTAATGTATGTGGAAAACCTGCCCTTCCAGCCATTCCGGCCAAAGGAAAAAAACAGTAAGACAAATTGGTGACTAGCAGAGAATTGATTTCTGGATTACAGTTGCAAGCTCAAATTGTAGCTACTGCTCATTAAATGCAAGGAATCGTGTAAACAATGTGGATCATGATGACCATTGAATGCAATTGCTGTTTTTTGAAAAAGGCCTCGTGACATTTTTTCTTTGAATTATCACATGAAAGTTCAGGGATTCTTTGCCATTTCTTTGCCAAATATATTTCAGATAGAGTTTGTCATGATCATAACTTTTTTAAAAAAGGATATAATAGCCTATCTGATTTTGTATCAGATTCGGATTTAAGTCTTTCCTCATGACCATTTTACAAAAAAAAAAAAAAAAAATTTCAATCGGCTGCAGCATGGAAGTCTTAAACACAGAGGAAAATTGCCTTGAATGTATTTCATGTATTCTTGCATTCAGTACTACAGTACTACATCATCTCTCCCACTTTCTTGAGCAGGATGATGGCCAGTTCCTGCAGACACTTTCCTGCAACTAAATATTTTTCTAAAAAAAAAAGGCAGCTTCCAATTTCATACACTGAGAGGAATTTATTAATTCTCAGAAAACTTTGAAACCAAAATGGTAAAGGACCCCTTTTTATCCTTGACTGTAACATATCCATTAATTTAATTTCCTAGGGTTTTTTTTCCCATGGTAGTCATATTATGCATTTTATCTTACAGTTTAGAAAGATGAGTGGTTTACTCAGTAATCCATGCCCATGGTCACTCATACAAATACTCTAAATTAAAATACATTAAATTAAAGTATGCAAGAGTGCAGCCAGCAAGTAAAGAAAAATGACTAATCCATTTTATTCAGGACCTGCCATTCTGTCTCCAGAGCACAGTGTCCAGATTTGAGCTTCCCCGTACAGGACAGACATCAGTAGGCTGGAACAAGACTGGCAGGATTCCATTGAGATGTTTGGCATCTGGAGTACATTATGTACAAGGAGAGGCTGAGAGAGCTGGCTTTGTTCAGCCCTCAGGAAAGTTGGTTCAGAGGAGATCTATTTGTTGTCTTCAGTTTTACAAAGGGTGGGTATAGGTAAGATGGAGAAGACTCTCCTGATACATGCACATCCAATGATCACAAGCTGACAGTCACAGATTTCAGCAAGGAACATTGCATTTGGACATAGGGGAAAAAAAGATATTTTACAACAAGAGTTGTTAGGCACTACTGAAGTGAAAGGTCATGGAATATCTGTCCTCAGAGATATCCAAAACTCAACTGAAAAAAGAATAAGTCAAAATATATTGACACTAATAATCTGGATGTGTAGGGCTCAAATGCCAAGCAGAAAGATAAAATTATGTGTCATAAATTAGTCTACAGGTAGAATAGGGGGAAGGAGTCAGGGAAGAAATTATCAGGAAAAAGTATCCCAACAATGAAGTAATTTAGCTCCCAGTGGAATTAGTTCCCAAGTGGAAATGACAGAGACTGAAAAGTGAGTTGACGCATTCTTGGGCAACATTCATTGGAGAACAATACCACATTTTCTGGAAGATGACCAAAATAATCTAATAGCACTTTTCTGTCTCTTGCTTTTGTGATTATTCCACATTGATATTTTCTCCAAATAAATGACATTTCAAAAGCAGAGAGATGCTGGACCTCATTATTCACAGGGTCAGAGAATCTATCGGGGTAATTTTTAAAAAGCGTTAGATCACTAATGTCCCCACCTTTGGTATTTTTAGAAAAGCTTTCAACCTTACCCCCTCCAAAATTCCCATTTTTATTAAGAAGAAAAGATTTTAAGGAATCATTAAGGAGAAGGTCTGCCTATCAATTATCAAAAATTACTTTAAAAAGGGACTTATCTTCTGTTCTGACAAAAATATTCTGTATGAAACACGCCACTTAGCTTTTCCAAAAGAAACTATCATGATCTTCACTCAAAAATAACCTTGAATAAAAAGAAGTAATTCCACCAAACTGCTTTCAATCCCCTTCAGGAGAAAAAGTGAGCAGGGTATTTCTACTTACTCAAGGGAAAACAGCCCCAACTGAGTCTGAAAGAGAATTCTGGCACTTTCAGATGAACAGGTGAGTACTCATGGGCTTCCATAGGAAGATTTTCATAGTTTTGTGTCCAGTGCTATATAGTAGAGGCACCTTAGCTGTCCTTTTCAGCAACAACTTTCCCTCAATCTTAACTCTGTAGGAGCGGGCCCTGAATGGACAACACCGCCTGACCATTAAAAAACTAGAATGTGGAGACTGTTTCAGTGTTCTTCCACAGAAGGGAAATTGGTTTTGTTTGAACATTTCCTAGTTTCTTTTTCAAGAAACTGTATCACCAGAATGAAGGTGAACTTTGCAAGAGAAGTATAAAGAAAATTTTCAGAAAAGAACCCATAGTAGCTGATAATTAAATATCATTGAATAAAATAGGAAAAAAGCTAGAAAGGCAGCCTAACACACCAAAAAGGATTTTCAGCAGTGGGATTAAAACAGAAGTGTTTCGTAGGAGAACAGAAACTAGATTCTAGCATTGTAGGTAAAATGCTGTTAACAGCAAATACAACAAAGACATCTGAAGAATGTGATAAATACTATCACACAAACTGACTCCCTAAGACTGAAGATGTCAACTGAAAAGAAATAAAGCCTTAAGAGTAAACAAGAATGACAGGTCTCAGATCTCAGGCTATTAATTCCTGCAGATCTGTTGGTGTTAGTGGAAGTCAAATGTGTTAATCAAGAAGCTAAACTGTTTACTGAACACCAGTGTTCTAGGGATCAGCATTCTGCATCATCTTTCTGACGTCTGCCACTCAACAACACTCTTCTCACATACTGACAGTCCTCATCTACTGATCAAAAATAACCCAACAGCAAAATACAATTTTAAATCACTCCTGCTTTTTTTTTTCAACCACTTCAACTCACAGTTGCAGTTTCCAAGTTACGCAGTTTGGATGCACTGACATTGCTGGCTAAACTCCTACATTTACATGAGTAAAGCCACGTTTTGTCTCTCGTTTGTTCATTTACAATGGCTCCTCCCTGTCTTTGTAGAGTGGGAGTGCATTGAAAATAAGATTGTGTTACATCCTTTCTTCACAGCCAGAAGCAATGAATTTGTTAAAAACCACCATATGTAGAGGATGTCTAAAGGAAATGTATGTATTCTCTTTTTAAGGTTATGGTCTTTACTCATATTTTGCTTTGTCAGTTTCTTCCTACTTTTCTTGGTTTTTCAAATAATTCCATTTCTGTTAACTTCTCATTCATGAGGATTTTCATGTAAAATACGACAACTAGAAAACCTTATATAACCTCCAATACAACCACAGCATAAACTTAGAATAGAATATTTTAGTGGAAGGTACCTACAACGATCCTCTGGTCCAACTGTCTGACCAATTCAGGGCTGACCAAAACTTAAAGCATGTTGTTAAGGGCATTGTCCAAATGCCTCTTAAACACTGACAGGCTTGGACATCAACCACCTCTCTAGGAAGCCTCTTCCAGTGTTTGACCAACTTCTTGGTAAAGAAATGATCCCTAACATCCACTCTAACTGTCCCCTAGTGCAGCTTTGAACCATTCCCACACTGCCCTTCTAGATACCAGGGAGATCAGCACCTCCCTCTCCACTTCCCCTCCTCAGGAAGCTGTAGAGAGCAATGAGGTCACCCTGCAGCCTCCTTTTCTCTAAACTAGACAAGCCCGAAATCCTTAGACACTCCTCGTAGGACATGCCTTCCAGCCCTTTCACCAGCTTTGAAGCCCTCCTTGGGGCGCATTCAAGTATCTTAATATCCTTCTTAAATTGTGGGGCCCAGGTGAGGCCACACCAATGTTGAATACAGTGGGATACTCACCTCTTTTGACCAGCTGGTTATACTGTGTTTGACGCATCCCAGGATGTGGTTTGCCTGTTTGGTTGCCAGGGCACATAAACCATGGGATTTTCACAGTTATATATTTAATATTTCTGACCCTTTCTATCTCTGTAGAAAAATGATGATGATCAAACAAGAGTTGGTGAAGTCCAAATTAATCCAATTCAACTTTAGGTAACTGAAGCATTTGGATTAGGAAAAGATCTGTTGCTACTATTAGGAGAGAGGGATACCTCCTGGAGATAATTAATCCCACTTAAGTGCTGACCACAAGCAGTGCTAACTGGACTCATTTGTCTCTCTAATACTATGTTTTTCTATGTAGGCATTGAGAATTTCCTGTCACCACATTGGCCATACAAATGATGAATTCTCTTGGGCAAAAATATTGTCTTCCCATAGACTATGCATGCACAGCAACAGGAAACAAAGATTATTCAGCACCTCTCATCTTGACCTGGTTAATATTCATACCAAAGTTCTGTGTTTGTAAAAGGCTCACAGTACATCCTTCTCCAGGCAGAAAGAGAGTGGGGACAGAAATACATGCGGTTTAAAACTTCTTGTCTCACTTTCTTCTTTGGACTTGGTCATCTAACTTTCATAATACTACCAGAAATAGAAGGGTATAGCTATTGCAGGTTATGTCTTATTCTTAGTGCTGTAACACAAAGTCCTAGTAACTTTCAAAGACTAGGATTTTCATCTACTTAGTTAGACAAAAGTTTAGTTCTTAATCTTTTATTAATAAGAAAAAAGTTAGGGTCATGGACTAGTGTTCTCCATGAGACAAAGCTTCTTAGAAAATGATTACTGGAATATGAAACTATAGTTTTGCCTGGATTTTTCAGCAGCAGAAATGAGTCAAATTATCAGTGAGTCAATAGTTAAATAATTCCCACAAATGTGCCATGATGAATTATATGGGAGAAAGCCTCATGGATTTCACTCATGAATCATCAGACACTGTGTATCTTTTCCCCATGATCTTCTAATGTATTTCTCTTTGCTGTAAAATAGTTTTGAGTGTTGCTGTTTAATTTTTAAATGATAATATCTGATGTTAATTGTCTGGCAACAATAAGGTAGATTTTTTTTCCCCCATGAAAAAGAAAAGAGCTCAGTCCAACGTTTCTTTAGTCAAGAAGGAAATAATTTGGGTCATTATTTTTGGTTCTTTGAGGTGTTCCTTATTTGTTGTTATCCTGAGTCTGAGGTTGAGTGAGGACAAGTGAGGAGGAAAATTCTGAGAAAAACAGTGTCTTCAAAGCCAAAACCTGAGATGTCACTAACAGTAGTCACTGGTATCTTTTTTAAGCCTTTGGACTTTGCACAGGTGAGTCATTTGTGTATTAAACCTTAGAGTGCTGTTGCTCTGTCTGGCTATCCTCTCAACACTAAAACACAAGGTTTTGCCTCACATGTCAATTTTATCTCCATTAGTATGACTTTTTTGTGTTAAGAAACGTTCAATCAATGTCTTTTTTCAAGGCATAGATGTTCCAATGTCATTTTATCTGCTGCACTATTAATCACTTCCAGTGAATAACTGATAAAAATAGAGGGAAAATGTTTTTCTGGTTAATGTACATCTCTCAGTGTCCTCTTATGAAAGTCCTTCGTCATTCTAAGCACCTTCCAAACATCTCGAAATCTATTTTGTTCATGAAACAGTGTCTAAGGCTTTTAATAAAATTATTCTTGTCCCCTCCAAGCCTTAAGGTGATAATCCACAGATCTGATTGTAGCCAAAGACTTGGGCTTTTGGGGCCTTTCTGAATTTTTCAGTGTCAGAGGATCAGCAGATTCTGCTTTTTGAGTGAAAGTAAAGATCAGATATTGTAGCTTGGCACTGATACTGAAGTGTTGCAGAGGAAAGAGTCTGAGAGAAGGTTTGTCTGAACACACTGCAGACACTAATGATGGATACTTTACTATGCCTGACTTTGAAATGTATTTGAACTAGAACCATAGCTATTTAAGCCAATGTACTTCCTCTGTGCTGAATAGACTTTGGCATCTTTAGACTATCAACAAATCTGCCTCATGTTTTCTTTCCCTATGGACACTAGATTTCTCTCCTGTCATCTTTTCCTAGGTGAAATGAAGAAAGCCAGAGGAGTAGAAGGAAAAGAAGATTTAAAAAAAAAAAAAGGTGCACCAATTTTACAGAGAATTTGCTATAGAATAGACTTGACAGGTTTGTTCAGCAACTCTATCTCAAATGTATAGAACTGAGAGATAAACCTGCTATCAAGTTCATCATTGATGTGAATTCAATCTAGTTTTATTATTAAGAGATCTTGAGATAAAGATGACAGTTTCACATGTCATTTTTCAGTCATTAGTCTGCAGAAAAATTGTGCAGCTGAAAAAGTGAAAATTTGTCTAATTTGTCTTCCTTAGTCCCACTTACCATTTGCAGTTTCATTGTGACTCTCTAGCTTGTGTTCATTCTGGTGTCATTAAGAGTTGTAATTGTACGTGTATATAAACATAGATACATGTATGTTGGTGTGTGTACATATACACAAATGTACATATGTAAGACATTCCGAAAATATTGTCTTACTATAAATATTATGTACCAGTCAGGTGGTCATTTTGGTTTCAAACTACTTTGTGATGTCATTACAGGTGGCATTCCTCTAGTCTAACCTAGACCTTTTAATGTTAGCTATGTAAGTCTGATGTTACCCCACAGGTTCTTTCATAGTCAGTAAAGAGAAATAATATTCAACAAAGCAATTCAACTCACCTTAAGATAGTCACCTAGAATAGAGCAGATGAAAAGTCATGGAAAATTGAACCATGGCTGCCTAGCAGAGACATAGGAATCTAACATGTACACATCAAAACTTAACTGTTATGAATCCCAGTCTCCATCACTCACTTTTTTTGCTTATCTCCCTGTCTCTGGAATACAGACACAGAAACTGCTTGAGAGATCCTACTCTCTCTAAATGTCAGTGGAGTCAATCCACACAGTCGTCAGATTGCTGAAAGTCCTATTTCACTGTCCATAGAGACTGTGATCAAAAGCAAATGATCTGCTACCCACAACACCCTCAACCTGGATGTTCCACATTTTCCTCTCCTGCTTCCAAGGTTTTCTGTCTTTTTCCATTCTCTCCCTGAGCCTGAGGTCACACAGTACCTCACTGGAGATAAACTTATAGTCCTATCAGAGCAGATTTTATAAATAATTAGCCTTCAAACGGTAGAAAGTAACTAGCAATTTCAAGTTGCAGAACAAGGGAAGCCAGTCAATACATTTACAGTCCTTATGATCCAATGATCAATTAGGCAGTTTATAAGTGCATTTCTGGTTTTGTACAAAGAGCTCTTGCAAGCTTCACCAGAATTTATTTCTATTTTATGACTCCATCACTTTAGATGTTATACAATTCAAGGGCAGTTTGAGGCATTCTCAAAAATGTTTCTGAGAGATTACAAATATCTATTCAATATGGTCATTCATTATTATGGCTGCCTTTTACAAATATTGGATCTCTTTTACAAAAGGGGTTAAAAATAAAAAATCAGACTACAATAAATATCAACCCACAAAAAATTGCATTTTTTACCCTACACGTCAGCATGTCTCTGCTCTTTTCTCTCTCTCCAGGAAAGATTTCAGCTAAGCAGAATGCAAATATTCATCAATATTTTTATATGAAGTCCAAATTTAATGAGATTCTCATGAGTTTTTTGTTTAGGTTAAGGAGTCTGCATTATATTCTGCTCAAAAAACCCCACCCAATCTATATGAGAGAGGCTATATATGAGCCGCTATATGAGAGAGAGAACTTATACTCAGGGCACATATTTTACATTCAAATTAATTCACACTAATGAATGATGTGAAATGACAGCTTAATCCTGAAGACATTAAAATCTATACAAAAGAGAGTGTCAGACTTCACAGTGCAGGATCAGATTTTATGACTGAATTTATCTTTGCTAAAAACTCAACTACACCTAGTCTTGGGCTCAAACAGCCTCCAACCTGTTAAACTTCAGTTTTTACAGTTAAACACCTCTGCAAATATTTTTGTATGGCATAATCTTGGAGGTCAGAACATTTATGCATTAGGCAATGAAAGGATGGGTAATTCTTTATACAGTTTTGTCCATTGGACACTTCAGCAATGTTCAATGGAAGTTAGTAAGTAAATGCATTTCCCACAGATTAAACTCCAAACCAGGCTTAGGTTTCTTAAGTATCACCGTCCTCAGTTTTCTCTTTTTCCTTCACTTCTCGTGTCCTTCTTCAGTACATCAAACCACTTGTCTTTCTTCCTACTCAGTATTTTGCACTGACCATTCAGCACAATCTTGTGCAGGGAGCTGCCAGTCTCAGTCAAGGCACTCGGTTTTTTGCTCTCTAGTGCCTCTTTGCCTAAGGGCTGCTATCTCTTCCTTGCACAGCCTATCAGTCTCCATTTAAATCAACAACCACTTCAGCACATTAATAGTCCTCCTCCTCTCTCCCTCCTCAGCCATCACTTTGTCCCCTTGTGCCATTCTGGCTTAACCACCCACCTCAGTAGGTTATTCAGCATATATTTGGGACAGTATGCCTGAGGGAATAGCTGTCCTCACCCTACGCTTTCACGGAGCATGCTTCACAGCCATCCCAACAACTGCACTCACAGCCTCACAGCAGCTCATCCCTGAACTGAGGCATTCAAATTCCATTGCAAATTTTACTGTCTAATTTTATCAGTTTCTCATGGCCTTTCAGATATCCCTTAAATATACACACATAAACCAATACATGCCAGCTGTCCTTCATAAACATGCTTTCCTAATTCATTCTTCCATTTTTTTCATGCTAAATTCCAGTTTCTCTCTTTTGTTGCTTCACAACATTCACTACACACATACTTCAGGAGCTTTTCCTCTACTAGTCTGAGACAACACTTTTTGCAACAGTATAGGGTCAAGCATGGTCTTGCATAAGCCTGTCGCTTCTCTTTGCTGCTGTGCCACTATCAGGCACACTCCTGTAATTCATGGTCAGTGGTCTCCGCACCAACAGGCATTTCCATGTCCTTTACAACAATATCATCACCAAGATCACAAATACAGAATGCACTATAATTTGTGACTTTATTTTCTTGAACTACAGGTTGAAGATACTCTCGGTAATCTTCCTAGCACAGGCTTGAATCATTATTTGTTTGATATTCTATTTTATAAATCATTTTGTTTGAGACTCCTCAGTTATTTCTCTGTGAAACTATTCACTCTGTGATTTAATAAATTCATCCTTGCGTATTCCCTCCATGCCAAAGAATTAAATGCTGTGGTGTGTTCTGTAATTAGAGTGTGTGCGTTATTAGACACTTAACATCTTAATATAGTGACACTGGTCTACATTTGAGGGGAAATCCACGGCGTACTATACGTGCTCCCATGCAGGAGTTTCAGTCCTGTGTATTCCTCGTGCATCCCAAAGAAAATGAGCAGCATCCCAGCAGCAGCTGATCTCTGCCTGGGGCGTAAAGAGCCCAGACTACTGTGCCGTAAGATGTGCTTGCTAGTTAAGAGGCCACTGTCTAGTTTTATGTTTCCATTTACATTTTGCTTGGTGGTGTGTTTAGAGGAAATTGTGTCGGTTTTGTTCAAAACTTGATGTGTACATGGAATATTTGTAAATACTCAGCAAAACATTTTACTCTATTAACCAGTATATTTGAAGATTTAGAGGACACGTTAAAGTAGATTAAACGATGAGGTTGGATACTTTTTCCCAATGCTCTCTAAAATTCTCAGATACAAGCAAATGAAACAACAATCTTATATTGGGAGACAACAGATCTCCACCTCTGACAGTGAAACCTTTGGATTCCAAACTGGTCATTTTACTACGTCCATGGCTGGCAGAGCAAAAGGGTGGAAGAATATGCTTTACTCACCCAAGGAGTTTGACTGAATGAGTTTTCCATTTAGATCCTGCTTTCTGGGAGCATCTGTAGATTCCCTCTTTGTAAAGAAAAAAATCTTCATACACTTTCATTATAGCTAAAAAAACAATAGGAAAAATCAACACAGTCAGAAAATATTGCTTCTATTCTTGTTTGCATTTTACCAGTGAGATTTTTGTTCTCTGTTGAACTGAGTAAGTGTACTTTGTAATTACACTAAATTCACTAATTGCTCAGAAGTTCCCTGCTGTGAGTAAACCAAGGGAAATATTCCGACGGAGTCATCTCAAAGTTCTCTCGTCAAGCTAATTGGGTTTCCTTGTTGTGGAAACTCCCTACAATGTACTTCTTCCAATACAGTAAGTAGAAATACTGCCTTGTGTAGGCTTACATAAGTTTTCTCAATTCCAGTGAAGTCCAATTCAATAAAACAAATCTCCTCAAGGTTTGTGTATAAAATCCTCAGTTCTGACAAGCATCTGCATATTCATGAAAAATATGTAACAGACAATGTATATCCTGTGAAATATGGTGGAGTGATATTTATGCCTTTTTCTAAAACTCTGATAGAATTCATTAAGTACACAGCAATCTTCTCATGGAAAACTAGATTATCTGTATATATGTTCATCCTGACTCAGCTAAAAGTGTGGGGAAAAAAACCTTTGTGTCCATAAGAATATAAGTCCAAAGAGCTGATGAACTAGAAATTTTATGTAAGACAATGAAGATTACAATTTGCATTTTATGTCTCTTCATTATTTCCTAGAAATAACATTCACTTGGTTTTTTAAGAAAAATATTTTGGGTTTCTTTTCTGCATTTGTTCTGCCCCATTTGCTTTTCTCTATGGTTTCTCTGGCTGAACCACAGAAATGAAAATACTTTCCAGGTCTACACTACCTTTAGATTCCAGTGAACCAGAAGCATTAAACACAAGCTTAATGCCAACTTACTTTTAGCATATGATTTTAACAGTGTTAGACTGCCACACAGCTTGGAACATAAGAATTAGTGAAACAGTTTCCTAAAGTCTCGCACCTTGAGGATCCCACAAAGTACAAGTTTCACTGACCATTTTTATGTGGTTGAAGCACTTATAACACATGTGCCTAGTATAGAACCGCAGTATCCAGTAAGGTGAGCTCATGCTGCAGCTTTTTCTGTCTGGCACACTTTAAAATTTCTTTTTCCTACTTGAATATTTTCATAAACTTGAAGGAAATTAACTACCATTACAATCTCTTGGCCTCTATCATACTTGGCTGAACACAGAAAATACTCACAAATTTTAGAGGGTGACAGAGAACAGCTCAAAACATGGTCAAATTAGCCCATTTGCCTAGGAAGCCTGGCTAAAAATATACTTTTCTAATGATGTCGCTCACATAAAAAACGTATGCAGATAGCAACACATGGAGAATAAGCAGCCATGGTGCTACCTAGTCTGTGGGAGAGCTGTATCAGTTAAATCAGAAAAATAAAAATTAAATGCTTTTAATGAATAATGTTACAGCTTCTGCCAAGCTGCCTGCAGAACCAGAGCCACACACAATGACAGCAACAGACCAAGTGGAAAACAGCACAAATTTTATTCTCAATTTCCAGCTGCAAACTCAGGACTCCATTAGGGAACTCTACAAAGGCTTCCTCCCTTCCTCTGTCCCCAGGCTCACTAGTGTATAGACCTAGGAGTTTAATTCCTGCTAAGGAAAATACCAGCTGCTGAGGTTTCTGAGCTGCAAAGGAGCCTGTGGAGGTAGAGCTTTAAAGCGGTACAAAGGAACAGAAAGGGCAAAGAAGACTCCCACTGGCCTTAGTCCAGGTGATGGTGTCATAAGAAAAGTGAAGGGGAACATTCATTCAAAAAATTATAATAAATTCCTCCTTGGATCTTGTTTAGATATCTTTGCCAAGGGGCGTCAAAGAAACAGGGGTGAGTGCAAGGACTGCAAAATTCACTTCTCCCATGGGAAGTCAGAAGTAAGAAGATCTCATTTAGCATCAGGCTGAGACAGGAGAAGGTAGTTTCATTTCTAAATCACATTGTTCTTTGAAATCAAGGTCCATATATTCATTTTCAGAAAACAATGTATTCTTTATCAGCAACTCTAAACCTAACACGTTCTTGGCTCTGTGAAGAAATACCATACCTAAATTATTTCCACTGAAATGAAATAGAAAATTTTGAAGCGTGTTTCCAGAATAACTTTAGTCTATGGAGAGAATTTTATCTATGGTTACATATTACATCAATATTTATTTGGGGTCTATATATTTATGTATACATTTGTATACGTATACTGCATATGTACACTGTATATGTATACTGTATATGTATACTGTATACTGTATATGTACATGTACATGTATATGTACAGTACGTGTACATGTATATGTATATGTACATAACCTGCAATCAGGAGATAAGTAATGGTACGGTCTTTGGATTTTAGTGGTCTGGGTACAAGAAGTGTAGGTTGGACAGAGAGATGATAATTCAAAATCAAGCACTGAGATATTTGTATTTATTCAGTGAGTTTGTCCTGATACTGATTGTGACTTGGACAGGATGAGATGATCACAGTCCACCATCCAGCTTCGTTCCCTCCCACATAGAAAAGATTTCGCATTTTCCAAAACGAATGGATTAAAATAAATCAAAAGAGGTAGCAAATTTCATAAGGTTGACAGTAACTCATTCACAAGCTACCTCAGACGTGCTGAGCTGTCAGATCTACGCATATAATGCAACAGATTATAGGATATGGACTTCTTTGCATAAAATCCTTATATAAGACTTTGTGTCTCTAAGACATATGAAGATAGAAAAACCTAGAAGTAGTTGGTACAAAAGGAACTAAAGTGTAGCCCTGTACATTAATGTAGCCTAGTGCTTTCTCCAGATCTTTTTGTTGTGTCAGCAAAATAAATATTGTTTTCCAAGATCACAATAGCTGAAATGATAAGTTTTGTAGGGCTAAAACTTTCATGTATTGCTAACAATGTGGTAGCTTTTCTTTTGATTGAGATTGACTAATGTGACAGAAAGGATTATTTCCCTACGTCAGCACTATAACTGTCAGGATATTTCCTAAAGTCCATTAAAAAAAAAAAAGAAAAGATGAATGGGCAATAATAGATTGTCCATTTGAATGTTTTCAAAGCATTAATGAAACTTCACTGTGTTTATTTGAAAATGGATTTTTTTAAAGAAACTAGTGTTTCGTCATTAACATCTGAAAGTGCCAACTGCTCAGTTCCTGTGCCATATAAACCAATGGTATATCAGAGAGAAATTGTCATTCAAACTTGAAAGCTGTATAACAGAAAGTTTTCAGTTACATTCCTACACCTGTTTCACAATTATTACAATTTTTTTTTCTTAACTTTGAATATGCCCAAAAAATCCAAGTACATTCATCAGCAAACAGGATGGCTTTCTACATCATGATCTTCAAAGGGTCTTGAATGTTTACAGCTATTAAACATTACTTAGTACATTAGATAAGACTAGTCGTAACCACTTCATGAGTTCTTGATGAATGACAATCACAATCACTTCCACTTATTGTTGTGGGGGACTCCAACTTACCAGATGTGTACTGAAAATACAATACAGCAGAGAGGAAACAGCTTAGGAGGTTCCTGGATTGTGTGGACGATAACTGCTTGAAGGCTCCCTGCTAGACCTGTTGTTTGCGAACAGAGAAGGACTTGTGGGTGGTGTGAATGTTGGAGGCCATCTTGGACATAATGATCATGAAATGGCAGAGTTTTCAGGGTTTTGGAAGTAAGGAGGTCAGTAGCACTGCCACCTTGGACATCCGGAGGGCAGACTTTGGGCTGGTTAGGAGGCTGGTTGGTAGAGTCCCTTGGGAGGCAGCCCTGAAGGATAAAGGAGTTCAGGAAGGCTGGACGCTCTTTAAGGGGGAAATCTTTAAGGCACAAGAACAAGCTGTCCTGGCATGCTGTAAGACGAGATAGTGGGGAAGAAGCCTGGCTTGGCTGGAACTGAGGAGGAAAAGGAAAGTCTATGGCCTGTGGAAGAAGGGGCAAGTCACTCAGGAAGACTACAAGTATTTTGCAAGGCTGTGCAGGGAGAAAATTAGAAAGGCCAAAGCCCAACTAGAACTTAATCTGGCCACAGCTATAAAAGACAATAAAAAATGTTTTTATAAATATATTAACAGCAAAAGGAGGGCTAAGGAGAATCTCCATCGTCTACTGGATAGGAAGGGAAACACAGTGACCAAAGATGAAGAAATGTCTGAGGTACTCAATGCCTTCTTTGCCTCAGTCTTTAATAGTGAGACCAGTTGTTCTCTGAGTACCCAACCTCTTAGCTGGAAGTCAGAGATGGGAAGCTGAATGAAGCCCCCATAATCGAAGAGGAAATGGTCAGTGACCTATTGCACCACTCAGACACGCACAAGTCTATGAGGTCAGATGGGATCCACCCAACACTCTGAAAGAGCTGTCAGAAGTGCCCACCAAGTCACTTTCCATCATTTACCAGCAGTACTGGCCAACCAGGAACATACCAGTTGACTAGAGGTTAACAAATGTGATGTCTGTCTACAAGAAGGGCCGGAAGGAGGATCCAGGGAACTACAGGACTATCAGTCTGACCTCAGTGCTGGAGAAGATTATGGAGCAGATCATCTTGAGTGCCATTATGCGGCATGTACAGGACAACCAGGTGATTAGATCCAGTCAGCATGGGTTTATGAGAGGCAGGTTCTGTTTGACTAACCTGATTTCCTTCTATGATAAGGTGACCCATTTAGTGGATGAGGGAAGGGCTGTACATGTTGTCTACCTAGACTTTAGTAAAGTTTTTGACACTGTTTTCCACAGCATTCTCCTGGAGAAACTGGCTGCTCATGGCTTGGATGAGTGTATTCTTTGCTGGATAAAAAACTGGCGGGATGACCTTGCCCAAAGAGTGGATGTGAATGGAGTTCAATCCAGTTGATGGTCAGTCACAAGTGGCGTCACCAGGGCTGATTATTGGGGCCTGTCCTCTTTAACATCTTTATCAATGATCTGGATGAGGGGATCAAGTGCACCATCAGTAAATCTGCAGATGACACCAAGTTATGTGGGTGTGTCGATCTGCTTGACGGTGGGAAGGCTCTACAGAGGGATCTGGACAGGCTGGATCGATGGGCCGAGGCCAGTTGTATGAGGTTCAACATGGCCAAATGCCTGGTCCTGCACTTGGGTCACAACAACCCCCTGCAACACTACAGGTTTGGGGAAGAGAGGCTGAAATGGCTGGAAAGCTGTCCAGGGGAAAAGGACCTGGGTATGTAGGGCAACAGCCAGCTGAATAGGAGCCAGCAGTGTGCCCAGGTGGCCAAGAAGACCAACAGCATCCTGGCTTGTATTAGAAATAGTGTGGCCAGCAGGACGAGAACAGTGATTGTCCCCCTGTACTTGGCACTGGTGAGGCCACAACTTGGATACTGTGTTCAGTTTTTGGCCTATCACCACAAGAAGGACATTGAAGTGCTGGACTGACAATGAAAGACAACAAAGCTGGTGACGCACCTAGAGAACAATGAGGAGTGGCTGAGAGAACTGGGGTTATTTAGTCTGGAGAAAAGGAGGCTGAGGGGGTACCTTATCATGCTGTACAACTACCTGAAAGGAGGTTGTGGTGAGGTGGAGCTCAGTCTGTTCTCCCAAGTAACAAGCAATAGGACAAAAGGAGCTGTCCTCAAGTAGCACTAATGGGAGGTTTAGACAGGATATTTACAGAAAGGGTTTTAAAACATTAGAACAGTTTGTCCAGGGAGGTGGTGGATTCACCATCCCTGAAGGTATTTAAAAGACATATATAAAAGACATATGTACTTAGGGACATGGTTTAGTGGTGAACTGGTAGTGCTGGGTCATTTGTTGGACTTAATGATCTTAAAGGTCTCTTACAAGCAAACTGATTCTGTGATTCTGTGACAAGTGGATGAATAATGGAAAAATCTCTTTCAGTAGCTGAAGATCATTTGCAGGTTGTTTTGGAAATAAACAAAAGTATGATATGGTTTTAAAATTAAAACTATGTCCTGATTGCATTTGTAGTACAGGAAGACGGAGAAGAGAATCTGTGATAAATTATTGGGTCATAACTGTGACTCATGTAAAAATCTCATTACAGTAAAAAAAAAAAAAAAGGAAAGTGATTTCACTCAGTGACACACTCTCAGTTATATACCCTTCTTTAGATCTTAATTTTTACACATACATTACCTTAATACAGACATTCTCTTGAGAAAACACTGACATTTCAAAAAACTGTATGACTTATTGAGTAGTTAAAAACCTAACAAATGGATGAATATAAATTTTTTCATGTGGAAGATTAAGTACTGATAGATTAATCCAGCGAACTGTGTATACATAGATTATGAATGCAATGTTAGAAGGAGGTCTGAAATTTTGTCTTGAGGATTGTAATTTTTTCATTTTCTTAAAACCAGTTGAAATTACTATATTTAATTCTAAATCAAATGCAGCATGGGAAAGAATGTTTTCCTTGAGCAAACAAACTCAGGCAGAACAAAAAAGACTGATAGTATTGATCTTATGTAAGTCTGAGCTTCAGATTGATTGCAACTGGCCACATAAAGAGCTTTAAGAAGTAATTTCAACTCCAAGATGTACTGAAATGAATTAAATCTAATAATCAAGACAATTTCAATAATAAATTGGAGGTTATGATAATTCATTACATATCTGAGAGCTGTAGAAATGCAGAAGTCCCCTGAAGTAAAATGCTTTGGCTTTGCATTAGCCATCCATCCAAGAGGGGTGGACATTCCACACAATGACCTTACGCCATCAGCCAATCACCTACCTTGCTTTGCTAACATTTAACCCCTCTTGCAAAGCCTCAAATTGCTAGTTCCTCAATGAGCAAATAACTGTCATGGGGAAAATGCACATTTCCAGCATACAGATTTTGTTCAAATCTTCAACAAATCCATATCAAGGTCATTTTACTCATTATGGACTCTGATGCAGTATAGCTGCCTTTAGGGACACTACTTGCCTGCCAAACATCCCTGGGTGAACTACTGTGCATATATCTGGTTTGTTCACTGTGGAATGCAATTTGCATTTTCTCATATTTTGATACAAGGACATTGCACATTTTAATTATTTCAATAATAACTTTACCATCTTCCAGACTTACCATACCTTGCACTGGTCCTTTGTCCATGATTTCTTTCATTATATTGGTTTCCTGATAGAAGGTGAGAGCAGCAGTGGAGAGGGCAAGGAAAGATAATACATTCTATTAAATAAAATTAAAACTCATACTAATTCGTCATTGTGTACATATATATATATATAAATGTACCATTGTATTTCTGCTGGAGAATATTTGGTTTAGCAAATGAACGAAACCTTCAGAAACATGTTTAAGAAGCACTAGTGCAGCTATGACTGCATACTTTCTTTTTTATCTCTAATTTCTACAGGACCACAAACCAGCATCTTTAAAGAGGTAATGTGAAACTGAGAAACCATAAAGAATTTAAACTCTTCTGAAAATATAAGTACAATATAAAGGAAAATTCACAACTCTAGTAAAGAAGTTCAAGCTCTAGTTCAAGTAAAGTGAACATACTTCCACATGCCAAATAATTTTCAAGGCCCAAAGGAGAATAATGGGTGAGACAATGGGTGAACAGCATGAACTTACTTTTGAGGAGACCCTGTAGTGAGAGGCACACCGGTATAACCGATTGGATTCTTCTAAAGCATTGGGACATGGCCCGTTTGTATAGTTTTTTCCATATTCACTTGACACATAACAGCGATTTTCACCTGATGGCTCCAGGTGATCATTCCAAAACGATGGATAACAAGCATAAGATACAACCCTGCTCAGATATTAAAAAAACCCAACAAGTAAAAATAAAAAAGTTTATAAGAACCTTGCTTAAACATTTTTTGCAGTTTTATTTCAACCTTTTAACTATTTTATAACTGTTCTATTCCAAGTAATTTCATAGAGTCCCTCCTTCTTCAAGAGAGTGAATCTTTCACATCTTTAACTGAAAAGATATTCCTTCAATTCTTATGCATGATGTTTACCACTAAGTTTCAGTTGCAGTAGTCCTCTCCTCATCCTTCTCCAAAGACAAGATGTCACCTAGTACATTTATTTCATTAATGATGCATGAAAGTTTGCACCAAATAAGATCAATAAATTACCAATGTTGTCAACAGGATCCATTTAGCAAAAATGGCTTGTGAAATGGGCATATTTGCAGCAGAAAATTTTTAAGGGAGATGAACCATACATACTTTAGATACTTTGAATAAGACATGGCATTTTTGTATTAGCATTTTGTGGTAGAAAAATTGACCCTGAGAAGAATGTCTTTTTGCTCACCAAATTCTTTCTGCCCAAACTAGACCAACACATTCAGAAGCTGCAAAAAGCAATAAATCTGCCTACATGAAAAGGGATTATTAATGGGGTGCTCAGTGATTCTGAAAACTCAGATCTCAGCACTGGCCTAACCTCACGGAGATTTATGGATGTCTTCCATTGACTTCACTCTGGAAGTTTAGGCCAGCACTTGTTTTTCCTGAAAAATCTATCAAAAACCTGAGATAAGCACACTTCATAAATCAGAAAACCAGAAGCTTTAAAACAGCATTGAACACCTGCTGTGAATAGTTAGAAGCCCACACAGAAACTCAGTGTGTACTTTTTTGCTATCGCAGAGTATAGAAAAAAATGGGAAAAAATGATTGCGATATACTGGCTCTTAAAATAAAAGTCACCTGAAACTGTGAGGAAGCAAACGCTATTTAAGAGGCCTCATTCAAAAGACACTTCAGATTTTTATGCCATAAATCTCTATTTTTTTTATTGTGAAAGGTAGAGAGCTATGTATTGTGGGATTTCAGCTATAAAAATTGTCCAATTATCAGTTCAATAAATCAAAAGGTTAATTTTTTTTTTTATATAGTATTTGCTCTTTGTCACTGTCAGAGACAAAATATTGAGCTAGATGAACTCTTGCTCAGACCAAGCATAGCAGTTCTTTTGTTCTTCCCCTATCTGTCCTCACAGATATTTGGGTATTTTCCTTATGATATTTATTTGTGTCTGGAACTGTTGCAAGAGGATTTGAAATACCATTTCAACTTGAGGAAAGAAAATCAGGATTTAGAAATGTTGTTTATAAAACCATGTAAGTAGAGATATTCTGGTGTATGATACTTTGATGGCAAGTCAATGATTGGGGTTTAGAATGGGTAGTAGGCAAAGGTCTGTAAGAGTGCAGTCAGGTTGTACATTTTGGAGCTGACTCCATGGGGACAAGGAAGCTGAACAGTTCACTGGTGAGCTGAGGTGCCCTGTCTGTATCCTTCCAGGCTTACATCAGTCAGAAAGCTTGCTCTGCACATCACTTTCACACTGGTACTCTGTGGTCAGTCAGGGAGCAATCTTCTCACTGCCAGCACAAGCTCCTGTGTGGGTACAGCCAAGTTGATAATGAAGTGCCTCCTCATAGAGCTTCAGCCTGCTTTACTTTCCTTATAGAAATAAGCAAACTCTTCTACATTTAAACTACCTCTGCAGGACAGACTGTGTCACTAACACAATGCTTCAGGTGAAAAAAATACATCTTTCTGGTATAGGAAGAACCTTATTATTATGGGCTCATGGAGGTGATGGCCATACAGGGATTACAGTCAGAGGGAACAGAAGACTAGGAGGTTGACCTATTGCTGCACTCTCTAGGGATTTTCCTCTAGAAATAGCTTGCTCCAACTGTTGTGGAGATTATACTCATTAAAATGGATCTCTTATCTACACTGGCAGTTCTTGTGCTCCTGTCTTTAATATGGTAGGCAAACAAACAGTCCAGTGAGAAAGAGTTGTATTCACTCTCTTCAGAGCATGAGCTACTGATTAAAAGGAGCCTGTCCTTTTAGCTACAGAAAAGCATTGCTTAAAGTTTTAAGCTATAACTTCCATTTTTTAATGAAAGAAACCTTTGCCTTTATGCCCTTAAGGTGCTGAAAGGCCTTTGCTGCGTGAAATATATGACTGCCTACTGTAATCACTCACCCAAAGGGTCCCCCACACAAAAGCTAGATCAAAACTAGTTTAGGGTTTAAACCCTGAGACAGAAAGACAGAGGAACACTCGATGTAAACTCTTCCTGTAACAATACATAATTCTTGTCAGATCAGAAATAGTTTGGCACACTTGAAGAAAGCAGAATAACGACTTCGTATACTGTGTCCATGTGGATGACAGTGCTTTGGTCTTCACCCGGATTAGCAGGCTGCCATATCACCTGTAACATCTGATGCATCACGTCTGACATTCTTTTGCTCTTTGTTTGATCATTTGCTTTTAAAGTAAAATTAAATTTGACAGACATCACATCCGAGACCTCTCTGTCCATCAGTATCAGATATATCAAAGGCAGAGTAAGGGACAAGAGTGTATGAAAGTGAGAGAGGAAATAGATTTTGGTAAAAAAAAAAAAAAATCCTGATAATGTGAGACACAGAGGAACGTAATTATAGAGTATATAAAATCTGGTTATTCCAAATTCTCCTGGAAGCCATTTTCAGGCACATGAAGTTCAAGGAGTTGACTGAGAACACACAGCGCAGATTCACCATGGTAAATTATGCCTCACTGTGATGAGATGATGAGATGATAAGATGAAGTGATCTGACTGTGATCTATTACTTGCTGCATGGAGAATAAGAAATGCAGACTTTACCAATGTTTTCAGCATGGTCTCCTGTGGTGTTCTTCTAGTTTATTGGGCTAGATAACTTGCTTACAAGGTCAGTAACTGAACTAGTCTAGCATGCTGAAAGGTCAACAGATCAAAGTGACCACTGTCTGTTTACTAGCGGCATTCCTCAGGAGTCAACATAGCAGCAACATTGTATTGCATCTCTGTTAACAATCATCTGGACAGTGGGACGTAAGGCAGCCTCCGTAAATCTGTGGAGGACGCCAAACTGGTGGGCAGTGGTTAGTATGCAGGGCTGCCATTCAGAGCAATGTTAACAAGCTACAGAAACGAGCTGACAGAAACCTCGTGAAGGTCAACAAAGGCAGAAGCCAAATTCTGCCTCTGAGTCAGAACTGCCCATGCAGCAGTACCGGCAGGGCACTGCCTGTGTAGAAAGCTCCACAGAGAAGTCATGGGGTCCTGATGAGCACAATGTTGAACGTGGGTCAGCAGTGGGCCCTCTCAGCAAACATGGGGTTGTGTTAGCAAGAACATAGCAAGACATTGTGAAAAGTGATTATTCCCCTCAAATCGTCACTTGTGAGGTTACATCTGGAGTACTGTGTTCGGTTACAGCATTCCCAGTAAAGACACTGACAAACTGAAGAAGTCCAGTGGAAGGCAGTTAGCAGGCTGAAACATATGGTATGCAAGGAGGGTCTGAGGCAGCTGGATTTGTTCACCCCAGAGAAGCAAAGGCTGAAGGAGGATCTAATTCCTGTCTTCAATTACATAAGAAGAGGTCATACGGGAGACTGAAGACTCTTCTTGGAGATGCAGAGCGAAAAGATGAAAGGTACCAGTCACAAGTTGTACCAAGAAAAATGTCGATTAGATATAAGAAATAAATGTTTGACCACAAGGGTGGTCAAACAAAGTGAACTGCTGCAAGAAAGATTGTGGAACTTCTGTCCCTGGAGATACTCAAAATATGACTGAGGACATGGCCTGAGCAGTCTGGTATAAATTCAGAGATAGTCATGCTTTGAGCAGAATGTTGGACTAGGTGGCCTTTTGAATATTCAAAATATTGTCTCATGCGGCTGGCTGTTTAGGCAAGGTTGTTTAACATGAAGAGCCTCTATCCCAAGAACCATCGAAGTTCTCAGCCTACTTATGGCACTGTGTTTCACATTAAAAAATCCTCTCTTGTTTGTCTTGCTGTTAGAGAGGCTACCATTTTCCCAAGTTGTATTGCAGCTACTGACAACGCCTAGACATAATGAGGCTTAAATGGGAGTTAGGTGGTTGCAGATTTTTCTCACTGAGAGCCTTCTTTCTATATAGTCTTTACTTACTTCCTTGGAATGCTTCATAGTTCCTGGACTTCATAAAAGTGATTTAAAGGTGTAAATGAGAGAGTGATTGTTTTGATGAAATAATATGGTTTATCTGACCAAGCACAGTGTTAAATGCCTCTTTTTTGAAAGGTCAGAAATCATCATTGCAACACAAGCAACATTATGACAAGCAACTGGTTCAAGTTAAGATAATCTAAATGGATAGATAAATTATTTACCCATGTGTTTTCAGATATCTCCAAGCACCATCAATACTTCCACCATTACATCCATGTTGATTGCTGGTATCACAAGAGATCAAATTCTGAACAGAAAGGTTGTCTGTGATCTGACCTTCAGAATGAATTGCTATTCTATCTGCCGCAACACCTGTTTTCAAATAAATTTTCTGTTATCAGAAACAAATAATTACAATGTCACATTGGTTGTTGTGGAAGAGGGACTGAAATACAGCCTCAATACTTTCTGTCTGTGCAGAAATCTTTACAGGGCAATACAGATATAATCTGTACCGACTTTTGAGAGAGAGGATTGTAAAACTGCAAACCATCATGAGCAATTTTGCTGTAATAATATAAATCTGTAGATTTACTGGTTATCATATAGTCATATATATCTAAACATCAGATAAGACCTTTACAGAATTTAGTCTGAGAGTCTCTACCATGTTTGTAAAAGCATATTCAACTCTGGTCGACTTCAGCAGAAGATGCAAATACTTCCCCACCTCTCTTCAGCTGAATCTCCAAATCACTTTTCTTTCTTTTCTACCTTTCCTTCCTTCATTTGAGAAAAAAAGAAAAGCTAAAATAAACAGTCCTATGAAGAATAAAATTCAAGACTGAAAGTGTGTATTGGTTTTACTGGTAAGGATGTTTGAAAATGCTCATATTACTGTGTAAATGTAGGATTCATTGAACTACCTTCCCTTATCACAAAAAATTCTTCTGAGATAGGCAGCTTAGATGTCTGAACTCAATCAGCCAGACATAATTCTAGGTACTGATATATTTATGCACTGATGTAAAGGCAGACTATCTTAACTAAGTTGTAGGTGAAATTAAACCACTTCTTCAATGAGTGACACTGAAATAACTATTAAGCCCCAATCCCAGTCATTACCTGTGCTAAATTTTATTTTTATTATTGTTAGCCCTTTGTTTTTGAACCTGAAAACAACCACAAAAAACCCCATCGAAATCTAAAGACCCGTGAAAATCAACACTAACTTCAGCGGACTTTGGAACAAGACTTCAGAATAGTGAATCTGCTGATGGCAGCTGATGACTGTGTTTTGTGCTTTTGTGAGGTGTCCCATGATAATTTATTTTCATAGGGGCAAAAGCTTTTTACTGAAGCGTTTTTAATACTTGTAGGAATTACTCTTGTTAAGAAAAAGTGATACAGCAGTGCTTGTCTATACGTTGAGCAACGATTAATCTTACAAAGAAGGATTGAAAATTCAGATTGAAAATGTTAGATGCACCTAAACAACATGAGAAGGCATCTTATGATATTTATAATTGAAAATAATTATGTGAATTTAAATCCAAAGATTCACTTAGGAAAGGGAAAATTTAGACTGAGTGTCTGGGAAGTCTTTCCCTCAGTGAACTCTGCTCAACTCTGCAGTAATCTGTCAGGAGAGCTGTTAGGATCTCTCTTGGTTTTCTCTTTTAAAACTACACTGGACAAGACATACTGGTAACAGGGTGCGTTCAGGCTGGCCGTGGCAGGGAGCTGAGATTAACTGACCTAAATGCTCCTTACTTGCTCTTACTGCTGTGATTTAAAGAAGCAGTTGCAGAAACCTGCACCTGTGAGGGCCCACTGGCCAGATCAAGTCATAAAGATTGATTACATGATTTTTTTTTCTCTCTCTTTTTATATCCCAATATGTACTGAGACTTATTGCAGCGTAAGAAAAATGAACATAACTGATCGTTGTAGCTTCTTTGGAGAGAGTGACACAAACACTTGTGTCCATTTTTCATGGACACAATGAAAATTGTCCTCTGGAGGACAGAGGTTGCAGCACGTGAGGTTGAATTGCATTGCTGAGATTTCTTTGCTTACAGAATTTGAAAAGGGTTTCTTCCACAAATATCTGAGCAGTTCCAGGGTTCTCTTCTAAAAAAATTATTGAAAAGATTATACTTGAATAGCAAGGGTTGGACAATGGCAAATGCACAGATATATAAATACATATTCAATACTTATTAAACCTACCTCTTTTAAGCTTTCAAGTCGAGTATATAGTTGTCCAGACAAAGGATGCAGATATTTTAAAAGCTACTCTACCAGTTACAATAAAGTGCATTAGTCGATTCATTTTCTATTTTCTGTCACCAAAAATCTGCTTATGTTACACAAAGCTCTGCAGCTGAGATTAATTTTTTAAGACTTTGGAACAACTTAGGGAGAAAGCTGTAGCAGTCTTAAATGTTCCTATTTGCCGATAAGAAGTTTAACAGCAAGCTAAAATTAATTCATTACTAATCACTACAAATTTTCATCACATATCTAACATCAATGATATTTTTAAAAGGAGAAAATAATTAACATTACTTGCAGTTGAAAAAGCCCAGGATGCTCCACAGTTTCGTTGATCCAGAGGATCGTGAATCCACTCAGGCCATGCATAAGTGGCTGCAAAAAACGCAGGAAATTTTTCTTCTGGAAGTGACTTTCCCTAAAACAAAATGCAGGAGATCTATATATGCTTCAATTCCTAATTGTGTCTTAAATTTTACCCCTTTTTTTTTTTTTTCAATACTTAATTTTTAAATTGAGGAAACCTAAAGCATTGGCACCTGTGGCTGCCTGAGCATCCCTCTGGTGGTTACCTTGTGGCTGGATGCTGTGGACCCCCTGAGAGGAGGGGTGCTCTAGCAGTCCACTAGTTGAGCTGGAAAGATGAGGTCCACAACTGTCAACCTGAATAACGTGTCCAGTTTCTCTCTGATTTTTATCTCAAACAACAATTCTCTATGAAATGTCAGTTAAGCAGCTTTCTGCTAGAAATAGCAGTGAAGTACCTGTTACCCTAATCTCCTTGACATGTGGCTGTAGGTAAGAAATTTCAGTTACTGTGGGGGAAGCATCAGTACAGTGTATCATTGATTTGTCTTTTACACAGAGGTTTTTCAATCTCCAGCACTTATTCTCATTCTAGAATGAAAATCAGTGATTTTTCTTCTGCATTGCAATCTGAGTTGAGTTGATGAGAATTTGTTGTCTGTTCACTAAAGCCATTGGGAAAGTCATTTTTGGCATCTTCAACTACGAGCATTAATTTATGTCCTCCAAGCTTTGCACAAATACCCGCATATGCAACAGCCATCTGGTACAACTGCTAATAATCTGCTGTGTTCAACAGATCAAAATCATCGACCCTTTTTTTTTTTTCCTGCTGAACTTTATGTACTAATTGCTTATGCTGTGCAAGGAAATAGGAATGGCCACAGAATTGCAATATTAATCCATCCAGTCTAGCAGTGTGTCTCAAAAAAATGTTGATAACATCTGTTCCAAAGGAAAATACAATATACAAAACATGATAATCTGTTCCTAAGAAAAACACTCCTTGACGGTTCTTTCTTACAGGCAAGCTCATACCTTGAAGCATAATGGTTTCTATCCTGTTCAAATTCCTTTATTTTATTTTGATTTTCTTAGTCTTCTAATTCTAGGTGTCCTTGCTTCAACATTTGTCTAAATTGTTTATGTGGTATATAAGACTATATACCTTTCTCTAAGATGATTAAAATATTCGAGGCCAGTTCTTTCAAACTATTTCAGGACACTTTGGGGAACCAAACTTTACCACTTTGGCCATATCCAGATCACTTTGTTGCATACATTGGGAAACAGCTGTACCTCCATCCATCTCGTACATCCAGATTTTCTACAGAAAACCCATGGCTGAGAAGTGGAAAAATGAGATAGAACCCTGTATCTCAGGTTCCCATATGACATTAGATGGGGATACAGCCCCATCAGACGGATTGATATGGTCTGTGCATATGCTCAGACCCAGTAACTCCCAAGTGCTTCTAGATCACTACATCAAATGCAGTCTGTGAGCCCTAAATACCATTAAAGTATACTGCAAGCTGTTAAGTCATTGAAGTGCTTTTGAAAGTTTTACCTCCAAACATAACAAGCCAGGACTCTTTTAAATCATGCTAAAATACTAATCTCAATATTGTGGTGAATTAGTTTCAAAAGTCTGCTTTTTCAAAAGCTTGTTAGATACATGAGACTTGCAAACTCAAACAACACACAGAAGGCAACAGCTAATTTAAAGAATATTTTGCTAAATTATCATTATGGTCATTATTAATGAGCCAGCACAAGCTCAAGATTTACTTTGAAGATGAGTCATACAGGTGAAATCCCAAACATTTCTTTTACATGATAATACTGCTCACCATCAACCAGTAAACAAGCAAGTTTTGCAAAGGTTGTTTAACACACTTATGTGGGCAATAACTGCTTACAATGCTACAAATGAGGCAGGCGAGAAAAGCAAAATTCTAAACAGGTATTTGGTCTGAGACAGTATGTTACTTTACGCATTCCCAGACTACTGCCAATGTATTAACAGCCTTTAAAATCCCAGAGCAAAACCTCATTAACCCCCAGCCTTGTCATTTAGAAATGCGGTATTGACCTGTAGCCAGAAATATTAGCCTTTTGTCCGAGAAACTGCTACCCTGATGTTGAGAAGCACTTCTGTTCTGTGACAAATAGCAAAACTAGACAATTGTTTCTCAATGTATGGTCTGTAGACCAGCATCAGACAGCACAGCACTATCAGCAAAATGACTAGGAAATATTTTTAAACCCTCATAAGTATTCCGTGCAGGGAAGCTAGCAGTCTGGCCAAAGCAGGAAGGTAAGTGAATATAAAAGAACACTTCAGCTATGTCTTCCTCAGAAAAGCTAGATAGCCTATCAGAGAAAACAGGCTAAAGGTTACTGAATTTGCAAATATGGAAATAACTTTCTGGGAGAAAGCAGTATTTTTATTATTATTATTAATAATATAGGAAAAAGGTTCTGGACACCACTTGCTTTGAGAAAACAAAATGGGCATGGATGACCTTCAGTTTGTAAGAGGGACATCTACAACTGCTGAGTCTGTTTACTATGAAAAGCTGGGATGCTTTGTATACCTTTACATCGTCTTTATGAGTTCTTTGATACCTAATTCAAAATCGTGCCTGATTAGTAAACTATGTATTCCATTTTCCTGTAAGATGGAATTTAGGCAGGCACCTTGTTGCCAGCAGGTACAGACTCCACCATTGCAATGTACCTCTTGCCAGAACATGTACTGTCAGAATACCACCAAATGTGTATCACAATGTGTTTTAAAGGCATGGTGGTTATTTTTGTGCTACATAAAACTTCAAGAATGATTGCACTCCCTCCTGCAGTGAGTAAACACTTTTGAAATGCCTTCTCAGATAACACACATGACACTATTGGGAGCTTCAGCTTTCTCAAGAAGTGATATATTTTCAATGGTGTATTTAGCTGCTGGTCTATGTTCCGCCATACTCTTCAGCAGAGGGTCCTCAGTTCAGATCTAGTTCTTGCTCCATATCAATGTGTTTTAGGTATTCTAATGTGCCACTACATTAGACTACACTTCCAGATATAAGCACCACCCTATTGACAGTGATATTTTTTTATTAATAGCAGAGCTTTTAAAAGCTCTACGAGCAACTTCGAGAAGTTTGAGTTTTCCCTAAGATGAAATGCAGCTCTGTCACACCATTTAATTCGGGGTAATATTATGAAGCTATATTTGCGGTCAGATATGTCAGTCAAAGAAACAACTAAAAAGTCTTTACTCCACAACCAAACTTTTTAGCACTGCTGAGAACTAAGACTCTGCGTGCATGTGAAGTCGTCAACACAGAAGGGCTTTACATTCTTGGATCTTTTTTCCATGTGACTGAGTAACGAGCTCCTTCTACATAAAAATGCTTTTTTCAAGCATCCCCAAAAGACAGTAGAAAATAATTCAAATACAAGGCTTTAGGTACCAGAAATTGCCATTTATTCCCTAAAGAGTAGACCAGTAGCATGCTGAAGGAATGGGGTTTATTCAAAGTTTAAAAAAAAGAGTTGCATTTAATGAATTAGTAGCTATGGTTTTCTTTTTACGTTAGCAAAGGTACTTGGTTTTGGTCAGGTCAGCACAAGATAGAGCAAAAAACTCCTGAATAGTAACTGTAGCATTTTTATCAACTAAACATAAGACTATGGGCAAATGACTTGCAGTTTTCTCACTTGCAAAATGGGAACGGCAGTAATAATCTCAGAGAACGTGTGAATATTTAATTAGTACCAATTTATCCACAGTAAGTACCTTGGCCTGCAGGTGAATTAGTTCTCAACGAAGTCACTTAAAGGTCAAGCCATTAAGGTTTAGAGAATGTCTCCAAAAAATATTGAAAAGTCATTCTTTCTGAATTATGTCATTCATATCTTTTCACTCTCTTCTGAGCTGTCACCTAGCTATAGGTGAAGCTTATTGGAAACACTGTCATGAAAACTCATTTGTTTTTTATCACTTAGGACTTTGTAAATGTGTTAGTACGCTTCAGAAAATATCAGTGACAAAAAAATTATTCATGGAAGTTGAAGAAGAGGCAAGTGTCTCTGAAAATACTTATCTTAAAAATAGTTATTGAAAATACTTATCTTAAAAAGTGCTTGGAAGGTAACTCCATGGCTACTATTGGTTTGCCAGTTGGAAGTATTTGTCTATGTACCCTTGGTGAGTCGAAAGCATGCTATGAAATTGCTGGACTGTGCAGTAACAGTAACGGAGCTGTCTATGAGTGAAGAAAACCCTTTTTTTTTTTTTTTTGGTACATTTTTGTGAAGTATTGAAATGTGGCAGATAGGAAATTTCCTGAGGCACAACAAGAACACTAAAGAGATGATGTTCTTCTAGGAAACTATAGAATGGAATAGAACCAGGGAGATTTGGAGCTTTGCAGAAAGCTTCAGAGGAAAGTATTTTTACATGAAGCCTAGCTAAGACAGAAACCACTGGGGTAAGAGCAAGAAAGTTCTAATAATTCTGAAGAGAAGGCATAGGTAGAAGATGGGCTCATTACAATTCAGAGCAATTTTCAGCAAGCTCAAAGAACTCTCCAGAAGCTGAAAAAGTTATACAGAGATTATTATTTTTCTCTTTTGTAATTAGAGAGAGAGATTTCTTAGAATCCTGTGCAGAGCTTGTGCATCCATCAACATGCAGCACCCCCTTAGGGCTAAATGCACAAATGTGCAAAGCTGGATTTCTGGAGAAGAATGCATTAAAACTCCGTGAGTGCCTGGCAGGGCCAAAGGAAGTTGAGTCGTGGCTCACAGGTTTTGTGAAAAGAGCAGACAGAAAAAATATGCCTGAGAAATGTATCTGTTGAACAAAGGCTGTAAGTAATGTAGCTGTCAAAGAAGCTACAGGAAGCTTAATAACAATGATTCAATAGGCTGGACATAGGGCAGGACCACTGCGTGACCAGCTACCCCAAACTGAATGGAAAAAAGGAAATACTGTAAAGAATTTCTTGCAACCTCCCCTTTCTTGTTTTCCTAGGTGGGATTTGTGTCGCCCAGCTAAATACCTCGTAATGTAGATGTCAATCTCTGAGCTAGGTACAAGATACCCACTTTTTGCTTCCACTATATAAGCATCACACTCTATTCCTCAAGGAAAAAACCAACAACAGATCAACCCCAACTCTCTTGAGCCTCAATGCAGTTCAGTGGTGAATTGAGGCAGATACCTACTAAATATTGCAACTAAGCTCTTTTATGTCATTGCATTATTTTTACTTGCCATCTTCAACTGAAATGGATCCTTCTTTGGCTGCGAAGAGCAGTCTAGAAAATCATATAAGGCAAAACTTCAAAGCTTGATTTCTTTCAAATTCTTGCTCTGGCAACCCTCCATCATGGAATTTTGAGTAAGCTGAGCAAACTGGGCCACAATCCAATGCCTTGCCGTGCTAGTGCAGGGAGCTGGCTTTGTGGGGGACAAAGAACAAGTGTCCATCAAGCAAAAAGGTTAGGATTGTTAAAATTCTCCTAGAGGCACATGGCCCTTCCCTCTTTCCCAAATGCCACGTCAAGTGGTAGCTCTGCACTGCTGTCCCCATGAGCCCTTCCATGATGCGGAAACCCTTCTGCCATACACGTACACAACAAGCATCAACACTTGACTTCAAATAGATAATCAAATGGCATCACTTGCCTGAACTATATAGAAGCCAAAGATAAAATCATGTTATATTTAATGTCATTTGCAAATCTTGCATCTATCTTCTTATTCTTGCAATTTTTCTAATTTCACTGTGGTGTGGTAGTTAGTGTTTTCAGTCTGTGTTTTCCATAATTTTGTGTCTTCAAAGAAAAAAGTTAAGTAACCAATGCAAAGCATTGGAAGATCTGCTCTGGATTCAATAACTATGCGCTTCTTCTTTAATTACTTACACTACATATATAAAGTATATTTGCTTTGCTGCAGAACTAATTTGAGCATAAATATATGACAGAAAATTTAATTTAGCTCTCATGAAAATGACCATGGCCAAGAGGTTTATAAAGCTGGTAGTAGAGAATCATCTAATTTCCCCACGCTTCCCATCATTTTTCTTTCCATTTGGCCAAAACTCCAGACTTCTACTGCGTCTTTACATTGCTTTATCCTACAGGCTCTCAGGGCTTCTTTCAAAGATTGCTGTTTAGTCTCAGCTGTTATCCTTAACAAACTATGCACATTTTTTTTGTGTGTGTGTGGTTACAGCTATGTGTGCAATGATTAGCAAATGGAGAGGATAGAATAAAACCATTCTAAAGAAGCAAAGATTTCAAACAGCAGCTATCTAGAATAAGTGCACAGCTTACGGTGCACAGCTTTCCAATGGTTAGCATTTGCTTTTGCTCCTCCTTGTTTGATTTCACACATTCTATAGCTTAGAGAATTATTCTGGAGTCTTCATATTCAACATGGAAGGATTTAGTGTTAAATCCCTGAATCAAAATCTTATATTTGTCCACATTTATTTTTCCATGTGATAGAGTTATTAAAAAATTTAACAATTGTACACGACACTTACTGGAGCTTCTCTCATATTCAACAAGGAATGAGATGGAGGGAAAGTGCCCAGGCGCTTTTTGAAGCCTTCTTCCACTGTCATTCCCCAGAACTGACTGTAGCTGTCAGCTTTCCATCTTCCTCACAGACAGAAAATAAAGAAACAAAAGCCAGGTTACAGATACCACTCACATTAATACCTTGCTCCTTTGTAAGAGCACTGCTAACAACAAAATAAAATCTTTCAAGTTACATTTCAAAACCTTGTATTTAATGTACATGAGAAACTCTTTAGTACAGGCTCTTCCACTGCAAATGAGTGTAGGATGGAAGCAGTATATGAAAAGCGATGATAAGAGGTCAGCACCATGTCAGCCCGCAGGAAACAAGCATGCAATGCTTCTGAGAAGTACTGGAAAACAGGATGTTCAGTCACAGTAGTGCTGTTGTCTTGAAGTTATGCTCAAATTTTGCTTCAGACCAAATGCCCAGAGAGAACTAATAGCTTCATGCAGTGAGTTACGTTGCCTTCCAGCTCTGGTGCACCAGCAGTAAGACACTGTTGAACCCAGTAGAAAACCCAGTTGACACATTCTGCCTGAGTTTTACACCAATAGCCAGGGGTAGAGAAAGGGCTTCCCATGGCTCTTTAATTATTCCCTTCCTACTCAGGTAGACTAGACTCAGATTGTAGCCTTATCCATGCAAACTGTAAGCACAACAGGAAAAAAAAAAGCCTTGCAGCCATATGTATTTGGAACACAGTTAAATTTATTATTACTGGAAAAGAGCTGAGCCAGAGAGGACGGCTCTTTACCCATTTCTTCTTGTGTATGAGGAAAAAGGAGGTGGGATTCATGCTGCCCAAATGAGATGCCTCATTGCTCTTGATCTGTGTGTAGTCAGTGAAGAATGCAAACACCTGCAGATGTTGAGTCATATCTCAGGTGGGCTTAACCACCCTGTGGCACCTGCTTATCAAGGACAAGAGGGAGGTGAAGGGCTCCATGTGCTTAACTTAATTGTCTGTACTAACTCACTTGGTTGGAATGTGTCCCATGAAGTACAAAATGTTTCAGCACTGAATCACAGCTTGAAATCTGGGCAGTCTTCGCTTGTGAATTTAGCACCTCATCTCCTAGTGAGGCAACCCGGTATGTCTGTAAATGGCCAGCAGGCTTCCAAGGCACAGATCCAGTACTGGGGTGTCCCTAATCCCTACGCACTACTTGGGGCAAAAGAGAACTGGTAGCAAGAAAAACACAGAGCCCCAAAAAGTTCTGAAATCTTGGTCACCATTTAGCCCATCCTCTCTTTGTCTATGGTGCCTAGAGTCCTGTTATGTGGAACAATGTTCTCGAGGGAGGAGAAAAAATTACTTTAAATATCTATCCCAAGCAATAAATAAAGTGAAGAATAAAGGAAGATGGTCTACATAGCGTTTTGTGAGGAAAAAAAAAAAAAAAGTACTAAATTTGGAGTAGATAGCTTTACAATGACAACTCTTACCAGCATGAGACTTTCAGTATCTTTCCATTTAAAACTCTATAATCTGCCAGAGATTTAGGAAAGTTTCAGAGATGTACATTTACTATCAAATTGCTGTTATGTAATTGAAGAAGGAAGGGGTGGGAAGGACCGCATGACTTGTAATTTGCACTAAAATGCAATGATCAATACAGTGGTTTACAACAAACCCTTAAAATAAAAGTGTTCTCACCCATAATCTCCAGAATTGATGTGCTGAATTAAGTCTTGGCGAACAAGGCATACTTCTTTTGAACACTTCCAGAGACCTTGGAAGCATTTGCTAAAAAAGCAAGAATATCACTGAGCAGAAAAATAATTGTCAAAGGAAATATGTGCACTTTAACAGCAGAAAGAAGATGGGGGGAAAGTGTAAACCATTTAAATGTCACATAGTATTTATGAAAACACAATCCTACTTCTTGTTACTTCACTACCTAATGAATCCTAATTGGAACAATTTGGGAAGGTTTACAGCTTCAGGGAAAGGTTGTTTTTGAAAAATTTTGCTTCCATCTTTGTGAAACCAAACCAGGGAAAAAAGGCTATGTCCTGTAAAAGAGATGTTTTGAGGATGTTTTGCTCTGGAAACCCAGAAAGGAGCTATGTGGCCATAGACACCTTGCTCCAAGGACCCTGGGCTAAAATAGGGGCAGTGGGAGTCCCAGCACTTTTTGGGTGCTGCTGCCCCAGCCCAGTCTGCCTTGGGGCTGGAGTTGCAGGGCTGGGTTTTGGAGTGACAAAGCAGGGAGGTGGCTCAGGCAGCCGCCTGTCAGAGCCAGCAGCAGAGCTCTCCTGCCTGTGCTCTCTGCTTCTGCCCCAAGGTTGAGAAAGGGATGCTCAAACAGTTCATCTCTTTCCTACATATATATATATATATATATATATATACTTTTACCTTATGAAATAATGTAAGGTCACATCACTCATGCCAAAGAAACAGAGGAAGATGTCCTGAAATAATACCTTAAACTTTAATGACATTTGTTTTGTTTTCATTCAGGTCAGTGCCCAGGTCTAGGCTGAAACCACTTCAACTCAGGTCAGAGCCAGCAGATTGACTGAGCAGGAACAGAATTAGGCCAGTGAGGAGGAGATTTTAATACTCTTATTTTCATATCTCAATTAGAAAGACCACTGATATCTTCCCATTCTTCTATGTTGGCTGTAATCCAGTTCTACAATATCTTAATACAGTACTACTCGTCCAGCTATTTTGATTTGATTACATGTTTAGTATGAATTTAAGGATGCTCACTACCTTAATTCCTGTTTCATAACTGATGCTAAATAAAATTTAATTTGCTGTTCTCTGAAACATTACCAGGAATTGCAGTTGTCTTTAATCATTGCTCCTTCTCCGTAATATCGGCCATCTTTATAACAACCTGCCAACATAACATATAGACGTATGAAAAAAAAAACATCATTTTTTAAGTGAATTAACTCAAAAATCTTGCTACTTTTGAATTAATTGGTTGTATGTGGTATGCATAAATTATTTAGTTGAAAGTTGGCAACATCTATTTCCAGTTTCTTCCAAGCAATGAAGGCAGTTTGATGTATTTTAATTTTTTACCAGATACATTAACATTGATAGTAAATAAAATCAGCAACAGATTTAGAACAGCCACTGAAAAATTATCTTTCATGTAAATAAAACAATTTTTCAAATATTTTCCACTAATGAACTTAAAAAGAATACATTTCCAATAAAAATAATTTTCTAATTGTCAATTAAGACAGAAATAAATTTTTACAGTTGCAGAATTTTAAAAAATAATAACTACTCCAAGCCTATTGTAATATATTCTCTTTCCTCACCAGTTTAATTCCTCTTTGAAAAACAGACTCTCCTTGTTTGAGTTAGGACAGAACTAATTCTGTTCAGTGATTCTACTTTTCAGCTCAGTCTCTGCTCAGTGACTGCACTGTCTGAAGTTAACGGCATATTTTTGCAGACAGGGTCTGCTTCTAGTAGTGATAGAGCTTGATGTTTGCAGTTACTGCCAGGGATTGATGTGCAGAAAGGCTCTTGCTTCTACTTGCTCCTATGGAGTCCAAGGTCACTGCTCAATCCTGTGTACCACGGTGGGGTGCAGTAAGTGAGAGGCTGCACCTGCAGGGAGGAGCAGACAGGACAGGTGACCCTAAACTGACCAACAAGGTGTTCCATCCCATAGATGTCATATTCAGTGTAAAGCTGAGGGATCACAGGGAACAAGCTCTCTCTTGCTTTCTTTTTCAATGTCCAGCATCCGAGGAGGACTCTATCCCTTCTGCCTTCGATTCCAGGCTCTGCATTCCTGAATCCAGTTCCGGAATCCAGCTCCTGCATCCGTTTCCCATCTGCTGGTGAGTCCAGCCTGGGACTTCCTCAGTGCCTGCCCTGCAGCATCCATGATGACGGTGACATGGTTGCCCATCGGGGGGTTGGGTTCGGTATTGGTATTGTATATATTTGTGTCTATTTCCTTCTATTTTTATTCTCATTAAAGCAGTTTTAGTTTTCTTTTCCAATCCATGTCTCTCTCCCTTAGTCCTTTTCTCTTTCCCCTCTTCGGGAAGGGGCTGAAGGGAGGCAGGTAATCGAGAGTGTCTGTCATTTTTCTAGTGGCTGCCCCAGCCCTAACTGTGACACAGACAAATCAATTCTGTATCAAGGCAAATATGTTTCATTTACTCTCCAAAACCAGGTATAAAACCTAAATTGAGTGGTGATTTTTGTAAACTAAAATATGGCTTCGAATTTTTTTCTTTGATAGCACTTCACTGAGAAAGGACTTCGTGTGTGTCTTAAGCTTCCACATAAACAGTTTCTTCAGTGCACTTGATTGTCAAAGCTTCAGTAAAAGAAAGATCCAGAACACCTGAGCAGGGCTTTGGATCAAGTCTCTAAAGAACATTATATATTTATCACATGGTTCTTCGCTTTCCAGCCTGTTCTCATGGTTCCTTCACTGGTGAGCCTACAGCTAGAGCTCCTTCCCTCACTGAAAGTGTTTGAAGTCAGAATGCCCAAGTTCCCTTTCCTCCTCCATTTTCAAGAAGCTTAAACCATATTTCATATTAATATAAAATTGACCTGCATTTGCATTAGACGACACTTTTTTTCCCACCACAACTGTGAGGAAGGCCATCCTTCTCTCATGGCAAGGGCTGGAGCTTGTCTGCCCAGACATACACGTGTATGCCTCAGCTACCTAGACCTCTTTTATTGGCAGGAGAGAAATACGCACTTCTTACCCGTAGCTGATTTCACACTGAATTGCCGAAGTGGGCTAGAGCTGATGATTAATTATAAGTGCCTATTGTTCCCTGTTAGTCATACAGCAGGCTGTGTTAGCTAGTGCAGATGCCGGTGAGATATATCCTACCTAAGCAGCCTGAGGACCAAAGTGTCTGCTCTAATTCAGCTGCTGCTAAGATCCAAGACATTTTTTCAGAAAATACCCAAAGCAAATTATTTAAGAGTCAGTTTGTCACAGTCTGGCCCAGAGTCAGCATCAGACAGTAAATGCAAGGGGGCATCAAGCAAGATATTTCAAATATATTGAGGGGAGGAAGCGTCGATGCAGCAGCTGAGCGACAGCACAGAACCTCACTGGAGCTCTGCTGGCAAGCCTCACCGCCTATGCCTGAGCAAAAATGCAAACATGGACAAGTACAGAAGAAGCTTTCTAATAACGTATGCTTAGGGAATCGAAGATTAAAGCCATGCAGTTTCTTTAGTCTGGCCAAATTAAGACTTAGAGGGCCAGGAGTGCCGCTTGAGGCATCAGTGGCAGAGAGCAGACGTACCTGAGCTAAAAGACACTCTTTGCATGAGAACACGACGAGGTTGTCTGGCTGTGAATGTATTAGGTTGGAACATTAATGTGCTAAGCGGGAAAGTAATTATTTTGAAGACGCAGCCTGAAGAATTTGTGAATGGGATTATGTGATGTGAAAATTGTGACTGGAAGGAAGAGTATTTGTTAAGCAAGGAATTCCCTCCAAGTTCAGCGTTCCTATGTCACTACTGCCCTTACTTCATTAACCCCCAGTATTCATGTAAGTAGTTCTGTCAGTGAAACACCTCCAGGTTTACTCACTTGTAGGACATACCCTGACTGTGTAAAAGCAATTAGCAAACTATCTGGCTGTCACTTTTATACCAACACCAGCCTGAGATCCATTATGTTGACTCACACAGGTGGTTTTGTACCATCAGAGAAATTGAAACAAAGGTAAATAATAAACATAGTAAATAAATAAAACTCAAACAGTTCTTCTAATAACAAAAATCAAAATAATAATAATTTAAAAATCCAGAACTTCTACTTGGTAACTAAGGCAGGAATGTCCACAGTTTCTTCTGAAACTCCGCAGGAAAGCCATTGAAACATACTGAATGCTGGTTTCATAAAAGAAAAGTCAGAGCAGTTCCACATAGTTAAGGTGAGACTGGCCCTCAGCATGGTGTACACCCATGGAAGAAATTACAGCATAGCTTACTGCTACGTCAGTGGACAGGCAGGGACCTAGAAATAAAGAACTGAGCAGTTTTATTGCTGCTTATTCCAGCCCATGTAAGCCACTTGTTTATTGGTTTATTTAAAGAAATATGACTTAGGAAGCACTGAGAGCAAAACCACAGGCAACTCAAAGATCGTAATCTTCCAGGTGAAAAGTACTTTGGCATTTGTGGTCTTCTAGTGCTTAAGTAATTCTTAGCCAAAGGCAGGAGTGTAATCTCAGTTACTAAAAGTCACATAACAAAATTTTGTCATTTCTAAAAATGCTTCATAGTTTGCTTAGTCTTCAGACATTCAATTCTTTTTGTTTCTCCATTTTTTTTCATCCAATTAGATTCTCTCTTTGCTGTTTCTCAGACATTCCAGTTCTAGAAAGTTTCTTTAGAAGTTTCGTGGGTTTTTTCCTGCTGTATGTTTGCTGCTTCATTAGTCTCCTTTTACCCTTTGAATTCCTTACATAACAAATATCCAATAAACAGACTTTAAAAAGCCGAAAACCTCCCATCAGGGAAACACTTTAAGGATCAGAAAAACAGGATCTTGTTTTGACACGAGGTATAAAAAGCAACATCAGCTATAGGGCAAATAAAGGTGCTTGAACGGAGTAAATAAATTTGGTACCTCTGGCAAGTATGTAAAGTCCAGGAATTACAAAATAATGAACAGAGAAGCAAAAAATTGGATTAAGAAAGGCAGTAAAAAGATTACCCCTCGCCTTTTCCCTTATCTAGAGCTTCTGCTACACTTTTACCTTTTAGAGGCACACCTACAGCAGGGCCCACATGGCAAACTGCTGCAGGTTTTGTAGTGATTTGTTTCCATGAAACGGTTTGCCAAACCAGACCCGCAGGCTGTCCCCTCGAGCAGAAATGCTGCTAAATGTTTATGTAGAGTTTAAAACAACAAACCCTCTGAACTGTTGAAAATAATATACACCACTGCACCAAATAAATATGAAACAAATGTCTTTATTTACATAAATCATAGAACATTCTTTTAGATTATTAAAAACACTTTGGGAAACCAAATTGGTTTTACAGCACTTCTGTCACTCCCCCTTATCAGCTTTTGGCTACATGCCTGGCTTAAGAGCACAGCCTGCTCTTAAGAGCTCATGGTCTGAGTGCTGGAAAGAACTCAGCAGGATTATTGCAAAAAGAACTGTTAATTTTAAAAAGTCATGTTAGTATTTTTATTTATTTTAGGCTTTTCAAAGTTTGATACAGTCTCCACGTTTGCAGCCAGGTTTGGTCTACCAATAGTAAGAAGTTACATAGTCTTAAAATCCACAATTCTGAACTTTTCTCGCTAGCAGAGATTTGGCCTATGCAGGACTCAAGGGAGGACCAGCTGTTTGTAATCTTTTTTTATACTTTTTCCCTAATCTCTACTTCAAAAAAAAAAAATAGACTGAGTTTAGAGTACTCCTGAAATAACTTCCAGGACAAACTAGAAGAAACTAAAGAAGAGGAAACTAAAATATGCCAGAAATCTTTGTTCTAACCACATCCCTTCACCTACTACTGCACCCGAGCTGTCGCAGGAAAAGCAGTGTCCCACAGGAAAGCTACGCTAGATGAAAAGCTTTGCAGAATACCGCAAAGCAATATCACTCAGGATAAGCCTGTTTTCTTGATGATTTACTTGTGCTGATGGATACAGAAATTTAGAGCTTGCTGTTCATCTTATGTTAATTTGTGAAACTTTATTGACATTGTTGAGATTACACTAATTTTGACTCATGAGTTTATCTCTGAGAAGTTTCAGGTAAAACAGAGGTTCTGTCCAACAGAAATATGATCTAACCAACACTAAAAATATGTCCCTAGAGACAAAGAAATACCAGCAAGCATAATTCTTATTCCAGTTTCATACTCAGTGTCTTTGTCCACTATGTCTCTAGTCACATTTTTAGGATGTATATACCTTAAATATTTATCACTAATTTTACTTCCAAGTATATTTTTATCATGATCCACTAATGCCAGCTGAGCATTTTCTCTATACCTACCTGATGTTGGAGGTGGCCAAGGCTCATTTGACCTAGTGGCTTCAATGGGGTGGTCACAGACATCCCAGTAGTCACCACAACAGTCTACAGGGCCAGGAGAACTTGAGGCACAGAACTGGTCACAGTAACATATAGATGCTTTGGAGACGATGTTAAAGCTGCAGTCATCATCTCTTCCTGTGCAACAGCCTCGTATCCTGCAGGACCTTCCCTGATACAGATTCCTTTTTAGTCTGTTCGACTTTGCAGAACCACCATCTTCAACAGAGTAAAGTCCTCGGAGGGAATTTCTTCTAGAGTCAAGCTGTTTTGCCATCCAAACTTCACTTGCAATGCAATATAAGAGCAATATCTGACTTTTGAGCCACATCCTTCTGCCTCTAGCAGACTTTTTTGAGGCTCTTTGTGCTTCGATTTATCTGTAAATGTTCATTTACTGCAGGTGTAATACGTTCAGTTAGAATTCAGAAAGAAATCTGAACAGAAAGCCGCAGATTACAGTGTTCTAGGAAAACGCTCTATGTGTTAATTATTAGTCAGATATGTTGTAAACTGATTTATTTGCCCAAGATACAGACATACTGGAAAAAGAGCCACAACTATGTATTCATTGTTGTGTAACATTGAGTGCATTCTTTTGCAAATGAGAAAGTTTATAGTCAAGATTTCAGAATATACAGAATATACATGGTCCAATACTTTAGTTCCCTACTTGGTTGGGTGGTCACATCCAGAGGGTAGTGGTCAATGGCTTGATGTCCAGATAGAGATCAGTGACAAGTGGTGTCACTCAGGGGTCCATACCAGGACCAGTGCTGTTTAGTATCTTCATCAATGACATGGACAGCAGGATTGAGTGCACCCTCAGCAAGTTTGCAGATGGCACCAAGCTGAGAGACGCAGTTGACAAGCCAGAGGGACAGGATGCCACCCAGAAGCTGAAGAACAAGCTGAAGAAGTGGGCCTATGTGAACCTCATGAGGTTCAAGAAGGCCAGGTGCAAGGTCCTGCACACGGGTTGAGGCAATCATTAACATCAATACAGGCTGGCGAAAGATGTGATTGAAAGCAGCCCTACAGTGAAGGACTTGGGGAATCTGGTGGATGAAAGGCTGGACATGATCTGACAACGTGTGCTCGCAGCACAGAAAGCCAACCATATCCTGGGCTGCGCCAAAAGAAGCGTGGCAAGCAGGTTGAGGGAGGTGATCCTACTGCTCTACTCTGCTCTGGTGAGATCTGTGGGGTACTGCATCCAGCTCTGGAGTCCTTAGCACAAGAAGGACATGAACGTGTTGCAGAGGGCCCAGAGGAGGGCCACAAGAATGATCAGAAGGATGGAGAACCTCGCCTACGAAGAAAGGCTAAGAGAGTTGGGGTGGTTCCGCCCGGAGAAGAGAAGGCTCCAGGGAGACCTTACTACCACCTTTCAGTACTTAAAGGGAGCTTATAAGAAGGATGGGCACAGTCGTTTTAGCAAGGCCTGTTGCGACAGGACAAAGGGTAACTAGATATAAGGCAGAAATTCTTTACTATGAGGGTGCTTAAACAGTGGCACAGGCTACTCAGAGAGTTGGTAGATGTCCCATCCCTGAAGACATTCAAGGTCAGGCTGTACAGGGCTCTGGGCAACCCGATCTAGTTGAAGATGTCCCTGCTCACTGCAGGGGGGGTTGGACTAGATGACCTTTGAAGGTCCCTTCCAACCCAAAGCATTCTATGATTCTAAGTTGATGGCAAATTGTTTTCCGGGGAATCAAGGAGATCTTTTCCTCTGTGACTTTAGCTGGGCTGCTCAGTGCTGCAGGAAATCACAGCATCAAAGGGCAGTTACTTTTGAAAGCATAGCTGGCAGCACAGCCAGTTTAGATGCATTGCCGCAAATGAGAGAGACGTTCAGAGGGAATGTGTGTTTGTTTGGTTGTGTGTATTTATATATAAGGGCTTGTAATCGAAATGTTCAAGTCTTTAACAAAATTTCTTGCCAGCAGTGCTTTTATTGTACCTGCCTCTCATACTGTCCCCACCACTGATAAAGAATTGTGGATGGGAGAAAATTGCATCAGACCACATAATTTTTATTCTGCTCTGTTGCAAGCAATCTTCTATGTGGAAGTTAATAGAAAGGCCAAGGTCAGCCACATGCAATCACTGTACATCACACAATAGGATGTAATTCTTAGCCTTCTATATTTCTCTGTGGTTTTTATATTGTTTTGTTTATAAGACAAAAATATGGACAACATTAAGTTGTTGTCCATGCTATACATATGACTCTATATATATGCCTTTATATGTGTATGTATGACTGCTATAATGCATCAAATATAACATGATGAAAATGAGAAAAAACATGGTCATGGAAATTCAAGTGAAGTGCTCAGCAGAAATGATAATCAGGTTCTTTTCCTTGTGTCTATGCAGCTCCATCCATTCCAAGAGAATGACTCCTGGTTGGCACTGACATTAGCAAAACGCAAATCTTCTTTGTTATTAAAGATCTTTGGAAATATTTTTACAAAGTTATCTCCTTGCCCTGGAAGCATAAGAAAGAAAAAAAGCTGTCATATGTGATAAATATTATCAGCCAGCCAGATCAAGTGAACAGGCATATCTGTCTTTTAAGTTACAGATCTCTGGTTTCATTTGGCTTTGTTTAGTGTGGTTCTTTTTCAATTTTCAACTTTAAAGACTTGCTGATGATAAACCAGAGGCAAGGGTTTTGCTTGGAAATGACGTGAGCTAGTTTACACAGGAATGAGAATTCCTTTAAAGGAATATGAAAATGTAACTTGTGCTTCTAAAGAGCTTTGTTTTATGACACAAGAAACTGTGCTGAAACTTGATAAAACCTATTTTAAGTGTTGGTATGTGTTCAAATCTTAAAAATACCCCACAAATCTATTCTATTATGGTTCAGCAAATATTTTTATTTCAGTAGTCTCCTTGGTAAGCAAAAGCAGCTCTCTGTTCACTGCATGAAAGTGTGCATTGACTTACCTGTAACTATTTAGAAACAGTTAAACCTGTCCTTTTTCTCTAACAAAGATTAATCTGTTCCAAGCTTGCACCTGTTTCAGCACTACCTAATAGCTACTCTTGAGCTTCAAAAAAACACCACACGTTTGGCAAGAATTCAAATATTATTATCACTGAACAATTGATGGAGTAACAAATAAAAAAACAGTTTAAAATGTCCAAGAATCTCTTTAAAGCTGGAGCATGTTTATTCCACAGCCTTTCTTTCAAAGTCTCCATGATTTGTCTGAATGAGCCTATTGGGCATCATAAAAATCTCAGTTCTAATCACTTTCAGGTGGTAGCAATGGCCAGTGAGGCTCTGGGTGCTGAAGGTCACTCCTAGGACAGATGGCAGAGTCCACTCTATCAGAAGACTGCAGCACCTTCCCTCCTCTTGGTTGCTGAAAGTGACTGGGGTCAAGCCTTCACCTAGACCCAGAGGGAGAACTGCAGTACTGCTACCTTGTGCCAGGAAAATGAAGTCACTTTGGGCCAGTTTAGGAAGAAATCGGGACACCAGACCCCAATTCAGCCGTCTGCCAGTAGACAAAACTCAATGCATCAGAGAACCCATGTAATTTCTTAACTCCAGTTTAAACTCTGCAATGATGCAGGCCATCTCCTTCTTTGAACTCAAATGGAAATTTAACCTGTGACTCCTTGCACAAGACATGACTTATTTGTAATGGTGGCAATGCCGTTGTTATTAATGGCTGCATTATTAATGACTTCACCACAAATATTATCCCACAATGTCTTCTCTCTCTGATGTACTAATGGCAGAATAGGATTCATCCTCCCAAGCTGTGAGTGAGTAGCTCCTAGATGTGTTTACGTAGAGGAAACCTGTGTGTTAAAGTGGTTTTCTCACTGTCACTATGGTGTCCATATGCCTGGAGCAGGTGCAGGTATGGGGTTGCTTTCACCCTGTTTGGTGACAGCTGGCAGCTCACTGCTGTGGGTTGTTGGCATGGTATCAAGCAGTGCCACTTTTAATTCAAACATTTCAGGCCTGCCTATCTCAATTCTTATGACACTAATGCAGGCTATATTTAACTTAGCATAATGAGAGCTTATGTGACAAATTTCATCAGATGTCTAAGTACAGTCTTGCCACAGTGTCACTTGATATACACTGTCTCTGGGACCAATGCACCTAGTTCCTCAGACATTTAAATCAACAGATTTAGGGTCAAAGTCAGAGGTAGAAGAAGAGAAACCAACCCCAACTGACCATGCCAAAGAAATCCCATTCCTCAAACACATGGATTCACACATGTAAGTGCTCAAGCACTCAGAATCATCAACTACAGGTAAAAGAAGGTGACTTTATAGGTATTGCATCATAATAAGAGGTTGCTACAGCCTCATAGCCTTTTCACTCTTCCTACCACAGTAATTCACCATGCAAGCTTCCCACCCCAGCTGCATCACTTGGTCAACCTCAAGTCAGCAGATGCCATCTCATTCTTCTTATTGTCTTATTGTCTTCTTATTGTCAGCCATGCCCCAGCATTGCTCTGAGATCAGCCCACTCTGGACTCAGTCAAGGAAATAAATATGAAGAATGGAGGAACCTGTGCATGAACCAGCAGAGAATGCATGCAGCACACTGCTGCAAGTGCTCTCCCAGTGTTCCACTAGGGCTTGCAGAGTGGGTAGCCACAGTCATTGTGGTTTATATCTGTATAGGAACCTCTCAGAAGACACAACCAGGCATGGAAATCTTGGCAGTGGCCCCAAAATATCGTGGACCGCATGCCACCTTCGTTAAGCTGTCTGTGCAGATTATTGTGGAGAGTTTATCCTGTGCATGGCTGCACATAGCTTCAGAGAGGCAATACTTGCAGTGAGCTTGCCAATCCCACACCTCACCAGCCAGAGGTGAAGGAGAAGCGGAACATACTGTATTTCACTGTCAGTACGAGCTCTCAGAAGGTGTTGTGCTAGTGTTGCATGGCAGATGTGTACCTACTCATGATCATATCAAATATGTGGCCCTACTTGATCCCACCAGTGAATATGGGACCCCAAGACTAAACTCTTCTATTGACCATGTGTAGACTGACAAGGGCAGAGGCAGAAAGTAGCCTCCCAAACCAATACTAGAAACTTGAACAACTTGTCCATGTGCCTACCATTAGTCTTAACATCAAGCAGGCCTAGAGGTTCTTTGGATACATATTATGTTTGGCGTTATTGTAATGTGAGTGTCACCAGCCCAGTTCTAGAGAAGCCAGTTGCAGCAGGCTTAACTTGTAAGCTACTCCATTTGCTTTGGGGTGTATGACTTGGCTAGTGTAGAAATAGCTTAGGGTTGTCCTGAGTATGGCTAGGTACTACTCCCTGCATAAGTGAGAGCAGTCTTACATAGAAATCATAAGCTCATTTTTGTTCAGACATCTTTTACAATGTACAAAGAGAAGCTGCAAGAATGATATACACAACTATATTCATATGAAACAATGACACCTTGAATAATGTCCACACTCATGGCTTGGTTTCACGGACGAAGATTTGGGAAGGGCTTTAAACATGAGTACACCCTTCAAGCCTGCGCGGTGGATTTTTTAGGTGAGGCGCAGCGTGCGCGAGACTGGCCCCACCCTTTACACCTGAGGTTCATCTGCCAGGGCCTAGCGAGCTTGGACGGTGACAGCGAAGTCCTCAGGTTGTAGGTTTGGTTAGAGTATCCTTCTCTTAGATGGATGGCCTTACAGGGCTAAACGAGCTCCATCTGCCCGGGTTTGGAGTTAGAGTTGTCCTTCTCCTAGGATGGTTGCCCGAAGGCTAGTGAGCCCATCCTGCCCCTGGACACACTTTGTCTGACCCTTCAGTTGAGACCTGTCTGGCTTGGGAGACCCTACCGGAGGCATATGCCACCACCAGCATAGCTCTCAACTTCGCAAGGGCACGCAAGCTCTTTCCTCACGGCAAGGGGGTGCCCGTGAAAGAGAATGTCCACACTAGATAGCCACTATTGACATGGTCACAAGTCCCAGTAAGGCAGTCAGTGAGCCTGTGCAGGGTAGACAAGCATCAGTCAGGTGGGGAATGACTGGGCTTCTTAGTCCTCATAACAGGCTGATCCTCAGTGTTGCTGGGTTGCCACTTCGTGACTTTCCTCTTTTAATGATCTTTTCATACCTTAAGATATATATTTTTTCCTTTTACATCCTTGAGCTGCTCCTGTTACGCTTTTAACAAAATGCTTCCCTCTGTGCTTTCACTTTTCTCATTTTGCATAGCTTTAGCTTGTGAACTTCCTGATATTTAAGCAATTTTCTCATTAACACTGATCCAGGAGCAAAGAGCTGCGCCACAGCAAACTAGGCATTGGATTCCAGACAGCTGAACCCTTGGGACAAGGGCTGCCCTCTAGTCTGAAACAGCAACCAAATTTTCTCAAGTAATGAATTCTGACCCTCTTTCCCAAGGTCCATTCTATGTCACTGCCCAGATACATCCCTTGTGCTAGGCAAATCTCCCTTTTGACTGCTTGGGCTTTAATAAGTCTTTTTTTGCCAACTTGAGTTGTAGCACATAGCAACAGAAACACCACAAGCATGCACAGGATGGGGTGAACACTGCATCAGATTACGAGAGAGGAGAGGTAAAGGGGACCATAAGCCCTCACTAAACACAGGCAGTCATTGTGATCCTGATGGGAATGTGTAAAGGCTTCAGAACCTGGACTAAATATATTACACTACTGAATAAGGAGCATCCAGTAATTTTATAGTACCACTGAAAGAGCAATCAATTTTTCCTGTTGAGTTGTGCTCTTTATTTCTCCTTAAAGGATTTTTTTCTTTTAATACTTTTTCCATTCATTTCTTGGGATAGAATTCCTAGACTGTAATTGCCAATATACTCTCATTTTTCATTCATAGACAAAAGATGTTTGAACAGATGATAGGGAAACTATTTTTTAAAATATTTACAGATGAACAAACTCAGAAACCCAGAGGTCAACAGAAGGATTCCTTCTTTGCCCTTCCTATAATCCCAGTAGCTCTCTCTCTTGCTTGTGTTCCTTGAACTTGTGGGCTTCAGTTTATCATCTAAGTTAAACATAAACCATAGCATGTGAATAATTCTCTTGACCAGACATGCTAGATTCCTTTACAAAAATTAAAGAGGGAAAGGAAGTTGAGTTTGGAAAAATTTCACAACAAAGCAAATGCTTTGAAAAATGGGTAGAAAAGCTTACTAAGACTTTTGAGAATCACACAGTGCTCTACTGAAAACAAGAAATAATATTAGGTCCTTGACCTAATAGGTAGACCTATTACATCTTGTTCAATATTTATAACATATTTATAGAGGTTTGTTTATATGAATGATTTTATAACTATTTTTAAAGTTTCCAATACTCTTTTGTTATGTTTACCTGTATATGTAGATTTCCATTCCCAGGAATTCTCTCTTGAAGTCACTTGAAATGCTTTTCTAAATTTTTCTTTCACCATCTGGATATGCTGTCCGCAAGATGTACACACTTAACTAATACTTCAGCTACCACAAAAACAAACCTTATATGTTGATCAATCTACTCATGCATTCTTAAGCACATGTGTGCTCCTGTATCAAGGGAAAAATATGTATTTTACCTATATAGAGAAACTCACTGATTGCTGAACTTCTCTTCTGTTTTCATGGATCCAGAGTTTAACAGTTTAAATGCAGACTAGATTGAAATTACACCAGGTCCAATAGTGCAAGAGGCTGAGTAGCCTAAGGACTATTCCATTTAAACTGTTTGTAATTTTGTGTTAACTGATTATATAATTTTATAAATTAGTTCATCGCATTACTTATAATGAAAGCAGCAGCAATTCTCAATAAAATATTAATCTTAACCACAACAGGTAACAGATAGCAGCTTGTCAGAAGCTAAAAGGCTCCTGTACACCAGGACAGGCTGTGATGCAAAGGTCCTGACCATATACGTTCCTGCAGGGGGGTTTGTGCTTCAAAGGATGAAGCGATGTGGGAGAAGGCAGTTGACTCATGCAGGGTACAGACAGTCAGCTTCCTGAGACTCTCATAATGCATTTTGGAAACAAATTGTTTAAGATCCAGTGTCGGACTACATTGTGTGGGAGCAGCACAGGGTCAAAAAAACAGCAGCATAAACTGGAGAGGAAAGTGGTGATTCTTCCACGTGCACCAGGAGTGCAGCTGGTAATTCTGCCTGCACTCACCAGCTGGCAAGGATGCTGCCGAGCCAAGAGGGCTATGAATATTGCAGGACTGGGAAGAATCATTGTGCATGCCAGTTGCATATTCCATGAATACTTCCTGGAGTATTTCACAAAACATAAGTGTCTGTGTGGTGGCAAGATGTGACCGAGGCTAAAAGCATAGGAGCGTTCCTTTGCCAGCAATGCTGGCATTCGTTCTCAGCTATTTGAAGTACATGGAGCTAGATTTAGAGGAGTAAAAACAGGAATCACAGCAAACACTTTGCAACAAAAATACAGCTTTATTTAATTTCACCATTTATATTATTTCTAAAGAAAATATGCTGTGTTATATTGGGCGTTTCTTAAACCAGCAAGCACTTCACGACATTTCAATATGGCACATTCATGTGTGTATCTCTGGGGTTAATTACGCTAGTATACAAGAATATCTCTTGAAAGAATATTTAATTGTTATTACTGCTTAATAAAATGTAATATCCTTAATATTAACATACTGGAAGCAATTTATTTTTTCTTAATTGTGCTTTAAATAACATTTGTGCTGTGGATTCCTTCTCAACACAGAAGCAAGCCTTGAAATACTCTATGGTTTTAACTCTTGATCCTAATTCGGGGCTGCAAAAGAAAAGTTTTCACGTGAACACAAGTTGTCAAAAATACAGATTAGAAAATGGTATAACATGCACTGAGGTCACATAGTTTTCCTAATTTATACAAGCTGATGAACCGGCTAGGAAACGTAACTCAGAGTTTCACAGACAAAAAAAAAAGAAAAAAAAAAAAGGCCCTAAAGATATATTCAGCCAACTTGATTATGCCATAGCTGTGGGACAAGACAGCAGTTGGCAGACCAAAGCTGCCTTGTGAGATGGCTGCCTGCGTTTGCAGCAGCCTGGGGTAAACTGGTTTAGCATTTATATTTCTGCATAGATGCAACTGTCCGAATTCTAAACTAAATCTCTCTCCCTGAAGTTTAGGCCCATTTCTTTTTGTCCCCTCGGGAGAAGGAACGGAGAAATGACTAGTATCCCTTTGTAGAAGTCCATAATGAAGAGAGAGAAACTGCTGTGCCTCTACTGTGTCCTTATTGCTTCTGTGTAAAGAGACAGAAACCTTTACATCTTTTCTAAATACTGAACAGAGATGAGTAATTACCTCCATCATACTACAAGCACTCCCTTCAACTTTTGCCCGGAATGGCATTTTTCATAAGATTCAGTTTGTGGTCCCCTGTAATCCTCAGGTTCTCTCCTGCAGTATTGCTGTCATTCATTTTCTGTCTGTGCTTTTCAAATTTCTTTAAATGAATTTTATCACATCAATTTCAAGCCATTCCTGTTTTTTGAATTCTAATCCTACCTTCCAAGATTCTTGCAAGTCCTCCAAATAGGCACTATCTGTAAATTTTGTAAGCTTACTGTCCACGTGATTGAGGAAGTAATTAATGGCAATGTTTTATAGTGCTAGAGCTAGAAGACAGCATTGTGGAAGGCGGTGTGAGATGTTCTCCCTCTTTGGCAGCAAATCATCGTTCTAAGAGTTCAGCTTTCCAACCAGGTACACATCTACCTTATGTGAATTTAATTTAGCCCGTATCTGATTTGCTTGCTTATGAATGCCACGTGGGACTGTGCTGAAGATACACTATATCAAACACAGTCCTGATATCTGTTTTTTTGTCAAAGAAGGAAATGAGATCAATTTGATAGGATTTGTTTCTGATGTGTCCCTGTGCAAGTCCTCTTATCTCCTTAATATTCTCTAGATGCCTACAAATGGGTTGTTTAATACTTTGTTCCAGTGTCTTGGAAATGCTATTAGGGCAGACTTTTCTGTAACTCTTTAGATTTCCCTTTCCTCAGTTGTTAGATATGACATTGTGCTTGCCTTTCTCCAGTTTTCTGGGTACTTACTCATCCTGCTAATCATTAGTGTTTGAAAAATTGCTTTGGTTAAGTATTTTACGGGTAAATTTCATTAGGCTTTGCCATCCTGAATACTCCAATTTACCTCAGTATTCCCTCAGGTGTTCTTTTCGTTTTCTCTCCATGATCCTACTTCCAAATTCTTAATAATTATTGAAATAAACTTTTAGTCATAATTAACCTTTTTTTGTGTGTGTGAAGACTGAAATAAAACAAAAAAAGGCATTGAACATTTCAGCCTTTTCTATATAACCTATTTGCTGACCTTCCTTGTTAAAGTATTACATTATATCTACTCTCAAGCATAGCACATTGTTTGCAATATAGTACTGTTTAACTCTAGACAACCATTCATTTTAATGTGGTTTCGCACTCAAATATAAAATAATACTCATCTTATTTTAATGACAATACTCCACAATCTAATTCCAGACCATGTCTCAATTTCTTCCAACTGTTTGATGGCATTCCACTTAAAATTCATTCAATTGTCACTTTATTCTGTGATGCTAAAAAGTGGAATTGTTCTGCATTGGCAATTATTAATAGAATCAAATATAGCCAACTTATGATACAACCAATAACTTGTGTAGTTAAAGCATCCTATCATCTTTTTAAACACAACCTTAAAAATTTGTTAGTGACACTAAAAAAGCAGTTAAATATTCAAAGTTTGACTGTAATCAAGCCAGAAAAATAGTAATACTCACCATCACAGCTAAACAGAACCTCTTTCATTGTCAACCTGTAGAATAAAGGGAAATGAAAGGTGAAAACGAAGAGGAGAGGAGAATAAAAATTGCAGTACTTTAAGCAGGCACAGTTCTACAAACTGTGGACAACTTCATACAGCACCTTGTCTTTTAAAAGCATTCGTTTCCTGCACTGTTAATATATAACTATGCTTACTGATCTGGGGATGAATTTTCATGCATTGACGTGTTTGAGGAAGTATACTGCACATAGCAAATTTCAACAGACAAGCATCACCTTGCCTAAATGCACATTAGAGGACATTTCAGACTCATGTCGGGTTTCCATTTCTTTTCTGGACCACATCCTGGGAGGACAGAGCATGCGGCCAACCTTGCATTCACATGGCATGGATGTGTTCCTCCACCTTAGCAACAGTTTTGACACAGTCTCCTACAGTAACCTGGTACATAAACTGAGGAGTAAGGTGGAATACAGAGTGGATGAATAACTGGCTGGACAACTAGTCTAAAAAGACAGCAGTCAACAGTTCAAAGTCTCTGTTCCAGGTGTCATTTCAGAGGATGCTAGGGTGGCATCTCCATCAGGGACCTGTGTGGTAGGAGAGCCTACATGTCCAGGAAGTCAGTGGATTTTACTAACTTGGAGAGGAGAGATTGATATGCTGAGGGTACATCTCCCATTCTGGAGGACTTTGCCAGACTGGAGGAATGGACTAGCAGAAGCATAGTGAATAAAGGCAAATACAAATCCTGCATTTGGCAGGGGACAAGGAAGACAAAGGAACTGAACAATCCCATGTAATGGTACAGGCCAGTGACTGACTGGCTGGGTAGCAAGTCTGCAGAGGAGGACCTGAGGTCTGGTTAACACCAAACTGAACATGGGTCAGTCCATCCTTGTGATGAAGAGTAACCTCATATACAGTTGCATTACTTAGAGCATAGCCACCAGGCTGAGGGAAGTTAGTATTCCCCTCTGCTGGACACTAGTGAGGCTGCATCAGGAACAGAGTTTCCAGTTGAACAGCTCTGTAACTTTATTCAAGACTGAAAGTAAAAATTGAATATTGTGGGCATGATGTGACGGGTGGAGAGCCCATGTTTGTGTCTCCAAGGAAAGCACAAGGAGCAAAGGAGAATTTTGCCCCAATATGCAGGGAAGGACCTCTCCCAGCACCAAATGGAAGAAGAAGGTGCTTGAACAAAGGAGTTGTTGACATCTGAGTCAGAGTGGCTTCCTCTACAATTCCTTCTAGTCTCATTGGGTATCCACCATACTCCTGTTCTTGCTTTGACAGGGATCTTTACAAGATGAAAAGGTATTGAACAGCGTGTGAGAGCTGGATCATTACACAATAACAGCAGCCTGCCTCCGGCTGTCAAGATAGCCTGGAGGAGAAGGCAGACAGTACCCTGCCCTCACCTTCCCACCAGAGACAGGGAAGAGCAGGCTGCCGCTTATGGGCACAGGCCATGCTCATCCTTCCCTGCTTCACAGTCATTACATCAAGCAACGTAATGGGGGGATTTTGTAAGCTCTGGGATTTTCTTTGTAAAGGCAGGGTATAAGGACAGTGTTTTTTAACTGGAAGAACATCACTCTGCTCTGACAATTCCATTTGGGTTGGAGCTTTGGCCTAACGTAAAACCCCATATGTAATTCTTTAATACAAGGACTCTTTCATAAAATGGGTGCATTTTCTCCTTATATGTAGATTCTATCAATGATTAATACTAGTGTTGACCTCTGACCAAGAACACTCTTTCAGTAAATAAAGATTAAGAGCAATGTATAACAGAACTTTGGACCTTACTGACATTTGCATAGGATTTCAAGAACTTTTGATACTAAAGTTGTTTATAGTGCAGCAGGGCAGATGAATTGTTTCCCCTTGTTAAAAAAAAAAAAAAAAAAAAAAAAAGGGAGCTTCTTGTACTAAAACTCTCACAATTTGCATAAAAGACAGACAGTGAAATCCTGTCATCACTCAAGTCAATGGAATCATCTTTTTCTCATGGGCTCTTTTTATGAATGTTGATCTTACAGATGCTATTATTATCTCAAATGATTATTGCAGACCTTTCAGGAATAATGTACAGCTAAGACAGAGCAACAGCTGCAGCAAAAGATTATATGAACCTAAATTCATTAATACACTTGGGATTTTGCAAGTCATGTGTGAATAAGAGTAATGAGTACATACTTTTAGCACCTGCATGCAATATCTTTCTGTGACTATACAGGTACATATGACCCATGTTCTTTGTAAAGATTCTGACTCAATACAGTTCTGAGAATGATTATAACATCATTCACCCATCATAACCTGGACAAACACTAGGTTTACTTGAAGGGGATTCAGTAGCTATCAGGAATTACTGGTATATCTCTTGGTTAGGTTTTGAATGAGCATCCTTCAGATCTCCTCCAACTACAGAATGATTGTGCAGAAGGATTTTGCAAGGAGGAGATTGTCCTTTATTTGTTTTCCTGTTTTCACAGGGAAGTGACAGATCTGATTTGCTTCATGCTGTTACAGAATGAAGCTAAAGTTGCATGAAGAATAGAATGACTTTCTTTTGAATAAAAAGGTAACTAACTCCTTTGTATTCAATTCCTTTTCCCAGTGAATACTTCACTTTGAGGAAAACAATACAAATTACTAAGTAGAAACTAGCAGTACCTTCCCTTCTTCTACCTCTAACTCTTTCCTAAAGGTCAAGGAGGTGCTCACATTTCACAGAGCATTTGCCCACTTTTTTTTTTTTTTTTTCTTTTGGAATTGCATAAATCACACTGACTTTCCCCTGCAGTGTTCCTCCTCTGAGGAACATTGCAGGAGAATAAGTATGAGCCTATAAATAATTTTACATAAAGAAGAGCATATTGGTGAGGGCAGAGATTATAGGACAGAGATCTGAAGTTCTTATTATAGCAGTAAAAGTAAGGTTGGGCTTATAACTTGACAGAATTTTTCCTAATCAATTCAGCATCCAAACAGGAATTCACTGATAAAAAGGAGATTTTTAAATTAGGTGGAGACTCATGGATTATGTAAACTCATAAAGTGTATATTCAGTATAAACTGTTCCTAGGGTCAAGACAGGTTCCTAAATAAGAAGGAACAATACAGGTGTCTGAAAGATGTTGTGATTTTAAAAATCATCATCCAAGCCCTACCTTGTTTTTTTCACTGCACTGAAAAGGGAAAGCAGCATAACTCACAATTTTGAAAAACCAACCACATAAAAGAGAAAATGGTGAAAATTTGGTGGTTCTTCAGAGACAGCTCAACAACAGGTCTCAAAGAAACCATTATGCTCAGGGCATCTAAGAATGCCCCAAATGTTTTGAGATGGGTTTGGCTGTGTCGCTCTCCTGCCTGTCTCCAAGATGGCATAAATGTTGATCTCCTCCTGGAGAAGGAGATCGCTGTATACTTCTGTCTCCAGCAATAGATCTCAGGAGAAATGGACGCCTTTGTTCTGTCCATCTTGATGCAGAATGAACAAAGGGGGTTGTCTCTGGATGTATTTGTGTGTTCTCTACCACTGCCTAACCACAGAAAGACATTGCTCAGTTTCAGTATGGCCAGCATGGTGTCCCCTGGTTACCTCCTGCTGCTAAAAGTGAGATTAAAAATTGTGGGAAAAGATTAGATAACATGCCCCGTGCAAGTACTTTGAAAACTTAATTGGAGACAACTTTCTTTGATTTGTAATAGAGAAACCAGAAAATGTGTCATCTCTTAATGTAATGTCTGATCAGCCGGTAGTGAGCCTGACACGATTCTTCCTGCTGTATCTACATGTGGACTGGAGTCCACCTGCATGATCATAGTCAGTTACAAGATACCCATTCGTTACAGGCCCCAGGGAACCAGCACAAATACTCAGCTTGCTCAGCTGTACCAAATAGTATCATCTGACACTTTTCTTTTAACTTTCAAGCTAGCCATTTGCTTCCAGCTAACATTATTGTAAGTGGTGAATGACTGTCACCAAGTAAGATGTTAATCAAGGGAAATACAAAAAGTACTGAACACAGCCCAGATGAATCCTCTTCTTTCCAATTGATTGGTTTTTCAAATGCAACCACAATTTCATCAGAGATCTTTATTCTACAGATCATGGTACAAAGGTTCCAACTGTTGGAGTATATTTAAGCTTTTTCATAAATTGGTTGATAGAAATTATTTTTAAAGTGTTTGTTTAAAATATAAGGGAACTTTTGGAAGATAGTGATAGCAGATATTTTATCTGCTTTGGCACAGACCAAATTGTCATGGTTAATTCAGAACATGCTACAACTTCATGTTTTCAAGAATATCTATCTCAGTCATGGTCGTCTGACTTTACTATGTCAGTAAAAGATGCTTCACTTTCTGAACTGATCATAATAATATATTAGTTAAATTATGTCTCATTTTTTAAAAATGTTCTCTTTGAAAAGATCTTTCTTTCCATTAGATCTGCAGAGCTCACTCTCAATGTATAAATTGTAAAGAAGAAGGATAAGAAATGGAGATCTATCTGTTTGCTTCCCTCTATCTTATTTTCAAATACAGAAAAATCAGCTGCATCGTCAGAAGCTGCATATATATACACACACAAACATGTACATGTATATATGTAAAAACACTTATACAAATACACATATATATGAGTACATATATGTAAATATATATATATGCACATTTTAGAGTGCCTGATGTAGTGCACATCCATTTCACCTTAACAACAAATTTATCCTCACAACTATTAGGTCCCTCCAATTAAAGACCTTTAGTTCAATAATATCTCAGAAACTTTACAGATGAGACGGAAAAAAACCAACCTATCTGAGAAGCTCAGCAAGATATTTGTTGTCTAACATTATTTTGCGAAGCCATCTTGGGGTTTGCTTTGGATAGATCCACAGTAGAAACCACAACAACGGCTTTTGAGAGAATGAAGAAATGTCTCCCGGGAGGATGAGGAAAGGGGAGTGATGGTATAGAAACAAGCAGAATGGTCAAAGACAAGGAAAAGGGGAGGAGGCTGGAAGGCTGTGATGAAGATTCGAACAAAAAGATGTAAGAAGTAGGTCTAAGTACCTGACTCCCTGCACAGAGAGGCCGTGGATGCACATGAGAATAAGCGGCTACGCTCATGCCTGCAGAACAGCAGTCCATTGATCCACCCAACAAGTGAGATGTCTACATTTTTTTTCTTTCTTTTACTTTTTTTTGAACTTTATTTTGCAGTGGGAACTGAGATAAAGTGTGAGGATATATTGACAGGCTGTCAACGAACTCAGAATTCATGCAAAGCCTTCGCTTCTAACATGTGAAGGGCTTGACCTCAAAACGCCCTCAATATTTTTCAAAAGAACAACAAAGTTATTCATCTGATAGCAATTATTGGCAAACATCCATTTCATTTATTTAAATGCTCATTTTGCTGCTTTTAGCTTTTTGCTTTTTTTTTTTTTGCTTTTAGCAGCAAAATTAGTTTCTAATTTTAAAATAATAATTTTAAAATAAACGGTGTTACCAAAATGTAATTATAATCTCTATTTATACTGTTAAACTCATCAAAAAACTTTTGAAATAATTATGAGCATGCACATAGTAACCAAAGGAGGTTTTTGTTGGTAAAAAAGTCATTCTTGTGTCATAAATGTACACATACTGCTATTATTCATAGTAAGTTATGCCTTATTATGTGAATTTCTAAAATAATATTGAATATGAAAATGTCCTTTAATTAAAATTTTTCTATTACATTCCAAAGCCTACAGTAAATAGTATGATAGTTAATTAAATTACATATGTTTATTTCAACACTGAGGCTATAATTTAGCTTCACGTTCATCACCGTGTTGGAATAAAGACTTGCCTGTGCCAGCAGGATCCTTTTGACTTTTATACGCTCTGTCTCAAGAGAAAATTGATGATGTGTGGCAGATTGCTTCAGCTCTCACATAACTTACCTAGGGTGGTAACCACTATGGTCCTAGGGTTTAGATGTGTAAATGTAGTAGAGAATTGGCCATTGAATTTAGACTTGAAGAAGATTTGTTTCCTTCTTCAAAGTCAAATAAAACTGGCACTGAATTTTAATACTAGGCAAACTTGCAGTATGTGTGGTTTTATGTTTTCTTGATAGTCCTTTACGAATTCTCAATAACTAATTATCCTACATGCTGTATGGTATTTAAAACATAGCTATACCAATGACTACAGATTGTGGAATGCCTGCTTTAAATGGAGCTAACTGCATATTTAAGAAATCCCGCTTGCTAACATCCCAACAGCACATATCAGGAACCTGAAGTGTAAATGTTAGTGTTACTTCAAATTTACATAAGCAACACAGTCTGCAAAACAACTCTGTTGGTTTTTTTTCCTTCATCAATCATTAAGAATAATTAATGCTTATCTGGTCCATGCACTGAACAAAAGCAGATTTGGGAGGTCAGCACATTTTTGCTCATCAACTCTAAAAAAGCTACGTAAATACAGGATAAAAGTAGCAAGCAAATGCTTAAACACATTAATTGTCAATTGATTACCTCCTTAGAGCTGAGTGTTTCATCTTCTGGAATAGGCATTATGGGATGACTGTGCTGCCGAGCCAAGATATCACAGGTTAGAGAAAGCATGAGGTTAAAAACAGGAAAAAGAAAATTCATTATCAGTTCAATTACTATATCAAATATCACTAAAGTTTAATAATGAAAGCCAATACCCTCAGTCATGCAAAGGATAGCAAGACAATGAGATCCCATTTGTGTTCAACAGGCTCCCTGTTGAACAGGCTCTCTCTTACTACTCCTTGTCTTCATGAAAATCTATTTCAAGGTACGGCCTGTTTTCTGTTATCATATTCCCATAACTAAAAGGGTGGGAAAGGGATAAATCAATGTCCAATTCATCTCAAGTAAAAAACACAGCAAGGACACCCGCTTTATAATGCATTTGAGTATGAGATAATACACGTAGTTATCTAAAACTGCAACCGTATTTCTGTCACTTTGAATATCTATCTTTTTAAAATCTCCTCCAACCGAGCTCTCCTTAATCATACGCATAAATCACACAAACATTCAACTAAAAAATGCTGTATAGCAGTAATTAGTATGTGCAGAAATGAGTTTTAGATCTCAGTGATTTTCCAGAGTTTTGAGCATTATACGATTTGGATCTGATTAATGAAGTTTGATGGATGTGACTCAGCTGAAGAACCATACCAATTTCAATAAGATTTTAATCAGAATACAAGCGAGAACTTATAAAGGCAATGTTAAGATCATAAGCTTGTGAGGTTTTCCTATACAGTGACACAGAGACACCCTCTTTAGAGCAAAGGTTGCTGAAAATGTTGGTGTTTGGGTATTTTAGAAAAGAAGGTTGGAAGAAACCTGTTCTTTTGAATACATCAAAAGCATTAACTTGGTTTTGTATTTAGATCAAATAATAAATTAACAAATGATGTGTTTCTTAAAAAAATATTGCTCTCGCCCTAAGAAAATTAATTTTGAACTCTGATTTTTTGAGAAGCACAATTGATCTGCTAAACTGGCCCTGTATAAAAAGAAGGATACTGAAGTGGAATATACTCTAATTCTCCATAATTAGGTTATGGATCTGCTATGTATTGTTCTTGCCCTTTGAAAATTTGCCATCATTCATTTTCAGAGAAGTAGGAATCAACCCTAGCAACAACAGCAGCAGTTACAGAAGATTCGAACTATTTAATTTTTCTTTTTTTCAAAAAATGAAAAGGCAAATGAATAACTTTAGACAATAAGTTTATTTATTTATTCAGTAAATGTAGACAAGGGAATATTTTTAGGCAAAGGAAGGGTAAGGAAGAGGTAAGGAGACTAGATCCCCTCAGTAGCAACATCCCTCGCTCTGCCACACACCTGGCTCTGACTTCAGCCAGCACAGCTGCCGGAGTGGACACCAGACCTTACGGCACCCCACTGCTGCAGCACGGCTCTTCACCACAGATGTAGGAGGTGTTTAATGGCCTATAGGGGAGACAGAAGTCCCATTTCCAAACCCAGCATCCTGCAGCTATCAAAGGTGGGCAACCCTTGGTGATACGCACAACACTGGCAGTATCTTGGCAAGCTTATTTCATTGAAATAAACCCTAGAGCTGAGCTATCTAATGCCTCACCTGAATATGGCATCTGATTTCCAAGCAAAATAAGAAAGGTCAATCACAAAGAGAAGGGAAAAAGTATTGATCATTTGCTGTTTACTTTCTCATATGCAGCTAAGCTCTCTGAGAAGAATTGTCCACTGCTTGCAAGAAAGAAAAGCTCCCTAGTCAGGTAGCGATCTGGGAATGCAACAGCTCTTTTTCTCAAATTGCACAGAGAGACAATCAATGAAAATTGCACTTTTATTGTGTTATCTCGTCCTGGCCTTTCTTGCTGGTATTCTTTGCCTGCCATGTTAACTTGAAATACCTCTCTGAGTCATGATTCTGTCTTATCTTTTTCCTTGAGTCTGAGATCTCAAATCCCTCCTTAGACCTGACAAAAGTAATGACCATTTTTTGACAGGTCAAAGAAATATATTTTCTTCCTTTGGCACCCTTTTTCAAACTAAAGAGCTAGCATGTATAACAGTCTCCACAGAGAGGGAAAAACATCTGCATTTTCTGGACAGATACTCTTAACATTGATTATTCTGGAGAGGCTTAATTGAAAGGAGACAAGTGAGAGACAAACAAGGCCTTCACTGATTAGTAATGGGGGGAAAACGTTAATACAGGCTTAAGACTTGGAGAAAAACTGAACAATATATAGTTCTCCCTGTTTTCACAAGGCTTCTCTGAAATAAAACACCTGAAGTTATTGTGGAAGAGTCTATACTGTGTCTATCAGGTGTCTGGAGACCTGATCTTGACATGAAATGGGGTCTAGTCTTAAGAAAGTCACATATAGCTACTTTTATAAAAAAAACTTTATGTGGTACTTCAGTGAACATAGAGCACATATGCCAAGTGCTGCATACTTTCTGTTGAAATAACTCTTAGTCTTGAAGGTCCCTGAATGGAGGGCGTTGGATTTTTACCTGGAATTGTACTGCTCTGCCTCTGCCAAACGCAAAGGAGCTGAGTGCCTTGATCTAGGTGACTTCATCCTAATGAGATGGAAGCCTGTTCCCTGTGTTATTTCCATCAAGTGTCAATGTAATCTGAAACGTGCCAGCCCTGCTGTGGAAAAGATCCCACCTGAACTCCCAGAATTTAAACAAGAGGCTACAGTGTGTTATTCTTTCTTCCCTGCTTTTTCCTTACAAATATGATTTTTGTGTTCCTGAAGGTACACCACGCCAGTCCCACAAGCAGAATGGAAATTGCTGTCCCAGTGCACCTGCTTTCTTCAGCTCTGTGGGTAAGGACTGGACTCTTTCGGAACTGAGAGAATTTTCAACATCTGCAGGGTGAGATGAGCACTGTAATCAGGTCTCTCACCAACTGGGCAAGTACTAAAGGCATCTCCATGTTGTCTTCTCTACATGGTGGTCAGCCAAGGTTGTTTGGAGGACACTTAACAAGATGGATAGCCTAAGTGATTAAACTCAGCCTTGTACCTGAATCATACTATTTATGGCCTTAAGCATAGAGGAAAGATCCTCACAGAGTACGGTCATCTCTCTGCAAAGATGGATTATGAACATCAGAGTACCAGACAATCAACTTAATAGTACCAGAATGCAAAGTAGGCAGAATGAAGTGTGATTAACCCTTCTTTTCTAGACATTGTGTGACTATCATCCCTCAGAGTCATATAGGAGTGTGCCCATGTTCACAAGATCTGAAGTGTGAATGCAACTTGGACTATGTACTTTCTATGGGTGTCTTGTCTTAGTGAAACCGCATCAAGCCCTGTCACTGACTGTCTTTCCTCTCTCGGTCAAAGGAGCTGACAAGAAGCTCTGTTTGCTACAAATGAAAAAGGATTGTGTCTGTTGGTGGTGGGAGTCTTTCATAATTTCTACTCTTGTTTCACTTACCAGTTACAAAATAATGCATTACTCTTACAAGGTTAACTAATAATTCTTAACTTTTCCAAATAACACTCAGTTTTCTGATAATGTGACGTTTTCTGGTAATGTGACATTTTCTTTATTAATTCTAAGAACAGTGAAAGAGTAAACTAGACAAACCTGAATTTGTGGCCGCAAACATTGCACTGAGGAGAGCAGAATATCCTGACAATATGTAAGTATTTGCAGCATGTAAGCTGAAAGGGATAATTGTATACCTGGCCAAAATTACCTCTTACAGACTCAGTCAAGGCTTAGAAAAGAGGTGGTTATATAACATCTTAGTTAGACCTTTGTTCATTTAGCTCTGTAATCAGCAAGATGTATTTGCCTTTAAAAGGTCAGTTTATCTTTATTGTGCTATGAATCACAGCTGCCTCTGAACTAATATAAAGCTTTCTGAGATGTTCTCAATGTAAGACCTTTTCCATAAACCTAAGTCACTCTCTAGAGGGTCTGCAACCTTTGCTAATTGAGACACAGCTTAAAACTCTTTGGAACCAGTGACAGATAATGTACCTAAAAAATAAGACTGTTTCAACTACAGTAACCAGAAAACATCCACATTCACACCGTTCTTTCAGGCTACTCCATTAAGTCTTTAATCCAATTTGAAGATAAATTCAGTACTCTAGACTCTTGTGAAACAGTCATTCCTTCACAAAAGGAAAATTATTGATTTCTCAAAGACTAAATATATATATTCATACATGCATAACAAGCAAACTTATTTTTATATAACAATTTTATAGATAACCACTTTTTCTGAGCATAAGAACATGAAATCTAGGGTACCAATAAATGGTAGACTACCCACAGCAGCAGAGTAAAGACTACCTTCAACTAAGGGGAGAGAAAATATATAATGTAAAAGGGCAATTTATAATTATGATGTCTATAGTCCCTCTGAAATGACACAATACTTTTCAAAGATTCAGCCAGTTAAGCACCCAATTCTTCTGAACCTTTCACATCCCTGTAAAAGGAAATGTAAAGTAGAAATGGTGATCATAACCAAGACTTAAAATGTGCCTGCAGCCACATACGCAGTAGAACAAACTGACTGACTTGCAAATCATTATTATACACTACTGTAACTGTGCATTTTTAACTTGAAGATTTCAAAACTCTCTCCCGATACTCATGAGTACCTGCACAAGAGTGACAACGCACACGCAGACATGGTTCCCTGGCAGGTTCTCACAGGACACAGGCCTGGAGGGCCTCAGAGTGGGGTGAGACTGAAAGATTTGTATCAGGAGTTACAGGGCTCTGCAGAGGGATTCCTTATCTCTAAGTGGAGCTGGAGGGAGGGAGATGTACGAAAGCCCAGCAGTGCATCGATTTCCATTGGGCTGCCTTTTCCCAAGCCAGGTTCAACTTCTCATGCAGGGCTAGTCTAAGACAGGATTGGCTGGGGATTTTCTGCCAAAATGATTTTTCAATGAAAACTACCAGCATCAGAAAAATGAAGCTTTCTGCAAAAGATTTTGATCTCTCTTGCAAACTCTCACTAGTCATTTAGAAAATTAAAAAGAAGAGTTTAATCATGATAAATGCCTTCCTTAACTTGAATATTGGGTTTTCTGACCTAGATGTTTTGTTTTGGACAACTTCCACAAAATATTAAAATGTATTTCCCTATCAATGCACTTTGCAGCAATTATGGTAAGTGCCTCCATATTCTGCTGTGTGCTAATCAAGCTCTGCAGTTCCTCGCAGGACTAGTTTCACCATATGTGAGATGGCCAGCAAGAGTACCAGGACCATGACAAAGACTTGAGGCATGAGAACCACAACCCACACACCTATAGAGTATGGCAGCAGAGACAAACATCAAATCACATGAATTATAAATATCTGCTTTGAGTTAGTTCGTATAACCCAAATGATGCTTATTGATTTCTGGAGTATTTAAATGTTTTCAAATGTTCATCTGTATTGGAAAGAAAATTTCAGAATTTCCAACAGCACAAGCATTTGAAATTTCCCTCAGCATATTGACTGTGAACTATTTACGGACTCACAGAAATCAAGTCATTGCTTAGAAGAGAAGATGCTTCTCTGCCCCAAGGAGGGGCTCATTGCTCATTGACTGATAACAGCCAAAGAAATTTAACTGCTTTCCAGGTAAGAATGTGAAGTGAAATGAAAAGGATTTAATCTTCAGAGCTGACCTTGCCCCCACATATTTTCCTCCCAGATTAGCTGCAAAACTGAATAAGCCCTGTTTTCTGAGTAAGCTGCTCATGCAACTTACTCATGCAAAGAGATCTTTGACCTTAGCTACTTCGAACCCAAATCACAAACTTTGACTGAATTTTCGAGAGTATACACATATAACTTACCCACTATATTAGAATTTGTATTAAGATCATATTCCACCTATCATATAACTACTAAAATTATAGCCACTGTTTACCTAAGAAAAAGAAAAAGCTAGTACTATAATTTACAGTTTATCATATTTGACCTCTTCATCAAAGTTCAAAACACTTTGTCAAAAGAAAAAAACATCCCAATGCCTTGAAGTTCATAACATCTCTGTAACACAGGTAAATACAGGCTTCTTTAATTCAAGCTTTAAGTACATACTTGGAATTTCACCAGAACTAATTATATTTTATAATTTTTTCTAACATAATTGGAAGCAGAGTTAATTAAGGCCATATTTCAGTGTACATATTCTATCACTACTGACAATAAAAGTTAAGTGGATTCTAATTGTGCCAATTTGTCCTTTAAAATGTAGAGTTTCCAAAGGTTCATCAGCCCGTTGTTTACTTTTCCATGATACCTCAAGAGTTTTTTGCAATCTAAAAAAGCAGGAGGAAATTGTCTAGAAACCTCTGTGTTCAGTGAGGTCTAAGATGCAAGTTTCTCTGGGTGTTTTGGGATAGTTTCCATAAATTATGGCGTTTTGTCCTTCAGACATTATTTTCGCACTGTCTTCAATAAAAAACATATAAGAACGATTTTAGTTTCTCCTACAGGTTACATACCCATCAAATCTTGTTTGATATTTTTCACTCAGTAGTATATTTCTGCTTTTGTTGTTAATAACAACCTTTACCTCTGAGTGGCTTCTGTTCTCTGTAACTTTGTCTTTTATTTTTATTACTATATTACAAGCAAAGACATGTCCCTAGATTACAGTTCCCATTTTCCAAACCATTAATAAAGGTTATTTTTCAACATTCCCATTTCCTATGGTTTCAATTTCCCCTAGAAATGGAGTTTTATACAGTCCAAATCTAGTCATGGATAAGGATCCTAGCATCAGAAGCAGCCCCCAAGCTATGGCAAGCTATGGCCCCATCGCCACGGGGCATGTTATAGAATCCCTTTCACAAACCAACAGAGACAGAAGCACATACTAGGAGTGTTGTAGTATTTGGACTGTTGTGTTTCCTTTGGATGTTCTCCTAAGATGTGTGTTCACAAATTAATCTGCAGATACACAAGGCTAAGATAAAGACAGTTTAGAAATTAGTTGTTAGCTAGGGCCAGAATTTCTATTTTATCTGATTTTTTTTTTTTTTTTGGTATTAAAAATGTCTGCTGGAAATCCAGTATGCAGAAAACTAGATGCAATCATCTTAGAAGGCCAGGCAGAAGAATGAACTCAAATTTTACATTATATAGAGACTTCTAAGAATGAAAACAAAGCATTCATATGCACTTTTTGGTGCTCGAGACTGGTTTAAGCTATCCCAGCAGAGACAGCCTGTATAAATGAGAAGGCAGAAAGCGACAGAACGGGCTGTAAGTATATTCCAAGACGAAACCTGGACAATTCTGTGCACAGTACTCACTGGGAAGCACATTTCAATTTCTAAGTTTGAAAAGTGCCTGCTGGGGTTTGATCCTACCAGATTAAAAAAACCCAACCTTTTGTGAGCAAGTTCTCTAAACAAAGAGAAGTTCACCAAAGAAATACCAGGGTACTACCATCAACAGCTTCTGCTAGTGGAAATGAGACATCAAGGCTCTCAAAATAATTACATAATTACCCAGGCCAAAAAGAGGGCCACAGCAATCAATTCCTTTATTTCCTTTGGAAGAGCCATCTCTGCAGGAGTGGGGAGCTGAGTTCTTTCCAGGCAGTGACAGACTTAAGACAGCTCCCTGTTAGGTGCATGCTGCTGTGTCTGCTGTTGAGTCTAAGGTGCCTTCATGTTCTGTGGTTAATTTGACGGCTTAAAAGAAAGCTGCTGATTACAAACTGATGATCCTTCTAAAATGCTTTAGAAATGCCTTTCTTTAAAGATGAGCTGAGCAAGAACTTTAGAGGCATTTTCGGATGGCAGTATCAAACCAAGTCCAAAGTGATAGAAATGTCATCTAAGTATGATATAAATACGCTCACTAAACCCAAACAATGACATAAAAGAATATACAATGGAGACACAACAATATTAAGCATTAGTATTTTCCCAACAAGGAGGTCCGATTTGTAGCACAGTAGTAATGAACTGGCTTGTTTGCCTTTGATTTCTTTTTCTACACTAAAACAACTGTTGTGGATCACAGATAGTGGAAGGTTGATCAACCAGAATACACCTACACAGGTACAGCATTTAAATACCAAAGTTCAGAGAAGAGAAAGAAACTCTTCTAGAAATAAAAGCAGCTCAGATGTTGTCTGGGAGAAAAGTACTTTTCCATGGCAACCTTGAAAGGCTGCCGTATTCACAGAATGTCAATTCCCACTATGCTACTATTAATCAAGCTCCAGTGAGTAGGAGATTAGATGGTGAGGTAAACACCACTGATTTCATTTAAAATATCATAAAGATTCCTTTTAACTATTCTGTTTACCTATGAGCCTGCAGACCTGCAAGTGTTTATCAAAGGCCGACACGTCCAACATGACAACATTTAGTGATTGCAGGATAACGCCATTTAGGTCTAGGATACTGTATACTATACTGGTTTTAGGAGCGCACCGTATCTAGCCTCCCTAATATAAGACACAGCTGATCATTATGTTTTTTCCCATATCTCATTTTCCATTTCTGAGGCAACACTTGCTTAAGGTAATTTTTTAATGAAAATGCGGGTGAAAAGTAGCAACTCCATTCACTGGCACATGCTGCCCGTTCTCAGTAGAGTATTTACAACGTATTTTAAATGGCTGTAAGAATTTACGGCAGCGGGTTTTGCCCTCTAGTGGAAGATGAAGCAAAATACAACATATGGTTAGAAATGTAATGGGGAGAGAGAGAGAGATTGACCATGAGGACACTGTGTGTTTACCGGATGGCCAGAGAGACAGCAAGCAAGTCACAATGCCTATTATCCTTTATCCCAAGGGATGAGGAGTGGAGAGGGGGAGCACCGGGAAGTTTACAGAGGTGACAGTCCAGGTTTAGTAGAGAATGGAAAGAAATTCCCATGATGTCGGGTTGTTGTTTACAGAACAGGTCTAACATTTTGAAATCTCAACACCCGGTACAATGTCTACTGTACTGTCATTTCTGTTAGTTTGACTATTTATGACAGTAAATTAAATATTTTTTTTTTAGAAACATGAATAGCTCAGACTGCTATTGGGTGTCACAGAAGACAGGGTTATCGCAAGAAATAATAGGCAAATTTTGCCAGGGTTTTTATCCATATATATTGACTTAAATGTTAAATACTGATCAAAACTAATCTTCCTTTAGTTATCAACGAATGTTAGTACTATAGACCAAAACATAAACACTGAAAAATTATTTTAAGCAATGAGTATTTGCTTCTTCTGTAAATAAACTTCTCTTTGTATTAAACTAGCCCAGTATTGACATCTGAATATTCTGTTTCCCAAAGTATTGGAACACACCTACCTAGAAAGTGACATCAGAAATACATTTTACTAGTTCTACCAGCAAGGCTTAAAAATCTCAGCTACCTCCGACAAGAAAGTTGTTTCATTTTATATCAGTTAATCTTATCTACATTGGCTGAGACTTTAAAATTATTGCAAATAATTAAATAACTAAAATTATTGTAAACACTAGGAAACAATCAATGGTAAATTGAATTATACTGAAAATTCTCCAAAGTAGTCTCAAAAAAGATATTTATCTCAAAAATCCTTGTAATTCTCACCATTCCTGCTTCAGAAGATCTAATTATTGGTTGTTTTGTACTAAGCATGGTTCACATCATAGATTCTTGTGGATTTTCACTAAATCTTATGGGATAGAAGAGACAACTTGCTACATTAACTAAATTAAGGGATGCATTTGGAGGAACACAAGCATTATCATCACATGACCAAAGTCAGGATCCTATTTCACTTACACAAGAGGAGGTATGGCAGTGGGAAGTCAACCAGAAGCCCAAATGTATGAATTTTTTTGCTTAAATTGTCACAGCAGGTCAGTACCAGGGCCTCATCTAAAACACTGCCACCCAATTAGCTCCCTGATGACAAAATAATTCAAAATTCTGCTGCAGGAGTATTTGAAGTGAAACTAAGTGATACTCTGAGTTTTTCTTTGATAGAATACATCACTCTTCACTGACTTCTGGGCTATGGATGATGCTGCTCAACCCTGGAAAGCTGCAGACTTAAATAGATAGTTAGAGTCCCATAGGGAAATAAGAATAAATAATATTTAAAAATATATAAAAAATACAAAAATAAAATAAAAACTGTTTATGGATGTGTGAAGCTTACAGGAAAACCACGTGAAATACCTTTGTCAACAGCAAACAGTAAAAAATGACCCAAGTAAGAAAGCAAATTTATGTTACACAGGGAAACAGAAGAAATCAAAGAGATTACGTAGCTCTCCTGTTTACATTGTACAGGAAGAACCTGTTAACATCAGAGAGGTGTGGCTCCATTTATCAGTTTGCAAAGCTCGAAAATGTTGTTCGGAATAACAAAAGTTCCTTGAGATAAGAGATTTTGGACGAAGAGGCCTCCTAATCACCACCATATGGTGAAATGCAAATGCTCGGCTGTCCTATGACCTCTGCATTCAAGAGAAGAGTTTTGGGTGCACAGTGCTTTGGGAAATCAGAGCAGCAGCAAAATTTCCTTATTTCAGCAATTATTCAGCAAGAATATCACTGTTTGAGAAAATAGCTAACATGATACACCAAAACATTACACTTAATTATCTTCAGACAGATTTTCCCTGCCTTATTCACCTTCCTGTACAAATTTCTGAGTTTCTAGCAACAGCAAATACCTATTTTCATTACAAAAAATGGCTTCAGCGGTCATACAAACTGTTTGTTAGTTCATGTGACTGCCCTGCAACAAACCAGGAAACTTGCTGAAAAATACTTGATCATAAAATCAAAACTGCCTAAATAAATATGTCACCCAGCCCAGTAAAAATTGAAACAGAACAAAGCCCAGTCTAGTAGATATGAAAACGTGCTTTTGTTCAGGATGCCCCAAAGACAGAATAGAAGGTTGTTTTTTCGTTTAGTTCTAGTCCATTCTAATAAGTGGGTAAAATGGTAAATTCCAGAAAGACTACAGGACAGAGGGGCCAACTTCAGCCACCGTTGACATTGCGTATTAACCTAAATTATGTTTCTAGTTAATGGGGAGAGAAAGGTGGTTCCAGGCATTTCTTCAGAGTCTGAGAGCTGACCAACTTATATTCTCTGCAGAGGTGATACTTCTCTCCAAAGCAGCCTTGGCTTCCAACGTGGCTGAAGCTAGTAATGCCTATTTCACCCTAGTGCCTCCCTTGATGAGGGAACCATGACACAGCCTAAAGAAACAGCACCTAATGGCTGTGTTTTAACCTCTTGCATCCCAAAAAAAGCATACTGGACATCTCAGAGTGCGATTATATCTCCTCGCATCAAGGTCTGAGCATTTGCAGCCAGATTCTGCGTTAGAAAAAGAGGACTTGGGAAGGATCTGAGGGGTCCAAAGAGCATCTTCTATGGACTTCCACAACTGATGCTTTTCTAACACTAGACAGGGGCTCTCTTGAGGTATTGTAAACACCTCATGCCAGCTGCTCTTCCTAAAGACTTCAGTTAACACATAGGACTCAGTTTTCACTTTACAAAGCTCAATAGCAAGCCCTGTCACCCACACACCTTGGACCACAGAGATTTTGTCTAACTTCTTCACTGCTATTTCAGAAAAGACAAATGTCAGCAAGGGTGCAATTCCCTTTGCATTGACCGGAGGCAACTGCTCGTCAGGATGACAGATAAAGCCACTGGAAAACCCTATGTTTCAGGTTATCCTCCCTTCCTTCAGTCCCTAAGAAAAATTAAATAGCCCATTACTTTAGTATGAGATGAAATAGATTATTCCTCCTTTAGAGAACAAATAGCTTGAATGAAGAGTGGTGGGAGCACTGTCCTAGCTGGTCTGGAGGAAGCAAGCCCCCACACGAGCAATGCTAGGGTAGGACAAGCAGTAATATCTCTAGGGATGCTGGAGACACAGGCTTGTCTGAGATGCATCTCCCAGAGCACCTGCCAGGACCGAATCCTAGTGACCCAGCTGAATTCCGCCCAGAATTTAAAAGGATAAAATCCTGACAAAGCTCTTGAATCACACCACAGTTGACGCTCACCTTATTGTACAAAGAGTTGTGACTGTAAGGACTATAAAGATTCTTGTGAATGTCACACATGATGTAAGACAAGTGGCTGAAATGTCCAGGGTTTAGATAGTCAGCAAGGGAGATGGACAGAGGATGCAAAGGGGACTTAGTTGAAGGGATTGGTTTAGTTGGATACAGAGGCTGTAGGAGAGAAGTCTCCTATGAAAAAAGTAAACAAACCAATTAATGGATGCAAAAAAGAAGCTTTGGACAGAAAGCAAAGTGCTTGTCTTGTACCTTTTTTACATTTCATAGGACCTGATGATTAACTAGGAAAGACACTCTACCTTCATGCTGATACAATTGCTCTAAACGCTTTCATCAGCATGGAAGTATACACAAAAAAAACCAGTTACATTTTGACTGGGTTCCAGTGCATCCCCCTCCTGCAGATCAACTGATGCTCAAGTAAGAGCAAAGGAAATCACAGAAGGATCTTGTGCTAGGACAAAACGGCCACATTTTGGGACATTCTGAGAGGGTTGGTTGGAAGCAAAACCAACCTGAAAACAGTGTCTGAGAGGTACAAAAGGAAGTCTGCCTTACCTATGTACTAACAGAAACATTTCAAGCTTTTTAACAAGACTCTAACAAGCCTTTTCAGCCACTTAAGAGTTAAACCAGTGAAAGTGCACACACAATACATTTCACTACTGCAAGTTGTCAGCAGTCAATAGTGTTCCTGGTTTGAAAAAAAAATACGTACATGGTTTTTTGCACTTAAAGAATAAAATCCTTTAAAAATAATTATTTTTGAAAGATTTGGGATAGAGCCAAGGAGGCATACCCAGCTGCTGGCACAAATCTCGTGCTTAGGTTTTGTCAAGGTCATTGACACAATACATCCCAAATTCTTACCCGCTTGGCTGGCTGAGTCTAGACCAGAAACTGCCCTGCACACTGTGCCTTTGAGCTCAAGACCCGGAAAATTTGGGACAAGAGCTGTGATTAGTTCCAGCAGAAGCTGATGTATTGTCCACTGAAAGAGTGAGCATGAGCAAAAGAGCAGATCAGAGCCTGGCAGCGCTGCGAGTGGCTGGAAGAGAACCAGGCTGCAGTCGCTTCACATTAAACTTGCCTCCTGTTGCTCTCCATCAGAGGCACCAGCCCACTTCTATTAATGATAAACCTTGGCAAACTGGCCTCACAGATTCATGCCAAGTGTAACTAATATCTCTTTAGTTCATCCTTATCTTGCTTTTCCATTGCCCAAAGTCTTGGTTTTCTTTTTTTTTTTTTTTTTTGAATGACAAAGGAGCCTGTGTACATTCTTGTTAATAAATATTTGCAAGTGTATGAATTCTCTAACATTCATTATGAGTTGTTCTCATATTACTATGTAACAAAATGCCCTATTTCCCCCTCCCCCCCCCAAAAAAAAAGATTCTGTTCCCCAGTTTCAAATAAAAATTTTCCTGAAGCTGTCACACCAGCACTGCTGTCAAGTTACATACACTTCCAGTATATTTTATGGTGCTTTTTTGAACAAATTTGAGCACACTTACAAAATTCCTGAAACATTACTGAAATGTACTAAGCAAGAGGAAAAAAATCTTTCTTATGATGGGGAAATTGCCGTCTCAAAATAAGGGCATCTAAAAATGTAGGAAGTTTAATACCAGAACATCAGAAATACTACACTCTGTCTGTAACAAGTGTTTGATGGGGGGATACCCATTGGATAGCCAGTGCTGCAAGTTGTGTATGTCCTCAGGGGAAGAAAAAAACCAAAACAAAACACAACAAATAGAAGGCAGCATAAGCTAATATGAGAAAAAGCCAAAATAAAAGAAGATTTTCCTCTGGTTTATATATTTTACTGGCATACCAGTGTCAATCTATATACAGTGTAGCCAGAACAGAGATAAAAAGAGCTAGCTGTGAGCTGAGCTATATCCTTTCCAGACAATCTTTACTAATTTAGAAATCTCTTTATGTCTCCATCCATTACTTTGGATTATCAGCACGAGAACAGCTGCCTGTTAAAGCAAAAATTACTATTTCCTTTACAAGGGAAATGGCCTTTTCCACAAGGGGACAATTCTTAATGAAGTGGAAAGCAAACAAGCTACTCTCTGTTGTGCAAAAAATCCATGTGTTCAACAGAGGAATGTGAAGCTGAAGGTCAGTAGTTACAGCTGGCTTCATCATTATGTCTCGTACTGAATGTCACCCACATAGTCACCAGGGTTCACTGTCACACTGAGAGGTTTGGCAGGGAGGAGAGGTACTGTGGAGGTCTTAGAAAAATCAAAAGAGAGAAGTGAATAAAGCTGACGCCATCTGAAACCTCATCTATTCTGTACTGTCCTTGAAGATGCAGCCTGAAAGGGTCTGTCCTTTCAAGAGGGGCTGAATGAAGGAGGGTGAGCAACATCACCTAGGGAGGGTGTTGTGGGCAGTGGTATTAGAAAGAAAAGAAAATGCAGAGAACAGGAAAGAACAGAAATATAACAGCTGAACCTCCCAGCAGGACTGGGAAAATCTCCAGGAAAGAGAACCAGGGAAAATCATTAACAGTATGAGCAGCATTGCCCCCAGTCACAGTAGATGACTGCTAAGTTCTTATTTGAGGACAAATGGACTAGCATCAGCTTTTCCACAGAAAGCAGAAAGCCTAGCTGCTAGCCTCCTAGTTTTAATCTGCAGCTCTCGTATCCCATGAAAGCAGTCAATTTACCTGACCTGGGGCTAATATTGGTGGGAACACCTCCCACTCTGGGAGCCAGCCGCCGTGCTGCCAAAAATGTGAACTACTGAGAGCAGATGAAGAGGGACGATGAGTATCCTTACAGACTAACAACCCCGTGGTTAGAGACAAGCACTGCAATTTTCAAGCTGTTGTCTGGGCACCGAGCCCAGGCAGTGCTGCAGCCCTCTTACAGGCACTGAAACCCCTCAGGAGAGTTTCAGAGATTCTGTAAGATTGTGAACATCCTCATGCAGGCACCCAAATCTCCTCCACTCACAAGGGATTTGTATCAGCACCATAAACCCACTCTGAGAGGCAAAAGCTGAAATCATAACCGTATGTTGTCATGTTCAGCACTTTATTGTTCTCCCCAGATCTGGCTATTATCATGCTATTAACCGTTGTATTAGACCACCACTAGAATCGTATAGCCATTTCTCACACAAACAAACCAGTTTCTGTTCAGTCACTGAATCCATCTGAATACAGGCCTAAGTACTTCCTTTTTCAGGACAAAGATGTTTAAAGAGAGATCTCCCAAAATAAGAAGTATTCTACAGTAACCTGTGGTATTTCCTAGGTTAGGATATAAATACCAATTTCTCAGTACTTTCAAGCATATGGCATTGTTCTTTTAAATAAAGGACGCAAAACTGAACATATTCATTGTGAAAAGTCAGTGTGCATTCTTTCTTTAGTTCATTTTAAAACGTAGCTTTTATATAAAATAATTTTGGCTTTTGTTATAACAACAACATTTATTCATGGACTTATTACATCCTCAGTACTCCAGTAATATGTACCATAAATAATTTATACGGTGTAAGTTGGCTGGTTTTCACAATTGGCTTCAAATGTCAGAAAGCTTCAAAGTGTGGCAATAACCCCAGGTTTGTATTTGCCTGAAAATATAAAGTTTGGTGATTGCATTCCTTCATCAGCAGAACTATAGCCAGCAGAGTCAGTGCCCAGCCTGAGGAAAGGGAGTTATGAGCTGTCCCTGCCTTTGGAGAGAGGCCCCACTGATATGGCCTAGACCAGAAGTTCTCTAGCAGCAGTTCCAGGTCAGCTCTCCTCCTCTTTCAGCCCAGGTGAACGGCAGCACAGTGCCCTGCATCAGGTTTTCAGTAAGGTAAAGCATAAAACACCCACTATGAACTCACCTGCAGTGTCTGAAATCATATATTCACTGTCAACCTCGAAAGTTCAGAGACATATTGTAAATCGTAATTTTTATTAATGTTTTTCTTGTATTTTACAGAAACTCTACGTTCTGTAGAAACCTATAGAATGAGAAACCTTCTGATGCCACCCGTAAGTGTTGCTGGAACCCACTAATACTACAAATAAATCTTCCTCTCTTTGTAATGCTTCAGTACTCTTAAGAAAACCCAGGATTGTCCTACAGCAAGTCAGAGCTATGGGGAAGAATGGAAAGAACTAAAATGAAAATCTTTCAAAAACTCAGTTATAAAAGGAAGAAGAAAGGACTGCCAATGCTGAAGTCTCTCTCTAATGTGACTAGAGAGACGTAGAAGTATGAGAAATTCAGCTATTAAGGTGTTTAATCTCATCATGTCTGTCAAGAGGACTATTGGCTGCATTTTACAACCATCCAGATGGAAGATTCTGAACATATTGGACAGGTTAACAATAAGGTCCTACAGGGACATTCAGATTATGTATCGCAGTTGAGGTTTAGTTCACAATAAGGCACACAAACATGAAAGTACAAGAAATGGCTGACAGAACCATCTATCTGGGGTTTCTTTGAGATAATGCCTTATGCAGGTCAGCAAAATTCAAGATGTGTTTTTGCAAAGTGATGCTATGGCTTTATGCAGAAGACTGTGGGAGAAGACAGCACTTTTGCTGCCCCATGGACTGCCCAATAATGACCCTTGTGTGCAGTAGAAGGGCTGTTCCCCCAAGCTGTGGAAGGACATGAATACAGATCTGAGGGAAGAGACATGGAAAGTCACTGGGGATCCTTTGCAGTCTCCCTTGGAGAGGGAAGTGTGAACCTTGCCCAGTCCTTGCTGTCCTCATTTCTCCTTAGAGGATTCAAGTCCGGACCCCAAATGGAGGAAGTGCTTTCTAGCAGATCTGATCCAGACACTAGCTTGACAGGGGAGTACAGGATTTCCACTTTCTTTTGTACAGTGTTTCCTACAGACATCATTAAAAAGTCCTCTCCTCAACGTACAGGTTTTTAGATCCCAAAAAAATTGCTCCCACCCAGCTGCCCATCTCCAGCCTGGATTTTCTCTTCCAGGAGCCAGATGCCCCTTGGGGAATCATCTAACTTTGCAAAACAAGAAGACACCAGGACAAAATAAGGCTCTAAGAATATTCCATCATCTTTAAGGAAATTAGCTGAGGCTACAAAATCCTTCAGAGTGAGAGGTACTCACCTGCTCAGTATCTTGATCATTGATTTCTTCAAGATACTTTTTAAAAGGATTGGGTTGATAGGACTCCTTTTGCTGTGCACTCTTTCCTTTCACCAGCACGGGACGAATGACACCAGGTTTTGTCTTGACATATAGCACACGCAGGAGAAAAGAGATAGAAGAAATATAAAAAGAATACTCTATAATTTACAGAATATTTGTTCGACAAAACAATACCAGTGGGGCTGTACTGACTAGATTTTTTAAAATTTAATTAATAACACATTTAACCACCAAAATTATTCAGGTGTCATGCTGCCTGGACTATTTTTAATACAGATTGTTGACATAAAAGGCAAGAGCTGTTTTTATGCACAGAACCGCATCACTGACATCTGTCTATTACCAACACAAAAATAGATGCTGGGATGTCAGACTGTGGTTTATGGGCTTTGCTGGCTGTTTTTGCGAACTGTTCAGCTGCATCTTGATAAGTTCATCAAGTTACACTTTATGCACAGTCACACATCCGCTTTCACGCTTCAGATTCCTTTCTGGGCTCCTCAAAACAGTAACTGTGAAAAAGGAAGGGCAACATGTGATGCCGTTAACTTGCAACCAGGCAGCAACATATTGGGGAAAGTCTTTTGGGGTATAATACCAGCAACAGTGTGCTGGGTTTTGACAGAGTCTTTAAGAGTTCACTTGGGAAAGTACAATTTTAGAGAATTTAATCAGCAGAGATGTGTGATAACCCTAATTTCAGACAAACCAAATTTAACCAAGAAAAAAATTTCATGCTTAGCTACCAGAAAACCAACAAATTTATTATTAACTTATCAATTTAGTACATCTGTGATTTTCAGTATTCTTACAGTAAAGTCTGACATCACTGATTGTGGCATAAACTCTAAATGGAGGCTAGGGGAGAATTTGAAAATAGACAACTTGTTTGGGAAGCAAAGAAAGGGAATTAAAAAAAAAATTACATTTTTATCGGAATTTGGTAAGTACTGAAGTCCTGGAGGGGTTGTGATTGAATTTAAACTTTTAAATAAATTGATTACATTCACCTCTGATACCGCTATACTATATGGGTGGTCTTTGTTGCAACTGATACAGGTAACAACAGGACTATTGCTGAGCTATTTCTGTGGTTGCAGTCAGGAGGGGCAACTTGCCAAGTAGGGACTGAGAAATAGGTGCTGTCACAACTCCCGATCCTCAGAACCCAGCGGGTTAGAAAAATGCAGAGAAGAAACTTGATTCATTACTGAATTTATTTATAAGATTTAGACTGCGTACGCTTAGTAACACCAAGCAGCCTATTTACAAGACCAATACGCTTAAGCAGTCTGTCTGGAAAAAAGAGAAGCTTACTAGGAAAGTAAGCTTAAAATGATGCAGCTCAGATTACTGGATGTCTCATGTAAATTGAGTTATGGTTCACCTTAAAATAAGATCTGCAGGCACCCAGCAAGGACAGAGCTAGTGGGGTGCCCATCATAGGGCAGGGTGCACAATATCTTGTGTTTATGCCTCTGCCCTAGGAAAGGACAGAGCAGTGCCCAGGGGCTGAGGTGAAGCTGACAGGAGAGGGCAGGGGGGACATACATCGTAGAAGAGCAAGGCCCAAGCAAGACCTTCCCTTAGCCTTGTGTTTTAGCTCCTCTCTCCTTTCCACTGGCTGGGGCCCTTTCATCTGCCTTATCAAATAGGAAGAAACATATTCAACTGAAAGCAAAAAAATCAGTCCTGAGGTGATACTAATTTTTTAAAAGATTTATAACTACCAAGTTGCATTAAAAACCTTTTCATTAAGAAGGTCAACTTAGTGAAAGATGAGGTGCTCACTTGTTGAATTTATAGTCCATAGTTCTCTGACTTTCTTTGTAGGATTCACCATAAAATATTTATTTTCCTTTCCAAGATTTTTGAGAAGAGTTTCTATAAGTGAAAGAGCCCTGGCTTTCAACAGAAAGGTAAATATAAAAATAAAAAGAAAGCCACAGTTGTTATCAAGTCATCATTACACACACAAAGAACCTGTGGCCTTCTAGAACTACTCCACATCATGTAACCATGCAATTAAAAGCCCATTGAGAAACTTGAACACATCAAGGACAGATTACTCTCCTCACGTAGGAAAACGCATTTAAGGAAGCATTTTCTAAACAACATTGTGCACTCAAGTGCTGACTGAGTCATATGTTTATGTCTGAGTCTGCTACCAGAGTGGCAGATATCAGCCAGCAACCAGAATTTGAAATACTTTATTAGCTCCCTGACAAGCTATATAAAATCTTTGATCCAAAACTAAAAACTTGAACTCTTTCATTTGTACACTAGAGCACAGAGAACAAGGATAACCACCTGTTTGAAATTCAAGTTGTCTTCATTTTTGTTCCTACTGAAATATTTTCATTGTAAGAAACAGCTGGATTTTCAGCAAGATGTCTGATACTATGCTGTATTATGATTTCCACTGACTCTCTGCTAAACTAAGCCAAAACTAAACTCAACAGATTTAGTCCTTTTCCATTCTGAGTGCAGTACAGGGGGGAGTCTTTTCCTCAATAGCTGGAGAAAAGGGACACAAGTCCGAAAGAGGCACACTCCTCTGCTGCTGTTCCGAGACCAGCAGAGGAGCAAGTCTGCAAGTTTAGAACCAGAAAAGGCAGCTGGTTTTCCCAGGTGCTGCTCGCTGCGCAGGCTGGTGACAGTGAGAGGGATAAGGGCAAACTCTTAGCACTGACACTGCTCTCTGCTTCCTTCCCTTTATTTAGGAAACTCTTTTAGCACATTTAAGTTCCCTTCACTCACATTTTCCTTTGGTACATCACGAATCTCTTTCGTTTCCTACTTTGTCCTGTGATGCCTCTGTATGGACCACTCCTCAGTAGAACTGACATATTTCCCTTCAGCAGTGCCTGTAATTTGGTGTTTGAGGAAGTACAGATACAGACCAGTGTCATGGACTGCCTTCCATTCATCAGTGCTCAAAACATTTCAGGTGGACAGATGCACCCATGTCCCCTGATTTTAAGTTGGACCTGACAATTATGTTGTATTTGACGCCACCCTGACCTGAAGTGGATCTTAAAAGATGTTGAATTTAGTACTATTTTACTTTAAAGCAATCACATCATAATTCTGAGGTGTCATATTCTTAACCATTTAATTCAAACTCCGTTCATTCTGTTACGGTCATCTAAACCTGTTCACAAAATACAAAAATACCATTCCGTATTTGCTCTAAATACATGTCTCCTCTCCTACTATTTTTGTATATATAAATACATTTTGATAAATTCTTCCATTGCCCCCTCAAAACCTGAGAATGACTCCTTCAGCGTTAAATTGTCTGAAGGAAAAAAACCTAGGAAATTACACCAAGGTATGCAAGACTGGTCCCACATGAATTCTGTCATATTTGCTTAAAATACAAAGAAAAAAAAAGTCATAGATAAAGATAACAGCGATGTTGAGTGTAGTATTGCTGTGCTGGGTATGGCTTTGTACTTCATTATCCTGAGTCATTCATAGTCATCATTTAAAAGAGTAGAAAATCCATTGGTGAGTGTCACAGGGGCACACCCAATGCTTTACCTGTCCATTGGATAAAAGTCATGTAGTTCAGAGGTATAGATACATTATTTCTGGTCACCATAAATAATCAGTCCCTGTATAGAGCTAGTCAGAGATTCCACAAGAGGAGAAGCAATTAGCTAAATTGTAAAAGCTGCAAAATTCATAAGTCAAAATGTTACTACTGAAGAATCATCCATGCATAGAGCTCCCAGTGTGCTCAGTGTTGTCCGAACAAAAACCACCCGCAAGAATTCTACTGTAGTGATCGCAATTTCAAACAATTGAAATAAAATATATAGTTAAATAATTAAAAGAGTTATTAAAAAAAAAAAGAAAAAATCAAAGGAGCTGCCAAAAGGATGAAATTATATAAGAAGTGACCAGAATACTGCTTAAGACACTGACATTTCAGCGAAGCTGTGCATCAGCTCATAAGAAGACTTTAAGAAAATACAGGGATGTTCAAAGAGCAGTGCAAAGAAGTGAAAAAGACATAAGGAGGAAAAGGCTCTGAAGACAGAAAGTTTTAGTCAAATACCGTCTAGGGGAAAAAAAAGAAAAAAGAAAAAAATCTAGCCCATAATATAAATATGATAGATATTAGGCCAAGAAAGAAAAAAAAATTGCTAAATTTTATTACAACCAAAAGTCTGTGGGGACAGCAGATATAATCAAGACATTAAAAAAGGTGCATGAAGAAGAGGAGACCAAGACTGAAAATTAATTCCTCCCTTCAGCTTTCCTCACAGAAAGACCTACGGAGGTTCTCACACTGGCAAAGAAACTATTTGGAGGAACTGTCTCGAGTACAGTATCAACAAGACAGATTGGAGAACAAATCAATAAAATGAGTAAATAAAGTGCAAGGAATAAATAAAGTTGCAAAGCAATTCTAGAGTGAAATTGCCATACTATGAATTGCGGTATTTAACTTACTCCTTCAGGACCAAAAGAACGAGAAGTGGCACTCTGGGGCAGGGTTTACTACAGGATCCTGGAGGGGACCAGGAATCACAAATCTCTTTGGGCGACATTTCAAGCTGTGAAAAGTAGTAGGAACAAATTGCACTGAAGAAGAGAATTAGTATATGTTTGGACAAATAGGGAGTGGTGTTTGAAAGGGCACTCATGCCTGATAAACCTTTTACAGTTATTTTAAAGAGTCAGTGATGCAAGAAAGCCGGCTGATATGGCAGACGTAGGTTATGTTTAAACTAGCAATGTGAGAATCTTTTGGCATCTAGGAACACATATTAGATGAAGTCAAGTGAGAACCAACAGATCATGTTATGTGAAGCTCAGTGTTTGGGGTTTCTTTCCACCAGGTCCCTGAATGCATGACCAGGAATAACAATATGAGGCTGCATCACAGATTATAAAGTTCAGTGGATGTGCAGGTTGGAATAAATGTTCAAATTTCACAGCAGAGGGAAGTCACAAATAGTGTTCTTTGGAGATATACTCTGGAACCTGGGCTTTGAATTGTGGATGTAGATCAGCTAGAAAAGAGAGGCTAGTAACGTGACAGAGTTTGCTGATAGTACTGAACCGTTCAGGGGAGTGAAAACAACATACCAGTGCGAAGAGATGCAGAGAGATCTCAGGACACTGAGTGAATGAATGATGAAAAGACAGATGAAACTTAGTTAAATTTGACATTGATACATTTCTCAGGGGAAAACAAACTACCTCCTGAATTTACATGCGGTGATGAACTAGTTAGCTCAAAAACTAGCTCTTAGTACTCAGAAAATATATCTTGGGTTTATTGTATACAGTTCTATGCAAACATTGCCTTACTGCTCAATACAAATAAGAACTAAATAAATTACAAGGAATTAAGAGTTAATTCCTAGGAGTTAATTACCTAGGAATTACAAAAGGAATAGAAATAACAGTAAGGAACCTTATCACGTTATCTCGTAAATAGGAAGCACCGTGTTCAGAGATAGACAAGAGCAGTTTATGGGTTTAGTCTGCTAATCTCAGAAACAAAAACCTGAAAAAGATATAGAAAAGGGCAACAAGGATCATCAAAGATATGGGACAGTGTCCATACTTCTCAAAGAGTGACTAAGCAATTTTGACTTTTCTGTATGAAAAAGAGATGACATGATATTATGACTAATACCTATAAAATCATTAATATTATTTAGAAAGTGAAGTAAGAATAATTATTTGCTATTTCAGTGCAAGAACTGAGGTCAAGTAGTAGGTTTCAAATGAAGAAATAAAGTATTTTTTAATACAACACATAATTTAAAAGTAAACTCTATTGCTACAGAATGTTGTAGAGACCGAAGTATAACAAGATTCAAAAAGTAACTGGAAAAAATCATGAAAAGAAGAAGTGGTCAAAGGTTAGTAAACAGAAGAAATTGATTCAGGAAGCCCCTAAAATTCCATTAGCTGAAATACAATGGGGAAATGTTCTCATCCACATCTCATGTTTTTCCCTAAGCATTCATTAGTGGTCATTGTCACTTGGGCAGGATCCATGACCTGTCTTCTGACTCTTCTTCAGAAAGTTTGCCTACAACAGGACTGAATTGTGATTAGAGCGAAAATAAAAATCTGATGCATAATCTTCCTTTCTTTATTTGAGCTTACCCTTGCTTTTTACTAGTTAAGCCAGCTTTGATTTAAATCAGTGTGTAAGAAGAAAATAGATGACAGAATGCTGTTGTATATAAACAAAGTTGTAAAGTGGAATATTAAGAGTCCGAGAGCCAGAAGTAGGCTCTGCAGTTGTCATACACCTCAAGATTCATCAAGACTCTCTAGTTTGTCATTTGGTCCATGGGTTTACAAGTAGTGGTCAGCATTTACAGTTACTTAGAAAAGGTATTTATTCAGTACAGAAGAAAGCCATGCAGCTCTGTAGAAGCAATGCAGCTTTCTAGGAGGATATTGACTGCAGCTTCTTTCAAAGGAATAAGTAAGTAAACAATAATTACTTTAGATTTTGTGCTTGTGTGAATTTTGAAAAACAGCATATCACAGCAGTGCAATACATACCAGCTGACTCTCTGTCACCATAGGTGCTGATTTGTAAAGGTTGGCCTGCAAAAAAAGGTAAATATATACAGTATTACAATCAATATCATAGTGATTATAGCGCTGACAGAAGAAAATCCAGGGACAGCAGTATGCTTAGGTACAGAAGCTTTTACCACTGATGCAGTGACATGCAGTTTGTAAGAGAAGTTAATATTGTCATTTCCAATTTATTCCTAGGGATGCCCAAATATGAATACCTGTTGTTAAAATTTTTGGGATACTTTTTTCCAAGTGCAACAAAATTCCACTTTTTCTGCTCAACCTAATCTCAACATTTAAATCCTGACATCCCTGAGCCTTCCATTGTCTGTTAATTTGCAGCATCGATGTTATTAACATTATTAATTGTATTGGGAGCTCAGCCCAACCTTCTCATCCTCTGATTTTACATTTAAAACAACCAGAACAATCCTACTCAAGCATTACTTTTTTTTTTTTCTGAGTATACACTGAACAGTAGAAGCCCTATTTTCCAGGGTAAATGTGATGAATGCAAAGTATTTCTGTGTGTATGTGAAATAGCCACGTGCCACATGCTTATTTGCCCACGCAGTGGTGGGATCTAGAATTTCTGATGCATTGATCTCTCCAATCAACTCCTTCAAGCTCTGTAGGAGTTCCACTGGATAACACAACGTTTCTGTACAGATAACATGCCCTTCCTTGATGAAGGTATGATTTGGAGGCCTTGAGACTCTGAATTGTGAATATTCATCTGTATGATGGCAAAAAAAGTATTAGGTACAATAGTTAGATGTTGTAGCTGTAGGAGAAGCACCCTCTGCAGAAGGACCATGACAGTTGGATTTCTATCAATCAGCATAACTACATGTTCCTCCCACCGTTTCAAGCAGAAAAGCAATTCCAATGCATTTAGAGAGGGAAGAACATGCTCTTCCTTTGTTACTCTCTGACAAACACCTTGTAGAGATTTGGCCACAGAATTCTGGATGTGGTCTCCTAAGTGCTAAATAGAGATGTTTAATCACTCCCTGGACCTGTTAGCTATATTCCTGCATTGGTGGTGAGAACATCACCACAAGTCATGGTGAAGGACTGTGCTCTTCACTGAGAGCACTCACATCTCTAAACACAGCCAATGGTGGAGGAAACCTTCTCACCCACACAGAGACAGCTGTGATTTAGCACTAAATCTACAAGAAGTACATCTTCTGCCCTTGACAGGGTAAATTAGAGTTTTTACCAGTGGTTACTTACATACTAGGGACTCTCATACCATTAACCAAGTGTGACAACCAATTTCATCGTGAGTTTAAAGACATCAAAGCACTGCAGAATGATCTACAGATACAAGCAGGCTGGAATTAAATTCTCTCACTTCAGTGGTTCAAATTAAATCTCATTTCAAAGGGGTTACCTGAAATATATACAAGCACAGCAGTCCACAGATAAAGAAAGCCATTATTGATTTCTGCATATCTGTATGCATTTTTAGCTGCTTCATGTTATCTCATTTTTTCACTTCTGTGTCATGTCTATAACACTTTAAAAAGTGGGGGTTTTTTTAGGATAAAACTGTTAAGAAGAGCAAAAATATCAATAATAGGCTAATTATTCCAATTAATCATGAGAAATTATTTTTAAAATAGGTGTAAGTGGGATAAATGACTAAACTATAAATTTGCTAGAACATGAAATTAAAGTTAAGAAAGCTTCATTGGTGACAGTAATTATATGAAAACACAATGACTAAGTATATACATTAGGGTACTTAATAGCCATAAAAGTAATTTATTTAGAGGATTATTATATTACTACAAATCAGCAGTAGCATGCCTAAAGCCAACAGAGGGGCACTATCGTAAAATGGTGACTGGGATCATATGAAAGATCATACAGTTTAAAAAGGTGTTAAATGACAACTATAGTACTTAGCTGTCAGTTGGTACAAACTGCTGTAATTTCACTGAAGTCAGACATTTTTCTATGTTTTTATACACTCCTTTGCTATTTGTACAATCATTTACATTCTTAAAAGGTTCTGAAGTGCATGAGGAGACAAAAAGTAATTGAGACCAAGGCAAACCTATGCCATTTTAATTGTTAAATGGCAGGGTATTTCAACATATTTATATAGTCTACTAGTCCATATAACCTATTGAAGTAGTTAGTAATATTACCACGTGTGCATACATATACATTTATACGTATGTGTGTTTATAAATAATACTTTAGCATGAAGACAGATTTTCCTATCCCTGAATCATAAACAAATTAAGGTTTTTCTTTTAACCAAGAGCACCCTCAAAGCAACCTTTCGACAATCATCTCAATATCAGACATCACAAATACAAAAAGATTGAGAAAATTATGTTGCTACATTTACCATTTTAATTATTTTTAGTAAAATTAATTCAGGCTTAAGCCAAAAGCCTACTCTAAAATAAAAAATGATTTATGAAAAAAGGATGGCTGAAGATCATTCCTCTGAGACAGCTCACATGAGACACCATACACCTCCTGGGGGAACTCACAATTTGAAATCATGATAGCAAGTGTCTGTACAATTATCAGTTCCTGATTTCTACCGGAGACACTGTTAGATTGGCTCAAAGTAGGCACTTTGTTTCAAAACAGACATCTTGTACCTACTATGAAGAATTGTTGGCCCCTGGAATATATCTCCTCTAGTTAACAAGAGTCAGCACACACAGAGGCTCAGGAACATGTCCTTTTCAGTTAATGGTTAGCACACTCCCTTGCATGCTTTGGTCCACACCAATTACCACTCTTCCAGACAGTTCTCCATCATGGTCTTCGTGGTAGCATGGAGCATGCTGCTCTCAGTGAGCTGAAGGGATGAGGCCTCCCTGGGTCTTGTGCTGGCCTGGGGGGCTTAGTTTGAGGGGAGGGAAGTTGAAGAGGAAGAGGAGAAGATAATCTTATGGAAAACCACCTCATTCTGCCCTTGCCCCAAGGGCCACAGGACAAGCCAACGCCTGGTTTATTAGCTGGGACAGAAATAGCCTTTGTATGTCCTATCAAGGAAGCAGAGCAAGAGAGGGGGGAAGAGCTGTGATGTATAGGAGATGTCAGGGACACCCGTCTCGTCCTTCAGGCGGCTCTGATGCAGAGTGCGGTGATGGCAGAGTCCAGGAGAGCCTGGACCAACCAAATTCAGCCACCACTCTGGAGACCATGGTCTGTTTTCTGACAGAAAAAAACTCAACATGTTTGTACAATTTATAGGAAAGTTTAGCCTACCAATAATCCTCCATGTTATTCCCAAACATATATTTAAATATTGATTTGTTTAATTTATCTAGAAATTTCCAGGGGAGACTGAGAAAGAAGAGTTTGGAAGGGAGGTTTTCTACGCCAGCAAAGAAAACCTAACTGTATGCCTAGTTGGATGCCTGAATTTGTGGTATGTCAACCACAGATTTGGAGGCTGGAGATCTGCACTGGAGTGGTATTAAATATACTCTGTTCTCACAGACTACCTCTGAAATACATTCTTTTATTTCATTAAAAAGCTCTCTTCCAATATCCTTTCTAATTAGTATGAGCCAGAACAATCTGTCAAGTAAAAATCACAGTATGCAATAAAATATACATACCATCACATTCGAGAAGCAAAATGAAATTATCAGTCAAGCATTGTGCTGGCGTAAAACTGGAAGTCCTCTTGCTTTGCCAGCACTGCTTTGATTTGAGGTTCAAGAGAAATGCTGAATGATGAATAGCAAGCAGAGATTTCTCACATGACTAGGGAAGTTCTAAGTGAAATATGCAGCCTGCAGTAACTGTGTGTGCTAGTGAGGATTAAAATGTTAATTAGGTTTAATGTTTTAATAATTGAACTGATGACTCAATACAGAGATTTTCTTCATGTATTGGAACGTGTGTATATGTAACAAAACAGCTTCTATTCATCTAAGGTTAAGCTGTGGGTTTTCAGTCAGCTCTGTACCTTGGAAGGAAAACTTTGTGTCAATGTTAAATTCTGATGGATAGGCAAGAACCAAAGGACTTCTACGAAATCAAGTTCTCTAGAGTGCAGGCTGAGTCCAAGCAAATAAACCCTTCAGCAACCATTAACAGACTGTTTGCCAAATAGCTGAGCTCTTGCCCCACACTTGAAGCCAACAACAACAAAGTGTGTGAATAAATAGATTTTAACATTATATTCACATAGGTAAAATTATCAGCAGACATTGCATTGAGGGGATTCCAGCCATGATGGATTTACAGCAGTAGGAAGACATCTCCAGTCTTAATTGCCAGTCTTTAACGTACTTGCTTCTCTGTACTAGAAACACCACCTCATGTCATGAGTAGATGCCTGGGTCTGCTACATGCAGACTCACCTAGTATGGTAGCAAGATTAGACAAATTAGATACTTCAGCGTGCAAAACATAGAATAATTTTAAAAGTACTTACATATCTTGTTTCACGCCCAGCTGCTGTCTGCAGCGTTGTTGACACCTTATACAAAACAGATAGTTCTGAGGAGTAACTCAGAGATGTTTTCATTGTGACAAGTTATTAATTGCTCAGATTCAAGAGAACTTCCATTTTCCATGAAGATTCATGAGATACATGAGAATAAGTTGTATTAAAGTTTTGCATGAAATGCTTACTGTAGAAAATACTGTATTTTTTTTTATCGCTCAGAAACATTGATCCCACTGTATTCCAGCTGGCCTTTAAATTATCTCTGAGAACTCCCATTACAAAATGCCTATTAGTGGAGAGCCACAGGTGTGGCTCACCCATGAAATTTAAGTTACATTTGCTCATAAAATAACCTGAGGTGCCATCTTTCCATATTCTCATCAACAAGAACTTGCTTTCCGCTGACTAATCCATTGTATTTCTTATAACTTGTCCTCCTTTTTCCTTCATGTCTGTGACTCTCTTCTACTGTCAGTTTAAGCACTTTTCTCTCTTATCCTGCTCTTCACAATCTTTAGCTTGGCTGCTATGCTGCATCCTGTTAAACTGCTGCATCCTCTTTTGCCCCCTTTATTTCATGACTGCTAACAAATGCCTTCCATTTGGTCAAGGCTCAATACTCAATTGACCAAGGAAGTAGGTTTTGGATGCTATAGTTCAAAAATCCATCTTAGTAGTGGAATCGTAACCACTTTGGACTCAATACAGGCATTGAAAAACATTTCCTCAATAACATTCTCTGCCTGCTTTTTCAGCTACTATTCTGCTTCCATCTTTCATCCGCGTGAAGCCTGATTCACGACTGTATACTGGTCAACAGGAGTAATTTCAAAAATGCAAATGAAATTTGAAGTGTATATTGAATATACCCACTTAAGAGTGCTGGTTCTATGCCCTGTTTTTGTATGATGGACTGGACACTGTGCAGGATGCTTTGAATGCATTAACTACTTGAAGTGTTCCTCTGCCATAATATCTTTCCTCCTGTGTCCAATTGGATTTCTGCCATTTGCATTTTCCTATAGCTGGTAATAACAACTCAAATTTACCTGGTGCAAACCAGATATAGGACCCTCCACCCTTGGTTATTCATCCTTCTGAACCCAAAAGGCACACCAATATAACATAATGCAATCAGAAGTTTAACACCAGGATAGAAAGTTATTCCTGCCTCTCTCTACCTGTTTCTGAGTTAACCAGGGCAAATCACAGAATCGTCTGGTTGGAAGAGACCTTTAAGATCATTGAGTCCAACTGTAGAAGTAGCAGACATCCCCCTCCTGTGAGGGGCCAGAATTGAAAGGAAATCAGCAGAGTGCAGCAAAGACTGCACTGACTCCAGGGCTATAGTTCTGTCCTTCCGTGTCTTTCAAATGGCCAGACAATTCTACTGATGTCACATCTCTTAACTGAAGCTTTCTGTTGCCATAGGCTTTACTGTTGTGATTTCATTTGCTTTATGTCTACCCGGAAAGAGCATTTGGGTTTATTCACCTACCTTGCCAACATCTGACTCCATACTCATCTGCAGGAAACTTGGAGAAGATGCGCATCGGCGCTGGAGAATGATTTTCAACAGAGAACCAACATATTAATGACGAAAGACAAAAGGAAAGGAAGACAAAAAGTCAATCCCATATTTTTATTGGGTTACCATAGTCAATGGATCCTGCAGGACTTGATCAATGACAGCACACAGCTCTTCTGTTTGTTGTCTGAGCTGGGCAGGGGAGCACATCTGCAAAAGGAGGACATATCGCTCAGTTAAACTTTGCTTTTCATTTTCAAATAGAGATTTGAAAGAGTTATAACAGCATTACCTCTGAATGGGTGTCCAAAGAAGTGCCTTCAGTCACACTACCAGTCTTGGTTGGCTCTTCTAATGCCTGCAATTCAAAAGATTTCAGCGTGATACCGAGTTTAAAATTTTAAAAAACAAGCAAACATACACCTTTTGCAATACTGTGTTTCCAAATGCGGCTGTTTTCATTTCACTGTGGAAAGATGCAAAACCAAGAAATTACAGGCCTTGCAAGGTACTTCAGTTTACCAACTTCTAATTCTGAATTAGAGTGGGAGATGCAGAGAGGGAAAGGACTTCATGAGTTGTGTCTACTTTTAGAAATCAGAAACTACCAGTTCAAATTGCTTTGTCCTCCAGCAAGTCCACCATCCTTCTCAGTGAATGTAATGCAGTGAATGGTTGTCATGTGCCATAGAGGCATCGGGGGCTGCCTGTCACGCAACATCAGAGGAAAGCCACCAGCTGTAAGGAGGTGGAAGAGGCAGGGGTCCAAGCACACAGGAGGCCCTTTCTTTTCCTTCAGTAGACATTTTCTTTTAAAAGTGCCTCCTATTTAAAGAGGATGGTGACGCTACATTGCAACAAAAACAGTGTTTGACATTTTCTGATTTTAGCCCGAAATGAGAATTGTGTAAAGCCAAATATGCGCAATACATACGTGATACCACACCAAAACACAACTGGTCTAAGCAGGTATGCAATCTCTCCAAAATGAAACAAAAGCCTCTTGTGCTTGGATACACCTCCTGCTTTCCTACACCTGTACTTGCAGCAGGTTTGAGAACAATCAGGTAACTAACAAAACACCCTCAGAAGCCAAACTCCAGTACTCAGTTCTCTTTTCATCTTCATCCTCACTACCATCACCCATTTTTGCTTTGAAACAATTTTCAAACAGACTCCATGCTGAGACTAAAAATTACTCTGGAAGCCTGCTGATGCATGAAGCTAGACTACAGGATAGGGACCTGCAGGGTTTGCAGATGCTTTGTTTACCACATTACATTTTTCTGAAGTTTCATTTTGCTAGTTATTTGCAAAAAAACCAAAAAATATTATAAGGGGGGTGGGAAGAGCATTCCTGTAAAACACTTTTTCATGCATGTGGGATTCTGTGGGAATGGACTGATCCCATTGAGGAGGGGTATCAGGGCTGCCAGTCACAGAAGACATACATGGAGCTGGGAGGAAAATGACAGAATCTTTAAAAAAAAAAAAAAAGGGAAAAAAGAAAATAAGCATATACTTAAGTAATTATTTCTGAGTTTAATTTTACTGAGTATGAGGGTTTTTCTCTCTTTCCCCAGATACTGAAGTATACATCTATGTATGCAGAACTGAAAAGTTAATGAAAATTTATTTTTAATACTATTTTAATACCATGCACAAATGATCCAACACAGAAGCACATTTTTGGAACACCATGCCTTCTATCAAAGAGTACAGTAAGAAAAATGAAGAGTAATTTCTTTCCAACCACATCCACATCTTTCCTCCCCTCCAGCTCAGAACAAACCTATTGGCCTTAGAGTAGTTGCTGTTCAAAAGGGGAAAAGTAAAAGAATTCTTACTTTTGACATATAGAAATCAGTTAAATCTTATCCCAAGACAGAAGATGACAAGATAAATAGTCTTTCCTCATCTCTGCTATCTCATCACCATTATCCAGCTAAATTCTCAGATCAATAAACAGTCCTGTGGAAGAGGAGGGCTCAGCACTACACACAAGTACTGTGTCCCCAGTTCAGCTTCATTTGATATGGTATCCTCCTGGTAAACATAAAATAAAGTGATAAGATGAAGTAGAAGAGTCATTTCAATTACCCATTGGGGCCAGGATTGCCAAAGCATCATGTTGTAGAGAGATGAGTCCGAATGTGAGTTAGAAAAACCAATAAATCCTAATGAGTCACAGGTTCAGAATGGAGAAATTGCTAAGCTTCTCAAAACCCCCAAGAAATCAGTAGGGTAATGAACTTAATAAAGTAATTGTTAAGAAAAAATACATGTTTCTGTTTCATATTCCCTTCAACAGAACAGTGGGAGAGGGTGAACACAATCAAGGGTAAGAAACAACTAAGATACTGAGGAATCTCTAGAGGAACTACAGCCACATCCACAAGTCTTTGCTCAGAACCAAGACTCTGAATAATTTCAGTACCAAACATCCATCAGTTTCAGTAGAAACTGGGTACTCAAATATCTTTGCATTTTGGAGCCTTCATTGACTAAAGAACTCAGGTGAGCACAGCACCAAGGCTTATGCACTCCACAGTCCCCCTGAGATTCAGCCATTGTGCAGGACCCATGCTAGAGAAAGCTGCAGTGTTATTTTCCTTTTTTGAACTTTTGGGAAAGGAAAATTTTAATCTTAAAGTGATCCATCTAATTTCTTTCACTGTTGTTTTATCTCTTCTTCTTTTTTTTTTTCCTGTTTGAGCAGTCCGAGTCCTCCAAAGAAAGAGAAGAAACAGAAAGTACTAGATTTTAGGCATCCCTATCACCTCTACAAAGAAAAAAGGTTCTGTTTAATCAACTCTTTTCTTTTTTTTCAGCAGTGCTCTTTTTTTTACATTTCCACAAGAGAAAAATGTGAGATTAAAAAAGCACAACTAGTGCTTCTGAACTCATTACTGGAGTTATCATGCAATAATCTTATGATTAATTCAAAGCATTAGTGCTATCTACAGTACTATTGACTAGCTATGTCAGCACTATCAACAGCATTCAGGCTTCACTACCTATGCTGATGGTCTAGCAATATCAGAAGTGGGACATTCCTTTTTAGGTATTCAAATTTTTTTATTATAAGTGAAAAACAATAGTGGAACCAAAATTTAAAAGAAGAGTGCAATTTAGAGAACAAAAATGTATTTGTGAAAGAATTTAAATGTACAGATGAAACAATCAGTTTCTGAGCGACTGAATTTTTCCTTACAAAGGGCAAATTTGAGGGTTTGATACATATACACCAATGATGTCAGTGATGCCTACAGCTTTACTCCAAGCTATTTGATTGTTAAAGCTGTATCAGAGCTGAAAGAATGACCCGAACAGGATCTCAAATATTTTGTTAGAAAAATAAAACACATGCAACATATAGGAAATATAGAACATTATTTCATCCACCAATGAACCACATTAATAGTAGGAGAAAAAATTAATATTGTAACATGCATCTGACACAGCTTCCTTCTTACTTTACTGTGAAAACCATGGACTGAGGAAAAGCCGAGAAGTTTCCTCTTCTTTTATTTCTCTTGCATATTTTCCCCATCAATATCTTTTCCTAAGACCCCAGCACATGCAAAAAAGTCCATCTGTGCAACAGAACTTCACATGAGTTCCCTTAACTTATTTCTTGAAGATACTGGGACATGATACAGAAAAGACCTGACTACTTTTCCTCTTATGAATACTAACAGCTCCAAGATCTTTGAAAGTAAGAAGGAGCTCAGGCCTGCTCCTTTAACTTTAGCATGCTTGGTTAGTATTACAGACGAACTAGGTCCTTTATCACTCTATGACTGCACAAACTATTTCCTTTCTTTCTTACCCCTAGGTACTTATCTCTAGCCTTGTGAAGCATTCTGATATGAACATGTAATCTGGATGCAAGAAATTCACCTAGTAAGTGCACATCAGAAGTAGCTGGGAAAAACTAAAATCCTTTTTTATCAAAATATTCTAACACAGTGTTGTCAGAAATGCTTTCCAGGTCCAGAAAGGTCTTGGATGCTTGATGATAGCCAATTGTCCAGCAGTTAGTTGTACTATCTGAGAGTGGGAAAAATTGTTTTCCAAGTTCTGCTTGGATTTCAAGGAGCAACTTGAATCTGCATTTGCCAAGATCAGTCCTTATAACAATGGATGTTTGATAATGTAATAGGTAAGAGTTCTCTCAAGGCAAGAACTTAAGGCTGGATTTCCAATGTAGCAGATCACTCTCATATCTCCTCCGCTGAGTTTCTTTCTTTTCATTATGTAAATAAGTAAATAAATAAAAATCCTCTTTTTCCTTCAGCATGAGGAGGAAAATGCCTTTTTTTTTTTTTTCTTTATTTCCTCCACAAGAAGAATATACTGCACTGCTGGCAGACTGCTGTGTAAGTGATAGGATACAATTACTAGGTTCTTTGGAGTTTTCCTAGAATTGCAACATCATATGGAAAGACTAGTTTAGACTCTCTTGAAGTTAGCATTGTGACAAGAGAAAACACAAAGAACAGCCATAAAAAGACAAAATCAATAACCTAAATCATTTATTCTTTAAGACAGAAGATTATTTTCTACATTTATTCAAAATTGAAATAATAGTTCTGTACTTGTAATTAGTTGATAAATACAAGCCAGATAAGTCAACCATGCTTTCACTTGCACTTCTTCCATCCATACTAAGTTATACCTAGTGCTTTTTAGAAGACTTGGTGGGATAAGCCTTGACCATGAAGCCAGTGTGTTTCATGGCACACGCCATCATCTTGGTTTCATGACAGTTCAGAATGGGAGAAGCCTGAGGCGAACATTTGCAGTGCCTCTTCCCTTTAAGCCCAGGTTTTCCTCCCGTTAAAATGATCCCCGCATAAGGAAAGTCAGCTAACACAACAGAACTCGCTTAGAAGTGCTATAATTCGCTGCTGGTATGGATCAATAAGGAGATTATTGTCCATAATTCCCAAAACGAGAGAAAGCATGTAGTCAGGCCATGCTGAAACATGCAGTTTACAAAGTAAAAAAAGAGGTTCTCCTGAAGCCAAATCCTGTAGCAGAAAATTGATTTCTTATTAGTTTCACATAACAGTGCTTTCGCTACTGAAGGATACACCAAAGCTAGCATTTTCAATAAAGCAGTAGATAACCAAAAGTCTCTATCTAAACACAGGTATCTTTTTGAGTCATTACTTTTTCTACAGATACTGATATTAGCTTGTACAATTCAGTCTTATGTATTGGGGATAAGTAGCACACGGCTTGTGAGTCAAGGTCCCAGGGAGAATCAGCAAGACCATCATAAGGAATATGCTTTCTTCTGAAAAAGTGCAGCCACTCTGCCCAAACAAAACCCTCCCAAAATACGTTCTAAAGGGGTGTAGGATCCTCTGCATCATCCTTTTTCCTCTGCAGAACCACTTCTATTGGACCACATTGCATGCTAATGCTGACATAGCCTTCATTAGAGCAGTCAAGATTTAAGGAAGGGAAGGATCAGGTTTTATGCAAATACTTAAAAAAACTTTCAATATTAAAAGAACGCTGGAAAAGAAAGGAATGCCCCTTTTTTGAAAAAAAATCATATTTATAGCAGTTAACTGATAACTTCTAGATCACAATCAAGTTGCATTTCAAGGACAAAATTGTAATCATCACAATTTTTACACAGTTAAGTTCACCCCTCCAATGTTGTTAGACTCTACAAACTCCTAGTGAAATCAGCTGAGCTGTGTCTGTGAATACATATTTAATTGTGTAGTTAGGAATGCTTAATCTTAGAGAAACTAATCAGAGGCTAAGTTCCTGAATGAGGTGCACAGAAAGATTTTTCTGATAAAGGTATCAACTGGCTGTCAGAGTGATTAAGGATGCCTTTAAAGATGTAAGACCCTGATCTCATTACTCATCATAGGAAATTTTTGTAAACTTACTGGGCTATTCTTTTCTGCAAAACCAATTTGGGGAAAAAAAATCTAAAAAAGAGACATTAGTGGGTACTTTGAACCCTTCATGCAAAATTTAGATTTTTCAGTTGATTTCCAACAATGCATTATCTAAATAAATATTATACAACCCAGACTTTGTTGGCTGTGTCTTTGGTAGTAAGTAAATGCACTAAATGCTGTTCTTTGGATCGATCATCCTACCCTACAGAAAAGGATTGCTACCCCAAACTATGTACTGGGAACAGACTCCTGGCCCATGCTAACTGTTGAAGGGCTCTGAGAAGTTGTTTGGGAGAATAGTAGTTAACAGAGGCCAGTGCAATGGCCAAGACAGTTTAACAACACAGCTGGTCAAATTTGCATATCTTGGGATGTTAAATTTACTAGTATAAGCATAGCCATTGAATCATCATTAACTGACCAAGAGCTACAGATTGGTAGGTCCCAGAACACTAGTGTTCCAGATACTTTCCAATCAATACAGACTTTGAGATGTTGTCATAAATGGCAATTCCTTTAGGACACTTTTTTTTTTTTTTTACAGTAAATCTATTTGCAGAAATTCAGATTAGTGAAGGCTTTCATCTTCAGTGAAAAGTGTTGACCCTGAAAAATGATTGGAATTGTAATCCTGAGCAGTTAGTTCCCAAAGCTTACGTTCTGCCCATCCACCCACCCACTCCCTCCTTGAAATGTCAGAATATGTACATAAAGTTGAACAGTCTCAAATATACAACGCAATTCCCATGTCTTTGAGCAAACACTAACCTTCTGTTCCATAAGTAATGTGTTTGTAGGGATTGCTGCAAATGCCTTGTAGCTTGTCTTGATCTTGTACTGCTAAAAGTGTAAACCAGAAAGCAGGAAGAGAAGTAAAATGGTAGAAGAGGGAGAGGGAGAGAGAGGGAAGAGAGGGGAAAGGTACGATACAATGAAAGACGATTCCAGTTGTCTTGCAGACATGTTGCAACAATACAACGCTTACATATTACCTAGGAAAGCTATTTCTTAAATAAAATCTATTATTTCTGTGTTAAGATTTTGAAGGACTGTAACATACATCTTTTGCTTTTAGGAATGAAGTACAATGAAGTGAGTTCCCTGTACCAACTTATAACTTCCAAAGTGGTCTTGACCACTTTCTGCTGACTACTATCCTTAAATGAATATCAGGGGAGGCTGCGACTTTTTTCCAGGTTTGCTTGTGATTTGATATGATAATGCACAGCTATCAGTACATGCACCTCAGCAACTGCTGCTGTGTGGTGTGACCCTGGACCACTAAGTTGGAGGGATTTCTGTGATTGCCTTTAATCAGACTGATTAGGATCCTTAAAAGCTGAATTACTTGCATGAGTGGATAGATCATTTAAGTCATGCCACAGCTTTTCATCTCCTGAATAAGTAATAACCACCCAAACAAATATTTAAAAATAAGTATAGGAACTTTCCCACTCTAACCAAGCATACAGATTTGACAATCTAAACCATACAAAATGTATCGGTTTGGGTACAAAAATTCTAAGATTAGATTCTAAAATTACTCTTTTTAAACAATTTAGATTTTAGACTATATTAGATTGCCCAGTTATTTTGAATTCTTTAGAAATCATACTTTCTACATTTTCTTTGTAATTATGGAGGTTGAATTCAGTAATTTTTAAATAATTGTTGAGATTCTTCTATCCTTACATGAGTTCAAGAGCTAGGATTCTCGATCACATGACTGGTGGAATTTTTCTTTCATTAACAATTAAATAGGGATTCCCTACATTGTTCCTTTTTCATCAACATTCTAATAAAAAATCATAAATTCACAAAATAACAGAATTTTAAGTTATTATTTCTGTGATAGTCACTGAGAAATAAAGTTACTTGTTAATCAGTTCAGGTTTTTTAATGCACTGTTGTCTGCAACAGTGAATACTGGTCATTATGAGATAGCAGCATTCCGTATTTTGGGTCATTCTTGTGCCACTTTTGTCTTTTCTTTCTATCTAATAAAAGCCTCAATGACAGTAGAGGGGTCAAAATTTTAATTCAGATAAGAGAAACTTATATCATCCTCTCACCTCTCTTGAAATGCTGTAGGATGCCACCTTTTAATTCTTTCTATACAAAATATTCTGTTTGCTTTTGACCTTACTCATATTTCTTAGTCCGAAGTTGGAGACTGACAGACGTTCAAGAAGTCATTAATCACAATAATGATATTGAATGAACAGTCTGACAAAGCAGATGAATGTAAATGCTAGAACAACATATTTTTTTCTTCCTGTTTTTTGGGGGGAGGGCTAATAATTTATACAAGTTTTAGTAATTCTAACTTGGATGCCTACCATTTAGGTTCTTCAGCCAAAACTAATGCATTTTATAGTCATAGGCATTACTACAGAATAATTCATTTCACCCCAAAATAGGCACCTAGAAAGGTAAAAAAAATCATCCTGTGAATACACCATATTGTCTCCATTAACTATAATAGAATTGCCCAAGTTGAGCTTGGATATTTAACTTTCAAATGTCAAAAGTCACATAAGTTGAATCCTGCCAATTGAGCATTTAGATGGCAATACTGTTATAAATGTCTATAGGTTCATATATATATTTCTGTATATGCAAAATCTCTATGTGGATTAGACAGAAAATACTGCTCACCGAAGTAAGATGGAAGACCAAAATTCCAAATATTAAAACTGGCATACCCACTAAATGTATCTTTGTTTATAATTGATATTCAATCAAGAAAATTATATAATTGAACACATAAATGAAATGCAACATCTTCACTAGCCCACAGGCCTTTACATATGATGGGATGGGCATCACAGATGGTAATACCATGACCGCTTTGAAGTTGTTGTACTGTTATATGAATTAAACAAAGGCATGTCAGACTGTTAAAGTGTAAAAGTTTCTACTTTTTTTTTTTTTTTTACTACTTTAATGTGCTTTATCATTTCCAGATACTGTAGAACTTGTGAGCAATGAGCTATTGCCACAGTACCTGAGTGGAAAGCCTTTAATTCAGTTTCTTGTCTATATGAATATGTTTCTTGACACATTAGTTCATGTTATTTAAATTATTCTTCAATGCCTAAATACAGTTAATAATCAAGTTCATATGAATCTAGCAGTATTTTTAAACAGCCATGGACAGTTAGGTTTGCTGGCCTGCACCACGGTCCTGTCAGAAGCAAACCAACTCCAGTATCAAAGCTCAGGCAAATATCAGCTTGAGGAGTTTTGGGAATGTCCTACTCTTCTTGCTCAAATGATCACCTAGGGAATCTGCATTGCAAAGTATGCTAAACACATACCTATAAAGGCTTAAAATCGGCAACTAACCATGGTAGTGTAGAGCTCCTCACGAGAGCTTCCTGCTTTGTGGTAGGTTTTGCAGCTGTGCTAAGCTCCACGCTGCTACAGGTAATTTGTTCCCCAGCTGTTTTGGGTAGACCTACATGCATTACTGTGCTACATTCAAATAGGAAAAACCAAAGAATATGTAGGAATCATACCCCATAAAACCATTGCAAAGAGTTTCAAACAACAGCCAGAATTTTTTGGTCTGATCTGTTCCTGCAGAGTCAGCAATTTTATCTGTCTCCATCCATCCTACAGTTCATATTGCTATATTAGGTCCATGAGGACACTATTGAAGTGTCTGCAAAGTCCAAGGAGAGCGGTTTTATTTCCCGTGGTCACCCACAGTTCATACTGATCTGTGGATTTATGTTTATAATCACTTTGCAAAAAAGTTGCATTTTTAAATCATTGGCAAACATAAAGATAAATATATAAAGCATGGGAAAGCACATGTGTTTATATATAAAAATGCAAACAAATAATAGGTTATTCTTTGACTTGCATGAATTGATGCATGCATAGGCATAGACATATAAAAGCTCTTCATTAAAGAATCCTTTTTGCATAATTGCTTTGATATTGTGCAACAATTGATGTGACTACTGAAAAGTACATCTAACGTAAAAATTCTGGTTTAATAGGTGTTGGTTTAATACACATCTCAACATTAAGGTTGCAAAATTACATATGCCAAAGTCAAGCACTTCTAGATGCTGTGCTTTTTCCTTGATATTCATTTAGCACAGTCATACACGCAAAAATTTAGTTATGCATCAACAGTCATCAGATAGAGCAACCGGCTTTTTGTCTAGTTCTGAAGTTGAGCTAATTGGTACTAGAGAGACCTAAATGCTGCTTAGGACATTAATGTTGTGTCTGCTAAATCTTTGCCTTTTTTCTCTGGAAATGTACTGAGATTTGAGGCTAGAGTGCTATCAGAGCTATGCTGTAAACTAGGTAGGGAATTAAAGATCAGGAGGGAAGGGGGTGTTGAATGCACACTATTATTAACTGTCAATGAAGCCACAGCCTCACATTTTAAAGCCACAAGAGTTCTTTCCTGTGCTGAACAATCAGCTGCATTTATTTTAGAGATTTCAGATCTTCCACATCCCCGGTGGAGCCAGCTTTGTCTGCATGATTAAAAATTTCACCAGAATAAGGGTCCAAGCCTGTTAAACTGGTGGACACTCTCTCAGTTTCCATGGGGTGGTGGGGCAGTTTCAAAAGTGTCACCATATCATATGACAAAGCAGAATTAGCAGGAAAAGGGACAGTAGGGAAGACAGAAAGGGTGTAACAACCTCTGCAATTATAAACCCAGGCAATAGCTCTGTGTCACAAGCAGAGACTTTCCTTACCGCCAGAGACTCTCACAGTGCTCATTGCACTGACTAGCAGAAACTGTAACTGCTTTGCAATCTGCAGGTTCAGTCATGCCTTCCAGTTTTGTCTCAGGGGCTTTTTTTCTTGGAATTTCCTCAATTCCATTTCTCTTTTCATTTCATTAATACTGACAGGGGGTAGCGACACTGTAGGCTGTGCTTGGCACAATGGTTCCTCTTGGGTTGTTTGGTTTTTAAAAGAACCATTCATGACAATTGCTACTTTGTTCTGATTTAAACCTCTCATTTTCAATTAACATTTTCCAAGCAGTTCAGGTCACCCCTGTCATGGCCAAGCTGTTAGGGAACACATCTGACACAACTTGATCTGGCAGACCAGGCTGTAATTTTGTGTGGTGAACAAATAAATCAATAAACTATGATAGCCTTTCAGTGATGGGCAGAGCTCAGATACCAGCAAGAGGAAGCACAAAGGGAGCACAGAGTGCAGACCTAAGATAAAAAAGGTTGAGAAGCCTTCTGCAGCTCTGATGTCTTCTGCCACCAGCACTTTCTTTTTGAATAGCAGTTCCTTTTGCTTTCACCTACCTCCTCCAAGATTTTTGATCAGCTTTCCTTTCCTTCCCCTTCCCATTCTTGAGATTTATCTTTAGGTTTAAAGTGTGACTGGCTCCCAAGCCCTCCTGCAGCAATTGCCATCATTGCTTATTCTCACTCTGCTGGGGCTGCCTCACCTTAGGGTGGATGACAAATAGTGGGAGTGTGGCTGATCCATCAAGTGTGAGACTGATATTTGCAGTAGCTTTTCTCCCCTCATTCTCTGTCTAGCACAACAAGATCAGAGAAGTACCAACGAAAGGGAAGAAGCAGGAGACTGTCCTTGTCTTCCCTCTCTGACTCTTGGCCTCAAAATCTGTGCTCAGGCTGAGCTCAGCCATGCCTCTGGGCTAGTCCCAGAGTGGCTGAGGTGAGTACAGCCTCCTGGGGAATGCAGAGGACAGATGGGACAAGGTGCTTTGGAATCAGTTGTCACTGGAACAGTCAGCTCACATCAATCAGATTAAACTGCTCCTAGATCATCCCTGCACCTAAGATCACCATACTTGTATTACTTTCAGTGGGAATATAAGTGGATTTACATTAGCATGGGATGTATAGGACAAGTTTCATGGGGTTTTTTTTACACACCTGTGTTTTAGGTGAGCTTCCAAAATAAGTGCACCAAGTGTATATCAGAGACACTGGACAGAAATACATGTTCAGTAGTATCTCCTCCAACTCACGAATAAATTAATTTATTTTTATGCTAAAGGATTTCTACAGTGTCTTCCCTATAATACAGAACATATTGCTGGCAGTTTGATATGGTAGGATTTAGTCTTCACTATCTTCAGTATCAATACAAAAACTGTTCCTTTTAAAACATTTTTACCATAGCTCATTTATTTCACTAGCATTATGCAAAATAGATGTGATTTTTTTCCTACAGGAACAAAGAACTACTAGAAAATAAGCATGCATCAAGAGTACCTTCGGTTTGGTGTTTTCATGGTCAGGAGGCAGGCAAAAAGACTGTGGTGAAGTCAGCTCTCTGGGTCTTGATGGCAGTGTGCCTGGTGACTTGTCTGGGACAGAAGATCTGCACTTTAACACCGATGAGGTGGCAGATTGCTCAGGTCTTGGAGAGGAGGAAATAGACCTATAATTTATGTGCACCATTGAAGGATTAAACTGCAGTGGATGGGAATTAGTATCACCGGTTTGTGGAACCGGTCGAGTAGAATGAGGCCGTGAGAGAGACCACTGCTTTGAGACACTTGAAGGGGTGGGAGAAGAGGCACTCATCTCCTGAACAGATGTTTGGGATGAATCTGCTTTAGCTCTAGAAGCTGAATGCAAAAGACTTGGGGAAGGAGATGAGTGTTTTTCTGGGGTGGGGGAGAATATGCCACTAAGACTGGTAGAAGAAAGAAAAGGATGTGACCGGCAGGTAAAGATGGGTGAGAAAGTGTGTACTCTCTGGGACTTCTGAGGTGCCTGGGGCCTGGAGGCAACACACCCCAGCCCTTCTGGGGAACGAGAGGTAGGGTGTGTAAGGGAAGAAAGGACTGGCACACAAGGAGGAGGTGGCATAGACTGCAAACCTGGAGAGGCAAATGATTTTCTGTGGCTGGAGACAGGGGATGACAGAGGGCTTTGGGAATCTGAAGAAAGCGTTCTGACTGGAAGGTGATTTTTAGGAGAAAGGGACCTCGCCCGTGGGGTGGGATGAGGCTTGGAGGGTAAAGGCAGGTAGTGCTGAGCCCATCCTGAAAGCCAGTATTCCTCTTTTCTGGGAGAATCTGGTCTTACAGAAGAGCTTGAAACAGATTTCTTGGGGGTTGGGGGAGTTGTTTTGGACTTTCGATCTATTGTAAGTATTGAGGAACCACAAGAGCTAGGGGAAAACGTGGGACAAGAAGCAGGAGAAAGTGGTCTCCGCTGAGAAGAGCCTGATCTTAACATGGCAGTTAAGAGAGTCAGTCTGGTTGGCAGAGGGGATCTGATTCCTGACTTTGGTAAATTTCCTCTAGATGACATTTGTGTGCAAGGCTCATTTATACTACATATGGTAGAAGAGGAGCTGTAAAGAGAAGGTGGAGACAAAGGTTTAGGACTAGGAGATAACGAATGTGTTATTATATGTACAGGGACAGGAGACAATGTGTTCAATCTTTTGGAAGAACTAGGGGATAAAGACTGAGCTGAAGATCCTTGAATTTCAGCTGACAGTGGAGGATTGGGAGAAAGACTTGGGCTCTTTGGTGGAACAGAGCATGTGGTGAAGTCTCCTGTTTTGCAAACACAGACAGGGATATAAATACTTGTAGGTGTTTGTATGTTATCATACAATTGAGGAGTGGAGTAACAACTGTTTGATGCAGAAGAGGATATTTTAGACATGGAGGAAGCTGAACTAGGGGAAGCAGACTGAAAGTAGAGAGATGCATCTTGCTTAGAAAACCCGGTTGCTGACTGCCGGTTGTTACAGGAGTCTTCCAGCGAAGCAGCTTGATTCAGATTAACCATGGCACCACACGCTACTTTCTGATTAGTTGGAGAAATTAAGTGGACAGCAGGTGGTTTAGAAGAAAGATGACCAGAGATGGAAAGAGTAGAGAATAACTGGAGAAAAAAGAAAAACAGAAATGTTAATATAGGTGGAACCTGTGGGACTGTTAAGCACCCCACATTCAGTCTTGTGGTCATGCATGCAGTGTTTCCATTAGTACTGCTCTGTGGGTTAAAAGCACAGGGCTGACCTAAACTCAGGGATACAGCCTGATGGGTAAAGCTCTCAGGGGAGGTGACTGAGTGCAGACAAGTTATGTGTTACTTTACTTTTAGGAGACCTCAGTTTTGTTCTCATAGACAAGGTTCAAGGCTACTTATTTTTCATTTTAGGTGAAAACTGAGACAGTTGTGCCATCAGTGTCAAGAATCATATGATGCCATTAACACTGTATAAGCACAACAGAAAGTGAGAAAATTGCAGTATTGTCCCATCTCACTGTCCTAGTTCAGTGGAAAGTAGCCTTTCTGTAAATGAGATTCATGTCAAGTACTTATTTTCTCATTCAGTAAACAACACCTTCTGCAGCACTCTGATATCAGAACAAGAAATTTGCTCAGAACTACTTAAATCAGACATCCAGTTTGTTATTCACTTTTCTTGTCATTCACAGAGCATTGCATTTGACAGTTTGCAGGCATATAAGAGTCCTTATCCCCTTCTCCAGTCTTAGAACACACGAATAAAACTGTAATGAGCTCTTTCATGAGTGCCTTTTTTCTTAGGTCTATTCTAATTCGGATTTGTCAAAACTAATTAGAGCATACAAGTATATTATCAACCTTTTATACAGTTTTATACTTGTAAAGAAAGAAATTCTCTCAAAATCTTCCAAGTTATTATAATGCTGAAATTAAAAACTGGGGTATACACAATATGAATAAAACATACCAGTATGAAATACTGAGCTAAGCCAACTATAAAACCAAAAGGCTACAAATCATCACCTAACTTTTGACTGAGCAATTTGAAAGCAAGGAAACTGACTCCAATCCCTGCAAATTTCATATAAGAACACCTATTTATCTACAGTTTGATACCCTGAAAAGATTATGCAACGCTATAAAAGACAATTATACCATCCAGTTTCTATATACGTGACTTGCATGTTATATTAATACAAATGTCTTTCTCATAAAAGAGAGGTATTATCATTAGGATAATTATGTTCATTATTATTATGTCCTATAGTATAGATATATCACAAAACAAAAATAAGAACAAATGAAATAGTTTTCAAGTAAGAGCACATGCTGGAAGAATGTGTTACTGAAGCACAAGACTTAGAGGCTTTTAAGGGCCAAACTATATCTAAAAGACTAAATATGGGCTATATATGCACATCCAAACCCTATCAGCCCTTACAACTTAAAATAAGTGAGCTCTTCCTGCTTGATGATACTATATAAATAGCAAGCCTTGTGAACTGAAGACACTTTCTGTATAAGATACCATTAAAAAAGCCAAGGCAATGCCTTGATCTATAGAAATAGCCACCAACCATCAGAATGCCTTTAAAACCACACTAACTTCCCGTTACATGTGTTACATGTGTTAAGGTATCTCATTTCAAAGTGGAAAGCCAATGGATGTATACAGGGCAAATATTAGAATATAGAAATTAATATCCATTATATAATTGTACCATATATTCTATTGGATTAAGAAATTATGACTCTTGTTGAAAAAGCTGCTAATCAAGAATAATAAAAAATACTGTAAATTGAGAATAATTTACAAATATTTAAGCATTATGAAAAATTATTATTAAATATGTCATGAAACATTAAATAATTTACATGTTTAAAAGCAGCATGGTAATATATCTGATAATTTGGAGCAGTCTCCTGAATTTAATAATGAGTTCTGGAAGCTGATCAGCTACCAAAACAAAGCTGGGAAATGAAATCTCTGTATTTCAAAATAGAATAGATAAATTGCCCTTACAAAGATGACAGATTAAAAAGAAAATGAGGAACGAATACGAAACTTCGTAATGAAAAAGCAGAATGTGCAATGATTTCTAATTATTTAAAACTTAATAAGAAACATTTATAAGCAGCTAGGAAAATCTTAATGGTAGCAGATTATAAATATGCTCCTGAAAGAATGATAAAGAATCTTTGCAGTAGTATTTTTCCAGTTTGAACACCCCTGAACATTTACACGCTGAGCTAATCGAGCCATTACTCAAGTCTTCTGAAAAGATTTTGCTATTGTATTACAGTGTTAACTACATTTCTAGATGATCACCTTCTTATTTACAAGATCACAGAATCATAATCAAAGTTGGTTGGTAGTGGCTTCTCGAGGTCATCTAGTCCAGCCTCCTACTTGAAGCAGGGCTCTCACCAACACCAGTGGGTCAGGTTAGCTGTGGCCACGTCTCACCAAGTCTCTAAAGCCCTAACAGAGGTCAGGGCACACCCTGCACAGCCTGTGCCAGTGATGTACCACCACCCAAGGAGGAAGCTTCTCCAGATGTCCAGCTGGGACCTCTCGCACTTTGATGTGCATTGCTGTCTTGTCTGCCACTGCAAAGAAGTGTTTGTCTCCGTCATCTCTGTAACTGCCCTTCAAGCAGGCGTGGGCTGTTCCTAGATACCTCCTCAGCTGCCTCCTGGTGAGACTAAACAAAGGCAGTTGTCTCAACCTCAGCTCACATGTGTCCCAGCCACCTTCATAGCTCTGTGCTGGAATCCCATTCCCTTCTTCACATTTTTCTTGAATTTGGGGGTGAGTGGCCACCAAACTGAGCATGGTTTTACAGGTGCAGATTCATCAGTACCAGTAGGTGAGATGTAATAACTTCCCTTGATTGATGGAATTTGTTTTGTCTTTTTTGTGTGTTGAATTTCTTTACTGGTTTAAAACACTTCTGTAGATTAGTGCAGAGAAACTGAGTGACTGAAGTAGATTTGGGTTCCTTTGGTCTGTGATTCAACTGCAAGCCACCTTCTGTTCTCAGGAGCACCTCAGATATACATTTCCCCAAAATGTGTAAAGTTTAAATAGGTGGCAAGGTTACCTTAACACAAAGGGATCAAGGAACTTGAAAAAGATCTTGATGCCTCACAGAAGATGATCCCAGAAATATCCAAGAGGTCTTAGTATTGAGTCTTACCCGGGAGACCTTCAGCATGTCTGAAATGGCAGAGCTGAGCTGGACACAAGGTGAGTGGTATTTCCGGTGAGATCACATTGTTTTGGAAGGGCACAAAAAATGTGGTTACTTACACCAGCAAGCCCCTGAGATGTGCTGGTCAAACAGGAAAATGGAAAGAGTTTGACAAACTGAGATCCCAAAAGGCAAATGTCTAAGAGAAGATGAGGCTTGATGTAGGCCTAGTCTTGGGGCCAGTTAACCATACTTTGATCTAAATAGAATTTGATTATAGATAGGAAAAAATAAATTCCCTACTAAGCCTGCAACCTGAGAACCAGAAAATCAGAAGGAAGCACTGAAGACTGTGGAAAACTTGACAAAATTTCTAGAGACAGCACAGTAAATTGGACTGGAAGCTGAGACCAAATTAATATAGAGCATTTAGAACAGCATGGTTTCTCCCAGCAAGGAAGGTGCATTCTTCCTGGTGATGGCAGGAGTTTGTAGGGACTCTTGACTGATTCGTCTGGAAAAGCCAAACCAGATGACATGCACTGCACAGAGTAATGTCAAACAACTTTGACTAGCTAAAAAAGCCTTCTGGCTATTGATCCCCAACAGTGAGTAAAGTTTCTCCAATCTGAGTTCATGTACTTGCATTCAGGGGAGCAGACATCTCTCTCATCCCAAAGGGTAAACTCACAAGGGCAGGAGTCAATCTGCCTCTCTTTTGCATGGCTAGACTCTCTTTACTATTAAAAAAAAAAAAAAAAATCCAAACAAAAAAACCCCCACCCATCAAAAAACCCCCAGTCAACTATAACAAAAAAGTTCCAAATATGACCAGAATAACCAATTATTTTTGTAAAAAATGATGCTTTCTTTTAGAGTTTGAATATAGCACGGCATTGTCCAATATCAGTCAGGACTTTAAACCTCAAAGAAAAACAGAAGCTTCCATTTTTTTCAATGCTTCTTTTTTCTTTCATTTAAACAAAGTCAGAAATGAATGAAGCTGTAACAGCCCTCTGGTTCAGTTAGAATGATCTCCTGTACAGCACAACGCTCCCAAGTTCTTGTCCTTGTTCTTCTCACCTCTGACAGGTAACCAATAATCTAATTATGCTTTTAAATGAACATAACATTACATGTGATAACTCTTAAGTGGGACACGATACTGCCCTTATAATCCAAGAATTGGCAAGGTAGCCCCTACATGGAATCCTTTGTATAAATAAAATCTACCAAGAGGTAAATAATACACCTTTTAAATCTTTTCCTAATGTTCCTTCATTTCTGAACTGGTGATACTTCACTAGATAGTAAGCCAGAAAGAGTGATGCCTAAGGAAATACTGAAGAAGAATCAGCACATCAGTGAAAAGTAGCTTAGTAAAAACATCCTCTTCTTATGAAGCAATAGAGACAGCTAGAGATATCTAGATAACAAAGACTGAAGAAGTACTCACAGTCTTGAAAACTTGTGACTTAAGAATAATGATGAGATATGCATTACCCATATTACATACTACCGCTCTTCACATTCAGGTGAACAGTTAGTAAAGTTAGGCTTTAATTCCTTGTTCTGTGCAAACCATACTTTATGTTACTTTACCAGGCAAATTCCTGTTTACCTTGTCAAGTCATCAAAAGCTTAAGTAAGCTACAGAATAGGAATTTTTCTGTATAGTCTTACAAAGAATCCACTCAATTTCTGTAATACCTTTTAAAGAAACCACCCAAGGAAGCCTAGCAGAATCTGCCTACTGAACAATGTTGAAGTAAATTTGTATTTCCCTAGAATTGTTCTTTACAGGCTGCTTCCTCTACATATATTTATCTATGCCTTTGTACCTTCTCACTGACTTCACTGGGTGTTTCTTGGAAGAAATTAATACTTCATCATTCATTTCATCATGAATCCCAAACCAGAGTGGATTTCTTATCCACATTTTCCTCAATCAAAAATTGACACTGAATTTGATGAAAATTTGAGTAGTACAAGTATTTCAGCACAAGACAGGAAGTCCAATTCGTTTTCAGAGACAAAGTAGACATGCTTAACAGGGTGGGTTTTTTAAGTATAGATGAAGAATTGCATTTTCAACTGATGGAAACCCTGTCAAAGTCAAAAGAAATGACCAAATTTATTCCATGTGAGAAGGATGTTCCTATTTTGCTAAAGGTAGAGTTTTCCACTGCATATATACCCTTGAAAATTATCAGTGCTCTTTCCAAGATGGGAGACATTAACTTTTCATCAGTACATATGCCCTATAAAGATCAACATGAAACGGACCTTTCATTTTCATTAGTTCTTTACACCTGTGCAAAGTCAGTGCTAACTAACAATCAGAGTAACAAGGTTTTTCACAGCCTCTTTCTCTAACATAAAGGACTGCAGTGGGCACTGAGGAAAAAAAATAGCCCTGGAAAGTTTGATGCTAGTAATTTAAATGATCTACAGGCTCCATTAATTTTAATTACCTTAGTCAATTTAGATTAGCTAGAAATCTAACACCTTGTGATTAACTAGCTGTCATGATGAGCCGTTCTTAAAGGAAAGAACGTCTCTGCATTAACAGCTCCATGTATACACCAGAGCCGTAGGGAGAGGCAGCAAGTCAAAATGGTTGAGACAACTCTTTAAGAGTCCAAACATTACAAAAAATGTTACAAAAATGCTAACAAAAGAATAAATTGCCCAAGCAGCTTTATGAACTGACTTGGTGTCCATGTCCTGAAAGCTTTAGAAAGCAAAGGTCAGCTCTAGAGTTTAAAGAGCAGGTTACCTGATGTTTTTGCAGATCGGCAGGGCTGTGGGAAAGCGCAGCACCTGGAATATGCGCATCCCCAGGAGGTTTCCCTGTGCTGGTGCCAGGGGAAACATGGGATGTGGCCAGCAGCTGAGCGCTGATGGGACCGTAGCCATTGGAAGGCCAATGAACGTTGTTCGAGGCAGCCGCTACTTCATCTTCATCACCGGAGTCCGTAATCAGGATAAATTCAGCCTTAAAAAGGTCATTCTCCTGCATTTCTCCTTTGCTCGAGTTACACCGCGGGGACTGGAAAGCCGTTTGAGTACTGTCTGGACAGATGGTGGACACACAGTCTTGTCTGGCCCCGCTCTTTAAGGCCAGCTCATCAGAGGCTGAGTTAGACTGCAAAAGATACAAGGAAGAAGATTCCAGTTGCTGCGTATTATTTGTGTTCCCCAAAATGTGACGTAACTTTGGCTTGCAGCGGTAGCTGGCACTGTGCTACCAAAAGTGCAGAAGGCAAATTAAGAATTCCGGCATGAGCACCCAGCAGAACACAGCTCCCCAGGGAGTTCCCGACTTCTCAGCTCCCCAGCCAACGCTCTGGGGCTGCCTTCCTGGCAACTCAGAGAGCAACAGCAGACTCTGAGCACAACAAGGGCCCAAGACCAGGGCTGGCACAGGAACCAAAAAAAGAGGGTGCAGTCAAGCCGAATGGGCTGTCAGACCAGACTACGCCAGACGCGATGGGAAGGCATTCCAAGTGCGGGATCCACAGGAGCAGACAATGCTCCTCAGAGGAGTCTGACAGACAATCTGGGACAAAACCTATACATATTAATGAAGAAACAAAGGCCTTTAAACCAGGGCATTCTCTGAAGAGAACAGACAAAGAATCTGAGGTCAGAGAGCTTTACTGTGTGTTCAAGCTTCTCAGCACAGACCACAATTGTTCTTCATATTTTCTGCAACTTCCACTTCCAGAATGTAACTTCTCAAATATGCTTTGGATGAGGGCATGAGTAGTGCAAGCTGGGCATATGAAATGCACATCGCTAAAATATTCAATACTGAAACTGCTATGGTAAATAATATTTCACTTGAAGGAGGAATAAGGTAAAATAGAAATACTGTGTAGTGCAAGAAAAAGCCTGTAGATGGGGCTCATAATTGAACCCTGCTTGAGGAATACAGTAATTACAAATTTTCACAGAATGGTAGGCATTGGAAGGGAACTCTGGGGATCACCTAGTCCAACTCCACTGCTAAAGCAGGTTTGTCTAGATCAGGGTACACAGGATCGCATCCAGGTGGGTTTTGCATGTCTCCAGAGAAGGAGAATCCACAACTGCTCTGGGCAGCCTATTCCAGTGCTCCATCACCCTCAAAGGCAAGAAGTTTTTCCTTATGTTCATATGGAAATCTCTGTGTTCTAGTTTGTGCTTTTTCCTCTTGTCCTGTCACTGGGCACCACTGAAAAGAGTCTGGCCCCATCCTCTTGACACCCGCCCTTTAGATATTTATAAGCACTGATAAGATCCCCTCTCAGTCTTCTCTTCTCCAGGCTAAACAGACCCAGGTCTCTCAGACTTTCCTTGTAAGAGAGATGCTCCAGTCCCCTAATCATCTTTGTAGCCCTCTGTTAGACTCACTCCAGTAGTTGCTTGCCTCTCTTGAACTGGTGAGCCCAGAACTGGACATAATACTCCTGATGTGGCCTCACTAGGGCAGAGTAGAGGGAGAGGTGAACCTCCCTCGACCTGCTGGTCACACTCTTCTTGATGCACCCCAGAACAGCATCGGCCTTGGCCACAAGAGCATGCTGCTGGCTTATAGATAACTTGTCCACGAGGACTCCCAGATCCTTCTACATGGAGCTACTTTCCAGCAGGTCAACCCCTAATCTGTATTGGTGTATGGGGTTATTTTTGCCTTCCACTTCACTTGCAGCTGCACGAGTCCCTGGATCTCATTTCTCTAAAAAAAAATTTGACCATAATGGGAGATATGACCAGTATGACTTCGGCGGTGTTATTTTCATTATCTGGTATGGGTTGCATTTTTAAAATATTGTTCAGGTTCTAAATATTTCAGAAAAGGAAGTAATCAGTGCTGTGAAGGCCTCAGTACTGCCTCATCTGCCAGGGAAGTTTTCTCTGCCTACAGAGAAACACAGGGAGACAAATGTCAGGAAGACCCGATTCTTCTTTACCCAGGCTATTAATTACAGCAAAACCAATACTGAGTGACTGGAAATGTTAACTAATGAGTTCAACATCCTGCGGATAACTTCCAGTGCATGTCTCTTCAAACACATCTATTCTCTGCCCTGACCTAACTCCTTCTTAGACAATACAGCGAGGACACTGAAAATACCGGAGCAGGTTTTGGTCAGAGGGCTGTGAACTCCCGTGAAAAGCTTTTTCTGTGGAATATCACCCAAAACTGGAGCCCCAGCAGTGAACCAGGGAAGGAGCTGGTACACAAGAGCAGAATCACCATAAGCGTTAATATTAACCTGTGGGTTGCCGTTGCCTTTCAAGCAGCATGGAATAAAATAAGAGGCCGTTAAGTGTTGTGAGGCAGCAAAGGAGTACGAAACACCATGGGCTGGCTAAAGGAAGGAGAACCAGGAGGGTTGTGCTGCTGGCTTCACCATTACAGGAAATCATAGGGACAATCTTTCAAAAACAAAAGCAAGCTTCCACTGTGATGTGTTATTATGCAGCTGTGAAGGGGATTGGCACCTTTGCTGGAAGCCACAGCACTGGCATTTGCTGAAACCAGGATCCTGTGACCAACTCTTTCTTGATTCCCATGTAACACTCCTCACACATCAACCTTGATCTCATGAAGGTCAGGAAGGAATCCCCCCTTTTCCGCCAAGAGTATAGCGTTGCATGGCTGGCAGAGGACAGTATCAAAATGGGAAAGGGTTTCCTTTCAATATAAACTCTGTCAAATACAAAACAGGCTGTTGAGCAGATATCAGCCTTCTCTAGTGCAAAGATTCTGCATCTCTGGTAGGCTTGGTAGTTAAAACCAAGCACAACAGTTCAAGGGAAACAGCTTCAGTTCAGCGATGATCAGGATAAAATTATCTGTATTTTCTAAAAGAGTGCAAAAATTAGTGCAAACAAAAATCTACCTTATTTATAATTTCTTGATTGCTCAGATCCTTTGTTTCTTCTGGAATTGTCACAAGGAACTTAGAGACATCCACAACCTCAAAATGAGTTGGAAGTCGTCCAATGGATGGTGTGAATGTGAAGGTCAATGGTTTGGTTCCAGATTCTTGAGAAATGACCTACAAAACACATAATTAAGTTCAACTTTTTTATCCAAATAAAGATTATTTTTCCAGAGCTGAAACAACATGGATTAATTAATCAACATAACTTACAAGCCTATTATTAACTATACTAGTTTGGTATAGTTTTGGGTGTTTTTATCAGGTCATTGTATATACTGCCTTGATTATATCCATCAATATCCTTTATATTCTAGTGGTGTGGCACAGCAAACAGGAGAAAATTTGTTCTACAATTTGTTATTCTTTCTATTTTCCATAGCAGATTCAGAAAACCATATTCAATTAATTTCAAGGCTGTTTTTATCTTTGTTTAACTCCACTTTAGTGGAACAACAATGTAATTATACCACTGTATCTGGACATATTATAGCCCCTAGAGTATTTGCTTAACAACTTAAAACAAATTGGAAAAACCTTTGCTCTGCAAAAAGAAAGCAAAACACGTTTACATTTTCTAATGCAAATGCAGCTAATTCTGAACAACATCTGGGATGAATTCTGATTCAATGAAAGGATCTTCTCCCATTTTCTTTGGGACATTCAGCTGCATACACCAACTAATTGTGTGTCTCTCTGCTCACTTCTCCCTCCCCACCTTGCATTCTAGCTAGCACTGTGTACCTAAGTCCTGAAGGCACTGAAGAGACACAAGAGAAGGCAATTTCACCTGAATATTCAATTTTATCACAGTGCTCTCCCATCACTTCCATCTCCTTCACAGGAAATACTGTATATGAAAAAGAGGTCTGTGCCATGGTAAACCACTCGGTTGCTTTGCCAGATATCAGGGAGAGGAACTGCAAAGGCCTTGGCAATGTAAATAGAAGGAACCTCATCCTAAAGCCCTGAACCCGACATGCTAACTTTCCCACTACCTGTGGGCGTAAATAATCCTTCTTTCTCATTCAAAACTATGGAACATACAGATTTTCCCCTCTTTTCTCATCTTATTTAAGGCTTACGGCAGTTAACTGTGTTTTCAAGGAACATGCAGAGCTCTGAACTCTAGTGAATCATACAGAAAAACAGGACTATTACTTCGGCTTTTTTTTTTTTTTTTTGGCTTGCTTGTTTAAAGTGAAACAAATTGGAGAGCTATGGCTCTCATTATCCTTCTTTGTAATTTGCATCCATAAGTAAACAGCAATTATGGAACAGTGGAATTATGGAATACATTCACATGGCTCGATCTTCTTGTGTCTGAATATAAAAAACAATAGACAGAGGTTTCTAGGTTAAAAAAAAAAAATCTAAACAAACATTAGTTATTTCCACTGACAGCTGTCTCCTGGAGAGCTTGGGCAAACCAGAAGCACAATATTTATATATATTATATATATATATATTATTTATTTATACACTACCAACTGCTCTTTTCTCTACAATTCAGGAGAACTCTGCTCTCTCAGATACACCCAGAACAAATTTCAATCTGTCCACCTCTAATTCTGAAAGAATAACGTGCTTTGATGTCTGAAAGTGAAAAAACTGAATAAATGGCAGCTACCTTGGTTCTGAAATCATGCCTTTACAAAGTCACACGGTTATGTTACACTGCAGGCTTGCTACCCAGTTAGAGGTGTGCACTGCAAGGGTGCAGGGACAAGGTGGTCTCCTACCTTCTCTCCCTCTACTTTACACAAATGACTAAGCACCAGAGCACATGATGCATGGCCTCAGACAGTAGCAAAATTGTGGCTGCTAACTGCTTGACCAACAACACAGAAACAACACAGCTCTGTCCTATTCTCAGCAGCCAAGGTACCCAAGCCTGATCATTGCTCTTCATAATGCAGCAACGCAATTCTACAATATTAGTAGTCTGCACATTAAACACTTAGTCCTTGCTCCTGATCCAAGTCAGCCAAGTAACATCAGTACTCAAAGATGTATTCACTACTGAGAAGCCACCAGTCCCTACAATGCAGCCAGGGATGCAGCCTCCACCCAAGCACCTGCTGTATCCAAAGGTGCTCTTCAAGAAGCAGGATTACCTGCACACAGGCAGGAGCACCCATCATATTAGCATTCGTGGTTTCTGTACAGCTGACACTATCCATTACAGTCTTACACAGCACCTGGGTCGCCACTGAAATCAGCTGGAGATGACCTTTGCTTTCCTGAAGATCTGTAGCTGTGCTTTCATCTTCTACCTCTAATTAGGAAACACATCTAGTGACTCTGGCTACCTCAGTCATCTTTACTAACATTTTCCCCCTCTACTGCACCCTCTTGTCATGTTCTTGTTTGACACTTGACAGCAGCTGTTCTGTATGAGTGGGTATTCTTGTGTCAGAGCACAAAATATTCCTTGTAGAAGAAAAAGAAGAAAAAAGAAGAAAAAAGAAGAAAAAGGAAGAGAGAGAGAAAAAGTGTGCAAATAGGAAGCCCACACACAAGCAGATTTATAGAACGTTCCAATCAAATGTGGTAGCATTGCTAAACTCCCAGTACTTTATCTGCATATTTGTAACAGGGAAATTCAAACACAAAGCCAAGTTATAAGGCTCCAGATCATTGCATGGTAATGGGGAGATCTTGTCAGTACCTACTTCTGTACTGTGTCTTACGCTACACTTCCAATTGTATTGCTTTGGTGGAAAAATCAAAGAATACATGAAGAAAACATAGTTGTATTTTGCCTAAACATATTCTGGAAATAACCATCAAAATTGTTTGCAAGATAAAATCAAGATTGGAAAACATGTATAAAGATGTGCAAGCTAGAATATTTTTTCAGGTGGAAAATGCCATTAAAGCATAGTATCATTTATATTTACCTAGGGTATTGTATTTTTCCTGGAGTGGAAAAAAAAAAAAAAGCAGCAAATAGAATTATTGCATTGCAGAAAATTTTAAGTTGTCATTTACTGTGTGAGGCAGTGTGGAGGAATGCACTCCACTTAGGTTCACTCAGAGCAAGTGGGAAACAGGAACTTCCAGCAATCTAGGTCATACCCTCTAGGCTGCATCACAGAAACCTAGACAACAAGCAAACATTGTGAGAGGTCAGAAAAGCCAAAGGTTTCCACTGGCAAAACAAAATATACCTGTTTAAAAATATATTGTTTTCATTTCACTGTAGGAGAAGATCAGAATCGAGACCATCTAGGGAACCTGAAAGTGCACAAGTCATGGGACCTAATGAGATGCATCCACAGATCCTGAGGCAACTGGTCGATGAAGCAGTTAAGCCTCTATCCGTCATATTTGAAAAGCTGTGGCAGTCCAGTCAAGTTCCCACTGACTAGAGAAGGGGAAGCATAATACCCATTTTTAAAAAGGGAAAAAAAGGAAGACCCAGTGAACTACAGGCCAGTCAGTCTCACCACTGCGCCTGGCAAGATCATGGAGCGTATCCTCCTGGAAACTATACTAAGGCACATAGAAAATAAGGAATTGATTGGTGACAGCCAACTTGGCCTCGCTAAGGGCAAATTGTGCCTGACAAATTTGGTGGCATTCTATGGTGGGGTTACACCTCTGGGAACCTTTGGCACAAAAGGACAAGACGTTAGAGAGCATGAGATTCCTGTGTTATCTCTAGGAGTGGAGATTCCTTGAGCTGCCATAAATAATGGCTGAAAGAGGGAGTCCTGTGAGATAGGATAGCTCTGTTTTGGCTAAGCAAAGAAAGCAAACAAATATTGAAGGTCCCAGAGTCCAAGAGAAGATCTTTGCCTAATTAACTGCAAAATTAATATTAAAATTCATGCCCCTCAATATGCTAATGAGCAAAAAGCAGTACATGCTAAACATACATGACTACGTTACTGAACTCTCCACCCAAATCATGCTAAATGTCACCTGAGAGGCAGAGACACACAGAGTTAGGGTGTGAAAAGCCAGGAGGGGTAATACATGGCTGGAGGGAAAAGACTGAAGTCTTAGCAGGGACGGTCAATGGGCTGTACTCCTCTTCCTCCACCCAAGACAGGGATGCCTTCTTGGTAAGAACTGCGCTTTCACCACATGGTGAAAACACCCAGGATAGTTTCCTTTGCGCTATCATTACTATCATATACGAGTCATTAGCGCTATTGCAGCGAGTGCATTAATCAACAGCAATTCCAAATCAGAATTATATCTGTCGCTTCAATAAACTTCTATTATTTTTATTGGCTTTACAAAACTGTTTCAGTACAAGATCTTTCGGGCTTTAACAGGCAAACACCAAACTCCTACCTTTACCGTAACACCATTGGTGGATAAGTGAAGAGCAACAGACATCACCTACTTGGACTTATGCAAAGCATTTGACACTGTCCCACACAATACCCTTGTCTCTAAATTGGAGAGGCATGATTTGAAGCATGGATCACTCAGTGGATAAGGAATTGGCTGGATGGTCACATTCAAAGAGTTGCTGTCAATGGCTTGAAGCCCAAGTGGAAACAAGGGAAAAATGGTGTTCCTCAGGGGTGCTATTTAACATCTTTGTTAGTGACATGGATAGGGGGATTGATTGCACCCTCAGCCAGTTTGCCGATGACACCAAGCTGTGTGGTGCAGTCGACATGCTGAAGGGATGGGATGCCATCCAGGGGGACCTGGACAGGCTTTGGGAGATGGGCCCATGCGAACATCATGAAGTTCAACAAGGCCAAGCACAAGGTCCTGCACACGGGTCAGGGCAATCCTCAATATCAATACAGGATGGGCAATGAGTGTGTTGAGAGTAGCCCTGTGGAGAAGGACTTGGGGGTGTTCCTTGATGAGAAGCTCAACATAATCAGGCAACGTGTGCTCACAGCCCAGAAAGCAAACTGTATCCTAGGCTGCATCAAAAGAAGCATGACCAACAGGTCAATGGAGGTGATTTTCCCCCTCTAATCCACTCTCTTGAGACCTCACTTGGAATACTGTGTTAACCTCTGGGGCCCTCAACAAAAGAAGGACAAGGACCAGTTGGAGGAAGTCCAGAGAAGGGCCACAAAGATGACCAGAGGGCTGCAGCACTTCTCCTGTGAAGACAGGCTGAGAAAGTTGGGGTTGTTCAGCCTGGAGAAAGGAAGACTCCAGAGAGACCTTATAGCAGCCTTCGAGTACCTAAAGGGGGCCTGCAAGAAAGCTGGAGAGGGACTTTTTACAAGGGCATACAGTGACAGGACAAGGGCCAAGGGCTTTAAACTGAAAGAGGGTAGATTTAGATTACATTAAGGAAGAAATTCTTTACTATGAGGGTGGTGAGGCACTGGAACAGGTTGTCTAGAAAACCTGTGTATATCCCATCCCTGGAAGTGTTCAAGGCCAGGTTGGATGGAGCTTTGAGCAACCTGATCTAGTGGAAGGTGCCCCTGCCCATGGCAGGAGGGCGGGAACCAGATGATCTTTAAGGTCCTTTCCAACCCAAACTTTTCTATGATTCTATGATTTTACAGATTTCAAAGAATAAGTAAAAATACTCTGACATTTTAAAATCTAAATTTTAATTGGACAATGTGAAGCAGAAGGAACCATTAAATACTACCTTTTTTCAAGGTAGAGAAAGGATTTTTGCATCTTTTTTCATATGATCTCATTTACTGTATCTCTCTGACTGATATTTCTGTCCTTGAAGAACTGAAAGAAATGAACAGGGTGAACTTTCAGCATTTTATTCTATCTACTAAAAGGCCCTCTGACATTTAGAGGTAAACAACAGTGAAATAGCCTTAAAATTCAAGTATATTTAAATACATAGACATGAAACTTTCTTGTGGATTAACATCTTTTCTCTAGTCCCCAGAGAGGTCGGAAGGATTTCAATGCCATACATTCCCTGCTGATGTACCTTATTTGAATCAATAGTGTTACAGTGGCAGAAAAATACCATATGCAATGTCTATTTAAGTAAATACTAATGAATTCTGGTTTATATTATATAATTAACTTTATGCACAATGAAATAGTTGATTGTATTTAATTACAGCCTTGCATGTTACTTAGATCTTTGAAGAATATAAATTATAGATTTTAGTATAAATAACCTTTGAATATCTATTGGGTGCTACAGGCTGCTGCATAATACATTGCCGAGTAGCTTCAAAAGGAGAAACTCATTCTCTATAACTTCCGTGGCTTCCTATGTCATCAATTTACAAACAGGTTTGTTGCATAATTAATACCATTAATTTACCACTGCCCTAGGGATAGTAACTTCAAATTATATTAATTATTGTTTTCATTACCACAACTTCTACAGCCCTTGCTTGTAGAGAACATTTTTCTTGTCTTGGTTACGTTATGGAGACAAATTAACTCTTCCATTTAATCTCTCTATATGCATTCAGCATACTGCTTATTTTGTAATGTAAATTAAGGTGCCATTGTCAGTGATTGCTTCCCAGGATTTCCTTCTGGAATACAGATCGCTTAAAGTGAAATTGAGTATGATGGTTCACATTACCACTTCTTCCACTGATTTGCTACTGGCAGCTAATAAAACAATACCCTGAGAAAACCTCACTCTTGAAATATCAAGTACTTCCTTTTGGGGTGTTTATTTAATTGTTAAGGGACAGAAAAGGAAATATATAAATAAATAATAGCAAAATAGCAAGCATGTTCATCATGACATAGAAACATGTTGACAGAAGTGCTGTTTTGATCAGAGCACAAATTCACATGCCCACAATTCCTTCTGCGATAAATATAGCTCTTACACACAGAGAGTGTGCAGCTAATGCTGCGTGCCTAGCCAGGGAGAGGGGCCATCCAAAAACACAGCCTGGGTTGTGTAAGCTCTCCTTAAACTCCTTTTGTGCGTTCAGACTAAATTCAAACCACAAAGAGACACTCTCCTCAAGACAGAGAAAAAGGCTATTCTACTACAGATGAAATTTTCAGTTAATGAGACGTAAGACTTTTCAGCATCTCTTCCTATCCTGACTTATGAAAGCTATCACAGTAACCTAATACGGATTAGCTGATTAGTGGGTAACATGAACTCTGGCTTATCTAAACCTTTTACAAACAGCAGCAGATGATCACCTGAACACCAACTTCATATCCGTGAAACTTCGGGGGAAAAAGCTAAATCCACTCCAAAAGTCTAGGATGAAATTACAGACCAGCTGAAGTTTGTGCCAAAATTCGCACTGACAGCTGTGGTCTGGGAACTTCCCCAAGCCCTGTGGTATGCCTGTTGTATCATCTTCAGTAAATCACTTTCACTTCTTTCAGTACAGCGATATACACTAAAATACGCATGCAGACAAATGTGTTTTGAAATCTAATGTGCGTATAGCACTAGAAAGAGCAAATGAATAATAGTATTAAATGGTGATCTATTATTCAAAATCAAGAGCCCATTCAGCTGAAATGTTTCTTTTCAATGATAATTTTAATTAGCTTTTCAGACCAGCAGATTTCATACAACTCTAATTGCTGGTCTACATATATGCAGCTAAGCATGGTGAGAAGTAAGTACAGATAACCTTTAATTTCCTCTTTTGCAAAGGGGGAGTAAAATACTTGTCTGTTACGTTTAATTGATTTAATGAAACGCAGTTCGACTATATAGTCATAAAATATTAGACCCTAGGATCTCCTGGGTGTCTAAATCATATTTTGGGATCACCAACACCCTTAAAGCCCTTGTTTGCTCCAGTCTCCTAAACCTCCCAGGAAGCAACATCTTCCAAGCTAAAAACACCTCTGTTGCACCATCCCAAGTTCTCTAGTCCAGTACCCATGCACAAACCTTCAGCTAGGCAGTCCCACAACCAGACAGCCTCCAGCAGCTCCGTCAGCAGGTAATCACCATTTCCTTCAGTTTGTCCTGCATTCATCAGGATACATCAGAAAGGATCCAGAAATATCGCTGCTGATTTTCCACAGGTTTTTTTGTAGTACGGCTTAGCTTGCCATCTGCTCTTGCATAGAAGGCAGTCAAGGACTGGCAAAAGTAGTCTGAGAAAGTTTGAAGGCTGATTGCATAAAAAAATACTAATAAAAAAAAAATAAACTGGTGCTGGCTGGCATGCACGTGGACCGCTTGAAAAATACACCGGTGGTCAGAAGACTCCCTGGGAAATGGGAGACTTCAGACCAACTCCAGGGCCTGTAGATAGATACAGAAAAATATCTGCACCTAAACTTAGGTCCTTACAAGGCCATAAGACTTAGAAGTTCATGTGTGGAGTATCCACACTAATGTACACACAAAGACATTCACACAAGCTGATGTACATAAGATACGTTTGCACCATGTCGTGATACTTCTTCCAACAAAAAGGCTGCAGACTGTTTAGTCACATTAGTATAACAGCAGCAAGGTACAACAGATCCCAGTTTTCCAGTCCCTTTTTGAACAACTCCATCTCGATTATTCAGTGAGAAATTGAAAGTTAACCTGAATTTATTCTTTTTCCCATATAAGTTTCTTGCAATTTCAGCCCTGCAAAAGAGTCACAGCATGTTGCTGTCATCCTCACAGCAGTCTTGGAGCACGGCCTCATTAATGTGTATGATATAATTCCCCTCATTTTCTTTTCCTAAAAGCTGCACCTATCAGTACACAGGTGTAATTTTCAAATCAAGCACTGGGAATAGAAATAAATCCCTACTTACATCTGTCAGAGCCGAGAGATCTGTCTGGTGGGGTGTTGCTTGCAAGGAAGTTCAGTTTTACAGTAACATACATCAGCCATTTGCCCTTTTGGTTCTCGAGACGTCTGAGTGGCTGAGAGCCACTGAGGATTTCAGCCAAACCAGCTCCCTCCCCACAGAGCTGAGGTTCACACGTGGTGAGGTTTTGCCACCGTGTCACTAAGCACTGCCAGCTGCAGGAGTGGTGCTGCCACCACAGATGAGCACCTCAGCAGTTGTCCTTTCAAAGATGCATTGCAGAGCAAGTTTGGTAAGACACCAATGATATTATTGCAAGCAATATACTTTGAAAGCAGGTGGTGCCCAGCATCACATCTGTGTCTATACGTATCCCTGCATGGGTCTTCTAATGGAACATTATTTTTGTACAGTGAAGTAACTCCTGAGTGACTGCAGAAAGAGGATATATATGTGCTAATAAAACATATGTCATTTTATCAGAAAACCTTACCTTGAAGGCTGTTGAAAGAAACCAGGGGATTTTAGCATATGCCTCAAAAAGTACAAGCAAAAGATAATAGCAGAAGCCTTGGAAGTGCAACTATAGGATAAGGGCCCTAGAGCTACAAGTACAAATCATTAATAATCAGTTATTTCTCACTACAGAAATGCAACCTCGTGTGCTGGTATTAAGGATTACAGAGGAAGCAAAGAACCAGTATCCAGCATATGCAAAACATACCAAACACCATGACAATTTGGATATAACAGGGAATTTGCTGGCCGATGAAGAAAGAACAAGTAAGTGAACTGTTAGCAAACATAGAAAAATAACTTTAAGTGGGCTAAAAGTGCAGGGGAAGTAAGCCCCACCACCATCATCATACACTTCCCTGCCACTAGAGATGCTGGCAGCTTCCATAACAATGCATATTAAAAAAGAAGCAGTAGAAATGAGAAACTTTGTCTAGGTCAGTTTTAACTGTATAACTATTGAGAATGACCTGTAGTAATTGGATCATTCGTACTTCAAATGTGAGTATCACTGTATCTGGACTAGTAATCATCATATAAGCCCCATATGCATGTGAATTTGTGTGAACAGTACAATGAGGAGGTTCTGAGAGAAAACAGTAAATTGAAGAGAGGCTAAGTATGAGAGGTAATGCATGAAAGTCTTTTCTAAACTGACAAATTCAGGAGATTAGTGGTCCAGCTGAATACACAAGAAATGGTAAATTCAGAATACCAAGAGCCAGCCTAATCTGCCCGCGACCACCACGACACACTGGCATTAGCAGTGAAAAAGTTGAACCCCATCCAAGAAGGCAGTAACTGCTATACATGGACATGTATACATGGACAAAGACTGTGGGATTACACATACAAAGAAATGAGAGGTCCCTAACATAACATCCTGACCACTCACCTAGAAGCCAAAGGCATAGCAGTAGAATCTTCTGCTTCCGCACAAAGGGTTGCCCTCCCAGCTGTGGCTCCAGCTGGTTGGACATGAGTTAGTGCATGAGTGCACGAGAGACCTGCATGAGTAACTAAATGCTCCATGTGAATAGTTATCTGCTGTTAATAAGAACAGTCTCATTCTATTAATGATAATAGCTTGGCTAATAAAAAGTGTTCTGATAAACATTGGTTGTGATGAGTGCCTCCTCCAACATGACTCCCTGGTCAGGGAAAAGGGAATTATCAACATTCTAATTCTGTGATTAGACTGCTAATACTTCAAATAGATTAACTACAAATATTTACATCTCTGTGCATGTTTCTCTAGCTAGCATAAGTTGCAGAAGGCATCTGGTCTTTCATCACACCCTTGAGGCTTGGTAGTGATTTTGGACACGGCAGTTCAGATTGAGCATTTCCCAGTTGTGCAACTTTTTGCTCATTTTTTGAAGAACTGCCTTCCTGCTTTGTTTACACACAGCTGAAGGAGGACTGATAGATACAGCCTCACTTTTGCAGCTGAGTTACGCTTTAAAGAGCTCAAGGCTAACAGTTGTGTGTGAAATCCCTCATGGACTCTGACAAGGTTGTGCTGGACGCTGGGGCTCTCAGTGCTTCGCTGTGAACCTTTTGTTAGCAAGAGCGCTTTAGCAGCATTTCAGAGTACACAACACCGGCAGTTTCTCTGTGTTTCCCCAGGCATAACTCTATCCAAAACACTTCAGCACAGAGTGTGAACACACCTACCATCCAAGTCTGACAGCAAGAAATGAACAACCATGGCCCTTTGTACCGTGGTCACCTGGTATTATAGCACTTACTATTAAAAAAAAAAAAAAATTCTCCTCAAACCTGAAGGACTACAGGTTCAGGCTCAAATTCATTCTCACTTTCAGCAAAGAAAACCGCCTATTTCTAGGAAAGGATACAAGACAGTTTCTAACACAGGGAGGCTTCTCCCCACCCAGAGACTTCAGCTACTTCTGGGGGACTTGAACGTGCCTGTTCTCTCTGTCCCAGGTTAATAGCCCCTAGCATTACCAGCTGCCCCCAGATACAACCAACCAGTTCAACCTGTCCTTACCAAAACTCCAAAAAGAAGAAAGATGTTGTTACTTACACACATCCTATAGGTACCACATGTGTATACTCTCCACTGACAGATGTTTCCTCGTTCATTTTGCCTGTTTAGGGCTCCCTAAAAGTTTCCCGTTTTCTCTCATTTCCCTCTTCTATTACTTCTGACTGTTCTCAGCCAAACAATCTTAAAAGTACATTTAATTTTTTGATAGCTTTTTCAGGTTAGTTTTCAAAAAACATTTTTGAAAACTGTAAAAAAGGTGTTTAAAAAATGAGATGCTTTGATAGATTTCATGAAGTGCAAATTAAAACCTTAGTTTTATCCAATGTTATACAACCAGACTGAGGACTTCTAGATATCTGCTGTCATTTTTTTATTGCTGCCATTCCCGGAGATAGCAGTGAAAGTCTTATAATACCAGTAGCCCATATCCCTCCCCATAAGGAAGAGAACGGAGTTCTCATTGATGATACATTAGGGATACTCAGAGTATTTCGCAAATACAAGACACTAAATTTTCAGCTTTTTTAACCAACCATAGGATAAGGCAGTCGGTATTTTAATCATGAAGAAATGGAATATTTCATCCTGTATAATCAGCAATAGGCTTCCCATCAGAAGCCATGCCACCCTTCACAGTCATCTGCAAAAGGGTTTTAATAAATGATCAATATTAGCCCATCTACAAGCATTCTTACCTGTCCTCCGGTAATAAAATTCAGTGGGCTAATAATTCAGATGCCTCTTTCCCCAGGCTTCTGTCTGTAGTGTGTAGAGCACAGTTGGAAGATAAATAAAAAATGAACATAAAAAAGCAGTGCAGAAATGTGAAGAAGAGGTCATATTTTCCCCTTCTCAGCAAGGATTTTCAGAGGTCCTTTTAATGAGCTATTTTCTGTGTAGGTCTGTGTGGGCCCAGAAGAATGCTGGCTACAAAGAGTAATTATTCTGGCACTCAGCTACTAACAAACAAAAAGGTAAAGCTGGATGGCTGTTGGCTTCTGCATGTTCACAGGAGGGCAGGATGATAAACTTAGGATCTTGTGCTCTCTGTGCTAATCATTAAAAAGCAGCTGTCTTTAAACATTTAACTTGAGCATTCCCAGATATCAAGAATACTGCATGTTTAACAGTGCCAGGATCATTTTCATATAACTTTTTCTATTTGGAAAAATAGCTACACTTGTTCCAATTAAGTCACTTTATTTTTTCCAACAAAAGCATTTGTGTGAAGAATTGTCATTTTACAAACTTGACTTTGTCTCACCAAAAAAACCCAAAACAAAACAAAAACATTTTGAGTTTTGCACTCTGGCATAATCATATAGCTAAATACAGCCATGCACCATTCCTCAGATATTTTAGAGAGTAGGAGAAAGAATAGGAGTAGATTTTCCACAACAGACTGTACATTTTGTACTAAGAACAAGCATAATTTCTTTAGCCAACAAATCTGGGCAGTCTGCAAACTGAAATCTGTACTTTGCCTCAGGCTTCCTGTGCAGCCCTAAGTGCCTATACCCTTGTCTATACTAAAACATTCTGTCAGTCTATGGAAATTCTTTACCATATATTCCCAGATATCCTACAGCCACATGACATTATTTCATAGAATCATACAATGGAAGGTGGGTTGGAAGGGACCTTCAAAGTTCACCTAGTCCAAACTGCCTGCAGCGAGCATGGACATCTTCAGCTAGATCAGGTTGCCCAGAGCTCCATCCAACCTAACCTTGAATGTTTCCAGGGATGGGGCATCTACCACCTCTCTGGGAAACCTGTGCCAGTGTTTCGCCCCCCTCATTGCAAAAAAATTACTTCCTTATATCTAGTCTGAATCTACCCTCTTTTAGTTTAAAACTATTATCCCTGCAATAAGGTCTCCGTTGAGCCTTCTCTTCCCCAGGCTGAACAACTCCAGTTCTCTCAGCCTTTCTTTGTAGAAGATGTGTTCCATCCCTCTCACCATTTTTGTGGCCCTCCTCTGGACTCACTCCAACAGGTCCATGTCTTTCCTGTGCTGAGGATTCCAGAGCTGGACACAGTACTCCGGGTGGGTTATCACCAGAGCAAAATAGAGGGGCAGAATCACCTCCCTCGACCTGCTGGTCACATTTCTTTTGATACAGTCTAGGATACAGTTGGCCTTCCAGGCCACAAGCACACATTGTGGGCTCATGTCCAGCTTTTCATGCACCAGTACCTCCAGGTCCTCCTCGGCAGGGCTGCACTCAATTATCTCATCATCCCCCAGCCTGTGTTGATACCAGGGGTTGCCCCAACCCACGTTGCACTTGGCCTTGTTGAACTTCATGAGGTTCACACAGGCCCACTTCTCCAGCTTGTCCCAGTGCTTATGGATGGTCTCCCTTCCCTCTGGCATGTCAATAGCACCACTCAGCTTGGTTTGTTGTCTGTAAACTTGCTGAGGATGCACTCGATCCCACTATGTCATTGATGAAGATATTAAACAGCACTGGTCCCAGTACAGACCCCTGAGGGACACCACTTGTCTCCATCCGGATATCGAGCCACTAGCCACTGGACATGACCATTCAACCGATTCCTCATCCACTGAACTGTCCATCCATCAAATCCATATCCTTCCAATTTAGAGAGAAGGATGTTGTGGGGAACCATGTAAAAGACCTTACAGAAGTCCAGATAGATGATTCCCTTGTCCACTGATGTAGTCACTTCACCCCGGAAGGCCACTAGGTTGGTCAGGCAGGACTTGCTTTTGGGGAAGCCATGCTGGCTGTCTTGAATCACCCCTCTGTGCTCCATCTGCCCTAGCATAGCTTCTAGGAGGATCTGTTCCATGACCTTCCCAGGCACAGAGGTGAGGCTGACAGGTTGGTAGTTCCCAGGGTCCTCCTTTCTACCCTTTCTAAAAATGGGTGAAATGTTTCCCTTTTTCCAGTCACCTGGGACTTCACCTGATGACTAGTTTTGGTGAAGATAACCTGTGTAGTCAGCACATGCAAGCCTTAGTTTAGGACAACTCTCACTTCTCCAGTTTCTGTACCTAGAGAGGACATGTGGCATCTATGAAAGCTCCCATTTGAATCCAGCAAAGCGACTCTTCATAACTTGAACTATCTCGTTCAGATGGAATGTGCTCAGTCACATTCCTGCCAGAGCAGAGAGATGAATGATGTTGTTTACTTTCAAAACAAATTTTTCCTTCTTTCTAGCCTTATGTTCTTGGTCTTATATTTCAGAGTCAATTAACACATCTACTGACCTTTACTGACTCTTTTCATGTTGCCCTTATTAATCTCTGATCACCTAAGTTCCTCTCGGTCACTCCTCTCTCCAGTTTGCAATCTACCTTTAAGTCATGGAAGAGTTCACAACATCAGAAATAGAATTCTAGAAAAGTGAGAAAACACAGTGTATTTAGGTTTGCCTTTAGGACCAAGCATACTACTAATGTTAGGCTTCTAAAGAAGAGTCTTCCAAATTTAAGCAAAACCCTGTCAAGGTTATAAAGAATATTTTAGACTTTCAGATGAAAATGTGTAAACAATCTATCTCTATAGATACTATGAACTAGCCAACAGGATCACACTATTATAAATAGGGCAGGGGACTTAATTTTAATGAATAAAAAAAAGATCTGCACGTTGACATTTACTTCCCATGAAGATTTTCTTCAGAAGTTCCCAGTGTAAGAACTCAGGTGACAATGCAACAGAAAACACTTTTGCATGTAGTAACAAAGAATGTAGATTCAGTACTTGATTTCTACATATTTGTACTTTGATGTTGCATCTTCAGTCTAAGCAATGGGAGAAAGGCATGGATGTAATAATTGTAGCTTTAGATTAAACAATCGAGATAGTTTATTGCCAGAACTACAATTTCAGAGATTTAGAAACATTTGTTATCAACTATAAAATATTTCAAAGCCCATATTTTCTATATTACCCCAAAATAAACTCAGTACAATGAAGACTGACCCTGATAGTAATTCCAGTATATTCTGTATAGATCCTTAAACTACCTTCATCACCAGGGGAACTGGTTACCTTCAAGATTAAGTGACATTAACATATACCACATGGGATGTATTCTTCCTCTCCTCCTGTCCAGCAGTTTAGCATTTTGATTATGTTAAGAGTGTTCTTACGTCAAGGTTATCTTGTGTTATTTTTTTATTAGCTAAAAACACTTACCCTCTTCTTCAAGCTGTAAGTTTTAGATTCCAAAATTCTGTAGCCTTTCAAAGAGACCTTTACTCCTTTTGCATTAGTGGCAGATGACTGAAGTCTAAGAGCAGAACTGCCAGATTCAGGAATAACGTTGCTTGCTTACTGCAATGTTCTACGATGTCTGGATTGAGACTACTGCAAGACTTCAGAAGAAATACTGATTTTTTTTTAATCACTTTGGACAATTCTTTGCTGAGAGTTACTTCAAATAAGACAAATTTTACCTGAGAACTGAGTGAAAATAGATGTGTGTCATGGTTTAAACCCATCTGGCAAACAGGCAGCCACTCTCTCCCTCCTACGCCCTGGAGGTAGGAGAATGAATGGTAAAGCCGAGTGGGTTAAGATAAGGAGAGTTTACTTGAAACAGCACAAAGACAGCGGAAACACTAATAAAACGGGTGATATACAATACCCTGCTTACCACCCATGTGGAGCCCCAGGCCCAACCATGCTGAGCAGAGCCATGCTGCCACTATCCTATTCGAAAAACTACTATTCCCTTCATCAGCAGCTACTCCTTATATGCATCAGGCATAATGTCAGTATGGTATTGAATATCCCATTGGCTGGTTCAGTCTAGCTATCTTGGCTGTAGAAATTAATTCTATCCTAGCCCAGCCCAGGACAATGTTATTTCTGAAATTGATCTTAGCTTTGAAAAGGGAAGAAATATATCTTGGATGTCAATTAAACATTATTTCTGCCATTACTAGTAATAGAGCAGTACCATATATTATCAGCTCACAATTACAGCAACGTACATTATTTCAAGGAGAGACTCAACTCTGAGTTAAAGACAACTTCAAAAATCTGGAAAATAATATTACATATGCACAATGTGCTGCCAACCAAGATTACATTCTATTTTTCATCCATCTTCTGAAAAATGTGTTTCAGGTGGAAATGAACTTGAAGTGTTTCAGTTATCAAAGTTTTAATTTCCAAGAGCAGGGATCATTAAACCAGACATCAAATACCTATCCTTCATTTAAACTCAACAGGAAAGACCCTATACCTCATGTACTACTTTTTCACCCAATGTTTTGACAATTTAGAAGATTTACAGATAATAAACAGATTTGGACTTAATAAAACTCCTTCTTACGTTTCAGCAAATAATTCTTACTAGGATTCTTTTGTCCTGTGAACAATATTAAGACATCACAAGCATTTTTAATAAAGCTCTCACATCTGTATGCACAAGGCATCATGCAATCTGAAAGCTTCATAATCAATGTCATCTGAACAGCTTCACAGGTTTACATAATACAGAAGCATATCTACTCTCAAACTAAAAAAAAAATAGAAATTTTTAAAACACTAGAACTCTAAGTCATGCATTAAGAACATCTTAACAGCAATGGATAGGCAAACCAATGTAATTGTATTTATGCACGCTTCATACTAAAACTTCAGGTTATTTTAAAATTGTCTTAACTTAGTTTTTAAGAAAAGGGCATTGCTGTACTATTTCTGTCAAATTCTGTCTTTCTCATAGATTTTATGTTCCTACTGACTACAGCTGTTTCTTCAGGAAAAAAAGGTGACTAGGAGCTCAGTCTTGCCGAAATTATCCAGCTGAGGGTTTGATTACAGCAGAAACTACAGGCTCTGGGAGAGCTCAGGCACTCAGCTCAAGGCAGATGTGCCCACAGGATCAGTCCTCTTCTCTGAAGTGCTCATTCTCTGACTTTTAAAGGAAGTGTAGTAAATTACATGCTTTTTACCAAAAAACTATTTACCTCATGCGCTACATATCTTAGAGGTCCAGCCTCTGATTTTTCATCTGCCCTGCCTATTAGGTCTTGTTTCTTAACTAGTCACAGAAGAAAGAGTTTGGAAGTTATAGAAAAGAAACAAGTTATTTTTGGAAGTGACTCAAAGGCTCTCCTGTACCAAGCACTTATTTTTCCTCTGCTTCCCAGAAAAGATCCTTGTAGGAAATTACCTACTATACTAGTAGCTGGTATAGTTTCATTCATTGAAAAGGTTGCTTTTAATTTCAGAAGTCAAATGCTGTGTTTGTTACATGTAGTACTGCCTCTGCTGACTCTATATTGCCATTATACACAGAAAATCTTTTCAGGTCTGAAGTGGATCAGGAATTTTTCATTTAAGTATTTTCTTCTACATAAAAATGTCAGTTTGCTTGAAGAAAATTTCTTAACAGAACATATTTGCTTTTATCCACTTTTCATCTGGAAGATTCCTTGAGTCCAGGACAGACTGACTCGTGGAAACACCAGGATGGAGAGAGAGAGAAGTGCTTTCGAATATGTTTTTCTCTGAAGGACAAGATGGAAACTTACCCCAAGTTTCCTACAGTGCTGAAGAATGCTCCAGCTACCAGGCTATTTTCAGATGCCTCCTTCTCAGATGTGTTTTCCAGCACAAGCTTTGAAAGATGTCTTTCTCCATCAGCATCAGAGAACAAACTGCCAAAGGTTGAAACTTTCCTTTATATAGTTTTTTCTTAGCCAGAAATGTCAAACCCAGTCACTGAATGTTATAACGGTGATATGACCTCCCAGCACTGGAGAGGCAAACAGCACAAAAATCCTGAACCTAAGGCCTTGGGTGAAGGATTCGAGGAGTGAGCAAGGAGCTTTAGGCAACTTTCAGAGGACATTTTTTGTTTTGCAGCACTCACCGGCACCTGCCTTTCGCCAGTGAGCACCTGAGACCCACTGCAGCACCTGAAGTTCACAAACAAGCCAGAAAGCTGCAGATGAAGGGTCTGGACTGAAGGGTTGTCATCGACCTTTCTTCTTCTTATAGAAGAATGCATTTGTGGAACACACATGGTCACAGGTAGAGTTGGAGTAACTGGCAGGCATTTTTGTTTGGTTACTTACTAACAATAAACACAAGATTTAAAACTGCACTGGCCCATAGCTTTTCTCACCAGAACTGGACAGCAAAAAAAGGCTTACACAGAGGATTTCTGCTACAAAACCAAAATCAGGCCTGCTTTAGAGCTCCTTGTCTGCCATATAGGGCACAAAATATTTCTTTTTCATTATACTTTCGCTCTGGTTTACTAGTACCTCAAATATTCATTATAGTATTCAGGATTAAGAGGCTTTTGGCATGTTTTCTGTAGAAAGTGTGTATGCATATGTTCGTAAAATGAAAGATGGGAGAATGCTGTATGGGTGGAGATGAAGTGTCAAGAATCTGGGATTTGCTTTTGCAAATAGCTATGTCAGCAGACTATATATTTGTCCTATTAAAACACATTAAGCCTTGCTCACATGGAACAGTTTTTAATGGTTACTTGTGAAAAATTTAGATTTTGAGCCAGGTTTTATGAAGATTTTGAGATCACATAAAAACAAAAATCAAATGTGCTGTAATACATTTGCACCTGCCTACTTAAAAAGATGCTTCATTCCATGAAGACTAGTTAAAGACACAGTCCCATAAGAATTATGCCATATCACATCAGAAGATCAAATTTTAAATATCAGCTTGTTTCAGTCCTCATAGTTACCTAAGTGGCACTCTTCAGAAGTTGCTTTTCTCATCTAAACTCAGCTTATCTCTCTTGGAGCATGTGCACATGATTATGAGTCTATTTTAAAGGGTTACTATCTGTCAGTGGAGGTACAGATAGTGAACCAACCATCTATGGGCTGTTGGACATCTACCCACAGCTGCAAAAGAAAAAAAATGACCATGAAGAAAATGGGTTTATTTAAATAGCCTACCAGTACTTCTTCCTTGGGTGGTGTGAGAACGTGATTCTGCTAACAAGGGATAACTTGTTTGAATGTGTTAATTGAGTACTTGCAATCTTGTGACTTCACATCCAGGAACACCTTACAGCAGCCTTCGAGTACCTAAAGGGGGCCTGCAAGAAAGCTGGAGAGGGACTTTTTACAAGGGCATACAGTGACAGGACAAGGGCCAAGGGCTTTAAACTGAAAGAGGGTAGATTTAGATTACATTAAGGAAGAAATTCTTTACTATGAGGGTGGTGAGGCACTGGAACAGGTTGTCTAGAAAACCTGTGTATATCCCATCCCTGGAAGTGTTCAAGGCCAGGTTGGATGGAGCTTTGAGCAACCTGATCTAGTGGAAGGTGTCCCTGCCCATGGCAGGAGGGTGGGAACTAGATGATCTTTAAGGTCCTTTCCAACCCAAACTTTTCTATGATTCTATGATTCTTGACATATGGTAAAACAAGCCTAAAATATCACAAAAAAACTCTCTTGCAGGATTTCTTAGCAGCATTGGATTCTGCATTACTTATAATATGTTTTAGCTTTTTTTTTTTTTTTCCTGTTTGTCACCACTTAAAAAAACTAGTATACAAATACACACTTAGAAAGTATATTCTGGGTAAGTATTTTTATACACTTTATCCCTCATAGGAATTTATTGGCAAGATAAACCCTCTGGTAAGCCTTCAAGTTTCTTCTCTATTCAGACTGGGTTTACATTTTTGCAGCACCCACACAACGTCCATCAACAAAGTTATCAAACACACTTCTTTTGGGAGCTTAGTGAGTGCTGGTTCAATGCACAGACATTTTTTTTTCATTATAAAATAACAATGTGATTACTGAAAAATGAAATCTAAAATAAAAGGTAGAAAATTTTTTAGAAATATGCAAAGACTGCAGCTTACTTACGTAGCAGCAAAAGAGAGCGCACATAAAAGCCATCATAGTGGCCATCAAATGTAAAAGAGTTTCAGACACTCAAAATTCTGCTCAGAATGCAGAATATAAAAGGTTAAAATTTTCTGAGGAAAATTGAATCATTAAAGAAAAAAAAAAAGCCCATAATAAGAATATTTTGAAACAAAACAAAACAAATTTAAAATACAAAAAAAAAAACCCCTTATTTAGTATGAAGTAGCACAAATGGATACATTTAAAAACACATAGAAGTTCTACAAAGACATCCATGTAAATACTTAATGCAGAAGCAGCTAAGGACTACCTGATCATCAGGACACGGGAATGAAAAGGACAATTTAGGTCACCCACTCTGACCCAGTGAATATTCAATCCGTTAAACAACATAAAAGACTTTCCCTGGGAGAAATTCACTTGCATACTCTGTGCCTAATGACAAAATACTGTAATTCTCCTGCAAATGAAGAGATTTGAGTTCAATTCATAATGCTTGCTCCTTTCTCACACTTGTCAGCTATCAGCCACAGCCTGAGACAAGACAATGGACTGTGGTTGATCCAGCACAGCAGTTTTTATAGTCTCTTTCTCGTAAGAAACTGATATCTAGTTTAGAAGACTAAATTTGGAAAGAGTCACAGCTGAGAATGCGAGCTGCTTCCCTGTGGCCCAATGTCAGATGCTTAACGCTTGTAAGGGCCAAGGCTTAGGCATTTTCTACAGCTGGCTTTTCCTGATAGCGCCCTGAGCCAGCTCCCTATCATGACTTTGGGGTGATAACTTTCTTGGGTGATTACTGCAGATAGATCCAAGTGACCCCTTCTTAGGCTCCTGAGCTCAGGAGACCTGAGCCAGTTTGGATCAGCAGTCTTGCAAAGCTCAAGTTAATTGTGCAACACGTCACTTAATTTACTAAACACAGCACAGCTCTGTGCTAACCAAACGGCTCATTCTCCATACCAAAGTGGCTCCCACCCAGATGGTGTGAAGCATGGTGGGAGGCACTTCCATCCTTTCCTTTAAGGAAAAGCTCTAGAGGAAGCATGCACGCAGCACTGCCCAGGGATTGCAAGAGACCCCAAAGCACCTGAAGATTAATGCTGCAAAAGCAGTGCTGGACTAAGAGCCATTGCAGATCCATCTCAAATGAATCACAGGTCCCAGCAAGCACCTCTCAGTTCTCTCTTTCCTGTTCAAACTTCTTGCACTCCTAGACTGTTTCTAGAGAAAACCCCACACTTACTTTATCCTTCCATAGTACCCACGTGGTGAAAATAAGGTAAAAATCTATGGCCAAACTGATTCCAATGATATCTAGAGTGGTAAGTCATCATGGACTTGTACAAGTTAAACCCTCATAGCTCAGATTCCCACTATCCATCCAGAGTCCATGCCAGTCATGTTCCCTTCAAATTCCTGTACTTTGGAGGGCCATGCAGTTTGCAGTGCTGTTTTTCCAGAATATCGCCGTCAAATCAGCCTAGTATTTTAATACTGGTCATACACGTTCAGAAGTTCGCATCCTCTAATTAAATTTAAATTGTAATCAAAGTATTAGCACATTTTAAAGATACATCAATCATGAATAAGTAATACCACAATTCCAATTTCAACAGAAAATGTATGTTTTTCCAGATATTTAATTTTGATTCAAACATCCAAAATGGGTTTGTACTCTTTGAAAGAGGAAAAAGCCTTGAATGATGTTGAATCTGTTCAGATCTTGAATTGCTGGCAATGAAATTAATTGCATGATAGTCTCTCATAAGAAAATGTTACCTATAAGCATTTCCTATCCAAACCAATGAATGCTAACTCTATAATAAAAAAAAAAAAATCAACCCCACAAAAATAAATTCAGATTATTGCCTGAAGCAGATGTTAAGGGCAATGCTAGCAATATACAATAATCATACTCTGTCAAGGAATATGTCATGAAATAGTCAATGCGATATGTATGATAATACATGCCAAATTTATTATAACATCAAATCACACTCCTAGGTCAATGTTTTGCATAGTTGATGATAAAAGTGACACTGGTAATAGCAGTATCACTTATCAAGATATTATAATGTCAGCTTGCTTCTGTCACTGTCAACAGCTAAAATGTTTAATGATAATGCACTACATATGGTACCACCTCTCTCTGCCAACATCAGCCTGACTTACATCAAATCCTTCTAGAAAACACTAATCAACACACTCTTCTAAAGAAAGCTGAGATACTGATGCTATCTAACTTAAGAAGCAGATGAATAAATAATAAACCTTCAAGCATTACGAACAAACTAAGATTCCTCCAAATACAGATATTGTAAAAGACTGACAAAAATTGAAATTGGATATTCAAATCATTTTTGCATTAGGAAAATACCTCAGTTTTGTAGTACCACATATAGCACCTAATAATATGATAATGACAGTAGAATGGAAATATTTTATTATCTACACAAGACCTTGAAATAATTTTACAGATTTATGCCCACTGAAGACTTTATAAGAGTTAAAGAACCCCAGCAGAAATATGTAAGAGATGTTGCATATTTCATTGTCAATAAAGGAGACAAAAAACCCTTCTGTACCACCATTTTAGCCTAAAGTTTTTCAGCTGTGACGTCCTTCATAAAATAAAAATACCCCTTAAAAAACCTCACTTGAATGACACCAGCTTTTCTGTGCCCAAGTACCACCTTGAAAAACTAGGAAAGAATAGTCCCTAAATCTCTAACAATATGAAAGCAGTCCTTAGTATCTAATCTCTACTTAAACGAGCTCCAGTGAACACTGCCTACAATGGTGGTAGCAGGTGCTCACATCACCGTCACTAACCAGCATGTTCATGTGTCAGTCAGACAAAAGAGTGCCAACATAGCGATGTATCTGCCCCAAACAGTAAATGACTTCTGAGATGGGAGAGCTGGGATGAAACTTCTGGGACCAGATGTGCCTCTAAGATTTTTGCTACTGATTTCAGTGAAGAAAGAACATGTCCTCAAATTTCGTCCAAAGTACTTTAATGAAAATACTTGCGCAAGGTCAAATGGAGATATGCTGTTCTTGCTTTCACTAATGAGAAAAGAAAGCCCAGGGTAGCCTTGGGTTGTGTTCTGTCATATGATTTCTCTCTAGCTACATACTAATTTTCCTTTATCTACAAAATTATTGTAGTGGGATCTTCTAATGGTATCTAGTCAAATCCTGAGCAAGATCCTCCTAAAGCATGAGCCAGAAGACTACACTGTAAACCAGGCTAGACATTATTGTTATGCAACATTCATAAAACCAGGCTAGACATTATTATTGTGCAACATTCATAACTAAATACAAAATACACATTATAGCTCACTCTTTACAAGAGCCTCCAGTACAACAACCTTTTTAATATTATTATTTTTGGCATGAATATCCACCTCATGCATAAGACACATGACAGGTACTAAAAAGTTTGGAAAATCACTTATAAAGGTGTTAACAATATTATTACTTCAAGAAGTTGATGGTTTAAGGAGTTTAAATGCAGTCAACTTGCAAGATATTTTCTCTGTGCAGTCCAAAATCAGGAGGTGCATGTCTTGTGGTGATTGGAAGTGCACCATAAATATTAGAGATGGTCAGAAGTAATGTATTAATTTGTCAGATTCTAAAATGGCTGCTTAATCACTGAAAAAAAAAACAAACAAAAAACTTACTAAGTTTGTATGAATAAATTACATAAGTAGTCTTTGTACTAGGTACCATCTAAGACCAGGTTTCACGTTTACGGTGATTAGCGTAAGGTTAATCTCCATCAGTCAACTTCAGCTGTACTAAAATACACTGAGGGCCACTGAGCTTACCGTATGCAATCCTGCGAAAGCAATTGCCTTTCTCTGCCTGTTATGGAAGTGAAGTTTTTTGACGACAGCAAGCCAAGTTCATTCCTAGTGCTACAGAATACCAATGGTATAAAGGCAATAGCCTCAGCGATCTGTCTATCCATTATCTCCAAACAGAATCAATTTCATGATTATATATATGTAAATATGTATAAATATTACTGCACCTTGTTGAACCTTAATTCTCTAAAAGCATTTCCAGAAAATATACTTGAACCATACAATACGTCCCGTAATGAAACAAAACCTTAAATGAAACCAAACAGCCTCAGAACTGACAAATGACATGACACTGAGAAAAGGAAATACTAATGATACTGTACTCTTTGATTCAGTCCCCATGATTTGTAGGGAAATCCTAAACTATAAATCAAACATGATGCAGAAAGAAAATAGCAAATTGCGTTCTAACCACAGAAATCACCACAATATGAACTCCTCTGGGACGGAAAATTGCAAAAGAACAACAAAATTCTATTCAGTAGCACAAATCACTGAAAGTATCTGATGAGGTCTCAGTTAAGCTAGTGATAACCTTTAACTAGGGATCCTCTAGATGTCAACTTCAACCTTTTTATTGTCCGTGCTATGTGTTAATATGTAGTCCCATATAAAACACTATATAGCATATTGCACCATTCCTGTAGAATACTCTACTGGAGAGCAGCAATTTACAGTCCTATAAAACCTTTCAAGCCCCTTCTTTTTTCTTTACAGTTGACTAGATATATTCAGAGTAATAAGGAAAAAAAAAATTCTGACACCACTTTTCCTAGAAGAAAACCTTAAAATAATGATGGGGCAGCGTTTATAAAGAGCTAAAATTGTGCAGCAGGACAGAATTATTCCTATGGCTTCAGGAAGGCATCAAAAGCTGAAGTACCTGAGGAGGAATTCATGGAAGAGGTAAAACTCATCTGAGGGAAGATTAGTGGACTGTGGGTTGCTTCTACATCTGGTGTGAACTGGCACCACTCTCTGCAGCTTCACTGGTCCACATCACAGAACCAGTGGGAAAAAAAACAGAGCAGGAAAATATTTCAGCTGGGTATCAGGAAACATTTTCCAGTGGCATCTATCACTCTATGAAAGAATGCACCTGGATAGTGATGGAAATTCTGTGCCAGACTTCAGAGATCAGGTTTTTATTAGGTAAAGCTCAAAAATGTATTTCCTATCTCAAATATTCATGACTCTATAACAAGGACTATTACTTACTTCTTACAATGTGTTCCTTTAGCGTATACCCCATTTCTAAATACCTTCCTAAATCTTATTTAGCATCCAATTAATATTCTCTGTAAGCTATTTATAAGTTGTTTGATTCGACTAGTATTTGCAATGCTCTAGTGTTCTTCCTATTAAGAGTGAGATGAACCTGGCAATAGAAAGGTGGTTACGGTACTAAACATTAAGGCAACCGTGTAATAAAGGCAGTTGTTTTTCCTTTTAAAGCAAGGTTTTTGAATAAAGTCTGCCTGAAGAAACTTAAACCCAAGTATTCCTCAACTACCAGGCAAGAGGCCATTCTTGAAGAGGTAACGTTCGTTCTGCCTTCTAATACAGCTGCTTTATATTCAGAAAACCCTCAGCATTATGATTGCTTTTTTTCCACTGACAGTTAGGACACATTCTTAATACAGGGCGAGGTTTGGTTTTTGGGATGCATCTTAAGGTTGGTTTAAACAGATTATTCAATGATTGGGTCTCCAGGATGCTGGAAGCCCCCCATCCACCAGCCTCACTCCAGTAGGATATCTTCTAAAAGGGGCCAATGACTTTTTCTTTCCCTTTGTATTAAACAGAAATGGCCACCCCGTGCATCTCCATTCTGTGAGGTGGACTTAAATCAAACCCATAGGATCAGAGGACTTGTCAAAAAGCCTCCTGATTTCTGCATTCATGGTGAGGCTACAATTTTAGACAGGCACAAAAATTCTCAGACTATACTATAGAACAGTCATTGAAGCTAAAATTTATGTGCTTGGGAAATTCTAATACCAAAAAGCCTTAAATGTCCTTATGTTGATAGTTGCCTATAACTTGAAGGCAACAAAAAATGAGTTTTAGCAGAATTTTGACAGAGAAGAAAGGGGAGAAGAGCAACCCAACCCTAACAACAGGCCAGTCAATGAACATATGATGCTCTGATACGACAGTACCAAGCGCTTCTGCCTGCTGGTGTGCAATGGGCCCGGCAGATGCTCAGTACCTCTTGTCAATTAGAAAACTTGAGACAAATGCTTGTACGTCCCCATGCCAACCCAGCTGTTCTCTATGCACCATGTAGAGGAAGAGGGGCCCTGGTACCATGTAGCAGAAAGGCTGTTCAGCCAGCCTAGGCTATTCAATAGCACTTGCTGTCATTTTAATCTTATCTGTCTTTGAAAGAGTTGTCAGGAGATTTTGCATGCCTACAAATCTCCTCTTAAAAGATGATGCCCAAGTGTCTGCCTAGAGAAGTAATTCTCAAACACAGCCACCAAGGACCATATGGGCAGCTGCCATGTGAATGCTTATTTACTTACAGCTTGGCTTTAATGGCCAAAACTGGTATGTCTGTGAAATCACTGCTGTGGTTTGTGCCCTATCCTTTCTTAAATACTTTTTCTCCTTCCATGGCTCTTGTCTCCATTCCTGTAATGTTGAATTGAATTTAATCACTAAAGGAAAGCATTTGAATGTGCAGGCTCTTGTAGGGAAGCCCTTCAGCACTCTGGGAAGTCACGTACCCCATCAACACCTCCACCAGCCCTGCAGGGCATGTGGCTGCTTTCCACTGACATCAGTTTGAGACTTTTGTCCTAACTGTCCCTACTGATTGCCAGTAGCGTGCATCATGCTAAGCCATTGTGTTCATAAGGATCAGGATGGCAAGGCAGACAAAAATGAAGACATCCTTCCAAGACTTCCCTTTGGGTTAGTTAATTAAACAAATGTGGATATCTTTATACAAAGACAGGGTAGGGGTGTGCAGGGAGAAGAAAGCAGCCAGCTTCATGGTCTCATGCATGTTTGGGGTCAAGTGGAGGTACCAAATTTTCTAGAGGTCCTGGAATAACTAAACATCAGTTTTCAGTAAAACTGATGGATTTTTTTCAGTAAGTTCTGATCAAAGCAAACTGAGGCTAACAGTTTTATGTACACATATTTCCACTTTGTCCTGCTTAACTTCAGGCAATTGCTCAGTTGAGCCACCTTGATTTGCAGAGCCTGTAATCCAGCCAGCAACATGACTGAGAGAAGCAGCAGCTCCCTTCCCAAAACCCCACTGTCCTTCTCACTGTGCTTGCAGGCACAACTCTCCTCCAGACTGACCCCTCGTCTGTAGGTGATATGCTTTGTCTCCCTAGTGCAACTGTCCAGCTTTTTGCCTTTCCTTAAGTAACGTAGATTTTTTTCCCTGAAGAATTAAGTTTCCTCTGTGCAAAACAGTCTACCAAAAAAAAAAAAAAAAAGAAAAGTACTACCAATGACTCCTGATTTCATCCCGAGAAGCATAAATCACAAAGGAAACCAGATGAATCCTAGCCCAGGTGCAATGAAGCAGAGGATCTGTTTAAGTTATACAGCTACTAAATGGGTTCACCTGCTACAGGTACTGGGGTCAATACCATTGGCAAAATCTCATGGATTTCGTTCCTATCTCTGTCACTATGTAGCCTTTAGGCAAGTCACACTTCAGCTTACCCTTGCATATAATGTTTGATGTTTTCTTGTTGGGGAAGCTTCAGGTTTGTAGAGTACATCACTCTTGGCAATGCAGCACAGCATGGCTATGTGCATTAATAATGTCCACCAGGTGAGACGTAACCTAGCCCTTCTTCCTTCCTGCAAAGGAATGTCCTTACTTCTTTATTTGTAGACAGAGTGTCCTTTGTGAAGTTATTCTTGTTTAAATGAGAAAACCTGCTATTTCTGTCAAGATGTTATGTTGCACTTTTTTTTTAGAACTGAATTGTTCTGCATTATGATTTTCCAAAAGAAATGGAAAATTAAATAGAACAATCTACTGGCTTCTCTGTTGCTGTGATTCCAGTGAATTCTTGCAGAGTTCCTGCATAATTTTACTGCTTCAATTCATACTCAACAGAGTGTATACTATGGAGACAAGCAAAATTCATGCAGTGAGAGTGGGACATTTCCACATATTTCTGTCCCTCACTTTTATGAAAAAGGAGTAGAAAAGTTCTCCACAGCCCAAGTGAAACTTTCATTGATTCTTTGAAGGAAGATGGACTGACTGGTCTGATCTATGAACACATACTAGTTAAGTACTTTGAATCTCCTTCTGACAGATTACAACTGGAAGAAAAGCATTTATTAAGTATATGCAACTCATCCCATTAGTATAAAGAAGTTTTCTCCATATTTCTTAATTCTATTTTCCCAAAACAGAATAGAGTTTCCAAGGAGAAAATAGATAGTTCCTTTTATCAAACAGCCGATTTTTTTTTCTGAATGTGTCATTGCCCTCTCTCAGGACATGTCATGTACCTTCACACTTTTTTCTTTCCTGACTAGTAACTACTTAATCATAGACCATGATGAATTCACAAATACAGCATAGAGAGTAACCTTCCAGGACTATTCTTTCTGATAAGACAATAAAGGAATATACAAACTGTGTGGGTCAATTCCACCGTAGTAGTGATGCCTAAATGGCAATGTTCCATACCAGGATGGAGTTATGGTTACAACTTGAGAACTGCAGTACTTAAATTCACATAATTAACAATACAAATTGAATGCTTTCCTAATCATTTTATCCTTTATTGTTCAAGTGAAAAACACGACCAGAGCCTTAATTATCTTGCCAAATGTACCAGAAAGAATATTCGAGGCATAGCATAATATTTAACCAGGTTGTGTGAAAGAATGACTTCAGAAAACACAGAAGAAATACGAGTGTGTAAGATAATAAAGGCCACTGACATACTTAGCATGCTGAAAGTTCTTTTTCAGGCTGAAGTCCCCGTGCTATCTATCAAAAAGAGTGGCTCTTAAAATAGTCTAACACTTCTCACAGGAGTAGGAATGTCACTATGTATTTCTTGAGACTTTGCCCAGATTTCAGTCTACATTTTCTCTGTCTTTTCACTTGTGTGTATCTTGAACTTCCCACCTAAAATTTCGGTGTGTCAGTTGATACCTCTGTTCCACACCAAAGATAACGCTGAGCAAGGAATGAAATAATTTGAAAGGCAATAAAACAGCATTGCAATAATCTGAAAAGCCAAAGTTTCTGCAGACTTAAATTGCAGTTTCCTGTACAGATAATCAAGGAAATGTAAGTACTTATTACATCTCATTTGAGCTCATTCAAGGCTCTGTTATGAGCAAAGGAGAGAGAATAGGCACTTCTTAGAAAACTATTCATTTCACCGTAAGATAGACATCTAAACTACATCAGAAAATAATGCCCCAAAAGTCCATATTTCTATCCACTGTCTACAACAGGAGCCTAGACAACCTATTCAAATGTAAATGCAGCTCTTTAAACTCAGGAGAGATGAATCACGACCTATTGACTAGCTGTGTTAACTAAAATAAGATTTTCTAGGTTTTCAGTTTTAGAGAATGAAGATTGGGTAATTAAATCAAGATCAGAAGCTAAATCAGGAGAAAAAGGATTGCAACTCAGGGCCTACCCACTCTCATCTCTTCGATTAATCCTGAAGACTGGCAAGTAGAATATTGAAATCTCCTGTAGGTTTTAAACATCTAGATCTTGGCTTGTACATCCAAAGTTCATAGCATAGATCTTAAATAAATTTAAAATGGTATGCCGATAGTTTCTTTACAATTTCTGTATTGAAATCTCATGCTGGCACCTGAAATTTCTGTGGGAAGGAATGCTGAAATGACAGAACAACCAAGAAATGGGCATGAACATCTTTTTTGTTTGTTTTGAAGAAAGAATAGCACAAGAATGCCAGAAAGCACTACTAGAAACTGAATGTCATTTGCTGTTAGCTACAGAAACTGCAAAACAAAGGCAAGTCAAACGCTAGAGGTTCTTGAATGCTTGTTTACTGGCTATGTCTAGGATGGTTTATGTCCTTGGATCAATTTTCCTCTCCTATCTTTTTACAGGGAAATAGTTAAAACCAAAATACCATTTCCAATTACCTAGTGGAATCAACACTATCGATTTGGCATCAGGTTCAGGAAAGAATTGGCGTCAAAAGAGCAACATCAATCACATGGCAGTATGTTTGTGCCAACATGCGGTATGGCAGCGACAGATTCCTTATCCACCAGGGAGACCAAATTTTTTTGAATGAATTTGAGATGGCAAGCTCTTAGCTAAAGGTACACCACCAAGGCATTTGCAAGCTGAGGCTCACTATCTCCCGGGTGCAGGAACTAACCCTCCTCTTCCCCCAGCCCTGGATCATCTCTTACTCTCCAAACCACTGCACTTCATGTGCTTGTGAGGATAACATTTACCTGCCATCTTGCTTCAGTTAAAGGAGCAAAGTGGGTTTTTTCACCTTGCCTTTCTTTATTCTTGTTCTCTTTTCCTCCCTTTTGCTAGCTGCCAAACATAAACAAGATAGCATTAATCAAAATGTTCTGGGCGACCTTTTAAGAGATATTGTGCTGGGCACCATCTTCACAGTCCAAACGAAACACTTACATCATCCCAGGAATGGGATTTGTTGACATTATAGAAAATTTCACAAAAAAAAACCAACAAAAAAACCCCACCCAAATGCGTGGGCATACCATGATGTCAGGGGTTTTTTTTAAAAAAAAAAAAGTTTTAAGAGTATTTAATTGAATGACATTTCCTTGCCATTTCTTTCTCTACTGCAGAAGCACCTCAGCTAGTGCCCAAAGGGTCTAGCTACCTCCTGCCCAAAGGGTATCCAAGGAAGGACAGCAAGTACGCTTTACTAGCCTATTACCTGGTAAATGACTTCCTAAAGCACAGTTGTTTCCCAGGATTATGTGTATTCCTTCTTCCCTAGGGAATGACCTCACTAAGGGTGATTCTCATCTGACCAAATACAAAGGTGTCCAGAATAGAAATCCACATCTGAGTCGTATACTCTTTATATGCAATAGAGAAAAATGGGCACTGCTGGGATGCAGTTCATCCTACTCAAAAGTAAATGCTTAATATGGATCAGATTAATCATGGTCTACAATTCCTGTGCTTGGTTTTTTAATTGACTGTAAAAGAAACAGATGAGTTTCTCACTCAGATGTACACGACAGACATCTAAAAGAGGGGATATGCATCCCGTCCAAGCAGCATTAATTGGACCGTTCATGCACAAGGTTCCCTGTAAACATGAGCCAGTGGTAGCCAGGGCAAGACTACCCCTAATGCAATATTGTGCAGAAAAGCAGTTCTGTATAAAGGTCAGTTTTCACTACAATGTCATGGATTCTTGGTACAACACAAAAATTGCCATGAGGCACCACATGAATTTATCATACAATCAAAATTGGTAGGGTTTCATATAACTTGTAATTACACTATGAAACTAATTTTTTCAGGAAGTGCCAGGTGTCAAAAAGAAAAAAAGTTCAAAAACCAAGAAAATACATCCACGGTGAACAGATCCACTCATTTACACTAAGTCCAGGAGAAGTAGGAGGGTGCAGGAATATCTATCCTTTTCCCCATGCCTTTTTTCCTTAAGCATGTACTGCCTGCAACAGTTGGGGACAAGACTACATTGAGTATGTCCATTCTTATTTTCTGACCTAGTATTGCCAACACTTTTCTTATGGCAGTGAGCCAAACAAGGTATATTATAACCCTGCCTCATGCATGCCATTTACCCTAGGATTACCAAATGCAGGTTAAGCCTCAATTTTACCAGGAAACGCATCCAAAGCACCAACACAAAATTCAAGCCATCGCCCCAGCTGCTTTTACAATCCTACTTAGAAACATTTGTGCTTGGTCCAATCTCTACTCCTGATACATCATTTCAGTACAGATATTTGCGGGTGAGGACAGTTAGCAGAGGATCCAAATACCTAGTTGATATTATCCATTCTGTTTGTCATCAATATGACTCATCGGCAGCAGTTTCACCTTCCATCCTTTTGGGCAAGGTTGAAAAATTGCTAAGAATAGCAGCAGCACTCAACTGCAGAGTGTTTTTCTGGGGAACTCAAATCTTAGACTGTGACTAATGCTGCTAATTAAATTTTTACCTCCATCTTGTTAGGAGAGAACACAAACAGTAAGAGATAAGGCTTCTTTTTATAATGCTTCTTTCTACTGCATTGTCTCTGTCTCCTCATTTCAAGGCAGTGAAATACCAAACCATTACACAAAATCCTCTCCTAAAATCCCTGCAATTATTTTTACGAAGAATCAGACACACGGGGATTTCCCAGTAATAATCCGGAGCTCAGTGGTGAGGTACCATTGCAATGCAAAATAGCACATAATTTCTGACCTGTTTGTGATAACAAACATGTAATGTATGGCATAATCTTTTTTTCTCCCCCCCCCCCTTTTCTTTTAAATTAACCATCAGGTTAACTAATGTATTTCAGCAGTGACAAACTGAATCTTACAACAAACCGGAATGGACGCATATTACTGACATTAAATACTTCCCCTAGATGACTGAGAGAAGTATGTTAGGGAAGAAAATTTGTCATATTAAGCTAAGACAAACTCTTCTGAGCCCTTTCAAATCAGCTCTACCATTAAAAAAAAAAAAAGTGAAAAATCCAAATAAGCACAAAAATCCCCAAAATATTTTGCACTAAGTAAGCACCATTCCATTCATCCCTTACTAATCCAGAGAACAATGAAGCACTGATATCTTCCAGTACAATCAGCGTAAATTATTTATTTCAAAACTGGGTAGAAACAGAACACTCCACCCCCAACAGGAAAGTACAACTGTTGCTAAACTCAGGGAATAGTTACAGCAGTTTACAACAAAATCCTTAAAAAAAACTCCCAAAGTTCCCTGTTTGGTTGGTTTTGTTTGTTTTTTTTCCAAATTTTGCCTGTGTTTACTGCAGCAAGCCTACATAGAGAGCCCGTGAGAACAGAGAGCACCAGCAGCAGGGACTGATTCAATTTGCAAGCCGGCTGGCTAGGGTAAACCTGTGTTCAGTAGTGGTAAACTTTAGAAAAATATATGAAGTTTCAGTGTTTTGGGTTTTGGTTGGGTTAGGTGTTTGGGTTTTCTTTAATCAAAACAGGACAGTATATAATCAACTCTGACTGCATTTGTTTGGAAGAGGGGGGTACATGAAACTGAGCACTAGCAAATAACAATGTGAGTCCTTTTTCTAACAGCAAGCAGAGTCAGCACTTACATTTAGCTCTGTATTAGCAACCAGTCACTCAGTGCTTACAAAAATCATTGCCATGGATTTATCAAATTTTTCAACCATGAACATTGATCCCTACGGAGGTTAAATCACAGAAGCAATTCTAACAAAATCAGAGAATGCTTCTAATGAAGAGTGTGCATAGATCCACACGAAGTCATAGTCCCAAGTAGTTATCAGACAGGAATCAGGCTAGTAACCAGATGACAAAAAAATAAATAAGGGGCCAGAAATGAAAGACTAATACTAGTCAGTCTGTTGTTGCTGCAAGTGACACAAGGCAATTGAAAGGAAAATAAAGAATCCATTTGTTTGTGAGATTCTACAAACAAACCAGGGCAACCGCACAATCTAATTTATGTTATCTGCTATTACTCCAGGCTTCTTAATGCTAAAAAAAACAAGGTTAGCTCTAGACTCAAATAAAAAACCAGCTGCGGGACTGAAGAGCGCTGCAAAACTGTGAAAGGACAATTCTTGTCATTACGCCCAATGCTCCTGCCAGGCTAGAGCACAGCAGCTGCCTCATGTGCCTGGCATGCAGCGAGCCAGAGTGACACAAAGCCTGTAAACACTTCAGAAGACACAGGAGAACAAGAGGTCAACCAAAAATGTGACATATTGCCTAGTGCTGCTGAGTGAGAAGGCACTGAAAGAAGAACAGCAAAGGAGGATTTTCTGTGGATGCTGAAGAGATACTAACCACGGAAATAATAACAGCAAAATAAATCAAAGAGCTGAAGCATTCTCACTTGAAGATATGATGGAAAGTATCACTCCTGGCTTCCTGAGTAGAAATATATCTTCCAGTTATACGGCCATCCTGGGATATAAATGTCTTCCTTATACCTATCTCTATTTATTTATATATAGATCAACATAAAATCATTTGGGTAAGACTGAGTAACAAGTGCAGTCAAGTGCTTTATATAAAAGTGCCAGAGGGAAAGGAGGGAAATCTTGTTTACAGTTCAGCTAGGCTCAGGAACGGAAGTCAATGGCAAAACTTGTTTGTACAGAAAGAAAAGAGTAGTCCCTAGTATCAGTATCAACCCACGTGGAAAGATGTGCTAATGAAGCCAGGTAACAAATGCATCAGCAGGAGAGCTTTAGTCTCCTTACTGAAATCCCTTATCCTGCAATATGTGAAAAAGCACAACTAAACTTTCTTGGAAGAGGCTTATAAGCATCTAGTGGGGAATTAACAGGTGTTGGGAGAATCACTTCACCAATGTGAAAGGTTGCTATAAACACATTAGCAGAAGGAGTTGCTCCTGTTAAGCCATGTTTACAAGCTACTTACAGGTGTTTCGGCAATTAATCTCTGAATTCTACACAATTATTTACCTAAAGGGTGAGGAAACTTAACATTAGGTGCAAATCATGAAGTATTAGATCAATCAAAAAAATGCAGCTCTTCACACGACTTATCAAAAGGATAAGGCTGCAGAATATTCAGCCCACCATGTCCCCTATATTTGTTCTCTTTCTCTATTCTCATGTTTCTTGAATTTTTTTATTAACATTTATCTATTTAATTCTCACTCCCATCATCTTTCAGTGTTTTTACTTAATTTTTCAATAGTAATTCTCTTTTTTCCCTTTTCTTTCATTTCTCCCATTTCTGATTCCTATTAGTTTTTCTCCACCTTTCTCACAATGATTTTTAAGACTTCCTATCTCTCCTGTCTTATTGCCAGCTTTCTTCCCAAGCCTCATCTAATGTGTGTTTTACAACTATGCCTGTAACCTGCAGTGCAGTACTAAAAAAGTTCATGGTGTACACCACATTCTTGGGACTTCAAACAGATTAATCCAGTTACTAACACTGCAATTTTCACAGTTTGCTGCAGCACTTCTGAGTGCAAAGATCTCCCCCAGAATCACCCCACATTTTACTTCACCAGTACTTTTCCCTACAGCACTGATTTCACTGGCCCATGCAGGGAAGGAGTAAAAGGATTTAGCTAAGTCCCATTGCTTCAGGAAACAACTAAGGGCTAAAGCTCCCACCAAAACCAATTTAGCAATCCACAACAGTACTTATGCCTCAGAAGTGCTCCTGGGTTCAAGTTTTCAACACCTCCCCCTCCTCCATTCAACGTCCAGGCCTTTTCAAGCATCTACAAACCTATATGTGCCAAAATTTGAGGACTAAAACATCCTTAGGTACCTATGTTACCACTGTTCTTTGTTCAAAGGTGCTGCTGCCTTGGCTCAGCTCAACATCGAGGTGTTCATCTCATGCCTAAAGCCAGCCTGTGATTAATCAGGTATCACAGACCCATATCTTCTGATAAGCAACCTGCAATGCTCAGGAAAAGCAGAGACGCCACGTTACGAAACCGGGCACTGCGGAGCACACCCAGGCACTGGAGGCGTTTCCGACACTGCAGCATCGCTGCTCAGCTGCAGGAGGGCAGGGAGGGATGAAACATCGCTTTAATACAGGTGAGAATATAATGATACAAATTTTAAAAGTAACAGGCTGTTGCAAACAACCCTTCACCAAAAAATAAATGGTTGTTCTGTGCCTATTTTTAAATGCTACAAGTAGCTTTCAATTTCTTTGTGTGCTAATAGTTCCAAATACCCTCAGTACTCGCCATGCCACGTAAGACCTAGCGAGTTACTTCAGTCATTTTCTAAATAACTGATATCCACACACAGCTAACAGCCATAAATGTACTTCCTGATTATTTTTTTCTGTCAGATATGTTAATTCCTTCGACATGAAAGAAACAGCAAAGAAAACATTTTAAACTTCTGATATAATTACATTACCTAAATTACATTAAAACTGCTTTAAAACATACCTAATTTTCCAGCACAAAACCACACATAGATTGTAATTTATGGCAATAACTTTCTGTTTATGAAATTGACATATTTAAAATTACACACATTTAATTAGAGAAGTATTTATTGAATTCAAGAAAAGAACAAATGTTTGGATGGTTAGTCATGAATTAGAGGGAAAAAATGAGCTATGTACAGTCTCCTGAAGACTGTTTCAAGACCACATGAAATAAAGCTTTTTCCATATATTCAATAGCAGCTTAAAATAAATATATGAACTAGACTTGAAAGACATTTACAAAGAATTCGTATGAATAATTTAGTGTACAATAGCTTGTACAGTGTGTTCTGGAGGCAAGAGTAGTCACTGATTACATATTTGCTCCTAATCTTGAGCTAAGAGGCCCTGATTAGATGATTCATGGGTGAAATCTAGTTGGCGGCCAGTCACCAGTGGTGTCCCCCAGGGCTCAGTACTGGAGCCTGTCCTCTTTAACGTCTTTATCGATGATCTAGATGAGGAGGGGATCGCGTGCACCCTCAGTAAGTTCGCAGATGACACTAAGTTAGGCAGGTGGGTCGATCTGCTGGAAGGTAAAGAGGCTTTACAGAGAGATCTCTGGCTGGGTCAATGGGCTGAGGCCAGTGGTATGAGGTTCAACAAGTTCACGTCCTGCACTTGGCTCACAACAACCCCCTGCAACGCTACAGGCTTGGGGAAGAGTGGCTGGAAAGCTGCACAGCAGAAAAGGACCTGGGGGTGTTGGTCAACAGCTGAATACGAGCCAGCAGTGTGCCCAGGTGGCCAAGAAGGCCAACAGCTAGCTTGTATTAGCACTAGTGTGACCAGCACAGGAGTAGGGAAGGGATTGTCCTCCTGTACTCAGCACTGGTGAGGCCACACCTCAAATACCATGTCCAGTTTTGGGCCCTTGACTACTAGAAGGACACTGAGGTGCTGGAACATGTCCAGAGAAGGGCAACGAAGCTGCTGAAGGATCTGGAGAAAAAGTTCTATGAGAAGCGGCTGAGGTACCTGGGGTTGTTTAGCCTGGAGACAAGGAGGCTCAGGGGAGACCTCATCGCTCTCTAGAAATACCTGAAAGGAGGTTGTAGCGAGGTGGGGGTCAATCTGTTCTCCCAAGTAACAAGTGATAGGACAAGAAGAAATGGGCTCAAGTTACAGCCAGGGGAAACTTAGGTTGGATATTAGGGAAAATTTTTTTAGAGAGAGGATTGTGAATCATTGGAACAGGCTGCCCAGGGAAGTGGTAGAATCCCCACCCCTGGAGGTGTTTAAAAGACGTGTAGATGTGGTTCTTAGGGGCATGATTTGGGGGTGACTTGGCAGTGCTGGGTTACTGGTTGGACAGGATTGATTTTAAAGGTCTCTTCCAACCAAAGTGATTCTGTGATGCTATGAAATTGCAACATACATGACATAAAATTACAATATTAGTAATTCTAACGATGATGCAAAGATTATTAATACTTATGTGATGATTTAGAGTCTCCATTGGTTTCCTAAACAACCATTTTGAATCCTGAATATTATTTGATTCATTTTACTCTCCATTCAATAAACTGCAGCACTAAAATCTCTCTCCCAATTTCCACCATCCCCCAGATGAAAAAAGAAAATGTGGCTAGGACGCTTCCCAAAATGGCTAGATTCTTTCAGAAGGCGGCACAGTCACACTTCAAACAAATCTTGATCTCTTCTTTGAGAGCAAAAGTTGCCTTAGAAACACCTAATAATGCTTCAAAATACCTTTGGGTTCTACTTCAAAAGTGGAAGTTAGTTTACAAAGCAGCATATCATCTCCCTTCACATTTTTTGCCACAAACTCTGTCCCATACCTGCACAGCCAAATACAAACCCACTGTTCTTCGTGGTTTGGCATCTGTTATGATGTAGGGCATTATTTCAGGCACGCCACACAGATCATCATGTTACCTAATATAGTCTATATGCAAGAAGTCATACTGCTCACTCAGACATTGATTGAAATGGAGTTTGAAGGGTTTGAAGGGACTTAAATATTTTGGGGATCACTGACTAACCTTCTAAATCATTTACCTGAAATGAATATTTGATACTTGGGCTACAGATAAGGTGCTGGATAACTATTCAGAAATTGTACACTCTTACAGACATTAAAAAAAAGGTGGCTCCAATATAAGACTATATCTCTGCACATACAGAGGAAGACAAACAACTATCAAACTGAATTACTGCTACCCTGAGATAGCTCAGTGAGATAACTATTAGCAACTATTTACATTTTATGCAAAAGCCATTATTTCAAAGATAATTCCGCTATGGGAACAAATTGCTCTTAAGAAGTCTGAAAGAAGACAATTTAAATATTTAAGCCTTCTCCTGCATCATTATTAAAGGAACATCTAAATCTGCAAGATTTTGTATGAGAAATTGTAATAAAAACAGAACTCAGGATCATTAATTGAAACATTACAACATAGAATTTCATAGACAAATAATGTTTTACAAGATATCTAGAATACATAACAAAAATTAGAATATATAAATAATTCAGTTCTTAAGAGCATTTCCTATCAAGGAAGTAAGTTATGCAAAAATACAGAAAAGAGATTATTTCAGAATACTAGGGTCAACATTTCAAATACAATTAAGTTCTGAATTTTAAGGAGTATGTAATACTGTTCCACCATTATATATTCTGAAAATCACATCAGTATGTGTCAAAGCACATCCTGATACTGCAATGCCTGGTCTGACAGCCCTCCCAAGCCTTACGCTGCAGAAAGCATCACAAAATTTGCTTCCCAACTTTTTCATGCCACTCACCTCTGTAGTACTTGAGCACTTCGCAGAGACAGTGATAGAGTGTTTCTAGAAAGTCAAGTGGTCTGATCATTTCTACTTCTAAAAATTTACTAATATTTACAAATTTTGCTGCTTTTAGAAAACAGCTTTTCCCTGTCCTTTGTAATTTTGAGTGCCACCCACGCCCCTTTCTGCCAGTGCACAACTTCTGAGAGCACTTTGCAGTGTGCAGAAATATTTTCTGAACTCAGCTTTCTGACTGCCATTATGTGTGAGGGTGAAAATGCCAAGTTTCCCTTTCTTTGGACAGCTCAACCATTTTCTTTACATTTTCTGCCTATGCCAGGAAGCACAAGTTCTGAAAAATGCAAAAATATTCAATTGGAAACAAAAGGATGAAATATTAGGTTTTATTTTACCGTATTTTACTTATAAGATCACTGAGGGTAACTGCTCTTTTGCTCTGATCATGCCATGTCCTGATGTAGCTGGTGGTCATGATTCCTAAGCACAATCATGGTTTGAGAAGAAAGAAACAGCCCATAATCCTGTTATTGACATTTGTGTCATAGCGCTTACAAATAAAACAAAGGGAAATTTTATTTTGCTCAGATAATCCTCATTTACAAATTTAAAGTGCATTTTTTTCAGATGTAGATTCTTAGAAGTCACAAATACTTGAGCCCTTGAAAAGCCCCGGCCATCCATCACATGATGCAGCACTGCATCACCACAAGTCATTGGCAAGGCTGACAACCTTGGAGCCCCTCAGCCTGACTTCTGCTCCTTAGAAACTGGGGAGGAACTGAAGTTTGACTTCATTATAGGAATAATTCATCATTGTAATCCTTCAGCACATACACTTTCCTTCACAGAAAAAGACATACATACTAGGGTACCTTGATATAAAACAAACTAAAAAGTCTTTCTTGTAGGTCTAGCTACTTCTCTCCTGACAAATAAATCTCTGATAGTTACTTGGGAGATTTTTTTTTTATATGCAAACATCAGTGTGAAATCATCTAATAGATTGTAAATAACTGTAATGAAAGCTGCTGTATTTAACTGAGATCAGTTTCACGACATCAGTGAAAACATTTTCTGCTAAAGAAAAACAGAGAGAGAGAGACAAATCATGTCCTTTGCTGGGTTTTCAAATACAAATACTTGGCATTACTGTTGTCAGGGTTTTGGCTCAGGAGCTTTACTAAGAATTACCATATCTTTGATTAAGTTATAGTTCAGTTGATGTCTGGCTTTTGATCTGGATGTATTTCAAGGTGCATTTACTAAAGAAGGATATTAAATTACTTAGTTCTCGCTTGGGGTTGAAAAATCTAACCATTTTTTTTTTCTAGCATGTTATTTAAAATCATCACCAACAGCTACGTTGTAAGCAGCAATGAAATGGTGATAAATGTGCTGTCAGTAACTTTTTATGAGATGTATGGAACCACTATGCAAACAATTTTAAATCTATTCAACAGGGAAATCAACACTGATGGCTCTTTCCAGAACCTTCAATTTTAAGTGGTTCAAATTTATTTATTTCACATAATTTAAAAACATGGCATTTAAAAATTCCTATCGTTTTTCCATATTTGATTTCCAAATTTTCTTCATGATCAAGATAAGAAACATGAAACATCAAAGACAGAATGACAACGATTCGCTCTCCATCTCACAGAGACAAATGTGAAATTGTTTTTTGGATTTCTGTAAAATTATATCAGTTCTGGAGTATGAAAGGATTCATTTGCGTACAATTCAAGATATGAAAAGCTTCAGCCTGCAGCTTTCCACTTTTCAAAATCCTGAACAAACTAAAAGCTGTTGAGCAAAATTAATTTTTTGTCTAAATTCAGCAAATCTGCTTTTGTCCTTTTTCCTCAAAAATGGATTTTTGTTAGTTAAATCTATCTTTAATTAATCCTTTTAAGGGATGAATATAGTAAAAATGCCATCAGAAAGTACTCTGCAGTATGTTCTACATGTCACCAGCAGTCCTTTGGAAAAAGCTACTAGTAAACTCTCAACAATGAGATACTTAACAGAAAGGTTTCCTGTATGACCATCACATTCCATCAAGATCAACCTTGTCTTAAAATAACACAATCAAATAGCTCTGGTGACAAGATGACCACTGCCAAAATATAAGACACAGTTTTTGCTACTGGACAAAATATCTGATAGTTCAGCTACTTATTGCATGATAACCATTAAAAAATGAGATGTGACCAAAAATTTCTTGTGAAAATGCAGAACAACCGTGGAAATCCTTTTACTTCTGAAGAGACATTGGCCTGAAGATTTGGCCGTGCAGTATTGGGTATGCTGCAATGGCATCTGCAGGGTTGCATTACAGAAACTCCCCTGCCAGAATGGGCTCCCTGGTCTCTCTCCACTTGGACTGGCACAGCATTTGACTCTTAGAAAGGCAGGGAAGGCTGCAGAGTGCCTACTGCAGCACTTGGCATGCAATATGGTGGGTTGATAAGCTAGCACACTTCTTATTTCCTTTTTTTACAAAATGCCTGGTAATGTTAATACATTCACTTCTTGGAGAAATATCAATGAAGTTATTGGATCTTTGCTGCCACAACACCAGCCTATTTCAAAGACAAGCAGAAAAACAGATATCCTGACATACAAATCATTTTCCTTTGAAAGACTTTATTTTTTCTGGATAAGTTAGTGTTAAGAGGTTTAGACTCAATGTCTAAAATGCATTTAGGAAACTTTTTTTGAGAAGCAATCATTAATATCAGCCTTTAAATATATTCTAATGTGTATCCAGGGAGGGCAATACAGGTGAAACATACTGAAATGTTATGCATTTCATAGCTGATCCAACAGAAGCATGTTATTGCTTGTCTGCCTGTTACCCTCAAAATGTAGCTCAGTTAATGTCCACTTTCTTTCTCCCTTTGATTAATAACTTCTTTCCTTTTGTTCTGTTCATTGTCAAGTAGCTCTGTTTCCAAGAATTCATAACAAATTAACAGATTTAATGCCACTACTGTTTTAGTGAGTGCTTTCAGAATTCAAAGGACAGTGAATTGAAAGCAGTAAGTTTATAATCCAAGAATGAGGAGGTCTTGATAAGCACAGTCTCATTGTGTCCATGTTAAATGTGTTAAAGGTGTCCTGCAGATGAAAAAAGCTGTTAGCATGTTTCGTGACAAATGCAGTGGTGCAGCTTCAAAATGAAACGATGAAAGAAATGTTGTGTGGAAAGGACAGACCTCCAAAGGTCATCCACTCCAGCATTCAGCTAAGAGTACTGCCAAAGCAAGGCCAAGCCAGCCACGGCTTCATGTAGTTGAGTCATGAAAATTTCCTAGGGTGGATAGTCCACAAATTCCCTGGTTGTTTCAGTGCTTCCCTACCCTTCTAACAAAGGAGCTTTTTCTAGTGTTGGTCCTGAATTTCAGAGTTAGCAGCAGCAAAGGACAGCGAACATCTTCCCAAGTATGACCCATAACTCCCACGTTCCTCAGAAATATCTTTGGAAACACATGATTCTTCTCAATAATAGTCTCTATATACAAATTTATTCTGGAAATGGTCTCTCACCTATTCTAACTCTCAAGCTACACGTGGTATCATTCAAGCAAGTACCAAACCAACACCATACCACAAAACAGTCTTGCGATTTAACTGAATTCAAGAGAGCTCCAGTGCCTAGAAACATTTCCCAGAACTGCTCTAATTCATCAGCAGGGGCTGTCTCTCCATGTTAATACTCCTTTATTTGCTGCCTCCCCCAAAATGTAATCATTTGAATTGCTCTACATGACTTTATTGCAGCAGTTGATCCTGTTGTTACAAGGGTTCTTACCTTTCTTCACTTCAAAAAGTTAAAATATACAATTGCTACTTGTTCCTAAAAAGCCTCTTTTACCATCACATTCAAGTCCCTGCAGGAATCTGATGCCCTTCTCTTCTGAATCCCTGTGTGGGATTGCATAGTAATGTTTCACATAACCTCCAGCCAAAAATGCACTGATGACATCTCTCCAAGATAACTCTTTACCCACTGATGCAACTAAAGTCTACCTCAAGAGTTCCAACAGTGACTCTGGATGACTAACATTAGGTTAAAGAAAAGGGAGCATAAGCTCAAGTAAAGTAAGGGCTAAGTGACAAGATTAGAAAGGAGGGCAGGCCAGGTTTCAGTGTTTCCACTTGCTTTGGTCCTATTTAATGCCACATCAACAGCATTAAAAATACACTGCTACTTGCAGCCTCTAAGTTTATTCCTTCCTCCTCGGTGATCACTTGCTGGAATAATCCATGCCTTCACACATGAGGCAGGAATGCCTCAGCTCCATGTATGCAAGAGGCAATACTGATCCTCTAGCTGGGGTGCTGTTTCAGCCATCTTTATACTTGCTCAGGGAGATGCGACTTCTTCCATGCTAGGACCTTACCGGTTTCTTGCTGTGGCCACTATGAAGCCTCAGCCCTGATCTTCAAAACTCAGGGATATTTGAAAAGGTCTCCTGTGACCAAACCTCTTAGACAAGGCTGCTGTAATATGGGACAAGGTAGCACAAAATGCCATAAGTGCAACAACACACCCAGTTGACAGAAGCTCCCAGAGGAGGTCACAACCAACCTCCAGAACAAGAAATAAAGGTTTTCTCTTCGATAAACAGGGATCGCTTAATTGTATACACACATAAAACCCTCTCTGACTCTACAGTAAGTATGTGTATTTAGTTTCTAATGTTCTGCTGGAGATGAGCATGATGCTCATGCTTCGGTAACTGAATTATCAGAGGAATGGATTAAGTCAGGCCATGTATTTTTAGGAGTTTCTTTCTTACAGACAGGAAGTCTTACAGGAGACAGAAGTAGGAAGTTCAAGGTGTAAAATAAACCAGTTAAGAAAGAGGATTTAAACCAAAAAAAAAAAAAAAAAAAATCATTTTACCTCTCACCTTCACCCCCTCATCTGAACCACGTAAATCAGCAGCCTAGCAGCCACCAGCCTGTGCTCTATTAAGGGAGAGAACAGGCAAAGAGGATGAGGGGTTTGTGTCTAGCAGTCCTCCATATACATGCCACTGGCTTCCTCACAGAGCGTAACCTGCTGAAGCACCTACACATTCTGCACTCTGGGCTGTATCACTGTATTTCACCTCCTCTGAATCTCCACCATGCTCACCCACAGTGATTGTCACCTCCTCTCTCCCAAGAAAAAGATCTTGCCCAGCTGACCTCAGCGGTGCTGTCCTGTGATCTTACATCACTGTCCTGGCTAGACACGAACACGCATGAAGACACTGAGCTGTGCTCAGACACGGGATATCTGATGCACCAGGAAGCTAAGGACTTGTCCGTCTCAGAGACTCCAATGCAAGTTGCTTCCCTTGAGCAGAAACCTCCCATCTCGACCTTTCCAGGCTTGCTTTCCCAACCACTGCAGTGAATCTGGAGGGGCATTGGCTTGTGCACGCCAGGAGGAGAGGCTCACGGGCTGCTATGTCACACAGGCATAAGCACAATTCGTCTCCAATGCCACGGGCAGAAGCAGCTATTCTATTGTTACTCAACCATAGAGATTTCTGCTGTTGCCAAAGATGATTCTATTGTCCAGGCATTTGACTCCCTATATCTGCACAAAGAAAACACTTGCTCTTCCCTCAGCTCCTCTTTCTTCCCTGCTGCTCCGCACTAAGAGCTTTCACTGCGCCTCTTTGACTGGCACTGCAGCCACCCCTGCTCACTCAGCACCCCACTGAGTACTGCAGCCACTCTCGGGCAGCCAGCAGTACCTGCTCTGAGACCTCGGTGCGTATCCAGAGGTAGCATGACAGAGCACTGGCCGTGGGGTCCTGCTCCTGGCAAAGAAGAGACAGCCTGAGTTGTGCTGCCACCTCTGCCACTCTGAAGCCAGCCCTCACCAGTACAACAGTGAGAGTGACCTGGTAGAAGAGGTCCCCATGGGGGGGTGACTGTACCTGGTGCCTCCTGCCATGCCCACTCCCACCAGCCTCCACCCAGCTCTCCTCCTCTTTTCTTATGCTCTTCATACAGCCCTTCCTGTCCCATACTCACTTCTTGTCTGGTTTACACGTAGTTAACAACTAAACCTGCAAGCAGGGGCAGCCATCACCATATTAGTCACCATCTTCCATTCTGTTTGGGCTCCCTTAGGTGTCAAGTTGCGGGAAATGGGCTGTCTTCTCCAAGGATTCTTTATTTCCCACACTTCCCTCAGAGAGGACACTTGATGTTGCTACCGGCGTAGAAAGGTTAATCCTTGTTTCATTTGGGTGAGCTTGATCTGAACTGCCCCTTTCTGAATGAGCTGTATCTACATATGGTTTGCGAAAAGCAAATGCTAATTCTTTGAATGAAGACCTGCAGGCCTTTCTTACAGAGTATATCCTCTCATCCAAAAACTAACCTTAATGCTATTTCAAGCAGTGCAAGGCATTCTTTCTGATCCACATATTCATTTGGTTTAATTTATTTTCTCTGCATGACTGTTCTTTTCTTTATCACTAGTTAACGTAACAAAGTAAAAGAAACCCCTATAAAGCAAAATGAAGTACAGAGATTGAATGTTCCCTGCTAAACATATTGATGTAAACATTATTTTAGATGCAATACTTTATGTGCTGTATTTTCATGGGGAGAGAATAGATCAAATAGGAAACAGACAAGTGTGAAATATAATTAAATAATTTCAAATAACGAGACAATATGCATTAACGGAGGAGGACTTCAGAATGTAAACAGATTATTTTGAGCTGAGCCCTCGTTTCAATAGGAAAACTCTAGAATTACTCTGTCCTTCTGAGCTATGCTAATATCAAAGCCATGAAAAGGAAAATTGAGTCCATCTGCTCAGTCCAATCTATTTTACAGTGAGTCATTCTATTCTCCCATTACAAAATGGGCACTCCATTATCTTCCATTTCCACAGCCAGCTCCACACAAAGACTGTCTTCAGCCGTCAAGGAGTCTTCCTCCAGGAAACAAGGACAAGAATTCTTTAACAATAAATTTCACAAATATTAAGTGAAATATCCTGAAGTGGTAGAGAATTTTATATTATTTATCTCATCCACAGCAAACAGTGAATGTAAAGGTACAATACCACTTATTACAACTGTCTGTGAGGTTGTCCTCTATGGAGGTTGTAATTTGAGCATGAACTGGTCTCTACTTAATCAACACTCTGCAATCGGAATATTTTCAGGATGATACAGACTTTTTTCTTTTGAAAATAAGTAGAAATATTTGTAACAAAGTACACAAACCCAAGATTCATCTTACACACATTAGTATATTCAGGTCACAGAACTATGACACTGTAGAAATAACAGGTGTGTTGGGATAGCTCACACGGCCGTAGTGCTGTAACGGACGGACACAAGCTCTTCAGGAAGACGGGGAAGATAAGGAGGAGAGGCTCCTAATGTGTGAAGCAGCAGCTCAAATGTGGGGAGCTCTTGTACAGGCCTGACAACAGGCCTGGGTGAGCGCTTGTGGGTCAGGATCAGACAAGAGGTCAGTGAGGGTGACATCGCGGTGGGACTGGGCTTACAGACAGCACAACTGGGGTGAGGAAGTGGATCCTCACAACTTCTTTAAAAAACTCAAGCAAGTATCTGGACCGCAGACCCTGGTTTTTTAAGGGAGACTAAGATCCTTGACACCTGTTGGAGAACAAAACGGCAGGATGGAAGCAATCCAGAGGATTTCTGGAGGGTGTCAAGGACAGCTTCTTGGTACAAGCACCAGATGGGCCAACCAGCATCACGCACAGCTGGATCTGTTATTCAGAAACAAGGAAGAAGTGGCTGGGGATGTGATACTCAGTGGCAGGCTTGGGGGTAGCAGCTATGAAGCTGAAGATCCTATGGGAGAGTAAGGAAGGCAAATACCAATGCACAGACTCTGGGCTTTAGGAGAACTGAGTTGGGCTCATCCAGGAGCGGTAAGTGGGATCCCACAGGAGGCAGCTTGGAAGCTGTCCTCAAGGAGCTTGGAAAAGCCCTCACATCTGTGAAAACAACCTCTTACACAGGCAAGACTTCCATGATATTCAGGAAAACAAGCAGACTTATCAGGACATCAGCATGACTAAACAGGGAGTTTGTAACTGAGCTGCAGGGCAAAAAGTCAGCACAGGAGGTGAAAGCAGATATGGTTAAAGCTGGGCTGACTCAGTGATGCCTTTGCCTCAACCTTCACCAACAACGTCTCCCAGACCTTTGTGCGTAGCAGAAGGGGTCAGAGGGTAGAAGAGCAACCAGCAGTAAATAAGGAGCAAGGCAGGGATGATTTGAGTTAACTCAACCCACAGCTGTCTGGGGGAAGAAGGTGGTTGAGAACAGCACTTGGACTTACCAAGGGGAAATCATACCTGACCAACCTGACTGCATTCTATGATAAAGTGACTGGATTTGTGAACAAAGGGAGAGCAGCAGATGTCATCTACCCTTGCTTGCCTCCAACACTGTCCCACAATATTCTCATATCCTTTCTAGGATGTGACAGCCTGGGTGGTGGACAAGTAGTTGGCTAAAAAGCTGATTGGATGATTTGGCTCAGACATTCATGGTTAGTGTTTTGGAGGACAGTAAAAAGCATAGTGCTGCAGTGTCCTGAATCTTGTCCTGTTTAACATCTTCATCAACGACCCAGAGGAGGTGATGCAGGACACTCACCAGGTTTGCAGATAACAAAATGGGGGGAAGAGTCCTGTCTGAGGGTAGGGTTGCCATTCAGAGGGGCCATGACAGGATGAGGGAATGTGCCAACAGGTGGATTATGGGCCTGGGAAGGAAGGGCCCCTGCCATTCATCCAGGCTAGGGCCTTACTGCCTGGAGAACAGCTCTTTGGAGAAGACCCTAGGGGTCCTGGCATGCAGCAAGTTGAGCCTGAAACAGCCTGTGGGCCCTGGCAGCCAGGATGGTCAACGCCACCCTGGGCTGTGGTAACAGGAGCGTAACCAATAGAGTAAGGGAAGGAATTATCCTCCCCTACTCAGCACTGATTACATTACACCTAGAATAGGGCACCCAGTTTTGGGCTCTCCAATGAAACACTGAAAGATTGAAGCAAGTTCAGTGGAGACCACCAAGTTTGTCAGGGCTGGAGCTCTTGCTCTGTGAGGGGAGGCTGAGTGAGCTGGGCTTGTTCAGCCTGGAGAAGGGATGGCTCAAGGCGGACCTAAAAGCAGCCTCAGTCCCAGTGGGAGGTTATCAAGGAGTTGGAATCAGAGTTTTTTACATCAGTGCGTGGCAGGAGGAAAGAGGAATGGACAAAAACTGAAATGAGAGCTTTTGACTGGAAAAAAGGAGAAACCTTTTTCCCTGTGAGGACAGCCCAGCAATGGAGGAGGTTGTCCAGAGATTAACAGTCTCTCCATCCTTGGAAGTTTCTAAGACCCAACTGGATAAAGCCCTGAGAAGCCTGGTCTGACCTGACAGATGCTTTAAGCAGGAGGTTAGGCTACACATCTCCTGAGCTCCCCTTGCACCTGAGTTACCCTATGTTCCTATGAAATATACATTAAAAAAATAAAGCATTATCCAGTTATACGTATATAAAGTATCATCCAGTTGATAGGATATAATATTTAAAATGGACACCCCATGGTGCCTATAATATGAAATAGTTTACGTATCTGCTGTACTAAATATTTGAACAGACATCAACAATAACACGTACAAATAGTAACTGTACCACAGTTTGACACTGCTCCCATACAGCGTTTCAGTATTGACCTGACCTACATGCAACAAAGAGAAAAGGGCAGAATCAATAAACGCCCAGGAGGTACAAATCCAAGGTAAAAACATGGGGGCAAAGTGAAATCCATCTAGCAATCAAAAATGAAGGTATTAAGACTAAACAGGCGAAAAGAGAGAGAGAGAGAGAGGTGGGACGGAGAGGAGGCGATGGCTCGGCTTGGCTGGAAGGGGACAGAGAAAGGGGTGGGAGGACTGGCAAGGGGCCAGGGCATTCCTCCGCTGTCAGCAGAGTGGGCAGGGACTCCTCTGTGCCCCTTGCTGAGCAGCCACAGGGATGTGACCTGCTGCTGCTAACAGGGACTCTCTCAGCTTGACGTGTTAGGAGGACTCAGTTTTTAAACTACTGAACAGCGGGTGACCTGGCATGGACGTTAACGAGGTTCCCATCAGTGGGGTCCCTGTTTCCTCCAGTATGCCATTCTTAAAATTAGTAAATGATGCACACAGAGAAAGCCATTAGAAGATCATTAGGGTTCCAAATTAAGTGCTCTGCATTTTGGAAAAGTCTCACTTAAGGTTGCCTGCTCAATTCTTTGAGCATCAGGATGCAATTAGATCATCATAGTCTGATTATATTGCTACGTGTTTTTTCCACACGAGTTAGAACAAAATTTCAAAGGTTTCGTTTGAAAGCTTTCCTGAAGCTTTTGTGGATTTTATAACTACTTTTAATTTTGAAGTGTTTTCCTTATATTTTATATATGAACCACAAATTCAAAATGAGGTCACCGTCTAAAGTATTCATTCATTAATGAGAAAATGAACAAGTAAAACATTAGATAATATGCACATTATATCTTCATGCTGAAGTTTTAGCAATGCTTTTTCAGATATTACTCTTTAGCTAAATACTTTTCATTACAAAAAAAAAAAGAAGAGGTACTTTAAGGTCAGCTCATTACTTTGTTTCAGCATTTCGCCTCTTTCCTACCCAATGCAACTTGTCTCAGTGAAGATGTATTTAAAACTATTAACTAACACATGAGCTTGCCAAGTCTCACTTAACTGAGGGTAGTAGAGGCAAATGTTGTGACTAAACAGGAGTAAACACTGGCCCACCATGAAAACAAACCATCGCAACACCACCACTATTTAAGGTAAGTGCTAAAAAACTCAGTGCTAATTTGTTTCTTAATAAAAGTGATGGCCACCTTTCTTCACAGCCTTGCAAAGCCAAGAACGAACTGCCTTTTTTTTTGTAATTATCAAGAAAATAACCTTGTTAATGCAAGGCAAATTTTAAATTGCATTTGAAGCTTACACTAATTAGGAATAAGCTGTGTTTAGACTGTTTTCACCTTCTCTTAATAATTTGTTTTGGTCACACCTCTTTTCAGTAAGCTCCAGACACGCTCCAGACACAGGAAAAAAATTTCTTCTGCCATTTACTGATCTAACATTATGTAAAATAATAAGGAACTCCTAAAAAAAAAAAAAAAAACCCACAAACCACCAAACCAAAAAACCCAAGAAAACCACAAACTATCAGCTATCAGTGTGGGTTATGATAACAAATTGACATTGAGCTAGATTTCAGTCTCTGCACTTCACCATGCACACAAAATGTGTCAACAAATTTTTGTCATTTCCACCAAAACGGACCATCATAATTAAGTTAACATACATGAATGAATTTTTAAATCTTCAAGGTCAGTGGTTAACAGATGATTTGCCTTTCCTTCTTATCATTAAATTAAAAACAAAATAAAACCAACATTTCTCAACATATCTTACCGTTTGCTTTTTCTCTAAAGCTTCTCTTCCTGAGACTTTTCTTTCATGTTTTCCTAACTCCATTTCCCAGGGGAAAAAAACCCACCCTTATATCCTGAGCAGAAGTGATTTAACCTGACTACGTGTTAGATATCCCTGTACTTTTGGAGCAGGGAGAGAGTAGTATCAGGCAGCGCTGTGGTAATTTCTGGTCAGCGCATGTTTCCATTTATAGCCGTTGAAAATCCACAAATAGAAGCGTGGAGAGGGGGCAGGCAGCTGCCTCCGATAACAATAAACATTGGTTTGGCATCACAGCAAATCGTTCAGGAGGGATTTTGGTTACCGGCCCCATTCACTCCCTGCCTCTACCTCAAACCTCTTGCTGAAAAAGTCCATGAAGATGAACAGCTACGTCTCATAGCACTAACTTGTGTTCACAGAGATTATTACGCAAGTAAAACAACAAATAGGATTAAGTAGCACCACATGTTGTTATGTAGAGACAGAAAGTGTACAGACCCGTATTTTTAAATGGTGCTTTAGCATGACTATTGACCTTTCCCTGTTGACTGTTTGGGACTGAGCTATCCTAATATATGCACACGCAGAGTGTGTCGTGTTCATCAGAATATGACATCATCTTGGATTTTCAAAATGCAGAAAGAATTGCAAAACTTTCAGCAGGCAGTATGAGCACCCCTAAATACAAGAAATGACTGGTGACCACCTAAAATGGAGCTAATACCCATACAGATGGTGGTTGTAGAGCCTGTTAGTTGACTGCAGAATAACAACCTGACTCTGGTTCACAACGATAAAGTCAGGAGGCCAATGTTAGAAACTGCAGCACCAAGGGGACCTCTCAGTGCTCCGTTGTGGATGACAAGGATTACAACATGCCCTCCAGCTGCCACATCAACCAGGCTCATGTTGTCTTGGGGGTAATTCACAACGAACGATGGTTCTGCATGTACCAGCAAGGGAAGGGGAAGCATGACGACACAGAATCACACAGAAATTGTTTGCTACTGTTAAACGAGAATATGCTCTCTGGTTAATCTATGGTTCATTAAGAAATGCATAACCCTTTGTAAAGCTGTCAGTTTAAGCATCTCACTAAATCCCTAGTAGAGAAAACACACATCCTCTCCCTCTCTCTCTCTCTCTCTCTCTCTCTCAACACATTGGTAAAAGAAGACTCTTCTAAAATAAACATAGATAGGAAATAAATATATATAAAAACCTTTTTCATCTATCATTTTTCAATTGTCTCTGTGGAAATGACAGCCAAAGATAAGCATACCGCTTTCTACTCTGTTTCTTAATAGATGCTATACTCACAGGATCTTTAGAGCCTTTGATAGGAAGAAAAGGCAGTCAAAGAAGTCATCTCACAACAGTCTATACAGTTTACGTATGAGAAGTTGACCAAAAAAACCCCAAATCCTAGAGCATTCCCATTCAGAAACATTCTTCAGAACAGAAAAAAAGTTACTCCAGTGACAATTCTTTTTCTTTAGTCTCTCTTTTACCTTTATTTTCAGAAGTGTAAGGTAGCCAGAAGAAGAATAAATGTGGCAAGGCAAACAAAAAGAACCAGTCAAATCTACAAGGGTAGTAGAGGGAATACATAAGAGCAAAATACACCCCATTGTGTCTCCTGGAACTGCTGGGATCAAAGGAACAAGAGTAAGTGATGTAATACCCAGAGGAAAGCTGTTCAGCAGGAAGGCAAACAGTATGAAGGAGTTCATACATCCAAATCTTTTCTGTGAGGCTGAAACTCATCCCTGTGGTAAGGGACTTGCAAAGTGCCTCTGCACCACTTAACATCCTCAGAGCAGGTCTTCAGTCGGATCCAAACTGCAGCTTACATTACGCTGCTGCTTACATCATCAACCATTCCTGCGGCGCAGGTGAAAAACCTGCAGCACCTCCACTTCTCTTAGCCTGTCCATTTGTAATAGTTTTGAATCACAGTCAAGGGCTGGAGCGTCTCAGGTGGGCACGTTCAGCTGAGTGTGCTTAGTGCGCTTCCCAGCTCTGTCTCGCCGGTGGCTGTGATACCCTGGCTGTCAGCAGGCTCCCAAATGGGTGTGTGGGACTCCCAGGGGAGTCACTCCCTTCTCATGCTGGGGAACAGACATCCACATCAGTAAAAGAGCAATGAACCAACAATGTAGGAGTCGAGACAAATATAAGTCCATATAAACTTACACCAACACTGGCAGATTTTATCTGGGGTTTATGCAGTGTTTAATTTAGCACTCATACTAACTACCTTAAAACTTAATCTTCAATCACATTTATATTCTCTACTTCCACGGTCTTACACTGTTCTCATGTGTCAGCTCACCCACATGAATGTCAAACGCAATTGCCACAGAAAGACCCAAGGAAGTGACTATGAAGTGACTTGATAATAAAGTGGCTCATAATAATTCTGACGCATAAGATGCTGATGAGAGTATGCCATTTAACAAGTGGGTTTTTCATTAAACATTGTTGTGAAGGTGTCTAATAGCACTCACAAGATAAAAGATAACTCCTTCTCCTTCCCAGGTGTGGCTACTACAGCCTGAACAGGAGATTCAAAATAAATAAATAAATAAATAAATAAATTAGGTGAAAATTAAAATTATTAGAATTACTAGGACAAGGGAAGACCTAAGTGCTCCATTTCTCATGAATGGGAATTTGCATTCTGGATGCATCATGCTGGCTGACTATGCACACGTTGAGGAGTTAAACAGTCTGCATTGGAGATGGGAACAGGGGCAACAGAATGAGACACCAAATTTCATGCCATTATGTTGAAATCAGGGATCACAAGAAACACTCTTGCAGGGCTGTTCTGTAGCCCAGATGCTAAGATCTAAGGACCCTGGAAATAGTGTAGAAAGGCTCACCTTGTTATCTACCACACCTTGCTCAAGCGTGATGTTTCAACACTAAACCTGAGGAAAGACTATGATCCTAAACATATGGGAATTTCTTTTTTATATAATTACTGGAGTACATTTCTTATTCCTACATAGAAATAATGGTTATTTTACTCCAAGGACTTTCTAAGACACTGTTAGCAACTGTGTTTTACTTTGCAAGGGAAACCATAGTAAACATATGCTGAGTAAAAGGTATGTTCCTGACATCGGCTAAATTACTGTGCTATTTTCAATCACTTCTTTGTGTTGCAGCCACGGGTCTCTTGACACCTGTTTTGCTTCTCAGAGCAAGACCTAACAAGAGGCCAAGAGGGTAAGAGGCAAGTGCTAGATATCCAAAATAGTAGTACTGTATTAAATCATTTAAGCAGATGTATTTCCTGTGCTCCCTTGATTTGCTGTTCTTGGAGAAGGAAGCAAGTGACTATCATGATGTTTGTGTGTCACCCTCGGCTGTGTTTTCACTCATGGGGCTACTGCAATTCTATTACTTTGCACATTTTCATTTTCAGGCTGACTCAGCTGTAGCCCAGGGCTGACAGCCAATGACTGTATCACACATCATACATCTGCACCGCTTCTTTCTTAAGCTGCTAACTTTTATTTGCTCAGCATCAGACATACCACAAGCATTCAACAGTCAGAAGTATTAATTCTGACCCTGAGGTGCTCAATTGAATTATACTTAATTGAAAGTCATCTACTTTAGTCACATACACCAGTTTAAAAAAAACAAGGACTAAAACAGAAATCACATCTGCAGTGATTTTTAGAGGTCTGAGGTGGAGAGAGCTTCTGTCCCACACTTAAAACAATTCAAAAATTAAAAGAAAAAACAGGCACAAAACTGAGTAGGCTCCCTCACCACTTTTAACCACCAGTCCTGCAGAAGCCACAAGTTAAGATTTCCAGGTTATTTCTGGTGCCCACCCTTCTCTCAGCCACAGCACGCCAAGCCAGCAAGCACCCCTGTGTTACTCCAGCACCCCTATGTTACTCCAGCACATCCTCCCAAGGCCACATGCACATGCCTGGAACATCAGGACCTCAGCAGTGTTTCTAGCTGTTATTTCATAGCATGTTCCTTGCAGAAACGAAGAGCATGACAGAGCTGCCGGGACTGTATACAGAGCAGGCTTACCTTCCAGGCAGCCAGGAGCCGAGGGCAGGAAGCTGATCCTTAGGAGAGGTGGGTCCACATTCCTGCCGCAGCACCCGGCAGCTGCTGCTGTCACTCCCTGGTCCACCCCAACTGGCTCTGCAAACATTCATGGAGCAGGAGGTGGCAGGTGTGTAAAAAGGGAAGCATCATAGACACTGCAAAAGCCTCTGCTTTGCATGTGAGAAAGCAGAGCCCTACATGTAGCAGGAGGTTTCCTTTCGAACCAAAGGGGCAGGTTTGAATACGTCTGAGTGTAAAACCAAGGATGGTTATTTCAACATTACAATAAATTGACTGAGAACTCTGAGCCTTCTCTGACATGGCAGTTTGTGAAAGCTGTAAGCGCTTTCTTCTCTTCATGGGTCTTTTAAGGCAACTGTGTTAAAGTGGACTCTTCCTTGTCCTGGCAAGGTTCTACATCTGCTGTCCTTCAGGAATACAGACAGCAGTAGAACGACTGACCTCTTTTCTGTCGTATATGTATTGTTTCAGCTATATACACGATATACCTGAATATTACTGCTATATCCCAGCAAACCGAATTATCCCAGGCTGCAAAATATCTTTCAATAGATGGATCACAAGAGAATCTTCCTTCCCACGTTCAGTCGTACTGTTTGCCTTGCCTTTCTCCACAATGATGGACATGGTAATGATGAGTCATAGCTAACAAAATACATTAAGAAAGCCTTAAATATCTTCCTAGCTATCGTTTAACTGATGTAGCAGCTGGGAACGAGGAGAAGCCAGTTCCCCATGGGAGATGAGTGACTGCTCCATAGTCAGGCAGTGGGCTGTTTTTAGGCACCTCCCAGGTCAGCAGGAAGCCAGAGTACAGGATATGAGCTGTCATTAACAGACCAACTCCCATTGCGCTTTTTCCACCTTCTGCCTCTGCCCACTCTTATCAAACACCAAACCTCAAGAGGCATTACTCAGTGCTGATAAGGACACCAGCACCTGACCTCCACCTCTGCCCTTCTGCAGAACAAAAGTGAAAAGTAATCATCTTGCCCCAACATTTTTTTAAGTGAAGACTGAATAAATGTGTAACAGTGGCTTTGATTAATCTATTCTGTAGAGTTGCATGTTCATTTACAAAATTATTTGCATTCACTTGCCAACGTGTTCATTTTTTTTCAGAGTGTTACCACCACAAGTTTATACCCACAGCATAATTCTCTACACTGCATCATGAAATTTGCCTTGAAAACAAATCCAGTTGAAAAGGACAGATAAAGATCTAAGTGTTTAAAAGTTACCTGAATGCTGACAGCATTTGGTTAAGAGCATGTAATTTTGATAGCAAACATTTTGACTTTGAAGACCTAATGAAGAATCTAAAACACACACCTGTGCATGAGAAGGGAAAAGAATGAAAATACAGAGTTTTCAACAGAACTCCTACTTCATTTCCCCAGCTCTTAACTACAACTTATTCTGCAGCCAAGGGCTAATTTAGAACAGCAGAATGAGTTTACTTTTTCTGCAGTCTAGTAAGATATAATAGAGCAATAATAAACCGTACATTACTAGCTGGATTGCCAAAGCATTTATGGGTTCTGAGCTTGATTACATTTTTGCAATATGCATTGATCAAACATTAAGTCATGGTGGAAGAACCCTGTTTGTTTTAGAGGAAGTAAAGGGATGGGAAGCAAATACTTTTAAATATAATTTCATTTAAGCTAATTCAAATTGGAATGTTTATGCACATAATGTAGTCTTTATTATTAAAGCCATAGCAGATTCTAAAGTAATGTTCATTTTGCAAATGAACATTAGTTTAATATTCCTGTTGCTGATAAATTATCTTCAATTAAAAGGAAAAAGCCACAGTGGATGCAGTCAAGAGTAACACTGATGTTGTAGTGTTACTGTAAACCTGTTTTTTCAAAATAAAATCTCTCTTTTGTCAGTAGGAGATCTTGTTCTAACTCTGGGAACTTCCTAATTCCTGAAAAGCCAGCTACCAGCATTCATTCAAGTCATATATGAGAACGACCACCTGAAAAATCTTTCAGAATGTGAGTGAAAGATGAGGATTTACCAAGCTGTATTATATTTACAGGAAAAGAAAGTGTATAGACATCATAAAAATCATCAATGCACACTTTATGCACATGAAATAGAAGTCATGACATCCTGGTCTAGCAGGGCCAAAACCCACCTCCAAGTTAAGGCAGCACTGCGGAATCCCAAATAAAGATCAATCCCAAAAGGTTCTTCTTAAGCACCTCAAAATGCATTAAAAACCTGAATAGCAGTGAAGAAGATTAGTGGATTGAACACGGTTGTACAAGAACATTTGCTCTTAAATGCTTACCCCATATATACATATGTACACATACATAGATAGATATGAAACACTGGCATAGCGCAGTAAGGCAAAGTTAAGGTGTTCTGCTTATATGCAAGTCAGGAGAAGAAATAAAACAGTCTCAGATAGTTCCTCAAGAGTAAGAAATTGCTTCTCGGTTCACCCTCAGGTGCACAGCTGCATAAGATGCCTTCTGCACTTAGATCTAATTAAATGTAACTTACCAGTGCTGTTCAAATCTGATATATGATACACGCGGATAAACTATTCTTTCTCACGCAAGAATGAGGTACAGAATTCCAATGAAGATAACGCTTCTCTGAGGGGAAAATAAAACAGCTCTATTTAAAAGAGAGAAAAGGATTTTTTTATTCTCATAAAAAACATTAAAAGGGAAAATTCAAAGGAACCTGGGGATAAGGGTGAGCTATACAGACAAAACACGGATGCAAGATTTAAAAAAAAACCAACCCAAACTATACAATTGTTTTCAGTGTGTTTCCAAACGGGTGAAGTACATTCTGAATAAAACCCACCTGCTCTTTTCACCATTGCATTTTCATGCAATGGTTAGAAGGCCCTTACAAGTGACTATTGAAACATGTGGTGACGTTCACATAACCTCACTCAGTGCATTTTATTTCAAGTGCACAAGTTCTGGTTGGCGAAGAGTTCAAGGCAAAGAAATACAAACACAGGTTCTGCTCTCCCAGCTCAAATCCATCCTCCCTGTAATGGTTTTCCCTACAAATAAGGCATAGTGGTTCAAGTACTACATTAAATGTAACCGAACAATGGGGAAGAAAACCACCCATGAACTATTTCCAGAAAAGTATTTTATTAGGGAGGATAAAAAGCGCTGTTCAGACAGTCCGTATAGGCATGGCCTTCTGTGCTGTCGGGCTCCTCGGGCTCCAAGTCATCCAGGTCTGGGGGCAACTGGTCGGTATCATCATCAGAAGTGGAAGGGCGCGTGAGGATTATCCGAGGTATCTTCAGCAAGATGCAAAAGATTTCAGAGAAAAGAGTCAGATCAAGAGCAGGGAAATGTTTACAGGGTTTTTTTTAAAGGGGAAGTAGATGATGAGAAAAGCATGTGAGATGTAACACCGTAAAGCCTCCTGACAGGCGAACTGTTCTATGCCAGAAATTGAATTGATAATTAAAGCAAAATTGAGATAAATTGCCTCTTTCTCTCATTAACTAACATTCAAAAAAAAAAAAATTCCATAGGAGAAAAGGGAAAAAAAAATCTTTAAAAAATAAAGGCAAGTAAATATGAAAAATATACAGTAACTTTTATTTAACTTCATTATTCATTAAATTAATGCACCTAAAAGCAATAAGGTTTAAGGACCATAAAACATATAAATTATTGATCTTTGACAAATTGCATGGTTTGGTTTTTTTACTGACAAAATATATTTAAGGGAAACAGCAAGGCAAAATATTAACTAATGAATTTACACACTGGTAAGTATGCATACAGGGATTTGATTAATATAAATTTTCTGTCCAAGAACCTTCTGTTGATAACTATCTTGTAATGTTTTAAAGTTAATTTAAATGCTGTAACTGAAGAAAAAAGAATGTCAGATTCTTTATATATAACCAAATAATAGATCAGTAATGGTTTGTATCAATGAATGGATTATTAGAAATTTAACTCTGCACAGCCATCCTACTTTTGACTAATTTACAGAAAAGTTTAACATGTAATGAAAAACAAATATAACAGTAAGTTGATATATCTAATGAGCAGGTAACATAATAATATAAATAAAATGTGATTCTTACCAGTAGTCTGACATTTTTCAAGAAAGGTAATATTTCTTATATATCAAAAGTCTAGAGTATATATATAGTATATATACTATAAAAGTATATAGTGTATATATATCAAAGTGTATATATATATATCCACTTTATTGCATTTTTTCACACTTTAAAAGAATGTTTAATCTTGACACCACACAATTCCATATTATTTCCTTGCTGTACATTGATTGATTTAGGAAATGACACAAGCACACAGAAGCTTCGTGGCTGTTCAGCTAGCCAGCCAGTAGGCTTCTCCATTGAAGTAAGACGAATCATTCCCCAGGCTCCACCAACTGCATTAGTTCTGACCCTCCGCTGACTACTGGTGTGCCCGGCACACCCCTGGCTCACGAGCAGGCACACTACCCATGGATACCAAAATGCAGGCATCAGTCTGCAGTTGAAACTCACCCATGATGGTCATAAACTAATTTTAAAACCAGGTATAAATTTAGTTATATTCCCTGGTGTATTGAACATCCAAATCTCTCTCTTTTTTTTTCTTTTTTTTTTTTTCCTTCCTTTTGTTTAGAAGAGGGACACATTTCTGGAAGCTTTAAATAACCTTCACAAACCCTAAGTATTGGCCAAGCTAACAACTCCTGGGAAGATTTGCTTCTACCGGGCACACCCGACAGCATTTATTTCCACACACTGGATGTTTCTCTTGGCTGTTCATTGATGAAAGGTGTTTCTCTCTTAATGACAGCCAGCAGCTGGCTGCTTTGTGCTACAGCAAATGCTCATGTTCTACGTTTAGGTGGTATACTGGGTCATATACTGAAATTCTGCCACCTCAAAAATTACTGCAGAGGTCTATGCCCTATCTGAAGTTGCCTGCAGAAATATCCAGGACCAGGCTTTTCACTTCATTGAGCTGTCTGTTCAAAGCTCAGAGAAGACCTTTCTTTGAGTACTGTGCCCCCAAAAATAGACATGTGCACATTTCCCCAAGACCAGTCATGCTTTTATTGCATTGGCAAGAATGAAGGAATTGTCGCTGGTACTTCAACTTTTTGAAGAATTTTGAACGTCAGTTTTTTAAGCACTCTTTATCAGCATGGTTTCTAATCCTCAGCAATCCCACTTGCAAGGAATCAAATCCCATTCTCTAAAAAAGTTTTTCTTCAACCATTTCATTACTTCTGTAGCCTGAGTCTTGCATACTATCTTTCAAATACTATAATGGAAGAAATGGAAAATAGAAAAAAAAAAAATTCTAGCTGTTGGTGAGACATAACCCTAAAAATTGAAACTAATAACATGAAGTTATTGTGGGTTATTCCACTTCACCACCACCCCCAAACATACACACTCAGCGTTTTGATTCGTCACAAAGGTCCTTTGGAGACAATTTTTAAAGGCACTCTGAAATACCCTTATTTTAGAGATCATTATTCATTTTAATTATGACCAAAAAAATAGTCCTTTTTTTTTCCTTTTTAAATTACTTACATCTGAAAGAAACATAAATCTGAGATTATAACAATATTGCTAGAGGAATGGATCCCACAGGACGCTCAGTTCTGGCACAAATACACTTTCACATTTCTCCCTCTGTTCAGTACACTGCAAACTGTAGTTAGGCTTTCACAGCCTTCCCAAAAACTCATCTCCTCTGCTTGATGACACAGTCTCTTCTACACCCACGGTCTGAAAGCCTGCACACCTTTAGCACCTGAGTTGCAGCAGAGTGTCTGGAGGACATCCCCTTCCTGCCACCAACGCCCCTGGTTAGGCTCCCCATTAGACAACAACCTGCCCACCGGTTCAGGCTTGTTCAACAATTATATCAACTGCTTCCATGAAATAAGTGGTGTTGGGGAAGTCTCTCATTTAGTCTTTTATGCTGCTGCAGATAAAGAGGAACTTGCATCAAATGACCAATCAACTTTCTTCAGTGCAGACTGAACAGCATCTCAGCCCAGAAGTGCTGCAAAGTCTGGAAACTTGGGCACCTGAGAGGTGTGCGGTCTCAACTGTCATCCACAGCAGTCCCTCTCTATCCTCTCCAGGTAGGTGAAAGTTTGCATGAACACCCAGTCATGCTGATTCAGAGACATACTGCTTCTAACAGGTATTTTGGTTCAAGTGCAGCCGTGTCCTGTCCCACTTTCTGCACACCCCTCTGATCACTCTCCTTCTGAAACCCCATGTGAACCGATACCACTGCTGTCCCCAAACCCACTGCTGCACCCTCCTCTGCGGCAAATCATCCTGCTCCACATCCGACTCCCCCACAGGATCTGGAGGAGCCCTGATTTCCTCACAGCTGAATCATACGTACCAATGACAAGGCAACTCTTGGTTGTGGACTGTGCCACCTATGCAACTGCAAATTGAGAGCAAAGCCAATTAAGTAATAGAGAAAGCATTTGTGCAAGATCTCATTCAGTGAAAATAAACTTTCACTGTCCTAGTATCAAAAGCTATCAATTAATCTCCTGTAAAAACATCCAGCACAAGATGGATATAAGAAACACGTCATAGTTCTAACCAGAGTAGCCTTTCCATCTTCACTGAACGTAGGAACCCAGCATTCTCCATCACTGCCTTCACATTCACCCTGCCTCCAGGAAAACCACAACCTAAGCTTTAGCAGCTTCCTTTCCTTTTCCAGTTTTGTTTTTTTAAATACAAAATAAAGTAACAAAGCTCAACAACTCTAAACTTGCATCATCTGCTTCTCATCACAGAATCCCAGGGGGATTTTACCCTCGCTTTCAGATTTCCATGCTTATCCTCACTGACTGCAGCTTCACCTGCAGCTTTGTTCTTGGAGCTTTTCTTTAATATTCATATCTAAATGTACATTTCCTGGTGCGCTACGACTGAGGGAAGACAGAACAGATTTCATGTGAAAAGAAGTATCACAGCAAAAAAGGAAGCAAGCTGTTTCCACCGCCCATTACAGGCAGGGCAAGACAGAGACATTTGGAACGGAAACAAGGAAAACCTTTCCAGCACAGGCAGCTGAGCTTGAGAGTCACTTGCTTAAGGCATGTAGGAAGGTGTAGAATTTCCATCTTCTACCAGTAACTCCTTCTCAGAAGTTGATTCTGCTGTAGGATCCTGGATAATCTGCCCTCCTGTGTTGTTCCATTGTTTTACCCCACTAGTTTTTACTGAATAGTGTCTGAACTTGTTTAAAATATTTCTGTTGAAATCACAAAGTCCTCCTACTCACTTTCCATCATCATGCACTCATTAAAATAATACCTAAAGTACCAGTCAAACCCAAAACATCAAAATATGCAGAATACTTTTTTCAAAAAATGCATGATTAATCATTTGAAACAGGTTACTATTTTCCTTTACTTCCCTGAAATTATATTTTCAGTACCTAAAAAGTAAACTTCACAAAGGACATGACCTGTACCAAAACCAGTGTGTTCACTATGGGAATTTCTTTCACTACCTTGTTTGCGTCTTTCTTATACTTTTTCAACACAAAGATTTTGGACACAAAAGATTCACTAAAAAATTTCACTTTTCTTTAAATCAGGCACAGCTAAAAATCAAATTATTTCAGACACTCTCATTTAATGGAATTACCATCCTCCACTGAAAGTTGGAGTCCTTCAACTGAAGTACAGACACAGGCTGTCTGTGCGGTCCTGGTCCGCTGCAAGAAGCAGTAAACCAAACCCTTATATAAATAACCTGGGGCAATTCAGCTGCCTTGTTGGTTCCAAAAATTCTTTCATATTGAAACAGGATAGGAACAAAACCACAACTAGCTACGATGCTTCAGTTGAAAGCATCTTCTTAAAGCATGATAAACGAGATGTCCTGCCAACAGGTTAACATCCATTAAGTTTTAACTTCCAGTTGTGCGCTTACGCTTTCCTTTTCCACTTCTAATAAAAACGTTTGTCCAAAAGGTTGCAGAACAGTCCATAAAGGACAGTTCATTATGTCTTTTTACAATTTTTTCACAACCAAAACCAAACAGAACAAACCCCCCTCACCTTTTTTCTCTTTTATAAGCCTTCCCCTTCCCCTATTCTCCCTCCTCGCAGGTCCATACTCCAAGCTCGGCAGAAGAAAGATCTCAAGGCAAGAGTCACAGCTAAAGCCTGAAGCTTCACATGGAAGACGTAACCAGCAGCAACAGGGCAAAGCACAGCTGAGAGCAAGGGCAGCGGCTAGAGACAGAGGCTACAAATCAGAGGGTGATAGGACACATGAAAAGCCCAATTTTGAAAGAATAGGGGCAGAGGAAAAAGATTTGGATTGGCCTGTCGGAAGAAAACCAGACATACTTTTAACCCTAGTTCAAAAAGACCGCTTTCTAAAGAAAATATTCCCCAGCTAGAAAACACATCTAACAGGGAAGCCTGCCTAGTTCAACTCCATATATGTAAAGAGTACGTATTTTTGAAATTTGACTTAACAGCTGACGTTCACGGACACCAGTGCTAAGCTGTTGGAAATGGGGGGAAATAAAATAAACAACCCAGCTGAGAGCATTTGCAGAGTTTTGCATAAACTTCATGGATAATGTTTTCATTTCATACTTAATTTTACCTTTTTTGTCATCACTGGTGATGGCAGCAGTATTTTAGACTTGAACAACAGGAAATTCAGTCTTCTCGCTAAACAATGAAAACATGCTTTTGCTACGTGCAAAAGGTTGCATTTGATAACGGACTGTATTCACAGAAGAAACTGTCTAAATCAAATTTAAAGTGAAGGAGGGCATTTAGTCATGCCTAAAAAATGTTACACAGATGGACTTTTAATAATATTAAAAAGAAGATGCCAAAACGCATCCAACAAGAACAGCAGACAACGGGCTGATCAACAGCATGCTGCATGGTTCAGACCAAACTGGCATCTGGTGACTCTTGTAACTAAAGTGATGCAATGTTTTTCTACGAAAGACAAAGACAATGGATAAAAACAACCCTCTCCCCAAAAGAAAATGTACAATAAATACAAGTTAAAGAGGGAGAGAAGGATCTAATTAATTCCTTGTGAATTTATTACCAACAAGCAACCTCACCAGCAGCTGGGAGAGGGGAAGGCAGCCAGGGTACAGCAGGGAAGGCAGCTGGGGCAGGGGGGCACGACAAAAACCACCTAATGTGCAGCCACCTGTGTGAAACCGTTTGAATTTGCAAATCTCTTCTAGGCATTCAACTCAGCTTTCCTTTTGTAGCATGTTATCAGGAACATTTTAACAGGCACATGGTTTATGGTGCACCCTCAACACGCCTGGTCTCGGAAATCTCTGACTGCGTCCCTTTCCCTGGTGCTATTTCACTGACCCTGGTGCTATTTCACTGAAGCCTGCAGCCTGTTCCAGAAATTGTGAAGTCAGACGGAGAGAGAGGTATAAACCTCCCCTACAGCCTGGGGAAGATAAACGTGTGGTCAGGCATGGATGAGTGCCTCGTTACACTGGGCAGCAGAAGACCTCTACACAAGGAAAGTGGGGTGGCCTGTGCTGCTGCACTCAGCAGCTGGCTCGTGACAGCACCTGTTGCTGGCTCAGGGTTGGGAGAAGGCAGCACACAATTCAGTTCGTTACGCTTAGAGCAGCAGCATCGCTCTTGAGCGCTGCCAAGGACTTGTGCCTGAGCTTTGGGATTGTGGTTTTGGATGTAGTGCCTTGGTTTTGCATGCAGCAGCCCGATGAGGGCTACCCCACCGGCCTGTTCCTCTTCCCTCATGGCTCTTCCCATACCATAGCTGGTGATCTGCTCTGAAATCTAATTCAGTTCAGCATGATTTCCTGGAGGTACAATGCACCAGGCAAGTGCTGCTCCAGGTGCTTTTCCTTAAAATGTCCTCTGTGGCAATTCTCTAGAGAGTGATATGTTTTAGAGGCCAGGTTTAAAACTGGATATTTTCTCCACTTCTGATTGGGATAGCAAAACGATACCTTGAATGCTTCATCTGTCTCCCAGCGTGTAGTATATACAACATTTGGTCACGTCACGCTTAGAACAAAGCTCCTGTCTGTTCTTCCTATCCGGCAGTTCAGTGCTTCCCAAGGGCGATGCACAAGGCAAGGAAGGTGGAGTTCAGTCAAACTCACCATCATATTTCATAGCAGACAAAAACGAAAGATCAGTGTCCATCGTGTCACATCTGCAATGCCATCAGGCACAAAAGGCTTTTATATGATTCAAACTGCTTATGAAAACTGCTCTCGCTCCATTTCTTTAATCTTCTAATGTACCACTGGGTAGTGACTTCCCTGACACTGTGCTTTCCATGTAGTCACTTATAGCCTGATGCTATGAAAACATTGAAGAAAGCGCATTGCTTTGATCACATTGGGAGACTTAAAAGGTACTGCCCCCACAAGCAGTGCTACCCATGGCCCGAGTTACCGATCCTTTGATTTTGAAGAAAGGTCATCAACCCTGTGAAAGGCGGTGGTCGTACCTGAACGCCTGCAGAGTGCAGTACAGCCTCCTCACCTGCTGAATTCCTGCAGAGTGCATGCAGACAGCTTTCACAAGGGCAGATGTTGCTGATCGCTTGTGTGGTTGTTCAAGTATTTATCCTCTTTTATTCTCAAATAGCATGCTATGTACTACAGCATGGTTCCAGGTGCCTTGCTTGAACCTACTTGTCTCTGGTATGTATTTTTGCTTATATTGTCTGCAGTGCTTATAATGTCTACTTTGTAGATTTACGGGGTCTACTTTGTAGATTTTCCTTTAACTTTGAGGTATTTGAATATGGTATCTTGAAAAGATCAATTAATGACTTTTAAAAGTTCTTCCTATTTAGTGTTGTTAATTACAAACTGACAAATCCAAGTATTTAAAGTTTGAAGTGAGTCAATTCTGACTGAGTCGTATGAGAAAACCGCATAAAAGGAAGAGAGGAATAAAGACACTGTGCAAACACAAGCATTTGTTTGGAGCAGGAACTTAATCTCAAATTCACAAAAACCCGTTCCCTAACCACTACACTACACAGGTAAATACAGTGCCTATACCACACACCTTTTAGCATCCATCCTGACTCAGAAATACTCGATTACTTAGATAAAAGTGGAATCAAACCAGCAGATGAAATGGAGGAGGAGATCACATGGCAGATGGGTGCTTACACTCCTCTGAAGCTCACACGATCAGTACAGGGTTAGCTAAGTCAACAAGGCTGCGCATGGGCTTCTTTGCAAGCGTGTATAAACCTGCATAATGTGCAAGGCAGTGAGGAGTCAGACTCCTGACTTCTAGAACTAACTTACCTTGACAGAATAAAAACTAATAATATAAAAATACCAACACCATTACCTGATGAGATTAAGAGACATTCAAACTGTTTTGGAGAAGAGATAAAGCAGTTCTTCATAAAAAACTTGAGGACTGAACTATTGGGTCATACAGTGTTATGGGAAAAGGTCAATCAAACACTGTCGGTGAACAAGGTCTTTATTGTTTGAAACCAGTTTCAGAAATCTGTCTTTGATGATGATAAGGGCATTCTGAATCCTGCTTCAGTTGTCTTCTTTTATAGTGCTTCTCTGACCTGGGTATGCTACTGGTTTTGCTTTTAAAATTGAAAATAGTAAGACAATGAGTAAAGAAACAAGCAAGAAGTTTGTTATGTTTACATTGTATGATTATGATTTTCTGATATGGCTAGAACTAACCTGCTCAGTTGAATAAAGAAAGGGTTTGATACTTAGATTTCCGAAGATTTTTAACTGGTATAAGTGCATCGAGATTTTTTCCTGAAAAGTCAATATCAGCTGGAAGTGAAGAAGATAGACCTGCTGCAACTCTCAACTATGTAAGATTTCTTATGACTTGCATCTAAAAAATGTTGGACAAAGGCAGAAAACCAGCAACCTAGGTATCGTGGGAGCACAGTATATGCTTACTCAAGTCCTGCAGACGCAGGAGCATTCACTTTGATACATTACAGATTCTAGTACACCAAAGTCATGTTTTCTCACCTCATTTACGAACTTTTAGTATCTCTGCATTTTTAACAGAGCAACCAAAACATCTGGCTTTTTTAGCTTCAAGAATTTCTTTGGACTTTTCCAATACTGTAAGTTTCTTTTACACAATCACTTTTAATTGATAACTCTTTAAATTTTCTTGAAAATCCTTGACATAAGTGACACTTGCACACCTGGTGAACTACATGAAAAAATCTAATTGAGGAAATTCCCAGGGCAAAGGCATACAATTAAAAAAAAATAATATGGTAAGAATTAAAGTGAAATACCTCATTAAAATATTTAAGATATTTTATATTAATTACAAAGTGTATAATATCCTTATGATGCTGGTAGTCCCATAAACGGATCAAAGAAGATGACATAATGCAAGTCAGGAAGTGGTAGGAGATGCTGAAACCTGCCAACACTCTTCATTCAGTCACGCAAAATCCATTGGGAATTTCAGTTAGAGCTTTAATGAAAACATTTTTGAAGGAAAAAGATTGTGCAGAGCTGGTTCTATGTTTGAGAGGATGAGTAGGAAATAAGGAGCAGAGGGTAGAAGACAGAAAAATAGAGAACTGGAAATAAAGACTCCAGAATCGAAGTTATAGTTCTTTCTGTTAAAGTCAGCACCGGGCACTATTGGTAATGTTTGTATCTCGGATTTTTCTCCCCCCCTTGTAGTTATACGTGCAATAATTTACACACAGTCTGCATGTAGACAGACATATCAGTCCTGGTTCTAATTTGTTATACTTTGATGCACATCTTTACATAGACACCCTTATTTTACCATTTTAAAATCCAAAGATTTGGTTTAAGCTCAATTAAAATATTTTTATTTTGAGATATATATATATTAAACAAAGTAAAATAAACAGATACCATATTTTTGAGGTGTGATTAGTATAAGAGACAAGTCTATAAAATACAGTATGTAAAAAAGTATCTAGTTGTAATTAAAGTTCCAGGGCCTCTACATTTCAATAAAATACTCAATCGTAATTAAAACCAAGAGCAATTCTCATTTTTCCTTTGCAAAACAATGACTCAGAGTGAAAGAACTTCTCACTGTTCGTCCAATTAATTTGTCCAATTAATTTGTCCAATGAATTACTAGTCATTCACACTGTCATGAAATCTGACACAAAGGTTTGAAATTGAGTTTGGTTGGATGAGTTAACAAGTCAAATGAGCCTTTTAGGAGATCTTAGAGTGACCAGGCCCATGGAGAACAGAGAGAAAAGCTGCTTGTGGCAGCAGCACTGCCCTTTGTAATGTCAGAGCACCAGGTTCACAGACAGGATGAGGGATGGTAAGAGATGCCTAGAGGGCTATAGCTGGCAAGTAAGAGGCAGATATTATCACAGATAGCATATGCAATGAGGAAGTTTATTAAAAATTAATAAAAATAAATAGATGAAGACAGTCTTTGCTGGAGGGTAGGAAGCAGTGATGACATGGAAGAGAGGGAGAAGGAAGATAGGCACCATCCACCACAGAATTCAGTTTTTGCAGGAAGAATAATAGGAGCCTTTGGCTTCTTTGCCACCATGCTTCTCCCCTGCCCTCCCTTGATGCAGATGCACTAATCTTCTCTTGAAACCCAGTCAGAAATATGAAGGAAACAAACCTTCCTAGATTCCTAGCAAAGAAGATTCTGCATTAATGTCCTACTGCCATCTGCTTATCTGAACATGCAAAGCACGTCCTCCCTAAGAAGCCAGGCTGTAAACATTTTTCAGGTAAGACAGTTATAGAGGAATAAGAGGAACTTCACCAGAGTAAAGCCAGAGTGAGAGCAGGTGAGATGCTCACCAGTTCCTGAGTCAGCAGGATATTCCTCAAAAGCCCATAATCCCTAAAACTGATGAATGCTGCTCTAGGATTGCAGTGCAGAAAGGATCTAGATTATACTTGCTCCTGTACAGACCAAGGTAGCTGCTAAATCCTGTGTACCACGGTGGGGGTGCAGTAAGTGAGAGGCTGCACCTGCGGGGAGGAGCGGACAGGACAGGGGACCCTAAACTGACCAACAAGGTGTTCCATCCCATAGATGTCATATTTGGCATGAAGCTGAGGGATCACAGGAGTCAATTTCTCTTCTTCAATGGCCAGTGTCCGTGGGGGACTCTCTCTGTTCTGCCTTCGATCCCAGTCTGTGTATTCCTGAATCCATTTCCCAACTGCTGCTGAGTCCAGTCTGGGAGTTCCCCAGGGCCTGCCCGACAGCATCAGTGGTGATGGTGATGTGATTGGCGTCAGAAGGGTTGGGTTCTGTATTGGTATTGCATATATCATTTAATTATTATTATTTTCATTAAATCAGTTTTAGTTTTCTTTTCCAATTCATAAGTCTTTCTCCTTTATTCCCTTTCTCTTCCCCTTTGCGAAAGGAGAGGGATTAACAGAGAGCATCTGGCATTCATCTAGTGGCCAGCCCAGCCCTAACCCATGACAAAAGGGAATTAACATTCACAATTTGGTACAGGACAAAGATTTTGATTAAAAAAAAAAACCAAAACCAGAAATAAATGTTTCTCCATGAAAGAATTTTCACATTGGCTACTTTTGACACTTGGAACGTATTCAGACAGTTGACCCCCTCTGGGCACCATACTCTAAGGTAAGCAGCTTGGTCTAATCTGCCTCCTCCTTCCCTTGCATCTGAAGAACTTTAAAGAGAGGCATTATTTTCCAAGAGTCACATGATATAAAAATACTCATTTCCTCTTTTTGGATGAAAACACTAAGTCAGATGCTACCGCAACAGATCCAGGCCATTAGAAATGTGTGAATCAACCCTTTCAACAGTGGTTCCACTAACAGGAATCCTCGCACCTCCTTCAATGGAGGTGAAGACCGTAAGAAACAGCTACTGAGTAGAATTGGATTAAAACAAAAAAAAAAAAAGGAAGAGTTTTCAACTGGAAAATAAAACTGGTCTAAATGTTTCACAAGATGATGTTGGAGACCAGAGGCCTCAAAGGAAGTTTATTTAAGCAACTGAGAAAACCTTTGTTAGTCCGCCCCACAGAAAAAAGCTGCAGGGCAACACTTCTTGAATAGTAATCCACATAAGAAACCAAAGGAAACCAGATTTGCATGGCTATTTGCTGATTTTTCAGTCAATTAACAAGTGTCGGTACATTTAAGGATGTGAATGGTTAATAAAAACTGACTGTGGTCTTTGATTATAGTCTTCTATATAATAGATAAACTTTCAGGTTTTGCCATTGGCTGGGTTGAGAATGGTATTCCTGGAAAAGGATAAAAAAACAGCTGGAAGAAGAGGAATCAAACAAACACTCCCCTGGTATTTGCTACAGGAGAAATAGTTGTTGCTTTCTGGTACTTCGGTCTTAATCCAAGTAGGATGCTTTTTGACCTTAATCATTCAGATACCTTGATCTTATTGTATCTTCCTACTAAAGCCATAATTTTAGGTGCGTGGGCAGATGACCATGATTGGGGTAGGTCTTCAGAGAGCTGAATTTTTGAGAGAAGTTTCACAAAAGTGCATCAGATTTCTAAAAGCGGCCCCTGCACGCTCAGCCACTTCCTTCTGTGATATGTTTGGTAGGCTAATCTTGTCTGGCATCAATCACCTAACACATGAGCATGCAATCTTAATCTGTCACACAAGTTCCCCCTCAAATCAAAACATAAAGATGGTCACCTCCAGGCAGCAGTTCAACCTCTCCCTCCTAAAAGAGGCACCCTGGAGATGCTGCTCCTTCCATTAGCCACTGAGGGAGTCCAGACACTTAAGCTGGAGGGAAGGGACACAACCCTTAAAGCCCCCCAACCAGAGTGCTTCAAAAGCTCTGGTCTGCTACACTGCTGCTTACCCAGGAGGCAAACTCCTCCAGAAGCCACGTCCTGGCTGCAGTGACAGCCAAGTAAATCTTGGTAAGTAAGATCTTTGGTATGGTTCTTTTCTCAAACACAGCTCCTCACAAAACTTATGCCAGCCTTTACCATCTTTACTAGTGTTAAAGACAGTCAACACAAAGTACTTAGCTCAGAATTATTTGTTACTCACTGGGGCCATCTTACTTACTGTTATGATGTGGTTTACTGTCGGGAAGGGGCTGCCCTTGGATGAAGCTTCAGCAGGACCAGCATCAAGGGCATCACGTTCTGAAATGAGGGACGCCTTTAAAAACAAAGCAGCAGAAAATCATATTTTTATGCTGAACACTGTTTAAGAAGAACACTTCCCTCCCTCTCAGGGTAGTATACAAATTCCTGGCCCTCCCTTTACATACGGTTGCACAACAAAAGCAAAGAAAATTGCAACTCTTGCTGTTCCCCATTTTTTATGAACACAGTGTAGATTTGAACTGTTGAGATGGTCAGTTCAAGAGTAAGTAGTTGTAACACGTAGTACCAAGAGAAAAATGCTGGTTATTTGTACACAGATTAGTCCTGTGGTCAAAACATTAGGACTCCTACAGCACACTTGAATGCATTAATTCTTTCTCATCTTCCGCACATACAAAAAGGCCGTGATTTTTTTTTTCTCCTACATTCTTTAAATAGATGAGTGATTCTGCCATCTTGTGGGAGACAGAGAAATCATAGCTATTTGTAGGATGACAACAGCAGGACAGAACAGCATGGAACAGAGATTTCTGCTCATTTTCACTCTTTTAATTATTCATTAAATGAACAGACAGTAGCAGCTGGTATATTTCAAACAGCCCCCAAAATAAGAATAAACTGTAGCCTCAAGGAGAAACCTAAGCAAAGTGGTTGATTTTTTAAGATACTGACTTCACCAGAAACTCTGCTCAGTAGTTAAAGGTACAGCAACTAAACATCCTGATTTTTTTTCCTGATAATCTGATAATGTGAAATATGTAAAGAATTATCTAAATTCTCACACATCTGTTAAAATACAAAAATTAGATAAGGATAATCCTTCCAGAAAAGAAAAAAGGTAAAATGATACAGAATTTTATCTGTAATTGACATTGTAAAAAATGTTAAACTAACTTCCTTATGTAGATTGTGGAACACAATCCTCCATTTGTAAGTCTATAGCATAGTTTTATAATATTAGTAGATTAATTTATCATTAATTTATCTTTGGCTGATACAGGTTGTATCCTTATTTCTGGCAATTTAATAGACTTGCAGTATTGCTTGCCCTATCCTACCTTAATTCAACAAGGCGTATGCTGGAGTGAAAACTATTAATTTAAACACGTACAAGTGACAGGTTGAGACAACAAGAGCTGAGAAAAAATTACGGACCAGTTTCCCCTCAAAGTGATTTTTAGAGGCTCTCCTCCACTCTACCTTTCCCAGCAGGTGGGAACCAAACAGTAAGTGAAAAATATGTATCACAAAACTGTATGTGATCATCACTGCTCTTGGGAAACTCTGAAGCCTAAGAGAGTGGCCTCCTCTAGGAAAGATGAGGCTTGAAATGGAGCAGCCCAAGAGATACGTTTATCCCTCAGCACTTGGTACTGTAAGCCTCCATCAGGGGAGTTACTTTGAGCTGTTCTCTCCCAATCAAAAATCACCTCGGAGAAACAAGCTCATCTAGTTTCTATTTCTTTGTAACAACCACAACGAACTCACCTAGTAAATCTAATACAATGTCCTAAGAAAGCTTCTTTGACAAAGTACAACTGCATTTGTACTTATGGAACTGCTTACTAAGACCATTATTTTCCTTTACAGATCAGCCATTTAAGTGAATAATACTTTGTTAAGCACTTTGAACACGGAGATCTGAAACCCAGAACATAATAAGAAGGAACACAGCAATTTAACGTCATTATAATTTCTTTATAATGTAGTTTGGGAAGTATCTAAAAAGCTAAGGTAAGCCTAGATCTAGATCTCAAATTCCTCAGCTCTGAGTGATTTGATTTAAAGATAACACCAAAAGAACACACTCCACACTGACAACAACCCATCTACCTCTGTGGCTTTGTCTCCTGCTTGGAACCCAAGACCATCTTTCCGCAGCCGTGCAGTCACGATTCCCTGGTAACACGAAGGACAGGTTTTAGACCTAACGGATTCTTCCATTGCTCTTAGACGTAAAAAGCAAACAGGAAGTTAATTTTCAAGACTTGTTGTTCTGCTGCCTCTATTAAAATAAAAACTAAATGTCTGAGCACATTAGCAAGAAAAAAAAAGCCTCCATAGCTGACACATACAATAATGAAGAAAAGTCACTAATTGTTTACACTGTGCCATGGGGACAGACTGGAAAACAAAGATTTATTTAAATGATAATTAAGTGAGAAGATGTGAGACATACTTCTCGAAAATCAAGTTAGCTCCTGAGAATGAGCAAATGGGATGGGAGAGGCATGTGGAATGCCAAGGGAGTGACACTAAATTGAGGTAGAAAGTGGAAAGTAGCCAACGGTGTTTCAGCCATCAGGTTGTGTTTGGAAAAATCATTGGTTTACATCAGGTTTTCTCTCCAGGAGCTTCCCCATCAAAACCTACTGCCGGCTTCTACTTTGGGAAATAAGTTACCCACGTTTACTCTTGTTAGCTTTATTATGAAGACAGTGATGTTACATTGAAGGCAACCTCAGAAAGAAAACAACAAAATACAATAGCTTCAAAGAACTGCTCATCAGTTTCTGTCTAACGATTACTAGATAAATTTTGAGTAATGAAATGCACCTCATCATTGCCTTTACATGGAGATGAGCCCTTTCCACCAGCAATGCTAATACCAAGACTCCCCATTTGACTGCACACAGTAATGGTTATCTGGAAAAGAATTATAATGGATAAGTGGCCTGATGAATCAAAAACATTGCCTATTAATTACATGAGCAATGAAAATATACCTCCCACTCCGAAAACCAGCCTCTTTGCCCCTACAGAGCTCAGCCCAGAGAGAAATGGTGCTTTACTTCAACACTGGCACATGCAAGACTAATCTCTACTCTTCAGTAACAGCAAGGATACGTTATTCGTACAGGTTTTAGAGTCATGCCAAAACCATGTAAGGCCATTTAGAAGGCTGCTGACCAAACCAGCTGTTTCTTAAAACACACCAATTTACTGAGCATTCACAATGGCAACAATGCAAGTACACGGGAGGGGTAAAAAGTAAGTACTTTTTGCTAAGTTTATGAAAAACGTTTGCTTTGGAACCCCCTCTACAGTCTGATTTGCTTACTCTCAGCTCTTTTGAGAACAGAATTTGAGCACTATTACAGTAATTTTCTTTTCTTTAAACAGGTATTCTGTATGTGTGGGTTAACTCCGCCAATAGATTTGACAGTACTCTAACAACTGACTTCAAGGTACAAATATCAGGAAGCTTTTAAAAAAACAACATTAAATTGTAACCTATCTAGTTTTCTCCTCCTGCTGGTATCCGCAAAATTCTTAGACAATTTTTTGAATTTACAGAATTCACAACAAAGGCCAAATAAAATTAGGTTCAAGTTCCAAAGACAGCTTACATTTTCAAGAATTATGTCTCCCAGTTGTTAGGTTTTCTTTTCTTTACTATATAATACGCTTGGTAGTAAATAATTTGCTAATTGCTAACACAACAATTACATCAAATTTAAAGAACACCTTACCATAGCATAGTGGAATCTGAATGCCAAGTGCATTTCACCTTATCACATTAGCAAAATGCTCTTGTTTTTATTGATCTGCTTCGTATCTCTTAAGAACATTCAGGCTTGAATAACTTGTCATATTTTAAAATTAATAATATTTCAACACAGCTGCAATTCTCAATTTAATAAATGTATGCTGTTACTATTCCACGTATAACATATTCATCTGAAATTCCTAATTCCTAAAAAGGTATGAAAATATCCTACCAGTCAAACAAAAATCACCCTGCCAAATGTTCCTTAGTCTTGGCATTACCCACATGCTCAAGACTTCACGAACCCATGTTTACCAGCAGTGCTTTGGTGACAGGTCCCAGCACTGCCTTTCCTGGCACTGCGCAGTGCAATTCTGCATCTCCTGCCCCACAGGAGGTCAGCAGAGGAGTGATCTGTACTGGGCCACCCCCAGGAGCCAACTCATAAACGACATTTCCTCCTCCTGTGCTCCAAAGCATGCCAAGATGGGATACATCCATTCACTTCGGAGTATAGATTTCTCCATAAACTTCACCCCAAATCTTGCAGTTCTCACTGATAAATTTTCACTTGAACATTCCCATCCCTTTTCACGGGATACAGACTTTCTCATGCTGTAAGGGTAAGGCCATGCCACTGCTTCTAAATCATGGGCTGAGTGAAGACTTAGGCGAGTGTGCACCTGCACACACCCTTGGCTTGTCCTTACAATACCAAAGGTGGATATATAAAAATGAGACAGTATTGAACAGCTACAAAGAAGTTTCATTGGTTGTTTATTTAATGAAAAACTCTTTTCTGTATAAGCCAGTGGGAGCACTCTGTCAAAGGTAAGTTTCATGATATCTACCATGCAACATCCCCCCTTCTTCACATCTTTTATAAACTGTCTCACATAAGAAGCAGACTTCCCCACGGACACACAAAGCACCCCCATCAGCAAGCCCAGCCCACACAGCAGTTCAATACCTTCAGTGGGGGCTGTGGCACATCCACTGCCCTCAGTTCCTCGAGGATCTGGCTCCGCTCAGCAGGAAAGCTGCCCGCTGCTGAGACAGGTGGCTGCACCTTAGTGTTAGTCCCTAGAAGAGTCTTCCCTTTCATTGCTGACTTGTACTTTTCTTGAAGAGCTGCTCTGGTATTTCTTTGATCTCTCATGCCATCTTCAGTATCAAAAAGGCTGCCAGAAAACTTGGAAATAGGTTCCTGGGGGTTAAAGATAAAAAAGGTAAACACAGCGACAGCAAGGAGAATACCTATCTGATACTTATACCCTACCTGTGGTAAACTGGATTTGTTTCTCTCTATCACAGTGCTCTACATGCGAATTCGTTTCACTGAAGACAAAACCGCATTGGTAAAGCAAACGTACAAGTATCTTTCTCTTACCATTATTTCTCTGGGCATGGTTTTCCTTCAACATGAGGGTGGAAATTGTGGGAACAGTGAGAGGCTGGGATTCATGCAGCCTTTGTCTAGATCCCCTGGCACACACAAGGACGTGTAACACACACACCCCCAACTAAATCCTTCAATGACCTATGAAAAGGATGGAGCATGAGAACGAGACTATTTTGGGCAGCCTCTGGCAGCTCAGTAGCACTGAATCCACTGACCCAGGGCAAGGAACCACACATGAGGCAAAGGAAAGGGCTTTCCACAGAGAAAATAAAACATTTCCCTCACTTTCTCAAGGCTCATGTTCTGTTTTTGGGAGCACAGGTATGAGATGGAAGGCAAGGCCCTACCTTGCATCTACATCTCTAAGAAAATACTTTAAGTAATTAGATCGACTTTGTTTAGCTAAAAATGGTGAGTGGAGACCTGCAAACTTAGTGATTTAGGGGTCCACTGGAAGTGGAGCCTCAAAGGTAAGGCATCCCAAAGGCTGCTTTGAAGTCTGGCTCTAGGCTGTACCTACTCTGAGATGCAGTGAGGAACTGACGATGTCACCCCATGCTTAGCTAAACCACAAGGGCATGAAAAGAGAAATACACAATTAAAACACACCCCCCAAACGAATACAGCTTCAAAAAAGTTTGTGAAACTCAATGACATTTGCCCAGTTATCAGTCTTGCCTGGCGAAGTAGTTAAATATATTCAGCCATGATGTCCAAATTCCGTTCACATTTTATGGATGTGTTATATTTAGCCTTTTTTGATCCTTAATTTGATGGGTAAAGTTGAATCAGATCTTTTTATTACCACAATCCTTGTTATCTTCTCTTGGCAGTAAAATGATGCAGCAAACAAAGGTCAACACCTTTGAAAATAAACCCTGTAAATGACTTCCTATGCTTTTAATACCAGAAATAAAAAGTGGTGGCATTACCACGAACAGCTGTGCAGAACCGCCACTGGACACTTTGTTTTTCGATTTATACTGGAGCTTTCCCACAATCTTTTTGTTGTTGGGATGGAAAGAAGCATCGCCAGCCCGGGGGAGAGCAAGCAAGGCATGATTGCTTCCTATTTTCACTTCAAATTAAAAGGGAATTTGTTTAGCTTTAACTCACATAAGACAGTCCTTATCTTTCGTCTCCTGAGATTCCTCTTTAATGGTGCCGGGCTGACTAATCCAAACCCAGTGGTGGGGTGCTGGGGTGCCAAGGGTGCCGAGGAGAAAGGCCAGGAGCAAGAGCTGGGAGTAGGGGCTGGAGGAAGGGGCACACCAGTAGCAGCTAGAGGCTAGGAAGGGAGTGGAGGTCCTGACAGAGGAACAGGAACCCCAATTCCTCCCTCAACTCTCAGCAAACATCTGGAGGAAAGACTTGTGAGCAATGCCCTGAAAGGGAAAGGTTGCAAGAGCACAATCACAACCTCCTTTTCCCAGGGTTATGACCAATACGACAGCCAAGCTGCTGTCCAGATGACAGACACCCGGTGGGCACAGGCTAGAGAAACCACAGCATCCAGAGTTTCACAGACATCAGCATCCTGGAAGAGCATTACCAAAACTAAACATGCAGTGGAGTAGCCCTGTAACCTCACTTTTCTACCATCCAGTCTTGGGGAGACACGGAGCTTCAAATGCTGCTAACAACCTGCTTACCTGAAAGAGAGGCAGGTATGATGGTAACTAGGGGTATGAGTAAAATAAAAGATGTATGTATCTCATCAGCACTCAGGTTACTCATCTTAACCTGAAAGTTGTACTGTACTCTTTGGAGTTAGATGGATTGTTTAATTGCAAGCAAAGTAAAGGAATAAAACTTTGAACGTGATTCTGTACCCTCTGCACAAGGAAGGATGTGAAAGTACAGACAGTGCAGCCTTCCCCTGACCCAAAGTACTCAGCAGCATAGCACTGCGAGCAGATCATAGTTTTCTGACAGACACACAACACCGTCCCTCCTGACTTCAAGGAGACTACCTACATCATCAGGATCCTCCAGTTCCTCTGCTTCTTGCTCGGGACTGATCCTTCCTTCCCTCCATTTTCCATTAGCAGAGCTGAATTTGTACAGGTTACCACCGTGAAATGTTTCCTTTCCTTTCAGTGAGGCCCAGCGAGCACCCTGGGAGCTCCAGTTATGGCCACTGTGCAATTTTGGAGACTTGGGAAGCCGCTTAATAGAGTCCTGAGAAGAAGATGATAAAAAAAAAAAAAGCAATTAATAGATTTTAAGAAAGTGATTGAAGTATGTACATACAGAAACAGTCTGGCAAGTTCTGCAAGGTATTTTAGTATCTTGTAAATATTGGGTTTCCCCTTTTTACCTTGAGAGGTACCTTCAGTCCCAGAGAGACACTTTGCCAGTTAATGAGCAATACCGGAGATACAAAGAGCAAGCGAAGACTGCTGAAATGAGTGGAAGCCTCCAGGGACTTACATGAGTGTGGAACCAAGCCCACCTTCAGCATCATAAAGAAGAATTAATGATCAACAACAGTCTTCAATAATGTTATACTCCATACTATTACAAAAACAAACAAGAGTGCTTAGACCTTTACTGAACATCTCATCTCATGACATGAGTTTAAAAAAAAAAAAAAAAAAAAATCAAGTCACCCACTTTACCCACTTTTTCATTACTCATTACATAAGAAGTTCAATTTCTTGAATGGTCCCAATAGAAAGTACAATATTAAATTGATCTTTTAAGGTTTGATTATTTTCATTTATTGTAGTCCAGTTTTCCCAAAACATCGATTACTTATTTACATCCAAAAAACTTCACCTCTCTTCTTCATACATAGAAGTTCATACATGACAAGTTGCGTCAAGGTTGCCTACATACCTTAACTTCACTGAACTTCAGAAATCATTTTTAAAAGTAACATCTATCATTCTTTTAAGCTTTATTTTAATCTTGCCTTTAAATTTTATGGTGATACAAATCCAATGGCAGAAAACAGCCCAATGCCAAATAAATAGATAAATTAACACACATGCTCCCACAAGGCAAAGAGATGGAGAACACTAATGAAAAAATTATCAATGCGCTTACAGTGGGGCAATCAGCAGCACATAGTGACTTTCACATTGTTTAAACAGATCTTTGATTCAGATTTAACAGTTCTTTAAGCTCTCATTTTTCCTTTTTAATGCAGAATGGTGATGTTCACAGACACACACAGATTTCTTGCTGTTATCAGCACTCCAGATGTCACCATCTCTATAAGAGCTAAGGCTGAGAAAGAAAAGGCAATAGGACAGGGCTGCCCATGCTGGACATACTGATTTATCTTCAGCTGGTGAAGGAGCTCTCCTTGGAATTCTTCATTTGCATTTTGTTTTAGGATGGCTAAACTAGGAGATGAACAAGGACAATATCTCAGCGACTCATTGGAAAATACTATAGACCTTTCTGTGAGTCTTGAAGAGATCATAACCCCAAAAAGGATTATTTGCATTGTACACAGAAGGCACGATTGGCCTCTACAGAAAATTTGCTGTTACACCATGTTTTGAACTGCTCTGACACTCAGCGATACAACTGTTTGCTGTTAAAGAGCCCCTGTTTGTAGTTATTCTAAAACCCACTGCACAGGATATTTGACCCGACTGTCGATTTAGTTCATCAATGAATTGAACGCAAAAGCAGCACAATCATGACACGGTAGTGGTTACCATTCCTCCTAACAATTCAAAGCGAAAAGGCGGGATATCTCCTGCTATTTTACACTTGCCTTGAATAAGGAAACACAGGGTACCCTTAAGAAGCTTTTTTTCTTACAGGTATTAACTAGGTGGATAGTGACTCTGATCAGATCGGTAGAACACACTAACTGAAATTGTTTGCTATGGGTTTGGTCTGTCTCATTTCAGAATAGTTAACATGACACCTCCCAATGTTCAGAGTATTTCCAGGGACAGTTTAAATTCTTGTCAACTTTAAAGGTTATTAGGAAGTCATACAGCAATTTCACTGTAAAAATGATCCCAGGTACAGCGAAGCATTTAACTTATTCCAAGGGAATGTCGCATCCTTGTTTTGGTATGTTACCTTGAAAACGCTAGCCTGTACAACAGAGATAGGGAGGAACTGAACGGCCTGAGGAGGAGATGGGACAGTAAAGATAAGCAGCAACTGAACAGCCCAAAGGCTGGTTGAATCCAGCATAAATTCCAACAAACTGTGGCAAACAGTTATGAAGCCAAGTCACAACCGTATATGGGAAAAGGAATATACCTCTTCAGCAGCCACTAGAGACCTCCAAAAGACCACCGTGAGAGCCCCTCTGAGCCCAGGCTGCATGCGTAATGACTATGCAAAAACATTAGTCAGTCCCAAGAAACAGAATGGATACGTATGACTATTCCAGGAAAAATAATGAGTATGATGTATGTAATCGGGTGAGATAAGCTTTGGTTGATGCATCGCACGGCAGGGACGATAGGCAGGATGATCCTCCGTGCATCCAGTGCTGCGAATAAAGAAATGCTGCTTCTTAATACTAAATTGGTGTTAAGGAGTTTATTCCCGATTTCGGTAACAGTTTGACAGTGATTCCTAATCCTTAACAACAGTATTTTGAACCCAGCCTGCCAAAGTCTGTAAGACCAGTAAAAGGCCGTTTTCTCAAGGTAACAGATAAAGACTTCGAATTAAGCTTATGCTGATGACCACTTCACCATCTTAGGTATACATTCTACTGCTGTGGTAGGCTCCCACTCACAAGAGGAGCAGGCTGATGTCCATCAGCAGATTTTATGTCCCCATGCCCCTTGCAGTCAAGCTGGGAAGGCAGAGCTGCAGGGCACTCCCGCTCCCTGCCTGTCTTCTACAGCAGGATGCGTTTCCTCATAGTGACATATGGCTACATGGGACAATTCAGTATGTTTCACACCTCCCACCTTCCATAACCCAAGAGATTTTAGTCTTCCATATACTTGATCTACAGTACTTTAAAATAGCAATTGAATGACAATTCTGGCTATGAGCTGCTCACATTTTCACTAGGTCCATACAATATCATGGATGGCATTATCTTTATGAAAGTAGTTTCACAGTTTGGTTATACCAACAGCAAAAGATGGAATGAAACAATCGGAAGTGCCCTTTAGCCTGCATTTGCATATACCTGTTACAAGCAAAACTGGATTATGCTTTAATGAAATAAAATGGAGAAACAAAGACAATAAGTGTTGCTGCTGTGAGCTTAGGCTAACATTACTTTGAAAACAAATCTTAATCCTCAATCATTTTTCACAGCTCGATCCTTTTTTGGTGAAAGAAGGAGGGGTTTGGAATAAGAAGATAGTGGACTTTTAATCCAGAGTTGAGTAGCAATTTAAGGTGAGGAACAGAGAATCGCAGGGATGCTGTTTCTAGACCCACTGACTGCCAGGGTGTTACCGTGCCCAGCTCTTCCCATCCTTTTGGACACAGTTAAGGGTAGCCAAGGTGCTGCACAATTCTGTGAGTTCTTAGTGAGGCCAGTCACGTGAAGAATTTGCTACAAGGAAGACATGGAAGGAAAAGCTCTTTTTGCTGTGCTTTAATGCAAAGAGATCAGTCAATCTGATGTAAGTTTGCTTACTGGAAGTCCATGATGTCATCAACAAACTGTAGAGAATTTCACTCATGTTTACAATCATATAGTGCCCTGTTTAATCTTTCAGAGATAAAGGAAAATCGCATCTCCTACGAGTTACTTCAAAATGGTTTAATGAAAGTCCATTTATTTTGGGTTTGGGTAAAACTGGCAAGCTATTGGGAGAGGTCAGAGAGAATCCAAGTGTTTTCATCACTAGCATAGTCCAATAAATTGCTCAAGTGTGCCTCAGGACCACAGGAAGACAGCTTCAGTCCAACACAAAACTAATTTTGAGAAGTCCTGTTTCTGCATTATTCTGTGGATGCTTACAAACTGAAATTCAAGCTGATGATGCTTTGGTGGTATTTGCAAGCTGTGCGTGTGTCCGTGGATTGTGAGGAAAATTACCACAGTCAGTACTTGTCTACTGCAGCCAGCGTTGCAAACATTTTGGGTATAGCTGTTACCATCTCTCCAGCTGCACATCCAGAGATTTCCATCAAGACCACATTCTCCAGCAAGAGATGAGCACAAAGAGAAAAAGTGTCAAAGGTTACTGGACAGCAGGTGTGAACTTCACGGGATTAAAGCCAAGGGAGATTTGCTAAATATCCCTTCTCTGAAACATCACTGAGGAGCCAGAGAGTCCTTCCAATGGACAATACTGATGTACTTTTCGGGAGAGGACTTTGCATGTATAGATAAGCTACTTCTCATGATCTGTGTTAGTACATTAACATCATCAGTGATAAGAGGCATACCCTTAACAAGTTACAAATTCAAAACCAGACTGCCATGAACCCGTGCTCCTGAAGTTAGTACAAGGTACAGTCCAGCCACACAGACTGAGCTCCTCAAAGCCCTCTGCTCTTTCAAAACCCATGATTGCTGGTCCCGTTGCTACATGAACCATACATGAGGCGGTAAAATGCTTGGTCTCTCCATCACCATAAAAGGAGATAGGATGGCTCCTGCAAGACAGCTCACAAGGCTGTCCTCAAACAAGGTACGTGATTTTCCACTTTGAAAAATCTCACATTTTACATTAAGCTGGTTGAATACTGATCATATTCCTGACTTCACAATGAAAGAGGAAAGCACTGTCCCTTTGAAAATTTCACAATTGGTTCAGGAGAAAGGGAACATCCAAAACATATACTGATAGCCAAGACCTGTCCACCTTTCTCATCTTCTGTGACAGCAACCTAAGTATGGAAACAGATTTCTATGTTTGACTGAAACTGAAGATGGGAAATGGTCTTATCAAGTCAATTGAAAAACTAAAGTAATTTTATTTTCCAGAGTCAAGGTAAAAAAAGGTAGTGACTTCTCCATTAACAAAAGGTCTAGACATTTCTAATAACTAGTATGCTCCAGTCTCAGTGAAGGGAGACACAGTCAGCCAGACGAGGACCAACTGATATTCTAAAGAATATACTTAAAAAAAAAAATTAAATTCCTGCTGTCACTACTCTCCCCTCAAAAGCTGAATTATGAGCAGCAAGTAGTGAAACCTATTAAGCAGCTAATCAGCGAAAAACAGTTCACCCAGCATTAGTAAAGCACTAATATTAGACAAGAAGTAGGCTGATCAGCTTGTCCTGGTCACAAACAAGTCACCTGCTGGAACGGACAGAGGTATGCAAATTTGCAGTACTCATTTTCACACAATATGCTGATCATCAAAAATATGCTACACAAGCCAGAAAAATAATCTTGACACATAAATTATATGGAAGCTGTGGAACAAGCCTGGAGCAACACACAGGGAATGGAAAATTCTCTTACTACACTGACTACAATAACATGTGGCAAGAGAGCACTTTTTTTTTCCCCCCTACCCTCGTAAGGCTATGGAACGGTGAGTTTCAATAAAGAGAACTCACAAGCAGTAACTGACAGGTTAATATTAAATCCACTCCACCACTATGGTGAACTGCTTTTCCCTGGTTACCTGTTTAGCTAATAAAGCAGCATGAAATTTTTGTAGCGCTTCTTTCCTTGTATTAGACCCATCCACCAAAGACTTACAAAGCAACTGAAAAAGTAGAAAAAGTTTAAAGAGGGGAAAAAAAACCCCAAAGTTATGTTTACAAAATTATACTCACTGCTCAGGCTCCTCAAAGCACCAGCAAGAGAAAACAGCCAAACAGAGCAAACAGAGACTGGGAAGGGAGGGCTCATTCTTGCAAGGACACACACTGTTTCAGCATAACAAACATCATCAGCTTTTTCTAGCTATAAAATACAGTTAGAAGTGTCTGAAACCTTATTGACGCTGTTGGGAGGACAAGTGTATCTGAACCACTTTTTGAAATGGCATTTGAGAGATCAAATACCAAGAACAAAACAAACCACAGCCTCCAAAGGAAAAATTATCATCACAGAGCAGAGAGTCTTGCTGCCTTTGGCTTTGGTCTGTCTTTTTCAGGAACTCATTTTCATCTCAAATGGGTTTGCTGAGGTTTACTTGGACTCTGGGTACTGAGTTTCCCGCATTTTTAAACTTTTATTCAGAGTCAATCCCAGTAAGTACTTCAAAAAGAAAATATTGCCAAGGTTGGAGTCAACTGTACCAAAACCTCATTTGCTTTCTGGTTTTATTTACTGCAGCTTGGCAAGAACAACTGGCAGAACTCTGCCTTGGGAAGAATGCAGTTGTGCTACCCATGAACTAACCTAACACTTATCAACCTGCAGCAGCTTCTGCAAAGAGACGCTTGAAGCTTAAATGTGGAATCTATGGGATGAGAAGAAATCATTAAAATTAATGTATTTTGCCAGGTTAAATTTGAATATTTGCAGATAGCATGGAACACCTACTTGTTCAACACCAAAAAGAAAGCAGTGCCTTTCATAAAAGCTTCAAATAAAAAAAGTTGAATTACAAAAATCATTAAATATTGCAGTTATTAGCATAGAAGTTATTACAATTTCCCTGCTCTCCTCCTTTCCCATCTTCTCCCAGAAACCCTCATACAACGAACGCTTACTGGAAGAAGCGTTCAGCAGATGAAGGGACATGGTCAGACAAACATGAAGTGTAGAGTCTTTTCTTTCTGTTGAAATTTGGGTTCATTGCATTAACTCACACCATGTTAAATCTTTGCTCCAAACTCAGACTGCTCAAGTCACTGCACTGAACAAGTGAGTGGTCCTTGTTAGCTCAGAACCCAGAGACACCAAAACCAATCTTTTTCAGCCTTTTGCGAAATTGCTATTTACTGAATTCAACTCAGTTAATACTTACCTTTACAAACAAACCAGAACCCACAGATTTAATAAAACCCTGAAATCAGCATTGGACCACTGGAAGCGCAACACAGTAACAATGATAATAAATTACAGTATTAATTCATACATACTTTAATTGCTATTTTAATGATACAATAAATCTACTGAAGCTTTTAAAGATTTTTTTTATTATGGTTTTATATGTTTATATAAAACCACCAAAGCACTTTAAAGAATCATGCTTTCTTGTGTAGTACATAAAACTAGCTCCATACTGTGCTTCTGAAATTCTATCGTGCTGTTTTTCAAGTTATTTTACAGATGGCACATTAAAAAAAAAAACAAAAACAAAAACAACGGAAGCTTGAATTTCTAGTGACTGCAATGCAACACGGCATCCAAAACAAGATGTTTCATTACAACTAAGTTAAAGTGTGAGTGCATCATGTAATAAACAATAGCAGTTTGGTCATTTTAATCTTAATTCTGTTTACAACAAAACTAACTTTTGTGCTTCACGACCTAAAATCCCATGATATAAACATAAGTTCTCTGCTGTAAAAACACCAACTAATTACTGTGAAAAGAAAAACATATCTAAAACGGGAGACCAAGTTTAAAACTACTCACTTGCCTCAAGAATTGCTATATTTAAGACTAATATGAGATATAAGACACAATAAGGCACAATGGGTGGTACAAATGAATGAATACAGTTGTCTGTGAAACTTGTTCTCTTCCACAAATACTAAAATACGTACCGCTCAAGATAAATTCTCTTAAAAATGAAATACATCATTTTGTTATGAAAGTCCTATACAAAATTTAAAATTTACACCATCTGAGCTGCCAAAAAAATAAAAAAAAGTATCAATTTTCCACAAAACTATATTTCTCACCAGCACATCCAGCCACTGGGAAAAAGATAGCCCAGCACTCTGGAAAAGAAAAGCATTATTTCCCCTGTGTTTAAGACAAAAATATTATAATCTGCATACAGTAGTGTATTATACTTAAAAAAGCCTAGCACTATTAAAATTACAATATTGATTTGGAAATTATTGGTTCACTGCCTGGATGAAATAAGGCACTTTCTTCCAGCGGGCAGCACTTTTCACATATATGGAGATGATGAATCAGGTTCTGGTTAAAAACAGAAAGGGGCTCAGTGAGGTCCCAGGAGACGACAGGAACATTTCACAGCAGGGGAAGACACAGGAGGTAAAACCTGAAGATGAAACTCTACACAGAAGTGGTCACTCTGTCAATGGCATTATTGACCTCGTTTTTGTTTGAATCCAGTCCTTTAGCAGCATTCATATCATTCCGTAAATTCTCCACTGTCTTTTTCATGTTCTTTAATTCTCCAGGGTGTGGAGTGGCTCGCCTTAGAAGTGTTCTCTAAAAATAAACAGCGCAATAAGTGGTTTTGCCTTCATCTCTTTGGAAGAACAACATACACTTTAACGGCTTTATCATTCACATACCAAATATTAGATATCAATTATTTTCCTTTTTTCCCCCTTTTTCTTTTCAAGCTACAATGTTGAACATTATTTTCATTGCTGCTTGTTTATGAAGACAGTGAAAGAGGTTTTAAGAACTGTCTAGAAGCGATTTTTTCCTCTCTTGACCCACTAATCTGAAAGCCACTAAAGTGAAGTACAATTACAAGTTATGAAGTGAAGATCTTTCATAAATATAGTTGGGAATTTTTTTCCCCTGCCCCCCAAAACCATTCAAGTGATTTATGATCACATTTCAAACAAAAAACATTCATCTGATTTTGAAAGAATCCCACAAGATCTTTTTACAGTGTCAAACACGTGTTTGTGTGGAGCTCTGTATGCCTTCCAGTCCTACTACACGGTTTGGTTCTCTTGTCAATTGAGAACAAGTGCCTCGAAATGATGAAGTGGGAGCATTTCTCTCCCGTTTTAGACACAAGAAGGTCTAACGTCATTGTACTGAAAACTTCACAAGGAAAACAAAATTTACAAAAACTCCAGTTAGCTTCCAGAACAGAGACCAACAGAACACCACGAATAATTGCACAGATATGTATCAGTGTAATACATATATACATGCAACTCCTTTTCAGTGGTATACATGTAAACTGTAGAGATTACAGAGGAACTGATCATTCATAAACAGGTCGATTGCTCAAGACCGCTTTGGAAATCATAGAATCATCTGGTTGGAAGAGACCCTGCCCAGCAGGATCATAAACTTTTTTTCCCCTAAAAAAGTTCTTGCCTCAGTTCAGGCTGTAATACCATGACTTGAAAGCAGTTATCATTAACACCTAATCTCTTGTTATTCTTGGGTTGGCACAGTAGTTAAGCATCATCATTCTGAACTCCCTTATCAGTCAGTCTACAAACCACACTTGTCAAGAGACATTTAGTTTCTGCTGCTTTGGATTAAGCAACCACCTTACTGGAAAACTTAAATGCTCATTTCCCTACTAAGAATTTTTATAGTCACTTTTTAAAGGAAGACAATGTTTCTAGCGTGCTGCAATCCAGACAGTGCCCTAAAGTATCTCAAGCTGAGCTATAATGAGGACCACCAGCAAGTTTTTAGAGCTTCAGAGCAGCACGTGGAAAATCTGATTGAAGCAGTCTTAATCTTTATAAAGAGTTTTAATTGTTAATGAAAGTTAGTAAAGCTAAAGATCATGTTGCATTTTGATCTTCAGGACATGCAGAGCCCAACTTAATGGAGAGGTCTTATAAGTACAGTGACAGATGTTCCCACATTCTTTGTTTAGAGTGGGAAACTAATGAGCTACATTATTGCTGTTTATGGGCACTATGGTTGTTTCAATGCAAATGGTGGAAGAAAAAAAGAAATAAAGAGAGAAAGAAAGAGATTGGAAACAGAAATTAGAGAGACAAACAATGGCAAACTTAATGGAGACACATGCCAGAGTGCTGGAATCCTAAATTAGACGCTATATACTTTCAGGCAGTAAAGCTTCACAGATGCAGAGAAAGATCTTCTCTTGTTTCTGAAAAGAAAACATCCTGAGCAGACACAGGAAAATAAAGCAAAACAAAGACTGTCCTGCATCAAAACGTAACAGCTATGATCAAAGGAAAAAAAAAAAAAAAAGGCATTTTGAGAAAATACGAAAAGTTTTGGCAGTCAACATGAACAATTTCTGCTACAAACGTATGCAAAAAGCATGCAGTCACAGCTGAAATATTTACAGGAAGAGAGCTCAGATACTTTTTTACACTTTTGCATTAAAGTCACAGTGTCTGCAGGCATCCAAATTCTTGAAGAACATACCATTTCATTATCCTCTTCATCTTTTTCATCTTCTAAGAAGCGAATTGCACTGACTCTATTCACTGCCCTCTCATTCCAAGTTTCATCTGACATTTCATTTACCAAACTCTCCAGAGCACCACACCGTGGTAGGTTATCTGTTAGAACAGCAAAATGTAACAAAAGATCATGGCAAACCTAAAACATTAACACGCTCTATTGTTAACAACTGCAATAGCCAACCAATCGCTCACCTGAGATTTACAATTTGCTATTTCTACTACAGAAAACAGAACTTGCATTGATTTTCTGTTATCAAGTACACACAATAAATCGTTTCCGTATAACTGACAGATTTCTGTACTTGGAGTCTTTCAGGTTTGTGGCAGTTTCAAAACACAAATTGTATAATTGAACATACATGCCTCTATACATGCTTTTCTCCTGGATCATGGCTGCCTTCTGACATTAACCAGTTCCCTAAATAGCATTCCATAACACCAGATCATTGCTTTTACTGACCTCATCCTTTTAGCATTGCCAGGCATACACGTTCAACAACCCTAATCCCAAGCCTTCTACTCTTGAAGCCATGAAATTCATCTGGAGAGGAGGAAATCTAATTTCTAGTAGTGAGGCCTTTAGAGAGAGTCAGTCTACCTCAGTTACTCTTCGCGAACTTAATCTTCACCAAAGGGGTTAATTTGTTAACTTATTTTAATTCTTAATGCAGTTTGCATTCCTAAAATCCAGAGCGTGACACAAAACAGAGCCATTTCTACACTTCTACTGCTTTAATGGGTTCTATTTGCTCCAGCTGCATAGTACTGAGAAAGTGGAATTAATCTAGGTAAGTTTGGGGACCTGCAATACAGACTTCTATAGCTGAGCTTTTCTCCTCAGGCCCCCTTTGTACTGAGCGGAGAAAAATCTGCATGATTTCTTTCAAAAATCTATTCTTGGGTGGCATAAATTACTCTTCAGTGATTACAGCAGAAGTTTAAATATTAGCTCAGATGAATCCCCTTGAGTGTTCACACATAGCTATAAAAGCTTGAGGACAAAAAACATCCAGAACTTACTGGAGCAGCAATGCAGCCAACAGTGAAAAAGAATTTATAGTTCCACCTGACCCAGAGGCAAGTTTAGCACAAAAGGTAAAAACAACTTATACAGCAATTCTACACTTCTACTGTGTAGCATCTTAGCTAAAAAGTAAAATGTCTACTGCTTATTACTAGCTATGCAATTATTTTTCTGGTAAAGAGGCCACCAATTTTCACTACATATATATATATATGTATGTATTTAAGGTGTATAATCAACATACACAAATATGGACACCAGTACTTGGCCCACTGGCAAGCCTCAGAATAATGATATGATTAAGTCTTCTTCTTCCAGGTCTGTATTCCACATGTAATGAAAACCTGACTTTAGGCACCTACCTTGGCAACCAGGCTCAGAAGGCATTTGAGGAAGTAATACACATGTTAAAATCTTTTCTCCTGTTTCAGGGTCTGTGTCAGTCTGAAACGTCAGCAAAGGTTGGGACTGGTTATCAGACAACCACAAAGCCTTCAGCTTTAAGGTAGTCAGTGAGAGGGGAAGATACGTCAGCCTAGTTCAAAAGAGGAAAGTAAAAAAGTCAGGGCAATCTCTAGGAGATTTAATAGATGGTCGCGAGGTTGACTCTTAAGTATACGTTCCTGAGTTGGAATAAACAAGATTGACATTAATGCCTCAAACAGAAGGCACTGCAGTAGCCATCAATGCTAACTACTGCATTCTTTCAAAAAGAATCTGCATCTTAACATGATACCATAACTCTCTGTAGCTGTGAATACCAGATATAACAATGCTAAGCTTTTTCCACCGCAGTAAAATGCCCTGGAAGACAGTCAGCTGCTTCAGCTCTGGAGCCTTATATACACACAATTGCCAGAACAGAAATATTTAAGTGTCCATGAGACAATTATATTGCATAAATGAGATGCCATTTGCTTTTCCCTTGTTTTTTGTTTATTTTTCTGTTTCGTTCTGTTTTTTGGGGGGTTCTGGGTTTTTTCTCCCATTCAACTTCCTATTAAGGAACTGAACTAATTTGGTGATACATGCTTCAATCCAATCCTTTTTGCATTTTGATGTCTGAAACATGGCAACTAGGATTCCTGAGAAGTCACAGGGTCAAAGAGGCATTATTTGTTACTTGCTCTATATCTCTAAGACAAGACGCCCAGTATTAGTGTTACTTGATATTAAGGCTGGTAGTTTCAGCTGAAACTCTACCAAATTGCCTAGATTTTCAGTTTTAATTCTGAAATAGAGAAATCCAGATTTTTTTAAAAAAATCCTATCTTTTCCTCAGGGTCAAAGCAACACAGAAAATGTACCCACAATTTATGCTACTTTGGGCCAAGTGGGAAGACTACTTTGACAATTTCAGCAGTAATGCAAACACAAAAGTCATAATTGTGGGGTTTTTTTACTTCATTCTTAGACTCAGGATCTTTTGTTGCTAAAAATAATTAAGTCAGTCCAGCAAAAGAACAACACAAATATCTCTTACCTGTTTCCAGCAACATCCAGGACATGAAGTTCGGTGGCTTGTGAAATTTCACAAGGAATTCGAGATAATCTGTTGTCACGTACAGAAAAGACGTTAAGACTGCAGCACCCCCCAATCTATATTAGAGAAGAAAAAAAAAAGTCTGGTTTTGTTGCAGTACAGTAGTGTAAACAAAGGCATGCAGTACGGGTCATGTAATATGTCATAGAGCATTCAAGTTATGATGCCTGTCAGACACTTCACCCAGAGGTAAAGACTGCAAACAAATGTTAGCTTAAAATAAGTCTGATCGGAACCAAGTCTGTTGGAGTAGTTTCTTGAACATCTGTATCTGCGAATAACGTGTATCTTTACAAACAGGCATTTTTCAGAGCCTTCCGTGCCAAGAAGAGACCAGTAACTACACAGATGCCATTTTGTAGACAAGCCTCACAAAAAGTAATAGCTTTAACATCCAACTTCTCCCTCTACGATTTACATATTAATTCCTTCTTTCCTCATGGTAACTTCAGATATAAGCAAGTACAATGGGGCTTTAGGCAAGGCAAAACACTAAATACATCAATCAACTCCCAATGTTTACTGAGTCCGCAAAGAGTAATAAAGAGTTCACAAAAAGTAAAAGACTTTGAGTAACATCTTTGATTCCCTGTTTTATTAGAAGCATCTAATTTCAAGACGATTCCCATATGAACTGGCCAATCTAATCTAACATCCTCTGTCTCCACCAATTTATCCGAACATACACTTCTGCATTTCCAAGCTAAATTTTGGGTGCAAAAGATCTTTCAGTTTTACCCTTAAAATACCTATATTTTGCATCAAAGGTACGTGATTTCAGAAAAATAAATGCTCTACATTTGATTAAAAAAAACTTCACCTTCTAGCTTTTTGTTCCAGATCACAATTACTACTCCTATAAATACTGAGATTATTAGTTTGATCAACTTGTAGGCTGCTCCTATTCACAAAGGAAACCTACCTTTGTTTGCTTATCAAATGGAGGTTCAAAAAGTACTACTGTTTGCCAGTTCCAAAACTCACCGTATGAACGGAAAAAAATATAAAAGTTTATTCTCTTAATCCAAGTATGAGAGGCAAAATATCCCAACGCCTTTTGAAGCTTTCAAGTTCAGCAGATTTGGAACATAACTACAGACAGCAAACCTACTGAAAGATCTTAGTTCAAAACTTAGAGGACTTCTATAGTCACGCACGTGTAAGAAGGTTCTTCTGTCACGATACACCCAACATGTCACTACACCTTGGTCAGGAGCCCCCAACTCTAAACTGAAATTATTTACGTGTTCTAGTTAACTGTCAGTTCTGTCTTTGCAAAATCCACAATTCAGTCCAAATCCAAGTTTGAGATTACAGACAAATACCACAAAAGCTTTTCCACTAGTCAAAATAAAAATGTCTATTTAACCTACACTATTTACCAAGGAAAAAGCCGTTTTTAAAAGGATGCAACTGTGACTTAGAAAATAAAACAAACACAAGGAGCATTTGCATCCCACTCACCTTTCCTTGTATCATAAACACATTTTAATGGAAGAAAGCACTAATCACTGCTCAAGGCTTCTGATTCATAAGCTATTCACAGAGCAAAGTTACAGCACAACATTCTTTTGACAAAATTTGGGATGGTTTCCCTTAAATCTCTGCACTCTAAGATGCAGCTGTTTCCCAAGAGTATCAGCCTTCCCAGCCCTGCATGTACAATAGGAGCAGCAACCCTGTCAGCCATTTTAGCTCGTGAATCGAAGCCCTTAGAAACCAGCACTCAAATCCTGAGCAAACATCTTAGTGCGATAATTCTGCTTTTCACATGTATACATTCTTAATTACTGTGCCTTGACACAATCACTGAATACAGTGCCATACAGAAGAAAAAATATATATACACATATATACATACACACTAAGTGTCTAATTGGTGTATCTAACATGAGGAGCTGTGAAAAGCAAAAGATAAAATTTGTGAATGTTGATGAGCTGGCAACTGATGTCCTAACTGTACACAAAGTGTTTGCTTTGTTTTTCCATGAATGAAGTTTGCATTATTCAGTCTTGGAGCATGGAGATCCAAAGTTTAGCCAAAGAAAGTAAAGCCATGCAACCCTGATGAGACCAAAAGTTCCATACTTTTGACAATGGAAAAATGCAGCAGTGGAAGTGGCCAGCCTGAGTCATCATGCATTTAGAGCAGTTTAATGAAACTTAACAGGAGAACCGTGGACTGAATAATACTTACAGGTTTATCAATTTACCTGACCCACAATTTTCCAAGCGGCTAACAATTAAGAAAATACAAGAGACATTCAATTTATTTTTCTTTATCTATACTGGACAAGAGCATGCCAACAAACGGAGACAGAACATACATTTCTACTGCCAAAGAGGGTTAGAACTCCTAAGTTACTTTAACTTTGCTCTACTAGTCAATAGGCAATTGTTCAAAGATTTTGTTTCATTCAGAGGTAGTGAAGACCTTTTTTTTTTAACAGGGTAGTAGGGGGAGGTAACAGACAAATACTTAGTTTTTTTTATTAAATTGTTTTTAGAAAATGGAGGCAGCATCGAACAAGCAGCATTGGGTGAGATAGTACAGAGAAAAAAAAAGACAAGCTGACTGTTTAAAAAAAACACTAAAATCTTTGTAATCTCAAAAGAAGATGGCACCCATCCAGCTGTACAGAAATACATTAGGTCCAACATTTGAAAACCTGAACACAAAGCAGTACCACTGAGGCAAAGTGCACACACTGCATGGCATGCTGACAGGAAAACATCACTGTGACCTCCATGAAGTAATACGGTATGAGAACATTGCTGGTTTGGCTGAGGGTCATTAACTGACGATGAGCCATGCTTTCCAAGGGTTTGATCACATGCTTACAACAGCCTCGGCCAAACCACCACATGGGCACCAAGAACACAGTTGAGACCACAAGCCCATTTAACATGAAGCACACAGCTCATTTTAAGCACAGACTTCAATTAATGGGAACAAGTATGTGCTTAGTTCTAGGCACATGAGTAACTGTTCCAAAGGCTGAAGGCTCATGTTCATCTATAGTGGGCTAGACATCAGGAAAAGGTCTCAAATGAGTTGTACATGTCTAAGTTGTACTCCTGAGATTTACTTCATTCCAGCAACTTTAATTTAAGGGTTATTAACTTGTTTCATCACACCACCTCCAAAGAGCAGTCAGTCTAGATAAAAACAAAACCACAAAAACAAAACCCACATATCAGTCAGGCAGGTAACGGTCATTACTATGAAGTGCTAATTTTGAAATCACTGATTTTACACTACTGTAAAGTCTGAACAAAACTGCTTATTTGCATTCAGGTGGACTTGCTTCAGCATGAGCATTACTAGGACTCCCCTGGGTTCCACACTCCCTATGGAGGATTTTTTTGCTCTTTTCTTCTATCTCAGTCTGAGGCTTATCATTCTAACAGTTTCCCTGTGCAGGAGAAGCAGTAAGACATGGACATGCATAAAGAGAATGTCAGCTCAGCTGCTAAAACTCTCCTCTAAGTTCTGATCATGAGCAGCATTCACCACTTCAGCCTTCTGCTTTTTTGATATTCATATACCCACTGCCAGTCCATCTTAAACAGTCCTCCAGAACTGCAAGTCTCATTACATCACCTCTCTGTTGATGCTTCTGATGACTCCTCTACTGGAGACAGACTGTTGTTTTGACATCTGCATCAGTTGTGTATTTTTGATCACTCAACTTTTACTGCGCTTCTCTGTTACAATACCCTGGTGGTTGACATTTGATTTTTCTGGCTGATGACAACTTTGCCGCTTTCTGGACATAAACCCCGGAAGAGTGTGCAGATTCATCCCTCTCTTCTTGTTCAGATTCCTCCTAAAAACTCCCATTTGCTCCCTTGAGTCCAACTGTTGGTTATAATTATTCATCACCACAGACAAATTTCACTGATTACAATGGCACATCCTCACACTGTTGGTGCTCTAAAGCCAAAACATAAATTAAAGATGGGAAACTTAGAAGACCTTCAAGTTACGTTAGCTGAATAACACCTTTTGATCTCAGCATCTGTTAACTGCTCAGAAGCTATGGATCATTTCTGCTGTCCTTTAGCAGTTAGCATCTTTCACACAGGTATAAGCAACGCAAAAACAATACAACATTACGACAAACACTACATCCATTATTCTTTAGCATGTGACTAGCTAAAGTCCAGTGACACATATCTTTATTCAACTCTCAGTAGAGCTGTCAGCATCAAGAACCTCACCAGGTTTAAACAACTCTGATAAATGTATTCGGAATTTAAACACAGTTCCTACCGTGTTGTAAAATCTTTTCCAGGGTGTCAGAACCAAAATTTTGTTTGGATTCAAAGTAAATAAAGTCAGAATCTTCCTTGGCCCCAGATAAACAGAATAGATTAATTCTTTAATTGCAAGCATAGAATACAGCTAGAGGTGAAAGAAACTGCCCGATTCACTATTACTAGCTATTATTCAGTTATTAACTTTAAATTGGCTAGGAAAATCTTCAGCAAACTCACATCAACACCCCCTGCACCACTGGTGAATAGTACGGGAGGAGCACAGCAGAGAGCTGCTCTGCCCTCTGACTCAAGACAAGTTTTTCTGCACTTTTTCTTAGTGCCTTTTTTCCCTTTGAGACATACAAACACATACTTTTACACAATGAGAGAAGGGACAGGACATTGGAAGTTAAAACCAGAAACAAAGTCGCACCAAGTTGCTTAAAACAAAAAAAATAAGAAAAATGTAAAAAGCACAGTTCCTGGGGAAAAAAAAACCCACCAAACCCAACCATGCAGTTTTACCTACTGTAGTAATAACTTTCACAATATACCTCAGAGCCAGGAAGGACACATTACCAGATCTCTGCAGGTTGTAGAGACTCATTAACAAAAGCACATGAACTGGAAAGCATTCCAAGGAGGTTATTTATGCAAGTGCCAAAATCAACACACCAGTTTCACTGGGGTTCCAGTGCCAGGGTGCGATTTCAATAGCAAAGAGTCACCAGGCAGGTCTTTCAAGTTTAAGGGGAAAAACATTTGTAACTCTGAACAGGTTTAGACATTCTCGGTTCTTGCTGAAGTTTGTTCCGTCACTCAATTCAGTGAGAGAGATTGAGCTACAAGATGAGATACTCAAAATGAAATCTGCCAGTGACTCAAGTCTTGGTCAGACATCCAGCTGGTTTACCTTATATATCAGCACCAGACACAGAAGAACCTTTGAACCAGGAAACTTTGAAGGAGTATTTGCATACAAGCTCCTCAATAACCGCAAGTCAAGAAATCTTACACCAAAAGGTAAAGACTGGTTTTACAAGTGTGCATTGAACCAATCTCGCAACATAATGGTTTGACAGGCTGACCTAAAATCCTGTCCTAGTAAGCTGCTAACAAAAAAAAACGAAAACAAAAAACCCAAAAAACCCAAAACCCCGTTGAACAAAACCCAACAACCCCAAACAAAACCCCAAACCACCAGAAAAACCCCACACCAACACAAAAAGGCTAGAATCATTGATTACCTCACCAGGTTATGCTAGAGCAGGCACATAATTTCTGCTGTCACGTCTAAAAGAGCTCTCTTTGCTACAGGAGTAATTCTGGAGGGAAGGACAGAGACACCGAGAAATAGATATGACATTTGTTACATGTACTCTTCTCTCTAGCAGAGTCCCATTTTTGCTGTACATGTTACCAGACTATGTCTTTGTCCCTCTCCAACAGAAACCAGTAAAGGCCTGTCTCACCCACTGATGAAGACCATAAATGCACAGCTGTTGTAGCACTCTGTAAGGCAGAGAAAGAACAAGAGAAAATGGGAAGGAAAAGAAAGGAAAAGAAGGGAAGATACCAAGCAAGAATATTCGAGTGCACACTCCTGCATCTGACTCTGCCTCTGTGAATGGGTGAACCAGTGTACAAGTAATAACAGTGATTGATGTGCAAAGGCCTGAGACCCCAATCTTCACCACACTAGCTCAGGAGACATCTTAAAGCTAGACGCAGCAGGCAGGGGTACTGAAAATGACTGCTGTCAGAAGGTCATGCCTGGCTTTAAATATTAATTAGTCAGTTTGAGATGAAAATAAACAGAAAATATACTTTCTCACTGCTAAGCAGAAACTTCCAACAGACAGAAAAAGATGTTTTTCAGTTTCCCCTAAGTGCTCTACCAATGCATTTTGTATTTTTTTTTCCCAGTCAGTAATGATAAGCAAAATGCAAATTGAACACTTTACCAAGACACCAAATTGTTCCTCCCTGCCACCCAAAGGGAACTCAGAATTGGGTTGTTTGCCATTATCAGTACCCCTGAAGCTGCTCCCATGGATGCTTTGTGTAACAGCAAACAGTACTTGTTACACCTGTACGCTCTGTTTATGCAGAACATATTTCTTTTAGGGCTATGAAATGTGACTCTTCACTGAATTCTAACCAGAAATCTTGTACTGCAGAAACATTCACATTTTTGCTTTAAACCAAAGCTACTGGCTAAGAAAAATACTACACAAAGAAAATGCAGCTCCAGAACAGACAAAACATGAGCTGAAAACAGCAGATTTCTGTCTGGTTTTAAAACTAGCATTTCAGCATGGATAGAAGGCAATCTAAAAACTTTGAGGGAAAAGCGTTTTATCGCTCAGCCTAAGCACAAGGAACTGAAACTTGAAAAAAATCGAAGCTGAAAAGTCTTTTTAGCTAGACGGTAGGTTCTGGAATACATGCATATTGACAGTAGTTTCGAGATAAATCACTGCATCAGTTGTTTATGCTTTCCATTTGCTACCATTACCAGCTTGGAATTCAAATCCACTGATCTAGAGGGTGGATATGACCCTCCAGTTGGAGGAGGACTGACTCCTTTAAAAATAAAAATAATTTAAAAATCCAAAACATACTTTAATGAAAACATAATTAAACTTTAATCTAACATAATTTCCAAGGGTTTGCTCTAATGAAAACAATACATAGGTGTGGAGACCTTTACAGGAAAAAACCCTCTCTATTTCAAAGAAGTGGATGTCAAGGAGCTCTGTTTCCTCTGTTTCTCTGAGGGAACCACCCTCTCCCATCTTTACGTCCTGGACTTTCTACAACTTCCCAGCTCACCTCATTCCAGATACCACCTTCCATTTCCTCATCACCTGCCTTCTCCAAACACAGACTCATCCCTGACTTATTCCCACCCCTTGTGCACATGTCCTCTTCCCTCTCTCTCATGTGCACTAATGTTCTCCACACACATTTTTCACCCTTGGACATTTCCAACTCCTTCACCAACTGGGCAACACTATCCACCTCTGAAACACATTTCTGGTTCCAACTCTCCAGTTTCTTTTCAGTATTAATCCCTTTATTGTTCTGCACTTAGTTTTTGACTCTTATTCCCTCCAAACAGACATACTCCATAATTCACCCTGCTTTACCCACTTCTGAAGTTGAGCCTTCTCCTATCACCTACTCCTGTCCCTGCTCCTTCCAAGCCACACTGTTTGTCCAAAGGCACTATCTCCGATACCATGACCTTCATTAACTAAGAAAAGTACTTATACACTACATAAGCTATTAATGGCCAATCTGGAAAGAAAATGTATCAGTAAAACCTTACAGTCTATAAAAACTCAAAGCAATTCTGCTTAAAGGTAGACTAGACACAAAATACTATGAGTCTCAAGTACAGAGAGTTTAGGACACCTGTGTAACGTATTAAGTTCTTTGTAAAGACATGGAAAGTTTCCTGCTGAATGAACACGGGATCAAAATTGTCATCACATCCCAACCCAGAAACACGGTTTTCCCAAGGTCCTGCCTCTTGCTAGCATTTATGCAAGCCATCTGGGTATGCCCTCTTCTGCTCAGAACCAGCAGCACCTCTGCAGAGGAGACACTGCCCTGCTAGAGGATTTGTAGTACTCACGTGTTCTCTATCCTCCCTCACCTTCCTCCCATCAAACACACACTTAGAAGTCATTCTGTAAAGAGCAATGAGGGCTGAGGGAGCCCTGATGAGGTGACTGACCTGTGGCAGCTCAGATGTGGACCATTGGAATTGTTCCTGCCAGTGCCACAGCAGCATCCTCTGCCCCTACATGATCTCTCCTCTTCAGGAACCCATCTCCCGGTTCCCAGCCACTTTGCTTCCTCCTCACACCTCCTCCCCTCAAGCTGTTCAAGCTCTGTAAGTAAGTGGGCCTTAGCAGAAATGTGTGCTCACTAGCCAGAGCTGATATTCCTCTCAATTCCCATCCATCAGCTGCCACCTGAGTACATACCCACTCTGCTCCTGAAGTGACTGAAAGTGATGAACAAAAGCTATGACCTCAGAGCCACATGTTAGAAACAGACAGGAAAAATAAGAGAGAGACCTACTTGGACAAAAATTACAGAGAAATAGTGCAAACAGAACCAACTCACAGTTCCATGCTCCAATCACAGGATGCTGCTTTCCCTGATCTCTTTCCGGAATTTACTGCTGAGCTAAACTTATTTGGCTTTTGTTATATTTAGTTTCACAACAGAAATTTGAGCCTCATTTAATTCCATATACTGTTACAAGAGACAGGAAGTCCTAGTGATCATAGGTGTAAGATTCGAGGTATCAATGATCTTGGTCACGTCAGGTCCTCATAATTAAAGGCAAGAGTAGTCCCGAGATCAAAGCAGTCTCCAAATAATTTTTCAGAATGCAAAACCTTCCCTTTGCTATTGTTCACAAGCGTGAGGTGAGGAAGTTTCCAGCAGTATTTTTATACTACATGCAGAACAGACATACTGATGTGTAAATGCATTCTGGTAGAATCCCCAAGTCTTCAAATAGTGCTGGACCTGACATCCAGACTGGGAATTACTTGTTAGAAGCTAATTTGATCCAAGCCTTCTTGTTCAACTGCAAAAAAATGTTTTGCACTTCCAAGCTACCCAATTACCACAGCCGCTGATCAGCTTTGTGCTGTTCACATCCAGTGGATGAGCTTCTGGTTGTGATTGGTTTCGGAAGAATACCTGGTGGATCAAAGCTGCCTGCCACTTCTCACAGGCATTTGAAACCGAGAGTTTTCTGTTTGTATAATTACATCTGTGAGAATTAATTGCACAAAACTTACCTCTTTGGGCAAAGATGTTAATTTGTTTCTATCGGCATTCAAATTGTTCAGCTTCTTTAGTTTTCCGATGCTCTTCGGCAATGACTGTGTCAACAAAAACAAAACAATATGCAAACAGAATTTGTAAATTCAGAGTCAGAACAAAACTTATCTTACTTTAAAAACTGATTAATAGACTGATCCATTTTCAAAACTGGAGTGTAGTTAACCCTCATGACTACCAGGCCTTCCTAAGGACATCCAAAGTTTTATCTTGCTGAAAAAACATCCAGGAACAAACTCACTCATGAGTTATCTCTGCACTGGTAGATGCACAACAGCTGTGTACAGAAGTATATATGCAGAATGTCCATATTATCGAACTTTATGGTCCCTAAATAGCTAATTGAGAGGCAAGTGTCTATCTTAGGTGCTGTGAACTGACCTCTGGAGAGGCATCATTCCAACAGGCATAAGGTCCTAACTCAACCAAGCTTAAGAAATGCTCAAACCTAGATTTTTATAAACAATTCTACTCTCCAGGTGTCAGTGTCCTGCGAAGGCAATTTCAAAATAACGGAAGGAACTTATGGATTTCAACTTCAAGCTAATGGAAGGAAGTATGAGATTTTATTTTAATTAACCACATATCATATTTAATACCTGTCTAGAGTAGATCAGCAGAGCAAGGAGGAGTACAACAGCAGCTCTGCAACATGGCCCAAACTCCGCATTAAAAACGTAACACAGTAAATGATACCTGCCCTCCAGGTGCTCAGATTCCCTCACTGATCATGAAAGTTTCAAGAGTGAACATGTAACTGCTTAAGCCTTTGGAAAAGAGGATTGCTACTACGCACAACTTGATCTTCAGCATTCACTTAACAGGTTAGAAGTAAGATGCATTTAAAGGAAGCTCGCTACTTAACAGTCCTAACGGTGAGTAACCTTCAGAGCTAAGTGATTCAGCACTTAGCAGCAGGTCTTATTACTGCCTGCCATTTGAGCTGTCATGACCATGCTTACCTGCAGTTGGTTTTCTGTTAGAACTAGCTCAGTAAGGCTTTCACAGTCTCCAATTGAATCCGTTAGTTGAATAAGTTTGTTTTGATCAACCTTCAAAATGGAGAGCCTCCTCAATTTTCCTGGGCAGAAAGAACACCACATTTGTTTAACTTAGTATCCTCCAATACCTGCTTTAACTACAGAAAATCATTCTGCTGCAAAACTTTTAGAAATCCTCTATGAAATTTTTTTTTCAGGTAAAAGAAGGAATTCAAGCACTGCTTTACTTGGCACTTGCACTATTTTTGCAATTCATATGCAATATAAATATGCATGTTCAATATTTAAGCATATTAAATTGTATTAAAACTGCAGTCTGAATGGTACCCCAAGTAAACGTCAAGGACATGTCTACCCGAAGGCCTATAAAACAGGAGAAAATAATCTATTTTTCCCTCGATTATACATGTTTATTCATAAGTGAGTGTTCAGATGATCACCTAGGCCTACTCAGCCACAGCAAGAAAGGCTCACACTGAAGCGACAGCCCAAACTCAAACAGGATCAAGCTCTCTTTGTCCTAATAGAGAACCTAGTTAGTCAGACATGAAACCTAAGTTCATTTTTCAGAATAGAAACCAAACTTCTTTGAAGGTCTTCTCCCCAGGAAGGACAAAATACTATTTTAGAGCTGAAAGCTCACCTTGTTCTTCCTTGTATAAGGAAGAAATTTTTTACAATAAGGGTGGTGAAACAGTGGCACATGTTTCCCAGAGAGGTGGCAGATGCCCCATCCCTGGAAACATTTAAGGTCAGGCTGGACGGGGCTCTGAGCAACCTGATCTAGTTGGAGATGTCCCTGCTCATTGCAGGGGGGGGTTGGACTAGATGACCTATAAAGGCCCCTTCCAACCCAAACCATTCTATGATTCTGCTCCTTTGTATCAGAATTGGTGCAAAGAGACTAAGACAGAGAATTCAGGAGATGTCTCTAGCTGCTGACACTGCTCTGCCCATCCCCACACTGTTCAAAATAGCTGTAATAGGCTGGCATATGAAATTAATTGATGATGCTAACTCATGAAGAGGTGGCTGATAAACGGTAAGATAGCAACCTAAACAAAAAACCAAGGTTCACCAAGAAGTAGTGCAGAGCTCTGCACCTGGGCAAAATAACCCTGTGCACCAGTACCAGCTGTAACAGTGATGGGTTGTACAACGCCCCTGCTGGAAAAGACCTGGGGCTTATGGTGGGCATCAGGCTGAATAAGATTAGCAGAGCACTCTCCCGAGAAATAAACACTGGCTGGACTATGTTAGGAGAATTACAGCTAGCAGATCACTACAAGTTGCTGTACCCCATCTACTTGGCACCAGTGAGGCCACACATGTAAAATGATGCTCAGTTTCATGTCCTGTCCTGTCTTCTCCCCGTGACTCCCCAATTAAAGAGATGCTGATAGGGGTCCAGCACAAAGCTATCGAGATGACCAGGGCACATGTGAGCTGAGGCTGAGGGAGCTAGCATTGTTGACTCCAGCAAAGCAGCCAAAGAGTCGTCTAGAAAGAGCCCACAACTACTTGAAGGGCAGTTACAGAGATGACAGAGTCAAACTCTTCTCTGCAGTGGCAGGCAAGACAGCAATGGCTACAAAGAGTTGGAGGTCACAGCTGGACATCAGAAGCTTCCTCACTGGGAAGTGGTGCAGCACTAAACACAGCCTGCACAGGGGGTGCTGGAACCACCTCCATTAGGGACTTTAGAGACTTGGTGAGACACAGCCACAGCTGACCTGACCCACTGGTGCTGGTGAGAGCCCTGCTTTGAAGGCTCTACAGATCCACCAATCCACCAAGGATTCAGTGATCAACTGAGCTCCTCCCAGTAGCTTCCAGTGAGACCACCAAGGTTCACTTCAACCACAATGCCAGACTTTCTCAATTTTACATAGTAAGTTCCAATATTACACAAAAAGAATAAGTACTGTAGCCCTACCCAATTTTCCAAACACAAGTAAGCTATTATATTCACGTAAGTAGTAATTTTTTTTTGCCTTTTAACAAAATTACATCCAGAAAATGTTACAAAATGTACATGCAAACTAGGCATGGCCTGAAATGGCCTGGCTGTTCACATCCCCGTTCTGCAGCAAAGGATCTCCATTTAACAGGATTTTTGAGAAGCAGAAGCTCCTCTCGTTCACCAGCTGTTGTTATAGACAAGCTTCCCTCTTGCAGGCTGCATAGGCTATATAGCCTTTAAGAAGATACAGCTCCATTCTGATGTACAACAACTGTTACTGGCAGCTCAGATCATCAGAGACGACTGCTACAACTCTCTACCAAACACACCCAAGCCAACTGTAGGACCCACAGTAGTCACCCCACTCCCCCAAGTTTAACTTCTAGAAAAACATTAATCCTTTCTTAGTCTTATATAGCAGATGGAAGGAGGGGAAAGTCTGTCCATTCTTTCCCACATTCCCCATTAAACCACATTCACAAGTCTTCCCTCCCCTACACCTTTATTTTTGAAACCAAAAAACCCCAATCCTGGCAAGCAGAAGGCACACTCTTGCAACATGAAACTCTTGGGAAAAACAAGTGATGAGTAGTAGAGAAACAATGCCTCGCTGGACTCCTCATCACAGCTACTGCAGGGGTAAAAATATTTACCTTAAACAAGGCACTGGTAATGCTTCAGAAAACTTTCCCCAATTATTAAACCTATTTTAAGGGGTCAGACACAGAAAGGTTGTAGTTTAGATCCTCAAGGGTGAAGAGTAATGAGCTGTAAGCCAGAACAGCCTTTCAATGGGTTCATTAATCACATTGTCCAATTGAAGGCAATTACGCAACCCCACTGAAAAGGATGTCTTTTTTGTAGCGATACTGTCAGTCAGTCTTATCAAGTCACCTACAGCATGGTACAAGATAGAATATTACTATGTTCAAGAGTTATAACTGTGACATGGACACAGTAGAAAAAGAGAGGACATATTAACTTCTATTTTATTCGGGTAGGTATCATGTGAGCAGCAAAAAAGGATTATGAGGTAGTCATTATGGAGACAATTAACTGTGAAATTAATAGAACTATGCATTTCACAGTAAGCAAAAAAAAAAACCACAAAGCTCACACAAGCTCATCGCTTGTACAAAAAGACATAAAAAGACTTGAAAACAAATGATTTCCAATTTACAGTGGATTAAACGGTTCCATGTGATAGCATTCACCTTGCACTTACCAATGCCATCAGGTAAGACCTGAAGTAAATTCTGAGAAACAAGCAAGTCTGTTAAAGAAGTCAGACCACTAATTTCTTCAGGAAGGCATTCCAATTTATTTTCAGAAACATCCAAACAAAGCAGGTTTTTCAGGTTTCCTACTTCCTGTGATACAAGACAAAAAATTTAAGTCATGCCCAAACACGTAGCAAAGCAATTTGAAAAATGTACCATCACAATGAAATTCCAGAAAGAAAAACAATTCTCTGTATGACCTCTAAATTGGCCATTCTTTGTATGACGACTTATTGCAGGACAAGGTATATAATTACATTATACATAGGATAAACCAACCAAGTGATTCCGATTTCTTATTCGAACTATTAAGACTAGCTGCAGTAGTCAGACAAGGTATGCTGAGCACACCCAGACAAGCACCAGCCAGAACTGGAGTAAAGTAAGGACTGCAAAGTTGTTTTTTCAGAACTACAGATTATCAACCTCCACGTAATTAAAGTCTGCCCCTCCCAATTAACCCTAGGCAAATCTGGATTAATTTCTCCTGGCTGATACAGCAACATGCCACGACATCTAGGGATTTCATATCTTCACATCTCCCAATTGCAACAAATGTAGAAATAGGAATAGGGAGTGTTGCTCTAGCAAGCAGATTTGAACTGCCAAGTTACACTACCATCAACTACAATTATTAATGATTAATTTTTTACAGAGGTAATCCACCAATTAGCCTAAAAGCCTGACAGAGAAATACCTTTGTTTCTATTAGCCATCAAAGCACCCTCCCACTCCCCATGTGCACAGACACCCCTATATATGCTCTAGACTCGTTCTCACTTTAGTCATCCAAATCGTCTTTTGGAGAATAGAATGGCTGAGGCTGAAGCGTCCTTCACTTTTACATATTTTTCATACGGTGACAGCCCTAACTCACAAGATTAGTCCTTTTATTTTGGAAAACTTTGCCTCTCAAGAGGATTCTTTTATTAAACACACACACAGACACACCCTTTATCCTACAAGTTCATCTTTTGGACATTAAACAAAATACTCAGTAAAGGCCAGCTTCAATAAAATCAGCTGCTGAAGCCACACTTGACCTTTCATGAATTATTATCAGTGTTAAAGACATTTACTTAAAAAATTACTGGGCCAAGTCAACAAAGCCCACTAAACTGTAACCGATGTCAAAGTTGTGCTGCTGACAATGAGATCGATACAGCAAATAACAGCATAAGGAACAGGAGAAAAAGGATTTTGACTTGGCTCTAAAGGAAAAAGAAGGAAAAGAAACCATGCCACATGCTATCACAGTTCTCTAGAAAAGGAGTTTACAGAGCTGTAAGCTTTAAATGCTAAGGCCTCTCATCCCATGACTGATGTCAGATGGGGGATTTACCTACATAAAAGAAAATTTCTATTTATGGCAACAGTTCCATTATTGTACTTCTCCCAAACACTGTATTAGAATGGCAAAAGACCACTGCAAAAAAAGTTTATCCTAAAACCCGCCAAAACTGCAATTTAGATAGACACAAAAGGTTAGCTCAGCCAGCTAGTGACTCCCTGATCATTGGGGCAGGACTGTAAACAGAAGATGGGTCATTCTATGAATTGAACAATGTGCCTATTAGGAAACAATTCCTTTGTCAAAATGTTTAAAAGAGTGTGTCTGACATCATATGACATCATGTACAATCTCTTGCAGAGGAGCTTATTAAGAGAAAACCTTTACACATCCAAAACCAAACTTGAGCAAAGTGAATTGAGAAAACTATTTAATTTTAGATCACCTCCCTCTAGGTACAAATTAAAAGGTTTCCTTTTAAAAGCATCTTCAATTCAGTATTAGTAGAGCTCATCTTTACCTGAGGTATTTCAGCTAATTGGTTTCCATCCAACCAGAGGTCTTTAAGATTGAAAAGTGCACCAATTGTTTCTGGCTGTAATATAAAAAGTAATACTGTTAAAAAAACACAGGAGCTTCAAGTAAAAACCAAATGGCCATCCTATAATTACAGTCTAAGTAAACCAATTCTTACTCCAAGCACTATTTAGTACCACAGTTAAATGCAGCAAGAGTGACTGTAAGCTTTTGGGAACTCCATCATACAAATTAATTGCTATAGCTTAACAAGCTACCATACTTTAACTGACATGCAGTAACAAACACTCTTGATCTATTGCAAATCCAACATTTAATTAAGTCATCTTAAGGGAGACTACAGATATCTTTTTGGAAAATATATTTGCCACAATGTAAGACACCACAACCCTCAACAGTTTCCCTCAGCCCTTTCCCAAAGATTCCTACTCCTGCTCTGGAAATGGCTGAGCCTGTATCTGTGCTCAGCCTGTCCAGCTCCCTACAGAAGCCCATGTGCTCATTGCAACTGCAAGTGCAGACAGAGTTTGTGTCCTTCCATTCCTTTTTCTTTCCACAGAAAGAGTCTGTGCACTGTCCATTTTCTACAGATCGGGTGCAGTTTTTTAGCTAAAGTAATACTGTACTGAAAAAGACTAAGCAGATACAGGGAGCACCAACTCATCGCCAGAATTCATCTGTACATATTAAAGACTCTCCCTCCACACGTTTTTCTTTCTTCAATTTTGGACAACCTACAACCTATTTAATCTAAATGATGTGTAAAACAAGACCAACGTGCACCTTCAGAGGCATGCTCTCTTACCAAGTGATAAAGTTCATTGTTTCCTAAATCAAGTTCTTCTAGTCGCTGCAGCTGTGCAAGTGATCTGTGAGATAAGTCAAAACAAAACCACATCAGACTAAGCCAACAGAAACCCTATGCATTTGAAGGAGTTCATTTTATTGAAAGTCGAATGTCAGATTACAAAGTATTGTAGACAGAGCTACTTTACTGGGCACAGACTGCTTGTAGTAATATCTCACTGAAAAAATAATTTGGTTTGTTGATGTAACTGTATGCCTTTCAAGTTTAAAACTTAGTATAAGCAATCAAATCATTATTCTTTATTTTGAGTATCAGTCTCCCAGGGTGGACAATGCCACATAGTTTAGTATAGCTGGTTGGATTTATTTTTAGGGGGAATTTACAGTTATGCAACTACATAAAAATTTACCATAGTGATCACATGTAATTTATCTTCTCAACCTGAAGTATTTCAGGTTGGATTTGAGGATGCAAAGAGAGGGAAGCCCAGAAAGATGTAAAAGTTTTCTGAACATGAACTAACACAGAGGGCCATCCTTCTACTTCAAAAGCAGCCTCCTGGAGAGCTCTTGCTTACCTTCACCAGAGCTGCAGTAGCACAAAAGCCAGTGAGACTCATCATCTATATTACTGACAGTCAGAATTTTGCAGGAGCAATAAAATTGTCAACATTTGTGATAGCTTCATTCTGACACCACATGGCAAAACCTAGCTATCAATTCATAATTTCTGAGCACTGACATTTAAAGTGCCTTGTGGCTCACAGCTATGAACAACCACAACCAAGGTACTGGAGAGACTGACAGGAAAAAAGGACCCCAAAGCAACCTGGGGAAGAGATTCTGATTAGAATAGGTTAAATCTATTACAATATCTAGTGGATTATCTAAACAAGCAGAATAGAAGTCACCAAAACTCTTGCACGAAGCAGCCAGGTAGCAAAGGAAGGAAGGAAACTCCTTTACTAGAGGAATACAGCAAAAAAATATTCCCAAAATATAATATACCTGATTAATCTTACAAAAGATGACCAATTCCTTTGCCACAATACAGACAGCACAGAGACACCTAGGTATCGTATCTTCTCCCAAAATCACAGTGGGTGGAGTCAGACTTCAGACATCAGCAGGCCTAGTTTGTCACCAAAGCTTTGATCTCGAGGTTTTGGAAGCTTTTGGTTACTCAGCCCTGAACACGAATGCTTACTTAAATGCTACACGAAGGTCTGGAGTGGAAATCTCTAAGATCCTATTACCCTGCTTTCACAGTTACAAAATTTCAGCATGAGAACAACCCAAACCACCACTCCCACTGCTGATGGCTCGTGCAGCGTGTGCAGGAAGAAATGTTTGGTGCTGCTGTATTTTGTACAGAGTATTTTTACAGATTAAAAACAATCAACACAGACTGCAGGCTCCTGCTACCAACCAAGTACAACTAGAAGTAACGGACGCAACTATGTGTGGCTAAAACAAAGCTGTATTTCATCCACATTGTCAATCAGCACTGAAATTGTTTTTACAGCTGTCATTCAGTTTCACATGTTAGCAGATTTTAGGAATAAGAACATTTTATGTTAATATAATCAAACTCATGAAATGTCACTTACTCAGGTAAATACGTCAGCAAATTTTCTCTAAGTTCCAGTGAAGCCAGGTTATAAAGACTAAAAAAAAAACAAAAACAAAACAAAAACAAACGACATTTTAATGCAATCTTACTTTTTATATTCCACTCTTCCAGAAGAAGTGTGGGTCTACATAGATGAAAATGAAAGTGCTGTGAACTGATTTTTTTGTTGTTTTAATTCAAACAGACCATCATGTGGCAGCATACAAAGACTGAAAGCTTTTGCTTGTTTCTCTGTGATACTTCAACACGTTAAAGCTAGAAAGTAAACAGGCAAAATACAAATTTCCATTTGTTAAAAGGTCAGTAGTTGCAACTTACCGAATAGAGCATATTCATATGAATTGCATTTACTTACTTGCTTCCAGAATCTGGCATGGGCTACCAAAGTTACAGAGCATCAGGTAAAAGCCATCACTGTTCTAACGATGGCATGCTCATTACTGTAAGTGACATTATGCTTTTAAGCGGCTCACTTACTCCATATCCCAGGCTTTTACTAATGTCACCATAGCAACACTCAGATTTTTTCAGGGATTTATTTATGACTAAATAGAACACAAGGAGTCAGACATTATCCCAACACTATAATCTGTTCTAATCCTCCAGCATCCCAGGGAAAAATAAAAATCAGATATGGTGACTGCAAATAAGTAGTTTCCTACAACAGAATGTGTTCTGTCCTGGTCTGCAGGGAAGGGGGACAGTGTGCTAGCCCTTAAATAAAATCTAGATTAAAAAAGGAATTCCACTGGATTTGAAACATATGTTAAATCTAAATCAAATATTTTTTTGTTTGTACACCTTAGGAAAAAAAAGCCCATGTATTCAGACCACATAAAATTGAAATATTTGTTTTCATTTCAAACAAGAGCAGCATACTGAATTACAGGATCATTAGTTAGTCCCAGTAAAAGAGCAGGTGATAACCTGAACAAAACTAAAGAAAAACCTTCATATTGCGACTCCAATACAGCTATCTAAGCAGGGAAAGCAACATAACCAATGCAATGAGTTATTAAAGGGGAAAGAATATTTTTCACTGATTGGATACATCCTTATTTCAAGCACCTATTTCACACTAGATTCAAAAAACAGTGAATAAATTTTCACAGGAGCTTTCATTACAGCCTCAGCAGTCCTCTCCAGCTATTAAAATAAGCACGTTTTACCCAAGAGGTTCTGTATTCCTCCAGAAGAAATACAGTTAAAATACTATATATATTATATATTACAGTTAGAACATATTATATAGTTGAAGATATTTTAGTACAAGCCTATTACAAATTCAATTAAAAGATAAGTGAGAATAACTCAGCTACCCCTCAGCTGCCCCTCACTACAAGAAGGACATTTTGGTGCTGGAACATGTCCAGAGAAGGGCAATGAAGCTGTTGAGGGGTCTGGAGAACAAGTCCTATGAGGAGCGGCTGAGGGAACTAGGGTTGTTCAGCCTGGAGAAAAGGAGGCTCAGGGAAGACCTCATCACTCTCTAGAAATACCTGAAAGGAGGTTGTAGCGAGGTGGGGGTCAATCTGTTCTCCCAAGTAACAAGTGATAGGACAAGAGGAAACGGCCTCAAGTTGCAGCCAGCAGAGATTTAGGGTGGATATTAGGAGAAATTTCTTTACAGAAAGGCTGGTAAAGCATTGGAACAGGCTGCCCAGGGAAGCGGTGGAGTCCCCATCCCTGGAGGTATTTAAAAGACATGTAGATATGGTGCTGAGGGACATGTTTTAGTGGTGACCTGGCAGTGCAGGTTGGACTTGATGATCTTAAAGGTCTCTTCCAACAAAATGATTCTGTGATTCTGTACTTCCACTCAAAATCATTTGACAGAAATAAGGTAACAAGGACCACATCATTCCAACAACACAAGAGGAAACTCTCACATTAAGAATTTTAACCCTAAAGAACACAGATCAACATGGGACACAGTATCCAACATCGTCACAGAAACAAAATCAGTGGAGAGCAAAAGGGAAGGGGTGATGGAGAAGTGTTTCTCTCCAAGAGGAACGTGGGTCTGCTCTTACTCACATTGCCACCCACAGACTGCCATTACATCTTTGTTTACAGGTTTTCTAGAAACCTATTCCAATCTTCCTTTGAATTTTGCCCTTTCTCTTCAAGCTGCTATTAGGAGAGGCCCATGATTCACTTTTATCAAGAGAACACAAAAAGGTTGTGCACACCGCCAAGCTGCCTTATAATCCTGTGTTTACAGATCACACCACATCTATTTATCTCCCTCCCCATCACGTTGAAGTGTTAATGAGTAAAATGGTGCAATCTCTTAATTTCTCTTCTTACATCAGATACCGCTTTGGCTGTGGTTAAATGCAAATCTGTGTCAGCAAAACAATGTTCAACAGCAAGTACTTGAGAACCACCGTCTTAACCAGACTCATCATACCATTAACTGGGGCAGGGTAGTGAATTAGCTCCGGAAATTGATCCTGCTTAAAAATAACCTGGTAAAAGAATAACATGGATCCCTAATCCAACATAGAATAAATCCCCTTAAACACTTGGGCCAGTTCAACTGCTAGAAGGTGCAAGGAAGGCACCTGTACTGCCCAAGCCAGCAGTGCTACGGAGACTTACTGGGTAGCTGTGCCCTTGCGGGTACCCACCAACAGCTGTCTTTGCATCCAACCATGTACCATGCATTTCTGAGACTGTCTGTGAGCAATCGCAGTCCCAGGCTAGGTTCTCTTCTTATGGGAGTCAGCTGCCTAGGGGATTATGTTCCCGTCGCTAACGACACAGCTTTCTGGAGAAGAAAATGCGTTATTCTAGAGCTCGGCCACCACGAGCTCTACACCCACAGCATGCTCATGACTAACTCTACCCTGGAACAAAACAAAGACACATTCCCCTCCACCCTTTTAATCTAGTTTTCTTTCTTCTTCCAAGGTCTTGACTCCAAACCCAATGCAAGCACACACCAATAGGCAAAATGAAGCTTCCCAGTACGTAATGTAAAATAGAGACTAAGCCTATGGAGTTTATCCTGGCAAAGCTGCCCCATCAGATTTAAGTACTATGTTTAAGGTGGATCCGTTTGAAAGAGAGGCCAGAAAATGACAGTACTCACATTATCTTAAATTTCAACTACGTACGGAAGTGGCTCCTAGCAAGCCTATATGCTGCAATTTAGAATGAGAAAATGTGACAGTTATCATATAAAAGGCATACTGATGCATTGAAGCACCAATTTCTGATAAATTACAGAGCAGAGGTATAGCTCTTTCTTAAATTTACCAACAAGTTCATAAGACATTTTATGTTCACTAACATTTTTGGGTTTTAAGGTATGTTAAGAAACAGGATTTTTAGTAATTTGCAAGAAAAATCCTGCATTTCTTGCTATTTTCCAAATGTTTTATGATTCAATAACACATTCTCTCCAGAAAGAGTAATTCTTCATCTTCTTGACTACAAAGAGAGATTTTTCACAACAAACTAAATGAAATATTTTCTTCTTTTCCCTCTGCCCTTAATTTTACAGGTACACTGTTAGTCAAGAGTCTTTGTGAAGTCTCTGAAAGGAACTAAAGCACGCCACACTTTAACAGCCTCAGAGTCTTTCCCTAATCCTAATCTTCACCTAGGAGACAAAACCAGTCATGGGGGGTTACCTGTTTCAATCCATAAAACACAAAGGCAACTGCAATCTAGTCTACTCAGACAGGAGACACTGTTCCATCAGCAGCTGATCACCAACTGCATTTAGAAACACAAAGGCACCACAGAGCATTGCAGGCTGCTCTCCACCACAGACATCAGTCTTCACTTCCCTCCTTAAAAACAACAGAAAATGTACCAGCAAATACCATCTGTATTCTAAAGGAGAAATAAAAGAACCAAGGAAAAAAAAAACTTAAGTACTTTTCCAAGACTACTACTGTAAGAAAGTATTTCACAGAAGCTTATGAAAAGCATTAATATTGTAGTATTTCTCACTGCAAAAGCTACCAGACACACTTCAAACTAAGTATGTGTGTGAAATTACCAAGCACAAGGCAACAGCCAAACCAGGCAGCGGATGCAGTAACAGAAATAATTATGGAGTTTTCCATCTCAGCATTCCAGATGATTTCTCATGTAACGGTGGAAACAAGTTGAATTTAAAGATACAACATGGCTAAAAATGTCATTTTCAGTACAAAGCAGATACATTTATTCATGCTGTACCATTCCCCTGGTTTAGCGGGACAGAAAGACAGCTTTAAGATGACATCACTATATGTATCCCATTTTTATCCCAGTCCCTCCAATAGAATTGGGAGCACCCAAACCCTTAGGGCACACTAGCAAAGGCTTCTTAGGAAAAGTACAGTAAGACACACTATTTTCTTACAAAAATGAAGTTAAAAATACAAAGATGGAAAGAGAACTGTGGAAAAAGCTGGAAAAAAATGAAACGAGATGATAAAAGGCCTAATATAAAAGCTAAAGGTGCTCAGTCAATAGCAAATGGACAACAGCCTTCTCCTATTTGAGTAAAAAAAGTCACATATTTTGACCTTATGTCAAGAGTACCACAACAGCTGAGCGTGCAGACAAGAAATCAGGCTTGGGGAAACAAGGAAGCAAACTTGGAAGATATGAAGATCTAAAGCACCTGCAGAAATGCATGGCCCCATCTGCACTCTTTCCAGATGGGAAGTTTCCTCATGTTTGTAAGACTGCAAGAAGAAAGACAGTAGAACATACAGAACAAAGGAAGGTCCTACACAATAAGGATGGCTGAAGTGAGAACACAGCAGAGATTCTGAATTTGGTCTAGCATTACATTTTTTTATGCAGCAGTAGCAATGGCTACAGAACACAGTTCAAAGACACAGCATACAGAAGTGACATATGAAGTCTACATTCTGGCCATTTCCACCAGTTCTGAAGGACTTCAGTTTACTTGGCCAGCATCTGAAGATTACTGTTACTTTGGTGACCACAGTGCCTGCAGCTCTACACACCACATACACCTTGTAACATTCACCATGACACTAGATTGGGAAGGAAAGGAGTTTAAACTAAGCAACTAATTTTTCTTTTTTGTGCAGAAAAGGAACCCTTTTATCAGGGGTCTTCCAAGAGATGAAAACATAACTGTGGTACTCTGACAATAGCATACAAAATGCCTAAAACTAGCCATATTTGAAGATGTTACAGCATATCCCCCACTGCCCAAGTGAAACTACCAGTAACATGTGTGACCCCATCCCAGGACACACCAGTTAGGTGACTAGTCACTCATCTGACAGGACCCTATTAAGGTCCTCCCATCTGACAAGGATTCTAGTTCAGACCAACAATTCACTGAGAACCTGACATTTGACAGCTTCCCCCCGCCGCCGCTCCCCCAAGGAAATGACAGGGTTAATCTGTCACTAGCCAGCTCTCAAAATTCCACTTCCTCAGACCATAAGTATTTGAAGGTACAGCATACCTTTGGGATAGGCTCCTCTTTCAAATCACTCCTAAAAGAAGCCTCTTTTTCTCACCTTCTTTTCATTGACTATACCACTGACTGCAGAAAGAGACTGAAAAAAAAAAAAATCAGACTCCAAACTCCAACTCCTGCGCCAATCAAATCCTGGGCTGCATCACCAGCAGTGTGGCCAGCAGGTCTGAGGGAGGTGATTCTCTCCCTCTACTCTGCTCTCCTGAGACCCCACCTCAGTGCTGTGTCCAGCTCTGAGGTACCCACCACAAGAAAGACATGAACCTGCTGGAATGGATCCAGAGGAAGGCCACAAAAATGGTGAGAGGGCTGGAACATCTCTTCCAGGAGAAAAGGCTCAGAGAGTTGGAGTTGTCGACCCTGGAGAAGAGAAGGCTCTATGAAGATCTTATTGCACCCACACACAGTTAGTATACCTGCCAGCACCATATCCTTCCTCCATGTCTGAAGAACCAGATCCATGTGGATTTTTGGTGTAATGACATCTCCAACACAACAAAAGCAGTATTAGCCTTATAGGGAAGGATTATGCTTCCTGAAGGTTCTGTTGACATGTCACCATGTAGTTCGTGGACTATACACTCCCACCCAGTAGGCATTTTGCCTTCTTTTTTAAACGGTTCAAAACTACATGCTTAATTTGTTTCCAACTACTGCTTAATGCTGGCTTATAATTAGAGAAAGTTATCATGAAAGAACCTTAAAATTCATACCCATTATATGGTAACCTACAAACAGTACAGAATTGTAGTTAGTTTCCTTTTCTCCAGATAATTTCTCCAAAAAGGCTAGCTTAAGCTTAAAGCAATTTTTTTTTCCCCCGAATGTCAGCTTTAACCAGTCTCCTGCCTCTTTGGTTACCCAAATCTGTTTTACAGCATCAATGATAAAGAAGAGCACTAATGAACTTTTGTGAATTTAATTTGATAGAATTTAAAGAGACCTTATGCCACACCATGCAACAGGAGAGAACAATTTTTGCAAATTCTTAGCTACTGAATCACAGAAACTCATATGTGAGCCAGAAATTATCAGAAGTATTAATCTCCTCAATGAGGGCACTTATCCATTTTAAAGCAAACTACCTTCACGCACATAAAGTCCTACGGTTCCACCTCAAAATATAAGGGATGCTGTAAAAACAAGTGCAAAGCAAGGTAACTAAATTTAGTTTTGAAGCCATCTTTGAGAGCATTCCCACTCCTCCTTTTTAGAGGCAATGCAACTTGAAGTAACTTGCATCTAAGTTAAACTCTATTCTTGCCTCTCAAGTTTAGGTGTACAATGTGCAAGGGAAAGGCACATAAGGCTTCCCTTTGCAGTCCACTTCTGGAGTTTGACAAGCAGGACAGTACTCTAGTAAGAACAATTCTAGTAAGAAAACCTGGAAGGATTATGTTCCTAATACTTGACATTTTCAACGGAGGTGGGAGAAGTGGCCACCAATTATGGAGGAAAAAATATTTCTTTCCTGGAAGACTGATTTTAAATAGGCACAAAAGGAAGTGGAGTTGATGATTTTGTCATCCTAGACTTAAACAGCCAAGACACTGAAAGACACAGGAAGAGCATTTGCACAGTTAGTTACTTGAATTGAATTGTCAGTTCCATTAATTGGCTTGTAAAAAGCTATGTATCCGACAAGTGAAAACAGAAGGATAAAAAAACATTAGTATCTTATCAGCCACTAACTGGAGGAAAGACTAAACAGATGGCCAGTAGTACAAGTCACATCCAAATTTCAAAAACAGAGGAAAGCTCTACAGTTTATGGACAAGGAATTCCCTAAATATGTAACAGCGGTATTCTAAGCTGTTAATTATGTTTTCTACACAAGCTTGGTTTTCAAGTTGCTGAGATCAGTTCTACTCTCTCTCTCTCTTACACACAGAAACAAGCATGGTCCAAACTGACAGGAACACTGAACTCCCTAATGACCTTCAAAAGACATCATTAAGAAGAGAGACACATGTCATTACAGCTCAGTCTACTCACTTTTGAATGCTTTAACTGAACATTCTCCAATTTGCTTATCAAGACTACTGAAACAGCTTAGGGAGGATAAACCAGTTCACTACTACAACAATATTTCATTTTCAAAATATCTTCTACTTCACTCACAAAACATCAATCTTCCATCTTGGAATTACTTTATTTCAAAAAATATTGCTATATATGTTAAATATTTATTTCTCTTGTAACATACAAGATAGAGCACCTCTTATTTAAAGGCCAGATGGCACTGCATTCCACACTACATTGTTAAACAGTGTTCCTGAAATAAATTTTCGAATTCCTTAACATTCAGTTTTGCCATTTAGCAAACAGCTGTGATTAACACTGAATGCTGTACCTACTCAAACTCTGTAAATATTACTTGTCATACTAAATCCAGATAAGCCAGAGTGCGAGCTTTTCAATACTATTTATATCAGCCTAGCCAGACCACCTACAGTCCTTCTATGCATAAGATAAACCTCCCTATCACTTTAGTTGGATCATGTAAGACTGCGTTTTAAGCAGCCATTATTATGCTAAACCTTGAAACAGAATTACATTGTGTTGTTCCACACAATTTTAAAAGCATTTTTCATTCTGTGTGATGCCACCAGATGTGTAATCTACGTGTGAGGCATCCTAGCAAACACAAAGAAAAAACACATTCAAGGACTGCTCAGGAATCCATTATCAGAATAAGCACGCCATTCTGATATGATTCTGGATCATTTGCATTGAACACATTATCGTTGCCTTTGAAGGTTTTTTATTCTATAGCTACTCCTATTCAGATGAAAATTAAAGATTCTGAGTTCAGAAGTTGCTGCAAACTTCAAAAACTCTAGAATTAAACACACACATATATAAAAAACCACCACACTCAGTAACTTTGTTTCTCTAACATGAAACCTCTGGGTATTAGTGGTTCCACGATACTTGAAAAGCATACCTATAAGAAATCTTCTGCAAAACAATGCTCCTAAGTGCAGTAACATTTGCTCTATTCTTTTTGTTATGTTCACTGTCATAATGAAATACTTATTTCACCAGTCCACCTGCTAGCTGCAGATGTTAAGAGCAAAATTTCTCCGCTTACCTGATAATTCCCTTTCAGTAGTAAGGTCCACAGATCCATTCAGCCTGCTTGCAGCTTGGGGGTAAACCAGACTCATCAGTCATCAGCATCAGAAGAATATCCTTCCCATCTAAAGAAATTCACCCCTCCCGACATCAAAAGTTTCTAAAGCTAGATAAAGCTATTCTACTTTTTTTCCATCACTGACTGAGCAGTTCTCTGAAAAAGGCGGGGGGGGGAGAGGAATGCTGTGAATAGTGGGGATACTACGAATGATGTTATTACTACGGTCTTTCATTGAATCCCCAGAATTTGGAGATCACGTGCAAGTAGGAGACCCTCTGTGCATTTTTTTTTTTTTTTTTTTTGGGGTGGGGGGCAATGCTCTGCATATGGCAGAAGAAAGCTTTTTTATTTGCCATGCTAGAATTCAGACAGGGAACTTCCAAAACTACCTACTAGTCAGTAATAATCTCATACTTTAAACCCTGGCATCCAAAGAAAAAGAAAAAAAAAAAAAAGGTAATCTTTACCTTTCCCAGGCACAGACAAGACTGCATTTAAAAAAAAATGGAAATGGTAAAAGCTAAAAACTGGATATGAGTTAGATGTTTGACATGCTGATGGGCAGCAGGTCTTAAACCATAATTTAAAGCAGAGTAGTGAAGCTCTGTGCTTTGCTTCAGCTGTTAAAGAAACTTGTTGATTTTGTTGTCCCCGCAGAGTCTGACAGATAACTGTCTTTTTCAAATATACATTTCATGCTGAGAGGACTGTGGTTTTGGCTAGAGCCAATTCCTTGTGAAGCACCCATCTGACAGTCTGAATCTAGATTAAACAGAGACACACATAAAAGGCTTTCCAAGAAGGTACCTGGACTTTGTTCAAGCCTAAGAACCACAAATAAATAAACATACAAAGCTGACACAATCTTTCTTCTCTTTCTAGACGTTAAGCCACTAGAGAACAGTATGGATCTCTGAATTCCCAAATCTTTGCTGGTAAAAAGTCAACACCACAGTGGGCTGGTGGTGGCAGTGGTGGGGAACTAACCCTGAAGCCAACATTACAAAATGAACATATAAGGACAGAGAAGGTGCTGGGGACAGACAGACATTGGATTATTCATAGTACTGTAAGGTATGCCCTAGGAAGCCTTTCAGACAAACACCCTAATTTACCAAAATGCCCCTACATAGGAGTTTTGAATTTAAAGAAAAAGTCATGCCCTGTGTTTAGGGAGTTACATGAATAAGGAAGCATTGAAGAAAAATCCTGGAAGCAAGAGGAAATTCCTAAATGCTACCCACGCTGGGAGGAACAGGTTATGCCTGCTTGCTGGGCAGCTCTACAGACACACACGGTCCTGCAGAATAGGCAAGAAAATTAAGAGTTGTTCTCATTAGCCTGAGAAACACTGTAAAAGGCACTCCCATTCACAGCTTAAATTGTGTAACATGTTTCTCCAAATGGTTCAACCAGCCAACAGGACAGCTTCTGCTCCAAGCTGCACCCACCTAACTATTAGCTAAAATACCTCACACACATTAGCATCCACTGTTTTACTCCATATAGCAAATCACACCACGAGTTATGAGAACACAAACCAGAAAAAACAACCCAAAAAATAACACTGGTAACATTAAGAAATGTAGTCTGATATGAAGTCCTAAAGTAGTTTGTCACACATCTTTCCAGTATGCCCTAAAACAATACATGAGCCTGAAAGAGGAATGCTTCATCCAACAAGGGGAACTTTCAACATATACCAGCACTAGATAAGCAGATTCAAGTGGTCACACAGAAGAAAAGTTGGCATACACTGACCATGGCTATGCACAAGAGGAAAGACAAAAGGTTCAAGGGAGGCCTTGCCCAGGTTCTTCAAATATCCAGTTTGGACCCTTAAAAATACTCCTTTTGGCAACACAGAGAAAAAGAATAAAAGGTCTACACAGAATAATTCTTAACAGCACAGTAAAAATATTAACAGCAATTCTACCATTGGCATTCGTCTTACACATCAGACCATGCGAAAAACAGACTGGATATCTGAATTCATGAGGAAGACACACTTCCACTAAGGGTTCACCACAAAGCAATTTCAGTCTATTATCTGCCATTAGGAAGAACTTCCAAACTAACTTTCCCAATATTACTGTTTGGAAAATATTTGCCATTACTTTTGTCGGTTTCCTCACTTAAGACAGTAGGGCAAATTTGCAGTGCCACAAGATTTTAAGAAGGTCACTTTAAAAAAAATAAAATAGGGAAACTAAGTACTTACTGATCACTGTACTACATGAAGATGAAATAGAGATTTCACTGGCTGTATTAGGCAGTTTCCCAAACAAGAATATAAGATTGTAAGAATTTAGGATGCATTTTTCTAAGTTTCCACATCTTCCAGTGGCCAGAAGACTGGCAGCAAGCACAGGGACTTCAAGTTTTTCCCAAACCAAGCCCAACTGTAGCAGAATAAGTCACCAGTATGTATTTGTCTGCTCACTTTTTGACAAATCTCACACAGCGCACACAGGTCCAGCCTGTTCGACCAAATCACACCATGGATGATTATCCAAAGCATGCAGAAACTCCAGTAAGGCATTTGCAAAAATATCCAAACACCTCTAAGAGCCTTACATGGTCTCTTCAGCTAGGAAGACACAAGTAGCATTACTTCACTTTTAACTCCTAACATTTTTTCGGGTCTCAGCAAATACAGAGAGAAAAGAACAGAGAAGTGAACAAAAAGCCCAAGTAGGCAACCTTTGGATAAGCCACAGAGCATTTCATTGCTTTTACCAAACGCAAGGCGGTCACCTGCACCATCAAATTCACTTGCAATAAATGATGAAAATTTTGTGAACTAAGAAAGCTGCACTTTTTGGTAGCCAGAGTGGGAAAAAAAAAAAAACCAAACCACTATTACTTATACAGCTAATGCTCAAAAGTTGATAAAATTCACTTTCAGAGGTAAATGACCCATAAGGACTTCAGGTTGCAGGTCTAATTGGCAACCAACTAGACCCCCCAAGAATTTCCAACTGGAACGAGACAGGATCCCTTTCTCTCTGTTGCCAAGACATTCCCCAACAGACTTCAGGAACAGTTACATTTTGGGTGGACACCTCACGAGTTTTCCTCATGTTACATTAATATTCTTCTGAGTTGGAAAGTATGCATCTTTAGCCCAAGCTTACCGTAGAGTTCCCAACTGCTATATTGCCACCCATCATGAATACCTGATGAGCCAAAGACAATAGTCCCATACATTTGTCTCTGCTTCTTTGAGCGTAAATCTGATAGCAGAAATTTCTACTAATGAGATTAAAGTGTTTTTGCAAAAATACACTATTCACTACTACACACTAGCTAACCTGGGAGCACTTCCCAGATCAATGCAGGCCTGACAGACTTGAATGGAAGTCTAGCCCTGCAAGATAACTCACCAAAACCACCAGGAGAAGCATACGGCTCTTCCCAAAGCAAGTGAGGGCCTCTGGGTTTTAGCTTCCGTCTCAGGGATTGGATACAGACTTTGAGGGAGGATAGGTTACACTGTTCTGTTCTGCAGCAGCTCACATTGGGCTGAAATCGTATCAGAGCATTTCCCCGGACTGCTTGGGATCATTAACAGGCAAATTTTTACCCTTACTCCTGCACAGCCTCATGTATTGACACCTCTACAAATGTCTGCTATCCCCATTTTAATCCAAGTTGTTTCTAGTGATTTGCTCCAAAACAGAAGCTATCAGCACTCAGACTACTGAACAACAGGCAGCACAAGCGAGGAGGCAGAGCCACAACAGCCAGTGACCTCTCAGAGAAGCAAACAACCTTCTTCTCGCTACTGCCTGCAAAGCAGCAGTCCACCTCATGCTTTGGGAATCGTTTCAGCTTGTCAGGTTTCTCTTATTTGTTTTCAGAATCAGGCAGGATCCCAAATTTTTGGACTTGGTTTTCAGTAACCACAAAGTCTGAACAAGCCTGTTCTTAGCTGCCAGTGCTGCGAAAAGCTGCATGAAAAGATTTGTGAACTTTTACAGAAAAGGAAGAATGTCACAAAAGCCCCAGTCCATGCAATTTTTAGGTAAGCCTTTGTCATAGTCACTGGGCATACATCAGCTGTACCTGTTAGAGCTTGCGGAAGGTTTCCATTTCTGTTGCTGCTGGTGTGGTGCCAGCTGACAGCTTCGTTCATACCAAAGGGAAGTGGCTAAAGCAATACTGGTCTGAACTTGACTGCGCTGCAGGAGCTCTTAATAATAAGATCTGCTCTGGAGGACTCTTCTGTTTAGAAACAGTTGGGTTTTACTGTTAGGGACTATGCTGACTCCCCAAAGAATCCATGTTAGAAATATTCCACCCTATGAAAGGATGTCCAGGATTAATAGACCTCTACTGATACTCATGACTTAACATCTGAGTTACTGTAGCTTTATGAAGAAAGATGGAAGTGGTTCGTTCAGTACACGGCAACTTAGAACAACTATTTGGGCAAGGTAACCATAAAGGCAGGTGCAGGTTAAAAGAAAGGAAGCGGGAGTGGTGGGGAGAGAAGAAAGAACAGTCAGGTGCCGCGAGTAATTTCAAATTCTCTAAAATGATATGTTTTCCAGCAACGGTAAGAAACTAACTTTTCTGAGTTAAAGCACAGATATCTTAAGTCCTGTGAATACTATTCCTGTAGCTGCAAGTTAGACTCTTCAGCTTGGAAAAAAGCACCTGGATAAAAGCACCTGGAGGTACGGTAGAAAACTGCAACGCACTGACAGCAGATCAAGTGCATAGGGATCAGCTGCTCCCTGCCTTTTCCAATATCAAGGATCACAGGCAAGGTAGTTAGAGCCAACTACAAATCAGTGCAATGGGTGATAGACCTGTGCAGCTAATTTGCCAGGAAAGAATACTAAAGATGTCTATGTAAGTTCAAGGAGAAACTGGACAAGTATGTGAAAGAGAGACTCATTATGGGCTACCAATTAGACAAAACAAAATCTAAAGCTCAGGAAATCCTCTGAACCAGAAAAAGTCAGGGGATGAAAAGAGGAGTAATCAAATACATGCTTTTCTTCTTAAAGTGCACTAGGCATCTACTTAGTGCAGCTGTAGAAGGAAGCTGGGCTAGATAAACCTTTGATCTGAACCAGCACATCCACTCTCAGATATTCAAGGGAGCAGACATGGAATTACCTCGTCTCCTTTCAAACTGGAAGGGATACCCTTCTCTCTGCTAAGAGGAGAGAGACTTCCCTTCCGCAGGTATGGATGTTCATTTCAGTCAAAATGAGACAAATAAACAATGTTCACTTTACTTTCCACATGTCTCTACTTCGGAAGTCTGTCCTTGCAACCCTATGCTACTTTCCAGAGTTAACAAACACATCTTAAAAGATTATCAAAATTCATCTTAAGAGTTGTTCTGTGAGTTTTCATCTCCACAGCTCCCACGGGAGGATTTTGCAGAACCAGAGTGCTCCTACAGTTATGAACTTTCTAATTTCATGATCTAATTTTCTGATCACAGCCAGCTTTTATCCGCCTGTTCTTGTGCCAACAATTGTCTGGTTTTGATCTAAGCTGCAAGCTATTAGACACATTCAAAATAATAGGCCAACAGTCTACTACAATGAAGGAAAGCAAAATGTCAGATCTGCATCCCAAACACCTTTTTAACTTTGCACCTACAATTCCAAGTTACTCCAAATCCTGGAGAACAGAGCTGACATATACACACACATACTTCAGATTCTGTGTTAGCATTCCAATGTCAAGTGTTAATGTAAAGGGATTTTTCTTACACAGATCACTCAGACTGTAAAGAACATAAAAAATAAGTGCAGACCTGTAAATAACAGTATAGGCATATTACATAAAATTATGCAAGTCATTTATACAATAGACATAACAATAAAGAGAAAACAAATTAAGACAGTAATAAAGTGTAAAAAACTTACTTCCCAATGTTTTCAGGTAGTGCTTGCAGAGAGATGTCATTTACTGAAAGACATGTTAGATTCTGTAATTCAGGAAAGCTTTCGGGCAACCTATGGAGATATGAATTCAAATCAAGGACTTTCAGGAATTATTCACATTCTTGTAGTACATAGTGGTAAAGAGAACATGTAGTGGAACACAGAAGTCTATTTAGCAAATACGCACAGAGGGAGGCATGCCCAGACTCCAGCACGACTCTCAGAAAATTCTGAGGATCGTAGTAAGAAAAAAAGAAAGCAAGCATGACTTAAAGTTTCTCTGTGTCAAAGAACAGGAAATATCCCTTCTCCCAGCACCTCTCTTCCCTGCCCCTAATTTGCAATTTTAAAAATTAGAGCTTGAGAATATTTTAAGCATTTTAACAAATTCAAAAAAATCAGACATACAAAAAACCCCTTTTTCTATTATTTGCCTGTATCACCTAGACAGTAAAATAATTAAACAAATTATGTTTATTCAAGCTTCAGTTCATATATGCGCTTACAGCACGGCCATTTTGTAGCAACTGCTAGGATGCTCTTCAGTTGCTGCTTTTTGAAAAAACAGTCTTCACTAAGAAGGCGACCTTCCGCTTGTAACAGCATTTCACATATACTGTTTCACAGCACAAGCACGTAATCCCTCTCTTCTTAAACTATAAAATGCAGCCATATGCAAAACACTCCTGAAGCTCCCAAAGCCTTTAGGCCCATCACCCAGATGGTCTTCTGCAAGGTTCAGCTTCCCCTCCACTCACAGAGACAGATTCCTAAACCACTCACTGCTCACTGGGAGCTGGGTTGCACCAAGCAGTTCACTTTGCAGTTGCACTGGAGACAGAGTGGGGTAAAAGAGGCAATGGGGGAAAGGAGAAGACCTTGGCCCAAGCATTCAACTTCTGCTTGACCCCCAGAGCATGCATCCTAAGCCCAAGGTAGAGCATTTAGTCTGGTTCCTGCTCTCCCCATCACCCAGCTCAAGGCACATGGTAGGTACGACCTACAGGCAACCAGCGAGAAGGAAACACACACGTACAGGCAAATACAACTGCGCACAATAGGAAGCAGGGGGGACTTTTCATGTGCTCAACTCCATACTGCACTGCTTGTCATTTTCTGGACCTTATTAACAGAACATGCTCAATATCTCCAAAATACGAGCTTCGCTGTGACCATTCATCACTGTTTAGGCTCTAAGAGGTTTAAGACTGGAATTAAATGGTCTGATTATCTTTTGGTGAGCTGTGAAGTGGATGGGTAGTTGGACTAGGTAATCATTGTAGGTTGCTTCCAACTAGAACTATTCTGTTCTATCTACAGCACATAGTGGATTTCCAGTCTAAAAATCTACAAGAAATGTGTCTCATTTTTATTAATATAAACCTGAAATCATCTGAACAGCTGAAAATATTGTCTGCCAGCCACTTTTAATGCTGCAAGTTCATCAATTATTAAGTTTGACAATGAGGTAACATACAGTATTAGTGGTAGGACACTGATTGGGAAGATCTCTGACTGGCTGTTAAGCTTAGAGGAAATAAGGACAAGAATCAATGGCTAAAAAAAGTTCCAGGATATCACACAGAAAAGGAAATCACTACTAGACTTTCCCACTCTGCTTGGGCAAATTAGTGCCAAAATCTACATGCTGTTACATAGGTGAAACAGAAATTCTGGATTTCATTACAGAGAATCCCCAGCAACCATGTGTAAACAGTTTCTGATATCTATGTTTTCTCAGGAAAACTGCTTCGAATGATGTTTTCCAGGACACATATACATTGCAGAGCCACTTTATCAAGAATTTTTAAAATTCCCTTAAACTGTCAATGAAGAGTTATGAGATCTTTTCCAACCCCATTAAAAAGCCTTTCAACCCTTTTGTTAATTCCTCTCAGCTGTAGCTGTGCATTACAACTACTGTTTAAAGAAACACATTACTTGGGCCCCAGGCCTTATTCAGCACACAAAATGGAGAAGGATAACTAGCACACTACTACAGACAATTTTTATTTCAATACCTCTGAGATTTGTATACTGCACATTGAAGCCTGGGAAAAAGCTGTTCAGTGACCCTCACCACTTGTGTATCTAAAGATCAGTTCAGCTTCAGTTTGCTTTACCTCATTTTTGTGGTATTATTATCCTCACTACACAAATGGGCTATAGAGGCACAGGGATTAAGATCACAAGTGTCCCTGCAATGCTTAGAGGTGTGACTTTCTAGAGAATTTAGGATGCACTATGGGCGATACTCAAAGCACGCTTCTGAAGAATCACAGCTGCACACATGGGAGAAGCCATCTTGCACAACCACTGGAGCAACTTAAGATATTACAGACACTCTCCAGTTCATTAGCACTCCTCCACCCCAGCCAGGCAGCTAATCATGCAAGCATTCCTAGCCCATCTCAGTGCAAAGCAAAGCTGGTCAGCGAGGCCCACTGTGAATACTCTGGCTTATGTGACTTGGTCAGCATCACAAAGGAGCTCTGTGGCACAGGCTTGTTTAGGAAACAGTTCTCCAAATAGTATTCAAAGGCCTTAACTAGCAGATCACCCCTTCCTCGCTATCTCCAGTCTCATTTCACTTAGATAAATGCCAAATTCTTCAGCAAATGGAACAGAGAAATGTAAACAAAACTCTTCTTCCATACTAAAAGTGTGTGTAAGCTTCAAAACCAGCTCATCAGAACACAGATCGGCAAGCAGCAGTGGCAGCCACCGACATGTGCAGTGCGTTTTTTCCACATGTTACTGCATGTCACTGTGTCCCAATTGACGGGAGGGTGATGAAACACTAGTCCAAGTTTTAATCATTAGTAAAAGCCATTATCTGCATCGGCTGATCTAAAGTCTATACCAAACCATCAGGCACCTGGGTTTGTGCCAATGCATTCGGGCTAACCATTGCCTTATCCCTCCCAAGTGCCAGCATGATTTTCCTATGCATGTAAGAAGAGGAATGAAAATTACTTGAGACAATCAGACTTACATTTCTCCTGGCTAGTTAACAAATTTCATCCCCTCCCAGGAAAGATGGACATCACTTTTTAAGTCTGAACTTTTGCTGCAGCCCCTGCCAGAGATAGACTCTGCTGGCAAGATTTCATAGAGATACTAGATCATAATTTTTAAAGGCCGATTTAAAATTGTAATTGTTACAGCAAGATTGAAATTCTGGTACAACAAGTACTAAGAAGGTAGAAGTTACCTAGTCAGTGGATTCCCACTGAAATCTGCTACCTGTAGTGCTCTGCAGAATGAGATGCTTTCTGGTATTTCAGGAATATCTGCAGAAGAAAAAAAAAAAAAGGGAAGAAAATTGTCAACAACTGTACTGCATCTACACTTAAATTATTGCCTCATTAAATTCAATAACTCGCTACTGCAAGGAGTTATCTTGGCATCTTTCAAGACATTTCAACATGCAAGACTGCTTCATGTCCAGGTACACAGCTATTGTGGCAGAGCCACTTACTGCTTTTTTCACATCCCATTTCCCCTTCCTGCTCCATGCTTCTCTTTCTGATCCCAGACTACTCACCTGTCCTTGGACTGATCCTTCTCAGCCTCTGCACATAAAAACCAACCAAACAAACAGACCCTAGATGCTAAATCTGTCCGAAAGAACCAATCAAAATCTGAACCTCTCATAATTTGATCAATCACACCCACAAGCTGTACTGGCAGAAAGTACGAGGGGAGACAAAACAAGGAAAGGAAAAAGATAATGTGCAAGTCTCTCCACCTGTAACATACACTCATGGGAGTAGAACCAGCCCTCCTCACACTAAAGCCAAGTAATTTGAAAATATTACCCAAACTGACAGGTGCCAATCAGGGTTGCCAGAAAGTAATCAGAGATATTTGTATGTGAAAGCAGATCTTTTTTTTTCAAGTATCTTCAACATAACATGTTTATTTACTGAAGTTATGCATACTATCTTAAAAATAAAATTTTCTTCTAGGCCTCTTACGTCAAGCTGTATTTCCATGAATAGGCTGTGGGTCCAAGCCCTTGTTTACTGTCATTGAGATCCCCTCAAAATGAAACAAATACATTTGGTTTCCTTGTTTAACAACTTAGATTTTTATGATTCATTTTTAAAAGAATTCGAAAAGAAAAATAAAGACATCTTACAGTAACAATCAGACTTTTGTTTCCAAGTTTTTTTCCTATTTCCATTTTTTCTACAGATCATTACTTCTACTCCATCTCCTCTTCCTGCTGTTCTCATCACAAAGAATACTTTCGGAAATGTCTTCACAGATTTTCCACATGCAAGTGGCACCACTGACCTCAGCAGCCATCAGTAATCTACATATGTTGAAAAACCTACCAAGCTGAGTAACTCAAAATTGACTACCTATGTATTTCATTCAGCTGTTCCCCCAAAAGCAGTGCAATCGAAGGAGGAGGAGAGAGGGGAAGAGTGGAGAGTACCTATTCATCAGGTTCATCTCTTGCCAGGTAAACTGAGCAAATGCATCTATTTTGAATTATTCCCATCTCAGAACTGAACCCAGAGCCAGCAAGAACATCTTCAAAACCCACAGGTCACCAGTTCTGAACAATCAATGAAAGGGCAGTAGAAGAGCATCTTCTGGGAACCTTCTTCCATTTCCCACGAGTGGAAACAGCTGAAGGGAAGGAGGGAAATGGACACCCCCAAATGGGTTTCACTCCATCCTAAGAGGTGCTTCCTCCTGTAACGGAAGCAAATCACTCTTGCCTCACAAGCCCCATGCCTCCAGTACACCCGCCAGGCTCAGCTTTGAAAACAGCCAGGAAAGATGGAGAAGCAGTTCCTAATGACTATGAGTACCTCTGGAGCGGTCTAATCACTAACCCCAGAAATACACTGCATATCCAGAAAACAGTCACTGTTACTAAATACCCAAATAATGAATAAGAGGGGTGAGTATCCACAGTGCGACACACTGAATAACGAAGCTGTGCTTCCACAATGCTAAACAAAGCCATCTAGGGTGAGTTCTGCATGGAGCGGTGCGTGCAGCGCAAATACTTCCCTCAGTATAATTGATGAAGGAGAGAATAAACTACTTTTAAAACTACACAAACCCTAAGGCCTGTCAACAATGGTATTTGTCTCATAAAATGCAATAGGTGACTTTAGAGACTAAGTTCCATCAGAGATGTTCTTATGTTCTTAACCACCCACTCCTTCATAACAGCTTTGGTATTTGAGGAGAGACAATTGATTTTTCCTTGAAATTCAACAGCAATGAGATATATTCAGAATGAAACATTAGGTGAGGCCTTTGAGGTTAGAAGGGACAGGTCACACCAAGACCCAAATCAGGATAAAGAGCAGCTTGCCTCAAAGAAAGACCAGACCACCTGGCAGGACTGTAGCCAGAGAGGTGCAGGGGACACAATTCAGGACCCTGCACAGGGGGCATCAGGCCAGAGAGCAATCAAGCCACGTGATCAGGCTCTTCAAACCTACTCATGGGTTTCATCTCAAGCCTGAGTCCAGCACAGCATGCACAACTAGCACAGTCAACCAGCAGATCCTTTACAAAGAGCCTGAGAAGTAGCCATGAAACTATCACAAGAGCCACGGGACTCTCAGGTTTAACTGGGAGACACTTGACCAACCAGCCTATCTCAAAGTGTCACGTTCACAAGTGTCTCTGCTGACCTCGCTTCCGGAGTCAAAACCTCACACTTCATTCCTTCCACATGGAAGGGACAGAGGGGTCTGAATATTGCATTTAAGTAACTAAAATGATAAACACCAGTTTCATGAAGATTTCCTGATTAAATGATGACCTTGAAGTGATAAATTGTTGTAACACTCAAAGTACTTAAAAGCATTTGCCTGTCACTAACACTCCAGAAAGTAAAAACACTGATGTCATTGCTCTGTCTTGCAAAACAGGTGGCAAGTAAACTAATACTACTACTTTTTTTTTAAACATTCATGTAGAAGCATTCACTATTGAAAGGGTGTTCTAAGAAATGCAAACAGTACACAGAAATGGAAACCTTCCCTTTCCCTAGAAAGAAATACACATAAAATCAAAACAATATCAAACTTGAATCTACAGACAGGAAGGCAATGATTTTACCCCTTCCATGATTCCGCCTGTAGAAGACTGAATTTGTACTACAGGATTATTGATGGAGGCCCTAGGTGAACTCAAACAGATGTTACCTCTACCTTGCATTACAGCAACGACAAACACCGATACTGAGCCCGGCTAACCAGCATCAAGTAAAGAATGTGTCATCCACCATCTAGTCTTCACAGCATCGTGAAAAGTCCTGAAAGGGACATCACTATTTCAAAGCTTCTGAGGACTCAAAATCACTCGTTTCTTTGCAACCAAGCCAGTGTCCACAACTTTTATACATGCATATTTGAACACACACAACCATTTCACTTACAGATAGACACTTTTCTGTGCAAATCATTCTCCCAAATAAAAAACAAACAAACAAAAAGAAACCTATATTAAAGCTCAAGTAGAAGTAGCTATCCTAATTTGTTTGGGGGAAAAAAAAAACCTATATACATACACAGAAAAATGCAGCATAGAAGGCAGAAGATAAACTGAAATCCTCAATGGCAAAGGTTCTGAAACTAATCATTCTATTGATTTCCTCCATCAACGTGTTGTTTCATTGCCATACCACAAGTAATTTCTCTTCTACTTCTGTACAATGAACTATGAAAACCAGAAAATGCAACTTCTCAAAACTATTCTGATAAGCATTTTCCATTACAAGTCTTGGGTATTATCTGTAAAAGCCAACAAGCATCTGAGCTAAGAAAAATTACTCCAATATAAGATACGACTTGAAATAAGTCAGTATAGGCACTGCTTATAGTTTGGATGCACTTGCAAATTATTATATGTGGTTTGAAAATGAAACGTGCTTTCCCAGCCTCAATCTTCCAGACTATGAAGTCACTACATGAGCAAGAATTTTCACTAAGAAATCGTAACAGACACAGAGGGGAAAAAAAGGGAAATATCATTTCTATGGGGATTTTGCATATAAAGTGCATTTTTGTCCTCCCATTAATACTTTCACTATTCTTATTTCTCCTCCACCTAACTAGACAGAGGTCAAACAAAAATTCAGTGCAACTCTCTGAACTGAGGATCATTATACATTTAGTAAGTTCAACAAGGTTGAAATATAACTCATTTTAATTGCAAGGCATCTTAAAAAGATTTCTCAGGCAAAACACAACCAAGTTATGAGCAGATATTTTATTACTACATGCTAAGACTACTATAACATTGTGAGAATAAATGAACTCGGAAGAGAAAAGGTAAGGAGCAATTTCACGTATGAGAAAAAACCTGAAATTAATATTTATGGCAGAGAAGATGAAGTTCCACAAGAGAAGCACTGACATATTCAATTGAAATGCAACAGAGGATATTAAAATATATAAAGAAGTCCTGTCTCTTTATGGATTAAGCAGCTTTCACCACTGCTGTTCACTACTCAATTTTGTTACAGACACTAACATGTACATCTCCGCCAATATCAGCAGCAGTAAGGTTGAATGTTTTTCTTGCCTATGCTGGATAACCAGCTCAAATCCTACTTAAATATCCAGGATTCTTCTAATGCTGTGCACTGATGAATGCTCTGCATTTACACGATGCCCCAGATGTTTGGCATTGCTAATAATAAAGCCATAAACCAAGCATAAGCCCTGTGACATGTGGCAATACAAATACACTGGCAGCAAAAAGAAGTCATGACAGCAGGAGTGGATGGAAATCAAGCTTGGCAGTCATGTATGTAAGTGGGCATATTTCCTCCCCATTCAAAATACCTCTTCAGATGTTTATTGTTCCAGTTTGCACAAGAATTTGCTAATGATCTAGCAAGCCCTGTACCAGTGACTTTAAGAGGCAAGTTTGACACTAGGGAGTTCTGTACTGCCTGAATGAGAAGATTACTTCTAAAGACCTTTTTTTGGTGCTAATCTTTTTTTCTTTTATTTTAAGATTTTTACAACAGCTACATCTCTCAATATCCATTCCTCCACTTTCCTTCTTTTGATGGCTGGGAAGGCAGGGGGAGAAGACAATCTTATTTTTAAACTGATAAAACTTTTCGCATGGCACATTTTTACAGCATTTTATATGGAATTTCAAGAACTGAAAGGATGGGTTTTTGTCTACCCAAAGGCTAGACGGCCAACATTCTTTACGCATTCTGCAACTGTGAACGTATAATTTCCAGTATCTGATCAATATCAAGACAGCAATGGCTGAGAAGGTCCTAGCCTGCGACAGGGCTACCAGACCAGAGCTACCCAAACACTGGACTCTAGTTCACATTACAAAGTATTTTTACAAAAACTCTGTTGAAGTCTCAGACATGAGAGAAGCATGACATTCCTGAGGGATAGTTTGCAATGCTCAAGAGCCTTTCAAGGAACAACTACTGGATGCTGTTACATTTTCCAGCTATGCAGGCAACACAGACCACTGTGCTTTAGAAGGACTGGAGCTGGCACACTGCAAACACCCCAGAAGTCAGATGAATAGTCCTGTTCTAGGTAGTCATAGTGGAAAGGCAATCACCAGCTATAGACAACAGAGGCAAAACACATTAACTGCTTAGTGACTACTAATTCATTCCTCCACCTACCAAACATGGGAGGAAGGAAACTGCCCACTCGGTCAAATACCTTGCAAGAGGGAATTTGTGCTGCAAATATTTGTTTGTCTTTGCAAAGGGCTCTTCAGATGGAAAGCCCAGCTGAGTAGGCTGTTGTCTCCAAGACGCCACCACCACAACTCTCCACCCGCCCCAAAGCAGCGAAGTGCAGCTCCCAGAGGTTCCACCTCTGCAGGAGGAAGGAATGGAGGAATGTTACTCATCCTCTCCCTCCATTTCCACATTAAGATCATGATAAACACAATGATCTGACAGACTTCTTTTTTTCTAAAATCCAGAAGGTTTTGCTACTAGCCCCAAAGGCTGAAGTAATCAATCTCTTTACCTAAAACTATACAATTTCTGGGGCACAACGTGACAGGAGTCATGCAGTTCTCACAAAGCCTATTAAGTGGCTCTTGGACAGGTTGTAACATTTTCCTCTTCACACGCTGAGGCTGAGGATATACAAAATGCAAAAGATACAGCTCTTTTAAGACCTGTCTCTACGGTTTTAAGGAAAATTCACAAATAGGTTCAGGATGAGTTTTCTCAACTAAATCCCTTACTGTATAATTAAAAAGAAACTGAAGCGAGGTACACATTCCTCCTCCTCATTGCTTCTGGATACGTCCCTTTTCCAAGGGAGGAGAGGAGCAGGGGAAAAAAAAAATCCTCACAAAACTGCATTTCATGGATACATAGAAATTAGGCAATTTACTTGAAAGAAAACTCGGTGGGGACAGAAAAACAAGCTGTGTTTTTAACAGATAGCATGTGGTAAATCAACAGACTGTCCTCAGCTGCAGGAAGAAGCAGTAACAGAGGACCAGGAGCTATAAATTGGAAACAGGAGGAAAAAGGGAGGAGAGAGACAGAAGCTCAAAGATCAGATCACAAGGAAACAGTATTTCCAGGTGGATTAAATGGAAGAGCCCAAGTTTAACAAGGAATTTAGGTCTTCCACTTTTTTCCTGATATACGCCAATGAAGAGCTAAACAAGACTAGGAGACATTTTTATAAGTATTTATAAGTATTTCCATCTTGCTCCTGGAGGCTAGCAGAAACTAAATACCTTTAGTCCGAGAAGTAAGCGGGGGAGGGGGGGTAACAAAAGTAAAAACTAGTATTCTATCTGTGAAGCTGTGGATGGCAGAAAGGTATTAAATGTTTTAACAGCAAAGTTACAGAATTATTGGATTAATTCTTCAGTAACTTCACAGTCATGGCATCTAGCCTTCTCAACAAAAAAGAAACCAAAACCTAAGCAACGCTGCGGATACAAGAACTAACAAAGCCTGTTTGCATACTATTTTATGATCTCTAATCTAGATTATCCAGAAAATGAATAATTTATGTCACTCCCATATGGACTGTTTGATGTTTAACACTTTAGCTGATACTTCAGCAGGCCAAAGATTTCTGACTCCAACTTGTCCTGCTGCTTTCAAGAAAAGGAAAACTCACTAAAAAACCCAAAAACCAAACAAAACCAACCCCCCAAAAAAAACTCCAAACCACTTTAAAATCCATAGCCTTCTTTTGAATTTGGGTGAAGCTAGACACTATTGCTATATGCACATGCTACTCCATTAGCAAAGTTTCCTTAGGGAAAAAAAAATGGCAGAATACAGCATGATGGAAAAATCCACTTTTTGGTAATTTGTTTAAAAATAACACCTTCTAAACTTCTCTTATTAGATTATTCCATCATGAGATTTCACTTATCTTCTTTTTCCCAATCACAGCTGGCACTTGATGCATCTTCCTTCCCCTCCATGTTGAGCCTTGCTCAGTGATGAGGTCCAGTCTTTTCTCTCTCACCTTACTTCTCCTGCTGCATATGAAGCTCACCTCCTACTCCAATTTACTAAAATCAAATTCCTTTCAGTGACACAGATTCACAAATTCCTACTTTTACAACATTTCTTCAAAGTGAGCAGGAATTTGTATATGTCTGTGGAATTCTGCAGTGCTCCAGAGTCTAAAAGCAATTTACAGCTTGTGTTTCTTTCTTCCCCAGTACTCTGCTTTCAACATCCATTTCTAAACTTCATGTGTAAAAACCATTATCATCTTCATGTTTTAAGCACAGGTTTTAAACTAACCTCAAGGGAGGGATAGGAGATATACAAAGAAAACACATGTCACTAGAAATCAGATGTGTCAAAAACCAACCAAACAAAAAAACCCTACCCAACACAACTGCTAGCAAGCAGCCTAAAAGAGAGAAAAATTCTGTCATCAACAAGTCCACAAAAAGGGACCTTTGCTTTCATTAGCACAGAAAAATAATTAAAAAATAAATAAAAAACCAAACACGAAACCAAAAAACAGTCACTGGCCTGACCCAGGCTAAAGCTCAAGATCATCTGCAGCAGTGCTCTACCACCATACAAACCAGAATAGTCTCTGGTGGGATGTCCCATGGCTTTCAGGTGCTCACAACGAGGGTTGCAGCGTGCGCATTCACAGGATGCTTTCTTGTACCAGGTAAGACATAAGCACTGAGGAGTAGGAGAGCAATTCTTGTAAGTGCTCACCTGAACACAAATCAGTTCAGAAAGCAAACAAGCAACATCCAGCAGTTGCATCTATTAACAAAAAAGATGCATTTGCCAACTATACTGCCTCACAGCACAGCTTGCTGGCTTCTTTCTTTTTTTTATCTTGTCCACCAAAAAGAAAGGTGTCAATTCACATTTATTTCTCAGCATTCTGGGTTTTGCTATTTACCACCAACCTTGTACCAGCATGTTCATGTCAGGGCAGCTGGTGGCAGGCAGAGAAGAGAAGGATTTCACAGAGGTCTCTGCTAAGACGCCATAGAAATGCAGCAGAGGCAGCCAGCCAGATCCAAGGAGAGAGTACAGGATAAAGGCAGCAACCGTCAGATGAAGCGTGGAGCCCATATCAGGCTGCAGGACAGGATCAGAAGACCCAGAGTGCTTCTGCCTAATTAGCTTACGTCCTCACTGTAGGATAGCTGGGTCACCAGCCCAGGCTGAACTAAAACAAGTGTTCAAGCCTTTCCACTGTCAGTATTTCTACTTGCAAACACTGGTTATCCTGCTTTGGCTGGGGGAGAGGAAAAGGGGTACTTCCCCACTTTGTGGGCAGAAGGGAGGTAATCCTACAGTACGGATGACAGGGATGACAGGTACATCTTTTAGAGCAGGTAGCTGAATTAAAAAGGGAAAGCACTGGTATGCATGCACAGATACAAACAAGTGAGCTGAAGCTCCAGAGAACAAAGCAAAGATTACACCACCGCTCTTCAGTGGCATGGACTGATGCTCTGCAGGTCAGCTGCTGCATGCTCACCTGGCCTTCTAAGGAAACTTTAAATGACTAAAATGTACCTATCATGCAATACATAATGAATATGGTATCCCGAGGATGACTCAGATATCTAAAGAGATGTTTACTTAGGTTGTAAAGCAGCTAAAAACATTTCAAATAAAAAGCAGTCCTATCAAACCGCTTGCAACTGAAAGCGCAACAGTTAAATACCACTGCTGTTGATTTCTGAAAGTACCCTGGTAATGGAACACAAAACAAGATAAAAGTTTCTAAATCTGCAACTATAATCCATTTTTGGAAGCAAGATAAAGGCCAAAATAGGGCTCATGGAGCATGTGGGAAACTGCCCTACAGCTGCCAAAGACTGATCTCCAAATCTTGGACACTGCTCAGATTGTCAGCCTTGCATAGCAGCAGCTCTCTCCTTACACTGCAGTGTTGTGACTATTGAGATGCTTCTGAGGAACCATCTCTACTGTTTGGGTAATTCTGAAGTAGCGTATTTCTCTTTCATGAAATCTGTAATTCTTTTCACCTAAATTATAGCATATTTGACATAACATGGCAAGCATGTTGAGAGAGGATTTTGGAATGAGAATATTCTGATGTCACAAGACTTGTGACCAGAACCACTCCACTATTAATGCAGACATAAGCTCAAGTTTAACCAGAAATTACTGAAATGTGTAGCAACTAATGTATTATGTAGCCAGAATCCATCCACAGGTATGAAACTGTACACATTAAACAAACAGTATTATACTTTAGCTATCAAGGTAAGAACCATGTTGAAATTTTGGTATCAAGCACCGTGCAGAATCAAATATGGCTTTACAAGATCTGCCCACACACAGATTTCCTCAGTAGGTATCACAGCAAACCTTCATCAAAGAAGGGGGAGGACAGGAGGATGGCTCAGATGGCATTCCTGCAGCTGGGAAGGGTAGGAAAACCACCCCAGTGCCTAATATTCAGCAGTCACTGTCCAGGGTGAAAGCTCACAGTGATTTTCTTCTTATCCTAAAATAACTGAATGAAACAAGCTGCTGACAATCTGTCAAAGGCTAGAAAACGTATAGGACATTAAAAAAATTCAGACTTCCACACTACACCCATTAAGAGAAAGTGTGCGGGGGGTGGGTAGCAATTTCTTTTGAATAAAAATACTACAATTAAATTACCACCTTCAGGGCATTTTAAGGAGCATGCAGTATCATGACCAAAACATATCAGTGAAATCTGGAGGATTTAATGCTTGTCAAAGGCAAACAAAAAAACCCTCTTCTTGGAAAAGAGGAATACTAAAGAGGAGTGCACCACATCTGTACAACACAGCATACATATGTAGCATCCATAATCCCACATATCAGCATGCATTCAATTAACTAGAGAAACTCCAGGCATTACCCATCCTGCCTGGAAGAAGCTACAGAACAAGAAAAGCTATTAACATTTTAATGAATCTGGGCAGGACCCTGAGCTCTAAGAATTCAGCCTCCAGGTGTTATGCAGAAGAAAAGGGGGAAGGGAGTCACAGGAGGAAACCTCTGCGGAATGAGCAGCATGGGTAGCGGCCTGTTACAATTCCCAGGGATCTCAAACAAGCCGCCAGCCCTTTGGAAGAGAGAGAAGCTTAATGAAGTGCCAGCTTAGGTGCAAGGAGAAAACTGCAGAAACTTGAGCACATCTTTCTTCCTTTGGAGACCGCATGTCTTTTCTGAGTCACAGGGTCTTTCAAGACTTGTCCCAGAGAGTGCTCCAAGTGCTGTGGGAAAACAAATAGCACACGGCTGCTTCTGATTGTGCCTGGAGCAGAATCTCTCCTCTACCACGTAGAGCAAAGACTTGCGCTGACGCTCAATGCAAAGCACAGAAGCCCTACCCAAACTTCAAGGACGTCAAACAAGGATGCTTCAGTGACCCCATGTCCTTAGAGAATTCACCAGTGATATGAGACTCAAGGAATAGATTTAGCCGTGCTTGGGGAGTCTGAGGGAACCAGCAGCAGTTTCAAACACACAGCAGTTGAGCACCTATCTCAGAAGATGCTACAGGGAATACTCTGAGTCTCAGACATGCTTTACTAGCAACTCAAAATCTCAGGCATCCACTGTTGAAATCTCACAAGTCAGTTTTCTTTAGCCTCAGAACTAGTACATCAGCTTTTTGAACAACTTAAGACCAAGGGTCAGAGATAAACTGCATTGCCAAATAACCTTCACAGCATTCACCATCACTGTGCTGTTTTCTTAGCACAGCTTCCCTGCCCTCTGATATTCCCATCCATTCAACCTTTGCTCAAATAACAGCCTCAGCCAGACTAGAAAAGCACTTGGAGATGCTTCCTAGAAAATCTGCATGAACGCACGGCCTTGCAGAGGAGTAAAAAATATCATAAACATGCAAATAATCCAGGAAAATTTTAAAATTATATGGCTCCTAGCCTTCCCCAAATCATTCTTCTCCACCACTAAGGCTCTCACCTTACCCTTCCCAGTCTTCTCTCACAAACACCCAAGACCACAGGAGCATCAAGTTTACATCTGCTGAAGATTCTTGAGTTTTACTTAGAAGGATTTTTGTACTTACAGTTTCACTTATTAACTAAAAACTGCTTGAAGGATTAATTATGTAGCACATTTTAAACAAATACTAGCATGTCTTGGGCATTTTAAAACACTTGTGATTTTAAGAAAGCCAAACTTAAGAGTTTTCCTGTTGACCTTTCCCGAGTGCCTATGAACTTAGGGCTTCTTACGCAGGGTGTAACACCCCATTGCAGAGGCATCCGGAGGTAGCTCTGAAGAGTTGGGAGAGATCCTTCCTGAAGGGATCAATTCCACCTCCAGATGCAAGACCTCACCTCCACACAAAACGCAGCTGGCCACTACAGCCTAGAAGCGCACCCAAGTCCAGCCCACAATATATCCATCATCTCATGGAGCTTCAACGATCATAAGCTGACCAAAGAATTAGAAAGTATAAGAAAGGAAGACTCGTTATCATTTTATTATGATGGAAATGGAAGTATTTCTTTGCTTATTCAAAACCTTTTCCTCCTCCTCCTGTGATAAGAGGCTGTACACAGAACATTACATGAATTTATATCTGCCTTTTTTAAGCTCTTGAGGAAACAGAATGGCCAGAACTGAAAGCAATTAGTGCACCCAACCAGACAGCTAAAACAAAAAATACAGAACAATGATCTCTTATTTCCCAACTTCAGACGTCACCATCACACTTTCCTATTCATGCAGCATACTGCATTTTGAAAAGCTGGGCTGTTTTTCTCTGCCTGAAAGGAATACAAAGAGTTCCTTTTTTTTTTTCTAAGTACTTTAGTAGTTAGAAGAACAAAAACTGATGGAGTGCAACCCACTGAACAGGAGAAACCTTTGGCAGGTTGAAAATCTGACATATTGGAAGGTGGGTTCAAAACACAAATCTCAGACAAGAAAATACTGTAAATCTCAGAAATCTTATGTGAGAATTCCCCCTGCTGCATCCCAGACAGAGTTTTCTGCTTTTTAATCTGAAGATCTGTGAGACATTCATAACATGACCAAACAGGAGAAAGTAACATCAGTCAACTTCTGCCATGGTCCCCCCGCATCTCCTTGCACAGTGCGTTTTTCATTTGAAGAGTTGTCATGCAATAATCATGACATGATTTAGCAGAGGGAAGTGGTATCAGTCACATTCTGCAATAAACTACAGAGATGAGAAAGTAATGCAATAAAATGGGCCATTAACACTGAACCTTGGATATAAGAAAGCAACTGCTCCCTGCCACCTGCATTAGTCCAACCCATGCTTTGAGAAAACACTTCCCTGTGCAGTAACTTCTAATGACACATATGCATCTACCCAACCTTAAATGCTCACACCATCTGTTCTTGTTACAGTTGAGCTCTCAAGCCAGCTTCCAAGTTAGGCTGATGAGAGTTCACATGGCCCTGATCTACCAGCAATTTTGCAGCTAGTTATTTATTTGCAAAGAGAATTTCTAAGCCAACTGAGCATTTCCTTTTGTATAAGGTCTGTCACAGAAAGCACTAAACTCGGACAAACTCCGTAGCCAAAATTCTGCACCAATTAATGCTCATGTATTTCTAAAATGTTTTAACTAACGTGTTCCTTCTCTCAGATTTTTTTTTTCCAGTTTTCTTCTCTTACAAGGTTTTGCAAATGTGCATAAATTTATATGGTTCACAGAAATTTTCAGCAACTGCCTGGAGACTCATTACGCTTCATCAATTATATTATCTGATAAAGATGGCATTAAAAGCACCGAACAAGTAAAAGAGAGATGTAAATTTCAGAGAATTACAGGAAGGTGAAGTGGCCACTGAATACTGTAAATTTCAGATAATTACAGGAAGGTGAAGTGGCCACCGAATACTGTTCAGGGGCAAAGGGTCAATGTGAAGATAAACCCTGAAGAAAAAAAGGCTCCCTGTTACACTATTTCTTCTCTTGAATATTCAGTTACCTCCCTCACTTATTTACAAGGTTATGCAACCTTGCTCTCTCCCACCCCATCCATGACATCTCAGAGAGCATTTTGTGCATATCCACTGCATATAAGGAAGCAAAAATAGCTGACAGTTGCTCTAATTTGGTAACACAGATTCGCTCTTTCTAGATCACTGGGTCATAAGGCTGCTTAAAGGTGACCCACCAGCCCCTTCTTGCAGAACTGGTTAAGTTCACCAGGCCACACACACAAAAAAAATTGTTTTCACTCCATCACAGCTCAGGACAACATGAGCAGCTAACATTACAACCGAATGATAACTCATGTTGTTTCCAATGAAACATTTTAAAAAAACAGTTTCTCCCAGAGTCCTTTCCTGAATTTATCTCTGCAGGTGACAAACAGACTGATTCTTCTTCCAGAAGTACAACTACAAATACCAGCACCTTGCGTCTTGCTAATCACAGGTAAAGAGGAGAGCAGAGATAAAGAATTGGACTTCTAACCCATAGGCAGCCTTTTATTCAACAGAAAGGAGCTTTCTTCTTTCAACCTCTTTTTTTTCCTTCTTAAATTCTAGGCATTTCAGATAGTCGGGGCAAGAAATGAAACATTGTGACAGACACACATATAAAAATAGGATGTAAAGTATTTTTTAAACTGGTAAATAAAGCAGGCTTTCAAAGGCAGAACTACTGTCAAGCATTACTTTATTACTGTATTTCCACCACCAGCTCTCCTCTGCTCTGTCCCTCCTCCCTGTCTAGAACTACAGGCAAATCCACGAATTACAAGGAAAAGCATTCTGCAGGACATAGATACCAACTTCAGACACAGAAAAACCCTACTAACCCAGTTTTATAGACCATGTCATAGGATGGTATAGAATCAAACAAATTAACATTGGAGCTTACCATTTCGAGACAAATCAAGTTCCACCAGCTGCATGAAATTTGCTATTTCTGGAGGGAGCCGCTGGATTTCATTGTCACTAAGTCCAAGTTTCCGTAACTTCACAAGTTGGAAGAAAGGCTGTAAGAAAGAAAGAAAAAATTCCATTATAGAAAATATTCATATAACTCACATATATGCATGATATGCGATAAACAATAACTAGAAGAGGCTTTCAAAATGTGAGTTGAAGTTAGTGCTTAAATCAGTTATGCAGACCGCTTTCAGACCTGCACAGAATGAATACTTTGTTTTACTTTTTACATGCAAACAGACTATAATCTGTGTTTTACCCAAAACAAAAATCTATTAAAGAACAAATCTGTAAAGCTTGCTGTTAAAGATCATAGCAGACAGACACTAGCGAAATCCAGAATGCCTGCTTCAAAATCATCAGTGGGGTGAGGTTACCCAGCAGGGTAATTAAAAGCATCCTAATTACACACCAGGGCTCATTAGGAAGTTAATGCAGAGGGACACTTCTAAAGGACGATCCAGAAAACCCACAGAGAGGGGCTGCCAAGGTCTTTTTCACCAGCGAGCACCATAACCAACCAGGTTACAGAGCCAGCATCCCTCAGGAAAACTTCCTCTCTAGCCTCATACAGCCTCCACTCTGTGGCCCAGTTTCAGAAGGACTAATGAAAGTTGGGCAGGATACACACAATTCCAGGTCTTCCCAGCTTGAGGAACCCAAACCGGCGCTGTCTCTATGATGAGGACACGAGCACACAAGGCAGGCAGGATGCTCATTTTCCTCGGGCTCTGGGCTAAGAGGGTCTGGCAGCTCCCAAGACAAAACAACCATCAAAGGAGACAGGCCAAGCTGCAAGTCAGGTCAGCCCCAGGCACTGGGAGTAGCTGGTGATCAAAGGACAAAATGACCATTAAAAACCCATTAAGATGTAGGCATCCGTAGGAAAGCTGGAGAGCTCTTATGTCATCACAGCTTTCCTCTCTTCCAGGCAGGCCTTTGAATGAGAGCCACTGCAGGTGTTGAGGATTTGTGCAGAATTAAATTACTTTATATACAAGTTGTCTTGACCATAACTGATCGGACTCCTCAAATTTGGGGTGTGTGCCCCCAGACTCCACAGACATTTTTGCCCAGGAGAATCAGTGCCCACTTGCGGTTATTGTGTGTGTGCCTGTACCCTCGTGGGTTTTTGCCCCACAGGGTAACTGGAAGATTCTAATAAGTTTGGGATATCTGCTTACACTTAATCACTTACAATCCTTTCTTGGTGATGGAGTGTGTGCTCTGAATGTCGCTCAATTCTACCTTAGATTGACATGAAAAAGGGGCAGTAAGACAGGTATCTTACTTGGACACAAAGTAAAAACAGAGTCTTATGAATCTGTACTGTGACACACATTTCAGTCTTAGTTTGAGCGTCTTATAGCCAAGTTCATAAACCAGATTTAAGCACCAGGTTTTGCACATCAGCACCAATCTTTCAATATGTTGCTCCTTGTCACAGAAAAATAAACACAATTGAAATAAATGCATTTTCCCTCAAAAACATGGATTCATTTTAGTGAATAAAAATGATAGAGCTTTAAAAAGTTTATAAATACTCAGCAGTCAAAAGATGCACCAGATATGAATGCAAAAATCAAAAGGCAATTTTTGAGTCAGAATGGCACTCCTTCCCCCCAAGCGTTAAAGGCCTTTGATAACAGAGTTGAAAATCTAAGAGGAAGATAAAAAACCTTTACAATTCCACATTTCTACCTCCCTAAAAACAAATATTACAATTAAAATAGCCACAAGCTTTTTTTAATAATTCTTTGTCCTCACAAGATTCATAACTGCATTTTCATATCATTAACATTTTTTTATCTTCTAAAACAAATGCATCGCTTTTGCTAAATATTTATTAATATGACTAAACCAAGAATCCATCAGAAGCTTAAAAAAGCACTTACAAATACTTTTGCAAAAACACAGCAAGAGTACACTCCACAGAAACGATCCCAATCTGTCATAACACTGTCCAAAATAAATACTTGCCAAAAAGTGTTCCTCAGCTAGTGTGTAGCTGCTAAACTATATGACACTTATAAATATTGATGTTCTACTTCAAATCTTCTCATAAGCAACAGTTGTCCTTGCCAGAGACGCTCTACAATGGCAAGTGAGAAAAGGCAGAAGGAACATGGTTAAAAAGTCAGAGAGAACATAAAAATGCTATTAAGAGCCGGATATCGCTAGGAAGGTTTGAGGGCATATCTATTTTTTGTATATATATTGTGAGTGTGTATATATTTATTAAATGTGCAGAGCACATGTGTGCCACAAACAAAATCATAAAATACTTAAAGGCATTCCTTTTACTTTAACTGATTATTTAAAAGAAAACTGAGAGCTTTATTTCTAGTTTGCATAACAATTTTTAATGAATAACACCATTTCCTAGATACAATCAGAAACTGCAGTTATGTGAATAGCATTTCTTTGAACTTGGTTTTTTTCCTTTAAGCTACAGAACTCAATCACTCTTGCATGTTTAGTACATCCTACTCCCATTTCAGTAACTACTTTCTCCATCCAAGGCGCATCATCACTATTCTAAAGCACTAATGGAGGGGCAAGCACCTCCTTTTAGCCACATTTGTTTTACCTGTCAAAAAGACCAGAGGGAAGAAAAAGAATCAAGAGTTACTGAACAGAGTTCAACACAAGTAAATATACATATATATAAAAAACTGTAACTTCTTAAATGCCAACCAGAAACATGTTCCTAATTCAATATATCAGGCACAGTTCAGGCTCTATTTGAAAAGCTCTAACATGAACCAAAGTGCAATGGAATTGCTGGCCGGAGCAGCACATCCACCCAGCATGCCGTAATAGCAGGTTTTGACTGCAGACCCAATGTCTCCACGAGTATCTTGGCAACACTCTTAAAGCTGCTTAGTTTAGCCAGCCTAATTAATAGTGTTTCAATGAGACAAATAATTCCATGAGCAGCAGCACTAAAGAAGCCTAAAACTTTCTATGTAGTGGCAATTTCCAACTGTCAACTGAAGCTTTTCCTGTTATCAAAGAATTTATAGAGGTTTCTACTATATGGATTTTCTAAAAACATACATCCTGAATAGAGCCCTTCTCACACTGGAAGACTAACCAAGCCTCTCCCCTCCATCCAGCCACGTATTTTTTTAAAAACTTCATTCTGACAAAATTGGGTCGATGTCAACCAACGGAAATAAAAAAATAAGAGATAAGTGTGTGACTCACCAAAAAGTATAAACAGACAGTGTGATCCCACAGTCCTCACTTTTTAAACCTTTTTTTTTTTTTAAGGAATACCACTACAACTAGCACTCTCGATTCTAGAAAAAAAAAAAAAGTTAACAGAACTAAGCCAAACTGGTAGGATTGATAAATTCAGGTTTTTCTCCTGCAAAAGTGGCCAAAAGAACATTTTGCTGGCTTTCTTCCAATGGTTCATTCCTGCAACAAAAAATACTCATGCCCCAGAATCTTGCCTGAATGCTTCAGCACCTTCCCTGATGGGGGTGGGGGAGGGAATTGAAATCGATTAAAACAATAGGCAATTGAAATTAAAAAAATACAAGAAGGCACAAAGACCTACTTGCAGCTAACACTGTTTAAGGGGAGGAACATCTCACTGCTAGAGCCTTTCCAGTGCTTGAGACAGGTCAAACTCCAAACCCATTCAGCACAGGCAGCAGAACTAAATGCTTACTGTGTTAAGCAAATGTTTCTGTATAAATGCCACTATTAGCAGCAAAGAGAATTAAAATTAGAGACTTTAATTAAATCCACTGCCTAATTTTCAAGATGGGACAGCATGAGCAGCAGAAATTAGAATGAGAGGGAAAGAAGAGAAAACTGCAAATTAACTCCAGTTTCAGGGTTATATTCACACAGGATAGAAAGATGATGAGGTTTGTCTGGTTTATTTTTTTTGGTGCAAGCACTTGAGCTGTTGCTGACAAGCTTAAAAATTTGTGAGTACTTGCTCCTATGTAGTTTCCTCCCTTAGACACCAACGCGTATTTTCAACACATGCATGCTGCCTTAGCTTTTAGGGCTTCTTCAGGGAATTACAGTACTTTATTCAAACAGGAATTAAGTAAACTACCAAGACATAGTATATTACTAGGTCCTGTTCCTCAAACACCATCTGCATTTATTTCACCCATTTTCCAAACCTTTAACTGACTAACTGAAGGATTCCTGTGCTATAGAATTAAGAAGTGACACACAGTAATTTAAACATAGTTTGACTGCTAATTACATTCCTGCTTCCAATCTTACTTCAGGCTCCATTTTCTCCTCCTACCTTGTAAACAAAAGACAATGAGGGAAGCCTTCACTTTATTTGTTCACTGCCGTTCACCAGCTATGTGTCCTCTTTCAGCCACCATATAAGGGAAATTGCAATCAATCCTTCCTGTAACCTTTTCATACGCCTCCAAAAGACCTCAGAAAAAGGCTGTTCCTCAGGCAAGCACAAGCAGAAGCTGCAATATGATTTTTGTACGCAAAGCAGTGAACAAGATAAGGCATCGAATCCATGAAATAACCTCGCAGCACGGCTGACACAACACTCTCCAACTCCCCAACAAGGTCCCAAACCACTAGAGTACAAAATCATTTGCTTTTCGTCCCTAGAAGCTGGGAGAGTTTTGTCTGCGCCATTTGCTTCATCAAGAGAACAGGGGAAGCCCAGCCTTCTTTTAGGCAACCATGCTGTTGGGTGGGCAGGACACTATGAGAACAAGAGAAGAATCATATAAGGCAGCAGCAGCACTGAATTCAAGTGTTCTGCCTCCTGGGGATATGTTTAATAGCCAGGCTCTCCCACAGGAATATATAAAAACCACACTCTGTCTGTCAGAAAGGCAAAGGCAGAGAAGGAAGCTTTTCCTCATTCCTTCCCCACCGCATCTTGGAGAAGTCATCAATAGTCAACTCTTTGAACAACCATCCATAGGGGACACTCAATGCTAAGCATTCCAAGAGGACAGGACACTTCCACACCCTATGCTAACCAGCTGGTTGGATTTCAGCCATTGTTTCTACTCCAAAGTCAGCCAGTGGACATACCAGCCTGGAGTTGACAAGAACCATGTCCTCGCTTTACACTTACAGTGAGCTGTAACACACCCTGCCTTCCATCAAGATGCAAGGCACTCCCAGTCAAAAGGCTACAACTCACTTGTAAGCAAAAACCTTTTTTTAGGATGCAGTCCTTTACATCACAATCTTAAAATCCATCCCAGAGAAACCCACCAGTAGCACTGAGGAAAACCAGCAAGAGCACTGAAAGCAGGACACCTTCCTCCAGGCACACATCCTAACTAGCTGCATAATGAAACTCTGAGCAAGCTGGACCCTACTCGGGACTCATGAAGTGTGTAATAAGCTCCCAGTAGACTCCAGTGAAGTCTAGTATGGGAATTATCAGTTTGGCATCTCCCACAAAGTCTGCTATCAACATCAAAATCCCTCAAGTCACTCCACCTGCTTTCACATGCAAGCAGGGACAGCTGGGTTTCACAAATATGGATCCCACATGATCCTTTGGGCCCAAACACTTTAATTTTCAATAAAGTACTAAGGGAGATATTGAAATGATTTCTGAGGGCAGGGACTAATTCACAGTGCAGCACAGCTCAGCCGTCATGCAGTTCAGGACTTTGTATCAAGGTTGTGACAGGAAGTAACTCATGGATTTCCTTTCAAGTATGAGGAAACGTGGCTTGCAACTTGCTTGCAACAGCCGCTGGTGATGGACCACAGTATGCAGACCTCTGCCTGCTTGCTAGGTGGCAAGCCAGCAAATGGACAACTGCTCCACACAGCTAAGGTCTCTAATTCTGTCTTCCCGTGTTTCATGGCAAAACCAGAACTGCTACAGATTTTTGGCACGGTGATTGTTTCACATGCCAAATCCATGTTTGTAGAATATGATGAATCTGTACTTTGGTCTTGCAGAATCCTACCACCAAATCTGTCATCATGAATATTAATGGCAGATGACATAAGGGCAGACATTCAAGCAGGAATCCATACAAAACAACAATAAATGGCTAGATTTTCACAACAAGAGAAAGTATTAATGAAAGATCACAGTTCATGGGCATGTACCCTCAACAGAACCAGATATTGCAACTGCTGTCTCCCCCTCCAATGGATGCTTCAAAGCCAGATACAAAGGATCAGCCAGGCAGATGGGTTGTGGAGGAAGGGTCTACAGGAGACAGAGCAAAATTGAAAACTGATGCCTCACTGAAGCTAGCACTCAACATCTACACACTAGATGTCTGGTCCCTGTTTTCAAAGCACCTGCCATTTTCTGAACTACAGTGAACAATGGGCCAATTGCAGGTCCTAGTCTCGGTTGTTACCATCCGTTTTCAAAAATGAGCAAGGCACTATCCAATCTCAAAAACCAATACACTGCAGCACTGAATCAAAATGCTGCCCTACGGAGCAATGCATTGAACAGGTTGCCTCACACGGTCTCCTGGCAGGCAAGGATTTACTTTCTCTTTTATGTCAATTAAGTAGAGGCAACAAAGATTAAAGAGCATTTGATGCCATAGCCATTAGAGTATAGCAGTGGGAGAGACTATCGCTGCCTTCAAGAGAGGCCAGAAAACATCTGCTACACTGAAATATGGATTCATTGCAGTTAAATGCATTTGCCATTTGGAGAAACAACAACAACAACAAAAAAACCCCACACACATTCAATCTCACTAATGAATTTGTAGCATGCATTTTTCCAGCATACAAGATTGTTAGCAGGAGTTAACATCTTTTTTTAGAACAAACTAATATAATTAGAAAAATAACTCTATGAATAATCGTAAATTTATTTTAGAGCTTCAGATGTATAATCTCTGCCCACAAACCTTGTCTTCTCTGTGTACACCACGCAGAGAAGGGTATGCTACCAATTTACAACAACAATACATCCCTTACAGAAGAAAAAGGTAGGAAGCATTGAAACATAACCACCTAAACACTTTCTTTCAACTGAGGTCAAAAATCAGTAGAACTCAGCTGTTACTGCAAAAAAAACCCCTCTGCCTTTAATTTTAAACCAAGCAGACTTCAAAATCTTCTGAACAGTCTCAGGGACATTAACTGCAAAGTGAGACTTTGTAGAGGACACCTGTCTAAGTTCTTTCTCTGTGGTCTTCCAAATTTGTCGTCAAAAGGTGTAGTATTTTCTTCAAGCCTTAAGCAATACAACAGAAGAGTCTGGAAACTAGGAGAAAAACTAGCGATATTCACCTCGTAATAAACTTATTTGGAGCCTTCACCACAGTGTTCTATGTTTAGAGGGGTTTTAATATAAGGATCCAATGTTGCTTCTCTACAATCATTATTTATTTAAATAATTCAAGCATGTGTTGCACACTACTACTAATTGACTATGCTCATAAAAGGTTTTTACAAAAGGCAATTATTCTCAAGACACTGAAGTTGTAAAGTTGCAAGTGTTCTTAGAAAGTATCTCACATAGCATTTGACAAACTGAAAAAAAATTTCTCAAACTTTCAGTAAAACTACCTTTACTGTGTGCATACAGTCTACTACAGTTTCACATACTGGCATAGTTCTCTCTGATATTATTATATTAGTATTATCTCTCCTGTGTGTGTTTAAATTGTACAGTGGTATTTCTTCAAGGATTGACAGCAAAATGTGCAAAAACACCATGACGCTATGAATGTTAAAAATAAAAAAAAAAAAAACTGAACATTTGAGAGTGAATAAACAGAGAAAAACAGGACAATTCTATTTGCATCATTAAAAACATCAAAGGTGAAGATAGGTAAAATCCTTAATATGGCCCTCTACAGAATCATAGAACAGTTGAGGTTGGAAGGGATGTCTGGAGATCATCTAGTCCATCCAAACCCCCTGCTCAAATCATGGGTGACCTAGAGCAGGTCACCCAGGACCATACCCAGTCAGGTTTTGAGCATCTCCAAAGATGGAGACTCCACAACCTCTCTGGGAAACCTATGCCAGCGTTTGACCACTCACAGTACAAAAAGTGTTTTCTTACTTCATACAAAACTTCCTGTGTTTCAGTCTGTGCCCACTGTCTCTTATAATGTACACAGGGCACCCCAAGAAAAGTTTTGCTCTGTCTTTTTTTACACTCCCATCAGGTAGTTATATACACCAACAAGATCCTGTGAGCCTTTTTCTTCTCAAAGCTAAACTCTACCCAGCTCCTTCAGCCTCTTCTCATGACAGATGCTCTAAGCCCTTGTGGCCCTTTGCAGGACCCTTTCCAATGTGCCTACGACTCTCTTCTTCTGCAAAGCCTGGCACTGGACACATCACTTCATTTATGTTTCCCCCAATGCTTGCCAGAGAAGGATCACCTGCTGAGAAAGCTTTTCCTAACACAGCCCAGAATACCATTGGCCTTCTTTGACATTGAGCCAGCAATGCTCCCTCATCGTCAGTTTGTCCTCCAGATCACTCAAGGCCTTTTTCTGAAAAGCCCCCAGCCTATACTGGAGAATGGGGTTATTCCTCCTCAAGTGCATGCAAGGTTTTGTGTTTCTCTTTACTAAGCTTCATGAGATACCTCTCCACCCATTTCTCCAGCCTGTTAATATCCCTCTGAATGGCAGCATAAACATCTTTCTTATCAGCTACTTACCACCAACCAGATCCCTGAATATGTCAAAGTCTGTTTCCTCAAGTCCAGGGTTGCGATGCTGCTTTTTGCCCTCTAACCTCCTCTCAGGATCTTGAACTCCACGGTCTCAGTCACTACAGCCAAGATGACCATGCCACTACAGCCACTGCAACTCTGGCCTTCATATCTCAACCTGTCCTTTCTTGTTTGTAAGTATGACATCCAATAGAGCACCTCTGTCCATTGACTCCCTGATCACCTGTGTTAGGAAGTCATCAACGCACTCCAGAAAACTCCTGGACTGCTTATGCCCCGTTGTGTTGTCCTTCTACCAGACGTCAGGGTGGTACAAGACACACGAGGACTCGGGCCTGCAAATGTGAGGCTTCTTCCAGTTATATGAAGGCATCATCTACTACTTCTTCCTCATCAAGTGGTCCACAGCAGACACCCAAAATAATGTCACTCACTAATCCCAACCTGCTCTCAGCTGGCCCATCTTCTATCCCAAGACAAAGCTTCACATATCCCTGTTGCACTCTCACTTGAAGGTCAACTCCCCATCTTTGTCTTCCAGGCCTGTCCTTCCTAAAGAGCCTTTATTCACCCACTGCAGCACTCCAGTCATGTAAGATACCCCACCATGCCTCTGAGACCTCATTGAGATATACGGATTTGAAAAAAGGAAATAAAGCCTCTAGATGTTTCCATCTTAAGAAGGGATGGCTTCAACCCATAAGCACAAATTTCAAGACTAGTATAGTATGATACCATCTCCTTCCACAGATTACTGGCCACTGACCAAGCAAGAGTCTTTCAGGCTTATGGTTGCATAATGGGAGAAAACTATAGTAGAACAGCGACATTTAGTCTAAAAGGTTTTTTCCTGAGAAAGAGGTGTGGTATGAGAAGAACAGAGGGACTTTTTCTTAAAGAGCTTTCACAAGATTTTGCTATGATAACAGCACCCTGGATTTCAACACCACATGTAATAAAGAGATAGAGACACTGCCTAAGCCAAATGCCAAGTAGCAGCACACCATCAGCTTCTCTAACACAGAAACTGGGGCACAGGAGGAGGCCCGGCTTTAACCAGGTCTCTCAAGGGAGGGGTCTCACATCAATCACAGAACTCTATAGAGAAGCTTTAGCATATAACACCAAGAAGAAAAATTACAGATGACAGATACAATCTGCAAGCTCAAATAGAGAAGTGAAATGATTCAGAATTGCACAGATTAGGTTTACAAACGCTACAAAAAAAATAATTCCCAAAAGAAGAAAGAGATCAGCAGACTCATAAGCTAAACTAGGTGCATACATTAAATTTCCAATTTTTTTTTTTGCCATTGGAGTTTTCACATAAACATCTGCAAGAAGTCTCATGGGAAAGTGGTCTTTATCCATTGAGTAAAAGAACTGAGCAGCAGCAAGACATAACAGCAGCAAAACAAGAGTTATAAGCTATTTCCACCACCCACCAAAGCAAAGAATGCTAGTGATTTAATATAAAAGCCAAAATAGAATACTGCATTCAAAGGTTCATTAGCTATTTTTTTTTTTTTGTGGAAAAAAAAAAATGCAGAGATCCAATTTTGTACTGCACAGAGATATTAAGTTGACAGGATGTATTGGCCCTTAAATTCTAATGTACAGTAGCAGGAAACAACATTTCAGCAAATACAGATTGATCTATAGAATTAAAAACATTTTATTTTTATCTGATCCTTTTCATTACAGAAGCTATTGAATTGCATCATGTAGAATGTGTTATTTTCTTCTACCAAAGCAATTTGCCTGAAAGCCTACTTTTCAGTGTAGTTTTTGATGTGTAGCAAATGATTTACTACACATTACAGCCTGAGTTGAAAAAGCCTTCAAGTTTTCACTCCTGAGGAAAATAACAATGGTCGAGGTTTGCAGGGGGGTTGGGGGGGGCGCGGGACGGGCACGGACAACGACACAACCACCACCACAGACTACATTAAGTCACTCCATGTGCACTGGTGACCACAGACTATGTTTTTTCCAATCAAATCAGATACACTAAATATTCAACAGAAGGCACTTAGGATCCAACACAGAAGGAATTATGTAAGCAAATTAAGAGCCACACTCTACCACTGGCCTTATACAAAGTCCTTCCTTTTAAGACTGAAAGGTGCAGCTCTTTAATTTGTCTTGTAAAGCAGAACTGGTGAGAAGCATGCTGACAGCTAGAAACTGCTGGTCTGTGGGAAAACAGCCACATCTGCCAAGAAAGGCTAGAGAGATCTCAATATTGTGGAGAACCACCAGCAGCTTAATAGTACACAGCCTGCTCCTCCAGCACATCCCACCAGGCTGGCTCATCCTGCAGGAAGGGCAAGAGCAGAAGAGGGAGCCTAGAAGGCAGCAGAAAAGAAAGGGAAAGAACAGAGTGCAAAGAAAAGAAAAAAACATGTTTCCAAGGGCAGTCAAGAATGTGGCACAGAAGGGACAGGAGAGGAAGCAAAGAATCAGAAACATAAGGCAGACAGAGCTGTTTAGGTTAGAGGAAGCAAGATCCTGGGACATCAAGGACGGAGAAGGATGACAAAATATGAACATGCAGGGCAAGCAGCCTGAAACACCAGTGGTAATGGCAAAGAAAGGTCACTGTCAACATCAGCACAAGTTCTCCATCACCTAACTCAGAAAGGCAGGTTAGAAGGGATCCAGGGATACAGCAGAGCGGTTAAGGAGACCTAGGGAAAGAATCAGTATAATGATATGGGAAACCAAAAGGATCCCTATGCAGTAGCAAAATGATATAAAATATTTCTAAATTATTGTACAAATATAAATTATTACCTTGTATTCCTGAGGGGCTGACAGATATAGCCTAGGGAAAAAAAAAAAAACCACCACAAACCTATACTTGTAGGGAAAAAGGGGCCAGAGGAACTGAGTCAACCCACTCTTTTCCTGGTCCACATAGGCGTTAGTGCACAAGGGAGCAAACAAAGGGAGGAGTGAAATAATGGGGGCAAAGACATCTCCCTCTGCTTCTTGGACGCTTCCGTTTTTTCCAGATGAACGCTTCGTACCTCTCTCCCCTTAGAAAGAGGTGAAGAATTCTACCCTATGTTTTGGTCAGACAACAAAACAAAACCAAAGTAACTCTTTTAAAATAATTCAAGTGTATTTCTTGTTTCTTCTCAACTTGGGATACTTCAGATGACTGTCATAACGTACAACACAGCAATAGTGCTGGGTCTTTCTGCTAGTCCTTTCCCATCTTTTAAGTTGTCTCCTGTCTTTGGAGGGGAATTTCGTGTATGTTGGTTCTGTTGGGGTTTTTTTTTGGTAACGCCCTAATGTGTGCCATGCTCTCCTGCCCTCTAGAATAATAGAGGTTAGGTGTATTAAGAGTATATTCTTTTACTGGTGTATTGGAGCAAACCAAACAAGGAACACTCTTCATTGCCACTTTATAAAAATGGGGGCAGGGAGAAACAGGGGAGAAGGGGGAAGCATGTGCATTCACCGCAAGTTGTCCCATCTTGAGATGGGACTTGGGAGAAACACAAGTCCATGTATTCCAACACGCCACTTGCTGATATTTATCTGCCTCAGAAAGCATTACATTTGAAGGGATGAAAAAAATTGTGTAAGTGGAAGGAAAGCAGATGTCTGGAAAGCCATCATCACTGTCTCAAACTTGCCACATGGCAAAGCTGGGAAAAGAACTCACCAATGTCTACTTGGTTTCAGAGAAGTATTGCGAGACCTGCTGCCTCCTGTAATAGCCATTTCAGGCAGCACCTGCCCACACTGGGAAGACGAGGTCTGAAATACCAGTGCGTAAAATGAAGAACAGGGCAGCAGAGGTAGACTTTTTCATGTCTATGCAACTCCCGCTGCGAGTCACAGTCTACAGGGCAATTCTTCTTCCCTGTTTCAAGGCGAGCAGCAGTTTCCTAAGGAGGATCACAACGAACACCTTATCGGTGTTACGGGATATATTATGGCATCAGCACAGCCCACGGATGATTCACCAGGAATCGGCACAGATCACTGTGAAACTTCAAGGCTTCATGAAGCCCAGGAAAACACCTATCAGCCACTGTGAGTTAAACAAGTTTCCTGAATCGCTTAGGCCTGAACTGAGGCCAAAACCAGTCTGATTTTGCGTTACTGCCTTTATGCACACAGAGAAGAAACTTAATGGAGGTAAGGTAAAATTAATGCAATGCATTACACTAGATTAAGGGCTTAATGACCACCAAGATCTATGCTGACCTAAGAGTTTGTTAATCATACGCCCTAATGATTTCCCTTGTGTTTTCTCTGCTAGAGGTGTGGTGTACCCGAGCTTTCTGTGCTTATTTCAAACTCTGTATCTGTACTTTGCATTGACACTGCCCTTTTAATATGAAGAGAAATGAACAATGTACCTTGTAGCTACCGTCCGCAGAGAAATCTTCCACTAGTCTCCTGAAACAGATTCCTAGAGCAGAACTTTTAAAACTATCTGCTGGTAGAAATGTTAAACAGTGCTCTCCCCATCCGTTTCTGTCTTCAATAGAGTAGTTTCACATACAGGATTGCAGCTATATTTTTGCACCTGAAAAATCCTACAGAGTCAACACTTTTCCAAGACGATACCACACAGTAAGGAACTGACAAGGAAAGTTCATAGGTCCACGCAGGAAGCCCTAATAAAAACGCCTCCCTGCACTGCACAAAATACTCAGGACAGATACTACAAGTATGTTCCTGTGCTTATATTTCAGTGGATTCCTCCTACTCCAGCTAAAAACCCACAAATGTATTCCTTCAGTATATTTAGGCACTCCTGTAATCTGATCTGTGCACTTAAAAAAAAATCTTCCACTGCAATGCCAAGGAGCATGGGTTGCTTTTTTTTTACCCTCTCAGCTTTTTTTTTTTTTTTTTTTTTTTTTTTACATGTATGGGACTTCATACATACTCACATGTAAGTAAAAGCAAGAAGCAGTCTTTTTAGGCATCACAGGACAAAAAAGGCTATTTCATGTTTTACACTTCAAGGAAGAGAAGACACAATGAATAGCTGCACTCTATTTACAGAAATAAATACCATGTAATACCATGAACAACAGACATCATCATTTATATATATATATACAGAGCAAGCAGTTTGTGGTAGATTCATTATAAAAAAAAAAAAAAAAACAACCAGAGAGCCATAGGCCTTAATGGGATTTCAGTCACAAGCTCATTCAATACTCCTGCAAGCCAACACGAAGGAGGAAGTCTAGCACAAAAAGAAAGAGACTGAGTTTAGTCTGTGCACAAAGCCAGCAGAAACTGCTGGAAGTAAAAATAGCACCCACATGGAGACTATGTAAACCAGTTTTGCTCTGCTTCAGAAGGATAAAGAGCTCAGTCACAACGAGATGCAAACCTGCGCCTAGGATTTTCAAAAGAAAAAGCCAAATTTAATACATCAGTTCAACTGAACATCTCTACTACTGTCTATAGAAAAATTCTCCACCATGACTACTGTTACTACATAGACTGCAAAAAAAAAAAAAAAAAAAAACCCACAACAGTTTATGTGACAGAAACGAGTTTAAAAAAAGAAAAGTAAGACTGTTTTAAGTTTTGGTATGAACAGACCAACTTTGGTTCAGGTGGAAACAAAGGTGCTTTTGAAAATTTTTCTGGCTAGTTTTTTGGATTCCAAGTTAGGTAGAGGTCACACACTTCCAAGGTGCAGCTTCCAGGTAAAACTTCCCTTCCAGTGTCAAACTCTACCAACAACTCAAAAGGTTTCTGAGGTGTCCAAAGTTTAAAGAGGAAACACTGGAAAATGCCCCTCTGGCTCATCAAGTTGAAAGTCGAACACACCTCCCACTCTCTCTGTATCCCTGGAGTCGAACAGTGCCTCACTGGAATCAACTCGGATGGGAGTTTCTCCAGCAAAAACACCAAGGACCATCCGCCAAGTCACGCTGGCGGGTACCACCTCGCGTCTCAAAACCACGTTGAACTGAAAGTGAATTCACCTTTGACAATACTACCAAAAAAGTATTATGCACAAAAATCTGTCTAAGTGTTTTATGCAAGAAGCAAAACACTGACAACTGTATGGGACTTACACCGAGAAAAAGATTATTCGTCTCTTGTGTTTTATATCACGGCGTTTGCAGGAAGGCAGAAATGGGAACGCTGTTATCTGCTAGGTTTTGGTTTTCCCACGTACAGAGCGGACAGTATCTATCGAGAGGGGGGGGAAGGGGAGGGTTTAACACCCTCCAAGGTCTCGTAATTCCGATGACGTGAATGTTAATCACAACATATATTCCCATCCTGTGACTCCGGCGCTAACCCCTCTGCCCTCCGAACGGTACTTTTCCTCCCGCAAGACCCGGATCTCCAGGTTTTGCTCATGAAACCTCCTTTACCATCAAGCTACGGTGAAATGCTAAACGCTAACCCGAGACTCCGGCTCTCCCTTTAACTCCTGTGGTTACTACCACGGGCTGACGGCCCCAGCCGCCCCACGCTGCGCGTCCCGGAGCCCCTCACCGCAGCCTCGGGGCAGGCGCGGCGGCGCCTCATCCCGCCGGCGCCGGGCAGGGGAGCTCGGCGGGCACCTGCCGGGGCGGCTCACCTGCGCCCCCCACCCCGCCCCGGGCGGCGGCGACGGCGGGGCTGGGAGCAGCCGCCCCCAGTTCCAGCTCCCCGCTCACCTTGGGCAGCTCGCGGAGCTGGTTGGCGTCCAGCAGGAGCTCCTCCAGGCTGCGGCTGTAGCGGTAGATCTCCTCGGGCACGGTGGCCAGCGAGCAGTGTCTCTTGTCGATGGACTCCACATGGCGGTTGCACCGCCACAGGGGGATGCAGTGGAACATCGCCCCCGCTGAGGGGGGGCCCGGGCCGCTGGGGGCCGCGGGGCGGGCGGTGTCGCCGCTCACCGCCGCCCCCTCCTCCCCGCCGGCCGCAGGAGCCGCTGCTCCCTTCCGCCGCCGCGCAGAGCGGGAGCCGGCAAGCCGGCGGCAGTAACCCGCATCCAGCGCGCCGCCGCCGGCGGCGGGAAGCGGCCCCGGGCGAGCGTGGCGGCCCCGGGAGAACAATGGGCGGGAGCCGGGGCGGGAGCCGGCGGCGGAGCGGGGGACACCCCCCTAATGCTCCTCGGCGGGCCGCTGCCCTCCGCGCAGGGGCATCGCGGGCCAAAGAGCGCAGCGCTGCTGCTGGCGGACGCCGCGCATTCCCGCGCCTGACCCGGAACACGGGCAGCCTCTCGCCCCCCCTCCCTCTCCTCCTCCCCAGTCCCGGCTGACATCAGCGGGGCCGGGCCCTGCCGCCCCGCCCCGGACCCGGCCCGCCGGCCTGCCCGCCCGGGGAGGCGGCCAGCCACCCGCACCCCCTGGCGCCGCCTCGCCCCAGGGCAGCAGGGGGCGGGCGCCCGCACAACTTTCTGCCAAGGAGAAAGGCGCGCTGGCACGAAGTTTTGCCCGGCTGGAAGTGTAAAGCTCTGCCCGGGGACGGCAGGACTACTGTGGCCGGGGGGCCCGGGCGCAGCATCGGGCTCCCCCCGCAGCTGCCGGGCAGCCTCCTCGGGTAGGTTTGCCACCGCTGCGAGCGGTGGTGCGGGCTGCCTTCGGTCAGGCGGTGTCACACGGTTTGATATGACTAGGAGTGCCGTGAACCGGTTTGGGCCGCTCGTTTTACCGGCTTTCAGACACGCTGTTCCTTACCTGAGATGCTCGCAAACATCATCGAGCGGGAGTGTGCCCAGAACATGCTAACGTTTTCTTGACGGTTGTTGGAACGCCACGCTATCTGGAAAGTAATAAAATGTAAGGAACGCTGTGCAGGTGCCCTGCTTCTCCTCTCAAACTACATTGCTGTGGCATAAAAAAATTACATAGTGTCCTCAAGCCTTTCTGAAATAAGTTTTTTTAAATCCACTTTCAAAAGAGCTGATTGTAAGGTCAGAAGGGTTGGCAAAGGTGCACACAGCGGCAGCCCGCTGCCTGTGTCTGCCGCCTCTGGGCTCCAGCAGCCCCACTCCTCAAACTTCTGGAGCCCCACTTCTCAGACCTCTGCGAGTGGAGCCATGTGCTGAGCTCTAGCGACAGAGCAGTCTCAGAGGCTCTCGACGCTCTAGTTGCATAACAGCAATTTTGTAATCTACACAGTGACATTAAATACTTTTGAAAACAGGCACTTAACACCAGAGCTGCTCTTGAAATATTGCTAATTTCTTGCATAATTATAACTGGGTGCAGATACCAGAATATGGGAGAGGGAGGGGTTTATTGTAGTTGTCTCCATTCTCCAATCCCTGCACAGCACTGACAATACTTAATTTTACAAAGTTGCAATGTATTTATTGGTGGTTTTTTTCTGAAATCAGCTGCTAAATATTTCAAGCTACACTAACTGATGGGGGAATTGCAGAGATCTGCCTATTTTTGGTTTTTAAAAGGACATTTTACATCCTTGTGTACTGGTTACACTTTGCTGACCTACAAAACAAAGTTTTAAAATGTTACCTTTTTTCTTATAAGTACCTTTAGAAAAATCAGTCAGAGCCAACAGTTTCTTTCTTCAGTCAATATACCCAGTAATTACCAAAAAATATGTAGAACCTCCCAATGTGTCTAAAGTATGTAAAGAAATCCTCTAACCCGCAAGGAAAGAACTGTAAGTATTGCTGACCTGCTAACAACTGAACTGAAGTGGTTGTTTAGAAAGCCACAGGAGACGATCTGACTTCTTAGCATGCCATGATTTAAAAATGCATGTTGGAGCAAAAGTGTCACCATTTCACCTCAGAAGAGCATAACTGGGTTTCCAACATAATTTCATCCACTACAAGTGTACAAACTGTTTATAGCACACAAAAAAAAGAAAGCTGCGATTGTTCTTTATCATCCTGCACTTGAAAGGAAGATCATTACCTAATGATACCCTGAGCAGGGCTTGGAGATTCATTTTTTCCATGTACCTATAATATTTTGAGGCAAAGACTTCCTCAGCTCCTGCAGTACCCATTGAAGGAGCGATCGTTAATGTTTTCATGTGTGCTTGGAAACGGGGCGGGCACCCACCAGTGCTCTCGGGCCTTCCCGGCCCCGGGGCAAGAGATTAGATAACTGTAAGACCAAAGAAAATCAAACAAACATGTTGCGCATCACCACAGATCATGGCAAAGGCAGGGATGCAGGAGGCTGGCCAGCAGATCTTGGAGGTGGAGATAAGGAGGACCATCTCCATCACGCTTAGTGGGCCCCAGCCAGTGGCCAAACGATGCGCTTCTTCCAGCTGCTGGTGAGGCTGCTCCTCCCTGAGGGCAAGCATAGGGGCCAGGTTCAGAAACCCAAGCTCTGCCATTGGAGGTCTCGAACCAGACACACAGAACACAGCGCTCTCAGCAGAGACCAACAGACATCTGCTACCAAGATTGCCTTGCCTAAATTCAGCAACCATTATAGGTCCTTGGTGCCTTTATTGCTAAGGAATCCTCTGGAGAAGCAGGACTGCAGGGGAGGCATGCAGCAGGGCATGTGAACAAGGGAGGGCTGCAGCTGACTGCCCCCAGCATGTGTAGGACATGCAGTCCAATATGGGACTACAACGTAGTGATGAGGTGACATCAAAGTATTTGAAATTGAAGAACAATATGACTTGCTTAATTGCGAAACAGGAGGATGAACAGGTTGACTCCTGAGCTCCAGCTCTTAAGAACAGGCTTGTGAGTGACACTTCAGGACCTTCTGTGCATCTTCTGCTTGGCTGGAAGAATCCATGTCCCACAGCTGAGCCTGATACCAGGCAACAGCTCCAACAGAGGCTTCGGTTGGAAGGATTCCATGCGGGTTTGTGGTGCTCTCTGTCTCACCATCTTCTGTGCTGTTTGGAAGAAATACCCAACACTCTCTTCAGACAGAGAGGGCTTTAGATCCCAGCACACTGATCTGTCTCAGAGGCTTGTAAACAGTTTGAGCCTTTCTTGCATGACATGACACAGACACAAAGTTTGGCATGAGGTGTCACTTCTGCAGATGCCGTCATGTGTCTCATGACTAAGTCTCACTGTGACAAGTCTGGACAGTAACAGGAGGGTGACAGTGACTATTGGGTGAGTCTGTCTACTTTAATGAAGGATGAGGCAAACTATTTGCATGCTTCTCATGAGTGCCAAGGAGGCCAGGGCACAGAGTGATGGCAAGAGAGCTTAATACTTATTTATGAGATCTGCCTTCACCAGCTGATACTCAGTAGCAGGATAAAGAGTCTCTTCCTCTTCTCTGAGCTGGACAGCTACTGTCATAGGGTCTTTGATAAAATCCTTGGGAGCTTAGGACTCAGTGCTAGTGGCATTGGTCTACTGCACACCTGAAGATATAGCTTGAGGCTACAGTGTGGAAATAGGCATCGAGGAGGCCAAAAAGCAAACCAGTGCCTTTGTTGAGGAAATAGTATTCTCACAGCAAAAAGCATCATCCTGAGCAAGTAAACCTGTTCAGCTTTGGTCGATGTAATGAGTTACTAGTCTCTATTGTTCTGTTGCACTAAGAAATAGCAATTAAAAAACCCTTCCCTAAACCAAGAAGAGACCAATTCTGCATCCTGTGTGGCCAGAAGAGTGACCTGGGAGTCAGGGCAAGTTTTGGTGGGAGTGGTCTCTGAAAAAAGGTGGGAAAAGAGGAATTGTGATACAATAGAGTAACTAGAAGCTGTAACAAGGCACATAGGAGAAGTTGTGAGCAAGCAGAGGAGGAGAGCAAATTGCCAGGGTTCGTACCAACACACACCTGACAACTTTGTTACTCAGAGCAATTGTGTCCCCCAGGAGCTCTCTGATAGCAGCAGTCCTGCTGTGTTACACGTCTCCGTGACAAGTCAAGGTGTGGCTCACATGCAGAAGGAAATAAGGACCGTTGCTCTCCCAGTTCTGCAGGGGATTACCTGGCCCCAAACTACCATTTGATAACCATTTGGTCTGGTTTACTTTTTTTTTTTTTTTAATTTCTACTTTTCCTTTTTTCCTTTTTAGTACTTGTAAAAGTATTTTAGAACTCTGATATATTGGTTGGTTGAATTTTACTTACTTGGGACAACTTAATATTGCTTCTAAGACTCTCCCAGCAAGCCAGAAGCCTTCAAGCTCTACGAAATCTGTAAGAGAGGTAATGCCACTACCTCTTTTGCAAGAGCAATGAATGAGAGTGGGGAGCAGACTCATGCTTCTTTCCTAGCAGGCCACTTCCTTCAGCCTGGGTGGACAAGGTCAGACTTCTACCAGCTCTGCTTCAGAGGGGAACACATGAAGTCTGCTCGCGCCATGACACCACAGTTCACATTTCTTTCTGCCATTCACGCTGTGATCAGGCAACCCACATCAGGTTTTGTGGCAGTCACTGTTGCCCCTGTTAAACAGTATTAAGGAGCATATAAACAAGGGTTGCACTCCCCAGCTATTCACAGCACATACATGGCAGGGGAAGAGCAAGTTCTTCTGCGTGGGGTTGCCAGTGGGGATGTGCTGCGTGCAAGAGATGGCCGTGTTGAACAGGTCAGTGCTTCCAGGACTCTCTGTTGGGAATGACAGCAGAAGAAACAGTTATACATAGAGTCACATCATAGTTGAAATTTGAGAGGCAGGTTGTGATCAAAAAATTAATGTCTTATAGTCTATCAAACGAACAGCCATCCTTCAATCACTACCGGTCTGGTCTGGGTATGTAGCCAAGAACTTCAGTGCTGAAAACCTCAAACCTGTGTGCTCCTGAACAAAAAAAAATTAGGTTTATGTGACTTATAAGGAATTCAGAAAATGAAATGTAAAGTATGGATAAGGCTAGGCTGATCTCAGGAGTCTTCCTAGAAGTTATTGTTTGAAAGAAGGAAGAGCAAGGTCATGCTACAGCTTTCCCTCATCGGCACAGCTCAGACAGAATTGCTTTCTGTCTTGTCAAAAGGCAATTCAAGCAAACAACATCAAGATTTAAGCTGAAATTCTTAGAAAAATCCCTAAAGTGAGGATATCCATAGGTTCGGGTGAGTGCGGAGGAGGTTAGTGCTGCTACAGAGAAAGCAGTAATATTCAGAATAATCAGAACTTAACAGTAAAGTACATTGTGGGGTAGAGAGGAAAAAATAAGAGAATAGATGGAAATAGATTTTGCATGAGCACCGTTTAAGTAGTTCATAAAGCTCATAGTTCAAAATCCAGTAAATTAACACCAGGAAAAATACAATAAATAATAATAAAAATAAAGCAGGACAAGTTCTTCTGCATTTGGGACTTCTTCCCTCCGCAGGTCAGATTTCCAGAGCCTCATTAGAGAGAAAGAGATGCAGTTACAGAGCACAGAGAGGCTGGGGCAAAACAAGAAGAGTACAAAGAGAGAAAGACCCAAGTACTACAGGCAATAGGACCACGTTTGGGGATAACAATCTATCCAGCACTCAATTGCTGCTGGAAGAGTAGTTACCCACCCCCTCTGAAGAAATTAAACAGGAATACTACTGAACCCGCAGCAACCGTGCTACAGCCTGCAGAGCTGCTGAAAGCCAGGCCTGGCAGGGCGCTGGAGTTAATTAGCACTGACATCTCTTTTCTCAGTTTTGTTGGCTGAGTTTCTGTTGGCTTCAGTTTCTATTTAAATTGTTTAGAAGGGGGTTGTAAAAGCAGCAGGTAGATGTGACTATAAGTGTTCCCATATTGATTACAGAGCTACACATACAGTTACAAATTATGGTTACATTATCACAAGTGCCACATCTAAAAAGTTTTTGTAGGACTGAAATAACTGATATAGAATAATATCAATGTATTGTTAGTATTAAGGCACATCTAAGAGTTGCAATGAACTATTACGGCCATAATAGCAAGCTTAAGGGGCATGTGCTCGTGGCAGCACATTTAACGCAGTCACTGTGGTTTTACAGCATTATAAATAGCAACCACCATGAGCAAAAGCTGTAGCATCTCTTCTCCTCTCCACCCCCACCCCCAAACAAATCACTCATGATAACGTCAGCTTTTATTTGAACACAATGAGCTGTAATCACATGAGGTATTACTCTGATTTAGTCCTATTTGCTTTAGTTTGGTTTGTAAGGAGTGGCCAGTAATATGTGGTTGCATCGTGTCCAATGGTTTCTTCTTTCACACCTATTTTCAAGGGCTGACACCTCTCATCTTCTTTGGCCAGAAGAACAAAGTGATGGCTTCTGGCAGGTAAGAAGAAGAGATATTCTGGTGGCTGGGATGGGTGTTTTCCCTTCTTTCATTTTTTCCCTCCCAGTTTCTGGGGTGGATGTCACAACTGATGGATAGATTCTGAGCCCCAGCCATTTTTTCAAGTTTTCGCCATTTCCAGCTGTTCCAATACAATCAATTACAACCTATCGCAGCAAATTTTGCTTCTCCAACCTCCATGAAGACAACGAGTAGAGACACGAAATTCAGGTCTGTGTTTATTTTTTTGAATCAACATCATGATGTAGCTAAATACCACTTGGCTGCGTGTAGTTTGGTGTTCTATTTCCCATGGGCCAACAGAGACAACCATGCTGCTCAATTTGGCATGAAATGAACGGGCAGATACCAGCACAAGGCAGGTCACCCTGCCTATCAGCCCAGCCTGGGGATTTTGGTAGGCGTTAAGCCACCTTCATTTCATACCATTTTATGATCTTTATCCTCTGAATGATGGGAGACACCCAGCTTCCAGTGGGCTCTGAGCCAGGCTCCATTCAGCATTGCGAGGGTCAGAAGAGACACCATCTCTGTTGGGGAAGGTGGGCTGGTGCAGGATTGCGCCAGTGCAAGGGCAGCAATAAGGAGCATCACTCTGCATGTCAAGAACTTGTATCAGGAGCATCCTTACAGCACATCATTGCACGTACTGATTGATGGACCTGGAAGATGTTTTATTAATGGGAGGTAGAAGCAGCTAGCACTGGGGCTAACATAAATTTGACAACAATGAAAAATATTTTGACTGTCTCATAATTTTTTCAAACTTTTTTGTTTTTTGACATGTGGTTCCTAATTTCCTTTTTCACCTCATCTTAGCTGGAAGGGAGGGTTAATGTCCTTAGTCAAATGGGGCATTATCTACAATTACACACACATTCAATTTCACATTTGTTATTCATAAATGCCAGTTTAATGTTGAGTCTACTCTTCACTGTTTTCCTATAATAGTTATTTAGTTCATATAATGCATGCTAATTAGACAATTGTAGGGGAAAAAAAAATGAGGAAATTTCTGATGTTTCTCCTTAGAGCAAGAGGAACTGATATGTGAAAGTTGCTTATTTAAGGAATCAGACCCAGGATAAAGGAAATATAACTGGAATTTATTTGCCAAAATTGGATGGAATGGAAAAGGACCAAAAGGTAAACTAGCGATTTAGGACATATATGCAACAGCTCGATCTTCTAGTTAGAAAAAAAAAATTAAAACATTAAAACATTAAAAAGCAAATAACATTAAAAACTAACATTAAAAAGCAAATAAAATAGAAAAATAACTGCCTGTGCTGTGAATAACAAAATGGCAGAGCTTCTGTGTCCATGTCACAGTATTTATTAACCAGCTGCCCAGTTCTGTAAAGCCTGCACTACAGTTATCACAAATGATGGTTTTCAAAAGAATTTAGGTCAAATAAACACTTGGCAAACAGACATACTGTGGTGAACTGGGAAGTTCACACAGGCACCTCTGAAGCTCTGCAGGTCAACAGAAGGAGTAAATGGAAAGCAAAATGGGCTGGAGCGTGACCTTGGTGTGCCTTTAGTGAACTCCCAACTGCATGGAACTTCTAACAGCCCAGCAGCTGGACTAGATGACCGTTGCAGGTCTCTTCCAGCTGAACTATCCTATCCTATCTTAAACTATTCTATCCTATCTTTGATCTTTTTATGAGAGAAGAGGTTTTACCAGGTACCAATATGCTCAGTTAAGACTCGTTTCTGTTTGAAGAAAGTATTGAAATTAATTTGATTATGTGAAGATCTAAGATGACTGCAAACACTTGAAAATGTGTGGACCAGAAAAGAATCTGGTGATTCTGTTGGACATAAACCTAAAAAATAGGCTTCATCCAGCTGACACCAGGGGTGCAATATACATCTGGTGGAAATTCTCACATGAAAGCACTATCACCCATGGTGGATAATTCTCAGCTGTCATTACAAAATGCACACTATTTCTTCAGCCAGCATGCAAACACAGTTTTGAGCCTGGACATTTTATTCAAGTTTTTAACTCGGTATTTCTATTTCTTGTTTTTAGCACTTCACCTAGACATTATGCAGAAGCATAGGCTAACAGGAGGCCAGACGAGGGGGGAAAGGGAAACCCAGTCTGCTTTGGTGTGCTCATTGCAGCCACAGAGTTAGCAAGAAGCAGCTTGAAATTTTGCAGGCTACACTTCCATACCGCCTTGCTGGGCATGGCACCGGGCTCTCTCAGCTTGTGGCACAGGTTTGACTTCTTGTCTGGCTGAAATCCCACTCCTTGTCATAGGCTCACTTGGTTTAGGCTGTACAGATATGTCAGTGCTTTCAGGTTTAGGAGCTGTATAGACAGGGTTGTCCCCAGGTGGAAATGCTGCTGGGAAATCAGATCCTCCGTGGAAATAGAGCCCACCCAGGGCCCCCTTTCCTATATATCACTTTCCCCCTAACTTTCCTGACACAGACACATTCATCCTGTGGCATCTGATCCCTGGATACAAATGTCTGACCTAATGCAGATGTAGTTGGATGATGCAGTTTTTCCTCGAGTCTTTTGTCTCCCTCTTCCTCCCTGGCCATCTCCTAAGCACTCCTGTAAGACTAAAACATTAATTTTCTAGATGGTGGGAAGCTCAGTGCTAGAGTCTGAATTATTCTCAAGACTGCAAACTGAAAAGAGGGAATGGTGAGAGTACACAACAGCTATGAATTCAGTAAAATATAAAAGCATCTTGCCCTTTCTAGCTTCTGGAGACACAGTGTAAATACCTAACAGGCAGCTTCTCTCGCACACAATGCCCTGCTGCTGCAGGTTTCCTACCTTTGTCTGCTTCCCTGCTAACCTTCCTCAGCTGAAATCCCCTCCTGACTGAAAACAAAGCCCCTTTCTTCACGTTTGGAAACCTCCCTAGGAAGCAGAAGGGCATCTTTTCTCCTTCTGTCATCAGGAGTGATGGGAAGAGCTGATAATCTCCATCGTTAGCTGGCCCAGTATTTGCTTTTGTAAGATCTAATTTCTACTTGCTTGCAACTTCCCTACACTCCCAACTGTCATTTTCTACCTTACTTGTCTGACTAGGACTCAGATGTTTTTAAGAAAGTTTCAGTTAAAACCATCAGCTGGACCTAAGAACATACTTATCAGAAAATACACTATGCTGTACCTTGAAATGATCGATGCACAGTAATTTTGCAGCTGTGATCGCTTTCTTTGGGAGGAAAAAAAAAAAGAAAAAAAAGGAGTCCTTTTAGCAGGACAGCTGAGCAGAGCTCATCCTCCTGTCCCCAGCATGCCTTTTGCTGCCACAGCCATGAAACTTGTCCAAGACTCCTCTGAAAAAAAAAAAAGTTCACCTCGGCTCAGCAGCATGTGCACCTAACAAAACTAGTATTTAGCAGCTGAAAATCCTCCAAAACCTGACTGTGGACTCGGTCAGCTCTGCGGCACGGTACCCGGGCTGCACACATGCTCTCCTAGAGGGGCGGGAGGGCTGGCGGGGTAGGGGACCCGCCGGTCTGCGCTGGGGCAGGGGGACATGGGGGCTGCCTCCACCGGTGGTTGGGGGAGTGGGGTGGCGGCAGGGACAGGGGCTGCAGAGGCAGCAGTGGGGGAAGAGCAAAAGGGAGGGGACAGGAGAAGGGGGGGCAGTCCCCAAAGGCACAGACCCCAGAGTGCCCTCCAGAGCTGGACCCCAAGGCGGACACCAGCAATTCCTTCCCCGGGAAGGGGACGACCTGGGTCTGCTGGTGGCGTTAGGGGCTGCCACCCCCCAGAACCGGGTTTCCAGCAGCAGGCGATGCCCTGGGGCACATCCCAGGGCCCTTCTCCGCAGCGAGGTCCCAGCAGGATCCTGCAGCCGGCAGGGGCCGCAGCTCTCGGGATGCCCTCTGCTGCAGAGACACCTCATCAGCCCAGTGCTGGAGCGGAGGAGCCCTTGCAATGCGCTCCCTCCTAGCACTGGCCAGCGCAAGACGCCGGTGCATCAACCAGCTGAAGGGGAAAAAAAAAAAAAAAAGTTCCCTCGCAGATGTGCCGTTAACATAGCAGGAATTTTTCTCTATATAGGGAACAAAGGCGCATGACCTGGTGTAGCTGCAGAGTCAGTGATCTGGGACACGGAGCACCCAACAGGGAGAGTCACAATATGTTTTTTCAGCCTCGTCCCATATTACAGCATCTCAGCCAATATTAAAAAAAAAAAAAAGAAACCAAAGTTTTATTTTGAGTTCAGCCTTACAGGCCACATCCCGATGCTTATTTTGAGGCAGATTTGTTGCCTATGCAAGCTACATACTTTGAGGACTGCTGCCGTTTCTCAAGAGGTAACTCCTGGCTGCACCCTGAGTTTTAAAGGGCTCTGCGCTTCTCTGACAAGCTGTGTAACAGTGCTGCAGCTTCTGTCTCGTCAGTCTTCCTCTTCGCATCCAGCAGAAAAAAAACCAATGGCCCAAGCCCATTCCTAGAAGGGACCAAGCAGATATATTTGCAGGCAGCCTGAGCACAAGCTGCTTAAAAGGAAAATGTGTGTACAGGGATAAGGTTTCCCAGCCTACGTGAATGTAGATGCTTCTGTAAATGGATGTAGATCAATTATTGATTTTAATTTGAGCTGTATCTGGGCTTTTGTACTGAGGAAGCAAAATCCTCTGTTAGCTGTAAATCTAGGGTTTGCTCCTTACAAAACCTTTAATCTCTTTTCAGCACTCCAAGTAAAATCTCCATTTTTGCAATGACTAAAAGCAGTGTCCCACATTTTCCAAAGAGCTCTTCAAAAGTCTCAAGAAGGAGTAGGGGATCTATCTAAAATCTAAAATCTCAGTGGGCTTCAGCTCTCCAGGAATGACCATGAGCGCCAGAGGGAAAAGTGGCAGTGTCTGACCTCAGAACATAGATGTTCAACTTCAATCCCACTTCTTCTTCACACATATTCACCAGCACTGTTAGCGTGGCTCACAATGCCCTTCAGAATGACAGAAAAGGATCAATCAATCTTCTCCTCCTGCCAAAGCTGAATAGATCATAGGCTGTCACCAGTTCCTAAGCAGTTTAGAAGCCGCATTTTCTGAGATATGAAAATTTAGATGCACCATAAGTGTGTTACTAGCCTAAGGCAAGCAAATTTCACCGCAGTATCACAGTTTCTAGGGCAGTGACATGGTATTTAATTTGCTCTCCCACGCTGGTTAGTCTTGCAGCAGGAGTAGAGAGAGCTCATTTCCAGCCAACCATGGCCAGCTCCTCAGCTACCACCACGTCAGAATGGGAGTATTCCTGCAACACCACTCCTTTTCTGAAGCTGCTCTTGGCTCTTCACTGCAAAGCAGTCTGCTCCTACCACACTCTGCTACTTTCCCTGTTACAGAAACATCAGCGCATTCTTGGGGTAAGGTAACAACATTATGACAAGCATCATGTCATCCAGATCTGCTGTGGTGGTTTTCTCCCTGTCCTCCATCTTCCAAATCTTTCTCCTGCTCACCTGAATGTTAGGTTTGTTTCAGAGTGTGGAAAACAGCACGGTTACTGAGCTGGGAGCAAATCCCAGGACTCTATCAGGAACATTCCAGGTTTCTGCCCACCTGGGCAGCTCTGAGCCTGCCTCCCCTTCCAGAGTGGGCAAGACAGGATGCACCGGGGGTGAACGAGTTTCCACGAAGACCTACTGGTCCTGCAGAGCTGTGTGTGGAAAGATAACATGTTCATCTCTTTCCGAAGCACTCATCCAATGCTGAACCACTGAAAAGGGATGTTAGCAAGTTGATAAAGAAAGGCATACCTCTCCCCAGTCTCCTTAGGAGACTGCAGCAGCTTCAGAGGCTGACTCCTGCTGGAGATATGCCTCACGCGCCAGTGTGGTAGGAACAAAACTACCATGCTGGCACACGAGGGGTACATATCTAGTGTAAATATGCCCATTTATACCAGAAGGTGAGTTTTCTTTACGAGGGAAAGAAACCTAGCCTTAATTTTTCTGTTGAGTTTGTCCTCTAGCAAAACCTGCTTTCACGATTTCAAACAAGTGTTTAGAGAGCACAAGCTGCCCCCTTGCTGGAAAGACAATGTGGTTTAACATCAGCTTAATTTAGAGAAATTCAAAGGCAGAAAGCTAAGAGAAGTAGGTGGGTTTTTTTTTCTTGAAATATTCAGAATGAAAAAAAACAACAATGCAAATTTTCATGAACATGTTTTCCACCTTTCATGAACAAACATGAAATTCACATGCAGCTACAGACAGAACTTTGCCAATCTTTCTGCCAGCTCAGAATTTTATAAGTTGTTGGTGAGTGTCTGACAAGCAATGTCAAATCATAATCAGAAGACAGGAATGTTTGGCAACGAGGATGATACCATTAGAGCTGCAAGAACAAGGAGGCTGGATGAGACCTTTAGCTGTAGAGGAAGCTTGGGCTGAGAAACACCCTCTGTGATGGTGCAGGCAGGGGAGCCTGAAGCAAAGAAAAGGTGGGTGGTGATGGCTCATGAGCTGCAGGAGAAAGCAGGCCTTCTGAGAATAGTGAAGCTCTCTGGGCAAGTCTAGCTACATGCAGGATGCGATTACCTATCGCCAACAAAGTCTTTGTGAGATCAGATCAGGACTGCTGCGAGCAGAGGATTGTTTCCTTGGGAATTCACAGGAACTTGGAAAAACCAAGCTGCAGTCAGAATCCACAGTAAAAATTGCAGTAAGCTCCAGTGAAGGTGGCACTGTAAAAAGAAAGAAATGTAGTGAACTTCTCGGTGTTTAGGTATGCAAGAGTCCTGCAAAGCAAGCTGTTACTTAAACTCCAGGTAAGTCATCAAAAAGAGGGAAAGATGGAGGAAAGAGCAGATTAAATACATGTTCTGCATGCAGTAGGAGTTTAATTAGTTTGAGAAGTGAAACTGATTCCATTGCTTTCTGGGTGGTAAGCTTGGAGTTTGGCAATACACAATACACACAAAATATTTTTACGCAATGCTCTGCAAACTGTCGTCATGTGGCTTTCCAGCTGATCAACCTTTGCAGACCTTTGAAAATGAGGACATCCAGTGGCTGAACATTATCACTGGGGCGTTCATCAAGGATTTATGTCTAGGACAGAACTCACCAGTTTTGCCAAATTTCTGCCCCTCACAGAAACCTGAAGCAGGTCACCTGTGGAGTAAAAGCTTTATAGAAGCTCTCTGTGCTGGGGTAAATGCCACTTAATTAAAGGGCTCATGGTTGTAACAAACTGTTTGAGGCATGCTCAGTAAGTATCACTCAGTAACACCTACAATATTGCTTTACATTTCTTTCTGTGCTTCCCTGTGATCATAGGCTCATGCTTTTATTTATATTAAAAAAGAAAAAAAAGCTTTCAAATCCCATCATGTTTCTAGTTTGGCCTCTAAGTAAACACAGCTGTGAGTTTTAGCAACCCTTAGCACCTAACCAGTCCCTCTGGAACCAATCAGTACAGCTAAGTGTTTCACACCATGCTTCCAGTTACTTAGTTTTAGATGCACCAGTTTGAATATTTACACCTAGCTCCTATATTACTATAATATTTAAACACCAATTACAGCAATTAATCACATTTCCGAAAACATACTGTAGGAGAGGAACCAAAATATTAATAGATCAAATTCATGCTTTCCTGCCATGAAGATGAAGCAACCGATAACTCAACGATGAAACATCCCAGGACAAGAGTATCGTGCCTTGCACAAACCATAGCAGAAATAGAATAAAAATCAGAATCACATCTAGAGGAAATGGGCCACTGGAGCTTTTGCACATTTACTGGCTATGATTTCTCCTGGGAAATAGCCGTACAATATCACTGTCTGCAATAAGTAACATTCCACCCAATATTAGGCACCTAATTTGGCAGCTAGGAATTGCAGAAGTATACTGAATTGCAGTTTCCAAGACAAGCCTGTTAAGGCCGGTGAGTAGAAAACCCCTTACCTTCCTTAAAAGTTGATTTGAACTAATGTGGTTTAGGACTTTATCTACATGCCCCAGAGTAATCCCTTGAAGATTTGTCAGGTATCCCTTCATACAACTCTTAGCTCTGAAGCAGCAAAGCCATCTACTGAAAACAGAAGGAATAAGAGCACCCCAGACCTGCCCCAACCAGTCCTTTTCAGCATGGAATGCACGGTGCGGGTCAGAGGGCAGAGACTTGTGTGGTCTCCACCTCCTGCTCCCACTGCTCCATACTATCTAGGCTGACTGTAGTTGCACTGATTAAGGCTCCCCACCTGGACAGATGTAACCTGCTTCTTGGCTCATTCTGGATATGAAATGTCGTTGCAGTTTAAGCCTAAATCTGGGCTGCTGCAGTCTTGTTCTCCTCTCCCCTGCTCGCTCTCTTGTGCCAGCCAGCACTAACACTCATGCAGGCACATCATAGCCAGTTCGGGCAAGCCAATTAAACTGGAAACCAATCCACTCATCATTAGTAGTTGTATCTGCTCTATGAATCACTTCAGTTGCGAATTCCATGGGACAAGTACTAATTCCATTCAATTTTCATCAGTTGCATGCTTTTAGATTCCAAGGCTACACTTTCAGTTTAAGCTTAAACCACGAGACAGTTAGTTAAGTCAGGCTTATACCACAATGTCAGAAACTGAACCCAATGTCCTTGCAATCAGGAAAGGAGAGCGTGCAGCCCTGAAACTTCCCAGCAAGACAATTCTCTCTTGCTTTGCCAGTGCTCTTGCAGCCAAGCACAGGCTGGAACAACTCTCAGAGGGCTTCATGTCACTTTTGACCATCCTAAGCCACTCTTCATCCTAAACCTCTCTAGTTGCAGGCTTCTGCTGAAAAAAAAAAACCCTCTCCTTCTTTGCCTCCCTTTCCCCAAGCTCTCCTGTGCATTGGTGAAATTTTATTTCACTGGCTTTGGATAATGAATCAACATATTATATAGTACATGAGCATTAGATCTGATTCAAGAAAGGAGGTAGAAATGTTTGGTCAGCAGTTTGTGAGTCTATTTTTACCAGTTTGGCTGTTAAGTCAGAAAAACTTGGCTCGGTGCAAAGAAGGGGCCAGGAACATACAGCAAAAGAGGAGAGACTGTGGCAACGCCAGTTTTGATCAGCTCACATTGCTTTATCTTAGACTTGAAGAATTTAGAGCTTTATCATTTGGGATATACATTTAAAGCTCGTTAAAAAAAAAAATTGGTGAGCAATGAGCAGTTTTGGGCAGTCCCAGAAACTTAACTCTCTTTGAAGAAGAGCTGTAGTTTTCAAAGACTGACTTTTCCAAGATTACAGCGCATTTTTCTTTGGCTTGGAGCTTATGAAGAGCAGAATGGGAATCCCATCACCGATTTCTGCACCCTTATATTAAAAGTTCCTGTATGGTAGGCAGTATTTGGGGTGGCCGTGCCTAACAGCATATAAACTCCTGCTGTCTTTCACATGCTGTAATGTGGAAGCAAAGACAATGAGTTAGAAATGCAGGTTATTTTTTCCACATTACTCTCGGTGTTCTCTGTCTTTCTAATATCATATCTTTTCTAGACCACTAGTGTCATACTCAGCTACTTATTTGATTTTATTTATTGGTAAAAGTTACATATTTTTGGGTGCTTAAACCAGTGCACTAAGCAAAGTCAAGTCAAGGTTCCCAGTCAAACCTCTTTGTTCGTCTGCAAAGGTAATTTTAGTTACATAAACTTCACAAAGCAGCTCATGAGGAGCAGCTAAATTACAGACAGCAGGCAGGGATAGGTGGGGAAAAGCAGCTTGGATCTCTGAGAGGTGTTGCAACCTGTGCTGTAATGCAAGAGTACTGGCAAAGCAACTGAAAATCATCAATACCAGGAGCTCCAAGGCTCTTTTCTTCCCAGAACGGCACTGGGATATGTTTTTGACATAGTGCCCCTACCACCTCACAAGAACTTCGTCCTGAAATTAGAGATCTTTTCAATTAGTTTAGTCTTATAACTACATTGTCCTGGCTTTATGCAAGGTATCTGCATTTCATTGAACTCATTATGAATGCAACCACACAGCATGTACTCATTTCTCTGGAGGCTGCCTCGGATTATATGTTGACAAATGATATATTGACAGATTGTATGGTGACAAGAAATTCATCCTTCCATTCCTTCACCAATCCATCAAGGACAGAAACCCCTCTGCACATAGGCCGAAAATGACAAAACAACCACATCAGTTCCCTCTCATGTGTCTAATTTGCTTTCAAATGCTTGTTTCAGCTGTGAGGCATTAAGTGGAAAAATATTCTCCTCCTTTCTACTTCAAGTCTAAGGGGAAAAAAATTGTGTGCATAAGTACTGTAAGTAAAAAAACAACAGCAAATACGTATTTTGATTTTTCCAATAGTACAAAATTTACATAGCCATGATTGACAGTAGAATCAACTTCAGATTGGTGGAGTTGGCTAAGTACTCCCCGTCCCTCTGCTCTGTATGGCACCAAAAGTGTTCTTTTCAGTTAAAAACATGCAAGAAGTTGTGTAGCACCCAAGCCTCATCCTCTGCAGATTAAAATAAAAAAATCCATATTCTCCATATTCTGCCATTTTCAACAAACTATATGTTACAACAACATCATTTTCTCTGTGTCAGCCTAAGCCAGTGGTCCAGATTAAACCCAGCTGTCTGTAATAAGACAGAAAAGACAAGGCAGAGAACTGCTGGCTGTTTCCTGCTGAGGTTTGAAAATGTGAGGCAACGTATACTGTGTTTTGAAGAGATTCCTCTATACTTTCTCCAGAGTGGCTTGCAATTTTGAAGTCCCACTGAATAGAGCTATGTTTACCATATTGAAAAATAACAGATATATATCACAGAGCTTTGTTCTTTCTGGTTTGGTGATTGTGGATATTTTATTGGACTTGATGGACTGTGAATATTGCAAACTGAGCAATTTGTCTGAGTGGATATTGCCATTCCTGTGTTTCTCAAGTCCCAGCATAAATTTTCTAGAATAAATCCCAAGTGCTGAATATTAGCACAGATTTATACGGTTCAGCTTCACAGCTATCAACTGCTGGCTGCATATGGAAACCACCTTTACATTTGCCATGGCTACTCATCCACTGATACCCATTCTGCTCAAACATAGGCAGGCACTACACAGGCATTAATAAAGGAGTAGGATCTCACCCTGATGCTCAGAAAACAGATTTTGAAGGGATTATCCAACCAATGGAAAATTAGTTTTTCCGAGTTCAATCCGGCATGCCCTCCCCCACCCATCCAATGCAATGCTAAAAGTCAACATCTCTGCTTAGATTTATTCTCTCTTTATTCTTTGAGATTTATTCTCTCAAATCTCAGGGGATTTCAGTGGAAAACTCATATTAACATTTCCACAAAGTAAATATTAGCACCTCTGCATCCTGGCAGCATCGGGTTTCTCTAACTTTCTGAAACACCTATTTTGCTCTAAGTGGTGTCTCATGCAAGCAAGAGATTTTTAGATAATGTTTGCTATTCAGAGCAGGTAAAAAGAGGATGAGTATAAAGAGCTGATGGGGCTTCCCACAAAGAGAAGCAGCAAGCTACAGAAATCCTCTGCAGCATATCTTGAAAGCAGCATCGCTCTTCTTTTGCGCTTAATTTTCTGTAGTGGGAAGTGGCAGTCCACTAGCAGCACACTCATGCAAACTGCTAACTCACCCTGAATGAATTCTGGAGGTTTGCTGCCTGCCACAGCCAGGTTGCTTGCCACCAGGCTGTACCACAGGCACTAAAGTGACAAGGAGATGTATGCTACGTCGCCCAGATGTAAAACAATGGAGCTCTTGGAAGGCACAGGAGGAAGTCTTCCCTCTAGCAAATCATCCTCTTATTTAATAGGGACAAGCAGTGACATCTGATTAAAGATGCAGACTCAGATGTTGATCTCTGGTCTTCGTAGGCTGTGACGCCAAGGCCACCAGACCTCCAAACAACTGAGCCATGTGTGGTCTTCTAGCATAGCTACTGCTGCTCCTAAGCATCTTGTCTTCACTACTTAAAATAGCAAAGAGTTTCTTCTCTGTGAAAAGAAAAAAAAGTGTCTTTTCAAAAAGCTGCCAGAAGGCATCATAAGAGTTAGGTTAGCAGAGGACAGTGTGTTTCTCTACTTGCTTCAAAACGGGCACAGCCCACTTATCACGCAAGGCTGTAAGCAGAGCTGTGGATGAGCAATATGTGAGAGCAAGTCAGGTTTTGGGTAGGAATAAAGCTCCATTTTTTGAAAAGTTCCATTTTCAATCACAGGCATTGAAATTGGACCTTGTAATTTTTTTTTTCCCCCTGAATTTGAAGCATCTGCTTTCAGGAGCAGAAGTCAATGCGTGAAGAAGGCAAATTTAATAGACCAAAATGTATGAACAAACACCTGAAGATAGCAAACGCATCCTCATTTTTGAGTTCGTTGACAGCATCCTGATTATTTTGGGATACATTAGCAGGGAACAGCTGCATCTCTGAAACTAGGAAGCTTTAACTTCCTGCAGGAGTGCTCCAAAAAAGAAAAATGCTACCGGAAATACATTTATAAAATTATCTGTGATTGGGAATAAGGAATGTTTTCAATGTGGGAACTAAGGTGATAATTCTGAAAATGAGAGAAAAGCATGCACGCACAAGACAAAAAAAGGCAGAATATACAATACGGCATCTCGCAGAGATGTTCCTTCACGTGGTCTATTGCCATATTGCATCAGGAGCTGGAGGAGAAACAGTTGCGATAAAAAGGATATACAGACAGACTGCAAGAACTGGGTGGACAGAAGTAGTGCTGGGGAGGTGGTAAGGACACAGCATGGGTTAATGAGCCTTTAGTTTCTGAGGAGAGGCTGGAAACACCAGCAGGACCTGTGCAGAAAAGAGTTAGAACAAAAATTGCCTTACTCAATGTTACGGGGAGAGCTGGCCAGGCGAACAGCCACGTTAGCTTTTTGGATGACAGACTGAAAAACAGTGTATTAATCTCACAGTTGGGGATTAGCCTGATGTTTCTCTGATTTTTAAGGCTACCCATGCTTGTGGCTTGGCATCTATCTTGGGGAAAAAAAAAAAAGTCAAACCTCTAAGCTGCATGCCAGCGTGCTCAGAAAAGGGTTGTTAAGAGGAAATGACCTGGACCATAATTTTCATAATTGCCTGAGGCAGTTACCCTCAAACTGTACCCAGCTTTAGGAGGAAAGGGGGATCTAGTTCTCACAGCCACTTCTTGCAGCATTTGAATCCCTCCTCGGCCACAAAGCAGCCACTGGAAAAGATGGACGGGCAGGGACAGGAGCCATACTTCAAGAAGGGCAGGAGATGGGACTCACAGCACCCATCAGACTCTTTACTAGCATCAAGACTGCACTCTCACCGTGACACTGTTATCGTTCTGCTGTCAAAATTCTTGCCAAATTCCGTTGCCTGGAAACCACAGTATAACCACCTTAAAAACCCAAATAACCTTTAAAAACTTAGGTAAGCAGGACATACTTCAGAGCACAGGAAGGAAAAGGCAGCCTCCTCATAGGTAGGAGCTCCCCCTGCTCCCATCAGCAGCATATGCTGGTAGCTACAGTGAAGTGGGAGCCAGGTACTGCCAGGATGAGGCAGGAATTGGCATCCAGGAGGAGGGTCAGCAAAAGCACCTTCTCTCCTACAGAAACAGTAGTGCCATAGGAAATTGTCAATCTTTGAGAATTATAGCAATTAATCCCCAGAAGAAAGGTATTATTTTCAATATAATTCAACAGATTATTTTAAATTATGGCTAAGAGATGAAGCTTCCTGCTCCAGAGCAAGGAGAAAAATATTGTTAGGAAGAATGGTTGTCTTGTCCCCTACAAGCTCAGGATCTCAGTGGGTTTTAACTACCAGGATCTAAGAAGAATGTAAACCACTGTGCTAGTCAGAACAGCACCAAAACTATGGTCTGTCACATCCTTGGTTTTCCCCTAAATCCTCAGAAGAACCCTTTCAGTGCTGTAAGTGCCATAATTTCAAGAAAATTATACTGTTTTCAATGTTTAACACTGGCTTACATGCAAAATATAGCTCAGTCAAAAAAACAAGACAAATACTTCATACATTATGCATGGGTTTTTCCACAAAGCTCTTGATACAGATTACAGAGAATCAAGATATGCTGTCATTTTAGTGTTGAAAGTTTTAGTAACACTGAATGATGAAATAACTTTGTAGTAGACTCACTCCAAGATTTTCCCCTGGAGGTATTTAAAAGACGCGTGGATGTGGTGCTGAAGGACATGGTTTAGCGGTGACTTGGCAGTTGGACTATGTGATCTTAAAGGTCTCTTCCAGCTAAAGCAATTCTGTGCTTCTCTGAAACTCTTCCCTAAGCCTTTCTTGTTGGGCAGACCAAAGAGATTTGAGCCCTCAGTAATGAAAAATGTGTTGCTGTACCAAACAGCAGAGGAAGCACAGATCAGTGGTAAACTTCTCCCCAGATCAGTGGTAAACTTCTGGAAAAGGCATTCATTAGAGATTGGGGACATTTTGCTTCTTAGGGACCAGTATCTTTCTGAGAACATTAAACTTCAACATCTTCTAAGGACTGCTAAGAACTAGGACTTCTAGAATAAAGCAATATCTTGACATTTCCAGTTTCTGCCTGTTCTAAAAGTATTTGTTCTCTAAAGAGTCACTGGGAAAATGGGTTTCAAAAAAATATACATTTCCCTGGTTCATTAGGCCCAAAGGGAAGAGTAGATGGAGAAGTCCAAGAAGCAACATAAGCCTTATTTCCTCACGTGTTTCTCTCCTTCAAGCACTGAATCATTTTTGCTGTGATAATAAAGGTCAGGAAGGCTTTCGGTCTCCTCACGATGCAATGCGCCCCCTTACCAAAAAAGGAATTTGAAATATGCCAGTTGATTAATCAGCCAGTGTTCAACATCCAGATCACAACAAAACCTCGTGGCACGAGGCAGAGAACTCCTTGTTATGGGGTCCGAAATATATTGATTTTGCATTTTTGGAGCCACAGAATAATATTTTTCTCCTTCCCTATAAAGGCAGAGAGATCAGTACCTCTGCTCAGGGTCTGTGGTGTTCATCTTTCAGCTGTAGAAGCAAATTCAGGTTCCAGGCTCTCTACAAACCGAGAAGCTGCTTTGTGCATAAGCCTTTGGAAATTCTCTACATTTCATTCTCTCCATAGTTTTCTAAATGCCTAAGCCCAGAACTCAGCTGTCAGCACTGCTCCAGCACAATACTAATGCTCTAAAAAGTTACACTTTAATGTGCCACTTCAGTGTTTATCTAAATTTCAGACAGACTAATTATTTACATTTCAGTCTGAAAGCATTGAAAAAGCACATCAACACAAGTAACTGGGAAAATGTGTTTTGCAGAGACCTGGCTACAGCACAGCCGTGGGAGAGAAAAGCTGAGACCATCCCAAGCGTTGTGAAGAGCTGTAGGTAGGGAAAGTGACTTACCTGGTTAAAGAACCTTATGAAGGGACACAGGGCAAGGTGGCAGGAGAAAAAGGGCTTCAACATTTTCCCCTCAGAGAGGTCAGCATCTTAAAAAGAGGGAATATTGCTTCCTAGTCAGGTCTCAGCAGGTTTCTCTCCTCTTGCAGAGTAGACTCCTTCCTTCCAGAGACAAGCAGCAGCTCACTTCATTTCTGCCTAAGCAGCATATTTTCCTGCTTCAGCAAGCAGCATCCCTTCTTCTGCAGCCTCAACAATTTTATGAACATTAAGGGATAGGGCCTGGAGAAGTAGTAAAGAGCTTTGTGTACTGCTTGGATACCCACTTGCAGTTCAGTAGCAGGACAGCTACGTAAGATTTTCCAGAGCTGTTCAACCCTCTCCTTAAGTGCCATTTTTAGGTCTCTCATCAGGGATAAGAGGAGGCAACTTCTCTGGAACCAGAGTTCACAAAACACACACTGCTGAAGGCTTCTAGTGGCACTTCCCACAATAAACACACCATTTAGGGCTTAAGCTACAAAGACAACCTGTGACTGTGTACATTCAGTTAAAGCAGGGATTTTAAAGTCTTGCTATTTGAGGGAAAAAAAACCCAAAAAAGCTACTGCGTTATCTTCACCTGAATAGTTTCTTCTTCTGAATTTAAGAGACAGACTTGGATCCTGAAACTAGATTTCTATGCCTTAAAATATTGGTAATTTCCTGAATATTAGATGCTTTATTTCTGGAAAACTATGACAGCCTTATCATGTATTTAATTCTACAGTCCTGGCCCTTCCAAGCTTTATTTTTAGTATCAATTTTGTCCAGGGCCACATTGGTGAGGAAGTTGAGGAGGGTTAAATGCACAGAACTGTTAGACCTCAGGTTCCAGGATGCTCCACCTTAAAGAACACATCTTCTCCTGATCTTTATGGTTCTAGGCCATGAGAGACTTGGACTTTGTATGTTTACTTGCAGAACCAGGCTTCTGGGATTAATATATTCCTTTGCACATTTGGAAAGGCCTTTTTTTTTTTATCTGGTTTTTTTTTTTTTGGGGGGGGGGGGGGGGGTGTTGTTGTTTTAGTTTTAGATCCCAGCTCTCCACAGATATTTATTTTCTGAAAAGTCTGCAATTCTGTCTCTAAAATGTGTGTAGTCACAGAGGCCCCTTTTCACTAAAGATGAAAGTTAAAGTTTTAAAAATGACCAAAGACATGTAACCAAAGGAAATGACTGCCACAGAAAAAAATGTAGTTCAGCTTTATGAAGAAGTTGACAGAGGACACAAGTTGTAAGCATGCAAAACAATTAAAAAAGCATGTTAAAAAACCAGCTACTAGAAACTCTAAGAAAGATGAAGTTAATACACACCTCTGTACATTGCACATCACTTTCATTAAGCAGGAGGAAGAATGATTTATTCTCATTCTTATGCCAAGCAGCACAAATGCAGAGTGATCCCACCACCTTCCCAAAGAATTTCAGTGCTAAATAGTGGCACCCAACCAAGAAATGCTGAACTCACCCCCTGCAGTAGATCAGACCTGATTGATCATGAGGACACATCACTATTCTTTTTCCCCTGATTGATTCAGCAGATCAGAAGGAAAATGATTTGGGGGCTGGGGGGAAGAATTGCTCATATAGAAATTACTGACAAAGCAAGAAAAAAATCCACAGTACTTTCAAGCCTGTAAAGGAACAGGGAAAAGACCAATTCTCCCACACATGGTGAACCAGGAGAGCCAGCTACTCCTTCAAGCTGTTCTTCCTTCCTCCCTTGCCTGGTAGGATAAACTTGCCACAAGCAAACCTTGCATATCTGGAGAGAACTAGACTTGTTCCTCCAGTGGCAGTAACTAGTTACAACTGCTGGAAAAGATCCAACTACCCACTCAAAGACCTATCCCATCTTTACAGGAAGGGCAGAGAAGGAAAATACAAATAACAGATTCAGGCAACCCTCACTGGTGGTTTTTTTTTTTTTTTGTTGGGTGGAGTTTTGCTTGGGGTTTTCACCCCCAGAAGCAATGCATCTAGAAGTGTTATCTTACTCGTCCCTAGCACAGACATCTTCCTGAGCTTTCAGATAGCAAGGCTGAGATTTGCACTTGCGTGAGGCAATTTCTTTTCCCTCTGCTGAGATTATCCTATGACTACCAGAAATCCCCAGGTACTAGACAGCCAAGAGCACCATGCTCAGAGCTGTAACATTCTCCCTTATCACAGGGATCCCAGTTGTGCTGTGCTTTGCTTTGGCAGCAGCTCAAATACTGATCCTTAGAACAGCAACAACTGACAACACTATGCACAGGGCAGTTCACTGAGGGCTCCAAATTCTTCCAGAAGGATCACACCACACCCTAAACCCCTTCCTCACTTTGTCCCAGGACTAACCTAGCATTTGAACACCAATGTGGTTCCTGAGAAGAGCTCATCTCCTGGAACTCCACATGTCTTCTGAGCAGATTCTCAAAGAATGCTTCACCTCAAAACTGTTTCCTCCTTGTGCCACAGGGACTGTTTAAATGGCAAGATCATACATCTTTAAGTGGAGTAGCAGTCAGGCTGAGCTTTCTTCTTGGGCTCAACTGCTAAAAGGATGGAAAATGTTCCTGAATACTATGAAACAAACATTGGCAGGAAGTGGAATGTGGTTTCTACGCAGGAAGTGGACAGTTCAAGAAGAAAAGAAGTATTCCCCATTTGTGGTCTTTTCCACAACAGCAGTGTTTTCCTTTTGTGACTGTATTTTTGTCTCATTACTTAAATTGCTGGAAATTAACATGGAACTTGCTTATCACCTAGAGGGAAAAAGCAGTTGTGCTGCTGGGATGAAAGGCTCCAGAGATACTGCAGGAGGACTAGGAGCTATGATGCATTTCTAAGGAAGACAAGACTTTTTGTCCTTCTGTAAAAATAGCCACTTACCTGAGAAGCATCACAGGTCCTCACCTCCATGTTGCCCTGAGTCAGACTCAGCTCTCCACCAGGGAGCTCAGAGCCAGTAGGCTACAACACAAACCAGGTCGAACACGCAACTGGAGGATACACATTAGGAAGAGCCTTGGGAGTACATAACAAAACCAACCAAGAGACTTTCCATGCATCCACCATAAAAGTGATCTGCCACAGGTTAATATACCTAACAATCCATAGTATTGGAATATGTCAGATGCCAAGAACACATAGACCTAACAAAAGGTCCACTGTACTGGAGTAACTGCATACAGGGATGGAAGGCAGGAGACTATAGAAGCATCTACATTAGTACTCTAGTTCCAATTAGAAGAGTATACTTTTGAAATAAGATCTGAAGGTACCTGCACATATCCTTTGAAGAGTGTCATGAAGCAGTGGCAAACAACAAAAACATGATTTCTCTCACACATGAGTTGGGAGATGCCCTCCCAAAGGACCCCTGACACACTGCAGCTTCAGGCGGGCATTTAGTCCATAGGAACCATCCACAGCACATCTGAAGTGAAAGAAAAACCCCAGCTTAAAGTGTGGATAGCACCAACTACTTTATTGTAAAAAGATTTGTTTGTCTACAGTATTTTCTAATGTAGAAGTTGCCAGGATAACAATCTGATCCCACAGGTACCCTCTGCATATCTTGTACCAGAGACACATCTATAGCTTTTGGAGTGAGAAAAAGCAAGACTAGGAAATGAAAGCCGCTTAATCTTGAAGTTAAATTTGCCCTCCACACAGTTATGCCATCAGTGTCAAGGATAGGAAAAGAGTTAACTCCTACTTCAATCAACAATGAAAGTCTGCTAGTTAAAACACTTATTTATCCTTTGGTCTCCCAAGAGGGACACTCCTGTCATATGTAGCTGCTCTGAATGGTTACAGCTGTGTTCTCTAATGCCAAAGTCCAACAGAAAGCTTAGTCTTTTCTTACATAAAAGTATACCATCAATAACTACAGAAAATAAGTGATTTAGCAAAAAAACCAGAATTCTTGAACAATTCACACTCATGGCTTGGCTTCGCGGACGAAGATTTGGGAAGGGCTTTGCCCACGCTTATTGCAAGCGCGTTGATGGCTGAAAAGGTCAATGCGGGATAGGCAAGACCGGTTGCAAAGAGCACACCGGAGGGTCTCCTTGGGTGGTATAGTCGAGGCATGGTTCTTTCTGCGCTGTCTTTTCTCCTCGAGACTGATTCTACGCGTGCTCTCAAAGGAGACAGCAGCGTTATGTATGGTGTGTCTCCAAATCTCCCGATTGGAGGCCAGGGTGGACCACTGATGGTGGTCAATATGGCCTAGGCTGAGGTGTTGTTTCAGGGAGTCCTTCTATCTCCTCTTTGGAGCTCTTCTCTTGCGGCAGCCGCTGGCAAGTTCACCATAGAACACGATCTTAGGGAGGCGGTGATCTGCCATCCTGGAGACGTGCCCTGCCCAACGCAGCTGCGTTTTCAGCAACATGGCCTCAATACTGGTGACGTCTGCCTGTTCAAGGACAGCAACGTTAGTCACGTAGTCAGTCCAGTGGATGTTTAGGATTGTGCGGAGGCAGCACTGATGGAAGCGTTCGAGGAGTCGCAGATGGTGGCGGTAGATGACCTGCGCTTCAGACCCGTACAGAAGAGTAGGCAGTACCACGGCTCTGTAGACACTGATCTTTGTACTTTTCTTCAGGTGTTTATTGCACCAGACTCTTTTATGGAGTTTTCCGAAAGCTCTGTTTGCCTTTGCTATTCTGTTGTCTATCTCTTTGTCGATCATGGCATCTGAGGAGATGATGCTACCCAGATAGCGGAACTGCTGGACTGACTGAAGCTCTGACTCGTCAATGGTGATGTGGGGATGATGGTAATCATCTTGTGGTGCTGGTTGGTAGAGAACTACTGTCTTCTTCAAGCTGACTTCCAGCCCAAAAAGCTCAGCCGCCTCTGCAAAGCAGGATGTTAAGCGCTGCAGAGCTGCTTCTGTGTGGGCAACAAGGGCGGCATCGTCAGCAAAAAGCAGCTCGCAGACAAGGCGATCCAGGGTCTTGGTGTGGGCCTTCAGTCGCCTTAGGTTGAAAAGGCTCCCATCGGTACGATATCGGATATAAATGCCGTCTTGTTCGTCGAGGTCTGCCGTGGCCCTTTGGACAATTCACACTACACTCGATACAAGTCTCCGGCTGAACTAAACTGTTGCCACCAACTGATTAGCAACTCTGTGATGACCAAAGCTGTTTGGTGGACAAAGGGTGGTACACTGGCACTTCGGCCAGGCTGAAGTCCTGAACAGCTCCTCCCAGAAGAATTCTTTACAGATGTGTATGACAGACACTGCACTAGCTTTCCTACTAGTCAATGCTTGTTTTGATCCCAGAGACAGAGAAAGCTCCCCACAGAGCTTCCAGGTCAACACAACTGTTTTAGTCTTGTGTTCTTTTTAGTGCAACTAAAAAGGGTGGAAAAAACACAGTAGCACCCCTGCTGACTAAAAATCACTCTATAGAGCATTTGCACAAGCTGTTATGTATGGGTGACGAAGTTATCTAACTGTAAAAACCATTTTTAGTAGCAGTATTTTTTGTAATCTACCTGAAAATTTATAGGATGGTGAGGAAATTCACACATAAGGAGTAAGAGACAGTAACTGTTTTCACAATGATCTTACCCTTACCCTGTGTTTCAGGAGGAGTTCTAAGATGCCAAATCGTACAGAAGTACAAAGGAAGAAAAAAGACCTACGTACAGCTACTGCGTGCAGTCCCTCCATTTGTAAGCCATGCCTTCAAGGCAAAGTCAGACTTAAAATTCATGCAAGTGAACTAGTTTAGATGACACAACTACAAAGAAGTATCTCATTTCTAAAATCAAACCTATTCACAGACCTACCCCAAACTGCAGCAGTCCCCAGGGCTTGAATGGATAGCTATTCAAGATCAAATAGCTTTTTCACTTGGAACACAAAAGGCTCATATTCAAGGTTGTGAGCTAGGCCTCTTCACAATAGGTGAAGAGCAGCAGGTAAGAGTACAGCACAAGTTTTCTCTTACCTCCAGACTTAGATGGGTTACTCTGCATGAGTTCAAGATGACCATAGCATCAAACTGATGTTCCTGGTTTCCCTCCCTTCTGCTTGTTCCCAAAACACTATTTCCCACACAAGAACTTAAATGCCTTCTGATGGTACCACACAATGACAGGTTTGGTTTTAATTTGTTTGCCAAAAATGTCCCAACTAGATGAAGCTCCTGAATTACATGAATTTTCATTAACTCACTATCAAGGCCTGCCCTACCTACCCTGGCAGTATATAAAACCTCTTTAAAAAAGCAATTTAAATTTATGACAATCTTCTCCTACCTCTCCTTTAAAGGCTCATTGCCTGAAGTCAAGTAAAAAGGCTGAAAAGCATGTGGTGTCCTGAGTAAGGATGTTTCATAGCACATTTCCAGCAGATCAGAAGTTGAGTTCCAAGACTGTCTTATAAACAGTCTTCTGTTTCTGGAAGAGGAAAAACTAAATCCAACCAAATCAAGTTTTCATAAAAACAAAAATATAACAGTCTGCCTAGGAAAACCTTTAGAGAAAGAGATACACTAAGCTTCCAAAACACTTTCATTTAAGAAATGCCAAGACCTCTTTGCAATTGTATCCAAGTACACCCTGTGGACATTTCTGAGAGAACTTTTAAGCCTCCATGAAAAGCTTAGGCAGATGTGTACATGAATTGATAAAGACAGCATATATAAAAGTCCACATAAACTGATTTGTTCTTAGTGTGTGCTGACCTTACTTCAATTCAGTTTTCCTTATTCATGAGTAAGAAAGCAGCAGTATGAAAGGACTCAGGTGTTCCAATTTTTATTGCAAATCATTTGCCTCTGCAAAGTTTCATAACTGAGCCAAACTGAAGAATGTTTACATTAACATTACTTTCATTAGCTGTAGCACAATATACAAATAGCCATATAAGCTTCAAATACGCAGTCTCATTTTACCGTCGTCCAGCTCTACTCTTCAATGCTTTCAACGTTTTTCTCATGATTGGTGCAGTTTCTTCAATAACAACAACAAAAAAAGACAAGTTAAGATTACAGCTGTGAGTGACTTAAAATGGTATTAGCATAATATTAAGCTTATATTAATAGACAGCAAATTAAAACAATTATCTTGATAACCTTAGGAAATTGAATTTACTTTTGATAGGCTTCTTTCCATCTTGAGTCATTACACCTGAGCTAGAGCTTCCACTGTTGCTAGCAGGGATCAGATTTGATGATGTATTATTTCTGCCTCTGCATTCTGAAATCCTTGTTCTTTTAAAACAAAGAAATAAGGAAAGAGTTAACATTTTATATGAAACTATTTGCTCTGGATAATTTTGGGGAAAAAAAAACCTGATCACAAACATATAAGACTTCAAACATTTAGAAATCACAGGATAATTCAGGTTAGAAGTGATCTCAGGTAGACATCTAATCCATTCCATTCTTGCACAAATTTTCCATTTATTAGATTTAATGCATCTTATTTGTCTCTAAAATTAAATCACCAGAATTTGTGACAGATTAAAATGTTTAGCAATCATTGTGATTCATAATGCTCTGTACTCTAGATTGCTCTTGGTGTTTAATTTCCTCTTTGAGCACAGCCAGTTCTCTGCTAACTATCTCTCCGACAGAAAATGAGGGCAAATTTACACAAGCTTTCTTTTTTAAGTAGGAATGTCTAACAAAAGGCACAATAACTAACCCTAAATATTAGGTTGGAATTTTCAATCAACAGGACAAGGATTGAGGTAGACACAGATACAGAGCTGATGCCCACTGCTAAAGACAGTTAAACCAACGCAGCATGAAACTGTATGATGTCACCAATCTGGGCAGCCTTGTACACCTCAGAGCCAGTCACTGATATCTGCTGCCAGTTATCATATACTGCTGCACGCTGAATTGCAAACAGCGGCCTGCTAGGGACCTGCATGTCTGCCATTTAGGTTCTGCAAGACCTTTTTAGCTCCTGCAAGACCAGCTTCATAAGTGAAGATTTCAGCTCTACAAATTCTACATCTTGCAAAGCCAATAGGTTTTCAGAGGACTCAGTCAAAGCAATTAAATTAATCTCATCATGTGTAAACAAATTCTTGTTTTTCAAGAGGGCAAAGCAATGACCCTCTCATGGCTTCTTCCACAGAACAGCAGTTCTTCCTAGTTTATCAAGCTTGAGTTAAAAAAAAACAAAAAAACAAACACACACACACAAAAACATGAACAGGCTGAGCTTTGAATACATCATTCAGCTACTGGTCCAGAGATTACTGGACCAGAACAGAATCTTACCCTACCTGTACCTGAAGCGCCTATACTGGAAAGCTGGTCTGTCATAACACAGATACAACCTCCCACAGGGCAACTGAAAGTGAAAGCCTAACTCAAAGTGCCTTAAGCTGCAGCTTTATGAGGGTCTACCTTTTTACTGAAAAGAGCAACAGTATAGAAAGAAGCTTTCTAATCTCATAAGCTAAAGGTGCAGTTATAAAACCATCGCATTTGGTGTAAAAGCTGATTTTAAGAAGTTTCTACACCCAGGCTGTCATTCCTGCCCCATAACACCACCATCTTGAACAGTAAGTCAAGGCTGCTCAACTACGCTAAGCTTCTGAAACTCACAGAAAACACACTTACCCATGGTTTTGTAGGCGTCCCATCCCCCCAATAAACCTAAGCCAGTGCAGTTATCTAGTTCATGTGCCTAAGACTGCACAATTACTCAGGACAACTGCAGGTACTTGCAGCATCATAACAGAGATAAAAGTGACTCGCCTGACATGTTCAGCTATACTAAGTCAATCTTGCATCACATTTGCAACAACTTAACTGGGAACAGGGAGGATAAAGCTTACCCGTCACTATCTTCTCATGTATTTGTCAACATGCATAACTGTTCCCTAATTCAGATTAAGGAAAAATGTTCCACCTGCCACTCACCCAAAGGGATAATTTTGACAGAGCTAGTTGAAGAGCAGTTCTGCCAACATGGGAACAACCACAGACAATGGGGAAAAAGGAGAGCACCCTGTGCCCCAGCAGCTACAGCAGAGTTAGTGACCACAGCTTAAGACAGCCACATTTAGGCAGTATGAATACTTGCCATAGCTTTTACAGTCCAGATGCTGACACATGGCCTCATCAATCCAGGGGGTGCTGCTGAATCAAGCTGCTGATGTTTTTTTCCAGATCAGAACAGATATTCAAACAGTAAAAAACAGCAGACTGTCTCTACACAGTTGAGAAGGGAAAGAAGAGGTAGAGCTGGTGCTGCAGATGGTTTATCTCCCTGTTGAAGCCATCCTCTTGGACACAAGAGAGTTCATTAGGCTGGCAGGAACAGCAGGACAAACCATATCTCAGCTTTGTTTCTCATGGCTCTTGAGCTAAGATGTCAAAGAAAATTTAGTTTTGTGCTGTACAAAGGCAACATTCACGGAATCCCAGTTTTCTGTTCCTCCAGTGATTAGCATTGGCTACTGCTATAGATTGACCGTTCCAGACACTCCCTGAAGCTGCCAAAGCAGAAACCCACCATCAAGAGTATTGAAAGTTGCTGAGATTCACTCTGGTCAGCTGTATCACTCCAAACAGCTGACTAGGAAAGCAGAAGAACATGTCAGGCTACTACGCAGGTTTATAAACACAAAAACAGCAACACTAGAATCTCTCCAGGATGTCAAGCAGCATTAGTGTAATATGGGAAAGAACAACAGCATCCACTCACTCTCCAGCTGGGAGGGCAAATTCACAACTGGCACTTTGGAGAAATGTGCAATGACAATGCATACACAGCAGAGCAGCATGCAAGACTTAAAAGGCAAGTTAGTTTCTAGCCAGTAGCTGCTTTAAAAAGGAAAAGTAAATGGAGAGATATTTGTAACTTCAAAAATATTTTGCCAGCAAGCTTTGGTACTGACAAAGACATCTAAACTCAAATTAAAAGCAGAGTACGGGATCCTTACTTGCACTTTTCTACGGGATGAAGTTGGGTGACAGGTCCTGCTGTCCCGTGGATTTCTTGCTGTCGGCGAATGTTCCTGGGTGGTTTTGCTGCACTGGTCACAAAAGCCATTTTTACTTGCCTGCCTAATACAAAAGCAGAAGCTATGTCTTTTTTTTTTTTGCCCTTTATATTCACAGCTCAGTTAAGAATATGGTTGTATGACAATTTCTAGGTTTAACTTGGGAAAAAAATAATTCAAAACAGCAGTATCTGCTATTAAAGTAGTAACTGAACCATGGCAAATCATATACAGACTGCATACAGTATTCCTTCATATTAACTTTGGTATCTGTAGTTACATTTGTACTCTTTGTACTGCTGCACAGAATCCTCAGTTTAACCTGTAAGGTGAGATTTGTCTACTGTATGCTGCAAGTATTATGCATTAATGTATTGTTAAAAAAATAAATACCTGCATTAATACAACTTATAAATGAAAAGGAACAGTGTTCTTTCTTGATGACTTCTAGAAGTACAGCATTAGTGCTCAGTGCAAACAAACCACTAAACTCTACATATTAAGTGTCAATAATAGTTTTGTAAGTGGAAAAGCTAACCACAGATTTTACCTTTTGGTTTCTCAGACTGAGCTGAAAGAATATTTTTTGTCAGCATCTTCAGTTTTTCTTCTCTCTGATTAAACAATCTCAAGTACATTTCACGCCAAGACTCACATTCCAGGACACTCTCATTTTTAAAATCTCTCTGACAGTGTTTCTTCCACAAGTGGTCAGACTCTTCTGTAAACATCTAATTTGAACACAAAATATCTTTAAATCAAAGATTTAAAAACAACCTTTTCAAGAGTATATGTTAGCTGAGCCTGCAGATAAAGCCGAATCCCCTGGTGGAGAAAGGTGCAGAACAAATCCCACCACACATGCTGTCACAGGTACCCCCAACTCCAAGTATGGCAATAGCATGCAGAGATAGTGACTTCAGTCTAGAAATCACATAGCTTCAAATAGCAGAGCTCTATATTTGAGTTGGTGAGCCAGGCTTAAAGGCTAGACTTGCATTTCCAGCACAGGCTTGGGCCACATGAGCTCTCAACTTAAGGCATGCAGAGAAATGGCCAACTTGCACTACGAAGCACTACCCACTCAGAACTTTGATGTCCAAATGCATCATGGAGCTGAAGTCCTAATAGTGTAGATAAGTCTACCACATACATGAAATCTCACCCCAGATGCTTCTCAATTGGTATGCTTTGAAAACATTTGGTTCTGTCATGACTTTCCCAGCTATTTCAGTGGTAAATCTTTTTTTTTTCCCCTTTATTTTCAGAAACAGAAATACTTTTCTACCAACACTGTCTTTCACTTAGTCATCAGTAATAATTCTCCCAAATGCTTTATATCCTGGCACTTGAGAAAGGGAGGCTTGATAATGACCCCTGAATTCAAAGAAATAAGTACACACGACAGAAAACCAGCGTAACCCGTGGAAAATCCTTATCAAACAGGGTGCAAAGAAGTCAGAAAGAGATGCCTCATGTCCATTGTGGTTCCCTGAATTTAACAAGGCAGAATTTACCGGATTACATTCCTCAATTCGAAACAACTGCTCTGGTGTGCAACGTGTTAGCACAGGCTCAAGAATTTCAAAAGGCACACCTCCTACTTCGTGCAGTGCTACAAAAGAGGACAGTACTTTCAGTAACTCATTTTACTCAGTGGGTAACACCACTCTCCAAACAGTTTAAAAATAGAAGTTAATTTTAGCAAGCACTAACAGAACACATTTTGAAGTCAGGCTATGAAAATATTTATAAATCAGCAGTTCCATACTGACTGGCAGATTTGAGGATGGAGAAAGCATCTCTGAATAGCTATTGCCCCATCTTTACGCATGTGCATCACTCCCCTCTCTGCCTACACAAGGGAATAAACAATTTCTTGATTACGCATTCTAATTTATGTAAACAAACATCTTGGAGGTAAAAAAAAGTGGAACTTTAAAAAAGGTGGAGCTTTCAAAACAAAACTACATTTTAGCACAGTCATAAATCCATTTTCTAAACGCTTTTCAGCCTGCTCTGAGTCACTGTTTGTGGGAAAGGGCAGTATCTCTCAGTAAGACAGTTGCTGGCATACAGAAAAAGAGAAACTTGATACATTTTCAGGCACAGCCTGCTACAAATCCCTTAAAGTACTCACAATCAATATTATTTTGAAGCACACGGATGCACTGTTCGTACAGCGTAAGCATCTTTGAAAGACAGACTGTTTTAGTGCCGGAGTAAACTTGCATTTTAGAGTTCAGTCTCCGTCCTGTGAATTGAGCCATATCACTCACTTGCTGGGGGGCTTCTACAGCAGTAGCTAGGGAAGCTGAAAACAAAACATCAGGCAGGGTTTTCTTTACCTCCTGACATTTTACAATGCTTTAAACACTCAGCTTTGAGAGAAACACAGCTGGTAGGACACATGCATATTCATTTTTCTTGAAATACAAAGTTACTGCATTACAGTTTGTAGCCCTTACACATCTGTGTTACAGAAGCCCATTCATCATCATCCAACACCAAGACAGCATATACTTCTCAAGTGAGCTGCACCATCTCAAACCAGCCTTACTTTATTTAGCTCAAGTCTACATAAGCTATATTCACATAGATTACTCTTACCAGTCTACAGCACATTATTGATCTTCCTGAGTTATCCTAGAGAACCCAAAAGCTGCAGTAGCAGTGATGTTTCAAGACCAGAGTGGTATGAAACCACTGAAACCTCACAAGAGCTGCTAGAGGAACCACTGGCACTTAGTGTCACCTACCTATAAAGGCGCTAGCAAGTTCCTAGGCCAAAGCTAGACCTAGTGCTTCCTGTATTTGTTTTACCTAGATAATTTCTACCAAGGCATTACCTGCTATAAGGTATAGGCAGGAGTGAAGATAGGTATAAGGTATAAGACAGGAGCCTGTAGAAATACTACCTGACCTGTGCCACCTCTACATCTCTGATAACCTTCAACAGTATTTCTTTACTCAGCAACAAGCTGTAGGAGGGAAACCTTAATAACTCTCATCGCCTACAATATGATTTCTACAGATGAGAAAGCAAAGGTGAGGCATTTCTTCACCATAGACATATGAGCTAATATAGTTTATTAGGAAAGGGGATAAAGAAATCTTTACACAGAGCTGTAAAATCCTGAATGATTTCACATTTATCAGCCTTGCATGCTACTTACCTTTAAAGTGGACAGCATATGGGGGAGACGAGATTGAGATGCCTGTTAGAAATTTAGGCAGTGGAGTATTAAGAAGATCTTGGAGGGATGCCACCTTGGCCTGTGCATAGTAAAGGAAAAAAAAATTTGGGGTTATCGAGGCTTAAAATAAGCTAAAAAAACCCCAAACCTTTAAGCAAACCCTGAAGTTAACTGGGATAACTAGAATTATTGCTTTTCTACACTAAAATTTACTCACTGGACTACTTTTTAGCCCACCCTTTCATACTCTGCTTACCAAGACTATATCACAAAAGGAACTTACTGGGATATCTGCAATCGGTGAATATAAAGAGAATAAAGAAAGAGTAAAGAACAGAGTAGTAGTAGTTCAGCTAACAAGCTTTCAGATAAATCACTATTGAGGTTACAGGCATGCAGTAAATGAGACAAAACCACAACCAAATGTTTAAAGGCAAACTAAATGCCACCCTGAAAGAAACAGCTTTATACCTGGTCCTCTCAAGTCTTCTATATTGTGCTGCATAAGCCATTTAGCCTAAAATTTTCACAGACAGCCCCTTAAATAGGGATTTAAAGATGGAGTAGTCACAGATAGCCCCTTGAAAAGGTATTTAAAGATGCAGCAGTATACCACAGCCAACACTGGGATACACTTCAACACATTAAAAGAAAGTTCAGTTCCATTGCAGACCTTAACATCCATTACTAAAGAACCTCAGCATCTGACAAAATGACCGTGCTGCACACAAACCAGGCCGGTCACAAATGGAAGAAGGGGACATCTTTCCAAAGGTAAGCACCTTTATTTTGCACGTAAATAGCAGATTAGCTGATATGGATCAAAGACTATTGCCAGATTGGAAATCACCCTAAAGATACAAGACAAGGCAATTGTAAGTTGCCAGTATGCAATAAACAATTCTTTTATTTTTTCTCTCCAATTACAATTATTGGCAATTGCAATGCAGCAGAATGCTAGAGCCATGCAATCTATTGCTTAAAATAAATACAGCTGAATTTCACTGAAAGTAAGAGTACAAAGCAGTTATGTGTCTGCAGTTTATTTGCTATTACCTCAGCCATGCAGTCGTTTACCTTTTTATTGGGAGTTTCCAATTGATCATCCTCACATTTTTTTACATCTTTCTCTCCTTCTTTCACATGAGAAAATGTTGAAGTCTTCTGTGGTAATGACCTGTTATTCTGTTCGCTACACTTCTTTGGCCATTCACCTCTAGAACAAGCCTTCCTCTTTCGTTTTTCAGTAACCTGATCATAATTAAGATAAGATTCAAAAGACATAGTAGGGGGCTCAAATTCCTCATCACTAGATAATTTGGCTTTGGTTTTTATGACAATCTTTTGTTTTGGTTTCTTCACATGCTTAGTATTTATCTGTTTGGAAGCACCCTTACTAGGCTTTTCCTTCAGGGGTGGTAAGTCTTTATTGGCTACAGAGGAATGCTGCTTTTCTGAAGCTTTCTTGCTGTCTGTGAAGGTTCTCTGTTTGACGTCACTTTCTTTAGCTTCAGGATTGGTACCCTGGGAAGCATGCTTAGCACCACTGCTGCTACATTCTTTATTATTACATTCTTTTTGAGACTCAGAATCTTTACTTTGGTGGGATCTTTCACTACAAGTAAGCTGCTTATTCAACTTCTTAGAAATGGGACTGCTATTGGAACTTCTGGAGGCCAGTACAGATGCTTTAGACTTCTCTGAAGGCTTAATCTCCTTGGAAGCAGAAGATTTCATCTTGCCTTCTTTTTCAGTATTTTGTTTTCTTCCTCTGTGACCACTGCAACTTGTGGAAAAAAAAAAAAAAACATTCCATGCTATATCTGATGCTAAACTTTTTAGCAATCCATCTTTTTACCTATATTAGTAAAAGCATTAAATCACACCACATGTCATAATTTTACAAGATCCAAAGCTGTGCTCTGCCATGCTATTATTCGTCCATTATCAGTACAGAATCCCAGAGAAGCAGCTCTTGGCTCCTGCACCGCTAAATACTGCAACAAGGACTTACAGCAAGACAAGTGAGGAGTAGGGACATAACCATCAGCAGAAAAACAAGCCTGACAGTACTATTTGCTTATAACATGTTGGATATCACTTTTTACACAAGTTTCCCTGTATGCTTTGTAACATAAACATGGTACTTGAAACAACTAGGAGACAGAGAATTTATAACATTCTCTGTAGATGACACAGATTACAACAGCTCAACCTTTATGCTTTGTTATCACAAGTTCTGCTGTTTCACTTTTCCATTCTTTGAACAACTTCACATTTAAAGTGCACCATTTAGTCAACCTAAACCTTTGGCTTTCTCAGCTCAATTTTGCCTCTAATTGTCAGAGGTCTGCAAAATATCTAAAGCACAGCCAGCCTGGCCATGGCAATAGTGGCTGTCTCATTCTGAAAAGAAGTCACATCTCTTCAGTGTGACTCCACCAATATTGGATGCCACCCTCAGTCCACAAGAACATTATAGGAAAGTCCTCTAAACAAACAAATCACTGACAAGCTGACTCATTTCACCACCACCTTTGGGAAGAAAAAGAAAGCTTCCCCCTTCCCTGAAGAAGTACAGAGCAGTGCCCATCATTGGCTTTGTCCTGCTTGCCATTTGTGTCAGTCAAAAAAAGCAGTTGGAGACTGAGTGCTGGCTGGCAAATTGACCAATACTGATTTGTTTTCTGATATTTTGTAAAAGAAAGTCTCGTTTCTTCCATTCAGATTTATGTATTATGTCCTAATGCATACTTGTCATTCCAAACCCTTTCCTAAGCTTTCCAAGCTATACTTTATAAAGTTACAGTACAATTCACCTTGAGAAAAATGTTCATTCACACCTACCTTTTATCTTCTGAAGGAATAAGTTTTTTCCATTGTTTTACCAGGGTTTTTGCTACATTCCCAGCAGTGGCATGTTTCCTAAAACCGTTAACTGTTTTGCCTATGCCAGTTTCCTGTTGAAGGTAGTGCAAGATGGGCAGAATAAATCATGACTAACATCCCAAATAAAACCTTCTCTAAAACTCCTACAAACAGTTTTAGCCTAATAGTCAGAACAGTCTTAGAGCAGCTAAAGAAATAAATGCACTCTTTATACTGTAAACAGAACTGAAGGAAAGGAAGGTATTTATAACCAGATATGGGGAACAAAATATAGTCTTAATTCATAAAACCAAGAGAAGTAATTTTCCTCCATTTAATGCACATATTTCAGGAATTTCACTTGCTTTCAATGCTTATGCCCACAAAATGCATACAGATCCAGTGAATTAATCAATTCAAATTCCCTTTAGGCTTATGCAAGTACATTTTAGCATGTTAGAGAGCACATATGATGGACATATTGTAATCTAAAATGCATCTCAACCAGGAGTAGTATGGGATAGAGAGGTCAGAGTAGCAGAGTTCATATGACTAAACTCAGTCTCAGTTTCAGCCATGGGGGGAGGAAAAAAACCCCACCCTTGACATTTTAACCCTGTAATTTTCTGTTTTCCCCAGTACAATTATTTTCACAATACCATTGTGCCTTCAAGATTTGCTGTAGTGAGTTTTATGCTGTTTAAACACAACTATCTTGCAGACTTTGAATATATTTAGAATCACAGGTGATTTTTTTTTTTTAATCCTGTATTCTCAGTATCTCTGATCCATGAACTCTCACTTTTAAGATGCATACAAAACCTGGAATTCACTAGGTTAGCAGCAATCTGTTAACGATCTAGTGCTAACTAGTGAAATGATATTCCTGTGAAGTCTGAGCAAGAACTATACACGTGCTATTCCCACATAATCAGCTCACACCTCAGAAAGGATTAACTTGAAAAATATTTAACTTCCATATAATTTGAACAATACTGGTTTGATAGGTCAGTGTACTGCAAATAGCTGCAAGAAATTTAGTGGGATTATTTCATAAGGCTATTTATGTTCTTCAAATGCATTAAAAATATGTGGACTCCTCAGTTTTAAGACACCTTTCTCTATTTGACTTGAAAACCTCCATCAAAGTCTGTCACATTATAAAACATGCAAGTTTGCAGGGAACATGAATTGCCTGCAGAAGACCTTTGTCATTTTAAACAACTAATTGCAATATGAGATTATTTTGTTTTCCAATAAAAATACATAAATATTGCTGTATTCAAGTAGAAGTCTGCCTGTGTTTAAGACAGGCAAATGCCTTTGCCAGAATAGACCAGCCAAATATCTTATTTTTCCTCTTACTCTTTAAAGAGTTCTCTCACAAAACCCACATTTTTCTTCTTTCCAAATACAGAAACATTGCTCATAATAACTACAAGTTTCATCGACCTGTGTGAGAATTTCTAATATAACATTTGATAGGATGGGACTTGGATAAGGATACAAGTTCTAAGTATCCTTACTTGGGATGCCTGCTCTTTAAATGCAAGAAACTAAACTTGAGCTGCTAGTAAAAGACAGAAGATTTAGACAACTGACCTTAACAATGGTTCACCCATATTGTCTTTGTCTTAAGCATTGACTTGAAAGCAGTTTTACAGTGAGAAGAGACAAGTCCTGAGCAGCAAAGCGTTCTCTGTATGCTCAGATTCCTGCCTGCAAGTACAATCACTTTTGGCATAATACTGTCTTTGTCAAGTTGAATGCCCAGCTTCCAGCTGGCTTTTGGAAAAGGCTCCATGGTGCCTTGCACAGAGTTCTAAAGCAATCATGATTAAGAGTCAAAATTACAAAACGCAACATGTTCATTGCTTCTATGAATGCAGACCCCTGGCATTTATAGTAATTCACTACTGAAGAGTTTAATGTATTATTGGTGACTTACCACTAGAATATCCAGTGATATATCCAAATCCTGTAGTACCTTCAGTGATTTTATAATCTGAAAGGAAACATTGTTTGAAAAAATAATCTAAATATTTGTAAGTTCTGTTCTGTTTTTCCCATCCTCATTCACATGTTTAACCCAAAAATAATGGAGTTAAAAGGAATATCCAGTAATTCCAGGAAAATGTAAGCGCTCCTTTACTGCACATCAGAGCTGTGCCTGAAGTCCGTGCTGTGAATCAACCCCCCCCAATTTCAGTAACATCAGAAAAACCAGTAGGTATGAATTTGCCACTACAGAGATTACATTAATGACCAACAATACAGCAGTACAGGCCACATACGTATACCCACACTCCTCATGCAGCAGTGACCTTCATTTGTCACAGAACCAACAGAAAAGCAGGATTATGCAGAACCACCACGGAAAAAGCAACAAGTCTCCCAGTCAGCAGCACCACTCCATCAGCCTGGGCCAAGAAAGGACAATAGAGCTGGTGGGAGCCCAGTTTGCAAAAAATAACATTTTGAAAACTCAACTGCAATTTATACATTAACAAAACAAGCTCACACTAAGAATAGCTGTTTTGTTCTGCACTGATGAAGAGTACACCTGTCACAAAACTCAACATTTCCATCAAAGCAGGAAAGATTTTTTCAAATACAAAATGGCTCATCTTCCTACGAGAAGTGTTTTAATAACACAAAAGCCTCATTTATAAGCCAAGAACCCATTTCTTTGGCAATATAACACAATTTTTTTGGCAATAGGATACAGCACCCCAGAAGCCCAGCAGTTGAGCAAGCACAAGCAATTTACCTTTTCTTTCACAAACATCCATGGAACTATGTTATGTAGGTGACAGAATTAATATGCAATTGAAATAATCGCATTTCATAGAGCTTTCACAGCCTGGAATACTACCAAAGTTTTCTAGATCATTGCCGCTTCTAAACACAACAGCAGGAACCTGCAGGAATGCAAAACAGACTACCCAGAAACTTTGGAGGAACAGCCATGCTACCTTAAATAACTGATGAACTGTCATTTATCATATTAGATACTGCTTCTGAGATGGTGTTGCAAGAGGTTAAAGAGCTACTAAAATAAGTGAATAGTGAACGTCAAGAAACAACTTACAAATTGCAAGGATATTTTTTCCTACTGTTGTTTTAAATTTTGTTTTTCCTGTAATACATTAGTAGTGGAATCCCACACTTGACACTGAATTTAACTGTGTACAGTGGGCTCTATCTACATGCCTGGTGTCACCGGTCGGCTGAGGCAAGCCGAGCACGGGGACGAGTCCTTTCCTATCCCTGAACCCCTCTCCTCCGGGAGAGAAAAGGGTTCAAAAGCAGAGATACGAAAAGGAAAAGAAAAGATTTTGTGAGACCTCTGAACGTTTGGAAAACTGAAACAAACTTTATTAAAACTAGAACAATATATATAACATGCAGGGAAAAACCGATGCAAAATCTGAGAGTCTGTGCAGGATGGAAAGGCGAGGGTTAAACGCGAGAAAAGAGAGAAAGGGGGACGGTGCCACGTGCAGTCCAGAAAATGGCACCGGCCACGTGTGCGCTTTCGTGGAGCGAACAAAGGAAACCGCGGCTGTTATGAACGCGGGACTGCAATGTGGAAAGCGCTGTCCCTACCAGTTCTCGTTGTAGCAGGCAGAGAGGGTAAAGCCTTACGGCAGGCAAAGAGCAGCCTCCAGGCGAGCAGTCTGTCCCAGGCGGCGTGGCGGGGGCTGCCCCGGCGCACAGTCTCCGGAGCCAAGCCGCGGTGTCTGGAGAAGCCTCTTTCCCGGAGCGAAGCTGAGGTCCTGCAGTGCCTCTCGCAGAGCAGAACCGGGAGTGTCCGGAGAGCCGAGAAGCCGCGAATAAGCCAGAAAGCTGGAAAAGCAAGTCCCGGAAAGCAGCCCAGGAAGTCCCGGAAACCGGGAAAAGCCGCGAATGCTCCCCGAAGCCGCCCGAGCCCGCAGCTTCTTAAAGGGGCAGTACCCTCACGAGAAAACTTTCTCATCCAATGAGATTGCTGCGATCGTAGCATGGAAGGGAATAATTCAATTGGTCAGTGTACAACAAAAGCCTTCAAGCAGTTTTTTTCCTCAAACTGCCACACCTGGCATGCAGTTCTTCTTGTAAATCACCCAGTCGGCAGTCATGTTTCTGAGACCCAGAGAAGTACAAGAGAAATGCTTCACAGCCTGAGAAAAATCTGTAAAAGTAAGACATACACCTAGGACCAGATGAAAACCAACTCCCTCCTGAAAAGTTCAGCTAATTACAAAATAGCAGGATACCTACAAAAAAGCTTTCTGACCAAAATTTCAGAAAGAGTACAAGAGCTGGGTAAAGTTCTGCTTATCTCCTGTTTAAGAGTAAGATGCTCCCTGAGCCAGCAAGTTGTGTTAAGAATATGTTCAATGAAATTAAAAACAATTTTGCATCTCAAGTGAATTACTCTTCCTGCTGAGACGAATAGAGACTTAACATTTAACTTTTTCCAGATGCTTCAGAACTATAGGCTACATATTTAATGAACTGAAGACTTTTTCTAAACAATCCCACGAGGAAAAAAAATGTGTTACAAAGATGCTTAAATAGAAAAAAAAATTGCTCACATGTTAATCACAAGCATCAGAAACTATGTTATCAGTGTCAGTTCATTTTTTTAATTAATAAATATATCCCCATTTATTTAATTTATTTCGCACACTGAAAGAGGAAGTAACCCATTGCTGACAGGTCACATTGTGCTATGTAGGATGACTAGATACTCAAGCAGTGCAAATCACTGGGAACACAGGCCAGAGACAAACCTATATGGGGAAGAACACAAAAAGATATTTTCACCAAGCTACAAAGAAAATGGGGGCTTTGAGTGTTTCCTCTTGATGAGTTTTGGACTAAGTAAATTCATAAAGCCAAGTTCATTTCAAAAAAACTGATTCAGGCAATTACTAGTCATACAACTTCAAATCAACAGGCTCAATTACAAAAGTACCCTGATGACAAGCATGTCCAAAAGCAGTCAACACATTTTAATGAAAGACAAAACTTTCAAATTTTCCTAAACCAAAGACCACGCTGTTCATTTTGCCTTCTTGAAATGTTTATCACACTTGGCAAATTAAGACAAACAGAGGGCTTCATTAAAAAGAAAACAAAAAGCATTGATCAAACACTCTGACAAGCCTTTTAGGAGAAGAAATCCTGATCTCTTGGAAGCAGGGAGCAGCTCAGGCTGCGGCAAGATTGGCAGCTACATATGTACAGGACTACCAAAGGAGAGACAGCTTTTTGCCTTGTACTGTAACCGGGCAATGTAAATGGCAGCATCCATCACCAAGCCCTTGGCATTTCGAGCCATGCTTACTTCACAGACACAGTCGGGAAATAAGCAAATTTAATTTGCAGCAAACATCAGTAACAGCAGAGAAACTTTGTATTTATCCTATTTGCTAGAGAGTTCTGATTTTTCAGAACTAGTCAAAGACTAGGAGGGGCTGTTTTCTTTTTAAGGCAAATACCAAGCTCCAATGTCTATCAGACTTGGATGAAGCTCACAGAGTGACAGTCACACTGTGAGAAGTAAGACACAGTAAAGCCTGTCACTGAAACTAAAGCTTGTTAGAAACATAAACTTTGGTGTCATATTTATATGCTGCATCATTACAATTGTTGCATAACATAGGGCAAAAAGAGAAAAGTCATGCAACTGATGTCTGTTCTGAGCAGGCCTTCAAGAACAAAATGAAGATTGACTGTTCAGGTGCCTTGCTCTGATCCTATCTTTTACCATAGCATTTGTGGCCCATCTGCCTCTTCTTACCTCACTGGACTGAACCCAGTAATTTTTTTCCCCATGTCCTTCCATATACACACAATACATATGCAAACCTCCACTGGTTTTCACACTTTTACCTTGCATACCACTATCAGCTCATAGAAAATTGACTTTTAAAAAGACAGCAAACTTCATAGAAAAAAAGAAATTAAGAACATAGAAGTTACCTTTATATACAATTTCTGAACTATTCTATGTAATTCCTAACACTAATTTCTAAAGAATGGCCCAAAGCCTTTAGGATTACTGTTTTTCCAATAAATGACATTTCAAGCAAGCCCAAGGCACAGGTCTTCATGCAGCATAAAGAGAGCCTTACAGACAAACAGAGCTGGCACATGCATACCAGTGTGAGACAAATGCAAAGGTGACAATAGGAGCAAGAACAAGCTAAGATGAAGGGGAGGACAGAAGGCAGCTGGGAATTTGAAAAGCAGAGGGAAATGGTAATGAGCAGTGAGTAAGAAGCATGTGAGCAAACAAAATTTTTCAGAGTCAAAACTGAAAACAAAGTGATGATAACAACAGATCCCAGGTGCACTGAGTTTGGACTCCTCCCACTGCACCAGTGTGGCTCCATCATCCCTTATACAAGCACTGTACAGTCTCCTCATTATTTCTAGCTAAGCATGAACCCTCAGAAGCATGGGACCCATTAACAGGTCCCCAGGCAATCTGTGGTCAAGGAACTGAGTCAACATTCCACCACAGTAACTCCTTCCTGCTTTTTCTCCTTCCCTCCTTGCTTACTAGCTGCATCTCTCCAAGAGATCTCCATGATTATTTATCTCACCTCTTCTATAACACAGGCCTTGAAATTTCACCAAGTCCTAACTTTTGGCTGAGCTAGACATCTCACCTCAAAGAACACCAAGACTTTGAAGATGGCACATTAGAAAAACCCAACACATTCAAGTCAGTCATTCCTATGCTCTCACTAAAAACCCAAAAACCACAAAACCCCATTTGCCTAAAAAAATTTGTCTAGTTTTGTTTTCAGCAACTGAATCTAATGATCTCTTTCTGCTAATTAAAGGAGTCTTCTTTCAAACACCTTATACAACACAGAAATGTAAACACTAATCACACTTTACCTTGTTTTAGTTTTAGTAAGTCATGCTAGCCAGCACTATAGCCATTTTCTGACTGTCTTATTATCTTTACAGCATGGCAGTGATGTTTTCAAAAACAGTCCCCAGAGCAGGATGCAAGACTACTATAACTGTCCCTCTAATACTATATAGCAGTAATAACTTAACCCTGCTAAGCTACCCAAAGATAGCATTTATTCCATAAGCCATTGCATTGTACTGCAATTTCATGCTCAACCGGTAATACATCAGAGCTCCAAATCATTTTGAGAGTCAATGCTTTCCAAAGTACAGTCTCCTACCCTAAGGGACCCTCATTTCATAGCTCCTAGCTGCAACTTTCCACTGAGCCATGTTAAAATGCATGCTGCTCAAATGAATGTAGCCTAGCACATGATCAATGGCAGTTTCTAGAAGACTATCTTTTCATTTGACACAAATTACTTCAGTATTTGTAGCATTTCATAACAATGCTTGCTGTCTTCTAAATTAAGAAAGATTTGAGTAGCATCATGTCAAGAACAGATGCATAATCACCTCCGACTTCCCCTAAAAAACCACCACAAACCCACAACCAAACCTACAAATCCACATTGTTTTCTGATGAGGTCTAGTACTTATTTTTGGTGAGTGGAACTAAAATCCATTTTATGTATTGCATCAGGTCTGAAACATTGCTACTGTAACCAGCATCATACAGAAGCAAGACAAATGCCTCAAGAAACTTGCAAATATTTATGACAGTTTGTGCCAGCTGAATATAATTTGTGATAAATTGGGCAGTACATATCCACATGAAGTCTCATCAAGTGGCACCATCCTTTACATCAGCTACATCTCATACGCCACATCATGCAGCTGCTCAACACATTCCTCACTATCAATGACAATGAAGACCATTTCATTTATGTGTATGAACAATAGCATAGTACTTTTTTTTCCTTCCCTGACGAATTTCCCTACTACTCTGAGCATCATTCAATATCTAAATCATTTGGTCAACTCTCTGAAAACTCACTGGGGTACTATCAAACCTCACCCATTAAGAAGCTTTTGACACCAACAATCAATGTTCTGCATCTTCCCCAGTTACTATCAGATCAAAAAGAATTTAGCAATTATTAAAAAGTGCCAATACAAATTATTCTCAAGTATGGAACATAAATATTTGACACCACCACCACTTATGTACACACACATCTGTAATATACATTTATTATTCTTTCCACACATACCTAAAACTTTCCTCTCTGCTTTTAAACATGATAACCACCTATTTTCTATTACTAGATTTACCTTTTATTAGCACTGCATTTCATGACTGCCACTTTACAGCCATCAGTTTCTCACTTTCCCTACCACTCCTCAGCCCCTGTTACCCATAAGTACTTCTGTTTCAATAGACAGAGTTTTGCCAAGAACTGCAGCAGTGCTGCAGCACCACCATTAGTCCCATTTTATGCAGCACCTGCTTGCAGTCATACCACATAAAAACTGTGCATCTCCTTCCTTAACAGAACAAATCTGCCAGGGTTATTCACATTTTTCACTTCAGTTGACTGTATTTTGAAACTTACTGTTTTGGGATCACTCAAAAATTAATTACCTCTAGAATAATTTGTTTCTTTTCCCTTTCAATCTCTTGTTCAACAAGCATATCAACACCAACCCCAAGTATTAAAAAAAATTCAAAGACTATAATATCTGATCAATTCCGTAGTATAAGAAGAAATTTCAGAATCACTGAACTGCAAATTAAAACATCTTAAAAAGCATCTGCACAGATATTTGCATTTTGGAGAGGTATAGCCTACAGCACTGGCATTCAGGAAGATAAACCATTATTGGCTAATAAAATCAGTATTTCCTATATATGCATACACACAATATGTGAAAACACACTGTAGATAAGATTACTAACTAAGCTTTTCAAGTTCATTAACTACCAAATACAACACAGATTAAGTTTTACCGCTGCCCTGTGCCCCTCCAAATACTTCCACAAACTTGCATCAAGTTTTAATGTCTTAGAAATCAATGATAACAAACATGTTCTGTACTTTCAAACCAAACTCAACCTTCAAAAAAACCCACCACCCAAAACCCACCCTTTTCAATACACCTTCTTTGGTCAAATGTGATTTACTATTTCCTGAAACACTGAGGCCAGCCTGGCTTTGCTTCCACTTCCTTCAGAGTCCAGGCAGCTGCGCTGAGAATGGAGGGTGTCTTCTTCCCCTCTCTGTCCTGAAGCCTGTGCTTATCTTCCCATCTGTCTCCCAGCACCTCGACAGTACCCAGCACAGCTTCCAGAAGCTGCTCTGATCCATCTCTGCACTGTTTGCCCAAGTATCCCTTATCTAGCCCTTGCAGCGCCCGAGCAGCCCCACTATCCTACACAGATTGTTCAATTCCAGAGGTAAGAGCCGCTTTGTTCTTCTTGTGCTAGGCATAAGAAGAACACAGAGCGTAAGAGTTCCCATCCTCCTGCTGGGTGCCATTACAACAGAGCAGAAGCACCTATTTCACTGAGGAATGCTCTTACGAACACAGAAGTCACCACCCCGGCTGCTGCACTGTGACCTTCCGGCCAGGCTGACAGACTTCACAACCAGCGCTACCTGTTAACGTAACGACAGGCCAGCCGGCTTTGGTTGCCCTTCTCCTCCTCACCTGACTGCACACAGGGCTCCTGGACACCCGCTGAAAACTTCTGTCCTCACCTACGCGGCAAATAACCACGCGTGACCTAACCGATACCCAGCCCTCCTTCAACTCCTTCCAAGGAAGGGAAACATCATGAAGTGCCAGGGATGCCGTCCCACACACAGGACTGCCCCCCTCGTCGGCCTAGCTGGCTGCGCCCGGCTCGAACAGCCCTCTCGCTGCCAGGGGGCCGGCCGCCAGCGCCGCGGGGTGACAGTGCCGCACCGCGGAGCTTCGCCCGCCAGAGCCGCCGCCATGCCCAGCACCGCTAGCATAGTTACTGCTACAGACAGACACGTAAACACCTATAGCATCCGTTATGGGATAGGGGCAGCCTGCCGACGCCCCTGGGGGAAACCCTCGCCCTCCTCCGCCGGACCCACGCGGCCGCGGGGCGAGTTGCGATGCAGGTACCTCCGCGGCCTCCCGCGCGCAGCCTAGCCGCTCCTTCAGTTCCAGCACCCTCCGCGCAGCGCTCCGCCCCTCCGCCATGGCACCGCGCCCGCCCCAGCCCGCTCCGCCCGGGCCCGTCAGGCGCCGCTCGCTCCTCTTGTAGGCGCTCCCGCTGCGCCGTAGGCGGCGCCGCGGCTTGGCCCGGCCCTGCGTCCGGGGCGCTGGGTGGGGGCGTTGTCTCTTCCCGTTCCTGCCAGAGGTGCCCACTATTTCTTTAGCTGCTCCCCAGCCTGTCCGTGTCTCGCCGCCGAGCTCTGCCTGCTGCCGGACGCTTACATCTGAGCTTTCCCCGGGTGTTTTGGTGGGCGGGAGTCTATGGCCGACAGGCGGCAGGCGGCAGGCAGCAGCGGCCCAGGCCCAGGCCCAGGCCTGAGCTCTGGTCTCGTGTCCTACTAAGGCAGGCGCAGCCAGCAGGCACCGGCCCAAATTGGTTATTCCCTTGCAGGCTGTTTGCTGGAGCTGCAGCTGACCCGGTCGTTTGTTACCAAACTGTCAGCAGTAATAAAGCCTACAGGCTTTTTTTTGTTCTGGCTCTTTCGACTTTATGCAAATACACACTGTGGTACTGAACAAGCACAGCTTCAATTGAAGTAAACCCGTGGAGGTGAGTCAGGGAGGGTAACAGCAGCCTGCCCCAAGAAACGCCGTGGTGTGTGCAAGAGCAGCAAGGTAGGTCTGTCAGTACAGCCATGCCAGCCTCAGGAGAAGCCGAGAGAGGTCTCTGCCCGTGGGGTGCACCAGGTGGTGGGCAGGACACCGTCAGCATCAGAGTCATTTCCACTCACTCATGAAAGCTTTTGTGTGTAGGAGTAGCAAGGCCAAGCCCATGAAGACAGGACTGGTGCCCACAGACATGCTTCTGCAGGCGAAGGTAGTACTCAGGCTGAAAAGAGCATCCTTTTCTTCTATCCTGCTCAATTTACAGCAATTTGCATTTTTTTTCCTTTTTGAGGGGGACAGAGCGCTTTTGGGGCCTGTGACTTTCAGCATAGCTCCTCTTTGGTTTACCTGAGGTCACAAAAAACATAGGGCAGGGAATCAGTCTTTGGTGCTGTGTGAACTGCATAGCTGAAACAGGATCTCTGCCTTGGAGCTTGTTGGGGCTGAGCATGTGCTTGACACCCCAAGCTAAATGAGTCCCTCCTAAAAAAATCTGTGGATTTGCAGAATTTCCTTGGAAGTTAATGTAGATATAATTAAAATAGATATATCAAGCACCTTTCACCCTTTAAAGCAGTGATTGGGGGAAGTGTTAAAAAGACTGTATCCAGTCTGAATTACAGGGGAATTTTAAGTAGGCAAAAGTCAGGTATTTGCATGTTAGGATTACTACTCTTGCAAAATAGATCTTATTACAGCTTGGCATAGCATATAACAAATTTACCAGTAGAGAAACCAAAATAGCTGGTAGGGCAAGACTAGGTAGAGCTCTCAGGTTGGTTATAGAAAAAACAACTCTAGGTCCTTGTTGCAGACAGTCTCTCCAGTTCCCAGTCTCCAGCTCACCTTTTATTTTACAGAAATAATTAATTCATCTTTACAGTGTGTAGAGTCTTCATCAACCCTACCTTAAAATTGGCCATCCGCAACTAGTTAATCTTTCTTTATTTTTCTGACCCTAATAATGTGATATTGCTTATACAAAGTGTCATTTATGCAGAAGAAATCTTGGAAGATACTCAGCCCACACCAGCATCATTGTTAAAGTCATCTTTGAGTAGGGAAGTTGAGGCTTGGACTGGTACATGGATTATGTGATTAAAGCTGTTTTCCCATATGTTGTTTGAAAGCCTTAATTATCAAATTGTCAAATTACCGGGTTTTCTGGGATGAGGAAAATCTCCTTGCTGCACTTCTGCCCAATTATTCCGAAAGATCATGATTTCATGCCAGTGAAGAAGAATAAAACATTTAAAATCTCAAAAACTTTCCTAGAACAAGAAAAATGTTTCTAGTCCAGATCTAACTGCAGCATTTCGCATATTGCCTATCATAACTTGACAGAGGACACAATTCCAAGTTTACTTGGTCCTTCAAAACTGCTGGCCAATGCTGATCATTATGAGGATTTTTTTCTTTGCCATTAATGCAGGACCCCTGTCAGGAAGAAGTGCGCTTGCCACACACAAAAAATATATTGCTCTGTCACTACATGCTTGAGAGCTGTTTTGTGACATTAGCTCTGCTCCAAGGCTTGCAAATTCTCATCTCAACCCTAGGGCTCTACTGCCAGTGCTTGGTGAGTTTCTGAGGAAAGAGTGAAACCAGAAAGAGAAATTGGCTTTGTTTTTCCTCTACTAAAGAGTAGAGCTAGGTGAGAGTTTCGGGTGGTGAATTAATGCAAGAGATTGGACAAAATTAGGCAATGAACTGAGAATGAGTGATTGAGTACTGGGGGAGATCGCTTCGTTGGGGAGGCCTGAGTGACCCACCTAGGGATGGGTGTCTTGCTGAACCTCAAAGCCACCTCCTATGAAATCAAGGTCTGTAGTTTGTATGTTTATTCAGCAGCTTAAAAAGAAAACTTGGTTCTTTTCCATCTCGTTATTGGAAAGACTGCAGTTTCCAATGAAATTCAAAATGCTTTCACAGTTATCTCCGATCTGCCCAAGAAGCTTCAGCCTTCCCAAAGACATTACTGGTGGTGTGATTACTCAATACATTCAGATTAATGCATTTAAAGATATTTTTCGTAACTATTTATGACAGTGGGTTTTGTGGGTGCATAGTATTTGGCTGAGTATACACAAAGGGCTCAGAGCAAACAAAGCAGTCACGATCTTAAGCTGAGCCTGAGTCTTGTTAACGTCTTCAGTTGACCAAGGTAGATCTATCTCCATGGCCATGGCTGTGATGTTTGCATTCCACCAACAAAGCAGGCTTACATGAAAGAAAAGGCTTTACATTTTCCAGAAAGAGTGCAGTAATGGCTGTGCATGGATTAGAAAAGATGGTTATAATTGCCTTAAGGCCTGTCTGTGCCGAATCAAGAACTTTCCCTATTGCTGATTTTGACTTATGCACACAGAGCAAATAAAAATTATTCTTGTTTGTTGGGCTAAGAACAAATCTCTTGAAATATTTGTGCTTCCCACCCCACCCCCAAAATGTTAAAACATTACTATATGACCTGCTACTGCTGCATGGCTTGATAGTATTGTCTTTAGTCCCTCACATAGACCAGTTGATTGGGGAGCAAATAAAATATTTTTCCCCAAGATTCACTCATTCCTAAAGGATACATCTTGAGAGGCTTAATATATTGCAAAAAAATCTACTACCCCCTCTTTTAACTGAGAAGATAGTTCATAACTTGATTGCAAGGACTTCAATCAACAAAATATTTAATAGTAATTAATTTCTATGCCATTGGAAAGAAAATAAGCAGAAAGACTACAGGTTATTTTCAAGATATACAGGAAACAATGTTAAGTATATCTGAAAATTAACATATTAAATAAAAAAAATTATTTTAAAAAATGTATCATGATTTGCAGCTAATCCTGGTACTGGTTATTTTTGAAAAGACTTCATTGTGGGCAAATTAATGGAAAAAGAGAATAACTAGTTCCCAGACCATCTTGCATGCTGCACTATCAGTTGTCCTCTGAGCTTGAAGACCAAGTAAGTAAAGGTTTCATGGTTTTTGCCCTAATGTACAACCGAGGTTTTAGAACTATGGGAGATGTTTGGATCAGCATTAGAACACTGAGATGTTGAGGCATGCCACACAAGATGGTTATTTCTATACTGCATAGCTCAAAGCACGCTCAGCATTTTCTGGAAATTAGAAATTAGTTTTGTATTTTCATTGGGGATATTCCCCATTGCCGTTTGTGTGTTTTCAACAGTGAATCATATAATGTTGGAAACATATTTGCAGGGACTGAATAAGACTTACATTTATTTTACAATGTGCTATTAATTTTTAAAGATATGGTATGAAAATTAGAATAATCTTTTATTTTCTACAGATCATGATAGTGTATTCATTCTGGAGAAGAAGTGTCACCTTTATTAAAAAAACCCCCAAAACCTAACTGAAATATAACAAAAGAAAAAAAGATATTCTATCTCTGAAAAATGCTGGCATTTTAGGACATCTTAAAAATATAAAAATTGACTAAAGTCTGGGCATGAGCTGCTAGAAAAGGGAACACTGAGTAACTCAATTCACTAGTACGTATATGTTTGGGAGTCTTGCTTTAGAAATAAGTCTCTTCCATCTACAAAAACTAATTTTTACAAGTTCTTAAAACTCATGAAGCACAGTGGGGAATACATTCTTTTTGTAAAAATTATTATAGCTGATCCCATAAAGGCAGAGCTTAAAAAAAAAAAAAGGATAATTGTCCATGTAAGTAATTTTATTAGATTTAACTGGTAAATTAAATATATTGAGATGTGTTAAAATGATGATAAATGTCATCCTACATATTAAATTGATATTATACTGAGTTGTATATTTGAAGCAGTAGGAATCCATATGTGAGAAAAAAATGCATAGTATACTAAGAAGAAATTCCTAAAATATGTCTTAAAATAAAGCTTCATCCTTAATTTTTCACAGCAGTGTCCCTATTTTTCATAAGGAAAGGTGTTTACCTTGATGCTGTTGGAAGGGCTTGGCTTTAAGTCCCTCTCCTTCATTCTCATTTCACACATTTGATTGCCTCTCATTTCCTATTCTGTTTTTTTTTCATTTTTTATCCTATAACTTTTGGTAACTCCATTAGCGCAGCGATGCCTTTTTGTTCCAAATGACAAGTGTTATTTTGCAGCAGTTGTTGTAAGAGCTCATCCCAGCCTGGAGGCAATCAAATAAATCTACCAGATCGTAGAATCATAGACTGGTTTGGGTTGGAAGGGACCTTAAAGATCATCTAGTTCCAACCCCCCTACCATGGGCAGGGACACCTTCCACTAGACCAGGTTGCTCAAAGACCCATCCAACCTGACCTTGAATGTTTCCAGGGATGGCGCATCCATAATCTCTCTGGGCAACCTGGTCCAGTGTTTCACCACCCTCACAGTAAAGAATTTCCTCCTACTATCTAATCTAAATCTACTGTCTTTCAGTTTGAATCTGTTACCCCTCATCCTATCACTTCACTACCTGATAAAGAGCACCTCTCCATCTTTCTAATAGGCCCCCTTTAAGTACCGGAAGGCCACTGTAAGGTCTCCCTGGAGCTGCCTTTTCTCCAGACTGTACAACCTCAACTCTCGCAGCCTGTCCTCATAGGAGAGGTGCTCCAGGCCCCTGATCATCTTTGTGACGCTCCTCTGGACCCACTCAAGCAGATGAAGCCTTACACAAAATACAGCCAAGAGAAAAGCTTTCCTTCCTCTGACTTCGACCTCCCCCAGTATTCTTCCCTTCCCATGCAGTCACTCTTTTCTCTCTCCTGTGGGATGAAATTCTCCTGGGATGTGGAGGTTGACTGGCAAGAGGTGGAGGTACGCTATTCCAGTGTATGGTATAACCCACAACTTAGGGTTCTTCTTGAGAAACAGAAGATCGAAGTTCACATCTCTCTGCAAATAGCTCAGGGGATGTGAGCCAGTATCCTTGAAAGCCAAGTCTCTGCAGAAGCAGTGACTTAACTTCAAGAAATAGGACATCGGTGTGAATCCCCATCAGCCAGTGTCCTTCTCTCTGCCCAGAGTTAAGCACTGAAATCCTAAGAAAGTGGAACTAAAAAGCCAGCTTTTCTTTGGCATTTCCTGCTTGTTATTTTAGAATAATATAATCACAGAATGGTTTGGGTTGGAAGGGACCTTCAGAGATCATCTAATCCAACACCCTGCCGTGGGACATCTTTCACTAGGTCATGTTGTTCAAAGACCCATCCATCCTGACCTTGAACACTTCCAAGGAAGGGGCATCCGCAGCTTCTCTGGGCAACCTGTTCTAGTGTCTCACCACCCTCATTGTGAAAAGTATCTTCCTTATGTCCAATCTAAGGATTTACCATGGATCTACTGATTTCACTTTCACCTCTTTTTCCTCCCTTGTACCTGTGCATTTGGAGGTTCCAGGCTTGTCTCCGCTGGTATCTGGAAGCCATGCAGACTGGGAAAGCTGAGCTCCTGTGGCTGGGGAGAGGCAGTGAGTGAGGCACTGAGAGGAGGGGTCATTTTAAAGAGCACTGGAGCGCAGGCTCTGGTCTCTTTTGCTTGCTGTGACAGCAAAGCATCACACTGGAAACCACAGGCTGGAACTTGCCAAGTGGCCTCTGATCTTTCTCTCTCTTTTTCACATTTCCTCTCTTTTTGTCTTCTCATTTTCCAAGGAAGAGGCATTTTTACTGACAGCTTCTTAGACAGCTCTGGGACAACATTTTTTCTGAGGGTAAGGAGGGTTTTTTAACTTCTCACTTTGATAGCGTTCAGAAGATAACATTTGGGGGGGGGGGTGTGAGGTTGGTTGTTTGAATGCGTTTTTTTGGGACTGCAAGAGTCCTTTGACTTGACTGGTTCTTAAGCTAAAATAAATTAGGTGGAAGCAAACAGTTGTAGTAAACCAAGTCATGCAGGGTTTTCAAAGTTTAGCAACTTTGATTTATTATAGGATCGTTCAATTTGTTTCACTGTTTTTGCATGTCCTGTCACTTATGTCCTTATGCACTAAACTAGCTGGTGACATTTCTGCTGCTGGAGAAGTGTTTTTCAGGAAAAAACTTTGAGGACTGGACATTTTTGAACAGATTGTTTAAAATGTCATGTATTTAAATGAGCTCTGCGATAATGCAGTGAGACAATAAACATTAAGTGATGCATGGATTTAAATTTTTAAGTTACAGATCTCTAAAAACCTTTAGAAATACAAATATGACTGCCCAAAGAATAAGCCTTTGCCAACTATAAAATTGTGGCTATTAATATTCAAAGCTCTAACTATGTGGATAACATACAAAGACATCCAGAAGTTTTCTTTTGCTTTTATTCTATGCCAACAAATACACATGACACTTTCAACATCAGGTTTTTTTCAATAGGAGTTTTGTTAAACAACCACGTATACTAAAACACCAGCTATACCTTCAATTGAACCTGTCTTAAAATGGCAAGCTGCTGGGAGGTTGCTATTCTGGGAGGTGACTCTTGATAGGTCTCAACAGATGCAGCTCCTGGAATGCATCTGGAGCGGGGGGAGCCAGGCAGCAGCTGACCCCCATGCTGGCACACTGACATTTCAGGGATCGCAGCTCACGTCAGCATGGGCTGACACTGACACTTTCAGCACACATGGCCTTCTCCCTTGCCTGCTCTGCACATGGTCATCACCCAGCAGCAGCAGAAAAAAGAAAAAAAAAAAAACCAAAAACCTTAGTGCTCGGAGCAACCATTCCTTTCTATAATTAAATTACCATTTTGTTACATGCTGTGTGCTTAAGGAAGAATTGATGTGCTGAGATTCTACATGGAGTATTGCTGAAGTCTTTTTATTATGTTATCTAAAATAATCCAGTCATTTGTATTACCATGAAGTAACATTTCTTCCTTCTCTGGTTTTCATGAGCACGAAGATCACAAAGAAAATTAGCATGTGTAAATTGTTTTAAAATCAATGGATATACTGGAGAAAAACACCATATTTTAATCTGTTTGAATGCTGATCTTAGCAATTCTGTTTTGACTGTGCTATTGAAGATCAGTGCTTTCCTTCAAGGTAATTTGCATATACGTCTATTTTTTGGAAATAGCTTCTTTGAAAACTACTTAGGGACCATGTCACATTGCATTTGACAAAAGCATGGACCCTTGTCTACATTTAGCCCGTATCAAGGGCTAAACTATAGCAGTTGCTCTATCATCTGATGACCCCTCCCCAGCCAAGAAGGAGGATTGGGGAAAGGAGAGGAGACCCATAGGGTGAGATGAAAATGGATTTAATGAAACAGCCGAACTAAAACCAATGCCAACATAAAGTATACAAAGTTATACTCAGCCCAGTGAATGTACAGCGGTCACAATAAATGGGGAGGCAGTCGTTGGGAGCAGAACTGTAAGCAAGACCCTCCAGGGATAGGAAGAACCAAGCTCAGGAGGCGCCCAAAGAAAAAACCCCCCTATCTTCAACAAAATTCCCCCTTTATAACGACCATGATGTTTATGGTGTGGGATACATCTGTGAGCCAGCTCGGGTCAGCTGCCCTGGGTGACTCAAAACTGCTAATGGCCTGCAGACCATGGGAGACCAACAATTCACTCCCAACAAAATCAGGACAACCTTTGTTCCAGCAAGAGCAATTTGCCTGGAGTTGATACATGTAATTCAAATAGCTGTTCTAACATAAACTGTATGGGAGTAATTCTTACCTTCACACATAAAGAATATGTTTAAAATAACACATCCTGCCACAGTTTGCATGGTATTTTTTTTTTTCAAATAAAAATTAGACAACTTCTCCCTAAAGCTCTGCAAAATACTAAAAGTAGGATTATAAATTTCAGATTACTGATATTGAAAAGCAAGCAAAGTGTGCTATGAGTAGAAAGTATTTGCAAATCTGACATAGGAAATAGAATGTCATTGGTCTAGAAAATCAAGTTACAAAACCTTGAAAGTAGTTTGGAGCAGTTCCTTATTCTAAAATCAGTATGACATCATACTAAAATTCACTTTCTCCTTTTGTGTTATCTTGCTTTATTCTTTAAGAATAAGTTCTTTAAGAATTTCTCCTGCTCTTAGTATTTTTTTTTTTTTTCAAATTCTGAACTTGTCTGTAAGTCTGTACTAGCCCTGGAGTAAGGATGAACAAAGTTTTGGGCCTATATTTTTCCTGTGCCTCAGACTAATGAATTCAGGTCTAGAACCTGACTGATTTAAACACATATTTACAAAATTTTACACTCCAGCAAACTCATTTAGAGAATTTAACTCTTTGAATGTGATGATAATAGGTGAATGTTAATTTATGACCTTGTTGTTTTTTTAAAAAAAAAAACTACTTATAGGCGAAATCTTCACCATTCACCTATTGATTGTTATTAATAAGCAGCCACTCTACAATCTAGGATAGTATAATAGTTCTTAGTAAGATAGATTATCCTGTATGTTTTGTTTTTGTGACATTTATATGTATCTATTAAATTTCACAACTGTGGTGTAGCTCTAAATGTTTTAATTTTATTTTTAGCAAGCTCTTGGCTGTAATATTTCATTGCAGTCATGGCCCCTAAGAAGAAGAATGTGAAAAAGAACAAAGCAGATATCAATGAAATGACTATCATTGTGGAAGATGGCCCCCTCAGTAAACTAAATGGCTTGAATGGACTCTTAGATGGAGGAAATGGTTTCAGCTGCATCTCATCTGAAGTTTCTGACCCATTATATAGCCCAAATCTCTTGGAAGGTCTAAGCAGAATGAGACAAGAAAATTTTCTTTGTGACTTGACTATCAGTACCAAAACCAAATCCTTCAGTGTTCATAAGGTGGTGATGGCTTCAAGCAGTGACTACTTCCACAACATCTTAAAGAAAGATCCATCCACTCAAAGAGTAGACCTCAATGATGTATCCCCATTGGGTCTAGCTACTGTTATCACCTACGCTTACTCTGGAAAACTTACTCTCTCACTTTATACAATAGGTAGTATTATTTCCACAGCAATTTATCTACAGATTCATACTCTTGTAAAGATGTGTTGTGATTTTCTAATCCAAGAAATCAGTGTTGAGAATTGTATGTATGTTGCCAATATTGCAGAAACATACGGACTAAAAACAACGAAGGAAGCAGCACACAAATTTATTAGAGACAACTTCATTGAATTTTCAGAAACAGATCAGTTCTTAAAACTTACTTTTGATCAGATTAATGAACTTCTTGCAGATGATGACTTGCAGTTGCCTTCTGAAATTGTTGCATTCCAGATTGCAATAAAATGGCTGGAATTTGACCAAAAAAGAGTAAAGTTTGCTGCTGATCTGTTAGGTAACATCCGTTTTGGTACCATCTCAGCCCAAGACCTTGTCAATTATGTTCAAACTGTGCCAAGAATGATGCAAGATGCAGACTGCCATAAGCTCCTAGTGGATGCCATGAACTATCATTTGCTTCCCTATCACCAGAATACACTTCAGTCCAGAAGAACGAGGATCCGTGGAGGTTTCAGAGTCTTAGTTACTGTTGGAGGACGCCCTGCTCTAACAGAGAAGTCTCTTAGTAGAGACATCTTATACAGAGACCCTGAAAACGGATGGAAGAAGCTGAGTGAAATGCCTGCTAAAAGTTTTAATCAGTGTGTCACAGTGATGGATGGATTTCTCTATGTGGCTGGTGGGGAAGACCAGAATGATGCCAGGAACCAAGCCAAGCATGCAGTCAGCAACTTCTGCAGGTAACTGGTTATTTATTTAAAAAGGGTGGAGCAATCTATTCCAAACAATGCAGGTAGATAGACCAAGCGGGTTTGTGACATCAGCATGAACTGCTCAGGTAAAAGGAAAGGGGACAGGATGAGGGAGGTATGGATGCTCTTCTATATTAAAGTTTGAATGAACAGAAATATGCAACTGAAGTTATGCAAAAACTTCACCATGGTTACACACGCACAACAAGAAGTGAGGAACTCTGAGAAAGCTTACTCCAAGTGGAGGAAATAAATAGGAAGTTCTGGGATGTTCTAAGTTACCATTAAAATGCACTAAGTCAGACAAGGTGAGATTTTTTAAATTTCAAGAGCTCTGATGCCTCAGAGAAAGTTCTGAAAAACACTTTTTAGGTATTATAATCTTGACTTTCTATGCACCATCCACCATATTATCAACAACTTTTATAGTGCATTTTATATCCTTTAGCTTTTTTATTTATCAAGAATAGAAACAATATCACCGTCTCTTGAAGGCTATATTTCTCTTCTACAGTGTATTCCAAATAATACCTCACTTCTGAAATATTACAGTTCCTATCTATAGTCATCCAAGGACTGCACTGGTTAGTGATAGCAAGGTCAGAGGAGTGCATAGGCTAACATGCAGTAGTCAGCTGATTGGTGGTACTAGTTTTTAAATAGTGCAGCCTAAAAGCTGACAGCACACAAAAGCTTGAAGCAAAGGCTGGAGGTGAGACAACTCAGCTTTTTATCTACTAACAGACTATACACATGCAATGGCAGTACACAGCCACAGTCCTACCAATGCTTCGTTTTCTACTCCCAGAAGGAACATTCAGATAACTTCTCCTGAGGACATCAACCATCATACAAAGTTAATGAATGAGGAACCTTCTCCAGATCAATTTTATTGTATAATCTGCTTTGTCAGAAAAATTTTTCATGTAAAGGAAATCATGCTGTTGCTCTCCTAACCTTCTACCTTTAAGCTATGCCTCATGTTCTCACAAGAAGCTGTTGCTTGGTGCACACCTTGGAGGTGGGAGAATCCTCATGGTCCACAGCCGAATGGGTTCTACTCCCTGCCATTAACCTTGAGCATGTCAAGTCACATCAGTATGTCTGTGGACTTGGTTTCAGAGCTGCAGGAGACAATGCTGAACAACAGCTAACTGTTAGTATTTACTGTCCCATAGTCTTTTTCTCCTATGATTCTCTGGTCCCCTCAGCATGCAACAGCAGAAATGCATGGGCCTATTAATGTACCTCACTCAACTCCTTCAGGAGTCATAATTTGCTATTTCCTATTTCAAAATTGCTCATTTAAGTGTCGAGGACAGAGAATGTTCTTTCAGATAGGAATGGCATTAGAAAACAAATGCGTTCTTTCCACATAAATCCTACTCCATGTGAGTGGCAAGGAAAGAAGACTTACCATTTAGGAAGTGCTAAAAAATACAAGTATAAATCACCACCTAACACTTTTTGAAACTCTCTGAGTAAATTCTGACATCTTTGCTGTAGGTTACCCTGTTTTTTTAATGCTTTCAGATACGATCCTCGTTTCAACACCTGGATTCACCTAGCAAACATGAATCAGCGGCGCACCCACTTTAGCCTGAATGTGTTCAATGGCCTCCTTTTTGCAGTAGGTGGTCGCAACTCTGAGGGATGCCTCTCCTCAGTTGAATGCTATGTGCCTGCAACTAATCAGTGGCAGATGAAGGCACTCCTGGAAGTGCCCAGGTGCTGCCATGCCAGTGCAGTGGTGGATGGTCAGATCCTAGTCACTGGAGGTTACATTAATAACGCTTACTCTCGCTCGGTGTGCGTGTACGACCCCAGCAAAGATAGCTGGCAGGATAAATCCAGCCTCAGCACCCCAAGGGGGTGGCACTGCGCAGTGTCCCTTCTAGAGAGGGTCTATGTCATGGGTGGGTCTCAGCTGGGGGGGCGAGCCGAAAGGGTCGATGTTCTCCCCGTGGAGTGTTACAGTCCTTACACGGGGCAATGGAGTTACGTGGCACCACTTCAAACTGGAGTTAGTACAGCTGGTGCTTCCACCCTTAATGGGAAGATTTACTTAGTGGGTGGCTGGAATGAAATAGAGAAAAAATATAAGAAGTGCATTCAGTGCTATAACCCGGATCTCAATGAATGGACAGAGGAAGATGAGCTGCCTGAGGCCACTGTGGGTGTATCCTGCTGTACGATATCCATGCCCAACAACAAGACAAGGGAGTCCAGGGCCAGCTCAGTCTCTTCTGTCCCAGTCAGTATTTGAATACAGGTCTAACCAGCGATAAGTAAAAATGTTTACCAGCACAGCAGTATAATTAACCCTTTAAGTGGCATTTTTGTGCTTATATAGAAAAAAAGTCATTGTTGCAACAGTTTTAACTACAAATTGGCCAGTTTTCATGATATTTAATACAGGTGGCATGAAACAGCATATTAGGGATAAGACAAATTTTCTTAACAGGACAAGAGAGTTAACCCATAACTGCAGAATTTCCTTCTCTTCCTGACTTTGCCACTGGCTAACTGTACTATCTGTGGCAAATAATTTCATTTCTTTGTGCCTTGGTTTCCTTACCTGCAAAATAGGGATAAACTTGCTTCAGAAGATTGTTGTGAGGCCTTTTTAATACTGAGTTTTAAATGCTTTCAGAACCCAAAATGAAAGTGAAATATTGCTAGTTATAAATCTCAACATACATCAGAAATGTGCTATGCCATCATGAAATTGATCAGTTTTGCTCTTTTCTAAGCATTTTCTATTTCAAAAAACAGAAGGAGAAAAAACCCCACAAAAAATATAGCATATAGCATATGCATCATTTCCTTTTGAGGCAGTGGTATTCACAGAAAATTTCTCAAAACATTTTCTCCTTCAGAAGATAGAAAGAGGTCCCTATCTTCTGCCATGAAACCCTTTAATTCTCTTATCTAATGCTGTCACATGGCTTTCAAGACCTGAATCCACAGAATACCTTAGCTCCTGTAAGTGCTATGGGCCAGCCCCAAGGGCTACCTCGCATGCCAGATTGCTCTCCAGACCTACATGTGTACACTAAGGAGCAGACCACTGCCCCATCCTCCTCCTCATGCCAGGGAGACTCTCCTGTCATTCCAGGTGGGAGGCATGAAAGTCAGTATGTTTCCTCCTGTTCCTACTCTTCCCATTTGTGTAGAAATGTGCCTCTGGGTTAACCTGTCATCTGAGAAGATCCTCACCAATGCAAGGAGCTAGGAGATGCCACAGCAGGGGCAAAACCTGTAAGCTGAGTTCATGCCAGGAGGCACCAGGGGCTAATGGTGTCTGAGTGTGGAGAAGATGCACAGAGCATCTCTCTTACTCAGTATTATTCTGACAAATAACCACTGGAGTGAGGAGTGAAGATGGAATAAAGACTGCATGGTCTGCCTTTATGAATAAGATATATGCGTGGAGAACAGTGAATCATGGGAAAACTGGATAAAATCAATGAGACTTTCCTTAATAGGAAAAAAGTGATACCTTAACCCCTTTCTTACCAGTTATAGGCACAAAATCACCCAAAGTAACCTTCTCCTGGGCATACCATTTTGTATCTCCTTTGAATCCTTCATTACAGCCTGATTTATGGAGATTTTGTTCACATTTTTCCAAAGATCAGACTAATGCTGTGCCTGTTGAAGTCGGTTAAGTTTTCCCAGTGAGTAGAGTGAAGTCTTTTATCAACTTAGATTACCTTCCAAGAACTTCTTCAGCATGCAGTGGGGGAATTAAGCATGAAACCTAATCTTATTCCCTTAGCCAAGGGGACATGCAGCCCTGAGAATTTGATACCAAAAGCCTGCTGTCAGCACAAAGGTCTACATCCTTCTGTTTCGGAAGAAAAGGAGGAATACATGGAACTAAAATGATTTAGTATAACCAAAAGGCGAGAAGTTCACTCACCTTAACCAGTTCATAGAGGCTTCACATGCAGTTTCCTCAAATTATCATTGACACCTCCAGGCTCTGGTGCTGATGAGAAGGCGTGCTCTTAGCAGTGTTTATAAGGCAGCCAAATTTTTATCTCATCTGCAAAAGGAGAATACTATAAAATTGTCTGTAAGTCTGTAAGATGATGTTGGGGCAAGCATTTTCAGGACTCATGCTCTGCTCTTTGTAGCTGTGTTGCAGCTACATAGTGAGCTGATGCTTATGCATGAGCGTTAACACATTATTAGAGCTGAAGTAATTCACTCTGTTCATTGGGATTAAAATCCATGGTACTTGGTCCTGTTTTCCAGTTCTAATTTTGAATTTATGTCTGCATCCTGACTACAAATCCTATTTTTTGAGTGCTGCATGTTATTAGACTATACTGCATTGCAATGATTTTTGGTCTGAGTAGCACTGTCATTTAATTTTGATTAATTTAATTAGCATACAGTTATGTTATGCCATTTAATTCAAATGAATAATAATTCAAATCCACAATCACAGAACAAAACATGGAATTGTGTAACAGGGTAAGATTACTTTGGCTTAAATATGAAAATGCTGTTCTTGCCTATTCCAGTCACCAAAATCTTCTCATGGACAAGAGCAAAATTTCCCAGAGGAATGATGTTGTATTCCATATGAAAGCCCATATGCTCCAATCTGCTCCAATATTATTTTGTAAAATTTTAATACTATTAGATGAAGTTGCTTATCCATCCAGTCCAATGGCGACACACACACACATATCCAATTATAACTCTGTACATACTCCAATTATTTAGTGTTTCTAAGGTACCCGTAAGATGCTGTTTAGGAATTGAAGAAACAATTATTTTGGCCTCAGACAGACATTGGATGAAACTGTCAGTGCAACTGTCTCTTTTTACCTTTAGGAATTCAGTTCCAAAATGCTATGAGTAGGCAGACATTGCTGCACGCTTTCCTCTTTGTGAGCCAACACTTCCTATACATCAACAACCATCTTCTGGTTTTGAGTAGAAAGTTATTTGTAAATCATGGGCTAAGTGCAATGAAACTACTCTCTTACTACTTAAAGGGCTAAAATCTTTGCAGGGCAAATCCTTTTCATCTTACAAAAAAAGTTCCACTGACTTCAGTGGAACTACTGAGTAAGATGTAGAGGATTTCGAACTCGAGGCCAAATTCTGGCAGAACAGTCAATATAGATGCCTGCCAAAACTGTCACACCCAGAAGGAAGACTGCCCCTCAGCTTCCACTGCCCTTGGCCACGATAAATCCATAAAGACATGTCCTAGGACAGGAGCCAAGTACCACTGGCCATGTGTTTCTCTGTAGCACAAATTAGGTATGTACTTCAGGCCAAAAATTTTAGGTAGATTAACAAATGGTATTGTTACCAGTTTAGCACTTCAGGGTGGCTTTGTATTATTTTCTCTAAACATCTGTTTAGGCTTCAACTGCGCATTGAGCCAGGATTTGGCCCTTAATATGTGACAATATCAGCTGGACTTAATATTATTTTGATCATACCAATGTACTGAGCTATTTGTGACATTTTAATGTACAATCTCATTTTGTTAGAACTGTGAAAAATGGTTTGTATGTTGTGTTCTATGGGATGGTGTTCTTTCATTGTCCAGTATTGTATCTTCAATCTCCAGATGTTTAATAACATCTCAGTTGAACTTGAAATATTGTACATCCCAAAAGGAAATTTTAAAATGCAGTTTAGGAAATATAGTATATGGTAATATTAAATAGAGCAAAGGGTTTCCAACTGTGTGAGATGCAGATTGTCAAAACACTACAGAGATCTTCTTTAATGCTACAGTAATAATTTTTAAAAATGTACATATATATGCTGTTATCTTCAGAATTCGTTTTGCTCACGCATTTTATATTTAGCATCTGTGCTTCCAAGAAATTCAAATCTGAAAATAAGCTTTCTTCAATCTGTGAGTGAAACAGTTAGATAACGTTTTGTTTTCTTGTTTATTCATGCTTGTGTAGCTGCATGGGACAGTGTGTTACAAGGTTGTGAGGGAGGAACTTACAGTTGCAAAGTTACGCTGAAAGGAAGATGTTCTGCTTAGTTCTTAATCAGGATGAATTCATGATCATTTAATCTCTTCCTGAAGATCATCTGTGGATCAGTCAAGAGTCTAGTAAGCTTAAGTGCCAACTTCTGGCCGGTCCAAGAGGGAAGCAGACAAAATTAGCATCAACCAAAGCTATGAGGTGTTGAAAAGTGTTTTGTGTTGAGATTTTTAAATGGCAGTTCTTGCAGGAAAAAGTACATGATGAATGAAATGACTGAATAAGACCATGCTTTATATTCTCCTGAAACCTAGATTAGTTGATCTTATGGCTTTAACTCTTTCTGAATCCGTGCTGGCTTTAGGGGCAATTTTCCCCTAGTAGCTGGGTTTGGTAATTCTAGTTGCAAACCCAACAGTCACACAAATAGTTGTATGAGCATTTGTACCTTCTTGAATTCAGTGGGACTTCTCCTATATACAGTTTTTCTCATGGGTTTATATTCAGAAAATTAAAATACAAGAATTAAATCCATGGGTAGACAAACATCAATGTCTAACGAAAGCCAACATGAAGGTGTTAGACTGATCAAGATCACCATTCAACTACTCACTTACCATGCAGGCACATGAATTTTTTTTGAGACTAGATTTCCCCGTAAGGATTATTTCCTTGGGGATGACTGCTCAATGAAAGCCTATGTATGCTCGAAGGTGTTTTGTGCAACACACAAGATGAGAGATGCAAGAGGCTCCAGATAGTAGAAGGGGAAAGATGGAGCCCCTTAGAACAGTCAGCAGACTAAGATTTTGTTCCCAGTTCTCAGGGATGTTTGAGAAATATGTTCTGGAAAGAAACACCTACTGCAACACATACCTCTCCATAAAGCAACTTTGCTTATGGTCCTTAACTGAGATGGGGCAGCCTTTCTTATGAAAAACAGGGCTCAATTTTCAATCACCTGTATCTTGAATTCTCAGATTAATTGAATTTTCAACCCACTTTAACCCAGGTTTACCCAAGCTCACAGATGTTTTTCAAAGTCTGAATCCACCTGCTTGGTGAATGCAGTTGAAGCCAATAGTCCTGCTATAGTCTCTTGACCTTTTTGCAATGAATCTTCCCATCCTTTTGCTAAAGACCTACTTTGTATAAGTAATCAAAAATGTTGTAATGCAGAGATTTATACTTTCACTCCTCCATGCAAGGGGAGGATCTCTCTCTTGTCCCTTTTATTTTCTCTTTTCTTATCCATAACTGAGTGACTCACGGGGCACAAAGACGATGATCAGATGTGAATGGCACATAAAAGCTCATCTGTGAATCTAATTTTTAAAAAAATCTCATCACCATAATAAAGAAAAGGACACATTCTTGAATGCCTGCTGGGAAAAAGGGGTGAAAAATGAGTTGCTGGTGCTCATTTGCAAGTGTGACACTGCTCAGAGCTCTGTTCCCAGAAGTTCCCTAAAGAATAAAGGAAAATACATGGAATTCTGTATAGCTTGTATGAGAGGTTCAGTTAATACCAGACAAGTTTTGCCATGCAAAATACTATTATGAGTTTATTGTTTTCTCAATGAAAATTAAATTTTCAATAAAAATACAGGCAATTAGTAAACTTATGAGGAATACATAGTCAAATTCTGTTGGTAAGAATGGGAACACATATATTTAGATACACTGGATGTTACACTAGTTGCTGCCTTGGCAGGGGTTTTTTTGTCAACAAGAAAAGTTAAAAATATAACTTATTTGTGTAAAGCATTTCCCTGGCTTATAAGGGTTATATTGCTTATACAGATAGATTTTTTAATTATACACTTTAAGGATGGACTGTGATAACACAAGGGAACATATTTCAACAGAAAAAGAAATCTGTAAGTGTAATGTGAGAATGTTACTACAAAAAAATTAAAATTTGTAGTGCAGCAGTTGTCATTAAGAGGAATAACAGCATGTTGGTATATTTTGTTGTATGCTTTAAATAAAACTGTTGACACATGATACAAACAAATTATTTTTATTGTAAAATCAGTTGGAAACTCTCTGACAAATGCCTGGTTGCAGTTGAAATATGCTTTGTTTTCTGAGCCCCAACATGATCCTTGCTTTCGTATCAGCCAACTGGAATGTTTGTTTCACCCAGGCTGTCAAACCACCTTCACAATAAGCTACACAGTGTGACACTGGAGCCACTTTTATCTTTTTCATCTTTTTACAAGGACAACAACTTGCTTTTTAACAATGAATTTCACAGTCATTTGTTGTAGTCAAAACGCCTAACAACAAATGATGATAAATCAGATGTCTGAATAGCAATTGAACATATTTTCATTTGGATTATATGAGCCACAGTATCGGAAATAAAACCATCTAAATTTCAAGGAAAAAAAATTAGTTCGTATTCTGAAGAGCAATTAAGTTGTGCCATAGATGAGAGGGGTTTAGGTTCCAGAAAGCATTTCCTGTGTTTTGACACTAAGGGCTTGGTTCAAAGCGTGATTTGGCATTTGGCAGATGTCACAACCTGAAGGGTTACCCAGCCTGCAGCTGTGCAGACATCATGACCATAGGTTCCTAGGATTCCATAATACACAAGGACACAGGCTTTATCCTCTAAACTTCTCTACTTTTATTACAGGTTACCACAAATACCACAAAAATCACTGCTGGTGGGTATACAGCCACAAAAATCACCACTAGCAAATATACCTGTGGCTAATAAAGCTAATGTGAAGATTAATAAAGTGAATGTGAATGAATATATATCAAGCTATTACAGATTATTATCAACAACCAGTAATACAGTATCAATCAATAGTATGGTGTCAATCAATAATAGCATCAATCAGTATGGTAGTACAACCAATGACAGCAACAACCAAGTGGGTATATACTATTACAGATTACCACAACTTATCATTAGTGAAGCAAACTTACCCACAGTAATATAACAGCAGATATACTTAATATATGTTATATTTACATGAAGCAAATTAGGCAGATTTCAGAAGGAGACGAACCATCCCAAAAGGGAGGAACAAACCAGTCCCGGGGGGACACACAACCATCTCCAAAAGACAGGAGAACAGACCCAAGCAGTAAGATAACAGAGTCTTCCTTCAAAGCGGATCCCTGACACACAGTCTGGAGTTGGCCAGAGTCCTCAGTGAGAGTCCAAGTGCTCACGGAAAGTTCATGCAAGATTCAACTGGGAAGTTCTCAGAGAGACAGACTCCGTTTGGGATAAAAATTAAGTCCTTTTTATAACAGAGAGACATAAAAGGGTGTAGGACATCCTACTTCAAGCAGCCAATAGATACTGTTAATTTCTATTTTTCACCTGTAACAGCCAATAGATTATTCTGCTTTCTGTTCTTTCAGAGCAATTTTATTTTTCTATGCTGTTTTCCACCTTCTCAGATGATAAGTTGCCTTTACAGTCCCTTGGTTTTGCGCTTATTGGTGGTACCATGGGATGTCTCTGGTTTCTAGGTCCCCAGCTGCACTTTTCAAGGAGGCATGTGGTTCCCAGGCCTTAGTCCCCAGGCTCACAGTACCAGGGTGGCAGGCTTTCTCGGTCAGTATTTTCCAGCAGACAATTTCTTCTGTTCAGCAATTTTCCCCTCTAACCAGACCACCTTTATGGCTGCTCACAGCCAGGTGAGCCATGAACCAGGACCCATGCACATCGAGAGCAGCAGCTGGGCTCCTTAGGGCACCTGGAAAGCTACTGCATGCCTGTGGGTGTGCTCAAGTGCATCAAGTCTGGAGGTCAGGACTCAGTTGTCTAATTGTACCTTGTGCAGATGCCCCAGGTGCTGCAGGATATCTCAAATCGCACTAGGTGCCAGTTTGTGGGACACTAAGTCAGGCCTGGAGGAGGGCATTTATTACCTGGCAGTCCAGAAGTGCATGACTGTCCTATCAGTATGCTAATGTGGCCACTAGTCCTGGCTGCCTTTGGGTACCTACAGTGTCTAAAATGCACTGAAGCCATTGTCCATTTTCAGTGGTGCCCAGTGACAGGACCAATGGCAATGATGAGAAGCTGAAACTCCAGAGGTTCCTTCTGAACAACACATTTTCACTATGAGGATGACTGAGCACTGGCACAGGTTGCCCAGAGGGGCTGTGGAGTCTCAGTCCTTGAAGCTATTCAAAAGTGACCTGGACAAGGTCTGTTTGAGCAGGGGGTTTAGACCAGATGATCTCCAGAGGTCCCATCCAACCTCAGCCATTTTGCAACTCTGTGATAGCTGGTTGGTAATTTACCAGTGTGAAGAAAGTGGTGGAAACAGTTCTTGGTGAATAAATGTATCACTAGAGCCTGCAGCTTGTTTTTGACTTGGAGAGAGAGGTGTGATGCAGAAAGCAAAAGATTTAGGGAACATAGGTGCAGAACTTCTGCCCAGCAAGCATGAAGTGTTGAGGTGTATCAGTAAATAATTTCCCAACAATCCTCAGACTCTGGACTTGAATCTTTGATTGTCTCAGATGTGTCCTTTCATGTGAATAATGCTGTTGCTAGAAAAAACGACAGTGTTACTTTTCTTGGCATAAAGAGATTTCTTTGCATGGCAGCATAAGCTGTAGAAAGAGACTTATAAGTTATGTTATTAACTTACTCTAACCAAGATTCTACCATTTGTAAGGAAACATAGCCAAGATAACAGCAGTATGAGAGGAATTGCAACCAGCTCTCGTCATGCAGAAAGGGAAGAGCAAGGCTCTCCCTTGGCTGCCTGCAAAGGCTGGTAGCACACAAGTCCTGACTTCAGGGAGGGGGTAAAGCCAATGTGGCATTGGTATGTCCTCACCTCAAAAAGGCTAAACAATGTGCTACTGGTCTAAGCCGTTGCTAGATGACTTCTTCCTGGAGCCAGAGAGGGAAACAGGGAAGAAATGTTAACTTTCCAACCAAATAATCTACAGCCACCTAACTATCCATGATCTCTTATCAACAGCAGATAGTAAAATGACCATTCAGGTCTCATCTGTAAAAAAAAAAGATAGAAACTAACAGAGTGTCACAGCAGTTTAGGACCTGTCTTTGAACTGGCAGGTCCTTCATCTTCTGCTTATAATCTTCAAAATAGTACGAGTATCTGGGGTGGAAAGAATAATATTAAGTAATCTTAAAGTAAAGAATAAAAAAAGTAAAGAATAATGTATATCATTGCCGGGAGATAAAGTAGAGCAGGTCAAAATTCAGGGATGATTTTGAGGAAGCAAATGGTTGATTTTGCTTCAGAATTCAGGCATGATTTTGAGGAGTCAAGCCATGAATCTGTGTGCTAAAAACTACTAAGACGACAGAACTGACAGATTACTATATAATAGAAAAAGATTTTTAGCAAGTCTTGACAAATGCATTATTTGCCAGCATCACTAAAGCAAAACTCAGGGCTTTGCTCTGCTGAGCTGTTTCGGGCAGGAGACACTGGAGGGCACCAGCAGGACGGAGCCGGCAGCCCCCGGGGCGGCAGCGGGGGCGGGCAGCCGGAGACCGTCCCCTTCGGCAGCAGCCGGAGTTGAAGGGTCCCTCTCGGGCTGGACATGGTGCCATGCTGCCGTGGCCGCGGGCACATGCGTGTCCCAGCGGAAAGCTGACGGCAGCAACGGATGAAGGCAGGGTGGAAAGCCACAAAACACTTCTTTCAGCCAGCAATGCTGGTGGCCGAGGGGAAGGGGGAGACGGAGAGGAAGAACAGCAAAGGCAATAGTTACATCATGTAAAAAAGTCTATTTCAGCAGTGGTCTGTCTGCTTTCCCTTGTCTCATGTCCACCTACTGTCTGCATCTGCAAACATTTTGAGATAGAAGACTGTAACTATGGAGGATCCCAACAGGCTGGTGCAATGATCTTGGAAAATGCAGGTTGTAATTCAGTGAGGATGAGCTGAGAGACTTGGACTCACTAAAATCAAAGTGCACAGCAGTGCATGAGGTTTAGCAACATTTTCATCAGGAAGAGGCTTCTCATTCCAGGATGAATTTCTGGTCACCGCAAGAAAGCATCATCCCTGCAGTCGCAGGGAAAAGACAGCCTTCTCAGCCTTGACTAGGAACAACATGTGGCTTTTGTCTTTTCAGCTCACACCAGGAACTTTGTTTGCATGTTCCAACCTATTTGAAAGTTTCCCTTTCCCAGTCACCTCTGTCAGAGGTGTTCCAGTCTGAATAAATAATTTAATATTTACCACCTTTGCAGAGGGAGGGTGAATGAATTTCTCTTCAGCCTACCACACCAGTTCCCTAAATGCTGATATCTCGGCTCAGGACAAGTTCTTGCAAGAATATTTTTTGCTTTCATCCCAGTGCAGCATGAACACATATTTGAAATTACTGAAGTTTAGCAGATGGGGAAAAACCATTATTTCACATGTTGCTGGGAGAATAGTGCAGCCAACAGATTCCTGGACCAGCTGCTGCTCTGAAGCTCTGAAGCTGTTATGCTGGTGGCTGTGTACACTTGAGAGTTCAGCCAGTGAATTACAGCTTGCTATAATAAGAATGTCCTGCTTTCCATTAGATCACACTTACTGGAACAATAGCAAATGTACCAAAGCAGCCAACACGGCTGTCAGTGACATTTCAGTGTCTCTTTGCTTCATTGCTGGTGTCAAGCAAGTTCTGGCAAAAGGACACCTTGGTCACATTGTCAGAAGAACAGACCAGCTCTTCTGAAGGAGAAACAGACATGTCAGGTCAGGTGAACAGCAAAGCACATAGACTCCAAAGGAATCTTAGCAAAAGTTGAAAAAAATGAAAGTAGGGATCATAAATCATCTATTAAAACTCAATGCAGCACTCTGTTGTGGTGTTATGTGAGTAATAAATAACACCCTAAGCTGTTCGCAGCAGCTTGAATACTTCTTTATCAAACCACCTTTTGAAATAAAAGATACGCCTATCTCCTGGTCTGAAATTGTTGCAGGAAGTTGCAGAAAAGTGACTGGTTAACCCACCAGAAGCAGAGCAGGAAGATATGTCAGTTTGGGTCACACTACCAGAAGTTGGATCCATTCATATGAGAAATAAGCATTCAAAGAATTCCTGTATGATCATATCTCTTTGGAAGGGCAGACCACTTAAAAAAGGCCAGATCAGTCATGCGAGTCATGAAACTGAGCAGTTGCAGGCATTAGCTGCTGAGTAACCTAAGTGTTTTCAATCTGCCACTGCTCCTTTGAAACACCAAGGGTAACTCAAGGTCAGGAAGCATAAATTTAGGCATCTCTATATGCACTAGATGTTAAATGTCCAGTTATAGGCAATACAGCCAAAGGTACAGTATCAGCCAATACAGGCATATAAAGTGATTTATTCAGTCATCCACAAGGTCCTACTTTAGGATTACCTGAGTTGCTCCTTGGGCTTTACTGACTGTATTGGCTAGAGACAAGATTCACACAAATGTCCAGCACTGTCTGAGCTCTGGGAGGGTGTCCTGTCTGGCATCCAGCCAACTCAAAAGGACATGGGTTTCCTCTGTGTTGTAAGTGCCAGCCACATGTCTCGTACTTCTGAAATACTTCCAATGGCACCAACATTTAGGCAACTGAATCAAGCCACGAGTCTCCAGTGAGCCATTGATCTCTGTAGTCAAAACAGAAACAGCAAGCATGTTTTTATATATACCTGCTTGTAGCCACATTAATTTAAGGGCCTCCACCTTGAACTGAATTCTGCCTATCTTTCTCTGCACTTGAAGATTTCATTTGCTTGAAGTTCTGTTTTGACCTGTTGTGTCTTTTAGTTGTAGAAGCTCTCACACTTTGTTTCACTCACTGGAAATACTGTTCAGCAACAGTTCACATTCTTAAGCCTTAACAGGCTTAAGGTGCAGAACAAATACATGTACACACAGGTAGCTCAGCATTTAGAGGCTGCTTTTGAACCTTCCTAACTATGGGTAACTTGTGTTTTCCAAGAAGGTCCCTGGAAGCAGCCCTGTGACTCCTTCAGAGTACAGAGACAAAAAGTTTTTAGGTAGTTATGGGTGAAGCAGGAATGAAAATATGTGAGAGCACCAGAAAAAGCAGTAAAGTGAGGACGAAGGAATGGTCAATATTGATAACTGAGGACCTGAATGGAAGCAGTCAGACTGGCAAATGCTGCAGAATGAGTTGTTACATCATGACCAGAAGGCCTATGCTCTCTCAGCAAGAGGATGGCAAGAAGGATGTCACATGTGACATGCTTCCTTCTGCTGTCCCACCAGAAAGATGAAGATACCCAAAAAGAGGAATCATGGACAACAGGTGGCAATCTTGCTGGTGATTTAGGAAGCTTCTGAGGATGAAATGAGGAGCTGGCATTCACTGTTTGTCATTCAGTGTAGGACTCTGAACCAAATTCTGGACAGCATCAGCGTGGGAGTGATTGTTCCAGTTCATTTGTTTTGAAGCTTTTTTCCCGGCCTGCATTGCTTCCTTTGTTTTTCCTGGAATGAAACACAAACAAAACCAGCCTGCCATTCAAACTGCTCTGCTGATGAGTCACTGACCCACTCCATGGCTTTGAGCAGGCACCTAGCTCACTCGCTATCTCAGTTGTGCCTTCTGAAAAACAGGGTAATGAGGGTAACGAAAGGACAAGGGCCAATGGCTTTAAACTGAAAGAGGGTAGATTTATATTAGGATAAGGAAGAAATTCTTCACTATGAGGATGGTAAAGCACTGGAACAGGTTGTCCGGAGAAGTTGTGGATGCCCCCTCCCTGGAAGTGTTCAAGGCCAGGTTGGATGGGGCTTTGAGCAGTCTGGTCTAGTGGAAGGTGTCCCTGCCCATGGCAGAGGAGTTGGAACTAGATTATCTTTAAAGGTCCCTTTGAACCCAAACCATTCTGTGATTCTATGAGTTATGCTTTGCTTATAACAACAAAGTAAACATGAATGGAATTGTTCCCAGAAAGCAAATTACTAAATAAATATGCATTAACAAGTGATCCTAAGATGAGAACATGTTTGTTGGAGCAACTGCATTTTCACTAAGACCAGTCTTGAGTAATGCCCTGCCTTAAGAAACGCTGAGAGTCATAATGACAAAGCACAAATTGTTACCACAGTTATTAAGGTGATGGTGACTTTTTCATTCAATGGTATTGCAGGGATTAGCAGAAGATCTGGCCCTTTCTGGGTTTTTGTTTCGTCTGTTGTTGTTCGTGGCTGCCCCTCCTGCAGGTACAGCTTGGTCCTGCTTCTCAACCTTCTTCCACAAACAACTGCGTGACCAATCTTGACTAGCAAACTTTTTAGCGAGGAGTATACTTTACAGACCTTGTCACAACAAATCCCAGACCCTTCATTTTAGAAGGAATACCACCAACATTCACACATTCAGGACAGAACCAGTATGGTAATGTATTCTCATTTATTTACTTGCACTACCATAAATTATATAGACTCAGGTTTGTTGACTAGGAGTTTTACTGTGCACAACAAAGAAATGCTCTGACGTGAAGAACTTGGAACAGGAGCCATCAGATGGAAAGCAACAGAAAAGAGAAATAATTGATCCTAGGCAAAAGCCGCAGTGTCATCAAGACTTTAGCAGGCCTGAGGACTTTAAGAGAGAAGAATGAGGTGGTTTTCAGGTGTTTATAATGACTTTTTCAGAGAAGAGAGAGTGGCTGTGGGGAAGAACACCAAAAGTGCTTGTTTGAAAACTATCAAGTTGGAAATGGAAATTTGCATCGTAAGCTGATCAGAGGTATGGCTTGATCTAAATGCTGAAAGAGTTATAGTGCAAGTTGTTTTATCTGAGCAGTCACAGCACGCAGAGTTGTGGTGAGTTCATGGAAATAAGCAATTAATTCTGTGAGCAGTAAATCCAGTGAAGCCTTGCTTCTTTTGATCTAGTGTCATATTTTCTTACCCACCCAACACAATAACCTTGACAGCTCTCCTGACCCTAAAACTCTGAATGACTTTCTCCTCACTTCAGCAGTAAACTCATCTTCTCAAGTCCTCTAAATACCAGCTAGGTGAAGGACAGTGTGAGCTCTCTACGCTTCCTGACAAGGGGCATGTGCTGGCTGAGAGCCTGATACCCACGGTGACTGGCCCCACCATTGCTGGGGAGCACACACTTCAGCTTTTGTCTCATTAAATTTCCTTTCTTACCTAGAGCTGGTCTTCAGAAGTCATGTAGAAAATTCCACTACTCCACTATTCATCTCAGCCAATCATCCAACTAAGCAGTAAAGAGAGCAAGGCACTCTTAGGCCACAATTCATCCCATCCCAAAATAGGCATCTAAATCGGGTCACTTGAATCATGGTAAAAAGTGCCAACTAGTCTCCACTAACTGTAAGGACAACCTAAGGTGACTATCTATCTCAGATGAAGCCATTGATTCTAAACTTAGGTGAAATGAATCCTACCCTAATGCCTTTAAGCTGTATGTCACACTACTGCATGATGTTAAAGTGTGGCAATTGGTTTAAAAGTTGTTAGAGTGGGACAGATGGATGGACATAGTAGTCACCGAAGCCTTCCTTTGTCTCAATGCTAGGCTGAAAAATCAAAAAATATTGGGTAAGAGGGAGAAAATAAAAATATATTTGTGAATATCTCCACAGAGTAAAATGCCACATTCAGTGAATACATTGTTGAGTCACTCAGTCTGTTCTAGATTCCATGCCTCTTCATCAGGTTTAAGTATTTAAGTCTGACCTCCCACCAAATAAACTGCATAAAGCTGCATCCAATAGTTCTTGCATAAAATTCACAGCTGTTTGTTACAGTAGAAAATATATGGGAAAAGACAGTAAATCTCAAATGGAGACCAATTTTTTCTTTGAGAAAATAAATTCAGAAAATTACATTTATCCTTTTAATACTTTTTTTAAAAATTGAGCTTCTATACAGCAGGTTTTTCAGTCTTCAAGCCATTCTCTGCCACTTTTTGAGCTCTCTCCATCTGCTTAACAATCCCTGTATGTATGTGAGCGGTTAGAGCAAGGCACCCCAGTGCTCCTGTCACCACCATCTTCACCACAGTTAAAAACACTGCACATTGTTTGACAGCAAGTACCAGCGAGCTGACCTCTTCTACAAAGGTGAAATTAGTTTACTTACCTTTTTGTCTTTTGCAAGCTTTTCCAAGAATGAACATATATTTTTCCAGTCACGGATAAAGAAAGAAGGCGATGAGAGAAAGAAGATGGAAGAGAAGTCACACATGACATATGGGTTCCAACAAGATGAGAATATTTAGTTGCTCTGTGTTGAAAAATAGAAACAACAGTCACTAACTTGTAAAGGACCTTGAAACTTCCTCTTACATGCCCCCTTTTGAGGACAGCTCCAGTTTCCACATGCCTGTTTCTCCAAGCCAGGAGCTAGCCTGCAAAATCACCATTAAGGGATACTGTGCAGATGCAGAAATGATCCACAACTCTGAACTAGTTTCTCAACACCCAAAAAAGTCTATTTTGTGCAACTTCATTGTGAAACAGCATTCTGAAACACACAGTTGTACAATAAATGCTCACTATTTACTTTGTGAGTGAAATCCCTGGACAGCTGGGGTGGGGGCACCTCCCAGCATCTCCCACACATCTCTTCTCACACTCAGCCCAGGTTGCCACACGACTATCTCTGCAATTTCGGCAACTGTTTGGACTGTGTTGTCCCTGCAAGAAGAAAGTGAGGATCAGAAAGATTTCACCAAGACTCACAAATTGTTGGAGTTTGGAGGGAACAGCCACTCCCATACTCGGCCATCTTAAATAACCTCATCCTGTGAGGAATCGCAAGCCTCCAGAGCCAGTAGAAGAGACCACCTTGCATCCTCCTCCCCAGTCCCCTGCAGAGGCAGCTCTCTCCATGTCCTCCAGCTCTGCCTCCCACAGGCACACATGTCCATGCAGCTGGATGGAAAACCACATAACGACCCCGAGCCAGATTATAGCCTGTGGTTTTGTTCCCATTGGCTGAGATTTCAGCTTGATCCATTCCTCTGTTGCTCAGACCAGGCTTGTGCAAACTCAGTGGAGAGGGTAGGAATGAGTAGATGAGGGAGGCAGCACTACATCTTTTAGTACTGAGTCTGGCTAATGTCAGCTTAAAAATACAGTTCTGACCCATGAACCAACTTCTGAGCCTTAGCAGAGCGGTCCTTTTCAGCTTTTTCTCCATGAATGCAGAGGGCACATGACTGTTGCCGTAACTGGGCCACTCAAGTCATATGGTTTGCAAATAACAGCGGTTGTTTTGAACTGGAATGCAAACTGAAAATGCCAGGAGAGGAGACTGAAAGTATTCACTTCAGAAAAGTCACCAGGTTTTTGAAAATCCAAAAGAAGCAGTCAGCTGCTCGCATTGCATGGGACTCCTCCTGTCAGCCATCAGGGCACAGCACAGGCTGTTCTTTGATGGGACTGGCAGGCAGAGGGTGAGCTGAAGTAGCTAGGTTCACAGGCTGGCCCTTCTGGATCCAAGCGCAGTCCTGGCGAAGCTCCTCGCAGAGCTGGGTATCTCACACTTTCCCCTCTTCCAGCTCTGCTGCAGAAAGCCCAAGTTGCTAGCTCATGGGCAGCCAGCATGGCAAGGCTGGGTCCTGCTCACCACCCCAGCCCAGTAGTCAAGTTACCTGCCACATTCCCAGGGGACTCCTCTGGCTTGAAGCATTGTTCAAAACTGGTGTGTGCCTATGAAACATTTCCAATGAATCTGCAGTTTCCCATGAAAGATCAATCTTTCAGCAAATTCCCCCAGTTGCATCCCCCAGAGACCCAGCCCAATGGCCAGGGTTTCTGTTCATGAAGAAATGAAAGGGAGGAAAGCTTCACTGATTCTACAGTGTCAGAAGGCCACGCCGCCAAGGAGCATCTTCTAAATCCCGGGGAACTGGCCCACAGAAATCCAGTTGAAGTTTCTGGGTCCACTGGGAGTTACAGAAAACTGCTGTTTCATGTCAGTTAAGGATTCTGAGACATTTAAACAGAAAAAAAATAGAAAAAATGAGTGCATTGCTTTTACTGTGTTAGAAAGACATGCAGTTTAATAAAATGAAGAGTTTCTCCAGTGTCTTCGGTACTGTTTCTTATAAGCCCAGTGAAGGGGTGTCAGCTTTCTTCTGCTGATAGCATAGCAGAGTTGTGCAATGACGATCTGTCCCAGCGCCACATGGCTGTAGGTGTTTCATGTTCAGTATATTGTGCAAATACAAAGTTATTGGTTTGCTAGCAAGTTTGCTTATGTGAAATGGTGCCAACAGAGGATGACTTGACAGAAATTATAGGGACCTTTCACATTATAGAAGGGCACATGGCACATGAAACACACCATAGCCTGAGATCAGGGACATTCAGCAAATCTATAGTCATGTTAAAAAAAATTTCTGTTTTCAAACTTAAATTAAATTGGCCTGATTTTTTTTTTTTTTTGAGAGAGAGGGCTGTTATTACATAGATAGCAGTATATAGAGCTTTTTGCTGCATTATTTTCATTATGCTTCAAGTTGGTAGTGGCTAAGTAACTTGACAAATTCTCATTGCCTCTTCTGCAAAATGAATGAGTAGATTTGTGCCATATCAGACCATGCCACCTCTAAAAGGCACCTCTGTGTGCACTGCTCATTGACATGGACAGGAGAGACCCAGACAAGCCACTCTCCCCCTAGGAGGACTCTCAGGCCACGCTGGCCCTGTGCTGGTGAACTGACGGGTAACCATGCTGCTACACTGTGATCTCCCCACGAATACTTCGAAGGCTGCTGCCTCCTCACAAACCGAAATGCACTCCAAAAATAAAATCACCTGAGTTTAATTCCTGAAACTATTTTTTACCCTGAAACTATTGTGCAAGCTGTGCTCCCTGGAAATACCAAAATTCTGTTTACATCTGCATTTTCCACTTGAAGGCTTTGGAAATAATTTACAGTGCAGAGGATTAAAATAAACCAACTCACTAGCCAGAAGAGAAAATATCGGTTGCCACAATTGCCCCTTTTTCTGTCGTAGATTGTTTCCTACTCTTCATGGGAGGAAAGCAGCGAAGTCTGTTGCAAATTTGACCTATTGATCTAAATGAGGAATTAAAGTCATTTAGGAAGTACAGGTACCATCTGGAAAAAAAGCAGAGAGCTTAAAAATAATTAAGGCCAAAGGCATTTATTTATTTTTATTCCAGAAGGCTGCCCTTTGGACTCTCCTGAAGATAATACATTAACATTAGGATGAAATGTTGACATGCTGATTTTTTTTAGTTTTACAAAGATAAGAAATGGATGAATTTTCTCTCAGAATTCCAAATCTTTCTGTCTTCATTTGGCAATACTTTGGCAGAAAACCAAAATGAAGCGATAAAAAGGATCTGCTCATTTGTTTTCTTAAAGATCTGACCCTTTTAGATTATTCCAAATAGCATCATATTGGGTCTCTGACTACCAAGGAATTTGAGACCTGATTTTCATAGCATTGCTGTAACGTAGTGACGTAGCTTACCATGATAAACATGCCATATTGATGATATATAACCATAGTATGGCCAAACAACAACTGCATAGACACACATCCACAAATTGTAATTGTTTTCAACTCCAAGTGGTCTGAGATAGAAGCAGAAAGCTGAGATTTTAGGGGAGCACAAGCACAGCTATTTGTTTTGGAATTAGTTACATTGCCAGAAGTAACAGGGAATGTGGTCAGTATTTGCTAAAAGACAGCAGCTTATGGGATTGCTATGAAATAGTGGTGTTAAACTTTCAGAAGCAAAGATCCTACTGATGGATTAGTAATTAAAGCACAGCTTGATCCAGGGGAGCTCCTCTATTTGGTCAATGCTTGCTGGAAAACAACTAAATATTTCTGTGGACTTTTGACAATTAAAATTACTTTTGGTACCATCCCCACAAATCACAATGTTCCATTTCAAAGTTGCAGTTTCTACTTGTAGATCTCCCAGTATTTCAATAGGATGAAAATATTTAAAATAGACTACATCCTTAGTGCAGTCAAGCAAACTTTTCCCCATCAACCAGGACAGTTTCTGTCTTCTGATTCCTCTCTCAGGTTTAATTCTATTTTGGATTCTGCTACTGATGGGCTCTGTGCATCTTGGTGAAGTTGGTGTGCAAGTGAGACAAGTTATCAAATGCAGGTATCTGAGATGCAGAAACTTGCTTCCTTCACAAAAACTAGTGTAATATGCTATCAAAGAGCAGCTATTTTTATTTTACAGTGGGAAAACTGAAGTGATATGCCTTAAGGAAAACAAAACATTTCAATGATAAAATCAGGACAGAAACCAACACTTTCTGACTGAGTTCTGTTTAACGTTTTCTGACTGGTACCATACACAGAATGGGCAACAGTATTTACAGGAAAGAGTGTCCCGCAATTCACATCTGGAGATCCTTATTTGACTTTGCAAAACTTTCATACAGCTTAAAGTTTTCAGCGTTGGTATCACTAAGAATGCCCACCATGAGAAAATGTTGGCAAAAATGTTGTCATTGCTGAGAATAAGACAAGACAAGAAATATGCCTCCTTTTGGGGGGTTCAGTCACTGTTGAGAACATGAACCATGCCATGTTTCCCAGGTTAACAAAAATACAGTTGATCTTTTGGGAAGCTCTTCAATAGCTATGACTTTGATGGCGAATTTCCTGTTTGGAGAGGTGGGGATTGCACTATATGAGAAACTCCTCAACTTCCAAGCATGCAACAAATGTAGATTGGAAGTGCTCAGAACACACCGCTACTCCAGTCTGTGGAGAAAGTTTCTGAACTCAGCAGGATCTGATGGATGTGCCATCCCCATGCCGCACTGCTACAGCTGCTCTGTCTGGGCCAGCCTCCTGCTCTTGTGAAGGCTCCAAGGCCAGAATCAGCACAAGGAGGCACTGGTCCAGCACAGGATACACACTTACCACGAAGAAACTATGAAATGCAAATAGCTGGACAGTTCTGTGTTCAGTTCATGTCAGCTTCATCTGGAGCCAGGAATAAACAGGCTTCTTTTATCAGAGTATAATCTGTGAAAGGCAGTGAGAACACAAGTGTCTTAGCAACTTTTCAGGACTGACTCCCTGGTGAGTACAGCCTAGTTCTTAGTGCACAAGTTCAAAGGGCAGAAGTCATGCTGTGAATCACAAACATCTTAACTTGCTGGTGAACGTGCAAGTGTCAACATGCATGATGTATACATAGGAGGTCTGCTTTTTCACCTTCCCTTTTGTAAACCTAGGTGGTTATTCACACATACACCCCCAGCAAAAATGTACCTGCACTGAAAGAAAATTATTATGGCAAAGTCAGTCCCTCTAATGTAATGAAATGGCAGAATTAAGCTTGCCTTTATTGTGGCATCCTGTTGTGTATGTATATTATGATACAATTTTTTAATGATGCAACTGCATTATGCTTCTTGCAAGAGATTCCTGCTTCATTCAGTACACAGGAACAGCTGAGATTTCTTAATGAGAATCTAGGCATGTTTTTTATTAGTACTTTCCTTCTGCACCCTCTTTTGTCTACTGAAATCATTCCCAGTACAGCTCTGAATAGAAAATTAAAAATGTAATTATTGCATGTCATTATTCTGAAAGTTCAACTCAGCTGCAGCTGAGTGCTAAGACTCAGTAGTTCTAAACAGAAAACAAAAAAATGCAAACTAAACAAGCTGTGAAAACCTACTTTTCGGGTTTTATGTCCCCCAGGTTATGTGACACAGCCATGTCCAGCTACATTCACTGTGGCACTAGTATTCTTCTTGAAAGTTCCCCACTCAGCCTTAAAAGCTGACTACATTCTGCAGCAAACACAGCAGAGACCTTTCAGAGAGCAGCATGTTTTGGCCCACCCTCAGAGAACACACATCTTCTACTCTCGCCGGGCACAGTTACACAAATGTCCTGACTGATTGACTGTAGGATACGTTTGCTCAGTACAGAATCCTATAGAACACAGAATACCTAAAGGTATCATAGCAAAATGTGAAGTTGAAAACCTGAAATTCCCTCTGATCTATCACAGAATTGACCAATATATCCAGTGCCTACACACACACACAGAGAACGGACTCCTCTTTTCAAAGGGAGGTGGACAGATTGATCAAAACTCACAGAGTACGGCAAAGGATTAATTCCTGCTGTTTCCCAGGAGGCAACACGGGTGATGCATTTGTGGCACTGGGAGCACTGGGCTGAGAGCTGCCTGTAAGGCAGTGGCAACTGCAACATGGGAGCCTCCACCTTCAGACTGCTTGGAGGTCCGATGTGCTACACCAATGAAAAAAAGAACACAAATAGCCTGTATCTTAAAAATAAGCTGAAGTGGAAACCCATAATCCATTTAAAGGTTTCAGAGGAGAATCTGTTCAGGAAAGCCATTAAGTATGCTCTCTGTGTGGTTTAGCTGTTTCGCCCATGACTTCTTAACCTACCAGCTCGAGGGGATCGTCAACAAAAGTGCAGGTTTCCATATGTAGGTGCCCTCTTGAGTGCTCTAGGGTACCCTGCCAAGGCTCCAGGCACTAATGCAGAGGGCATGAGGGTCCAATATGTTCTATGTTGTATCTGCAGGACTGTAGCTTATGTCCAGGCATCTGCCTTGCTCCCCAACAACTGAAGTTGTCAGTATTTCAGCATGAATTTGCTGCCATACACCCAATGCTTCCACACACCTGCCAGCTGCAGTAGCCTGGCCAAAGCAGGATGCCAAAGGCAACAGTGAGTCACTCCAGTGTTCACCCCAAGATGCTGTTGCATGAGGAACATGGGTTGTTCTTGCTATGTTTTTGTTTTTAATGGAGCTGAAGCTGTACTTCCCATGGAGCTTAAAAAGTGGAGAAGAAAGTCTTAGGTGACTTTCAAGAGTGGATAGCTTGGGAGGTTCCTTTTCTTTTAAACTAACCTCAGCAGAAGAATGAGGAAACAGTCAGATAAGTGTTAAAATGAACGATGAATCCACACATCAGAAAACTGACCCAGTTTTGAAATAATATTATACTTCATTATTTTAGATTGAAAAACAAGACTGATCAAAACTTCAGAGATTAAAACTGCTCCAGCTGCAGCCAATGGAAATATTGTCTTTGACTTCAGAAGAAACAGAAAATGTCTTGCGTTAATCCGCAAAAACTTTGAAACACTGGAGTGATTACTAGTTGCTGGCAATCATTAGCTTTCCTCCTTTTCCTCCACCTGAATGATGTTAAATATTTCATGGGCAGTACATTTCATTACCATTTATTTATTTGGTGTCTAGCTTCATAGTTTCTATGTAGATTTTTGAGAGGATCATAAAAAGTTAGTCTGTTTCCAGAATCTATGATAAGAAAAACCCCAGTTAAATAAGCAAACAAACAAACAAAAAAACGGAGAAAGCAAGCCTACCTAGGTCCTATAGAGATGGAAGGAGAGATTGCTGTTACCTCTTGGAGGGAGCTGAGAGATGAGTTTAGAAAATACGCAGATTTTATTGACCATCTTCCCTTAGAGCAAAACCTTGTTGCTGCTGTCTCACTGGCCCAAGCTTTATTCACTTATATTCACTCTGTCAAAGACAAATCCATAATGACAAATAAAAATAAGACATTTATGCAGGATGTTGTTAAAGGTGGAGTGTGCATGAACAGAACTCGGTTGTTTGTTATTCAGGGGTAGTGGCACTTTACCACAAGGCAGATGAACCAGTTTACCACTGCATTAAAGATCTTGATTCCATTTCTTCCTTTCCCTAGACCCAGACTCAGTTACACAATGCTACCCCACTCTTTGCATTAGCTTTGTTGCTTTTCAGTACGCTCACACTTTGAGTCAACTCCATATGCCATTAGAAACAATTCACCTTTTTTCCAGTTTAATATTCTTGATTCCAATAAATTGGATTGGCTTGGTGCAGGGTCAGAAAACACAAGCCAATGCATGTGAGGGGAGGAGGGCCAAGGCAGGAGGAGAGCAGGGAGAAGAGCCCAGAGCCTCTTCCTTTATGTGGAAATGAGCTGTTAGACCATCTCAAGCCCAAACATGTAACTTCACCTCTGGCAGCTCTGCCGTAGACACTTTAATTCTTTGTAATGTGCCCTGTAGACATGTCTTAATAGCCATCTGTTAAGCCAATAGCCTGAATCAGAGGATTGAGCAATAATGTGGTGCACGCTGAACATAAAGAACTCCAAGAGAAAACTATCTTGGAAACCAGGTATTAAAAATGTTTAGAGTCCTAAAATGTAGGGTAGCATCTACTGAGGTGTTTCCATAGCACTTAGCTATCCCTTGAAAGCTGTGCATATCTTTCTAGTTGTAGCATCTTTGTCTTCAAGAACCTGGCCCTCACCTCCACACAACCTTCTTGATCATTTAGGACCATGTCTCGCTTTCTACAACACAGTCTGAGAAAAAGTGTGGTAACACCACCAAAGACCCTGCAGCACATGGTCCATGGTTACTTCTTCCAACAGTGGTGTTTACACAGTGTGGGGAAGCCGTGGTGAGACAGCCGCTGGCAGAGCTGTTCCCTCACACAACACCAGTTTCTCACATGGAGCAAGTAGAGCTATTGAGCTCATAGTCCATCCATTCTTCAGGACCTGAAGCTCCACCCAGGAATACAAGCTGCCAAAGAAATATACAAGTGGGATGTAAAATTATTCGAATACCTAACTACTCAATGGAAGGCCAATGTTTACTTTTTGAGATAGATGGTCTAATTGCAAATTGGCATTTCAGCATTTTCAGCTAGCTGAGCTAGCTAACTGCATGTTTTACTTTTGAGATGCGTGGAACAAGCTAAGGCTTATTAATAAATTTAATCTTCTGTAACATATAGTAATAAACAGGTTTCTACTTGGGATTTTGAACAACTATTTCATGATTTAGTTAAAGCCTTTTCCTTGGTGGAGTGCCACAGAATTATACAGCTCTTATGAAAAGGAAGATTACAGCAGACTGGAGGAACTTGAGTCATGAGAAATTAAGAAACAAAGGCTTCTCATGGGATGATCCATACGACCAAAAACTGCACACGTGCATACACTAAAAGGGAGGTTATAAGATACTATGATTTCTGTATCAAAGCCCAAGAAGAAAATAATGAGCATTAGACTGAATTATTTTGAGCATGGGGTCTTTTGGCTGTATCTGCTGTTCTTCCTTCTGCTGCTATACAACTAGAACTGCCTGTGCTGAGCAAATGTTGAGTCCTTCTCTGCCTCTTCGCACCATGCATGGATCTGTGCAGGGCACAAACCCCACCAGTAACGCTGCCTTGGCACTGCTACTCTACGACCCTAGTTTTAGAAAGAAGCAGCTGGCAGCAGCTAATCCCACAGGTAAAGTCCGGGAATCCTGGTGTCAGCACCACAGAGCGTGGGAGCACTGTGGGTTTGGCAAGCAGACAGTTGTGTTTTTACACAACTGTGCAAAGTACAGTTCTGGTGATAAAACATCACAGTACATCACGGGTTATTTGGGACAAGGGTTACATTTCCCCTAGTTTTATCACAGTGCCAGATGCATTCTTTGGCAGAAATGGCGATCTGGGCAAAGATTAAAGACGATATGGATGTGAATAACTGGGTGACCACATGGAGGCTGTATTACTGTTACTGGCAGTATTAGCAAGGGTTAGAAATGTGACGCATATAATAATCATTTACAGACATAGGCGAGAAACCAGGCAGTCATTTACTATAAGCTTCAAATACGAGAAAAATGGAGCCTTGGGGGATTTGGTAATGCAAAGCATGGTTTGGGTTCCAACTCTTACCTCACCTGCTCAACTTAAGTTACTTCTTCATTCTATAATGCCACCTGAAAAGCGTATATATTACAGAGCCTTGGCTAAAACAGGGACTATAGACAACTGAACCATGCACAAAGCAAGGTCATAAATGCAGACTTGATTATATAGAGGTGTAGCACTATTTTAAAAGCTTTTTGCCTATCTTTATCATTTTATGATCATGGCCTTAGTATCAGCTGTTGAATGGCCAGGAGAATATGGCTTGTCAACCCTCCCAAGGGAACCAGTCTGAGAAAGGGTGAGGACACAGCACACACTTCATCTACCCGCTCCTCTGACCTTCTGCACAGGGAGATCAGTAGGTCACCAGCTTTCCCCGAGTCCTACATCAGAGGTTTGCCAGGGAAGATACAGCTCAGACCAATGGGTCCCTCAATAGTCCTGACCTTTTTGACAGTCCTCTTTGACCCGATGCTCTCCCCTGCACTTCCCAGTCACTGATGCTTCTGTCTTAAACTCCCTTCTGAGTTACAGCCCACCAAGGACGTGGTTTCATGAGCACTTAAAGGCTGGCAGGGATGCCACTAACCCGTTTCTGGCTCCTGTTACCTACACAGATGCAAGCAGAGGGGGCAGGAGAGAGCAGGATGAGAAACCATGTCTGATGAAGGTCTGCTCGATTCACTTCCTGGGGGTCCCTGCCGGGAGGGGCATGGTGGCAGGGCACGGTGTGGAGGGAAGCTGTGTGCCCTGCCTCAGAGCACTCTGCATCCCACAGGCTGCCTCTCCTCGAAGGCAGGCTTGTCACCCTCCTCTGTCTGTCCACAGCGAACTGTCACTTAAGGAGTAATTTTGTGGCAGACTTTGTGGGAAACTGAGACTCTTACTTGAAGGTAACTGGATCAACCCCTACAGCTGGAGGCCTACAGTTAAGGTAAGGAATAGTTATTCTAGGTATTTAAATTAAGCATCCTGGATCCCACCCAAAGCAGCTTGACATGTCTGCTCCTCAGCTTGTCTACCTGTACACTAGACCACTTTGCCAGTTCCCCAGAGGTGGTATAAATAACAGCAGACTCTTAAAAAGTGCTATAACTCTACTAGGCCACCTTTCAAAATTGTATCAATTGGTCCACTTAGAGAAATTTCACAAGATGCATTTGTTGCATTTAGAGGATGGATCTGAGACGATAGGCCTGACACCAGATGCACAAACAGCCTGTTTGCTGTAGGTCTGTCCGCTTTGTAAAAGAAGCAAGTCGGGTGCAAGTCATACAAAAAGTACAGTTTATTTACATGCCACATACACAGATTCTTTTAGATTGCTGGTGATAAATTGATAAACCACAGGATAGCTGTATAGCTCTACTACTAAATGAGATCGCGATCACAAACCTAATCTCCTGGGAAAAAACACTCAGCGTAGCCAAGGTCAAAAATCTTAACACAAGGTATCCCTTCTGGGGTGGGGTGGTGAGAGAGGACAAACCCCTCGATCCGTCCTTTCAATTTGGTTCCAAAACAGTCTCACCACCCAAATGAGGTGCAGCACCCTGGTAATATTTATACCTTGTTATCCCTTATCATATGAAATGGGTGGGTGGAACTGAGGTCAAAACCATCGCTTCTTTGTTGATTGCGCAAAGCCTGTTAATTTACACCTTCATGGGCATCCATAACAGCTCACTTCTTAACGTGGCCTTGGCAGAAAAGTGGAGGAATGCAACCACTGACCTGCGCCTCACTCACTGTTCCTCCCGGATACCAAGATAACACAAATCACCAGATGCTGATCGAGTGCTAGTGTCTGTTCTGATTGCCAGTCAGCTGGTGCCTGTTTTTATCAGCAACAATGAGCTTCCAAGTGTCCAGGTGCCTTGTGCTTTGTACTTTGTTTCACAAGATGCATTTTCAGTATCTTCTGTTTGACTTCTCTTTGAAATGGACTCTCCGAAACATTTCTAACTTCCCTCTGGAAGAGGTACTTGTCAAGTGGAAACACCTGGGAGGTATGAATGGTGATAACAGTTATCTACAAAGAGTGTGTTATAGCAAATACAGAGTTTCTCTCTCAATGTTCTCCTTTTTCAAGGTTTCTTCTTACTATTTTGATTTGGCACTAAACTCTGTCTAAACCCTTTAGAAAAATCACCAACCAACCACTTTCATCAAAGACAGGAGAATGCATTTCCAATAATTTTCAAGTTTTCAGCATAACTTTATATACAATATATAATATGAAGTAGATGAGATGAACATACTTTATAATTAAAGATTTGGAGATAAACTTGCAACTGAAGAAGGCTTAATTGATCTCTGGAGACTATTCAGCTGTGATTACTAATGGACTATTTTCTCCACTCCTGCTACTTAACATATCCTGTTTTGTCACTGTATTTCTGAAAAAAAATACTTTGGTGTAATACTACGTCTGCCAATATATTAGTCTCCACTAGCTATGAAAAGCCATAGGAACTAAGGTATAGCACTCAATAGAAATTTGAGATTGCTTTTCAATAGTTTTATAATGGCCATTGCTAGGTAGTACTATTATATAAAAGCCTGTAAGTTATTATTTTTCTTGCCATGTGAAGAGTAGTTTCTTTAAGGAAAATTATGTCCTTGTTATTAGAAAAATACCAGAGGGTATTTGCTGACTGCCTCAGTCTTTCTAACTAGATGCAGTTCTTGAGACTTAGCCACCGTCTAGGACTTTGGACAAAAAAATCAACAGAAGAAAACTTATGTGTAATCTTTTTGTGACTACCCCTGCTTCAAACTGACAAAAAGATTCAGTGTTAAATCAGATCATTTTTTGAGACTGTAGACTAACTTAGTGACTTGGAAAGCTTTTGCTATAGTTTTGGAAAAACTCTTATCTTATCAAATCCTACTCTGCTATCTCATTTTCTTCCTGAAGGTTAGGCTGTTTCCTGCTGCCTTTTTATCTAAGGTATGAACACCTGTACATATGGCTATTTAAAACGCAAGAGGATTATTCCCATTTGATTCATTGTTACATGACCAAAAGCCTACAGAACAAGCGATCATGTAAATACTGACTACTCCCACCAGGAATCAATCCACCAGAACTTACACACAATATTGAATGATGAAAGGAGACAGAACTGCGACACGCAAAGAGCTGCCAGGTACTGAACAAATACATGAAGGAGGGGGAAAAAAGATTGAATAAACATCTACCTTTTACTTACCAGGATTCTATAGGAGTGGTCTCACCCATGAGTCTACACATCTTTCATCTCTCCCAGCGGATATATTCTCAAAGTGCCAAGCTACTCTATTTAGATTTAGTGGCACCTAATTTGAATTTTTGATGCTGTCAGCCGTAGGATGGCTTATACTCCTCCTCTGTGCCAGTCCCCTGCAAAGGAAAAAGACTATAGATGGCCCTGCGCTGCCAGAACACATCCATTAGAACTGAAGGGAAAAGGCTTCAGCTGAAGACGGTAAACACCTTATAAACAGAGCTGACTTGTCATGCTGTTATGCTAAAGATTCCAATGTGAGAAAACAGAGTTTACATTTTTATCAGTTTTACTGGTGCAGAAGGGAAATACCTTGGATTTCTGTTATAACCAGTGTACTAGTTCTATAGTTGGTAAGACTAAGCACACAGGACTGGAAATAGAGCAGATAATGGCACTGAAATAACACAAAGCAATGCTGAGTTTAAACGTGAAGTAAGACGCTGAAAATGTGCTTTTGAATTTCAGGTCAAAGAGTAGTATTAGTGGTCAGCTGAAGAGTACGAACTGCGTAATAGCAGCCTGCGTTACAAAAAAGTTGATCGTGATTTGGAAATTTTGTGTGTGCTGCTGGTAACGTTTACAGTCAATTATAAAAGCAGCATAACTCCAAGAAGCTGGGTTCATACCAAATACCCAATTCTTTCAAAAACATTACCAACACAGTGCTCTCACTATCGGCCAAGTGAACTGGGAGCACGCATCCTAAATAACCCAGACACGTTTGCCCAGATTCATAAAATGACAATGTTAGGTTTGCTCTAATAAAATTTGCTCCAAAACCAGGCTCGACTGCCCCAAGAAAAGCAAAGGGGCTAACACAGCTGGCAGAAAAGCCATTAGGCACCTCTTGGCCACATTTGCCACTGCTGGGGCTCCTCAGGTGCTCCAGCTCAAACTCAAAGTTGTGGAAAACCTGAGTCTGGGTGGCAGCGTGGTGGCACCAACACTGCATCTCGATCTGTTGGTGCAACTGTCCTCAAATATGCAGGGTGGTGCACAATGTCTCTTTGTCTTCTCAGATCTGAAATAAAGTACAACTTGGCTTTAATGTGAGGAATACACCTCATTAGACTTCTGTTGCCAAGCATAAGATTTTTTTGACCTCCTGATTTTTCATAAATGGAAAAGATGGTGGGATTTTTTTTAAGTAAAAGAAAAGATTGTTTTCTTCTCCCTCAAACTAACTCAACAGACCGTCTCCAGATCTAAAACAGTACCAACAACAGCACTGCTTTCAATTTGTTCAGCAATTACAATTTCAGCCAAAAACATGAGTTTTAAAAAAATCATGAGCCTCTAAAAACAGAATCACAGAATCACAGAATCAATTTGGTTGGAAGAGACCTTTAAGATCACCAAGTCCAACCATTCACCCTGCACTGCCAGGTCACCACTAAGCCATGTCCCTCAGCACCACATCTACATGTCTTTTAAATACCTCCAGGCATGGTGACTCCACCACTTCCCTGGGCAGCCTTTCCAATGCATAACAACCCTTTCTGTGAAGACATTTTTCCTAATATCCAACCTAAATCTCCCCTGGAGCTACCTGAGGCTGTTTCCTCTTGTCCTATTGCTTGTTATTTGGGAGAACAGATGGACCCTCATCTCACTACAAACTCCTTTTGGGTGGTTGTACAGAATGATAGGGTCTCCCCTGAGCCTTCTCTTCTCCAGGCTAAACAACCCTAGTTCCCTAAGACTTGTGCTCTAGACCCTTCACTAGCTTCGTTGCCCTTCTGTGGACACACTCCAGCACCTTGATGTCCTTCTTGTAGTGAGGGGCCCAAAACTGGTCACAGTAACCAGGGTGTGGCTTCACCATTGCAGAGTACAGGGGTGCAATCACTTCCCTACTCCTGCTGGCCACACTATTGCTGATTCACACCAGGATGCTGTTGACATTCTTGGCCACCTGAGCACACTGCTGGATCATATTCAGCCAGCTGTTGGCCAAAACCCCCAGGTCTGTTTCTGTGGGGCAGCTTTCCAGCCACTCTTCCCTAAGCCTGTAGCGTTGCAAGGGGTTGTTGTGACTCAGGTGCAAGACCCAGCACTTGGCATTGTTGAACCTCATATAATTGGCCTCAGCCCATTGATTCAGCATATCCAGACCCCTCTGTAGAGCCTCCTAACCTTCAAGCAGATCAACACTCCTGCCAAGCTTGGTGTCATCTGCAAACTTACCAAGGGTGCACTTGATCCCCACATCCAGATCACTGATAAAGATATTAAAGAGGCCCCGGTACTGAGCCCTGGGGGACACCACTTGTGACCAGCCACCAACTGGATTGAACTCCATTCACCACCACTCTCTGGGCCCGGCCATCCAGCCAGTTCTTCATCCAGCGAAGAGTACACTCATCCAAGCCACAAGCAGCCAGTTTCTCCAGGAGAATGCTGTGGAGAACGGTGTCAAAGGCTTTACTAAAATCTAGGTAGACAACATCCACAGCTCTTCCCACATCCAATAAGTGGGTCACCTTGTTACAGAAGATTAAGTTAGTCAAGCAGGACCTGCCTTTCATAAACCTATGCTGACTGGGCCTGATCACCTGGTTGTCCTGTATGTGTCACAGGATGGCGCTCAAGATGATCTGCTCCATAAGCAGCACCTGGGCACTGAAGTCAGACTGACAGTCCTGTAGTTCCCTGGGTCCTCCTTCCAGACCTTCTTGTAGATGGGCATCACATTTGCTCACCTCCAGTTGACTGGGACCTCCCTGGTTAGCCAGAACTGCTAGGAAATGATGGAAGCGGCTTGGTGAGCACATCCACCAGTTCCTTCAGTGCCCTTGGGTGGTTCCCATCCAGCCCCATGGTCTTGTGCATGTCTAAGTGGTGCAATAGGTCACTGACCATTTCCTCTTGGATTATGGGGGCTTCATTCCACTCCCTGTCTCTGTCTTCCAGCTCACGGGGCTGGGCACTCAGAGAACAATTGGTCTTGCTATTAAAGACTGAGGCAAAGAAGGCATTCAGTACGTCAGCCTTTTCCTCATCCTTGGTCACTGTGTTTCACCCCACATCCAGTGGAGGATGGAGATTCTCCTTAGCCCTCCTTTTGCTGTTAATGTTTTTATAATAACATTTTTATTATCTTTTATAGCTGTGGCCAGATTAAGTTCCCATTTGGCTTTGGCCTTTCTAATTTTCTCCCTGCACAGCCTTGCAAAAACCTTGTAGTCTTCCTGAGTGTTCTGACCCTTCTTCCATAGGCTGTAGACTTTTCTTCCTGAGTTCCACCCAAAGCTCTCTGTTTAGCCAGACCAGTCTTCCACCCCACCAGCTCATCTTATGGCACACCGGTACAGCTTGTTCTTGTGCCTTAAAGGTTTCCGTCTTAAAGAATGTCCAGCCTTCCTGGACTCCTTTGCCCTTCACGACGGCCTCCCCAGGGACTCTGCCAGTCTCCTAAAAAGGCTGAAGTCTGCCTCTGAAAGTCCAAGGTGGCACTTCTACTGATCCCCTCCTTACTTCCTCAAGAATCAAAAACTCTACTATCTCATGATCATTATGTCCAAGATGGCCTCCAACCTTCACATCGCCCACAAGTCCTTCTCTGTTCATTAACAACAGATCTAGCAGGCACACTTCCCTGGTTGGCTCCCTCACCAGCTGTGTCAGGAAGTTGTCTTCCACACAATCCAGGAACCTCCTAGACTGTTTCCTCTCTGCTGTATTGTATTTTCAGCAGACATCTGGTAAGCTGAAGTCCCTCACCAGAACAAGTGGTACTGACTGTGTGACTTCTCCCAGCTGCTTATAGAATATCTCTTATACCTCTTGGTATACGAGGTATAACCCATCCTGATTGGGTGGTTCATAACAGACTCCCACCATGGTATCTGCTTTGTTGGCCTTCCCCCTGATTCTTACCCATCAACACTCAACACTATTGTCAACCATCATTATGCTCAAAACAATCAAAACACTCCCTAACGTACAGGGCCACTCCACCACCTCTGCTTCCTGGTCTATCCCTTCCAAAGAGTCTATAGCCATCCAACACAACACTCCCGTTGTGTGAGTCATCCCACCATGTTTCCATGATGGCAACTATATCATCATTTTCCTGCTGTGCAATGGCTTCAGATTCCTCGTTGGTTGCCCAGGTATGTGCATACAGCACATTATAAATTAAATGTTTGTAATTTTAGTTATAGTGATCACTGCTTGTTCTTGTTCTGTCAATGCTGTCCTTTGTGGACAAACTTAGGTCATTAAAAAAATAACCAAGATATAAAACATTTTACTTTTTAGTGGTTTTGCTTTAATATTTTATATTTTCCACTAATGCATTTTAGATTTATTATTCTAATGTGTTGGGAACTTGTCCTATCCTTGAGGCACCTCATATTCTACAAAAAACGCAGTTAGGCAGTTCTTATCAGTATAGTCATTCAGTTAATGAAATATCTAATAATACAGTTCATCCATTAGTGGCCTATACCACAATTTAAATATTCTACTAATTCTCAACCCCTTAGCTATGCAATCCTACTGCATACCAACCATGCCTGTCCCCAAGGCCTACAAAGAGCAGGCTCTGTGAAAGTAACAAAAACCAGGATCCAGGCATAATGAATTTCAGCTTCTCAGAAGTGAGATACTTTCTCTTCATGTTAATGTTCAATTCTTTCTTCCTGTCCCTCCATTTAGGAAACATTCTAAGTAGCACTGACAGGCCTTCCTTCTATTTTGTATCAAAGGTGAAGTACACACTGTGACGTGCCTCTGCTTCCTCTTTCCTGAGATGAATGCTGTTCCGATTCCCTCTAGGTCAATTCTTGGGCAATAAACTCATTTTTAACATCTTCATTAGTTGGGTCTTTTCTTGGCACAGCAGGATGCGGGTTCTACAGCCTGAGCAGAGGTGTGGGGTAGATGAGGTTTCTCCAGAGTCCTCACTCCACCCACTCGAAGCATCCATAGGCACTTGAGATGTGTGCTCTGATCTACAATAAATACACAACAGCTTCCAGCCCACTGTCCACGTTTTAGGACGTTTCAGTTAGGACCTTTACTGAGGCACTTTTAGTCACAGGTTTGTCACACAAGGGTCCCTCTTCACCGGGATCACCAGCCCGGCCACACCAGCAAGCCGGACGCCAGCGGCCGACCTGCCTCGGCCGACCCCTCAGCTCCCACACCCAGGGGCGCCGTGAGGCTGCACTCAGGACCGAGGAGGACGTTCTCCCACCGCCACTTCAGCAGGACTTCCGCACGAAAGAGGCGCCTCCTCCCCGTTGTGTGTGGGACGTGCTCCGGGAAACTAACAGGGAAGCCACCGCTCCAGCCCGCCAAGCCGACGACGGCTGCCGCGGGGGCCGCGCCGCCGCCAAGCAGGGCCTCATCCCGCCCGCAGCCCGCGCCGGCCGTGGGGCGGGTCCTGCCGGCCGAAAGTGCTGAGTCACGACGCTGACGCGCCGCCGCCGTCACGTGCAGTGGCAGGGTCGGCTGCCGCCGCCGCCGCGGCGTAGAGCGCGCCCCGCAGGCTCCGCTCTCCTCCCCTTCCCTTCCCGGCGCCGCCGCTTCGCTCCGCTGCGGGCCGGCATGGGGCTGCTGTCGCAGGGCTCGCCGCTGAGCTGGGAGGAGACGCGGCGGTACGCGGAGCACGTGCGGAAGCACGGCATCCTCCAGTTCCTCCACATCTACCGTGCCCTGCGCGACCGCCACAAGGACGTACTCAAGTGGGGCGACGAGGTGAGACCCCGGGCGCCGACCGGCACGGCCGGGCCTGCCGCGGCCTCCACGACCCGGCCGCAGGTGCCGCGGCGGAGAGGTGGGCGCTGCGCTGCGCCGCGCCGCTCTGCTCCGGTGCGGCCCGGGCCCTGCCCGCCGCGGTGCCCGGAGCGCGTTCGGCCGCGGTTGCTCGGCGAGGGGGTAAAGTGCAGGCGGCCCGGCGGGGCTTTGTTTCCCCTACATACACTCTCGCTCACTCGCCGCCTCCGGTTGCGCAGCACGATTGTCGCGGTATTACCGTATGATTTTTAAAAGCTAAAACAACTTTCAGTTTTTCAGGCAGGCATCTGTAAATCCGCCTGAGCAGCCCCTCGGGACGTGTATTCCTGGGAGCAGTGATGCCTGGCGGCACTTGCTCATTCCCGTGAGTTTATTTTCTGTGGAGTGAGGTCTGATTGAAGCATGTGTAAGTCTAAACTCCAAGGTAGTGCCAACCCAGCCTCAGAATTTGTCTTCGGAAGGGGAGTGAGGGAGGCAGGGACCGAAGGTGGGCAGGTGGGCTCAGCAGTGTCAGCCCTCTCACCACGGGCGAGGTCCCTCTGTGGTCCTGGTTTGCTCCTGTGGAAAGGGACCCACGAAGCCTTGCTTTAACCCAGAGTCTTCCAGGCATCCGGCACGAGTCAGCCGGACAAGGGTGATTGCTCTCAGGTCATGACTTGAACTTTGTTAAGGTGCTTTGTGCCCAAGGACTCTAACTTTATCTACAGGTCTTAATGCATGTTGCTGTGCAAACCTGCACTGAATTGCGTCCCAGCATGACATCACTCCGCTGCGAGAAGCTGAGACTCCCTCCTGTATTGATCAGTAGGATTTCCCAAGGGTCCTGGCTTTCTCTGGAGACAAGGAGCAGCTTCACATGTGCTGTACTAGAAGCCATCCTTGATCATGGTGTTGATGTGGTCCAGCATTTGTCACTTGGCGGTGTCTGTGACGTGACTGCAGGGAAGTTGGAAGAGCAGAGTAGGAAGTGAGCAACATGGAGTGTTGGCCATCTCCATCTCATGCTCCGCTCCTTTCTGGAGTAGCAAAGGCGTTTTCGAGAAAACTTTATCCAGGTGTTAATAGTAGCTGTTCACAGATGCTCTTTGCCAATGGAAAATGCTGTTCCCCTTGGACACCTTGAGAGATCTTGTCTCTTAAAGTCTATTCTTCTTTGAGGAATTGCTGTCAACCCTCACCTAATTGAGCAAAGCAAGTGTTGGAGCACAGGAGCTGCTTTCAAGAGGAGTGGGACCTTGGCTGCTGAAATTTGTCCAGTGAAGGGAATGGTGGTGCCAGCATGTCTAGTCTGCACCACGGGGTTTTGCAGCCAGAGTGGTGTGAACTCAGGCAATTTAAATATATTTATTCTTGTCTGACATCTCTTGTCTGACTGAAGTTACGCTGATGGAAGAGCCTCACAAAGAGTCTTTAGTTCAGGAATATAGACGGAGTCTCCCTATTGCTCTGAAACTTAGATTGAGGGTTTTCTCATTAATCTTTAAGGTGGGATGCTCATTTTTCAATGGGTGTTACATTTTAGTTGTCCTTGATTTCACAAGATAGCTAAGGTTGGTCTTCTAGCCAGCAGGTTCAGCTTCCCTCCCCTTCCTCTAGGCTTCTGTTTCTTCTGCCTTCCTTGTGTTACTACAGGTTATGTGAATTCAAGAAGTTAACCCAGCAGAAAACTGTTCTCCCATTCAGTTTTCTAGGGCAGTTTGTTTTCTCAGCAGAGCTTCCACTGTTTGACTGTGAGATCCATCAAGTTCTGCTTAATGTGAGTAGGGTAGCAGGAGCGTGTGGAGGAAAGAAACAAGCAGAATCGGCTCCTGCAGGACCTGCACCTAGTCATTGGTAAGCTTAGCTGTACAGTGAGACTGCACCCCACCAGCTTATTTCTTCCTTTGGCTTGGGGACTGTACTGAAGAAAGTATTTATGCTTGGTAAATGGTGATGCATTATGTTTAAGGAGATTCACAGTTTTCTACTGTCGTACCCAGTGTGGCATGAATTTTAAGAGCAGTACGATTACAGCCATGATTCTGATAAGGAGGTAAGAGCCGTATTTGAAATGCCTGTGAACATTCAGAGAAGGTCAGGTAACCTGGTTCATCATCTGCCTCCGATTTTAGCAAAATGTAATAGACTCAGTTGTGGCAACTTACCTGTATTCTATTGTGTTATGCAATTTTTTTTTTTTTTTTCACATGATGTTTAGGAACATGTTAATGTATCAGATGCTTGTTGCCTGTCTTATCTCGTCGTGCAAACACAAAAACATACCTGTCTCCATACCTTATTTCAGCTGTGCTGTAGATAGACTGGTGGGGAAAGCAGTAAATTTGTTTTCTGTTTTTACTCTCAAATATTTAGTTATTAAAAAGTAACATCACATTTACATGCAGCTTAGATGAATCAACTAAGTGGACAATTTTCATAAAATGTTTTTTGTGCACTTTGACCTTCATGTATAAAGTCATACCCTGAGGGTATTTCATTGTTTTAAAAACCTCTTGAAGATGGAGATCAAGAATGAAGATGACAGCCCTCACATAAGATTAAATCAAAATAAACAAAATCGCTTTTGTGTTCGAGAGATGTTTCTGAGACTGGCAGAAGAGTTGTTTTTTTTTTTTTTACTTCATTTTCAAGATACACTTATGAGGGGAAAAAACCCCAACTTTCTCAGCACATACTGAGTTTGTCTTTCAGGGCAGACATGAGTTCTTTAAAGGTATTGCCCATCTAGCTGATGCCATTGTGAAACAGAAATCCTGTGTTTGTTCGTGAGTATAGAAGCAGCGTTTGCTTTGGATCTGTTTTCAACAGAACTCTACTTTGCAGTGTGTATTGTAAGACTCACCACAGAGCTGTGTTGGTCCCTTAGGGTGCTTGTAACCTCCTAGGGACTCCATTCCCTGTGCTCTCAGGGCATGAAAGTGTAGGGAATCATCATACGCTTGCTGTTTCTTGGGCGCCAGACAAAAGTGTTGAGACCCAGTACTAATGAGCAGGATGGTGTCGTTTATTTTTAAGGAAGTGAAGCAGCATCACAACTTGTATTGCAGGATAGCGTTCCCTAGTGCTCCCGTCCTCCACTGAGTAACAAGCTGGAAAGGTCAAGACATTGGTTCTGCTACCTCTTGAAAAGTCAGCTAGTGTCTTCCTTGCAGGGTTAGGAGAGTCAAGGGTTTTACCAGACAGCTGTTGTCTCTTTTGGGGGCAGTTCTTTTTTACTCTGTTTTCCACAACCACAAAATCTTTGCAATAGTTAAAAAAAAAAAAAAGGGGCCTACAAATGTATTTAGTCTTACTAAATAAGACTTGATTAAAAAAAAAAATCTTTCTAAAGGTCTCTTTGAACCTGCATTTACAGGTAGAGGTCCTTTGCCTCTTAATCCTTCTGCCTCATGTAAAACTGACAATTGTCCTCCCATTTATGCTTGGCTTCCTCTGACTCTGGAAAATACAAATCGCTGAACTATCTCATCCCTTGTCAAACCCCTTGTTATCCTTGCCTTAACAACCACGAAAGTTGGACAACAATTAGATGTGCCGACAAGACCCTGTCATGGTAATCAGTACGGTCTCGTGGTATCCTTGTGTCTTCATCTTCCTCTCCCATCCAACGATTTATGCTTTTCTTTGGGTTTGCAGAGTAGTGGTCATTAAATTTATCTGGGTTTGTGCAGTAGATGCAAAAACCTGCAACTTTTCAGTACTGTGTTTTAAAACTCCAGTAATAGGTACTACGTGAAACAATTAGTTTGTGCACCTTGGCAGATGTTAGTGGTACCAAAGAGTTTAAAGGGTTTTCAAGAGTAACCCAAAGTTGTTCTGCTGCTTCCCAGCTTTTGTCTCAAAAAGCTCTCTTCTGTGCCAGCACATTACCAGTATCCTGTGCTGTTCATTGCATGATTGCATTCCTCTAGCTGATGGATGTTGCTTAAATTTCACTTTGCAGCTTAATACGGACACTCGGATCAGACAAGTGGAATGGCTGGCCCTTGGCTAGACTTACTGCCATTGCTTTGTGCTGAGTGCGCACACGCGTGTACGAATCACAGCACTTCACGCATAACTTACCTGTACTTATGTCTTCGAACATGCATGTAATACTTGTCTTCTGCAGTCTGTTCTGCTGCTAATTGGGACAGGCTGGTTGTTCTCCACGCTGAACACCTATCTGGACTAGGAAGGAATGATATAAGTCAGAAGAGTTAGAAAATTGGCAGGGATAAAGAAACAATAAAGAGTAAGGAGGAGCTGCTCCAGCATATGAAAATGTTAAGAAAGGCATGCAGGAGGGAGATCTGCTCAGGAGGGAGATCTGCTCAGGAGGGGTGTAGAAAGCAAGCATGGGCAGATCATGGCAGTTTTGTTTGAAAGTATATGTGATTGAAATGGCAGTATGACTTGACCAGCCTCTTTTAGTGAAATTGGGCATAATGACCCTTTTGTTGTGTATGAGTTTTGTTCCTGACAGTGTTGGGACATGGCATGGAATAAGCATCTTCAGTTTTTAGGAAGTTGTTTTCTTCATGGAAACTTGAAATTCAGAGGCCTTTGAAGTAGGTTTGATAATGAATTGTATGAGGCAGTGTGAAAAATGTGCCATTGCACTGCTTGCAATTTGAAGTCTTCCTGACTTAATTCTGTTTAGGTTTTTTGTGTGTTCTCTTTCTGAGATTTTTTTTTTAAACCTTGTTTTGGTCTTTTTTCTGTACTTCTGATTTACTCCCCTCCTTAGCGATTAGTTTTTTAATTATACCTTATAAATATGCCAAATGAGAATTAAAACGAGCATTTGCTGCTCAGCACTTTCTTGTGCAAGAAGCAGCCCTTCTCAGATGCTGTGAAAGGACAGAGGTTTCTTACCATAATGTCCAAAAGATGTTGCTTATGATTAGAAAAAGCATGACTCTTTAAAGCTTTCTCCTTTTCCCCAATGGTAGGCTGGGCTGTGAAAACAGCTGCTTTTCCTTTGAGTGATTCCTCACAGTGACCTAGCTACTGCATTAACGTATTCCTGCAGTTTACAACGTGTATGGTTTTGGTTTTGTTTTTTTTCAGGGCAATAGCAATGTGTAAATGATATGATCAGTGACATTGCATTACAGTCTGCAGAACTTCAAACTGGTAATATAACTGCGACATCTTAAGAAAGTGGATTTGGGTTCCAATGCACACAGTTTGAGGTTCCTATTTGTCACCCATTTAAAACCAGGAAAAGTCTAGGGCATTTTTTAATAACAGTGGATCTAGCTCACCAACTGTGTAAAGTAAGTACAGGTACTATCCCTCAAATTCAGATGAAGTTTTAGTCATCTCTTTGCTAAAGACAACAGTGAGGCTTGGTGAGAGACACACACGTGCACACAGAAATGTTCAAATAGAGATAAGAAAGGACTGTGATAAAAGCAGTAGGTTCAGAGAGCATCATAGTGTACGGGAAAGGTGGTGTTCTTTTCTCATTTTACAAGAGATTTGGCTAACCTAATGGAACAGAGAAGTAGCAGATGTCCTTTTAAGATAATTACTTACCTTTACAAAGCATAGATGTCCTGTGGAGCAAAATGCCACATGATAGCTTTGAAGCTGCGATACATGCTTACATGGACGACAAGAATAGGCAGTTTATTAGGGTTTGTGTTATTTTTCTGGCTCTCAATAATAGATCTTAATTTAAAAAAAAATCAACCAAGACATTATACAGACTCCTCATCAATATTATGGTGATCTCACATTCTCACTTTGTACAAACTGTTGCAATATACTGGTGTGCAGAAATCGTTTTGTTTTAAAGCTTTTCCTGGGATCTCTTGCTTATAATAAAACTAATGTGGCCGGAAATCTTACAAAATTGTCTTTTACATTTGAGCTCTTGTCATTTTAAGACAATCACTTTTAGTCTCCCCCTCCCCCAGCAAAATTCCCTGAACAGAATGCATTTTTGAGTTTCTTTCATGCAGAAATTCCTCATGATGGCTTGCTGCCAAACGAGGCATGTGTGGATGCATCTGAATGGGAGCTGTCTTAATCAATGTACTTGCCTGCTTGCTGTGTGTGGGGAAGCAGCACTTGTGAATTATTCAGTTATTTGTCACATGTCTGCTTGTTCATCCTTTCTCTCTGAGCTTTATTTGGCTAAATAAAGGGACAGTGGCATTATTTGTTTACAAATAGAATTAGTGCTTCCTTAATATGTTTCATAGCTGCACCTGCTATTTATCATAGTGGCATTTCTGGGGCAGTGTCTGATGGTATGGTCTTAATGCATCAACTCACGCTGCTTGACAGCCTTGAGTATATGTATTGAACCTCTAAAATGAGTACAGTAATGCATACAAATATAGCTCCTTAAATCTTGACATAAACAAGATACGTGCCCTTGAAGAGTCTCCATGTTTATTCCCTGGATGCTTTGGCTGACGGTCATGAAGCAGGATCGAGTGCAGCTCTGCAGATGACACCAAGCTGAGTGGTGCTGTTGACGTGCCTGAGGGACAGGATGCAATCCAGGGGGACCTGGACAAGCTGGAAAAGTGGGCCCAAGTGATCCTCAAGTTCCTGCACTGGGTCGGGGCAGTACTCGCTATTGATACAGGCTGGGGAATGAAGGGATTGTGAGCAGTCCTTCTCTGCAGAGAAGGACTTGGGGGTACTGTTGGGTGAAAGGGTGGACATGAACCAACAACGTGAAGTCACAGCCCAGAAAGCCAACTGCATCTTGGGCTGCATCAAAAGAAGCATGGCCAGCAGGTTAAAGGAGGTGATTCTGCTCCTCTACTCTGCTCTTGTGAGACCTCACCTGGAGTACTGCGCCCTTCTCTGGAGTCCTCAGCACAAGAAAGACATGAACCTGTTGGTCTAGAGGAGGGCCACAAAGATGATCAGAGGGATGGAACATCTCTGCTAGGAGTACAGGCTGAGAGAGTCAGGGTTGTTCAGCCTGGAGAAAAGAAGACTCCAGGGAGACCTTATTGTGGCCTTCCACTACTTAAAGGTGCTTCTAAGGAAGATGGGGGCAGTCTTTTTAGCAAGGCCTGTTGCGACAGGACAAGGGGTGATGGTTTTAAACTAAAAGAGGGGAGATTTAGACTAGATATAAGGAAGAAGTTTTTTCAAGAGGGTGGTGAAACAGTGGCACATGTTTCCCAGAGAGGTAGATGCCCCATCCCTGGAAACATTTAAGGTCAGGCTGGACGAGGCTCTGGGTAACCTGATCTAGTTGAAGATGTCCCTGCTTATTGCGGGGGGGGCAGGGGGGTGGGGTGGTGCGGGCGGAGGGTGTATGGTGTTGTGGACTAAATGACGGTTAAAGTTCCCTTCTAACCCAAAGCATTCTATGATTCTTCTTTTTCTGCCTGGCTTTAATCCTTCTGTCAGGGAAAGCCTGAACTGAATTACATCTAAACCCTCTAGCTCTCAAAACATGCATGAGGTGTAACCCTCCCTAATGACTGATTATTTTGCTTCAGCTCTCTCCCACTCAGCTTTTCTGTGAATGGATGATACAATACACATAGTTTGTAGTGCAGCACCACTGACCTACCTGTGAGCTTTGCTGCTGGGCGCATTGTGTGTATGACCATGCAGGACTTGCTGTAGTTTATAGAGAGATGCTTTTTCAAAAGCTAATTTTGCAATTCATGGAAACTTTTTTTTTTTTTTTTGGGTGGTGGTAGTGGTTTTTTCCTAAACCAAGCTGCAATTTGTCATAAATAGTGACCAGACCCCATGGTATGCATTGATTTCCTCCTTCCCAATCTCACATTTTAATAAGAGAAGCTTAAATTATCTGCTGTTTGTATATTTCTGATAAAGAAGTATTGCATTCACAGTGAACTTCCTTCTGTCGATGTCAAGTGAATTGCTATGGTCTTGCCATGGGATTGTTGTCTATTGTAGTTCCTCTCCTTGCTGTGCAGATCCATTATAAGAGTATAAGAAAGGGTGAATTTGAAGGATGAGTACAGGAAAGATTTAGTTGTTGATGTTGCTTGTTTGAGGGTTGGTTGGTTTTTTTTCGTGCTTTCTGATTCAAGAGGCAGCTTAGAAGCATGCAGCATCTTGTTTCACATTTAAATAAATGGTCATTACTAGTCCATAAAAACATCTAGCCTGTGTAGACTAGAAAAAAAATAGTTGTGCTAAAAAACCTCTTGTTCTTTTCTGTTTAAAATCTAAAAATTCATAAGTGAATATCTTAAGTTGTCTTTGCAGAAATCTAAAATTAACATTATCCTAGTCTTTCTTTAAATCACATGAACCTCAGATGTTACATAGTACAGCAGTCAAAGAAGAGCCACTTTGTTCTGTAATGTGCCACATCTTGTTCTTCAGAAGCATGCAAATGTCTATAACGTCTAGATTTTAGTTTTCAATACCCCAGCTTGTGGTTTGTGGTACATGCAGCACAGGACATTCTCTGGCCGCATCATATCACACGCAGAAGAAGAAAATCTGCAGTCCTGATGTCGGCAAGTGGGAGGGGGATCAGGCAGGGCACTTAGCTGAGGTTGGCTGTGTTGACTGAGATGAGCACCCCTGCATCTTCATTGTTTTCTTTACCTATGGGTATCTTTAATGTGTCATAGAAGTTCTTAATTTTTTGCTTATTGTCACTGTAATATGAAACATCAGTTGTGTTTTGGTTTTATGGCATGGTTTCTGAGAGTCAGTTCTGTGTAGAGGTGGAGACAGTGCTTGCTTTGTTGGATTGGCCACTTCCTACCTGCTTGATCAAAATTAAGCATTTTGGGAAAAACATTTGAATCTTGGTTCTGCTGTTCATCACAGATTTTTGAAGGTATTTCTGTGGCAGAGAACACTTATGGTAATCTCATGAGCATGGAAGTGCTCTGCGTAATGCCAGTCCGTGGTTGGGTGGTTTGCTGACTAGAACTGGGGTAACCATCCTCTGAGGCACTTGCAGACTCGTTTTCCTTTGAAATTTGCTCCCTCAGGGCTTGGGCTTGCCTTTGTGGGCCAGTAAACCTTTCATTGAAGGTACATTACCAGCTGGTTATTACTGTGGCTCCATGTTTTATCACAGCAGTGGTGAGAAAATAACTGCATTAAAAAAAATTGCTCTACATCCATCAGAACTATGTGTACCAATGGAAAAAAATCAGATTTTAACATCTTAACACTGAAAACTTGTGGCAGAGGTTCTTTTAATGAACAGTCAGATTATTAAAACTTTGTTATCCTGTAGACTCTCATTTCAGTCATACATGGTATTTTAATGATGCATTAACTGACCAATAAATAGACGGGAGAACTACCTACCACCACCCCCATAATGGAGCTTGATAACTAATGTAAAGGGTTTTGTTTCTTTGCACTTGAAGAAGGTGTACCTTGATTTTATCTTCTACTGTATACATGAATATATGAGTCATACTGCATGAAAATACTTACATAAGTGTTTTAGTGGCTTTTGGTAATAGTAAACAAAAGCCATGAGACCCGATTTGGTGTTTAGGAAACATTTCAAATGCCTCCTGAAGCTCCGGTCGCAAGGCAAGGTACGTATGAGGAGACGGCTAACAATTGCTCTAGGTATGTGTGGCAATAATTGCCCAGAGGAAGGAGAAAGAAACCGTGAATATGGTTGTCCTTGAGGAGCAGCGCTGGTTTTTTTTTTTTCTAAATCACAGAATGGTTTGGGTTGGAAGGGATGTTTGAAGATCATCTAGTCGAATCCCCCTGCCATGGGCAAGGACATCTTCCACTAGATCAGGTTGTTTAAAGCCCCATTCAGCCTGGTTTTGAACACTTCCATTGATGGGAAATCCACAGCTGAATGGATGATCAGAAGGTGGTAAAAGGTGAACATGGGAAACTGTTTTTCAGGGGTAGAGAGCATATGGACTTGCATTGCTTTCCGCTCAAAAAAGTTTCTCTTCACATCGTTCTTAAACTATTTTCCTCTATTATATAATCTTCTCAGCATCTTCCATCTGAGATTGCCAAAGTCCAGATTGTGTGCTTACCCTTGTTTTTATATGCAGAAATACCTTGTACCACATACTTTGGAAGTTAACATTTGTTTTAACATTAACTCTGGATCAGAGGCTTTAGTCTTAACTATTAGATAGGTTTTTGTCCCCAGTGTACTTAGCATGATGGTGTTAAACAGAGTGTAAGGAGGGGTTTTGATATTGGAAAGCAGACCACTGCCAAGGCAAGTATTTGGACAGTGATACTATGTGGGATTTTGGTTCTCCTTGTTCCTTAGAATTGCTATTAAAGAGTTGCTTGACAGATATTTCTTCATTTTTAAGTAGCGTGCTTTATGCAGAAATAATAGGTGTAATTATGGTCAAGTAACTCGGACATTCAAGCACAATTTCAGACGTGCTTAGTCATTTCCAGAAAACTATCACCTCTTACTTTGCCACTGGGCAAGTCCAGCACAACTGTTAGGCTTAATTCGTGGAGAGTGGTTTGGCCCTTCCCCAGCTGAGGGCCTCCGAGCTCTCAGTTGTGGTTGTATTTACAGAGGCGAGGTCAAAGAATTTTTGAAAGCCTGAAATTTCCTTGGCAGCTGACTGTGAGAAATAATCGTGACGAGTAATGCCATTCTGGGTGCTGTCCTGCTGTCAAGCTAATGGTGCATACTCCTTCCATAGAAGATAGGGTGGTGGACCAGAGCTGGCATGGAAGTACTCTGTAGATGCAGAGCAATGCAAGTCGGTAGTTGAGAGGAAGGAAGCCCATAAAGAATAGTTTTAATTTGTGTTGGCTCACGGGTGGATCTGTTATACTCAGATTATTTGCTTTAACTGAGAATTTATTTGCTTTTATAATGCATTTGGCTTTGAAGGACTTTTTTTTAGGCTTGCTCTGTGCATATGTATGGATTTACAGCTTTTGCTTTGCAACCTAGATGGCCTAACTGTTGTTCCTTCTTCATTAAAGTGCCACATCACTTCTGTAAGCCAGGCAGACCTGGACTGGTCAGAGAGGTGCGTCCACTGAAGTAGCGCTGACTGTGTCTGCAGAGAGAAGCTGGGAGGCTGCCTCTTGTCTTCGGCAGTCTTGCAGCACATGCTAGCTGGAGGATAGAGATACATGGGGTTTGCTGCAGAGTGAGAGCAATGGCTGGGCACGTGGGTCCAAAGTGGCCGCCTTTCTTACCGTGGCAGGGTGCACTTTCCTAGCCAGCTCTTAGCAAGGCTGTTTGTTGGCCATCTGCATCGGTAATTTGACCTGCTGTGTATTTTACTTCTTGCTAGAGAGACTAGTTAAAAATTAGGAAATAAAAGTGATCTCTGAAGAGCTTGGCAAAATGATGAATTGTGAATGTTGGGTGAAACTCCACATATTTGGCTTTTGAACTCCTGAAGCTCTGCCAGTCGTGCTGATGCTTGCAGTTTGGCTGCAATTCTCTGCACTTTACTGTGCATAGAAAACACGTGAGTAGTCTGTGAATGATGAGCTGAAGTTAAATGTAAAAATGTGTGAACTCTGTGTTTGTTTCTCTCTTTCTAGCTGTAGGCTAAATTAAATTCTTTAAGGATGCCCATTCAGTCAGTCCTGTTGGCAAGATACCTTGTGGGTTACTTGGAATTTTGGCAGACGTGTGAATTTTTTTCTTTTCTCATTAAAATTAATGGCAGATCTTCTGTGTGTTAAGACAGCTTTGAAGATTTAGTCTGTGTTTCCAAAGGCAATAGAGTTGTTTCTAAAGCTAGATGTATAAATGCAATATATTCAGTACTGCACTCAGATTATGAAATGCTTTGATTTCTTTGGTTTTGCTGCCTTGGCTTAGTGTTTCTTTACGCTTTTGGCTTATTTTCTTTTGTGAAACTTGTAACATGGTTTATAGAGAAGTGCAGTGTTCACACTACCAGCTCACTGCAGTTACATTTAGAGAAGGATTTTTAAGACAAGAGGCTAATCACAGTAATATATTCATGTAATGCTGGACAAGTGTTCAGCTTCGGGGTCTCTCAAAGGCAGCTGCAGTTCCTGTCCCCTCCCTTTTGCTGCCCATCCATACAGGCAATGTGTGTGCAGTGTGGTGGGAAGCCAGGCGTGCAGTGGGCTCGATGCCCATTCATGTGTCCGTCTGTATTTGGGGAACTGTGCACTTGCATACCTCCTCTAATTTAGGCTGGGTCTGAGTGAGGACAATGCTTTTCCAAATCAGGAGATGATGTGGATCATAGTGAGAAACTGGAAGGTGCAAGAGAAGTATGTTTTTATTGCCAGTAACCATGGGTCAGGTGTCACTGGAGACACTGGTACTAGATACGGAGTAAATCAGTGCTGGCATGCATCCTGATTGGCTATCATCTATAGTTAAGTGGATATTGTGACATAATACGCACAAACCACAAAATAGGCCACATAAAGAAATGCTGTCTTGCACAGAACCTAGAAATCATTCTTTTTCTTCATGGGATTAAATTTGATCTTAAATACAGAGAACATTTATAATTGCTGATGTGAGTCCCTCTAGAGTTTGTGTCTAATCAGATTCTGTACAATTACAAACACTCTCGGAAGATGCTACTTGTGAATTAATGGCAAGTCCCAACAGAGGCTTATATTCATTGTCATGGGAGTTAGCAGCAACTCTTCCATGAGCACTGAAGCAACCAAAGAACATGAAGCCTACAAATCCACTTACAGTGTGCTGGGAAACACTGCATAAGTTCCCTGTTTTGTCAAGCTGTTTTCTTAAACGTGTCAGTTTTTTGTACTAAATAGAAGTTGCTACGAGTTAATATGCTGCAACTTTAACATCAGCATCTTGTGTGAATCTAAACTCCTGGGGCTGGAGCAGTGGTGTTGGATAAGTACTGGCGGATGCGGTTCTAGGCAGTATTGGAAAACAAAACTGAGGAGCATGATGCAAAACCTCTGACAAGTTCTAGCTGTGAAACTGTGGCCTGAATTTTTAACTACAGATTGATGGAGTTGTGAAAGTCTCAGAGGCATTGGTTTGAGAGCTACCAACAAAAGGCACTGCATACCACTGCTAGTCCAGCTGGGGGTTTTCAAAGCCAGTACCCTTGTGATGCATTTCCATGTATGACTTCTGCTTTTAGATAGTAGGTGGCACATTGCACTTGGGGCTGTTTTGTCTTTCACACTTCCTAAACAGTGCAAAGCATCCCCTGACAAATAGGTGTCAGGAAATAGATTGTGTCAGTAGGTATTGAAGGTTTATAAGGTGGCTGTTAGGTTGCTGTAGTCCAGAAGGTTGCTACGCTCTGAAAGTCCATATAGGACCTTTGAAAACAAGTATCCTTGGAGATGAGAAAACTTGACATGTGTGTGCCGGTTTGGCTGCTTTCAGATGATCTCTGTTAGGGAAACAGTATTCTCCAGTGCTTGGAAGCAGTGTTGACAGTGCTGTCATGAGTAGTCTTGTTGGATTGAGTTATCCACCAGTCTGTCACTGGGAGTGGGCGTGGCTTGCAGCCTGGGGCAGGGACGGGGTAAGGATAAAGACATTCTGGAGGATGAGGTATGCTGCTGGGCAGGAGAGGAAAAAATGGTGGCAGCAAAGCTGTATCAAGAAGGGGTGGAAACCCCTATGCTGTGCCAAGAGCTGGAGTGCATTAATAGCAGGACTGATGCTGCATGTACAACTGTGGGTTTTCCATGGTGTAGATGAGGCTCTGTCTTGCTAGTCTTAAGTAGCTCCAGCAAGTAATGGGTGTAAATGGATGTCTTGTTTGTAGAATGACTCTTTTTTTGGTTGATTGGTTGGTTGGTTGTCGGCAGCAGAAACTGTAACTCATGGGATGACAGTTGTTTGTGGTTAATAACTTGCATAGAGGTTTGGGGTTTTTAGTCTGAAAAACAGTGTAGAGGCAAATAAAAATTCAGGAATCTTTTTGGAAAGTAGCCACAATTAGAAATGGAGGAAGGGAAATTTTCAAGGCCTATTTCAAGGAATTTCAGTTCTTTGTTCAAGATGAAATAAGTGTGCAGCCATCTTCTGTGGTATTGTTTACTGCATTCATAGTTCGTGATGGTTTTTAAACTGCTGTAGAGATTAAGTTCAATCTGACATCCCTTTTTTTTTTACTTGATGTTTAAAGTTATTTGCATGTATGTTTGTGAACAAAATCTTATAATTTAATTGTTTGTTTTGTTTTTATTATTTACAAGGTGGAATATATGTTAGTAAAATTTGACCATGAGAATAAGAAAGTGCGCTTGGTGCTCTGCGGGGAAGAAGTTCTTCAAACACTGCAAGACAAGGGGGAGAAGGTAAACCCCAAGTGAGTAGCTGTTTCCTGGTTGTTTTCTTTTTCCTCCTGTTATGATACTCTACAGAATTTTGTAGGCCTGGTTTAACTCTCAAGTCTGCTATCAGTAAAACTGCTATTTTCAGGTAAATCTGGGGTGCAGGAAGTGAAAGATTTTGAGCACGCTTGCAGGCAGTCCATGCACCTTTTGTGTTGTGACTTGAAAAAGATGATGTAACAGTGAGCCCACAGAAGCTGCAGTTGGGGTATTTGTTTTGTGCATATGTGCACACTCATCTCTATGTCCCTGACAGGGAAGGCTGTTTGTAGGAGTGTGCTCTCCCATTTTTGCTAGAATTAGAAGGGTAGGTGAAAGGACAGCAGGACAATTCTTCTCTATCCTCTCCCATAGAGTTTTCATGAGTAACTGGATGATATCCTTGCTTAAACTAGCCAGGGAAGTGTGAATTGCCTTTTAATTGATGGCAGCAGAGAAATGAGACCAGAGACAGTGAAGTGCTTTGGCTGAAGAGAGCCAGAAGCAGGTCACAGCTTACAGGAAGGTGGAGAAACTCTGCTCTCGTGAGGAAAGGCTTTTGTGCCCTGGGCCTGTGCGTTTCTTTCTAGGTACCTTGTGTTCCAGTAAGGTATCCTCGTCTGTCCTTCTCGGCAGAGGACCTGTTGAAAGCCTGCAAAAAGGGAATTCCTTTGCTTTTAAGCTCAAAACTGCTACCGCCAGAAGAACAGTAGGGAACACATGGCTCTGCCTCTGGTGAAGTGTGCTACATAGAGAGAGCATAGCTTCACAAGGGGATGGGAAGGTATTACTTTTCAGAGATGATTAGGTGCACTCAAACTTAATTTCATTTCTTAACCTAATCAATTTGTGAAACAGGATCAGGTATTCACAGGCAGTAGAGAGAAGAAATTGAGCATAACTTTTCCCTTGCCTTGCACTGTGGAAGCAGTTGAATGTTCTGTATTTTCCAGTTTCAGTTAAAACCCCAAGAAACAAAGCTTGAGACAGATACTAAAGGTGATTGCAATTTGACATAGGCAAATCCTACTTACTGTACTGGATATATAGCAATACCTCCTACTGTTGTACTGTGTCTTAATTTCTTTTCGCTGCTTCCCAACAGTGAGGTACTTTGGAAAGTACATTGTATTACTCTACCAAATAATGAACTTCAGGAGATTTTTTTTTGCAAGTTGCATTCACTTCTGAAATTCTTGCAAATCATCCATCTTTTTTGAAGTTGTAGAAATATTTAAATGAGGCTATTCTTTTATTACAGCCACCCAACGCTCTGGCGACCAGAATATGGAAGCTATATGATTGAAGGGACGCCTGGGCAGCCGTATGGGGGAACTATGTCTGAGTTCAACACTGTGCAAGACAACATGAGGAAAAGACGGCAAGAGGCTGCTTCTGTGCTCAAAGAAAATGAAGCTGTTTGCACTGTGACGTCATTTCCAAGGTGACGGAGTTGCTGAAGTGTATTTCTGCGTTTGCTATTCTCCTTCTATGCTTTTTCTTCTTATTGCATATAGCTAAACTATACAACAAAAGGAAGCAAAATATGATTCAGTTAATACTCTGACTTATTACAGTTGTGTTTCCTAAAATTTTTATTGCAGAGACAAATAAGCATATTTTATATTTTTAGATTCCTTCTAATCTGAGATGATTATGTATTAGGAGACGTAAAGTATCGTATGTAGTCTGCCATCTTGAATTGATAAGGCAAATCATATATAAAAGGTTTCTCTTTACCTATTTTGCAACCTTTGATCTTTATAAATAGTAGTTTTGTAAAACATGGCTAACCTGATCTTTTGTTTTTAACACTACTTTTTCACTAAAGCTCATGCAAGCTTCTTTTGGTGGCACAGAGCACACAGTAGAACAGGAATGTGATTATCCTTACTAAATGAAGACTTAAAACTTCTATAATAGTGTATTTACGGAATCTAGAATAGAGTGCACCTCTGCTGGGTTCATTACACCCTTACAAAAGGTAGATTTTCTCCTCCTTATTGTTGTAGAGACACTTATGAAGAAATGAAATTCACAATGCACTTCTTTGATCTGGACAGGCTGAATCGATGGGCTGAAGCAAATTATATAAAATTCAACAAGACCAAGTGCTGGGTGCTGCACTTGGGCCACAACAACCCCCTGCAACGTTACAGGCTTGAGGAGGAGTGGCTGGAAAGCTGCCCAGCAGAAAAGGACCTGGGGGTGCTGGTCGACAGCCAATTGAGCATGAGCCAGCAGCGTGCCCAGGCGGCCAAGAAGGCCAACAGCATCCTGGCTTTTATCAGAAATAGTGTGGCCAGCAGGAGCAGGGAAGTGATTGTCCCCGTGTACTCTGCAGTGGTAAGGCCACACCTTGAGTCCTGTGTCCAGTTTTGGGCCCCTCACTTCAAGAAGGACATTGAGGTGCTGGAGTGGGTTCAGAGAAGGGCAAGGAAGCTGATGAAGAGTCTAGAGAACTTGTCTTATGAGGAGCGGCTGAGGGAACTGGGAATGTTTAGCCTGGAGGAGGCTCAGGGTAGACCTTATCACTCTCTACAACTACCTGAAGGGAGGTTGTAGTGAGGTGGGGGTTGGTCTCTTCTCCCATATTATGAATGACAGGATGAGAGGAAATGGCCTTAAGTTGTGTCAGGGGAAATTTAGATTGGATATCAGGAAAAATTTCTTTACACAGAGGGTCATTAAGTATTGGAACAGGTTGCTGAGGAAGGTGGTGGAGTCCCCATCCCTGGAAGCGTTTAAAAGCTGTGTGGATGTGGTGCTGAGGGACATGGTTTAGGGACCCTGGCAGTGCAGGGTGAAAGGTTGGACTCGATGATCTTAAAGGTCTCTTCCAACCAGATGATTCTGTGATTACCTAGAAGAAACTGTACTTTGTAACCTTCCTTTCAAACATATTTCTAGGCAGCGATTTATTACGTTCATTCTAAATAGCCTGGTCAGTCAAATGAGTAGGATAGTTACGCTTAAAATAGTAAAAAAAATTCTCTGCGGTAGAAGAGAAGCAGCTGGGCTACTGGCTGTTTTCTTGTATAGTACAGAATGCAACGGCCCTAAATTCTTGCTGAGAGCAGGAATGGTACAAAATGTGACTTAGAAGCGAAGTTCAGGTACCGAAGTGCCTGTGTTACGCCCCATGAATGCTATTTTAAGAACACTCTCTTGACAAAATATGCTTCCTCTTTATGGGAGCTATAGTAGATTTATGTAAAGTAATAAAAGTTTATTTAAAGTCCAATGGTTAAGGAGCTCTCAGTGTGTTTTTGCCCTCCAACCTTAAAAATAGATTGTCATTTAATACATTTGGTATACAAACATTTCAGACCCAGTTGTGCAAAGAATAAAGAGAGAGGAATTCTTCATCACTTAGTAAATACAGAGAAATTCTTTTTACATCATTGTAGAAGAAATACATTTGACTTCAGAAAAAGCCAGTAAATAACAAAATGTAGGGTTTTTTTATTACTTATGGTTCATCCCAAACTTAATTTTGTCCTTCAGAGACTGCTCTCCCTAGACTATTTAGTTTCTTATTCCTGCCTTTTGCTATCTTGCCATTCAAGTGCCCATTGGTTTGACTGGAGTGATGCTAACATATATGAGATTTTGTGCGTTTGGAGTTTTTTGCTACATACTCTCTACAATAACATGTACATATGTTTGTGTGTGTCTGTGCATATAGATGTGTGTATAATAAAAGAAATTCTGTGCATCTGAAAAGACAAAAAAATTTGTTAGAGTGCTGACAGAAGAAAGGTAAAGAGGTAGACTTATTAAAACTAAAGTAACGCAGTTAAAAATGAACAAACTTAAAAAATTCTAGCGTAGACACTGAGTATTCTTAGTTCTTAAATTTATGAGCCCTCACTATTGGACCAGAAATCTGTTTCCCTTGTTGAGGACTGGAGTCCTCAATAGTTTACAGCGTTGCACTTAAGTAAGTGATGAAGTTGGGTTTAGATGTTGTAGAAGCAACCAGGAAGAAAACCAGTAGTGAAATACACATTGAGCATAAATAATATTTCGAGAAATGTTTTACCTGGTATTTTGAGTAGTTGGCCTGTAGTTGTATCTGCTAACCCTTTTTTATGCATCTAAAGACTAGAACCTCTCAAGACAGCACAATCTTTGTCCTTTATACCCTGCAGCGTGGAGAAATTAATCTTTTGCAGCTTTACCTCCAACTGCTCAAATGCCTCTTTCTTAGTTCTATTGAAAACCTATTTATTAGTGTTTCAGATGAATCTTAAACTTACATTGGGGATTCCAAAGGGGAGGGTTGTATTCCTATTTACTTCCATGTGTCTCGGCATTTTAAACCTACTAGCTGTGATTTTTCTTTCCTTATTACATTTCTCTCATTTATGGAGTTTTTCAGAGTTCCAAAATAGCAAACTGCTCTGAGACTTGGGATGTGGGTATCACTTGAAACTACCTTAAATTCTTACAGAGTTGGTAAGGTACATCTTTTTAACAGGAGTAGCTTGTTGGGAGCAGAGCTGGTTAAATTACTTTAGCAATCAACATTAACCTGTACCCTCTAGAGAAACTCTTTAAGGCACAGAATGCAGCTGCATGTCAGTATTAATGACAGGTGCTAGCACACTAAAATGTGTGTGTACTCTGCATAATTCTGTGAAGTTTCCTGCTTCGGCCACTGAAAAGGTCTGTGTTTACTGTCCAGTGACAGAGTAGCACTTTAAAAAAAAAAAAAGTCTGTTTTAACCACCACAGAAGCCAATTGTTGGCAAGCACTGACCTTTTAACAGCAACTGTTCTAAGACCTCTTCCTGGCAATTCCACATACATAGGTAATGGTCTTGAAAAGCGCTTCAGAAATACTTGTGGTATATGCAAGTTTTACAAAGCTCGCTTTTTATTCTTCTGTCTACTGGAATCCTAATCACTGATCGTCTGACTATTTTAAAATCACAGTCTGTTTTCATTACAGTTTGGATCTCGTTGTGTTACATAGGTTAGGGTGTCCTGGGTTTACGCTGCCAGAATATAAGCCAACGCCAGTGGAAGGAGGAGCTTCAAAATCCCTCTTTTTTCCAGATGAAGCCATCAATAAACATCCCAGATTTAGGTAAGAGTATTTGGGGAGTGTGAATGAGAAGCTGAGTATTTTTCTCTGTGCCTAAATATCATAGGCATACCTGCAACTTCTTTACATTACGGAAATAATTTGAGAGCTATGTAGCTAGTTGCTGCAGATAGCACAATGACTTGTACAGAGATGGTTGTGATGACAGGCATTTTCTGTCAAAGTGACTTAAACTGTTAAGTTCAAGTAGCTTTATGTAGCAGTTTGTGCCATTTTGGGGCAAAAGGTGTTGATTATGCTACTGCAAAGTTGTTTCCAGTTTGAAATCCCATGGCTAATCCCTTCTTAATCCGGCCCTTGCTCACAGCAACATCTCAGTGTGCTCAGTAACTTGCCCTAGTTGCTCTGAAATGGAGCATGATGCCAAACTACTTACATAGTCTGAGAGGGGTTTTCATTTTAAGGTGAGACTTAGGAGAAGGAAAATAATTCTATTTAAAAACAAAGCATGCATTTTCACTTGCCCTTGTATTCTTCCAGTCAGTAGCTTTCTACTTTTGACTATTCTGTCAGAGTAGTAATGTGAAGTCCATTAAAATAGGACTGACTTTACTGAAGAAAAATAGAGTGTTTATCTGTCATAATCTATCTTAAAGTAGGAAAAGAAGAGTCCTGAAGGAATATGCTCAAAATAAATAGGAAGTTGACGTTCTGAAACCTTGAAAATTGCTGAAAAACTAACTGCAAAAAAATTTGCATAAAGAAAATCTTTCAGATGTTTCAGCAAACTTTTTTTGTTGTAGTACCTTGACGAGAAATATTCGGCACCGAAGAGGAGAGAAGGTTGTGATAAATGTACCAAGTGAGTAAATTCAGTCTTTTTTCTTTTTCAAAGCTGTTCAGTCTAGTGCTCTGGGTTACTGAGTACCTGCATTTTCCACACAGTATTTAAAGATAAGAACACACCGTCACCATTTATGGAAACGTTTCCTAATGACGATGGAGAAGCAGCAAAGGCGGCTAAGCCAGACTATATATACATGGATGCTATGGGTTTTGGAATGGGAAACTGTTGTCTTCAGGTAAAATGCATCTGCTTTCAAGGTGTAATTGAATGTTGTCTTTCCTAAATGCTTCCTTTTTAAGACTTGCTTTATGTCTAATTTCTCTAGCTTAATTCAACTGATGCATTTTCAGGGTGGCAACAGGGGAAATGAAACAACAGTCTTATAATTGGCAATCTAGTCTAAAAATCCAGGTTTGTTTGCTTGCATTAGGTTAGTTTTCTGCTAATATTGAAATGTAATTTGATCCCTTGCTGAAAGGTTTCCTTGAACTAATCAAACCCCATTTGACCAAGCACCTGCTCCTGGAACTCCAGCACTTTTCAGGTGAAAGATCATCTTCCACTGTGGTCATCTTCTCAGGTGTGAGCAAAGCACACTGTGATAATTGAAACTGAGCTGTCTTGTAGGAGTTTCTGGGCTTTTTTCGTTACTCGTGTCTTTTCCCTCTTCCCCATTCTTAGAACAGCAAAAGCAGGAATTGACAAGAAATCATTGGAATATCTTTAAAAATAAGTAGCTTTTTCCTTCTGTGTAATTTTATTTTATTTACAAACAGCATGAACTCCTGTATAAAATTTCTCATTTTTAAATATATTTAATTATCTGCTAAGAAGTTAGTCTCACTGCTTGTACCATGAACAGTAGCAGTCTTCTGTTACAGCGTGCTGGGAGATGTTCTTGCTTCTGTTTTCTCCCATTAAAAGAAGCTCACTGTTTATTGTTTTTAACCATTTGCCTGAGTTACTACTATCTTACAGTGTCCTCCATTTAAATCCAGGTACTGTATCTTGGGAGTGCTTTAGGCCTTTCAATATCTGTTTGTTGTAAATGTCATTGTAACCTGATGCTAGGGGCTGATGCCTTAGGTAGTAGTGACTGATAAAACCTGCCTGTTGCCACTGCCATATTGGAAGGAGAGCCAGGACAAGGCTAGTGTTAAGTCTCTAGGGGATTAAAGGAAATTCTCCAAGCTCTTCTTGTTTCACAGCAGTGGCAGAAATAACCCCATTCAAAGCACTTTTCCTTTGAGAAACTATAAAAGCTGAATAATTAAAATGTTCTTGACAGCAGCTAAGTATGATTTCTTGGCACTAAGGGTAAACAAGGGAGAATCTGATGAAGTAGTACAAGTGTGCGTAATGCTGTATGGTTTTACAAGGCATTAAGTTTGATATGGTCTATTTTGTACCATCTCTTTTTTATTTAAGACCAATAAAAGAAATACAGTCTTACCGTTCAGTCATTGTATGAGCTTGTTTAAAAATACGTCAAATTGCTTTTTAAGGAATACCATTTTGTTATTGCCCATTCTTGTAATCAGTGGTCAAATTCAATAGTCTTGTTATTATCAAAGGAGAACGAAAAGGTGCTATAAGCAGCTGCTTGTATATCAACTGATAATTCTTGGTAACTAGAAGAAAACATGCGTTCCCCACCTATTTTCTGTAAGGTAGTTTGCAGTATACGTACTTCCTTTTGGGTTTTTTTTCTGACCATGCACCAAGCTACCATTTGGTTTGATACATTTCCAAGGTTAAAAATACTGTCCTGATGAGCTTGGCTGGGACAGCCAGCAGTGACAATGGGGTGGGAGGCACTGTCCCTGCCAACAGCAAGGCAAACCGTTGCACTCCTGCCTGTTTTGAGGCTTCACATCACTATTCCTGCTGAGCCTTTTGCTCATGGCTGCTACTTTTCTCAGTCCTTGCTGTGCCTGCAGCCCTCCTCTGGAGAAGGCTACTGTGTCCTTTTCTTCTGTAATGGGATGTTTGGCTACAAACAGAGTTGAATCCCAGATTTAATGTGATTTGGAATAAACATTAAAGGGAAGGCAGATAACTGCTGTGTCAAGAGAAAGGCTGTAGGTGTCCTGTGTCCTGTCATGTCCACTTCCAGCACTAGAGAGCCTACATTGGGATAGAAGTCCAAAATTAATCTTGAGAAATCATACTTAGCTGTTTCTATGCAAGAAAATCAAATAATGTTGTCTTTTCAAAGTGTGTTTTGTTCTTTTTTTTCTGATATCCACTTGAAGGACAGGCACAGAAGAACTATTTTCTCTACCACATACCCTCTTTCTAACTTGAGATGTTTTAATGAATGTTGGCTGCAGATTTAAAAAGACAAACAAAACAAAGAAATCCCATATTCCTCCTTCCCACCCAAAAAAAAAAAGCCACCGAGCCCACTAGTAAACTCAGGAGTTTTGGGGGTTTTGGGAGGGTTTTTGGTTGCTTTTTTTTTTAAGGCTTACTTGCGATTGGAGTGGGCTTCACTGACAGACTGAGAAGAACCTGTATATTTTGTGGGACTCTCAAATTGTAATCCTTGGAAGAGGAAAGTCTGTGTCTGACTGGCATTCTTCAAGACAGCAAACAGGAATGGTGATTAAGAGCTGAAGCCTGTTGAACAGTGTTACCGTAGTGGCACAGGTGTACACTCCCATCTAAGTTAATCTCTGATCTATGAATATATAAACTGCGAAGAAGGAGAGAGAGGCTTTTAATCTGTTTCGTATCTTTTAACAGTTTTGAGATGATTGATCCCCCTCTGCACTTCTAAAATGCATGAAGTGTCGGTTTCAGAAGTCTGGAGGGTAAAGTCTGCTGCTAGGAATGTGTCTTGTGTTTGTTGATACTCTGAGCAAATTTCTTGAAAAGGTGCAAAAAATGTATATTTTCCAAGGCCTGTGTGTGGTAGGGCTTCCACATCATTAATGGCTTTGCAAATAACATTTATTTTTCATCCTTTGCTGTGTCCTGGTCTCTAATAGAGGCAAAAGTAGACATGTTTTTCAAAATAAAAGTTAAAATAGACATGAAGATATTTATTTTTTGCAGTTTTGCAGGATCAAACAAAGGTTTCTTGAAATGTTCTTTAAAACAGGTTTAGTTGTCACATAAAACAAATGTTACATCTACAATAGTTTCTGACTGTTGTTCTAAGTAAGTAGTTTCCTGGCTTATTTCCTGAAGGTGCACTACCGACCCGTGTGTAAATGTTAACTCAGTTTTCTTTGCTTCTGGCAAGTGTTTGTAGATTTAAGCCTCACAGCTGTAGTGTTGTGGTCTGAAATCTTCTAATGAACATGGAAATGGTGTGGAAAGAAGCTTGTAATATAGATGCTGCTGATAAATGGGGTGAGAGTTTGCCCAGGAATTGGGGGTGGGGAACCCACAGGAAAAAGCCCACCCAAAACCAACCAAACAAAATCCCCTTTAAAATTCTCAGTATTTAAATTGTTTTATTATATGATAGATTCTAAATCTAGGAAGACTGTGCTTGTGGTATGATTATAAAAATTGTTACAGCAATTGTACTTTTTCCAACAGGTAACATTCCAGGCTTGCAGCATTTCTGAAGCAAGGTGTCTCTATGATCAGCTAGCCACGATCTGTCCCATTGTGGTAAGTAATGGACTTTGACCACATCAGCTCTTCATTGTGCAAAAGCCACTACATTACATGAAAAAAACCTCAAAAACCAACCAAGCAAACACCCCCCACCCCCCCCAAAAAACCAACCAAACTAAACCTTCCCCCCAAAAAGAAAAAACAACAACAAAACCCTGAAATGCTGGTCACAAATGTGCTTCTCTGAGAGAAGTGTCAGTCTCTTGCTAGGTTGTCACATGAGCAGTGACATTCATTTAATGTCCAAATGACACCACAAAACAGCTGATGTCTGTTTCTTCTTTTCCCTCCTTCCCACATGCATGAGACTTGTTGAATAGTTCTAGAAATATATCTGGGACAGTTTTTCACGAAGACAAGACAAGCTCCCTCCTTGAAATAATTTCTAATTTTTCAACTCTGGTCTGGTGTTACAGAGAATTTCAGCTTAAGCTATTTAAATCTGTCCCTTTTATAAGCATGTGGTCATAAACAGGCATTTATAACAGGTGTTGTAGAAATGAAGTATTGGTCTGGTCTAGGTGGTGAGCAGATCCTGCTCTGAGTGAGCTGTGTTCCAGCTGTCTTGCTAAGGTGCTTGACCAGACAAAAATAAAACAAAATGATTGCCAGGTGAACTTTTGGAGTTTGGGAGCGTGCGAGCAGAATACTTGCTAGTTTGTCACAAAATTATTTCTGCCTGTATCATCTGTGTTCCTTAAAAGTTGATCTGTAGAGGTAATAAATTTGAAGAGTGTCAGATGCCACTTCAATAATACTAACTCTTCATATAGGCATTTTCTGCTGATACAGAAAAGAGAGATTTCTGGTTGTATAGGCTTTGGCTGTACGCTTAACTGAAGTATAGACTTCAGTTACTTCTGGACCAAGAGGTTTCCCTTTCCAGTGAGTTTATATGTTGCTTTTGGTTCATTGGCTTGGCCTTTGTTTTCATACCAGGCTGTTTTATTTTAGATGGCATTGAGTGCTGCATCTCCGTTCTACAGAGGCTACGTATCTGATATTGACTGTCGCTGGGGAGTAATCTCTGCATCTGTAGATGATCGAACACGAGAAGAGAGGGGACTAGAGGTAAGTAATGTTAGGTAGTAGATGTCTGGGTTTTTTCAGGCAAAACAGTTAAAATTTCTATTAGCAGCAAATTCTACTTGTGCTCATCAGAATCCCTAACAAGGGGACATGGCAGTTTTTGTGGTAAATGTAGGAGAGATGGTGTAAACATTTGACTTTGTTGTACAGTTTATGTTAGCAAATACATATTTTTAGTTAGGTATGGAATCCCAGAGTACTCCACTCATTCCTCCACAGCTTGCTGAAAAGGTTCCCCTGTGATAAGACTTTCCAATCTGCACGTGAGCCCAAAAAGCAAAAATTGCTTTGGATGAAATAGCAGGTGTTGCTGAGTAATCCAGTAGTATAAACTAGAACTATGTGAACAAAGAACCAGTTGTCTGAACTTGAAGGAGTTCCTCTAAGCAGGAATTGGCATTCGAGGCACTTTAAATATTTTTTATTTTCCATAATTTTTTTTAAAAAAAAACTACTTGAAATATCTCTTGAACTACACATTTTAAGAGCATCTCTAACGATGTGTGCAACTGTATTGTTAAGTGTTGCAGTAGGTGTAATAATGCTTTCCAGGTATTTGGGGTAATGATATATTACATCAGGAAAATATTTCCACTTCTAGAGAATTCTAGTGTGTGATGACTGGTTTTTTTTTCGCTCAGATACATACCTCTGCAAACAAAACAGTCATAATTCCAGGATCACTTTCTATTAAGCCTATTTAAGACTCGTGCTTTTCCGCTGTAGAGTTTTTTTTTTTTAAACAGGATAATAATTCTCACATAAGTGTCATTAGTGAGCAAAACTTAGGTAACGTTGTTAACAAGCTGTTAAAATATTGTATTCTTAAATTATATAGCCACTGAAGAACAACCATTATAGAATCAGTAAATCCAGATATGATTCCATAGACAGTTATCTATCTGAATGTGGTGAGAAATACAATGACATTGATTTGACAATAGACAAAGATATCTACGAGCACCTAATAAAGGAAGGTAAGTGTTTGCTTCATTATGAGCAGGTTAAGAGTTATGCTTGCAGTGCGTGGGGATATTTTACGTTTTCCTTCCTGTTTGTTTTAATCACTGTGCGTTCTTAAAGAGTGATTCCTACTCAGGAAGTAACTGTGTAGTGTGGTCTTGAGAGATTTTTAAAAAGTATTCATTTGTATCAGAAACTGTCCCTAATTCCAGCTTGAGAAACTCAGCGTTTGAATCATTAATGCTTTATCTTTGTGGAGAGAGCAGAACTGCTTTAGGAAATACGGCACAAAAATGCATCGGAAAACAGGGAGAATAGCAGCCACACCGATATTCCACTGCCATTTCCAAACAAGAACCTGTTCTTTTATTTGGTTTTTTTTTTCCCCTTTTTAATCATTTCCTTCCTTCCTGAAGTCATTTAAACTTCTAACAGGATGTGGTGGATTGAGGTAGCATTGTAGAGTTTGATGTTTTTAGTCTTGTAAAACAAATTGTTTTCTTAGAGCCACCTTTCCTATGTGTGAAGTGTTTGTTTGAATTTTCATTTTGTAGGTATTGACCACCTTTTGGCACAACATATTGCCCACTTGTTCATTCGAGACCCATTGACTTTGTTTGAGGAGAAAATACATCTAGATGATGCAAATGAATCCGACCATTTCGAGGTTGTGTCTGATTTAGAGGAATTTAATAAATATATACGTAAAGTTGCTTATTCTTTATAGTACTCCTTAGTCGAAGGATGGTTATATTAGCTAAGAATGTTTTTTCCTGAATTCTTTACTTCATCCAGTTCTTTAGCATATGATTTTGTAGTTATAAGCACATTTATTTCTTTGTTTTATCATTTATTTAGGAGAAGGTGGTAGTGGCTTATACTTTAAACCAAATAAAATATGAAGAGCCCAAACTATGGCTATGTATGTAAGTGTTACAGGGAACTGTCTATTTTTATGGCTTCTTAAAACATATAAAATGTCTCTCTTATACAGCTTTAGGAAATAATAGCTATGGTAATATTAGGTATTTTTAGTTTGGAATGCATCAACCTCTCATGAAAATAAATGTCAGTTAAAGCTCAGCCCCCTAGTATCTTATACATAATCATCAAACAAAATAGCATAAGAAAGTGTAACGTATTTGCTCCTAGGATGGGTAGTTGTACTGTGGTTTTTAGGAAGTCATGCTGCTTACTTTGGAAGCACTTCTCTAACTTGATGGGCTCTTCCAGGGAAAGTATTAGGACTCTAGTTATCTGCTTATTTTTCTTTGATTATATTATAGAATGATACTTATCTTGATTGTGACAGATTATTTCATGTGCTTTGCAGAATATTCAGTCTACAAATTGGCAGACAATGAGGTTTAAGCCACCTCCTCCAAATTCAGATATTGGATGGAGAGTGGAATTCAGACCTATGGAGGTAAGGAAGGTGTCAGTATGCACAAAAGCACGTTTCCTTTTAAGTGGAAAAATACCAGGCATTCTGCCATCCAGTATCAAACCCTTATTACTTATGCTGTGTTTTCTCCCCTCTGAATTGCTAGATGCAAGTGAAGTGGACAGCAGTGTTTAATCAGACATGGACTGTGGGAATATCACTGACAGGAGAAAACTGCAGCACAGCAATGCATGCTAATGGATTTAGGGTGATGAGGAAAGGAATTAGGCTTGTATCAAATCAACAGTAAACAAAGCCCCATTTAGCTTCTAGGAACTGTATTTCACCAGTACTTTTCCTGGTGCTGAACAATTTCACTTGCATTGTTTCGTTTTTCACAAGTGCTTTTATTTTATAGCTGTCTACTTCTGAGCTCTCTGAATTTAATCCCTCTGAAGTGAAAACTTAAAAGCTATTGTACATTTGTAATGACACAGAGAGCCTGAAGGTGCAGGTTATTAGACAGTCTTTTGAAACACAAGTGGGCTTTGGCATTGGATTGTAAGGGTTGAGTTTGTTGAAGAGTGTGTATGCGTTGTGCATTTGAAGTCACTGCTGATGATTCTAGCTTGTCCATGACCATCTCTGCTAGCAGAGTGTGTGTGAATACAAATACCAACGTGAACGTTCATGTTAAACTATTTTAAACTCTCCCAGCTACTCACCTTATTCCATGAGTCTGTTCCCACTAAAGTAATTTAATCTCTAATCCTTTCATGTCTAGGTCCAGTTAACAGACTTCGAAAATTCTGCATATGTTGTGTTCGTGGTATTGCTAACCAGAGTGATTCTGTCATATAAACTGGATTTTCTCATTCCTTTGTCCAAGGTAGGTGTGAAATATCAGATCTATTAGAGTTAAATGCTGTGTATTTGCATCAAGTCTGATTTTTATCCTCTGCAACTGAGAAGCTAATATTTGTGTGCTTGTGGAACAATCATTTTTATCTTACAAGTCAGTATTCATCTGTACCAGAACTTTGGATAAATTTCAACTCTACAGTATTAAACAGGTATTTTACTGCTGTCTCATGGAATTAAGCTTATAGACAAATACTGAGGGAGTTTCTGTGGTGCCTAGCAATGCCTGACCACTGCAGAAATGTTGAGAAATGCCGTGGTCACAAGACTGTTTTGAGACTGGGAAAAGGCATGCTTCCACCATTTTACATGTGGGGAAAATAACCTGTGAAGGTCAAAATAAAATCTTTAGATACTTATTTTTACGTGGCTGTTGCCTATGGCTCGTGTTCTTATTCTCTATTTTGTTTGTATCTGCTGGAAAAGGGAAGAGAGTTCAGCACACTTAGTGCTACACAGCGTCTGAGTGAAAACAAATACTGCTGATCCTGCTCACAACTGTGACTTGTGTTTAGACAGATAAGCCATGCAAAATGTGCTTTTTCCTTAATCTCGTTCTCACAACTGTTGAACTGTTCTGGATGAAACTGTCCTTGCACGTTTTGTTTCTGAGGAACCTGACCAGAAAATGTCTTTTGAAATAGATAGTCCTGCAATGTTATAGATAACTTTAAAACAGGTCTTGTAGTGCAGAAGGGCTTTGACAGACCATGTGCTTGAAAATACTGCCAACACAGGCTACAGCACAGCAGTAGTATGCTGTGGCTTTTCTTAGTGTTTTTAATTAAAATGGAGAAAAATACTGAAGTTGTAAATTAACAGTAATCATACCATACAGTTGGTGTGATTTCTAAAAGGAGAAATTATCTTCCTGATGTCAGGGACTTCAGACTTCATAAACAATGCACCAGTTTAGAACTTACAGTGCATAACTACATTGTTATTTCCAATGCCTCAAAAGCGCAAAATTTTTAATTAATGAATACCAGATAAGACTGAAAAGGAGATCAGGTGCTGAAAGAACCTGAACAGAGTTGGGGGGCTGGGGCGGCATAAAATTGCTTGAACTTGGCAAGCAATTTGGCAAGTAACACAACACAGAATTTCACAACCATTGGTAAGCCTGCCTTTTTCAAGTAAAAATAATACGGGTTTATGGGCCTAATCTCACACTAATCTTTGCTGTCACATTGAGTGCAGTTGTTCTCCCGTCAGCTAGGACTTGAGTTCTTTCATACTTTGAAAGGAGCCTGTTGTGTCAATAGGTTTTGTAATATAAAATGAATCAAAACAGACTTTTGAAAACAAAGCTTTAAAGGTAAGCAGTGAAGATTTTTGCATTGCCCTTAATTAAATATCAAAGAATTCAGCAAATCGTATCCCTTCTGAAGACAATATAGTAAAGCTAACGCCAGAAAGCTGTGTGATGTTAATTCCCTGAGAACATACCAACCAAAGAACTTGGACAAAATCTTCTGTCCGGAAAGGCAAAGCAATGCTTATGTAATTTGGAGAGCGTGTGAGCAGTGCTTTGCAGCTCTTAGACTCTTTGCGAAGCCTACAATTCAGGACACCTTTAGTAGCAGTCTAAGTTTATCTAACTAACTAACAGATGTTTAGGTATGCAATAGATATGATTCCCATATAAAATTCCTAGAATTCTGTTTCTGAAAGTTTGTTCAATACAGTGATAACTGTTCTAAAGACTTCAGTAGTTGTCTTAATAAAAGCAGCAAACTGTGGCTAGGGAAATGGCAATTTTCTTCTTCTGTACTCACTGAAATTGCATCTAAGTATGCAGAGAAGTCTGCCAGATGGGATGCAACCTATTAATCACAGCTGTTCCTGTGTTTTATCCAAACTTAAAAGATTAGCATAGTATGTTCTAACATAATACCATTAGCTTTTCTGATGGAGACCTAATTTCATAGAACATCATCTCTTTGTAGTTTTGCCTGGCACCCCTGAAGAATGAAATAAGATTTATCTCCACAGCTCGGCCTTGTGTAATGAAATGAGAATAATCACAGAAGATGTTTCACCTGATGAGACCAAAATGCAAGGGTTTGAGAGAATTCTACTTTTCTAAAATGTCACAAATCTCTGAAATACTTCTTTTGCCAGGTGGATGAGAACATGAAGATGGCCCAGAAAAGAGATGCTGTCCGGCAGGGAATGTTTTACTTCAGAAAAGATATTTGCAAAGGTATCACATGCAATCTGATTAACACTGTTGCGGATGTTCAGGGTGTCTCTTGCCATCTAACTGTTTCTTCCTTTCCCTTTGTCACCCTTGAAGGTGGAAACGCTGTTGTGGATGGATGTGGCTCTGCACAGAACGGGACAGGGACTAACATGGAGGAGTACACCTTAATGAGCATTGATACAATTATCAATGGGAAGGTCATAGCCTCTTCTACCTGGAACATGCAACTTTCCCCTGATTCCACCCTCCCAGAAACCGGATCAAGCATGTTTTATGCTGATTCTGTTCTCTTACACAGGAAGGAGTCTTTCCTGGTTTGATACCGATTTTGAATTCCTATCTTGAAAACATGGAAGTGGATGTGGACACAAGGTGCACCATCCTAAACTACCTGAAGCTAATAAAAAAGAGAGCATCTGGTATGTTTGACACTTTTGGACATTGGGTTTCCTGGCATTTTTCTACTTAATAATTGGGCTGTTCTCTAGTTTTCGGTTGGGTAAAACTGGTTGCAGCTGTGGCTATCTGGTTAAGTGTGGAATCATAGGAGCAAAGGACTGGATGTGTTCTCTGGCTTAAATCTGGTCCTGTCTAATTCTGGTTATAACTGTTTTGTGATCTGTTTTAGAAATTAAATTAGGAATAATTGATACAGCTTTGAGAGTATATCTGCAATCCAGGCTCTCTCTTCTTAGCGCCACTTACTGCTGCTTTTGCCTTTCTACATGCAAATTCCTTGTATGCCTGCTTTGCTATAAATTTAGCTAGACAGTTCATTTTAGTCTCATAAGTCAGAGGTATGGATTTTTCATCCTCAAATCTTAAACTAAAGCGTTGCATTCCTTTTTAATTCTTGAAAATTGCTGTAGAAGCTCCTAGGAAAAGACCTTTTTAAAGCTGAGGTGAAAATCAGGTCTTTCTCTTGCCTGGTAGTTCAGTACTTCAGAATGGTAACAAGTTTTAATTAATTACAGCTTTCACTGTAAATGCTCTTTCCTAAGGCTGCTTGTTTGTGGGAGGCTTCTGCCCCTCAGGTCACATAGATGTGGATCTGATGCTTGGCTTAACAGACGGAGACGAGAAGCTGGCAAGAAGAAAATATGAGGCACATCAGCCCTCAAAATAGCAATGCTTTCAAAATACTCTATTGATTGCTGTTGGGCTTTTCCCTTCAGAAAAATGCTTTTGAAAAAACAAGGAATGTAAAAGTCTTACAGAGGCTTTTTCCCAAGAGCTAATGACCAGGGCTTGACTCCCTGTGGCAGGTGTTTCCCTTCCAAAAAACAACTTTGCTACGTGGTGCAAAAGTCAGCTTGTGAATTTACACAGACCTAAAAGATACGACAGTGAGGTAGGTAGTCTAGGGTTTATATCTTAAGTTTGAACTGAAATGATTTTTAAATGATGCTTCTTAAGAACCAGAATTCACATAATAAAAAGCGTTAGGTATTATATTACTGTGCCCTGACATTTGTGAGCTTTGGATTATCCGGTTTACTCTCAAATCAACTGTTCCTGAACTGCAGCATGTCTAGCATGAGACATGCCCTCAAAGAGTGGCCGTTTTTCAGATTTCTCTCCTCAGATGGTGAACACAGAGAATTCATAAGCGTTATCCACTAACACCTTAGCTGCTGTGGCTTTAACCTTGCCATGATATTGTTTATCTGTGCTTCAGTTGCACCTTCTCTTGCAGCACAGCAAGGTATTGCCCTCCTGGTCTCCGTTTAGCTGGTATGTGACTGCCACCACTCAGTGAGACTGCAGATTTGCTAGGCAGGCAGCAGCTGCTGACCACCACAAAATATTAATGAAAGCAGTGTTAAGATACCAGCATCAAGTGATCCTTGTCCTGGCATGTTCTGGTTCCTGGCTGTCTGCAGTGTAGGCACTTCTTGGCCAAAGGTGGTGCAGTAATGATAGTGCTTGGTGACAGGTCACAAACATCATTTCCATGATTGTTGCCTTACCCTTCTTGAAGCAGTTACACTTTCCATCCCTGTAAAGTAGTACCATAAGAAATGCTACAATTTTATTCTGTGCTCTTAGGAAAATGGAATTCCTGTAGTTTTGCATGTTTAAATGCTCTTCCCAATTATTTCATGGTATGCCTTCTATTTCCTGCATTGTAGGACAATGTTTTGGAAACTTCTCAAGTATACTGTTGCTTTTGAACTTGCAATTCCCTTTGTCATGTGTCTCCTCCCTTGGAAGTTGTCTCTCACCTTTTTGTCAGTCTATGGTGCCTTTTCCCAATGGGTTCTTTGAGAGCTGCACCGTGTTTTCACAATGAAAGTGCTGCAGTTTGACACCTGTGCAAGGGACGGGGAGCGATTGGGCTGCCTGACCACTAGGTGTCTGTGCTGGTGTGAGCTGGGCTGCTCTCCCCTCTCCTCCTGTGCTGGCGGCCTGCAGCAGCTTTGGTCCAAAAAGATGTGTGTGTCTATGCTCTGCTCGTCTCCTGGCCCCACTGATTTTCTTACAGGCCCCCTGCTGCACCTTGATTTGAGAAAGTTTTCATGTGAGGTGTTTAGTACCTACTACAAATAATGCTTCTTGGGTATTTTTTTTTTCCCCAACCTCTTCTGGCCTTACTTCTTTAAAACTTGAGTTCTGTTTTTTGAGGGATGCTATTATTTCTAATACCCTTCTTTAATTTTGCTTTTCTTTCCTTTACTTTTCACAATCTTTTGATCTGTGTTCATGTACCTTTGTTCAAAACTACTTTAAATACTTTTGGATGCTTTTTACTCTTTTTTTGTGTGTTCCTCTTTGCTTTCCCTAACTTGATTCCTCTTGCTTTTTATATTATTCTTAAACTAAAGATTTAAGTAGTGGAAGCCCTTGGCTCTTTATTTTCTACAAGGAAGCGGAGGTTCCAGTAGTAATGGAAGCTTTCCCAGGCTCTGAGCATCCTGTCAGCCTGCCTTAATTTGTTACTGTCAGAGTTACCTTAAACCTGTAGTAGTTGAGGTTTGCTTGCATATGCTGCATTCAGGAGCAAGATTCAATAGCCTAAATGCTGGTGCCCAGCATTTAGCACCTCCAGGTGCTAATTCACAGGGGTGCAGAACTCCAGCAATTGGTGGCTGTCATTTGATGATCCTGTGTAGAAGTGTTGCGGACCCTTGGGCGCCTGTTGACTGCCCCATGGTCAACTGTGTATCCTGCATAGTGAAGCAGAGGCAGTATGTGCAAGTCAGGAGTTGGTATAGTTGGGAACCTGCCTATTTTTTGCTAGGGCAGCTGCCAGAAGAGGAAAGAATAAGTCAAGGTAGACAGAGAAAAGCTGGTAGCTGAGTTGGATGGATGAACTACACAATTATTTTACATATAAAATCACAGATCAGCCAGATTCTCTGTTAAATGACGTGTTTAAGACCTCTTGCTTATACGGTCTGTTGGTAACGCCTGTTGCAGTAGCAAGTTGTCTCTGCACTGTCTTGTTAGGACATCTGAAAGTTTGACGATCGCACGAGATGAATGGGTTTTAGAGTATCAGCGATATCTCACCTTAATTATGCCTGCAGTTTAATCATATTTAAAAATATTTATATATATATGTATAGGAATGTGTTTCTCATGAAAACATGGACAATTCATTAATTGTGTATATAATGCATAGAACTTTAGGTGTCATACTGCTAAACTAAGTGTATAAACTGTGAAATTTGACTTCCCCTTACCCACAGGAGAATTAATGACAGTTGCTCGATGGATGAGGGAATTTATCGCACAGCATCCAGACTACAAGCAAGATAGCGTGATAACTGATGAAATTAATTATAGCCTTATCTGGAAATGCAACCAAATCGCACAAGGCCAGGCAGAGTGTCCTGAACTGTTGGGAGTAGGATTTAATAAGAAACAAAGTGGAAACAAAACTGGTTCTTTGTAACGAATGAATGTTTCTTAAATAATAGAAAGTTTAAGCCTTTTAGCAAAGCACTAGCAAAGATACTGTGAATCTGGTACAGTTTCATGGTGTGAAGACCAAAACAGGGATACTGCACTATAAAATGGGCCAATCTGCCTGATCGTTTAAGGCATTCTAAAATGGGCATATTCTTATTGTTAAGGTTTATACAATGTACATGTATATAGTAAAATATTTTTATGATTAACATCAATGTATTTTAATAACACTGTATCTAAAGTTATTGTGAATTAGCTTGTAACTTTTTTATGCTTATTCTAGAAAGAAAAATTGTCCAGAACAGCTTTGTAAATGTAATGGTCCTTGTATATTATATGCATTCCAGCTACTGAATGTTTACTGTAATTTTTTTTTAACTTGGAATGTGCTAAGTACATTGTGTAAGAAGGAAAAAAAAAAAGTCTTCTGGACAAACCTGAATCTCAGATATTTCTTCCTTCCATTTGGATTTTGAAAGTACGTAAGAACAGATAGATGCATGCGCATCCTATTTTGTTAATCTTTACAGCAGTTTCTAAGTTGCCACAAGACATGCATCCACTCATAAACTGTAAAACTCAGAGGAACAGATCTGTCTTTATTCAGATAACCTACCTGTCTCTTGATAACTGTAGTTGTAGGAAAGGTCTGCCGTATTTGTATGTAAACTGCATTTCCTGAAAAAAAAAAAAAAAGGGACTAAGATGCACTTTTTCCCAGATGCATCTGTTTCCACCCCACCCCCCTTGAAGTAAATTTATATGCTGTCACGGTTCAGAAATTTGTCTGATGATTTAACAAAAAAGGAGTAACAGGGAAGAGGTGAAAGAGAGGAGGAAATGACAGCTGAACATAAAGCTGTCTTTACAAAGGAACCAGAGAGAGTGGATCTGGACTGCAGCACTCCTTCACTGCTCTGTTTTCAATGTAGCTGCTGTTCGCACAGTCAACAATGCAGCACAAAAGCAAGGACCTGTTGATTGTTCTTAAAGGTTGAGTTTCTCATCTGGCATTCATTATTATAAATATTTTTGTCAGCATGTTTATTTCCTCTAAGGTACTTTATGTAGATAGCTGATGTACCTACATAGCTGTAGGTATGAGCAACTTAATCTCCTCTAGCAAATAGTTATAAAGAAACTCTGGAATTCACTAATCCTTTGAATTGGGAGCCAGTGCTGGGAGTGGCTGTAAAGTATTTAAAATTTAGCCATTGCAACTGTAAATAAAGCAAACTTAAGGGGCCTTTTTGATTTAGATTCCTAACTGACTTCTAGAAGTGAATTGCATTATAGGTAGATTATGCAAAGCTTAATGCAAGCATATATAAATACCTAAGGTGTAAAGATTTTTTTAAAAAAAGGAACTAATGGAGAAACTGTAATGAAGAGGTGCACTAAGAAGCAGCTTTTATGTACTGACATTAGACTTTGCTCTGTGTTAACAGGTGTGCTTTAGCGAATAAAAGAACGGGGTTTTTTCTGCAGTGGTGAATTTGTTTTAATGAAGATGTAGGCATATGCTAATTTAGTTTCTGTAATAAGGAAATAAAAATAAAATTTGCAGTATGTATTGGTCACTTGCATGACTTGAACCCACGTTTTCAGATTCAAGAAAGGAAGAGTTGTGTACCTGGGAAGTACAGCTCATTTTATCCAGACTCACTTTGCTGACAGTGAAACATCTCGGGGCTAATGGTCAACTATTCCTGCAGCATAGAAGTCCTCGTCATTGGCATGGTAGTGTCTGTCTGATTGCACAGCATCAGCTGCTATGCTTGGAAGACCCCTAAAAAAGCTAGAAGGCTTTTCTGATGGTACTGCATCAACCCCTGTCCTTTTTCCCTTTCAACTGACATTAAATCAACCTTCTCAGCTAGTAAGTGGCTACTGTCCTGTGTGCCTAGGAGCTGTGGCTGGAACTTTTCCTTGTGATTTCTTGTATGCACGTTTTCAGAAAGGCTGGCAAGGATCAAACACAAAGCTGCTGCTTGCTTGTTGATGTGTCCATGGTTGTATTATCTAAGCAGCTTACATTCCCGAGATGAAGAGTTAAGATATGTGCTCCAGCTTGTTCTCGATGGTATGGCATAGTGAAGGCTCTCAGAGGGCAAAGCAGAGCTGTGTCAGGAAAAGGCAAGCTTTGCCACTAGTTTTGAATATACCTTGGAGGTGACTGTGGTATCTGCTCCCACTCCAAAGTTGGAGAAGCAATCCCTGGGCCAAGCCTCAAGCTCTGGCTGACCTTTAGCAAAGAGCATGAGAAGCTCCCTTTGGCTGTGAATTCAGGATGTTTGGTCCTGCGGTCATGAAGTGCTTTCATGGAAATAACGACCTTTCCAGCAGCCACATGAGTAAAGGGAGGGGAAGAAACACCCAGCACTTAAGGTGAAACGTGACTGATTCCTTGCCCAAAAACCTTAGTAATGCATCAGTCATGGCACTTCCTGTAATCGCTAATGTTCCAGCCCCAGTTTAACCCCAGTAATTTGCTTCATGCCTTCGACTCAGTTTTCAGCTACAAGATCCTATTGTGATTTCCAGAGCTCTCGGTACATATAACAATAAAACAATACTCTGATGCCCAGTGTTCTCTTGAGAGTCAGAAACTAGAATACAAGTGTCTTTATTTCTGGATTATTTTAGTTATGCTTTTTGCTTTTTTTCAAAATGTGTTTCCTGTGTGTGCACAGAGCTGTGCAAGAACTTCACCTTTCTGGGAGTGGTGCAGCAAGAGCTGCATAATCGTATAATCCTTTGGTCCTGCAAAAGCAACTTTACCTCTGTGAAGCAAGTGTCATGCAGCTGGTAGAAGTGGCATTGAAAAATGACCTATCTTTCATTTGCATTCATTTTGTTTAATATTTTCAGTGGATTATATCTGATGTGCTAATGTAGTTTTGCAGCAAATTTGAGAGAGTCCTCCCACACAGGAAGCTGGTCACAGGAGTCGTGACAGCTGAGGTTTCAGCAGTTGTTTGGATGGTGTGAGCTGGGTTCCAGCAGGGAAGGGTTACTGCAATCTCTTCCCAAGAGCCAGGCCCTTCCTTCTAACAGCCTGTAAGGTAAACAGAGCAATGTGTGGATGCAAAAATACACTAGTAAGGATGTTCTCTATTTTAGGAGAGCAGATGAGGGAACAGAAATGAAATGGAGCCCCTGGCTGCAGTGGGTATCAGAAGATGGCTGTTGACTATGATGCTGAGCAGTGTGACAACCCTTGATTACAGGAGAACAGAAACAAGAATGTGCAACAATCATAGCAGAAACACTGGGTCTCTTGAAGTCTGAAAGACCTGATGGTTCGTTGGAATTTTTTTGAAGCAGCTTTGGAGAGGAACAGCAACATTTGTAAACAGTGAACTTAGTGATGAGCGTGCTTGAACCCTGATGGAGGAAGGGGACAGTATGCCTTCTGGGATGGGCAGATGGAGAAGTAGGAAGTTTTGTGACATGAGCTAAACCAAACCTATCTGCACAACATTGTCAGTCTTGCTGTAACCTCTTCATTGTGCCTCTTCACTGAAGAGCACTAGAGTGCAATTGGAAGTGTTTTACAGGAATGACATCTAGTTGTAATTAAAGGAAAGCTGGTCCACAATGTCTCCTACCTGTAACTCTGAACTGCTAACACCAAAAGGAGTCAAGGGCCCCAGGTTTATTACTGAGCATGATGCTATATAGCATGGGGTATCTTTTGGGTTAGCTGGGGTCAGCTGTCTGGGCTGTGTCCCCTCCCAACCTCTTGCCCACCTCCAGCCTACTCGCTGCAGCACAGAGTGGGAAAGAGCGATGGCCTTGATACTGTGCAAGCACTGCTCAGCAACAGCCATGGCCCTGGTGTGTTGTCACCGCTGTTTTAACCACAAGTGCAAAGCACAGCACCGCGTGGGCTGCTGTGAGGAAAGGGAAGGCTATCCCAGCCAGCGGCATTCTGCTTGCATGCGGGTTACTTCACAGTTCCCTCATCTGTTCTCCCAGAAACATGCTGGAACTATGGGCTGACACTGGCAGTGGTGCGAGGATTTGGTGCTGAATGGGACTGGCTTCAGAGGGTCACCAGAAGAGCCACGGCTGCTTAAAGCCTAGGCAGAGCTAGAGCTGCAGGGCCTGCAGATGGCACATTCAGAGCAGTAATCCCCAATAAGAGCATCTGACCTCAGGATTTTCCAGGTTCTGATCCAGCCTGTTCTCCCCCTTCCTGCAGTGCTCCCCATACACAGGAATAACTGCAACAGGGATTTCCATTATTTTTTTTTCCATCGCTTCATTTAGGAAAAAAATTGTTAACTGTATTTCTTTTGAAGGCCCCAACAATCCCTGTGTGTACTGGCTAGAACAACTCAGTGAGTCTCAAATCCTTGTGATTGCCACAGCACTCTACAGAGCCTAGTAAAAAGGCATTTGAAAGTAGGATTTAAAGTGGGAACAGCTTATATAATAACTGTCGCCAGGTGCCCACCAGAGGTGCTCTATCACTCCCTCTCCTCAGCTGGACAGGGAGAGAAAACACAATGAAGGGCTCCTGGGTCGAGATAAGGACAGGGAGATCACTCCCCAATTACCATCATGGGCAAAGCGGACTTGACTTGGGGAAATTAGTTTAATTTATTACCAATCAAAACAGGCTAGGGTAATGAGAAATAAAAACTAAATCTTAAAAAATGCCTTCCCCTATCCCTCCCTTCTTTCTGGGCTTAATTTTATGCCAGAATTCTCTAACTCCTCCCTCCCAGGGGTTCAGGGGGACAGGAAATGGGGGTTGTGGTCAGTTCATTGCACGTTGTCTCTGCCACTCCTTCCTCCTTAGGGGGAGGACCCCTCACACTCTTCCCCCACTCCATCGTGAGGTCTCTTCCACAGGAGACAGTGCTCCATGAACCTCTCCAAAATCAGCCCTTCCCATGGGCTACAGTTCTTCATGAACTGCTCCAGTGTGGGTCTCCTGCAGGTCACAAGTCCTGCCAGCAAATCTGCTTCAGTGTGGGCTCCTCTCCATGGGGTCACAGGTCCTGCCATGAGCCTGCTCCAGCACAAGCTTCCCGCAGGGTCATAGCCTCCTTTGGACGTCCACCTGCTCCAACATGGGGTCCTCCATGGGCTGCAGGTGTATATCTGCTACACCATTAACCTTCATGGGCTACAGGGAGACAGCCTGCCTCACCATGGTCTTCTCCATGTGCTGCAGAGGAATCTCTGCTCCAGCACCTAGAGCACCATCTCCCCCTCCTTTTTCACTGACCTTGATGTCTGCAGGGTTGTTTCTCTCACATATTCTTACTCCTCTCTCCAGCTGCAGTTGCACTTTCCCTCCCCCCCCCCCCCCCTTCTTAAATATGTTACCACAGAGGCACTACCACCATTGCCTTGGCCAGCAGTGGGTCCATCTTGGAGTCAGCTGGCATTGGCTCTGTTGGACATAGGGGAAGCTTCTACCAGCTTCTCACAGAAACCATCCCTGCAGCCCCACCACTACCAAAACCTTGCCACACAAACCCAAACACTGTTCCTTTGAAATAAGGCTCTCCTAGAAAGAAGAATCGCCTTCTTACAAGATTCTCCTAGAAAAGTGAAGTCAGGACGGCTTTGCAGGCTTCAGGGCTCTCTGTCCTTTCTCTCTCAGGTAGGAGGATTCACTCTGTTAAGCAATGGAAGAAGTAAATGCAAGCTTCTACAGCTTGCTTAGCTGTAGGTCCAAGACATGCTCTCCTCCCACCGCTCTACCTGCAGTCCAAATTAAAAAGGCTGCTGCAATGCAGCTAACAGCACTGCTCATGCAGAAGTGCCCTGTCAGGGAGCATGTTTCCAGACAGAAGCCCACCTGGTTTCTTGTAGGACTTTATCAAAGCTGACAGTTGCAATATTTATTCTGACCATAGTGGCAAATTATAATAGAAATTGTTCCCTGAAAATGTCCCTGATGTATTTTATTGACACCCTTCCCAAGTCAGCTAGGGGAGTGTAAAGGCTGTAAGGTGAGTAGTCGTAAAGATGAACCTGCACAGCTGCAGGCAGCACTGCTGAGCCTCACTCCCCTTTTGGGTATTTGTGGGTCCTCCTCACTGAGATACCTCCATCCTGAGCAGAGATAACATGATCTCATCTAGCACCATACTTCACTGTAGCTGCTGGCAGGACACAGGCATTGGCAGCAGCCCCACCAAGCACCCCACGACTGAGGGGTATTCCTGCCTGCACTGCTTGCCCTGCCGTCCTTGCTGCAAGGGCTTAGAGATGTTCAGTGACAACATCTTGTCTCCCTTTAGACAATGCAATGTCTTTCTGGAAGAAAAGTGTAACTGTCCATAAATGCTGGCTACAAATCGAAAAACTGGGTGAAATCCTAAGGCTTATGTTAAGCCAGAAATGGCTACGAAGTCTTTTCCAGAGGCAGGCCAAGCTGGCAGACAGATCTCCAGAGCCTCCCCCTGCCCTGATTCTGGTGAGCAGGCGATGTGGCTGTGCAGTACTTTGCCTCAGAGGCAAACTGGACTACTGAGCACAAGCCACTTCTGCCTGTAAAGTCTTACTTAGGAAATGAACAGTCCAACAGTCTGTTAATTTAGCCCTTGAATTTAGTTACGTATCTCAAAGATATTCCGAAAACTACTCCTTTTACATGATCTCTACAAGAGAAAGCTGTAATCATGCTGGCAGTGAGAACGTAAAAATTATCCCAGTGAAGCAAAGTGAGGGTAATACCCAGAGACATGTTGTGCTCAAAAATCATAAATGAAAGTCTTGGTGCATGATGGCTCCTCACCACCAACTTCCAAGAGTTTGTGTTCTGGCTGGAAAAATGCTAGTTTGTAAAATATTTAAGCAACAACAACTGTTTTACTCCGGAGAAAGTCCAAGCTCCTATTACATGCCATTAGATCACAAGAAAGTAGTTTTTTCTGAGTATGATGGTACAGATTTTGTGGAGGGCATCTTAAAGAGTGTCTTGCTATCTGACTAGAGCCAGTCTGTGTGGAAGCAAGGAGTCACTTTGTGTATGTTGCTCTTGCAGGTCATGTTCAGACGAGTCTGGCATGAGTGAGGAAGAAAGCATAAAGGAGTGAAGTTGAGTCTCTGAAACATCCTGCTTTCTCCCCACTCTTTGGTTTGCTCTGGGGAAGCAGCTGTGCCTCCAACCTCAAGCTCTCCAACATTTTTCGGTTAGGTTTATTCTTTCCCTTTAACCATTTACTAGGTTGGACTATATGCCTTCCCGTCCGTTCCCATCCATGCATGCACGGGCAGTGCTGGACACATCATCCCTGCCAGTTTACTCACAACATGGGCATTCAGAGGCCAAGAACTTGCAGTATTTTTCTTGGCGGTGTGAAGGACTGGGACTCCTTGCCCAGAGACTGTCACACAGCTGCCTAATTAAAAACAGGAAAGCCTCCAGAAAAAAAAAAAAAAACAACCAAAAAAAAACCTCTCCACCGAGGGGAAGGAAGGCCTGGCATCACCCACATTTCATACCCTTCACCCCACCCTGCAGCATTCCTGTGCGTTACTCATCCTCTGGCATCAGCTACAGCGCATCTCATTTGAAATAGCAACAGGACAGAGGATTGCCAGGGACCTTACCAGAGGGAGGCCAAGCTGGCAGACGGATCTCCAGAGCCTCCCCCCACCCCGATTCTGGTGAGCAGGCGATGTGGCTGTGCAGTACTTTGCCCCAGAGGCAAATTGGACTACTGAGCACAAGCCACTTGTGCCCGAAACGTCTCACCGCTGCAGGGTGAACCAGGGCAATGCAACACAAACTCTGACGCGATCCCTGCGCTACGACAGCATTAACATCGCCGACAAAGCGAAATAACCCCGTCATGGGGAGTGGAAAACCAGCCAGGGTCCTCACCGGGGTGTGCTCACGGCGCAGGCAGGGATGAGGTCAGGAAAAACTCATTGCTAAGCCCAGGGTGAGCCCTAGGTGGCCTCCTAGGTTAAGAGTCAACGCAGCGAGCTGGAGAGAGAAAATAACTGTTCTCTGGGGAAGAAAGAGAAAAAGGAGCCAGAGCCACGGTGGTATTTCAGGTCCGAATCCTCTGTGGATTTTGGCCCTTGTTTCTACCCAGGGGCTTCGCCCCAGACCGTGCGATGGGTGCAAACCTCTTCACACCCTGGTGTCCCGGTGGGGTTGCTCAGCAGAGCAGCTCCCGGGACTTTGCAGCCCTTGCCTGCTGCTTCCCTCAGGGAAAGGGCAGAGGGGAGCTGGGGCGGTGGGAGGGCTGCCCAGGAGTCCTTCTGGCAGTAAATGTCCTACAGGCAGGGCAGCCCTGGGGTGTGCTTTTAAAGGGTATGCCATAGCACAGGCTGGAAAATAGGCCAGCCTGTCCCTTTCCGACATCCAGTTCAGCTGCACAATTGCACTGCTGAGAGCAAAATTGCTGCTGTCTGAATTAAAACGTGTAACCCCCAAGTGCTTCTGGACATGACACATCCTGAACAGCCATGTAAGGTGAAGGGGAGAATTCCACTTTCAAATGCAGTTAGGTCTTGCACTTAAAATAATCACTTTTAGACAACAAACTTCACTTGCTGATTTAAAAAAACTGTCTGAGCCTCCTCAGAGAATGGCACAAAATAACATGTTTCAGATTTTTGTCTTTTCCCCTTTACTTAAGGCACAGCCTGACTGGCACAAATCCCACTGCTGCTGCTGGGGGAGGCGTGGAGCCACTTCCAGAGGTGCGTCTGAAAAGCAGAGCACCAGAAGAGAGTGTCCATGTGTTCCTGGAAACTCATTCCGACTTTCCATTTCCCATATGTGGTGTCGTTGGTATCTGTCCATTCCTGCAAGGGTTCCAAGATGTGCTGTGGCTAGGAGGGGATAGCGCAGCCCTGCAGCCTGCCTTGGTCCCTCAGGCTGTGACTCCAGCTTCCAGCAACGCAGTGTGTTTGGCCTTGCCATGAGCTGATAGAATGTGACACTTGCCCTGAATCCAAACCCAGCGCTAGGACAAGACGTTATTTCTCACCCTACCTTGGAAAAGCAAAATCCACACAACAGCAAGGAAACCCAAAAGATTCAAACTGTGCAACAAGAGTATCCAGGGGAAAGCTCTGCAGACTGCTGTGTTTCTTGCTGGCTGCCTTCTGTGCTCGTATGCTTATACAAAGCTCTGTAATGGTTTTCAAGATATACCAGGTCAAGCTGTTCTCTGGGGGAGAGGAATGCATCCTCCAGGACCATGCTGTCCAGAGGGGACGATCTGCCAGGTGCATCACCAGTCAGGACATCAACGGAGCTGGTTTCTGTTTCCAGCTCTGCTTCCATCCTGAAATGGAGGTTTTTATTTCCCTTTTGTCCTAATGCAGCCAACGGAGTTTTGTAGTGTGAAAACTTCGGTTCCAAACACATTTGCTGTTGCAATGATACGCTACAACACTGCACAGTTAGATCCTTCCTTTGACATATGGCAACCAGAGGCATGATGCTGGTCTAGGAGAACCCGTGGGATGATGTGGTGCGGTGAGTCTGATGCCCTGATTGCAATTAAAATTATGATTGATTTTATCATCAAACTGCTCTATCTTTACAATGTTTCCTTGGCCATGCCCAGAGTTTGAGAGAGATGACATAGTGACAGCCTTGCACACCCATTTCCTGTCTTTTATCACGAACAAATACAGAGCTTGTATAAACTTGGTCTGTACTAGCTACTTCCTTGTAAACAACTTTTACTGGTGGAGCCCGCTGGCAGTAAGGACTTGAAACCAGAACAGATTTTTATTTATCTGATACCTACCATGAAAATACATCTGCTGGCTGTGTCCTGGGACACCACAGATGGCATGTGCCTCTCAGTGGACATTACAGACAGTGCTGAAATCAGTCAATACTAGTGTCTTCACGGCATACCTCCAGTTGGAGATCAGCTGCTATGACAAGCCCTGCAACAGGAGCTGGTCATTTAGCAGCTCCTTTCAAAAGCTCTTCTGATGAGGTAGGAAACATTGACATAACACCAAGTTCCCAGTATTGTGACCTGCCTGATGATTTCTGCAGGGATAGGAATTGAAAAAAAAAAAAAAAAAAAAATCGGATTTCACGTGTACCCAGAAAATCCCAGCTGCTCTGTCCTAGTGCTCCCATAAGCTCTTCCTGCTCCAAGAAGCAAAGCTAAACCTAGTCGAGAAGAACTGTAAAGATGATTTTCAGGGGAAAAGCCTAGTTTCATCATTAATTCTCTCTTTGCCAGCCTTACCTTTTTCTTCAGGATGCCCCCCTGTCCCCCTCATCTCCCTCTCTCTCCTCAGGCAGGACACCTCCATGACTGAGTCTCCTGTCCAACTGCTTCTTTTGCTCCTGTGTAAGCCCTGCCTCCTGACTTCACCCTGCCTGCCTGCCTTGGAGGAAGGCAGCTGCCTGCCCCTCTGCAGCTGCATGCCAGCAACCCCACAGCCTAAGGATGCAAAGTGGGAGGCTTTGCCTGCTTCCCACTGCCCAAGTGGTGGAAGAGACAGAAGAACCTGTGGAGCCAGACACAGGAATGAGCCACCCTAAAGTCCTCTTAAAATGACTCATTGCTTGTAATTACAAAGGAAAACTCCACAAGGTTTAGGCAGTGTGGACATGGGGACCCAGTGCTCAAGGTACAAACTTTTATGTGGCTTTTTGTCCATGGTTAAGCAAAAAAAAAAGAAAAAAAGAAAGGAGAGAAAGAAGAAAAAGACGGAGATCCTGAAGAGCTCCAGTTTGGTCACGTTCAGTATATCTCGAAGCTAATCTCAAAGAAACAAGCTGAGATTTCAATGTGGGCAGGCACAGGTCTGGCATAGAGAGTGAGCTGTAAGTTGTCTGCAAGGAGGCGGGCAAATGAAATTCTGCTTTTATCCAGAGACCCAATAACAGACAGCAGAAACGGAGACCCGCAGACCATGTAGAGAGGTGAGAAAATGAGGAGAACTCACCAAAGGCAATCTGATAAAGCGAAGAGAGGAGGGAACCCAAGAGTGGGCAGAACAACAGAAAGTCAGGGAAGATTAGATAGTGAGGAGAGTTTGGCAGTGTTTGTGAAGCCTGATGGTCCAAGGGAGATAAGGCTGGTGTATAATTTGGGATGGAAAGCCTTTTTGTCTGCAAAATTTTATCTTTAAAAGAAAATTTTAGAAAGAGAAGAAAGAAGAAAGGCTCCTCTAATTTTGAGCCACTCCTTCCAACTTAGACATACTCAAATGATTGCCCAGGAATGTTTTCATATTCTTACCTTGTTAGCTTTGGCAAGCAGCAAGGCAAGCAGGAACTACTCTGCACCTGGCTACCGTGGAACCAGTTTTGGATATGCAACTGGCAACTCTTTTTCAGAAATCCCAGCAATTCCTTCTTAGAACCGTAGAATTGGTTTGGTTGTAAGAGACCTTTAAGATCATCAAGTCCAACTGTTCATCCTGCACTGCCAGGTCACCACTAAATCATGTCATGAAGCACCACATCTACACGCCCTTTAAATACCTCCAGGGATGGTGACTCCACCACTTCCCTGGGCAACCTGTTCCAGTGCTTTACAACTGTTTCACTGAAGAAATTTTTCCTAATATGCAACCTAAACCTCCCCAGGCACAACATGGGGCCATTTTTTCTCATCCTATCACTTGTTACTTAGGAGAAGACACTGACCCCCACTTTTCTACAGCCTCCTTTCAGGTAGTTGTAAAGAGTGATAAGGTGTCCCTGAGCCTTCTTCTCTCCAGGCTAAACAACCCTAGTTCCCTCAGCCACTCCTCATACAACTTGCTCTCTAGGCCCTTCATCAGCTTTGTTGCCCTTCTTTGGACACACTCCTGCACCTCAATGTCCTTCTTGTAGTGCTGAGTACAGGGGGACTATCACTTCCCTACTCCTGCTGGCCGCACTATTTGTGATACAAGCCAGGATGATGTTGGCCTTTTTGGCCATCTGGGCACACTGCTGGCTAATATTCAGCCAGCTGTTGACCAAAACCACCAGGTCCTTTTCCTCTGGGCAGGTTTCCAGCTACTCTTCCCCAAGCCTGTAGCATTGCAGGGGGTTGTTGTGACCCAAGTGCAGGACCTGGCACTTGGCCTTGTTGAACCTCATACCACTGGCCTTGGCTCATTGATCGAGACCCCTTTGTACAGCTCCCCAACCTTGAAGCAACTCCTGCCCAACTGGGTGTCATCTGCAAATTTACTGAGGGTGCACTCAATCACCTCATCCAGAGCATTAGATAAATATGTTGAAGAGAACAGGCCTCAGTACTGAGTCCCAATACCACCTGTGACCGGCCACCAACTGGATTTAACTCCACCATCACTCCCTGGGCCCAGCCATCCATCCAGTTTTTTATCCAGCGAAGTGTATGCCCATCCAAGCCATGAGCAGCCAGTTTCTCCAGGAGAATGCTGTGGGAAACAGTGTCAAAGTCTTTACTTCACTTTGCTTTTACTTTTTCCCAAGAAAAGCTGGGGTTTCCTCTCTCCCTCTGCTTCTTTCTGTGTGGTGGATAGAAACTGTAAAGGAATTAATGATTTCTGGTATAAAACAGTACTTTTAAAGGGAGACTGAGCAGCTGGCCTCAGTTGAAACATCAGGACTTGGCGCTGAGGAGAGGGAACTTCTCGCAGTTGAGGCTGGAAAACAGCTGTGTCCAACACAACCAATGCAACACTGTGATGATAACTGTGTCCTGCAGCTGTGGGACAGTGGCTGAAACTGCTGCTTATGGCAGTGATCCTAACATTGTGACTTTTGCAAGCTTATAGCAATTTTTAATCTAGATTGGGAGTGATAAAAGTCCATTTATGTCGATACTTTTCTCCAAGATGGATTGAGACATCAGACCCTTGCTTGTTTGTTCTCTTCTACAAGGGTCTGAGCTCCATAATCCTCTCACATTTGACCTCCAACTTTCTCAAGCATCTCAGAGCACTTTTCCAGACACAAGGGAGCACCAAGAGACCTCTGTAGGTCCAGTCGCTGTCCAAACCAGCAATGCGCAAGTCCCAGAGGGACTCAGTTTGGAAGGCAGGAAACCGGCAATGGCAATCCACAAAGTGCAATACTGGCCACTTTTGGTTTTTTCCCGAGAAGGGCTTATCAGAAAAAGATGTTTTCTCAAAGTTCATATGAGACCTTTCTTGTTAGGGTACTTCTCAGAAAGTGGAAGGTCAGGTGCTCTGCTGCCCCAGAGGGTTCAAATATACCTAATCTCCACACAGATTACCAATTTTTTAACATATTTTTTAAAGGGCCTCTAGAAAGGATGGAAAATCTCCATCCTCTTTATCGGACTTTGCTACCTCAGAGAAGAAAACAGAAGATATTTTTAAACCTCTGTATAAATCTGTGATGTGCTGACTTCTTTATTACTGTGCAGTGTTCTTTCTGCCTAATCTCAAAAACCATAAAACAGAACGAGGAATGTCCAAGGCCAAAGGGGATTTTCAGAAAAATAGAAGGTCTTTCATAACAAGGGAGACAAAATAAGTTACAACTTGTTTTCTTGGTAAACAGGCATCTGTGTGCCTAAAATTAAATCATCTAGGTTAATTGTGGAACTGATCACTGCAAGATGTTATGGAGGCCAAAATGTGGAAGGGTTTGACAAGTGATTAGCCAAATGAATGGAAATTATGTAGCTACAGTAGTTAGATAGTGGCATCATCATCATTGTCATTACTTTTATTGTTATTACCTGGTTTAATATTCAGCATTCTGGTCGCTGTGGTCTGGGTGCCATCTCTATCCGAAGAAATCCCCAAACCACAGTCTGATGGAACGTGGGAAGTAAGTCAGAGAAGGATCATTTGGTACTGCCTGTTTCTCATGTTCTTTCCCTAGGCATCCACATCTGCCAGGGAGAAAACACTGGCTGTTTGGTCTGACTGAGTTACGTGCTTACACAATTTAGTGTTAATTGAGAAGAGGGTGTAGGAGAAAGAAAGGACTCAGCCTAGCAGGCAGGTGTTGGGTTAGGACTCCTGGGTTTTGGGAGCTGAACCAGTATTCAAGCATTCACTAGTAGAGTACAGAAAAAGAGAATACGGACCACTCATTCCTCTCCCCTAGCAGGTAAACTCCCAATCACCAGACCTACACGTTCCCTCCTCTGGTGGGAATGCCTGGTGGCTCCTCCTGCGGTGGTGGTGTTAGTGGCTGAGCACGCAACTGAATTAAAGCCTTCAGCCTTCTGGGTGAGCCCCCCCCAAACACAAAGGCATTGTACAGAGACAACTAGACCAGCTGCAGCCATGTTGCTGTGTCCCTGGGCAGAAGGGTGAAGCCTGCCCAGCCCTCTCAGCCGCCACACAGAACACGTAGGTGCTTTGTCTCCTAAGAGGCCCCACGGCTTTCATGGGGGTACCTCTCTAACAGCCTGACTAAGTAGGATGGAAGGAAAACCTCAGTGTTTCCTGTTGACTTTGTTATACAGCAGCCTTTTTGACAGTTTTGAGGTAACTGTGAGACAATCTCCCTGGATTGTTTCATTTACTAGTACAGATGTAGCATATGTACCTCCCACCAACTTCCACGGGCTGTATCTACAGCCGTACATGCTGTATCCACGAGGCCTGCTCCAAAAGTAACGCCTCCTATTTTCTTACGTTGGCCCACGATGTCAGAGGCAGATGTCGGTGGTGTGGCAGCAGAGGTGGAACCTTCCTGCCAATGTTCCACTAAATTTTGTTGCCGTGTGACAGATGGCAGCAGAGGGACAGTCTGACAAAATAGTGTCTGTCGTGGGAGTGAGGGTGAAGCAAACGGGTGTAACAGAATTCCTCCATGTGGAAAAAATGGCACCACTGACATTCATCGACGCTGCTGAACATTTACGGAGACCAAACGTGGGTGTCAGCACAGTGAGGCGGTGGGTGGTGCGTTCCAGCAGTGGCGACAGTGATGGTGGGTCACCTCCACTGGTGCGGATTTTTAAACGAGCGCGGCACGCAGGCTCTTGTTCATCGCTGGCCAAGTGGTGGGGACTGTGTCGAAAAACTGTTTTGTAGCTGAGAGTTTGCTCTATCACATAGTGTTATTGTGCTCTTTGTATCTGTTGTAGTTTCCATGTAGTTTCCAAATAAATAGGAGGCATTACTTTTGGAGTGACCTACATATAAATTAGGCATAACGATACCTAACTTTCATGTACCCAAATCTTTTCTTGGTTTTGTCACCAGACTCTCTACAGAACTAAAGGAACGTTATGCCTTTGTGGTGACAGTATCACACACGGAACATCATGCACTCTACAGGACCCAAGGAGCCCTTCACAGATGAGGAGGCTGGTCAAGTACTGCAGCTCCAGGCAATGGCAAAGACTCGGAAATTTATGATTCAACCCTGAGAAAATCAAGCAGCATTTGAGTCTCATACAACAAATGTTCTTTTTACACACTGTCTTCAAGTCCAAATTTTTGTAACACATCTGAAAAGCTACATCCAGACTTCACATCTGAAATAGCCATCAGATGTAGTCATGCATGGAGCGGATCTAATATCACTGCCTGTTCCCTGTAGTGTGAGCAGGAACTGATTTACTTTCCTGATAAAAGAAAGTGCAGTTCAAATGCAAAGCAATTCAGAAATTACAGAACTGAAGTACATAACAGTTGAGGTTGGAAGGGACCTCTGGTGATCATTTAGTCCCACTCCCTTTCTCAAGGCAGGGACAGCTAGAATAGGCCACCCGGGACCCTATTCCAACAGCTTTTGAGTATCTCCGAAGATGGAGACTCCACAATCTCTCCAGGCAACTTGTGCCAGTGTTTGACCACCCTCACAGTAAGAAAGTGTTTTCTTATTTCAGATGAAATTTCCTCTATTTCAGTTTCTGTCCACTGCCTCTCATCCTGTCAGTGGGCACCACTGAGAAGAGGCTCTGCCTTCTTCATACCCTCCCATCCGGTATTTATACACACTGACAAATTTCCCCCCGAGCTTTCTCTTTTCCAGTCTGAATAGTCCCAGCTCTCTCCACCTCTCCTCATATAACAGTTGTTCCTGTTCCTTAATATCTCTCAGACACTTAATGGGACCCCCTCCAGTAAGTTCATCCTTTTCTTGTACAGGGGAGCCCAGCACCGGATACAGCACTCCAAGCACAGGCTCACCAGTGCTGAGCAGAGGGACATGCCTGCAATGCTTTGCCTAATGCAGCCCAGGATACCATTAGCCCTTTTTGCCTTGAGGAAGAATTGCTGGCTCATGGACAACTTGTCCAAGGTCTTTTTCTGCAAAGCTGTTTTCCAGCTGGTTCAGGACCCCTCCCTCCCCCACCCCGCCCCGAGTCTGTACTGGAGCATGAGGTTATTCCTCCCCAGGTGCAGGACTTTGTCTTTTTATTTACTGAGCTTCATAAAATTCCTCTCTGCCTATTTCCCCAGTCTGTCCAGGTCCCTCTGAAAGGCACAACAACCATCCAGTGCACTGGCCAATCCTCCCAGTTTTGTACCATCGGCAAGCTTGCTGAAGGAGCACTCTGTTGCATCATCCAAGTTATTAATGAAAGTCTTAAGTAATATTTGTCTTAGTACCAACCCCTGGGTACAACCCTAGTGACTGGCCTCCAGATGGCCTTTGTACCAAAGATCACATCTCTCTGAGTGTGGCAATTCAGCCATTTTTCAGTTCACCTCAACTGTCCACTTATCGAGCCCATACTTTTCTGTTGTCTAAGAGGATGCTATGGGAGACAGTGCTGAAAGCCTAACTAATGTCAAGATAAAAAACATCCACTTATCCACCCATCCGCTCACCTTATCATAGAAGGCTACGAGGTTGGTTAAGCACAATTTTCCCTCCAAAAATCCATGTTGACTACTGCAAATCACTTTGATCACGGGAGGCTTCTTCCAGTTATCTGAATAAGATCTCATCTACTACTTCTTCCCAGTTCAGTAATCTGTACCAGATATCCAAAATGACACAACCCAAGTTGGTCTGTCCACTAATACAAAATGAATGATCATACAGCTTCTTGCGGGCTTCCAGTTCAGTCCAATGGCCAATGACTGAGTTGTGGCAGACATACACACTAAGAGAGAGATGAAAAGAGTGGAAAATGATGTCTCATGGCTGGTGCAGAGGGTGATACTGCTTTTCAAGACTAGGCAGCCAGAACACTGCTGTGTGTGAGATGGAGCACCATAGGTCTCCTCTGAACATCTCAGATTAAAAAGTTTTAAGGCAAAGCAGTAAGGGATCTTCTCCAAGTTTTGTTGGGGCCTAAATACAGTATCAGGAAATTTGGACAGGATGTAAAGAGCAGGTTCTGGTGTTCAGAAGGCAGATAACATGAGCATCCCTCCTACCTGTCTCCCCACATCTCTGTTTCTGGGTGTATCCAGGACCTGGTGTATCCACACAGAAACCCAGCACCTTTGGAAAGCTGCAGGGCTGTGAGCAGTTCATACCTTTTACCTCTGGTACCAAACTGCAGCCAGGGGTAAGGCTGCAGCTGGCAGCAGAAAAGCAGATCTTCCTTCCCCTGCAGGCCTGAGAAGGAAATAATTGTGGAAAGTAGAAACAGAGAGAGGATGAGGAGCACAGAGGGGAGGAAAAAGGACGGAAAACAAAGGAGTTTTAATAGGAGTTCTCATACTTCCTTAAATTTGTACCAACAAACCCGATTGTATCCATGAATATTTTGCAGGGCCTTTACCTCTGTCAGATGACAGATAGATAGTCACATCAACAATTTGGTTTTAGCTGATTCAGAACAGAGCATACATATGTCCTTATACGTCCACTTTGTGATGAGCAGTGCTCTCATATCCTCCTTCCTGGTGATGCTTGTTTTCAGCTTACTGCTTGGTGTCCTTTTCCTAGACCGTTTGCAATACTTGGAAAAACCCTCCTGAACTTCTAAGCATAAACACATGTCCCTTCTTCCTCCACACGGATTTCCAGTGCAAGGCATGTTTCCAACAACACTGACTTCATGATTGACTCCTCAACTTCTACCAGTTTTATGGCATTTCCCTAAAAAACATTGCACCTCAAAGCAGAGATGTGTTACCTGTGAAGACGGTGCAGAGCTGTGCAAACCATTGCCTGACGGTAACAGAACTCTAGAGCTTTTGATATCAAAATGAGGTAGGCAGCCAAACTGTGTTTGTCTCACCTGTGCTGATGTAGATGTGGAGTTACAGCAGTGAGGTTACCTCAGCTTTACACCAACAATAAGTAGGCGGCAGAAAGTCAATCAGCAAGAGGGTTTTGCAATTGGAATGGGTAAACAGATTATCTTTTGTTGTTCTTATCTGCTTAGCCATTCACTGTTAATGTTATAGAGTCCATACCTGCACTCAGGGTTTGTTTAAAAGTATAAAGACAATATCCTTAAAGTCCTTGCAAATATACTAGATATATTTAGGGAAAAAATTTGTTTAACATTTTTATAAGAGGAAGGCAGACCAGGAGTTGTACTCCTGGTACATAGAATCATAGAAATAGAAATCATAGAATGATTTGGGTTGGAAGGGACCTTCAAAGGTCATTTAGTTTAACCCCCCTACAGTTAGCACGGACATCTTCAACTAGATCAGGTAGCCAGAGCCTCATCCAGCCTGACCTTGAATGTTTCCAGGGATGGGGCATCTACCAAGTCTCTGGGAAACATGTGCCACTGTTTCACCATCCTCTTGGAAAAAAACTTCTTCCTTAAATCTAGTCTAAATCTAGTCTAAATCTCCCCTCTTTTAGTTTAAAACCTTAACCCTTTGTCCTGTCACAACAGGGCTTGCTAAAAAGACTGCCCCCATCTTCCTTAGAAGCACCTTTAAGTAGTGGAAGGCCACAATAAGGTCTCCCTGGAGTCTTCTTTTCTCCAGGCTGAACAACCCCAACTCTCTCAGCCTTTCTTCACAGCAGAGATGTTCCATCCCTCTGACCATTTTTGTGGCCCTCCTCTGGACCCACTCTATCAGGCTCATGTCTTTCTTGTGCTGAGGACTCCAAAGGTGGACGCAGTACTCCAGGTGAGGTCTCACAAGAGCAGAGTGGCAGGATCACCTCCCTCGACCCACTGGAGACGGTTCTTTTGATGCAGCCCAGGATGTGGTTGGCTTTCTGGGCTGCGAGTGACATTGTCAGCTCATGTGAGCTTTTCACCCACCAGCACTCCCAAGTCTTCCTCCAAAGGGTTGCTTGCTTGCTGCCCAGTCTTTTCCACTACAGCAGATATTAGCATCAACTGGGTAGAGAGAGAAAGCTGTTTTGGAGGAGCATTTTTCCCTTTTGAATGTTGCATTTGAATTATGCACTTTACAGGGACAGGAAAAGTAACAAAAAAGTCACAAAAAGAAATTTTGATAAAAGCTTCATCTTTTACAAAATCCAGAAGGTACAGTAGGTGACTTTGCTGCATTTAGACCTTGTCCTTAATTGTCGCTTTTGCAGGAGATGTAGGAGAATGGCATATAATTTCAAATTACTGCAACAGAAGACAGTGGTTATTGCACTGCTGACACATATCTTTCTGGCAAAGTAAAAGGGCCTGCAATGTATCCACATTTTAAAGTCTTCTACCACTGCCAGAGGGCACAAAATCGTAGTAAGGTCACAAAATGCTTTAAGTTTCTCTTAAATTATTCTCATCTTTTGGTAGTTAAGATTAGCAAACAATTTAAGATTTTAAGGTGAAAACTATTCATTTGTGCTGTTTTCATAGCAAACCCAAAATCACCTCCTGCTGCAAGCTGAATTTCTTGTGGATCCTGGAAGAAAGAGTAAGAAAGCTAGCAAAGAATTGTGCAGGCATTAGAGCTCGTACTTTCAGTAAAGCTCTCCATGAAGCACAAAAATACATTTGTAGCTATTATCATCATAAGTTTGGCTTCTGCAGTTGCTGCCTGGCAAGAAATAGTGCACTAGCATATCCTTGGTAGTATTGTAAAAAATCACAAGATCAGCTTAGGAATATTTCAATGTTAATAATACCTCGTGCTTGTCTAACAGGCTTATTCAGTGACCTCTGAGCGAACACTGAACTCAACGGCTGGGAGGGGAAAGAGGGAAACAGGGCTTTCAGGAGAAGTGCAAGCACACCCCGGCCATGCAGTGGAGGGGTCTGGCTGTTTGCCACAGTTGGGGAACAGTTCACTGACAAAGAGAGGAAGTGCTGATGCTGTTTTCCCTCAGCAAAGCATTAAAAGTGTTTTTCCCTGTTACTGATGCCACCATTTTCGAACATGCTTTGAAAACAAAGGGTATTTGTTCTTATGGGTTTAAAAACATACAGTTTGCTTTATGTATAGCAGGAATAAACAAATTTACTTTTTTCTTCTTTGTCAGACATGGTTCTCTCTGGGCTTATGGCCATTCATGGTCAAACCCCAACTGTTTTCCTTTGTGTTTCCAGAGGTGTTTTGTTTTTTTAAAGCAGTTTTTCCTCTCTAACTGGACAGAAGTAAATCAGTTTCCATGTGTTTAGAAACAAAGGAACAATGAAACATTCAACCAAGCTTGCTGAAGAGGTTTGTTTTTTTTTTTCATACTTTCAGGGCAATTTGCAATAGAAAAAATGCTCGAGAGCTCAGAGGATTTGGAAGAAGGAGCTCTGAGCAGCAACTGTGCCTCTCCTGGGAGATTAAGGGCCAGATCCTTTCCTCACTTAAGCTCCTGGAAGCTCTGCAACTGCCCAAACAGAGCTAGAAGAAGAATTTGATCCATTTTCTTGCAGTCAGATGCTGAGGGTAAATTACCGTGATTAATGAGTTACTGTTTGTCGATTTATGACAATACAACTTATGACAATACAGTTTATGCAAAAACATGACCTCACCCTCCAATCACACCAGCAGATCAATATAGATCTCTGTGTGTGTGTGTGTATGGATGAGGCTCACAGTGACCCTGCAGTGATGGGACACCTCTGTGTGTGTGGCTTCCAATTAAACTGCAGCGATGAGAGAGAGAGAGAAAGAGGTCATCAGTCCTGGTTCCAGTGTTGGTCCAGACAATGGGGTCTGGCTCATAGGAGTTGGGGAGTGGGGTGGTGGAGAAGAGATGAGGCCAAAAGGGCCTCCCGCTTCCTGCCCTTCCCTTCTACCCTCACGTATCCCCTCAGGCACTTCCTCTCCCTTCCAGCAAACATTTCTTTGTCTCAGGGGGTTACAGGCTGACAAAGTTGCCAGGGTCCTTGCTCGGGAATAGTTTGTCCTTGGTCTTCTGCAGCTGGAGAGGTGGGAAATACTGAACAGGGCCTGGAAGGGGCAGCAAAGGAACTGGTCAGGGCTGTTTGGGGAGACCTGTCCAGCAGCCCTGCACCTGAGCAGCACTGCCTGGAGCAGGACTGCTGCAGCTGCTCTGACTCTACTAACATCTGACTTCCATGGGCATGGGGAACCATGAATGTCACTGAGAAAACTACTCAGATACTCCAATGTCCTGAAGTACAAAAAGGGGTTTTCCTTATCTCTGGCCTGAACCTTCCTTATTTCAACATTTGACTATTGTCCATTAATGACTGGCCAAGCACCACAGGGACAAGAATGCCTCCATCTTCCTGAGAACCTCCCCATGGGGATGGGCAGGCTTCTAGGGGTTTCCTGAGGTGTTCCCTTCTCCAGGCTGAACAAGGCCCTTTCCCTCAGTTTCTCCTCCCAGGCAAGTGCTCCAGCCCGAGAATCTTGTGTTAAAGTGCACGTTGCCCAGGAGAGTCTCCTGTGCTGCCCCACAGTGCTCCAGAAGGTCCCAGTGACCTCCAGCTAGGGTATGACCCTTCACCACTGCTCTCTCAGCCTCAGCCTCCAACTGGTGCTTTGCCCATCTGTTTCTCCACCCATCCAGACTGCAATGGCCCAACTGGGGGACAGGAACATTGAGGGAGACATTGTCCAAAGTCTTGGTGAAGCTGAGGGAAACACCATCCCCTGTTCTCCCCTCATGCAAAAATGCAGTTCCTTCCTCAGGAAGGCAATCAGGGTGCTGCAGAAGGACTGGCCCTTGGGAAGTCCATGCTGATGGTTCTTGGACATGTGCTTCTTGGACAAGCAAGGCTCTGTCTTCAGTAGGTGTTTCTGATGTGTAAGTGTGGTAACTGGGTAGGTGACAGCCTGCTCCAGGTTTCTCAGTGGCATAAGTAAAAATCAAATGTGTATTCACTCTGCTTATGATCCTGGGAAGAGGTGAAAGAGCAAAGTGGGACCAGGAAGCATAGATGCCAGGATTTTGGAGGTAGTGCATCTAAGGCAGGCAGCCCATGGCTCCTCCAGCTTGCTCCCATGGGCAGCTGCCCACCCTGCTTGTATAGCCTTGGCAAGTCCTGCCTTGTCTTCTCAGCCTGTGGCAGTTGTGAGAGAAGACTTGCTATATAAATCCCTGCAGCAAACAGTCAAGTAATGGAGACCAACTGTCACCTGGGAAGCTGTCAAGGCACATTTGTCCGATTGCCTGCACAAACACTTTCTTAAATACTAGATGAAACTTATTTGCAGGGGTCTCTTCTGGCTGGAAGTATGCAGCCCCTAATAAGTCTGGGGCCATAGTTTGGACTTTGAGAGAAATTTCCAGTTGCATGAGCTGAAACCATTGCAGAATTATTAACCACCTTGTTCTATGTCACAAAGGAAATGGGAGAGGCAGAGGCAGGAGGGTATCACCTACTCCCCGTCAGTCAGGAGCCACAGTTGACACATGGCACAAACAGACCTCCCTAGTGCTCCTAGCACCTAGGACATGCAGGAGGATACCAAATTTGGTTCAAACTGCTGAAGTTAATTTCAGCAGGCAGTATGCAATCACATGGGCTGGAAAACAGCTGAGCCAACAAAAAAAGTCACCAGTGACCAGTAATGGCAAGAGCTATTTGATTAGCTGCCACTGGTCCCTGAGTGCAGGGTGCCGTGTTTCCTGTCACGCTTAGAGGTTCTCCCACCATTTGCCCTTTGCACCACGACCAGCCAGAGAGCTTAGCAGTAGCGGTGACAGCCACTAGCATTTTTCCTTATGGTCATTTGCCTTTCTTTGGGAGGAGGAGGAGGAGGAGGATGCTTGGCAAAGCCAGGGACACCATTTGCATTCAGCTGAACGGGCTGTTGGTGCTAGCAAATGTCTCCACGAAAGCTAAGCTTACAGCTTCTATTGGTGTTTTAAAATAAAGTACTTATGGTTCTGGGTTTTGCCACCAATGTATCAAAAAGAGAATGTTACAATAGGAATGGTTGAATTTTTGCAGTTTTACAGTTTAGTTAGCCTGTTCAAAATGCCATCCTCCTTTCCAGGCAGCATGACCTGTCTCTTCAGACCTTATCTGATTTCTTTCTGCTCCTCAGCTTTGTCCTTAAGATAACTTCCCTTTGTTATCGGTCCAGTGTTCTGCATCATTTACACCAGCTTTCAGTTTTACATTCTGAACTTCTTTTTTGATTCTTTTTCTCAGCTAACTAAAATGAAGAGCCAACACCAAAAATATTTGCGATTTTAGTCGTACTGTATAAAGCAAAAAGAAGGGAGGCACGGGAAGGAAGTACATATTTTTAAAAGAAAAAGAGGATGTTCTGAAAGTACCTGCAGAGAGTAGCCAGTAATGCTGGTATTGGTGTTGAAAAAATTGCGCATGCAATGAGTGGATGCTTTTATGATCTATATTTATGTGAGGGATGAATCCTGGCCAGATAGAGGAACTTTGCTCCTAACCACAGGGATTAATCTGTTCTTAATCTAAGACAACAACATGACCAACAAATTTAGCGTGAAGAAAGAGACTTCTGTGCTCCTCCAGTGAACGAGGCCTAGACACATCCATGCTGGGCTGAAAGGTGTGCTTCCAGCCATCTGGTGGTTGTGGCCACCATTGTAAGCACATTTCAGCCACTGTTTTCCACTACACAGAGGCTTTAACTCCTTGGCTTGCTTGATTGCAGCACATGTTTCACATCAATAGCCAACCTGTGCAATAGTGCCTGTGGTCAGATCCACCCCTCCATCACAAGTCCATCTATATGTTGCATCCCTTCCTTGACATGACCTGAGGTGTCATGGGCTCACCGAGCTGAAAACAATTCACCCTTATGTTGCCAGTCCAAATCCACCTGAGCCACTTCAGTCTTAGCAGTCTGACCCGCCCTCGGGTTGTTCTGATGTCCTTCAGTGGCCCAGCTCTTGGGTCCAAATAGACATCCCTCTGATGTGCTTTCACAACCAGGTTCTCTACCCAGGCAGCAATATCTTGACATAATTCACCAGCCCAGACGGGTTTCCCGCTGCACTGCCAGTTGCTCTGCTTCCATTGCTGTAACCACCCCCACAGGGCATTTGCCACCACCCGTGTCTCATGATAGAGACAGACCACTGGCCACCTTTCTTGTTCAGCAATATCTAAAGCCAGTCGGGTGGCTTTCACCTCTGCAAACTGACTCAGTTCACTTTTCCCTTCAGCAGCTTCAGCGACTCGTTGTGTTGGACTCCACACGGCAGCCTTCCATAACTGATGCTTTCCTACAGTGTGAGAGGTCCCATCAGCGAACAGGGCCCATCGCTCCTCATTATCTGGTACTTTGTTATATGGTGGGGCCTCTTCAGCACGTGTCACCTCCTCCTCCAGTGACATTCCAAAATCTTTGCCCTCTGGCCAGTTTCTGATCACTTCCAAGGTTCCTGGATGGTGAGGGCTACTTGTTCGAGCCTGTTGTGTGATCAGTGCAAGCCACTTACTCCACGAGGCATCAGTTGCATGATGTGCAGAGAAGACCCTCTGTTTGAACATGCAGCCCAGCACTGGCAGCCGGGGTGCTAACAGGAGCTGTGCCTCCGTACTGACGGCTTCTGAGGCAGCTCAAACTCCTTCATATGCCACCTATATCTCTTCTCCAGCTGGAGCGGAGCGGGCCTCTGATCCTTCGTATCCCTGTCGCGGAGGCACCTGCAAAACGGATAGTAGTGTCTACCCAAAATGTGGATTTATTACAAACAAAAATCACCCGGCACTCCAACAGACCAAAGTAAATTACAAGTTTGGATGTCAGGAGGGAATATTCTACTACACAACTAATTCCCACAGAGCTGGATTTGCAGCGTTTCAGCAACTGTATGTGAGCTTCCCAAAGTACATAGGACTGGACAACTTCCTTGTAGGTGATGTTTTTTCACAGTTCTGTGACTTGGGACCTCTTATGCTGCACATCCAAACAAGCCTCAGGGACATTCCTGAGAACCTGGGCAGTGGAGCCATCACTCCCACTGCCTGTGGATATGCTGCAATTTGCAGCGGCCAGTCACAGCACTAATTTGTTCTAAGGCTTCACTAGAAAATAGAAAACACAACTGAACTGAGAGAGGTCTAGTCAATACGTGCTGTTTGTTGAGCTGCTTTCTTTCAGTTCTAGTTGTACAGGATCTGACAGCATGGTTTTTTTCCTCCTTGCAAATTCAGCCAAAGAAAGATGAGCTAATGTAAGGACATAAACGTTGGGGGGGGCGGGGGGGGTGTTGTCGGTGCGAAGAATAAAAAACCAATAAAATCAGAAAATGTATCAAGTGTCTGGTTTTGAGAGATTGCAAGCAATTAAAGCAGAAAAAGAAGTCAATATTTTCAAATATGAGGCCATTAGCAGGAGCAAATTGCAGTACCTATGTCTGCAGCGATGACTGACACCATAGATCCATGATCCCTTAATCCAGTGCAAGTGCTCACTCAAGCAGGAAGGGGTTGTCTTTTCTTCTCCCTGCTCCCAGCTCTCATTCCCATCCTCTCCCCTGTATCCACACGATGCTCAAGAAGTCTGCCAGAGCCTAATACTCTTCGAACAGGTTCTTTCTGATATCATGTATGAGCTGAGTTTGATGTTTTAACACTAAATTACCTATTTGAAGATATTTGAACATTACAGGGGTCTTTCATTTAGCGGACAAATACAGCAATACACTGAAATGACAACACAAGCATAATAAAGCAATTGCAATACACAGCTGAATACACAATGCAAACATGAATTCCATCACCATTCTCTATACACTCACTGTCACAATGCTGGGCATCTCACACTTGCCAGGAAGAAACAGATGGGTTAAAGACAGCTCAAGGCTGTTGTTCTTTTCACAGTTAATTTTGCTTGTTCTTCGATTTTTATATTCCATGTTGGGCTGAAACAGATATACTCTTCCCCTATGCTTGGCTGGCTGGCTCAGGAAGACAATTTCTATTGTAAATAACAGTAGGGCAGGCCAACTACACAACCAGTTGATCCACTCAACTGATACAGTGGTCTATCTACAACAAGGGTCACCCTCCAGTTCCCTTGGTACTAAGGTAAGTTCAGCTTCCTTTACAACAGTCACGGTCATTTCCTATGTCCTTTTCTGATCTTCATGACCGCACCATCCTTGCCTACCTCCTTTGAGCCTTTTTTCCACAGCAGGGGTTCATTGATTGGTCACACAGCCATACAGAGCGCACCTATTCATTTAATTAAGCATGCCAGGCAATGTGGACAGGCATTGGAGCTCAGGTATCCATGATTAAATAAGAAGATCAATGCCTTCTGGCCATCTTCCAGACGAGTTCCCAAGTTCCTGGGCATGATCCAGAGCCTAGCACAAGGTGGTCTCACTCTCAACCAAGAGGCAACATGTGGACACCCTGTTGTGGGTGGTCACTCTACGGTGAGTCTGACAGAGTGGGCACAGGCATTGTCAGTGCCAGAGAACAGCCTGGGACAAGTTTGATTCCCTCATGATGATGCAGCTTTCTGAAATCTTCCTTGCTTGTGCTGGGCTAGATTCCAGACAGGATTCAGCCCCGAGATCAGGTGAGCAACAACAAGGGACACTTGGAATAAGCAGATGCAGAAAGCAATGGGTGGATTAGCAGACCAGGCCTTTGATGGCACCCAGACTAAGCTGACCATGTCACTGTAGCCTGAGAAAAGATGTCATAGGCACTGTTGAGGGGAATAAGTGCAAGGCTCTCCAAAGAAGACCCAATCTTGGGGAGAAGAGGCTCAATGGAAAGTGAAAGGGAAAAGCAGAGAGATCAGATAGGCCAAGATACGGCAGGGAACTACTCCACAGCTATAAGCCTACAATTGCTTATTGCAGCCCCTCCTTAGTCTCTCAGTTACCAGGACATCCAAGTTGTTAGTTTTCAAGGGAAGGGACCTATCTTACTCACTGTGGTCTGCTTGGTACATTCTAGGCTTTACCAGAATTGAAAATTGTACACATACAGGACATCAGGAGAAAACTGAGTTTAAATATCCAAGCTTCATTTTGCTAGAAGCCTTTACCCCCTATTTCAGCTAAACGAGGATCTAGAGACCAGATGAAAATCTTTACTATGCCCTACCTGGGCAGGTTGGTGGCACAGTTCTGCATGTGTGCTGTTAGATGCAGGATGCTGTACTGTGATCATGAACTAGGGATGCATATTTTATAAAGCTAACATTATGCATGTAATTCATTTGGGAAGTGTAAGCTTCCCCTGCTGCTTCATGACAAAATACACAGTATGTATTGTAGAGCATAACGCTGCAGTAAGAAACTCTGATTGATGTACATATTAAACACAGGAACTACCCTGTGGTGCTAATATACACAGAGCAGAGTTCAAAGCCTTTCAGTGCCTATATGGCCTGTTCTGCCACCCCTGGGGACAATCATCCTTTAAAGCCTGAGTGCTGGGAACACTAATCCTCCTCATCAGAGTGATGTTCCAGATGAAATCAATGACTGCAGTTTTTGAGTCGGTCTGGCAGAGGCTAGGGTTGAGGAAAGGGCAAGAGAAAGGCAAGGACTGTATCTTGAAATAAAATGCAGGATCCAAGTATAACAAAGCTATCTGTTGGAAGCAGGAGGGGTGGTTAATAATCCTGCCCCCAGGTCATGGCTCATGGGAGCTCCTTGCTGATACGGGCAGGACCTCACTGCAGCGGATGTGGTGCAAACATGGCTGAGGGAGAAACACACCACATCAGCCCACCTTGGTGTTCAGGCACTCACAGGGCCAACACACATTATTGCCTCAATGTCAAAAACCAGCCAGCTAATATTAACTGAAACCCACTGGCCCACTTTCCTTTGAAGAAGACAACTCTCCACTGTCAAAAGGGGGAGTTAGGCTCAGTTATTCTGCGATTCTGATCTTAATGGACTTCACGCTATTGCCGTTACTGGCCAAGCCTTTGCCATGTGGGTGGAAGCAGAAACCCTGCCAAGAACTACGAGACAAATAAGAAACTATGTGAAGAATGGGAATTTCTGATGAGAGCCTCTGATGATGAATCCCCTGCTACTATGCTTATGAGAATGGGGCCAGCAGTCTCAGCCTTTCCTCTGCCGTCAGCACTCTCACTGCAGGGTTGGAGAGAAAGTGCCAGGTTATAAAAAGTGACATGATCAATGATCCATACAAGGGATGTAACAAGACAACTACCTTGTCAAAATTATATGAGTAGGAGTGGTTATAGCAAAAAGCAAATAGGCCTCAGTGATGCTTTTCTCTTCCTCTCAAAAGTAGGTTGAAGAAATCAAGATACATCGAAGCTGACAGTTTATTGAATTCAGCAGCAGCATTTCAAAGCTAGAACCTCTTGTCCATGCTGTGTAGAGCTTGCACCCGCTATCTGCAAGAGGTAAGGGATGAAGAGCAGAGTCTCCTTGCACAGAATAAAGCGGTGAACTGATTATTCTTCCTGAGTTTCAGAGGATGATCTATGCAGCCCCCAACATGGAAAATAAACATGTTCAGTGAGAAACTGCTGTAATAAAAGAACAAAAACCTGACACTTGAGGCTGGCAAGTGGCATAAAGGAATTACTTAAAAAAAATACGCTCCATTGAGCCTCTAATGATCACCTGGTGCATAATAAAAAGACAAGAGCTTATTACAAAGACCATCCTGAATGTTAAGTCCACACAAAAATCTCTGTTGAAGTGAAAGGTGACGAGAGTGTAAGGATACCACCTATGCTGGAGCTAAAGCTCCAGAGTGGTTCTTCTCAGCAACAACAGCATCTGGAATTTCACAAATTTAGTGTGAAGAAAGAGACTTCTGAGCTCCTCTAGTGAATGTGGCGTAGACACCTCCATGCTGGGCTGTAAGGTTGCACTCAGCAGCTGTGGTTAGAAGAGTACAGACAGACAACCTGAAAGAGACATCAGCCACTGGGACAGTCAGTGGGGGTAGAAAATCCAAAGCGGGGAGGTTCATGTTACTGACAGAAAACTGCCCTGAAAACAGGTGAGACCAACAGATTAGATACTAGACTAGACAAGGATGGAGGCAGTTTGAGTCCCAAACACCTGTTTAGCTCATGTCCATTCTGTCCCAGCCCACTACCCTTCCCGACAGGTCTCCATAATGGTGCAGGCTGCGATGTTGCACCAGGTGTGGCATTGGGACAGCCACATCTATTACCGGCTGCTAGAATTAAAATAATTAAATTTATTTTTTAATAAAAATCTGGATTGTTGTCATGATTTAAGCCCAGCAACTAAGCATCACGCAGCCACTCGCTCACTCCACCCCAGCCTCTGGCCCCATGGGATGGGAAGGAGAATCAAATGAAAAAGGTAAAACCCCGGGGGTTGAGATAAGGACAATTTACTTGAACAACACAAAGAGAGAAGAAACAACAGTAATAACAATAATACTAAGGAAATAACATATAAAGCAAGTGATGTACAACACAACTGCTCACCACCAGAAAACGCTGCCCCACCCTGCCTCCAATCAGATTTCACACTCTTTGCCCAGCCAGCTCCACCTCACCTGATACATACTGGACATGACATCAATGTGGTATCAAATAACCCATGGCTGATTCAGTTTGGCTATCCTGGCTGCGGCTTCTCCCAGCTTCTGGTGAAAATTAACCCTATCCTAGCCAAACACAGGACATTTTCCACCCCTTATTCTATACCACCTATATCATACCCAGACCCACTACTTTTCCTTTCATATATATATATATAATATACACACATATGCACAGATATCATTCCCTTTATCCATGGGCCATCCCTCTAACATGTCCGTTGAGTTCATTTAATCCATGACTTTGGGTCTCCATCTGTCATAACAGTCTCCCTGGGCAAGAGAGATGGTGTCAGACTGTGGCATGCTGCATTCAGAGCTTGAGGCCATTGTACCTGGTGTGGCCCATGATCATGGTCTGTGGGTTGAAGATGTTGATCTTGAGGAACTTGCTGGGTGCCAGTTGATGAAGCCACTTTGAGTTCCATCACCGCTGCCCATTGCTTGGTTTCTTCAAAGTCCATCCTACACTGACTGGAGTAATTTTTACCATAATATTGATATGACATGTTACAGCTCTGGTAGTGATGACATACAGTGGATGGCATACAGGGTTATTTAGCAATTAGCATCATACAATTTAATTCACTGACAGTTCTCACCCACAATTAAATCCCCTTAAGGTACACATCAGACTTCCCATCCTCCTGCATCACCCACCAAGTGCACCCAGGTCTTGAAGCAAAAGCAATCCCATGGATGGGTTTGCCTTTACCTGAAGCAGGACTGACCCAGACCATCTTCCCTAACATATTCTTCAATGTGCACTGTGGAGACTTTGTCCCCTTCTGTAGTACGTGGGAGTTTGGATTGAGCAAGGCCAGCTCAATTGGCACATCCTCTACTGTTAACTAACCAGGTGGCTTTTGCTAAATGTGTAGACCAGTGTTTGAAGGTCTCACCCACCCATTGCTCTCAGTGTACCTTTTAGCAGTCCATTGTATTGTTTGATTTGCTATATCTACTCAATGCCATGATCTCTGGCCCAGGTACCTATGAGGTTGTTTTGGAAATGAGTCCCACTGTTGGACTCCATTCTTCTGGGGTGCTGTGTCACCATAAGACTTGATATTCAAGGCCCAGGATAGTATTCCGGGCAGTGGCATGGGACGCTGGGTATGTTTCCAGCCATCTGGTGGTTGCGGCCACCATTGTAAGCACATTTCAGCCACTGTTTTCCACTACACAGAGGCTTTAACTCCTTGGCTTGCTTGATTGCAGCACATGTTTCACATCAATAGCCAACCTGTGCAATAGTGCCTGTGGTCAGATCCACCCCTCCATCACAAGTCCATCTATATGTTGCATCCCTTCCTTGACATGACCTGAGGTGTCATGGGCTCACCGAGCTGAAAACAATTCACCCTTATGTTGCCAGTCCAAATCCACCTGAGCCACTTCAGTCTTAGCAGTCTGACCCGCCCTCGGGTTGTTCTGATGTCCTTCAGTGGCCCAGCTCTTGGGTCCAAATAGACATCCCTCTGATGTGCTTTCACAACCAGGTTCTCTACCCAGGCAGCAATATCTTGACATAATTCACCAGCCCAGACGGGTTTCCCGCTGCACTGCCGGTTGCTCTGCTTCCATTGCTGTAACCACCCCCACAGGGCATTTGCCACCACCCGTGTCTCATGATAGAGACAGACCACTGGCCACCTTTCTTGTTCAGCAATATCTAAAGCCAGTCGGGTGGCTTTCACCTCTGCAAACTGACTCAATTCACTTTTCCCTTCAGCAGCTTCAGCGACTCGTTGTGTTGGACTCCACACGGCAGCCTTCCACCACTGATGCTTTCCTACAGTGTGAGAGGTCCCATCAGCGAACAGGGCCCATCGCTCCTCATTATCTGGTACTTTGTTATATGGTGGGGCCTCTTCAGCACGTGTCACCTCCTCCTCCAGTGACATTCCAAAATCTTTGCCCTCTGGCCAGTTTCTGATCACTTCCAAGATTCCTGGATGGTGAGGGCTACTTGTTCGAGCCTGTTGTGTGATCAGTGCAAGCCACTTACTCCACGAGGCATCAGTTGCATGATGTGCAGAGAAGACCCTCTGTTTGAACATGCAGCCCAGCACTGGCAGCCGGGGTGCTAACAGGAGCTGTGCCTCCGTACTGACGGCTTCTGAGGCAGCTCAAACTCCTTCATATGCCACCTATATCTCTTCTCCAGCTGGAGCGGAGCGGGCCTCTGATCCTTCGTATCCCTGTCGCGGAGGCACCTGCAAAACAGATAGTAGTGTCTACCCAAAACGTGGATTTATTACAAACAAAAATCACCCGGCACTCCAACAGACCAAAGTAAATTACAAGTTTGGATGTCAGGAGGGAATATTCCACTACATAACTAATTTATAACTTCCACAAATATTCATTTTAGAACTATGAACCAAAATGTGCACACACTCACTCACAAAAGGGAAAAGTCTCCCACCTGAGGGTGCCTAGAAAGGGGTCACTCACCCAAAACAGCATGAGGGCCCACTCAAGGATATATCCAGAAGGAATATTCACTCACTGAAGGGGTGGGTGAGGGCTCGCTCAATCCCAGGAAATTTCCTTAGACAGCACAGAGATCCAAGGGGAGTGTCCCCGCCTGCTCTCTGGCAGATCTCCATTTATACCCCAGTTGAGTCTAAACTGTGGTCATTCTAATTTGCTGGAGGCAAGTGAATGACAAAGGCATGGTATGGGCCTAAAACAAAGTAATAAAATTTTAATGGCGGTGAAGCCCTGATCTCTATCACGTCTTTGGTAAGTCCTGCTCACTGTCAGGTTTTTGTCATAGCAGGTGCATCTGCTACAATCCACCCTGTGACCACAGTCATGACTCCAACTGGTTTCCTTGGAGTGGTGGTGCAGTCACCTCTTTCTTCCAGAGTCAAAAGTGGGCACAGTCTCAATGAGATTTAGTGCTCATTGTGGATCATCATTTCTTAATTATTCTAGTATCCATGTGTGAATATGTTTCAAGGGGAGTACGCTTTACCACTAACAGAAATTTCACTAATGTGTGCTTAATACAGCTTAATATTCCCGACTCCAAAACCCCAGGAGTCGGCCTTGGGTATCCCCAGGCGCTTTCTGCTAAAGGCTCTAGGTAAGGCCATCCTTAGAGAGGGGTGCTTGCTGTGGCCTGGTACTGCTGGTACCACTTACCCCGAGGCAGGGCAGGGTGCATTTGCTCCTCAGATAAGGCACATTTCAGCAATAAGTAGGAGCTCAGACAATTTTTAACTTGTCTAATTATAGCATGTTGGTGGTGATACTATAATTACGAGAACAGAAGTACTCTCATATATATGGCTAGAAGGGCTTCTGGTGCCGATGAGGGCTGTTAGCAATGATTTGTCTCCAGTATACACCAAGCTAATTTAGATCTTGTTAAAATATATGTAAGGGCTCAGACACCTAAGTGGTTCCTGCAGCTGAACAAGTCTCTGCGCAGGAGCAGTATCTAAAGCTCTCAGTCCCCAGCAAAAGCAAAGCATACCAGCTTCGATCTGCAAAGATTTAGGCTGATGTACTTAATTTCTCATTTCCAACATGAAGTAAGAGCACAAAAAATTTATTTCCGTGGTTGAAGAGATGTACTAACAACTCATTAAACAGCAGTAACTTGGCATTTCCGAGTTCCAGCTGTTTCGTCCTGACACAGAGAAGTCATGCCAGAGATGAAGGAGTCCAGGGACATCCCACAGCAGCTGTTCCCATGCTGGAAGCAGCAGTGAATGAGGAGTGAATAAGCAGTGAACGAGCAACAGCAACCGCTCAGAAGGTTTTGGTCCTTACCGAGTTTCAATGGAATATGTAATGCCAATGGAGCCCTTAAGGCAGGAACGTTACAGGCTGACATGAACTGGAGGTTCAGAAAGTCTAGGATCACCCAGCTGAAGTGAAGTAGACCTTAAGATACTTGGTATTATCCTTCTTATTTTAATAGGCAACCTGAAACAGGAGAGAAAGAAACTCCTGTGATTCTTGAGCTTTGTCACACTGCAGGAGATAGTGACACTAAATACAAGCTATTTGCCTTGCACCACCATAAAATTCTAATAAACTGCCAATTTTTATATATTTGGGGTTCTTTGGTCAATTTTTCAGAGCACAAAAAACCCACTTCTGGTTTCTGTTTGAAAACAAGAAAAATCTGAGATTGGATATATGTTGTTACCACTTTCAATTTTAGAAAAACTGAGTGCATAAAATTACTCCAACAATAAAATAAAAACAGCTACTAGTCCAACCATACTAAATCTCTTCATTTTAAACGAGAACCATACAATTACAATAATACAGAATTACCCTAAATTTGATTAGATAAAAACTTGGTATTTAAACTTACAAAAACAAAACCAAAAACAACCCCCAACCAACAAACAATACAGCTATTAGACATTGGTAGAGCCAAACCAGAAAATGAAATCAAGTTCAGAAATGGAATCTTTTATCACAGAAATCACTGAGAAGATTAACCTTAAATGCAGGAGACAAAACTGCAACAGGACTCAAAAAGAGGAACTTGCCTCATTTAAAATGGAGTTGCCTGAGAGAAATAAGGACAAACAAGGTGAGACAAGGTTCTCATAATTCTGGTATTTTCATAAAAGTAGCTGCCCACAGGTGTAGATGTACTAGCCTTCTACTCAGGGAAGCAGTCAACACAACCCATATCATGTCATCAGCACACTGCAGCTAAGAGGATGGATATTGATGTGAGAGGCTACCACAGAGTTTCTGATAATAGTGTGATCACGCCATCCTCCTACAGCTTTTCAAAGAAACCAGTAAATGCAAGAAACCCTAATAATTGTTACTGACAGTGTTCAAGTTCTCAAGTGAAAATTTGTGTCAAAAGACTGGAAACAAAGACTGCAGCAGACAAATGAACAGGTTTTAGAAAACTACAGCTTGGAAATGTTACAAATGCAAAAAGTTATGTAAGCAGGCCTTTGGAATTATAGACCAAATTCTGTACCAGAGGCACAGGAGAAATGTTAGGTGCCATCAAAATAGATGTAAGGGTTAATGAAAAATTGTAGAACTAAAAGACAGGATTGTAAACTCAAATGCATTTGTTCATAAGAGAAGAGTCTTTGGAGAAATGTCATGAAAAAAAAAATACTTTTGGAAGCAAACCCAAGAATATTAAAATATTGCTTTCATGCTGGAGTCGCAAGTAGTCGTTTGTTATTTTTAATTGTTATTATTGGCATTTCTTTGGTTAAAAGACTTCTGAGAAAGGCAATCAGTTCAAGAAGAAATTAATGAGACTGACCAGGGTATTGTTTTTAATATAATTTATTTTCAAAAGTGTACATCAGGCTTGTTTCTTTGAACAACAGCAGTACCATGCCCCTAGAGACAGCAGCCTCCGCCCCAAGCGAGGGCTATTCTTCTTTCCCAGGACCTCACCATGACCTCCTGTGGACTTTAACACAGGCAGTCTCCTTGGCAGTCTCAACCTATACACTTGGGACGTAGTGACCTATGTGGCTCGGGGTGTTCATTTTGGCTACTAACTTTGCACAGCAGGAATTGCTTAGCGTCTTCAGCTATGTCCAAGAAAATCTCGCTGTGCCTAAGGGTAAGGGAATGAATTCGATAACTCTAAGACCTTTAATTACTTACAACCTCATGAGGAGCCCATGAGGCCTCTCTGGAGAGCTACCAGGACTGCACCCGGTCTTCCCTTAGAGCTCCTTGGGTCATTACCAAAATTACTCCAGGGGGGTGCAACATTTGTATATCCTCCTATATCCTAAATATTTGATGCCCACTCTGCGTGCACATAATGGGAAAGAGTCCCTGCCCTGAGGAGTTTACAGTGTAAGTGGTCAAAACAGGCACAGAGTGAGGGAGAAAGAGATTAATATCCACCATTATTTATCTCAGTATCTACTTATACCCTGTATTGTTCACAGCTGGGGAAAAAAAAATGGATTCCTGGGAGAATAAAAGCCAAACCATCCCTCCTTCCCAGGGAAAACCAAACTACTTTTCAACTAACAAGAAGCAAGCTTATACTAAAATATCCCCTACACAAAACCTGGCCTGGATTGGTGGCTGTACCACTCACCAGAGACTATTCTCAATAGCTGACAGGGCGCTGCTGGTACCTCACATTTGGGGAGCCCACTCAGCATCACCTCACAGTTCTCCTGAGGTCAGCAGCAGGGCTGGAAATACCAACAGCAGCCACTGGTTTAGGTCACTCACCTTTCAGCTGCACATCTTCAGAGGACCCTCTGATGATGGTCAGTGAGAAGGTGAAAAACCCTAAAAAACTGGTTATTTTGAATGTTTTATCTTTAATGCGACTTTTTTTTTTTTCCCAATTGTAAAATGCATTCCCAGCCTTCCTTCTTCCCAGGCCATGTGAGTGAAGGTCCCAAGAAGGCTGTAGAGACCACAGGGCAAAAGCAGGTTCTTCTGCCTTTCCCAGGTAAGAGCCGGAACAACCCTTAGAAGTGGAAAAGGATATCTGAACACTTTGTATCAGGCAAAAATGGTACTCTTGCCTCAGGACATGGGCTGAGCAAGCAACAGAGAGAACATTGGATTTGCAGTGAACTGATCTTCTGGGAAGAAGACAGGTAGGGGAGGGCTCAGTGTTGTGCACTGAGGCTTTAGTATCCTGCAGCCAGGAAGGGAGGCTTTGGGCCAGCCTGCGAAGACAGTGATCCCACAATTTAACAGACTGTTAAAATCATATGCAATAATTTTAACTCAGGACAAATGTCCAGGTATAATGGTTTTCTCAAAATGCAGAAAAGATTTTCTGTGAACATTTCCGACTGAAAGAGGAAAGGAGCTATGGCAGGATGAGTGCCCTGCAGGGAAACAGCTTCCTCAAAAACACGACCGCAGTAATGACTTAATAACTATCCTGACTATCAGGTAAGAGCTGGTGCCACGAAGTTCAGCAACAAGGCAATCTGAATGGATTTAATAGTTGAAAAATTCCAATGCGGAATGACAACTATTCATATTCATGTACAAGTTTTCAGATACATCAAAGCATTTACAAAAATACTTTCCCTAATCTCTTCTTTTGCATTAAGACAGTGTGGTTTACTATTTGCTTTAAGCAGTGAGACAATGTTTTCTCTCAATGATAGGATTCTCTCAAAGAGTTTACGCTGGCTGTGATTACAGAGAAAGGGATAGGAAGCATGGCAAGTGATGAGCGATCACAAATGCTGCCCTTAACTGGCCCTCCAAACTGGAACATCTAATTTAACGGAAATACAGTGCCCTCTCCTACCAGCTCTGTTATACTGAGTAATGTGACAGGTCTGAATCCCAGTCCCACTAGTTTTGAGATAAAGCAGAGAATTGGTGACAGGCTGCAGTGGACAGTGATGGGTTTATGATGTTGTTTTGGAAGAATGAACGCTGTTATTCAAGATTAGATCTTGTAATCCATATAGTAAGTCAACAAAAAGGCACCGTAACAGGAATAGGCGAGGAGCAGGCATACGATTACTAACGCAAAATAATGCCATTTATATTTTATTCACCCTACCATGATTACCATTAGCTCTTATAAAATTACACTACAGCAGTTAGATGAAGTGACAATGCACTTTCCCCATTGAAGAGTTTCTACTGTTAACTGCAGATGCACCCAAATCGTGAGGGGAACACCCAAAATCAGGCAGGGAGAGAGAGAGGAGGACTGGGCTCCTGGGGCTCTCTCGGGTTGCAGCAGAGCCAACGGGACAGAAGAGTACCAGGAAGAGATCCAGCCAAGGTCCTTGCCTCTGAGTGAGATGATCCTTACACCCTGCTCCCTTCCTTGCACCCTGCAACTATCAGCAAAAAACCCGTATGGGCTATAGTGAGTCATGCCTTAACAGGGACTGGCTTTGCCCCAGAGAGAGAGGTGTGGTTTGAGCAAAGGGCTGTAAACGAGATGCTCCTGACTGCCACTTCTACTGTAGACATTGACAAAGAGTAGACAGACTGAGGAGGACTCTTGGGCACTACCCACCTGGGTTAGCTGAGTATTTGTGCCTCTGGATTAAGTAACCATTTTCTTCATGCCCATTTTGAATCTACCTGCTCCTTTACTCATCAGAAACACCCTTTAATTCTCTGTTAGTCTCCTATTAGCATCCCCAGAAGCTGCCAGTGGCAGCTGTCTAGCAGTGACATAGGGGCAAACCACTAGTATATGTCAGCAAGATTCCCATGGGTTGTTATTTACTCAGCTTGGGGCAACTAAAACTTTAGCAGCCAATTGACAATACCAAATAAAAATGCACCTAACCCAAGTAACTAAGGTAAGCACCATTGACAAGAGTGGACTTCAATAAAATCTTCTCTCTGAGAAGAACAGCAGCATGGTGAGAGAGAAAAACATGCTAACATCAATGGCAAAAAACCCTTCCTAATTATTTGACCTATTTGGCAAGAAACAAAATACTTTCCTCTTGTGGGAAACTGAGCAAACGTTTGGGATAAACCTGGCTCTTAAAATACACTGAGTTTGATGAGTTCTGAGCAGGTCTTCAGTCCTGTTTAATCATTTGCCTACAGCACTGCACACTGCAGATCTAAGATGAGGAAGAGGAAATGCAGATGAAGAAGAGGAAACGTGTGAAATTGGATTAGAAACATAGTTAGGGCCCAAAAGTGCCATCACTCTAGCTTGTGAGAGTTTTGCCCTCGATGGCAAAGAGCAAAAAGCACCCTCAAAAGTCAACGCCAGTTTGTAATGCAATCATACCTCAGAACAGAGAGTTAGCGTGTTCACACCACTTTTGTGCTGGAATCTCAAAATAGCAGCTTCATCCAGCCACTTGCTTATTAGACCTGCCAAGTACAAAATTGTGAGGAAAACCTCGGTTGGAAGATTTTTCTATGAAGATCAAGTACTTAAAAGTTAGACAAAGTTGTACAAACAGCATGAAGTATTCGTGGTTTGCATGACAGATTAAAAAGCTGTATTCAGAAGAGATAGATGCTGAAATTTCAAGTCTGATACTTTAGTCCAGTGTTTGATTTAAAGAGAACAGTAATCGCATCCCAGTTATCTCACTGATAAAGAATATGGAGCTTCCGCAGTCAGCCTGGAGGGGAGCCAAGGCAAACCCAGGCAGAACTAAAAATTCCTGTTAAGATGACTGAGTGGCAAACGATGGTTGTTTATTCTAATCAATTTGTTAATTTATTTCTGGAAAAACTGAATTAATTTGTTTCTAATCAAAACAAGGACCTATTCATTACCGTGTGTATGAAGAACGACTACTAAATAGGCATAGCCAGGATTTCTAAAATATTTTTTAAAAGGAAGACAGATTTGGTAGCTGACACCCCCAAAAGACCATTCAGGGTCATTTCCCTGCAACACACACTTCTACCACTTTATCCAGTCTAATTTCAAACATCACATTGATGGACCTCGTACACCCAAGTCTTCTGTCCCCAGTGCTGAAGACCTCTCTAACTCTCTTCTCTACTTCAGTTGTTCCAGCTGTTCTCATCCTACCCATACTCTCAAATGCTAGCACCTAACTAACCTCTTCCCTTTGCTTACCATTGATTTACTGAGGGTAACCATATCTGCTGAGGCCTCTTTTCACCTCTGCTGCTGCCTAGGCTGGGTCACTTAGGACTTGGCTTTCTGCAGTGCTCAGGTTCTGCCATTTCTCTCTCAAAAAGCAGGACTACAATAGTCATAGAATCATAGAACAGTTTGAGTTGGAAGGGAACTTAAAACCCATCTAGTCCAACCCCCTGCCATGGGCAGGGACACCTTCCACTAGATCAGGTTGCTCAAAGCCCCATCCAACCTGGCCTTGAATGCTTCCAGGGAGAAGGTATCCACAACCTCTCTGGGCAATGTGTTCTCGGGCCTCACTGCCCTCGTAGTGAAGAATTTCTTCCTTGTTTTAAATTTAAATGTAATCTAATCTTCTACCTTCTTTCAGTTTAAACCATTACCTCTTGTCCTGTTACTGTATTCCCTTGTAAAAAGTCTCACTCCAGCCTTCTTGTGGGCCCCCTTCAGGTACTGGCAGGCTGCTATAAGGTCTCCCTGGAGCCTTCTCTTCTCCAGGCTGAACAACCCTGGCTCTCTCAGCCTGTGCTTCTAGGGGAAGGTGCTCCAGCCCCCTGATTATTCTTGTGGCCCTCCTCTGGACCTGCTTGAGCAGGTCCATGTATTTCTTACGCTGGATCCCCCAGCGTTGAACACAGTACTTTAGGTGGGGTCTCACGAGATCAGAGTAGAGAATCACCTCCCTCAGACCTGCTGGCCATGCTGCTTTTGATGCAGCCCAGGATGTGATTGGCTTTCTGGGTTGTGAGTACACATTTCTGGCTCATATTAGGTTTTTCATCCACCAATACCCCCAAGTCCTTCTCTGCAGGGCTGCTCTCAATCCACTCATTACCCAGCCGGTATTTGTGCTTGGGATTGCCCCAGCCCATCTGCAGGACCTTGCACTTGGCCTTGTTGAACTTCATGAGGTTTGCATGGGTCCACCTCTCAAGCCCATCAAGCTCTCTCTGAACACCATCCCATCCCTCCAGCATGTCAGCCGCACCACACAGCTTAGTGTCATTGGCAAACTTGCTGAGAGTGCACTCGATCCCACTGTCGATGTTGTCATCAAAGACATTAAACAGCACCGATGCAAATACCAACCCCTGAGGAGCGCTACTTGTCACTGGTCTCCACTCAAACATTGAGCCATTGACTCTTTGAGTGCGATCATCCAGCCAATTCCTTATCCATTGAGTGTTCCACTTGTCATATCCATGTCTCTCCAATTTAGAGACAAGTCATGAGACACAGGTGAAAATTAAATGCAAGCTATAACTTATTTTAAATCTGCCCATCTAGCAATCTTTCTGTCTAAATCCCTAATAATGTTTAATTGGCCCTTCTCTGAACTCCAGCCTCATCGATCCCACTCTGATAATGAGGTCTTTGAAGCCCATCCTGAGCAAATATACCAGCAGCAATTTCATCAGTATTTGGTGGAGAGGCCAATGGCAATGTCTTCACTCTTCAGATGCTCCAAGAGGACAAGTACAATGCTGAGATTCAGTATATCTGCAGGCCAGAATGACACTGGCCAGCTCCTACCCTTCATTAAATGCCAATTGTTTAGTGAAAAAACATTTGGCAATGTTTGCTTAGTTCTTCCAAATTGGTAATTCTGAAATGACATTTCCCATGCCATGACCTTGCTCTTGTTCTCTGACTGATAACATCATGAGCACTTTGCAGAGGCCAGGAGAGGGAACAACTGGCAGCTCTCTGGACAGGCAGGGAGTCTCATGCTGGAGAGAGGCTGGCAAAGCCAAAGTCCCCCCCAGCTTCATCCTTTCCTCTAGCAGCAGCTGTGTCCCCACTCTCCAGTGCCAGCTACTCGACATCCCTGGTGCACATAGCCTCCTCATTAAAACCCAAGCGTAGAGAGCCAGCTCCACGGTAGAGGGTGCTGAAGTAGGTGTGTGCCGGCCTTTGGCGGGCTCGGAACATGCTGCCCTGCCTGCTGGCACTGCATGGCAGGGTGGGACATGGTGTGGGTACGGGGCACCAGCACATCCCTCTCTTGCACTGCGTGCCGTTTGCTTCCCAGCTACCACCTGCCTCTGCCTACACTCCCTATGCCCTGCTCCATCCCTTTTTGCATCTAAAGTTGCAAATGGTTCTTATTTTTTATTTTTAAACCACCAGACTGAGCCTTAATATTTAAGCATCTTCCAGATTTAGAAAGCTGTTTTGGCTGTGAAAGTAACACTCGCTGCAATCATCGCTCATCAATAAACCATGGAAACAAATGTGTACACTGGGTGGGAAGCAACGTTATTTAAAGGACATTGAAGAGACAAGTTCAGATTTTACAGAGGTGAAAACACCTAATGATGGTTACATTTCAATAAGCTCAGGACATTTTAGCTCAAATGAAAAAAAAGTGGGATTTGAGCCTTATTCCATTAATTTTGGTAGAGGCAAGATTGCTTGACTCCCCTCAAACAAGAAGAGATGCCTTGGAAACATTCAAAACACAAACATGGGCAAAGGGTCTTCAGAAAGACATACTCACTTGAAAGATGTGCTGGTTTTTGGTTTTTTTTCAAAAGTGTTAAAACATACAGGCAAGGAGAGCAGTGAGCGCTCACACCTTACTGAAAAGCACGACAAAACCTCAAATCATACACAACAAAAATCATACAGGGGTTTGGTCCTTCAAAGAGAAAGGGAAATGGAGACTTGGGCTTTCAAACAAAACGAAAGAGAAAAAAACCCTGTGGCATAGCCTTGATGTGTACTTTGGAGAGAGATTTTTTCCTTATCCCAGAAAGAGCTTAAAGATCGTTTCTGACCCCACTGGGCAAACATGCCGCATTACCGCGCTGCCTGTTTACAGCCCAGCATCACCCCTGGGGACTGTTTGTACACTGAGCTTCAACCAGGTCAGGCAAGGTTGCAACACATGCTTCAGCTAAATGACCATGGACATGGGTCCAGTGTATTACTACCCTGGAGAAGGGTGTCGGGTTGGCATGGTTAGCTTTAGTGGCTTCACCTGTACAGCCGCCTTCTGCAGTTGCAGTGGAAGCTCCAGGAAACCCTTTTACCTCCAGCTTTCTAAAATTGCTACCTGCTTCCCATGGGGTGCGGACACCTATCTTGAACAAAACCCAGGCAAATTGCTCTCCTCTGCAAAGCAAAGCTGCTCTTTATTTATGTAACATTTTCATTTAATTAGCAAAGAGATGGAACAAATTCTTAAGGAAAAAGAAATATTAAAAGGTCATCTTCCAGCATGAGGAAGTATGTGAGAGAGGGAGAGAAACAAACTGCTTTCTTCCTGTTGGCCCTACTAACGCCAAGGCTCCCTCGCTAATACCCATTAGGAGCTCGTGGAGGTTAATGAAGCATCTGGAGCGGGTAGACGGGACTTTTCTTCCTCTGATGAGAGTCCTGGACATTGGAAAGGAGCCAAAGAGAATGCCTTGAGATTCCTTCCTCCGACACCCGACACTGTGGGGATGGGCTCAGCATATGCATGTAAATCGCACAATGAAACCAGGGATTTTATTACAGGACCGAGTTAAAATCCTACATATTTATTGCACCCAAAGCTTATATTCAAAAAGGTCTTAATGTTGAGGAGCTCGTTTCTCAAAACACAGGAAACAGATCAACTACGCTTGCCTGTGGCCTTTAATTTAGGCCTGTAGCTCATTTCATTAGGACAGTCTTTAATTACATGGTCTCACACTGGTTTTCACCAGGGCCTCCCGCTTCCATCGCCTGGGCTGGAAACCCTCACAGAGCGAAGAGCCGCTCTGTATTCCGTTCAATCTCGATGAGCGGACGCAGGGCTCGTCCTGTTGGATACGGCTCAGGGCCTCCCCCGGGCCCGGCGGGCCGATGTGCCGGCGCTGGACCCGCCAGCGGTGCTTACACCCCCACGGAGACAGCGCGATGCCCCGACCCCGCTCCCGAACCTTGCCGCCACCGCCGGATTGGCCCTCGGTGGCCGTGACGTCATAGCGCCCCCACGCCCCCGCGGCCGCCTTTTAGCCCCTCGCACCACTTTTACGTCACAGTCAGCCCACGGCCGGCTGGGGGGTGGGGACCCTCCGCCCCGTGCCCGCCCCCGGCCCCGCCCCCGCGGCGCCACTGCTTGACAGAGCCGGCCGGTGCCCTGCCGCCGCTCCCAGTGTCGCCGCCGCCTCCAGGTAGGGCCGCTTTGCCTGGGCGGGAAGGCAGCGCCGGCGCTTCCCGTCCGGCGGCGGGATACGGCGTGGCCGCCCGGGCCCGGAGGAGGAGGGCGGGTACCGGATGGGGGCCGCGGGGGGCGCGCAACAAGTGCGGCGGCGGGGCGGAAGGCAGGCTCAGCACCCGGCGGCGAGCGGCGGTGCCGCGACAGGCAGCGACGGGCGGGCGGGCCGGGTCAGGAAGAGGATGCGGCGGTGGAAGGGCCGGGGTTTTCGCCGAGAGCGTCTTTCCCCAGTGCAGTTAAGTCAAGAGCATGATGCAATCTCTCATTGCCATGGCTACTGCATCCCCGGGCGGGGAAGGTGGCCCCTTCCGCCGCGGCGGGGCACGGAGTCGAGAGAAATAATAGGTGCAGGAAGGGGGGACGCCCCCCCGGCTGCGTTTAACAGCGAGGAAATGGCCTTCGGCCGTACGCTGCCTCCCCAAAGAGAGCTGAGCGCTGCTACGACTCCAGACAAAAAGCCCTGACCCGTTTTTCCCCCCGTGCTGTGCGTGTGCATCGCGCGAGCTCGGTGAGCACGCTGCGCGCCCGGCTCCCCTCATGGCGATGCCGGGCCGGGCTAGCGGGCTGCCGGAGGCGGCCGGGGCGCGCAGCCTCGGAGAGAGGGGCTGGGTGTCAGCGGAGGCTCTTTTCAGGGTCGGGATGGAAGAGTTCTTCTTTTTTCCTGAGCCCACAGTCTTGCTTATTGCCTCTCGCCGCCTTACGGGTTCAGAAATGGTGTCGCTAGCACGGTAATTCCCGTTTGTCTGCGGGACGGGGCAGACGCCACGTTAAACCAGCGCCGTGAGGATGTGTAGCTTTTCTAAAAGGCGCCTGCCCGTTTTAAAATCTAAACGATTGAGGAATATAAGCATTAGGAAGTAAGTGGAAAAGGGCACGCGATAGAAATGTGTCAGTATGTCAGATGCGTATGCAGGGACTTCATTAAGAACTTCATGACTTTGCCTTTATCTCTTCCATCTGCTGGAAACCCTCGGGCATCAGCGACATTAGAGGTTGGCAGTGCTCGGGGTTATGCGGAGTATCGTCCTGGGTGATTTAAGCGTCTTCTCCTTCCTTGTTGCGCTGGCTGCTTTTCTGCCCTCATCGCCGCCCCCCTCCTCCCTGCCCCCTCTCCCCGGGGACGCGGCCGCTGAGGAGCCCACTCCGGAAAGCTTTCCGGCAGCGATCCGCGCTGTGAATCTGCAGACAAAAAGAACGGTTTTGCAGACCTGGGCAGGAATAGTAACACCTTGGCTTGCTCAGCAAGAAGGGCTCCTGACGAGAGGCGCTTCTTCCCCCGGCAGCTGGGTTTACTGCCTGCTGGGTGTCCCAGCCACGGTTGGACGGCTTATTTGTATTGTCAGTGCTCAGGTGATCTGGGGGGGTGTGGGGTTTGGGGCCATGGTGAAACACGGGAGCAAAAACCTGAGCCGGCTGCTAGCGGTGGCGAGGGAAAACAAGGCAGGGCACGGCTGCAGTTAGGATGCTTCCGATCAGGAAGTCTCTGAAACCGCTCTATGTAAATGGAAACACGCCCTGCAGCTGAAACCGGAGGAGGAGAAGCACGCAGGCGTCTCCAGTGGCGTGGCGCAGCCTTTCCATGGCCTTTTGGGCCAGGTTGCTTCCAGGCTGAGGTTATCTCTGCAAGAGCAGCGCTCCCCCGGGATTTGGCAGCTGCGGGCCTGCTGAAAGTGGGTGGTTTAAATTATCGCCAATGGCCCCGGCTTGGTGGAGGGTTTTACAGCTGTGAAGTTTTTGTCGATGTGGGCTAACAGTGTTGCTGCATCACTGCTAAGCTGCTAGTGTAGAGGGAGGAGATTTATTTATTTTTAATATGAACTTGTGAATAATGCTGAAGAGTTTTGTGATATAACTCTGGTATTTCACTCTCAGCCTACCTCATTCCATCGGCACAGTTGCTGCTAGAAAACTCCATAGCTAGAGATAAATACTGCTGTATCCTCACCACTGCTAACAGGAGTGGAAGCTGGGTCAGGGTGCATAAGCCCATGGCATGATCGTCTGATGCTGTTTAGCAATGAAAGCTGGAGTTTCTTACAGAAGTATTCCTGTATTTAGAGTGCACTAGACATAATCTGTTTTCAGAGCAGCAAGTAGCCAAGGCACGTACTCTCTCTGGGGAGAGCTGTACTTGCATGCACACAGTGAGTATTTACCTTGAAACTTCATGGTGCCTGGAGATGGCTGGGGTTAGCTGAGTGGACATCCCCTCCTAGCTTTACATGAACTGAGGAGCAGATGAAAGAGACCACCCCGCTGAGCTTGCTGAAGTTAAGAGGGGGTTTGCCCTCCAGGACACTGTTGCCAGCTGACATGGGTCAAGGATGCTAAAAGACATGCCAGAATTTTGCTGGATTTAATGAATTTCTTACAAGGTACAATTTATTGTAAGTGATCTGGCTTAAGTCTGCTGTATTCCAATGGAACCAGAGAGAGCAGCAATGAAATGAATATGCCATGGAGCTTTGTCTTGCAAGCTGGGGAAGAGTCTGGCTGTTGGTCTGTTTGCCTCACAGTGCTTTTTAAAAGGCAATTGCACTTTGTGTGGTTCAGTTCTCTTTTACAAACCAGCAGCTGATCAAATGTGAATTATCTTTGACTAAAACTTGCGCATATTTGGTACATAAATATAGCATCATTAAGGATACTTAGTTTATATGCTGTATGACCAGTGTCTGGGTATACTTCTTGCAGTATTTTTAGTAAAGTGATGTTTTTACATTTCTCAGCAAGAATTCCTCTTGGTGCATTCTTTGTCTTTAGTACAACCAGAGTTGAAATAAAATATTTTGAATTCTCTGGTCTAATCTCTTCTTTCTCTGCTGACCTCTGTTTTGTGTTGTGTATAAGAGGAGTTAACTTAGGGAAGATATGACTCACAGAACAAAAAAATATAAATTGGAAATAATACTGTAAATCTGTCAGGCTTCTGGGCGGCACCTTTTATTGCTCGTTTCTTTGCAACTTGCTAGGAGCAGATTTTTGGAAATATGTTTGAAGATTCAGATTTTTGTAATGATGGTGGAACTGACCCTATTTTAGGATTTCAGGTCGACCTGGTGCTCAGGTCTGGCAGCTGCAGGTGGAAAGCCCAGCACTGGGAGCAATCCAGAGCTGCCCCTTGGGGAGCATATTTCTTGTGACATTCAGTTGGTAATTGGTTAAATACTCTCAAGTACTGAGCTGACCTCATTCCTTCACCTTCCTCATATTTGGGGCAGCGAACATTGCAACATCAAACACTTCTCTTTCTGCTGAGCTCAGAAAAATCCCAGCTGTACAGATCAAGGTGGTGGTGCTTGCAAGGTTGAAAGGCTCCTCTTCTGCCTGTCTTGTAGTGGTCTCTGCAGTCCTTACTCTGTAGCAGATGAAGTGAGTCTCCCAGGTAACTCTGTCTGTGTCCCTTCTGAGACAAATCTTTGGGAAAGAAACAGCAATTGCAAACAGTCGCATGCAGCATCATGCCTCTGTGTCCTGTTGTCCCCTCTGTCCCTCTTGGAGCTAGTGCTAAAAGGATGTCACTGATGAGCGTTCATCCTTGCCCTTGCTCCTGCCTGCTGCTGCCTGATGGGCTGGACAAGAGCAACGTGGTGGTGTGGGGCAGCAATCGGGCAGGAGGATGGGCTTGGTGGCATTCTGGGCGTCACCTTGCTGCCAGCACAGCGCTCTGCTTGCTGCCTGGCTAGGGGTTCCTGCTGCAATGGCAAGAAACCAGAGCCCCCATGCCGTGTGCAGAGTCATCTCCAGGGACAAGTCATGCTGGAGTGGCTATTTCAGACTGGGAAAGCGTTCTGGAGCAGATGGACTTCTGGCATGTTTTTTTTTTAATTCCATATATTGAGGGTTTGTTCTGTGACTTTGAACAGAGGCAGGGATGCTCTTTCACTGCTGAGGAGTAGAGCCACAAATACCTCTACTTATTATTTCTTGGTTTATTTACTCCCGTTACTGGCATGCTGTCTTGAGATGGGTCACAAGCAAGTTCTTTTGCCTGTTCAGAGTTACTAAAGGTCCACTTAGACTTAGCAGCTCATCATATAGGTCATGAAGGCATGTATAATTGATGGTGCTGTTTGCTATAACCTCTCCTGTGTAACCGAACAGCATGCTCATTTTGTCCTCTTAATCTCAAATCCTCTTTTGTTATCTCAATCCTCTTGTTGTGTCCTGTAGGGGTGAGATCTGTAAAACTTTAAACATAGGAATACTTATGTGGCTGTTTGCCTCAGATCTTTGCAGTAATGCTTTTGTTTTCCTGTTTTTACAGTGTACGAAATTATGTTCTTCCAGGATGCGACATATGCTTTTGAAACTGTTTGACTATATAATAGACTTAAGAAATTGATGTTTGCTGCATACCCATCAGAACACACTTCCCTGTGCGCATCTAAACACTTCACAAAACTGACAAGAATTCTTGTAATCTGTAGCTTATTTGTTTTGTGATTCTTAAATGTGTTAAAAATGCAGAAGATTCCTGCAATCCAAACAGTTTATGCATGCTAGCATTGGAAACACTTTTTCCTTTGGAAGAAAGATCACACACAAGGACAAATGATAAGGATAATCAATAAATTGCATAGAAGTTAGTCTGTTTAAACATTTATTTCCAGTTCAAATTGCTTTGCCATGGTCTTTCCTGAGGCTGTTTAAATTTGGTATTGCAGCAATACGGTTAAGAGGGCATTGCTTAGGCTGACATCCCTGGAGTTCCTAAGTGCTGCTTGGTAAAAGTGGCTTATATCTGGGTTCCTAAGGGCACCGAAGCCCACTCCCTGCGTCTGAGAGGACAGCAGTTATATCTCTGTTTGATAAAGGTATTGCAAACAGTGACCTGGATTGATTCTTTTTTTTTTTTTTTTAATTGACAAATAAGTGCTGCCTCTAAGTGTACTATGGAGATAACTCATAGAGTTGCTGTGGACTGTGTACACAGTGGTTCTTGTTAGATCTGTTTAATGAAATTAATCTCCTAAAATTTATTGCCTTGGTTTCTCTATTTGTGTTTTGGCATTTAGGACACATGATCTTACAGGGTAAATAAGAGCACAAGAGCCAACTTGTCCAAAGTATGTGGTCAGTAAATGTTTTCCTGGTGTGTTCAGTGCATTGGAGAATTACTTAACTTCCTCGATGAAATGGTTGGCTTGTATGAAACACAAAGCATCAAGCATTTAGAAAGCCCAATGGCAGTCTAATAAGTTCTGTTACCAGGTGTAGAGATTTTACAGATGCATGCTGCTAAGTGTAATTGTCACTTCTCCAAGAACAAATGAATCGTGCTACTTCTGCTGAAATCAGCGCTGCAAATTAGGAGTAGGTCTCAGCATCCCTTTGCATCTGGGTATTTTGCATGCCCTTATTAAAGCATTCTCTTTCACGGGCACCCCCTTGCCGTGGGGAAAGAGCTTGCGTGCCCTTGTGAAGTTGAGAGCTATGCTGGTGGTGGCATATGCCTCCGGTAGGGTCTCCCAAGCCTGACAGGTCTCAACTGAAGGGTCAGACAAAGTGTGTCCACGGGCAGGATGGGCTCACTAGCCTTCGGGCAACCATCCTAGGAGAAGGACAACTCTAACTCCAAACCTGGGCAGATGGAGCTCGTTTAGCCCTGTAAGGCCATCCATCTAAGAGAAGGATACTCTAACCAAACCTACGACCTGAGGACTTCGCTGTCACCGTCCAAGCTCGCTAGGCCCTGGCAGATGAACCTCAGGTGTAAAGGGTGGGGCCAGTCTCGTGCACGCTGCGCCTCACCTAAAAAAATCCACTGCGCAGGCTTGAAGGGTGTACTCATGTTTGCAAAGCCCTGTAGTGACAGGCAAGGGACGAAACGGCAATACCACCCAAGGAGACCCTCCGGTGTGCTCTTTGCAACCAGTCTTGCCTATCCCGCAGTGGCCTTTTCAGCCATCAGCGCGCTTGCAATAAGCGTGGGCAAAGCCCTTCCCAAATCTTCATCCGCGAAGCCAAGCCATGATAATTAAAGCATTATTAGCTGTAGAGGTTATGCTTTGTTAGCAATAGCTTTGTTGATGGCCAAGAGCCTACTGAGCAGGTAGAAGTATAAAAACTTTCCTAAAGCTGTCTGGATTTAATTGACCTTTGTGTCAAAGCTTCATACAAAACGTTTACCTGCCGAGTGAGATGCTTTAGGCAATGACTAAAGATGCTGAGTTGCACTAACATTTACAGGAGACAAAACTTGCTTGAGCAAAGCTACAACAAATGTAGAATAAACTTCTTTTCCTGCATTTTTGAATTCTGCCCTGCTTTTTGATTCCTATATAACCCTACCCTTTGAGTCACTGAATCAGTGATTTGAGTGAAGTTGACTCTTCCTCTTCTGTTATCACTTGGAAGTACTCCTCTCCCTGTGTGACCTTGAGAAAACTTTTTCTTCTTGACAGCTGTCTTTGCTGTGACTGGAGGGTAATTGCTTTCTTCCTGTGCACAAGTTCAGGCTCTCTGCTGTAAAACATAGACTTGATTTCAAAAAGGATGTAGTCTTGATTTCAAGTAACACTCCAGCTTTTAAGGCACATGCGTGCTGATGGATGTGTCTGTTGGTGTCACAGTTCTTAAGGGTTACTGGTGTTACCAGTATTAGATGAAAACTAATGAGTGTTAATTTGCAGAATTAATTAGCTTATTAAACTGAATATACCTCAAGGTATCTTATGGGTTTAGGCCATATGTTTAGCTAATTAATTCATAAGCATGCAAGTTTGCATTGCTGCCTGTTTTGCTCTTTTTTTTTTTCTTTTTTTTTTTTTTTCACCCCACCCTTACCTTATGCTGTTATGAATTTGCTGGGAAGCATTTTAGATTAAGGCAGTGTTTCTGCTGTGCCCTTGTTGGCTGAGGAGCCCCTAGCAAGTGCTAGTTACATGCAGTGCCTTTTTCCCCTAGATGCTGTAGAGTTGTGGATTTGGATCAGACTGCAGCTTGGTAGAGGAGCTCCTCTGTCTCTGCTGAGTTAAAACCGTGGCATCCATATTCAAATAGAGGTCTTGAAGGTCACATAAGGACTTGAAGCTCTTAAAAATGAGAAGGAAAAAAAAAAAGCTAGTTGTAGGTTTGCCACTACTTCATCAGTTGTCAACAAAGGGATCTGAACATAGGGATCTAGTTCTTGAGCTGGTCCTGTGTACTCAGGTTTGGTTTCACTCAAGATGATGAAGACTTGGGGAGCTATAGACCTTTATACCTTAAACTTCATAGGCTTTCCATTAGATGTGCTATTTCTATGCATGTAGTTTAATCAGAAAGCTTCTGTTAACCTTTTCCTGAAGGATCATCTCCTGCTCTCAGTGGCTTTTAAAAATGCTGATGTTTGGAATTATCATTTTGAAAATCATCTCCTAGCCAAACAGCAGGGGCAACCTTTGGCTCAAATAACAATAATTAAACCTTTAACCGGTTAGGAGGATGACATTCTCCAATGTTTAACATCATCCTGCCCTTTAGAAAAAGAAAGTCGAGAAACCTTTTTGCATGCCTAAGTTTGAATGGCATGCTAGTTCAGGTGCGTGGCACATGTACTTACTGAGAAGCATCTACATGCTCGGTTCATTCATGTGGCTGCTTGCATACTTTTGAGCAAGAACTTGCATGGTAGCTGCAGGACTATGTTGGCAGAGGCATAGGAATCTGGATTTGGCTTTGAAGGACCCAGTCATAGTTGTGGTTGCATTTTTATTTATGTGTTCATGTGAATTGCAGGGTAGCAGATGCTTAGGGTAAATTTCTGATTCTGGTCTGGTGGTACACTTTTGCAATACTGGTGTGCAAGATGTTGGTTACAGACCTTGTGAACCGGTGCAAGCTCTCAGTTGTTTGTCCTAAATTAAGGTCATGCATTTATCCCTTGCATCATGTATTTGTCCATCAGTTCACTCATGTACAGTGACCTTTTGGCATATTGTTAAGCTTTACATTAGTCTTGTGAGCTTGACTTACTGTATTCATGAAGCCTCATTAATGGGGAAAATACTTGTGCTTGTAACACAGTTCAGAATTGTATTAACATGTGTGATACAGTGAAAGAAAATAAGCTGCCAGTCCAGGATGCCTGGTTATTTGGGGATTTTTTGCTGCCGCCCTAACAGGCTTAAGCAGAAAAGCCTCTTGTGAAAGATTTGAGCAGGTTTTTTCATAATTTATTGCATTCTGGCTTGCATGCCACCCAGAAGGCGCAGCTTACATCATGGTCGCCTTTGCAGCCTTCTCGTTTGCTCCAATGCATGAGCTGCTGCTGCCTCTACCTGCGTATATGTAAAAATTATCCATGGGTGTAAGCCATTTTTAGAGCCAGTGAAGGTGTCAGACCACTTGTCATGAGAGCTTAAATAGTCGTAGCTCTGTCTTCTGGTTCTGCCGCCTTCATCAGGTTCCTGAGTAATTCTCCAGAGGCCTCCACTTTTACTTGATGCGTTCCCAGAACCTTAACTTCCTTACCTTTGCTTCTGCCCTTTCAAAACCATTGTTGTCTCCCTCTGAAGCAAGCAAAAGCAGACCGTGAGTCTGGTTGTGCCTTGCAGAACAAAAATAACATCCTTTGGTACTTCTTTATATTGATTTCTTGTTCTATCACCACTGCTTAGTGGTTGCATTAAGGTACAGGAAGGGATTGCTAATGCTGTTTTCAAAAGTTTTTCTCTCATTTTTTGAAGTTTGTCTAATTGGCTTGTTCCTTCTAAATTCAGTGCAGAGCTTGTTTAGATAAGATATTAAAATTAAACTCTAGTTGAGCAGTTGTAGAGCTATCATGAATTTCCAGTTGGTTTCACAAAACATGCGAAGCTCAAACACACCAACATGGGTATCAGTTGCATATAGCGCAGTTCAGTTTTCTAAGCGTTTGTCGAGGTTGACTTTATGTCCTAAAATATACATTTTGGGAAGCTGTTAAAATACAGATCTGAGTCCTGAAGGACACACTTGGTGAGAATATGGGGATGCTGCCAGGTTTTAACTGCTGTTTAGAGTGTATGAAAAATTATCATCTTGGAGTGCTTTACATCCTTTAGTGCTGTGTTGCCTCTGAAGGAAAGATGTACGGCCTTGGGAGGAGGTGACCATCTTTGAACCCACAGTGACAGGGACTGTGAGTGAATTGCCAACTGCATGTGTGAAGAAGGTTAGCAATAAAGATAGGGAGTTTTCCACGCCTCTTCCCCATTCATTTTTCCTTGCTGCTCCTTTCTTACTTTCCTGTTTCTTTCTGTACGGAGTTTTTCAGGCTTTGCCTTTTAAAAGCTTATGCACTCCATGTCCTGAGGTGTTTTGCAGAACAGAGGAGCAGGGCTGGATTTTGGCTAAACTGATAGAGGAGACCAAACTGGCATTTGGTGGCTCTGACACATCCCTCCTTATAGCAGCATTGTTCTACTGAGGCCCCTACCAAATTCCCACCTTAGCTGTCATTCATTAACATGAGAGCAGAATATCAACTAAATCTGGTTTATTTACTTGGGTTTTTTTTTTTTCCCCTGTTCCTCTGCCACATGCCAGTTCCTGCATGAGGCCATGAACCTAAGCATTTAGCTTTCCTGGTCCAGAATAACAGATCTATTTAAATGAAGACTCCATTTATGCTGTTTATTTTACAGATGACAAATCTATGTGGAGGACTGCTATTCCAGGAAGATAAAAACATTGTGGAAAAATAACCTCCAACCACTGGAATTATCTTCTGATATTTGAAAAATCGGTTCACAAAAGAGGGTTTTTTTTCACAAAAGCATGTTTTGCTTTTAGCATGCAGTAAAAATAGAGCCGTGGTGGTGAGATTCCAGAAGGGGAAACTTCCAGAGAACTGCCAACACAAATAAGCAATTTCATTGCCTGAAGCATCATTCTGTATCCTACACAGTCTGTACAAAACATACGTGAAACAGGTGCACTCAGAATGTAAAAGTTTGGGATTACCTGCTAGCAACTTCTAATAGATTGCCATTCATATAATAGATGTGCACAGAGTTGTACTATAGAGGCTAAAGCTCTTGTCTTTTGCCCAGAGTTTAAGGAGTTCTTTTGCAAGTGACGTTGATGAAACACAATTCTTTCCTATCTTTCACTCTTGGCAAAATATAAGTGCTTATAAAATGCATTGTTAGGTTTTTACTTTGCTGCAAGCAGCATAGTAAAGGAGAAATTTTTAGTTTCTATGTGCTAATAGCTTTCTAATTATCTAGCAATTTGTTTTTCTCATATACTGAATTATAAGCTTTGGGCATGAAGTAAAAAATGAATGGTATTATCAGGAAATGAAGCTTCCCATTGAAATTTAGTCTCAGGCTACTGCACTCAGAGTGGGGCTCAAATTGCTAGTGAGGTTGTTGAATATCATTTCTTACAGTATAACATGCTTTAAGTCTGAGAGTTAAAGGGGATACTTCCCCTCTGTCTTCAAGGTCCTTGGCTGCAGGCTGACCAGTGTTTAGTAATTTTGGTCATATTTGCAGTCAGTTCAGCTTTTTATTTCAGTCATTCCTGTGTATTTCTTTTTATTAGCTCAGTTTCTGTTGGAATGCTTTTCTCTGTTTAGATTGAATAAAACATTCAAATTGCCTTCATTAGGAAGAAATCTGCCATTGGTCTCCATCCCTTCAGTGTCTTGATGGTTAACATTCTCCCCCTTACCCTTGAGTCCTGCCCTCTCACACCTGACCTGTCTTGAGACCATCTTTAGTCCTGTGGTTTCCAAGACTGCATAGTAATGCATTTTAGAATCTCTCTCCTTCATCTTTTGAACGTTTCAGGTTGGGTTTTTTGTTTGTTTTTTTTACAGTGTAATTGTCAGCTCATGCTGTTACAATTATATTTAAGAAATCTCTGTAAGTTAGCTCTGCCTGACATTAACATATCCTGTATGACCTTTTGATACGTTTTGTTTTCTTCTGCAATTCTTGCACTTTTCACAGAACCACAGAATTGTTTTGGTTGGAAGAAACCTTTAAGATCACCAAGTCCAACTGTTCACCCTGCACTGCCAGGTCACCACTAAGCCATGTCCCTCAGCACCACATCTACATGTCTTTTAAATATCTCCGGGGATGGTGACTCCACCACTTCCCTGGGCAGCCTGTTCCAATGCTTCACAACATATTCTGTAAATAATTTTTTCCTAATATCCAACATAAACCTCCCCTGGCGCAACTTGAGGCCATTTCCTTTTGTCCTGTCACTTGTTACATGGGAGAACAGACTGACCCCCCCACCTCGTGACAACCTCCTTTCAAGTAGTTCTAGAGAGTGATGAGGTCTCCCCTCAGCCTCTACCCTAACAGGTGTGAGTGGGAAAAATGCTTGTAAGAAGGGGAGCTTCTCATCTTTAATAATGAATAAGTTGCCAAAGACATTGTTCAAGAGAGACTTTTCACAAGCAGTGAGGCAGCAGAGGAATACCTTGTATCCCCTTCTACAGGGGATTGCTGCCCTGCAGAGGACGGAGTGAGGGAGAAGACTTCTTGACTGCTGCTTATGAGGGTCTTGTTTTTTGCCTGTATTTAAAGCAGGTATAGTGAATTGAATTACTGACCTTGTCTTTCCTCTGGTGCTTTTGAAGGTGTGAATTGAGTGTAGTAAAGCCTTCTACACCCTGGCACTAAAGCTGGAGGTTCAGTCTAGCTGGCTTCTTCACTGGAACAGATTTTAATGGCAGTAAGGTTTCCACTGCATGAAGAATTCATTGCCTCTTAATGAAAGAGTGGCTATACTTTGGAGGAAATGGATTTATTTTGCTGGAATTCTGTGCCTGACTTCTGCAGGTGCCTGTATTTTTTATATTGTGTGTTTGTAGAAAACAGCTTGGCAGTTGCCACATGTGTGAACAGCGTGGGTTTTTTCCCTGTGGTAGTCATGGAAAGAGTCAGTGATAAGATTACATCAAGCTTTACCACTACAGTATTTCCTTTTAATTGGTTGGTTGGTCTTTCTCCCCTTAAAATGAAGACTAAAATATAAGAAACTGCAGTAATTGCCTCCTGGAGCAGGGTCTTCTGATGAAATAGCATTTAGGAAAGTGCTGCCAACATAAAAGCAAGAAAATGTACAGGTAGAAATGCTTTCCTTCCTAACCACTCGAGGAGTCAGTCATCATTTTCAGGGGCCCTTGTTACAGCAATGATTTGGTACTCTGAAACTTGCGGATTCTGTTGGTTTGGCACGGGTCTGGTGCAAGCAAGTTCGCTCAATTCCTCAGGACCCACCAGGCTTTTCAGCCCTGAGCTTCTGTAACAGAAATGCCATCAGCTGGATGTGTGGTTTTGGCAGCACTTCATTTACAGATGTGCTAAGTGTTGTACAAGAAGGACAAGAAAGGAAGAGGGGGAAATGATCTGACTGATGCATCTGTAAGAAATCTGTCTCCTTCTGCCCTTTTACAAGGACATGTTGTCTTCACTCTCAGTCATGCCTGTCAGTCCTGGGCAGAAAGGAAAAAATATCAAAATCTTACTTAATAGTGCTAACTAATTTATCCTTTGGAAAGGAGATGAGATCTTCGAATGTGGTTGCTTTTCTGAATGATGAGTATATTATTTTTGTACTGTTTTGAAGGCTGCAGGTTTAACATAGTGCCTAGTGGCAGGGTTTTGTCCAGAGCTGCACAATGCCAAGGCATAATAGTTGCACCCAGAGAAATTTTTTTTCCTTAAATCTCTGAATGGTGGCAAAAGTAACATTTTGCTACTTTCTTCTATATTCGTACTTGTCTGACCTTTTTTTTTGATAGTACAAGGATACACAGTAAGCAGTACTGTCTGGCATGACATTTAGTATCTTACAATGAAGGTATAAAGTATTGGTGCAGCTTCAGCCACACAGGATTAAGTCATGTCTCATGGGGATACAACAGGAAAATAGAGTTTTAAGATTGGCTTCTTGTAGCTGGCTGTATAAAGATAGCAGAAAGGCAAACTGTGGTGTACATTTACAGTGTCAGTATGTGTCTTCTTTCTTAAGGTAAAAGTATAGAAATTCAGTTTTATTGGGGAATGTAACTGGTTCAGTGTATTACATGGGTGGGGGTTGGGTGGGGGGGTGTGTTTTATGGCCCACCAGGGAATTTAAATTCTCCCATAGCGTTCTGGGTACTATCCTGTGCTCACTGGAGACAAAAGTAAGCACATAAATACTTAACATACTGTAACTGGTTTGTGGGCTTTTTCGGTGTGATCTACTTCCCAAACTCCAGTGATCCTCCAAAAAGTATTGTTCACCCATCTGAAAACAGTGGTTGTAGCTACACATCCTAGCAGGGCATCTCAGTCCAAGTTTTTTGTGCAGTTACCCCTGTGCTAGTCAGATTTGCAGAGTGTAGCGTTACCCTTCGTGACTGTCACCCTCAGCTTTCGTGGTTTTCCTCTAATTTCTCAGCTTTTTATTGGATTGCTGTATCTAGTCAGCATATGAACCCCAGATAACTGTTTTATGACTAAACCTTGTTAGTTGGATAATTGTACACAGCCATTTCTTGCTTTGTATGGTGTTTCACAAGTGCAGGAGAATTCCAGGTGCTTTTATGGGTCAGATAGCAAGCTTTCATATGGCACACTAATAAATGCAAGGAAGATAACCAAGAATTATAGGTCTGCCCTATACTTTCAGTTCGATTCTTGAAATGTCTCCTGGATTCAGACCTCAGAGCTGCAGGCTGATGGCAACTGCTCTCGGTGCTCAGATTTGGTGCCACTGCTGTGGCGCGTTGGAGGAAATGAGGGTTCCTGTGGGGGTGTGGCCCTACTTGTAACTCTTGTTTCCTACTTCTTGGTTTTTTAAATTTTAATATGCAATTATGAGATGTGGGCATTTAAAAAAAAAAAAAAGTAAGTTGAAGCTTACTGTCTTGAAGCTACACCATACTCTTGAACTTTGCTGCTAGTAATGGTCATGCAAGACTGGGCTTCCCTGCCCTTTGGACCTGTTTGCTCTGGTCTCATCAGCTCTGTTATTAGAAAATGCAACCTTTTGACCAAGAAGGCTCATTAAAATAGGCTTTGGGGATGGTACCTTTGTTTTTCTCTTGTAAAAAGTTGGCTTGAGTGAATGGAGACTAGAGGGAGTTCCTTTATTAAAGGGGAGAAGAGGATTTTTTCAGACCTTCGTGCATGTGGCACTTGACGAAGAGAAAGGAGAATCAAAATGAAAGCTGAAGGCCTTATGGCCCTCTGAACTTAACTTTTGGCTCCTCCCATCTTCTCAGCTGTCTCTCGTTAGCTTCCCGGGCTTCCTCTGGGTAATTTGCCATTGTGAGCTACACCTAGCAACGTTTTTCCAATTGCAATACCAGCACAGCTTTGGAAAAAAGGGGGAGCTTCAGATTAAACCAGTAGCTGTTAATAAACACTCACATACTGCTTGTGCGGGAGGGCTTTGGACTGAAGCTGTATAGCAAGTGCTGTGCTTTGGCTTTCCTTCCAGAAGTCAGCCTGTAGTTCTTGTGCCATGGACATATTCTCCCTGTTTCCATCTAACCTAGTTTGCTACAGGTCCTCTCTTATCTTGCTTTCCCTTTCAAAAAAGAAACAAAAAACCCCACAAACAACAAATAACTCCCAGCCAGGAGCTGTCTGTGCAGTGTCCTTGCACGTGTTATAGTAGTGTGCTATTACAAACACAGCAGTTGAATAAAACTGCATATTTTGCCTTCCTCCCTGTTGTACTTCTGTAAATACCTTTGCAGTCTGCTTTTTATTACTGTAATATCACTGTGCTATAAGCTGCCAGCAGCGAGGAAGTTTCCAGTATCGTGGTGGTGCTGGGATATAGGTGCAGTCGCCAGGCACAGAGTATCCCCTTGGAAGTTTTATTCCAGGAAAATGCATGCTGTTGCAAAGAGCATTTTACCGTAGTTCTGCAGGGTGCCAGATCTGCTGCTGCTAAGAGGGGCTTTGCAGCACAAGAGATCCTTATTTGTAGCTGGCTGCTGGGTGCATCCTTCTGGGATGGAGAGGCACTGGTATACCATTTTGCTCTGATTCTTAGTATTTCCATGGGTGCATTTGTGTGGTTGCTTCCAACTTGCTGTTCCTGCTTGGCCATCGCCCTCAGAATTTTCCCTCTAGCTGAAGTTATCCTGTGGTGCAGCAAGAGCTGTTTCATCCAAGAGGATGAAATGCGTGTGAATGCACTATTCTGGGTGTTCAGATCCTATTTTGAACTAGTTTAGAACTGCTGAAAATGGGAATAAAACCTCAAGGACATGTGCTTTGTCTTAACTCACCTATCTGAAGATGGTTAGATTCTATTTTAATGAGGTATTGGGTATTGAGCACAACTGGTTCCATTTTGCAATATTATTTCTTGTATTTGTTTCTGTTCCGTAAATACTTTAATTATTACAACTGTGTTCATATATGAAGGTAATCATTACAGAAGGGTTTGGGGGGGGGGGGGCGGGGGGGGCTGTGGAATGGCAGGAAAAAGAATGGTATGAATTCATACACCTAGGTAACTGGCCAAAGTCTTCCTTTGTCCCCCGCGTTTTTTAATTTTTAAAAAATATTGTTGAGGTTAAACTGTTTGAGACTAGCTTCTGTCCTTTGCCTTGCATTTTTTTAAGCTTTCCTGCATTTTATATGTATTTATTTCTAAACTTCCTTATGCTGGTGCTGCCAGTGAGTGAGAAAGCCCAACGCTGTGGGTCCCAGTGAGTCAGCAGCAAGCTGGAGCATTTGCTGCTGGGGCAAGACAGGCCAAAAAATCTGCATTACTTTGCTAGAGATGCAAACTAAAGTTTAAAAATAGTTTCTTGCACTTTAACAAAACTAAAATGCAAAATCCGCAGCACTCATGCTTCACATGGTTTCCCATAACATAAATGTACTTGCACTTTCAGATCAATGTGACTATGATTTATTCTAAACTCCTTTTTATTGCTATTGTTAAGCATGCTTTGGACCTAGAGGATATTCAAAAGGGCAAAAAAAGAGAAACTGGGGTTCGCAGCAACTTGAAAGGCAAAGGCAATACATACAAGGGTCAATTAAGGCTTTGGGAATAGCAAGGAGATGCTGGGCAGCTTTGGAAAATGGACAGAAACTGGTTGACAATTTTGATTATTAATGTTGCCTTCCAGTTCTCAAGCAGCTGAGGATTTTCAATTCCAGTATACTTATGAAAGCAAACAGCAGTGTGGTGGTTGGGTTTCTGGAGGAGGGATAGTTTGTGCTTTTGGAGGAGGGCAAAGAGGAGTCACCACTGCAGTGACAGGGACTGGGAAACATCACTTTAACGAGAAAACACAGTTCAAGATTTCCAAAAATCAAGTGCCTAAAATTAGGCTTCAAGGTCCTAATTTAAGAACGGAGAAAGTGGCTGTTTTCCAAGAAGGCTGAACAGCCAGGCCTGATGGCATGTTGTTCTCTGAAGCCAACATGATTATTTAGATGCCTATTTTGGGGCATTTTTTTGGAACTCGAGTTCAGGCACTCAAATGTGAAAACTGAGATCTGTTGTTTCAGGGAGTTCTTGAGCAGCAGTGTGAGAGCTGGAGGACCCCGCTGAAAGGGAGCAGGTTCCCAGTGCTTTGAGCTTTCTGCCCAAAATGTTTTGTTGCTGCTGTTTGGTTTGCTTAAAAAGGGTGGTGTGGGACGGGGGGGGCAAACCTTTGTATTCGCATGTCTTATCTTTGCACCTGGAAACAGAAGTTACTCCAAGAAGAAATTCAAGAAACAACATTAAAACATGACCAATAATTCTTAAATCACTTTTTGGCATAAACACCTTAGAATGTGTTTTCTGTGAAAGGGTGGGATAGAATTTCCTTTGAAGGGCAGGAACTGGTGAAATATTTAAGTATTTAGTAGCGCTTTCCTCAGAAAACAGTGATGTGCTTTAGAAGAGCAAGTTATCACTGCTGGTAGCCTGTATGAAAAGCTTTTACAAATTTGTTTTTTAAAAAGCATTCTGCAAGAAAAGCACATATCCATATAGCTTTTGGCCTGTATTTTTGGTTTCTACACTGAGGAGGACCAGGGCCATCCATGCCCAAACTGAGTGGCATGGCAGAGCTCACATGCTCTTCCCAAACACGTGGGTGGCTGCTGGAACGTAGTGCATGTACCAGCTTGCAGTGTCAGAATTGGACTGAGCATGCAAAGTATTCTGTGGATGTCCAAAAAACCCTATCTAAATCTAGAGGATTTTTGAAAAAGTAATATTTTAATGATGGGACTTGAACTTGTGGAGCTTTAACCTTCATTCTGTTTGTGATGCAGAATTGGAAGTCCAGTAAAAAAGAACATCAGATATGTGTATCTGTTTTCCTGGATTAAATAATTTGGACTTGGAGTAAAGCATCTTTCAGGTTGTAAGCCTGAGTGCTTCCGGACTGATGAAGCTTGCCCTGGTGTTCAGGGGCCTTACTGCACTGGTAAAATTTGGTAGCAGAGAGGGTGATTTCTTTCCTGTCCATTGTAGAAAGGCAAGTTAGAAAAAATAGTATACATAGAGGTACCTGTTTTAAAAAGCAGTGTGTGTAATAATTGAATTTTTTTTTTTTTCTGACTGTAGGTACCGAATAAGACAACAGATGTCATCTATCTGGACTTTTGTAAAGCCTTTGACCTGTTCCCTGACACCACCCTTCTCTCTAAATTGGAAAGATATGGGTTTCATGGTGGACGGTTCAGAGGGTAGTGGTCAATGGCTTGATGTCCAGATGGAGATCAGTGATAAGTGGTGTTCTTCAGGGATCTGTACTGAAGGGACCAGTGCTGTTTAATATCTTCAATACACAGCAGGGTTGAGTGCACCCTCAGCAAGTTTGCAGATGACACTGATCTGAGTGGTGCAGTTGACATACCAGAGGGATGGGATGCCATCCAGAGGTGCCTGGACAAGCTGGAGAAGTGGGCCCAGTGAACCTCATGAGGTTCAGTAAGGCCGAGTGCAAGGTCCTGGAGATGGGCTGGGGCAATCCCAAGCACAAATACAGGCTGGGCAATGAGCGGATTGAGAGCAGCCCTACAGAGAAAGACATGGGGGTACTGGTGGATGAAAAGCTGAACACAAGCCAGCAATGTGCGCTTCAGCCCAGAAAGCCAACTGTATGATAAGCTGCATCAAAAGCAGTGTGGGCAGCAGGTTGAGGCAGATGATCCTGCTGCTCTATTCCACTCTGGTGATACTCACCTGGAATGTTGGTTCAGCTCTGGAATCCTTAGCACAAGAAGGACATGAGCCTGTTGGAGAGGGTCCAGAGGAGGGCCACAAAAATGATGAAGTGAATGGAGCACCTCTCATGTGAGGACAGGCTGAGGGAGTTGGGGTTGTTCAGCTTGGAGAAGAGAAGGCTCCAGGGAGACCTTATTGTGGCCTTTCACTACTTAAAGGGGGCCTATAGGAAGGATGGGAACAGTCTTTTTGGCACAGCCTGTAGCAGTAGAACAAGGAGTAATGATTTTAAATGAAAAGAGGGTAGATTTAGACTAGATGTAAGGAAGAAGTTTTTTATAATGATGGTGGTGAAACACTGGCACAGATTTCCCAGAGAGGTGGTAGATGCCCCATCCCTGGAAACATTCAAGGTCGGGTTGGATGGGACTCTGGGCAACCTGATCTGGTTGAAGATGTCCCTGCTTGCTGCAGGGTGGAGTTGGACTAGATGACCTTTAGAGGTCCCTAATAACATTCTGTGATTCTGTGGATAACGTGCCTTGCTGTGGGATGACTTCCAGATAAAGGGTCGTTACTAGTGATCTGTTCGTGTGTGATGGTCAGCTGCAGAATTTGCTTACTTTTCAGTATTAAGAAACATGGTGATGACAGTGTTTCAAATGGCCACTGGTTTAGTTTTTCTGGGAGTCGATGTTCCTCTGAATTGGGAAACTATTTGAATTAAAAAAGAACCGTTGTAGTTGCTGCCATTGAAGCACTATTTAATGTTGTGTGGCTGTTGGCAGGAGACTTGATGCATTTTCACATGACCCCCTCTGGAACAAAAGCAGATTGTTTCCCTCTGTTTTTCTGTTACACAAATGAGTTCCTTTTGAAACAATTTCTTTTTCTGCAAATTCTGGAAATCGACACCAGGAGTAGTTCTTCCTTCACTGTGCCTTTTACAATCTGCTGTCTGATAATGCTGGCACAAAAAGCTGCATTGGGCTAGCAGCCCCAAAAAGCTGAGACTCCTGCAGAAAGCCTTCTCCTCTTGGGGAATGAGTTTTGCTTCCAATATCATGGAAGGGTTGAACATGGAATTTCATTTCTTGCTGTCTTTGCTATAGCTGGGCAGAGTTACTGCTTTCTTAGTTGTTTCTTGTACATGACTTGCTGTTTGCTGGACACTGAAAATGCAGTTACTTCTGAATTGAGCTTTTTTTTCTGTGTGTTTTTGTATAAAGAACCTTTGGTTTTGAAACAAAATCTCCCATCTGAAGTCTTCCTCTGCAGAAAGGGGAGTTGAAGTCAGGTGCAGATGCTGGGTTATTGGCTGATGTAGTGCTGCTTAACTAAATCAACTGGTCCTGGATCAAAGGATTGACAGACAAATTGAGTAAGTGGGGATTTCAAGCAACAAAAAGAATTATCCACTGAGGAGTGCTTTCCCTGGCAATATTTAATAGCTGACAGATTTAAAAAAAAGAAGTGGGGAAAGAAAAAAGAGCTTCTCTAAATAACTTTATTATCCTTGGAAATTATATACTCATTTGTTAGTCTTCCTGATATTCATGCTTTTGTTAGCAGAGTGGAGACTTCTCAGTTAAACTTCCTTATTTCTAGGACATCAACTTGCCAGTGGTGTGGCTGTTCACACAAGCACTCACAGTTTGTGTGTCATGGTTGGTGAGGTGATGTAATCCCCAGAATGCTCCTTCTTGTGAAGTGCATGCTCATTTGGGCTGGGCTTCTTCAGTCAGAAAATAAAAATGGTGTGAATCAGGACTGCAAAAAACTTGTAACGCTCCTGGTTATTTTACTCAAGCTCTTCTGTTTGTGCCTGATGAACAGATTTCAGGGAAGTTTCTGTGCCTTTGTGTAGTTCAAAGCAGCAGAAAGACTTGATGCACGTGGAGGGGAAAGTCCTCTTCTGCACATGTCCCAGAGAGCATGGGAAATGATGGTTTGGGAGTCCAGCCAGAAATCCTTGGCAAGTGCATCAGCCTTCTGCCTGGAGCCCTGTGGGAGAAGGGATGTGAAGACCATGTGATGGAAATGCATATATCCAAGCCCGTTGTATTTTCTTGTTTGCATGGGAAGCTGAAGTCCCTGCAGGGGCCAGGCAGCTCTCATTCCCACTTTGGACTGGGGAGAGGATGTTGTTTGCATCCTTCTTGGCTTTTTTTGCTGGACTTGAAAGAAGTGGAGGTATCAGTCCCAGCTGACTAAAACCAGAAGACCTACTATTCATTTTACTTGCTTAAATCAGAAATCCCCTAGAGGCAGGGTTTTCACAGGTGGAAGAGAGGTATTTCTTTAGGTAGAAGCAAAAGAAATAGAGATTAACTTTGTTGTTGTTAGCAACTATGTGTAAATTCATGTAATCATTTTGGTTTGTGCCATGGCTATGTTGACAGCTTATGTATTGCTTATTGTTATTTCCCCATAACTAAAAATTGCTGTTAATATTAGTACTTGGGGGTGGGGGGAACACCAAGGAGTGAAGACTGCTCTATTAAAAATGGATAAAATTATTTCAGTGAAAGATCAGTGCAGTTCTGGATAGAGAAGAGGAAATTGGAAGGGGGTTTTCATTTGTTTATTTTAGGTTATCTTTTTAATCAAGAAGAAAATTGCTTCCTCTTTTCTTGAGAATGACTTCAAGTACAATTGTCCCTCCTCCTGGAAAGTGTCACTACTTCTTTCCTGCTTTAGCCTTAGGGAGGTACAGCAGCTTATGTACCTCAGAATGTGTACCTGGTGCTACCAATAAATGCTGGCCACGTGAGAAGCTGACAGACAACATTTGGATTACTCTCCTGTGCTGATGTTGGATGAGTTTTATCTGGTAATGACTTGCCAGTAGGCAGTTTCTGGAACTGGACATGTTCATGCGATGTTTTCTCCCTTGCCTCTGCAACCCTCTCTCTCATTTGGTTACTGTTGATCTTTTGGTTTTATGGGTTGTTAAGCAGAGCTGTAATCAGTCACCTATCCCAAAAGTAATAGTGCTATCCAAAATCGGGAATAAACTCCTTAACACCAATTTAGTATTAAGAAGCAGCATTTCTTTATTCGCAGCGCTGGATGCACGGGGGATCATCCTGCCTATCGTCCCTGCCATGAGATGCATCAACCAAAGCTTATCTCACCCGATTACATACATACTCATTATTTTTCCTGGAATAGTCATACATATCCGTTCTGTTTCTTGGGACTGATTAATGTTTTTACATAGTCATTACGCATGCGGCCTGGGCTCAGAGGGGCTCTCACGGTGGTCTTTTGGAGAACCCTAGCAGTGTTGAAGAGGTGTCTCTTGCTGTCCTGTCCATGTGAACTCCTTTTCCCATATACGGTTGTGACTTGGCTTCATAACCGTTTGCCACAGTTTGTTGGAATTTATGCTGGATTCAACCAGCCTTTGGGCTGTTCAGTTGCTGCTTATCTTTACTCTGTCCCATCTCCTCCTCAGGCCGTTCAGTTCCTCCGTATCTCTATTGTACAGGCTAGCGTTTTCAAGGTAACACAATAGCAGAGCCAGTTTTCACTTTTTTTCCTTCCCTCCTTCTCCCCAGCTAGAATCACCAGTTATTTGAGACTCTTTGTTAAAAGAGCTTCATAGTATTTATTTGAGAATTTCAGTGTTGCTGGCTTTCTCAAGGTCCAATCCTTCTTGTTGCAGAGGGATTTTGCAAGATGTTACACTGTATTTGCACTTACAGAGTTAAAAAGGACTTCAGGTTAATCTGTGCTTGTTATTTTAAGCTTCTGGGTATCTAGATTCATGATGAAATACTTCAGTGGGAAATACTGCTCTTACACCAGTGGTTCTCTGAGATTAGAACAAGCTTTAAGTACTTTATATACGCTGCTAATGTCCAGTGTGTCTGCTGCAAATTTTTGTATGTTAGCGTTTTATTTGTTAACCCTAACAGATGATATTCAGATGATTAAACTGTTTCCTGAGCTTAAGAACTAACTTCATCCTCTTCTTTCTTTTTCACCAGGTTGTAGAATGGAAATTCTGGATAAAACAATCAATAGTTACTTTGATGTTTGGCTTGGACCCAGAGGTAAGATTTGTCAAAAATTCACTACATACATAAAACTGATATTTAAGTGCAGATGTTAGATCGTAAGAAACACCTTCCCTCTAACATCCTGACTTTGACAGGTGACTACACTTTTAGTATCTGTAAAGCATCAAAATGTATGATTCTGTAATGAATAAAAAAATCTAATGCTTTTGATCTTTTGACCTGACCAGCTGCTGATTTTTCACCTACGACAGTCATAGGTGCTATTCTTCTTACTATCAGTTAAGCTTATGTTGTTAGTCTTAGTGAATGACTTATTTCTCTCACTCTGATCTTTGCTGTCTTTTTTTTTTTAAATTTAATAATAGCTTTTATTTTAAAAAAATTCTTTTGTTTTAATTTGCACTTGATGGAATAAAAATACTCTTGCTCTCATAACAAGAGCTGCTAAGGAATTTTTCACTGAAAAACCCTAGTTTTTGGAAAGCATTGCTGCTTTGAAACCATTATTTTTAAAGAAACAATAATTTTGGTAGTTTTTTTCACTGGAACAAGTCTACAGGCAAAGAACAGCAAACCTGATCAGCATGAGAAAGGGAGAGGCAGTGGGACTGGGACAGGCAGTGGCCTTGTGGTCAGGGCTTCTTGCTAGGGTAGGGATGGCCCTGTTCCACCTGGTCCTGACCAGGGACAATTAAATGTCAGCATCCTGTATGGAGTGTGCATAGCAATGCTGCTCAGTGGCATATGCTTTCTTCCTCTGGCTGCTTCAGTAGCATCTTTTCTGCTTTTTTCTTTGTCCCAGTGAAATTCTGGTGTTGGTGCTGCTCCCTTGAAGGACAAAGTTCACAGAAGGTGGAACAAGCGTCTGATCCTTCAGTGTGTTTTCTGTTTGCTTTTAGTACCTTGGTGCCCTTGTTGCCCTCAACTTTGTAGTAAGACTGTTTAAATAATCTGATGTTCTGATACAACCTATTGCATGTGCTGGCATATGGTCTATATTTGCCATGTCTTAAAAATAATGAACCATAAAGGTGGCAAATCTAAACAATTCCCCAACTTTCTTACTACTTCCCAACATACATTTCAAGGCCTTATTTCTTACATTCAGGATCCACATATGACTCAGAGCTGTGATTGACAGCAATACTTGAATTGCTCATTTATGGTTTGGTAAACCTGGCTTCAATCCTTTGGGCAGACTTTAGTGAGAGGAGTGAAATACTGTGGTGTGGCTGTGTATGGACAACACAGTGGTGGTTCAGAAGGTACTTGTCTCAAGTTTTCCCCTGAAATCCTCTTGTTCAGGGTGCTTTATATGCTTTTCCTGCACAGGTGGCATGTTGCCAGCTTGACTGGTTAGTCAGACTGGGCTGACTCTTGTGTTTCATTGCTCATACAAGGACTCAAAAACTTAAACCTTTTGAGGAGGACATACATAAATCTAATTGGGTTAGTGTTGATTAGAAAATAATTATCAGGATCTGCTTCACTCTTAGCTTCACTGGCTCTGTGGGGAAATCAGACGTGTACTACTGGGAAACGTTGGTTTGAGAGAATAGGTAGGAGAGAGTTGTTGAAGCTTTTCTTTGTAATTTAAGCTCCTCTGTGGTATTCAAGATGAACAACAATTCTGAATGGTAATAAGTATTTTAAAATAATAGTGGTAATAATTTATTTTTGCCTTAGGAAGAGAATTCTTCCTGCTTTATTTGACAGCTGTATAACTAAAATCTTGTTGTTCGCAAAGGTGGTTTGTAATTAGCAATATGGCCCTTAATAACAGGGCTTGCTGCTCTTCCTTTGTCTTTCTCTGGTATTCTGGTGCTAGAAGCATTTTGGGAACGGCTTTTTCTGGATGCATTGAACCCTTCACCCTACAAAATGTGTTTGTGTGTTTTTGTTTGTTTCAGACCCCAGAGTAAAAGGATGGCCACTTCTGGAGAACTATACACCTACCTTTATCTTCTCAGTCTTGTACTTACTAATCGTATGGCTAGGACCAAAGTACATGCGGAGCAAGCAGCCGTTCTCATGCAGGGGTGTTCTAGTGGTCTACAACCTTGGACTTACACTGCTTTCTCTGTATATGTTTTATGAGGTAGGAGAAAAGGGGTTGGGTTGGCTATTTTGCAGTATCTTTTAATGATATTGGCTTACGTTGAAAATTTTCTGTTAGGACATGCCTCCTAAATCGGGAGAAGCATCTGCCGAAATGTTGCAACTGTTCTTCAATGCCACTGCTCAGGGAAGAAGACTGTAGTTGTAATGTTGCCTCTAAGGATGGTATAAAACTAACCTTGCTTCAAACTTCTATACTGATCTTGGTTAGCAATGTTTCAAATGCACTTCTTCCCCTCCGTGCAAGCAAAGGACTGATCTTTCAGTGTGAACCTGGCTGCTCTTTCCGTAACTTCTCCTTGCCTAGAAGTCATGCTCAATGTGATTGTGCTGGTGGATTGTACAAAGTACTTCATAGTAAAACTAGGGCTTGATTTGCAGTGTAAAACTTGTTTTCTTTAAATGTGTTTAATCGTGCACACGCTCTTCACATCTATTTCTGTAAGCTTGCAATACCTTCTTTTGTGTCTTAGTTTTGCTGAAGCAGTTGCATCAACGCCATTGTGATTCATTTGTTTCTTGGAAGTTAAAATCTGAACATAGAAATGTATTTCAAACTGAATTGGACTTTTGTGGAATTATTTTCTTTCCTAACAAAACAAAGATTTAGGCACTATAAAGTCTTCCACTTCCCCAAGAGCACTTTAGCTGCTTTTACGCAGAATTGTATGGTTTTTATTGAAGTGAAAATGAAGAGTTATGACGGTGTAAATAAGAATGTGGTCAGAAAATGACTGAGTGTGTGGCTTTAATGTACAAAATACTCTGGCTTGCTTTTAACCAAGAGCGTTTCTCCTTTCTGTAAGGAAAGATTTAATTTTCGACACATGATTACAAGCTAGATCTAAAACTACTGATGTATTTTTTTCTTTTTTCTTTTTTATCTTTTTTTATTTTCTTTTTCCCTCCTCTCTCTCTTTGGCATTTGCTTAGAAGTATATGCAAGCTGTAATTCTCCTTTAAGTTTGTAATTAATTTTATAGTGTTTTACAAGGTGAGTGTTTAGATAAGAAATGGTTTATATTTAAAGTTATTTCTCTTGTGTCTAGTCAAAAACTGCTGAAGTGGGTTATTAAGGACTTTGATACTTAATTCTTCCGGGGAGCAGTTTTGGTTTCAGTAGGCACTTGGAACAACTTGTATTCTTGACATGCTTATATTTCTAACCTCCCTGTCAGGATGTTATAATCCAGAAATATTGCGTGTCAATCTGTTTTATTTGTCTGAAAGTGCTGTTGCTGTGGACTTCATTATTATCAGCATAAAATAATGCGGATATTATTTATAAATATATAATAATCTATTGTTTTAACTGCCAATTGTGTTATTGAGGGTTTACAAGTGCAGACTTTTCTTCAGTTTTACTGAGTGTGGATAAAACTCTCAGGATAGTCAATCTTTCTTCCTTGAATACTTGGAATAGTACTCTTAGTTTCCAAATGAAAATTACTGTAACATTCTGCCATGTTACAAAACCTGCTGATTAATTTAAACAATAGAAAATATCTGAACTGTTGATCTTAAATGCCTTTTTCTTGCTAACGATGAACTAGTTACCAAGAAAGGACTACTTACTGTTTGCTGAAGGAGTCCTCGTACTTGTAAACAGCTGAATAGCTTTTATATTGTGAAGGAATGAGACTACTAAAATACAGCAAATATTAAGGCTTCTCCTTCCTATGTATTGCTCTTAATGTCATGTTACCTGTATGGAAGTGTTCATCGGTATTGCTGTAAACATACCTTCTCTTTATAAATGAGAATACACAAAGCTACGGAGTTATGAAGACTATTAAACTCATGATAGTTGCAAGGAGATGTGTTTTGCAGCACTTACAAGCTAGACGTGAGGGCGAGTGGCGCTCAGCAACAAGGAACTGATCCCATAAAAATGCTGCCAAGTAGAAAGTCGTGCTGACATAACACTGTGCTACCTGATATTTTCAGGGAAAGAGCTGAAGGGCCAGGTGGTAGGGAAGAAATCAGCTTCTTGCCTCCAGGTTTGTTCTGTAGCTGTAGTGCCTCTGCAGTTACCTGTGTCAGTGCAAAGCAGATGACACCCTCGCTCAGATTACGTCAGTCATGGAAATTTGGCTTTGAAGGATTAGCCGTACATCAGTAACACTTTGTAGTACATGTACTTCCTTTTAAGGTAAAATGATGAAGAGCAGCATTCAAAAAAGGGATGTAATTCACTGTCCTCCTCCTTATTGTCACTTTGAGTTTCAGCTGAATTAAATTTTTTTCAGTCCTAGTTTGAGGAAAGTCATAAAACATCACCACTTATAATCATGTTTAGTAGCCTTTCTGAAAATAAGCTGCTTTAATAGCTTGTGTATGGTAACACCTGAAGCTCTGCTTTGGAGTTTTTCCTGAGCTACAGCTGTGGTGGTTCAGGTCATGATTCATAGCATCATGGCTCAGTTATAATATTATATGATCAAAAGAAGATGTTAAAGTGAGGCTTCTTCCCAACTAGGATGGGAAAGATGACCTACTTGGTTTTCTGACCTTTACATCAGAATGTTTGCAGTAATGTCGAGGGAAAAATTTCTGTATTGTAGGATTTGTATAATTCTAGTTATTGTGTACTTGTACCATTTGGTCTACTGATGTAATATGATGTAACCTTACTTTAAAATTACTTAGAAATCTTACACCTCTTATTTGGAATTCCAAGATAGAAGTTTCTGTGTGTGCTTGCTATAAATTATTTATTTGGGCATTTAATGACCTGGCTAGTACTGTTCTGGTGCTAGCAGAACAAACTAGTGGACTATGCTTGTCTCAGTATGAAAGGCAAGGCAGACGCAGGGGAGAGGGAGAGTTTTCTCTAGGCTGACCTATCACTCCCATATTTCAGGAAGTAAGGATGCTCATTAGGGACAAGCAACACTGTTTTATACTGTATAAATCTACAGCGCTTGGACTTTGAGGGGAAGTAGCATTCGTCTCTTGAGCAGGGGCAGCAAGGGTTGGCCTGCTGCGTGGTGGAGAATGTGCTTAGTGGGGTGGCTGGTAGAGGGGTTATAGGATATGGGTTAATCACCCACTGTCTGGCACGGCTCTGTCAGAAAGAGCCACAGGAGTAGTTAGAGCAGGAGAGGCAGCACTGCTTCCACCCGTGTTGCTGCTCTGCGCCAGGATCACCAGACAAGTTGTTTTGCAAGTCTGTGAGTCAGGCCTGTGCCTCTCTCCTTGAGTCTCGGCTGGATAATATGGCAAAGTAGGAAGAGTGCCAGGTACCCAGTTACATGGCATGCAGATCTATTAGTGAAACTAGCCAGGTGATCTGGACCACTTGGACTTACATTTGAGAGAACGGGTCAGTGATGCAGGCTCACTTTCTTAAGGGATCTCTTTACTGCCTTTTTTCTTCATCTGAAAAATTAAGTCTCTACTGAATCTGCCCAAGAAAAGTCTTGGATTTTCCTGATGAGGGAGGTGTTGTATATGCTGTAGGAAAAGCATCCTAAGAGCTGCACCTATTTTAGGAAGGAGAGGACTTGGTGAAGAGGTGCCGTGGCACGTGAGCTGCGGGTGGCAGCTCGCAGCCAGGCTGCTCTGCCGTCTCCCCTTTGTTTCTCTACATGTCCCAAAGCCCTTATCTCTGTCCTGAGGTGACTGCATTCGTGTACAGATAAAATTTCGTATCTCTGCAGGCATTTTCTTTCTTTGATCAAACGTGAACTTCTGTTTCTTTTCACTCTAATCTTGCTCTATTTTGAAGCTCGTAAACCCATCAGCCTTGTCAGTGTGACACAGTGCTGGGTCCCTTATCTGCCCCTCTCCAGTGAGTCTCAGACTTGAGTTTTATCATGAGAAAACAAAATCCTCCCCAGTAACACCTCTCCTACAGCCCATCAGATTGGTGTTAGTGCGCTGGTTTATTTTAGTAGCAGAGTTGATTAAAAAAAGCACATGCCACAGCATTTTAAAGAATTAAGCAATGGAATTACAAAATGAAAGCAATATAAAAACCCAAAAATTCAGTGTAGGGAAAGGAAATATGAGTTGCTTCAGCACAAAAGCAACTTCAGGCTGCAGGGTTTTCCCCCAAGCTGAGGGTCTTAACATTGATTTTGATGACCATTTTAATTAGCTTATGAAGGAGCTGGCTCTTTTTGTGTCGTTTAAAAATCACATACTCTGGTGAAAATTATTACAGTCAGACTTTTCTGGACAGGTTAATTTCTTGAGGGAAGATATGCCTGTGGTTGTGCATCAGCAATGCCATTAGCAAGCCTGGGCTCCTGCCAACCTGAAGAAGATGGACTTTCTGGGGACAGTGGTCAGGGAAAGGTTGTCTCAAGCCTGGTGTGGCTGAGAAGCCACCAGCCCGTTGCCGGGCAAGTTGGGACCTGCTGTACAGCAGCTGTTGGGAGGGGTTAGAAACTCTGGCCATCCTGGAAGCAGACCACAACAAGCATGAGCAATGACTTAAATGTGCTAGCTGGCAATTTATGACATCTCTGTTTATTGCTTTCTAGGTGGCATGTAAACAGCTCCCTGTGTGCCCAGCCCCTTGCATAACAAAGCCATTTGGGAACCATTCATGGTCAGGGTGGCCCATTGGTTTTGTTTTCTGAAGCCTCAAGCATGTTGAAATGTTGTGGGTGCAAGAAACAGTGGTGTCGGACAAAGGTGCAGATGGCTAACTCAGGAAAAAGGTTATTTGTGTGGTGTGTGTTGCACCAAGTGAGGTTTGTGGGCAGCGGTAGCAGCTTTTCACCATTTAGTTCATTCTGGAAAGGGATTAAATTATTTTTGTAATTATACTAACTATTTATATGGTAATATATGATACCATTTCCTAGAAATGTTGCTTTGCTTCTACCTTTTAAACCCCTGTGGCTTTGAGAGTATTACAGCTCCTAGCATATTACTATATGCTCCTCTGGAAACAAGAGAATACTCAGGTTTAGCTGACGCTACCTGTAGTCGCACTGATGCCTTTGCCCTTCTGAAAGGTGGGATCCATCCAGGTACCTTTTGTTTGCATTACACTTTAGATAGTGAACCTGTATCGGTTGCAGGGAAAGCTCTTTGGGTTTCACTACACCAGCCTTTACTTGGGAGAAGTTTATGGACTGCAGCATTAGTGATGGATGCTATTTGGATTAATTACAATATAAACATTGTGGTTATCCCTCTATTCCTAACACTTCCCTGAACTATGAGAACTGTATGAAAACATCTGTAAGGTCTTAACAGCATGATTGCAGCACAATGTGGTCTTCTGTCTGAGGGACTGGCGGGCACTCGTGAAGCCTTACAGGCTTTCCCTCAGTGTCCTAAGAGCAGTTTGGTGCAAGGCTTTCTCTGGGAGCTGGTCCTTTAGCAGGACACCGCTTTTAAACTGGTATGCTTTCAACAGCCATGGCTGCCTTATGGCCAGGAGAGGAGTCTTCCTGTGGCTGCATTCCCTTTGGATAGAGAAATTGCTTGGGTCTGCTGTTGTGCATGGCTGCCCTGCCCTCACTGTGGCCGGTATTGATTTATCTCCAATGTGTGAGATAATCCCAAGTCTGTATGTTATGATATAAGTAGATGTCTCTTGCACGCCCCCCCCCCCCCCCCCCCCCGCCTCCCCCCAAAAAATAGTGGCAATAATTCTGTCTCAGGAGGTCAAAAATAATGACTTATGCTGACTGGGTATTTTAAAAGCTAATTTAGGGTGGAAAATGAGGCATGAAAGAAATAACATTAGGAAAAGGTAGATCATTTAAGAGATAATCTTTAATGTACCTTTTAGAATTAGCTTCCCATTCACGGTTCTGAGCAGCATTTAATCATACCAGTTATTGTAGTTCTTTAATCAAGTGATCATTTTAAATGACTTACAGTACAAGGAGCTTTGCAAAGGTGGGTTTTTTTATTCTGTACAAGCATAGATAAGGCCAAAAATAGGCAACTTGTTTGTCTAGGATGTCTTTAGAATGTTTTTTTTTTTTCTTTGGGGGAGGGGGGGATACCTAACAATTTTTTTTTGCACTTGAGTTGTTTAAATTTTTTACTCCTTATGCTATTCTCAAGAGGAAAAAATATCTTTATAAACATCATCCAGTGATTCCTTCTGTTGTGATATTAAAGGGGAGCTTGCTCCTGTCCTTACACCTGCTTCCTCCTCCCATGCCACTCGCAACGTGCCTATCCATCTCCCATCCGTGAACGAGTCCAGCTTGCCTCTTGTTTCTCAGAAGTTTCAGCCCGCTCCTTGTCAGCCTCTCATAACTTATAGCTGGTCATTGCTCTTAAAAGTAATTCTATCATGTTTGAAGTGTTACTTGTTTTGTCAGGAAGTCAGGCAGGCAGTGCCGTATCCTGTGGAGGAAGTCACTTGTACTGGGAAGGATGTAATGTACTCAGGACGAGTGAATTTTTTTAAAAAAGATTTTGAAGAATCACACTACAGTAAAACATCAGTTGTTAACTGTTAAGGATAACAAAGTTGAAGATTTGCTCTGTTACATTGTTGAAAAAAATTGTAGTCAGATCCCTGCATATAAAATTTCTTAAAAATAAACTTTTTTATTCCAGAAATAATCAGAATAAAAATATATTTGCTCTACCTTGGTTGTTCACTTTTTCCAGCAATGAGAGCAGCACCCAAGAAGAAAAGATATTTCTTGAGGATCTGTCTGGAATATGACTGTACAAAACACACGCTGTGTGGGATAAGTGGGCATAAATTTCTACCTCCTCTTTTTATTCTGGTATACCCAATTGGAAGAATTTGTGAATTCACCCTCTGCTAGGATTTGGTCAGTGCTTGGAGCTTGAATTCAGCCTGGTGCCATACTGGGGTGCCCATAAATCCTTTGACACCAGATATCTTGGCAGAGCTGCTGTGGAGGTTTGCATGTGCCTCAGGGTGCAGCCTTCTTTAACACTTTACTCTTTGATCTTCTCAGCTGGTGACAGGAGTATGGGAAGGAGGATACAATTTCTTCTGTCAGGATACACACAGTGGAGGAGAAGCTGATATGAAGGTAACGTAATTGAGACTTACAGCAAATAACACTTCCAGTTGTCTGCTTGTGTGTAAGTGGAGATCAGAATAGTGTTGATTTTGCAGATTTTGTTCAAACTATATGCTTTTTTCATCCCTTTACAATACAATGGACAATGCATTGTCAAACACAGTAGTGAATCTACAATATATACATTCATGGGTGATGTTTTGGTGAGTAATTGTCTATAAATTTCAAAGTGTTCCCAGGTCAAAAAAACCAAAGACTTGGTCTTCAGACTGTATCAAACCACTGTATGTTGTGACTCCCCTTCTCTTTCTGAGATGTGTTGATGATTTCTTCTGGTCACTGTTCTGACCTCTTTGAGAGCGCTGTGGGACCAACACTGGTTAAATATTTTCTTGTTTCTCCCAGGACACCCCAGGTACACTGCAATAGCCTCATAAAATGGTCTTTGTCATCCTATTTTCAGCTGTAGCTATGGGTTTGTACCTATATCTCCTACGGAGAGACGTGGGGCAGAAGCATTACAGAAGATCTCAGCATTGTCTTCAAGTAGTACAGGACAGAATCTGGCTTTTAATTACTTAGATAGCAAAAGGGTTGAATGCCCTCACAGTGTGCAGTGCTTCTAAAACTTGTTTCCTTCTTTCTAGATCATACGAGTTCTCTGGTGGTACTATTTCTCCAAACTCATTGAGTTCATGGATACCTTCTTTTTCATTTTGCGGAAAAATAATCATCAGATCACTGTTCTGCATGTCTATCACCATGCAACAATGCTGAACATTTGGTGGTTTGTTATGAACTGGGTGCCTTGTGGTCACTGTAAGTACTGGGTTTGGTGAGAAACACTTGAAACACGGCTTTGTTTTGGTTTTCTTTTGGTCAAACCAAATATCTTTGGTCCATTCAGCTTGGAAGATTTGTTCTGTCCCATATTTAGCTGCTTTGTTGAACTGCAACTATTGCAGATAGTTGCAGGAATTAAGCTGCCTGCAGCACCTCTAGAAGAGACATGCTTATGTAGTTTGAAGAGTCTGCGTGGCAGTGTGACATTTATCAGCTGCCGTAGTCCAGGTCTGATACCTGTCAACCTTGCTTTCTCTTTTTTTTCTTTTTTTTTCCTTGTGGTTGTTTCTAACCAAATGATGCTTTTTCCCAAGTCAGGACCAGAAGCTTGTTTCACCTGCAAGATGGCCAAAGTAACTCTTGGTCCTTGTATTGTCAAGTTCACTTGAGATGTTACTTTCTTAACTTAATTTCATTATACCACTAGCCATAATAAAATCTTTTTGGTCAAGTTCATTAGCTCAGGGGACAGGAATTTAATTGAAATAGTTGAAGTGGAAGATTTTCATGCCTCCCTTGTGTAAATGCTGCTTTGTTTTTTTAATTTTATTGGTTTTAGCTGGCATCTAGTTTCCGTACCATATTAGCATGGCTTAGTTGCAGTTCAATTGTGCAGCTTATAGATACTGGCTTTGTTAAACACTCAACCAAGAGAAACTTTTTGAAATCCAGTGGATGTGAACTACCGGCAGTGCAGGCCAAGAGGCTGGGTTGCTCAGGAGTCTGCTTTCTGAGCCAAACAACATAGAAACTCAAATTTGTTTCCTATTGTCGGCACAACAGTGAGTACTGCTGAACTTACAAAAAGCATGCATCTGGAATCCCATTCTCCTCCAGAGAAGTCAATCCCTGTTTATTCAACAGTCAAAAGTGCAGAAGTCTATTTTGTGTTTTTGTGGTCTTGAAAATACTTTTGCGCTCCTTCTAGTGATGTTTTTCTTCTTCCTTTCCAAGCTCTATGTTTTGTTTGGTCAACACAGTTCTATGCAGTTTGGCATTAAGCTAGAAGTTTCTTCAATGACTAAAGGTGCTGTAAACAAGGACAAATAAAATTGCTAACTTGCAGTTTCTGAAGATATCTGTTGCTTTTGGTTATAAACGACAAAACAGGCTTCTGCCTAGAAGGAAGTGAAATAAGTCCAAAATTAGATGGGTGATTGATTGTTGGGCACGTTTAGGTGTGTCCTTTTTATCGGCTTCCTCAGTTTCCTTGAGAAGCTATAATGTAGATGTGAAAAAGGATAAATCAAGGAAACAGAACCAGAAGGCTAGTATAAAGTGGACAGATGCAAAGCAGCTCAGCCACTCTGTCGGGTGAGCAGAAGGAAAATTGGCGGGATGGGGGAAGAGGATAAATCTCTTGCCTTTCTTGTAAGACAAATAATATTTTAAATAGTAACATTTTGACCTTGTTATTTTTATAGGGTCCATGAAACAGTGTGTTCCCTGTAATGCAGTGTACTTTCTTTTTCCTTTGCTCTTTTTGTAGCTTACTTCGGTGCCACACTGAACAGCTTTATCCATGTCCTCATGTACTCCTACTATGGACTGTCTGCTGTTCCAGCAATGCGTCCTTATCTGTGGTGGAAGAAGTACATCACTCAGGGGCAGCTGGTGAGTGATTAGCTCTTCAGTGCTTCAGCAGGCTCTTGTATTCTTGATGAGATTCTCTTTACTGAGTTAGAAAATTTTGGCAGGGGGTAGAAGAAGGGAGAATGAAGGGTACTACCTCCTAGATCTTTAAGTGCCCAAACCACCTTAGAAATCCAGCTTCTGCAGCTCCATTTGCTCTGTGTTCAGGACAATGGGATGCTGGGGACTGATGGTGTACTTGAATTAGTGCGAAGGTCAGTGGGATCTTTCTCCACCTCACCATGGTGTGTGGCTAGATGTATTTTGGAGTCACAGTGCTGGATTTTCTGGGACTTGCTAGCAAGGAAGGAGGGAGAACCTTTTCTTCCAAGCCCCCTTGAGCTAGCACGCTGTTCTTTGTGCTTGGGTGCTCAGGCTGATGTTGAGATGACAGACCAGAAACTGACTGCAATGCAGTCCACAGCTAACAAGGCCCTTCACTCTAGCCCTGAGGGACAATGGCTTTTCTCACTCACTTGCATGCAGTTGCAAATGGTTTATTAAAAACTGTTCAATATTTCTGGTCTCATTCTGCACTTTAAGTAGGCAGATTTTTTGTCTCTTGTAATTCTGTGTTGGTCTCCTTGTATCCATTTGTATTGTTTCCTCTGTGTGCAGTGATGAAGCCTGAATGTTGTGTACTGGAGGTGAAAAGAGCGATGAAATTAAGCAATATGACGCATGCTGAAGTGATACTGCACAAGAACCAGGTTTCAGTGTGTGTAACGTGTCAGAACACCACAAAGAAATGTGCACGGGTGTTCTGTCTTCCTCATTTTGTAGGTGGGGAAACTGAAGCCTAAAGATTAGTTGTTTTTGTTAACTTCCCTACACCTCCCCCTGCCTTAGTACCCTCTCAGAGCTGTGAATAGGTTTAATAACATTTGCTGGTGACAATTAATAATATTTGCTGCCAGCAATTCAGAGTGGTGAATCTGAAAATTTTCACTTTTTTAGCAGTCTTCCTTCCTGATGGATGGCTAAGTATTGTAGCAGTGGGGATCATTGTTTTGGAGCAGGGAGGGGTGTTTGTGCGGGCTGTGTGCTTTGAGGGTTTTTTGTTTGGGTGGTTTTTTTTCTCTCCAGTTTTAGGCTCTATTCTTCATTTTGGTTGGTTGAGTGTTACAGAATGCAAGTACCTCTGTGTTTCGGTTGCTTCCCTGGCTACTGTCATAGCTGCTTTCACTTCCTTGACTGGTCTGCATGCATAGCTGTTAGGGCAGCAAAACAGCAGAGCAGAACACAACAGTCTTTCCCCTTTTAAATAAACATTCCCTAATCTGGTCGCCTTCTTGTAAGGATGAATTTTGCCTAAGGTCCTCTGCACCACTTAAGCCCAAGCTGTTTTTCCAAAAGAGATAACTGAAGATTATTAAACCCTGGTCTTCCTCCCTGCCTCCCCAGCTTCCCTGCAGCCTTTACCCCAAAAATTTTTTCACTGGAGCTATATGTCAGGCAGTCTCTGTCTGTGGGAGAGGAGTGCAAGATCTGTGTGTAGACCCAGTGACCCCAGAGCTTCTGCAACTGAAGCAGTGAGATGCAGATCTACTCTTTTAGGATGGTAGAGTCAAATACCAGTGAGCTCTCCCTAGGAAGAAGGTGATCTTTGTTCCTTAGTATATTTATAAATCAATTCTACATAAGTTACTCTAATGCTCTAAAATGGAACAATATTAAGTAGAAAATAAACTTTAAACAGCACAACCTGAATGTCTGCAGCTCAGGTTTACAGTGTTAGTAAGACAGAGAAGATGATACTGTGTGTTTGACAAATGTAGATATATTTGACTTGTTTTCAAAATAACTGGTGAGATTTTGGTCACTAATGGCTTTTTTCCTCCATGCATTAATCTTTTTTTTCTCTCCCCAGACTCAGTTTGTCCTGACAATCTTCCAGACCAGCTGTGGTATTGTTTGGCCATGTGCATTTCCTCAGGGGTGGCTGTATTTCCAGATTTCTTATATGATTTCTTTGATTATCCTCTTCACAAATTTCTATATTCAGGTAAAAGTAATATTCATTGACTCTTCGTAGCATTCTGCTGGCTGTTTCTCATTGGAAAGCTGTTTACAGAAAGATATGCTTGAAATATCCTATCGCTATCTGCCAGTAACATGTATATGTTCAATGTTTTGCTTCCGTAATTCAGAATGATTAGTAATTTCAGTGAGCAGCGTGGCACACAAAGTGTTTTACTAATGTGATTTTAACTGCAGATAACAGAGGGGAAGAGCTTTAAGTAAAAAACAGCTTTCCAGTCTGAAATAAAACAGCAGCCTGAACCTGAAGGAGTTGTTCATTACTGCTCTTACAAGGAGAAATGCTTGTTTTGTATCCAGGGAAACTTCCCAAACTCCCAAAATACAGAAATCTGGTTTTGACTTGCCTTTACAGGCATGTTGTTTGTATTTCCATATAGAAAACTAGCATTTTGAGTAGTGTTTCTATGAAATTGATTTCAGGTCTGAACAGATTCAAGCTTGGTATGTGTTTTTCTGCACAGTTCGTAGTCGGGCTTTGTGCAAAGATGTACCCATCTTCAGAAAATCAAACCAACACAGTCCTCTGCCCCCAAACAAGCAAACTCTGTTATGTGTTTTAAATTTGAGCATTTTGGATCTGATATGTGTGATTCATGGGGGGAAACATAGCAGGCTTCCCTACCTGATCTTCTGGTGCTTCTTAAAATCAGTCCTGTGGTTCACATCACCTGCTGCATATAAATGTCTAATTAAACATGGTAGTATATCCCAAATATTACTTGACTTTCTTCATCAGTTTTACTCATATTTTAACTTTTAACCATTTAACTTTCTTTCACACACAGGTATTTTGGGAAATGCTTTTTAGAGGCAACTGAGACCCTTTGACAAAGACTAATTCATGTAGATTTTTTTTCACTGTCTGTAATTTGTTTTTGGTGTCCCAGGCCTCCACGATCCTTTTAGTTTTTGCTTCCCATGTTGGCCACTGCAAATTCCATTCACGTTTCTGTTTCTGAACTTCCCCCCACTGTTGCTTGTTTACCCACTTCTTATTCTGGCTTTGTTTGAGATAGTCACCTGCAGTGTATCAAACATCCATCCTCACTTGTTGTTTTGAGTATATTCTTCTGCCATAGTCTGCTCATAAAATCACTTCCCTTGTTTCTAATTTACTGTTAACATAACACTACCAATGCTACCATCATACTACCAAGCCTTTTTCTTTTCCAGTGATCTAATTCTCTTGCTGTGATGAATGAAGGGCATAGTATAGTCTCATATACAAAAATGGTACAGCTTGTTAGACACTGGCATGAGGCCTTTAAAAATTATGGATGCAAGTTTATTTTTGGGTTTCTTGAGTTACTGTGAGGAAGCAGTTCTTTATATCTATTTAAGTAAAACCATGTGTCTTTCCATGTATTCTAGACTTACAACAAGAAGTCATCCTCGAGGAGGAAGGAATATCAGAACGGCTCTACAGCCACTGTGAACGGGTACACAAACAGCACTTTTTCCCTTGAGAACAATGTGAAACAAAGGAAACAAAGGAAGGATTGAAGACCAAACTGAAAAACCATTTTGATAACCCCAACAACAAAATCATCTGATTGTAAGCACAATAAGAGTTGTGCACTAATACTCTAATGGCTACTGTAACTATTCCTGCCTAGAATAGTGTGATTTATGTAGGACTTAACCAGTTCAAACACCCTAGAAACTGTATACAGAACATAAAAGTAGGTTAAAGTTTAAAAATAGGTCTGGGCTGTCACTGACGCCGCTATAGACTGTGGAAGGGAGTATTATTGTAGTATCGGACACTGCTGTTGCCTTACTAGTCAATATGATAGGTGCTGAATTACAATTCACAATTTGAAAACACTGTAATCTAAACCTCCATTTTTTTACTGTAGATCCTGCATGTGATTGTAGAGGTAATTTGTACTATGCTGGTTTCAGTAGATAAACACACATGCCTTAAATTAAAAAGCAGGGCCCAAAGCTTATTACTGGTTTAAAAATTAGGGTATGTTTCAACTTTTCAGTTGACGGACTTTTTATTAAAAAGTCATTTAGAAGAATCCATTGATCATTTTACTGTTGTGTGTGTGATACACGATGTTACGTATCTCTTATGCGATACAGTGAAATTGGAAATGGCACATTTAGTTTTGTATATTTGGCTTTAACTGACTAATCAGTCACAAAACAGATGGAAAAGTTATTTTACCTTTTTAATAGATCTTATTTTTTTATTTGAAGTACGTCACTAGTGTAAAATTAATTGGCATTTACACAGTCCAGTAAGACTTACATATTGTCTCTAAGGTTTAGAGTACATACAGGGTGGACCCATCTTTTTCTTTTTTTCTTATTTCTGAGAATTCTTAAATGCGAAATGAAGAGTGGTTTTTAATATGGAAACTGGCAGAATTTCAAGTGTTATTACCATAGCCATATCCATATTCTAGGAGCTACTGTTTAAGTCTGCAACATATCCAAAAGCGTATTTAAAAACAAAAACAGGAAGATGCCTATCTGACGGAATTGTTTGTATTTAAGTTGGTTTCTGTACTGTTCTTCATGTGGCAGATGTTTATTTTTAAAATGTGCCTAACAAACGTGGTTTTTTTTCAAAAAAAAAAAAAAAAGCAAAATTAAACAGTCAAAGTCATACCTAATACTTTTAAATGTTACTGAAATGTGTTGGAAATGTCTGTTTCTGTAATGTGAGTTGTGTATATCACCGGTAATGTTTTGGCTTCTTATCTGAGGGCTTGGTTTGAGTGCTTGTTTAAAGTTACTCCTTCTTGTAAAATCTCGCCTTGCACGTCTGAGGAGTCAGTTGCAAAGCCAATTATCTATTGCTGGTATTCTGGTATCTGCTGTGGTGGAGTTTGGCTTATGAATATTTTATTCATTAAGCTCTGAAAAATTGAATTGTGCAAGACATTCTGCTGGTCATTGCTTAAGTTTAACTATTTGTTTTTTGCTATTTATATAAATGCCAGTTTTAACATGTTTAATTTTTGTTTGATCTTTTTAAAAATTTTTGCACATGTCTTAGGGAATTAATAAGTTCTCCTACTAGCCTTGTGGGTTTTCATTCCTTGTTTTGAAGGAGACAGTGTCTGTTATGTTTACATTATCAAAGCTTGTGCGTTTGTCTTCATTTCTAGGTACTGGTTTGCAGGGTCTTTACATAGCTCGTTACAGCAGCTATAATGTTCAAAATAGGCTGTCTAAATGTGCTAGAAATAAACCCTTGGGTCATCTGAATATACCTACGTTGTTAATGTTTGACATGGTTTAATCATTAAAACAATTTTGATGATCTCTGGCTGAATTCTGATGAGTTTGTACAGATTTAGCCTATTGCCCTGTCCTGTGTCAGGCCAAGAAGGAACTGTTGCGATGGAAAGACAGCTGCAAACATTCAGAGAAATTTAGCGTAGCAGAGATTTGGTAACAAATTCCTTACAGAAACCTTTGGCTGTTACTAAACATTGTTCCCTTGCTTAGGTGTAGAAATAATTGTCTGTGTGATGGATTCAACCTCCCATTGGGATTACTGACTGACACAATGCAGAGCAGCCCCAATGGCTCCAAAACGATGATTGCCAAGAGCAAAGCTTAACATAGCTGAGAAGGACTTTCTGCCTCAGATATCCCGTCTATAAAATGGGAATAATACCTCTCTTCAGAATGGGACCATTTTTGCAATTTCCTTATAGTTTCCCTTGCCCTTAAGTGATTGTTTCTACGCCCTCTCCAAGTAGAGTGTTTCATCAGTGCATTGCAACAAGCTCAGGTAGCTTGGTAATGGACATAGTAAAAACAGAACTACTTAAGTACTTAAGTAATTACTTAAGTGTCTGTCTTCTCACTTGCAGGCTCCTAAAATAAGAAACCTAGACCAGTAAAATGGGGTTTGTGCTTTGTGTGAAAGGCTCAGGTTTCATGCTGTGTTGGTCTCCTCTGGGAGGGAGCTCCAAATGCCTAGGATAGTTGCTGAGATAGCTTTGTCTCATGCAGATGCAAATTCAACTTTGAAATTGTGTCTTTTTTCCAAGCAGGGCTCAGTAAGGTGCAGTTCTTTGGATGATAAGCCAAATCTACGAGGAATATGTAGAAGGCAGAAGCCACAGCACCAAACTGGCCTTCCCTAGCGAGCCAGCGGAGACTGGGCTGCTGCATTTCAGATCTAGCCTTCAAGGTCAGTGGCACACAGTGACAAAATGTGATGGCTTTATTATCATTTGCCACCATGTAGTCCAGTAACTGTTCAAAACTATCAAAGAAATGTATAGCATCAGTAGTGTTCACTCCTTCAGGTAGAAGATTGTCACTTGTGGAAATTTTTCTACAGTCTCAGCAGCAACTGAGAAGTGTCTTGAGAGCTGTGGGGGTTAGATAGATGTCTCTTTACCATAACTGACAATCAGACTGACCACCTGAGTCAGGAGCCTTTGATATGCCTACCTAGCTCGGCTTCCAATGCATTACCTCACCTGGGGCAAGTAACAGCTTTCTGATTGTCTCAATTCCCCCAACACCTGTAGCTTTCCTAATAGATATAGCTGTGTTTGGTGCTTGGGATTATAAGAGTCCTCAGACTACTTCTCGAGTTGTAGGGCCTGGAGAGATGGAAAAAGACCAGCTGCTGCCAACTGGATGAAGAGGTTTCGTGTAGAGTCAGCTGAGGGGCATAAAGCACATCAGTACCTATTTGCATAGAGTGAATGACCAGTCTTCAAACTGTTATGTTAACATCTGGTGTAGCTCATGAGCTAACCAAATCTCTTCCCATACTCAGACCCTACAGCCTGAGTGATGGAGAGGGAGGTGAATACTTTTGTTAAGCTGTGAATAGGACAGGTAAGCTCAAGTGCCCAGAACATCACTTTTCTTACAGCAGTCCTGGTGTGAAGACCCTGAGTCCTGTGTCACAGACATGCAAGCCACCCCTGGGGCTGGGATCACTTGGGCACTGGGATTCCTGAGTTGGCAGACGGTAGTGAAAAAACAGAGAACAATTCTGGAATCATAGAATCAATCTGGTTGGAAGAGACCCTTAAGATCATCGAGTCCAACCGTTCACCCCACACTGCCAGGGTCCCTAAACCATGGAAGTCTTTGTAGTTCATTGTATATTTTACTTAATGCAAGGCAGATATTAAGTGCTGGAGCTTCTGATAGGACTTCTGCCACCAAAATTGGAGCAAAGAAACTCCCCAAGTCCCAAACCTAATAGCGAACTGCTCTGGGGTTGCCTCTACCTTTGATATTTGGTAGCTATCTTGAGGTGTAAGTTGATAGAAATGTGTGTGTTGTATGAGACGGGAATATATGTTGTTGAAAGGTATGTATTATTCAAAAAAAGAGATGTAAAAGTTAACGCTGAAGAGAAGTATAAATAAAATCAGGGGCCAAATTACTTTGACAGTGTGGGTTTTCCTGGGAATACCCTTGAAGCAGTGTGGGGAGTGATTGATATATGGATAGAGATTTCGTATTAGAGTTGTGTTAGTACAGAAGATTAACTTACATTGTCACTGTTATCCTCTTGCCAAGAATTACTGAACCAGCAAAGGTGATTAGTTGTAATCGTCAGGGTGATGCAAGAACTGGTTTAAAAAGTAACTTGAATTCAATTTTCAGCTTTCAATCCATTTAGTTTAAATAGATGGATATAGAAAACAAGATCTGTACATTTCTCAGTAGAGCAAATTTGGTTAAGCAGAGGAAGCTAGAGTCCCCAGGGGATCTCATGACATGACAGTAGGAGAGGCATTATATTTTAAATCAGAGGTGCTAAGATAATCTCAAACGGAAAGAGGGTAAGTTAGTAATAAAAGTCCAGTTTAAAAAAATTTTTTTTGTTTGTCAGTTAAGTTGGGATGTGAAGGAGGAGGAAAAAGAATTAGAGGTCTTGTATTTCAAGGATTCATAATGTAGATGCTATATTTTCTGTAGAAAGAATGTGAAAAGTGGCAGCTGGTAACTAGTAGGCTTGATAGTCTTATTTCAGTATGATGAAAGGTTTCAGAATAAATGGGAAGAATGGTTGAGGTCAAGGAAGTAAACAGAAAATGGGAGAAAATGTAACACAGGTTTTCTGGAAGTGATCACACCTGACTTACCCATCCTGTTGTTTAATAGAAAGTGCTGTGTAGATAAAGGAAATATATCTTCCATCCATCTGGAACAGGTACTATTTTTAATCTTGGAAATTACTATCTAAACTAGAGGGTGTGGTGACCAATGACCAGATCTGTGGACAGATGAGGGTCAAACTGATGAGAAGATGGTTTGTCTCAAATGTTTTCAGCCTGAATAGAGCCCATTAATAATGTTTTTAGTGATTAACTTGGTATAAAAAGTAGGAATATTTGCAGTGATGCCTGCAGATGACAACATTAGGAAGCACTGTCAGTGCCAAAGAAGATTACATAGCATATGATGCAAACTGACCATATGATGCAAACTGAGTGAGGAGGTGTGGACACTTCAGAAGGGAGAGCCACCCTGCAGGGGTGACAAGGCTAACAAGATCCTTATGAAGTGGACCAAGGACAAGTATAAGGTCTTGCACCTGGGAAAACGTAATCCAGGAGTGCAGCACAGGCTGGGATCTACCTGGCTGGAGAGCAGCTCTGTGGAAAGAGACCTGGTGGTGCTGGTGGACAACAAGCTCAATATGAGTGAACAGTGTGCAGCTGTGGCAAAGACAGACAACAGGGTGCTGGGTTGCCTCAACAAGGGCATCACCTGCAGAGATAAAGAAGTTGTTATCCCACTGTACTCAGTGCTTGTCAGACCACATCTGGAATACTGCATTCAGTTTTGGTCCCTGCTACACAAAAAAGATGTGAACAGGCTGGATAGAGTCCAGAGAAGGGCCACAACGATGATCAAAGGACTGGGAAGCTGCCATATGAGAAAAGGCTGGGAGAATTGTCTTTGTTCAGCCTTGAGAAAAGAAGGCTTAGGGGAGACCTTATCGTCATGTTCCACTATTTAAAGGGTGACTACAAAGAAGATGGAGACTCCCTTTTTACCAGGAGTCACATTGAAAAGACATGGGTTAATGGGTACAAGTTACTCCAGGGGAGATTCTGATTGGACACAAGAGGAAAATTTTTCACAGTGAGAACAATCAGCCATTGGAATAATTTCTCTAGGGAAGCGATGGAGTCCCCTACATTGGACACTTTTAAGATTCATCTGGGCAGGGTGCTGGACCATCTTGTCTTGACTGCTCTTGCCAAGAAAGGTTGGTCCAGATGATTCTTGAGGTCTCTTCCAACCTGGGATTCTATGATTCTATAATATCCTACAGCAACAACCAGATGACCTTCGTGGCTGGAGTAAGAGAGATGGGATTAGTGTAAATCCCCCTTAGGGAACAGTAACAGAATTTCAGCTGTTTCCATGGGAGTTTTAGTTGGAAATGACTGAAGAGGAGAGAAGGAAAGGTATTTGAAAATCATACATTCAACAACTTAGAGGTGCTACCATGAAAAGAGAGGGGGGGAAATCTTATTTGCTAATTATTCTGGTTTTAGTAGAAAGAGGAATGTGCTAGAGTGGGAGGGTGTGGGTGAGGCTCTGGTTCGACTTCCTTTTGATGAATACAAGTTTTTCCCCCACTGGGGTCACCTGCTTTCAAGAAAACTGATCCTAAAAGATCAGCCATACAGAAAAGTTACTGGGATGGTCAGAGAAATGGAGAATTCTTGCAAAACGGGAGTGTAGCAAGACCAAGATTGAGAAGGAATGTAATTGCACCCTATGCAGACATCGTAACAGTAGACATCATGAAGGAAAATGAGCTATTTTAATTGTGTTGACACAAAACAAATGGATATAAGCTAGTGAAGAGATTTCACTAGAAGTTGGAAGAATGTTTGTTATTGGAATATGGCTCTGGACCATTCTTCCTGTAAGAGCAACATGGAGGTCTGGAGGCTTGCTTGAAGATGGGACATGAGCCCCTTTTAAAGTTTGTAGGACCAGGGGACTGGACTCCTTGGTGTCCCTCTCTGCATTCTGGCAAAAAGCAGCCTTTGTGAGAGTATATTTAAGAAAGGACAAAACACTGCCCAGCAGAGAGAAGAGTGAGGACAAAAATATGAGAAACAACCCAGCAGACACCAAGGTGAGAGGAGGAGGGAAGGAGATGCTTTAGGTGCCAGACTAGATTCCCCTGGCAGCCTGTGGAGAGGACCACACCTGAGCAGATATCCACACTGCAGCCTGTGGAGCACCACATGGTGGAGCACATTGGCATACCCTGAAGGAACTGCAGCTTGTGGAGAGCCCATGCTGGAGCAAGTTTGTCCTGAGGGACTGCAGCCCATGGGAAAGACCCACACTGTGCTCCAGTGGAAGAGGAAGGAGTGGCAGAGAGGAGCTGTTATAGACTGACCACAACCCTATGCACACCACTTGGAGCCGGGAGCAGGTAGAGGAGTCAGGAATGAAGGAGTGAAACCGAGCCTTGGAAGAAGGGGGTGGGGGAAAGGTGTTCTAGTTTTTGTCTTTGTTTTTCACCATTCAACTCTATTTTAATTGTTAATAAATTATTTTTCCCAAATCTGTTTTGCCCATGACAATTATTAGTGAGTGACCTCCCTGTCTTTATCTCAACCCACAAGCTTTTCATCTTATTTCCATCCCCCCAATCCTGTTGAGGAGGGGGAGAGGATGGCTGAGTGGGTGTCTGGCAGCTGCCCAAGGTTACCCACCCCACCTAGGCAATTTTTCTTCTTACAGTTCCAACAGTTTGGCTAGAAGGCAGCTTCCTCGGTTGTAAGGAAGATCTATCAAAGGCTGCAAGGTACAACAGCCCCAGAAAGCATAGCCTGACGGAAATCAGCCATTGTGGTACGGCTGGAGCTCTTGCAGTCTGAAAAAACATGCTCCCTGGAGTGAAGCAATTGCCTTTTTTTTTTTCCACATTTCTTCCAAGTCTAATTCACATTACGGCAACATCTTTTCCAGAAATCTGGCCCATAATTCTTGGAAATTTTTTAAAGGTAGTGGAGGAATCTCCTGTTTGCTGAGGTGGGTGGCACCATGCATGGAAGAAGTCCATGGTCAGCAGAAAGGTCCTAAAATTCCTTGTGAGTGGAATTGCCTCACACCCTTCAGAGGCAGCTGGAGCTCTGGATTTTCAAACAGGGATGGTTGAGCTTTGTGACAGCAAGAAATGCAAAATCGCTCTGTTGCATTTCATTTGGGAACAGGCAAAACTTTAATGGAACTGGATCTGTTGACATAAAAATGCGATCTGTTATGAGATGTTTCCACCTGGGCATTTGCAGCTCCTGAGCTAGTGTAATGGGGAATGCACAACCCCTATGGCACCAACAGCACTATTACTGCCTTAGGTCTAAGTGGGTATTTACAGTGTTCCCTCTAGGATTAGCCAGCACCAGAAGTAGTGCTATGTGCTGATAAATTACCTGGCAAAAGTATTTAAAGGGAAACGAAGTGAAAATTCTTCCACGCATACTGAAGCAAGGTGTCATGGTATTTGTGTAGGTGATTAGACATATGCTGTCTGATCCCATGGAAGCATGGGAATGAAGAAGGAAGCATGTCTTCATGAACTGTTCTGTCTGCCACTGGAAGCTAAATGCTTATTAAAGGCTACTAATTTAATTTTACCAGCTGTTTTAAGAAATCAGAATCTCAGCTCATATAGCAGAAGCAGGAGCTTTTTGAAAAGAAAAAAAAAATCTGTAGCCTATACAGTTACCTAAGTACTTTGCTTCCTTTAAAATCAATAGGATCTTGATTCTTCAGGGCTTTTCAAGGTATGAGTGCCTAACATGTTTCTATACCCTTAGAAAGGATTGCCTCTCTGAAAGATCTTCTGTTAATTTATTAGTTTGCTTTGCTTCCCCCAGCACTCGGGGTTGGGAGAGCGAGGAAGAGTGGTCAAGGTTTGGTGGGCTATTAGGGATTTGAGAAATCTTTGATGCACATGCACTTTTGCTCAGTAGCATAATGATGAGTTTGACAAAAAGACCAGGAGATACCTCCCATGCATGCAGATGGCATAACTATTATCAGCTAACTATTATCAGCTTTGTTTCCTTTCTGAATTTTTACAGATTTTCGCAAATCATCATGAAGACCCTTCTGTACTCAGAAGTTCGAATAATGAGCTAAGTCGTCTTTACATCTCACTCTGGTTTCCATGCTAAGTAAATGGGAAGAATTGCTGCCCATTCCCACTGTTATAAAGCTGTACAAGTAGATTTTGAAAGGAATGGGAACTCCTGAAACTAGACCGGGCCATTTGGATGCTCTGCATGCTTTGTCAACACTTTTTCAATATGCGGTATTTACCTAAAGTTCCTTTGCAACACAGGAAAATCAGAATAATTAACAGCAATAATTAACCTTAGAAAGGAGCAAGATACGAGGTTTTTAGAAATCTCCAAAAGTGTGGGGCAAACTACCTGGCTCCAGCTGGCCAGAGCACTTAGAAAAAATTATGATCAGTGTGAGTTTTTTACTTTATGAAGTAAAAGTAAAAAACTTCTACTGAAGTAGAAGCCCCCAAACCAATAGCCCCCCCCAAACCTCTCATGACCAAAACCCATCCATCCCGCCCTGCCAAAAGTATGCCAAAACAACCAAACCCCCAAAACACAACTATGTTAGATTTTGCCTTCTCGCCTCAGAAGTGGAGGGAGCAGCTCTAAGCAGCATCTGTAGCGATGTTTTGTCCCTTAGGCAGGTGATTTTAAGGATGTTTAAGAACGATGTAAGCAAGAACGGGGATTTTAAAGCAAGTCCTCCAAAAGTCAGGTCTGGTGAAATCCAGGACCGCTGCCAGCCTTGCTGGCTGAGGAGCAGCAGAGGAGGTGGTTGTGAGAGCCGGTCAGCAGGGCGAGCATCGGCAGCCGGGGCATTCAAAAGCGGGAGCGAGGTGCGAATTCGGGGCTGTGCACCTGCGGGGATGCGCTGTGAACCGCTGCCCTCTCCTGGCGGCCCCTGCGAGGTGACAGCTGGGGACAGGCTGGTGCCTGCCCGCCTGCACGGTGGGACCAGAAGGATTTATTAAAAAGCCAGAGCTGACACCAGTGACAAACACGCCGGCATTTAGTACCAGCCAGGATGTCACATAACTGTTTACATTGTGATACAGATTTCACAGCCAGAGACTTTTTCCTTGCTATTGCACTGTAGCATGTTCTTCAAAGACCTCATTTAGCCCCTTTTTAGAAGAGGAGGAATGGACAGCAAGGTAGGTATTGGGTAAACTATTGAGCTACTGTCCTGTATTGGAAACATCTGCTCAGAGTTCAGATGATCAGAGTGTAATTAATTTTACATAATGGAGACAAGAATAAACTAGCATATTGCCCTTTATTTCACTGCTGCAAAGACTTTGTAATCAAGAGCTTTTCCTACTGTGGGAACAGGGGTCATAAAGGAAGAGGAGATTAAAAGCAAGTGTGTCCTACATAATGGCTTTTACAATGCATCTGACCTTAATTGCATGAATGATCTTGGGAGCACTGGCTTTTGGGGAAAAACAGGAGCTGTTTTGATTAAAATTATCAGAAAACGGTTTTATGTATCCTGATAGGACTATTCCAGAGCATTTTATAGGTAGAGGTGAATTAATGCTTTTAAGCAAGGCATAAAAAAAAGAACAAACTCATTAAACTCAGCCCGCATCTCTAATCAAATATATTTTTACGTTAAAGCTTAAGCTGTAATGGTTATTAACGTAATACATCACTAGCTGTCCAGCACATACAAATGGCTGGTAATTATTTAATGGCATTCAGGATTTAACATGCTTTATACTACATAAAAAGTTGGGTGAGCAAAACCCAAAATGTCTGGAAGACATTGGAAGAGGACCAGTACGGGTGGTGCTAGGACAGCAGCTCCTCTGCATTACAGAAAAAAGCATCTTCCCTGCTCTGACACCTCAGAGCTGTGTGCATCAGACTGATTCACCTGGGAGGAAACGTGAACACATGCAGAATTATGGCAGTATAGAAAGAGTGAGGTCCTAAAACAGGATGGTGAGTGAGTGATGGAGGAATTTGGTTATATTCATTAAAATTAATGGTAATCAGGGTGCTGCAGTTGTCCAGAGGTCACAGATGCAGCACTGGGGAAAGACCACAGTTGGGTCCTTCTGTAGAGCAAAGCAGGAGGATAATTAAGAAAAAAAAAGGGGAGAACACAGTTTGTATTTGGAGGAAGCAGAAGACACATAAACTGCCGGAAGAAAAAGCTAATGAGGAGAGAGAGACTAGTGGTCAAGAAAGAAGGATTCTGTGGTGGTAGTATAGAGAAGAGGGACAGGAAAAGAAACTGGAGAATATGAACTGAATTGCTCTCATTTTCAGCAAGGCAAAGGAGATTCTGCATAGGTGTGAACACGACACCAGGCCAGTATTCTGATCGGCTCCATTTACTGTGTGTCTCAGCAGTAGGTGCTTAATGAACACTCAAAACCATCCCTGCTCTCTGCAGAGCAGCTGCAGCTCAGGCTTGATGCAGGAGTAGGTTCCTTCGAGCAGCACTAAGACATATGTTCTCTGTCTTTACTCCCTTCTTCCTTTGGCCTTGTGTCAAACGTCTGCATTCACCGTCTAGGCACAGTTTTGCTTCTCAGGGTGTTAGTCTGGATCAAATGATGACCAGGTCAGCCGGCAATCATGCTCCCTGTCTTCCTTGTCTGTACAGAAACCTGGTGTTGAACTTCAACTGCATGTACAGATGTTGCTGTGTGCTGGTAGCACCTTCTGGAGTAGACTGCCTGGTAATATTTTCCTTACTGAAAGCTCTTCTGCATCTTAGAAGTCCAGTATTGATGTCTCCGGTCTTGGTGGCTTTTGCTGAGTAGGGTCATTTAAAATATCTACAGAGGGAGAAGTAGGTTGGCATTCAGAGTAGCATGAATAGCATCCCAATACTGATGCGGAAATAAGTGCTGCAACTCTTGGTGGACATGTTAACCCTTGACACTTTCCAGATGGAGCAGTTTGGCTGGCTGTGGGTTGTGGGGGAACACCTCTCTCCTGGCACCCAACCTCTGTCCTGGGCAATGGGAGCTCAGCATGAGCTGAGACTCATCCTGGGTGAAAACTGAAATACACTAGAGTATAGGGGCAATGGGGTAGGAAGGAAAATGGTTGCTGGTCTTCCTCCTCTCCTTGGTACACTGACCTCCCCAGGACCATCCTCAGCACTATGCTCTGCCTGACCACCTCCAGGGGAGTGAGGATGACCAGCAGCTGGTCAAGTTTTCAATCTCTGCTCTCTGTGATGCTCCTGCATCAAAATACTGTCCCTTCAGATACACTCACTCCAGTGGTCTGGCAAGTGCCTGGGAACCCTCCACCCTGGGGAAATACCATGTCCGTTATCTGAACACCAGGCACCACTGAGGTCCTAAGACAACATTTCCTTGCTATCTTTTCCAGTTATTTTTTTGAAAATACCATGGTTTTTTTAACCTGTGTAAAAAATTGTCTCCATTTCTGTCAAAGTGATCTATGGAGAAACACAAGACAAAAACATTCTCCTACAAGCAGTACTGAAACATAAATTGAAAGAGGACACAGTCTTAGGTGTCCAGGAGCCTGCTTGATGTTTGCCATGCTAAAGCAGCCACCTATAAAGCAAGCCTTGTCCTGTCAGCTGCTGAAAGATCAAATCTCTTCAGTGCAGCAACTTTCTCTCAAAACAATGATAACAAATATATTTGATGATTGGACCAGAAGTGTGCTTGAGTTGCAGAACTGTAATAACTTTGCTGGCTGTTGAGATGCAAGTTCCTCCTGAGGGAAAGGTCGTACATTAATCATTGATGCTATAACGTGAAGAAACCTGGTGGGGAAATGAAGAGGTCTGCAAGATACAAACTTAGAGGACACTCTGGCTTGACTCTTTTGTCCTTTGAAACTGAAGATTCCAGATCAAATACTACCTGGGCCTTTAGCAGCATAAGAACTCAACATGTAAAGGCAGCATTCCATGCGTAACTTCTAACTGAGGTTGGATACCCAACCCACTAATGTTCAGTGGGGCTGACCTTTTTCCCTGAATCCACTGGTCTTTTAGGCAACTTGAGATATTTTGAAGTGGTTTATCTGTACTTAAGATGGCTGAAGTCTTTCAATTGTCCTCATTTTTTGAGGATGCTTATTGGCAAAGTACCCGTGTCTCCTGGCCCTCTATCTACAATAGATCATCGAGATTCAGGGAGTTGCAGAATAAGGGAGACACACCTCATCAATGTCCTCAGGTGCCTGAAGGGTGATACAGAGGAGGAAGGGTGGGTTCATCTTGGAGGGCACAGCAGAATATCAGAGGTTCAATGAAAGGACAAAGGCATAAGTTGCTACAGAGAGCAGTCAAAGACTGGCACAAGCTTCCCAGAGAGGCTATGGGCTCTCCATACTTGCAGGTTCAAATTTCAGCTAGTTGGGTCCAGAGCAGCCGGCTGTGACTTTGAAATTAGCCTTGCTTTGAGCTGGGTGATCTCCAGAGGGCCCCCCTAACCCAAGTTATTCAGTGATTGTGGCAGTGCAGAGAGCAAGAGGAGACAGACATCTGCGATCTTGTTTTCAGGGGATAACTGTTTACAGGGGATAGCTTTGCTCCTCCAAACAAGTGAAGTGCCTTGGACTCAGCCCAAGCCAAGCATGCCTGCTCAGGAGGTGCTGCAGTGGAAGGACAGTCATAAGTTTGTAGCATATGAACTTTGCACAGATGAACTCTAAGAATGACTAAGAAAAGAAATGTCACCCTAAAGCAAACAGTTTGAAATCTGAACTTATAAATAGGAGCTTTGCAATAATAGGACAAATAGCACAAGCTTGTCCTTGTCCTCTCCCCACTACCCCAACTGAGCAGCACTGAAACACAAAGGCCGATACCAAAGGGTTTCTGCATCTCTTTCCTCTGGAGTTAATGCTTCATGGGCTGTCCTGCTCCAGGACCAACAACTCTCCTCCAGAGCTAGGCCTTCTCTTCCTGAATGTTTCAGCTAAGTACAGTCTGTCAGGACTAGATTACAATTTTCGAAATACCTGAAACTTAGATTGATTTTTACTAGCCTAAGTGGGTGTTCTGTAGTTTTGGGGGTTTCTACCCTGGATCTTCCCCACCAGACACAGCATAACTTTTACCTTTTCTCTGGAGATCAGGAAAGATGCTATCAAGAAAGTGTAATGGTCATAGCTCATGCTTTGAGCTCAGCTGTTTCAAGTGTTTTGTTTATGTCAGGCTCCACCGTTCAGAGTTCCACATTTCTTGGAGAGTCGCTGCTAAATCAACTTGTTTTTTTTCTGTCTTATTAAACAGTAAGTAAACAAATAAATAAAATTCAACTTCTTGGACAAGCAGCCCCAAATTAATTTTGAGATATTCTATGTTCCATATACGTTAATACCTGTTGTTAGAAAAATTCACCCTCATTCCCTAAGTCCTTTGCTCTTCATCCTCTCAGTTCAGCTACCTTAACATTTTACCAAAGATGCAGGTTGTACTTAGTCCATTTACTCCTTTGATTCTTTATTCTGCAATCTGCTTCCTACAAGTTAGGAAACATTGCTCCATTCTTGCCTCCCGAGAACCTCATCATCGTTCACCTGTGCTACACTGAATAGAAGAAAAAAGTGTAAATAGCCTGGTTTGTAACAAGTGCTGCTGAACTACCCTATTAGTAACGGAGTGCTGCTGACTTGTACAATCTTCTACAAGGATTCAGTCAAATGAGACACTGAGCTTTACAGAAGGGCAAGTTCTAAAGATGAGATTAGATAGGAAACAAAGCTGGAAGATAGATGTCTTGCACACTTGGGAATAAGGAGAGAAAACATTATGAAGGGATGCAAGTGATGTTTTTGGAATTTGTTTCACCAAGAGAACAGCCTCCTATCTTCTATAAAGGGAAATAAGGGCTCCTTATTTCCCTCCTGTCAACCAAAATTTATCAAAGAAATGTTGGTTTTGTTCGTCCATTATCTGCTGGATTGCAGTTTGGAGATGCCGCCACCATCCATCACAGTCATGGCTGATGAGACCTGCTATTCCTTCTGTTACTGATTACATGGTGTGTCAAACCATGCGTGTCATCTACTCTTAAGCTGGCAAACCTTTCAACTTCCTGACTGTCAATACTTGCTGTCTCCAGGCTTCAATTGGTGCGGAAGACAGCTTTGTTCCTGCTCCAGGACAGTTTGTCCTCCTGCTCTGTCAGGGCCCTGCAAGAACATTGCTGACTCCTTCCTGTAATTGCCCACAAGAGGCAAAGCCAAAGGCTCCCAAGAGCAGGGAGGCTGAATCATGCCTGGTGGGGTTTTGCCTTTTTTTTGTTGTTGTTGGGTTTTTTTTTTTTTTTTGGTCTCTATTCTCTTTCTGTCTGCAGACTGTAAAATACACAGATCTCTATCAGTTTAATGCTGTTAAGAAAGTAAAAGAACATGAAGGAGAACAAAGAAAATGAAATGGACAGGGCAGCGGGCAGGTTGGGTGTGGTGCCTTCTCAGCCATAAGCGCAGGGATTAAAGTGACTCACTGATACATCAACACTGAGAGACAGGGAGCCTCTCCAACATTTCCAGCTAAAGAGAACATTGATTGTAGTGAAATGATTCAGTGACCTTAAGAAGCAGCCAGAGGCTCTCTCTGGAGACTCTTGGATAGTCAGAGTAATCTAATAGATGGGGAACTGCACTGAACACATCTTTTCTTGGCCTTGTTAATGATCTCAGCATGCACAGGTCATTTCAGCTCTCTGAAAATAATTAGCAAGTTGTTCTTGAGATTTTCAAGTCATTTTAGGCTTGGTACTCAATTATCACTAAAGGATAGAAAGTATATTTTAGCTGTGTAGTGTTTACAATATAATTTTTGAGATCTTTCATAATACAGGTGTGCATTTCTTATTTATTAAGGTCACCATAGAGCACTTTTCCCTAAAAAAAAAAATCTGCCCTAAGGCAAAACTGGAAAAGCATTGGGCATTTGTGCACAAACTGCGTACAGCTTGGGGCAGAAAGAAGCAATTCAGACTTTGAAAGTTTGTTACTCCCACTTTTACAATTCTGGAAGATTTTTTAAATTTCATAGAGCTGTGCTGAATATGAAGTTGCATCACGTGAAATGGGAGCTAATAATACCCAGAACAAGCAGATAATGTCTGCTCCAAGAACAACATGAGCACCTTATAGAAATCTCTTTCAAACTTGTGCTTAGGAGTCGCTGCTTCCAGTTCCTCCTGATCCAAATGGGAATTTGCCCTTTGCACAGCTCAAGTGACGTGGAGATCCTTGAAGTTATGTGATGCATTTGCAGCACTGTGGGACCCTCCATGCCATCTCAGGAAACCGCTGATTTCTCAAGATCCTGGCAGACAGGCCAAGACTTCTGTCTGTAGACTACAGCAAAGCTCTGTTTTCCATACCAGCAAAGAGCTGGTATCAAGGAAGAAAGGGAAGCAGGAAAACTGAAACTGGCAGCTGACTGCCCCACAGCATTTTAACCGGAGGTACTTACTGGCCCTGTTTAGCCAAGAGAGGGTTCAAAGGTCGTTTGGAAGTAATTATACCTTGTGAATGTTTTCTGTAAGTAAGTTGTCAAGGACAGTGACAGAAAATGGACCAGAGAAATCTGTAAAGACATATTAGCATCCTGCACTTGCACTAAGCCCTTTCCCATTTTTCCTCTGTTTTCCCTCTGTGTTGCATAACATGGTGGGTATGATCTTAACAGTATATATTTGTCCCAAATCCAGCCATTTATTTGACTATTTTCCCTAAGAAGATGTTTGTTCTGAGTGAGATTCAACATTTATTTTCCCTTTGAAGTATTTGCTGAATGGGAGTGAAAGAGGCAGCTTTCCCTGAATGAGTAACCACTTAAACTTTGCATTCCAAGTAGTTTAAGGTTTCTGCTTTTTTTTTTCACTGTTATGTGACTAATAGATGTTGTAGTGGTAGCTATAGTCATGGCTGAAAAGTTCCTTTGCATAATTCCTTTACATAAAAATAAATGAGTTTTATGGCTTAAAAAAAAAAAGCCTCAGAGAGTTCAGCAGCTGCCTGACAGTAGCAGTCTCCACCTCTGGGAAGGTTACTCGCTGAAGTCCTGATAACATGATTCCAATTACCACTTCACATGTGTCCCTCAGAAACACTGCAGGACCAGGTCTTAATGCTAGTAGACAGTAATGCCCCTTTTCTTGATGTTGCTTTTCTCTTTTCATGTGCAAAAACTTCTAGGGATTCAACACTCTAGGGAATCTTGCTGCACAGTAGCAGCAAGATTGGAAGACTTCTTTATGTGCAAGGAAATTCATGAGAGCATCTCTTGCTTGCACCTATTTAAAACTTAGGTATTTAAGTTATTTTACCGTTTAAATGAGGAGGAAGATCAGCAAAATGAAGTGGCATGCAGCAGCTAAGAATGGAAGTCATCACTTGCAAAGCCAGAGAACTAAACTGTAGCCAATCCCTGTGGCAAGAAGTGAGGGCTCTCCTGGGTAGCGGGAATTTGTGTCTGACCAGGGTGCAGGCAGCATACTTTCGAAGATGATATGAAAACTGATGCCAGCTAGAGGCACCGGGACACCGCTATTTTATCAGCACTCCTAAGGATGTAATTTCTCATATAGAACTGTTCAGATCAATGTGCTGCCTTTGTCAAGGTGAGCTGGAGTAGTGCACATACTGTGGAAGGAATAGATAAGAACATCCTGACTTTCTCTGTCTTTCTCATCTTGCAAGAACTTCTGCTTAGCAGCCCTGAAGTTATTTGGGAAGGGGGGGTTGGGGGTTAAAAGCATTGATTGTGTATCAACGACAATAAAAAAGGCATTTTTGCCACAAAATTAGACCATCCCCAAAGAAGCAGCTAGCTAAAATGCAACTAGAAGAAAGGTAATTCAGAAAGCAGCAGTAAAATGATTTTGGTCTCAGTGCTTTTGAGTGAGCTGTACAGCACTGCAGGTACATTGTTTCCATAAGGTTAAGATGTATAAATAACACCACATAGTCAGGAGGAGTTCCTGCTGAACACAGGCTGTGGATGTCCCTGCTGGCTTCTGCCTGAACACACAGGTTCCCTGTCGGCTGCCACTCCTCATTCATTGTCTTCCCGCTCCTGGTGGCCCCACACAGGGGAACTGGTGTCAAGGTCTGAGGTTTCAGGACAGTCAATGACAACTCGTGGTTGTTCAATACACGCCATGCTGTGCCTTCTGCCCTTGGTCTCTGCTTTTCTGTGTCAATCCAGACAGTAAGGTCCCTAGATCTGTGGAGCCAGGATTGTGCTACATGGTGCCCTCCCTTGCTACTGTCACAGCTACAAGTCCTGAGGCTTTACTTCAGTAACAGCCTGAGCAGAAAAAGCTGTTGGGATTCATCTTCATGAAAGACAAATGAAATGCAGAGAAAACGAAAGACAGGCTTGTCCTTCTGTGCTGATAGGAGCACAAGGTGTAAGGAAACACAATGACACTTATTAAACTCCCACTGCAGTTTGTGCTGCAGCATCACAGCAGATACGTAGGCAGTCACTGGGGCGTGTCATCAGATTACCAGAAAATTGCTGCACCATGTTATTAGATATGCTGAAAACTGTACTGTATTTAGTTTCAAATGCAAGGTCCATCTTCTGAGAGGGCAGTGGTTTGTTTGGAGCAGTCTTAGAATAACCTGCAATACCATGCCACTCGTGTGGACAGACTCCTATAGCCAGGCTGGTCTGACATCCACCAAACTGAGCAGAAAGGGAAAAATAAATTCTCCATGTCACGATGTAGTGCAAGACAGCCAGCAGAGCTCAGTAACCTTGACAGAGCAACCTGGTGATGGAGCTGTACAGCTCCCAGTACCGAATCAACTACATTGCTTTATAGAGACATGTCCAGCTTTCAAGTGAGCTTGAGGTTCAGGCTGCATGAATGCTTGACAAGGTAGTCAGCCATTCTGCAAACATGACTCAGTCAAGGCAAAATAGGGGAGGTCAGCCTTAGAGCTAAAGAACGAACCAGGCATCCTGGGCTACTAGTTTTCCTGCCTATTATCCTATAAGGAAAAACAATTTTGAAAAGCTGTAGGTATTGTAGATACTGTGTTGTGCGTCTCACCAGTTAACTTGGAGATAGATGAGTATGAATGGAGAAAGCAAGCAAGTCAAGGGACATAACATGGGGAACAATGCTGCTGTCATCACTTCTAGGAAATTCATCTGTTAAGACATGAGGACATCAGCTGCAATAAAGGCCATGGGATTTTTAGAGAACAAGGTGTTTTCTTGTGCCACTGGATTATTTTACTGAAGTTAAAGGTGGCCTAATGTGAATCCATGTTTCCACTGAAACAAGGTCTGCAAAGTGGTTACCACAGCTAGGACCAGGAAGGGCCAAGAGAAAATACAGGGAGGGTACATAGCCATTGGCAGAGGAAAGCAAACCTGTGGATGTCCTTCTGCCCATGGGGATATTGCGGGCATCAAACACCACTTCAGAAGCCTGAGGAACTCAGTTGTGCACCCTGTTCCTGTGTGAGATACAATAGCAAGGACAGGCAAAACTCAAGAAGGCGGATTTTTTTCAAGCCAGTCTTGAGAAAGAGATAAGCTTAGAAATGCACTAATGCAACAGATGGATATTGAATGAGAAAAGAGCATGCTGATCATAATTTTGACAAAGAAAGAGTCAATTACCACCTCATCAGTACAGGCAGGGACTGCCCACTCAGGTGGACATATGTCTGGGTTTGCCTTGTTCCCAGGCCCCATAAGGCAGAAATGCAGCTGGCTTTCACTGAGTTTTGCTGGGGACCTACAAATATAGATGCTAGGGATTGCTATGAAGGCCAAGCAAAAAGTGTTTGAATAGATGATATTGGAGCACCTTTTGTTGGGTTGGATCAGATGAGGCCGAAGGACTTCAAGTAGTGACAAAAAACATCTTGAGAGGCTACATCAGACTGTCAAGCCTAGGCTTATATCTGGCATTCCTCTCTCCTAAGAGCAACAGAGATAGGACCTGGAATCAAATAGATAATAAAGTGTAATCTGGCACTTCCAAAACTGAAGGAGACCTGATCTTGTGTCACTGTTAAAATTTCCGCTGATCCCTTGCCTACTGAGCCTAGCCCAATTGGAAGAGTAACTATGCTTTCTCAGAGGCAAAGTAAGCTGTGCTCTGTTGCAGAGCAAGTGACCAGAATGAAACTCAGTTTTTCCCATAACGTGCTCCTCTCAGTTCCGCAAGCCATGGAAAAGTTCCTCTCATTCTTGGATGTATAGCAGACCAAATTAGTTAATGCTTTATAATTCTACCTGAACACTTGAATCTGTGAGATCATGTAGGCTGTAGAAAGAGGAACCTTGTGCCTATAGGACCACCACAGCAGCTGATTATACCGGAAACAGTGGCTGTTCTGAAGTTAGGGCATGATTAACTGATAGGAATTTATTTTTGAATCACCTGCAGCTGGGGATGGATTCAGTAGATATGAAACTCCACCTGACCCTGGAGAAAAGCAGAGAGTGCTGTCAGAGATATCAGAAATGAGTCAGTTCCCGCAACATGAAAATTAGTGTGCATATTGCAACAACAGAGAGGGAACAAGGAAAAAAATAATAATAGCTACATACCAAATTCCTTCTCTGAAGTAGATGGACATGAAAGACAACTCATTTAGCAATTAGAAATCTTGAAATCACAAAAGGGAAAACTACAGAATTACAAGGAAGAGAAAAGCACCATGTTCCTTAAGCAAGTGTCAGTCCGTGTGATAGATTTTTCATGCACGTGATGTTAATGCCAGGCAGAACAACAAAATTAAACATATTTGAACCAGATGCAAAGGCAAGATGAGAAATTTAATGTCAGAGCAAGAGACAAGATGAATGAATGAACTAGGGTTTGAAAACTAGAAAAATAAGAAAGAAGAATGGCAATAAACTAAAGGTGGTTTTATATTACATTATAATACCACCACTAAGATATCATAATTTTTAAGCATAAGACCTGCAAAAAGCATTCCAAATAAAATTTTAGGTAATCCATAAATGACAGTGATTTCAGCTAAAGCATGTTAATTTATTATCTTAGTGAAACAAATCAGGGAAGATAGTTTATACAGTCAGCAAGATGTACAAGTTGAACCAAAATTTTATCCAAACCTCAGTTCACCACAGCATCCCAATATTAATGTTGTTATGATATTAACATGACTATTTTGCATCTGTGGAATAGCTACCATGAATTTTATGCTAGGAAGTAAATAGGATGTCTAGAACACGGCATGCTTTGCAGACATGTTAAGAAAAAGAATTAAAGAGATTAATAAAGTGAATGGAAAGCTAGATTTCACTGCTGAAGCATTAGAGCTCACAGCTTTAATAAAGAGCTACTGAGAAATAAAGTGAAACATCTATTTGCATACAATCAAGCATCCCAAACAAATGATTAAAAATAGTTCAGGCCCCAAACCTTTCAGTTGCAGCTTTGTGGCAGAAGGAGATAAATTCCTACCATTTGATGCTAAAACACTGCCCTGGAGACAAAAAACAAAACAAAACCAAACCAAGAACAACCCAAAAACCTTTTAATAGATTATTCATACTATTCTGTTCAATAGTAAGTCATCCAACTACCAGGCTATCAGTTGAGAACACTGCTTGGGAGCTAATCCACAAGCAGACGAATATGTTTCCTCAAGAAGAGGGACTGAAGAGCCTGGCAGAGATACTCATATATGCAATACAAGTGTGTGAAGGTCATGTGGCAGAAGCCCTGGCAAATCATGCCTGCAATGACATCTGCCTGCTGGAAACAGCCAGGGAAGTAAATAGAAAATAAAAAATGAGAATATTGCAGATGAATATTATATCATTCAACTGACACAGAGCAAAACCTGAGATGATTGCAAGGTGTGGAGTTAGAGCAGTTCAACAAATTACCATCCCATCAGCAGGATTTTAATATCCCCTTAATAGGGTGCTACAATGGTCTGCGTGTGCATCTCTGTTCTGTGCAATAGAGGCAGAAAATACACAATGCCTCCGAAGCAGTCTGACAAAGCTACCCTGAGAAGCTGTACTGAGTAGTGACCCAACCCCACGAGGGCAAAAGTGATGCAAACTACATATTTGTAGTCTGACAAAAAAATTAGTCCAAGACATTCATTCATCAGTGTTTGAGCTTTGAGGCGAATTCCAGGCTAATCTGTCTAGTTTATAATTTATAGTGTAGACATGTCTGTCTTATATGATATGACCATCAGAGAACTCTGTAGAATGTGTAATTTCAGACAGCATGTCTAGAAAGAGGATGTCTGGACAGGGGTAGGAATTTAAACTTTTATATAAAAAAATTTTTTTAAAGTGTTCAGTGAATGTGACTGATGCAACAAAGCTAGAAGAACTACACTAGATAAAACTGACTTCTTGTTCAGAGCAGTCCAGAATTCAGAAATATAGTAACTGAACAATAGTATAAGATCATCAGCCCATTCTGATATCAAGGAGGTTAACAAGATCAATTTCAAGAAAAGAATTAAAGAGAAACAAAGGACAAAAAATAGCAAACAAGGATTTAAAAATACTTCCATCTCAAAACACATCCTTCTTTCTTTCAAAGACCCAGACCACAGAAGAGAAACTTTCAGTTTCGGATACTGAGCAGTGAAGACAGCCTAAGCATTTCAAATGTTGAATGTAGAGGCGGCCAACTTGAGGATACGTCAGGGCCATCTGGGAACAAAAGCTTGTGTCCAGAAAATGAGCAGCATGCCCAGTGCACTTCTGCACAGGCCAAAACTGTCTTTTCATTACAAATGACATGTCTACTTGTAGGGAATTTGTGCTCCCCGTCTGGGAGTTTAATCATATTGCTTCAGCCTGCTATCACAGTTGATCAAATGTAAGACTTCATTTTTTGTGGGTATTATTATGAAATTATCTGTGTCTTTCACTAATCTTTAAGGTAATATTTAATTATCAATGTAACATGGAAGGAATATTCCATTTTATTTAATAAGAATGAAATTAAAAATCTGTTTCTAAGCCATCTTATTTTGGAAATTAAAAGCAGTGAGACTATAATTTTGAATTATATAATAAAACATTTCATGTTTTAGAGCACACAATAGTCAATGGTCATTTGTTGAGTAAAGTCAACTCAATTTTCCAATGCAGCTCAGATTTTGTTTGTCCTAACTTTACTATCTCCATCTTCATTGTAGCACTATACGGAAATATACAAAGACCTGATGTTTCTTGCAGTTGTTTGTATTTCTGAGCAGTGATGTTCCCTTCTCCTCTGGTCTAACATCTCATTTGCACCTGTGATGTGTTAGTTGCTCTCCAAGAACCAGCCTTGGTTCAAATTCCTGAGTGCTATGGTGCTGACTACCAGGCACCCCTCTGTGTGGTCTTTTTCCGCAGGGGCTGCTCTGCCATAGCTTGCTTTCTCCTGCACCATCACTGCCTGAGCCACAAAGCAGGCAAGTGGGGTTCTGACTATACTGCCAGAGAATTGTACAGCCAAATGACTCAAGTGCCCTGCAAGTATCTGCAAACTCTTGTTTTAGAGGTGATGATATAACATGAGAAATTAAGATCACAGGTATTTTATGAACGGGTGAACTAAGGACACGAAGGCTAAGTCACTTTCCATGGGCCGTGGATATGCAGAGCCAGAAATAACAATAAAATAAATTATGCTTAATAAATTCTATGAAATAGAGTTGGATTAAGTAGATTTTACTTCTCTCACTGCTCTGTAGTCTTCAACAAATCCTTAACTGGCATAAATTACAGTGATCTTCCTGAAAACATTGAAGCTTTCCCAGTTTCCAGAAAGAGAAAACTCCCCTGTCTATTTTCTGATTCATCTTTTCTCTCCTTGCCAAAGGAAAGAAACAACGAAGTGTTTTCATGCAGGAGATTCCCTGAGGATATGGTATTAAACTTGGCTGGTACTGAAATTCGGAGTAGGGCAACTGCCTCTTTTACAGGTTTTCAGGCAAAAACTGTTGGTTCTAAGGAACATACCTTGGTGGGGTTTTTAAATTCATTCTGCTGTTGAGGTAGAAAAATGCAGGCAGCCCAACCTCCTTTTCTACACTTCCCTCCTGCAACTGGTAAGCTCTCAGAATGCCAACAATATTTGAAATGGTTCAGCACTATTTCATCTGTAGTGATATAGCCGTCCCCTCTTGTTGCTCACCTCTGTCATGTGCAGCATGTGAAATATCTAATGGGTAAGCAGCAACCCAAAGAGCCCTTAGCAGCTGCTGAGCTGTTCAATCACTTTTGGCTCTGGAAATATTGAGCCAGAATTGGATCAGATGTACAAAGAGCATGCAAGCAAAGTCACATCACTATAAACTTGGTGTGAGAGGAGACCGAGCAAAACAAAACAGATGACAAAGGCACGATTTGCTTGCTGTTAACGATGCCTCTGTAACATCATAGGCTGTCTCTAAGCTGTATTTTCCACTGCATTGCTGGCTTGCAAAACTTTTAATGGAACAAGTTTTTCTGGCAGAAGAACACTGATTTTTATCTTTAATGAGCAGCCTCTCTATCATTTAGCTTCAGGAAACAGTTTCCTGGTTGTAAACTGCTCGAGAGTGCTGACAGCCAGTCAACTTCAAAAGCAGCCAGTAGAAACTTCCTTGCTAACTTTGGGAAGGAATTTAAAAATGCTGAAAGGTGCAGTTGATGGAGTTATAGAGCAGGAGGATTCTGCTTCCCGACATGGAGAAATGACAAGTTGGGATATCAATGACATCAAACTTCCCCAGGTATGTGTCTGTGTCTTAGAAATTTATCCAGTTCTGACCAGTCATCTCCACTGCTGATCCTAAATGCTTTCTCAGACATCTATGCCTCATTGCCTTTATTCTCTTTGCCACTTCAAGGTATGGGTCAGTATTTTACTGAAAACTAGAAAATACTGAGCAAATATTGAAGTTTCCATGCATTTTTCCTTTAATGTATTATTGAAAGAGCTGTTGACACATGAAAGATAGCAATGCTGCAGATGTGCTGCCTTTCAGGTCCACTGGTGGATGAGGCACAGGGAAAGCAGGGAAAAAAATATTTCCTGCTGTGGGTGCTCAATTAATGATGTCCAGGACTTGCTTTTTGCCCTGGGTAGTGTTTTACGAGAAGTGAGCACAGCACCCATGTCTGCCTGTCCCTCACCTCAGCACATTTTTGACAGATTCCTCCTGCGGCGATCCTTCAGCAGCAAGCTCTGCCTTTCACCTCCCAACTCTTTCTTCTTACCTGATCCCAGACTCTGTTTCCTACTATGCCACTGCTATTCGCTCAAAGCCTCCATGTCACAGGCTGCCTCCTTCTCTGCCTTCCACCCCAAGGTCACCTTCACCTGCATTTCAGCCTGGAGGCTTTCTCCACGCCCTTCCCTACAATACCTGATGGCTCCTGGGGAAGCACAGGAGTTTTTCTCTTCTCAGTTGATGTTCTTGCTGCTGTAATGGCCCTCAGTGTCTGGGTTCAGCAATTTCAAGGAAATTCCTGTTAAGTTTTTGTAGCCCTACAAGACCTTCTCCCTCAAAATCATCACTGGGTATTTTACTGCTTTTGGTATGTTACTGTGCTGGCTATACCCACCGAGGTGATGTGTGTTTGATCCTTTGTTTGCTTTTTTTTCATTGAGTTTTATTTTTATTGTTCCTTACAGTGTTGCCCTTGCGGTTTTTTTGCTTAGTCCATAGCAGTGAAAATAAAACCTGAGCAGGATGTCAGGTTTCTTTGTTTTAGACTGCAGAAGTCACTGTGGTGCAAGACTTTCATGGTAGTTAGGCCAAAATGAAAAAAAGTCTGGAATGAAAGACCTACAAATGTGGACATACTCTCGGTCTGTTTCAGTATTTGCCAAATCAAGCCAAATGATTAAGTGTAACACTGCTGTGAAGAGCCTGAAAGACAAAGCAGGATCTCTGCCATGAAAGCTAACAGAAGTTAGTCAGGCAGTGACTGCTGCCTGCAAGGGAAGTATCTGCTATTTCACATCAGGCGCCCCACCTTCCTCTCCCAGGGAGGTCCACCACTGAGCTGGACCCGTGAGTGAGTGAGAACAACCCCTGTCCAGGCTTTCCTGGTTTGGGGCTCACGGGAAGCCACGGGAGCTGTGGGTTTTCTGCCTTCTCTCCACTGCTCCCTCCTGCCAACCAGTATCACCCACTGGAGTCACTCAGGCTAGAAGACATCCTGCAGAGGACCAGGTCTTCTGGGCTCTTGCACAAGCTCTTCTCTTCTGCAGCCTAAAACATGGCTTGGTTTGTCTCTCCACAGGATGTAAGACAGATAGACTGGTTTCAAGAATGGCCGGATTCCTACGTAAAACATATCTATAGCTCAGAGGATAAAAATGCTCAAAGGCACCACAGCAGCTGGGCAATGAGGAACACCAACAACCACAACTCTCGCATCTTAAAAAAGTCCTGCCTTGGGGTAGTCATCTGCGGCAACGACTGCTCAACCGTGGATGGGAGGAAGATCTACCTAAGACCAGCCATATGTGATAAAGCTAGGCAAAAACAACAGCGTGAGTATGAGCATGGCTGTTCATTATATGGCAGTTCATAAGTGAACACAACATAAAAAAAATCAAAGTAGAGGATATCCTTCGGATTACCCAAACTTTTCACTGCCATTCCTTATATTCAAATGCAACTCTTGATTTTGGAACAATGCATTTTATGTTTGTTACTGCTGGGCAGGAGTTGTTTGCTTGTTTGTTTTCTTTCTTTCTTTTTTTTTTTTTATCTCTATTTCTGAACGTTAGAGGTTGATTCCAAGCCTTCTCAGGCCTGTGAGTGAGGCTACCAAGAACGTTGTGCCATGCAGGCAGCTTTCTGCTGTGCTATTCCTGCTGACCTGAGTGTAGGTGTCATTATTGCATGGCCCCAGGAGTAACTCAGGAGGCAAGTCGTGCAAGAAAGAAGTTGCTCCTTAGCGATGATGACTGGAAAATAGGTCTCATAGTCGTGTCGCCAGAGCAAGACAATGCAAATAGAGAACATGAGCTGCATGCACCTTTTTAATAAGAACATTCCAAACAATTGTTGATTGCTCAGTAGAGCTAGAACATACTGATTTCTGGATCTGATGAACATTTTGTCTAAAGAAAGGTATTACTCAAGCACTCACTGAGGTAAGAATGATATCCTCTAGAAAAATCAGACAAGAACATATATGATATTCTGCCAAGTTAAAAACAACCATAAATGACCATGATAATAAATGATATAATAATAAAGCTATAACAAATAATTTTTTCCACTTATATTTAATAATGAAACAGAATAAAGGCAATTATTAGTTTGCTTATATTGATTTTTGCTTACATTTGACAGTTTTTTGCATAGTTTTTCTCAGTGTAGTTTCTGAGCTCCAAACCAGAGGTGGCAATTTACTGCCAATGAACCGTTGTATCACATGGGATTCATCTGATCGATGTTGTATAGAACATATTTTCCACCACTTTGCTCCAGGGAAATGCTGTCCAAACTGCAATGGACCCCTGCGGCTCCTTTCCTGCCGAGGCCATGGTGGTTACCCAGTTACCAACTTCTGGAGGCATGAAGGCCAATTCATATTTTTTCAGGTTGGTATAAAATTACCTTACATTATGCAAGTTAATTTAAAGACCGGTTTTTTAACATTGATTAAGGACATTATTTTTGCCACCAGATAAGGGTCATTAAATACTATAAAGTAAAATGACTGTAAGAAAAATTTTCATAATGAGTGGGCAAGGTCCTAAGCAACCTGATCTAACTCTGAAGCTAAGCAGGAGGTTGAGCTAGACCTCCAGAAATCCCTTCCAACCTAAATAAGCCTATATTACTACAATTTTAGAGTGTATTATATTTTTAATATAGGCTCCCATGAAAACCTGTTGGTTTTGAAGCACTTTGCCTCAGGTACATAGAAACTGATAAATCCTCAAAAAGTCAGAAATGTCATGTTATCTCAACCTCTTCTCCAAGGCACCAAGCATAAGCATGAGGTTTTCTTAGAGCAGGAAATTACTGTACCCAAGGGCAAATGCCATCTTTTCAGTATACGTAACTTGTATCTGGAAAAGAGTGTACACAAGTGTTTAAATAATGGGCACTATTTCTGGAAGCTCTAGTCTTAGTTTAGTACCATAACCACTGAACTGTCTCCTGTTTCCCAGTCTTTCATGTATGTGCAGGTTAAATAAAATTATTTCTCTGTGGAAGCTGATGGAAAATAATGGATGGAAAAAACATGTCTAAAGTGAGAAGACTCAAAATGACTGCAAAAGACCTTGTGGCTTCAACTGGGGATCTAGTGTGGGGAATCTCTTCCGGCTCACTGGTTTTATGATTTCAGAGAATTTCTATCTCATCACACTTCATCTGAGATATGTTTGTTACTTGAGCTCAGGTTAAAAAAGTCTTATTAAATACAGAGCATTAAATCAGGCCATATGTGGGGTTTGGGGCTGTGCTACAAATTCTGCTCCCTTAAGATTAGTGATAATGTTGATTCTAACTTTTAACATACCATATGGCTTTACAAAGTCCAAAGGAGCTCATGACCATCCACGTCCCGAAACGAAAGTAGAAGCAGAAGCAAGAAGATCAATCCAAAAAGCACAGACAGCTTTTTCTCCATCTTCTCGAAGATTAAAAAGAATTCGGGAGATTGAGGTAACTCTTATTATCGACCAATTAAATTATGGGGTCAGTGATCTGTGGTTCAAGTCATAGGGGAGGCTGTCTGGGCTTTGGGTCTAGGTGAAAGCATCTCTGCATTCTGCCTTCCTGTGATAAGGCCAAGAAGCAGCAGGGCTGTTCTGAGCATCCTGCTCTGCTGAGCGCTGTCATCCAGTGCCAGCAAGTCCCCTCTGGAGGCTTTTTCAGCCTGGTGGGGCAAGGGATTACATCTCTACCCGTAAACAAAGCTGGGCTGGAGGGCAGGCTCAGTTGCATCACTGTTCATGTGGGACCTGCCATGATTTGGCCAGTGCTAACTCGTACTCCAAACAAAAGGCCCTGCATGGGTCAGGAGGACAGCATGTGCCAGGAACCAGGATTTTGGACAAGGTTGCATCAGGTTTGAGTCCATTCACTGTATGCAGCTGGCTTTGAACCTACCTGTGCCCTTATGTGCTGTCATGCTACAAGCCGCAGTAAATCAGATTCTCAGGCTGATGCTGTGAAAAATAGCCCTTGGTGGGCTGCAACACAGCCCTTGCATCATTTCATCTGGACTTGAGTCCAGAGGTCACCCAAGTCCAGGATGTAGTGTGGAAACTGCCAGGCCATGCCTTTTGGTGCCTGTCACCAATGACAGTCCTCGGCCTCACTTTGTTTAGCATCATGGACATAGCTTTAGACCCCCAGTGCTTTCCTCTTTTAAAGGCAAGACTTGACTTTAGAAAAATTCCCTACAAGTTCTTTGTTAGTGCTGCTCCAGAAATTAAATTATTTACAAAGTAATATGTGAATAATTAGCTATTTAGTCTAATCAGTATTGACATTGAGGAAGAATATGAGAAGGTTTTATTTTGATTTAACTTATAGCATTGTATGCAACACCCTATGAGAAAATTGTAACAAATGAACACTTGAAAACTGGGAAATACTTCTCGCAGTAATTGAACTCAGGAGGAAGATTCATGTATGTGTGTACAGAGTATATTATTTTATTATAGAATTCAATATATAACATTACCTATATGATACACCTATATATATATACTGTGTATGGTATCTTGACAAAACAAACTTGTCGTTAACAAGTCAAATCCAGAAATACTTACTCCTTCTTCCTCCAGTCCCCCAAACTCTACTTAAGAAAACTCAGTTCCTTCAGTAGCAGACCTGGATCATTTTATTCAGACTTAATGTCCATCAGGAGAGAGATGTCCTCCTGAAGGGCAGCTGCCCCTGAGTAGGATTAGGCCACCTCGAGACCCTCAAGGGCTGTGAGGGCATCCTCAGGTGCAGGAGGAACTGCTCCACCCTTGGAGAGACATCAGGAGGTCATGCTTTCTGCATGTTGACATGTGTCCCAAGGTCCTCCACTGACTTGGAGGAAGTGTCACAGAAAAGAAAAGGCACCCTCCACCTCTGCTCATCCCCCCCTAGTTTTTTCCAGGATGGATAAGGGAAAGGTGCATCAGCTCTGCCTGTGTGCCCTACTTGTTCCCTGGGTCTCCAGGAGGGCTTTGATGGCAGAAGAGTGCTTTGAAAGACTTACAGACATGCTGATTTTAAAACATCAGCTCTGCTGGGTGTGGAAACACTTACGAAAGCATCTGCAGAGATCCTGTGGACTGTCATATGCCTGATGGAGGGAGCTGGGTAGAGCAGCAAGGCTGTCTCCAGTGACCTTCCTTGCAAAGGCTGTTACACTCAACTGTACACCACCAGTCCTCACACGTAGTTTGTCTTTTGGTGTAGCAGAAGTGGTGCATCCTCCTCAGCCTAGTGTTCAGGAGAATAGTCAGTGTCCCTTCAGCTACAGACAAAAGGAATAATTGGGCTGGGTGGTGACAGCCTTCTTAAATGAATGACATGGGGAAGCAGAGGGATCCAGTAGCCCAAGAAGCAGATTAAAAGAGTGAACAGAGGAAGTTAAACCCATTTGAATGGAATATGAATTTAGGAGCTGCTATTTCTACTGGAAATACCCAGGAGGACACTAAAAACCAGAGCTCAGGAGTGACTCCCATGGAGACACACTGACTTGGGATTGGACAGTCAGAGAGTACAAGATGGTGGCCTCTTGACACAAGTGCCTGGGAACACAAGGATAAGAAGCAGCAGACACGCCACTGTGTAAATCTCTAATAAATACAGAAACGGAATCACAGAATCAAAGAATCATTTTGGTTGGAAGAGACCTTTAAGATTTTCATATTACTGGTTTAATTCTGTCCCCATGAACACTGTAATAGTCCTCACATAGGAAATGTTACTGAGCCGCATGGCTTTTTTTCTTTTATACCTGAGTCTACCGGTCTTACGGAGGTCAAGTTCCCTTTAGACATGGCTTCATCTTTCCCTTCCTACAACATCTTCCTGGTGTTTTTACTTGAATTGTGTGGGAGAAGGAACAGACCAAAGATGTCATAAATATCTAATTGTAGGTCCTGCTGTTCGGCTAGTCTGACTCTGTGCAATTGGAGTGATACCATTTACCCTCAGCTGGCTTTCCAGTTCATGGCGCTCTGGCAGGTTTTTCTTGAGAATTACCCATCATATTCGTGTTCTGCCAAGACTGGCTGCAATACAACTAACTCAGGAGTCTAATTTGACACACAGAACCTGTGTCACTGAATCTGCAAAAAGTCTTCCAAAAAGATTCAATTTTAATGTGCTCACAAGAGACCAGGGAGGAGAACTTTAGAAAAATATAAGTCCAAAATAGAACAAGTGATACATAGGATGTTTTCTCTATGGCGTCAGCGAGTCTTTAGCTGAAGGTGGGCTGGGTCCTACATCAGGTTGTTGGAATTTTTTCTCATGGTGAGTGGAGAACAGCTGAAAGGAGCTTTGCTACTCTGGCAGTCAGCAAAATCACTATAATTAAATGGATATGAAAGCAGAATTACAAAGAGAGACCTGCAAGTACTCATCAGAAATTATAGCACAGAATGAGTGTTCTGAAAGGCATTGAAGTTTGCAGAGTTGTAATCCAATAATTAGAGCCATTTAAAAAGTTGCAAAATACCCAGAACAAAAGACCCAGAAGAATAATTCTTGTGTGCTGCTCCCTCCCTGAATGAAATTTCTGTTTGTGGGGTAAAAAAATGTAAAGATAGGAAAATTTATCAGTTAGAAATAGTCTGGAATAGCTGAAGAATAATATTATTGCAGTAAAAAGATCACTTCAAAATGATCAGTTTAAAAAAATCATGCTTAGCTTTTCGAAACACCATAGGAAAAAACCAAAAAACCTGTGGTGTCAAATGTATTAGCACAATTTCATTTTCAGGTGCCTCTTCAGTATATGCTGGGAGTGGACCCTGAGGACTGTCAATGTGAGGTCTAACAATTCTTTCAGTGTCCAAGAGGCTTTGGGCAAAAACCGGTGAAACAAATGCAGAGCTGGGAGCTGGGAGCCCTGTTTGGTTTGCCCTTAAAGCCCGCTGGCACTACTCCACAAGGAGGCTCTGCTATGGCGGCTGCTTTGTTACCTGTACTAACTGAACGCATTTGTGAAGGTCTCATACCGGATGTTTTTTATTTCATGCCACTAGACTACACCTTGTTTTACTAACCCACACCTTGCTCTCCCAAGTCTCTGACAGGTGCAGTGCCAACATGGGAGGCTCTGCCTCTGCTCCTTTCCAAGCCAGATGCTTACATGCTACCTGCGAATTTCGAGGGACATTTAAGCAAAAGCTCCTGGGAGCCGACGCTGGGCAGCTGCTCTGGGCAGCCGCCATTCCCAAGAGCAGCTGGGGCAGATGAGGGCTGCAGAGAGGCTCCGACCTGGAGCAGGAGCCTGGCCCTCAGGAGGTCCCCCAGCACCGGAAGGCCTTGGGGTGGCCCTGCTGTCCCTGCGGCCGACCCGTCCTGTGCAGCCCCTTCCCCCCAGCACTGCGCCCACTCCAGCACCCAGCACGTCCTGCCTGTGACAAAGGGTGGCCATGAGCCCTTTGCTCCTAACACTGGCCCTTGGGGAGATGAGTCCTGTGAGGAGAAATCCCCGCGGGCCTACAGCAGTGGCTGCCTCTCTCCACCACTCTACCCTGCGCCTCAGGCGCACCACCACTGCCAGCCCCCGGCACCTCCAAGAGGAAGTGAAGAGGATGGGAGCGAAGGAGGGTACCGTGTGGGTCTCAATTACTGCAACGAAGACATGGTTTTTAACCTGTACCCATTACGGTGACCGGGTTTACATGCCCTCTCTCCCCCCTCCTCTGGCAATGGGCCTAATTCTCCATCCCTGTTGCAACACAGATGTGACAGTGCTACCACGCCAGCACCCTCTTTAGCTCCTTTTGCAGGCCTAAGGACAGGCTTTCATACCTGAAGGCTTGTCTTCATTCTTTTATTTTTTTTTTTTTAACTGTTATATTTTCCCCTACTATTTCATTGATCTAATAAAAGGTGTCAGCTCTTCCTACAGGCTACCTCACTTCCATTCTGATTTGGTGGCATTTCAATCCTCCTTGATACTCAGTTTGTTCAAGTCTGTGGGACTGTGGAACATGCAGATGGATGACCTTACGGACCACAACTGTTGTGTGCAACCCTTTGCACTATTCCAGCTGCTTCGGGCAGTGATTTAAGCCCCTCCAAAGCACCAGCACTGCAAAAATATTGTATAGAATCATTGCAGAACAGTTTGAGTTGGAGAGGACCTTCAAAAATCATCTAGTCCAACACCTCTGCCGTGGACAGGGACATCCTTCACTAGATCAGGCTGCTCAAAGCCCCATCCAACCTTACCTTGAACATTTCCAGGGAGGGGACATCACAGATCCTCTGGGCAACCTACTCCAGTGTCTTGTCACCCCCATAAAAAAAATTTCCTCCTTAAGTCCAATTTAAACATACCCTCTTTCAGTTTAAAACCATTGCCCCTTGTCCTGTCACTACAGGCCTTGGTAAAAAGTCTTTCTCTGCCTTTCTTATAAGAACTCGTCACATATTGAAAGGCTGCAATAAAGCTTCCCCAAAAGCTGCTCTTCTCCAGGCTAAACAACCCCAACACTCTCAGCTTTTCTACACAAAAGAGGTGTCCAGCCCCCTGATCATCTTCATGGACCTCCTCTGGACCCGCTCTAGCAGGTCCATGCCTTTCTTCTGCTGGGGGGCCCCAGAGCTGGATGCAATACTCTAAGTGGGGTCTCACCAGAGTGGAGCAGAGGTAAAGAGTCACCTCCCTCGACCTGCCAGCCATACTTCTTTTGATGCAGCCCAGGATTCATGGACTTTCTGGGCTGCTAGTACACACGGCTGGCTCATGTCCAGCTTTTAATCCACCAGTGTCCCTAGTCCTTCTCTGCAGAGCTGCACCCAGTTTCATGCATGTATATATTCAAGGTGCCTTGCTGCTTTTTTCAGGCACTTTTCACCTCTTTCGTGCAGACTGTAATGAACCCCTACACATCCTTTCCATACGTCACACCCTTTTCTAACCATTACTGTAAGCTTTATTTAGCAGGAACTCAGTCCCTTACATTTGTTTAAAAAAGTAGGGTGCCAAGTATGAATTTTCTTGCCAGAATTTACTGGCCAGCTCAGAGGTGTTTTGACAAAGATTCCTTTATCTTTTTCCATAATTCACGTCTGTATGACTTTTCTGCACACTTTTCTGCACGACTGGCTTCTGCTGCATTCTGGACTGGGTTTCAGGGGCTGCTGGCCCTCACCCCACAGAGAGAAGCACTGACAAACCTCGCCATTGCCACCATCCGCAAGGAAGAGCTGAGTGATGTCATGTCTGGAGCCACATTTCATTGTTGGTTCCTTTAACCACAGCAAAGGTAGAGAGCCTCGGCTCCATGGGCTGCCCAGCTGGCAGTCCTAACCATGCCCTGCCTTGCCTGTAGAGTAAGCTGTGCCCAACGGGCTGAGCTGAAACAAACCTTTAATGGAATGAGTCTGGGAGGACAGTATTATGAAACAAGAGCAATAAGAACTTCACTATACCTCAGACTGTCCTATCTTTGTCCACCAAACAGGTTCAGTCTTACTATTTGACTTTTTTTTTTTTGCTTGTTTCATCTTTTTAGATTCTCACATTTTTAAAAAGACTTTGGAATGTATTAGTTGCTAGGGAAACCACTCTCATTGCAAAGGGCAGCATTCAGAGACGTTTATGTGACATGGAAAAATTATATTTACAGAGTGTTTCAAAATGTTATTGCAATTTGTGAAACAGGGGATGTGTAGTGATTGGTTTATGTGGAAAAAATCTAAATGTAGATCACCAAATGACAGTCTGCTCTTCTATGTGAAGGTCAGCACACCAAACTTCTAGTCTGTGAGTTACTCCACACTAATACCAAGCTTTGTGTGTTTTATGGTGATTCTTTGGATCAGTAACTTGGAGAAGGAAAATTTTATCAAGGGTAATAACAACCTCCACCTCTAAGACAGAAAAAGGGAAATTAATTGGAGCCGTAAACACTTGTGCTTCAAGAGGTGAGCTGCAGGACGAGAGCCAGACAGGTCCCCCAGGGCTGTGTCCCAATAGCTGAGATTCCTCTGAGGCTGCCAAACCGGTCACACCACTGAGGGACCTTGAAGTGTATGGACCATGCCTGTTACCATCCTCCTCTGACTCATCTCACCTCTCCTCCAAATTCCTTACCTCTTTGCTGCATCACTGTCAGCATTAACTTTCAGCAATGGTACCATACTGATGTGTGGCTGGGAGGCTCCTCAGACATTGTTCCTGCACTGAAGTACCATCAGTTTCCTTTACACTCACCAACCCCTTCTTCTGTTTTTAAAAACTTCCAGCAAAGGGGATTTGATAACCAATCCCATAACCTGTTCCTTGGCTTCACTGTCCCAATCCCAACTGAAAGCATTTTTTTCCTCATGTCTTCCTTTCCTGCAGATCAACTGTTTCTTCAAGTCTTTTTGAAGATGAGTAGCATCCAGTTACTACAAACCTCCTTAAAAGACAATTACTACCAAACTGTCTTCCTGCCTGAGAAGCAGGAAGCTTTTGTTGGTTTGCCTTTCAGTATGAACCAACCAAAAGGTTTCCAAAACAAAACCTATTTCTGGGAGCACAGCTCCACTCCACAGCTACCTGCTATAGCAGGGCTGTGCCTTCTTGCAGCTCCCGTGCTCATAAGGACTGTCCTGCAGTTTGGGGGGACCCCCAACACCCCTCATGCTGCATTCGTCACACCTAGTATGTCTCTGAGAGGAACACATTTCAGGCTCGAGGAGGACAGGTTATTCCTTTTTAAAATGGAGGAAACTAAGACTTCGTGATTTTTCTGCGGTTAAAGGAAGGGTTTCCAGAATTACAAGCTGCCAGGGTCAGTTTGACCTTTCCATGTTCTTGGAGTGACTTCTGTGCAGGCAGCAACTCCCTCCACTTTTGGTGCCATCAGCACCATGTGTCAATATAGTTTCAAATTTATATCCAAGAAGATACCAATCCCAGCTCTGAAATTTGCAGAAATGACTTTATGCAACATACTTGGGATATGTGAAAAGAAACATATATGCTGCTGCTTTAAGTCTTCTTAACCACCTCTAAGGCATTGTGCCCAATCAGGTGGTGATAAGTATCAGAGGTGAAAGATGGTGCTAGATGCATTATCCTCTGCAATTTTAAGACAATATACTGAACACTTAGGGTATTCAGGGTAGCATCACAAAGAAACACCAATTGATAAGTGAGGATCCCCCCACAGGTAACTGACCTCTTATTCTCTGCTGCAGAAAATGTTTTTTCTGCAAGGTACAGCTACAGGAAAATATTAGGAAGGCAGCAGAGATGCAAGGAGGTCAAGGATGTGGATAATTACACAGGCAAAATGTTTTGTTCTGGCTTATCAATGTGTTAGATGGCTGTAGCTACTGTCAAACTTACAGCGAATATCCCTACGTGGCATAGATGGTCTATACTCACTGCTTTCCCAGGGTCTTAGCTCTGAAAGCACTGGCATCAATATTTAAGGGGTAATTCTTTGGGAGTAACCTCTGCACTTGCTCTGAAGCAAATATTTTAACATATAAGGGCTATTCTGAGGCTGTCAGAGAACCACAGCAATGTTGCTCAGTGATATATTAGCCAGACTGTATCTTACAGAAACACAGAATTTATGGGGTGTTTTTTGACTTATGCAGCATTTAAAGGTGAAATCTAGACATATAATCAGGAGTTACCTTAATAATACAAGGAAGGCAGCAGCTGAACAGCTCCATTTTTTAGTGTCTTTATCTTCAGAATACCACTGTGAGTAAGGAAATGCTTCTGTATCAGTCATACCAATGGGGAGATGAAAAGGTAGACCAGGGATTTGACTTGCATCTCTCCAACCTTGGGCACATACCCTGTGTTTCTTCTGGCCTTCCTTTCCCGGGGCCTCTACCTTTGCATGTGAAAAGAACGGCAGGTCAGACTGAGCATAGCCACATGTTTCCATTTTCAACCCTTGTACAATGTCCCTGCCCTTTGGCAGACTGAGGCTATAAACTGCTTTACATGAACTGCAAGGTTATGCGCTATTTTCTAAAATATGGTCCTAAATTCATTCTCTATATTTTTTAGTGAAACAAGTGTGTCAAACTGCTGGTGGTAGAAAGGACACCAGCTGGGAAAGCTTTAGGGGATACACTCCAAGCAATTGGAGCTTTTCTTTCCTTGCGGCTCTGGAGGTTTACTAATCTGTGTGTCTGGTACTCCCGGAAAATTTGCTCCACTTCCCCTCAGTGTAGTCATTTGGGCTTTTTAAGTAATTATGGTCAAGGAGTTAGAATGGGACCATCTAAAGTGTCTTACTTTATTGCAAGCAAAATGTAGAAGTGGCCCCTGTGGTGCATCTCAGTAAGGATATGCCCTGTCTGTGCCAGGAACAGGCTTTACATGGCAGGGTAGCGGCTGGCATGGGGACCAGGGGAGGCAGAGGAGGATGGGAAGGTGGCACAGTTTATTTAAGAAGAAAAAATGAAAGAAGGTCTGCTGGTGTCAGAGTAAAAATAGATGCAATCAGTAATCAAAGCAGAGCATGAATAGGATATTAACACTGCACTGAACACCTTAAGCAGTTTGGACCCGGTTCTTGCACAAGCTGTGCAGACTGGCCCTGATTCAATACAGTGCCCCTTTCTCCCTGAGCTGCTGCAGTTCCCAGGCACTCTGGCGGTTTATCTTTCACAAGGTAAAACTTCACCAGCATTTCTTATCTCCTGGAGCAAGGGACTCACCATCAGTGCAGGAGAACCAGGTTAGGGAGCTCTTAAACAACCCGACATACCTAAGTCCATGGCCCTGAAGGGATGCATTCATGAGTGCTGAGGTAGCTGGCAAGTATCATTGTGAGGCCACTCTTGATAATCTTTGAAAGGTCATGGTGATTGGGAGAGTTTCCTGAAGACTAGAAGAAAGCAGTATCACTTCGGTCTTCAAGAAGAACAAGAAGGAAGATCTGGAGAACTACAGGCCAACCAGCCCCACCTCAAAATCTGTGAAAATAATGGAGAAAATGCTCCTGGAAACTTCGCAAACACATGAAAGACTAAAAAGTGATCAGGAGCAGTCAGCATGAATTTATGAAGGGGAAATTGTGCTTAGTCAACCTGAGAGAGCTCTGCAATGAGATGAGTGGTTTGGTGGATGAGGGGAGAGCAGTGGATGTTTTTTACCTTGACTTTAGCCAGGCTTTCAGCACTGTCTTCCATAACATCCTTACAGACAAGCTGATGACGTATGGATAAGTGGACAGTGAGGTGGATTGAAACCTCAGCTGTTCTGTGATTCTGGGAACATTTAGGACCAGCCATAGCTGTCCATGTAGCAGACAGTTGCAGTCTCCAGATGCTTCTGCTTGAATTGGCTGTGTACTTTGTGGCACACACAGTAAGTCATCCAAAGGCCTGACATACTAGGAACACCCCAGAGCAGCACAACATGGCCTTTGTGGCCCTGCAGACAGCAGCATTAGTAGTCCAAATGCCACAAGCATCCTTTGCACTCCTTGTTGGATTATTTGGTTTCTGTAAGAAATGAGATGATCTCCTGTATGCGAGTAGTTCCTGAAACACAGATAGACTCTTCAGAGGACAGGGCAAGTCAGGAAAGTCTTTGGCCAGCTTTTCCCTCTGAGCTCATTCCTGTTTCCAGTTAGTAATTGAGGAAGCAAAACTGCCTTGGAGGGCTTGTCTCAGATAAAAGTTTTTCATTTTTCAAAACCAGTTATGTCAAGATTCAAACTTCACATCATTTGGCAATTGTACCATCAGTGACGTGGTTTAAGTCTTCTGTTACCAAGGCTTGCCTAATCTATTTGCTCTTCTAAAGAGAGTCATAAATAATACAAACCACAGCACAAGAGTGTCCTCTTTACTTTCCGTGTCTGGTGGAAACTGTTAAACAAAGGCCCAAACCATCCAGCTCCTTTTTCTTTCTAGAGGAGATAGCAAATGTCTGTGGCAGAATCAAGTTCCTCACCCCTTTGCCCCCAGGAGAACGTCTGTGCCAGGACACAGCAGGGACTGGATGGTGGAGCCTTCTCTTGCCCCAAACGCCAGGTGAGGGAGCAGAAGGGCAACAACATGCTGCTCTCCCCATGTCTGCAGCCTCTCCACTGGCATCTGTGGGCAGCAAGGTGAGCTGGTAGCATCCCAACCTTACATTGGACTCAGGCACCTATGGCAATGAGTAACAGCTACCATGTGAACAGCTGTGACCAACCTAATGTCTGTGGATAGTGTAAACATTGGGTGTCATGAAAGCTGTTTGCTCAACATCCAGATTTCCTCTGCTCAAGTCACAGCAGACAGGAGGAAACCATGACCTTCAGCCCAGCTAGCAATGGCCCTGATCAGAGCAGGATCCCCGGAGGCTGGGCCATCCAAGCTGACAGCAAAAGCAGCAATACATTTCAGGGTGGAGAAAAGGTGCTTGATGTTTGTCGCCTCTGGACTTCCCTGATTGCCCACAGAAAGGAATGGGATTCCCAATCTTAGAGGCTGGGGAGAGTAGGACAAGGTGGTACAAGTGTAAATGTTATGATTGAAGTCCCACTGACCTCTGCACTTGGAGGAAAGTCTGGGAGCAGAAGGAGGGCAGGACAAAAAAGAATGAGTGTCCAGCCTTGGGGTGGCGAATTACAGGATGAATGGACTGCCCCTGACCAAAGCGAGCTAAAATATTAAGTAAATTTATGTTGTCTTGCCAGTTTACTCCACCAGACCTATTGATCCTTATCAGTCTTTGTACGTGCTAAGGAGAAAAGCTCAGGCCAGACTATTCCTGCCCCAACCTTACCGTATTTTTAGGCACTAAATCACCCCACCAATAAGGACTGAACTTCACAGAAGCCCCACTGACCTGCCAACAGCCACTCCAGGAGAAATGAAAACCCAAAGCCATTCCTCTAGGTACAGACAGGTTAGGGAAAGCACCTGCCCCATCCAGACAGGGGGATGCTGTCCGCATCGAGAAGTTGCTTCTCTCTTTCCCTTTCCCATTCGTGCAACCCGGGGGTGAGCCAGGGGTCTCTTTGCGACAGGGCATTTGGTGCTCAGAAGCAGCGACCCAAAGGAAAGCCTCAGCCAGGACAGCAGGTATGGCTGCTCCCTGCTGATGAGGGATTCATGGCAGAGCAGATGATCACCTGCACAGACCATCATTGCGCCACCAAAATTACAGAGAGTAGTAGATCAGTGCCCTGAAAAACACAAAGCTCACCTGAAGAGCACAACCCAGCAGGCTATTAGACTGCCAGTAACCTCCTCTCCTCTCCTCCTCTTGGCCAACAGGACAACCCACCACTAGGAATGGGCAGAGAGAGGTTTTTCCCTCCAGTTCAAGTGAGGTATGTTTTGCTTTTTATTTTATAGCTCATTAGTTAGTAAAAGTTGTACAGCTAATTTAACAGGGGGTTCTGGTGTGACTTGACATCTTCCAACTTAACTGCAGCACTTGGAGAAGGCACTCAGTGAGTACTTTATTGCAATGATACTAAAACACTTGCCACACATCAGCCTCCTCTCATGAACTTCCAGAAAATGCTCCTTCAAAGACACTATCCCATGCACAGCTTAACCCTGCTCCTTCCCAGTGCCCTGTGGAGCCCTTCTTTTTAGAGCAGAGGTTTGCCTGACTGTTAAATTACCACGTTCACTGATGACTCCTTTACACAGAGCAGACTGCCAAATGGAAGGAAGAAAGGTTTATATTCAGCCAGATGAAACTATTCTCCATAACGATGGTTTGCATGAGAAGCCCACTCAAAAACATGTCTGTACCCTGCCTGTAGTGTGGCTGTAAGATCCAGCAGCCACAGTGCTGGCTCCCAGCCTTGGCTGCAGGAGGGAGAGAGCGCTGCCTCACGGCACTCAGCAGAGCTGCGGTGGCTTCAGCTGCTTGGTGAGGCTGCATCGGAGATGAGGCATTCTGCTGTCAATAGATAGCACCCAGCCTCCCCATCAGTTGTCCTTCTGAGTCCCCTGATCTTGCCTGACCCCACGATAAAGCATGTGAGTTGCTCTTTCCTGTAAAACTAATGCTTTCTCGAAAGGTCCCTCCCAGGTGCCAAGGGAGTGCTTCAGTATTTTTAAATGGCTGGTCTCTTGAAAGCACTATTTAGGTAAGAGAAGAAAACGTCATTAAGCAGCAAGAAGCTTAAAGTTTTTCTAAGAGGATCCTTTTAGCACTGTTGGAGGGTTTTTCTTGGCCACTCACACCTCCTCAGACAGCGTATGGCTACTCTTTTCCAAGTCTGATCACTCCATCCTGGGAATATGGTGTCCCCAACTCCAGCCAGCATCCTCTCTCCCTCTTGTCATTGCACAGCCTGAATTTATGTTTTTCCACACTTACTCTTGGAGGTTAACTTCAATTCAAAAAAACTCATTCAGAATTTCTACCTACTTGATTAAAACCATGATCTTACATGGCAGAAATTGTGAAGCTGGGGCTTGGCTTCCTCTGCCACTCTCCCTTGTGAATTCTTTGGTATCTAATAATGGAACAGTATGAAAAACTGTTAAAGTACTGTAAAGATCATTTGTGATGATATAAAAACTGAAAATAGACATCATATGGCAGGTTTTCTCTCAATGGAGGTAACTAGCAATGTCTTTTTCCACCCATTGCCTACTTTCATCAAACCTGTCGGAACATGGTATAACTGAACCTTTTGTCCTTCTGTCAAACTTACTTGAAAACTGATCAGCAAGTTAAAATGTTATTGGTGGAAACTGTCAGGCTGACAGGACTGGATACTTAATACTTCATTTCATTAGGGAACTGGCTAAAAATTGACCTGCAGCAGTCATAGAATCCAGGGCAGGCTGTGATGGCAGTTCACTGGAGGGTGAGGGCAGCACAGTCATATTTGCTCATGCAGGTAGTTCTTATTATCCAGGTAAGATATATAATGTGGTCTATTTTGCATCAAAATAGTCTCTTTGTCTCCATGATAACTATAACTTCACCACCTGTTATCCTATCCTAGTCCTGTTGATAAATGCAGATTTATACCAAGGGAGTAAAAGTCCTGGTTTATTTTATCCTAACCGTGCAGGCTGGCTACGCCTGTTTAGTAAGCACAGACTTGTGGGAACTTGCAACTACCTCCACAGAGCTCACTTCCTACACATGATCACTTCTACCTGTGTAACCACAACATAACCCTCCTCTGATTCTGTCTGGTTCTTGCCCATTCAAGGAATCAAGCCTGCTCCCAGGCCTGGGCTTCAGGAAAGCTTCAGAGCAAAACAAGAGTAAGCTTAAGCTCACACAGATCTTTGTGCAGGCCGAGATCATTTCTATGTGAAATGTGGGTGGTTTGGGCATAGCTACAGTTAGGATCGCCTGGCCAGGTTCTCCATCATTAACTCCAAATATCTCACGATGGAGGAGTCGTACAGCCAGTGCCCTCTCAGCAACGGCCCGGACCCTTGCATGGCAAGACAATGAGCCCACCATTTGGGCTGTCCCCACGACTGGGCTGTCCCCAGGGCAAGTAGCGCAGAAAGATGTAGTTTGTGTTACCATGCTTCAGCGTACCTTGCATTTAGCCATACGGAAGCTGCCCAAACCAGCCGGCATACTCTGCACATTTCTGAAACATAAGGGCTCCTCAAACACTTGCCTAATTTTACCCACGTTTTCAACCTGTCATCACTCTAGTATCTCTGTATTTTAGTAGTTCTGAAGTACTAAGTCACGGCAAAGAGCACTAAATTGAAGGAGAGCACAGCAACTAGTCTTCTTAGATCTTTTAGAAAACCTTAACTCAGGCTTGACTGTAAAACTGGGTTAACAGTAGTGTTTTCTCTGTTCATATGCCATAAGTTTAAACTTTGTTTAGGTGATGATTGCTCTACAGCAAACCATCTTCCCAGTCTGTTGAGAAGCATAAATTCACTAAGAATAGCGTAAGATGATGCGGAAGGCTGCTGTGCTGAATCTCAGTGACCACCAACTGACCAACAGCATGCCACATGTATTCTTTTTATTCCTGCGAGCAACAGTAACCACATGCTGATGACACACTGAATGATTTTGGCCTCATAAAAGACTCTAAATTTGAGTCCTTCAAGAGGAAAGAAGAAAAACTTGATTCCCCGCATTGCACATACCCAGACAAATATTCATCTTATCATCAAATTGCTTTTTGTGGCAGTCTTTCAGGTTCTACAGACTTTGGTGGGGTTTATGTGGAATGTTTAAAAAGGCACACTTCTTAAAAACGGAGCAGGTTCCAAACAAAGCTGCTGGCAACCGATTTGTTGGCTGCTGTGAAAGTTAAACCCCCCAATCTTCCCACTTTATTACCACTGGGAAATACAGCTGACTTTAGAATCTGCAAGTTTATTTTTCTCAGACTTTAATTTCCAGATCACCATCTGTCTAGACACTGTCAATTCCTAATGTGTGTACTCAAGGTGAGTTTAAGGGTACTCAATATTTTCTTCTCCATGTGATTTAAATTTCCAGGCAGCACTGAACCAACTCACTATATTTACATTTGTCATTTCAGGCAGATGTCACATTATCCAAACAAATTAAAGATCTTTTCATTGACTTTACTGAAACCAAAGCACGGAAGTTGTGCAGTGTACCCTGAATTCCAAAGGTCTTCTTGGAAGGTTGTGTAAAAGGATCAATCTTTTCCTTGGGTATCCCCCACACACCCCTAAAAAAATCAGTGAGGTGTGGGAAGAAGGATTCAGCTGACACGGGCTGTGAGTTAACATTGCTTACTATAAAGAAAAAATGGGAAAGCTTTTGAGGAGCAATCAGAGTGATGATACCCATCCCTGCATTAGTCTGTATAGCGAACGATTTGGCTGTGCCAGAAAAGAACAATTACATTAAGCTTAAATAGTTTCCGCTAAGTAGCTTCCAGCAGAGCTGGCCCTTTCTATGCATGAGAGTTAGGGAGCACAGGTCAGCAATCCCCAGCAGGCGCAGAGCCAGCTGTGCGGGCCTTGGTGCAGACACCAGGTAGCCCAGGTGCTACCGAGCATCTTCATTCTGCACATCATGTCAGACACAGTGGCAAAAAGATTAAACTCTGTCCATGTTTTGATCTCCAGCGTTGCTGCTCTTGGGGAAGATGCCACAGCCATTGGGGCAGATCAGCTAGGAAAAAACACCCCTAAAACTCCTCACATGTATACTCTTAATGAACACTGATTGTAACTTGATTTCGTATGTTTACTGGATTTCCTTTATAATACAAAGAGATTTGTGACTTTTCCTCCACACTAAGCCACTGAATCCTATTCCTCAACCACCCTGAGGTGTCTGCTCCCCCACCCGTCTTAAAAGCAGCCAGCTGTTGTGTGGCCATGGTTCCAGCCAGGAGGCAAAGGACACTGGGCTTTAGGGAAAAGCGGAGGAAAAAGGACCAGGATTTTGTACTTTTTTTTTTCCTTCAAATGTGCAAGTGAGAGCTGATAAAAATTAACATTCCTATAAACGTATCTTGTCTGGCCAACCAGGTTAATGAACACTGAAAGTGTCAAGTGCTAGACCTCAACCAAATTTCTTAGCAGTGTAGGAAGTAGCTTCCTAATCTTCCCTTGCAGTGAGACACCCCTGCAGTATTTTGTTAAAAATCCAAGAAGGGATTGCTCCTTCTCCTTTGTTCTCAAAGGTAGCAGTTGATGCAACATCAGAGTTTGGGGGAGATCCGCACAGAAAGTAAACGTGCTTTCAGCTCATGGGTTCACCTCTCTCCTCTAGCTGCATTCACATCCATGTTTACCAGTTTTACAGGGTTCTGGGAAGACATTCAGTCTTCCTATATAATAAAGCTGTTCTCCAACAAATGGCTTCATTGTACATACTGTAAGACAGGATGACCAAAACGCCCAAAAAGCGTGTCTGCCTGGCCCTGGCTAGGGCCAGCAACCTTGCCCTAGCAAACCTGGGCTCTGGACGGAAATGTTCAGAGCAGGGCAGGGACTGAAATGATGACTGCTTTGGGAACATAGGCTCTCCAAGCGCGCAGTGGTTAAAATGACCTTTTCAGCGTATCATCCTTGGTCATACAAGGATATTCCCGCTTTGCTTATTGGCTGCTTCAGATCCCATTTGGAGGCCATCCTCCCGGGGTCTGGGGAGCAAACTCACCACTGTAGGCTCAACTCAGATTCAGATACTTACAGTCCCTTTGAAGAACTGGCCTTTCTGTTTATTCCCATTCAGTTGTGTTATTGTGGATGTCTTACTAGTACAGACACCTAAGGAGATGAACACTTGGCGGGCTTAACATAACACTAAACTATTGCTTCTTGCGTTCTATTTTTTCTGGAATGTTCTCAAATTTTAAATAAGCCGTAGGGGAAAAGAAATATACTTACGTTTATTAAGTACAAAAGAAAACTTCAAAATGTGGCATGCCACCTAATGGCAGCACAGCAACAAGGTGCATTGGTACCAGCAAACACACATCAGGGAGCCCCATCCCAAAGCTCTTGCTTATAACTAAGCTGCAACAAACCTGCAGGGGCAGTGCTACTTTGGGGAAAAAAAAATTTAAAAAAAAAAAAAAGGGGAATTCCTTTGCAAAAAAAAACCTTTGTGAACTAAACCAGGCAAAGCTTCTCCTTTTGCAACTTCAGCAATCTCTTACCGTTATGGAAGCAGAAATAATGAAAACAGATTTACTTTGGGTGTAAATTTAGTACGGAAACACATAGGGGTGACAGTGCTTGTATGTATCTTATTAAGGGAAAATTCGTTCTTTCAGAAATAAAGCTTGTGGAAAAATTGCCTACCCATCTCAGCTTTCCACATTAGAGAACAATTTAGATTGGCAGGATTTACTAGTCTTACTTTTCTTATCTCTGCACCATATCCATAGAGTGTTTTGAGGCAATAATAATAAATGTGCTACTGACATCTTCAAAAGATGTCGGAATACCTGCAGTTGCCAAGGGAGGAAGGCTGGCAATCCTAAAAGATGCAGGGACATTGTCTTCAGAAGCAGCCATGTTTCATGATTTCTCTTCTGTTCATACTCAGAATATGTGTTCTATAAAATCATACTATACTGTAATTTTAACACCTGTTTGTTACTGCCGTGAATGGCACATACACGTCAGCGTGGTGCATCTGGACCCTTTCAAACGGGCTGCACTACCAGAGCTGAAAGCAGCTTTAGCTAAGGGAGAATGCCACTTTCATACGTCCCAAAAAGTTCCATTCAATAACAGACTCTAGTTTCTCTTCCAAATCCTTTGTTTCAGCCAACATTATCTAGGACTTCTGGTTTTAAAAATTATTTTAAGGACTCAGGAATTATACTCTGGAAAAGACAGAGGTAAGGCAAAGCACTAACTGTTCCTTTTAAGCAAACAATTATGCAAGTCATTTTACTGAGAAAGCAAAAAGCATTACTCTTTGCATAAAGGACAAAGCTTGAATCCAGACTGAGTGACTATCGAATAGAAGTCTTTGATTTCTTTATAGGTGCTATTAATACCAAGTAACATATGTAACATTAATTTCTGAAATCCAAACTGTTTTGTAAATATTATAAGCTTTATATTTTGCTCATCTTGCACAATAGAAAAGACAAAATGGAAAAGCACCTCAATAGTTCAGCTATTATGTTGACAAAAGTTTCCAAATATACTGGCACACATTCCAGGGAAATTTTCTTGGATTAAAAAAAAAAAAAAAATCAGAATGGACTCTATTGTTTTCTTTCTTTAAATGACAAACCTTTAAATGTGAACACCACATGTGTTTGAAATCCTGACCACCTTGGCTCACAGTTACCGAGTGAACCAGGAGCTGAACTTAGCAGTTGGAAAGTGTCTACTGCTGGTCCTTCACTCAGACTGCAAGTTCTACTTCCTCCCCGCATCTACAGTCCAGCATAACACACAAAGGTTTAACTGGTGCTAATCTCCAATTAGACTGAGTCAAATCAGCATTAACACTGGATCATCTGAGCATCTTCTCTCCACAAAACTGTCCACTCTGCTGACTTTAAAAATCCAATGCATAAAAGAGATCTACAGCTCCGAGAATCATATGTCTGACACCTCTTGTAGCTCTCCTCCCTTATTGTAAGCAAACTTGTCTCAACTCATACAATAAACTCTTGGAAAAAAGGACTGCATAGGTGTATGCCTTGTTCTTTTATTCAAGTTACTAATATAATTAGTAAAGGGCAATTTCCCAGTAGTAAACTAATTACCCCAACTAATGTCTTTATATGATAATTAAAAGGACAATAAAACTGAATCATAACAACATAGACCCTCTAGCAATTAAAGCCCTGGACTATGGAAAATCACTAGATAGAAGAGCAGCTAGTCACCCTTTTCTTTGCTGAAACAAGCACTACTTTAATAGTTGCACATAAAAAGACATCAATTGTACCTGCTGATAAACCATTTCAGAAGACAAAACTAGCTCAACTTTCTTATATCGCCTCTGGACAAGCATATTAATCACAGCTCAGTCTCACAGAGAGAAGGCTCACATAATTTTCTTGGTGAAGGAGCATTTCATATAATCTTAAAATAGTAATGGCTTGAGACTTCTGTTGAATCAACATCAGAATTTATAACAGGACATTAGCTAGCTTTCCTTTACATCCAGAGTGTATTTCAAACACATAGCCAAGGCAAGAAAAAACAAAAGCTCAGAAGAAGCAGGTATGTCTTGGTACAAAAAAAGCTTTGAATTGAAAGGCTCTTCTATTACACCCAACTTGGTTACTGGACAAAACTACACCTAAACAAAAAATCTGATTCTTTTGACAAAAACTTCTGACATTTCTCAGCAGGCAGAATCAGGTCATTATCCTTCACCCTCAACAAAAGTGCAGGTAACTAACACCTTCCCCTGTTTACAAATGTAGCAATATTTCAAAACATGAAGCTGATTTTCTATGCAATTGTCTTTCACTTCAGCAATGAGAACTGTTGTATGAAGTAATAGTGCGACTGCATTCTAAGGACATAGGCCAAAGAAGAGTTGTAGGCAGAGTCTTACTAGAGTAGCTAGAAAAACCATGAAGTTTCAGATACACATGTCCTTATTCAGAACTCCTGAAAGCTCCTCTACTTTTCTCAGATAACCTGTAAGTGGTGTAATAAAAAGTCATTAAGAGGTTAGTTCTGTCAGTCTTGCCTAGCATGTAGTTTATACATGGTAACTCCTAACTAATCATCTTTACCTGTATGAAAATAATTATTTCTTGGCAAAATAAGAAATTCCAAGGGATTCCATGTTCAAAATTATGATTTATTGATGTATTTTTAATCATGTAACTCCTTGCAAAGATACACTTCATAAATTATGGAACAAGCATAGTTCTTTCCACAGCTTTCACATTTTAGTCCTCAGGTCCAGGTCAGTATTTTGAAACGAGATGTTCAAAGGTAAATTATGCAAAATGGCTTTAAAAAACTACACTAAAAAGCTTCAGTTCTTTCAGAATCCAAGATACACATACAATAAGCAGCATTACAGTATCTGCACTACACCCCCAAGCGATATATGCAAGAGAAGCAGCGTACAGTACCTGCACCAAACCTCAAGGTACACTTCATGATTAGCAGTACACAGCACCTGAACATCTATAGCAGCCTCAAAATTTATCTTAGTACAACAAATGCTCAAAGGGTTTACAGCATCTCTAGCAAGATTAGATGAAGGGTTGTTACACATTACAATCGCCAAGTCCAAGCGAGCCCTGCTTACCTGTGCATTCAGACCTGGCCAACGCACAAGCAGTACACACCAGCATTTCACCACTGCACTGGGACACTTCCCAAGCAGAGCCTTGTATCCTGCAAATTCATCCTGCAGTACAAAGAGAACAACTCACTGCCCACATCCTGCTCCCCTTCACTCCATCCTGTTAAGAAGGCAGGATCCACTGAACTTCTACCAATATCAAATTACATTTATGACCACTTGACATCACTGCACTTGTGGGGATGTACCTCAGTGGTTAAATTTTACACTTCATACTTGCTTGTCCTTGATTGGTTTTTCTTAAGGTTGATGTTGACAAAATGCCAGATCTTAAAGGCGAACAAGATAAGTTTAATTTAAAGAAAACATTTATTTGAAGTTCTTTAAAGTCACACAATTTAACAGATATAAGACAACTTTCTCTCCTTCACATTTCAAGCCTTCACCAGAGACCACACACACTGTCCCATGGACAGTGAGATTTTCCTGTAACAATTCCTTTTGAACAAACAAGTGTCCAGGCACATGAAGACTCACATTTTAAGCAGACTGCTTTAAAATCTGTTTAAAAAAACCAAAATGAAACAAACAACAAAACTTTATCAAATTCTTGTCACAAAGGTGTTTAATACTCATAAGCTCGATCTCAAAACAAAACCCCAGCAAACCCCATCAAATAAAACATAAATCCTTCAAAAATTCCCCAGAAATTTAAAATGTCCCAAATATACACATTTATAACTTAAGTGCTCATTAGCTACAACCTTTCATTCATGCAAGAGTTGTGAGAGGAAAGGCGTTTCTTAGAGCGGCTTTTCTGAAAATGCAGTAAAACTCTTCACTCGTGCAAAGAACAAAGGGGTGTACATTTGTCAATGTCGAAAGTAGTAATAGCTGTCTCACCAGTCGATCTGCAAAGAGTATTGTAGAAGTTAAATTAGACACAAGTTGCTGTTTAAATCCCTCAATAATGCCATCACGTTCCACAGTACAGTGTGTGCACCAAACTACAGCTGGAACGTAAGCACCTTTTGTACTTCCTTGTTCTGAAAGCATTTGAAAGTTGGCCAAATCACACTACATAGAATACGCTTCTATTTTCTGTAAAAAAACCCACTTTCCCCTTCCATTCTTATGATTAGCTTCAAGAGTTGAAACAGTGCAGGAGGTCACTCAAGCCACCGTATTAATATTGAGGTTAAAAAAAATCCCCTTTCCTTGTTTCACTCAGAACCGTGAATTCAGAATACAGAGTGACAGCAAAAACATGCATGTTTACAAAACTTTAAAAGAAGAAAACAAGTATTTCTGAACACCAGTGACAAAAAGCATATGTCCTCCTAGCTGTGTTTCATACTCAGCTTTATTCTAGTTTTGAAAGGACACCACTGTACTGAGAGGTACAGCAGAACCAGCAGTACAGAAAATTCAGGCTGAAAATGATGTTGGTGATATTGCCACTTCTTCATAACTTGGGTATGAAAATATTTGGTTTTATAAAAGCATTTTTTCTTTATGGACGATTTTATATATACTCACGGCTCAATAGCTGAGCTATGTCCCTATAAAAACACGAAAATAGAGATTAAGAAGACTGGAAGACAAGGCCTAAATCCATCCTAAATGCCACCATCAAACTCTGGACAGTCAACTTGCCAGTAATTTACAGTGTCAAGTTCAAGAACAGTGGCCACAGCCTTGCTTGGTTAGTGAACAGAACAGCTGGTCACATGCCTGTATTTCGCACTGCTGGATTATACAGTTTTAAGAGCTACAGTTCTCACATGATGGGTAGAGACAGTTCTAGCTTGCACATCCACAGAGGAAAAGCAATATACCTTAATGAATATATGTTTTCCACACCCTATTACTAGCACCACACTAAGTCTTTCAACCCTAATTCAGTTCCAAAATCACTCAAACACTGTGCACAAACCCTTTAAATAGCTAAATACTGCAGTTTACTACTTAGTAAACTTCCCATACCATTACAAAAAGTTGCTAAAATCTTGATATTTCTTAAAGTCCATTATGATATATCAAATCAGGACCAGTTACTGTTTTCAGGACATTCTGTTAAAGCCTTGTAAGTCTGACAGTCTTTACACCTTCTGTACTTAGTACTGGACAGATTAATGTCACCTGTGCTTCTATAAGCATCCTTCTTCAATCTTATTCTCCACTTACTTACTTGTAAGTTATGTGACAAGAATGATGTATCCAGACAAGTTTGTTGAACCTCTGGCGCCCACTGGAGCACAACTGTAGCCCTACATGAAAACTGTGATCTGTTTCTGTGCAGGAACACGTCGGAAATACCTGTATTTGTGGTAGTCAATTGGTTTCTGTACAAAGAGAAAAGAAGCTGCATGACCTACAAAGAACACGTGCAACTGTTTATACTGAGACCTGCTTAACTGCGAGGACAGATTGTTAAAACTCTCATACTTAACAGCAAGTATGGTATTCCTTGAAAATACATCAATTTAGATGTTAATTATGGAGGAAGTTTCACAGAAATAATATAAACATGGAGAACATCACCCAAACTATGCAAACACAGTGTAAAGCAATGTTAACACTTCTAACTCTTCACAAGGTTCCTCAGCAGACACATTGTTACTCAGAAAATTCTGTGACGTTAGTTGACCAAATCATTCACAGTTCAATTAATGAATACTGCTTATTTTTTTATTTAATGCTCTGGAACATAACTGTACACAGTCAAAACTGATCCCAAAAATGACCTCTTCATCCTTCCCTTCTGTTTGTTCACCATGTTAACAGATATCTACTAGCACTACACATGGCAATTAATCCTAAGGGGGAGAACTGTTCCTCAAATGTGAACGAGGTATTTATCTGTCTTAATAAAAAGATTACTACAGATTTGGGGAAAAAAGTTAAGATAACGACCATGCTTATTTGCATTTATTTTTAAACCATTAAAAAAATGAAATTGATTTTTAATCCTCTGCTGTAATGCAAATCTTAAGGTGCCTTAAAATATTCAGCCTAAGAAAAAACTTATCAAACCGCCCCTCCTTAAACTACTTTTCCTCTATTCTATTTTGCTACCTACCTCATCCTTTTTCTTAATACAGCAAATACTTGGTTTGATGTCTGTTTCCTGGGAAAGGCGATAATGGCCAAGCAAGATTGCATCCGTCTGGAAGGTTAAGAGGAGGATGTGTCAAGGATGTGAAAAATATTCTCTGTTTCAAAAAAGTGATGTACTTACAATACAAATATCAGCAATGAAAAGAAGACAGACTGCCTATCATAATCAAGGAAAACTATTTTACTTCCATTTAGTAAAGTACCAGCCAGGCTATGATGATTGAAATGATGAAAACATTTGGAAGGTCACTTTTAGTTTTCCCAGATAGGACAGTGGAGATAAGTATTTCTATCCAGCCTACTGCTAAGTATTTCAGACTTTCTGGTGAACAGCTCAAACCTGTTCTGAAGTCACAATTTTCCATGCTTTAGAGAAGCCTCTGCAAACTTCAAAAAGAAATCAAGCAACAATTTAGTCATGTCCCACCAAAAACCCTCACTTTTCTTCAGTCAAGGAAGTGTGAGAAGGTAGGCAATAACAAAACTGCCAAGCTAATAGCATGTATTCTTTCATCTACTTCCTTTGAAAGTTGAAAATCACATAACCCGTAAAGGAAATCGAATTACAATATCAGGACTTTAAAATTAAAGATACTTTTGCATAAAGACTAGATTTTTTGTAATTCTCAAACAAGAACTAGGAACATCTATAACACAATATAAATAACATTGTATTTTTACTCTTGTTTTGCTGAGCCAGGATTTAGAATCCAAGGAAAAAGTAAATAGAAATTACCAGGTAAAGGCAAAATGAAAAGTTTATAGGCAAATATTTAATTTCAATAACCTTGTATTTTTAGTCCGTAAGCGAGGAACTATAGATTGAGGATCTTCAGGAGTTGTTAGCATCATAACTTGACCATCTGGAAAGAATCTCAAATACCTGCAAAAATACAATTACACAATACAAACCTAGAAACATCCTTTTCTGCTGTGGGTTTCTTTTGTTTTAAATCACGGGATGTTTCCTAGAAGTATATAGAACTTACTAGGTAATAGGATTTGAAAACACATTTCTTCACACATGACGTAACAGAAAAGAGATCAGAATTCAAAAGAGTTTTGAAGATTAAAAGATCAAGTTATGAAGAGTTATGATAGAGGGCAGAGGATCAGGAGTTTGTCACCTCTAATCAAAGCAAGAAGGATACCCTAGAATCAAAACTGACCTCGAGTAAGTTTCTCCATTCCTAGCATCAATTGAGACAAATGCAACAAAATCTTAATTACAGTATCAGTTCAGAAAGGACAATGTCATATGGACTTTTTCAGGTTCTGGGATCTGATCAATTTTTACAGTACTCTGATGCTGTGCTGGTGTTTACAAGACTACAGAAGTAGCCGTGAGATTCAAGGATTTCTGTTAACAGTTTCCAGCCTCAGAAGAGACAGCAAAATGGAACAATAAATTCTGGGAACAGCGAGAAGAACATCAGAAAAACAGGCTGAGGGAACAAATGGCAAGGTATTTACAGCAAGTTGAGAAAGCTGCTCTTTATTATTTACAGTTTATTACAAATAAGTTAAAAGACAATTCTTGTATCATCACTTGTCTTCCCTTTGCTGAAAACAAACTATTATATCAGAAATGTAAAGCAGAGTGATCGGGAAAGAAATCTGTGGACGAGCGTTACTGTTGTTACTGTTTCAAGTTTTATCCACATGAAATGGTGTAACTGAGGACAAAATGTGTTTCTAAGCCCATCTCTACCATAATAAATCCTGTTTCTTAAGACCTACTTCAAAAGTAGTTTTACACACTGTAGTAGTTCCATTGAGTTTTACAGAATGATTAACGTTTGTGATATCAAGCGCTGGATTTAAAGAAATTAAGAGAGAAACATTTCACTCACTCATTTACTACAGTTCTACCTGTAAATTCCACTTGGTGCCATGCTCTATAGAAACCATCAAGAGATTGTTCTCCTTGACGTATGTATTTTGTCTTGCTGATATAACACCTACAGAAAAAGAAGATAAAAGTATACAAACAAAAATTAAATACATAAAATGTTTTAAGATGAAAAACTAAAACTTTTGAGTTTACTTTTGTAACTTAAATACATGAAAGATTTTATTTCCACCCCTTCCACCCTTCCCTCTTCTTCACAGATATTCTACACATTCGAAAGCCCAAACAAATTCAGATTAGGTCTAACAACAATAAACATCAAACCCACCAGATTACTTATGTCACAGTTACATGCAGCAAAAAAATCAAAACTACTTCCAAAAGTACACTTACCATCAAATCGAACACGAGGCCTTTCCAAAAACATTTCCCTCCAAGAGGCATATGGAACAAGTTTATTGCAGCTTCTGCCCATATTTTCAAACAGACTTGATGCCAGATTTCAGGATCTCTAGCGAAAATAAGAAGAAAGCAAACCCGTTACTTTCCTGCAAATCTTGTTTAGCTTTATACATAAAAGAAACCACACTCCAATATTTAGCTTGGATCCAACTGAAAGAAACTTTCCTGAACAACAACAGCTCATAGTTTAAAATCATTGACTAATTTACTTAATCCTGGAGTGTTTGAAAGCCACTTCCTCCTCCCAGTGAAAGTCAGGAACACAATGCCATTTTCAGCCAAGTACAGAAGAACAATATTTCAGCAGCCTGGCACTTCTCTGTGTGGCCATGAGGATGACAACGCAACAGACGTATTTTGAAGACCTCGAGACTCTGACTTTCAAACAACGTAGTGCAAGGTAGTGCATTTTTTATGACAGTGAAGGCATGTATCTAACATACCATTTAGGGTTTATTCAAAAGCTGATTCAAAAGTGAGGAACATAACATGAAAAGTGCCATGGGAAGAAAAAGCAGGCCAGTCCTACATATAACATTTAGCAGCCTAAAAGCAAAAAAAAAAAAAAAAAAAATCCAGCTTTCCAAAACAGGCAGTTTGCTCTATGGATTTATTATGCACCTTGAGTGTAAAAAAGCTTTTTCTTTCTTAGAGCAGAGAGAAGTGTCGCTCTAGATAACTTATGTATAATACCTGGCGCAAATGTAAAATCCTCGACAAACAAGAGATAATTGCTCCAATGATCTTAGGTCCAAGTCACTGAAACCACCCATCGGAAAATGTACATGAGTACTTCCATAGGCAACACTGCAAAGATAAAAGATGGCAACCTGTAAATCACTCTATCACTCTGCATTTTGTAGTACAGGTTCAGTGATGGTATCGCGCAGCACTGTTGCATTGAAAGACTTTTTTCGTCAAAAAGGAAATTAAGCCAAAATTCTTTCTAGTAATGTTCTGCCTCCCTATGTATTCTTTGTTGTTTCAGTTGGGTATAATGTTGTTATTAACCTTATCCCACCAAGAATTACACTTCATGCTCTTAAGACCTAATGATTTTACTCAGTAAACTGCTTTGAGATCAAATGGAGAAAGTAGCCGAGTGGCACAAAGGTACATTAAATAGTATTAGCTGTAAATACCATGGCAATGACTGCAGTTTAAGAGAATTCTGTTTTAGTGAAAAAACATGGTTCCTAAAAATCCTACATGATGAACTCCTACAAATCCAACAAGACTTTCTTTACTAAAATTTGATTAAACTTGAGTTTAACATTTCAAAACACTAACATGATAAAAAGTACATACACCTCATTGGGCACCAGTTTCTGTATCCATTTAACACACATCTTGTTTCACGAATCTGACTTAATTCTATGCTTTATTACTGAGAAGTAATAAATTTGCTATATTGCAAACCATTTGTATTTGCAACCATTAAATTAATGTTCCGGTATAAACAAAAGTTGTGCAGATTATTGCTACAAGGTACAGAACAGTCTCTGGCAACTTACAAGCTCTACAGTATGAGAACTCTGTGCCTTGGAGAATGGGAGACACAAAGGCTTAAAAAAATCTCTTACTAGCGCTAACAGGGATACATCTTCCATTCTGATAATCACCAGTCAGCCAAACCCTTTGATTATCTATCTTATCATTCATGTTTCTAAGTTTCTAGTAAACTAGGGATTGTTATGACACTTTGCTTCAGAGAGTGGGCACAGCCTGTAGAAAAGTATTATAGCGTTTCTGGTGAAGAATGCTATTGTGGCCCTTTTACTAGTGTAAAAGAAAAAAACTACTATGAAAATTGCACATATACTAGGGAGGGGAAGTAGGTTACATAGCAGAGGTTTGATCCGTCCTGTAGTAAGGGTAAATCAGTATTCTAAGATTATGAATGTCAATAAAATGTAAAATGGAATACAGGAAATCAACTCAGCTAATTCTATTGCCTTCATATTGTTTCAGTTTCTTGGGCTGCTATGGTCTGTGACTCTTTACTGTGATGACCGCAAGGGATCCTTTCCAGCCTACTAAGGCGTGAAGCAGACATCATGATTTTAAATTTCATTCCACTATAGAAGTTAATAAACAAGATACTGTAACACAGGACTGGCAGGAAGGCAGAAAATAAAACTAGAAAAAGATTAAGATTGCTGCTCAAAAGAGACATCTCCTGAGATTATTTTATAGTAACGTTTACAACATCTTGACTTTGTTGGCAAAAAAAGATGCTTTCTCAAGCATACAATGCCACAGTTGTTTAAAATACAGTATTTTTTTAAAATCCTGTTTTCATTATGTTTTGACTTCAACAGCTTGCTACATTTACTTATTCTCCTTCCTTAAGCTGTACAGAGAAGATCAGGCCAAGGCTTCCAAGAGTAACTAATAATTTGGGGATGCAAAACACACACACTTTAGAGGTATCTGATTCAAAGAGAGTTCATAGCTTGTAGTTACACTCTCCCACAATTTATATCATACGGAAGTCTCAGGATGACTGTCTTAGAACTGAAACACTGAAAATCATTAACTTTCAAAAGCCGTCAAAATGGCTGAACTGAAAAGGCATTAATTGTAAAAATCTGATACAGAATCAGATAAATACAGGAAATGCAAAGATGCATTCTTCACAGAACAACTGTCTCTTATTTACACTTAAGAATTGCAATAAATATTTGCAAACCAAAACAAAACAAAAAAACCAACACATTTCACTTTTTCAAACGTTAACTGGAAGGAAAACTGGAATACACTTACTTCAGCAATTAAGTTGCTACTTTTATGTATGACTCTGATCCTGAAAAATTCTACTTAGTAGTAGTACTACATGAAAAGCTTGTGCAATAAAAGCAAAATCATGTATGAGAAAAAAGATCTGTTTAGCTAGTTGATCTTTTTTTTCTTTGACAACTATAAAAGCAAATAAAGAGATACTGTGTACCCTTTAAAGGTGGCTTTAGAATGAAGGTGACAAATGTTTTATTAGAGTGAAACATCATTATAAACTCTGCTTCTGAATTCTTACAGTGTATCTTAACTCATACCTGAGATATGGGTCTGGCTGACATCCACGTCAGGCTGACAAAGTTTGACTGAAGATTCCTGAAGAGTTAATTGCTGCTGGAAATCCGACAGCAGATCAGCCATTTTGTCATCCTCTTTGTTATCCTCAACACTAGAAAAAGGAGAAGCTAACACTGTGATATTGGACAAAATATACCAACAGATGTCCTTATCTTGGCATCAATCCGCTGTCTTACCCTCATCATATAGCTGTTTCCCATGTTTTTAAAGCAATCTCATTTCATCATATGATAAAACAACTACTGCAGTCCTATCAAGACTTATCAACACATCCAGTATGTTGAGGCTAGGAGTATTCTGATTCCTGTAGTGCTGAAAGACTAGACTACTCAGATTACAATCTATGAGCTTCTAAATGTACTGCTGTACTTGTTGGAAATGCTCCCATTTGGCTGGGTTAGCACAAGAACAGTAGTATATTCCCTATGCTTAATTACAATTATTATTCCACTGTACAAAGCTTTTACTAATTGATCTTTTCTGCCATCTACAATTTTGTAGATGGTGCTAAAAGTATAACTCATAAATATGAAAATCAAAAATCAAAGGTAATGAAGGGACTCAGGCTTTTTTCTTTTTTTAAGTATGAACCTAACTACCTGTAATCCTTCCACTTGAATTTAACTAGCTCCAACTAGCCTGTTACCTTCTTTGAACTACAGTATAGAAAAGTCCTCCTTGGACTAATGCATCCGTAAAACTTCTAAGAAGCAGTCTATTCAATTTCAAATGAAAGTAGACAAGTTTCCCAAATGGTAACAGGCCTTCAACTGCCTATCACAAAATTCAGGTTTCAGTACTCCTATGCACTTAATTAGTAAACTTTCATACTCCCACCTCTTTCCAACTCCATCACCATCTGGGGACCGTGTATAGGTGATCTTAAACTCTATGTCAGGTACAAGCTGCATGGCTAGACGATAAAACTTGATGGCTGAAAATAAAGGTTTAATGTTTAAACGTGTCTCGGCGTCCATAAGAGTTTATCAAGGCAAGAGGTTTTTCAGACAGATGGCTTCAGCTAAAAGCTCTGAAAAGGGGGAAAATGCCTTTGCCTAGTAAATCTTATTTAGACTAAACTGATTAGGTTTAAATTCAGTACAGAAGAGAGGCACATTAAAACACCTATTTTCAAAACTAAAACACTTCATGTACTCCTTCAGAATAAAGAGCTCTCCCAGATGTGTTTCAGCTTTTACAGATTTACCTTAACAACTACAAATTCAATTATGGAATACAGAATTTTACATTAAAACATTACAAAGTCGAGATTTCATTTGGTGCCCAGCCACTTACAAAGCTTTCTTAACAAGCTGTACAGATTTTAGGCTTTATATTCATAAGTAACCATGAGGAACTTTGCGAATTTGAAAGATGATGCAGGTACCTTAAATTTCCAGTATTGTGCAGACAGTGACTCAGACATAGGAACATTATAAAGGTGAGAAAGAGCAAGAAAATGTTGTTGCAATTTTAAAACATCAACCACAGACACAAAACAAGTTTACTGTGGCAAAAAAAGGCACAAAAGCAAGCCACCCAAAACAGTGAGGGTGAGGAACCTGACTGGAGGAAAGCAGCTTTTTCAAAAAGGTATGCAGCAAGCACAAGTCTATGGCACATGGAGGAAAAACTGACAGATCATGTTTCTTCTAGCATGCAGAGAAAGTACTTCTGCCTTTAACACTCCAAAGATGCTACAAACACTGACGTACAGAAATAGACCCAGGAAAATCACCCTGTGTGAATGAGCTGTTATTTAAGCTGCAGAATGTCTTTCTTCAGAGTTACTCTGTTGATCCTTAAGTGGATTCATTGTATGCACATTCAACCTATTTTAATACTGGTATTAAGATCATGTATGTATTTATATGCCTCTTTGTATTCCCACATGGTAATAGATGAGAGGGCACTCTCCGCAGTTCAGATCCCTTAAAAACAAAACCCACAATAAAACATCATTGAGTGTGGAGCTCAAAATTTGACACATTAATGAGTCTGAGAAGCCCAAGTTTGGGGCAAGTAAGTGTTCCATTTCCTGTGTTCACATCAGTGCCAGTGACTGAGTACTACCCTTTGGCTGGTGAGGATGAGGATAACAGCAGACAGCTAACAGAGATCATTCTCAACTTTAGCATTTAATCTTGCAGCAAGGCTTGTACTGTACTTAAACATGAAAAAGCTGCTGCACATAACTGTCTCACAAATGTCAGGTATCGGCAGATTTTAGAAGCAAGCTGAAATGCCACTTGGATTCTGATGAGCCAGGCCAGGTCAGTAAATAAAACCGTGGTCTGAAAACAGATGTCCCCGTGCTCCGTAATATATCTGTGTCTGGCATGGGAACCTTGTCTCATACAGATTCACATGAAGAAACAGTTTAGTTTTGTTTCTTTAAGTCTCAAATCAAATTCAACCTGAGAAAGAATGGATTCATATTCCTGCAATCCAGATGCCTAAACACCTTTGTGAATGCAACTTCTCTGCTGCTGTTTCACATACAAGAAGTGCACTCAAGTAGATGAAGCTATAGCTTTAATTTTATATACACAACACTTAAACAGACTGTTTTCCCTCACTTTTTTTTTATTTATTTACTTGGAAACTTGGTATGAAAGAACCTTCTCAACCTACTGTGTGATTTCCTAAATCGTAGATTACATATCAGATTTAGTTCTGATGTCTTTTTTTACACTGTGCATATAATACACCCAATACACAAAACACCTTAGCCTAAAGTAATTTTTGCTCCATCAAAAAACAGGTAATAAACTAGAAAGGCAACCAACTACTTTGATTACCTACTGGGGACTCAATATTGCTCTCAGTTCATTTCACACTCGGAAATAACACCAGAAATCTCTTGAAAGGGAAGGAAAACTCCCATGGTGGAGAGGAAATTTTGTACTTAACAGTGGCTGAATTCACGAGTTTCCAGAATACTCTCAGATTTGCATATCTTGAAATATTTTGCACCTGCACTTTAACCAGGTAGCCAAAACCTCTACTGGAGGAGCAGGACGGCATGTACATTCTATGTTCCTTTAAAAAAAAAAAAAAAAACCAAACTGGTATCCTCCACTACAGACCCTCAGGACTTGAAGTTAGGATGGGCTTCTTACTCTGTATATTTCTGAAAACTAAATATGAGAAAGAAAACTTTGAATTTCTATTTTTACTAGTGCTGATAGCAAGAGGACAAGCAAGCTAAGCATCTTAACTATGCAGACCTTATAAAATAAGACTACCAGATCTAAATATTCACTTCAGGAATTCTTAAAGAAACTATCTTACCATGCTGTGTAAATTAAAAAAAACACAAAACAAGAAGTCAAACCACAAAATATTCCATGGGTTAAGTAGTTCTGTTCGAAACGGAATGAAGAAAACTAGGAGCACAGGAAATTGCCTTGATCAATTGCTATGCTTATTTCGTGTTACTAAAGTCATATAAAGAACCATGCTATATGAAGAAGCAATTCAGTGCTTCATGAAATTGAAAGATTTCAAAACACTGTCAGTTTGTCTGAAAGCTAGAAATTCTTTCCTTGATCTCACTTTAGTTTCATCTCAACCTTAGAAACTGTGATATGATGGTCCCTTTTTCTAGTAAGTTTGCTTATCCAAATAATTGAGCTCTCAAATTACTATTAGCCTGCAGTTAAAGTTCACTGGCATCATGCAGTCTTGCACATAAATCAAGAGTGTTAGAGTCCTCTACAATAACCGTGTTCACTGTAGACTTCCATAATACCTTCATAAAGGGCCCCATTTTGCTCTTCTTCCACTGCCCTCAGGAAAAGTTCTTTTGCCTGCCAAGAAATTACACAGAACACTTAAATTCCTTACAAATACAAGTGCACTGTCACGTGACTTAGAATTATTTTTCATCTCACCCCTTACCTACAGTCTTTCAGAAAGCAGACTGGGAAAGTGATGCAAAGCCAAGTATAAAAACTAGAAAAATCAGTGTTGTATTATGGAAGACATTAGTATGGAAACAACAGGTTAATCACTTCTGCTGTTTCTCTAGATGTAATTCAGCATTAGCTTTTAGGATATTGATACTGTATACTAACACACACAAAAAAATCCCAAAATTACACATCTGGTTTTTTGTACTTTCCTCTTTTTGCTATCTCCGTGTTCCTCTGGCATCTGATGACTTCACTCCAGGTCCTCTTGAAAGATGCTCTGCATGGCAGAGGTTCCAACCCACTAGAACTCACACCTGGGGCAAGCTCAAACATCACTGAGCTCTGAACATCTGGAGCTCTGCCTAAAAAAACCCGATTAATTCTGATTTAGTATGACATATTCAGACAGTACATCTGAGGAGAAATTATGAAGTACAACACAAAAAAAGGAATTTCAAATTATGCTTTACACTTCCAAGTCTTAAATAGTTTCAGTCAGTTTAGATACATAGAGTTAGCAATTGTTTTCTAGTATATTAAAAATTAAAAAGTGTCTGAGTACTTGTCCAATCTCATTCGATAACGTAACTGCTTTTATCCTGGACTGTTCCACTCAGAATAACAAATGATGTTTCAAGAAGTGGTTGTTAGTACTTCAGTTATGACCTAAGACTCCATAGAATATATTCTTTCTAGACATTTGTTCTTCTTTATGCAGAGTTATCTTAAGCAAGAAGTCAATTAGCTCTTGAAATTGAAATTTAGAAAACTTCACTTTTTGTACACAAGCATACTAAGCTTTATGACAATCAAGGCTGTCATTTATATAATATACAAAGAATATATATTATACAAATAAGACCTGACCCTCCTTTCTCTTTCAGAAAGAAAGGACTATGCTCTGTGAATCAAGACAAGTTATAATTCTTGCCACATATTTTTTCAGCATCTTTACAGTTACACTTTACATGTCTCTTGCAATCATCGTGACTTCTGTGGAACAACTACACAGAAATCTAGTATCATAAGAGAATGTGCTTTTCTATTAGATTGCTTTTATCAAATTTCTGCTCAGAGGAGAGTGACAAACTGGAATTGATCCCCAAGGAAACCTCTCTCCAATTTCTAAAGTTCTTCAAAGAAATTCCATTCTGCCATAAACTTTCTTTTCATCTGCACAGATAACTGAAGTCTGAATTTGACACTTGGAACACAATGCAAAATTTCTTTTGGCGGGGCAGACAGATCAAGCATTTGTCAGATCAACAAACTGCGGTAACTAAATGAGCATAAGTAATGCAGCTTAAATCACAGCAGTACTGTTTGTAAAAAAATACTAGCATAAGAGCATACCTGAAGATTTGCTTCACTGGATCTTTCATTGTCATCGGTTCTTACCAAGTCAGAGTGACAATCTTCTTCAGCTTCTGCCTAGTAGAGAGCAGTCAGATGTGATTACAGAGTCTGCGTAACTCCCTACAGCACATTCACAAACCACAACTGTATGGACAAACATTAAAAAAAAACTTTTAAGCATACTCCCCTTTTCCCCATTCTACCCACCCACCCCATAGAATTGATAAAAATTACTCTTAAAATTACTGGTATGTTACACTTCCCCATTAACCCAATGAAGCTGAATTTTGCATTTCAGTCACATCAATCCAACAAAGATTAGCTACGTATCACTTGAAGGCTTACGTGCATCAGTACACTGCCATACCTGAATAAATACACTCAGTGTCTAAGTCAAGGCATAGAACCAAAGATTCAGTACTGAACAGTGATGTGCTTCCTACAAGAAATTAAAATTCAATCACTACCTTCTCGTTGTAAAGATAACCAGTAGTTTTAATTTGTTCAATATTTACAGAAGCACAAAAAGGCTAGTGCTTTGAGTAACAATAGATACTTTATAAAAACTATGGGACAACAGGGGCAATCTCAAAAACTACATGTGAAGCTAAACAAGAAATGTATTGTAAAAGAAAATAAAAAGCTAGCATGAGAGCTTGACAGCTGGTTTTGTTTACAGTACTGCTGTGAGACAGGTTAAACAAATAAGACCTTTAAACTTAACAGAGCTCTACAATGGAGTTAAGACAGCTACTTTAAAAGCAAAACTTAAAAAGACACAAACAAATTCTGATTGGAAATATACTGAGATTTATGGAATCTATACTAAAACAAAAGAACAATAATTCTGAGCATCAGTGAAAGCCTACATACTGACAACTATAATGACAACAGCTGCAAGATGCCAGTAAGGAAAAAAAGAAAAACCCAAAATTTGACAAAGGACCAAGACATTTGTTTCAAGTTCTTCTACAGCTGAATCATTACAGTTTTCCTACCATTCTGCGCCGATATTTACATCTATAGTTCTGCAAGTACATAATGCAAAGAGAGGCTATAAGAAGATAAACCCAGCATTAAGATTACCACTACTTAGAAAAGTTTTGTTTCTCACTTCTTCCTGTTGTAGATAGATAGTGCTCAAAGACTTCAGGTGACATTCTGTCAGTTGAGAGTCTTCTGAGTTCTTTTAAAGAAATCAAAACATTCTTATATTCAGAAAACCTATAAATTTTTATAGCATCTGGAAGTTCATGATCTAACTACAGAATTCTGGCAAATCTGATGGGAAGGCATCGTTTAATCTCTTTATCTTGGTGACAAGTACCTCCCTGGAGCTCAGCTGTAGCACTTGTCTCCGGTTACCCAAACAACCACAAACTTCCTGGCTTGTCACCTGTAAATGTGTTTTCACTTATGCCTCAGTCAATTTATCTTTACAATTGATAATACAGACTGTTGGTTGGTTAAAGTAAACAGATATTGTGCCTGTTTCTAGACTTTGATTTTAAGACTGTACATTTTTAATTTCTCAGTCGAGAAAACAGGTAAGCCAGGATGCTCCAAAGCACTAGCAGTGCTACAAGAAAGTGAGGAGCAAATAACTTAGAAACTTCATGGGTTTTGATTCCAGAATTTGATTGCAGGCAGTTTATGTCCTATGAGTTACAGCAGCCCTACCATGCTCTTTTAGCATCCAGAGATAACATCAACACTGGCCAAACAGAGATAGCCTAGGAATGAGCTAGCACTAAAACGGATGTCTGTAAGTGCATTATTATGGTACTGGGCTGACAAAAATAGGCCTTCCTCTGCCTGTGCAGAGGGCAAAGCTTCTAGTCTGCAGCTGAATTACGTCCAGTCAGCTCTCAGTCTGGGCAGAGTACGCCTGGTTTTATCTACAAAATGCAGAAACTAGTAATGTCTAAACTAAATCAACACATTATCTTCTTGTGCATAAGGGCACGTCCACTACAAACTTTTAACTCATGTAAATAAACTAATTTAAGAGTTAAAGTTATTTAGAAAGTTATGAAGCTGGCTGAAGTGTACCTCACATTCAAAACCTTTTCTGTTTCAATAATCTGTTCAAGAGTCTTGATTTTCCTCCCCTCATCTCTCTTCAACTGCCCTACTTCTCTGTCATTTCTGAGTCACATTCAGTTGTGGCCCTGGACCAACTGCTTCCAAAATGTCATTCAATGCTCTTCAAACTTGTATGTGCTCTCAATCCAAACAAAAAAATACACCATACTATGAAGACTTAGCGCACAGCCTAAAGTTGTCATAAAATATCATGAAGTTATGACAACTAAAGTTATGACTTTACCTCCTCTGTACTGAGTGCAAGTGTGATCTGAAGTCTCTCATATCAAAGGTTTGTGTTCTGGCAGCAGTGCCAGCAAAAGTGACCATTCCTCTAAATTTACCAGTAAAGCAATTCATACACATTGCTACTGCATGGCTAACTGGACTGGAAAACTGATCTCTGTTACAACATTTCCTACTATTTATTTGATCTTCTGAAACCCTATGGTTTGCTCAAATGAGTAAACACAGGTATCACCGAAGCAACCTTCACTAGCAGACAGCTCATGAGACCACTCCTACAGCAGGCTGTAACTTGTAAAAATTGGTTCCTTGCCCCTACTCTGACAATACTTAAAAACTGTAGTTATAGTTTCTGAAGTTCACAGAACATTGTACTGTAACCACTACTTAGTGGATAAATCTAGCCTGTTATCTTCATGCTGTTGGCCTTCCTCCTGCTACAGGTCAGCTGTCCCAGAGAATGGTGACTTTATCCTGCTTGGAAGTGAGACACCTTAGTGTGTACTGATCAGCTCAGATAATTTTTCATGAGGAAAGTGGCAGCCAGTCAAGCCACCAAAAGGTCAACATGTCAAAAGTATACAGGTCACAGTCTAACTCACATGTTAAAAGTCAGATGAGTAGATTTAGAAATCATTTGCCAAATGCAAAACTAATTTATTTGCACAGTTTAGTTTTAATTGTTTTGCAATAAATAACTGCATGCTCATTTCCTCAGCAATTACTTACTAAACTGTCTGTAAAGTCCTTTAATAGTTAAGGTCTTTGTTTCAGCAAAATAAAGCCAAGATCAGAAAAAGTTCAAAGATGACTGTCACCAGCTGAATAGGGCTACATATGAAATGCACAGAACTATGAAGCACAACATAGTGAAACAGTGGCTGACAGCTAACGTTCTTCTTGGGTTTTATAAGAAAATGAGGAATTCACTCAAATTTTTTTGTCTATGTGGTAAAAACAACACTGTGTTAAAACCAAGAGTTTTAATCACTGTGGTAAGGCATTTTAAGAATTATATAAACGGTTCTCATGGTTACTCAAATCCATATTGAGGTGCAGTCAGAAAAGCAATACTGAACCAAACAATACTTCTAATATATTAAATCACAAACCCAAATAAGTAGAGTGCTTGGCAACAGTGCCGTTTAAATTACCAAGTGACTTTATACCATCTCTTTTTTGAAGGAAAAAAGGAAAAGTAGGGCACACTCATCTGTAATGACACAGTGATTGACCAGGTGTTTCTACGGCTAGCTAGAACAGTCCCGAAACAAGCAGCCCCGCTCATCAGCCCAAAATTCTCTGCAGAAGGCTGCCGTGTCTCCTTGCGGCGCCGTTGTCCCCGGTGGGATCACGGCATCACTTCCCACGGTCATCACCCGGTGCCCGACGGCCGCGGACAGGGCAGGACTGCTTGGCAGCAACTCAGCTCGAGGGGGCCGCTCCTCCCGCCCGGGAACACACCTCTTGCCGCTGCCACCGCCCGCCCCAGTCTCCCAGACTGCGGGGCGGGGTCGGGCCGCCGTCCGCCCGCACCGGCCACGGCGGCCGAGCACCACCCCGCCAACGCCTCTCCACGGGGCGCCCAGTGCCTCGCCCCCCACACCTCTCACCCCCATCCTACCCCAGGCCGCACCGCAGCAGGGAGCAGGGCGCGGCCGGCCCGGGCCCGCTCACCATGCTGCCAACGCTCGGGCGGCGCTGTCTCGTCCCGGGGGTCTCTGCCCCCCCTGCTCTGTCCGTGCGTCCTCCCCGTGGGGGGAAATTAGCAGAGTTCTCGGTCGGAGAAGCGCACCACGCAGCGGGAGAAACTCCGGGCCCTGCGTACGGCAGCCATCTTCCCGGCGATGTGAGGGCAGGCGGGCCGGGAGCAGCGGAGACACGAGACCAGACAAACCCGCAAGGTCAGAGCGCCGCCTGACGCACGGGCCGCTCGGAAGTGGGGGCGCCGGCCCCGCGGACTACCTGTCCCAGCGCGCACCGCGGCCCCGCAGCGGCTCCCGTGCCCGCATCGGGGCGGCACGCTGCCTGCTGGGAAACGTAGTCCCCAGGCGACACACCCGTGGGCCGCAGCCGCACCGGCTAGGAAGCGGCGCTTTCCCAGACCAATCCCGCCCGGCGGCGAAGCACAGCCTGCCGGGAAGTGTAGTTCTCCGGGGCGGCGATCCCGGCAGGAGGTGCCAGCGTCGTCACGGGGAGATGCTCCGCTCGGCCTCTGCAGCTGCGCCTGAGGTTGGGCGCGCACTCCGCCGCCGCCGCTCCGGTGCGGGAGCTGAGGAAAGGTGGCGATGTCCGGGCTCCCGGGGCGGCTTCCTGCCCTCTCGGTGCGGTCCCTCAGCCCGGTGTCAGCAGGAGCAGGGCTCACTGTGGGAGCCGGCGTTTCCGCTGGTGCTGCTGTCAGACCGGGGCCTTGTTACAGACAAATTAAAAACCGGGTAACAAAGGAGTGGTTCGTACTGCGGCTGTATAGATAATAGTGTTGCTGAGGTCATGTGAATCTCACCGTCCTCTGTTCTTTGCCCGTCCTGTTCAGTACACCTCATCGGGTTTTCTGAAATAGAACGGAAATAATTTTTTTAATCCGATTTACAATTTGTTGTTGTTGTTCTAGAAGAAAACCGCGTGTATGGGTCTTTTCGTAGGACCTGTGTACCCTTATGCCCTGAATGTTTTTAGGAGCCAAAGGAGGCGTGTGTCTGTTCCGGAGACGGGCAGGTGAGACCTCACACTTGGGCAGCAGGAGCAGGCAACGGGGAAGGGAGCTGTGGCCAGAGGGGTTGCGAGGGGTGTGGGAGCCGGCGCCAGCAGTGGGTTTCCAATCAGAGTGGCTGTACAGCTGTAGAGCTGCTCTGCGGGGAGGAGGGCTTGAGAGGCGAGGATGCAGGCTGGCTGTCTCGTGCTTTTCTGCTGCCTGGGAGCGTGTCTCTTTCGGGAATGAGAAAGCCCCGCTTCTAGCCACAGAAAAGCAGGGTGTTGCAGCTGTCACCGGGTCAGGTACTGATACGTGTTTATGGACGTGAGATGTGGTCGAGATGGCTGAAAGCAGTGATCTCTGCTGGGTAAGTGTGCGCTGCTGCCCTCGGAGCCGGGCATGGCCCTGGGAGGGTGGTTAACTCTTTGTGATTCTTTTTTCAGCCTAAGACGTGTCAATGTAAAGACTAGCCTCCGATTAGACGGGCAGGGGCTGGGCATCCAGAGCTTCTCAGAGTTCTCTCACACCTTTTATAACGAATGCGTGTCTTGTTAAGCAGTGTTATTTCCCTGTAGCATTGACTACGGGGAAAGTAGGGGAGGAGCTGGGTGTGCCATGCTCTTGAATTACAGCACCAGCTCAGCCCGTCTTGCAAACGCTGGGAAGTAGCTCTTTTAAAACCTTTTAAAACCCAAATGAGGAAATGTAAAAAAGAACTGAATCATTATGACAGTCGGATCTGATGATCAATTGCTCTAGGCCAGATTTTTTTGCTCTGTGTTTCCCTTTTTCAGCCTCCCACCCTCCATTTCTTAGCTTGATCCTGCTAGATCAGGGGAACACTTATGGTGCTCAGGCAAGGGAGTCTTATGACCCCCGGGCAGCGGCTAAAATGTCGTTATTTTTGCCATGTGTTCACGATTTGGTATTTCTGCATTCCAGTTTTGTTATTTAAACTCCTTTCGGCGATGAGAGGCCAGTCATCGGGAATTTTTTTTTTTTTAAATGACTTTAAAACCCAGCTCGTCCCTCTCTGGCAGCAGTGGTGCCGCGCTTCCGGGGGGTGGTGGTGTGGGGGGGTGTATGTGTGTCACGCTGAGCTGCTTCCTCGTCTCCTACAGCCGCCTGCTTTTCAGGGGGCACCCAAACTACTCCCCGTCGTTGAGGCTGTCCCTCGCTGCCCGCCCTCCTGTGAGGGGACCGGCTGGGCGTCGCAGAGAGTAGCGACGCCGGTCTAGCGGCCCGTCCGGCCGCTGTCGTGGGGCGTCATCTCCGCGCCGGGAGCCCCGCCGCCGCCGGGAGCGGAGCGCCAGAGGCCGAGGCCGGGGTGGGGGGACGCGGCGGGCCGCGCCATGGGCTCGGCGGCCGGCGGCGCCCTGAGCGAGGCCCGTGGCCGCCGTGAGTCGCAGCTCGTCCGGGACGACGCAGGCTGTGCGAGGAGGCCGCGGAGGCAGCTGCCGAGGGCGGCGGAGCCGGGCCGCCGCGATTAGGGCCTCTCGCGCGGTTTCCGCAGGCCGGGACTTGGCTGGAGGAGGGAGAACCCGTACGCGGTGAGTACCGCTCGCTGGGCACGTCCATCGTCGCAGGGGCACCGCGCCTGCCCGCGAACGCGACGGGGAGCGGGGATCCAGTGCCATAAATGGCCGGGGTGGGGTTACTCGCGTAGAGTCGGGGCCGAGGCTGGCAGTCGGTCCGCCTCGACGCGAAGGCCGGGCGAGAGCCACGGCCTGTCCTATTGTGGCGGACAGGCGTAGCGGCCCGTCGCTCGCCTCCCCGCCATCTCACAGATGCCCTGGGTCCTCCTGCTGCCGAGGGGCTGATGACCCCACTGCTCCCTCCTTGGTTTCCAGTTCATGGGGCACCCCAGAGCGTTCTGTAACGAACATAAACAGCAGCTGCCGGGACAACATCGATTGAAAACTGCGGCTTTAAACCACGCTTTTCTCTGTGCATCCTACTGCTAACACCTCCAGGTTATTGCCAAGGCGCACAGCTAATTGTAAAAGGCACTTGCTGATTGTTTACTAGTAGTTTGCGTTTCTCCGCTTTGGCAGAGGTTGAGCCAGTTTCACTTTCAGTTCTCAGCGCTGCAGTCCTTCAAACCGGAGCGGTTACTTATTTAAAGTGTACATAAGCAAAATAGTAAGTTTGAGTTAGAGTCAGAAGGTAGTCTTGATACATTAAGTTAGGCTTGCTTTTCAGGGGGCTTTGCTGGTTGATTTCTGTGGGAAAGAAAATGTTTTTATGTGAGTTAAAGTCTGTACAGGCTCTTATGATACAGTGAAAATAAGGCTTTTAATTTTTTTCTGTTTAGTATAAGTACACTCTTTTACTCCACGACAGTTTTGCAGTTTGAATTTACATCCTCTAACAAAGTGAATTTGCCTGGATTGTAGTCCTATACTAGGATCTGGACTAGATTATACATGTTGTAGCTCTGCAAACTACTTGTCAGAGACTTTTGCCCTTTTCAGTGATTTCAGTGGGACTCTACTTAGGTGAAACAGTCTACAGATTAAGATTTAGTTTATTCCTATAGTTGAAGATGAGAGAGAGTGGAAGGTGATAAAGACAGAACATAAATCTTGCAAAGTAAAATAGATTTTAAAAAACATCTTCACTATTAAGTGCAACGAGAAATGGTACTGATTTAATTAACCAAAGAAGACTTTATTTAGGTTTTGTTCAGTGGATTTCTGTAGAGGTGGATTTGTGCTTCTGTGGGAGCCACGTTAACTTCTCTGCTTCCTAGCATGTTTTTAACATGTGTTCCTCACTGAAATCTGTGTTTTCTAACTGTCTTTCCCTCTCTGGGTTCTTTGAGACCCCTTTTTGCCTCAAAAATATTTAAATTTTGGTCTGTTTTGGTCTTGTTTGACAGCAGAGCTGGAATCACAAAGATAACTTCTTAGAGGTTTTGTGAAAATTAATGGCTGTGGAAAGGAGAAGGGCTTAAATTAGTATCCCCAGTAAGGAATAGGCAGTTATGTTGGCCATTTCATCTAGTCAAGAGACATCTATCCATGGTAGCCATTGCTGATGATTACTAGCAATGTCATGTGCTAGCAGTGTTATGCGATTTTTGGTTTGCTGTGGTTATCAAACATAAGGCAGAGATGCTCCACTGTGCAGTCACTGTCCTCTGAAAGAGACATGTGAATGGTAAGCCATGGGCAGCATAATGGTCTGTGAACTGCAAGCCATCACATCTGTTAGGATTACAATTTCAGAACTCTATCATTAGGGGGGTATGTGCTGAAAAATCCACAAGTCCCATCTGTTTCAATTTGAAGTTATAAAGTAAATTTTATACATGTATATTTTATATACATATTTTTTTGTATTCTAACGAATATTACATTTTCAATCGAGGAGATCATGCAAGGCTTTGTTGTTGTTTGAAATTTTCACCAAGGTTCTGAATAAAGGCCTGGGAGCCAAGGCTTCTGAGTTGCCATCCAGACACTGACCAGCTGGAGTAACCCAAGCTTCTTAACCCGAAGGCAGAACATTGCTTAAACATAGCTTTATGCTATGCAGGCACACAGCAGAAAAACAGCCAAAAAGCAACTGGTACTGCAGAGTGCCACTCTTACAGATGGGCTCTGTGTTCCTTGGCAAGTAGTACAAAATGTGGGGTTAGGTCTCTAATTGAAGGTGCTCAGTTGTGGTTCTTTATAGTAGTGTGTGGAGAGAAACAGGTACTGCTAGAGGGCAATTCTGCCTGCCTGCCTGAGACACTAGCCAGTGTCTAAGATAGTGTTAGAGACATGCTCTTTCTTTCTCATACACAGTATGTAAAATTGTCCAAAGGTCTACTATCATCGTATTTCCTAATTTTTGTTTGTTTCCATATCAGTGGGGCTAATAGGCTTAGAAGACTTTGAAAACGAAGGATCTTCATGACATCTTACATCTACAGGAGTGTGGCCCAGTGTTGTTGTCAGTTCAGAGTTCAAACAACACCATCCCATTACTTTTAAAATCATAATTTGGTTTTGTGAAATAAGGCAAGATGGAGGAGAGGTTTAAGGCTGCTACAAAAAAAAAACCTGTGGAAATGTAGTTTAAATGCAGGTTACAGAAGGCAAAAGTCACGAGCCATGAATATTGCTGGCTTCTTAGAGTTGAAGAGAAAGAGAATGCACAGACCAAACCCTTGTTGCAGGGAAATTCTCTTTTATTTCAAATGTATGGTTAATTTACATAGATCACATTTGTTCTAAACTGAAGTGTAGACCATACTAGCAACAACTATATTTAATGAGGGAGTGACAACTTTTTCACTTTATTATCTAGCATTCTGTTGTTCATGCAGTGTCAAGACAAAAGGTTGGATAGATAGTCTGATACAGTCACTACTTCTAGAGATTGATTCACACTTAGGGCTACTGTGCTGAATTACATTTGGTCTTATCTGATGTGAAGATAATATTCTTCCTCTGGAGACCTTGTTTAAGGGAATAAATATGGCTATATCTCTCACATACGACCTTAGGAAAGTCATGAAGTTGGTTTAACTGATGTCAGTATGACTTGTGAGATGGTGACTTTAAGTGTCTGATAATTTGGCTAGAACAGATAGCCTTCTATCTTAATACTTCATTTTTCTGATAGCAAACTATTTTCTCCAAGCTATGAGACTTTATTCTCTGCTTTTAGTAATAGTTTCTCCCATTAGAGCTGCCTGCAAGCTTGCCACAAAATACCTCTACCTTTAGCATAAGAGTGGATTAACATACCCGGATACAGGCTGGTCCTTTTTGGTGAGCAACCAAGACAAGTGTTTGTGTATAACTTACAAGGCTTATCTCTTGGAGGAGAATGGAGTCTGCAAATGAGCAATCTCAGAAGGGTATAGAAATCAAATGGATTATGTTCTGTGCTTTCGGATAGGTCTTGAAAATAGATTCCTGCAACTGTTCACACTGTCCTGAGTGCTCTATATGTATGCTGCCACAGAAAGAACTGGTTGCACTTCGAGGAGAAGCAAACAGAACGCTAAGGACTGAAATGTACCTGCAGCTAAAGTATCCTCATCATGAATAGGTACACAACTATCAGACAACTTGGTGATGGGACCTATGGCTCTGTCCTCCTAGGGAGAAGCATTGAATCTGGAGAGCTAATCGCCATCAAAAAGTAAGTGTTTTCATTTGTCACTAACAAATTTTTCCATTCTATAGTCCGCATCACTGGGTTGTGCTGGTTTGAGTACTTCACATTCCCTGCAGCATTTGTATTGGAGTTGTATTGGACAGCATGCAAAGCTCAAGTTCCTCGTGTCCTGTAAAGCTCCAGAAGAAGATAAAGAGGGTGAGATGTATAGGCTTATCATAGCAGTGCTCTGCTACTACGTACAGTCAAACATGTGTTATGTATATTTTTTGCATATTCTGTAATGCTGCTTTGGAATCTGCAGCCCCTTCCCTGCTGCTTGCATGGAACATAATTTCATGATTTGATTTTCAGTTTAATGTTAATTCTGCAGTGATAATTAACACAATGGATCTCATTGTGCACTGTATGTATCTTTATATGCTATCTTTATTGGCCTTTACGGCTTTAAGATTTTCTTAAAATTTCTTGAGAAATCCACTTGATTTTCTCTGCCACTTCAGTGGTGACCTCTGTTTGTAAATGGGTTATTTGTCCTAGTTGTGAGACCCCTTTAAGCATTGCAGGCACCTTCCTGAAATACCAACCATGGCCCAGGGACATACTTGTCAAAAGAGCTTTCAGTGCAATGCTATTTTGTATGAATGGTCAGTAGCTGGCTTTAGCAACTTTTTAAATCTTCTGTGCTGAGAATATTTTTGCTGTATCAAATCTTGACAGAGGCACCTTTGATTTTCATTTTGCAACATGCTAGAAACTAAAAAATTTCAGAACAAACCAGAAGATGGGACTCTCTTAGCTGACACGTTAATGCCAATCCATTATTAAGAACAGAAATGGCCTGTTGGCTGAACCCAGAAGACAGTAACTGCAAAAACACTACTTAAACAGAAAAATTAATCCAGATCTCTTCACAAAATGAAGGACTTGTAGTTCTTAAACTATTCTAAGAGCTGATTTCAGACTGGGAACTTGCTACAGTAATAATACTGAATTAACATTAAAGTCTGACAAAGACTCAGATCTTTAGAGGGTGCCTAACTCCCTCTGAAATCCAGACTCAGCAGCTAGATATTTTTGTAAGTTTAATATGTGCTTTTCTGTGTGTGTTCATGTGAGCCTTCACTCTGTTGGTCCTAAACCATAGAGTTACATGTGAAAGAACTGAGTCATAATCAAAATGCATATGAACAAATAGGACCATACATTACACATAAATACTGCGTTCAGAGTTTTAGTCTGGCTTAGGAGAAAACAGATCTTCCACACAGTTTGTTTCTTTTAAAGCAGAGTTGCTTATAAGCTTGAAAGGAAAGGCAGAATTCAAAAAGCAGTTGGCATGATAGATGCAACTTGCAAGGGAGAGGGAAACACGGGGAGCAGTGGACACCAAAGAACGGAGAAATACAACTTAAGAGGAGAAGGGTATTGAAATTACAGAGAAATCAAAATACAGAGAAGAAGAATAAGAGAATATGATAAATCTGGAGACCTAGTGAAGTGATTTAATTTGGTCTTCATTAGATTTGTTTCAAAACTCAGTCTGAGCTGTTCATAACTGTCATAACCCTTGTTCTTTTTACAATTAGACTCTTCTCCACCACATTGTGTACTGGAAAGAAAATAGCAGGCCCTGACTTGTTAAAGGCTCTGAAAGTTTTGCAGCAAGATATATATATGAAAAAAAGGAATCCTGTGTAATAGCAATGCTGTAAAATTCTATTAGAATGTACCTTGTCTAGAGATGTAAAGTCTTTTGACAAAGGAGATAACACCTTATATTTTGATGGAAGAACAGAATTATTAAGATGTGATGAGACTTATGGGTTTAAGACCAGCTGATGTTGACCATATATTAATAATTTTTGTCCCCTTTACTATTGTAGAATGAAGAGAAAGTTTTATTCCTGGGAAGAATGCATGAACCTTCGAGAAGTTAAGGTACTTGTTTCATTCAATGGTTAACTTTAAATTAGATGATCCCTGACATATTTTGGGGTAACATCAAATTCTTTCCACCCCTTTTATCTAAAACTCCCCTCAATATGAGCTGTGGCATATGGCATACAGTTCTGTTTGCTGGCTCTGCATTCAAACAGGGTGTCTGTAGTCTTCTAAAAATTCTTATTAAAATTCTGTAGTCTTACAAAAATTCATTTTGTTATAGAGATCTGCTTCCTCTTTGCAGTGAGGTGTGTGTGAGAGAGCTTTCCTGTCACAAAACATGGAGTTGATTGGTGTTTGTTTTTCAGAGCTCGAGAACACATGCCCTTTGCACAACAGTAACCCTTGTGCATGCAGGAGTTTCTGGATAGTTGGTTTGGGGGCAGGCATTTAGCATGAAATTCTGACACCAGCAAAGCTTTAGGGGTATGTTCTAAGGACCTCCCGTAATTTCTAGCACTTGCTAACATGCAGAAAATGTAGGTCACCTTTCTTACAGTACCACATATTGGTACTCTGTTGCTACAGCAAGAATGAACGTAGAATACACTGAAAATCCAAAAAGAAGGGAGAACAAAGACCCAAATATGCTGATTTTGGCTGGGATAGAGTTAATTTCCTTCATAGCAGCTTGTATGGGACTATTTTGGATTTATGACCATAACAGTGTTGGTAACGCAGGGATATTTTAGTTATTGCTGAGCAGTGCTTGCACAACCTCAAGCCTTCTCTATTTTTCATGCTTCCCCACCAGTGAGTAGGCTGAGGCTGGGCAAGAGGCTGGAAGGGGACACAGCCAGGACAGCTGACCCCAGCTGACCAAAGGGAAATGCCATGGGACGCTGTGCTCAGCAGTAAAAGCTGGAGGAAGGAGGAGGAAGCAGGGATATTTGGAGTGATGGAGTTTGTCTTCCCAAGTAACCATTACATGTGATAGAGCCCTGCTGTCCTGGAGATGGCCTGCTGATGGAAAGCAGTAAATGAATTCCTTGTTTTGTTTTGCTTGTGTGCGCAGCTTTTGCTTTACCTATTAAACTGCCTTTATCTCAACCCGTGAATTTTCTCACTGGCTTTTTGAATGACCATCATGTTCAATTGCTGTGTATGTTATATATATATATATGGTAATACTTGAATCTGGTCTTTGTTTTTTTAATCTGGTCTTTGTTCTCAGAGCTGTCTGATTATTCAAAAATATTGAAGAGGTTTCGAAGCGAAAAAGTTTTTTTCTTTTTTGTTAGAGTAAGAACCTTGTACAATCCTGTTTGTATTTTCTGTTTCTAGTCTTTGAAGAAATTAAACCATGCCAATGTAGTAAAGCTGAAAGAAGTTATCAGGGAAAATGATCACCTGTATTTTGTGTTTGAATACATGAAGGAAAATCTTTATCAGTTAATGAAAGAAAGGTATGTAACAGCATCACCCATTCCTGATATAAATTAATTACATAATGTGCATTTAACATGCATGTAACTTTTCAAAGGACTTTGGATGATTTGTTGAGGTTTAGATCACTATTGCTTAAAGCTGTGTGCTGCAGTAGGAGCTGTGGCTGTCACCTTTGAGCACCTATTTCAGACAGTTTAGTGAGAGTTTCCAGTGTCTCCTCCCAAATTAGCCTGGCAGGTAAGTAGGGCATTCTTTTGAGAGCTGGGCACTGTGAACTTTTAACAGCCCTCATGCTGTGGAGGCATTGAACCTAGAACTTTTGATTTCTAGGTAAGTACTCCAACCAGCAATGCTTTTTCTGTTAGAGGGTGGTATCACCACCTCTTCTATTATGGCTTCCTCAAATAAATGAATAAATAAAAAGTGACTGAAATGGTGATCATGAGGGGTCAAATTCTGAATTGCTTCTAGGGAATTTTTTTTACTTTGCAATATGAACTGACATGTCCAAAGACTGCCTATTTTACTTGTCAGCATTCTCAATAAAATCTAGCTTTTTTATATTTGCTGGAGCATTAATAAAGTCTTAATTTTAGCCTTTGAGCCATGACAGTGTCCTCCAGAGGATAATTTGGGGCAAAATAGCTCCCTGCTTTGCATTGTTCTCTGAGAAGGCCATTTTCTCTCTATGGACCCTAAAAATCAGCCTGGGGGATGATGGCAATCTTACTTAACAAAGTAACGTTATAATACATCTGTGAACACTGCATAAAATACCTTTTTAAGCATAAAATTACTTACTATGCATGCACAGCTATGGAACAGCTTTAAATGAGGCACATATGTATGGATGCTGATTTTTAATTTTATGAAATGATGAACCTTAAAAACGATTCAAGTACATAACATAATAAACCAATTATCTTTAGGAATTTCTTAGAAATGCTTTATAGATCCTACCTCCTTACAAAAACAAAAAGAGCAGATGTCTGTGAGAATGTGCTACACATCGTATTCTCTACAGTTTAGCTAGGCCTTGTAATGTTTAACCAGTCCATAAGTCTTACTTAAAATTGCCAGTCTTGCTGGAAGGGACTGTAGAGGAAATATGACTCTCTTTTCTGCTGTAATTAAAAAAATAAACAAACAAATACGCAAAGCTGACTTTAGTAGCTGATCTGACTTCTGAAATATGTGATGGTCATTTTTTTTAAATCAAGCTCAGGAAATTGAATAAGGCCCAGGCTATCATCTTCCTTTACTGTTTGTCTCTTTCTGAATAAAATTGTCACTGATTTTCACCACAATCCATCTCTACTGTGTTTTGCCATGCGCAGAGGCAGCTGGTACAGACCTGTTTGGTCAGAAACCTCTCTTGGTGAGAGGAGGTATCATTAAACTGCCTGCTATGGCCAGTCTCCTCATCTGAATCTTATGAGGATAAGAGCCTCTTATTTTCAGTGGTAGCAGATGAGATTTTTTTTTCCAGATAACAGAAGAGAAAGAAGTAGCCTATCAGCTGTTAGATAATAACAAGGGAAAGTCAGAAGTATGGTTTTTATATGCGCTAGCAGAGAGGTCAGAAGAAACTCAATAAAAAGTACTAAATTAATATGAGCCCTTGCTGTTTTGAGGAGCGTGCCTGATGACCTGTACATGTTAAGGTTTGTTCAGTTTGGCCAATTTTCCTTCTTTTTTTTTCTTTTCCTTTTTTCACTTCCACTGTCCCACATATTCTTAACATGATGTCAGATAGTCTTAATATAATGTAATATGGCAGTTCTGTAAATACTATGTAAATTTTATTGGAGAAATAAACTGCCTGAGAATGCTTAAAATATATCTAGCAGTTTTATTGTCATTGTTATCTCTTGTCTTTGGTTCATTAGATAGCATAAGCTAATGTGTGAGCTAAATCATTAATACTTATTTTTTCCCTTTTCTTTTATCCTACAGAAACAAACTGTTTCCTGAGTCTACAGTTAGGAATATTATGTATCAGATCCTTCAAGGGCTTGCATTTATCCATAAGCATGGTAGGTTATGCTTTAGCTGTAAACATTTTGAATTAGGGTCAGATAATGTCTGTGTAAGTTTTAAAATGAGTAAAACAACAACCAGATTACTAACTCTGGTAAATCAAGTGACCCAAAGAATGGCACTATATGAGAGATTCTGATTACTGAAAATATCCTTGTTTTATAGTTGACTGATCTTTTAGTCTGGAGGTTTGCTCATTTCCTTTTCTGTAGATTGCTTCTTTCTCAAACTGGCAGCTGGCCACTTTCTAAAATGCATCTGATGTTAATGGGCACATTTCTTGATAAGAGATTGAGAAAAAAGGAAAAATTACTCTTTTCTCAAGTTACACGTAGGTACCTGAACAAAATGCACAGTCTATGCATAGTAGTAGAGTCTGAGTGACAAACAGCTTTCATTGCATGGCCTTCTAACTAATTTTACAATAATGATTAAAGCTGGTATACCAGCCAGTAGTAACAAGGCCCACTTAACTAATAAAAAATGGCTTACTGTAGTGATAACTTCCTCACCATATTTTGCTGCCCACTGTAGTTCTGCCTGCTAAATACCCTGTAGTGAACGTTGCTGGTCAGCTCTCGGAGTTATCAGAAGAGAACATCAGTGACCTATGTCCTGCAAATGAAAGGCTTGTAGAACCAGGATTTCAGTTCACTTGAAGAACACATTTGTTCTGTAAAACATTTTGAAGCTAATGGCTTTATTCTCTATTCTGATGGGACTTGGATATTCTTCTCAAACCAAACTAGAAATTCCAGTCCATTCCAGTGAGATACAAAATATTTAAAAACAGAAAAATAATACGATTTATTTTCAAAAATCTGTCACCTTTTTTTAATAAATTGTCAAATGGATCACAACCTTTCAGAGTTTCATTTTTTCAGAGTCAAATGGATTTCACATTGTTTCAGAGTTAAATGGATCACAACCTTTTACTGCTATTTAACTGACTATAACTGTAAAGAATGAATAACTTTCTGTCAAAACTCTCATGTTCACTGACGTGCTGCACACTGGACTGATGTTTCTGCCAAGATGTTGTAAATCCATAGTTAGAAGGATCAGGAAATGCATGGCAAGCCTGACAGGATGATCTTGATGGTCCTGTGGCTCACCGTGTGAGTTCGGGTGTCCCAAGATGCTCTTTGCATAAGTTTTGGAAAAATCACACGAACATTTTTTCCCTCTCTTTGTTTCTCTATTCTGCTTCTGTATGGCATAGAAATGCTTGTCAAGTAAACTTTTTATTTTCTTTGTCCATCCAAACTCTGAGCATCTTTTTGTGTTTGAAGACACAATTGATTGCTCTTTGCAGAAGTTTGCCGTTAAATAAATTGCCTTCAAAGCATTCTGTTGGTGCATTGCATGTCTGTACAGCAAAATACAGAAGTGATTGTACTGAATGCTAAAAACAACCTTGATTGCTCCGTCTGGCTCTTTCCATAAAGAGGCAGTGGTTCAAACTGGCACCAGAATGTCTACTTAGTATCCCACAGAACGATGTAATCTGTTGGTTGTTAGAAATGTACACCACTTTGTCTTCAATGCTGTCATGCGTTAATCTAACAAACAAAAGTTAATATACTGGACAATGCAGAAACATCCTATGTGAATGTTTATTCGGTTCTCTGTGTGAGCCTATTCAAGGCCATGGAAAAAACTAAGTGTGTTGGAAGGTCTTTGAAAAGGAGGTCATAGAGCTCTGGTAAGACACTACAGAGGGAGCTGTACATTGGAAACAGTGGTCTCAGATGCCTGCAAGAAAGAAACATAAGGACAATTTTTCCAGACTAAGGGTGGAAGCAAATTTCAGAGACAGTAATCAGTAATATTCTAGCTCACTTCCCTCATTTGTATTGAAAAAGCACTTGCCAAATGCTCATTTGTGATCAAGTTTTGATGAATGCAGAGAACACTAAAAAATATGCTGAGATCCTCTGTCTGATAGGGCAATAGGTCACTGAGATTATTATGCAGATTATTATGTTCTCAGATTTAAAAACAAACTTTCAAAGTGCAAAAAAAATTACCACGTATTTTAATCTGTATTCTTTTAAGAGAACTTTTTGTAATTGTAAAGTAATTGTAATTTGTAAAAGTAATTTTTTTTATGTTTTAATTGCAGTTGCCAACACAATTAGATTGAAACTGGCATTAAAATGGTGTAAATCTTCTTATGTTAAAGTGGTGTAACTTCAAAAGGAGCTATCTGACTGAATGCTCTGAATTAATAATTAATAGTTAATTATAATTCTATTTAATCAATTATAATTAATATTAATTAACATAAGACAGTCAACTTCTGAATACTGTTCCTCAGAGTCTGACTGAGCGACTGTTACACTGACTAGCTCTGTAGATCACATAAGACTTTGGGCTCTGTGTTGCGCTATTCAAGCTTCAGCAGTAAGAACTAAAGCAAAAAAATCCAGGTGGAAAATAAAGACTACAGCTGGGGATGGCATTGGAACGCACATCAATATTTCATTTGAATTTTAGGGTTCTTCCACAGAGACTTGAAACCTGAAAATCTCCTTTGCATGGGACCAGAACTTGTGAAAATAGCAGACTTTGGCTTAGCCCGAGAAATCCGATCTAGACCTCCTTACACAGATTATGTATCCACGAGATGGTAAGTGCTAGTATTCACCTACATTGTGTGAAACCTGTAATCAAGCCTTAAAAGAAGTATTATGTTTGTGCTGAATGTAATACGACTTTTGATGCCTTTTCTTTATTAAGCTTTTATTTGATCTTGGCATAATTTGAAAAGCTTCCATTAGTTCAAGACGGGTGGCAGCAGCACAGGAACAACGAGGGAACCTGATAAGGCAGGTGGGAAATGCTGGGATTGCTGCATGTCAGGAAGGCGTAAGAGAGCTTACAAGAGATTATGTAGGTTTTAGTTCTTCATTCTAGAAAAAATAGTAAGTGTTATGTATAGGACAGGAGCTTCTTAAGGGATGTTTGTTCTTAACAGCAAAGAAGGAAGAGCTGAATGTTTATTGTTGGGATTTGTTTCTTCTTTTTTTTTTTTCTTTCTCTCTTTTAGGTACAGGGCTCCTGAAGTCCTTCTGAGATCCACCAGCTATAGTTCTCCCATAGATATTTGGGCTGTTGGTTGTATAATGGCAGAAGTTTACACACTGAGGCCTCTCTTCCCAGGCGCCAGTGAAATTGATACAATATTCAAAATTTGCCAAATCTTGGGGACACCAAAGAAGGTAGCTATGACATTCCACACTGCAGTAATACTAGAGGTGTTCTACAATACAGAATGGCACAATAGCATTAAGGATAAAAATAATTTTCATGCTTACTGCTATTGTGTGTTACTGATCTCAGATATCGTAAACTAAATTAAAGCTTACTTTCTGTGAATAAACATTAGGTAATTATGCTATAAAACCTGACATTTAGAGGAGAAGAAATAGACCCTTGAACAGCAAAGTCATCGGACTGTGATTTCATTGGGTGGAAATTTAATTTTCTCTTGCATATTGCTTATAAACCTATGGCTTAAGAGATTAAAAATTGGAATCATGGCAAGACTCCTATCTCCTGATTCCATTTGTGCCTTTGACTTGGTCAGGTGTAAAGTGAGAGGTTTGAGGTGAAAATTTCTTGTGAAATTTTTAATATAGTCTAGAGGAAGCTGGACACAGTCTATTACTGATAAGAGAATACATGCTACTGTACTTAGGCACTATGATATTTTACAGCTGAACTTTCTTTGTGATTGGATTCTTCCAGAATGACTGGCCTGAAGGCTACCAACTTTCAGCCTCCATGAATTTTCGCTGGCCTCAGTGTGTACCTAACAACCTAAAAACCCTCATACCTAATGCTAGCAGTGAAGCAGTGCAGCTCATGAGAGACATGCTGCAGTGGGACCCCAAAAAGCGGCCAACCGCTAGTCAGGTTCGGTTTTGTTTTCTTTTTCTCACATCTGTGTACGTCGCTTCCTTTCACTGAAAGACACCCTTTATAGACAGTCATTTAACAGTTACTCAGGGGTACAGTTCTTAGAAGGGAGAAGAGCAGAAGCCAAAAACAACTTGCAAGATAAAGGGGAGTAATTAAAAGAGAGTAACTGATTTTTTGCATGCAACGTCAACTGCATGGGGTGGTGCTCAGTGAAGTGTGTGGCTGCAGTGTCTATAAGTGCACCTGAATTAAGTATAATCCAGTCGCTGTGAATAGCAGCAGAGTGAAGGTAGGATGTACAGCTGAAGGCTGTCAATCCATTCTTTCATTGCTATTGATACATGCCACAGAATCATCCTATAGTTGAGGTTGGAAGGGGCCTCCTGCCCTAGGCAACATGTGCCAGTTCTGTCACAGTAAAAAAGTGTTTTGTGATGTTGAGAGGGAACATCTTGTGGTTTAAGTTGTGCCCTTTGTCTCTGATCCTGTTATTGGGCACCACTGAAAAGAGCCTGGCTCTGTCTTCTTTGCACCTTCTCTGCGTGTATGTGCATACTTTGACTCTGAACCTTCTCCAGGCTGAACAGTCCCAGCTCTCTTAGTCTTTCTTTTTATGTGAGATGCTCTGATCCCTTAATCATTTTCTTGGCTCTTTGCTGGACTTTCTCCATTTTGTCCATCTGCCTCTTCTGCTGGGAAGCCCAGAACTGGACACAGCACTCCAGGGCTGGCTTCACCAGTGCTGAGCAGAAGGGAAGGACCACTGCCCTCGATCTGATGGCAAAACTCCTCCTGCAGCCCAGGATACCATTAGCCTTTTTTGCGGCAAGGGCATATTGGTAGCTTGTGTTCAACTTGGTGTCTACCAGGTTATTTTCTGCAGAGTTGCTTTCCAGGTGGCTGACCCCAGCATGTACTGATGCATGGGATTGTTTGCCCTCAGGTGCAGGACTTTGTACTGTTGTTGAACTTGATGAGGGTCCTGTCACCCTGCCAAGGTCCTTCTGGATGGCAGCACAATCCTCTGCTGTATCAGCCACTCCTTCCAGTTTTGTGTTATCAGCAAGCTTGCTGAAGGTACACTGCACCACCATCAACATCATTAATGGAGATCTTGAACAGTATTTGCCCCAGTATGGACCTCTGGGGTACACTGACATTTACTGGTCTCTAAACAGACTTTGATCCACTGATCACCACCCCCTGGGCCTGGCCATTCAGCCACCTTTCAGAATCTACCTCACTGCCTGCTCATCCGGCCCAGTGTTGCCTGGATAAAGCTAGCTTATGCAAGGCCATTTGCGCAGCTCAGTTGCACTGTAGATATGTCCCAACATCCTGTACATGAGCATAGCTCAAATCATCAGTATTGCACATATAATGGTCCAGTTGATGTTGCTGATGGGAGTCACTGATTTCAGCTATCAGTACTGTAGTGGTAGTACCCAACTAATGAAATGAGCAGGGCACCTTTTGAAAAACAGATGTTGATTCTCGGCTCAAATCTGACTTGACTTCAACAGGATCATAGCTGAGCCTTTGTGATTATATCAAACCTTTAGTACAAGTTGTAATAAAAAGCTTTAAAATTCATTAAAGCAGTTAAAAAAGTAAAATAGATGAAGAACTTGGAAAGGTAAAGAAAAGGAAAAATACTATTACTTGGTATTAAGAGCCATTAACAAATGTTTTACAGTAAGGTACAAATATGGTGAAGAATCTGAGCTTCTAGAATGTTTTTGCAGTGAGAGGTCTTTGGGAAGGGAAGATGAGTGTACCTGAAACAGCAAGATGGGCAGAGATGTATTGCCTTTACTGACAACTTAATTACTTGTAAGGCAGGGTAAAGATATTTTTTTTACCAACGTGTCTTCCAAAAAAGAGAGGCTAATTTTCATAAGGGTTATATTTCTTTCCCTTGATTCAGTCTTGGAATTGGGGAATGGAAGAGATGGGATATCTCTGGGGTCATTCAAGTCTTGATGGCGGAATCTGTGATGACAGGCGTGCATGTTTGTTTGCACATGCACACACACACATGAGGAGACAGCACATAATGAAACATGTCTCTAGATGTCATATACCTGGTTAAATATCTTACTTTTGCAGAACCTTTTCTTTTTGTGCCAGCCCACAAAGGATTTTGTGATGTATCTCTTGAAACTTTTCCACTATTGCAGAATTAACATGAAGTGGAGTGTGCTCGCTAGAATCTAGTGTTGAGAGATGGGTCTTGTGCTGTTTCCCACCCCAGAAAAAAGTAAATTTGTACTGCTACATCGGGCAAGGGTAGGTTAAAAACTTGGGTTTCATAAGTTGGATCCTAACTTGTTCATTACATTTTAGGCACTTCGATATCCGTACTTCCAGGTTGGTCATGCCCTGGGCATTCAGGAACTCGGGAGGCACAGGGAACTTCATAATAAATCGTCTCTGCATATTAAGCCTGTCCCTCCAGCACAACCCCCTCCAAAACCTCACACCCGCATTTCATCAAGGCCTTTTCAGCAAAGCACTTCTCAGCACTTGGTGTACCCATATAAGGCAGACAACTCTGGGGCTGAACACAGTAACCACTTACTGGAGGACAAGTCCAACCAAGTTCTTCTGCCTGCAATTTACAATAAGGTTCCTCAGCAGGTAAAGGTCCATCTAGCATAAGATACACTTCCTGATATACTGCCTGATTTGTCTGTAATTGTGTTTCTTTTTCTTGTTCTCTTTCAAGCTTCTTGTACTTACTAATAGGACAGGAAATGGGAATAAAGAATAGTTATAACTTTCTGCTGGAAACTGGAAGTTACTCTTTTGAAATCTAAATCAAATTGCTATAAAGAGGGCAAATTGATTTTTCAAAGCCATTTTATGCTGTGCTTTGCTATAAAGCACCACTTAAAGGATGACACTTCGATTTCATACAAGTAAAAAGGGTGTTCTGTAGTCAAAATATTAACAGAATTGATGCCAGAGAGAAAAGTATTAAGCTAAATAGTATTGAAATGAGGGGGAGGGGGGCTCTTGCCCTCATCCACTTAAGGCATCCAGTTTATGTGACTGAGAAAGAACAGATTCTTTTTTCAGTGTAAGAACTTACTATTTGTGTTGATGGTATAAGGAGGCTGGATTCATAGATAGATGACAAGAGCAGACAGTGTGAATGCTGCTACTAAGAGATCAGTCTTACTTAGGGTCTGTACTGGCCATATGCAGGGTCACACAAAGTTGAAATGTACTGATAAGCTTAAATGGCTGGAGATACACGGTTTTGTACCTATGCTGTCCTGCAAGAAAATTACTTTTTATAAATGACTAGGCCCAGGCTTGTGGAAACACGAACTTGTATGCAGTTCTGTACTCCCAGGATGGGTCAAGAAATAAAAATTAAGCATGAGCTAATTGTTTGGGAGGTTTGTAGTGAAATATAGATAGAGTTGAAATTGAGACCTAAGAAATATATTCTTCTGTCAGTGCAAGATACTACAGGATGAAAAACAGAAGATATGAAATAATGTCTACCGGCTACAGATGGTGTTCTTAGCATGTTTAATGAAAGATTAGGGTTCTGTTGTTACAGCTGTCCCACCACTCTTACTCTTTGAGACAGCAAAAAAAGAGTCCTCTTTGTTCCTGTCACCTGGTTTATGGTGTAAGTGTGTGGGTTTGTTTCTTATCAATCTTTATAACAGAAAACATCTGCTGGAACTGAGAATATAAATGGTGAACTTAAACCAAAAACTAGGCGAAGGTGGGGACATCTTGCTAGAGCAGTGAAGAGTTCTGAAGACTGGGATGACTTGGAAGAACTTGATTTCGGCTCTTCCATCACGAGGATGGACTTGAAAAACAAGAAGAAGCAGAATAATGAAACTCTTTGTAGGTATGTTGGTTTCTTTTAAGTCCATGTACTATTTGGTCTTAGTTTCTTAGGCTTTGGCTCTTTTTTCATAATGTTGCTCTTTATGCTTTTCTGTGGATCTAGAAACGTACAGCCAGGGTGGTGAAGGAGATGCAGCTTGTCTTGCTCGTGCTTTGCCTTGGCTGCTTGTGTAATGCTGACCTTTGAATTGCAAAACATTTTTGGATGGACAGAGCATCCTTCTACACAAGGCCTTGTTTGTTTTTCATCGCTGAAAATGATGTTTAGCTTAAGTCTTCCCAAGTTAATCTTTGAATATATACTTTCTATTTCACATATATAAATACATATTCCACGCATATAAACTGTTTAGGGTGACTCTAAGCTGCAGTTTCCATTGATCATACACAGTAGAGAAAAACTTACTCAGTTATTTGTAAAACTTTTAAAAGAGATATGTAAGGGAACTAGAATAAAAAATCTGGTTTTCAGGGTCACTTGTATGTCTTCAGGTTGAAAATATTCCCTGTTGTCTGTGTTTATGCTGTAGCAAACACTGTATGAGGAGATGATTCCTGGAGATGGAATGGAGATGCGAATTCCAACTGTGGATAAACATATGCTATAAGAATTGGACTAACTGTAGCAATTTTTGGGTTACAGATTTGAAAGCATTTTGGACCTGAAGCCTTCGGATGCTGGAGGCTCTGGCAGCAGTGCACCTTCCTATGCAACCTTTCCACGGCAGGACACTCCCACATTGCGAGTTTCTGCAGCAAAGCAACACTACTTGAGACATTCTAGGTATCTACCTGGTTAGTAAAAAATACTTGTTTTTCTTCCTGTAATTCCAACAACAGTATGGAAGTCATTGGTTCATTGGGCTTTATCCTTTGAGCTTAAAGAAAATGAGGAGAGCAAGAGCTTCACTTAAGTAGATACAAACTACATTCTAGCAGTCTAGCAACTGTGATAAATCCTGCTTACAAGAAGGGGACAGGACTGTTCGTACTTACTCCTCCTACTAGATTCTCTTTTATAGTTTGAAGTGTGTTAGAAAATGTCTGTTAATGTGCCAAGCTATTCCCCATTTTCCCTAAGAAAGGTAAGATTGGTCTTCTAGACTGGAGAAGAAAGTGCCCTACATTTATCTCATGAGTATATAATACCATGAACAATGGAACCCAACTAATTGTGGGGATATGCTTTGCTGTTGCTTGGAGTTAGAATGCAAATCCATGTCTCGGTGGAGGAATTGCATGTCTGTCTTCATGTTAACCTCTGTTTTACTGAGACCAGCACTGGGACAGGATGAAGTACAGGAGGCGGACAGCATATCTGCCTGTATTTAAAATGAGCTGAATATAAACATATCCTCTTTCATAATTTATGTTTATAAAGGCAGTGTTAGCTGTTAATTCACTTGTAGTACTCGTGCTTCAAAATCAATTAAGTAATCTAGAAGGTATCATGATGGTAAACTCAGGGTTTTTTGCTGAAGCAATTAATTTCAATGACTTTCAAACTGGATCACTTAAGTAGAGTTTTGGTAGCTGCAGCTTGTGTTACTAGAAGAGATTGTAAAACGCATTGATCCCAAGCCAGTTTTTGCTTTACCATAAATTGTGAGCTCATCCTTCTATGTTAGGTACCCTACTGAGATATGGGATGTATATTGCATACAAATAATAGGTGACATGTGAACTCTACTGCGAACTGTTTGCACAGTTTGTGGTTTCAGTAGATAAACCAAAGAAGAGTACAGTACTAGGAGAAATGTAATCTATTATTTACTCTCAGGTTATCTTGGCACCGTTAGGTTAAAAGCTGTAAAATGCTGTTTCATACAAAGCATGGATTTCATTTATGAAGGAAGGTTCGCCTTCTGTTTCTTGAAAATATTTGTGGCCTTAATGGTAAGGATCCTGTCCCTTGACATCAGCAGCCGTTGATGCTAGTGGAGTTACTTACACTATTGTCTTTGCAGGGTTAGGGCCTGTGGCTAATCATAGCGTTCCCATGTGAGAGGATGGGAAGTAACCCAGAAGCATGTTAAGAGTGAAAAGGTTTGGGTTATGTTCACTGAACTGGACATCTGCTCTGAGCTTGTGCATCAAATGGAATTAATGCAGGCCTGTGTAACAACAGACATTTCAGCCTGATAATCTTTGCATGTTTTCAATAGGAATAAGCACAAGGAATAGCGTAGTCTCCACTTCAAACAAAGAGTCTGTTCCGTCTAATCCCTGGCCCAGTTCTGGTTTGCCTGCACAAACTTCTGGTTTGGGAGGAGGTGTTAACAGGATGAATTCAGGTAAGAAGCTGGGCTTAGCACTGTGAAAAGATAATAGGTGATGTCTCTGCAATTCCAGACAGCTGTATTTTGGCGTCGCCCATTTCTGATACATTGTCAGCTCCAAAGATCCTTGCTACTGTGTCTGTTCTTTCTGTGGAAATCAGTTATATGAGCACTGCTCCTTGAATTTAGAGACTACCTTAAACTGAAACATAGTAATTTCTTCTAATGAATCCCTAAAGTCTGGTTCAAAGTACCATGTGCGTAGAAGGTTGGACCGCTTAGGTCTGTTTGACCTGAAATACTTCATCTTACCTTCAGTTTCCCTCATCAGTTTTTGTAAGTCATATTTTCACATTTCCAAATAATTTTAGCCCAGCTGGTGCATAAATGACTGTCATAGAGGAGGAAGCTGGTCTAAATTCAACTAGCCATACACACCACTCTTGTTATGTGAATAAAGCAAATAAAATCTATCATATAACATCATGTTTTTTAATTGACGATGTTTAAAGTAGTGAAGTAATTGTAGCTTTAAAAAATTCAGACAAAAAGCAAAACTTCAATTTTTCTTCTTCAGGTTTTTGAGACGTTTGGTATTTCAGGTATCTAATTCCTATTATTTGATTTGAAGTAATTAATTTGTAGATTTTTACATTAGTTTTTACCATATATACTTAAACCTGTTGATGTGTCTGGATTGTATCTATATATTTCCTCTAAATCTTTCTTGGCTTCAGGTTTTCATGTGATTCTACAGTTCTGCAGCACAATACTTGTTTTGCATATGTCATTATGAAAATGTTTGATTGAGAAAATTTCTATTGAATCTTGGCCCAAAGAAACATGTCGGGCCTTTAGAAACTCTTGTTTAAAAAATAAAAAACTTTAAATTTTGTATATGATTTAATGAGAAAATTGTTCTTTAAAAATTCAGGATGGGAGGATGTTGTAAATGGCTAAACTACATCAGAAACTTTATGTACATAGCACGTATCTCCTTCCTGGCTCTTCTACAAGTTTTTGCTTCTTTTATAGCTCCACAGGATATTATTAGATTTTTTCCCCCTTTTTTACTTATTGCCATCATCTCCCACAATATGCTCTGCCACTGCTCTGCTGCTCTAGTGCATTAGGTGTATGTGTGATGGATCTGATCTGTGCATGCTAACTTGTTTAGTGCCCATCTGCGCTGTGACTCTAGGCTGTGTTATTTATTACTATTTTGTTCCAGTTTCTACAGCTTATCCTACAGGTCAGTTAGATCTGTTCCTGCTCATCTTAGGGGACAAGTCTTGTAGCTGACTTTACAAATTTGGAACATGTACCTGTCCCAGTTCAAGTTGCACTTTTACTGGCTTCAGTAAGAGCTTTGCATAGCACTGCATAGAAATTAAGAGTGAGTATATTCATAGGACCCAGTTGCTGAAAGTCAAACGGAATAATTACAGCTGAAATGCTACAATTTGAAACATTAAAAAAGCTGAGATGTCAGGGAAAAGCAGAAATTGCCTTTCTAAGAGTACAATTTATACCTGTTTTCCATTCACCTTCAGTGTAGTCTAATGCTGACAGTCTCCTGAATATAGCTGTATATAGGGTCTGTGGATGTGTAGTGTCTTCACTGAAGTTCTTGTTTTCATCAGTCCATGATCAGGCTTGGTCTTGAATATGACTGACCAGTGCACGTCTTTGTCATCTGTTGATTGTATGGGAGATCCATTGTGTTGAGCTCAAGTGTTCCTTGCCATTTCTTTCAGGGCCCATAGGATCAAGTGGTCTAACTAGTGGTTGTATCCCTTCATTTCTGAAGAAGGAAGTAGGCTCTGCTGGGCAGAGGGTTCAGTTAGCACCAGTTGTGGATCCATCTTCTAGTAAGTATAGTACCAAAGTTGTCTTGGTCTCTTGCTCATTACTCTGGTAATGCTGTATGTATGCAGCACTGAACTACTTATCTTTGCTTTACTTTATTTGTAAGTATTTGACTGGCTGGAACTACAGTTTGTAACCTTGCAGAACTTCATAGGAAGAAGGATTTGGTTTATTTTTACTTTTTTATGAATTATGTGGGTTTATCCACAGCATATTTCACTGAGATCTAGAGGTTGATGTGAGGGCTGACACAGAATTCACACTTGTCAAATCAACGGCATAAGTACACCTTGTCCCATAAGGTTTTAGGGATTGGATCCACTATTGTTTCACATCAGCAAATTCTATTTAAAAAAGAGGCTTATTTCCTGAAGAAGTGAGCATCTGGACCTGCATCCAGTTGCTGTTCAGTGTGGACAGCCATTCATTGAACCTTTATCTTATGGCATTTTCTTTTTCCTTTAGATTACGGTTCTCTGAAGTCAGTAAAACCCCATCTTGGACAGCCATCATTCAGTTCACCTACGAAAAGCACACCAAAGTTAATGCCTCTCCCACCACCAGCACAGCCGATCCACGGGCGTGTTGACTGGTCTGCAAAGTATGGTGCTCACCGCTGACGTGTGGAAATACTCTCTGAACCAGTGCGTGCTTTCCATGAGACGGTGGCTAACATGAGACAATTTGATACTGTTTTATATACCTGTAAATTTAAAAGAAACAGATCTTCTATGAACAAGGCATTTTGAAGGTTTGGGGGTTTTTTATTTGTATTAATCTGAATGCAATCTTGTACCTTTTTGTAGAAAATTGTTTTGTTATATAATTGGGTCCAGTTATTTTCATAAATCTGATACATTTTGTATATATGGCTTAGGGGGTTTGGCATTTTTGTATGATAAGTTTTTATAACAAACTTTTTAAAAATTTAACTATGCCTTTATTAGATTCAACTTTTTTATAAAAGTGGATAAAAAAAGCAAAGTGGTGCAATATTGCAGTGGAAGAGAAATGCTGAGGATGGAGCATTCATTAGACATTTTCTGAAGTTCATGTGCTAAATAAGGCTGTATAGTCTCAGTGATGCCACGTCTTGATGCCACGCTTCTGTACTCATTTGCTTTGTATTGACGTCAAAGAGAATGAGTGACTGTTGTCTAAACTCTCCTTTGCAGTCACTGAGAGACTGCTGAAAGTCAGTGGGAAGCTTTTTTTTTAATTTATTTTTGCCTTTAAATGGCTTTTGTGGACTGCTGTACAGCTTTCCAGCTCCATTCTTTTGCTTTTACCAGATTTGGGGAATCTTCTTGGTTGGCAAAGGGTGACTACCCTGCTGTAGATCTGTTTTCTGACACAGCACTCTTTTGTCCTGCTTCAGAGTTGCTTCTTGGCATTGTTCACTATGAAATAGAATGCGGACCTACCTCTGTTAAATTCATTTAAGTGTTCTAATGATTTCTAAAGAGAAGAATCAGATTCTGTTTTTTTTGTTGTTGTTGGGAATGTAAGATCTGAAGACATACTTAGGACAGTATATGCAATTATAAAGCTGGTTTCAGAGTAACAAACTATTAGTGATATGCCAGCGGCAGAGTTCAAGGAAACAGTATCTGTGCAGCTGACTTAATTTTCACAGCTGTTTAAAGTCACTTTGGGGGAAAAAAAATTCAGAGGAAATGAGTCAGTTTAAGCTTACTTCAGCAGTTCTTCACTTCAATACATCTTCACTTACAATTTGAAGAATATGTCAGCTTCCGTAAACTAGGCTTTCAGGCTCTGCTGGGAAAAATGGGACCTTATCTAGTCCTGCTAAAAGACATTCTAAAATTGGGGTTGATTTCACAGAAACTGATACAGCTCTTTGAAGAGCAGTTTAACTCAGTTTGTAAGAGAATATGAGTTACTGGGTTAGAGAGAAAAGAAAATAGCCCCATAGTCTGGTTTAATTCTGCACTGGAAAGGAGTACCAGAGTCTGGCCATCAGCAAAAGATTAATTTAGATCACAGTCAGCATTTCAGGCTGTTCCTGCACGTCCTTCCACAGAAGGAAGATAAAGGAGTACATTCCTGTGGGAGAACATCTTTTATAGCCATGTTTTGGAACAGCACTACCAAAGCTAAAGTGTGGTGTGAAAATGCATCTTCCTGCAGAAGTGTATGGAAATCCTCACCTTTCTGAGCTCGTTTTTTGAACAGGTCAGGCAAATCATATATTTATGAGACGCAAATCCAGTCTAAAGGCATCAGAGCAGGTGTGGTTCTCAGCATCTGCTGATTTCAAAGGAGCTGAATGGCTAGTGCATCAGTGAGATCCTCTCTGTGGGATCTGCCAGCACCCACAGGGGAGAGCCACTGTGGACCGGAGACTGATAACACATGATGGCCTTTTCAGTCCTTCCCATGGGAACATGTAGGACTTTGAGGAAACTGTACCTTGGAGTAGACTGCTGGCTCAGTGCTACAAGGAGGGAGAACAGTGAGGAGCCCTGCTCACTGATGTTATGGGCTTAGTTTACAGTGAGACAGTGCAAGAGAGCAAAAGGGTCTATACATTAAAAAGAAGTATGTATGTAAGCCTTTACACATGCCAAGGACATGTTCTGTGTCCAGCTACTGCATTACTTGTTCCTAGCAAGTACTAACTCCATACCTAACTGCACCCAAAGCAGTGATGCCAGTGCACAGCAGTAAAATAAAGCAGCCATTCGATTTCTAACACACACACTGATGGTGTGTGTGGGTAAGTGGAAAGGGAAATCTGTATATTTGTGTTAGAACTGGAAGGATAGTTGTTTCTCTTGGTGGAAACATATCTGTATTTATGTCTAGATATTTAATTTATTTTATCACTGAATAATTGGTCTCAAGAGGGAGCACCCTGAACCTATCCTGAGTATCCCTAGACCTAAGGAGGCAATTTAAGTAGTCTGTTCCATATGCTGAATTCCTACTGGTGGAAATCGGAGAAGAACAAGCTATGAGAGTGGGCTGCCGAGGCTTGGATTCATCCATCCGCCATCCGCAGGCACCTACATGTGAGTTCCTTTGTTGTGAGCTGACTCTTTAAACCAGCGGTGAGTAAGAATCACCTCCAGAGAAGCTTGGCTCACCTAATGGTAGCCCTCTGGGGATGCCTGGGTTTCTCCGCTAAGGACATAGCCATGTTTGAAGTAATACAGGATCAACCTGCACCTGGCCTGTCATCTCTGAACCTTTATCAGCCCTGCAGCGTTTCTCTTGACTGTGGCATTCAGGTATTGGTCAGTCCAGCAAAAAGATTAGAAAAAGAAGTAGTACTTTTTTGGGGCTGTATTTCCTTCTTTCCCAAATTAAAGGCTCTATTTTGGGAAAAAAAAGGCTAAAAATCTTGATATTCAGACTCTCTTCTGCTAGTTTTGACTTAGTGGGACAGAAAAATAGCTAAGTGTAATGGCAGCACTTGTAGCCTTTACTCAAGCAAATTCCTGCTGAAGTTGGAAAAAGTTCTTTTTGAGTAAGAACTGAGTTGACTGAGCTGTGTATTTTACTGTGCTGTCTTGGTGTGCAATACAGAGATGGAAAAGGTCTTTATTATACTGAAATTTGGATAAACATCATAGCTGAGAGTTTATCATATGTAACCTACTACTTTGTGTTTTAATATTTAGCAGCATCTCTATTCAAAATGTTTTTAGAATTCTACTGTTTACATTTTCTCAGGCTTATGCATAACATGTAATATTGACCGTTGGAAAAAAAGGAGCCTGTCAGTGGACTCGCTCAACTCTGTAACCCAGATTTTTGTACAAGTATTGTCAAAGTGCCATGATGTTAGCAAAAAAAAAAAAAAAACAAACCCCAAGCCAGAAAACCCACTTCCATGGTATTTCTGTATCTAGTAAGGCTGTTGATACGAGTAGGATGTTCCATAATGTGAGGAGGAGAACGTATATTGAAAGAACATTTTTGAACTTATGTGGAAGAAGAGAGTGGAGTTGTCGAAGTGGAGAAATAATGGTTATTGTTCAGTCAGTGTTTCAGTTCAAAAACTTTATCAATGTTTGTTTCATTCCTTCTGTGTCAAGTCTCCTGCCTAGAATAAAGTTACTCTTAAAGAGATACTGACCGACTGAAGTCTTGATCCTTTATTCTGTTTTCAGTAAAAGCACTCTCGTTTGGCTTTGTTTGCTTGTTTAGTTGTGTGGTTTTGGTTTTTTTCTTCAAATAAGCCTTATATTTGGTGCCTTGGAGAGGTGCTGTCTCCTGGCAGCTGTGCTGCTTCGGCAAGTTTGTTGGCCATGTGATTTGAGTCTAAGCAGGTAATTCCTGCAGTACACTGTGGGCTCTCTATAAGGCTGCTGGTTCAGTCCTTGGATGTCAGCTCCTCTGACGCTAACTGCAGTGCACAGTTAAAACACAAGGTAACACCTTGGAAGGACAGGCAGATAAACATTGTACTGTCCCTTCCAACTGAAATAGCCTATTCTCAGTGTCTTGTGTCACCTCTCCTCAGCCTTCTCCCCCTGCTTTCAAGGCAGTAGAAGCTGAAGGCAGTTGGTAACTCACAAACGCAGCCCTTTTGCTAACTGTTCAGTGGGCTTAAGTTGTACAGGTGAAAAATGCATTTCCAAGATGCTCGATTGTATGGTGGTGCGAGTGTGTAAGGTGAGGAGCTTGAGGGTTTGTAGGTGACTGGGGGATGGAAGTGGGAGAAGTGATAAAATAGAGCATGGAAATAAAAAAATAGCTAATAAGTAAATAATTAATAAAATCGCACACACACCTCACTGTCCCCTCACAGAACGTTTGGAGATAAATGCAGCCAAGTTTTATCTGGCGAGTCACAAAACAATGGCAGACTGCCCCATGCAGTGCCTCACTTGGATGTGTCTGCAGTCTTGGAAGCTTGACTACCCTACGTTCTCCTACAAATGGACCTTGAGCTTGTTTGGAGGTTCTAGCAGGGGAGCGCAGCTACCGTATACCCTTGACCGATGAACGGTACGCCTCTATCGGGGAAGGTCGTCCTCTTCGACCGAGCGCGCAGCTTCGGGAGGGACGCACATGGAGCGGTGAGGGAGGAAGGGGACACCCGCCTAGCCAGCCAGATCAGCCGAATCAACCCTGGCGATCAATGGGGTGACAGATGTCGCAGCCAGATCGCCCTCACATCCGAAATACAGTTCTTTCCACAGCATTATATACGGGTCACGATTGCAAATACCTTTACCTCATGGTAATCTCACTGAGCTGAAAATTCAGTGACAAATAAACACCACGAATCACTTCTCTATAAGAGCAAGTTGTTTCGGGCTAAAATGATTCAATAATATTTAAATCATTTTGTTGATTTTTTTCCCAGAAGTCTTTGCGAAATATGTAGAGTAGTGGCTTCCTATTGGCGGCTGTCCCGCTTGTCACCGCCTCGTAGTGCTGAGGCTGGAAGCGGTGTGGTGGCGGCTGGGGCTGGTGGAGAGGCAGGTGGGGGCTCGGCTCGGCTCGGCTCGGCTGCTTTCCCCTCCCCGGGTGGGGCCGGGTGGCGCCCCGCGGCCTGGGGGGGTCCTGCGGCGGGAAGCGGTGCTGCCTGGCTGGTTAAACCGCGTGTGTGTTGGATCGGTTTGGTTTGGGGTTGATCCTCTGTGTGAACAATGTGGGTTTCTGTGATTTCTCTTTTCCCACCACCCCCCTGGTGTCCCCGGACCCGCTCGGCTCTCGCGGTGGCGGTGGCGGGCGCTGTGGTGAGTGCAGGCTGGCATTTGGGTGTCTGCTCAGGAGATCAGCTCCCTGGTCCCTGCTTGCCGCGGGCTGAACGAGCACTTGTACAAGCGTGTCCTGCAGTGTTTCTCATCTCTTCGTGTGAGAGCTCGCTCTGTTCTGCAGTTTGCCTCCAAGACCTCCCCCCGCCGCCCGCTATCAGCATGATGGCTCCTTGTTTGATAACACGAACCGCTCTTCATCTGTGTCTATGAAGAACTTGTCATGAGTGGAAGGAAGGGGTTGGGGTTGATGGCACTGGGAGGCTACTACCTGTCACACATTGAGTAGGGGAATTTTCCCCCAGGTTGGTTTTACATGGTACAGGCTGTGAAAAGAGTGGCTGTTGTTGGGCTGAGGGCTGCCAAATGCAAGCAGTGAAAATCGGGTCCTGGAGTCATGGATCTGCAGGACATACCAAGGCGCAGCTGGTCTCCTAGCCCTCTTCACCAGTGGTTTTGGTCAGTGTGGTTAGCATGTTGGGAGCAATGTCTTGCACGAATGTTTATGTTCCCTCTTTTCTCATTAGCCCAGGTGGTCTTCATAAATCATAGGGGAGTAAACTCAGATCCTTTTTTCCTAAAGTCCCTTCTGCTGTTGAGACATCAGGTGGAGGGGAACGGCCACCAACCTACTTGTGATCGTGGCTTCTGCTAGATACTGCTGAGCAAGTATAGATACAGCTCGCTTTAGTTCCCAGAGACTTACCCAAGAAGAAATGGAGGCCCCTAAGCAGTTGTGGAGGGCAGAAGAGCCTGGCTCCTGTGAAGTCCCGTGGTCTGATGCAGTCTCTTATTTTGTGTTCTATTTTCGTGCCTGCTGACTAACAAGTGGATCGTTTGCCTTGTATGTGCTCAAGGTCTTTCAAAGGTTGCTTTTTCCCTCTGCTCTTGAAAGAGCTCTTGCAACACTGGGAACTGGAGGTTATTGTTCGCATGCCAACAGCCTCTTTTTCAGGATTACTTGAACTGTGAATTGGAGTGAAAGAAATCTCCTTACAGAGAGAAAACTCCTCTCAGTTGCAACAAGAAGTTGCTATTACAGTGTTCTGTGTATGAAATGCCAGTACGATGAAGTGTGATGCTCTCTTGGCTTATGGCTCTACAGTGGAATCCAATTCCTGCTGAGACCAGAACACTAGTCTATTCAAAAAATAACAATTAATAGCCTCGTTTATTAAGCCATTCAAGAACTAAAATACTGCTTGCAAAGCATGGTGTATTTGATTAACCAAGAAGTCTGTAAAGTATTGCTTAGCAACAGCGTTTATTAATAGAAAGAAATACGACCAGTAGAAGGATTAGTGCAATGTTCTGAATCTTTGGATTTTAATCTGGGTTATTACAGAAGAAACTGGTCACTCTTTGAAGTTTCTACTGATTCTGGATCACATACTTACCCTGGATCACCACAGCTAGAAAGAAAAGTGATGATGTCTAGAAAGACAGGCCAGCCTGGGATGCTTGTTGAGCTTATCCTTGATGTTGAAAGAGACAGGTCAATGTGACCGACGGAAGGGAGTGCTTGCTGAGTTAAGATTACTGAGTTTATCTTGGTATGAAGAGTTGTTGAATGGAAGATGCTAATGGAAGGTGCTAATCCCAAGTGTCTTTTCACCTTGGGTGTAGAACTGATAGGAGAAAGCACTGACTACTTGAACTTACTGTGAACTTACCTCATTAGCACACTAAAGTACCCTCCCCTTGGCTAGAAGGACCCCCTACTCTAAAAGTTTTAAGGATTTCCTTAGTGGTGACTTAGTTTTTTTCTGTTATCTCCTACTTAGCAACTTGACACTTTTCCTGAATTTCAAGGGAGCGAAAAGACTATGAAATAAAGTGACTTGATTGTGCAGCATTAAAACCAAATCAGTTTAGACTGAAATTTTACTGAAATATTTTATCCAAAATTAAGTTAAATTCTTTTTGTCGTGTGAGTGATCTGTGAACCATTACTCCCACAGCTATCAGATTTTTGTATCGTTATTAACATACTATCTTTTATAACTGTTTTAGGTAAGGGGAAGTTTGAAGTCATGCCCGGAAAGCCAAAACTTTACTACTTTAATGGAAGAGGCAAGATGGAGTCAGTTCGCTGGTTGTTAGCTGCAGCTGGGGTCGAGGTTTGTTTCATTGTTTTTAACTTTAAAGCTTGTCTTTGAGACAGATCACAGGTTATTAAAAAAGAAAAGGCATCCCAAGACGCAATATTGGCTATTATGAATTGGCGGTTCAGTATAATTAAACACTCTTACATTAGGCACACAAAAGCCTGGCTTCAAGTTACATGTCTCCTGAGCAATGACACTGTAAACCAGGTTCTTCCTTAATGCAAGACTGTGTAATGCTTAATTAAGCATTTGATCACTGACCCAGAGCTGTTGAGATGAATGACAGATGTGTTCCTGGGATAACCAGTATTGTCTGTGCCAAGTTAAACAGCAACAAATTTACTTTCTCTAGTCTTTCTGTTTTCAGCTGGATGCTCACACACAGGTTTTTATTTTATTTTTCTCTCCACTGGCTGCATCCTCTGTAATAAGCTATAGCACAAATATATTTTGTCTTTCTTGCATCATTTAGATAAGGCTTAACAGGGTGAAGTGAGCAAACTGACCCACATGTGTAGGGAAATTAGAAATCTCAGAGCAGGAAGAAAAATATTTGGGGAAACCAGAGAAGCAAGACACCACTTTAATATAATTTTTTTTTAATGGGATATAATTTACTTACTCATTTGCTCTCTATATTGGTGATAAACTGATAATTCAGTTTGAGGACAGAAAGCATTAGTAATTGCTCTGAGCTTCCTCTTTGATATAGTAGGCTGTTACACTTCATATGGTTACCCCATACTGAGCAAAGGAATGCCAGTTTTTCAGAAAGATCACCAGTCTTTATTTGAAGGCCTTACAGAAGACACAACTGGCTGCTTCCCTGCATCATTTGTTCCTGTGTTTTCTTTTTCTTTCTTTTTTTTTTAATTTAAAAAAAACCCTGTTAACAGGTACCAATTATTGTATTTTTCCTTGAGATATTCTTTTCTCAGCTTTCCATCAGCTGAAACCTGGGTTCTGAATTTTAGACTCTGTGATCACAATTATTATGATTGAACATTCTCACTGTATTGGTATGCCTCATCCTCTGGGGTTTCCCTGGTATAGCAACTCTTGATTATTAACATAAGTTGCACAGATGTTCTGAGAGAGGTTGACTGAGGAAGGATCCTTGGGAGTCCATAGCTAGGCATCTAGGGACTGGTAAACTCAATCATTTTCTAGTCTCCATGGTCTACAGAGACTGTAGACATGTATGGTACATGTAGACATCTGGCTTTGGTGTCTTAATCTGGAACTGAATTCCTCTGAAGTAGCACTGATTGGACCAGCCATCCTTAACCATGTTGAATATAACATCATTCTGATCACAGGCATTTCTGTATCTTTTTGTTTCTCATCTAGTGAAGAATTCATCTTTAGGTGTCCTAAACATGATTCTGTACTGAACTTCCTGCTGGGCATAATACTTTTACATTATTTTGTTGTTTTAACTTCCTAAGAATGTGTTCCCATCTAGCTCCCAAATCAAAATATCCCACAGCAGAGCTCTTTTCCACATACCAGGAAGCACTTTAAGAACAGCCTAGTCTGTATTGTTGACTGTCTCACATTAAATTGCCTGTTCATTACCAAACAAACCCTCCACTGTCCAGTGCTTGCCTGTTTTTCTGCTGGGGTTGCCTTTAGCAGCATTTGTCAGGTATGACAGTCAAAGAGGCTTTGCAAGTACTTCTGCCCTTGGTATTTTCTCCGTTGGACCCATATCTGGAATGGAAGAACCATGATGTATATTCTTTTCTTTTTATAATGCTTAAGAAGTTTATCTGTTCTAGAAATGTGAAAAGATGCTAATTTCCTCTTCTTTCTCATTCTCTTTTGTCAGTTTGAAGAGGAGTTTTTGGAAACCCGAGAGCAGTATGAGAAGCTCTTGCAAGGTAAATCCATGTGAAACCTCAAGAAAAGAGTGAGCAGACTTTATTTAGTCTCATAGAAGAAATGTGGAGAGAAGACTTTGAAGACTGTGTGGTACTTTCTTTCCACACAGCAGAGGGAAGTTTAAAACTGAGAGCTGTGAACAGCTGCAGAGGCTGATTTTTTTTTTCCCGTATGTGGGCAGATACAATTGAAAATTGAATATCTTCCCAGCCTGGAGAATTTCGTAGGCCTCTGGGTTGTTCTGTCCTCTCTTTGTCTACATATCCCACCTGGTCTCACAAACTTACCCTGGGCTTCAGTAACTTGAAAATCTGTACCCTAAAACTTCACTGAATGTCCTGATTTAGCTGAAGATACTGGTTATAAGAGAGAAATTTGGGAATCTGACAATTGCTTCAACTGTATTTTAAATATTGGAACAGAATTTTTAAAATGTGTTTAGAATTACATGCTTTTTACTCAGTTGATATATTTAGTGTGATTGTCTCCACTTATTTCGATACACAGTCCTGACTGCAACTTCAGCGAATTTTTTTTAAAGCAAGGATGTTAAACCAGAATAATTGTGTTCTGCAGTTTAATTTGTCTGCACTGCTATGATTTATTGTTTGCATAGAAGAACTCCAGTTTAATATAATGACTACCCACAAGAAGTTCACCATAAAAGTAATGATCTTCTGAAGACAGCAAGAAATCTGATGTGGAGTAACTGGATCCAGTAGAATGATGTGTGGCTTTCCCCTTTAGATGGATCCCTGCTGTTCCAGCAAGTGCCCATGGTGGAGATTGATGGGATGAAGATGGTGCAGACTAGAGCCATCCTCAACTACATAGCAGCAAAGTACAACCTCTACGGGAAGGACCTGAAGGAGAGAGCCCTGTACTGTGACAGTACTACTCCTCTTGAATTTATTATAGTAACTTAGATACATCTCGAATTAATTACGTACTTGCTCACCCAGAGAATCAGTCATGTGCCTTGGTGACACAGAACTTGCAGTGAGCCAGACAGACCACAGTTAGATGCAAGCCAACTGATTTGTTCTAATTCAATTATTTTTACATAAAAATATCTGAGGCAGGGGTTTATTATGCTTTAGTAAAAGATTAATACAGTTTGACAGCTTATGAAGATGATTAGGGGACTGGAGCATCTCTTACGAGCAAAGGCTGAGAGACCTGGGTCTGTTTAGCCTGGAGAGGAGAAGACTGAGAGGGGATCTTATCAGTGCTTATAAATATCTCAAGTGCGGGTGTCAAGAGGATGGGGCCAGACTCTTTTCAGTGGTGCCCAATGACAGAGCAAGGGACAACAGGCACAAATGGGAACACAGGAAATTCCATCTGATCATAAGGAAAAACTTCTTGACTTTGAGGGTAACAGAGCACTGGAACAGGCTGCCCAGAGAGATTGTGGGTTCTCCTTCTCTGGAGATATTAAAAATCTGCCAAGACACGGTAAACCTGCTTTAGCGGTGGGGCTGGACTAGATGATCACCAGAGGTTTCTTCCAACCCCTACCATCCTGTGATTCTGTGACACAGGTATTCACCATAAGAGGTGACTGTCGTGAAAATGTTTATTACTTCCGTAAACAGAAAATGTTTGGAAGGCAGTGGTTAGTTTTTAACTTCTAGCTGGAAAATAAGATCTCTCATTGACGTTATCCGTGATTGCATAATGTTCCACAGCACTGTAAAAAGTGCATGTTTTGGGTGTTAGGGAAAGAACAGCTGAAAGCTGCTGAGAAACTTCTTGTTTAATGTGAAATTAAATCAAGGTCTTGATGTTGTGTCTGTCTGAAGGAAAAAAAAAAGGAGATAGGTTTATCTCAATATGTAGCCTTTAAGTTGTTTTTCAAAAGAAGGAAAACCTAAGATCAACTAATAAAGCATCTAACTTTAATAGACTCTTTGCAATATACTGCCATTACACTGTGCAAATGGTTGGAAGAATTGGCTGAAGCAGGTTTAGGAAAGTAACAAGAGGAATGGATATTCAGACAGGAGCCTGTTGGAGATTATCAGCATCTTTGTCTTGTTAATAAGCCATCCTTGCACACCTCTTCCTTCAAACAGAATTCTCTTCCATTGAGTTTTAGATCTAGGCTGGAGCCTATTCCTGCAGTCTTACCAGCAAATACATATGAAGAATATTTGTTGATTTGTTCTTGGGCAGGGGAAGGGAAGCATCAGTGCTTTGTGGAAGGCTTGCTGTGATTAGCTCCAGGTTTAAGTACTTTGGATAGCTGATCTTGTACAGTGTGGAAGTGCAGTTTTGGAAGACTGGATAGATGCAAGCGAGAAGCTGGCATACATTAAGGCTTGCGGGAATATCTGATGGCTTCTTATTGCACATGACATGTTTAATCCTTACAGAGACTTTTTCAAGAAGCAGTTGCCTGACATCCAAAACTGCAGTTAGTCTTACTACACAGCAGGAACTCAAATCTCTTACAACATAGGATGGTTAGAAGACTTTGTTTGACTATTTTACCAGATATTTTATTAATATTTATGAGGATTTAATTTAAATTTGAGTCTTGTCACAGTACCAAAACCTGCTGTCAGAGCTCTGGAAAAATGGATAAAAGGGATGATCTGAACAACTGCTGTACTAGTAATTTAGCTAGATGCAGATCCACGTATACTTTAGGTCTCCAACCCCATTATTAATCTATTTGGCACCACTTGGACTTTGGACGAAACCCTGAAGCTGGATTACATCTGGAAGAATAAGTCAGTTGGGGATGACTTCTTGTGGTGCTGTGTGTTTCTTTGAGGTGATTCTGAAGTGATCTGTACCACCAAAGTTAAATTTTTTAACCTCTGTATGATCCTGTTTAATCCTGCACAGCGAGGCAAGTAAAGTGCCACCAACACTACAAATATGAGTAAGACTTAGACTGTGATGTATTTTTTTTTAACTGCAAAAATAATTTTAATGAGGGGTATGGGAAGTTAAACCTCTACTGTCACAACACAAATCTAAGAAAACTTGGCTTATGAAGGTGCCTTCTTATTTAAGGTTTTTGTTTGCTTTGGTTTTAAGGATTGATATGTACGTTGGAGGAACCGATGACCTTATGGGCTTCATTTTGATGTTCCCGTTCTTATCAGCTGAAGATAAAGAGAAACAACGTGCTGTTATAGTTCAAAAGGCGACAAGCAGGTATTTCCCAGCATATGAAAAGGTATGTAGGAGGACCATTTCCTAACAGTGTTCTGGAATGATACCAATGGCAACACTAGGTATTTCACCAAAAGCAGAAAGAACAGAAAGGTGTCAGTGCAATGCTTTAAGCCAGGACATCATACTGTCTGCAGGCTGGAGAGCTGAGTGCGAGGTCAGAGCAGTGTGAGACAAAGTGGGGTGGGTTAAATGCAGAAATTCCGAAGTGAGATTTCATGGTCTGAGAAGCATCAATGTTCAAGCTGAAGGGTCCAAGTATCCCCTTTTGGCTCAAAACTGTTACAATCCAAAGAATATGTAAACATAGCTACATACAGTTAAAATAGCAACTTCCTGTTTTTAGGAGAAATGAAACTATGTAACTTGCATTGCAAAGATGATGCAGTTTTAGAATAGCTAATTTTCAGCTTTATTTATCATTTCAAATACATCTAGATGTTTTCTAACCACAGTAATACACAGCTATCACTGCTGTCCTCTAGTCTGAGTGGTCTGCTGCTTAAGCCTTACTGGAATCTTGGTGTTTCTCTCTAACTGATCCTTTGACATATAAGACCCAAGAGATACTCTCAGTTGAAATTAATGTACACAGACAGGATGATCTGGCAGAAATAGCTGCTTTTCCGTCTTAAAGACAGTTTCCCACTTAAACACCAGCTCTCCTATAGATGGCTGCCAGAGTTCACTCTGCCCTAGATTCCACTTGTTGTATCCTAGCCCCAACGCTTCAGGTTCTCTCTTTAGATCACCTCTCTTTTACATTCTCTATTTTTCTATTGAGGCTGTAACTACATGCAGAAAAATCAAGATTAATTAGGCTGGAAAGGAGTGAATACCAAAGAGGTATCTAACCCTGTAGTCCAGTACATGAAGTTACCTAGGTCTATAGGAAGGAAGGATGGGTAAGGGAAGCCCTGCGACTCTACCACTGTGAGGACTGCTCACAGATGTCCCGTAAAACGATGCAGGCACTGAGCTGACATCCCCACACTAGTAGATGCCTAGTTGCATGGGAGAGAAAGGTGCGAAGGAGAGGAGGCAGTAAGTATTGTCAGAGAAGCTGTGCCTGTGCATTTTTAAAACATCAACCACAGCTGGCTATTGACATCTAAATGTTTTCATTTATGGCACTTCTAGGTTTTGAAAGACCATGGGCAGGACTTTCTTGTTGGCAACAGTTTTAGCTGGGCAGATGTTCATCTTCTTGAAGCCATTTTAATGGTAGAAGAGAAGAAGTCAGATGTGCTTTCAGGCTTTCCTCAGTTACAGGTACCTTACACTATCAATACACTCGTATGGCTGGAAATGTGATAAATGATATTTCGAAGTCCGTTACATGTAGATAATTCCACAAAACAAGAGTATTTGTTGCTCCTCTTTCATTGTAGTCTTGCTCTGTTTGCTTTAGGAAGAACCTCATAAAATGTTTCATCTAGAGAATCTGTTATTTTCTGGAGTAATCCTTGTACAGGTCTGAAGATATCCACTCTCTTTTTTTTAACTCTTTCCGCTTCATCCCACATCAATACAAGACAGAGGACTGTTTTATTGCTGTTTAAAATAACAAGGTGGGAGTGAGGGAGAGTAAAACTCACCCGTGGCCAAAACTATATTTCCTGTCTTGCCTCCGCATACAACTTGTTAAAGGATGTTACACAAATCAGTTAAATTGTTTTTTCTTGTTAATTTCTGTTTTTCAAATACCACATACTTACTGTTTACCTTTTAGGCATTTAAAGCAAGGATAAGCAGCATCCCCACAATCAAGAAATTTCTAGAGCCGGGAAGCCAGAGAAAACCCGTTCCTGATGATAAATATGTGGAGACTGTGAGGAGTGTTCTCCGCATGTATTATGACATAAAAGCAAATTAGCGTGCCTGGCTAAAACAACAGCTGTGCGCTGTTTAGGAGAACGACCAGGTTGCTCAAGTACAATTATACTGCAGAGACAGGGTGAAGGGGTGTTCAAAAGGAGTTTCAATGGGCAATAAATATCTCGTGTTCTCTCATACAAAATACAGCAGGCAGGTATCTTTTATAACACTTTACTATTAGCCTGTTTTTTTTCCTTCATTCTTACTGAGTTTTTCCTGGTAATTGTAAGCAAGTGAAATGGCAGCAAGCGTGCTGTCTTCCTGGGGGCTTTCTGAAAAAGAAAGAAATGTGAGTTTCTGACTGACAGCTTCAGCATGTTCTGCTGCTTCTGAGGATGGACTTCTGAGATCCAGATCAGATTTCTGTATGGTGATTTCTTCTGACTCAGACCTTCATTGTTTTTAATATCACTGTAGGCAAATGAAACAAATATTTTTTAAAGAAAGTAGGACAGAGGTGTTTCTCTTGCCAGTTCTGTTGGACACCATTGACTTGTCTGAAATGTCAGCATTGTGCCTTTATAACTAAGCTGCACTTTTCCTTTATTAATGAATTAGGAAATAAACTGACTGACTAATGGCATTTTTGTGTAACTGCTGTATCTAGAGGGTCTGTTATAATAAACTTTTCATGTGGTCACGTTGTCATGTTGTGTCATGAATGAAAGTTGGGCCTTGCAAAATTCATTTTTGCTTTTCTTGGAGGGTAAGTTCTTTATACTTGATATGAAGGGGTTCCTTGTTAACCCATATGCCTCATGCAAAGGCATTTCATTTACATTTATAAACCAGAGAAGGGAGATGTGAAGGAGATGTAGTAAAACATTACACAAACCTGTTACAGTTCCTATCTAAGGTCTAATACCTGCCAAACACAAAATGTTACTTCTTTTCCTTTTTCTTTTTTTTTTTTGTTTGTTCGTTTTTTTTAAGTCTGTGGTTTCAGCAGATTACTTGACAGAGGAGTTTCAAATGTTTTTAATGACTCCGATAAATGGCGCTTACACTTTGAAAAGCTGCACTGTAGGATGTTATCTTGGGGTTTCATATATGTTAGTTAAAGTGCTATATTAATGATGTAGTTTACAAGGAAAGACTTGTGCTCAATCCCTAATGGCATTGTGTAATTCCTGTGTTAGCCATGGGTTGAGAAATAAGATGCTGCTTGACCTTTGAATGCAGTGAGTTCACTCGCCTGATATTTGATGAGTGAGTTGCCCACCCAAGGTCATCAATCTCCCCAGTTTCAGCACGACTGAATTTCTCACTACTACAAATACTTTTCCCTCATTTCCAGGAGTACAAGGATTATATTGACCTACAGTGGCTTATCTTTCACTTGCCTTCCTAAAGTCAGTTGCAATTACAGTTTAATGGTTTAATCTCAGATTAGTTTAATATAAAAGCTTGGAAAACCCTGTAGCTGCTGATCTTTATTCCTTTGCTAAGTGAACTTTTTCTCCGCAGGATGAGAAAAGTTGTGGTGTAATGCTGTTCAAACAAATGTTCCACAAGCAAAGATGCAGAAAATATAGGAGGTGACTGTCTACCAGTACTTGTCAGTGATAAGCCTAATAGCTGATGGTCATACCTTCTAGGAAATAGGGTGGCACAGTAGCAATGAATGTGAACAGAAGAACGGTTGGTACTGAAAGCTTGTAATCAACACTCTATGTGTGTGGGGACAGGGTTACTTCAGCCTAGCTCAGGAGTGGTTGTGTGGACTGAAGACCATTTAAACTGCATTTGGTGCACTCTTGGAGCACATCTTTCAGTTTAAGTTCTTCCAGAAAGAATGCAGTTTGTACACTCCAAGATCACACAGTGATGGGAGCCAAAGCACAGTTAAGATATTAATTTTAAAAACATACCTCTGTTCCAGACCAATAATGTAGACAAACCCTGTAACGTTCCAGGTCTGGCCAAACTGATAGGTCATGTCATGATATTTTAGTACATCACTGATGAGAACTCGCATTCTGTTTGGTTATTTTTTAATTTATTTTCTTAGTTTGGTTTGAGATGAAGACACATAAATGTGTTTATATATGCACATATACTTCTCCATATAACATCTACAGACATTTTTGCTTATGCTGTCATAGCATGGCTACATGGTGTGTTGCAGTGTTGTGGGTTAACCCTGTCTAAGGATGTAGTATTTCTTATGGGGCAATTCCCACACCGGTTTGTCAGTTCAGTTTCTAGCCTGTACAGAGTGACAGGTCTATAGACTGGATGATCGCAATCTTCCAAATTCTGGGCAAACTAGGGAGGAAATCAGCTTAGATCTAAGTCTTTTGTAAAAGAACCCCATACTGAGTATCCTTGAGTCCTGGTACAGCTCTCTAGCAGTAATTATTTAGGTCTTTAGCTGACTTTGGTAATGCATTTCGCTTTTGTTACCTGCCTTCAAGACAGTTCTAAGCAAAGAAGATACATATATGTTTGTTGCCGTTTCTCCTATGTCTCTCAGTGTTGCTGGCCCAATAATTCCTGGCTCAAAATTACTTAAGAACACATGATACCTGAGGAACTGTTTCACCCTTAACTGTCCCAAAGCACTTAGGTGTTAGACAGGCAGTTTTGACATATTTTCCAAGAAGGACTTGGGTTTGTCTTCAACCCTCGGTTTGGTAAGACCTACCTATGCACAAATCAGCCTGCAGCATCATTCTGATAGCCAGACAAAAGTTATGCTTAGTGGGAGGAAAGGTAGAGTGGTAGCAAACACAACCTATTTTGGTTTAAAACACTTGCTATCAATGGAATTGCAAGTTCATTGCCATTGAAAGCACTAGGAAAATTCTCACTGATTTAATAGTCCAGGATATAGGCTTTAGTAAAAGTTACAGCTTCTGGTGACCTTGGAAGTTAATCTGCATTGTGTTTGCTTATATTTTGGTAGGTTGCAGTTAATTCCAAAGGAACTTTAGTAATTGGGTGAGCACCTCTGAAGGTGCAGAGGAAGTGCCAGCTATTCATGCCATGTGTGCTTCTTGTGGCACTTCATACCCTTGTATAGCAACACTAACTGAAAAAAACCAAGATGTCAACTCCAGGCAAAATGAGGCAGACCAGCTGACTGGAGGGTTCCTAATACTGCCTGCCACAGGCAATAGACAGATTTTTCTACGCTTAGAAGAGAGAGATACAAAATTCCCTGCAAGGGCTATACTTTATTTCTGATGTCTCTGCTGCGTACCCTATTCATAGTGAATAGGCTGCAGTTTTGCAGACAACTCTCTCACCAGAAAAGGCAGACCTCCCTTACCTACACCTTCTCCTTCCCTGCTTTTCTTGTCTTGCTATTTGCAACATAAGGTGAACCAGCTGAAAACTCTACAGACTTTTTATTTTAAGGATGGTTTTTACTGACTCAGACAATTAATCACACAGTCAGCTAGATTGCTGATGCCAGCACATGTTAGGCAGTAAGAACAAGTGGCTGTGAGCCACAGAGGAGGTATGAGCACTTTTTAATCGCACTCTTTTCAGTGGGGTAGATCAGCTTAACCATTTATAGAATTACTGCCAAAACATCCTTGATACACGAGCACAGCAATTAACATACTCTTACAAATAGTGATTTTCACTTAGCAAATCAATTTCCTGATCTCTGAGAGGATCATGCTATGCTTCCTATACAATGCATTTCTCACTATTGCTGTACTTAGGCACAGAAATGCATAATTTTAAAAAAAGATATATTTTAAGGTAAGAAGTTTTTGGTTTTACCTCCATAACAATCACTTTTCAACACCAAAATGTCTTTGTTCCTCACCCATGTTTAACAGCATGCTGTACATCTATCCCAGTGTTTAGGGCCATGGGAAACGCGGCTGAAGCCTGAGGTCATCTTTCCTGACTCACTTACCTTGTTATCATTTCAGTTTGAAGGAGAATTTCTGGAAAGTAGAGACCAGTCTAGGAAGTTACTGCAAGGTAAGATGTTTGACAGTCTTGAGTGACTTCTACCAGATTGTGTTACCTTGCATACTACCATGCAAACCAGGGCCATCCTCAGCCATACAGCCCAAAAAGTACAATCTTTGTGGGAAGGACATGAAGCACAGAGCCCGGTACAGCAACTTTAGACCTCTAAGCACTAGATGCCTGCCTTTGAACTATAATTATTTTTATAGTCAATGGAAAGAAATAAATATCACTAGATGGCAATTTATTTATAAGGTATGGTTAACCTCTTAGCATATGACTGGAGGCACATCTGCAAACCACCTACGAGTGCAGGGCAGAGATCAGACATATATTTACACATCTCCAGCAGCCCCTTTCAGGATTGACCTGGAAAACTTTCTTTTTTGGTGTCTGTTCAAATTTGTTGGTCTTCAGGAGGTCAGTAAAGCTTCCAGGACAAAACAAGGGCAGTCAGTGAAGGTTTGCAGCAAGTCTACACTTGAGTGACACACGACTTGTCCTAACTATTCATGTGACTAATTTTTTATCACAGTGAGGTATGCTTCAGTTTAGGAGCTTGATAAGCAGCATGGGTAGGATACTCCTAGCCCCCCGTGTTTAATTCTTCTGTCACAGTTAGTTCTATACCCGGCCCCCACCTCTGAGAGGGTTCTGCTGGAAGCTGGATCAGGCATGGTGCCCCAAGCCAGCTGCTTAGTGGTTTGTGAGGATTGCAGGCACGTATGTTTCAAGAAGACTTTGGGCTTGTCCGGCCTGCAGCACAATGAAGTGTGTCCACAGAGCAGAGTGGGAACTTGACATGCCAGGGCATGGTATATGCGCTATTTAACATCTGCCCGTGCCCAACCCAAGATCACTTAATTGAAACAACACCTTCAAATGTCAGAGGAGCTTTATCATTACATTATGAAAGGCTGTGCTGGAAGCAAAATGAAAAAAGAACAAGGGTGTCAAGGGTTAGAGCTGGACTGGCCACTAGAAGAATGATAGATGCTATTACTGCCCCTGCACCCCCAACCTTTCCCAAAGTGGGGAAAGAGAAAAGGAGTAAGGAAGAAAGACTTACTGATTGGAAAAGAAAACTAAAACAGCTTTAATAATAATAACAATAAAATGAAATATATAAAATACCAATGCTGAACTCAAACCCCTGATGGCAATCACATCACTGTCACCACTGATGCTGTGGGCAGATACTGGGGAAGGCCCAGGCTGGGCTCAGCAGCAGATGGGAACTGGATTCAGGAATGTACGGCCTGGGATTGAAGGCAGAATGGACAAAGTCCTCCTCACATGATGGCCATTTGTTCCAGTAAGGATTCGTAGGATCCCGAGGTGATCAAAACCACAGGCACGCACACAAAGATAACCGCAAGCACGCACACAAGGGTAACTGCGTTTATTTTATTTATAAACAGACTAACTATAGACTTATATCTATCTATCTATATATCTCCACATACTATTAGAGTTTAGGCTTCTAACATATTATGACTAAAATTACTGCTAATACAATTAAGGTAAATAACAATACACCCTGTTAGAATTTAGGCTTTCAAACTATTACAATTAAAGTCACTGCTAATATGATCGAGACAACTAACAATGCACTCTACGGACATTCGAGGGCAGTATAAGCAGTCCCGTCTGTCCATGTGCAATTCATCATGATGAATTGGGAGGCAGGGGGAGGAAGAAATTTACCTCAGCTCATACACATACTGACCCTAGGACAGCAAGTGATGTCCAAATCCACAGTGTCCCCAGCATAGATTGTTTTTGGGATGAGGTGTCGGTAGGTACCGGACCTTTTGAGGAGTCCCCGTGGAGGGCAGCATGGTCCCCTTTTTCTGTATAGCTACCTCGCCCCTGTGCCCAAACAGCACTACCTTTATAGCAGAGGTTAAAGCTGCCCCTCACACAACGTGTGGCCAGTACGTATGTGTGGACTGCCCCAAACTCCACCTTTCAGTTACATAATCTGTAACTTCACGCATGCCCAATTTCACTACTGGGGTCGCTGTTTGGGGGTCGTTTGACTTCATCTTTACTCTTCTTCCTCGATAAGAGTTTTGTAAACATGGGAAAACTCACTATTGTGGCAACTCCCCTCCTTTTCCCATCCTTTGGCATCTGATCACAAGTCTCGTGACTATGAGTTCATTATGGGAAAACTCGTTAATGTTACAATTAATCCACTACTATCACTCTTCTCTAAACATAAGAAAGCTCGCTATTGTTTCCTGCAGAGCTTACAAAAACTCCCCACTGCCCTTTAGTTCCTTGCAAAGCTCAGTGCTCCACTTCAGACCAAACTGTTTAAAGGGGCCGTCTGACGCACCATTGAAAAAGAAAGTAAGAGAGAGAGACCCTCATGATGGAACACTTGTTGGTCAGTTTAGGGTCACCTGTCCTGTCCGCTCCTCCCCGCAGGTGCAGCCTCTCACTTACTGCACCCCCACCGTGGTACGCAGGATTTAGCAGTGACCTTGGACTCCATAGGAGCAAGTAGAAGCAAGAGCCTTTCTGCACACCAATCCCTGGTAGTGACTTATAAACATCAAGCTCTATCACTTCTAGAAGCAGACCCTGTCTGCAGAAATATGTCGTTAACTTCAGACAGTGCAGTCACTGAGCAGAGAGTGAGCTGAAAAGTAAAATCTCTGAACAGAATTAGCTCTGTTCTAACTGAAACCAGGACAATGGGGGAAAGTCTTTCTGGCAAAGAGAAATGTGTGGAAGGGGAACAACAGTCAAAGTTGCATTTTGCCATATTCAGCAAACCCAAAAAGCATCAGAACGCTTTGTTTGACCACTCATCCGTGAGCCTCAAATCAGAGACCTTCTCCTCTTCTTTGTCATCAAGCCTACTGCTGCCATTGGCAGCATTTGAGACTGAAGAAAGGACAAGAAGACAATAGCTACTTGCATGCTCTTTTGTTGTCACTGTTCCTGAACCAACTCTTGCACTCAGGTACATGCTGCTAATCAAAGATCAAAAAAGTACGAATAGATTAATCTTGTTTCAATGCTGCCATCATGGACAGGTATGAACAAACGCTCCTTTCTTAGCTATCCCTTCCTGCATGTGCGGACTCCTGCCGTAGCCACATCTGCATTAGTGGTTTAGGCATACAGCAACAACTGGCTGGCACTGCTGCCAGCTAGCGTGGTGCAGCATGCATTTACACCATGCTCCTAGCTTCCAAAATAGGGTGCCATACCCTCACTGCCTGCTGGGAACAGTTCTGGGCATTTCAACCCATACTTGGGAATTTTCTGGGGGGTGGTCACGGGGTTTGACATAGAAACAATACAGAAACATATATTTAATGCTGTGCTTTATTCACTAAATGATGAACCTGAGAGAGAGTTAGAATTAGGCAAAGTGTAAAGAAGCACCGTACAGCTGTTTTTTGCTGACACCATCAACCTTTGAAGCATATAACTTACAAATTTGCAAGAAGCTTTTAGTGTAAGTGCATCCTCTAAAAAAGACTGTCACAACTGCCACACAGAGATACCATAACAAAACTCCAGTTGTGAGGAACAAAGAAAGTAGCAGGTTTCGGGGGATTTCCTCAAGTTTTTTTTTTTCCTAGAGATTGTTGTCCTGAGTTTCCCTGTCTTGAGGTGCTGTGTTGGTACAGCCATGTCTTTAGACTGATAAACACAATTTTGATAACAGTGTGGGTTCTGTGAACGGATCTTCAGATTGGCTGTACTGACATCTGTTGCAGGGGTATAAAGTGATGCCCAACATCACATGTGGGTCTGTGCTAGAGACAAGAACTTGATCTTTGGCACCCAAATCCCATTTCCCATCTGCTATGCCATCCTTGTGTCTGTTCACATCCACTTTCAGTTTGGGTATTTTCACCTGAAATGTAGATAGCAAAGCTGAAGCAGTTACTTTTTATGGAAACAGGGTAGGAAAATCATAGTTTATTTCATCTCTAACTGAGAATTTGACATATACTCATTTTCCAAAATTAATGCTATTGCCTTAAGAGATGGGGTGAGTTGTGATATAAACTGCTCATCTATTTATATACCAAGTTATTACTAAATAAGTTTGATACTGGCAAACCATATTTCGAAGCAATTGAGCATTGTTATTGCATGCTTTGGGTATATTTTCTGTGCCATACAGCACAGTGAATAAGCTTAGAAAGTAGTGAAATAAGCATAGAAACTTCAGTGGTTAATCCTGAAAGGGTTACTATTACCCTAAATATGACCCAGAAAACTCTGTAATTTTCTCAGTGTTTTAAAGTGTCTCACTCTTCTATTTGGGTAAAATGCCCCAGTAATTCCCCCAATAATAAAATAATGCCCCAATAAGTTTGAATAGATGGCTACCAGAGAAACTATGAGGCTACCCACACATCAAATCAGCAAACTGAAAAAGAAAGACAGTCTCTGTCTTGGATGGCAATTTTCAGAGGTGTATGTCTTTAAGATGGGTAGTGCGACCTTAACAGCAATGGGAGATTTTCTCTCTAATTGGGTATGGCTGGAAACTCCCCTGAGCTCCACAGTTTAAATGCCCGTGAGGAACCTGCCTGTGCTGGGTGGAGGCTGAATTAAGGTCAGAAGGTAAGTGTTAACTTACAAATTCCTTTTTCTTAAAGTATTTGAGTGACTATTTATAGCAAAGCTATGTCTAGATTTATTAGGGCATCTGGTGGAGTAATGCAAATTCTCTGCTCCCTTTAGTTTGTGGGCTCAGTAGACTAAGCATGGCTTGATAGTTACTCACCAGCTGGAAGCTGCAGGATAGAGAAAGTGAGAGACTTTTTAACAAGGAAATGAGTCCTGTGATGCAGTTCAGAGCTGAGCAAGGCAGCTGTGAAAGTGCTGAGGGCATGAAGTGTGGGTGGGAGCACATAGTGCAAGCCTCTTGCACCATGGTGGTTTCTCCTGGGTTGAAGCAGGAAAGCTGGCTGGTTTAGGACAGTGGACTCTGCTCCAGGGCTAAAGGGCACTTCACTGAATGAAGGTAATGCTGTTTTTTTGGAAGACCATTGCCTCTTTGGTGGTTCTTACAGCACTGGAAACCATCCTCAGAGAAATTCAGGACAGGCATGTCATTAAGGCTTGCTAGGAAATAGGGTGGAAATACAGAGTTTAGACAAAAGCAGTAAAACATCTTGTAGATAGACAATTTGTGTTGAGGTCTTTGCTAAATATTAATTAAGGCTAAAGGTAGTGCATGCAAGATGCTGTTACTTATTTGGCTGCAGCATAAATTCCTGGTGTGAATGAATTCTTCAGCAGTGTCTGGGCTAGTGCAGCAGTCTCAAAATGCCCTGGATGGTGATGCATTTTTTGCTATGGGAATCAGGTATTGCTTAGGTAAAATAGGAAGGTTTTCTGTATCTGCTCCCCATGTTCCCTGGGAGTCTTTCGTCACTTATACCTTTTGCAAGATTCAATTTCTTCAGCAGGATCAATCAAACACATCTTTTCAGGAGTAAGCAATGCCAGGTCAGACCGTTGGACCCAGTGGTCTGTATGGCTGTTATGCTGTCAGACTATTCCTTATCTCTTCTTTTGTTCTGTTCATATGGGCCAGCTGATGAACGATAGCAATTTTCTCTGGCAATTGCATAGCTTTTAACAGTTCAGTAATTTGTGGAGCTTTTGATATTTTACTTCCACTAGAAGTTATAACCCCACACAACTTCCATAACTGCCCAGTAGCATAGCATGCTCCAAATGCATATTGAGAACCAGTATAAATAGTTGCAGTCTTGTCTTTGTCCGGCTGATAGTTTTGTTAATGTAATTAATTTGGCGGCTTGTGCACTCAGCTTTGGACTGAGTGGTGAAGGCTCCACTACCTGATCCACAGTGGTTATTGAATAATCTGTAACCTAGTTGCTGCTCAGATAATATGAGGACATGCCAACAAATAGTTCCAGACTGGGATCTGGAAATGGCACTTCTGTTAAATCTTGAGGTTTGTTCCACTTCACGGGTGGTTACTACACAGTTGTGATGTGGAGTTCCTTCCCCAGGTGAAAGTTTGGTGTGTTAGTTACCACCCCAGCGGCTATTCCTTGCCCTTCTTTGTACAAATAAAGTAAATGGTTTACCGTAGATTAGCAGTCCCAGGGCAGGTGTAGCTTGCTTCAACAGCTTGAATGTCTGCCTTGTCTGTTGTCCAGTGAATGGGTTCTCCAGCATCTTGAGTGTTAATTAATGTTGGAGGTTTTGCCATTTCCTCAAAAGCAGGTATCCAAGGATAGCAGCTCCTAAAAAGGCTCATGTTTGGTTTTAGTAACTGGTCATGGAAGACTTTGAATGGTTTTTAATATGGTTTTCAGACAAATGTCTCACTTCCTGTTGGAGAATGGAACCCAGATGTTCTACACTTTTCTCTTAGAAATTGTAACTTAGGTGGAGAGGCATGATGGCTCTTTTCAACTAAGGCAAACAGTAAGGAACAGGTGTCAGCTGTACAGGATTCCTTGGCTACTAATAAATTATCAACACACTGTATCAGAAATTGATTTTTTTTTTTAAACACAACATCCTGCAAATATTTTACTAAGATTTGAGAGAAATAGTGGAGGACTGAGTGAAGTCCTGAGGGAGCCTTGTCTATGTTAGCTGTACCTTCCCCCAAATAAATGCAAAGAGGCATTAAGAGTCTGGATGAATAGGTCTACTGATTTGAGGTAGAAAAAGTTTCCCTGTCTCCAGTAAGTTGAGTGTTGTATCTACCCACATTTAGGGAATTTCAAGTGTCAGTAGACACACAGGAATAGGCAACTAAACTCAGCCCTCAGGGATTAAAAGCCACTTACATCCGACAGTTATTAATTTAAAAAAAAGAGCTGATGACAGTTGTTTGTTCTCCATTTTTCGTTGATTTTCCTCACATAGTTTAATGCTATATAGAATTTCTTGTTCATGTAAAATGATGAAATGATACCCGAGGCTTTTCATTCCCTCTGCTTTTGTTCTGCAAAAAATAGATAAATTTCCCAAAGATTAAGTTTCATGTTCTTGGATTTGCAGTCTTTGGCTTTTTTAGTTAAAGGAAAAGTCTTATTTGCTCGAAGTTTCTGCACATCACGGGTGGGGGCAATGTGTGTGGAAAGGATATGGATGCAATGTATCTGAGAAGCATGATAATGAGAGGCACTAGTTAGCTGTCGTGAACTACATAGATAAGCTGTGCTGCCATATAGTGAAAGCTAGTCACACAACATGCAGACACTAATAAAACCACTATCTTAGAGGCAAAACATTGTAATTAGCAACAGCTATTTGAACTTTAAAATGGGAGGTGATAATATTTTCCTATATGTGTATTTGGACTATATTGTCTAAATTACCCCAAATTTCCCTGTTTATTGCAGTAACATGACTTGGTTCTTACCAGAATTGCTCAAGGGAGAGCTCACAATCTGGTTCTTTAAAATCAAGTTCTGGCAAAATATTTTCTAAATGTAACATAATGTTGCAACTTTGGCTTTTAGTTCTGACAAAATTAGGGTCATCTGTAAAATTATCTTTTTTTAAATCAGGCACACTACTCTTGTTTGAGACATTACAACACAATTAGGATAGCCATTTTTAAGCTTTTTTTCTTCCAATCATTAATGTATGATACTAACATCTTTGTGGAGGGGGAATGCTAATATCTTTTTTTTTTTTTTGGTAGTAGTTAGGGCAATGAAGCACAGAGAAATTAAGGCTGGGATTTGCAAACACTTGTAGTCAAGTGCCAGCACAAACAGGCCAGCTTGTCCCTACATGTGAGACAGCTCAATACAGATGTGCACTCTCTGCCATATGCACTATTGCTCATGGTGCAAAGAGCGGTGCTGTTACAGCAACCTTCAGACAGCCTCTGATGTGCCAATCCCCTGGGCGCGCAGGTACCCAGTGCCCTGGGGGATACTTCTGGGGACACCTGACACCAATGCAGCTAGGTTCCAGATCTGGCTTTGAGGGACACCTCAAGGCTGCCGTAAGCAGCAAGGAAACAGGCTGTAGCCGTTTGATAGGACAGCCTAAGGAAGCTTAGCACATCTAATGTAATGGAATTAATTTAATGGAATAAAGGGAAGATTAACAATTCATCTGTCCCTACTTGAGGAAAGAAGTGGATGGCAGTGGAAGCTGAAGAATGTGCTCTGCCACCTGGCAAACAGGGCAGACAAATTTCCGTGTACTAGTAAAACATGTTTTCCTTTCTATCTTTTCAATGAGGATGATGGCAGTGAGGGTAAGCGAGTAACTTCCCTGGGGATGTGGTATGATTTTCAGTGGCTTTGTATAATTGTATTAAAATGCAGCAAGGTTCCCCCTGTAGCTCAGGACTCATACAGCTTGTTTAAACATGTCTGTGTTTGCTTATAATCATAACAAACCTCCCTGTGGCACTGGGGAAGTCTTTACAGATCTGGCATCTTTCCTTTCCTAGCACAGCCTGTGTGGTGTCACTAGTCCATCTCTCACGTTATGTTTTAAACCAGATGAAGTTTAAACTTCAGTAGGCACAGTGAGAATAAAAGTTGCTCTCTCACCTCAAAATAACGGTGCTTAGACCAGTTTTGAGAAGCTGTTTTCTGCTTAATATTTTTCAGGGAACCAGGAGCTCAGAAGCATGTCGGGGAAGCCCAGGCTTACCTACTTTAATGGAAGGGGGCGAATGGAGCCTGTAAGATGGCTGTTGGCAGCAGCTGGTGTGGAGGTTAGTTGGCACCTGGTACAGTGTTCCAGAGTGGTGTTTTCAATGGGCCCTATTAATGAACAATTTAACATGGACATGGAGGATAAAGGCTGCAAGAGGGTGGCTAAATTCATTTGGCCAGTGGCACTGCATGTTTGTAACCACCTAATTCAGTCGTTAATATTTGGGATGAAAACTCAGTGAAGCTTGGAGTATATTAGAGCTAGAATCAGTCCCCTGAAGTAATTAATCATAATGGGTCAAAATGAGAATTATTTAAAGGCCCTTAATTAATCTGTGTTTTCAAGCTGTGCAAAACCACCTTAACTCAGTCTGTAGTTTGCAGTTACAATGTGTATAGACAAGAGTGGTGTTGACTTACATGCCCTGGGGTGGGGTGTAGGAATTGTTGGTTTACCTTGAGCTTCCCTTGGCACCAGTTGTAACCCATCCTCTTCCTGTTCTGAATTGGTGCTCTGAGGCAGAAATGGCCAGGCCCATCTGCTCCTTCCCAGCTGTGAGAATGCCTGGGGGATCTTCAGGACCTCTGTGGCCAAACAGTGCAGCTGAAGGTCTGGCCCACTATTTTTTTCTTGGTTTGGACATTCTGCTCATGGTTATGTGTAGTTGCAGAAAAAAATGTTCAAATACATCAATCATAGAATTGTTTTGGCTGGAAGAGACCTTTAAGATCAAGTTCAACCATTAACCCAGCATGACTAAGTCAGCACTAAGCCATGTCCCTCAGCACCACATCTAGGTGTCTTTTAAATGCCTCCAGGGATGGGGACCATGCCACTTCCCTGGGAAGCCTCTTCCAATGCTTCACAACCCTTCTGGTGAAGAAATATTTCCTAATATCCAACCTAATCCTCCTCTGGAGCAACTTGGGGCTTTCTTCTTATGCTATCACTTCTTACTTTGGAGAAGAGACCAACACCCACCTTGTTACAATCTCCTTTCAGGTAGTTGTAGAGAGTGATAAGGTCTCCCCTGTAACACTATTCTCTCTTCCAGTTTGAAGAAATTTTTTTGGAAACAAGAGAACAGTATGAAAAGTTAATCAAAGGTAAGAATCCCAATGCCTGAGGCTTAGTCCCTCAAAAAAAATTGCTCCAATTTAGCTAAATTTGTGGTTTAAAATTAGTTTATTTAAACCAGGGCAAACCTAGAATACTGAAATACTAGTTTTGAGTAATCTGTTCTTTCCAGTGCCAAATAACTCCTAAAAGCTAAAAGCCATTGCTTCTGTGACTGTCTTTATTGTAGTACATTAAACTGGGGTAGCAATCATTCCTATTTAATTCAACTTAATTATGCTGTTAGCATGGTTCCTGGCACATTTTCGGTCTAGAGCAAGTAGCACTCCCTGAAGCAATTCCTAGGCATCATTTGGGAGTTGTCCCAGGACAAGGGCCATTTCCAAGATGTCATGCCCTATAGGCAGGGTGAGCTGGATGTTGTGAATGTGGCCAGTCTGTGCAAGCTAGCTGGAGCTGTTGAGTTGACTAGTATAGACGTACCTGTATGTTGGTCCTGAACCTCAGTGAGACAAGCCTCTAAATTGAAACCTGGCATGGCACCAAGCCAGCTTTCCTTTGTGCTAGGCTCTGTGTGAACATGCTAGTGACACTTCTAAGCAGGATAAGCCTGATTCATGAAGATTCCCCAGTTAAACAGGGTGCCAATGGGCAGACCTGCAGAAAGTCTGGCATGGTCAGAGCAGCAAGCTACAAAGGTCTCATGTTGATGTTGGGAGTGAGGCCAGTTCCCAAACACCAGTGTATACCCCCAGCCACTGCCCTTGATATTCGGCCAGATGAAATTCAGCAATGAACACCTTCACAGCCACCCTTGCTGCCAGGGTGGGGAAGGAGCTGGAAATGTGAGGAGCACTACAGCCCCACAGTTTACCTGCTTCTAAGACATGTAAGAGAAACCTCACAGCAGGCTGAGCTTGCCAGGGCATATAGGAGATGTGAAAGAGCATTCAGCTGCATTCTGGCTGCTTGCTCAGAAAGGAAAAGCTGTGTTTAAAGAGATTCTGACAGGAAAATCAAAATGTACCAAAAAAAAAAAAAGGCAGTATCAAGAAGATCAGAATTAAATTTGTAGGTCCAGCTGGGTGGGAATTTGACAACATGGGAGGGCAGTGCACATTACCTCTCATTTTTTCCTCCCTGCCAATATGATTTTGGCCAAGGTAAGCTGTGTTTAGACACTGCCACATTGTTAGAACAGTCCAGGTGTGAGTTTGGCCTATGCCACCTGATGATTCTCTAAGCAATGACCCAGCAGTGTCCAGGATGAAGTCTGGGCCAGGGGTTGTTCTCAACAGGCAGCTTGCAGGCAGACAGCTGTTCTGGAGACTGAGTGTGTTAAATGACATTGGCCTAGCCAGACCTGTACCTGCTGGCCTGAGAGACAACTAGCTTGGCTTAATATGTGCAGCCACAGGTTGTCCAAGTTGCTACTTGGGTATCAAAAAGCTCTCTTGATCTACAAATAGGAGATCTAGATGACTGTTTTTTAATGTATGCTCCACAGACCACCTTCTGACAGCACAATGCAATCTGCAAAGTGACTGCCAAACTGCTTGTAAACCTGCATATATGTTCTGCGCAGTGGTTACGTGAAGTGGTTCTCACTGCAGAGCAAGGAGATGCAGTCTGCCACTGGTCATAGGAGAGAAATCCCTCTTTTTTGCTACACAGGAAACAAACCATGTATTCAGATGACAAAAAGTGATGTAGCAATTGAGTAAAGGGCCACAAGGCCAGATTTTATTTTCACTTCACAGCATCGTTCTGGAAAATATCCTTGCAGAGCTGTTAGTTTTCCCATTCTACTGTGTTTCTGCTAGACAGATACTACGTAATATTCCTTCTTTAAGCTGTGGAGGTGTGTTCTGGAAAGACATGAAGACACAGATATTTCCATGAATGTTTACAAGAAACAAACACAGGCTATTCATACCTGCAGAGAGAACTATTCTTTGAATTGAAATTATAAACTAATAATGCAGAATGAGTGAAGAATGTTTATTTCTAGACTAGCAAAGTATTTTAATAGCTCTGTGGGGAAAAAAGCAAAGGTGTTCTTGTTAAAATGAACACTTATACCTGAAAGAAAGATGCACTGAACGGATTAAAGTTGAGCAATTAAAGAAAATCATTAACTTTGAGCCATGTGAAGTGGCAGCTGCCTAGTTGAATTCGGAGTTTTGCAGTGATTTTTAACAGGGTGGGATTGTTCTCTGGATGCCCTTAATGTGTACGTGGAGGAGGGAGTATCTCCAAAGACAGTGAATTACTCCAGCAGAAAACTTGTCTATAAAAGACTGACTTTGCTGTGCTGAATCTGTCAGCTTATCTCTCAGAGCTGCCTTACTGAAGGCTCAGACAAATGCTCCTGCCAGCACCAAGAGAAAATGGGGCTACAAAGACATACCTAAATAGGCTTAAGTTATTTTGGAACAACATTGAGGATAAACCTGTAATGAAAAGCTACAGGAACTCTCAAGCTCTTGTGCCTGGAGTGATTGTGTAAAACTTACTTAAAGAGCAAGTGCTGTCACAGTCCTTGCCTCTAACTCTGGATATTCATGATGTTTAAAGTGGCCTGACCTCTTCCTTTATCCCAGTATCTCAGTCTTGCTATAGTACTATCCATCTCATTCTTTTTGCTTGTGCATATGTCCCTGGCAGGAAACTGATCTGCATTCAAAATTACTGGATTTTTTTTTTTAAGTTCGGATGTAACAGAGATATTTATTCTGCTCCGATCCCTTGGGTTGAAAGTGCAGGTTCAGGCTTTTCCTGCCAGCATGAGGCAGGGTCCAGAAGTGCAATGGAGCAAGCGGTGCCAGCACCCATCAGCTGGTGAAGCTCTGGCAATGCTGTAAAGCAAGGGGCCAGCTGCACTGTGGTGACCTCGTGCGATTCAGGCTAGTCAATATTTGATCTTTCCCAGAATGTTAGTTTACTGCATAGAGTTTTACAGTTAGGGCAAGACATCAATGATCTCCTGCACTGCAAAAGAAATGTGCTTGGTCTCTCACTCTCCTGTAAAGTTAGCAGTCTAAGAAGAACTAACAAGCTTTCCCTCAACTTTCCACCCTAGATGGAGTCCTGCTGTTCCAGCAAGTGCCCCTGGTTGAGATTGATGGGATGAAGATGGTGCAGACCAGAGCTATCCTCAGCTACATAGCAGGGAAATACAATCTCTATGGGAAAGACTTGAAGGATAGAGCCCTGTACCGTAATGCCTCCTTTCACTTAATGAGCAATCTGTTATTTGATAGCTGCATTATATATAAGAAATTCAAGCCTGTAAATCCAGTAGAAAGGCATGAGAAAGACTAACACAATAAAAAGCAAGGCTCTAGCCTTTGCTTAGGTTTCAACCACTGCTTCTGAAATGCTGCTAAACAGAAACAGACTTCTAGTTCTTTTTAAAAATATTTAGCTTTAGTTTATGCTTGGTTTTGGCTATGAAAATTGTCTCTGTGGTGGTGATATAAAATTGCTGTAAGTTGCCTTAGTCAATTGGAAAACAAATGAAATAACTTCTGTGCTCTTTTCTACTGTCTTTCACCCACCAATAGGATTGACATGTATGTGGAAGGAATAACAGATCTGATGCAAATGATTTTGATGTTTCCTTTCTCTCCACCTGAGGCAAGGGAGAAAAATCTTGACTCAATTAAGGAGAAGGCAATTAACAGATACTTCCCAGTCTTTGAAAAGGTAAGTGATGGATATGTCTATAAAGCTTGTAGTTAGTTATCAAAACTTCCCCAAATTAAGAACATGTTTGTAGTGCAGGTCAGTTCCAAATCCTCAGCTTCCTTTGCTCCCTCAAAGAAGGGGAAATATAGCAGCAGGTTTTCTTTATTTGTTGGTTTGTGTTGTCAGGGCTGTGGTATTTGAACATCTACAAAGCAATATGCTCTTAGCTAAACACCAAAACTTTTCACCAAAGTCAAAGCAAGCAGGTATGATTTCTTTTTTTAGCCCCCTTGAGAGGATAGTTCCACACTTCTATTTGTTTAGAGCACATCTCTCTGCTATACGTAATTTCAGTTGGAACATTTTCAATAGATTGCAAAAATCCCTTGCAAATAAGTCAGGTAGAGAGATTAGGAGTACTTTAAAACAACACAGATTTCTGTACATCACACTTTTGAAAACAACAAACCAAGCCCATATGACTCAGGCATCTGGCAACATTTCTGACTTTAACATTCGTCTAGTTTTGATGGAAAACAATAATAAAGCCTGAACATCCTAAAAGTTCTTATCACTGTAATCCTATTCCCAAAAGCAGGGATTTTCTTTGGTTAGCTATTGTAATTCTGCATTACTAAGTTTGCTTCCTCGTATCAACATTGGACATAACTTTGCCATTTAGATATTTCATTTAATTTCATAAATTCTCCAAGTTGTTTAGCTCCTCCATTTCCCCTATTTGTAATTCTATGACTGTTACTAATCTACTTAAGCACATGTTTTTGTCCCTGTTCCCAGTGCCTATCACCATTCATTACTACTGAGTGACCAATGTTGATCGTATGTGTACTTCAAGAGGGTTTTTTCCAACAATGAAATGATTTAGGCTCACAGCTTCCAGCTGAATACTCCACCCTGAAATTTCAGATATGATAGCTGTTCAGCTCTACAGCTGTGCTGTGAGGCTTAGCTGCCAGACATCACATGTCCCATTCTCATCTGCAGCCTGCAGTCTCTTGTATTCTACAGGTTTTGAAACAACATGGCCAAGACTTTCTTGTGGGAAACAAGTTCAGCTGGGCAGATGTTCAGCTAACTGAAGCAATTTTAGCAGTGGAGGAGAAAATACCTGCTGTGCTGTCAGCGTTTCCTCAGTTGCAGGTAATTTTGTTATTGAGCATGCCTGTATTTGGGAGATGGACGACAATCCTGAAGTGATCATCTCTTCTTGCTGTGTAAATCAGGAGCGTGACAGTTCCTTCAGCCCACTATCGTATGTTTGCTTAACATCAAACACAAGAGGGAATTGATTTAGTTGGTTTGTTATAAGACACTGTGCTCCAGATCAACCCTGTTCAGTCATGCTTATCTGAGTGGTATTTGCCTCCTGGATAGAAATAAGTTAATGTCATCCCAAGGGAATCACTGATCTAAGCCTCCCTGTTTTCATTTTCCTGCTTCCTGCCAGTAGATGCTATCTAATACCAGATAGCAAATTAAGTCTGTGATACAGGTTGACATGTTTAGAATAAGGTACACTGTGCCATTTTCTGTACAATTTTGGGATGCCAGTAACCACTTCACTTCTGTCTTCTACAGTATGACTAGAAACTCAAGACTTAGCATTAGCCACAGTTTTATTTCAATAATCAAGTTGATGCAATCAAGGATGAATTCTCTGCCTTCGTGCTGTGTACAAAGTCTGAAACCAAGTGAAAGTGAGGCACTTCTGTGGTGAGACTTGACCAAAAATCAGAAGCCTCCAGGCATGCAACATGCTATAAAGTACAGAGTGTGGACAAGCCTGGGGCATGACCTGCACGAGTAATCAACAGTTGAGATACAGTGGACCCAAGTAGTCAGTGACTAGAAAAAAAGCACATAGTGCTCAGTAGTCCTCCTATGTGCTTGTAACCATGATAATAAAACAGTGTAGACAATGCAAATTTGGGTTGAGTATGCAAAGCTTGAGGTCATGCTTTTTTGCACTTAAACTAGTAATTTGAGATGTGTACTCAGACTTGCTTTATTCCCATTAAAAACAGTTCAGCATCAGACTACCACAGTTAGGTTTTCTGCTGGGAATGGATGAGGAAAAGGGCTTCTTTTAAAATTATTTTTTAAAAGTTTTAAATCTCAACCTCATTAGTTTAATCCTGAACTTAGTGTAACAGAATGAAGCACTTCAGCCATAAAGTGGGCAGTAACATGTGTCAGATTTTATCCCATATGCAGTTTTGCAGCCTCAGGTAGTTCTTGCCTCTAACTCCCACCTTCTAGGAAGGTATCTTAGCCAGTAGGTACAGGCACAGTTCTGTGTTGAAACCATACATTGAATTCTGCCAGAAAGGAAAAGGTTTCTAAAATTGGTTGGTACTTACCAGTTTTTACTTTTCTTGCTCCTTGAATTTTCCCTCTTATCCTTCCAATGCCAGTAAGGAAGAAGAAATTAAGTTCATACTTATGTGAGTGAGAACTGGCTGTTGCTCTTTGAAGCTCCTCTCCCTTAGCTCCATTGTTAGAAGAGGTTCTTGTGTATCTAAGATCACTCAGCTAACTGTGGGGTCTCCAGCTGCTTGCAATGTGCATCAGTGAGTCTTCTCTGTCTATACAATGAGCTGTCTCATGATCCTTGACTCAGTTGCCTTAACACAGGCATCTCGTGCTGTCCTGAGATGCCCAACTCTTCCCTAATCCTAGTCCTGGCCTCCAGCCACTGCTCCAGAAAGAAACAGGTTTCCTTGAAGGGCTGTGTTATATTTGCCAGCCCTATGTAGATATTCCGGCTACCCTAGGCTACAACACAGTATCAGAAACCTCTACGGGACAACTGAGTTGAGCCAAAGATGTCTCCAGCAATTTCACCTAGGTCATGAGCTGGTTTAGTGTAGTTGTACCTTAACTATCCCCTGGTGCTCCCATATTTTGAATTTTTGCCTTCAGATTCTTTCAGGCAGCAGAGATTTAGATATTATCTGTTCCACTACTGCCTTTATTGGTAAGAACAGGCTTTTTGCAGCAGCTGTGTCCTTCTGTGGGAGACTGTGTAGATGGTATGAGATGTGAATGAGTGTTAGGATCTCTTCTAGCAACAGGGGGAAGCACCATTTGCTACTGGAGTAGCTGGAATTTCTCTCTACTATGTTCTTATTTTCTAGGCTTTTAAAATAAGAATGAGCAATATGCCAACAATTAAGAAGTTCCTGCAGCCTGGCAGCCCAAGGAAGCCTCCACCAGATGAACATTATGTAGAGACTGTGTTGAAAACTTTTAAAAAATGAATGCCTTGATACCTTCCATGAGACCCAAAATAAGGAGGAAAAAAACCACCACCCAAACCAAAGGAGCGTAGAAGCTCAGTAAATTAGTTTCTCTGTAGTTAAAACCAATAGTAACATAAACCAGAACCGAAATAAAGCTTCTGATTACTTCATCCATGTGACAGCAGACTTGTCTTTATTGCTATCAAATGCTTGGCAAAACATGAATCAAAGGAGTAGAGAAGCAAAGAACTGTTTGTAGGGTAAGGAATTAACTCACTTGGAAAAAGACCAAGGCAGTGTTAGTTGTCAGAATGTAACTTGTTGAAGATATTTTTTGAATGAAAATAGGCTTCAGAATAAGAATTATGAAAGAGAAGACTCATTGGATCACTTTTATTTAGAATTGGTAGATTTGTTCAAGAGTAATTTTAAGTACTTACGATGCTGTAAAAATAATGCAGTATGAGCAAAACTTCTCATTTAGCATTGTTTAATCTGCTGTTACTAAAGCCAGATCTCTGGTTTCTCACACTTTCCAGTTCTGCCTAGGAACCAGCTCTTACAATGTTCCATTACTTTCTTCCTTTGCCTTTCTGATGTGATTCTTGCAGGCACCTTAGTTTCTTGTTGCCAGTGCTTTGGAGTCTGTGCACCTCTTCACACTATGAACCTCTTCAAAGGATGCATAGGGGGCAGAGCCACATCCTCAAAGAGACAATCACTCGGGTTCAATATGTGTTCATGCTTCTTTGTGTAGATTTGTCTCTCATTTTGGAGGACTTGCAGCTGCTTCCTAGCCCCAGTTCTGGACATCAACAGTCAGCTACATCTTTGTCCTAGTAGAACAAGAAGCACAAGACTCTATTTCCTGGCTTTAAGGCCATATACACACTATTAAACTCTCTTGAATGACTCAAAGCTTTGTAACCACATCCAAATGGCCTGTTGCAGCTGGGCCCTGGTGTGGGCTGACTGTGGCTGGGAGCCATCTAGGTGAGAGCAGTGGGCACAGACTAATAACCCCCAAATGAACCACTGTGAATTCAGTAACACAGGTGGCATCTTCCAGTAGCTGTGCCCTGGTGCTGCCATTTGTTTGTGATCTGGAGTGTGGCTGTTGATGGCAACAGGCTGTTCACAAGGGACAGGTGAGAAAGGAGGGGCAGAGGCATTGCCCTCTATGACAAGAAACAGTGTGAAGAGCCTCACCTCTGTGCCCGGGAAGATCATGGAACAGGTCTTCCTAGAAGCTATGCTAATGCTCATGGAGGACAGGGAGGTGATTTGAGACAGCCAGCATGGCTTCAATAAGGGCAAGTCCTGCCTGACCAATCTAGTGGCCTTCTATGATGAAGTGACTGTTTCAGTGGACAGGGGAAGAGCTATGATGTCATCTGTACAGACTTCTGTAAAGCCTTTGCCATGGTACTCCACAACATCATTCTCTCTAAATTGGAAAGATATGAATTTGACTGTCTGGTGGATAAGGATTTGATTTGGCTGGTCATATCCAGAGGGTAGTGGTCAATGGTTTGATGTCCAGATGGAGATGGGTGACAAGCAGTGTTCCTCAGGGGTTTGAACTGGGACCAGTGCTGTTTAATATCTTCATCAATGACATAGGCAGTGGGATTGAGTGCACCCTTAACAAGTCTGCAGAAGACACCAAACTGAGAGGTGCAGTTGACAAGCCAGAGGGACAGGATGCCATCCGGAGGAACTTGGACAAGCTGGAGAGGTGGGCCCATGTGAACCTCATGAGGTTCAACAATGCCAAGTGCAAGGTCCTGCACAAGGGTCAGGGCAATGCCCAGTATCAATACAGGCTGGGGGATGATGTGATTGAGAGCTGCCCTGAGGAGAAGGACTTAGGGATACTGGGGGGTGAAAAGCTGGACATGATCTGACAATGTGTGCTTGCAGCACAGAAAGCCAACTGTATCCTGGGCTGCACGTAAAGAAGCATGGCCAGCGGCTCAAGGGAGGTGATCCTACCATTCTACTCTGCTCTGGAGACCTCACCTGGAGTACTGGGTCCAGCTCTGGAGTCCTCAGCATAAGAAAGACATGGACCTGTTGGAGAGGGTCCAGAGGAGGGCCACAAAAATTATCAGAGGGATGGAGCACCTCTCCTATGAAGAAAGGCTGAGAGAGTTGGGGTGGTTCAGCCTGTAGAAGAGAAGGCTCCAGGGAGACCCTATTGCAGCCTTTCAGTACTTAAGGGGAGCCTATAAGAAAGAAGGTCTTTTTAGCAAGGCCTGTTGTGACAGGACAAGGGGTAATGGTTTTAAACTAAAGGAGGGGAGATTTAGACTAGCTATAAGGAAGAAATTTTTTACAATGAGGGTCATGAAACACTGGCAAAGTTTGCGCAGATAGGTGGTAAATGTCCCATACCTGGACACGTTCAAGGTCAGGTTGGATGGGGCTCTGAGCAACCTGATCTAGTTGAAAACTGCTCACCGGACAAGGATTGGACTAGATGACCTTTGAAGGTCCCTTCCAACTCAAAGCATTCCATGATTCTATGATCTTTGGAGAACTCTGGAGGGCAAAACCTGAGTCTGAGCTGCCACTTTGCACAGAGTGAAATGTGGATAGTGTAGAGGTGGTGCCGCTTTTGTGGCACTGTGGAGCACCACCTGCCCTTGTGGCAATGTGGCGGGACCAGTGACACCAAGGTAGTCACAGCTCCTCCTAGAGAGAATTCACAGAGTGGCAATGAGGAAGAGAGAAGTGGAGTCGCAAAGCAGCACAGGATTCATGGGCAGGACAGCTCAGGTGCATTAAACGTATAAAGGAGTTGCCAAATTTCTCTTATCGATCTCTCCTTGTACAGGTAAGTTCACTAATTGTTTAGTGAGTTGTGCTTATTATCTCTATCCAAAACAACTATTTAAGGTTTCTTGTAAAGTGATTTTGGTCCAATGTGAGCAATTAAGAATGTGCCACTCAAAAGACTCACAGGTCTCATGTTAGGGTCAACTCAGGCTGAAGGGAGGAATGGACCTGCATCATCACCTATTTGGTGGTGACTAACTAAGCCTTTGTGAGTCACACGAGGTCTTGGAAAAATCTTTCAAGATGACTCCTCCCTTGTGGGATCTGTGCTGGCCTGCCTCACCCTCACCAGGTGATCTGGCTGCAATTCCTCAGACCACCCAAGTGCACAGCTACACAATACAAGCCTCCCTGTATCACCCTCACTGTCTGTGCTTTGTCTCCTCCTGGTTCCCTAGTAAGTAAAAGCAGTAGGTCTCAAGCAGGTGTTGAAAGAAGTTGCTTTTCCTGTAAAATCCAGAAGGCTGAATTATACAGGAAAAGTACTGAACATATTTGTTAAGCTGGCAATGCCATAGGTGAACTGCCCGTGTGGCGGTGGTGCATCCTGCCACCTTGTGTCACCAGGCACCTCTGCACTGTGCCAAGAAGAAAGCCACTGCATACCTGTCCGCGCACGGAGGACACCTCCCTAGTAGCTCCTACTGCGGCGGTGTACGTTTCCATGCAATTCGAGTGGCTGACACCGCTCCATGCTGAGCAACAGGAAGGACTTTGAACGTGAAAGTGGAATTACTGTGAGCTGGTTGCTTACACAGCTGTAAAAGGTCAAATTGTATCAATGTTACCGTCTTTAAATTAAGGTCTGTGGGTGAACTGGATTTTTTAAGATCTTTCTGCAAAGTTTTCCTTGCAAAACTGGTTACTTTTCTTTATAATTCAATTATTTCAAGCCTTGTGGTCTTACCAGCATTTCATGTGCAGGTTACATATACATTATCTCTTAAGAACAAAGCATCATGGAAGAAATACGCAATCTGTTTTGCAGACTCAGGTAAGACAGAGGTGGATTATTTCCACAGCTGTGGGACAGAACACAGAGCAACAGAGGTTCAGCTTCTATTGATTTTAAAACAAAAATACTAGGGCTTATATACTTGCACAGCAGACAATAACTGCCTTGTGAAGGGGCCCAATGAGGCAGAGCAGCATTTGTGTAGAAGGAAACTGTTCCAGCAGATGTCAGCAGCCAAATCTGAAGCTTGATATTGCCATGAGAAAAGTGTAGGAAAAAGGACATTAGAAAAAAAAATTGGAAAAAGAACCTGTTAGGGAGAAAACAGAAGAATGAACTTCCTTTTCAGATTGCTCACCAACTCTGCAGCTCTCCCTGCGCCTCTCCCACACAGCAGACTACAAAAGAACATTTATTTATTTCTCTCAGGATGCAACTAGATGAAGTGGGGTTTTTGATTGAATATTCTCTGCATTTTGTCAGAGGCAGCTTATTCTTTTACTACTGTGTCTGATACAATTGTAGGGGCTTGCTTACCACTCTGCTCCCAAGAACTGCCTTCCTATTTATTGTGACCTCTGTACATCCACTAGAGTATAACTTTGTGCACTTTCATACTGCCATTGGTATTAGTTTGGCTGTTTCATTAAATTCATTTTCATTGCAACCCATGGGACTCCTCTCCTTTTCTTGATTCCTCTTCTCGGCTACAAAGGGGTCACTGGGTGATAGAGCAACTGCTGTAGTTTCACCCCAGATGTGGGCTAAACATAGACAACTGGGTATATCCCAACAGGTGTCATTAGCTACGAACGAGGCTCCTTTCTCTACAGCCCCTATTCCACCTGCTAAAACAATAAGGCACAACAGTTTGTGTGTGCACCTATTTCCCTTGCAAGTATTTTTAAATATTTGTTCATAATTTTGAATACAGCTTTAACCCAAATTAACATAATTCTGATATGTTTTATAAAGAAAGTTCACAAAGCCTCATGACACAAAACAATTCCCAATGATTTGCCAAGAAACCAGTATCATGTCTGAAAAAAACAAATTTAAAAAATAATAATATTTATAACTTATTGTTTTAAAGGAAGAGGCTAAATGGAAACAAGCTGGTGGGCAACAGCAGTAGCTGGGGTGAATATTCACTCCTATGTTATTAGAATATTTTTGACATTTTCCCTGTTTTTAACTCCTGGATTGTCAATCTGAACCTAGACCTTCTGAAGAGATAGCATGCCTTCAGGCATCATGCAAGATACAAATGACGCTTCGATAGCATTTTCCAAAATACTTTACAAGCTAAGTGAAGTGACATTTCCAAAAGTCCTGTTAAGTTAGGAGACAGACTGTAATTGTATTTTCCACTTTTATTTAGACTAGTAACTGTATTGAAGAGGACTTGCCTGAAATCTGGATGGATACCTTTGATAGGGTAAGAAATGCCATTGCTGGGATAAATCACCTGCTGAAGAATTCTCTGCCCTGTCCCCAAGGGAAGGTTGAAGGGACTGTCTTCATTTAAACTTTTAACTGCCTCAGTTGAGACAGCATTCTTTCGAGTAGTTTGGATATCATCTGTAGTTCAAGTGCATGGCGAGGAATTTCTCCTGAATTTAGACCTATTTAAAAGAGACTACACAGCTGGACTAGATGTAGATGTCTCCAAAGTTAGGTGAGATGAGTTTTTCCAAGTTGTCTACACTGTGATTAAATTTCATTCTTGGACTCACGTTTTCTTACCTCGCAGTCCTCTGACACAGTGGACATCAAGTCCTTGTAGGAGCAGTCACTAGACCTGGGCTATCTCCTAGGGTTTATCGTGGCCAGGCCTACAAATGATTAATCCAGCCAAGCTACCTGAGAGTGAGTTTGGACTTGTGAAACACTACCACATGCTATGCAGGGAAAACTTCAATCTCTCATGTTATCCTGGATTCTGGGTCATAAGCCTTATCTACACTGTTTCCTGTGTTTGATCTCTTACTCTTAAAAAAACCTGGGCTAGCAGTAAAAGTCAGCACTCCCAGAAGTCTACAGGGGAAAGCAGTCACTTTTCAAGCAAGCAAATAAAACATTCTTATGCAGAGTTTTGTTTCATTATAAAATATAAACACATTATTTCATGTTGGACGTTAACAGAAAACAAAGTGTGGGCAGCTTGTGCTTCTACAGTGATATCAAGAGTGGGCTTCTGCTGTACTTAGCACAGATGCCTGGGGCTTTCTGTGACACCTCTGTAGGGCTGGCCACCGTGCCAATGCACTTGCCACAGTGCTGGGCCCTCTGGAGCAGCAGTTGGAGGCCAGCAGATGCCCTGGACCATGCACAGCAGCGTGGACGCCTCTGCGTAGGGGACTGAGCCTCGCTGCAGGCTTTCAGAGGCTGGAAAGAAGAACCTCCCAAAATATAAGAAGGGGACAGAGGGAAATAAGAAAGAAAATAAATAATGATTCGGGAAATAAGAGCCCGAATCAGAAGGCAGAGGCTGTCCGTGGGGAGTCCCCTTCTGTAAAGCCTGGGTCTCCTTACATGCTGTGTAGGGTACAGAGTGCTCCATCTGGGGACTAGGCACCTCCTAAAAGACAAGATGCTGCAGTGGTGACTGTTTTGATGCCTTGTCCTTCTGTGGTTCTAGCTCTAAATGAATAATTAAGCTTATTTTATTTTAAAGCATGGAACACATTGGTCTAACAGGCACCAGTGGTAGAGACTGATGGGATAAGGATCATTTTGAGCTACGAAGCAGCAAAGTACATGTACAGGAAGGACCTGATGGAGAGAGCCCCCTGTACTGTAACAACTAATTATTTTGTACAACCTCCCTGTGTAATACGAGAATAATATCCCATCTCAGAGTTACATCCAGTGTGATTCAGCAGATTTTTATGCAGTACGTTGACCTTGCTGAAGGTGATGTTTACAACAATATTAACCAGCCAGATTAGACAGGCAGGATGGTGCATGGGAGTTCATGCTGTATTGACTTGTTGAAGTCAACAGAGTTATCAGAAGAAAGCAGTGAGGAGTGCAGAGTGCAGGTTGTCTTCTGATGCTGCTCTTTGATAACTGTGTCCTACGGTTGTCTTTGGCATGCATTTTTCCGAGGTCAAATTCAGGGAAACATTTTTGACAGAAACAGAAAAAAACCTCCTACGTCCAGGAATGAAATCCAGCAGAAAAAATGTCCTGAAGGAGTATCCCCCATCTCTAAGGAAGGGAAGGAAGCTTACAGAGGATTCCAGCTGAATTAGTTGATGTGACGTGTAAAGCAGCAATCTCTTCAAAATAAAAAACCATAAAATATTAAAATAAAATGCTGATTGTTATCACAGTATTTTTTTTAATTGTGGGAAATTTTCAGCTGTTCAAGTTATTTTTAACTAGCAGGTTGCCAAACAACAAAAAGAGGAAGCACACAATTTTCTGCTGGTACAGATGTTCCTAATGATCATGACCTCTTATGAAGCTTACATTTGTACATTGTCAGCATTAGTCAGGAATTTATTTTCTGTAGGTGAGAAGTGACTAAACAGACAAATGTTCTGAAATTTCTTTAAGAAACAGGAGTTTCTCATTGGCAGAGAACTGTTTGCAGTTCACTTTGTAGGAGGGGCTACAGACCTACATACTCTCAAGGCAAAGCTGAGAGCTTAGAGTGAGTTATACTGTGTACAAGGTAAGCTTTTTAGGTTTTGGACATGCACAGGGAATTAGTGGACTTGAAATTAAGTCAGTGAATGAGTTTTATGGATTAAATACTTGTACGTACTTCCTTTACTAACATGGTTATGTGCATCAAATGTTAAATTACTAATCAACTGCTTTCTAGGTGTACAGATTTAAGAAAAATAAATGTAGGTCTCAGAAGTGTGGAGTGCTTCCTCTCACTCCCTCTTCCTACTGTAGAGAAGATGAGATGCTATTTACAAGGGGGGAGGGTTAGCCGTTTTTTCTGCTGCTGTTAATGCTTCAGCTTTATTATTGACGCGGTGTTAATAACTAACTGTGAAGCTAGTATAAACTAGATATTGTCTGCATGTTTGCTCCTGATGTGCACACACTGGTTCTAAATGGGGTAGATGACAGTCTTTAGAAACTGTTGTTGCTTTAAAGTCCAGCAGAGATAGAACTGAACCAAGCAGGTATTGCACTTTGGCTCTGTCTGTGGTAAAGACAAAGCTAATGTTACCAGAGACAAAATTAAATTCCCTGTCTTCGGGTGCTACCTAAAGAACTGAGAGGAGTGAGGAGTGATGCAAATGAAATTGAATGCTTAAAATGGGGGGGGAAAAAATCATTCCTGTCGCTTTATAATGGAGAATAAAGATCGCTGGAGAAAGCACAGCAACTGCTGAGTTCATATTGCGTATCTGATTAAACAGTAAACTGTACCCTGAGACAATGCCAAAATAAACAGAGTGGTGTATCTCACACACTCTGCTTTTTGGTCAGAGCAGAACACTTTGGGATGCAAATGGGTTTTGATTTGCTTGTTCTCTGACATGGGCCAATTGCTCTCAGTATGGGGTTCCGCTTAATCAACTTGCACAAATAAAAGACATCTTAAAGAAAAATTATACAATGCAGGATCAATACAATCTTTTACCTACTCCACTAATTTGATGAGAGTCTTGGACCATAAATAAGTGGCTTCAAAGAGACAACTTTGAACAATGCTTGAGAACACATTAGAGACTCAAAACCAGCATTGGAATCTTTACTTTGCAAAACTTACTTCTTTATTCCAGATAGTAGAAAATCAGGAACGTGGAAACATGTCTGGGAAACCCAAGCTGCACTACTTCAATGGACGAGGCCGAATGGAATCAATACGGTGGCTACTAGCAGCAGCTGGAGTTGAGGTTTGCCTCTGTTTTTTATACTAAGAGCATGTGACAAATATGTATTTTTACATAAAATTTTTTTTCACATAAAAAATGTGACTGATCAGCAGTTTCAAGCTCCTCATTTAATGCGTGGCCGACCAAGCCAACAATGACCACTAGCTTACCCTATGCAGGGCAGTAAGTTCCTGTTTCACTTCCAAGCATCATGTGCCAAACCTTCCCATAGCACCAAAAATGCCTCTTCCCTGTAGCTAGTGAAAGGAAAAATTTAACACCGCAGCTGCAGAATGTGGCTTCTTATATTCTGATCACAGTGGTCAAGCACTTTCAATTCTGAAGACCTTCAGTTAAATCCCAATATCCAAAATAGCAAAAAAATTATTTGCCTACTGCAATGTAACTTACCCCTGAAGGCACTATATATTATAAACACTGAGTAGTTGGTTTTACCTGTAACAGTTTCTGATATTAAACTGGAGAGGGAGTGTGGGGATCTGTGTATTTTAAGAGCTGTGATGGGCAATGGGAATGTGATGGGTAATGGGCAATGTCCCAGAAAGCTGCGTGGGGCACATAGTCTCTTCTCTTTGACCCCCTGTTTGCCAGCTTATGGCAAAGGAGCTACACCACAGTTCTGATGCTGCGGCGGGAATTTACCTATCTTACTCTCTCCCTGCACCACCTCTTGCCAGCACTGACAACAGAGGCAGCACGGTCGTCGTTTGCTCAGCAGACAGGGTTTTGTGTCTTTCAGTCACCTCAGCTTTAGCCAATGTCTTACCTGCACAAAAATTTGAATCACAGGTGAGAAGAGGAGAGGATATGACAAAGGCAAAATAAATTTTTAAAGATATCACTTCCAAATTGGAATTATTTTTTTAAAAATAAATTTCCCCAAAACACAGCTCTTTGTGCTCTCACTGTCTGATGCAAAGCAGAAGCTGAAACATGCAGTGACAACATGACTTTTCTTCTGTATTTCCTGCAGTTTGAAGAATGTTTTCTGGAAACAAAAGATGATCTGATGAAGTTACAGAAGGGTAAGTCACCTTCACTTTTTAATAATTAGATAATAATAATAATTAGAATTGCTTGTCTTAGAGCTCCTAAAAATTCTTATGTCTCTTAAAAAGAAAATATAGACTGGATTGTGCATGAGGTATCACAGATGCACACTGCAGTGGGTTAGGAAGTATCATCCACCCAGTTGCTTCAGTCTTCACTGAATGACAGAAGGGCTGAGGTCAAAGGGACCTCCTGAGATTGTCTGCTTCACCTCCCCTCTTCAAGCAGGGCCACCTAGAGCCAGCTGCCCAGAACAGTGTCCAGCTGGGTTTTGAGTACCTCCAAGAATGGAGACTCCACATTCTCTCTGGGCAAACCATGCCAGTATTCAGTCACTCTCACAGCAGAAAAGCCCTTCCTTAAGTTCAGGTGATTGACTCTCCTTTTTTTGAGTTTGTGCCCAGTGCCTCCTGTCCTATGACAATATAGGTTTTTGTCATCAGATCATCTTGTAACTCATTAGCATTTTAGGTTGCCTACAAAGTTGTTGTTTTATAATGCATATGAAACCAGGGTTCCAGATTTCTGAGTTTAACCTGTACCTCTGATGTATTCCTGTTTCCCAAGGCAACTACTCACCTTGCTATCTTTAGCTTCCATCTTTGTGAACATGATATTCACATTTCCTCCAAACCAAATTACATGTCTGTGCTCTTCCAGTTCACTTGGCTTTTCAAAGGAATCTGAGATAGGGTTAGCATTTGTAGTCCTGCTCTCCTTTAGGAACAATGACTTTATGCCCCTGTCAACTGCCAGCTTTCAAAAAGTATTCTGAGACATACATAAGCAAAAATGAAAATGTCCCCTTAATAGCAGTTTCTCTGCATGATTGCCTTACAATGGATACAAAGATGGACGTAGCTGATCAGTTATCTGAGTCAATAAGTATGATTCCATAAATCAAATACTTTTATTCACTTCTCTGATCAGTTCCTGGAGGTGTTTTGACTTCTTCCTTGCTGGAATAAAGCCTGCAGACTACTAAGGGATTTACTTGGCTGCAGTCTCACACCAAGTGATATTCAGCTTTTGCAGGAATCTCATCAACCCCACCCATTATTCCCCACTTCATCCCTATACAGAGGTATGCCATTGTAGAAAGTCAACATACTAATCACAGAAGTATGATATGCATTTATATTCACATTATATGTTGACAAGTCCTTAAATAGTCCAGATTTCCATAATACTTACCAAAGCACGACAGAGACTGCCTGGATCAGATCCTTCAGTCCTTCTCATCTGCATTAATCGCCATGAAAATCATCTGAGTCAGAGACACACAGCGCAGGACTTGTCTTTTTCAGTGTATGCCTGCTAAAAATCTTGCATTTGAGTGCTTCCTTAGATTTGAAGAAACTTCAGGAAGCTGATTGCTATAATATTAAGTCATTAACATGTTACTAAGCAATGGTTCTTGGTTTCAAGGTAAGTGTTTTCCATATCTTGTTGTGGGAATGAGGAAGACTGCCACTGAAAGGGTTGTTATGCATTGGAACAGACTGCCCAGGGAAATGGTTGAGTCACCATCCCTGGAAGTATTTAACAGATGTGCGGCATTTAGACGTGGCATTTAGGGACATAGTTTAGTGGTAGACGTGGCAGTGTTAGGTTTATGGTTGGACTCAATGATCTTAGAGGACTTTTCCAACCTAAATGATTCTATGCTTCTAAATAAAATATAATACATGTGGTTACTTTGCCAATCACCGCTAATGGTTCTCATTCAAAGACTGAGTGTATCCTTGTCTTGTTCCCTTTTCCCTAGATGGATCCCTGCTGTTCCAGCAAGTGCCCATGGTGGAGATTGATGGGATGAAGATGGTGCAGACTAGAGCCATCCTCAACTACATAGCAGCAAAGTACAACCTCTATGGGAAGGACCTGAAGGAGAGAGCCCTGTACTGTGACAGTACCACCTTTGTTTGTTAGACTACAGTTCATACTACCTCTCTGTGTAACGCAGGAGTATCCAAGCTCTCAGTTAGAGTCAGGGTGATACAGCAGATTTTCATGTAGCATGTGCTGACTGTGACAGCAGGTCATGTGTCCAACAGTAATAACCATCTAGATTAGCTAGGCAGCATGCTGCAGGGGAGTTGATGGAGATCAAAGGTCAATACAGTTATCAGAAAAAAGCAGTCAGGAGTTCAGTGGACAGACTGTCTTACCAATGCCAGTTTTAATTTTCTCCTGTAGTTGTCAGCAGCAGGCATTTTCACCACATTGAATTCAGGGAAATGTCTTTGATGAAAACAAAAACCTTCTCTCTCTAATAACCAGGAATTAGAATTAATACCTGGTTATTAAAGGACAGGGATCTTAGGGGCATATGGTTTGAACTGAAATATTTTTAAATGCTTCAAGTTGATTAGCACAGGTAAACACGTGTCAAGATATTTGTTAGGAATTGCATGGACCCACTGATGTGGATTGGATGTCTGATTGGATTTTTAACACACGTTTGGATGAGACATTTGCCAACTTTGTACTCAGGTTCAAAAAAACTTAATTCAGAGAAGTATCAGCCCTAGTGAAAAATGGAAGGGGTACAGTCTTCTAGTTTTTGTTTAGGCACTTGGCTCTTTTCTTTTGCCCACCCCTCCCCACTCCCCCCATTCTCTGAAGCTACTGCACTCTGGAGCGAACTGCTCCAAGCTATGCATGCTGGACAGAAGAGGCAGAGAATTCCCAGCATCTCAATGGGTTTATGCCAGTAGCTATGGTGCTATTCAGACCTGCTGTGTTTGACTTGACCAACTGGATCTATTCCTTTCAGAATTGATATGTATGTGGAAGCAGTAACAGATCTGAATGAGTTACTCATGACCCACCTTATACAACCAGCAGATAAAAAGGAGCAGCATTTTGCTACTATTGTGGACAAAGTCACAAACAGATATTTCCCAGTCTATGAGAAGGTATGTGGCAAAGATGCAGTGTCTTAATTGTTTTCCTGAAACTCCATCCTGGATTTACACAAACAATTTTTATTGAGGAAAACAGAGAAGAAAAATTACCACTTAAATATAAATGCTGTGATATTGGCTGGGATGAGGACAATACAGAAAGGGCAGAAGGCATTGCAAATCTGGGAAAGATGCAGAGCTGCAAAAGCCCCAGACACACTGAGCTCCCTAAACGTCCATGTCTCAGTCTGTATGTTGTCTCAGACAAAAGACACCACAGCATCAGCTTTTATATAAAGTTTTCTCCTGAAGTACAGGACAACCTCTACCATACATGTGATGTAAAAGCATTACAGCTCCTTCTGTAACAAGAGGGAGGATGGATTAGCTGGGTTTCAAGACCATGAGGCACAAACTACATGTGGAGAGCTCCCAGCACAATATTCCCCAAATTGAGAGGAAACAGGTGAGAAGTAAGGGAGCTGCCCATTATTTGGAAGAATCCAAGATGCTCTTACTCTGCCCTGGGCAGAACTTAAGCCTCTTGTAAATTTTGTATAGGAATTTGCGGTGACGGTTGTGCCCCATAAAGCTCAGCCTTTGGCACAGCAGTGCTGATTACATGAGCTACAGAAGTGAAGGCAAGAGGGGTACCACTGAGATGCCAGAAAGAAATGCAGAAGAGAAAGGACTGATAAATTACACCTAGGATGACAGTGTGGTCAGATCATTAGTTGGTACTACAGATGTTCTTACTCCATATCCTTCTTTCAAGGATAACTCCATGCCGTGTGTGACCTTGCTTTGAAGATACCATATTAAGTCGCACATGAAAAAAAAAAAATAGCACAGTTGCTTCTGTTTCTTTTTTTAGGTTTTGAAAGACCATGGACAAGACTTTCTTGTTGGCAACCAGTTTAGCAGGGCAGATGTACAATTACTTGAAACCCTTTTAATGACAGAAGAGTGCAAGCCTGATATACTTGCCAAATTTCCTCTCTTGAAGGTAATTGAATGGACAGTTTTAACAGACAAGGATTCAAAGCAGGACTACTGATTTAACCTGACTGAGAAATATGGGAGAGTGGGAGGGTGAGGAAAGAAATGAACGACAAAATCAAAATCAAATATCCTAAGTACTTTTAGCTGGCCTCAAATATGATGGTTATTGCCGCCTTCTGTCACTATAGTCACAAAAGTGTCATAGCGTGAAGCATATAGATTATTCTGCAGGATCAACCCACAATGTTACTTTTAGAGCATGGCTAATATCTAAATATCTGATGCTTATCATGGTTCTTAAGCACAGTGTTGTTTTGTTGTTTTGTAGAGTTTTAAAGCAAGAATAAGCAATATCCCCACAATAAAGAAATTCCTGCAGCCTGGCAGCCAGAGGAAACCACCACTACAAGAAAAAGATGTACCAAAACTGATGAAAATTTTCCACTGAGAAGCAACCTAAACCCACAGAAATTCTATTTCATTGTCTTTGTGTTTGCTGATAGTGGCAAAGTGAATTAATGCAAATAGTGAAAAGGGTTTTGATCTTTCTTTCCTTAATTACAGGACTGGTTTTAGTCTAGAGCAAATGTTTCCAGGGTAAATCTACATAAGCATACCAACAAATGAAATAGTTCACTGAATTAGGGGGTACACTGGACAAAACAGGATGTTTTAAATTTCTCAAGAGAATACCTGAAATAAAGACTTACTCTTGACACTCAAAACCAGTTTGTTCAATGATTTCTTGCTGCTGCTCACATACCTAAGGGCTCTCTGGTTCTATCTTTCTGGCATTCTCAAGAGTAGTTGAAACATGAAGAGAGTTTAGCCTGAACAGTGAGCAATGTGTCTGTTCTGGGAAGTGCCAGGAAAAGCCTGCAGGTTCTGGTTTGATGGGGATGACAGGTTTGGATTCAGCTTTGGACTACACTGGGACCAGAGGTACAACTGCACATTTCATCACTAGACATTTGAACTCTTGTACTGTAGCTCGTACTGTGGCTAAAAGCACTTTGAGGTCTTGACTGAGAAATGAATCGTTGTTGCCAACTGTAAAGTTGAAAACATTGAGGAAGGCGAAGTCAAATTTCTGTCAGGTAATAGTGGGACCTTGAAACGTGGACTTCATGTTGACTTATGTGACTATATTAAACTCAGTTAAATATAAGTTGTACATAAGTTGTACATTATAATCACTTAAATCAAGCTTTCCTACTGAGAGGCCACCAAGACAGTTGAACACATAAATACATGTATTATTTAAACACCCAAATTAACCAAGTATGTAAAGGGAACAGGCAGTGCCCTAAAGCCTACTAATGCTCTAACTCAGTTTTAAGCTGGGCAAACTCAGGGCACTAAAACTCTTGTCAACACCCAGAGCTTCTTTATAAGAAATGCCATGTGGCTGGAACCAGGTTTTACCTCTAAGAAAGTAAAAAACCCAATGTTTTTCTGCAGCAGAGCATGTATTCATACGAGTTGCGGCAAGTGCCGTTTTCCTCCTGCCTCACCGAAGCACTCGGGCAGCGCTTGCAGCTGCTGAGCACTCTCAGAAACTCGAGCCAGCAGCTTTGGCCGTGGCTGCTAGCTCTCTGCTGAGGAAGCTCCCCTGCATAGCCAGGTGGTTTTAGGAGCCTGCGCACAGCCCCTGGCCTTCGGCCACGCAGAGCCCGAGCCCCTGGCACACCTACAGCTCGGCACCCGCTGCACAGGGGCTGCGGCCCAGGCCTGGCCCCGAGTCATGCCATCGCTGTGACTCCATGCCGCCTCGAGGGCCTCAGACAAAGCCTTTCTCCTGCCTGGCCCTCTGAGGTGCAGCCATGGCACCCTCGAAGCCAGACCAGTGGAAAAAGTCACTTCACAAGACTTCAGGGAAGAGGCAAAGGAGGCTTTTCCCTCAGCTACCCTTGTAGAGGTTACGGATGCCGCTCAAACTGCCCAGCTCGGCGGATCCGCCATCCCCAGGCCGGAAAGAGGGCGGGGGCGGGCTGTGGGCAGGCCATCCGCACTATAGCTGAGGGGAGGAGGCGGGGAGGCCAGTCAGTCAGGAGCTGACTGGAGTAGGAGGCCTGTGGCGGCGCAGCCCGCGCGGAGGGTACTGAAGGTGGTCTGGGGGGGCCGTGGGGAGGGTCGGCGGCTCCGCGGGGTCAGGGGCGGTGCGACAAGGCTCGGCCCAGCCCAGCCCGGCAGTGTGTGAACTTTGCCGCGAAGCACGGCGTGTGGCGGCGGAGTGCAGGGTCCGGCAGCTGCTCCCCGGGCAGAGCTCCGTGTGCCGCCTCCTCGGCCGCCGAGTACCCGTGCCTTGCCCTTTCCTCGGCGCGGCTAGGTGAGGAGGGCAGGGCTGGGCTGGGCTGCCTGGCTGCCGTCTCCAGGCCACCCGTGCAGGGGGAAGGAGCCCGCCCGCCTGCGGGGCTGGGGGCGGCCAGCCGGGTCCTCTGCCGGGAGGGTGAAAGGCGAGGTGCGTGACAGACCGGTTTTTACTTCAGGAACACTCTGCTCGAGGGCGTGTGTTCAGGGGTTACTCCCCACTCTTTCTCCTGCAGCAGGGACCCTCGTCGGGTGGGGTGGGGCTGCACAGGGGGAGTTTGTGTCTGGTTCTGGGTAGGATCATCAGGGAACCTGAAGAGGCATTTCCGTTTGGAGTTATTGTTTTAAAATCTCTCGGGGTAATTTGCCGTTCGCCTCATTCAAACGCTCCTCCTAGCTCGGGTGGTGGAAGGAGCGCTTACTGAGTCCAGACTTGGTCTGAATGCCAGCAGAAACCACATGCTGGTGAGCAGTTACGGTCTTAAGATGGTCTTGAGGTAGAGCTGGGCTCGATGCGGTCTGGGGCCCGTGCTGTACGGTCATTCTGCTTGAGCAGCCCTGTGCGAGCCGTGTTCGAGGAACAGTGTGGCAGAGAACTACTTTGGGGTCCATATCCGATTTGGAAGAAAGTTCAAGATCTTGCAGCAGTTTATGAGCTTGCTGTTAAATTCAGTTGTTTCTTGCTAGAAGGCCAGCACCTGAATTTGCTTTGGACAAAATAGTGCGATTTTTTTAAATACAAAGATCACGTCAGTAGCTGTCACATTTATGGGAACTAGAAATGGAGCATAGGTTATGGTTTTCTGTGTATAGGCCCTAGGAAAGGAGCTGTGATAAGGCACTTCTCTAAATGTCCTCTTTATGCGCCCTGTAGCTCTTGAGGTATTAGGAATCTAGCTAAGCATCCTGCAGCTCTAGACTAGATGCCAACTCCAAAGCATCAAGTCATAACCAAGTTTTTATTATCAAGCATATATTTACATATCAGGAGAACTTTGTTGAAAGAGACTGAGGTGTCTAGGGATATAGGCATTGCCAGGGCTAGGTGGAAGCTGAGCAGCGGTTTTGAAGAACTGTATTTTTGCCTGGGGCACCAGGTTTCTCCTGTGAGTCCAGCCCCAGCAGACAATGGCTGTTTGCAATAGGACCTAGTGAAGATACTGGCCACCACAAAGGATTTTAGTGGAGAGAGCCAGGGATGCAGTATCTCCCCTGTTTGTTTGTGCCTCTTCTCTGCTGCTTTTGGGATTATGGCCAAAGTTTCCACTTTGTGGCTCAATTACGTACTGTGAATCTCTGCTAGAATAAATAAGCTTGCCTGTAAATAGATAAAACCTTGGCTTAACGATGAAGCATTCTGTTAGTCTGTGACTGTCTTATTAAATCTGCTTCATTATTCTGGGACCTATTAGTGATAAGAGTACAGTGTTAGCTTTGTCTCCAGCACCAGGCAAGCTCATCAGCTGCTGAGTTCATACTGTGGCATGTGACTGCACTTGTTAGGGGAATTAGAAAGGACAAAGTGTTTCATCCCAGTGCCATCATCGGGTGGGCTGACTTCAGCCCCCTGCTGCTGGGGCCATTGCCCAGGCCTTATCTGCCCACTGAGATCACAGTATTGTTTATTTGGTTTTGATTTTAAAGTTTCCAGAGCCAATAGGATATAAATCTCTGTTACAGTTTAACTGTTTGTAAAATTGGAATGGGTCTTGAAATTGGTCTGCATTCTGTGTGATGGATATACTGTGATTTGGCTAATGGTCAAAACAGAACTAGCTAAATGAGGAAGTCAGCAGGCCTGGTGAAATATACGCTGGAATATATATTGCTCATATTTGTAAAGGCACAGCAGCATGGGGCTCTGAAATATCATAATAAGAGAGATTAAGATAATGCTGGTGTCTCTGAGTTGGTGTTCTTGAGAAGCAACTCATTTTCAAGTATGGTATGATGTGGACACTGTCACAAAACCCATCACCTACTGAAAGGATAGCATCACTACTAGGTTAAAAATTTATGTCTTCAGGAATACCCTACAATCCTGGTTGGGCTGTAAAACTCACGAGCTTTTGTATTTTTAAAGATATGTGTATGATTTAATAGATGCTTATTACAATCTGTCGTGATTCTTTTTTGAATTGCTGTATTCTCCTGGTAGTGTGCACTTTTTTTCACTAATCCACAGGAAATGTGGTTGCATCAAGCCCAAGTATCTAGCTCTTGATTGCCCTTCTACTTTCACATGCATCCAACTGAATTTAGAAGTTTGGGGTGAAACATTTTAAATGATAATTTAAAACATGCTTCCTGTAAGATCATCTTCTTGAATTTATCAGGAAACAAGAACTCTGAAATCATGGCAGGGAAACCAAAGCTGCACTATACCAAGGGAAGGGGGAAGATGGAGTCAATCCGATGGCTGTTAGCAACAGCTGGGGTTGAGGTTTGTATCTTTTTTTTTTTAATAAGGTGATCAGATTAATCTGTGATTAAAGTAAGTATTCTTTGGAAAGGTTTCCCAGTTACATCTATGCTTAGAGATATGCACAACATCGTATGTTGTGATGCAGAATATGTAGATGCAGTGATGCACTCTCTCATGTTGTATTTTTTTAATGTATTCCTTGAGCAACAGTTGCCCAGTAAAAGGAATTTAACGTACAAAGAGAATTGTTAAGTGTAATTTTAGAAACATACATTAAGCTAAAGATATCTTAAATTGTTGCTACAGGCCAAACCCATGTATATCTGGCTTTTTGTGAATGCTCATTACTTCTCTGTGTCTTATGATTATTCTTTACATAAAGACCATGTGTACCACATGAAAAACTTTAGAACATTATCTCCTAACAAAGTGCTTTTCGTTCTTTGGGTCAGGACCTGAGTAAGGTAATTCAGCAAAGCTGCCCTGAAGGCAGTCGGGGTGCTATCTAGATTCATATGAGGTGAAAACCACCCTAAGGCATCTTACATTCTACATGCAATTTTTTCTTGAATACAGTACTTTGAAATTGTTTTCTCTGAAACTATTTATACTGCATTGGAAATAAAAGGCTTTTTTGATGGTCCTCACTTGTGAATGTCGGTGGCAGAAGCTGCAGAGCAGGACTGCTGAGGAAACAAAGACTTTGCCCTCATTCAAATGTCCTATTCGTTTAAAAAAAATAAAAAAAAATCAGCAGGTGGAAAGAGGGGTAACTTATTAAGAGGCATAACTTATTAACAATTTCTCAATATTTGACCTGGCACCAACTGCTTTTAAGTGAATGATCTGGTGTCTGGTAAATGTGCAGGCAAGTAGACTGGTCTTTTTAATGAAGGAAGCTGTGTTTGAAGTGTAAAGCATTGTACATTACTGTGGGGTTGGGGTTGCTGTAGTCCTGGGTTAATTGCTAGAGCAGAGATACAAATAGGAGTAGAGGTCAACACAATCATGAGAAATATGGGGAATAGTGTGGAGAGGTAGTCTTATCTTCCAGACTCCATTTCACGTCACCGTTGCCTTTGGAGTGACGCAGCATTGTTTTCCATCTTTGCCTTTCAGTTTGAGGAAGAATTCATAGAAACGAAGGAAGACCTGGAAAAATTACGCAATAGTGAGTCTGTAAGCTGTACCCTAAACATAAATTCACACCAATATAATGCAGGTACAACAGGTGAGATTTTTGTAAGACCTCCAATACGATATGACCTGTAAGAAGATTTGAGAGACCTGCTTGTTTGCAAAAGCTTTCATCCCTCAGAATTGCAAATGACTTGATGTGTTACCAAGTCTCTTTCTCAGTAGTAGAGAATTCAATGTAGTACTGCAACAGTCTGAGTAGTTTGCTGCTTTTTCTTCCCTAGATGGAGTCCTGCTGTTCCAGCAAGTGCCTCTGGTTGAGATTGATGGGATGAAGATGGTGCAGACCAGAGCAATTCTCAGCTACATAGCAGCAAAGTACAACCTCTATGGAAAAGACCTGAAGGAGAGAGCCTGGTACTCTTAACAGTGCAAACAGTCCTTACTAATACTCTACCATGTTCTTTAATATTTATGAGAAGAATATTGCTGTGAAGTATCTGCATGTAAAGGTGCATTTACATCTGCCAGGGGTTTGTCTCCTCAGATTCAATAATTGGATGAATGGACTTTGTGATTGATATATGATTGTTAATTGTCAATATAGTGAGAGTGCTATGGCCACCTTCAGGCTCATTTAATTTCAGAGACCAGAAGTACATTAATTTCCTAGGCAACTGCAGGCAACATTAATTTACTGGGCAACTTAATACAATAATAAAGGCTAAGTATGCCTTTATTTTTTTCTCTTTAAACTGGAAAACAGTAGGAAAAACCACAGTTGCCTGAAGAAAAGTGTCTTGAAGTGTTCTAATTTCCTTTTTTCAATATGTAAAGAATCTTTCATAGCTGATATAAAAAAAGACATGTTCAGTGGCTTAATGCTACTTGAAAGTTAAACCTGTATTTTTCTAATATTACTTTACTATGTAAGCTATGGATACTTTCCATTCTCATAATCAGAGGGCTAATGTGAAAGCAAAAATCCTTGTTTACTCTTTCTTTAAAAAAAAAGTCATGCAAAAGTTCAATTAAGTCCTTAACCCAAATGACTACCACTTACTGTAAAGGGTTTTATTCTGTGATAATGGAGGGGCAGCTCCAGGGATTGTGGGGACTGGCATGTCTGAACTGACAATTGGCAGCCATTTGTTGCTGGGATCCTTTTGTGATTAGATCTCAAAATTAATTTTTTTGTTCTCTAGCATGGTTTGCATATGTGTTCTTTTCTCCAAGTGCAGATGAATAGGTTATAAATGAAAAACAGTGTGAACTCCATCTCAGATACTTCAGTTGCAGACTGTTATTTATACTTTGCTTGTTGCAGACACTGTGAGCCTGTTTATAAAGATCTGTGCTTTGAAAAAAACTGACCTGGAATCAAAGTGGAAGAACAAGAAAACAAAGTAGTGTCCTATGTTATATTCACTAATAAGCATTTTCCTCGGTGATTACTGCAGCATTGTATTTCAGGAAAATAACCAAAAATGGAATATTCAAATGCTAAATGTAAAATAAAAATGTTTGTTTCAGGATTGATATGTATGTAGAGGGAACAACTGACCTGATGGGAATGATCATGTATCTCCCTTTTCAACCAGCTGACACAAAAGAAAAGAATCTTGCCTTAATCATTGAACGAGCTACAACCAGGTACTTTCCTGTTTATGAAAAGGTAAGTGATAAATCGCCAGTAGTCCATGAAAACAGTAAAGGGGGCACAGGTTCCCTGCTACCCCATTCCCCTGGCCCCATGTGCCTACTTTCCAGAAGGCAAGTGACAGTACAACTCTGGAACTGTTTGATGGAGCCAGCCTTCAGCAATGTGAAAAGAGGGCCACAAAATAATATTTGGCTGGTTTAACTACTGAGTATCTTTGCTGTCTTCTTTAAGAATTCTCAAAGAGCAGATCCTACTTTTTAAACCTCGCTTAGTGGCTGATAGCTCCTAGCATTTTGCATAAATGCACCAGTTAAATACCTGTGCCAGCTGTTAGAACTTACTGCCTGAAAGTCAACATACTCTTGCTGTTCAAACTTAAATCTAATTGTGCTTTATAATTAAGGACCTCATGCTGTGATCTTTCCCAAACCCATTGATTAAATATATTACACTTACAGACTATTACTGTCTTTCTCTGAATTGCTCTTTGGCCATCCTTATGTGTGCACAGAGGCTCTGCAAACAGGGTATGTCTAGCCTAAAAGCATAAAGCAGTTGTTTACTGACTATCATGTGCTAAAGAGTTGGCCTCTAATGAGCTACGAGGTACAGCATTGGTATGCTTGCTACCCCTGTAGAGCCCATGAAGAGACTTTCTTGGCTAGGCAAGAGTTGGTTGGGATGGGTTGTTCTTTGCTTCTCCCTGGAACATAGCCTGGCTGTTACTGAGTTGCCATTTTCTACCAGCTTGTTGTTTTGTTTTTCTCTTTAGGGTGGTTTTTTTTTTTTTGTGTTAACATTTTCCTGTTTGAATTGACCCAGCTGTGATCCTCATCTCACTAGCCTAGTTCTAACCTTTTGTACCTTGTATGGTTGCACTATACAGACTTGCTCACAGTGCTTTTTCAGAGCATAGCAGTTTCCTCAGAAGTCCGTGCCAAGGATACAAAGCTATGTTCTTTCAGAGGTGAGCAGGTTCCTAGCTTGAATAGTTGGTTTTCACAGGCAGCTGATGTCCATTCAGAAATCCAGGACTTGATGCAACTTCATGTGCCTCTTTGTCGGAGCCTTAAATTGCACAAGGGAAACCTGCAGATGCTGCCCTATGAAAAAAATTTGCATGTAAATGACCTAAGCCAGCACTCCTGCAGTCAGAGTTCGTATAGATCCACTGCCATACCAGTAGAAGGCTGTGCTGAGAGAGCTTGATTGCACACATTAATCTTTCCAAGATTTGATGTCTGATAACATAAATATTTAAGCTATGAAAAAATAGAAAGCAAATTTAGACACTGGTATTCTCTGAACCCGAGCCTGTGTGGCATAAACCGCTGTTTGATATGTTTAGTATGTATGCTCACTGGAGAAAAGTCTTTAAACTTTCTAACTTTATAGGTGCTTACATGGACTTCCTGTTGTGTGTTTTTGTAGAAATCTGTCTGCAATGAAATATCTAGATAAAATTCTTACATTCTATATGACTTTTATTGTTCGCTCGTATTTCATAGGCCTTAAAAGACCATGGGCAAGATTATCTTGTAGGCAACAAATTAAGCTGGGCAGATGTTCATCTGCTGGAAGCCATTTTAATGACAGAAGAATGTAAGCCTGATATATTGTCTGCATTTCCTCTGCTACAGGTTAGTAATCATCTGATCTCAATATGGAATGCAACATACAAATGTACTGCCCAGTTTTAAAAGTAACTGATGTTTAAGTACTGTGTCACTGGCAGTTCTCTGGTCTACTTCTGTGGGCTACAGCCACCTGAATGCATGCACGCTGCCTTGCCCCTAGGGCTGCTGGGGGCTCACCTTTCTCCAGCTCTAACTCTACTTTTCCCAGCTGTTCTCAGCTGGCAGGAATTCATTTACTAACACTACCAGTTTGGTCCAGTAATTGCTACTTCCATGTCTTCAAATACAGCAGTGATCAACAGGAAGGAAAGTCTGTGGCCTGTTGGGTCTGCAGTTCCTGTCCTTCTCTTTCTGCTAGCAAAATTATATTTTGAAGAAATCTCATACAATCATATACATGTTAAGTTTCTTATGTCTTGTCTTCCATGGTGCTTTGCACAGAGGTATTCCTGTCCTTGCCTTTTTTTTCTTTCCCAAATATATCTGTAGGATTTGGATTCAGGCTGTGTTTTTTTTCCTGCTGCTTTATTTTTTTTCTTCCACCTTTACTAGATGAATCTTAACTCTTTAATATTTATTTCTCCCATGCCCAACTGGGAAACTAAGATAAACTTGATAGCACCAGCTTTGCAGATCAGAGTATTCACACCTGGATTTTCCAAGAAGACTAATATATTGTAGGTGTATTTTTGACCGCCCCCCCCCCCCCCCCCTTTTTTTTTTATGTAAAACGCTGACTGCTGAGCTGGCTATAAGGAGCTACTACCTTTTTTTAATAAGTATGTCTGAGAAGTAAACACCCAAGTCACCTGATTTTTAAGCTACAAAGGATGGAATTACAATTCCCTTACTCTAATTGGCTTTACTCCTGCTTTTTTCAGGCTTTTAAAGGAAGAATAAGCAACATTCCAACCATCAAAAAATTCTTGCAGCCTGGCAGCCAGAGGAAGCCACCAGCTGATGAGAAGTATATTGCCACTGTGAAGAAAATATTCAATATCTAATCATGTCTCTGCTGAAGATAATGCAACTGTAGTATATTACCAGAGCTGTGCCTTGTAAGCGTAAACTGCGTAGATGTATTCTGTAGCTTGCATCATATAGCCAGTGACATGATAATAGTTGAAACAGAACACACTTTTAAATTAGAGTAAAAGGCTAATTTGGACCTGTTGAGTCCAGAAAGTGGTATTTCATGGAGCGGTGACTTGAAATAAAGTGTGCTGATACTTTTTGTTTGTTTTAATTACAGTACATGCCTGATAGGGTAAAATGGATCAGCTGTTGCTTCCAGAGTACTGCAGAAAGCCCCCCTCCTCCCACTTCACAGACTGCAGAAGAGAAGAGGCACTCCATAAAAACAGGAAAGTCATCTAAATTCAGGCCTAGAATCTTTTGCTGTCTAGGTGGTCTCCCTGCTGTATTTCACTCAGAGCTAATTGAAAAAAAAAAACCAACCCAACCAAAAACCAACCAACACCTCATAATCCCTGTAAGTTTACGGGCAAAAGTAAGAATCCCCAAGTGACTCTCCTAAAAGCGAATTTGATCACTGAAAGGTCAAAATATTTGTGTTTAATTAGCCTGATATGGTTTTCATCTATCCCCTTACACCTATTCCCTTGCTCTTCTCTTTGCTGCTTGGCTAGGTAGTCACAGGGAGGAAAATGCCACTTGACTGGTTTTTTGTAAGGTTTTCCCTTTTCTAGCCACTTTCCAAGTAGTTGTAAAGCGAAGTGCACTGGGTGCTCACCTTTTCACTATTTGAGATTCTTCACCCTATTTTCATGGGAACCATCACTGTTCCCTTTAAGAATAGTGCCATAAACTATTCTTCTTCCTTGCATTTAGTTGTTTTTCTTGGGAGGACTCGAACTGATTAGGCAGAGAAAACGGTCAACCTGTGTATATGCAGGATTGCTGCCCAGCGTAGCTACCTCCTTTTCCGACTTGTGCCTCAGGAGTGCCACATAATGTATCTCAGAGGCACAGACTGGAAATGCCACATTCCCCCAGGCACTGCCCAGGTGATCTCTGAAGAGTTTTACGTTCAAATTACCTGTGTAGCTGGAAGCAGTATTGTGCCATGCCTGCTGAGTACTCAAGTTTCATTGAGCTACACCTCTGTTCCAAACAAGTGCTGTGATCACTGAACAGTCACAGAGACTGGCACTGGGCATCACCTTTGTGTTTTCTGAGTCCTCAGTCCCATAGGGATATGTTGGACTTGCTGAGAATGGTACTTGCTTGGTCTGCTCAGGAATTTCAGCAAAAGCTTCTGGATTACAGCTAGGTTTGGAGGCTAGCCCCAGCCCCTGCCCCCAGGGGCTAGTTCAGAGAATGCACAGAATGCTCAAGTCTGGACGTGTTCAAAAATGTAACATCCTACTGCATTTGGGATCTGGGGTAGCAGCAACTGCAGGATGGCTTCTGCATCATTTCAGCACTAGGTTGCCTAACCTTTTCATTTGAGTTCATCTAAGCCAGGATTCAGCTTGTCTACAGTACAAGTATCTAAACTAGCATTGGTCAGCCAAGCCTGTTATGGTAGGTGGCAGTTCAATTCCTCTGAGGTGCCTTGAAGTTCTACTTCAGGATGAAATAAACCACATTTCATGTGTCCAACTGTCATGCTGATCTGAGATCTCTAACATTGCAGCTCAGTGGCCTGTAAGCCTGGCAACACACCTGGAGGAGACTGATACCAGCATTTGCTAGCTAAAGATTCCAGAGCTGGAGGCTGTGGTTTGGGATTGGGGGAGCGGGAGAGGGTTTGACTTTTTTCTGGTTTGTTTTTTTGTCAGTTGTGCCTTAGACATCTGAGCTGCTCACAGCACCTTGTCACCACCTCAGCCCCTGCCCAGAATGAGTGTTCTGCTGATGGATTTGCACAGCACTGAGATCTGATATACAATAGCCATTAGAAGCAAACTCTGTATGAAAGAAATTACAAGAAGCAAAATTTGTCTTCAATAGTGTACTCACCCATATTCAGTTTCCTAATGGTTTGGCTGCCTACTCCTGTGCACCAAAAGATAGTCTTAGCCAGGCTTTGAGAGCCAGGGAATAAAGAACTTCAGCCCCTGAACAGTTTATGTTTGAACAGTCTGCTTATAGGGACGACTTCAGCAAAGATAATCTGTGTAAGACCACAATGGCAAACCAGTTAAAGAGTGCTGAGACAGACAGTTTAGAATCTTGTCACGGGTTAAGGCTGGGCTGGCCACTAGACAGATAACAGATGCTCTCTATTAATCCCTCTCCCTTCTCAAAGGGGAAGAGAAAGGGAATAAAGGAGAAAGACTTACAGATTGGAAAAGAAAACTAAAAAACTGCTTTAATGGAAATAATAAATATATACAAATATACACAAACCCAATATCTACCTCAATCCCCACCCCACAGATACGAGTCCTCCTCAGACATCAGCCATTGAAGAAGAGAGCTTGACCCGTGATCCCTCAGCTTTACACCGAATATGATGTCTATGGGATGGAACACCTTGTTGGTCAGTTTAGGGTCACCTGTCCTGTTCGCTCCTCCCTGCAGATGCAACCTCTAACTGACTGCACACACAACCCAGCCACCCCACCCCGTGGTACACAGGATTTAGCGGTGACCTTGGTCTTCACAGCAGCAAGTAGAAGCAAGAGCCTTTCTGCAGGCCAGTCCCTGGCAGTGACTGTAAACATCAAGTGCTGTCACTACTAAAAGCAGACCCTGTCTGCAAAAATATACTGTTAACTTCAGACAGTGCAGTCACTTAGAAGAGTCTTGCCAAGTAAAATCTCTGAACAGAATTAGTTCTGTTCTAACTCAAACCAGGACAAGCATAGTTGTGCAAGATGGTGAACCCTCCTCAGCTGTGATTCATGTCAGTGGGAATTTACAGCATGGTACCTGATTTAAACCAGTACCAAGGACAAAGCAGATCACCAGACTTCTTCCACTGACAAAATGGCTCACGTGTATGCATAAAACTGAGACGCTCTGGACATTTTACATTTTATTTGAACACTGATAATAGTCTTTACTTTTAGAACCAGTGGAACAAAAACTTGTGTTTGAAAGGAAGGTGGGTTTTCTAGTGCAATGCAGTACAGGCCCGAGCCTTTATTGATTAGTAATTGACAATATGTTTAGAATTGGTTACTTCATCTCAGAAGCCACAAAATTATGGCTCAATACAATATACATTTTTAGCATAAACATGTATTTATACATATTCTTCTCTCAAAGATACAGTGCAAGACTAACACAATTTCTTGGGATGCTCAGCACCTCTGAAAGAGAGCAAACTTACAGAGAAAGATCCCTTGAGTTAGCAGACTGCTTCAATGGAAGTAGATCAAAATATATCATTGACAAAACATTTGTTTTATTTAAAAAAAAAAGCTTGCAAAATATCAGCTAATGTTAATAATCAAGTAACAGGTACAGGTCTTATACAGAAAAGATAAATGCAATGTAAGATTTATGTTCAAACTTGTCCCTCAAGCACGGAGAGCTTGCCTGTTTGGTCAGTGGGCGTGGCAGTCATACTTTGGTTCTTAAGTTGCTGAATTCTTCTACAGCAGCATAAAAACAAGCCTCAAAATCATCAAAAGGCTGAAAAAAAACCAACATAAATATGGTTGTGCATGAACGAAACAGTGAAAGGCATCATTAAATAACAGTGCATTCATAAATACCTGACACTAGAGCCTCTAGTAAGCAATCTTTTAAAATGTCTAAATCTACAGCCTCAGTGTCTGTTGAAACACACGGTCCACCTAGGCTTGAAAAATGATCCACAATGGAAAATAAGATTTTCCAGTTTGTCCTGATTCTTAAAATTTTGCATCTTGACAATTTGCATCTGATTTTTTCCCCCCGTATGTAATCGGAGTAAAACAGTTAATGCTGTTATATTAAATCCAGTAAGTGAAGCAACAGTTACTCCTTCAGAAGATGGAGATTCTGACTTACGGTTGAAAAATGTTTTGAGTTACAAACTCACTGGGAAAAAAAGGTCTGACTTACTCCATAATTCCAAAATACTAGGTACCGAAAACTATGTTTTCCAGAATGCCAAAATAAACACCAGCAATAAAGCAATCAGAATGGTTAGAAGCACCATAACTTGCAGCGATACTGACCAAAGTTCTTAGGTCAGGTCAAAAATGTCCTAGGTTTCAAAGGTGCTACGCTTTCAGTAGTTTTGAACGCAGACTTCTGAAGTGTTGGTCTTTTTAAATATGACTGTGTTGTATGAAATTAGATGATTAACTTTATGCGTATGTGTTTAAAAAGACCGAGGCTTATCTCAGGTTTGTCCAAGAGCCTTATCAATATGCATTAATATTTAATTGCAGATCTTGCCTTTCTGTGCTGAGAAAGTCAGTCCATATCAGATGTATCCGCCTAGTGAGATGAAAAAGCTGTTCACTAGAAGCAGGACGGTAACCTCCAAACTAATTTCACTTAAACCATACAGTTGCTGGATGATCGTAATTTCCACTGACACTGGCTTGAATCAGATGTCAAATGGCAACTATTGAAAATCAGTGAAATCTTTACATTAAGATCCTCAACAATATGTTTACCTCAGGCATGCTACTACTCCGGCTGGCATTAATTTCTTGGACCGCTTGAACCTCATTCCCATTATAATGGTCAAAAGAAAAGCTGTAACTGTAAAAGACAATTCAATATATTTATGTTCTCACTTTTCCCAGTGGACCATTTAGGAACATGGAGAGTTATCAAAGGTCACTGCTATGTTTTGCTATGAACTGTAATTTAATAAAACATTAGATCAGAGATAGAATCTCCAAAAACATTCTTCCTTTTCCAAAATACACTGCTATGATTTCTTTCAGTTACAAATAAGGTTTCCACGTGCAGCAGAATAGTAAATCCTATTCCACAGATACTAAGTAATAATACTAATAGAGACAGTGAATTCTACTCCCCGATATCTACATTCATCGGGATACAAATAAAGTAGGAAGAATCTTCATCATAACAGTCACATATATGCTGAATTACAGAAATACTGTCTCATAAATCCCACCACCCCAGATCATTGCAGCTCTTTTCTAACTATTCAAGGAGCTAGAGCATCCAACTGTATCTGTTTTCTTTTTAGAATGCTGGCTCTTCATTTGCTGAGCCTTAAACACTAGAAGGTTTGCCACTTGTTTTCACTACAGAATGTGGCTATCAACATCTCCTTCATCATGACCACAAGTTCCCGTGTTTCTTTTTGCGGTGAGGGAGCTATCCTTGTCTGTGACAAGAGGTGGACAGCTCAAGAGGGCAACAAATGCAGTGCAAGCAGCAGAGAACAAACGTCATGGAAGGAACTGCATCTTCTTCCTGAAGCAGTTTTACCTAAAAATGGAGGTAGCAATGAATTGATCAGGTGTGGGGATTTCATATCAAACTATGGCTGCAAAGCACTACATAAATGAGAACATTGATGAGAACACATAATATTCTGCAAAGATAGCTAGCTTTGTCAAAGAACTGTCACCTGAAATGCTTCCTAGAAGTGGGTGGAGAGGCAGGACTTCTCATGGGCAGCTAGGCTTTATCACTCTCGCAGCCAAAGTAATAGCAGTTTCCCAAATCTCTTCCCTTTTTTCATGCAGCAGTTAAACCATCTAGCTAATCCTCTTCAAACTCCACTCTCTACTCCTGTGGACAGCCCTGTGCACACAGATGTCAAGAATTCGTTTTACGCTCACTCCAGCATTATAAAACAAGCTCTGACAGTTACAAGCATCTTATGAAACTCTACCAGTGATGCATGTGCACTCATTAAAGGTATCCTGCAAAAAATCTATTATGCGCCATTATCCACTGATCTTATTTTCTGGTCCCATAGCCTTGATCCTCTCAGCAACGTCTGAAGTGTGGACTATTCCACAGTACGTGTCTTGCCAGAGCCCTGAATATATTGACAATTGACTACATTCTCCCAGGCATGCTCACTCTGCCACGTTCTTTTTTCCCAGCTACTGGTATCTGGCTTTTCACATGCGCCAGTGAGTTTTTTAAGATGTTCAACTTTTAGACCTGATATTCAAAAGTGCTAGATATTCACTCTCTCACTTTAAATCAGTCAAAGAAATTCAATAAATCAAGCCAAATTCAATTCATTGAATAAGATTCAGATCAGAAATTCAATAAATCAGGTGCATCAACTTGCACTCTGAATGGCACTGTTGCATACTGAAGCCTGAATTTCTATACCTACTCTAAAAATATAATATTCAAGTATTCAGAAAGTGCAGGGTTAATTTCAGGGAAAGTGGGAAAATGCCTAAAAGAATAATTTATAAAACAACTAAGAAAATTTGCCTGGGGTATCTGCATGCTACATATTTGTTGTATGTAGGACAAGAACCCTACTATCAAGGTCTTGGACTACAACATTACCTACATTATTGTAGGAAGCTCTTGCATAGGTGATAAATATCATGGATAATTATGGGTTTGGAGGGGGAGGGGTTTTTTTTTTATTTCATTTCCTAACCTTTCGAAGATTTGGGTACTTGCTTCATTTTACATTGCAATTTACTGGTTTCTAAGTACGGTCGTCACTTTCTTCCATGCACTTAATTTCCTTCTTTCATTTGTACTCTAGTTGCTTTTGGTACTTTGGGAGGAGCTTCAGGTGGTAACGTTCTGATTTTCTACAAAAATATAAACACATTTATTATGGAAAGCCCTTATTATTCTGAAAGTAGCAGATACAGTAGCCACCAAAAGGTTTTTGAGGTGTGGACCTGTAGATGTTTCCAAGTCTGTCTAATTGTCCCTTCCTCTGAAATCTTCCTACGGAGTTCTCTATTCATTTGAGATATCTATGTATATAGAAGCCAGAAAACACTCTATTCCAGACTGAGATACATCAGACTGGGAGAGATTATAACCAGCCTGAATGTTTGGCCCTGGCAGATACTTTGTATGAATACTTCCTAACTCACCTCAGGCAAAAATTACCACAGTTACTTCAGACCACCTTCTTTGTTGAATTTAGCACAGCAGATCTTTAAAAGGCTCCCCATTCATAGCCAAGGTTAAATACATGGTCAGGTTTTAAGCAACTGGAACATTACTTTGTAAATCTTCTTAACTAAGACTGCTTTAAAAGGTCTTTGTTCCTTTTACTCTACATAGTAACTTTCTAATGCAGGTGTAGTGAATTCTATCTCATCTGTATTGCTATAATTTCTATTAAATTAGTAATATAAATTTCTCCAGTTGAGAGAAAGTCTTCAACATGCCTACAGCTATGTGAAATGCACAACACTAATGATAGTTTAGTATTATCTGACGTCCACAAGCAGATTAGTGGAAATTTTGTATTAGTCCTTTCAAACCAGGGAACTGGGAAACAGGCTACATTTAGTAAGTTTTAATCAGTCTTCTCTTTCACAAATTCTGATTCCAAATTAGTGGTTTTATTGACCCACAGAAGTACAATATTGTATGCTACATGAAAGCACCTCAAACTGAATGACAACAAATTTAGATACACCTAAGGCTACAAAAAAGTGGAGGTTTTTTAACAGTGAGATAACTTATTCTGAGCAAGGTCATGGTGGCAAAAGTGGAATAACCCATTTTAGGCCATCTAGGAGCAGATCAGGTATGCCATTAACACCTTACTAAAGAACTCAGTTGGCAGGAGTACTTTGCTAACAGTGCTATTGAACATTTTTTTGAAATGGAAATTTTTACAACTGGGGCTAGTGTAAAGCACAAAACCAGCATGAACAATGAATTCTAACTAAGTTCAGAAAAAGCAACTGTGTACTCATACAATCTGGACTGAATGTATTTGAAATGCATTTCTGCATGTGAAACCACAGCCTAAGCCACCTTTGCTAAAATCATGAGTGAGACAAGCTCCCTGTAGCACTTACTGCAAATCAGTTGTGTAAGGTTAACGTCCCCCTTGGAGATTGCAGTTCCTTGCCTCCAGGAGGGTTTCAGGGCAAACTGGCTAACAGGTCAATTATTGTGTAACTTTTATCCTGTATTTCTTCACAGCAAAGGAAAAACTTTAAGTCAAACAATTTGTACATTATGCAAGACTGGATACCACACCTACTTTACTTCTCAAATTACAATCTAATCTGTAGTGCTAATGATTTTATTCCAGTGCACTCCCATGCTTCTCAGCTGGATTTCACAATATTTGCCGTGTTGGGTAACCATCTAATAAAAGGAGGCACTACCAGGTGGTAACACGCACCTGCTGGCTTTGTGTGAATGATCTCCCTTATCTTGCAAATGGTTCCATAGTCAAACTCTTGGATTTTGCAACCTAAGTTGAAGTGTTGAACTCTATTTAAAAATTAACATTTAAACCAAAGCAATATCCAAAATTTAATAAAAGAGAGAATTTTACATGCTGTTCAGGGAACAGCTTTTGGGGGTTTTTTTGGTTTCCTTTTTTTTGTTCATTCGTTTGATTACTGTAGTAAAACACTTACACAATGATGTCTTCACATTTCTCGGATCATGCGTTATGCAGTAAGCTCCATAACCAGCCACAGAACCAAAGGTGAGACCAGCAGCTAAAGAGATTTTACTACCTGCAAAAAACCATTCAAGCGTTATTTCTCAATACAATGTCTTTAAGCTCGATCTTTACACAGTAGTTCTTTCCCTACACAGTGTTACCCAAATATTTTAAAAATAGAATTGATTTTGCCATGGTGCAGCTAGCTCACCCAGTGTGAATAGAGGGGTAATATTTTTGTAACTGGCTCATTTTCTTGTATGGCATTAGGGGAAAACTTGACTACACTGGAGGGAGATGATCAGGATCTAGTAATACTTGCAATTTGGGTAAAAATAACTGTTGAAGCACAAACCTATATTTGACTATTTTATTACCATACATATATTTAGAAGCATTTTTCTAATTTCTCTGGACTGTTTGTTGATTTTAACTGTATTTTACAGCACTTGGGAGTCTCCAAAAATGGCTGAAATGTGTCAATATACATAAAGGGTAAATCAGACAACACATGTAGTTGTCAACTTTTCAGTCTGACATCAGTCCTGAACAAAGAAACGGTATCACCAACATCACATTTAATTAATAAAGAATTAAAAACAATTAGATGGCAATGAGGATGCAAATATGGCTTCTAAAAGTAACTTGACATCCTCTTTCAGTGCTATTACAAAACTGGTTCATAAAGCCCAAAGTTTCAGTAATACACTTAGGTTTCTGAACAGGCATTTGACTTGGTACCATATGATAAAAGCATAAAATCAGCACACAAGGCATTATCTGGATTAAGCTGATGCCAAAATGTTTATAAACAAAGAATCCAGACCCCCAGATGATATTTAGCTCCCAGTCCTGTTATAATGAATATTCTGAATCAAGAATTTGCAAGTACACAGAAATAATTACCAATAAAATAAATATATAGATTTGCCACACGGATCAACCAACTGTTAAAGAATGAAGAGAATAAGTGAATGGGATAGTCAAGTGAGTACAGCTGGGTGCAAAAAAAACCCACACAGTGAGTGTTTTCAGAAAGCCAGATAAAAAGCCTTATCTCTAAGAGTAAAGTACACACATGACGTAGGGAAACAGTGACCCTAAATCACAAGAATCGGGATGGAGGATGGCCACAGCAAAGAAAACTAATGAGCTGCTGGGCAGTGCACTTTGTGGGAGGGCTGAGGGGGACCAGCCTGGAGAGGCTGCCTGCCCATCCTCGGTACCACTGCGACCTCTGCCGGGATGCCAGGCTTGGCTCCGGCAGGGCGCTGCTCATCGGAGAGGACTGCAAGAATGACTGAAATATGAAAAACATGCTTTATAGCACACACTAACCTAAAACCTGCCTGATAATCTTAGAGCGAAAACGCGCAATTCTAACAGTATGAGTTAATTAACCACCAAATCAGAAGACTTAAGTAAAAGGTTTTCTTTCCAGTGTGGATCTAGAAATCTCAGAATCAAGCCTGGATGCCTCTGTAGAAAATAAGCTTTAATCAAAGATCATCTTGCTGTGCCCAACACAGGAACAATTAAAAGAAATAAGAAGGACCAAAATACACTGAAGGTTAAAGAAAACATGACAGCCCCTTTTTGTTCTGAAAACAAACTCATTGGTCAGATTAACAGAAAAAAGTGACTGCTTAAATGCTTTATTTGACCCAAGTAAATCTCACGAGACTTAGCTCATTTACTGCAGTGCAGGAGGGATTTAAGATGCAGTTGTGTTCATTATAGCGAAGTTTTCATGTCTCACATCAATTTTTTATTTTACAAGTACAGTGGAAAGAAACTCAAATGTTTCATTTGCAAATCCACCTGTCCCAGTATTTACCTTTACGAGTGTATCCTGCAATACCTCCAACAGCCAGCATTGCAGCATATGCAAAACCAATCCAGTCAATAGCCATGGTCCCAACTCAGGAGAAGAAAACACGTTGCAACTGAAGACAAACAGGTTCCTATCTCCTGGCAAAAAAAAAAAAAATCATCACTTAACTACTTAATCATTACTTAAAGTGTTCTAAAAAAAACTACACTGTCCTAAGTCATGTTTGACTACTATGTCAAAACATTCAAAAGGTGAATTATACACACAGTTGGCTATTGTATCATCTTTTCACTAACTGCTGCCCTTACTCACACCTCAATACCTAGGTGTGCCATATGTCCACTAGGGGAAATAGGTATTTTTGGTATGTATGTGACATACATATTTCCCAGTCAAAAATGCATGTATGCAAGCAAAAAGCTTGACACCACACAAAGCATCAGTTAATGCACTTTCCATGGGGCTCTACTTGGTGTACGTTAAGTGGAATGTCACAGGCCCTGCAACACCAGGCACAACTGGGAATTTTCAGAGTTTACCCAAAGTTTTGAAACAGAAGCCTTGGCCATCTTTGGGAAGCTATACATACAGAAGCTTTATCCTATCTCTGTCTATAACTCATTTGTTTCACCTTTAGATTTTGGTGCATTGTCCAAAGTTGGGTTTCTGTCCTCTGAAAAGCATTTAAGTTACTGCTGTAGTACTGACCTGAGTTACTATTGTAATACCCATCCTTACTTCCTGGCTGTGCTTTGTAAAGGCACAAGCACTTTGCAGCCCAGCAGCACTACAGCCACTCTCCCACCAGCCGGATGGATACACCTTTTCCCTCCTTCTCCCAAATTAAGTGTATACCCTTGTTTTTACCTGGGCGGGTGTGTTCTTGATCACAGTGTTAAAGGGGCGTCAGGAAACAGCATGCACTCATCGTTTCACGTCAAGCATTTAATATTAAAGTGAGCAACTCTAAGTGAGCACAGACGCCCCCACCCCCCTCAGCTGTAACCTTCCCTGGAAGGCAGGTGGCTTTAGGGGACCATGGCACCTCCGAAAACGAGGTCTGCAGAGGTCAGGGCCAGGCTCAAAGCCCGGCCTTTGATCCACCCACCCTTTAATCCACCCGTCCTTCGTGGCCTAGGCAGGTGGACCGAGGCCGAACGCAGCCGGCCGCCCTCCCTCGGCTGGGAACCTGAACCTCCACCTCCTGCCCCGGGCCCAGCGGGGCCGCGTCCCGCCGCAGCCCGCCTCTCGTCACGATTCCCCCGCCTCTGTTCCGCGCAGCCCCGCGCTCGCTTCTACCGCCGCCCGCGGCGGAGCCCCGGCCAGAAGGCAGGTGGCTGCGCAGAGGAGCCACAGCGCCTTTTCCGCGGCTCGCGCCCCCTCAGCAGCCCCTGCCACGGCGCACTCCCCCTGCGCACGGCGGCCTTTCGCCGCACCGCCGTACCTCGTCCTGCCGCGCCGCGCCCGCCCCGCCGCCCTCCGACCTCACCCAGTCCCGCCTCCCGCCCCTAGCGGACACCGTGGTGCTGCTGAGCCGCCGGCCTCCGCTTCCCCTCTCCCTCCCCGGCTTCTGTCCGTCGGCGGGCCTGCGCCCGGGCGAAGGGGGACGCCTGCCACCATCATGGCGGCGCCGCGCCATGGCGCTTGCGGGCTGAACGCTGGTGTTATCTGTTTGTCAGGGGAGACCAGCAGGGACGAACCCCAAGACTGAGGTTCTACAAACGTAGCTAATTTATGAAACTGCTTGACGTGGTTATTTTAACACCTTGACTACTCGTCTGCTAGCCCTGTTTACTGGAGCTATTCTGCTACAAGCTATTTTTGTCCGTGTTTTAGTCAGCCTTCGCAGTATTTCTTTAGATTCCTCTCAAGCCATTCTTGACCAGCGCAGGATGTGTCCTTCAGCTGAGATTTGGAGGTGCCTGCCTGTGACATTCCCCATGCTTCCCTTGTTCCCACAAACAGGCTGAGCATAAACATGGCCACAACAGGGAGAAAAGCAGAATGCCGTGTGATGGGAATTGGATACCTGCCGTCTTCAGAGGTCATTTGAAAATCCCTGCCAAAATCTTGTGTTTCCTTTAGATTTCTTTGCTTAAAGGTGTGGGAGTTTTCCGCTCCAAAGAGCTTGCTGGAAAGCAAATCAGTGTTCTCATTAGGATCGACATATTTAATTTCCACTCCTAACGTTCCATTTGTTTTTTCTGTTAGCATTTAACTGCTGTGACACAAACCCACTTCATGTGAGCTGTCCAAGTCTGTCTGCTCGGTGGAAAACAAAACTGCTCTCCTTATCTCACCAGTGTCTGTGGTAAGGAAGACTGAAGGTACAGCAACTTTGGAAAACAAACAGGACACTTGAGGGCAGGACAGCTCCAAAATGCAAACCAAAAGCAGATTCATAAGCTGAAATCCAGAAATCTTGAGTTTCTTTCAGAAGTATTCTGAGACTTGTGGCTCTTTAAAAGTACAGTAAAATAAACAATGGATCAAACAGAGCAAAACTATGCAACTCTATTTGAGGGGGCTCCAAAGTGAAACCAATCCAGTGTCTTTTGGCACTTTGTCTCACCCCACACAGTGGATGATGAGGGAGGTGAATCTTTGTGATCCCCTGAAAGGTGTTACCGACTAAGCAGCCAGTCTCTGCTCAGCAGAACCACAAAGTCGGCAGAGTCACAACAATGACTCAGAGGGACAACACAAAACAACTTTATTTAAATGAATGGGCTGAATAACACTGGCTAAACCCAATGTGGGTATCAGATAAAGTATTTAGGCAATATCAAACGATTTCAACAGCGATGGTTTGGCACTAGCACGAACTAGAACTCTGGTGTAGGAAAGCAGAGAAGATAGTGGAAGAAAGAAAAGGAAAGAAGAGCTAAAATAAGAGGATGGAGAAAGCCTCACCACCCTGGGAACAGTCTCCAGCGATGCTCGACCGTGCCCAGCAGGGTCCGCTGTTGCTCTCGGGTTCCTCTGGTGGTGGGGGTCACACGTGCACCGACCCCGGACACGCTGGGCTCTCTTTATAGGGCTCAGTTCCTCAGCTGAGCATGCGCAGTTGCTCCTTCTGGATGATTCCAAAAAAGGATCTGGGGTCCCAGGATATGTGCAGTTGAATGAGGCTGGGTCTCCAGTGGGTTTTGCCCTCTCCACTGCCATGACTGCAAAGTGACCCCTGATGCCTGCACAGGCGCAGCGACAAGCCTCCGAACTCGGGAGGGGGGAATCACCTGGCAACAGGTTCTACCTGAGGTCCTGGTGCCTCCAAGGTGGGAAGTTGTCATGGGGGCAGGGGCTGCTCCCTATAGCCAGGCAGTCGAAGTTAACATGACAAAGCAACACGTGTCTGAAAACAATTGATTAAGGCATCATACCTAACATCAGTCCCTCACACATCCTCACCTCTAGGATAATGACCAGCTGTGGATACTCACTCAATGATACTCCTCTCTAAAGCAGTCTGGATAACCCTGAAGTTTGGGCTAAATTTGAATTTATGTAATTATATGCTGCTTGTTATGTTCCCTTCCGTTTTCAATTATGAAAAGTATTTGGTATTGCTTTCTCTAAGCTGACTGATGTGAAATGGTTGCTCTGTTTTACAGCACAGGTAGTCTCCTGTGAGAGGTTTTTAATGGAATAAGGATTCATTATATTAGTTCGTTGGTAGCATGATAAATAAAGCCCCTCAGTCCTAACAAGTGAGGTGTGACAGAGCTAGCAGCAAACCTAGGGTTAATGTTGCTAAGTGCTGTCTATTCTAGTTTCCATTTGTTCAAAACTGCCAGTCTGAGCTGAAATTTACTCTGTTGGGTGTCTGCTTCCAGCTGTTTTATTTTAGGTTGTTTTTGTTTGTATTATGATTTGTTTGCTTTGTTTTTGGAAAGTTCCATTTGTAACAATGGAGCCAACTACAAGGATGAATTTAGGGGAGAATACACAGTTCTGTCCATTATAAACATAACCATTTCATTGAACAGCCTCTAGCATCTCTCTGTTTTGGCAAAACAGCTTTCAAATTTGGCAAGTAAATTGCTTTAGTTTCAGGGATATATTTTTCCATTTTCGTGAAAATGTGACCTGAAGAGAGAAAAGGTTAAAAATGTTGAGTGGAGGCTTCTTAAAATTGTACAGCCCAGTCCCCAGAAAGTTCCACCCATGTTGATCGTGTGTGACCTTTTGTTAGGCCCACCTACATTCACATCTGAATGTATGAACTCTCTCCAGAGAAAGGCTGAGCTTGTGCCTTGCTTTGGTAGTGTTCTGTATAAAACAAGAAGCCTCTAAGGGGCTTGTGTAGCGCAGACCCTTGATCATTTTTGCTCAGGCTACCTGTTGTTAGACAGGGTGTTGGCAGGATGAACCACATAAAAGACCTGCCTCCAGCTGTTAGCTGTTTGTGGTTTTTCTTGGTCTTCCTGTATTAACACAAAGGGCTGCTCCTAGTTGTAAGCTCCAAGTAAGGTTTAATGGTAACTGCTGTCCCAGAACATAATGTGATACTAGAAGGGATTTGTAGAATGGAAGAGTACCTCTGAAATACCAGAGACAGAAGGTCCAGAGTAGGGGGAAAAGGGGCGGCTAAGAACCCTGAGACAGCTGTAATTCTGGAAGACTTTTGTGCAAAAGATTGTTCTCTTCATCAGGTAGGACCACGGAAAAGGAAGAGGAGCGCAATACAGATTTTAAAATGCAGAGTCAGAGGTTTCAGGTTTAATAATGTGTAGTTAAATAAGGAAGAAGTCTGTTATGTTCCGGTACAAAAAGGTGACTTTAGAAATAAGTTCTGTAATTCTTTCACACGCGCACACTCATCTGTATATAAGCAGTGAGGAGGACAGTGGTGTTAAAGTAATAAGAGGTTGTTTTAAAGGCTGAGGAGACTGGTCTACAGCCTCATTGGGCTGCCTTTATGGGTCTTTACTCTTCAGTCCTGAGGTGTCACTTCCTTGAAAATTTAGTGTGAAAGTTTAGATCCAGAATCATCCCTGGCCAGTCAATCAAAAGGCAAAAAGCAGAGTTAATACTCTTTGTAATAACCATGGAGTAATCTGACAGAACACACACATTAATAAACAGCCACACAAACTAAGGCCTTTTCTATGACGTAAACATGGACTAAAGCCTCCAAAGGAAAAAAGAGATGGGTTCTTGGGCTATGATTTCACAGGAGATGGTGCTCAAATTTAACCTCTCCCTGCTGCCAAAAGGCCTCTTCATTTCCAATTCTGCTTTCCAGTACATTATTTTGTGCAGTAATGCATAAGTTTTGCTCCTTCTATCCCAGTTCTCGATGGCTGCATCAACTCAGTAGCTCAGCAGAAACATAACCAGGCAGAAAAATACATAGCTTTCTGCTGAATTAGTTTTGTTTCAGTTAAAGTCAGGAAAGTCTATAACAAGCATCAGGACACAAAGGAAGAGCTGCGACTGCATGACTGGGTGGGAGCCTGGGGAGATCCTCTGCAGGCATCAGCAAGAAAGAGTGAGATAAACTGAAGCTGTGGATTTCCTCTGACTTCACAGGGAACTTTGTCTGTGAGAAAGCATTATGGTATGGTACCTACTGAAATTCTTGGTAAATTCAGTGAAATGCAACTGAGAGTTATGATTGGTCAGTGGTGTCTCGGAAATCTTCCCAGATGCTGAATCCAACAAACTAGTGTTTCTGGAAGCTACCAAACACTGAAGTAAGAAACCTACCTGTGGGCCCTTGGAGCTGGCAATATCCATGATTTTAGTGTGAGGTCTCCAGTGAAATTAGGTTCTAGCTATATTTAATATTGCAGAGATTAATGGGACCAAAATGCAAGAATGCAGGTGACTGTGATATGCAGTGATTTGGGAGAGCATATGTAAAACTGCTTCTGCCCAGCAGGCATGATCAAAATGGATGTTGAGAGCGAGTGATTAAACTCCTTTGGGTTCTGATCAGTGTAACGATTTGGTTTTCCTAGCTGAGTTATCTAGACTCCATCTCCTGAAGAAATGCCATTTTTTCTCTTCAGTATCTCAGGAATCCTTGGTCTAAATAAATCCAGATTAGCACTACTGGCTTCTGAGATACGGCAGATTTCCCATCTTTCTTGATAAGAAAATGGATTTTAAAGTGGTTCAGGAAGCCGGGGTGAAACCCTGAGGGATTTCAGAGACATTTGAAGTGGCTTGTTTGTCATTGTGTGATGTTTTCAGCTGATTGAAAACAACTCATGAAGATGAAAGTTTCTTGGCACAGAGGAAAGATTTGTATGTGTGTGTCTATTTTCAGACCCTTTGCCTAATATTTGTTGTCCTATGACAGACATCAGATCTCTGATACTTCACATGTGCTTGGATACTCTGATACTACACATGTGCTTGGTACAGAGGGGCCTGTTTTCAGCTGCACACACTGAGACAGGAGTTTTCCAGACAACAGCTCACTCAAGGACAGAAATACAAGATCCCTTGCCCTCTCCAAATTCTAGCAGATACACTGAGACATGCCTAAAACCTGTGTATGCCTCAAGGCAGCTTCCTGGGCTGAAACATGGTTTGAAGCTGGGAAAGTTTTAGGATGAAAGACATATATGTATGCCCTGTACTTACTCTTTCCTAGGCATGAGTTCATTCCCGCTGTTCGTGCTGTTTCTCTCCCTCCTGTGGCTGCTGACTGAGACAGGAGCATGAGCTGGCTGGACCTTTGTTCAGATCCAGTATGGGCAAGCTTATGGACAGGAGTGCCCGAATCATAAGCATGCTTTGGATCATTTTCACACCAGAAAAGAAAGGGAAGTAAAATACAACATCCCTCCCAGAGGAAGAGGTCTGTGAGAGCCTAGCTTTTCTGGGGTGAACAGAGAGTGGCTCAAGCTGTGATTTTGCAATAACTTACTTCAGTTCTGGCTTCCCCATTCTCAGTCCTTTCCTTGAACCACCTCTGTCATTCAGCCAGAGGCTCTGTGCCAAGCCCTGATGATAAACCATCAGAAAATTTAGCTCACTGTTGACATTTCTGTTCTGGAACTGCATTCTTGGAGAGCTGATCCTTGCTAATGTATTGAAGAGAGGAGTGAAAGGTGAAAGGACAAATGTGCAAACCCACGTGCCACGCTCTGAGGGGACAAATAGAAGGGAGCGAGTCTATCCATAGCATGAGCTTCAGTTTGGAGAGAGTGGATATGATCAGGATTTATAAAATCAAGGGAGTGGGTATAGTGAATGCAGATTGTTCTCCAAATCCTGCAGTGCTGGAACTAGGGGGCAGTCATTGAGGATAGAGGATTTGTTTAGAAAAGACAAAAGGGAATACTTTTTATGTAGCAGGTATAGTGAACTTGTGGAATTTGCTTTCAGCAGAGGTTTTGGAAACAGACAGGTCATCAGACTGGAAAGGAAATGATAAACAATTAAATGGACTACAGGTCCATAAAGAGATATGAAAAGGAACGAGTAGGGATGTGCTCCCTAACATCCCTGCTACAGTGATTTTGAGTGCTGGAGGAGAGCAAGGGAAATGTATGTGCTCGGCTTGCATGTTCTCTTTAAATAGCATCTCTTGTTATTGGAGAAACAGTACTGGGGATAGCTGGATGTTGATCTGACCCACCAGGGCATCCCCTGTGTTTTTGTGTCCGCAGGTACATGAAGACGAATGTCATGTTAGTAGGAGTTTGTATTTTATTTTTTGAAGGTGATATCTCAGGGTTCTATCTCAGTGAAACCTGGTGATTAGATCACTTACACTGCATTGTACCCTGTTGAGGAAAGATGCAGTTTTAGAACAATCCGCACTTTGAATGGGACTCGCAGACTAAACTGTAGCCCTTCTGATGTTGCACTTTTCCCCTGGGATCCTTCTGCTCTGGCTGCACAGAACTTGATGAATATTCGTGTCCTAGGAAAGATTTCATAAGCTGTAATAGAATTTCCCCCCAGGATATCAGTGTATTTTGGATATATTGTTTGAGAATCTTCTGCTGGAAAACATCTAGTGCAGCTGAAGGAGAGAGAGTGCCAGATTAGACAGATTACTAGGCATGAATCCCAACCCTTATTTGTATGAATATTCCTTCTACCTTTAGCTAATCACAATAACATCAGGCATATTGCTTACACAAGTACTACTGAGAAAAAGTGGTGAACAGGCCCGGGCCCTCAAAGCAATGTTCTTGTTCCAGCACTTGCCCAGTGAGATTCTGACCTTTTTTCCTCTTCAGAGCTCATTAGAGTTGGGACATCCAATAAGGAGGACCACCCACTACTCAGCAGTCTCCAGTAATGATTACCAACCCATCTTTTAGATCTATCAGAAGTAACAGTTTTAACAGTTCAGACATTGTTTTCCTTCCCCTTCCAAAGCTCATCCCACACTTAGATACCCGAGGATATATTAGGCAGTACTATATTTCATGCTTGGTTGATTATGGAGCCAGATCTTTGGTCCCTGCTGAGGGTTATTTCACTGCTTCTCCAGTGCAGACGAGCCAGAAACCTTCCACAACCGTGTGATAAAGGAGCCCCTGGTGGGCGTAAGACTGGTATCTTACGGTGGTGGTCATCAGGCAGCGTGGGTGAGGACATGTCTCCTGCCAACGCAGTCTGGAGGACTGCAGCTCACTGAGACCTCAGGGATCTTGAGTAACAACAGCAGTGACCTGATTTGAACAACGAGGAAAATAGCATTCTTCATTTTTTGTAGCTAATAATACCCGAAGGAGTACCACTGGGTGGTACAAAGGGAGGATTATAAACATCAAGTGATAGAAAGTGTTTACATATCTTCTTTTACATGTAATTAATCAAGCTTGGAAATAACTGAGTACTTTTTATTTGTACTCCTGAAAGGTGAAGTCAAGTTAAAGCACTTACATAGATCAGTCCCAAAAAGTGAAAATATGAGAAAATAATGCCAACAACTCTGCAACCTAAACTCCAGACTTCAAGACAAACATGTATGGAGGAAAAAAGTATTCCATGGAAAAATATCATATTCTTGCCATCCTTCTGACCGCAGAGTTACACTCGTTATGGTAAAGCTATAATTACAGTATCATGAATACGATGCCGCAGACAATGGCCTGTCAGTGTTTTTTCCACTATAAACCTTCATGTGAGGTTTGCAATTTTGTGAAGTACAATTATCTTTGGCTAGGTTATCCAGCTGCAATCTCGGCTCAGAAGTAGATTTGTTTTGTTTTGTTTCCTTTACTAAATTGTTCAAAGTTCATTGTTTGGAAAATGTTAGAGCCTTCCCGATTGATTGCCTGCTGATGCCCTATCTGTACCGTGAGGATTCGTGGAGAGTTTGCTGTCACTGGTAGTGCATCCATGCTGGGCAATATTCAGGGCTGTGGGGCTATTGCAAAGTCCACACTGCCTACATTTGCATCAGTGTGGTCTGGGAAAGTCAGGACAGCAGGGTTATAGCAATTTAGCACTGGCTAGCATATCCAGGCATGCACAGCAAAACACGCTTCAGGGAATACTAGAGCATGTTATTATAGCTATAGAAGGAGGGAGAATTGGCCAGGCCAATTAAGTGGGTAAAATTGAAAAGATTCGTCTGTGTTACAGAAAAGAGAAATTCTGAGTTGATGTTACAAAAAAATACCCCACCATCCCAAACCTACAGGATTGGTGAAACTCTGCCACATGCAAAAAGCACTGGTACAGTTATGATTGTGATTGTTTAGTGGGGCTTATCTGAGGTTCTTCTCTGTTAGATTGTAGCCACTGAGATCCAAATCCAACCCAGTTTGTTCTTTTCACAGACAACTCAAAGGGAAAATATGGTGCAAACAGTAAGTACCGATCCCCAAATTGATATACAGCAGCATGTTTAATTACGAATGCTAGCCATGTAACATCTGCATATAGACTCCTGGGAAATAGGGCTGAAATAACCATACATGTAATGTGTTACCTCAAAATAATTATTTTGAGACAAATATTGCAAGCACTTAAGGGATCTCACGTGCATTTAGATGTGATTCAGTGAACATGAATTTGTTCTTTACATGAATTTATTCAGTGTCAATGCTCTGGAAGAAAACATAAAATCCTTGTGCTACAGAGATCTCTGTTGCTTCAGCATCTTGTTAGACTTTGCAGGGAAAAACTGCTGAGTTCACATAGTTTCAAATAAGTATAGATCAAAGCAGTTTATTGACAGTATGTGATTAACGAGCAATCAGTGAACTATGCTTGCAAGATCAGTAATATGGGAGGCAAACCATACTAGAAATTTCTAAACAGTCTCCTATAACTAACCCCAAAGCCTTCTTAGTGTACAGGTATACACACACAGAAACACAGGGACACGCACAAGGACAAAGTTGTATGCACCCCCTCACTGGTGTGCAGTATGTGTTTCAAAAACAGCCCCCTTCCCAAAGTTTGCAATATTTACACATGCCTCCTGCAGGAGATGTGGATCCTCTAGCTTTATGCAGACCCCTGCAACTCCGTACAAGTCATTGGCTGAACCACAAGCCCTTGAGAAAGCTGTTTCCTCTCCAAGGTCTCTCCCTCCTGTTAACAGTGGTCACACATCTCTTATTTTCAGTCTGACTCCTGCTTTGTGTCGAGTCTCTTTGTCATTCCCCAGTATCTGTTTAATCTGGCTGATGGTCGTCTTCTGTAACATGATCGGTTTGGGCAAATGCTGACCAGGCAGTTTGGTGTATGAGACCCACAGACACAGACGCATTCACACTTTGGACACATCTGAATGTCACTTGTGAAGATAATCTCTGCTATTTGTCAAGGGGGTGGCTGTGCATCCCCGCCAGGTCCACAGTGAAAGAGCACCATCCTTGGGAGGCACGTGGGCCACGGGGGAACAGGGAGAGCAAAGAGAACGGCCAAGCAGCTGCCTGGAGCCGTGTGGCTGACACTGCTCAAACCAGGGAGAGCTGTGATCTTCTGGATGCATCCCACACAGGTGAAGGTAATGGTAAGCGGGCAAACTAACCTATTTGCAGACTCTTCAGGCTCCAAAATAAAAAAATAAAATTAATTGTTGCTTTCCTAAATGTCTTTTGAACACCTATTATGGTTCCCAATAAAAGTGATCATAAATGGGTTGGAAGCAGCAAATCGGATCATTGGAAAAACTCTGCAGAGAGGCCATCTGGGTCTGGTGCTTTACTGCATGGTGAAGAATTTACATTTCACACTCCCACAGTTTACATTTTCTGAGGTGATAAAGACATTTGGATCATCTTATTTTTTGGATGTTTTACATAAAATAAAGAGCCGTGATTGAAACTGGAGCCAGAGTCAGGAAATAACCAGACTATGTACAGTGTGGTAACTAATGCCACGTGTTACATGATTAATTTAGTATAAATGCCAGTTATGGATTTGGTTTGTCAGCAGTTGGCTTGGGTTTTGTGATTACTGGCCAATAGTTTAACTGATGATTTGATCTATAACAGAATCCTCAACTTATGGGAATGGAAGAGAATTGCATTGATAATTTAATGCCTTAAGTGTACGCAGAGCTGTTAGGTTCTAGAACAGATAAGTTCTGGGGTCTTAATGTAACTGATGAATAGCCTTTTCTCTCAATACAGCATGATTTATGGTGGTAAATCAGGGCAGGGGGCTAGAGCTATGTGACTGCTATTGTTTCAATATGTCTTCAGGCGTTTCTGAATTGCAGATAGACGTGCACGGAAAACTGGGTCTGTCTGTAAATACAGCTGCAAAGTGCCGCACTGCTCTTGCCTCTGAGTGAATCTCTAATCACTGTTCTTGGCATATCAGCTCAGGGCCATAGGGAAGGGCCATCTGTCAGAGGTAATTGAAAATGGAAGCACTGACCATCTGTGGGTATTTAAGGTCTCCTGACATTTTTTACAAGCTGAAGGATAACCCAGTGTTATAATTTATGGTGTGTCTACCTATTATCCTCTACATTTTTAAAGAGAATACAGTATTCTTCATCTTCTGTCTTTCATTTCTGTGGCTTATCTCTTTTTGTCACAAACTTATTTCCCCCCATCTCTGCAGTTCACTGTTGACTGAAATCACCCCTGTAAATCTTTGTAAGTTTGAGATTTTTTTCAAAAGATGTGCTGTGTAAATTACAGATCACTGTTACTGCTGGACCTAAAATGCAAGCAGAAGCTTTCCCTAAAGCCTTAGGATTTTGAGTGGGCTAAAATGGAATTCAGATCTAGTTTTTGCTTTTCTCATACACCGTGTGTTGTAAATCATATGGAAAATGCAAATGCCAACTCTATTCCAGAGAAAAGATGTATAGATGTGTAAAGGTACTGTGCCTGCAGACTTCCAGTATGTGCACAGCTATAGCTGGGTAACAGTAAATAATAGTGTAATCTAGCTGTAGGATCAAACTCTCGATTCTAATAAGAAATTAAGAAAGATTTTTAACAATTGCTTCACATGTTGAAGAGCTGAATTTTACATATACATTTCTATTTAAACATTTATTGGGTGTGTCAGTGAGAAGGAAACTGGCTTTGTCACATGGATGAGCATGCACACACACACAGAGTAAGTTTGGCTTCTTCCAGAAAAAAATTTTTAAAAGTTTTTTGAATATTTTTGTTTATTATCTTTGTAATCCAAGTATTCAGTTACTGTACGTGTGCTGTACTCACATGGAGAGAAAGGAAAGATACAGAGAATTATTAATAAAAATGCAGTGCCAGCAGGATCTAAAGTACACTGCTTTGAAATACAAAGCCAGAGCTTTATTATCCAAGCTAAGCAAATTTACTGAACCTATTCAAGGTGTTGTTATGATAAGTGTAGGAACCCTGTGAAGTTGCTTGGAGTTATTTGAAACCAAAAATAAAAAGCACATTTACATGTCAGTGGATGGTTGGCAGAAATCAGAAGAGAGTCCATTTTCCTGATTAGGATCTGCATGCTTGCAGACTACAGAGAGGTAAGACTAATGGCTTGTTTGCTGTGCAGCCGCCTTCTCTTTATAGGCAAGCACCACATCTGCCTTAGGGAGTGGGGAGGTGAGTAAGGGATGTGATAGGAGCACAGAGCAGCTGAGAGTGAAAGCTATGCATTCATGTCCCAGGGAGGTGGTGTGGGGAATGCACAAGGGTATTCCACCCTTTCTGCATAGCATCCTCCTCTCCCATTTTCTCTTAATACAGAAGCACCAGGAGAAGAGTAGAGGATATGGGAGTTGCTGAGTAGAGAAAACGGAGACTGCCTATAGCATGCTCAGCCCCGGCACCTTAGAGTAACAGTGGTTTTGGCAGTCCTGGGTCCTGCGGCATGCTGGGGCTGTGATGCGCTGCACACCTGCGTGAACCAGTGTCTTTTGGTCCAGGAGAGCTGTGACCATCTGTCTCCTTTTCAGAGCTGGAAGCCGGCAGCTGGCTGTAGTGCTGGGAGGAAGGTGACTTTCATAGAATTGTAGAATGGTTTGGGTTGGAAGGGACCTTAAAGATCGCCCAGTTCTAAGCCCCCTCCCATGGGCAGGGACACCTTCCACTAGACCAGGTTGCTCAAAGCCCCATCCAACCTGAGCTGGAACACTTCTAGGGATGAGGCATACACAGCTTTTCTAGGCATCCTGGTCCAGTGCCTCACCACCCTCATAGTGAAGAATTTCTTCCTTATATCTAATCTAAATCTACCCTTTTTCAGTTTAAAGCTATTATCCCTTGTCCCTCTCCAGCTTTCTTGTAGGCCCCCTTCAGGGACTGGAAGGTTGCTATAAGGTCTCCCCAGGGTCTTCTCTTCTTCAGGCTGAACAACCCCAGCCTTTCTTCATAGGAAGTGTGCTCCAGGCCTCCGATCATCTTTCTGGCCCTCCTCTGGACTTGCTTCAAGAGGTCCGTGTCATTGTGTTGGGTGCCCCAGAGTTGGACACAGTACTCCAGGTGGAGTCTCAACAAGGGCAGAGTAGAGAGACAGAATCACCTCCCTCAACCTACTGGTCATGCGTCTTTTGATGCAGCCCACAATACAGTTGGCTTTCTGGGCTGCAAGTGCACATAGCCAGCTCATGTCCAGCTTTTCAGCCACTGATACTCCCAAGTCCTTCTCCTCAAGACTGCTCTCAATCCACCCATCCCCCAGCTTGGGATTGCCCCAAGCCATGTGTAGAACCTTGACTTGGTCTTGGTGAACTTCGTGAGGTTCACACAGGCTCACCTCTTAAGCCTGTCCAAGTCCCTCTGGATGGCATCCCATCCCTCCAGTGTGTTGATTGCACCACACAGCTTGATGTCATCGGCAAAATTCCTGAGGGTGCACTCGATCCCACTGTTGATGTTGCCATCAAAGACATTAAACAGCACCGATCCAAATACTGACCCCTGAGGAATGCCACTTGTCACTGGTCTCCACTCGAACATCAAGCCATTGACCATGACGGCTAATTCCTTATCCACTGAGTGGTCCATCTGTCAAATCCATGTCACCACCCTGTTCCTGCCACCCCAAAAGCCTGCCTCTAAAGGCCTGAAATGACCTGCCATGAAACCTCTATGAAAGACTTTTTCTTAGGATGGAAGTGTTCTTCAAGACAACACCACCAGAGAATTTTGTCCAACTGGTTTTGCTTTCCAACAGAAAAAGAAATCTATCTGCATTTTAGTGATACTTTTCCTCCCTAAGGAGCCTTTTTGGGTGGAAATGACTGTGTTCATCCTGTGGTAGAATAATTAGTCTGACACCAACTAGGTATCAAACTCATCACTAAGGTATCTGAGCAATTCTTGGGTACAATATGGCCTCACAGAAGCTACCACGGTCTGTCACATTCCTACTGTGGATCACTGGATCCAAGGGAAGGAGTTCACCCTTTTCTTTTTTAGGGTTTTTAGGGTTCGGAGGCTTTACAGAGGGAGGAGATAAAATTAGTTCAGGGCTTCAACCACAGACTATATAAAATGCTTGTATTTCCAGCATTGACATTGCATTCTCGATCAGAGTCACACTTCTAATACTACAGCTATGTTATCTACAGTTCACTGTGATCTTTTGGGACTGTAAGTGTCTAACCTCAGCCCAGCCTATTAAAAGCGCAGGTGATCTGAATTCCCTTTCTATAGGTTTGCATAGAGCAACATTTTAGCTGCTTCTGATGACAGTGGTTTTGTGAGGGGAAAAATAAGGAAGCAAATTCTCACTCTTGTTTATGATTTCAGCCTCTTTATGAGAAAACGTTCAGTGCACCCACACTTAAATGTAAGTAAAGGTTCTTCTTCCTTCCTATTTGTTAAGCTTACTGTTCATGTATTTTATGGAAGATGGATGTTACTAGCGCTGAACAGTGTGGTGGTTATCTATTATACCATGATATAGTTACTGAGAAAATTTTAATAAATAAACCACAGGCTTGAACCCCTGAACCCTTCTAAACCAGCTGATTCCCATGGGGGGTTCAGGAGTTTTTATGGACGGATACTGTGTTCTCATGAGAATTTTATTAGAACTCATAGACTTGAGACTGACTAGCAAGAAAATTTATGAGGTTACATGGGAACTATCACATCTTTCATTCCAACACCCTATGAGTTTATAAAATGAACCCTTCCTTAAACTGTGTTATTAAATATTAGAGTTTTAATGCAACTTTAATAAAATCTTATGTTGTCAAGGATTTATCATCAGCTGGTTAATTTTACTAGCTTTTCAGTTTTCAGTTATCCTGTGTTAGAGAGTTGGGTAAAGGGTTTTTGCTAAAAAATGAAAAAAAGGCAAGGGATGGGAGGTCATTAGTTACTAAATGCATCAAAGAATGCTTGTCAGGATAGATAATAGGAAGGTCGAATAGTGTCCCCTATGTATTTGCGTAGCTTCTCTTCTGTTTACTCTCTTGAATACTCTCTAAAATTCCTACTGCTGTTTTGTTTAAATTTAGAACAATGTTGAAGTTCTGTAGCTGCTCATTATCCCACTTGAAATTTAACTTAAAATGTTATTTTGCATCGTGTAGTTCAGCTGGAAGGCTGCCCAAGCCAAGAATTGAGGTCCGTGGTAGTGAACTACAGAGGAAGTGGTCTAAGCAAGACTCCCTTCTGGGGATATTCCAACATTTCATTACATTGTGTGTACTAATGAGTAGAGCAAAGGACTGAGAGCCAGGAAGGGCAGAGTTTTAATCAAATGACTCATGATATGGCCTTCAGCAAAATACGTGACCTTGTAATTCAGCCATCTTAGCTATAACAGTGGGTAAAAATAGGGGCCCGGTGCAGTGTTCAGGCAGAGATACAGATGTGCCTGTTTCAGCCACGTTCATAGTCTGCAGTTTTTTTCCTGAGCTTCAAAATAGACACCATGGGAGGACAGAAGATCTCCTTTCAGCTGCTCCAGAGAAGCTAAAATCAAAGTTTACATGTATTCTTCCTTGAACAAGAGCTTTTAAAACTCTCAGATGGAGGTCAGTCCTTTGCTCAGTGTGGTTCACCTGTGAGTGATCAGATTTGTTGGTCATGGTGGTGATAAAGTGTCAGGGAAACTGGGATGAAGACACACTTTTTTAATGGTCAGTTCAAAGCAGATGCATTCCTGGTGCAGTTTGCCCAACCATGTGGAGCTCAGAGACTATTAGGGCTGCACAGTTTGGGACACTGGAGCCCAAAGAATGTTATTTAATTGGTACATGAAGCACATCAGTTTTCCAAGTGGCACTGGAAATGCTGGGTTGGCCATTGTCCCAACAAACTGTGGTTGTTTAAGGTGTTATAGGCCTTGTTTTAAATCGAGGGTAGGTCTTTGATACTTAGCTAGCTCTGATCTCGTTAAGAGCAGCCTGCTTCTGCTGCTGCTTTCTGCAGCTCTAGCTACTTGTGATAGTCCTTACGGCTGTCTCAGATCACAGCCCCAGAACTCCACCTGGGGAGCTTCAGGCTCTCAGCAGTGCGTGAAAGCATTCATCTGTCCCTGAGATTCTTTTGGATGGAAGGTGCCCTGCAGAAGTATCAAGAAGAGCTACCCACCCTGTTTCTGTATATTTCAGGCCCTAAAAAAGGCACCTGACTGGGTCACTTTACCAAATCTAGAGCCATCCTTCTTATTTCAGTCCCACATTACACATCTACCTGACTGTCCTTCAGAAATGGAAGGAAGAAAACCTGGTGGGATTTGACTGCCTACCTGAGCAGCTTTTATACCTTAAAGCCCTGTTGTGATGGTAAAGCACAGAAAGTCAAAGTATCCTTGGTTCTTAGTCTACAGACTTAGCAGAAATGCATTTTTGTGATGATTGTTCAAGCATAGAGAAAACATAATAAATGCATCTTGTGTCTTTAATCTTTACTATCTCCAGACAGGAGAAGTTAGATATTGTGCAGCCTTTGGTAAATCAATTGATCTATGTATTTTCAGATGTTTTTGCAGAACAGGTTGACTAAGCCTCTTGTGCTTCAGAGAGCAAGTGTCCTTGAGCTAACATTTCACTGATCCTGTGAAGATTAAAATAGGAGGAAATAGCATACAAACAGGACTACAAATCATTTAATACGAGAAAAGCTCTAGGTTGGCTCAAAACCAATCTGGAAAGTCTCTTTGTTGAAGTTGTGAAGGTGACCACATAGCCAGATATAATTTCTGGCTTCATTTTTTATATCTTATGTACTTGTATGAATTTGTTTCTCTTCTGTTTGACATTCCACATTCACTGGATTTTTTCTTTTTCTGTTTTGCTTCATGTGAGCACAACAGTTTGGAGTTGGATTATTATTCCTCAAGGTCTGCAGCAGTTAAGAAGAAAATGTAGAAACAATTTCAATTTCAATGGCACTAGAAGAGAAAAAACTTTGAAGGTACAGGGAACTTGTGAACTCGATTTCTGGCACTTCTAGTGGAATTGCATGCTTTTGAACATCTCCATAATAAATAATTACCATATGAGTGATTTTCCATCTGCTTAAAGATTTGCATCATACCCTGCTTGGTTGGCTGTGCAGTGCTGAGCCATTCCTATTACATTCAATTTTCTTAACATAAACAAGGACCAATCAATGTAAGTCCAGATATTTTTCTCACCAAAACATTTTCCTATAAAACAAGTATGAATTTAGTCAGCAGTCCTTGGTAACATGTCAGGACTCTGATGGATTAATGAAAACATTCTGGTGTTTTTTAATTCTTAACAAGAACTTTATGTTTGTCTCAGCCCATAGCACAAGGTGAACAAACACAGAGGCTCATTTTGTATCTTTGAATGACCATCAGGTTGTCATTGCAATACATTGCAAACAATGCCGTAAACTATTAGGAATGGGTGAACAACAGTTTTCATGGGGATATTTACTGGCAAATAAAAAATTGTTCCCCTCATAACAGATAGTCATATTGCTGGTTATCTTCATCCTCTTCCTGCCAGCCAGGGTCCCAGCAGAGCTGGTGGCTACTGAGCTCATATCTCTACTAGAACTGCCCTGCTTCGTGCTCTGAACAATTTTTTCAGGCTCTAGTGAATGTGTGTTTTCACAAACACCTGGCCTGTGAAGTGTGCCTGCTGACACAGAGGCACGCTTTCATCACCCTGTTCAGGCCTTGCTGCCTGTTTGCCAGCCCTGACTCTGCCAGCTTCTTAGGCTTCTTCAGCCAGTGCTACAAACACAAAGCTTACTAATAATTGTGAAGTATTTTAGAGTTAATTTTAAATGGAGGAAAATAGATTTTATTGCTGTGACCTGGCCAGGAATTCTGGTTGCAATTTGTGTTTCCAAGTGTGCTTCACTGTTTTAGATGTTTTCTAGTGAGAAGTTATTTGACGTTTGTCCCATCTGTCAGTAATGAATCTCTGTCCTAATCTAAGATTCTGGTGCCCTGTTCCTCCAGCCTGGTTTTATGCTAGCAAGAAAAGCACTGTTATTTCCCCTACCCATCCTCAAAGAAGAAAAAAGCAGAGAACCTTCTCATTAGCAAAGTTCAAGCTGAGAGAAGGGATGATCTGATCATCCTTTCAATGTGGAAAATTTCAAATGAAAAAATTGAGGACCTTCTCAAAGAATGTTTTCTAAGGATGTGTTTTTCAATGGGAGTTTGGATTAAAAGAACAGGAGAAGGAACCTTCTTTTGTTGAGCTAATCGATGTTGTGGAATAACACAGAAATGTTTTGGAAATACTAACCAGCTATTTTCCTTCACAGCCAAAGAAGGAAAACCCAAGGGAACTGTTGCCTTCCTAATTGTGGAAAAGTGCATGAGTGCAATTCAAATATGCTTTTTCCATTTCATTTTAATTTTGCATTATATTTTAAACTTATTTCCATAGTGTGCAAAACAGCAGAGAAATTTGAACTCTAGGTCATGAAAGAAATACACATGGATGTTTGCAGAAAGTGTCCTCATTGGGTGCTGCTTCGGAATATCATTTACATTTTAAAATTCCCCATCCTCAGGGCAATTACTTTGTAGAAAGTCCATTTCATCAAATGCACTTAAAGTTTATAAAATGTTCATTAGATATGTTTAAAAATATAGTGTGAGAAAACCTGTTTCTGTTGGCACTGCCATTTTATTGATTTATCTTTGCAGACATGTTTTTGTTGGCATTTTCATCTATGTTTGGCCTCATTTTTAATGAACTTTTAACTGCTAAATAGTGGTTATCTGGAACACAAGAATCAAAAGTAGTTAAAGTTCCTCAGAGCTGACAAGAATAGACAGAAGTACTGCTCAGCATTTTACACAGTAAGCTGTGGAACAATGAGCTATAATTATCTCCTGTTAAAATCAGCAAAATAAGAAATATGCCAGTTTAGATTTGAAGTTGGCAGCAGTTCAGAAGGTTGAAAGAATGAGAAATTGTGGAAATTCACTGCCTTATTTTTTCCTTCATGATGCTTCTATGTGATTTTTTTAGGTTACGTGCAGATGCTCAAAATTTGTTTGCTTTTCCATCCCTTCATTAATAGTGGCACCATGAAGCCAGTAAGAGAGGCTCAAAAAGATTGTTATTCTAGATGCCAAGCAAAGCACCTTTCAGCCTAACTTAGTAGCTACACAGAGTTCACATAGATGTGGGGAACAAGGAAGCATTAGCATCCTCATTTTACAGACAGGGCATTAAAATGAAAAGATGACAAGGACATGGCTCATCTCTCTGACCTGAGCTGCATGCAGGTTAGATGTTTAATACTGAACTAGTTGCTTAAGCTCCTTCCTTAGTGGAGACAGATTGCTGTCAGTGGTTTATCCCATCTTAAAAATCTGTATTAGAGTGGATAGAATGGGTTATCCTTTGATAAGGCTCCTGCTCTATCTCTCCACTGACTGTAAGGGAAGCCAAAGGTGAAAATTCCTCCAGCCACTGCTAGTAAGGATCAAAACTAGCATAACTGAAACCCCATATCTTCACGAAACAATCTTGATCAGTCTCAGAAGCAGATGGGCAAACCTCTGCTTATAAGGTTTTCTTAAACCTTCACATGCAAATTTTAAGCTTTCTTCAGCCCCAAAAGAAACTGCATGGTTGCATGGTTGGGCTCAGCAGGTAGTGGCTGATGGTTTGTATACTTCCTGGAGGTCTGAAACAAGTGGGGTACTGCAGAGGTCTGTCCTGGAACCTATCCTGTTTAACATCTTCATCAATGACCTGGAGGAGGCGAGGGAGAGAGGGAGGACATCTCATCAGGTTTTCAGATGACAAGAAAGAGGGGTTAGGGCAATGACCACCTGGTATGCTTGAGAGCAGTAGTGCCATTCAGGAGGACCTAGACAGTCTGGAGAAATGGGTCAGCTGGAACAATATGAAATTCAACAAGAACAAAAGCACAGTAGTGCACCTGGGATGGCAAACATGAGGCAGAAATGTGCTCTTGTAGCAAAGAAGGCTAATGCATGATGAGGACTGTTGCCAGCAGGTTGAGAGAGTGGTTCCTTCCCTTCTACTCAGCACTGGTAAGGCCTCACTGTAATGCTTTGTCCAATTCTGGGCTCCTGGTTACAAGAGAGAACTGGACATACTGGAACAAGTCCCGTGAAGGGCCACAAAGATGATTAAGGGACTGGAGCATGTCTCCTATGAGGAGGAGCTGAGAGAGCTGAGGCTGCTGAGCTAGCCTGGAGAACAGAGGGCTAAGGGGGGATCTCCTCCATGTGTGTAAATACTTGAAGAGAGGGTATAAAGAAGATGGAGCCAGGCTCTTTTCAGTGGTGACCAGTGACAGGACAAGAGGCATGGGCACAAACAGAAACACAGAAGTTTTAGCTGCACATGAGGAACCACTTTTTCACTGTACGGGTGGCCAATCACTGGCACAGGTTGCCCAGAAAGGTCGTGGAATCTCCATCTTTGGAGGTACTCACAAGCCATCTGGACATGGCCCTGGGCAACCTGTTTCACGTGACACTTGAATGGATCAGTTGATTTGGGGTAACACTTATTCCCCTTTACTTGGCACTCATTAGACCTCATCTAGATTAGGATGTCCAGTTTTGTCCCTATCCTCCATAGTTAAACTTGAGCAACTTCAGTGGAGGCTGTCAGGATAGTCAGGGCTGGAACATATGCCCTGTGAGGCGTGGCTAACGGAGCTGGTCTTGTTCAGTCTGCAGAAGACGTGGATTCAGAGGCACCTAACAGCAGTTCCCAGTGCCTACAGGGAGGGTGTCAAGGAGATGGAGCTAGGCTCTTCACAGTGGTGCATGGTGGGAGGATGAAGGACAATGTCATAAGCTGAAAGAGTGGTTCACACTGAATGTGAGGAGAAACCTCTTCCCCACAAGGACAGCCCAGCAGTGGAACAGCCAGAGAGGTTTTACCGTCTCCATGCTTGGGGATTTTCAAGAACTGACTGAGCAACCTGTTCTGATTCCTCTGCTTAGTTGATCCCTCACCACACTACAGAAGAGGTATAGGAGAACAGTGAAAGATACAAAAAAGAGCACTGTGAGGAAAGACTGAATAGGCTAGGTTCTGCAACTTGAAGAGAGATGCCAGGTCTGGGTGCACTACGGGCCTAGGAAGTGATGATTATTGAGGAGATGCTAAAAAGGGAATGATTAGTCACTGTTCCTTGGAATACAAGAAGTAGAGAGCACTCAACAAAATGGTCAGGCAGCAAGTTTAAAAACAAATGAACTGTTCATGATTGTGTAATAACACTGTGAAAGATTTTGTGGAGGACAAAAGTACTAGTAGATTCAAGAAGTGATGAGATGAGTTCATGGAAAATATATCCCTTGGTACACAGCAATTTGGATGAAACTGTCACCGCAGGAAGATCGTAAATGCCTGTTTGCTGGAGGTCAAGAGGACATGTCAGGAGAAAGTTCAGCCAATGTATGGCCTTGGTTGCACTCCTGTGCATCTCTGCTGTCTGCCATAGAGGAGAGACCTGTGCTGGATGGACATTGGCCAGTCTGACACTTCTCATTACTACCTCACCAGCAGCAACAATAGACTGCTCCTGTGCCCTGATGAGGGTGAATGAAGACACCACAAGTTCTGAAGGAAAAGGTAACCATGTGAGAGAAAGGCAGGGAATTATGAGACCTCACTTGTTATTGACCTGGGGCTGCTGGATAGCTCCAGACTACCAATTTTTTTCCTATAAAATCCATCTATAAAATCTGTCTTTTTGAGTCTTTTTTGGGGGTTATTAGCATTAAAATATCAGTAAATATGAAACACAGGAGGTGCCATCTGAACATTAGGAAACATTTTTCTACTTTGAAGGTGACTGAGTACTGGCACAGGTTGCCCTGGGAGGCTGGAGAGTCTTCATCCTTGGAGATATAAAAAATCCAGCAGCACATGCTTTTGGGCAACTGGCATCCTGATTGAGCAGGCAGGTTGGACCAGATGGCTCCAGAGGTCCCTTCAAACCTCAGTCACTCTGTGATTATGTGATTCTGTGAAATAGCAATATTAGTAAATATGAAATATAATTAAAATGTTAGAACTATTAATGTTAAACTATTGAACCTGCCTGGAGGTTCACCACTGTGCTTGAGAAAGAAGGGAAACCACTCTCTGTTTAAAGGGAGTTTTTATTCATGTTTTTTGACATGACTAATATTGCAGTGCTCTACATAACCTACTCTTTTATGAGGATTGTCTTGCACCATATTTGGATTTGAGGTGCACATGGGTTAAATCATAACTGCTATCCACCAATGTCATCTTTAAAATGTCTGAGCAGGACAGAACACTCCTAAGCAAGTATATTAGATGACTCGACGACCACCTTATGTTCAAAGACAAGCGCCATGTTTATACAACCATACCTTCCTCTCCAGCATGTTGGGCACACAGCTACTTTCACTATCTGTGTATAATCACCAACTTCCATATTTGGAGCTTTGTCTGTATTCAGCTTTGATGCATTTATCTGGGCAGATGCCCTTAGCTGAGCTCTTAAACACAGCTGTAACCAGACAACATGAATTTTACTCCAGGGAGAAAACAGAAGTGTTTGATGTGTCAGTAGCAGGTCTCCAGCTGTGGACTCCTTGGTTTACACCCGCACCTGACTGCTGCTCTGTGCTTGTGCAGAGCAGGTCTGTGCTGGAAACACCTTGACTAGGCATCAAACTGGTACCCAAGCCATAAGTGCAGTGTGGCTAATTTATCTTTCTTATTACATGAGTTTTGCAACCTCAGTACATAGAGTTATCATACTTGGTTGCTTCTGAAAACCAGGTTTACTTGGGTGCCTCTTTATTACACTGCAGTCCATTCCCCCAGGTAATACAGCATGCCAGTACTGCTGGCCAGGGTGGGTGTTCAGTATAGAGTATACGACAGTGCTGGCTTTTCCAAAATAACTACATAGGAAGACAAAAGATAGTATTTATTGCCTCTCATTAACAGAATGAGTTCCTGAAACATTGCAATTTTCCATTGTCCACTGTGTAAGATTTTCCATTGCCAGTTAACATTTTAATTTTATTTTTCCCTAAACAGAAAGGGTCAGGAGGATGAGAAAAAAATCCGCTTTTATCTCAGGCTTTACCCTAAAGCAGTGTTACCATATAAACTAAATACCTTGGATACTAAGGCATAGGGATTTGGGTCTAGACAAAAAGATGATATAGACAAGATTTAGATGTGTCTATGTGAAGCTACAATTCTGAAAATTACTCCTTCTCAGCACCTAAATTGGGAAGATTCCACAGGATTGTAGCTCTATTAATTTCAAAGCATTATCTATATGCAGGCCAATATACATGTGTATACCTACAAAGAGAGACATACGTATATCTATAGAAAGGGATACATATGCAAAGACTTGACAAACTTGAGCAGCATCACACTTTGTTCACAAAGAGTGGGAGCGGAAAGCGAGGGTCCCTTCCACATCAGCGCCAGCGTGGAGTCTCATGGCGTTCCCCGGCGTGGAGTGAGCTTCTCGCAGCAAAGAGACACACCTCCTCTTTCCTTGAGAAACTCCTGTATTTTACACAAACCCATTAAAGTTACTTGGAATTCATCTATTCTATGTGAAATATATCCACCTTACTCAAAAGCAAAGTTTCGTCCTTCCGCCATTTTCCCGTTTTAAGATGTAAATATATCAGGCCTGTATGAGACGGCAGGCTGATGACAGTCTAACAAGACAATGTATAGACAAAGAGGGGAGAGGAGAGTTAAAAGATAAAATCCTGTTTTCCTGTGTGCTTGACCCCATGCTGAACTGTAAGGTTTTGTTTCTTGCTTTAGTCTTGAGTTGGTATCTCACTTCTTGTTGTAACTCTGTCTAATTTTTCTCTCTCTTTTGTTTCTTTATGTTATTTCTTCATGCAAATACAAAAAGCACAGCAGTAAGCATTAAAACCAGCGAGATCAGAATGACTTCAGTTGGCTTACAGCAGGGATGAATCTTCTGCCTTGCCGTAAGCCGAGCAAAGGAGAGACAAGGTGACAGGACTGGATTTCTTTAAAGTAATCAGATGCAGACATCTCACATTCCTGCAGCTTTTAAACCATCAAGGCCACGGTGTTTATCTGTCCACTGTTTCTCATTGTCTGTTGCTCTCATGACCGATGCTTTAGTTTTCTTGAGACATACTTTATGTCACGTTGAAGTGTTTAGGAGATAGTTTTCTTGATGCAATTCATTGATGAGGAAATTATCACTAGAGGCATAGCTCTTTGTGAATCCACATGTTGCTTTGGAAAGCAGAAATGAAACTTTACAGAAGTGGCATTATAAACTTACCTGGCAGCAGTAGTTTCCCAACTTGAAACAAAGAACAGCAGCAAATTAGGCCCCGAAGTTTAATGACCTGAGTAGGCAAGGGAGCGTGAGTGCCCTTTGTATGCAAGACAGGAACCGGTTGCCTTGACAGTCAGTGAAAGTCAGATCAAAAGGCTATTTGAAAACCCTGGCTTTTAGAAGCAAAGATGGGAAACATCTTTCTTTTCTAGCTCTGGAGTTGGGAGATAGAGGAAACGATAGCTATTGTATAGATAGAGAGTTATTTGAATTCTCCCCACTACCTCTGTGCACCTGATCAAACAGCCGGTGGCTGAAAGGCTGATGTACAGTCAGGCTTCCTGCCTGACGTGAGCATGATAAAAATTGTTGCAGCTGAAACATCTAAGAGCACAAAGTTTAGAGAAAAACAGATCCCAGTGAGGAAAAGTGAGGCAACACAAAAAGAGTCCTCAAGCTGGGACCCTGTCATTCTGGCCTGTGCAGGCTTCAGAGGAGGACCAAGGAGAGGGGAGAAAATGGCTTTTCTCCAAATATGGCTTGGATGGGCTGTACACAAGCACCAAAGAAGACACACTTCCAGCCCCACCTTTTCTTTAATATAATCTTAACCCACTGCACTGGTACATCAACCCCGTGTACCCTCTCCTATTAACAGCTGTTAAGGGTTAGGGCTGGGCTGGCCATTGTGACAGATGCTCTTTATTAACCCCTCTTCTTTCCCAAAGGGGAAGAGAAAGGGAATAAAGGAGAGAGATATGGATTGGAAAACTAAAACAGCTTTAATGAAAGTAATAACAATAAAATGAAATATATACAATACCAGTACTGAACCCAACCCACCTGATGGCAGCCACATCACCCTCACCACTGATGCTGCGGGGCAGGCACTGAGGAAGTCCCAGACTGGACTCAGCAGCAAATAGGAGCTGGATTCGGGAGCTGGATCCTGGAACTGGTTTCAGGAATGCACAGGCTGGGATCGAAGGCAGAATGGACAGAGTCCTCCTCGGACACTGGCCATTGAAGAAAAGGGCTTGTCCCTTGTGATCCCTCAGCTTTACACTGAATATGACATCTATGGGATGGAACACCTTGTTGGTCAGTTTAGGGTCGCCTGTCCTGTCTCCTTCTCCCTGCAGGTGTGGCCTCTTGCTTTACAGCCCCACAAAGCAGTACACAGCATGTAGCAGTGACCTTGGTCTGCACAGGAGAAAGTATCAGCAAGATCCTTTCTGCACGCCAATCCCTAGTAGTAACTGTAAACATCAAGCTCTATCACTCCTAAAAGCAGACCCTGTCTGCAGAAATATGTCGTTAACTTCAGACAGTGCAGTCACTGAGCAGAGACTGAGCTGAAAAGTGAAATCTGAATAGAATTAGTTCTGTCCTAGCTCAAACCAGAATAACCCCTTCCCAGTTGAGGATCCTACTCTCCTACCTGCTACTCTGGGATCCCTCCCTTGCTTCAGCAGCTAGGATCCCTTACCTCACCTCTCTCCACCCTTATTTTTCCCACATCCATCCATGTTTCTTACTTTTTCCTCTTCATACCTCCTTCTGCAGCCAGACCCAGGGTGCTACTGCAAGAGCGGTTGTCTCCTGCTGCAGGAGCAGGATGGAGAACAGAGATTTGTCAACTATTTGCCTGCATGCAGGGACTCACCAAGAAACTCAACTCAGCAACTCAGCACAGGAGTTGCCACCAAAGTGGTACATTAAACCTTGGAGATATTAAAAACTTCACTGGACAGGGTCCTGGGAAACCTGCCATACGTGACCCTGCTAGGTGACCCTGGGCTTGGACTAGACGATATCCTGAGGTCCCTTCCCACCTCAACCTTATTGTGAGCATGTAAGCACTGAGCTCCACGATGAGAGAGGCAAGAGGAGGGAAATTAAACTAACAGCCCTTTTCAGAGTCATGAAGGTGGAGTTTGAACTACATCACTGAGTGCCAGGCCTAATTTTTAACCACTTGAGCACATTTGCCCCCTGAACAAAGTTTCTGTGCAAACCTTCATATACTTTCCATCTGAGAAAAGGCAGACAAGAGAAAATATTACCTTTGCTGAGACACTTGGGTAAGGACAGCCCCCAGCAACCTGGGATGCTGGGCAGCAGGAGTGAGGTGCAGGAGGACTGCCAGATGAGGCATGAGAAGTTGTGTGAACTGATGGAGGGATGGGAAGTGGCGAGGACATGCATGGGGACAGGTGAAAAGCTGGAAGCAAAAGTCCAGTTCAACCAGCATATACAGTCCTGACAGCTCTGGACAATAATATCTCCAGGGCAGCGTGGGAAAGACACGCTACAGTCTGCATTCATTAGGAAAATTAACTCTTAAACATTCCTGCTATGAAAAATATAGCTTATGTGAAGTGTAAAGGAGCTGGCAATTCTATTTAAGGGATTATGTATTCATACCCATATTATAATCTGCTCTAGGTAAAATAGATAAAATTACTGCATTTTCACTGGGAATGTTGTCAAGACAACTTTTACTGCAGCTATTTTGAGAAATTTGTAATACCATGCAATTTAAAAAGACCCAATTTAATATACTTCTCCATTGTGTCCACTTTCTCACTTGCACTTTACCAGTCACAGATGCTTTAGAGTTTTACAGCAATTTCAATGTGGACAGCAATTCTGATTGTGTGTTAGTAGCAATGTGAAGTGCGGTGTGTAATCTCCACTAGTTCCTGTCACCACTGGGAAGGGCTTTGCTCTGCATTTGCAGTGTTCAGAGGCTGATGGAGATCCATGGCATGGCCAGCATCCATTGGGCTGAGCTGGGCCACTAGGTCGGCTTTGCAAAGTCAACCTTACAGGGCCTGCCTACCAGTTTATGTTGTTCTTTTGCTTTTGGTTTTCTTCTGATTTTTAAATCACTACATTGGAGAGAGCATTTGAACACTTGAAAATTGTTCTTCAACTGGAGCCAAAAAAGAACAGCCGTATGCTGCAGAAACAGTGAGGGGCTTTATTTATCCTGGTGGCCTGGGCTCTTTGAAAGGGCTTTGAATGACGTAAGGAGTTTTGAACATATCTAATGGGAATCACATAGGATGAGTATGTTTCAGATATTAAATCACTGCGACTAAATAAGGATGGGTTAGACACAACTTTTTATAAATGCATACTAATAAACTGCTGTTTGGAAGCCTTACCCTATTCGCAGTCACGCAGCTAGCAGCATTGCCAGCCCTGCAAGCTCAGTCATCAGGAAGGTAGCTGAAATAACTGACAGCCTGGCTCAGATACTCATTTTTATTAGGTCTGGTCCTTTAATTTTGCTCTCACATTTTCTTTTGCAGGGTCTGGCAATGAATCCACTGCTCTGCTGACCCAAGTACAAGCCAGGGAATAAACTAAGGCAATGGAAAGTGCAGCTGTGCTATATAACTGCCTCACGCTAGGGACTGTTGTTTTCATAAACAGAAATTGTCTCCCTAATCCAAATACTTCTCTGTCTTTAAAAAATTGCATCAGCAGATTTTTTGATCAAAGGGACAGGTGTTTGTTGCGTTTCATAGCCCAGAGACAGATGGCCTGTGGGAAAAAGAAGGTCTCTTGGTCATTGGCCACAGGGAAAAAAAGCGGTACGAATGCAGGTTGTGTAACATGAGTTTCCCTAGACATCTGTAGCCCTAAATTCACTTCCAGTACCTAATGTGGGATTGTGGCTAGTGGAGAAATACATTGCTTTTCTGTAAGGGTTCTGAGAAGTTGTGCAGGTGACCTGATTCTTTATTTGATTGTCTCTGCAAAGCTCAAGTGAATTTATGGTGTGCCCAGTCTGCACATCATACCAGCAGGTCTCCTGCTGCTCGTGGGTCTAGCAAATCCACACACCTGGCAGAGTTTTCCCTTTGCAATACAAGAGCATATAGTTTAAGGTTTATCTCAAGCTTTCCCTTCCTCATTTTGCCACTTTGTACTGTCTGGGTCCTGATCTCTTTCAAATTGGATTATCCTCTTATTCTTTCTGGTAATGCCCCTGAAATCCATGACGTCAATGTAGTGTAAGTGATGGTGAGACTGTACTAGAGAAGATTGAAGAATGGGTTTCACATGCAAAAATAAAGAATCACTCCAAGTAACAGTATGTAAGCCAGGATACAAAAAGCACAAGGCAAAAATGGGTGGGGAAAAGAGTACCCCAAAGTGAGGAGAGGTAAAAGACAGAGGGAAGGGGCAAGATGAAGTAGCAGAAGTAGCAAGGATACAAAAAAAAACAAAAAAACCAAACCAGCACACAAAGAAGAACACATTGTGTCTGGCTAAGACAGCAGTAAACCACAAGGAAGGGAACAAAAAGATGGAAGACAACATCAAGTGAGGAGGATAGAAACCTTTAGGACAATAGAACAACAGAGGAACAAAGTTGAAAGCTGAGAGTGTGGGAGGCTTTTCCATAAAAAAGAAGTACAGAAAAAAGTAGTGAACTCATGTGCCGAATTCATCCTGTTCATGCTCATTTTCTCAGCAGCAGTGATGTCAAGTGATTACCACAGCAACCAGCAATGGAGGAGCTCTCAAGGTCATCTCATCTGACTGCCTGCAGAGCAGAGAGCTTCTCAGAGCCAATAGTGTCTTTTATTTGTTTCCCCCAGCTTTTAATAATGACTAAATATAAACCGAGCTGTTGGCAACGTAAGTTATGTTTGCTGCAAGCAGTAAAAGCATGTGTTAGATGCTGAAGATAAGGGGTACAGTGTGGAGGTGAGGGAAGTTGTAGGTTGCAGTAAGTGTGTCAGCGAGGACAGAAGTTACCGTGATTGTCTCTTTCTACAGAGGTAACTCTTGTTTGTCTGTCCTGCCACAGTTCACTTGAGCAGACAGGCCCCAAGGTGCTCTGCAAATAAACCTGGCGCTGTCGTAGAGCCCAGTCCTCTAATGTGAGACTAGATAAATTCCTCCATTTTCTGCTCTTCAGTTTTCTCTGGCTGTGGGCTGCACAGATAGAAATAAGCACAGCTGCGTATGGTGTGTCATTGAATACACACCAGGATGCCTTGGCCAGTCTGGCTCCACTGCAGGTATTTCATTATATTGGTTTGAGAAACACTACTATAATGTAATACAATACAGCCCTGCTCTCATCATGCATCACTCTGCATGGAAAGTTAAACAACAGTAATGCGTAGGAGATCATTAACACCACAGAGCAAGTGATCTTGCTTGAGAGGAGAAATAAAACTCATAACAGTCCAATGACTCAAAAGTTTAATGCAAGTTTGTTGAAAACTGGATAGGAACAATTTACTTTGAACCCAATGGGAATGACGTGCTGCAGCTGAACACTGTGCAGAGTCTGCAGCCCCAGCTGTCTCACTGTGCTGAGCTTTCAGCTTGGGTAATGGTGGCTTTTTCTTGGTCATCCTGTGACTGCCCTGAAATGCATTTTAGAAGTTTCCAAAGTAAGGTAGGAATAGATCTAACCATGGTTTAGATTTTTCCTTCTAAAAGTAGGTTCATAATTGTACTTTCTGGGCTTCCTGTTTGCTTGGGTAATAGAAATTTCTGGATCAGAGCATGGCATTTAGTCATGTACTTCACCAGATGCAGTACATCAGACGTTGCCTAACAGGAACCATCTTTTGTATGGGAACATTGCTAAATATAACTCAGCTTCTGAATGTTCTCCGCAGTAGCTCCGTATCAGCTGGATATCAAGAAAACGAAGTGGCAGAGAACGCAGACCCTGCAAGAGGGCAGAGCTCTCCCCAGGCCCATCCCCAAAAGAGAGGAGGGTGGGACACCCTGTGTGAGGGTATCAAGACCCAGAAGCCAAACTGCAGACACATTGTAGGTGCTTAGCTGTGGTGTTCTGGCTGCTCAGCCAAACAAGCTCCCAGAAGGGTGACATCCCCACATCAGTGGTCCAGGCCAGGAGCAGAGGACAGCAGAGGTGACCCTTCTGCTCAGGGGTGGTTGCACTGCTTACAGCTCTTTCACCTGGATTGCAGGTGCTGAGACGATCTCCTGTGCCCCAGGGGAGGCAGAGGAACAGGGGCCAGCATCCACCTGGCTCAACATTGGCAACAGCCAGCACGGACGTCTGCACCAGAGCCACTCAGGCTGTGCTGTCATTATAGCCGGCAGACACATAGTCAATGTAACAAATCAGGCTAGTCTCTGCTTCATCCCGTCCTGGAATCAATGGCTAAAATTGTTCAGATGAAGGAAACATTTATCTCCCAAGTGACAGTATAGAGAAGTAAAAGGGTCTGGGCTCCTCTGTCTCCTACAAGGGAGTCCAGCTGTAGCTGTCTATACTGTGGATGTCTCAAGTTAACTGAGACAAGTGTGATGCCAAATGCTTTGCTAAGCTATAGCTCATGGGCCTGCTGATCACCACACACAAATTTAAGTCAGACGTCCTCGTTCTAGCTGGAACTGCCGAGAAGTGAGTGAAGGAATGCGGGGAGGTTGGCACAGGATCCACTGTCAAAACAGTCCCCACTAGGCATCCCTCAAACATGGGAGAAGAAAGTCTTTGATTTTTCCAAAGGAGGTGAAAGTCAGAGCACAGGGATCTCTTCCTCTCCCTGGTTTTGCTGCAAAGTAGGAGATGGAGGGGAGGGAAAGTAAAAAAGTAGTTTATTCCTGTATGCCACAGGTTAGTCAATACATTGAACCTGACGTCCAGCTGACTAGGCTCTGTGTGGGTAAACTGGATGTAAAACACCGAGCTCATGAGATGAGCTCGTTTTGTTTTCCAAGGGTGCTCAGTAAGCATCACTGGGTTTGCATTGCCTTACTCCTCAGCTACCTTCTGTCTGGGTCAGACTGCAGATGGCTAACTGCCACCCCCTCCCCCCCCCCCCCCCCAATACCTTTTCTGATTTATTATCAGGCTGGGGAGAAATGTAGAAATTAGCCCACGGTGCATTAAACATTCTGACATAAAGCATGGTGCATTAAGGCTTGTTATTGTGTCACTGGTTTCTGAAAGCAGCTAAAACAAAAGCTCAAAACTGCTTCACATATTTTCAGTAGGAAATCATAAATCTTCCCTGTCGTTTTGGCAGCATTCTCTGCCCTCTCATGAAATTCTGTTTTCTGAACTAATTGCCATCATTTCTCTCCCTGTGAACCTGACTTGCTACCATTGCTGTTTCATGCATTTTACCATCCCACAAGAAAAGGAGCCCGGAGGTTGGTTTTTTCCTCTCTTCAAATGTAAAGCATAGGTGCCAGCGTTGGAGGAGAAGCACCATGTCCTCTTGCACCACCCCTCGGGACTGAGGGCTCCTTGGAAGGTGGGTCTGTTATTAATGTTTTATGAGCTTGGCAAGTGTAGAGGAGTGCAGGTCTGTCGGATAGACTTTCTCAGGCCCGTCTTGGGTTGGGCGTGTTGCACGTTGCCTGTGGTCTCCCGGGTATGAACCTGGTGACGCGTCCCTCTCGCATGGTCAATCCCGGTCAGTGAGTTCGCGGCATTTCCCCCATGCCGGGGGTGACGGGGGACATTACTGGCTGTAAAGGGTGAGGATCCACTCACTGCCTCTTCCCCCGGCTGTGAACGGGTACGTGGGAACAGCACAGCGCTGGTATCTCCTGGTTCACCACCAGATGGTGGTAAATGCCAGCGCTGGGCCGGTGCTGGAGCATCGCCTGGTGAGCACAGGCTTCCCTTTCCCCCCACCCCTTAGCAAAACCACACCTCAGTGACACATTTATGCTGGGCATCCGCAAATGCCGGCAACGCACTCTGTTTTCATTACAGCCTGGTTTTCTCTCCTTCTGACTCCTTTAACCTCCCCGGGTTACCGTCGCTACCGTGGATGTTCAGACGTAACCTCCCTGTTGCTCCTTGTTAGCAAGCACTGCCCTTGACCCTGCTGCTAGCGCCGGGCTCACTGCAGGGAGCTCACCGCAGAGGGCTCACTGCAGAGGGTTCACTGCAGGGGGTTCACTGCAGAGGGCTCACTGCAGAGGGCTCACTGCAGAGGGCTCACTGCAGAGGGGCTCACTGCAGGGGGTTCACTGCAGAGGGTTCACTGCAGAGGGTTCACTGCAGAGGGGCTCACTGCAGAGGGCTCACTGCAGAGGGCTCACTGCAGACAGGCTCACTGCAGGGGGTTCACTGCAGAGGGCTCACTGCAGAGGGCTCACTGCAGAGGGTTCACTGCAGAGGGCTCACTGCAGACAGGCTCACTGCAGGGGGTTCACTGCAGAGGGCTCACTGCAGAGGGCTCACTGCAGACAGGCTCACTGCAGGGGGTTCACTGCAGAGGGCTCACTGCAGAGGGCTCACTGCAGAGGGCTCACTGCAGAGGATTCACTGAAGGGGGCTCACTGCAGGGGGCTCACTGCAGACGGGCTCACTGCAGGGGGTTCACTGCAGGGGGCGCACTGCAGAGGGTTCACTGCAGGGGGCGCACTTGCAGAGGGCTCACTGCAGGGGGCTTACTGCAGAGGGTTCACTGCAGGGGGCGCACTGCAGGGGGTTCACTGCAGGGGGCGCACTGCAGAGGGTTCACTGCAGAGGGCTCACTGCAGAGGGCTCACTGCAGGGGGCTCACTGCAGGGGGTTCACTGCAGAGGGTTCCCTGCAGGGGGTTCACTGCAGGGGGTTCACTGCAGAGGGTTCACTGCAGGGGGCTCACTGCAGCGGGTTCACTGTAGGGGGCTCACTGCAGGGGGCTCTCTGCAGAGGGGCTCACTGCAAAGGGCTCGCTGCAGAGGGGCTTGCTGCAGAGGGCTCCCTGCAGAGGGGCTCCCTGCAGAGGGGCTCACTGCAGAGGTCCCTTCCAGCCTTGATTCACACACAGGCTGTCTCACACCATGCAGGGAAGAGAAGACGGCAGCTCTCACCAGTGGCTACACCTGGGCTTTGCTGGGAGCAAAGCAGGATTATCTGCAAAGTTCAGGCAGAGAGAGTCCACCTCGCAGCTCAGTGCTCTGGCACAGGACTGCTTAGGGAATATCTGGCTTACGGACAGCGTCTTCCTAATATGCATTGACTACCTTAGAGTAGCCACCATATTACAGAAGCTGTGCAAGCAGGACAGCTCAGGCTTGAAGCTTCATTATGAACCAGAGAGAAAGATCTAGGGTTGACGTCTTCACTGCAATGAAAACCACTATGTCCCTTCTGCATTTGCAGTTTAACGTGGCAAAATATGAAAGAATGGAAAGAAAAAACCACCTGTCCTTCCGCCCAAGCAGACGTGCAGTCCCCGTGTCGGTGTGTCCCGCTGCAGGCTCACAAGGCGCGTGCTGGCTGGAGCCCACGGGTGCGTGCCAGGAGGTGCACGGCCACCGTCCCACAGTGTGCTCTGCACTGGCACATGCTCACTGCTGGGTCAGTTGTCCTCTCTTACAACTCTGAATCCTTGGCTTTTAAACTGTAACATCTCTTCCAGTCCTCCCATGTAAGAATTTGGTGTGAAATGTTTCAAAAAATCCAGGTAGCCCAGATCGCTGCAGGCCCCAGGGGATGGAGAGTAGCATCAGACAGGGCATCCCAAGCTCCTGCCTCCAGAGAAGGCTGAGCTTGCAGGGACAGTGTGTCACCCACTGGTGACTATGGGTGGCTTGCCGAAAGGACAGGTGAGTTTGAGGTCATTAGCACAGAAGGCTGGTGCCCTGGTGCTCATTGCTTCAGCCTGGTCAGTGATAACTTCAGAGGTGACACAGGCAAGTTTCCTGTCAGAGGCAAGGAGGGAGGGAGCCCCAGGGGTCTCTGCTAGCTGACTGCTTGGGAGTGGGTATGAGCCAGGGGAGGCTTGTGTCAGGCAACCTGTAAGACAGCATCCACACCACATGTGTCAGCTGGGCCCAAATTCTGGGTTTTAATCCAAGATGCTGGCTGAGCCACTGCTGTTGTGAACAAATTAGGTCCTAACAAACACTGGACAAGCTTCTTGGCTCATACTTGTTGCCTCCTGACCGAGGCCTCTGCTGCTTGCGTGAAGCTGCTCCTTGGCTCTGCTCCTGTGCAAACTCAAAAGAGTCACTTTGATGGCAGGTGGTGTACGAGCACCTCTGAGCCGGGAAAGAGAAGGACGTGAGGCTTGGCAGAGCACTGGGGTCTTACACCCCTGCCTCTCACAACCGACTCATGCAGCATAAAGATGCAAACTCCAGCTGCCCTGGCAGGCCAGCTGCTTCGCTTAGGGGCTACGGGGAACGCTGAAACCCCAAAAAGGAGCCCCATGAGCCTGAACATACAAACTACGTGGCTGTTGCTGATGATGTGTAGTACTGGCACACTGTATGACTGAGGAACTGTGTGCTGCGGGGTCCGCTTAATGACAGGTCTTTTTTCTTTTTAACTAAGGGCTGCATTCTGCCCCCAGCCTTCAGTATTGTGTTTCTAATGCATTTTATAATCAAACTATCAAACTTCTTCCAGGAAGAAGTTAGTAATATCAGCCAGTCAGTTTGGTTATAGCAACACTGACTTCACCTGGGTGGCGGGACCGATTCTGGGCACTTTAGGGACACATCCATGCTAGATGATGAAACTCTACTCAGGAACATCTGTTAGAAATTAATACTCAGTGAACAAAGTACCTTATTTACTTACATGAGGAAGCAAAATGCTTAGATATTCTGTACACGACTTTGCTACCCTCTGCTTCAGTCCTTTGGTTTAGTTAAACCTTTTTAACTCATTTGTACAGCCAAGCAGTCTTGGCATATTATCAGGTTTGGCTCAAGAGGCCAAACTTCATTACACAGAAAGCAGAATCTGAGATATGTGCAGCCATAAAGCCACTCTCCATCATTTTCAAAAGGTCATGGAGAACAGGAGAGGTGCCTGAGGACTGCAGAGAAGCCAATGTCACTCCAGTCTTCAAAAAGGGCAAGAAGGAGGACCCAGGAAACTACAGGCCAGTCAGCCTCACCTCTGTCCCTGGAAAGGTGATGGAACAGCTTGTTCTGGATGCCATTTCTAAGCATGTGGAGGAAAAGAAGGTTATTGGGAATGGTCAACATGGATTCACCAAGGGGAAATCATGCTTGACCAATCTGATAGCCTATTATGATGGTGTGACTGGCAGGGCAGACGAAGAAAGACCAGTGAGTGTTGTCTACCTCAACTTCAGCAAGGCTTTTGACACTATCTCCCATAACATCCTCGCAGGGAAGCTTAGAAAGTGTGGGTTAGATGAGTGGACAGTGAGATGAATTGAGAACTGGCTGAATGACAGAGCTCAGAGGGTTGTGGTTAGTGGTGCAGAGTCTAGTTGCAGGCCTGCAACTAGCAGTGTTCTCCAGGGGTCAGTAGTGGGTCCAGTCTTCTTTAATGTGTTCATCAATGAACTGGATGAAGGGACAGAGTGTACCCTCAGCAAGTTTGCTGATGATCCAAAACTGGGGGGAGAGGCTGACACACCAGAAGGCTGTGCTGCGATTCAGCAAGACCTGGACAGGCTGGAGAGTTGTGCGGAGAGAAACCGAGTGAAGTTCATCAAGGGCAAGTGTAGGGTCCTGCACCTGGGGAGGAATAACCCCATGCACCAGTACAGGTGCTGGAAAGCAGCTCTGCGTAGAAAGGACCTGGGGATCCTGGTGGACAACAGGTTGGCCATTAGCCAGCAATGTGCTCTTGTGGCCAAGAAGGCCAATGGTATCCTGGGGTGCATTCAGAAGAGTGTGGCCAGCGGGTTGAAGGAGGTTCTCCTCCCCCTCTACTCTGCCCTAGTGAGGCCACATCTGGAATACTTTGTCCCATTCTGGGCTTCCCAGTTCAAGAGAGACAAGGAACTACTGGAGAGAGTCCAGCAGAGGGCTACAAAGATGATTAGGGGACTGGAGCATCTCTCTTATGAGGAAAGGCCGAGAGACCAGGATCTGTTTAGGCTGGAGAGGAGAAGACTGCAAGGGGATCTTATCAGGGTTTATAAATATCTAAAGGGAGGGTGTGAAGTGGATGGGGACAAACTCTTTTCAGTGGTGCCCAGAGACAGGACAAGGGACAGTGGGCACAAACTGGAACACATTTAAGTTCCATCTGATCATAAAGAAAACCTTCTTGACTTTGAGGGTAACAGAGCACTGGAACAGGCTGCCCAGAGACTGTGGAGTCTCCTTCTCTGTAGATAGTCAACACTTGCCTGGATGCTATCCTGTGCAACCTGATCTTGGTGAATCTGCTTTATCAGGGAGGGGTTGGACTAGGTGATCCCCAGAGGTCCCTTCCAACTCCTACCATTCTGTGATTCTGTGATAAAATGGTTTTACTGAAGAGAACCTAGTGAAAAAGACTGAGCCAAATCTGGTCCAAACCACAACTGATCCCACACTGATCCTTGAGTCCAAATTTTCTCAGGGTTACACACATGACTGGTAATGCAACCTATTGTTAGGACTGCCCAACGCATCTTGTTGTCTCAATCCTGGCTTTATTTGCCCAATCAGCAAATAATGACAGCAAAGCTTTCCTTGTCAGGTGTGTGCTGAAGGCTGTGTTTTCTTCAAAGTTTTCAGCCAAAACAGTTCTGAGATCATCCTTCTTCCTTAACCTAATCATGGCCAGGTTGTGGACAAACAAAAGCCCACATCCCCCCTCCCAGTAGCAGCCATCTTCTTTGAAAAGCTATGGTGCTTTTTTTTTATTAGAAGAGGGACTTGGAACTGGACGAAAAAGTAACCTTACTGATGAGATGGACTTTTTTCTAGTCTCAGTGAAAAGTCTGTCTCAATTTGGCCAATTCTTACGGTTTTGGAAAAAACCAAGGCAGCTGTAGATCACACGTGCTTGCCAGAGGCCAGCTAGAGCTTGCAGGCTTCGTTCTCTTAGTGAGTTCACGAGCATGGGACATGCTTAAGGGCCCAGAGCAAGACTTCCCTAGCAATTGCCATTCCTAACTGCTTCAGGCCAGAGCAGCTCTAAATCCGGATACTCAGAGTCAAAAGCATAGATTTTGAAATTATGTTTTTTACCTCTTTGTTCCCAGGCTACCTGAAGGACACCAGCTGAACTGCATTCAGAGGAGGTGAGACATGCAAGAGGAGGAGAGAGTTCAGAAATGTAGATTCAGAGCAGACAAAATGAACCCTGGCAGAGAGCTGGGGGTACCCAAAGTGCGCAGAGACCGGGGGGAAATTGGAGCACAGAGAGGAGACTGAGGCATGGCAAAGCGCGGAGTGTGGCATGGCAACTGGGGAACAGCGCACAGGGAAAGGATGTGAGGGGTCTCATTTCAGCCTCTCTTTGCACTTATTCTGAGCTCGCTTAGGACCGCTTGAGCTCACTCAGGCAGCCTTCCCAGACCGTACTTACTGTATGTTAAATAAACCTGGTTACAAAGACATAATCACACATTTCATCCTGATAGCGACTTGGTGAATGTTATTTAAAAAGCTCCAAATCTTCACAAAACAAAATGCTTGTTGAACACCCCCCAAATGCAAGGAAGGGCATTACCATCACATTACAAACAGAAGACCAGAACCTGGACGTATTTCCTGATTATTCAATCCAAGAAGTACATTTGTTCTACCAGGGGACTGTCGTATAGTGGTGTGTGTTCCTGTTGTGTATTCCTGTTGTCTTCTACAGTAGATTAAAGTCCTAAATTCTGCAAACTAGGCTTAATTTAAGTCAGGCATCTAAGGAATAAGGGATGCAAAACTCACAACTGTGTGTAGAAGAATTTGGCTTGAGCTGAGGAAGAAGGAGAAGGTGAGAACCTGCAGCCTGGCAGACCCTTATCCAATTATTCTATGGTATCATTTGATATCAAAGTTACTCCAAACTTTGAGAGTTCAGGAGCCCTCCATCCTTTCCAGGATACCATAAAATTTGGAGAGGGTTTTTCTCCTCAATTTGTCCTACCAAAAAAAAACCCAACCCAACCCAAAACCAACCAATAACCAAAAAACCAAAAAAAGGGAGGAATCCAAATTTCCTGTTTCCTTCAGCAGAGCCTGGTCTGGCCCCCAGAGATGCTGCCTCTGCCACGCTGCGTAAACCCAGCGGTGCTGCCAGTGCCCACCGCTCACTCTGAGCTTCCCTGTTCAAAAAGGCACTTTGTCATCTCACCATGACCGCAGCTCCACGTTTTGGCTTGAGCTCCCATTCCCAGCTTCTGCAGGGCTTGTTGATGGTTCTGCCTAGGTTTTATCACCGTGATGAGCGTTCTTGGTGATGGTACGTGTCCCTGCTCACACCTTCGCTTTTATGCAAGTTGCGCTGCCAAGAATAATTGTTAGTTGTACATGGGCTCTGAAAGCTGCAGCCGGCTTTCCAAAGGGATGAGGACAAAGCAGCGACAGCAGCCACCTGGCATTTCCAACGCTGCGTTGTAAAAGGGGATGCGTTTTAGCTATTGCAACTCTCGTTCCCTTGTCACAGAACAGGAATACAACTGACTGTGTTTTTAAAATGTTTTTTCAACAATCCTTTGTGGTCAATAGGATTTATTAAAGCACCTTGATGTCAATCCAACTTTTTTTATACCTCACGTGGCAAGAAGTGAAGACTTCTTAGTTTCTAGAAGCCAAAAAATGCTCAGAGATTATATAGATTAGAGCCAAATTGGTACAGTCTCTTTATCACACAAGACTTGAAAAGACTCATGTGCAAACTAATGTAAAGGCAATGCCATTTCCTGGACCTATAATGTTTCTGCTAGAAGTGCAACGTTGGTCTATAGGCCATGTAAATGCCTGCTAAACCATAACTGAAAACCTTAACCAGGGACTGTTATGTGTACAGCATGAAAAGTAATTTAACTTAATACCTCTAGTTCAGGTTTCAGCCTTGAGAACTCTGCATGATCTTTTATTTGTCCCTAACGACGTTGTACGGCATTTGATATGTTTTTAGCATCATTACAGTCTTAACTCTCCCATCTTGGCCAACTGCAAATTCAATTCTCTCTAGCTCATTTTCCCCTGTGGTCCCAACTGGATGAAATAGTTGCACAGCTGAGTAAGGCCAGGGGCTGGCTGCATCCAGAAATTCAAAACTGCTTTGGCAATTTTAGCCTTTGTGCGTGTCTGAAGAGAACAGGGAAGGAGGTTTTGGTGCGGAGAGTGTGGGACCACAACAGGCATAGCAGCGACAAGGTCTGCTAGCGCCAGTGATGTGCCAGGCTCACTCCTAACACAGAAAGACACTTAAAAAATATGGCACTTTAGAGCAGAACCCTTCCACTTTTCCTCTCTCTGTAACCACAGCCTGCAGGCTACAGCTGCCTGCATGCTGGACTAAGTTTCTGGGGCCACCTCTGGTTCCACCTTGTCTCTAGGGCAGTTCAATTTTGGGTGCAGAAATGCCCCAGGGCTGAAGCTGAATGCAGACATGCACGTACCCAGCCAATGCCTTCAGCACGTTAGTCATGCTGGCCCTACAAATCTTGAAATCTTTTCTGACCTTTGCCAGAGCACCCAAAAGAGGTGAAAAGCAGCACTGGCACATCTCCCTGAGGACATGGGGTGGTGGGGAAAGTGTCATACCTCTGGTCTTCCTCAAGCCAGGAGATGTGAAACTGTTATCTCCTACTTCCTGCTCCAGGGACTGGGCTTTGACACCCTGAAGGAGGATATAATCCTCCAAGTCATTGCTCATCCATACTTCAAAGCACCAGTGAGCCCCAGCTCACCTTTTGGAGGGACCCTCTGGAAAGAACACCAGGTCCTGGATACTTTGCAAACAAGCAAAGTGGGTTTTAGGATCTACCTCTCTCTGAAACCCTTTACTGGCAGCCCATGGTGATGCCCATCTCAGTCTATGGTGGGACTGGGTAGGATTTGAGGGTCCCGTTTACTGCAGAGGCTTTGTGGGGAGCCTAGCAGCTCAGATCAGCAGCTCCATCTGCCACTTCACAGCAAGAGGACTGACAGCAACTTCTGCCCTTAAACATACATGTCCTCTACAGGATCTCTGGGCCAATTAAAACACTGAGTTCCCGCACGAGATGAAAGGGAGACAGAATGGCCGTGAAATAGTTTGAACAAGCATGACTCATGAAGTTTTCACATTAAAATACAACCTAGGAACAAGTAATTATATTTCAGGGTAGGGTCTCATCTTCATGTTTCTGTACAGCAGTGCGAAACTGTCTGTCAGTGGAAGTGCATGCTCTAGCAGAGGGTGGGGCGGCGGGAGATCCATCCTGGATGTCCGATACAGACTTACCAATAACCCCTCTTTCAACAACAACATCTCCTTCCAGCCCACCAGCAACAGACCCCAGTCTCTCCACTGGCATTTGCCCACTGAATTCTAGTCCTCAAAAGGAGAACGTAGCTTGAAGGAGGTGAAGTGGGTGATGTTTCTAATCTTTCTTTTGTATTTAATTATGGCTGCTTTTCCTTCTCTGGACTTGCTCTGTGATTTGTTTTACTTGTGTGACTTGCCAATACACAAACCTAAAGTAACAATTTTTTTTTCTTGTCTTATGCTTAGTAAATTGTGTAACACGTTTCACTGGGACCACAGCGATGAGACAGGCAAGAGCATGACAATGAGGATGAGAGAAACCCCACAGTGTTCACTTCAAACCCTGTCATCAGAGCCACTCTGCTAAAAAGTGACCGAGAACTGCAGGTCAGGACCAAATTGTGATCTCCATATTTATAAAGGTAAAGCCTTTATAAAGCAAGTGCCAAGATCTTGAACTTATTAACAGGTTTTCTATTGACCTTCTGGGCGTGGTTGAAATTTCTTCCATTAGAAGTGTTTTTTATTTGGAGGTGTGTGGGGGCAGAAGCCTCTTTTTTAACACTAAGCCAAAAATCCCAAACCTGCTTCTGACCCATTCATTATCCAAATCTAAAATTTTAAGAATTAAAAAGAGTTTTACAGGTATGCTATGTTCTTCTGAAAGGAGAAAATGAAGCATGACACTAAGGAAATTCTTCAGAGGAGTTAGCAAGACTACAGCAGGCAGTCCCACCCACTGGGGCTGTTCACACTCTGCCACTGTTGTCTGAGCAAGGCTTATTGCCGCAGAGCCCGACTCCTGGCCAGAACCGTGGTACTGCACGTTAATGAACATTATTAACAAGTGACAAGTGGTGCAGGTGCTCATAGGTGAAAAGCTACTGCAATCCGACCGACCTGGCAGTGTGTTGTGTTGGAACAAGTACAAATCAATTCTAACACAATTTTTAGCTGCATGGAAAAAAAAATAAGACAAAGCTGTTTTCTTTTCTTTGGCTGCTTCTCACACAAATCCTTCCGTCAAGGACTTAAAACCATGCTTGTAGCCTTTTTGTAAGCAGTTCCTGTTAAGAAAGTTATAAAAGTGCAGAAAAAATTGAACCAGTAGACAGGACAGAAAACTTGAATGAGCATTGGCTCTTCTTATTTTAATGAAGAAATATTTCAAGTTAATATCAGTGCATATTTAGAAATAGCATGTGATACTTCAAATGCCAAATACATCAGCAAATTACAGTTTCAAAACTTTATAAATTAATGGCAAGAAAAAAATAATTAAGATTAACACAGAGAATAAGGTTCAAAATAAACATCCTGTTTGTTTGCTGCACTGCGTCAATTATATTCCTGGTACTTAAACAGCAAGATAGATCCAGTATTTCGTGGTGCTCTCCAAAACAGCAGTTATTTTTCTACAAATGAATTAAGTAATTCACATGTATTTTTGATGTATAATTAAATGTGATTCTTAGCTGTTACAAAGAAATTTAGTCATGTCAGAGTAAAATTTCATTCCATGATTGAAAAAATCACACTAACACAGGAACACTGCCTTCTGGTTATACCCACTGGAAACAGCTGAGGAAATGAAGAACTACATGTGAGTACATTTGGCTATTACATAAAATGGCTTTTTTCCCCCCCTGGTTTCACAGCCGCATAACAATACTGTTTTTCGACATTGTTCCCAGTCATTGTTTTTAAAAGGTTCATCAACATATCCTGAATCAATCACCGATATAAATAACTCCAGTGACAAAATCCATTATGGAAGGACACAGAACTGCAAACTGAAAGTTGTACTCAGTGGAACTGTCACTACTCTAAAAAACTCTGTAAAAAAATACCACCACACAGTAAAAGCAGTATCTTGAATTAAGTGGCAATGACAGAATCTGAAAAACTGAGTTATAATTTTAAGAGACATTTTACTCACAATGGACTCTAATGCAAGACAAATCGTACTGTAGCTAGAGAGAGATGCACATTTAAAGCTTTCAGGCGTGATATAAAAATATTCTCTAGTTCTTTCATTTTGATACAGGGAGTCCAGTTCCCTAATGGAAGAGAAAATACATCCTCTTTCCTACCCCATCACTGTACACATAGACTATTCCCTTGATATCAGAAAATTTTCCCAGCAAAAATACCACCCATGGGCATTGCAGACTTTCTGGTATTAAGCGTTTGTTGATTTTGCTTTTTAAAGTGTATTTTCAAGCAGGTGAAATACTGACAGGATATGCATTTCTTTCACTACTGGTCTATTGTGCAAATCGTATTCATCAACCCTGTAACTTCAATCCATCTGCAGGCTGCATCACCTAGAATGATGCGAGAATCTAGTGTGACATTACCACATCGAGATGACTGCCAGATGATGAAACACCAGGCTAAACCAGGTTAGTAGGAAAAGGCACATGCTTCAGATTTAGCAGGAACATCTGAAGGTTCCTCGTTACCATACCCTTATGCTCCTGAAGTTACAGCAATTCTGTGCATTACCCAAATGACAGAGTTTGCTTCCGGAAAATTGTGAGGTAACAGGAAACTTCTGCTTATGGCACACGCACATGAAACTCCCGAGGTGCTAGGGACAGTGAGGACAAAGGGTAGGCTACAGTCTGGTTAGGTCAGAAACAAAACCTTAACATTTCATTACACTGCATACATTCCTTTTATACACAAATACAGGGTGCGCAAAATAAGCTGTTTGCTCAGTAAAACCTAATGTTTTGCATATGTAAAATAATCAGCTGGTACTGCAATATAATCAAAAATCATGCACTAGATAAAGAGAGCTTCTTCCCCATGAACACGTGCTCTCAGGAACATTTTATTCTGCTTCAGGTAGCATCTCATCATTTGCCAGCTTACATAGTCCCTTTTAAGGAACACGGTATATAGCTAAAATGGAAAAGCAAAATTAAAAATAAAAAAGAAAAAGAGTTTTGATTTTAGTTGTGATACAGCTGAGATAGATGTAACTGAGCTGCTGCAATGCACTGAGGAGTAACGAAAATTCAACACTAATATCAGAATAATAAATATATACCCTAAATTAATCTCTATAAATACATTCACAGGTCCACTTAAGATACCCTTATGCCTAACTCGTATTTCATTGAATCTGTAGATAGAGATGGATGTTAGTTCATGGGGAAAACAATTTATTGTACGACTCGGTTATCTCTCATTATTACATCAAAAATCAGTAGCAAATTTGAAAATCTACATTTATTTTCCCCAGACCAACCACACAGAGGCTTAAGTCACAAATTCTATTATTTCCAATGTTCGATCAGTAAGGCTTTATTTACACCTTTTTACTACAAAGTCAAGAAAAAGTTTGGTGCAATGTGCCAGAAAAGACTGCACATTTCACTGATTGGAGACTAACACCTGCTTATGGTTTAATGCTAACCCATAGGCAGCCAATTAAAGTCCCATATATCCACGTTTTCACATAAAGTTTTCTTCCAGATTCTGTCAGAAGCATACTAGCAGTCAGACCACCTAAAAACAGCAAAGACGGCAAAGTTTTCTTGAGGCTTAGTTTGGAATGAACACTTTTCCCAGGGAACTTATTTCTTCTTTTAGAATCTTTCGCATCATAAAACTCTATTAGTAACCTACAAGCAGACAAAAGGAGATGGTCAGTTATGCATTAGCGTAAGACGTTTTAAGCAACTTTCATCCAATAACTGCTTCTAATCACACATTATTTGACAAATGATTTCATAACACCTAACAGGTCACCTATAGTAAGCTTAAACAATCAGTATGCCTGAAGAATATCGTGCATTCAAATTAACGTTGCACGTCAGAATACTCAACCTGAACCCTTGTAAGCAATAAAAGCGGATTTTCCCTGTGGCCAATTTTAATATAAATTTTGAAAAAAATCCTTTTCATTCAGCATTAGGCAAATAAGCCCAGAGTACTGGGCAATGCTGTAGGACAAAATAGCACACCATTAATCACTGAACACCATGGGAGGGGGAGAAGTATCTTCATAAAATAAACTTAAAAATAACAAGAGCTCACAGGAAACTAAATATTTTGGAAGCCAAATGTGTAAGAGTGAAATGCTACACCACTGGTTTAGTAGTAATAATGGATTTCAAAATTCTGACGTTTTAAGTATGTCTAAATTCACCTGACAGACTGCTTTGGTCCCAGGAAAGATGTTGAGTCAACAGGAGTCTACAATGAGGCACTGATGATCAGGGTTCAGTTCTGCTAGTCTCCACCAGAAGACTACTTAAGAGACACTGGCCAGCCTTTTATTTCATGTATCAGTTCCTTGTCTATAAAATGAAATTCAGACTTTCTTCCTCTCAGAAGTGAAGAAAATCCTAAACTTCTAAGACACTTTAGTAACAGTGCCATGTTTACTGATAGTCATGTTCACTTTTACAGGGATTCAAAGCTCACAGGACTGTGATCTGACTGTCTTAATCTGTTTTTTTTATTCCATGCAGCATGAAACTGGAAGAATAATTTTAAAGCAGAACATACCTGAAGAACCAGGAAAAATTTCCATCTCACATAATGTATTCAAGGATTTACAAAGTAAACAGGTTCAGCTCCCTTAACCACTTCAGGTGTGGCAAATGAAACCATCATCTCTCTAACAATACTTAAATCCCACATTTAGGCACTTTAGTCCTGCTGGAGCACAAGGACCCCCAGGATCTGTTGCATATGCTCACTAGTGACCATATCTGGAGATGCTGGAGGGAGCCAGGCACTTTAGTCCTGCCTCAATTCAAAGACAGACTGATTAAACTTCTATTTCGCCTCATTTCCCCAGTGAAGGTAAGGATCTTAGGGCTACGTGTGTTTTTATCCAGTTGCTGTCTGATGGAAGATGGATAAACAATTTTGGCAGAATAGGTCAGATCAAGACCTGACCCTTTCTAATTCTAACCTGATTATGAGGCTAGAATCAAATCGCTTTTTTGCTTGCTTGTCTACCGTGGGCATCTTACATTTCTGGCTGTGCGTGACTCAGCTACAGGAAGATAAAGGGAGAGTATTCACATGATTATGAGTCTTGCCTGGAACATGGACTCACAGCTCCTGAGCAAAAGGTTTAACTACAAGGTTATACAAGTATGTACAGGAGTACCAACACCACCTCTCTTCAGAAAGCCCCACAGCTTGTACTGCTGTTAACACAGAAATCCTGGGTATATCTGTTAATATAAATGTAATGAGACAGCAGAATAGAAAGTTCTGCATAGCGCTACTCACTTATCCTTTATTTCAAAACGTTCATGAAGCCACCTTCTCATATACATCTGCTCTTCTGGAATGTCCTTCAGTTCAATTCGATCAATGAAAATATGAACTCTTGGACATTCCTTGCAAAGAAACTCTAAAAAGAGAGCAAAACAACAGGACTGAGTTACAAAACCACTGCAGGGCATTTATTTGTCTAAAATACGTCGAAAATCTGACCTTATAGCTGTGCATGCCTTCAGTTCTCAATAGCATCCCTTCTTGATGTTCGGATCCTGATCACTTCCCTGAACTTAAAAGCCATCTGGCCTACACACTTTTGAAATAGTGGCCCATTATCATGTGCGACATGGAAAAACAGTCCTAAATGCACCCTGCTAGCTGCAAAATGCTGTGCTTAAAAATGTTACACTTCTACCTCAGCAGCACTCTACTCGTTCAGCAGCGTGGGATGCAGTAACTTTGATGTTGTCAAGTTATCCAGCCTGCAATTTTGATTAAAGTTAGTAATCTTCTTTGCTTGTCCTTTTTTTGAATCTAAATGTTGTTTGCAGCTGGATGACAAAATCGGAATTACAGTGATTTACCAAAGTATCTCCAGGAGGAAGTAGGCTTCAGTTTAAGCAACAACCTATAATTAAAAAGCATAATAGGGCTAAAGACTTAGATCAAAATGCTGCTTTCCATTTTGCATCCCTTCATTTTTCTTCTGTCTTACAAAGCCTGAGACAGCCCTATTGCAATCCCCCTCCCCACTTCCTCAATTTGTTCCTAGAAAAATATAGCAAGCAAGTATTAATTACAAACAGAACTTAATTACTGAAAGAGCCTTGTGGGATTTCTTACAACTATCAAGTGGTAAAATTATTGCACACGGAATGAAAAAGCCACCAGTATTTGTGTATTAGTAATCATTTGCATTTATCGGTATCAAGGGGTATTGCAGTAACCACAGCATCCCTGTACAAAGAGATGCATGGTGTGAGGATGGAAGTCCTTAGAAATGTGGACCATTTTCATACTTTGAAAAGGGACCAGAAGTGCCTTCCTACAATACAGACAGGCAACACACGTAACACAGACTGGGTGGTCCCTTTAGGTTGTTGACATTTTTTAGACAGCAGTGCAGATGTACAGAAGACTTTGACCTATAACTGTTAGGAGTAGCTTGCGGAATGACTGTGCAAAATAATTGTAACTGCAGATACATCTTTATTATTGTCTGCCAAAGCAGGTATCTCCCTATTTGTTTTTCTTCTTTACAGGATTATTGATTTTTAAGATTTTTGCTGTAAAAGCAATCTTCACCATATACTAGAAATTGCCTTAAAGAGTTTTAAAAGCCTGTTAATGCAAATGTGTTTGGGTGCTTGTAGAGGGGGAGGGAAGGAGAAGAGATGAAGAAATCAGGAAAGTCTTACAGCATTTTAATACAGAAATTTGTAAGGTGCTGTGTGCAGTTTTTTCTACTCCTCAGGCAAAGAAAGCCCTTCACTGAACCACCTCATAGTGTAAAGGAAGCAATGTGGCCCACACGCCATTAACTGAAGAAATGGCTGAGGGCTTTAACCAGAAACAACTCCACCTCTTAGCCATGGAGAAGCAAACACAACTGTCACTAAAAAGTTTCTAGTAAAACAATCTAGTTAAATGGCATCCATCCAGCTCCATCCAGCTGTTGGATGGCAGGCAAGTGACATACTTGGAGACCAGAATGATGGTATGTACAGACGTTGTCTTCAGGTTTATGTGCAATGTTTTTACTAACCACAAAGAAATCACTGTTCATGTATCTGAAAGCACATTTTTCCTCTTGCTTTTAATGGCAAGAAAGGATTTTTCCAGGTCTGTTTCTCTGAGGATACTATCCAGGCCACTATATGAAGGTTATTCACTACATGAGCACCTAAAAGCATACTATTAATTTTTCAAAACAACAGATGTATTATCCATGTCTTATAGGCTTATAACGTTCACTGATGTACAAATCCTCTTTCTGAGTTGCATCGTCTATTAAGTGGAACATTCTAAAAATATGCAAAACTGCATGTAGAAAACAAATGCCTGGAAGCCGATGATACAGTCTTTTTTGTGCTAGACTCCTATGAAAAGCAACCATGATACGCATATTCAGCTAGGGCTAAAGATCTACCTTTAGAAGATATCTGAAACACTCTGTGCGTTGTATAGTGCATGTTTCTTTTGCTTGAGAGCACATTGGTTGTTCTATATAGGAACAATCAACTCTTTCCTGATGTTATTTATAACCTCGGTTACAAATTATTAAGGAAACTTGTAAATCAAGCAAAATTGTAAGTTAGATAAGCTAGCATTATTAATAGTGATATGGTATTTTTTTAAACTGATGTTATGCTGCTTTAAAAAATATTGATATTTGGTCACTTAAAGACAGCAACAGAGTACGTTATCAATAATAAGTTCTAGTTAACAAAACAGGAATAAGACATAAGTATTTCAAAACAAACACCTTCCCCTGCCAAAGTTGAAATGTAGCAACTCTACAAATCTGCTTAGAAAGCAAAAAACCCTCCACAAATATCTAAGCATTTCTGCTGGTTTTCTACCTTATGCCCAAGTTCCAGTGCAAGTTGATTCTTAGTACATCCCACATTGGTCACCTTCAACAAGTCTAAATTGGGTTCTCATATGTGAAGATCCTAAAACTTTGTCTTAAATTCCCACTTTTGTAAATCCCAATGCTCTTCTCCACAGTCTTACTCTCCCTTGCAGTTTGAGACTTAGTGCAGCCTTGCTGAAGGCTGTGTGATCTGCAGCTGCAGGTGCTCCCCCCCTAAAGATGATCATGATTCCCACCCGTCCATTCAAGGCCATTTTATCTGAACTGTGGGCATCCAGGACATCTGCAGATAACATTGTAATGCATGCAATCAAGCTAGTCAGGGAATCTGACTAGTCTTTAATTATCGAATTCATGTCAGGGTTTACTGCAACTAATCCAATTTTTTTTTCTTTTTTAAGATGCACAATGTCACTACAATCGCATAAGAACACCAGGGGATAAGAACAATATATTCAATATTTGAGAGGTTGTTTTTGAGAAGAAACAGCTGGATTTTATCACCACAACCTTTAAAGGTTTGTGGTGGTCCCATGACCCTTAATTTCACATTAGCTTAACTCCCAAAAGACTTACGTAATTAAGCTGAGAAACAAAATCTTATTGAAGCAATTTATTATGTGCAAATTACATCCATCTTCAGGACACTAGCCCTTAAGGCCAACATCTGACAGGCTTTTCAGATCCCTAAACTTGCCAGATATTTTTTATAATGAACAGCAGGAAAAATCAAGCCTGAACTTTCCATCAAAAGACAAAACCTAAGTGCAAATCATGCATTATAATCAAACATTATATTCGGGACAGCATTAGTCAATCAGGAACTGAGCATGATTTGGGTTAAATGAACACTAACAACACATGTGGGAGCCAAGCGGACTGACTTTCATGTGGACTGACTTTGCAATTTCCTCATAAAACTTTCGGTTTGGCTAAATAACCCATAGAAGTCCAGAATGATTAGAATGCTTCTAGTGACCAACCACAGCAGAAGGGAGGAATTGCAAATAATAAGGTGGATCAAGCATTTTTTGTTCTTAAACTGTGACACTGTGGCCCTCCTTTGCAGGACGGGATTCACACTAACACAGGACCAAAGGACTAATTGCAGAGTTAGCCTCCAGAAAGGAATACGATCCACAGCACTTTTAATAGCAAACAAATGTTTTGGGAGGCTGTTTTGCTTGCTGGGGCTTCCACAAATTTCTACTAGTTTTCAACTTCTCATCTTCAAAAGCCAGCTAATTCCATACAGAATTATCAGCATTGCCAGGGAAAGTGAGGGAAGGAGAGAAGCTTCAAAGCATAGCCATACCTGTAACTGAGAAGGGACGTACAAATGGCCTCAGACCACCTTCCCTTAATGCTACCACAGAAGGTCATTCCACCACTCCCAAGTTATTTGCCTTGCCCCTCAAGAAAGTTGTGACAGTGGCATTACACTTAAACAGATATTCCAGTTTTCAATTACTAATGAAGTCTATTTTTACACGCACTTTAAATATGACAGCAATAAAGTAGCTCAGATTTCAACCTCCTACATCGGCTCTTTTACTGCAATGTAATTCTTGCCAAAGTCCTTCAAAATTAAGAAAGGACAAGTAGAAGCCTGACATAGTCGTGTCCACTTAAAGACCCCACAATTCTCTCGTTTTAACAGATTTCAGTAATGTTTGTAACAAATTGGAAGTGGTATCATAGAAAATAGAATAAATATACATTATTCAGATTTCCAAGTAACTAGTAGTTCAAACGTGTAAGATTACGTCTCTTCAGCAACAGAATATTGTGTGTTGTGGTGCGTATAGTTTTACGGGAAAAATCATGAAAGCACAGATATTCCTCTCTGAACTGTAGATGCATTCTCCACTTTACATTTTCATCAGTCTGGACTTAATTGTTCGGCTATCTAAGCAGTTTGTAAACTATCTCCTCCTCAAATAAAGAAATCCTATCTCTCCACTTTCATTTACTTTGTACACCAAATTAACAATTAATTGGCAAAACAAACATAAATTTAAGTGCTGTGATGTTTTTCAGCTTCACACTTTCCATCACTTCAAGTTGAGCTGACAGGAAACTATTTCACAGTTTGCTCTAACAAAATAAAGCAGTGGCACAGCAAAACAGCACTAGATGGGAAAGCAAACATCCAGGGTACAGCGAAGGTTGTTTAGATGGGTTAACCTGGAGAGCAGCAGAGGAGGGGCAGCACAAGTACCTGCTGGCACTGCTGAGGTAGGGAAGCACAGAGGCCATGTACAGGCTAGACCGAAGCTTGCAGCCGGAAGACAAGCCTGCAACCTGAGAAACAGCATTCTCAGAAATACTGCCAATCCCCTGTGCAAGGTCTGAGACACGCACAGAGGTCACAGCCTCCACGCATGCACAATGGGTACAGCACAGGGAGTAAGAACCTTCGCAGCTGGGTGGCCTTGTGAGGTGAGAAACTGGATGCACCTAAACTGTTATTAAGCCAGGTTGCTGGCAATGAAACTGAAAAAGTTAGAGAGCATTTCAGCTGGCAGTCAGAGACAGCTGAAGGTCAGGAAAAGCTGTTCAAATGGATGTAATGTAAGAGGAGGACGTGGCTAATATTCAATGTAAGGGCAAAACTCAAAAGTGCCCCTGTGCCAATATGAGAAGCCTAAGCATGAAGATAGGAGAATAATTATTGGCACCAGGAGATTACCCCCATAAGGCAGGTATCCTGGTGGCCGTGAAGAAGCATGCAACGTTACCAGGCTACCAGCTTTATAGGAATGACAGAATAGGATATACAGGTGAGGGAAAGGTAGTATGCGTGAAGGATTATACAAAGTATAATAGCTTTGTATAATAAGGAGACAGAAGTACAATGAAATCCTTGTGGATGGAAATTCCAGACTCTAATAACATATATATTAGATGGATACATTAAATTACTTCCTGGTAAGTTTGGTAATAATGACCAGAAACTGTGAAGCCAGACAGAGAGCTGCAAGTTCAGGACTGATAGCAGGAGTGTGAGATTTCAGCTACCTTTGTTGAACTGCATCGATGCTTCATCAGGTTGAGGTGTAGAGGGGGAGAAAAACCCAACCCAAACTAACCAACCAAACAAAAACACCAGAGAAAAAAAGATTGTTTCCTGGAACAACTAGTAGGAAAACCCACAATAAAAGATGCCATTCCTGACATGGTTTTGACTGGTGCACAGTGTTAGCGAGAAGTGCTCTGCAACCGCGATACAATTAATTTCTGCATTGTAGATAAAGAGTCTTAATGATTCCAGCACACAAATGCATAATTAAAGGAATTATGTAATGGGGGAGGGGGAGGCAAAGAATCAAAACACCCTAAAAGAAACAGTCCAAAAGGAGGCAGCCTAGAGGCTGTGAAAAAAACCCTTAACTAGCAAATCCCCCAAAAACTTCTATTAAAAACCCACGGAAAAGATGTGTAATACTGCAAAAGTCTGAGGCTACCACTATATTCCTCCATTCTCCTCTTTGAGGAATGGAAAGCTCGTCCAAATAAGGAAAAGCCACAAAACCTATTATGCCAAATGTAAACATAAAATTCAGAGGACTAAAAAGGAATTTGAAAAATGCAAAGGATGCTCTAGCAATTTTAACTCTTTTGAATATATTAAAAGCAGTAAACCAGCTAAGGCACCGACAGGACTGCTGGATGACAAAGGTATGAAGAACAGCACTTATGGTAAAGTATAAGCCCATACAAGAGCAGCTTAATTATTTGTTTGCATTATTCTTTTTTGCTGAAAATGTTTGATTCCTACACACACTGCAATCTTTGTACCAGATCACTCAAAGGAACTAGATCAATAAGTAAACAGACAGAAAGTACTAGACTAAATAAACAAGTTAGATGTCAGGAAGTCACCAAGACCAGACAGCATTCATCCAAAATCTCTCAAATGTGGAATTTAAAAACAAAGATGTGTAACCTATCATCACAAACAGTCATTGTGCCAGAAAAATGGGGAGTTTCCCTTCTACAAATGAAAGCTTTACAGATGATGCTGGGAAATACAAACCAAAGAGTCTTACATCCTTGGGTAAGATAGCAGGGTCTATATTAAGATCACTAAGCACAGAGATAATCACAGTTGGAAAAGAGCTGGCGTAGATTCTGTAAAGGGAAATCCTGTCTCACCAATTTGCTGGATTTCTACAACAGTGTCAAGGACCAGGCGGATAAAGGTGATTCAATGGACATGATATATCTGAATTTTCATAAAGTCTCTGACAGGGTTCCACACTGAAGACTATTAAAGAAATTAAGCTGCCATGGGATTAGAGGAAATGATGTTTTATAGACCAAAAGCTGCTTAAAGGAGAGGAAGCAAATGGAAGGACTTATTGGTCCCTTTTCAGGATGAAAAAGACCCATCCATTGGGGTTCTCCAGGGCTTGACACTAGGACTGGGTTTATTCTGCGTCTTGTCTGATGAGCTGAAGAAGGCAGCAAACAGTGAACCCTGCAGTTTTTCATATCTTTTTCAGAAGATCCTAAGCTCTTTTGGGTAGTCAAACCCTGGCTGAACTCCAAAAGGACCTCAAAGCTGAACAAACAGGGTGAAAATGTGGCAGCTGAGCTTCAGTGTAAACAAACATGGGGAAAAATAACGGAAACCCAGACGACATGATACTTAACTTGGAATTGCTGGTTACAACTGGGGAGTCGCTGACCCTTCTCAGAAACCATCCTCTCAATTGTGCAGCAGCAGCAGCCCCAAATCCCCCCAAATACTGGACAGCATCAGCAAAGACATTGAGAACAGGGTGAAGTGAGTCACTTTGCAGATATATAAAAAGATTGTGAATCCACATTTTAAGTAGTGTGTGCAGTTCTGGTCTCTATGTCTTGAAGGAGGATGTAGTGGTTTCGGAGAAGGCTACAGAAAGACCAACTAAAACATTTAAGGAGAAAAAACACCTGCATTACAAAGTAAGAATAAAAGGCTGAATTCTCAGTTTGGAGAAGGAAAGCAGAGGGAAGGATATGACAGCTTAAAAAAAAAAAATCCTGAAGGTTGCAGGTAAGAACTATAGCGCAAAAAATCCTCCAAATTCAAGGCTAAATAATCCCATTTCTGACCCTTACTAAAGATGCCCAGATCTAAGGAATCTTTTAAAACTATTATTAGAAAATGGTACTAGAAAATAGTTTTCTATACTGGTACTAGCACTGTCCAGCGGCAGAGTTTCATTGTAAGTTTTCTTGCTGAAACAAGATGGCATTTGATGAAGACTCATAGTACTTGCACATTATAGTTCACTGAAATGATCTTTGAGTGGCTTTAATTTGTTATTTTAACAGATGCATTCTGGCCTTTTACTGCTCTATAAGAATCTGTGAATATTGTATGTTGGCCAAGTCTGAAGGAAGTTTCCTACAAAAGCATAACAAGTTTTATCCATAGGCTGCCAGCAACAGAACCCAGATCAGGTTACGTCTGTGGATTACATCGAAAGGGTATCCCACCACGGGCAACTGAAAAGGAGCAAGTTTATGAGATACCTGTGTCTTCTCTGGCCCATTTTTAAAATTTCAGAAGTGGAAAAAAAAAAGTTGCACTATGCAATTACAGAAAGAAAAAACAAGAAAAGACACAACGACTGGACTAGTCCAAAACAATGCTTTCTCTAGCAAATAAACAGAATCTATTAGGAACTATGCCAGTACTGCTAGTATTGATGTTTTTGTCTTTCCTTCAGTCTGTTTTGATAAACAGAACAGTACCACAAACAGAGTAGAAGAAAAGGACTCTGATGCACAAAAAAAGCAAAAATAAACACAGGCTCTCAAAGCAGCAATGTATTTCTGGCCAAACCTGACAGTGTGAAGAAATAAAAGTTGGTTTTTTATCCTCAGGGTTTAGATACAGCTTTTGTACATAAATGCTGCCTGGGGAGCTCAATGCTTCCTCTCACATGTGCGTGAGGCCCAGGGTGCAGGGTAATTAAAGAATCTCCAGTGTAAATACTTTCAAAATCCTCTGTATGAAGCCTAAGTCTTCTGATCACTGTGTGCTTTCTGATCAAAATTCCCAAAGGGAAGCTACTCAGTAGTAGCTGCTTGACAGTAACTGAGGTGCACAAAGTCCGAATAAACAAGCAGGGGTAACATACTCTGGGCTCAAAGGGATGTTGAAGGGGGTTATTACCCCCATTGAGGGGGGTGTTATCAACACACAGATGCAGCGCCCACAGCCGTTTGTGATTTGGGAAAAGGAAGAATCATTAATGCTTGCCTTATTCTTACGCTCCTCCTTAGGCATTCAAGTTTGGTGGTTGCTGGAGACAAGAAGCAAGGGTACAGGGCCTTCAAATACAGTCGTCTTCATGTCCTTGTTTTGAGATTGATAAACAGAGGAGCCACTCATGCTCACTGATCTTCACTTTCTCTGATTTTTGGAGTCCAACTACAGCAAGGCCTGCATATCTCCAGATATATTCATGATGCTGCTCTTCAGTGAAATGTCATTATTTTTGAGCAGAACAGTGTTCGTTACAGTATGAAAATAATTTGAATTTACCCAGACTGTCCTTCTCTGCAGAATGTCGATGCATATGTCAACATCCGTGTTCGAAGTGCCATTTCAAATAAATCATCCACAAATTAACAGACAGGCTTTCATGTTACTCAAAGTAAATTACAGGGGTTCTAAAACTACAGATCTAGTCCTACGGTGGACAACTGAAAAGGCATTCAGTTTAAAACTAAATGGTAGTTTACTTACTTTGTGGTACCTCCTGAAATCAAGTTATTAAAAAAGTTGTATTTTAATATTTTACACAAAATATAAGGAGGGTTTTCCTTTAAAAGAAAAATGTATGGTAGAATAGCACAGAGCTATATTGCCAACTAGGGTTATCAAAACTTCTCCAAGTATTTCAATGAAAAATTTACATTTTGAAATATGAAAGGTAGTTACTTAAATTTTCCTTGAACAGATGCAGAACGACAAGTTCTTGATGTGAGATTTACTATACATGTTAAAAAGCCATCCCACACTTTATGCAAATTTCACCAGTGCTGATGTTCAGCCTCAGTTCTAATCTACATCCTTTATTTGGTTGATCTAAAATAATTGCCTTGTACTTTTCAATATTCTTTCATGCAGTAAGATGACAGCTAGCAGAGATCTGAACAGATTATGAGTCTTTTCACCACTACAAATCTTACTTGCACTGTTTTACATTCCTGTCACTGTTTATCAGTTCATTAATTCAGTTTTTTAATTCTTTCAACATATCTATGACCATGTGCTTGTTACCATTCTTAGGTCCTTGAAAGACAATGGATGTGATCAAATTTGGGCCACAGTCCAGACCAAGACTGGTTTCTATTGCTCCAGTTTCTTTTCTATTGTACTGTACTTCACTATCCAAGTGGGTCCTAAAAACAGTGCAAGCATTTGGAAAAGTGTCATTTCCTCCAGGCAAGTTAGGCCAGTCTGACCTCAAATTATACTGATCAAAGTGATGTACAGATTTTCAGAAATGCATGTATACACATGCTTTTGAAGTGTTTGTTCTGGAATTGATATACAGCAGAGTCAATAATTCTCAGGAATGCCTATGACTTCTTTAAGACAGAGTGTACATTTACTTGCTATTTTTATTCAGTGTTTATCATTGTTACATGCTGCAATTTCACACACTCACCTACAATGGCCAGATAAATACCATCAGGTTATGTTAAAGCCTTCAGGCAGAATAATAAGGATGTATATGTGCATATAATGCTCTTTCAGGTGCAAGAATGACAACAGGTCCCACGAGACCTGCCCCTTAACAGCAGGCAAAGCTGTACATTAACACTTAGGACATTCATTCAGAAGGGGGAAAACCAGGTTCTCATTCTTTCCTTCCAAGTTTATTTCTACTTTTTACTTAACAACAGCTTAGTAAAACAGTATCAACAAATCCAGCACTGGAGTTTCTCCCCCTCTTTTTCTGTTCTAAATAGTTCTTCCAGAATTCAGTACCCGAGAAATCTGTGGGAAATCACTATTCTTTGGAAAGGCTGACATGTGCAGGACAAGCTTCCACTGAAAACGTACCAAGATCCAAACTTGTTGGAATGAAAAGGAATGAATAACAAATAAATGGTAGGAAAAAAATTGTATCCATTGGTCACAACTGGTTGTGAGGCAATAGCAGAAAGCTAATCTAATGTTAGTCCCTGTCTAAGACCAATCAAATTCGATGTCTTCTAAACCAAACTACTTGCAACTGGAAAGTGCCAACAAAACATTAAAATCCATAAGTAATGACAAAAAGTTCGACACATCCGAAAGACTATACTATAATAATTTGCTCTAAAAAAATAAGTTCTCAGGTATGCCTGGCATTCACTGTTCTTCTCAAAGCACTAATGCAGAAAGGATAGTGAATGTCTATTTTCCAGTTGCTAGTATATTATCTTTTGTTTTAATCCTGTTGAACAAATCAACATTATGATCTTTAATCATAATGTTGATGGACTGATGGACAGTTTCTGGACTGAAAAAAAATCCAATTTTGCTAAGGAAGGCTATTTACTCCGTGGGTTCCAGATTGTAAAATTTAAAATGCAATTCATTTTTTCTTCATAATTATTTTTACCATTTACAGTTTACGACCACAATTTCTCAGATAAAGCATGGTAGTGCTACTCACAGTCACTAAAACGTTCCTTTTAACTGCTCTATTTACTACTGGAGACAGCAGCCAAGAGCTGACCATATCCCTGGGTAAATTGAGTTTTTCCACAAGTAGCTCCGGCTCTTCTGAGGAACTGAGGTTTATAGAACTGAAAGTAAAATGCATTTCAAGAAACACATTATATCTGTGTGGCATTCAGATTCACATGGGAAATGTCATACTATGGGAAATACAGTCCTCAAGTAAAGTAATGTTTATCAGAAGTTTGTTTTCCATGCAATAAATTTCAATCAGAGTTGCTAGATTGAAAAAGACATGTCAAACTTATCTTTTAAAAATGACCAGGATCGCACTGCCATTTTATTCTGATGAGAATGAAAAACAAAATTCTCACTCTGCACTGACCCAAATATGAAATGTGCATATGAAACACACACATGAAAATGACATTTTCCAACTCATTCTAGTACTGTAAAAATAATGCTAAAAAAAGTCTCAAATGCATAACAAAGTGTAATTCAATTCTTGTTATATTGTATTCCTGAACAGACCAATTGTTGGACTTCTGCATAACAAATGGTGAAGTGATCTTGATCTCTCAGAACTGAAATTGTTTTTCTTCCACTTGGTGTCTGGAGGGCCTAAAAGAATGAGAACTATGTTCCACACTGTAATTTATAAAGTGTCCTTAATCTATATAATTTATACTATATGGCGTACATATGACTGCCACAATAGCGTGGAATGCCCTGAATGGATGATTAATTAATCTACTCTGTTAAAGGGTAACAACTGGTTGGCTGCACTTCATTCCATGTTACTGCCTTTGTTTTTACCCAAGGCTGAGACAGTAATTACCCCACCCCTAACAGTCAAGGGTAGCTGAAAGATATGCCTGGACTGCCTGCTGTGGAGTCTCCAAAAGGCTGGATGTGGAGTAACCACCCCAAACCATCTCATTACTGCTTGACACTGGATACAGGAAACAGCCAACAGGGAAATTCAGTTTGTTGGTTCCCTGTTCATAATTGTATCATGCTTCATGCAAACTGGAATGTTCAATAGGTGAAGAGGTCTTATAAGGAATTTGAACATTTGCCATCTTATCATTAGGTAATGGCATTTTAATAGTTTAATTAACCATTAGGCAGTGAGAAGTCTAGCATGAGAATGGTTGAAACTGCCTAATAATTAAGTCATGAAACAAGATATGCTGCAGAGAAGGGGAAACAATCCTATTTGTTTTGAAGGAGGTCTTGAAAAGGGCTGGATAACAGGACAACAGCGAGACTACCCAGTCTTCAAAAGAGCCTGTAAGCGGGTCATAAGGTATAAAAAAAAAAATTAAAACCTTTAAATAATAAAATCTGTAAAATCAAGTTCAAAAGAAAATTATAAATAAAAAAAAATGTTAAATTCTAAAAAGCACTTTTGATATTTAGCCATAAAAAATGCCCGTTGGGAACAAAAAGTACATAAAATAAAACCATCCTAAAACCTTATAGTACAACACAAGTGTTAATACACAGTGTTAACAGTTTTGTTGCTCACCTGTACAGAAGAATTTTAAACGGGGTGAAAATGTAAAAATAGACAATTCCAGAACTTCTAAGCAACTAGCACCTGGAAAGGGTTCATGTGAACTTTATACCACCTCAAGGAGTTACAACTATTAATGTAAACAGCTGCACTACAAACTATTTTTAGCAGCAGAAGGAACAAGCCCCAGTAACACTGGGCCAGCCAAGGAGAGGGGACTTAGCTAAGAAGTTCCCTGCAGGTCCCTCAGCTAACCCTGATCCCTTGCCCAAAAGTTCGAACTGCTCTGTGGAACTATTGTGGCTTTTTGTTTCCACTTGGTATCAGTAGTGCAAAAGACTCACAAAAGTACGCTTTGAGCCAACTAGCAACAGACAGTTGGGCACAGATACGGCCAAGTACCGTGTCAACTACAACTGGAAAGAAAGACCATGTGGCCCTCCAGCGACAGTGTAGGTAAATTAGTTACTTTTAAAAGTAATAAATAAATAAATAGAATCACCAATTCATCACCAAGCATAATCAAATACCAGCAAACCCTGAAGCTTTCTGTCCCAGTGTTTTTCCCAATAGAAACTGCAGAACTTATTTTCTGGTTAGATTACTGGAGGAACATTCAACTAATTTACCCCATTCGCTTAAGGTGCTCTAATAGGTGGTTTAAGATACTACCACAAGTGAACTTGCATATAATGCTCTTAAGTGTAAGGTTACTGGGTGTGTGAAGCAATTTGAAAAATTGCCAGTAAAATACTATTACTATGCATTTTCCCTTTAAAGTACATGCATTTCAGAAATCAGATGACATGTATACGTATGTAGCACAGCAGAGGAAAAGGGAGAGAGAGGATTTATGATGATGCCAAATCCCAGTGCTAGAAGAAACATGAAAGTAAATGGCACTTGCTGCCTATGGCCCCAAGTTCATTTTAACTCCAAAGAACACCTGTATGCAGAATTTGACTACAGAAATATTCTCTCTGTGGAATAGGAAAGAGGGGGCAGGAGTGTCTCAGGTAACTACTGCAAAGCCTAGTCACCAGTGAATGATGCCCTACCAAGATATGGTAAGGTGGCTGAAGCACTGTGGAGATTACCTTCAGAACATTATAAAGCACCTGAAGTTGGTTCTGTGTATTAAAAAGCATATGGCAATAGTGTGTCTAACATACATCAACTCACCTGTCATAGATGGTGCCAGTTTTCTTTGCCCTTTGTGGTCCACAGTACCTTCATAAGCTACAGTCACATCATACACTGCATCCAGATAGTCTTTCATTGTGTCAATAGCTACATGGGTGGCCTTCACACGTGGTGTTAGCACATGCTTTAATACAGCAAGTCCTAGAGGGGAAAAAAAAATAAGTAATTCCAGTGTTTGAAAGTAAACTGGACTACATTTACAAAAGGCACACCATGCCAACGAACTTCAGCACCCCCACTCAAAATCACAAAAGGTTTATTTTTAATCTCAGTTCTCAGTTGAGAAAGTAAGCGTGCACATGTGCACACTGCATGTGCTCTACTGAGCACATGTAAACGAAACAGAAGTCCTAAAGTATACTAATGACAAAAAGGCTGCTCAACAAAAGAGCCCTTTTAATAGCTCCCGCTTTAGCAGCAGTGATGGTTTTACTGCGATTCATAAGCGATGAAACAGCACTTTGCTTTACTGTTTATGTTTGTCCAGCTGAGGTAAAAAAAAGAGCAAATTAACTGAGAAACAGTAAACATGCAGAACATTGCCTCCTGAACTTCTGTATCACAAACAGATTTAGTAGGTGAAGCATAAGCACAGATAATTTTAAGCATGCCTAATGATCATCTGGCATTTTACTTCCAACGGACAAACCAATTTTGTCAACATACTGAATCCTAATACTGCCCCATGTGGTTGTTTTAAATTAGACACGCTTAAACACGATGCTGTGTTTCTCCAAAGCGACCATGCCAGCAGAAATTTCGATATGTTTTGTTATTTTCTACTACAGATTCTAGCTTTCCCTGCTTTTGCTTCCTTTTCTTAATGGTACATTCTGGGATGTTAGTTACTCTCGAGGGTTCTCACTTTGGGGAAGGACAGGGGAGGGCAGTTAGACTCTGCAGCTACAGAAAACAGGACAATCCAGTTTATCCTTGCAGTTGCTTCCCTTACCGCTCTTTTTTGCATGCTTGTTCCCGCTGCTAACTTTGTGTTCTCTGGCACCACCCCCCTGCCCACCAGCTGATTCAATCCACCATCTCAGCAGACAACTAAGCAGGGTGGGGGAATATATAGCACCGAGAATCAACCACAAGGAGGTAATCTTCTGTTTCCCCAGGAACAACCTATTACAACTGACTTGGCTACTAAGAAATCCACAGTCACAGAAATCACAGAAATGCTTCCAGAAAAAAAAAAAAACTATGCAAAAAATTTCACTATTTTGCTGTAAAATATGTATCTTTCTCAAAGAGAAGTATCAGAATAAAATTGCAATTATTTCTTTCTAGCCTTATTTTTCACTAGCTTACTCTTGAGTCCATTTTTGAAGAACCATCCATTGGTGCTATTGGTTCCTGATAGATGAAGCAGAAATTTTTCTAAGCCGAAGTACTGTGGTATTGTTTTTGATATTTTTTCTGGTTGCAAAATCAATTAAAATTGATTAAAATTGATTAAAATGTTCTGATTTTGTTCTTGTTGGGTAAAGCATACTTTGATCTAAAATTATGAAAACATCTACTGAAAACTGTAAAATAATGCTAGTTCTTAAACTGGTCTAACATTCTTAGAGTTGAAAATTTTTGTATAAATAATTATTCTGATTTCTTAACTTTTGCTAAGAATCTCCTTGTCTGAATGTGGAGATAAAAGGTTATTTACTAGCACTTATTCTGAAATCACTGTTCTAAGATTTACCGGCAATAGTCTATGCAAAATGTTATATGGATCGTGTAAATATTTTGAAGCTTAACATGGTGGTAGTGTTTTCTTAGCTTGTGAACTGTTACATAAAGCAGCTAATTATGTTATGTTTCCAAATGTTTACTCTGTAAATGAAGAGCTGAATAATCCAGTGTTGTGTCAGCAACGATACTAGTGTGGACATTACACTCAACACAACTGTTGTTGAGCCAAATTCCCAAACATGTTCTAAAAACACCGTCACTCCTTTCCTGCCCAACTCATCTTCCCCTTCACTGAACTACTACTGTGGGGAAGAAAAAGGGAGAACAGGCTTCAGTGAAAACTGAATCCTCTAGACAAATTAATTTAGGTATCTAATACTATTCAGTGCTGAGTTTTTTGAACCCATGGGCAATTTTGGTGATGAAGATGGCAGTTTCAATCTGTGAAGTGCAACTGTAGAATAAGTCCCTCTTACTCCACATGCTACCAGTGAACTCCTGAAGGTTTAAGTACAAAATGAGTATGCACCTAATTAAAATCAATACAGAAGGTCCACAATCCATTACTCGGAAACACTTCAGTGCCAGACAAACATGCAACACCAGGAGTTCAGCACATCCTTTTAAAGGATCTGTTTTATAAAAACATTAACTACACATTCTTGCAATTACTTGATGATCTTTGCTAAAAATCAACATAACAGAATTTAAACCCAAGTAGTTACAGTATAGTTACCTTGGCAAGCTGCCTGCATCCAATTCACAAAACACCCTGTGCTTAAACTGTTTTTAATGTTGTGCAGTGCTAAGTTAGGACTCTCTGTCAAAGTATTTGAGGTCATGAGATTTTATTTTAAATGCCAAAGAAAATGAACTAGATGTTTAATAACTCTACCTTAAAATACTATAGCTTTGCTCTTCTATGTTAGCTAACTTTTAAAGGTGAACAGACATAAAAAGAAAAATGTTAAAATCTGAAGAAACACGGTGAGCAATGCCCTCCATTTACTAATCTACAGTAAGATGCAGAATTACTTCAGAAAGTCTGCAAGAAAACCGAATGAAATAAAGTAAGATTTTAATTTAGGAAGTACAAAGGTCCAAATCATTAATGACTACAGAATTGATTTTTCCATCTAAACACAAAAGAATAAAAAACACCAAACAAAACTTCATTTATCTAACCTCTCAGGGTAAAGTTACATAGATAACAGCTCAGTACAACTCTATAGGGATTGCTCTTCTTTTTCTCTTCATCCAGGCCAAAAACTCAGAGCTGTTCAGTGCAGGCAGGCAATCTACATTTTCAGACTTGGGCCCCATTTGTCCTGTTTGTACCCTTGATGTTCACACACCACATTTTTAAATGACATCAATAAAAAAAAAAAAACAGCTCTAATTTAAGAATCCTCTATGTCTATTACATTAGCATTACTACATTTCATCAACAAGTTATATGAAAGTGGATAGTAGAACTGGTTTGAGTTTTTTTCCCCCCTTACAAAACCATGTTACTTGACAGTAATACAAAAACTGAAAGCAGAGTGAAAAACAGTTAATTGATTTCAATACCAATTAGATCTTTCTTTCCTTAGTTTTTTTTTTATTTTCATGTGTATGTGTGTGCAGTACTGATATTACACTGAAAGCTTTACAGTTACATGGGATGTCCCAAGCACTCACCCAACACTGAGTTCTCACCAGCCTTCTGGAATGCCCCCAGTGATCGAAGCCTTACTTAGTGAAACCAGGGTCCAGAGTTAGAGTTCTAAAATGACTCACAGTGGGAGAGTTCATCCATTTGTATGCTAGTATTCCATCAACTTACATAAATAGGACGCAGCTGATGAAAGTATTAAAAAATGGCATGCTCTTGTAAAAAGTGTTTTCCGTTACCATGAACTAAAGTGCAAGAAATTCAAGTAATCCCCTCAGGAAGAGTATGACCATCCCATAGCAAAAGACGGGGAGACACACATGGTAGACTTTCTTCTGCGATGGGTATCTACAGAAATACAATGTAGCTTCTTGGTTTCCTAAACTTAATGTCCTAAGGATGACTTTTAATATCAGAAATCCATTCTTCATCCTAATGGTATGTCTCCCAAATGCTACTCAAGGTCCACACCCCACTCTTTTTAAACATTATAGTCTCCTTTCCACATCTCACTGTGCACTTTTACATCAAGCTTGCTTACATGAAAGCGTGTGGAAAAAATATCACCAAAAGCTATTTTCTTTAGAGACAGTTCCAAATAACATTTATGGATATTAAATACTTCAGATTGCTTTAAAATACACTCTAAAACCAATGCCAAGATCTAGAAGGGAAACATTTTCGATTAGCTCGGTTGAAATACCTTTTTTTTACGTGACCTGTAAAAGCAATTTTGAGATAAGCATATCCTGCACGTACAAACATCTTAGCACAAAGTATGATACTAGGCAAGATAAACTTAGCATTAAAAAACATTTGCAACTTTTCAGCATAAAAACAGGGGAGATAATAAAGGAATACCTGAAATGTTTGCTAGATTAAATGACCTTTGTTAGAAATGAAACATTAATACAAAATTCCATAAATGCCTTTTACCAGGGAAGACTGTTTTGTCTTCATGCAGCAAAAGCAAGCCAAGTTAAATTTAACAAGCTTCTTACCCCTTTCTTTTTGACTTTTCAGAGTTAGTAACAGTAGAAGGGTTTTGGATTATTCCTATTTATTTTCAAATTTTTAAAATGCCATTTCTTAGCATTTGGATAAAATTCATATTTTACTAAACCTAAGAAATATGTGGTTGCTTGGAACATTATAGAGGTCTAACTACTAGAAAATGGTCAGAGCTCTATGCATATATATTTTGGGAACATATAAAGAGAAAAAATTTTAGACCAGAACCTGGTACAAAAAAACAATAACAATAATAATAATAAATTTTGTAGGTTTTACAGAATTTTGTCCTGTAGTCTAGTACCATTAAAAAGACCGAGACTTAAAAGATGTGCAGTTTGAAATAAATACATAAAATAAGAATTACTGCTTCTAACATTATGACAAGATCATAGTTAAATCCCTATGAAAATACGGGTGCCACCTACGTATTATAATTACCTGGACTCAGCATCTCAAGCCCACTGACTAGTGTGAAAGAATTGCTGCACTTCTAAGATGTGCAAACTAAAAGATCTGAGCCTAAAAGGAGTCAACTGAATGATTGCATCAGATTTTTAAGACAGGAATCACGTCAGCTGACTACTTCCATACAATGGAAAAGTGAACTCTAAGCTACAATTATTGACTTTATACTTAAATACCGAAAACTGAACGGCAAGAGCTCAGTAGACAAGGCACAAAACACATGCCGTCACATTCTTAGATCTTCAAGAGAGTTGAACAAGAAATATTTAATTTTATTGTGAGAATCTTATAAGTCTGATTAGAAACATGAGTCACCACCACACTGAAAAATGAGAGAGAGTCTGTCCTGGTAGCAGCTGCAGGAATCATCTCACACAGGAGAGGACAGCTAGGTATATCAGGTTCAAATCCAGCTACACGGCACATTGCCCTATCGGCTTGGAAGTGGTGGGTTTCATTTGCCTCCGACAGAAATGAGAAAACCTGACTCATCTGATATTCTGGCAGCATTGTTTATATAGTTTGCTGTGGCTATGAAACCCCAGCAAATATTGCTATTTTGGACAACAAAGATAAATACCAATTCTCTCAAGTACACAGAATTTAACTTGTTATATGAATAATTTCTGCATTAATTCTACTACAAATAATTAAACAACTTAGTTTTAGAGAGTTAATTTTTGCTTGTTTTTAAACTTTAAGAAGTGCATTTTTTACTTCCAGTGCAATAAAACAAATGTATGCTTCCTGTTCTATCCTGGGTAAGAATCTGATCTGACTGGAATTTTGTGCCACTTTAAGACATGTACAATAAGTAATCTTCAGTTTCTGAGGTACTAGCATTACCCTTAGATGACAACATTCTCAGTTCACCACCATAAAACCAGTATTCCTAAAAGTAAGCAACTTTCTGTATCTCACTGAATACAGTAGTGGACAGAATTTACAAGAGAGTTCAAATTAATTAGAACAGAGTTTTGCTGTGCTAAAGGCTGACACAGATGTCAGTATCCAACATGAAAACCATGAATATTAAGGCCCCAATTTTATAAATTCTCTAGAAATTTTTGGCATTCTTTGGTTTTAATTAAGAAAAACCTGGCAGTACCTTCAACTTGAACTTGGCAAGGTAATTAATGTCAAATTTGAAAGATCAGTCCATGAATTTAATTTTATACTACAGAATATCCTTTATTACTTTCTAAAAATTTTAAGAAAGTACATGGTTCTACTCCTTCCCTAGTAGTCTCTCTGTGCTTTATAGCCTGCAGTCTCAACTTCCTCATACACAGACCTTCCCAGACCTACTGGATCTACCCTGTGTGTTTGATTTTGCCTGTGTTTCAGAAAGAGTAAAACCATCTCCTCTTGCTAGGAATCATGTGTAGAACCCAAGTCCTACGGCAGAACAAACTGTAACATGGAGTATTACCAGTATTTTAAAAAGTTCCTTTTCTTTCAAGAGTGACCTCGATCACCGTTAAATTCTTTTGCTGTTTGATATCCTTCCATCCTATTCATAGACAAGTAAAATTTATTTATATATTCATATCAGTGAGGGAAGACATAGTAGTTGAAACCAGCAATGTCAAAATATTCTTTTGGATGTCAACCTAAGCCTTTTTTTTTTTTAAATTCCTTTTTGTTGAACTTGTCCAGAGGCAGTAACTGTGTCCAAAACTGGTGTTTACTTAGAAAGAATATCAAGATATGAGATGCAGCTCATCAGCTGGTTGCACTAAGACCAGGTAATTAAGCTCAGCCCAATAATTGTGCTTAAACAAATTAACCTTCTGTAGAAGAAAATCCAGTCTGTGGAGAGCAAAAGTAAACACAAACCCCACAAAACCTTTTCATACTTCCTCTCTGCAAAACTACTAAAACATACACACACTTATGTCAAAACCAGCACTTCTGACAGCATGATAAATATGAGTTACTGTATTTATTATATTGCTTGTGCTCTACGAAGAGCTTTGTTATCTTTGGGTATAGTATCTCTGGTCCTAACATCAATTTGAAGATTAATTCTTCTTAATTAAACCACTTTTCTCAGTATTACACTTGCACTATTTTCTCAACATAAAATTGGGCAAAAATGTAGGAAAAAATCATTATAAAGCTTGTATTTCATGTCTGTAAAGTCAATACTAGAAGCACTGTGCTCTGTAACAAATATACTAAGATGGCAAGACTAAACTACTAGACTTCTTTAGATCCCTACAAGGAACGAAGTGCAAATTTTAAACTGCAAGTTCGAGTATGTCCTCATTCCTCTGACTGGGCATTCCTACTCTTCCTGAAACTGTAGGAAGTAAGAAATACTCCAGGATCTTTTAGACTATCATGCAATTGTGCATTTTTAGTTCTGCTCAGCAATGTCATGTATCAGCCCTCACACGCTTACAAGAAGCATGGTCAGCGCTCAACCTACACACAACCAACTAATGAGGCTTTTGGTCATGGCTCCCGTGCTGCAGCCCTAGCACAGGGCTGGCAGCCAGGACCGTGGTGGCACTGGGGCTGCATGGTGGAAGCTGCAATCCGGGGCCAATAGCACTGCACAGCGGCGTGGGGGGACCCTGGGGAGTCACTGTCCTGTCCTGCTGGCAGGCATGCAGAGTTCCCAGTCCTTGCAGCTTTATGATACACTACATGCCTCATGGCCCTTAGCCATCAGAATACTTTGGTATGCAGCTTCCAGTGCAGCCATCCCTGATTCTGAGCATGCTTGTATGAGTGATGCTTTAACTCAAGTGAATATCAATCTCTGTGTGAACATGCAGGGGACCAGGGTCCCATGCAGACTGCTCACCATTCTCTCCATGTAATAAGTTGAGAAGAGACCAGCAATAAAAGAATTTAGCAATGCGGAAAAGCAGATCAAGAGGATTCTGCACTAGAATTGGAGATGCTTGTTGTTTAGTAACTATCTGTTCTCAGAGTTTGTAAAAGGCATAACCCTTACAAAATAAAAGCAGACCAATACCGGAGAGAAAAGCACTAGAAGAATCAAACAGGTGCTATGAAAGCACAAAAGCTTTACTGTTTTGCAGACTGTAGAGATATAATTAAAAGGTTTATTAAAACAGTAATAATGACAATGACAGCCCTTTCTTTTCCCTGAAAAGGGAGAGAAGAAAAAAACACCTTATAAAACACTCCCTCTGAACTCTCAAAGAACCGCCAACCTAAATGAAACATTTCACTTCCATTTCCAACAGGAAACTGAAGCAATGAATAAATACATTATGACTTAAGCTCTCCTGCTCATAGACGCAAGCAAATTCCATTCTTCCCAAGGAGGAGAAGAAAAGCATATATCCTTTTGGACAAGAGCTAACAATACTTAATAGCTTGATGATATCAACAGGCTGATTCACAGACTTGTGAATTAATTTCAGTGTGTCACAGAAATGAATTTACCAGACCTATTTGTTATTCTTTGTTTACCTTCAGAGTGAATTATTTCACTTTTGGTCAACAGGAAAAAACAAAACCAGGAAACATGTTCACTGAATCCCTGGACTTAAAAGTTTACGTGCATTGTGCGTATGATGTGAGAAAAAATGAAAAAGCTTGAGACCCTTCAATTTTTTGCAAGCCTTTCCAAAGATTAAGTAATTCCATCTGTGGTTATAGAGATGACGCCAAGAATCAAAGCAACTACAAAATGAAGTTCAACCAAGTAAGGGTGAGACTGGAAGGTGAGAGAGGAACAAGGCCAGAAAACCATGGTAATACCAACAATAATTAAAAATGAAGTGATGGAAGACTTTTAAGGCACAACAATCTCTATGGAAAATATTCTTTATATTGAGTAACAACTGTAATCGGAATTATAATGTCAACTTAGATAGAACAGTGCCCTCATCCAGTGTAGGTAATTCTTACGTCCCTGAAGAAGAAAAAAAAGAAGTGTCATAAATATACACAGAAATAGAAACTAATGAAAGCTCTCTTGATCATTAATACTCTTGCACAATGTGAAATGCATGAAATGTCTGTATATAAGCTACTCTCATCTTTCTCCGTGGTAAGAGAATCACTGGTTTATGCTATTCTAACTCTTGACTATTAAATCAGGCAGGCTTAATAGTCCAGTTAAGGGAAGATCTTCGTATTATATAACATATGTTAACACCATAATGATAGAATGAATTAATAATTTTTTGCTTACCTTCCTTTTCAGCAAATGACTGACTATCTGCAATGACTTTTGGTATTTCTGGATTGTAACGAGTCCCCTCTGGAAAAATCACTAAATACATCTGTGGGATTAAAAAAAAAAAAGAAAACGGACAAGTTCTCATAATGAATGTACACTGATTCCTTTTACAGAAATTATCATCACTTGATTGGTCCATATTGTATTTAGTTCACACCATCAACTACTGTAAGGATACAAAGAAAACCAGAATACTTGAGCTAAAATTTCTTACCTCTAAGAGACTTATTGTTTGAGGTTCCAAGTCATTTCCTTTGAATGTACACTATAGAAAGTTACCCAGGTGGTTTAGGAAGGGAGACAGCACTCCCCAACAAAAGTCAGCAAGTCAGGAGCAGCTGACATCAGTAAGAGTACCACTACCAATTTTGTTAAATGGTATAAGAGGAGATTTTGAAAAGACAGTCAAAAATGTCACAGATTACCCCAATTATATTTTTTCTTTAATACTGATCTTGCATCTAGTCTTTCCTTATACTGTAATATACATTTAATTCCATTTATTGTCAGAAATGCTATTAACTGAAATTATGGTAGATCAGCTACCTTATGTGCTTTTAGGCATCTCACTGTATTAGATATTAAATATATTATGAACTTAAACTCATAGTTTAGCATAGTTTGAACTTTAAAGTCACATTCCTTTAAGCATCCATGTCTGCAAGGTTCAATTTCCCAAGTAAATTAGTTTGCTTGTCTATTCAGCAACTACTGTCTATAGGTTCACAAATCATTACACAGGTAAATGCTGCCTAAGGATCTGCATATCTGAGTGCAAAATTATGTACCCTAATAGAAGCCATCAAATTTAATGAATTTTCCATTCGCTTTTGAAATGGAACAGAGGTTTCTATCTTTCTTTTTTTCTGTGTGTCTTGTGTAATTTCCTGTACAGAAAGCTGATGCAAAAGCAGTGAAAATTTCATACTGGGGGCTCATCTGTAGAAGAAAAGGCTACGGCCACAAATGTAACTAGTGTGGAGTTGAACATGACTCATTCACTCTAAAATCATGCGTACTGTGCTCAGAGTAACTACTTAATTTGTTATCTTTGCAGAAATGAGTCTCAAGAAGTATTTGAAAGAAAAAGAAACAGTGGATTTACAGAACAGCCCAAGGAGGATTATCAGTGAGTACAGGGAGACACAGACAAGTAGGAGTGCGCATCATGAAAAGATGCAAAGTTAAATAAAAAACTCAGGAAGAGACACATAGGAATGTAACTTTGTGCTTCTGGTGCACAAAACATCAGAGTGTGCTGGTATTTGCACTTAATGATTGCAGAACAGCTAGAAAAAAGTCTGACATAGGACCCAGCACGCGAACCCTCCAGAATCACCCCACAGTGAGGAAGGTCGAAAGATGCACTAAAATGCAGAGGAGGGAAGAAATCTCGGAACTGTGCCAGTCATTGAAGCCAGCAGGAGATCAAGAAAAGGAAGAACTGAGTACTTAGCCTAGAATCTGGCAGGGGAAAAAGAAAAAAAGAAATTAAGAATGGCAAAACTAGTGTCAGTAGAGTGGAGTAAAGAGAGCTGGAGGAAAGGCTGTGCTTGTCACGGCACGTCTGAGGAGGAGGAAAACTGTCAGACTGCAGAGGCAGGTAAAGTCCAAGAATGTTCAAGGTCTGGCAGAAACCCAAGATGTGTACAGATTTGGTGAGGAAGAACAAAAGGAAATGGGTTTAAGAGGCAAGGTGCTTACTTTTTTGTAACGTTTCAGTAGCATAAGCACAGGGACGAGAAATTCTTAGGAATTCTTAGACCCAGCTGCAGTACACGCTTCCCCCAGTCATGTATACATTTCGTCTACGAAGTACACTGTTGAGATATTTAAGTGACTAAATAAAACTTTTCAGTTAGCTGGCATAGTATTCAAATCCAGATGCCTTTTTTTTTTTTTTCCTTTTCTTTTAAAAAATGTGCTTTTATTCAAATCAGATAATTTGGATGCTTAAAATGGTTCTTCAAGATGAGGTCACACTCGCTCCTCCCCTGTTAAAGACTGAATGTTCAGCTGCAAATGGTTTATGCAGTGGCTGTAACAGGTCATAATTGGCAGAGTAAAGAAAGTGAAGCACACAGGATAGGAATACCATTCTTGGTACAGAGGTCAGCACTTTAAAACATGCAAGAACATTACTGGTCTTCAAAGCAGATAATCAGCTGATTACACAACAAAGAATAGTATCTACTTACTCCAGTCCTACATGTGCAATACAAAGCAGGGGCTGAAATTACATTTTTTATTGTAAACCTCTAAAACACAAGCAGCCAAACAGCTTTGTTGACCAGAATCTGAGTACCTCTGAATTGAAAGCATACCAAGAAGAAGTAGCTTTTGCTTTAAATCCAGCATATATAAACCTAATACAATAGAACTGCTTTACCTGAGTAAAATTCATTAATGTAAATAGATGTCCTACTTACACTCGCATGCAGTCTTGTGCAAGACAAAGATACTCTGCCAGTGCAATTCAGCCTACCAAACCTACTTGTACGACCGGCTTTTCTCTCACCATGTGCAGCAGAAGCGAAATCCTTAAGCAAGATTTCAAAAGACTATAAAAACTACAAATCTTTAAGATTTTAATAACTAAATAAGCTTCCCTAAACTTAGATTAAGAACTGTTGAATTGTAAAAGCTTTTTAATTGTCTTGAAACACTAGCTGCAGCTAAGGCTATTATTTATGCAGAATTCTTCACTTAGGGAAAATAACTACATAAAAGTTACGGACTTTATCACAGTGAATGCAAAATACAGTGCTCGTGTTCAAAATGGCATAGAAAATTTTGCATTGCCATAGTCTCTGATTCATTGATATACCAATTTTAACCTAAACAGAGTAGGCCCCTATGTTCAGTTACATGATACTTTCATTACAGAGAAACGTGCAATGGGCAGGTGTCAATACACTTGCAATCTCTCATGAATTTGAAAACTTCAAGATGTTGATCAGGATTAATTTAGGAGAATGCTACTGATTCTTCTTGGAGCCAGAAAATCAGAAAAGAGGCAGAGTTTACCTGCAGAGTCCCCAGCGTAATGTCAGTAAACGTGCCACAATCCACAAATGCAATGAATGGATTATAACTGCTTTCACCCAAATGGCAACTCTATTCATTTGCCCAGTGCTGCCAAAGCCTTCCAGGCAAAAAGAAACAGCAATGGCACTGAAAGGGGCCACGCTTCCAGAGGAGGGAGCAGGGCAACTTGATGAAGTCCTTGAGATACATCAGAGTGCCACAAAAGGAGGTGGAATGGGAGGAGCAGGGGAAATGGACCAAAGCAATACATGAGCCCTGGGAGTACAGAACAAAGTCAGCCCAGATACCATAAACATACATTGAGAAGAGGCGATAAAACCTGGCCGAGAACAGGACCTTTGGAGGGTGTCCTGGAGAGAGCAGCTGACACTGTAGAAGAACACAGAGCATCAAGAAGAGGTAACTACTGACTAAAGATATCCTGCCTTTACTGTGCTGTCCCCACATGGGTGACAAGGGGAAAACAAGTAAATATTTTTATTCACAAAGTTCAAAATTATATTAAGCAATGCCATTGCTTAGTTTTAATGTTATATTGTTGCACCCTCACAACTAGATAGATTCATATCTGAATCTATTTAGACCAGTGCCTAGAAGATATGCTTCAGGTGAACTGGATGAGGAACATTAACACTCAGATCAATAACTGGAAAAAAATACGGTATGAGAAAGCATATCTGGTATAATTGGCACAAAATACAAAAGGTGATGTAAGGAAAACAGGCGAGGACATCCAGGATTCACAAAGAAGTTGTTAGGGATTTGCAAATTAGTAACTATATGATAAAATAATTACATAAAGTATTACAGCAGTTGTATTAATGTATCTGTCCCCTCCAAGTTTTCAATGTTTGATTGGCACTGCTTCACATGACAAAGATTTATTCTGCGACTGAATGAATGACAAAAACCCCCTCCCACATAGTAACCAGTTAAATATTGGCCATATTGGGTTAAATTCTCAAGAAAACAGATTTCCTATGATGCATGATAAAAGGAAACATAAGTTGCATTTTCAGTTATCAAATGGAATAGTTTGCTGTTCAGAAGAGTTAACTTTCTTCATAAAAAAAGTAGATTGAGTATATCAAGTTTCAGCTGGATATATTGTTGTATTGAGAAATGCATTTATCTTGTTATGGCCTACATTAAAACAACATTAACATGAAAGTTCAAGTCCTTCAAACCATGTGACAGTCTCTGCTCTCACAAGACGATGTAAGATTACAATTTATTAACAGACAGATTCTATGGAATTTTAAACAAAATCACATCACTTCAAGTGAGTTTTGGCAACAAAAGGCCCAATAATGAACCATTTGAGTGTATACTTCAATGACAGTTTGAGAGGCAAAGTAATTTCCAGAAATAATTAAGAAAATGTATTAGTTCAAGATCCCCACTAAGAAAACACAGGTGCAACAGCGTTTCAGCCTAGCATCAGTTTTGTGTGCGTCTAATAATGCTGCACTGCATCCAGGAAGACAGGCAGACCAACTGCTAACAGCAGGGCACGAAAAAGGGCTGTTTAAGGCAGGCAGGTGGGTAGCAATTGTAAGACAAAGCGAGCAAGGAGCATCGTGCAGTCCACTGTCCCTACACAAAATAAGGCATACCAGATCACTAATCCAGTTCTACTGTGAATTTAAGATGCCAAGAGGCAGCCTTATTTTTTTCCACCTGCATTCCACCTCCAATTTACTTCTCATAAGGAAAAAAAAAACCCCACCCAAAAAGGACCAGGACCACAGTAGAACAGTGAAGGGTCTTGCTACATGAATAAGAACAGAAGACTGGTTCTGCCTTCCTACATGTCTTCAGTTTCTTAATGGGAACTGGGATGGCTCCAGACAGAATGAACATTAATCATTTGGATTCTTTTGTTTAAACTCTATGTGGAGAGAAACTGTAAATAAAAATGTGACCCTTAACACAGATTCCTGTCCATTTCCTCTCTATTGGCATATAATTCTTTCCTTAGCAGCTGAAAGGCAAGCTTTTTTCTAACACTGTATTAAAGAAAGAACTCCACCACGTCTGTGCAGAATGTCTAGGCAACAACAGCTGCTCACTAAACTGAGGAAAAGTCCACCTCAAGCGGTAGCATCCAGTGCATAAATTTTAATAAAAATTCTACCATAATAAATTAATTATTTTTGCATGAAGCTGATGAGTTCAGGGCGTATTTGCCTTACTGATTAAAATGTCTTCATTTTAAAAGCAATATGGTTGCTTGTGAATGCTACACTAAGTTGCAGAACTGCAAAGTTTCTTCATGAATAATGCAGTAACGACATGGGTTATCATGTTCTTCTCCCAGTAGTAATTGTAGGTTAAAGGGCATTTACAGCATTTACATTTAAATTCTCAGAAAAAGTGGATTATAGAAAGTTTAGTCTTCCCTCAAATGACAGCTCAATGGTCTGTGTCTTTTAACCCAGCAGATGCAAACATTTGTGTCAGTAAATAGGCTTTTGACAGCTTTGGATTTGTAAAACTTAAGTGTCACTCCCTGCATAGTTTGACTGTAAGAGATTTAAAACAAAATGAACTTCTGCAGCAGTTTCACTTAATTCTCTTCCATACTGCTACCCTAGATAATACAAGGAAAATGGCAACAACTGCTTGGTAAGCACGTCCAGGTTCTGTGTCCATTTCTAAGACCACCAAACTTCCAGATAGCCAAATTACATCAAAACCCATAAGTACCCAAGTGGTCCCAACTTAATTTGGCATTAGCTTAGATAGGTTAGGTATAGGCTTTCAATCCACCCAAAACTGAAGAGGGAGAACAAAGATGATTCCAGAAAAAAAGCCTTTGGATGTATTTCATTTATTAATCACATATAGACATCCACCATGGAAAGCAGAACCCACAGCAGATATAGCTTTGAAGAAAAGCTTCATGCTTAAACTTCCCCTTACATTCCAGTCGGGCTAAAATCACATGCTAATGTGTACAGTCAATTTATAGCACTGCAGCAACACTGAACATAATTTGCAAGTTTCTAAAGACATGCAGAAATAGGCGAGCTTGTAGGCACATCTTCCTAACATTGTATTTAAAAAAATCCATGCTTCTAAAAGGAGGCTAATTTAATGCAGAGTTCAAATCAAGACTTTTGTTATTACAACAAGCTTCCACATTTTAGGGGGTGTAGAGGGAAGCTAGAAAGCTGGACTCAACCAGAAGCTTCCTCTTTGGCTAGCAAGAAATCCACAGGCCTATGCAGGAAAACACCCTGCTACAATATTTTATCCAGACTAACTAAAGCAAACTTAACCAGCACTCCGCAGAGGGAGCAATTGCTTCGGGGTATCACTACAAATATATTTCATCCATCCTGAAATTTGTCTTTGCTTATTCTATTACAATGCAAGTTTTACAGGAAGTAAAATCTCTGCCACTGACATACAGAAAATCACTTAAGCAATGACGTTCTCACATGCCAGGACCTTCTCTGGTAATGCAGGCACAAGTTACCACTATTGAATATGACCATCTTCTCCATGTGGACATCATTAGATTAGACACTGAAGAGCAGCTGTTTAGTTTTCATAATGTATTTCCCAGCCTTTGTAACTTATATGCTAAAAACTGGAAAAAGGTCCACTTAAAACACAAAAGACCTGCTCTTCATGTTAAATCTTAGTTCAAGACGAAATGAGTTGGAGCACTGTCTTATCAGGGATGCTTTACTCACTTAAGCCTCTCAGTAAGCATTACTTTTTCAACACAGATACATGTACAAACATAAACACACACTCTCCAAAAAAAGAAAAAAAAAAGAAAGCCTATCATGCAGGTCAAAACAACCTATGCCCTCCTTTTACCAATACCTCACCTTATAAAAGGTTTGCCATTTAGTATGTGGAGTGTCAAGTCCTAATCCCATAATTTCAGATAAAATGAAAGTGTAACTGTTCTGTATCAAGGCTTGCTGAGTTGCTTAAGTCTAGCCAAAAAGGCAGAAAACATTTCAACGCACAGCAAGTAATGGAAGCAAAGCACAGTGATTCTAACCACTGAGCCACAAACCATACAGGGAGTCATGAGAAAAAGTCATTTGGCACCAACAATCATTCTTCAAATAGAAAATTATCAAGAGTTCAGGGGGTTTTTTTGTTGTTGTTGGTTTGTTGTTTTTTTTCTCCTCCAGGCATAGAAGACAAAGTTACTTAGTTTTAAGATGTCACTGCCCTTAAAAATGATTGATCATGGGGATGACTAATTAAGATTTGGTAAGAATAGTTCTTGACTTTCAGAGGTCAAGAATAGCAGTTTCTGACAAGCATACAGTAGTCAAAATATTGTCTTTTGAAACAAAGGGAACACTAACAGTGTTTTCTCAAGGAAGGTGCTACAGCTCATGTTCTAAGATCTAGTCCAGATCCCTCCTGCCCTCTACAGACAGAATAATGAAATTTGTATCATTCAAAGGACTAGTCAAATTTTTCTAAGTTTAATTAGATGTACCACTGTAATCACAGAAAGTACTATTCTGTAAAAATACGAAAGAAATCAAATCTATGACTAACACCTTGGAGTTTGTAGGTATCAGGCATGGCACATTTCTCCAATAAGCCCTTGCCATTAAAAAGTCAAATAAACGAGGACAAGGAAGGTATAATCTTACCGGAGTCTCAGCTTTCATCTGGGCCCGCAACTTCTCTCTCATTTCTTTTTCATTGAATTTGGCACTTCTTTTCACATAGACCCCTCCATGCTAAAAGAGAGGAAAAAAATTATTAAATATTTAAGTAGTTTAATGTAGAACAGCTGATAGAAGAACAAACAAGCCGACAGTAACAAGTCTCCTTTATGACTCACGCTGCAAATTGCCCACAAGACATTTTATCCTAGGATGAAAGCACCTGAAGCTAATTTTACATTTGCATGTACTTAAATTCACAAAATCTGTTTAAAGATCAGATCTTTTAAAAAAAAAAAAAAAGCATGAGACGAAGTGTCTTCTTTAAAGGTGTTAAATAATTAACTGGAAGATGGCATCAGAACAGACCCCAGAGATCTATCTATTCCCAACAACACGGACAAGGAGCTTAACTTGTATATCAAGGGAAAAAAAATCACACAACTGAAGTCACTCACATACAAGTACTTACAGGTCAATGTTTTCAGTTTTTTGTGCTCACTCTTTAAGAGTGACCAGCACAAATACTGGAATTAGAAGTAACGTACCTTTGTATCAACATTTATGAGTACAAATGTAACTAGCATAGATCTTAAAAGCTGCCATGCACTTCATTAGAGAATCAAACTTTTAATAAAGAAGTTGTATATTGAGACAATAGTCGGATAAGTAACACAAAATCTTTAGAAGGCAAAGGATTTTACAGAAGTGTTTTTACTGAAAACCATTATAAAAAGTTAGACCATCTCCTGGAAAATATTAATTTTATAAATTGTTCCACACAATTTATTACAAAAACTTCAGTAAAAGGACTATGGAAAAGTACACACAAAGAAAGAGGGTTAAAAAGGAATAAAATTTGCCTCATCATTTCCCTCTTCCGTCACTTTGCTTCATCTAGAGCGTAGCTACAAGAGGATGTAAACAAACATGCTCCAAAATGAACTACTGATACAATGAATTCTGAAAAATATTTAAAAATTATATAGCTTCCAAATAACAGAATTTAGGTTTTAAGGTACATTGTTTTAATGGGTTTTCTAATTGATTCCCTAACTTGACAGTATTGTTTTCTGCTCACTCCTGACTGTTGGCATTAGGATTTGTCAGGTAATTTCTGTCCATTTACGGCTTTACACAACAGAAAAGTGACTGCAAGGTTAAAACTACTAAGAGCTGAACTTCATTCAAGTGTCTTATCTCAGGAAGATAGAGTACATTGTAGACACAGGGGTGGTGGTGTGTGTGTAGGGGGCTATTATTTTATTTGCACAGCATGGACAGGAATAAAGTTTTAGGCGTTAGGAGGAGGCAGGCAGAAGAGGTGGTTATGCAAAGTGCTTTCAGCCTTTGCTTTTCATGGCTTGGAAAGACAACCATGCAGCTGCTTAGCTAGTGGTATTTTACATGACTTTTACGTCCTTCTCCAAAAGCTGCAGTGAAAAGGAACAGAACGTCAATGGTACATTAACCCCGTATTAAATATTCTGTCTTAATATTATTGTCTGTGGTTCCCTTCCGAGGTGAAGTAGCCAGTTGCAGCACTCAGCTGTGCTGCTGTGGCTGGCAGGGGACCACAACCAAGAACAGAACTCCCTGGTCCACTGAGCTTGGCCTTTAGCAGGCTTGAGCATCTTATCAGCACCATCCCACAAGCAGTCTACCAGTCCCAGATAGAAAGTAGCATGATCAGAAGAACATTCCATCAGCTGTGCAGCGAACAGAGAGCCACATTATATACACACTTCACACGCAAAGACTGTTTTTTAGGTCTGACACCATTAAAGGGAAGTAGAAGTTTTGTTCCGCAAAGTAACGCTCACCACAACAACTCCTTTCAGGAAGGGCAAACTTAGTTTGGTATGAGAAATAATGCATCTACTATACAAGACTTCCATGCAATTGGTAAGTCATCATTCTGTGTGAGCTCAGCTACGACAAGCTTCGATAAATGAAGGAAGGCTTGAATCAAAGTCTCCCTGTATTTACCAAATTACTGAGCACCTGCAGTAAACTGGGGAAATACTGCAACACTTTTTCCTTGTTTAATTTGTGAACTTGCAAAAATCAAGTTACTATTGTACAGTTTGCTTAGGGACACCACAACACCAAGGACAGGTTTGGTGTCCCTACCTCAGACTTCTTAATGGTCAGAAATAGATTTATACTTCAAGTAAATACTAGTATACAGTCACGTAACATAAGAATAGACAAATTACATATTTTAAGACCACCATTTACTGCGTACAACCCAACTACATAAATATGTCAGCTTCCCTACAATGCAGGGTTACAAAGCTAGAGAGAGGCAAGGTGCCATTCTAGCTAAATATTTGGCTGAACTTCAGTAACAACCAAAATGGTACACAAGCTGATGTTGAAAAATAGAAAAGACAACAACATACTTCCTAGGTTAAAAAGTCAAGCAAACTCTGGGATATCAAAAATATTTATCAAAATTACATCCCAGCCTCATCAGGTGCGATAAGATTAATAGGACCTAGCTGCATTTTGGTGGAGAAAGATAGGGAAAAAAAAATTCAGATCCACCCAAAAATAATAAAGCCAGTTTTATGAAAAGGAATAGCTCTACCTAAGACATCAAACCCTGGAACATAACAGGTTAATTTAAGCAGTTTTTTCCTTTTCTTGCTATTAGGTAGCTGCCTCCAAAGAAGAATGCTAGTTATGCAATTGTATATAGCTCAAATTACCCAATTTGTATTGCATTTCCTTTTCAGTAAGAGATCAAATATATGAATGCTTTGAAAACAGATTTCTGGAAGTACTGTTTTTAAAGTTTTAGGTTTTTTCCGCTGTACTTTAAAAGCCCCTCTCTCAGTCAACAATGAATGATGTTTACAAATATACTTCCTTTGTGCCTGAATTTCGCTCTCCTGGACATCCAGACCACATTTATTCCCAAACAGGATGTTTACCTGAGGTAGGGAATATGAATTCCGTGAGCATGGCGTAATTACGTGACTCTGGAAACTTTTAGTGCAGTGTAAGTGACATCACTGACAGAACATCAACAGGAAGGGCAGGAAGTGTTTTATGTTTTTGCACTGTTTGGTGTGATAAAAACAATAAAAATACCTATTAGCTTGCACTGCAGTCCTGCTGCATCCCGTCTCAGTCATTTAAACACACACATATCACCAGTGTTGGTAAGCTGCCTTTCATTTGTGTCACTGAATTAAATATATATATGCACACACACACATATAATCTTCCCCCACTGTATCTTGTACAAGTTTTATCTTTTGAGGAATCCAAAGCTGAACAGATTTTATTTAATACATATGTTTTGATTAAAAATGTAGGCTACATTCAAATTAATTTCCACATGAAACATCTTTTAACAGTCAATATATAGTCAGGAAACTTAGTGCTGGATATTCCAGATAGCAATAGTAATTTTCCAAAATTTTGGAAAAAAAAAAAATCATTTCTGGACACCTAGTGATAGCTGAGGGAATATATATCCTGTCTGTATTTTAGTTAAAGCAGACTTAAATCATCACCAATATAATGACTACAGGCAAGGACAAAGAGCAAAATATTTCCATGGAGCAGACTGGTCACTTTAGTGGAAGAAAAACGTGGAGAAACAGAGCCATTAATGGGGACAAGCACTAGACAACGGAGAAGTCCATTTTCTCCCAATGGATACCCTTGGTGAGGTATGACAGGTTGTGACAGTCCATATTTGTGTAGGGGACTGGGACAGCAAACCCACCAATAAAAAGAAATTTTGAACAGTTTTCTTATTTTCTCTTCAGCATATTATTTTTCTAAATGTGGTGATTTTAGAAGAAAAGATAGCAACCACTCATGCTCCAGCCTAATCCAGAAGACAACAAACATTTTCAACCAATCTCCCAATATCTTGGGGGACACTCTGAACACTTTACACACTGAACAGACAGTAGGAACCTCAATTTGTGCTCTGAGATAAAATGGTGAGACAGTTCACATTCTAATGATGGGCATCTTACGAGACATGATTCAAGACTGAATCGCTGTTCACATTAGGTATCTGCACCCAAACTAGAAGGCAACATCTGACTGCTGAGAAAGGTCACCGTTCAAGGCACTTCCTACTTTTCAGCACACTAATCAGGCAGCTCATGGATCTGTACCTCCCCATGACCAATGCTCTCTAAACTCAAGGCAACTTACATCCCCTCTTTCCACCCATGGTCCTATTTTCAAAACTCTCCCCCTATTGCAGTTCTAGCAATCAACTGATATGACTTGCCTGCTGGATACAAGAATGCAAGCAGGGAGAGAGAGAGGAATGTGCAGCCAATGATGAGGGAGAGAGAAAAGCCTGCTATTTGGACATGTCTGTAGTTGCCTACTCTTCATGTATTCTTTTACAAAGGGATATATAGTTCAAATAATACCCAGCTTAGTATTTCTCTCAATATCCCGAACACTTTTTCTAAGTGTTCTTGCTCTCCTTTGCCTGGGCTGCAGGGGGGTGGGGAGTGGTCAGCAGAAAGCACATTTATGTTCAGGGAACAGGTAAAGATCAAAGACAGAAGCCAAAGGAGAAAAATCTTATTGAACAGGCTCTTTGGAACAGTTACCCAAAACTTAACCCACTTCTATTCTAACAACTAAGCGCCCATCTAAATCCTGAGATAAGTACTGTGAAGCTGATTCTGATCACATAGCAAAACATATCAATACTTCCCAAAACATCCCCCTCTACCTTTTATTTCATTTGTGCATAGAAACAGTCCTGCTTTCAGAAAAAGCAAAAACCAGGCGTGACAAATTCAGAAACGATTTGAGGTAGGTGAAGCCATCCCCACTGTTCTCCACCATTTTAAAGATCACACCCACTCAGTATGTTGGCTGTACAGTAACCATGTTTCTTCAGTAATTGAATAATTCTGAGTCGCATCAGGCTGAGCTTTCAAACTAAAAGGAACAAGAGGAGCATTATGCAGGAAGAGCAGACAGTAAAATGCAGTAACAGAAATACTGTCAGACTCAGGTTTTTGCTTAATTGAAGTTCAAAGCGAGACCATCAACACTTCCACGGAGGCTGGGTTGCTGGGTTCTGCTTTTCCTGCACCCTATACCAAGGTTCAATTTTCCTCTTTTATACTGTGCTAAAACCAAACAAGGAAAAAATAAATAAGTAGACCACAGTAATATCAATTTACTCCCATTTGCAGCATGATAACAAAACACCCAATATGTAGAAAAAACCATCTCTTTATACCTACTGCTAAGTGGGTTTTTGGATTGTAAAAAGAAAAAAGTTCTATAATATTCTGAAAGGCTCCTAACAGACTCTATAACTTTAATTCTAGTAATCAACACTGCATCAGAACTATTCATTTAGAAATGTAAGCTGATTCTTTAATCACCGTCTCTCAACCAAGATACACATCTAACTCCACTGAAACCAGCTCTTTTCATGTTCAAATAAACAAGTGCCAGCTCAGAAATACATTTTCCCTGCACATATGATAAACGGAGAGAAAGTACATCTTATATACTCGACTCATAAACAGTAAGGAAAAAGTGAATGGGCTTACCTGTGAAAAATACCACCCGTACAGTGGAAGCCATTTTAACCCATCCTTCAAGACATACCGGACATGCCCAAGAGCATTCTGCCTAATTGCCAGCATGTCCGCAATAATCCAATCAACTGCAAATACAAAAGCCAAAAATGTTTAGTTAAATTAGTTTTTAATTGCTATTGACAGAAGTGCATGTTGTACGTATGAATATCATTAAAGGTTTCTGAACTAGAAGCTCTTGCTTGTTAGGGCAAGGCTGGAAAGAGACACAGTAAACAGGCAAAAAGATTTTTTAAATCTATAAAAGTGCTAAACCAAAAAAATACAAACCTGTACACTGATGATTTGACAAATATATTACATTTTCTTTATTTTTTGGCAAATCTCCGTAGATTATTACCTAAAAAAGAAGGAAATTTAATATTACTTTATTATTTATTTTCATTGCATTAGGCAGTGATGCAATCCAGTGCAGTTATTAGCTATTTACTAGGACAACTGCCAGCAAGTTAGCACCACTAACAGAAAAACACTCCATCACTGCATCAGTACCCTATTCTGTTCTTGTGCCTCAGCCCTAGAACTGGATCCACAGAAGATGACCTACATCCACAAGATCCCTACAGTAATACAATTAAGGTCAAGAGGAATCACAGACATGTACAAAACCACCATTTAACTTTATATATCTAATGAATAAGACATGCTTCAGACAGAAACTCATTATCATTCAATCTGAAATGGTAAGTTTTCCTGGACTGGATGAAGAACAAAATCTCAAGCATTTGCCATGATTTTAACCACAAGAACAAAAAGGCACAATTTTGAGGGGTGTCTTTAAACTGGTCTTCAGCTTCCAGCCAGCAGGTTTTGTTATTTTTTTTCTCCATTACATTAAAAACATGCGTTAACCTTGTAGTTTCCCACCCCGAGAAGTAATTGCCTACTAGTGAAACAACCTCCTGAGAGCACGACTACAAAGTAGGATGCTGAAGCAGTAATCAAAGTCATCTTTTAAATGGATTAATTCAATTACTTTTATTCCAAATATGAAATGAGAAATGAATTAAACCATTTCAGTTCTGAATTGAAGAATCCATGCAGTTGTTTGATTACCTTTAATAAATATTTTCATTATCTAATGAAGCTTCATTTTTCCAATCAATGCATTCTAGGTAGCATTCCCTGCTTGCTCTGCCAATGCCAATAGCTGCACTCCTTGTTTCTAGAAGTTAGCTGTACTAAACATACATTCTTCTTCAAAGTGAATCCATTCATCAAAAATTAAAGCATTATTTGAAAAGTTTACCCACTTATTATCAACACTTCCCTAGTCTAGACCATCTGGGAATTTTATCAGGAAGATCCAATTAATATTCAGATCTTGATTAGTATCATTTACTATGTTGAGTCTCATATTGTAAGGATAGAAGGTCTCTATGAGCATCTCTGGAAAATCTGCCCATCTCTCACTTAACCTGTGATACAGGATGGGCAGTGTCTTGTACTGTAATACTAGGCAAAAACCCCACACAGGGCTCTAAGTTTCACATTCATGCTGTTCCTTCTCCTTTGAAAATACAATCACTCTGGTGATGAAATTTTATTTTCACAAGGCAAGATACTAGATATTGACAAATTGAGATATTCAGTAAATATGACAAGACATCATCCAGCATACTGTAAAGAGAACATTATTTATTTGAAACAATGAAAAAAAAAGCATGCACAATAAATTTTAACTGAACATTATTTGTAACAAGTCAGTTGACAAGGATATTCTGGACAGTATCCAAGAAATTAAAACAAGATTTAGTTGTAGTAGTTTTCTCAGTAAAGTTCCAGAAGGATTTATAACCTTACTGCTGACACTCTAGGTACCACGCACTAGTGCAAGGTAGCAGCCAGAGAGTCTGATCTTAACAGTTCAGGTGCAAAAATTCCACTGAAATAAAAAATTAGCTTCATACTCTCACTTACGGAGTTAGGAGCTTCATTTTTCAAGCATACACTTTTCCAGCAGCGTTACACACTAGGTCCATAAATACTGTTTTCTTTAATTTCAAGTTAAGATTGCACTATGCAGTTTCTGGCAAAGATTGTTTTAGAGGAAGGGAAAAGGCCCAATACAACAAACCACTAAACCAGAAGGTCCTGAATGCTATCTGTGCTTTTATTAAAATGTAAGACAATAAGAACAAGAGGAAAACAAAATCTGCCCCAACACTGTAAGAGCCACTCCACACAAGAGGATGTGAAATATACAATTTATAACTTCAACTTGTAAAAATTTCCACTTTAATGTACAAAGTAAAAATCTCAGTGTAATCAGACTCAGAATTCAAAGGAGTCACTTATGACTATTGCATGAGTAAAACAAATATAAAGGATCATTCCCTTAAAAAAAAGAAATCTATGATTGTGTCTGCCAAATATAACAGCTAATCTGCATTATTTATTTCAGTAAGATTGAACCTAGTTCACTTTGCAATCCCAAAGGAACACCTGCACATTGTTGCTGTAAGCAACTTTTATGTATAACATTATGACTTACTGTAACAGTTACATGTGGTTTACAGGTAATGGACCAAAATACTCATGATAAAACACATAGCCATACTGTACAGAACTAAAATAATATTTTTAAAATCTATCTTTTCCTCTTTACAATTAGTTCTCATTAGACACAAAAACCTGCATATTTTACCTCAAAGCAAAGGAAGGCATGAGAAAATCTGGAAACTCTATTTTGTTTGCTCAGCCTAAGAGGATGCAACAGCTTTAACTGCAGTATCATTCACTTCAGCACTGCCTAGTTCAGTGATCTGGAGAACAGGCTTATACAGTTCATCACAGGCCAGCAAACAACTGTTCATGTATTAGACATCCACAGCTAGGAACTCAGAGCTACAAAATTACAATATAACAGTTATTACAACCAGGTCAGAAAGGCAACTTCCAACCAGCGCTGTCTAGAGGCTTCTTCCAATTTCACAGGTGACACTCTGCACGCAGCCACACAGCATTCCTTCTGAGAATGAAGCATTTTTGCTTTATTGTTGTGTTTCTGGAAATTTTCATACACAACAGAGGGCTAACAGTTAAGAGCTTTGAATCCTGCACAACTGGGGGTGACCACATCAAAATCCTAGGAGAGAGATTACCTTAATATGATAATTGGATGTAGCTGATAACAGGAGCAGTTCGGGAGCTGACCTGCAAGCAGATCTGGCACTTCTGCTTCAGCAGCAATAGGCAATACAGCTGGTTACTGGTGGCAAAAACTTGGGCCATCTCATCTGATGTCCTATCACCTGTCTAATAGCACACTCACCCTTGGTTCCTCAGACTTAACTACCCTCCCTTCTCTATCCAAATAAACTAGGTGTGAACTGCAGAATGATGCTCCCTTCTTTGCTGTTACTTCAAAAAAAATGACGTGCACTGGGGCACTTTGCGGAGAAGGTGGAGCATTCTGATCAGGGAAAATGTCAGCTTCAAGCATAGGCAATAGCAGCTGGAAAGAAGGATAAAAGCAGCAGGATAATAGCAGGAGAACATTCCTTCCCTCTCCCGGAAGAAGAGAGCGAGAAACAACATTAAAGACATCAATACTTCACTTCAAAACAACTATACAAACTTCATATACTCAGCTGTGCTACCCTCACAACATGCACTTCTCTCCATTTCGCTGTTTCCTCACTACTTTTATAACCAGGACTGCATGCTCTTTGAGAAAGAGCATATTTGTTAGCTAGGCACTACTACAACTTGAGTGCTTATTAAAATAAATAGTATTCTAGGATGTATTTCTCATCTGTTACAAAGTATGGATATAATTTTGTGGTTAAAGTGTGGAGCTTGCATCAACAAACCACCAAAAGCAACTACCAGATACAGCTTCTTAAGTCAAGGTGGAACCCTGTGCAAGCTGACTTGGGGAAATGTTTAAATTCTCTCTTAGTCTAAAAACCTGCCTGATGAGACAACCTGTCCTTTAAGACTAGAGAAAGTACCTCAGATCACAGAATCTATTTTCCCTGTTTGACAAGAAGGCTCAAGACAGGATACAAATGGGGAACTTGTACTTGGTGCTGACAAATTTCTCAGGTTTTCATTACGTCCTACTATAAGAATTTCAAATGTTTATTTTTCTTCACAGAAGACAGAGAAGCACTTTTATTTGCATTTAACAGATACGGGTTTCACTTGCCTACAGCATGTGGAATACGAATAGGACAGAAGGAGAAAGGACGTGAATGTTTTAGTTTTTAGTTGCTTTTTCTCTAGATCTAAAAAAAAAAAAGTTTTAAGTATCATTTTCCTAAAAATACCTTTACATCGCATACAGTAATTGTCATATTATTGCTACACCTCATAACCTCCTTAATTAGAGACTATCTGCTCAATACATAATTGCGCAAGTCTGAAGTCTGCTGCTCAGGCTCAACATCAAACCATAAAATCACAATGCAACCCAGTTTACTGGAGCAGAGAGTTCACTGAAATATTCTGCAGCTACGCATTTTACTGGGGTTCAGTGAAGAAAACCATTGCCAAGAGACTGAGCTCTGGGGAATACTGAGAAGATTTCTGTATGTAATTCAACTTTATTTTTTTTAATAAATTATTCATTTGATTGAACCAGAAAGCAGAGAACTTTCAAAAAATACAGTTACTGCCATTTTATTTCCTTTTTGTCAGAAGACTATATTAGCAACCTCCTCGAACTTCCATCAGCGCTGCCTCCGCACAATCCTAAACATCCACTGGACTGACTACGTGACTAACGTTGCTGTCCTTGAACAGGCAGACGTCACCAGTATTGAGGCCATGTTGCTGAAAACGCAGCTGCGTTGGGCAGGGCACGTCTCCAGGATGGCGGATCACCGCCTCCCTAAGATCGTGTTCTATGGTGAACTTGCCACCGGCTGCCGCAAGAGAAGAGCTCCAAAGAGGAGATAGAAGGACTCCCTGAAACAACACCTCAGCCTAGGCCATATTGACCACCATCAGTGGTCCACCCTGGCCTCCAATCGGGAGATTTGGAGACACACCATACCTAACGCTGCTGTCTCCTTTGAGAGCACGCGTAGAATCAGGCTCGAGGAGAAAAGACAGCGCAGAAAGAACCGTGCCTCGACTATACCACCCAAGGAGACCCTCCGGTGTGCTCTTTGCAACCGGTCTTGCCTATCCCGCAGTGGCCTTTTCAGCCATCAATGCGTTTGCAATAAGCGTGGGCAAAGCCCTTCCCAAATCTTCGTCCGCGAAGCCAAGCCATGATGATATTAGCAACCTATATGGCTTATGCAAGACTGAATCATACTGTCTGATGTTAAGTATGAAGTCTGTATATTTTTCCTTTCATACAAGCTTTTAGTCTTACGGGCTGCATTGACAAACTGTTATAAACATGAGTGGTTATGCTTCATTCAATAGCACTAGCTACATATATAGAAGTCTCCTCCTGATGCTGACTGTAAAGGCTTTACAGTTTCTCAGCTGAATTAAAGACAATTGACTCCTGAATTAAAGGAAAGCTCTTTCTGGAAGAATTAGAATCAATAAAATCTTAAAGGAAATGCAGTTACCTTGTGAGCAAAAACATATTAATATTTATAATAAAATTTGTAGTACCTATGTCTGTAAAAATACAGCTTTAGAGTCTTTCTGTGCATATTTGACTACTTTTTGTATTTGAGCATAAAAATGACTTGCAAATATTTAGGCTATTAAGAAATTAGTTGCCTAAAGTTTTGTAACATATTAAATAATTTTCACTGCAGGCAGGCCATCTGAAGAAAAATCTTGATAGATTCACTGCCACCAGCTTATTGAAGGAAATCAAATACACAGCAATAACTACCACACTTACCTCAGCGCAAAAGCTGAAAGGGTTTCATACAGAGAAAAGTTACCTAAAAGGTATATTCTCAGAACATCCAGTTACATCAGCAGACTAAATGATGCCAACATTCCCTTTTATTCTGAATGCTCTTAACAGGGTTACTGTAATTCTAAAAAAACCTCCCACAATCCCCCCACAATTCCGTAAAAGGAATGAGACACTTGTCAACAGATGAGCAGTATCATGTGTTTAACCCGAGTACTTTTGTTTTCAATGCCCACCTGCCTGCAACATTCACAGATGCTGCAGAGAGGACTGAAATGTGGAGGACTTAATTCTACAGCTTTATGCACCTTTCTTTACAATCCTCCCCAAAGCCGCAGATGGTGATTTAGAGCAGAACATTACAAACCACTTCACTCACACCAGTCGAACGTTACCTAGAGAGTGATGCGTATAGTTTTGCAACTTCTCATTCAGAGGGTCATTCAGGTGGTGATAACCATTCAGAGAAGGGGCATATGGTTGAGCAAAGAAGTTCTGGGAAATTTCCATAATATCTGGACTATCCTATCTGAGCAAAAGGCTGTATTTCAGAGAAAATGTTTCCATAATACCAAGTATGTTGGGGCAATTTTACGCTTCACCAAGTATGCCAGGCAAAAGTTTACGCTTACTTAAACAACAGTCCCAGACTAGACTCAACAAAACCACTCCCAGTGGTTACCCACGGCACATCAGTCAGGAGCTCTTAGCTTCTAGGTGAGCTCAGTGCTGCAGAAGCGGATTCACAAAATCTGTGATGCTGAACGCACCAGCTTTGAATTGCCAGAATCTAGCTCTCTGAAAGCAGATGCAGATCTCAAATCCTATTCCACCCTAACACACTGCTCACTGCTGTTGGAAGGTACGTCTATAAAGCGGGGATTCTCGCTTCTAAAAAGCAACTGCTAAATCATCTTTTTCATGAAGTGTTTGTAGAGAGAACTGAACTGATGCATCCTGTAAGTTGAGTTCGTGCTCTAACTCATTAAGGTAAAGAGAAGCATCATGAACAAAACTAAAAAGGGAATAAATTGTTTGTTTAAATAGATAACAACAAAAAAGGAGCTAAATGCTTTCTGAGGTCCCCAGTCCTGCCAGCATATGTTAAATATCATTTGACTCCTTTGTAAATTCAGGAGCTTTGCTTCTGGATCCTGATGAGGGCAACAGATGGGTTGGGAATTTTGCTTTCAGCACACACAATTAGTTCACTCCCGCCTGGAACTTCTTAGCCATCTGAGGAACCTTATAAAAAAAAAGGCTTCTGTATAACTTCACTTTCAGTCCTGGAGACAGAAATAAGCAGGAATTATCATGAACACAATTTTAAGATTCTGGCATCTAAATTCTGAATAAATCTATTCTCAGTGCCTATATAATTTACTGGATCTTTCTGCAAATTACTTGCTTTAGATTACAGAGGAGTTCTATGGCATGGACCACGGAGTGGCGCACAATCATAATCAGTGACCACACGGTAAAGTCGAAGTTATAGCATCTAAATAACTTTTACCATAAATCACCAGTAATTACTTTTTTTTTTTTTACAAGCACCACACATATTGCAGATATATATAGCACATGTGAAAGGAGATTATTTATAAGCTGAGATTTCAACAGGATGGTTTTTCTGAACATCTGGCATCTTGGTATCACGCAAAATCTGAACATGCCTTCCAGCACAAAGGTGGAAGGAAGTATTTCACCTGTTTCATTAGGAGAGAAACAGTATCCTTTATTAAGCCTCTGATTTCTTCACGCAGAATTTTGTAATTTCCTTAAATGAAAGGAAAAAGTGACCAGCATTTAATGTAGCTATTGTTTACTGTATTACTCTTCTGTAGAGGAAAACACATATTGACCATGTTCTGCCCCATCCCTCCCCCCAAAACAGCAGCTACAGTTCCTTGGTACATTAAGAACATTCTGAAAACGCTACCCTTTGTGCACCTCACACCAGCCAGAAGTAGGAAACCTTATGGCAGTTTGCAGTGTTCCTCTATCTAGAGCTTAAATAAGAACTTTGCTTCTAAATGTGAAGGACTCCAAGGATTTGACTCCAAGGAGTTGATTGTATCTTTATTTGTAATACTTGTGCAAGCAACCGTTTGTTATCAGGTGCAGGCAGAACTGGTGTGAAGTTATCAATAAGTCAACATGCACAGGAAAGGGGATGATTAAGAAACCGCTATGTCCTCTGCTTGTGATTGTGGAATAAGATTTTTGAAAGCTCCTACACACATCATTGTCAGTAAGTGTTCAGAATTTAAGCACTATGGACTTTCAAGATGAGGCAAAGGAATAATTATACAGCAAAAGAGATTATGCAGAGAGGTATCTGAGCTAGCTGCAACTAATCTGGGTTCAGACCTGAACACAGTAAACTTGAATGAGCCTCAAAAAATAGCCACTGTTAAAATTACTTTAATATCTGCACACCACCACAGCATGAAAATTAGATAGTTCACCTGCAGCTTGCTCTGGACTGTGCACTATGTTTGCTTACACAAAAAGAAACATGTGTCCTCAGATTCCAAGTAGCATTAGAATATGGGATGGGATAACTCCTCAAGTCAATCCATAAATTCAGAGGAAAAATTACTCAACTACCAAAATACAGTTCAAAGTAATCCAAACTAATTTTTTTTCTTCACACCTAGCTATGTGCTCAAATGCATATTCAACCAATTTGAACTAATTGGTAACTAATTTTACATTTGAAAATCAAACTAGCATAAACTCTATGATTTTATTTTTTTAAATAAAATAGTCCCACACTGAAGAGCTAGTTTTAACAGAGAAGATGACAAGTAGTATGTGACTAAAGTGAAATGAACAAAAGAAGAAAATAATTTCCCTGGTTTTCATCCCAAATCTCTTCATAGCATAAATTCAAACTGACAGAACAAAGATTAAAAAATTTTTTTCCTTTGAGAAGATATACTTCTTCATAATTGTAATGTCAAAATCCCTGACATCTGAGCCTACTTTATCTGACACAACTAAAACTGAGAAAAAAAGGATACCCTGTAAGCCTGAGGTTCATAGTTCGAAATAATTGGAGTCAAATGTTTAAATATGAATAACTACTCTCTTAACAAGAACAGTGACTGATGGTAGAGTACCAGCAGAAAATCTTCTCAATTAACAATCATCCTTACATAAAGTATCTGGACATATTATGTAAGCAGAAGGAAAGGGCATGGAAGAGCATTGTAAAACTCCATGGCCCAGTATCTACCATAACACAGTTAAATGCAAAAAGAGGGTACTATATAAAACTCAAGGAGGTTTAAGAAAAGAAAAAGGTGGAATTTTAAAAAATGTGATAAGTACCATTGGTATGTTCAAATGTAACTAATTATGCAAAATCAGGACAACTTATATGAAGAACTGAGAATGCTAAAAATCTTAAGATATTCAGATTAAAATATATTTAAATAGAAAATTTTAAAATCAAATCATGGGACTGTAAAACTTACTGGCCAAATACTTGGAATCAGAATTTATAAGTGCATTCAAACTTGCCCCTTGAGTCCTTAGTTTTTCCTCCTTGACTTTTTAGGATTTTCCTAAATATATGTAGCTAACTTTAAAATGTAAACATACTTATTAAATTGCAGACTGCAGTAGGTAAGGTTGATATAATATTCAGATTTGGTTGTGACATGCCAATTAGAAAACATGCTAGGCAAATCTCCACACAAAGCTGCTGATTTTTGAACCCAACAGCAGTTTTGGTTCATGTAGCTGATCCCTGATTTCTAAAAATCCCAACAGATCTCAGTTTTAATTTATTTATTTTATTTTTTATATATCACTCAGGAGGAAGGAGATGATCAAGACCAGCACCAAATGTGGAATTTCCCCACACTAAATTCTTTCCAGATTGCCCCAAAGCCAAATCTGCAGCACATCAGAACTCTAGCTGATATCCCAATGAACTTGGAGTCATGAAGAACTTCATGTTCACCTTCAGAACGACAGCCAAAGGCAGACAGAACAAAAATTAAGATATATGCAAATGTATCTTCTGCAATATCTAAAAAAAGCAAAGCACAAAGCTTATATACTAAATGCATCTATTTTTGCTGCCTCACACCACAGCTGAACGTAAGAATCTAAAATTAGGCATCCATCCCAATTTGAAAGCTGCATCCTTCAGGCTTAGTAGGTATCACTTAATTTCTGCTCCACTAACCCATAGGACTTTGTCGTGTCCTATGAAAGACACATATGCCTGGAGACAGTTGTGCATTGAAATCTCTAATGAGATGAGCCAGGGTAAACCATCTTCATGGAGCCAGTATCACAGCAGAAAAATTTCACAGGGCTTCTTTCAGAAGTTTACCACACAAAAGTGATTCACTGTACTACATTCTTCAGTTTCTTTTCAATCTTTGCACAGCACCAATCCCCAAATTTCTACCAATCCCTCAAGACCTTTAATTCATTATTTCTACCATCGCAAATAAATGACAAGTTATGATTAACTTAGCCTTTTAACATGCCTCACAACAGCTAACAGTTTCATAAAGCAGCAACATGAGCAGGTGCCAAGAAGAGTTCCTGCTGCAAGCTAATTGGAATTGAACTAGGAAAGCGCAAGCCCTGGGATGCTGCTCAGCTACCACCTGAGCTTGGAGGTTTAGCTTGCCTGCAGGTCTGTGCCTTCCCATTCAGCTGCTATACCATCCCAGTACTCCCACTCCTGAGCTGCTAGACTGGGAGAACTCAGGGCACACAAGTGCCGGTTCATAAAACCAAGTTCACGTCAAAATGCAGTTGCCAGCACTTTCTTTACAAACACAAGTGGAGAAGGGTGGAAAGCAATGTCTCCTTTTGACCTTCCAGTTATGGCATTTGGCCAGAAAATGGGTGCTCATCTGGAGGGGAGTCAGACCTTGTCACTCGCATCTACAGACACAAAGCAGTTAGAAGATGAACCTTCACCCTGCCTTGATGAAGCCTGGTTATAATGCCATGCCCACTCTGGAGAGGTAAGAAAAGGTTCCCAGGAGACAAGCCACCTCACCATCAGCAACCAGAAGCACCTCCCTGACATAAGTACTCTGCAATCTGTCCGTTGTACTTGCACTGCCTCTTTTGCTTCCCACCTCCACCCTGGGCTCTCCTGAATTACCTGTTGGATGGCTGAACAGCTTCAAAAGGGAAAGCAGGGAATAAGCGAAGACAACCTTGTCTGGGAATGCTGTTGTCCTGGGAATAGAGATGAGTACAGACCTCATAACCCCCACATACAGTGCAAACTGGCCAACAGCAAGAAGACTAAGCATCCATCTGAAGCTCAGACACTGACCTCTCCTCACAGTTTTCCTACGAATTCAAGACACGAAAGGCAGCTGGAGCTCTACTTCACTGAAAGCACTGTCAAGTGTTCAGCAGTACATAGCCTCCACAAAGTTTTAATGTGCTCTAATCCTATGCAGCTTTTGGCCTTGTTGAAGACACAGCAAATCCAAGCTTCAATACCAATACAGAAAGCACACCACACCGTTTAACAAGGATCTCAAGGATTTTCTAAAATAATTTTTAGAAATACTAAAACTCTGCTACAAAACACTGAGGTAGCATCTGATTCTCACAGCCCTTTCAGAGTCCCATAATGACAAAGAAAATTAGAATTTCATAATGCCTTTAATGAAAGCACCACTTCCAAAAACTCCTATTCAGCAGGAAGAGGAAGGAGGGAAGAGAGCTGACACAAGCACTGAACACAATCCATGCCCATTACTTCAGTCATTGATTTTATTCAATTGTCAAAACCTTTCAGATGGAAAATGATCCTTTAGAAAGCAGTTTGAGTGATGATTTGTTATTTCTTCACCATCACACAAAACAAAATATGAAACACAACAACAACAAAAAAAAAGTTGAAGAACATTTAGTCCTCATCTGATCTGAAACACGTGCACGTACACAATAGGCATTAATTTCATCACCCTGACAGGAACTGGGATGCTAAGAGTCACAGAGCGATGACAGCATTCATCATATTGGATTACTAGTCCCTCCAGCCTTTCAAACGTGCTAATCACAGCCATATCTGCAGTCATTTTGGTCTTCCCATTCTATGGTAAGATGGGATGTTTATTGTCTGTATGAAATGTAAGACATCCCTAACATAGTAAGGACAAAAGCAGTAACATAACCACAGTTCACAGGCTACGTGATGATTTAGAAACTTGGGGCCAAGTCAATTATTAGCACAAGCACACTGCAAGTCCTCCAAAGCGCTTGAATTGCACCTGTTTGTGTCAGTGACTGCTTTGGCTCATCGCTGGTAAAATTAACATCCTCTGCTCTATAAGACTTCCTACTCACTCTACACAGTGTTCAAGCATCTTGTATATATTCTTCCCAGAAGAGTATGGTAGCCCTTCTGCAGCTTACAGCAGGACAAGTAGGAAGCAGCACAACTGTATGTTTATCAAAAGCAACACAGGGCCAAGGTAGGGCCAGTCTCTCTATGTCACTTTCCACCAAACTGCGTTTACAGATTTTTCACTTCTATGATATGAGTTCATAATCCTCGAGGTTGTTGAAGAACACTGTCACAATGCCACATATGGATTGATTTTATATATTTATAGCTCCTTAATAAAATTAATGGATATCTGCTAAACTGCAATTGCACTGACAGATTGATATAGGAGTTCACTTTATAACCATACTGGCTTTTTCCAGGTTACCTCATTTACAGGATTGGTATGTTCTGGGTTGGTTTCTGTCTTCTAAATTCTGGTTCTTCAATTTGCTACAGCTAAGTCTTGCATGATAGTCAGCAAAAGGGCTATTTTGGGCAATTCATTAAGAGAATTCTAATATTTTTGGAAAACCTAAACTCAAGTTTCCCTTAAGCTTTGTAAAACAAATTATTTTGGTGGAAAGAAAAACAGGTCTGACCCAAATTTTTAAAAATGGAAGTACTTACCGTATGAGAAAGTAAAAACTTTTACAGTTATTTCATGAGCCACTCTCTAGAACATAAATACTCAGTATGGGTTCACATCAATTATAGTTCTGTAATTATTTTAGATCTCAAGTCAAATACTTAAGAGAAAGGGAATTATTAGTCTTTCAAGATTTTTGTCACGCAGATCAGGTTATCACCTTATTTAGTTACATTTCACAACTGAAAAGAATATGCTACAAACATTAAGTGCCTTCCTAGCATGAACTAGAGGGTTGGGTTTTTTTTAAACAAACTTGGCTAAAAAGGTCTAAGTCAAGGAGAAAAAAAAAAAAAAAAAGAAAAATACATTTGTGCATACGGTTGTGAAGGGGAGACAAATTTAGACACTTCATGGACTAATAGCAGATGATACAAAGAATCATCACTTTCTGACATAATAAATAAAAAATAATTATCAAGATACACTAACACTTCATTCAGTCAAAAAATAATCTACATTTATGATCCAAATGAGCTATATTAAGGCCCCACTCACATTACTGGGAATTTCAGCAAAATTATTGTTTGAAGATCAGACATCTCAAATATTCACTGAGGGTGTTATTGTGTTGAAAAACTGCAAATACTCTAACCATAATAAACCAAAGAATGCTAAACAATACATAATGTTTGACTTTTTATATAGGGTAAGACAGCAGCAGTGCTAAGGAATAGTAACTCAAGGCTTTGATTCACTAAGTCATTTAAGCATCTGTATCATCCTAATGACTTCAGTGAGACTACACAACAAGCTCCAGTATTTTGACAGATGAGGTTGCCGGCCTCCCATTTATCCAGTTACAAAAAAATATCCCAACACACTTCAATCTATTGAATACATTAATAGATCTGAAAGAGATGTTGAATTCCTCCCTCCCATGGCTATTAAGATGCCTTAATGCTGGCAAAGTCCTACAGCTGCCTTTATGAAGCCACGCAAGTTACTATTCTTGCATTGTTTTTTGGATCAAGTGATGTAATTTAAACATGTTACACTTTTGCATCTAATTACATGCCCTAAAACAGCCAATTCACAGTAGCTCTCAGGTTACCATCCCAATCTCAAACTCTCAGGCACATACTTAACTTTCCACTGTGAGTTTCAAGTCAAACATGTTCAGTGTTTGCAAGAGTAGGTCTGAAAGGACACCCTGTTTCTCCTCCTTAAACAAATGGGGGATATCTTCCAGTTAAATGATACATGAAACTTAAGGATTCTACCTCTAACCTCTCTACATCTGTACCATATTTTCCAAGTTCTTATTTAGCTTTCAGTCTCCGTTACTATTTCACTTATCCTATGACATATGCCATGTTGGTTGTGTGGGCTCTTTTATTTGTTTCTGTTATCCATTATTTCAGATTTGCATATATCATCCCCTCTTAACCTCATCTGTGGCTTCCTATGACAAAGCATGTCTAATAGTGTCCTAAGTGACCACCGTACTGTCTCCCACCATTAATTTTTTTGTGTGCACATGAAATTTTATCAATGAAATAAAATAAAACAGAGGTCAACGGATGATGGCTGCCTTTCTGTTTCTTTTGGTTAGCATTTTCCTTTCTCTACCTTTATGTCACAGGCATTTTTTTAAGAAAAGGTCTTATCAAAAGTTCAAAGTGGTTGTTACTCTGTGCACACTATTTGTAGGAAATTCGAGTAATTTTTCTATTACAATTTACATAGTTTTGGCTCTCATTCTTAGAATGGTTTAAATTAAACTACTATACAGCTACTTTTGGCAGCTAATGATGAAGGTGTGTTACTACACATCAAGGTATCTGCTGTAAAGGTGCTATATAAAAAGGCAGCAGATAAATCCCTCTTCCTTTTTTTTTTTTTTTAAAGATACGTAAATCACAAGATATTTGGACAAGATGCAAGGGTGACCTTACATGAGTTACATGCTAAATAAAAAACTAATTACCTCTACAAGATCTCACTTCCATTTTGTATCAGCTCTATTTACCCTGATGGCAGACTGCGATTCTTCTATCTTTATTTGGCTTCTATATTTATTTGGAGTCATTATGAAGTGAGGCCTATAAGTGCAGCTCAGGAGTGGAAAATAGGAGAGACCTGGCCTGATTTTGAAATAATGCTTCAAAAGAGAGTGGACAAACACTTTAAGTGTAAATATGAAGAAAGGCTTATTTGTACCAGCTCTGTAACCCACCATCAACGTGTAAGCACTTGCTGTTCTCTACTCTCAAGCACCTACAGCCGACACAAACTTCAAATACACTGCTGTATATTCAGACAATTTTGAAAGTCAGGCTTAGGCATAGTAAGCATCTGTCATGTAAAGTCTCCTTATTTACTTTTCAAATTACAGACAAATATTTAACGCTTCATGAGATAAGTATTATTATCTGAGTGCAAACAGCCCTTTGGTCATGCAAGAGAGGCCTCCAATTCCAACCTATTAACCTGAAACTTCGGACGAGTTTCTGAGTATTGAATAATCACAATCCATGGCTGATTCAAAATTTAAGGGTCAAAGACTGATAAGGGATAGACTGCACAAAAACTGAGAAGTTGGATAACTCAGAGGTCAAGTGATCTAATTATTAAAAACATGTACGTGTATTAAGTACAATTATAGTTGATGATGGTTTTCGTATGTGCTGCCAATTTAATGCTACAGTTGTGCAACACAGGCCACAGGGTTCAAGTGTGCCAAGGAGGCTGCCATTCAAGTGCTGACAGGGCACGACCGGTGTCGCATCCCTTCCGCTTTCCCGACCTGCAAAATGAACACAACACCAATACTCTGTGAAAAGCATCACCAGAGGAACAACTGCGGCTGCGAAAGACAACTGTCCTCTGCGGATTCGGAGCCCCCGCCGGTACCGGGTAAAGGCCACAGCCCGCACCTGCTGGCGGCGGCCGCTTCCTCCCCGCGGACCTCACATGGCGGCGGGCGGGCCCTGCTAGGCGAGCTGCGTCCCGCCTGCCGAGCGGCCTGAGGAGGGGCAAAGGGGGGTAAGGAGCCGGCCGGGAGGCCAGCCGAGAGCCGCGGGCCCGTGGCCAACATCACCGACGGCCGCTGCCCAGCAGCTGCTGGCTCCTGGGGGAACGCCAAGCCAGATCCCCCCTCCTCTGCCCTCCCCGGCTCACCTGCACGCCCGTGTAGTTCTCGAAGAAGAAGAGCACCATGCTCTGGTAGATGGTGTAGAGGCGGTCGTCCACTTCACGGTAGAAGCGGGCGGGCAGCACGGCGGAGAGCAGGCGCCAGGCGCCCCAGGCCAGCACGTAGGTGGGCGCCGTGCCCATCATGACGGCGGCGGGCAGGACGTAGCGCATGGAGTAGGTGTGCAGTACCAGCGACAGCAGCATCTTCCCGCTGCCCCACCGGCCTCACCGGGACACCCACATGGGCAGCGCGCTCACACACAGCCCGGCAGCCCCGTCAACCGCATCGCCCGCCACGCCGGGCAGACACGCCAGGCAGGCGAGGAAGCACCAGCGGTGGCCGTTACCGGGAGGAAAAGAGAGAGAGACGCTCGGGAGCAGGCACCGACTCACGGCTCCCCCTGCGCCGCCTCCGCCACCATCTTGCCTGGCCGTAGGAGGAGCCGCACCGGCAGGAAGGCGGCCCATCGGCGGCTGCGGGGCGACTTCCGGGACGGGGGGGCGGGGCCGTGGCTGCGCTTCAGCCGCGACCTGAGAGTATGGGCCCAACTGCTGCCGCTGAGGCTGGCCGGCTGCCGACGCTGCCGCTGTCCCAGCAGGCCTGGCTTCCCGTGGGGGCACCCCACGAGCAGGCCCAGGGCTGCATCTCCCTTCCTCCCCACTCGGGCCCCGGCACGCAGAAGTGGCTATGGCATTCCTCCGGGGCGGGTGGTACCGAGCTGCTCCCTCACGCTGTGGTGGAGGGCTGCCCGGCACCGTGCGAAACGAGGCACCCGCGCTTGTAATTGATAGCTGTAATTAGCATTAATTCTAACCTAACAAGTTAGAAGAAAGTTCCACACCCCCCCCGCCCCCTTACTTTTTGCCATGAGTGCGAAGTGGAGCACTGAGGAAAGTGCACTTATTTTTGCCAGCTACAACCACAGTGATGGTCGGGGATTTGAATGCATATTGTTCTTAGCAGTTCGGTTTTGACTCCCGCAGGTTCTCTCAAAAGCAGGCAGCTGCCTGCCTCCCATCCACTCCTCTCTGACCCCCAGTAACCTAGTGACAGCAGCAGCCAGATGCAGCTGCTGCTTTTGAAGAAAGTGCAAGAAGTCTTGTAGAAAACAGTGTAATAACTTTCCCAGAGGGAGATTCTTGTTGAGCTCTACCCCATAGTGAAGTATTTATTCCTTGTTTTTAAAAAAATAACTTCTATCCTGAAAATTGTGAAGATCTCATTGTTTTAAATGAAGTGGATGCTCAATACCTTCTAAGATCTGTTTGCCAACTTTAACCAGGACAAGATTTGTCCTTTCCCATTTTTAATCTCGTGCTAGCTATTTTTTTAATGTGTGTTGCAAATTGTATTCTAAATAGTTCAGCAAACTAAGACCAGGGGAATGATACTAAGTTGAAGTACTGTTCTCTTCAAAGCACATCAGGTGTCCAGTGCTCTGCAGTGAGAACTCATATTTGACATGCATTATAGCTTCTGCGTCCCTAACAAGACTAAATGGTCTAAATGGCCCAGAAAGAGGGGGACAGGAGGAGTCGCGGCGGGTTTTCTCTCACGGCTCCCTGTCCTGAGCAGTGTGTACATTTCTGTCCTCACTGAGTAACTGCATACACTACCCTCAGTTCAGGTTGACCAGAATAGAGGCACTTTTCCCCTCATGGCCTCTTTTGGCAGCCAATATTTCTGCTGTAAACCAGGCAAGGCTAAGTTGGACAGAAAATTGAGGAGGAAGCTTCTGTTTTGTGATGCCTATGATATGGCCACATGGAAGATACAGGGATGATACATCACCATGATACAGGGAGGCGAAAGTAATCCAACACAACACAGAGAAGGTAAAGCTGATGCCAGCAGAGCAGAGCCAAGGATGCAGGATGGGGATGTGGTGGGGGTGGAACAGCAGGACCGTTTGGAAAGTGGGTCCAGACCTGCTGCTTCACAAAGGCGACTGCAGAGAGAGACTAGGATTCAGAGCAACTAGGTGTGTTTGGCTAATGAGACTGTGATAAGGAGTGGAAAGTGTACACTAGTAGTCTGTAAAATAAACAGTAAACTGGGATTGGGAAATGGTGGACGATTGGGGAAAATACAGTGGAATTAGGCTCCCTGGGGTTAAAGTCAGAGTATGAGCTTGTGAGATGAGGGTACGGACTCAGTGAACAGCCTGACGGGACAATTGCAGTAAAAAGAATGTGAAGGGAATAAAAATTATCTTCATATCAAGGAATGAACTTGATACCTCTGATTCCATGTATATAAAATTATATCTTTCCTTATAGGACTATAAATCCACTTATACTTCTGAATAACCTGCATATTAAATGATTACAAAATCTGCAGAAATGAACAATTCTGCCTCTGGAGGATGGTTTGGCTGTCATGTAATAAATAAGAACTGAAGGTACACTTTGAACAAAAAGGGAAGTAAAATAACAAGCTCATCAAGGAATAATGCACATTCTGTGCTCCAAATGCAATAGAGGTACATCATCTCATAGCTGAACTCAAACAAACAGTCTTCATTTGGTGTTTCTTGATACATTTAAGTCCTGGGCTTTGCATCCTTTATAATACTCTTTCAGTTTAGGGTTTGTGAGTCCTGTTTGTATACGTGTTTCTATACACAGCTATTCCTGTCTTGAAATCTATCTCAGTCATTTGCCCCAGTGACAAAAATGAGCACTGAGATCCTTCATTGTGCTTATATATAAAAATACATCTCTGCCAGTTATAGAATGTTTGCTTTCTATAATGCTTTTCCTTGCTATATTACCAATGGGTAAATAAGACAGTCTGTCTTTGCTGTATTTTGTTACACAAATGATCAAATTTTATTTTTTTCTTCCATTTGATGGTTTTTCACATTCTTAATCTGTCACCATCTGACACCACACACAGACATGTTCACACACTTTGTTTCTGCTTTCAATATTTGGTATTTTCAACAGGCTCTTTAATACATTTCCTCTTTATCAAGTATATGTTGTCAAATGTATAGATACTGTTTTAATTTTTAGTCATACGAACGGTACAGAGTCTCCTTTACTATCGCTTAGGGCTTGCTTAATTTACTAGTATAATTATATCTGTATTATATGGTAATGTGAAATACTGAAATGTCTACAGCTGAGTGAAATTCAAACTTTTTCAATTCAAGAAATGAGTATGCCACAGTGATTAGATCTGGGACACTGCCACCAAGACCTTGCTTCTCTTGATTCATAGGCACTTTTTATCTTAGATCAGTCTGAATTGTGCTGCAGGAATTCGAAGGTTCATCTTTCACATTCTGGACTACAGAGGCAAAATAAGAAAAATGATCTGATCGTTGCTACAATTTGTAATTTCTAACCCTGTGAAAACACATAGGCCCTAATTATACCTCCTTTAACCAAAATATCATCAGAATTACTTCCTAGGGATTTTACTTTCAGCTGGAAGAAGAAAAATCACCCCATTTAGGGTGATTAAGACTCCATTTAGGAAATTAAGACTTCAAATCTGTTAAGGTATTATTTTCTTCTGTAGAACAGCCTTGAAATTAAAAAGAATAAAGAATCCGGCTATTTTGGGAAAAAACACCAGTCTGCCATGCTTAAGGAGCTTGGTCTGTTTGGTGTGAGCATATTTATTTGGTGTGAACCTGATTATTCTAATGTTAGGTTCTTCTGCCTGTGGTTGTCACCTCTAAAGTGGCCAAACTCACCACATTCTGCAAAAACATCAGATTTTCATTGTATGGTGAAAAATACCGATGACTGTACCTCTAGAAGGAAACACAAACTGTGTCACTAAGCACCAGCTCTGAACATTAATGGATTTTCTTATACTGCTAGTTACAAAATGGTGTTTCGCAATTCTGTTGCCCACTCACTGTATCAATTAGACTATGCAAAGCCAGAGAACATTAGATACAAATCAAACTGTCTTGAGGTTTAGAATTTAAACCTTTAGAGATTGCCTTATCTTCAACAGTAGCATTACCTATGGCATTTGCTAACTTTTAAAGTTTCCTTTTGTTGCAAGTGATTCTTCTTTTACCAAAAATAAATTCCAAAATTTCACGTGAGACATTATGCTCGCTCTCATAGGATTTATCCATAGAAATAACTCTTAGGTTCTCTGCTACAGGTCTAGTATAATATGTCACCATTTAATAAACCAAACGAGTAAACAAGAAACACACTTTGCCAGTGGTTCTAACACATATTTGATGACCCTAGAGAAATGGTGATTTTCAAGACTTTACAGTTCGTGGAGAAGGGATTGTTTTAATGAACACAGACTCTTTTGCATCAAGCTGGATCCCTATCACCTTTCATCTGCCTCCAAGTTTTCTTCTTCCCCTGTTTCCAGTCTTCACCCATCAAACCCTCAAGTCTCCCTTCCAAAAGGCATCCTTTGTGCTCAGCTCTGCTCTGTCTCTACATGTTTTTTTCTAATGTTCTTCCCAGCAAACCTATCTAATTCTACTCCCATGACTCCTGTGCATCCCATACACATTTCTCACACAATGTCAGTCTCTTTTTTCCTAGTGAATCCTAGTTTGCTCTTAATTTCCCTCGAGAACTACTAATCCTGTTATCCACTTGCTTATATGTCAAAGTCTCCTTGTCAAGCAATTCTAATTTTTACTTCCTGCCTACTTGGTCACAGTCCAGTCTTTCCTGAACAGTTCTCAGCCACAGCTTCACCCTCAATGAGCAGTTCTAGCTTTGCCCTTTTCCCATCCTTTGGTCAATCTCTTGTTCCCTTTGTATGTAACTTGGGTGGCCTCTTCCTCCATGGCACTTGGGTGCAGGAAGGGAGAATACTGAGAGAATGGCAGAAATAAGGGACTGTGGCACTCGAGCTGGTCCTTGGACAGCCCGTAGGGGACAAAGCATGCTGTCTCTCAGAAAGGACAGCATCTTTACAGCCTGTTCAGTGAGAACAGGATGTGTGCATTTTAGCTGGTAAACTCTGGGTTCTCTATTATGCACTTGCAAACAGATTTATCAAAGGTCTGTGACTTTGCCAAATTTGAGCTGATTTTCACAGTAGCAGCAGAAGACATGTCCATAGCTTAAATCCTACTCGCTACCTTATCAGATTTCAAATTCCTGTTCAAAGACCAAAAGCAGTAGAAAAGAAAGAGGTTATGAGGATGCTAACATAAGCAGAATAGCGTATTTTCCATAGATATGTACCCTATAATGCAGTTTAGGAAATTTCAACCCCAAATTTTAAAATAAGCAAAGGAAAGACAACAAAGAAAAGCCCTCTGACTTTTGATATGAAAATCTGTTAAGAATAACTGAACTGACTTTAATACCAGGTGATGCTACCGTTCCTGCATACAACTGGGGCTGTGTTCAAAGTAGAAGTCCAGCTGGAGGTTTACATACAGAAACCAAAGAAACTTGGGGTCATAAAAGACTTGGGAAAAGAGCTTATGTGGTGTGCCTAGGTATTGCTATAGCTGTTCGTGTTTAACGGAACCAGGAAAGCCAGCTGAACTGTATGTATGAGTGTTTAGGGAAGCATTAGTTACCTCCTTCTGCCTAAAGTTTTAGTTTTGTACTACCCACAACCACATACAACGGCTTTATTCATAGTAAAACAGTATTTTTGTACAAACAGTATGGCTTCAGTATAACCAAACTGTGGCACAGAAGTATTTTGCTGTAGGAATCTATACCATTGCTGCAATTAATATGGTTAGATAAGTAAGGTCATCCAAGACTGACTGTATCTTGTCTGTGTACCTTGTACAGGTAGAAACAGGTAGGCTTCCTACTAAAGCTTAGCATTGGGTCCAAGCCCTGGCTCAGATGCAGGCTTCCTATCTGCTGTTGTACAAGTTATTTTGGTATCCCATTTATAAAATGAAAGTAATACTTATCTCACAAGGTCATTGTAATGGCAAATTAATTAAGTTTAGAGGAAGGATACTCTTGTGATTAAGGGGCGGCATAGAATCTAAGTTTGCCTTCTGACTGTGGACTTTCTATAGCACCTGGCATAAGTTACTTCGTATCTCTGTGCCTTGGTCCCTCTGGTGTGAAATAAGGACAATATTTCCTCCCCACGACCTTTATTTGTTTAGATTGTGAGTAGAGCTGCTTGGAAAAATTCTGACATGTTTTCACTTGAGCATTTGCTGACTCATCAAAATCTAGTGTTTTAAGGAGAACCCTACCCAGCTTCCTGACAGCTTGCTGACCTGGTTCCTTGGCACACATCTGGGAAGTGCTGAGAGCCGTGGCTCTCAGGGCTTCCAGGCTCATTCTTGCTTGATAGCTGGAGCTCTCACTGTCCACAGCTGTGGTGCAGCCTGCTGCATCGGGACTCCCATTGCTCATGGCTCTGGGGCAGTCCACCTCCCCTTCCCTGGAGCCACAGTTTCACACTTTTTTTTTCTGCATAGGTTTTTGTTCCCAACAGAAAGAAACCATATTCTGAAAAATAACAGTCTTCTGCAAAACAAAGTTACCCTTCTCTATTCAGCTTTTCTGAGCAGGTCTGTCTTTCGCTTTAATGCCGGTACATTGCATAAGACAAGAAGAAGTATAGCCCTCTGTTTAAGAAGCAATAAACCACGTAGAAAGAAGACTGACACAGCAGTTGCAGTTAATCCTTTCACTGCCTCCCACAGTACTTTCATCACAGTTTCCAATTTCAGACACATTGCTCAAGCCATTTGCCTATGGATGGGACTCTGGTGTAAGAATAGAGTGTAAGTAGTTGGCTGATCTTCAGTCTACCTACTCTGCCTTCCTTTAAAGTGTAGGTGATACCTTTACTTTGTAAAGGGAAGGTGATGTCCTTTCCTGACATTGTCATCATCATCATCATCATCATCATCATGGCTTGGCTTCGCGGACGAAGATTTGGGAAGGGCTTTGCCCACACTTATTGCAAACGCGTTGATGGCTGAAAAGGCCACTGCGGGATAGGCAAGACCGGTTGCAAGGAGCACACCGGAGGGTCTCCTTGGGTGGTATAGTCGAGGCACGGTTCTTTCTGCGCTGTCTTTTCTCCTCGAGCCTGATTCTACGCGTGCTCTCAAAGGAGACAGCAGCGTTATGTATGGTGTGTCTCCAAAGCTCCCGATTGGAGGCCAGGGTGGACCACTGATGGTGGTCAATATGGCCTAGGCTGAGGTGTTGTTTCAGGGAGTCCTTCTATCTCCTCTTTGGAGCTCTTCTCTTGCGGCAGCCGCTGGCAAGTTCACCATAGAACATGATCTTAGGGAGGCGGTGATCCGCCATCCTGGAGACGTGCCCTGCCCAACGCAGCTGCGTTTTCAGCAACATGGCCTCAATACTGGTGACGTCTGCCTGTTCAAGGACAGCAACGTTAGTCACGTAGTCAGTCCAGTGGATGTTTAGCATTGTGCGGAGGCAGCGCTGATGGAAGTGTTCGAGGAGTCGCAGATGGTGGCGGTAGATGACCCATGATTCAGACCCGTACAGAAGAGTAGGCAGTACCACGGCTCTGTAGACACTGATCTTTGTACTTTTCTTCAGGTGTTTATTGCACCAGACTCTTTTATGGAGTTTTCCGAAAGCTCTGTTTGCCTTTGCTATTCTGTTGTCTATCTCTTTGTCGATCGTGGCATCTGAGGAGATGATGCTACCCAGACAGCTGAACTGCTGGACTGACTGAAGCTCTGACTCGCCAATGGTGATGTGGGGATGATGGTAATCATCTTGTGGTGCTGGTTGGTAGAGAACTACTGTCTTCTTCAAGCTGACTTCCAGCCCAAAAAGCTCAGCCGCCTCTGGAAAGCAGGATGTTAAGTGCTGCAGAGCTGCTTCTGTGTGGGCAACAAGGGCGGCATCGTCAGCAAAAAGCAGCTCGCGGACAAGGTGATTCAGGGTCTTGGTGTGGGCCTTCAGTCGCCTTAGGTTGAAAAGGCTCCCATCGGTATGATATCGGATATAAATGCCATCTTGTTTGTCGAGGTCTGCCGTGGCCCTTTGGAGCATCATGCTGAAGAAAACTGTGAATAAAGTGGGTGCGAGAACGCAACCTTGTTTCACACCATTGGCTATTGGGAAGGGCTCAGAGAGTGCATCGCCATATCTGACTTGGCCGCGCTGCCCCTCATGTAACAGGATAATCATTTTGAGGAACTTGGGGGGACATCCTAATCGTTCCAAGATCTGCCACAGACCTTTTCTGCCCACAGTGTCAAAGGCTTTGGTGAGATCAACGAAAGTTACATAGAGACCCTTGTTGTGTTCCCTACACTTCTCTTGCAGTTGTCTGAGAACGAATACCATGTCTGTGGTACTTCTGTTGGCTCTGAAACCACACTGACTTTCAGGTAGAAGTTCTTCTGCGATAGCGGGTACCAATCTGTTCAATAGTATTCTTGCGAGGATTTTTCCAGCAATGGAGAGCAGAGTTATGCCTCGGTAGTTTGAGCAGTCTGACTTTACTCCTTTTTTCTTGTACAGGGTGATGATGATTGCATCACGGAGATCTGGTGGTAGTTCGCCTTGTTCCCAACAGCGCACAACTAGCTCGTGAAATTTAGCATGGAGCGTTTGGCCTCCATGTTTCCAGATTTCAGGTGGGATTCCGTCGACCCCAGCTGCCTTGCTGGTTTTCATCTGCTGTATGGCCTTAAGGGTCTCTCCCATAGTAGGGGCTATATCCAATTCATTTTTCACCGTTTGTTTTGGGATGAGCTGGATTCCTGAGTCTTGGACTACACGGTTGGCACTGAAGAGAGTTTGAAAGTGTTCAGACCATCGATTCAGGATGGAGGTTTCATCTGTGAGAAGCGTTTGGCCATCTGCGCTGAGTGGGGGGCTTTGAACTTGGTGTGTGGGTCCGTACACTGCTTTCAGAGCCTCATAGAATCCTCTGTGGTCACCCAAATCTGCGCATAGTTGAGTCTTTTCTGCTAGGTTGAGCCACCACTTGTTCTGGATGTCTCAAAGTTTCTGTTGGAGTTTACTGCATGCAAGACGAAAGGCTGCTTTTCTTACATGACAAGATGGCTGAGCGAGGTGTGCTTGGTGAGCAGATCTCTTCTTTGCCAGCAATTCCTGGATCTCTGGATTGTTTTCATCAAACCAGTCTTTGTTTTTCTTTGAGGAGAACCCTAAGGATTCCTCGGAGGACTGCAGGGTGCTATTTTTAATATGTTGCCAAAGCGCTTCAGGAGAAGAGTCTATGGGATGGTCTTCAAGCCTAGTTTGAAGGTTTGCCTGGAAGCTGTCTCTCACTGCAGCTGTTTGAAGATTGTTAACCTCCTCCTCAGAATGCCGCCCCTCTTAGGTTTGGGCTTAAAGTGGAGGTTAAGTTTGCAGCGCACAAGGCGGTGGTCTGTTTGACATTCTGCACTAGGCATCACTCGGGTGTGACAGACATTGCGAACGTTTCTCTGGCGCACTAAGATATAGTCAATGAGGTGCCAGTGTTTAGATCGAGGATGCATCCAGGTTGTCTTCAGGCTGTCTTTCTGCTGGAAGATAATGTTGGTGATGGTAAGCTGCTGCTCAGCACAAAACTCTAGCAAGAGGCGACCGTTGTCATTGCAGTTTCCAACTCCATGCTTGCCTAGTACTCCTTTCCAGGCTTCAGAGTTCTTACCTACTCGGGCGTTGAAGTCACCAAGGATTATGATCTTATCATCTGCAGGAACCTTTTGAGTAAGGCGGCGCAGATCGGTGTAGAATTTGTCTTTTTCTGTAGGGTCAGCTTGGAGAGTTGGGGCATATATGCTGAAGAGAACAACATGTTGCTTGTTGTGTAGCGGGAGGCGTAAGGAGATAATGCGATCGGAATGACCTGTTGGCAAATTTTCAAGTTTAGAGGCGATGGAGTTTTTAATCGTGAAGCCAACTCCGGAATGATGACTTTCGGTTTTGGGTTTGCCTGACCAATACAGTGTGTAGCCGGCACCATGTTCTTTAAGGCTGCCTTCCTCATGAAGGCGAACTTCACTGAGAGCAGCAATGTCGATGTTGAGTCGTGACAGTTCGTGAGCAATTATAGCAGAACGGCGTTCAGGACACCCACTGTCTGCTGTATCGAGCATGGTTCTGATGTTCCAACATGCGAGTGTCAATCTGGACACACCTTTGGAGGCAGGTGTATGCCTTTGTCTCTTTGTCTTTGGTTGACCGCAACAGAAGATGCCTGTTGGCCGCGGCTAGCCAACCGGATTGGAAGGGGAGATGAGCTTTGGTGAGGCCACCCTTTCTAGGCCCCTCTCCATGTGGAGCAAGCAGTGCTCTCCTTGAAAAAGGCTGCTTGGTCATTCAGGATGCTGCCGAACGAGACTGTCATCTCCTGGGTCAGTCTCAAGCGACCAATGTCCTGAACCGCCTGCATGCAGGGTTGGGTCTGCGGCTTCCAGTGACATCTTTCCACCTGCCATTTCGTCCCTTGCCTGTCGCTACAGGGCTTTGCAAACGTGAGTACACCCTTCAAGCCTGCGCGGTGGATTTTTTAGGTGAGGCGCAGCGTGCGCGAGACTGGCCCCACCCTTTACACCTGAGGTTCATCTGCCAGGGCCTAGCGAGCTTGGATGGTGACAGCGAAGTCCTCAGGTCGTAGGTTTGGTTAGAGTATGATTCTCTTAGATGGATGGCCTTACAGGGCTAAACGAGCTCCATCTGCCCAGGTTTGGAGTTAAGAGTTGTCCTTCTCCTAGGATGGTTGCCCGAAGGCTAGTGAGCCCATCCTGCCCGTGGACACACTTTGTCTGACCCTTCAGTTGAGACCTGTCAGGCTTGGGAGACCTTACCGGAGGCATATGCCACCACCAGCATAGCTCTCAACTTCGCGAGGGCACGCAAGCTCTTTCCCCACGGCAAGGGGGTGCCCGTGAAAGAGCCTGACATTGTAATACCAAAGAAAATGGGTAAGATACATAATGTATTAATCATATATCAGCAAAACTAATCTCTGTTCATCTCCAAAGGAATGATCTGAGACATACAGCAAAGACTTCACAGAAGATGCACACACACAAAGTCACAATTCTATGTATGTTCACCTGTAATTTGTGAATGAATACATGTAACAGGATAGAGGGTTGCCCTCTCTTTGGCTGTAAGCCATGTTTATCTCTGTATCCTACAAAAAAAAATAGAAAGAAAAATAAAACAGTTTATGTACAGATATATGCATGAGAACAACCATCTCAATGCTCAAAGGCGCTGATGGTGAAATTGCCAGACCCAAAATGTCGGTCAGTGACATTGGTAATGACTGTATGTCTTAAGAGAAAAGCATAGAAAAGCAAATCTGACACATCTCCAGAAACTATCAACTTCAGGCCCATTGCATTAAGAAAAGCTCAAACATAGTCTTTTACATCTTTTACAACGGTTATTACCAGACTTCTTTCCTGAAGTCTTCTTCATCTTGGAGCAAACAGATCTAATTTCTTCAATCTTTTTGTTTCTATGCCACAGTTTCTAAATGTCTTCTCATATTACTTGTTTTTTTCTTGACTCTCCCTGTTTCATAAACCACTTCTTACAGCCCAAGTTTGAAAACATCCCCTAAACAGAACAGAACAGGACAATTATTTCATGTTTTACAAATGCCGTTGCTTGGAGAGATAAGAACCAAGCAGCCAGAAAGGAAGAATCAGAATTATAAACCATGTGTGAACACCCAGGACCACTGGTATTCTACCTGAGAAGACATTCTGATAGGAACAGTATGTAAAAAAAAGAAAAGAAGGAGCAGTGTTGTTCTATCAAAGGTGGCTGCAGTATAATAAGGATGGACAAATTCCCATATATACTGTGGACTGTAAAACTGAGGGCATAATTAGCCATAGACCTACTCTTTGTGAGATACACCTAGCTCCTCCTCTTAGACATAATAATTTCAAGTATCTGTTCAAAGTTCTAGAGAAGAGAAGTTAGAAACATAGTTAGGAATCAACATCACAGACTGCAAAAATTATGTTCTTACTCCACAGGAGGCCTGCAGGGAGCTGCCACAGCGGTACAACAGGGATTGCTAATATAGTAAATGCAAGTCAGTTACCCAATTCTGCTTTGGGCAATATAAAATTTATTCATTTCTCATTAACTTACCTGAAATGCCTGATAGAGGAATATATTGACTTTTTAAATTACTGTTCATCTACCAGTAGCCCTTTCATGGTCTACTGAGGGTAGGCAGAACATGCTGCGGGAATGAAAAAAACAGATAACATTGATTCTGCAGCTTGCAGGGTTTCAGTTATATCAATATATGGTGCTATATGTAGGAAGGGTATTCTGGATAGACTTTCAGTCTGACTTCACAGGACTTTAAAATCTATTTTTGATGGAAAAAATTATTAAAGAGACTAAAGTTGCTGTAAAAGAAGACAACATGCAAATTGCATACTGTCTGGCAGTAGTTCATGCCAGACAAACAGTTTCTTTCTTTAACAAGGTAACTGAAAAAATGCAATAGAGTTGTGAGCTTCTGTAGAAGACATAATACAGTGCCAAATGGAAAATTATTAATTAAGGTGGAGAACCTGAAGATTAGTGTTAGAACTGTAGTCAAGGTGAGGAACTAGCTAAAGAGAAAAGAGAAGTGGTGGGAAAGGAAGAGTTTCTCAAAGACTGATCTTGAGCTTGATGCTGTTTAATGTTTTCTGTAATGACTCTGCCACAAAAAGTAGGTCTATGCTATTGTTATCTCTTAATGGCACAGAGCTGAGTAGGTGGGTGGGGACAGAAGAGGCAGGAACATTTGCCGGTAATGGCAGTGGCCCATCAGACTAGCACCTGGGATGTGCTGGTTCATGTGTAGACACAATGAAATTGTTATCAAAGTTACAGGCCTGCTTAAAGAGAAATAAAGTTATCACTCCTGTTTTTCTAAGTTGCTTATCTCATTCATTTTGACTTGGCTGACAGTTAAGATAGAGGCAGAGTTTCCAGAAACATGGCTGAGAGAATGCTGCAGAAAATTAGCCTTACGTTTTTATCTGTTATCTGCATTGCCCATTCCTTTTCTAAGTATTTCTTAACCATATTGATCCTTACATTAATATATTAGGTTATAATTATATTGGTTGATATAGTGGAATTCTTTTTGCCTACACAATTACATTTGTGAAAATTACCTCAACACTTCCTGTTGTGATCCTGTGGTAATATATTATTGTAATTTAACTTTGCATTTTGCTTCTAGCAGAAGATTCTGTCATGCTTATTTAATGGAAAGAGAGTGCATATTTTCCTTTCTGAACTGACAAGTGAGGTCCCTGTGACCTTGCTGGGATAGTAGAGCATTTTCTATTTATCAGCAGAATGATAATGCAGTTCTTGTGTATCAAATAAACTTCTTAACATCGTTCCTGTTGCAGCTCTGTAAAGGCAAAACACCGAAGGTTAACGGGGCAGATGAGAACTGGAGAAATGGAAGTGGGACTAAATGTAATTGTGCAAAATGCAAGTTGATGCATTGAAGGATTAATACTAGGTATTTCTGTTAGAAGATAGAAACTTACCTCTTGGAAATTAGAGCTTCCCAGCAGGTGTAGAGAGGCAACAAAGCCTACGTAGTTTTAAGACGGAGCTTGATAACTTCATAAATGGACTATATGACATGGTCCTGAGATAGCAGACAACTGGGATTTGATGATCCAGGTAGTCCTTTCCTAGTCTGAGTTCCTTTTTTGGTGGTGGTGCTGCTGGGGGAAGAGACAGTCTCTGGTAGGATGGAGAGCTGCATATGAGAAGCTGTGAAATACATTAGTGAACACAGGTTTCACATGTTTTTTTAAAGATCCGAGGACTACTTGAAATGCCAAAGAAAGTTTTCCAACATATGCAAAAGAAAAGGTTTCCAGTGTCATAAGTTAAGTCTAAGTTGCCCTTGTGACCCATGTCAGGGAGTGAGTGCTGGTTCCCTGTCTGGGAAAGCAAATCAGGGATCCCTGTTGTGCTGCCTGGTGTGGTTCTGGCTACAGGAAAGCTGAGTAGGTGGTGGGAGAAGGGTGTTGTGCACCTGTGTGGAGGGGTGTTGTGCACCGTAAAAGGTTTTTCTAAATCAAGTTTTTGCAAAATCAGGCTCTCCTTAGGTATAAGGGGTAGTAAGATCAAAGTGTTTACTTCCAGAGATTCACAGGTTGTTGAAAAATGCCTGGCTGATAACCAAGGGATCAAAATGTCTGAACCTGAGGGATTGGATTTGTAGCCGGTGCATATATAAGCTCTTAAAAACCCAGAAACTTAATCTCCCAATTACTTGGGCCAGAAACAGGAGAAAGAAGTCATGAATTATTTTCAGAACTAGAAAATCCTTAGATTATGCAGGGAGAACAGAAGGATTAAGATTTGCTTTCTGAAGTACAACTACCATTTATCCAAATTTATCCTAGGACATTTGCTAGTGGGCTATTGTAGCCAATTACAGTATCAACAAAAATATACACATGAGATTTCCTGTTTTCTAAAATATTTTTTGTTGTAAAAAATAAGGGACAGTATTACGTTAATAGATATTTGAAGCCAGGCATTTATTTCCATATAAATCCTCCTTATTTTAGTCAAGCACTCATTTAAACAACTTGTGTATCCTTTTAAAGTAAGAATCAAAGTATTCTGCCCCAAACCTGAGGAATACCATTATTCCCATTACTCTCCCGTTTGAAAGTGAATAATACTATACATCTCTTTTATAGACAGACCTTTTAGGAGTATACATTGTCTAACATTCACAAATGTAAAACATTTAAATGAAGAAAAGAATGAATGGAATTCCTTTCACACAATTATAGCACCGTAATTAAAGACAGAATATATATGAATCATTTCCTTTAGAACCAAAAAGGAACTTTGAAATCCCACAGGTCATTAAGTTGGCAACTCATTAAAACCAAGACATTTCCCATGCAGCAGCACAAGTGTACTCTTTAGTTTCACAGAACCCAGTCCTGTAAAACTAGATTTGTAAGAAGACAAACTGGCTATAGAAGTGCTGAATATAGTTAAATTTCCATCCTTCTCTTGTAATAAGCATATAGGTGCATGAGCAGATAATGTCCAAAATGTTTCATGAGTCAGTGCCAGTACGGCAGATAGGTACCACTCATCCAACTTTGCTTTGAAAGTATAATGAAAGAAACAAATATTAGCAGATCATGTAATACCACATTTCCAGCTGGAGCGGCCCATTTCCAGCATCCTCTTGTGATTTCTTACTTTCTATCACTGCAAGGACTATTGTCATCATATTCCAGCCTGAGCAATTTACCAGAGTCCTGAAACCTTACCCAGAAACCCCTTTCTCATGGGAATTTAGGGAATATCCAAAGTCCTAATTATTTCAGTGGAAGATCCTCTGTGGTTACATTGCCTATGAGAAAACTACAAAGTCTATTAATGTATTGTTGGCCAAATCCCAGGTACAGTCAGGAAGACATTTCTACTTGTTCATTTGTTTGCAGGAATTTGTGTCAGTGATGGCCTTTTCTCGGATGTGTTTGGCATTGGTCACAGACAACAATGGTGAATTGAACTAGATGTTCACTGAGTTATTCTGGGGTTTTTCCTTAGAGGCAATTCTGCAGAGGCAATCATTTTAAGTAGGATTTTATTAGAAGTACCATCACATGTTTGAATTGTATTCACACTGGGTGAGGAATGTCCCTTTTCCCCTTGTTTGGGTTGAAGTTCTGAGTGCTTGGCTCAGAGGAGAAGGGGCTGTGGGAAGTGATGACATTTACTGTAGCTCAATTAGTATTAGTCCTCCCCTGCCAGCAATATTGTGAGTTGGGTGACAAGGACGTGGTGGGCAGAGTAAAACCATTGAAAAAATGTGAACAGAGCAACCTGCCCATGGGGTTTGTGGAGTTGGATAGATCATCATGTCAGCAACTGCGCTCACTGACAGGGCTCACCTCGCCTCCCTACCCCGTCTACCCAGTCTAGCAGGTTTAAAGGACTTTGCAGCTCCAGGGCAGCACACATTCCTCCTCCAGAGTCTTGCATGGAGATTTTCTCACTGCCAGGGTGAGGTGAGAGGAGGAAAGCACTCTGAAGCAATAGAAAACTCAAAGAAATCAAATTAATTTTCCCCACCCAGTTTTCAGTGGCAGGCTTGCCGTTCAGGAGAAGGGATGCTCAGCAATCTCATTAATTGCACCCTGTAGAAACTTTCTTCCTAGTCCTTCATGGATCAGCACTAAGGTTTCTGATCATACTTTTCTCATGAGGCCATTTCACAGTGTACCTAACTTGGATATGGAGTGGGCCTGCTCCTCACAGCCCTGTGCTCACACACTGCTTCCCTGAGGTGGGATTTAGATGTCATGAGACCACAAGTTGAACCTGATCAAGCAGGTAACCACAGAAAACTAACCCCTTGAAACAAGAAACGAAGGCTAATCATTCTTCCAAATCATCAGAGTGATCTATCTCAGTGTGCCCATGCTGGACTGCGTTCCCTGCAGAGGAGGCAGTGGGACCACCCTTTTTGCTGTCAGTCAGCAATCACATCAATCTAGTGTAATCTCACGCCCCTGGCTAGTGGTTTCCTTTGAAGAGGCAAGAGGTTGAGATTCCTTTCCACTTGCTGCAGATTTTCAAGGGAGGCTGGTGTCCATGTTGCCATTTCACTGAAATCATCAGCAAAAGCCCCATTGTGCCAGCTGGAGAGAATCTGAGTTCTCAGACAGCATTTGTTATAACATGGATGAGTGGGGAAGAAGAGACTGACCTTCATCCCTCAAGAGAGGGAAATGGAGGAGAGTGAGATGTGACAGAAACAAAATAAATGCAGATTTAAAAAGAGACTATGAAACTGCTGGGGTTTCACCTTGACTATAAGATGAGATCTTTGACAGGAGCCATGCTGAAATTCATGGACACTTTCCTTGTATTGACGGAACTGTGTATTCTGGCAGTTTGCTGTCACCTAGATACATTTTCCTTGCTCCATTTTGCCACTTTGAGTTTCCTTTTTGCATTTAGACAAAGATTTCTTTCTCTCTAAACATTGCTTTTACTGCCTTAGGAACATTGCCAAGTTTGTGCCCTTTTTTATTCTTTGCAGCTAGGCTGGAACTTTTAATTCATGATATTTAAATAACATTTCAGCTTGATCATTTAACTCTTCCCTAGCTGAGCTTACTTCCACGTTCAGCTGCATATTAGAACTTACCTAGAACAATGTTCAGGCTTGAACCTTGAACCGAGACCTCCCAGCATATTACTTCTGTTTGGAAAACATGTGTTTGGCCTTTGGTTTCTGTAAGAACTTGCTCTGCGCAAAATACATAACAGAGGAATACAAGACAAGCTGTAACAGTGGTGGGTTTTGGTTGTTGGTTTTTTTAAATTTTTTTTTCTTAACAGAAATTTCTGGGATTATTCTATATAACTGCAAGTGCAACATACCACTTGGTGCATTTTCTGTGTTCTTTCCAAGGACGGAGGAGTGTTGTGTTTCAAAGCTGTGGTTATTTCTCTAGCTTTGTTTGGGGCTTATGTTCCTACTGTCATAACAGCAGAATTATTTTATTGGTCTGCTGGTATAGGCATCTCAATTCTGATTCAAAAATACCCTGAATGTGAATACATGCTGGCCACTACCTACTCCCCCTGATCAAAAGATCAAGCTTGTCTTTTATCATTAGCCATGGAGCCATTGCCTCTCTTTTCTCATAATTAGCTTAGTATAGAGGTAACCTGTGATGAGCAGCGTGTTTTAAAAGAGGACTACAGAGCACTCACTGGTTGGAAGATTTCTTTTTGGTTGATCAGCTGTCATACAAAGGTTTGATATATTCCCACATTCTGTTTGCAGTGGATTCAAGAAAAAAATATCCAGTCCCCTCCACAACATGCAACTACCAAAGTCTTCAACAATGTTGTGAGAAGTGGCTGTGCAGAGAGCCCTCTGCTCCTGTGCGCTGTCAGATCTTCTCTGTTAATAAGAAATTTTCCATTATCTCAAAAACTTTTTTATCTGGACCAACTAAAATTGGGTCAATGAAAAAAGGAGGTATTTTTGCAGTGAGCCTTACGTCATTCAGTGCTTGAGCATTTAAGTGGGTGCAGAGTTTGCATACCATGTAACAAATCAGCAAACAGGCTGACGTAGTAATACTTGTGGAAGCTCTGGTTCTTTTTAAGGAATCAGCATCTTTGTTTTGCTTACATCACAGAGGATTTGCATTCATTTTGTATACAACTTTGCCACTGCATAGATACACTTTAAAAACTATTCTGACTTAAAGCATCAAAAGAAAGTTAGTTTGGATTCCTGGAGGCTCTCAGCTTGATTTTATCTATGCTAAACCGTTTCACTGCGCTCTTAGTATTAGTCATCACACACTTTACACCTTACGCTATGGAGGTTCTCTGAGTTGCTGGAGTCCTGTGAGGTTAGGACTCTCTCTTCTCAGGCTCCTTGTTTACAGAAGTCATTGCCATCTAATATTAGGAACTCAACATCCCTGCCAGTTCCTAGGCCCAATTTAAAAATATTTGTTTTGAATCTGGTCTTTCACTACTGCTCATCTAGGTCTTTGTGCACATGTAAGCTATGCATAAAACAGTCTCAACGAACTGCTTTATGTTTCAAAAAGGTATAATGGGATTTTCTGTTTTCACACGAACATTTTTCTGGGCCACTCAGAGCAGACAGTCTGGGTCTCTAATCTGAGGTGTTCTACTGGTCTGCGCTTTGTAAATTTTTTGGTGTGAAGTCATTCCCTGTAGCTGCATCTTGCTAATACCTGTTTATTGGGAGAGAAACGATCTGCTGTCCATGAGCAAATAGTTCATCATCCTTTGTAGTGTAAATCCCAACCTTTTCTGATAATCAACTTCTAATGACTTCAAATCAAGGGTAAAATAGATATTGGATGTTTTAATGCTTTTTAAGTGGAAACTTAAGGCAAGATAAAAAGGCGACATGGAGGAAATGAAGGACAGGATGGCAGGACATAAGTTGCCATTAGGTCAGCCTTTTTTCCCCTTTATTTCTTCTCCCGCGCATGCCTCCGCTCCAAGCTGCAGGCCGACCAGCTCGTTTCAAAACTAACCTACTCTTCGAAAAAAGAGCCTTCTGCCCATTTTCGCCTTCTCTCGGTGCAGGCCGGCGGCACCCGCCGCCGGGCCAGCAGGGCATGTGGGCAGCTTGGGCCCCGCGGGCCCCGCGGGCAGCGCCGCCCGCGCTGCAGGCGCCCCCTGCTGGCGCGGCGGCGGCTGCCCGCGCCTCCCCGCCCGGAGGGAAAGGTTCCGCGGGGCCGCGATGTTCTTCAGGCCCTTCCCGGGCCGGCCGGGCCGCTGGGCTCGGAGGTTCAGCGCAGACAGGCGTCTCCGTGAGGCTGCTGAAGTCATGAGTAAAAATAAGTCGAAAGGACATGTCCTACTTTAGTGTTTAAAATACCGACCGCTGAACACACACGTACTTGAAGTAAATACAAATAAACCCTGCCTCTGCCTGCGAGGCTTGGAGAACAACGGATTCCTTGCAAAAACAAACCGCCCGCCAAAATACCCTGATGGGCGAGTGACTAGAGACACACCACAAATGGCTGGCCTGAGCGTCCCGCGGTGGATTATGAACGTGAACTCGTTGCAAAGGACGCCTGACCCGTTCCTTTGGCGAAATTAGTTTGAGAGCTGCTGTTAGCAACTTTGTTAGCGCTGTTTTGCTAAACTCTCCTAATATACATATTTTCTGAGCTGTGATCGAGCGTTATTCCCAGGGGTTCTCCAAGAAAGGAAGTGGAGAATGTTCTTTTCAAAAGCATGAAGTGGGAAAATGTTTAGGACTATTTATAGCTGCACTTAGGCTGTGGAAATCCCAGACATTATAAACTATTTATAGTTACGCTTTGGGTTAAAAGGCTGAAGGCAGAAATCTTATTGAAAATGTTGCATATGCTTTTTACCCATCGGTTACATTAAATGAGACTTTTGAGCGCGGCATGGGGCTAGCTGAGACGGATGAAAACCAGGAGAAATCAGAGACAAGGAAAAGACACTAATTCGGGGCAATGCATGCGCCGTGTTGTGAAAACAGGGAGGGGATCCTGCGCGGGGCCCTGTGGCGGCCGAGGCTGCCTCTGGGCACCTGCTGACTTTGCCGGGTGCCAAAGGGTGGCCAGGACCTGCACGCTTCATCTTGGCTGTGGCCGTTGACAGCAAGTAGTGTCTTCCCATGCCAGAGGCTTATTTGTAGTCACTCCTCAAGGAAACCCATGCCCGCTGCCACCATGTTAGAGCCACTGTCTTTACCTGTTTTGGTGCACCGAATCTCTGTATGCTTTAAATCCTTTGAAGTCCGTAGCCCTTTCCTCAGTGAGCTCCCCTAGGCATCAGCAGGAGCCAGGTTAACACCAGGCACATTGTTTTGCATATTCCTGGCTGTGCTTTGCAGGAAAGTTCTGCGTGAGGCCAGCAGCAGGCTGGGCTGCCGGGATGGTTCCTTGGACTGGCCAGGGCCCCACCTCCTCACAGCACCTTGGTGACTGAGTACATGTAAAAAATAAATAATCTTTAAAGCTTTTCATGCTTTCATCAAAATTGTCTGGAACAAGCCTGAATTTGCCACAGTAATTAAAGATCTCTAGGAATATCTCTTTACCAATCGACTGACAGTTGAACACAATCAGCAAACTGACATCTGAACATAAATGTCCTGTACAACCCGAGAAAGATATTAAAATGCAGCTCATTAGTAAACAATATAATATAAAATAACACTGTTAATGTAACTAAACATTTAAGGGGAACCTCTTCCTACTGTAACCTGCATAATGTCAACCATGAAATCACAGCGATGCATGCTTTGCCACTCCTGTGCTTCATTGATGAAGTTAGTGTTCAAAATCAACTTTGTCTCTTAAAAAATCCCCAAACCCTAACCTCACAAAGTATTACTAATAAATATTAAAAATCCCTCACCTATCTTCCAAAACTTTTTACTCTGCCTGACTGGAATAGCTTTCAATTAGTATCACTGATAAATGAATTATTTCAAGTACAGGAAGAGGTATCTTTTAGTATCTTCAGAAAAACCCACTTTTTGTTCTTTGAATAGTGGATTTAAATGTCTCATTTCAAATGAGAGTTGACTATTATTTGTGCTCTAAGCAAAGCTTCTCCTTCGTCCTGCCTAATGCTGAAATTTCTGCAAGTGTCTTTAAACTTTGCATCATTTGGAGTTTGCCATGGTTTTAGGGTCAGCAGAGAGCTGTTGCGTGGTGATGCCACTAATCAGGTAGGTGATTACCTACCTGAGGTTAAGTAAGAGGTGGCACCTCTTACTTAAAATTGATTTTTGCTTGCTAGTGCTTTTGTTGGTCCTTCCAGCCTTCAGGACAGGCATGTTTGCCTTGGGTGTCTAGACTGTCTTACCTTGTTCTCACAGTCTCAGTAAATGGAAACATGGGCTGGATATGTGCATGTACACACTACCTGCCTGTTCTTCTGTTATCTTACGCTACTTTCCTCAGCTTGGCTATATTTCTATAGCAACCCACAGTGAAAAGGACAAAGAGGTAGCTTGGGGTAAAAAATACCCTTTGAAGGAAGGTGTCATTCTCCCCCCCCCCCCCCCCACTTCAGGTATAACAGGTTTTACAGATGACACTGCAATCCCATGGTGATATATGCGCATAATAAATCTCCCATGTCAGACCTCCTCCATCACTGTTCAGAGAAGAAAGCCATCAGAGCTTGACTTCATGTACCTGTGCTGTTACTACCCTTCATGGTATGAAGAGCTGATGACCAAAGTTGGGATAAAGTTGGTTTGACAAAGTCAAAGCCCAGTTTAGGAGTGGCTTGAGTTTAGGACCTAATTTATCATAACTGGCATTTTAATAACTTCATAAATCATTTTACTAACACTGCCATCATTCTCTTAATGATTCAGCAGCCTCCCACAGCAAGAAATAAACAGACTTAAAAGGTTGCAGACAAACCTCTGTTTTAATAGGCAGACCTACCAGATGGCATCTTTTACTGGTAGCAATGCAGCCATTTACAGACTTATTAGCAGCCATTTACAGCCTTATTAGCAGCCATTTACAGCCTTATTAGCAGCCATATGTATATTACTCAAGTATTCTCTAAGACAATGTTGTGTGTTTTCAAAGGATATTTTAAAACTTAACTTTTTCTACTGCAGTGTGCCGCCTTTTTTCCAAACCTCAAATTCATCAAGAATTGAGCTCATTTTCTTTTCCTAAAAGACAGTAAAATGTTTTAGAGGAACATATTTTAAAAAGGGGTATGGAAAATAAATAGCATCATTTGTTCATAAACCAGACCACCAGACTGTTTTGCAGGAGCAGTGGACTGACAGAGCCTGTGCTGATCCAGTTCAAAGGTTGGTCTTTCCCGTTATTAAGAAGACTGTAGGCAGTGGCCAAGGATGAAGCACCTCTGACCCTTTCTGGTGCAGCAGAAATAAAGCATGGAGGAAAATCACCTTGCTAGTTTCTTTCGGAATTTTCTAACTTGCAAAATGTAGCTATCAGTTTTCAGGCATTCAGTTGGCTGAATCATGGGCCATAATAATGGGATGGAAAATACTTGCGAAAAGGCAGCAAGTAATACTTTCCTTGCACAGGTCATACAAAAAAGCATAACTGTGCTAGTTAAAAAAAGATTGCTTCTAGGTACCCATATTGATATTCTGCAGAAGGAGTATTAAGTCTGTAAATATAGCCGTATTCAGTAGCTATTGTACAAATTATCTCAAATCAAACCTACAGCGAAGCAGGGTTTTATGTCACTGACTACCAGTAATAGCAACACAGAAGCAGAGGTGTTGAGTTTAAATGTCAGCTGTGACCTGAAGCTCTTACCATTTTCCCACGCTCGATTTGCACCATCCAGTTTTCCTGAGAGACCCTGTATTTGTCCTTTCCTTGTATAACTTGGGGTCGTACATTTGTACACGGTTTTTAATCTGCATTGGAGATTGAAAGTCTGCCTTTGGAAGGTGGCTTAAGTATTTTTATTCTGTCTCACTAGGGAGTAAACTAGTAATCATCTTAGTGAATTGCTGGTTTTACAGAGCCCAGCTGCTAAGATAGAATGGGAAAAAAGATGAGGCCTCTAATGTGAGTAAATTGTGTTAGTTATGACAGAGCAGAGCACTTGTTCCTGATTTGCAAAAGCAAAGATATTCTTACCTCAGTAACTGAAGATAATTCTGCCAAAAATAAAAAAAGCAGAAAGTTAGCAAGTTGAGATCAAGTGTGGCTTCAGTTATTTATTGACAATTTCAAACATTTCTGCTGCCTGAAGACAGCTGGACCTATTCTTTGATTAATTGGAAAGATTTCTGATATTATTTTAGATATAAGGAGTAGTATTAATCAGTAGCTACCATTAGCTACTAAGAAAATGGTTCGTGGGAGGGTGGGGGGGTGGGGGGTGGGGCGGCGAAGTGTAATTACTTCGAGTACTGAATGATTCCTAGCCATTACTAGGAATGAGTAAATAACTAAGAAGCAATGCAGACAGGAAAACTATTCTTTTCAAAGCTGATTCATTAGGAATGCCATACCACCATCTGTAGCCCTGAATCTGAGCACTTAGCAGTAGAGGCTCGGCTGTAAGGAATACGCTTCCAGTGAACAGCAACAAATTAAAAAAGCACCCAACAGTGATTTGTCAGCCAGATGCTTCTTGGGTGTATTGCAGGACTGCACTGTGCCCAGTGTGCCGCTGCCTGAGCACACATGCTGTAGAATGGCTTAGACTATGGCTAAGTTTGGGCAGCTCCTGTGAAAAGGTGTTCCTCAAATCAGCCACCACTAGGAACGGCATTGCAGAAGGTGCCATGGCACGTCACTGCTGAGCCAGGCTGATGTTCGCGTCTCAGCAGAGTGAGAGCAATATGCCATTTTCAGCTTTCCCTGGGACAGCTGAAGTTGCAGGAGCAGCACAGATCCCTTTCTGACTACAGACACGGAGATGGTTGGCAGCTGTATGGGGAATCCTTGTAAACAAGCAAGCTTTCCTACTCACTGCGTGCCCCAAAGAACAGCTTGTGGCATCTTTGTCAGGAGAGTTAGAGTAGGCATAGCTGACTACTTTGCTAGTCATTTCCTATGGTTATATACCCATTTCATAGCCTCCGGTCCATGAAAAGTGACAGATTTGTGCTGCTGATATGGGAAGGCATGGTCTTTCAGCAGTGTAGGAAGAACTTTGAAAAGGGGAAGGAACCTCTTGGTGCAGTAATGATGGCACCACCAATGTGGACTGCCAAGATTATTTGGATGCTGACTTCCACTTTCAGTGTTGGAAAGATGATGGTTAGGTAGTATGTTTTTTATAAGATTCAAGCCACACTATTTCAGGGTGACAGTCACAAAGCCATAGCAGACTTACCTTTCATTAGCTTCCTTGAACTGTGTCATAGCCACTGATGCAACACACATCTTACCTGTTGCCCTGACCAGATGTGATGGTTCATCATCAGGAAGGATGTTGTCTCTCTGCAGTATTACAAACCATTGTAGATCACCATACCTGCCACTTCCAGCTAGTTTGGCAAGGTGTGTAATATATTGTATAATTGCTGCCTGGCAGCAAAAAGGCCAGAAAGCACCTGGAATTGGTCCCATCAAGATCGAGGGAGTCACCATGCCAGTCAGCAGAGTTGTCCAGCCTCCAACAATTCCCAGCTCAGGAACTTCCTGAGCCAGAGTATTTTGATTTGAATGTGACTGGTTGTTTTTAAATCCATATAAACATTTAACATCCACTTCTTTCTGTAGCTTGATTATATTTTTTGTGAAGAGCAACGTCGTTTTCTCAGTCACCTCTGTTCCAGGCAGGAGAATCCCGGTCTCTGCAATCACTTCTCATATGGAGACCACTTTGTAGGTTTTACTTTGCTGCTCCTCTGTAAGCCTTTTATCCTTTTTAGATACAGGGAGATGAGAACTGCATACCTGCATACTTGGAAATGCAAAGCAAAATGCTGCTAGTCTGGCAGGAAGTAAAGAACCTTTCTTGAATTTAATGGGCAAACACCTTTCAGGTTACTTGTACCTTTAGGTAACTTAGATGTGAGACGAAGCTTTCAGAGATACACACTTCTCTTCATGAGTGATATAATGTCCTTGAAAACTTCAGCTGGATATTCAGACAACCTTTATTAGGAGTCTTTCTGCTTCTTCTGTCTTCATGCTCACCTAGGCTTGTAATTTAGATGCTTTAAGTTGCACGTCAGATAGCAAAGTAGATGGTATGAGTAATGCTTATAAAGGCATGTAAAGAATTGAAGTCTTGGGTACAAAGCCCTTGTTAGCCTGGGCAGATTCAAGCTCGTATCACCCGTGAAATTTCTATAGCTTCATAGTCTGTGTGTGGCTCACCACTGCTGTTCTAGGTATACAAAAGGTTTCACATGGGAAGGCAGAAGAGGAGATCTGATTCTGTAGCTAAGTGGCTATGATACTGTTCAGGAGAGTACCGTTTAGAGATTATGGGTTTCAGTCTCTTATACAACTCTTTTTTAATACGACATGAAATACCACTACTAATAACAGAGGGAAAAAAAGAAGACAAAAAAGCACAGAAAGAGAGAAGGCTGAATAAAGTCAGAGAAAAGTGAATCTCAAGTTATATAATTCTATAACTCCAGATTCTTTTATTTGCACCTTCATGTCCTCTAATAGCTTTTATGTGGGTCATCAAAATATGTTCAACATCCCTGCACTTATGAAGGACATTCTTCATCAAGTAGGATACTGAATGTAGCTGGGAATAAAATAACAGTGTTGATTCCCAGACTAGAGAACTCTGCTTTTAGCGTCAATTTTTTTATTCAAGCCTGTGTTGCCTGGGCAATGTCAGGGAAAATATAAATTCTCTTCTGTAGGAGGAAATGCTCTGCCTCCAAACTTCTAAAATGCTTATCTTTGTGTACAGCTGAAATATGATGAAGCATGTGTCCAAAATAAGTGTATTCCCAAGTCAGCATTTCAAGTGGGTGTGAATTTCAAGTTATTCAGAAATATTCAGTCATCAGTAGCGGGGAGGAGGAGCAACAGATTTCTTTAAGTGCACATTAAAAGTGGCAGAGGGACCAGTCAAGCTCTTCTCAGAGGTCAAGGATCTGCAAGCTTATAGTACCCTTTCCAAGTGTCTTGATTTTCACATGAATTGACACATTAGGCTATAATCAGAGCAGGTCCATATTTGTTCATTTCATGAACTAAAACATTTACCCTCCCCACAGCTGTTAAAATCAAAACCCCTGGGTTTGCTCAGCTTAACACTTAAAGACTGTAGTGCGGAACTTTGGATGTTGGTTTAGTGTTACCCACATATGCTGCACAGAATGTTTAAAGTCATGCCATCTTCTGTACTGCATACATACAATTCATCTTGGCTTTAGGAGTGTCTACAGATCCCAGGGACTACTACATGGTCCAAGGTGCAAAACTCGCCCTGACTGAACTTCTGATTTGTGAGTGAATGAGCTGGAATGCTTCACTCCAGGGCAGAAAATCTGAAAAGTGCTTTTCCTTTACCTCTTCCAGTACTTGCAGCCAAGTCAACAACTAAAAACTATCTAAAGAAAAAACAGCCTTACCTGAGCTGAAAGAAGGCCTGAAGAGTAATTTAAGGCTCAAGCATATCATGTGTGTTGCTTACAGTTTGAGTCTACATGGTCTTTCTGGGATAATGTGTTATAGTATTTACTGCTTGTTGAAAATAGGCACAGGGTTGTGCAACGTCCATATCCCATGTCTTACCTTAATACAATGGCAATCTCTTCTATTATGACTCTTCCATTTTTATGGCAAGTGTTGACTGAGGGCAAGATAACAGCAGTCAAGATGAAAACTGTAATTCTGGGCTTGTAGGGCAGTTCTGGCAGAGAGGGAAGAATACATCTTTAAGTTTCTGTTAGACAATGTTTTATGAACTTGATTGACACAAGACTAAGGAATCTCTAGGCACTATACAAGAAATATTTATTCTTGAAGAATATGAAGGAGGAAAAGATGATGCCCAGTCTCTGTATAATATAAAAGTTGACCTTCTTGATTGGAGTGAAAGGATTTGCTTGTTTCTCTTTCTCTGCAGAGAGAACTTCACTGCCTAGTAGCAAGGTCCATGACATCCTTATCAAGGAAGTTTTTCCATCTTTGTCAAGGTTATTTCATCCTTATGTACACCATGGTCCAAGCTGCATTCTTTTGATTTTTGTCTGTAAATATCCAGCACTGTAATTGAGACATGAGATCACCTCTGTACAGTTCTCAATTGTAAAGCTGTCTCCTCCTGCAATTTTAAAATTATATTTCTTTAATTATCCAGAGTTTTGAAAAAGCAGGGTCTTGAGGGACCTATGTACTGCAGAAATTAACCACTTACAGAAGAGCTTCCAAGTTGCAGCTTCAGCTGCTTTGCCTGATATTAAAAGATTATGTCACAGCAATATTATTGTGAAACCACCTCCCTCTGCACACTCCTCCCTAAAGACCTAGTTTTCTCTTTCTTAAAAGCCTAAGTGTATGGTTCCACAAAATCTGTCACAAAGAAGGAAAAGGCAAACCCCAAGCAAACCCCAAACCTGCCTAGATGCTTAGTACTAATCTTTCACCTCACATGTAGCCGCACCTTTTGTTTTTTTCTTTTCTCCTTTTAATCTAAGAACAACATGAAAGACATTGTGGGCATTGATAAATCCCTTTGGAAATAAACACCCCAGGGCAGTTCTGTCTCTAGTGATAGTTCAGGTGCTTTCCAGTCAACGGAAGCTACTAGGCAAACAGCACAAGCTGGCATGGAAGAAGTCACGCGCAGGTTCAGCTAGCATGACCTCGGGATTCCCAGGGGCAGAAAGGTGTGGGCTAGGAGGACTGGGCCTCCAACACTGTGCCACCAATCACCCTCTGAAGGATGCTGACTCCGGCAGCTCCAAGAAACTCACAGTCTTACAATACACCTGGCTGCTACCTATCAACACCTCAGCCCTGTGCAGGAGTTTGAGCTGCTCCTGGGTGCTTAGAGGCTTGTTTCACATCTGTTATCAACAGAAGAAAAACTCTGCTTTGCCAGCTCCAAGCAAAAGCTCTTGTGCAAACAGGAGCAAACACCTGTGCTGATAACTGCAGCACCAGCTGTTATTTATTTGCTCCTGGCAGTTTTAAACCACCTTATTGTCAGCTGGTGCACAATGCTCTAGAAAAGGTGATGTTCTCCCAGTGCCGACTATCTGGGCTTATCGTGCAAAGAGCTCATTCTGAAATATAGCAATAAACTCTGCTTAATGCCATAGGGCTGCAACCACTTGGTTTTCTGTTATTAGATCTGTCGTTAAGGAAGTCAGACTGCTGGCACAGACACAAACTTTTTCATGCTTTCCAGTTTTCAGTTTGAGCAAATATTCCAAATTTTTTTTTTCCAGGCTTGTGTGTTTAATCAGCTTTCTAGACATTGTTCCTGGGATACCTCTATTTTATGCCCTAGAAGTGTTAGAAACACAGCTCCACTCAGCCACAGTTCCTGCTCAGAAATACTGATTTAAAGCACTTTTGCCTTAGAGTCCCTAAGCTCATTACAGGTTTTGCCAAAAAATTTTTTATGTGTGCTAGCAGCTGCCTATCAGGAGCCTTCCTTGCTGAATGTGCTGATAATGCTTTACCACATAATTCCGTCATGCCTAAATAACATTGTATACAGATCAATTAAGATAACACAAGTTTATTATAGTGGAACTATAAACAAAATCAAGTGATGCAATAGTTTTTACTAATTATTTTTATTTAAAAAGTAACACTCTCTGAAAAATTGCCTATAGTTGAGTCAGGAAAATATCCAGAAACATAAAACCAGCTTAATAAATATGTAGTTTAATAAGTCAATACCATATGGCTTATATACTAGGATCACTGCGAATATTTAGATATACACAACCCAAAGGCAGTTGCAAAAGCAGAGAAAGGGGAAAAAAAGAGATGTATAATCCACCCACCACATAAGTTTCTGGTAGTCTTGCTTTCAAACACATCCTTAGCCCATCTCACATTATTAGACATTGTAACTATAAAGAAATTGTTTTAGATCCTAATTCATTTTTAAGGGTATAATATTTAAAGAGGACACCAATTTTGCTGCCATTCTGACACAGCTTAGGCAAGACATTCTTCAAAGTCATGCCTGTGTTTGTCCTCAGCATTTCTTCATTTGCCAATTTGAGTCCCCGTTATATTATGCAACGTGCGGTAAAAACTCTTCGTACCTCTGGAAGAGGAAGGAGAGGAGGTATATTGGTGGTTTGTGCATCCAAGTGATGTCACCTATGCTACTGATGCAAGCAAAACGAAATAAAATAAGACCCTTGCTGGGAGTTAAACTACTTTTAAAAATTAACTTAGCTAATGTGAATCTCAGGAAGGAATAATACTTATTTTGGCTTTTCAATTTATTTTGGTTTAAACAGATTCCTAATCAAATTAAGCTAACTTAGAAAGATCTTTAATCACACTAATGTAATTTCGTTAGAGACAGCCATTAGCAGGAGTGCAGGAGCTCTGAGAAGGAGAGACAGCAGCTAAGCTCAGTCATTTTCACAAATGAACAGCAAAAATATTCATGCAGGATAAAAAAGGTAAGTTTAAGACAACTCTCCTCCACAAAAAAAAGACTGAAAGAAAATAAAAAGGAAATTAAAAAAGGTAGATTCCCAATAAGGTGAATATGGTACCATTTTGTAGGAGTGAGAGTGCGTGGCTGCACTGTACTATGGCAGAACATCCATTAAGCACTGCGCATTGCAAAGATCTGAGCACTGATCAACTTGAAACTACCCATGAATCACTGATGCTTCATGTTACTGGATGTTCTGCCTTTTCTTCTGCATGTTACTGTTCTTAGGACCTTGATATCAAGTACAAGTGTTTTTTCCGTTGGTGCCTTTCTTCCGACAAATTAATCACTTGACAAGTTTTCATCCCGTGTTGGTTTACTGAGGAGATGGCCAGAGTCAGTGTCTTTTCCTGTTGAGGTCTCGGGTAGAAACGCGCCTTCCTTCCAGCGCTGAGGTGCTTGAGAACCCACACTAGGGTACGTAGGTCAGAAGCTGTTTGTGTGAAAGACTCCAGGCTGTAAACATGAAATAGTATTTTTTTACTGCCTGTACAACATGCTAGTCTTTGGATGTAATCCCGACCTCTCCTGTATTCGCCAAGTACTTTTAAAAAGCAACAGTCTGTATGGATGGACAGCAATATGGATGGACAGCACGGCTATTGCCCATAACATGAGACCAAAATTAGGCATTAATTTCCTGCTGGCTATATTCACCTGTGTACTACAAACTTCGCAAGAACAGCTAATACATAGGGATTTCTATCAAACCATACCACTGACAGATTGTTTTATCAGAAACATTTTTATATAGAAAAAAGTATATTAGACTTTTCATTGTCAAGTCTGTTACATGTGTGACTAATAATGACCAACAAGTTGATCCAAGAAATTACAGCTTTAATAGCTGAGATTAATCTTAACAAGATTTATGAGAAAGCTGATTTAGAATGTTATCTTATATAAATTAATAGTGACAGATTTTTATGGGTAGTAGACTTAGGAAATGACTACAAAATAAACTAGGAGGTTGTAATATTCAAAGTTAAGCAATATAATTCAAACAAATTATTCTGTTATTTACTAGAAACCATATGTTCCCATGTCACAACCTATTTAGGTGTTTATATTGTAGTCTATAGTACTTGACAACTAGTTTCTTAATAAAGGGCTCATAAGGTCAAGGGTGAAGAGTGATACCATGTTACTAGTGCTCTGCAGTAAATAGTTTCAATTATAAACAGTACATTTTGTAGTCAGACCTGATTACAAATTTTTGTATCAAACATGCTTTTCCTAGATAAGATGCTGTTAGAAATGTGCATGTCAGAAAACTAGGCAAGGAAAAGACCTCAATACGTTGTATTTTCTGGTTTATATACTAAAATCAGGTATACAGCACTTAGATACCTGAAATAAGATCTTAACCTTCTGAGTTACAGGTGCTCAGTTTTTCTGAAAATAAAGTCAGTTTAATTGTCCATAAAATAATCATAACATGGAGCTTTTCCATTAAGAATTACGTTTAAAATTTTACATAGCAACTATACAAATTCAATTTGTGCCCAAAACAGCCTGCCACCCAGATATTGTTGAATTTGTTTTGAAGAAAAAAAAAAATTGCATAATCATCAAGTTTACAGAATTTGTACATTCAAATCCCTTAAAAAACCCAAGAAGTTACAACAATGCAACAGAATGGCAACATTTATAAACCATTTTACCTTGATTGTTCCATAATATTAACTTGAAATCACTATTTTTAGTACAGGGTTTATATTGCCTTACACTGACAGTACTCTGAGAGGAGCACTGAGTTTTGAAGGTATGAGTTGGGAGCTGCGGTTGAGTTATTTGATAGTACATTATTCTTTATGATGATGATGATGATACATCATTTTGGTGGGCCTTGCAAATATTTAAAGGAGGTTGTGCATTTACAGATAAACAAGTGTTACACAACATACTTTACATACAAATCTTACTTTGTACCTGCAAAAACCAAAACCACAGATGGAAGAGGAATTGAACATTTAAGACATTTGCATACATTTTCCAAGCATACCTAAAGGATTTAATGATATGTTCCATTTTGAACAGATTTTAGCACTTGAATGATGGGCTGTCATAATCCCTTTGACTCACGATCAGTAATTGTTTATGGTTTCAGTCTAGATGTAAGGTAGATGCAGTCTGACATTCAATTAAAGGTACTGAAATAAAGTAATACCTTAACTATGCATCTGAGCATAGTTACTGAGTTTGAATTACTTTTGAAAACTCAGTTTATCAGTGCAAGTTTACCCCAGCAGGTGTGAGTTGAGCATGAAGGGCAACCTTATCCTTTCACCAAAGATATGTAATTAGCAATCATTATGAAGATGTGGCAACATGGGCCTTCAGCTGTCTGCAGAGGCACTCGGACTAGAGGAACCTACAGGATCCATGCATCTGCGTTGGTAGCACAGCTCCTGCTGACGCCACCAGAACTAGCTCAGGCACGTTCACCCACACTGAATGCACATCGTTTAATTGCACTGTAACATGATCAACTTCGCTTAGAAATTAGAAAATATCTTTCCGCTTCCTCCCAGTGAATAATGATTCATTAAACTTGTAGGTCCAATGGTCTTCAACAAATAAATACAAGCAAGATGACTTCTATTAGGGAAGTACTTTATTATAAAAACATGAAGATTTCACAAGATGATCACTTACAGAAGTAATAAAAATGTAGAAAACATTTCCCTGTATTTATAAATATGTAACTTGCATTTTCTTAGAGATTTTATTCACAGCTTATTTTTCTGTTGAATACAAACTAGGCTTGTTTCCTTACAACCATATGGAAACTCTTTAGTTAGCTCACAGCTGAAAAATGTAGTTTTCCATGGGACATATTGTATGCTGAGTGATTGAATCTAAAAGAAATAAAAAAAGTAGGATTATTTACGACAAAATGCAAAAGAAACATAAGGCAACAATGTACTTCAGAGCAATTTCTGGTATAAAACAGTTTGGTGGAGCTGAGAACCCAGGGAGAGATAATAAATGCAAACAGTCAAATGATAATAGTGTAAGCTCTTATCATTTATTTAAGTTTAAAAAGGGTGCTGCATTAGCTACCTGTATGCTTTTTATTGTGGTCAACCTTGAGTGAATTAATTAGCAGCTGGTAATAACTGCAGAAAGCAGATAGCCACAAACCACCTGGATTGGAACAGGGAAGCATCAAAGATTAGAGAAAACTGAAGATCTGATTTGATTTATTTGATTTGGATGGCAATTTATTGGTGACACTGTTCACACTATTATGTAAACAGTTGCTGAGAAAGGGGCTCAGCTTCAATGGCCTGTATCCTTCTTTTAAAGTATGACATAAAAGTGCTTATTTTTTCTGAGTTTTCATGATTCGTGATTTAAAATCCCTTCACTGGAAATTGAGTAACCACGCCCCATGAACAGGACCTAACACTGAGAAAAGGCACCACCAGACTGCAAAAGGGAACTGAGAAATTTGTAAAGGGCACAAAGAATTTAGAATCCTTTTCCATTAGCAGCTGGATATGCAATTCCTTCAGCCCATTGATGGGCTGAGTATGGCCTGTCCAGCTGCAGGTAGCTCATGAGATACTGGATCTGGGGAGAGGCAGAAGTCTATGAGACCAGGAGACATGTCACATGAGTTGCATGCCACTTTAGATCATTAGCTTTGTCCATCTGGAATTTGTGACTGGAGTACTGCTATGTGAAATTTCTGTGTTTAATTTACAACACCGTATTTTTAGTCTTGGACAAACCTCTGGTTTCCTCATCTGACCACTTTTTTTGGCCACACTTGCTCTTTAACTCTTCTTTGAAGCCAGAGAAAGGCACGATAAACAATACCGCCTTCTTATGCCTCTCTCTCAAGTATTCACAATTTTATTGTGTACTTTAAGAAAGTATCAAATAACATTTGCATTTAGAGAAGAACTTTTCCCTCATGGCTCATTTTTCCTTTCTTCTTTAGTGGTACTTTATTTCACGTTTTAAGACATTATGATCTGATATCATTAACGGTCAAGAGATAAGGACTTGCTTAGCTAGTCGCATATAACGTGTAGTACATTTATTGCTAGAGTCTGAAAGTGTGCGAATGGAAGTTGTGAATGCTACATAGATTATTATCAAAAGCTTTTCTTTGAGGGTGAGGTTATTGCAATTTTACGTTCCCTGCAAACAGGTAACTTAGAGCTGTCGTGTTGATAACGGACAGAAAAGAGATGGACTAACAACTCTTAGAAAATTAACAGCAGATTTTAAAAAAAAAAGTTTTGCAAGTGAAATAAAGAACTGCAGAAAACTGTCTTTCAAAAGTACAATATATAATTCAGGACAGATTATCAGAGGTTGCCAATTACCATATTTCAGTAGTGCTATGCCAGTTTATAGCAGTTTAAAATCCTTCTTACTACATCTAAAATTGAAATACATGCCATTTTAAACGGCAATTATCCTATGGGGGTTTTCCCACAATTTACTTTGCTCTAAATGAAACAGTCATACAAAAGATAAATTTGAAAATCTTTGGATGAAGTTTGTTTGTAAAATTACAATGGTGAGTACCAGGACCATCTTAGCTGTAACAAAAAGTCCTCAGCATTGAGACAACTTCCTGAAAGCCTAACTGTAGAAGTCTGTTCCATTTTCTTCTGTCCATAACCTCAGTCTAGTGAGCTATTTACAGTCAATTTTTTAGTACATATTACACAATATTTCTATGAGTGGAAATGTAGCGTCTTACCTAATATCCATTTTTCTGATAAACATTTTATTTCCTGGTACTTCTTTCCTGGTTTTTTTCCTATACAGATTTTTGCCTGACGTAAAGCTTTACATATTTTCCCTCCTGACAGCTGTATAAGTTCAATTAGCTTTTTGCAGGGTGGCTGACTGGTAGGTGATACAAACATGACAGGCTGGTTTGAAAAGAGATTCTGCTTGTATTTTCCTGTCGATAGGTGATGCTGAAGCCTGCAGATCTGTATTTGAGGAAACAAGGAAATTAATTAAAAAAGTGTTGCATTTCCCCTCAAACTAACCCTTGTCTTCTTTAATTCAGGAAAAAAGAACTGTAGTATATTAGTATGAACTTTACTTTTTCAGGTGTATCAGAAATTCTTGGGTAAACTATACAAAGAGTTTGCTGTACTTCATCAATGCAATTCCCAAACCAGAGCTGAGACTATTTCATTACAGGTCAGATGGTTTACCTGTAAAACTTCTTAGAACACTTTACAGTATTATTTTTCACCATAATCGCGTATTCTTATAACACTGCCCATCACACAGAAATATTAAAGGATACTATAAATAATTATAGTCTTGCAGCACGAATACAAACCATGAAAGCCTTTATAATATACAGTGCTCATCAGTTTGTATCAGGGAGCTTTACAAACATATCCAATTCAGAGTTTAAACTACTTTAGGATCTCTTTTCCCCTCCTGTGTATTTTCTCTCAGATGTACAAAGTGACACAAATGTACCAGAACTCAGAGCAAACCATTCTATGTAAACTCTTTTGTCTCCA